>CM077304.1:79542656-89542656 GCA_039655065.1 Glossophaga mutica
TCAATTGTGTCTAATATATAACTTAATCCCAACTTACCTAAATGTTACATAAACTGCTATAATAAAAAATTACCTTCATAGGATATTACTTAGTATTCATGTTTTTTTTAAACTTTGCTTTCAAATACATATGTATATGTTTTTGTAATATATTTTCAAGAAATTGCTTCAAAGAGAGTAATTAAAAGTGTATGTTCCCAAGACATTTTTAGTTGGTAGCAGGATAAATTATCTTTTTACAAGCTATATGGTATAGTGTTTTCTACGGTTTTGTTCTCTTCTTTCACTAATAGTTTATATTGAGCTGCTAAGATAACAGTGTCCATTTATGAGTCTGGTATTTGTTGTTACAAAGACCTATCTATCTGTTGTAAACTCCATGTGTCCATCATTGTGCCTTGCATGTATAGGACAAATAAATATATGATTAGGCCCTGCCTGGTGTGGCTCAGTGGAATGAGTGAGGGCCTACAAACCAAACGGTCACCAGTTCGATTCCCAGGCAGGGCACATGCCTGGGTTGTAGGCCAGGTCCCCAGTAGGGGGCACGTGAAAGGCAACCACACATTGATGTTTCTCTCCCTCTCTTTCTCCCTCCCTTCCCCTCGCTCTAAAAATAAATAATTAAAAAACTAAATATATGATTAGATGAATTGATGAATGCCTTTGAATCTAAGTTTTCTGACTTACTGACTTTTCCCAATTATTTCCAAATGCATTATGTTTATTTTGGAGGAGTATAGTTTCATACTTATTAACAACCATTTCCTCCACTATACATTTCCCCAAATATAATGAAGTTATGAGGTGCTGCTTGTATGAGGTACTGATTGACATATGGCTTGCTAGAGAATGCAGGCGATGGTGGAGGCAGTGAGCACCTTGCTGAGAACAAAGTTACTAAATTCTCCAAGGCCAAGTATTTAAAAGTCTTGCTTCTTGTTCTAATATGCCTTTCTGGTTATGAGAGAGGGTAAATGTTACATAGATCTACCACAAAAAAATAAAACAATAAAAAAAAAAGCAAAATGAGTTGATATTCTACAATACTTAATGGCTGAAGAAGATTTGTCAGCAGGCACAGACTTGAAGAGGCAGAAGAAATGAGTGAGGCTGTGTTCCTTCCTCTTACCCCCTAGGAAATGAGTAACAGCTAGCAGTTATTATAACCAAACATAAATGCAAATTATGAAATCAGACTGAGATGGCATTAAGAGAGTTCTCCAACTGATAGGCAGAAAGGGTAAAAACAGAACAAAGACAATAGCAGTTACTGAAATATTAAATCTTTTCATGTTTATAGTTGTTCCTAAGAAATTAATTTTTATATAGGTTTGATTGTTCTTATTAAACTTTCTTTTTTTTTAAGATTTTATTTATTTATTTTTAAAGAGGAATGGAGAGAGAAAGATAGGAAGAGAAACATCAATGTGTGGTTGCCTCTTGCATGGCCCCCTACTGGGGACCTGACCTGCAAGCCAGGCATGTGCCCTGACCAGGAATCAAACCAGTGACCCCTTGCTTCATAGGTCAGCATGAGTGCCACAAGCCACTAAGCCACTAAACCACACCAGCCAGGGATGGTTGTTCTTATTAAACTTTCTGATTTGCTTTTTTTTTTTTTTTTTTTAATTATACTGAGCAACTGATTAATTTCATCACTTGAACACTTTCTTTTTCTTTTTCAGTCCATTTATCACAGTGAATAAGTAATTCTCGAAGGATAATTTTTTAGCTATACTATGACAGATTTTGACATGGGAAAAAAATGTATTGACCTCATGGAAATCAGTAAAAGTACTAATGGGTTTTCTTTCATATAAAGAGATATTGATACTAGTAAAACAGTTCAAATATTAAATGTTTAACTACAAGGTTTTAAAAATGTTTTAATTATTAAAATAATAATTAAATCTGACTTTGTTATTCTCTAGCTCAGTCTATTTTTGAGCAAAAATGTCAAAATATTTCTGTAGTTACATTTTTACTTAATGGAACAAATTCTTATAGTATTGATTTTTGTATACTTTGCACTAAATCCACCAGCCTTTTATTTTGATTATGTCCTCAAACATACCAAATCTAAAATTTTTTAAGTCCTTGTCCTAGATTTGGACTAAAAGTAATCCTTAAGCATATTTTCAGCTAAGATACTCTGTGCCTCAAAGGAAAAATGTCAACACACAAAGGATGGTACTATGGAACCAATAAGTCTTACCTTTCATTATCCCTACTGCCTATCGCCCAAAGCAGGTTCTAACGAGTTAGGAGTTATAGACAATGAACCCAGAGGGATTTGTGTGATAGAACTCTGTTGAGGAAAATGTATTAACACATCGGTTTGTGAGTATAGGCAGTGTATTCGAGATGTTTGTTTATGCCTCACAAACATATTAACAAGTTAATTTGGTATCATTTTTGAGTGAAATAAACAGTTTGACCGCATTCAAGATCAATTATATTCACAAACTAGATTTCCATCTCTGTGTATTGGTAGCATGTCAACATTGAAACAAGACAACTGGAACACTGTTGAGTCTTTCCTACATGGAGGCATTTCACAAAAGCAAGATGTTGTTCTAGCCAACAGAATTAAATTAAACATTAAATTGTCACTCTTACACACACTTTCTGACCTAGAGTTTCAGAGTTGGCAAAATTAAGAATAACACTTGATAAAAAGACTAAAGTCCAATTTTAAGTATTTTTAAAGATATGTAAACAAAGAGATAATAATTACAGAATACTATAATTTACTGAGGTCAAATATTTAGTTTCCCAAGGATAGTGTTTTCTTTACACACCCTACAGCAGCTAATACACCTTACTGTCTAGATATTAGAAATTATTTTCTATGTGTACCTTCTTGTACCTTATTGACTAATATACAATAAAATTACCTAAGACCAAATCTGAAGCATTGCTATACTGTTAGCAGAAGACAATGCTATTAATGGTACCAAATTTTCCAAAATACTGAAACAGAAGCAAAGCAGTTTTTTATAATACAACCAGCTAAATTATAACCAAAAGAAATAAACAAAATTAAAAAAAAAAACAGTATATGATGTGCACATGTCTTTTCTAATGTTCAAGTAGAATAGAAGCAGATATTCCTGGGCCCATTCTTCACTGAGTGTCCTCTCAGAATAGCAACATGGATATGATTTCTATATACACACAGAGACCCACTCTAGTTTTGCCTCTTAAGGCAGAGAAATATGGTGAGAGTGATTACACAAGAACATAATTAAAGGAGAGCTATCTTGGGAGCTAGAAGAAATAAGACCAGAGGAATTAAGGATGAAAATTTTTTTACATTGTTTTAATCATTGTTCAAGTGCAGTTGTTTCCATTTTCTCCCCAACACTCCCCTCCACCTCAGCCATCCCCACCTCCCACCCTGCCTTGGTGTCATCCATGTGTCTTTCGTACATGTTCCTGAAAAACCCTCCTCCTTTCCTCCCCTTTATCTCCTCCCACCTCCCCTCTGGCTACTGTCATTTTTTTTCTAAATTTCATTGTCTCTGGTTATATTTTGCTTGCTCATTTGTTTTGTGGATTAGGTTCTACTTATAGGTGAGATCATATGGTATTTGTCTTTCACCACCTCGTTTATTTCACTTAGCATAATGCTCTCCAGATTCATCCATGCTGTTGCAAAGGATAGGAGCTCCTTCTTTCTTTCTGCTGCGTAGTATTTCATCATGTAAATGTACCATAGTTTTTTGATCCATTCATTTACTGATGGGCACTGAGGTTGCTTCCAGCATTTGGTTATTGTAAATTGTGCTGCCATGAACACTGGGGTGCATAGGTTCTTTTGAGTTGGTGTTTCAGGTTTCTTAGGGTATAATCCCAGCAGTGAAATTGTTGGGTCAAAAGGCAATTCCATTTTTAGTTTTCTGAGTAAATTCCGTACTGTTTTCCACAGTGACTGCACCAGTGTGCATTCCCACCAACAGTACAATAGGGTTCCATTTTCTCCATATCCTCTCTAACACTTGTTTGTTGATTTGTTTATAATGGCCATTATGACTGGTGTGAAGATTGGTATCTCATTGTGGTTTCAATTTGCATCTCTCTGATGGCTAGTGATACTGAATATCTTTTCATATGTCTCTGGGCCCTTTTCATGTTCTTCTTGGAGAAGTGTCTGTTCAAGTCCTTTGCCATTTTTTAATGGGTTTGTTTGTCTTCCTGGAGTGGATTTATGTGAGTTCTTAATATATTTTGGAGATCAAACCCTTGTCTGAAATATCATTGGCCAATATGTTTCCCCATATGGTTGGTTCTCTTTTCATTTTAGTGCTATTTTCATTAGCTGTGCCAGGGAGGTAAAAGACTTGAACTCAGAAAACTACACAACACTGAAGAAAGAAATTAAGGAAGACACAAACAAATGGAAGCAGATACCATGTTCATGAATTAGAAGAATTAACATCATCAGAATGTCCATACTACCCAAAGCAATTTATAGATTCAACGCAATACTTACTAAAGTACCAGTGGCATATTTCACAGACATAGAACAAACATTTCAAAATTTATATGGAACTATAAATGACCCCAAATAGCCAAAGCAATTTTGAGAAAGAAGAACAAAGTAGGAGGGATCACAATACCTGATATCAAACCGTATTACAAGGCCACCGTAATCAAAACAGTCTGGTACTGGTATAAGAAAAGACACATGGACCAATGGAAGAGAACAGAGAGCCCTGGATTAAACCCAAGTCTCTATGGTCGGTCAATTAATATTTGACAAAGGGGCAGCAGCATAACATGGAATAAAAATAGCCTCCTCAGAAATGGTGTTGGGAGATCTGCACAGTTAAATGCAAATAAATGAAATCCAATCATCAGTTCACACCATACACAAAAATAAATTCAAGGTGGATAAAACAAATATAAGTCCTAGAGGAGAACATAGGCAGGAAAATATATATTCCACACAGCAATATTTTCATCAACATGTCTCCTAAAGCAAGGGACATAAAAGAAATAATAAACAAATAGTATCTCATCAAAATAAAAAGCTTCTGCATGGCTAAAGGATGAAACTTTTAACAGAATATATTTGTTCTTTTCTTTCATGGTTTTACCCAGTGTGTCCAGTACCTTCACTCTCTCTCCCCCACCCCCACTGTTATGAACAACTAAAAAGTATGTAAATTACATGCCATCTGTTTCATTGTCAATTCACTACTAACTATTGCTGATAGATAAGTTTTACAGAAATAGCTAATGTTTTCAAGATGTACCAATTATGAAATATAACAGACTTCAGGAAGAAAAACTAATGCATCCACAAATAATTATCTAGTATCTTCAAAGCCACAGATTTTACACAAAACAATTCCAATTCCCATCCCAAACTAATTTTATATTGCATATGAAGTATTTAATGTGAATTCAAACTAGAGAGAACGTTGGAATAGTGATGGAACATAATTCAGTAAACAATACACAAAATGGAGCAGCCTGTAATACAAAGGTAAGATGTGCACATTGAGATAAACTGCCCTACACACCACCAAATAAGTGAAAGTTCTCTTCTTGGCGATCTTTATTTTATTTTCCATAGAAGGTATGTGTGAATCATAAATGACTGGATTTACTTTGGCAATTTACAATGATATTTTGAAGGTTAGAGCTCCTTCTCTTCCTGAACATCAAATGAAATGAAGCCTAATAAGTCATCTCTTCTTTTTCCAGCAAATGAACAGACAGCTAAACCCCTCATCAAATTGCTTATGCTCTATGAATGTGTAAACAAGCACTTTTCTCCACCACCACCCCCATCCGTTGTTTCTCATAAACCTCTGGTAAGAATTTGAATTTCTGATTTGCTTAAGGAAATGTTTTGAGCATCTAATTACACTTAAGTCTTATTAGGAGACAGTCTTTCTACACTCACTTTTACTATTGCCTGACCCAGACATCATTTAGATTCCAAGTAAATTGCAGTCAGCATTCCACCTCAGCTGGTTTCCTGACAGTGATGATGACTCTTACTTCACCTTCAATGTCTACTCTGTAGAGCAGTCCTTATTTGAATTAAGAAATCTAGCAAAATAAAGACTAGTGCAAGAATATTAAAAAAAAGCACAAACGTTGTCTAGAGAATAGATTTCCACAAGAAAGCTAAGGGCATGACACAGCCGACACCTATTAAGAGAGGTTGGCTTTATACAAATAGGATGACTTAGAGAGCCAAGGCAGATGTTTTATAACTCTTGATTCTGAAGTGCACAATTAATATAATCACTTTAACCCAGCCATTTCTCATTATAAAATTAATTGGTTTTAACTTCTCTTCTCACTTCTCATGCTAAAAGACATAGCTAAAGTAGGGATATGCTCAATTTTTTTCAGTAAAATACAGTTAGGAAAAATACACTGATTTTCTCAAATGTGTTTAGAAGTGTTAAAACTTTATCAGAAAAAAACTTTTTGGTCATTTCAATAATCTTAACAAAATATTGACCTCAAAAAAGCATAAATCTGGTTATGTCAGAAAATACTTCAAATAATATACCTAGAATTGTGATAACCACCAAAATACACATTTTGTGAAATGTTTTCCTTATCCATAAATAAGAGTAAATACAAACAATTTTAAACGTGTTCTTGAACTAACTCTTTAGCATAGGAGAATGTGAACTTTAGAAGTTATTGCCAAACATGTCACAGATTGCCTAAGTGCATATTGGCTATTTTCATAATGCTGTGATATAAGTTTCACATTAACAACAAGAACAAAAATAAGCATTAACTCATTGGATAGTTACAATATTTCAGGTATGGTGTTCAGCACTTTGTATGCATTCTATAACTGAAACTCACAATAACTGAACAGGGTTGCTACTAAAGGCCCTCATTTTATAAATGAGAAAAATCATCCTTGCTCATAGAAATAGTAGACATTTGAATTTCTGTGTAAGACACTATTAAAACTTATCCTAAGACGTTGTATAAAATCTAATTTCTAACTATTTCTGCGATCAATATAATATCCAGTTACTGCATATTATGACATATGCAGCTTGGGGTTTTCACGTTAATAAAAATACTTTTTCATTGCAGAATCCAAAATTTTTAGCAGTTTAAAATAATTATGGTTATATAATTTACACCCCAAAGTTTTCCATATTGTCCAGTGGAGCTCTTTTTGTATTCCATGATGATTACTAAGGTTTCTCGTGACCCACAAAAACTTTTATTAACTCTCTACAGTCTTAGAGTTTTCTATGAGCCTCAGTGCACAAGTTCTATAGAGTTTAACATAGTAGGAAAATAGAATGTCTTGAATAATTTTTGATGAATTTGGAATCTGCTGAGGTGAAAATCAGATTATTTCTTGCTTATACATTTTTTTTTGGTTCCAGTATTTCAGTGTAATTTTTTAAATTTCTGACTTTGAAGAAAAACTGACAAAACCTTATCAACTAATTCAACTACTAGGAATGGCACTAATTGCACACAGTAATAAATTTGTCTAAAATAAAATTTGTCTTACATTCCAAACTCCAAAATTTTTATTGAGAATAATTTCTGATTGATCTGTGGTATCTACTTTTTAAAATATAAATATACAGATTTGAAGAGAGATACTATCTCTGTGAGGTAGAAGTGAAGGGATTTGGTTGTAACTCCATCTAATTTAACCCAGATTGAGGTAGCATTTTAGTAATTTACATAATAAATTTTTGTTGTAAATTAAGCTTGTAACTCCAGTCTTAAAATTTTCTTTAAAAAGCACTGAAAAACTTGCTTATTCTATCAAAAATGGCTGAAATCACTTGCCTCATAGAATTAGTTTCTGAAGCATTGCTTATGGAAAAGCCCACATAAAATACATCACTAGGTAATTAAATTAAATTACTTTGGCTTCACTTTTTGCTAACAAAGCAAAATTTCTTAGCCCTGCCATATCCTAATGTGTATTAAAGGAAAAAAAAAAAAAAACCTTCATAACTATTCTTTATATTGTGAAGTCAAAGATGAGTTGTTTTTAAAATCAAATCCATTTGATATGCCTTATAGTTTTTATAATGGTTCCCCAAAGGTCAGTTTTGGTAATAATTTTCATAAGGAATGTGCTCAAGCACTAGCTTTTTTGCTCTTATTTGTTTCAAATGAATCTTTACCTTTTTTTCATGCTCTGTTTCATCCAGCTATAAATTCTTATGCAGGGTAATATACCAACAACTCAGTTTAAAGAGGTTGGCCCAATTTTCTGATGAGTCTTCAGGGTAAATTCTCTGTTCCTTATGAAAGGCTATGTAACACTGAAAAATTATTGCCTAACAATTTTAATGAAACCACATAGTTCATACAAAGAAGAAAAATTAAATTCCAAATACAGAATTCTTTTAATTGGCTTCAGAAAAATATCACTAATATTTTAGCTAAAGAAAAACAAAGCAATTATAAAATTTTCTCAAAAATGTTCAAAACTACCCCATATCACATTCTTAATTCTAAAAAGACATTTTGTTAAAACCAAAGAAACACCATCTCCCCTCTCTTTTTTTTTTTTATTATAATACTATTTAGTGTGGGAGAAAAAAGCAAACCTAGACATTGGAACTTGAGCAACAAATCTAATACTCACGGCTAAGCCTACATGTAATTACACATTTATCTGGTGCTTAAAATTAAGCCATACTATGCTTCCATTAGACATAGTCTCACAAAAAATTTACTTAAGACACAGTCACTGAGCAACCCACAAAATATCAAACATCTCTATCCCTTTTATTAAACAACTGACTACTACTACTTCTTTACCTTCTATATCTTCATTCTTACGCTCCCTATAGCTGATAAGATTTATCGATATGCCCAATCACAAAATTATCCCCACTTCCTGATGACACCCAATTGAAAACTTCCTCCACTTCTTTAGACCTCTTGCCAAATTACTCAACCAATGCCCCAATTGTACAAATGCTTTCTGACACTCTCTCACTGAGAGGTACCGGGACTCCCACGGTGAGTATTTCTCTTGATCCAACCAATACTAAATCCAACTTGCTCAGCTACAAGTGTGCTCCTTGTGACTTTGGCTGAAGGCACTAACAGTAGCAAAGCTAACAGGATATTCAAACAATCCTAGAGTCTTTCCAAAGATAAACTTTTATCAGCAAATTTGCAGACAACTAGATCTTCACATTAATTTTTAAATATTTCAGTAGAATGAACATGAAGTGCAGCTAAAATCTTTAAAATCTCAATTCAAGGATTGCTTTTCCTCTAGGATAATTAAGCTCTACTCTAATAGACATCCTTTTTTTTTCTTAGAGAATAACACGATTCATTGCCTTGCATTACCTCTTGTTTGAAAGCCATTATTAGAGCTTCTCAGTTTTCTCTACCGTAGGCTCAATAAAACCAATTATTTAAGCTTTTATTTAATAATCACTAATGCTTTTATCATTTTAACAGATCTCCTTTGACAATTTTCAGTTATCTCATAGGTATTGCAAGACTGCCTAATCTAACCAAAAATATAAAAGAAAAACTTGAGTCATAATTTAGTTTGTTTTTAATATAATTTATGCATAGATATAGTATTTATATTAATACAATAATTTTAAAAATAAGAGATCATCTTCTGTTCTTTCTTTTTTTAATTTTTCAAAAATCCTGACCTGAGGACATTTCATTGCTTTTAGAGACAGGAAGAGAGAAAGAGAGAGACATCAATGTCAGAGAGAAACATCTATTGGTTGCCTCTTGTACGCATCCCTACCGAGGAATGAACTCACAACCTAGGTATGTGTCTGAACCAGGAACTGAACCTGCAACATTTTTTATGTAAGACACGATGCTCCAACCAACTAAGCCACAACAGCCAGGGCTATCTTTTGTTTTAAAATATATTATTTTATGAAATACAGATCTAGTTACTTGGATACAGAGAAATCAAGTCTTTTTCATTTTTATATATATTTATTAAAAAATGAATTCTCAATTTCTATCTCTGGCACCTACATCTGCTTACAGACTGCCTCCTTACCAAATTTTGTTATTATATACTAGCTGACAGTCTTAAGTGATATTCAAACTGTATGTTTAAGACTCCTTGGCAATAGGAGGTTATTAGTTATTGTATAAAGTGGCCTTGGAGATTCCATCCCCCCTAAAACTCCCAATCTAGTTTTTAAGAGCAGATATAAATGTATATATTTTGTTATTGTCTTCTTGGCATATTTTGCAGTTTCTTCACAACATTAAAAAGTCAAAATAATATAACATGAAACAAAGCCTCCCACTAGGGAGACTTCAAGAAATTTAAAAACTTTGTATGCTTTGGTTTACAATTTCCACTTCTGATAATCTACTATAGAAAAGCAATATAAAATTATAACATCATATTTTTGGCAAAAATTAGGGATTAAAATAGTAAATGATTAGTACTACATAAGCATTATGCTTTTACATAGCTCATACAACTCTTAGGCATGAAGAGTTAAGAACAAAATTTTCTACGATCATAAATATGTAAAACAAAGAAAAATATGCATAGAAAAATGAGAGATAGGTTAGAAACATATTTACAAGGTTATATTGTTTTTTCTAAATAATCAGTAGTGTCATAATATTTTCTTAACAC
The DNA here is from genome assembly GCA_039655065.1 of Glossophaga mutica. Lineage (NCBI taxonomy): Eukaryota > Metazoa > Chordata > Mammalia > Chiroptera > Phyllostomidae > Glossophaga > Glossophaga mutica. The sequence goes on from CM077304.1 coordinate 79,553,281, forward strand.
ATTTCTCTATATTTTATAAAATATCAGTATTCACTGTATTTTATTTTTATGGGAATATGTTTTATAGTAAAGTTTTTATTTTAATTTTAATATATGCCATTCTAAAAGGATTTGTGCATTTAAATGTAAAATAATTTGATAATCTAAATTAATTAGTATATTTTTGAATAATTAGACAAAAGATACATAAGGACATATGACCTAGCAACATTTATAAATGCAGTCTCAACTATGATTAATTTACAATTAAAGAATAGTTTATGGTTCAAGATGAACCCAATAGTTTATGGTTCAAGTAAAACACGTATATACAGTTAGAAGCTACAATGTCTACCTTTGTTATTATTTCCGTAGTTCTTTTTGTAATATATGTTAAAATTTTTGTAAATTGTTTATATTTTTATAAAGCATTACTACTAGAGCTGTAAAGTTTATATTACATGTGGATCTTGCATGGAGTAACAGAAACCGATTTTGGATTACTTAAGAAAAAAAAAGTTTATTCAAAGGAGTTTGTACGTATGATAGAATTGATAGGGAATTTGGAGATAAGTTTTGGAAAATGACCAGAACTTGTTTGGACTAAAAAGCAGGAAATACTGTCTGGAACACATGACAGCCTTGTGAGAATACTGCCACTACTGCTGCCGCCTGTATTGTGATGCCACACTGCAGCTGCGAGCTTTCCTGACCGGGAACTGAACGGAAAGAACGAACTGGCCTGGCGTCTTTAGCCTCCTAGGGAAGCTGAACAGGAGACTTAACACCTTCATGCGTTTCCCTTCAAACAATGCAAGAGTAAAAGATGTTTTCTAAGAAGGTGTATTACATTACATTTTTTGTATTATTACCTTCACAGTCACTCAACATAAAAACCAAAAGTTCAGCCTTAAATATGTACTCTTTCATCTCTCTCATTCACTGTATTCCCATGTCTTACCAAGTTTAAATGTTTTTAACATCCATGTTCTATTTGAGTTTTGAATATCTCTGCCTTAATACATGTCCTCAGTAATATTTACCAGAGCTGTTGAAATAATATTCGCATTTCCTTTCATGAGAGATGTTAAGAATATACATCAGGCCTGAACTGTTTTTCAAGTAATTATATTTCTTTGACATATAAAGAAAAAAGCAATGGAAATAGAAGAAAAATTGATAAAACCAATGACTTATCAAGTCAGCTTTAGAAATTGACAGATTATGGTAAAAACAATAAATAATAGGAAAACAGCTGAATCAACAAGCTTGATTTAATAAGTATTGTTTAAGTTTTCTATTGTAACAAATTATCACAAAGTTAGTGGCTTAAACAATACAAATTTATTATCTGATAGTCTGTAGATCAGAAGTGTGGCACAGTTCTCAGCTAAAAATCAAGGTGCTGATGAGGCTGCATTCAATTCCAGAGGCTCTAGGGAAGAATCTGCTTTGCTTTGTCTAGTTTCTTAGAGGCTGCTCATATTCCTCAGCACACTCTTCCTTCTGATCTCTTCCAAACCAGCAAAAAATCACATCTGCTGCAAGCTTTTCAATTGTCCCATCCCTCTTCCTGACCACAGCTGGGAGAGTTTTCTGTGTTTATGGAGTCATATGTTTTGATTAGGGACTCCCAGATAGATTAGAATAATCTTCCCATTTTATGGACCTTAACCTTAATTACATCTGCAAATTCCTTTTTATCATGTTGTTAACATATGCACAGGTTCTAGAGATGAGGGCATGGACATCTTTTGAGGGTCTTATTTTGCCTATACAGATATAGTTAGATTTTGAATCTCCAAGAACAAGAATAGACATTGCTTTCAAACCCATGTGGAATGTACACACATACACACGCACACACGCGCACACACACACACACAATGAGCATGAAGGCAATACTGACAAATTCCAAAATGTAGAAATAATGCAGATCATTCTGTCTGAGTACAACAGAATGAAATTAGATATAATAAAAGATAGATAATATATTTATAGATCTGAAAATTCATAAACTCGATGATATTCAGATGGACTGAAAAGGATGCTGTAAGGGACATTACAACCTAGTTACAAATATATAACATTGAAAACAAGTGCATCAAAAGCTTGGCAGTAGAACTAAAGTGATACTCAAAGGAACATGCATTCCTTATCCTTATTTATAATCAAATACAAAGACTAAAAATAAATGAGATTATTTATCTTCCAAAAAAATCTAGAGAAAGAACAACAAAATAAAAATAGCAATACAACTTGAAGAAAAAAAAACAAATAGAGTAATTGGTAAAAACAAGGATTCATGGGAAGATTTAGGTAGATAATGCTTTCTTCTTTATGACAGAGAGAGAGAGAGACCCAATCCCACTTCCTGTTTCCTCTCTGACCTAGTTTCTCACTAACTCTCCATCTCTAATTTAATTCTCCTGTGCACCAACAACAATATTCTTTGTTGTTCTTGGAAAATTCCAGCCATGTTCTGCTTCAGAACTTTATACCTGCTTATCCTTTACCTGAAAACTTTTTCAATAGATGCCCACATGTAGAATCAATGTAACGGTTTGTTTATTTTCATAATAATCTCTACTGATGGCATGATTTAACATTGAAACCATTTCTCCTTTCTATCCCTATTTTTAAATATGTTTTCCTCTGTAATTTTTGGCCATCATTGGAGATACTATGTTGTTTAATATTCACTGCCCTCTGCTAGTCTATAAATCTTAATAAAGCTCAATATTTTACTTAGTTTCTTCATTTTACTCCAATAATGGAAAAGTGAATGTCTGGTAGATAATAAGTACCAATGGATAGTTGCTTAAAAATACAGAAATTAACAGGAAAAAATAATTTTAAAAAGAGCAATAGATATATAAAAGATAAAAAAATACAAAAAATTTACAACTTTATAAGAATATGAGTTCGAATGTAGATGAAATTTTATTATTCTTTGTGAAAATATAAGAATGATATTTTAAACATTTAGTACCTCAGAATAACACCACAAGAAAAAAACTGATATTAATATTTTATTTTCTTTTAATTTTAATTATAGGTGACATATGATGTATTAGTTTCAGGTGTACAACATAATAATTCAATATTTGTCTACCTTATGAAGTAATTGCCATAATAAGTCTACTAACAGTGTGACACTGTACAGTTGTTATGATAGCATTGACTGTATTCACCATGCTGTACATTACATCCCTGTGACTTATTTTATAACCGAAAGCTTGTAATTCTTAATCCTTTTCCCCTTTTTTCCATCCCCCATACCTTTCTCTCTGACAACCATCATTTTGCTCTGTGTACAAGTTTGTGTCTGTTTTGTTTTGTTTGTTCATTTGGATTTTTTTTTTTTGATTCCTCAAATGAGGAAAATATATGGTATTTGCCTTCTTTTCTGATTTATTTTACTTAATGTAACACTCTATAGATTCATCAACATTGCATATGGAAAGATTTTATTCTTTTTATGGCTGCATAATATTTCTATACATAATCTTATAAGAAGTATATATATATAATCTTTACCTATTTATCTATCGATAAACACATAGATTGCTTCCATATTCTAGTACTATGCTGCAGTGAATATAGGGGTACACGTATCTTTTTGAATTATTGTTTTTATTTTCTTCAGAAGTAGAATTGTTGGATCATAATATAGTTCTATTTTTAATTTTTTGAGCAAATTGCCACACTGTTTTCCATAGCGGTCACACCAATTTACAATCCCATCAACAATGCAGGATGGTTCCCTTTTCTCCACATCCTCATCGACACTTGTTATTTGTTGTATTTTTGGTAATAGTTAATATGAAAGGTGTGAGGCAATATCTCACTGTGTTTTGATTTGGATTTTCTGATGATTAATGATGTTGAGCATCTTTTCATGTGTCTATTAGCCATCTGTATGTGTTCCTTGATGAAATGTCTACTGAGGTTTTTTGTCCATCTTTTAATTGTTGTTCAAGTACAGTTGTCTCAATTTTCCCCCACCTTGCCCCCCCACACACACCATCTCTCCCTGCCTCCCACCCTCAAATTAAACTCCCCTTGGCTTTGTCCATAGGTTCTTTGCCCATTTTTTAAATTGGATTTTTGGTTGTTTGTTTTGATGTTGGATTATATGACTTCTTTATATATATCGCATTTTAACCCCTTATTGAAGATACCATTTGTAAATTTCTTCTCCCTACAAGATGTTGGGAATTAACATTGCCATCTCATCTTCTTGATGGTTTTCTTCACTCTGCAAAAATCTTTTTAGTTTAATATAATCTTGTGTTTTTGCTTGCTTTTGTTGCCTTTGCCTAAGGAGACATATCCGAAAAAAATATTGCTAAGACTAATGCCAAAGAGTTTACTGCATACGTTTTCTTCTAGGAGTTTTATGGTTTCAGGTCTTACATTTAAGGCTTTACTATTTTGAGTTTATTTTTGTATATGGTGTAGGAAGGTAGTCTAGTTTCATTTTTTGTTTGTGTATCTCTCCAGTTTTCCCAACACAATTAATTGAAAAACTCTTTTTTCCATATTGTACATTCCTGTTTCTTTGTCATAGATTCATTAACCACATCAGCATGGGTTTATTTCTAAATTCTTTATTTTGTTCCATTTCTAGCCTCTTTATTGTTTTCGTGCCAGTAGCATTATTGTTTTGATTGCTATAGCTTTATAGTATATTTTGAAATCAGAGAGCATAATAACTCCAGGGACGATCTTCTTCGGTCAGGATTACTTGGCTGGTCTTAATATTTTATTTCATTTTTTATTGTATTTTTTCCATTACCATTTAGTCCCCTTACAACTCTCCCCACACAATCACTACATTGTTGTCCATGTTCATGAGTCCATTTTCCTTCTTGCTCAATCCTTCCACCCCCTACCCTTCTCTCCTTAACTGTTATCCCATTCTCTATCAATAAGTCTATCTCTATTTTCCTTGTTATTCAGTTTGTTCATTAGATTCCATATATGAATCAAAACATATGGTATTTGTCTTTCTCTGACTGGCTTATTTCACTTATCATAATGTTCTCTAGATTCATCCATACAGCCAAAAAGGGTAAAACTTTCTTATTTTTTATGGCCTGGGAGTATTCTATTGTGTGAATGCCCCACAGTTGTTTTATCTACTCATCTTCTGATGGAGACTTGGGCTGCTTCCATATCATGGTAAACAATGCTGCAACAAACATAAGGGTGTTTTTGCTCTTTTGAATTAGTGTTTTGGATTCCTTCAGATATATTCCCAGAAGTGGGATCTCTCAGTCAAAAGGCAAATCCATTTTTAATTTTTTGAGGTATCTGAATACTGCTTTCCACATTGTTTGCAGCATTCTGCATTCCCACCAACAATGCAAAAAAGTTCCCCTTTCTCTACACCCTCGCCAGCACTTGTTGTTTGTTGATTTTTGATGATAGCCATTCTGACAGGTGTGAGATGGTATCTCACTGTGGTTTTAATTTGCATTTCTCTGATGATTAGTAACATTGAGCACTTTTTTTTTAATTTTTTTAAATTTAATTGTTGTTCAAGTATAGTTTTCTGTCTTTTACTCCCATCCCAGCCAACACCCCCAGCCCTCTCCACCTCCCATTTCCATCCACTCTAGTTTTTGTCCATGTGTCCTTTATACTTGTTCATGTAAACCTTTCCCTTTTTCCCCTAAAATTCCCTCCCTTTTCCCCTCTGGTCAGCCTGTTCTCTATTTCAGTGTCTTTGGTTATATTTTTGCTTGTTTGTTTGTTTTGTTGATTAGGTTCCTGTTAAGGTGAGAGCATATGGTATTTGTTTTTCACCGCCTGGCTTATTTCACTTAGCATAATGCTTTCTAGTTCCATCCATGCTGTCGCAAAGGGTAGGGGCTCCTTCTTTCTTTCTGCTGCATAGAATTCCATTGTGTAAATGTACCATAGTTTTTTGTTCATATGTCTATTGACCATCTCTTTGTCCTCTTATAAACTGGCACTTTTGAAATAAAATTATATCTTTAATTGCATAATTTTTTTTCAAAGTGCATTGTTTGAGAAAGTTTTGAAGGTGACTTGAGTAATAGGGACTGAAAAGGCAGGAGTGAGGGCAAACTATTAAGAGTTGGTACATAGCTAAATGCAGATATCTGAACTTTCCTGCAATATAAATGGTACACAGATTTAAGTTACTTTTATAAGAGTAAGGTACTTTAACCTTGTAAAGCATCTAATTTGAATGTATAATGATTCAACCAATAACAGTCATATATAGAAATAAAATAGTTTTATTATGTGGTCATTTTTATGGCCTTTGTCTTCTTGTACACGGACTATTTTCTCTATATTTATTATATTTATTACTGTTTTTAGTAGTCATTGTTTTTCTATTCTCCAGCTCTCCCATTTTTTATAATAGCATCCAGATTTTCCTTTGGGAAACCAGATTTCTTCCAGTTTTATTTATCTTCATGATTTTGATGGTATTAAACCTCACCTAGCTCCAAGTATAGGTCCCAATGGCATCATCCAATCAACATAATCTTATCCCTTTGCTGAAAGGTTGGTTTAGGAATGAGTAGTAGCCTCAATAAAAAAGAGCTAACATTCTCTGGCCAAATTCGGGAGTTGATATCATGATAATCAGAGTTGAAGCTTTCCTTTCTCCTTAATATTAACCAAAGAACTTGTAGCTCTGGTTGTTAGTGGCAGCCATTCTCTACACAAAGTCGGGAAGCCTGAAGCCTAAACCAACCTGACATGGCTAAAAAAGTCACAGAAAAGAGAAGCTGGGTTTCGGCTTGGGTCAAGTCTGCCACCAGACTTACCACTTAGCTTTTCAGTGATACAAATCTATCAATCTCTCTCACTTTTAAAGCATAATTGAATTGGTTTATACTTCATAAGGACAACATGGTTAGTTTGTGTGTGAGAGAGAGAGAGACATAAAATCTGAACTTTGAAAAAAAGCAAGGTTTTTTTGTTTTTTTAAATTGAGAGAGATTGTTACATATATCAATTCTTTCTCTTCTTTAGCATAGCCTAAACTCTTATTCTTCACATCAAATTAAAATACTCATTAGTTTTGCTTCCTTAACCAGTGGTTTTATTTCCTGAACCATAAAATACATCTAGGTATGAATATGTAGACACTTATTCAGTGCATTATTACAGATTAAGATAATTGGCTCTGTAATTACAATGTTTCTCTTTAGAAAAATGGAATCAGAGCACTAATACTGCAATTTGTACATTGATCCCTTTATATCATTCTGTCAGACTTCTGGCCTTCAAAGGTTTCCTGAGTCTATTCTAATACAGCATAATTCAGTCATTTTGCTCTCTGCACCATTTGCAAGAATGTTCCCATTAATTGCTTTCTATTTCAACCACCATGCTTTAATTTAAAACCATGTCCTTTTCTTCAACACTTTCGCCATGATGTTTTAAACTCTTTCTCAGGGAAAAAAAAACAATCCCAGATCTTTGTTGAAGACATGATGAACTATTTCCATGAAGGCTCATTTACAAAAAACAACAAAGTTCTCTTATTAGAAACAAGGGAACAATCAATTCAGATGAAAAAATAAAAGAAGTGACCTATGCCTACTCAACTCCAAGTGAACCTTTTCTATGGTTTAAAATTTGGTTAAGTTATTTCTATTTGTTTTCTTTTTCATTTTTATGCCTCTATGCATTTGCAGCTGGAATGACTCTGGAAGGAACAATTTTTACCAGAGAGCTTTTTCTCATATTTCCAATCTGATTTCAACCTCTACGAGAAAGGTTAGGATAATCAAAAGAATGTTGAGTCTCTTATCTGGACTTCATCTTTAAACCTTGAAAGGCTTGACCATCACTAGTTTGTAATTTCCAGTATTCCCTTCTGGGCTAGAATATTTGTTATGATTTCAGTATCTCTGATCTTCCCCTCTGTCTCTGTCTTATTCTTTTTCTTCCTCTTTCAAAGATAAAATCTTTCCCGTTTTCCCCTCACATTGATTTGTTTATTTTCAGCTCTTTCATCTTTGAAAGGTTAACTTTGGAACCATGGCTAGAGAAACATTGGAAAGACAACTAGGAAAATATATTAGATAAAGATGTTAGTTAATTTTAAAAGTTTTCTTTTTTTTAGAAAAACATCAGTCCAATATTTAGCTATTTGCAGAGATATTACAATTAAGACAGTATTAAATGCATAATATTTGTCACTATCAGGTACTTGTAGTCATTCACTTTATTGTGCCATGGATATAACTAAGAAGTTTTAAACTGACTAATTTTGTATATATTTTTATTTCAAATGAAATAACTAGAAACATTATTTTTATAACATGGTATTTTATTACAGCAAAAAATTAGAGCCATTATTGGCTTCATTTCAGTTTTTCTGTTTTATGGATAGAGAAATAGAGAAGAAAACTAGGGACATTTAGATACTATGAATTTAATTTACCATTTTACCAGAAAATCTAAGATTTGGAGAAAAGGACTATATGGATATCAGACATGAATTGAGAACAAGCAAAGAGGATACTAGAGCAATAAAGGAAACTTCTGGTTATTCTCCATGATACTTTGTTTCACTACACACTTGTTTTCTCATGAAATAGTGATGTTCAAAATTGTATTGAATGAGTTATAGTCTAGACCACTTATTATAAGAGATATATTAAAATTAACAACAAAGCATGGGGAAACTATTATGTAAGCTTTTTATTTAGCTAATTTTAATATTATACCTAAAGTATATTTTAAAAACTTGCTACAGGGGGGTCTCAGTTTATGGAATAAGAATTAGCCATCAAAGAAATTCAGCCCTGGCTGGTGTAGCTCAGTGAATTGAGCGCGGGCCTGCGAACGAAAGGATCGAGGTTCAATTCCCAGTCAGGGCACATGCCTGGGTTGCAGGCCACTTCCCAGCTGGGACACACAAGAGGCAACCACACATTGATGTTTCTCTCCCTCTCCCTCTCTCCTATCCTTCCCCTCTAAAGATAAATAAATAAAGATCTTAAAACATTTAAAAAAAAAAAAGGCTACTCTTAAAAAAAAAAGAAAAAAAAAGAAATTCAGAACTCTAGCTCTTACTGACCTTCTGTATTTTGGCAAATAAATTAATTCCTAACCCTTAACTTTCTGATCAGTGTATGGGAAAAACAGTATTTATTACATATAATTATTGTAAGAATTTACCCTAATATATGTAGAATACTACTGAAGACAGTGCCTAAAAATAGACTAATATTTAGCCATTACTGGGAGTAGTATTAAAATTATTTGTTCATTTTCTTTTCCTTAAATTGAATATTAAACTATTGCCCTGAAATTATTGATTTCTAAGGTATTCATTTAGTAATAACCTAAAATTATATTTATAAATTATAATTGCCTTGCCAGAGGGAAGCATATTAGAATGCTTATATTTAAGTAAATACAATCTTATTTTACTTACATATGCATATTTTTTTAAGATTTTGTTTACTTATTTTTAGAGAGGAGAAGAGAGGGAGATAGAGAGGCAGAGAAACATCAGTGTACGGTTGCCTCTCCAGCACCCCCTTCTAGGGACCTGGCCCAAAACCCAGGTATGTGCCCTGGGAATGGAACATTCAACCCTTTTACTAGGAATAGAACCAGCAAACCTTTTGTTCTCAGGCCTGTACTCAGTCCATTGAGCCACACCACCCAGGGCTACATATGCATATTTTTAAACAGACAAATAACAAAGTAAAAAATAAGAAAACAATGTGATACTAGTAGATTAGACTACAGAGTCAGACACACTTGAGTCTACAGTAAAACATATTTGCTTTTAGTTGATGACTCTATGCAACTTCCAACATTTTATAGTTCCAGCTTCCTCAACTGCAAAATAAAGATAATGATGCCTAACTCATTGAGCAGCTTTGAAAGTTAAACAAAATGATGTTTAGCAGAACTCCTCAAAGAAACTAACCATCAAAGGGGCTAACAATAATAATTAGTATGACCATCTTATTAATAAGATGGTGCTTTCTGAGTATTTTTAAGTCAAAATATTGTTCCAGTAAAAAAACTAGCCTATTGAAAGTGAGGTGAACCTTTTAAAAACTGTAGATCTTCATAGGTGAAAGGATGCTGAGCTGACATTTTGCTACCATCATACTGGAAAACTTACATTCACATTTTTCATATATAATAAATAATGGATGAGCTCATTTTAAACACATGAACTATTTTTATGCTATATAATCCACCCCCCTCACAATTCCAAAAGGAAGTTTTTAACTCCCTTAAGGTAATTGTCAATATGAAACTTATTTTAACCTGCAAAGCTCCTCTGTCTCCTGTTCCTTCCCCTGCTGCATTTAACCAGTTTTAACTGGTGTCAACTCTTCATGACCTCTAGTGAGGCAAATGGCTGGAGCTTCTGGCAGATTCATTTGCACAGTAATGAGTTCTGTCTACCAGTCTGCTAGGGACTGATGGCGAGAAGGAGATTACTTTCCACTGCTCTCTATTAAATATGATTGACATGCCTGTATATCTGTCTTTCTTAACAGCCCTCTCCACCCTCCCCTAAAAAGAGTTCATGAGCACAAAGAAGTGTACTTAAATGAGGTTTGAAGCGCTGCTATCCTATTTTCACATATTTTTTGTTTCACTTGTTCCACTTGTATAAAATGACAGAGTTTTATTTAAAAGGAAAAATGATATGATACTGTGCATGATGATTAAGAGAAGAAAACTTTTCACTAATAAAATAAATTAATTTTTTAAGAAAATACTTTATCAAGTCTCCTACAGAAAAGGAATTGTAAAGAAAAAGAAATGTTTTCTTAACTTATTAGAAGTTTTCTTTAACATGTTTAATTGTGCCATTTCATTTGATATTTTCAAACTTTGGCATTTATTATAGCTTCTTATTCTACACATATTTTATAATCTATTTTATTTTTTCATTCAGTTCATATTCCTTATTTAATATTACTTTTGCTTTATGGTGCAATTGCTATAAACATCTCCTTTAGAAACATCTCTTAATAGCTCAATTACACATAAAATTGCAACAACTCACAGAATAATTTTAATTGTATACCTCCATAATAATGGATTTACCAGAAAATATTCAAAAACCTCAATATTAAACTATATTTTAATTCTTGTAACAATACTTTTTAATCATACTTTTCCTATGACATTTTAGGCAACCAAATCATGTACATTTTATTTTAAGGTCCTACCACAAGAGTCCATTTTTAAACAAGATGGAAGGCTAATTCTATTTAATTGCAAGAAACTATGGTTCAGTCATAATGAGATTCTTTTTCCAATAATAAAATACAGCAAGCATTTCTATTTTTAGATATTGAAATTCATTCTTGCTTATGTTTTATGATCTATGTTTCATGTCAAACTTCAGTACAGTTTAATTTTTAAATGTGTCCAATCATAACATTATTAATGTTAAGTTCTGGTGAACTAATAGCTTATAGTTGCCCACTAACTTTCAACTACGTGAATCAGATCCCTGAATAATTATCTTTCTCCATAACACAACGAGGATATATCCATTTAGTTGTCATGAAGCTCTGTCTGTTGGTTTAAGTTTTGGGTGTAGCTCCAATTAGGATGACTTGAGGCATGAATTCCACTTTGTTACAACTTGGAAGTTCTCAAAATGTACGGGTATAAATTAATTGCTTGACTAGAGCAATATAGTCATGAAGGTGAGAATAGAGCAGAAATGCATTTACATTCTCTCTACATTTATTTTCATCAAATGAGAGAGAAGGGGCAGGCCGCTGCAGAAGAAACAAGAATTGCTGCTGTTTAGAGTTGCTAAACAGTTGTCTCACATCAACTGTTTATAACATAATACTGTACAGTTTTGCTGCTGCAGAACAGCAAGGATGAAAGAAAAGTAGATGTCAGCTGTCAGTTCTAGCAAAAAAGTTGTTCTGTATATTCTATATATAAAAAAATAAAATCCTGCTTCTACACTGATGATTGCTTTATTAAAGTACAGAGAAAGAGCTATTGGGGACCCTTCCGGTATTGGTATTATAATTTAATTTAACTCAGGGCACAGAAGGAAATTGATTAATGTTACAAAATACACATGTGATTTAATAGCATGAAAAGCAATTACTTTACCAATTACAGAAAGTCCAAAACAGTTGTGATTGACAGAGCACAAGAAATACATTGGAGTTAAACAAGGTAATGTTAGGAAAAAAAGCAGGAAGACATAATCTCTTCATTTTATTTATAAAGACACACATATTCTTTGTTTAAAACCCATTAAAATGAAATAATAAAATAAAGATTACTAAGTGTTTATGATATGTGATTTTACATTTGTGATGTTTTGGTGATCTGAGTGATACTAAAGTTGGAATGTATATTATCAATATCTAAAAATTATTCTAATGAAAAACATTCAACATACAATATAACAGAATTCAAAATGCCCTGATTAAGAAAAGCTGAAAATTTTCTTAAATATTAGAAATAAAGAAAAGACAATTAACTTTTAATTCTCTTTTTAAATTTTATTATTTAATTTGGTAAATGAAAAGTTAACAACTTCATTTGAATAGTTCAAAAGGCTATACATGAAACCAATTTCTTCACTTCATTTCTTTACAAAGTATACTTTTTGAGGACCATGTGCCAATCACTAAGCATTACATATAGTTACACAAGGTGCTCAGCAAATGCACCTTTAAAGAGTGATTATTGAACATTAACATTGTCTTAAACACAGTAGTAATCACTTGACTTTGAATATTTCTGATCTGCATGGTCATTTATGTGAAATATAGAAATTCAGATCAGGGTAAATAATTTCAGATATTTTGTTTCCGAATACCAGATCATTCCTTTTGAAATGCAGACATAAACAGCATTTCAAATAATAAATTTTGTGCAATCTATACTGAAATTTTCAGAAACTTTGAGTCATTATAACGCTTCTTACTGTAAGTCCATGCTCAGGAAAAAAAAAAAAAAAAAAACTTATTTCTCTATAAGTCTACTTATGTGGAAAAGCTCTTTATATATATTGACTTCTGGGATTTCCTTCCCATAGAATAATGATTTCTTATTATACATTATGTTCTATGAAATAAATATATTATTATATAACATTTTGAGTCGGGTAGGATGAAGATTTGAAGTAAAGAAGCTAGCTTCACAGCCAGCCCTCCAGCCACTTTGCTATACTATTTTTAGCATGTGCCCTCCAATACTGTACTTAGTTTGCTCTCCAAAAATCCACAAATTTTTCTATAGATGTTGCTCTTTTAGAAGAGCCTCCTTTCAATAAGCACAGGTAACATATCTTTTAAAAATTCCTTTCCTTAAGGATAATGTACTTAGTTATTGAACTTGTTGATGTAAATCAGTTATTTTAATAATCACTGATTTTTAAGAAAAGGAACCAAAGAGATTTTTAAAAAGAGCTTAATGACACTGCTTGATATAATCTATATATTTCCAGAGGAAAAACTAAATGTTAGTGTCCATGACACATTATTACAAAAATAAAAGTTCATAGCTTTAAAAAATCATAAATTACAAAAATTCAACATAATGAGCACCCAAGGTGTACACACCAAATAATTTTTAAAAGTTTTACCACCAAAGGAAACTTTGAATTTTAGCCAAAGCTCGTAAAATTAATGCCAGATAGCTCTAGGAATTTTTCAACTTTGAATGAATTAGAACAATATTAACAATGTTTGAAATAGTTTTTAAACTTTGATTTTCCAATGATTGTGTTTAAGTGTTGCTGTAAGAATTTGTCATAACTCTCTAATATAGCCACTCAACAAAATCAACCAAAGTAAATAATTAAAACATAATATCCATTCAAAAACAAAATACAGTATATGGACAACTAATGTTAAAAGGTTTCCTTCCATCTATGAATAGATTAAACTGGTAATCAATTCTTAAGATAGGCCTTTTTAATATAGTCTTGATCATAGATTAATTATATCTATTTTTCCTTTAGAAATAAAACCTGTATACATATGAAACCAGCATTTATATTTATGTTTAATGTAAAATTTATCTAGCTTATCCTGAAGCCATTTGTAACAAATTGCCTATACTTTATTCACTAGGTCTCCCTTAATGAAAAATGTATTTTCCCTTTTCTGATTTCTAGAAATAGCTTGACTGTTTAAGATCACTTTGGTCTTTTACTCACTTAAATCTTCCTGCTTTGGGGGATATAAAAGATATATATTTATGAATCATTCAGCATGTCAGCCACATGTGGATTTTACAATACTACAAGCATATGCTGTTGGTATCCTGCTTTCTGATTTTCTGATTGACAACATAAGTTTAAGGGTGACTAGGCTTATTTCCTGCAGTTTAAAATTGATAACATATTCACTGATATATAATATTGCTTCCCTGATGACAGTGGGAATGAAAATTGATGTGTGAGCTCTTTGAACTTCAGAAAGAGAAAAACTTTAGCAGATTGTGAGCTTATGCAAATAGTGAGACAAATTAACTTTGCAAATATTGAGAATGCAAATATTAAGAACAGGAAAAAAAAAGAAATTTGAAAGTGAGCCAATCATCTGAGGAAGTTATAGAAACTGTTCAACTACTTTTCATTCTCTGAATTGTAAATATGAATATTATTCTTTTTCATAAGGTAAGTTTTATATGTTTTATTAACTTGCATTCAGAAAACTCCAATTATATGATGCAAAATTAAATAAATTCTATTGGAACTTCTTGAAAGAAATATATCACAACTCGTATTTTGTGTGGCAAGTTAGGATGTAAAATGTTGAAATGAAACAATGAAAACCACTAAGAATATGTCATCACTACTGAAGCTCATTTTGCCATATACGTTTTTTAATTTATTTATTTTTCACTGTTGTTCAATTATAGTTGTCCCAATTTTCCTCCTGTTGCTCTCCCCCATCCCGCTCCCTCAGTCAGCCCCCACCCTGTTGTCCCATGTCCATGGGTCCTTTATACATGTTCCTTGACTAGACCCTTCCCCTTAGAAGCTTAAGAAAGCTAAAGGAATTAAAATTTTGATTTATATTTAAAAGCAATTAATATGGCTTTGATTTACATTGCAAAAATGATCAATGTAAACTAATGACAATGAGGTTTTTTCCTCTAATTTGTTAGTTAAGATTCAAAAAAAGATGGAAGTTTCTATTTTTTTAGTCTAGCTAATTAGTTGTTTAGTCCTCAAACAGACCATGCTTTCTCAGGTGTTCTTACCCTTCTGACACCTGAAACTGCAAAGTACTTCCACCAAAAATTTCTGCCTACATTTTTACTCTCAGCTTAGATATGACTTCCACCAGAAAAGATCCTCAGGTATGTGTTACATGAACTCTTCCTATGTTTACAGATCCTTCATTTCCTCTTTCTAAGGTCTTATTATATATATTATCTTTTCCTGTCTGTATTCTTCATAAAACATCCATGAGAACAGGAACAATGCCTATTAGCACAATGGTTGGTATCATGTGTGTCAGTAATTATTAATATGTGATATTAATAATCACATATGTGATTATTGTATGAAACAAATGATGTAGATAGGATATTCTTAGATATAGGATATGAGCTTATCTTTTTTCATATGCAGAGAGAGTTATCCTCTCTCTATGGATAAGAAGTGTCTTATTATCCTTTTAATTTCCAATGCTACTACAAACCCAAGAAAATATACATTCAATAATACGTTATTAAGTGAATGGATATTCAAAAAGATTTTGGAAAGACATAACTGAATGAAGAAATAATTCTCATATTTACAAAAGACCAAAATTTGTTTTCTAAACAAGAAACTACTTAGCAGAGTTTGAGTTTTTGTTTTTGTTTTTACTGAAACAAGTCCTGTTACCACAGGCCAATAAGAGATGGCTAATGCGAGACTTCTGCTTCTCACCCCAGATATAATAAAGAGTGTACCCTTTCTTTCCCCTGCAAATAGGCAAAGTGGATTTTGCTTTAAAAAAAAATTAAGGTGCTGTGTATTTTTAAGAGGAAAAGAGGCATATGCTTAGAGTACAGCATCTAAAAATAAAAATGTCATATCAGTGGCTTCACACGTGGACATAAACACAGTTGGCATTTATTGTCTGCCATGCATAGACATGAGTTTCGTGTTCTGGGTTGCGGCAAGGTTAGTGTTTCATGCTGATAAAAACATGTGCTGAAGAATTAGGAAAACAGGTTTTTCTGAATCCTGTGTTAACCTAAAAATAAAAAGCCAAATTTAGAGTGTTTATTTGGCAACAAGTGTTTATTTGGGATCAAAAAGAATAGCAACTGGGGAAGCACAGATTAAGGCAAAAAACTATAAACAGGGTCTAATTACAGGGTGAAAGCAAAGGGCTTTAAAGAGAAAAGGAAAGGAAATAATTACACTGATAAAAAGAAATTTCTATTGATGCTAATAGCTGAGTTGATCTTTAGCTATACATGGCTGATTTTTTGTTCTATCTTCAGAAAGAGAGTTCATAATTATCAGCTTTTCTGGTCAGGATATCTGCTTTGTTGGCTTTACACAGCTGTTTATAAAACAATATTGTTCGGCCCATCCACAGGTTGTTTAGTCCATTTCGAAAAGTCCAAAGGATCAAGGGATGAGATGTGCAAGGCATTAATGGCTGCTCTGCTTCCATTTTAAAGTGGTTCTACTTATATCACTTTTCATACCTGGTTTGTCACAAACTTGGTGGAACATTCAGAAAATTACTTAAGACAAATCTTTATTTGTGAAGGTGTCTCTCTCTGTGTACTAGAAAGAAGAGGATGTAAACCTTTAGAAATTTATCAAGGGAAATGAATATGTATAAAAACCATACTCTTCCTTACTGTGCTTTTCCTGGTAACCATCCACACCTGCCTTTCTCTCACTCCCAGCATCTTTTTTCTTTAGCTGGAGATAGTATTTAAGGTCCTGGCTTGGGCAACTTCTGAGGAGTTACTCAGTCTTCCTGGACATCTCTCATGTATGCATGTTTTTCTCCTATTAATCTATTACAAGGGTTCTCAGCTAAAAACCTAGAAAGGTGGAGGGAAAACTATTTTTCCTCCTCAACCTAAGTTAACAGTAAACAATGTATTATAATGAAATATTAAGCATTTGTGTGACTAATTTGAAATACATGTAATCTAAAATAATAGCAGATTAATACAGGTTAATAATCATCTTAACTTTCATAAAGATGGAAATTCTAGCACTACATAAGGCCCTCGTAGGGGGAAAATCAGGTCAACATTTTTCTATTGTTTCACTGATGATTTGGAGGAACATTTTGGACTGGTTCCAAGTTTCTAAACCTGATTTTAGCCACCATGCAATGCCCCTCACTGTCTCCCATAACATATAAATAATAAAGTCCAAGTTCTATAGCTACAGTTTACAAATGGCTGACACAATCTTGCACCCTTTCCTTTTGTTAAAACAATTTTGATTATTGTAACGTTTTTCTTTTTCATTGATGTTGTGTCTACAGGAACATCCCAAACTATTCTTCATTTCAAAAAAGGTTAGAAAAGCCTTGACCTATATGAGTAGCTAGGAATTCAGAGGAATTTGGAAGGAGTCTATGCACACTCTGACACGGCTCAGCCAGGTAGTAAAACAGTTGTAAGATTTACAAGGATCTTTGTACAAAAGACAGCAGAGCTTGGCTATGCTCAGCAAGCTGGAAGCATACTCGCAAGAAAAGCTTTTTGCTTCTCTTTTCTCTGCCAGAGGAAGCAGTCCAAATTTGATAACCAGTTGCCCTGGGCATTGTTGGAGCAAAAGACCTAACATCATTGTTGCTCTTATACTATTGTCTTTTTTCCCTGAGTTCAGTCCTCCTTTGGGGGCTTCTCTGAGTGTTTAGAATTAAAAACTAAAGACATTTGAAACACTGATTATAAGGGTTTTTAGTGCAGCTGTATTAGTTCTAGTTCATAAAGGAAGTTTAAACTAGAAAGGCTATGCCAACCATATCTCTTAAACACTGTTTAAAGAAGCAATAAATAAAAGCCATCTGTATTTCAAGCTCATGAGATGTTCTATATTTTTAATAAGCCCAGTTATTCCATAACATATGATAACGCTAATGGCACTTATGGATGAGACCAAAAGTGCCTGGACAGACAGCACGTGAACACACAGCGAGAGGAGAGAAGACGCGGACACCTAGAGGAAAAGCAGATGGCTGTTGGCAGAAAAAGTAAATAGCCGCTACATTTTCTCCCCAAGAAAATTTTGGAACTTGTAGAAAAAGAGTATATGTGCCTGTGATTGCATGTGTATGCGTATTTACATGTTTATACATGTTCCAGCAAATATGTGAGTATATATAATTGATGTTACTCTCATTTTTCTTAAGAGTAATTGAATGTGTCATGGGATGAAAGACACAAGGAAGAACATTGAACCAATGTTTTTAAAACCTAAAATACTTAAAATCTGAAAAAAATCAATGTAACTCTACAAAGACAGATTTAGGAATATAATAGCTTGTTTTCACAGGCATAACTCATCTATACTTTTCCATTTATTAATTGACATTATTGCATTCAATACAAGTATTTATCTTAAACATGTACCCAAAATTGGAAAAGCCACTGACAATATAATAAGGGTTCTGGTAAGGAGCATAAAGGGGAAGTGTCAGTATGGTGCTATAATACACAGGGCAGGCAGGTATAGCCAGCAATATTTTATATATATATATATATATATATGTGGGTGTATATGTGTGTGTGTGTGTGTGTGTGCATGCAAAGAAATCCTTCGAAAACTAACATGGCTCCAGGCATAAAGTTGGTTCCCCAGAGCAGCCTCAACCTTCAAGAGAAGGATATAATTTGCAAAAGCAAGATAGGAAGCAAGATTAGGTGGTTTCAACCAGATAATTAACAATTACTTTTTTCATTATATTATTCATTGTTTGAAAAGAATGCATTCATTGGTTTCTAAGTTTTTATAATTATTCCTTTAGATTGAACAAATAAGATTAATAAATAAAATTTCTGCTTTAAAAAACTTAACTTTGCAATATGCAAAAACTTTTTTGATGAAGCTGTATTTGTAATGTATCTAGAATATAGCAAGTATCATATAAGGTATTTCACAAACAAACCACAAAATAAGAAATATTTGCAATGACAGACTTTTGGTATAAAAAGATAAGGAAAATAGGTTAAAAAAAAAAAACAGTGGTTCATTTTTTGGTTTGTTCTCTTCCAGAAGACTAATAAAAATATCTCCTCCCTCTCTTTAGGTAGTTGAACCAGAGCATAGGTAAATCCAAAAGCCATATTTTGCCATGCAGACAAAAAGAGCAATAAAAAAGTGTTTAACAACTAGATAGAATAAAGCAAATATACACCGTAAAGTAAAAGGAAGGTAATCCAAGTGTAGGGATTCGGTACGAAATAGAGAATGGGAAGGAAGAAGGTGATGGGCAAAGGAGGGAGGGAAAGAGAGAGGGGATTGAGAGAGAGCAAGAGAAACAGAAGAAAGAACTTCCTCAGTTTCCCCAGGATTCTGTTTGCTTCTATCTAATTTGTTTCTGACATGCATCTTAGACCTTGAATTCCAGAGATACCATAGCATCTTTCCAATGAATGTCTTTTTTTTCCTGTACTCTAACCAAACAACAGGGAAAAAACAGCTCCTGGAAGAAAATTTCAAGTCCAGAACCAGACTAGGAGAAGGTCTGGATAAAGTGGAATCTGTTTTGAACCAGAAACCAAAGCGAAATTACAGTCATAAGTAAATTTTTTTGCCCAGATCTATTTTCTTTCCTTTTATAAGCCTCTGCT
Source organism: Glossophaga mutica (assembly GCA_039655065.1). Classification (NCBI taxonomy): domain Eukaryota; kingdom Metazoa; phylum Chordata; class Mammalia; order Chiroptera; family Phyllostomidae; genus Glossophaga; species Glossophaga mutica. The sequence continues at coordinate 79,573,063 of CM077304.1, forward strand.
CCAAAGCCCACGGTCTTTTGTCACATAAAAATATGGACCATGTATTTGTAGTCAGAATCCACGGCTTAAATGTTCTACTCAGTTTTTTCATAGGGCCATAAGAAACATAACTTTCTCAGGCTAGTTCGTATAAAACTGGCAGCAATCATGAAAGGAAATAGTGCACAGCTAGGTTTTCTGAATCTAGAATAAGGAATCAGGAAGGTGTTAGTATTTGAAGAAGCTACTCTCTTCGTATTTCTTTACTTCTGAGGTTCCTTCAGTCACTTGTCTGTGAAAATTTACTAATTTTCTCATTGAAAACTGTCATGCTCAGCTTAATTAAAATCTCTGCACGCACTACAACCTGACCTTGAATATGACCTGAGCAGGCCATTGTGCTAAGTCTGATCCATAGTCTATGTCAGCCCCCTCACTGTAAATTTGCTGACTGATCTTCATGTTATTTAGAGATAAAGATAAAGAAAGAGAATCTGTTTAGTTAGTGGTAGCTGATAGTGGATAGATTTGATTCAATCATTTCCAAGAGTTCATAGGATTAAAAAAGTGTGTATCTCATACATCTGATAATGGGTTGTTAATAAAAATATACAAAGAACAATTACAACTCAACAATAAAAAATAACAACTTGAGTTCTGGCTGGTGTGGCTTACTGGATTGAGTGCTGACCCGAGAACCAAAGGGCCACAGGTTTGATTCCCAGTCAGGGCACATGCCTGGGTTGTGGGCCAGATTCCCTATAGGGGCATGTGAGAGGCAACCGCACGTTGATGTTTCTCTCCCTTTCCTTCTCCTTCCCTTATCATCTCTCTACAAATAAATAAATAAAATCTTTAAAAAATAACAACTTGAATAAATGGAATTCACATTTATTATCTTTAATCAATGCAGGATACTTTGATTTGAACAAATTAAATTAATAATTGACAAAAATAAAATGTTCTAACAAATTTTTCCTGTTTCAGATATATATATACACACACACACAGTCTTAAGACAAAGTATCAATGATATACTCCTGAAATTGCAAATAAAGAAGACAATTTGTTAAAATGATTCTTATCACCCTTTACTGAATACAAAAAAACTACTCAGTTAAGTCTTTCTGCTACTCCTGGTTGAAGGAGAACTTTTAAATGCCATTTCACAAAGTATTTCCTCTACCCTCTAAAAGGCTCTCTTGACTCACAAGTTTGAAATATTTTCTTTTACCTACTGTAGACATAATTTTCAGTATTATTCCAATGTCTTTTATGATACCTTTTACATAGAGCTATATATTTTTATTATTACATTTTCTACTATCATATGCATTCCATACTGGCAAAGATCATTTTATATTTTCTATATCCCTCAGATGCATGGCAACTAAACTCATTCAAAGTAATATTATAGATTTTAAACAGCTAAAAATAAATAAATAAATTCCAAGGACTATCTTCTAAATCTAATCAATTTTGGCTCTGCCCGCTGCTCCACCCAGATTTTTCTTACCAAATAGTCAGTTAAAAAAAAAAATAAGATGAAAACAAAACAAACAAAAAACTCAACTTTGTCATTGACATACTTTACTAGGTTCCTGAGAAGGTCTTAAAGATTCTTCCTATGTTAATAAATGTAAAATTAGGTTTCCTAGTTGGGTCAACCAATTATATAAGCTTATATGGTCTCCAGGTAATGGACATCCCCATTGCTTTAGTATCCAACGGGAATCTTGCCATGACAAGAAGCCTATGTTTTACAGTCAACTTCCCAGGTACACCACGGTCCACAAATAATATACCCCGTTCAGAGGTCCCACTACCACTCCACAGTGCTTCTGCTAGCTTCCACTTCTCCCCTACAAAACCTTGCTCCATGCCCTCTCTCTTTGGTGATGAAAACCTGGATCTCTCCTAATTCCCCTTCAAAGAACCATTAGAAACCCAATGTTGGTCTCTTTTTTTCTACTGTTTGAATGCAGGTTAAAAATTTCTAAAATCCAATTTTTGTCTTACTAGGTCCCCTTGTTACATTAATATAGCATACACAGTTAAACACTAGCAAACATTTTTAATAGGTGGTTTGATTTGTTAATATTTTAGTACTCAGAAATGTAAATGGAAAGAGATAGCCTTGGAACTTAGAAATTTCACTAAGCCTGTTAACCTAAAACTGCTATCTTACTGACTTACAGCATTAATAGTATGCATTGCACACTATTAAATGTAAGCAAAGTTATAAGAAATCTAATAAATTTATCTAACTTCCCTTCTTGTTACATTCCAAATTGGCCAAATTCCACATGAATAACATTTGCTCTAGATGAAAGGAAGTACTGTTCATTATTTATAATAAGTGTCTGACATCATGGATCAAATAATTAAATCATAAAATTGGCAATGCTGACCTGATGTTCAGGAATAATACAAAACATAAAAATGGATTTTTAAAAATAAAAGCCCTTTCCTGAGTTACTTTCATGGAAAATTCTTACTAAAATAAATTATAAAGTAGAACTGAACTATTTTTAAAGCTAAAAGATGGTGCTGGAAATGATAAAAAAACAGTATTTAGAGCACTCACACATCAGCTTGAAATAAAAAGAAAATATTCATGAAAAATTTAAATCACATATGCTTGCAGCATCAATAAACTGGAAATATCACCATTATAAAATGCCATGTTAAGATAAACTAAATATCTGACAGATTTTATCTTCTGTAAATACAGTAACTAAAGAGAACAGTGTAGGGCAAAAAAAAGATATTCTTAAACATTTGTAGCTACTGCCACAGATGAATTATGTTCATTTTAAGAGTCTTCTAAAATGGGTAAACCAAACATTACATTTTATGCTTGAAAATTTGCAGTTTCATTAACCTGATTAAAGTTTATCAAGATCAATTTCAAACACTATGCAGAAAATTATGTAAAATAAGGTACTTGGCAAAAGATGAGATGATGAATGTCCCAACTTTTACAAAAGCATTAGGACATGAAGGCTTAGGATAAATAAAAAATCAGGTGTTTCATACAATAAGTAATGTAGCATTTTTAAAGAAAATTAAAACAGTTCAGATTTTTAAGTTTATAGTTTCTGGAAGTTATCAGTAGGTCTCCTCTCCACAGTTCCTGCCTAGTCGCATCTCATATTTTAAAGAGATGTAGATTTTTTTAAAAATGCCTGTTTTGTTATTTTCATTCAACCTGAATATTCTATATAAAACATATTTCCTTGTCCATGCTACATATCAGTTTCTAAAATGTGTGTAAATTTATTCCTGGGAAGAAATAATTTTAAGTAAAACATCTCTTTTACTTTTATTTTAGACTCAATATGTCTAAGTGTTAGCATGCTTACAGTACGTTGATTTTATTGTAATCTATGTGCTTGATATAATACATAAATTGTGGTAGACAGGCTTCCAAGACGGCACCAAAGAGCCCAGCCTCCTGATGTCCCTGTACCTGTGGAATCTCTTCCTCTTCCTCTGAGTAATTTGCTCTAGCCAAGAGAATATAGAAACACTGAGAGCAAGCTACTTCCATGATTAGGCTACAAGAGATTATGACTTTTGTCTTGCTAACAGATTCCATTTCTTCTTGGCTTGGATGAAGCAATATACCATGCTGAAAGACCTCTGCAACAAGGAGCTCAGGGAAAATTTTAGCCAATGTCAACTAAGGAAAAGAGGCCTCAATTCAACTCCCCACAAGGAATCGAATCCTGTCAACAACCACTGAGTGAGCTTGGTAGCAGAACCTACTGCACTGAAACCTTCAGATCAAACTCCAGCCCAGGTTTGCTTCCAGCCTCCTAAGAGATTATAAATCAGAGCACTCAATAAGCCATGCCCAGAATCGTGACTAGCAAGAATTATAAAAAAGTATATATGCATAGTTTTAAATCACTGAATTTCTGGTAATTTGTTAGGCCATACCAGATGATGAACACATAGAATAATATAACAATAGAAAAAATTAAAAGCACAAAATTTAAAATATCATAAATGTCGTTGTCAATATGAAGAGTTTCTGGGTCTCCAAAAGTGTATTTTTAATCTTCTGGGATAGCTCTGTATTAGTTTGGGTGTATGAACCTAGCACTAAAAATAAGCAATACACCCTCTGCTTATGTATTTACATCATGGTTCTTTTATCCCTGGCCACTAACATCTACTTAATCACTAACCCACTTGATTCACACACTCAAGGACTTTCTCATTTCCATCCACTTCCCTTTTCTCCCTCTGCTTTCACCATGACCTGGCATTTGAAACATTGCCCTATGCCCTCTCTGTTCATTTTATAAGTCCTCTCTCTCTCTCTGATCCATTTATTCAGATAATCCAAAGTGAATTTTAAAAATTTATGTTTGATTGTGTTTTCAACATTTCATGGCTTTTGTAAAATGAAGTTCCAAATTTTTAATGAAATGCACTTGTGTAAATATGTGGCACTTGCTGAACTCTCCAGGTTTCAAATGATGAATTGTGTTCAACACTTTAGATGGACTGGCATTTTATTTTTGCTTCTTTAAATGGGCTATACTTTGTTCTTCTACATGTTTCTCCCTCTGTATAAAATACTCTTTGCTTCTATACTTACCTCCATTCTAAATCTCCTTTAATTAACTTGTTCTTTTAGAACACTAATGTTTCAGCTTACAATCACATGTTGAAGGGAAGCTTTTCCCAACCTCCAGTTTTGGTTAAATTTTCATGTTGCATATTTTAATTTTGCTTCAAAATTCTTCATAGCATTTAATTAAAATTGCTAGCTTAATATTTTTATTCCCTAGTAGATTATGGATTTTAAGGGCAGCAAGAAATGTCTCTTATTTGTTTTGTAATTTCAGAATTTACTAAAATGTGTAGGCTGCAACAGATGTATCTTCATCAGTGCTTCTCAATGGAAAAGAAGGGGTAATTTTTCCCAGCCACAGGACACCAGGCAATGCTTGAAGACATTTTCTGTTGCCACAGCTGGGCAAAGAGCAAGGAAAAGGAAAGTTGCTACAAATGTCTAGTGGAAAAAGATGAAGCATGTTGTTATGCATCCTGCAATTCCCTGGATATCTCCCTCAAGAAAGAACGTTCCAGTCCAAATCTCAATAGTACTAAGATTGAGAAATCTATTCAATTTTTAATATTATTATTTGTTGAATGTGCATGTCAGTTAACTAGTTAACAAACTAATTTTATCATAAAAATGCAAGATTCAAGAATATTAATAAACAAATTTTTATTTCTATTAGTATATTATTTGCCTTTACAATTCCTTTAACAAAGATCAATTCATTTATTCACTCAGCTATTAAATAGTTATTGACTGTTACGTATTGTGCTTGGGTAGTGGAGATTCTTCAGTAAACCGTGACTCAGTATTCGAGGATCATATATATCTGAGGAAGATAAAGATAATGAAATAATAAACAATTAGATTCTGGTGATAATTGTTAGAAACTAAAGAGAATGATATGATAGAAACTGGTACAGGAGGTAAAAGTTGGCAGCACTTTATCAAGAATATACAAGGGACCAGTCATGCAAAGACCTTGGGTCGGGGGAAAGTATTCCAGGTGTAGAAATAATGGATGCAAACTCCACTAGACAGGAAAGACATTGGTGTATTCAGGAAACTTAAAGAATTCCAGCAGAGTTGAAACGTACACATTTAAAATTATTTCAAAAGGCAAGGGGAATTTATTAAATGGTTTTCAGTATAAAAATGACATGATTTGACTTATATTTTTAAAATTTCATGCCAGCCGGTATGTGGAGAATGCATGGGGAGGGGGGGAGACCTATTAGGAAGAAAAATAAGGCATTGTATGCTGCAGGCCAAGAAAAATAATGTTAATGTGGAGATGAAAAGAAGTGCATGGCTGTGAAATACAGTTTGGAGATAATTTGTATGATTTGTTGGGAAATTGGATGTTGATGATGAGAGAGACATAAGGACAATATTTTTTTAATTTTTGCTTGAGTAATTGAATTGAGTTTGTAAGGACTGAAGGAAAAGGTATGACAGGGAAAACCAAGTGGTTTGTCTTAGATATGATTTATTTTAGATATGCTTGGGCAATTTAATAAGAGATATTATAGACCAGGGTCAGTTCACTGTTGGCCCATGGACCAAATATAGTCCACTTCTTGTTTTTGTAAGTAAAGTTGTATTAGAACACAGACATTCCTATTCATTTACATATTGTGTTTGTCTTCTAAGTAAATTAGAAGAATTACCAGGAAGCATATGTTCTGCAAAACCTAAACTATTTTCTGCCTGGATATTTACAGAAGATGTTTGCTGGCCCTGTTACAGATTATTTTTTCTGTGGCTTATCCCAAGCATCAAATATAGTGCCTGGCTTTTTATAGCTGCTTAATAAATATGTGTACCAGTAATAAATAAATGTCAAGTGGACATTTAGGATTATAGATGTGGAGGTCAGAGATCAGGTCTTAGACTGGAATATACGTTTAAGAGCATCGGTATGTTCATTATTGGATTAAATAAAAATTTCCTGAAACATCATGTTAATGAAAAGGAAAAAAAGAAAGGAGGGAATGGATGTAAGAAAAGAAACAATAAAAGGAAAACAGGAAAGGGGACTAGAATGGAATCTCAGAAACCTGTTAGAATATAAAAATGTAACAAAATACATTTACAAAGACAAGCAGCCTGTAAAGAAAGAGAAAGAAGAACGTGTCTACATTACTTTATGCTGGAACCGTGAATTGAGGAAAGAAGAGGGGGATGATTTGTGTTAATTTGGAACATGGTTCTTCTAAGTGAAGTGGTAAGGATGAGAGCCAGATTATATTCTGAAAAGAGAAGTAAGTAATTTGTAACAGTGTAGACAATACCTACACTTTTTGCTAAAACACAAGCAGAGCAATTGAATGGCTTTGGGTGGGAGGTGGTGATGTAAAACAAGGGAAGATTGGGTTTTAGGTGATTAGTCTTTAAGCTGGTAGAAACCAGAAGGCTTTAGTGACAGCAGTTACAGAAAGGGAAAAATTATAATGTAACTGAGAGAGGAAATAACTGAAGAACTCCTTAAGCAACTGTGACATATAAGATGCACAGAACAAATGGAATGTTTATTTCTTTATAACAGAGGTTAAGATGGAACAAACGGAAGCAAATTTAAAAAATTGAATATTTTGTATGGGAATATACTACTTTTAATTGCAAATAACAGAAAATACAATTCAGTGTGTTTAAGATGCAAACTTGATTTAGGGCAGTGAGTACACAACACAGTGTACAGATGATGTGTTGAAGAATTGCAACTAAAACCTGTATAATTTTGTTAAACAGTGTCACCCCAATAAATTCAATAAAAAGAAAAAAAAGAATGAAATTTAACATCTCATATTAGCTGAAATTCAGGAGAAAATCTACTTGTTAGAATCTTTGAGTCAATTAATCCCATAATACAATTATACCTGGTTGTTCCGTCTCAGGTCTGTTTCTGTTTGTTCATTAATTCTCTGTTTTCCACTGTGGCATTGTACTAATGGCAGCATCCTCATCCTTTATACCCATGTGTCATGTAATCTTAAAGCTTCTCTTTCCCCATATCATCACAAAGAAAGATTTTCCATTTCACTGTTTTCAGTTGATTATTTTCTTCATTAGATAATCTTAATTTAAGAAGAGTATAAACTAATTGGTTTGACCCTGTTATGTTCTTCCCCTACATTGGGTTGGGGTCGATTCCACCCTATCATATTACTAATACACTGCTAAGTATTAAGATGATGTTTAGAAACTCCAGTGGTAATCTAGAGTTCAGTACCCAAGAGAAAGGTGAATGAGTGTCAATGAGTAAATACAATACAGAGTGAATTTGTGTGTATATGAATGATGTGAACTTTAAATTATACAATAAAACATTAATAAGTCTTACCTTGTGTGCACATTCTTTAATCATGTAAATTTCTCAATTTTTAAACATTATGCAGAATTTGAGCAATTTTAAATATCAGAGAACAAGTGAGCTGCAAGCTTTATGCACTATGTTGTCACACTAAGGAATCACTTTCAGAAAGGAGCCACAGATTCTGCCTGCTGTTGTTTACGTGCATCAGTACTATTTTTGTAACTCTATTTTTATTGTTTACACTATTACATATGTCCCCATTTTTCTCTTTACCCTTCTCTACCCAGCCCTCACCCCACTCTTCCCTCAGGCCATTACCACCCCACTCTTCCCTCAGTCCATGTCCATGGGTCAGGCCTAGATGTTCTTTGGCTAATTCCTTGACTTTCTTTCATCCAGTAACCCCTCTCCACTTCCCCCAACAGCTGTCAGTCTGTTCCATGTACCTATGCCTCTGTTTCTATTTTGTCCATCAGTTTATTTTATTCATTAGATTCCACATATAAGTTAAATCATATGGTATTTTTCATTCACTGAGTCGCTTATTTCACTTAGCATAATGTTCTCCAGGTCCACCCATGCTGTCACAAATGTAAGAGTTCCTTCTTTTTTACTGCCACATAGTATTCCATTATGTAAATGTACCACAGCTTTTTTATTGACTCATCCACTGATGGGTACTTCAGCACTTCCCAGAGGTTCATATTGTAAATAACACTGCTATGACCATAGGGGTGCATATGTTCTTTTGAACAGGTGTTTCAGGATTCTTAGTTCAATATACTCCAAGAAGTGTGATAGCTGGGTCAAGAGACAGTTCCATTTTTAATGTTTTGCAATAATTCCATATTGTTTTCCACAGTGGCTGCTTCTGTAAATTATTGTTTGTTCTTATGCTATTATTTCTGTATCATTATTTAATATAATGTATTATCTTATAATGATGCTATCTAAGTGGTGATTAATTTATGAGCTTGCTGCTAAAAGTGTGCCTGATATCCAACAACTTTAAGAGGAAGTCAGTTGCCATAAAAGCTAATGAAGAGAACAATGTCGTTACACATCAAGTATTAGTTTACTTCAGGGATCACACACTACAGAATGTAAAAGATAAGGCTGCACAGAAAAAAATCAATATCAAAGGGAAACTATATCAATGCGTTTTGAGTTATTTGCTGCTAGAACGAGCACATGAGCACACATGCACATGGTTATTCTTTTTCTTTAAATGGGAAGTTTAACCTTGAATTATGTAGACTTTGTGTACAAAATGTGGGTAAAATGTGACTACATTGTATATCCAATACAGATTATTTTAAAAGTTCCTTTTAAAAGAATGTTTCTAAAAGAAGAATGAAATATTGCCATGAAATATAAATAAGAAAAAGAAAGAATTATAAGGTAGTTTCCCTCAAAGAGAAGTCATTTAATTCTATCATAATTATAAATCATAGGCCACATGCACACATTTGCGAGAAGTTGCATCTCTTTATTTTCTATAACTCGGTATAATTTCTGAGTAAAATACCCCAATCTGGTCTCATGAGAAACTTAAACTTGGAGCTCCCTGGTTTTTGTTTTCTTTCAGTAAGGAAACAGCTTCAAACACAAAGAGAAGAGTAATATATATTGCCCAAAAATACTATGAAAATGTAGTATGATTTTAAAACATTTTTGAGTACTCAGCTGAGGTTTGTGGTGATTATTTGAAGTGGAGGAGACAGCCCAGGTGTGCAGTTTCTCTAACAACTTTCAGCTGCTTGCAAGAAGGTGCAAATGCGGTGAATACGTGGATGAAGCCAGGAGAAGTGTTATCAGATGACTGCAATGGAAGGAGTGTGCCTGAAGGAAGCTGGAGGTCTCCCCAAGGGTGTAGTTACATATTATTATTATCAGGTATCAACTGTATATTGACAGTTGTGTGATGATACACGGATTATTTATATGGTAAACAATCAAACTTTATTATTGGCTTAATGTGGTGGAAGAGCTGGCACAGTCTCCAACAGAATTGATATTCAAACCAAAAAATTATACTAAAAGCCTTAAGAGTCAACGGATGTATCTACTAACATATAAATAGATTGCTTAAATAAGGTTGGCTTACACCAGGGATTGAATTTTGTTTTTTCAGATGTAACAACTTTCTGTTTTTATCAGATGTCTATTTGTAAGATATACATACATACATTTTATACATGTAACATAAATATACATTATAGGTATATGCATTTATATATTATTTATGTAAATTAAAACATAAAGTGCAATTAAAAATGTATTTATCACATAACCAAAACAATTATTTTGATAATGATTAAGAAGAAATTCAGGTCAATATAAGACAGTAAATTGCACTTGGGAATTTATCTTGATGTCACAACTACACAATTCTTCCCTAAATCTTTTGCTTTCGGTCAGTACAGTCTACATTACAGTTTTTCTCTCACATGCATGCATACAGACACAAGAGGCTAGTTTTTAAAAAGTCATCCTATTAGAGTAGTTTGTTTCTAGTTTCAAATAAATTCTCTATAAAATCTACTAGAAGGAACACAAAGATAAATGTTTTTACTCCTGTCATTTTACTTTTAAGTTATATTTTATTGACTATGCTGTTACAGTTGTCCTGATTTTTCCCTCTTTGCTCCCCTCTACCCAGTACCCCTCACTCCCTCAGGCAACCCCCACAGATTTGTCCATGTCCATGGGTCATGCATATAAATTCTTGGGCTATTCCATTTCCTATACTGTACTTTATATTCCCGTGCTACTCTGTAACTACCTATTTGTACTTCTTAATCCTCTCACCTCTTCACCCATTCCCCCATACCTCCCTCCCATCTGGCAACCATCAAAACTCTCTCTGTAACCATGATTCTCTCTGTTCTTCTTGTTTGCTTAGTTTGTTTTTTATATTCAGTTGTTGATAGATATGTTTTTATCATTTTATTGTTTATAGTATTGATCTCTTTCTTTTTTTTTCAACAACTCCCTTTAACATTTCATATAATAATGGTTTGGTGATGATGAATTTATTTAGTTTTTTCTTGTCTGGGAAGCTCTTTTCTGCCCTTCAATTCAAATGATAGCTTTGCTGGATGGAGCAATCTTGGCTATAGGTCCCTGATTTTTCATAACTGAGTATTTCTTGCCAGTCCCTTCTAGCCTGCAAAGTTTCTTTTGAGAAATCACCTGACAGTCTTATGGGAACTCCCCTATAGGTAAATAACTGCTTTTCTCTTGCTGCTTTTAAGATTCTCTTTTTATCTTTAACCTTTGGCATTTTAATTATGTGTCTTGGAGTGGGCCTCTTTGCAGCCATCTTGTTTGGTAATCTCTGTGCTTCCTGGACTTGCATGCCTATTTCCTTCACCAAAATAGTGAAGTTTTCTTTCATTACTTTTTCCAATTCTTGCCTTTCCCTTTTCCTTCTGGCACCCCTATGATGCAAAGGTTGCAATGCTTGAAGTTGTCTCAGAGGCTGCTTATACTATTCTTGATTTTTGGATTCTTTTTTCTTCGTATTGTTCTGTGTGGTGGGTTTTTTGCTTCCTTGTATTCCAAATCAGTGATTTGATTCTCAGCTTCACCCATTCTACTGTTGTTTCCCTGTAAATTGTTCTTTATTTCAATTAGTGTATCCTTCATTTCTGACTGGGTCTTTTTTTATGCTGCTGAGATCCTCAGTATGTTCCTTGAATATCCTTATAAACAGTGTTTTGAACTCTGTATCTGATATATTACTCATCTCCATTTTGTTTAGCTCTTTTTCTGGAGTTTTGATCTGTTCTTTCATTTGGCTCATGTTTCTTTGTCTGCTTACTTTGGCAGATTCTTTGGGTTTGTTTCTATGTATTAGGTAAAGCTGCTATGACTCCCTGCCTTGGTATCATGGCCTACAACAGTAGATGTCCTGTAGGGTCCAGTGGTACAGCCTCCCCTATCACTCATGCTAGGTCCTCGAGGCATGCCCTTTGTGTGGGATGAGTACACCATCCTCTTATGGTTGAGCCTTGGTTGCTCTTGGCAGATCAGTGGGAGGGATTTACTCAGGCCAGTCAGCTGCAAGGATTGTCTGTGACCTCTGACCACCAACCTCTGCCTTCCAAGGAGGATTAGCTGTACAAGGCCCATTCCACAGAGCAGGACTTACCTCAGCGGGGTCTAGTGCCAAGTGAGTCTGCCCCTTGAGCATGTCAAGTGTGGAGGTGGTTGGATAGTGGTGCTCTGATGTGGTCTGTAGCTTTCTACTGGGCACAGGCTCTAAGGTTTCCCAAGTGTTTCAGGCTAAAGTCAGCCACTGCCTATGTTCTGTCTGGGGCCTCTTGGCACATTCTATAAAATGATCTGCAAAAGTCTGCTACTTGTGTTGGGCTTGGGGGTGCCCAAGTGAGTCCATGCTGTGAACCAAGGCCAGCTACTGCTAGTGTCAGGCCTGGGGCCACTTAGCAAGAAGTATGGGGGCTGGGGGCACACTGAGGCTGAATTTGCTTGTTGGAGAGGATTTAGGATGATCTGAAGCATGATCCAAGACAAGACATTTATATGGAAAAGACACTGTTAACAGCTTGGGTGGGTCTGTAAATTGGTTGGAGTGGAGCCTCACAGAATCGTCAGGGTGAGGCAAACAGTGTGAACCAGGTTGATAGAGCCTCAGATATGATGCCTGCCTTCTAGCTCTGTGGCTCTGTTGGGGAAGGACTCAAAAAAGGAGCAATGGCCTCTCCCCATAGTTCTGTCTGGGAGAAAGCTGTCCCCAAGCTCTCGCCCTGCTTCCAAACGCTTCAGTTCATCCCCATAGGCTGCTGGTGTCTTTTAAGCTGCTACCCCAGTGCTGGAGTTTAGAGGAAGGGGATCTGAGTAAGTTCACGCATGGGTCCTTTAAGAGGAACTGCTTGGGAACTTGGGAATCCAGCAGTTTTTCCACTGACTCAATCCTTGCTGATTTTTACAGCCAGAAGTTATGGGGACTTATCTTCCTTGCATTGGAATCTTGGGTTGGGAGGTCTGGTGTGGGCCTGGGACTCTTCATTCCCAAGACATCTCTCTCAATATTTATCTACCACATGTGGATGTGGGACCTGCCTGTTCTACATCTCCTCATCTTTGCCCCTCCTACCAGTCTGGATGGATGTGGTTTCTTTAATTCTGTAGTTGTCAGACTTCCATTCAACTCCATATCTGATGGTTCTGAGTGATGGTTGCTCTATAATTTAGTTGTAATTTTGATGTTATTGTGCAAGGAGGCATGCCATGTTTACCTATATCTCCATCTCATCATTTCAGGAAATATTGAACACTGAAGATTCTCAAATATGTTGATGGATGAGCCAAATATTGAGTGTCCAAATTCTAAATTTGATATTTTCCTTGAGCAACAGTACAGCTTAATATTTCCTCAAGCCATAAACCAATATAACTTCATCTATTATATCATATATCAAAGTACAAATGTCAATAGGATTCATAGTATTAAAGAATTTTGAAAATTATCCTGATAATGTCCACCTTAAAATTTCTCAATAAAGGAAATACCATGAAATATTTTAGTTTGTCTTATTTTTAAAACATTTCCACAAGATTTCTGGTTGAAACTTGCTCAGAGTCTGTTTCTATGATCAACTACTGACTAATACATCAAAATGACCAAGTGATTTTTACTCTCTTTCTTTAGACATAATGTTATGAACTTCATATGATTTTACTCTTACTGAATCAGGAAAATAAAGTTTCTACAATATAGCATCAAGTTTTTGCCATAAAAGTACTTTCTGTACATGGAGTGGCTATTTATGCATATCCACAGATGAAAGTAAAACTTAAGATGAATACATTAGAAAAAAGCAAGGGTCCCATGATTAATATGTATTAGTTTGCTAGGCCTATTGTAACAAATTACCAAGAACTTGGTGGCTTAAAACAACAAAATTTTTTTCTCTCAACAGTTTTAGAGGCTAGATGTCAGGAATCAAGTTGTGTACAATGTTGGTTTCTTTTGGAGGTTTTGAGGAAGAATACATTCTACACCTTTCTCTTAGCTTCTGCTTGTTGACCGCAATGCTTGGTGTTCTCTGGCTTGTAGATGACTCATTCCGATCTCTGTTTCTACTGCCACATGGCACATTCCCTGTATGTAAGTCTCTGTTATTCTTTTTCTCTTTTTATAAATACACCAGTCATTCTAATACAGGGCTTTCTTTAATCTAATGTGACCTCATTTTAAGTTGATTACATTACAAAGAATGTATTTCCAAATAAGGTCCCATTCACAAGTTCCAGGTGGACGTGAATCTGAGGTGCGGGGGGCGGGCACTTTCAGCTCAGTATAATATATGAAGGCTCATGAGGTGGATGGCCCACATGCACTCACTGCAGATCTAGGTTTATTTTCCTGTCCATATTAAATATATAAAATTCAACTAGGCACATTTATTTCTGGAAATATGATAGGCTAGAAAACTGAAAAAAAAATCTATTCAAGAGTTCAAAATTAAAAATGTTGAACACAATATTTATTCATGTACCTTAAATTTACAGTGGAACTAGCAATAAATGGAGGGTAATTCTCAGAGAACAGAACTTCAGGAAACTGTGACTCTGAAGAAGGCCATCGAGGACCAAAGCCAACAGCTGTACTTAACACATCTGCCGTTCCTTGTCTGCAGTTTTCCATTTTATTAATAAAAGTGCACATAAGCGTGGGATGGAAAGCAAACTCTTGGCCCTGTGTGAAAGGGAAATTAGATGGAAGTTGGTGTTCACATTACCCGTTGCCCTAAAAGGGATGTTTTGGAAGATTGTCCCAGCATTGGTTCTGAATAGGTGGAGGGAAAAAATCTACCCCTAAAATCTTCTGATTGCAACCTAGAATTAACTTTAAAATGACTCCAGATTGGTGGTGACCCAGATACTTGGAAGAAGGAAATATTACTTGTCCCTGGAAGAAATCACCTTCACTTCAGAGCTCAACACATTACTGTAGGGAAATTGCCATGAAATTGAGCTCACAGTAAATGTCACAAAATAAACAATGAAACAATCCAACATGAGGCTAAGAAATAAGAACAAATAGAAACAGATGCACCAAGATCCCAGATTTTAGCATTATATACCATAGAATATGAAATAAAATTATTTAATAGGTTTAAAATTAAGAAGAAGGTTTTTAAAATATGACAGTAAGTAGGGGCTATAAAAATTTTAATACCAACCAAGTAGATCTCTTATAAATAAGAAAAATCAGACAATTTACATTAAACTTTTAAGTGAATTTAATAGTACATTAGAAGGGCCAAAGTGAACTAGGAAAATGTACCTGAAGATTTTCCCATAAAGCAGAGAAACAAAAAGAGATTAAGACATGAGAAAAATAGAATTGAAGGTATTCAGAAAGAGAAAATAGAGTATGAGTGAGAAATAAAATTTAAAGGACTGTTGGATGCAGAATTGACCAAAAATACAAGTAATTGGATTTAGGGAATAAAAAAAATACCTGCTATGAAAAATAAAAACAAATTTGAACAAAGATACATTATAATGAAATGTCAGATGAATAAAGATAAGGAGAAAATTATAAATGAAACCACAACAAAAGACAAGCTATCTCCCCTCACAAAAAAAGACAAAAATTAAACTGATAGCTGACATTTTCAACTGCCACATTAGAAATTGAATTATATCCTCAAATAATTTAATTGACAATCTATAATGATATACCTAGAAAAACTATTATTCAATGAGAGTATATAAAAAACAGTTTTAGGAAAACTGAAAACTGAGATGGTACAACAAATATAGAGCCTTGCTAGAAGAATTTTTTAGATTATACAGCAGAAATTTAAAAATGAACTTAAGAGAAAATAGAAAATAAACCCAAAAGAAAAGTCCAAAATTAAAAAGAAACAAAACAATAGCAAGTAAAGAAAATGCAAAATCCAAAAAGTTAAATTTAAACAAGGCTTAAGTATAAAAATAATTTTAATAACGTTTGTTTTGTGAGATTACAATTAAAATACTTTACAACCGTATAAGTCATGAATTTCCTAACTGGAATTAATATCTTCATAGATCCCTACACTGTTTAGGTTAAAGATATAAATATATCTCCCAGTCAAAAAGGAGTGGGTGGAGGGACAGGGGATGTAAAAAGTAGGACAGAGATAAAACCCAAAATAAAATCACAAAATTCAACCCAGATTTTTTAATAACTGTATCCCAGCTATGATGTTTACAAAGATACATCAAACATAAGGGAAAGTTCAGAAAGTAAAATAATCATGGAAAAATACGCAGACACATTTAAATCAAGGGATAGCTAGAGTAGCCGTAGTAATAGTAGACCACAAGGCAGCAAGAATGACTAGGGAAAGAGAGCTACACACTACCTAAGTACAGGGCAAATAATTCGGAAATCAATCACAAGAACTAGAATTAAAATAGATGTATTCAGTCTAGAGAGATTATGTTGTTTTTTAATAAATTTAGAGCTTCCAAAGTTTCCTTGAGGATAGATAGCTTTGTGGCTTAGTTCTCAGAAATAGCAAACCTTCCTTCAGGTACCTCATCTACAAAGTGTTGTTAGGAATTGAAGTTGTCTTGGGACCTTGCTTGGACTTGAGTCATGAGTCCTAGACAGTTAGTGCATATGGCAGAATGGGCATAAATTGAGAATGCTGCCAATGGTGGGGACGGGGCAGATTTTACTCAAAAACTTTAGACAACATTTCAATCAAAGTTAATACAGAATATATATTATTTGAAGGCAAGAGAAAAGTAAGTCGTCTAACAAAGATCACTGCTAAAACGTTGGTTTAAGAATTGGGAAAGTGAGCTACATCATCATATAAGGTGAAGGAGTGTACACCTTTCTCCGCTTACCCTGAACCTTATCATATTTGATCACAGGTAAGTATTATACCAAAAATTCTAAGGAAAGCTCTTTTTAAAATTTTGATTAGAAATGCCAACAGAATTGGTTTTCTTATATAGTTAAATATTAGTTTCAAAGCAAGTCTCTTTCTAGTGGACAAAATTTTTGTGACAAGTTTTATTATGATGATAAATAATTTTATTTGTTGTTAAAGGTTGTGCTTTATAAAATATTTCAGCAATATTTTTAACCTTAAATCAAGCTCTGCTGAAAATCATGGAAAAATTGTTTACATTTACATAAACATTATACCATCTGTTCCCAATACCTTAACATTATCAACATTCAGAATTTTCTAAGCCTTAATTGCTCAGAAATAATATTGGTTTGTATCAGACTGATTTTCTATTAGGTAAACAAAGTGAAAAGTGAATAACAGCATATAAATCCACTGAGAATAACCACAGATGAAGATAAAATTTTCAAGTATGAACCCATAATTTGATTTTTTCTTAGATAATTTGAAGTATGTTTGATATTTTTAAAGGAAATATTAAAGCAGCTTTTAAAAATATATGTTCTAGAGTCTGAAGTAACGCAGCAATGGAAATGTAAATGTTTTGCTCTGTTTGACTAGTAACTATGTAAATGTAATTAAAACACATTAGGTTATTTCCTGTTCCTGTTAGCTAAGCTCATTCTTGGATTGTTCTAATTTGCATTACATAATTTAACATTATTGCTTTTTTTCTTTATGTAGAAATAAGAGTACAAGATGGAAAAATTTAAGATTTTATTGCAGAACTTTTACTATATTATGCTTCAGATAGGTTGTCATTGTGAAGGGTAAAAGTAATCTTGAAAAACTTTGACTTTCTGTTATACATTTTGTCTGCAAAAATTTTTCTGCTGCTTTCTTCAAGACACATCTGTTATGCCCACACATATCTGAAGCACTGCTGTTCCTCAAGTTGAGTATATGTACATTCATGTGCTTATATGCTCATATACGCATGTTGTAGTTATAAATCAAAGGAAGCATCTCAAAAAGTCACCTGGTTCATCCTCATGCCTCCAGGCATAATTGCCATTTCTCTTTCTGGAAAAAGACCAGAAAAAAATGTTTTGAACAGTCCAAATAACTATATAATAAGTAAATAAATAAATAAATAAATAAATAAATAAATGTGGTTCTTTTAAATATCAAAAAATAGGGGCAATAAGGAGAGGGCAGTGAGGTACATTGGAACACTGTGATTTCTGCTCAATTTTTCTATAAACCTGAATCTGCTCCCAAACAATTCTTTTAAAAGATACACCTGAAATAGGAATTAACCATATAAAATACCCAAGAAGAAGCTGAATAAAATCTATGTCAGATTTGTGAAAGAAAAACCCTATGAAACAACAAGAAAGTGTATAAAATAATACAAAATAAAATGAGTAATCTTCTTGAGAAAATAAAATTTAAAAAATGACATGACTTACCACTTATAAAATCAGAGAAAATGACTTCACACCTAAGCATAATTATCCTCGCTATCATTCCCAGCCTTAAAAGAGTGAATTTTTACCCACTTTTACTGAAATATTTTTGTGATTTTAGAAACATTATTGTATCCTATGCTTGTGATCACTCTTTTCAATTGTATAAAAACTAGCAAAATAACTTGGTCTGCACTCTTTCTCCCCCAAGTCCTGCTTTTTTCCACTATTCTTTTAAAACCAGTAAAACACCATTCATGATCTTGTACATTTTCTTATGATGTAAAGACATTTAGTAATGTTTTTAAAACATATATGAAAAATGTGAGGGCTGAGCAAAGCTATGCTCTGAATTGAAAAATTTTTAAAAATTAGCAATCAAGTCTAGGAGGAAGGAGAGATTACAATACTCATTTCCTTCAGATTTCTTACCAAACACTAACAGAATGTCACTTATTATTTTGACTCTACTAGAGTCTGTATGTGTGTTTTGTGTGTGTGCATCATTATTTTACTTTCTCAAGTACTGAGAATGAGCTCACATTCAAAGATAGAGTCGCTGAGATAGATACCTGAATAGATCTTGCCGTTGTTCTGAATCTATCAAAGGTTCTCCATAGTGCTATTCATCAGTTACACAAATAAAAATCCTGTAATAAAAACAATAGTATCAACAATGAGTTATAACAATAATTCATAAGTTAAAGTAACCAGTGACAAAACAAATTATAATTGTTTTGAGGGGTTTTTTTTAAAGATTTTTATTTATTTATTTACTTTTAGAGAGAGGGGAAGGGAGGGAGAAAGAGAGAAACATCAATGTGTGGTTGCCTCTCATGTGGCCCCACTGGGGACCTGGCCTGCAATTCCCAGACATGTGCCCTGACTGGGAATTAAACTGGTGACCCTTTGGTTCGCAGCCCATGCTCAATCCACTGAGCTACACCAGCCAGGGCTTTGTTTTGAGTTTTTTAATTTAATTTTTCTTCAAACAAATGACTTTCCCTCAAACAAAACTTTGTCTGATATTGCTAGTCCTATATGTACCACATAAACCCTTTCCATACAGTTTATATTAGTCAGCCTTTTCCTCTATTGATATTCACTTATCAATCTTAGAACAGGTCAACTTAACAGAACACATGACAACGTAAATAAATTACCTTATGGATAAAGTACTATTAGGAACCATTTGATTTCAAAATGAGAAGCTAATACAGTATTCAAGAATGTATTTTTGAAAGATGGTGACATAGGCAGACATGGCTCACCTCTTCACACAACCACATCCAAATCACAACTAAAATATAGAACCATCACTCAGGAATGTCAGAAATCGAGCTGAATGGAAGTCTGACAATTATGGAACTGAAGAAACCACATCCATCCAGACTAGTAGGAGGGTCATGGACATGGAACAGGCTGGCCCCACGCCCATGTAGATAAAAATCTGGGAGGGATATCTTGGGAGCAAGGGGTCCCATACCCACACCAGGCCCCCAGCCCAGGATTCCAGTGCCAGGAAGATAAATTTCCACAACTTCTGACTGTGAAAACAAGCAGGGATTGCGATGGTGGAGGTGGCTGTTGAAGCCCTAAGCTGCTCTTCTTGGTGAACCCACACACAGACTCACCTACTCAGACTCACTTCCTCTGAGCTCTAGCACCAGAGTAGCACCTCAAAAGGCACAGTGGCATACAGGGAGAAACTGAAGTGTCTGGCATCAAGGTGAGCAGAAGCCATTATCCTTTTGCTAAACTCTCTCCCCTTAGAGCCGGTAGGCTGGCGCTATATCTGAGACTCCAACAACCTGGCTAACACTGTTTGGTCCACTTGGAGATCCCCCGAGGCTCTGCCCGACCCAATTTACTGTCCCACCCAAGCTGCTTTTCCATAAGAATGGCTGGTCTTGGCTCCTAAATCCTATCAAACATGCAACAGCTGGCTTCAGTGAGCCCTAGCAGCAGCCAGATTAAATTCACAGCTTGGCTTCATCTAGGACTCTCCAACCCAGCACAAGCAGCAGCCTTCTCACATTGCTTCACATTGCTCAGGCAGGGTGCCCAGGGAAAAAGAGAGATGGGGGCTGACCTTGGCCTGAACCACCTAGGAAACCCCAGGACCAGGGTACCCAGTGGGCAGCTACCACCTCAGAGCACCACCATGCTGCCCCTGCACAGCTGACCCTCCATGGCGGGCAGAGGTTGGTGGTCAGTGGTCACAGCCAATCCTTGCAGCTGACTGGCCTGAGTAAATCAAGACCTGCCAAGAGCAATCAAGTCTCTACTACAAGAGGAGGGTCTACTCAGCCCACACAAAGGGCACACCTTCAGTACCCAGCTTGGGTGATAGCATACACTGTGCCACTGGATCCTATAGGACACCTATTACATTAGGCCACATTACCAATACACAGAGTCAAACCAGCTCTAATACATAGGAACAAACACGGGAAGGCTGGCAAAATGAGGAGACAAAGAAACATGGCCCAGAAAACAGATCAAAACTCCAGAAACAGAGCTAAACAAAATGAAGATAAGCATTCTGTCAGATGTAGAGTTCAAAACACTGTTTATAAGGATGCTCAAGGAACATAGTGAGGATCTCAGCAGCATAAAAAAGACCCAGTCAGAAAAGAAGGATACAATTGTTCTTCTGAAAAGAACAATTTACAGGGAAACAACAGTTGAGTGTATCAATCCAAGAGTCAAATCACTGATTTGGAACATAAGGAACAAAAAAATCACCACACAGAACAACGAGAAGAAGAATTAACCCAAAATAACGAGGATAGTATAAACAGCCTCTAGGACAACTTCAAGAGGTACAACTCTCACATCATAGGGGTACCAGAAGGAGAAGAGAAAAAGCAAGAAATTGAAAATCTATCTGAAAAAATAGTGAAAGAAAACTTCCACAACTTGGTGAAGGAAATAGACACGCAAGTCCAGGAAGCATGGAGAGTCCCAATTATGATGGATGCAAAGAGGCCCCCTCCAAGACACATCATTATTAAAAGGCTAAGGGTTAAAGATAAAAAAGATACTCTTCAAAGCAAGTGAAAATAAGTTAGTTACCAGAAGGTTTTCAGATGGGAGGGGGTGTGGGGAAATGGATGAAAAGGTGAGTGGATTAAGAAGTACAAATAGGTAGTTTCAGAATAGCCATGGGGATGTAAAGTACAGTATAGGAAATGGAGTAGCCAAGGAACTTACATGCATGACTCATGGATATGAACCGTGTTGGAGGGAGTTCAGAGCACTGGGTGATGGGGGGGAGGGGTAAAGGGGGAAATATCAGGACAACCATAATAGCATAATCAATAAAATATAATTTTAAAAAGAATGTATTTTCTGGTAGAATAAATGCCTTTTAAAACTACATATAAATGTATTACTTGTTTCATTTGCAAATGATAGTGGCAGGAACAAAATTAAATTGAATTAATCTGAGAATAGGAACTTATTGACTCAAATAACTAAAATGTCAGGCTGCCACATCACACAATTCCAGGGGGATCATTCATACAGGACACAAATGAATGGTGCCCCTGGAGTTATAAAATACAAAATTCCTAAACCCACAGTTTCAAAAAATATTTATTAGAATTTGGTCTTTCTCTCTTTATCTCTTATTTCTTTTCAATTCCATTTTAATCTGTGTCAACTTGGTTCTTAAGCAGGTCCTCTTCAGGCATTAATTCTATCACTTAAGTGACTCCATTAGAACACAAACACATTGTTATGTATAGTATCAGAAAATTTCTGATATGGATGCTCGATTACTCTGCCCTGGTCATTTGGATCACAAGCCAACTCATGAAGGCTTTGGGAATAAGGACATTCTTATGTGAAATACGTGACCTGAGTATTTCTATTTTTAAAAAGTATGTTAAATTACCAGTCATTGTTGCCTAAAAGATAAATCATAAGTAAGAATATAAAATAACAATAAAAAGATAATACATATGAATAACAAAGTAATTAATTAATAATAATGCAAGCATAAACTCGCATACTCGCAACTGTAAACCTTCTTTTGCCAATCCCTGTATATATCAATGCATATTTACTAAAGTAAATAAAATGATAAAGAAAAAGGTAAGTAAGTGCCACGAGGGAGTTCTGATGATACTTCAGAAAAGTGGGAAACAGAAACAATCTGCAGGTAAGGAGAATCAGGAAGAGTCTGAATGAATAGATAGCATTTAATCTATAGCATGAAAGATGCCTAGGATGTTGATAATCAGAAACAAAACAAAACAAACAAAAGATATTCCCAGATGAGTAAAATAAAAATATGAGAAAAGACATTGAGGCAAGAACTAATGAAGTAAAAATCAGAAAACTGCCTGTTGTATAATTATCACTGTGACAGAACATAAAAAGAATAAGATAAGAAGAATTGATTGGAAGCAAATAATGAAGGGTTTTGAGCACCAGGATAAAAGTTTGGGGCTATAAATAATGACTAATCAGTGATGGCTTCTGAGCAAGAGACTCATATGTTCAAATTTGAGGTTTGAAAAGATTCATATTGCAGCTGTGCATGAAAGGCATTGTGCCAGAGAAGAGTTTTTAGGAGGCTATGGCTGTAGTCCAAGCAAAATATAAAGAGGCCATGAACCAGGAAAATGGTGCTGGAAAGAGGAGTGAAATTTACACATCTCTGTTAGGTAACTTTCCCTTGACCTCTGTCCCTCCTCCTTTCTACTACCTGGCATGTGTGTATGAAATATCGCACTTCCTAATGAAAAACCCAATGACTTTGCTGACACTTCATCTCCTTTGACTTTGTTTCATTATTTGTCAGAGTGAACCTGCAATTTCTTTTAAAAAATCATTTTTCTCTTGACTCTCATGGTACTACACCACAAGAGTAAGATTAATCCTTATCTGTATCCCTCACTTCTACAAACATTCGGTCTAAATTCTCTCTCTCTCTCTCTCTCTCTCTCTCTCTCTCTCTCTCAAGCTGCTTCTCTCACCACTATGTGGCTCCATCTTAGCTGGTATGGCTAGCCCTCACCTCTCTCTTCGACTGTGGGCCACATTTGTAATAGTCTAGCTGATATTTCGAAAAGGATACTTTCTCTTTTAATGCTTAACTTACACAAAAACAAAGTCTATCATCTTTTATAGGATCATTCATTCTTCCTAAATTGTTCCATAATTTTTCAAAGGTTTTATCATTCCATTAAATCCAGGTCAAATGCTACCTTATTTGTAAAAACTATTACAATATGCCTGCCTGTATATTTTCTTCCCTATACTTGCTTTTGTACCTGGTGTATACTTGCCATGTTATATACATTAATTCATTTATTAAATTTTTTGTTGATGCAGCAGATATTTATTAAGCCTTAGGTGTTCAGTCTCTATGCTGCGAATTGAAAAATACAGCAATGCATAAACCACCAAGTGTGATTCCTTGCTTCCATGGAACATTTAGGTCCAACTATGATGACCTGTGTGTGCATTACATATCTGATACTGCACAGGAATTGTCTATAGAGTTTTTATAATAAACATCTGCTTGATTAATTAGTTAATAGATGGATGAATTATCAAAATTTCACTTTTTTAATGTTGAAATATTTTGGTTGGTGTGTAAAGAGTCTAGAGACAGGATTGTGTCTTACTTTTTTATACAACTTGTAATAGCCAACTCGTTATAGTTTATGTTTTCCTTTTACGTTCTTGTAACATTCGTTGGTCATTTGATTGAAATCTTCTAACTGTCAAATTGACAGTGTATATGTAACCAAAAACGGTTAACAGATGATTACATCATTGTTTTGTTCATATATTTCTAAAGGATAGTCTCTCACAGAAAATAAATCTTTTTCATGAAAAACTTTGGGGGAATTTCTTATTACAAAGTTCTGGTCAAATAGGTAGGAGTGAATGCCATGCAATTAACTTTATTTTCTAAACAGAAATGTCAAATTTTTCATCATGTACAAGGTTTTGATCATTTAGCCCAATAAAAATTATTAGACTGGAAATTTTCAGTTACTTGATGCAGGAATAGTTGTATGACACAAGAGAACCATCCTTTTTTTAACTTTTATAAAAAAAACTGTGCTTAATCACACAGTTTAATTTTCTGCATAATTATTTTTTCAGATTAGTTGACATAAAATGTTAAATATATGACAGTTGTTCTTTGATATTTGTTTTTAATAAACATATAAATATTATTTTACTACTGCTTTCTTTCATGCAGGAGGACAAACCGTATAAAATCTTCCAGTCAGCCCAAGCGACTGACAATGACAAGATTGCCTTTATCTTAGTCAGGGTTTCTCAACCTCAACACAATCAACATTTTCTACCAGGAAATTCCTTGTCTGAGTCTGTCTTGTGCATATGTGTGTAGCACCTATGTCCTCTGCCCACTAGATGCCAGTAACAGCCATGACAATCAAAAATGTCTCCAGACATCACCAAATGTTCCCAGAGTGGAGTGGTGAGGAGTAAGGAAACTGTCCTGCTGGGAACCACTGACATTAGTGATAACGAATTATCCTAAATCTGCTTTAAAAATAGTCACATTGTAAACATTTTCCTGAGAAACTAAAAATGTATTTCTAAGTGACTATTTTAACTGATTTTTACAACTATTTTACAATAAAAAATATACAATCTTTCCTTTTCTGTGAAGATAAATCCTTCCTTGCTCTTCATCTCTGGATATAGGCTGAAGACTGGCAGCTCCTGGCTCTTTTCAGGAAGAACTGAATATTTCATATTTCTGATTGAACTCACCTACCAAGCCCTGCCTCATGAAAAATAAAATCACCATGTGTAATGTGAAAAATAAAAATAGTTTAGGAAACAAATGTTTTCATTTTTCTCAAATTATAATAAATTCCACATAGCTCCCAAATTTTGTTAACTATTATGCAGTTACTCTTAACTAGTAGTTTATACAAACATTGTTTTATTTCTCTGAGGTAAGAACTAAAAAAAACTTCTTAGAAAATTAAATTGAAATAAGCACATTGTGATATAAAAATAGTAAAAATCAAGGCAATTTTTAGCTTTCTCTTTTAAATGAAGGAAGAAAAATGTTTTATTTTAGTACCATATCGAAAAAACCCACAGAATAAGTGAAAATGTAGCAATTTTTATTTATCTTGCAAATGTAGCTTTAAAGATAACAATCTGGAATTTTTCAATCAATTTATTTATCCACTTGATTGTTTTCTCACAAAGGATTTAAAGAGCTTTCAAATAACAATTCCTTCCGCAGAGTTATTTTACTTGTGCAGTTATATCTCCTGTAATGGAGAAAACAAATAGAGGATGATGTTTCTATCATTTATAGTCATTTTCTTTCACCTAAATAAAAATAAGAAAAAAAAATCCTAGTCCATGAGATAGAAAAAAACCAAAAGCACATGTTGAGAAACTGTGATGATGACATATTGATTTTTATATTTTGTATGTTTAGGAGCAAATGTGAAATAAATAAAATTCCCGGCAAGCCTGAAAAACGTTCAATGGACACTATTCCACTGTGGGTCTCTAGACCAAGATTTCATTAAATGTCATTAAATTATCTGCATCTGGTGTGGGCTCCTTAAAGCAAGCAGCACAGGTTAGACATGGAGACAATGAGATGCATTGTCCTTTAGAAGTCATCATTTTCCAAACTGAAACATCTTCATGTAATCCAACAGAAACCATGTTCTCAAGGGCCATTTTAACCAGATGTTCAAACAGCTTTAATTCATCCCCCAGGAAATCAATTTAGATTTTTGATACAATATCTTTTTCTTATTATTAAAAATTGTCTTAGTTTTCATTTGCTATTAGTTGGATTTTTGAAAAGTATTTATTTTTCACTAATCAGCAGAGCTGTTATAACTATAAATTGGTATCTAAAATATAGATAAATAATATATAGATAAAAATTAGCTGTCACTATTTGTGATTCTATGCATCTCTGGGGAATTCCCTTAGTCAAAACAAGTTCACTGGAATCTTTCAAACATCTCTCTTTTTGGGGGGAACATTATTACAGGATTTATTTTCTTCTGTATAATTTAACAACTATTATGCATATCTCAATAATAACTACAGTATATCACTATAAGGTAAAACAAGCTTATAGATATACAAGAAATTAATTCATCATCCTGCATTATAGTCATATAACTTCATATTTAATTGAAAATAAAAAAGTTTAACAGAACATTTTTATTAAAAATTCTGCATTGTACATTTAGATCTTTAAGCAATTTCTCCATGTAACATAGCTTTTGTTAATTTATTTTATTGTCTTTCTCCCCTAATATGTAAACTCATTCCCAAGTTTATGGGAACATCATGTAATTTGTTTATGCTAATTTGTTTATGTTCATTGCTTTAGGCCTCATAGCAAAATGCCTGGTGTATGTTTGGCACACAACAAGCATGTGCTGAGTGAGTGAGCAAGTGAATAAAGTCTACTTAAACATGATACCAGAAAAAAATAAAATAATAGTTTGCTTTCATTATTGAAAAAATTTAAATGCCAAGGTCTAAAATGAAAAAAAATTTGTTTATAAATCCAAACTGTTAATAAATACAGATTTTTGTTTTCAGATTTATCTGAGTATAAATCTTGGATTTTGCCACAGACATTCTATAATTCCAAACAAGTAACTTAACCTCTCCTAGTTTTTATTTCCTCATCTGTAAAATATGGCATCTACAAAAGTACCTGACAAAAGCAAATGCTGAAATAAAAATAATTGTCATTCTCTTTCAGAAATGCTGGGAGATTACTTAAAGAGAAAAAACTACTGGTAGATGTCAAATGGAAGCACAAAATTTCTTTATGGAATATTCTGTTAGTACTTACATTGCTGAAGTAGCTGAGAAGTTATATATTTCCACACCCCACACAAAAAGATAAACTAGCATCTTCTTAAATCAACCTATTCCATGTGGGATCTTACAAATCATAGACCTTCTGTGTGACTGATATAGTTTCACTTTGGACTTTGTGCCTTGCATAATTATAGCAATTGGGATATTATGCCTACTGTCAGAGCATATCAATCTATTACCACACCAAAGTAGGAAGAATGCTTTTAGATAGTTTTTCTTAAGGTGATATAAAGTAAAAACCAAGAGTCATAAGATACTCCTTCATTTATATGTGGAATCTAATGAACAAATAAACTAACAAAAAAAAAAATAAAAAGAGATTCATAGATGCAAAGAACAGACTGATAGCTGTCAGAGGTGAGGGGGCCTAGAGGGTTGGATGAAAAAGTGCAGGGATTAAACAAAAAGCAACAGCAACAACAAAAGTAATCTTCATAGACACAGTATGCTGATTACAAGAGGGAAAGGGGACCAGGGGAGGTAGAACAGAGTAAACAGAGAAAAGGGAGTAAAGGGGGGATAAATGGTGATGGAAGGAAACTTGATTTGTGGAGGTAAACACACAAAACAATATATAGATAATGCATTATAGAATTGAACAACTGAAACCTATATACTTTTATTAACCAATGTCACCTCAATAAATTCAATAAAAATGAAAAAAAATTAAAATTTAAAATCTTGTTTCCCTTTCTTCTTTTTATTAGTGAAGTTCTTCATTAAATTTGAGACAAGCATGTAGAAAAGAAATTATGGAGAGAAATACAACTATGGTTATATTTTTTTTCTGATGCTAAGATATCTATATTTGAAGTGACAAGATCAATCAGTCATCCAGATGGATTTGACTGATCACTCACAAGTGATTATTTCTGAATAAGTTCAGTGTTCAGAAGCAATTGCTTTGTAGGAGTGAAATTGATGAAGTAAATCAAGCTGGATTTTAATTTAGGATTTACTACATAATAGCTGGACAATATTAAACAAATTATTTACTACAACCTTCCCAAATCTCATTATCTTAACTTTCCACAGTCCTTTCAGCATAATATATTTTGCATAATTTATATTTTGAGATACTATATGTAGAGTCAGTACCTAAACCATAATTGATAGTTAATAAAGTATAGTTACTGTTTACCCCAAACTCATGCTTTCATATCCAGCATGTAATAGAACTCTACAGGTAGAATCATAAGACTAACAAGCTAAGGACATTTTAGCATCTTGGTGGCAATTGTCAATGACTCTGTGCCCATGCTTCTTAGTTTATTCACCAAACTCCTGGCCCTCAGAGGGCCAGGAGCTTGGTGAATAAACTAATGTTTTTTCTTCTGTATTATTCATTACACTTAACTTCTGATTATTCTCTTACTGACTTTATTTTTAGCACTAACTAAGATTTATGGCTTAGAAATTTCTTTGTAAAATTCTGGTTAAGAATAGCCTACTCTCAACTCACCGTATCAATGTACATCACTTCTGCTTTCTTCACCTTGACTAGACTCCTCCTTACTGCAAGGGATGCTGGGTAACATAATTTAGCTGTGAGCCCATAAAGTAAAGGAGAACATTGATTATGGTGAACAGAAACAATATCACAATTGTTAAATCTAGCTTTTAATGATCTGTCATATGTCTATTTTGGTCATCTATCAGTTTACTTCTGCTCTAGACTTTTAAGTTGATTTATTTGCCCAAAACATTTTAGGACATTGCAGTTGCTGCTTCCTCTTGACTGAAGTATACTACCTCGAGATTACTCATTCCTGAATCTTTCTGATCTTGTATAATTTAGCTCCAGTGTCACCCCTGGGAGCCATCTCCTTTGATTTCCCATTCCAAATGCCAACTCACCAACATTTTCTTTTCTATTTCCTTGTTTAACTGCCAAAAAAATAGTCACATTTTTTCAATATCGTCTGAGGCGAACTACCCAGAGTTATGCCAAACTGTGTTAAGGGCACATTCCTTCACAAAACTATCATTACTTTGACACCACCCTCAAGTTTGGAGGTTCCTAGGACGCCTGTAATTTTTTGTCAAAAATTGGAAGGTCCCACTACCTCCTAAGTTTTGATAATTCACTAGGACAAATTATACGACTCAAAAAACTGCTATACTTTCATTATAGCAAAAAAAGATACAAATAAAAATAAGCCAAAAGAAAAAACACTTAGGAAAAAATCTTGAGGGTCCCAGATTGAAGTTGCATTTGTTGGAGAGTCTTTGATTGAGTTATTAGTCATGTGGTCAAACTCAAATATCTGAGACCTCTCCTCAACATCTCAGAAGTCAGCTGCTATAACTTGACTCAAAACTCAGCTCTTTAATCAACCAGTTAGTTTTTCTGACACGGCCATCCCTCGATCTGAGTCTATTAGTACAAACTGTCTAGGAACCTATCATAAATCATCTCCTTAGCATAAATGATAAGGGTCCACCATAAATAAAAAAGATACTTCTGTAACTTATGATATTCCAAGGATGTAGAATCATCTCCCAAGAACTGAGGCAAAAGCTAGCCAAATTCTTTTTTATATAACACTTTCTCTGAAATGATAGTATGCATTTATTTTTAAGTTTCTACTTTTCTAAAATATAAGTTTCATGATACCGAAAATCTTATTTGCCTTCAGTGCAGAAGGGTACCTGGCAAATAATAGGTGATAAAATAACTATATGTAAAAGGAAAAAAAAAAAAAAAAAACCTATGAATTAGAAGTGCTTCCCTTAACAGTTCAATAGAGAGCTGTTGGCAACCAGGTGGTTCTGGAGGCAATCTGAAGCTGTGGTGTGTGAGTCCTAAAATAATTATGGAGAGAAATATGTCTTTGTCCGTGTTGTCTGGTCTTTCTTGAATCTTAGCTCTACTAAATGTGCTGTGTAAATGCTCTTGCTTCATTTTCCAATTACCATGCAGTGAACTCTTTCTGCCTCTTGGGAGGGATCAAATGAGATGTCTGAAAAGCTGTTTGGAGGTCACCTGATATTTTAAAATCTTTAATAGCTGTCATTTTTATTGAGAATACTGTGATTATGGTGTAGAAAGAGCTGGAGTCATTGAAATGGAAGAGTGACTAAAGTAAATTAAGCATCATTTTAGCCTTACAGAGATCAGTACAATGCAGCCAAAAACATTCATTCAACAACTTTCCTGTTCTTATGGAAATCCAGTTAATAATTAATTTAATTTATTTTGAAATTTGCCATACCAGTTGTTCTATGAGGAAATCAGACAACCTATCTCCTAGAAAAAAAACATTTACATCAGAAAAATTATACCAAAATGTCCTTGAATGCAGAGAATATATTTGTTCAGATTTGTCCTTCTTGGTGTCTTAACTGGTACCCAACAGTAAGATTAAACTAAATGAAGTAAATTTAGGAGAATAGATAAGTTGAGCACGTTTGTATATTATTAAATATAAAAACATATGTACTACATGTATTGGGTTATATATATTTATGAAATTATTACTATGAAAATGGTTCAGAGATCAAAAAAGTTCAAAGAATTCAGTGTTGGACCTTTTCATTTAAATATTTTTACTGTTGATTATGACTATATTAAAATTTAATGTATAAAATTAAAAAGTATAGTAATAAAAATAATGTTTAGCAGTTTTCAAAAGACATTTTAAACCTATAGTTATTACTTTTCTAATTGAAAAAGATTAAAAATCAAAAGTTAAAAATAATACTGTTTTTGGTTCATATGAAATTAACAAACATATCAATTGTATTGCTCATAAATTTAAAATGTTTAACCATATTTAAGAAAATTACATTTTATCTTTTCTATACCAAGAATATTATGTGGAATTTCATTAAACTTATAATCATACAATTTATATAAAAATAATCATAGAGTAAGTACTCAACTGAAGGAACAGCCACAGGAAGACAGGAAGCAAAGATGAAAGGAGGTTTATTTTGCTGAAGGTGTGGTCCATTTGATTTGAGTATAGTGAGGTGGGGTACTGTTTCAAACAGAGACTAATGTGCATAACAAACTCAAAGTTTCAGCATACAGCTGTATGAAATAGAGAGAGAAGAAACATGCAGAAATAGCCCTGAAATGAAAGGTATTTTAACTTCATTTCAACAAATACTTTCTGAATTGGTTTTATACAAAACTCAACATTCAGAACCACAACTATTACAAATGATAATTCATGAAAACTGTTCATAGAAACACTGTGGTAGTACATATATAAAATGATAATTATTAACAATATACAATTTCTTTAATTCCCTAGAAAACCTGCTCTAGAGTATTCAGTGTGAAATGTTTATCTAGAGTCCTCTCTCCATGGTACCTAGTGCACTCCCTAGAAAATTCAATAAATAATTGTTTAATAAATGCATAAATAAGTTGTAAAATACTAGAAAAGAGAAAAATTAATTCCTAATGGAGAAATCTGAAAAGGTTGCAAAAAAAAGTTGACATTTGAAAGCTAAGTGAAATTTTAGCAAGCAGTTAGAAAGAGTGGAGCATCCAGGCCAGAAGTAACCACATGCAAAATAGATGCAATTTTCTGTTACACTAAAAAATAGTATTTGATCTGGTTTTCTTCAGTTGTAAGTTGTACATAAAAGTTGAGAGGTATGCTTTAGAAGATGATCTAAAAATATAAATTCAACCCAGGTTATAATTATTGATCTGAATTTAAGTCAATTTTAACTTATATAACAATGTAAGTTCATGCAATTTATTTTAACTTTGTGGGACTTAAATGCGTGACAACTTTTTAATGTCCTTTATTTATTTAACATGTATTAATCAAGTCTTACTACAAGGTGGTAGGCACTGATCTATTCACTGAATCACTGCCTCAAACAAAAGACAAAGTCCATTTTTCTATGGAGACCACAGCTTAGTGAGGGGTACAGATGGTTAGAGACAGTAATAAGCAAATGTACCAAAACCTATAATATTTATTTAGTTAAACGAACACTTACTGAGCTCCTTTTTATACCAATTACCTTTTAAAACACACAAAAATCCTTGTACTGTAGATTTACATTAGATTAAAAAAACTCTTATGACCAAAAAAGAAAAAGCAGGATATGAGGCTTACTAAAGCTAGTTTTGGAAGTTAGTTATTTTAAATAGAATCATCAGGAAAGACCTGAAGAATAGAGGAAATTTGAGTAGAGCCCTCCAGAAAGTGAGGAAAGGGGGTAAAAATAACATGGTGGAAGAAATCAGGATGGAAGGAATTGAAATATCTTTGATCCCTAAAAGTCTATGGATAAGATGGATGGAGTAAATTAAATGGGATGAAGGGAAATCAGTTGAACTAAATGCAGAGAATTATCTGGAGCGGTGGTTCTAAGTTCTTCCTTAGCCAATGGAATATAATAGGGATGTATCAGAGGAGTTTGAGTACAAAAAATGACTGGATCTGATTTATTATTTTTCCTAACCCAATTGCTGCATTGAAAAAAGATAGAAGAGAAAAAGATTGAAACAAAGAAAGGAGTTATGTGTGATTGAAATAATGCTGTTAGGAGATGATGGTGACACATGAAATGATTTTCAGAGATAGAGTCAGAAGGATTTATTAATAAATTGAATGTGAAGAATAAGAAAAAGGAACATCAAGGGATGTACTTGATACAATGCATAGAACATGGTCTAAGCAATCAGAAGAAGGAGTTGCCTTATACTCAGGAATGAGGATTTTTGTGAGTTTCAGCTGTATGTATATTGACATTCGTTGTGTCAAATGGTATATTCAGATAAAAATGTTCAGTGGGCAGTTGAAATATTTAAATATGGAATTCAAGAGAGTGGACACAGCAGAAGATATAAATTTGAAGCAATTAGCATTTACATAGCATTTAAATATATACTCTGGCTAAGGTCAAAATAGATTAATTATAGATCAGAGAAGCACAAGGACTGAACCCTTTGGAAGTGCAGTATTTGGAAGTCAGGAAAATAAGAAGAAAACTATGAAGAAGAAATAAGTAGTACATTTGGAGAACCAGGTGAGATTGATAATCTTGTGTTCAAGTTATAAAAGGATTCTCAATAGTGGTGTGGTTAGCACAGTTACAAGCTACTAAGTGGTCAGACAAGATGTGAAATGAGTATGAGTTGACCCTTGGATTTCACAACGCACAGATCACTGGTTACCTACACCAGAGTGGTTTCAGTAAAATGATTACACACACACACACACACGCACACACACACACACAGCTAAAAGGAGAACATGAGCAATGGAAATGGAGTTGTTAAAAATCTCTAGAGAGCCCTGTCCAGGTACCTCCATTGGTTACAGTGTTGTCCCCATATGCCAAGGTTGCAGCTGCAATCCCCTGTCAGGGCATATACAAGAATCAACCAATAAATACATAAATAAATCAATATGTCTGTCTGTATGTCTCTCTCTCTCTTTCCCTCTCTAAAATGAATACAATTTTAAAAAATCTCTAGAGAAATTTAGAGAATTGGTGTATTAGATGAAGGAGATGTTGGTTTTAGGGAGAAGTATTTTAAGAAAACTAACATAGTATGTTGGTGTTCTGAGAGGGAAAGTTGATGACACAAGAGAGAATAAAGAGAAGACAATTAGAAATGACATCCTTGAGGAGGTGAAAGTGGACAGGTGGAGGAGTTGACCTGAGAGTAAGAAAGGTTTATCCATTATAATTGAAAGGAAGGTAAAATATGTAGATACAGACTCGGGTGGAATGATAGATTTAATGATAGGATTTTTGAAAATTCTCTTCTAATTGTATTCATCATCTCAATAATCAAGAAGCAAAGTTAATAGCTGAGAGGAAAGAGAGAAAATAGTTGTGGAATTGTCATGTAAAAAGTAGGAGAGTAAATGAATCGGGGAAATATAGTAAAAT
This sequence comes from Glossophaga mutica, assembly GCA_039655065.1. Classification (NCBI taxonomy): domain Eukaryota; kingdom Metazoa; phylum Chordata; class Mammalia; order Chiroptera; family Phyllostomidae; genus Glossophaga; species Glossophaga mutica. The sequence continues at coordinate 79,607,050 of CM077304.1, forward strand.
TCCCTGGTAGTGCTAAAGGCTCACTTGAGATTCCCGGTCATAAATTGAAAGTAAAATCAGCCAACATGGTTCGTTCTTTTTCTTTCTTTCTTTCTTTCTTTCTTTCTTTCTTTCTTTCTTTCTTTCTTTCTTTCTTTCTTTCTTTCTTTCTTTCTCTCTCTCTCTCTCTCTCTCTCTTGCCTTTCCTTTCTTTCTCTCTTTCTTTCTTCTTTTATTTCTTCTTTCTTTTTTTGCAGCTATATTCAGCTGCTCTGAATGGAATGGAATAAGTGACAAAATGAATTAAAGACCTATTACAGTTGTTATAACAGTTGCTGTGGTTGCTACAATATTTGAGCAACCAAACATATACAAAAGAACTTTGAAAGCTGTAAAGTACCACAGAATTATACTTCATCCCTGGGTCTGGGACTGTCTCTGTAGTAGCTGTGCTTTATGAATGGAAATCAAAATGTCCTGTATTACTGCCAGTCTTTTAAGTAGATGAAAGGTGCCTAGTAGTCTCTCAAGTACTGAAGTGTATACCTGACAGATCATAATGTAAATTAAAATTCATATTACTACATGTTCAGAATCAAAAAGACCTGGCCAAAATGTACATATATGTAACTGAGCCAAGAAATGTGGCATGTTCATTCCTCAGGATACTTAACAAACTCTCTTGAAACCAATATTATAGTGATACTTTAATAGATAAGCTTGCTTTAGGATTTAAAATGTCCATACTTTCTCTTATGTCATTTTAATGTTTTCTTCTATAAAAAAAATAAAGGATGCTTTAGCCAGTTATTTCCCTTGAGATTTCTCTGTGAAACAAGTGTTTCATGCCAAAAAATTCTTTTCATATTGCAAGATTAGATCAATTTCATTCATTACTATCACTCTTGGCAATCCTTGTAGGACTTTTTTGCAATAATTGAGTAATTCAGCAAATTTAACAATGCATTTAGCTTTCCCATAACTGAAGAATGGTTCTTTACAATCTTCATTTTTCACTCAAAGCCTTTGGAAAGGAAATTGTAACTTTAAAGCCAAAAAATATTATACATTTTTCTGAATGAATTTTCAATATTTGGTCTGAAAATAAGGTCTTTCTGAGCAAGGTAACATTTTCTCATTCCTTATCAATCTTCTCTTTCATCCTTCCTGCCTGCACTGTCTCTTCATCTTTGTGCATTGCTTTATATTTAAACACATGTGTTTTCTCAGACAATAATGTTCATGTATTTTAGGACTACTTTAGGATAAAAATTTAGTTTTTAGAATAAATTTTGAAAATATTAGTTATGTATTATTAATATCAAGAAAATCGATAAAATGAAATATTAATATGATGACTGAAAATGGTCATAATCAAGAAAATTCTTTAAATCACTTTAACTAAGATGCATCAATATTTACCAACATAATGAATGTATAGTTTGTTCAAATACAAATTCCCATGCATGAGTAAAAAAAAAAGAAGAAACAAGAAAGAAAATTAAATACTTGTACTCATAGGCTTATAATAGGAATAAATCAATTATTCAAATATGTTATGATCCTAAAGATAGCTTTGTAAGTTATAATGAGTATTTGAGGAAATAATATAATTTAATCCAAATTTCAACAATTATAGACTTAATTCTATTGGAGCATTTCTTTTAGATATATATAACTAGTGTTTTCAATGTTTTCAATGAGAATATTATGTTATAATTTTCCTGACCCATCAGGGAAAAGCATAATAAAAATATATTGAAATAAATAAAAATGTTTAAAGGAAATAAGAATTTTTCTCCTCAAAATATTAAAAATATTTGACATCGAAATATCTTAAAGTATTAAGCAATAAAATTGTAACATCATAATACTGCATTGAAAATGCTACAAAGGATCACAAACTCAGGAGCTCATACCTTTTCTCTCTCTCTCTTCCTCTTTAAATAGAAATGAGAGGACTGAGGCTCAAAGAAGTTAAATTTTCCATGTAAGTCACAAAGTTCTTCTAAATCCTCCAAATCTTCTGACTTAAATTCTTATGAAATTTCCTCCATATTTAATGTGTAGTCACATATTTTTAAGACAATAGAACATATAAGCATACCTAAGGTTGAGGTGAGATGAAAGGTACATGTCATCCCCATAGGATTATTTACCGGGCAATAGTCACTTTGGCCAAAATTATGTCATGAGTGCCACAAAAGAAAAAACAAGGATATCCTCAGATAAAGAAAAATGGATAATTTAATGCTTAGTAAACCTACCCTTAAAATATAGCTAAAGGGAGTTCTAAAACAAACAAACAAACAAACAAACAAACAAAAAAGCAAAGAAAGACTTGGTTCTTCAAAAATGAAAGAAAATATTAAAATTGTTCAAAAAAGTCTACTTACTTTTCATATCTTTTAAATCATATTTGATGGTTGAAGCAGTTATAAGATTATCTCATGTGGCATATATATATATATATATATATATATATATATATATATATATATATCAGGGAAATACTTAAGAAAATTACATATAAAAATTGGCAAAGGTAAGGAAACCTAAATGAAAATAAGTTCCCTATGTTTCATTTCAAGGCCATATAAAATGTCAATATCAGTAAACTGTCAAGTTATGTACATAATCACTATACTCAAACACACAATAAATAAATCAAAATTGAACCTTAATGAATTTTCAACCCACCAGTTGTTAAGAAAAACAAGCATAATAAACAGAAAAGAAGTAATAAAATGGCAGATTTTAAGTCCTAGTATAATAATGATTAGCTTAAATTTAAATGGTATATATACACAAATTAAAAGATTATTGATAGAATGACCAAAATGCATCAACCAAGAACATGCTCTCTACAAAACACTTACTTCAAATACAGCACCACAGGTATGATTGGTAAAGTGATTAAAAAAATACAACATGCAACCACTAAAAATGTTTAAGTGCAGAAATTACTATATTTACATTACAGTAGACTTCAGAGCAGAAAGAATTGCTTGGGTTGGAGACAGACTTTGCAAAGAGATGAGAAAACCAAACCACATAATTACTCCTAAATATTTATTCATCTTTTGTCAGATTGTAGTAATCTATAGGTGGAAATCTTTCAAGGAGGTCCATGAGGCTAAGAGAAATCAGTTCTACTTTAATCCCTGATAAGGACATATTTTCTCCTTTATTATTTATTACTTGCATAACCTGGTAAAAATTACTTTTTATATGCCCATGTATAAACTGAGAATAGTAACAATCTGATCACATGGTGTAGTTAGGATTAATTGAGATGATACATATAAAAACTTAGAACCACATTTAGCACATAAAGTTCAGAAAGTGTTAGATGTTATCATTGTTATTACCATTACTAAAAGTTAGATGGCTTTGAAGATTTTACTTTGACTCATGAAGGCCTGCTAAGGTGAGAAAACGTATGAGGATTCTATTTGACATGAATATCATATAAAAATGTCTGGAAGGTATCCAACCATGTACTTAGAAAAATAGAGACATTTATTGAAGAAGATACAAGAAACATTGTACATAGGACAATAACACCTCAGTCCTCTTCCAAGTAGGCACCTTGGGACCTCACACAGTTCTCCCAGCATCTCTTCCACTGTTCAAAACACTCTGCAAATTCCTTTGTTGGAATCACCATCAGCTGCCTTGTCGTATTTTCCTGATTCTCATCAATGGTATGAAATCTCTTCCCTTTCAAAAGTGATTTTAGTTTTGGGAAAAGCCAGAAGTCACAGGGTGCCAAATTTGGACTATAGGGGGGTTGAGCTACTTCAGTGATTTGATGTTCTGTCAAATCAACAAAACAAACAAGCAAACAAAACAGAACCAGAGACATTGAAATAAAGAATAAACTGACAGTAACCAGAGTGGAGGTGGGAGGGGATAATGGGGGAGGGGGATAAGGGGAAGGGTTGTCAGGAACATCTATAAAGGACACATGGACAAAACCAAAGTGGGGTAAGATTAAGGGTGGGAAGTGGGGACGGCTGGGGTGGGGGGAGTGGTGAGGGGAAAATGGAGACAACTGTACTTGAACAACAATAAAAAAGTTAAGATAAATAAATATTCACTTAAAAATTAAATAAAATTTTAAAATGCTGCACAAGCTGTAATGCATGAGCAGGCATGTGGTCTTGATGAAGCTGCCAATCACTGGTTGCCCATAGCTGTGGCTGTTCTCATTGTTTTGTATCCCTCAGTCACAAAGAACATTGAGGTAGCACTCCTTATTAATTGTTTGGCCTGGAGGAGCATACTTGTGATGAACAATACCTTACTAATCAAAAAACACAGTTAACATGGTCTTCATCTTGCTGTGATTTTGCCCTGCCTCCTTTGGGAGTGGAGAACCAGGCTATTTCCATTGGGATGACTGGGCCTTCATTTTCAGGTCATAGTCATAGACATGCCATTCGTCTCCAGTTATGACCTTCTTGAAGAAGTATGGTACATTGGTAGCAGTTTGAATCAAGTCATTTGCAACTGCAGCATGATGTTCTTTCTGCTCTGCAGAAGCTGCAGAATCAGTTTTGCCCTGACATGTTTCATGCCAAGATCCTGAGTCAAAATCTCAGAGTAGTTTTTGGAATCCCCAGATCAGCTCCTGGTTCTCACACTGCCAGTCACCGATCCTTGTTCATTGCAGCCTATATGCATTCAACATTCTCAGGTGTTCTGCTTGTTGCAGGCCTTCCAGAACATGGATCACTTTCAGCAGATTCTCAACCACCTTAGAAGTGTTTGTGCCACATCTGTACTTGCACTGCACTCATTGCGTTGTCCCCCAAAGCCTTCTGAATCATCTGAATAGTTTCTGCGGAGGAACATTCAAGCTTAACACAAAATTTGATGCAGATTCATTGCTCTACTCACTTATTCATTTTGAATGTGACAGCCACACAGTACACATGTTCACTCAACTGTCCCCACTGACTAGTACAGTGAAGTCTTCATTGTCCACACATGCACACTCCAGTCTACGCTCCTGGGTGGCAGGGTTACATCAATGTCAGGCAAACTGTTCTTATAATATTAACAATGGCTGGATTTTTCTGGACAGATCTCATGTACAAGCCTAGAAAACATGACCATAGAAAATTTTCTTTCTACTAGACATTGTGAAGAAGTGATATCTGTGTTCTGGGTAAATTATAACTCTTTGAAACAAGCTAGACACATTCACTGATCACTTTGAATGGAATCTGTGGTTTTGTAGGCATAAAATATCTTTGGTTATTATGGATAGAATTTGGGTAGACCTTGTATAAGTAATTTCAGGACCTGTAAGAGTTCATGAAAGATGGGAGTACAGATGCTTTAAATTCTAGTCACCCCATAGAGCAGCCCCCAAACCCAATTTACTCTATACTATAAGTGAGAAAGTTATGCTAATGAGTATGTTCTTATAAGGACATATTCTTCACATACAAATGAAATTTTGACCAAACCTTTTCCAGAATTTGAATATTTTCCATATAACAAGTTTATATCAATATCCTTTTAGTGTTTAGTAACATTCTCCTTTTTCTAAATGAGTATAGTTGATGTCTGCCATAAATGCCAACCCTGGGATGAGAATTTGAACTTGACTCTTTTACAGAAGAACTTAAGAGACATTATCACGTGAGTATTTTGGTTATAACATTGCTCTGATAGAAAGCCATTGTAAAAATAAAACTTTATTAAGCATGAATAAAATTATGCTAGTATCTCAGTCATTCTTATGATGTGAATGCCTTCATTTCAGTTGCATAGTTTGAAATCTTTGTGTAACTTTCTGATATGCCTAAAATTATGAGAGATTAATTATTTATTTAATACAGGTAAACTTGTGACAAAAGAATGTATGCATTTGTTGAACCTGTAATCAATGGTTTTCGTTTCGCTTGTATAAAGAAATATAGGCCCTAGCTGGGTATTTTTGTTAAGGTGTCATTGCCTATGCCACGGTTGTAGGTTGGATCTCCAGTCAGGCACATATAAGAATTAACCAATGAATGCATAAATAAGTGGAACAACAAATTGACATTTCTCTCTCTCTCTCTCTCTCTCTCTCTCTCTCTCTCTCTCTCCCCACTTCTTCTCCTGTCTCTCTAAAATGAATAATTAAAAAGCAACATAGAGAATATAAAGTCTAGGCCTGTCTAGAAAATAAAGTTGAAACATAGAAAGATTAAATAACTTATAAATTAAATTGCTAAATTTTTGTCAGACATAAGAAATAGCACTGAGGCCTCACCAAAAGACCAGTATGACTTTATTTTGAAGTTCAAAAATATATACCTATGTCCAAAAAAATTTCAACAGAATTACAAAAGCAATTCCAAGTACAAAAGACATCTTCTTAAGTAAATGTCACTAGAGCAATTGGATATCCATAGGCAAAAAGCAAACAAAAACCTCAACCTAAACCTTACACTTTATATAGAAATTAATTCAAAATGGATCACTTACTTGAATCTAGGGCTAAGGAACATGCTCTTTTACTTGGCACCAAATGAAAAATTCATAAAGGGGAAAATTGATAAATTGGACTTTATCAAATTTATAACATTTGCTTAGTGAAATACCTTTTGAAGAAGATAAAAAGAAAAGTTATGCACAGGGAAATATCATTTGCAATTGCATATTTAATAATGGACTAGAATCTAGAATATATATATAGACCTTTCAAAGCTCAACATTTAAAAAAAGCAAACAATTCAAATGCAAATGGGCAAAAGATACACATATTTCACTGAAAGGGATACAAAGATAGCAAGTAAGCACATAAAAATGTTCTACATTATTAAGTAAGCACAAAGTAAATAATATATCACGACATACCTATAAGAATGGTTAGAATAAAAAAAAAACATAGTGATAACACAAAATGCTGATAAGATTGTATGGGAAATGTTTTTGTAAAAGGGTAAATGTTTTTCATGCTGAACAATATTTGAAAGCTTCTTGTAAACTAAATGTATAATTACTATAAGACCCCGCAATTGTGCTCTTGGAAATTCATTCCAGAGAAACTAAAATATGTTCACAAAAACACATTCATCTGTTCATGATTCTTCAGAGCAGCTTTCTTTTCTATCACCCAAAACTAGGATGAATCCAGATATTCTTCACCAGCTGACTGTTTAAACTATGATACATTATATCATGCAATATTAACTTAGCAATAAAAAGAAAGGAGCTCTTGGTACATGCTACGACTTGGATGAATCTCCAGGAATTATACCAACTGAAAGAAGCCAATACCAAAACATTATATACCATATGATTCCACTTTTAAGGCATTCTGAAATAAAAGAACGTACAGAAATGGAGAACAGGTCAGCAGTTTTTCAGGGTTTAAGTTCAGTGTTCAGGGCTGAAAGGTAGGACTGGTCAAAATGAGACACCAGTGCCGTAATGAAATTATTTCATATCTTGAATGTGGTGGTGGATGCACAAATAGATACATATGAAAATTTCATATCCCAAAATGCACACACATACATGGGTCAGTACACGTAAAACTGGGGAAGTCTAAACAGGATAGTAGATTGCAACATGTCAGTTTCTTGGATGTAGTTTTGAGAGATTCTTTCATTCTGTTGAAGTGAATCAAGGATAAATGAGATCTTTCTATATTATTTCTGACAGCTGCATATAAATCTACAATTATCTAAAGAAAAAATGTATGTGTATTTGTGTGTATGTACATATGTATGTATTTTCTTGATTTCAATATCAATTTTTCCTTTTAGGTATATTTGAAATAAATATTTTTACCAATATCTGCATGTAGTTATTTGTAGTTTTTCTTGCGTAATTGTACATAAATTAATGATGTATTTACCATTCATGGAATCTTAAACTCAATGAAATACAATAATATTCTTTTATAATATAACTTTAAAATCATATATATTTAACATTAGGTAAAAACATACCATCAATCACTCTTAAGTCAACAGGGAGTCCAAATAAATATTTGCATTTCAGATTCTCAATTAAAATTTTAAATTATTAATTTATTTCTGAAAATATTTATATCATATCTATGGACTTTAAAGTACAATAGATTAGACAATTAATAATGTGAGTTTTCTCAATACATTTCAATAACTTCCACATTTTCATATAACCTCAGGGAAGACCATAGAAGCACTTGATTAATAAGAATGCCTTTTCCCATGTCAGGTAGCCTCTATGCCTCAAAAAATAATAAGAAATAATGATCTGAGCATTAAAACTCCTGAGGTTTTTATTTATGAATCCAGTGCCTCAGTTTTCAAAAGGTTAGGAAGCGACAGAGTTGTATTTAGCCTTGTATTCCCAATTTCCATCCACTGTCTTTTGAAGGAATGAATAAATAAGTGTCTCAATACAATGGAAATATTGAATATAAATCACCAAATTATAGCGCTCATTTCAGAACACTCATTCCCAAAGCTTCTCTATGAATTGAACAAAAGGAATTTTTTTATTCTACACAAGGACCAAATACTTCACAAAGATCATCTCATTTATTGATAGTAAATTTTATTTTTCCTATTAATCTTATCATTGTTTTTGGTAACAGACTTGTATAGAACCAATCACAGTTCCTCGTAAGTTTCAAAAGGAGAATGTAATTACATACCACTACCTTTTTAGAAAGTCCATTATATTGGCCTGAAAAAGTAGTGGATGCTATATTTCTACAATAATGATCAGCTATGTGAGTTAAACTTTGACCAGGTTAAAGACCAACCTCCAAGGTAAGTCAAGTTCATGGCAGATGTAACTTTTCTAAGATTTTAATCAGTAACCTATTGTTTCCACTGATTTTGATTTTGATGCCACAAGTGCTTTATTTAGAAAGAAACTATATTAGTAAGTTTTTGTATGTCATTTTAATTCAACCTGAGACCATATTTTCTACCAAATGAGCTTTGTATTGAAAAGGGCATGTCTTAGTGGTTTCTTTTTCTATCATGGCACATGACATTTAATTTCTAATCTTTATCTCTTTAATCATATGTGAATTCAACAAGGTGATTTTTTTGTATACCTGTTTTTACTTTTTACATGTTACAGACAGTATGCATGGCCAAGGATTTTTTTGAGAAAATATGCAAGAAATAATATTTCAACCAAGTAGATTTTTTATTATTTTATTCATTCTTTTAGCTATAATGTAGTCTAAGTAAACTTAAATAGGAATACTTACGACATAGCTCCAAATGTGTTTTCCTTTCCTCAACATAGAGATTAGTTATATTTCTGATTGTGAGTACCAAAATTCTTATTCTGCCACCATCTGTTATTCGAATCTCTCTCATTCCTTCACTCCAGCACAACCATGTCTTTATCCGCATTAAAACATTCAGTCTCTCACATTTTTCTATTTTGTTATTGTATTATTCTTTTTTATCTTTTTTACTTTAGTCTTATGTAATGTGGACTTCACCATCAATCTTGTCAACCATGCTTGTTACTGTCCTAAAAGTTTCTGTCTCTTGTAACTACTTTGTAACCAACTTCCTTTCACTCCCCTATAATCTAAAGCTAATTTTATAATTACTAAAGTTAAACTTAAATAGCAGGGCCTTTACACAAGGAATGTAAGTCACTCCATGTAAAAGAAGTAAAAGAAGAGTTAATGCCATGCTTCCCATTGTCGGGAAATATACTGGAGAAGTGAGAAGATGTCCAGCCGAGGAGGAGAAAAGCATTACTTTTTTACTAATGGCAGAGGAAGTCCACAGTGATAGTTGAGAATATGTTTTCTTACAGATGGTGAAGGGTCTCTATACTGGGTCTAGAGGAGCTGGGTCTCCTTATCTAGAAAAGGGAGATGAGATAAATTTTTGTTATTGTATTCAGTCTAGAGAAAATAAAATAAACATTTTTCCAATGAGTTGTGGATGTGAATATTGGTACATAAAGCACAAACAGAATTTTAAAGTTGTACTACTAAAAGAGCCAATGACATGAATTAAGAGAAAAAAAGCCTTTAGAATTTCAAATATCAGTAGAGAAGAAACAGACTGAAAATGCTACTCAACTTCCAAGGATAGTGCATTTCTGTTCTTTCTAGACATGGCCAAGGAAAGTCCTTGCTATGGTCTGAACGCTTGTTTCGCCGTCCATCCATGCCACACTCCCCGCCCCCCGCCCCAGAATTCCTATGTTGAAATCCTAAGGCCTTATGTGATGGTATTAGTAAATTGAGCCTTTGGGAAGTGTTTATAAATGGGATTAGTGTTTTTTATAAAAGAGACTTCAGAGGGACCCCTAGTCCTTCCACCATGTGAAGACTTGGTGGCTATGAACAGGAAGGGGACCCTCACCAGAAGGCAACTAAGCTGGCACCTTTATCTTAGCCTTTGCAGCCTCCAGAACTGTGAGTAATAAATGTTTTCTGTAAGTTACCCAGTCTGTGGTTTTTTGGTATAGCACCCCAAAAGCAGTAAGGCAGTCTTCACAAAGGGGAATCCAAAAGACCATGGAGAAACTACTACCAAGGAAGATAATTGAGGCCTCATCCAGGAATTTTCCTCTGCCATCAAGGTAGGAGTCTGCAGAATACCTGACCCGAGGATCTCAGATTTGCTGCTTGCTAACCAGCGACAGCTGTGTGCCTTCCACTCTTCCCCTTTATTCACTAGACTCTAAAGGTTACGGTATATTGCAGTTATTATGTATCTGTGTCCCACGGTAGGTTGTCTAAGTGGGAGAAAGATAATTTTGTAATTCATTTACTTTTTTTTCTTTTTTTTTAAATATATTTTATTGATTATGCTATTACAGTTGTCCCATTTCTCCCCCATCATTCCCCTCCACCCTACACACCCTCTCCCACCCACATTCCCCCCTTTAGTTCATGTCTATGTGTCATAAGTTCTTTAGCTTCTACATTTCCCACACTATTCTTGCCCTCCCCTGTCTATTTTCTACCCACTATCTATGCTACTCATTCTCTGTACCTTTTCCCCTCTCTCCTCCTCCCATGCCCCTTTTGCTAACCCTCCATATGATCTCCATTTCTGTGGTTCTGGGCAAGAAGGGGCTGGAAAGAAGTATTCCAAGTCATGTAATTCATTTACTTTTTAAACCTTTTTGTTCACTGTTTTCTAATAGGAGAAAAGCCATACCTAACCTGATATACAGATAGCATGAACTTGGAGCCTAATGCCATGACTGGATGAAAGCTTGGGGTGTTTTCTTTAGGAGAGTGAGTGGATTTTACAGGCAAAAAGGAAGTAAATATTTGTGTTGGAGAGAGAGGATTACTATGGCTTCTAGCTATTTATTCTCCCCCCTTGCAAGAGGATTACATATCTTTGCTCATTGCTATGTATCCAACAGTAAGTTTTTGTGGGAAGAATATATTTTCCCATCCCATAGATGGTAGGCTTAGCCATCTGACTTCCTTTGTCCGTGGCATACAAAGTGACTTTTTGTGTGCCAAATCCAAGTCTGTCATTACAAACATCTCATTTGAGATAAATTCAAACTACCCATTAAATTTAAAGTACTTCAATCTGCTTTTTATTTGAAGTCTGCAAGCTTCAATTTAAGGGACATTCTGGAGAAAGACATTCTTCTTCCATATGGTAATTTCTTGGGGAAGTTTGAAGTCCCCTCTGGTAACTAACCTAACAGGTCATAACAAACTTACTGTCTTTTTGTTTCTTAAATTTTTTCCTGTGCTTAATTTTCGACCACTGATAATATCTGAAAAAAAAAAAAAAAACAACAAAATATGCCAATCAGTTGTGCTACAAAGTATTGCCATCCTATCTAATGGTTTACCTATAATAGTGCCTATCAATCTTTATTTTAATTTTTATTGATTTGATATTGTAGTGTTTACCAAATTGTGCACTGTAGAATATTATTACCATGTGATATTCCAGGAACAAAGACATCCATGATCTAATAAATGAGAAAACTGTTACATAATATGTCCATCTTTGTGAAAATATACAGAGCACAAAATTATATTTCAAGCACAGAGTAAAGTCCAGAGAAAGAATGTAAAAAACCATATTCCATTACAAGCTCCATTGTATCCAAGTGTTCTGCCACACTTCATTTTATTTTATAGATAAAGTGAAATAATATAACCAAACACTATAGATATAACCAAAGCCTCTCTGAACAGAGGAAGTATTTTTATCCCTATTTTAGTGACGCAGTAACAAGCCAAGGAGTGATCCTGGGTAAGATCACAAAGCTAGTTAAAACCTTAAATGAAGCCTACACTTGCTCTGGCCCACAGTTCAATCTTCCTACCTGAAAATCACCAGTATAATGTAGTTCCACATAAAAAGAAAATCTTGCTAAGATGTTAAATTAAACATCTAATCTAAGTGCCTTTAGATAAGAGACATTTAAAATATAAAACAATCTGTACATAAGTATAAATATAAAATAATCTGTATATACATATAAATATGGAAATTCTGTGTGTGTGTGTGTGTGTGTGTATCCACATATATATACACACAGAGACCTACCTCCTAAGATTTGCTTGTATATTTTACTTCAGTTGCTTGTCTGATTTTCTTTCTTGACTTTTCATTCCATTTAACAAGATATCATCTTTTTAGCAAAGATCTCAGCATATAGTAGGCATTCATTAAATGCTCAATTAAAAAATGTAATTAAATTTACAATAAATAAATGATGTATAAAAAGCTGCATACAGTGAAAATAGTCTTTGAATATATAGAGTTATAAAATTCTTCATAATCTTAAAATAGATTATAATGGAACTGAAATTATTAAAAAACAAAAAAAAGAAAGTTCTAAAGCAAACATTTCATTTTGCAGAAAAGACAAACAGACCCAAACATTACCATTTTTTAAAATTTCGCTCTCTTCTCTATTTTTAGTGCAATTTAAGGAAAGTGACACATCACAAACTTTTTTTGCATATAATAATTAAGTGAAACACTACCATGAGGTGACCTTATGCAGTTATTTAGTCCCAAAATATTCATTTACTATACTCATTTTTGTCATCATCAACAATTTCATTCTAACTTATCTCTGCTTAACTGTTTCACACTGACAGCTAATTTAGCATACAACTATTTTGAAGTAAATTATCTGGTTTAATTTTTTTAATTAATGAGAGAATAAAAAACAAACCACCAAAATAAACAAACAGCTTCATGCCATAAAGAGATAAAGGTATGTATGGATTTAAAAGGCTATTTTTATTTTACTTTTTAAATATATAATCTTTATTATATTTTGTCCATTACCTTTTAGTGCCCTTGCACCCCCCTCCCCAGCAATCACCACCCTGTTGCCCATGTCCATGAGTCTGAAACTCTATTTTTAATTGTTTCAACAACAATATAGTTTGTTAAAGATTATAGAATTTGAAAGATTACTTAGAGCAAGAAAGACTGTGACTTTTCCCCAGGCAGATAAAAGAAAGGAAAAATTCACAACTAAACAGCCACCACATTTCAGGTTCTCTGTCTCTTGATCAGAGGGATACTTACGCCTTTTTCAAAGTAGAAGTACTTGATTTTCTCCTCCATCTTGAATTTTTATATTACACCATTTTAAGAACTATTGTAACTTCCTATTTTTCTAATTATTTGATAGCTCATAATAGTGAATTATAACATTAGCAAAAATAATAAAATTTTGAGTACAGTTGTGATTATTTGTGACACATGACATTTTCTATTGGAGAGAAGGAAAAGTTTTCCTCAGCTTTCTTAGGTACCCTGGCTAGGTCTCAGAATTAAACTAATGATGACAAATTAACAAGAGAAAAACATACAAGTTTATTTAATGTAAGTATTATGTGACACAGAAGGACTCGGGAAACAAAGACCTAAAGAAACAGACCTGAGTATTTTCATGCTAGCTTTGTTGAAGGGTGAGGATGCGTGGACGAATATGATAGGTCAAGTGATATTATATAAGTGTAGTAAACTGGAGGAAACTCTAGAAGGCCCATTTGTTTGCATTCTTGTCAGTGACCCTTTGTAGAGTTAAGGATACTCTTTTTATCTAGGTATAGAGAAGGCACTTCTCAGGTGACAGTTTTATATTGTTTCAGGCTATTTTCTCAAACTCTTTCAGTCTAAAATGTAGCAAGGTGCCAGATTTTTGGATAGTATGTCCTACGCCCCAACATTGTCAAATTATCATGCTGAATATAAATTAATATTTTAAATAAGTTAATCCACTCTTAAAATCATGTCCTAGAAGTAGAGAGGGTATTATGGACACAATGCATTAGCCACTAGATAAAATCAATATTTTGGATCAGCAGGAGAATAAGAAGTATATATATTAGGATATGTGTGTATGTGTGTAGTATGTATGTATGTATATAGATATGTATGTGTGCATATATACTCTCAGTCATTCATACATAGAAAAAAATGAATTAAGCTTATTAAAAACCAAAATGTATAAAATCAAGTAAGTTGTAAGGCTAGAATCTTATAGCATAGCCTTTGGACTCTGGAGGATTCTTATGAGATTTGCAAGAGGTGCTATCACGGTCAACATTTTTTTATAAGATGTGTTCTGCCTTTGCCTTTTTCACATGTTGCCAGTACACTGAGGGTGGGTAAAATTGCTGGCACTTGAGCATGAAACAAGGTAGTGGTACCAAACTGCAGTAGTCAATCCAACCTTTACTAACCACCATGCACTCATAGTCAAAACATTCAGATTTATTTAATAAATGCCCTTGATGAAGCAGTAAATAAATAGTAATTTATATTAAATATTAATCCCTGAGCATGAATATTTTTTAAAAGGTGTTATTTATTTATTTATTTTTAGAGGGAGGGGCAGTGGGGGGAAAAGAGGGAGAGAAATATCAATGTGTGGTTGCTTCTTGCACACTTCCTACTAGGGACCGGGCCTACAACCCAGGCTTATGCCCTGACTGGGAATCAAACCAGTGACTCTTTGGTGTGCAGGCTGGTGCTCAATCCACTGAGTCACACCAGCCAGGGAAAGTATGCATATTTTTAATATTCTACCTAATGCTTATCCATACTGCAGTACAATGGTTTTCTTTAGGAGTGGTGCTTTTGTGACTGAGCAGTGAGCTGAACTTGGAGCTTTCTCTATGCAACATGCATGCTTGAAAAAAACAGATGACCAACTATGGTTATTCAGACTTGTGTGATTAGCAAATATTTTCTCAAAAATTAGCAAAGTGAGTTTGTGATTTCCGGGGACAGGGATTACAGTATTTATGGACAGGGATAAAATGTGAGCTTTCAAGTAAATATTTTAATTTTGTAAAAATTGTAATTTTAAAAAAATTATATCCACCACCATGAGTCTGATGGTATCCCAGCACATAGAGACTTTTCTGAGAGTATTGGTGATGATGTTAGCAAATATAATATTTTAATATTATACAATAAAATGTATAAAAATTTGTAAGACCCACATAACTCAATGAACTAGTGTTTTCTTACAGACCAATGTAAAGAGTTACAGTATAATGTATAGGTATGAGATTCACTTGAAGTATAAAACAGATTAATGTATTTTAATGCAAAACAGTCATTAATATAATTTCAGATTCCACATTGCCGCTAGCATTTAAAAAACTACTTGTCAAGTTTTGGTTTAGTATTAAGGGATAATAACCACAATTATCTGAAAAGAATAATAGAATGATTTTCCCTTTTCTAATTTCATATAGGTAATAGGTAAGATTTTCTTCATATACTTCAATCAAAGCAGCATGGAGCAATAGGTTAGATGCAGATGCAAATATGTTAATATCTAGTTGGGATTTTTGAATAAGTCAAGCATCAGCTTTGCAAAAGTGTAAATTATATCAATATTCTCACTATTTTTCCTTGGAAAAATATAGTTGGATTATATAAAACATGTTATTTATTTTAATATTAAAGTGTTTATTATCACTATTCTAATTTTCTTTTTAAATCTCTTATTCTATTACAGTTGTCCTAATTTGCCCCCCTGTAGCTCTCCCCACAGTTGTCCTAATTTGCCCCCCTGTAGCTCTCCCCACCCCACCCACCCCCTATTCCCAAAGTCAATACCCACCCTGTTGTCCATGTCCGTAGACCATTCATACATGTTCCTTGACTAAACCCTTATCCTGCTTTCCCCATTATCCCCCTACTCCTCCTCTCTGGTCAGTGTCAGTCTGTTCCTTGTTTCCATGGCTCTGGTTCTATTTTGCCTGTTTGTTTTGTTCATTAGGTTCCTCTTATAAGTGAGATCATATGGTGTATGTCTTTCACCTCCTGGTTTATTTCATTTAGCATAATGCTCTCCATCTCCATCCATGCTCTCATAAATGGTAGGAGTTCCTTTTTTCTTGATCCTGTGTAGTATTCCATTGTGTAAAAGTACCAGTTTGTTGATCCACTCATTTACTGATGGGTACTTTGGCTGTTTCCAGCACTTGGCTATTGTAAGTAACGCTGCTATAAACAAAGAGGTGCATAAGTTGGTGTTTCAGGATTCTTGGGGTATAATCCCAGCAGTGCGATCACTGTATCAAAAGGCTGTTCCATTTTTAGTTTTCTGAGGAAGTTCCATACTGTTTTCCATAGCGGCTGCACCAGTCTGCATTCCCACCCACAGTGCACCAGGGTCCCATTTTCTCCATGACCTTGCCAGCACTTGTGTTTTGCTGTTTAGTTAATAATGGCCATTCTGCCAAGTGTAAAGTGGTATCTCATTGTGGTTTTAATCTGCATCTTTCTGATGCCCAGTGATGCTCAACATCCTTTCACATGTCTCCAGGCCTTCTGTATGTCCTCCTTGGAGATGTGTCTGTTCAGGTCCTTTGAACATTTTTTAATTGGATGATTTATATTCCTGGTAGTGATTTTTTTTTATTTTAATAAGAAATGGTCGAGTATTGTCACAAAATAGAGAAAAAGTGAAATAAAGGAATACCTACAGGGAACCAACAGTAAAGGGAAGGAAACAGGACTCATATCAACAGTTTGGACCAGAAGGAAGAAATAAACATTCAACCAGAACAGAATGAAGAAACAAGAATTCAAATAAATGAAGAGAGGCTTAGGAACCTTTAGGACATCTTTGACCATTCCAACATCCAAATCATAGGGGTGTATGCCAGAAGGGGAAGAGGAAGAGCAAGAAACTGAAAACTTAGTTGAAAACATAATGCAGGAGAGCTTCCCCAATCTGGCAAAGCAAATAGACCTCCAGTAAGTCCAGGAAGCTCAGAGAGTCCCAAAGAAGTTGGACCCAAGGAAGCACACATCAAGTCACATCATAATTACATATCCCAAGATCAAATATAAGGAGAAAATCTTAAAATCAATAAGAGAAAAGGAGACAGTTACCTACAAAGGAGTTCCATAACACTATCAACTAATTTCTAAAAAGAAACCTTGCAGGCAAAAAGGGGTTGGAAAGAAATATTCAAAGTCATAGAAGGCAAGGACCTACATCCAAGATTACTCTATCCAGCAAAGCCATCACTTAGAATGCAAGGGCAGATAAAGTGCTTCCCAGATAAGGTGAAATTAAAGGAGTTCATCATCACCAAGCCCTTATTATGTGAGATGTTAAAGGGACTTATCTAAGAAAAAGAAGATAAAAAATACAGACAGTAAAATGACAACAAACTCACAACTATCAACAACTGAACCTAAAAAAACAAAAACAAAAATAAACAAAGCCAACAACTGGAACAGGAACAGAATCACAGAAATGGAGATCACATGGAGGGTCGTCAGTGGGCAGGGAGAGTGGGGAGACTGGGGGAAAAGGTACAGAGAATAAGAAGCATAAATTGTAGGTACAAAATAGACACAGGGAGGTTAAGAATAGTAGGGGAAATGGAGAAGCCAAAGAACTTACATGTATGACCCATGGACATGAACTAAGGGGAGAAGATGGTGGAGGGAGGGTGGGTACAGAATAAAGGAGAATAAAGGGGGGGAATGGGCCAACTGTAATAGCACAATCAAAAATATATTATTGTGCCCTTGCTGGTGTGGCTCAATGGATTGAGTGCTGGCCTGTGAACCAACGGGTAGCTGGTTCGATTCCCAGTCAGGGCACATGCCTGGGTTGCGGGCCAGGTCCCCAGTAGGGGACATGTGAGAGGCAACCATACACTGATGTTTCTCTCCCTCTCTTTCTTCCTCCCTTCTCCTTTCTAAAAATAAATAAATAAAATATTTAAAAATATATAAATATATATTATTGCTATTCTTAAATGAGTTGTTTTTAGAATTTCTTCATCTCAGTGTCTAATATTGATAATTATAAATTGTAAAAATGTGTTCTTTGTTGTTTTCAATAATAAACTCCTTTACATTTTTACCTTCATAAAGAGATCTTGACAAAGAATCACTTTCACGTACTTTAAAACACTTTGTCCCACCTCTCAGAATTGTGATTTTTTATCTGCTGTCCATTTATGATGCCCCTGCCAGACAGCCCCACTAAAGATGCTGATTACATCACTTTTATGGTTCTGCAAAGGTCAGTGATTCTCCTTCTTGTCTGCTTTGCTACATCATCTCCCTGCCTTTGAATCTTTACCTTTGCCAGAAACACGCTTTCCCCACAGTTTCACCCTTCAAATACTTTCCATTCTGCAAGATCCATTCAAATGCTAACTCTTCTTCAAAAACGTCTTCTTTGGATAATCTGCTGCCTTCCACAAGAAGTCATCTTTCTCTGCCCCTGAGATCATTAGAAAGTTTTTAAAATCATTTTCACATACTTACAGTATTATAAATTTTAGCATGAGTATAGGTGTCTTTCTTTTCTTATTTTTAAGATTCTTGAAAGCAGAGTTATGTTTTTCATAGCATCTTTCATATAGTAGGGGTTTAAAAATCCATTCATTTATTTATCCAGAAAACATTAATGATTGCCTACCATGTGCTGAATAATTGATTGGTTAGATACAGAACTTTGCATCACAGCTTTTTGGATTAGCTACAGAAAAGATTTGTTGTTTTATGTCAAATTATTCCCATATAAAGCATTAAACCTCCACTCTATCTATAGTTGTATAAGTAATTAATTCCCAATGTTTTGTGGGTTACATTTACACAGAACTACTCATTTCATGAAACTGAATGTACATCAAATGTGTCTTTATAAGAATCTATAGTATAATAAACAAAAGTTTATAGAGTAATAAACAGTTCAGACGCAGCTGAAATGTATCTCACACAGAGCCAGGGTATGCCACTGTGCACAGAGCCATTGTTCTGAAGATGTCACACTAGGTGATGACACTGAAACATGACTATAACTCTGGGAGTTACTAGGATTCCTATAATTATTCTAAAAGTTTCTTAGAATATAATCCATGAATTATATACTAATAACCCTGAAACACCAATCCAAAAGAACCTATGCACCCCTATGTTCATAGCAGCACAATTTACAATAGCCAAGTGCTGGAAGCAACCTAGGTGCCCATCAGTTAATGAATGGATCAAAAAACTGTGGTACATTTACACAATGGAATTCTATGCAGCAGAAAGAAAGAAGGAGCTCCTACCCTTTACGACAGCATGGATGGAATTGAAGAGCATCATGCTAAGCGAAATAAGCCAGGCAGTGAAAGACAAATACCATATGATCTCACCTTTAACAGGAACCTAATCAACAAAACAAACAAACAAGCATAATATAAACAAAGACACTGAATTTGAGAACAGTCTGTCAGTGACCAGAGGGGAGAGGGTAGGGAGTTTCAGGGGAAAAGGGGAAGGGTTTACAGGAACAAGTATAAAGGACACATGGACAAAAACTATGGGGGGTGGAAATGGGAGGAAGTGGGGGAGGGCTGGGGCAGTGGGCTGGGGGCGGGGTAAAAGACAGAAAACTGTACAACATCAACAACTAAAAAAATACTGATTAAAAAATAAAATAGCAAAAATAAATAAATAAATAAAAGGTTCTGTTCTACTTTCTCTTTCATAGTACTTTGTGTGTTACAGTTTCATGGTCGAATGGTTATTTGATAAAATTTAATCTTTCCACTGGACTCTAAGCTCATAAGAGTAAGTGCATTGTTATTACTAATTATTGCCTCCTCAGAACCTAACTCTGTGCCTGACACTTCGTTGATCCTATATATTTCTTAAATAAATAAGTGTAAAAAAATAACATCAATGATACACACTTTCATTGTGATTTCCACAATTCCAACTGAGATATTTCTACACATGTCACTGTTCTATTTCCAAAGTATTCAAAATTCTATAATTAGTAACAGAGAATAAGCACCATATTTAGGACAGTTGTGTCTAAAAAAGAAAAGTCAAACACAATGTACAAAACATTGATGCATAAGCAAGAGCTGCTTGTTAAGCACTATAACCTGTGATTAATAATATCTAATTGGCAACAATATGTATATTCAGAATGTGAGGCAATAGTCAAAAAGCCTGTGGGCTGGCTTTTTAGAACAAGTTAAATGTTTGCTTTTGTTACATTACTGTTTTGCTTATCAAAGTATCACCATTCACAGGAATGGAGAACAGCTGCTAAGATAGACCATTAGCCTCTATTTCCTCTTTGAACCCTCCACTCTTCACAAAGTGCTTATTTGTTCTGCCATCAAAATTTCCTCTCTAGAGCCTAAATCTCATCATATAATTTCATTACATGGAACTACTTCATAATTATCAAACCCAGTGATTTTCAAGTGGGGAGTATTTTCTCTCTCCCAGGGAACATTTGGCATTATCTGAAAATATTTTTCGTTGCCACAACTGGGGGAGGAAGGAGTAGTGGGTAGATGCTCAGGAAGCTGCTAAACATTTTACAGTGCACAAGAGAGACTTCCGAATCAATGAGCTATCAGGTGCAAAAGTCAATAGTGCTGCGGCTGGGAAACTCTAAGCAAAAGATGAAGTCCAAATTGGTATATATCCAAAATGAAATTCATCCCAAATGAAGTCTTCTTACCATTCATCCTACCTATTTTGCATAGGATGCAAACTTGTAGCCAAAGTGACACATCTGGCAAGTACATGCATTTTAGTTGACTGCCTACCCCTTTGGATGTTTCAGATCATTTCGTTTGCCACATCCTCCACCTTGTTGTTGTCTTCACCCAGCTGTCTTCACTTATTTATGTTTCCCACCTTACCTAAAGCATCCAGTCCTGGCAAAACTTACTCACCCTCACATGAGAGCCTTGTTGACCTGCCTAAGTTCTTCAGTAAGCCCTTCTGTGTGTCCATGTCTTTGCATACACTACAAAATCTAACAGGAATTTTCTAGAACTGTGCTTCGCAGCCTCCATTTTTTCTGACAAATTAATCTATGTCCTTCCAGATTTATTTCTTTCATTTATGTCTTAGCTATACATTCGATCATGTCCATTATAACAGAGTTTACACAGAGTGACATTTTGGCGTTTATGCCTTTGCCTTCCCTTTCATTAGGTTGAGGTCCTTCAAAATTAAGACCATGGTGTAATTAGTATGCTGACTTCATAGCACCTAAGATAGTGTCTTGGCATGCACTTACTAATTTTTTTTTGTTGAATTCCTGTAAATAAATCTACTTCTAGGGCACACTTTAACTTTTTAAATCATAAGTGTCATACCTATAATCATTTTAAAATCCAAATAAAGAATATTTATAATATTTTTCTGTCATCAAAGCTTTAGATAATAGAATTAACACTTTTTTAGAAATTTCAGGTATTAGCCTATACAAAAAAAAGAGAAGAAAATATGTATGACAAAAAGTATCATTAGTGTATTAGAAGGAAAGAATAATATTTAAAATTAATGAATTTTGAGTTATTATATGTGTATTTATCACTATATGCTAAGTTCTCTAAAATATACATTTTCTGCTTTTAAACTCAGAAAATAAGGTAAAAAGGACAGACACACATATTTACATTTTAAAGAACAATTTTTTTTAGATTAAAGTTCAGTTTCCTCATTTTCATAAAATAGGGATTTGATGTTTGATTGCCCATTCTTGCTATAAAAACAAATCTTAAAAGTATAGCTAATATAGTCATCATGAAAACAGCATAGAAGTTCCTCAAAAATTATACAGGGAACTATCTTACAATCCAGTGATTGTCCTCTGGGCATACATCTAAAGGAGATAAAATCAGGATCTCGAAGAGATATTTGCACTGCTATGTTCATGATATGGATAAATGGTAAAGCAAATGTAATTTGCAATACCTATATTTACATTTTATTTATATTGATCAATAAATATAGATATATCACACAATAGTATATTATTCAGCCTTAAAAAAATAAGGAAATCCTGTCATTTGCAACAATGTGAATGAAACTGGAGGGCATTATGTGAAATAAAATAAACCAGACACAGAAAGATAAATACTGCATGATAGCACTGACATTTGAAATTGAAAATAGTCTAATTCATAGAATTAGAGAGAAGAATGTTGATTACCAGGGGCTCAGGAGAAGAAGTAAATGGGGTGATACTGCTCGAGAGGTACAAAGCTTCATTTATGTGAGATGAATGTTCTAGAGATCTAATGTACCAAAATGTGACTTAGGTTAATATTGCATTGTATACTTGAATTTTGCTAAGAGGATAGATCTTGTGTTGTCAACAAAAAGTACAAAAAAAGGAAAATAAAATGGTAACTATGTGAGATGATGGATATTAGCTTGGTTGTGGTGAATGTTTTATAATATATAGGTATATAAAATTATCAAGTTGTGCATCCTAAATATATAAATTTTTGGTTGTAAATTATACCTTAGTGAGACTGGGAGGGTGCTCACAGTGTGGCTATAATAATACAAACCAAACACATTTTACATTTTGTTCATGAATTTTGTAGATACCTTTCAATGTGCATAGCACTGTGAGAAGTACAATTTATTTTTATTTATGCATTGATGCATTTATGCATTTTATTTACATGGTAGATTTACATTGAGCTAATCAAAAGTTGTAGATTTAGTTTGTTAAATAAGCCTATAATAGAAAGAAGTAGCTGAGGTAACTTCACATGTTAGCATGTTATAGCAATAGTAAGTTTCTGATTGAATTCTTCCACAACTTCAAATACACATAGAGGCAGAGACAAGTCCATTATTTAAGTATGGAAAATGTTTACGTCCTTTTTTAGTGTTCAAACAGCATAAAGCAATAGTCTTGTGGTAAGGTTTGGTAAAGATTTAGCTAAGTACCTAGTTTGTGTGAGGTGATAGAAATCTTCTGGCAAATTATAAATTAGTACAGAATCCTAAACCAAGCACATTATTCTAAAGCATAGAGTCTATTCAACTTCTAGAATCTTAATACTCTCATTGAACAAGGGTAGGTGTTTAATAAGAGTTAAATGCCAGCACTTAAATTCCACTTATTTCATTTAAAATTTTTTTCTAACATTTATTAGGCTTATAACTAAGCAGTCTCTGTTGTTTATGAGATATAAAACTTGATAAATATACATATTTGTATTAGATTTCTGGAGTTGGAACTTCTTAGTAGATCTTTCAATTTAATACAAATGACCCCTGGTATGTTCATTGCAAATTAGAGCACTTCAATATCTGACAATTGTTCATATAGTATAATAAAGATTGCAACTAACTAGCACACACAAACACACACTCAAACATGCACACATATCCACACTATTCCTACTAAAGTAGATTTTAAAATCTATAAATAATATAAAGCCATGGCTGATTTTAATGTACTTATACCTTAAAATAATTATGTAATATTAATATTAGAAATATGAATTGTTAAAACTCTGCTAATAAAATAATGGCTAGTATTTATTGAGCATTTACTAGTGTTATTACTAAGTGTGTGGAGTATTTCCTGGCTCATTATAGATACTCTATAAATGATAGTAATAAATTAATAAATATACCAATAAATGAATGAGTGAACAGAGAACTCTCTGGTATTTTCCAAGCAGCATCTTATGAAATCCTCACAACAGCCCTATGAAGTGAAATTTCACAAATGCATCTTCTGAGGCTGAGACATTAAGAATCATTCTGTAATGACATCAACATTATAATTTGTATATTGGGCATTTTTGTCTGTCTACTTTCTTCTCTTTCACTCACATGCATAGGCATTTATAGTACATGAACTGAATATAGGTATTGAATGAACAAAGGCAAATGGCTGGGGGGCCCATACACATTAGGCCTGATGGAACGGTATTTATTAGGGAAAGCTCAGAGATAAGAACAAAAACAAGTGATCAGGTTCTCATTAAGCACAGGGATTTTGCAGGTCCAGAAGTCAGATTCTGGAAGGGAGATGTCAAATTTGGACTACGTGACTGCTAAGCTAGATGTTGGAGAGGAAACAGCTTCCCCTGGTGTGAATGATATTAAGGGACACTGACATCCCAGTCCCCTAGCAATCCAAAATTGATTACTTTAAACACCAGGCCACTGTTGGTTTCCATGGAACTTGACAGGGAGTTCAGCTCTTTTCTGGGAGGCTAGCCTGTAAAGTATTAGCCTTGTACATACTAACCCTTAACCCTCTAAGTTAAATCTTATTAATGATTCTCATTATAGATTGAGCACTTACTTTACCAGCACGGAGTGCCTAAAGCAATACCTGAGCCAGCCCTAAACTCTACAATGATTCTAATGTATTTTATATTAAAGGAAAAACTGTTCAAAAAACTCAAGAAAAGGCCCTTTATTTCTATAAATAAATAAAATTCACAAAACTGAACAATACTGGCAATAGAAATACAGCTTCTCCTTGACTTTTTCTTTAGTCAGAGAAGAATCCTTCAATAGCTTGCAAATAGCGGTACAGCTAGTATAATCTTGTGTTTGGGAAGAGACAATAAATAGGATTTCACTACAAAGCTTAACATAATTATTACATTAGAGTCAAATTTAGGCCTACAAACAAAAGATTTTTCCCCATAACAAAACCTTCATTAAAAAAACAAACTCAAAGAGTAATTTAAATGGGATTTGCAAACCTCCAGGTTACACATTTCTCATGAAATCTAATTAAATCAAATAAATACCAAATCCTGAAGAAAGGTTAAGAATTTAGTCTATTCTATTTAGTTGAATAATACCAAATTTATTAAAGAAGTTCTCAATGTTTTTTAGCCAAGAAGTACCTCTTAAAGGAATTTCTAAAACAATGTGTTTCCTAACAGATTTTAGCTTAAATATTTCATAAATATAAATACTAGCAAAGGAAGTGATTTCTGAATGTGGGAAATGTTGACATTTTAAAAGCCATTAGTTGCAGTACCTTTAAAATATAAATTTAATGGTTCCCAAACACCATAGGTTTTTAATTCCTATGATCACACATTTTTTAAATGTATGAAAAAACTATTTTTATCATTTTTAACTTTTACATTGTTATTTTCTCTTAAACTCATTTCTAGTCCAATTATCTGATATAATGTCCTAGAATATCTCTTTATACCTGAAAATATTTTATTGATACACCTATCATACTTCTCTGACCCAAAATTATAAATCAACATCTGATATTTTACAATGATCCAAAACTACTCAAGTTTTCTTCTGGATTAAGTTATTATTACAAATATTCATATTTTATTGATTAAGACACTATTAATATGGCACATTGTGATGAGTAATTTAAGGAATTGTCTTTCAATGGTTTAGAAGAAGCATTTTTTAACCAGTTGTTTTATTTATTCTTGGATGGTTATAAGTTATTGCTATATCAAGACTGGGCCCAGCATTGATTTTATTCCTGTTTTTTAAAATAGATGTTAGCCCCTGCAACCACTTTCTCCTGTGTTCCCAGCATGGTCCATCTCTGTGGAGAGTCCTTTCATTCTCAGGTACTTGCTGTTCCCTTAAACAGTTAATGACATCTGAGGAAAGCAAGTATTACCATTCACTTATCTCTTTATGATTCTCTTCTTTCTGGAATACTAATCACTTTAGTCTCACTTCTTCTGCACCTTTAACAGATAATTTTATAACCTAGTTTTCTCTAGTTATTTTCCCAGGAGTATTTGTCCACTCAAAGAATTCTTCAATTCTTTTCAAAAGAAAAAGTCTGTTATAATGGTGTCATATGTTTTTTTTTAACTTGTCTGGTGTGAAAATACAGAATTTTGGTACATTTAAGCAATTGAACACTGTGCAGTGATTTAAAAAAATGAGGCAGATTTAAATGAACTGATATGGAAATATCACCAAGTTATATTGTTAAGAAACTAGCCCTATTGTATTGCATATGTTTTTGAGTTATTTTATTTTTTCTACATACATTTATTAAAGATAGAATTTTCTTATGTTAAACAATCCTGCCAGTGGAGTTGTCTTAGTGACTGTACAAATTTAAGAACTGAGCTTCAGCTTCTGGCCAAGATGAAGGCTTAGGTAAATACGCTTCATTTCCTTGCACAACCAAAATAAGGACAGCAACAAATTTAAAAACAAAAAACAACCAGAACTTACAGAAAATTGAACTATATGGAAAACTGAAAACCAAGGAGTTAAAGAAGAAATATTCATCCAGATTGACAGGAGAGGCAGAGACAGGCAGCTGAAGCAGAGAATATACATGGCAAGGCAGCAGCTGGTGGACCAGGTGGTCCCACATTTGTGTGTGGATAAACTGGGAGGAATAACTGGAGAGAGAGACAAACTGCACAACCCAGGGTTGCAGCATGAGAAAATAAAGCCTCAAAGCCTCTTGCAGTAAAATCCTGTGGGGCTTGCAGCAGCAGGAGAAACCCGGTCTCACAGAAGAATCTGTTGGAGGGTCTATGGGATCCTAGAATGTACACAAACCCACCCACCCTGGAGTCAACACTAGAAGGGCTGAATTCACTCGTGGGTAGCAGAGGAAGTGACTGAAAGTCAGCCAAGAGCTGAGGAAGCAGGGTCGTTCCCTCACGGACCCGTACCCCACATACACACCACAACATAGTGAAGTAGGTTGCCCTGCCCTGGTAAATATCCAAGTCTCCACCCCTTATCATGTAATAGGTGCCCTGAGACAAAAAAAAAAAAAAAAAAAAAAAGGCCAAATGAAAGAACAGATCAAAACTCCCGGAAAAGAACTAAGTACTGCATGCAGAGTTCAAAACACTGATAATCGGGATGCTCACAGAAGTGATTGAGTATGGATGCAAAATAAAGGAAGAAGTGAAGGTTATGCAACATGAAATAAAGAAAAATATACAGGGAATCAACAATGAAGGGAAAGAAACCAGGACTCAAATCAACAATTTCGAACAGAAGGAAGGCATAAACATTCGACTGGAAAAGAATGAAGAAATAAGAATTCATAAAAAGGAGGAGAGATTTAAGAAACTCTGGAACAGCTTGAAACATTCCACCATCTGAATCATAGGGTTGCCAGAAAAAGAAGAGAAAGAGTGAGAAACTGAAAACTTCTTTGAAAAAATAATGAAGGAAAACTTCCCGAATCTGGAGAAGGAAATAGATATGCAAGTCCAGGAAGCTCAGAGAGTCCCAAAGAAATTAGACCCAAGGAAGCACACACAAAGGTACTTCATAATTACATTACCCAAGATTAAAGAAAAGGAGAGAATCTTAAAAGCAGCAAGAGAAAAGCAGACAGTTACCTACAAAGGAGTGCCCATAAGACTATCAACTGATTTCTCAAAAGAAACCTTGCAGACAAGAAGGGGCTAGAAAGAAGTATTCAAAGTCATGGGAAGGCAAGGACCTATATCCAAGATAGTACTCTATCCAGCAAAACTATCATTTAGAATGGAAGGGAAGATAAAGCATTTCCCAGTCAAGATAAAGTTAAAGGAGTTCATCATCACCAAGCCCTTATTGTGTGAAATCTTAAAGGGACTTGTCTAAAAAAAGAAGATGGTCAAAACTCTGAGCAGTAAATGACAACAAACTTACAACTATCAACTAAACCTAAAAAAATGAAAACAAACTAAGCAAACAACTAGAATAGGAGCAGAATCAGAGAAATGGATATCACATGGAGGGTTATCAGTGGGGAGAGGGAGAGGGAAGAATAGGGGAAAGGGTATAAGGAATAAGAGGCATAATTGGTAGGTACAAAATATACAGGGGAGGTTAAGAATAGTATAGTAAATGGAGAAGCCAAAGAACTTATTTGTACAACCCGTGGACATGAACTAAGGGGAGGGGATGGTGGAGCAAGAGCAGATGCAGGGCAAAGGGGAATGAAGGGGAGAAAAAAATGGGACAACTGTAATAGCATAATCAATAAAATATTCTTAAAAAAAGAACTGGGCTTCTTTGTTCCAAATGGACAATGAAGGAAACAAAACTCTTTTGTTTCTATAATCTATCCCTGTGGATAGATTGCATTAACAGGCAAGCTTTTATGGTAGTATGACATAACCAGAAATCTAGGTGTTACAAGATTAGTATCCTATCTGATTCTGTTACTTGGGTAATATTAGAAAGTCTTGGATTTCTCCCAATTCCAACCTGTAAGTTGATAACACTAAGTGCTATAATTCATTTTATAGATTGCAAAAATGTTATTCCATACCTAACAATTTGATAACTGAAATAAATGGATAAGTACAATCAACACATCCTCCATTAAGGATAATATAATATATAAATATATATCATGGAATATATAATGGTATATAATACATATTGTATAATTTTCAATAGTATTATATATTGTATATAATTTATGACACTATACATTGTATATAATACGTTTATATGTAATATAACATACCAATTTGATAGTTAACCTGAAATAAAGCTTAAGGTGAACTAATACTTCCTCTATTGATACATAATATACATAATTCAAATATATTATTAAATATATAATATATGTAAATAACATACTATATGATGTGTTATGTATGTTACTGTGTATATTATAATACATAATAGATAATGTTTATATATGCAAAATATAACATTTTATTTGATAGCAAAACTGGAATAAAGTTTTAAGTTTAACTAATACTTCATCCATTGACATAATATATAAATATTATAATGATAGATCATATTATGTATATTATTCAGTTTGCTATTAATCTGAAATAAAGTTTTAAGGCTAAACTGATAACCTCTGGTTAACTTCCTGGGGGAGGGGGTGTTTCATTTAAGTCCAAATTATTTTTCTAACAAAGTTTATTTGACGATTAAAAAAAGCACTCTGGTTCCAAATATCTTTCACTTTTTTTGCTATATTCCATTCTGAAAGCTTTTTGATTACTCTCTCGTAACCTTGGCATTATAGGTGTTTTAATTTTAAATAGCTCTTATAAAACACATTTTTTAAAGTTTTAGGATTTAAACTTGCATAAGTAACTTTTCAACTGTAGAATCTGATTACCCAAATTGGTATAAATATTCACCTTTTATAAAGTGTCGAATTTAAATTAATGCACAACCCAATTACCAAAAAAAAATACATAGAAGAAAAATAGTAATACCTAAATCTTGTAGCTATTTGATTAAAATAATTTCACATATAATACTTTGGTGTTTTAGAATGTCTGTGAGAAAATTGGTAGTCTTATACAGACTGGATTTAATATTTCTTAAAAATGCACATGTCTATTAATATAAAACACTATATTAAAGTAACACCCCCAATATTTTGAAATTCAAGTACAAAGCCAATGTAGCAGACACTGTGGGTGCCCTGCCCAGGTTCCCTGGACCCCTCTGTCTCTTTGCCCCTCACTCAAAGCCCAGTCCCTTTCCATTGTTTCTAAGAGCTTATACTTACTTGCAACCCTTTTCAGGGATTTCTCTAGTCTATTGGGGAAGCTTTTCCTACCCACATACGCAATTAACAGCAAATGCTTGGAAGTCTGACCAAGCACTCCTTGCCATCCAGTTGTGGCACCCTTAGCCAGTATTGACTTGTATAAAATATGAACGTCCAAGTTCCATGTTTTAAAATATGATGAACTCTGAGACATCATCTATACCCTAGAGATGCCCTGTATGAGCCGAGGGTAAGGCACTTCATGAAACTGCACCATTTCTTCCCTTCTTCCTCTTCTCTGCCCTGCTTCTTTCACTCTCTTGCTGGGTTATACTGCAAACACATTTTTAAGTAAATCATACAATTTAAGTAAATCACACAATTATACACGAAATCCTATCTAAGTATAATTCTGGGGAATTGACTTAAGGCAAACAACTCAGAAGTGAGTAGCAACTCAGCACAGTGATAATGAGAAAAGACAAGGCACTATCACTCTCTTCCTCCAAAAGAAATCCTCCACTTTCCTTCCGAAAGAAACCATCACTTTTTAATGATAGAGGCAACCGCACAGTTCTCATACCTTGCAGCTGCTGGGCTGCTGCAGGTCTACACCAAAGGTAAAATGACTGCCTTCGTGCTAAAAAAAGAAACTCCACCCACCCCATTCTTCCTCTCTTGGTAGGAACATGGGGCATGCAGGCAGCAGTTCTCGTATGGTTATTGTTCCAGAATCAAAACAGCATTTGACTCTTCTTATATACCAAATGCGTAACAGCTTAATGTATATATTCAGGTTTATCCCAGTCAAGCACTTTAAAAGATATTTGCAGCCACTGTTTAAAACCCTAGATGTAAAAT
The DNA here is from genome assembly GCA_039655065.1 of Glossophaga mutica. NCBI lineage: Eukaryota > Metazoa > Chordata > Mammalia > Chiroptera > Phyllostomidae > Glossophaga > Glossophaga mutica. Next base: position 79,637,593 of record CM077304.1, read on the forward strand.
ATTCTTATATTAATACAGGTTGTTGTTTTTTTTTCAGAATATAATTACCATAGCAGATGGTAGTATATTTGAAGCACTTCCAAATTATTTCACCTAAATTTAATTATATTATAATCCTATTACAAAAAAGGAGAGGAGCCATGTTAAATGAAAGAATCACATTCAAACTAAATTCTCAGGAATAATTAATTATACAGTTAGAGCAGATGGAAGAGGTGGTATCATATTTTGAAATCGAAATAAGTTATTTTTTTAGTATAAATGAATGTTTTTGAAATATAAAAATTATAATAAAAATAAATTTTGATCTTACTTGTTATTGTCCTGTAATTTTGAAAATCCTTTTATTAAAATAAAAAAGAGATTTTTTTGAATGAAATATACATTAATATTCTTAAAACTCCCTCCCAGAAGTTAATGCTTCAATTTACCTTTTTTAAAAATTTGATATGATATTATGTTGTATTCCTAGCTGTGTTGGTATCAGAAATATCTGACAAAGAACAGTTTTATCTTTTCATTTCATAAAATTACCATTTCTATCAACAGGATTTTTGATTTTGCACCTATTTTTATCTCCTGGCCCTGATAAATATAGTCCTACAGAGGACAAAAAAAAAAAAAAAAAAATGGATCAGGGGATCGACACCAGTGCTTCTAAACCTCAAGCATGCACAGTGCTAATGCCACGTCTACCAGGACTGCATTCGCAGCAGCTCCCTCTTGGTGGAATCATTCTTTTGTTCTCTAGTAAAAAAAATAACTTAGTAGTAGGAGTGTGATCACATTTACTCCCCCCCCCCATATATATATATGTAATACAAAATGTATATATTTGTAATACAAAATGTAAGATTTTTTGTTTGCTTGGTTTATTTTGCTTTGAATTTTGAAATTACATTTTTAGATTAAGCAAAAGCCAGACTGCATTCATCACAAGGATGTATTTCAGGGAAAATATCCAGCTGTTGACATGCTCATCAGAGCATCATGCCTGGAAAACTAGATAAATCTTGAACAGAACAACTTTGGAGAAGTATCCTCAACTCCTTTTATCTTCACAGCTATCACTCCAGCTCTAACTCCAACTCACCCACACCTGTCTTTCATTGGATGTTTGGCCTATCCTTGATTGCTTGAAAGTTTTCCATGATTTTATGCAGTGTTATGCAAAAGAAGTAAAAAGTGAGCGGCACCATACTGTTTCCATCCCTGAAAGAAATTTTACTCTATGTGAATTGGAATTAACAAAACCTGGGACTGAATCCTGGTGCAGTTCTGGGACTCAGTCACATGGTGTCTTTAACCTCCAGGCAATTTGGGTTTATAATGACCTTTGAATCTCAGAGGACCCTGAACATATTTTACCAAATAGCAAAGTGCCTCAAATATGAATATTTCATCCCAAGCATTTTAGATGTTTTAAGCAAGTCTTTCGCTGTGGTTGTTAAATATTTTGGATAAACTTCTCTATCCTTCATTGGGCATATTACTGAAATAAAATCCTAGACACTCCTGTAATTATCTGTTTTATGAGATCTTGTACAAGGAACTTTACTTCTCTTGGCTTCATTTCTCTCATCTGAAATATAAATGGACCAGATGCTCTGTATCACCCTTCCCTTTCAGCTTGAAAATCTTACTATTCAAAAAACTAGTTTCTTGCACCACATTTTTTAGGCAATTTTCCTTTGGAGGTAGTAAATATACATATTCTTTATCCCTGAAAAAGAAAAAAAAAAGATGAAGGACAAATTAGGTTTGCACATTTATTCGTGAAGAAACTATATTAAAATTATTTATAGAACTTAAACTACTTTCCCAGTCCAATCCCTAATCCCAGATGTAGTGTGTAGGCTCTCTATAAACTTGTATTGCTTAATTACTTACACCCTCTGAGAAATCATAGTACTGCTCACTGCAATTTAATTGACACTAGAGAGTGGTGTTACTTGATAGGTTTAAAACATCGTCAAACCCCAGATTTCTTTAATAGGCATAGCTTTGTGAATTCCTAAGATAGATTTTTTAGAGAAGTATGTTAAATTTATATAATATAAATTAAACACTGCTTGGAGCATATACATATGAGAAGATAGTTTGAAATAATATCTAAAAGAACGAGTCTCAATTTACACCACTCCTAATTTTAATAAGTTTGACAAAAACTTGGCATTTCTTACACTTCCGTAGAAAATCTTTAACTTTCAAAGAGCCGGACCCTTGCCATACAGGGCCCCAGGCCAGCCATTTACAGCTTTGGCGTCTGTTGTTCTGCATCCAAGCTTGTCACTTCATCAGAGCTAAAGTATCTCTTTTAAATCTGGAGAACAGCTTTCTGGGCAAAGCAGGAACAGAACTCTTTAGCCTCCTGCTCATGAATTCCCTCTGAATTGCCAGAGAAGTGCCTCAACCTGGTGGGCTGCAGCTTTGGATAGGATTATCAAGTCATCCTTGGCTTAACTTGTCTCTGAGGTTCACCAACTCTACATAGTCTGCGCTCACTCAATAGAGAAGCAAGCAGCTATCTGGCTAATGTCTCCTATTCTTGATATTACAACTTACCCTTCCAGCAGCTGTTAGCTTTTAACAACTTCACAATCTCGCCCAGTCCAAGGCAACTAGAGATATTTGAAGGGACCGCCTTTATCTTTGGCTACCATTAAATTCTTAAAACACAGTCTAACAGAGTATATTTAAACCACTAATTATATTAATCAACAGTACTTTTACAAACCTAGAGTCTTCATTTTAGCAACTAAGAAAAAAGTTTTAAATGTTCAGATGAATAAACTTAGAATGAAGACAATAACACAGATTATGGGTTCAAGGATCTGTGAAGGGTCACTGGTTTGAAATCAACAAGAGTTTTAGGAAAACCAGAAAATATTACATGTATTTACATTTAAAATTAAATGCATAGGCAGCATGATAGAGATTCAGTAGTTTAAATAAAAAAATATATGGATGCTTATGTAACCACAATTTTAATATAAGCTAACAGCATGATGAGAATATATATATATATATATATATACATATATATATTAACATCTTAATTTATTCAGGCTTCAAAAGCCTTTGTTTAATTTTGGATCTCATAGCAAAAAGCAAAAAGCGTTCTGAAGAGACACCCAGAGTTGTTTAAAAAGCAATAGTGTAACATAATGGCAGCTGAAGGAACATGAGTGCTAACAAGACCATCTGGCCTGTTGAGGGTTAGAGATGAAGATATTGTTGGATAAGGGTACATTATTGTTTTTAAAAAATGGCAAATGGACTAATTCTGTGCTATTTCTAAAGATAAAATTAGGATTAAAAAGGCAAACATGACTGAAATATACTTGGCTCAAATAAAATTCAACTTTCAAGAAATTATCAGTTTGTAGCAGAGAAGTAAACTTTCTTACCAAACTGAGAACTGATTACTAAAAGAAGTGTGAGCAGAAACCATGAACTAACTGATTCTCACAATGACTTCTACCCTAGATTTAAATTAGAAAATAGAATTTATAGTCTCCTGACCAAGTAAAAAAATCCACATTTTTTTAATTTTGAATATGAGTTTCACAAGAACAGGGTCTAGCTCTCTCGATAGTCCTCATATTGGAAGCCTCTCTTAGAAATAGATGGTGGGTAGAAAATAGACAGGGGTGGGGGCAAGAGCAGTGTGGGAAATGTAGAAGCTAAAGAACTTATGACACGTGGACATGAACTAAAGGGGGGAATGTGGGTGGGAGGGGTGTGCAGGGTGGAGGGGAATGATGGGGGAGAAATGGGACAACTGTAATAGCATAATCAATAAAATATATCTTAAAAAATAATAAAAAAAAGAAATGGTTTCCTGAATCATGGTGTTTCTCTTACCCTTTCATCTGTAGGACAAGTGCGTAATTCACCTAATGAGAGCAATAAGCATCACAGAAGCAGGAGGGTGCTATAACCCAGTACCGAACACAGAGAAAACAAAAGATTTTTTAAAAACAGATAATTGCCCACTTATTCCAAATCTTATTTTAAAAGATTTTATTCAAGCCCTTATTGCTTATTTCTTTAGCAATTAATAACCAGAATTATTCTTATTTTTTATGGTAATCTGAGAAGTGTCATAAAATACTCTTCTCACACAGCTTTAACTTTCAATCTTTGTTTATCCCAGCAGTCCCTATTGCCAGTCATAGAATGTTTTCTTACAAATTTCATAGATGATAGAATACATGTAAGGAATAATATACATAAAATCCCTTGAAGTTTGCACAGTGAAAGTTTCTCTTATTTATAGAGCATTTTTTTTAGTATTATTAAGTCTTTATTTTTTTTTTAATTTTTATTTTCATTGTTGATCTTGTACAGTTTTCTGTCTTTTATTCTCTTATAGAGCATTTTTAAGGAAAAAAACTAAGGAGGAAAGCTAGCAAAGGTTGAAAAAATCATTGCTTAAAAGTAAGCTTCAGATTACATTTTAAGATAAACTTCAAATGCTATGCTTTTGCTAGATTTTCACCTCAAAAATATTTCTATTTGATTGATCTTTATGTGGTTTTATATATCCTCCCTTAAAAATGTTCTTTGAGGAATGTTAGCACATCACTTGGTGCAACACCATTACAAGTGTGCTTAAAGGAAACAAAGAAAATTCTAGCAGGTTAATGTGCTAATGTTTTAGTGTTGGAAATAGAGGCTGAAATTTCAAACTGTTGAATAAGTTTGGTGTTAAGAGGTCATTTATCCACTCACAAAATTGGGAGCTTTGTGTTAGGTAACGACACTATTCCAGAACAGAAATGAGATGTGCATATTTTTCAGAACAAGTACTTTGTGTAGGGCACTTCAAATGGTGCTGCAATGTCATTTATATAGGGATAAATTTTCTGACATTTCCCAATCCATTTCCACAAAGATATGTTGTCAAATTTTCCTTAAGATGCCCCTGGTGTGTATTGACATTTCAAACCTATTTTAAAACCTACATAATTAAAGTGAAATAAATGATTCTTACTTTCCTTCCATGTTTTGAATACTAATGATAAAATGTTTTAAATATAATATGTTTTATTGCTTCCAAACATATTGCAGCCTTAATGCAAGCTAATGTCCCTCCTCGGATAGCTTCCAATACTGTTTTTTAGATCATCAAAATTCATCTTCTTTGCTTTATTTTCTCCATTTTTTATAATAAGGAATCTGAGCTTTAAAACAATAAAATAGTTTTGCTGAAACCATATAGGCTGCCATTGGCCATAGTTTCATGAGTTCCATAGTTTTCATGGAAATAAGTTTCATTAAGAATCATGAAACTTATTCTCTTGCTACTAAGAAACTATCTGAATCTGTATCATAAATGAGATCTCAGCATCCCAAAAACAATTCTCCAAAGCTTTTGAAATTCTGTTCATATTATCTCATCAATCTAGAATATTTTATGCAGGTGCTTTACCTGTACACCATACAAATGAAGTCAAGGTTAGTATCTCCAGAGAGTGGAAAAAGAGCATGCCACCCTTGTTCCACACCCTCTGCCTCGAGTATTATTTTCCAATGAACGTGGATTAGTTTAAAGTTACGGTTTTAATTTTTGCGTTATAATATTAAACTACGGACTGTTCTTAACTATCATATTTAAATGAAGGAAGAAAAATAAAAAATATCTAAAATAAAAAATAATGGTTCTAAACTATAAGGAAACAAAGTTGAAGTAAAAATAATTGATCCTAGGATGGAAGAAGGTCCTGGAGATATCAAGCCTTCTTCCCCTTACACTCTCTCTCCACTTTAATGTTCTCCTTTTTCTCTTGTTCTCTTCACCCTGCTATCTGTAGCCTCATAATGCAGAAAATAAATATGGGAAACACATGAAAATTCTAGAAGGATTTTTATGAAATTAGGATAAAAAAGATGAATATAAATACAAAAATTAGGTATGACTTTAAAATAAGCTTTAGCAAAAATACCAGAAGTCAGGTATAAAAGTGAGTGTTACTTAAAACCTGAGATGACTAGCATAGATAACACTAGAAATGTAAACCTTCAGAGCATGGGACTCGATTTTTGGAACGTACTTCTTTGTGAATCTCCGGGTGCAATTTATTTTCAGATAAATTTCTGGGTTCTCATGCTTTCTTAGAAAAAAATCCTCCAACAACACCCTCTTGAATTTCCCTTCTGTCTGTAATGTCAAAGATCCTAAGGACTAGTAGTCTAAAATAGACTTTGTTCTGACTTCTATACCCTAAAGGGAGACTATTAGTTTAGGATGATCCTCCTTTGATCTGCTCCCTCCTCACTGAACTGACACTGGCATTCAGTTGATTCCACTCTTGCCGAAATGAGAACAAGTTGATCCAGATTTCCTATACAGGCCTTGTGGCTCTGTGACAGAGAGTAACTTCATTCCTCAGTCTTATCTTGACCAAGGACATCCCTTGCTTGTGCTTCCATGTTTTTAGTGCTTCTTATTGACTTCTTTCAAGTTCATACACGTTATAAAAAATAAACTACCATACTATGACTCTTGGGGGTTTCACATGACATTGTCAACTTTTAAGAAAAAAAAAATGTAACATCTTTTCTTCTCTAGACAAAGGGGACTATTCACTCAGCTCCTGAGGGGTTACGATAAGGGGGTATGATGAGAAATTAATAAAATTAAAATAATATATCACCCAAGCCTCCACAATATATGTATATATCTTCATTGCAGCATAATAAAGTTTAAATGGAAGTAGAAGTGAAATGTATACAACCACTTCCCAGAGAAACATGTCTGAGGAAAGTAGTGGATGCAGTGACAAATGTGAAGGGAAAAAGTTAGGAAGGACTTAACCTGGGCATCAGCTATACATAGAACTTCAACCAAAACTCAGAGTAGAAGCCTAAGAATCATAAAACCCTTACTAGAAATGACAGAAGAAAAGAATGCTGCTAATGACAGGGATACCTTCACATGTCTATTGGGAGGAGCTAATTTCAAGAATTCAAAGATCACATATACTGGTAAGGGAAATTTGTAAGTTTCCACCTACCTTAGAGTAAAAAACTTATTTTCACTAACTTTATGTTGATTTTGTTTGTTTGATTGTTTGATTGGCATTGTAGCAGACAAAAAAAAAAAACTAGAATTGTATTTTCTGATGAGGCTTTTGCTATATTTGATATTGGTTTTAATTTTTGGTAATAACCAAAAATCGTTTGGAATCAAGCATATTACATAGGAAAAATATTTGAGCTGTATAATGCTGATTTGGATCTAACATTATCTATAATTCTGTTCTGAATATGAATGATGGTGATGGTTGTACGACAAATGATTACACTTAATACCATTGAACTACACACTCAAAAATGGTTAATACAGTGTTTTATGTTATATGTAAATTACCCAATGAACATAAATAAATAAAATGATCTATAACTCTAAATCTAGTACTAATTGACTGATAAATTTTTACATTTTCTGGCAATATTTTTATATCTGTACTTCTGGTATATTTGCTTTTATAAAGATCACTACTTTATAGACTGATAATTTTATCAAAAAACAGAATGCTTAAAACTCTAAGAGCTTAAAACTCATGCAATCAGAAAATTTTGAAAATATTTAAAAACTAATGAAAATGTTAAAGTATACTTTTTGAAAAGTTATAGCATGACTTTCACACAAGTCTCAAATATCTTTCAAAGATGCTACTAAATTTAATAATTCAGTAACCAGTAAGATGATAACATTAATTAAAAGGAAAATTTGAGAACCAAGAATCTATACAGTCAGTTAGTCAGTCAACAGAATGCTGAAATAAACTTACTAATAGACATAAAACTGGTTAATATCCTATAAGGCCATAAAGTTGTAATTTTTTGGTTGTCTTTTCTACCAAACAAAAATCTAAATGTTCACATGTAACAGTTAACAGTTTTCAGAGCACAAATAAAATATTAACTACTGATGTCAAAGACAAGTGCTTTCTCCTAGATAAAGAAATAGATTTTGAGTAAGCTTATTATTATAGAAAGACCTGGAATTATATGCAAGATTTAAAAGAAGAAAAGGCCATCCACCTGTTTTATTCTGAGTTTGGATATTTTTTCTTAACAAAGGAAAGTAAAACACAAAATGAAGTTCTGTAGAGAATTTTCATTAAGTTAAGAGTTTAATTTAAAATTTCTTCTCTTTAAAACTGAACTGAGATCCTTGGACAAGGGAAACAAAAAAATGAAAGAAAGTGAAAGAAAGAAAGAAAGAAAGAAAGAAAGAAAGAAAGAAAGAAAGAAAGAAAGAGAGAAAGAGAGAAAGAGAGAAAGAGAAAGAAAGAAAGAAAGAAAGAAAGAAAGAAAGAGAAAGAAAGAAAGAAAGAAAGAAAGAAAGAAAGAAAGAAAGAAAGAAAGAAAGAAAGAGGAAGGAAGGAAGGAAGGAAGGAAGGAAGGGAAGGAAGGAAGAAGAGAAGGAAGGAAGGAAGGAAGAAGGGAAGAAGGGAGGGAGGGAGAGAGGGAAGGAGGGAAGGAAGGAAAGGAAGGGGGGAAGGAAGGAAGGGGGAAGAGAAAGGAGAGGACAGGGAAGGACTTGGTTAGCCCCAGTAGTAAGAGCCACCGCAGACTTCTGTGGTCCAAGATAGAAGCCGAGTTAAACTATGTCCTTTTCTTCTGTGTTGTGTCCTCTCTTCCAAGGCATTCTTTGTGCACTCTGCTGGCTTTACAGGAGATGGGAGCTGTGCCTCAGCTTCATGCCCAGTTCTGAACACCCCCTTGGTCTGCTTGGTCTGGTCCCCACCTAGCCCCATTGTCAGGCATGGGGTCCTTCACTTCCAAGGGCTGGGCCTTTGGGGAGCAGACTATCAGGAATGACTTGAATTCCAGAGGCACAGCGGAAAGCTGGAGAGATGATGGGTGGAAAAGACACATTAGACAAATCTGATTAATCCTCTCTGACCAAGTTCCCACAACAGGGAATTCTGGTCAAGATGGAAGAGTGGGTGAGAATGCTTTGCCTCCTTGCACAACTACAGCAAAAATTACAACTATACTACAAAACAAATATCACCCAGATTCATCATAAAATCAAGCTGCGTGGAAGTTGAACAACTGAGGATTTAAAGAAGGCATATTTATCCAGATGTGTAGGAGGGTCAGAGATGTGGAGACTCACAGAGAGGCATGGAGAGGTGGAAAGGGTGGTCCCACATTTAAGTAGGTAGATAAAAATTGGGACAGATACCTCAGGAGCAAGGGATTCCAATCCCAGACCAGACCACCCAGCACAGGATTCCAGTGCCAGAAAGATAAGTCCCGATAACTCCTTGCTATAAAACTAGTGGGGCATGGGGAGGTGGAAGAAACTGCAGGATTCTCAGGAGACTTCTCTTAAAGGGCCCACAATGGTGTTAGGACTTACACAGACCCATTCCCTCTGTTATTCAGCACTAGAGAAACAGCTGGAAAGGCACTAGTGGCATATGGGGAGAAAGTAAAGTGACTAGCAATGGGGTGAGTGCTAGGAGACAGCTTCCCACTGGGAAAATCTCTAGAGGCCAGGCAATGTCCCTTCTCTGAGCCCTCCCCCACACAGAGCTACAGAATGGTGACATGAGTTGCCCCAACCTGGCAATTATCTGATGCTTAGCCCCATACAACTTACAGGTGTGCTCTTCTATAATAGGCCACACTGCTAAGATAGGGAGTCCAAGCAGTTCTACCTAACACACATAAACAAACATAAGGAAGCTGTCAAACTGAGGAGATAAAGAAACATTGCCCCAATAAAAGAACAGAACAATACTCCAGAAAAACAACTAAATGAAATGGAGATAAGCAATCTATCAGATGCAGAGTTCAAAACACTCATTATCAGGATGCTCAAAAAACTCACTGGGTACTGCAATAGCATAAAAAAGACCCAGGCAGAAATGAAGTTTACATTAAGTGAAATGAAGAAAAATCTACAGGGAACCAACAGTGGAGGATATGAAGCTGAGAATCAAATCAATGATTTGGAACAGAAGGAAGACAGCACTCAATCAGAATAGCAAGAAGAAAAGGGAGTTGAAAAAAAAACAAGGATAGACTAAGGAGCCTCTGGGACATCTCCAAACATACCAACATCCAAATCATAGGAGTACCAGAAGGAGAAGAGAAAGAGCAAGAAACTGAAAATTATTTTTAAAAATGATGAAGTAAAACTTCCTTAATTTGGTGAAGGAAATTGACATACAAGTCCAGGAAGCACAGAGAGTCTCAAACAAGCTGGACCCAAATAGGACCACACCAAGACACATCATAATTAAAATGCCAAAGGTTAAAGACAAAGAGAAAATCTTAAAAGCAGTAAGAGAAAAGCAGATAGTTACCTACAGAGGCAACCCCATAAGGCTGTCAGCTAATTTCTCAAAAGAAACTTTGCAGGCTAGAAGAGACTGGCAAAAAGTATTCAAAGAGATGAAAAGCAAGGCCTACAACCCACATTATTGTATTCAGCAAAGCTATCATTTAGAACTGAAGGGCAGATAAAGTGCTTCACAGACAAGGTAAAACTAAAGGAGTTAATCATCACCAAGCCATGATTATATGAAATGTTACAGATAATTATATAAGAAAAAGAAGGGCAAAGCTATGAACATTAAAATGGCAATAAATTCACAACTATCAAAACTGAATCTGAAAAAACCTAAGCAAACAAGCAGAACAGGAACAGAATCATAGATATGGAGATCATTTTGAAGGTTATCAGTTGGGAGGGAGAAAGGAGAGAAGGGGTAAAGGTACCTGAATTAAAAAGTAAGCATTGGTAGGTACAAAATAGACAGGGGGATGTTAAGGGCAGTATAGGAAATGGAATAGCCAAAGAACTTATACACATGATGCATGGACATGAACTGAGGTGGTGGTAGGATTGCTGGAAGAAATAGGAGTACTGGGTGGAAGGGACAAAGAGGGAAAAATTGGGACAACTATAATAGCATAATCAATAAAATATATTTAAAAATAAAAAATAAACAAATGGGACTACATCAAACTAAGTTTTTGCACAGCAAAAAAAACCATCAACAAAATGAAATGACAATCCACTGTATGAGAGAACATATTCACTGATATATCTGATAAGGGGTTAATACCCAAAATTTATAAAGAACTTATAAAACTCAACACCAAAATAACAAATAATCCAATTAAAAATGGGCAAAGGATCTGAATAGACAGTTCTCCAAAGAGGATATATAGATGGCCAATAGATATATACAAAAATGCTCAATGTCATTAATCATTAGAGAAATGCAAATTAAATCTACAATGAGATGTCACCTCACACCTGTCAGAATGGCTAAATGGCTATCACCAATATATTAACAAACAAGTGCTGGAGAGGATACAGAGAATAGGGAACCGTTTTGCACCGTTGATGGGAATGCCAATTGGTCCAGCCACTATAAAAAACAGTATGGAGTTAAACTCAAAAATTAAAAATGGTACTGCCTCATGATTTAGCAATTCCACTTCTAGGTATTTATCTGAAGAAGTTCTAAACACTAATTCTTAAGTATATATGCACCCCTACATTCATTGCAGTGTTGTTTACAGTACAATAGCCAAGATTTTCAAGCAATCCAAGTGCCCATCAATAAATGAGTGGATAAAACAACTATGGTACATTTATACAATGGAATACTACTTGGCTGTAAAATAGAAGAAAATTTTACTATTTGTGAAAGCAACATGGACCTGGAAAACATTATGCTACCTGAAATAAGCCAGTCAGAAAATGATAAGTACCATATGATTTCACTCACATGTGGAGTCTAATGAACGAACTGAACTAACAAGTAAAATAGAATCAGACTCAGATAGACAGCATGCTGCCAGCTGTAGAGGTAGGGGGCAGAATGTTTAGGAGTGTGAAGGGATGGAGCAAAGAAGAAGTCAATAATAACTCATGGACACAGGTCACAATGAGGTGGGGGTAGGTAGAAGTGGAAGAGGGTATTGGGAGTACAAAGCGTGATGGAAAAATAAATAAATAAATAAATAAATCTTTGAAAACAAACAAAAAACTAAACTGAGATATTAAGACAGAACAAGGCTATTTCTTGTTGGTAGGAACATATTACTTTTGTCAAATGCAAGCACAGATTTTGAGACATTAACTTAAATACAAGTGATTAAAATTTTTCAGGCAATTCAAACTTCAGTGTCCGCAAATAAAGTTTTCTTGGAACACACACAAAAAATAGCATTCAATTTAGAATAGCACATATTCAAGTCAAGTACTGAAAAAAGATTAAAAGTAGAAGGATATGGATAACTTTACTTTTTAAAAATTGGTGTTACTCAGTAAAGCCTTTTTCTTTAATTGTTGAAGTTTCCTTTAGAGGTTTGCCCCATATGGGAAGCCACTCAGCATCAACTGACACATCAGGATACCAGATTCAGCATGCACGAAGCAGAAATCCATGTTTTTAATTTGGTAGCTCCATGTCAGGAAATAGTTTTCCCTTTTATATTTTTGTTTTTATTCCACTGAAGGCCCACTTAAAATAATTACAATACCAGTCTTAGCATAGGAATAGGACCAGACAGCCAGTCTTGAACATTCATGAGCATGTGACATAGAAGCATTTTAAAACACACCATCACTTATTTGACAAAGTTTTATGCTTTGCTTAATGAGTTTATAAAATATTTGTAGCCCTGGCTGGTGTGGCGAAGTTGATTGGAGCATCTTCCATAACCAAAAGATTGCACGTTCAGTTCCTGGTCAGAGCACATACCTAGTTGCGGGTTTGATTCCTGGTCTGGGTGTCTATGGGAGACAAGCAATTGATGCTTCTTTCTTGCATTGTTTCTCTCTCTTTTCTCCTCTCTACTTTTCTCTCTAAAAGCAATGAAAAAGTGTCCTCCGGGGAGGAGAAAAGTTTTTTTTTTTTTTAATATTTTTATTACTTTATTCCTAGGACAAAGTAGCTCTTTATTCACAGGATCACCCAAATATTTATTTGTCCACAGAAAAATTTTAAGCACAGTTTGAAAGCAAATGAAATTTGAGAATGCAAGCATTTAACAATCATCCTAGAAAATATTTCTTTAATAAAAGAAAAAGCCCTAGCAAAAAAATTAGCAACATATAAATAATGCCAACTAATTGCCATATATCTATATAATTATAAAATATTAATGTATTTATTTAACAAATATTTTGTTTTTCATCGGTATTTGATTTAATAAAAATATTGCTGGACTTAATGATAGATATAGAAAAGGCATTAGTACAATTCAGCATACAAATCATCAGTTATATGAAGGGTTATGTAAAATATTTGAACTAAAATTTTTAAACAATTTATATTTAATAGTTCACTCACATTTTCCCAACCCACCCATTCATATAATTAAATAATAAATACAAAATATGTACTATTACACATTATTATACCCTACCTTTCCCACTTACTTTCCTCAACTGTGTAGTGAGATGATAAAGTTATCTAATGGCATTGTTATGAGGTTAAAATGAGTTAATAATACATATAATGTACTTGAGAAGATCCCAGCATGTTGTAATCACACAAAATATTGGTGCTTGTATTATAATTGTAATTATTAGTAATAGTAATCATAGTAGGATGTTGCTCTTAAAGTATCATATCTACATTGATCAAAAATATATGAGATTGAATTTATTCTCACAGTCTAGTTCTCTTGGTGAGATTACAGAAATCTAAAGCCAATGATAATTGCAAAGGCAGAAAGGTGGTTTTGGTTGGCTTAGTTTAATTAGGTTATACATTTCTGGAAGAGTTGTTTATAAACCAAATCATATATTATATATTCTAAATTCATGTCAATAGTACTCTCTTTGCTTTACCTGTTTGCTTTTCCTTTGTTAGCTGGGAAAACTAGTCTTTTTATTCAGTTCTTAGCTATGTACTCTAAAATACACATCCTACAAACTTAACTCACCAAGCATCACCAAGGTGGGTGCTCTGGAAGTTCTATGAGGCCTGCATCTACCCTAGATCATTTCTTTATTCATTCAAACAATTGACACGTGGAAATTAAGTCATGCATTCCCTAATTTAATTTCCTGGTATATTTAACACATCTTGTTAGAAAGATATATTTTATTACAGAGTATGTTTGTAATAAACCATGCACCTGGTGCATTTCTTTTGTTTTGTTTTTGCTTTTCAATATAAATACTAGTATTATATTTTAATAAAAATAATTACTATAATTAAGTGCCACTTTGCAAAAATTCCTGAATTCTTTATATTTTGTAATACCCTATCCATCTTACAAATGAGAAAATGTGGTTTAGAAAAGCATGCATCTCACTAAAATCCACCTGAAAATAAAAGATAGAGCAAGGAATTTAAGTCATATCAGAATGTATCTAAAGCCCAAGAACTGTCCTCACTAAGTAAAGAATGAACTAATTTTGGAAGGAAAGAGATATATATTCTATGAAAGAAAAAAATGACAAAAAAACATGGTTAAACACACTCTATAGTGATAAGTGCTACATTTAAAAATCTATTTTTAGATATAAAATGTTCCTGTATGGGAATATAATATTTAAAGTATTTTTATTGCACATTTACTTTTAGGTTTTTTAAAAATTTTAATCTTTATTGTATTTTTTCCATCAACATTTAATCCCCTTATACCCACCTCTCTCCAGCAATCACCACACTGTTGTCCATGTCCATGAGTTCTTTTTCCTTTTTGCTCAATCCCTCCACCTCCTAACCTCTCCCCAACCCACTAGCTGTTGTCATGTTCTCCATCTATGAGTCTGTCTCCATTTTCCTTGTTAGTTCCACATGGGTGATATTATATGGTATTTGTCTGAAAAAAAATAAGTACAATATGAAGTTATGATAAGTGTCTGTATGATTTCTTTTAAGATTGAAAGTTCAGAGAGTCTCAAAGACTGCAAATATTATTTTAACTATATGTAACGTTAAAACTATTCAGCATCTGGAAGAAGAAAGAAAGAAAAGAAAGGGAAGAAGAAAGAAAGAAAAAGAAAGAAAAAGAAAGAAAGAAAGAAGAAAGAAAGAAAGAAAGAAAGAAAGAAAGAAAGAAAGAAAGAAAGAAAGAAAGAGGAAGGAAGGAAGGAAGGAAGGAAGGAAGGAAGGAAGGAAGGAAGGAAGGAAGGAAAAAGAGGGAAGGAAGGAAGGAGGAAGGAAGGAAGGAAGGAAGGAAGGAAGGAAGGAAGGGAAAAAGAAAATAGTACATGATAAGTACATCTGTCACTGAGTTGTTTTTCAAGGTTTTTTTTTTAAGAGCTGAAAGGGGAAGGGTTTACAGGAAAAAGTATAAAGAACACATGGACAAAAACTGGGGGGATGGAAATGGGAGGGAGGTGGGGAGGACTGGGGGGTGGGCTGGGCTGGGAGAAACAAAGGGAAAAAAGCTGAATCAAGAGTGGAAAAAAACTTATAAAACATTAGCATTAATGTTAAACTTCCTTCTTTAACCATTTTTGGATATATCAGTCTATATGTTAAAATAAATTTACAATAAAAAAATCATGAAAAAATACTGATAAATATTTAGATATATTTGGGTCAAGAAGAGGGATGATTTTTATGCCTTATTTATCCAATGGCATCACCATAACTTTACTTTGGTTCTCCAATAGAAAATAATTGTGAATGACCTTAATGCATTTCCAGAATTTTAGTTGGTCAAATCTAAATATTGGATCTACCTAATAAATAAATAAATGTTTTTGGAAAACATCACAAAAAAAGTATCTAAAATGTGTTTGAAAGATGGAAAAAATCAGTGTATCCCAATATTGTATCTCCATTATATTTCTCCCTAGTGTTCTATTGCTGCTGAAACAAATTGTCACATGCTTTGTGATTGAAAATTACAAAAGCTTATTATATTACTTCTCTGTAGGTAGGAAATTCAACACAGTAGTCACTGGGCTGAAACCAAGGTGTTGACAGAGCTGCATTCCATTCCACATAGCCTCTGGAAGAGAATCTGTTTCCCTGCATTTTCCAACTTCCAGAGGCTGAACACATTCCTTGGCTAGAGCCGCTTTCCTTCATCTTCAGCAACACTGCACCTCTAGCAATATTCTTCCATAGATGCATTACCGTCTGATTCTCCTCTGCTGCCTCCTTCTTCCACTGATAAGGACCCCTGTGATTATAGTGGGTCCGCTAGGATAATCCAGGGTAGTCTCTCTATTTTATGGTCAAAAGATTAACAATCTTAAATCCATCTGCAATCTTTATTCTTCTTTGCCATATAACCTCACATTGTCCACAGTTTCAAGGCCTTGGGTCATTGTCATCTTTGGAGGCAGCTCTTGACCTGACTACCAAACAGCCCCTCTCATTGTTTTTACCATATTCCTTGTAAAATCACTGGCTACGTTATTTTGGCAATATATTCACATCATCAATAAATTCTTGTGAAGAAGATACAATTCACTGGCTTGCCAAGTAAAGCTCCCCAAATCCCAATCTTTTTGTAGGCTCCACTGTGAAGACTAACATGATTAAAACTTGGTTTCTCAGCCAGAATCCTGGATAGGAGTAGCTATGTGACATAGTTCTGGTTAGTGAGTCTTCTGTGGGCATCTAAAAATGTTTCACTTTGCTTTTAAAAGTGTGAAACCTAGCTGCTCTCATACATTACAGTTCTTGCTATCTTGGTTGCAGATATGATTCCTAGAAATGAAATAGGCATGTGGCATATATGAGGAAAAGGCAAAGAGAATCACAGATATGGCAACCCTTAGTGGATGACCCACCAGACTAATGCCTGAAGCTGCTTACCTCAAGATTTTTTCTCATGTGAGAAAAATCAGCATGTATTTGTGCGTCTGTTAACAATGCATTATTCTGTTACTTGCAGCCAGTTTGAGTACTGTGCAATTATTAAACAAAAGTACTCATAATAAATTTATTTTGAATCTGAAAGCAATATTTCAAGGCTTTTTCTGAAAAAAAAAAACAAATGTTATTAATTACTTCTGATTGTTTTTGTTGTTTACAAGAAAACCGTTTTTTTGACCACATCCTACTGTCTGTAGAATTTCATGAAAGTAAACAGAGAAAGAATAACGAAAGACATTAACAATTTGTTTTCTTCTAAATATTCAAGGTATGTTTTAATTATCAACCGAAATGCCTATCACCTGAAATTTGCCCTTCCTTGTTTGCTTTGTAAAAATTGATCAGACACTTCAAGTATATTCTTGCTTTGTCAGTTGGCAGGGAGCTTTCTCAACAGCCGGTGCTGCAGAGGCTTTGCAGGAGAAAAGCGTTTCCTCCCCAGTTCAGGTGAACTCACTTGGCAGGCTCATACAACACACTTGGCTGCTCCAGCACCAAGTAACCACAGTGTGGATGGAGTCTCAGTTTCTGGTATCCAGCTCTTGGAGCACACACAGCTTCTCCATCACCAGACTCCTGCAGTGCATGCACAGCATCTAGCAATTTCAGCAGCCAGCAGCTTCCCCCAGAGGCCCTTCTAGGCAATTTCACAGCAGAATGTTTCCACGAGACACCTTTCTGTGAACAGCTTTCTTTTGCACCCTAGATAATGGATTTACAACAAGTTCCAGAGGGAGGATCGCCAGCAAGTTCCACCAGTGCCTCATCTCAGTGACTTCTCTGCCATTCCGTGAGAAATGGCATCGTCTCTCCAACAAGGTACAGCTTTTAGCCCTGGTACAGAGGATGGTAAGGCTTTCCAGGGATGCTCTCTCTTAGTCCAGAGGTACTGGCTGACCTTTATATCTGCTATTCTTATAAGCTTTAGAGTTCATTTTATGTTTTCTAAAGCTTATCCATCATCAATCTAATCCCTCCTATAGTTTATAACTCTTTTATTAAACTTCCTCTACTCAAATTACTATGCGGTTCTCTCTCCTGATCAGACCCTAGCTGATTCATGTTCTTTGAAGTATAATTTATAAAGTTAAATGACATTTAAGAAGTAATTCCGTAATTTTTCTTAAAACAGCTCCTTTATAAAATGTTTCTCAGAATCTGTCACGTGATGCACTTCAAGAAAATGGGTTCCATAGTCCCAGAGCTTAAGGAATTCTCTTTCAATTAGAGAGTCATCATGCCTGTGAGCATATTAAATTATCCTAGAGATTCTGTGGTAAATTTAATCTATTTAATTTTATTTACCATACCATTTCCTGAGTTTACCTGAGCTTAAAAACAGTTTATTCAACAAAAACAACTGTGGGAATTTGTTTGGGGTGGGAAACAAATCATGCAAAACATTTTCTTAAAATATCCATATAATACACTACACTATTCTGTCAACAACGACATCAACAACAAGGCTTTTGAAGAGCATGGAGAATGCATCTTGCTGGACTTTTGTTCCATTTCTTAGACTCTTCTTTTGCAAATATAAAAAACTGGACTCTAGAAAGGGGTTCTCACTTGTCCATAAATGCATTTTATCTTTATGCTACATACAACCTGACATAATTTTAAAGTACATCCTTAAATTATGAAGAGCTGTGGGAAAAGAGAGTTTTCAGTTCATGTTACATCACTCTAATTTTCACCATGTGTGATATTGGCCACTTTATTTGATAAGAGGCTTACTCTTGATCAAAAATAAATTTCTAACTGAGGTCTGGTTAACCTCTCTCTCATCCAAAAAGGACTTAAATAGAAAAGTTTCTCTCTAATAATATCTGTGGGTAGCCACTGCTGAGTGAGCCCAGCTGAAAAAAATCAACAATAACTGATGTAATGAGGGAACGTGATACGTGTAATGGTGATGTGATCATGATTCACTTAGACCAAAACTGCAGGTTGTCATTCTCTTCCTAAGCCATAACAAGATGTTTTTACTGAGAAAATGGATATTGCATTGATTTTTTTGTGTCTTGGCATGTAATAGCAATTATTATGAGACTCTTATTGATATTTTTACATCGCATTTTGAAATATTATCAACATTTTATAAAGTTCCTAAGAGCGACATTATGCCTTACATTTCTTTTGTAACTGTACATCAACATATTCATAACATATAGTGATTTTCCAATAAATGATTAAGTCAGATTATCATGATAAATATTAAACATTTACAATTTTATGTTTAAGATTTAATAAACTTTTCTTTATGATACAGTTCTATGTGTGAATCATTCCACTCTTGTAGTTTGTTGACACTCATGTCTTCTTAACTGCACTGCAGGTATAGGCCAGAAGTTTTTCCTGCCTCACCCAGCTTCCCTTTAGCAGCTCATCACACAGCCATCCTCTGGCTGCTGTGAGCACAGAAGCTAATGGCTTATAACTGTGACTTTCTCAGCAGAATTGCCCCTGGCCGAAGGAAACCAACTTTCCTGGAGACACCTGGGCATTTATACTACCCATTTACTGACTTATGAAAAGATGCAAAATCATGTCCCTTAGCCTCCAAATAGTATAACTCTATGGTGTGATTTATTCTTCAGGAATATTCCCATTCCCTTTATGTATCAGACCACTAGTGTACATCCTCACTCAGATTTTTCCCATCCTCTATCCTGCTTTCCTCATTTGCTTACAGAATTTTCCTGAAGAGCACTCACTCAATAAATCACACACCTCTTTGCCTCGATAACTACTTCGATGGAAGTGATCTAAGGAGAAAGCCAACTCTAGAATGGGATTCTGGAGTTGTAAATACAGTGACCAACTGAAATTAATCCCCATCTTGGATAGTAAGTAGAAAATTGATAGTCCCTCTGGCATTCTGTGAAAGTATAATTTTTAAGGCTTTCAGTTGGAAAGGACTGCACTGGCATTAAATATTTGGCATACTCTCTCTGGTCTTTAAGAAATATGGCTATTATAGTAATGATATTAATTGGGAAATTAGATAGCCATTGGTGAGCAACACTGGTACTTTGAAAAGAGAAAATGGAAGACTTGGGTGATCAAACATCAATTTCAATAATTCAAATAAAACCGAGAAAGTAGAGGCTTCCTTAGCAACATTGGGGGAAAAAAAAACAATAATTTTCCGTAATGGGAAAGCTGATCATGTTGAAAATCAGTCATAGAAGTTTATTTAATGAATAGAAAAATATAAGAGAAAGTTGATTACTTATCATGGCAAATCTCCTGCATGAAACTAGGGGCCCAGTTATGAAAGATATGGGATCCTTAAACATTAAGTAGATGAACTAGAAAAACTTGAGATCCCAGATACTCCACAAATGTTTAGACCTAAAAAAGTAACACATAGCTTGTTTTAAAGGATAACATACCCCTCTTTTTTTAAGACTAAGTGAAACCCTCAAATGCGGCAGATGCTTTACTAAGCAATGTTTGTCTTCTTCAAGATCTGCTCCTACAACCCCTTCTGCTTAACAGATCAGGTTATAACATAACCAACTGAAGTGCTAGGCATGCTAAGAGAGAAAAGTTTATGCGACAAAGGAGCTGCCGTACCTGCCTGGCATGTAGTAGTAGGAACTGGGAGAATATAATTGGGAGTAAATCCTGAAGGAAGTGAATCAAGGGAGACAGAATATCAAGGTGAGCAAGAGTGAGGTTGTCAATATAGCTAAACTCTCTCATGACACAAAATTTAAACCTTGATTTAGGCCCCAGAAGCCAATTATTATATGTTGCTGGGATGGCATTTGGATGCTTAGAAACAAGTCGCCCACATTAAGTAAAGAAGATGCCAGGACTGTCATAGTAGGTTGTGGACAAAGGTGGTCACGCCTGAAACGGGCATGCTAGAATGGGACCATTATGAAAGATGGCAAATTGAACCAGCTCTCTGTTCCTCAGTAGGCCTGTCACTTGTCACTCACTTAAAGACAAAAAGAAATACGCTGGGAGCAGGCAACAGCACTGATAAAATGTTCAGTCACAACTCTCCTTTTTAACTAGGATTGGTGTTACAAGATGCTATTATTGAACTGAATCTCTGAATAGTAGAGGTCAAGTGCAAGGAAGGCGAATATGATTGCCATGACAGGACAGCACGTTCAGAATTGTAGCCTGTGGTACATGACTTTGCCTGATTATTCATATATATAATATATGAATATACATGTGAAGATGACTAAAAAAATAGAGTGGTTTAGGAACAAGAGACATAGGCAGCAAACTACACACACATACACACACACATATGTATATGTATTCCATATATATAATATATGTATTCCATATATATGTATTCCATATATATTATATATATACATATATATATATATATTCATTCCAAAGAAAGTCAAGATAGTTATGATAGGTTTAAAAATAGTAACAACAATAAAATGAAAATCAAGATAGATATATTAGGTTTAAAAATAGTAACAACAGCCCTGGCTGATGTGGCTCAGTGGATTGAGTGCCAGCCTGCAAACCAAATGGTCACCAGTTCTCTTCCCAGTCGGGGCACATGCCTGGGTTGCCTGCCAGGTCCCCAGTAGAAGGTGCACAAGAAGCAACCACACATTGATGTTTCTCTCCCTCCCTTCCCCTCTCTCTAAAAATAAATAAATAAAGGCTTTAAAAACATATAAAACAGTAACAACAAAATTGTTTACAGTCTCCATTAGTAATAACTTAAAAATGATAAAGTTTGAAAACCAAGGAATAATAGGTAAATCAATAAGCAAGTGCAAAAACTATTATTAATATTAGCTAAAGTTAAATTTAATTATAATAACAGGAGGAAATAATTCAAAATATGATGCAATTTCCTAATAAAGTATATAATAGACACTTATTTGTATGTATCAAATAACATAGAAACTAATACATCAAGTAAAAATTACTAAAAAAAATTTCACAACCATAGAATTTTACTGAGGCAATATTAAATTGGAAAATTTAGAGAAAACTGAATGAAATTATATGAGAATTGAATAATATAATAAAATTATTGAATATATCTATCTAGCATCTGTTATTAAGTAAATAAATAATGTGTATTATTTTGAGGATAAACATGAAATATTTATAGCTGATTATTTATAACAAAATAATTTACATATTTAAAACAATTGGTAGGCAGTTCTATGCTATCTGATGAGCCAGTGAAATTAAAACTCAATCATAAAAAATGTTTAACAACTTAAAAATGATGAAATTCATACCTACATAATTCTGGTATCAGAAAACAGTATTTTAAGTCTCAGAGACACTGAATCCAAAAGTAAGTGTATACACTTAATGACATTGATAACAGAAAATTAATAAAATAAAAGAAAGGAAATTCTTACTCAGCCTATAAACAATTTGAGAACTGAGTATAAAATAAAGGAAAGAATATGATTAAACACAATGGAATTCTATGCAGCAGAAAGAAAGAAGGAGCTCATACCCTATGCAACAGCATGGATGGAACTTGAGAGCATCATGCTAAGCGAAGTAAGCCAGGCAGTGAAAGACAAATACCATATGATCTCACCTTTAACAGGAACCTAATCAACAAAACAAACGAACAAGCATAATATAACCAAAGACATGGAAATTGGGAACAGGCTGAAAGTCACCAGAGGGGAGAGGGGAGGGAATTTCAGGGGAAAAGGGGAAGGATTTACAGGAACAAGTATAAAGGACACATGGACAAAAACTATGGGGGGGTGGAAATGGGAGGGAGGTGGGGAGGGCTGGAGTGGCGGGTTCGGGTGAGAATAAAAGACAGAAAACTGTACAAGATAAACAATTAAAATAAAAATTAAAAGAAAGAGTTTAAAAGAAAAGTTCAAATCTAAAAGTTTAAAAATAAAATTTTCTTTTGATTTTTCAAAAAAAAAAGAAATAGAAAATAAAAGAAATAAAATAGAAAAATTAAAATGTCTAAAGGAGTTCTTTCTAAATAGCAATGAGACCAGCTCTGCCTGACATAACTTGATTTGATGACAGAAATATTGTGTGTTCTGGCTGTCTACCAGAGTGATCCTACTAGCATGTGACACCTGAACTGTGGGCAGTGGAACTTAGGAACTAAAATTTCCAAATTTATTTCATTTTAAATAATATAAATGGATATAAATTTGTGAGTAGCTGATACATTATTAGACAGCAAAGATATAGTTGGCTAATTCTTTTATAAGGCTAATTCAAGAAAAATGAGGTAAAAATTATAAGCATTTATAGATAAAATTTTACAAAAAAATCAATGTACAAATAATAGATTTTGGGGGAAAATCTTTGATGCAGAGTAAAGACAGAGTATAGTACAGAGTATATCTGTTCTATATGACCAACTTTAAAAATTGGTCATAAGCAGATAAACAACCATAGAGTAGAAAAAAAAATATGTGAAGAAACAATTTTCAAAGAATAAGTACATAAGGCCAATTGTGGCAGGCAAATGTCTAAGATGGCCCCATAATTCCATGATATTCATCCCTCCCCTTGGGTATTGGTAGAATTGTGACTTTTTTCTACATGGTAGAATATGATTAAGTTATAGAAATTTTTTCATCTGTAAGTAAGGTTCTTAAATAGCTGACTTTGAGTTCATGAAATGAAAGATGACTGTGGCCAGACCTGACCTAATCACATAACCTAAGAGAGTGTAGCCCTTTCCTGAAGTTAGAGACATGAAGCTATAGAGTCTGACTCTCTCTGTTTCTGGTTTTGGGAAAAGAAAGAAAAAAAATAGCCACCATGAATTATACAGTCATGAAATGAATTCTGCCAACGACCAGAGGATATTTAAAACAGATCCTTCATTAGTCAGGCCTGAAGATGAGGTGGCAGCCCAGCCAAAACCTTGATTTCAGTCTTATGAGACCCTAAGCAGAGAACTCTTCTAAACCATGCCTGAACTTCTGACCTACAGAATCTATGAGATGGGTATTGTTTTCAACTGCAAAGTTTGTGGTAATTCCTTATGCTACAGTAGAAAACTAATACATGAACAGACAAAAAGACACTCAGGTAGCAAGGAAACTAGAAATTGAAAAATGTGGGTTCTTTCTATTGTGATGGTTTTAGAACATGGCTAAAATTATTTGAAATTTCTCCCAACCAAAGGTGAAGTCCAATTCTCCATGAATGTAAACTGGCCTTAGTGACTGACTTCTAATGAATATAATGAGGTGGAAGTGATGCTAAATGACTCTCTTGGAGTGCTGAGTTTCTCTCTTGGAATGTTTGCCCTTGGAACTCAGCCACCATACTCTGAGGAAGCCAAACAGCCCTTGGAAAAGCTATATGTATGTATTCTGGCCCCTGCCCCAGTTGAAATCTCAGCCAACAACCACCAACAACTTGACAGCTTGTAAGTGAGCGTGGTTTTGGATGACTCCAGGCCACAGCTTTTGAACAAGCCCAAATAAAGTGGAATGAGGCAAAGATGAGCAATCCTTATCATGTCCTAGCCACACTGCATACATCCCAGCAAACTGTCATTACTTTAAGCTTCTAACTTTTGTGGTGGAAAGGTAACAGAATATCTCTGTATTCATTTGACAGGCAATTGTTCCAAAGAACAGTAACATCTATTAGTGGCTGAGATGTTGGAGAAAAGCAAACAATGAAGCAATAGTGGAACTGTTTGTAAATGAATCTGAGGACTCACTCTGATTAATGGTAAGACAATGGCTTCATCCCAACCCTGCTTCCCACAGAACTAATAGCTACCTCCAACCACTGGCAAAAGAAATTTCAAATTGTTTCAAGTTCTCCAGATGCTGGGCAGCTGGTTTTCCCAAACAAGTGTAAACATCTCATAAAGAAAATATCTCTTACCTATCAAGAACTAGAACATTCATTCCTCCACTGACCAAGCTGTAACAGTGAATTGAATCCCTCTCTTGGAACATTTAGATAGCTGTTCTGTCTCTGGCAGTGATAATAAGGATCAAGGATCTATGCTTTCTCTTCTGTTTTAAAAGTTTTCCAAAACTTTTAAATATTGTGCAATAGTACAGAAAATGTCCTGAAGTCTATAGTAAGACTGGTAGCAGACATAAAGGGACCTCCCTTGTATGGAAATAGGTAATAACAATAAAAGGCCTCATCTTGCACAATATTCACTCAGATATTGCTCATGATTGTTTAATGCAGCATGTTTGATAGTCAATAGAACAAAAACAATGAAAAATAAAAAAATAAAAGGGATTAAAATAATTTAATATCTACTAGGGGAGAAATAGTTAAATACATTATTTTATATTGATAGTATGGAAAATAAGACCTTTCATATATATCTGTGTGATAAATTATATATATATATGGATATATATGATTTTGATAAAAGTGCAAACTATGAAGGGCTCCATATTAGCTTATTCATATGGACAAGGTAGGTGCAGAGAAAAAGAAAATGAGGCTGATTATTTCTTAAGAACTAAAAAGACATGGGAGTCAGTGAGTACCAACCTAAGTAAGTATCAGTTATTGTAGTGTGGCCAGAGTTTATTATCTCAAAGATATGAGTCAAATCATGGGATATTTCAGGCTTTCCTTAGCTACTTCACTATTCAACAGATCATAATAAAAATAATCACATTTTCTCTAGTCTACTTTTTTTTATTTCTGACAAATACTTTCCATTTTTGGTGCTCAAAATAATCAGTATAATAGAAGACTGAGAAAAGGCACATTTCCTTCAAAGTCTGAGAGTCTGTGTTATTCCATACCTGACACTACCCCAAAAAGACAGTATCAAACAGTTGTCTGATTACTTAAGAGTTTCAAGCCTCGTGGGAATCTTCTGGAAAGACAAAGAAATATATTTTAACAGAATCTTTGCCTCTTCCTTTGCATCCAAAGTTCATGTAGAGTAAGTAAATCTAGTTTCCATGGCTAATAAGACAAGAGAAGAAATGACAGGACAGCTGGGTGGTGGAAAGCAGGGAGCCGAAGCCCCCTGCTGGATTCCCAACTCTGCTCTACCATTTATTAGCTCTGCAAATTAGGAAATTCTTTTTGTGGAACAGATAATACTACCCATCTCATATAGTACTGTAATGAGGATTTAATACATTAATACCTTCAATGTTCTTAGCAATGAACCTGGTATGCTGTAAGAGCTCATTAGATGTCAACTGATATTAATTATCATTCTTATCAATTGAGCTATCTAGTTCCAAAAGCATAAAATAAGTAGCTCCTGTTATTTTCTAAATTGCTAAGGTGCTTTATTCCACCAATAATGACATGGTAGCAAACCCTGTAAGTATCCTATCATATCCTCTGGGCTTTACCACGTTCAAGTACTCCAGCATCCCCTTCATAGCTTTTTCCAAAGACTTTAAGAACTCAGAAACTAACAAACCCTCTCCTCCACCCCCACCCAGCCCAGGGGCAGCTCTCAAACACTGACTGGACAAGGGTTAGTATCTAAATATCCTGCCCCTATGGGAAGTTATTCTGATATGTGTATTTTACACTTTTACCAGAGTTTCTCTGCTTTTCTTAAGGTTTAGTCACATGTGGTTTATTGGCAGCCATCCTTTCTCCATCTCATCGCCCCACTGCCCTATGGGGAGTGCACTGGAATCCTAGTTTCAGGGTCTACTTCTGAAAGAACTGAAACTGAGGAAGAAACAAAGTAACATACACTGGGCTTTTTTTAAAATCCTCAGCGGAGGATATACGAGAATGTTCACTGAATGTTCACTGATTTTTATTTTATTTTATTTTATTTTAGAGAAAGGGAGAGAAAAGAAGAGTGAGAGAAACATCAGTTGGTTGCCTTCCTGCGTACTCCAACCTGGGATCAAATCCACAACCTAAATATGTGCCCTGACCAAAACCTCTTGGGCGATGGGACAATGTTCCAACCCATTGAACCACCTGGCCAGGGCTTGGACTTTTAAAATATGAAAAACATATTCAGTAATTCCTCAATATACAAATAACATTACCTCTGGCTTATGAAGTGCTACAAAATAGAATTCAAAAAAATAATTAAATGAATATGAAAAAAAATAATTAAATGAATAATGGTTGAGAGCACAGACTCCAGAATCAGACTGCTCTAATTCTCATTCTACCTTAGCAGTGCTGTTTAACCTCTGCATACCTAAATGTCCTCATCTGTAAAATGAGTATTACAACTTATGAACCATACAGAGTTGTTACTCTATATCATACAAAGAGAAATTTGTATGATATACAAAGCAGTTAGAACATGATCACTATTGTTATTAATAAAACTGATTGAGACTTCCGGTCAAGATGGAGGCATAGGTAGACACATTATGCCTCCTCACACAACCAAAAGAAGGACAACAACAAATTTAAAAGTGAAAAACTACCAGAACTGACAGAAAAATCTAACTGTATGGAAGTCCAACAACCGAGGAGTTAAAGAAGAAATATTCATCCATACTGTAACAGGGTGCAATCAAGTGGGGGCCTCAAATAGGGATTTGTAATGGGGTCCAGAACTCAGGGTGTTCAGGAAATATTAAAGAAATATATATGATGTCCTCACCCCCACCACCCTGAGCTCGGGGATGGAACACATGGAACAAGGCCATTGAGAGCTGTTTTGCATAGCAACAGCTTTGCAGCTAACCTCTGGCATGGTCACTTAACATGCCTATAACCTTTAACTGGTTTCATAGATATGTTAAATAGCTGTGGGCATGCTTTGAGCCAGAAGGATAGGAGTGACTTCAACCCAGGATGTAACTGGGAAGCAACTCCTTCTGGTTACAGCACCTCAGTGAAAGCTTAGAGATGATTGGCTCCACGCCAGGGTACCATACCTACCCGGTCTTACCATGGCAACCCAGTAAAGCTGGATGAATACATGAATGCTGGCAAGTGTAACTGATTGTGGAAGGAGTCAGAAGTGGGGCTGCAGACGGAGTTTGGCATGGGGATTTAAATACAGGTGCAGCAGCCATACCAGGAAGTTGGGACCATGCAGCTTGGGAGGACTTGGGACCATGCAGCTTTGGCAGAGGTTGGGACCACTCAGCTTTGGAAGAGGTGGGGAACATGGGGCTTGGGAGAGAGTTAGGACCAAGTGAATTTGGGTTGCTCCCTTTTGCCACATGGCTTATAAAGCAGGAGAGACTTTGCCTGGAAGAAAAGTGGTGAAAGACTCTTGCTGGTGGGCCATGAGAAGGCGCCACATGGTTTTGGATTAACTGGAGATTGTGGCGGCGATGCAGCTGGTGGTGCTGAGAGCCTGAACCATGGACCTCTACTTCTTTTCCTGAGATACAGTACCCCAGACTGGATAGAGGGAGAAGGAAGGACTGTGTGTGTCTGTCGGTATTTTAAAGGACTTTAGTATTTTGATGAAGACATTAAATCATTACTCTTAGTCTGCATAACGTTTAAATAAATAATTCTTTTTCACCAGTCTCTGGCATTGAGAGACGTCTTTCCCCTGGTGGTGACATCTCAAAGTGAACCTAGTATGGGGGGAAACCCCCGGAGAAAACGGGGGAGTCCTTTTGGTAACAGTATATGGTTCACTCCCCCAGTCTGTTCTGTAAAAAGACCAGTAAGAGGGGCATAGATGGGCAGATGGGTGGAGAGGACTTATGGTAAGACAGTGGCTGGCAGAGAGGTGGTCCCACATTTGCATGCAGACAAACCGGGAGGAACAACTAGGGAGTGAGACAGACCATACAACCCAGGGTTTCAGTGCAGGGAAATGAAGCCTAAAAGCCTCTGACTGAAAAAACCTGTGAGGGTTGAGGTGGAAGGAGAAACTACTGGCCTTATAGGAGATTTTGTTGGAGAGACCTACAGGGTCCTAGAACATACACGAACCCACCCACCCAGGAACCAGCACCAGAAGGGACCAATTTGTTTGTGGGTATAAGCAGAAGTGACCGAAAGCTGGCAGAGAAATGAAAAAGCATCATTGTTCCCTCTCAGACCCTTCTCCCACATACAGCACCATGATGCAGCTACATAGGTTGTCCTGCCCTGGTGAATAACTAAGACTCTGCCCCTTGCTACATAATAGGTGCAACAAGCACACAGAGACAAAAAAAAGTGACCCAAATGAAAGAACAGATCAAAGCTCCAGCAAAAAATACAACTAAGTGATGAAGAAATAGCCAACCTATCAGATGCACAGTTCAAAACACTGGTAATCAGGATGTTCACAGACATGGTTGAATATGGTCACAAAATAGAGGAAAAAGTGAAGGCTATACAAAGTGAAATAAAGGAAAATATACAGGGAACCAACAGAGAAGGGAGGGAAACCAGGACTCAAATCAACAGTTTGGACCAGAAGGAAGAGATAAACATTCGACCAGAACAGAATGAAGAAACAAGAACTCAGAAAAATGAGGAGAGGCTTAGAAACCTCCAGGACAACTTTAAACACTCCAACATCCAAATCATAGGGGTGCCAGAAGGATAAGAGGAAGAGCAAAAAGTGGAAAACTTATTTGAAAACATAATGAAAGAGAATTTCCCCAATCTGGCAAAAGAAATAGACTTCCAGGAAGTCCAGGAAGCTCAGAGAGTCCCAAAGAAGTTAGACCCAAGGAGGAACACACCAAGGCACATCATAATTACATTACCCAAGATTAAAGACCAGGAGAGAATCTTAAAAGCAGTAAGAGAAAAGGAGACCATTACCTACAAAGGAGTCCCCATAAGGCTATCAGCTGATTTCTCAATAGAGACCTTACAGGTCTGGAAAGAAGTATTCCAAGTCATGAAAGGCAAGGACCTACATCCAAGATTGCTCTATACAGCAAAGCTATCATTTAGAATGGAAGGGCAGAAAAAGTGCTTCCCAGACATGGTCAAGTTAAAAGAGTTCATCGTCACCCAGCCTGTATTACATGAAATGTTAAAGGGACTTAACTAAGAAAAAGATCAAAACCCTGAACACTAAAATGACATGAAACTCACAACTATCAACAACCAAACCTAAAACAAACAAACAAACCAAATGAACAACTAGAACAGGAACAGAATCACAGAAATGGAGATCACATGGAGGGTTATCTGAAGGGGAAGGGGAGGGAGAGAACGGGAGAAAAGGTGCAAGGAATAAGTAGCATAAATGGTAGGTAGAAAATAGACTGGGGGAGTGGTTAAGAATAGTAGAGGAAATGGAGAAGCCAAAGAACTTATATGTACAACTCATGGACATAAACTAAGGGTGAGGAAGGGGGATTGTTGGTGTAACGGGGTATGCAGGGTGAAGGGGAAAAAAGGGGGGGTATGGGACAACTGTAATAGCATAATCAAAAAATGTATTTAAAAAAAAACTGAGTTGATAATATAGAAGCTAAATTGCCATGTTATTAAATAGGATCCTGACCTTCCTATATCTCTCTCTGCCTCTGTCTCTTAGTCTGATGTTGCTAATGCCGCCTTGCTTCCTGGAAGACAAATGACTTGTCTATTGACCTTTCTGACCCCAGTCCAATCCTGCCTCTAAAGCCTGCTATTGCCACTTATAGCAATAAGTATTTCTGCTCCATCTCTCAACCCAGAATCCCCTTCATAATCATTCCCCTAGTTTTTAAACCAACGATCGGGCTTGGGCAAATTTCCAAATAACTGCTCATTATATATTCAATGTGCAAAACTATGAATGTTTAAATTCCAAATCTGATAATCCATAAGGACTTCATGGTCATTAACTCAGTTCCTAATAAAACTATTCTCCCCTAAATGAAATTTTCTTTTTTGCTTGAACTTGAGAAGATATCTGATGTTAGTATGACAGGCTATGTTAACTTAAAATTGGGACTAATTAATAGATCACCATGGCCTGTCCAACCGATGTTCTCTTCTGTAGATGATTCTAAGGAGGTTGGGTAACCTCTGGAAGCCTACTCCTTCTCTGCTATGACCTTTGAAGTTCTTGGATTCATATTCATATTCAAGTCTTAACCCTTGCTTTCCTCAGCATCAGAGCCATCAGTCTTCACCAGCTTTCCCTCCATTCTAGCTGAGAAAAGGTGTTCTAAATTTTAGTCTTCTAAATTTTTCCAAATTTCTGTCTACTCTGAGTTTGTGCCACCGATTCAAATGTCTAGACTTTTGAAATGTAAATTGCCTTCTCCTTGCTTTTCTGCAGAGAGAATAAACTTCATATAAAGAAATAAATTCCAAATGTCTAGATAATGTCTGATTTTGGAGAAATGCCCTGGATCACAGGAAATGGGACAAGGTGGGTGGTGTACATTCATAATTGAAAAGTTATATCCTTTAAAGTTATTTGGAGATTGTGAACAAAGAAATTATTTGTTAGTCTGCTGTGAACTGCTCAAGGTCAGAAGCTATGTCTCAATCAACTTTAGATATTAAGCCCTAGCATATTGTGTGGTTCCTGAAAAGAGCTCAATATATGTTATCCCTCTGTCAGTGGCTAAGTAAATTTATGACATGCCAAAACGGGAAGACGTTGAGAAATAAATGCATGTTAGGTGGGTGGTATTTGAAATTTGTTCAAATACCTAAGGTGAACCATATACCTTTATACTCAGAAGAAATTCCAATTCAGCTGGCTAGCATTAATGAAGAATAAAATGCAGCTTTAGCTGTTTTACCCAAAAAGGAAAGATAATGTTCTCTCCTATGCCAATAGACACACATCTAGAAAAAAAAAAAATCCCAGAGAATAAACTTTGATTTAAAAGAAGAGAAAAATAAGGCATTAATCAAAATAGGTTATAATAAGGCAGTTTGTTAAGGGCTTAATTATCCACAGTCCCACAGTACAGTATGATGTTATGGTGAAAAAAGAAATAATACAACTTAGCAGCAGGGGTTTGTCTTTTCAGGTATTAAGTAGGTAATTAATCTTAACTGTAGGAGACAATTAAGGCCCACTCAGTAAGCTGCAGAGTTTTAGGCTCGCAGTTAGGGAGAAATGTCACACTAAAGCAGAAATGGAAAAGTCAGGAGAGGAAAATAAATATCAGCTATGACTACATTTCTTATAAAAAATGCACTAATCTTCAGATCGTGTCTGTATTAATCTATACTATTTGGAAAAATCTGGGTAGTGCTTAAGATAAAGTTTTATTTTTATTTATTAAAAATTCTCTCTGGATTTCTGCCTACTTTGTGGATTTTTGTTTTTCAGCGCTACTGTAGATGGCAAAAATGTTCCTTTCAACATTCTATGTGTTAGAGAAATGTAACCTCACAACAAATCTATAGAACTAGAGGGTGGGCGAATATGATTAGCTTTCTACATATTTATAAAAGGACATAGGTTCTTTTCAAAAAGTTTGTATTAAAACAAAATAGCATTAATTTTGTCCCATATAAAGCATTAAACAAAGCAAAAATTAGAAGTATTTCAACTGATTATTATTTTAGGAGTTAAAAACGATAACATACACTGTGCTAGTTTGCTAGGGCTGCCAAAATAGTGAATCAGGAAAAAAGTGATATGAATATTCCAGATAGAAGCACCATGTGACAAAAGCTCTAAGGTGAGATTTAATTTAGTTAATTCATGAAACTGATTAAAAGCAGGAAAGTGGCTAAGGTCTACTCTACATATTTGAGAGAATTGTGAGGAGACATCAAAAGGCTGGGAGTAGCTAGATCCTTCGATACTTAGCTTGTGCTAAGGAGCTTAGCTTTTATTGTAAATGTAGTAGGAAATCATTAAAGAACTCATGTCTAATAAGACATATCTAAACTACATTTCCATGAGACGACTTCAGCTGCTTTTTTGAGGATTGATTGGGAGAGTATAATCATAGAAACCAGTTAGAGGGCAATCATGATAGTCCATGTGAGAGGTGACAGTTGCCTTGAGTGAGGGTGTAGCAAGGGAGATACACAGATATGGGTAGATTCACATAACATGTGCATCAGAAACTTGACTTTCTTATACATTCAATGGGAAAGCATCTCAAAGAGAGAAATCAAGGGTCATTTCCTAGTCCTTGGCTCGGAGAAACTAGCTGGATGAGGCAAAAGAGTAAATGAGAGACCATT
The DNA here is from genome assembly GCA_039655065.1 of Glossophaga mutica. Lineage (NCBI taxonomy): Eukaryota > Metazoa > Chordata > Mammalia > Chiroptera > Phyllostomidae > Glossophaga > Glossophaga mutica. Next base: position 79,670,448 of record CM077304.1, read on the forward strand.
TTGGAAGGTAACATCAAGACCTGTATCATGGCAGATACTGTTAGCTTTTTCAACATCTGTTCTTTGCTTTTCTCTTCCTAGTAGAACTAGTTGAGATTTAGCTAAATGTGGAGTTGCCTGGAACACAGACTACATTTTCTTACTGGGAGGAAAGCAGACTAAGTTCTAACCAATGGAACATAGAAGAAGAGGTGCATGCAGCCTCCAGAAGTATGCTTAAAACCAAGCACATTTCTGCTCCACAGGTCTCAGTCCTTCTGAGTAAAATGTAGGGATTCTTGTAGGAACTGGAATAACCATTTACTGAGAATGGTGAAAGAGCATGGTACAAAAAAATTCTTGGTTACCAAGAATTCTTCTTCAATATGATGAGAGAGAAACAAATATCTTTTTTAAACCACTGGTATACACTTAGACATACAAGTCTGGAAATCAGAGAAATTGTCAGGAAAAGATATGTGGATTTAGAAATCATCTACTTAAAAATGATTTCTAGAGCTTAAAACTGATGAGGATCACACAAGAAGAAAATACGGCAGACCATGATCCGTAAACTCAGCACTGGGGCACTAGAGACAGGAAAGAGGAAGAAGCCTGATCAAAAGTTGGCTTAAGAAGTAGTCTTAATGAGAGTGTATTTTCTTAGCAACCCAGAGGGCAAGACTTCAAAGAAAGCAGGAGTGGTTAGATAATAGGTCAATTAATAAGGATGAAGAAATAACCAATCTATCTGAAGTCTCAATGTTAGTGGCCTTAGCAGGGGCAATTTCAATAGTTTGGTAGGGACAGAGGCCCAATTTCAGTGGGTTGACAAGAGAATGAGAAGAGAAAAAATTAAGACAATGTTGACCACAGGACCTACATTTGAGTTTTTGAGGTTTTTTCCTCCACTATCAGAGGGCAGTAAAAAGATGGAAAAGCAAGAAGGTGAGAGGAAGACAATCAAAGGAGGATTTTATTTTGTTTAGTCTCATGCCTGGACCTAATAGATAGAGGAATAGAATAAGATCTAATAAAAATAGTATTTAATCGAATGGGGCCTAATAGAATAAATAATAGATCTATTCATTCTTTAGAACACCCCCATGCTTGGTCTTTCTTATCAGTTTTTTCATATGTTTTCTATTCCTGGAATAAGCAATCTTTTCTCCCGGCTTCTTTATCCTATTAGGTCTTATATATAATACTTATCTTCTATTGTCTTTTCTTTAGCATTTTTTTTTAATTTTAATTGCTGTTCTTGTACAGTTTTCTGTCTTTTACCCCCATCCCAGCCCACCACTCCAGCCCTCCCCACCTCCCTCCCATTTCCACCCCCCTGGTTTTTGTCCATGTGTCCTTTATACTTGTTGCTCTAAACCCTTCCCCTTTTCCCCTGAAATTCTTTCCCCTCTCCCCTCTGGGGACTGTCAGCCTATTCTCAATTTCAGTGTCTTTGGTTATATTTTGTTTGTTTGTTCATTTGGTTAATTAGGTTCTTGTTAAAGGTGAGATCGTATGGTATTTGTCTTTCACCGCCTAGCTTATTTCACTTAGCACAATGCTCTCCAGTTCCATCCATGCTGTCACGAAGGGTAGGAGCTCCTCTTCTATTGTCTTTCAATCACCCTTCATTGGCATTCTATATTTCCTAACTTCTTCTCAACTGTAAACCATGTGAGGGCAGGCCCTGGGACTACCCTACTTTTTCCTGCATCTCCATTTCCTACCAAGTGCCTATTATGTGTAGGGGGCCAATAAAATGGGAACAACAATGACTTCTAGTAAAAGATGTTGTGGGAACTAGAGAACGTGAAACATGAAAAGCATGTGGAACATTGTAGGTGCTGAGCATACTTGCACTCATCAGTGTTTTTATTTAAATTGAAGTCTTCTAGGGCAGTTTAAAAAAAGTCTTACCAGGCTCATCATGAATTTTGCCTTTATAATGTGAGATTATAATACTGATTTTCATGAATGAGATCTCTACCACCTAACACAAAACTCATGTATTTCAATCAGCTTTGTTGTCTCAATTTAAATATTTCATCCAATTTCACTTTCTTTTGAAATGCTCTGTGAGAGTCATTAAATTTCTTTTTTTTTTATTTTTAAACTTTATTTTTTATTGAGGTATAATGGACATTTATTTTTTTTTAATTTCTATTATTTACTTTTGCAGTTAACTACTGTCATGGGTAGAATTTTGGAATTTTTATATTTCTGCTGAGTTTAACCAAAATTTCTGAAAAATTCTTTTTAAAAAAGATTTCTGTGTGATATGTCTTAACCAAGGTAAAAATATAAACCACACCAAACTTAGCTATTACCATATTTTTAGGACCATAAGATGCACCTAGGTTTTAGAGGAGAAAAATAGAAAAAACAATTTTGAAGCAAAAAATGTGGTAAAATATTTAATAACAGGCTGCTGCCCCCCACCCCAGTAAGCCAGGTACGTTACAGTCAGACTATAAGACGCACCCCCCTTTTCCTCCTAAATTTGGGGGGAGTGAGTCTTATAGTCTGAAAAACATGGTATTTTTTTTTCTGCCTTTAAATATATGCTTATATGGTTAGCAGAATACCAATGACCTGGTCACAAATATTGGCCAGCAGCAGGTTGAAATAAATTGTGGTCACTAATATACAAACTTTGTATAAATGACTGAATTCTCATGATTTTCTCAATTTTAAGACTTGGCCAGTGAAACATATCTACTCACTTCTCTAAATTCCATTCCCCCTAAATTGGTGCTTGAGTTATATACAACACAATTAGTCTTCCATTAAAGTATATTGGTTAGAGACAATTTATTTATAAAATTTATTTTTACTAGCATGAAAACTGTAGAGGTAAAACATATTGGTAAATAAGCAGTGTGAGTCATGACACATTTCTCAACTTAAGTCAAACTAGCTTAATATTGCATTATATAATGTGTTTTATTAAAAAATAGAAAAAAGGCCCAAAACAAACAAAAACATTATTTCTTTAGTTTCTACCAGGAGAAGGAAATACCAAGAACTGTTAACCTAACTCTGCCTAAAATTCATCAGGCTTCTTTTTATTGTAAATAAACTACATCTTCAAAGGAATTCAGACCTTTTAGGAACTAATAAGCATTTGCCTTTCTAGCAGAGAGAAATTTACATGTCATCACTTGTAAGATGTTCAGCTAGCAGATGATATCCATCAGTCACTAAGCTGATTTTGCTGGAGTGAGTATTCCTGTTATCAGTGTGGTGTGAAGTGATATGTTTATTTTAGGTTTCAAGGGTGAAATGAAGCATTCAAGAGACAAAATCACGCCATGCTAAGACAGTATTGTTTCAGGAGGGCTCTTATCTCACCTGCCCAAGAGAACATCAAAATTTTCATTGGAATACTCAGTGGGGACACTTCAGACCAAATATCAGGCTATACTATTTTCTGTGATTTATAGAATTTTATAAAAAGAATAAACATACTTAATCATGGTCTACCCAACCATAAAGCATCACCCAGCAAGAAATCTCAAGCATGAAACTTTGCAAATCACTTCACAAATGACTAAACTCCTATTATATGATGAAAACAATATGTAGATTACTAAACTGTTCACTCTTAAGCATAAGCATTAGGGAATTACATAAGAAAAACTCTTATCTATTCCTTTATGTTAGCTTCCTCACTAAATAAAATAGCAAAATTTAGCCTGAGAGTAAAAAAGTCTCTTCTTACAAAGAGGCGGATTTTTGCAGAAAAGAAAAAGAAGAATCATCTGAGAATCCAATGGACATTCAAAATATAAGCTGTTTAATATTGAAGTAGTGGCTAAACCATTCTGTCTTAATTTTCTCATTATCAAAAAGTTTTATAGACACAGGAGTAGGCAAAAGTAGGTTTACAGTTGTGAGGACACAAAACAGTTTATTCTCATATTATGATTTATTATTAATTATTGCACTATTTTCCATGCAAACTGTAAACCTGCTTTTGTCAACCCCTATATGCCAGTTATTGAAAATCTGCTATAAAACCTCAATGACATAGCATGTAAATAGCTTTCCATAAAGCCGGTCATACATTTATATTTCCTAAAAGTTTAGTTTAACATATTTCTTTAAAATATTACAAAAGAAATCTGGAAGGTGCTATCTGCTATATGGTATATTTCTATGCACATGGCCACACAGGTCTTTTCAAATTGTATCTAGGGTAACATTATTGAGTTGGCCAAAAAGTCAGTATGTTTATTTCCATAAAATAAAAGCCACATTTTTTATTTTCATCAATAACCTTATTGAACTTCGCAAATCACTTTTGACACATTCAATCAGTCACAGCACCTTCTCCAAACACTGCGCAAACTTTTTTTGTGCTTCAGTTACATTTTTACTCTTCTTGAAATAATAAAACATAATATGCCAAAAATGTTGCTTATTTTTTCCATCTTCAGTATTAAAATGGCTACACAAAAATATACCAATTTTGATAAGTTTTTTTTAAATGCACCCTGATATGACAGCTGTCACAATACAATCTAACACAAGTGTTTCAAATGAAGTTAAAGACAAATTAGCACTACAAGAGCCATCTTACAGAAAAAAACAAATGAACTTTTTGGCCTATCCAATATTATATAATTTGGAAACTACCTGTTTTTTGTCTCATATGAACTCATTAGACTATAAATGCTTCGTGAGAAAAGCTATGTTTTTACTCACTTATATACCCCTAAGAACATTCAATAAATGTCTGTCCTCTCTCTTATATCCCTTTGTATGTGTCTATAATTCAGCTGTTTCTCTCCTCTGTCAGGGTCTGCTGCAATGTATGGTAAAATTTAAGTTCTATTCTTTTGCTGGGAAGTGTAACCACTAGATTGAGTCCAAGGTTTGTTGTTTGTCTCCTATATGTAAGTGTTAAGGAAGCTGAGATAGTCTTCCTATTGTTTATTGCTCTGTTTGTAGCACTTCGAACAAGGCCTGGCAAATATTAGATCTTCAATAAATATTATTGATATGAAAGGAGACACACACATCACTTCTTTAACACTATTAAACATCTTAATATTTGACCCTAACTATATCAGAAACAGAGTCTTATGGAGCAATAAATTCCCAAAAGTACATATACCAGAACCCCTAACTTAAAACAAAATAAAACAAAAAACCAGGGAACTGAAAAGTATTTCAGGGAGAAAAATATGGGAAAACTGACTACCGAACAGGCAAGGCTGTTGCTCGATGATAAAATGGTCTGGGTTTCCAGACCTCTCACAACCTTATGCCTACCACACATGTTTTCTTAACTGCAGCAGCAAACCTGTCCACCTGGTGCCTCTTCTATGGTGAGAGTACGGTGAAATGACGGCGGATTCTGAAGGAAAAAGGGGTTTGTTAGAGGTCCACATCCAACTCTTACAAACTGTGATTAATCTTCCTGGTCCCCAAAATTGACTCACTTCTTTCCCTACGTTCTGCTTCAGTGAGGGAATAAAAATCATAAAGTTAAAACTGCCTACCAGACCTCTCCTTTGGGTGTCCCGTAGGTATTCACCACTTTCTCCACCAAAACATGCTACATCTTGAACAAATTCAACAATATTGACCAAATGTAGTTCCATAAATGTCTTTTGGGGGAATTTATGGTGACTACACCTGAGAAAGTGCTGTACAGGAGCTGACCCCGTGGAGCAGAACTCACTCAGCAGGGTTCTGGGGCCTGATGAGTCTGAAATTTTAGTGTGTCACTTGTGAAGGTGGTTGGTTGGGTGATGAGCCAATATGGTCTGAAGCTGACCACTGGGTGAGCTGTCTCTGGGTCCTGTGAGGAGGTGTAGGCCAAAGTCAGCCACCATCTGTGCCCTTCTCAGGGCCACCGGCATGAGCTACAAAGTGATCTGCAGATGGCTGCTACTTATATTGGGCCTGGAGGTGCCCAGGACTGTCCAAGCTGCCAACCTGGGCCAGCTGCCACTAGTGCTGGGCCTGGGGCCACTTAGCAAGAAGTGTGAGTTACACTGAGGCCAAATTCACTTGTTTGGGTTTTGTTAATCTTTTAGACATTTTTAGGAAAGCTTGAAGCATGAACCAACACAGGCTATTTGTATGGAAAAGCCACTGGAAATATCTAGGGTGGATCCCGAGGATGGGTGAGGCAGGGTCTCAGAGAACCACCAGGGTGGGGCAAACAGTGGTAGGCAGGTAGATGAAGGCTCAGATATGCTACCCACCCACTGGCTCTGTGGGGGAGGGCACACCTAAAGAACAATGGCCTCTGTCAGTATTTCTGAGAGAAAGCTGCCCCTTACAACATTTGGATATTGCCAGACAATTTGTGTTCTCTCCATAGGTCCCTGGCACCTTTTGAGATGCTGTCCCAGTGCTGGAACTCAGAGTAAATGAATCTGAGTAAGTCTGTGCAGCCCCTTTAAGAGAACCGCCAGGGATTCCAGAGCCCTCTGCCTCCCTCAGCCACAATCTCTGCCTGGTTTACATAGCCAGACTTCTCTTCCTGGCACTGGAACTCTCAGCTAGGTGGCTTGGTCTGGGGCTGGGATCCCAGCTTTTGATGGGGGCACTTCCACAGCAAAGATATCCCTCCCAATGTTTAACCACTATACTTGGGTGTGGAACCAGCACATTCTGCCTCTCTGCCGCTCCTACCAGTCTCTAGATTTGGCTTTTTCTTCATATCTTTAGTTATAAGACTTCTACTCAGCTAGATTTCAGGTGGTTCTGAATGATGGTTGTTCTGTACTATAGCTGTAATTTTGGATGTGGTTGTGAGAGGATACGAGTAATGTCTATACCTACTTGACTGGAAGCCCTGTGTTTGTTTTTAATGTTTCTCTATTTTATACTGATACAGAATATCAGACTATCAGATACTGCTTCTGGACATTGTTTTCTCAATTGATAATAAACTTTAACATATTTCTGACAAGTGGGTCATCCACTACTTTATGAGTGTAGACAGAGAAAGCTCTACAGTTATAAAGTCGCCATTGTGTTTGTTTATGACAAGGTGACATCCTTCTGTTTTTTATACCCAAGATGATTGCTAGAGCAATCATACTAGTTGCTCTCAGACACAAAAACTAACCAGCGTGTGAGTGAGTGTGTGTGTGTGTGTGTGTGTGGCACATTATATATCATGAAATATAAGTACCATGACCATGTCACATATCATGCTTTCCAATTCTTCCACTTGGAAATTCTATAAATTGTCTCTTAGGAATGTAATAGCCCAGTTCAAGTGGTCCCATTCTCTCCAGCTGAAGTTTATTTAGTCCATGTCTTCCTGTAAGGAAGAAGCACTCATCATATTACAAATGACCAATATCTTGAATGCCCAAAGTAGAATGACGAGGGTCCTCTGATACGCACCTTTTGAGTTAGTACATACTACTTTCTCTCTGTAGAATGGCTTGCCTCTTCCTGCTCCCTTTCTTCATCTGCTTATCTCCTCATCATGGGTAAGTGCCTTACTTACATATTTATATATATTTTTACATCTCTACATATAAATACAATGGACTGCACTCGCACAAGCCCAGTTAGGAAAAAATTAATCTTAGTACAGGGCTTACCACGTGGTGTATACAGAAACATTTGACTCGGTGAATAAATGGATGCTATTTTACTTTACCATTTGGCAGGCACATTGCAAAATATAATGTGACCAATGATGGGGAGAAAGATTGAACTAATTAATGATAGCACTGTTCAGAAAATGGCACATAGTGATAGAATTTTGGGTAAGAAACTTACTGCTTGCGTACCAATAGATATAGGTTCACCCCTTTTTCAGCAGCCATGGAGACTTCAACTTCACTGGGAGAGACAATAACAAGGGGTGATGGTTAAAAATAGACAAAAGAAGTTTCCCCTTCCTCTGGCTCATACAGCCCATTACAAATAAAGTGCTAAGCTGAGCTATAAAGATATTATAGAGTCCCATTTTTACTCATATAATCAGTTCATTTTCTTCATAAAGGGAATTGCAGTAGGGACATGATCTCTCAAGATTATAATGAAAAGTTTTATTCCAGTCAGCCTGACACAGGCCTCATTTTTTTTTTAATGAACAGGTTTCTTCTAAAGGGAAATTTGAAAAAAAATAAATTGAAAATAGATGTACTCACATAAAATCCCACATCTCTGAATTTTTTATTATGGACTTCCAATTGAACCAACCAAATTGAACAAAGAAACTTACTTGGTGTCACAGATGAAAGTATCAATGGTCAAAGTGTGTTTGAATTGCTCCAAAGACAAAAATATAGTTATTTCAAAAAAGTAACTTGCAAGGATTTTAATATTAATTCTTTTATAAGCATACAGCTGTACCTCTTTTTATATTAATTACATAGCATATTTCTTGCATAGATAAATTAATAAATAAATTAGTATACTTTTATATATCTTTAGTACCCCAAAAGCAACTGATTACTTTTATGTACCTTGAGGATTTTAATTATAAATACAAATTAACACTATAATATGAAAATATAAAAATTTTTATCAATAGTTATGCTTTAGAAAATATTCTTCCTGATTTCAGACTTTCTTACCAAGATATCATGTCCTTTACATTTAAAATGATGTTACATAAAACACCATACTGTACTCACTGCTCTTTCAGTAAAGGACCCACAAGGTTAGCTTAAATTTTCATTAGTCTTTTTTTGTCTCCAAGCTTTTCCTTTTACTAAAACATTAGTTATGAATTCTGTCATTATCCACCCTATTAGGTAGATAGACAGCTAGAAATGGTAAACTTTCTTTGAGTTGACTTGAAAAAAATATCACTTACTTATACTAAATTCACTAAATATTAAATTTATTAAATGTACAAGAAAAATTGAATCTCCATAATGACAGTTCTTAGATTTTCCAAGATTCTTTTTAAATAAATATTCCTGATAATAAATTAAGTAATGATAGAATTAAAATACTACCATTTGCAACTTCTAATTAAATAGTGAATATGTCATATGCATTTATTAGTGTTTACTAACATAAAAAAGTCAACATTACATTACATAATACCACTTGTGAACTATTCTTGACAAAAATATCAAACTTGTATCTCATGAAGCCTCTGCATCTGACATTCAATTTGTGGGAAGTTGAAGAACAGAAGTACAGATTAGACAGTAATCACAGATGTACAATTAGCCAAGCCTGTTATGTGGTGAACTAACTGTAAGGGAAAATTACCTTGTTTTCAACAAATAGGAAAGGAAAATAGAAAGTTTGAAAAACATAAAACTTGAGACATATAACCAATGTTACTGTTAAAAGATGAAATTGGGAAAATGTGACCAACTAGAGATTCAAAAACTTTGAGGATTTATTGTTCAGTCTGGAAGCATAATAATGGTATGGTTGTAAATTTTAGAAAAGCCATTATATTTTAGAACTGCAATATTTAATAAATTAAATTATATGATGACTGGGATTTGATTTTAAAAGATTCAGGAGGAGTGTGGAAAGGAAAATGTGCATTTTTGTAGAGGAAACAGGATGAGTCAGCGATCGATCATCGCTGACGCTGGGTGATAAGCACAGGGAGTTCATTCAACTATTCTCTGTGTTTTGCATAGGTTTGATGTTTTCCATAATAAATATGTTATTTTTTAAGTGTTTTAAATTAAAACTCTGCCCACTTCACCAATAGGAATTTCTTTCTAGTTCACCTTGTGCATGAGCTCTTTTTGCCCTGTTGCTCAACACTCTTTCCTGTCTACTGTATAACTCCCACGTCCCTGGGTCTGTCCCATTGACCAATTCTGCTGTATGCACACACACTTATTTCTCTCACTTTCTTAAAGGAGAAGTTTAGTTCTCCATCTCCTATAGCTAAGTGCAGTCCTGCCTTTGAGAAACAATAGACTGACTAATGTGTCCTATTAAACTATGGGCTACCTATACCAAGTGCTAACCCTGAGTATCGCATACTGGCAAAGCCTTTAAAATATCAGACCTATAATCTCCTCTGACAGCCAGGCTCTATGATAACCAGACTCTATCAGTAAAAATAATTTTACTTCTTCCACTGATATGAATTAATGTAATCACCACCTTTTTTCATCTCTTTAAAAGGCAGAATTGGCTAATAGGCTGTTTTACATGACTTTGGAGGTGGGGTCCCTCTCTATGATTGTTACTTTTTATGTAATATATGTATATTGCTCATACCATTTTGGAATAAAATTGGAAGCAAGAAAATCCTCTCGGAATTTAGATTGAAAACAAGTACTATGTAGAGTAATGCTTTAAATAATTCTGTGATTTTCTAGTGAGGCCATTTTGCATTTTAATTATGTACTTTACATCTCTATTTGGAAGAAAGAAAGATGTATCATCCATTAAAAACATCTTTTGTAGTCATTAATGGGAATTTTCTCTAAATTAGAATTGCATATTTTAATTCCATTTCTGACCTAAAGTTTGTATACCATCCACTTACATATAACTTTGTCAGAAAATCATTCTCCTCTATCTTCTTTTACTGACAGAACATTCAATTTATAAGTGTTAAGTGTAGAATTTAGGATAGAAAGCAAGTATTAGTAAAAATGCTCTGGAAAATGACAGCTTTGCATTTTATTTTATACTACAATCAAAAAAGGAGGTGAAAGTGGTTTACGTGAAATGCATTGGTGATGAATTAGGGAGGTGAGAGAAAGCAAGAGTGTGGGAGAACCTCTGGGATTTGATAAAAAGTAAAATGATAGACTCATACTTCTTTTACGTAGGTGAGTACAGGATAGTTAACAGTCAACTATTAACATGATAGCAATAACAATGAGAGGATTTGCTCTGCTTTGGAGTGGTCTGTGCCCAGAGAGTTCTGGAAAAATGGAAGTTAGCTTGACATTCCAAAGCTATGTTATTTTAGATGCAAAAAGATAATAGACAGGCTCAAGGAACAGATTGACTTTTCTCAGGGAAGATTCTGGCCTGGGACATGACTGCTCACTATTACCTGCTTTCAGTGTAAAAGTTTTAGTTTCAGACCATTCTACATGGTAACCTAGATCTCAGAGTTTGCCCACACAGGACTCCCCCTGAACTTGTCAGGGTTACTATGTGTCCCCTTTTCATCCACACACAGAAAAAAAAAAATTGGCTAGTTTTAGGGGAATAGAAAAAATCTATCAATTGAGGGAATTACAGGATTTGAAAAGGAAACAATAAAGAATTAGCAATGTGTGTGTGAGAGAGAGAGATAAAGAGGTATTGTTGGGGTAAATTTGTTTTAAAATGAATAAGCTGTATTCAGTGGAACCGGAAATCACATTGTTTCATACACTAAAATATGTCTTTATTTTATACTGAATCGCTGCAACCCCTTCTCTTTTTCAAAGCACATCATTTGGGAGGGGAAAATCAATGATGCCGTTGCTGCTTTCTGAAATAATATGTTTTAGACACATAGATTCTTTGGGTCATTGCTTTTCTTACTAATAGAAAACTATAATGAAAATTGCATAATGGAAAAAACCAATGAGAGCAGGATAAACTGATATAGAATTTTAAACTTGCAATGTAAACTATGGTATAAGTTTCTAATTTAAGTCTGTTACCAAATGGAAGTGGGGTCCTGCTGCCTGTTGCCCATAGTCAAGTTCCAGAGGCAGAGGTTTGGTGAAAAGGGAAAGGAGTTTTCTTATTCAAAAGCTACATAATTTTAGAAGAATGGCAGGCAACTGCTTCAGAGCCCATCCCCTCTAGAACACCCAGAGAAAAACTCCTCTACCCTCTGCCAGAACAGTTCAAGGTGGCTCCTGGAGATCCTTCTCCCATTTAAAAACACCATCCTTTCAGAAAGGCAGGTAACCACTGCACAATCTTCCAAGTGGATCCTCAAGGAAAAGAAAGAGGGCCATGTCTCTGCTTCCCTCTGTTTAAATCCCCCAGCCCATAGTTCCATGCAATCTGGAAGCATCCATCTTCCCAGCCAACCCCACCCTTTCTCAGGCTAGACTGGCAGGTCTGCCCCTCCTCCTGCACTGTCTTTGCCTGGAGGTAGAGCAACCTGGCAACCTTCCCCTGACCCATGCTTCTTTACTGTGGCCTCAGGCAACCTCCTCTATGGCCCCTTTCCTGTCCCTGACCCCACCTGGAATAATGCCAGTATTAAGTTGTCATCTCTGTAGAAATAAGAATTTCTTTATAGAGAATACAGCCAGATTTTTAAAAACTACATGAGTTTAGAATCTTTCTCCGTATCAAAAGACTTCTTTTAATCTTAAGTGAAGTTGGCATCCCCAATGACTGTAAAGGTAGGACAGAAATTAAAAGAACCTATTGCATTGGATAGGCAAACAGTCCCATAAAATAAAACAGTCAGGATTTATTTTTTAAGGATTATTTGCATGTTGAGAGGGACCAAAGTTTTGACATCCCCAAAAAACCCCTTTTGGGATATTGACTTTAAGCTGGTTATTAAGAAACAAAAGATACACCAGAGAGGAGGGGGAGGGAATTTCAGGGGAAAGGAGGAAGGGTTTACAGGAACAAGTATAAAGGACACGTGGACAAAAACTGGGGCGGGGGGGTGGAAATGAGAGGGAGGGAGGGATAGATAGGTGGGTTGGGATGGGAGTAAAAGACAGAAAACTGCACTTAAACAACAATTAAAATAAAATTAAAAAAATGAAATGAAATGAAATGAAATGAAATGAAATAATAAAATAAAATAAAATAAAATAAAATAAAATAAAATAAAATAAAATAAAGAGGATACTATCTGCTTTAAAGAAAAAGAAAAGAAACAAAAGATACAGAAAGAACTTTTGACCCTTCTTTCCTACCTGAGGTAATTCAGATTAAAAGGCCTGCTTCAGGAAAGAAATCTTAGCATAATCACCGTAAGAGTTTTAACCTTAGCTTAATTTAAATTAAGTATGGTAGACAGGGAGGATTCCAGCAGGGGTCCTCGGTTAATTAGATTCCTCACTGTGTGTCATCATTGCTGGATTGTCTAGCAGGAATTTGTTTGCCATTTAATTTGCATTCCTCTCTTTCTCAGCCACCTGTGAACTGCTTATTTCCCCTTAAAAATCCCAGACCTTGGCCCTCTTTTCTCCTTTGTCCATAATAATACATCAATCTCACTATCTAATGCCTTATGGTTCTCATTATTGTGACACCCTCCAATGTCTATTCATAATAATAAATCATGGATATTTCTCCTGTTAATCTATCTGTTATTTTGATTATTAACTTGACTAGAAGAACTTAGAAGGTAGGAGAAATATTATTTTTTTAGCCTTCACAATGTATAAATCCCCAAAGGAAGCTGAGCAGCGAATAAGAATATCAGTCATTATCGGTTAGACTATAGAGACATGGAAACAACATAAGTATTGAATATCAAATTGTTAAACAGCACTAACTTAGGACGACTGAACTCCAGGGCATGTTTAACACAAATAAAGGAAACGCATGATATTCCTGACACGGAAATTACCTGTATTTGAAGCCCCACATAGGAATTTCTTCTGTCTCCTCTCTCATCACCTCCTCAAAAAAAAAAAAAAAAACCCTTAATTTATTAGTCACATTTTCACATATAAAGCAAAAAGTGAATCAGGCTGAATTCAGAGAAATTAACAGATAATACAACATTCAGGTAATATACACAGAGTTAAAGAAGTATGAATACAGAGAAAAATCTTTCCAATGCAATAAGAACATTAAAAGGGACATTTTTCAGTTTTAACTACAAAGACTGAGAACTTTCCACAAATTCTAAAGTACACTATGTTGGTAAAGAAACAAATCCCTGTAGGCAACAGTTAGAAATGAGCAGTGGGAGGAAGAAGGAAGGGGGCCACTACCTTTGTTGACCCAAGGCAAATAGTTGAAATAGTTTCAGTTAACCACCATTGTTAGCAAAATTTCCATTGTGGTTTTAGCCTCACCACCACTGCCCCCCACCCCTCCACCCCCCCCGCACCATGTGGGTAGTCATGGAGAATTATGAGAATGGGCATGCCCAGAAGAGACTAAAGTTATATGACCAAAGTATCTGTCAATCAATTTAGAAACCCTCCCTTATGCTAATACAATAATCACACATGCACTTAAGGGAGCAAATTCAGGAGACTCCGTACTTTTGCACCATGCTCAGGAGGCCTACTCTCTCCCTTGAGGATGTACTAATAAAACTCTTACTTCTTACCCTTTTTTGCCTCGCTCATCTGTTAACTCTTTTTTTTTAAGCTTTATTTTTTATTTTTTATCAGTATTTTTTAATTGTTGATATTGTACAGTTTTCTGTCTTTTACCCCCCCAGCCCACCACCCCAGCCCTCCCCACCTTCCTCCCATTTCCACCCCCCATAGTTTTTGTCCATGTGTCCTTTATACTTGTTGCTCTAAACCCTTCCCCTTTTTCCCTGAAATTCCTTCCCCTCTCCCCTCTGGTGACTGTCAGTCTGTTCTCAATTTCAGTGTCTTCGGTTATATTATGCTTGTTTGTTTGTTTTGTTGATTAGGTTCCTGTTAAAGGTGAGATCATATGGTATTTGTCTTTCACTGCCTGGCTTATTTCGCTTAGCATGATGCTCTTCAATTCCATCCATGCTGTCGTAAAGGGTAGGAGCTCCTTCTTTCTTTCTGCTGCATAGAATTCCATTGTGTAAATGTACCACAGTTTTTTGATCCATTCATTAACTGATGGGCACCTGGGTTGCTTCCAGCACTTGGCTCTTGTAAATCGTGCTGCTATGAACATAGGGGTGCATAGGTTCTTTTGGATTGGTGACTCTTTATTGCACCAGTGAGAAGAACCAGGCCCCAGCGACATCTTTTGGTGCTGTGACTCAGATCCCTGGATAGGGTAAGTCTCCACCACTGCAATGTTTCTTTGACCATATTACCATGGATCCTTGATTTTTTTCACACTCTTTTACGTTGCCTGGGCTGTCTTCATGGTTTATCCTTGGTGATAGCAGTTGGCAAACCAGCTCTCTATAGTTACTGGTTTTGCTGAAGCTATCTTGTTCTCTCCCTCTCAAGAAATTGCCACACTTCATGCATGGGTCAAGCATTTAAGACCCACTATGGTGCTTGCTGCTAGAAGTCTCCCATGAAAGGATAAGCTGGTCATGGACTTGGAAAGAGACACTAGATCCCCGCCAGCTGCAAGCAGACATCCATGCAACAGGGAACATTGTAAAAGCAACCACACTCCCACCCATGTGCTCTTCCCCTACTTAGTTCTTCCAAGGAGGAGACAAGATTTTAACCTTCAGCAGAAAACTCCAGCCTTTCTAGACTCCTTTTTCTAACCATGCCTTCTTGTTCAATCAGCCTTTCTCCTAAGTCCTCACCTTTCTTTTTAGATCTAGGTTCTCCTGCTGCCTTTTGGCCACTCTATTTACACCTCAACCCTTTCTGCCTACCCTGCAAGTAGGGCAGGTGTTGTGTCTGCTCTCTTAACAAATAATGGCCACACTCCTCCGGGCCATGTGTCTTCACTAGATAGTACCCCACCCTGCTGATGGAGATCCTATCCCTCCCCTCTCTTGCCGCTATGAACACTACTTGTACTGCCACTGGCTGGAGGCTATCAATAGACAACTCCTGGTACTCCATGGCCAGTTATGGCCCCGCCTAACAAGAGTTTACCACATCAAGTCCAAGGTTCTTAGACTCTTGGCCGCCTGTTCCAACCCCTGCATTATACTCCCTTTTCAAACTGGGCTCCGCCCCGTTGTGCCCACTTCAAGTGGGAACAAGGAACCTTTTGCATGGATCTCCTCGGGGGCCTCCTGCACACTTTTTTGAATCAGGTCAGCTTCCTAAATTACCTTGAATGGGCAGACAAGTTGGCATGAACCTGTCCTTTACGTGCCTTTGAGAGGCGGAGAGAACAAGTTTGGGTTTACAACCTGCACCTCTGGTTCTTTACCAAAACAGGGATCCCCCTCATCCTCAGACATACCCTTTGTTTAAAGCCCAAAGACCCACAAAATTAGGCCCGTGCAGATTACTGGTCCTAGAGGGTATTTCCCCATTCAGAGAATCATTGTTACTGGGTTAGTGAACTCATTTTAGGCCTACAATCTAGAATATGTGGTCATGGCTCACTAGGTCCCAGCATTACAGCTTTTAGCAGGAATCCAGCTCATAAAATCTCTCCATGCTAAATTCAATGGCACCAAATTTTTTGCCTCCACTTTGTTCTCGCCTAGGCTCTGAATGACTTCACTCTTCCTATTTTCCCTTTAATCTCATATAATTTCCTCCTCAATCCCTGGTTGAGCCTCTTTGGCTCCCTTACCTGGTTGAGCCTTTCCTGTTTCCCGAAGAATGAGGAAACTGCCATGATTCTTCCTATGCATGGTAAGCAACCCCTCAGGAAGGGAAGGAGCTGATCTGCCTCTGCCTCTGTTCATGACAAAGATCCATTTTGCATACCAGGGTCTTGGGATGCCGAGGCCCAGTTCCCTGGATTTCAGGGTGCTGAAACCCTCAGGTTTAGACCCCAAGATGCTGGCCTGTCTAACCTCGAAGTACGTGTTCCTTCTAGATGGGAAGCCAAGAATTCATTTCTGCTGGCACCCCTCTAGATGTATCCTTTCCAATTGGCCTCAGTTTAATCCTTAAACCCTGAAGAAAATTCGACTTATATTTTTCTGCAACACTGCTTGGCCTCAGTATTGTCTATTGTATGGGGATGTTTGGCCACTAAAGGAGACCTTAAATTACAATATAATTTTACAGCTTGACCTTTTTTGCAAACTTCTTGGTAAATGGTCCAAAGTCCCATATGTACAGGTGTTCTTTTATCTAAGGGGTCGTGGAGATTTATGTAGTAAGTGTAAGCTTTCTCTCATCACTTCAACTGGTGACTTTTCCTCTAATCCCCAGACCCCTTCAAAGCCTACTTTTGCTGTAGAAACTCAGGGCAAAACTCTCCAGCTGTCTTCTTTACTGGCCCCATACCCAGGACCCCCAGCCCAACCAATGACCCCTGCTTTCTCTACCCTTAAGACTTCCCCACCCACAAGGCTGTAGTAGAAAGCACAGGACAGTTTGACCCTCAGTTGATTCACAAACCCTTTTCTCTTGTCTCAATTTAAAATCAACTTAGAAAACTATTCTGACAACTTAGATAAATATATAGATGCTTTTCAACACTTTGCCTTAGCTTAGGAGTTAACTTGGAAGGATGCCATGGTTGTCTTGGGGTAGAGCCTATCAGATATTGAGCAGGAGAAAGTAATAAAAAAGGCCAGAAAAATTAACAACTTACATTTTTTGGATAGCAAATGTCCCATAAGAGAAATAGCAGTCCCACCAATGGCTCCTGAATGGGACTATAACAGCTCTTCCCAGAAGTGGGAAAGGAATCATTTCCTACTCTGTATTAAAGCAGGACTTGAGGTCGGCCATCAGAAAGCCATAAACTATTCCAAGGTCTCTGTCATTAGTCTGGGTCCAGATGCAAATTCCACCACATTTCTAGAGAGACTGAAGGAGGCACCCATCAAGCACATCAATGTAGATCTAGAATCACCTGAGGGCTAGGTAATACTAAAAGACAAATTTTTAACTCACTTGGCCTCTGATAGTAGAATCTACAAAAGCTCATTCAGAAGCCCAGAGTTTTCTTGGAAGAAATATTAACTATAGCCAATGCAGTCTTTTACAACTGGGACCAAGAGAGGGAGGCCAGGGCTCAGGAGAACGAGAAAGGGAAGGAGATTAGGCATGCTCAATTCTAGTTGCTTTCACCAGACAATCACATTCCATAGGCCCTTCCAGATCCACCCCAAAGGACACTAAGTGTCATGTGTGCCGGAAGGAGGGACTGGTCTCAGGAATATCCAAATCAAAACAAGCTTCCTCAGGCACCATGCTATAAGAGTAGGAAGGCAGGCTACTGAGCAGCCTTCTGTCCCTCGAGTTGAAGAACTCTTGGGCCTGAGTCCACAGTTGCCTTACAGATGGTGGCACAAGACTGAAACTGCCCACCCCAGCTGGCCCCACCTCAAGAGGTCACCATTTCTAGACTCGAATATACATCCTAGGGTACACATGGATGTGGCGGGTAAGACAATAACTTTATTATTAAATACTGGGGCCACCTATTCTGTCCTTACTTCCTTCTCCAAACCCCCTTCCTTACAGTCCTGCACAGTCCTAGGAGTAACGTGAAAGCCTACAACCCAAAACCTGATCCTTTCTTTGGGTTGTCTCTGGAATGGGTGTTACTTCATTCATTCTTTTCTCATAGTCCCAGGCTGTCTGACCCCTCTACTCAGAGGAGACCATCTTCAATTATTAAGAACTAGAATAATTATTGGGGGCAGCCCTGCATTAAGGCCCCCACTTAAATGTTAGATATATATTCTAGGGATCACATGGATACCCTTACTCCTTCATGGAAATGCCAAATTGATCAGGAGGTATGAAATAAAGGGGTTCCTGGCCAAGCCCTTTGCAACAGAGGTCCCCAACCCCTGGAACCCAAACCAGTGCCAGTCCATGCCCTGTTAGGAACTGGGTCACACAGCAGGAGGTGAGCGGCAGGCAAGCAAGTGAAACTTTGCTTGCATTAGTGCTTGAGCTCCAAGCTCATATCTCCAGCCCCTCTCCAGCCCGCAGTTCATTGAAAAATTATTTTCCATGAAACTGGTCCCTGGTGCCAAAAGGTTTAGGGACTGCTGCTTTACAAACAGCTGAGTGGTGACCTAACTGTTTGGGCATTAAAAATAACAGTCTTTATTTTAAAAATAAAGTCTTTCTTTACAGGGCCAGAGGTGTGGCTCTAGAACGTCAAAGTCCACCAAACCCTTTTACTTTTCCCAAACCTCTTCTCTTCATCTAGGATCTACCATTATTTTTGAGTGGAAATTCTGCCAACGCACTAGTCATTAAATGTAGAATTTAACGTTATATAGTACTGCCCATTTCCCTCAAATGCTATTTAATGAGATGTGTTGCTTTAATTAGGAAAACAATTACAGCTACATTGACTAACTTATTAATGCCTATTAACATTAATAAGTTAATAAAAGTTAAATAAGTAGAATTTAACAATTATGGTCAAATTTTTATTCTGCGAAGAGTAATAAACCTCTGCTAAGAGGTTTAAATTCTCTTTCATAACTGTTTGTCTACATTTACTTTAATATTTTAATATTTTAGTGTTAAATTGATTTAGACCTTTTAATCCAAAAGTGAAATTTATTACTATAAAAGCATACAAAATCAAGAGATCTTACATTTTAAATCTATGAAAAGCTTGATAGCGTCCCAGATGAGTGGCACAGATGGCACTTTTAAAAGAACTTACAAAAATAAACTCATTTTTAAATTACCATGTAAAATTCAACTGGATATTAAAAATCTTAAAGTTCTTTAAATTTGAAAGCAATACTTTAAGTCACTTTTACCCTAGAAATCATGATAAAATCAGATAAGATTTCATTTCAGAAAATGTTCTGTTTACCATAGAACACAAGCTTTTATATTGGGAGCATAAAGCAGTCATTTTTTGCATGGTGGGAAAGTTAAATTTAGCTCTGTAACACTCAACCGATATCTAAGTATTATCTTCTATTCCATTTACCTGGTTTCTTATCTATTCAGTTGTGTCAAGCACACTTTTGAGAACTTCTTACTTGTGTAATTTAATATTGACCCTTAAGTCATCTACCATTGAATACTTTACTCAAGTGTGTACCTGACTTAGTGTGAATGATTAATCTTCACATATGTCTGGCATAAAATGGCCTTTTAAAATTTTCTGTATTGGAATTATGAGAATTGAGGGCATCTGTAGCAAAAACAGGAAAAAAATGTTAAGTACTTTAAGAAAATATATATAATAAACCTGACCAAATTTAGTCAAATCCATTATTTCAAAGTAAGTAGAAACAATAAAAGCATCACCACTTTATATTTTTCTAGTGAACTATCCTATTTCTGAATTCCACAGAAGTTTCCAAAATGTACTGTATAGACTATTAAAGCAGAAATGTAACTGGTAATAGTAAAACAGAAAAACAAAGAGGGATTGTGGAATTCCTGTAGCCAAATAATTTTGGAAAAGTTATAAACTTTCCATTGTTTTTTCTTTGGTTCTGTAGTTTCATACATATTATATGTATATGTGTGTACATGTAGTAAATTCTGAGGATATTGTTACCAATTTTCTACTATGTATACGAGGTCTGTCTGTAAAAACTGCAGCCATTGTTAATATAATGGAAATGGTTTGATTGACATTGATGTAACCTGGCAACCAAGGAGAATAGACTGGAATGTGCACGTATGAACAATGATGACTCCACTGTACTAGTCAGTGGCGGCAGTAGATGCCATTTACTGAGCATGTGTACTGTGTGCCTGTCACATTCAAAATGACTGAGCAAGTAGAGCAGCAATGAATCTGCATCAAATTTTGTGTTAAGCTTGAGCATTCCTCCACAGAAACCATTCTGATGATTCAGAAGGCTACCGCTATGGGCAACCTGTGATTGACAGCTTCATCACGACAACATGCTTGCTTATGCATCACTTCTCATGCAGAGATTTTTGGTAAAACATCAAATCACACAGGTGACTCAACCCTCATACATCCCAGATCTGGTGCCCTGTGACTTCTGGCTTTTCCCCAAATTAAATCACCTTTGAAAGGGAAGCAATCTCAGACCATCAATGAAATTCAGAAAAATATGCTGAGGCAGCTGATGGCAATTGGGAGACCTGTGTGAGGTCCCAAGGTGTCCACTTTGAAGGGGACTGAGGTATCATCGTCCTATGTACAATGTTTCTTATATCTTCTTCAATAAATGTCGCTATTTTTCCTATTACATACCTGGATACCTTCAGGACAAACCTCTTATAATAAACCACCCCCCAAATTTGAATTTATGGGTTTCTGAACAGTTCTGCTCATTTGAGTCAGGCTAAATTGATCTCTAGGCTCACTCATGCTTCTCTCATTACTGGGCAGCTCACCTAAAGACCAGATGGTCCAGTGTCCTCAGCTGGGGTAACTTGACTCTGCTTGACATAGTCTTTAATCCTCTAGGAGGCTAGTTTGCGCTCGTTGTCCTAGCACAGGCAGATTACAGAGAGAGAGAAGTAAACAATGCTAAGCCTTCTGGACCTAAACTTCAAAGTGGGAAAACATCACTTTCACTATTTCTATTGGACATAACAAGTCACGAGTGCAGCGCAGATTTAAGGGGTAGAGAAAAAGATTCTACCTCTTGATGAAAACACCTCTAAATAAGAATTAAATTTCAAGGGATGTATATAGGAAGATGAATGGAGTATAGGAAACAATATTGTAACCAATCTGCTATAGAATGTAGTGTGGAACCCTTTTTTCGCATAATGTCTTCCAAGATTAAATTTGCAGCTCACATTTGGGAAATGCTAATGTATAATGAGTTTATTTATTCAACTTAATAAATATTGAGCATTATTTGAGTGCAGTTAATAACTGATCTTTTGGTATACAAGGTAAATTGAAAACATGCTCTCTATTAGATTTTAAGATAAGTGGGTCTTTCCAATGATAACAAAAACTAGAATTTGAAAGCACAATTCAATCCAGCTTTTGATGGCTGCCCAGACAGGTGGAGTAAACTGTTACATTTGTGTTTTCCAATAAACCACACTTAGTGTTATTCCACAGTGACTCTGAGCTTGCCCAGATGGTTTTTATACCGATGGGACATTAGTAAGTATGCCACAAGCAGAGGCATAGATTGATTTAACCATTACAATGACAACTATGAAACAGACACTATTAGCAATCTAACTTTAGGAATGCAAAACAAGGCTTCAGGTTAAACAATCTTCTCAAGACATACCCCTAGTAGATGTTGAAGTTGTATTCAAGGTTGATATTGAAGCTCTGGAACTTGTAGACTTATTATATATTATGTGGCCTCACTATATTTTTATTATATTATGTGGGTTATCAAACTTCCAGGGTATTTTTATGTCAAAATTGTATCCTATGAAAATTATTGCATCTGACAGTCTATTTTTTCAACATTGTTATCTTTGCATAGAATAGAGATAAAGAAAGTGACTGAGCAAAAAATCATCAAAAGAAAAGCTTCATCGGATTAGTGAGAGAAGTAAGAGAAAGGAACAAAGGGATACACAAATCATTGCAATGAGTATCCGCACTGGTTTAGGAACTGTGACTGCCGGAATGAAAAAGACTTGCCTGGGAGTTCGCACTGATTCCAGAGGAATCACACAATGGAAGGATGTCAAAATTGAAGGATCAAGATCGGTTAAATGGATTATAAGAAGTAGATAAACAAGGTGAAAGAATTCAAAATATGCCGCTTTGGCATATTGATTATTTTGAGCTGAAGGCAATTGAGAAATAGTGGGTGAAGAAAAAGCTTTATGTCTTCCCCCCTACTTCTCTGAAAGCAGGACATGCATCCCCCATGAGAAAGGTACCCTCCTTCAACCAAGAGAGCACTGTCACCAGAGACAAAGAGTGGATGCCAGGATGAGTTTGCATAAACAGACCTTACCAAAATAACCATTATCTTCCATTAGTTTCCTCTGCATATTTTTAGTTACTTTTCCACAATTCATTAGCCCAACCAGCCTAAACCCCCTTTCCTTTGTCTAGTCACTTCTCTACAATTTAGCACGCTTTGTTAAAATGGTGCATAAGCCTCGAATCTAACCACTTCTTCAGGTTTTTACTTCCTTTTTGGGAAGCCCTAGTGAACATAAAATTTAAAATCTTAATAAAACTATTTTATTCTGTTAACTTGTCTTTTGTCAGTTTAATTTGTAGGTGTGTTATAGTTAGAAAAAGAAGTGATCTCCGTGGCCTGAGCAAAAGGAATGGTGCTCTGCTTAAGCCAAGACGACAGCAAGGAGACTGGTATGGACAACGCACAGTGAACAGGTGGGGAGCAAAGAAAGAGATGTGGTTCCAGAAGAAGACAGAAACTAGGTCCTGGGAGAATTTGTGTACCAGGCTAAGGAATTTGGAGTG
This sequence comes from Glossophaga mutica, assembly GCA_039655065.1. Classification (NCBI taxonomy): domain Eukaryota; kingdom Metazoa; phylum Chordata; class Mammalia; order Chiroptera; family Phyllostomidae; genus Glossophaga; species Glossophaga mutica. Next base: position 79,693,437 of record CM077304.1, read on the forward strand.
TATTCTAACTGAAATAGAAAGCAACTGAACAGCTTTAAGCAAGAAATTGATTCCATTTGAGTATGTATTTAAAAATAAAAAATAGTTTCACCCTGGCCCGAGGGTGACTCAGTTGGTTGGAACATCATCCCATATACTGAAAGGCTGCAGGTTAGATTCCTGGTCAGGGCACATGCCTAGGTTACCAGTTCATCCCTAGTCAGGGATGTAACTGAATGATATTTCTCTCACATCAGTGTCTGTCTATCTGTCTGCCTTTCTCTCTCTTCCTTCCTCTCTCTCTGGAATCAATGGATATATCCTCCAATGAGGATTAAAACTTTTTAAAATAAAAAAATAATTTTAATCATTCATTCATGAAGGTTCCATGCATTTTCCTCTGTGACAGAAATGCAAGCCAATATGTGGAATTTTATTTGTTATCTATTCTGTTGGGTGGGGAAAAGAAGCTTCCCATTAACATAGATCCATGTATTCACCAAGATAATACAGAACACAACTTCTACGGTATGCTAGATCTTCAATTTCAATTGAAACTTAATGTCAGTAAAACCTGAACTTATTCTCATATTGTTTATTGTTTTTGTTTAAAACTATGCCTGAAGCCTTATATAGCCTTATTGATTTTAAAATATAACAAAAAGTGTCATAAACATGTAAAGTATATTCATGACATTTTAATTAGCAAATGGTAAATATTTATACCATTATAAAATAGTAATTGTTTCATCTTTCTAAAGATCTGGTTCTTAAGGTTGAATTCATAACAGATTGAAGCAATTAGAATAAAGTTGAAAATCATAATTTCTTAAAGATTTTACTAAATCTCTATAGCCCTCTAAGTATATTTTACTTTTGTTTTGCTTGCTGATTAGCATGCAACAAGAATGCAAAATGAAAGACTGTTCTCAGGACACTATGTTAGCAGCAACTGGACCTCGGGTTAGCAAACTTGGTACTTCAGTTCTGGCTAAGAAAGAATTTAGAGCCAAGACTCAAATACAAGCAAAAGTTTATTTAGAAAGTCACAGAGGTAGGAGAAGTGAGCTATGGGAGAAGTGAACATACTGCATTGTGTGGGCTCAGGAAACATGTTACAGAGGCAAAAGAAAGGCCTTTGGAATTTAGGAGAATGAATGCAAGGATATAAGGTGGAAGAAGAGGGGGAAAGGCTGTGTGTTCTTCAGAGACAGTGTTTGCTGGGAAAAGAACAGGTTGGGGAAAGACATGGGCATGAGAGAGAGAGAGAGACATGGGCATGAGAGAGAGAGAGAGAGAGACCCTCACTGGGTCCTTTGTCTTGAGGGTTTTTATGTAGAGGTCCCAGAGGAGATCTTGATAGAATATTCATCAGCTTTGCAGGAGTGACTTCTCAAGGTCATGGTCTCCACTGATTGGTTGATGCTAATGAAGGGAGTCATTCATCTTTGCAGCTGGTCCTGATATCAGCCATGGCATCACCCTGCTTGGCCTTGCTGCTCTTCTGGGCCTGGAGCTGAAACACAACTGAGGCCTAGATGTTATTTCTAGTTTGACCAAAACTCTGTCTCTGTGGTCAACAGACCTTAGGCTTTATCTCCAAGATTACTTGATGGGGGCCAAAACCTCATTGTTCTGAGGGCTTAATGCTTGAGGAAGTGGTCATGCAGGGCTTGTACAGGAGTCCTATGAGGCTATTCCCAGGTCCCCTTTTTCCTCCTCTAAGGGGGCCTAGCACATGATTTGTGACTTTCCAGGAGAGGAAAGGTCAGAGGAAGGTTTGGAACAGCATGACCAGTGATATGAAAGGTCAGAGCATCTAAACCACATGGCCACTGTATGCTAGGATAGGAAAGGTCACCCTAGGGACAAGGTCTCAAAACTGTTGTTGCACACAGGGCTTTCCAGCTGGGTAACCTCCCCTGACTGGCTTCTCATTCCTACTCCACTCAGATTTGTCCAGCTCCACACTACAGCTCTAGTCCCTCCAATTATTCAATATTTCAGAAGCAAAGCAAACTTGCTTTCAGATTATTTTCTTGTAATTGTCTTGCCTGAGGCAGTAGTTAGAGTTGTGCCACAATGTTTTATTTTAATGCAAAAAAGAAGTAAATTGATTTGCCCAAGGTCATTAATTGCCACTACCAGAACTGAGAAAAAATTGGAACTCTCACATAGTTTTATAATAATTGAGAAAAAAATCTAATCTTTTACATCATTTACTGGCCGAACAATTTCTATCATTTGGCTGCAAAGCTGTAAAAAGTGTGACAAAACTTCCTGGTGGGTAACTGAATTGTTTACTTTTTATGTGATGTTTCCCATGCAAATTTTGGCATGCTAACCAATGTAATGTACTGGAAACAACACAAGAGGTTGGGACAAGTAATCAGAAGACATGTAATCTCAGCTACAACACTTAGTAGCTCTTCCAGTTGCTATCACTATAAAACAGATTATCCCATCATTTAGGGACTTAAAACAACAAAAATCAGTGTATTATTATCACTCCCAGTTCTGAGGGTTGATTGGGCTCTCATTTGGAATGTTTCATATGGTTGATGTCAGATGGTAGTAGTTAAGGATGAAATTATCTCAAATGTTCTTCCCTCACGTGTCTGTCAATTGATGCTAGCTGCTTTTTTGAAAGATTTTATTTGTTTATTTCTAGAGAGAGGAGAATGGAGGGAGAAAGAGAAGGAGAGAAACATCAATGTGTGGTTGCTTCTCGCATGCCCCCAACTGTAGACCTGGCCCACACCCCAGGCATGTGCCCTGACTGGGAATCGAACCAGTGACCCCTTGGTTTGCAGGGTGTCACTCAACCCACTGAGCCACACCAACCAGGGCACCAGCTGTTGACTACACCTATAGAAGGGCTTGTCACAAGACTTGAGGTTCCTCGCAGCTTGGTAGCTGAGTTCCAAGCTTCAGTAAGAAGAAATATTACTTTTTATTATCTAACTTCAGAAACTGTATAACTTCAATTTCATTATATACAAAAACCTTCCTAGAATCAGGGAGAGAAAACATAGATCTCTGAAACTCTTAATGAGAAGAACATCACTATTACTGTGAAAAAAGAGCATGTGGACCTTGTTATAGTCATCTCAGAAAATACAGTCTGCACACTAACTATACTATTTTGATCAAATTTATGTATCTCTTATTTTATTTAAAAATAAACAATTAATTTTTTATTGAATTTCTTCCATTACCATTTAGTTCCCTAATAACTCCCTCCCTACAATCATCACACTGTTGTCCATGTTCATGAGTCCTTTTCCCTTTTTGCTCAATCCCTCCACCCCCTCCCCTCTGCCCTAACTAGCTGTCATCCTGCTCTCCATCTAAAAGTCTGCCCCCATTTTCCTTATTAGTTTATTGTGTTCATTAGATTCCACATATGAGTGAAATCAAATGGTATTTGCCTTTCTCTAACTGGCTTATATCACTTAGCATAATGTTTTCTAGGCCCATCCATACCATCACAAAGGGTAAAATTTTCTTTTTTATGGCTGAGTAGTATTGCACTGTAAACATCCCATAGTTGTTTTATCCACTCATCTACGGATAGATACTTAGGCTGCTTCCATGTCTTGGTGATTGTAAATAATACTGCAATGAGCATAGGGGTGCTTATGTTTTTTTGAATTAGTTTTTTGGGTTCTTTTGAATATATTCCTAGAAGTGGGAGCACCGGGTCAAAAGGCAGATGTATTTTTAATTTTTTGAAGTATCTCCATATTGATTTCCACAGTGACTGCACCGATCTGCATTCCCACCAATCATGCAAAAGTCTTTCCTTTTCTCCACATCCTCACCAGCACTTGTTTGTTGATTTATTTATGACAGCCATTCTGACAAGTGTGAGATGATATTCCATTGTGGTTTTAATTTACATTTCTTTGATGATTACTGATAATGAGCATCTTTTCCTATGTCGATTGGCCTTGGCCATCTGTATGTCCTCTTTGGAGAAGTGTTCATTCAAGTCCTTTGCCCATTTTTTAATTGGGGTGTTTGTTTTTTTTTGGTGTTGAGTTTTGTAAGTTTTTGATAAATTTTGGATTTTAACCCTTTATTAGATGTATTGGAGAATATGTTTTCCCAGTCTCTAAGTTGTCTTTTTATTTGTTGATATGTTCCTTTGCTATGCAAAATCTTTTTTAGTTTGATGTAGTCCTATTTGTTTATTTTTTTTTCTTTTGTTTCCCTTGCCTGGAGAGATATAGCTGATAAAATATTGCTATGAGCAATGTCTGAGATTTTGCTGCTTGTTTTCTTCTAGGATTTTGATCATTTTGGGTCTAACATTTAAATCTTTAGTCCATTTTGAATTTATTCTTGTGTGTGGTATAAGAAGGTGGTCTAGTTTCATTTTTGTGCACATATCTGTCCAGTTTTCCCAACACCATTTATTGAATAAAGTATCTTTAGCCCATTGTATATGCTTGTTTTCTTTGTTGAATATTAATTGACTATTAAAGTTTGGGTTTATTTCTGGGATCTGTATTCTGTACCATTGATTTATGTGCCTGTTTTTATTCTAGTACCAAGCTATTTTGATTACTATGGACTTATAGTATGGTTTAATATTAGGGAGCATGATTCTGCCAACTTTGTTCTTCTTTCTCAGGATCACTGTTGCTATGCAGGGCCTTTTGTAGTTCCAGATAAATTTTCGAAATATTTGTTCTAGCTTTGTGAAATACATCATTAGAATCTTGGTAGGAATTTCAGTAATCTGTAGATTGTTTTGGGCAGTATTGGACATTTTAATGATGTTAATTTTTCCTATCTATGAACACAGTATGTGCTTGCACTTATTTGTATCTTCTTCAATTTTTTCTTAAGTGTCTTATAATTTTCTGAGCACAGGTCTTTTACGTCCTTGGTTAGGTTTATTCTTAGACATTTTATTCTTTTTGAAGCAATTATGAATGGGATTGTTTCCTTAATTTCCCTTTCTGTTAGTTCACTATTGGCATATAAAAGTGCAACTGATTTCTACATATTAAAATGACACTGTTTTATGACCCAGTGATTCCACTTCAGGTAATTTATCCGAAGAATCCCCAAACACTAACTAAAAAAAAAACATAAGTACCCATATGTTCATTGCAGCATTATTTACAATTGATAAAGATGTGGAAGCAGCCCAAGTGTCCATCAGTAGATGAGTGATAGAACAACTATGGGACATTCACACAATGGAATACTACTTGGCCATAAAAAAAGGAAAAAATTACAGTTTGCAACAGCATGGATGGATCTGGAGAGCATTCTGCTAAGTGAAATAACCCAGTCAGAGAAGGACAAATATGATTTCACTCATATGTGGATCAAATGAACAAAATGAACAAGCAAAATAGAGACAGACTCAGAGAGAGAGTAAGCTGATAGCTCTATGACAGGGGAGTCAGGGGTGGAGGGATGGAGCAAAAAGGAAAAACGACTCATGAACATGGACAACAGAATTGTGATTGCTGCAGGTTGGGAGGTATAAGGGATAAAAGGTAATGGAAAAATACAATTAAAAATAAAAATAATAATTGACTTTTAAAAAGTTTCAGAATCCCTCTGCACTTTCATCCTTCCATCTATAAAACAGCAATATGAGCTGCTTGACTTATGTCACATTGGAGTTATGAAATGCAGATATTAGGATATGTAAAAAAGATATAATACATTTTTAAACACAATAAATGTTGTTATTAGGACATATATAATCTCTATAACTTATGTGACAAGGAAAAAAGTGGATAGGTTCAGATCTTAGAGTCCAGTATTTGTCTAGAGTTTCTACTTTCTGGCTTGGCAATAAATTGCCTATATGGAATATGCTACAGAATTAAGTCAATATTAAAACAAAAGGAAGCCTTATGAAGTTGACTTCAAAAATTCTTTATTCTTTACAAATTTGAAAATAATCATAAGAATGAAAGTATTTATGATAATGAATCAGTATACTGTATAATTATCAATATATAGAGAGTTTTAAATTTTAATTTTTCTATAAAACTCTTGGTAATTTTGCATAAAACATTTCTTTGCTTCAGTTTCTTTGTCAGCAAAATTAAGTCATTTTTTGCCATAAATGTTACGCTAATTAATTAGATTACATTTAAAGCAATACCAACATGAATAGTAAATATAGTGTGATATAGAAATAAAGTCAGAAATTAATTCTGGGTTAGGCCTGATCAAGCCTCATAAAAAGCATTAAATAATGACCAAATTTTGCCCCCAGGGTATCCCCCTTGTTTATCAGGGGTCTTATATGTATTTGACTTTTTCTGTGCATTTGAATTCTGATAATAGTCCTATTTAATCATGGCTTTCACTAAAAATGTTTTTTAATGATTCAAACTCAGAAAAAAATGTGACAGATGCTATTTAACAAAGAAACTCAGAGGGTAGGGCCATGGATCTGTATGGGTGTACCTGCTTAAGAACAATGAACTGAGGACTACATATTTTAGTAGTGCATTGCTATTATTTTAGTGAACAGTAATATAAACATAATTTAAAATATTCAAAATAAAAACAATCAATTAGGATTTAAAAATAGTTCTGAACTATAAAGCAATTCTTTTTTTAATTATGCCTAAATTAGTAAACACAATGCATCCTAAGATAAGGAGATTGACTACATATTCCATCACATTGCCAACTGAAATTTATACAAGCAATACTAACTTTAGAGATTTTAAGGAATATAAGTAATAGAGTAGAGTGTGAAGACAGCAAGTTTCATAGTCATCTCTGAATATCACCTCTCACCACCAATGATTAATTTAAGAAATATTTATTGGGAACAACAGTTCTATGGGCATGGCGTTTTCTTATGTCTAAGAAAATGAGCCAGAAGAATGTAGGTGGTTACTGAAATAGTGCAGGAGAAGCCTAAAAGCCTAAATTTGTGGCATGATGGTAGAGGACAGAAACCAGATAAAAGAATTGCAGTCTACAATGTTTTGTAATCAACAAACTATAAGAAATTAAACAGAAGAAAATTTACTGGGCCTCGGGTTTATAGCTTCTGGCCTTGGCAAATGACAGATAACGTAGTCATTCACTGAAAGTGACTTAAAAAGGGAACAATTCTTTGGGTGAAGGGAGTTAAAAATAAGATCATTTAGGATAAAGTAAATTTTTAATCTTTCAGGGTGTCCAGGTGGAGACACAAATTTCAAACAAATTAAGATGAAGGATGCATTCTACCAAGAGTTGAGGTGTTTGGAAGTTTGTTGAGTATGAAATAGGAAGTAGAGAACACATTGTGAAATATGAATATGAGGCTCATCAGCTGCATATGAGCCAGTGACAGAACAAAAGCAAAAAAAAAATCTTAAATTCAGAAAATTGGCAGTACTGATAGCTGGAAAGGCTTATCAGGATTTGATATGGACACCAGCTAACAGTGTCCGAGTCATTATGGATGAAATAAAACATACACACAGGCTATCGAGTCCAGTGGAGGAAGAAGGACAGCATGGCTTTTCTCTCAAGGGGAGCAAAAGCTGCAGCCTCTGCCATGACAGGACTTTATTTTATTTCTCCTCACATCACAAGATGGTCCTCACTAGGTTACCTTTTACATACAACAAAGGAACCAATGCCCCTAATCACATCACAGAAGGATATTAGCAAATGAAAAGGTAAAAGTGGTTGAACTGGTTACACTGGTCCTTTGGAAGGTTTAGCATGGATTTTAGGAAGTTACAATAAGCACTTGGCTATCCCAATCCAGGGTGAGGGAGTTTTAGCAAAAAGCAAGACTCAAAGTGGTTTAGGTATATTGCAAACAACTGATTTCCTACGAGAGAACCTATCTGTGGGTGTGGGTCCTGTGCATCTCCGAGTGGGAGCTGGGCCCACGCCATGCAGAAGGGTCTGCCATAGGATTCATGAAAAAATTTTAAGACAAAAATAAGTCACAGACTCCACAGATTGGGGTGCAATGACATCCCTTGAAGTTCACTCCTTGGTGTGACTAACAGAGCTAGGAAATGATAAAATTTTACTGCCAGAAACTAACCTCAATATAGTTAAACTCTGGTTTAGCGCAACTTGAAAAATGAATATGATTTGGAAGTAGATTATGTGTTTGATTTCCAGAATCAACAGCAGGTAGTGGACAGATTTTGAATGAATAAGGAAAAACATGGTGGGTTGTTTTATTTTGTTTTGTTTTCATTTAAGACAGGGAATTCTTTATTCAAACCCATCAGAGATAAGAACAGGTTGGGTCAGTAACAAAGCACCCTGTTTTAAAGCATAGGCCCATAATTATATATGAGAATATATACTGTTGCATACAAACGAACTCACCAGACCACAACTTCTAGATGTTTAAAACAGAATAGCTTTCCTGTAAAAGAAGCACTGTTGTGACACTTTAACTTTAGTATTCCTCTCCTTCCTGATAGTCTCCTTCAACAAAATCCACACCAGCCTCCTCATAATCTTTCTTAAGGGCAGCCGTGCCTTCATGGGGCTCAGAAAACTCTCCTTCTCCCATGCCCTCACCCACAAAACAGTGAACAAAGACATACTTGGTATACATCAGGTCAATCTTGTGGTCCAGGTGAGCCAGGCCTTAGCAATGGCTGTAGTGTTGCTCAGCAAGCACACAGCTTGCTGTATTTTGGCCAGGTCTCTACCAAGTACCACAGTGGGAGGGTGGTAATCAATGTCAACTTTGAAGCCAGTGGGGCACCAGTCCACAAATTGGATGTCCATTTGGTCTTGATTATGCCAATAGCAACATTGACATCTATGGGAACAACATCACCACAGTACGACAGGTAGCAAGCCATGTATTTATCATGGCAAGAGTCACATTTCACCATGTAGTTGGCTGGCTTGAAGTACACACTGGTGATCTCTGCTACTGAAAGCTGTTCATGGTAGGGTTTCTCAGCAGAGATAGGGAGGTTTATGTGATCAAGAGGGGGATGAATGCAGGGATAGGGTACCAGGTTGCTCTGGAATTTGGTCAGATTAACATTCAGGGCTCCATCAAATCTAAAGGAAGCAGTGACTGAGGGCACTATTTGACTTATTAACCTACTCAGGTAAGTATAGTTTGGGCACTTAAAATAGAGGTTTCCACAACTTGTCAATCATGAAGGCATAATCACAGTGCTCCAGGGTGATGAGGGTGGTGAGGGTGGAGTTGTAGGGCTCAACTATAGCGTAGAAACTTGGGAGACTCGTTAAATGGAAAACTCCAGCTTGGGCTTCCTGCCAAAACAGACAGAGAGGTGTCCCATCAGGAGGGAGGTAAACACAGAACCAGTTCTCCCACCAAAGTTGTGGAAAACCAAGAAGCCCTAACGACTTGTGCACTGCTCAGACAGTTTCTGAATTCCATCCAAGACAAGATCAGTGATCTCCTTGGCAAGGTGTAGTGTCCACAGGCATAGCTATTGGCAGCAGCTTCTTGCCTGTGATTGAGCACTGTGGGGTGAAAAAGTTGGCAGTGTATACCAGCAGGAATTTTATCAGTGATCCTTGGTCCCAGGTGTACCAACACTGCCCTAAGCACATGCTTGCCAGCACCTTTCACTAAAGGAGGTCTTGAAGGAGCCATCTCTCCACCCCCAAATGTTTTTTCACTTGGCATCTGGCCATCAGACTGGATGCCATGTTCTAGGCAGGAGAGTTCCTAGCCAGTATTGCTGATCTGGACACACACCTGGCCAGCATGGATGGAGATGCACTCATGCATGTTATTGCTTTGTGGCTGCCACGTGGATGGTGGAGAGGAAAAGGAGAGGTTGTTGCTTCTTATAGCACAATTCTCAGGCAGTTGATGTAAGAGAGCCTTCCAAAACGTGGTATATTTGCTTCACTGGAATTTTAAGGGCAGGTGGCAATAAAGTAACTGAGCCACAAAAAGATTACTGGTGCTCAATATAAAATTTATTTTCTGTGTGTCAAGATATGGCAGAAGTTGGTATATGTGACAATGAGTGAAGCGGTCATTGAACATACGGTACTTGCTTTGCTTTTGTTAAATTTGTTAAGCAATAATAGTTGCACTCATGTCAGATATTTTCAAATGATCCATTTTCTCCCTATAATTAAAAGAGAACATTTCCTAAAATTTCCTAAAATATAGAATTATCTCAGGGAGATGATAAAAAATTCAGCTCTATGTAAAATTTGTCTGCTTTCATTCACTAGAGCTATTATACTCTTCTAATTCAATATTTTTCCATTATTAATAAACAATCAACACCTTGAGATTGAGAACAGAGCATGAATTCATAAAATTCTCAAGCATTACATCTTAGGATAATACAATATTTATTTGCTCCTACGGAGTTGCATGCAACGTGTTTGAAGTTCCTAACTAGAACATGGTGAGAATGCTTTGGAGTCTCCATCATTATGGCAGCTCAAGTCAAAAGAAAAGTGTCTTTTCTTTTCTTTTCTTTTCTTTTCTTTTCTTTTCTTTTCTTTTCTTTTCTTGCCTTTAAACAACTATCCATCATTTTTCATTCAGGTGGAAATTTTAAAACCTAAGCAAAATGCAAAGTATATACACTGGAAAACTATCATTTTTTCTTGACACTACAGTGCAATGTTCTATAAGGTGTTATTAATTTTGAAATGGCTTACATATCATGAGCTTTAGGGAATATTCTGATGTCACCTATTAAGGAAGAATTTACTCTCATAGTAGCTAATTTATTTTTATGAGGGTAAATAACACTGTCCTAAGACATCAAATAAAACTAAAAGGCAACAAGACTATGTTCAGAAGCAAGGTTCTTCACACAAGCAGACTGGTTTCAAATTCAGTTTCTACCACTTATTAGTGTGTGACTCTGGTCAGTCTATGGAAGTCCTAAAGCCTCAGGGTTTTGGGGTTTTTTTTCATATTTAAAAATGGTAAAAATAATATCTAGCACACCCTACTTATGTAGGGGCTTCATTAAATAATGCTTATAAAGGGCATATTGCTTTTTAATAAATAATTTCAGCTTTTCTTGGAACACAAATACAATGAGGCAGGGGTAAGGAGTAGGGGCACAATTGAATTGTGGAGAGCACTGTAAATACCATGCAAAATTATTTCCTTCCTCCTATACAATATGGTCTAATTTATAACACTACACTATAAGCTGACTCATGACCAGAGAATTTTATTAATTGTAAAGATGTATTCAAATTGCCCCTGTGAGGAATACTCTTTTCTAGATATTTTACTTTTTTACACATTTTCTCCATAGAGGAGGAAAACTCTCCCTTTCTTCTTTTAGTTTCTTTTGGCTGGTCTAGTAATTAAATTTACCTAATAAACAGGAGAAAAACAAATTTAGTTTTGTACTTACAGGAACTCATAGAAATATTAAACCTAAAGAAGTGACCAAAGCAAGCAGCCTTTATATCTTTTAGACAAAAAGAAGAAAAGAAACAACTAAAAATGGAGTTTGGGCTTTAGGTAGCTAATTAGTGAAGCAGTAACAAGGTTTGTCTATACAGCTTTCTCAGCCCTGGATTTTCTATCTCTGGTGACAGGGATGACTTCTATTCTCCTGGTGCAGGGAAAGTACCTTCATGTGGAGATTGATTTCCTGTTTTCATGGGAACAAAGGAGGGTCTGAGTGTCCTTCCTGCACCTGCTTTTTTTTAAGTGACTTTAGTTCATTATAATTAATATGCCAAAATGTATTCTGGGCTGGCATATTCAGCTCTCCTTCACCCCTTGTTTACAGATAATAAGCATTGTACTTTCTTTGTGTGTAACTAATGGAATTTCAAAAAAATAAATTTGACACCAGAATACTAAGACATGTCCCATCAAAGAATGAGTTTTACTTTGACAACAGTTCCACTATTGGCTGATCATTTATTCCTGGTGACACTAGAAATTCAATGCCACCAACAGCCACCAATTAAGCAAAAGGTTAGGAGAGCACGTGTTCAACAATAGGTTTACTCTAGAAAGGTACAACTGACTTCTCATTTGATTTTATACTTTCTCTATAAATTGTAGCTTTATTAATTCAAAAACCTACATTAATTTAAAAAACAACTAAACACAGTTTCTCCCATTTACATATTAGCAGTCAAAGAAAATCCATAAAAAGATCTTAAGTTTATATAGATGCAAGGTATTGATAAGGCTTTAATACAGATGTGTCCAGGTTAAATGTGAGGCTACAGAGCCAGCGGGGAAGAAGGTGGATCACTCAGCAAATGTTAGAAGTCAAAGGAAAGTCATATTAAAACAGTGACTATTCATTGTCCAGCTTTTTTGATTTCTAAAACTAGCTATAGAGAATATAGTGGGAAAACCCCATGGAGAATGAGGTGTGAAGTGTGCCATAACAAATGAAGAAAAGAACAGAGTGCTGCAGGCTGAATTGTGTTGTCCTCCACGCCCAAATCCACATCTTTAAGTCCTAATCTCCAGTATTCAGAACATAACTATATTTTGAGACAAGGTCTTCTAAGAGGTATCTAAGTGAAATGAAGCCTTCAGAGTGGGTCCTAATTCAGCATGACCACTGTCCTTATAAGAAGAAGAAATTGCTTTTTGTCAGGTAGCTGTGAAGATGACCAGACATTCAGACTGAGTGTGCCTACCAAAAGCAGCCCACCTTCTTTGAAAATAAAAACAAGGTCCTGCTTGGAGAAACTGGCAAAGAGAAGCTACCATGACACTATGAGAACATCAGTCTGGGTTTCAAGATGCCCAAGGAGACCACTGAGGGCACCTACACTGACAAGAAATGCCCCTTTACTGGTAATGTCTCCATCGGTGGACGCATATTGTCTGGTGCAGTGACCAAGATGAAGAGGCAGAGGACCGCTGTCATCTGCCAAGACTACCTCCACTACATCTGAAAGTACAATCGCTTTGAGAAGCACCACAGGAACCTGTCAGTGCACCTATCCCCTTCTTCAGAGATGTCCAGATCAGTGACATTGTCACAGCAGGCTGAGTGCTGGCCCCTGAGCAAGACCATACTCTTGAACATGCTCACAGGCACCAAGGTGGCTGGCACCAAGAAGCAATTCCTGAAGTTCTGAGAATAGACACCCACTCACTCCCCCAAACAAAATAAAGTTATTTTCTCATCCAAAAAAAAAAGAAGAAGAAAAAGAAGAAGAAATTATGTGCAGACATGCATATCCACAGATGAAAGACCATGCAAAACAAAAACAAAGATGCCCATCTACTAGTTAAGGAGCGATAATTCAGAAAAAAATCTACCCTGTACATACAAGACACCTTAATCTCAGACTTCTAGCCTCCAGATCTGTGAGAAAATAAATGTTTAAAGTACCCAGTTTGTGAGAGATTGTTATGGCAACCTTATCAAACTAATATGGAGACAAAGAGAAAGAAGAAGGGTGGGGAAGACAGATGCCCTACTTCCTTCTCAGTCATTCTGCGCTGTCATCGCCTCCTTCCCACCAAGATCCTCATCTAGTTTGTAAGAACCTAAATCTTCAAGAGGGTACTTGTGAATCTGTTCTGATCTCCTTGGGGTCCTTATTTTTAAAATTTTCTCTCCATTATGGTAGAAATGATTATTAACTGTTCTACTAAATTTGCAAGTTTTCTTGGAAATTTTTCTGTAACAATCTCAGTCAAAGGTAGAAACGTTTACCCAGTTGAGTATTGGCACAAGAAATATGGGGGCTGACTCATAGGTTGAACTCAGAACAACGCATAGATTGATTTTCTCAAATAGGATAAAATTGCTAATGAACACTAAGTATTTAATTCTGGATGCCAGTAAAAAAATTGCAGTGGTAAATTAATTGACTGGCATCCAAGAACATTAATGAATCATGCTACTGTATCAAAATATTAATGTCTATTTGTTTTTCTTTCTTCACTTTTCTGCCACCCTTACTGCCTTCCACCAAGCTAGGTAGTGAGGCTTAAAAGTCCAGGTACTTTTGGTGGAGTGGAAAGCTTTAGAATTTAAATGATATGATAGACACTTTTTTGTCTTTCGAAAAGAAAATTAGTCCGTGCTACTGTGGCTCAGTGGATTGAGAGCTGACCTGCGAAACAAAGGGTCGCTGGCTTGATTTGCAGGCAGGGCACATGCCTGTGTTGCAGGCCAGGTCCCCAACAGGGAGTGCACAAGAGGCCACCCCACATTGATGTTTCTCTCCTTCTCTTTCTCCTTCCCTTCCCCTTTGTCTAAAAATAAATAGGTAAAATATTTTTTTAAAAATTAACTGGGAGCTCAAATAGACCTCCAGGAGTGTTGATATAGTTAAAAATGTGAAGTTCATGACAAACTTCACCATTTCATAATCTATTCAGTTTGAGTCCAGGGAACAAGTCAGTTTAAAGTCCCTGGATGCTAAGCAAATAAAAAAGATTTTGTTAGATAGTATGGACACAGTATAGAAGAAAGAGTGTGAGGTCTGTCCAGGAGGCATCCAGCCTCGTAATATGAAAAAGAGACATTTATTGAAGAAGATACAAGAAACATTGTACTTAGGATGATGATGCCTCAGTCCACTTCAATGTAGGCACCTTGGGACCTCACATAGTTCTTTCATTCGCCTCAGCTACCTTGCTGTATTTTCCTGAATCTCACTGATGGTCTGTAATCTCTGCCCTTTCAAAGGTCACTTTAGTTTTGGGGAAACCCAGAAGTCACCAGGTGCCAAATCTTGGCTGTAGCAGGGCTGAGTCACCTGGGTGATTTGATGTCTCCCCAAAAAACTCTGCACAAGATGTGATGCATGAGTGGGTGTGTTGTCGTGACGAAGCTGCCAATCACCAGTTGCCCATAGCTGTGGCCTTCTGAATCATCCAAATAGTTTCTACAGAAGAATGTTCAAGCTTAACGTAAAATTTAATGTAGACATGTTGCTCTACTAGCTCAGTCATTTTGAATGCAATGGCCACACAGTACACATACTCACTCAATGGCATCTACCTCCCCCACTGACTAGTACGGTGAAGTCATCATTGTTCACACATGTCATGTGCATTCCAGTCCACACCCCTTGGCTGCTAGGTTACATTGATGTTGCACAAATTGTTCTTATTATATTAACAATAGTTGGACTTTTTCCAGACAGACCTTGTTTCTTTCAGAATCAGGGAGGCAGAGAAAATGGATTATGAACTGGGAGATAGGATTCTTAGTACATAGGCAATGCAGATCTAAGCACTGTTGGACCAAGGGCAGAGAGCTCCACCTTCGTAGATATGGTTGTCTGTCTAATGTATCTAGGGTGGTGCTATATCTGTTACCAAAAAATGGAAAAACATACTAAAGTTGAACAGAAAGGCAATCTACTAGCTTATATTACTGAAAAGTTAAAGAGTTGTTTGACCAGCATTGAAAAATGTACCAGGTTTCAGTTTCTGATTCTCAGTCTTTTAATTCTACTGAAATAATATCAGTGCTATTCTTCAGCAACTTCTCTCCTCTTGGTTTTAAGACAGCTTAAGCAGCTCCAAAGTATACATGCTCTGGGCTTCATGTTTTAAAGGAAATAGTATTATTCTGCTATTCAGGATGACCCTCCCCCATTTCTTTCATTTCATCAGCCCTAAATATGTCACATGTTTATCTACAAACCAATTACTATAGCCAAAGAAATGTGCTGTGTTGATTGGCCAGACCAAGGTTTTATGTCTATTTCTTGGTCTTGAGAGTAAAATTAGCTTTAACTAAACCACTTAGAATGAATGAGATTGAAAGAAGTGACAGTTTTCAAAAGAAGCTTGGTTTCCAAAAACAGAGTAAGTAGATCCTGGATTCCACATCTAGCATGAAAGCACAGAACTACTGGACATCAAAGGAACACGGCAGACTTAGCGGGGAAACAGCAGTAAAGAGTACACAGAGATGACAAGTTGTTATCTCATTTGGGAGGGGGCTAGTTTCTACATTCTTGATTTCTGTGTGAGACTGGAAAAGGAAGGAACCCCTGTAGTGACTGAGATGGGATTTCCATCCAGCACAGGTGAACTACAACTCTGATCATCTGAGTTGATTTAATGACCCATAAAAAGTAATATTTCTTTTATACATGGACTTGTGGTGCAAGATTAATACCCTTTCGTAAGTATTTTAGACTTGCTTAGTAAATGCTGACCCAGCAAGGTTTCTGAACTTGTAAGGTTAAATGATGTCCCTGGAAACTTTGAAAGTCATCAGAGAAACGCCAAAGTATAATGACTATATATGAGTTGGGTATTTCTCATTATGACACATTCATGAATTAATAAGTATACAAAATTATAACCACCTAAAATGTAAGCATTTACTGAAACCTATTTTTAAAACTGTATCTTTGACATTACAGGGTCAGCTCATGAATTTAAGAAAAATGGAGTGGAGGGGGACATTTACTTAAGGACAAACCTTCTTAAAGGAAAAAAAATATCAGAGAAGAAAACAAAATCCTAAATAACTTATCATATGTACTAGTAATGCCCTCTGATTTAACTTCTTTTTCTGAAATATTAAGAATATATGTCTGTACTTCAAGGAGAAGATACCTTTTTGTTACCAGCATTGAGGTTGTATTTTTAATGTAAGAACAATGAAAACTATAAATATGACTCCAACAGTAAAAATATATGAAATATTTCTAATCCTAAAAACTTACAGTTTTGCTCACACATTCCAGCAGAATAAGAATTGAAGCCAGATGACCTCCAGTGGTGACAGACAGGCTCAGCTTCTAACAATATAATTCTTATATTTGCTCTAAGCTAGAACATCTTTAAATTTGATGAGAAATAAAATGAGAATTTTATTACACCATATGAAATAAGACAGTCATGTAAATTGAACATGAACCTAGGATATTAATTTGCAATGACTTCAGCTTCATGTAATTATGCAAACATTTTTTCTAAGTTGGTAAAGCAGAAGCAATTTTACTATAAAGTAGTTCGGTTTCTCAGGATGGTGCAGAGATGATGGTTAATTAGTTTGTTCCTTTAGTTCACAAAATATTTAAAAATTAATTCATTTTATTTCCCTTGGTAACTTGATTAATTAAATGATATGTTTCCCTAGGAGATATCTTTCATGCCAAAATCAGTACTTTCAAAATCTGAAAAACTGTCTTCATTTGATTGCCTTTATGTCTATGGTTTAGAAACCAGATTCTCCCTATAGAAAGTTTATTTTCTTAATCATTAGGTTATAGAGTTGTTTTTCCTCCTGGTACCCAAAGCATTTATTTAAGCAATAGATTTTCTTTTTATTATTTATAATGTTTTGAGTCAATAAATAAGGAAAAGTCCAAAGAAACTAAAAGTTAGAGATTTTACATATAGCTTTTATTATCCCTCACTATACTGGGAGAGACCAATTGCCAAACATTTATGTATTTATTTAAATGGCAAAATACCCAATTTTTCCAAGTTATTATAGTTAGCTAGAAATCTTTTCATTTTAGTTTAAAATTGAACCAATGGGGGTGGGGCAAATGTGCATGTATTTTAGAATGTATCACAGAATGGTTTTCCCATGTAACTTTCCTGTGGGAACACTCTGCTACCCGACATGTGTTTTAGTGCTGTTCATCAACTCATCTGCACCTGGTTATATAAGGACATAAGGACTTTGAATCTTGTTTCTTCTTTTATTAGTTTTATTGTTGAAATCAATATCTTGGGTGCATGAATAAAGACAAGTATTAATAAATAAAGTAGCTAGGGAAAAGAGAGGACTTTTTTATATTATTTGAGCAAATATACCTGTGTAACAATGTTTTAAGTGTGATTAATTAAAATTTTTAGGACAAATTAACCAATCAGTTTTCTTAATTTTCTTCTAGTTCTTGAGCCTTCATTTGTTCAGAGGAAGTCATATTCAATGGTGAATAAGAATGCAGGTTATTCAGTAAAGTTACCTGAATCCTCATGTTCATTTGCTTCCTATATAACTGAGGTAGTTAGAATTCATTTGACATAAATGCCAAAACCCAATTTATACTGTCTTACAGAGAAAGAGAGAGAATTAAGTGACTTCTATAACTGTAAAGGACAAAATATAGATTCAGATATCACTGTATTCAGCAACACAAACAAAATTACCGGAATCCTGTCTTCCTCCACCCTTCAGCCTCGCTTCTTCCTGCGATGGCTATTTCGGACAGTATCTCTCTCGTGTTATCAGAAACGTCAGCCTTGGTGCTCCAGCCCGACACTATTTCTACAACTAAGGGAAAAATTATTTTTTAGGAGTGACTTTGGCTTGAAACTTTAACATATTCTTCCCTGAAGTGAATCGCTGTAGTTAAATGAAAGGGAATGATGTGTGACATAGACCCAAATAGCAGACTGAAAATCCCAGTAGATTCAGGAGGCAATTCCCAGAAGAACTGCAGGCAAATAAAAAGACATAGATAACCTTGCATGATAACCTTGAGCAGGTTAAGCACTATAAGAGTTAACTACGTCTTCTAAATATAATATATAAAGAAAAAAACTCCTACAATAATACAAAAACACAGGAATCAACAGTAGCTAAGAGATTTTTGGTTTTGATTCTAAGGAGTCAGAGGCAAGAAAAACCTTACTAATGGTATAATAGAGTGAATGAAGTCACTGAGAAAAACTGTACAGGAGGAAAAACAAAAGTGAACCTGTCACCCTTAAAGAACTCTGAGCTTGAAATCATTTGGAAAATTAGAAGAAATAAAATATTAAGAGAGTAAGTTGAGAGCATTTTAAAAGGCAATAAATTGAATTCATTCCACTTGACAAAATTTATTTATATTTCTTTGGACATGACCTATTTCCTTTTCTATAAATTTTCTATAATTTGGAAATGTAAAGAAGCTTCGAAACAATAAAAGTCATAGATATAACCCTGTAGGGTGAGTTAGGGCTTTCAGGAACCCTTTTACACTTTCCAAAGTCTTTCACAATTTTCTCTGACATTAGAATGAATAAGAAGTTGGTGATATTAGTTGTCTGATGAAAAAAGCATACTATTTCTTCCAGATTAAAAAAAAAGGAAGAAAGAAGGAGAACAAGGAGATGAAGCAGATTAAAGGGATGAAGGGGAGGGGAAAGAAAAAGAGTGGGGAGGAGGGAAGAGGAGGGAAGGGAAGAGAGGGAAAGGAAAAGAAAGGCAGGTAGGGAAATAGAAACTTCACAAAGAAAAAACATGTCAAAAAATAATGGTCCAAACATGAAAGAAAAAAATGGCATAACTTAAATGACTGTGGGTTGTAAAAAATAATAATCTGTTTTACTTTGACTCTAGAAACATTCTCTTTTGAAGAGCAATTCTGAACCTATCAGCTGTTATCTGCAGTGACAGAAACTCACATAGCCATACTAATGAAAACACTAGTTATTTGTTTTAATATTTTGGAATATGTTCATTAAAAGTAAAAGATTAATTTATGGTTACACAAAAATATATAAAGACACCCCTGAAAACTTTTGGAAATAAAGATACACCTATAAAAATTTGGGGTGCTGTAAAGAAAAGAGGTAGAAAGAAGCATAAAAATCCTAATTATCTCTTCATAGTGGTGAGACAAGATAATATGGAAATTAAATAGGACAAGAATACAGTTTTTAAGCATTTAAAGTTACACAAGCAATAGAATCAATCATTTGCTGGACTTGCTATAGTCCACTTTACTTATTTTTTGACTGTCTTCTCTGCATTATTTAAGAGGTCCAGGGAATAGTTTCCAGAATTTCTTTCCCTGTGTGGTTCTGGGTTAGAGATCAGCAACACCTGAGAGAAGGGAAGCCTTTATTCTTGGGAAGCAGCTGTGGCTTGATGCGCTTGGAGGTGTGAGGCTGACTCTTGGTTTCCTAGTAAAAACAGGAGAACTACTCATTTTACTGTTGGATATTAATACAGTAAATAAAAGCTTCTCACAGAGTCTTAAGAATAGCATGATCTTCCTGGAAAGCTCTTGAAAATTATCCAGTTTGCTCGAGGCTTAGCTTTAGAGTGCTATCTTCTCTGACCTTGATGGTCAGGGGTGAGGTTCTTAAGCTTGACCCCAAATCTGGCAGTGTTATGCATGCCTCTAATACTACACTATACATTTTATCTTGAAATATATGGGATATCATCTGCTTTCCTGCCCAAATACTAATTGATATAAGCTATAAAAAATTGGAAGAAATCAAAATAGAATTAAGTGTGAGGGCTTTATAGCAGGGAATAAGTCAATAACATTTAAGGCTGATAAAACAAGAAATATATGTATCACTGCGCTGGGCATGAAGAAAATGTGACCAGGTCCAGAAAAATTATGAATCAATACATAATTGTTAAGTGTTTTCATTGACTCTTTTCATAATTTTTCTTTTGTATTATCTCAGTTTTTGACATACTAGTTTCCCACTGTTGTAATAAATTACCATGAACACTTATTATTTTATAGTTCTGGAGATAAGAAATCTAAAATAAGTCTCACTGAGCTAGAATCAAGGTTTTAGCAAGGCTGTGTTACTTCAGGAAGCTCCAGTGGGCAATCAGTTTCCTGGGATTTGGGGGATTACATAGGCTACCTGCATTCCTTGGGTTGTGGCCACTTCCTACAACATCTAAACTAGCAGAGTAGCATCTTCAAACCTCCCTCTCATTCTGAGGTCCACTTCTGACCCCTTTTGTATTTTAAAAGACCTTTATGATTACAGTACGCTCACCTGCAAACCTGAAATAATCTCCTTACTTTAAGGTTAGCTAATGACCAAACAATTCCTTCAGTAACTTTAAACTTCCTCTTTGATGTGTATCATGACATATTCATAGGTTATGAGGTTTAGGATATGGACACTTTGTGATGGTCATTATGCTGCCTACCATAATAGCTTTCTGCATAGTTTTTTTTTTGTTTGTTTTTGTTTTTTTTTTTTTTATTGGTTGCATGTGATTTGGGCAAGTCTCTTAATCTCTCTATGCCTTGTTTTCTTTTCTTATTCATTCTGTAGCATGTTTAATAAACTGGCAAAAGAGAAAATTAGTTGAAGGAAAGCAGAGAAAATTCATCTTTTAAGCATTAGAACTGAGGGTCTCCATAAACATCTAGCACCTACTCAATGTTGTACCTATGATTAGAAATGTGCATGGTGGAATGTACTTTAGGAATCTTCCTGATTCTTTACTTAAGGTCCCAGTCAACTGTGGCCACAATGTAACACTTGTGCTGAGTTACTACTCTCCGTACAGAGAGTAACTGTTTAGTACTAAACAGTCATCTGCATAAGTTCCTTTGTGTGTGCATGGTAATCATTCAAATCTTGGATCCTTGGTGATCCTTAGAGCCACTCAATACTTCTGCCCCAATTTTTCAATTTCAGGAGTTACACAGTCAGTTATACAAGGTATACACTTAGCATAGAGACAGTTCATCACTGACTGCACTAAGTCCAGTTTACCCTTAATGGAAAAGTTGATAAAGTTGGTATCAACCAGGATGAGGTAAGATAGGCCCCATTGTGTGTCATATTGGGATAATAAGCAGGAAGAATATTGGGGGACTTCTCTTCCCTTGAGTGCACTAGGCTCTTTCTTTTCTTTCTTTTTAGGTTTTAATCTATATTTTTCTTTAAGCCTCTGATCGCTTAGACTAAGCATTTGCTTCATGGTCGCATATTGCCTTGTTTTCTTTGCTTCCCCATGATCACACCACACTCTTGTTTCTTCCACCCTCTCTGTGCCTTATTTTCTTACCTGTAAAATTAAATAAAATATTACTAACCTCATATTTCCACTTACATGGCCAGGGAATTTGATTCATTGAGTCCAAGGTTTTAACATCTGAATCTCTGGATGATGAAAATAGGAATCATGTATTATTCAACATTGTTTACACCTTTAATGTTTGATGCATATTAATTGTTCAGTTATTTTTTCCTATCTAAATAGATGTGGACTGAGCATTGTTCAAAGAATCCTAGAATGATATGTTCTTGCATTTTCACATATCAGTTTCACATATTGGCAAAAGAAATTACTTTTCTATGAGGTGTAATTATTTTATTTTTTAAAAGATTTTATTTACTTATTTTTAGAGAGAAGGAAAGGGAGGGAGAAAGAGAGAGAGAGAAACATCAATGTGTGGTTGCTTCTCATGAGTCCCTTACTGGGGACCTGGCCTGCAACCCTGGCTTGTGCCCTGACTGGGAATTGAACCAGCGACCCTTTGGTTCACAGTCCAGCACTCAATCCACTGACTGACACCAGCTTTAGCTCTATGTGGCATATTTTTTCAGATTTTTTTCTTTTTTTTTAATACATTTTATTGACTATGCTATTACGGTTGTTCTATTTTCCCCCCTTCATTCCCCTTCACCCTGCATACCCCCTCCCACCCACATTCCCCCCCTCTAGTTCATGTCCATGTGTCATAAGTTCTTTAGCTTCTGCAGTTCCCACACTATTCTTGCCCCGTCCCGTCTATTTTCTACCTACTGTCTATGCTATTTATTCTGCGTACCTTCTCCCCCTCCCCTGTTGCTAACCCTCCATATTATCTCCATTTCTGTGGTTCTGTTCCTGTTCTAGTTGTTCACTTACTTTGCTTTTGCTTTTGTTTTAGGTGTGGTTGTTAATAACTGTGAGTTTGCTGTCTTTTTACTGTTCATAATTTTTTTATCTTCTTTTCCTTAGGTAAGTCCCTTTAACATTTCATATAATAAGGGCTTGGTGATGATGAACTCCTTTAACTTGACCTTATCTGAGAAGCACTTTATCTGCCCTTCCATTCTAAATGAAAGCTTTGCTGGATAGAGCAATTTTGGATGTAGGTCTTTGCCTTTCATGACTTGGAATACTTCTTTCCAGCCCCTTCTTGCCTGGAAGATCTCTTTGGAGAAATCAGCTGACAGTCTGATGGGAACTCCTTTGTAGGTGACTGTCCCCTTATCCCTTGCTGCTTCTAGAATTCTCTCCTTCATTTGAATCTTGGCTAATGTAATTATGATGTGCCTTGGTGTGTTCCTCCTTGGGTCCAACTTCTTTGAGAATCTCTGAGCTTCCTGGACTTCCTGGAAGTTTATTTCCTTTGCCAGATTGGGGAAGTTCTCCTTTATTATTTGTTCAAATACATTTTCCACTTGTTGCTCTTCTTCGTCCCCTTCTGGTACCCCTATAATTCAGATGTTGGAACATTTAAAGATGTCCTGGAGGTTCCTAAGCTTCTCCTCATTTTTTTGAATTCTTGTTTCTTCATTCTTTTCTGATTGGTTGTTTCTTTCTTCCTTCTGGTCCATTCCATTGATTTGAGCCCCAGTTTTCTTCCCATCACTATTGGTTCCCTGTGCATTTTCCTTCATTTCACTTATTGTAGCCTTAATTTTTCATCTAATTTGCGACTAAAATCAACCAGTTATGTGAGCATCCTGATCACCAGTGCTTTGAACTGTGCATCTGATAGGTTGGCTGTCTCTTCATCACTGAGATGTATTTGCTCTGGGACTTTGATCTGTTGTTCTATTTGGGCCATTTTTCTTTTTGGTCTGGTTACACCTGTTACATATGAAGGGCAGAGCCTTAGGTGTTCACCAGGGTGGGGCAACCCAGGTTGCTGGGTTGTGATGCTGTATGTGGAGCAGGGGTCAGAGAGGGAACAATGGCGCTTGCTCCACTCTCTCTCATATTTCAGTCCCTTCTGCCACTTCCCACAAGCAAATTGGGCCCTTCTGGTGCTGATTCCCTGGTGGGTGGGCTTGTGTATGTTCTAGGACCCTGTGGGTCTCTCCAACAAACTCTCCTGTGAGGCTGGGAGTCTCTTCTGCTGCCTCAAGCCCCACAGGTGTTTTCAATCATTGTTTAGAGTCTTTATTTCCCCACGCTGGGGCCCTGGGTTGCGTAGTCTGTCTGGCTCCCCAGTTTTGCCTGGTTTATCAGTCTGGATGAATGGTTGTTGGACTTCTTTACAGTTCAATTTTCTGTCAGTTCTGGGTTGTTTTGTTTGTTTGTTTGTTTCTAAATGTTTATTGTCCTTAATTTTGGTTGTGTGAGGAGGCACAGTATGTCTACCCACACCTCCATCTTGGCCAGAAGTCTATGTGGCATATTTTAAGGTCACAAACAAGCCCAAATATCTTAGGATATGCACAGGATTATCTCATATTAAGACTCCTCTATTCTTAATTTTTTTTAGTATCACAGGTACATGTAGATGTAGGCAGAAGAAGCATACGTAGACTGGGAAAAAGTATGGTTTTGAAAAGAAATATGCTGCAAGATAGATCAAATTTGGGCCAATGTTATTGAGAAAAGAAAATTCTAGGCTTCAGGGAAGATTTAAGTTTGCTTAGGTATGTGCATGTTAGTGTCTGGGAACTAGGGTACAGAGCTAGTGCTAGAGACGGATCACTTATTTCATCATCTCTATGCACAGTGGTCCCAATCCACATATGCTGTAGTAAAAATGTGACTTAAACAAAGAGCAGCATCTTATTCAAGTATTTAGTCCACTTTTTTATTCAATGCTTACTGTGTATTACATGACTTGCTAGTCATTGGCACTGTAAGAGTGAATGTATTAGGCACAGTCTTGGGAATTGCAATGTTATATGTGATAAAATGCAATGTAGAACTATAAATTTAAAAAAGTTTTCTTTTTCTTAGTGTTAATCATTTTCCCAATTTTAGCTTTTTGTCTAAGAATAGAGACTTACCGTTAAAAAGGTAAGCAAAATTTGCATAGGTGGATATAAATAGAGATTTTGTAGTTTTTATCAAAACTTAAAATGTCACAAAAATGGAACATTTCATTGTGCTTTATTAAAAAAGTGAAATTATGAACTTCTAAAGTATTTCTGGCTAGTACATATGAATTGGTAAAATAAATTTTACAAGGCCATTCTTGTTTGATAACCTTTTTCTCTAACAGAGATCTGTTTTATAATTGTTTTCTTCTGTAGGAAATATTCATGTGTTCAATCTATGCTATCAATATTGTTATTACTTTCAGTAACTATATTGGTAGCCAGGGCATAGGTTTTCCTATATTTTATCTATTTAAATAGTACATTCCAAAAGATTATCTCTAGAAAGATAATCTATGTCACTGTGTATGTTATACATTCCTATAACAGGTTCTCCTTAACTAATACAATAAGTTAGCCACCTTTTAAACTATTTTTTAATTGGTAAACTCAGGAAAAGAATTCAGAATGTTTTAATTTAACATCTTTTGGACACCTCTGTGTGATGTACTCTGGTAGTTTCCAGGGACAAAAAGATAAAAGCTATTGCATTCCTTCTCTCAAAGGGATCAGAGTCTAGTGTACAGAGGTGGTGCACAGGCACACACAAACTGTGTAGTTCACAGCTTTTTTCATCTTCCTTTACCCAGCCGAGTTGGATGCATTTTCTGTTTCCAATCCAATTCACCTTGCAGGCTGCCACCCCAGTAATCTTTTTCTAAAGCCTCTCAACTTTCGACTCACACGTGTAAAAAATCTTATGTTAAGTGATCTCTTAAACTAACTGAAGTAATACAATGTAAATAATTTTAATGATACTCC
This sequence comes from Glossophaga mutica, assembly GCA_039655065.1. Taxonomy (NCBI): domain Eukaryota; kingdom Metazoa; phylum Chordata; class Mammalia; order Chiroptera; family Phyllostomidae; genus Glossophaga; species Glossophaga mutica. The sequence continues at coordinate 79,718,902 of CM077304.1, forward strand.
CCTATGGCTACTTTCTACTTGAAAATAAATCAATTTGGTTATACGTTTTTGAGTTATATAGTAGAAGAATGGGATCATGTGCACTTTTAATTCAGCAATTTATTATTCCCCTTGCATCATTTGCTAGAAGTTTGTTAAATAAAAGAATTTATTTTTATTGAACATGATTTTTTAAAAATTAATGTTATATAGTGAACATCCTCCATGTCAAACAAAATACAGATTTCCAACATTACTTTTAAGTGTTAAAAATCATCCCATCATAGAATTCTAAAACAAATTCTTCAGCCAGACCTCAATTGTTCGATATGTATATTGTTTCCAACTTTTAAAAATAAAAACGACATTGTGAAAACATTACTATGAATGAATTTTAGCACCTATTTTTCAAGTTTTTAAAAATATTTTTAAATTACAGTTTATATTTGATACTATTTGTATTAGTTTCAGATAAACAGCATAGTGGTTAGATAATCATATACTTTACAAAGTAATCCTCCAAATATAGCTAAATAACGATTTGAATGTTTTTCTTTTTTGTTTGTTTTTTTCCTTTTTTACTGTTGTTCAAGTACAGTTGTCTGAATTTTCCTCCCATCACTCCCCACCCCACCCCAGCCATCCCCACCTCCCACCCTTGATCCTACCCTCTTTGGTTTTGTCCATGTATTCTTTGTACATGTTCCTTGACAAACCTTTCTCCTGATCTGAATGCTTTAATGCATTATATAAAAGCTGTTTTGGATAAGTGTTGGCAGTAATTCTATCAAGCAGTCAGTTTTGCAGGCACTATACGAAGAAGAGTTATTTTAAAAAACACTAAAGAATGGTGGACACAGAGAAACAAACAGAGCACAACTATATGAAAGAAAAACAAAAAAATGACATTAAAAATTACTGGCATTTGGAAAGAATTAGAAAATAAGAAGCTATGAGATTAAAAAGCTTAAAGGGCAAAAATAATGAAATACAAATAAATGAAATCCAAATCGAAACCAGCTTGGTCAGAACAAAATGACATACAGTTTGCAAAGGGGGAAAGAACATTACAGAACATGTTCGTTACATACTAAGGGCCCATCACAGGGGACTTAAAGGTGAAGTCCAGTTGACAAAAGTGCTTAGTAAACAGATACCTACAATTGAAATTAGAAAAGTAGGTATGATTAAATTGATTAGAATGAAAGTTTGAAATATTATCCATCAAATGAAATCAGAGGTAAATGGTTTATAACAAGTTGAAATGATGCTTGAAATATATCTCTTCTAAAAAATACAAATTAGAATTTGTCTGTACAAAGATATGCTCACACTGAAGAGATGAAAGAATATCATTTGACATGTTTCTTTCAAAGTTTATCTTTGTTATAACATGTTTATTTTCCTAGTCTCATGTATAAAGCTTAAATTAAAAACATAGTTTTTAAATTATTTTTCTATGAGAACTTGCACTTCAGATGTATTTGGAATGAAGTTATACTATACCATATTTTTTAAGCCTATGACATTAAAGAAGTCCTCATTCCCAACCCTGAGAGAATTGAATGGAATTTTCTATCTTGAACTTATAAAAGAGAATAAACCTAGTCAAATAATAAAAACAATAAAACAAAAAAGTGTTCCATTTTGAAAGACCTTTAGAGAGATTTGGTCCTCACTGGGAAAAAATTCTTGGCATTTAACATGTGTTCTTAAAATTTCCAAGTTAGTACTGTCTATATTTTATTTATGGACTTACCTTGGAACTCATAACCTAGAGTTGATAAACTATGTAATATATGATGTAGCTTTATTCTTCAGTATAATTTTTAGATAGAAAAAGATAGCATAGAAAAATGATAGGGTAAAGGTTCAAAGACAAAAATAAAATTATTATATTTACTCTCTAAATGATCCTTGCATCCCTGGCTGGTGTAGCTCAGTGGATTGAGCGCGGGCCTGCGAACCAGAGGATCGCGGTTCGATTCCCAGTCAGGGCACATGCCTGGGTTGCAGGCCAGTTCCCAGCAGGGGACACATGAGAGGCAACCGTACATTGATATTTCTCTCCCTCTCCCTCTCTCCTACCCTTCCCCTCTAAAGATAAATAAATAAATAAATCTTTAAAAAAATAAATAAAATAAAATTAAAAAAATAAATAAATGATCCTTGCCTTTTTAATGACTAAAATAAGTTACTACTATTATTAAAAATTAGAAAAATCATTTAAATTAGTAACTAACCTAACATATTTTACTGCATATATAGTTACATATTACATACATTTATATATACTCAGTCTACAAGAAGTTCAGCCATTGTTAATATGACGAGAACAGTAGCATGATGATATTGATGTAACCTGTCAGCCAAGGAGAGTGAACTGGAATGCACAGGCATGAACGGTGACAACTTTACTGTGCTATTCAATGGGGGCATTAGATACTGTTAAGTGAGCATCTGTACTGTGTGGCCATAGCATTCAAAATGACTAAGCAAGTAGAGCAACAAATCTGCATCGAACTTTATGTTAAGTTTGAACATTCCTCTGTAGAAACTATTCAGACGATTTAGAAGGTATTCAGAGATGATGCAATGAGTGCAGCACAAACAAAAGTGAGGCACGAATGCTTCAAAGATGGTCATGAATCTGTCAAAAGTTATCCAAATTCTAGAAGGCCTGCCACAGGAAGAACACCTGAGAATGTTGACTATGTATAGGCTGCAATCAACAAGGATTGGTAACTGACAGTGTGAGAACTAAAAGCTGATCTGGGGATTCCAAAAACTACGAGTTCCATGTCTGAGTTTTTGACCCAAGATCTTGGCATGACAGGTCTAATGGCAAAATTCATTCCACAGCTTCTGCTACCAAAGCAGAAGGAATATCGTGCTGCACTTGCTAATGACTTGATTCAGACTGCTACCAGTGAACCAGATGTCCTCCAGAAGGTCATCACCAGGGATTAATGGTGTGTCTATGGCTATGATCTGGAAATGAAGGCCCAGTCATCCCAATGGAAGTCGCCTGGTTTCCTGAAGAAGGCGTGGCAAAATCAAAGCAAGATCAAGACCATATTAACTGTGTTTTTTAATTGGGAAGGTGTTGTCTATCAAAAGTACACCCCTCCAGGCCAAACAGTTAATAAGGAGGACTATTTCAGTGTTCTTTGTTGGTTGAGAGATGCTGTAGGACAAAAAGGGCCACAGTTATGGGCAACAGGTGACTGGCAGCTTCATCACTACAACATACTCATTCATGCATCACAAAGTCTGTACAGAAGGTATCCAGCCATGTACTATGACACATAGAGACATTTGTTGAAGAAAATACAAGATACAAGAAACATTGTTCATAGGACAATGACTTCTCAGTCCCCTTCAAAGTAGGCCCCTTGGGACCGCACACAGTTCTCCCAATCTCCCTCGGCTGCCCTGTCATATTTTCCTGAATCTCATCAATAGTCTGAAATCTCTTCCTTTTCAAAGGTGATTCTAGTTTTGGGAAAAGCCAGAATTTTCAGGGCACCAAATCTGGGCCATAGTGAGGCTGAGTCACATTGGTGATTTGATGTTTCACCAAAAAAACTACACATTAGATGGATGTGACGCATGAATTGGTGCATTGTCATGATGAAGCTGCCAATCACCAGTCGCCCATAGCTTCAGTTTTGTGAATCATCTGAATAGTTTCTACAAAAGAATGTTCAAGCTTAACATAAAATTGGATGCAGACTTGTTGTTCTACTTGCTCTGTCATTTTCAATGCAATGGCCACATGGTACACATGCTCACTCAATGGCATCTACCTCCCCCACTGACTAGTACGGTGAAGTCATCATTGTTCACACATGTCATGTGCATTCTAGTCCACACTCCTTGGGTGCTAGGTTACACTGATGTCACACAAATCGTTCTTATTATATTAACAATAGTTGGACTTTTTCCAGACAGACCTTGTTTCTTTCAGAATCAGGGAGGCAAAGAAAATGGATTATGAATTGAGAGATAGGATTATTAGTTCTGTAGGCAATGGAAATCTAAGCACTATTGGACCAGAGGGAGAGAGCTCCACCTTTATAGATATGGTTGTCTGTCTGATATATCTAGTGTGGTGCTATATCTGCTACAAAAAAATTACCAGTTGCCAATAGCTGTGGCCTTCTAAATTATCCAAATAGTTTCCACAGAGGAACATTCAAGCTTAATGCAAACTTTGATGCAGATTCATTGCTCTACTCACTCAGTCATTTTGGATGTGATGGCCACACTATGCACATGCTCACTCAACTGTGTCTACCACCCCCACTGACTAGTACAGTGAAGTCATCATTGTTCATGCATGTGCATTCTAGTCCACTCTCCTTGGCTGCTAGGTCACATCGATGTCACACAAACCATTCTCATTATATTAACAATAGCTGGACTTTTTTCAGACAGTATTTATGTGTGTGTGCATATACATATATACATATATAGGAGTGTATTTATACATTCAATGCATATATATACAATGTATACAATGTATACAATGTATATATATGCATACACATTCTGCTGCAAAGAGGGTGAGTTCCTGGAGCAGACTTTTTGAGTTAAACTCCTGTCTTCAAACAATTTGACAAATTATTTACTTGCCTTATGCAACAGCTTTATATCTGTATTTTGGGGGTAATGTTACCTCAGAGGTTTATTATAAAGTTAGTATGTATAAAGTGCTTACAACAGTGCTTCCTGAGGTATTACTATTACAGTTATTAGTATATAGTAACCAAGGAAGTAGGACTTGAATATAAAAGCTATAAACCTGATGAACTTATCACCCTTTTCTGGCTTCACTATTAGTATGTGGTCTTTAAATCCAAGAGCTGAAGAATGAGGTATATGGTAGAATATCAGAATCAACAGAGCCCATTTTTTTCCAAAGTGCGCTGCCTAGAATCCATATTAGAACCTACCAAAGTAAATTTCGGGACCAGGTGAAGCAGAGAAGAGGTGAGTTGCACGTGTCATCCTCTCATCTCCAACCTTTGAAAGCCATTTTCTGAGGATCTTGATTCCAGAAAGATTTTCCCAGAGATTGTCCAGTGTTTCATCACTGCAGTCAACCTTTCCTGTTTCTTAAGAACTAATCAGGAAGAACAAGACGGAATGAGTTTCCTGTTACTCTCCCCTTTAGAGAGACAAGGAGAAAAGGGATTCAGTAGTTCATGTGCTACTCTCCATGTCCCTTGTCTCGTCACATCTCACCTAAATCAGCATGCTTCAGAGTCCTGTGACTGTTCGGCTTTGATAACAGTGAGCACATTTCCTTCACTAGATCAGAGGAATGGCAAAGTCGTGCATTTGAGTTGCTAGTTTTAGATTAAAAAAAAAATAAAAGATTAGCCATTTTTTAATGACTGTTGGTAAGATGCTTTGGTCTTGTTTTAAGAAAGGGAAAACCAAACTTTAACAACAAAAATATTGAAAAGCTAGAAATATGAAATGAAGATAGAGTTGACAAGGCAATATGCTGTCTTCTTAAAATGTTTTAATAATGTTTAAATACTGTTTTGTTTTAAAAACAATACACACTGAATTTTGGTTATCAAGTTTTGCCTCAGTGTATTTGAATGCTTATAAGTAACCATATAACTAAATGTAACTATACATTGAATTTTGTAGCAGGTCACCTGTTCTATGCCTCTAGTCTTGTTAAGTGGAATCTTTAACCTTAACTGGGGACCCACACATTTTATTTAATATTCAATCCATGCACTGAGAGACATCACAAAACAAAAAGTCTCTATATTTAGATACAATTTATGACTTCCTCAATCCATAACAAATACATTATCTGGAATCAACTATGAGTAAGATAGTATTGGGCTGCCCTAGATGGATGCAATGATTTCCGGTATGTTAGTCCCATTTGGTTCTTCATTAATTTGGTGACTGTTTTGGGTTCTCCCTAGTTGTGTGGTTATTTATGAGTCCTTCATCTATTTATTCAACAAAATAATTGTGAGCCTATTATTATCTGGCAAAACAAACAAGAGCAAAGTACAGTTCTCATTTTCTGAATCACTGTGGGAAGCCTGAAAATCACTGAGGAGAAATCATAAACTCTTGCAAAAGAATGGAAGGTGACCCTCAAGCTAGGTTTGCTTGAATGTAGGGTTCAGTTAGGAATTGGGAATTTCGGGTTAAGATCTAAGATGAAAAGAGGCTACTAAAATAAGAAGCCTAACACTGTGAGAGAATATTTTCTTCTGCTTTTTTTTGGGGGGGGGGGCATTAGAGGCAATAGCTATAAGAATCTCAATAGAGTGAAGAAGAAAAGGAAATGATTCTTTATAATAAATGAAAGATGCACTCAGAAAGAATCTTAGTGTTTATTGAGGTCATTAGTTGAGAAAACTCAATAGATTTCATTTATCCAGTAATTTAACAGTTTGAGTACCTATAATATGTAGAGAGCCATGCTAACCTCATGAAACAAACCCAGTGTCTGCCTCCCAGATTTTGTCATTCAGCACAGGGAGCCAGAGTATATTTATAAATTGTGATAAGTCCTGTGATAGAAAGGGAAAATAAAGGAAACTAGTATTTCTTCAGTATCTACCATATGTGCTCAGATACAGTAGTGAATATAGCAGGCTGGCTCCCTGCCTTCACAGCTGAGAAAGAAATACCAATCACATGAAGACACGAATATACAAACTGGCAAAAACCACAAAGAGAAAGTATGTTATATCACGTGAAAGTACCTAAGGGGTTACCTGACTGAAACTGAGTACTTTGGGAAAACATTCCTGAATAAGTGATTGACTGAGAAGTAAAGGATCATCAATAGTTAACTAGTGCAGAGAGATGAACTGTGAGTGTGGAAGAAGCAGACCAAAACCAAGAGAACACCTTTAGCAATAAAGATAAGGTATAACCTCCTGATCTGACACCTGTCAGAGCCTGCCATCCCATCCAAAACTTTGCCCCAGAGTGTATGGTCATTCTCCTCCACTGTGAAAAAATGAGATGCAGAAAGAGACTACAGAAAGCATGTAGTGACGTATCTGGGGAGAAACCATCTCTAGCAGAATTCTCCATGACCTTTTTGTTTCCCAGTCAAAACTGTCAGAGTGAAGTATAAAGCATTTCATTGAGTAGGTATCTAAAAGGCAGGTAAGGCAAATTATGAAGTCTGGGAAGCTAAAATGCATGTGTGGGTTTGTGTACAGGCAGTACTGCCCAAGCAAAAGTGTTAATGTGAGACCACTGAGTCTTACAGTCTTGGGAAAAAAAAAAAATCAAAAGGCAAAGCATGAAGCCTGACACATGTTGGAGACCAGGTGGCCAAAAAGTAATGCAATTCTTATACTAAATAGCAAATGTAGAGGGCAGTGTGAGGCAATTCAAGTCAAGCAAAAACAATACAATGTTCAAATGAAGAGGCCAAGAGAGAACACAGCAGCAGCACTAGCAAAAGAAGCAGTGGTGGGGTGAGGAAGGGTTTTGTGATTTAGTTTAGCAAATCCTTACACTGTGGCAATCTTATGCTAAACAATTGGAGTTGAAATCTGAAAATCCCTGCAGACAATCTAAAAGCTTAAGCATTAGCCAAATTAGATTAGTGTATTTCATGTGTTTATAAATATCACTTGAGTTCCCACTCTGTTCTAGGTACTATTCTAGACATTAGGGATACAGCAGAGAACAAAAAAAGAGTCCTTGCCCTCGTTCTATTGGAGAAGATTGATAAAAACAAATAAATCTTTAGCATGACAAATAAAATGGTAAGTGCTGTGGAGGGAAATGCGAGGTAAGGGAGTTAGAAAATGCTGAGAGAGGGCAGTCAAGCATGCTTCAGTGGCAATGTGGCATTTCAACAGGGACCCAGAATAAGAGAAAGAGAAGGCAAGAGGATTCTCACGGATGAGAAGATATCCAGGACCCCAACCCCAGAGACTTCCTTTTGAGTCCACAGACTGCATGGGTGGACAACAATAGAGAATAACCCTAATAATTCTACAGTTTTGGTAGCACTTACTGAGTGGTAGGCACAGTTATTAGAGATTTGCAAAAACACACTTGAAATAACTCACTGAGTCCTAACAACAGCCTTATAAGGTATATACTGCTCTCACTATTCTATTTTATAGAAGAAAAATGAAGGAAACAAGAACTGCGACAATTCATTCAAAGTGCTACAGTTACCATGGGGCATTTCTGGGATTTGAACCCAGACATCCTGGCTCTGTATTAGCCTTCAGTACTCCACACATTATATCTCATCTGACCTCTTCCATAACCACATTTTCTTCTGACTCTGTCTCTTCTAACTTCCTCTTCCAATTCTAAGGACCCTGATGGTTATATTCGACATCTGGATAATCTAGAATAATTTTCCTGTTTTAAAGGCAGCTTATTAGCAACCTAAACTCTATCTGCAGTCTTATTTCTAACATAACAACTTCACAAGTTCTGGGGTTTAGGACATCATCATCTTTCCGGGAAGGGAGAGGTTATTCTGCCTACCAGGCACTCCAAGCCTACTCTCAACCACTAAGTGATCCTGCCCTTGTAAACACGGCCACAACACAGTCGCTTTCCCGTGGTCTCTGCGCAAGCCACGGCATCGAGACGATTGAAGCCAGACAAATTTGGGTTTCTGAAACATGTCTTTAGACTAGTCACAAACTCAATACATACCGAGTTGAAATGCAGAAAGCCAGGGTGCTACTTATTCAACTGGCCAGGGATTTGAATCATATACAGTTATTTGAAACACAACTTCATGTTGAAAAGTTGAAAAATATGTACATATTCTTAATGTAAAAGAATCAAACTAATATTTATTTATGCTTACTTTTCACTTAGTTTAGTCCTGTTGAAAATGATTTTACTTGTTTCCAGTCATTTTTCTCAATCATTTTCTTTGCACTTATTCATTTTTATTTTCATTTTTTTACATGAGAAGCTGCATATGTTATTCTGCTCTGTGATTTGTGCTTGCACAAAAATTTAAAAGCGAAAACTGAGTCTTTATCTACCAAAATCATTTACTGCTCCCTCAACTTAAATCCATTTACCTTTCCCTAAATACTTCCTATCTTTGGTCTTACATGTGACCTTTCCTTACTGTCCCCTTGCCCTTTCTCCAGCCCTGCAAGTGAATTCTATTTATCCTTCTACGCCAGGTTCTCCCTCCTTTGTGCACCTACTAGCCCTTTTTTCCCTCTTTATGAAGCCACATATTGAATTGTCATAATTTATTGTTACCTGTATCCATTTGTATGTATTCTGTATTAGATTTTATAGTAGCAGGAGTGAAATATCTAATGATATTAATAGAAAGATAAAAATTTAAAAAATGTTTTTGTTGAATCACTACTATGATTTTTAAATCATCTAAATATATAAAAATTCCTTTTTATAATTTTTTAGTACCCTACTAATTTTCTGAAATGAAATAGATAGATAAAAGAAACTGACCTGTGCAGGATTAAAAGTAATCTAATGCCTGAATTTTGACATTTGTGAAATAAATATTTTTTAAATTATAATAAAGCACTGCTTCTTGTTGTCATCGTTGCCCATGCCAGTGCTTAGGCAGGTCTGTACTAAATGACACAAAGCGGTCAGAGGGTCATGTGTGTCTGCAGAATAATAACAGAGGATCCATAACCACAAATGCTGACCCATACTTTGTACATTATATTGTCTTAAACATTATCATTGGAGTTACTGTCATTTATGCTGTTCCCCACAATATGAAATACTCTTGGTAAATTCTCAAAGAGAACAGTGCATAATTTCCCCTCGATTTATACAATAGTTATATTCCTATAAAATTCAGTTTACATTAAAATTATTTAAAATACAACCCTTGTGTTTATATATATAAAATAGAGGGAGATTCTAGCCTCAAAAATTATGAGTTTTTCATCTGTAAGATTGATGATGTAAATGTTTAAAAATCATTAGGACACAGTTAAATTATTTTTTGTATTGGATTCTCTCACACATTCTAGCATTTCTAGCACCCTGATGTAAGGCCCCTGAATGCTAGCAGTACAAAACGATAGTAAAAACCAAAAACTTACTTCAAAAAATTTCAATCCCGCCTAACTCTCTGGAGTTCATATGACTTTTAAAGGACCCTATAGTAAGATTTATTTTACACTGGGAGAAGCATTCCATCATCACCATCAGCATCCAGAAGGTACTGAAAATATTTCTTAGCTATGGGAAAGTATTTGAAGACTGACCCCTTCCTGTTCTCTTCGAACTAATTATTTAGACAATGTTTAATAGACCATCAAAGCCTATCTTGAAAGAGAAAGAGAGTGTTCTCATGGAGGGATAAAAAGACTGTGGATAGCACCCCAACACAATTTCCCAAACAATTTTCCAGGAAAAAAAAAAAAAAAGGAAGAGGGGAGAAAGGTGGAACACCACTGCTGGGGAAAGTATAAGGTGAATGGGGCTTGCTTTTGTTTGCTTGTTTGTTTGTCTGCTTGCTTGTTTGTTTAAATTTAGGCTCCAAGTTTACTCTGACTTGATATCCAAAAGGTCAAGCTTATAAGACATTTGATCTGCCTCCTCCAGGCTGACCACAGGAACTAACTACTCTCCTTCAAAACAGCCATCTCCCTGATAATCACACGACTGGGAAGCCAGGCAGGCCAGGAAGGAGATTTTGCTCTGATCCTGTCTGGCTGCCCTTGAGTACAAAACCCCACAGTGTATCAGAATGGATGTCAACCCAAAAAGAGTTTCTGAACACCTAGTAGCCCAATTCCAATGAGACGCAATTCCCGTATCTGCTTTTGGGGTGAGAGTGCTAAAGTGAGTCAATTGAGAGGTGGGGTGTATTTACTAAATTCTATATTCATAAAGATTATAAACTCTTTTTTTGTAATCTCTCTTCTACCACAAACACCACAAAATACTAACACAATACATTCTGGCCAAAGTAGATTCTAAATACATTTTTATTTGATTATTTCCTATCTCTTTTTTCACTATACTCTTTGCAAAAAAAATTAAAATGTTCTATAGAGTGCAGTTTTATAGTATTATCTCTTGAACATTCTGGGGTTTTTCTAAATTTACACTGTTTATAGCTTTCAAGTTCATATGCACACAGGACACAGAAAATAACTGGTCAAACCAACTAATGATCTGTGTACATAAGCAGGCATCACATTTTGAGCACAAAATAGGTGTCTTAATAAATTCTGGTTAAACTGGATTTCAATTCATTATAATCACCACATTCACGGTCCTGTTTTTTCCCCCCTAAGATTTTGCATAATTAGAATTGTTGAAGTTTTGTCCCTAAGTGCCTTGTACAACATTGTGTAGATTATAGAGTTTAGCAAATATTCTTGAGTAAATAAATGACTGAATAAAGTGACTGAATTTTTAGGCAAGAGATTTTGCAAAAGATCCAAAATGATCAGCATTTAGCTCCTGCCTAGTCAACTGTAAAATGATTACTTTGATTTTAAACATTATTGTAATTTCAGAATCTAATGCCATTTGATGTTCAGTTTGAAATTGGAGATTCTTTTCCTTTCTTCTACCTACTTGTGTTTGCAGCTAAATCAAGAGGAGTAACAAATGCACAACCATCTTTGAATCTTTTGAGTACTGTCTCCTTTGCCATGAACTATGTAAGTAAATCAACAACTGGATGACCTAGGTCAAGAAAGAACACACAGTTACCAGCTTGAAACATTTAGCAAATCTGGGCGTCTGCCGCCTGCGTGCCATCTCAGTGTGGGTAACATCCACGGCTACAGGGTTGCTGAAGTGCTGTATAATGGAAAACATAGGACCCCCCCCCCCCACCGCCTGCCAGTGGATGAAAAAGTAAACAACTATGAAACAGTGAGCTCTTGATAAACCACAAGTATATTTAAGAAGAAAAATAGCATCTCTCCATGTGATTACTTTAGCCAGCTGTGTGAATTTGCCTTGAGCCGAACCAGGCTTTTTGCAGTGCCAATTCTTCATTAGAATTCTGAATAAGCACCTTTTGGAGCCAAGAACATGGGATAGTGGGGGAGGAAGAATCTAAATACCTGGGTGCTTTTGGCAAGTAAACCACCTGGACACAATTACACTCTAAATTTTGCTTGGTGAAAAGATCATAGCATAAATGTTGGGAATAAATGTCTAACTGATTTGTTTGCCCTTCTCGCTTGAATAAAAGAGCAGTAAATCAGCAATCAGACAATGTTTTTATATCCACAGAAATGTAAAACAAATTATTCACTACATTATAGCAAAACAGGAACCTAAAATATCTTCACCCCCCCACTCTTCTGCTATTTTTTTAAATAGTCAACAAATATTTATGACTCCCTAATCTGTGCTAGGAGGTGTTAAGTTTACTTAGTAATGTCTCTCAAAAACTGTCACCATTCTTAAGGAATTTATGTTATAATAATAAACTCAAAAGCAAATAAAAATTATATATGTGTAGGGAGAGAGAGAGCTTAAAATACATAATAATGTAATATAACAGGCTACTATAATAAAGAGTGATTAGGATAGGAAATTTGAAGGTAAGGGCTTCTTTTACTGGGAGTCACAGAACATCTCTTTGACGTGATACCTGAGTTCATATGTAGCAATTCATTAATGAAACATGCACTATGGGATAGGAAATTTTCCAGCAGTTTGTTACTATCTGTGAACAAGGATTCCTACCATCACTACCTCTAATAATGTTAGAGGACAGAAGTGAGAACCAAAAAATAACAAATAAATATAGCAAATAAGTAATATGATAGAATGTGATATATGCTAAAGTGATGCATGTAAAAGCTGGTGGAAAAGTTGTCATCTGAACAGGGTGTCAGAGAGGCTTATTGAGACAATATTTGATCAAATACTTGAAAGAGGTAAGACATCTGCCATGGGATATTGGGGTAAGTATCCCAACCAGAGGAAATATCTGCTGCAAAATTTAGAGTGTGGCTTCTTATGGGTCTTCTGAAATAGGAGGGAAGCCAGTATGACCAGAGTAAAGTTAGAGAGGGAAGAAATTACATGATTTCAGATGCCTTTGAATTTAGTTCTGAATAGTGAAGCTGTGATGATGGGTCAAATTAGTTTTGCCTCACAGATCAGTGCTCCTATATTTGGGAGGAAAGAAGTGTTGAGATCAGGAGGTGTACCAGCTCAGAATGAAACTCTCCTTCTCTCCATTGAACTCTAAAAATCTTTCACCCTGACTTCTGAGCAAGATGGAGGTGTAGGTACATATACTTTGCCTCCTCAAATAACCAAAAGAACAACAACAATAAATTTAAAAACAAAAAATTATCAGAACTGACAGAAAATCCAACTGTATGAAAGTCTGAAAACCAAGGAGTTAAAGAAGAAACATTCATCCAGACCACTAGGAGGGGTGGAGACAGGCAACCGGTGTGGAGAGGATGTGTTGCAAGGTGGCACCTGGAGGACTGGGTGGGCGAGGTGGTGGCTGACAGACTGGGGCCCACATTCATGTCCAGATAAACCAGGAGGAACAACTGGGGAGCGAGAGAGACTGAGCAACCCAGGGTTCCAGTGCAGAGAAATGCAGCCTGAAAACCACTGGCTGTAAAAACCTATGGGGGTTGCGGCAGCGGAAGAAACTCCCAGCCTCATAGGAGAGTTTGTTGGAGAGACCCACAGAATCCTAGAATGTACACAAACCCACCCATCTGGAAATCAGCACCAGAAGGGCCCAATTTCCTTGCATGTAGCAGAGGAAGTGACTGAAAGCCGGACAAGAGCTGAGCAAACAGCACTGTTCCCTCTCAGACACCTCCCCCAAGGACAGCACCACAATGCAGCAACACGGGTTGCCCCACCCTGATGGACACCTAAGGCTCCACCCCTTACTATGTAACAGGCATGCTGAAACAAACAAACAAAAAAATATATGGCCCAAATAAAAGAACAGATCAAAGCTCCAGAAAAAAAATACAATTAAATGACGCAGAAATAGCCAATCTATCAGATGTAGAGTTCAAAACACTAGTAATCAGGATGCTCACAATGGTGGCAAAATAGAGGAAAAAGTGAAGGCTATGTAAAGTGAAATAAAGAAAAATATACAGGGAACCAACAGGGAAGGGAAGAAAACTGGGATTCAAATCAATGATTTGGAGCACAAGGAAGAAATAAACATTCAATCAGGACAGAATGAAGAAAGAAAAATTCAAAAAAATGAGGACAGGCTTAGGAACCTGAAGGACAACTTGAAACATTCCAACACCCAAATCATAGGGGTGCCAGATGGAAAAAAAGAAGACCAGGAAATTGAAAACTTATTTGAAAACATAATGAAGGAGAACTTTCCCAATATGACAAATGAAATAGACTTCCAGGAAGTCCAAGAAGCTCAGAGAATCCCAAAGAAATTGGACTCAAGGAAGCACACACAAAGGCACTTCATAATTACATTACCCAAGATTAAAGATAAGGAGAGAATCTTAAAAGCAGCAAAAGGAGGCACTTACCTACAAAGAAGTTCTCATAAAACTATTAGCTGATTTCTCAAAAGAAATCTTGCAGGCAAGAAGGGGTGGGAAAGAAGTATTCAAAGTCATGAAAGGCAAAGATTTCCCTACATCCAAGATTACTCTATCCAGCAAAGCTATCATTTAGAATGGAAGGGCAGATAAAGTGCTTCCCAGATAAGGTCAAGTTAAAGGAGTTCATCATCACCTAGCCTTTATTACATGAAATGTTAAAAGGACTTATCTAAGAAAAAGAAGATGTTCAAAACTATGACCAATAAAATGACAACAAACTCACAACTATCAACAAGGAACCTGAAAAAAACAAACAAACAAACAAACAAACAAAGTGAACATCTAGAACAGGAACAGAATCACAGAAATGGAGATCACATGGAGGGGTATCAGTGGGGAGGGTGAGGCAGGAGACTGGGGGAAAAGGTACAGGGAATAAGAAGCATAAATGGCAGGTACAAAGAAGACAGCAGGAGGTTAAGAATAGTGTAGGAAATGGAGAAGCCAAAGAACTTACATGTATAACCCATGGACATGAACTAAGGGTGGGGGGAATACAGCTGGGAAGGGAGTGCAGGGCAGAGGAGAATAAAGAGGAGAAAAATAATGGGACAACTATAATAGTATAATCAATAAAATATATTTTAAAAGTAATAAATAGAAATAAAAATATTTCACCCCAAACACATTCCTCCCAACACACCGTATGCCTATATGCTCTCTCACTAGAGAAAACTATTGGTCTGAATCAGTGGTTCACCATTCTGACTAAGACTCAGTCACTAGTGAAGTTTGTTAACTGATCACATGGCAGAGGCCGACTTAGGTGATCCAGATTCAGATCTCAGCTATGGGCCCAGGCCTCTTTTTGTTGTTGTTAAATCTTCCCAAGGTGAGTTTGATAGGCAGTCAGGATATAAGATCCACTGTTCTAAACCATAGCTACTTGGAGTATGGTCATGAGCATTATCTGGGGGGTTTTTTGAAATGCAGACACTCAGAACTCATCAGAAAAGTATAGAATCAGAATATGTATTTTAACAAACTTGTCAGGTGACATGTATGCACATTCAAGTTTGAGATGTACTACTCTGGATCACTGCCTTGACTCTCAATTCTTTTACATTTAGTCTGGTACATACACCCCAGTACTTCAAACCTGTTTCTTAGCTGGAAGTAGATATAGACCACAGGAATAAAATAACCTCTCCAACAGAAACTCTTCACAGGATTTCTTGTGTAAATCTGTTCTGATTTCTGATTTCTCATAGTATTTTTATAACCTGGAAACAATTTGTAAAATAGTGTATAGTGGCCAGAAATCCATCATGCTAATTCTATGTAATTTGATACCATAATAATATCATTATTTTTTAAGACATTGGTGAGACATTTTAAAAATATTTCTCTGAAACATTCTTGAAATTGAAAATTTCTCTTATCCTAGCTTGAAATATGAGCAGGAACTTCTGCATGTATGAAACTTGAGTATGATCAACTCATACAGAAAAAAAAATTAGGAAGTATCTCTCAGGGTCTGACAATCAATGTAACTTTTTTTCACTTTGTTCTTTTTCCCTGTTTCCAATGAGTAGACACTAGTATACTTATGGGCTCTGAATTTCTTTATATATATATATATATTTAAAAATAAATAATAGCCTATAATCAAATAAAATATTTTAATTTTAAAATAAATTGAAAGTATTTATGGTATTCAGAATATATATAGGATATGTGTATAAGTGTATTGAATATTTATGATATATATGAATATATGTGAATATATATAATTACTCCTACATGATTTTCACAGCTCTCAGAGTAGTAACTCCCAAAACCCTACCAGGGCTGTCCAAGCCTCAGCCCAAGGGCTGCATTCGGCCCAGGATGGCTATGAATGCAGCCCAACACAAAATCGTAAATTTACTTAAAACATTATGAGGCTTTTTTTGTTTGTTTGTTTTCATTAGTATTTGTGTATTTAAAGTGTGGCCCAAAACAACTTTTCTTCTTCCAGAGACCAAAAGTTTGGACACCCCTGTGCCTAAACCATCACCAAGGGACAAAAATAAATATATCAGAGAACATTTTTCTCTTTAGGTTTATGGCAAAGAAGACATAATTCTAACTCAAACATCACATCTGAAAGTGGATATGTTGCAGAAATAGCAACTTGCAGTACTGGCTGTGGTTGACGATGAACTGAAGCCATTCCCAATGACTCACAACTTTCTCTGCACTGGCAGATGGTTGAAAAACTGGTCAGTCTATTTAATATCTAACTTTGAAGCTAAAGGTGTTTCTCCACCAAAAGACTATGTGCCATGGGAGAAATTTCATTTGAAAAGAGCAAGGCTGATTTGTTAAAAGATATTTAAGTCCAGTTCTGTATGGCACAATGAAGACTATCACTTGCCACTAAGAGTCACCTTTAGTAATGAAAGATCATTAAGTGAGCCACAAATCTACAAAAACAAGTAATTTGTACAGGAGAACAAAATAATCAAAGTACTTGGCAAAGAATATCAAAACACTGTCACAGATATTAAAATTCACCTGCACCTTTGCAACTCAAATTTGACTTAAACTTTATCAGATAAAATTTACTGCATGTAAAAATTGTTATTCAAAAACAATTCATCATTATTCTATATTTTTAGAGAGTTTTTATGTCCAAGATTTTATTTCAGTTCCACTATAATTTTGTTAATACAGAACGACAAAACTTTATGATTGCCTCTCAGAAAATACACACTCTAATCATTTATTACTCCCTCTTCCATCTCTATGTGCACCCTTTTGAAATAACTCTTTTCTCTAGCCCCTTCCACATTTAAAAAAAAAAAATCAGTAGTATGAGTACAATGGAAGGATAAAGAGAATGTGTAATGTTTGTAATTTTATTCACTGGTTTACAAAGAATTCAGAAGGAAATTTGTACAAATACAGAAATTTTTCATTATAGCTAAATTCAATTGCCCTTATTTTAACTAAAATCAAAAAGTCTAATAGACAGTCATAACAGCACAAATGGAAATAAAATGAATGGTTTTCAATATGGTATTAAATAGTTTAATTCAGGCAAAAAACTTGTAGTGAATTATCTTGGTAAAAGAAAAATATGAATTGTATTTGTTTTCTTGAGTTGCATAAAAATTGGGGGAAATTGGAGAGATAAGAAACTAATTAATGGTGACTTATTTGTTACAATTCTAAACAATGTTATGAAATCTTTCTTCAAAATGTAGTTATTGAAAGACCAGAAATGCCCAAATTTGGGTCACTTTCAAGGAGGTTAAAATATTTTGAAAACTATTTTTACAGAGAAACAACCTCTTAGTGACACCAGATCTTCTTGTCCTATTTCAGTAGTGCCCACACTTGGCCACACAAGCTACTCATGTTATTTAAGAAAGCAAAATTCAAAACTCCAGAAGTGAAAAAATTTTGAAAGACATCAACGGACTTGAATGAGGCTAGTTCTATGCCAAAAGTACAGGATGATGCTAAAGTGACAATAAATAAACAGATAAAAAAGGGTAATATGGAACAATTTCCTAAATATCTACTGATATTATATTTAAGTTCTGGTACTTTTTGAAGATTTAGATAAATCACACTTTAAAAAATAAACTATTAAATCTAACTTGCTTAAGCCATTTATTATCTCAGAGATCAACCATATTGACCACTAAGTGCAACTGGGCATTCACGCCAGCATCCTGTGGTAAACCAAATGATTTCAGGCAAGAAGAAAACCATAAGTAAATATATCTGCAATTATTATTTTCCAGACTCCACTATGTTATGTTTATTCTTACTAGTCTTTCCTATTGATTATTCAATCAGTGATTATTCCATCAGTGATTATTCCAGGATTCTGCTTGGGAAACAAACAAACAAAAAATTTGGTGTAGAGATTTTAGGGCTGTTTTGAAAAAGCTTGTAAAAATTATTCCTCCAGATTATTTTCTGGTTGCTGGGATTATGAATGATTTTATTCATACAATTTCTCAGTATTTTCCTAATTTCTATAATGTATATGAATTACTGTCATAACTAGAAAAAAGTTCAAAATTATACCAAATGGGAATTGTGAGTGGAATGAACATTATTATAATGATCAAGGATATTAATATCAGTGGATTTACTCAGGTGGCAAGATAATTTATCAGGTTGATGACTTGTGTATTTTCACTTCTGTTAATTCCCTTTTATCCAGTCAAGATTTTTGGTTCCTCTGCCTTGGGAGCAGCCAGCTTTCCTACTTTTCTTTCAAGCAGAAATTTTAGTTTATTGAGTATAAAGACTGAGAGTTTGAGGGAAAATGGAAGGAAGGAAAATGTCTACACAGCGTGAAAGAATAAGCCAAAGGTAGAGCCGCGGATGTAAGGAAGCAAGGTTCTTAAGACCGAGGTGTTTCACAGAATGCTGGTGCTAAGAACATTCAGTAAAGTGAAATCATTTGTGTATCTGAGTTAGTGAAACATAATATATATGTACACCCTAAATTATTTTCTCTTCTGAATTATGAGTTAAAGTTTATAGCCTGTGGAAGAATACTTTGTACAGTAAACAATATAGATTTTTGCATTAAGATCCTCAAAGATATTACTTAAAAATAACGCTGATTGCTGAGTCCATCTAAGACTTATTAAATCACCATTTCTTAGACCCAGAAACCTATCATTTAAATAAGCTTCTGAAGTAATTTTAGTCACAGTAAAGTATGAAAACTATTGTTATAAATGCATAAGTTAATCTTCATTAAAGACTTATCATCTCATCACACATTTAATTTTAATACTGGGGCAAATTTTTCATGTTACTCAATTTAAAAGGATGTCTTCTCTGATCCACAATAAGATGGGAAATAAAGCTAATTCAGTGAGTATGTACATAATGGAGAGACCACCCTCTCTCTTTTCTCATTCTTGACCCATTGAGGAACTGAGTGCTATAAGCACAAGAATAATAAACCCGTATGTTACCCCCTTGCCTTACATTAATTTGCTTCAGTATAATCTAAGGAAAGTCAATGTGATATATTGTCTTCCACAAGAGCTTTTTGTAGAAGTTACTTGCAAAGCACAGGTGCTTGAGAAATTCACAGCAATTAGCACTATTTTTATTGACCCATAACCCTCTGGGTATGATTTTGGACTTGAGGAGAAGAACAGAGGTGTGAGTGAGAACATTTTGGTATCTACATGATAAGCAAAGTATCCCATAGAGATTACATATATTTAATATGAATCTAGACCATAATGACCCAAAATTATCATTTTTTCATGTGTGGGTATATGTGCATGAATTATGCACTAACAATAAGACATCTTCAACATGGAGAGAGGCCCCAGAAGGTACTGAAAATTGGAGGATCAAAATCTGACCCAGACCTGTGAGCTGCCCCTAAATTCCACATCTCATTACAGCAGTCTCATGCTCTCCCTTTGCACAAGTTGTTTTAAACAGAGAAACTTAGACCTGCAATATTTTCTCTGGTACTTTTATTGAATCCCTCAGGTTGTACCGGTGGAGAGGAAGAACAGATTGGCAAATGAGACTAGACTCTGCCGTTGTGAGTGGAGTTTTCTAAGTGGCAAGGATAGTACTGTGTTAGCATAAGTGGAAGTGTCTCTTGGGAAATGGAGAAAAAGGCTTTGACACGGGGAAGCATGACTCAGGTCTGGGATCCGTTCATGGGGGAATGGATTCCTCTGAAAATGTCTTGGTTAATTAATTTACAATAGCATGAATGTTTTCTTATAGTCATCATAAAAGGAAAGACATGTATTTTCCTGTTATCACAGAGTATAGATGCTATTTTAATTGCTGACAATTGACCTTGATATCTGGTGTGAACTTTCACAAAAGATGCTAAATTAACCATAATTGAAGCAACACGTATTGATTCCTTGCTATTTTAATTTTGTTTAAAGAGGAACCACCTGTTGATTGACCCCTATCACAAATGAGGTAATTAAGTTATGATTGCCTTTTTCTACAACCCATTGTTTTGGCCCAAGAGAAAGTAATAAAAGTAGCAACCAACAGTCATCTGACGATAAGCTGAACCCCCTACGGAAGTCCAGACCTGCTCATAGCTTTAGAAAAGAAAGAGGAAGAGAAGGAGTCATTTTAATTTGGACAAAGGGCTAAAACATGTCAGGATAGAACCTGAATGTGTTTAATACATTTGGGTATAAATAATAAAGAAGCGTAGTACATCAGTCTCTGCCTCCGTGTAAACTTTGTTTATTTTAGGAGAACCAAATTGAAGTTATCTGATATCCGAGATTTGCTTTAAAATGCTCCAGTGGGATTGGGGTGGAGGTGGGGGGAAGGTAGTTTTGGAATAGATTTTAAAAGATAAGCCAATCCTTTAAAATTATTCAAGTGAGTGAACAGAATACATGAGGGTTTGTTATATCATCGTCTCTCCCTCTACAGGTTTGAAGATCATATAATAAAAAAAATCAATGTGTTCTATCCAGAAAATGGTGCCATCTCTGCTTTTAACCAGGGTCAAACAATGACCCTCTAAAAGTTATTTTCTCTCCACACTGAACTATGGAAAAAGCCATATTCAGTGTGCAAGTTCAGCAATTTTTTCTATGCTTAAATTTCCTGTTGACTACTATTTCTCAGTAAATATATATATAGCCTTCAATCAGGAATAGCAAGATACAGCACAGTGAAGATTGATCTTTTGCATGTGTACATTTCTGTTGAAAACATTGTAACATCATCCTGAATGGGCAATGATCCTGAAACTTTAGACCATAATCAGCTGAAGTTAAAGTGAATGCTAGTCCATTTTAGAAGAGGGAGACTTGGGAAAAAACACTAACTCGATTTGCTTTCAATTAATCTAGTTAGCCGAAGATAAAACTGCTTTTGTTCCCAAATGTAACAGGGGAGAATGATCTTTAAGGTGTATCTGTGGTGTGTTTGCATGTATCTATGTTGAATAGAAAGTTCCTGTCTTTTCTAGGAAAGGACTGATTTGTATTCTGACAGTATGTTATTTCTCCATTTGTATTCAGATGTCTTTTCTCAGATAAATATGGTTTGATTGTACTGTGTCATGTCCCTAGAATAGGTGAATTCATTGAGACAGACAGGAGAAGAGGTTCGGACGGGGTGGGGGTGAGACAAGAGAATGGGAGTTACTGTTTAATATGTACAGAGTTTTTTGGGGAGATGATGAAAAAGTGCTCAAAATGGATAGTCCTGATGGTCACGCAATGTTGTAAGTGTATTTAATGCAAGTGAATTGTACCCTTAAAATGCTAAAATGGTGAATTTTAAAATTATTAGAATGTTAAGTTTTAAAAAATAAATTTCTGTATTACAATGGAAAAAATGTTTTTTCTTTATGAAGTGATGGTACTAGCATCTGGTGGCATGACAAAATATTTTTAATGTTTATTTTTGTACTGTTTTTCATAATAGTTTTGGAATTGTTCTCCAAAAATAATAAAATCTAAGGATCGTTAATTTTTTAACATATTCATCTTGTCTATTTGCAACTCTTTATCTCCTTTCTCTAATCATCTGCTTCTCTAATTATTTTTACTTCTGTAATTATTCTCTACTCTGTTCCACTAAGCTTAATTATATTGAGCAACTTATTCTACTGTATATATTTTTATTATTCTTTTCAATCACTATGGACTGCGGCCCCCATGTAAGACTCCTGGAGGCACACAATAAACTTGTGCAATACACAGATGTGTAATATGTAGAAGATATAACTTTATCTTTCATTTTATAATAACAAAGAAGGATGGAGTAAAATAAAGACATATTTTTAACAATGAGATATGTTTACTGATGGTGAGTATGTCTTTGAAAATAGAAGCTACCCCAGTTATTTTAGTCATGAGAATTTAATAGAGAGAATTGGTTAAAGAGGTACTGGTGGGCTCAAAAGAATTTTAAGACATCACAATAGTAAAGGGAGGAAGCAGCTACCAGCTACTGTTGTCAAGTTGGGGAAAGGGGAAGTGGTTGAGAGACTCAGAACCTAGAGGCTTGAAGAGGGATTTCTGCAGAGCTCCTAGTCCTCTTAGAAAGGGAGAAGGGGCTCAGCAGAGCAAAAACCTAGGCCTTGGAATAGAAGATGCTGCCTGGCTGATGCTAGTACCTCAGCAACTCAGAGCTTTGCTGAGATGAGCCAAATCTCAAAGGAGAAACTTCTACTCAGCTAAAACTGGTTTCTTTAAGGGAAAATGTGTTTTTAAAAGGCTGGAAACATGAACTAAGTGCTGTTCCCAGGCTGGAAACACGAACTAAGTGCTGTTCCCAGAATGAGGAGCTGTTGCAAGGGCAGGACTGTTGGGAACAACACAGGCATCACAGAGCAAAGATCAATTGCCGGCAGGCGAATCTCTTCTGCTGTTCGCCACCTGTATACAGTCTTATCGGAGTATATGTTAGAATCCCATATAATGGCAATAACAGCTTCATGCTTTCCCCTAAAAGTGTTCAATGATCTTATTTACACACAGAGATGTTCTCATCCACTCTCTACAAAGGGCAACACAAAATCCAATTGGTCAGAGAATCCATCACAAGATATTGTTAATAACTCCCCATATTCAGTCCTGGTCCCACTTGAATATTCTGTAATCTAAAGACTAACTTATAAAGTTAACTATCCATGACAATTCTGAATAATATAATACAGATGAGATAGGAGTGAGAGACGAAGCAGTCCACACACACACAGTGCAGGGGAAAACATGCATAGCAGCTATGGGACTTGTTTATGTAATCGGTCATGAAGCCCCAGTTGATACAGGCCCTTCTGTATCAAATTTGCTGATTTCTGTAGTGTAAATACTTCCAAAGACTGATTTCAAGCTTCCGAGGTGATGTCACTGAAGGCCGAGTTGAGAAATAACTCATATAATCAGTGCTTGGGAGACCTTATGTGTTTGCTCCGATGAACCAGGGCTTTTAGAATATCAGATGTCATAACAGCATCTGCCATTTTGCACTCTTCGTGTCTGCTAAGCAAGAGGAAAAGATGATGCTATAATGGCCAGGGTGATAGATTATAATTTGTAGGGGACCATTCTGCGTGGCTTGGGCCCAGCTCCCAGTGGAAAGCAAGGTCCAATGCACAGGACTCACCCCCACAGATAGGTTCTCCCGTGGGGAATCAGGCCTGCATTGTACCTAGGCCGCTTTGAGACTTGCTTTTGCTAAAACTCCCTCACCCTGAATTGAGGCAGCAAACATTTACTGCAAAGTAACTTCCTAAAATCTATGCTAAACCTTCCAAGGATGAGTGTAACTGATTCAACTACTTTTCCCTTTTCATTTGCAAATATCATTCTTCCTTTGTTTTCTGTAAAATGTAACCACCTAAAGCGAACCTGTGCATAGTAAATGAGGACCATCGTGTAAAGTGCTCAGAAAAGAAATAAAGGCCTGTCAGGGCGAGGGCTGTGGCTTTTTCTCCTCTTGAGAGAGAAACCATGCCATCCCTTTTCCTCCACAGGACTCGGTAGTCCGTGTGAATTTCTCGTGTCTCATCCACAATGTGGTAGACCTCACAAGTCAGGGTCCACATCAATAATTAACAGAGGTAAATTGTGGTTGTTGCTATACAGTTTGGGCAGAACTATCTAGATCCTCTGGGAGTCTCCTCTTATGATTTCCATGAAGTAATTGAAAATTAGAGCAAAGTAAATATATGAATAAGTAAACAAGTAGGTGAACAAACAGACAAAGGAGACCGGTCCACTCATGATTTAGAACCCTTCAGGAATCAACATTTAAATCTCTACATACTGGTGAAGATTTCCCTGGTCAATTTTTATTTTTCCATGTACCTTGCAATGGTTTAGGAAGCCTCTAGTTATCCATTTAAATGTTCTTCTGGTATCAGATTAATCTAGAATGAATGACCATTTTATCTCATACTTTTTTCCTCATAAATGACATTATAGAGATGGATGAAGCAGAAAGAAGCAAAAAAAAAAAAAAAAAAAGGAAAAAGAGTCAATATTTGTTGATTAGTCTTTGAAATTAATGCAAAGGTTTCCTAGTTCCTGGGATCCTTGGAGAAGGATGAGAGGAATATTTGTCAGAAAGAACTGAAATACAGTATTGTTTTAAGAGTGTATTAGTCATTTCTAAAATTACTTTTAATGCTATAATATTGTAATTCTATGCACCGTTAGGTAGTAACTAAGGAGTGGGCGTTCTGAACCATTATGAAATTGCTATTAAATTATCTAAAATGTGATAGAAGAATAGCTGTAATCACATCGATAGCTTACATTAGCACTTTAAAATACTTCAAGGTATAATTTCCTCATAAAACATTCACTAGAGAAGCATTATTGTATAAATATGTCCACTCTTCTAATTATTTCCAAATGATGTAAAAATTATCATTCAACATCTATTCAATATTCATGGACTATTTTATATATGCAAGTCCCTATGCTGTGTATGTACTTTGAGACATACAAAAGAGTGTAATTTACACACTCCCTTATTTTACGGAGAACTTCGGAGCCATCCTTAACTCTTCCATTTAATCTGTCAGCCTGTAGCTGTAGGTTCTAACTTCAAAATATATCTCAAATTTATCTACTCCTCGCCTGCATTGCAATCACACTGGCTAAGTAATGACC
Organism: Glossophaga mutica; assembly: GCA_039655065.1. Lineage (NCBI taxonomy): Eukaryota > Metazoa > Chordata > Mammalia > Chiroptera > Phyllostomidae > Glossophaga > Glossophaga mutica. Next base: position 79,744,061 of record CM077304.1, read on the forward strand.
ATCTCGCACAGAACACCCCTCACTCCTGCTCTGCGTTTCCTCCACCTCCTCACCACCAATCCAGTTTATAGTTGACACACACAGTATGGTTTTCAAACATAAATGAGAACATGTTAATTACCTGGCATAAAACTGTCAGAGCTTCTACTTTCTTTTATGATAGAACTCAATGCCTTTGGCCAGCAAAGCTCTTCTAGACAGGGCTCCGGCCCGCTTCTGAAGCCTTTTCCGGTACACACCGCACCCCTTCCCTCACTGTGCTCAGCCATGTGCCCTTCCGTCCCCACCTCCCTTCTCGGCTTAGCACCGCTTAGCACCGCTTAGCACCGCTTAGCACCGCTTAGCACCCCTTAGCACCATGGCATTTGCTGTTCTCTCTCCCAAGTAAACTCCTCCCACTTCCTTTTATAAAATCTCTATATTTTGAAATAATTTCTAGTTTACATAAAAGCTGCCAGATAATATTAGGATTTCCCATATACCCTTTGTATAGATTAAAACACTTGCTTTTATAAGCACAGAAAGATCATCACAATCAGGAAATTACTATTGACCAAATTTTCATTAAAGATTACCACCTAATCTACAAAATCCATTGATTGTTATAATAATGTACTGTAAAGAACTATGATTCAATCCAGAATTTTATGATGCACTTAATTAACATGTCTCATTAGCCCTTTCTAAGCTGGAAGAGTTCCTCAGGCTCTCCTTGGAGTTCATGTCTTGGACAGATTTAAAGACTGTAGAACAGTTACCGATTTCCTCTTCACACTGTATTAGAAAGTACACCATGGCTGTCATTTCACTGGTGATGTTAACCTTTATCATTTGGTTAAGGCAGTGCATTGCAAAATTAATGTATGTATGAAAAATAATTTAAAAGTTTTTGATGGAATATACTTTGGTAATCTTTAAATATTATTTTCTGCATTAATTTTTGCATCCATTTATGATGCTTGCATAAATTATCAATATGAAAGCACCAAATACTGATTTTCCACTTCAGCATTCCTTTTACGTATATTAGTCAGCATTCTCCTTAAAGTAGAATTTATTGTCTCTTCAATTTAATGTGTAATTTTTTATTTATTTTTGTATATATGGATTTTGAATTTTTGTTTTATTCAAAGTGTTAACAGTTGTTACTATCATTATATATTTGATGTTCAAATTCTCCCATATTTGGTCAGTGGAAGCCTCTTCAAAGTTATTGCTGTATCCTTTTGACATATCTCCATTCTTTGAGTGCTTCCTTATTCCCAGCCTAGGGAATTGGCCCAAGATCATCTTGTTTTTTTTGTTTTGTTTTGTTTTTTGCCCAAGCCCTGGAGACAGCCACTTCTTCAAGAAGCCCTGGTCATTTTAGTTGGTTCATTTTAGTGGAGAATAGTATTCAGAAACTAAGCTCTCAGTGCCAGCTGTGCTAAATGGTACATCATTCATAACTCACTGGTTCGTCAGTGGAGAGAGCTGGAAAATACATATGCACATGCATACATAGACACACATGCATTTATATCTAGTTCTACACCTATTTATCTACAATTTATTTTAAAAATCAATTTCACTCTGCTAACTCTAATTCTAGTCTCCCTATTCTGTTTGTAACTCCATTTATTAACAGTGAGAAACTAGTCTCTCATTATTCTCAATTTATTTGCTTATTTTCTCTGTCCCCCCTAAATTATATGCATCAATATCCCAGCAGTCTTGGGAAAAGCTCACAACCTATAAAGAGGAAAAAGAAAGAGGAAAAGAGAGAGAAGAGGAGGACACCTCACCATATCTTAACTACTTCCATTTCATTCTTGAATCCCTAGCACAAATGCTTTAAATCCTTTAAAATGGAGCCTTTTTATAATGACACATGGGTCTCTATGTGTTACACACAGGTCATAAGTAAAAATATAAGGTTGGTGACCTAGTTTACAAAACTGTGTGTCAAATTTTATTGCTTTATTTAATGAAACTGGTTAAGATTTCGGGTCCCTGGCGAACTGATTCTGCCACTTCCTAGCTTGTGAACTAGGTCCACAGATTTTAACCATCAAGTGTAAAAAGGGCCTCATTAATTCTGAGAGAGCCAACTCATATGGATGTTGTGAAGAACACACGAGATCAGAAATGTAAAGTTCTTGCTGTGAACTTTACTTTGCATATGGTAAGCACTTGGTTAAAAATGTTAGTTGTTGCTGAAATATATTTTGGGTAGTATTATTGATATGAAGTTAAATGTATATTAATACCGGCATTTACATTTCTCAGATTTAAGTCCTTCAACAATTTATGTATCACCCAAATCAGGATCGTGTATTGTAAAAATATTATTAAACTATATGAAGATTTTTCTTAAGAAACATTACAAATTTATATCAATGAAAAATATTGAATACTTGTATATTATACAAAATAGAGTAAATATATTTATTTTGCTAGGTTATCTATTACAAAGGGATACTATTTATTTTCAAAGATGATCCATGCCATCCTAAACACGCTAATACACAATAAATATCTATACAATGATGGAAAAATTGACTAATATATTTTAACTACTCATATTTTAATAAGAAAAAAGTGTTTTCAAAATATTTTGCTAATGCCCAGACTTTTAACTAGAATAATAATACATTATGTTAACTTTTATAGTTGCTTTCATTTAGGAAAACAAGATTTGTAATTATTGTTTGTATTTTGTTTTTAGGAATCAATTATGTTGGTCTTTTTTATATTTTATACAGGTTTCATTTCTACATAGAAGTATTTTTAAATTACATTATAATAAAAGTGTGAAAATAAAGTTTTAAACTATAAAAACAAATTTTTTACATAAATATACAACATCCAAAGCAATTATTATTGTTACTTTACTTGGTCATCATGTAAATGAAAAAAAACTTGAAAAGCTTTTATTGAATCAAAATGTGCTACTGCCCTCTTATGGAAGGTACTTGAATGACAGTGTTTTCTTACAGATCTCTTGGAAAGGATAAATTTTTAATGTAATATAATTCATTAAATTGTATTCTGTCCACTATTGGTTTTACTTTTTGTTAGTTAACTTCCTTAATACAAGACAAAATTTAAGAATTTTTTATTTGTATAGTTTTTTTCTCCTTAAGTTAAGCAACATAGTATTTCTAAAGTTTATCAGAGTGTTCTTTCACTTTGAATCAGAATTAGAGTAGTATATGTGATGGAAAACTGATTTAACAGTCAAGCATTTAATGTTGGTGCTTGGTAAAAATATTCATTTTAATGTTTAAGCCGTGGATGGTTACCATGCTGGTTCATACAAAAAAAACTGAATAAGAAAATGTGGAACCAATAGTTAGCACTATATAGTATGTACTATTTGATATACAGCACTCTAGGAACAAAGCATTCTCTACATATTTAACCCAACGTACTCTCACATCAACCATTTAAGGTAGGTATCGTTACCATCCCTAATATGGACGTAAGAAAAGAAGGCATGGAGAGGCATACATATTACTCACTGTCACTTGGGTACTATGTTGCAGAGCTGGTTTGAACCCAGGCTACCTGATTCTCCGTCTCTCGGTCCAAAAGGCTACTGGTGTTCTTTGTGTAAGATAATTTATAATAGCATCTGATGTATCGATCCATGATTCCCTAAAGGAACCCAAATATTGTCAGTTCATCTCTTGTTAGATCATTTTTGTGGCAGACCCTTCTGCGTGGCGTGGGCCCAGCTCCCACTTGGAGATGCACAGGACCCACGCCCACGGATAGGTTCTCCCATGGAAAATCAGGCTTGCAATGTGCCTAGGCCACTTTGCGTCTTTTTGCCAAAAAACCCCTTTACCCTGACTTGCAGCAAACATCTACTGCAAAATAACTTCCTAAAATCCATGCTAAACCTTGCAGGGACCAGCGTAACCCACTCAACCACTTTTGCCTTTTCATTCGCTAATATCCTTCTTCTGTGATGTAATTAGGGGCATTGGCTCCTTTTGTTGTAATTGGGGCATAGTGAGTGAGGACTATCTTGTAATGTGAGGAGATACAGAATAAAGGCCTGTCATGGCGGTGGCCGAAGCTTTTGCTCCCCTTGAGAGAAAAGTCACGCTGTCGTCCTTTTTCCTCCACCGGACTCGGTAGTCTGTATGTATGTTTTTATTTCATCCAAAATGACGTGGACACTGCTAGCCAGTGTCTGCATCAATTTTAATGAGTTTTAACAAATTGGATTGGTAAACTAGTTTGGTCCTATTTAGAGAGTTTGGGCATCAGACATAGCATTGTTTATTCTCTTCTAATGCCTCTTCCCTCTTCAATTACACCTTCTCTCCTATTCCTCCTTCTTACCGGGCCCACACCTCTAAAAAAATTGCATGTCCTTTCTGTGCCAAGCACTGCCTAAGTCCTGGAGATACAATTCTAAATAAACAAAACATCTGACCTTTGGGAGTTTATAGGCAAATGTGGGGAACAGAGAATTTGAATATAGTGAATGAGTGCTGGCCCAAGATCAGGGCATATACACAGGGCCATCAGCCCCACAAAGGAAATACTATGTAAACTGAGAACTGGACAATGTATTGATTCTAGCCAAAGATAAAGAAAGGGGTGGGGAGGAATGGAGGTCAACCGGAACAGTATGTGCAAAGAAGTGGATTAGAATGAATTTAAGATTTAAAGAGGTGTAAAGGCTGTACTTACACATTGCTGGAGAGGAGAATATGCTAGGAAAGAGATGAGCCAGTGAGGTGGCAACTTACTGTGAAGACCCAGGCCTACCATTGTAAACAGTTTGAACTTTATCCTAAGGGAAATGTAGAGCCTTAGAAGGATTTTTAAGAAAATGGTTAAGACCATAATTACACTTTTAAATGTTTCAGTTATTTGCATTTTTCTCTAGAAATTAAAGAAAATAGTGAAATCTATAATTTATTATTTCACCAAGGAAGCTGAACATAAATGAATACAGCTGCAATGTCCTCTATACTGGGTTGAATTGTGTCTTCCCAAAAAAAAACATGTTGAAGTCCTAACCCCTGGAACCTATGCATGTGTGGCATTTTTTGGAAATAGGGTGTTTGTAGATCAAATAAAGATAAGGTCTCCTGGATCAGGGTGGGCCCTAATCCAAAAGACCACTGACCTTAAAAGAAAAGAAGAGACACACATGTGACTACAAATGCAGAGACTGGTTTGATGAATCTACAAGTTAAGGAACACCAAAGATTGCCCACTGCCACCAGAACTGAGAAAAAAGCACAGAACACTCTCTCCTCTAGAACCTTCAGAGGGAGCATGGCATGATTTCAGACTTTCAGCCTCCAGAACAGTGAGAGAATAGATTCCTGATTTTGTTAAGCCATGCAGTCTGGGGTACTTTATTATGGCAGCCCTGGAAAACAGAAAATACCCTCCCTTCTGTCTGCAGGATTTCATACCAGGAGCACTCCAGGGCACTAGAGAACTTACTAAATGATAGGCAGTTGACTTACGAGAAAAGACCATCATTATACTTTGCAAGACATTTTTTACATATTTTCTCCTCTCTGAATTGTCTATATGGTTATATGTATAGGTAAATACAATTGTCCAAACACACCAAAAGTTTCATTAATTAAGTCTCATGTCTTCTTATTTTCCTGCTGAGATAACAGTGCATCAAGAAACACTCCCTGGGCAGGTAATTGACTCTTAAGAGTTTATATGAATGTCATGATGGTAGTAAGAACAAATGAGATATTACATGTGATGTGATTGTAAAATGTCAGATTTTGTAATCTGCCTGTCAGCAGATTCTAACAGGTGTGCGTTCTTTCATCGGCATTCATTTTTTAGTTTTTTAACAAGACTTTTGAGTAAATTTGGACATGTAACCTCAATATCCCCTCATGCTCTCTAGATTCTCAAAGTTATTTAACGTAAAAGATCTGGGTTTGTCACCATATATTGGGTTGGGCAAAAAGTTTGGTTTTGGTTGTTATTTTTTTCCTGTACGACAGCTCTAGTAGTGCTTAGTTGTCTTTAACTGCATTTGAAACAACCTAATGATTTTGTTAGATTGTATTGTGCCAGCTGTCATATCAACATTCGTTTTTAAAAAACATATCGAAATTTGTGAATTTTTGTGTAACAACTTTAATATTGAAGATCAAAGAAAATACTAAACATTTTCAGCATATTATGCTTTATTATTTTGAGAAAGGTAAAAATGCAACTGAAACACCCACACAAAAGGTTTGTGCAATGTATGGAGAAGGTGCTGTTGAATTGATCAAATGTGTCAAAAGTAGCTTGGTAAAGTTTTGTGCTAGAGATATCTTGCTGGATGATGCTCTATAGTCCAGTAAACTAGTTGAAGTTGATAGCAGTCATACTGAGACATTAATTGAGAACAATCAATGTTATACCACAAGGAAGATAGCCGACATATTCAAAATATCCAAATCAATGAAGTTATTGGCAAAAATGAAAAATGTATCTTTTATTTTATGGAAAAAAAAAACTAAACAGACTTTCTGGCCACCCTAATATTATACACCTTGCTTTGCATACCTGTACTGCCATCTTGGCTATATTATGCTTCTAGTGGTTAAAGAGGTTCTATGTTGTTCTGGTTCCTTTAAGCCAGTACGAGAAACCATTGCTACCTCCATATGAGGGAGATTTTGATATTTCTGTTCACAAAGTTCTGGTCCCTAAGATTTCATTCTTTCCTTTGCTCCTTTCCATAGTTCCCATTTCTTCCCTGGCTCTCTGACTCCTGACTTTTGGGCTGCATCTTCTGTCTTCAGCCCTGTATTCATTCGTTAGATCCTATAACATATTTAGCTTCTCTGATTTGCATGTATTTCACATGCGGCATGAGCTTAGGAAATGTATTTGGAATGGAACAAAAGTATATAATCTCTTGGCCATTTATAAATCAAGAGGCTAAATTTATCTTGGCATCTCACAGCTAGTCTTACATATAGGAAAAACAGGGGAATTCTTATATGTGGTTTGATTTTTATGAATTTTGGAAAGCTTCAAGCTTGAAAAGGATCACCTTCAGCTTTTGAGGATACCTGAATATAATTACCACTTAATATGGAGCAGCAACTGTGCTGAACATTTTATCTCATTATCTTCTTCAATTCTCATAATAGGTATAGATGATAGATAGCATAAGTAATTTTACTTTACAGATAAGGGCACTGAGGTTCAGATTGGCTTCATAAATTGTCCAGACTTACACAGTAATAAATGGGAGAGCTCACATTAAGAAAAACATAAATTAAAATTCAAGATCAAAGTATTCTTATTTTATATACTCTTTATATAAATAAGAATATTTGTATATAGCCTTTTGTAAATTTTAAATTCATTTTTAATGAAATGTTACCCAACCTAAAAACTGAAAAAAGTGAAGCTGCTTTCAGTCGCATAAATGGAGGTAGAGAAGAGGGGAAAGCCTTTTCCACTGTTTTCCCCCACACTAGGGCACTGCGCACTGAAGGTGGAACTGATCTGAGATTCCTGTCTATCAGTGATTGCTCTTAAGAGTAGAGCTAAAGCCTAAAACTTTATCTAGTCATTTACGCCCTAACTAATGGATATGGATTAAGGAGAAGAGGACAGAAAAGACGAGCAGAACAATGCAGCCTGAAAGTGGGCAAGAAGAGAGGAAAGAGCTGAGGGAAAATAGTTGACTTGAAGTTCAGGGCTACCCATGGAAAACCTATAAACATCCAGCTAAAATGGTGTTAATAAGAATTAGGGATGCAATAGCTAACTTCTCTATATCTGGTAGTCCAGGCCTCAGTATTAGAGCTCTTACATGAAATAATCATATTTCACTGCTTCAAAAATTTGGACTATGATTTTCAATAGCTGAGTTTCTAGATTTTCAAATCCATATTACCTAATACATACTATGCTTCTTAAAACATGAATAACAAGTGAGAGCTATTTTTCTAGACTTCCCGTAGCTTATGCTCAGCAATTACACTCCCTCAGTTTGTCCCTTGTATGTTTTAAGATGAGGCTAGCTACATTCTAAGGTACATATCCTAGTAATTCCTTTGTGAGAAACTATCTTGACAGCACAAGCCCCAAGTCAGCTTTGAGGGCTAATCAATAAGAGCAGACAGGGTTGTCCAGCCTGGCTGTGCAGTGAAGACTATCACAGCAAGGGAAGGAAAAGCAAGTGCCCATGGTTTGTTTCTCTGTCAGGTGCACACAAGTAAGCTCTTTTGTTGCAAATGTTTCCCCATTTTCTCTAAACAGAGTAGAACTGACTGCTTTCCCTTTCATTAATTGATATACAGGGAATACTTTATTCTATTAAAAGACAAAGACTCATAAGCATATAAATTCCTCTCCAATTACCTGAATAAGACAAAGATTTAGAATTCTATTCAGACTATTGCCAAATAATCATTATTTTCACTCAGAAATAGCATAATTTAATGCAAAAATGTATTCTCCCTATTTCAGAAACATCCTTTATTAAAGCTTTAACATTACCTGAAATGATTCTATTGTGAAAAAGAAATGCCTTAATCATATACGATTGAACTCCTATGAAACTACTTGTGAACTGTCAAGTATTTTTTCATTTCATTTATGCATGGCAAAATTAAGGAAAAATCTCTATTTTCATTATAAAGGGTACTTGTGATGTAAAAATACCCAAAAGAGTGTTATTTCTATCCATCAGCCCCATCCTAGAGATGTTTTGATCACTCTATCTGAAAATAGAAAACCAGTTATAACAGTGTTATTTAAATAAGTTGGAAATCTGAAAAATTAAAATCTTTGAAAAATTCAAGTTTAGGATGTGGCCTACTGTGTTTTCTAAAGGAAAACAAAAAGGTCTCACAAGGTGGTGACAAAAATTTACATTGTTTTGGTACTGTAATTCATCTGTAAAATTCAATGGGAAGGTAACTTAATTTACTTGTTTGAATTGTGATTTAAGTAGAAATATTTTATGAAGATGTAAGAAAAATCAAAGTGAAAAAGTTTTGGATGAGAAAATGCTCTTTATGCTGTATGGATATGATGACTACAAGTTGAAAAGTCAAAATAAAATAGATAATTTCCATATGATAATAAAGTGCATATTATATAAATTATTAGATTTATTCTACTGAATCAAAGGCCTAGAATCAGTTTACTACTGTGCTCACTTGCCTAAAAAATATAGGGGAAGTAGATGTTCCTATGTCAAATGGCTTGTTGGTTGGTATTCTACGCTGACATTGCGTTCCTTTATATGGCAACTCGAAAAAAATTAAGATGATTAAATCTCTTATACAATTATTTACAATTATTTAAAAAGCTTAATTAAAATAATTCTACCCAAAGTGTATTAAGAAAGCATACGGCAAGTAAACTTCTACTTGCTTCCTTTTGCAGAGATTGGACCACCCACATCCCCTCTTGCTAGAAAGGCTATTTTCATTGCTTAATTCTACTAGTTACTGATCTGACCTCAAATCTCCTAATTTGATCGTTTTAATATTTGCCCAAAATAAGGCAAACCTTAAGATGAAGGGAGAAAAAGGCATATTATTGACAAAAGCAAGCATTCTCTGGTGGAATGAGTACAGACCAGGAAGGAATCTGCAACTCTGAGTTTGCTGGACCTCTCTCTTCACGTGGGGAACTGCTAGTGAGGAGCAGATGAAAGGAAGGCCTCCACTGCTCCCATGCCTGCAGATTTTAAGGTTTACTGGGTCTTTTCAGATTGGGGTACGTTGGGGTGTCATGTTCCGCTTTTATTTTTTATTTTTATTTTTATAAGCATTCCTTTAAAGAACCATATGTTTTTGCAACCCTGTTAATGACTTTTGCTGAGAACATTATATTCTTAGAAATATGTCAGTCTCTTCTAAGGAACCTTTATCTTCCTTAGTAGGCAACTGAATGTGCCCCGAAAAGGCTATCAGTGGAAAAAGAATAGCAGCTAGGATATCACCACTACTCTACAGGGCATGGTTCCTTTTATTTACATGGCACCACATATGGTATTGTGTAGGCACCAAATGGCACATTTCTTTCTGTTCATGTAAATCAGATGGTTATTTTTTTTTCCCAGTGGTGATGGTGTGGTAGTATGTGCCTCTCTGTGTTTTGATGGTGGTGCCAGGAATCCCTGTGGTGTGTGTGTTAAAGCATTAGTGAAATCTAAAAGATACTGAATTTAGGAAAAGATAATGTCCCCGTTCCTGTTCTCTTTTTACCTCCACATAACAGGCATTCTTAAAGCAAGGTTTTAGGTGGGAAGGCATGTTGGGATAACTAGAAAATCAGCCAATTTTGGAGTCGAATAACATATGGAACATTTTACTTCAGTCCAAAGTTATGAAGGGAAAAATATGCTATACTTGGTAATGGATGGCTTATGGAAAATGTTATCTTTAATATTTCCAATAGTTTTCTGGAGTTTTATGGTTTTTCCCTTTTTGTCAAAACTCTATGGCTCAAAAATTTACAACTAAAGTTTATGGAAAAAATCCATGTAATTGCTATTGATTTTATTCACATTCAGTCAAGATAAATATGAATCCCTTTGAGATTGTTCAGGAAACACAATGACCAGAACAATATCAAAAGGAGAAATATATTTTAATTTCAAAGGATTTATTAGAAATTCCAGCTTCTATATACCCAATTATTTTCAACCATTATCACAGTTATTGCATCTTCATTTTCATTCTCTTTGAAGACAATTAGGGTTCATATTTTACTTGTACTTCTTTTCATCTTCTTCATACCTGTGGTACCTAACTAAAAATGCATGTCGCAATATGTTTTAAACAAAATATTCATTGTCTGCATCTATCCCAAAAGGACTCAGATTCAGTATGTTGAATATATGTATTTTAAAAAGGTGCTGATAACTCAAAAGCATAACTATAATAAGCACTGCATCTTAAACTTTCTGCAATTACATACCCATTTGAAGATTTGATGAAAAAAGTAACTTCTGTCTAAAAAATACACATAAACACAGACATATGAAAATGCAAATATACTTTCATAAAATTACATCCTAAGCCTTCATTGCACCAACATGCTAGACTCCCTCATTATGACTCTAACACCAAACAGTTTATTTTCTCCACTGTCCTTTTATCACATTCTGAACACTCTATGAGCCCTCCCATTTCACTCCCCAGCCCGCCTTATTATTGGAAGATGCGCAATACTTGGCCATGTTATGTCTAGGTACAAGTTTAGGCCAGAGTTTACAGATGCAGTGGAAAGTAATACAAAAAACAAGTAGTCTTCATTTTCAGACTACAAAGAAGAATACTCCATGGTACCATTCACTGATTAAATAGTACAGTGCCTGGAAAGGGCAGGTGAGGGGTGTCCCTGAGGTAGGGGAGAAACCGAGGAATAGATGGAGTATTCATATTCTTACAATGGTGTGATGGCTTACAACTAAGGTAGATAGATTCTTGGCGAAGAGAAGCTGAAAGGATGAGCAAATGAATAAATAGATGAAAAGCTGAAGAACTAACAAAAAATCAAAAAGCAGAGACCTTATTTATTTAGTTCTACCTTCTATGGTCTAGTTTCCTCATTTGCCAGCCAATGAGGGCATAAGAAACAGTTTAGATGCTCTTACTTCTCAAAAAATAGGACTCCTACATTCTTCATATCACTCTGTGAATAGCAAGATGGAGACCCAGTCCTAGTGGAAGGCAGGTGTCCAAACTGTAAGAGCCCTCATGGCAAGAGAGGGAACAAAGAAAAGGGTTGCTGTCTGGCAATGTACCATGATAAGCTAAAGGCTGGCAGGTAACATATTTGCTACAAACTTGTTAATATCGGGGTAGCTCATAAAAATATTGCTCCAACACAAAAATAAATAAAATTTACATTACTTCAACTTCTGAAATAATGAAGTAGGTCTATGTGCCTTCTTATGAAACACTGTCCAAAATAAATTATTCATTGAAATAAATAAGATTCAGAAGAAAGAATGCTGAATGCTGCCAATTATGTAAAATGTATATAGAGAGCATCTGCAGATGGATACATAATAAACCAGGAATGATGGCTGCCTTCAAAGCTGGGAAATAAGAGGCTAGAAGAAATTTTAGGAGTTATAATAATCTGAATTATAATCTTTGAGTTCTGTATAATGTGCATATAGTAATCTTTGAATTCTGTATAATGTGCATATATTGCTTATCTATAAAATATTTTTAAAATCTAAAAAATTTATAAAATATTTTATTGAGATACAAAATATACTGAATGTGTAAAACGAAAAACTAAAAATTTTATTCACCAGTGGAATTGTATTTTAAATGGGGTGATGCACTCTATAATATTTGGCCAAAATGAATCAATGAATATGTTGAGCATGACCTCCCCTATTTTGTTGTTTTATTGATTGTTATTTTAAAAATGTAATTAATATAGTGATAGGACAGTTATAAATAAAAGCCTTTTAATGAGATGGCACTCAACAGAGTGCTCCTGCTTCATGCAGTTTCATATATTCAACAGTTTCCAAAAAATCATAACTTTTTACACCTCAGAGACAACACCGACCAGCCAGCTGTCAACTGTATATGTGCTTTCCTGGGAGACTATGAGTATTTTTTGGACTACAAGAATTGTGGGTCTACATTTTAACACCATTTAACCATAATATTCTATGTGCCATTGTCTCTAAAATGGTGGTAACTCTGTTAATCAGTGTATTAATCCCACTCGGAATGTGATGGTTAATTATTGTGAAATGCCTAAGTGCTGACTGAAGTGCAAAGTGATCCAGTTCAGGTAATACAGGAAACATCAATGTGGAAAACAAATGTCATTTTTCAACTTTATTTGTAGCTTAAAATGTAATGTCATACAACTTTAACAATCACTTAAAAAAGGATTTATATTTGCATAAAACAGAAGCAAAACAGAAATATATGAAATAAGATGCCATCTTGCTTCAAGTTTTCAAATCAGTACTTAGAGTACCGTTATTCACCTATATACATCGCAAGTATATCATATAAATATACTATGAGTAATCTTGAATTCCCAATAAATATCAAGTAGGTTTTTAGGCACATGGCATAGAAAAATGCGGGATCCGCATAATTCTTGAGAGTGCTGAGTGACTCATACTTCGATCATTTTCACATATATTTTACACAAAATATACAGCCATCACACACATGATCCTTAGTCACCTCTGAATATAATCTTTCATCCCAACATTAGTGCCTTCTTATTCTTTGATACTATTGCTCTATATAACTATTACATAAGAAAATATTTTGCAGTTTTTTTTCAACTAATTGCCTAACAAGGTATCAATGCTACCAAAATAAGTACAGCCTATCTACACAATATATTCATGGAAATGTGCTGAGAGGCACCAACGTACAGAACCGTTCATTGTAATACTGGGAGTTAACCTGAGGGCAAACTTATATATTTTGAAGTATACCATTTTTCAATTACAAATACTATTACGTCCAGAAATTATTAGAAACTGAGGTAACTCCTGTTTTTGTAGGATAGAAATACTTGAAAAAAATACCAAAAGTATTTTTAAAAATTCTGACAAGCACGAACCTTTGTCATCGTAAGCTTTCTCTGTAACTCTGCCTGTGCAAATGTAAACCAAAGAATTCAAAGGAACACTCTAGCTGAGTTTACATACACAGTTAGGGTTGAAGATCACAGCCATGAAACACCTGAGATCACCCTCTGATAAGTGAAGCCTAATGCTTCTCTTTGTGGAGCCAATGTTCACTGACAAAAATGAACTAAATAAAACCCACTGATTTCTCCCCCCAGCTACAAGTCAGATTCTGGCATATCTGGCATATCTGCCATCAAATACCCTATTCCATATCGTCCATTGGGAGCAGTATCCAGAGTCGGTGATCCACTCTGTTTCCGATAAATATTTTTACCAAAATTTGGAGATGACATCTCGCTTGGTATCTTTCCATGAATGAGGCTTGCATCATCTCCCTCTAAATTTACCGACTCCTTTAGGACCCTTCCTTTCTTATAGGTCACAGAAGCTAAATTACCGGAACTATCGTCTATAAGGTTGCAGCGACGAATGATGTAGACAACCGGGACGGGGAGTATTGCTAGGACCATCAGTGAGATACAGACAACCATTCCCCATGTTGGATATCTCAGAAATTCCTCAGATGCCTGTTAAAGACAGAAATATGGGTTAATAATCTATTTTTCCCTGCAAGTATGGGGAAAATATTCTATTTGTCTCAGGTTTGGAAACAAAGAACCTGGGCTGGTCTTGTGACTTGCAATGTCCAAAGGAATGACGTGGATGTGACATTAAGCATCTTCAAGGCTAGGCCTTAAAGGCCTTGCATTTCTGCTTGTTTCATAGAACACTGTCCTGAGTCCATATTGCTTGGAAAAGCCAAGAATGAAAAATTATAAAGACATTGGCTCTCGGAGTTTAATCAGCTACTTGGGTTAGTGCAGGCAAAACTGAGAAGAATCACCCAGCTCACCCACAGCACCCAAGAAATACTAATGAGCATTGCTTTCAATCATGACATTTTGGAGTAGTTTGTTACTGAGCGATCGATACCTGTCACATTTGCCGTGCTAACTTTCTAAAATCTAAAACTTGAAGCATTTCTGGGCCCATGGGTTTTGGTAAAAGATAACAAATGTATTTATGCCCCATTAATGAATTTAGTTGTTATTATACAGAATTATTGCCCATAGAATTAAGGTCAGAGGTACCTCTGAAAAATTTTGTAACAGCTCATATATACCTTATAGTTGCATTATTATTTGGGTAATGCAGCTTGACAACAGAATTGAAATAGTCATTGCTAATATCAAATAGCTATAACAAAACTTCAATAGTTGGTTAAATTATGTCTACATGGCTAATGCACATTTTCATTGTATATAGTATCTGGGATATAATTTAATACATTTATGTAGAAAAATATTTCTGTTGGTTTAAGCAAGATATTTTCTAGTTAAGGATTAAATAATTACTGGTTCATCTATGGTCACATGAATAAAGCTACTTTAATTAGAACCAAGTAAGTATTTCACATGTATTTTTAAAATTTACAATGTACAAAAATATCATACACGTTTAGGACCGAAACAAAATATAAATCTTAATATCCCTGCATAAAAGCAGCACCGTTCAATAAATATCAAAATATACCGTGAAGAAAGCAAAAAACAGAAACTTCCTTATCCTGTATTTTACCTTATCTTCAATCCACGCATTATAGCCAGGAGGACTTAATCCCATATTCACAACACTAGCTATTAGCAGTGACAAGAGCATCAGAGGAGAAACGTATTTCCACATGTAGTAGTAATATCTGCTGGGAGCAAAGCCCAGCATATCTCTTAGGTCTTCCATAAACCTAAATAAAGAGAAAGTAATTATTGCTCCGATGCATATGAACGTGTATCAGATCACTGATTTGACAGGGGATTAGACAGGACATCACAAGACATTTTATACAGAATCAAAAGTCATATTGGAAGATGATATAAATTAAGAACATAAATAAAAAGGAACCAGTTAATTACATACCGTAATTTTCATTTAACAAAAGCCCTATTAAGCCAATTACTGAAAAATCTCCTCCTACTGATGACTTTGTACTCCATGAGAACAGTATTGGAAATACATTGTCAAATTCCAATATATTACAGGTTAGAACATGGGGGTAGGCTGACAGAGTGCAGAGATGGCTGGTTTTGAAATTAAGGTCTAAATTCCAGTCCTGGCTCTACAACCAGCATATTAAGTCCTCCTGTATAAGGATGCCTACTATCCATGTGTGACATGGGTGCTATCAGTTACCACAGGGTGCTTTTAAGAGGATTTAGAATTAATGCCTGTCAGACAGCTATTGCTACTATTGCTATCTAATACATGATTATAAAATGGAAGTTCCCCTACTCTTCTTTATCTGGAGATTTTAACAATAATAAAAACATTCTCTAAGCTTTGTCATAAAGCTCATTCAATACCAATCATGTTCTCTCTGTATTGTTTAAGAGGACTCTGGTCTTCATTCAACACACTCATTCCTACTTTACATAGAACTCTAATAAGATTGATGATCTTATTGCTTTGGCCATAAGATGTTCACTAAAGACAACAACTTTACAAAATATTGGACAAAGACTCCAGGGACTTTTTTCTTCTGAGATTACTCTAATGCTTCATCTCACATACTTTTCACATCAAGCAGGTATATAACTCAGAGGCATCCAGTAAATTCAATTAATGACTCAATATAAAGTCTGTGCAGAGAAAATGACATATATATCTTAGAGCAAGATACATAGTTTCCCAAAACTGGCCTGTTACATAAGGCATTATGTAGCATAAAAAATAAAATTCCTCTAATAAAAGAGGTTAGAAACATAATTAGGATAATAGGGTTTGGAGTTAAGTGAAAATGGCTATGAATTCCAGGTTTGCCTCTGTGCAGGTGAGCGAGTCACTTGGCGTCTCATTGAGCCTGAGTTTTCTCATCTGGGAAAGGTAGGTAGCAATAATAACTCAGAACAAGGTTCAGGGAACATAGCCAATACTCAATAAATCTTGGAAGCTACTATTTGATAACCAGAATTAAATCAAAGCTCCAGAATCTTAGACTATATTGCCATCTACACAATTTTATCTAATTTCCTAATAGGAGAATATACTTTATTAAAATTTGTCGAATAAAGAAGAGCCTTCAAAAGGTTTGATTTTATAGCATTTTCCCCTCTAGTCATTTCCTTCCTCTTCTAAATGAAATATCAATAAATGACAACTGGTGTTTCCAAAATATAGATGAAAATAAACTTACTTATCTATGCCATAGACAAAGGATACAGCAATATTCTCCAAAATGACTACAATTAGAAGAGGCAGTGTAGCAGAATAATCATCAAACATTGTAACAAAGTAATTTCCAGAGCGTTGCACAAATATCAGGCCAATACAAAATGCCAGAAGACAACAGATAACTGGACGAAAGGAATAAATGAAAAGTTAAACCCTTATTCAGAATCAAGAATTTTAAACTATACTATGAATTATTATATTCAAAATAATTTTGTTTTCACTTTCATCACTTGTCAATGGCATCAATAGGTATCCTGATACCACAGAGTATGATGCTGTAGAGCATCATACTACTCAGTACTATTGAGTATCATACTCTATATGATACTACAGAGTGTGATGCTATAGAGTATGACATATTGGGAGTTAGTAAACTTGGATTTAGCCCAGATTTTAAATAAATTCACTTTTTGACATTAATTCAGCTCATCTCCCATAGTCTGTGCAAACTTACTTACCAAACCCAATTAATAAATGAGGCAAAACTGAGAAGATTTAAAAAGTATAAATCTCCATGTACTTCTTCTCTTTATTAACAGCAAAGTGACCTTTGCAGGCAGCAAATGTTCACAGATCATTTCTACTTTTAATAACATTTTATGGTTTTAGAAGCTATATTGACTTTTGTATTAATAATGAAAGTAATGCAGCTTTTAAGAAGATTGTGATAAAATATATATTTTATATTTGACTGAAATATAGTTGTTTCTAAAGCATAACTGAAAAAAATCTGATCTGACCCTTCCTTAGCACCAACCCAAATCTTTATCTTGATATTGCCTGAAAACGTTAGTTGGGAATACAATTATAATGGGGTTGGGCAATCTGATTATCCAAATAACTAAGAAGAACCATCTTAAAGGAGTTTCTGCAGTAGGATCCATATAATATTCCCACAGTTTCATTTGACAAGTTATTCTCTCATGCACATTAGTAGAGAAGCCCTCAAAAATAAAAGATGACTGTGTTCTAGTTCTCAAGCACCTTTTATCAGAGGTGAGTAAAGGCAAAACAAGGGAGAATACAGATATCCCTGGGTTTGAAGATAGTGTTTGCCTAACACTCTCAGTAAGTGTGGATCAAAGTAATCCACTACCTCCATCTCTTAAGCACTATGCTAGTGTTATGAGTTACATTATACATAAATGGATAGACATATATGTAGAAAAGGAAAAGTAGTATGTACTACACTTGGAGTCTACCACAAATTGAAATATCTAAATGCTTCTTGCAATATGTTGTACTTAAAGTCTCAGGATGAAGGTAGCAGAACTTGAATATGAACCATAACCTGTGCCACTTTCACTGTCTTCTAATTATACCACAGTATAAGGCAAATATGAAGAAAGTGTGTTCTTAGTGGTACAGACAGTAAGAGTTTTAGTAGAGATGTGAGAGGAAAAGATAATGAGTAATTCACTTAGATAGTCCTACTGTACTTTCAGAAAAGGCAAAAACAGGTCTGACAAGGTTGATGGAGGTACATTTCATCAGGGTAAAATGTAACTTGAAATACAGGTTTGATTCAAAGACGGGTAATGGGGGAAGAGAGTACTGTATTTTTCAGACCATAAGACGCACCTAGGTTTTAGAGGGGGAAAATTTTTGAAGCAAAAAAATGTGGCGACATATTTAATAACATAAATAACATAATATTTCACCACTGTAAATGTAAACAGAACTCAACAGCAGCAGTAACAATCATTATTCCTCTCAAATTGTGGGGCGGCGCAAAGGGGAGCAGGGGGATGCACGTCTTATAGTCCAAAAAAACACAGTAATTCCCCTTTGCTCTGACCAAATAGGTCTCCCAGCGGGGGACAGCAAACACTACACTGTGTATTTTTCTCTCTATACTGATGCTTTTCCCTTAATTTTGCAAGCCTTCTTACCTCAGGGGGATTTGAATATGGGAAAAAGATGAGGAAGGCAGCAAGGATGACTGTTACTTAGCCTGCACATCTGGCAGGATATTGATAGCCTTAAATGAAATAGAAACTGAAGAAGTAGAGACTGCCTTTTGGGAGAAGAGGAAGAAGTTTCTCATTTACGTTCACCTGAGCTGAGGACATTTAGCATCAATATTTAACAAACTGCTAAAAATTGTTTTACATACACACACACTTCTCAGAGCAATAAGTGACAAAGGACTATATGTGAGAGTTATTTACATATAAATTATTACTAAATCTGTCAGAACTAAAAACAGAGCCTCTGGGACCTTGTACACTACTGGCCAGCATTCGAGATCACCTACATATTGTTTTTCCCAATTTATTTTTGCATCACTTACCAACGCTCCTCCTGCACTCTGGTCTAAAGGGCTTCCTTACTGCTCTCTTTATCTCTATTTTATGCTATCCTCTGACCTCTGAGAAGACCCTTCCCCTTTCCAATTCAACTTCCCTATCTTTTATGGTCAGTTAAATCACATATTTAGATGATCTTTGTTTCCTCTTAATTCGTATAATATGTAAAGTGTCTATTATGCTATGTATCAGTATGTTACATGATAAGTCTTTTATCTACCCAACTTGATTTTGATTATCAGTACTATTATTTTTTGAGTTGAGGCTCTTCTATATCTATATTAATTTCTCCTATATTTTTATGTCCCTCAAATGCAGTACAAAACTGCTACTTTAATAAATGCTTGCAGATTGAACTTAGTAATAAGCATCAATATGGATAAATGGTTTTATTTTCTATTCTACCTACAGATATTAACCCCTAGTGGACCACAATTGCTATTTTTATATAAGAAGTAAGTTTACATTTATCAATTTCAGCTACGCACTTTCTGGAAAAGGAATTTCAGATCCAAACTACCTTGTTATAATTAATTACTTGACTTGCATACAAATCTATACATGAACATCCTATAACTTTATTTAGTACCAGTAATTCATGATGACATCACTATTTATAAAGAACAATATAATAATTAATATAATCTATACTGAATTTATCATTTAGCCTATATAACTTACATAAATAAATAACAAATAATAGCAAGATATATTAACACACATTAATAAAACCCAAAATAGAACACTTCCCCATTTCTACTTCTTATTCCTCAACAAGAGTAAAATGGCCTGAATCAGTCAATGAAAGTCAAATACATAAAAACTCACCAGTAAGAATTTCTTTCCTTGCTTTGAAAGTGTCCACGATAGGCGTGATGATCCCTTCGATGGTTCCAAACATGCTGCCGAGCCCAAGATTTACCAGCATGAGGAAAAACATCACCGACCAGAAGGGAGATGCAGGGAAATGTGTCATTGCCTCTGTAAAGGCAATAAAAGCTAACCCAGTTCCCTGAACAGCCTACGAAATATCCAAATAGCAACATGAGCACAGAGCAATATTAAGTGTTGGCTATGTACCTCAGTTATAAAGAACTCTGAATAATGCCTGGGAGTGACTGGAAATAAATGTGCAGACATCACATGGCCCCCTAAGTAACTGTGTCTTTCAACTAACTTCAAGTTGATTGTATTATCTCAGAAAGAAAATAGACCAGAATTAAAAAAAAAAAAAAAAAAGAAAGAAAAAAAACACTTTTAAGGGTAATTGTCTTTTCTTACAGAATTCAAGATTGTTATATTAATGACAGCTTTACCCATAATTTCCTGCACATGATTCTTTATGTTTAGTCTCAAGTATAGTTAGGTATTTTAAAGCAAGCAATTAATGACTAATTTCTATTACTTTTTTTTTTTTGGCAATTTAAAGAGAAAGTGACAAGCTTTACAAGAATATTTATTAATGTTCACCTATTTTATGTTTATTAAAGTATATTTCACTGGTTAAGAAAAATAACTTAACCATAACTTGTTTCACACAATACTTATAATGGCCAAATATCACTCTTGTGTCAAAATAATCATGCAATGTGTAAGTGAGAACCACAATACAATTTTTGGACTCATTTCACTTTACATGATGGAAATCACTTAATTTATATTCATATTTTAAATTACTGTGGATAAATCAATGAAATTGTTTTTTAAAGTAAAGGAAAACTTTATGATTTAAGAAAGTTGTTCTATGAAATAAAGAATGTGAATTTTAAAAGAGCACAATAGGCATTTTAGACAGCATTTTCCTAAAAAACTAAGTCTTTTTAGAATGTATATTGTAAGTGAATGACACTTATTTTATTACTTAAACACAGCCTACTCACTTTATTTAGTTCATCTTCAATTTGACAGGAATTGAGGTGAAGAGCAGGGAACTCTTCTTCTTTCACTTTTTGAATGATATCATAAACTAAGTGATAATCTTCTACAGTAACAGCCGGTAAGTTGATGTGATGGGGAATAATATCCTGACTAATGTTGCCCATTTTCAAATATGTTACAATCATGTTTGAATTTCTAAAAAATAGAACAATATGTTAATGAACAAAATCTTGGGGGAGAGTGTATTTTTAATATAATTATGTCATCAAAAACTAAAGGAAATTGCCCTGTCTGGTGTGGCTCAGTGGATTGAGCACTGGCCTGCAAAGTCACTGGTTCTATCCCCAGTCAGGGCACATGCCTGGGTTGCAGGCCAGATCCCCAGCAGGGGGCACACGAGACACAACCACACACTGATGTTCCTTTCCCTCTCTTTCTCCCTTCCTTCCCCTCTCTCTAAAAATAAATAAATGAAATCTTTACAAAAAACCTAAAGGAAATTAATATACATACTCTGCAATGCATTTCTCACTTATGACATTTGCTTTGAAGCCCAGAACTGCAAATACCACCAATGTTGCCAAGACAGAAGTAAAAAAATTGATGAAGGACACCAGCACAGCGTCAAAGTGGCAGTTGTTGTCTCTTTTGTTGTAGCTTGAAAAGGCAATGACGCCACCAAACCCCAGACCTAAGGCAAAGAACACCTGAGTAGCAGCTTCTCTCCAGACCTTGGGATCCAGCATTATTTCAAGCTGTTTAAAATTAAACATAATAGAAGTCAGCTGCAAAATAACATGTCAGAATAATCTACATGGAATTAGTTGTATTATTTAAATATATCATAATAATCTTTATGCACTTAAAGGTTATTTAAATCAGGGGGATAATCTGTTCTTAAGTAGAAACAAATTTTTCATTTGAAAAAGGAGGGCATATGAATAAGAAGTACTGCAGACTATCAAGCTTTTAGGTGCAGATTTCACTTACATGGAAATTTTCTACCTATGAGAATTTTTAAATACCTTTAAGACAAATCATCAGAGGATTATTTAAAAGAGAAATTATCTTCAATTATTCCTATTTATGTCTTTGCTTTCTTTCCAAAGCAAAATAAATCAATTATTAATAGAAGTTTAATAGTTACTTAATACTCTATGTTTTGTGTTTTCTGGCAGAAGTCTAACAGCCAAAGCAGATAATAATTATAAGCCTGGTAGAGTTAAACTATTTGTGCTTTGCATATTCACATATGTATTATTTATTTTATATATTACTTATTCATTAATTCAAAAAAGCTTTTTTGAAAGCCTTTTCTTTGAAAATTAGAGAATTGCAACCACAAGGGTATATCATCTCTAAGACCCTTTCAGATCCAAATTTCTAAAGTTCTGAATCTGTGCTGAACGTAAATTTCAAGTAATTCTGCTTTACTTCCTAGGCAATGATCCAAGTGCCTTTACTGGGAGCAATGTGAAACATAGGTAAGAACACGAGTTCCACAGTTTCAGATCCTGATTCTTTCTGTTACTTAATAATCTAAATACAAACAGTGCTACCTAGAGTAAGCGGCCTGCCCTCTCTCAGCTTTCACTTCCTCGACTCACTGATGAAAGTAGTGAGACATACAATTTAACTATATTGCCCACCGCTCTAAGTGCTCAAAAATTGCTAACACATGA
This sequence comes from Glossophaga mutica, assembly GCA_039655065.1. NCBI lineage: Eukaryota > Metazoa > Chordata > Mammalia > Chiroptera > Phyllostomidae > Glossophaga > Glossophaga mutica. Next base: position 79,766,794 of record CM077304.1, read on the forward strand.
GGACTACAGTGGCATGCACATTGATAAGCACTTTATATAGATTATCCAATATTTAATCTTCCCAATCCATGAAATGCTTGCACTATTACCTAAACCTTAAAAAGGTTAAGTAACCCACCTAAGGTTACACAGCATTTCTGGGGTGGAGCTGAAATGTGTAACAGATAGATGACAAAATCCTTGGTTCTATCTAACATTGGGATTTATTGTTCAACTAATTTTAGTTATTATTATTGAAATGTACAAAATTTTTATTAAACATAATTATTATATTTATAATTTATGTACAATTAACTAAGACATGCATGAGAACAGGCTGACAGTCACCAGAGGGGAGAGGGAAGGGAATTTCAGGGGAAAAGGGGAAGGGTTTAGAGCAACAAGTATAAAGGACACATGGACAAAAACTAGGGGGGTTGGAAATGGGAGGGAGGTGGGAAGGGCTGGGATAGGAGTAAAAGACAGAAAACTGTACAAGAACAACAATTAAAATAAAATTTTTAAAATTTAAAAATTAAAAAAAAGACATGACCACACTATCTTATTATTCTATACAATCAACTGTCTATTTCTACTTTAGCCACTAGATGGCAGAAAGCACCCGTTTATTGAGGATATTAATCAGATTCCTGTACTTCCAACTCAGGAACTGTTTCCATTCAAGGTTTGGGAATATTTTGTGTGTTTAGGTACTTTCTCCCTTATACAAATAATGTAAATTAAAGGTAATTAAAAACTTCTTATTGTTATTATATTTACTATCACATGAGCTGAAGAAAGAACTATATTTTAATAGTGATCCTGGTCCTGGTTTAAAATGTTAATTATGTTGCATTTCTTAATACAGGGGCCATGTAAAAATGTCATAGCAAAAGGTTTAAATTGTAAAATATCCATTTATTCAAATATTTAGAATTATGTCTCAAACAACTGCCAATTTAGAAAAAACTGATATGCCAGAAATTCACACTAAAGCTAGTTGTTTTAAACACAGAACACGTCTTTTTCAATATTACAAACAAAAATAAATTTGGTCACTAAGTATGCCTCATTTGCAGATGATTTATATTATATATTATCATGTAGCTAAAATTTATAAATCGTAACTAGTTATTCACTGAAGTGTTCCAACAACACAGAATGTTAAACAGGACTTTTGAACTAGTCAAGAACACCAGATACCGATGTCCGTATTTTTGCTACTGGAGAATGTACACCAAGCTGGAACCAGACACCCGAAGAACACAGGCTCTTTTACACAGTGTCAAGGCAACTGCTAGAAGGGACAAAGAATTCTTGGGAAGCTTTTTGGTATCTTCTGCCCAAATCTCACACCATGATCATTCTTTTTGAAATTGTATTTTTACAACTCGGTGTCTGCTGATGATAGTGTTAGCAAAAGTAATAATGAGGTGTAACTTCATTTCAGTGAATAAGCAAGTTAATATATACCTCAAAACTTGGTTTTGTTTACTGCCAAATTAGTATAACAGGTCCACAAGGATTGATTAATTGGGTTCAGTGTACCCGACATTGAGGCCCCCTCTAAACTGAATGAAAGAGCATTCTAAGCCTTTTGTGAAACCAAATGAGAATTTTCCTGAAAAGTACATGTAGTTATAAAAGTTACAGAACTTCCCCAAATCACCATGGAAATATCATTCTAGAATGTACAAAATCACAAAATAAAACAAGAAGAGATAGATTTTCTCTGAGATGGGATTTAACCTGGGCCCATGGACTATATAGTCCACTTCCTGAGACTCTAAGTAAACTAGTGGGTTCATTATGTTTTTCCTGGTAAGAAGATTCTATTTTTTGTTAAGGAGTCCATGACACAAAATGTTAAGAACCATTGAAATAGAGGAGGAAGAAGAGTAAAGACTAAAAGTTCTAAAACTTACAAGTGCAAAAATTGGAAATTAATATAAAAGAGGAATCCTTGAAAATTAGTGATAGCCTATTCTAGAACTAAAATAGGACTTTAAAATTGGAGATGAATATAATAAAGATATATAAAATCTCTGGTTTATCTAGGCTAGATAACATAACGGCTATAGTTTAAAAGTCTAGTGTATATACTCTGGAACAATTACGCCTTAATTTGAACTGTGAGAACATTTTAACAACAAACATAATGCTTTCATGATTAAAAGCCTTATATAGAAATACTGTACGCACCTTAGGGGTAAACATGTGGCGGATGCCATCAATTGAGCCATTCAAAAGGAGTGCTCTAATTAGGAAACATATAAGTACCACATATGGGAACAGAGAACTAAAATACATGACCTGCAAAGAAAAAGAGGAAAAAAATAGGTGAGACACACTAACAACTATATTTTTTTATAGTTTAGATTGTTCTATTCTATACTTTGAGTTACTGTTTTTATATGATTAATAAAATAATTGATAACCCGTATAGCCATCTTAGAATGGCTTATTAGTCTTGATTTAATGATGTAAGGTAGGGGAAAAAATAGTCCTTTATTTCCCATTGACCAAACTTTCATTATGATTCTGTATAGCTTCTGGGATTGAGTGGTCCCTGTTAAGTCTCCTTCAGAACTTCAACACATAACCGAATAACCGTGTAAAGGTTTGATTTTTCTGCTTCAACAGTTTTAACCATTAAAATAAAGCAAGTGTTTTTCATAGAGAAAGAATTGTCCTAACCAGACCTTTACTGCCTCCCAGATGTCTCCATGTGTAGCCTATTAGGTCTCTGAAATTTTTCAGGTCCAGAAGGGAACTTCTGAATTTACCCCAGAGCTGTCTCCACTCATCTCACCTCAGTAAATGTCCCACCATCCACCTGGTGGCTCAAGTCAAAGGGTCAGGAGTCCTGCACTATTTGTAATAGTTTCCTAACTAGTTTGCAGGCTAACCAGAGATCACCTTAGTTCACTCCCTGCTTCACATACTCCAGGGATTTCAAACACAGTTGGTATAAAATCCCAGTTCCCCCTTCCCACCTGCAAAGCCTTACAGCAGGGCCCTACCTACCTGCCCCACCATTCTCCCTCGCCCGAGCTGAGTTCTAGCCCCTCGGGCTAGGCCCTACCTCTCCATAGACCAAGCCCTTCAGCTTCAGGGTGAGAGCAGGTTTGTACTCATCTCCCTCATCTGCTCAGAACTTTTCTCCTTATTTATGTCTCATCTTTATCTTTTCCAGGAAGTCTCTGCACACCAATCAAAATAAGGCTATGCTTTTTTTCCATCCAATATCTCTAACTGCCCTCCCTTATGCCCCATGAACCCTCCATGACATTATTATTTTTTTGACAGCACTAGACATTGTTGAAATTATTATTTTTTATGTATTTGATTGTTAATTTCCAGTCTCCCCTACTGGAATATAAGCTCTCTCAGGTCAGGAGCCTTTTCTTTCCTGCTCACGACCATATCCCGAACACCTAACACAGCTGTTGGCACACAGGAGTACATTCCGGTAGTATGCATCTGTAGAAGGAAGGGATGGAGGAAGGGTGGGAAGAACGGAGAAACTGCCATAGCAGAGGATGGCTTAGGGCAGGTAAGAGATAATAAGCCCAATAATTACTATAGACAAACAAGATATAAGTCAACATTATAATTTGCACTTCTACAGTTCTACTTTTATTTAATTGCATTTATTTTTATTTTTTAAATTATTTTCTTCTAATTAATGGCATTTAATTATACTTCTATTTAAATGCATGTGGAACACCCTAAGAAAAGTTATTATGAATAAAATATCAACATGCTTGAAAATTAATATTTAATTAAAATAATTATATTTTAATTTAGTTATAATAAAATATAATTTTCCCATCATTTCAAACTTGTTTAATTCCTTGATTACTTCAAATCACCTACATTGCTTTCAGGAGAAAGCCTTCAGGATGGAGTACTTTTTAATTATTCTTCTTGTCTACTTTCAACATCCTTTACATTTGTCAGTCTACTACGTATCCACTTAAGTAGGCTTGATCTCACTTTAATTAAAACTATTCTTTTTATGATTCTTCTTCACAAACCTTGAGGCTAGCTAAGAGCATGAATTCATTTTCTGCAAAACAGCTTATCTTTAAAAAAAAAAAAAAACCCTGAAATTTGCTGCCTTATAAATGACTTATTTTAATTAATTCCACTTACTTAATACTTCCTTTAATTTTGTTTATCCAGGCGAATCATACCCTTCCTATGTCCTCTCACACATGTCCCATAAACAGCTCATCAACCAACCCTATTGATTCTTCCACAGAAACCTCACATCCGTCCCTTTGTTTCCAGCCTCAGTGATCTGTCACTATTACAACAGCTTTCTGATCACCTCATCTCCAGATTCTCCTTGCCAGCTCCCCCTTCATCCCTGACATCCATCATCCACACTACTACCAGAATGATTTATTTAAACTGAAAATCTGATGGTGTCAATGAACTGCTAAAGATCCTCAAATGTTCTACATTTTTGGTTAAGTAACAGACTATGAGTCTAAGAGTGCCCAGTAGACACTCTAATATCTGAAGTTAATTTACAAGTTTCATCTCCCAAGGGCAGCCAAGTTGTATGTAAAAGTCGTAACAGGGGACTCAGCCATCTTTGGGCTTTCTATATGCTGTTTCCCATGCACCCAGTGTCTTCTCTGAACTTTCTGGTAAACTCCTATTCAAACACATACTCCAGCCCAGTGATTTTCAACCAGTGTGCCATAAAAACGTTTAAATATGCAGTATCTGAGTATTTAGTGAGGGACAGACTTCCTTTCCCTTGGATTGTCAAATTAAAAAAAGACAACAGCCAACACAATAGCTGTCCAATGTGAATTAATCAAAATTGTACCTATTTTTTTGTCAGATTGGCAAAAAATATATTTTTGGTATGCCACAGAATTTTAGTAATTAGTTTATGCATGCCATGAGATGAAAAAGGTTGAAAATTGATGCTCTGGCCCAAAGGTTACCTCCTCTATGAAATCTCCTCCAAAGTCCATGTTAATTGCAGCGAATACTTCTACACTACCACGCATTTTTCACATGCCTCGATGACTGCACTTACTCTGCTGCAATTACCTGCCTCACCCATTACATCATAGGTTCCATGAGGACAAAACTGTGGCCTATTCATCTCTGCATATCTACCAGTTCCTGACATATAGTAGACACTCCAAAATATTGTATAGAATTTATAAAAAGTTAAGTTGTCCTTTCTGCATACATTCACTTAACAATAAACTCATACTTTTTGTGCAGTATTTTTTAAATTATGTACCAATTATATTATCAGAGTCACTTATTAATTCAACAAGTATCTGAGTTCTTAAAGGTGTTGATCTGAATTCAATGAATACTCTAGCATAGCTTCCTAAAAAGGAAAACAAAAATTGTATATTTAATATAACATGGAGAAAAATAACAGCCAAAATTCTAAATACTTAAATAGTATCAAGTGGGTCACATCCTTATGTTATTCTTCTGTGAGCAGGTAAAAAAAAATAAAAAAAGTTAGGTATTAAATTCTCCAAGACATGGAGACAACCAGTGTCCTTTCCTAGATGAATGGATAAATAAGATGTGGTACATATATACTATGGAATACCACTCAACCATAAGAAATGATGAAATACTGCCATTTGCAACAACATGGATGGACCTTAAGAATATCATGCTAAGTGAAATAAGTCAGAAAACACCCAGAACCATGTGACTTCATTTATACGTGGGATATAAAACTGAAAATTGTAGACACAGACAACAGTATGGTGGTTATCAGAGGGAAAGGGGGTAGGGGAGTAGTAAAGGGTAAAGGGGGTCAAATAAATGGTGACAGGAGATGATCTGACTTTGGATGGTGGGCACACCAAAATGTATGGATCGTGTGTCATAGAAATCTACACTTGAAACCTATATGACCCTGTGAACCAATGTCACCCCAATATTTAATAAAAAATAAATAAAATGAAATAAGTGCCCCCCAAAAACATTCTGAGATTTAAGATGAATCTTAAGTCAGCTCTTTACAGAGGTGAATATATTTTTAACTCAAACTCTTTATATTTAATCATATGGGTTTAATGTCATACCAAAATAGTTGTAGATTGCTTTTAAAATGGTTAATCTGCCTGACTATATGTAAAATGCTATAATTTCTCCTTGCCACTTTATTTTATGCATTGCTAAATGAAATTATTTTACAACTGTGTTGATTGTCTTCCTCTGCTGCAAGAATCGACATTCTGTGAGTGAAGGCACTCGTCTGCCTTGTCATTGCTGCATTTCCAGAACAAGGTGAGTGCCTGGCACACAGGAGGTACTCAATTTAATACGTGTGTTAAATAAATTGATGAATGACTACACTGTTCAGAAAATACACACTTTTAAGAACTGGGAAATAAAACAATGAAATATGTTTCTCTAGCTAACTTTAAGACCCTCTGGGCCTTGACAATTGAAATGCCTTTCAGTAAGAGATTATCAACCAATATGAAAATATTGTACAAAAATATTTTCATTCTATGCAACCATTGAAGAACATAAAACATATGAAATCATTTGGTTGTTTTTTTCTTAAAATTATAGTGCTTATTCTAAACATACTCTCATAAAGTTATTATCTTTGAAGACTTAATAGTCTAGTTCTACCTCTGTTATTTATCAATTGTTTAATTCTGAACAATTATTTCTTATCCCTAAGCTTGTTAACAATGCAGTAAAATGAAGACAAAACTGCGTGAATCATCTGGCTGATAGAAAGATTTAAACCAGCTAATATATACAAAGTCCTTAGCATAGTAGTAGGAATAATGGCAAAGTAGTAGTAGCAGGAAAACATTACCTTAGAGTTAGAAGAACCTTAGAGCTCCTCATTTGCATCCCTCATCTTGGGGCAGGCATCCCCTTAACAGAGGCTGTGACAAAGGGCCAAGCAACCTCTGTGTGCTCACCTCCAATAATGGCTGAGCTCACTCGCACTGAGAGGGCAAGTTTCACCCATTACCAGGCTTGCTTCCTAAAACACCTTCCTCTCTTTGAAGAGTAACCAACACTCCACCACTCTCTGTAATCCCCAACTATTTGACCATAGTTCTGTTCTCTTTAGCCACATAAAGTAAGCCTTCTTCTTCTTTTTATTCAACTGTTTGAAGATGGTGATCATAGAGATGAGATTTCTCTTCTCCAAAATAAAGGGGGAAATAAAGATTTCAGTAAAATCCAGTATTGCAATCAGGGTTCAGCTGAGGTGTGCCCCCGGCCCAAATGACTGACACTCTCACACTCCTGTGTTAATGCACAAAGTTCCCAATTAGCCCTCCATGGTGTGCATGTGCTGTGAATTTTGCAAAGCATAACACAAGTTGACCCATATTCTCCTTTAAATGCTAAACTCTCTAAAGAGCTTATTCGTACACTACCATCGTACCTTAAATCGTATTTCTCTATACTGTGCTTGTGTGATTACCTTTTTGGAGGTGTTTTGGTTTGGCAAACACAGGGCTTTATATTTATTCCTAATAAACATTTCCCTATTATATTTAACTCATTGTTTCAGGTTGAGGAATTATGACAATTTAGATTTTCATATCTTTGCTCATATTAGTTGCTTGCTTTCTCCTCATTTGTGCCTACTGAACTCTTTCTTCACATGCTGCCCAAAAGCCACCGAAACTTCTCGTTGTAGTAATAAATTGTATGTAGCATATAAGTTGTATTACAGTCTTCTAACGTTATATGACATAAGAAAACAACTGCAAAATTCTGTGACAAGAAAAGGATGAATACTCCTTTAAATAATGATAAGACACATTATGATTAAGAAGAAACAAAGTATGGCAATAAGACTGGAGCACAAAGGTTTTTGGACTCCTCTGACTGACCATAGGCTTACTACCAAATAGCATTACCTTAGGAAGCATGTAAATGTGGTTAGATGTGACTTAAGAATATATTCCTTTATTTTTAATATGATGTAATGTGTCTCAGAATGTTAGAACACCAAACTGAATCAATTAAGTGAACTTATTTGAGCATACAAAAACATTAACATTTAGAAAAGACTAAAAGATACTCAGATGTGTTATCTACCATATTCATTTCTTCAAAGGAAAAATACTGTCAAAGTTCCAGGAGGAAGGAAATGTAGAGAATCAGCTGTGATTTACAAGTTTAAAAAGTCATCACACATTTTTAATTGAAGATAGTATCAGGAAGCAAAGATGAATTACAAAGACTTCTGATATAAAAAAGTTAACTATACGGTGAGAAAAAAATATGACAGTGAGAGACGTTACAGTGTTGCAATTAACTAACACAGGCTCTAGACGTAGACCAGGGCGTCAAACTCATTTTCACCGGGGGCCACATCAGCCTCACGATTGCCTTCAAAGGGCGGAATGTAATTTGAGGGCTGTATAAATGTAACTACTCCTTAACTAGGAACAAGGAGCTCAGCGCTGCCGCTGGGTAGAAACAAGGTGCTGGATGAATTAAACAAGGCGGAGGGCCGGATTCAGCCCGCAGGCCTTGTGTTTGCCACCTGTGATGTAGACAGCTGATTTTGACTCCAGGTACTACCAATTACTGACTAGCCATGACACTCTGAGCAAGTTACCTAATTGTTTTATTTCTGTAAAGCAGGCCTGGAAGTAGTCATTACTTCTCAGAGTTTTCTTTAGAATTAAATAGGATAAGGTAAATAAAGTATCTATCAGTGCCTACAGAAAAAAAAGAAAACATTCAATAAATACTGACATCTGTTATTGTTCTTGCTCTGATCATTGTCAGAGTCATTTCACCATCATCATTTATTATTACTACCACTATTATCTCCATTTCTATTAGTATATGATGGTGAGTGGTAATATATTAGCCTGTAAAGATATAAAATCAGATCTATGCTTTGGAAAGAAAAAAATAGTAGAGATTGATTAAAGGCAGAGAGAAGAACCAATAATAAATTCTTGCTATGGCCTAGCCAAGAGATATAAGGGCATTAAAACAATGACAGTAATAATGAAAAAATGTTATATGAAAGAAAAAAGAGTGATTAGCAATTACTTTCCTAATTAATTCTTTAAAAAACATAAATCAAGGTTTCTAGAATTCACTGAATGTGTTTTCCAACCATGGCTGTTAAAAACTTTCCTTTTGCCGGGGCAGGCGTGCCCTTTAGTCTTTCACGTTCACTTTGAGCTCCTTGTGGAGATCATCACAACCACCTCGTGATATTCAGATTTTTAAGAAACACTCCACATTAGAGACCCTATTAAAATCATTTATGCAACTACTCCTTGTGAAAACTACAGGACAGAAAAATAAATGATACAAGACAAATACAATGAACAACTTCGTCATTCTACCACTTTCCCCAATTTCCCTGTTTGGAAAAGACTGGTAATCAGAGAACTAAAATATTAGGGTAAATTGAAAAAAATAGCAAAAGGAAATAGGTACTGACAAAAAATGTTGAAAATCTTGATGAAATAAGAAAAGTTTATAATTTACTTTAGACTTCACTATAAAACACTTATATCTGTATTTGTTGTCCTTTCCTTAATGTAAACACCTAGAATGAAGTGCTACTTGCACTTTGCCCACAGCGATTACAGAATCAGGAGGGGCTCTTAACATACTAACTTTTCCAGAAGACTGAATGCCTTTGATCATAGCCAAGCAAACCATGACCCAGGAAGCCAGCAAGCAAATGGTCATCTTCCAGTTTAAGCCCCCACTTTCCGAAATGGAACTGGAAATATTCAGTGCTTCTCTGTACCAGTAATAGGTGGTGGCAGAACTTTTTTCACATTCTGGCTCCACAACTGCAGAAAGGAAGGTAATAATCATTTCAGACTATATAGAACAATAAGACAATTTTTTTCCCAGTAAGCCTGTAAATCAATTCTCAACAGTTCCTAGAAAAATATTACTATTCTACAGAAGCATTTAAATTCACAATAAAAACTCATCTGCAAAATGTGAAATATCAGTACACATGTATCCTCTTTGATATTTCTGATTACACATTTATGAATATGAATATGTGAGTTTTTTATCAAAGTAGTTAAAACATATCAAATTTATAGTCCCTTCTACTCCCAGAATTATTTTCTGGGGCAGAGCTGTCAAATGTGCTTGCGGCTGCCTATATGCAGCTTTTGCAATGAGCTAATCCAAAATGACATGTGCTGTAATATAAAATACAAGGGGAGTTTTGGAGACTTGGTATGAGTAAAATAACACAAATTCACTACATTAATAAATTTTACATTAATTATACGTTGAAATGTTAGCATTTTGGATATATAGAATTCAATGAAATATTTCATCTTTTCTTTTTCACTTTTTAATAACGTGTTTCTTAGAAAATTTTAGACTACATATGTGAATTGCATTCTCTCTTTACTGGACATCACTATATGGAAATGTTCTTTATTTATACACTAGAATATAAAAATAAATGACAGAAAAAGACATGAAATAACAGAACCAAAGACATAACAGCAATTTCTTCAATCTAAAATAGTTTTTGTCCTTTGTTTTATTTTAATAAAAAAATGTAAGGCATCAAGAAAAGTGTACACTTGCTAGAGGAACAGGGAAGGGCAGAGGTCCTCGGAGCCAGGGTCCTCTGAGATAGGATGTCATCCACTTATATGCTGAGTGCAAACCAAAGAACAACCTCATCAGAAAGCACCAGGGTGTTTGAATTATCCTCTAGATGAGGGGGTGGCAAACCCTGGCCTACAGGTCAGAACCCACTCCCCTCCCTATTTTTGTAAAGTTTTATCATAACAGGGTCTTGCCCATTTATGTGCATATTAGCCATGGTGGCTATTCTCTACAGCTTTTGACACTGCCCTGATTTCTTTCCTTCCATGTTGGCAACCAAGTTATGTGATAGAGGTGTCAGTAACACCCTTGTGATAATCATACTGAAATATACAAATGTATCAAACCAACACATTGTACACCTTAAACTTACACAGTGTTATATGTCAATTATATTTCAAAGAATAAGTGGGACTGCATAGAATATGTGGAATAGTATACTATGCCTGTTTCTTGGGTTTTATTTCAGTTTTAGTACCTTCCATTGTGCTAATCAAAACAGAATAACTCAAAAAATGATGAATGATGGCCAATAGTAAGTATGGAATCCTTCCTGTTTTTAAATTCTCTTTTCAAAAGTACGAGAACTCTGGTAGAGGAAAACAAAAAGGCATTTTAAAAGAACTTTGTTAGTTACAGCTTTAGAAGAATGCATTTTTCTTCTTTTTTGAAATTTTTCCCTTTCCAAGAAATTGGAGAATAAATCCTGCACCTCTGACAAAAAGAAAAAAGAAGAAAAGAAGTGTACAAAATTAAGTACTGTCAAAGTTAACAACTGAAGGCGTATTTCACCCTGATATCATGAGGCACAATGAAATAACTTGAAAAGGGGGATGCAGTTAATATTTCAATAAGTTTGCATGGTAATAGATGATTACTAGAATTAGTGGGGTGACCACATTGTAAGGAATAGATACGTCCAGTCACTATATTGTACACCCAAAACCACTATAAGTAATATAATATTGTATGCCAACCATACTTAACTGAGAAAAAATTATCTGTGAAGAACTAGTAAACTTAGATGGTACCAAAGTTCTATCTCTGAGTATGCCAATCCTAAAAGTGATGAAAGTTATAATAATTTTGAAAAATTTTTCCACATTATTTTAAAAATCTTAAAAGCTCATGTCTTTATCAACTTTACAATCATTAAATATAAAAACATATTGTCTATATCTTACAAGTAAGTGAAGCATTTTTCACCAAAGGACACTGATCCCAAGGCAGAGGTTGCTGAAAAGACTGAGAAAAATAAAACAAACTCCAGCCAATGATGACATTGTAGTAGAGAGCCACAAAAAAGCACACCTGCAAAATAAAATCATATGATTATATCAAACCTATCATGCCCCTTCTTTTGAAACAATGAGATATATATAACTTCAATTAGCATTTTAAAAATTCTGCTCATTTTATTTTCATTTAAAATACATTACCCCTTTTAAAAAATAGGTCTCTTATAGTTCTTAAGAACATGCATCAACAAGACTGAATTACATTAGTATAGTTTAGCTTGTTTTGTATATTAGTGCAAGCTCCTGAAGTGTTTTCTTTAAAGATGATTAAAAAGTTGAGTAGCAACACATACACAAAAGTTCTATTTACATACAAACTATACAATTACAAACTCTGTAAAAATTACATGGCATATGTCCTATCAGGAAACTTACCACACAACTCGCAAATCCAATACCACCCAGTTTAGGGCTTATGTAATTCCACACACCAATGCTTCCTCTCCGAATTCTTTGACCCACAGAAAGTTCCAGGAAAAAAAGTGGAATACCTATTACCATAAGCAGTATTAAATATGGCAAAAGATATGCACCTACAGAGACAAGAACCAATAAAATAGATTATATTTTCAATAGTCACAGTAGAGAATACACTAATTCTGATTATCTCATAAAGATGATACTTGAACTTCTACATTGTATAAGTAAAAAGGACTTTAAAAAAATGCAATTTCATTTTAAACTTTCTAGTATTTGAAACATCAATTTGACTGCTACAAAGAGTTTCTGATAAAAATAATTGATGAAAATAACAATATCAATGAATAGTTTTGGTTTCATTTTACTGAAAGGGCAAACAACTTCACCTTCCATAAAAATAATTGATTCCTTAAAATTAATTATTTCCTCAAGTAGGTTTCACAAACTCTTGGAAATCTTATTCATGCAGTATGTATAAAGTCATTTACTAAATTTTATTCAAGCTCATCTAAATCATTCATTGCGAATTGGATAAATTAGAAAGAATGAGATTTTATGCTAACAAAACTGACTTTTTTTCCCTAAATAACCACAGAGGAGAAAAATGGCTGCCTCAACTAAAAACAAATAAAAATAAAATAACCTCTATCACAGACAAATGTTCCCATATATACTTCATATAAAAAGTATACTTCAGGAAACAAGTAATTTTTTGTTTTCCAAATTTCTATTATGGGGTAGTGAAATTGACAGAAACAAAGATATTTCATATCTATTATAAAACATGTGCCATTATCCTAGTGGTAAAGTTTCCATGCTTAAAAAAACAGTTAAATTCAAATTAATATACATGAATAGTGATTTTAAAATGTACTAGTTTGATGCCCCGGTCAGGTGGCTCAGTTGGTTGGAGCATCTTCCCATACACCAAAAGGATGCGTGCGGGTTCAAGGTGAATACAAGAGGCAACTGATGGATGTTTCTCTCACAGATGTTTCTCTCTCTCTCCCCTGACCCTTCCTCTTTCTCTAAAATCAATAAACATATCCTTGGGTAAAGATTTTTTTAATGTATTAGTTTGACAATATTAATTTTAGACTATAAATTGATAAAGTTAAATGTAAAATCTATACAAATTTCTACATGAGAATATATATACAAATCATTCATCAAATAACCTCTAAGGTCTACATTCAAATTTCTTACTGGAGTTTTGTCTAACCAGATACTGTCAAGTGAGTTGTTTAATCAGTAGCATTAATTCCTTTTTAAATAAGAGGTCATTTATTGTATTTTCCCATTTTTTTAAGTGTTAAGAGGTATTGATTGAATAGATTTTGGAAGCTATTCAAATTGAGCATTCTGCTGAAAAAATTAACAAATTTTTGCTCAATTATTTATCTCAGTATCTATTTATTGCTGAAATAATGGCCATATGTAAGAATTTTCCCTAATACAATGGTCAGTAGAAAATCTCGACTGTCTTACACCCGACTTTCAGTCTTTTGGACTTGAGTTGACTCCGCAAAGGAGTACATAATGTAAAAGTATGGATGTGTGAGCTGATGAAACAAAACTACCAAATTTCTAATTCTAAAATGATGTGTAACCTTCATGTACTAATGACCTTAAAATGTCTCCCAAAGGACTAAAAGTGCATTTCAACATCTGCATTGAATCCTAGAATGTGAATGGGTTTGTGTGTGTGTGGATGACTACGAAAAAAAGAGAGAGAATTAATTAATACTGGACTCAATGTGAATCTTTCCTCAGTTATGTATGGGAGGACCCCCCAAAACAATTTATTTATAAAAATTGTGTATTTATTCTTACATGTTTAAACTTTCATCACCTTCAAAGTACTCTCTACTTGATGCAATACAACTATCAAGACATATTTTTCCCACTGCTCAAAACAGTTTTTGAACTTGTCAATTTTGATGCCTTTCAGTGCTCTGCCGTTTTTTTTTGTTTGTTTGTTTGTTTGTTTCACCTCTTCCACATAAGCAAAACATTTCCTTTTACGGACTTCTTTCATCCAGGGAAACAAACAAAAAAACTTGCTCTGGTGAGATCAGGTGAATAGAGGGGGTAGGTCACAGGAGTCATGCCATTTTTGGTCAAAAACTGTTGAACATTCTACTCACTGTGGGCAGGTGCAATCATAAATCAATCATCATGAAATGGGCAAACATATTGAGTCTTCAAAAAAATGCACTGAAGCTGGACACAGCCTCTCACAACAGCACCAGCTGGTATACTGATACAGATGGGTTCCTAGAACACTCACCTAGTTGGGTAGGCATGTACTACAAAGGGCACCTTTCAGAAGATAATTCCAGTTTTTGGGGGTCCCCCTCATGTGCATGACATGCTCTTAAATACTTAGCTTTTCCTCTAACTCAAATTATTCTAATTAGCCTCCACATTAAAAATACTTATAGCTAAAATATAACTATTTACCATTTGCTAGGCACATTTCTAAGCCTGTTATATGTAGTTTACACATTTATTTCTTACAATAATCCAATGGGGTACCATTATTCTCCCATTTTACAGATATGGCAAGTAAGCCAGAAGAAGTAAGTTAATTTGTAAAGATCAAATGAGTAGTGTCCAAAAGAGCCAAACTTCACAGTCAAATTGACTTCAAATACTAGGCTGGTAGCTTCTATATGGTACCACTTATTAAGCTTAACCATTGTGCTTTAAGCATAGTATCTTCAGAAAAATCAACTTTTATTAGGCTTATTATTTTTTACTTCTATTATTCATAAAGTGCCTCAGATGATAAATAAGTAAGAATTAGGTAGCCTGAGGCTCTCTAACTCAGCAGCCAGAAGATACTACTGGAATACCTAGACGACTCCACACTGCTCTTGCACACTGCGCACAACCTTTTGTACTCTAACAACCACCTTGAAAGAATAAAATTCCACTGTTTTTTAGTAATATCACTCTCTAGTGTTTGTGATTAGAAGAAAGGAAACAATACTAGAAAGGGCATGTTGATTACTTTTACATAAAAATTGGAAAGAGCCATTTTTGCAAATTACTAACTATGCAATTCTTTAGAGCCCTCCATCAAGACAAAAATTGCATTAAAGGGAAAGCAACCTAACTTTTCAACCAAGGCAGCCTTCTTCCTTAGCATGGGCAGTAAGGTTCATAAGGTGAGAAGTCTGCAAATCAGATTTCATTTTCTGCCAGTCTTGGAAAATGCAATGATTTGTGGGAAAAAAGAGCAGCATACTACATAGCTGCTTATGCTGATTTGATAAATAATTTATACGGAATGTTACTGACCAGAAAAGGAGCTCACGATTTCAGTGGAATGATGTGCAATACATCACCGACTTCATGTGTTGGTTCATACATCTCAGGAAGATTTGTCAAACAGGCTAATTTTTTCAAACCTGTTTATTCTGTGCCTGGTTGAATTAGCTAAGCAAGATTTTAAACATATTCTGTCACCATAATACCTTATCTTTTTATCTCTTAGTGGCTAAGAAATTCTATATTGAATGGTTATGTTATTTCACTTGATGTGTAAGTTGCAACTACATCTACAATAAAACCATATATATTATATGTATGACCCATAGACATGAACAACAGTGTAGGGATTGACTGTGGGAATGGAAGGCGGGCTGGGAAGAGGGGAGCTAATGGGGAAAAATTGGGACAACTATAACAGCATAAACAATAAAAAATAAATAAAATAAAATAACATAAAATAAAATCATTTTGTCCAGTCAACAAAACTATCACAAACTGGAATCAAGTACCAAAATACTTTTTCTATCTGATGGGTACTGAAATGAGGTGTATAGAGTATTTAGTTTTTTAACCACACATTTTAACAGTGTCCATGCATATAAATAATAAAGCTTCAAACCATTCGGTTTGACTTTGGTGTACTATAAAGCTATGACCTACATGAACAATCTATTTCTGTATTTTCTTTTCCCCTTGATTTTTAAGAAATGTTTGCTAAATAGCCTTTGGTACTCACATGCAGAAATACAAAAAAAAAAATTACAATAGCATGTTGATATAGATACTTTTGTTTAAAAACTAAAGACTCTAATTTCTTTAAAGTTTTCTTTAAAACAAAACATTGTCCACAAACACTACAGAAGTAAGAAACAGATATGTATGATATCTAAGGATGGAGAATCTGGTATTATATCAATTATCCAGTTAAATCCCTTCTACTGGGATCTACAAAGTTTTGGTCAACATTTGAAGACTATACTCACTCATTCTATATTATATGTAATTTTTGCTTTTATGAAGAGTTAAGCTACTTAAAATTCAGATATATAAGTAATAGAAAATTCTCTCTTTCTTCAATAATATTGTCTTATTCTGGAAACTTTAGGTTTTTCTCCTAAAAGAATAACTGAGGGGCACAAGGGGTGCAACATTTGTTATAAAAGTCAGTAATTTAGAGACATTAATAGCATCCATGGAAAGAATCTGAGAATGTATTAGCCTTAAAGCAATCCTAGTGTATTCATAGCAAGCCATCTGCTCCTACGGAAACTTATTCTGTAAACAGAGATAAGCTCACTTTCAACAAGAGTCTCCCTTGATTTATTATGGAATTCATAGTTTATAAAATAATGTGATGCCAGCAACATAAACAGCTGTTTGAGATAATCAATTAAAATTTACGCAGCAGTGTATCACTTAAAAAAAAAAAAAAGAAAAAGAACAAAAAACTTACCACCCCCATTCTTCTGACATAGGTACGGGAATCGCCACACATTCCCTAAACCTACGGAAAATCCAACTTGGGCCAGGATGTATTGTAGCTTACTGCTCCAAGCTGGTCTTTCATCTTCGACTTCAGATACTTCTTCAGCATCTGTATCCTTGTCATCTTGGACATCAACAATTAGTTCACTCTTCTTAAAAGCATCATCAGCTGAGTCTTCATTGGAAAGAAGGTCTTTGACAGATTCAATAACCTCATCGTCTAATTCTCTTTTTACCACTTTGCTATTCTTAGGCATTGGAAAGTGTGGGTAATATTATTTAAAAAAATTTCTCAATGGCAAATTTGTTAATTCTTTTTAAAATAATAGTTGATATGAAGAAAAGATAGAAGAGTATAACAAATAAATGCTTGATTCAAGGTGTAAAGTCTTATGGATCCGAGATCTGCATCTCCAATATTTTGCAGGTAATCTGTAAAATTTTAAATTGCAAAATGATAATATTTAAGGAGGCAAGTATTAAAATAAAAAGACCTTATTTAATAATTTTTATGATGGAATTTCTTACTGCAGAGTATAAAGCACGTGCTTGTCAGCCTCCTCGAGCTTACCATTCCCCCAAGTGCAGAACTGTAAAGTGCGCAGGAGCTCCACACACGTTCTTTCAGCTCACAATTCTTCCTTCTTACAAAGCTCCGCTCTGATCCTGCACACTCCACGTGTGCACAACATATACTCTGTTCACTACTAGTTAAAATTTGGTGACTCCTTTTCTCAATTCTTTCTTTTTTCCTTTCTGATTGAAATACAGCCCTCATTTTATTACCTATGGAATTATATGCATAATTGCATATCATCCCTATAAATTTATCTTATATAGAATCTCTTCTGTTCATGTATTCATCTATTCACTCATTTGATATTAATTGTGATGAGACCTTAAGGAGACCTTAATGAAACATACAATCTCTGCTTTGAGTTGCTTACATCTAAGAGAGAAAGGCATATCTCAAATATAATTACACTATATTGCATAACTTAAATGACCCAGCATCATTACAACAAAAGATCAAGAATGTTAGACAAATGTGGCATTCGAGTTGGGCAGAAACAGAGTGAGACCACACCAAACACAAGGAACAGCATCTGCAGGAAGTGGTGAAAAACAAAATCACGGTATTTGTGTGAACATTCTCTCAAACAACTCAAGAAAAACACTGCCATCAGACAGTTCTCCTTTCTCTGGTTTGTTTTCTATCGTACGTCATACCTTTTTCTCTATGCAGACACAGACTAAGAAAGTGTACAAGGTTTCTCTACAAACCAATGGGACTGTCATTTTTTAAAAAGCAAAAGGAATAATAGATTAATATTTACTGAGGAAACAGCCTAAAAGCGATATAAATACTAGATGTTATACAACTCTACAACAGTGAAGTAACAGAGTAAGGACACAACTCCAAGTTTGTCAGATTAAAGCCAGTGCTCTTATCCATGTGTTAGTTAAGTTACTGTGTCAATAGCTTATCTTCAGATAATTTATAATAAATGTAGAATGTTAGATAATTCATGTCTAGCAAATCATAATTTTTTACATGTCAGGTTGCTTTCTTCCTGCAAAAATAATTTAGAAGGTTAGCTCACTTCAGTTTTTCAATGGTTATGTTTATTCATTTAGTCAACTAATATTTATTGAGTTGTAGGTAGAAATAATGCAAATTAAACAGATATAATTCCTAATCTCATAAAAACTAATTCGACACCAAAACTTTGTTGGCCAATTCATTAAACATGAGTGGTTCTCTTCAAAGCTGGATCAGGAGGCTTTAGAAATGATATCCCAAGAGTCTGCCAATTGTTCCTAGAAAAAATAAATTTATTTGATGAAATTGCTGTTACATTTACATTAGAAGTCAGAGAAGCAGCCCAGTCACACTTGAATTTACAATCGTAATGAATAAGACAGGGTAGTGGGTAGCCCAAAGGAAAAGAAGTTCTCTAACTTGACCATGTAACTTATATTTTCCCTTTAGGTTTAGATGTTTAGTTGTTTCCAAAACTAGAATATATACCCTAAAACCAAACATTCACTTACAAGGGCTGAAGGAAATTCTGAGAGATTAAAGAACAGACACATCTCTAGAATAAGAACAAAACTTCTCATGGTGACTACTTTCAATTGGTCAACAAAGTTTTGGTGTGGAATTAGTTTTTTATGAGATTAGGGATTATATCTGTTTAATTTGCATTATTTCTCCATATAGCTCAATAAATATTAGTTGACTAAATGAATAAACATAACCATTGAAAAACTGAAGTGAGCTAACCTTCTAAATTATTTTTGCAGGAAGAAAGCAATCTGACATGTAAAAAATTATGATTTGCTAGACATGAATTATCTAACATTCTACATTTATTATAAATTATCTAAAGATAAGCTATTGGCACAGTAACTTAACTAACACATGGATAAAAGCACTGGCTTTAATCTGACAAACTTGGAGTTGTGTCCTTACTCTGTTACTTCGCTGTTGTATAGTTGTATAACATCTAGTAGTTATATCGCTTTTAGGCTATTTCCTCAGTAAATACTAATCTATTATTCCTTTTGCTTTTCTTCATACACATAGAAAGCTAAGGAATGTATCAAAGTTTAGAGATACTATTACAATAAAAACAGACCATTTCATAAAAGAAAAATTTAAGACAATGTTACTCATGAACCTCCACTAATAATTATCTCAGAAATTGTTGTATTTATTCTGTTTCTAGCCCTGAAGCAAAAAATAAAAAAAAAAAATCAAAGTGAAATATAATACCTTTGTACACTGCTGCATGTTACTGATATATCTAATGAATAATAATACCAATTTACACAAAATAACCTTTGGCGAAGTCTACACTTAAAAATCCTATTAGACTAACCGAAGTTCATATTTTCTATAAAAAATCAACATCTAATGTAAAAAAATTTAAATGAAACTTTATATTACAAATGCCTAAACTACACATAACTATATGTGTGGATTTTGTGATGCAATAATACTAGTTAATTTTTATAAAATTAAACATATTAATAGGAATGTTAAATATTTATTTGCATGTATTTAGTGTTCCTTTTGTATTGTAAGTTTTTTAAAAAAGTGATAATATATTGATGACATTACAAGTAAAATAACTTAACCTCTGTTTTCTCCCTCTATTTCTTACCATCTCCTACCTCCTGCTCTTGCCTACAGTGGTTATAGGAAAATATAGGATAGGTTTGCAAGTTAACACTGAAATTTCTACAAAAGCATAGCAAGTCTAGGGGGCTGAGGAGTATCTCTTTTCTTTAGTAGATCATAAACTCTGCCTGGAGAACAATTTTATCTTAACAATCCATCTAGTGTTCCCAAAGTATGCTTACACTTGTTTATCAAATGAACTGAAGGAAGTATGACATAATATCAATGTATAATAACTATAAGAATTTACACTATTACATATTTGCTTACCTTTTTTCTTACCCCAAAGTCCTATTGAATCAGAGACATTTCTTTCTTTTGTTAAATGCTCCAGAAAATGATAGGATTTTTAATCCTCACCAGAGGATATGTTTATTTATTTTAGAGACACAAAGGAAGTTGAGAGGGAAGGAGGGAGGGAGAAGGAGAGAGAGAGGAGCATCAATGTGAAAGAGAAACATCGGTTGGTTGCCTCCCATACCTGCCACAACCTAGGTATACACCCTGACTTGGAATCGAACCCACGAACTTTTGATTTACAGGATGACATTCCAACCAGCTGAGCAACCTGGCCAGGGCAACATTGCTTTCTTATATAGTCACTGTGTAGAGCCAAAGTAAAGATATGAGTTTCTGAATGAATTCATGAACACTTACTAAGAGACAACATTTGTAAACCTAATTAATTTCAAATTTTCAAGACCTGATGTTTTTGAAAAATTAAGATTTTTATGAATGCCAAAAGCTTAGTCCATAAGAGTAGGACATAAGCATACATTAAAAAGAGAATAAAAATGAGGTTGACTATTGCCAAAATTATATTACTATTAATACTTCTGGGAATAAAAGAAATGAACCAGTATTATCCAGCAAGAAAGTGAGGTAGAGGTGATATAGTAGAGATATTCTCAAAGGTCACACAGGTCATATAATCAGTATCAAGTAACTGCACAGCCTCTGCCAGGTTACCACAGTCCATTCCAGTGACAGACTCAACTGCTGGACAAGTTATCATTAACTGCCCGTAGGAGTTGCATTAGCCATTCTCATCATTATCTGGTAAGGGCCTCCTACCTATAATTGAGCAACAGATATTCAAGAACAGGGGTCAACAAAATATTGCCAATGAGTGAAATACAAGATACTATTTGATTCTGTAAATAAAATTTTATTGGAACAGAGCCATGCCTACAATTACATATTTTCTATGGCTCATTTTGTGTTGCAACAGCAGTCACTTCATATGGACTGTAAAGCCTGAACATATATACTGATACTCCTGAAAAAATTTGACAGCCACTGCTCCAGAGAATAAATCAGAATTAAAGGTGTGGAGTGCCCCAGCGCACTCCAACTATGCTCCATTTTTATGTCACTAATTATCATACAGTATGACAAGATAGAACTCTCCCCATTCAAAGATGAGTAATTACTAAGAATAAAAGAATTTTACATAGAACAGGGAGATGAAGGAGTAGTAGCTGAGAAGGGAAGAAACATAACCATACAAATGTAGAATGTTTATGAGGAAAGAGTGCTCCAGAATTTCAAAGATACTACTTACAAAAAAAAAAAAAAAAAAAGAAACAAACAAAAAAAAAAAACCTTCAGATACTCAACAAATCAAATATAAAATAGAAAAGAGTTCCCCTTAAAGAAAAGTTCAAGGAAAACATATAAAAGATTAACAGAGCCCTGGCTGGTGGGACTCAGTGGACTGACCACCAGCCTACAAACCAAAGGGTTACTGGTTCAATTCCCAGTCAGGGCACATTCCTGGGTTGTGGACCAGGTCCCCAGTAGTGGGTGAACGAGAGGCAACCACGCATTAATGTTTCTCTCCCTTTCATTCTCCCTACTCCTCTGTCTAAAAATAAAAAAGTAAAATCTGTATTTAAAAAAAGATTAACAAAAAAGTTAGACATAAGAATACTGACTAAAAGTAAGAAATGGGAAAATTCATTATCAGAATAAAAGACATATTAGAAAGAAGTAAAACTAGAATAACTGCAACCACATTCAGAGAAATGGAGGGAAGGCTTAAGGAAACTTCTCAAAAAGAATAAGAAGAGACAAATATAATATATAGAAAAAGCTAGTGAATACTTAGATAAAAGAGATTCAACAAACTTAAAATTGGTGTACTCAGGCAAAGAAAACAGAAGTAATAAAACACAAAATACTAAATAATAAAATAACAGAGGTTTTACTTAGATTTGTATTTTCAAATAATAAAACTACTACAGAAGAGTCAATATTAAGAAATTACTGGGATAAAGATTCCTAGGGATTTCAAGCAGAAATACGAAGGGAAAATAAAAAGACTTCTCAGGATATTCAATATCCTCTATTAAAACTAAGAGGGAAAAAAACCCAATCCCCAATTTTCATACTCAATTACTTTGTTTTCCAAATACAAAGGCCACAGGAAAATATTTTTATTCATGAGAGATCTGATGAACCCTACTGGAAAAGGAGAGGGAGGTGCTATCTGACCATGAAATTTAGCAAACCAAGACAGAAAACAAAATAAAGATCTCAGTAACAAAGAACCCATGTCAGAGAATAAAAGTAAACATTAATTTAAAGAAGAAAATAAGCTGTAAAATCTTAGATATTGTGTTGAGAGGAAAATATATAAATTAAAACTTAAAAATAACATAACAAAATCAGAAATTGAAATGGGATAGAAAGAAATAAAAGTATGAAAATGCCCTCTTCTTGCATAGAGGAAGAAATTTAGGATACTATTCTAAATATAAAACTCATAGTCTAAAACAGGAAAAGAACATCAATCTCTTCATGTTTTCATGTAATCCTTCATATTTAATTTTATTTCTTTTAATATATTTTATTGATTATGCTATTATAGTCATCCCATTCCCCCCCTACCTTTATTCCCCTCTGCCCTGCATAACCCCTCCCATTCCCATTCCTCTACTTTAGTTCATGTCCATGGGTCGTACATATAAATTCTTTGGCTTCTACATTTCCTATACCATTCTTAACCTCCCCCTGTCTATTTTCTACCTACCATTTATGCTACTCATTCTCTGTACCTTTCCCCACTCCTCCCCTTCCTGTTCCCCCACTGATAACCCTCCATGTGATCTCCATTTCTGTGATTCTGTTCCTGTTCTAGTTGTTTGCTTGGTTTGCTTTTGTTGTTTTTAGGTTTGGTTGTTAATAGCTGGGAGCTTGTTGTCATTTTAATGTCCATGTCTTTGATCTTCTTTTTCTTAGATAAATCCCTTTAACATTTCATATAATAAGGGCTTGGTGATGATGAACTCCTTTAACTTGACCTTATCTGGGAAGCACTTTATCTGCCCTTGTATTCTAAATAATAGCTTTGCTGGATAGAGCAATCTTGGATGTAGGTCCTTGCATTTTGTGACTTCGAATACCTCTTTCTAGTGCCTTCTTGCCTGCAAGGTTTCTCTTGAGAAATCAGCTAGTAGTCTAATGGGAACTCCTTTGTAGGTAACCATTTCCTTTTCTTTTGCTGCTTTTAAGATTCTCTCCTTCTCTTTCATCTTGGCTAATGTGATTATGATGTGCCTTGGTGTGTTCCTCTTTGGGCCCAACTTCTTAGAGACTCTCTGAGCTTCCTGGACTCCCTGGAAGTCTATTTCCTTTGCCAGATTAGAGAAGTTTTCCTTCATGATTTTTGCAAATAAGTTTTCAATTTCTTGCTCTTCCTCCTCTCCTTCTGGCACCCCTATGATTTGGATGTTGGAACATTTAAAGATGTCCTGGAGGTTCCTAAGCCTCTCCTCATTTTTTGAATTCTTGTTTCTTCCTTCTGTTCCAGTTAAATGTTTATCTCTTCCTTCTGCTCCAAACCCTTGATTTGAGTCCTGGTTTCCTTCCTGTCACTGTTGGTTCCCTGTAGATTTTTCTTTATTTCACATAATGCAACCTTTATTGCTGCCTGAATCTTTTTTATGCTGTTGAGTACCCAGAGAATTCCTGGAGCATCCTGATAACCAGTGTTTTGAAGTGTGCATCTGATAGGTTGGCTATCTTTTTGTCGCTTAGTTGTATTTTTTCTGGGGCTTTGATCTGTTCTTTCATTTGGGCCATTTTTTTTCTCTCAGCGCACCTGTTATGTAGTAAGGGGCGGAGCCTTAGGTGTTCACCAGGGCGGGGCAACCCACATTGCTAGGTTGTGACACTGTATGTGGCGGAGGGGTCTGAGAGGGAACAATGCTGCTTATTCCATTCTCTGCCGGATTTCGGTCACTTCCCCCGTCGTTACCCACAAGCAAGTTGGGCCCTTCCAGTGCTGATTTCCATGTGGGTGGGCTTCTGTACATTCTAGGACCCTGTGGGTCTCTCCAATGAACTCTCCTGTGAAGCTGGGAGTCTCTCCTGCTGCTGCCTCAACCCCTACAGGTGTTTTCAGTCAGATATTTTGAGGCTTTATTTCCCTGTGCCAGAGCTCTGGGTTGTGTGCTCTGACTCCCAGTTATTCCTCCTGGTTTATCTGCATGCAGATGTGGGACCACCAGGTCCGCCAGCTGCTGCCTTGCCAAGAGTCCTCTCTGCCAGGCTGCCTCTCTCTGCCCTTCCTACCAGCCTGGATAAATGTGTCTACTTTAACTCCTTGGTTGTCGAACTTCCATACAGTTCTATTTTCTGTCACTTCTGGTTGTTTTTTGTTTTTAAATTTGTTATAGTCCTTTTGGTTGTGAGAGGAGGCACAGTGTGTCTACCTACGCCTCCATCTTGGCTGAAAGCTTCTTATTTAATTTTAATGGGACCTTGTAGGAATTAATTTTTCTTATTCTGAAGAGGTATGTAATGGTGCCAAACATTTATATCTAGGTTCTAGAAATAGACTGAGTTCACACCCTTGCTCTTTAACTTAATGGTTTTTATCACTTTGGTTAAGTTATTTAACTGTCCTTCAATTTCTTCATTTATAAAATAAGAAAAAATAATATGTTTATCAAATAATAAAGCATTTCGATAAATGCCAGCACATTCTGAAGGACTCAAAATGTTTTCTTTTATTACTATGATTAGCATCCCTCTTGTTGTATTATATTACAACTGGTTTGGTGCATGTTATTATATTAAGGATAATGTAAGTCCCACACATGCTGTAGTTGTTTTAACACCACGCTTTTGATATAGTACAAGTTTTCTATTACTACATAACAAATTACCTTAAGACTTAGTAGCTTAACATACAAAAAATTATTTGTTCATAATTCTGTAGGTTAACAAGTTGAGCTAAACTTAGAGAATCAGCTGTTTTGCTGGTCTTCTCATGGATCACTTCTGCACTTTAGTCATTTGTCAGCTTAGGTGAGGGAGGATGGTCTAAGATGTTCTCACTCACATTCTGGCCAGAGGCAGGCTTTGAGTCAGACAGCACTTTGGTTGTCCCACATGGATTCTCTCCAAAGTGCTAGCTCCAGCTTGTTCACATTGTATCTTAGATTTCCAACTCGAGCAAAAAGAAGTAAGCCCAACATGCTAGTAAGGCCTGTGTGTCACATTTCCTAATGTCTCGCTGGCCAAAGCAAGTCACATCACTATGGCCATGCTGATTCAAGAGTGGATAAACTCCACTTCTTGATGGAAGAAGCTACAAAGTCAAATTGCAGAGTATGAGTAAAAGGAAGAGAAAACATCTAACATCTAACATCTTCTACATCTGTTAGATTTCTGCTCCCTGAAGTAAAAATCTCAAGGAGAGAAATAAGTCTGGCATTTCATTCAATTCCAAAGTCATTATGCCAAGGCTGTAACTATTGTAATCATAGATCTTGGCTCATAGTTTTCAGAATTGTTTTCATTCTTGCCCTTTTCCATCTCATTGCCAAGCACCCTGCTGTTTCTTTGAGCCACTGTGAACTTGCATTTATACATATGGCAATAGCCTCTTAGCCAGCATCAGCTCCTACAGTTTGCTAATGAAGAGTTCTATGCCCTGGCTGTGTGGCTCAGTGGATTGAGGGCAGGCATGTGAACCAAAAGGTTGCCGGTTCGGGTTGCAGTCAGGGCATATGTCTGGGTTTCAGGGCAGGTCCCAAGTGGGATCCACAAAAGGCAACCACACACTGATGTTTCTCTCCCTCTCTCTCCCTCCCTTCCTCTCTCTAAATAAATAAAATCTTCACAAAAAAAAAAGAGTTCTAAATAATACACCTATTAAAAATGTAAAACAATGGGTGTCTTCCCATTCATTTATTGCCCATAAGGACTTAAATAGAATATGTTGAAAAGTAAAATTATTTAAATTTGGGCTTAGATTTATATTTTTTCATTCTTTCATTTTTATATTGTTTTATGGTCATGTATACTTTTTCAGTAAAAATCTATCTTAAAGCATTTAAAACTAAATTCAAAACTTTTAAAAATCAACATAATAAATTTCTAACTCAGTGGTTCTCAACTCTAACCATT
Organism: Glossophaga mutica; assembly: GCA_039655065.1. Classification (NCBI taxonomy): domain Eukaryota; kingdom Metazoa; phylum Chordata; class Mammalia; order Chiroptera; family Phyllostomidae; genus Glossophaga; species Glossophaga mutica. The sequence goes on from CM077304.1 coordinate 79,793,470, forward strand.
TTTAGTGCTTTCTTTAAGATTGTTTCTTTGCCTTTCTACATAAAATTTGAAATCAGCTTTTAAATATGTACCCCCCCCAAATAAAAAAAAGTGTGCTGTAATTTTGAATGAGATTACATTGATTCTTCAGACCCATTTGGGAGTACAACACCTTTAAAAATTGAGTTTTTCAATCTATGAACTTGATATATACTATTTTCATCTACTTACAGCTTCTTTAATTTCTCTCTAGAAAAAGACTGATTTCTTCCTACACACTTTCTATCCTGCTACAACATTATAAATTAAGTTGTTGATTTTTTAAGGATCCATTAGGATTTTTATATACACAATATATCATCAATAATAAATATAGCTTAGCCTTTTTCTAATTGTTGACCTTTTTGTTTCTTGACTTATTGTACTGCCTAAGACACACACTAAAAATTTAATGGAATTATTAAGAGCAGACATCTCCATCTATGCCCCTGTGTTAGTGAGAAAGGACTTAAAATTTTACTGTTAAGAACAATGTCAGGTATGGATTTTTTCACAGGTACCTTTTATCAGTTTAGAGAAGTTTCTTTTTCTTCCTAGTTCAGTGAGCTTTTTTTGTTTGCTTGTTTGAATCATAAATAACTGTTGGATTTTGGCGCATAGTTTTCTGCCTTTGGTAAAATAATCATATAATTTCTTAATCTGTTCATATCAAATTGAGTATTGCATGGATTGGTTTGGTATCTTAAACTAATCTTTCACTATGGGATAAACCCCACTTGGTCAAGATGTATTACCTTTTTAAAAACACTGGAATCAATTTGGTAAGGATTTTTTCAACTACATACATGGGAACATGGATATGTACTTTTTTTTTTGTATTTTGCTTCTCTGATTTTGGTGCACTCATAAACTGAGTTTTTTTTAGAGGTCTCTCTTTTATGTTCTGAGCAAATATATGTAGTGTTAGTTGTATTTCTTCCTTGAATGTTTTGTAGCACTCATCTATCAAGCCATCTAGGAATGAAGTTTTCTTTTAGGGAATATTTTAAGTTAAATTTCAATTTATTTTGTTAATATACAGCAACTTAGATTTTCATTTTCTTGTTGTGTTAGTTGGAGTGAATTGTGTTCATAAAGTGATTCACAGTATTTCATTGTTTTAAATATCTGTAGTATTTACAGTCATATTACATGTTTTATTCCTGATATTAGTGATGTGTTTTCTCCGCTTTTGTCTTGATTAGTCTTAAAAGTATTTTTACTATAGAATTAACTAAAATAATGAGTAATTCTTACTCCAATTTTCAAGACTTTTTAGCTCCTAATCTATTTTTACAAACTCTTAAAATGTTACACTAAATTTTCACCAATATTTCAAGTGAAAATATGCAAAGATCTGAAATAGCAGGCAGGCACTTGCATCTAAGAAATGAAAGTGACTCAAATAGACATGCCTATACTAGCTAATTATTGGTATTTGCCACAAACTGAATATTCTATAATAAAGAACTAGAAAAAACATAAATTATATCCCTGACTTGGACAAACTCAAAGTCTGCTGAACAAAGTTTTCTCTAGATAAAAACCAGTTTTGAACATTGAATCTTAAATTCATTGTGGATTCAAATGGAATATATTTTTTAATTCTAATATATAAGGTATAAAGTAAAGACTATCTGAATAAAAACAAAATGCTGAACCATATTACAACACCCAAGAAAAACAGCACATGCTGAGAAGTTTATAGTTATGGAATAATTGCAAAAAGAAAAAGAGAAGATATTTGATTAAAAACAGAAGTAATAATCTTGACAAATAATATATATTTTCAAGAGAATACAATGCAACCTAAACATTTCTTTTGCAAATTATGTCCCCCTTTCCATAAAACATTTGTACTAAGCAGGAAGATAACAAAAATCACAAAGCCAATCAAAACAAGGGACTTTTTTTTTTGTAGTTGCCAACACAAAGTCACGACTTATATTTTGTAACATAGGTTTTGTCCAAAACAGTGTTATAACACACCTATCACTATGACTAAAATTTTTTAAAAGTAATAACACCAAATGTTAGTGAGGATGCAAAGAAACTAGACCAATCATGTATTTCTGATAGAAATATAAGACAGTACAGCCACTCTAAAAAGTAAATGGCAGTTCTTTTTAACATTAAAAACAGAGATACCACAGTGACCAGCAATTTGCACCTTTGGCATATGTGCCAGAGAAACAAAAACATTTTTTCAAGGAGAAACTTGTACATAAAAGTTCATATCAGCTATGGCTGATGTGGCTCAGTGGATTGAGTGCCAGCCTACAAACCAAAGGGTTGCCGGTTTGATTCCCAGTCAGGGCATATACCTGGGTTACAGGCCAGGTCCCCAGTAGAGGGTGGATGAGAGGCAACCAACATTGATGTTTCTCTCCCTCTCTTTCTCCCTCCCTTCCTTTCACTCTAAAAAATAAATAAATAAAATGTTTTTTTAAAAAGTTCATATCAGCTGCATTCATAATAGCCCCAAACTGGAAACTACCCAAGCGTCCTTCAGTAAGTGTACAGTTAAACTGCAGTTTATCCATGTCATACGATGTCAGCAATAAAAGGGGAAGAACTTTTGATACATCCAACAACTCGTTTCAACCTCAAGGGAATGATGCCAAACGCAGGGGGCAGGATGCCAATTTCAAGAAGATACATATATCATATGCCAATGATATAACATTTGTGAAGTAAAATGACAGAGATGAACCACAGAGTTAGGGTAGAGAAAGGCTGGTAGGTGAGCTATAAAAAGAAGTACAAGGTAATCTTTTGAGATTGTACACTTGGTATCTTCTGTGTGGAAAGGATCACATGATATTACACATTTCATAAAATTACAAAGAACTATACATACATAAACGTGCAGGCAGAAAAAATGACTGCATAGTTCGAAAAATCTCTATGGATTATACCAATATCAATATGCTACTTTTGATATTGTACCATACTACTTTTATACAAGATTGTAAAATGAAGAAAGCCAGGTGAAGGGTGCACAGGTCTTCCCTTTGCACCTTCCTGTGATCTTGCAATTATTTCAAAATCAGTTATAAAGTAATTTCCATAAATTAAAATGTATTTTTGTTGACTTCTATGAACCAAGGACAGATTTTAAATCATACTTAACTGTAAGTCTTTCAAAAGTCTTTTACACATTTTTAAAATAAAATCATTTGAAACACTTAAAATGCTATTAACACACTGAATGCCTCAGATTTAGGCACTGTATTCATTTCATGAAGCAGCTGTAACAAATGACTTCTAATTTAGCAACTTCAAAAAACCCGAAATTTATTCCTTTAAAGTTCTGAAACCAGAGACTCAAGAGCAGTTTCAGGTGAATGATCTAAGATGGTAAAGGAGTAAGTGGAAGCTATGCCAACCTCCTCCCAAAGTGGAATTACAACTAAACTGTAGAGAAATCATCCTGAATAACCAACCAAAAGCTGCTGGAAAGATGCCTTATACCTGAGGACAGACAATAGAAACAACTCCACCACAACGAGACTGGTAGGGACTTAGCAGGAGGTACAAGAGGGCTGGCTGGGCTCCCATGGGAGGCAGCTAAAGTTCCAGAGGGACATTGCAGTGCCTGGGGTTTTCCCCTGAGAAGGGTGGGGTCTGAACCTCAAGCAGAGCTCCCTGGCCTACAGAACCAGAGTCAGAAAGGAACATCCAGCTGTGAAAAGCAGCTGGGTTTCTGTTTGCCAGGGAGAGATGGCTGGATATGCAGAGAGCCTCTTCAAGGGCAAACACACAAAATTTTGTTTACAGACACTTACCCTGGACTCAAACAGAGGAAGGGCAGAGTGGGCTAGGGACACCTGAGGAGACTCTGGGGTTGGTGGCTCTGGTGAAGAGAACTGAAGCAACAGCCACCAGGATCCTCATGTTGAGTCATTCCTGATGGTGCAAAAGCCATCTTTCTCAGGAATAGCACGCCTCTCCAGCTGGCCTCAGCCTGAGGGGAAGCTATATACCCACCCACAGGAATCACTCTGCCCTACCCTGTGGTGCTTAAGCCAGGCTGCTGGTTATACCTTGAAGCTACATTATTGATCAGTTTAACAACTAAGGTGGAAAATACAAAGAATCAGCCAAAAATGGGAAGATGAAGAAACAGACCCCTAATGAAAGAACAAGAAAATTTTCCAGAGAAGAACTAGATGAAATGGAGACAAGCAATTTATCAGATAGAGTTTAGAGTAATGGTTATAAGGATACTCAACAGCATTAAAAAAGACAAAGAAACCATAAAAAAGGACCAGTCAGAAATAAAGACTATAATATCTGGAATAAATAACACAATGGAAGAAATAAACAGTAGGTTAGATGAAGCAGAGTATCAAATTAGTGATTTGGAAGAGAATGTAGAAAAATACACCCAGGCAGAGCAGCAAAAGAAAAAAAAAATGGTAAAATGAGGAGATCTCAAGAAACATTTTTGACAACATGAAGAGTAAAAACATCCACATCCTGGGAATACCAAAGGGAGAAAAAGTGAGCAAGGGATCAAGAACCTATTTGAAGAAATAATGATCAAAAACATTCCTAACCTGGTGAAGGAAAAAGACACACAAGTCCGGGAAGCTCAGAGAGTCCCAAACAAGCTGGACCAAAAGAGGCATACACAGGGACACATCATAATTAAAATGACAAGCCTTAAAGACAAAGAGAGATTCCTAAAAGCTACAAGAGAAAAGCAGGTAGTTACATACAAGGGGGCACAAATTAGACTGCCATCTGATTTCTCCACAGAAACATTTCTGGCCAGAAGGGATAGACATGAAATATTCAAGGTGATGAAAAGCAAGGACCTACAACCAAGGCTACTTTAGCCAGCAGGGCTATCATTTAAAATCAAAAGAGAACTAACGAGCTTCCCAGACAAGAAAAAGCTAAAGGAGTTTGTTAATACCAAACCAAAACTGCAACAAATATTAAAGGATTTGCTTTTAGAAGAAAAAGAGAAAGAAAAAAAAAACAAAATAGTATAACAATAAAATGGCATTAAATAGACATCTATCAATAATCACCTTAAATGTAAATGGCTTAAATACTTGAGCCAAAAGACATACGGTAGCTGAATGGATAAGAAAACAAGACCCATATATATGATGCTTCCAAGAGACCCATCTCAGATCAAAAGATACACACAGACTAAAAAGTAAAGGAATGGAAAAAGACATCCATGCACATGAGATAGAAAAGAAAAAGCTGGGGTAGCAGTACATATATGCAACAAAATAGACTTTAAAACCAAGGCTATAGTAAGAGACAGAGAAGGACACTACATAACAATAAAGGTAACAGCCAACAAGAGTATATAACCCTAGTAAACATTTACACACCCAGCACAGGAGCACCTAAATACCTGAAGCAAATTTTGATGGACATAAAGGGAGAGATTGACTGAAATACAGTAATAGTCAGGGATTTTAACACCTATTGATTTCAATGGATAGATCTTTTTTTAAAAAAAAGATTTTATTTATTTATTTTTAGACAGAGGGGAAGGGAAGGAGAGAGGGAGAAAAACATCAATGTGTGGTTGCCTCTCATGTGCCCCCTACTGGGGACCTGGCCTGCAACCCAGGCATGTGCCCTGACTAGGAATCGAACCTGCGACCCTTTAGTTCGCAGCCTGCGCTCAATCCACTGAGCTACGCCAGCCAGGGCTTCAAACTACACGACTTTTAAAAAGAAATCAGAGGAAAACCTTTGAGAGAGATAAGAAAACAGTTCTTAGACATGACACTAAAAGCAGAATTCATTAAAGCAAAAATTGGTAAAGAGGACTTTAAAATTAAAACCTTTTTCCTAGGTGAAAGAACGTATTAAAAGGCTGAAAAAGTAAGCTAAAGACAGAAAATATATTTGCAGACCACACATCAGAGTAAAAGAATTTAGGATCTATAAATAATATAAAACTCGGTGAATAAAAATAATTTAGAAAATGCACAAAGGACATAAGGGGTCATTTCACTGAGTATGCCTAGATGGCAAATGAGTACATGAAATGAGGCTTGACATTATTAGCCACCGGGGAAATGCTAATTAGAACTACAGTGAGATGTCACATACCTATCAGAATGCCTAAAATATAGTAACAACCAAATTCTGGCACAGAGGCAGAGAAACTGGATCATTTGTACATAAGCGATGAGAATGTAAAATGGTACCGCTCTCAAGAACATGCCATTACCATATAACCCAACAATTGCACTCCTGGGCATTTATCTTAGAGATGTGAAAGCTTGTGTTCCATAAAACCTGTGAGTGTCCAAAGCAGCTTTATTAATAATAATCCTAAACTGGAAACAACCCAATATCATTCACTGGGTAAATGCTTAAGCAAATTCTGGTAAATCCATACCATGGAGTACTACTCAGAAATAAAAACAAACAACTGATACACATAACTTGGATGAATCTACAGATAATTATACTGAGTGGAAAAAGCCAATTCTAAAAGTCTGCATTTTCTATGGCTCCATTTATATAACATTCTTGAAATGACAAAATAATAAATATGAAGAATAAATTATTGATTAGCAGGAGCTGAGGCGTTGGGGCAACAGAGTAATCCTTATAGTGATGGAACAGTTCAGCAACTTGATTCTATCAGTGTCAGTATTCTGAAAGATGTTACATTGGCAGAAAAATGACTAAAGGGCACACAAGATCCCATCTGCTGCTGTAATGTAATTTTATTAGTAAGAATGTTGAAAGGAAACTTTCCTCTAAATTCAGAAACTACAATTATGGAACCAAAATACCCACCTTTCTACTTTAATCATCTCATTTGGTAGCATCTAATGCCTGAATACTGTTCTCTCATGGGATTTTGCTATTTTCACTTTAGAATATTTTGAATCTGTATTTTGACTTGAGTAATACAATAACATGGTATTAAAGGGCACAGAGTGAAAAATGCCTCCTCACCTCTTTCCCCCAGTATAGCCTCACATACCTCCCTGTAAGTAAACAAAGTTCTCCACATGTATGTATATATATTCAAGTTAATATGTATATTCAACCTAATGTGTTTTTTCCTCATCTCCCCAACCTATTTCTTTTTATACAACTGCTATTATATTTATAATTATGCATCTTATTTTTCACTTAAAAAGTCTTCCAAAACTTTTGCTCTCAATAGCTTGTTTTTATTTTTATTTTTTTTAATGAGGACATACAACAGTTCATGATACATCACATATTTAGGTCATTTCTTATCATTTGCTTCAATGTTTAAGCAACTAACTTTATATACCTGGCATGTGCATATCTGCAGAATAAATTTCTAGAAAAGGAACTGCTTGGTAGAAGGTATATGCTTTTATAATTTGGGTAAATACTGCCCTTTACAAAAGTTATCTCAATTTGTACTACCACAAGCAGTGTATGAGAGTGCCAGTTTCCTTCTGCCCTCTTCAATACAGTGAGTAATCTTTTTGATCTTTGCCAATCTGAAACCGGGAAAAACTTCCAGGCTAAGCATTCTACTCAAAGATAATAATCAATTAATTTTATGTGAAAGGAAACCTACGTATTAATCACAAAGGAATAAAGTGACCTTTAAGACTGAAAACAGCTCTGTCATATGTCAAGTGATACTGTGCATTTATTTAAAACCTTCATGTACTCCAGTATATACAGTTTATTTTTCACCATCAAATATGAGATAATCATTACTGGTCAAAGTTAATATTTAAGAAAATAAATGTTTCATTAATATTATTTACTAAATATGCCGAGAAGAATAGACAGGACTTGCTTTATGTTATATGGAAAATTGGAAATAAATCTAAAGATTCCTACCATGTAACCTTAAATGTTTTCATGCATCGGATAATGTCCATGATTTTTGTTAATAAAGCCATCTGCTCAGACACTATTTTAAAATCTACTTTTAATAGGAATATATTATTATATCCAATCATGCATAGGTATGTAGTGGTAGGAGTTAAAATCTTCTGTAAAAGGAGTTGAGAATTAAAAGTCTTCAGAGCTTTTGGTAATCAACAAGGTATCTTTCAGGTCTAGCATTCTAAGTCAAGGATTTTTTAATTACTTGGAGGACAACCCAAGAGTTCTTGCCTATTCATATACAAGTTTTATTTTATGACAGGACAAATATATTTCCTAACATGCCCACAGTAAAATTTGAACTGTGATCATTGGGTAAATCAATCATAAATGTAGGTTTTATAATTATAACTTAGGTTTTAGTAATTATTCCAATTTTAAATGTTTGATAATTGAAAAGGCATCTCATTATAGCTATTAATTATTTTAAAAATTCTTTACTATTTGCTGTGGTTTGAATGTTTGTGTCTCCCCCATCCAAATTCATACGCTGATATTCTAAACCCATGGGGTCAGGAGTTTGGTTCTTTGAGAAGTAAAAAAAAGAAACCCCAGAAAGCTAACTAGACCCTTCCACCATGCAAGAACACAATGAGAAGGCACCATCTGTGAATCAGGAAGGCAGCTCTCATCAAACACCAAGAATGTGCTGGTACCAGCCTTGATCTTGGACTTCTCAGCCTACAGAACTATGACAAACAAATTTGTGTTGTTTTTAAACCACCCAGCTCATGGTATTTTCTTATGGCAGCCTGAACGGACAAAGGCAGCATTTCTTACTTACTTTAGCAATTGAACGATAGAGCAGTCCTTTCCTAGAAACATGTGTAAAAACTTTTAATGACATTAAAATATCATATCTTAAGTTACACATACTATAAGTCTTGAATTAACTACATAACAGCAATCAGAAAAAAAAGTGCCAACAGTAAGAGACTGTCTTCCTTTCAAAACAGTGTTATTGTCTGCCTTTCTCAGGGGAAAAAAAAAGCATACATTGAATCCTTCATTTGGAGAAAAATCATCAATGAATTCTATTTAAAATTTGGTGGGGTAATATATTGAATATTCCAACAAATATACACGTATCATTAATCATGTGGATAGCAAATGGCACTCACCCTCACAGAAAAAAAAAAAAAAAAAAAAAGACGACTCTGATGGTCAAATACTCTAAATTTAAAGAGAAATGCACGTCCTCTTCAAGGAAAATTCAAGCATCATCAAGTACTTGTTAAGTACTGATTACAAGTCAAGCCCAGGACTAAGCGCTGAAGACAAAGATTCGGTATCAGCATCGCTGTTGCAGAAATAGGGCTGGGTGGGTAAGGATCTGGGTGGAGCTGTTTCGTCAGAAATTATATTTCCCAAAGCATGCACTTTGTGTCCGGGATCCCGGGGAAGCAACCGGTCACTGACAGCCATAAAACAGCTTTAAAAACTGGGTGATGAGGAACCCAAATGAAGTACATACAGCAAACCCTTCAGTCCTCTCGATATCTGCGTAGTGAACCAAGCAGAAGGTGCACACTAACACCGGCTCTACCTTTAAGACCTGGAAGAAAAAACGGCCGGACCGGGAGAAACGGTCGCAGTGTCATTTGCATAAGCACCCAAACACTGCTTACGTCACCACGCACGAGTGCGGACCCCGCCTAGCCTTACTCCAGCTTTTCCCCGGGAGGGAAGGGGAAAGAGGGGAGCAGAGGTAGACGTCGGAGAGCGCGAGGTTGGGGCTTCGTTCTCCGCCAACGCGCGCTAACGCAGTTTCTCTGCTTAAAGGCAAAGAATTCCAGCGACGGAGGGCTCAGCGACCGAGTGGGTGACACCTGTCTCAGAAAGGTCTCGGGCGCTTTAATTCATTCATATTTATAAGGCTGGTGTGCCGTCCAGTAAGGACAGAAAGGCTCTACGGTACTCAAAACCGCCCTCTGCGCAGGCTACGGATAGACCAGCCATGTGGTTGAAACGAAGAAATGGTCTGGGTTTCCAGGTACTCACTCACATCGTCTCCTTAAAATCCCTGCAACACCACCCTCGCCGTCACTCTCCCAAATTCCTGGATGCACAGGGACGCACGGGCTGTGCTTTCTTCTGCAGCCACGTGCCTCGAGCAGAGAGGGGCCACTATAGAAACATTGATCGCAGAATGCATCACGCAAAAGGGAATTGGGGTCACGTGAAAACACACCGCCTGCGGTGGTCGCCCCGAGCACTTGCAAAAGCAACCAGAAGCGAATGAGGGACGAGATTGCTCCTCTCCCCGCCCCACCTCCCACCCGCAGAAGGACGGGCTTCCAACTTGGCTGGAACCCCAGAAGCGCCTCGCTGTGTCGACCCTCCCAACTTTCCTCTCGGACTTGCCCCGGTCGGACCCCACCCTTCAGCCTCCCCGAACTGGACTTGGAAACGGCCAGTCTTCCGGGGATGCTGCGGGCAGTTTTCACGGCGAGTCGGGAGGAAGGGTGATGGCAAGTTTCGACCCCGAGCTTCCCGCTACGCGCCGCTCCTCGCCTCCTCCCAGCCCCGCGCGGGGCGCGGGTGCAGGAAGCACAGACTGGAGGGTCTCCCTCCCAGCCCCTACCTTGGGATACAGCCCGAGTCATTCCCGGGATCTAGACAGCGATTCCGCTCTGGTCCCCTGCGCCCGGGACCCCAGGGTGGCTGGGGGTGAGCCCACCCCACCTAAACCGTGCCCTGGGCGGTAGGAGCGAGTGGTTACCGTTGGCGTGCCTGTCCCGCTCCTCTGGCCGACCCACCTCTGACAGGAGTAGCAGCGGCCAGCGGGTCGTGTCCAGGTGGCTCTGATGGAGGCCTTGAAGAAGCCGCCTGGAGAGAAGCAGCTGGCTGCCAAGGGCGGCTCCCGGGGGTGGGTGGAAGGGTCTCTGCCCTGCGGGCTGCCACGGAAGGACAAGCGAGCACCTGTGTTTCGGCCAGGGACCGAGCTCGAGTGCAGCGCGGGTGTGTGTGAGTGTGAGTGAGGGTGTGACGGAGGCGCCCACGTGCCCGGCCCGCTTGTGCTGCGGCCGCCCGCAGGCTGCGGGGAGGGGGGTGCTGCGGGCGGCGGGGGGAGGGAGCCAGGTCTCGGGGCTGGGCGCTGCACCACCTAGCCCGCGGCCCCTTGACGCACTGGCCGCCGCGGCTGCCCCGCCGCGCTCTCCACGCTCCGGCAGGGCCAGCGGGGACTGGAGGGGCCAGGAAGCCCTCCCCGAAGCCAAGCAAAACAAATCCGTTTGCCATTCCGTCCTCCCCAACCCACTCCAAAGGATAGGCACCAGCTGCCCAACCCCGCCTTTGTCTCACCGCGAGTAACAATAGAAATGGTCCTGCTCACTCTAAATATTCTCTGAGAGTCGGTAATGGGATTAGAAGTGTGCGACTCAGAGAACCCTTTTCCTAGCTTTCTCTCCAAACCAGCCATTTACGGGTACATCTATTGCTAAAGAAAAGCGCTCTGGGCATTTTTTCTTCCTGCAAATCGTGGCCTAAGACCGTTCAGTGATTCTGACGGGTTAGGAAAGGCCGTCTCTGGAGCTGGTCCTCACCTTATGTTGGTCCATTAGCTTCCAACTCTTCTTCAAGGGGTCTCTCTACAAGGTCTTAAGGCTGACTTGCCTCCTGTAGCAATCCAGACATAATCATAATTAAGCCACGTGGAGAATTCCTAAAATATACCTCACTGAGCACAAAGCTTAGCCTCCTTTTGAAAATGGCTGAATCTTCCCCTAAATATGGCATATGCTCCAGCGATTAAATTTCATATCCTTGAAACTCAAAATTTGAAAGAAATGCAAAATGAACCTAAAACATATAGGGGAAAGGTTCCGTGACTTGGTAAAGGATATTTTTCACTTCCAGATGATTAATATTACCATTTTTAAAATACCTCTGTACTTTTAGACCTTCCAACAGTCTCACAGACTTTCATGGTTTGTATCCAATTAAGATTGAATTAAATAATAAGGTCATTGCAGACAGGTTTTTTATGCAGTGAAAAATCTCCTGGAAAGAAATCACAAGACCTAAATTTCAGGTCAGAACACTGCTACTAATCCTTAGCATTCAAGGCAGCCAAGAGAGTTTTTTTCTCAGTCTCTTCCAGTCCGACTTTTAAAATAAGGGTTTTTTTAAATTAAATTAGCTTTAGCTTTGATCCCCTGATTGCCCTTTGCCATGAGTAAAAATACTCTGATAGATGCCCCACGGGAAAATTAGTAAGTTTCAATAAACCTCTTACAAAACATAATGCATAATTTGCTTTTTATTCACATATTGGTGATAGGCAAATATTTACGTTGATATATAACATATATATATATTTAAATTTGGATATAGAGCAAATAATATCAATAACAACTTAATACCAATGCCAAGAAGAAATTAAGAAAATAAGTACAGGTATGTCCTCCATAACCAGTATTATGATTTTCTGTGGAAAACAAACTTTTCTGCATACTTGCAGGAATGGTTTACAGTAGTACTGAGAAGTCCTACTTGCCTACAAGTACTCCCCCCTCACTCTTTTTGCACTGATATTTAATACCTATCTCAAATGGATGTAAAGAAATCCCACGTCACAAAGTATTTACGGAGTGGTGCCCTTAAAAATGACCAATACTAATTTATGTTTGGATGCCAATGAGGAGAAATAAGAGAAAGCAGCTACTGAGTTTCCCACTAAGTACCTGGGGTTTTAAAATGGTTTATTTAATCTTAACTAATTAATGAGGTGTTTTTTCCTAACTTAGAGATTATACAGAGGTGATAGGAAAAAAAATTGCGAAAAGTCACACAGCTATTTCAATGACAGAATGGAGATTTGAATCCAGATCTGGCAGGCTTCAGAGTTCATATTTTTTCATGCCATCTTATGAATTTATAGATTTTTAACAGGAAGAAAATTGAGAATTAACCCAAGGGCTAGTCACCTTTGAAAATAAGAAATATGAGTAAAAAGATCCCAAAAGGAGAGTCTGACAACCCCAGTACAGAGGTAAAAAAATATCCATTATTAAATTTTAAGAATAAAGACCCTTCAAAAATTTAATGTTTAATTACTATCTTTTAGCTAATGGTTATCGAGTGCTTTCTCTGTCACACAGTGGAAAAGTGAGCACACAGTTTTAGTGTGGGAGGAGGCAGCAGCACACTGGAGAAGAGCAGAACTTTGATGATTTCAGCCTGCAAGGAAAAGAAGATTGGTCTCTCTGGCCACAGTGTACTTTTTATGTTATTAACAGATATTGATTCCATGTTAAGTATGCACCTTTGCAATGTGTAGAATAATTTATATGTCTTATTTTTCTTAATCCTTACACCAACCCTGTGATGTAAGTACAGTTATTAGCCACACATTACAAAAGAAAACACTGAGGTTTTGGTTGTGTGAGTTCACCCAGTCAGAGGCATCTGTTAGACACGGTAAGAAAAATAACCTACCCCTATCTAAACTACTTTCTGAATTTGAGACCTACTTTTAAGTACCAAATCCCTCAAAATGACAATATTATGCAAAAATTCCCAAAGTTGTAACACTAGAGTTCAGAAAAATATTCAAAGACTTACAAAAAGATTTTAAAACTTAAATACTAAAGAAAATATTGAAATCAACCCCCATTATGAGATTATATTAATTCATTTTTCTATATTGTTATATATGCAGTATATTATGAAAATTATTTTTTATTCTAACAAATTTTTGTTATAAAATCCACCATATCAAATGTTATTTGATATATAGTTTCAAAATTTTTATGAAACCAAAGTCTGCACATTCCCAAAACATCTAGTGAATATTCTGTTCAGCCTACAGATCTATGACTGATGAAGAGCTGAGAGGTAGAAGCAAAGTAAGTACTTAGATTATCTGACTTCTTTATAGGTAGAGGATGGGTTAACTAAATTGACAAATGTCAAAGAAATCAAGTCATTCAGAATGGTTGGCAAACTCCCAACAGTATTGTTTCAACAATTTCAAAAATCATTTGAGGAAAACAGGACAGATAAAAGGTTGTTTTTCCTCTGACATTTATGAAAGTAAATCCTTACAGTTTTCCTCCAACACATTTAGTAACTCTTTACCCATCTTCTGTACATTCTCCTCTTACTAAGTGTTGATGGCTTTAGGGCTCTATCCTTGGTCCTTGTGTCTTTTTCCTCTCCATACTCTCCTTGGGTGATATCATTTGCTTACATATTTTTTCATATTTGATTCAAATATTGGTGATATTAAAATATTTAATTTTAATAAACAAAAACTATAATTTCCCAAGGAAACTGATTATGGAAAGGACCAGGGACCCAGAAAGGAGCTCGGGTGACTGAAGTAGCAGGAAGAAGGTACTTGTAGGACTCAGGGCACAGGTATCTTTACAACAGTATATAAAAACATTTCACTATTTCTTCAACTGGTCGAGCTGAATAGTTTGTGATAACTGAAAACCATTCTTCATACTGAAGTGGGTTTTTTGGCATATTTATCATACTAAAAAAGCTTTTCATTTATTTTACTTTTTTAAATAATTATTTTATTCAAATATTTATTGGAAATTTACAAAAAACAGGCACACTTATAGGTGCTTGAGATGCAACGGTAACCAAAACAGACAAAGATTCCACTATATCTAGATGATAGCACTCTGTTATGAACATTTTTATCAGTTTTGATTTAGCAGAGCAGAACCATTATAAATATTACAGGAATATGATATTTAGTACAAGTAATATAAGTTTAAAAATTCAAAAAGAATTGAGGCAGGGAGTAAAGGTCTAGGATGCTAGAGATAGAGAATCAGAGAAGCATTCATTAACAACTTCAGCCTCAAGCAATGTACCTGGTGGAGATTGCCATCTCCCAGGAAGTTCCAAGAAGCCACTGCATCTGGCTCTGTGAGCTTCTGAGAGTGGTGGCCACTTTACTTCTGTCTGCCCACGTGTCTGTTCCTCTTATTGGTAAACCCTAAGAGTCAGATTATTGGAAATGTCAAGCCTATCTAGAAGGGAAGTAATGGTGGCAGCAAATGACAACACTGAATCCAGCACATAGCATTTCCATCCATAATTGTTTTTTAATTATATTTTATTGATTATGCTATTATAGTTGTCCCATTTCTCCCTCATCATTCCCCTCCACCCTGCACACCCCCTCCCACCCACATTCCCCCCCTTTAGTTCATGTCCATGTGTCATAAGTTCTTTAGCTTCTACATTTCCCACACTATCCTTGCCCTCCCCCTGTCTATTTTCTACCCACCATCTATGCTACTTATTCTCTGTACTTTTTCCCTCTCTCTCCTCCTCTCACACCCCTGTTGCTAACCCCCCATGTGATCTACATTTTGGTGTTTTTGTTCCTGTTCTAGTTGTTTGCTTATTTGCTTTTGTTTTAGGTGTGGTTGTTAATAGCTGTGAGTTTGCTGTCTTTTCACTGTCCTATTTTTATCTTCTTTTTCTTAGATAAGTCCCTTTAACATTTCATAGAATAAGAGCTTGGTGATGATGAACTCCTTGAACTTGACCTTATCTGAGAAGCACTTTATCTTCCCTTCCATTCTAAATGACAGCTTTGCTGGATAGAGCAATCTTGGATGTAGGCCCTTGCCTTTCATGACTTTGAATACTTCTTTCCAGCCCCTTCTTGCCTGTAAGGTCTCTTTGGAGAAATCAGCTGACAGTCTGATGGGAACTCCTTTGTAGATGACTGTCCCCTTATCCCTTGCTGCTTCTAGAATTCTCTCCTTCATTTTAATCTTGAGTAATGTAATTATGATATGCCTTTGTGTGTTCCTCCTTGGGTCCACCTTCTTTGGGACTCTCTGAGCTTCCTGGACTTCCTAGAAGTCTATTTCCTTTGCCAGGTTGGGGAAGTTCTCCTTTATTACTTGTTCAAATAAGTTTTCCACTTGTTGCTCTTCTTCTTCCCCTTCTGGTACCCCTATAATTTGGATGTTGGGATGTTTAAAGATGTCCTGGAGGTTCCTAAGCCTCTCCTCATTTTTTTGAATTCTTGTTTCTTCTTTTTTTCTGATTGGATGTTTGTTTCTTCCTTCTGGTCCACTCCATTGATTTGAGTCCCAGTTTTCCTCCCATCACTATTGGTTCCTCGTGCATTTCCTTCATTTCACTTAAGGTAGCCTTCATTTGTTCATCTAATTTACGACCAAAATCAACCAATTCTGTGAGTATCCTGATCTACAGGGCTTTGAACCGTGCATCTGATAGGGTGGCTATCTCTTGGTTGCTTAGATGAATTGCCTCTGGGCTTTGATCTGTTCTAACGTTTGAGCCATTTTTTTGTTTTGTTTTTGTTTTTGGTCTGGTAGGGCTGTTACATAGTGAGGGGCGGGGCCTTAGGTGTTCCTCAGGGCAGGGCAGCCCAGTTGCTGGGTTGTGATGCTGTATGTGGGGCAGGGTCTCAGTGTTTTTAGGTTTTATTTTCTAGTGCTGGGGCCCTGTCTTGTTCCCCCATTTTCACCTGCATTATCTGTGTGTGAATATGGGACCTCCTGGTCAGCCAGCCGCCTTGCACCTGGGGCCTGCTAGCTGCCACCTGCAGACTCAGGTCCACCAGCAGCTGCCCTAATGCCTGGTCCGCCACCCTCAGCTTCCTCCTGCGGAGACTCCGCCCCTCTTACTGGTCTGGATGAATGGTTGTTGGACCTCCGTGCAGTTCAGTTTCCTCTCAGTGCTGATTGTTTTCTCGTTTCTAAATGCTTGTTGTCCTTAATTTTGGTTTTGTGAGGAGGCACAGAGCGTCCACCTATACCTCCGTCTTGGCCAGAAGTCTGTTAATCCATAATTGTTTTTTTTAAACAACTTCCTTTTCTGAGTGTGATATTTTTGTTGGGTATTGTTTTTATGGCTATGCTGATTTTACAAAGTAAATTGGGAAGGTTGTATGTTTTACTAAATTGTTGACTACTGTGTATATGTATCATCTTGGTATTATCTCTTCTTTGAAGGACCAAAATGAATTAACTTATAAAACCATTTGGGCCAACTAATCTTTCAGAGGTAATTCTTTTGTATTTTTCCAAGAGCCTTTGCAAACTCTATTTATGTTTTCTACTTCCTCTTTCATCATTTTAGATTTTTTTCCAGAAATTATTCTTTATTCTTCCAAATTTTAAACTTAGAGTTCTGCATATTATTTTATACTTAAAAATCTCTTTCCTAGCTGTTTGTGTTAGCCTTGCAGGACAACTAACCACCCAAGAATTTGTTTCTTACAAGGTTTTATTTTTCATTCAAGCTATATTTCAACGCTGCATGTTGCTTAGTTTTTACTTCTCTAAAACTTCACATATATATGAAATCATATATTAGTGCTATTTTATTAAGGTTTCTGTCACTCAGAAATACTTTATAAAATTATCCATGTTGTAGGAGTAGTTCATTCCTTTCCATCAATGAGTAGTATTCTGTTATAAGCATATAAATATGTAATAATTATCTATACTCCTATTGATCAATATCTGGGCTATTTTCAGTTTTGGCTATTATGCATACATTTACTATAAAACATTTTTCAACTTACAATGACATATATTTTTATTTATCTTGAGTAAATTCCTAGGAGTAGCATTCCTGTGCCGTATGTGTGGTAGGTTTATGCTTAGTTTTATAGAAAACTGAATAACATTTTCCAGAAACCTGGCTTCAAAGACAGTGTTCTTACTATTATGATAGAGCTGGAGTGGGCAGTGAAAAAAAAATGTGGAATTTTTCCAAATAGAAAATTTAGGGAAAGATATTTCAGATTAACACATTTCAGTTGAAGAGAGTGATATTAATAAAAGCATGCAGTTGTGAGAGTGAATTTTACTCTAGAGAAGGAAATGAGGTATATATGTGTTTGATATAGTAAGAGATGAGATTGCACAGGTAATTAAGTAATTTCCTAGGGCTCTGCTTGATCACAGTGCTAAAGATATATGGCTTAAAGCCAATAAAAATGGGAAATCACAGGAGTTTTTTTTTTTGGGGGGGGGGGGGAAGGTGTAATCATTCCTTCATTCTTTCTAGTGAATATTTGCTGAATGCTAAGTATATGCAAGCATCACAGTGGTCTCTGAGGGTTTATGAGAAGAGGTTCTAAAGGTCTAAGATAGTATAATATCAGAAAAGGAAAGAACATCTCTGAGAAATGCCTAAAAGGAGAATTCTAAAGGATTTGTGGTTAATTAGATTTAGTTTTCTAAAAGAGAGTAAAGGGTTACTATTATCCAAAGCTTGAATTATCAGGTAATTGATATTTTCTTTAACCACAGTAGAGAATTTAAAAGACAATGAAAGAGCTAAGAATCTGGAAGCTGAGTGTGTTTTTAAAGACATCCATTCTAGGGAACACAATAATTTTGTGATAATACTGAATATTTTATAATAAAAGTTCTAAATGTAACCGAATTTCAGTCTTTCAGGTTTTTCATTAAAAAAATTGTTTAAACTGCTCTATAATAAACATAGAGCAATTTTAATTCAAAGTTGGTATACCATAGTCCAATTACATTTATTAGTTCTGTCAAATAATTTCTTAGAATAGTTTTATATGTTGTAGGAAATATAGCCAGGAGGATTATATTTCCTTTGAAAATAGCAATATTCAGGGATTTAGAAAATGATTTCAGAGCTTTTTAAATTTAATAATGCATAAGTATTGGTGCTTTTTTGGACTAAAGCCAAACTAATTTGCAGAAGTTAAAGGCAGAGGGAAACATCATAGCATATTTTTTTCAAGGAAAAGCAGTGTACAATTATATTTAATGATGTAAGTTACTTTAATGTTATGCCTATAAAGAATTTGAGGATATGTGTAAAACATGAGAATTCAAAGTGAGTCAGAAGTCAATATATCATGTAATAAAAGCTCTACTAGCAATTTTTCTCTTCCATTATTTTCACAGGCCCTTACACTGAGTCTAATTGTCATACAGTAATCTCTTAGTTATTTGCACATGCTTCTCTTGTAAGTAATCCTTAAGCATTATATTTCCTTCTCAGCTGAATAGATTCTTAAATTCCATTCCCCCCATTATTTAGATACTCTCCTTGTTTGATAATGCTGGAGACCACCATTTAATGATCCCTCTCCACCCATCTGCACAGTCCTGTCAATTTCTGATTATGAAAGCTATGATAAAAGTAACAATTCAAAATAGTAGCATGACAGGATTAAATAGGAGAGGCTAAGGAGATTCAATTGAAAGATAGCACTAATTCAAAAATAATAAAAGGCACTGAATAAGTCAGTTATGTCACAATAATGCTGCAAAAACAAATGATTCCCAAACTCAGTGACTTAAAACTCCAATTATCCTCATCGTATAGGTATAGGATGGTTGGAAATTACCTTATTTAAATGGGCTTGTCTGTATTGGTTCTAAGCTTCATTCAGGCCTGCTCCACATGTCACTCACCCACCTTAGACCATTAATTTCAAAGGTATGTTCTTGGCAAGAGGCAGGAGTGCAAAAATGGCCAATAAAAACTTGTTGCCTCTTAAGGGCAGAATTAGAACTCGCTCACTTGTGCTAACTGCCCACATTCTATGAGCCAAACCAAGTCACTTGACCAAACCCTGTATAATGGGGCAGGAAGTATATTTCTCCCATAACGTTGGGGAAAGGACTGCATATTGTAAATAATAATCTAATTCAACCCGGTCACTTAAGCAATCTAAAATACTACTATAGCTAGTCTTTACTCTAGAGTTTTACACTTACATATTTCCCTACCTAGCTGTCCTCCAGGTACCTCAACTTCTCAGTCCTTGGGTATTCTAATCTTGCCCAATGGAATGTTTTAACGACCTTTCATTTGTAGGCACAGCCGCACCCAGTTCCTGAGTCATCAACGATGTAAAAGGCAATTTACTAGTCACGCCATTTATATCAATTCTTGCTGTAGAAAGTAAATATCATTGGGTCTGGGATAGGCCCTATAGACTTGCAGAGAATTGACCTCTTTTCCTCTAAAAAATGTTTACAGGGAACAAGTGGCTTTTACACCAGGATTCTGCATCAGTTTTCCTAAGTGCCATAAAGGAGGTTGAAATAGTTTATATTAAAGAATGCATTGTGTAGTATGAACATTTTAACAATATTAATTCCAAATTCCAATCCATGAACATAGAATATATTTGCATTTATTTATGCCTTCTTTAATTTCTTTTATCAACATCTTCAGTCTTTCACCTCCTTAGTTAAATTTGTTCCTAAGTGTTTTATTATTTTGATACGATTGTCACTGGGATTGTTTTCTTTATTTCATTTTTGGTAGTTCATTTTTAGTGTATATAAACATAACTGATTTTTGTATATTAATTTTGTATCCTGAAACTTTACAGAATTTAATTATTTGTTCTAATTGTTTTTTTCTTTTTTTGGTGAATGATTAGGGTTTTCTATATATAAGATCATGTCATCTAAAAACAGAGACAATTAACATTTTCCTTCCTATTTGGATGCCCTTTTATTTCTTTTTCTTGATTAATTGTGCTGGCCTAAATTTCCAGTATTACATTGAACAGGAGTGGTAAGAGAGGGCATCTTTGTCTTTTTCCTGATCTTAGAGGAAAAACTTTCAACTTTTTACCTTGGAATATGATGTGAGCTGTTAGTTTGTTATAGATGGTTTCTATTATGTTGGATACATTTTTATATACCTAATTCAATGAAAAATTTTTACATGAGCAATGTTGAATTTTGTCAAACATTTTCCTGCATCTATTGAGATAGTCGCATGATTTTTATCCTTCCTTCCATCAATGTAGTGTATCAGCTTTAGGATTTGCATATGTTGAAACTTTCTTGTATTCCAGGAATGGATCACACTTGATTTTATGGCGTATAATCCTTTTTTGTGCTGATGGATTCAGTTTGTTAGTATTTCGTTGAGGATTTTTGCATCTGTGTCCATTAGAGATATTGGCCTCAATAAGCTGGAAAAATATACATTTTTATACACCAGAACAACATAAATAAAATTAAAAGTCAATTAAAAATAATGTATTGGTGTGATGATAAAACAAGAAATCATTCTTATTCTGATTTATTTAATCAATAAATATAACTGAGAACCTATGTAATGCAAGATTTTATTCTAAATTAAGATTTCAGTGGGTTAAGAAAGAAATATTTTGACATGAAACAAACCTAGAATCTGGAAACAAAAGGCAAAACAAATGATAATGTCAATAATTAAAAAATTATCTGTTTTGATTTTCAATCTAACATACTCTGCTCTGTAGCAAGCTATATTTTATTCCATATCGAAGTCTACAAAGTCAAAGTGCTGATTAAAAAGAAAAAAAAAACTACCAAGCTTTGACCAGTGTGGCTTAATTGGTTGGTTTGCATCATTCTGCAAAGCAAAAAGTCACTGGTTCCATTCCTGGTCAGGGTACATTGCTGGGCTGTGTGTTCTTCCCAGGTCTGGGTGCCATACAAGAGGCAACCCATCAAGGTCTCTCTCTATCTTTTTCTCCCCCTTTGCTTCCTCTTGAAAAAATAAATAGATAAAACCTTTATTAAAAAAGCTATCAAAAATGCCAGGCAAATCCATGATCTTTTTTAAAACTTCATCTTTGAATATTAAAGATTCATTTAATTATTTAAATGATGGGGATAAAATGTCCCTATATTTTTTAACTTACAATATTGGTGTTTCACCATATACCCAATGCATATTTCAAATGTTTATAATATTAAATCATAGACAAATCTTGCTTTATATTTAAATTTTTTAAGTCAAAAGTTTTCTGTTTTCTTTAGAGATATCTAAATTTAAAGTCACAACCAATTGTGTTTTTTACAGAAAGATATATATTGTTCAGATAAAATATAAATGTGATAGTAAACTTTATTCTCTGTTTAGTAGTAAAGGTAAGTACAATTTTTCTCTTCTTCCTGAGGACATTGGGGTATAAAATTGGAAGAGTAGGTCCATATACAAATAAATATAGTCATAGGACTGTAAGCCCATCAGTACTAAGTATTATCCCTCACTCTCACAAGAATAGACATTTAATAGAACAATAATAAAGTAACTTATACTCTGTAAATAATTGAAAACCTTTAATATTTGCTTAGTTTTTGAGATGAAAAAGTTGGCTCAGGCAATTTAAAGGAATAATTAGCTGCAGAACCAAAAGTAGCATTTTTATGTCATGGTAGTCTTTCTAAAGAAATGATTGATGTAAATATAATACACTTAAAATGGTTTGCCAACCTCACTATATTTAATTACTAAGGATATTATTTATAATGATGTTAGTTAAAAAGAAAAGTAAAAGGTATTGTTCAATATATCACACTTTTAAAAACCATAGTTCTAAGAAATAAAATATTAAAAAAAAATAAAAAATAAAAAAATAAATAAAAACCATAGTTCTAGAAGAAAACTTTTTTCTGCTTTTTAGAAATATTTCTTAAAATGAGAGGCTTAGTATAATGGGAAGTAGGCCAAATAAAGATATTTGATAAAGGATTTTACCATTTAAAACATAATTTACTAAAAAATGTCAAAAATTTAAATTTGTAGTTAAAAATTGATTAGGAAGATTACTAATTCACATAAAAACTGGCTCATTATCATACCTGCTGCTGAAAAATTTGTGAAACAGATTTCATGTTGGCAAGCAGAACTGCGGGATGTCTGAGATATAAAAATATCTGCAAGCATAAAATATGTTCTATGCAATTAGAGAAGCACAGATGCAAATTTCTGAGGATTACTCTTGTGGGTGACTTTCAGTCTCAGTGAGGTTGGGAAGTTATAAGAAAGGTTACCTGACAAACATGATGTCCTGAATTAATTTGACCTATTCCTAGATAAAAGTATTATTATAGATAAGGGTATGGAATCATTTAAACTTATTAACCAGATGTAGGTGTACAGGAAACATGTTTCATAATAAGCTGGAGGAAATGGGTATTTGAGATTTTATTTCAAAGTTTTGTATTGTTATTTTTAATTGTAAAATGATCTGCAATTGAAATATTTTCCTTTGTAGTTTTTAACTACTCTGGCATTCCACTGCACCACTGTTAATGTCACCTATGATATCATGAAGCTGGCGGCCATCCACATTGCAGCCCAGCGAATTCTCTAGTGGAAGATGGGTGCCGCATCTGTTGGGCAACATTGGCAATCTCATCAAAAGTAATAGTTCCATTGTGCTTAATGCTTTTAGTTTCTTTCTGCCTCATGGCGGTTCTTTGAGGGCTTTGATGATCAGGCCAGAGGCAGAAGGCACTATCTCAATCTGGGCCTCTCTGTTCTCAATGGTCAGTTTCACTGTAATCCTCAGACTTTTTCAATCACTGGTTGCTTTGGTAATATCATCACCAAACATTTAAGAGAAAACCCAGAATGCCAATCTTGGGGACAGGGCATATGTGGCACCACCTTCCTGACTCCTGCACCTCAGGTATACAGCTTTGATCTCAGTCTCAAACTTCAGTGGCATGGTGGGGGTGGCCGGTGTCAGATGAACCCAGATTCAGGACAACTGAAGAGAGTTGCACCTTAACCTCCTCTGAAAAGCCAAAAGCTATTTCAAAGTCTTTATATTCTTTGTTTCTGAGAGAGCTAAGAATTTTGAAACATTTCTGTATGGTTCCATTTGAATCATTTTCCACTAGGTACTGAATAATAAAATATCTTTATACCAAACATTCCAGATTTTTTGTTTGCTTTCAAATTTTGAATGGCAGAGTAAATAAATAAATAAATACAATTTAAAACCTCATAAGCTGATGCTGTTGAAACAGTTTTGTGATTTGTATAATGTTACTTTCTTCTATGGAGGCTGTTAAAAGTGAATTTTTAGAAGAAAAATTATAAAAGTATCCAGTGAACTTGTATTATAAAATAGCAGACACTTCGAAAGTATTTTTATTTTTATTTTTTGTACTGACCTGTGTTTTATTTTTAAATATATTTTATTGATTATGTTATTATAGTTGTCCCATTTTTCTCCCTTTGCCCCATTCCACCCAGTACCCTCCCTCCCACCAGCATTCCCCACCTTAGTTCATGTCCATGGGTCGTACATATAAGTCTTTGGCTTTCCATTTCCTGTACCATTCTTAACACCCCCTGTCTATTTTGTACCTACCATTCATGCTTCTTATTCCCTGTACCTTTTCCCCCATTTTCCCCCTTCCCCTGGCAGCTGATAACCCTCCGTGTGATCTCCATATCTATGATTCTGATAATATTCTGGTTGTTCGCTTTGTTTGTTTGTTTGTCTGACTTTTAGATTCAGTTGTTAATAGTTGTGAATTTGTTGCCTTTTTAATATTCACAGTTTTGCTATTTTCTTAAATAAGTCCCTTTAACATTTCCTGTAATAATAATGGCTTGGTGATGATGAACCTCCTTAGCTTTAACTTGTCTAGGAAGCACTTTATCTGTCCTTCTATTTCAATGATAGCTTTGCTGAATAGAATAATCTAGGTAGGTCCTTGCTTTTCATCACTTTGGATGCTTCTTGCCAGTCCCTTCTTGCCTGCAGTTTCTTTTGAGAAATCAGTTGATAAGTCTTATGGGAACGCCTTTGGAGATAACTCTCTGCTTTTCTCTCCCTGCTTTTAAGATTCTCTCTTTATATTTTACCTTTGGCATTTTAATTATGATGCAACTTGGTGTGGTCCTCTTTAGGTCCAACTTCTTTGGGACTCTCTATGCTCCCTGGACCTGTATGTCTATTTCTTTCACCAAATTATAAGAAAATTTTCTTTCATTATTTTTTCAAATAAGTTTTCAGTTTCTTACTGTTCCTCCTCTCCTTCTGGCACCCCTGTGATTTGGATGTCGGCACATATGGAGATGTCCCAGAGTCTTCTTATATTATCTTTTTTAAAAAAAAATTCTTGTTTTTTCTTTCTGTTCTGGTTGAATGTTTATTTCTTCCTTATGTTTTAAACCATTGATCTGAATCCCTGCTTCCTTCCTGTCACTGTTGATTCCCTGTAGATTTTTCTTTATGCCACTTCACGTAACTTTTATTTCTCCCTTTATATTGTTGCCTTACTCAATGAGTTCTTTGAACATTCTGATAACCAGTGTTTTGAACTCTCCATCTGATGAGTTGGCTATCTCTGTTTTGTTTAATTTTTTTTTGGGGGGGGGGTGGATTTTGTTCTATTTTTTCATTTTGGCTGTATTTCTTTGTCTCCTCAATTTGGCAGCCTCCCTGTGTTTGTTTCTGTGTATGAGGTAGAGCACTTTGACTCCCTGTAAAAGGCACCTGCAAATTGTGCGGGGAGGAGCCTTAGGTAATTACCAGGGTGGGGCAACTCAATTCACTGTTTTGTGGCTCTGTGTGGAGGGAGGGCTCAGACAGGAAACTGTGCCACTGCTTAACTTCTGGGGGTTTGCCTGGCACTCGCCTCATTTCCAGTCACTTCACCCACACCCTTTATATGACTGGCACCCTCCCAGCTGTTGCCCTCGTGTTGAATCCCAGAATGGGTGGGTTTGCATACTATTTAAGACTGCGTAAGCCCTTGATGCAAAGTTTCCTGAATATTCAGCAACTTTTATTGCAGCCCCAACCCTCACTGGTTTTCATAACCAGAACACAAGAGGATTTATCTTCCCAGCACTGGAACCCCAGGCTGTGTGTTCTGGCCTGGGGCTGGGATCACTCACTCCCAAGGTATCCCTCACAAATTTTATTCACCACATGTGAATGTGAGACCACCCGTGCCCTTTCTGCCTCTGCCACTGCCTCCCTGTTCCACACTGTGTCTCCTCACCTCTGTGCCCCATCTCTGCGTCTCCACCCCTCCTACCCATCTGCATGAATGTGACTTCTTTAAATCATTGGTTGTCACACTTCCATACAGTTTTATTTTCTGACAGTTCTGGGTGTCATTTTGAGATTTAGTTGTAATTTCTTTTAGTGGTTGTGCAAGGAAGTGAAGTGTGTTTATCTGCACCTCCATCTTGACTGGAAGTTTCAAAAGTATTTTAAAATGTATTTAAAACAAAAGAACAACTTTTGTTACGTGAAGTTCTACAAATACCTATCATTAATCATTTTGTCCCATAGCCTAAATATCTTCAACTTATAATTTATAGTTATTTGTTTTGTGTTTATTTTTTAAATATAAAAACTCTAGTTCCAATCATATTGAAATTTAAATATTAATGTAAAGGTACTGTACCTAAATTATATAGGCAAACTGTGGTTATCCCAAGAATGCAAACAAAAACTTTCCTTTATTACCAATTAAACATGTTATGCCAAAGTCCTTTCTGCATAATTC
The DNA here is from genome assembly GCA_039655065.1 of Glossophaga mutica. Classification (NCBI taxonomy): domain Eukaryota; kingdom Metazoa; phylum Chordata; class Mammalia; order Chiroptera; family Phyllostomidae; genus Glossophaga; species Glossophaga mutica. Next base: position 79,819,638 of record CM077304.1, read on the forward strand.
TTTACCTCCTCCAATTCCTTGATTAGTTAACTTCACCAATATTATGGGCTTTAGATTAAAATAACAAAAAAGAAAAATAGGTTAACATAATTGACTTAATTTTCACTTCATAAATTTAAATGAGGATTTGTGTCAAATATTTTTTACTTTAGGACAATGTGTCTTTTCCAAGATCAGTGTTAAAATGCATATTTCTCTCTGTAGAAGGTAAAAATAGGGTACATATTTTCAATTAGTTGTCACAATTTGGAGCTATATTATTTGGTTTGTCTTTTTTTTAGGTTAAATTATAGAGGTTATTAAACATCTCTGGTCATTTTGTACTGTATATTAACATAAACTTTAAAAACTGAAAATACAGCCCTGGCTGGTGTAGCTCAGTGGATTGAGCGCGGGCCTGTGAACCAAAGGATCGCGGTTCGATTCCCAGTCAGGGCACATGCCTGGGTTGCAGGCCAGTTCCCAGCATGGGACACATAAGAGGCAACCATACATTGATATTTCTCTCCTTCTCCCTCTCTCCTACCCTTCCCCTCTAAAAATAAATAAATAAATAAATAAATATTAAAAAAAAAAAAAACTGAAAATACAGCTCTGGCTGGTGTGGCTTAGTGAATTGAGCACCAACCTGCAAACCAAAGGGTCAATGGGTCCATTCCCAGTTAAGACACATACTGGGTTGCAGACCAGGTCCAGAGTAGGGCACATGTGAGAGGCAACCACACAACAATGTTTCTCTCCCTCTCTTACTCCTTCCCTTCCCCTCTGTCTAAAAATAAAATAAATAAAATCTTTTAAAAAACTGGAAATACCAAAGGTAATTATAATTTATTACACTAACTTTAATGTGTTTACGAAAAGAACTATATCCAAGCATGCTGTATTAATTGTTCCCAGTAATATCGTATTAAGTTAAACTCACATCTCTTTCATGGGGCAAGTTTAGACTTAAAGTAATATTTCACTTTTTCTTTCATTTTCTTTTTCACATTGTTATTTCTTATTGTTAGTGGCTCTTGAGTGAATATTTGCATCAAAAATACAAAGAATATTAAATTATCTCACCATAATATTATGATTGATAAAAGAATTTAGTGAATTAACATTTATAATTACATTGTTTTATTAGAATAGTTATGAGTATATACTGTCCTTAAACATATCCTGAATCTCATATTATAATCACAGAAAACTTAATAAACAAGATAACTAAACAAATATGGAAATTTTCATAAAGTTTTCCCAAGATTTTCTTTATTTAATTTAAGAAACCTAATCCAAAAATATTTACTGAGTACTTTGTAATGTTAAGGCAGAGTGAAACATAAAATTTGTACCCTATGCTCAAGTAACTACCATCCACATGTGAGATAATACAAATGTACTTGAAAGGTGGAGAATAAGCAATATTTTGAAAGAGTGTTTTAGCATTGCATGACTATTTTAACACTGCCATCTCAATCTAGCTCAGTTTTTATAAGAAAAAATCAAATTAAATTTAAATATTAATAAACCTTCAAAATACAAGCAGAAACAGACTGCTTCTATCTCCTCTCCTTCCATCTCACTGGTATGAACCACCATCTATCTCTCACTTAAATTACTCCAACAGCCTCCTAACAACATGACCTAATTCTGGAGTTATTCCTCTACGCATTATTTCTAATAGCAGCCAAAAAAAATACTTTGAAAATTGAAGTCATATTTTGTCATTCACATGCTTAAAAAACTGCCCTGGCTGGTGTGGCTCAATGGGTTGAGCTCCGGCCTGCAAACCAAAGGGTCACCAGTTCGATTTTTGTCAAGGCCATATGCCTGGGTTGCTGGCCAGGTCCCTGGTTGGAGGCACATGAGAGGCAACCACACAATGATGTTAAAAAAAAAAAAAAACCTAATATGGTCCCCCATTTTATTTGGGGTAGAGTTATATTCCATAACGTGATCTATAATATCTTCCATGATTGGCTCTTCAGCCCTTAGCAAGCACACTGCAAAAGTTCATATGCAATTTTCTCTTGTTTATCAACTTTGCTCACTCGGCTCCTTCCAGTTTGGCTTCCTCCATGTTTTCAAACCCCCCAAGCATGCTTCACTCTTAGTAGGGTCTTTGCAATGTCTATTCCTCCTGCTTGGAACACTTTTACTCCAAATATCTGCAAGTCAATGTGCTCATCTCCAACATCGCTCAAGTATCCTTGACTATACTTTTTTTTATAAATTTAATCTTTATTGTATTTTTCCCATCACCATTAATCCCCTTATCCTCCACTTCTCACAGCGTCTTTGAATCCTTTCTCCTTTTTGCTCATTCCATCAACGCCCTAACCTCCCCTCCCTTAGCTCTCATCCTGCTCAACATCTACGAGTCTGTCCCCATTTTTCTTGTTATTTCAGTTTGTTCACTAGATTCCATGGCTGCATGAAATCATAAATTGCATCCTACTCCTCAGCTCTGACACTTTCAAGTCTTCTTACCTTGATCTAAGTATTGTTATTCCATAGCAGTTATTGCATTCTAATAAACTAATTATTTCATTATTTGCAATTTTTATTTTTTCTTTAAGCACATAAAGCTAAGAATCTTTGCTTTGCCTGATAATATACCTTTTTAAAATATTTTATTTCTTTATTTTTAGAGAGATGAAAAGGGAGGGAGAGAAACATTGATGTTTTTCTCAATGTTTTGGCTGCCCCTCACACATGCCCTGAACGGGAGGAATGCACAACCCAGGCAGGTCTACAACCAGGAATCAAACCAATGACCCTTTGCCTTACTGGATGGCGCCCAACCAACTGAGCCATATTGGTCAGGGCCTGATGATGTATCTTAAATATGTAGAGCAATGTAGGACACACCGTGAGAACTTAAAAATGTGTGGGGTAAATAAACAAGTGATTATTTTAACAAATAGGAAATGCTAGCTTTTTTCCTAGACAGTTCAATTTCCATTAAAATGGAAGCCACCCATATTGTGTTCAGATTTTTGTTTATTTTTATTCTTTCATTTTCAATCATAAACTTTTGCTAGAAAGACCAAAATACCACCACCAATGTATATAGAAAAAGCAAGAAATAATGATAGAAAAATTATCAATGAGCTTCTCTTTGTTATCTTTGATCAAATATAGAAGTTCAAAGTTAAAGTTTAACCACTTTGCTATTTGCTATTCCAAAATAAAATATCTGTTGCAATGCCATATTAGGTAAGTATTTAGTCTTCTCTTCCAGCAGGCAAATCAAGTTCTGGGCTTTGGGTCACTCTTTGAGAGGGGACAACTTATATACGTTTTATGGAAAGAATAGACTAAATAACTTGTCACTTTTAATGAAAACAGACCTCTGCATACCTGGTTTGTTCTCATTTCCCCTTTACTAGTGCTGGCATATTTCTTCCCTGCCAGAACATACACCATGGGTATGTATGCCTAAGAGTATAAACTGAATTATGTGAATTCATCCCTATGTTAACTAAAACCCTACTTCTTTCTGTACTACTAAAATACATACATGCATACATACATATCAGAATGCTAATGTAGTGAATACATTAAATTTCATTTGTTTTCATAAAAATATTTAAAAATTCACAGACATTGTTTCATTGCCTACTTATGCGTACAAGGTAGTGACATAGAATAGGTGGAAGAGCACCAGAGTTTGACACTGAATAAAGAATCACCACCTGGTTTTACTCTGAGCATACTTTTTGAAAGAACATGGGGAGGCAGATCCAACTGCTCCATACCGGCATCTGACTAGAACTTTATTCTTTCATTCATTCAATTTTTAAAAAGTTATTGAACTCTATGACTCAGTAAATTATATAGCAGGGTTCAATATAAGACATGGTCTTTGGTTAAAAAGATAAATCATCAACCTGTAAGAGAAGGAGAGATAAAAACACAATTAAAGTACAATACACTAATTACCCTGGGCAGCCAAATGCAAGCAAAACTTCCATAGAAGAAATAGAATGAACATTTCTCTCCTCTGACACTAAAAAGCTGATACTCACCAAACTTTAGCTCAATGAGTTTCCTATTTTGAGCATTCAATAATTTTGTGTGATTTCTTCTTTGCCTTAAAATTACACAAGAATGTGCATTTATAAAACAAATGCTGCATGCTGATATCAACCTGATATTTCTGGAATATACACTTAATTATGTCTCTCTGGGCCCTTCAATGCAGTCTCCCCCTGCAAGTGACTACAAAGCCTTTCCTAACTTGAGCTTTTGCCTTTACCTCTCATATAAAGGTCCTTCCATACCTTGCTTTTTTCTGAATTCAACCATCTTGCTTTTCCAAGGACTGTATTGCTTTTTGATTCAATAATGTGGAAACTCTTAAGAAGCTATAAGAATTTCATGCTTCAGAATCTTTGTGCGTGAATGTTTTCCATGCCTAAAATACTATTGCAACATTCCCCTGTAGTAAACTCTGCCTATCCTTTAAAACTTTCTTATGTTCTGTGAAGACTTTCCGGAGGCCACAGAGTTATCCAGTCCCGCTCATACCCCTGAGATTTCATAGAAAGTTTTCCTTTTACATTTATCATATCATATGTTAAAAGTTGTCTCATTTCCCTCTGTGTCTACTTGGCTGGAGCATCTTGAAAATAAGAAAGAGATAAGCAATATGTATATCTGTTGGTGACCCTGAGAGGACTTAACTGCTAGAGGTCTTCAAAACAGCCTCCTAGATGGGATAGAACACATACTCTTGAAGGCTACCAGCCTGCTGTTCCTTGCAGGAGATCCTTTGTGGAATTGCCTCCACTGGGCAACAGGACTCCAGGGGGGCTCAGGCCACTGAAGATGCCAATTTGGAAAAAGGAAGAGGAAGTATGGCTTAAAAGGAAAGGAAAGGAAGGAAGGGAGGAAGGAAGGAAGGAGTAAAGGAAGAAAGGAAGAAAGAAAGAAATCCTGCAAAAGAAGATGTGGGAAAGCTAAAACTAAGAGAAGAGGCTGCCCTCCTGATAAGAAACATCACGAATCCCTGATTCCCACCCCCACTTCCCCGCATCTGCAAATGGCGATGCTATCATCAATACTGTGATAAACTACAAAGACGGGTGTAAGGTAGAGACGGCGCACAGCAATTCTCAATTGGAAATAGAAGGAAACAGTGCAGGATGACAACTCAGTGAAGTCTTCATTCAGTTACCTTCAAGGGAAGAATTACCAGAATGCTAAGAATTAATTAGAAAACTGGTGGATTTTAAGAAAAAATAAGGAAAGAATTCGTAATCATAAATAACAGCACCTGAGACACCTGGAGAAAGAAGGCATGCTTCTCTGTCGTAATGCTCAGCTGTTCAACTTGGAGGGATCCACCTGTAAGACTCCATTGTCAGAGCGGAAAATTGAAGAAGAGGAGAGTGAGGATGAAAGCAATGAAGAGGAGGTGGAAAAAGATGAAGAGGAGTAAGAGTTGGAGGCAAAATCTGTTAAGGTGAAAATGAAGCTCAGTAAAAAAGATGAGAAATATTGGGACAAAGAAAAAAGGCAAGAAAAAGGCCAAACTGAGGAAAAGCCAAACCTGGCCTGGGTGATTTCAACAGCAATGAAGAATCGGATGAAAATTAACAATCAGAAGCAAGTGGGGCTGATGATGAGCAAGGGATATGAATATCTGTCTTTGGTAGAACTGAATTCCTTCCTCTCCTCTCTTCTACCCAATGTGTTGATTTGTCCATATGGGTACTGGGTTGTTTCTGTATCACCATTATCTATAAACTAGCTTTAGGACAGTGCCAGACAAGCATATGATACCATGGTGTAAACACACAGACACATAAATATTTGTAACATACTGTAACCAAATGGGCCTCAAAATCTGAAGATTAAAATAAACAAAATGAAGCTTTTGATGGAAAATATGTGGGTGGATAGTATATTACTATGGGTGGGCCTAATTTTGTAATAGTTTGTTCCTGGTTTTATCACCCGTTCAGATAAGATTTTTGTCTTTTTGTAGCACTGATAACCAGAAGACATTAAACATCACTGGTTATTTTATTTTTCATCAAGCAATCTTCAATATTTTTATTTGTTTTTTTAAATATTTGTACATTGTGGTACATATAAGCAACTTTAATAGGTGATTCATGTACAGTAGACTTCACTTGCATAGACATTTTTCCATTTTATGCACTATGACCTCAAAAAATCTATAAGACTTATGTCTACTATAAACATTGCTTAATTTTTTTCTGCTCTTGATTAAAAAAGTGTTTGTTGAAAATGATACTAAATATTGCAATCTATATAGTGCACTGGATGGCTTTTTTTTTTTTTTCAGGTTGATATTCTGTGTTACCAATGTGTATTGCCTCCTTCTCCCTAAAGTATATTTAATCTTTGCTTTCTTTGCACAATGTCCTTGATTACAAGTCATAAGCCTAAGGCAAACAAAATTCCAGCAATTTCCAAGAATGTGGCATTGGTGCTTTCCTAACAGATAATTTAGCTCAACAACAAAAAAATAAAGAGACATACATTAATTTACATTTCCATTGTTTCTCACAGTATTGGCATCTAGTAGTTGTTAAATAAATGTAAATTAATTAAAATGGATTTAACTACCATTTTATAAATTGTTGTTGATGTTTATCATTTGTGCCAATAAAAATATTTTTTAAGTATCTACATTTACCATCTGCCTCTCAATGAGAAACAGTTTGCCAGACTCTTCTCGCCTAAACTAATTCACAGTTTTGTTAGACTCCTAGAAAAAACTACATTTATCCATTAAGGTTACTCTTCAAAAACAAGAAGTATACCTCAGAGAATATGATCTCAGTATAGTTAAACTATTCTTCAAGTTTACAACCTAGATATATGTCAGATACAACTAACTCGTTTCTATTATATCCTCACCTGGAACCACTTTTTAAAACTATCAACATTTATCTCTCATTCATAGCTCAGAAACAGGAAACTATGTATCTTTGTTTCCAGGTGAAGTAACTATTAGGTATTCCATGAAACACAAATTTTCCAGATGGTGGAGTACTCAATCTAACAAAGAATATCTGTTGCTCTAAAAAGTAAATATTAATCTTTCTATTCATAAGAAAAAGACTGATGCCTGAATTGCCTAGCTTTTTATTATGTCAAGTGGGAAGAAAAACACAGAAGACCGAGGAAGATCACAGTAAAATTTGAGCTGCATGGTCTCCGGGCACTGGCTCACGCAGCGCTGCATTTCTGTTCCCCACCGAGTGAACACATTGGTCCAGGCTTCCGTGTCCTGACCTCTATGAGAAATGGTCCCATAATGGCTGCCTGGCAATATAGGAGCCATTTCTTAATATTAGGGTAATTTATCTGCCACTAAGTAATGTTTTTATATTCATCAGTTATACCAACAAAATAGTTTAACTATATTTGAATGTTTATTTCTAGGTCAGAGTTTTCCCCAGTTATTGCAGTGATTGGTCTGGGTAGGGGTGGGGAGGGTGTTTTGAGAAAAAAAATTCCTTAATAACTACATATTTTAAAATTTGGAAAGAATCCTAATCTTCCTAAATTTTAGACTAATTTAATAGAAATGATAAAGTTAATTTAGAATACAAAGTAGGTGGCATACAAGATCTACAGCTGAATAATAATATCAAGCAGCACCAAAACATAAAAACAAAGGAGTCAGCCCTAGAGTAAACTTTCAGAGGTGATTTATTCTACCCTGGTTTAGTGTGGAAACTCATTTATAAAATCGGTAGCAATTATGACTTCCAACCTACTTTAATTAACCAGGGGACATAAATCCATAATAAAGGAACAGCAAGCATCAGCTCATATTTTTACCCTCAAAAGTAGTTACCTTGGTTCTTGAAATTGAAAGCAGTGTTTTATATTGTGTGCATGTGGCTGGAAATGGAAATAGGCCAGGACTGTGCTGAAAAGGCAGTTTCACTGATCAACATAACAGTACTAAACAAATCTGGACTCTGTGACCTTGTTTTCTTTACTGTGTTAATATTGCCATATCTAAAATCCCCTGCATTTACATCTGTAATACTCATCACCCTATCTGATTTCAAAAGAAATGGCTGCGTGCTCTGGGGTCCTAGCCTTGTGTTCTCAATCCCGATGCTAATCTTATGAACCCATCGCCAGCACTTTTACTGCTTAAAACTGGACACTGAGTGATAGTATATACAGATATTTGAAGATAGCAACATTAGTATTATAAAATCCAACTCTGTTACCAGCCTTTAAGTCAGTATTGGAAAATGTACAGATCTTCTCAAGTTCTCAACAGTTTTCCATACGCATTGCTGCAAATACAGAGATGTCACTCTGGTAGGAGTACATATTTTTCTATTAAAAATAAAGTTCTGGCATTGGAAACACACTGAAAGGTAACATCCTTCTTGATACAACCTCAAAAGATTTACAGATATAGTTATAATTTTTATTTTGAAAATCAGGCCATTCTTTAATAACTTGAGGTAAAAGTCATAGCTCAGATAGTGCTTATAGAATATTTTGTATACTCAAAAGAGGCAAACTGATCAAATGAATACAGACGAAAACAAAACAATTCTATCCATACAGTGATTTTCCATGTTTATATGACTTATATTGTACAACATTGCATTTCAAGTGATTGACCAAATGAAGAAAAAAATATCACTGCAGTAAATTTAATGTAGATTTAAAATTGGGCAATATTACCTTTGTTAAATTGTGCTGATACTCTTTTTTAATTTTATAAATCTTTTCCTTTTTTCAGTTTTAATTAAGCTATAACCTGAACCAGCAAATCTGGTACACATTTCTTTTAAAATAAAAACATGCCTCTGGGCAAATTTATATAAATTCAAAAAGTTCAGTCAAATGTTAGAAAGGATTAAGAAAACTATAGCTGGGCTAAATGAGCTTAACATCCATATCCTATTATAAGGCACTTATATGAAACTAAATTAAAATTTCTCTGTGGATTGAAATGTTCAAACAGTCTTATGGTATGGTTTACTTTCTTCTAAGATATGCTTCCTTTTTCAGCTTTGTATATAGTTTTAAAGGATTTTTTAAATTTATTTTTAGAGATAAGGTAAAAGAACGAGAGAGGCAGAGAAACATCAAAGTGTGGTTGCCTTTCATGCACCCCCTACTAGGGACCCAGCTGCAACCCAGGCATGCGCGCTGTTTGGGAATCAAACAGGTGACCCTTTAGTTCGCAGGCCCGCACTCAATCCACTGAGTGACACCAGCCAGGGCTTTTTTCTTTTTTAAGAGAGAGGAGAAGGGAGGGAGAAAGAGGGGGAAAGAAACATCTATGTGAGAGAGATGCACTGATTGACTGCCTCTTGGACATGCCCTTGATCCGGGACTGAACCCACAGCTGAGGCATGCGCACTGAATGAGAATTGAACCAGTGAACTTTCGCTTTGTGGAAGGATGCCCTACTGAGCAAGCCACACTGATCAGGACTGTATTCTTTTTTTTTTTTTTTTTTTTTTTTTTTTTTTTTTTTTTTTTTTTAAATTTATTATTTATTTATCTTTTTTAGAGGGGAAGGGTAGGAGAGAAGGAGAGGGAGAGAAATATCAATGTACGGTTGCCTCTCGTGTGTCCCCTGCCGGGAACTGGCCCGCAACCCAGGCATGTGCCCTGACTGGGAATCGAACCGCGATCCTCTGGTTCGCAGGCCCGCGCTCAATCCACTGAGCTACACCAGCCAGGGCAGGACTGTATTCTTGATGTTACAAAACAGTCATTTATAGGATTAGAAATTCACTCCTTTATTTATTCATGTACTAAGGTTGTATTTATTAATTGCCTTCTATGCCCTTCGTTGAATTGTTTTTAAGCAAACATTTTATATATATTTATATGAAATGTATATATATTATATCTAATTATTTCTCCTCTAGCCAGTATAAAATCTTTTGACAAAAATGTCTATTTCTCACATCATGTGATTCTGGTAAAGTTGACTATTAAGTACCCCTACATCCTCCCCCAGACCTCCACATGCACACAGGGACAAGTACACGGTCCAGACCAACACAAAAGAAAAAGATGCCATTGCTGTAGCCCAGCGGTTTTCAACCACACAGTGTGCCATGACACACTGCTATGCTGTAAGTGTTTTTTAAATGTGAAATTCCTAACTAGTCAGGGACACTGACCACTTTTCCCTTAGATTATGAAATAAAAAAAAAAAATGACAATGGCCAACACAGCAATAGCTGCTCAGTGTGATTAAATCAAAATTATACCCTTTTTTTGTCAGATGAGCAAAAAATATATTTTATAGTGTGTCACAGAATTTTAGTAAGTAGTTTGTGTGTGCCATGAGATGCAAAATGTTGAAAATCGTTGCTCTAGCCAATTGATGTTCTTTTTAGGGTTTGATATAGATGCTGACAGAGATATTCTCTGTCTTCACTTCTCCCTCTCCTGAGAATGTTAGCTTTATAGATGTTGTGAACCTGAAGCTGCTGTCAGCTGGCAGAGGTTGCATAGGAACGAAGTCTAGAGAGAGAGAAGCTCAGACAAGATGTGCAAAAAACAATTACATCCACTTGAGAAAGATGAAAGGAATCATAGAATTAATCAAATTTGAATCTGATCTTTAGCAATGAATGAGATACCAATAGTTGTAAATGAGTAAGAATGATTTTTTAAGCTTGTGGGAAAGCGTAGGTACAAGTGGAGATACTATGAAATGCCTTCTTTCCTCCTCTCCTTCCTTCCTCACTCCTTCCCTCCCTCCCTCCCTCCCTCCTTTTTTCTCCCTCCCTTCTTTTTTCCTTCCTTTTTCCTTCCTTCCTTCCTTCCTTCCTTCCTTCCTTCCTTCCTTCCTTCCTTCCTTCCTTCCCATGTTTGTTCCTTCCCTTTGTTTTGTCTTCCTTTCTTTATTACATCTCCTCCCTTCTTCCTGCCTTAAGCACTTTAAAGACAACTATAAGCCATAATGGATACTGAGACTAATAGACAGATGATAGATGATGACGGATAGACAGATGATAGATATATAGATAGATAATAGAAAGAGAGAGAGATAAGTAAATAAGTCTCAGTCTTCTAGAAACTTAGGATCAAAATGCAATACCTTTATATTTGTTTGATGGAAGTGAAAATGATCTATGCAAAACAACTTTTTTCTGTCCTTAGAATTCAGATAATAGAGCAATTCTATAAACATGTGTTTTTACAAAAACACATTTTATAGAAGGGAGTTTTATATTTTTGAGATATGTCAAGAGGCCACAAATTATAAATTGCCCTAAGTGTATTTAGAATATGATAATTTAGATAACAATACGTAAATTTCTTTCAAACTTCATAATACAATGAATAAATATTAAGTCCCACTCTCCTGCTATGCTTCATGATAGAATCTTGAAAATAATGGCTTCAGAACATTTTTTAAAAATATATTTTATTGATTATGCTATTAGAGTTATCTCATTTCTCCCCCATCATTCCCCCCAACCCTGCACACCCCCCCACCCACATCCCCCCCTTTAGTTCATGTCCATATGTCATAAGTTCTTTTTTTTGATGTTTAATCAGTATTTTTTAATTGTTGATATTGTACAGTTTTCTGTCTTTTACTCCCATCCCAGCCCACTGCCCCAGCCCTCCCCACCTCCCTCCCATTTCCACCCCCCCTAGTTTTTGCCCATGTGTCCTTTATACTTGTTGCTCTAAACCGTTCCCCTTTTCCCCTGAAATTCCCTCCCCTCCCCCTCTGGTCACTGTCAGACTGTTCTCAAATTCAGTGTCTTTGTTTATATTATGCTTGTTTGTTTGTTTTGTTGATTAGGTTTCTGTTAAAGGTGAGATCATAAGTTCTTTAGCTTCTACATTTCCCACACTATTCTTGCACTCCCCTTGTCTATTTTCTACCCACCGTCTATGCTACTTATTCTCTGTACCTCTTCCCCCGCTCTCCTCCTCCCACTCCCCTGTTGCTAACCCCTCATGTGATCTACATTTCTGTGTTTTTGTTCCTGTTCTAGTTGTTTGCTCTTGTTTTAGGTGTGGTTGTTAATATCTGTGAGTTTGCTGTCTTTTTACTGTCATATTATGATCTTCTTTTTCTTAGATAAGTCCCTTTAACATTTCATATAGTAAGGGCTTGGTGATGATGAACTCCTTTAACTTGACCTTATGTGAGAAGCACTTTATCTTCCCTTTCATTCTAAATGACAGCTTCACTGGATAGAGCAATCTTGGATGTAGGTCCTTGCCTTTCATGACTTGCAATACTTCTTCCTCTCTCTTTCTGGTATGCCTATAATTTGGATTTTGGAACATTTAAAGATGTCCTGGAGGTTCCTAAGCCTCTCCTCATTTTTTTGAATCCTTGTTTCTTCATTCTTTTCTGTTTGTTTGTTTGTTTGTTCCTTCTGGTCCACTCCATTGATTTGAGTCCCAGTTTTCCTCCCATCACTATTGGTTCCCTGTGCATTTTCCTTCATTTCATTTATCGTAGCCTTTATTTGTTCATCTAATTTGCAACCAAAATCAACCATTTCTGTGAGCATCCTGATCACCAGTGCTTTGAACTGTGTATCTGATAGGTTGGCTATCTCTTGGTCACTTAGATGAATTGGTTCTGGGGCTTTGATCTGTTCTCCCATTTGAGCCACTTTTGGTTGTTTTCTGTTTTGGGTTTTTTTTTTTTTGTTTGTTTGTTTGTTTGGTCTGGTCGTGCCTGTTACATAGTGAAGGGCGGAGCCTTAGGTGTTCCCCAAGGTGGGGCAGCCCAGTCGCTGGGTTGTGATACTGTATGTGGGGGTGGGGTCCTAGAGGGAAAAATGGTGCTTGCTCTGCTCTCTTTCGGATTCCAAAGTCCCTTCTGCTGCTTCCCCCAAGCAAGTTGGGCCATTTTGGTGATTTCTGTGTGGGTGGGCTTGTGTACGTTCTAGGACCCTGTGGGTCTCTCTAACAAACTCTTCTGTGAGGCTGGGTATTTCTCCTGGCAACTCAACCCCCACAAGCATTTTCAATCAGTGTTTTTAAGTTTTATTTTCTGGCGCTGGAGCCCTGGGTTGTAAGGTCTGTCTCACTCCCAGTTTTTGCCTGGATTATCTTGCATGTGAATGTGGGACCGCCTAGCCAGCCAGCTGCCCTGCGAGGCCTCACTGCATTTGCCTGCCACCACCCGGCACCTGGGATCCGCTAGCCGCCACCTGTGCGCCTGGGATCTTCCAGCCTCTGCCTGCACACCTGGATCCTCTAACCTCTACTTTTTCCTGCCGTGACTCCGCCCCTCTTACCAGTCTGGATGAATGGTTGTCAGACTTCTGTACAGTTCAATTTTTCTATCAGTTCTGATTGTTGTCTTGTTTCTAAATCTTTGTTGTCCTTAATTTTGGTTGTGCGAGGAGGCACAGTGTGTCCACCTACGCTTCTATCTTGGCTGGAAGTCCCAGAACTTTATTTAATACTGTGTTGCTGATAATTTTTCATATGACATAAATACTTATCAACTGAAGTTGAGAATAGAAAATCAAATAGAAACACAGTTGTTTCCAAAAAATAGATAATGATAAAGAAAGGCCAGAAAAATAATGTACAAATAAACTTAAACATTACACACACACATAATGGAAGTGTTCTTACATTGTTAAGATGACAATTTCACCTTAATGTGATAACATTTAAATTTCAATTAATTTTAATGATTCAGAGAAACTAATTTAATTTTTAAATAAGGCTTCTTCAAAACAGTGAACTCTGTTTATATCACCAACTATAAAATTTCTTGCATTTTATAGCTAGAAAATACTTCTGAGAGTTAATCAAATGTTAAACAGATAAAAATGTTCATTTTGTAACTCTTAAAGATTAAATAGAAACTGGCATTAAGATTTGAGATATTTAGAGTTATTTTTGTTCAATATGTTTTAGTTTATAGGTTTCCCAATTTAATGTTGGGCTATGGCCAAAGTATTTTTTTCTATTATAAACTGTACTCTTAAATATGCATTTTTAATTTATGCCTCTATTAAAAATTTAAAAAATGTTTCGACATAAATTGCTTAATATAAATGAGGACAATTAAATGAAAACCTTGCAGTTCCCTATTTTATTTAATATAACTTGCACAATATTATTTTAACAAATGTCTACTTCACACGTTACATTATTTAGACATAGCATTAAAGCAATTTTCATCAGTTTTTTAAAAAATGTATTTATTTAGGACCTGGCTGGTGTCACTCAGTGGATTGGGCACTGGCCTGCATGAGCCATAATGTCACAAGCTTGATTCCCAGTCAGGGCACATGCCTGTGTTGTGGGCTAGGTCCCTGGTATCGGGTGCACAAGAGGTAACCACACTTTGATGTTTCTCTTCCGCTCTTTCTCCCTCCCTTTCCCTCTCCCTAAAATTGAATAAATAAAAATTTTTTAAAAACTTTACTTAATTTAATTTAAAAAGAGGAAAAGGGAAGAGAGATAGTGAAACATCAAAGTGAAAAAGAAACATTAATCAAATTGCCTTCTGTACTTTCCTCAACTAGGGACCGAATTCACAATCTAGACATATGTCTTGACCAAAAATTGAACTGGTGACCTTTCAGTTTGTAGGATGATGCCCAACCAACTGAGCCACGCCAGCTAGAGCTGTCAGTTTTTTTAAGTGAGGTATTTTCTATAAAAACAAGGTAAAATAATGTGGTTTACAGTAGACATTGGCATAATTTCATTATATAATGCTGTGCACATATTTCTACAATTATAAGCCATTCCCAAATTATAAACACAACTTTTTCCAAAACTTTACTTATGAGAAGATATTTTTCAGAAAGGGAAAATGATGGCAATTTTCTTAGTCCCATAAATGTTTATTTCATCCACAAATCAGATGTCCATTAATACCCTTATATTAATTTCTGTGTATAAGATTACTCAGAAAAATAACAATAAAATTTTACAAATTGCAGTAGGAAATATTAATGAGAAAGAAATGGAAAACGATATAATTCAACAAATTATAGTAAGGAATACTAATGAGAAAGAATTGGAAAGTAATATTTTATTTGAATTTTTTTCAAATATTTCTCTGGGTAAATACATACTATTAAATCAATGATTTTCTTTAAAGCAATATACTATAATGGACATTGTGGTTATCTCCAATTGTTTTTAACTTTCAATCCAAAAATGTTTGTAAGATTAATCTCTATTCCCATGAGGTGCTATGAGCAATCTTAGCCACTCATTCTCAATGCTTAGAATCAGAAGGAAACACATTAGAATGAGGAGGAAAGTCTCATTTCTACAGCCTCTGATTAGTACCTTTGGCTTCTCAGTTCATTCTACTGTGCAGCCATGACTGAGAATCACTCATCTAAGTCAAATTCCAGTGAGTGTTTTAGGGAGCAGGATTGGTTCAGACCTGGGAAAATCAGACACTAGATGCCCACAGACAGATTAAAGCTAAAATACATTGCCCATGGATGATACCTAGTGACAATTACATAAACTGCATAAGACAGAAAAGATAATTCTAATTGTATTTTAATATACCTCCGCTGATGTCTTTCCTGGGTAAGGCACTCTCCTCTCTGAATTTGCATACCTGACAGAGATATGATGTAAATAGAATCCCTGCCAAGCCATGATCTTGTTCATCCTAGAGAGAGTGAGAAGAACAGAGTAGAGTTTAAGACATCATCTTACTTAAATAAAGAGCAACTAGAACAGCCCTAATTTTATAAATTTTAATGTTTCTCCCCCATCTCTTATGAATGGGGCTTTTCCAGGGGACTATGAGGAAAGTGAAATAGTGACTGTTCTCTAAGGATGAGGATTTCTGAGGTGCTCCACACCTGGTCTGCCAGCTTCCAGGGTGTGCCAGGCTGTTGGTTTTAACATCTATCATAGTTTGGAGGCTGCTGGTTTTCAAAGCTACTGTGGAGCTGGGAGAGGGCCAGTTAAAAACTGTAAAGCTCACTTTTTTTTTTAACTAAGATTCTGCCATTTTTCTAGAATAAAAATTTATTCAGATTGGTTTAAGTCTTTGGTTAATTTCCACATTTATAAAAAGGTGATTTTTAACAATTATTGATAGCTTTCTCATAACTCTTGTGGAGAAATGGATTTTTACTGTGCTTACTGCACCATTCCAGTATACTATGTTCCACCCATTTTGAAGAACCACTTTCTATTCTTTTTGTCTACTTTACCTCCAGCTGAAATTCGGTATAAAAGCAGGTGCTATCCCTCACTCTAGATCAGGGGTCCCTAATCCCTGGGCCACTGACCAGTAACAGTCCATGGCCTGTTAGGAACAAGGCCGCACAGCAGGAAGTGAGCAGCAGGGCGTGAGTGAAGCTTCATCTGTATTTACAGCCGCTCCTCATCGCTCACATTACCTCCTGAGCTCCACCTCCTGTCAGATCAGCGGGGGGCATTAGCTTCTCACAGGAGCAGGAACCCTACTGTGAACTGCGACTGCATGCGAGGGATCTAGGCTGTGTGCTCCTTAGGAGAATCTAATGCCTGATGATCTGAGGTGGAGCTGAGGCGGTGAAGCCAACACTGGGGAGCGGCTGCAAATACAGACTCTCAGTAGCAGAGAGGTGTGACTGCACAGAGACCATGATAAATCAGGTGCTTGCAGACTCATATCAAAATCCTATCAGTGTGTGGCAAGTGACAAGCTGCATCGAGTGGCAGGCTTTAGAGTGGCAAGTGAGTTGATGTGCTTCAGTTGTAGGCTGCATCTGATGGCAGGCTTTAAGTCTGAAGCCGACATCTATTTCAGTCTGCATGTGACCTGCCCATTATCTTATTTACCACTTCCATCCACGCCTATTTCCCACACTGGGCACCTGTCTCAGTCACAGTTTTGGTAAGCCCACATGCTAACCTTAGCCAAAATGAATAAAAAACAAACATTGCTGGAGAGCTTCTTTGAAAAGGGGGAAAGACAAAATGATGAGACAGCAGAAGACTAAGATGGCCAACAAAAATAAAGCTGCACTTAAAGGAAAATACCAAGAGTCCTACTTAAATTGTGGGTTCATTGCGACAGATAAAGTGGCTGCATTCTAAGTCAAATCGGAATCATGGGGGCGACAAGTGAACATTGGAATTTTTGACGTTTCAAACATTAGCAGAGATTTTGAAAGAGACTGAGCCAGGGCCTCTTTCTCCCAGCTGGAGCATGATCACCAACTCAGCTTTCAAGAGAGTTTGAGCTTTGCTCCCCAAGCACAAAAGACCCTGAACTGGGATGGAATGGATCTGTGACCAATTTGTGAATGAGCCAGGTGAATTGACTTTATCTGTGCTAGAAGAGGATCAACGACCTGAGATTTTAAATGATGATAGCCTTAAAAATGTGTTTGAGACAACTTCAAATCTCTGTACATTGTGGATTGAAGTCAAGGCAAATATCCTGAAGTTGCCACAAAAGCACTGAAAACCCTGCTTCCATTTCCAACATCCTATCTTTGTGAGGCAGGGTTTTCTGCAGTGACAACAAACGAAACAAGATTACACAGCAGACTAGACGTAAGCAACACACTTTCGGTGTCACTGTCTCCCATCACCCCCAAATGGGACCATCTAGTTGCAGGAAAACAAGCTCAGGGCTCCCACTGATTCTGCACTGTGGTGAGTTGTGTAATTATTTCAAGTAATAACTGAAGAATCTAAGTTGTTTCTATCTTGGAACTCTACCTTCCTCGAATTATTTTCAGCTACAGAGGAGAAAAAAAGAATGAAGTGAGGAGATCCACATATCTGGGGCAGCTTTAAAGCAGAGGGATCCATCACTTCATTTCCCCTCACGGTAAATTGGTGATAAATTACCACCTTCAACAACTAGACATGTGGGGTCTCTGAAACAGAGGGGAACACCTGGATATTTGATGGAAATGACAGTCTCTGCCAGACTTTCACAATCTAAACTCCAAACAAAAGTCAGCAATGAATCTCATTCTTCTATTGTCTACCTGATCTATGTTGATGGTTCTAACTTCTGATTCGTTATTTCTGTCAGTTAGGGTTAGTTTCTGTTGGCTTTTTGTTCCTAGTTACTAACTGCTAAAATGAAAAATAGTCAGCAATACAGCTTGATTTTTTCTATATAAATGATTGGGATGATTATAGTTATATATGTAATTCTAGTATATAAGAAAAGGCATAGAAAATTAGATATTATTTTGAAGTTAGAATGAAAGAAAAGTGACATTCTAGGCATTTGGCCATATCCCTTGTGATACTTTTTAATATCTTACTATCAAATATTTTACTCAACCTTACTTTGCTAAATCTGTTGGGTGACATATTCATGTAAATTTCTCCACATTCACTGAGATTCAGGCATATCGAGAGTCTTTTAAAATATAGTACTGCAGCTCTGGCTGGTGCAGCTCAGTGGATTGAGTGCCAGCCTGAGGCCCCAAGGGTCACTGGTTCGATTCCCTGGCAGGACACATGCCTGGTTTGTGAGCCAGGTCCCCAGTTGCAGGAGACAACTGGTCGATGTATCTGTCACATATCATTGATGTATCTCTCACACACTGATGTTTATCTCCCTCTCTTTCTCCCTTCCTTCCCTTCTCTCTAAAAATGAATAAATAAAATATTTAAAAACATATAAATATAGTACTACAGTAATAAATAAGTTCAGTAGATACTCTTTATGTTGAACATATGCTGGACAGTCCAGTGAATCTCAATTTCATAATGGCACTAGGGAAGGTTTTTGTTTTTTGTTTTTTAACTGAATCTTAATTTTGTTATTGATACAAATCTGCATTGTAAACCTAAAAAGATAAGGATAATGCCTTTTTAAAAATTCTCTCTCTCTCCCTTTTTTATTTTTTATTTTTTGGTTATGGTAAGAACACTTAACTGAGAGGTCTACCCTATCAACAAATTTAAGTACAAGGCAGTACTGAACCATGTGCAACGATGCTGTGTATCAGATCTCTAGAACTTATTCATTTTATGTAACTGAAAGTTCAGCCTTTTGAACAGCAACTCCCTGCTTCCCCTTCTACACAGCCCCTGGAAAATCACTATTCTACTCTGTTTCTATGAGTTGACCATTCTAGATACCTCATATAAATGGAAACACACAGGATTTGCCCTTTCGAGACTGGATTATTTCACTAATAATATCCTCCAGCCTGATTCATGTTACACATAGCAGGATTTTCTTTCTCTCACTCTAAAGTTTCTTATATTTAACTTAGTGCCTGACTTGCAAAACTTGTGCAAATACTTACTGAATAAATTAATTTCTGGGAGATTAAATATCAATACCATAATCAGCTCTCCTTATTGCTTTGTGAGTCATTGTTAACTATTTATTCCATTAATTAGCTAAATGTGCATACATTCTTTTTTCCAACTTCAAATTTTACATTTTCTCCTAATATGACACTTGCTATTCATCTCCATACTGGCATGATCATGAACCACAATGCTCTGTGATAGGACAGTAAATAGCTCACAGGCATGCCCCATTTGCTATGGGTAGGTGCTGAACTTGACATACATAAGCTCACTTAATCCTCCATATAAGGATTTGTATTCTTAATCTTTTCATTTCACAGATAATGCAACATGGGCACCAAAACACTAGTAATGTGCCCAAGGTCACTCAGGGAGCTAGGATTTAAATTTAGCCTATCAGACTCCAGGATGTATTCTATCACAGCATTCTCACCACTGTTATGTTATGCTGCCTGGCCACTATGCTGTGACTAAAAGTATTATTTTCTTTCACAATCAACATAACTCCCATTGGTGTAACAAGGGCCTTTCCTCAGAGAAATACTAGGTCTGCTGGGAAAAAATTCCCACCATTGTTAATATAATGAGAATGGTTTATGTGATATCGATATAACCTGGAAGCTACAGAGAGTGGATGGGACTGTGCATGTGTGAACAATGATGACTTTACTGTACTAGTCAGTGGGAGTGGTAAACACTGTTGAGAGAACATGTGTACTGTGTGGCCGTAACATTCAAAATCACTGAGTGAATAGAGCAATGAAGCTGCATCACATTTTGTGTTAAGCTTGAATATTCCTCCATGGAAACTATTTGGATGATTCAGGAGGCCTCAGCTATGGGCAACTGGTGATTGGCAGCTTCATCACAACATGCCTGCTCATGCAGTTTTTTTGTAAAACATCAAATTTCCTAGGTGACTCAGCCTTCTCACAGCCCAGATTTGGTGCCCTGCAACTTCTGGATTTTCCCAAAATTAAAATCACTTTTGAAAGGAAAGAGATTTCAGGCCATTGATGGGATTCAGGAAAATACAACAGGGAAGCTGATGGTGACTGGGAGAACTGTGTGAGGTCCCAAACTGCCTACTTTGAAGGGAACAGAGGCATCATTGTCCTATGTACAGTGTTTCTTGTGTCTTGTATCTTCTTTAGTAAATGTCTTTATTTTTCACAGTATGTGGCTGGGTACTTTCTAGACAGAACTTGTGCATATAAACATGAAGAACTGATGTTTCTGTTTCAAATTAATTATCTTATTAGTTAATGCCTATAGTTCAGTTATATTTTTATTTTATAAAATTTGGAATCATGTTCAGATTCAAGTTTTAAATTTGCTTCATATCAATAATGCCCCTTTCAGTAAGTTACTTATTTCTGTAGCTCTTTTAGCACAAGTTTTTTTAAAAATCTGTGAAATAGCTAAGTTAACAAAGACAAACAAAAATGTTTTCAAGTACTAGCATAGTGTGTGAAATATAACCACCTTTTAATTAATATAAGTAGTAAGAATACTTCTTTAAAACTTCATCAACAGTATTTAATTTTATACCACTAAGCAGAAAAAAGTGTTTCTAAGATGAAATAATATCCATTCCCATAAAGATTATAACATAATTATTTTTGCCATGTTTATGACAAATATCATCCTATGTTTAGTTAAGTTTTATGATTTGCTATCTTGAGTAATCTGTTGTTAAATCTCATGGTTAAATAACTGAGTACTGTAAAAAGATTTAACCTACTGCTTTATTATTGAAATGCAGTGAGACACGTTTATTACAAGGGAGATGAATAAAAGACTTCTAAGTAAGTTTGCCTTTAAATGGAGAATAGTTACATGAATGCACACTGCTGGCACATTAGGTCATTACCTTGGTTCTTGCAGGTACATAGGCATCAACAGTGCACTTCAACTTTTATCTCCACTGGTAATCTTACTTAATATCAGATTTCTTCATATTTTTAAATTAGAAAAATAGGGCATAAAAAGCCCCTAATTTCATTTTCTATTTCAAAAAAGGTCAACAAAGAAGCAATGTTGTACAGTAAATAATACATATTTAACCAGTAAATGTCACAGGATTTACTACAAAATAGTAAACTAATGTTCAGTTATGAACGCACGCTTTGAGGATTAGCCTGTGGTACAGGAAACAACATGTTCAAGAGATCTCCTTTTCAGAACAGTAAAACACCTAGAGCATTATGAGGCTTAACTGAATAAAATTTCACCATATATACACATTTATAAGCTTCCAAATCTTAACAAGTTAAAACTTCATCAAGAATTCAACACCAAATAAAAATTTCTACTAGCAACATTGCATGAAAGCCTAATTCAGAAAGACTGATATTATCAACACCTACATTCTTTGTCCAATTCACAGCTATCCCCAAGCTAATTTTAAAACGTGTTTCTATTTTCTTCATTCTCCTTGAAAACAGGATCGTAAATAACCGGCACCACATTCTCAGGAGATTGTTTTAGAAAGGAGCAGCCTTTTAAAATTCTATTTTCTTAGAAAAGGACAGATTCAAGATAGTAAAACATATGCATATGTAGCTACAAAATATCCCTAGCCTTCATAATTAACAGTAGAAATGTAAGAATAACTATATTAACAACATTAAACACATTTTAATTTACGCAAATTTAGTGCCTATTTAAAATCTCCTTGAATGAAGTATGTTTATGGCTTAGAAACAATCATTAAACACCAGTTGTGTACTAGTGTATGTGAAGTGCATGTTACCTTCCTGCTAAAACAAAAATAAGGATGGTACAGACTAAAAGAGGACCTCTTAAGTTTATTTCTTATAGATGATGATTTCATAGATTAATGTTTTAAAGACAAAGTATTTTTCTCAATGTATACAATCACTTCTGAAAAGCATAAAGTTTATCTTAAGATGAATAATTATGAACTAAGACTATTAGTATCAGATGGTTTTAATAAGTGTACACTTTGTCACTCAGACTATCCATGAGACAGGTGACTTTAAATATGTTCAGTTGTTTGTGCCAAGGTGTTTTTCCTCTTTCTATGCTGTTCTGATTGTATATTCGGCCTAAGATAGTACATGATGAGAGAACAGAGTTATTGTGATGTTACTTGTCTTACTTGTCAAATGATTTGAAGCCTACTTTAGATCAACAGCATTTAAAATTCCAGTTGATTTTTCTAAAGAGAATGGAAAGGAATGAAAATACTTCTCATAGGAATAAACATGGAAAAAGCAGGCTGTGGGAAATGTCTTCTATCTTTTTCATAGCTTTTTATTTTTCTTTCCACCTTAAAACCTATTCAAAATTACTTCTCTTGATGTATTTCTTTAGCATTTAGGAATAAATTTATCAGCCCACTTAATAAGTCACTTAACCTTTCATTGCCTCAGTTTCTTCATCTGCAAAGTAAGGGGGCAGAATTAGAATATGTGACCCACAAACCTCAGGGTGTGTAAGAACCCAACTTGAGGAGCTTGTTATAATGAAGATTCCTAAGATCTGCCTCCAAAATTCTCATTTGCTGAGACTGGGTAAGCCTCTTAATTTGCTTTTTTAAACAAGCCCTTTGAGATTTTTTAAGCAGGTGGTCTGCACACTTCACAAAAACCTAAAAATAAGGCAAATTCTGTACAAAATTCCTCCCATCTCTCATAAATCCCCAGGACATTTTTTCTTTAGATTCCATAAAAAGAATGAAAACAGATTTTCTGGCATATAAAGGTGAAGTACAAGGAATTTTGATATTACAGTGTTCCAAGTCATTCATTCAGGTTTTTAACACATTCAGTGGAGGCCATTCTGTAAGTCAACAGAGTTTTGCAAGAGAAATATATCTTTGCACAGTGATTATATTATAGCTTAACAGGGCATTTCACTGAATGTTACGAAACTTTGGAAGCAGTCTTTTTTGAAACTTTGTTGATCTCTTAATATCTTTGAGGTTATAACAGAACTAAAATTAATATGTAGCTTGCCTATTCATTTTGAATTTCAGTTTGTGTTGGAACATCAAAAGGAATCAAAATTACAAAGGCTTAGACCTAAATTATACTCTAGAGCTTACTCCATACATTTCTGTTCCCTAAAAGGTGTTATAGCCTTCATTTATCAATAGTCATAATGCATGCGTGTTTGTACTCTCATTGCACAGTACCTGGCTCATTGTAGACACCCAAAAAAGTTCACTAGTGAATGAGTGAATAATGGTGGGAATAGAATAAAAGGATTGCATCACTGAAGTACGTACAGAGAGGCTAGTTAAGGTACTTGACATCACTTATTTGGTAAGTAGCAGATTTAGGCTTAGAGTCTGTTCAGGTTTCCTGAATCCATGAAAGACTTTTAAACATTTGTGCTGCTTCTGCAGACAAAGAGCTCTTAAGTTTTCAAAAAATGTGTTGAAACCTGCCTTTCTCTTTGCTCATCTCCACTTTCATCTTAGGCAACATAGCTTGAAATACACAGGGTACTGACATTTTATGTAAGAAATCTTAATCCTCATGACCTGCACAATTGAAAATCTGGATACTTCTAGATTATTTTTTCTGATGATAACAGGTCTCTCTGATTACCAGCTAATGGAGCTCCATCATGCGGCAATAATGTAAGCCCATTTTTAAAATTACAGCCCATAATCAGTGAAATTACATCATTCTTGAGTTATATTTGTTTGTGGGAATTGTATCACAAAGTGAGGTTTGGTATTTTATATCACACTAGCTCCAATGTGTGTGCTTTACATCTTTACAAAGTGTAGCCACACAGTATCAACACGTGAATTCTGGCACAGAGTCTCAAAGCGGCGACAGCTGTCCAGGCCAGCTCTGGTCAACGCCCTGGGCTTCTGTGTGGTCTTGTTTGATAGAAGCAGGAGTAACCGGAGTAGATGTTTAGTTATTTAATTTAGTCATTTTCCCCCGAGGAAAGGGGGATATTATAATCTGTTTTGTCTTGGAGTATACGGAATGAGATTTTTCATGTGATATGCTTTATTTTAGGTGGATGTCATGTCATTTGTGAGGTAAAAAGTCAGGAGCCAATATAAAAAGTAACTGCTACTTAAGGCCTCAGCAGAGGTAGATTTGTTTATTTGTTTGATTAAAAAAAAAAAAACAACTTGAAATTCAATATATTTAAAAGAAGACAAGATTTAGGGGATCCTTGTTGTTTCAGTTACCTATTGCTGTGTAACAAATCACCCAAGATGAGGTGGCTTAAAACAACAATTTTGTTATAGCACAGATTCTGGGGTTGCTGACACCCAGATGTGCACTTTCTCTACGTCTTGCTTGGAGTCTTCACACAGTTATAGTCAAAAGGCAGCTGGGTCAGGATGTCTGGCTTCTTGGCGTTGCACTTCGTGGCCTCCCTCTCTCCAGCAGATCTGCTTACTGTTCATTCATGCTAGCACCAGTGCTCTAAGAGAAGGAAGGGAAGTTGCAAGGCAAGTTTTTTAAATTCTGGGACTCACAAGTCTTAGAGCACCCCTTTCTTCTCATTCTGTAGTCAACGCAGTGACAAGACCAGCTCAGATTCAGTGGCAGGGACAGAACCTCCATCTCCTCAAGGGAGGAGCAGCAGGTGGGAGAGATGAGTAGAAATGTTTTGTGTTATCTTTGCAAACTAGCTACCATACTCACTGTTCTTCTAGTTAAATATTGATATATCCAGATATTTGATGATTGTGACCTTTGGGGATAGTTGTGGAATGCTTTCTAAAATAATTTTCTGTGGTTTTTGAACAGTCTATTGTGATTCTCTAAAGCCCACTTACATGGTAGAACTGTATTATCCAATATTACCTATGCACTTTTATAAAAAATGGAGAATAACATATGTGGTTGTATGGAGAAGATGAAGAAAACATGCCAGACATCCTATTACCACCCACATAACAAGCACCTCCTTTGCCAGTCTTATTCGGTCCCACAATGGAAGATTCCTGTGGGTACAGGCACTCTTCTGCTCTGGACTGATGTGCCTGACAGAGATACAATGTGAGAGGAATGCTGGCGCAGGTCATGGTCTTGTTCATCCTGGGGAGAGCCGGAGAAATGGGGTAGAGATTAAGACATACCCTATTCTAGATAAATGGGAGATCAAGTATAGCAGCCCTACTTTGTGATGAGGGGCTGTGCATTTTAAGGGTTTTCCCCCAGCTCCTGGCAGTCCTTGTTAATCAGATCAAACCTACTATAAATGGTCCTTTATCAAGGTGATGACATCAGATTCTGAGTATATCTATTATCCATCTGTCTACCTTTCTGTCTATCTACCTATCTTTCATACACTTACTTCCTCCTCAGACCAATTTGGAGATGTTGTGTATATTTTGTATTTTCTTAACTGACTTTATATGTAGAGAGGTAAGTTTAATAAATCAGAACAATCTTCCAGTAAGATTTAGCTGAAAAAATTGTCTTATTCAAAGCACATTTTGAAGCAAATTATATTTATTATCTAATATCTAATCATTAGTATTAAACTTTACCTCTATTTTCTATAGTAAATATTTGTAGAGAAAAAAATCTTCAAAGCACCGGCTGACAACAGCTTTACTTTAAAAAAAATCCTAACCACCAAGAACACATAATCCAAAAATTACTTTAGAAATAAGGTGTCAGCCACAAACACTTGTGTATAATCCCTTCTTTGGATCACAGAAGAAAAGAATAAAAGAGCAAGCTTGAGCGTTTATTGTAGAAAGACAAACAAAACTGCTCAGTCTGCTCTGAAGCCTGGGTGCCACGATAGAGCTCTATCACGTGACGAAGACAAAGGCCTGGACCATGACCTCAGTAACTCCTGAATGTTGGAGGTCCTTCCTACAGCTAGTAAACTGAACAAGTGGGTGTCATGAAATGCAATCTGAAATCATATTTTGTTATGCCTCTGTGGGGGAGTTCTTTCTTGCCTCTAGGTGAAAACGTGGGCAGTTGCATGATTTTACACCTTATTCTTAGGTAATTAAAATTTGCTTGGCTTCTTTAAATCATAGAAAAGTATCAATTCAACAATTAGAACTTTTGGTCCAATGTACTGATCAAAACTGTTGATTCATTTAAGGTCATAGCCAATCTCCTTTTGCCTTAGGCATCCAACTCCCTTTAATTACAGCTTTGATTCCTCAAAGTTGGAACAAAGGAAAGGAGAAAACCAGGTCTTACTTGGCTGGTACTCTTACATCCTGTCTTCATTCGTAATGTGCATACCAGGTATTTAGAGCTGAAAACCATCTTCCTTATTAGCTGTGTTTGTGCATTCTTCAGAGGCTCCCTTGTTCACAGGCTGTTCTCTCAGTCTGAGTGAATGCTTCTTGTTTAGTCTTGCAACCCCTAAAATAGAGTAATATCTACCACTTAATGCTGAGATTCTTTTGCTGCTCTAAAACTATCTTTTGGGTAAGGCTTATGGTTATCTTCATGTCAGCTCTCTTTTACACGCAGCCTACACACGGCCCTCAAGAACACACTGACACATCCTTTGCTCCTACAAGTAATGAGAGGGAAAGTTGATCCTTACTGGGTGACAAAATCCTTTTCCTCTGGCCTTTGGAACAACTGCCCAGCCCACATGAATAAGGGAGTGGCATCCTCACCAGCTTGTGACAGAAATAATCCTGTCTTTAATGCATAATAAAATGAATTGTGATCATCTCCAGGAGGAGACTGGTGGTGAGGCTGTGAATAGTGTTTGGGAAAGGGAAGAAGGAAGTGTTCACCAGGAGGGTGCGTAGTTCTGGGGTCCCCCTGTTTTGTTGTACACGGGTGATGATGAGGCCAAAGCAAGGTGGTCTTACTTGAAGCACACAGATCTTCAGGGTCTCTCTTGGCTCCTGTTGGAGTCTAGAAGCTGAGGAAGGGAGGCCTTACCTAGAACTTCTTCTCCTATGCTCCTTTGTGATTCTCAGAGGAAGGAATCTTTAATACAGCCATGGTGTCCTGCAGATGGGGGCATATGGGAAGAGAAAAAAGAATTATTTGTTTGATAGGGTTATATGTGTTTTGAAATTCTTTCTAACTAAAATGTAACATTGTTTCAGTGATTTTAAAAATCTACATATACATAATGTCTATCTAACATTATAAAAACGGACAGCAACAAATCCGGGTGAGAAAGAAGACAAAACTGAGCTCTTGCACATTACTGGTGGAAGTGGAAAGTAGTAAAACCACTTTGAAAAAGGCCCGGCAATGTTTATAAAACAATACATACATCTAACCACCCTTCGGCCCAGAATTCATTCAGGAGAAATGAAAACGTATGTTCACACATACATACACACAAACATAAGGAACACAAGAATGTTCATAGCTGCTTATTTATAATAGCTCAAAACAAGAAACAGCCCAGATACCCACCAATAGGAGAACAGATAAATAAACTGTGGCTTGTTCCTGCAATGGAATACTATTCAGTAACAAAAAGGAATGCATCGACATGGAATCTCAAACTCATAGTTCTGAGTGAAAGAAATCTTACACAGAAGAGCCAATGTAGTATGTTCTATGTGAACTAATAGGCCAGGAAAAGCAATCCACGAATACAAAAACAGTGGCTGTTTCTGGGGTGGTGAGAACAAGGATTGACTGAGAAGGAGCCTAAATGAAGTTTCTGGGTTACAGAAATCTTCTCCAACTTGATAGAAATTTGGAGTTGCCCAAACCTATGTCCTGTGAATGTTACATACACTTACTGAGCATACACTTAATATTTTTATATTTCATTGTATGTAAATTTTATCTCAAGAGGAAAAGTAATTCTTTAAAATATTAAACTCTAGGTAATGCTATACATGTTTAAACACTGGAGGAACGCATTGATGTATGCAAGTTATTTGTAAAAGCATCAAAAATTATGATGAAACGATATATGAATGGGGGATAGAGCAATAATTGTGTGATCGGTAAGCATAGTAAAAAGTTAATTATAGAATCTAGGTGGCAGGTACATATTTACTATGAAATATAAGTAAAATAAAATTTTAGGACAAAACTTTAGAAGTTTGAGGTGGGAATATGATCTTTTATTGTTATGCCTTTCAAATTGTGAATGTTTAAAGAAAAAAAAAATCTCATGACTTTGTTAGGTGCCTTTTATTGAGATTATAAAGATGATAAAACATACATTCATTCACTCAATAATTATTTATTGAGCAATTCATTAACAATCTCCAATAAGGACAGGGACAATAGACTGTGCCTGCTCTTATATTTGGATGTAGGAAGAAAAGGTTTTTATAACAATTCTGCTAATAATAAATGATATGTTGTTTCTACTGGAAAATTTTTAAACGAAATAATTTTCCTTCACAAGTCCTTACACAGCTTGGATACTCTTTATACTACATACTTGATTAGAAATTATTTCAATAATTAGCAAATTATTATGAAAAGAAATTTCAGAAGTAGGTTTTATAGTCCTTATATGGAAACAGTAGTTAGCAAATTTCTACAATTAATATTCTTTATATCTTTGATGTAAAGTACAGTCATAAGATATTAGTTTCTAAAATAAGTTTGTCAAAATCAAACCAGTTGAGTAAGTAAGCTTTAAGAAGCATAATGTAGAATGTTTTTAAAAAAAATCAAGCCAATTCTCTTTTTTCCCAGCAACATCACAAGATCTGTCTTAATACCTACATAATGTGAGTTACATCTACCATGTCTCCTCACTAAATCCACAGTGCCCAGACTAAAGTAAAATAGGTTTAAGCAAGTTAATTTAAAATCTCATCCAGTGAGTGTACATGCAGCTGTCAAAAAACATTAGTCTTCTGGTGACTGATTTTAAATACAAATCCTATTATTTCTGTTATTGCAAATGCTAAAAGCATGTTTTGGACTAGTACCAACTTAGGTCCAGCTATCAATCTTCTTTACTTTCTCTATATTCTTTTCCTTTGTGAATTTTCTCACTTGACATTTTCACTAAGCTCTAGTCTTATTTCTTTTATAGAACACTGCATATTTTCCTTTAAACATTTCCAACACTGAACTTTTCACCTTCCTCCCCAAAGAGTCATGTAACTTTCCTGTTTTATTCAGAGCTCCACTATTTTTCTAGTCATCCACATGCTAAACCTGACCTCTTCTCTCAATCTAGTACAGGAAGCCACTGAATTTTGTTAGTTTTTTCCTCAAAAAAGTTTCTCATATCTCTCTTTCTCTATTCTCATTGCTGCCAGCCTAGTTCAATATACTTTATTGAATATACTTTATACTTTATTGAACTATTGCAATAGATTTACAAGTAGAATTTATTATTGGTCTTTTTCCAATTATTGAACAAATAAGAAAATAGAAAAAATTTAAATTATTTTGAAAAGTGATTTTTGATATTTCTGTGAGCTAAAAGCAACTACTCACATTTTTTTTTTTTGGTATATGCTTCTAGTGGCTTCTCACTTTCCTTTAAAAACATGATTTTTAATTATATATTATTTTCTTACAAATACACCAAAATTTATGTATTTAAGCTCTACCTTAGCATATTTATTTTATTACTAATGTATTTTATTATAAATAACACTGATATGAACATCTGTGAATCTCTGATTATTTCTTAGAAATAAATGCCAAGAAGTAGAAATAGTTAAATAGTTTGAACTATCAAAACATTAATAATTATCTTGCCAAATTTCTCTCCAAACCCTACTTCCAGCAGTGTGTATCTGTCTTGCCATCCTTCAAAAGAAATTAACATTATAATTTTAAAAAGAGTTCTTAATATTATAACTTAAAATAATATTTTAATTCTAAGTTCTATTTAATTACTGATAAAATTAAGCATTTTTTTCATAAGCTGACTGGCCAATATGATTTTTTTTTGGTGAATTACTGAAACTGGAAAAGTTGGTCTTTGGGCTGTCGCTACCAGAACCAATAAGTAGAGACAAAGACTGAATCTTTATGGGCACTTTATTCAGATGCTCGTGATCTGAGATGACAGAGGATTATGTACCCTAAAACCCTCCTTAGCATCTCCTCTCAAGCAGACCTTTTTATAAAGTGAAGAAAGCGGTAGGTAAGGGGTTTGGATAAAAGATTAATCAGAATTGCAATCTGGTAATTTGTCTAGTATTTCTGCTGATCACCAGTTCTTTCATTCCCTCCCTAAAACACAATGGTTCAGGCACAACCTGTAGGGATGGCTTGCAGACCCCCTGGGGCACAGAGATTGAATTACTTGTGGACCTCCTGGAGTCACATGAGTTATGCATTCCAGTTCCTGGAATAACAGCTTTCCACATGCACTAATCACTTAAGCCTATCAACTATAACTATAGCTAAAATTTTTAATTTTTGAGTGCCCCTGTCTCACCAAGTCATGGTTTTAGTCCATTTTTATATTGGAGACTTTGTTGTTTGCTTATTTGTTTAGCCATAGTTTTGCAGTCAGTATGTCTGTCTCCAGGTTCTCCTAATTCTAATGCGTTCTCTTTTAATTTCAAGAGGAATATAACTAATACAGCACTTACCTGTCCAAACTGTTAATGGTTCTCCATTCCCATACAAAATCATGACTTAGAATTCATGAATTCTAATTCTCTATCTAAGCCAATCAGTAAGTATCAGCATCCTCAACACCAATGATCTCTTCACACTTACCAAATGTGTATAAAGATATACTTCCTTAACCGCTCCGTCCTTCCTTTTCCATCTAAAACTTATTTTCCTTGTGGCCCATATGTGGCATAAATCTTGCCTAGTTTCTCCAGCTCACATGAATTTTCCTGGTGGAATTTTTAGTTTGCTCTTTCATTCTTCTAACTACATGCATTCTCCTGCCAGAGATCTGGGAGACTTCACTGATAATTTTCTCTTCTTTATATATTCAACACATAACTAAGTACTCTTAATTCTACCTTATAAATACAATTAAATCCCCTCACTTATCTCTACTAACATACCACTATCCCAGACCTTATCCCAATCCTGCACTACCTAGACTATGACTAGCCGCCTCCCCGACCTATACTCCATTCTCTCTTCAAAGGCAAATTTGATCGCAGTTCTTACTCCCTTGATAAAAGAAATCTGTCAATAGATTTTTATTGCACTAGGATAAAATCCAAAATCTTTTATCTGGCCTACAGTATCTTGCAGGATCTGCCTGTTCTTTAGCCTG
This sequence comes from Glossophaga mutica, assembly GCA_039655065.1. NCBI lineage: Eukaryota > Metazoa > Chordata > Mammalia > Chiroptera > Phyllostomidae > Glossophaga > Glossophaga mutica. The sequence continues at coordinate 79,851,006 of CM077304.1, forward strand.
ATCTCTCAGTACTTTCCTACTGTCACCTCTGCTTACTGTCATTCTTAAATGTCCGAAATTTCTTCCTCAGCACTTTCCTTTGTTCTTCTTCCTCTGTGTTACCCTCTTCTCTTTACCCACAACCTACTGCTACTGCAATTAGCTACATAAATGTAACTTCTGCAGAGTACACTTCTCAACTCTCCAGACTAGGTAACATTCCTTTATTGCTTACAGCAGATAATATTTTTTCTCTGCAGGGCTTATGATAATTTATCACTACTCTATTCTTGCAGTTATTAATTTGATATATGTCACTTTTCACAAGGGCAAAGGCCATATCTGTACTTCCAGCTTTGCATCCAAATTATTAAGTGGAATGCATTACAAAAAACAAGAGATTCAACAAACATTTCGAGGCTTGAAAAAAAGTTAAAGCCTGAACTTATTCTATAGATACAGTATGACTTGTTACTACTTATTTTTCTCTAACTTGTTCCTGTGGCTTACTTTTATTTTTCTACGCATACTTCATCTTTTTTGTGTGTGTGTCTAAGATTATGTCCTATACTTATCTATGCACCTAATTGCAGAGAATAGTTCTGCAACACTGCAGACATTGAATATATACCAGTTGAGATAAACACGCAGATGAATTGTCACTATACTGACCTTTAGAAAAGACATTGAGAAACAGTTGGTCAAAACAAAATTTGGGCCCTGGCTGGTGTAGCTCGCTGGATTGAGCATGGGCCTGTGAAACAAAGGGTTGTCAATTCAATCCCCAGTCAGGACACATGCCTGGGTTGTGGGCCTGGTCCCCAGTTGGGGGCATGTGAGGGGCACCCACACATTGATGTTTCTCTCCCTTTCTCCTTCCCTTCCCCTCTCTCTAAAAAGTAAATAAATAAAATATTTTAAAAAGGAAAGAAAAAATTCTTATAAAAAAAAGTTTCGTACTGAAGGAAAACAGAAAAAAGAATATAGAAATGTCACAACTGGGGATTGGTTAACCATCAAATCATTAATATTGATGATGTTCTTAGTTTTCCAATTGTTTTATGTTTATTTTGCTCTTAACTGACATGAGGAAATCTGTTAATGCAGGGAAATTAATTTTCTGAAATGCAATAAAAAAGGTTAAATTTATTTAAAAATTTTATTTTATATAATAATAAGTATTTTTTAAATATTTTATTTATTTATTTTTAGACAGAGGGGAAGGGAGGGAGAAAGAGAGAAAGAAACATCACCCCACACCAGGCGACCTGGCCCACAACCCAGGCATGTGTCCTGACTGGGAATTGAACCAGTGACCTTTTGCTTTGCAGTCCAGTGCTCAATCCACTGAGCCACACCGGCCAGGACATAAGTATTTATAGCTGTTTATTTGATTGTCCCATCAACTAATTCTTTAAGGATCAGTTTGACCATGTAAAGAGACATTGAGGAATGGGAAATAAGGTCAATGAAAACCAAATCAAATTTACTAACAAATATATAGGTAAGTCTGAATTATTTGTTGGCAATTTAACTCATTTAGGACACAGACCAGATCTGGTATCCTCTCATTGCCACTAACAAAAGTGATGGCCAACACTCCACCACCCAGATTGAAGAGAGAAAGCTGGCTTTGGGATTGGAGTGGAAATTTGACTAGTGAGAGGAATCCCATGATAGTGAAGCCCAGATTATTCTCTTCATTTAGAGCAGAAATGCCAAGAGCTGCCTTCTCTTGTTAGACCCCGAGTGAAGCCTAATAGCAGTATCAGTTAACCACTGGCAAATTATTCAGTTTCTCTGGGTATGTGCTTTTTCCCAGGATCTGTTGTGCCTCAGATAGGAACTGGCCCTTCCTCTTACCATCTAAATCTACCTCATGAGAAAGAAGTCTTTCTTTCTCCTTTCCTTTCCTTTTTCCTTCCTTCCTTCCTTCCTTCCTTTTCCTTCCTTTCTTCCTCTTTCTTTCTTTCTTTCTTTCTTTCTTTCTTTCTTTCTTTCTTTCTTTCTTTCTCTTTCTTTCTTCTTTCTTTCTTCTTTCTTTCTTTCTTTCTTTCTTTCTTTCTTTCTCTTTCTTTCTTTTCTATCTTCTTTTCTTTCCTTCTTTCTTTTTTTCTTTCCTTCCTTCCTTCCTCCCTCTCTCCTTACTTTCTTTCCTTTGTGTGTGTGTGTTTAAAAATACAGATGCAATGCAAATACTTCTTTTGAAAAAGTATAGTCATATACACCCCTGGTCACACTCTTTGAGTTCCTTGATGGTTTTCAGAATGTGAATTTCAGTTCAGGAGTCAAAGAGACTTGCTCTTCAGGATTGAAGAAGAATTAAGCATTCTAGAAAGGGATTTAGGGTTAAGAGATAGGGGAAGGGTCATCAAGGAACATGTATAAAGGACCCATGGACAAAGCAAAAGGGGGTTAGGATTGAGGGTGGGAAGTGGGGGTTGGTGGAGTGGGGGAGAGTGGTGGGGGGGAATGGAGACAACTGTACTTGAACAAATAAAAAATAAATAAATAAACAAGAGATAGGGGCCAGGCTAGGAATCCGGAGGGAAAAGAGTGTGTGGAGGAAGGGGAACATACAAAGTTGTGCCTGACCCAAAAACAATTCCTCCTAAATCTTCAGATGAGCTCACTGAAGCCCATAAAATATATGGTCCAAGTGGACTACTTGTGAAAACCATTGAAGGGACTAAGATTTAAATCTAAGTTAACCCAAGATAGAGCATGTAAGGCAAAAAAACACAGTCACTGGCAGAAGCAACCATCTCTAAAAAATAATTCCCAAAGAAGAGAATGCAGTAAGATCTTTGAACTTCCGCTGTTGACACTAAGTTTATGTAAACTAAAATAATATCCCCAACTAAAATACGTGTTTCATATCCTTTAAAAGAAACAAGGACACTTAACAAAAACACAGTGAAATTCAGTGGCATTATAAATAAATTATTTAAAATTACAAAGAAGCTAAATAAGAGAAACAATTTAGAATTAACTAAATTATTTTTAAGGCAAAACAATTCAAAAAGATAAATCCGTGATTCATTGACAAATACAAATTTTAATTCTATTCCTTACATCAAAGGATTTATCTTGAACCAAGTCATTTCGAAATCTTGTTTAGACTGCCTAATTTATAACACGTGATTTGCAGCATGTGCCAGGGCTGAATGATCTCCTGAGAACATTATATCTCTGAGAAATGTGATTCCGTGTCTGCAAAACTAAATTGAATACTAAAATATCTACATTTTCCCATCACATGTAATTTAATTAGCTAAAACAAACCCATACTAATTAGTAAAATGGATGTCATTAAATAGTTCAATTTTCTTAACTTTAGAAAAGCACTCTAATGGAAAATAATACATGGATAAGCAAGGTAAAATAAAAGCATAGCTCTAAGAGAATTTTGAATGACAGTATTATTCCCCATAAATAAATAATTAAAAATTTATTCTACTCTTATTTTACATGACTTATTTGGCATATTCTAATATATTGTAGATCTTTCAATTATATGTAGAAACAGGTGAATGTGCACACTTAGATAATATTTCAAATTATGCTATTAGGTAATATTTTTATTTTAAAACTCACCAAATATTGTTGCTAATTTCTGGCTTGTTTGTTTTTTTTTTTTTCCATTTTGATCTGATCTCATTCTTTTCTGAATAGGCACTACCTCTGGTAAATTCTCAAAACAGTCAGCTGGTGCTTAATAATAAAACATATTTATGTGGAAGTGTATTATTTTAAAATATATTTACATATATATATTTCAAACCCATATATTATTGTTTTTCTTGTTTTACATTATGGAAACTAAGACAGTGAGCTTAAGTGAGGTCCAATATCATATTGACATCAGTGGGTTGATAAGAACACAAATCCCAATTTCCAAGTTAAAGCCATCTTTTGACTTCACCAAAAAAAAAAAAAAAAAACCAAAACACAGAGTAAATACAGATATATATATATATACACACACACACAGATATATATGTCTATAATCTTGCTTAAAAGCCAAAATTGTTTTTTGCACCCACGTGTTTAGCAGTTTCACAGGTGATTCTATTTTTAATAGCATTATTAATTCACATCTGCAATAGCACTGTGAAAATGGAGTAACACCTCAGTGAGTTAGATTAGGTAATGTGCTCCATCACTCTCACTTCAATGAGAGAAATAATTGCTTCAGCTTTTCAATTCTCTTTGTCCAGAAAGACAATCTGAGACTCACTTTTACGGCATAAAAATCACATTCAGATTTTTCTAGGATAATCTGTTCAATTTTGTTCACGCAAAAGATTGACAGCTGTTCAGAAAGAAGAAATACAAACAAAGCCAAGCACTGAGGATCACTGGTTCATAAAAGAATGTTTTTTTATAACTCTAAAAAATGTACATTATTTTGTATTTTTACATATTTATATCATGAATTCACTTAATTATATTTATATTTTTACATTTCTATTTCTGAATCTTAAATAGCATTTTTAAATGCTATGTGGGATCACCAAGTTTGAAACATACTTGCTTAAAATAAAATCAGGAAAAGACAGTGTGCAAAGGAATATGTAGAGATATGGGAATTAGAAATTCAAATGTAACATAAACTTGACCATATATTTTATACATGACCTTGCATTTTATGTATTTCTTATATTTCTTAATATTTTTGAAATGAGAGTTAGCCTACTCATAGGGCAATTAATTTATTTCATATAACAAGAAAGAAAATTATTTTATTTAACTGGATTCAGCACAGTACTTTAAAGGTCATGTAATCACATGGCATATAAAACCCTAACACTCAGAGGCAAAGTGCCCTTGAAGAGTTTAAGCCGTTTCAAACCATCATGTGTCTGTGTGTGTGTGACATGTGATGCACAATAGCCAGTTTTTGCCATCTGTAGTGTTGCCCTTAGCAACGGAAAAGCATGTGACGGTGCTTATGCGACTCTGCTGGCCTGCAACAGTGTGTAGAAGGATTTAAGAAAAATGAAACAGACGGAAATATTGATCCAGATAACTGCAGTGTTCAAGTGTGTTGCAATCATAATGCAGATTATTAAGAAAAGAAAAGTATGGAGCAGAGAAAACTGAAATGAGAGACTATGGTAACATAAAGGGTTGAGTTTTCCTAAGCTTATTATAAAGCTGAATTATGTATAGGTAGAATAGATGTAGTCATTTTATTCTGCTGTCTCCATCATTTTATAATTTATATTTTGTAAATAAGGTTAGACCCTATTCTGCTGCTTGATAGGAAAAGTAGTCGCTCTAGAATCACAAACACCTTCCTTTGTTACCATCGTACTTATGAACAAGACTGAGGATTCCCTTAGCTGTTACTATGCTCACTTAAAGAGCTAGAGAAATGCATTTTCAGAGGAGATTACTTTTTTGAAGTTCATGGAACAGCTTAAATTTAATGGGATTATGAGATCACATATATAGAATAACATATAATATGCTAATGTAAAACCCTAAACTTATTTAAATATAATATATTTTTTAATTTGGGAAATATAGTGGAGTTGTGAGAGGGAAGATTCTATAGAACACATATAAATAAACCGCATTTATTCACTCTGTTAAGAAACTATCCATCTCCAAACAGAGAGAAAAAACTGCGAGGGAACAACATAAGGAGACAAGCCTCTGTGCCATGTCATCTTCTGTGGAAGTTTCAATGCCTTTAATAGTCTGTGACAAAGAGAACGGTATTGTGAAGAGAACTATGATGGAAAGAGTGAATCTCCAACAGGAAAATATCTTCACTTTTATTATCTTATGTTTATTCTTGTAAAGAGGAGAGGAAATACATGATGCTTTACGGTTACCAAATACTTGAAGTAATAGGAGAACCAACAAATACTGAATGAACTCTTGTGATATTCAAGTTGCTTTATATGATGTCATTGCAAAAGCATGAAGTATATGGTGTTATCCCAATTTTACAGATGAGAAGCTTGAAACTTTAATAGCTTAAATGAATCTCTCAAGATTATTCCCTACGAACTGAATCTGCATTTACAGCCAAGCATTATACCACACCCTTGCTTGCCATTAAGCCACTTAGAGGGAAGTCTGTGTGCATGTCTCTTTAATATCATACGGTCTTGTACTATTGCAAATGGTGGGCAGTACATTTTAACTCTGAGCTGTCAAACCAATAAAGTAAATACATGATCAGCTATAATTCTCTAATTTTTAAGATATTTATTCAGTCCCTCCTCTGTGTAGACACTAGAAATACAAGGGATGGAAAATAGACAGTTATGGTATAAAACAAAGGTTCACACAACATGTGGATAAAACTGGAGTTTTAGTTCAGTGCTCCATTATGTTTACTGACATCACTCATCACTGTTGTAAGTGCAAAACAAAGCTTACATGTGCAATTTCATCATTTCATTGCTTCCAAACAAGCCTTAAAAGACTAGTGGAAGGGTTAAGTAATGCATGAGTCTTTCTTTATTCTTAAAGACTGAGTTCTGTAACAGGAGACTACATAAGACAGTAGCTTAAAAAGCACTTTATTTCTTTTAATTGGTAGTCTGGGTTGATCTTCCAGGGCTGGTTTGCTATCTCGAATGTGTAAGAGACTCAGGTACTTTTCATTCTGATGCCCTGCCTTCCCTAGAGTGCTGCCCTAATCTACAGACAACTGCATCTACATTTCAGCCCTGGAAAGCAGAAAGGGGAGACAGGGCAGTGTGAACTTTAATTTTTACAGGGATGGCCTAGCTATCCAGAAATTAGTTACATCACCATTTTAGCTGCAAGAGAAATAAGGACATTTAGTTTTAGGTGGGAGAACATTAGTCCAGCTAAGTCTTCTATAGAATTGGAGGAGAGGAACTGGAGCCACAAATATTTGTCTTTACCACTGTATTCCAAAGCCCAAGCTATTTGAATCCACACCTTCTAAAGTTGGTGATCATCTGTACCTGTGGGTCAACCTCCTTTACTTATTCTGGAAACTGGGTTCATGCACTGAATGAATAATTTGGAGTTTAATCTTTCATATATCCTTTGATGCCAGATGCAAAGCTTTCACTGTAAAGTGGGAATAAAACATAAACAAAGCCCAGTTTGGGGGTTAAGCTCAGTTTGGGGATTCAACCCAGGAAGGGCCCTAGGCAGGGACAGCAAGGTGTTACTGTAAGCTTAAAGACAAGAAAATCGGGAATAATTCTCAATGCCTTTCAGTATTGACAACAATTCATAAAGAATGTGTTGTGCATAACACAACATGCCAGGAGAAATATAGCAAAACAAGTACAATACAGATGAAAAAGATGCAAAAGAGTATAGACAGGGAAAAATGTAGTAACTAATGTATGGAATTCTTTATCATGAGGAAAATGCAAACTCTTTTATCTCTCTGATTTCAAGAAAAAATATTAAAGACCATGGTGCTTCTGAAAAGCATGTGACTTTTGATTAATAGACTTTCTAACATTAATCCAGATCCTGAAGTTCAAATGTTTGATAGATTAAAACAAAATAAAGTTAATCTTTTCAAAGTCTATTGCCTTTTTGGAAGGAAATGTCATGATTCTTTGGGACTTAGTTGTTATCAATAATTGCATAGTTGATTTTTATTATAATTTCTTGTTCAAGCTTTGGTTCAAAAAACAGTCTGTGCCCGCCAGCCCTGGCAGTCAGTCTTAGTCCTCTGACTCCACTCACTGAAGAACTAGTATGTGGGCAGCTTCTTCAACATATGACAGCTTGTCTCCTGGGTCCTCAGGAAGTCACAGCTCTTGCCATGGAGGCAATGGGCTTCCTTCTTCCTACAAAACATCACAGAATGATGATGACATCATTAGCGTGTTAAGACCGCAAACTAAGCCACAGATCTAGTGGCTTAAACAATAGAACTTTATTTTTTCACAGTTCTAGAGACTTGAAGTTCTCCTCAAGTTTCGCCCCCTGGCTTGCTGATGGCTACCTGCACCTTCACATGTACTTGCTTCTGTGTGCATGCATCCCTTGTGTCTCTCTTCTCATAAGGACAGCAGCCATACATGTTTCTTGCAGACTGAATGTTTGTTTCTGCCCCCAAATTCATATGCTGAAGTCCTAACCCCCAAGATGATGGCCTGAGGAGGAAGGATTTTGGGGAAGAGATAAGGTCATGAGAGCAGAGCCCTTGTGAATGGCTTGAGGGTGCTTATAAAAGACCCCAGAGAGCTCTCTGGTCCCTTCCAAGAGGTGAGAACACAGTGAGAAGACATCATCTATGAACCAGAAAGTATGTTTTCATGAGATACCAAAACTGTTGGCACCTTGATCTTGGAACTCCCAGACTCCCAAACTGTGGGAAACACATTTCTCTTGTTTGTTAGACACCCAGCTTATGGTATTTTGTTATAGGATGAACCCTACCCTTACAACCTTATTTAACCTTAATTACTTTAATTATTTTAAAGGCCCTATCTCCAAGTATCGTGACATAGGGGATTAGGGCTTCATGTATGAATTTTGAGAGGGGGACACAATTTAGTCCATAACAGTGACTAATATATATTATACTTCTTTATTTTAGCATTCTATTTTTTCAGTTCAAATAAATGGAAATGTTGCTAATTTTATACCCTCTTCTATAATCATATTGCCCTTACTATGAACTAATTTTTACAGTTATTTTGCAAATTTGTTGTTATTTACGTGTTTGCTTACTCATTCATTCATCCGTCATTTATTCATCCTCTCCTTTCTTTATACCCAATCCTATTTCCACCCATGCCATTTGTGGGTTTTGTTCCTTGAAAAAAATAAAATATAAATATGTATATACACATATAATGTATATATATATGCATCTATTTGCAGTGCGCATACATGATATTTTGTTATACACTTATAATGTTTTTTTATTTTTCTAATTCAACATTTTTTAAAGATTTTATTTATTTATTTTCAGAGAGGGGAAGGGAGAGAGGGAGAGAAACATCAACACGTGGTTGCCTCTCATGTGCCCTCCACTAGGGCCCTGGCCTGCAAACCAGGCACGTGCCCTGACGAGGAATAGAATCAGCAACCCTTTGGTTTGCAGGTCAGCGCTCAGTCCACAAAGCCATACCAACCAGGGCCAACATTGTGTTTTTAAGTTCCTCCTTTGATTATCAGTAGGGTTGCTCTAACTTCTAGGGATTACCTTACAAACTTGTAGGAATATTCTAACAATGATTGGGAGGATTGTAATGGCTTTTAGTGGGCAGGGACCAGGGATGGCAGATGACATATAATGTGGAGAAAACCCACAAAGTCTTGGTCTTACACTGTTTTTGAATGTCCCATGTTCTGAATTCTCTGAGCCTAGAAAATGACTGAGGTTTGTTTTTTTTTTTAATATGATTTGTTTTAAAGATTTTATTTATTTATTTTTAGACAGAGGGGAAGAGTGGGAGAAAGAAAGGGAGAGTAACATCACTGTGTGGTTGCTTCTTGCAAGCCCCTTACTGGTGACCTGGCCAGCAACTGGTCCCTTCCAAGAGGAGGCATGTGTTCTGACTGGGAATTGAACCAGCAACTCTTTGATTTGTAGGTCAGCACTCAGTCCACTATGCCACAACAACTAGGGCTGTTCTTTAGCATGTTATTTTTTTTCTAACCATGTTACAACTATCTGTTCTTTATATTTTGACTCTTTTAAGATTTTAGTATTTGGAAGGGTATTTCTTCAATATTTTCCTTTTTGTGTGTGTGTGGTTGGTTGACCTAGGCATTCATAAACCTTTATTTTTTCATATAAATTTTGGAGCAGGTAATTTTATTTTTCAAAATGTTCATCTGAAAATTTTATTGAAATTGCATTAAATGAATAAATTAAATTGTGAAGAATGGATATAATATTATTTTAGACAGAAATATATGCTTCCTTTCACTTTTGATAGTATCTTCTAAGTTCCCTTTCAAAAACAGTTTTGAGGTTTCTTTGTAGAGTTTTTGTGCATTCTGAATTAGTTTCCTTGTAATATACCTCACAGTTATTTTTCCTATTATAAATGGTATCTGATTTTATTAAATTTTCCAATTTATTATTAGTGAAGCAAATTGTATAGATTTTGAATCTAAAACATTGTCTCAAGGTCTAGAAAATTTAGGCTGTATTAGGTGTAAAAATATTGACATTATTCTTATTCTTTTTTTTTTTTTAGTAGACCACGGTATCTGCTGCAAAATATAAAGTTTATCTCAGTTCTTTGCATTGTTACATTTTTGTTTGGCACCCAGTGAACACTGACAATTTGAGATATTTACTCTCTTTAGTTTCTTCTCCTTTTGTTTCTCTGTGGCTCTTTATTTTCTAATGTTGGCACTTCTAGTTTTACCTTTGACATCTCTCAGCTTTTCTTTCTGTAGTATCCTCCCCTGCTCTTTCCCAGGAGAATTTTTCAACTTTAAGAACTTTTTCTGAAATTTTTCAGAAACTTTCTGAAATATTTCAGAACTTTCCTATTTGCTGCCTCATTCTTCAGCAGCACAGATCTTGTTTTTTCTTCCATTGATTCTGCTGTTTCAAATACAGTATTTTTCATACTTAATATAATATACTTAAGTTGGAATTTTGAGGGAATATTTTATTCTCACTTCAGTTGTCCCTATTTTCTCTCTTTAAGCATATTTATCAAGCTTATTTTATATTCTTTTTTTTTTTAAAGATCTTTATTTATTTATCTTTAGATGGGAAGGGTAGGAGAGAGGGAGAGGGAGAGAAATATCAATGTATGGTTGCCTCTCAGGTGTCCCCTGCTGGGAACTGGCCTGCAACCCAGGCATGTGCCCTGACTGGGAATCGAACCGTGATCCTCTGGTTCACAGGCCCGCGCTCAATCCACTGAGCTACACCAGCCAGGGCTTATTTTATATTCTTAATTTATCTGTTATGATAATGCTTCCTCAGATGTAAATATTGTTCAGTCCCCTCATCTCCCTTTCCATTATAGTAATTGTACTTCTTTAATTTCTGGTTATTTTTCTCTGTGAGGTCATGCTGTTCAAGAAGGCATCAGCTACTCTGTTTGTAATACATATGAGAAAAGGCCAAAAGCCAGGTTCTAGACTGTGTCTGCTATGGTGAGTTTAATGAGATTAAAGAAGATGATTCACCCCAATTCCCAGAGTAGAATGCAATGAACAACTGTTGTTTATTCCATGTTTTTTATAATACATACAGCAAATCTATTGTGCTTCCTGATTTACCACCTTCATAATCTGCAGTCTAGCTCATTGCTTCCAACTTCTGTGGTAAAAGGGAAGATACTAGTTATCTGAAGGAAATGTTAGTTAGGAGAGAGAAAAAGTAGTAATTAAAATAGGAAACACAATCAGTGTGAAAAAATAATAGAATGGATGCAGCTCCAGAAGGAATTAGTGTTCTGACTGGGAATCGAATGTCCACATTTAACTGGAATGTCACATTGAAGAATTATTTCAGAAAGCAGCAAGACACAATAATGTAATGTTTTAAAATTAATTTTAAAAAAACCTTAACTAACATGGAGGGTGGAAATAGAAGTGTATGGGGTACAGTATGAGTGAAATATTTATCTTATAAGCAGGCAAGCCAAACATATCTATATATATTTCATAATATATCTTAACTGTAGGAGACCATTCTGCGTGGTATGGGCCCAGCTCCCACTCCAAGATGCACAGAACCCACACCCTGTGCACAGAACCCATGGATGGGTTCTCCCTTGGGGAATCAGACCTGCGTTTGCACCTAAGCTGCTTTGGGACTTGCTTTTGCTAAAACTCCTTCACCCTGAATTGAGACAGCAAGTGCTTACTGTAACTTCCTAAAATCCATGCTAAACCTTCCTAGGATGAGTGTAACTGGTTCAACCACTTTTTCATTTGCAAATATCCTCCGTCAGTGATGTGATTAGCAGCATCAACTTCTTCGTTGTCAGTAAAAGGTAACCCCCTAAAGCGAACCTGTGCGTAGTAAATGAGGGCCGTCATGTAATGTGAGAAAGACCGAATAAAGGCTGTCACGGCAGAGGCCAAGGGCTTTTGCTCCCCTTGAGAGAAAAGCCACGCTGTCCTTTTTCCTCCACCAGACTCGGTAGTCCATGTGAATGTCTCATTTCATCCATAATGATGTGCACACTGCGGGCAGTGTCTGCATCACTTAACTTGTGTGAAATCATAAAACTATATTTCTTTGTGAAAAAATAAACAGGAAAGGAAGATAATTTCTAAGCTTAGTTATAAACATAAAAATAAACTGAAGAGATCAAGAAACTGATACTTTTTAGCTAGAAAATATATTTAAAAATTATATCAAAAACCATTCCAGTTGGATAATTTTCATGAAAATGTTTCATAAGGGTTTCCCTCTCTGCAAAAGATGTTCATCAAACAAGAGAACTTTAGAGATATATATAATATGGTTAACTTTCCATGTAAGACTATAATTACATTTAAGAGAAATTAGTTTCCACAAACAATCCCATGAGGCAACAGGACACTGAAATCATTTGTACTGCCACTGATCTTCACTGTCAATTGATTTGAAATTTTTAATTGCTTTTGATAATAGACAATTGAAGCCATAACGAGGTAGCAACAGCTGACATGTTGCCATGGTAGCATTTCCTCCCCAGCTGAGGAAGCAATACAGAAGAAGGGATTTAGGTCAGAAAGTGTTTGAACTGACAAAACAACCGCATATTAAAATCAAATGCTTTTGTAAACATCACATGCCAAAAGAGAATTGTGAATTCTAGTTTCAGGCTATTGAAGACAGATTGATTCATCTTTGGGATGATGGATATAGCAAGCTGTTCTGTGAGACATACAAGGTCAAGCATATTGTCTTCCATACGTATTGGCAGTTCAAATAAAAAATGAAAATGGGGCCATGATAAAACTTTTCTTACTGGTTCATCTGTGTTCTTTGAAAAAGAGAAAATTCAATTAAAGAATTCTCCTAGAAGATAGTTCATCTCATAATGACTAACTCTAGAGTAAGAGATCAACTCCAGCTTAATAATTATCCATTGGTTAGTTAATTTTTTGCCCTGATTTATGGCCAAAATTTCTGAAATGCAACTGAAGCAAGATACAACTAAGGTGAAGGAGGAAATGAGGGTAAGAGACACAGGAAGGAACAGAAGAAAGTTAATCAATAGCCCAGAGGAAGAAAAACTGAAATAAAGTATTAACAAAAGTAGGAGGGAAGATAGAGAGGAGGTAGGAAGGAAGGAAGAAAGTGATGGGGGACTCAAATGTTGGAAAAATTTTAGTTTCCAGTAGTACCTAATAAGCTTAGTAATCAATGCATGTAAAAAGCTATTGTTCCAGGAACTGAAAGTGTGACCCACCCTGACTCCAGGAGACCACAAGCAGTTCCACCTTGGAGCCTCAGGAGGAATGCAAGCCATCAAGATGGAATCTCAGCCACTGAACTCCAGGGTGAGACATCCAGGACGCAGGACACGGATAAATACCACTGCCAAGGGCACAAATGAAAGAATGCTGTGGCTTTTACCTGATTAACTTTTTCCTTGAATTCCAAACGCCTTACTTACTCCTTTCTTCTTCTTATTAAAAAAATCTATTTAAAATGGATTTTAAGATGGTCTATTAGGGTACAACCTCCCATCTTAGATTGCCAAATATCTGAATACAGTGTCCATAAAGATTTAATCCCTGTCTCTGCTTATTGGGTTTGATAGTTGACAGGCAGCATGAATGCCTGTTTTTCTGGTTTCAAAAGGAAGAAAAGTCACTAGGAAGTATTATAGTCTCCCAGATAAAAGGATGAAAATGATATTTGCAAGACAGTGGCTGAAGTAGAACAACCATTTTTGTTCTTATCTGGAGAAGTCCCACTTTGCATTTTTACTGAATTTAGTTTACAGGGGGTTAACTGGATGCTCAATTTTAAAGGTAGTGTCTGATTGGCTTAAGTTAATAATACATTCCATTCTCCACTGCACTAAGTAATTAGTTCAGGGATGGGCAAATGATGCAGTTTGGGCCAGTACTTACACGCTCCTTGGTGCTTCTAAAGAGAAATAAAAAACAGCTCTACAGTCTTATCCTGGAGTGGCAAATAAAGACTTGAGATTCTCTGCAGCCACCTTGGGGACCACTAAGAAATAGCAGCAAATATTTTGTGCTGTCTACAGTAAATTCATATACCCATATATTCCATCCGTTTATTGATAAGCTGCATCTATTAGTAATAAAACAACATAACTCTTGTTACCATGAATAATTTGAATGGCCTTTGTCTTTGGCTCCTAGGAGGAAAACTAAATTCCTAAATTTTCCTTGTGATAGGGGTTCTTTGTTATTCATAGTGGGTCCTGAGAATTTATACAAATGAGGTGATTCATGGTGGGCCTCTAGTTAGCTAACATTAACAAAATGAGGGGAGTCACTCCAGAAACACCAACCATGTGACTAAAGGGTTAGAGCCTGAAGCCACAAGATGATAGCTGAAGCCCTGACCTTTGGGAGGGGACCAGAGACTAGAGATTGGGTTCTATTATGTGGCCAATGATTCAAGCAATCATGCCTATGTAATAATACAGCAATACAAATTCTGGGCACCGAACCTCAGTGAAGCTTCCTCTGTGGGGAATACACTGATATGCTGGAGGGTGATGTACCCTGATTACACAGGGAGAAGACACGGAAGCTTTCTGTTCCTTCCCAGACCTTACCCTTTGTGCCTATTCATTTGACTGGTGATTCTCATTTGTATTTTTAAGAAAAAATTCATAATCATAAATATAGTACTTTTCTGTATTCTGTGAGTCATTTTGAACCTGAGGAGTTGTGGAACTTCCAAATATATAAACAGTCAGCCAGAAATGTAGTGGCTTCTTAAAATGATACTTAACTGGCATCTGAATTAAGATCAGTCTTTTGGGGGATTGTGCTATTTAATTTGTAAGGATTTCCCTAACCACCTGGCTAATGACAGAATTAAACTGCAGCACACCCAGATAGTTTCAGACCAACTGGGTTGAAAGGGAATAACGTAACACCATAATGAAATTCAGGGCCTTTGTAAAAACTGCAAATGCTATTTAACACAAGAGCATTTAAAGAAAAAAATAATTTTTCCTTGGTCTTTTCTCCAGTAAGACATAACTAGGGTTCCCGAAGACCTTTAGGGAATGCTTGGAACATTGTGGAGACAAATTGATTAAAAAAAAAAAACACACACACACACACAAAACCACCCTACATACGTTATGAAGAGGACTATTTTTTCAACAGCTTCAAAATTAGAGCTACTAATAGCTTGTAAGTGGATGATGAGAAACAAACAAGAGAATTACAATAGGAGATGAAGGCAGCAATATATGAATTCCCTTCTGCACCTCATTGCATAATAAGAACAGACTGCTTTTAAGATATTTTGCTTGCTGTCAAAGTCAGCTGAGTCCACTTGGGTGGGAAGGAGCTACTGAGACCCAAGTGATTATGTGACTTCAGACTATATATGGAATGAATCTGTAACTGGAAGAGTTGGCATTTTTGCTGCCTGTTACTACCAGAATCAATAATTGTAGGCAAGGCTTGATTCTTTATGGGCACTTTATTCCGATGCTAGCAACCTGAGAAGATGGTGGATTATGTACCCTCAAAAACCATCTCAACATCTTATCTTAAGCCAACATTTTTATGAGGAGAAGAAAGGGTAGTTAAAGGAGAAAGGGTAGAAGGGTAGTTTGGAAAAAAAGTTAATTGGTTAAGAGTTGTAGTCCAGCAGTGATTTTCCTAGTACTTCTTTATCTATTGATCAATAACTCTTTATCTGCTTCATGGACATTCGTTCTCTGGAACACAAAGGCTCAGATATCATCTCTGTGAATGGCTTGCAGACCCCTGGGGCACAAAGGTTGAATTGTTTGTTGACTTCCTGAAGTCACAAAGGTCAAACATTCCAGTTCCTGGAATAATAGCTTTCCACACGCATTAATCACTTAAGCCTATCAACAAAGGCTAAAATCTTTAACTCTTGAGTTCCCTTATCAGATCCAGACCTCAACTGCAGGTTATTTAATTTTTAACATTATGTTTTGTTCTGCCACAATATACTGGTCTAAGGATTAAGGTGGAGTTTTGATAAATCCCCAAACAGGGAACATGTATTTGCAATCATTTTTATAGTTCTGGAAGGAGTACTTCCTCACTTCCCCTCCATTCTATAAAACCATGCACACAATCTTATTCTCCTGGAGAGAGGGACTCTACCAGAAAACCGCTAGCATTGTCAGGGAGTACTGAGTGCTAATTTAATGTCAGTGACCATGATTTTATAGTGTTCTGTGCAGTTATAATATTTTCTCCAGCAAATTTTAACTACACTGGAGCCAACACAGACTTGGCTGCTGAGATTAAAAGAGGGACAAGATAATTGTAAAAAAGTTACTGATAATGCATGAATTTACATTAAATAAAAGTTAAGTAAACTTTATAAACATTATAGTTAAATAAAAAGGGGGGTATAGGGGACTAAATGGTAATGGAAAAATATAATAAAGATTAAATTTTTAAAAATTTAAAAGGAGGTAAAGACAAAAGTTAGGTGTAAACAAGGAGAACATGTAGGAGTCAGACTAGAGAACTATAAAGGTAAAAGAACTGTTTTTATGGGAGCACTTATGGGCAGAGCGGCAGAAAGTGTGGGCAGATGCCAACATATTTTTCTAGTCTCACTTTAAGTCTTCTGAGTTCAGAAGGCAAGAGGCTGAAGTACCCTGGTGAAAGGCACAGCCAGCCTCATTGGCTATGATGGCATCATTTGCCTAGCATGCCTATGACCTTGTTGAACGTGACTGCCATTTTACTCTTCTGAGTTTGTCCCCAGGAATGAAAATTACTGGAAGCAAAAATAGAACTAACCGACTCCCTACAGCCACAGGCAGAAGATAACATTGGAGCAAACTGCAGCCCCTGTTACAATGCCCCAACAGCCCAGGGGTCTCAAAACAACAACCCCCCACCCCTTTTTTAATACAATTATAATCCAGTGAAAACTCAACCCCCACCCCTCAATGCTGGTGTATCTCTCCCCACCATGCCCCTCTCCTTTCTTGGAAAGTTAATAAAGACTTTATTTTCTACACTTTCTTCTCTTTGTGAATTATTTTACAGCCCACGTCACTGATCCCCTTAACACATAGTTTGTTGTATTTAGAAAAAAAAAATTATAACTCCAAGTCAAACATTTGGAAACCCCAAAGTAAACACTGAAAACCAATCAATTTTTAGTATCCTACAGACTTGAAAACAAATTTTCTAATGCTGTGACATTTTTGTAACCAATTTATTTCATTTTTAAATTATTGTTTATGCTAGACAGATTTTCACATAAAATGACTCTAGGCATTTAAAACTTTTTATTTACTGATTTTAGAGAGAGAGAGAGAGAGAGGAGGAGAAAGAGATAGAAGGAAACATCAATTTGTTGTTTTGTTGTTCCACTTATTTGTGCATTCATTGATTGCTTCTTGTATGTGCCCTGATTGGGGATGGAACCCACAACATTGGCGTGTTGGGATGCCGCTCTAACCAAGTGAACTACCCAGCCAGGGCTAGTGGACATTTTACAATGTTGCCCCTGGAGGCATGCCTGAAATCGGGCAAGGAATAACTTCCCCCATTCTACCTGTTGCTCCAATTCAGTGGCTTATCAAGGCCCGGCAAATACTCCCTCTTAAGTCTATTCTGTCTCCCATTCTGTGGATCTCAGCCAGTGACACATTATGTATATCCCTCAGAGCAATTAGGAAAACAGTATAATTTATTCTTCAGAGCAATTGTGAAGCCAAAATAGTTTGTTTATTTTATAAATACATAATTTTCATTTATACTGTGCTATGTACACTTTTAAACTCATTACAAGTATTGAATCATTTAATGCTAACAGAGTAGTAACTGCTTTGTAGGTTTATTTTTATTATATGCATTCTTAAAATAAGAAAAATAAACTCCTTTGAAAAAAGGAGAAGTAATTTGTTGAAGGATATAACTAGTAATTTACGTGATTTGATGTCAGATTATCTGATTCCAAGACCATGCATTAACCACTCCACTACCCTATCTCTCAGTAGAGGATATTAGGCTTCTATCAGTGGGCGAGTTGGAGAAAGCATTCAAGG
Source organism: Glossophaga mutica (assembly GCA_039655065.1). Lineage (NCBI taxonomy): Eukaryota > Metazoa > Chordata > Mammalia > Chiroptera > Phyllostomidae > Glossophaga > Glossophaga mutica. Next base: position 79,869,137 of record CM077304.1, read on the forward strand.
AAACTGGAACATAATGAGCAAAGTCATGGAAAAGAATAGGAGACTTTATTTGAAAAAAATCCAGTGAGTTCAGACTGACTTAGTGACTAATTTTATGGTGGAATGGAATAGGAGTGGATATTGAAAATTGTTATAAGCCAGTGATGGTATCAACTACCAAAATAAATATTCAAAGCAAATATTTTGCGTGAAGGGAATAATCTGTGTAATAATAGCATCATTCCTGAATCTCAAGCTTTTGGCTAGAAATAGAATTCTCCTTTCTAGTGAGTGTGTGGAGGGTCTCCAAGACTAGTCCAGGTTCAGTGATTCACTAGGAGGATGCACAGGATTCAGCGGAGAATTTCACTTGTGGATAAGGTTCATGGATGCAATGCAAAATTGGCAAAGAGAATAGGTGTGTGGGAGATAAGTATTAAAGAAACTGAGAACCAGTGTTTGAGAGTCTTTGCCAGTGGAGTCACACTGCACACACTACAGTAGCTAATTCATCGGAGGCTCAGTGTCCAAGGTTCTTATTGGGGCCTGGTCACACAGGTATCCTCTGCCTAGCACGTATGTGAATTCTAGAATCTCGAAGGCAATGCAGGTGTTTAGAATAAGCCACATGGTCTGTATAAACAGTTCAGGCACAATGAGCCACTCATTATTTAAGGACTCTTTTATATCAATAGGGAATTGTTTTTCAGCCAAGGTCCCAAGTCAAGGGTCAACCTCGCAAGCAGGATCTTCAAAGCTAGGCAGCTGAGGCCTACTATTCTGACTCTTTTTTGCACAGAGTTTTTCCAAAAAATGTTCTTTATAAGATAACGTTCTTTATTCTGAATATGAGATACCAAGTACAAGAGGCATCATGCTTACTTTAAAAAATTAATTTATTTTATGTATGCTTGTGATGTAATGGAGACACTGAATCCCAGTGCTCACAGCTGGTCTGCGTAGACTGTGGATGAGGCTCAGGATGAAAGCAACTACTTGCAAAACCACCCTCACATTCTAAGTAGAATGCAAGACATTCTTATAAGTCTTCCAAGACATTCTTGCAAGTCTTGCAAAGTGGATGGCCTAAGTGAATTAAGCAAACCTTAGCCTATATCCTACATCTAGATTTTATCGATGGACCGGTGATGGTAGAGGGCTTAATGAGACCTGCGGACCCAGAAAAGAAAGGACTCTTTATCTTCTTGAGAGTGCATGAATCTCCCTGTAAAAACCAAGGGAAAGGAAAGGTCCACCCAGCTAGTGATGCAGACACTGGCCACAGTGTCTACATCATTATGGATGAAATGAGACATTCATACGGACTACTGAGTCCAGTGGAGGAAAAGGGACAGCATGGCTTTTCTCTCAAGGGGAGCAAAAGCCACGGCCCTTGCCATGACTAGCCTTTATTGGGTTTCTTGACACATTACATTATGGTTCTCATTTACTATGCACAGGTTCGCTTTAGGGGGTTACCTTTCACAGACAACAAAGGAGATGATGCCGCTAATCACATCACAGAAGAAAGGTATTTGTAAATGAAAAGGGAAAAGTGGTTGGACCGGTTACACTGATCCTTGCAAGGTTTCACATGGATTTTGGGAAGTTACAGTAAGCACTTGTCTCAATTCAGGGTGAGGGAGTTTTAGCAAAAGCAAGTCTCACAGCAGTCCAGGCACAGTGCAGGCCTGATTGATTCCCCACGGGAGAGCCTATCCGTGGACGTGGGCGTGGATCCTGTGCATCTCCGAGTGGGAGCTGCGCCCATGCCACACAGAATGGTCTCCTACAAGATAGGGTTGTGATGTTGGAGCTCATAGATTTAATTTAATAAAATAAATTAATAAAGATAGGTAATGCTTCTGGAAAACCTGAATTTGCTGATGGCAAAGCCACCTCTGGTACAGTGTCTATAGATTGAACAGAAATAGCAGAGATATTATAGAAAAAGAATTGTTTGGCTTAGAAATAGACTAAAACTGGAAGATGGAAAATGATGTCTATAATATTTTTAATAAATATGAATGAATATAAGCTACTATTAATGTATAAATATATAATAAATTTGTATAATGGAACACAGTGTAATTCTTTTCTTGTGTTAATTAAGTATTACTAATTAAATGCATAGTTTCAGGTATATAATAATAATCCAGGCAGATTGGATTTGAAAGAAAAATTCTATACCTGAAAGTCAAACAGCATAGTCACAAAGTAAACACTGAAACTCACTATCTTTGCATCATACAGACTTGAAAAATAACCTTCCCAGTGTTGTAACTGTTTTGTTTATAATTTAGCTGGAGGTTGTTGGTAATGTTTGCTAAATTTTAATGCAGAATTATCCTAGACCTTTCAAAAACACATGTAATTTTTAACACAGACAAAATTAATATAATCTCAATTGGTTTAAACTAGTGGTCCACAACATTCTAGCAATTTTTTATTTACTATTACTTAGGCACATTAGATAGTGATATACTTATTACAATGTGAAATTTCTTATTTTATTGTAAAATCTGATTTGTTGTTCACAAATTTCCTAATACTTTCTGTTTTCTGGAGTTTCTATAGTAATAAAACACATTTCAAAATGAAAAAAGAAAGCATTTCATCCTGAATGAAATAAAGTAAATAAATAAGTAATAAACAACTTATAAAATTTGACTTATACTTTATTGAATTTATAATCAGAAAATTAATTATGAAATGACTGATTTTTTATGTATCTTCATTCTAATTCCTTGCATATAACAATTTAAATGTTATTTAAAGACACACATTTACACACATATTAAAGAAACATTTGTATTTTGTTTAAAAACTGCAGGAATTCAGGGGTGGTGGGCTGGGGCAGGGTAAAAGACAGAAAACTGTACAATATCAACAATTAAAAAATACTGATTAAAAATTAAAAAAACCTAAACGCAAAAAAAAAAAAACCTGCAGGAATTCTTACGGACATATTTTATTTTCCAGTACCTTTTATATTTTTCCTTTGAAATAAAATATTCAAAAAATTGCAATAAAATATGTAATTAGGGAAATTAGCAATTCTGCATGTTTCAGTCCATAAATCTTTTCTGACATTAAGGAGAATGTCTACTGTACTTGAGTGAAATTAATAATAACTTTTAATAATTTCAACAATGATTTTACACTTTTTTATTATACACTTTGTTTTCATGTTACAGATGATCTTGTACAAAAATATTCCATTTTTCTTTCTTCCAAACATTCAGAACACTGACAAAGTCTTAATCTGTATAATTTAACTTATCAAGAAATAGCTTGTGCTCTCCTTGGTTTTATCATTTGTATAGTGTTAAAATCCACTGGTGTTCAATAAATATTTATAAATTTACCAGAAATATGTCATTAACTTTTTTTATCTAATTGGTGACTGCCAAAATATAAAGGAATAGAGAAGAAAAATAAATAAAAGATGCTAAACAATAAAACATAAGAGATAGTTTAAAATCAAGGATTTTTTGTTTGTTTGTTTGTTTGTTTGTTTGTTTTACAGTCCTATTTCAAGGCAGTGAAAACATTAGATTTTTGTTTTTTTCTTTTACCAGGAACTCTTATGTCTCTGAAGATTAACTTCCCTAAGATCAGAAAAAGGAAATTAAAGTGCAAATATTCAACAAATATTGAAAATATTAAACAAACACTCCAGGTTGTCTGACAGTATTTCTACTGCAGTATTCTTTTAAACAATTGTTTCAATGAGATCATTTTAAAGAAGTTTTTATTTTGCCAACATCCCTCATTCAGGATGTGGGTGGCAGTGACTAATTGAACTAGCAGCTACTAATTACCAAGCAAGTTTGGACAGAGTATATTTATGATAGTCTAATGAAATCAAAACCATTGAGTACATTCAGCATCAGACAACCTAAGAGGGCAATTGGGTTTTATCCAACGGCACAGTGAGTAATTTGCCTTACTAACATTATTAACATTTTTTAGCCACCTACATTGTCAAGTACTGAGCAAAGCTTTCAGTGCAAAGACAACTCAAAATATTCCTAGCTTTGAATTTCTTGCAGACTTGTAGGGGATATGGACATATAACAGATCATTTCAGGATTTTTAGAGTGTAGGATTTTTAGAGTGTTAAGCGTTAACTTAAAATACCTAGCTTCCCCCACAGCCTAGTATCTGTAAGCGGTGACTCCATTTTTCCAGTTACTCAAGTCATCCTTGACTCCTCCTTTTGTTTTATATTTCTATACTCAAAGTAGGGATAAATTCTGATGACTCCACCACAAAAAAATATATGGACTCTGATCACTTCTCACCAACTTTGTCTGTACTCTCTGGCCAAACCTACCATCATTCTGATCTAGATTATTAAATAAAAACCAATCTGTTCTGTTTCTACACTTGCACTTTTCAAGTCTATTTTCAACATAGCGGCAAGATTGCTCGACAGCTTAATCATGTCACTTGTACAAAACCTACCAATTCTTTCCCATATCACTCAGTAAAAACTAAAGCCTTGAGAGTGGTTAATAAGCCACTACCTGACCTCTTCCCCCTCTGAACCTTTCATCCAGCCTCCGTGTTTCCCCAACTGCACTTCACTCTAGCCTCGCCGGCTTACTTGCCCTTCTTTGAAAGCAGCATGTTCACTTTTGTCTCTGGGCCTTTCTTCCTTCTTATTTGCTGTTTCCTCTTGCATGCAGGATGCTTTTCTCTTATTTTTCCCATTACCTTTGTTTATTTATTCAAAAGTCACTTTCTCTGTGGGGCTTTCTTGACACACCCTATTTAAAACCGCAACATTTAATTCTGCAACATTTTTTATTCTACTTCCTAACTTATTTTTACTGTATAGCTCTTTCCACCATCTGATATATTGGTTTTGTTGTTTTGCTCCCCTGACTTGAATGTAATCTCCATGAGGGTAAGTTTTCTTTTGTTTTATTCACTATTGTTTCTCTAGTACCTAGAATAGTGCTCAACACATAACAGTCTCTCAATAATTGTTGAATGAATGGTTCTCCTTTTTGGAGTACTCTTCAATCCTCTAAGGCAAACTTGGGGATGCTCTTTTGAGTATCCATAAAAAATGAACACATATAGAAAACTTATTCGTCCACATTAGGCAGTGTGACTGATTCTGAGCTTAACACTAGTGACAGGGCCAGCAATGGAATTTACAGAGCCCAGTATGAAATGTAAATGTGACGTCCCTTGTTCCAAAATTATTAAAATATCCAGATGGCAACTGCAAAGTATTAAACTTAGTATGGAGCTCTTCTAAGGGAAGGCTGTGTGCTCCTGAAGCCAACCCTGTAGAGGAACTATACATGTGTCTCCTCATCTTCATATCCCAAGAGTTAGTAATAACCCTGGCACAGAGCAGGTGCTCCATCAGTGATGGTTGACTGAATGCACATATCCTTATCTAGAAGAATCTGAAAGTATCTCACTTCACAAATTGCCCTGAATTTTGAAAATGTAATTAAGATGAGGAGACTAAAACAAATTAAATGTGTTTTTGTCAGTGATATGACAGTTTGAAGGGGAAGTCAGGATTAGTTGTTACCCTAAATTCTAACTAAATCAAATGACTCACTTTTGATCCAGATTGATTTTCAGAACTTAAGGTTTTTGATCTCAAAAATTAAAAAAAGTTAGAGAGAAATTATCCTGATCTACTCTATTTTATCTTACCCAACAAGTGGTTATTTTACTAAAGGTGTTAATGACGTCCTTCAAAGCAATAGTTCTTATAACCATAAAGGTGATACATTTGGTCAATGGTTCATTTTTGTGAATTAACTGTCTTAACTTAAATGAGGCAATGTAGTATCTAGAGAACCCTTTTTCTTTCCTTGATGCAAAGACAAATATGTATAATCAATCTATAATATTTATTTTCAACTCCCAAGTAGGAGAGAGGTTTTTGCTATCATCAGTGTTCTTGTGGCATATTTTAGAAAAAGTAGGGAAATGAGCTTTAAATCCCAAGAGAATTTTCCTTAAAGAACATAAGGCATGTCTATTTATAGTTCACTTTTGAGAAAATAGCTATTCTATTTTCCTTTTTTTTGCTGACTTAAGAAAACTCTACAGGTCTCTAAAATCTGCAGTGTACCGAGTAGGTTGACGAAAAGAGATAGGATTGAATTAGTAAATGAGAGTGAGCCTTCTGTAGAGATGGGAGCAACGCAGGACCCGCAGTTATTCCAGCCTTTCTTCATGTTCTCATGACCAAGATGGCTTTGGCTAAAAGGACAACAGTGATATAGTAATATCTCACATCTGTATAGTAGTTTTTAAAAAAAATTCTCAAAGGCCTTTTTTTTTTCTGTTCTCACAATATAATTGTAAAAAAAATAGAAAAACTAGGTTATTTTCGTATCCTTCAGAGAACTGTGCAGGCACACACTGAACAAAATTTAAGGAAAGGAAAGAAAAAGAGGAGCAAGTAAAGAGTGTGGAAATCAGTAATCATTTGAATACATTTTTTCTGCCACAGTTCAAAATTATCATTATTTTAATTGTTTATTACTGCCACCAAAGTATATCCAAATCTCTAAAACATTGTTTATTATTCACTTGTAAGCATTGTTGGAAGAAAGAAATAAATGATTAATTCAGAATAGAGGTGTCATGATTTTAAATCTTTCCTTTATATCACTTATAAGTCAGTGTTATTTTCTTAAAACTTGCAAATGTAAGGTACATGTTATAATTGCTTAATTAATTAATATTTTATGAACATCTTATAGGTATTTTTTCTACATGAGAAACTCAAAACATATGGTGGTACTTCACCAATTTTGAATTCAATATATGTGGAGATATCCTCTGAATTCAGAAAATAAATTAAAGTTCTGAACTACAGATTATTTTGATATTTTGAAAAACCAAATTAATAAAACTTTCATGGAGTGATGTATTATAAGTTTAATAATGTTATGCTACATATAAACAATGACTTCAATAAGTCCCAGGTTTTATTTTAATTATTTATTTACTTTTAAAGATTTTACTTATTTATTTTCACAGAAAGGGGAAGGAAGGGAGAAAGAGAGGGAGAGAAACATCAGTGTGGGGTAGCCTCTCACGTGCCCCCTACTGGGGACCTGGCCTGCAACCCAGGCATGTGCCCTGACTGGGAATCGAACCAGCTACTCTTTGGTTCACAGGCCAGTGCTCAATTCACTGGGCCACACCAACCAGGGCAGTCCCAGGATTTATTAATGTAATTCAGAACTTTTGTGAAATGACAAAATACAATGTAATTATTATTTTTAAAAAGATTTTATTTATTTATTTTTACAGAAAGGGGAAGGGAGGGAGAAAGAAAGAGGAAAAAACATCGACGTGAAAGAGAAATAGCATTTGGTTGCCTGTCCTCCATACTTGGGCAAGGGACCAAACCCATAACCCAGGCATGTGCCCTGCCTAAGAATTCAACCAGCGACATTTGCTTTGCAGAACAACGCCCAACCAACTGAGCCACAGCAGTCAGGGCTACAATGTCATTAATTTGAGAATTAACTGATTTCTTCTTGACAAATTAAAATCCAAATATCACATTTCTGTATGTATTCTATTCTTGATACGTCTGAAGAAAGAGACAGTTAATGAGACTTGCAGAACCTGGAATAAAAGGGTATAAAAAGAGCTCAAAATGTAATCAATAAGAATAATTCGTAAAGGTAGCACTTGCTATGTAATTACCAAAATGCATACTGTAAAGGAAAAGGGATCAAGTAGGTTGAGAAGTTTCAGAGTAAGGTGCACATGGTTGTGAATGAGAAGTCTGCAGAGTAAGTCTTCTAGAGTAACCCAGTTGCCACCAAGTTCATTTATAGAGGGTACTAAGGAAAAGACTGTTCAGCTTAGTAGGATGCACTGTCATTGGGCTAGCTACCTTGATGAACTGCTAATCTGTTCTTCTGTTCATCATTTTTCTAACCATGTCATCAAGTCTAGAAAACAGACTCTTGTTGGCATAAGATCATGATAAGTGGTGTGTAAAGGGTAGATAGGAAAATGGATACAGATACCATCCCCCCTCAGCCTTGTCTTAAACTCATCAGCATGAACACAACAGCATTTCAAAATAACTATATTAATGCTTATAAAATGTTTTGGCTAACTCCTTCACCTTCCAGAGGACATATATGGATAACCCACAGACAGAGACAACAGTGCGTTGATGGCCTGACATAAAGGGTGGAGAAGGTTGAATGGAGGGAGGCAAAGGGAGAGAAAATGGGGACATCTGTAATAGTGTAAACAATAAAAACAAACATCAAAAAAATATCTTGGTTTACTAACATTCTGAGACTAAAACTGTCACCAATTGAAGATGATTTATGGAAACAGGTCAGTGCCTTTGTGGATGGATATAAAATTAAATTCAGTAGCCCTGTCTGGCATGGCTGAGTGGATTGAGCACCGGACTGTGAAGCAAAGGGTCACTGGTTTGATTCCCAGTCAGGGCACATGCCTGGGTTGCAGGACAGGTCCCCATTGGGGAGTGTGCAGAGGGCAACCAACCACACACTGATGTTTCTCTCCCTCTCTTTCCCCCTCCCTTCTCCCCTCTCCAAAAAAAAGAAAAAAGAAAAAAATTAAATTCAGGATCTTGCTTTGGCCAAATGATACATTATATATTAATTCCAATATTATAATCTGCACTGTAATAATCTATCCACTCACAGTTTTCTTGAGTCCATAGCCTTCACTTGCTCTCATCAATTGTCACTGAGACTGGAAAATGAGGTCCTGCTTCTGAATCTCAGCTCTGCAGTTGGTACCCTGCAGGTCATGAGATATGTCTATTTTGCTTCCCACTGTATCTCTAATATCTAGTACGGTACCTGAACCACTATAAATATTCTCCACCCTTCAAATTTACTGAATGGATGGATGAATGAATGAATAAATGAATGAATGAGTCTATGAGTAAATAAAGGTACAAATGTCAAACATCTGCCTGGATTTCAGTTTGCCAACTTGCCAACATGGTGCTTTCACCATGTGAGATAGGAAGTTGGTTTTTTTTATCATATCACAAAGCAGTGAAATTATATGATACCTGCCACTTATTAAGAGGCTCTACCGACTTGGCTGATTTAAGGGTATTACCTAGCTGGATGTATACCTCTGTTGGTGGTAGTAGCCCCAAGGTCTTGGCTCCTATTGGATTAACTTTTCCGATTAGGTCTCCAGCTGGTTGTTTTGCAGTTTATTCTGTATCGTTTACATTTAATATTTTTTATTTTTAAACATAGGAACAAAAACTTACCTCTGAAACCAAAAGTCCAAAGTTAATTCCAATTAATGTTAAAACATTAGCTTGATACCATGTGTTGATTTTATTTTCACAACCCTAAGGAAATGAAGTTAAACTTAGATCGACTTAGAGATGGACATGGTTTTATACATAATTCTATTAACAAGAAAAGAGACATAAAAATTAGAAATTTACCAAAGTCTAAAAAGCAAGTTAATGCCTAACTGGAGACTGAACTTTTTAAGTCCAGAAAGCTTGATATGATAGCAAGACACCTTGGTTGCTCCTTTTAAAGTCCTAGGGTGTAATGCAATAAGAAATAGATTCTTTGGATAGGTATTTGATTTTCTGCAAACAACTGTGATTCAGCAGGTTATATACTGCTGCTAAAATGATTAATAGCCAAATAGGATAAGCACTTAAAAAAACCGCTTTATTTATCTATAAATAAATTATGTAATTAAAAACTACATCTTAAAATTAGAATTAAGATTAGCATATAAACTATACAAAGTATTACAAGTTTTGGGGATGGAAATCACTAGTTTGTCAAAATTGCATACGTGTAAATACTAGTTGCTCTAGGTGAACTTGTACTCTTGTTCTGCCAATTTTACCTGCATATCACTTTTGTCATTGCTAAGGTGCCCTCCCTTCAATTTTTGCCAGTCCTCATAGCTCTTTAATACTGGTATGGCAGATCTCCTACCAATCCTTTACTCCAAAAAGTTCCCAATAGTAGCTCCTCCCTCTGTGAGGATTTAGGAAGGAGGGTTCCAGAGAAAGGTTGATGGTATCCCAAGTTCTAGGGGCACTTAGATCAGATACTCCCAGAAAGTTTATCTATTATATACCTGAGATAATACTGCACTCACTTAAATATAAGTTTAATTTGGTAAAGTTGCTTAAGAATTTAATCATCATAAATGACATTGGTTTTCTACAAAACTTTGCTCACCATTGTAAATCAACTTGCAAACATAAGGCACTGTAAAATCTTGCAATAGCTTTGACTTATTTTTACCTCTAGGTAAGTTGCATTCAGTGACTCATCACAAAACCAATTTCTTAATGTGGAATTCGTGCAAGAACATGGTATCTGTCCTGAATTTTCTTTATTCTTATTCTTTATCCAGTCTGTGTAATTGTGTTGGCCACAACACTGTAACTAGGAAAAAGATTCTATGAATTATAGCATAAAATATTTAAAATGCAGTTAACTATACAATTCCCATACACGTTAGTGCTTTTATGATGGATTTACTAATTTATTATCCCTTGAAATGTAATGAATGAAACACATAAGTACATTTTTTTGTTTAATCTGTTACTTTGTTGCTGCTATTGATGTTAACCAAAGATAAAGATTTGTACTTACATAGATGGGCTGGCTATGTTTGGCTGAGATTGTTATGTCTGAATTTATTGATAGGAACCCAGGATGAATGATATGCTTGATTTACTAAAGCCACACACCATGCTTCAGGCCAGAACATAGAAGAGAGAATCACTTTAGCTATATCTTCCTCCTAACTATAGAATTTATCTTTATATTTATCCCCAATATGCTGCTGTATATGTTTAATATACATAAAGAAATTCAGGGTTATATCTACTTCCTTTAGGATTAATGTGAGATGTTAACTTTCAGTTTTGTATTGTGTGAAAAAATGCAACAAAGAACCAAAAAAGATAATAAGGAAAATAAGCATGGAGATGATTAAACATCTAAATAATATCTCATTTCCCATTCTATCAAGTTGAGTTGGGCCCTGGCTGGTGTAGCTCAGTGGATTGAGCACGGACCTGCGAACCGAAGGATTGCGGTTCGATTCCCAGTCAGGGCACATGCCTGGGTTGCCAGGCCAGTTCCCGGCAGGGGACATACAAGAGGCAACCGCACATTGATGTTTCTCTCCCTCTCTCCTTCCCTTCCCCTCTCTAAAGATAAATAAATAAATAATATAAATAAATAAAATATTTAAAAAAAAAAAAAGTTGAGTTGGGAGAATGTAAAAGAATCCGCTCATATATTTGATACCTAGAAAATAAGAGAATATTGGAGTGAATATTTAATTGTTTTCTAAATTTGTTATTGGAAATTATAATATGTACCAACAATCTTGGCATGATTTGGAAATGGAGAATGACTAAAAGAGTGCTTCAGAGTTTGGATATTAAAAGTTCAACCAATCAAACCTACAAATACTGTATCAATTATATTCATGGATAGGTGCTATAAGCTGGATTCTCATTAATTATAGTAATGTCATACATAGAACTATTTTCCTGTTTATCAGTTTATGACCAAAAGAAAAAGTTTTGATAAAAGGGGTTATTCTGTCCATTTGCATCAGTTCTAATGCAATCTGAAAAGGCAGTACATGCACAGGTCCCATACCTTAGAGAAAACATTTGTAACTACATTTCAATTCTTCTAAAATGAATTTGGTTAGTAAATGGGCTAAAAATAATTAACCATTTCTATGTGAGACATCTAGTGTAACAGTTAAGAATACAAATATCTAGTGGTAGATTGTCTGAGATCGAATCTTGGCTCTGCCACTTATTAGCTGGGTGACACCGGCTCAGGCACTGAATTTCTCTGTCCTTCATCTACAAAATGAGAATGACAGTTTGACCTTGTTTGTTGGGAGAATTAAGTGAGTTAATATATGCAAAGCACTTAAAAAAGGGCCTGGTGCTATGTAAATGTTTGCTATTTTCTCTATCAAGCACTTGGTTCCAGGTGCCGGTCTATTCCTGTACATTACTTGGCTGACCACACCAATTTCCTTCCTTGCCCAGAAAGATCTGAACTGTTGAATAATAACCCTAACAACATTAACTAATAAGTATTAATTGCTTACTATGTTTCAGGTTCAAGGCTTTCTAAACATTCTCTACAGTACTTCATTTATTCCTGCCAACCAGAGGTAGAGGTTATTCTGCCCATTTGAATAACATGAAAAGTGAAGTTAAGAAAATGAGTTATCCAGGGTCACAAAGCTACTGTGTGGCAATCCTGACATTCAGGCTCAAACGGAAACCGTCTGCTACTCTGCCGCCAACCAGTGGGGACTGTGGTCAGACTTGCTTCCCATGGTGCATGAGGACAGATGACTTTACTTGGCAGAAGATCACCAACAGTTTTATAGGGAAACCAGGTTAAAATGCACATCAATTAACACAGAAAATAGGCTATAAGTTACAAAAGGGAGATAAACCTACGATCTGTAAGTGTGGGCAATGCAATTATATCCAATTTGTTTGGAAGAAATATAAGAACGTCTCATTCCTCTTTCCCCATTCCCTACTCTTCCCTATATTGCCCCCTACCCTACAGTGGGTAATTTTTAGTTTTGCATTTATTTGTCTTACTGTTTTCTGTAAAGCATTCAGAGCAGTCCACTTAGGTATGTCTTCAGGCATGTCTTTAGATCCATACTGAGAAATGACTAAATCAATTTCATCACGCCATACTTGGTGAACCTGTTGAAAATTGTATTAAAAGTGAAATTTTGATGGAAACTTTCTTTGTCTTCTTGTAAAAGAGTATTTAAAGTTAGTTTGTTGATTTCTGCTTATGTCTAAATGCTTTTTTCATTCCTTAAAAGTATTTTTAGAAGTCTCAGTGAATGTTGATACACTTGGTCTTACTTTAGCATTTAAAAGTTCATATGACTTTTGTAACTAATTCCTAATTTGGTCCTCAAAAATGTCAAAAGTTAGAAAGAACAAATACTATTCCAATGTTATAAACAAGAAGACAGATACTCAGAGAATTTATTTGCTTTGTTTACATGAATAAGGAAGAGGAGCTGAGACTTCTAAATATGCTTTATTTAAATTCCAGTCTGATGATTTTTTGTTGTTTTATGCAGTGTTTGAAAAATGAAAACCAAATAACTGGTCAGAACACTATAATAATTAAAACATCTGTATAGTTTAAACCCTTTTAAGTTACTTATGTACCTATGCTTTCATATATGAAAGATTAGAATAATATAAAGTATTATTTAGAGCTATACATTATCTAACTTATTCTCTAAGTTAATTTTTATTTAGAATAGAAAATGATATTTTTCCATTTTATATTTTTGTAGGGAGAGGACAGACTCAGCCTTCGTTTACCTTCTAAGGTCAGTAAGAATTATTTGGGAGAGCCAAAGGGCTTATGAATCACACCTTAGTACATAAGAGTGCAATGAGTTTCATAAATAATCTGTGTGGCCACAATATAAATAAAATTCCCTCACACATATTCAATTTAAAGCCCTAGTGCATCTCCACCACTGAGTTAAGCACTGTAAATGACATAAGAGCTTTAAAGGTTCATAAGAGCTTAATCAACTTTATAGATTAGAAGACAAATCAATGTAAACTCAGCTTTTATCTCTGGTATGAAGGGGGTTGAATTCAGGCTCTTTTCACAACAGGATGATCTCCCATGATACCAGGACAGACCTTGACCGCATTAAAAGTAACCATCGACTGTAATAGGTAGGTTTTGTTATGAAATGTTTTTTCAGGCAATATTATATGCTGGTTTGAACTTACCCAATTAACTTAATTATATTACTCATGACCATATCTATGCAAAATACATTAATTATTTAGTCGATCTTAATAAAACTGCTAACTTTCAAATTAGTGCAAGTTGGAAGATATTTCTTTATCAGAACAGAACATAGTAAAGTGACTGGGTCAGCAGTGGTAGCCAGAGTGGCCTGGGGCCAATCTTGTATTTCCCACACTCATCATCTTCTCCTCTTCCCCCACATTCTTTGTTATTTGCAATATTCTTAATCTTCTACAAACAGAGTAAAAGATAAGTTCCCAAACCTAGTCTTCTATCTGATACCTGGCCCCTTCCTGTATAGAATTCTGGTACTTTCCTTGACTCTTTTTCCCCACAAGACATTTCCCTTTAGCTTTTAATATAGGCTCACAGGTCTCAACGATCTAAGGTATCAAATTTTCTTTAGATGTCAAATAAAAGAATGATCTTTCCATACCTCCTCTTTCTTTGTGAAGGTGAGTGCCGAAAGTGCAACCTGAACACCACAGGCCCACATTAACAGGACTGTGTACTGCAATGAAAGAAAGGTGGAGATGACAACTCTGCTTCTCATGTATTCGTTAGATGCGGCAATGGTGGGAAAGTGTACACTAGATGAAATATTCAGTCTTAACATATACATAAATATTGCTAAAGTTTCCTGTTCTCATATACATGAGTGGGTTATTAAAACAAAAAAGCAAAGAAAAAATATCAGTGAACGTTTGGATAAGTGTAAGATAGGAAGAAGTGACAATACTTCAGGAGAGCTCTCACAGATTCTGTGGTCTAATGGAGTTGTTGTTTATACCATCTTCATTCAGATCTAAAACTGACAACAGAAAGAAATTTAATTAAATTCCCTTGACCAGTATAAACTAAAAATCAGTGTCCAGAGTGACAACCCAGATTGTCAGTGCTACATAAAAGGTAAGCATCTCTGCATTCTTCCTGGCAAGACACAATGAGTGCAATTAAATTTCCTATCTTCTTGACAGAAGAGTGCCTGTGAATTAAACTTAATTATATGTAAAAGAAATGCTAAAAACTATGTTCCATCTAAGTGTGTAAATTGTGGTCCATACCTACCACATGTATGGTAAGTGGCTCATGTTAGGTCTATATTTCTGATCATAATTTATCTTTTTACATAACATGCCTTGGGGGAGAGAGAGTACTAGCCAGAGGCCAAAGTTAGCAGTCGCATTTGTCTTTGTTAAATAATAAATTGAAGATTCAGTTGTAAGTTAGCTTCCTACATGGCGTGTCCTCAAGGGGAAAATGCACTGACTACAGGACATGCTTCCTTTTGCTTGCGGAGCTACAATGCTCATTGACCTTAATATATTTTATTCTGATATTAGTCTTCATATTCTTAAGTTTGGTTAATTGTAGTTCATCTTAGAAGATGGATTCCTATTGATGTTGTGCTAAAAATTAACATCTAATTGTGTAAGTGCTGAGGTACAGATTTGATTCATGGAACTATCCCTAAGAAAACTCTACCTAGAAGGGGGAAGGGCTGCCAGGAACATGTGTGAAGGACACAGGGACAAAAACAAAGGTGGGTGGGATTGAGGGAGGGAGGTGGGGATGGGTGGGGTGCGGGAAGTGGTGGAGGGAAAATGGAGATAACTGCACTTGAACAACAATAAAAAAAGAAAAAGAAAATTCTACCTAGAACACTTTCTTGGAAGAGGACACTTCATTTGTCTTATGAACAAGGGCACATTGTACAGCTATGTTATGATAACATAAATCATTCAGCTTATTTGTGTAACTTGGACACTCAAAATCGAAGTATAAACATTTAAGCTATTGAAGTGAAATACATACCAGAATTAGGATCCATCTGATTTCATTGTGAATTCCCAAAAAACCCAAGAGACAAAGAAAAACAATAGCTGATCCAGTTCCAATCAAAATTCCAAAAATATATACTACAAAGTCATTATTTTCATCTGTAAAAATTATAAAATAACTTATTATTAAATAATATTTGTTTTCTATATAGTAATAAATGCAGCAACCTAAGTTTTTCCTAAAAGGCTGTTGCCAAACCACTAGGATTTTCTCTCTTTCTTTTTAAACTTTATTCTAGACTCTCTTACTTGAAGAAACAACATTTCTTTAATGATGTGATGAAGAATTTCTCCAGTCTCACAAGATCTCTTTACCTTTACCTTATCTTCATTGTCTTCTATAAAAGAGCACAATTTTTTTTTTCCTAAGGTGAATGCTTCCACAACTTATGTACATCCAATCGGTTATGTATTTATTCATTCTTCAAAAAGTTTTTAAGTGACTAAAATGTACAGGTTAAGTTACCCTGGGTTTATCGCTAATATGGCCCTATTAAAGCTATATTTTGTTCTCTCTACATCTAGGTTGAGCTGTCTGTGCTGGAGGGTTATATATGTTCAACAGACTAACTGTTAAATGTTTAATGCTGTGGCACAGACTGTAAGACACTAGTACTCAGCAAATGTTAGTTTAAAAGCAAGAATAAGTACATTAAATATGCCCTATGTTCTATGGAAGAGGCAGTGGTTTGCTGTAATCAGCTTGCTTGGGCTCATAAAAGACAATTGTTAATTTTTTGCAAAGGGTAA
The DNA here is from genome assembly GCA_039655065.1 of Glossophaga mutica. Lineage (NCBI taxonomy): Eukaryota > Metazoa > Chordata > Mammalia > Chiroptera > Phyllostomidae > Glossophaga > Glossophaga mutica. Next base: position 79,885,560 of record CM077304.1, read on the forward strand.
AAATCAACTCAATTCATATGGACACCTTAAAATTGGCCATTGTGAGAGTACTTAAACCATAGAAATCAACAAATACCATAAACCAACACTCTCCATCCCCAAACCAGTTAAACATTTACCAGCACATACTTGGATACAAGAACAGATAATTCAGTAGAGGGAAGATTTGGAAGTGTCCAGGGGTATTTGACCTGCAGTCCAGGATGGCTATGATTGTGGCCCAACACAAAATCATAAATTTACTTAAAACATTACAAGATCTTTTTTGTTTTCATTAGTGTTCGTGTATTTAATGTGTGGCCCAAGACAACCCTTCTTCTTCCAGTATGGCCCAGAGATGCCAAGAGGTTGGACATTGCTGATAGACAGTCAAGATTACTATCTTGAGAAGGTAACACCTGAGCTTAGGCTTTAAATGATAATTAGAAATATCTACGGTTGGGGAGTAGAAGCATCTGGATACTCAGAACAGCACATTGTATGTAGGAAGCTCTGCTTTGCTGGCGCTTACAGTTTGAGGCTGGTAGACTGGAAATGTTTGCAGGAGCCACATTATGGGCACTTTGTGTGGTGTTTTTTAGTCCTCCTCACTGGAATTAAACTTCTTGAGGACAGGACTTTTATCATTCTTTATATTACTATAGTCTCAGCTCATGGGATAGTACCCAACATGTAGAAGATGCCCTATAAATGTATTTGTCATTTGAATAGATAATAGCAAGGGGGAGCCAGAGAAAGGTTTTTAATGTTATATGGTTAAATTTGCCTTTTAAATTAATTACTTCAATGGCATTTGGAAGATGGCTGCGAAAGAAGATCAGGGCTCAAGTCTATTGGGACCTATTATAGTGGTAAGGGACAGATGGGGACTTTAGGTGGTATGATGTTTGTTTGTTTTTAAAATAAAGTTAAACACATTCAATTATTTTATTCATATTTAGAAAATACTTTCAATGTATATTTAAATAAATATATAAAAATAAAAACATTATATATTAAACTTAATTTAATAAATCCTGGAGACATGAAAAAATATCTGAACAGCCACATTGGGAAAATTATGGAGATACACTTGGGTCTTGCAGAAATCAGAGGTGGATGATGCCTCTCTCTTATCTCTGTCTCTTTTTGGAATCAGACTCCTCTCACTTTTTCCTCTCGACCAGCAGCTGCTGTGCCTTAATTCTGTGTTTCGCTATCCTGGCTACCTGGGGTGAGACTAATCTCATAGTCCTTTAGCCTCAAATTCAAAATTCCATGGGAAATATGAATAAAATTAGCATAAAACATTGTGTAAATTTAAAGTGTAAAATGTTTTGGCCTGGTACATTTATATATTGCAACATGATTTCTGTAGCAGCATTAGCTAATGCCTTTAGCCTGTCACATATTTATCACTTCTTTTTGTGTTGAGAATAGTTGAGATTTAGTCTCTTAGTAACTTTGAAGTTTATAATACAGTGCTGTTGACTATAATTACTATGTTGTGTATAAAATTGCAAGAACTTACTTATCTACCAATTATAAGTTTGTACCTTAAACAGCATGCCTCCAATTCTCTACCACTTAGCCCCTGATAACCACCATTCTTTCTGTTTTTACAAAGTTAGTTTCTTTTTTCAGATTCCACATATAAGTGATATCATAGAATATTTGTTTTTCTCTGTCTGCCTTATGTCACTTAGCAAAATATTTTCAAGGTCCATCCATGGTGTCACAAAGGGCAGGGTTTCCTTCTTTCTCATGGCTATATGTAGAAATATTGTTGATATATGTATATATATCATATCTTTTTTTATATATTTATTCATTGATGGACACTTAAGTTGTTTGTATAGGAAATATATTTTATTTCTTCTCACCACTCTTCTTTGTGGGAACCATTTTGCCAGGCCCAAGTCAGACAGAAAGAGCATTCGTTGGTAAATGAATTTAAAAGATATTATTTAACTTGGGCAGTGAATCTGTATTGATCTCCATTATCTTTTGAAGTCTACAGATCTATAAAGGCCCAGAATTAGCAGAATACTCAAAATCTCCCATTTCTCTCATCCCTCTTGTCCAAAGTTTCTAGCTTTTTCTCCACAAATTCTTCTTCTTTATGGTCTTAGATTTAAGTCCTGTCATTTAATAAGATATTTCTAAAACCAACTGACAAACACCTTCAGAGGAAAAACCGAATTTTAGAGAAATACTGCCACCTGCTGAATAAATCATGCATGCAATTGTTTAAAATGAAATGCCCTGTTTCATTTAGAGTGAAAAAGGGAAATAGATACATTACCTAGAGCAGCGAAGAAACTATTTCTGTCTAATAAAAGCCATGCACCAAATCCCATGAGTAAAAATCCAAGAACCTGCAAAAAAGAGTCAATGTGATTTTTAGTAATTGCCAATAAAAATGCATTAATTTCCTAAATAATTTTGAAGAGTCTTACCAAGAAAGCTCCATTAATAAGATTAAGAAAGTATTTTAAAATTAATAGTTTGCTTTTCCTCAACATTGTTTTCCTCCTCACAAAGTGATGATTCTGAAAAGATAAGCACAATTTTTACTATAAACACTCACCATAGTAACAACTTTAAATAATTATGCCTACTAATGTCATTTATTTTTACATTTTTCTTTTCTTACAAGCAGTCAGTGTAATATTCTCCTCTTCCCTTTCAAATATAAGGACATACTGAAGTTCTCTTAAAGCTATACTTATCTTTATTTGCATTTTTTGGCTAGGCAGCTGAGACCAAGAGGGCATTTATGGTATAACATGTCAACAGATGCTTTACTCAACTTCTTGCAGTTTTCAGAAAGTAAAATATTTCATATAATTTCTAGTCTTACTCCACTTTTCTCCTTACTGGACAGCATTCCTTCACCTCTTCATGCCCCTAGTTGACCCCAGAATAAAGTCAGTCCCTCCTTGAAGTCTCACCATTGCCTTGATTTTTTTGCCTATTTTCTCCTTGGCATGTCTTTCTTCCTGCGTAGTCTCTGAGGTCTTCGAATGAAGGGAATAGGTCTTGTATACTACACATAGCAGGTACTCAACAGATGTGTTGAATGAATGAATGAATGAGATTATTGAATTAGTCTAGAGTTTAGGGTATACAGTACTAAGAAAGGAATAACTTAAGGTTGTTTTAATTAAAAACTATTTTTCAGGGAGCCAATTTCCCTAAAACTTCTGTGGAACAACCAACATCCTACTGTTTTTCGTAGCTTTACTACATATCAATGCTTTAAATTTTCCTGGGTACTTTCCTTCATTGTTTTACTTCTAGCCAGCAGCATAAAAAAAGTATTATAGTTTACAATGTTTTAATACATGCGGTGACTACTTGATATGATGAAAGATTTAATAAAACTAATCTGAAGCTATTTCTGCCAAATTAGGAAGAAACCAAACTATTCGTTAAAATGAAGAATGCATTGGAAGTGGAGAAATAAGAGATGTCTAGGTTAGTATTCATACAGTTCCTCCCTACTTTGACCTGAGGCCATATTACTCCTAAAAAACGCCCAAGGTTCTTCTTTCCATTATAAGTAGTCCCTCCAGGCCTCTGCTTTGAACTCTCCTGCGGTCATTTAGCTTCTCCAATTTCTGTCCTCTAGTCATATTCCTCCTGGATTCCTCCAGTACCTGGTCTGTTTGGATGGAACCCTCAGTTGGAAAGACTGCTTGATTTTTATTTCACTTTCTCCCCAAGATGTTATGCATTTTGGAGCTTTGGTTATATTTAATTCCATATATTAGAAGGTCATGATCCTCTCCTAGAGGCAGAACAGGAAGTTAGGCCCAAATTCCTGGTCTCCATTTGCTAATAAGAAAAAGAAAAGGGAGTAATGCATGAGGTTTCTCTGTGGTAACTGTGGTGTGAAATCCTGATGATGTAACTGAACTCAGGTCCAGCTGCCAGCTGCAAGGAAAGCCAAAATCATGAGACAGGTGCTGATGAGAAGGAAAGTGGTTTATTTCAATTGCCAGCTCCCTGAGAAGATGGGAGACTCTTGTCTCAAAGCCCATGTTAGCATCTCAGTGCAGGCAGGGGTTTTGATAAGGAGGGAGAGGGAAAGTAGAACAATGAGATCAAGGGGAGGGGGCTGAAATTTTCTCTGTGTGCAGACCAGCACAGTCCACTCTGATAAAAACCTCGTAAATGGTCAAGTGATAGTCTAGTGTGTGTCATCCTAGTTTTTTTTCATCCTGGTTTTTGTCATCTAGTTTTATGGATGAAGGTCAGCAAATCTCCCAGAGCTGGTATGACTGAAGGTTGGAGGATGTATCTTTTGAAGTTAATTCCTAGGATTCTTATACAAACATGCTATTTATTTACAAATTACACATTAGTCAGAGTCAGCATTTATAGAAACAATGTCAAAAGAATTGTGGGGTCGTTTAAAATTACTCACTGTTACAATTTCCCACAGTTACAAAGGCATGTATTTGACTGTTGATTTGGTAATAATTAACATGTTAGAGTCAAAGATAAATGTTTTATCAAAGGAACCAAATATTAAAATAAAAAAGTTTGTTTCTCCCAGTCCAAGGTGAGTAACTGGTTGTCTTCTATGAAATCATCTTAAGAACCTAGGTCTTGCTGCTGAATTTGCTCAAGGTATTATGCTTTATATCCAGTAGAAAAGAAAAGAAAATTAGTAAACTCAGGTAAGCATCTGTTAAAAAAGTGAGGAGAGAGCTGCACATTTTCTCTTCCGCTCATATTCCACTGGCACAGACTAGGCCACTTGTCCACGCACAGTTGGAAGTGCAGGCAACTATGTGTCCAAGATGAAGGAAGAAGGTGAATTAGGGTGGGAGAGCCAAACAAAATGCCTGACAGTTAGGGAAGGGCATTATGAAAGATAAGTAGAGGGAGTAAAACAGCGCACATTTTCTCTATCATGGAAAAGAATCTAAGGTGATCAGAACAATTCCTGTAGTTTGGAAAAATCAAAGAATAATGATATCACTGGAAATAGGAAAATTGGGAAAATTGTTTGAAAAAAATTGTAAATCTCATAAGTTTAATAGTAATTGAGTTTGAATTGGTAGAAGATGTGTTTGTGGTTAAGCACTGGAAACAGAATGCAAGAAAATGGGTGGCAAGAGCTAAGCAGAGTAGGGGGTCATTATAGGAAAGTGATGTCATGGTAACAAATGAAGAGAATGAATGAATGAAGACTAGAGATAAAATTAGCAGAAGTGTGAGGGAAGAGAATAATGATATAATAAGGAATTTGGATTTTTTTAAGCAGACATTTACAAAATAAGAACATAATCGAAGTATGATCTCATAGAAACCAATGGGAGAAGAAATTTCTAAAAAGGTGTTCCACAATAAAGAGGTCAAAAAGAGTGAGAATTCAGTATTCCCAGAGTCAGCCAATTTGGTAACAAAATGATGTTTATAATAACTTCGAAACAGCAGTGTTTTTGTCCATTTGGTCTCCTGTGACAAAATACCACAGACAAGAGGCTTATTTAACAATTGAAAAGTATTTCTCATAGCTCCGGAGCTTAGAAGTCAAATTAGGGTGCCAGTATGGCTGAGTGAGACCCCTCTTTCAGGTTTCGAACTTCTTGTATCTTCATGTGGCAAAACAGGCTAGAGTGCAATGTGAGATCTGTTTTATAAGAACACCAACCTTCCAGGGAAGATGGTGGCATGGTAGAAGGGAAGAAGATTCCATTTCTCCCTACACAGGGAGAAAAATCTAGCTGATCTACGAAGGAACAGAGCAAACAGCCAAAACATATCACGTACCCTAGCATATGTGAAAATAAGAGACCAAAAACTGTAGCGGACACTGAAAAACCATCACATATCACGTACCCTAGCATATGTGAAAATAAGAGACCAAAAACTGTAGCAGACACTGAAAAACCAGACAGTAAGGAGAGTGCTTCAGGGTAATAAGGTCCCAGGGATTGGCTCGGGGACCAGGAAGGCTGGTGCTCTCTGGGTCTGCCACAGGGCTCTTGGGAGAGAGCTCGGTCAGCTGCTCCCTCCCCGCCAAGCAAGGTTTGTGCAACACCAGAAGAGACCTGGTTGCTTGAAGTCACAGAGAGGGGAAAAATGACTGAGTGGCAAACACACAGGGGCTGTGAGCACCCATGCATAGCCCTGGAAAAAGTGAGTGCCCATACCCGTGTGACCAGAGGTGGCATGGCTGTGCACCCACATCTGCAACCAGGGGGTGGGTGCTTTGTGGAAGACCCGGAGCCCATACCCATAAACCCTGAGAGTGTGCACACTCCGTAGGAGACACAGAGCCACAACAGTAAACCTGGGTAAGCTCATGCCCGTATCCCACACCTAAGGCCCTGTGGAGAGGCACCAAGCTAGCTCTGGAGAGAATGCACAGCTAGTGTGTGGCTGACTGAGTGCTGAACAGGAAGGGAGAAAAGGAATACCAATCGCTCCTCAGCCTGCTGCAGCCAGCAAGACCAGAAAAATTGGTTTGGCCAGTTTGAAGCCAGCAAGAGGTTTTTTTTTGTTGTTGTTGTTGTTGTTTGTTTGATTTTTGGGTTTTTCTGGTTGTGTGTTTTGGGTTTTTTTTTTTTTAAGTAATTTTTTATTTTTAAATTCTTATTATTTTTAAATCTCTCAATTCCTTTTGCTTCTCTTTCTTTCTTCTAGTTTTATTCCTTCTTCCTTTCTTTCCAATTTTATCTCTTCTTCCTTCCTTCTTCTGCTTTTTTTTCTTTTTTTTTTCTTTTTAAATACCCACAAGTGAGACAAAAAAACTTGGAACTGTGAAAAGACCAGAGTTGGACCTAAAGAGGGGGCATCTCAACAGCTGAGACAGTGAGATAAAATTCACTTTGATATTACAGAGAACCTACAAGTTATTGCATATTTATAATATATTTTTCATTATTTTTACATCTTTTATTTTAATAGTATTTTTTTTATTCCTCTTCTTTCTGTATAGCCTTCTTTGCTTGGCTGGTTATATTGTATCATTTGACAAGTTTCCCCTGTTATCTCATTTGTAGTATATTGATAATTTACTGTCCTTCACTTCACTTGTGTTCCATTAGCACACTACACAAGGGCTTACACACTCTATTCTTGTTATCTAGGTCTCACAGATTCTGTCATATGATTGTTGCTCTAATATTACTGTAAATAATAGCTATTCCATATAATTGTGTGTTGGAAACCATTCTGCCTGGTTTCAGGAGTTGTAACTGACCCCCATGGTAAGGCTGAGTGAGCGACCTTCAGACTGTAAGCCACTAAGGAGACAAAGCTTATCTCCCTGGCAGGAGTGCTGCTTCTGCTTCATCCATAACTGGCCCCCAATGCTTGCTCAGTTAGCCAATGACGGGTAAGATTCCCTCAAGGGAGGGGTCGCTTAAGCCAGGCACAGCCACTTGAAAGGCCCTCAAGGAAGGACTCGGGAGGCTGCAGCAAAGAGGGGGTAATGGACCCTCACCCCCTGGCTATTCTGACATAGCCTGAGTCCCCAATCTGTCTGGGAGAAGTTTCCCTTATCTCTGGCTTCCTGGTCTTAATCCTCTTAAGCCTGAAACTATGACCCAGGGCAGTGCAGCCCTATGCTGGCTAGAGTGGCTCCCCAGGTGATCAGGCATCAGAAAGAATTCGTAAAGTCCTGTGAAACCTGCTTTGCTAAGAGTGCTCTCATTTAAATGATAAGGGTCTGAGGAGGGAATGAATTTGGCTCCCAAAGTTTTGTAACCTCTTAGTTGACAGACCCTGACTCAATTAAACTCTCGCAGTTCTTTGAAATGTCATCTATTGTTTGATCCTTACTGCCTCACATTGATTGATGAGCTTTACCTGTATTCCTGTGTATTAAGAAACCTAATAAAAACCATTGAGAAAGGGGCTCTTGGCCCTTCTCCTTTGAGAGACTGGCCACCTCTCCTCCCCAAGCAGATCATGTCTTGGTAGTTTTATTCTCATCTGTGACAGACAGATGGGGCTCTGTGAGTGGAGCCCGTCCACAATTATAAATACTACACAACACCCCTCCCAGATCTTAACCCACTTCACAGTTTCCTGAAATCTATTACTGTAGTGGTTAACTCTATTCTCTTATACACTATACCTATTCACTATCATTTACTCTCACCTTACCTCAGAATCTGACCTCCCACAACCTCATTGCTTTCTAGATCCAAATCACAATCCTTCCCTCCCCAACAAGAGTCTTATCTTCTTTCCATCTTTTCTAAAAAGTGGCTGGTTGGGTGGAATATCACATTTAACACTATACATAGCCAAAGGATCTCCTATCTATTCTCTACCAGCTGCTACTGAAAATATCATAGAATACTCGCTGGACGTCTTAAACCATTTTGCCTTACCCCTCCAACTGATCACAAAAAAGAATAGGTAGAAGCTGTGAACACCAGAATACCCCAAGGAGACTGTACCACTGAATCTCACAGGTATTCTACCACAGAAATTCACATCACAAACCCAGGGAGCCAGAAAAGATCATTTTAAGAAGCTGAAGCTAACAAGAAGGGTCTCACAAACAATGGGAAGACAAAGAAAGAATCCCCAAATGAGTGGAAAGGAGGAAGCCTCAGAAAGAATGCTAAATGAAATACAGGCAACTCAACTATCAGATATTGAGTTCAAAGCAATGGTTATAAGGAAGCTCAATGAGCTCACAGCCAATTACCAGAAACTACAGGGGAACTACAATGAACTCACTGCAAACTATATCAACATGAAAAAGGAAATAGAAACTATCAACAAGGGCCAAGAAGAAATGAAGAACACAATATCGGAACTGAAGAACACAGTAGAAGGAATCAAAAGCAGAATCAATGAAGCAGAAGATCAGATCAGTGAGCTGGAGGACAAAGTAGAAAAAAAAACACCCAGAAAAACAAGAAAAGGAAAAGAAGCTCAGAAAGAATGAAGAGGGATTAAGAGAAATGCAAGACAACATGAAACGTAATAATATCCATATAATAGGGATTCCACAGGGAGAAGAAGAAGAGCAAGGGATAGAAAACCTATTTGAAAAATTAATGATGGAAAACTCCCCTAATTTGATGAAAGAAAAAGTCACACAAATCCAGGAAACACAGAGTCCTAATCAAGAAAAATCCAAAGAGATCCACCTCAAGACACATCATAATTAAAATGGCAAAATTCCAAGACAAAGAGAGAATATTGAAGGCAGCAAGGGAGAAATAGGAAGTAACATACAAGGGAGACCTGATAAGGTTAGCAGCAGACTTCTCAATGGAAATGCTCCACATCAGAAAAGAATGGCAAGAAATGTTCCAAGCAATGAAAACCAGAAGCCTGCAACTAAGGCTACTTTACCCGGAAAGGCTGTCAATCAAGATAGAAGGCCAAATAAGGAGCTTCCAGACAAAAGAAATCTAAAAGAATACATCTCCACCAAACCAGCTCTGCAAGAGATGTTAAAGGGACTGCTTTAAGGAAAGGAAGGAAAAGAGAGAGAGAGAGGAACACAGGAACGAAAATGGCAATGAATAAGTACCTATCAACAATAACTTTAAATGTAAATGGATTAATGCTCCAATCAAAAGACATAGAATAGCTGAATGGATAAGAAAGCAAGATCCACACATATGCTGCCTACAAGAGACCCACCTCAAGACAAAAGACCTACACAGACCGAAAGTGAAGGGCTGGGAACAAATTTTCCAAGCAAAAGAACAGGGGAAAAAAAAAAAAGCCGGGGTAGCAATACTCATATCAGACAAAATAGACTTCAAAAAAAGGGCCATAAAGAGAGACCCAGAAGGCCACTTCATAATTCAAGGGAAGAATCCACAAGAAGACATAAACATTGTAAGTATATATGCACCCAATGAAGGAGCACCCAGATACATAAAGAAAATCTTAGAGGACTTCAGGAAAGATATTGACAGCAACACAATTATAGTAGGAAATTTTAACACCCCACTGTCAAAAATGGACAGATCTTCCAAACAAAATATCAACAAAGATATTGTGGCATTGAACAATGCCCTAGATGAAAAGGACTTAACTGATATATATAGAGAGAGCCCTTTATCCCAAAGAAGCTAAAAACACATTCTTTTCAAATGCACATGAAACACTTTCAAAGATAGAGCATATGTTAGGACACAAAACAAGCCTCAACAAATTTAAGAACATTGAAATCATACCAAACATTTTCTCCAAACACAAGGGACTGAAACTAGAAAACAACCCCAAAGGGAAAAACCCAAAACACTCAAAATCATGGAGATTGAATGGCATGCTATTAAACAATGAATGGGTCAAGAATGAAATTAGGGAAGAAATCAAAAAGTTCCTGGAAACAAATGAGAATGAACTCACAACAACCCAAAACTTATGGGACACAGCAAAGGCAATCCTCAGAGGGAAGTTCATAGCAATACAGGCTTACCTAAAAAATATACAAACATTTCAAACAAACAACCTAAACCTATGCCTACAAGAACTCAAGGAACAACAACAAGGACAGCCCAGAGTAAGCAGAAGGAAGGAAATAACCAAGATCAGAGCAGAATTATATGACATACAGACTAAAAGCACAATTCTAAGGATCAATGAGTCCAGGAGCTGGTTCTTTGAAAAGATAAACAAAATAGACAAGCCTTTAAGTAGGCTCATCGAGAAAAAAAAAAGAGAGCAGACCCAAATAAATACAATTAGAAACGAAAGAGGAGAGACGACAACTGACACCACAGAAATAAAAAGGATGTAAGAAATTACTATGAAGAACTGTATGCCAAGAAATTTGAAAACCTAGGTGAAGTGGACAAATTTCTAGAAATATATAATCTTCCAAAACTAAATGAAGAAGAAACAGAAAGCCTGAACAGACCAATAACAGCAGATGAAATTGAAGCAGTAATCAAAAAACTCCTCACACACAAAAGCCCTGGAACAGATGGTTTCACAGGAGAATTCTATAAAGCATTTAAAGAAGAGCTAACACCTATCCTTCACAGACTACTCCAAAAAATCCAAAATGATGGAAGACTCCCAAACTCTTTCTATGAAGCCAGCATCATCCTAATCCCAAAACCAGATAAGACACAACAAAGAAAGAAAACTATAGGCCAGTATCACTGATGAACATAGATGCTAAAATCCTCAACAAAATATTGGAAAACTGCATCCAGCAAAACATTAAAAAGATCATACACCATGACCAAGTGGGATTCATCCCAAGGGTGCAAGGATGGTTCAATATTCGCAAGTCAGTAAATGTAATACATCACATAAAAAAAAGCAAAGACAAAAATCACATGATCATATCAATAGATGCGGAAAAAGCATTTGATAAGCTACAACACCCATTTATGATAAAAATACTCAGCAAAGTGGGAATAGAGGGAGCATTCCTCAACATAATAAAGGCCATACATGAGAGAACTACAGCCAATGTCATACTCAACGGGCAAAAACTAAAATCTTTTCCACTAAGATCAGGAACAAAACGAGGTTGTCCACTTTCACCACTTCTATTCAATATAGTATTGGAAGTCTTAGCCACAGCAATTAGACAAGAAAAGGAAATAAAAGGCATCCAACTTGGAACGGAGGAAACAAAACTATCATTGTTTGCAGATGACATGATAGTGTATATAGAAAATTCTGTAGACTCGGCCAAAAAGCTGCTCGACGTAATAAATGAATTTGGCCAAACAGCCGGTAAATGAATTTGGCCAAATAGCCGGATACAAAGTCAATATCCAGAAATCAAAGCATTTTTGTATACCAACAGTGAAACAGCAGAAGCAGAAATAAAAAAAAAATCCCATTCAATATAGCAAAAAGAAAAATAAAATACCTAGGAATAAACCTAACCAAAGAGGTAAAAGACCTGTATTCAGAAAACTGCACAACACTGAAGAAAGAAATCAAGGAAGACACAAACAAATGGAAACATATGCCATGTTCATGTATTGGAAGAATTAACATCATCAAAATGTCCATACTACCCAGAGCAATTTACAGTTTCCTTGCAATACCTATTACAGTACCAATGGTATATTTCACAGACATAGAACAAACACTTCAAAAATTTATATGGGACCATAAATGACCCTGAATAGCTGCAGCAATTTTGAGAAAGAAGAGCAAAGTAGGAGGGATCACAATACCTGATACCAAACTGTATTACAAGCCACTGTAATCAAAACAGCCTGGCACTTGCATAAAAACAGGCACATGGACCAATGGAACAGAACAGAGAGCCCAGAAATAAACCCATGTCCCTACGGTCAATTAGTATTCGAGAAAGTAGGCAGCAACATAAAATGGAGTAAAAATAGCCTCTTGAGCAAATGGTGTTGGGAGAACTGGACATCTAAGTGCCAAAAAATGAAACTCAAGCACCAACTTACACCATACACACAAATAAATTCAAGGTGAATAGAAGATTTAAATATAAGCGGTGACACCATTAAAGTCCTAGAGGAGAACATAGGCAGGAAAATCTCAGATATTTCACGCAGCAACATTTTTACTGATATGTCCCCTAAAGCAAGGGACATAAAGGAAAGAATAAACAAATGGGATTTCATCCACATAAAAAGCTTCTGCACAGCTAAAGAAAACAATATTAAAATAAAAAGAGAACCAAGCATATGGGAAAACATATTTGTCAATGATACCTCAGACAGAGGTTTAATCTCTAAAATATATAAAGAACTTACACAACTCCACTCTAAGAAGACAAGCAACCCAATTAAAAAATGGCCAAAGGACTTGAACAGACACTTCTCCAAGGAGGACATACAGACAAGGAGGACATACAGGATACCTCAGACAGAGGTTTAATCTCTAAAATATATAAAGAACTTACACAACTCCACTCTAAGAAGACAAGCAACCCAATTAAAAAATGGCCAAAGGACTTGAACAGACACTTCTCCAAGGAGGACATACAGAGGATCAAGAGACATCAAGGATGAAAAGACGCTCAGTATTGCTAGCTATCAGAGAGATGCAAATTAAAACCACAATGAGATACCACTTGACACCAGTCAGAATGGCCATCATAAACAAGGCAACAAACAAGCGTTGGGGAGCATGTGGAGAAAAGGGAACTCTAGTGCACTGTTGGTGGGATTGCAGACTGGTACAACCACTATGGAAACAGTATGGAATTTTCTAAGAAAACTAAAAATGGATTTGCCTTTTGACCCAGCAATTCCACTGCTAGAATTATATCCTAAGGACCCTGAACACCAATCCAAAAGAACCTATGCACCCCAATGTTCATAGCAGCACAATTTAAAATAGCCAAGTGTTGGAAGCAACCTAGGTGCCCATCAGTAAATGAATGGATCAAGAAACTATGGTACATTTACACAATGGAATTCTATGCAGCAGAAAGAAAGAAGAAGCTCCTACCCTTTGTGACAACATGGATGGAACTGGAGAGCATCTTGCTAAGCAAAATAAGCCAGGTGGTGAAAGACAAATACCATATGATCTCACCTTTAACAGGAAACTAAACAACAAAACAAACAAACAAGCAAAATATGACCAAAGACACTGAAATAGAGAACAGGCTGAGTCACCAGAGGGGAGAGGGGAGGGAATTTCAGGGGAAAATGTGTAGGGTTTACAGGAACAAATATAAAGGACACATGGACAAAAACTAGCGGGGGAGTGGAAATGGGAGGGAGGTGGGGAGACTGGGGTAGTGGGCTAGGATGGGAGTAAAAGACAGAAAATTGTACTTGAACAACAATTAAAATAAAATTATATATAAAGAAAAAGAACACCCATCTCATTCTTGAAGAATCCATCTCATGACCTAATCACCTCCTAAAGGTTCCATGTAAAACATTGGTGTAGGGATTCCAATGTAAATTTACGGGGCATGCAAACAATTGGACCACAGCAAGGAGTTCAAATGAAAGGGAACACAGAAAACAGGGTGTCTAAGCAAGGAGTCAAGGAAGCCCACAGCCGGGTTCGCACAGAACAGTGAGAGGTGATGGTCATGTGCTGATCTCTTCAGCAACAAGCCCCACGTACAGGAAACAGCATCAGTGAAAATGTGGATGTGCAAACACAAAGGCATATAGCAAGTTGGTGCAGTTCTTATTCAAATACTTGTGATATGGAAGATGTGTATTTTTTTTTTTTTTTGCTGCAGACAAATAATTTGTTTTTAACTTAATCAAACAAAGTATTGGTGTGGTATTTCTCTTGTTCATTTCCTGATAAGATAATTAATTGTCCAACAGCAGAGGTATATTTTAATGGTATGAATGCCGTAGGGAAGGATCATTTACAACAATTAATTTATTCACAGTGTCATTTTCTACTAATTAAGTAATACTCTAATTACTTTTATTATTGTTTTTATGTTCCTTCTAAGTGCCAGGAGATGGGAACACAAAAATGAATACATATTAAAACCTGTGGCCAACTGTGAGTCATGTTTTGGGGTTGGGGGACAAGGAATAAAGGGAACTGGGACGTTTCAAAGAAGAGATGAATTTGAAATGATCCTTGCAAAATGATTAAGACAGTTTGATAAAAATGGGGTAGAGGCCGGAAGTTTTCAGGACAGATGGAACACTGTGTTCATAAGCTACACAGTGAAGTGCATGGGGGCATGGGTAAGAGTGGCAGGGGATGAAAGATAAGGCTAGAGAAGTATAGACTGTGAAGGATCATGTGTGCTTTGTGAAGAATATGCTTCTCTTCTCTTTTATTTTTTTGTTTTTTTGCCTGATGATCATTTATTTGTCCTAGAAATGAGCACAGCTGGACAAAATAAAAGCAGAAATTGTGTAACGGTCACCGGAATACAAGTCTTGTGCTGCTCATGGATTATACAGTGTAAAAATAGTCATGAAGGCTGTAGACAAAAGTGCCTAGGAATGTTTTTGATCCATTCAATTAAAAAAAAAGCTTAAACAGGGGTTTAATATTACAAGGGTAACAATTTCATTAAAATCCTCCTACAAAATGAAACCACAAAAGCTATAGTTAAATGGCATATCCCCTGGAGAATGACCAGGTGTTATATCATGCTGTAACTTTAGTGTGAGGCTATGGGATTTGGGAATCAGGAAGGCCTCCTAAAAATGGAAAAGATGTTTTTATTGCTCAGGTGAAGGGAGCATTTTTCTATTAAAAGGTCACTCAGTATTTTAAGTGGTCAAAAATCTATAAACTGCCCCAAAGAGTATTTCAACCATACACCTCAATATCCATAGATTATTCCTGATTTAGAAAAGGTCAAAGGAGCCAAACTCCACTAAAATTGTACATTTATCTCTATTTAATTTTATCATTTAAATTAAATGAAGAAATTCATCCCAGAGATTGAATCTTCGCCCTAAAATTATTTATTTACTTGCTGCAGCCTGAGCATTTTGGAAACTCCTGGAAATAGAGGTTTATAACAGAAATCTAAATAAACCTTTCAGTGTTGGATGGAGATACCAATAGGCTCCATTAGCTACGTTACTACTTTGTGACTGAAATGCAGATGACTCTGTCTCTATTAAATCCATGCCTGCTAAACCTCAGCTGGTGGGAACTAGACTTCATTTGGCTTTTAAAACTTTTATGTATCATTTAAAAATTATTTTTTCTATTTTAATCAGATACAATAGTTTTAGAAAAAGACACCTAAGACTTTATGCAGGATAATCTGTCCATTGGAAAAATATTGGTGGCCTGGATAAAATCATCATCACTGATGAAGCATCTCGCCTAGCTTTCCTCTAACTCTTCCCAAAAGCTCAAGTAATGTCTTTGTTCCTCAAAGTGCAGAGGGGCTGACTTCAGATGTAATGAAGGGAACATGAGGTTTGTCCTTAAATTCTTGGAAGTTAATTTTGGCATGGCAGGATATTCCTTTCTGATAAGGAAATTAAGTGAAATTTTTGGTGCTCATAATCTATAAGGGCGGTATACAAAAAGAAAAGAAAAGAAAAATACAATAAGGTAAAAGAAAATACCCCCCCCCAAGAATTCTTGGAAATGGTGCACATATTCTGGGGACCCCAGTCACACAACACCCCACCCCAAGCTCAGGGAAGATGGGTCAGAGTTTTGAGTCTCCCGGAGTCCTTCACCAGGAAATTGGATTTCTGTGAGCCCCAAGTTCCTAGTGCACAGGACAGAAGAATCACTTAGACAACAGAAGGAAGAGAAATGCAGTGAAGAACATTAGTACTAAACAGAAGTAGTGTGTACTTGATGTTAATGCCGATGATTATTCAACCAACGTACAGAATATTCACTTTAACAGAGAGATGAGAATCTGAGATGACCAGAGGAAAACAGATGCTGAAGCCATTATAATAGTGTCTTGATACCAAAATAACATTAAAATGAGAAACTAACATGATAGGTTCAAGGCCTTTGGAGACCCGTTCCACATTCCTATGGCAACTTGGTCTTTTTCTTCTAACAAATTCATCAGCTGGCAGAAGCTGTCTTTCAGCGCGTCGACGTTGTCCAGCGGGCAGGGCTGCAGTATCTAGTGTTTTCCAAGGGCCAGGGGTTCAAGTTTAAAATATTTTTTGACCTCTAGCACAGAGCGGGCCTCCGCCTCGCGCCGATGCTTGGCCAGGATTAGGAAGGGCGGAGTGCACAACTGCAGGCGCTGCAGAGCAGTGCAGCTTCTTTCCCTTCTTTTCTAAGTCACCTGAGGACGCACTCATACAAAGATCATCCCTTGAGACCTTTGATAGTATTTCCGGATACGATCAGCTCCTCTAAGTTCTTTGACGTTCAGAATGGCGTTCTGGAATGGCACTGCTTTTATACGAAAGCCTGTGCTTGACAGAGGTGCTCGGTTCTCCCTGCAGAACTTGGGCAGCAGACAGGTCTTTTGCCAGAGCCCGTGAGCCCTACGCACACCTGGTCATACTTGGGTTGTGCGGGTGGCGGTCCCTTGCAGCACAGTGCTCAAAAGCACAGATAATCCATGTACAGAAACACGTGTGCCAAGTACATGTGCCAAGAGATCAGTCATCGGGCACCTAAAGTATCCGGAATGGCTCCGAACCTGGAAAAAAAGTAGCGTCTTGGGCTGCAAGCGAGCAGCCCTTGCAAAGCCAGCCACCACGAAGACAGCGGAGCGCCGCCCTGCCTTTATTTTCTGAAGATAATGGGGAACCGTAATAATTCTGTCATCTGTGCAGAAGTCAAATTAGGGAAGAAACCTAAGCCAGGGACAATTTGGAAAGCTAACACACTAGTTCATAAGAAATGGATATGATCTAAACTGCCAGATGACTTTGGAACAATTCCATGATATGAAGGTTATATATAATAGGAAGGAGAATTGCTAGCAGTGGGGTGTTAGAAAGAGGCCGAGATGAAACTTGAACCCAGGTTTGTAGACCTTAACTATAAATGATTGGCACTATTCCATAACCTAAAATGTGCTATTTATATTGATTCTCTTGACCATCAAAATTTTTGCAAATTCAGCCCTAGTGTGCTATTACTCCCAGAATTACCAATGAGGAAAGACACTCAGAAAGGTAAAATAGCTTGCTTGAGATGGATCACCCAGTTAATATGTGGCAGTACTGAGATTCAAACTCAGAGACATAAACCATATACGGGGGGACCCCCCCAAAAGATTTTATTTATAAAAAAATTGTGTGTTTATTCTTATACATTTAAACTTCAGTCACCTTCAAAGTACTCTCCATTTGATGCACTATACCTATAAAGGCAGTTTTTTCCACCGCTCAGAACAGTTTTTGAACTCATTGATTTTGATGCCTTTAGTGCTTTTGCTGTTTTTTGTTTTACCTCTTCCACACTGGCAAAATGTTTCCCTTTGAGGACTTATTTCATGCAGGGAAATACAAAAACGTCACTTGGATGAGATCAAGTGAATAGGGAGGGTGGGGAACAGGGGTCATGCTGTTTTTGGTCAAAAACTGCTGAACACTCATCCTGGTAGGGCAGGTGTGCTTGTAAATCACCCATCATGAAATGGGCAAACCCATTGAAAAAGTCACTACAGCTGAATGCAGGCTTTCACAACAATACCAGTTGCTACACTGATACAGAAGGGTTCCTGGAATGCTCACCTGGCAGGGAAAGCCTGTACTTCAAGGGGCCTGCCCTTCAGAAAATAATTCTGGTTTTCTGGGGTTCCCCCCTCATAAGTCATCTTCTGCAAATGACCATTATAAATAGCACATACCTCAAAGGAGTGTTATGAAAATTAAATGCAATTATCTTTTTAAAGCACTTAACCCAGTGCCTGGTTAATCTCATTATAGCAATCTTAGTATAGAAATACTAAGGTTGTCCAGCAACTATGAGAATTTCTACTAAATGCTGAATCATTAAATACTAATTTCAAGTAAACTGATTTATAATCTATAACTATTTGAGATAATTGTTGTATTTTGTTCTTTAATTAGTGATGTTAATTAGTGATTGGTAAGTTATGGCTAATTGATATAATTATCAGTTATTTTCAGGGTAAAAATGACATAAGAATATGAGAGGTAGTAATGCTCACCATGAATTAATCTTCAGAATAACTTTTAATATTTTTATTTTTGTCCTCAATTTGTTTGACAAGGGAAGCTTTTTTTATTTTTTAAGATTTTATTTATATATTTTTAGAGAGAGGGGAAGGGATGGAGAAAGAGAGGGAGAGAAACATCAGTGTGTGGTTGCCTCTCCCATGCTCCCTACTGGGAACATGGCCTGCAACCTAGAAATGTGCCTTGACTGGGAATCAAACCGGCAACCCTTTGGTTTGCAGCCCATGCTCAATCCACTGAGGTACACAGGCCAGGGCACAAGGTAAGCTTTAAGAAGGGACACAATCTAAACATCATCTTCAAATTAGTTGATTACTAAATTAGCTATTTGAAATTAGTATTAGAATTTAATTGATTACTAATGAATTCTATATATTTTTAAGAAAACTACAAATAAAATTAAACTTCAAATTTTCAGACACGAATTTCAACATAATATTGTAGCCTGACCATTTTAAATAAAGAGTTTAAATGGTCTATAAACCAACAACAAAACTAAACTAAAATAAAAGGGCATTTTAGCATGCACTTTGATAATGAAAATAGTCTAAATTTAATTAGACCTAAAACTAGGTGTAGTTTATTTTTGAAAATCATTATCTTACTTGAATGAGGCACTAATGTGTTTTTTAACATCTAAAGTCTACTGATTTCTCACTCCATATTATTAATTCTTATGTTGATGCAATATAAGTTTATTGTTACCAGGCAACAGAGTTGATTTCCTTTCAAAGTCTCAATTAAATGTTTGCCTTTAGCTTAGTGTATATCAGATATCTTTTACAGTTATAGCCACTTCCTTTTGGAATTTAATTCTTTGTTTGCAAACTTTAAAAAATTAAAATCAGAAATGTTTGTAACTAACTAAAATGAAATTTCACATTTGTACAATATTTATTTGCTCCACACAATGAAAAAATTGGTGAATTTTAAGTGAAAATTAAATGGCATATTATATACTTAAACTTCAAATTTCATATTAAAACAGTGGGTGTCACCATCAATATTTTACAATAAAACATATTCCAGAAAATAATTTTTCTAATTTTTTT
Source organism: Glossophaga mutica (assembly GCA_039655065.1). Lineage (NCBI taxonomy): Eukaryota > Metazoa > Chordata > Mammalia > Chiroptera > Phyllostomidae > Glossophaga > Glossophaga mutica. The sequence continues at coordinate 79,905,133 of CM077304.1, forward strand.
ATCCCACTCACCCATTTGTTTAAAGGTTTTGGATAGACATTGGGCGAAAATTGATTTTTCTTCTTAAAAAGAAACTGTCATCATTGAAAGCAATCAATTTATTGGATTCTCATTCATATTTCCAGACCCCACAAATCACTATTTAGGATTAAGATTTTGTGGAATGAACAATTTATAGATAAGCAATTTAACATTCACTAGATGCAAGTACGAAACACAGATCAGAAACAATTTAAAGGTCAGACTACCTCTACTTGGGTAATTGTAACAAAATATTTCTTTATTAACTACTTTCCAAAATTATTTTAAAAGATTAAAACCAGGCATCTAAATTCCTTACCCAGCTCCTGAAATGCAGCGTTAGTTCCAATTTCGAAAGGATATAATTTGTCCTACTGGGGCACCAGTATGAAAAGCTGGACCATCATCCTTGGGATTGGCTGTTGCCTTGGTTACACTTTGTTTGGAGCCTCAGGACGGTGTCTTCCGACCAAGCCGAGGGATTGAGCTGCTGGTGGGTGAGCTGGGGCCCCCCAAGACCCGGATTCACGGTGTGGGAGGAGAGTCAGTGCTTTGGCAGCGCAGACGGAGTCAGGTCGCTCTCCGCTTAGAGCAAGCTTTGGAGCAGAAGGAGGGAAGAAAGGCTGCGTGGTGAAGGGCCGCCTCTGAAGCTCGAGGCTTCCTTTAGTTTTGGAGATTGTGGTAGCTCACTCAAAACTTGAAGACCCATTCTGACCAGCCGTCCCTTAGTGCTGTTCCCTTCCTTCCTCACTCCCTCCTTTGCCTTCTTTCCTTTCTTTTTCCTCATATATACTTTTGGTTACTTTAAAAAGTAGATTTCACTCTCCTTTTATTATGGTTGAAGGGTGGAGTCACTTAAGATTTCCCATTGTTGGCAGCTTTAGCCAATTCGAAGTGATTTATTATCAACTTGAAATGTGTACTGTAGCTCACTTACCGCGAAATAAGTCCAGGACTGCTGTGACCTATCCGGTGACCACTCGCTCAAGGAAGCTATTGGGGGCTGGAGATGCAGCCATTCTGAATGGAAACGTGTTGTAGGTGTGAAATACACCAGATTCTGAATAATTAGTGTGCAGAAAAGAATGTACACTTTTTACATTGATCTTAATAATACTTTTTGACTGATTACATGTTGAAATATTTCGGATAAAAGAAATTAAATACAATATTTTATTAAAATTAATTTCACCTGTTTTCTTTACTTTTTAAAAAGTTGCTACTAGAAGATTTAAGAATACGTATGAGCTCGGATATGTAATTGGACAGGGCTGATCTAAAAAGCCGGTAGATGAGCAGAGAGGAACATGTAATGGAAATGACTCGTACCTTTACCCTATTCTCCTGTCTTCCTTTCTACAAAAAGTTCTGTGTTTCTGTACTTTCTGCTTTATAGCCACTTACACACACACACACACGCACAAATTTCCACTCATCTTTGAATTGCACTTTAAGTTAATTTGACTACAAGATTAGATTTTGTACTGGTATGTTGTTTTGCTTCATTTTCCTTTAGGTGAGAGAGGCTGTGGCTTAAAATTGACTATTTTTAAACTAGCTTTTAAAATTGTGAAAATAGTACATGTTTATTGTTAAAATACCACTCAACATAAAGGTATGAAATGAAAATTAAAAGTTTCTCAATGTCTTCCAGAAAGTTTCTGTCTAAAAAAAAAAAGGTGTGCATAGTTACATAAAAGTGATGTCACTCTGCATATCTTTCTGCTACTTACCTTTTTTCAACTATTCCTTCTTGGCTACATTTCTATTGGAGTACAATAAGTATACTTATTTTTTAAATAACTTGCATACTATTTTATTTTATGGATCCACTTGAATTTTTTTTTAGTGAGTACTTAGGATATCTTTATTAACTATTATTGGGGTTAATTGTAGATTCACATGCAGTTTTAAAAAATAATTCAGAAGTATCTCTTGTGCACTCTGTTCTCTGTCTCCCAATGTTAATAGTTTGTAAACTATAGTATAATAGCGTGGCCAGTATCATGATATTGATATAATCTGCTTATCTTACTCTGATTTCCCCGATTTTACTTGTACTGGTGTGTATACATGTACTATACAATTTTTTTATCTGAATAATACATACTCACTTATCTGTTCCTACAGTCAAGATACTGAACAGTTCCAGCACTATAAGGATGTCTCATGTTGTCCATCTATCACCATAACCACCTTTCTCCATCCAAATCTCCTTCCAATCACTAATATGTTCTCCATTTATAAAATTGTGGCATTTAAAAATGTTAGAAGAATGGGATCATAAAGTATGTCATGTTTTGGTTTCTCAGACTACTTCCATGTGGATTCATCTGTATTGTGGCATGTATCAATAGTTCATACTTTTTATTGCTCAGTGTTATTCTATGGTGTGCATGTACTACAGTTGGTTTAACCATTCACTTTTTTCTTTTTTAATTTAAATTATTTTATTGTTGTTCAATTATTGTTGTCTATATTTTCTCCCCACCCCTCCCCCCTGAACATTTACTTTTGTGGGATATTTTGGTTGTTTCCAATTTGGGACTATTGGGAATACAACTGTTGTGAACATTTTTCTGTGAACATAAATTTTAATTTTTCTGGGATAAATGCCCAAGAGTGTAGGCAATACCATATTTTGCTTCATGATGATGAACTCCTTGAACTTGAACTTATCTGAGAAGCACTTTATCTTCCCTTCCATTCTAAATGACAGCTTTGCTGGATAGAGCAATTTTGGATGTAGGTCCCTGCCTTTCATGACTTAAAATATTTCTTTCCAGCCCCTTCTTGCCTGTAAGATCTCTTTTGAGAAATCAGCTGACAGTCTGAGGGGAATTCCTCTGTAGGCGTCTGTCCCCTTATCCCTTGCTGCTTCTAGGATTCTCTCCTTCATTTGAATCTTGGCTAACGTAATTATGATGTGCCTTGGTGTGTTCCCCCTTGGGTCCAACTTCTTTGGGACTCTCTGAGCTTCCTGGACGTCCTGGTAGTCTGTTTCCTTTGCCAGATTGGGGAAGTTCTCCTTTATTATTTGTTTAAATAAGTTTTCCAGTTGTTGCTCTTCCTCTTCCCCTTCTGGTACCCCTATAATTTGGATGTTGGGATGTTTAAAGATATCCTGGAGGTTCCTAAGCCTGTCCTCATTTTTCTGAATCCTTGTTTCTTCCTTCTTTTCTGGTTGGATGTTTGTTTCTTCCTTCCGGTCCACTCCATTGATTTGACTCTATTGGTTCCTTGTGCATTTTTCTTCATTTCACTTACAGTAGCCTTCATTTGTTCATCTAATTTGCAACCAAAATCAACCAATTCTGTGAGCATCCTGATAACCAGTGCTTTGAACTGTGCATCTGAAAGGTTGGCTATCTCTTGGTCTCTTAGATGAATTGGCTCTGAGGCTTTGACCTGTTCTCCCGTTTGAGCCATTTTTGTTTTTTGTTTTTTTGGGTGTGGTCGTGGCTGTTACATATAAGGGGCATGGCCTTAGGTGTTCCCCAGGGCAGGGCAGCCCAGTTGCTAGACGCTGTATGGCTGTATGTGGGGGCAGGGTCCGAGAGGGAACGATGGTGCTTGCTCTACTGTCTCTCCGATTCCAGTCCCTTCTGCTTTCCCCAAGCAAACTGGGCCCTTCTGGTGCTGATTTCCATGTGGGTGGGCTTGTGTACATTCTAGGACCCTGTGGGTCTCTCGAACAAACTCTCCTGTGAGTCTGGGAGTCTTTTCTGGCACTTCAACCCCCACAAGTGTTTTTAATCTGAGGTTTTAGGCTTTATTTCCTGGTGCTGGGGCCCTGAGTTGCGCAGTCTGTCTCATTGACGGTCTTTGCCTGGTTTATCTGCGTGCAAATGGGTGACCGTGGTCAGCAGCCTTGTGCACCTCGCTTTGTCTTCTCATTGCCTCCCCACGCCCTGTAACCACTGCCTGTGTGCCTGGGGTGTGCCAGCTGCCATCTGCGCATCCAGGATCACTAGCCTCTGCTTTTTCCTGCCACGATCCCTCTCCACCGTCCGCCGACTTCGCCCCTCTTACTGGTCTGGGTGAATTGTTGTCAGACTTCTGTACAATTCAATTTCTATCTGTTCTGGTTGTTTTTTGGTTCTAAATTTTTGTTGTCCTTAATTTTGGTTGTGAGAGGAGGCACAGTGTGTCCACCTACACCTCCATCTTGGCTGGAAGTTTTTTTTTTTTTTTTTCCTGAGTATTTTAATCTCTGAATATTTAAGCTATTCATAGGTATTTTTCCATTAGTCATTTCCATGAGGATGAATTTTACTGTGAACTTTCTTGGTTCAGGAAGATAAGCTAGCTCATTCCCTATAACTTTTCCCTTAGAGATTTAAAAATCTATTATTAGAATGTACCACTTTGTAGTCAAACACCAAAGAAATAATGAATGATTGGAGAGAGAAATCAGTTTTCTTCAATAATCAGAATAAGCTTTGATAAATGTTTGTTGATAAACTAGGACATGTTTATGTAGAACAATGTTGTATTATTATGAAACATTAAAGAACCCACCGTTTTTAATGTCATGTTAGTCTCTTTAATTTTCTTTAAATGATTCTGTGTTTTATTATGAAGGGTGATGGAAGATGATGATGATGCAAAGCTCAGAGAAGAAATAGAAGCTGAATTGGATAAAATCAGCATTTCTTCTTTGGAAAAAGATGATGTTGATAGTGATTCAAAATCAGAAACCCAGAGTGATGATACTGATACAGTAAGTGTTAAATGCTGGACTTTTGAAGCTTTTTTTTTTTTTAATTTTTATTTTAATTGTTGATCTTGTACAGTTTTCTGTCTTTTATTCTCACCCGAAGCCGAAGCTTTTAACTAGAGTAACCACTGCAGGAGATATAGTACTTTCTCATGTGTTTTATGTACTTATCTCATGTTTAACCCTAGGATTACCTTTAAACCAGTGGTTCCCATACTTTTTTGGCATCAGGGACCGGTTTTGCGGAAGACAATTTTTCCCCGGACCAGGGTAGGAGGGGATGGTTTCAGGATGATTCAAGTGCATTATTTTCAAGCTCGCCTACTGCTGTGCGGCCTGGTTCCTAATAGGCCTGGATCGGTATGAGTCCGTGGCCTGGAGGTTGAGGACCCCTGCTTTAAACAATATATATTGATAGATATTTAAATATAAAAATATGTTGAAGGTAGAAATCACCTATAATTACACATGTCTGTATATTTTTTTATTTTGGTAAACTTGGAATAGTACCATTTTATGTGCATGTATTTGATTACTGCTTTTTCACTTAATTGTGAGCATTCTCATGGGATTATGTAAGGATGAAAGCAAAATTTATGTGACAGCTTTAGATCTATATAGTTACTTTTTTAATCAAACATGTTATTTTTTCCTTTGTGTATTTCCCCCAGTGTTTATGTACTTAGAAAATCTGTTCATAATTCATTCTTTTGCATCAAAATTCTTAATCCAATGGGAATTTATGTTATGAAATGAAGATCTAACTTGAAATTTTCTTCAACATATTTAGCTAATATTCCTAGTGTTGTTTGTTGGACAATCCAACTCTTTTCTATTGATTTATCATATCTTTTGTATACATTTAATTGTTTTGCATATGATCTATCCAAGGCTATTATTTCTATTACTCTGTTAATTTTTCCCTACTGTAGTTTTATATTTTTAAATTTCAAATGAGTTCAACTTTTTTAGTTGTTTTACTGTTTCAAAATCTCAACTAAGATGTTCCCCAAAATAACCTCATTTGTCCAGTTTCAAAAATAATTATACTTTAAGTTTCAATGAAGATTTCAGTAACCTATATTTTACTTTTGGAAAAAATGGATATTTTTACATTATTATGTCTTTTTATCCATAGCTAATTTAAGTGAAACAAAACATCCTGAGATTCTTCATTTTATTATGGAATTAATCAGAATCATGGATATAATTCCTAAGACCTAAAAATGAAAAGCACATTTTCCCCAAATATGTTTGTTTGAACTATATATATTTGTTTTAATAGCCCTTTTACCTCGTTTACACATTTTTCTCAAAATTTTGGTGTGGAATGAAATAGGGAATATTTAATATTTAGTTTTGATAAACAATTTTATACTTTCATTATTGAAATTTTTAGGACTTAGATGAATTACCTGAATCAGTTCTTCACTGTATTAACATCATAAAGAATAAGAGTAAAACTGCTGAAGAGCTCATTCTTCAGGACTTAGAAGACACTGATGTTTTAAGTAAGTACAGTTTTTATCTACTTGGCAGATAAGTTTTTTTATTTTGTTAAGTATAAAACTTATGATTTAGGAAAGTGCAAGAGATAAGCACTGCGTGAAGTGCTTATCTCTTATTTTATGCATTTATTTTATCTCTAATATCTATAGTTTATTGGACTGTTCAATTTAGTTCATTCACTTTTTTTACTACCTTCATTTTTCTTACTAACCTTCTTTATGTCTCCAATAAATACTAACCACCAATATTTGTTTAACCATTCCTATTTAAAGCCAGACGTTCTATTACTTTACATAAAAGGAAACTGAAATAGGACTATTTTAAATGTATCAGTTTATCAGTTTATATATCTTTTAGGAGAAAAATACAATTTATATAAAAAGCCTAGCTATCTTTGTTTTCTTCAACTGAGCAAATTTATTTCTTGGAATTATTCTAAGAATAATAAAATGATCAAAGATTTAACTAGACTTAATCATGGCATGGTTTATACTGAAAAAGTATAGCCATAATTTTCAACAGGATCTTGGTGTGTTCAACAATGTACCCACTAAAAAAGGCTATGTAGACAAATATTTAATGATATAAATATTCATGATAACTTATTAAAATTGTTATACATATTAATGTAATGTATGTAATATTAGCATAAATAAAAATGTGGGTATTCATAGATATTCATTTAACAAACTTTACTATGTAAAAGTATCTTTTCCAACCACTGAGAATACAGCAGAGAACAAAACGGGCTCTGTTGTTCTAGTGTTCTACTGTTCTAGTGTGGAGAGACAGACAATAAATAAATAAATAAATAAATAAATAAATAATATTTCAACAGAGATAACTGCTATGAAGGAAAAAAATCAAAATAAGGGGATAACTTCTGGTCAAGATGATGTCATAGGTAGACATGGCTTGCCTCTTCTTAGAACCACATCAAAATTACAACTAAAATATAGAACACCCATCACTCAGAACCCTCAGAAACTGAATTGAGTGGAGTCTGACAACTACAGCATTAAAGGAACCACATCCATCAAGACTGGTGGGGGGATGCAGATGCAGAATGGGCTGGTGCCTCACCCATATGTGGTGGATAAAAATTCAGGAAGGATATATCAGCAGTGAGGAGTCCCAGTCCCACACCAGTTCTTCAGGGCAGGATTCCAGTGCCAGGAAGATAAGTCCCCACAGCTTCTTGCTGCAAAAATCAACAAGGATTGAGTTGGTGGAAGAAACTTCTGGAGCCCCAAGCAGTTCAGCTTAAAGAAGCCACACATGGACTCACCTACTCAGACTCACAACCTCTGAACTCTAGCACTAGGGTAGCAGCTTGAAATGCACCAGTGGCATATAGGGAGAAACTGAAGTGTCTGGCATCAAGGCAAGCAGAGGCCATGTAGCTTTTCTAAACCCTCCCCCCACAAAGCCACAGAGCTGGCAAGCTGGTGCCATATCAGAGATTCCATCAACCTGGCTAACAGTATTTGACCCACCTTGGAGAACCCCAGAAACTCTGCCCCACCAACCTATGGGCCCACCCAACCTGCTTTTCCATGTGAATGTCTGGTCTTGGCTCATACTGCACAACTTCCTAAATCCTCTCAAACAAGCAACAGTTGGCTTCAGTGAGCCCAGGCCTGGCACTAGCAGCAGCCAGCCTAGATTCACAACTTGGCTTTGCCTGGGAATCTCCAAGCCCCGCACAAGTAGCAGCCTTCTCAGATGGCTTTATAGCTCAGGCAGTGTGGCCCCATGCAAACAGTTGGGGGCTGAGCTTAGCCTGCACTACCCAGGAAACCCCAGGGCCAACACACCCAGTGGACAACTACAGACCATGTTGGAGCACCACCACTCTGCTCCTGCACAACTGATCCTCCATGGAGGGTGGGGTTGGTGTAAGTGGTCACTGCCAATCTTTGCAGCTGAATAGCCTGGGTAAATCTCTCCCATTGACCTGCCAATAGCAACCAAGGATCAAATACAAGAGGAATGTGTACTCAGCCCACATGAAGGGTATACCTTGAATACCCAGCTTGGGTGACGGGAGGCTGTGGCACTGGACCCTACAGGACACCTACTGTATTAGCCCACACTACCAAGACATGGAGTCAAAGCAGCTCTACCTAATACATAGAAACAAACACATGGAGATTGTCAAAATGAGGAGACAAAGAAACATGACTCAAATGAAAGAACAGATCGAAACTCTAGAAAAAGAGCTAAAGGAAATGGAGATAAACAATCTATCAGGTGCAGAGTTCAACACGCTGGTTATAAGTGTTCCTTGAACACTGTTCAGGGAACTTAGTGAGGACCTTAATAGCATAAAAAAGATCCAGTCAGAAACAAAGGACACACTAATTAAAACAGAGAATCTTTTGCAGGAAAGCAGCTATAGACTGAATGAAGCTGAGGTCAAATCAGTGATTTGGAACATAACCAAGCAAACAAACAAACAAACAAACAACCAATCACAACAACAAGAAGAAAAAAAGAATGAAAAAAAATGAGGATAACGTAAGCAGCCTCTGGGATAACTGCAAGCATTTCAACATTTGCATCATAGGGGTGCCAGAAGGAGAAGAGAATGAGCAAGAAATTGGAAATCTATTTGAAAAAATGAAAGAAAACTTCCCTAATTTGAAGAAAGAGACATACAAGTCCAGGAAGCACAATGAATCCCAAACAAGATGAATGCAAAGAGGCCCACTCCAAGACACATCATAATTAAAATACTAAAGGCTAAAAATAAAGAGAAACTCATAAAAGCAGCTCATAAAGAGAAACTCAGAAAAGAATTTAGTTACCTGCAGGGGTGTTCTCATAAGACTGTCAGGTGATTTCTCAAGCTTTGCCGGTAAGAAATATTCAAAGACATGAAAAGCAGGGACCTACAGCCAAGATTGTGCTACCCAGCAAAGCCATCATTGAGAATTGAATGGCAGATAAAGAGCTTCCCAGATAAGAAAAAATACTAAAGGAGTTCATCATCACCAAACCATTATTATATGAAATGTTAAAGGGACTTATTTAAGAAAAAGGATATCAAAAGCAATAAAATGGCAAAATACATATCTATCAACAATTGAATCTAAAAACGTACTAGGCAAACAAGAATAACAGAGGAAGAATCATGGGTACAGAGAATGTTTTGATGGTTGCCAGATGGGATTGGTGTAGAAGTGAGGAGATTAAGAAACACAAATAGGTAGTTACAGAATAGCCACAGGGATGTGAAGTACAGTATAGGGAATGGAGTAGCTGAAGAACTTATGTGAAAGGACATGAACGATGGTGTGGGGATTGCTGAGGGAGTGTGGGATGCTGGGTGGAAGTCTGCAAACTCAGGGAAAAAAGGTGGAAACTCAGGACAACTATAATAGCATAATGATAGCATAAAATCTAATTAAAAAAGATAAAAACCGAAAGCAATATAAGGGGTAGCATTTGGAGGTTGCTATTTTAGATAGGGTCGTCATGGAAGGCCTTTCTAGGGAGATGATATTTGAGCAATGACTGAGTAGTAATCCACATAGATATCTTAATGAATGAGAGGATGAAGCACAAGGATATCTAGGGAGTTGATGTTCCAGGAAGAAGGAATTGTAAAGGTCAAGGCACACAGAGTGGGCTTAATGTGTTTGAAGGGCAGTCAGCCTTTGTTGTTGTAAAAAACTAAGAATACAAGGGGTCAGATCATAAAGGGCTTTTATAAACCATGGTGGACTATTACAATAGTATGGTATAAATGAAACTAATTTGAGTACATATGATGAAAACAGTCATATTCTAGGATCTTTTATATGTTAAAAGAACCAAAAGGATTATTGATGGATGGGTATGAAAGAAAGAGAAGGTGGCTCCAAGATTTTTGTTTTGAGCATCTGTACGAATGGATATGTAGAGACTTGCTATATGTAGATGCTTCAAATTTTGGCAGTGATTATTTGTAGTTGAGTTATGGGGGGGGCTTAATGATATGTTCATTTATTTTTACTAAGATTTATACAAGGAAAATATATACTGGCAATTATATAGCTTAATTATGTGAAAAGTCAAAGGTAACAATATATAAAATTAGTACATGAAAGTTTATATAACTACAATAGTGGCAGTGGTTTAGAAAATTATGAGAGCCCTTATTATGAAAATTATGAGCTCTAGCCAAATAGGTTTAATAATCTCTCTGAATAACATAATTTTCCAAGAAAATTAAAATTATCAAAGTTAATTTAAAAAATAGAAAACATTAAATCAATAATCTGGTAAGGTGGTAGAAAGGAATTTCTTTTCAAGTGTCTTTAGAAACTAAGAATAATTTTGCAATTGAATTCTTACAGTCTGTCAAGGAGCAAAAATATCTACAGATGATATAAGCTATAAATTTTGAAAATAAAACTGTATAGTTATAACATACTACAGAAACCAGCGGCTAATTTCATTTATGCATATAGGTGTATTGATTAGGACTCTCAGACATCAGAAGCCATTTAGCTGCTTTAAGTAGTAAGGTTTGGGGGGTATGTATGTGTTTGTTTTTATGAGTAGAGGAGGTGTTCTGGTAACTTATTGCTGCAAAAAATCTTGGTGGTTTAAAAGAACAATTTGTTATTATCTTTTATAGTTTTATGCGTTGACTGGGCTTATCCGAGCAGTTCTTGCTTGGATTTCATGCATTTGGAGTCAGATGTTGATTATGGCTGCAGTCATCTGGAGTCTTTATTGGACTGTGATTCCAAGGTGGCTTACTCAAACGTCTGGCAGTTGATGTAATTGTTGGCTGGGTGTTGTTTGTGCTGTCAGCCAGAGGCACCTACATGTGGTCTCTCCCTGTGGCTTGCATGGCACCTGCATAATGAGAAGAAGCTTCCCACAAACAAAATACTAAGGTGGAACCTTGTAAGGCTTCTTATGACCTATTTTTAGAAGTTATGCAACATTATTTCTACCACATCCTGATGGTCACGGTTCTGTGCAGGTGTAACCAGGAAGTATGGGAAAGAAATCTTTGGAGACTAGCTACTACGATAAATAACAGATTGTTAATAGAACTGAAGAAACAGACTGTAGGTGGAATATCCAACATGTACAAAATATACACACACATACATTGTAGAACCTGTCTGCTGTCTGATATAATAAAGAAATTCAGAGACATTTATCTGCTACTAAACACTCCCATTTCCAAATCAAAGCACCCTCTATTTATCATGGTCCGGGCCCCCCCCCAAAACATTAAAATTAAAATATAGCTCCCTGTTTCTCTTCACACATAATATTTTTATAAAAATAAAGGAGCAAATGTATCATTTGGTAGAACCTAAATCACAATTAAGAGCTTAGCCTCAAAGAAATCTGGAGAATGTTATTTTTTGTTTTATAGCCTCTCACACAGAAAGCATATCAGAAAGATTGTGAATAGTTGCTGAAGTTGAAAATTTGTATCTGAAAAAATAGGTGTAAATGACCAGTTAACCAGCAGAGTGGTCCCCTTTAAATTACTGTAAATAGTTTATAGTATCCCTGTGATATAACACATTAAATGAATAAGGAAAAGAAACATAACTACATCCACACAGATGATAAAAACACTTGATGAAATTCAACAAAAACTCATAAGATAAAGAAAGTTCACTTCATTTGCATGTTAGTTATAATCTTTTAAACCAATACTTTTATTAAAGTGGTTTCCGTATCTTGGGTAAGATTATATTGCTGGTTTACAGCAGGTAGAATGAAACCTTTGATGGTTTCTAATAAGGATGTCACACATCAAACAAAACTTTATTCTGGGTATGTGGAGAATAAACTTCAGAATATAAAAGGTGATAAAGATTTAGTGATATAAAAATACGTTACTGTTTTAGAAAACAGTTACAGATTTCCTCTGTTCTTTATTCTCCATTGTTTTCTGTTGTTTTGAGTTACTGATCAAGAATATGCTATGATAGAATTTGAAATTAAAGGATGATGAAGGGGTTTGGAATTTTAGTATGTTGTTCCCTACTCTAATATTTAGTTATAATATTTTTTTCTTTCTCTAGGTTGTACCTATGGAGCAGTTTCTAATAATCATATGCATTTAAGGATAGAATTATCAACTGAATATAAAGAAAAATTAGATCAATTAACGAAGGTATATGTTCAACATTCGACTAAAAGTACTCAATGTTACAGTTAGAAATTTACTTTTCCCTCTTACACTGGATGATAGTTCACCGATTTAAATTTCACTGATTTAAAAATTAAAAACTTAATTATTTTTAAGGAAATTATTTTTGGTTTTGTACCTGCATTGTCATATAAGATAAAACCACTCAAAATTCAGTCTTTAAAAATATTAGAAATAGTGGGGGACTTCCGGCCAAGATGGAGGTGTAGGCGGACACACTGTGCCTCCTCTCACAACCAAAATTAAGGACAACAAATATTTAGAAAGAAAACAACCAGAACTGATAGAAAATTGAACTGTACAGAAGTCCAACAACCATTCATCCAGACCGGTAAGAGGGGCAGAGTTGCGGTAGGAAAAAGTGGAGGTGCGGACCCAGGAACGCAAGCAGCAGCGGCTGGCAGTTCCCAGGTGCACAGGTGGTGGCTGGCAGTCCTTGGGCCCACAGGCGGCAGCTGGCAGACCCCGGGCACAGGGGGGCAACTGTGCAGACCCAGTGAGGCCGCACAAGGTGGCTGGCTGACCAGGTGGTCCCACATTCGTGCACACAGACGGTCCAGGCAGGGGGGAAGTGGCGGAAGGGACTGAATCCAGGAGAGAGCGGAGCAGGTGCCATTGTTCCCTCTCAGACCCCGCCCCCACATACAGCGTCACAACCCAGCGACTAGGCTGTCCCACACTGGGGAGCGCCTGAGGCTCCGCTCCTCACTACATAACAGCACGCACGCACGTGCGCAGATAATCCAGGTGAAGGGGAAGCAGCGGAAGGGACCGGAGTCCAGGAGATAGTGGAACAGGCGCCTTTCTTCCCTCTCGGACCCCGCTCCCACCTATAGCGTCACAACCCAGCGACTGGGCTTCCCCACCCTGAGGAACACCTAAGGCTCCACCCCTCACTACGTAATAGCCGCGACCAGACTAAAACCAAAACAAAACAAAAAATAAAAACCCCACCAAAAATGGCTGAAACCGGAGAAAAAATGAAAACCCCAGACTCAATTCCTCTAAGCCGTGAAGAGATAGCCAACCTATCAGATGCACAGTTCAAAGCACTGGTCATCAAAATGCTCACAGAATTGGTTGATTTTGCTCACAAATTAGATGAAAATATGGAGGCTACAATACGTGAAATGAAGGAAGACGCATGGGGAACCGATAGAGATGGAAGGAAAACTGGGACTCAAATCAATGGAGTGACCAGAAGGAAGAAACTAACAACCAAACAAAACGAGGAAGAAACAAGAATTCAAAAAAAGGAGGAGAGGGTTAGGAACCTCTGGGACATCGTTAAGCGTCCCAACATCCAAATTATAGGGGTCCCAGAAGGGGAAGAAGAAGAGCAACAAGTAGAAAACTTATTTGAACAAATAATAAAGGAGAACTTCCCCAATCTGGCAAAGGAAATAGACTTCCAGGAAGTCCAGGAAGCTCAGAGAGTCCCAAAGAAGTTGGACCCAAGGAGGAACACACCAAAGCACATCGTAATTACATTAGCCAAGATTCAAATGAAGGAGAGAATTCTAGAAGCAGCAAGGGATAAGGGGACAGTCACCTACAAGGGAGTTCCCATCAGACTGTCAGCTGATTTCTCAAAAGAGACCTTCCAGGCAAGAAGGGGCTGGAAAGAAATATTTGAAATCTTGAAAGGCAGGGACCTACATCCAAAATTGCTCTATCCAGCAAAGCTGTCATTTAGAATGGAAGGACAAATGAAGCGCTTCTCAGATAAGGGCAAGTTCAAGGAGTTCATCATCACCAAGCTCTTATTATATGAGATGTTAAAGGGACTTATCTAAGAAAAAGATAAAAAATATGACAGTGAAAAGACAGCAAACTCACAGCTATTAACAACCACACCTAAAACAAAAGCAAACTAAGCAAACAGCTAGAACAGGAACAGAACCACAGAAATGGAGATCATATGGAGGGTTAGCAACAGGGGCGTGGGAGGAGGGGAGTGGGGGAAAAGGTACAGAGAATGAGTAGCATAGATAGTGGGTAGAAAATAGACAGGGGGAGGGCAAGAATTGTATGGGAAATGTAGAAGCTAAAGAACTTACGACACATGGACATGAACTAAAGGGGGGAATGTGGGTGGGAGAGGGTGTGCAGGGTGGGGGGATGATGGGGGAGAAATGGGACAACTGTAATAGCATAATCAATAAAATATATTAAAAAATAATAAAAGATATAAAAAAAGAAAAAAAATATTAGAAAGTGATTTGAAGCATCAGTACTTAGGAATTTAATGTGTATGTAGATAAAATAGTAGAACTATTTTGCATGGTTTTTCCCTAAAACTCTTACTAAAAAATTTAATATACTCTGTTTATTACCTTGATTAGAAATGTAACATGTTCCAGCAGAGACTTTAAATACTCTATAGAAATTTTAAACTCAGAACATCTTATGTTAGTTTTTATTTAAAGATAAAATTAGCCCTGGCTGGTGTAGCTCAGTGGATTGAGCGCGGGCCTGCGAACCAAAGGATCGCGGTTCGATTCCCAGTCAGGGCACATGCCTGGGTTGCCAGGCCAGTTCCCGGCAGGGGACATACAAGAGGCAACCGCACATTGATGTTTCTCTCCCTCTCTCCTTCCCTTCCTCTCTAAAATATAAATAAATAAAAAATCTAAAAAAAAAAAAAAAAAAAAAAAAAAGAAAAAAAGATTCTCTTTGTCTAAAAAAAATAAAAATAAAAAAAATAAAGATAAAATTAAATATCTCTAAAAAATAAGAGTAAAGGGAAGTTAGCATTTTTCATTAAAAAACCCCTCCAAATCTCTTACAGAGGTTCAACATCTTGGATTCATTTTAAACTGTCATTTTACCTAACTCTATTTCTGATCTCTAAGATGTCTAAAATAATGTGAAATAAATATGTATGTCTTTTACTTGCTATTTTGATAACACTAAAACTTGAAATATTAATTTTGAGTTATATCATAGTGCTATTTCATTGGAATAGATAACCTATTTCTTTCCATCTAAAGTCCAGTAGAAATCTAATTATGGAAAAGTATTAATCAAAATTATATCTTAATATGTAATTCAGGTTAAAGTAGATAATAGTTCTGCTTTTATTTTATTTTATTTTACTTTACTTTTTAATTTATTTTTAAAGACTTTATTTATGAACTTTTAGAAAGTGGAGAAGGGAGAATAAGAGAGGGAGGGAAACATCAATGTGCGAGAGATACATCAATGGTTGCCTCTTGCAGGCCCCCAACTGGGGACCTGGGCTGCAACCCAGGCCTGTGCCCTGACTAGGAATCAAACCAGTGACCTTTTGGTCCACAAGCTGGCATTCAATCCACTAAGCCACACCAGCCAAGGCAATTCTGTTTTTAAAACATTGAGTATATTAGCAGTTTGTATATGTGAGCAATCACTACAGATAAGAAAGGTAGGAACGTATTAGGAAGAAAGCAAATATTAGTAGGGATATTTTAAATAATTATCAAGCAAGTTAATTAATTATTGTAGATTAATATTATAGAGTGATTAGAGTTCTAAATAACAAGATTAAAATGAAGTCATCTTACATGGGAAAAACTTTATTATACACCATAAAGACAAAATCATTAATGTGCTATAAAATTGTATTTGAGAGGGGTTTGAAGTAAATAAAGTTGAGATATATATATATATAAATATTCTCTACATTATTAAAGTGATAGATTTTCACTCTGTTTTGGTTTTCTTTAATCATTGGTACTTTTTTAACCACTTAGATATTATCTGAAATAGAAAAAGAAGAATTTCTGAGAAGTAAAACCTATCGTGGCAGTCCCGATTCTGTTCCAGAGCTGGCTGCTCATGAACATGTGGATGAATGCGTTTTGACAGGTGGACTAAACTTCTCAATGATAATTTGATAATTTTTACCTGATCACAGCTATCTGAGAAAATTTAGAATCTTTTTCCTTTGATAATCAATATTTAAAAATATGCTTTCATTATACTTATTCAATTATATACTCATAGTTTTCTTTATACCTTCTAAATGAACTTGATTTAAATATATTTATAATTTTTCTACATACATAGCTGACAGCAATAGACATACCCAGCCTTGAATTTATTAAGTACCCTTTATAACACATAGTTTTAGGTTAAGTTTTATGGAGTAGTTTAACGCAAGTTTTATGTTTTCTTTATTGATGGCAGTAGGATTTTCATATATGTTTAAGAATGTATTTTTTTGTATTTTATTACCTTTTTTTGGTAATATGTTGAAATTATTTATTGCTTTCAAAATTACTTTTATTCTTTACATTAGATCACTTTTGACAGGTTTGATCTCAAATAAATTATTTTTCTTTATGAATGCAGATGATGGTGAAATAAAATTTGGGTACTGTGAAGTGGAAGAAAGATGTAGGCAATCTTTTGAGGCTTGGCAAGATAAACAGAAAGAACTAGAAGACCAAGAGAAAGAAACTCTCAAAGCTCATAGGGACAGAGAAGAAAAGGAATTTCAAGAAGAAGAAGAAAAGAGACATTGCTGGATGGAACAATTTGAAGTTGAAAAGAAGAAACTAGAGGATATTCAAAAGGTTTTTCATTTTTGTACTTCATACATTTTTTTCTGAATCAGTATCTACTTATGAAGAGTATTGATATTTTGTATTACAGTGTGGCTTGAGCTCTGTTGTATGGCTTTTAATTACTCCCAATAATAGAAGCAATTGACTGTGCATTAACAATGCTTAATATGATTTCCTTGATTCATTTTTATTGAAATTTATTGTAATTTCAGATACTGCTTTGGATCATTAGAGCCCCTACAGTCTTTGAAGTTTGAAAGATAGTCCTAAAAAGACTGACATTTATATCAAACTATTACTTTTTTTTATACTCTTCTAATCATAGGAGAAGGCAACAGTTTTCTTGATCACACAGTACCCTTGCAATGTGCTGTGGTATATAGCAATTAAGTAAAACATATGTGATTGAAGAGGTTCAACCATGTAGGTGATGGTTTATCCTTCATCTCCATAACTGAGCTAATTCCTTTGACTAGAAATTTTTTGTTATGGAAGATTTTTGTGTCGTTATTATGTTTGTATTTCAGTTTTTCTCACAACCCCACCTCAGGGGGTCTACACCTTCAGGTCATGGTCATGGCATGTTGAGAAATAGGTGAATATTTAGGACCCTACTTGCAGGCTGTCATGATCCTTAGAATGTTTAGATAAAAGGCAGCGCTGACTTCCCTGTCTTACATCACTTGCTTCACATAGTGTTTCATGTAGAGAAATTAGCATGTGGTCATCTAGGCAGTTCAGGATATTCTAGCCCTCCATGTTGCATACATTGCATTTTCTGACCATATAGAAAATAAACTAAAAATAATTACAATACTGAAGAACTGGTTTGGCTGCAGTTTTTTTCTAACAAAGTCTAAATCTTTAGCTTTCCTTCAGTTACAGTTATATTTCCTATTCACAAATCAGATTAATATAATTATTTCCATCATAAATTATTATTTAAAAATGACATTAATAGGTTTAGTGAATTCCTAAATATGTGCTTTGTTATGCCTTGGGGCTTAAAACTTTCTGGTGGGGCCATTACCTGATTTTATAATGATGGGTTCTAAACACATGATTCGCTGCCTTTTAGTAGTTCTTTTCTGTGCCCCTTGTTGGCCTCCTCTTCTATTCCGCAAGCTTCTGTTACAAGTCTCTTTCCACGAGTTCCACCCAATTGCTCTCTCCACATTATTAGCATATAATCACATACAAGGTTTTTTCCATCAATTATGAGCTTCTTTTTCTTTCAAATCCCATATCTAGTTAGCACGAACCTCTATACTCACCTTTTTTGCCTTTGCTTCTGTCTCAGTATCTCAGTAAGAAAGGTTTCTCCCTTATACCAAGATTAGGTTTTCCTCCTGTGCTCTATTATTTTAAACTTTACCCCTGCTTTTTCTTCTATGCAAAATACCCTTAGCAGCTTCCTCCTTTCTTATTGTTTATAAGCTTGTTCAATTTTCTGCCATCCTAGAAACAAAAGGGGAAAAACTATGAAATCACCTTTGTTCGTTTGTCTCACTTTTTGTTTTTATTTTTAAAGATTTTATTTATTTATTTTTAGAGAGGGAAAGAGAGGGAGAAAGAAAGGGAGAGAAACATCAATGTTCAGTTGCCTCTCACATGGCCCACGCTGGGGACCGCATCCCCCCACCCCTGCACTTGGAATCAACACTGAGCCACACCATCCAGGGCTCATTTGTCTTGCTTTTATCAAGCCCTTTAACTCTACTTATCATAGTCTGGCTTCTTAAAAGAGCGTGACTTTCACTGTATCTATTTCATTGTCCCTCATTCAAGGTAATCCTGCTAGGTGTTTACCACCACGCCACTGAGTGAAGCTGACAAAAGTGACCAATGACTTCTAAGTTACTGTACTCACAGGCTCTTTTTCAGTTCTTATTGTGGCTTCTGTTGCATTTTATGCCAGTAAAAATTTGATTGTTGACCATTTCTCTTTTCCATGACTTCCGTGGGACCACACTGAGTCAATTCTCTTTCTTACATGTTTGGAAATTCCCCTTGATATCCATTTAAGCTTCTTTTTTCTTTCTCCTCAAATATATTACCAAGGTTTTCATCCTTTGTCCTTTCTTTTCTTATTCTGTATAGTTTTTCTCTCAATAATCTCATTCATAGCCTTGGCTGTTCAGAGCCAAATCTATATTTATAACAACAGTGGAACTACATAACGCTCCTGCATTACTTCACACTCAGAACTTAATGTGTCTAAAACAGAGTGCATTGTCTTTCCTTCTGAATCATGCTCCTTCTCTGGTATTCTGTATTTTGATGAACAACTGTATTCTACTGCCATCGTAATCCAAGCTAGAAAGATAAGGACCATTTTTTACTCTTCCCTCTCTTTTATTATCCTCTTCTTTAAAAAAATAGTTGTATTATCCATCTTTTCATCCACATATCCATAGTTACTGCTACTCCATGGTTCATGGCTAGCTTTTGATACTTATTATATTTTCTAATTGATCTCCCTACTTTTTGTCTTTTACAGACTCATCCACCATAGTGCTCTCAGAAGGATATTTATTTTTTTAGTTACTTACTTTCTTAAATCCCATCAAAAGTTCCCATAGCACATATAAGATAATGTCTAAAGAAATTTGTCCATTATGTTTATATCCCTTCAATTGGATATTTGTGGCAACTTCATGTTTTCATTGTCTTTGTATCTGTTGTTGCTCCTGCCACACTATCCACAGAGGCCCTCGTCGATTCTAACGTGGACTTCGCTAACAACTGCCTTACTGATCTCATTGGTGTCTCCTTGGCTTCTTGTCTCTAACTCTACGTAATGTGACATTATGATTTTTCCTAAAATCAGAGCTGTAGTCATTTTTCTAGTTCAAAAACATTTAACGAATGCCTAAAATCTTTGTTTAACTTCTTGAAAGCCTAGTCATTTCAAATACAATCTTCTGCATGATACCATTCATGATTCTCCAATTATAATACCTATTGCCACTGTGATCCTCTATAGTCTTCTCTTGTTATGAACTTACTCTGTTAAATTTGGAGTAATGTGTGGACTTTTGAGAATGTTCTCATATTGAAGGTAGAGTTGTAGAGTACAGGGATTGTGTTTTACTTATTTTTTTTTTAATTCTTCAGATCCTTCACAAAATATGTGCTAACTAAATGTTATTAAAAGAAGACTATTACCCACTGAATGAATTTTTTATGTGAATTAAATGGGATGGTATGGGAAAAAAGACACTGTAATACAAAGACCACCTTACAAACATTATTGTTTGTAATTTTTGAATTGTCCAACATTATTTCTAGATGATGCTCTTTATTATGTGAATAAACATGTTCAAATAAGTAAAACAACTTTCCCAGGTTAAAAACATCTTTATGTATTCGCCTGGCTGGTGTAGCTCAGTGGATTGAGCGCGGGCCTGCGAACCGAAGGATCGCGGTTCGATTCCCAGTCAGGGCACATGCCTGGGTTGCCAGGCCAGTTCCCGGCAGGGGACATACAAGAGGCAACCGCACATTGATGTTTCTCTCCCTCTCTCCTTCCCTTCCCCTCTAAAGATAAATAAATAAAATGTAAAAGAAAAAAAAATCTTAAAAAAAAAAATCTTTATGTATTCAAAATGGAAACCCTAGATATTATTTATATGACACTTTAGGTTGAGATTAAAGCTGTTATCTCAGTACTAATAACTGAGCACCATTGGGTGAGTTGTTTTCACCATTATTTAAAATAAATGTGAGAATCATGTACAGTGAACATAATATTTTTCACATTTGCTTCTAATATTTTAATACTACTATGTGTTCAGCAACAACAAGCCCAGATGAATGATGAACTCCATAAAGAAGAGAAAATATGGAAAGAGAAATTCAAACAACATGAGGTATCTATTTGCTATTTTTCCTCAGTGCAATAATTATTCTTCATTTGAAATAAATTACTATGCCTAAAATGGAAATTTTAAAATAATAGTATCTAGATGGTATAGGATTTAACTTACTAAAGTTTTAAATGATCATAAGTCATTAGAACTTTACTTGAAATAGAGTGTCATGATAATGAAAATTAACTGCTTGGTAAGTATGTCTATACAAAACTGTAATTCTAAAATTTCTTTTTTTTTTTTAAATTTTTATTTTAATTGTTGATCTTGTACAGTTTTCTGTCTTTTATTAAACGTACTGTTGTGAGCATTTCACTGTGACTGAAAATTGTTATGAAAAATTACTGCTTTTTTAATTTATAAAGATTTTATTTTTTCATTTTTAGAGAGAAGGGGGTGGGGGGGAGAAAGAGAGGGAGAGAAACATCTATCAGTTGCCTCTCACAGGACCCCACTGGGGACCAGACTCCGCAATCCAGGCATGTGCCCTGCCCAGAAATTGAACCTGTGAAATTTTGGTTCACAGGCTGGTGCTCAATCCACTGAGCCACACCAGCCAGGGAGAAAACTTGGTGCATTTCTTGAACACAATTAATTGAATGTACTAAATAACCCCTTTGAATTTAAAATGATTTTCTTGCTATATTTATTAAATTTTAACTGTTATGTATCACAGTTTTTATATAAAGTTATTTTAAGTAATTCAAGTATCAAGTAGAGGAAAATTTCCATAATCCTGCTGTTCAGCTAAACATGTTACCTTTCTTTGTATTTCTTCAAGTCTTTATTTATATGAACACCCAGAAAAGATAAGTTTTTACTGGCCACATTTTTTTTGAAATATATTTGACATATAACATTATATAAAGTTTAAGGTTAAAACATGTTGACAGATATAGTTATGTATAATAATATAATTGTCTCTACTGTTCATCTTTAAATAAAAAAATTGGTTAGGCCTGTAAGGATACAGATTCATATAAATGACAAAAAAAAAAAAAAAAAAAAAAAGACCATAGTATCTTACCTGCAGGTAACTCAAATATCAGAATTAGGAGAGACATTAAAATAGCTAAAACTAGCATGCAGTAGCAAAATAGTTGCATAGGTGACATGAAAGAATTAGAATCTGTAATGAAGTATCAAGTGCACATTTTAGAGTTGAAAAATTCAGTATATAAAGTTAAATTTCAGTGGATATTTGACAGTAGATTTGACACAATGGGAGAGAATTAATGAAATTGAACTGAGATTAATAGAAAATATCCAAATGAAAGCACACAGAGGACAAAAATTGGAAAGGCAGAAAATAACACAAATATGAGGTATATAGTGTAAAGATAAAAATTGCATATAATATTAATCTTGGAGGAAAGGAGAGAGAGAAGGAGCAGAAGCAATGGGTCTGAAGAGTAATAGTTGAAATGGTTTTAAATTACTTTTAAGAAGTCAATCTGAACATTCAGAGATGATTAATGATTCCCAAGTAGAACATATATACAGAAAATCACACTTGGAAACTATTGAAATAAAAGACAAAGGGGAAAATAGTCTTGAAAGCAGCAAGAAGAAAAAAGGCACATCACATAAAAAAAAATGCAAGAGTAAACTAACAGCTGACTTTTTAAGTGAAATGATAGAAGGAAGAAAACAGTAGAATAACAAAAAAATAAGTGCTCAGTGCTAATTAATGGTTTTTGATTATCAATGTTTTTGGAATCTTGAGTCTTCCCCTACTTTTTGAATCAGATTTCATTTCCTATAGGATATAGGACACCAAAACACTTATTAAGAAACATTTTTGGATGGCAAATTTTCTCAATCTTTGTGCCTTTGAAAATGTTTTTGTTTTTAAAACTGGATGATTTGTTTCCTTGGGTTTACAGTCCAGATTTATTACCATTTAGTTATTTTTTTTTAATTTTTATTTTAATTGTTGATCTTGTACAGTTTTCTGTCTTTTATTCCCACCCCAACCCACCACCCCAACCCTCCCCACCTCCCTCCCATTTCCACCCCATTAGTTTTGTCAATGTGTCCTTTATTTTTTTATTTATTTTTTAATCAGTATTTTTTAATTGTTGATATTGTACAGTTTTCTGTCTTTTACCCCACCCCCAGCCCACTGCCCCAGCCCTCCCCCCTTCCTCCCATTTCCACCCCCCATAATTTTTGTCCATGTGTCCTTTATACTTCTTCCTGTAAACCCTTCCGCTTTTCTCCTGAAACTCCCTCCCCTCTCCCCTCTGGTCACTGACAGACTGTTCTTAAATTCAGTGTCTTTGTTTATATTATGCTTGTTTGTTTGTTTTGTTGATTAGGTTCCTGTTAAAGGTGAGATCATATGGTATTTGTCT
Source organism: Glossophaga mutica (assembly GCA_039655065.1). Classification (NCBI taxonomy): domain Eukaryota; kingdom Metazoa; phylum Chordata; class Mammalia; order Chiroptera; family Phyllostomidae; genus Glossophaga; species Glossophaga mutica. Next base: position 79,928,337 of record CM077304.1, read on the forward strand.
TCCACTGCCTGGCTTATTTCGCTTAGCATGATGCTCTCCAATTCCATCCCTGCTGTCGCAAAGGGTATGAGCTCCTTCTTTCTTTCTGCTGCATAGAATTCCATTGTGTAAATGTACCATGTGTCCTTTATACTTGTTCCTGTAAACCCTTCCCCTTTTTCCCTGAAATTCCCTCCCCTCTCCCCTCTGGTGACTGTCAGCCTGTTCTCGATTTCCATGACTTTGGTTATATTATGCTTGTTTGTTTGTTTTGTTGATTAGCTTCCTCTTAAAGGTGAGATCATATGGTATTTGTCTTTCATTGCCTGGCTAATTTCACTTAGCATGATGCTCTCAAGTTCCATCCATGCAGTTGCAAAGGGTATGAGCTCCTTCTTTCTTTCTGCTGCATAGAATTCCATTGTGTAAATGTACCACAGTTTTTTGATCCATTCATTTACTGATGGGCATCTAGGTTGCTTCCAACACTTGGTTATTGTAAATTGTGCTGCTATAAACATAGGGGTGCATAGGTTCCTTTGGATTGGTGTTTCAGGGTTCTTAGGATATAGTCCTAGCAGTGGAATTGCTGGGTCAAAAGGTATATCCATTTTTAGTTTTTTTAGAAAATTCCATACTGTTTTCCATAGTGGTTGTACCAGTCTGCACTCCCACCAGCAGTGCACTAGAGTCCCCTTTTCTCCACAACCTCTCCAACACTTGCTGTTTGTTGCTTTGTTTATGAGGGCCATTCTGACTGGTGTCAAGTGGTATCTCATTATGTTTTTAATTTGCATCTCTCTGATAGCTAGCGATATCGAGCATCTTTTCATGTGTCTCTGGATCCTCTGTAAGTCCTCCTTGGAGAGGTGTCTGCCCAAGTCCTTTGGCCATTTTTTAATTGGGTTGCTTGTCTTCTTAGAGTGGAGTTGTGTAAGTTCTTTGTATATTTTGGAGATTAAACCCTTATCTGAGGTATCATTGTCAAATATGTTTTCCCACACAGTTGGTTCTCTTTATATTTTAATACTGTTTTCCTTGGCCATGAAGAAGCTTTTTATTTTGATGAGATCCCATTTGTTTATTCTTTCCTTTATGTCCCTTGCTTTAGGGGACATATCAGTAAAAATGTTGCTGCGTGGAATATCTGAGATTTTCCTGCCTATGTTCTCCTCTAGGACTTTAATGGTGTTACGGCCTATGTTTAAATCATTTATCCACCTTGAATTTATTTTTGTGTATGGTGTAAGTTGGTGCTCGAGTTTCATTTTCTTGCACGAAGCTGTCCAGTTCTCCCAACACCACTTGTTGAAGAGGCTATTTTTACTCCATTTTATGTTGCTGCCCCCTTTGTCGAATATTAATTGACTATAGAGACTAGGGTTTATTTCTGGGCTCTCTGTTCTATTGCACTGGTCCACGTGCCTGTTTTTATGCCAGTACCAGGCTGTTTTGATTACAGTGGCTTTGTAATACAGTTTGGTATCAGGTATTGTGATCCCTCCTGCTTTGCTCTTCTTTCTCAAGATTGCTGCTGCTATTCTGGGTCATTTATTGTTCCATATAAATTTTTGAAGTGTTTGTTCTATATCTGTGAAATATGCCATTGGTACTTTAATGGGTATTGCATTGAATCTGTAGATTGCTTTGGGAAGTATGGACATTTTGATGATGTTAATTCTTTCGATCCATGAACACGGCATGTGTTTCCATTTATTTGTGTCTTCCTTGATTTCTTTCTTCAGTGTTGTGTAGTTTTCTGCATACAGGTCTTTTACCTCCTTGGTTAGGTTTATTCCTAGGTACCTTATTTTTCTTTTTGCTATATCAAATGGGATTTTTTTCTTGATTTCTGCTTCTGCTGTTTCATTGTTGGTATACAAAAATGCCTTTGATTTCTGAATATTGACTTTGTATCCGGCTGTTTGGCCAAATTCATTTATTAGGTTGAGCAGTTTTTTGGCTGAGACTATAGGATTTTCTATGTATACTATCATATCATCTGCAAACAATGATAGTTTTGTTTCCTCCTTTCCAAGTTGGATGCCTTTTATTTCCTTTTCTTGTCTAATCACTGTGGCTAATACTTCCAATACTATATTGAATAAAAGTGGTGAAAGTGGACATCCTTGTCTTGTTCCTGATTTTAGTGGAAAAGAATTTAGTTTTTGCCCATTGAGTATGATGCTGGCTGTAGGTTTCTCATCTATAGCCTTTATTATGTTGAGGAATGCTCCCTCTATTCCCACTTTGCTGAGTGTTTTTATCATAAATGGGTGTTGTACCTTATCAAATGCTTTTTCCGCATCTATTGATATGATCATGTGATTTTTGTCTTTGCTTTTGTTTATGGATGAATTACATTTACTGATTTGCGCATGTTGAACCATCCTTGCATCCCTGGGATGAATCCCACTTGGTCATGACACAGTCCTAAAGATCAATGAATCCAGGAGTTGGTTCTTTGAAAAGATCAACAAAATCGACAAGCCTTTAAGCAGGCTCATCAAGAAAAAAAGAGAGAGGACTCAAATAAACACAATCAGAAATGAAAGAGGAGAGATTACAACTGACACCGCAGAAATACAAAGGATTGTAAGAAATTACTATGAAGAACTGTATGCCAAGAAATTTGAAAACCTAGGTGAAATGGACAGGTTTCTAGAAAAATATAACCTTCCAAAATTCAATGAAGAAGAAACAGAAAGCCTGAACAGACCAATAACAGCTGGTGCAATTGAATCAGTAATCAAAACACTCCCAACACACAAAAGTCCTGGACCAGATGGCTTCACAGGAGAATTCTACAAAACATTTAAGGGAGAGCTAACCCCTATTCTCCACAGACTATTCGAAAAAATCCAAAATGATGGAAGACTCCCAAACTCTTTTTATGAAGCCAGCATCATCCTAATCCCAAAACCAGATAAAGACACAACAAAGAAGGAGAACTTCAGGCAATATCGCTGATGAACATAGATGCTAAAATCCTCAACAAAATATTGGCAAACCGCATCCAACAACACATTATTACCATTTAGTTTTAACAATGTAAAGCTATAACTCCATTGCATGTTTTAATTTTGCCTGTTAGGATTTTTTTTTACATTTTACATTCATCCACACATATTTATTGGTCTTTTGTTATCTTCCAGGCATTTCTCTTAAGTCCTCAAGATATAGCAGTGTATCAAATAGAAAATAACCTCTACCTCCAGGGATGTTACATTTTTTAGGTTTCTGAACTGGTACTACCATTTATACCAATGTAGTGTGTGTGTGTATGTGTGAGTGAGTGTTATGAGTGTTACCTCAACTCTTTATGTTATGAGCTTTTCTTGATTTAGAAAATATTTTTCTGTTCCCTTCAGTTTTTCTTAGTTCTTTACTCTGGAACTTCTACTAGTCATGTGAGTTTCTGTGTTGATCTTTTTATATCTAAACATCTCTGCCATATATTTCATGTTGTTATTTTGTATGCTGTTTTGGGAAAATACCTAATTTAGAAGTTTTTCTTTAGGCCATCAGCTGTTAAGCCATTCTATTTCAATTTTTTAGTCATTTTTTTTATTTGAGCACTTACATTCTATTTTTAGGGAGCTTATTTCTGTTTAAACATGTCTTTTTCTAATTTTTCTTTACTTGTATTTTTTAGTTTAATAACTCTACGTTCTCAGAAGTTTATTCTTTTGCTTATTAAAGTAGTTTCATTGGCTTACATCATTTGTTTGTTTTGCTCAAATTTTGCTGAATTTTTTAATGTGTTTACTTTTGTTGTAGGATTCTAGTGATAGTGACATTTTCTCACCTAACTCCAAATTGCCTCATTTAATGTAATATATGCATATCAATTTTCTTTTTTAACATATTTTATTGATTATGCTATTACAGTTGTCTCATTTTCCCCCATCATTCTTCTCCACCCTGAATACCCTCTCCCACCCTCATTCCCCCACTTTAGTTCATGTCCATGTGTCATAAGTTCTTTAGCTTCTACTTTTCCCACACTATTCTTGCCCTCCCCCTGTCTATTTTCTACCCACTGTCTATGCTACTTATTCTCTGTACCTTTTCCCCCTCTCTCCTCCTCCCACACCCCTGTTGCTAACTCCCCATGTGATCTCCATTTCTGTGGTTCTACTCCTGTTCTAGTTGTTTGCTTAGTTTGCTTTTGTTTTGGGTATGGTTCTTAATAGCTGTGAGTTTGCTGTCTTTTCACTGTCATATTTTTATCTTCTTTTTCTTAGATAAGTCCCTTTAACATTTCATATAGTAAGGGCTTCGTGATGATGAACTCCTTGAACTTGACCTTATATGAGAAGCAGTTTATCTTCCCTTCCATTCTAAATGACAGCTTTGCTGGATAGAGCAATTTTGGATGTAGGTCCCTGCCTTTCAAGACTTCAAATATTTCTTTCCAGCCCCTTCTTGCCTGTAAGGTCTCTTTTGCGAAATCAGCTGACAGTCTGATGGGAACTCCTTTGTAGGGGTCTATCCCCTTATCCCTCGCTGCTTCTAGAATTCTCTCCTTCATTTTAATCTTGGCTAATATAATTATGATGTGCCTTGTTGTGTTCCTCCTTGGGTCCAACTTCTTTGGGACTCTCGGAGCTTCCTGGAAGTCTATTTCCTTTGCCAGATTGGGGAAGTTCTCCTTTATTATTTGTTCAAATAAGTTTTTCACTTGTTGCTCTTCCTCTTCTCCTTCTGGTACCCCTATAATTCAGATGTTGGGACGTTTCCAGATGTCCTGGAGGTTCCTAAGCCTCTCCTCATTTTTTTGAATTCTTGTATCTTCCTCGTTTTCTGTTTGGTTGTTAGTTTATTCCTTCTGGTCCACGCTATTGATTTGAGTCCCAGTTTTTCTCCCATCTCTATTGGTTCCCCATGCATCTTCCTTCATTTTACGTATTGTAGCCTGCATTTTTTCATCTAATTTGTGAGCAAAATCAACCAATTCTGTGAGCATCCTGTTCACCAGGGCTTTGAACTGTGCATCTGATAGGTTGGCTATCTCTTCATGGTTTAGAGGAATTGGCTCTAGGTTTTTGATTTGTTCTCCAGTTTGAGCCATTTTTGGTGTTTTGTTGTTGTTGTTTGTTTGTTTTGTTTTGGTTTTGGTCTGGGTGCGGCTGTTACTTAGTGATGAGTGGAGCCTTAGGTGTTCCCCAGTGCGGGGCAGCCCAGTTGCTGAGTTGTGGCGCTGTATGTGGGGGTGGGGTCCCAGAGGGAACAATGGCGCCTGCTCTGCTCTCTCCCGGATTCCAGTTCCTTCCACCGCCTCCCCTTCACCTGGACCATCTGTGCACGTGAATGTGGGACCACCTGGTCAGCCAGCCTCCTTGTGCAGCCTCACTGGGAATGCACGGTTGCCATCCCATACCCGGGGTCTGCCAGCTGCCACCTGTTTGCCTTGGAACTGCCAGCCACTGCTGCCTGTGTTCCCGGGTCCGCACCTCCACTTTTTCCTGCCGAGACTCTGCCCCTCTTACCGGTCTGGATGAATGGTTGTTGGACTTCTGTACAGTTCAATTTCCTATCAGTTCTGGTTGTTTTCTTGTTTCTAAATGTTTGTTGTCCTTAATTTTGGCTGTGAGAAGAGGCACAGTGTGTCCACCTACACCTCCATCTTGGCCGGAAGTCTCAATTTTCTTAACAGTTATGAAAGAATAAGACGTGTGACTAGACTAATTCCTCATATTCCTTTCATGATGATTTGTATCACCTTCCTGGTATCATGTCTCACAAAAATAATTCCCTGCTTCCGCAGTCCCTGTCCTAGCTCTTGGAGCCTATTTTATCTGAACTTCCATCTCAGAACATTGAAGTCCTTTTCTTCTACACAAATTTGGCTTGTGGTTTTTCTTGTTTTTTTTTTTTTTTCCTTTCTCTGTGTCAATTTGATTTCATATGCTTTCTTTCCTCAAGGAATTCCTCAATTTAATCTGGTTGGCTTAGGATAGCCATGTTAGAGTATCAACTTACTAACTTGATAGAAACTCCTAAATATTTAAAAATTAATATACTTTAAAATAAATGACTTTAGTTTTTCTAAGAAAATTTTATAGTAACTTTATTATTATTTTAGTTTTAGTATTTGCTTTTAATCTTTATTTTAGGTAATATTATGATAAAATTGCACATTTAGTTTATGCTAACTGCTATTTTTCTTTATTATAGGAGTTTATTAGAAACCTGAATTTACAAATGGAAGAAGAAAGAACAAGATTTAAAGACCTACAGGAAAAAGAAAAAATGCGTTTATTAAAAATGCAGCATAATGCAGCTGTAAAAATTCAAACTAAATATAGAGCATTTGTGTCCTACCAAAAATATGGCCCAATTATAAAAGAACAAATAGAAAATAAGAAAAAAAAAGCACTAGAATTGAAAGAAAAGGAAGCAAAAATACGACAGATTGAAGAAGAAAAACGAAAAAGATTAGAGGAGGAAAAAAAGATAGAAGAAGAGCTACAAAGACAGAAGAAAGAAGAAAGAGAAAGGAGAGAAAAAGAATATGAGGGAAAAAAGAATATCGTGAGACAAGAAAGAGAGCAACTACTAAACAAAGAAAAATTAAAATTAACAGAAGATGCAAGAAAACAGCTAATAATAAGTAGACCATTAAAAAAGGGAGGACATAATGCCACACATTTAACTGTTGAGAATATATCAAAGAATAAGAATGAAACAGCCAAAATGCTAGGGGATGAAAAGTCAAACAAGTGGCAAGATGTTCCACTTTGGTTAGTTAAAGAATTGAATGAAAGAGAAACTAGAGATAAACAGCTTATACTGAAAGAATCAATACAAGTGCAATTAGAAGAATCTATATCAAGCCAAGCAGTTTTGGTAGAATTTAAAATGGAAGAAAAAAATGAAAACCTAGCAAAACAACAGTGCTCAGAAACATTGGTCAAGCAAGCAAGAAAATATGACAATACAGGCAAAAAAACTGAATTGGAAAACCCAGATGTAAAAGAACATATGGAAGAACACTTTCAGCTGCAAGAATTAATCTGTCCAATAGTCCAAAAGGAAAAAACCATGGAGGTTGCTGTAAATGAGAATGTAACACAAGAAACCCACATAATAATATTAGGACATAATCAAGAAATTACTGAAGTGAAAAACAAGAAAGTACAGAAAATAATCAAAGATAATCAACACAGTCAGATACAGAAAGTAGAAAAGGAAGAGATATCAGAATGGAAGGGAACTTCATCTGAAGAGGATAACATTTCAGTGATTTCATTGAAACAAGAACTACTACCATTAAAATTAGAAAATTCTGAATATGTAGGGGAAAAAGTAATATTACAAGGAAAAGAAATTGATTTTAAATCCAAGGAAACTGAGGAGAACCCAAAGGGCAATGCTCTGAATAGTGATGTGATTATTAATGCTAGTGATATTATGATAAATGTAGAAGGCAAAATAAACAAGCAAAATTATGATTCAGGTAGATATACTCACTGTGATGACTTAGGTATCTATAATACCCAAAACTCCTTGCTTTTTAAACAAGCAGACTCTCTAAAGTCTCATGTTAAAGAAATTCCAGAAGAATGTCATGAACATAGAGCTGAATGTGAAAGTTTCGTGACCTGCTCTGCCCCAGAGCCAGCGCTTCTGTCCTCTATTGAAGAAAAAAGGCTAGCCTGGATAAAGTCATTTAAACCCTGGTTGGAAATTTTAGAGCAAAATCAACAAAAGAAGATTGTTAAGAAGAAGAGGCTTGTGAAATGTCCAGCCAACACAATGCCCCCCTTGAATACACTAGATATTCTTCAGTGTGGCTCTTGGAATACTTTACAACAGGTATTTGTAATTGTATAATGCATTGTTTTTTTTAACCTGTAATTGGTTCTCTAAGCATAACTTTTAAAATCTTGGTAGAATATGCATATTTTATATTCACGAATTCTGTCCTTTAATCACTGATGTTGTTAGTGAAATATTGCCTTCATTTGAAAGGGGATGTGCCTGAAAGATATCAAATTATTATGGGAATTTTTTCCCTCAATGAATCACTGTTAAAAGCTTTCATTTATGTCTTTTTTACATTTACATTTATTATTTTTAATTTTTTATTATATTTTATTAATTATGCTATTACAGTTCTCCCAATTTTTTCCCATTTACCTCCCCTCCAGCTAGCATCCCCCACTCCCTCAGGCAATCTTCACACCATTATTCATGTCTATTGGTCACGCATTGGTTCTTTGACTACTCCAATTCCAATACTGTACTTTACATGGCTATTCTGTAACTACCTATTTGTACTTCTTAATCCCCTCACCACTTTACCCATTCGTCTATATACACCTCACATCTAGCAACCATCAAAATGCCCTCCGTGTCCTTGATTCTGTCTCTGTCCTTGTTTGCTTAGTTTGTTTTTTAGATTCAATTGTTGATAAATATTTATTGCCATTTTATTGTTCATACTTTTGATCTTCTTTTTCTTAAATAAGTCCCTTTAACATTTAATATAATGGTTTGTTGATGATGAACTCCTTTAATTTTTTTCTTGTCTGAGAAGCTTTTTATCTGCCCTTTGATTCTAAACGATGGCTTTGCTGGGTAGAGCAATCTTGGCTGTAGGTCCCTGCTTTTCATGACTTTGATTTCTTGCCAATCCTTTCTAGCCTGCAAAGTTTCTTTTGAGAAATTAGCTGACAGTCTTATGGGAATGCTCCTGTAGGTAACTAACTTCTCTTGCTGCTTTTAAGATTCTTTATCTTTAACCTTTGACATTTTAATTATGATGTGTCTTGGAGTGGGTCTCTTTGCATCCATCTTGTTTGGGACTCTGTGCTTCTTGGACTTGCATGTCTATTTCCTTCACTAAATTAGGGAAACTTTTTTTCATTATTTTTTCAAATAGAGTTCCAATTTCTTGTTCTTTCTCTTCTCCTTCTGGGACCCCTATGATATGAATGTTGGACCTCTTGAAGTTGTCCCTGAGGCTGCCTACACTATCCTTGTATTTTTGGATGCTCTTTTCTTCTTGTTGCTCTGATTGGTTGATATTTGCTTCTTTATCAATGTTCAAAATCATTGATTTGATTCTCAGCTTCATCCATTCCATTCTACTGTTGTTTCTGTGTAAATTGTTTTTTATTTCAATTAGTATATCCTTTGTTTCTGACTGGATTTTTTTAATGCTGTTGAGGTTCTCACTAAATTCCTTGAACACCCTTGTAACCAGTGTTTTGAACTCTGCATTTGTTAGATTGCTTATCTCCATTTTATTTATTTTATTGCTTATCTTTTCTGGAGTTTGATCTCTTCTTTCATTCTAGTCATGTTTCTTTGTTTCCTCATTTTGGCAGCTTCCCTATGTCTGTTTCTATGTATTAGATAGAGCTGCTATGACTCTGTGTCTTGGTAGAGTGGGCTAATATAGTAGAGGTCCTGTAGGGTCTTGTGGCACAGCCTCCTCTATCACCTAAGCTGAGTACTTCAGGTGAGCCCTTCATGTGGGCTGAGTACAACTTCCTCTTGTAGTTGAGCCTTCATTGCTATTAGCAGATCATGGGAAAAAATTTACCCACGCCACTCAGCTACAAGGATTGGCGGTGATACTGACCACTGCCATCTGTCCTCTGTGGAGCATCAGCTGTTTGGGAGCAGGGAGGCGGTGCTCCACCATGGTCTGTATCTGTTCACTGGGTATGCAGGCCATGGGCTTAGGATCCTGGGCACTGTTAGCCAAGGTCAGCCCCCACCTCTTTTATGTGGGGCCACCCTGCCTGAGTTACAAAGCAATCTGAGATGGCTGCTACTTGTGCTGGGCTTGGAGATTCCCAGGTGAAACCAATCTGTGAATCTGGGCTGGTTGCGGCTTACACCAGGCCTGGGTCCCTTAACGAGACATAGGGAGGCTGGGGGCTCACTGAGGCTGGGTTTTGCTTATTGAGAGGATTTAGGAAGTCAGGAAGCATGAACCAAAACCAGACATTCATATGGGAAAGCAGCTTGGGTGGGCATGTAAGTTGGGTATAATGGAGTCTCTGGGGATCTCCAGGGAGAAACAAACAGTATTAGCCAGGTTGGTGGAGTCTCAGATATGGCACTGGCCAGCCAGCTCTGTGGCTCTGGGTGGGTAGGGTTCAGAAAAGGGACACTGGCCTCTGCCTACCCTTTTATCTATGAGAAAGTTGTTCCCCAGTTCCTGTCTGATGCCAGACACTTCAGTTTCTCCCTGTATGCCACTGGAGCCTTTCAAGCAGCTACCCCGGTGCTGGAGCTCAGAGGGAGTGTTTGATTAAGTCTGTGTGTGGGTTCTTTAAGAAGAACTGCCTGGGAATCCAGAAGTTTCTTCCACCAACACAATCCCCACTGTTTTTTGCAGCCAGAAATTAACGGGGGTTTGTTTTTCTGGCACTGGAAACCTGTGCTGGGGGGCCTGGTCTGGGGCTAGCACTCCTCTTTCTTGAGCTACACATCCTGAATTTTTACCCCCCACATGTGGATGTAGGACTAGTCCATTCCATGTCTCCACCACTCCGCCAGTCTGGATGGATGTGGTTTCTTTAATTCCATAGTTGTCGCCTTCTATTTAATTTGATTTCTGAAGGTTCTGAGTGATGGTTGTTCTATATTTTGGTTGTAATTTTGATGTGGTTGTACAATGAGGCATGCCATGTTTACCTATGTCACCATCTTGACCAGAAGTTTATTTATACTTAAAGCCTGCGTTTAAGAGCCCTCTAGTTGCTATTAAGCTTCTAAGAATGGAGGCTTCTGGGAATGTAGGGTTGAATTAGAATAGGAAATTCCCAACTGATATCTAGTGAGGAGTTTGCTTTAGTCTTTTTTAAAATTATTGTTATTCTATTACAGTTGTCCCAATTTTCCCTCTTTGCCCTCCTAGGCCAAGCCTACCTCACTCACACAGTCAATCCCAACACCATTGTCCATGTCCATGGTTCATTCATACATGTTCTTTGTCTAGTCCTTTCTCCTTCTTTCCACCATTTCCTCCTCTCTCGTCCCTTCTAGTCACTGTTAGTTTGTTCCATGTTTCCATATCTTCGGTTTTATTTTGCTCATTAGTTTATTTTGTTCATTAGATTCCTCTTATAAATGAGATCATATGGTATTGTCTTTCACCAACTGGCTTATTTCACTTAATGTAATACTCTCCAGTTCCATCCATGCTGTTGTAAAAGGTAGAAGTTCCTTTTTCCTTTCTGCTGTATAGTATTCCATTGCATAAATGTACCACAGTTTTTTGTTCCACTTATCTACTGATGGGCAATTCAGCTGCTTCCAGCACTTGGTTATTATAAATAGCACGGCTATGAACATTGGGGTGCATAAGTTCTTTTAATTGGCGTTTCTGGATTGTTAGGGTGTATTTCTAGCAGTGGAATCGGTGGTCAGTGGCAGTTCCATTTTTAATTTTTTGAGGAAATTCCATGCCGTTTTTCACAGTGGCTGCACCAGTCTGCATTCCCACCAACAGTGCACTGGAGTTCTTTTTTCTCTACACCCTTGCCAGCACTTGTTGTTTGTTAATTAATGATAGGCATTCTGAAAGGTGTAAGGTGATATCTCATTGTGGTTTTAATTTGCATTTTTCTGATGACTAGTGATGTTGGTCATCTTTTCATATGTCTATGTACCCTCTCTATGTCCTCCTTGGAGAAATGTCTGTTCAGGTCCTTTGCCCATTTTTTAATTGGATTTTCTTCCTGGTGTTGCGTTGTATGAGTTCTTTCTATATTTTGGAGGTTAAATCCTTGTCTGATGTGTCATTGGCAAATAATGTTCCCCCCTACAGTTGGTTCCCTTTTTGTTTTGCTGATGGTTTCTTTAGCCATGCAGAAGGTTTTTAATTTTATGTAGTCCCATTTGTTTATTTTTTCCTTTATTTCCCTTGCCCTAGGAGATATATCACAAAAATATTGCATTGTGGGATATCTGACATTTTACTGCCTATGTTCTGCTAGGACTTTTATGGTATGAAGACTTACATTTAAGTCTTATCTATTTTGAGTTTATTCTGGTGTATGGTGTAAGTTGGTGGTTTAGTCCCTTCCCTCCCCTCCCCTCCCCTCCTCTCCCCTACAGGAACTAGGAAATCAGGAGGTGTTAGTTTGGCTTTTCATTTTTTTTAAAGACTTTGCTTATTTTTAGAGAGAGGAGAAGGGAGGGAGACAGAGAGGGAGAGAAACATCGATTGGTTGCTTCTATGCCCCCAACCCAAGCACATGCCCTGACTGGGAATTGAACCAGTGACCTTTTCATTTGCAGGCTGGCACTAAATCCACTGAGCCACACCAGCCAGGGCAAATAATGACATTTTTAATTCTTCCTTTCCAATTTGGATGCCTTTTATTCATTTTTCTTACCTGATCATTGTGGCTAGAACATCCAGTACTATGTTGAATAAGAGTGGTGAAAGCAGACATCCTTTGTCTTGTTCCTGATCTTAAGTGAAAAACTTTTAGTTTTTGCCTGTTGAGTATAATGTTGGCTGTAGGTTTCTCGTATATGGCTTTTGTTACATTGAGATATTCTCCCTCACTTCCCACTTAGCTGAATGTTTTTATCATAAATGGGTGCTGTACCTTATCAAATGCTTTTTCAGCATCTATTGATATGATCATGTGGTTTTTGTCTTTCACTTTGCTTATGTGATGTATTACATTTACTGATTTGTGAATACTGTGCCATCCTTGAATCCCTGGGATGAATCCCACTTGATCGTGGTGTATGATCTTTTTCATATATTGCTGGATGTGGCTTGCCAATATTTTGTTGAGGATTTTAGCATGTATGTTCATCAGAGAGATTGACCTGCAATTTTCTTTCTTTCTTGTGTCTTCACCTGTTTTTGGAAATAGGATAATACTGGCCTCATAAAAGGACTTTGGGAGTCTTCCATTTTCCTGAATTTTTGTAATAGTTTGAGAATGATAGGAGTTAGTTCTTTAAATATTTGGTAAAATTTGGCTGTGAAGCCAATTCTAGGGCTTTTGTGTGTCAGGAGTTTTTTTGATTACTGATTCAATTTCACTGGATGTTATCAGTCTATTCAGACTTTCTGCTTCTTGATTCAGTTTTGGGAGATTGTCTGTTTCCAGAAACTTATTCATTTTGCCCAGGTTGTCAAATTTCTTGGTATATAGTTGTTCGTAGTAATTTCTTAAAATCCTTTGTATTCCCGTGGTACCAGTTGTAACTTCTCTTTCATTTCTGATTTTATTTATTTGGTTCTCCCTCTTTTTTTCTTTATGAGTCAGGTTAAAGATTTGTCAATTTTGTTTATCTTTTCAAAGAATTAGCTCCTGGATTTATTGATCCTTTGTATTGTTTTTTTAGTCTCTGTGTAATTTAATTCTGCTCTGATCTTGATTATTTCCTACCTTCTACTCATTCTGGGCTTTGTTTGTTGTTGTTCTTCTAGTTCTTGTAGATGTTAGATTAGGCTGTTTGTTTGAGATTCTTTTTATCTTTGGGTAGTCCTGTATTGCTCTGAACTTCCCTCTGAATTTGCTTTAGTCTTGAGCCACAGTACCACCTAGTGGCTTTTTTTGGAATGAAATTGATTTTACTGTACTTGACAAGTGCTGTGAAAATAGGACTAACAGCAATGGAAGCCTCTAGTATTTCTTTAGAAACATAATTATTTGGTAATGTAAATTTAGTGGATATATACATGAACTTTAAAACAGCTGTCACCAAATGCTACTAATTTTCTATGTTTATGGAGCCCATAGTTTCGATCAAAATTAAGACAGAAACCTAACCAATGTGTAGAAAAACAGAGAAGAATATTTCAAATAGTGGAATATCAAAAAGTACTTAATGATTTAAAAACATGTATTTGACTAGGGTCTTAAACTCAAATGTATTTAATAAATTTTTTTCAGTTTCTTCATATAGGCAGATGCCTATGAAACATTCCATTGTTATATATGTATTATTTTATTGATCAGTATTTACTGTTGGAACAAAGGGACAGATAGAAAACCTAGTCTTTGCCTTTAGGGAGCTTACTGTAGTAGAGAAAAAGGTATTAAGTAGATATACAGATAAATATAGATCTTGATAATTACTGTAAATAAGATTTCAGGGTATTTTGTGAGAAGATAAGACAGTGTGGTTTAAAGAGATCTCTGGGATGTAAAAGAACAGTGTAAAGAACAAGCATTACTTTGAAGTGTCCTCTCTTTCCTAAGTAATATATTTGCCATATCCATCAGATCTACAGAGGTACACATATAATCTTTCTGAGTTCTTCTGTTTTTCATCTTTGTCTATGTTATATTGGGAACCATTCTTTTTCTATGTTCCGAAAAAATGTGGCTGCAGGCTCTCTTAAGTAATGACATAGCTACTAACTATTTTATTTAAATTAATTTTTCTAGCGAATATCTGTTTGGGGTAAGCATGAGTGACAGCTTCACATGTACAGGGTAGTTGTTTCAAAAGTAAAACTGCAGTTAGGGCAGCAGTGGTGCATGCCTTTGTTGTGGGTCTCTTCTGTCCAAAGAGAAGAGCACTGAGTAGGTTAAAATGTGTGAACCTCTGTCCCCTTAGTGTTTCTTCTGCCCACTCAGTTTCTTCTGTGGAACTCTTGGTAACTTATATAAAGTGAGAATTAACCCTTTCTTTTACTTCTTAGAGCATAACCTTCCAAACTGTGATGTATATGCAGGTCACCTGGGGGTTGATCGGGATTTATTAGGTCTGGTGATCAACCCCAGTGCTCTGCATTTTCACAGTGACCCTGGGTGATGCTGGTGGTGCTGGTCCATCGAATAACTGGAGTAGGAGTGTTCTACAGGATCCTGTGATCCTGACCACTACTCTAAGCAGCTATTTCAAACATTTAACTTTTCTTTGAAGTCTCAAAATATAAACAATAGAGATAAAAAATATATGTGAATGTGCAATATAAATATTGAAGTGTTGTAAAATATCATCTTGTAATGACTCTGGCAGCTTATCATGGTGTCTTCATTCACCACTGCTGCTGACCTATGACTCACTTTATCATTTTGATTTTCTAATCTCAGCTTTACATCTTTGTTCTTATCTTGATGAACCATTGTCATAATTGAAAGGTCCTTCTGGAGAGAACATTTAGAAAAGAAAAGTTTACTCTTCTTGAATTTCACCCAATAATGAATTCACTTTGTTTATATAATCTCTCACTTGGAGCTTTTAGGACACATATCAGTTTCTTGTCCATACTTGTTTATGTATTGCTAGGCGAATAGTGATTTTGATTGCTTGACTGGGATGGATGAATAGGAGGATGGATATATGGATGGATAAATAAATCTAAGTAAATGTTCATCTTATCTCCATATCATTACTAGCTTCACAGTTTTGATGAAGTGTACTGATTCAAAAAAAAGAAATTAATATAAATTATTTGAGTGTAATTTATTTAATAAAGTACTAACAAGCCCTGTATCAAGTAAGATCTGGGTTCCAATTTTATCTTTGTTGTTTACAGACTGTGTTACCTTGTGTAAGGTTCTTGAGCCTCTGTTTTGTCTTCTATGAATTGGGAAGAGCAGCACCTACTTTATAGGATTGTTCAGTTTAAAATACAATATATGAAGAATACAGTCTAGGGCTCCTAATATATAGCATAGTCATTGTCAAACATGGATCTCAAGTATCTGAAGAAAAAGGCAATTGGATTTTTAAAGCTGCTTAATAACATATTTCATGAAAGTAGTTCTTAAACTGAAAATTCTGAAACATCTACTGTATGCAATAATATCATAAAAGGATATAACTGAAGATCAGTGATTATTGACAGCTAATATATTTTAATTTTTCCTAATTTCCTTCCTTCCTTCCTTCCTTCCTTCCTTCCTTCCTTCCTTCCTTCCTTCCTTCCTTCCTTCCTTCCTTCCTTCTTTGCTTTTTATGATAATTTGCTTTAAATAGCACCACAAAGAAGGGTACTAAGCTTAAGGATTTTTTTTATATCATTTTATAACATGGCACAAATTATAACAGTTTAGTTGCCGATTAGCTTTTAGACCACAACATCTCACCTCTCTTATACAAGATAAATTATAATAAACTGGACTTATTTGAAGTTAGATTCTCTTTCACTTAATCCACTACTCATACCTTGCATTCAGTCTCTGCATCTGTTTTTTTAGAATGATATCATTTCTTTAGGTTCAGCAGATCTGAGATGTGGTACTGAACAGGTGTTCTGCAAAAAGCAAAACACAGTCATTGTTTTCATTACGTTTGTAGTTGAAGTTTATCATAGATGATTGACGCTGCTTGGATTGAACTCAAGAATAACTGAGAATGAACTTTCATTCACACACACACATATACACAAAATGACTTTTCTGAAGCAATAACGGCAGGTGTATGCCACATATATACCATACATGTGCACACGTATGTGGCATATATGTGGCACACATACCATTATTGCTTCAGAAAATGTCATTTCATGCACATGTGCTTGTGCATATATGTGAGCACATACGAATGAAAGATCACATATATGTCATTTTATGTGACACAACTGTCAAGGGTGTTTGAGAAAATAGAGATGATTAAGTGGAGAACTGTCTTGTGATTTTTTGTTAAAATAAAAATAAATGAGTCATGGATTCTATAGGAGAACAGTACATTTTCAAGTTGTGAAAAATATTAGTTTCTTAAACATTTTTACTACCCTTTATAAGAGAAAGAAGCTATGAATGCTGTAAATATATATTTAGTTTGCCACAGGAATAGTGCAGTGTGTTCATTCATTTATTTAGGAAACATTTTGTGAGCATTCACTGGGCCTCCAGTTGCTCTTTTTCAGCTGACCGTAGGATAAAGTGATGAACACCTATGTGAACTAATTCTGTATTTTTACTTTTTGGAAGATAAAGCCATTTCATTTATTTGATTCTTGACATGCAGTTATCAATTAATAATTAATCTAAGATATTATGCTGATCTCATTTGTGTGGATAAATGTAGAATGGAACAGTGAATAAATTGCTATATCAGAAGGAAATTTTTTAAAATTTTGGATAAAAGGGAGAAGGGGATATTATGAACCACCATAGATGCAAAAATAGATACCACAAACAAGGGCATGGCAGCAGCTGTCTCTCCTGTACTGCAATGGCCACGTCAAATAACTGGGACTTCCTTGGGTTTGTATGCTTAACTGTAGGTAACATATTATTAAATCAGGCAGAGTAATATAAATTATAAAGCATTATAAAGTAATATAAATTATAAAGCAGAGTAGCATTTGTTACCACAAAGTTGCAGTTGTAGAGTTTTCAGTTTTTAACTGCTCAATTCTAAACACTACTTAGAATTTCCAATGACGGAATTTCTAGTATTTCCTGGTAGACAAATTAAATGGTCTTACACAGCAGATATCTTGTCACAAATGGATGAATAATTTTCCTCGTAAAATTATAAAAATATTTGTTTCGAGTTGTTCCAGATTTATTCTTCAGCTACAGTTGACATGCAGTATTACATTAATTTCAGGTGTACAACATAGTGCTTAGACATTTATTTACTTTACAAAAATGATTACCTCAATAAATCTAGTTCCCGTCTGATGCTATATGCGGTTATTACAATACTATTGATTATATTCCTTATGCTGTACTCTACATCCCTGTGACTATTTTAGTAACTGCCAGTTTGTACTTAATACCTTTCACCTTTTCCACTCATCCCCCAACTCCTTCCCATCTGGCCACCACCAGTTTGTTCTCTGTATCTATGAGTGTGTTTTTGTTTTGCTTGTTAGTTTATTTTGTTTTTTAGATTCCACAAGTGAAATTATATGGGATCTGTCTTTCTTTATCTGACTTACCACTTATTTTGGTCTCTGTTACTTTCATGATAGAATTCTCATCTACGATCACCTTTCCTTTTGCCTAAAATATATGCTATAGGCATCTACATAGTCTCTTACTTTTGTTTCAGTGAGAATGGAGGTATTTTACCCTCATTCTTGAAAAATATTTTCACTAAAAATGATGTTTAGATTATGAATAATTGAGAAATGCCTGAAATAATTGTGAAACTAAAAACTTTTATTCACCAAGTTTTTTAAATACTGATTAAACATTTGTTGCTTTTGCTGCTTTGCTTGATCAAGGAGTAGACAATCACTTCTTTATGTCTTCATGAATGTATATGGCCTTCCCATTCACTCATGTAAATGTGTAAATTAAAAACTTTTAGTTTAATATCTTGCACAGGAAATTTCGATATGAAAAACTTACTGAACTTAAAATTTTTATATGTTTTCCAGATTTTTCTGAAGCAACAGTGTTTTCAATTTCAGTTGAACAATTTTTAAATTTCTATTTTGAGTATGATACATGCTAGACTCATAAAGCTAGTAATTTTTAAACTGTTATTCAGTATACAGGAAACCTGTCTTTAGGACTTTTGATGTGGTGATATGAAAATATTCTTACTATAAAGTGATTTATATAGTTATGCCAGTGCATAGACTCACTTATAGTAAAAAACCAACACAGTACATTATTCCTCTGCCCTTTAACTTAGATGATAACTCTTGTTTAATAAGTGAAGTCCTTTTCCATAATCCAAAAATATTTCTGACATATTCTTGTGGAACAAGAATTGTAGTCCATAATATAACATGCCATAAAGTTGAATACGTTCTTTGATACTGAGTTTTCTTATTTCAAAAGACAAACCAAAAAGAAAGTTTCTTAAGAAAAAAAGCTTTATAAAGTAATAAGTCTATAGTAATATCTCAATAATATGAAATATTGTAAATGTATGGTCTTTAAATGTTTGAGAAACAGATAAAATTATTTGTGATTTGTTTTGCCACAGATACTATATGCTTGGTTATATTACAATGCATTATTCAGTAGTAGGTAATGATTTATACCTTTATAAGGTAGAAGACTTGTAATAGAATGTTGTTTGTATTCCATGGTTCGGGTCCAAGGTCTCATCGATTCCTGGCATCAGACTCAGACTTGAAGCATAGAATCATCTCATCTGTATTAGACCCAGATGGAGATGATCTGCTCAGATGGAGTTCTCTGAACTTAGAGGTTATTACTGTTGGATAATATTATGCATTCCAATTTTCTTGAATTCTCTAGGTTACAAGAGTAACATTGCAAGATTTGCCAGGTTGTAGTCCTTCCACACTGGCAGAGTGTACAAATCTTCAGTTTCTGTCTCTTCGATGCTGTGGGTTAACTTCTTTGCACAGTCTGAATAACTGCAAAAAACTGAAGTACGTTGATGTACAGGTATGTCTTCTGTTCTCATTATTTATCTTGTAGTAAAATATAAAATGGATTTATCTTTACATTTCATAAAAGATTATTTTTTAAAAAATTACTAGAACAGCATGTAACTTATGTTGTAAATAGATTAAGGGCCAGTGTTTCCGAGAAGTGTAGAGGAAAAATGACTAGGTAGTATGACCTGGACATTACTTATCTCTATTTACAGATGATCATTCTTGTTAGCTTTTGTTATATAACAAATGAGCACCTTAGTTAGTAAATTAAAACAACATCCCTTTTATTTGCCACAGTTCTGGGGTCCATGAATCGAGACCAGGATTGTCTGGGCATTTCTTCTGCTTCTTTTTGTTTTCACTGAGTCTCTCATATAATTTGCAATTTGAGCTGGGATGTCTAAAATACCTTCTCTCTATGATTGGTGCCTTGGGAAGTTATCAGTTCCTTAGTAAGGACTCAGTTTTGCTCCATAATAATGGTTTTCTGTGACTCTTGATTCTGCCCACTGGACTTTTGACTCCATCTTCAAGGCACACTTCGTCTCCAAGAAGTGCCCTCTTCGGCAGCTGAGCATTTTTCCCAACCAGTTTCTTTCCCATAGAAGGTATGGAGTGGGGCACCTAAAGGCTTCTTTTAGTTTTGAATTATATTCTTTTCTGTTCAAACTGGTGGTGCTTTCACCAATATTATTTTCTTTTGAAACACTGTGGGCTTTCTATGCTTCTTATTAAGTTCACTTCACTAGACAAGGCTATACTCATAAATATTTTTGACATGGATGCTGTGGACCATACCCTTAAGATTCTTAAAAGTCCATTTATCTTTATGAGGTCTTAAAAAATCTAATTGCTGTTGTCTACTTGATATATGATCTTGAAATCGAGGACAATGTACGAGGTCTGTCTAGAAGGTATCCAGCCATGTAATATGAAAAATAGGGACGTTTACTGAAGAAGGTACAAGATACAAGAAATATTGTATATAGGACAATGATGCCTCAGTCCCCTCCAAAGAAGGCACCTTGAGACCTCATGCAGCTATCTCAAATGCCATCAGCTACCCTGTCATATTTTTCTGAATCTCATTGACGGTCTGAAATCTCTTTCCTTTCAAAAGTGATTTTAGTTTTTGGAAAAGCCAAAAGTTGTAGGATGCCAAATGTGAACTGTAGGGGGCTGAGTCACCTGGGTGATTTGATGTTTTGCAAAAAAAACTGCACTAGATGTGATGCATGAGTGGGCGCATTGGCATGATGAGGCTGCCAATCAGTTGCCCATAGCTGTGGACTTCTGAATCATCTGAATCATTTCCATGGAGGAATGTTCAAGCTTAATGCAAAATTTGATGCAGGTTTTTTGCTCAGCTCACTCAGCAGACAGCCACACAGTACACATGTACTTGCTCAACCTCATCTACTGCGCCCACTGACTAGTACAGTGAAGTTGTCATTGTTCACACATGCGCATCCCAGTCCACTCTCCTTGGCTGCCAGATTACACTGATGTTATGCAAACCTTTCTTGTTATATTAAGAATGGTTGGACCTTTTCTGGACAGACCTCGTATATG
The DNA here is from genome assembly GCA_039655065.1 of Glossophaga mutica. Classification (NCBI taxonomy): domain Eukaryota; kingdom Metazoa; phylum Chordata; class Mammalia; order Chiroptera; family Phyllostomidae; genus Glossophaga; species Glossophaga mutica. The sequence goes on from CM077304.1 coordinate 79,949,155, forward strand.
TATTGCAAAGATGTATATGTGTAGTGGAAGTACAAATATGTACCTGAGTATATACTTAATTCACGATCTTAGTGTCTTTGGGAGAGGAAGGAACTGAGGAAGAGAAGTGGGAGACTACAGCTTTTTCAGTGTTTGGTTTCTTTTAAATTATAGTTTTATATAGGAACTGTGACCAAATGTTAACTCTTGTTCATTAGGTTGAAATATTTATATGATCCTCTATATTTCTGTATTTTACAAGATTATTAATAAATACAAGGTCAATTATTTATTAGATTATTTAATGTATTTTTATCTAGATAGTATAATATTCTGCATGGTTATCTTAAAAGTTAGAGTTTTTAATATTCGTTTGGAGATTATATCTCATCCTCTTTTTGCAAACTTTAATTTTTTTTTTAAATAAGACAATGAATTAAAATCAATTACATTTGTTCTTTGTTTTAGGAAAATAAGATTGAGACTATCAACTGTGAAAATTTGGAAAATCTCTGCATTCTTCTTCTTAATAAAAATCAACTGACTTCTTTGCATGGTTTGGATGGCTGTACTAATATCCAAAATCTTGAACTTTCACATAATAAAATCACTCGAATTGGTGAGAACAATGGAATTTGCATATATAGACATTTATTTCTCATGATTATATTTTGTTTGATTTATTTCTTTTAAAGAATGGGCCACCATCCATAATTTATGTTATTTATGCCATACTTATTTACTTTTTTATTCTTATTTATTAAGGAAATAAAATAATTTTAAATCTATATATAAAAAGAATATGCTAAGCGACAGATGGGTAGTTGTTAGTAGCTTCTGCTGTTAGTAGTATATTCACCTCCCTATTCCTTTTCTTATAATCAGTAGTGATCTAAGCTCTATTGGGGAATATAATATGCTAGTTTGGTGTCATCATATTTTTATGAATTCTATGTTTTCTGGTGGGAACTGTCATAACTGTTCCCTGGTAAACCTTCCATCACTACTTTGCTTGCCTACATACATCACTTATACTCACTTTTTCTTTAGCTAAGGCTACTAATACCACCTAGAAGAAATAATTCATCTTCTTAATCTTCTCCATATCTCCATTTGTATATCTGTATCCATGTATATCTATATCTGTTTTCATCTTCGTACTTTATAATCCATATAAGTCAGCAACAGAACTGTTTTTTGTTTGTTTGTTCATTTGTTTAAAGTCAGTACTTCTATTTTTATAAATATACTTAGCATTCTCCTCTGGTACTTTACTCCATCATTTTATCTCCTGTCTTAGTCAAGTTTTCCTGTTGCCATTCACTTCTACCATCATCTCATCTCTCTTACACTTGGCTGTCAAGTTTTGTGAGTGTTCTGTTCTTGCTCTCACTGGTTTACCACCCAACTTCTCTTTTCTACCGACTGAAATTCAACTTACTTCTATACTTTTTCCAGTATGATAATTCTAAAATAGAAATATATCTTTTACTACCTGGCTTAAACTTCTCTGTTATTTTTTTATTATTTAACTTGTGAAATTCTCAAGGGACTTGGTAGGGGCTTAAATAATGATTAATGAATAATCAAGAATTATAAAACATCAGGAACTAGATCAAAACTTTACTCTGGTACAATGCTAACAATTTAAAGTTCCAGACCCACCGAAAGCACTGTCCTTCCACCTGCTCTATCCTGTAGTCATTAGGAAAGTGATATGGACCGAAATATCAGGTAGTGGTATGGGAGTAGATGGGGAGAAAAAATAAGCCAATGTTCTGTGCTTAGGCTTGGTTCTACTTAGGCCTCCTTGATATTAGTTTTGTTTGTTTGGCTATGTTTTTGTTTTGTTTTTGTTTTTTTCATTTTTTAATGTTGAAAATTTAAAACATTTACAAAATAAATACATGAAGATTCACATAACTGTATTCAACGTTTGTTTCATTTTTTGTTTTTATTTTTTCTTTCTTAAAGCAAGTCCCAAAATTATCTAATTTCACTCTTTCATGCTTTAGGAGATGGCTTGTGATAATACAGTTCATTCTTGCTTAACCGCAATGTATTGTGACATCTATTATAATTAATGATGATACCTCATATCAACTGAATATCCATAATCTAGTTTTCTAATTTTTTCAAAATTACGAGTTGATTTGAAAAATAATACAACTTACATATTACCACATATTATATTTACATAGTCTTTGAAGTCTCTTAAATCTGCAGCAAAATCCTCCCACTTTTTCAACCCATGCCAGGGATTTATTGCAGAACCTGTATTGATTGGCCCATGCAATGTCCCACATTCTGGATTTGTCTATTTACTTCTCTTTAGTGTCATTGCAATTGTTTTCTAATCCCTGCATTTACTATAAATGGAACTTACCTCAACAAGCTTGATTAGATTCAAATTCAGTCATTTCAGCAGGACTTTTTCATGGGGGGTATTCTGTGTATCACATTGCCTTACACTAGGAGTCATATAGTGTTTGTTTGCTTTTGGTGATGCTACAATTGCCATTGGGTACAGCTAGTAAGAGCCTAAACCCTCCATTATAAAGACCTCCACCAAGTTTTAGATATTATTTTTATCCATTGATTAATGTGGCCTGAATCAATTAATGCAATGGGAATGCAAAAAGTAAGTTTTCTAATTTGATCATTCCTTCCATAATTCCTTCACTGTTATTGACATAAATACTTAAGTCTATAAATTTTCCTCTGAGTACTGCTTAGTCCATAACTTATGATATATAGATATTTTCATCAGTTCTACAACTTTATAGTATATATTTTATTTTAGCTAAGATTTTACATTTCTGTATGGAAAGGACATTTTTGATGTTGTTATTCTTTCTAGTTTTATTGCATCATATTCAGAAAATGATTTTGTGCCATTTCTGCTTTTTGGAATTTACTGTGATTTTCTAATAAGTGGTGAATTTTCAGGAATATTTAATGTGTACTTGGAAAGTAGGCTATTTACTTTTATTTCAATACAGAGTTTTTATTTTCATCTGTAAGATCTACCTTAGTGATCACTTGGTTTAGGTATTTTATATTTACTTGATCTACTTTGAACTGAGGAAGTTGAGGTAGTTTAAATTAGTCTTTTCATGTATTCTTTCTGTGGTTTCTGGTTAATGAATATTGCTCCATACTGTTTCATAGATAACTGTGTTATCTTCATTGTGAATTTTAGCCTATAAAATTGTTTTCTTTTTGGTCTCTTTAATGCTTTTGGGACTAGATACTGTCTTGTCTGATATAGTTTCTTTTTGTTTTGTATTTGCCATTTTGGCTATTTAAAAAACAATTTTCTTTACTCTTTCTGAATCACTTTGTTTTAGGTATATACTTGTATGCAGCATAGTCTGATCCAGGCATAAATGTTTTTCCCTCAAATAGACTATGGTCATTTGCATTTATTAACTCAACTTAAATAATTGGTCTCAGTAGTGTGTTTGCATTCAAGATAACACTCTCTCTTTCTGGTGGGAGGCGTGTTGACAATGCATGTCTTCTTCCCCGACTAAAGCACCTTCATTTTTTACTTATGCATTCACTTTCCCTTGGATTCCCTCTGTATGAGTGTGGATTCAGCCTAGATCCTTTTGGCTGTGGGTACTTAATGCCTCACTTAGAAAAAAAATTCACCTTGTATTTCTTTATTTCCCATTTACAATGGAAGGATAGTTTGTATTTTTAATTTTTTTTTTTTTCTGGTTATGAAATTCTGGAGGTATAGGGAGAGTTGGATTTAGGCAGTCACAATCATCTCCCTTTTTTCTTAACTATGAGGAAAATACAGTTGTTCGTACAAAGCAAGCTTTTATTTTGCAAACATTTCAAGGAACACTTGAAAATGGTATAATGTATAATACACTTCAATCTGTTTGTTTGCCTGTGTTTCCTGCTTTAGGGCTTCTCATGACTTATCCCATGTGGAAATACTGATACTTCTGATACAAAATTTTTATTTTAAATTGTTAATTTAATATACATAGAAATAATTTTGTTGTTGTTGGAATGGAGGCAAATGCATTGAGATGTATGTTACTGTATTGGCACACAGTGAAGCAAACTTTAAAAAAATTAAAAGGCTGTTTGTAAGAAGAAATGCTTGAACTCTCATTCACTTCATTTTCATTGCCAGCAGTGCTGTATGGGATTTTTTTGTAGCCAGTGGATTTCCTGGGATAGGATATCTGCAAGATTTATGTGAAAACTGCCATCGTATTAATTGATGTACCTGAGGTATCTCTATGTAGTAGTACAGAGCTAACAAGGTAAAAGACATCTTTGCTGTCTGTTGGGTACAGTGAAAACACTGTATTTATTGAGTGTGAGTAGAGTATACATGAGAAAGATTTTCTGAAAACCAGTTGGAGTCTGTTTTTCATCTTCAGAAACTGCTTACCAAGATTCTGGTTGAGCTGAGTGAAAAGCATAGATTTTGTCTTTCAGTGATAAATTGATGCTGAAAACTCTTATGAAGGGGCACAAAGATAGATTTGTGTTTCTAAATTAATAAGTTACTATTCTATGCTATATTTCTTATGTAGATGAAATAAAATTGGAAGCAATGCCAGGTATTTTACATTTGTAGTTTCAAGTTTGATTTGTTTCTAATTCTTACTAAGCTATAGTTATTGGAATAGTTAATATGTAAAGTTAGTGCTAATTATTTTTTATTAGAAAACATCAATGCATATTTTATTTGACCTTTGTATTTAAATGAACAGAATAGCTACTGTGTAAGTTTAAGACAATTTGTTGGAAATTACTCATGCTGAGTATTTTCCATTCTAATTAAACTGTTTAATTGTAGAAACAGAAACACAATATGAAATATACTTTTAAAAATAATTTAAAATTTAATTCTATGAACAAAAATTACAACATTAATATACTTTTGTTATTGCCTTTAATATTTAAACATATATAGTGGGTATGAAAAGAGATGGTTTTACTTATTATTAATCATAACTAAAATATAAATTTAAATGCTATTTCTAAAGTATATATTGAGGTATAAATTATTCTCTGTCCAAATGTAGTAAAAAATAAGCTATTATATTGGAGCTTATCGGGCCATATAAATTTTGTAGTAATTTAAAAAAATACTGTGTACATTTTTATATAATTTTCTGATTGGCTATATATTGGTAACAAGTTTTTGATTATAGTATATTTTGAATGTACAAAATAATTGCTCTAAGTTTATTAAGTTCATTAGGCTGATGATTTTAAAGATGGATTTCTTTTAATCAGACAAGAGGTTTTATTATACTTTTTTATTAATATAAAATGTTTTATGATCTTTCTTTGAGTTATGTGACTGTCTTTTATAATTCGGTTAACTAGGGTGAATTTCAGTTTAAGTGTTAAGGTTTTTTATGTTATTATTATATTTTATGGTTTCTTTTGCCTAAAACTTAGCACAAGTAAATTTTATGCAAAATTGGTAAAACATTTTGTTTTGTACAAGTTATGTGGAAATGTATTTTTTGAAGGGATATTGTTATAGTGATTATTAAATTTACAAAACTGATCTATGGGAAATCTTTTGTATTTTAAGTTAGTATTTTTGATTTAATTTTTTTAGTGAATAGCTGAAGCAAATGAAAAATAGGTGATATATAATTTATAATCTAGTTTTTTGTTCCTCCCATCTTTATGTGACATTTTTTGACTTTCTAGAAGAAACATTTGAAACTAAATTAATTTTGAAAAAAAAAATATGAGGAATGGCAAAACCATTTTATAAATTTTATTTACAAAAAATTAACTTAAAATAGTAAATATATTAATAGATTCCCTTTTACCACCTGGCATTATTTTATTTGTTTTATCCATATTAATTTATTTGCATTATATAATTGCTATGAGTTAGGTACTGTTAAATCTTTACTTATTTATAAATTGTCTAAGGTCACACAGTTAGTAAATGATAGAGTCAGGATTTGAAACTCAGCAGTCTGCCCCCGGTACCTAATTTTTGATAGCCTTTTCCTGCTGCCTCTCTAATAAATATGTGTTTAGTATTTCAGGTTTTCATTTTTGTTATTGTACCATAGTGTAATTCTTTATGCTGAAAAAATTAATGATTTAAAGGTTTATTCATTGATGAATTTACTTAATGAAAAATTTATTGAGCACTTATTTTGTGCCAGCACTTTTCCAGGCAATAGAACACAGCACTCAAATATTACTGAGGATGCAGTAATAAAAAAAAAACAATTAAATATCCTGATTCTCACCAAGATTATCCTAGTGATAAATATTTATATAGAGAGAAAGAGACTAGGGGTAAATTGCCATATCTCATTTATTAAATATTGGTAAACATGAAAATAAATATGATTTAATGTGTAGGAGCAAATATTTTTATTTTTCTCATTTATGAAGCTTCTGATGCACTATTTTTTGAAAACTTTAATCTGGAAAAATGTTCCTTTAATGCCAGAAATTAATATGTTTATTTATAAATTTCAGGTAATACATTCCTAAAAATGTTGTAAATTGATAGAAATACTAACTATTTTGTTTTGTTTTGTTTTGTTTTGTTTTGCTGCTGCCCTATTTTCAGATCATATTGCTTTCTGTAAAAGTGACACTAGTATAGAATAAGAACAAAGGGTGCTGAAATAATTCGACATTTTCACATAGCTTTATTGCTGGGTCATGGCTCATAGGGAAAATATGACTGGATTAATTCTTGCTACCAAATGTTGTCTTTGGAACATTAGAAAAATAGTAAAGTATAATAAAGCTCTGGATATTTTGCTTGTAGAAATGTTTTTTATTATATTCTTAGTGAATTCTTTGGATTCCACTAGATGGTGCTAGCTTACTCTTAAGTTTTTCAAATTTTATTTAATTTTATATTTTTAAATAAAATTTGTTAGGATGACATTGGTAAATAAGATTATAGAGGTTTTAAATGTATATTTCTATGGCACATGATCTGTATGTTGCATCCTGTGCCCACCACCCAAAGTCAGATCATGTGCCATCACCAGGTATTGGCCCCGCGCCCCCGTTCCTCTTTATTAACCTCACAACCTCTTTCCCTCTGGTAACCACTACCCTGTTGTCTGTGACTATGAGTTTCAGTTTTATGTCCCACATATGAATGAAAGCATATGGTTCTTAGCTTTTTCTGACTGCTTTATTTTATTTAGCATGATATTCTCAGGGTCCATCCATGTTGTTGCAAATGGCAGTATTTTATTTTTTCTTATGGTGAAGTATTCTGTTGTATATATGTACCACATCTTCTTTATCCAATCATCTATTGAAGTACAATTTGTTTGTTTCCATGTATTTGCCACCTTATATGAATAATGCTGCAATGAACATAGATGCATATATCTTTGCAAATAAATGTTTTCAAATTTGGGGGGTAGAGGGATTGCTGGGTCATATCATACTCTAGTCTTAGTTTCTAGTCTTAGTTTCTTGGTACAGTTGCTGTTTTCCATAGTAACTGTACCAGCTTACATTTCTGCCAGCACTGACTGATGGTTCTTTTTTCTCTACAACTTCTTCAACATTTTTTATTACTTGTCTAGGACCAGATGGCTTCATCAGTGAATCCTACCAAATTTAAAAAAAAAAAGATTTGATACCTATCCTTCTTAAACTCTTCCAAGAAATTGAATAAGAGGCATGATGGGGTGAAAATGGAGACATCTATACTTAAACAACTGTTAAAAAAAAAGAGGCAATAGTTTCTAACATATTTTATGAGCCCTACAGAATCCTGATACCAAAATCTGGCAAGTATAACATACAAATAAAGAAAACTGCTGACCAATGTCTCTAATAAATACAGATGCAAAAATCCCAAACAAAGTACTAGCAAATCAAATACAACAATACATTAAAAAAATATTACAATCATTCCAGGGGCACAAGGATGGTTCAACATACGTAAATCAATCAATGTAATATACCATATTAACAAAACAAATGATAAAAACCCTACAATCTTATTAATAGATGCAGAAAAAATATTCAATAAGGTAAAATCTCCATTTATGATTAAAAACTCAATAAAAAGGGTATAGAAGGAAAGTACCTCAACATAATAAAAACCATGTATGGAAAACCCTCCGCTAATATATTCAATGATGAAAAACTGAAAGATTTTCTTCTAAAATCAGGAATAAGACAAGGATGTCCACTCTCACCACTCTTACTCAACATAGTACTGGAAGTCCTAGCAAAATCAATCAGACAAGAGAAAGAAATAAAAGTCATCCAAATTGGGAATGAAGAAGTGTCACTTGTTGCAGATGACATGATTCTTTACATAGACAGCCATAAAGACTCCACCAAAAAACCATTAGAAACAGTAAACAAATACAATAAAGTTGCAGGAAAGAAAGTCAATGTATGAAAAACCACTGCATTCCTATGCAGTAAAAATGAAATTTCAGAAAAATATGAAGAAAATTCCTTTTGCAATTATGACAGAAAGAAGAAAATACCTAGGAATAAACTTAATGTATGTGAAGGACCTATAAACTGAAAACTACAAAGCATTATTAAAAGAGATTGAAAAAGGCACTATGAAATGGAAAGATACTCTGTGTTCATGGATTGGCAGAATTAACAGTTAAAATGTCCATATTACCCAAAGAAATATACGAATTTAATGAAACCCCTATCAAAATCCCAATGACATTTTTTCAAGAAATAAAAAAATCATCAGATTTGTATGGAACCACAAAGGACCCCAAATAGCCAAAGAAATTCTCTTTAGTTTTGAAATACAACACAATGCATAATACAAAGTTGAAAGGGATTTTACGTATTTGCCAGTCTAGGCTTCTTAGTTTACAGATGAAGAAACAGACCCACATAGTTTTCATCTAACTCCTGGAAGAAGTGGGGCTGGAATACAAGTTTCCTGATTCCTGTTTCTATTCTTTCCATGCAGCATGTATGATCCTGAAGGACTCTTGCACCAAAATTTAAAAATCTCATCATGTTTATAGGTGACTGCCAAACATATTGAGCAGCTAAAGGAGATAGATGCTTACCAAACACTTCGGTGAAAAGCTCCGGCCTAATTTAACATTTTTACTTTGGCTGTTCCTTATAGGCAAGTCCCCACTGCCCTCACCTCATGGCAGGAATGTTTTGTGAAACCATTGATTCATTTCTGTGGAGGAATTAGATATTTGTAGCAAGATATCCAAACACCAATTTTGTCATGGGCAAAGGACCTTTGAGGGAAAAATACACTTGGCTTCAGTTTTATTTTGTGGGACTTAGGAAACTTTCAAAGAGCTAATGAAGAACTTTGAAGCAGTATTTCAAGGATATTTAAGCAATTCTTTATGTTTATTATACTTAAATCTTTTTAGACGGGCTCCTAAATATTTTTTTTTGGCTATTTGTTATGTTTTGTTTTGTCTTGGATGAGGAGTGGAAGAAATATTAGAAATTTGCCTGGGAGAAAATAATTTTATTAGATATGTTGAGGAGTAATTATATTCTTTTTTAAATATATTTTATTGATTATGCTATTACAGTTGTCCCATTTCTCTCCCATCATTCCCCTCCACCCTGCACACCCCCTCCCACCCACATTCCCCCCCTTTAATTCATGTCCATGTGTCATAAGTTCTTTAGCTTCTACATTTCCCACACACCTAAAACAAAAGCAAACAACTAGAACAGGAACAGAACCACAGAAATGGAGATCACATGAAGGGTTAGCAACAGGGGAGTGGGAGGAGGAGAGAGGGGGAAAAGGTACAGAGAATAAGTAGTATAGACGGTGGGTAGAAAATAGACAGGGGGAGGGCAAGAATAGTGTGGGAAATGTAGAAGCTAAAGAACTTATGACACATGGACATGAAGTAATTATATTCTAAGGTAAGGCTTTCTGTAACTGTTTTGCTCAGCTCTCATCCTTCATTTGACAGCAAATAATTTGTAATATTAAGAGAGGAAGGGTTGCAACTTATAATTTCCTTCCCATCTAGATTTTTTTTATCCAACTTCATTGACTGATCAAATTACTGTTTAATCAGTTGTGTATAGACAGTATTTTGAGTGTGTATTAATATCCTATTCCTTCTTTAAAGTTTAGCTCAAATGTTAATGTTTAGCATCATTTCTCGCTGAAGACTGATTTTGTCACCACAGTTACAGTTTTTAAACTTGTTTTCATTAAGGATAATTGATAGGGAACAATAATAAGAATCTATTTTAGTACCTAGCACATGAAAGTGTTATCAAACTCTACTTTAAAATATTATTTTTAATTCTCCCAATAACATGAAATCACTCCCACTCCACAAATTCAGGAACAAAGACAAGTTAGCTAACTTGTTTATATTCATTTAGCTGGTTTTAGAATAGGCATATTTATTGAAATTCAGGATTGCCTGCCTCAGAGCCTCTGCACTTTTCATTATACTATACTCTCTGTTGATTAAATGGTGTACTGAAAATGTTAGTATGGTCATGGAGAAAATTACATATATAACTCCCATGGTGATGGTAGATTATATATCTTTAAACTTATAGCCATTTTTTTGCTGTATACATATTTTTGATGCCATGCTATTTAGCACATACAAGTTTATAACTTCTATAATTTTCTGTTGAATTGATTAATTTGATCACTTGTAAATGTCTCTTTTCATCTGTATTAATGCTTTCTGCTTTAGTTTTCTGTGTCTGATATAATCAAACTAAATTTCTTTTGGAATCAGACTCTTTAACACCCTTATAAATGAGTGAGGATCTCCCTCAAACAGCTTTCATTTATGTTGGCTGTATCTATTGATATTTACTGTATTAGAAAATAATTAGAAAATGTTTGTTTTTATTAATTCACTCTGAGATGAAGATAATAAAGCTTTTGCAGCTTTGCGTTCAAAACAGTTTTATAAATTATAACAAAACCAACACACACGCATACACATGAAAGCCACCCCACCACATACACACATGGTGTGACCACCATATACACACACACAAAAACCAACACACCACAATCACATGCCGTGTCAGCACCACACACACACAGGAAAGGTCATTACCATATTTTCAAATCCCTTTAATGTTTTGCTTAACATAAGACAGTTGGAGTTCCATAGTTTTTTTTTTTTTTTCCCATTCAGTTTGCTATAATATATCTCATGTAGCCTTTGGAAAACTCCACTGTATGTTTTCTTTAAAAATTGTACTTTATTGTTAAGCTATTACAGTTGTCCTGATTTTTCCCTCGTTGCCCCTCCTCTACACGGCACCCCCTACTCTCTCAGGCAATTCACCCCACCATTGTTTATGTCCATGTGTCATATAAGTTCTTTGGCTACTCCATTTCCTATACTGTACTTTACATCCTCGTGGCTATTCTGTAACTACCTATTTGTACTTCTTACTTCCCTCATCTCTTCACCCATTCTCCTCCTTCCCCCTCCCATCTGGCAACCATCTGGTAACTAATTTCTTTTCTCTTGCTGCTTTTAGAGTTTTTCTTTCTCTTTAACTTTTGGCCTTTTATATATGATGGGTCCTGGTTTGGGCCGCTGTGATCCACCATAATTGAGACTCTCTGTGCTTCCTGGACTTGCATGTCTATTTCCTTCACCAAATTATGTTAGTTTTCTTTCACCATTCTTTCAGGTAGGTTTCCAATTTCTTGCTCTTTTCTTCTCCTTTTGATCCCCCTATGATGCTGATTTTGGACCTCTTGAAGTTGTCCCAGAGGCTGTTTATCCTATCATCATTGTTTTGGGATGCATATTTCTTCTTGTTCTGTGTGGTTGTTTTTTGGTTCCTTAGGTTCCAAATCATTGATTTGATTTTTGGTTTCAGCCACTTGACTGTTGTTTCCCTATAAATTTCTCTTTATTTCAATTAATGTATCCTTTGTTTCTGACTGGGTCTTTTTTATGCTGCTGAGGCCCTCCCTAAGTCCCTTGAGCATCCTTATAACCAGTGTTTTGAACTCTGCATCTGATAGATTGCTTATCTCCATTTTGTTTAGCTTGTTTTATGGAGTTTTAATCTGTTCTCTCATTTGGGCCATGTTTCTTTATCTCCTCATTTTGGCAGCCTGCCTGTGTTTCTATGTATTAGGTAGAGCTGCTTTGACTCTATGTGTTGGTAGTGTGGCGTAATGTATTAGGTCACCTGTAGGGTCCAGTGGCACTACCTCCCCTACCACCCAAGCTGGGTACTTAAGGTACACCCTTTGTGTGGGCTGAGTACACCCTCCTCTTGTAGTTGATCCTTGGTTGCTATTGGCAGGTCAATGGGAGGGATTTACAGAGGCCAGTCAGCTGTGAGTACTGGCTATGACCACTGACCACCAATCTCTGCTCTCCATGGATCATCAGCTGTGCAGGGGCAGTGTGGTGGTGCTCTGACATGGTCTAGCTACCCACTGGGTACACTGGCCCTGAGGTTTCCCCGATGGTGCAGGCCAAGTCAGCCTTCCCTGTGTTTTGCCTGGGGCACCCTGCATGAGCTGTAAAGCAACCTGAGATGGCTGCTACTTATGCTGGGTTTTCAGATTTCCCTGGTGAAGCCAAGCTGGGAATCTAATCTGGCTGCTGTTAGGGCTCACTGAGGCCACCAGCTGTTGCTTATTGGATAGGATTTAGGAGCCAAGACCAACCATTATTATGGAAAAGCAGCTTGGGTGGGCTGTAAGTTGGGTCAGGATCTCCAAGGCAGATCAAACAGTGTTAGCCAGGTTGTTGGAGTCTCAGATATGACACCAGCTTTCTGACTCTGTGGAGGTAGGGTTTAGCAAAGGGACAATGGCCTCTGCTTGCTTTGATGCCAGACACTTCAGTTTTTCTCTCTGTGCCACTGTGCCTTTCAGGCTGCTACCCTAGTGCTGAAGCTCAGAGGGAGTGAGACTGAGTATGTGAATCCATGTGTGGATTCTTTAAGAGGGACTACTTGGGGCTCTAGAAGTTTCTTCCACTGACTCAATTTCCACTAGTTTTTGCAGCCAGAAGTTGTGGAGACTTATTTTCCTGGCACTGGAACTCTAGGCTGGGTGGCCTGGTGTGGGACTAGGACTTCTCACTCCTGAGATATCCCTCCTGAATTTTTTTCCACCACACATGGATGTGGGACCAGCCCATTCTGTATCAGTACCCCTCCTACCAGTCTGGGTGGATGTTGTTTCTTTAATTTCATAGTTGTCAGATCTTCATTCACCTTGATTTCGTAGTTACCAGACTTTACATTCAGCTCAATTTCTGATGTTCCTGAATGATGGTTGTTCTATATTTTAGTTTTAATTTTGATTTGGCTCTGTGAAAAAACCAGTCATGTCTTCCTACACCGCCATCTTGACTGGAAGTCTCAGTCACAATCCTTTGTGTCCCTGAATTGAAAGTAAAAAAGGCAAATAATGTCTTCGAATTATTATGAAATAATTTTGACTTCATAGAACTTTTAAAAGTGTCTGTAGGTGTGGGAGATTCCTCTGGACCACACTTCGAGAATCACTGGTTATGTTCTTTTACTTATAGTATTTCTACAAGTTCTATTTTTGGTATGTCTTTTATGTAATGTAGAATTTTGTTGATTTTGTTATTATTTTATCAAGGCTTTCCGACAAATTTTAACTTTGATTTGTAGCAGTTAGTCTGTAAGAATAAATTAAATGTAATTCAATAATTAATTGGAATAACTGATATACTTAAGTTTAAATTTACTGTCTTACAATTTGATTCTATTTGTTCTTCTGTTTTGCTTTTTCTCTTTGGTTTGGTTGAGGTTTCAAGTTATTCAATTTTTCCTTTCTATTTTTACCAGTTGTATAGTAGTATTTTACTATTCTTTTGTTTTTCTATAAATATGTCACTTCTTCTTGATTTACCAAATCTAAATTGGTACTTTCCTCTTATTCCAAGGTAGTGACAAGGTTGTAGAACACATAAACTTCACTAACTCCCTTCCATTTTAATATGCTGTCATTGTGTATTTTAATTGGAATGCCGTAAGACATTAGTATTTTATAAGGTCATTATCATTTGGATTGGATTCACCCATTTTTTAAACATTTCTGTTCTTTATTTCATCTTTCATCTACCATATTTCATCTAGTGCAAGTTTGCTGAAATAAACTCTTTTATTTTATTTGGCTAAATATGTTTTTAACATAATACAGACATATCCATACACATTTGTATATCTATTTTGAGATATCAACTTACCATTTGGCATATATTTTGCCTTATGAATATATTCCATTTTATATGACCTTTCCCTGCTTAAGGTGATGTGCAACAATCTGTTGATCTTTGGAAGATAATACTCTTTTCCCTTTTAAAATTTCTCTTTTGGTCTTTTGTTTTCATCAGTTCACTCTGATGTTTCTACTTGTGGTCACTTTACAATTTACTCTGCATTAATCTTTTGTGCCTCTTCTATTTATAGGTTGGCATCTTTCTTCAGTGTTCGAAAATTCTGAGTCATCATTTCTTTATGTGTATATATCTATAGATCTACAGAGATGTAGATCCCTCTTATAGTCTATAATCCTCTTATACTCTTACAATTATACTCTTTGTAATTTTTTTAGCATCTCTATGCATCATTCTGGATGTTTTATTGTACTCTGTCAGTTTACTAAATCTCTCTTAAGCTGTGTCTAATATAGTGTCCAATCTATCCATGAAAATCTCATTTGTATTTATTATAGTCTTTCAATTTAAGAATTTCTTTGCTTTTTATTACCATTCCATTAACATTTTATAATATGTAATACACACATTTTAATATATAAATTTTTATATTTAACTTTTATTTACATGTTCAACAAAGTTTTGTTGATTTCTGTGTTTGATAACATGATTATCTGGTTCCCTATGGATGGTTTCTATTTTTTGTTTATTTTCTTGGTTTCTGTTCACATAATTTTATCTACTTGCCTTAAGTTTTTTTATTACATTGCAGCAAGAGAATACTAGGAAAAAACAAAACTGTATAATCCATTTGAGACTATGATGCTGTTATTTTCCTCCAGAGGTATTTATTGTTTACAGCTGCAAGCACTAGCAATCTCTGTGCAGCTAAATGCATACATATATTTATATTGAGACTACTTAAAGCTGGGCTTTAGTACCTTAGGGGATGTTCTATATTTGGGTTAATGTATAAGCACATGGAGGTCCCAACCAAAAGTGAGGTAGGAATTCCCTATGCCTCCTTCTCTGAGGAGAAAGAACCCTGGAATCCACACTTTTGACTCCCGAGGGTTACATCCTGTCCTTCCTAGAATTAACAGATATCATAAATAATGTGCTCATTTCACTTTTTTCTGGAACTTAACCCTCTTCTATATTATTTTAGTTCTTCTATGCCTTGAGCAGGTGTGTTTTGTCATTCTTTCTAGTTATCAATAAAGAATTGTTTCTTGCTGCCTACCTACCTAGTCCCTCATTATTGTTAACAGAAAGCCTTTGCTACATTTCCTATTACTCCCTCCCTTCACCGTGTCTTCTTTTGAGTTGATTGGTACGATTTTCCCCCCTCATTTTCTTTTTTCTTAATTCTTTTAATACTTATGTGTTAATTTAGTGGTCACCATGAAAATAAAATGTGCTCAGTTTATCTCAACTTACTTTATGTCCCTACTTCAACTTTCCAAACTTATATATGTTTTTTTCATTCAAAATTTTAAATGCATTTTTATTTAATTCTTCATGGACTACATTATGGTTATTTTATATAGCCAGAGTTTGATTATATTTGCCCATATTCACTGCTTTTATGCCCTTTACTCTTCTTTCATTTAAGATCTTAAATCACTTTTCTTTTTCTTGATGTAGATCCTTTAACATTTCTTGTGGTCATGCTTGGAAAATTCTACAAAATTTTGTTTGCCTGCAAAAGTCTTTATTTCACATTCATACTTGAATCATTTAACCAACTGTGTTTTTCTAAATTGATTTTTTTGAGTAATTTATAGACATCTTTTCATTACTTATCAATTTCACCATTGCTATTAAAAGTCAGATATCAGTTACATTTCTGGAAGATCTGATGGTATTTTCTACACCTATTTCAAGTATTTTTTTCTTTGTTATTGCTGTTATGCACTTTTACTCTGATGTGTCTAGGTGTGAATTTCTTTTTCATCCGGCTTGAGGTTTGATGCAGTTAATGAATATGTGGCTTGCACTCTAATATTATTTGGCTATGTATTAGCCATTTTCTCTTCAAATGTTTTTTTTTCTTACTCCTGTTTTTCTTTAATTCTGAAACACTAGATATATATTACATCTTCTGATGCTAGCTTTTATATTTCTTATATTCTCTTTTGTTTTTTTGCTGTCTGTAGATAATTTCTATGTATTTATATTACAGCTGAAAAATTCTGACTTGCTATTAATCCTGGTTATTGAATTTTTTATTTCAAATAATTCTAATTTCCATGTGGGTCTCATTTTTCTGGAATTTATTGTTTCTACTAACTCTTATGATGCCTTATTTTATTGAATATTTCATGTGATTTTTTGGCACCTATTTATTTCCCTTAAAATTTAAGCTTTGTGGTTATTCTTACATATGGTATGAAAGTTTGTTCTTTAGAGAGGATTTCTCAGATGCTGGGAATCATAATCTGGATTGGTTCGTGCTACATTTTGAGGGGAAGATTTCCGATCACAATTAAAGTGAATTTGAGTTGCGAACCTATGAGAGAGTCAGCTTGTGTTTGTTAATTTAAGAGGCAGATTTTTTTCCCCTCTTTTGTAGAGATTTGAGACAATTTAATTTCCTGTCCTCTGGTTGGCTATAGGTGATTGGGCTTCCATGTTTTTGTGAGATTGTCTGATATACTTCTCTACTATTGGCAAATTTTGTCTCCTCAAACTTTGAGTCTATAGAAATTGATCTTATTCATCAGATTTAACAATTTTCCACACTGAAAACCGACTTTACTGTTCTGCTTATTGTCTTTACCTACCATATTTATTAAGATTTTGCACTGAGAATTGTTTTTTTTTTAATTTTTATTTTAATTGTTGATCTTGTAGATTTTTCTGTCTTTTATTCTCACCCGAACCCGCCACCCCAGCCCTCCCCACCTCCCTCCCATTTCCACCCCCCCATAGTTTTTGTACATGTGTCCTTTATACTTGTTCCTGTAAATCCTTCCCCTTTTCCCCTGAAATTCCCTCCCCTCTCCCTTCTGGTGACTTTCAGCCTGTTCCCAATTTCCATGTCTTTGGTTATATTATGCTTGTTTGTTTGTTTTGTTGATTAGGTTCCTGTTAAAGGTGAGATCATATGGTATTTGTCTTTCACTGCCTGGCTTACTTCGCTTAGCATGATGCTCTCAAGTTCCATCCATGCTGTTGCATAGGGTATGAGCTCCTTCTTTCTTTCTGCTGCATAGAATTCCATTGTGTATGTACCACAGTTTTTTGATCCATTCATTTACTGATGGGCATCTAGGTTGCTTCCAACACTTGGCTATTGTAAATTGTGCTGCTATAAACATAGGGATGCATAGTTTCTTTTGGATTGGTGTTTCAGGGTACTTAGGATATAGTCCTAGCAATGGAATTGCTGGGTCAAAAGGTATATCCATTTTTAGTGTTTTTAGAAAATTCCATACTGTTTTCCATAGTGGTTGTACCAGTCTGCACTCCCACCAGCAGTGCACTAGTGTCCCCTTTTCTCCACAACTTCTCCAATACTTGCTGTTTGTTGCTTTGTTTATAGGGCCATTCTGACTGGTGTCAAGTGGTATCTCATTATGTTTTTAATTTGCATCTCTCTGATAGCTAGCGATATCGAGCATCTTTTCATGTGTCTCTGGATCCTCTGTATGTCCTCCTTGGAGAGGTGTCTGCCCAAGTCCTTTGCCCATTTTTTAATTGGGTTGCTTGTCTTCTTAGAGTGGAGTCGTGTAAGTTCTTTGTATATTTTGGAGATTAAACCCTTATCTGAGATATCATTGGCAAATATGTTTTCCCACACAGTTGGTTCTCTTTTTATTTTAATACTGTTTTCCTTGGCCATGCAGAAGCTTTTTATTTTGATGAGATCCCATTTGTTTATTCTTTCCTTTATGTCCCTTGCTTTAGGGGACATATCAGTAAAAATGTTGCTGCGTGGAATATCTGAGATTTTTCTGCCTATGTTCTCTTCTAGGACTTTAATGGTGTTATGGCTTATGTTTAAGTCTTTTATCCACCTTGAATTTATTTTTGTGTATGGTGTAAGTTGGTGCTCGAGTTTCATTTTCTTGCACGAGGCTGTCCAGTTCTCCCAACACCACTTGTTGAAGAGGCTGTTTTTACTCCATGTTATGTTGCTGCCCCCTTTGTCGAATATTAATTGACTATAGAGACTAGGGTTTATTTCTGGGCTCTCTATTCTATTCCACTGGTCCACGTGCCTGTTTCTATGCCAGTACCAGGCTGTTTTGATTACAGTGGCCCTTGTAATACATTTTGGTATCAGGTATTGTGATCCCTCCTGTTTTGCTCTTCTTTCTCAAGATTGCTGCTGCTATTCTGGGTCGTTTATTGTTCCATATAAATTTTTGAAGAGTTTGTTCATATCTGTGAAATATGCCATTGGTACTTTAATGGGTATTGCATTGAATCTGTAGATTGCTTTGGGAAGTATGGACATTTTGATGATGTTAATTCTTCCGATCCATGAACACGGCATGTGTTTCCATTTATTTGTGTCTTCCTTGATTTCTTTCTTCAGTGTTGTGTAGTTTTCTGCATACAGGTCTTTTACCTCCTTGGTTAGGTTTATTCCTAGGTACTTTATTTTTCTTTTTGCTATATCAAATGGTATTTTTTCCTTGATTTCTGATTCTGCTGTTTCACTGTTGGTATACAAAAATGCCTTTGATTTCTGAATATTGACTTTGTATCCGGCTGTTTGGCCAAATTCATTTATTAGGTCGAGCAGTTTTTTGGCCAAGACTATAGGATTTTCTATGTATACTAACATGTCATCTGCAAACAATGATAGTTTTGTTTCCTCCTTTCCAAGTTGGATGCCTTTTATTTTCTTTTCTTGTCTAATCACTGTGGCTAATACTTCCAATACTATGTTGAATAGAAGTGGAGAGAGTGGACAGCCTTGTCTTGTTCCTGATTTTAGTGGAAAAGGATTTAGTCTTTGCCCTTTGAGTATGATGCTGGCTGTAGGTTTCTCATATATAGCCTTTATTATGTTGAGGAATGCTCCCTCTATTCCCACTTTGCTGAGTGTTTTAATCATAAATGGGTGCTGTACCTTATCAAATGCTTTTTCCGCATCTATTGATATTATCATGTGATTTTTGTCTTTGCTTTTGCTTATGTGATGAATTACATTTACTGATTTGCGAATGTTGAACCATCCTTGCATCCCTGGGATGAATCCCACGTGGTCGTGGTGTATGATCTTTTTAATGTGTTGTTGGATGCGGTTTGCCAATATTTTGTTGAGGATTTTAGCATCTATGTTCATCAGCGATATTGGCCTGAAGATCTCCTTCTTTGTTGTGTCTTTATCTGGTTTTGGGATTAGGATGATGCTGGCTTCATAAAAAGAGTTTGGGAGTCTTCCATCTATTTGGATTTTTTGGAATAGTCTGTGGAGAATAGGGGTTAGCTCTCCCTTAAATGTTTTGTAGAATTCTCCTGTGAAGCCATCTGGTCCAGGGCTTTTGTGCGTCGGGAGTGTTTTGATTACTGATTCAATTTCACCAGCTGTTATTGGTCTGTTCAGGCTTTCTTTTTCTTTTTCATTGAGTTTTGGAAGGTTATATTTTTCCAGAAACCTGTCCATTTCACCTAGGTTTTCAAATTTCTTGGCATACAGTTCTTCATAGTAATTTCTTACAGTCCTTTGTATTTCTGTGGTGTCGGTTGTAATATCTCCTCTTTCGTTTCTGATTGTGTTTATTTGAGTCCTCTCTCTTTTTTTCTTGATGAGCCTGCTTAAAGGCTTGTCGATTTTGTTGATCTTTTCAAAGAACCAACTCCTGGATTCATTGATCTTTAGGATTGTGCTTTTAGTCTCTATGTCATTTAATTCTGCTCTTATCTTGGTTATTTCTTTCCTTCTACTTGCTCTGGGCTGTCTTTGTTGTTGTTCCTCGAGTTCTTGTAGGCGAAGGGTTAGGTTGTTTGTTTGAGATGTTTCTGTCTTTTTTAGATAGGCCTGTATCGCTATAAGCTTCCCTCGAGGACTGCCTTTGCTGTGTCCCATAAGATTTGGGTCGATGTGAGTTCATTATCGTTTGTTTCCAGAAACTTTTTGATTTCCTCCCTAATTTCATTCTTGACCCATTCATTGTTTAATAGCATGCTATTCAATCTCCATGATTTTGAGGGTTTTGGGATTTTCTCCTTGGGGTTGGTTTCTAGTTTCAGTCCCTTGTGGTCAGAGAAAATGCTTGGTATGATTTCAATTTTCTTGAATTTGTTGAGGCTTGATTTGTGTCCTATCATGTGGTCTATCTTTGAAAATGTTCCATGTGCATTTGAAAAGAAAGTGTATTTAGCTTCTTTGGGATGAAGGGCTCTATATATATCAGTTAAGTCCATTTCCTCTAGAGTGTTGTTCAATGCCACAATATCTTTGTTGATATTTTGTTTGGAAGATCTGTCCATTTTTGAGAGTGGGGTGTTAAAATCACCTACTATAATTGTGTTGCTGTCTATATCTTTCTTGAAGTCCTCTAAAATTTCTTGATGTATTTAGGTGCTCCTCCATTGGGTGCATATATATTTACAATATTTATGTCTTCTTGGTGGATTCTTCCCTTGAGTATTATGAAGTGACCTTCTGGGTCTCTCTTTATGGCCCTTCTTTTGAAGTCTATTTTGTCTGATATGAGTATTGCTACCCCAGCTTTTTTTTCCTGACCATTTGCTTGGAAAATTTGTTTCCAGCCCTTCACTTTGAGCCTGTGTATGTCTTTTGTCCTGAGGTGGGTTTCTTGTAGGCAGCATATGTGTGGGTCATGCTTTCTTATCCATTCAGCTATTCTATGTCTTTTGATTGGAGCATTTAATCCATTTACATTTAAGGTTATTATTGATAGGTATTTATTCATTGCCATTTTCGTACCTGTGTTCCTCTCTCTCTTTCTCTCTCTGTCTTTTCCTTTCTTCCCTTAAAGCAGTCCCTTTAGTATCTCTTGCTGCATTGGTTTGGTAGAGGTGTATTCTTTTAGACTTCTTTTGTTTGGGAAGCTCCTTATTTGGCCTTCTATCTTGATTGACAGCCTTGCTGGGTAAAGTAGTCTGGCTTGCAGGCCTTTGTTTCTCATTGCTTGGAATATTTCTTGCCATTCTCTTCTGGCTTGGAGCGTTTCCATTGAGAAGTCAGATGCTAACCTAATTGGGGTCCCCTTGTATGTTACTTCCTTTTTCTCCCTTGCTGCCTTTAAGATTCTCTCTTTGTCTTGGAATTTTGCCATTTTAATTATGATGTGTCTTGAAGTGGGCCTGTTTGGGTTCCTTTTGATTGGGACTCTGTGTTTCCTGGATTTGTGTGGCTTTTTCTCTCACCAAATGAGGGAAGCTTTCCATCATTACTTTTTCAAACAGGTTTTCTATCCCTTGTTCTTGTTCTTCTCCTTCTGGTATCCCTATTATACGAATATTATTCTGTTTCATGTTGTCTTGCACTTCTCTTAAACCCTCTTCATTCTTTCTAAGCCTCTTTTCCTTATCTTGCTCATTCTGAGTGTTTTTTTCTATTTTGTCCTCCAACTTGCTGATCCGATCTTCTGTTTCATCGATTCTGCTTTTCATTCCTTCTACTGTGTTCTTCAGTTCAGAGATTGTGTTCTTCATTTCCTCTTGGCCCTTGTTGATAGTTTCTATTTCCTTTTTCATGTTGATATAGTTTGCACTGAGTTCATCATAACTTCCCTGTAGTTTGTGGTAGCTCATTGAGAGCTCATTGAGCTTCCTGACAACCATTGCTTTGAACTCGATATCTGATAGTTGAGTTGCCTCTGTTTCATTTAGCATTCTTTCTTGAGCTTCCTCCTTTCCTTTCATTTGGGGATTGTTCTTTTGTCTTCCCATTGTTTGTAAGACTCTTGTTGTTAGCCTCAACTTCTTAAATTGATCTGTTCTGGCTCCCTGAGTTTGTGGTATGACCTTCTGTGGTAGAATATCTGTGAGATTCAGTGGTGGATTCTCCTTCGGATATCCTGTTGTTCACCGCTTCCACTGTCTCATCAGCTGGAATACCCTCTTTTGGGGGCCAACTCTGGTTCCCCCGCCCCCCCCCCCCACAGTACCAGGCTTGCTTGTTTGTTTGTTTTGTCTCACTCGTGGGTATTTACAAAAAGAAGAGGGGGGGAAATGAAAAAAAGAAGCAAGAGGAAACAAGAGGAAAGTAGAAGAGATAAAATTGAAAAGAAAGGAAGAGGGGATAAGAGAAGAAGGAATTCAAGGGAGGCAAAAGGAGTTGGGGAGTAAAGAAGAAGATATAAACAATGAAGAAGGAGTAATTAAAAACTCATATAGATAGACAGGCTTACAAACAAAAAGAGACTAACAAACTGGCAAAACAAAAAAGAGACACGCACACAGACACTCCCACACAAATATAAGCAGCCAAAGGGAAAAGAAAAAAAAAAGAACAAGCAAAGCACAACAAAATATTTAAAATATATATATATATATAAAAATAAAATGAAAAAAACAAAAACAAAAACAAAACAAACAAACAAAAAAAAACCCTCTTGTTTTCAAACTTGCCAGCCGGTTTTTCAGGCCTTGCTGGCTGCAATGGCCGAGGGGTGATCTTACTGCTTTTCTCTGTGTTCAGAACTCAGTCCTCATTGTGCTATGTATCCCAGCGTTAGTGGGCACCTCTCCCCACAGGGTTTCCAGCATGTGATCTGAGCCTCCTGGTGTGTGCGTACTTCTCCGAGTTTATGGGTGTGTGCTAGGTTCTCCAGATGTGCACAGCCGCCTGCCTTTGTCCCTGGGAGGCTTTCAGTGTTCGGGCACAGCTGCCTGCATTTGCTTCTGAGAGGGGCCTGCGTTCCAGCTGCTATCCGGCGCCTGCACCTTGGGCCTGAGCTGTCCGCGTTTGAGCACCTGCCCGTGAACTGGCACCTCTGGCTCCACAGCTGTCTCCAGCGGCCTGCACCTATGTTTTCACGAGTGTCCACTAGCCCGCGACCGTGTGCGGTCCCCTGAGGGTGTCTATTTTCATGCAGTTGTCTCACTTCGCCCGCGCCTCTGTCTCTGTTGGGGCGCCTGTGCTTTTGTAATCACCCGGCGACCACGAAAACTCGGTTCAAAGTCTCGCAGTGACCTGGTGCGGGGCACCCACTTTCGCTCCCTCGCGGGGCACCCACTTTTGCTCGGGCCGCAGTCGCGGGGTGGCCCCTGAGATCTCCCAGCCGGTTCAGCGGCTGACCCAGCTCCCTCCCCAGGGCCCTGGGGCAGGCTTGGCGGAGCGCCAGGCCGGAGCCTCAGCTGCCCCGCTCTGGCGCGCTGGAACCCTGGGCTCTTATTGTTCCGCAGAGCTCTCCTTACCGCTTGTTTTTCAGTGTCCGCTACAATTTCCGACCTCTTATTCTCCAATATGCTGTGTTACTGTTCCTTGTCTGTTTTGGTCTTTCATAGATTGGCCCGGTTTTTCTCCCGTGTGTAGAGGGGAAATAGGGTCTGCTCCCTCCTAACACGCCGCCATCTTCTCTTGAACTGAGAATTGTTAACTTTCTGAACAACTCATTTAGAAACATTTTTAAAAATGTAAAAACTATTTTCACATTTACATTCTAAGAAGTACACCCTCCTATCTATGTACAGAGTTCTTCCACTTTGCCTATATGACAAACCCTTTTGAGGATGAAAGAAACAGGTTTTCCCAAGTTTTTCTTCTGTTCTACAATCTTTTGTTGTTGGTGGCGGTGGTCAAAATTAAATACAGGGTAACAGTCCTATTTCATAATTACTTTGATTTTTTCAAACATACTGTTTTTTAAAATATTACACAAGAAATGCATTCTCATTTAAAAAATTTTAAAATAGTGAGGTATACAATATAAACAGTGAGGTTTTCTCTCTCTACTTACACTTTCTCTATTTTATAGAATTAACCACTGTTCACAGTTGTTTATGAAAGAGTTAATACCTTGTCCTATGTGATACAAAATTATAGATGTATAGATTTAGATTCAGGTATATTCAGGCATTAAAAGTCTATGTATGTTACTTAAGTTTTACACACAATAATATATCATGGAAATTCTTTTCTGTTAGAATACTTTGTATTAAAGATTATATATATTCATTTTATGAATTCTCCATAATTTAACTATTTCTTTATAGATAGACATTTAACTTACCTCCTTTTTTTCTTTGTTTTTATATAATATGGTAAATAATCCCTCTATATACTATTTTATAGTTTTGTGTTTATTTCTATATAGTGGATTACTAGAAGTAGAAAAGCAAAGTCAAATATACCTTTGTATCTGAAGCTAAGAATCATGGTAATTCACCATATTGGAATCTTTAACAGTTTTTAGAACAGATTAATCATATGTTCTCTGTATATTGATTGAAAATTGTATTGTCTTCATGATTGAAATTGACTGATAAGGCTCATTTTATTCTTTCTAGCCAGACATGTTATACACTGATCATTGTTTCCTACATATGCACACAGCACGAAGGTGGAAGCGTGCGTAGCACGTTTGAGGAACAACAAGGAGGTTAACATGTTAGATTGTTAACCAAGAGAAAGGGACAGTGGTGGGTCAATTGAGAGAGAAGGATTTGTGGGCCATTTTAAGCGCTTAGAGGAACTTCTCTTCATTATTGAATATCTAAAAGTAGTCTGCATTCATTGTCTCCACTTCCACTGCTCTGTCTTCTAAAGCAGGAGTGTCTAACCTGCGGCCCATGGGCCTCATGCAGCCCAGGATGGCTATGAATGTGGCCCAAAACAAAATCATAAATTTACTTAAAACATTATGAGATTTTTTTGTCTTTATATGTTACAATGTCACATAAAATAAATGTACATACAATGACATTTTATTAGATATGTACATTTTCATATTAGTGATCACAACTTGGGAATTGCTCAATAATTTTAAAAGATTATCGACAGGGCTGCTGCATAACTAAGGTTATGTGAGGACATTTTTGCTTGTCTGTGGTGGTGGATGTCACGAAAATTATGCACAGACCTTTTTTTTTCCCCCATCAGTTTTCGTTAGTGTTTGTGTATTTAATGTGTGGCCCAAGACAACTCTTCCAATGTGGCCCAGAGATGCCTAAAGGTTGAACACCCCTGTTAAAGGGATTGCTCCCTTGATGGCTCTGGCAAGAGCTGCTTCATCACTGCCAACGCAGTGGCCTCCTCATTACCGTTTTACCCACACTCACTCACACTGTTGGACACATATAAGTTAATGTAAATAAAGATGCCCTTGATAATGTAAATTACATTGTTTTATTTTTACTAATACCTATCATCCACGCAGAATTCAGTTTGCCTTTTTCTCTATTCCTTTTCCAGTTGTTCTCCTGCTTTATCTGTTGTTTCCTTCTGACCCTAATGTTTCATCCTTGCTTCTTTTGGGGGTGAACTTTGAAAAGTTTCACAAACATGATACCCACTCTAGAGTTAATAGAAAATTTAATTTCTCATTAGCTCTGTGAAACTTAACAGCCATGTACATGGCTTTTAAAAATATTGTGCTTAGCTCTGGCTGGGTGCTCAGTGGGTTGGAATGTTGTCCCATACAACAAAAGGTTGAGAGTTCAATTCCTGATCAGAGCACATACCTAGACTTTGGGTTCCATCCCCAGCTGAGTTGTGTACTGGAGGCAGCTAATCAATATTTCTCTCTTACATCAATGTTTCTCTCTCCTTCCATTACTCCCTTAAGTCAATAAACATAATGACTTAATCCTCAGGTGAGGATTAAAAAAAATATTGTGCTTGCTTAAGACATTTAAATATTTGATTAAGGACATTTGAAGTTACACACTACAAATTTATATTGATTGGTATTTCCTTATGCCTGAAAAGCATTGATCTGTTTCTGTGGGTTAATTGATTTCATCAGATATGATTTTAAGGCATTCTATATTCCAAAGTATTTTTTTTTTCATTTCATTAGACTTTAAATTACATTGTGGCTAATATATATTTACTATTATATATAATACACTGTTTATAATCCCTTGGAACTGATAATATATAATTGGTCTATTATTTTAATTTAGTCAAATATCTTATAGGGCCAAATAATTTACTCCCTGAATGACATCAGATTATTTTCTGTAAGTTATGATTGCTATTTTATAATCCAGGAAAATACCAGTACATTGATCCTGGATAAGAAATGAAAAATATAAGATTACTTATATTTAAGTCTTTTATCCATCTTGAGTTTATTTTTGTGTATGGTGTAAGTTGCTGGTTGGGTTTCATTTTTTTGCACGTAGCTGTCTGGCTCTCCCAACACCATTGGTTGAAGAGGCTATTTTTATTCCATTTTTGCTTCTGCCCTCTTTATTGAATATTAATTGAACATAGAGACTTGGGTTTATTTCTGCTCTCTCTATTCTATTCCATTGATCTAGGTGTCTGTTCTTATTCTATTCCATTGATCTAGGTGTCTGTTCTTTTGTGTCTGATTACCATGGCCTTGAAGTATAGCTTGATGTCAGGTATGGTGATCCCACTTACTTTGTTCTCCTTTCTGAAAATTGCTGCAGCTATTTGGGGTCGTTTATGGTTCTGTATAAATTTTTGAAATGTTTGTTCTATATCTGTGAAATATGTCATTGGTATTTTAATAGGGATTGCATTGAATCTATAAATTACTTTGGGTAGTATAGACATTTTGATTATGTTAATTCTTCCAATCTGTGAACATGGTATATGCTTCCATTTGTTCGTATCTTCCTTATTAATTTCTTTCTTCAGTATTGTGTAGCTTTCTGAGTACCTCCTCAGTTTTACCTCCTCAGTTAGGTTTATTCCTAGGTACTTTATTTTTCTTGTTACTATAGTAAATGGGATTTTCTCCTAATTTCTGTTTCTGATATTTCATTGTTGCTGTACAAAAATGCAGGGGAAAAGGGGAAGCGTTTGCAGGAACAAGTATAAAGGACACATGGACAAAAACAAGGGGGGGGTGGAAATGGGAGGGAGGTAGCGGGGGCTGGAGGGTGGGCTGGGATGGGAGTAAAAGGCAAAAAAACTGTACTTGAACAACAATTAAAATTTTAAAAAAGTAAAAAAAAGTGCCTTTGATTTCTGTATTGACTTTGTATCCTGCTACTTTGCCAAATTCACTTATTAAGTTGAGTAGTTTTTTTGGTGGAATCTGTAGGGTTTTCTATGTATACTATCATGTCATCTGTGAACAATGACAGTTTTAGTTCCTCCTTTCCAATTTGTATGCCTTTTATTTCTTCTTCTTGTCTGATTGCTGTGGCTAGGACTTTCAGTACTATGTTGAATAGGAGTGGTAAAAGCAGGCATCCCTGTCCTGTTCCTGATCTTAGTGGGAAAGCTTTTAGTTTTTGTCCATTGAGTATGATGTTGGCTGTAAGTTTTTCATATATGGCCTTTATTATGTTGAGGTGTGCTCCCTCTACTCCCACTTTGCTGAGCGTTTTCATCATAAATGGGTGCTATACATTATCAATGCTATTTCTGCATCTATTGATATGATCAGATCATTTTTATCTTTGCTTTTGTTTATGTGATGTATTACATTTATTGATTTGTGAATATTGTACCATCCTTACATCCCTGGGATGAATTCCACTTCATCATGGTGTATGATCTTTTTGATGTTTTGCTGGATGTGTTTTGCTAGTACTTTGTTGAAGATTTTAGCATCTTTGTTCATCAGTGATATTGGCCTGTAGTTTTCTTTCTTTGTTGTGTCTTTGTCTTGTTTGGTGACTAGGATGATGCTGGCCTCATAAAAAGAGTATGGGAGTCTTCCCTTTTCTTGGATTTTTTGGAATAGTCTGAGAAATATAGGGGTTAGCTCTTCCTTAAATGTTTTGTAAAATTCTCCTGTAAAACTGTCTAGTGTCCGGCTTTTGTGTGATGGGAATTTTTTGATTACTACAATTTTGTCACCTGTTATTTGTCTGTTTAGACTTTCTTCTTCTTCATTCGGTTTTGGAAGATTATATTTTTCCAAAACTGAATGAAGAAGAAGCATGATACCATAAAAGTCCTAGAGGAGAAGATAGGCAGGAAAATCTCAGATATTCCATGCAACAATATTTTCACCACTATGTCCCTTAGAGCAAGGGACATAAAGAAAAGAATAAACAAATGGGACTTCATCAAAATAAAAAGCTTCTGCATGGCTAAAGAAAACATCAGCAAAATGAAAAGGGAACCAACCATATGGGAAAACATATCTGCCAATGATACCTTGGACTAGGGTTTGATGTCCAAAATATGTAAAGAACTCACACAACTCCACACCAGAAAGACAAACAATCCAATTAAAATATGGGCAAAGGACCTGAATAGATACTTCTCCTAGGAGGACATACGGAGGGCCCAGAGACATATGAAAAGATGCTCAGCATCACTAGCCATCAGAGAAATGCAAGTTAAAACCATGATGAGTTTCCACTTCACACTGGTCAGAATGGCCATCATAAACAAATCAACAAACAATTAGTACTGGTGAGGTTGTGGAGAAAAGGGAACTCTAGTGCAGTGTTGGTGGGAATGTAGACTGGTGCAGCCACTGTGGAAAACAGTATGGAATTTCCTCAAGAAACTAAAAATGGAATTGTCTTTCAACCCAGCAATTCTACTGCTGGGATTATACCCTAAGAACCCTGAAACACTAATACAGAAGAACCTATGCACCCCAATGTTCATAGCAGCACAATTTACAATAGCCAAGTGCTGGAAGTAGCCTAGGTGCCCATCAGTAAATGAGTGGATCAATAAACTGTGGTACATTTGTGCAATGGAATACTATGCAGCTGAAAGAAAGAAGGAGTTCCTACCCTTTGCCACAGCATGGATGGAACTGGGGAGCATTATCCTAAGTGAAATAAACCAAGCAGTGAAAGACAAATACCATATGATCTCACATATAGGTGGAATCTAATTAACAAAACAAACAAACAAAATATAACCAGAGACGTTGAAATTAAGAACAAACTGAGTGTAACCAGAGGGGAAGGGGGAGGGAAATATTATGGGAAAGAAGGGAAAGGGTCATAAATGAACATGTGTAAAGGACCCATGGCCAAAGTCAAAGGTGAGTAGGATTGAGGATGAGAGGTGGTGGAAAGTGGTGGTGGGAAAATGGAGACAACTGTATTCAAACATCAATAAAAATATATTAAAAATATGATTACTGCCTAAATTTCAATTTCAATTTCTCTTTTCTTCTTTGGGTCTTCTATGCATTTTCCTGCTTCTCTAAGATATGGTGTAATATATTTTTCATTATAAAAATTTATTTTTAGCATAAAAATATATTCTTTTTATAAGAATCATTCATAACATTAATTTGCTTTGACTCAAATTATTAGAGATACTGCAATTTTGAAGTACAATCTTTCTTGAAATGTAGCTCTGAAATACTTTACAATACACTCATAATCTTATTATCTGAATTTTAAAAATATGGTATAGAATTAAGTTTTCTTGTGAGATCTTTGTAATGTTATTTGATTTTTTTTTATTTCTCCATTTTTGCTCCAAGTAGGCTCTCTGCTCTTTTTTTTCTATAAATCACAATACATTGTATAATCTAAGTAACAAATATTTAGTTAATATTTTCATTTTTTTCCAGGATAAATTGATTACATAAATTCCAGATATTAGTTTTTATACATAATTATGTTTCTTTTAAGATTATATTTAATTTTATTATCAAATAATTTTTGGTAGAAAAACATATCTATTTCAAGATTTCATTGAAAATATTTTGTGATTTTGACAAGAAAATCAGATTGGAAGTTCATTCTCCAGGGTTTAGCCTCAGTTTTCCCCAGACATACAATACTCACTAAATATGTTCTGCTTACCAGCACTTACTCTAATCCTTAAACAGTATTTCTGGTTTTCTAGAATTGTTTAGTTCATATAACAAGGTATTACCTATAGAGAACCTACACAGTCCATTGTTCAATCAAAATAGCATTTTATAGATTTTTACTATCTTCCATAAAACATTGTCCAGGGTTGAGAAATAATTGACATGCATCATCACTGCATACATTTAAGGTGTGCAGCCTGATGGTTGTACATGTACTGTGAAGTGATACCACAGTAGGGTCAGCTAACACGCATCTCATGTGGATGCAATTAAAAAAGAAGGAGAAAATGTTCCATGTGATCAGACTGATAGAATTTACTCTTTTAAACACTTTATAGCAGTGTTAACTGCAGTCATGATGTGGTACATCGTATCCCCCGTACTTGCTTACCGTGGAAGTTTGTGCCTTTTGATCACCTTCCTCCAGTCTCCCATTCTTGACCTGCTTCTGGTAATCACAAGTCTGATCTCTATTTCTATGAGGTTGTGGTTTTTTTTTTTTTTTATTTTTTGTTTTAGATTCTACATATAAGTGTGATCATACAGAATATTTGTCTTTCTCTGTCTGTGTCACTGCAGTTAGCTCTGGCCTTCAAGGTCTATCCATGTCATCACAAATGGTAGGATTTATTTGCCTTTTTTTTTTTTTTTTTTTTTTTTGGCATGTCATCATAATGGTAGGATTTATTTGCCTTTTATGGCAGACTAGTTCTTCCATGAATTTTTACAGACTTTCTTAGCATCCCTTTCCAGTACTAACTATGGTTGGCTTTTTAAAACAACTTTCTCAGTTTTTTTCCTTATGAGATCCTTCAGCTATGGTCTAAGCCTCCTCTAACTTTTTTTAGATAGTATTGTATTGGTTTTAAGTTTATCTGAGCAAAAAGGAGGCCACTCATGACAACCTTAAAATACTTGAAAATATACTAATATTTCTTTGTTTTTATTTTATTTTTTAAAATTTATTTTTTAATTACAGTTGATGTACAATATTATATTAGTTTCAGCTGTACAGCATAGTGATTAGACATTTATATACTTTTCAAAGTGGTCACTTAAGTCTCATACCTAGTACCTGAAAGTATATGTAGTTATTATAATATTATTGACTATATTCCATATGCTATGCTTTATATTCCTGACTATTTGTATAATTAGCAATATGTACTTCTTAATCTCTTTCACCTTTTTTAACTTATCCACCCATAAATCAATTTATTCTCTGTATATATGAGTTTCTTTCTGTCTTGTCTGTTTATTTTGGGTTTTTGATTCTACATGTAATGAGATAATACGGTATTTGTCTGTCTTTATCTGACTTAGCATACTACCCTCTAGGTCCATCCATATTTTCATAAATGGAACTATTTAATTATCTTTATGGCCAAGTAATATCCCATTGTACATGTGTACAATGAAATATTCCTTATCCATTTGTCTATCAGTGGATATTTAGGTTGTTCCATTGCTTCATTGGTTGTAATATGGTTGTACCTACTTTGTTTGGAAGGTAGATATCTCAATGGAAGTAAAATGGCATTCTAATGTTATATATTAAAACTTAAAAAAGGATTCAAGTGAAATATGTTGAATTGCTATTTTTTATACCTGAAACAAATATGACCAACATAGGACTGTATACCAACTACTCGTAATAAATAATACATTTTAAAAAAACCAATCCCTTGAAACTGAGTTAAACATTACTTTTTTAAAGAGTCCACATATACATTCATTGTTCCATTGTCACTTGAAAATATAACATTCAGTGCATAATGTATGTCTTTAGCATTTTGTTTAATTTTCAGTTGCTATATGATATGACATTCAAAAATACATCTCCCAAATAGAAGTTTAAATAATAATAATAATACACTTTACACATTTTCCACCAGGAATTTGGCCCAAGCCTTCACTTGTAATTAAAAATTTTGGGAAATATAAATGTGCAATTATTGAGAAAAAAACTGAAATTCTCCTTTAGAATCTGGAAGAATTGTGATACAAGTGATCTTGGAAATTTTTCTTCCAGGTGGTTTAGAATCTTTGAAAAATCTTCAGCGACTAGTTGTGGACCACAATCAGTTAATTAGTACAAAAGGCCTTTATGATACTCCTACCATTATATACCTGGATTGCTCACATAATCATCTTACTAAACTGGAGGGTATTGAACATTGTGGATTGCTTCAAGTACTGAAGTTACAGGGAAATTATCTAAGTGAGGTAATTGCTTCAACCTAATTGATTTCTGTGATTAACGCAACATTTTTCTTTTGATGGAAATATCAACCAAACATTTTAAAAGCAATTTTGATTATTTTTCTTCTTTTTTGCTTGCCATCCATATCTTATTTTCAGTTTATTTTAAACTGTTGAACTTTTTTCTATTTAAAAAATGTTCACCATCGGATATTTTTAAAGAAATCAAATTTAACAATTTTTCATAATACCAAAATATAAGAAATTAAAATTTTTACGTTACATTTTAGTATGTAAGTGGGACCAAATTTTCTGTCATGCAATTCTCATTAAATTTTATCAGAACTATCTTGTATAGAAAAAACAAATTCTAATTATGAGGTTAATTCTTAAAAATTTTATTTTTACTAAAATTCTCATTACTTTGATTTATGATATGCAATTTACCAAATACGTTTTGTTAGTTTTGATAGGTTTTATATTTTTAAATTTGGTTAAATGACAAATATTTTGCTTAATATAAGCTAATTACTCAACTTTAAATACAGCTTCCATCCTTGGAGAATCACGTTCTACTGAGAGAACTGTACCTGGATGATAACAGCATTTCAGTTATGGAAGCATTTTCTTCATATTGGCTGCCTTTACTACAACACCTCTCTATGTCTCAGAACAGGTAAAAATGAACCTCAT
The DNA here is from genome assembly GCA_039655065.1 of Glossophaga mutica. Lineage (NCBI taxonomy): Eukaryota > Metazoa > Chordata > Mammalia > Chiroptera > Phyllostomidae > Glossophaga > Glossophaga mutica. The sequence goes on from CM077304.1 coordinate 79,982,087, forward strand.
TTAAGCAATAAATTCAGAAATTATTACTTAAATGTATGATCTTCAAAATAAGTAGAAAAGCTGTTAGCTTTTTCCAGTAATTCAGTGAAAGCGTATCATGTTAAATTGGTATATAAATTATAAATACAACTTTATAGATTAAGAAAATTAAAATGTATTAACAGCTTTGACTTTTAGTAGCATTTCAATGGTTACTTATTCAACTCACTCTGTTTCTTTTTAAAACTATAAATGGAGAGTACTCTCAGGATAGGTTTGTTTATATTTGTAAAGAATATAGTCCTTGGAAAATGCAGGAGGTAGTTAATTTAATTCAGAAGGATGTCTCATTCTCTCAAATGGTACTTATTAAGTCCTGGGAGAACGATTTTTAATCTGCTCCCAACTTGCATGTCTTTTTGTAACTGTTAAGGTTGATTTAAATTCGATTTCCCTAAGGGTATAAAATAACACTTAAAAATACTTTTAACATTAAATTGACATAGGTATCTGCCATAGAAGATCCATTTGAAACTACCAAACATCTGGATCTTTGCAGAGAATAACCATTGAAACCAAAACAGGAGTACAAAGTGTATATGCCTCCCTCTGCTTAATATTTCATTGAGACCTATTCACTCTAATATGATTAATTTGTTTATGAAAGGCCCATGGATGGAGTAGGGGTTCCTTTCTGAACCACCTTTAACAGAAATTCCTTCTTTGAGTTGTACAATTCTGGCAAAACAAGTGAACAAGGACAACCCAATGTTAAGATAGGTATCTGTTTCTCCCCAAAGTGAAGTTTTCTCTCAATCTTAGCCACAGCAGTGTTCATCCTTTGAGCTTGTATGTCCCCAGTGATTTAGTTTCCACCTATTAAACTGTTCCATTATTTTACATGCCAAAACTGAATGTGTGTTCAAAAAATTCCCTCAGATCTAAAATATGTTTTAGTAAGATCTAAAATATGAAGGGTGATTTAACTTTTAAAGGACATTTATTCCAGAGCCAACTCTATCAGATAACATTTTTTAAGTAATCTGGACTATCCAAAAACATATTGGATCTTTTCCCAATAAGAGATAAAATTTTAATAGAAATACTAGCATATTCCATAGAAATGGTTCTCAAGCCATGATGATGAGCACAATATTTTAAAAGATTAGAAAAATGTATATCAAGAACATTTTTGAGAAAAAGTGCCTTTAATTTCATTGAAAAATTTAAATCATCAAGGAAGATGATTATATTCTACTTATAAAAGTTAAAAGTAATATTAGCTGATAATAAATTTTTCCCTATCAATATAATATCACTAGGAATTACACATACTAAACTATTAAAATGTCTTTTAGAGAGGACAACAATAATTGGGAAAATTGTTGTTAATTTTTCCCAATTTTTGGGAGCCAAACACTCACTTGTAATTTTGTTTGCTTAGCCTTACGCGTTTGGATATTGAGGCGGTGCCTCCTGTTTTGGAGGGTACAGAACTAACACATGTTCATTCCCTAAAAACCTCTTAGGAATAAAAGAACTTAATTTTTTAACTTATATTTAAAAAGAGTGAAATTACTGTATAATTAATATATGCTATTTTGAACTTTTTAATAATGTTGTCGCTTACATTTGAATTTACTTTTCATGGGTCTCTCCTGCAACTGTCTACCACTTCTGAAGGGTGAAGGGAGAAGGTCTAGGGAACCAGGGAAATGTGACTGATATGAATGGACAGTTATTTTCTAAAATCATGGTAAAAATAATTTTCAACCTTAGGATTTTTCATAATATGATACTATGAACTGTAAAAATTATCCATCTTACATTAAGTTGTTACATGTGCATTGACTTTTTTCCGAACCATATCAGGTTTGGTAAAACTCAGAATCAGCAAATTTAGGTTTGAATTATGAATCTACAATTTATTTGTCAGTTGATATAGAACAACTGTTTTCTCACAACCCAAACCTCACTTTTTACATGTGTAGAAAAGGATAGTAATACCTACCTTACCTATTTTATTGGATTTTAATGTAGATCCAAAAGGAAAATGTATGCAAATACATTTTGCAAACCTGAAGAGAATTTTATAAAGAAGCTATCTAGATTTTTGTCTGGCATGTCTTTTAAATTACATTTTTCTTTTAATTTTTGATAAATATTTTCATCACAAGGAAGAAATTGTATCCATATGCTCTTCTTCCAACAAATGAAATGCATATAAAGAATGATACTTAGTACATATTGTTTGAAATACTTGTTTCATCCTGACTTCTGTTTTAAATTTTCCTTATAACATGTGACTGTTTTAAGTTTGACTCAATGGAGTTCTAACTGGAAGACTCTCTGGCTTCACAAGCCTTTCTACCTACAGTGGGACTCTAAGTAGGAGCAGAAAATGAAAACTATTACCCATTGGCTGCTCATTGTACAAATCTTTTGCTTTTTGTCGTCTTTGAAATTTATATCTTTTTTATGCCCAAGGCTAATGTGACAAGGTCAAATGGTATTAGGTTTTCACTAATGTCCTTTGTCTTTCTGGTTTGAATTTTCTTAGGAAAAATATACACAGAATGTCAGTAAAAAGAAAAGTTCTAGAGGTCTTTTTTCTTTTTTAAATGTAAAGATTCTACTGTTATGTTTCTACCAACCTAATGAATAGTCATAAAGGTGAAAATAGCCAGTTTCTTGATTAAAATTTCCCCAAAAGAAAAAGAACATGATTTTAAAAACATGGCTATCTGAAAAGGTAAAATTTCAATATTATACAAATATTTAGTCAAACCAAATATTGCTTTGCTTGAATAGATATTTGAAGATGGGGATTTTTGTTTTTAATTCTAAAACTTTATTGGTTACATTTACTTAATGCCTTTATATAACTTATAATTTTCCTATATGTTGTTATGTAACTTCTTGGTGAAAATATGATATACTTTGAAAAAGGAGAAAAACTCATTAACAATTAATCTTTCCAAATCCTTTTATTAGAACAAAGACTATTAAAGGTAGAAAACAAGTAATAATTTCCTTGTTTGTAAATACATTTACTAAAATTCTATTTTTACTTGAATAACTTTAATTTCTTACTTGCAATAAAATGTAGAACGTGCCTGAATAGGACATTAGGGCTTAAATTCACTAAGTATACATTGGCAAAATTTTAACTCTCTTCTTTTTTATTTCTTTGTTTTTCTGTGTACATGTGACATTTCAGTAAATTTTACTATTAAGGACTGTGTATCCAAATATTGAAATATATGTATAAAACTAATGGCCAATATTTTCTCACTTTTTCTACTATTACCTTGTATTTTTCTCCTGGAAATTGTTTTTAAGAAGTAGTGTTGTACAGGTTTAGTATAAATAATAATATTGTATGCATTTAGTATTGGCTACATTCAGAAAGATCTCCCAGCTCAATATTTAATCTCTTTTTCATCAGTAGTGTCTTTTGTCTCTCTGCTAATATACAACAGGATAGCACAAGAGAGGAGTCAAGGTCAATACAAGGGAAGGTTTTGTGTCAGATGCATGAGGCCCCCAGACATAGTATTATTTTGTAAGCTTCTGAACGTAGAATGAAAGTATTTTTTTTCCCATTGCTGGGAGCTTTTAGGAATAAAGATATAGAAATCTGCCAGGCCAACTAGAGGGAAAGTATTTTTTTTAAAGCAAAAGAACTGGAAATTAATGCATGCTATTTTTTGTAGCAAAAGTACTTCTTCAATTAAAGCATATTTTGAATAATTATAAAGTTCCAATATTTATAGGGGGAATTAGTCAGAACACGTTTGTATTTGTGATGAGAATATACTTTATATGAAAGAATTCTTGTCTTATTTAAAGATTCAGATTATTTGGCTTAATTTTTATTCCCAAATATCTAGGGTAATGTGATATCATGTTCAGAGTAAGTGTAGATTTGTCTTAGAAATTAAACCAAAGTTAATTTTTCCTTCTTGGCTTTTTATCCCAATGATGTGAATATTTTGAATATCACTTATGTTTCTTGCTTGAATGCAGGCTCTTAATGATAATTTTATCTTGGAGAATAATAGAAACATTTTTAAGTAGGAGGAAAGATTATTATTGTTAGAATTTGAGTATGCATAATTTAATGAGTATTGATTTTAAATACTTATAAATTTCTTAAGTTTATTCTACTGATATAAAATATTTTTATTATTGTCATCCTTTGACACATATTTCCAGTTTATAAATAACTTAGTATAACTTAAGATACTTAGAATATTTTTACTTTCAATCTAGTAAACAAAACATTTTAAAATTAAAAACAGAACTAGTGACTCTAATCAGTTATCTGTCAAAAAGTTAAAAATAAATATTTTTATGATTTTTACCTACTAATGGTTTTTTGTGTGTTCGATCCAGGAAAAAATATAAATAATATAAATTCTCTGTAAATTTAGTGTTATACAAAGACAAGGCAAAACAATAACAATAATATTATGCACTTGTCTTTATTTAAATACCACATATACATTAAAATCCATGATATTTGTGATTGAAATTGGCAGTTCAATGATACTTCTCTTTAGAAATGAATATGCATTTCCCCTTATAGAATACTTATAATTGTATAAATATTTTATTTTAATAAGTACTATTAATAAATATTATTATGATTATATTTTAGTGCACAAATGCAATTGTACGTATAGTTATATATAATTGCATATAATTAGGTAATTGTGTTATATAATGTATAATTATATAGTTACTTCAATAATGTTAAGAACATTCCAATTTAAAATTTTCATGCATTCTATTTTTTGTTTTTAGTTTGACAAAAATCATACCACTTTATCATTTTGTTTCTCTGGAAAAATTGGATGTCAGCAACAATTGTCTTTCTGGTAAGTTTAGAATAATACAAAATTTTAAATAAGTTTTTGAGTTTCTGTTCCACATATGATGAGGAGTTGTTTTATATAGATGTGTTAATGGTATTTACAAATCATAGTGTGTGTGTGTATATATGTATATGTATATGTATATGTATATGTATATGTATATGTATATGTATAAGTGCATATGTAGGTGTCTCTAATGTCTGTCCAGAATGTATCCAGCCAGGTACTATGAAAAATAGAGACATTTACTGAAGAAAATACAAGATACAAGAAACATTGTGCACAGGACAATGACCCTCAGTCCCCTTTAAAGTTAGCACCTTGGGACCTCACACAGTTATCCCAATATGCATCAGCTGCTCTGTTGTATTTTCCTGAATCATTTTCCTTTCAAAGGTGATTTTAATTTTGGGAAAAGCCAGAATTCTCAGGGCACCAAATCTGGGCTGTGGGGTAGGGGAGCTGCATTATCTGGGTGATTTGATGTTTTGCCAACATGCTCTGCACAAGACATGATGCATGAGCAGGTGTGTTGTTGTGATGAAGCTACCAATCACAGTTGCTCATAGCTGTGGCCTTCTGAATCATCTGAATAATTTCTATGAAGAAATGTTCAAGCTTAACACAAAATCTGATGAAGATGTGTTGCTCTACCTGCTTAGTCATTTTGAATGTGATGGCCACACAGTACCCATGTTCCCTCAACAGCTTCTGTCTTCCCAGCTGACTAGTACAGTGAAGTCATCATAGTTCACACATGCACATTCCAATCCACTCTCTTTACTGCAAGGTTACATTGATGTTGCACAAACTGTTCTCATTATATTAACAATGGTTGGACTTTTTCCAGACAGACCTCTTATATATATACATACATACACAGACAATAAGGTATAGAGGAGGAAAAATTTCTCTTCTATCTTCTTAAGTTCTTAGGCTGGGATTAAGAATTCAACTGACACAAGACAAACAAAACAATATAAGTTTTCATTGTTTTTCTTTCACATGTATATGGGAGTTCTCACAAGAAAAAGATCACAAGAAGCAATTAGATTTCTTGGTCAACCATGAGAAATGTACAGGGAACCAACAGTGATGGGAAGGAAACTGGGACTCATATCAATGGTGTGGACCAGAAGGAAGAAAGAAACATTCAACCAGAAAAGAATGAAGAAACAAGAATTCAAAAAAATGAGGAGAGACTTAGGAACCTCTAGGACATCTTTAAATATTCCAATATCCAAATCATAGGGGTGCCAGAAGGAGAAAAGGAAGAACAAGAAATTGAAAACTTATTATATCAAATAATGAAGGAGAACTTCCCCAATATGGCAAAGGAAATAGACTTCCAGAAATCCAGGAAGCTCAGAGAGTCCCAAAGAAGTTGGACTCAAGGAGGAACACACCAAGACACATCGTAATTACATTAGCCAAGATTAAAATGAAGGAGAGAATCCTAGAGGCAGCAAGAGAAAAGGAGACAGTCACCTACAAAGGAGTTCCCATAAGACTCAGCTGATTTCTCAAAAGAGACTTTGCAGGCACGAAGGGGCTGGAAAGAAGTATTCCAAGTCATGAAAGGCAAGGACCTACATCCAAGATTGCTCTATACAACAAAGCTTTCATTTAGAATGGAAGGGAAGATAAAGCATTTCCCAGTCAAGATAAAGTTAAAGGAGTTCATCATCACCAAGTCCTTATTATATGAAATGTTAAAGGGATTTATCTAAGAAAAAGAAGATAAAAAATATGAACTGTAAAATGACAGCAAACTCACAGTTATTAACAGCTACACCTAAAACAAAAACAAAAAACAAAGCAAACAACTAGAATAGGAACAGAGTCACAGAAATGGAGATTATATGGAGGTTTATTAGCAGGGGAGTGGGAGGGGGGAGAGGGAGAAAAGGTATAGAGAATAGGTAGCATAAATGGTAGGTAGAAAATAGACAGGGGAAGGCTAAGAATAGGATAGGAAATGTAGAAGCTGAAGAAATGCCATGTGTGACCCATGGACATGAACTAAAGAGGGGGAGTATGGGTGGGAGAGTATGTGCAGGGTGGAGAGGAATAAAGGGGGGGAATGGGACAACTGTAATAACATAATCAATAAAATATATTATAAAAAAGAATATCTCTTTCCTCCTAGTATAGGGAGGGCATCTTTTATGTAGGAATTTTGTCTCCTGCTTTAAAGAAAAATAAGGAAGATCAGAGTACCTTTGCACCAGCTGTTTTTAGATTTCCATTGTGTCAGACTGAAGCTGTGTGTTCTGAGCTCCTTCAAGGCATGATGAAATAATTCCATTGCTTTTTTTCCACTTTTAAAATCACATTACTTCCATTTCTCCAGTAGACCTCGGCATATGTCACACTTATATCATTACTTAATATCATATGTCTTTTAACTATGAAATAAATAGCCCAGCGAAGATGAGGAAACAAACTTGTCTAACATGTTGACTTCTAACAGGTATAGACACTCATTAAAAGAGTATTAAGGAATGAGGAAAATGATGAATTGATTTGGTTGAATAATTCCCCCAAAGTTTGCCCATCTCAACTCTCTGTAAATTTCCTCATAAAGACAACTATAGTTCTAATTTGTCACCATAGGTTAATTTTGACTGATATATATCTTTATATTAATGGGATCAAACAGTACATTCTCTTTTGCCTCCAGTTTTCTTTGCTGAACATTCATATGATATTCCACTATGTTGTTTATATCATTAATCTTTTTTTCTGGTGTAGACTACTGTATGAATATAGAATATATCATAATTTATTTGTACATTCTCCTGTTGTCCGATATTTTAATTGCTTGTGGTTTGGAGTTATTATGATTATAAAGTTCCTATGGAAATTCTTGTACAAATTTTTTTTGCAGTTATATGTTTTCAGTTCTCTTGGGTAAATATGTAAGAGTGTAATTTCTGTATAATAGAGTAGGTGTATGTTTAACTTGATAAGAAACTGAAAAAAACTCTTTTCCAGAGTAGTCGTAACATTTTACAGCCCCACATGCAATGTATGAGTGTTCCAATTGCTTGATTTTATAGGGTGTTTGTATTTCATTGTTATTTTATTATGGTTTTAGTTTGCATTTTCCTGATGAAGAATGATATTGTGCTTCTTTGCATGCATTTATTGATGATTGCTCTATATTCTTTTGTGTCTATTCAAATGTATTACTGTTTTTCTAAAATTTAATTATTGCTTTTTATTGATTTGTATACATTTTTATGTATTCTGAATGAAGTTCTGTGTCAGATATATGTTGTGTAAATATTTTCTCCCAGTACTCCTTAACTTACTGATAATATTAATGTTATCTGTAGATGAGCGGAAGTTTTAAATTGTGATGAAATTTATCATTTTTAAATATTTTTCTTTGTGTTCTTCATAGTATTTTCCCACTTCCTGATTGAGATGATTTTCCATGCTTTATAGTTTTCTTATAGAAACTTTGTATTTAGTTTTTACCTTTGGGTCTGACTTATCTCATATTAATTTTTATTTTATTTTATTTTATTTATTTTTTTAATCAGTAGTTTTTAATTGTTGATATTGTACAGTTTTCTGTCTTTTACCCCACCCCAGCCCACTACCCCAGCCCTCCCCACCTTCCTCCCATTTCCACCTCCCATAGTTTTTGTCCATGAGTCCTTTATACCTGTTGCTCTAAACCGTTCCCCTTTTCCCCTGAAATTCCCTCCCCTCCCCCTCTGGTCACTGTCAGATTGTTCTCAAATTCAGTGTCTTTGTTTATATTATGCTTGTTTCTTTGTTTTGCAAAGGTCTGACTTATCTCATATTAATTTATTTTATTTTATTTTATTTTAATTGTTGTTCTTGTACAGTTTTCTGTCTTTTACTCCCATCCCAGCCCACTGCCCCAGCCCTCCCCACCTCCCTCCCATTTCCACCCCCACCCCCCCAGTTTTTGTCCATGTGTCCTTTATACTTGCTCCTGTAAACCCTTACCCTTTTCCCCTGAAATTTCCTCCCCTCGCCCCTCTGGTGACTGTCAGCCTGTTCTTAATTTCAGTGTCTTTTGTTATATTATGCTTGTTTGTTTGTTTTGTTGATTAGGTTCCTGTTAAAGGTGAAATCATATGGTATTTTATTTGTCTTTCACCACCTGAATTGTTTCGCTTAGCATAATGCTCTCCACTTCCATCCATGCTGTGGCAAAGGGTAGGAGCTCCTTTCTTTCTGTTGCATAGAATTCCATTGTGTAAATGTACCACAGTTTTTTGATCCATTCATTTACTGATGGGCACCTAGGTTGCTCCCAACACTTAACTATTGTAAATTGTGCTGCTATGAACATTGGGGTGCATAGGTTCTTTTGAATTGGTGTTTCAGGGTTCTTAGGATATAATCCGAGCAGTGGAATTACTGGGTCAAAAGGTAGATACATTTTTAGTTTTCTTAGAAAAATCCATACTGTTTTCCACAGTGATTGTATCAGTCTGCAATCCCACCAACAGTGCACTTGGGTCTCCTTTTCTCCACAACCTCTCCAACACTTGTTGTTTGTTGCTTTGTTTATGATGGCCATTCTGACTGGTGTGAAGTGGTATCTCATTGTGGTTTTAATTTGCATCTCTCTGATAGCTAGCGATATTGAGCATCTTTTCATGTGTCTCTGGATCCTCTGTATGTCCTCCTTGGAGAAGTGTTTGTTCAAGTTCTTTGCTCATTTTTTAATTGGGTTGCTTGTCCTCTTAGAGTGGAGTCATGTAAGTTCTTTATATATTTTGGAGATTAAACCCTTGTCTGAGGTATCATTGGCAAATATGTTTTCCCATACAGTCGGTTCTCTTTATTTTAATACTGTTTTCATTAGCCATGCAGAAGCTTTTTATTTTGATGAGATCCCATTTGTTTATTCTTTCCTTTATGTCCCTAGATTTAGGGGACATAGCTGTAAAAATGTCAAAAATGGACAGATCTTCCAAACAAAATATCAACAAAGATATTGTGGCATTGAACAACACTCTAGATGAAATGGATTTAACTGATATATATAGAGCCCTTCATCCCAAAGAAACTAAATACACATTCTTTTCAAATGCACATGGGACATTTTCAAAGACAGACCGCATGATAGGACACAAAACAAGCCTCAAGAAATCCAAGATTAATTTTTATAAATGATGTGAAATATGGGATAAATTCAGGTTTTAATATAGATGTTTAATTGTTCCAGCAATTTGTTAAATAAGCATTTTCATCATTGAATTACTTTAGTGTCTTTTTCAAAATGGATTGACATTTGGCTACTTTGGATGTGTTTATATTAACCGCCTTTCTCTTAAGAATAGGTGATTTTTGTATTTCTTTTTAATATCTAGTTTTTAACTATATATTGTACATTTTACATATTACAGTTTATTGACCGAGTCTGGACATTGTTGTCTTCCTTTCAAAGGGTGTTAAGTTTAATTCTGGTAGGCAGTTCAAGTATTTATGGACAATTTTTTTCTGTCAGTCTTAATTTTATTCTCTCCTAAGACAATTCATTTTAGTTTAATTCATTCAACCGTGAGCACATACCCCTACATTAGGGCATTATCTTCATTCCTAATGCATAGTCTTTAATATTTTAAGCTGAATCTCTGAGATACTCAGTTAGGTCTCATTCTGGCTGAGCTGAAACTCCAATATCTTTCATTGCTGCATGAACTTCAGCATCATCATTCAGCTTAGCCCTACAGAAGGTGATCTCTTCTAGGCTTTTCAGTCTTGTCTTTCCTGTGTAACACCTAGCCCTCACCTAAGGACCTGAGGTAAATCTTCACATAGACTTCTTCTCCCAGCTCATTTCCCCACAACATATACACACAAAGCTTCTTCTCAGTACTTTTTACCATAAATTCCAGCATCAGTTCTATTCTCTGCCTTCTCACTCAGCAGAACAGCCTCTTTGCTTGGTCTCTACTCTCTTGCTCTGAAGTGGTAAAATGCCTTCAGGCAGAAAACCACTGTGATTGTAGACTCACCATGTATGTTTCCTTTCTCTCAGAGTCAGGCTTAAAAATAGGTGCTTTGTGTATATAGACCAGTTTTATGATTCTTTTCTGTGGGACAGCAAGCCCAATATAAATTACTCTGTGATGTACCTAAGATTAACTATTTTTATTTTTGAAAGTTTAACAGGTCCATGTTGAAAAACTTTTAAAGGATATCTTCAATTCAACCACTTATCTTATTACTTTTTAAAATCTAACTTAAATATTTTTTATATTTTATTGTCTATACTATTACAGTTGTCCCAGTTCCCCCCCTTTGCACCCCTCTACCCAGCCCCCTCCCACTCCCTCAGGAAATCTCCACACCATTGTCCATGTCCATGGTCATGTGTATATGGTTACTTTATCCTCTATGCTGTACTCTACATTCCCAAGACTGTTCTGTAACTACCAATTTGTACTCCTTAATTCCTTTACCTTTTCTATCCCTCCCCGCAACCCCTCTTCAATCTGACAACATCAAATTGTTCTCTGTATCCGATTCTGTTTCTTTTCTGCTTGTTTATTATTTTTTTTAGAATCAATTGTTGATAGATGTTGTATTTACTGCTATTTTATTGTTCATATTTTCCCCTCTTCTCTTCCTCCTCCTTCTTCAAGAACACCCTTTAATGTTTCATATAATATTGAAGTGGTAGTGATGAACTCTTTAGCCTTTTCTTGTCTGGGAAGCTCTTTATATGGACTTCTGTTTCCAGAGAGAGACCTGAGTCAGCCCTGCCTCCTCACAAGCTTGTTCCTCGGTTCTTGCCTTGCTCTCAAGAGAAGGATTCAAGCAAGGGGCAACACCTATAGTGGTAATGAGATAGCAATTTTATTTATGAAAAGCATATGAGCACAAAGCTGCAAGCAGGCACTTGGCTAGTCTGAATGCACCCTGTATGGAGGGAATAAAGTTGTAAGTTTTTTTTTTTCTTTTTTTCTTTTTATTTTTTTAAATATATTTTATTGATTATGCTATTACAGTTGTCCCGTTTCTCCCCCATCATTCCCCCCACCCTGCACACCCTCTCCCACCCACATTCCCCCCTTTAGTTCATGTCCTTGTGTCATAAGTTCTTTAGCTTCTACATTTCCCATACTATTCTTATCCTGCCCCTGTCTATTTTCTACCCACTATCTATGCTACTCATTCTCTGTACCTTCCCCCCACTCCTCCTCCCACGCCCCTGTTGCTAACCCTCCATATGATCTCCATTTCTATGGTTCTGTTCCTGTTCTAGCTGTTTGCTTAGTTTGCTTTAGTTTTAGGTGTGGTTGTTAATAGCTGTGAGTTTGCTGTCTTTTCACTGTCATATTTCTTATCTTCTTTTTCTTAGATAAGTCCCTTTAACATTTCATATAATAAGAGCTTGGTGATGATGAACTCCTTGAACTTGACCTTATCTGAGAAGCGCTTTATCTGACCTTCCATTCTAAATGACAGCTTTGCTGGAAAGAGCAATTTTGGATGTAGGTCCCTGCTTTTCAAGATTTCAAATATTTCTTTCCAGTCCCTTCATGCCTGGAAGGTCTCTTTTGAGAAATCAGCTGACAGTCTGATGGGAACTCCTTTGTAGGTGACTGTCCCCTTATCCCTTGCTGCTTCTAGAATTCTCTCCTTCATTTTAATCTTGGCTAATGTAATTATGATGTGCCTTGATGTGTTCCTCCTTGGGTCCAACTTCTTTGGGACTCTCTGAGCTTCCTGACATCCTGGTAGTCTATTTCCCTTGCCATATTGGGGAAGTTCTCCTTTATTATTTGTTCAAATAAGTTTTCTACTTGTTGCTCTTCTTCCCCTTCTGGGACCCCTATAATTCAGATGTTGGGACGTTTACCGATGTCCCGGAGGTTCCTAAGCCTCTCCTCATTTTTTTGAATTCTTGTTTCTTCCTCGTTTTCTGTTTGGTTGTTAGTTTCTTCCTTCTGGTCCACTCCATTGATTTGAGTCCCAGTTTTCCTTCCATCTCTATCGGTTCCCCATGCATCTTCCTTCATTTCACGTATTGTAGCCTGCATTTTTTCATCTAGTTTGTGAGCAAAATCAACCAATTCTGTGAGCATTTTGATGACCAGTGCTTTGAACTGTGCATCTGACAGGTTGGCTATCTCTTTGTTGCTTAGAGGAATTGACTCTGGGGTTTTCATTTTTTCTCCGGTTTGAGCCATTTTTGTTGGGGTTTTTTTGTTTTGTTTTGTTTTGGTTTTAGTCTGGTCGCAGCTATTACGTATGAGGGGTGGAGCCTTAGGTGTTCCTCAGGGCGGGGCAGCCCAGTCGCTGGGTTGTGATGCCATAGGTGGGGGTGGGGTACGAGAGGGAAGAATGGCGCCTGTTCCGCTCTCTTCTGGACTCCGGTCCCTTCCGCTGCTTCCCCTTCGCCTGGATTATCTGCGCACGCGCACGTGCTGTTATGTAGTGAGGGGTGGAGCCTCAGGCGCTCCCCAGTGTGGGGCAGCCCAGTCGCTGGGTTGTGACGCTGTATGTGGGGGCGGGGTCCGAGAGGGAACAATGGCGCCTGCTCTGCTCTCTCCTGGATTCAGTCCCTTCCGCCACTTCCCCTCTGCCTGGACCGTCTACGTGTGCGAATGTGGGACCCCCTGGTCAGCCAGCCGCCTTGTGCGTCCTCGCTGGGTCTGCACAGTTGCCCCCCTGTGCCCGGGGTCCGTCAGCTGCCGCCTGTGCTCCCGAGGACCGCCAGCCACCGCCCGTGCACCCGGGAACTGTGAGCCGCTGCTACTTGCGTTCCTGGGTCCGCACCTCCACTTTTTCCTACCACGACTCCGCCCCTCTTACCGGTCTGGATGAGTGGTTGTTGGACTTCCGTACAGTTCAATTTTCTATAAGTTCTGGTTGTTTTCTTGTTTCTAAATATTTGTTGTCCTTAATTTTGGTTGTGAGAGGAGGCACAGTGTGTCCGCCTACGCCTCCATCTTGGCCGGAAGTCCTCAAGTTGTAAGTTTTGTAGTAAGTTTGTTCTATACACTTCAGCCAAGGTTACAAGTGGGCACCTGGCTAATCCAAGTACTCTGATTATTGGGGTTCAGGGGTTATATACCTGAGTCAGCTTTCAGCTTTCTCCTCCTTCCCCTTCTAAACCTTGGGAATAATGTACAACTACAAAGGCTTTCTTTCTCAGCTAGTAAAGGCTGTTTGTCTTAGTGAAATTGTTACTGAGGCTCCCTGGCCCAGCACAGAGTCTCAAGGACTCCCCTCCTCCTGCTCTATCCCTGTTTGTGATATTCACAGCACCTGGCAATCTTATCTGACCAGTCTAATTGGTGAGGCATGACTTCCTTTTGTTTCTAGCCTCATGTTTTGAGTTCTTTGTTAGATTGTAATAGTGGGGGCCCCACTTTATTTTCCCTCCAGCTGCTCATTTCTAACTGCTACCTATAGTAACACTTCCATTCTAAATGATAGCTTCACTGGGTAGAGCAATCTTGGTTGTAGGTCCTTGCTTTTCTTTGAAAATTTCTTGACCATCCCTCCTCACCTGTAAAGTTTCAGATTTCAGTTTCTCCTATTTTGTGTTTATAATCTGGAATAAACTGTTTTAAGCCCTTTACACACATTATTTAATTTAATCCTCACCCTATGAGATAGGTATGAAACTCAATCATAAATCAATTGCATGATTTGCATAAGTTCAGAGCTGCTAAATAGTAGTAATATATATTCTGACATAAGATTTTGTGTTCTTAATATGGTCTCCTTTTAAAAGTATATTGTTCTCTGCAGAACAAATATTTTTGTTGCTTTTTAAATAGTTCATTAAATAAAGCACTCATTGACCTACTGTTGCTTTTCTTTTTCTGATATATATTTCATAATGATTCTTATTATTTATTTCCGTAGATCTTACAAGTGCTGTACAGTGGTTTGATGCATGCTATTCTCTCCATGAATTGACTCTGACTGGAAATCCACTTCTTCAAGAAATAAACTGGAGGTAAAGAAACATTGTTGCATACTTTGTACATTATTATAGTTGCAGAAAACATAAACTGGTGACAATTGTGTTGTGTATACAATTTGCTTTGGAAAAGTTAATAAAAATAATTTATAAGTTATTCAAGATAAAATAGTTTCATAAGAATAGTTTGAAAATATTCTTCAGCCTAAAATAATTTTTGCATGGGTATGAACTAATGCAGATTTGAAATGATAATTCTGATCCATATCATGATTATGTACAATTTTAATATGATGTTAACTTGAGTCTTATTTATAGAAAAGACATTTATTGGGAATTACTTCATGAGTCATCTAAATCACATAGCTTGCTACTTAAAATTATTTCCTTTTTGTCAACAATTAGATTTTGTTTTAATTTCTTAAAAGTTGTTTTAACTTTCTTAAAAGTTAAATTTGGTCTCTTATTTGTATTATAAGCATGTATGATTTCATGCCTTTCTTTGAAACATTGCAGTACCCAGGTATAAATGAAGAAAAGTATCGTTTTTAATTTTAAGGATTAATTTTCCTTTTCAAAAATGTTTTCCTAATATGAGTCTCTCATATTATACTAACACTATTTCCCCAAATTGATTAGCAACTTTTATTCTTATACAATCAACTTTTCAAAAGATGGTATACATGTAATCAACTTCATAATTTTATTTATGAATCTAAATACTGTGTAAAATCCACCACAAGCAAGATATTGAACACTTTTATCACCCCAGAGAATTACCTTATTGACCTTTGCAGTTGGTCCTTCTTCCAGTTTTTTTAAAATGCCTTAGAAGTCTTTAAGGCTTTCGTGTTTTTGAACCAAAGTCAGCTGATATTCTTATCTTTACTCCTCAGTCTCTGAATACTTTTGAGATTTTATCCTTGTCATTTGTTTTCAGTATTTTTTTGATATATATTTTATTTTTTTTTAAATTTTTATTTACATTGTTGATCTTGTACAGTTTTCTGTCTTTTATTCTCACCCGAACCCGCCACCCCAGCCCTCCCCACCTCCCTCCCATTTCCACCCCCCCCCATAGTTTTTGTCCATGTGTCCTTTATACTTGTTCCTGTAAATCCTTCCCCTTTTCCCCTGAAATTCCCTCCAGTATTTTTGATAATGATGTGCTTTGGTGTTTTTTAATGTAGATTTACTCTGTTTAGAATTAATAAAACCTCTTGGAACTTATGGATAGATAATTTCCGCAAAATCCAGAAATTTTGGGCCATTACTTTTTCAAATATTTTCTGCCTCATTTTTGTCCTATTACCAGGACTTTAATTTCACCAATTTTATACAAATTGATGTATCCCAGAAGTTGCTATTGCTCTGTTCTAATATTTATTATACTTTTTTCTGCCTATATTTCATTATTAATAGCATTCGCTTTGTCTTCAAGTTTTCTGATATTTTTCTTATGTATCTACTCTGTAGTTATTTTCATCCAGACTATTTTTCAGTTCAAATTTCAAATATTGTGTTTTTTACTTCTAGAGTATCTTTTATGTGTTTTTTAATATTTGCGGTTTCTCTCCTAATCATTCTCCTGTTTTCTGGAATCATCATGAACATATAGAGAATATTTATAATGCTCTTTTCATATTCTTGTCTGCTGGTTCCATAATCTTTTTCTCTTTGAATTTGATATTTACTGATTTTTTTTTCTGATTGGGTCATATTTTCCTGCTTCTTGCATGACCAATTTTTATTGTATTTCAGACATTTTAAATTTTATATTGCTGATTTGTTAATTTTTTATTTATTTTATTTTAAATGCCATCTAGAGGGAGTATAGGGACAGTGAAATCAGTCAGGCTTTCTTAGTGGCCCAATAAGCAGCACTCCCATAACCTTGAGTGGGCCCCCAAGCACAGAATCATGCTCTTTTATACAATATCTTGGCACCCTGCCGGCTTAGTGTGCATTTAGTATATAAGGGAGTTGGGACTCCCTGCTGGCGCGACATGTGGCTTGCGGCATGCGTGGACCGCCCACCCTTGAATGAAGGCATGTCAGACATCCTCATGTCTCCATGAATTTTCTTCCGTCTGCCCAAATCCCAAGTGAACCTGCCAGACCTTGACAGGCTGCAACACAGGGGGTATCCAAAAAAAGCCAGAATTACCTTTTGCAGGGTGGGTCCCTTGTAATACAGGCTTCCCCGACTAGTGAGTGTTCTAGGAACCAATCTGTATCAGTGTATCAGCTGGCGTTGTTGTGAGAGGCTGCGTTGGGCTTCAGTGAATTTTTTGAAGACTCTTTCAGTGAATTTGTCCATTTCATGATGGGTGATTTACCAGCACACTTGCCCACACTGTGCTGAGTGTTCAGCAGTTTTCGACCCAACATGACATGACTCCTGTTCCCCACCCTCACTACTCACCTGATCTCACCCTGACTGACATTTTTTTTTGTTTCCCTGGATGAAAAAAGTCCACAAAGGGAAACATTTCGCACATGTGGAAGAGATGAAACAAAAAGTGACAGGAACACTAAAAGACATCAAAATCGATGAGTTCAAGAACTGATTTGAGCAGTGGAGAAAATGTCTCAGTGTATTGCATCAAAAGGAGAGTGACAAGTTTAAAAATGTAAGAATAAATACACAATTTTTTATAAATAAATTCTGGGTTTTTTGGTTTCCCCCTTATATTCTGTTTCTGACATGAAGCAGCTAAATTACTTGGAATTAGTAAGATATTTTCAAGGCTTGGTTTTGTGTTCTGAAGGATATCATTAGACTAGTACTAATTGCACCCCACCACAATTGTGCTGACTTTCTGAATGTTCTCCCTGATACCTCCTCTTATACCTGTTCTTTCCACTTTGGCTGATTGAAATTGTAGGTTCAGTCTTATGTAGATTCTTGTAATTTTTCTGCCTTTTGCTTTCCACTGGTCTTTACCTTGTTCTTACATGGTTTTCTTTTTCACGTCCTCCGATCATTACTCATTTACCAAGGACCAGGTGAACTGTGTCCCAGAATACTGAAGGACTTGCCATATGTTCACTTTGGAATTTTCTGGTGATGATTTTGGCCTAAACTCTTGTTTCTTTTAATGTCTAGAAGCACACATTTGTTAAATGGTTTAACATGATTTATTATATACTATTTGACATCTGTATCTTACCAGGTCATCAGGGCCGAATACAGCTAAAAATAGGGATTATTACCTAATACAGCAAGGTGGGTTGGCACCAGGCCAATGTAGGGAAAGGTAAACATTTACCAAAATTCAGGAAGAAAAATCTGTTTCAAGATTCTCAGAATTTGGATCAAGTCAGAAAGTCTTATCTATTGGATCAGGTAGTGAAAATACAACTTTTTTGAATAAAATATAGAGAAGGAATGAAAGCTTTAGAAGAGGGTTGTTACAGCATCTCATTTTAGGGCAGAGGCAGCTGACTGTCTGGCTTGACCTGGTTTCCTTGTGATGTGTGGCCATAGTCAGGAGGATCCCAGTTCTGACAAATTCAGAAGGAACATGAGATATTTTACTGAGGAATCAATGATCTAATTATGTTTAACATTTTTGTGTCTAATTTAATGTACCTGCATAACAAGATAAGAGAGACTAGGGAGTGGTCTCTGTTGTCCCCTCATCTGAGTTCACTGCAAGCCTCTAACACTCTCTTTCCAGATGTATAGTGGTGGGCAAAAGTAGATTTACAGTTGGAGTACAAGTAGATAATATAATAATTAATAAGTAATAATGCAAGGGTAAACTATTTTGTGTACTCATAACTATAAACCTACCTTTGTTGACCCCTGTATTGGGTTCCTGTATCTGTTAATCAGCCTTTGGTTAAGAAAATGGCATTTTTACACCAAGTCAAACACATGTGTAATTTGCTGCTCTTGATAACTTGTGTATCACAGTAGAGTTATTGCCTTTGCCAGAAAGTCTTTTTTTCCCTTTAAAGCTCAGTTTTCATAGAAATTTCTAATGTTACACCATTCGTTTGTCTTTTTTTTTTTTAAGGGAAATCTGTTATATAGCCACATGTTTTAGAACAGAACTTGTCAACTTCTACTTTAGAAACATGTTTCCAAGTGCACTGTAAGCTGAGTAGTATAGAGGAAAGAGCATAACACAGTGCAGTGATTCTCTAAGGTGAATCCCCAGACCAGCAACTTTATCATCACCGGGAAACCTATTAGTAATGCAAAACCTCGGACACTGTCCATACCCACTTAATCAGAAACTAGGGGATGATGCCCAGTCTGTGTTTTAAGAAGCCTTTGTGTGATTCAGTACATACTAAAGTTTGGAAATCACTGTGTTTTTATACAATTATGTTCTAATCCTGCCCAATATTGTGTGATTCTGGGCAAGTATCTTAACTTTCCTATGAATCTGAATCCTCACTGGTAAAATGATGATAATTATAGTACCTGTCTTATGGGGTAGTTATGAGAATTGAATGGGATAATATACATATTTTTAGAACAATTCCTGGCAGCACACAAAAACCTACTGTTTTCTGTTTCCAGGGTAACCAGACTATATACAGGTTCTCAACCTCCAAGTATTTAGGGTATGCCTATTGTGTACAACCATTGTCCTAACCTGTTGGATGTTAAAAAGGAAATTCAGTGTAGCCCCAAATTTCAAGTAATTTTTGTAGTCTTGTTTGGGATAGCCAAAAATGATAACCATGAAAACTAATAATAATAACAAATACTCCTATAGCATTTACTTTGTGCCAGCACTGTTCTCATTTAATGCTTACAATATGCCTAGTTAAATAATTAACTAGTATCCCTATTTTACAGTTAAGGAAAATGAGTCACAAAAAATGCTAAATAACTTGCCCAAATTCACACAAGTAGCAAGTGGGAGATCCAGGATTTGAACTTATGCAGTGTGGTTCTAGAGTCTGTGCTCCTAACTCCTGGATTTCAGTCCCCAGTGTTGTAGGCAAGATCATCATTGTAGGCAAGGCTATGCTTTAGAAACTTGGAAATACCATCCTAATTTAGTGCAGCTAGGAAAAACTACCTTTCCTGAAGAGGTTTAACTTTGAGTTAAACCTCTTAAGTTTGATAAAATTGAAAATTAAGCTAAAAGAAAGCAGACACTTCTGTTGGAAGAAATATCCAAGAAATGGAGGGACTGTGAAATGTGAGATCAGGCTCTGTTAGAAGGCCAGTCTCTTCAGGTGTAAATGGTTGGTGTACTGAGAAACGCCATTGGAAAGATATAAGAAATGAAGTACTTACACTTAAACAGTGTGGCATAGAGTGAGCTAAGTACCTGTCCATATTACTTAACTTCTCAGCAACTGTGAGTTGAGTTCTGTAATTATCATTCTCATTTCACAGAGGTGTTTACTGAAGCCTAGGGACATTGTGATATACGCACTTATGATGTAAGTGTCAGGGAAGGGATTTGAGTTCTGAAACCTGGAATTTAAACTCTATGTTCCATTTCATCCTATGTTTCACATGATGAAATACAACCAGATTGTTAAGGGCCCTGTATGCTAGAATAGAAAGTCTCCCTTATCCCTTTGTCCCAGAGAGGGACCACATGCATAGGAGATGCAAATACAGGCCTTGTAAATAAACTGCTCAGGTACATCTCTAGTTCCCTCACTTTCTGTTTGTCTTGCACAAGTTACTTAACCTTGCTATATCTTAGTCTTCATCTATAAAATTGGTATAATAGTTCCTACCTCATGGGATGTATTCATTAGGTTGTGCTATACAACAAATAAAAATTTATGTGGTTTAATATGATAGAAGTTTATTTTTCTTTATACTACATCTGATGTGAGTTTGTCCTGTCTAATCTAAGCAGACTCAAAAACTCAGGCTTCCTTTATTTTGTGGTTCTTGTCATGTAACATAAAACTCCTTTTTTAGTGGTAGATTGGGGTGGCAGAGAGGGAAAAGGCCACAGGGAAAACTGACATTTATTTATTTATTTATTTTTTTAAAAAAATATTTTAAAGGAAGTTTTTTTTTCCCCTGAAGGAAGTTTTTTTTGATTTTTAAAAAATTTTTATTGATTTTGCTATTACACTTGTCCCATTTCTCTCCCATCATTCCCCTCCACCCTGCACACACCCTCCCACCCACATTTCCCCACTTTAGTTCATGTCCATGTGTCATAAGTTCTTTAGCTTCTACATTTCCCACACTATTCTTGCCCCCCTGCTGTCTATTTTCTACCCACCATCTATGCTACTTATTCTCTGTACCTTTTCCCCCTCTCTCCTCCTCCCACTCCCCTGTTGCTAACCCTCCATGTGATCTCCATTTCTGTGGTTCTGTTCCTGTTCTAGTTCTTTGCTTAGTTTGCTTTTGTTTTAGGTGTGGTTGTTAATATCCGTGAGTTTGCTGTCATTTTACTATACGTGTTTTTTATCTTCTTTTTGTTAGATAAGTCCTGTTAACATTTCATATAGTAAGGGCTTGGTGATGATGAACTCCTTGAACTTGACCTTATCTGAGAAGCATTTTATCTTCCCTTCCATTCTAAGTGAAAGCTTCACTGGACAGAGCAATCTTGGATGATGGTCCTTGCCTTTCATGACTTGGAATACTTCTTTCCAGCCCCTTCTTGTCTACAAGGTCTCTTTTGAGAAATCAGCTGACAGTCTGATGGAATCTCCTTTGTAGGTGACTGTCCCCTTATCCCTTGCTGCTTCTAGAATTCTCTCCTTCATTTTAATCTTGGCTAATGGAATTATGATGTGCCTTGGAGTGTTCCTCCTTGGGTCCAACTTCTTTGGGACTCTCTGAGCTTCCTGGACTTCCTGGAAGTCTATTTCCTTTGCCAGACTGGGGAAGTTCTCCTTTGTTATTTCTTCAAATAAGTTTTCCACTTGTTGCTCTTCCTCGTCCCCTTCTGGTACCCCTATAATTCGGATGTTCGGACTTTTCAAGATGTCCTAGAGGTTCCTAAGCCTCTTCTCATGTTTTTTGAATTCTTATTTCTTTCTTCTTTTCTGTTTGGTTGTTTCTTACTTCCCTCTGGACCACTCCATTGATTTGAGTCCCAGTGTTCCTCCCATCGTTATTGGTTCCCTGTGTGTTTTCCTTCATTTCACTTATTGCAACCTTCATTTGTTTATCTAATTTGCGACCAAAATCAACTAATTCTGTGAGCACCCTGATCACCAGTGCTTTGAACTGTGCATCTGATAGGTTGGCTATCTCTTGGTCTCTTAGATGAGTTGGCTCTGAGGCTTTGATCTGTTCTCCCATTTGAGACATTTTTTTTGGGGGGGGGGGTCTGGTGGCAGCTGTTACATAGTGAGGGGTGGAGCCTTAGGTGTTCCTCAGAGCAGGGCAGCCCAGTTGCTGGGTTGTCACGCTGCATGTGGGGGCAGGGTCCAAGAGGGAACAATGGCACTTGCTCCGCTCTCTCCTGGATTTCAGTCCCTTCCGTCACTTCCCCTTTGCCTGGATTATCTGAGCTGGAATGTGGGACCACCTCGTCAGCCAGCCGCCTTGTGCGGCCCCACTGGGTCTGCCCATTGCCACCCCATGCCTTGGATCTGCTAGCTACTGCCTGTACTCCTGGGGTCTGCCAGCTCCTGCTTGCCTGTGCGCCTGGGTCCACCAACCTCCACTTTTTCCTGCTGCGACTCTGCCCCTCTTACCTGTATGGATGAATGGTTGTTGGACTTCTGTACAGTCAATTTTCTATCAGTTTTGATTGTTTTCTTGTTCCTAAATTGTTGTTGTCCTTAATTTTGGTTATGCGAGGAGGCACAGTGTGTCCACCTATACCTCCATCTTGGCTAGAAGTCCATCACCACCGCCATTTTTGAAGGCAGTGTGATTAAATGTTCATTTTCTGGCCCAGCTCATGTAGTTCAGTAGATTGACAGTGGGCCCTTGAACTAAGGAGTCACTGGTTTGATTCCCAGTCTAGAGCACATACCTGGGTTGTGGGCCAGGTCCCCAGTAGGAGGTGCGTGAGAGGCAACCACGCATTGATGTTTCTCCTTTGCCCCTCCCTTCCTCGCTCTTTAAAAAATTAAATTAAAAAGAAATTAATTAAGAAAAACTTCCCTGAACTTCCAGCCAAGATGGAGGCGTAGGTGGACACACTATGCTTCTTCACACAACCAAAATTAAGGTCAACAAAGATTTAGAAACAATAAAACAATCAGAACTGATAGAAAATTGAACTGTACGGAAGTCTGACAACCATTCATCCAGACCGGTAAGAGGGGCAGAGTCACAACAGGAAAAAGTGGAGGGTGGTGGACCTAGGCATGCAGGCAGTGGCTAGTAGATCTCAGGTGTACAGGCGGCGGCCAGTGGACCCCGGGCACCAGGTAGCAATGGACAGACCCAGTGAGGCCGCACAAGGTGGCTGGCTGACCAGGTGGTTCCACATTTGAGCGCAGATAATCCAGGTGAAAATGGGGAATGAGACAGACCTTGCAACCCAGGGACCCAGTGCCAAGAAATAAAATCTAAAAACACCGATTGAAAACACTTGTGGGGGTTGAGGTGCCAGGAGAGACTCCCAGACTCACAGGAGAGATCGTTGGAGAGACCCACAGGGTCCTAGAACATACACAAGACCACCCACATGGAAATCAGCACCAAAAGGGCCTAATTTGCTTGTGGGAAGCGGCGGAAGAGACTGGAATCTGAGAGAGAGTGGAGAAGTGCCATTATTCCCTCTCGGACCTTTCCCCACATACAGGGTCACAACCCAGCAACTGTGCTGCCCTGCCCTGGGGAACACCTAAGGCTCCACCCCTCACTATGTAACAGCTGCCACCAGACCCCCCCCAAAAAAAAAAAAAAAAAACAAATGTCTCAAATGGGAGAACAGATCAAAGCCTCAGAGCCAATTCATCTAAGAGACCAAGAGATAGCCAACCTATCAGATGCACAGTTCAAAGCACTGGTGATCAGGGTGCTCACAGAATTAGTTGATTTTGGTCGCAAATAGATAAACAAATGAAGGTTGCAATAAGTGAAATGAAGGAAAACACACAGGGAACCAATAACGATGGGAGGAACACTGGGACTCAAATCAATGGAGTGGTCCAGAGGGAAGTAAGAAACAACCAAACAGAAAAGAAGAAAGAAATAAGAATTCAAAAAACATGAGAAGAGGCTTAGGAACCTCTAGGACATCTTGAAAAGTCCGAACATCCGAATTA
Organism: Glossophaga mutica; assembly: GCA_039655065.1. Taxonomy (NCBI): domain Eukaryota; kingdom Metazoa; phylum Chordata; class Mammalia; order Chiroptera; family Phyllostomidae; genus Glossophaga; species Glossophaga mutica. Next base: position 80,006,066 of record CM077304.1, read on the forward strand.
TAGGGGTACCAGAAGGGGACGAGGAAGAGCAACAAGTGGAAAACTTATTTGAAGAAATAACAAAGGAGAACTTCCCCAGTCTGGCAAAGGAAATAGACTTCCAGGAAGTCCAGGAAGCTCAGAGAGTCCCAAAGAAGTTGGACCCAAGGAGGAACACTCCAAGGCACATCATAATTCCATTAGCCAAGATTAAAATGAAGGAGAGAATTCTAGAAGCAGCAAGGGATAAGGGGACAGTCACCTACAAAGGAGATTCCATCAGACTGTCAGCTGATTTCTCAAAAGAGACCTTGTAGACAAGAAGGGGCTGGAAAGAAGTATTCCAAGTCATGAAAGGCAAGGACCATCATCCAAGATTGCTCTGTCCAGTGAAGCTTTCACTTAGAATGGAAGGGAAGATAAAATGCTTCTCAGATAAGGTCAAGTTCAAGGAGTTCATCATCACCAAGCCCTTACTATATGAAATGTTAACGGGACTTATCTAACAAAAAGAAGATAAAAAACACGTATAGTAAAATGACAGCAAACTCACAGATATTAACAACCACACCTAAAACAAAAGCAAACTAAGCAAAGAACTAGAACAGGAACAGAACCACAGAAATGGAGATCACATGGAGGGTTAGCAACAGGGGAGTGGGAGGAGGAGAGAGGGGGAAAAGGTACAGAGAATAAGTAGCATAGATGGTGGGTAGAAAATAGACAGCAGGGGGGCAAGAATAGTGTGGGAAATGTAGAAGCTAAAGAACTTATGACACATGGACATGAACTAAAGTGGGGAAATGTGGGTGGGAGGGTGTGTGCAGGGTGGAGGGGAATGATGGGGGAGAAATGGGACAACTGTAATAGCATAATCAATAAAATATATTTTAAAAAGTGGCAGTGGTCACTGCTGTCATATTCCATGAGCTGTAACTAGTCACATGGCCAAACTAACTGTAAAAGAGGCTATCAGAGTACACTAACAGTCTTTGTGAGAACTAAACATGTTACTGCATGAAAGCATTTTATAGGATTGCCTAGCATATCCCCCACTTGATAAATGTTAGCCATTATTTTTAAAGAGCTGTAAAGAAAATCTGAATAGCTCTGTACAAAGAAAAACAGTGTTTGGGGAAGATTGTTTTCAGCAGCAAAGTGATGAGATTAGGGGAAGGTGTCCAAAAAATGTTATTAAAGTGTGTCCTGGCATCAAAAATGGCAAAACTAAGTAGAACTGGTCCCAGATTATTGTACAGATCCCTTTAGGATACAGCTAGATTTAAATATTGGTATAAATATAGTATAAATATATAATTCATATATTTATGGTTTGTACAGAAAATATCCAGCCATGTGCTATGAAAAATAGAGACATTTATTGTACAAGATATGAGATATAAGAAACATTGTACACAGGACAATGACACCTCAGCCCTCTTCAAAGCAGGCACCTTGGGACCTCACACAGTTCTCCCAATCATCCTCAGCTGCCCCATCATATTTTCCTGTTTCATCAATGGTCCAAAATAAAATCTCTTCTCTTTCAAAGGTGATTTTAGTTTTGGGAAAAGTCAGAAGTCACAGGGCACTAAATCTGGGATATAGGGGGACTGAGTTGCCTGGGTGATTTGATGTTTTACAAAAAAACTTTGCATAAGATGTTATCCATGAGCAGGACCATTGTGATGAAGGTGCCAGTCACCAGTTGCCCATAGCCTCAGCCTTCTCAATCATTGGAATAGTTTCTGTGGAGGAATGTTCAAGTGTAATACAAAATTTGATGCAGATTCATTGCTCTACTCACTCAGTCATTTTGAATGCTATGGAGACACAGTACACATGTTCCCTCAATAGCATCTACCTCCCCCCGCCCCACTAGTACAGTGAGGTTGTCATTGTTCACACATGAGCATTCCAGTCCACTCTCCTTGGCTGCCAGGTTACATTGATGTGGCGCAAACCATTCTCATTATATTAATAATAGCCGGACTTTTTCCAGACAGATTTTATTTATATACATATCATTGTATGCCATCTAGGCACCTCAAAATTATTTGTTAAAGGCATTCATCATCAAATTTAATTACAATATAATTTGTTAAAGCTTTAAAAAATGTATGTTTTTTTTTAAAAGATCAGTTATTTAATTAGGTTTTTCAAAAGAAATTTAGAACTTCATTTTGTGAGGATAAAGACCATTTGTGAGAGCAAACACAGAGTGTAGGTAGCCCGGGAGCTGAGGAGCAGCTTTGATTTTTGGCAGAATTTGCAAGTCTGTGGCTTTCTGATCAACCTTGCATTGCTTTGTAATCTCATATTCCTCTTTCTTGGTGTCAAAGATCTTCCCTTCCTGGTGTCTGGGCTTGCGCAGTTTCTTCTTTTTGAGGAAGTAAGCATCAGTGAAATGCTTGGGGATTTTCACACCACCGATATCAATTTTGGTGGAGGTGGTGATGACAAATTTCTGGTGTGTTCTATGCAGAGGAACTCTGTTAAGGGCCAGAGGTCCAGTCACGAGTAGCAAGCCACTGCTCAGCTACTTCAAGAAAACCACGCTCTTGCCTCTGTGGCACCCAGTGAGGATGATCAGAATGGTCCCTGGAGAGATGCTGGCCCACAGTTTTCTCCATATTGACTGAAGGGTTTCTTGCCACAGCTCAACAGCTTTTGAGGCATGTCTTCAGTAGGATAGTATCTAGGCATTTTGCAAAGTTTAACCACTCAGGTACCACCATCCTTCTTGCCACCAACTGGTTTAGTGGCAGTAGCCATAACTTTCTCCTTTTCCTTTTCAATCCTGAATTTAGCTGAGGAATACTTCCTCTTGTACATGGCCTTTTGGGAATACATAGCTGACCGGAATATTTGCCAATTCCTCTGACTAGGACAGGGTTTCAGCTGCAGTGGGGCTTCCCTTTCTTAAGCTTCTTGGCCTTGAGGTTACCCTTCTTAACCTTGCCACCAGCATCAGCCTTCTTGGCTTCAGGTTTGTTCTTCTTAGTATCTGGCTTCTCAGTTTTTTCACCTACCATCTTGTAAGATGGGAAAAAGCACAGGCTTTATTTTCATCGGTTGAAGTTCTTATTGAATTTATTTAATTTTATTTTGGTGACTGAAAAATTTACAATTGTTGATTTGCTATAGTTATCAATATCCGGAGTTCTAAAACTGGAGCCCTCAGACTCCTAGGGAACCATAGTGTTTATCAGATTCTCCAAGTTTCCTGAGAAATTGATCATAGGACAAATTACTGTAGGAAATATCAACCATATCAGTTAATGTCAGGTTCTAAGGTGATCAGAAATTTTAATTACTTAAAAAATTTGTGTGTATATGTGAAAAAGCCACTTAAATATGTTTCTGGAACTCTCACTCGCTAGCTGGATGGATGCCCATCATGGAATAGAAACAGGCTAGGTCCCCATCCAGATGTTCCAGCTCAAGTTCCGGGGCTGTGCTTCTCTTACATTGGGATGTAAAGCACTAATCCCTGAGTTTTGGGTTCTTATTTCTAGCATCCAGATCTTAGAGTGAAATCTCTAAAAAGAAAAGGATGATCATGTCCAAAGACTCTGCTTGGCAGGGGATATTATTTATAATGGAAATACCTGGTGGGCTGTTTTAGATAGGTATCTTTACTTTTCAAAGTACCTATATAGGCCAAATCTATGATAAGAAATAAAAATAGGTATATGTGCCCATTATTCAGAGCCAGCTGTTACTACGCTAAGTGAAAGAGGCAACGGGTTTTTTTTTTGTTTTTTTTTTTTTTTTTCCTATTAGGTATTGGGCAAATAAGACAGGAATTTTCTTGCGGATCCAGTGTCAGTTTCCATCCAAAGAGGTATCATGTTACCAGCTGTAACCAGGAACAAAACTATGTCCTGAATCATCTTTACATTTGTTTATTTATTTTTGTTTTTATAGAGCATGAACAGTTATCTTGTTGAATAAAATATGCTTGTGATAAATATATTTATATAAATCTATTAAATATCAATATTCACATTTTATACTTAACTATATATACTTTACATTCTTGAAGAAAATATTTAATTAGAAATAATATGGAAATAAAATAGATAGTATTTATATTATCAATATATGCATAATTTAGCTATTATAATTTCTATATATTTAAATGAACTTTTCTGGACTAGAGTAATACCTACTTGAAAATATTACCAATCAAATTTCATTTAGGTTAGTTTGTCTAATACAGTTTTCATAATTATAAGAAGGCATTCATTTACCTAAAGGATTTTTATATCTTATAATCTGTAAAATATGGATTAGTTAATGAAAGGATCAACTCAAACTTTAACCGGTGCATTCTGGTGAACTTTACATAACCCCATGATACCAACAAAGGGATTAGTTGTAGATTTTTCCCAATTGGCTTTTTACTTTCATGTCTAGCCAGTGATAACATGAACAAAACTGGTGAACTAAAAAAAAAAAATTCTCTTTTTAAAACTTAAACCACAGACTCAGTTTAGAATCTCCTTTGGGAATGTTTTTCATTCGTTAATGATTAATAGAGCTTCTTAAGTGACAGAATATTCACCAGGAAGTTTTTACTAAATGAAGTATTGATTCAGCCCTTGACTAGCAGGAACCCAGCTGGAAAAACTAATGTTGAGATACTTAGTATTCATATACTTCATTTCCAACATGAATCAAATTGTTACAGCACTTTCTAATATATTCATCATAGAGTCTTATAAGGCTGCATTTGAACTTAATTAAGGCCAATCCCTGAACTACTACCTTATAGAGATCTGAGAACTGTTCTTGAAAAAAATTAAAGAAAAATATTTTTACATAGAACACTAACTCCATTCTGGATAATTATTATATAAATCACAGATTTCAAGATATAGTCACACTTGTGAAGTTCCCAAGCAAACTAAATTTTTACATCCAAAAGAACTTTAAAGTATTCTTACTAAAATAAACCATTTGGGAACTTTTTAATGTAAAGATGATAGATGTAACATCAAATATTCCAAAGGTAAAAATTCAAGCCCTGTTGATGTATTTGATGATAAAATTATCATTTTGTTCCTTGATGATGAGGTATTAGTTAACATCAGAATATCTTCCACATAATGCCAGCTGCTACAGCTAGAAACAAATCTAATATCTACTAGTACTTTTGAATTTATTTATTTTTAATTATTTTATTTGGAGCATAAAAACTTGTTTTGTTAAAATAAAATATGTTTGGGGTAAAATAGTGATCTGTCCAATAATCTGATAAAGCAAGTTCTTATACTTTTCCCTCTAGTATTATATTAAATTATTTGATTAAAATGGCTCTTTATTTTGTTATCACTTTTTTCTAAATAGACAGCTGGTTTCTTCTGAATATTTGAAACATACTCTCTAGTTTCAGTTGTCACAGAAATACCTTTCTAAGAAACTTTCATACCATTTATATAAAACCAATGGCAATGTTAATCAGTGAACACATCATTGGAATGTACCTGTCCATTCACAATATCTCTTATTTTGGCAAATCTAACATCATTTTTTATCTCCCTCTCTCTCTATATAGTACACACACGTATATATACACATACATACATGTTTTGTTACATGTAACACATACACACATGTTATATGTATGTGCACACACATGCATACATGACGAACATGTTTATGCTCTGCTAAAATTTCCTATGTTTGTTTGTTATATGTGCATATAGCAAATATAAAATGTGTTCCTCAACATACATGCATGCACACACAACACATAACACAACATGCAATGCACACATGTGCACAACACACAACCTGTTCCAACATATATGCACACTAAACACGTTTAAACATGCATCTGTTTTGTGCACATATGTGTTTCACAGTGTATGTGTGCCATGTACAAATGTGTACATATGGTATACACACATACATACATGTTTGGATGTTTTGTTAAAATTTCCCATGAAAGCTTTCTTTTTCTTGTTTTTGAAGTTAGAGACAATTTTTAAATGATTAGAATTTCAGAGGATTTTTAAAAGTTTAACCTGATCATCTCTGATTTTAGCATAAGGTGTTGTAATCCATTTTCTTCCTAATACAATGGTTGTTATTCTTTAAGATGTATTAAAAGGGCTATATTTTTAAAATAGAGATTCTCCTGGACCCACCAGTACATGACTGGTGTAACTGAAGACTCTGCATTTTAGAAAGTGTCCCAGGCACCACTGATGTAGCAGTTCAAGGACAATGCTTTTAGAAACACTCCCTGCAGGGTTGGAGGCACACATGGGAATCTAGCCTTGAATTCTCTTTCCAAAGAATTAGTGATTAAGATAAAGAATAGACATAATATACTTTGTGGTTGTCATGTTAGCAGTGTGTGTATTGGCTGTCTTTTGTTGACACCTCCTCATTTAGCCAAAATGAGACCTGAAATGTCACTGCTCAAGAGGGTCTCATCAGTGGTACTGCATTTGCACTGCCCCTGAGTCATTGGCCTACCTCATTCCTTCTGCTCCTCAGGGCCTCTCTGGAGACCAAGACAGAAATTTGCTTGGTACACAAGTATTGAGTTAGCCAAAAAGTCTGTATTTTTTTTTTTTTTGTAAAATAAAAGACATTTTTTATTTTCACCAATAACTGTTGATTTGTATATTCTGAATATGTCAGCTATCTCTCCCACATGGTGTAACATTAATTGTTCTCAATTAATGTCTTGATTTGATTGCTCTCACCTTCACGTGGTCTACCAGACTGTGGAGCACCATCCAGCAAGAAATCTCCAGCATGAAACATTGCAAACCACTTTTGACACATTTGATCAGTCACAACACTTTCTCCATATACTGCACAGATCTCTTTTTCTTTTTTCTTTTTTTTTTTTTTTTTTTTTGGTGGTTGATTTTATTTTATTTTATTTTATTTTTTATTGTTGCATTTTTAAATTTTAATTGTTGTTCTTGTACAATTTTCTGTCTTTTATGCCCATCCCAGCCCACCGCCCCAGCCCTGCCCACCTCCCTCCCATTTCCACCCCCTCCCCCCACCCCGGTTTTTGTCTATGTGTCTTTTATACTTGTTGCTCTAAACCCTTCCCCTTTTCTCCTGAAATTCCTTCCCTTCTCCCCTCTGGTGACTGTCAGCTTCTTCTCAATTTCAGTGTCTTTGGTTATATTTTGCTTGTTTGTTTTGTTGATTAGGTTCCTTTCTTGAAATAATAATATATAATAGGCCAAAAATGTTGCTTATTTTCTTCCATTTTCAATATTAAAATGGCTACACAAAAAATCACCCATTTTGATAAGTTTTTTTAAATGCACGCTGATCTGACAGCTGTCACAATACAATCTAACACAATTGTTTCAAATAAAGTTAAAAACAACTAAGCAATACTAGAACCATCTTACAGGAAAACCAAACAAATCTTTTGGCCAATGCAATAATTAGAACAGTTGGTTATTCTTAAGGACTATCTCCATCAAGTTATTGAAGTCTTATGTTTACTCTTCTATAATTTAGGAAATTTGAACTAAAGAAACAGGAACAGTAATAGCATTAGAGTATCTTTTTTTTTAAGTTGGTTGAACACTACAGTTTTTCAATACCCTTTATTATCACATCACACACACATCATTATTTCATACCTGGCATTTTATAATTACAACTAAATAAGTTATTTTGACATTATAGTCATGTCTTTTTAAAAATGTATTTCTTTATTATTATCCTTATCTGAGGACATACTTATTGATTTTAGAGAGAGGAGAAGGCAGGGAGAGAGAGAGGGTGAGAAACACTGATCATCTCTCCTATGCTCCTCTCTCATCTTGACTGGGACCATACCTGCCACTTAAACATGTGCCCTGACTGGGAATTGGACCCATGATCTTTTGGTTTACAGGACAATACTCCAGCCGACTGAGCGATACCAGCCAGGGCTAATAGTCATGACTTGATGAAAACCTGATATTTAAAATACAATGTATCTTTATTAGTAATGTAATAAATAATTTGATAGCATGTAATAGGGATAGTTAATCTTGCCATTATATTTTGATTATTATCAACTTCACTTTCAGAGAGTAATCTTTCCTTGCTTTATGGAGAGCCCCAAAGATTTCATGTTATATTTAGTATTGTACATCTGTGATAAACACCTTTAATTATTTCATAACCTTTGATGAATAGCTAGTATCCTAATTTAGCATTCTGCTTTTGAACCACATCTTAAAATGAATCCAGCCAGAAACACAGTATGTGCTATTTATTTCATCCTTTGTAGTAAGTGTGGTAGTTTTTGGCAAACTACCAGCCTACTGAGAAAGAACAAAATAGCCCTGACTGGTGTGAGTTAATTGGTTGGGTGTTGTCCCACAAAGCAAAGATCACCAGTTGGATTCTGGTTAGAGCAGGTATCTGGGTTGCGGGTTTGGTCCCTGGTTGGGGCATGTACCAGAGGGGTTATATTTGTCTCCCTCTCTTTCCTCCATCCCTTCCCCTCTCTAAAAGTAAATAAATAAAATTGTAAAAAGAAAATTCAAAATATATGGATCCAAATTTTCTTAATTAGCTCATTTTGTTAGTAGGCATTAAGCTTTTTATCTGCTTTTTAATATTATAAAATATCTGATAATTACTCTAAAGAACTAAACCTTATTATTTTCTCTCTATCTTTATTTAAATATCAGTAAGGAAAATAACACATTTTTTTTTTTTTTTTTTTTTTTTTTTTGCTGGGGAGATGGAGAGGAGTAGGGGGTTAATCATTTGTATCCCCAGAAAATAAAAATGCGTAGTGTTCCTCTTTTTGGTTTTTATGAAGGGAGATGTAATTATACCTCTCCTGTGATCACTTGTATTACTAGCAAGTCTACCAGGACTGTAACTACATACAGGGATGCATTATGACATTTGTTGGCCCCAGGCGTTTTTGCTTTAATGGACCACTTCCTTAATTTCATTTTTTTATTATTTTTATCCTCATCTGAGGACATGCTTATTGATTTTAGAAGGAAGGGAAGGGAGCAAGAGCAAAGAGATAAGGAGAGATACATCAATATGAGAGAAGCACATTGATCAATTGACTCTCATACGTGCCCTGACTGGGATTGAACCTGCGACATAGGCATGTGCCCTGTCCTGGAATTGAACCTGCGACCTTTTGGTTTATAGGATGGTGTTCCAACCAACTGAGCCACACCATTCAGGTCCACTTCCTGAATTTAAAAAAAAAAAAAAAAATGTATTTTACAACTGTCTTTGTATAAATGGGCACATCAATTCTGACTATACATTTAGGCAGAAAGAATAACTGACATTACAGCTATCATTGGAGTTTTCCTTCTCAAACCTTAGCATTTTAGTAATGATACCTTTGCCATCTTCCTTTAGTTTTTAGGAACTGTTTTGTTTTGTTTTTCAATTAATAAACTTAATTTTTCGAATAATTTTAACAGCAAAATTGAGCAGAAAGTACAAAGAATTCCTACATACACCCTGTCTCTACACATGCACAACCCCCAAGCCCCGAGTCAATATCACACTCCAAAGTGGCACACTTTTTTCCCCGCCCTGGACATAGAAGTGTTATTTTTAAAACTCACAGACACAGAGGACAGGGTGCTGGACACAGGGAGGCCCAGGGAGGCTCGTGCGCTCCAGCTTGGTGGCCTTGTTCCAAGGTGTGAAACTTGAGGCCAGCCTCGGCTGCAGTCTCATGGTGCCTCCCCACAGTGGGAGGACAGACCAAGGCAACGCCTTTGACAAATGAGGCCTTACATTTCTGTAGGTTGCTCTGGAGCTCAAAGTGGTACACTTTTTACAATTAATGACCTACACTGACACATCATTATCACCCAAATTGCATAGTCTACGTTAGGGTTTATTCTTGATGTTTTACTGTATGGGTTTGAAAAATGGGTAATGACATATATCCAATATGTAGTATTATATGAAATAGTTTTACTGGCTTTAAAGTGCTCTGTCCTATTTATTCCTCCCTCTACCTTAACCCCTGAAAACCACTAATCATTTTATATCCACAGTTTTGCTTTTTTCCAGAATGTATCATAGTTGGGAGTCATACAATATGTGGTCTTCTCAGATTGGCTTTTTTCACTTAGTAATATACATTTAAGGTTCCTCCATGTCTGTTCATGGCTCAGTAGCTCAATTCTTTTTATACGGATACATCAGAGTCTATTTATTCACCTACCAAAGGACATCTCTGTTGCTTTCAACTTTAGGCAAACACAAATAAAGCTGCTATAAGCAACTGTGTGTAGATTTTTATGCAGGCATAAGTTTTCAATTCATTTGGTAAATACAAAGGAGACTGAGTGCTGGATCAAATGGTAAATACAAATGGTAAAAGTATGTTTAGTTTTATAAGAAACCACCAAACTGTCTTCCAAAGTGGTTGTAACACTTTGCATTTCCACCAGCACTTAAAGAGAATTGACAAACGAGGCCTTACATTTCTCCACATCCTCACCCACATTTAGTGTTACATGTTTTGGATTTTGGCCTTTCTAACAGGTAGGTAGTTGTATCTCATTGTTTTAATTTACAATTTCCTAATGACATGATATTGAACATCTTTCATATACTTATTTGCCATCATTTAAATCTTCTTTGGTGAAGTCTCTTTTATGATCTTTGGCTCATTTTTAAAATAGGGATAGTTTCTTATTGGTGAATTTTAAGACGTCTTTGTATATTTTGGATGTCTTATCAAATATAGTTTATCATAGTCTCATGACAGTGTATTTCTCAGAGCTTAAATATTTATTTTAAATGAATTTTGGCTTATTAATTATTTTTTTTCATAAATTGTGTCTTTGGTGTTGTATCTAAAAAACAATTCCATAGCCAAGGTCATCTAGATTTTTTCTTATTTGGTATTTTACATTTTACTTTTTGGTTTGTGATCCTCTTAGTTCATTTTTGTGAAGTGTTTAAGGTCTGTGCCTAGATTCCCTTTTTAGCTTTTATTTTTGCATGTGGTTGTACAGTTGAGGGCCATCGATGTTTTCTACATTGCATGCATTTACTTCTTTGTCAAAGATGACTTGACTATATTTGCATGAGTCTATTTCTGAGCTCTCTTTTGTTCCATTCATCCATTTGTTTATTCTTTTCCCAATACTACTATGCTCTCTTTCTTAAATATATTTTATTGATTAAGCTATTACAGTTGACCCATTTTCCCCCCTTCATTCCCCTCCACCCTGCACACCCTCTCCCACCAACATTTCCCCACTTTAGTTCATGTCCATGTGTCATAAGTTCTTTAGCTTCTATATTTCCCATACTATTCTTGCCTTCTCCCTGTCTATTTTCTATCTACCGTCTATACTACTTATTCTCTGTACCTTTTCCCCCTCTCTCCTCCTCCCACTCCCCTGTTGCTAACCCTCCAAGTGATCTCCATTTCTGTGGTTCTGTTCCTGTTCTAGCTGTTTGCTTAGTTTGTTTTGTGTTTGTTTTGTTTTATATGTGGTTGTTAATAATTGTGAGTTTGCTGTCATTTTACTATACACATCTTTTATCTTCTTTTTCTTAGGTAAATCCCTTTAACATTTCATATCATAAGGGCTTGGTGATGATGAACTTCTTTAACTTGACCTTATCTGAGAAGCACTTTATCTGCCCTTCCATTCTAAATGGAAGCTTTGCAGGATAGAGCAATCTTGGATGGAGGTCCTTGTCTTGCATGACTTGGAATACTTCTTTCCAGCCCCTTCTTGCCCGCAAAGTCTCTTTTGAGAAATCAGCTAACAGTCTGATGGAACTCCTTTGTAGGTGACTGTCTCCTTATTTGTTGCTACTTCTAGAATTCTCTCCTTCATTTGAATCTTGGCTAATGGGATTATGATGTGCCTTGGAGTGTTCCTCCTCGGGTCCAACTTCTTTGAGATTCTCTGAGCTTCCTGGACTTTCTGGAAGTCTATTTCCTTTGCCAGATTGGGGAAGTTCTCCTTTATTATTTGTTCAAATAAGTTTTCCACTTGTTGCTCTTCCTCTTCCCCTTCTGGTACCCCTATAATTCGGATGTTGGAACGTTTCAAGATGTCCTGGAGGTTCCTAAGCCTCTCTTCATTTTTTTTAATTCTTGTTTCTTCATTCTTTTCTGTTTGTTTTTTTCTTTCTTCTTTCTGGTCCACTCCATTGATTTGAGTCCCAGTTTTCTTCCCATCACTATTGGTTCCCTGTGCATTTTCCTTCATTTCACTTAGTGGAGCCTTCATTTTTTCATCTAATTTGTGTCCAAATTCAACCAATTCTGCAAGCATCCTGATCACCAGTGTTTTGAATTGTGCATCTGATAGGTTGGCTATCTCTTTTTGCTTAGTTGTATTTGCTCTGGAAATTTGATCTGTTCTTCCATTTGGGTCATTTTCTTTGGTCTGGTCATGCCTATTACATATGAGGGGTGGAGCCTTAGGTGTTCACCAGGGCCGGGTAACCCACATTGCTGGCTTGTGACGCTGTCTGTGGGACAGGGGTCCTAGAGGGAACAATGGCACTGGCTCCATTCTCTGCCAGATTTCGGTTACTTCCCCGCTTCCCACAAGCTAATTGGGCCCTTCTGGTGCTGATTCCTGAGTGGGTGGGCTTGTGTACATTCTAGGTCCCTGTGGGTCTTTCCAATGAACTCTCCTGTGAGGCTGGAAGTCTCTCCCACTGCCTCAACCCCCACAAGTGCTTTCAATCGGCATTTTGAGTCTTTATTTCACACACTAGGACCCTGGGTTATGCAGTCTGTCTCGCTTTCCAGTTTTGCCTGGTTTTTCTGCGCATGAACGTGGGATCTCCAGGTCAGCCAGCCACCTTGTGCGCAGTGCCCCACTTCACAATTGCCACCTCACTGGGTCTTCCCATTGCCACTCCGTACCCGGGGTCTGCCAGCCACCACTTGAGCGCCCAAGGTCTGCCTGCTGCAACTTGCGCACCTGGTGCCACTGCTGTTTTTTTTTTTTTTTTTTTTTTTTTTTTTTTTTATGGTAAATACTAGTAAATGTTTATTGAATTAATGAATTCTTTGAGGTCCAACTCAAATGCATGCTACATGAATCCTGTCCAGATTTTCCCAACCTGTTAAAGCCTTTCTTTTTTTTTTTTAATTTTATTTTTTTAATCAGTATTTTTTAATTGTTGATATTGTACAGTTTTCTGTCTTTTACCCCGCCCCAGCCCACCACCCCAGCCCTCCCCACCTTCCTCCCATTTCCACCCCCCCATAGTTTTTGTCCATGAGTCCTTTATACTTGTTGCTCTAAACCGTTCCCCTTTTCCCCCGAAATTCCCTCCCCTCCCACTCTGGACACTGTCAGACTGTTCTCAAATTCAGTGTCTTTGTTTATATTATGCTTGTTTGTTTTGTTGATTAGCTTCCTGTTAAAGGTGAGATCATATGGTATTTGTCTTTCACTGCCTGGCTTATTTCGCTTAGCATGATACTCTCCAATTCCTTCCATGCTGTCGCAAAGGGTAGGAGCTCCTTCTTTCTTTCTGCTGCATAGACTTCCATTGTGTAAATGTACAACAGTTTTTTGATCCATTCATTAACTGATGGGCACCTAGGTTGCTTCCAGCACTTGGCTATTGTAAATTGTGCTGCTATGAACATAGGGGTGCATAGGTTCTTTTGGATTGGTGTTTCAGGATTCTTAGGATATAATCCAAGCAGTGGAATTGCTGGGTCAAAAGGTATGTCCATTTTAAGTTTTCTTAGAAAATGCCATACTGTTTTCCATAGTGGTTGTACCAATCTGCAATCCCACCAACAGTGCACTAGGGTCCCCTTTTCTCCACAACCTCTCCAACACTTGCTGTTTGTTGCTTTGTTTATGAAGGCCATTCTGACTGGTGTCAAGTGGTATCTCATTGTAGTTTTAATTTGCATCTCTCTGATAGCTAGAGATATCGAGCATCTTTTCATGTGTCTCTGGATCCTCTGTATGTCCTCCTTGGAGAAGTGTCTGTTCAAATCCTTTGCCCATTTTTTAATTGGGTTGCTTGTCTTCTTAGAGTAGAGTCTTGTAAGTTCTTTATATATTTTGGAGATTAATCCCTTGTCTGAGGTATCATTTCCAAATATGTTTTCCCATACAGTTGGTTCTCTTTTTATTTTAATACTGTTTTCTTTAGCTGTGCAGAAGCTTTTTATTTTGATGAGATCCCATTTGTTTATTCTTTCCTTTATGTCCCTTGCTCTAGGGGACGTATCAGTGAAAATATTGCTGCGTGAAATATCTGAGATTTTCCTGCCTATATTATCCTCTAGAATTTTAATGGTGTCATGGCTTATATTTAAATCTTTTATCCACCTTGAATTTATTTTTGTGTATGGTGTAAGTTGGTGCTCGAGTTTCATTTTTTTGCATGTAGCTGTCCAGTTCTCCCAGCACCACTTATTGAAGAGGCTATTTTTGCTCCATTTTATGTTGCTGCCCACTTTGTCGAATATTAATTGACTGTAGAGACTTGGGTTTATTTCTGGGCTCTCTGTTCTATTCCACTGGTCCACGTGTCTGTTCTTGTGCCAGTACCAGGCTGTTTTGATTACAGTGGCTTTGTAATACAGTTTGGTATCAGGTATTGTGATCCCTCCTACTTTGCTCTTCTTTCTCAAAATTGCTGCTGCTATCCGGGGTCGTTTATGATTCCATATAAATTTTTGAAGTGTTTGTTCTATGTCTGTGAAATATGCCATTGGAACTTCAATAGGTATTGCATTGAATCTGTAAATTGCTTTGGGTAACATGGACATTTTGATAATATTAATTCTTCCGATCCATGAACATGGTAAATGCTTTCATTTGTTTGTGTCTTCCTTGATTTCATTCTTCAGTGTTGTGTAGTTTTCTGCATACAGGTCTTTTACCTCCTTGGTTAGGTTTATTCCTAGGTATTTTATTTTTCTTTTTGCTATATCGAATGGGATTTTTTTCTTGATTTCTGCTTCTGCTGTTTCACTGTTGGTATACAAAAATGCCTTTGATTTTTGGATATTGACTTTGTATCCAGCTATTTGGCCAAATTCATTTATTACGTCGAGCAGCTTTTTGGCCGAGTCTATAGGATATTCTATGTACACTATCATGTCATCTGCAAACAATGATAGTTTTGTTTCCTCCTTTCCAATTTGGATGCCTTTTATTTCCTTTTCTTGTCTAATTGCTGTGCCTAAGACTTCCAATACTATATTGAATAGAAGTGGTGAAAGTGGACAGCCTTGTCTTGTTCCTGATCTTAGTGGGAAAGATTTCAGTTTTTGCCCATTGAGTATGATGTTGGCTGTAGGTCTCTCATATATGGCTTTTATTATGTTGAGGAATGCTCCCTCTATTCCCACTTTGCTGAGTGTTTTTATCATAAATGGGTGTTGTACTTTATCAAAAGCTTTTTCTGCATCTATTGATATGATCATGTGATTTTTGTCCTTGCTTTTGTTTATGTGATGTATTACATTTATTGATTTGCGAATGTTGAACCATCCTTGCATCCCTGGGGTGAATCCCACTTGGTCATGGTGTATGATCTTTTTAATGTATTGTTGGATGCAGTTTGCCAATATTTTGTTGAGGATTTTAGCGTCTACATTCATCAGTGCTATTGGCCTGAAGTTTTCTTTCTTTGTTATTTCTTTATCTGGTTTTGGGATTAGGATGATGCTGGCTTCATAAAAAGAGTTTGGAAGTCTTCCATCATTTTGGATTTTTTCGAATAGTCTGTGAAGGATAGGGCTTAGCTCTTCCTTAAATGTTTTGTAGAATTCTCCTGTGAAACCATCTGGTCCAGGGCTTTTGTGTGCCGGGAGTGTTTTGATTACTGATTCAATTTCACCAGCTGTTATTGGTCTGTTCAGGCTTTCTGTTTCTTTTTCATTGAGTTTTGGAAGGTTATATTTTTCTAGAAACTTGTCCATTTCACCTAGGTTTTCAAATTTCTTGGCATACAGTTCTTCATAGTAATTTCTTACAATCCTTTGTATTTCTGTGGTGTCAGTCGTAATCTCTCCTCTTTCATTTCTGATTGTGTTTATTTGAGTCCTCTCTCTTTTTTTCTTGATGAGCCTGCTTAAAGGCTTGTCGATTTTGTTTATCTTTTCAAAGAACCAGCTCCTGGATTCATTGATCCTTAGGATTGTGCTTTTAGTCTCTATGTCATTTAATTCTGCTCTGATCTTGGTTATTTCCTTCCTTCTACTTGCCCTGGGCTGTCTTTGTTGTTGTTCCTCGAGTTCTTGTAGGCGTAGGGTTAAGTCGTTTGTTAGAAATGTTTCTGTCTTCTTTAGGTAGGCCTGTATTGCTATGAACTTCCCTCTGAGGACTGCCTTCATTGTGTCCCATAAGTTTTGGGTTGTTGTGAGTTCATTTTCATTTGTTTCCAGAAACTTTTTGATTTCCTACTTAATTTCATTCTTTACCCATTCATTGTTTAATAGCATGCTATTCAATCTCCATGATTTTGATGATTTGGGGATTTTCCCCATCAAGTCGGTTTCTAGTTTTAGTCCCTTGTGGTCGGAGAAAATGCTTGGTATGATATCAATTTTCTTAAATTTGTTGAGGCTTGTTTTGTGTCCTATCATGTGGTCTATCTTTGAAAATGTTCCATGTGCGTTTGAAAAAAATGTGTATTTAGTTTCTTTGGGATGGAGGGCCCTATATATATCAGCTAAGTCCAACTCGTCTAGAGTATTGTTCAATGCCACAATATCTTTGTTGATAATTTGTTTGGAAGATCTGTCCATTTTTGACAGTGGGGTGTTAAAATCTCCTACTATAATCGTGTTGCTGTCAATATCTTTCTTGAAGTCCTCTAAGATTTTCTTGATGTATTTAGGTGCTCCTATATTGGGTGCATATATATTTACAATGTTTATGTCTTCTTGGTCGATTCTTCCCTTGAGTATTATGAAGTGACCTTCTGGGTCTCGCTTTATAGCTCTTCTTTTGAAGTCTATTTTGTCTGATATGAGTATTGCTACCCCGGCCTTTTTTTCCTGTCCATTTGCTTGGAAAATTTGTTTCCAGCCTTTCACTTTGAGTCTGTGTAGGTCTTTTGTCCTGAGGTGGGTCTCTTGTAGGCAGCATATGTGTGGGTCATGCTTTCTTATCCAGTCAGTTACTCTATGTCTTTTGATTGGAGCATTTAATCCATTTACATTTAAGGTTACTATTGATAGGTACTGATTCATTGTCATTTTCGTATCTGTGTTCCTCACTCTCTCTTTTCCTTTCTTTCCTTAAAGCAGTCCCTTTAGTATCTCTTGTAGTACTGGTTTGGTAGAGGTGTATTCTTTTAGACTTCTTTTGTCTGGGAAGCTCCTTATTTGGCCTTCTATCTTGATTGAAAGCCTTGCTGGATAAAGTAGTCTTGGTTGTAGGCCTTTGCTTCTCATTACTTGGAATATTTCTTGCCATTGTCTTCTGGCTTGGAGCGTTTCCATTGAGAATTCAGTTGTTAACCTTATCGGGGCTCCCTTGTATGTTACTTCCTTTTTCTCCCTTGCTGCCTTTAAGATTCTCTCTTTGTCTTGGAAGTTTGCCATTTTAATGATGATGTGTCTTGAAGTGGGCCTGTTTGGGTTCCTCTTGATAGGGACTCTCTGTGTTTCCTGGATTTGTGTGACTTTTTCTCTCAACAAATTAGGGAAGTTTTCCATCATTACTTTTTCAAATAGGTTTTCTATCCCTTGCTCTTCTTCTTCTCCTTCTGGTATTCCTATTATACGGATATTATTACGTTTCATGTTGTCTTGCATTTCTCTTAAACCCTCTTCATTCTTTCTGAGCCTCTTTTCCTTTTCTTGCTCTACCTGGCTGTTTTTTTCTACTTTGTCCTCCAACTCACTGATCCGATCTTCTGCTTCATCGATTCTGCTTTTCATTCCTTCTACTGTGTTCTTCAGCTCAGAAATTGTATTCTTCATTTCCTCTTGGCCCTTTTTGATAGTTTCTATTTCCTTTTTCATGTTGATATAGTTTGCACTGAGTTCATCGTAGCTTCCCTGCAGTTTTTGGTAGCTCATTGAGAGCTCATGGAGCTTCCTGACAACCATTTCTTTGAACTCCTTATCTGATAGTTGAGATGCCTCTGTTTCATTTAGCATTCTTTCTGGGGCTTCCACCTTTTCTTTCATTTGGGGATTGTTTCTTTGTCTTCTCATTGTTGGTGAGACTCTTCTTGTAAACCTCTGCTTCTTAAGTTGATCTGTTCTGGCTACCTGCGTTTATGGTGTGAACTTCTGTGGTGGAATACCTGTGAGATTCAGTGTTATAGTCTTCTTCAGGTATCCTGGTGTTCACAGCTTCCACTGTCTCAGCTGTGGGAATACCCCCTCTTTTGGTCCAACTCTGGTTTTTCCACAGTTCTAGGATTTCTTTGCCTCACTCGTGGGTATTCAAAAAGAGAAAAGAATAAAGTGAAAAAAGAAGAGAGAGAAAAAAGAGAAAAGAAAAGAAAAAAAAAGAAAGAAAAAAAAAGGAGGAGGGAAGGAGAGATAAAATTGGAAAGAAAGGAAGAAGGAATAAAGCCAGAAAGAAGTAAAGAGAAGCAAAAGGAATTGAGGGATAAAAAAGGTAGAAGTAATAAAGAAATAAAAAATATATAACCAAAACAAAACAAAAAGAACCCCACAAAAACGAAAAACAAAGCAAAACAAACAAAGAAAAAACCCAACTGAGCAGACAAAAAACAAGTATCAAAAAAAACCCCACAAAACAAAACACCCCCCCCAAAAAAAAAAAAAAAAAAAAGAATAAGAAGGAAAAAAAAAAAAAAAAAGGAAAAAAAAAAATCTCTTGCTATTTTCACAGAGGCCAAACTGGATTTTCTGGACTTGCTGGCTGTAGCAGGCTTCGAGGTGACTCGTACCACTTTTCTCCCTGTTCCTCACTCAGTCAGCTTTGGGCTACTGTCCTCAGTGCCAGCCCAGCACTTTCCCCAGGGCTAATGGCGTACTCTCCATTCAGGGCCTTGGGTGTGATTTCTGAGCCTCCTGCAGGGGGCGAGCTTTCCAGAGTTTACGGGTTTCAGCTGGAATCTCTTACAGATCCATCCCTCCCTGAGCCTATTGCTGTGAGCTCCAGGTCTCCTACAGGGCGCAGGCGCCCGCCTGAGACTAGGGGCGTGGGCTCCGAGAGTTTCCCGAGTTGCGCGCACTCACCCCAGGATCACAGATGTGAGCTCCAGGTCTTCCAGAGTCCCCTTCTCTAGTTGCAGGGTCGCCTCCGGCCGCAAGGCTGCCTCCAATCCGGTCGCAGAGCCGCCTCCGGTCGCGCGTCTGCCTCCGGTCCGTTGCAGAACCGCCTCCGGTCGCGCGGCCTCCTCCGGTCCGTTGCAGATCCGCCTCCGGTCGCCGGGCCGCCTCCGGTCGGTTGCAGAGCCGCCTCTGGTCGCGCGGCCGCCTCCCGTCGGTTGCAGAGACCCCTCCGGTCGCGCGACCGCCTCCGGTCGCCGGCCCGCCTCTGTCCCGTCTCAGGACCACGTCCGGTCGCTCGGCTGCCACGTCTAGTTTTCCAATGTCTGCTACGGATTTTGATCTCCTATTTTCATATATACTGTGGTATTGTTGGCTATCTGCTCTGTTCCTCTGTAGATCAATTAGGTTTTTCTCCCATGTGCAGGACGAAGGACAATCTGCGTCCTCCTACCATGCCGCCATCTTGAAAAACCTGGTTTTTTTTTTGTTTTTTGTTTTTTTTTTTTTTTTTCCCGTGACCCCTCTCCGCTTGTCTGCCCAACTCCGCCCCTCCTACGGGTCTGAATGTATGTGTCTATTTTAACTCCTTGGTTGTTGGACTGCCATACAGTTCAATTTTCTGTCAGTTCTGATTGTTATTTTGTTTCTAAATTGTTGTCTTTATTTTGGTTGTGTGAGGGAGCACAGTGTGTCTACCTATGCCTCCGTCTTGGCCAGAAGTCTACTATGCTCTCTTGATTACTGTAGCTTGATAGTAAATCTTGAAGTTAGGTAGTGTTAGTATACAAACTTTGTTCTTTTCCTTCAATATTAAGTTAGCTATTTGGGGTCTCTTGCCTATGTAAACTTTAGAATCAGTTTGTTGATATTCTCTTAACTTTTTTTGCAGATATTTTGATTGTAATTATGCTGAATCTTTAGATCAAGTTAGGAAGAAATGACTTCTTGACAATATTGCATTTTCTTGTATGTGAACCTAATTTCATGGGACATCTTTCCATTTCTTTAGCATTTTTTATTCCATTTGGCAGGGTTCTGTATTTTTCTTTATAAAAACAGTTAGTTTTTTAATTAAGAAGTTGTAGTTATGCAACATGTCCATTTTGCCCTGTAACCCCAGTAGTCGCCCTGTGAGAGAGGCCTGGACTCCCCTGTGTAAGGCACTTCTGAGCCACTGGGCTTGCTGAACAGTTCTTGCTTTCTGGCCTGGATTGTCACAGCATTATTCTTTTAAGTTCATACAAACTTTTGCTCATATCTTGAAGATTTTTATTATTATAATCCTTAGCAATTTCAAGAATAAATAACATAATTTTATATTTTCCAGATCATGTAAAACAGGGTAATCTTTGTCCTTATTATTTTAGCCCTATTTTCATTAAATTTTACTAAGAGAAATAATCAAAATTCACCTATATTTCTCAAAAAAAAAAAAACCCAACAACTTTAAGATTATTTTAATTATCTTCTTTTTAAAAGATTGTATCTGATACTATTATTTTTATAATACAGACCTTTATTTATTCCCAGCCAGTTTACAACTTCTTGAATTTTCCATTTGTGCTTTAGAAGACAACAGTTAAGTGTAAAGGACTTTAAACGTTATTTTGTGTGTGACATGAAACCGTAATATTTTAAAGCAAATTTAAGAGTATCATTTCTCTATAAAATATCACAATTTTCAAGATATACTCTGTGCTTATATTTTTTAAAGAATAAGGCATATGGTTATTTCAGATATAAATTCTCCTTTTCAAGATTTTTTTTAATGTTTTCAATAGGGAATCTTTGCTTAAAAGTTTACCTGCTCTAAGAATCCTCAATGGTGAAATGGTAACCTCTTGTTCAGAAAGCAACATTGAAGAACACTGTCAACTAGAATTAGGACATTTCTTGGCACTTTGTCAGTCCCAGATTAGAGAATTCAACTTACTAATTGAAAGTTACAGTACTGGAAAAGGGTAAGACTGTTTTCTTCAGTTTGTCATAATTAAGAGATATAATGCATTTTATATACATGATTAAAAATATTCTGATTAATGCAATCATATTTTTGGACTAGAACAGCATGTTTTAGGGATATTGTTCCTTCAAAATTCTGGCATCATTTTTTTTTATTATTTAAAGTATTTATTTTGAACATAATTTAAAAGTTAAAATATTAAATAAAATAAAGAATGAGAATAATTTTAAGATAATATGCAAATATTCATTCAGTCATTCAATTAATCAAAAAAATTTAAAAAATTATTGTACATAAGACACACAATAAGATTAACATAAGAGAAAATTAGATAAATAGTTACAAAGGAGAAAGGCAAGTTTGATAACATAGATAACATTTATATATAAGGTTTACTGTACATATTTTATGTTTATAAATTAAGCTATTATGGAATCACAGTGGAGAAAAGCAGCTCACACATGCACATATTCAGGGGACAGAAGCTGAGGGAAAAATCCCAATCAAATATCAAATAAAAGAGAACTTCCCATTCCTTATCCCAAATTTTGAATACATTATTATGAATGAATTACAATTGATATTTCTATAATTTTTTTCTAATTTGCATTGATCCAGAAAACATATGAAAAAGGATTTCATATTTCACTTAGGATGAGGCTCCCTTATGACTGGAACAATAATATGGGCTTCCAAATGTCTTAGTTTCTGAATTATATTCTTCAAATATTGCTCTCTGTAATTGCATACATACTCATCTATATGAGTTGATTTTTCTATTTGAATGTTTTAAAATATAGTTTATTCATATTAAAAACAAACTTAACAGCTTTAAAAATAGTCCCAATTTTTATGAATAATTAATGCTTATTTTTAACAAATACTAAGATTATTTAGATATATCTTTGCACAAATCTAAACTTATGTCTTCTTGTATATGTACAGTAATGTACAGTTTTTTTATGTAAAGGTGATCCTTGACATTCCTCATGGAAAATAAACTATATTTTATATGTTTGATCACAAATTGTGGTAAATTTAACACCTAGCCATAAACATTTGATAATCTGATATTGAACTGAACTTTTCTGATTTATTAGCCAAAAATTAATGAAATACAAAATGTCAAAAATATTTGGTCTCCACCCTGGCTGGTGTAGCTCAGTGGATTGAGTGCAGGCCTGAGAAACAAAGGGTCACTGGTTCAGTTTCTAGTCAGGGACATGTCTGGGTTGCAGGCCAGGTCCCCAGTGGGGGGACCTGCAGGAAGCAACCACACATTGATATTTCTCTCCCTCTCTTTGTCCCTCCTTTCTGCTCTCTCTAAAAAAAATAAACAAAATCTTTAACATATATATGTTTGTATATTATATAGTAAATATATTATTTATTTGTAATATATGGCTCTAGTTCCCTGACTGGTATGGCTCAGTTGGTCAGGCATCATCCTTCAAAACAAAAGGTCACAGGTTTGATTCCTGTTCAAGGCACATACCTGAGCTGCAGGTCAGGTCCCCAGTCGGGATCCATGTGACAGGCAACTGACTGATGTTTCTCTCTCATATCGATGTTTTTCTCCCTCTCTCTCATCCTTCCTTCCACTCTCTCTAAAACAATTTTTTTAATTCAAAAAGAAAATATTGGAGGAGCCTAGGCTAACAGTCAATAATACCTTTGTGAAGAGAAGGAGTATCTAATTTTCTCTATATCTTAGGACATATAACTTTCACTTTTTATGGTATGGATAAAAATTTTATACATGGTTACTTCTGTCCTAAATTGTTTCAGAATAGATTTAAGGCAGCTTGTGGCTACATATTAAATATAGTCATAAAATATATTATCTGAAGTAAATAAAATAAACTAGAAAACAGAAATAAAGGAAGATAAATAAAATGTAGCCAAGAATATGGCCCATACAAGTGCAAAGTCCTTTACATTTTTTATGAAGAGCCATTATCTGGCAAACTGGAAGTTTGACTAATTACACAAACTATAACATCACTAAGATAAAAATCCAACAATTGTTCAAAAGAATCACAACCATTTATGTCTTAAAGTATTTGAATTTTATTTGGAATGGATTCTTTTTCCAGAGAAAAATGGGAATATAAACTTTCCCATAATATAAGTTCTTTGTTTAAAAGTCCAATACAAATATTTTGCATGGCAAGCGTCAGTGTAGAAAGTACTTTTAACTTTGTTTCATAAATAACTTCTCCAAATTTAGGCAGCCATGATTTCTCATGTTTATGGTAGTAAAAGCATGGATTTTTCTCATTCATTTGTACCAAAAATACCTAAAATAAAAATGGTTCTAAAACTTCCAGACATTTTGTCTGGATTGACAGATCTATGTTAACTAAACAAATATTTTCAAATTTTATTAGACATGATATCAATTTTTATCTAAACAACCAGAAATAAGTTTTTAATGAATGTTATGTTAAAGTTTAATGTTCATGTCAGGCCACACAGGGAAAATTTCAAAACCTATATTAGTTTCAGTATTTGTTGATATATTCTTGTTATTAATTGCTCTCATTATTTTTCAGAAATATTTTCACCTTGGATGTTGCAGAAAATCTCTGTCATTATTTTAAAAAATTAATGAAACTTAGTAATGGATACCGATATGTGCATGAGCAAGGGGAGGTAAGTATAACTAAGGGAGGTAAATCAGAAGCCCAGCAAAATCATGTGGCTCCTACAGACGGTGATAGCATACTGCAAAACAGAATCCTTCACTCTTGTGCAACCAAACATAAACTGGACTCGCCAGATATTTCTGAAGAATGGATGGACTCTGGTTCTAGTCATCTCCTATTAGCCAACTCCTTATGTGAAGCTACAGAAGGAAGAAATCAAGAAAAAATAGTAGACCAGAAGAGAGAAGACAGCAAGTCAAGTGCTGTCCCCACCAAAAGAATCCCATTCATGGAAACAGCAATGACAAATTACATGCTGAAGAATCAACCGCTGAAGAATCACCCACATATTGAACATTATGAAAAAATGTAAGATTTATAGATCGTTTTTCTTTTACAGTTGTATATATTTTTATTTTTATAGATAATATTAGTGTTACCAAATAATAAAAAATAATACCAAAAATTAGATCATTTTTCTTTTACAGTTGTATACATTTTTATTTTTATAGATAATATTAGTGTTACCAAATAATAAAAAATAATACCAAAAATAATAATCCTTTGTAAAGGATTTAAATCATTATTGTATTTATTTATTATGTTTTTGATAACTTTATTTTTTGTTTTTTATTGTTCAGTTATGTTCTATAATATGCACTAATAATTAAGTACAGATTAATTTTATTGAACTGTGTCAGGTTCTGATTTAATTGACTAGTTTTTCATTTAAAATGAGTAAATGTAAAATTATTTTTCTACTTTCTAATCTCTAAATAATTAAAATGAATTTTTAGGGAGAAATGATATACTACATCAGTCTATAAATCAGAGAAAAACAAGTATTATTTCAATTATATGTGGAATCTAAAGAACAGTATAGACAAACAAACAAAACAGAAACAGACCCATGGTTACAGAGAACAGATTGGTAGCTGCCAGAGAACAGGGAGGTGGGAGATTGGGTAAAAAAGGTGAAGGAATTGAGAAGTACAGATCGGTAATTGCAAAATAGTCATGGGGATGCAAAGTACAGTATAGGAATTATAGTCAATAATATTATAATAACTAAGTGTGGTGCCCAGGTGGGTACTTAAAATAGCAAGGGGAATACTTTGTTAAGTATATTAGAGGGGACCCTCCAAAAAAAAAAAAAAAAAACCCTGGAATTCACTCATAGTTTAAAGTTTAAGATAAACTAATATGTGATAGAAAAGAGCCTATCAAGGCTCATTCATTCAAAGTCCTCTCTGTGCCCCATTGTTAAGCATGGCCCAGCAAACATTTATTTAGAAACATTTGCTTTTCGTTTCTGTGTGAACTGCCGCCCTGCCCTTGAAGTCCCAAATCACAACCTCCTCCCTTTATCCTTAGCTCCAGAATGGCATAGAAACTTCAACTGCCCAATGCCTTTTTGGCCTCACATCTTATGGCTCCACCAAATATACATTGTAATAACTTGGACATTTTCTCCTATTAAACTTGATTATTAGCATAGCTAGAAGAACTTAGAACGTGAAAGGAAAATTATTTTTGTTACTGGACTAAAGGGGTCTGTTTGCCTGAGTGCATCAAAGCCCAGTAACACAGAAACAGGAATTTGCAGCCAAGAAAGTAAGGGTTTATTTTTAGGATGTGGCCTCTGTTCCACAGGTGAGTTAATGTTCAGAGACCTGGCTCCCCTACGGCTTCTAGGGAATGGATTATGCAACAGGAAAATCATTAATCGTGGTGACTAAGAGAGTTAGGGTCATGGTCAGGGTCATAGTCTCTACAGATTGGTTGGTGCTAGGATACGGGATGGTTGATCAGTTCATCCTGATCCTGATGTCAGCCATGGCTTTTCTGGGCCTGGAGGTGAAACACAAGTGAGACCTAGATGTTATCTCTATTTTGATGGAAAATCTGTCTCTCTGGTTGATAGACACAAGCTTTTTCCTAAGATTGTTTTCTTTAAATAAGTTACTTTATTGTTGTTCAATTACAGTTGTCTATATTTTCTCCCCACCACTCTCGTCCACCCTAGCCAAACCCACTAAGACTGTTTAATGCTGACTAGAATCTCATTGTCCTGAGGGCTTAATGATTAAGGGAGTGGTACTGCAAGGGAGAGGGAGGCCATTGAGTCAGGGTGCTAGATGAGGCAGTTTGAATCAAAGGAAGCAAAGGAGAAAAGATCATATTAAAGAAATGAAGTTTCTTAATGGTTACATTTTTTGTGCCATCCACACATGTCCCAAACCACATTAACTCCCAACACACATAAACAATACTTAGAACTTCTTAATTCATGATACATAAAATAGCCACATGATATTAACAAGGAAGGATGAAGAATAAAAATATTGACAGACCAAAGGCCTAAAGAATAAAGGGAAAGGAAAATATATACTACCCACTTGCTGAACCTTGCCATTGAGTAATTCAGGAAGAGTCACTGTCAGTTGAATAGGTATTTCCTAAGTGATTTATATGTGTTCTAATGCTAAGGATATTTTTTAAGTGTATTAATTTTTTTATTGTTGTTCAATTACAGCTGTCCCCATTTCCCCCCTTTACTTTCCCCTGACCAACCCACCCCAACCTCCCACATTCAATCCTCCCCCAACCTGTTGTCTTTGTCCATGGGTCCTTTATACACTTTCCCTGACAACTCTTCCTCTTCTTTCCCTTGTTACCCTCCACCTTCCTCCCCTTCTGGTCACTGTCAGTTTGTTCTTTATTTCCATGTCTCTGGTTCTATTTTGCTTGCTTGTTTGTTTTGTTGATTAGGTTGCACTTATTGGTAAGATCATATGGTATTTGTCTTTCACTGCCTGGCTTACTTCACTTAGCATAATGCTCTCTAGTTCCATCCATGCTATCATGAAGGGTAGGAGCTCCTTCTTTCTCTCTTCTGAGTAGTATTCCATTGTGTAAATGTACCACAGTTTTTTGATCCACTCGTTTACTGGTGGGTACTCAGGACATTTTTATTATGATGATTTTTGCTAAAAAAAATGATGGTGATGATGATGAAGAAATAATAGAAGTTGTTTTTCTCAACATGGAGAGCACCCTATATTCAGGAAGCCATAAACTATCCTTCTTTACCTGCCTTCACTGTTTCCATTGCAGTGAAAGTGGTCCTTGTGTTAGTGTCACCAAAGAAGATACCCCTCATATACATTTTTCTCCCCTTGGGAAATTTTGATGATATTGGGCTGAGGAATTCAAGCACTTAATGACTGGTCAGCTTTAGAAAAAATTCACAATTACAGTCAGTAAAATTTGTATTTATCTTGTGAGAAATATATAAGATGTTGTCTGAGGTTATATATGTTATCTTAAAAGTTTCTCATTCTTTACCAGTTATACATTGCAGGTATTTTTTCAGGCTCTTTACCAAAATACCTATTATATATGGTACATTAAAATTCTCTAATTTTTGTTCAGAAGATGAAAGAATAAATTGGTGGTTGAATGTGAATTAAATTCATAGCAAAATTTACAAAGTTTACCTAGTATCTTTACTGCTCTGACTGTAGTTAAACAAAAGATGATGTCTTCTTTTTAAATAATACTTTATGTGGTCCACATTTACAAATATAGTTTACAAGGGCCTTATCTACAACTGTGTATTTTCAGGAACTAGAAATAGTTTCTTTTCTTTTCATACTAGTGTGGCAGCTACGGTAATCCAGGCATGCTGGCGTGGTTACGTTGTGCGCAGACAGTATCTTTTCTCTACAAAAGTACATACTGCTTCAATAGGACTCCTGAAATACCAGCCAAATTCCTGCATCGAACGTGAAACTATGTTAAAGAAAGAAAAAAGAGAAAATGTTGTGAATATCCAAGAGCAGAAGGAAAAGGCTGCTATTCTTATTCAGGTTAGTTTTAATCTTTTGGTGAAATAGTCCAAAGAGATGTATTAGTCATCTTTCATTGGGTTATTCTGTGTAACAGGCAACACTCAAATCTTAGCAGTTTTCAGATCATGGGATTTATTTCTTACTCATTGACACAGGTTGGCTGTGTCTCTGCCTAGTATCTAGGCTGAAGGAATAACCTATAAGTTGGAAATACCATTCTCATGACTAAGGGCCAAGCTGAACTACAAAATCATATTTAAAGCATCTGCTGACATGTACCATTTGTCACATATTTCAATAGCCAAAGCAGGTATCATTTGACCTAATCTGCAGTTATTTTTCAAAGCATTTTAAAAATCTATTAAAATAATTGTGAAAGCCCTTCAAATACACTTTTAACTTCAAAATTGAGGAAGCAAATATTGAATAGACTTGATTCAGCCTCACAAAGACCAGGTTTCAAAATGAAGTTCAACCTGGTCACATTCATCTTTGTATTTATTCACTCATTAATTAGTTTTTGGAAACTACTACTTGTCAAGCACTGTTCTAGGTTCAAGTACCATAACTATGAACAAAATATACAAGATTTCAGCCCTTATGGAGTTTATATCCTATTGGAAGAGGAGACATAAACTAAATAAATACCTAAAATAAGGTCTGTGGAAATTCATGGTACTTCACCTGAATTGAATGATCACACTTAAACAAAAATTTAGTGTTGCCTTCTATTCATTTAATCAGCAAGTATATATTGGCACAAAAATCTTACTAGTTTACATTCTGTTAAGATGTGCAGTTAATAAGTAAGTATGATAGATAGTGATAAGTACTATGTGAAAAAATAAAGCAGGAAAAGGTGAGTTGGAAGTCTCAAAGGAAAGTTTATTATTTTAGATAGGATGGATAGAGGAGACTAGGAAAGGTGACACTGCAGTGAGAGAGTAAGCCATTAGATATCTTGGAAAAGTATATTCCAGGCAGAGATGTATGAAATTTTAATATACTGATTTAGGAACATACTACTGTGTTCGAAGAGCAGCAAGAAGCCAGTGTGACTAGAGAGTGATCAAGGAAGAAAAGTAGAACTTAAAAAGCATAAGCCGTTATATAGACTTTGGCTTTTACTGTGAATGACATGTGATGATATTACAGGAAGCAGAGCAGTGGACTCAGAATATTAAGTATTCTTTATGTTGTAATTCTGCTGAAGAAAGGCAAGAGTAGAAGCAACAGAATCAATTAGTAGGGTATTGCAGTAGGCTATTAGTAGGCTATTATCTCCAGACAAGACATAATGTCAGCATGGACAAGATTGTTTCAGTAGAAATGGTAAGAAAATCACATTCTAGAATGTATGTTGATCTGTCTTACAGGTATGCACATATACTTTGAAGGTAGAGCTGATAACAGCAGTCCATGGGGTTATGGTATATGAGAGGGAGAGAGGAGTCAGGGATGCCTCCAGAAGTATTGGCATAAGCAACTAGAAGAATAGTCTTAAAATTAAGTCTATGGCTTTTGCTGTTTATTAAAGTGATAGTTTTCAAGAGCATTATCTTTGCTATGTTTCTAATGAATATATTTCACATTTCACCTGGCTTAATTTGTTTGGAGTGTGCTCTTAAGGGCAATGCAGTGTATAGATAAAGCTATACTGATACCTGAATGGTGGTGGGAGTGGGGAGAGGGCAACAGATTCAAGGAAACTCTGAATCTCAAAATTTTATCTGCTATATGAGGAATAAATAATGTCATGTGGTCCAAACTCTCTCCTGTCAACAGCTGATGAGTAAGACATCTCTTAGCATCAATGGTAAATGGATATTAAAGTTTTGCTTCATTTCATTCAATAAAGAGAAGTTCATTACTTTATGGAATAGTCTAGTTCAGTGACTGATTATGTTGAATGTTCTTTTGAACATTTTCTGCTTCTTTATATTTATAAGAAAAGTATGCATAATTTAGCCTTTTTTGCAAATTAGAACAAGTCTCTCTTGTTGTACATCATGGCACTTAAAATCATTGAAGTCAACTCAACTTTATTCTTTTCTCTTGAGTGCAATCATATAATGTTTAAAATCATCCATCTTAAAATATGAATTTAAGTCTGTCTAGTCATCCTGGAGAGCAGAGAATGATATAGTAGAAACATGCTGGGCTTTAGAGCAAAATGAAGATTTCATGAATGATGTAGAGAAGACTGTTTTCTGCTTACCAAAACTGATATTCTCCTCTTCTTCCTGGCATACAGCCAGCTTCCTTAGCACTTTAGTATGGCCCTTTTTCTTAGTTCCAGTCAATAGAATGTGAGTAAAAAATATGTCCACCACTTTCATGTCTGGCTCATAAAACCTCCCACAGACATTCCTCTCTATCCTTTTCCTTTTCTGGTTGCATAAAATGAAGACAGCCTTTGAGGCATCCCTTGGAAGCTGTCTCTTTGGATTGCAGTCTGCAAAGCATGGATATATGAATCACTCTATGTTTTTATTGTTGTTTTAAAATGATATTTTATTGATTATGCCGTTACAGTTGTCCCAAATATTTCCTTTTGCCCCGCTTCACCCAGCCACCCCTACTCCCTCAGGCAATCCCCCCACAATAGTTCATGTACATGGGCCATGCATATAAGTTTTTTTGCTACTCCATTTCCTATACTGTACTTTACCTCTCATGGCTATTCTCTGACTACCTGTTTGTACTTCTTAATCCCCTCACCTCTTCATCCACTCCCCCACCTCCCTGTCTCATATGGCAATGATCAAAACACTCCCTGTGTTCATGATTCTGTCTCTGTTATTCTTGTTTGCTTGGTTTCTTTTATTTTCAATTATTGATAGATATGCATTTTTGCCATTTTATTGTTCATAGTTTTCATCTTCTTCTTTTGCTTAAATAAGTCCCTTTAACATTTCATATAATATGGTTTGGTGATGATGAACTCCTTCCGTTTTTTCTTGTCTAGAAAGCTCTTTATCTGCCCTTCAATTCCAAATGATAGCTTTGCTGGGTAGAGCAATCTTGGCTGTAGGACCCTGCTTTTCATGACTTTGAATATTTCTTGCCCATCCCTTCTAGCCTGCAAAGTTTCTTTTGAGAAATCAGCTGACAGTCTTATGGGAATGCCCCCGTAGGTAACTACCTGCTTATCTCTTGCTGCTTTTAATGTTCTGTTTTTATCTTTAACCACTGGCATTTTAATTATAATGTGTTTTGGAGTGGGCCTCTTTGTGCCCATCTTTGCATCCAGGAACTCTCTGTGCTTCCTGGACTTACATGTCTATTTCCTTCACTAAATTAGGGAAGTTTTCTTTCATTATTTTTTCAAATAGATTGCCAATTTCTTGACCTTTCTCTTCTTCTGCATGCCTATGATGAGAATGTTGGACCTCTTGAAGTTATCCCAGAGGCTGCTTACACTATCCTTGTATTTTTGGATTCCTTTTTCTTTTTGTTTTTCTGATTGGTTGTTTTTTGCTTCCTTATGTTACAAATCATTGATTTGATTCTTGGCTTCATCCACTCTACTGTTACTTCCTTGTAAATTGTTCTTTATTTCAATTAGTGTATCCTTCATTTCTGACTTGATCTTTTATATGCTGTTGAGGTCCTCACTAAGTTCCTTGGGCATCCTTATAACCAGTTTTTTTTTTAATTCAGCATCTGATAGATTGCTTAGCTGCATTTTGTTTAGTTCTTTTTTGGAGTTTTGATATGTTCTTTCATTTGGACCATGTTTCTTTGTCTCCTCATTTTGGCATCCTCCCTGTGCTTTTTTTTTTTTTTCTATGCATTAGGTAGAGCTACTATGACTCCATGTTTTGGTAGTGTCAGCTAATGTAGTAGGTATCCTGTAGGGTCCAATGGCACAGTCTCCCCTATCACCCAAGATGGGTGCTTGAGGTGTGCCCTTTGTATGGACTACATACACTATCATCTTGTAATTAAGCCTTGATTGCTATTGGCAGGTCAATGGGAGAGATTTACCCAGGCCAGTCAGCTGCAAGAATTGTCTGTGACCACTAACCACCAACCTCTTCCCTCTGTGGAGGATCAGCTGTGCAGGGGCAGGTTGGTGGTGCTCTGATATGGTCTGTAGCTGCCCACTGGGTACACAGGCTCTGCGGTTTCTGAGGTGGTATGAAACCAAGGTCAACCCCCATCTATGTTCTGCCTGAGGCCACCTGCCTGAGCTGTAAAGCAATCTGAGATAGCTGCAACTTGTGCTGGACTTGGAGATTCCCAGGTGAAACCAAGCTGTGAATCTAGGCTGGCTGCTGCTATTGCCATGCCTGGGGAAATTCAGCAAGAGGTATGGGGGCTAGGACTTATTGAGGCCGGCTGTTGCTTATTTAATAGGATATAGGAAGTTGTGTAGCATGAGCCAAGACCAGACATTCATGTGGAAAAGTCACAGTTAACAGTTTTGGTGTGCTTGTAAGTAAGTTGGGTGGGACAGAGTCTCAGCGGATTTTCAGGATGAGGCAAAAACAGTCTTTGCCAGATCAATGGAGTCTCAGATATGACAGCAGCCTGCCCACTCTGTAGCTGTGTGTGGGGAAGGCTCAGAAGGGAAATGGCTTCTGCCAGTCTTTCTGTCTGGGAGAAAACTGTCCCCCATCTTCCCGCCTTGATGCCAACACTTCAGTTCCTCCCTGTGTTCTACTAGTGCCTTTTAAACTTCTACCCCAGTGCTAGAGCTCAGAGGGAGTGAGTGCGAGTAAGTCTATGTGTGGGTTCTTTAAGGGGAACTGCTTGGGACTCCAGAAGTTTTCTTTCACTGACACAATCCCTGCAGGTTTTTGAAGCCAGAAGTTATGGGAAATTATCTTCCTGGCACTGGAACCTCGGGCTGTGGTTTGAGGCCTGGTTCCTTGCTCCTAAGATATCCCTCCCAAATTTTATCTACCGTACATGGATGTAAGGCCAGCTCATTCTGTGTCTCCACCCCTACTACCAATCTTGATTGATGTGGTTTCTTTAATTTCATGTTTGTCAGACTTCCATTCAGCTTTATTTCTGAGAGTTCTGACTGATGCTTGCTGTATATTTTAGTTGTAATTTTGATGTGGTTGTGTGAGGTGAACTGTGTTTTCCTATGCTACCATCTTGACCAGAAGTTCTAGAATCACTGTATGTTAAAGTGCTGCCCATAATTTTGTTTTTTTATTTGAATGCTTGTTACAGGGTCAAGAGAAAACCTATTTTTTCTGAGTTGTTACACATTTTTGGATATTTTTGTTATAGCACTTACCTTACCCTAAGTAATATAAAGAATATAAGATATACTTTGAGAAATATATAATATTTAATGTAAATATGTAAGAGAATGGAATTCCAAGTATAAAGAGAATGGAAGAAAAAGACATAGGATTTCATATTACTGGAATAAAAAGTTATAATGTAACTAGACTACCATAAGAACTAGAATATTAAAATATAGGAGGTACATGGTCATAGATGGGTGAAGGATTTTATAAGGAACAAGTGTATGGGATGTTCTAGACTGGAGTTGATGGCAGTTGGAGAAGGAAAATGTCAGATAGGTTTAACACAGATATAGCCATCAAGCCAGGGGGAAATTGATTTGAATGTGTGAGAGAAAGATGAATCAATCATAGATGGATTACTTGGAGAAAGTTGAAGCCTTTACAGAAATAAATAAAAATAATCTGAACATTACTCATTACATATTTATATTATAATTATTTTTCATATAGTAGAAATGCCTGGGGTTTGACTTGAATTCCTGACACAGATTAATGGGGGAAATATCTATAGGTCTCACACCAGGAAAACACCCACTATGTGTTGGATAGTCTGGGGCTTTGTAGAAGTTCTGTCCCTGATGAGCTGGGCTGGATCAGTTGTGATCCACAGTGAATCCATCTTTGTCATTGAAGGCCTGGGTTAAACAATTTCCTTTATAATCTTTTTTTTTTTTTTTAAAGTCTCTACCTAATCTTGATATCTAACCTCTACCTCTTCATCACTAGATTAAAAAAAAAAAAAAACAAAAAAAAAACAAAAAACCTCTCAGATAGCTTATCTTCTTTTTAAAAATATATCAGTATAAAAAATTTTAAAAGCATTTTTACTGTATTTTTTTCATTACCAGTTAGCTCCCTTACATACCCCACCCTCATCCTGCAATCACCACACTATTGTCCATGTTCTCTTTCCTTTTTTTTTTCAATCCGTACAAATTTCTGTAAGATGTATTGTTTTAAATGTAACTGCAGTACATCACTAACGTAAAAAACTGACAATTGTTTTTCAGTATCAGACATTGACCAAGTCTTCACCATTCTTGGCTATTTGCTGCAGAGGCAAGGGTTTGGTTTCTTAGCTCGTCGCTGCAGAGTTTGTGAACAACTTCTGTTGTCATACATGGTGTGCCCATTGTTTGTTTGTATATTCCACTTCTCAACATGTACATGGTTTTAAAATAGCAATATTGACATGTCATTAACAGTTTTCTCACTGAAAACATATTTTAGATATCTTTTATAGTTAAATGTGTCTTTCGAGTATATGTAACTAGGGATATACTTACATAAATCTATTTTAAAGTCACTTTAAATAACTTCTATGTGCTTACACCTACAGAATGAAACATATTTTTATATTTTTTAGGAATTTCTTTTTTGTATTTATTTGTTTCACAATTATATTAAGCACACACAGTTCAAAGTCAAATCTAAGCAAGTATAGTCACAGAAGTCTGCCTTCTGTTGCCCTAACTTCCATCTTGTTTTCTGCATCTATAGTTAATATTTTATAACTAATTTTATAATACATACTTTTACTTTTGTAAACATTAGAATCCACATATACATATATATTTAAATTATTTATATAATGTATATGTTTACTATATATTTATATCTAGTCTTTCATAGATAAATGGTAATATACATTTATCTATAAAAATATTTTAAGTAGGAAGAGACAGAAACACCCCACACTTCTTCCTTGTCTTTTATACTTAATATATCCTGGCACTTACTACATAGCAATATGTAAAGATACTCATTTTTTAAATAAGAAGCTGCCATGTTCTTACAGTTATAGTCAGGCAACCTTTCCCCCACTCTAAGGTTATTGAAGAATCTGAATGTTTTTAATTCTATTGTTTTGTTCTTAGTCTATTTTAAAGTGAAATTAGTTTATTGTTATGAGCCAGGATACTATTTCTCTAATATGGCCATTAATATATGGTGCCATTTTCCTAAATGTGTGTTAGTTCATTTTATACATAATCATTTGAAAATTAGCAAAACTGGTTTTCCTTTGTACCTCTTTGTTCTTAGTTTGGAACAGTCCTAGAGGAATTATCAGATAATTGATTGGTTGACCTACATGTGCAGTTGAAGGAGTTTTAAGATTCTTTTCTGCTGACCACAAGGAAAGTCTCCTGAGATTCAAAACTTTAGACACATGCAGTTATTTAATTTATCTTGCAGTTTTAAGTGTCACATAAAGTTCAAGAAACAGATTACTGAGCCATTAAACTAAGGTCTAAGATGTTTTATCTTCCTAATGGGATAATACAGAGAATCTGGTTTGGAGTTTGATCTATAACCTTGTATAACATGCTTTAAATTTTTGTTTAGGCAGTTTGGAAGGGATTTCTTTTGCGAAAAAAACTGACAACAGCTCTAGAGGCTATTAAGAATGAAAAATCTGAAGAAGAATATGAAGAAATAGATTTAGAGGATTTCACATTTGATGAGGTAAGTACCAACTTATATAAATATTGATCTCACAATATTTTTAGTATACTTATTTTGGAGCTAAATCATTTTCTAAGGTTTTTATCTTCTCAAAACTGTTACAGATTTTTCAAATAACATTTGAGAAAGTATTCTAAATTCATAACATCTTCATTTATCCAGAAAGCTTGTATAGTGTGTAAACATGGTCATAGAATATTTACAAGAGTTTCTGGATAATCTTCACCCAGATTTACATGTTGCAGATATTACTGTGACCTTATATATGCCCTGTTCAACAACCTTTAATAATTCCTTGTTGCTTAGGAAAATGAGAACGACCTCCTTAAATTGTTATTTACATATTTCACAAGAAGGTAGCAAGCTATACAGACATATTCACCACTTCTTCCCTGTGGCTTCCATATACTCCAACCAAAATGAATACACTTTTACTGTATAGAGCATTGCATTTTACAGCCTTAGTTTTGCACATTTTTCTCCCTCTTCTCTAGGTAGTTAATACTCTGTTTTTGAACTTCCTGTAAGTGGAATCATACAGTATGTACTTTTTTCCCCCCATAATATGTCTGTGAAATTTAACTATGTGGTTAACTGCAGCTGTATAAAAGCCATTTTACCACTTGTTTATCCATTATTTGAATATACCACTTTTTAAAAGTCTATTCTATTTGGAAGATCTGTCTATTTTTGACAGTGGGGTGTTAAAATCACCTACTATAATTATGTTGCTGTCAATATCTTTCTTGAAGTCCTCCAAAATTTTCTTGATGTATTTAGGTGTTCCTCCATTGGGTGCATATATATTTACAAATTTATGTCTTCTTGGTGGATTCTTCCCTTGAGTATTATGAAGTGACCTGCTGGGTCTCTTTTTATGGCCCTTCTTTTGAAGTCTATTTTGTCTGATATGAGTATTGCTACCCCAGCTTTTTTTTCCTGACCATTTGCTTGGAAAATTTGTTTCCAGCCCTTCACGTTGATCCTGTGTATGTCTTTTGTCCTGAGGTGGGTTTCTTGTAGGCAGCAAGGGACATAAAGGAAAGAATAAACAAATGGGATCTCATCAAAATAAAAAGCTTCTGCATGGCCAAGAAAAACAGTATTAAAATAAAAAGAGAACCAACTGTGTGGGAAACATATTTGACAATGATACCTCAGATAAGGGTTTAAGCTCCAAAATATACAAAGAACTTACACAACTCCACTCTAAAAAGACAAGCAACCCAATTAAAAAATGGGCAAAGGACTTGGGCAGACACTTTTCCAAGGAGGACATACAGAGGATCCAGAGACACATGAAAAGATGCTCGATATCACTAGCTATCAGAGAGATGCAAATTAAAACCACAATGAGATACCACTTGACACCAGTCAGAATGGCCTTCATAAACAAAGCAACAAACAGCAAGTGTTGGAGAGGTTGTGGAGAAAAGGGGACCCTAGTGCACAGTTGGTGGGAGTGCAGACTGGTACAACCACTATGGAAAACAGTATGGAATTTTCTAAGAAAACTGAAAATGAACATACCTTTTGACCCAGCAATTCCACTGCTAGGACTATATCCTAAGAACCCTGAAACACCAATCCAAAAGAATCTATGCACCCCTATGTTTATAGCAGCACAATTTACAATAGCCAAGTGTTGGAAACAACCTAGATGCCCATCAGTAAATGAATGGATCAAAAAACTGTGGTACATTTACACAATGGAATTCTATGCAGCAGAAAGAAAGAAGGAGCTCCTACCCTTTGCAACAGCATGGATGGAACTGGAGAGCATCATGCTAAGCAAAATAAGCCAGGCAGTGAAAGACAAATACCATATGATCTCACCTTTAATAGGAATCTAATCAACAAAACAAACAAACAAGCATAATATAACCAAAGATACTGAAATAGAGAACAGGCTGAAAGTCACCAGAGGGGAGAAGGGAGGGAATTTCAGGGGAAAAGGGGAAGGGTTTACAGGAACAAGTATAAAGGACACATGGACAAAAACTATTGGGGGATGGAAATGGGAGAGAGGTGGGGAGGGATGGGGTGGTGGGTTCGGGTGAGAATAAAAGACAGAAAACTGTACAAGATCAACAATTAAAATAAAAATTAAAAAAAGTCTATTCTACTCTTGGTAGATTATTTATTGTTGGATTTTTTCCAATATTATCTATTATGACTATGAAGATGCTATAGGCATTCTTATACATGTCTTTCAATATGCATATTCACATTTTTTTAGGAATGGGATTTCTGGATCGTAGTGTTTACCTGTATTTAGTAGATAGTGCTTAACAGTATTTCAAAGTCATTGTATTGAATTACAGCTCAATAAGCAGATATGAGAGATTTAGTGTGGCTCTATCCTCACCAACACTTTGTATTTTCATGTCTTTCCCCATACTGCAGTAGATTTGCTGTGCTATCTTGTTATAATTTGAGTTTTTCTCAGAACTAATAATGTTTAATACCTTTTCATATGCTTACTGGCCATTTAGGTATTCACTTTTGTGACATCATCAAGTGTTAGTATATTTTTTAGTTGGGTTATACACTTTTTTCTTATTGATTTATACAAGTTCTTTATATATTCTGAATATTACACTGTTTGTTCTTGCAAATGTCCACTCTAAATTGAGGCTTTCTTTTTTTATTCTCTGCATGGTTCATTTTGATGAACAGAATGCTTCTCATTTTAAATTAAAAACAAAAGTTTTTAATTGTTTTAACATATGAGAAATCTTTGCCTTTTCCTAGATCATATTCTAGAAACTTTATTATCTTAACTTTCAGAATTTTAATCTCTGATGCATCTGGAATTAATTTTTGTGAGTAGTGTAGGAAAGGGATCAAGATTCCCCTCCCCATACGTATACATTTGGTTAGCTCATTGACTTGAAACCACTTGTACAGACTATACTTTTCATAATTGATTGCTGTTGAAGCTTTACTTAAACTCAGGTAATTGTATGTAGGTTCTCTTAATTTTTTTCAATGTTATGTTGTTTATCCTTACATAATTACTTTAATTGCTCTAAAATGTATAATAAGGTTTGATAGTCTTTAAAGAGCTCCAACTTTGTTCTTTCTTTTAAAAGAAAAACATAACCTGATATTGCTCTATTGACCCATTTTGTTTCTGTACAAATTTTAGAATCACCCTGTCAATTTCCATAGTAAATATTAGGATTCTATCTGAGATTGCAGTGAAATTGATCTATAAATCAATTTGGGATACCTGATATTTTTTGGAATATTGCACTTTTAAATCTATGAACACAGGTTATTCCATCATTTATTTAGACCATTTAAGATTTTTGTCTACAATATTCTTTAGTGATCTTGCACATTTTTGCTTAGATTTTTTCCTAGGTATTTGATGTTTTTTGATATTATATTTATTTTTGCATATTAACCTTGTATTTAGTCACTGTGTTGAAATCATGTATAACTTTTAGTAGTTTATCTCTCAAATCTTTTGAATGTTCTGTGTACACAATCATGTCATCTCAGAATGACAGTTTTTATTTCCTTTTT
Source organism: Glossophaga mutica (assembly GCA_039655065.1). Classification (NCBI taxonomy): domain Eukaryota; kingdom Metazoa; phylum Chordata; class Mammalia; order Chiroptera; family Phyllostomidae; genus Glossophaga; species Glossophaga mutica. The sequence goes on from CM077304.1 coordinate 80,044,987, forward strand.
TCCAATCCTTAGGCCTTTCATTTGTTTTTCTTGCCTTATTGTCCTGACTCCTATCTCCAGTAAAATGTAGAATAGGAGCAGACATCTTTTTCTAGCTGTTTATCTCAGGGTTAAAGCTTTCAATATACAATCACTAAATAAAGTGTTTTTTAATATTGGTTCTTGCAGAAACTCTATATTTAAGTAAGGAAGTTACCTTCCTTAGCATCTTCTCTTTCCAAGAAGTTGATACGATGATCATGATCATGGTGATTCTATTTATGGTTTGGATTTTATCAAATACCTTTAATGCATATAACATTCTTGTTCTTGAATAAACTATGTTAATTATAATGTATTATCTTTTTTGTAGATCTCTATTATTTGTTAATATTTTATTTAGGTCTTTTACATTTATATGCCAGAAGGAACTGGCCCATAAATTTTCTTTCTTATAAAACTCAATTCAGGTTTTCATATGAAGTTTATGCTGGCTTTATATATTTGGTTCAAAAAGTGTTTCCTCTGTTTTTATTTTCTGGAATAGTTTAAACTAAGATTGATGATATTCCTAAAATTTTGTCTCAGCACAAAATCTATTTGGGGAAACATTCCATGTACCTTTGAAAGAAATGTACATTTGCAGGTGTTAAATATATACTAAAATCTTAAATACTTTATTTTTATTAATTGTGTTTTTAAAATCTTCTCTATTGTTAGTGATCATTTGCAGTGGGGGGATTCTATCAGTTATTGACAGAAGAATGCGTTATAATGGTGGGTTTCTCTAAATCAGTTGTTAGCCTGTAAAATTTTACCTCAAACTGTGAGACTATGTTATCAGAGCATAAACATTTAGAATAGTTTGATCATTGTATTATTGACCTTTTTATCATAATAAAATTTTCTACTTTAACCTTAGTTTCCCTTTTTAACTGAACTAATGGCCACTTCCTCTGATATTTTCAAAACTACAATACCTTTTTACTTTACAATTTCATAATTTATATTTTTCTAACCATTCTCATTTAACATTTATGTGCTTTTATATTTAAAGTTGACTCTCACAAGAATATACAGTTGGGTTTTGCTAATTTTTATATTTCACTCTGACATTTATTTTTCTTTTAATTGGTGTTTTCAGACTATTTTAATTAAGAGTATGATTAGGCTTATATATACCACCTTTCTATTTGTTTTCTATTTGTCCAATCTGTTTTATGTTTTTCTTTTGCCTTTTTTTGCATTAACTGTATATTTTTGTTTTTCCCGCTTTCCTCTTATATTATTTTGTTACTTTGTGATTATACTTTTCCATGCACTTCATTCCTTCCTACCTTAAAATGCTTCCATCTGGTATCATTTTCCTTTGCCTGAAGAACTTTCTTCAGTACATATTTTAGTTCAGGTCAGTTTTGGATTGCTTGAAAATTTCTTTTACTTTATATTTTTATTTTTCACATTAAGTTTACATTCCATATTATTCTGTATTCATTTTATTCATTTTATGTACAGCATATTGGTTAGATAATCATATACTTTACGAAGTGTTTCCTCCTGGTATTTCTAGTACCCAACTGGCCACACATAATTATTACAATATTGTTGACTATATTTCTATGCTATACTTTACATCCCCATGACTATTTCATACATACCAACTTTACTTCTCAATCCCTTCAACTTTTTCAGCCTGTCCCCTACCTCTCTTCCCCTCTGGTAACCATCGGCTTGTTAGCAGTATCTGTAAGTCTGTTTATGTTTTGTTTGTTCATCTATATTTTTCTTTAGGTTTCACATATAAGTGAAATTGTATGGTATTTTTCTTTCTCTGGCTTTCTTTCTATCTTAATTAGCATAATGCCCTATAGGGCCATCCATGCTGTCAAGAAGGGTAGGATTTTATTCTATTTTATGGCCAAGTAACTGTGTGTGTATATATTCTTTCTTTCTATCTATCTATCTATCTATCTATCTATCTATCTACCTATTAGTCTTTCCAGAAAGTATCCATCCATATAATATGAAAAATAGAGACATTTATTGAAGAACATACAAGATACAAGAAACGTTGTACATAAGAAAATGACACCTTAGCAGCCTTCAAAGTAGGCACTTTGGGACCTCACACAGTTCTCCCAGTGGCCATCTGCTGCCCCATCATATTTTCCTGAATCTCATTGATGGTCTGAAATCTCTTCCCTTTCAAAGGTGATTTTAGTTTTGGGAAAAGCCAGAAATTGCAGGGCACCAAATCTGGGTTATGTAGGGGTAGGGGTTGGGGGTGAATAACCTGGGTGACTTGATGTCTTGCCCAAAACTTTGCATGAGATGTGATGCATGAGTCTTTGCATTGTTGTGATGAAGCTACCAATCACCAGTTGCCCATAGTTGTAGCCTTCTGAATCATCCAAATAATTTCCGCAGAGAAATGTTCAAGCTTAATGAAAAATATGATGCTGATTTGTTGCTCTACTCACTCAGTCATTTTGAATGCGATAGCCATACAGTACACATGCTCATTCAATGGCTCTACTACCCTCAATGACTAGTACAGTAAAGTCATCATTGTTTACACTTGCACATTGCAGTCTACTCTTTCTGGCTGCCATGTTACATCAACATTGTGCAAATTGTTCTCGTTATATTAGCAATGGCTGGACTTTTTCTGGACAGGCTCTCTCCTCTCCTCTCCTCTCCTCTCCTCTCCTCTCCTCTCCTCTCCTCTCCTCTCCTCTCCTCTCCTCTCCTCTCCTCTCTATCTATCCACACACACACACACACACACACACACACACACACACACACACACACACAAACATAGGGATACATATATTCTTTCAAATTAGTGTTTTGAGTTTCTTCAAATATATACCCAGAAGTAGAAGCTGGGTCATAATACAGTTCTAGTTTTAAGTGTTTGAGACTCCTCCATTCTGTTTTTACAATGTTTACACCAATCTGCATTCTCACCAACAGTGTATGAGGGTTCCCTTTTTTTTAACATCCTTGCCAACATTTGTTGATTTATTAACAATAGCCATCCTGACAGGTGTTAGGTGATATCTCATTGTGGTTTTAATTTGCCTTTTTCTGATGATTAGTGATGTTGAACATTTTTTCACATGTCTTTTAACCATCTGTACATCCTCTTTAAAGAAATGTCTAATCAGGTCATTTGCCCATTTTTTAATTGGATTTTGTTTTTATGAGTTGTGGGAGTCTATAAATTTTGGACATTAACCTCTTTTCAGAAATATCATTGGTAAATATGTTTCCACATACAGTGGGGTTTGTTAAAATTTTGTTGATGGTTTCCTTTGCTGTGCAAAAACTTTTTGTTTGATGTAATTCATTTGTTTATTTTTTCTTTTGTTTCCATTGCTAGAGGAGATATATCAGAAAAATATTACTAAGTGTCTGAGATTTTACTGCATATGTATTTTGGGGGGGATTTTCTGGTATTGAATCTTAAATTTAAGCATTTAATCCATTTTGAGTTTATTCTTGTATATGGCATAAGAAGGTAGTCTAGTTTCATTCTTTTTTGCCTGCATTTGTCCATGTTTTCCATCACCATTTATTGAATAGACTATCTTTACCCCATTATAAGTTCTTGCCTCCTCTGTCAAATATTAATTGACTAAAAAGGCATGGGTTTATTTCTGGGCCTTCTATTCTGTTCCATTGATTTGTATGTCTATTTTTATTCCAATTCCATGCTGTTTTGATTACGGTGGCCTTACAGTATAGTTATATCAGGTAGTGTGATTCCTTCAACTTTGTTCTTTTTTCTCAAGAGTACTGTGGCTTTTGGGGATTTTTTCTGGTTCCACGTAAATGGATTATTGGATTATTTGTTCTAGTTCAATGAAATATGATCTTGATAGGAATTGCATTGAATCTATAGATTGCTTTGAGTGGTATGGATATTTTAACAATGTTAATTCTTCCTGTCCATGAGCATGATATATACTTCTATTTATTTGTATCTTCAATTTCTTCAGTGTCATATTTTCTAAGTACAGGTTTTTCATCTCCTTGATTAAATTTATTCCTAGGTATTTTTTGGATGCAAATGTAAATGAGATTTTATTTTTAGTTTCCCTTTCTGATAGTTCATTATTGGTGCATAAAAATGAAACTAATTTCTGGATATTTATTTTGTATCCTGCTACTATACTGATTTAATTGATCAATTCTAGTACAATAGTTATTTGGTGGAATCTTTAGGATTCTCTGCATACAGTATCATGTCATCTGCAAATAATGACAGTGTTACTTTTTCCTCTCCAATTTGGATACCTTTTATTTTTTGTTGTCCAATCACTGTGCCTAGGACTTCCAGTACCATGTTGAATAAGAGTAGTAACTGTGGGCATCCCACTCTCATGCCATCTTAACGGAAATGTGTTTGGTTTTTCCCCATTGAGTGTGATGTTAGCTGTGAATTTGTCATATATGATCTTTATTATGTTGAGATATGTTCCTTCAGCTCCTACTTTTCTGAGAGTTTTTATCATAAATGGGTGCTGGATTTTGTCAAAAGCTTTTTTCTGAATGTATTGGTATTTCTTTTACTTTGCAATTTTATTAGCTTCTGGCTTCTATTGATTTTGTTGAAAATTCAGTAATAAATCTTATTTTTTCTCTTTTGAAGATATTGCCTTACCACTCCACTCCCAGACTACTTTTAGGGTTCATTTCCTATTTTTGTTTTTCATCTTGAGTGTAATTTTCTCTGTATTTTCTCTGCTTGGAATGGGGGAATTCATATGACTACTTCTTCTCTTCTTCTTCTTCTTCTTTTTTTTTTTTTTTTTTGGACTTCCTGAGTCTGTGGTGGATGACTTTCATTGGTTTTGGAAATTGCTTAGGCAGAGTTATTTCAAATATTACACTTTTTATTATCACTCTTCTATAAGGTAAAGTGGCTCCAAAAGCATATTAGAATTTCACTTCATTTGACATGCGTCTCTCAGACTCTTTTAAAAAATATTCTTTTTTTGTTTCTTTGTTTTAATTTGGAAGTTTTCTACTGACCTATTTTATAGGCCACTAATGATCCTTCCTGAGTTATCTAAATTTTTTTCACCTATCAATTGAATTCTTAATTTTAGTTATCCCAATTTTTAGTTTGGAATTTCTACTTGATTATTTATTGTAAATTCCAGTTATTTGTTCATATTTTTTATCATTTTTCTATGTATTATTTGAACATAGTAATATGGTACTTTTAAAGCTTTCTCAATTAACTGAAACATAAAAATCACTTGTGGGTTTATTTCCATTGATTATCTCTTACACTTGGAGTCAGTCTATTCTCTTTTTAGCATTGAATTTTTGGTTAAGTATCAAAAATATATTTTAAAGTGTAAAGACTCTGGGAAATGTTTTCTTTCCTTAAAGAGGTTTTAATTTTATTCTGGCAGGTAGATACTATATAGGCAGAGATCCTTTTGAGGCTTATTTTCAAGCCTTGCTAGGGGTGGTGTATTTCTGGTTTCTCTTAATGTTGAGCCAATGTGATGTCTCAACTGAAAGTGAAATGTTTACTAGGTTACCTCCATGTTTTCTGTCCCTGAATTCTAATTCCTTTCAAGAAAGCATCAAGTAACAGACCAAATGTCTTTGTAGCTTCTTAACACCCGCTGCTGTCATTGCACTTTGATTTGGGTCACCTTCCTACCCATGCACTGCTCTGAATTGGCAAAAGCACGAAGGAAAATTTTATGCGTGACTGAGCTCACATTTCTGTGGTTCCCTATTCCTGGGGATCTCGGTCCTTCAGTTCCAAGTGTCTTGGCATCCCTGCACATCAACCTCTGTCTCTTCATCCCAGTGAAACTGCTACAAGCCAGCCTCAGGTTTCTGTTTGGCTTCTTTTTTCTGTTAATAGAATTGGAATTTCCCTGAAGGAAAATGGAGAAAAGTACAGAGTTTACATCAGCAATTTACATCAGCATGCAACTCTGCTCTCTGGGATCTTGTTTCTTTAACTTCTGACTGTTTTATTGCTCTTGAGAGCCTTCGGCTTTTTTAAAATTTGATATTTATAGATGTTTTCAGGAGGATCTTAATTCTAATAAAAGCTAAAACAGAACTAAATGTTTGTAAATGAATATTTCAAATCAAGGATTGTCTTAAATGTTTCAGCCATTGTTTTTACCACAGTAAACAAGAGAGATAAAACCCTGACCTCACACAGCTTACATTTAACCTGGGATGACAGGCAGTGAATATATATATAACTATACAGCACACTATGAGATATTGAAAATTACTATAAAAGTAAGAAAGGCTTAGGGATAGAGCATATAATCTGACTGGAGGGAGCATCAGGGAAGGTCTGAATAAGGTATAATATTATAATGTAGATATGAAAATAAAGTAAAGGAATAGCTGTAGGGTGATACTTCTCTGGGCTAAGTATAAGACAAGTATGAAAGTCTTGAAAAGGGAACTTCCTTAATATATTAAAGTCACTGAAAATTAACAATAGGTAGAAATGATTAGTAATGGGGACTTCCGGCCAAGATGGAGGTGTAGGTGGACACACTGTGCCTCCTTGCACAACCAAAATTAAGGACAATAATGATTTAGAAACAAGAAAACAACCAGAACTGATAGAAAATTGAACTGTATGGAAGTCCAACAACCCTTTATCCAGATCAGTAAGAGGGGTGGAGTCGTGGCAGGGAAAAGTGGAGGTTTGCAGACCCGGGCACGCAGGCAGCAGCAGCTGGCAGATCCCAGGCATGCAGGTGATGGCTAGCAGAACCGGGGCATGGGGTGGCAATGGTGCAGACCCAGTGAGGCCGCACAAGGTGGATGGCTGACCAGGTGGTCCCATATTTGCATGCAGATAATCCAGGCAAAGGGGAAGCTGCGGAAGGGACTGAAATCCAAGAAAGTGCGGAGCAAGCACCATTGTTCCCTCTCAGAACCTGCCCTCACATACAACATCCCTACCCAGCAACAGGGCTGCCCCACCCTGGGGAACACCTAAGGCTCCACCACTCACTACGTAACAGTCGCCACCAGACCAAAAGAAACCTCAAAGATGTCTCAAAGAGGAGAACAAATCAAAGCCCCAGAGCCAGTCATCTAAGAGACCAAGAGATAGCCAGCCTATCAGATGCACAGTTCAAAGCCCTGGTGATCAGGATGCTCCCAGAATTGGTTGATTTTGGTCACAAATTAGATGAACAAATGAAGGCTACAGTAGTGAAATGAAGGAAAACACATAGGGAACCAATAGAGATGGGAGGAAAACTGGGACTCAAATCAGTGGAATGGACCAGAAGGAAGAAAGAAAAAAACAAACAGAAAAGAATGAAGAAACAAGAATTTGAAAAAAATGAGGAGAGGCTTAGGAACCTCCGGGACATCTTTAAACATCCCAACATCCGAATTATAGGGGTACCAGAAGGAGAAGAAGAAGAGCAACAAGTGGAAAACTTATTTGAACAAATAATAAAGGAGAACTTCCCCAATCTGGCAAAGGAAATAGACTTCCAGAAAGTCCAGGAAGCTCAGAGAGTCCCAAAGATGTTGAACCCAAGGAGGAACACACCAAGGCACATCATAATTACATTAGCCAAGATTAAAATGATGCAGAGAATTCTAGAAGCAGCAAGGGATAAGGGGACAGTCAGCTACAAAGGAGTTCCCCTCAGACTGTCAGCTGATTTCTCAAAAGAGACCTTGTAGGCAAGAAGGGGCTGGAAAGAAGTATTCCAAGTCATGAAAGGCAAGGACCTACATCCAAGATTGCTCTATCCAGTAAAGCTTTCATTTATTTTTTATTTTTATTTTTTAAAATATTTTATTTCTTTATTTTTAGAGAGAGGAGAAGGGAGGGAGAAAGAGAGGGAGAGAAATATCAATGTGTGGTTGCCTCTCACATGGCCCCCACTGGGGACCTGGCCCACAACCCAGGCATGTGCCCTGACTGGGAATTGAACCATGACCCTTTGGTTCACAGCCCACACTCAGTCCACTGAGCCACACCAGCAGGGCTATAGCTTTCATTTAGAATGGAAGGGGAGATAAAGTGCTTCTCAGATAAGGTCAAGTTCAAGGAGTTCATCATCACCAAGCCCTTATGATATGAAATGTTAAAGGGACTTGTCTAAGAAAAAGAAGATAAAAAATATGACAGTCAAATGACAGCAAACTCACAGATATTAACAACCACACCTTGGCCTTGGCTGGTGTAGCTCAGTGGATTGAGCATGGGTCTGTGAACCAAAGGGTCATGGTTCGATTCCCAGTCAGGGCACATGCCTGGGTTGCAGGCCAGTTCCCAGCAGGGGACACACTAGAGGCAACCATACATTGATATTTCTCTCCCTCTCCCTCACTCCTACCCTTCCCCTCTAAAGATAAATAAATAAAAGTCTTAAAAAAAAACTCTTAAAAAAAAAAAAAAAAAAACAACCACACCTAAAACAAAAGCAAACTAAGCAAAGAACTAGAACAGGAACAGAACCACAGAAATGGAGATCACATGGAGGGTTATCAACAGGGGAGTGGGAGGAGGAGAGAGATGGGAAAAGGTACAGAGAATAAGTAGCATAGACGGTGGGTAGAAAATAGACAGGGGGAAGCCAAGAATAGTGTAGGAAATGTAGAAGCCAAAGAACTTATGACACAGGGACATGAACTACAGGGGAGGAATGTGGGTGGGAGTTGATGTGCAGGGTGGAGGGGAATGATGGGGGAGAAATGGGATAACTGTAATAGCATAATCAATAAAATATATTTTAAAAAGGAATGATTAGTAATGGAAAAACAAACAAACAAAAATGGCCAAAGGTCAGTCCACATAAAGCCTAGGATATAATATCAACAACTTTGAATTTTATTTCAAATGTGATAGAACATTATTATAGGATTTTAGTAAGAAAGTTAAAGGTTTTTGTTTTAAATGGATGAATGTATTTGCAATGCAGTGCTATAGATTATGAGAGGTAAAAATTAAAGCCAAGTACCAATTAGGAAGATATTTTTGCTTTGCCTTCCTTTGAATTTTTTTACCCTTTTTTTATTGCTGCCACTTTATTTTAAAATTAATCTTACAACTTCAGATGGCATAACCAAATTACCAGAGTGTCCCTGTACTTTTTTACTTTTCTGTTTAGAAGTATAAGACTTATTTAACCAGGACTTTCTTTTATCACTTATTTAGGTAATAAAAATAGTTGTTTTTGGATTAAGTCCATATTTTGCTTTTCTTTAAAACTTATCACAGTGTCATCATATAACATCTATGCAAACTTATTTTTCCCTTCCAGCCAACAAAAATACTGAATGCTTACAATATGGCAGGCATCATACTTGGGGATGGGACAGACACATAAGCAGATATAACATGGACTGAAGTTTAGATGATGTCAGAAATATATTTGTATATTTGGAGTATATTATAATTACTGGTAAAATATTTTTAAAAAATTAATAAACTAGCCAGGATCAAAAAGTTTGCATCAATCTGCCATGAAATTTTTGTATTGGTTTGTTGCCTCTCTGAAATGTGATTGCAGTTAACAAATGGTTAGCCAAGAGAACACTAATAACCAGGAGTCAATTTGCTTTCATTTTATTAGGCATGGTTTACCATAATTTTTTAAGTACCAAAAGCTAGGAGAGGTTATGAGCTTTTTATCCTGCATGCAGTCAAACAATTTAAGCTGCTATACATTCATGGGCGCTTGCAGAAGATATGAAATATTTATTACTTGTCACATCAGGCAGCAGGAGTTTCATGTTCATATGTATTAACCTTGGCCCCTGAGTTCCACAGGGAGGAATCCGAAGAATTTCTCCCCTAGGAATTCTGAGCCTAAGAAACCCCATCCTTTTATAAAGGGATGCTAGCAAACCTGCCCATCCTATACTCCAGAGAATGTCATTATCTTTATTATATCAAACAACAAATTTTGACTTCTGGCCCAGAGGGAAACACTAAAAGACTATCTTCATCTGTCAAGGCTGGTAGTTATATTAACATCTTTGAGAAGAGAGTCCAGAACAAAAACTACCATATAACGTGCATAACTGTTAGAGGTCAGTGGAAATCGTCTCCCAATAATATCTACCCCTTTTTTCTCCATGGCAAATTTTCCCATAAGTACACACCCCAGTAGCCACTCAGAATAATCTGACAGAGGCTAGGACTAAAACTATTAGGTTATCCTCATGATGCATTTAATTAAGATTGCTATAATGGCTCAGGTGGTTTTATTCTTACGTTTCAGTATTTACCTTCCAAGTAGACTTGAGGCTTTAATCCAGGGACACCTGTAGTATTAGATATTACTGACTCCTTCTTGGCTCTTGGCGAAGAAGTTTAATGAAATCATGCCATCTAAAACAACCCTGGCCGATGAGTTGTGGCTGACTGAAATACTTTCCAGGCCATAGTGCTATTTCCGTAAACATTTGAAGGCGATTTATGAACCGGACACCTTCCAGATGGGATATGTCCGGTCCATGGGATGGTTGAGAATGGGAGCGCAGGAAACATCCAGAGACAATTTACATGGGAGGTGCAGGATTTGCGCTCTGTTCCTGCTCTCATGTCCCCTGTTGTCATGATAGACTTCTCAGTAAACTTAAGGGAAATGACTATCAAATTGTGTTCCACCACCTCCTAGAAAGGGATGGCAGACCCAGAAATAAGTTAAATTAAAGGTTCTTGCAGCTTTTGGGGTCATTTTTCTTGTGGATGAAGGCTTTGGGGGTAGTTCTGAAGGACAAAAGGCCATTAATGCCTCTTCCTTTCCTATACCTCTCAGAACCTAAGGTATTAGCCTCAATGGTACTGAGAGGTTGTTCTCTCTCCATCTCCTCAAAAAGTTAGGGTGTCCATTTCATTTAGCTACAACTTACCTTTTTTCTAGTCATTCTCCACTCATACCTAGACCTTTTGTCTACAAGGGTAGGGAACAAGTGCATTTTTATAAACTTAACTATAAAACTTATTGTAAACCCCCTTTGGCCGGGCCTCGCCATGAAATTATGTTAATTATGCCAGCATGGGTCTTGCTATTGTGGAAAATAAATATGTGTCTCATGCAGGAATGATCAGGAAAGAATCCTGACTTATCAAAATATGTCTGTATTACCTTCCATACATGTTTTCTAATCATTACTTAGTAAGTAGCTGTAGCAGTTGATCGCTTTCTGATCCCCAGTTAACTGATCAAATGACTTTATTTTGTGTAGACAGAAGGAAGTGAGAGTTGTAGAGTTAGGCTATTAGCTAGCTCATTGTCGAGTAACTGTTGTGATAAAATGCATAAAACGGTCAGGCTCTAGTGAAAAATTATGCAAACAACTTTCAAGGGCTGCAGTTATATGGCCAAAGTCAGCTGATAGACAATCCAAAAAGAGATAAACAACGGTAAGGTGTTGAAGGTGCCATGTATGTAGTCAAGTTTTCAAGAGGAGGTGGAAGCAAGGATCCACAGAATGGGACCTCCTCTACCACAAAACAAACAGGTGACTTTTCAGAAGTCACAAGTATGGCATGCATTGGTAGCCTTGCATCAGAAACAGAATATATATCTGGTATCTGTATTAGAAAGGCCGCATCCAAAATCATGGGGATGTCTCCAGGTGGAGGCCAGAGGTTCCAATTCGCCAAATTATCAGCCACAGAGATTTGTATTATCTCCATTATTGAAAGGGTTCAATATGATGTTGGGCTTCCTTTTTTTTTTGTGGTAATGGGTTGAAGAGACCAGAGTTTTTCCCTGGCTACTGGAGATACTGAGTGTTGTGCATTTTACACATAGACAAGTCCCAAGAAACTACTTGGTAAATAGGCCTCAGAATGTAGGCTCCAGAATTTTGTTCAGATTTATCAGCCAGCCCCTCTATGCAGATATGTGTGACAATACTTACCATAATCAGGACCATTGAAACTAAGGATTTTTAAAATTGAGATATAATTTACATATAGCCAACAGGATATTATCTGTACAGGGAAAGCTTCGGACATCAGCAAGTAGAGGTGCTTTCACCAAATACATTGAATTGACCTAAAGGACCCCACCCAAGAGATAACTTTAGCTCCTTCCTCCACTGTGAACCATGTCTAAACCCCATCATTTGAATCCATGTGTCCCACACCCTGGGAGTCTGAGTAACGCTAAGTTAGTGCCTTGTAAGATAGGCTAAAATACTATCTCCTCTTCCCAGGCTGTTGGCTATACAAAGATCCTTAAAAAGATAGTCTGGGTGGGGAAAGCTGTCATAAAACATGCAGAAATATGGGAGATTCATAGAGAATTGTGTCTCAACATTAAGCATCTATTACATAATACTCATATTGGACTGCTGAAACAGTGATGGACGAGGACTATTTTCTTGGTCTTTGAGTCACAACGTATCACCCTGTTAAAAGAATTATTTTAGCAGAAGTTTTAATGAGCCTAGATCCCAATCTCTTATGTGGGGAGTTTTAGCCACTTTTTCATGGAATATATATAACAATATAATAGATACCTAAAATAAAAGCTGTGCTAGGTCTGATGTGGCACAGTGATGTATGTTGGCATTTTCATTTTGTACCTTTTAAGTTGTTAAGTAAGTTTCAGTTGATATTTTTAGTTATCGACTTAATTTAACAGAGGTTTTCTCTTTTACACATGCTCTTTAGAAGCCAAAATATAAAGAACCAATAAAGTTATGAGTCCCTAAACCAACCCAGAGAAGATGGGGAAAACTAATAGATCATTAACACAAAAAATTAAAAAGCAACCACTGTCAAATTTGGATTTGCTTTTTTGTCTCAGACCAAAGTCAAATTCAGTAAGTGTGCAGGAATAATGTTTGAGAAGGAGGCAACATGTATTAAGTGAGGCAACGTTCAGCTCTGGAGCCCATGTTTGATCCCTATCTCAAATTACCTTTACAGAGTTTTGTGTGTTATAGTGCATTGAGGGGAAATAAACAAACAAAACCTAAATTTATAGGCAAAAGAAAAGGCAAAAGGAAAGTGACGTATTTCGTTTAGTGAAAAGAAGCATCTGTAGAATATGTAACATTAATAATCTCCAACCATATGAGTAACTGTGCTTTTCCAATGATGATGGAGAGGGTTTAGATAGTGAGATTTAGGATTCGAAGGATTTTGAGATGCTAGAAAAGTTATCAAAAAATATCAAAAGAATTTTGGGGGGTTAGCAAGAATCAACTTGGGCAGAAGAAAGGGGAAGTGTAGGGGCAGGGAGGGGGACCTGAAGGGGGTGGAATAACCAAGTAGGCTTTTAGAATTTCTAGTTCCTGTTCAACTCCAGCTGACCTACCAATCCAGACGAGTCTGATTCCAGTGTGGTGCGTCAAATAAAAGGATTACACTGGATGGCATGAACAATTTTGCATATTAATATACAAATAAACATTGAGTTACTTGCAGTTCCTTTTTCTGATATCTTTATATTCTAGTCTCTCAAAGTTGGATTATAAAATATTGATTTCTTCTGTGATGAAAGCCAAATATATGTATCAAATGCTCAATTGTGAACATGGAGTTGCAAATTTATCTAAATTCAAGTTCATTTTTAATACATATTTGATAATAGTGTTCTAGTAGCCAGAAATATTTCCAGATCCTCACTTGTAAGTTAAAAAAAATATCTGAACAGAAGGCATTCTTAAGCAATAACTGGCATTTATATAAATAGCCAGTGGTAAGCATGATATATTAACATACATTTTTAAAACAGTAGTATATTTACAATATTGCCAATTCCTCCTGACATTTTCAGATTTTTTTCCCTCAACATACTAGGTACTGCCAAATATACTTTATATTAATAAGTTTGAACTCATATAAATCATTAGTCTTGGTAACATTATTTGGTTATAATTATATAATTACTAAAAGTTTCTTTAGCATTTTGTATTAATGCTTTATGCTTCTAGCAAATTTTATTGAATAGTATAGGCTTTGATGTCTGGATCCTAAAGAGGAAAAGGAGAAAAATGAAGGACCTGGAAGAAGGACACCAACCCTTTAAGTCCCTTGGAAATCACTTAGCTGGTAGAGCAGGAACTTACAACAATAGAGCATGTGCAACAACAGAGGCTCTTTGCACCTCTGTGATCAGAAGCAACAATCAGCGATTAGGGCATAGATCCCCAATATGTGGAGAACAGAGTCCTCATTGTCCGCCCTGACTCCTACAAGCTGTGCACAGGCTGCTCCACAAACACTTGAACAGCTGCCTGCCTAGAGGGTGGGGAGTGGAAGATAGATAGCTGCTACTGTGGTAAGAGCTGAAATTGACCAAAATTAACCTCAATTTGCCATCCAAATCTTCCCCTGGAAGTTACAAGCCTTCAGTAGACTCCAGAGTTTCAGAATAGTTACATCAGACAGATTCTGCCTCTGCAGTTGTGGTCTAAATTGGGAAACGGGTTCCTGGTGCTTCCTGCTCTGCTGTCTTGATCATAGCTTATATGCTTTAGTCTTGCTCTCTCCTGAGATAGATCTGGATTTTTCTTTATTTGTCATTCAGAAGAAAGAATTAAAGAATCTGAGCCCTGAAACCTGTTTGTGCTTTGCATCAAGTAGCATTATTAAGCCAGAAATAACTGGTATATAACTGTGATAAATATAATCTCTGCCTAGAAGGAATTGGACAATGAACCTATCAACTAAAGTAGGGGTGTCCTATTTTCATAGATATACAGATAATGAGTTTGATTGTTTCCTAACACTAAATGCTATTCAATTAAAAGTCTGTCATTGCACTGCCAGCCTGTAGTCAGGATGTCTTAGTCTTCCCTTCCCAATGATCAAGGACCATTGTATCGTATAAATGGAAATTTGCATTTAAGTCTTCACAGAATATAGTCATTCTAGTTTTTAAATCATAAATATGTTTGATCATTTTAGAACTTTTTCAGAAACAAATTTATTGGTATTCTGATCATCCTTTTTCATATAGATTCACAAAATATATTGTAAAACCATGGAAGTTTATTTTATGTCATATTAGATCCTCCAAGCAAATAAAATTTAAATAATTATATCTTAAATTATACGAACTAACATAACTAGTAGAGTCCCATATGGAAAGATAAAGTAAATTTGTAAATCACATAAATAGAGTAAAGATGTTCTAAGATAAAGAGTGAAGGGATATGAAATGGGATTGTTACAAAATTTAAATATATATTTTCCATTCAGACACTTAAATTAGAGAATATATCAGGAACCATGTTGCTTATATTGTCATAAAATTATTTTGCCACCCATTCAGAAAATTTGTGAAGTTTTGTAAAAATATTTGGTAAATATATCTTATAGTGCTTATAGAAAAACTGATACTAATGTGATAAAATACTATACATTTTCAATAGTGAGGTTTAATGGAAGGTGATATAATTTACATTATAAAGACCTAATAGATTTCCCTCAGTTACATCTAGAGTTGTCTTATAGTTATCAAACAGTTAAATACTCTGAAAAATCTGCACCTCTTATTTTTTGAGCACTGAATACTAGAGTTCTCACTTTACTGGGGATAAAAAATCCTTATCCTATTTTTTAAATGATTGCATTAAATAGATACATAACATCTCACAGTAGTAAGTAGCAAATTTTCCAATAAATAAAAATTCTGATATACTTTCTTAACTTTAGTAGCATGTAAGACAACTTAAAGACTCTTTGAAAAAGTTATGCAAGCTAAATTATGTACATTCATGTTATTATTTGTGCAGGCTGCCTTAGAGAAAGAATGGCTAGCTTTCGATTCCGCCTGCTTCCCTTCACAAACACAGCTTCTCCCAGACCGGCGGCACTGGCCAAAGGTAACATGTCATGGAAACTTCTTAGTGCTCCATCTGTGTTCATTTCTTAAGGTTGTGCTATTTTGCAGTGATTAATACTACAATTTATTGACTTGAAAAACACAATTACTTTTAGAAGCCTCTGACTTCCTCCCCATCCCCAGATGTAATTATTCATGTAGCTTTTCTTTCATTTGCTCCTAATTTTTTTCTTTATTTTGGATTTCTTTCAACACTTTATTTCACAGTAGCAAAAAAAAATGATACAGTTCAGCTGCATATTTGGCAGTAGACTAAAAATCACTAGTTGAAAGCACTTTAAAAATATAAAAATATGCATTAGGAGGGCAACAGCTGAAGATTCTCAGTCAGAGGTCAATGGACTGCAATATCTGTTATTTATTTGATAATCTTTGAAGTTTTTGTTTCCTGAGATTTTCTAAGATCTCTGCAATTAATCATTTCATATATGCAAACTATACCAAAAAGCATATTCTTCCTCACTACAACAAAGGATATTTATATCTGTATTCCATAAATTTAATTTTATTATAATTTCAATTTTATATGTTTCCCTTAGGAGGCTACTTGCTCTATGCATGTAAAATAATGCAATATAAATACTAGAATTTTTCATTTTATTTTATATTTATGTACATTTTTTTCCTGATAAGTTCTCTGGAACCTTACACTATGATGATACTTCATCTAATTTACCAAGTCATCTAGCTCAAGCACGGCTATATAATGAGAAAGAAAATTTGTTTTCATCGGAACACACGCAGTTTAATGACAGGTAAGTTGAATTACTCTTTTAGAGGATTAACCCATGAATGACATACTTATGAAGAATATTATACTATTTACAAAAGTAGAAAAATAATGAAAATAGGAGCAACTTTAATTGTTTAGAAGATGGAAGAACATTTAAGGTTAAAATATAATTATTTTGTGGACTTTTCAGTGTAGTAAAAATACGTACGGTACATTCATTCAAGCAACTACAAATCTTAAGTGTCAGTAAAATAATGTAATTAATTGTTGTGAACAAGTAGACTCTTAAATTCAGTTATATAGGTTGAGATAAGGATTAGAATAAAAATTCCAGTGCCGCATTTCTTTCGACAAAAGTATTGAAATATGCTTCAAGTAATTGAAATGTAAACATTTTAAATTAATGGCAGACATTTATTGCTTTTCAAGATAAAGCTTTTCTGTAACTTAAATGGATTTTATTTTCAAGTTTGTGACAACATAAATAGCTTGTAGTTTTAAAAAGTGCTGATATACTTGTCTTGATTCAGTTGTGTGGGGTTTTCTCCATCGCTAGATCAGAAAGTAGAACTTTATCCTGGACATCCGAATCGAAGACTGGCAGAAAGAGTTTTCTAAAATCTGTAAAAGAGGAAAAAATTTCAGAAGAATGGTATGTGGTCTATGTTACACTAAACTATTAGGAGACTTTTAAAATGAAAGACTTAAATGTCCAAAACAGATATTTTTTTAGATTTCAAGAATATCTCTATTAGTATTTAAGAAACTATGTATCTGTAAATTATAGATTCTGAAATAGAAATCCAAATTTGTTTTAATATAATATAATTCAGATATGTATGTTTATATGTACATGCATTTATAAATAGTCTGGATATTTGTTTTGCCTTCATTAAATTTCATCTTTTAATAGGGGCTTTAAGGATATATCTACTGCTCAGCAAATGCTGAAGAGAGCACAGAAAATGAAATCAAAGAAGTTAAGGAAGAAATTAGGTGGGTAATCAAAGCTCTTTGAATAATAGCTGTGTGTTTGATATGGAAGATAAGTTCTTTTAAAATATTTTTAACAAATTGTATTTAATAAGAATGGAAATGAAATGCATAGATATGAGTATTTCTAAGGTCATAATTATAAAAATTAAACAAGAAAATTAAAGAAAAATGTTATTACATTAAAGGATTTGTTATACTCTTAAATGTTATTTTCACTTTTCTCTCTTTCTTACTAATTTTGCTATTGCTTCTTCTATCTATTGTACACTGAAAATTATTCTAAGTTGATTTTTACAAAAGTTGATTTTAAAGAGCATTTGTCTCATGCACTTATTCCTTTCTGTGTTTTTAAATTGCATATTTAGTCAATAAACTATATACACTAATCAGTTTGACAGATATCAGCCATGAGCACCTCCCAATTTGACACTGCAGAAATGGAGCACAATGGCTTATATCTTTCACAGTTGTGCAGGGCTTGGGAAGTGTTCAAAGGCATCTTCTCTCCCACTTGCCAAGATAGTCTTTAAATCATTTGCTGTTCACTGGGTGACTTGAATCATGTTAGTATAATTACTTAATATGTGGAGTAGTTTATAGGTGTCAAGATAAGAAATAGCAGGTTGTTATGATTTTATATCTATAATTAAAACCATTTAAGATTATTTGCATATTGCATATAACTTTGCATTTACTCATAACTTTATATTTACTTAGGAACTCATAGAAGGCATGTAAAGAAACATTCAAAAGTTAATTTTATCTTTATTACTTTTTCTATTTATTATTTTTGATTATCAGTTCAATACCAGAATTCTAAGAAATGTATGTGATATGTACTTAATTTTAAAAAACAAATGCAAATAAGCAAAGTATGGTTAGTTTCCAAGGACTAACTGATATTGTTGTCATACCACTTACTAGCCATTGATAAAGTCCTTATGATTTGCTTTTATATTCACAAATGTTCAACTTTCCTTTTTTGTGTTATTTTAGTGATATCTTAATTGTATCTCTTATCTTTTTGAGATAACTAATATTTTTTGTTGTGTACTAAAATTTGTCATGTTTAAAATACTGAAATTTTAAGCATTTTTAAAGAAAATGTAAATACATGTTTCGTTTGTCAACTTGCTTTGTGCTTCCCACTCGCTTATTTTGCAAAATCCTATGGAAGTTTATCAGAACTCTGTGAACTGAGTATTAGGAGGTAGTTACCCAGAGAAATAGCAACTCAAACCCTTAACAATAGTGAGATTCACAGTCCTGGGGAAGTTGAATCCAGTGCAGTAAATCAGGGTGTTTGATATACTTTTTTAATTATTTTGATGTGTATTTCTACTCAACAGTTTTATCAAAACATTATTTAAATAGCTGTTTTGATAATAATAAAAGTTTCTGAAACTCCTGGGACAAGTTCAAGTATCAGAAGTGGCTTAAGAACTGATTCAGCCAATGTTCATCAAATAATTATTATTTTAAAAATATTTACAGTGTTTGCATAGTCTCTGACAGTGAAGCTAAGGAAAACTTCCTTCTGTTAGGTTCAGTCCCTGGAAATATATTATATATGAGTCTTTCGTACTAATTCTTATAACTGAGTGATTGTGTTTTACGTTGAGTACATTTTGAATAAATAAGCATAGTAAATAATATGTTTGAGCACAAGTTCGAATATATGATCATATATAAAAATCTTTGCTTTAATGGCCAAAAATGAGACATAATTATTATCAGGCAAAAATTGTACCTCTTTATCTGTCACAAGGGGGCATGGTAGGGTAACAAATGACAAAAAAAAAAAAAGTACAACTAGACATCCAAGGTAACAGCTACATCTTAAATTTAACATTTTGACAGGGGTTAAAATGTTAGGGGTTAAAATTAAGCATGACCTGTTAGGTAAAAATCCTAAATGGTAATTGTACAATTTTCATCGGCTCTCTACTCTGATTCCATCAGACTTAAACCCAATTGCCTGTCATTACTGTGTGAGGCTCTGTATCTCTCTGTTAAAGTTTTGTTTTATCAAAATACCATTAGATTGATGAAATAAAAGGTACTTCAAAAAACTGAATTCTGACGTGTAAAACTTAATGATACCTTAAGTCTCCTAACTCTGCTTCTCACTCCCCTTTCACAGTATAGACAGAGTAGAAATAGTCACAGTAAGATTAAAGATGAAAACCAGGAAAAAGCATATCAGTGGAATCTTCTCCAGTTATGGTGCTTTGATATTCTACTAGATTGAGGAGGTAGCACTTATGCCACCTGTGAGCAAATTATTAAGACTCTGTAACTCAGGTTGTCTTCTTAAAGAATAAATCATTTTCTAGTACTTTCCTAGTTTTAAATTTAGTCAGTCTGTGATATGCTATTAACTTATTTGAATCTGCATAAAATAATGGCCATCATTTAAAATTTCACTCACTAATACATTAAAATAATATTTTAAATGTTTAAATTCTGTTGGAACTGAAAAATTAACTAGTACTTTTCAAATATAAATGGAGATAATATCTTACATGGACCACTGGCCAACTTGAAATTTTCCAGACACCAGAGGGCACCCTTCTCCATGAAACTGCTGGAGACTAATCAGTTTCTTGGGCAAAGGGAAGGTGGCAGATGGTGGGGTTCAGAGAATAGTAACTTTTAATTAAA
The DNA here is from genome assembly GCA_039655065.1 of Glossophaga mutica. Taxonomy (NCBI): domain Eukaryota; kingdom Metazoa; phylum Chordata; class Mammalia; order Chiroptera; family Phyllostomidae; genus Glossophaga; species Glossophaga mutica. The sequence goes on from CM077304.1 coordinate 80,065,213, forward strand.
TGGAACCAGTTACATGCTAAATCTAACAAAGCCATAATCCTCAAGGAGACGAAGCATAAATTCATGGAGTATGGAGGCTTTAATTTGAATTTCTGCTATGAAAAATCTTAAAGCAAGTTGCTCTGTAGCAAGCACTTTTTTTGGTTACGTGTACATGTATTTATTAGCCAAGAGATATATGAGATAACAATACTTGATTTATGATGAGACTGAAAATAGGGAAAAAGGCATGGGGTCAGTTATTTAAAGAAAGTTGCAGGTAGAGGAATAATACAGTGGAGAATGCTGATAAGTGAAGTAGAGAAGAGCTGAGGAAGCGTGAAGTGTGGGCAGCCATCAGGGGAGACTCAGTACTGATGACTTCTGTGGGGATAAATGAGCCCATCTGCTTTATGTGGAACAAGCAGGAGGAGGAGGGGCGGGGGCAGAGGCAGAGAAATTGATTGGAAACCATAGGAGCAAATCTAAAATTGTAAGAAGCCACCATGACTTCTTTACTCAAGTTTGGGTTTGGGTTCTGACTGTTGTTATTCCTAGTGAGTTGTTGATATTTCCCTAATGATGGATATGGCATGAACCAATTATGGCTAGTCTTGTTTTTGTGGGGTTTTTATTTGTATGTCTTTTTGTTTTTACTGTTGCCTCATGCACAGAAGTAACTTCAGAATGTGGTGATCTGCATTGGAAATGAGCAGATACCCAGGGAACTTAGAGTTTAGCGCTGCAGTCATATGTGCAAGGTGAGAGTTGCTGGTTTATTGAAAACATGCAGGTCAATAACCTAAAGGCAGTGAGTGTAATTGGTAGCAAGACTGAGATGAGCCAGGTGGGGAAAGAGAGTGAGTAACTTGTTTTGACATGGAGCGCTCCTCAGAGAGGGTGAGTTCTGAGCATAGGAATTTTGGTGAGCAGATGGTAAGAAGCTTAAGAGCTAAGAATATAAGGCTGAAGACATAATGTCTTTCAACATCTATCATATTCATACATTTTGAATTTCATAGTTAGATAAGAAAAAGAGCAGGCTGAAGCAAACGAGGTTACTTTAATTGCAAATGTACAGCCACGACAAGGAATAAGTATCACTTGGCACCTAGCACAGTGTTAGGTACACGTCAAGCATTCAGTATTCACCGATTTTATTTCAATGAACAAAATAACTTGAGACTGTGTTGGTAACAGTTATAGCCAAGAATTAAGCCAGCTAGGAAATAAGACAGGCTAACATTTGATATAAGTTAATCAGTTTATGGGCTGCAGCAAAGAGATCGGGTTGCAAAATGATAGGGCAGTGAAGGACTGTTAAGGGGGAAGGATGAAAGGGGAATATTATTGACAGAACTGTGGTAAAATGAAGTTTATTGATGCTTTTTTGTTTGTTTGTTTACCTCTGATTTCCAGAAGGAATTTACAAGAATTTTGATCAAATGTTACTTTCTTGTACTCTCAACCACACAATAATAAAACCCATTTAAATGGTAAGGTCCTTGAGGCCAAAACTCTGCTTGCTGCCCACTGAATTCCCAGTACCTAGTACCATGCCTGGAATATGGTGGATGGTCAGTAAGTAATTGATAGCCAAATCAGAAAGAGAAGTCACTAAATACATTTGACTCTGTGTATGTATATGATTGTGTGTGTGCAGTATAGTCATTTCAGTGCATGTTTATATCTGGGGAAGTCAAATTTAAATTAGTAAATAATATTTCTTATAAGATGATGAAATGTGACTACTCATTCATAAAACATTATGTCTTCAGCCCTAACATAAAACCTATTTTACAAAATTGTTGTTCTTGGCACATACAGAAAATGGGTAATACCCAGATTTTTCTGTGTGAAGCTAGTGAGAATTAGATAAACTATGAGCTAACATTAGGAATACAGAAACTAAAAAGGGATTCCACAGGGGAGGAAATAATGTCTAATGTCTAAATAAAATTATGTTGTTTAAATGAGATAATGACAAAGTGTCAAGTACAGAGCCACACACATAATACAGACTCAATTTACTTATGTGTTTCTTTAAATTTTATAAAGATGTATTAAAACTTATTTCCCGCCCCTGGGCAAGTCATACTAGGAGATACAAAGGCAAAAAAAGCAGGATAGATGTGCTATTGATGATCTCAGAGGGGTCAATTTAAATGTACAAGACTGACTTTACAAGGCAAGAAAAAGATGTCACAAGCCATACTCTTTACCGTATCCTTATGACCAAGCTTTCTTGCTCAATTGTCTAGTTATTGAGGGTAAGAAAAGTGTTTTGTTAACAGTGATATGTCCAGGGACTATCAAAATCAAGTGATTTCTTTCCCCATCCGGAATTACTGTGTTTCTTGCTTATCATTATCCTTTGAAATTGGAATTAATTTAAGTTTTAAATTAACTTAAGGTACTTGAATGTTTTTAAAAGGATATTAAAAATGTTGCACTCTTTTTATATAATCTTGATGAATAAAATTATTTTATTGAGTAAATAGAACTAGACATTAAATATTTTATATGTATTAGCTTACTTAATCTTTTTTTAAAAAGATTTAATTTATTGCCCTGGCTGGTGTAGCTCAGTGGATTGAGCACGGGCCTGCGAACCAAAGGATCGCGGTTCGATTCCCAGTCAGGGCACATGCCTGGGTTGCAGGCCAGTTCCCAGCATGGGACACATAAGAGGCAACCATACATTGATATTTCTCTCCTTCTCCCTCTCTCCTACCCTTCCCCTCTAAAGATAGATAAATAAATAAATAAATATTTTAAAAAAAAGATTTAATTTATTTACTTATTTTTAGAGAGAGAGGAAGGGAAGGAGAAAGAGAGGGAGAGAAACTTTAATGTGTGGTTGCCTCTTGTGCACCCCCTACTGGGGACCTGGTCTGCAACCCAGGCATGTGCCCTGACTGGGAATTGAACAGGCTGGCACTCAATTCACTGAGCCACACCAGCCAGGGGAGCTTATCTTGATAATGGTATGAGGAAAGTGCTATGGTTGTCCATGTTTTACATATTAAGAAATCAAGTCACAAAGATATTGTTATTTGCCCAAAGGAGTGCCAAAGTACTTATAAAAGATCAATAGGTTTTATTCCATGTGCTATGTTGAATAAAATGAAATCAATGATGGACCTATCAATCTATTTTCAATATATCCCACTTTGTTCTATGAATAGTTCATAATTTTTAAGAGTATAATAAATTGGAAATATTATTATTTATGTTGTGATTGTATGTTTGCTAATTGCCATTATTTGGGCAGCTATACTTGATGCTTTACACACATTATCATGCTTAATCTCACAGTAATACTATAAAGGCAATATTTTTTCTTTTCTTCTTTTTTTTATTGTTCATTTACAATTGTCTCCATTTCCCCCCCATTACCCTCTCCTGCCCTACCCACCCCCGCCTCCCACATTCAATCCTCCTCCACCCCCAGGTTGTCTTTGTCCATGGGTCCTTTATACAGGTTCTTGACTTGACCCTTCCCCTTCTTTCCCTCATTATTCCACTCTCCTGCCCCTCTGGTCAGTGTCAGTTTGTTCTTTATTTTCATGTCTCTGATTCTATTTTGCTCATTTATTTGTTTTGTTGATTAGGTTCCACTTATAGGTGAGATCATATGGTGTTTCTCTTTCCCCACCTGGCTTATTTTGCTTAGCATAATGCTCTCCGGTTCCATCCATGCTGTTGGGAAGGGTAGCAACTCCTTCTTTCTTTCTGCTGTGTAGTATTCCATTGTGTAAATGTACCAGAGTTTTAGATCCACTCATTTACTGATGGTCACTTAGGCTGTTTCCAGCAATATGTTCTTCTAGTGGGCAGAGGAAGAGGCAAGAGTGAGGGCAATTTATTCAGAGTCATATAACAAGTATAACTTGGAGTGTGAATCTAACCTAGGTGTATCAAATTGTAATGTCTTTGTTCAGAAAATAGATATACAAAAAGAAAGGTAAAGTCAGGAGAATTGGGAGGAAAGACCAGCAGGTTATAATGAGGTATCATCATTACAGTACATAAGCCCATTGTAACCTGTCTTTCCTGAATAACTAACGTTCCTTTTGACATGTCGATATTTTTTTGGTAATTAAGTTTGATACTATATAATAGTTATTCTATTACATATACATATATATACACATACAAGGATTTTTATTGTTCCTGTTAATAGCTTATATTGAATACATATAGAAGTACCCAGCTCTCATAATACTTTAGGTCATATATAACTATAAGATGTGCCCAAATATTGGCCAATATTTTTCTAATATTAAGAAATACAGTCTTTGTAAAACATCTAAGTCATGCTTAGTAAGGATGAGTTCTTACTAGTGGACTAATGGGAATCTTCAGTGTGCTCATGCTTGAGAATAACTCTGAAGATACTATTTTGCCTTTCTGATTTGCATTCTAAAAAATATGCTACCTCAGCATTTAATTAAAATATATATATTAGGGTTTATATTTAAAATCTTAATTTTTTCATTCAGGGCATTTAATACTATTGCACTAGATATTAAAAAAAGTTCTTAAAGTCTATTTTTGTAAGAAGATGTGAGACACTAGAAAAATGTACATTGACCTAGATTATGCTTTAATGGTAAGCTACAATTTATTTGTTTTTAAGATATAATTAACATATAACATTTTATTACCTTCAGGTGTAAAACTAGGTTAACCTACTTTAATGCCTAATTTTCCACTCTTTATTCTACTCCTTAATATTTATATTTTTATTTTCTTACAGTTCAGCAATAAGCAAAAACCTTTTGTCTTAATTCAACTGACAAAAATCTTAATTTTACATTCTATAGAACCATTCATTAACAATTAAAAATAGGCTGCTAATTTACAATCATCCTATTTATTTTTGTAAAATTAATATATTTAGAATTGTCTTGGCTATAAAAGATATATAGGATTTATACACCTTTGCTATGGAAAATACTCAATATAATAAATTAGGGCAAAGAAACTATCAATTTATCTATAAAATTAATGAAAGATCATTTTCCGTCTGTTTCTCACCCCATTAGTTGTCTTGCTTCTACCTCAGCTATGCCAACTCCTCATAGTTAGAGGGCATTTGGTTTTTCCTGTAATAACAGCTTTTACCTATTGTGCATTTATGGAAATTTTACTTTATTTTACTTTATGGGGAATTTAAGAAAGGGGCTAAAATAATAAACAGTGAAGCAATTCCTCAAATAAAAGGATTATGCCATAAATGTACATTTTTTTACATTATTAGTATTTCTGCTTTTCATATTAAGTAGTGGGTATGTGTTTAATTAGACAACCAAGAAAATGTGAATGGTTGGTTACCTTTTTATATTATTAATCTTCAAAAAATAATATCAATTTTACAGTTTTCTAGAATGTGTATCATTTTTAATATTGTCATAACAATATATGGCTGTTTCAGAGAAGGAATGATCCAGAACTGAACTTTTGTCTTATCTTGATATTTTGTCTAGATGCTACTGTGCGCCTAGCATTATTCAAAAGCAATGAAAATAAAGTTTCTGTTACAAAATCACCAGTGAAGGTACAGTCCAGAAGAGATGGTTACTCTGAAGGTATGTTTTAATCACAGATACATAGAAAGGTAAAAAAATATAAAGATGAAAAATGGTATTTAAAACAAATTTTTAAAATCCTCAATAGTAATAAAGTACATATTTGAAAATTATATATAAAATATAACTAAACAAAAATCCAAATAAGGTTCTTGGAGCTAAAATACCAATTTTGTGTAGTGATTAATTAGTACAGTATTTTAGTATTTGTATCAATGCTTGCATAAATTAAATTTTCTTATATTTTTTTGTGAAAGTCTTACAATGCTGTATCATTAGTGTTACTGATTTTATTTAAATTTTACAATGACAGATAATATTATCCTATACCAATAGAAGTGATAAAATGTTGAAATGATATTCTATTATATATACTTTATTGCCAATATACACAAATTGAATTAAACATTCAAAATTAAAACTCTGGAATTTTAAATAATTTACTGTATTTGAAGCTTGCCCAACTCACTTTTTAGGTGAAGCATTTTGCACATCTAAGTGGCAGAGGATATTTCTGATTTCAGCATTCAGAGGAGTTATTATTAAGCAAATATTAAATGTAATAGAGCAGCATGCATAACTTAAAAACAAGTTTGCCATTGCTTTCTCTTTAATATTAAAATAGTCATAGTTTTACCTATACTTTTGTATGGTAATTCCTAATAGGAAAAAATGAAGTCAAATATATTTGAATCGAAATGGACTATTTTCAATTTTTTTTTTTTTTACTGTTGTTCACTTATAGCTGTCCTGCCTTTTTTAATCTTGTATACATTTTATTTTTTATTTTTTATTTTAATTGTTGTTCATGTACAGTTTTATCTTTATACATTTTAAATAAATCTTCAAATTTATGCATTATCATAGCATGATTAAATATATACATTTTGATTTACATTTCTATTCAGTGAATGTCTAGAATTAAAGCAAAATTGATAACCTATTTTATAGGGGCAAAAAACATAGGGTTTAGAATTTTCTTTGAAGTTTATAGTAATAAATACTTACGTAGAAAGATAGGTGAAGCAAGTATGGAAAATTATTGAAATTGTTGGAAGAATAAATGATGGTATATGGAGGTTTGTTTTATCATTTAATTTTTAATATTTAAAATTTTCTATAGTACATTAAAAAATCTAGTCATCATGAAAAATGTCAAAATATTGACATATGACTATTTTAATGGAAAAATTTACTTATTTTGATATAAAATAAGGCTTCAATTTTAATCAGGGTTTATTTTTTTTATTATAATCCTAACTTCATAAATGACTATTTTGAAAGGAAGAGTGGGAATTCTGCTAAAATCAATCCCAATTCCACAGATAATACCTATTAAATAGGAGTGTTCTTACTTTAAAAAGAAAATGCCTAGGAAAAAGGAATAATTGGGGCATTTTTGCCCTTTAACTTAGCACATATTTCAGAATCAGAAAAAGGAAATCTATCCTGACGTGTGCTATTGCACTTTCTCTTTTCCTATGAAAGGTGTAGATAAGTAACTAACAAGAATAGTGTGTTCATGTGCATGGTATACTTACTGATTTGTGTTCCTATATAAAGTATGCTAGGAATAGTTCAAATAGTGATAAAGAGAAGTGTAGAACATGAAAGATTTTCCTATATGCTCTGTGATATGGTGCATTTTTTTCTTTCCCACATAAAGGGTATTTAGCTTTCTTTCCTACCTCAAGTATATTTGGCATTTCATTAATTTCACTATTTCATTGAATGGTCTTTATGTATGTACCAGAGTAATAGTTGTTTTAAGACTTTATTTTTTGAAGGAATGGATCTGCTAAAAACAGTTGAATGTGGCAAAACTTTTTTTTCCTAATTAACGTGTTTATTTCTGCCTATTTTTAAAGGGGAAAAGTGAGGCAAAGATGATTTGTTCTTCCCTGGCAGGGTGAACCCCATGTTATCTTTAGCTGCCGCTCTGCCCTCATCCACGTCCTAGACTCACACTCTGATTTGCAGCCAAGTCACCTTGCGAGTTAGCAGCTCAGCTAAAGTCAGCCTCCCGGCAGAGGACACATTTTTAAATCAGGTCCATTGATATAAAATTAACATTGTATAAAATGTACCCATTTTGAGTGCAATTCAATGAATTTTGATATATTTATGTTACATCACCATTAGCACAATCTAATTTTAGAACATTGGAACAGTTTTATTTTCTTAAAAAGTTCAAATAAAAGTAATAGTTGGGCATCTTACCTTCCATAAATTAGGAAGAATTAAATTTTCCCGGAGGGTTAGAGTTAGGGTTAGGCTATGCTTTATAAAATATCTTTATATTTTGTCATATTCGTAAAATGATACCTGATTAAGAGCCTGAGGACTTTCAAGATTTGACATTGGTTTATATGATCTATTTATTTATTGTATTTATATTTATTTAGTGTTAGGTACCTTTCTTAGTTTATCCTTTACCACCACAATCCCTATTTTGGTTTTTCTATCTGATTTTACCTTAGCATTTGAGTCTTGATTTATCACTTTCATGTTTATTACTTAGAAGATCTCCCACTATGCTTCCTTTTGGAGGGAGAGATTCAAATGTTCCACTCAGAGCCCTGACATACTCTTCAGTTGCTCTCACTGGTATAAGAACACACATAACCTAATTGATGTAAGTGTGTACTTTCAAGTTAGTCTAACACAGTTTGAATCATGATTCTACCATTTGTTGACTGTCCCATTTTAGGGACATTATGTAACCTCTATTTAGCACTTTTTTCCCACCTGTATAATTGGATGTTAATAATACCTAGTTGTTGAGGATTACATGAGATTTATTTGCTCAATGCCTGCAACTCACCAGAGTAAACACAGAGTAAGTGCTTAAAACTTTTAATCATTAACAAGTCATTTAAAAAGTATAGTTTTAACTTTTTCTATTATTTGCAATTAGTAGTGTTTACTATGTTTCTTGCTAAGTACTATGCTGAGTTTTACTTAACTCTCTGATTCACTCTTCCTAGAAATTCTGAAAATGTATTGTAACTGTCAACATCTTAAAGATGAGGAAACTGCTTCCAGAGTTTGATAAGTGAATTGTGCCAAGTCAGACAGAGAGTAAATAAATGGCTAAGGGAAATGGGGATAACTTCTGTATCAAAACAAAGTTAGCAAAAAACAAACAAAATGCAGAACTGAAGAGCAAATGTCGTTAGGCAAACCTAAAATATATATAAATTTAAAATATTTAAGAAAAGAATAAAGACTAATTATTAAATTAGGCAAAACTGGGAGAATAAAAAAAAGTTTAATATCAACATGATAAAAATCTGATCTGTGCCCTATATTAACTGCTATGTAAACTAATATTATTAATATTATTATTATTACCTAACACTATTAAGCACCTAACTATTAGACTGTAAAAAAAAGAATATTTTCAACCACCTATTTTAATTTTCGGTTAGATGAAAATGTCTCCACACAGCTCAAAAGTATACACCCTATTTTGGCTTCATTTATTCCTCTTTTTTATTTATATATGTTAAATATCTCTCCTGCCCTAATCTACTGAAATTTTTAAATTTGCTATTCCTAAAGCCAATGTCAAATTCAGACTTCTGGCTTTGGACAAGGACAGAAGCTAGGCAAGCCAACAACAACAAAAAAAATTGGATCTGACCCAACAATCTTCTCAGAGAGGAAGGTTTAATCTTAGTCTCTCCATTCCCTGGGACAATGTTACTTGGTTTTATTTTATTTTATTTTAGTATTTTTTTTATTGTTGTTCAAATACAGTTTTCTGCCTTTCCACCCACCCCTCCCTAGCACCCCAGTCCTCCCCACCTCCCTCCCCTGTTTCCAGCCTCCTCCTTGTTATTGTCCATATGTCCTTTATAATTGTTCCTACTTGGTTTTAAAGCCAAGTTTTCTAAATTTTCAGCCAGTGCTGTCATCACTAACATGCTTCCTATTTCTCTTCCTATAAAATGTAAGATTAACACACAACATATGTCCATGTACAACACTGATGTTCAAATGTTTTTATTAAATTTTTGAGTATTGAAGACATTAAAAGACCTTTAATTTCTATAACTTTACCTCAGAGCATTTCTAATCAAACCATCTTCTTTTGTAGTATTTTTTACAATATGATTGCACACAATTTTTTCTCCACTTTTCTCTTTTTCAGTACAAGCTTAAAGCACAGAGTCACATTATATAGATTGTTTTAAAATAGGTCTTATATTTTCATCACTGTATACAATAATTGCTAATAGTCCCAACATGACTATGTATCAGGAGCTGGCAGAATAGTAAATGCCACAGTGCTATGCAGACAATCAGATAATACCTGAAGTCATGCTCTTAAGAAGAGATGCGCATAATCATCTATACTGACCAAGTCTCAACATTAGGCAAAGTAGACATGGATATGAACATTTATAAACTGTGGTCTTTCTTCAGTATCTCAGTTTCTAACCTTCACTATGCTTTGAATTACTATTTTCCTACAAAATTTTAAGTAATTTTCCATGTATCCCCTTAGTATCTACGGCCCTTAGCATAGTGCCTGATGTGTAATCAATGCTTAATAAATATTTTGTAATGAATAAATAAAAATGCAAAGGACCCTACCCATAAGTAGCTTCAAATATAGATAGAGATGCAGCATGCTTATATGATGTCTTTGAATGTACTGGTTCCTTTGACAGATTAGACTCACTGTGCTATACATTGCAGAAAATCTCTTCACTTGGCTAATTCTTATCATCTCAGGCATTAATCCCTTAGAAATTCTTTTCTGATTCTAGCTTGGAACACCACTCACTGTGTCCTCACAATATCACAAATAAGCTTTTATCTGCCATATAAATAATGTAATTTGATATAATTTAATAGTTTCTTTTCCCTGCCATGTACCATTGTACAAGGAATTTTTCTAAGTGCTTTATCTATAATAACTAATTAAATTCTCACAACCACCTTTGGAGATGAGAGAGAAAATGTATTTATTTTTAGGAAAGTGAAAATTTGCCTGCACTAAGTAGGAATTAAAGATCAACTAGCAAAATCTTGTAGTCTAACTTTTATGATTGTTTTTTTTATGTCTCAACTTGACTAAGAGAGAGAAAAAAGCCTGAGCAGAGTTAGTAGCAAAAATAAATAAAATGGAAATGTATCTTGAAAGCCCAACTTTGAGATAGTTGAAAATCAAGAGCCACATTTTAACTTCTGTTTTGAAAAAATTTAATATGGTAGCCTTTTACATAACAATGTTTCTAAAATATTCACATGGCCTCCCATTGAGCTTAGAACAAAAGCCCCACCCCACGTGGCCCACCAACTAAATGTCAGACCCCCTTTCTGTTCCTCAAATATGATAAGCTCTTTCTTAATTTGCGGTATTTGTTCTTCTTCTTTCTGCCTAGAAGCTCTGCCCTCTACACTTTGCACAATGGGTCCACTCATTGCTTGGTTAGCACTTGCAGTCCCATGAAAGGGCTTTCCCTTACAATAAACCCCAAAGTGGCACTTTCCTCTCTAGCCAGTAACCTTCAATAAATGAATAAGGAAGAAAATAAGTCCATAAGATATGCTTATAATTAAAACGTTCTAAATGTGGTTCAGGCACAATGATGCAATTTGTCATTTACATTTTCTATAAGAAAAATAGTATTAGGGAATTCTGTCCAGTAAAGCATAAAACTGTAATTTAAAAAGTTATTTATCTATGCACAGGAGGGATACAGGGAATGGCAGTCTAGGTTCAAAGAGTAGGCTGCTCAACTCTTCTTCATTTACATCATTTTTAAATTGCATTCCAAATTTTCCCCCAAATTCAGCCATAATGGATTATCTATACTTTATTCCAGAGTGTGGAATATTTTATATATAACATATACATATATATTATATATCATATATGTAAGATTTTTATGTTATATATAAATAAAATTGATGTATATACAGTTTATATATGCTTCTGTATATATGGATATATATATGTGCACAGATGCTATATATATAGTTAAGCTAAAAATGAAAAGGGATTTTAGAGCTATTAGTTTTTTGAAATGGACCATGAGTACTCTGTGAGATATTATTAGTGTATTATTCATTTAAAAAATAAAAGAGAACTTTCCTTCTGATAATAGAACTATGTAACTCAGAACAACCCTCCTGCAGAGATGAACTACATATGTGTGAAATTTCATTTTTTAAAATGCAGTTGAATTCACTGAAGAATTAATATGTAAGTAAAGAATTGTGAGTCAAGAAGGAATCCAGAAATCTGAGAAGCTGAAGAAAGCTTTTGTAAGGTGAAATGGAACTAGACTCTATTAGCCTTTTGCCAGAAATCATCATCAACAATCTCCAAGAAAAGTAACAAGCTTCAAATTACCTCTATACTTCTTCCTATACAATATTTGGCACTCAATAAAAAATAAATAGGCTTAGAAGGAGATAAGGTAGCATCATTGACCACCATAAAAATCAATAGAAAATAGAGCCCTGGCTGGTGTGGCTCAGTGGATTGAATGCTGGCCTCTGAAGCAAAAGATCATTGGTTTGATTTCCAGTCAGGGCACATGCCTGAGTTACCAGCCAGGTTCCTGGTTGAGGATGTCCAAGAGGCAACCAGTTGATGTGTCTCTCACACATTGATGTTTCTCTCCTTGTCTTTCTCTGTTCCTTCCCATCTCTCTAAGAATGAATGAATGAACAAATAAATGAATGAATGAAAAAATAAATAAAATAGAAATAGAGTCAACAAGATTACAGATATTAGAGAATTTAAAGGAAATATGTATTATTGATGTTGGGGATATAGAAGAGGAAATTAAGATTTCAACAAGATTTTTTTTTGTTCTTGGTAACCTCTTTTTAAATTTATTTACTTTAAATATTTTCTTTATTTTTTCATTACAGTTGACACACAATATTATATTAATTCCAGGTATATAACCCAGTGATCAGACATAATACAATTTACTAAGTGATCATCCTGATCAATCTGGTGCCCATCTGACTCCATATAAAAGTTATTACAATATTATTGATGATATTCCCTTTGCTATAATTTACATCCCTGTGATTATTCTGTAATTACCAATTTGTACTTCTTAATCTTTTCACCTTTTTCACCTGTTCCCCAACATTCGCCCCTCCCCCATATCTGGCTACCATCAAAATATTCTCTGTATCTATGAGTCTGTTTCTATTCTACTCGTTTATTTTGATTTTAAATTTCACTTGGTGATAGTTATGTATTTATTGTCATTTTATTATTCATATTTTTTTCTTCTTCTTCTAAAGATTTTGCTAACATTTCATATAATACTGGTTTGGTGGTGATGAACTCCTTTAGCATTTTCGTGTCTGGGAAGCTCTTTATATGTACTTCAATTTTAAATGATGGCCTTGCTGAGTAAAATAATCTTAGTTGTAGATCCTTTCTTTTCATTACTTCGATTACTTCTTGCCTATCCCTTCTAGCATGCACAATTTCTGTTGTGATATCAGCTGACAGTCTTATGAAAGCTCCCTTGTAGGTAACTAACTGCTTTTACTTGCTGCTTTTAAAATTCTTTGTCCTTGACCTTTGGCATTTTAATCATGATGTGTCTTGGCACGGACCTCTTTGGGTTGATCTTGTTTAGGACTCTCTGCACTTCCTGGACTTGTGTGTCTATTTCCTTTACCAGGTTAGGGAAGTTTTTTATCATTTTTTTTACATAGGTTTTCAAGTCCTTGCTCTCTTTCTTCTCCTCCTTGCACCCCCATATGTGAATGTTGGTGTGCTTAAAGTTCTCCCAGACACACCTTACACTATCCTCATATTTTTAATTCTTTTTTTTCTTTTTGCTCTTCTTATTGGGCATTTTCTGCTTCCTTATATTCCAGATCTCTAATTTGATCTTTCTGCTTCATCCACTCCACTGCTGATTCTTTGCAATGTATTCTTAATTTCAGTTAATATTTCTTACTGGTTACTTTTCATGTTTTCTACTTCAGTTTTTATGTCTCCTATCTCTTTGTCGAAATTCTCACTACATTCATCTCCTCCCGTAAGTTCACTGACCATCCTTATACCGTGTTTTATACTCTATATCTACTAGATTGTTTGTCTCCATTTGGTTTAGTTCCTTTTCTGGAGTTTTTTTCCCTATTCTTTCACTTGAGACATGTTTCTTTATCTCCTCATTTTGTCAATGTCCTTATGTTGGTTTCTATGTATTAAGTAGATCTGCTACGTTTCCTGCGCTTGATAGAGTGGCTCTTTGGCCTTCCAAGAGGTACAGACCAAATTAATGTCACCTCTGTTCTGCCTTGGGCCACCACCAGCATAAGCTGCAAAGCAATCTGCAGATGGCTGCTAGTTGTGCTGGGATTGGTGGTACCCAGGAGAGGCTAAGCTGTGGAACAAGGCCAACTGCCATTGGTGCCAGGCCTGGGGCCATTTAGCAAGAAATACAGGGCATGCTGAGGCCAGATGCTGCTTGTTTGAGAGTTTTTAGGAAAGTCTGAAGCACAAGCCAAGACAGACCATTTGTATGGAAGAGCCACTGGAAACCGCTTGTGGGATGTTAGGGAACCACCAAGGCTGAATGAAAACTTACCCAGGTTGATGGAGACTCAGATATGGCACCTGACTTCCAGCTCTGTCTAGGGAGGGATCTGAAAAGGAACAATGGCCTCTGGTGCTCTTCTGTCTGGGAGAAAGCTGCTCATCCACCTTTTGCTCTGATACCATACACTTCAGTTCTTCCCTGTATGTCCCTAGTGCCTTTTGAGCTTCTGCCCTGGTGATGGAGCTCAGAGAGAGTGAGACCAAATAAGTCTGTGTGCGGTTATTTTAAGAGGAACACCAAGGACTTCAAAAGCCTTCTGTCTCACTAAGACAAAATCCCCACTAGTTTTTGCAGCCAGAAGATATGAGGACTTCTCTTCCTGGCACTGGAACCCTGGGCTGGGGGTTCTGGTATGAGTCTATGGCCACTTGCTTGCTCAGGGGTGACCTCTGCAGCCAAGATATTCCAATTTTGTCCAATTTTTATATGCCATCCATGGGTGTGGGGCATTTGTGTCTCCACCCCTCCTACCAGTCATGATATGGCCTCCTCTCTATATTCTTAGTTATACACCATATAAAAGGATACCTGGAGAAGGTGCCCTTCTGAAAGCCAAGGAGAGAGGCCTCAGGAGAGACTAAATTTGCTACCACCTTGATCTTGGACTTACAGCTTTTATAAATATGAGGAAATACATTTTTGTTGTTTAGGCACACAGTCAGTTGGATTATGTTATGGCAGCCCAAAGCTAACTATATGACTATATCAGTGAAATGATATCTTTAAAGTGCTAAAAGAAAAGTTCCACCATGAAAGTGAGCAACAAAACTTTCTTCAAAAATGAGATCAAGGCACTCCTGCCACTCAGCTCCCCAGCTGCTGCTTCTCTGTAGAGCTGCAAAGAAGGAAGAGGAGGACACCTGGATTCCTGAGTCAAAGCTTCACAGAGAAAGCAAGGAAAATAAGTGGTTCCAGAGGAAGAATATCATACATTTTCTTTATCTGTGTTGTTTCTTGCCCCAGGAAGGAACTTCTGTTCCCACCTGCATCATGTTCCCATGTACTTGCTACTTATACTATGTATATATCTGGGATAGTAAATAATACTGTCAAGGTCTCAGAGAATTATGACAAAACATTATAAAGTTCATCATCATGGAAATTACTCTTCTATGTAAAGAAGGATACATAAGATAACAAAATAACAATGGATTTGGACTGAGATTTGAATCTTATACATAGAGACACTAGCTATATAATCCATTCCTTGATTTTCTCAACTGTAATTGGAAACAACAATCCTTGTTCATCATGATATTTGAAAATAAAATCATAATCTAAGCATTTCCAGATAAAAATGATGAATATGAAAACCCTAAAATACTAAAACTTAAGTGGAGATATAGTAAGACTGTAACAAATATAGGGATATTAGAAAGAAGAAACAGCAAATAGAATTTTTAATGTAGAAAATAAGAGTAATAATGATAAAGCAAAAGCTTAAACCAACAATAAAATATGAGAGCTATTGGAGTTCCAGCCAAGATGGAGGTGTAGGTAGAAACCCTTCATGTCCTCACACAACCGAAAGGAGAATAACAACCAATCTAAAATAAATAAATAATCAGAATTTCTGGAAAAAAATCAAACTTCATGGAACTCCAATGAAGAAATTAAAGAAAAAGTCAACCAGAGCAATCAGACCTGCAAGAACCTGTGGCAAAGGTGGGGCCAGATGAGAAAAACCTCAGTGAGGCTGCAGACCTTGGGGGTGGGGCAGGCTGAGACTTAGAGCAGAGTGTGGACTACAGCAGGGGTTGCTGAGGTGGGAGAAACTCCCAGTCTCACACAAGAGTCCATTGGAAAGTGCGCTAGAGTGGAGCAGATGAGCTGCATTGTTACCTCTCTGGCCCCTCCCCAGCAGGCATTGCTGCAGCCCAGCAAGGAGGGTTGCCCCGGCCTGGTAATCAAAGGCCCTGCCCCCTTACAGTTGACCAGGTGCACCGAGACAAAGAAATGTGGCCCAAATGAAAGAACAAACTTCAGAAAGAGAACTAAGCGATGAGGAGATAGCCGACCTGTCTGATGGAGAATTTAAAGCCCTGGTAATCAAAATGCTCAGAGAACTGATTGAGCTTGTTAGAAAAATGAAAAAACAAATGAAAGATACCCAAAATGAAATAAAGCAGAATATTCAGGGAGCCGACAGTGACAGGAAGGAAACCAGGACTCAAAGCAGTGATTTGGAACAAAAGGAAGAAATAAACGTGCAACTGGAACAGAATGAAGAAACAAGAATCCAAAAAAGTGGAGAGGCTGAGGAATCACTGGGACAACCTGAAACATTCCAACCTCCAAATTATAGGGGTGCCAGAAGGACAAGAGGAAGAGCAAGAAATTGAAAGCTTGTTTGAACAAATAATGAAGGAAAACTTCCCTAATCTGGCAAAGGAGATAGACTTCCAAGAAGTCCAGGAAGCCCAGAGAGTCCCAAAGAAGTTGGACCCAAGGAGGAACACACCAAGGCACCTTATAATTGCATTACCCAAGATTAAAGATAAGGAGAGAATTTTAAAGGCAGCAAGAGAAAAGCAGACAGTTACCTACAAAGAAGTTGCCATAAGATTATCAGCTGATTTCTCAAAAGAAACCTTTCAGGTAAGAAGGGGCTGGAAAGAAGTATTCCAAGTCATGAAAGGCCAGGACCTACATTCAAGATGGCTCTATCCAGCAGAGCTATCATTTAGAGTGGAAGGGCAGATAAAGTGCTTCCCAGATAAGGTCAAGTTCAAGGAGTTCATCATCACCAAGCCCTTATTCTATGAAATGTTAAAGGGACTTATCTAAGGAAAAGAAGAAGATAAAAAACTATGAACAGTAAAGTGAAAACAAACTCACAACTATCAACAAATGAACCTAAAAGAAAAGAAGAACGATGGAAACAAAAACTAAGCAAACAACTAAAAAAGGCACAGAATCAGAGAAATGGACATCACATGGAAAAATTTCAGTGGAGAGGGGGCAGGGAGGGATGGGTGAAAAAGGTACAGGGAAGAAGCAGCATAATTAGTAGGCATAAAATAGATGGGGAGAGATAACAATGGTACAGGAAACAGAGGACTCAAAAAAACTTATATGTACAACCCATGGACATGAACTAAGGTGGGGGAATGTGGGTGGGAGGGGGTGTGCAAGGCGGAGGGGAATAAAGGGGGTGAGATATGGGTCAACTGTAATAGCATAATCAATAAAATATATTTATTTAAAAATATTTTTTATTAATTTGTTACAGAAAGAGGGAAATAGAAGGAGAATTAGAGGGACAGAAACATCAATGTGTGGTTGCCCCCCATGTGCTCCCTCCTGGGGACCTGGCCCACAACCCAGACATGTGCCCTGACTGGGACTGAATTGGCGACTGCTTGGTTTACAGACCCATGCTCAATCCACTGAGCTACACCAGCCAGGGCCAATAAAATATACTTAAAAAAAAAAAAAAAAGAATAAAATACCTAGGAATAAACTTAACCTAGCACTTGGAAAATTATAAAACACTGAAGAAGGAAATTAAAAAGATACAAATAAGTGGAAGAACATATGTTTGTGGATTGGAAGAATTAACATCATTAAAATATCCATATGCCCAAAGCAGTCTATAGATTCAATGCAATTCCTATAAGACTCCAATGATATACTTCACAAACTAGAACAAATATTTTTAAAAATTATGGAACTACAAATGGCCTCATGTAGCCACAGCAATCTTGAGAAAGAAGAACAAAGTTGGAGGAATCATGCTACCTGATACCAAACTGTATTACAATATTACCCTTTCAACAGCATGGATGAAGCTAGAGAACTTTAGGTTCTCTAAGTGAAATTAGCATCATAGAAAGACAAATACCATATGATTTAACTCATACACGGAGTCTAATGAACGAATTGAAATAACAACCAAAATAGAGAGAGACCTATAGATAGAGAGCAAGCTGATAGCTCTGGTTGGGAGTAGGGGAGGGAGGTTAGGAGGTGGAGGGATTGAGTAAAAAGGTAAAAGGACTCATGGATGTGAACAGCAATATGGTGATTGAAGGGGAGAGGAGGATATAAGGGGATAAATTGTAATTGAAAATAAAAATAAATTTTAAAAAATAAGTTATAAATTTTGAAAAGATAATTCAGACCTATTTATTTTAATGACCTCTTTCAAAAGCCCTAATGCTATCAATTCCTGAAATTTTCAGTTTGAGATAGTTCTTTTTTTCTTTGCATATTTTATTTTTAAGTATATTTTATTGATCATGCTATTAAGTTTTCCCAATTCCCCCCCTTTATCCCCCCTTCCACCCTGCATGCCCCAACCCTCCAGCATTCCTCCACCTTAGTTCATGTCCATGGGTTGTACATATAAGTTTTTTGAGTCCTCTGTTTCCTGTACCATTGTTATCTCTCCCCATCTATTTTATGCCTACTAATTATGCTGCTTCTTCCCTGTACCTTTTTCACCCATCCCTCCCTGCCCCCTCTCCACTGAAATTTTTCCATGTGATGTCCATTTCTCTGATTCTGTGCCTTTTTTAGTTGTTTGCTTAGTTTTTGTTTCCATCGTTCTTCTTTTCTTTTAGGTTCATTTGTTGATAGTTGTGAGTTTGTTTTCACTTTACTGTTCATAGTTTTTTATCTTCTTCTTTTCCTTAGATAAGTCCCTTTAACATTTCATAGAATAAGGGCTTGGTGATGATGAACTCCTTGAACTTGACCTTATCTGGGAAGCACTTTATCTGCCCTTCCACTCTAAATGATAGCTCTGCTGGATAGAGCCATCTTGAATGTAGGTCCTGGCCTTTCATGACTTGGAATACTTCTTTCCAGCCCCTTCTTACCTGAAAGGTTTCTTTTGAGAAATCAGCTGATAATCTTATGGCAACTTCTTTGTAGGTAACTGTCTGCTTTTCTCTTGCTGCCTTTAAAATTCTCTCCTTATCTTTAATCTTGGGTAATGCAATTATAAGGTGCCTTGGTGTGTTCCTCCTTGGGTCCAACTTCTTTGGGACTCTCTGGGCTTCCTGGACTTCTTGGAAGTCTATCTCCTTTGCCAGATTAGGGAAGTTTTCCTTCATTATTTGTTCAAATAAGCTTTCAATTTCTTGCTCTTCCTATTCTTCTGGCTCCTCTATGATTTGGATTTTGGAACATTTAAGGATGTCCTGGGGGTTCCTAATGCTCTTCTTATTTTTTTTGAATTCTTGTCTCTTCATTCTTTTCTGGTTGAATGTTGAATTCTTCCTTCTGCTCCAAGCCATGAATTCTTGGTTTCATTTTTGTCACTGTTGGTTCCCTGTGCATTTTCCTTGAAATCGCTTTTCATAGCCTCACTCTTTCCTTTATCTTGCAACCATACTCAGCCAATTCTGTGAGCATCCTGATTACCAGTGTTTTGAACTCTGCATCTGATAGATTGGCTATCTCTTCATTGCTTAGTTGTATTTTGCCTGTAGCTTTGATCTGTTCTTTCATTTGGGCCATCTTTTTTTGTTTCAGCCCACCTGTTATATAGGAAGGGATGGAATCTTAGGTATTCTCTGGGGAGGGGGTGGAGCAACCCACTTGCCTGCATTGTGGCACTGTACACGGACAGAGGGGTCCAAGAAGGAACAGTGCTGCTTGTTCAGCTTTCTGCTGCTTTCAATCACTTCCTTCGCTACCCACAAGCATGTTGGGCTCCTCTGGTGCTGATTCCCAGGTGGATGGGTTTGTGTACATTCCAGGATACTGTGGGTCACCCCATAGAACTCTCCTGTGAGGCTGGATATTTCTCCTGCTGCTGTAACCCCCATAGGTGTTTTCATTCAGAGGCTTTGAGGCTTTTTTTCCCCAACACTGGAACCCTGGATTGCGTGGTTTGTCTAGCTCCCCAATTGTTCCCCCTGGTTTATCCGCACACAAATGTAGGATCATCCGGACTGCCAGCTGCCACTTTGCCATGAGTCCTCTCTGCCTCAGCCACCAGTCTCCACTCTCCTACCAGTCTGGATGAATGTTTGTTCTTTAACTCCTTGGTTGTTGGACCTCCATACAGTTAGACATCAGTTCTGATTGTTTTCTTTTTAAAAATTTGTTGTTGTCCTTCTTTTGGTTGTGCAAGGAGGCAAAATGTATCTACCTCTGCCTCCATCTTGGCCATAAGTTGCTTATTCTTTTTTAAAATTTTTATTTATTTATTTTTAGAGGTGGGAGAGGGAGAAAGAGAGGGAGAGAAACATCAGTGTGTGGTTGCCTCTTGCACACCCCCAGCTGTGGGCCCAGCCCACAGCCCAAGCATGTGACCTAGACTGGGAATTGAACCAGCAACCCTATGGTTCACAGGCCAGCACTCAATCCACTGAACCACACCAGCCAGGGCTATTTTATTCTTTTTGAAGCAATTGTGAATGGGATTGTTTTCTTAATTTCCCTTACTGAGAGTTCATTATTGGCATATAAAAATGCCACTGATTTCTGTATATTAATTTTGCATCCTGCTACTTTACTGAATTTATTTATCAGTTCTAGTAGTTTCTTGGTGGAGTCTTTGGGGTTCTCTATGTACAGTATCATGTCATCTTGTTAAAAAAAAAGACAATTTTCTTCCTTTCCAATTTTGATACCTTTTATTTATTCTTGTTGTCTGATTGCTAAGCCTAGGACTTCCAGTACTATGTTGAATAAGAGAGGTGAAAACAGGCATCCCTGTCTTGTTCCTGATCTTAATGGGAATGCTTATGGTTTTTGCTCATTGAATATGATGTTGGCAGTGGAATTGTCATACACAGCCTTTATTATGTTTGGGTATGTCCCCTCTATTTCACTTTGCTGACAGTTTTTATCATAAATAGATGCTAGATTTCACCAAATGCTTTTTCTGCATCTATTGATATGATCATGCAGTTTTTATCCTTCATTTTGTTTATATGGTGTATCACATTTATTCACTTGCAAATGTACTACACCTGCATTCCTGGAATAAATCCAATTTAATCATGGGGTATGATCTTTTTGATGCATTGCTGTATTCAGTTTGCTAATAGTTTATCGAGGATTTTTGTCATCTCTGTTAATCAGGAATATTGGCTTATAATTTTCTTTTTCTGCAATGTCTTTATCTGGTTATGGAATAAGGATAATACTGACCTCATAAAAATGAGCTTGGGAGCTTTCTCTCCTGGATTTCTCCTCCTCCTCTTCCTTTTCTTCTTCTTCTTTTTCTTCTCCTTCTGCTGCTTCTGCTTCTGCTTCTGCTTCTGCTTCAGGCAAGCCCTTTAACATTTGTTGTAATACTAGTTTGTTGGTAATGAACTCCATTAGCTTTTCCTTGTCTGGGAATTGCTTTATTTCTTCTCCTATTTTAAATGATATACTGTTGGGTAAAGTAGCCTTGGCTGTAGGTCCTTTCTTTTCATCATCTTGAATATTTCATGCCAATCCCTTAGATTCTGAAATGTTTCTGATGAGAAATCAGATGACAGTCTAATGGGAGCTCCATTGTAGGTAACTGCCTTTTCTTGTGGCTTTTAAGATTCTCTCTGTGTCTTTAAGCTTTGCCATTTTAATTATGATGTGAAAGAGAAAAAGAACTAATAAATGTAATAATTAACTTGAAAGGAAAAAAGTACAAGTGAAAAATATCTTAAAAAATACCATGAACATTCTCATAGATTTTAGAAAAGATTGCATCCATGAAATAAGAGAGAGATCAGAGTACCAAAAATATCTCTTTGAAAATAAACCTTAGAAGAGAAACAAAAACTTGGCAGAAGATAGTATTAAAGAAATTTTCCAGAAACTTGATCAAATAGACAAATTGAGGGAAAACAAGGTCCATGAGGTCCAACCCTTGGTAGATTATAGGTGATCAAAAAGAGAGAATATAACAACAAATAGATTGAAGGGAATTATCAAAGGTATCATTCCAAAAAAATGTCAAAACTAAGAGATACCAGTTTTCAGATCAAGTGGGCACATTTAATGATAGGAAAATAAATGAAAATTAACCCATTTTGTGGCCATCTTAGAAAAGATGTTAACACCAGGGACAATCAAAAGAGCATAAAAGTAGTCCAGAAAGAAAAACATACCATTTGCAATGGGTCAGTTTTCTCAAAGATATTGAATTTCCCAACATTAATCTTAGAACACAGAAGATAATAGGACAGTATAGTCAACATTCTTAGGAAAAATTATTTCCAACTTACAATTCCATAAAGACACAAACTATTAATAAAATTAAAAAATATAAAACCATGCCAAGTCCTAGTTTATCTCTCTTGCAATCTATCTCAGCAAAGTATTGGAAGGCCTACTCCACAAAAACGAAGTAAACTATGAAAAAGGAATACATGAGATCTAGCAAGGAAAAAGACAAAGGAACGTTTACAGTGGTGGTGAAGGGAGATCCCACGATGATTGCTCATGCAGGCTTAGAGACTAAACTTCCCGTTGAAGACAGAAACATCATGAGCAATCTCTTTAAGAAAAGAAAATCTTACTGATTGTCTCATGTGCTGGTACATATTTGATAGGAATTACACTCTTTAGGAAGAGATTTTTGGGGTGTCCTATGATATGTGTATAGAATACTAATGCATGAATGTATAGTAGGTGTACCCTGCCAGCGCGGAATTTGGAGACTATTGATTGTACATGGAAAACTAAATGTGAAAAGGGAGGTAACTAAATGTGAGAAAACAAAGTTACACAAGAAAGGAAATGTAATCTGTAACTGCCATGCCATTTTTTCTATTAGCAGCTTTATGTTTTGAGTTCAAATCAACACATTAAATTGGTGAAACACAATATTCCCCACTACTAAATTTACTGTGATTTAAGGAAGAACAAATGAGAGGAGTGCACACAGCATGCTTAGTGTGGTGGGGACACTGTGATGCCTGGGCACAGCATCTGCTGTTCTAGCCATTATGTACTTAGGAAACATGTGCAGGTGAGAGATAAGGCTGTGGTGGTGTGGGCAGTCTCAGTTAAAGGAAACTGTCTCTGGAGGTCCCAGCACTTTCGTAATCAGACATGAGTCTCCCCAGGTAAATAACCAGCTAGGTACCCAGTCCACTTAGTCTGTGTAACAAATTCCAATTCTCTGGTTTAGTTGCATTTCATCAGTATTGGTTACTTATTACTCAGTAAAAAATCCCACAATGAGGTAAAAGGTAAAAGTGTTTGGTTCAAAAGAAAAATTCCATCATGAAAGTGTTGCATTCTCATTGATCTTGGATTGAATATAGATTAAATTCTAATAATTTCTTGACCTAAGGATCAATATTCATACTTTTGTAGCTGGAGAAAAGCCAAAGAACATGCTGTCAACCTTTTTCAATGTCCCATATGCCTCATCTGTAAATGATAATGACATAGTCTTAAATAGTTAAATCATAATCTAACTAAAAATTATAATCTGTCAAGGAAATGGGAAGAGGATGTATATGTGTTTATGGTACAAGTGTTGCAAAAGAACTAAACCTTTGTCTTTCCTATTATGAAAATAGATAATATAAAATGTTTCAAAACTAAAGACATCAAGATATATGTGGGCCAACTGCAGAAGAAATGACCAAAGACGACTAATATGGCTAAATGTGGTTGCTTTAAGAGTATAAACTGAGGATAGGAACAGATAAATCTGGGGATTTCCGTTTTCCATTTTTAAAATAATATACATATATACCCTTGATGAAATTTAATTTTTATTAATTAAATGAGGTATTTTTAAAACCACCCATTAAAGGGGTTAATTCTGTGATATTTTGCATGACAGGTCATCTCCTGTCTTTTGTTTCTTAGATTTCTAACTCTGCTATATACACTAACTTCTTAAAATCCACATATGAACAAGCTCTATCTCTGCCATTGAAAGTGTGATTCTATCTCATTTTCAAGCCACTACCATCCCTTTTGTTTTTTCTTTATCAAGCTCTATAGGCAGTCTAATCAGTGTCTTTACCTCATACCTTCTGTTTGTTCTACATTTTTCATTACTTTTCAAAACCATAGTGAGCTTTGGTTTTCTGGAGGCACACACACACACAAACACTAGCTCCTGGGTCAGAACTTCAGCCTGGTGAGAGACAAAGTAATAAATTGAAATTTATAATCTCATGTACAATCCTTTTGTAAAGTTATGCAGTGTATACTCTGGTCACATTCCCATCGTTCTATTCAAACTATATTCATTACAGTAATCAATCCTAACCTTTTGATCGCTAAACTCAAGGTCTCTTCTGCCCTTACTCTCCTTGCTCTTTCTTCAGGACTTCTCTCCCTAGAACTTGTCTTCTTCCTTCACATATCGATTTCCACTTTTCCCTGTTTTTCCATTTATCTGGCTACTCATTCTTATTGTCTTCTCTGCTTATTGCTGTTATTTAAATATCAATATTTTATAGAATTATTTCTGACCTTATTCTCTATCCAATCCACATATTTATTATTTTAAATATATTTTATTGATTATGCTATTACAGTTGTCCCATTTTCCCCCCTCACTCCCCTCCACCCTGCACACCCTCTCCCACCCACATTCCCCCACTTTAGTTCATGTCCATGTGTCATAAGTTCTTTAGCTTCTACATTTCCCATACTATTCTTGCTCTCCCCCCGTCTATTTTCTACCCATCGTCTATGCTACTTATTCTCTGTACCTTTTCCCCCTCTCTCCTCCTCCCACTCCCCTGTTGCTAACCCTCCAAGTGATCTCCATTTCTGTGGTTCTGCTCCTGTTCTAGTTGTTTGCTTAGTTTGCTTTTGTTTTAGGAGTGGTTATTAATATCTGTCAGTTTGCTATCATTTTACTGTCATATTTTTGATCTTCTTTTTCTTAGACAAGTCCCTTTAACATTTCATATAATAAGGGCTTGATGATGATGAACTCCTTTAACTTGACCTTATCTGAGAAGCACTTTATCTTCCCTTCCATTCTAAATGACAGCTTTGCTGGATAGAGCAATCTTGAATTTAGCTCCTTGCCTTTCATGACTTGGAATACTTCTTTTCAGCCCCTTCTTGCCTGCAAGGTCTCTTTTGAGAAATCAGCTGACAGTCTGATGGGAACTCCTTTGTAGGTAACTGTCTCTTTATCTCTTGCTGCTTCTAGAATTCTCTCCTTCATTTTAATCTTGGCTAATGTAATTATGATGTGCCTTGGTGTTTTCCTCCTGGGATCCAACTTTTTTGGGACTCTCTGAGCTTCCTGAACTTCCTGGAAGTCTATTTCTTTTGCCAGATTGGGGAAGTTCTCCTTTATTATTTGTTCAAATAAGTTTTCCACTTGTGGCTCTTCCTCTTCCCCTTCTGGTACCCCTATAATTTGGATGTTGGAATGTTTAAAGATGTCCTGGAGGTTCCTAAGCTTCTCCTCATTTTTTTGAATTCTTGTCTCTTCATTCTTTTCTGTTTGGCTGTTTCTTTCTTCCTTCTCGTCCACTCCATTGATTTGAGTCCCAGTTTTCTTCCCATCACTATTGGTTCCCTATGCATTTCCCTTCATTTCACTTAGTGTAGCCTTCATTTTTTTCATCTAATTTGAGACCAAATTCAACCAATTCTGTGAGCATCCTGATCACCAGTGCTTTGAACTGTGCATCTGATAGGTTGGCTATCTCTTCTTTGTTTAGTTTTATTTTTATTTGCTCTGGAAATTTGATCTGTTCGTCCATTTGGGCCATTTTTTTTTTTTTTTTTTGGTCTCATTGTACCTGTTCTGCATGAAGGGCGGAGCCTTAGGTGTTCACCAGGGCGGGGCAACTCACGTTGCTGGGTTGTGATGCTGTATGTGGGGGAGGGGCTGAGAGGGAACACTGGTGCTTACTCTGCTCTCTGTTGGATTTCAGTGCCTTCCACCACTTCCCCCAAGCAAATTGGGCCCTTCTGGTGCTGATTCCCATGTGGGTAGGCTTGTGTACATTCTAGGACCCTGTGAACCTCTCCAACAAACTCCTGTGAGGCTGGGAGTCTCTCCCAGCACCTCAACCCCATAAATGTTTTCCATCGGTGTTTTGAGGCTTTATTTCCCCTCACTGGAACCCTGGGTTGTGTGGTCCATCCTGCTCCCCAGTTTCGCCTGGTTTATCTGCACATGAATGTTGGGTCACCTGGTCAGCCAGTTGCCTTGCGTGCCATAGCCCGCTTCACAATCACCTCCTAGCTGCATCCAACTGCTATCACCCCACACCTGGGGTCTGCCAGCTACTGTCTTGCATGCCCAGGGTTTGTGAGCTGTTGCCTTGCACATCCAGTGCCACCACTTTTTTGCCATGACCCCTCTCTGCCTGGCCACCCAACTCTGTCCCTCCTACCATTCTGGAGGAATGTGTCTATTTGAACTCCCTGGTTGTCGGACAGTTCAATTTTCTGTCAGTCCTGGTTGTTATTTTGTTTCTAAATTGTTTTTGTCCTCATTTTGGTTGTGTGAGGAGGCACAGTGTGTCTACGTATGCCTCCATCTTGGCCAGAAGTCCCCAATCCACATATTTATTAACTGATAGAGCAGATGCTTACTTTGTCAGTTGTCATACTAGACCTTGGGATACAAAAATGGATAATACTTAGTCTTTGTTTTTTTTTTTTTTTTTTTTTTAAATACTATCCTTGAGTCCCTTGAAGAGGCATGTAAATTGGTGAAAGAAAACATGGAAATACAAATGAGATCTAGTCACATGCCATGATAAAATGATTTAAAACACCTAATTCTCTTGTATAACTTATGCTTACAGGCAATGACAACTAAATCTTTATCTCCATCCTACCCACTTTGATTTTTTTAGGTACTTCACACCCAGCATGTTTAACGTAAAGTGTATTACATTTATTCCTCTTTGCCCACTTTTTGATTTTTTCAGTTTTCTGTTTCCATTAATGGTTATTGTTAGATTTTACTCACTTAACCTAGAAAAATCAGAATCATTCTTAATTCTGTTTTCTCATTCATTAAATACAAGCACTATTCCCACATGAGCCATTGCCTGCAATGTCTCTTGCCTTGCAATATTTTAATAGGCTCTTTTCTAATATTCTGACATCTCTCACTCTTATAAATGCTATCATCTATATTTGTACACGTCTTTCTAAATTGTAATTCTGCACGTAGCACATCCTTTAAAATCTTGTAATGTCCTTTTTTGCTATAGTACAAATTTCAAAAATTTAAGCACACAATGCCCTTTATATACTGTACTCAACCTGCCTTTTCCAGCACCATGTTGTACCACTTCTCCCTGACCCCAAAATATTCCCTAACCATACTTAACTGTTTCAATATATTCCCAGCCATAACGGACTGCTTGTTCCTTTTCCAAAATGGCCTGCCCTGTATATTTTTGTGCTATTTCCTTTATCTCTAGTTATTTTTTCCCTTTCTAGTTTCATGCTTGTACTTACCCTTCATGACTCAGATAAACGTCATTTCATCTCTAAGGCATTCCTAATCCTGCTAACCCTCCCCTGGACCTTCGTCCACATCTCTTTAATGCTGTTCTATAACCATATGTGTTTGTCTCTTTCTTCCCCTGACTGGAAATCTTTCCAAGGTCAGGGATCAACTGTGAGAGATATTTCTGTTTCCTTCCATCCCCAGAACCTAGCAACAGTATTAGATTCATCTATACTAGGCACTCAATAAGTATTTGTTGAATTAATAAACAGTTCTGACTTAAAAAAAATACCTTTGGATTCTCAGAAACACTCCTCCTGCCAATTGCTATTACTCAAAGTCAGATATTGGCCTACTCCCAACTTAAACTTACAACTCATTCAGTGTTCACATTGAAGCTTTAGGTCCCAGTGTCTCAACCACCTCTTAGATCTATTTAGCAAACTTGGGAATTCATTTAATCATTTCCTACTTGAACTCAACCAGCTGTGAAGTTTTGGATTTTGTAAAACTTCATCATTATAAAGTGTCCCTTCATTTTAGGGTTTCATAGTTTTAAAAACATTTTTGGAAGAATAGAGATGAATAATATATTAAAGTCAGAAAAGGTTTATATACTTCTTAGAAAACTAAATGATTTCTATATTCCACTAAGATTTTATAGTAGTTTAGAGAACTCTGAGGTCCCATGTGTTTTTCCTAAGGCTTCACTACCTTCTACAAGATTTTTTAATATCATTATTTTATTTATTTTTTATTATTGCTTAAACTGTTACA
Source organism: Glossophaga mutica (assembly GCA_039655065.1). Lineage (NCBI taxonomy): Eukaryota > Metazoa > Chordata > Mammalia > Chiroptera > Phyllostomidae > Glossophaga > Glossophaga mutica. Next base: position 80,093,517 of record CM077304.1, read on the forward strand.
GTTGTTCCCACTTTTCCCCGCTTCCCCTCCCTCTCCCAGCCCCCCCATCCTAAGACACCCCCTACCTTCTTGTCCATGGTGTTCTTGGATTGTGTATAAATGTTCTTTGGTTAATCCCTTCACCATCTTTCATCCTGTCCCTCTGCCCCACCCCTGGCTCCTTTCTGGCAGTTGCCAATCTGTTCTATAATAGGACAGGCCTTCGGTCAAGGGGATATGAGTAGCTTCGGTACCCTACTAGAACTCCAAACAAGCTCTCAAGATCGTTATGTTAATTTTAAAAAATGATACTCTACCTAATGGTTAAGAGAATGAGCTATGGAGCCAGACTTACCTAGGTTTAAATCCCAACTCCAGCCTTGCTAGGTAGGTGTATGACTTAAATCATACACTTTACTTTTTTGTGTTTATTTCTTCATTTGTAAAACTGGTATAATGAGGTAAAATAATATATAGGTCTCAGAGTTGAGAAAATGAATCAGAACCTGTAACATGCTGGGAATAGTACCTAATGTATAGTGAGCTCACTACACTATAGTTGTTGCTATGATCAGGAACTATAGCCATCTACAAAGAAATTTGTACAATTTAGAGTTTGATTATAGTAATTTAATGCATTTTAAAATATTATATTTTGAAATATGGTATATGTGTGTCAGGGAAATTTATTATTCTATTCAACCAATCATTTTTCCATGGAAAGGTATTTTCCAGGTGAAGGTAAATGCATATACCAGAGTGAATACACAAAATTCAGATTTTGGTCAGTGATCCATTCTACTCTAAATTTTAGTTAGACGAATTTGATAGGCAGTTTTAATCCAGATTTCTAAAAGTGATGTCAATCAATCAATCAGTCACACTTCTGGCATTAACCTACCACCCCCAGAGAACACGCTATCCCTTGTCATTTCTTTTCTTCACTCCATATAAGGTCTTGAACCTACTTAGGCCATTGAAGCATGAATTAAAGAAGAAATTGATATCTTTAAACATTCCAGTAATAAATCTAATTATAAAAATTAACTTAGTTTTTATCCTCCATTGGAGATAAAATATTTTGATTCTGATATCGATATGTTTTGTAAGATAAAAATTACTTTGCAATTTTATTCAAAAATAAAAAAAATTAATACTTTCAGAATTGCTGAGTTGGAGCAGTGAACTGATTTTCTTTAATTTTTGTGATTCTAGAATTTATAACTTTTAACAATTTTACAGTGTTTATCAATATTCATAGAAATAATGTAATCCCTTAAATAGTAGAATAAATATATTTTAAAATATGTTCTATGACTCTTTGTATCAGTGACCTTATATTGTATATGAGATTTCCCTATTTTGAGCAAAAAATATTAAATATTATTTGCAAATTAGATAAGTATTATTATAACTAAAATTTAGACTTAATTTTAAGAAATTAAACCATTTACCATAGAGTCAACATTTTATCATCACCCAAATGCTCATCTCAAAGTTAAAAGTTTCTCAGAACTGCCACTGATAGATGGCATGCCCATGTTCAAATGCAGTTGTGTTTGTGGCGGTGTACACCTGGAAGCTGCTTTCCAATTTCATGTTTTGCTTGTTTCCATTCTCATGGGTTCACAAATGTATATGCATACAATCTTCTATCTGATGAAATGAGTTCTTATTCTTGCCATACAATGTTAAATTAGAGTTCATACATTTTTCCTTAAATTGCTTGTTTTATCAGATACTATATGAAAACCCAGACTTTACATTTGAAATATCTTATAAATTTAATTTTGTTATTCTTTTGATATAGTTCTGTTAATTTGAGAAGAGTAAATATTCAAATATATTAAGTAAGCTTTTCTATTGCTATGTGTTGGTAATTTATATATTTGAGTCTTTTAATATTTAAAATATTTTTAAAACAACTTGATTGTTCATCATAAAAAGCCAATTACATTTGGAATCTCAGGTCCTAAGGAATTTGAATATATTCCTAAAAAAAAAAATCTATAAAATTGCATACCCTTTTGCACTGTTCCTTCAAAGAAGAAAAAATGTTCTTGTTCAAAAAATAGTAATAATCATCTTGAAAAAAGTCATCTAATCACCTCTGAGTTTAAAATAGTTTGCTTTGGGATGGACATAAAAACACCTAAATTATTTTCCAGCAACTCATTTTGCCCATGATTAGAAGAAAATGTAGAAATAGAAACAATGGCGGGGGTTGGTATATAAGAGGGAGAATAGATCTTTTTATGCACTTTTATTTGACCATTAACTAAAATTGTGTGTGCCAAGATTTAGGTTAGTTGAAACCCCCTACAAACTGGGCTTATGGAAACAGTAACTGATCCTTCTAACATTGTGATTTTTAATACACCACGAGAATGCATTTCCCAAAAAGTGTAAGATCCCTATCTTGAAATGTGATGAAATGCTTTAAAATTTTTTATAGTAGAGGAGAAACATCTTTCTTAAAATTTTAAATCACATAGTTAATATGAGCTCACACAATAGAGCTTGGCACATTAAAATATTTTCTCATTTTTTAAGGGAATTAATGGCTCTTCACCATCCCTTTAACATGTAAAATGAGTAAGTTACTTGTGTCCAGTACATCCAAAAAAGAGCCAGGATAAAATAAACATAAGGGGTTGGATATCTTGGAAAAAATCTGTCATGGGTTTGGGTTAATCATCTCCAGAAGAAATTCAACTTGATGCCTGAAATGTAAGACTTCTTGGAGAAAGCAGAAAGGCCTGAGGCAGTGTTGATCTGAAGGAGTGCTCTCCATGGGTCAGAGCTGCTCTGCTGGCAGAGTGCAAACCCAGTTCACAACCGAGGCCTCTGAAAGCTGTAAAAGACTGCAGGGGCCGTCCAGTGCACGCACTCCAGCTTTGGTTACATAGTTTTAATGGCCCGGTTTCTTTTTATAAAATAAAACTTAAAAATAAAACCTGTGCCTAATTTTCCAACTTTCTGTCTATCATTGATAGGATTACTTCCTTTAACATTTGTGGAATAAAACATCTAATTTCTTAAGGCTTGGTGATCATATAGAAAAGTTATGTCAGTATGGAATACCTTTATTCAGTGCAGTTTCATAACGTCCTATACTTAGGCTTCCAAAGAATGGAAAGTGAGTTTTTCAAACAGTATTTTTGCTTAATTCTCTTCTATCAGTTTTTATCCATTTTTGAAATATTTTTTTCAATATTTTTATATGCTTCTCTTTGCATACAATTCCTAACACTCCTACCTGCTTTGGGAACTGTGCAGAATGATAATTCTCATTGCCAGCAGTGATCACGACTCTGGGGAGACTTGACCCCCAGTCTCAATGACTCAAATCAAATATTTACTCATTTTGCCCTAACTTTCCCCTATTTTCCTGTTTGCCACCGTTAAAGATAGATTTATTTACCCGAATATAAAAACAGGAAAAATATCTATTATGGGCTTGGGTTAATCATTATTATACAGGAAAAATTATATGACTTATCTGGTATAATAGTAAAATGTGCTGCTAAAATTAGCATGGTAAGTTTCAAGTCTACTTTTGAAAAAAAATAGCATAGAGAAATAATGTTTAAGTTCCCTTTGCCTTTACCAATAGTTTTTTTGCACCCAATTGCCAAGGGAGTTATATTAGCCTTACACTCAGATAAGTGGTTAATTAAAATATCTGTGCATATCCTAAAGACCGTTCCTTGTCTTAGATGTATAAGGCTGTTTACTCATACTATTACAATCTGTTTATATTTTGTAGATATTTTTAAATTGCTCCAATTACATAGGCATAAGATGACTTATACCAGTAAAGAAAGTTCAACCTTTAAACAACGTGGCAGTCAATCATTTCAATGAATAGAGTCCTAAGTACTGGAGCATTTCAAATCCTTTTTCATTTGACCACTCAGTGACCTGATAACTATTTCCTGTCCCTAAATAAGGTTGTGACCCAGGTCTTAGAGTGCGAAACTCAGATAATTTTAGAAACAACTCAAATGCCATAGAATTAAAGAAGTAGATGACAGTTTGACTAAAATTCTTTCTTTTAAAGGGGAATTGTTTATCTTAAATATAAAAGAATCAAAATGAAATGCATTGCCTTCTATTTCACCATGTTTAGGATTGCCAAAATCACTGATTTTATTGCTTGTTAGGATGCATAATTACCAGGTGCCTCTAAAAGATTAACTTGCAGTAAAATTCCTCATTTTTATTCCATGGAGGTAATTCAGATCATTAAATACATAAATAAATAAATTATAAATAATACTATTTCAATAACTCATCAGAACAGTTTGAAAAAAGTGATTTAAAAAATTAACTTCAATTAAAGTGCATGTGTATGTGAATATGAGTGGGAGTATATTCTTCTGTCTTGATGAATATTTATAGCTATAGAAAGGCTAAACTTATGAAAAAAATAACAACAAGAGCAAAAACTACCTGTACATTTCAAAAAGTATGATAGGAATGTTTCCAGCCACCTACTTGAGCTGCTAAAATGCCTTTGGCAATTGGACTAAGGGAAGGAAGATTCTTATAAGTGCATTTTCCTAATCTGAAAATGTAACTGACTTATAGTTTGTTCTGATAATATTTTGGCTTTTCCATAATTGGGATGAAAAGTATAATGTTATGAAATATTATTTTAATGATATAAAGAAGTTTTCCCTTAAAATAACAGCTTTAATGTTTAACTTACATTTGACATTTTCCCCTTGTAAAATTAATACACTTATGAATTAAAAATATATTATCTCTAAACTTAAAATATGATTTTAGAAGTAAATATTGAGAAAAGTCTTTGAAATCAGACACTTAGTCTGATATGTTTAAACTGAGATTTACATTTTCACAAGGATCATATGATTTATCAAACAATATAAATTCTATGATTTGATCTCACACATTCTAAAGAGTTATTATGAAATAAGCAACAAAAAGCTATAGGGCTGATTAAACAGTGTGGAATGTGTTATAATTGATTCCATTTTAGAGTGAGATGTGTCTTCTGACTCACAAGGACCGTGCTTTTCCATTGATGGTGTACTAATCACACAGCCATGGAAAACGGGGGCTTTGCACTTCTTCGTTTGAATGTTGCACTGTTGCCAGTTTTAGTTTGACAACTCAGTTTGTTGTGAGTTTCACTTGGAACTGTCATGGACTAGTGTGTGTGTGTGGTGTGGGTATATGTAATTTAAATGTGAACTATATGAATTTTTAAGAGTGAAATATAAATTAATATAAAATAAACCAAGCATCAAATTCTTGACTTTCTTACTTCTTGGAAATGATGTAACCACAAAGGACTCCTAGAGTGTATAGTTTTCAAGCATGATTTGTAGAAGATATATAAAAAAGTAAAAATTGCTTTAAGAATAATCTCTCAAGGATTTTTATTTAAATTAAGTAATACTAAAAATAGCATAACTAAAGATGTTTTAAATGTTTACCATTATATTAAAAGCATAGACTAAAATTAAAAATAAATCTTCAAATGTAATGTGAGGTTTCTTACAAGGTGATAATTCATAAATTCGAAAATGCTCTGAGAAAAATGTGAACTAATTAATATTGTACATCATGTGTCTTGTATAAACCTGAATGCAACTCTATTCCACATATATTTCATTTTCTCCTGTTTGATTTAAATGCATGTTTCAGCTACTTATTTATAAATACAGCATTTGTTTTATATTAATTACTAATTATAAATTTTGCATCTTGTATCTAAAATTACTGTTTGAATTTAATTGCTGTTATAAAAGGTACATGTAATTAAGCATGGATACTAATTAACTGACAAAATTTGTAATTACTTAAATTGAATAAAAGACTATTTTTCTTGTTATTTTAAGCACAATGCCATTTATGCATTAAAGATATGAAGTTTAAATTGTATTTGCTGTAGTTGAAAAATTTTAAATTACATTTGAGAACAAATAATAAAATGGGATTTAATGACAAGTGCATGAATTTGAATGAATGTTGTTAAGGTCAGAAAACAAAAAGAAATATTGAGCATTTACCTGACCAAAAGAAAATTACAGTCGTACCTTTAAAAACTGTAAGGGATTAAGCCTGGGAAGGAAGCCCTAATACCAGAAAGAAGAGCTCAGATTTAACCTACCGATGACCTGGACTTGTTTGTTCAGATGACAATTCTAAAAGTGTGCAGGGAATATTCCCATTTAATACAATTATTTGCCGCGAGCCTTGACCTCAGTGACTGTTAGGGACCACATCTGAATTGGCCCATTCTCTGATACGGTGACATTGCTTCTGTTGCCTCGATTGTGACCTCTGATTACACAGCACCCTTGAGAGTTCTGTATAACAAGCGTAACTCCTGGTCCTTAGCCAGGAAGGTTGCTCGGCCTGCATAGATCTGTTGGCCCCCAACTCTGAGTTCCACATGCAGGCTATCCTGCCATGGTATGAAACTGTTATTTGTGTATATACATCTGTCTGAGTTCTTTAATAGTAGCATTTTGCAAGTAGTGAAATATGCAAAAAAAAAAAAAATTGCGAAAGGAGAAATGCGTGCTTTATTAGTTTTTAAAACACATATTCATTTATTGTTCAAGCAGGTTTATTATTGTAGTGCATTTTTAAAGTTTATGTATGTAACAATTATTTACCTGCATACTTTTGCCTGCCTGAAAGAATACACTGCTTTCTATCATCCTTTTCTTCCCCTTATCTTACCCTGCCCAGGCTATAGAAAGTTGATGGAGAGAGGTAGCAAGGCACAGTTGGAATGAGGATAACCATTAGAGAAGGAAGACCACTGGCTTTATATCATAGCTTCACCATCAGCACCAGGGCAAACTAGTACATAATTCTATGAACATCCATTCTCTCATCTTAAAAACGGAGAGTATCTCTCAGTTTTTTTAAGAATTAAGTAAAAATTAATGTAATATGAAAAGCATGTCACAACTCCCAGAGTGTACTGTAATTATTATTATTATTATTATTATCATGCTGATTTCCTTTTTTCACATGCCTCCCACAGGAGGATAGAAAACATAGACTTCCCTACACATAACGGGTATAAGATTGTTTCAGAATTCTTATAATCGCAGTACGGGATGAGGCTGTTTCATGCACAGCAGCCCAGATAGAATAATTTTCATAGCTTTATTCACAGTTTAGCTGAAAGCTAGGATTAGAATCATTTGGAATCATTTGTTTGTCAGTCATGTGTTTAGACATGGTTTGGTTATTTGAAGTCAAATTATAAATGGGTGGCAGAGTTGGAAATCTAATTTAAACATTTTCATGCTGAGATTATGCTGTGTCCACCAGATGAATGATTTTCCAACTTTATATTTTAGCAGAAAAACCTCTTTATTTGAATGAAATGTTACCCAAAATTCAATATAGTGTGTAAAACAGTGAAGAGCACATCTGATCTGGTTTAGGAAGTAGGCCTGATCCCCTGGCTACTTCCCATAGCAGCCACTGAGATGCATCTGCAAATCCTCCTAGAGCTTCACAAGACACATTGTCAGAACAGTGTACCTGGTTAGACTTTAGCAAAGGATAATTCCCTTCTTATTCACTCCCACTGAACCCAGGACTGACTGACTTGTCCTTAGTGCATTTTACATGCAGAGGTACATATTTAATAGCTACCACTGAAATGTATTTTGTTCGCTGCTGAAGTTCAGGACTCTGTCAAATCACAGCTAGATTCTCAGCTCTTAGAATAAATGGTAGAGATTCAAAAAGAAAATTAAGCAGTTTACATAAAATGTATCAAATTTATATTAGAGTAACCATCGAAAATTACGTAGCATAAATCTTGTTTCAGGTAGCCTAATTTAATGATTCAAGATTGACTATTATGGATAATTATGTTTTATATTATAGAATACAGTGTGCTAATAAAATATTGGTAAACTAGTATTTAATTGATTCATATATATACACACACACACATACATATATATTTTTACATGTTAACTTCTTTGCACTCAGCATCATAATAGATGGAGGCTTAGAAGTTACTGTTAGCCAGGTGGCAGTTGACACATTATGTGAAAACCTTCACCTGTCATTTTCCAGTAAGATCAAGATCAAAACATCATAGATACTATGAAATAATATAGTGGTCTAAAATTTGGAGAGCAATTAAATAGAGCTGACATAAGACCGGCATATCCAAGTATGACTGGAATTAGTTCTTGTCTGTTGGTGAATAGCTGCTTCCCGAGTCTCGCCCCACCACAGCCACCCCTCCACTGTGACCGTTGTGCTCCTCCTGTGCAAATCTCTTCCCAAGTTTATGGTGTTCAGTAACTGAAGGGCTAATGTCCTGCACAGTAGTGACCCTCCAGAACTCTGCTCCAGTTCAAAACCAGGGTCCTTTCTGATTGGTCAGTACCATGTCATAAAGCTTTAAAAGTTTTCGTATCACCACTTTCACACATTCATCTTTTAAGATGATTCAACTTGGAGAATAAGGCAAAGGAATTGTGATATCCAGATTTATGGATGAAGAAATAAGACCCAGTAAAGCAATGTTACCTCTCCAGTTCTGCAAACCTTATTCTAAACTGATGCCTTAAGTAAAAGAGCTAGAACAAGGTGGGGAATCTCATATCTGAGCAAGGCACATAATTTGTGAGATTGAAAGACCAAATTAAAATAAGCAAAAGCCCAGTAAAAGATAAACAGGCAATTCCAAGAGTCCCTTAGCCAAGGAATGCCATGGTATGCTACCTGGTAGTGAAGTAGTTCACATCGGAGAACGGCTAGCTTGGGGCCTACAGATGAAGCTAAGAAGAAAACAGCTATATTCAGTATTGAGGGTACACACTGAATATCAGCACTGTCTTGGCAGATCTGACGTTACTCTATGAATGGAATGACCCTTCCAAAAAGTGCCTTTGTAGACTACCTAAACTTTCTTCATATTGTCAGAGATGCTTGTGTATTATTGCCATAATATGAGCACCAAGAAAAGTGTAGAAGGGAAAAGAGACAGTTTCAGTAAAGGCAGAGAAACATAGAACACAGGTAAACAGAAAGTATTAAGTAATTGAAGAATTCAGAGAAATCTTGAAAAGCAAAAGAACAAAATTACATGAGTTTTGATATCAACCTGTTAAAAAGATGAAAGCATGTTCCATCTCCATTCCGTTCTCCAGCCTCAAAAAGATACAAACAGTAGGAAAAACATGTATGCAATGACTAAATAAAAAAATTAAGTTTTGGTAGAAAGCATAAAAGTAGTACCTGACTCCCAAATCCTACATATGAGGGTAGATTGGGACCTGAACTTAGTTTTCATGGTGGGAAGAAAAAAAGAATTAGGATAGTGTATTTAAGAAATATTCTGGTTGGAGACTAATCTTAAAATCTTGGCTCTGCCACTTATTCTGCAATGTTATATGTAGTCTCTCTGAGCTGAAGCTGCCTTATATTGAAAATGCCAATATTATTGTGCACCTCTCAGAGTGAGTCCTTGTGAGACAATGTACTGAAGTGTGTGGACCACTTGGGCATGTAAGTCCTCAGTAGAAAACGACAACCGTTAACTGCTGCTAGAATCTTATCTCTGCCTCCAAATGTCACTGCCAGCCATCTCAGACACATACTCTCACAGAAATGTATTATCTACTGGCCTTGGGGTGTGGAGCTTCTGCTCCCACAGTAATTGTTAAAGAGGTTTGTTTCAGGCATGTAGTGAACTAAATATGCATGTAGTGGTCAGCTAAAATACTAGTTTTAAAAGTTCTGCCATAGACTTTTTTTTTTAAAGAAAAGGTTTAGGTTTACAGCAAAACTGAGCAGAAAGTGCAGAGGCCCTTTATATCTTCCACATACACAGGTTCCTCCGCTGTAAACATCCTTCTCCAGAGCGGCGCATTTGTTACCATCAGGGACTTACCATGACATATCATCACCCAAGTCCACAGTTTACATTAGGGCTCACTTTCGGTATGCACTTATTTCCATGGGTTTGGGAAAATGTGTAGTGACTTGTATCCATCATTATGGTATCATGCAGAAGAATTTCACTGCTCTAAAAATCCTCTATACTCTGCCTCTTCATTCTTCCCTGGCAACAAAGGCAGAGAATTCCCCAGAAGTCAGAAATAACATGAAAACATGAATATAAGGGTGGATAACTCTAGAGATCTAATGATGACTATAGTTAATACTTTATTGAATACTGAAAATTTACTGAGAGTAGATTTCAGGTGCTCTCATCACATACACACACGAGGAGGGACACAAAAAAAATGGAATTATCTTCCAGAAGGCAGGCCCCTTATAGTACAACTTTTCCCTGCTAGATGAGTGTTCTAGGAACCCATCTGTGTCAGTGTACCAGCTGGTGTTGTTGTGAGAGGCTAAAATCAGCTTTAGTGAAGTTTTTTTAAAGACTCTTTCAATGTGTTGGCCCATTTCTTGATGGGTGACTCACGAGCTCACCTGCCCACACCACTCTGAGTGTTCAGCAGTTCTTGAGCAAAAATGGCATGACTCCCGTGCCCTACCCTCCTTATTCACCTGATCTCACCCTGATTGGCTTTTTTTTTTTTTGTCTCCCTGGATGCAAGAAGTCCTCAAAGGGAAATTTTTTGCAGATATGGAAAAGGTGAAATAAAAAATGGCAGAAGCACTAAAAGGCAGCAAAATTGATGAGTTTAAAAACTGTTTTGAGCAGTGGAAAAAATGTCTCAATAGGCATACTGCAGCAAAAGGAGGTGAAAGTAACTGAAGTTAAATATGTAATAATAAATTCACAATTTTCTATAAATAAATTGAGGTTTGGGAGGGCCCCTTGTCCACAAAATAACTATGTGAAGATATTGTATGTCAATTAACTTTTCTATAGTAATCACATCACTACATATATGTATATCAAATCATCAAGTTCTATACCTTTAACATAATTTTTATTAAAAATTATAAAAGTAAACCACAAATGCAGGGTAGGGCAAAAGTACGTTTATAATTGTGAGTATGCAAAACACAGAGTTTATTCTTGTATTATAACTTATTAGTTATTGTGTTGTTTTCCACACAAGCGACTGTAAACCTCCTGCGCCCCCCCCCCACCCCCCCGCATGCAGGTAGGTGTGGCAAGTGGTTGTTTAGGAGCGACCTCTCCAGGGGCAGTGGGGATGTGCCCTCTACTACCTGGCAGAAGCAGTCAAAAATATTCCTGAGTTGGAGAGTTTGAATTCACCTCTAAAAATCCACATTAATGTATATTTATATAAAGAACATAAACTAAAACAATAACAAAATTACTAAAAATCTTGGGGGAGAGAAGCCACTAGACTGAGAACCAATAGAAAAAAACAAACTAGAAAATCAGTCCTTTAAATCATGAATGTCGTAGACTTACCAGCTACAGAATAAAAAATACAGATCTTTAACTTGATGAAACACATAATGTTTTATGTATTTCCATACATAAATATGTATTTAAAAGTATAATGAAACTAGTAAAATGTAAGATACTAGTAAAATTAGGAATCTTTGAAAAACCTGGGTAACAATTCTAGAAATTAAACATGATTAATAAAATCATAAAAATGATTTATAATTAATATTAGAAACCCAATAGATGGATTAAGCATAAAATTAGATTAACTGAAGAAAAAAATCAGTGGACCTGGTCTACTGTTAGTATGTATTATCTATACAATTAGCTAGTAAATGCCAAAGGCAGCACACGCTATTTTAAATTGTTACGTAATGTTATAAATCTGAGCTTTACTCAGGATTCATATAACCTAAAATCACATTTATTTGTAGAGACTTAAAGTTTTTTTCTGTTTTCTGACTCCATAACTCAAAGGAATGTATTAGAGGGCATTCTTGACCCTTATAAACATGAAAAGAAAGCACTCAGCTATAGTCTCAAACAACTCTAAACTCACCAGCAATATAGTAAAAAAGGCACAGGTTTAATACTTTGAAGGTTTCTGATGTGTCGCTAGCTAGCTGTTGCATCCTGACTAAATTCTTAACTTTTCTGAATCTCAGTTTCCTCATTTGAAAAAGAATTGTGTGGTTTTTATTATGAAAGAAACTTATTTTCACTTCTAAATTTATCTCTGAATATAGATAAAGTACTTAAAGACAAATCCTTAATTAAACAAGATGATAAGGAGCTCTGGTAAGTTTCTATACCCAAGGAATTGATATCTAATATTCTTGCTGTTTTGAGGTAACCGCTTCACAAGAAAATAAAATAAAATGTTATTTATTGAGCAACCAGAATACCCTTTAAGGACTTTATATATCCCATTGAATCTTCAAACATCCTTGTAAGAAAAATGTAATTATCCCCATATTTTTGAAAAGTGCAACTCAGGTTTTGAGTTTATTAAGAATAGTATGAATTTGAACCTACATCCAGCTGATTCCAAAGCACACAATGTTTCCACTTCATCGAAGCCATATTTTCCCACAGAGTTTCCCTTAATGCCATATTTCTGAATATGGAAATGAATGACATTTTAAAAATGTTCTTAATATACCAGCTGTAATAAATAACACAGAATTTCTTTTTCTCCTGTGAATAACTTTTGGAAAATAAGGAGTAATTTTGAAATAAAATTTTCCATATTTGGTCTCAGAGGAATAAGTAAATTTCTACTAACCCTATTTAGTTGTTAAATTATGGGAATGAATAAACACAATAAACTTTGCAGTCATCAGAAATTATGTCTGAATTGTTCAAAAACCATAATACTCTCAAACTCTGTACTTTTCCTATGGTAAATATAATACTTTCTGAAGAATAGCTTTCTTTCATACATTTGGATAATAAACATATATGTGACTATTTAGAGCATATTTATCTATGTTCACTGAAAGGCAAATAATTTTTAGCTACATGCGTTTCTGTGCTACAATAAAATTATAAAACAGCATATTTTGACCTACAGGTAGAATTTTTTGCTTTTTTTCTTTTCATTTTTTTTAACTTAAATATAAATGGTTTGGCTTAGTTTATTTGTATATTTTTCAAATTAGAAAACAATTTTATAAATAGAATTTTTTTACAAATTGAACACTCAAAATTATCAACACTAAATGGGATACAATATTTTGGTTATGTTAACTATATCTACAGGGTTACTTTAGTCTGGATTCTAGTAGAAGGAAAGGAAAGGTTCCACATTGGTTCCACATTCAAAAACTGACCTAGGGGTAGTATTGTGAGACAATTCTCTTGCATTTCTGCATATTCTAGAAGGGTGGCACTAACTACCCTTCTGTTCCAGATACCTTAAAACAATGTTTATATACCAAGCAGACTAAGAGGATAGAGCTGGTGTCTCCTCTGAAGCAAAGGACAAGTTTGTTTGCTGTCCAATATAATAAAGATAATGTTTTCTCATCAGTACAAAAGGGAGATTAATTTGTAACCCATTATAAAATATTTGAGCTCCCTAAGCTTGGATCAAAAAACTAACATGAGGCCCGGGCTGGTGTGGCTCAGTGGATTGAGGGCTGGACTGCAAAGCAAAGAGTCTGCAGTTCAATTCCCAGTCAGCGCATGTGCCTGGGTTACAGGCCAGGTCCCCAGTAGGGGTTGCATGAAAGGCAACCACACAGTGATGTTTCTCTCCCTTTCTTCCTCCCCCTCCTCTCTCTCCAAAAATAAATAAATAAAATCTTTAAAAAATAAGAACCCTATCATGAGATCACTATTTACCTGAACAACTTCACCGAACCTCAGTGGAAATTTAGAAGCTAAGAAAACCAATGCAAATGTGCTAATGTTTATCCTACTTGCTGTGCTATGAATAATAAAGCTCTTTTTTCCTGACCTAAAATTCTTAAGGGATGTCAGGCAAACTTTCTATCTTAAAGGGGAATCAAATCTCAAACCCACAAATTTCTTGACAGAAAAACATTGATTTCACAACTTAAGAAAAAATGAATTACCAGTAATGGGCACATGTAACTATATAATGAATCATCTTGCTTTATGAACTGTGCTTTAAGCTTATGTATATTTTATCCTATATATTAGTTGATTTGTGGAATGCTGTTAGGAATCTTAGGTGTGTAATTATTGCTTATAAGCTCTATAGTAGTTTTGAGGAACGCTAACTTATAATATTTTAGGATTATAATAATGTATCAGATGTGCCTGGCTGTGGGTATGATCTTAACACATATTAATGGGAAGTAGCACAAGCCAACCTTATCCCAAGATACATATTATGTGTTATAGCAGGGAGAGAATATTTATACATATTTTATTTATATAATTATTTTAAATAATTTATAATTTATATAATTTCCATAATTGTTTATATATTGTATTTATTTATAAACCTTGAAATTATGTAGTGTATATGATATTTTGTGTACATTGTATATATCACAATAAAATAGAAGTAATTAAAAAGGGCTTTCAAACACTCACTTCTGCAGCACGTATACAGTCATAAAACTGGAAGGATGAAGATTAGCATAGCCCCTGCACAAGCATGACAGGTAGATTCATGAAACATTCTGTATGTGGCTTTTCTTTCTAATGTTTATGGATGACAAAACAAAGTCTTGATAAATGAGGTGACTTTTCCAGTTGAGGTGAGGGCCCTTCAAGCTTAAAATGCCACCCTCAATTTCTCCTTCCAAAAAATGATTTGCTTCCACAAATCAATGTTTACATAAATAGTTTAAAGCTAAAAGTTAACTTTGTTTATAGGAAGACTTATAATGCCTTATCTTGACTTCTTTCTCTACTAGAGTGAGTGGATCAGTAATGCCTTTACCTATTATTTTTTCAATTACAGTGAAATATATGAATAGAAGCTCTGATTCATACACATATGAAGTTCTTCTGTGTAAAATGAAATTCTATCTTTTAAAAGATAATATAATAAAAGATTAAAATTTATCATTCATGCAGTATTCACTTAGAAAACTCTTACATCTTCAGCAGGCTATGGGGATAATTACTTAAATTATTACCTAAGGAAAACAATAATTTTAGTAACAAGTTTATAACTCTAATATGTTCTCACTCAAAGTGTAAAAAAACATTATTTTTACCTATATTTATTTATTGCTTTTTTATCATGAAAGCAGAACTTAATATACACTTAGTATTTTATATGATGTTATTTCTCTCTAATAGTATAGTTGTATTCTAAAATTTGACAAATATAGAAATCATCAGATACAAAAATTTAATAGACATTCAGAAATGCATTGTGAGTATATAGACACATGCCATGAGAATTTCTGTTTTATAAAAAGTAGTGAGTACAGTAATCTTTTTTAAATGTTTAGTTTTTTTCACCAAGCCTCTGTATTAACGTATCAACATAATACCACTCCCCAGCTTCTTTGTAAATAAACCTAGTGAAGGAAATTAACCTACTCTACTTGTCCTTCCATTAAATACATCAATGAGTAGAATTAAGGATTCCTTTTTACCAATAAGTGTAAATTTTTAGATATGTCAAGTATCTGAAGACTAACATTATAACAAAACAAACAAAAAAGCCCCAAATAAACAAAAGCAGGTGGCAATAGAATTGATGTGGCCACTAAGTCCGTGTTATTTTAAAAGCCAACCTGCTTACATCATCAAGCATTATTCTATCAGGTGGGCCCTAGTTTAGATGACCTACTCCATTAACACTCCCTGAGGGAGTCTGAGTTGGATAGAGGAATATTTTCCAAGAATAATTAAATTGAGAAAGTGAAACAGGAGAGAATCATATCAATGGAACTTCTGTCATGGTTATTATTGAGCAATTGCTAAAAATTATTTGAAATAACTTTGAATCAATTAGGACTGTGTACCCTTCTTATCTTTTGGAAATTATTTTTTCTTTATTAAAGCCACAGTAAAGCTTTTATATATTATGAAATAAAAGACATTAAAAAAATACCTGTTACAGATTTAGAATTCTGGTAATGAGGACTTCCTGAGCTCACCCCCAGACTATTGTTTTGTCTAGTTTTGTGGTTAATCCTGGAATCTCCCCTCCTACCAGTGTCTCCCTGGAACCCTGTCCTTGGTCTGGAATTTATAGACTTCTCCAGATAGTCTCACCTCCAGGGTAGGTAAGTCTTCCTACGTGGCAATGGAGATGGCATAAAGACTGTGCGTAAGGGAATTTATTTTAGTTTAAAAAATAGTAAAATGGCTACAGCTATTAAAACATTCATATATTTTAGGCATTATATGTAACCTATTACTACATATTACTAAGTACATTTTAAGAGGAGCAAATTAATGCAGAAAGAAAGAAAATAATTTGTCCAACATTTTCTAGCTAATAAGTGAAAAACCAACTTAACTGTGTGCAAGTTAGTTGCTAAGCAAATTGAAAGCTGACTATAAGGCCAAGTCTCTTCTTTAAAAATGAATTAATTTATTCTATAATTTCTCATAAGTCACATTTCTAAGGCCTCTTCTAATGGAAAACTAAGTGGTATACCTGATTCACAAGAAGCAATAGAAAGCAATTTTAAACAATAATAGTTCTAAAAACAATATCCTATTGACTCATATTAATATTTATGAGCTATGGGTAAATCTGCCAATACCATGGCAGAAAAGAATCAATATTACTGATTTTTCCATTTACCTCGGGCTTCAGTAGATCTTAGAACATCACTATCTGACCCTGTCATTTCAAACTTTGATGTTTTTTCCATTATAGGTTTTTGCATAATTTTCTTTTTAAAAAATTACATTAAAATATTTATTTGATTATTGAGTTTTTTGTTACTACTTTAAATTTTGTGCCTAAACTAAATATTTCATTTGTTCTATTTAACTTACCCTAGTCCCAGCCCTACTTAGCAGCAAATATAGAGACATGTTATAAATATCTATATGAATTTACCAATCTATGATTTTCTTTTTCTTTTTTTATTACTTTTTTAACTTTATTGCTAACACTATTACAGATGTCCTCAGTCCCCTCCCCTTTCCCCACCTCCACCCAATCCCTACTCTCCCCTTCCCTCTGGCCATCACCATACTGTTGTCTGTGTCTGTGGGTTATACATACATGTTCTTTGGCTAATCCCTTCCCCTTGAGCTATGTACCTCTCACAGAAGAAATCAAAGACCTACCCTTATGCAGTATTTGGTACTCTGCTATAAGGATATGAATGAAAGATACAAATCAACTGAACAATAAAAATGGCAAAACCTGTGCTTTCAGGTAGAATTGTACATAAGTTGACTAAAATGCTTATTATAATTGGTTAATAAGTACACTAACATCCACTTTGTAAAAGGGTATTTCTGTTATTCCATGGACTTTTACTTAAATATAGCAATTCCAAAATAGTAAATATTGTGTCTGCAGATTCCATATCTTTTAAAAGATAGAATTTAATAACTTCTATTATTCTTTGCTTTCATAAAGGATATTCATATACTCTATATACTACCCAAGCCTCTAAACAGATAAATTTTAAAAATTAATTTAAATATCAGGGAGTAGCAAGTATTTTTCATTCTAGTACTTTTTTTTAACTCTTGCAGCCATAAAATATGTAAAGGAGTGATTAGTAATGCAGTTAGCCTTTCACCCTTACATGCAGCTTTGGCTCTATTCCCAAAATTTCTTTTTTTAAACTTTTGTACCAACAGTCCTCTTCTTTATTCATGAAGTCATTTTTCCTTAGTGATCAATTACATCTATATTTAATATATCTTAAAAGAATAGGGATGTTGCTTGTCACACACAAATGGCTCTTAGAGAGTTATTGGTTTCATGCCAGTGCTGTCAACATTCCAAGAACACATTGGATTGGTTAAGGAAGAAGCCATAAACAGCCTATCAACAAGTATTTATACAAATGTTAATGAATTTAAAATTCTATTAGTGTAACATGTATGCCAAACCCAAATTTTATTTGTGCTTTATTTGTGACGTATGATGCAATAACTTCTTTTAATAAACACATACAGACCACTTATACTTTATAATGTAAATCACATTTTTAGTATTTCCAGCATAAGATACATAGAATCAGCCATTTATCAAAGTTACCAAAAATATTTCCATCATATGAAGCATTTTGCTCAGCATGCAATCATGTCCTCCAAAAGCTTTTGGTAAAGAAATGAACTCATCTCCATCCATGAAACTAAGAGTATTTTATTATTATATTACTGAGAAAAGCCATTAAAGGAAAAGAAAATAGTCATGGGAAAGTTGCCATATGTATAAAAATATAAATAATTAGCTTTTTTGTATGCCCCAAATGACAGTTGAACCTTAAATATCCCACTGTATAAGATATGCTATATTGAAAATTTAGAAAACTGATTTATTTGAAGCATATGGGTTTAATGGACACTTATTTTGCTTTTCATGAAGAAAAGAATATTTCCATTAATTTTTTTAAAAAAGACTATTTCTTTTGGTGTACTTCTTCAAAGCTGAACTGCTTTTCTCCAGGACTGCATACATTGTGAACATTTTATAAAGTAGCCTTATATAACAGAATAGTTTTTCTTTTGCTTTTGTTTTTAATTTGATACCTTTAGTTGTCAATTCTTTGAAACATCATTAAACCACTTATTCACTAATAGCACTCAGCAGATAACAGAAACCAACTGCACAATTCATTTCCCATTTGTCCAAATAACCAGTTTCACACTACAATGCTTTCCTAGCATTGTAAGTTTTTCTATCATCAGGAAAACAACATTTTAAATAGTCCATCTTTTTAAAAATTGAAATGACTTTCTAAACAAGTATTTAGAAAGGAAGTGAAAGCAAGGCTTAATTACTATAAAAACAAAAACTAACACCACAATTGTAGAACATTTACATAGGAAAATTATGAAACTATATATAAAAATTATACATATATACACACTATATAAAAAAACTGTTCTATTTTGCTAACTAAATTTTTGAGATAAAAACCAACTAGTTTAAGCATTTCTAAATATGAAAGTCAGGTTTATGTTTATTAAAAACAAAATAAATCAGTTCTGTTGAAGTAACTATATACACCAAGATAAATACTTGAAATTGTGGAAACAGAAATAGTGAACAGCTTCAAATTTCTCAATATTTTAATGCCTTATATGTTCCTTTTTTTCAGACATTTTTTGTTAAAAATAAATTTACTTAATTTTAAACTAAGGTCAGTATGCTTTTTTACTTGTTTTTAAAGATAAAATACTTATTAAAAATGAGAGGTATTAGGTTTGTACCAGCTAAAGAATAACATTTATATTTGTTTATATGTAACAATTATTAAAACATACAAAGTCAATATGTAGTAGGTAAACATGCAGAAAAACACACATATACACAATAAACTGCACCATTAAAAATATAAATGTATGTTCTATTGATTATATGACTATCAAAACCTAAATATTTTTATTTAAAAGTAGCTTCTATACAATGTTGAAATAGTGGGCATTGTTTGTTTTCCTGATATAATAAATAATTAAGATGCAGTTCTATCTCAATTAAATAGTCATATCAGTATTGCTTAGGAAAAATGAGTATATATACATGCAAAGGTAGGCATTGTCCTGTACTCAAGTTTTCTAGTTTGATTTCCACTAAAAAGCTGTCTACAGCTTAGAAAAACAACACACACAAAAGTAAACAGACAAGGTAAACATCTTAAAATTTTAAGGAATATTTGAAAATTAGTACTCAGATATCCTAAAAACCTAAGTTCTAGAACAATGCTTAGGACATCCTCCATAATGATGATATGACAGGCATTTAAAACATATAATGAACAGCAGGTTTCTTTGTCTTCTGAGTAGGCAATGATGTTCTTCCTTGTTATGACAGAGCAACCATGACTAAAATTTGCCAGGAACATTGCTTCAGTGAAGGTTTGCCTGAGGCGCCATGCAACAGTAAGAGAAGCTACAATGCCATGCAAAATTGCCATGTTATTGCCCATGTGGAAACAATGTCCACTAAGTTTCTTGAACCTGGCAGGTGAAAGAGGAGTGGGAGGAAACATTCCCTGCTCAAAGAATAAAAATAAGTCACTGTCCAAGAAAAGTTGCAGCAGCAGAACCCAACAGTTAGGGATATTATAAGTGGAGTCCAGAATCCTAATACACCCAGGGTCTTCATCATCTTCATTCTCCAAACTCTCGGTATAGGCAGCCTCAGGTTTATGGTGCCTAAGTAACTCGACTGACTCCACTGAGTGGGGGGTGGTGAAGGTGACAGATCGCAGAGTGAGGCAGTCAGAGCTTGGGAAGTTGGGACATGGTCGTCTTCCCTTCCCAGGGAGATTGGTGCAGTGTTTTCTGGCAGAGAACACGGTACTAAAACTTTCCCTGTCCCCCATCACTCCAGGCAGGTGGTGCCGTTAGTCATCAGTTTTTATTCCAGTCTAATTCAGACTTACAGAAGTGAAGTTTCTGCTATAATAATGAAGTTAATCTTGTTTAGGGATATGTCATCCTTCACAATCACAGGTTTGCATACATGTGAAAATTCTACATTCTAGCTCTGTATTTCTCAGGGCACTGAGAGAACATTAATCAACCATAACAATTATTCCTTTTCTCACTAAGAGTAATTGTGCACCATACTACCATGTACCGTGTAAATAGCTTATATTCTAGTAGGCAAGACAGACACCTTTAATAGGAAAAGTAAAATATGATTTTATAGATGTTATCATGGGATCTCTATTGGATCATTGGAAGATATCTCTTACCTAGTTTGGATAATGCAATGTTAAAAGATTAGGGGCTTACCCCAAACGATATAATTTCTAAGCTAAGACCTGGAGATCTGAAGCAAGAATGTCATTGGTAAAATGGATAATCCTAAACATAAGGTCTATGAGCAAAAGAGATCATTTTGAGTAATTACAATATATCAGGGTGGCAGGAACCTAATAGATGTGTTTGAAGGTATATGCAAGGCCTGTGTGTTATGTAAAAATTTTTGAATATTAGCTAAAAGCAGTGCAGAGCCAGGAGTTTAATCTATGAAGTAGCATAATTAGATTTGTACTTTCACAAGACCATTTGCCTTGTGGAGATAACATATGTGGGAACAAGACCAGAACAAAAAGACCAGTGAGAGACTGTTGAAGTAATTCAGAGGAGATAAGGTAGCCTGAATTAAAACAGGGGCCATGATAGATGGGAGATTTGATAGATTGAAAAGAATTTAAGAGGTAAAATACTCAGTTGGAAAGTGAGGAAGAATGCTGTTTCGGTATAACACTCAGGTTTCTGAGTTGTACATTGACAATGGTAGTAGCATGGTAGCAATTTGGAAAGGTGGGACAATACACAGGTTCAGCCTTTTTACATACACGGTTTAAGTTATCTTGGATATCTAAGTGGAGAAGTCATGGATAGGTACATTTCAGAAGTCGATAAGGAAAGTGATTGAAGAAGTTGAATGGATATCCTCATACAGGAAAAAATATAGCCTAAGAATAAGCTGGAGCTAGGATAGGACCCTAAAGAAGAATTCTGAAATTGGAAGGGATGGCGAAGGAAGAGGAGCCCTTGTAGGAGACAAAGGTTAAGACAAAAGTTCAGAGAAAAACATGGGTAATATAATGAAAAAATCCAAAGGAAATAAGCCTTTTAAGAAGGAAGGAGTGCACAACAGTATATAATATTATAGAGGAGTTAGTAGAGAAGAACTTCAAATAGTTCCAAAATTTTAGCATTATTAGTGATCTCTGTGTGAACAGTTCCAGTGAAATGGATGGGGAGGAAGCCATATTGCAGTGAACTGAAGCATGAATGGTAACAAGCCAACAGAGATAGGGCTTTGTCCCTATTTCAGGAAGTTTATCTGATTAGGAAGAAGAGAGAACAGTAGCAAAAAATAAAGCCATTTTTGAGAGATACTGGAAATACAGAAGAAAATAAAATACTGATAGCAAGAAATCTTAAATTATATGGAATACTTGGGATTCAGGAGCATAGTTGAGAGCATTGGTTTTAGGAGGAGGGGTGCTTCTTCTACTGCGATAGATGAGAAAGGTCCTTTGCATATATGTCATCACACACAGGCTTACTCATTCCTGTTCAGAAAGTAAGCCTGAATAAAACAGGGGCAGTAGGCAAGGAAAGGAGGAGCCAGATAATAGTGTGATACCCAGCAGGTGAACTAGACCAATTTCTTATTAGGTGTTGGTACTTAGGAATAAGGAATCAAGGTTGACTCTAGAATATCTGGTCTGGATGCCTTGGGAATTCAGGAAAAAACAGACTTAGTGGGATGATAATGTTAAAAACAAGTTGTAATATTGAAGTTCAGCTGGATATGACAACACAAATTAGATATAGTTGGTGATATCCAGTCTTCTAGGCTGCCAACCCTGTAAGGTAATATATGTCTGTCTAGTTCACTACCCTCAGAAGCCAGTACAGTGTCTGGCATAGAGTAGAGGGTATGGGCTCTTAGGCACTTGTAGAATGAGGAGCAACACCATCTAAAGGAGTCTCTAAAAAGTGTGAAAGGAGCACTCAAAAGTCTGCTGTTCCAAAGCTCTGGAGAGAAGAGTTTTCAAGACAAAGGAAATGGTCTGTGTAGTTGAATTCAGCAAAGAAGTCAATGAAGATGAGGGATAAACGTGTTCATTAAAGAAGATAATTTAAGGCATTCTTAGTAAGGATATTTTCAGTTTCACAAAGTAAGATTGCAATAAATTAAAGAGGCAATGGAAAGTAAAGAAATAGAGACTGAGAGTAGACTTCTTTAAAAAATAACCAATATCTTTTAGTGTGAAAATCAAAATATTAGATTATAGAATTCGTCTCTGAAACTTTATATATAATTTTATATGAATTTACTGAATTTGGAGATACAAGCCTATAAATTATAAGGGGGAAATGGCTTGTAGTTTAGAAAATATTTTGCAAATAGATAAATGTGTTTTCCTAGAGGAAAAAAATCCCCTTTTGAAAGTAGAGTAGAAACTATAACCGAATAATGGGCAGGAGTAAATATTTGCACCAATGATACAGATAAAGGATAACTAATAGTCAACTGAAATCAAAAATGAAAATATTAAGATCCTGCAAAAAGTTGAGAACAAGAAATATATTTTATACTCTATGACCTATAAATAATCTTATGAGATAATGTAAAATCTCACTAGCCATACAGGCATGTAAATTAAGATCATATTGTATGACACTTTTGTCAAAGTATCAACAGCTTTAAATATATAATATCCTAGTGTTGACCAGGGGCTTAGTAGAATGAGAAACTTCATGTAGTATGTGGTAAATTGATGAAAGCTTTTAAAACTACTGAACAAGGTAGATTATATCAAGTTCCTCAAAATGTTTATAGTTTTAGACATGTTATTTTTAATTCCACCTGAACAAATAAATTAATTAAATGGGTTAATTACAAACTTATGTAATAGATTTGTACATCATAGTGTAAAACCACTAACAGTATGTTTAGGATGAGATTTATATTACATGGAATTCATTTCTTATAGTACTAACTGAAAATTATAGTACTAACTAAAAATTGTAAACAAAAAAACAAAGCAAAACAATTCTCTGGGAAAAAAACTGCAAGGGAATCCCTTTAAAATGTTATCCAGCACTTGTCTTTGGATATTGAGATTTTTGGTGTATTTTCTTTTTCTTTATTTTTTTTTTACTTTTTACTTTTATTTTCTAAATTGTCTATAGTGACATTCTATTATTTTTATAATAAAAGGCTTAACAATTAATTTAAATAAAATCACACCAATGTGTGTTTAGAAGTAAAAGAGCATATATAGACACTAGTAATTAGGGGAGAGCAGAAATCAAAGGAAGACCTTTTTCTTTGGTTGGTGATACAAGAAATTAATGAAGCAAGACCCAGAGGAGTAGGAAAGCACAGTAGCTAAAGGGTTTCATTTTCTGCAGGCAGAATGATGTTGCTCCTAAACTGAAAGATTTATTGGGCAGCCTGACTAAATACTGATAAGAATTCATTGAGTAATTAATCCAGGTCACTATTATTTTTCCTACTCCAGATGCAAAAAGCAGGACTTCTGCAAGCTTCAAAGAGTACATCTTACTTTTTTCTCTCTCAGTGAGAGAAGTGACCCTGGAATGGTTTAGCCTGAACAGAATCATTTCCTGCAGCATTTGAATTGCAGTATCTTCAAGTTCATCCAGCCAACTGCACCACTGTGTTTGCTTTGTTTCTCACACTGAGCTCATGCCAGTCTACCAATCTATGCCTCAGGGTTAAAATGGTTAATATGATTTGAACCTTCATAGTAAAATCTCTTATCTTTACTTGGGGATAGCTGTCTAAAACCTTGGTTGAGTTAGGATTTATAGAGTGTTATTGTAGAGCTGAGAAAAATTTTCCAAAATGAGTACTTTAAAAAATGAATATCATAAATATGTATCACTATTTTTATCTATTTTAAATATTTTTTACATTTTTAATTTAATTGTTGTTCAAGTATAGTTTTCTGTCTTTTACTCCTATCCCAGCCAACCCCCACAGCCCTCCCCACCTCCTTCCCATTTCCATCCCCTCTAGTTTTTGTCCATGTGTCCTTTATACTTGTTCCTGTAAACCCTTTATTTTAAATATTTTTTAAAGATTTTATTTATTTATTTTCAGAAAGAGGGGAATGGAGGGAGAAAGAGAAGGGGAGAGAAACATCAGTGTGCGAAGAGAAACATCAATCAGTTGTCCTGTTGCCTCTTGAACACCCCCAACTGGGGACCTGGCCTGCAACCCAGGCATGTAGCCTGACCATGAATCAAACCAGTGACTTTTTGGTTCACAGACCTGCACTCAGTCCACTGAGCGACACCAGCCAGTGCTGTGTTGCTATTTTTAAAAACAGGAAGACACACATAATTTTAATCTTTAACTAAAAGTACACTTGTTACAAAAGGATTCTCTGCATGAAAAGAATAAGGACCCAGCTGTGTGCTCTATTCATTATGGGGGTCACTGAGTCCTCACTATTTTCTGTCACTGCACTGCTGGGTCCAACATCTGGTCTAGTTAACCGAGAAAACAGATAGAAGGCTGGGACTCTGCTTGTGAAGAGACTTAATACTATGCAGTAGCTGGGTGTAGCAATACCAAATCTTCCCTCTGTTTGAGTCTTTTTTCTAGCTTCTGTGCACCTAATAAAGCCATCTATCAAAATGGCGCCTGCTCATGGATTCAATGGTCAGCCCTTGTAAATGAAATAATAGTTCCTCCAGTATCCCAGATATAGATGGGTTGGCTTCAGCTCAGGATACAAGGGGTGTGGTCATTTTGGAAACACAAATGTCATTAGAACTAGCATAGAGTTTAGAGAAATAAACATTCTCATTTTTTTGCTTTCCAGAGAAGTGCCTCCATTATCCATTTAGATTGAAAACTAGAGTTATTTCACTAACTATAACAGCAACTTTTAAGGGAAAAAAGCATGACAGATGTATTCTCCTCACATATGCAGGATGACAAGTGCTAAGCTTGTGTGTGTGCATGTGTGAAAGTGTGTGAGCTCCTGCACCAAGTATTCAAAATAAGCTTTGCACCATGCTTCATTTGTTTTCCAAACGGCTTGCAAATATAAGGTGACTTTCTGTGTATGAGGATCTATGGTGAAAGAATAGTTCACATTAATAAATTGACATTTTAAATATCAGGTTTTAAATTATAGCATTCTTGTGAATTAGATTACCATGAGTTCGTTTTCAAGAGGTACATTTCTCTGGTGTGTTATTTATCAAACCTACAACACTAAGTCCCAAAACATTGTGATGGCACCAAAAATGAACCAGCCTGAAAAATCAAGTTCATGAAAGAGGGATGTAAAATAACACGTCTTCAGTGTACCTCTGAAACACATGGCATTGATGTAGCAGGAGTGTCTGTAAGTTTTTTAAAAAATTCAAATATAGCCCTGGCTGATGTGGCTCAGTGGATTGAGTGCTGGCCTGAGCACCAGAAGGTCACCAGTTAAATTCCCAGCAAGTCAGGGCACATGCCTGGGTTGCAGGCTGGGTGAGAGGCAACCAGATGATATATCTCTCCCACATTAATGTTTCTCCTCCTCTCTATCTCCCTTCCTCCCCCTCTCTCTAAAAAATAAATAAATATAATCTTAAAAAATTAAAATAAAAGCATATATAGTATATTTTACATTTGAGTATAAGGGTTGAGTACAAGGGTTGAAAAAGGTCTTTCTTTTTTTAACTACTTTATTTTCTTTTACATATGTTACTGTGTATTTTTACCTTATGTGATTTCTCCTTGTCATATTTTCGAGAACATTTTTACTATTACAGTTCCCCCTCCATCTCTGAAATAGCTACTGTGGCATAATATACACATATAATCCTGATAAAAATTGTATTCCTAACTTAAAATATTATATTATACAAACAAGCTTCGTTTTATATAAAATTAAAATTCTATTTTAAGAACCTTCAATATATTTATAAATTCCGCACATGGATAAAACTGGTATAAGAACAATTGGACCTTACAATAAGCCTGAAAAGACATCATACTAGGCAGATATTCTTTTATACTACAATTCTAAGCCTGTCAAAAATAATTATTTGAATTTGTTAATTATAAAAATAAAAACACTTATAAAATGTTGGTTGCATTAAAACATTTCCCTCATTTTTCAAAATAAGTGGGCTTGAAACTTCAGCAGAAGCACTCTATATGTAAGTGACTGACATTTTTCATACAGATGATTTAGCTTCCATGAATTAGTGCTTTATTTTTCCTTTCTTGTGATAAAATTATTACTCTAAACTTAACTCTTTGGACAAAACTGGCACCATTAAATAAAAAAATGAACTTTTCTTATTTCTTTCCCAGATAAAGAAGAGTTTATCAACAAGGATACTGTGGCACATGAAAAATTAGAAAGAAATAAAGAATATTCATATCAGTGGCTTCCCACACAGGTTGGAGTTCATGAAGCAACTAGTTCCAGAAATATGAAATGGTGAGGTCATTGCCTTTAAATTAGATTTTTGTATTGTAAACATATCTTGAAAATTTAAACGCAGGTTAATTGTGCTAAAACAAACATGACTTTATAGCCCAAGGCCCATATACTACAACAGCAGGTTATAAAAAAGGCCTCTTATATAGAAGATTTAATCACTCTTTATATTTTTCATTTTAAAATGTTTGAGAGCTCTGTTTCTGTAATGGTTAATAATATGAACTACATAAATGATTCTTCCTTATGAAGTAAAATGCATGGTATTTATTAATTGTTTATAAACATTATATATCTGGTAAGTTGTATTTTATTATGTGTTATTTTTATCATTTATGTTTGGTAGTTAAAATTATAATTCACTCCTGATGCTGCCCCCTTTACCAGTCATGTAACTAATTTTTAAAGTCTCGATGCTCCGTTTCCTCTCCTGTATAGTAAGATGATTATATTTTACTATCTATATCACTGAATAGGGGTGAGCTCACAATGTTGAAGATAGTAAATGTTTTATTTAGCAACAAACAGGGTCAATTAATTTTAGTTGTATTAATGTATGTTTTAGTTTGCTAGGGCTACCATAACAAAATACCACAGACTGCATGGTTTAAACAGTAGAGGACTATTTTATCACAGTCCTGGAGATTACAAATCCCAGATCAAGGAGTCAGCAAGTTTGGTTTCTTTGGAGGTATCTCCTCTTGGCTTGCAGGTGGCCCCCTGCTGAGTGAGTCCACACATGGTCACCCCTCATCTGTGTTGTCTGTGTTCTAAACTCCTCTTCTTATAAAAACACCAGTCATATTGGATTAGGACCCACCTATATGACCTCATTCTACATGAATTACATCTTTTAAAACCCTGTTTCCAAATACAGTCAAATCCTGAGGGTTAGGACTTCAACATAAGAAGTTTGAGGGGAAAAAAATCAGCCAACAACAATGCAATATAAAGCATATATATGCATAATCACTGAATAAAAGTTTTAAGGAAATAAAAGCCCAGAAATAACATTTTTAACATGAATTTTCAGGACTTTCACTTGAGCTACATATGTCCCCCCAAAAAGTAAAAAAAAAAAAAAAAAGTACTATTTTAAGCATTTATTAAATATATAAACTGATGTGGAATCTAAATGTAGATGATAATTTGGAAATGTTTTCAGGCATTGAGGTAATAACTATTTAAATGAGTAACAAACAAATAAAATCCTATGGTTATGAGAGTTAAAACTTAATTTATGTTTAAAATGTATAAAAATCAAAGTTTTTAGTAATATAATATATATGAACTAAAACCTTCATATATGCTCCATTATGTCAATGGAAGGCTTTTAAATCATGGAGAAGAAAGTACAGAATAAAAATAAAATTAAAACATTTTCAAATTTGAATTATGTCCCATTTGGTTGTGAGCAGAGAAAGTAGTAATAAAGCCATCAACATCTAATAATTTTTATTTTAGTAAGTATTCTAATTAATGCAAGTAAAATTTATTTTATGTTGGAATCAATCTAGTGTAATTCATAAGATGAAATCCTTAGAACTATAAACAAATGTAATATAACCCATAGCTTACCATCTATATTAAGTAGATACAGGTGGCCTGGTTCAGAGTTTTTAAAGCTTAGTGTAGATAATGTGGAAAAAAAAAAAAAAAAAAGAATAATTCAGGATACAGTTTAAATAAACTTACACATTTAACAATATCCCTACTCCTCGTAAATTATATTTAAATATATGATACAACCGGCAATTGTTCATGGATTTTCTTTTTCAACGTAAAATATATAAAGGAATATATAGCAATATTTTAAGAAATAATATTTTCAAGAATGGAAGTGCTTGAATAGCCAAATGTTAATGTTCTAGTTTTAAGCAGAAGTTAATTGTGAACATTAATATATTAAACACAATAAAACTATTTTAATAATAGGAAAATTTGCTTTACTCATAAGACCAGATATGTACATAAATATAAATATTTATATTTTTATAATTTATTAGTTATCATTCTTGTTTCCTTCAAATTTTGTTTATTCTATGTGTTTATGTTTGGCAAAAAAGAGAAGCATTTAAGATTTTTTACAAATTTAAATTTTATGTCAAGTTGAATTTAAAATGACTATGGAAATATGTAAATTTGTATATACCTTTGCATGTAAACTTTTTGAAGAAAACTATTACTCCCATTTTGTAAATTACTAATTACTCCCAAACTTTTAATTGGGCATTTCTTTTATGTTCTTTCTCTAAATTTATATAATAATGTGATTTCTGTTTTTGTCACTGTTGCAGCAATCGTTTCTTGCCTCAGTTAGATCCAGAGGTGCTTAATGGTGGAAGAGTTCAGCTTGTGGTAAGAAATGTGTTTAAAGTTACAGAAAATGTTGTAGACACCAGTACTCAATAAGTGGCACTTTAAATTATGTCCATGTATTAGTGTAAATTATGGAAATATCAAACTGTATTTATTTGGGAAACATCAAAATACTATGTACTAAAATAATGTGTTTTCTCTGCTTGTAATGTAATTTTAAAATATATTACTCTAAAATATTAATTCTACATGACAGATTTTAAAATTCTATATTACAGTATTTAAAATAAAATTATTCAGGAAATTACATAATAAAATTATTTTTGAATATGTTCAGAATAGAATACTTGAATGAAACAGCAAAGTACCCTCACAACTCAGAAAATTAAACCGATAAAAATACACAAGTAATTATGAACTCACCCACTCTAAATAATAAGAGTGTAAATTATCAGAGCTTCAGGAACAACCAAGTTCTAAAATAACATGTATGTTCCAGTTAGCATAACTGTTTGTGCATTGCTAAAGTCAGTTGCATTATATGCTATGAGATGGAAACCTATGTAAGCAGGAGAAGGACCAATATGGAGTCTAGAGAAATGGAGCCCCCTAAACAAGAAATTCTCAGTGTTCCAGAAATTTCCAGAGGATAGGGTACCCTGACCAATGACAGAAGTATATGACCTCTTTGGTAGGTAAAAATAGATGCATCAAGTGACCCCAACTTTATAACACCATCCATTTTTACTGAGACTCTATATTCACCAAGAAAACTAATTATAATTTCATTTGCCTTGTAGAATTTAATACAAGAAGAAAATGTAGTTTCTAATAGAAACTAGTATCATGTTATCCAGAACAGTAATATTCATCATTCTCATGAGCAACTCATTTAAGGAGTTTTCCTGAAATAGGAGCAAAATTAGGACAGTAGCTAAATTAATGTATTTATGAAAATATTTATAGACTATAAATTTGAAATAATCACTATACAAATAGTTTCTTACACTTTAATAGAGACTCCTCTGGCAGAGTGTCATGGAGATCACCACAGGAAAATCAGTACTCCGGGTACTTACACAGCACACATCACCTACTAGCACTTGCTCACATTTTGTTGAGCGGCCATTTGGATCAAGAATGGGAAATACAAAAATGCCAAGAAATTCCAGGATAAAGGAAGTAATATTACACTTAATTGTTATAGTTCTTAAAATTAATGAAAACAGATTAAGTAGATTATTAATCAAAATGGTGCTATGAGATGAATGCTCTGACAATTCTATTTCCATATATCACTATATTACACTCAGTACAGATAGACCAAAAATACACAGTGATGACAAGTGCTTTTTTTCCATATTGAAGAGGTATAGCTGAATACAAAAACAAGGTGAATGGTAGCAGAAAAGAAATACACATTTTATTTTTATGTGAGTAAAGACAGGGAAGAAATCTAGTATCTCTACACCAAAGACATACTGGGTGAACTGAAGGTCCAGAGTGGAAACCTTGCGGAATGTTGGGGAATGAGAGTACCCACTTTGCTGGGGAACTGGACATGGGTAATTGCACAACTGGGACCAGGACATAACAAAATTTAGGAAAAATAGTCACACTCACTTGTGTTATAAGGTCCTCAAAGACATAGAAAAAGACAGAAAATTAGAAAATAACAGTAATCAAATTTTCATGAGAGGACAGGTGGTTATGCAAATGAGTCTATTAGAAATTCTGGAAATAAAAATTATTGAAATAAACTCTGGACTGGACCTCATAAAAGAGAGAATTAGTGAATTAAAAGATTATCTACAAAAGAACAATAGATTGACAGCTAACATTATGTCAGAAACAATGCATACCAAAAAGACAATAAAGTTATTTCTTAATATTATGAATAAATATAAACATCATCCACTTCTCTAACTTTCAGAAGTGAAGACAGAATAAAGCATAATCAAATATTCAAGTACTGGGTTTTGATAATATCTCTGTCTTCCAAATAACATCAAAGCATATTGAGTGTCTGACATTAACAAGAAAGTTGGAAACAAAACATCATTTTAGTTGTTTCCAAGTATATATTAGAAACTGTTTCCTACAGAGAAAGTTAGAGTTCAGATTCTACAGGAAACATATTCTAAGATTTTGATATTTGAGCACAGGGCATTTATTGGGGGAGGCTTTCAGGAACAACTCCTTTGAGGGATGAAAGCAGTAGGTTTGAGCAGAGAGAAAGGGTGAGCTGCAACAGAGGTACCGCAGAGGCAGGGAGATCTGGCAGTGGGGAAGGCCCTTTAAAGTTGTCCCAATTTGAGGGGGATTTTAAGCTCCTGCATTGCCTCCAGAAAAGGTGTAACTTGGGAAAGCCAGCTTGCTTCAGTGAAGAATATTTTCCAGAAGGGACTCAGCTGAGAGCCACCAGGCTTCACTTTTTTTCAGCAGCTGTGGGAATCTCATTCAGTTATTATAGGTGATTTGAGTGGGGTATCATAATATTTACAATACTAGGTAAGTTTACTATTCAGGGATGCAATAACTTCATATATAAAATGTGTAAATTGTACCCAAGTAAATCTATAAATTCAGAACAATTCCAAAAAATTACAGCTGTTGTTTTAGATACTTGAAAACAGTCTCATTCTAAAATGTAGATGGCTGAATAAAAAGCCAAGACTGTGTAGGACAACTCTGAAAAGGTAGAACAACTGGTGCTACCAGATGGAAAGACAGTACAAAGCTAAAGTACACATTATGGTGCTGGTACTGGCATGGACAAATAGATCGATGGGTATGAATGGTGAGTTCAGAAATAGACCTCACTATATTGGAATGCAACATGTGATAAAGGTGGGAAGGGTCAGATTGTTAAGTAAATGGCATTCAGTAAGCTGGCATTAAGAAAAAATAAGGACTTTTTAGAGAGCATACACACCCTTAACGACAAATGGAATTCAGAAGGTTTGAAGATTCAAATGTGAAAAGTAAAGCTATGTAACTGAACAAATAAAAAAGAATATCGTTTCCACTTAGCAGTGAAGAAATATTTCTTTATTATTATTATTTTTTGCCTTCTAGAATTACTTTTTTTTTTTTTTTTTAAAGGAGAGAGGGAGAGAAACATCAGTGTGCGGTTGCCTCTTGTATGTCCCCTGCCGGGAACTGGCCTGGCAACCCAGGCATGTGCCCTGACTGGGAATCGAACCGCGATCCTTCGATTCGCAGGCCCGCGCTCAATCCACTGAGCTACACCAGCCAGGGCTAGAATTACTTTTTATTGTTAAAGCAACATTATTGGATACATGTAACAAAGTGACTTGTCTAATTGTTCAGGCTGGTTGTGTGGCCTTGTCACCAGTTTGTGTAGTAGTTTTAGAGGCTGTAACTTATCTGGTTAGTGTCTTAGGTAATAAGTTAGAATGTTGACACCTAATCCTAATTAGCCACATACATAAAGACTTTTAACCTATAAATAAATATGAATAAGTTGATGTGAATACAGACTAACTTTGGTTAATCAATAAGGATATTTCTATTGAATTTAATATCACTGAAGCTAATTTTCAATAAAAGTCATTTATTTCAATAAAAAACAAGAATTGGAAAAAAGTGATAAAAACTTAATTGATATAAACAGATTTAACAGTAAGTAACTATAATTTAATATTTGTTATTTAATCTGTCTTTAGACACATTGCAGCTTGGTTTTGGTTATATGTGTGTCCATAGTTAATAAGCTACTCTTATAATACCTCTATAATTAGTTCATCAGGAATCTTATCCACTCCACTATTGTAACTGAGAAAATAAAAATAGTACAAATTATAGGAAATGGAGAAGCCAAAGAACTTGTCTGTACAGTCCATGGACATGAACTAAGGAGGGGAGCATGTTAGAGAAAGGAGGGGTGCAGGGCAGAGGGGGATAAAAGGGACAAAAAGAATGGAACAACTGTAATAGCATAATCAATAGCATATACTTAAAAGAATAGTACAAATTTTCCTGGCTGGTGTGGCTCAGTGGATTGAGTGTCAGCCTGCCAACCAAAGGATCACCAGTTCGATTCCCAGTCAGAGCCCATGCCTGGGTTGCGGGCCAGGTCCCCATTGGGAGGCACATGAGAGGCAGCCACACATTGATGTTTCTCTGTCTCTCTTTCTCCCTCCCTTCCCCTCTCTCTAAAAATAAATAAATAAAATCTTAAATAAATAAAATAAAAAATAAAGTACAAGTTATATGGCAAAAAATTATTGTGTTAAATTAAATATTTCTTCCTATGAAAGATTTTCTAGGAAAGGTTAACAGACTGTAGACAGGACAAACTATTTTCAGTGCTAAAAACTAACAATATCTTAGTATCTAAATACAAAAGAATTTCTGCTAATGAACAACATAAAATCAGGTAACCCAGTGGAAAAAAAAATAGAAGTAGAACAGAAAAAGAATATACATAGATAGTTCACAGAGATGATGAAAGTATAAAATTAAAATGAATAAGTTATATTACTATAATGGTTATAGTAATGGTTAATAAGCATATTAATTTAAATTAGAAAATTGGGTAACAAAAAGTGCTGTCAACAATGTAGAAACACACATATGGCTGGTGAAAGTAGAAGCTGGTGGAATCATTCAGAAAGAAATCTGTGAATAGTTATTAAAAGAGGCCTGCATATATCCTATTATTGGAGGGAATATATGTATGTAATTTTATTTTTATAAAGATTTTATTTATTTATTTTTTAGAGAGAGGGGAAGGAAGGGTGAGAGAGAAACATCAATGCGTGGTTGCCTCTCACACGCCCGCTACTGGGGATCCTTTTTTTTTTTTTTTTTTTCAGTTCGCAGGCAGGCACTCAATCCACTAAGCCACATCAGCCAGGGCCATAATTTTACATATATAACATATAACTACATATAAATTAACTAGAAATTTTTATTTAAAATATTCTGCTTACCTCAATGTTAAAAATGTAAATATCTAAGGAAAAATGTTAACATTAATGTATACAAGGCCCCTACAATGACTGCCAAACATTGCCTTAAATAAATCACAGAGATATTCCATATTCATGAGTAGGAAGACTCAAATTATAAGATCTTATTAGTGGATAAAAAAGCTGTGGTCCATTTACACAATGGAATACTATGTGGCCATAAAAAAGAAGGAATTCTTACCTTTTGCTACAGTGTGGATCAATCTGGAGATCACTATGCTGAGTAAATTAATCCAGCTGGAGAAAGACAAATACCATGTGATCTCACTTAAATGTAGAATCTAATGAACAAAATAAACTGGTGAACAAAATAGAAACAGGCATGGATACATAGAACAGAGTGACCATTCTCAGTGAGAGGCAGGTGGAGGGGGGCACTGAAGAAAAGAATGTGAAGGGATTAGCTAAAGAACATATGTGCATAACCCATAGACACAGACAACAGTGTAGTGATAACCAGAAGGGATGGGGGATGGGGGCTGAGTGGAGGTAGGCAAAGGGGAGGGAAATGGGGACATCTGTAATAGTGTCAACAATAAAAAATTATGTCAATTCTCTAGAAGTGATCTACAAATTCAGTATACTTCTCTAAGGTTTTTTAGTAGAAATGGACAAATTTTAAAATGTATATGCAAATACAAGGGACCTAGAATAGTCTATGTAATCTTGAAAAAAGTGGTAAGGAGACTCATATTACCTGATTTAAAAACTGCTATATAGTCCTGGTAAACAAAAATGTGTATTATGTGCATAAAGATAGAAAAATTAATGAAAAAAGAATAGAGTGCAGAAAAATACCACACTTATAAGATTAATTTATTTTTCTTAAAAGTACCAAAGCAATTAAAAGAAGAAAAGAATAATTTTGTAAACAAATAGTATTGTACAATTGGATATGTACAAGGAAAAAAATGAATCTTAACTTCTACTTTGATATGAATTATGAGCCAAAATGTAAAAGCTAAAACCTCTCAAAGAAAGCATAATAAGATGTTTTCATAAACCTGCTGTTAGCAAAGAATTTTTAGGTAAAAGACAAAATCATAAATCGAAAAATAAAAATACAAATTGTACTTCATGAAATTTAAAATTATTTGCACTACTTTAGAAAGGCTCATTCAGAAAATGAAAAGAAATAAAAAGTCAAACCACATCCTGGAGGAAAAATTCATATTCTCTTCCTCTTCCATGCTTCTCTCCTCCCCCCCTTCACCCCTAATCCTCCTTATGCAGAGAATCCCTCCCCCACATGTAACATATCTAACAAAGGACTTGTATCCATAATACATTTTTTAAATTTCTAAAATCAATAATATAAAGACAAACACCCAAAGTCATTAAAAAATTGAAAAATATTTGAAACTTCACAAAGGAAGATATTCAAATGGTTAATAAGCATATTAATTTAAATTAAAGCAGTAATGACTGGCATATTTGTCTTAGCACACTGTCTCGAGGAGATACATGGTAATGGAAAAATACAATAAAATAATTAATAAAATAAAATAGCAATAAGATACTACTGCATCACACTAGAATGGTTAAAATTTAAAAGCTAGAAAACACAAATGTGGGCAAAGATATGAAACAACTAGAATTATCACACATTACAGGTATAGTGAAAAATGATACGACCATTTTGAAAAATAGACAGTTGTGTATAAAATTATACATGCTTCTATCCTATGATCCATTAATTCTACTTCTGGACATTTATCCAAGGGAAATGAAAACAAATGTCCACGTAAAGACCTGTTGGAAAATCACATAGCAGCTGTATTGATAAAGGCCATAAAATGCAAACAACCTAAATGTTTATCAAACTGTGGTATATTCTTACAATGACATACCTACTCAGAAATGAAAAGGAAGTAACTCCGGATACACACAGCAACATGGGTGAATATCAAGAACCATACGATGAATGAAAGAAGCAGATACAGAAAAGTACATACTTTAAGATCAGAGAAAACGAAGTAGTCCAATGGTGAAAAAATCAGAACAGTAGTATCATAGTCGCTTCTGAAGATGAATTACTGGAAGGAGGCACAAAGGAACTATTTGATAATCGTATTAGTCAGGGTTCACCAGAGAAACAGAACCAACAGGATCTGTGTCTCTCTCTCTGTCTCTCTCTCTTTCTCCATAGATAGGTAGGTAGGTAGGTAGATAGATAGATAGATAGATGGATAGATGGATATAGATACGTATTATGTATGTGTGTGTGTGTGTGTGTGTGTAATTTTCTCTTTACATGTGTATATATGTATACAGGACCTTAGAATAGCCAATACAATCTTGAAAAAGAACAACAAGACTTACACTATCCAGTTTCAAGACTCTTGGATTCAGAATGGAACTTACATCATCAGCTCTTCAGTCTACTTATCCACCCAACTAGAGAAACAATCTATCTACCTATTATTTATTAAAAATAATTGGCTCATTTGATTATGAAGGCTAAGTCCCATGATCTGCTGTCTGCAAGCTAGAGACCTAAGATAACCTCCTGGTATAGTTCCAGTCTCAGTCCAAGGCCTAGGAACCAAAAAAAAAAAAAAAACCAATGGTGCACATTCCAGTCATCAAACAGGAGAAGACCTATGTCCCAGCATCTTTAGTCAAGCAGAGAGAATGAATTGTCCCCTTTTCTGCCTTTTTCTTCTATGCAGTCCCTCAGTGGATTAGGTGTTACCACCCACATTGGGAAGGCCAATCTGGTGTCTGCTGATTCACATGCTACTATCCAGAAACACCTTCACAGACAAACTCAGAAATAATGTTCCACCATAGACATCCAAGTACCCTGTGGCCCAGTCAGACTATCACATAAAATTAATTGTCACCACAGTTATCTGTAATAAACAACTGAAATGAAGTGGAGGTGGGCAAAGGGGGGGAATGGGAGACACCTATAGTAGTGTCAACAACAACAACAAAAGAAAGCACTGTGTACCCATTAAAATATGGCATGATTGAAGAAATAAAGTACATTTGAAAACTTTAAAAAAATCAGCAGAGAGATTTAGCTTCACGAAAGAGAATATTCAAATAGAAATAATGCATGAAAAGGTTTTAAACATCATTAATCACTAGGCAAATTGTGAAAGCCACTATATTATACCACAATACAGCTATTATAGTGGTTAAAATAAAACCCTGGAAATACCAAGTGCTGATGAATATGGGGAGCAGTTGGATCTCTCCTACATTGCTACTGAGAGTGGTATAACCACTAGGAAAAAATTGCCAATGTCTTATTAGAGTAAATATACACTTAACTTATGACTCAACAATTCTGCTATTGAGCGGTTTTCTTAGAAGAATGAATCTATATATAAATATTCATAGCAGTTTTATCTGTAATAGCCAAACATTGGAAACAACCCAAATCTTATTCAGTGAGTGAAAGTATAACCAAATGGTGGTACATACAAACAACGGATATATGAGGTCTGTCTGGAAAATGTCCAACCACTGTTAATATAATGAAATAGTTTGTACCACATCGATGTAACCTGGCAGCCAAGGAGAGTGGACTGGAATATCTGCATGTGTCAACAATGATGACTTCACTGAACTAGTCAGTTGGGGAAGTAGATGCCACTGAGTGAGCATGTTTACTGTGTGGCCATCGCATTCAAAATGACTGAGTAGAGCAACAAATCTGCATCAAATTTTTCATTAAGCTTGAACATTCCTCCACAGAAACTATTCAGATGATTCAGAAGTCCACAGTTATGGGCAGCTAGTGATCGGCAGCCTCATCACAGCAACCTGCCCACTCATGCATTACATCTCATACAGAGATTTTTGGTGAAATATCAAATCACCCAGGTGAATCAGCTCCCCTGCGGCCCAGATTTGGTTCCCTATGACTTCTGGTTTTTTCCCAAAACTAAAATCACCTTTGACAGGGAAGAGATTTCGGACCATCAGTGAGATTCAGGAAAATACAACAGGGCAGCTGATGGCAATTCGGAGGACTGTATGAGATCCCAAGGTGTCTACTTTGAAAGGAACTGAGGTGTCATTGTCCTATGTACAGTGTTTCTTGTGTCTTGTATCTTCTTCAATAAATGTCTCTATTTTTTATATTATATGTCTGGATAACTTCTGGAAAGATGTTGTACAATAGAAATTAATAAAAAGCAACACACAAGAACAAAGTCTTGATACATACAAAGATTGATGGATCTAAAGAGCATCATGCTGAATAAAAGTAAAAAATAATCTCAAAAGGTTACATAAATAACATCCTCAAAAACATGTAACTATAGTGATGGAGAACATATTTGTGGTTACCATTGATTAGGTTGGGGAGAGGATATGACTACAGGAAGTTTCTTTGAAGACGAAACAGTCCTGTACCTTCATTGCAGTGTAGTTACATAAATTTATGCATGCAATAACATGTCATAAATGTAGAGACAAACCAAAAAAGTTTTTACATATGAAAATTGATGAAGTCTTAAAAAGATGTGTGGTTTAGTAATGGTATTGCACTTATAACAATTTCTTGGATTTAATTATCACACTTTGGTTATATTTCCTATGGGGGCATGCTGGGTGGAGGGTACATAGGGAATTCTCAGTAGCAGTTTTTGACATTTCTATGGGAACTCTAACTTACTTAAAAATAAATTTTTATATGACTGAAATTCATGTCTGAGATTTGTGCATTTCGTTGCATGTAAATTATAGCTTTATAAAACATGTACAGTGTCCTCTATGCCCTCAAATGTTATATAAAAGGCCTCTGCCTTATATAAGAACAGGGGTTTATGGAATGATAAATGGAAGGGTATGCATACTTCAGTTTTGTGCAACCAAAGATAAAAATTGGCCCTGGCTGGCGTAACTCAGTGGATTGAGCGCGGGCTGCGAACCAAAGGGTCGCAGGTTCGATTCCCAGTCAGGGCACATGCCTGGGTTGCAGGCCAGGCCCCTAGTGGGGGCCACGTGAGAGGCAACCACACATTGATGTTTCTCTCCCTCTCTTTCTCCCTCCTTTCCCCTCTCTAAAAATAAATAAATAAAGTCTTTAAAAAAAAGATAAAAATTGTTTTAAATCATTCATATATCTAGAAACATTATAATTTTTGAATAATTATATGTAGAAATACTATAAGATAGCTTATAAGTAAACTTTATAATGTTTTATCTCTCTTTTTAAAAAATATCTGGATAATAATTAAATAGGTATTTATTTTTATATGTGCTGTTTAGTATATCTTAACTTCTAAAAATACAAAATTTTAAAATTAAATATTTTAAAAAATGGACAGCTTTTTAAAAATATGAAGAGGAATTCCTTGTTTTTATTGTATAAATAAGAGATTTTTTTTAAAGATTTTATTTATTTATTTATTTATTTATTTATTTATTTATTTATTTTATTTATTTAGAGAGGGGAAGGGAGGGAGGGAGGGAAGAGGAGAAATATCAGTGTGTGGTTGCCTCTCACATGCTCCCTACTGGGGACGCAACCCAGGCATGTACCCGACT
The DNA here is from genome assembly GCA_039655065.1 of Glossophaga mutica. Taxonomy (NCBI): domain Eukaryota; kingdom Metazoa; phylum Chordata; class Mammalia; order Chiroptera; family Phyllostomidae; genus Glossophaga; species Glossophaga mutica. The sequence continues at coordinate 80,133,275 of CM077304.1, forward strand.
GGGAATCGAAGCAGCAACCCTTTGATTCGCAGGGCAGTGCTCAATGTACTGAGCCACACTAACCAGGGCAGAGATTCTCTATTTTTAACTAAGTTGCCTAGGTTGGAGGTGAATCATAATCCAGATGCTTAAAAGTCATGTTCCAAAATTTATACTCCTCATTTTATTGTGAAAATATAGAGAAAATGTGTCACAAACCTTGTAGATGGGGCTACAAACATAACCTGTTCAGAAAATAAGAACCAAAAATAATTTTTGCAAAATTACTATTTAGTAAATATTTTATTGAATTACACATAGAAAATTATGATCTGACATTAACTTAAAACTGTATTATAACCATATAAAATGTTTAATATTACAGTGTTTCAGAATTAAACACACATCTTATAGGATAAGTTTTAAAAGCACAAGCAGTTATATTCAGTTTTTAAGTATATCCATTTTGCATGCCATAGAAGAAGAAATGCATATTACTTGTGCTTTTTTTTTAATTTCTAAACAGTAATGGGAGGAATGATGTTCAATTTGAAAACCAATGTTTTCAAAAACAGAATCTGAATATTAATGCATATATGTCTGTGTCAGATGCACTAAGGGATTCTTGGTAAAATTTCTAGGTTTGCACTTAAGCTGCTAGGTGGCACCATTTTGAAAACATGTATTCCTGTTAAATCTCACCTTTACATTTGTATCCCTGTTATCATCTGACTTCATTAGTAACTGACATTGTTTTCTATCTCAAAAGAAGCACTCTTTTGTGTGTAAATGGCTTAGATGATAAAGAGATTTTTGGAAGGCCTGTATTCACAAATATTTTCTTGACATGTAGATATTGTCTTAATTAGGGGGAATGGATTTCTACTTTCTGTTTGGGCATACTTAATTTAAATAATCAAATTGAAGCAAATAAATCCTGGTTTTAAAACCTTGAGGCTTATAGTTAAAGCCTCTTTAGCCAACAGGCAAATCTCCTACGTATTTAGCATCGTTTTCCTTGTTTTGTAACTGGTCTCAGCAAAACTATGGTATTGCTTTGGTATTTCTCTCTTATTCTTGACTTTTTTAATCTTAGTATTAGTGAAGCTATTCTAATGGGAGTATTAGACACACACTCTATTGTACTAGTTGAAATAAAATTCAGAAGAATGTGTAACACCTTTTATATTAATCACAAGTGTAAATTGGAAGCCAGTTGTTCCTTATTTCATTTTAAACCGTTTTCTACTGAAGTTTATTGACAATGCAATGGTATCACTTAGCCAGGTACAAGAAAAAGTGGCTGACATTATAGAATGGTTTCTATTCTGAATTCAGCAACAGCACAATTGCTTGTTTAACAATAAGTTCATGTACGTAAGGGGAGAAGAAGTGGGGAGGGATGTAAAGGAGAAAGACAAACATCTAAATTTGAAAGAGGATGATCTTTAGATGCTAGTTTCATGAGTTTTTCTAGCTCATCACATAGGGACAGCTTTTTAACCACAGTGATGATTTTATGGCTTTACTTAATTTTTTTTCTCGTATCAAACATTAAAGACAATGCTTTCTCACAGGATTTCAAACATCCTGTGGTTTGGGTTAAATCCCAGCTATTTTGAAGCTGCTTTGCTTTCCATACTGCATTTCCCCCAACTTCATGGCTGAATCCTGATAAATCTTTACCTAATGATATTAGACTTTCTATAAAACAATATTTTATAGGCAAGAAGCTATTCTTTCACTTTTAGGTTCAGTCAGAAACAGCAATAAATGTTCAGATGGTAATTGGAGATTAAATAGATTATCTAATTCTTATGTCCTTACTAGATTTTGAAATTTCTATATATTTACCATTACCTCCAAATTAGACTTAATGTGTAGCATTTTTATATTAATAATTGTTGTAATAAGAAAGTAGAGGTCTTTTCTGACTTTACAGTATACGAACATGAGATGAAAGACATTTCAGGGAATTTTACTGAGAAAACTAATACTTATAAGTGTGAAATATAAATATTGCAGAAAATAATCCAATATGACATTTCTAACATTCAGTTAAGAATTAAATAATATTCTTGATAAATAAGTGATGTTAAACTGTGTAAAGTTTCATCAGTTGCCTTTAAGATTGATTTTCATCAAAATTACTGTACTAAAATGTTTTCTTTTGTTGTACAGACTCAAATAACAAACCTCAATTTTAAGATCGGCTCTTATTTGCGAAAAATGCTTTGACATAGTGCATCGTGCTGCCGAGGCGGCAGTACAGGGCTGTGGTGTCGTTTTGAGGGAGGTTGTTTGACAGAGCCTGTTTGTTTATTTGGGGTAATGTGAGCTGCATTCAGAAAATGCCATATTTTGTTTCATGATTGTATACATTCTCTCCCATTGCTCCCAGGCAAGACTTGTAAGCAGAGAAGACACGGATTTAGACCTTTTTTCCATGACCAGTGGAAATGCTTTGTCTGTGAAGAGAGAGAAAAAAAGTCAGGCACACAGACACTCATCGGGATCTTCAAGTAAGTTGTGGTTTCCTTCAGAATTAATTTAGAAATCACAAATGAATTGACGGAACCTAATGCCAACAAGAATTCTTTTACATATAGGGGGTAGAATGCCAGTAACCAGAACTGCCCAAAAATGTGTATTTGAATATTTTCTTTCCTTAAATGTCTTCTTTTGATATAAATGAAATTAAATTATATCTAAAATTAACAGCACAGCTATTTTAATTACATTCTGTGACTCAGTGGTCTACTCTCCCACCCCCTGATGGATCATATTGAATTCTTTGATCATTTACTTCTAAAAGAAATTTTTAGGCTAATTGTAAAAAGTTGGATTTATATATCAAAGTAGTGTATTTTGAACTTCTGTCATTGATTTAATAGATGTTTAGATAAAGTTAATTTTTAAAGGAATCTTTTAAAAAATAACAGATTTCAGATAATGTACCATCAAAACCATGCTTTAAAAAACTATTTCCATTAAAGGGATGATGGTTTATGTTTATTAATGATGGCTTCTTTCATTTGTAAATCTGTCATACCCATCTATTACCTTTATCATGGTTTCAATGAGAATTGTACTGCAGTTCACTCTGAAAAATGTGAACACTTTAAAAATATCTATATCTTATGGTATTTTGGGGTAATTTAGCCTAATTTTTCAAACTCTTCACTTAGGGTGTAAACCCTAAAGATTTCACAATGTTTATTAACATATTATGGTAAATTAGCATAAAAGATGTTTTATTTGATATATTTGTTAATTTCCCCAAAGTATGCTAAATCTCAGGTATCGGTACTTTAAGTTACACTTCATTATAGGTATTATTATTCTTGAAAAGGATGTATTCCTATTGATATTATAGTTATGTATGTACAAAGTCAATATTTGATTAAATGTAAAAAAGTCAGTGATCCAGATGGTATTCTTCAGATAAGTGAAAACTTCAAAATGATTCCTTGATTTTCATTCTTCATACAAGTACTTCATAAGTAGATTCCAGTCATTTAAATGAGTTGATGCATGTATGCTCATTTTGACAAATGTTCATTTGCTTTTGAGATAATTTTAATATGTCTAATTAAAAAATATTTATCAGGCTTTAAGTTCTTAGAGTGCTTGAGTTTTCTTAACCTGACTGCAGAATTTGGACACTAAAAGGTTGCTCTAGTCAATATGGCTAAAAAATATTTTAGGTTTATTCACCTGATATGGATTTTTTACGTTATTAGTAAAATGTATTACATCAATTGTAAATATATATTACATTTCAGAAGCAGTCCATCTGTGCCGCACATAGTGATGAATAATACATATCTGTTTTAAGCGCTGAATATTGCAGACTCACGTGATATCACTTTGGGGGCAGCAGGAGTAAAAAGAAACAGACCAAATAAAACAAAAACAAAAAAAATTGCCTACGGCTTTACAGAATATCAAAGTTTCTGTTAATAATGTATCATCTGAATGTTAAAACATAAAAAAGCTCAATAAGTCAGCAACTATCCTGAAATACATATGCTTAATCTTTCACTTATGTGACATAGAATTATATATTATAGAGTATACAAGATCATTATATATATATATATAGTTCATTGTTAACACATTTTCTAAAAAAAATTGAAATAAGGCTACTCACACTATAATTCCAATTAGTTGTCAATAAGTAACATTATAAACACTATTGATCTCTAAGTCAATTTACTAAGTGACAATTTAAACAAACTGCTTTAGAGAGATAGTTTCTAGTAGATAACAGAATGCTACACACCTAATTTTATAGTTACTAGTTAATTATAACATCAGCATAATATAATGGTAAAGAGTATATAGGTTCTGATGTTAATTTGCCTGGATTTGAATCATGATTTAATTTCCTTATCCTTAAAATGGGAATGATAATGGAAGTACCTACTTTGTAAAATTGTCTTTAGGATTAAAGGTAGAGAGTTTAGAACAATACCTAGCACATAATAACTGCTTAATAAAGATGTTCTTTATAATTGCACCTGCACGTAGCTGTAGAAGAACAATCAACTGAGGTAAGATATTGAAGTCTCCAGATTCTAGGCACATGGCTCAGTTTATAAGAAACCTACTCTTAATAGTTGCTTGACTAAAAACTTGATGTAGCCTATTTTTTTATGGAAATCTTTTAACCTCAAAGCAGTTGGGTCCCGGGTCTCCACGGCCCTGGGCCAACCACTTATAGCTTTGGTATTTTGACAGCTCTTCCCCTGCTTTCTGGGCTTTCTGTGTCTCTTGCTCAAAAACTTTTCACCTTATTAAAGCTAAAGTATTTCTTTTAGCTTAGCAAGCCAATTCTAGAGGGTAGTTTATAGACTGCAACTATAAAAATCTTTAAGCCTTTGAACCTTTCTAGATATTTCACTTTTAATGTTGCTATAATATTTGTAACAGGTATTCTTTAAAATCAGATAAACTCAGGTTTTAAAACTCCAGTACCACTATTTTTTTTGTACATGTATCTTTTTTTATTATTTTTTTATTTTAATTGTTCTTGTACAGTTTTCTGTCTTTTACTCCCATCCCAGCCCACCGCCCCAGCCCTCCCCACCTCCCTCCCATTTCCACCCCCCAGTTTTTATCCATGCGTCCTTTATACTTGTTGCTCTAAACCCTTCCCCCAGCACCACTATTAAATGGATGTTGTGTAATGTTGGGTAAATTATTTAACCTCTAAAAATGAGTTTATTGTCTGAAAAATGGGAAAAATAATGTCTATCCTATAAAGTTTTAGTGAAGAAGACATCCTTAAGAAGTAAAAATGTAGGTAAAGCATGTGATGTATGACCCAGCATATAGTAAGAGCTTTAAAAATAGTACTTGTTGTTTATATTGTCTGTCACTGCTGCTTGTTTTGTGTTACCATTGCACAGTTTTAAACAACTACAAGACAGAATTGTCTCCCTTGCCTTTGTGTCAAATAATACCAGAACCAGTATACTTTCAGCATGCCAGCCACCTCAAGCAATACATATTGTCTTTTTTTGTGAATTTCCAAAGATTTCTGCCTTTTTCCTTTTATGTCTTACTGCTCTCCTACAAGAAACCAAGTCAGTCTTTTTGTACCTAGCTTTCTAATATATTTTATGCTTTACAGAGAAATGAAAAGGTCACATTCTTATTTTTAAAATACCATTTATAAAATGAATATAGCAAGAGATTTTCTCATTTAGAAAAAGATACTTGATTTCCTTCAATGGTTTTTTTTTTCAATTAATTTTCTCATTTAATACTTAAAATGACTGCTATATTACGATAATAATAACTGTATTGCTATAGCAATCTATAGCTTTACAAATTTCTTTTAATTACCTTTTCTTATTTATAATGATTATTTTTCTTTGATAGCTAATGCAAATAAGACTCAAAGACTTTAATTTGTTTTGGCACAAAAAGTTTAACAAGGTAAAACAGCACCTTGTACCTCTATTTTCTTATTCCAAACCCAGTGTTACATTGCTTTTATTTTTCTGTGGACCAAAATATATAGCTTAGTTGGTAAGAGTAGAACATAAGTAATGTAGTCTTTCCTTCCTTCCTTCCTTCCTTCCTTCCTTCCTTCCTTCCTTCCTTCCTTCTTTCCTTCCTTCCTTCCTTCCTATCTTTTTCCTTCCTTCTTTCTTTCAAGAGCCATTTATTGAAAAATCACTGCTCATTATATACCTAGTTTAGGCTCCTGTTTGCCTCCTAATCATCTCTGCACTTTCCAGGACATTTACCATTTTCAAAGTTAGCCAGAGACTGAGAATCCACAATTCCTCTGTAATGGAGCATAATTAGCCCAAAATCAACTTCTTCTCTGAGGATAGCTAACAAAGATTTCTGAAAACACCTTAGTGTTTTAGAAACCTTATCAACAGAAGGTATTTTGAGTCAGTTCTAACATTATGCAATGCCTCCAATATATTTACAGAGTAACTTTATAGAATTTATAAAAAAAAATTATGAAAAGCATAAAGTGAAATAGTTAACTAGATGTCAATGCTAAATAATATATGCAGATTTAGAAACTAAGGATGGTAATTAAAGCAAAAGTAGATTCTAAAAATAACTATTAATGTTTATTCCATATTTAAAAGCACATTCTGCCCTGGCTGGCGTGGCTTAGTGGATTGAGCGCTGGCCTGTGAACCAAAGGGTCGCTGGTTCGATTCCCAATCAGGGAACATGCCTGGGTTCCAGGTCAGATCCCCAGTGGGGATCATGCAAGAGGCAACTACACATTGATGTTTCTCTCCCTCTGTTTCTCCTTCCTCTTCCCCTCTAAAAATAAATAAATAAAATCATTGAAAAGACACATTCATTAACATAATTTTATTTATTTATTTTTTTTCAAGTCAGGCACCATTTAATACAGGGATACATTCTGAGAAATATATCATTACAGGATTTCTTTTTTTTTTTTTTTTTACCTCGCCCCAGCCCACCACCCCAGCCCTCCCCACCTTCCCCCCATTTCCACCCCCCCATAGTTTTTGTCCATGAGTCCTTTATACTTGTTGCTCTAAACCGTTCCCCTTTTCCCCCGAAATTCCCTCCCCTCCCACTCTGGACACTGTCAGACTGTTCTCAAATTCAGTGTCTTTGTTTATATTATGCTTGTTTGTTTTGTTGATTAGCTTCCTGTTAAAGGTGAGATCATATGGTATTTGTCTTTCACTGCCTGGCTTATTTCGCTTAGCATGATACTCTCCAATTCCTTCCATGCTGTCGCAAAGGGTAGGAGCTCCTTCTTTCTTTCTGCTGCATAGAATTCCATTGTGTAAATGTACCACAGTTTTTTGATCCATTCATTAACTGATGGGCACCTAGGTTGCTTCCAGCACTTGGCTATTGTAAATTGTGCTGCTATGAACATAGGGGTGCATAGATTCTTTTGGATTGGTGTTTCAGGATTCTTAGGATATAATCCAAGCAGTGGAATTGCTGGGTCAAAAGGTATGTCCATTTTTAGTTTTCTTAGAAAATTCCATACTGTTTTCCATAGTGGTTGTACCAATCTGCAATCCCACCAACAGTGCACTAGGGTCCCCTTTTCTCCACAACCTCTCCAACACTTGCTGTTTGTTGCTTTGTTTATGAAGGCCATTCTGACTGGTGTCAAGTGGTATCTCATTGTAGTTTTAATTTGCATCTCTCTGATAGCTAGAGATATCGAGCATCTTTTCATGTGTCTCTGGATCCTCTGTATGTCCTCCTTGGAGAAGTGTCTGTTCAAATCCTTTGCCCATTTTTTAATTGGGTTGCTTGTCTTCTTAGAGTAGAGTCTTGTAAGTTCTTTATGTATTTTGGAGATTAATCCCTTGTCTGAGGTATCATTTCCAAATATGTTTTCCCATACAGTTGGTTCTCTTTTTATTTTAATACTGTTTTCTTTAGCTGTGCAGAAGCTTTTTATTTTGATGAGATCCCATTTGTTTATTCTTTCCTTTATGTCCCTTGCTCTAGAGGACGTATCAGTGAAAATATTGCTGCGTGAAATATCTGAGATTTTCCTGCCTATATTATCCTCTAGAATTTTAATGGTGTCATGGCTTATATTTAAATCTTTTATCCACCTTGAATTTATTTTTGTGTATGGTGTAAGTTGGTGCTCGAGTTTCATTTTTTTGCATATAGCTGTCCAGTTCTCCCAGCACCACTTATTGAAGAGGCTATTTTTGCTCCATTTTATGTTGCTGCCCCCTTTGTCGAATATTAATTGACTGTAGAGACTTGGGTTTATTTCTGGGCTCTCTGTTCTATTCCACTGGTCCACGTGTCTGTTCTTGTGCCAGTACCAGGCTGTTTTGATTACAGTGGCTTTGTAATACAGTTTGGTATCAGGTATTGTGATCCCTCCTACTTTGCTCTTCTTTCTCAAAATTGCTGCTGCTATCCGGGGTCGTTTATGATTCCATATAAATTTTTGAAGTGTTTGTTCTATGTCTGTGAAATATGCCATTGGAACTTTAATAGGTATTGCATTGAATCTGTAAATTGCTTTGGGTAATATGGACATTTTGATAATATTAATTCTTCCGATCCATGAACATGGTAAATGCTTTCATTTGTTTGTGTCTTCCTTGATTTCATTCTTCAGTGTTGTGTAGTTTTCTGCATACAGGTCTTTTACCTCCTTGGTTAGGTTTATTCCTAGGTATTTTATTTTTCTTTTTGCTATATCGAATGGGATTTTTTTCTTGATTTCTGCTTCTGCTGTTTCACTGTTGGTATACAAAAATGCCTTTGATTTTTGGATATTGACTTTGTATCCAGCTATTTGGCCAAATTCATTTATTACGTTGAGCAGCTTTTTGGCCGAGTCTATAGGATTTTCTATGTACACTATCATGTCATCTGCAAACAATGATAGTTTTGTTTCCTCCTTTCCAATTTGGATGCCTTTTATTTCCTTTTCTTGTCTAATTGCTGTGCCTAAGACTTCCAATACTATATTGAATAGAAGTGGTGAAAGTGGACAGCCTTGTCTTGTTCCTGATCTTAGTGGGAAAGATTTCAGTTTTTGCCCATTGAGTATGATGTTGGCTGTAGGTCTCTCATATATGGCTTTTATTATGTTGAGGAATGCTCCCTCTATTCCCACTTTGCTGAGTGTTTTTATCATAAATGGGTGTTGTACTTTATCAAAAGCTTTTTCTGCATCTATTGATATGATCATGTGATTTTTGTCCTTGCTTTTGTTTATGTGATGTATTACATTTATGGATTTGCGAATGTTGAACCATCCTTGCATCCCTGGGATGAATCCCACTTGGTCATGGTGTATGATCTTTTTAATGTATTGTTGGATGCGGTTTGCCAATATTTTGTTGAGGATTTTAGCGTCTACATTCATCAGTGATATTGGCCTGAAGTTTTCTTTCTTTGTTATGTCTTTATCTGGTTTTGGGATTAGGATGATGCTGGCTTCATAAAAAGAGTTTGGGAGTCTTCCATCATTTTGGATTTTTTTGGAATAGTCTGTGTAGGATCGGGGTTAGCTCTTCCTTAAATGTTTTGTAGAATTCATGTATGTCCACATGTACATATGCACACACATGTACAGATATATAATTTGTCATAGCTACAGTATGTATATGTGTGTATATATATGTAAAATACCCATTTATAATCCCCCACTGAGTAAACTTGATATTTAATAGTTATTGCGTATATATATTTCTGGGCCATCATAATAGCAAGTGGTTATATACCTATAATGTGCAGAGCACTATCCAGGCCATTAAAGTACAAAGATTGAGAGGCATGCCCAACTTTAATATTCCTATAAAAGGAAATTCAAATAAAAACAAAATACCATTTCACACCTATTAAAATGACCAAAATATAGAATACTGACAATACTAAATGCTGGCAAGGATGTGGATCAATAGGAACTCTAATTTATTGCTGGTGGAAATACAAAATGTTACAGCTACTTTTGAAGAGAGTTTGATAGTTTCATACAAACTAAACATATTCTTACCCTATGGTCTAGTAATCATGCTCCTTGGTATTTACCCAAAGGAGCTAAAAGCACATCCCACACAAAAACTTGCACATGAATATTATAGCAGATTTATTCATAACTGCCAAAATTTGGAAGTAACCAGACATCCTTTAGTAGGTGAATGGCTAAACAATCTATAGGACATCCAGATAATGGATTATTATTTAGTGCTAAAAAGCAATGAGCTACTGAGCTGTGAAAGGTGGAGGAAACTTAAATGAGTATTACTAGGTGAAATAAGCTAATCTAAACAGGTTACTAGTAGGATTTCAACTATGTGACATTCTTAAAAAGCAAAACTATTGAAACAGTAATCATATCGGTGGTTGTCAGAGGGCAGGGGAAGGGGACATGAATAGACGCAAGCACGGAGGCTTTTTAGGGGGGATAATGGGGGAAAGAAGAGGAAGGGTTGTCAAGGAGCATGTGTAAAGGACCCATGGACAAAGCTAAAGGGGAGTAGGACTGAGAGTGGGAGGGGAGAGGAGGGGAGAGTGGTGGGAGGAAAATGGAGACAACGGTACTTGAACAACAATTAAAAAAAAAAAAAAAAAAAGGAAGCCAGAGGGAAGGAATGCAGCGGGCAGAAAACTTGGAAAGAAAAGAGCTGTGATCCCTTCCACCAAGAACATACTTTCTTCTAAGGAATTGCAGTTGTGTGCATACGGGTATGCTTTTTACACTGGGACGAGTTATTTCAGCATTTTTACCTGCACATTCCGAGTCAGTCAGGTACATCAGTCTTTTCAGCAGAACATGCCTTAGGTACTTAACCTTTTGTGGCCTAGGCATGCCAAGACAAACAAACAAACAAAAAAAAAAATGGCCCAAATGAAAGAACGGATCAAAGCTCAAAAAAAAAAATACAACTAAGTGACAAAGAGATAGCCAACCTATCAGATGCACAGTTCAAAACACTGGCAATCAGGATACTCACAGAATTGGTTGAATATGGTTACAAATTAGATGAAAAAATGAAGGCTGTGCTAAGTGAAATAAAAGAAAATGTACCAGGGAACCAACAGTGATGGGAAAGAAAGTAGGACTCAAATCAATGGTGTGGACCAGAAGGAAGAAAGAAACATTCAACCAGAAAAGAATGAAGAAACAAGAATTCAAAAAAATGAGTAGAGGCTTAGGAAGCTCCAGGACATCTTTAAATGTTCCAATATCCAAATCATAGGGGTACCAGAAGGAGAAGAGGAAGAGCAAGAACTCAAAAACTTATTTGAACAAATAATGAAGGAGAACTTTCCCAATTTGGCAAAGGAAAGAGACTTTCACGAAGTCCAGGAAGCTCAAAGAGTCCCAAACAAGTTGGACCCAAGGAGGAACACACCAAAGCCCATCATAATTACATTAGCCAAGATTAAAGATAAGGAGAGAATCTTAAAAGCAGCAAGAGAAAAGGAGACAGTCACCTACAAAGGAGTTCCATCAGACTGTCAGCTGATTTCTCAAAAGAGACCTTGCAGGCAAGAAGGGGCTGGAAAGAAGTATTCCAAGTCATGAAAGGCAAGGAGCTACATCCAAGATTGCTCTATCCAGTGAAGCTTTCGTTTAGAATGGAAGGGAAGATAAAATGCTTCTCAGATAAGGTCAAATTCAAGGAGTTCATCATCACCAAGCCCTTATGATATGAAATGTTAAAGGGACTTATCTAAGAAAAAGATTAAAAAATATCAACCATAAAATGACAGAAAACTCACAGTTATTAACAACTACACCTAAAACAAAAACAAAAACAAACTAAGCAAAGAACTAGAACAGGAACAGAAACACAGAAATGGAGATCACACGGAGGGTTATCAGCAGGGGAGTAGGAGGAGGAGAGGGGGGAAAAGGTATAGAGAAAAAGTAGTATAAATGGCAGGTAGGAAATAGACAGGGGGAGGCTAAGAATAGGATAGGAAATGTAGAAGCCAAAGAACTTATATGTATGACCCATGGACATGAACTAAAGGGGGAGGATGTGGGTGGGAGAGGGTGTGCAGGGAAGAGGGGAATAAAGGGGGGGAAATGGGACAACTGTAATAGCATAATCAATAAAATATATTATTTAAACAAAAAAGAAAGCCACCCTGGCTGTTGTAGCTCAGTGAATTGAGCACCAGACTACAAAACAAACGGTTGTTGGTTTTATCCCCAGTCAGGGCACATGCCTGGGTTGCAGGCCAGGTCCCCAGTAGAGGCTGAATGAGAGGCAACCACACGTTGATGTTTTTCTCTTTCTCTTTCTCCTTCCCTTCCCATCTCTCTAAAAATAAATGAATAAAATATTTTTAAAAATAAAGCCAATTGAAGCTAAAAAATACTCTTGATGAATACATGTCATTCATTACATATTTTTCCAAACCCACAGAATGTACAAAACCAACAGTGAACTGTAATGTAAACTACGGAATTTGGATGATTATGTTGTGTCAGTTTGTTCATCAGTTTTAACAAAGGTACCTCTCCGGTGGAAGGTGTTGATAATGAGGGAGACTGTACGTGTGTACGGGAAGGCGGTGTGTGGGGAATCTCTACTTTCCCCTCAGGTTTGCTAAAAACCTAAAACTGCTCAAAAAATAAAATATTTTTAATATATTTTATTGATTATGCTATTACAGTTGTCCCATTTCTCCCCCATCATCCCCCCTCCCTGCACACTTTCTCCCACCCACATTCCCCCCTTTAGTTCATGTCCATGTGTCATAAGTTCTTTAGCTTCTACATTTCCCATACTATTCTTGCCCTCCCCCTGTCTATTTTCTACCCACCATCTATGCTACTCATTCTTTGTACCTTTTACCCTCTCTCCTCCTCCCATGCCCCTGTTGCTAACCCTCCATATGATCTCCATTTCTGTGGTTCTGTTCCTGTTCTAGCTGTTTGCTTAGTTTGCTTTTGTTTTAGGTGTGGTTCTTAATAGCTGTGAGTTTGCTGTCTTTTCACTGTCATATTTTTTATCTTCTTTTTCTTAGATAAGTCCCTTTAACATTTCATATAATAAGAGCTTAGTGATGATGAACTCCTTTAACTTGACCTTATCTGAGAAGCGCTTATCTGTCCTTTCATTCTAAATGACAGCTTTGCTGGATAGAGCAATTTTGGATGTAGGTCCCTGCTTTTCAAGATTTCAAATATTTCTTTCCAGCCCCTTCTTGCCTGGAAGGTCTCTTTGGAGAAATCAGCTGACAGTCTGATGGGAACTCCTTTGTAGGTGACTGTCCCCTTATCCCTTGCTGCTTCTAGAATTCTCTCCTTCATTTTAATCTTGGCTAATGTAATTGTGATGTGCCTTGGTGTGTTCCTCCTTGGGTCCAACTTGTTTGGGACTCTCTGAGCTTCCTGGACGTCCTGGTAGTCTATTTCCTTTGCCAGATTGGGGGAGTTCTCCTTTATTACTTGTTCAAATAAATTTTCCACTTGTTGCTCTTCTTCTTCCCCTTCTGGGACCCCTAGAATTCGGATGTTGGGACGTTTAATGATGTCCCAGAGGTTCCTAACTCTCTCCTCATTTTTTTGAATTCTTGTTTCTTCCTCGTTTTCTGTTTGGTTGTTAGTTTCTTCCTTCTGGTCCACTCCATTGATTTGAGTCCCAGTTTTCCTTCCATCTCTATCGGTTCCCCATGCATCTTCCTTCATTTTACATACTGTAGCCTGCATTTTTTCATCTAATTTGTGAGCAAAATCAACCAATTCTGTGAGCATTTTGATGACCAGTGCTTTGAACTGTGCATCTGATAGGTTGGCTATCTCTTCATAGCTTAGAGGAATTGGCTCTGGGGTTTTTCATTTTTTCTCTGGTTTGAGCCATTTTTGGTGGGTTTTTTGTTTTGTTTTGTTTTGGTTTGGTTTTAGTCTGGTCGCGGCTATTACGTAGTGAGGGGTGGAGCCTTAGGTGTTCCTCAGGGCGGGGCAGCCCAGTCGCTGGGTTGTGACGCTATAGGTGGGGACAGGGTCCGAGAGGGAACAATGGCGCCTGTTCCGCTCTCTCCTGGACTTCGGTCCCTTCCGCTGCTTCCCCTTCGCCTGGATTATCTGCGCACTCGCGTGTGCTGTTACATAGTGAGGAGTGGAGCCTCAGGCGTTCCCCAGTGTAGGACAGCCCAGTCGCTGGGTTGTGACAATTTAGGTGGGGGCGGGGTCCGAGAGGGAAGAATGGCGCCTCTTCCGCTCTCTCCTGGATTCAGTCCCCTCCGCCACTTCCCCTCTGCCTGGACCGTCTGCGTGCGCGAATGTGGGACCACCTGGTCAGCCAGCCGCCTTGTGCGGCCTCACTGGGTCTGCACAGTTGCCCCCCTGTGCCCCGGGTCTGCCAGCTGCTGCCTGTGGGCCCGAGGACCGCCAGCCACCGCCTGTGCACCTGGGAACTGCCCGCCGCTGCTGCTTGCGTTTCCGGGTCCACACCTCCACTTTTTCCTGCCTCGACTCCACCCCTCTTACCGATCTGGATGAATGGTTGTTGGACTTCCATACAGTTCAATTTTCTATAAGTTCTGGTTGTTTTCTTGTTTCTAAATATTTGTTGTCCTTAATTTTGGTTGTGAGAGGAGGCACAGTGTGTCCACCTACGCCTCCATCTTGGCCGGAAGTTCTCCAAAAAATAAAATAAAGCCTTAATAAAAATGAGGAAGGGGTGGAAGAAAAGAAAAAAATGGAAAAGAAAAGTTCAGAAGTGTGTTTCTTGCCACCTATTTCCTGAGATTTACTTTGGAATAGGAAGATTTATATTTTAATTAGATAAATATAAATTGCTCAGAGTTAAAGAGGCAGAAAGCTGTGGAGTTGAGACTGAAGTCTGGGTATCCTGATTCCTCATCTAAAGGTATCCATTGCTTCCCATTCAACTCTTCTGCATCATAAGTGTTTTGTTTTAATCTATCTCAAGATAAAGATGGAGCAAAAAAACACTTTATAAGTTTTATTTCCTTAAATAAAAGTACTAAAATGAAATATGTGTGCTTAGCGCATAGGAGGTACATTTATTAAGAGAATAAATGAGCATATCAGCCATTGTTGCTTTTCTCCTATATCATATGTTTGTATCATCTTATTTTCCTGTTGATATTGTCTCCTCCACAATAAGGGAAAGTATTACCATTAACATGCCATGGCCTTCTCTCCAAACTATATGTATGAGACTTGGGTTAATAAATGGCTGCAGATATTAAAGAAAATTTGTAATATATTATAAATAATACTATTATGAAATTCAAATGCTTAACAGACATCTTTTTATATTATTTGGCTACAATTAGATTTTTGTTTACTGTTTATTCTCTTTCTCCCTTCTATAATGTGCATGTTTCAGGAGGGCAGGGAATTTAATGACATATCCTAGGTACATAGAACAACTACTTGGCATATGTTAGGCCCTTTGATGTACATTTAATAAACTAAGTAATGGATGAATGAACAAGTACGGCTGTCCTTTAGTTGAAAAAGAGCTAGGAAAGGAGTATCTTACATTTTCGAGCTTGATAGTGGAGTAGAAAAAGGAGAGGGGTAGAAGATTGACTGTTTGGTAGACATTCAACGGTGTCTGCCAAAGCTTCTAAGAGCATCTGGCCTATCCAAAATCCTGGTATTGTGACACTAACTTTAGTTGAGGTCTGGTAACCCACTACCACTCTAAGACAAGCAACCCAATTAAAAAATGGCCAAAGGACTTGGGCAGACACTTCTCCAAGGAGGACATACAGAGGATCCAGAGACACATGGAAAGATGCTCGATATTGCTAGCTATCAGAGAGATGCAAATTAAAACCACAATGAGATACCACTTGACACCAGTCAGAATGGCCCTCATAAACAAAGCGACAAACAGCAAGTGTTGGAGAGGTTGTGGAGAAAAGGGGACACTAGTGCACTGCTGGTGGGAGTGCAGACTGGTACAACCACTATGGAAAGCAGTATGGAATTTTCTAAAAAAACTAAAAATGGATATACCTTTTGACCCAGCAATTCCACTGCTAGGACTATATCCTAAGAACCCTGAAACACCAATCCAAAAGAACCTATGCACCCCTATGTTTATAGCAGCACAATTTACAATAGCCAAGTGTTGGAAGCAACCTAGATGCCCATCAGTAAATGAATGGATCAAAAAACTGTGGTACATTTACACAATGGAATTCTATGCAGCAGAAAGAAAGAAGGAGCTCATACCCTTTGCAACTGCATGGATGGAACTTGAGAGCATCATGCTAAGCGAAATAAGCCAGGCAGTGAAAGACAAATACCATATGATCTCACCTTTAACAGGAAGCTAATCAACAAAACAAACAAACAAGCATAATATAACCAAAGACACGGAAATTGAGAACAGGCTGAAAGTCACCAGAGGGGGGAGGGGAGGGAATTTCAGGGGAAAAAGGGAAGGATTTACAGGAACAAGTATAAAGGACACATGGACAAAAACTATGGGGGGGTGGAAATGGGAGGGAGGAGGGGAGGGCTGGGGTGGTGGGTTCGGGTGAGAATAAAAGACAGAACACTGTACAAGATCAACAATTAAAATAAAAAATTTTTTTAAAATCCTGGTATTGTTATTAAGGAGTACAATCTATCTGAATGGTAAGGGTTTTCTTCCAGGTGAGTCTTTCAATCAACCCAGTCATGGGATACAAGTTCCCATGGATTTAGCCTACATGAAGCCAGTTCTATCATTTGTTCATTCAGAAATATTTGTGGAGTGCTCCTGAAGGCCCACTGCATTACACAGGGGAGAGAGTGCTAAGCAACATTAGCCTTTATGGAGTTTATAATCTACATAAATAAATGCTGTGGCAGTCTGGGTCCAACCAGAAGATAGCTATCATACAGCAATTTACACAGGAAAAGTTTAAATGTTATTTGTTTTACTAAAGGAGTAGCTTGAATATATAAAAAAACTCTATGGTACCCTAGTTGCTGAGCAAGAGCACCCAAGAAAGGACAAACTTGGAAGGAGTTCAGACTTCGTAGGACATCAGAGAAGTTCCCTGGTTTGGCCAGACCAAAGCTAGTTTATAGTTACTGGGCAAACAATAAGCAATTCTCTGCAATGCAGTGATCGGCAGCATAGGCATGACTTAAGAGTGGACCTAGTCAAAGCACAGGTATGAGTGATGCATGGACAAGGACAACGGTGTGGGGACTGACTGTAGGAGTGGGGGTGGAGTGGGTGGATGAGGGCAAAGTGGGGAAAGTTGGGACAAATGTAATATAATAACAATAAAATATTTTTTAAAAAAAAGAGTGGACTTTGATAGGGCAGAAGGTGCAGCAGGCTTTGGATCCCCTGTGGAGAGGATAGCATATAAGTCACCATTGGGTCCAGGCCGTGTGGCTGCAGAGGGATCACATTCTGAAGCTGCAACAGAGTCCTCACACCCACAAGGCCAAGGCCAACCCCACCTGTACCAGAAATTCCAAACGCTCTTCTGGCAACATCCCTTCAGCACCCTCTACTGAGAAAGTTTAGCATTTTTTTCACTGTAAAGTATTATGAAACAGGTAATTGAAGGGTATATTTATTGCTGTGAGGCAGTAAGTTGAAAGCTGAGGTATGTGCATGCACTAAATGACTGTTCTCTGAACACCCTTTATATATATGTATGAATTATAGGTATGTGTATGAAAAACATCTTTATAACAGTAAATTGGACTCCAGATTCTTGTCTTTGGAAGAGATTCACGGCTGAGACGAAATTAAGGCCTAGTATTATTTTACTTATGGCTCTTAAACTAGAAAATATGTTTGAGTGAGAAGAAAATGCAAAAGAGATTCACAACTGAGAAAAATTGAAGAAAAGTGTAAGACCTCAAATTATTAAGAAAATGTTATTCCATTATTCTTTTCCTCTTCTGTTTTATATGCTACTTCCAGCCTTTCAAATCATGTTATTGACTAGGGAAACAATTATCTGGGAATTAATTTAGAAAGTATAGTGAACCCTCAATAAATTGGAATTTTGAATACAGAAGTAAGAGATCATTAATATGACAAACGCATTTTAAACACTGAGAGACAGTATGATATTGGTAGGAATATTGTGGTAAGGAGCTGGAGAATGAATTTCTAGTCCTGGTTTGGCTCCTCACCAGTTTGTTTGTGATCTTGGTTAAGTCACTTACAACTCCTTTATAAATTTAATAGGTAAAAGGCAGCCTGGTACAATGGAAAGAAATTTAGTGTAGGCCACATTTAAATTTAAGCCCCATC
The DNA here is from genome assembly GCA_039655065.1 of Glossophaga mutica. Classification (NCBI taxonomy): domain Eukaryota; kingdom Metazoa; phylum Chordata; class Mammalia; order Chiroptera; family Phyllostomidae; genus Glossophaga; species Glossophaga mutica. The sequence continues at coordinate 80,151,481 of CM077304.1, forward strand.
TCTGCCTAGCTGGTGTGGCTCAGTTGGTTGGCACGTCGTCCTGTAAATCAAAAGTTTGTGGGTTCCATTCCCCCATCAGGGCACATGCCTGGGTTTCTGGTTCAGGTCATCATGGGGAAAACCGACTGATGTTTCCCTCATGTCAATGTTTCTCTCCCTCTTTGTCTTCCTCCCTCCCCCACTTTCTAAAATCATAAGCATAGCCTTGGATGAGGATTAAAAAAATTAAAATAAATTTAAACTTCCTGTCTCACAGTTACATTTTTGTGTGTTTATATGGGATATTTTAGATTTGGTTTGTCCATTTAGAAAATATTGTGGTGGAAATGAGGTCCATGTAAATACATATTTTGTGTTCATATGGAAAAGGGGAGAAAAAGAAAAATAAACCTAAAGGAGTTCCAAGAGTTCCTCCAGCTTTGAATATCCATATTCTGCAACTAGAACAATAAAACACTGTACACGCCATTTTCCTGATTACAAAGCAACAGAAGCTATTGTTTCTGATGTGTTGTAGCGTGAAAACCATGTTTCCAAGTGAAAATTTTCTCCATCCAAAATACTTCTAAATGACCCTGATTTTATACATTGTTTAAATTGTCTCTAATTAGCTAAGCTCAGTTAACTGAGATGAGGGGGGAAAATCTTTCCTTTAAATGCTTTCCGATGAAAGATCAGAAAATTCTACCATCTATGAGAAATAAGAACTATTTTATAAAATTAAATTGAATTTTACAAAGTTAGAAGTGATTTTGAAGATCAACATGACTACTGAGATAATTTGGCTTAAGAATATTCTACTATAAATACTTAGTAGACATTTAAATGTTCCAATATGTGTTTTTTAAATAAAGCAATTTCCTATTGAGAACCTAGTTGACATTTCATAGGGAAGCATTTGGAAATTACCTTTAGCTTACTTTAGCTCAGAAATTTTTAGCCGGTGTGCTGTAGGAATTTTTAAAACATGAAATGCCTGACTATCTTAGGCAGGGGCACTGACCTTTTCCCCTTAGATTGTTAAATTTAAACAATGACAACAGCCAACACAATAGCCGTACTGTAATTTATGTAATTTACCTCCCCGTTTTCTCATCTCACTGCTCTCTAAGCCTCTGCCTCTCCACCACTAACCTGCATTGCCTTTGAAATTTCCCTTTCTCAAGGCTGCAAGGTCTCCAGCATTTTGACCATTATGACAGTTCTGCTACTTCTTACAGATCCTTTATATTCCATAACTTATATTTATAAACCAATGATTTCATTACTGAATGGTTAGGAACATTTTACATTTAATTTAATGTTTTGTCACAGAGTGATCAAAGGTGAGTACAAGTTATATTTAACCTGGTTCCTACTTGCATATTTTTCAATATAGGTTAAAACTATATGTGAAAAGAATAAATTGAATTTTGTTTCAATTGTATGCTATTAACTAGTATATGGGTTTTACTTGTACTAGGCCTTTAGAAAATCTAGAAATTATATATTTCTGATATTTTTTCATCATATACTATCTTAAAGCAAAAACATGTAGTCCCTAGGATTTTGTGTTTATTTTTGCAAAATTTAAAGGAGACACTACTCAGTAATGTCATTTTATTAAAGTATATGTTCATGTAATATAGCCAAAATCACTCAAATATGAGAGTATTCTTTGAATAGCTTCAGAAATTGTGGTAACACCTAGTTTACAAAGACATTGAAGAGTAAGCAGATACTAGCATAAGCAAAAGATAAGAAAATCTGAAGAAAAATTTTGATAAAATAATTCTTAAATTTTAAAAATTATGTTAGGGGTTATGAAATCCTAGCATATGTCATAGAAGTAAGTAGATATAGATATAAATATAGATATAGAAATATCTTTTTAGGTGTTTACTTGCTTGCAGAAATTGAGGCTAGTATTAATACATTTTATTCATTTTTAGTTTCATCAACCTTATTTCCAGGTAATGAGCAGTTATTCCCATTCCAAAGCATGCAGAAACAGAAATGCATCTCACCTTTGCTACCTATTGATTTTCTTTATGGTAGTATTATATTAGAGGTATATTTTATTTTTGAATATTAAACTAGATGTTGTCTTGTTTACGATAAACCTGAGTCATGTAAAGTCAAATTTCAACTACATTATTATCACCTGTGGGAAAATAATTTAACTGCACTGCCTCAGTTTCCCCATTTTTAAACTGAGGGTAATATGTGTCTTGCAGACATGTAATAAGGATTTAAAAAATGGTGGATATGAAGGGCTGAGGCAGGGATTGGGACATAGTGGACTTTTAAATCCCTACTGCTCCTTTGGTGTGAATTTTCAGGAAAATTAAGAGTGAATTGTTGTTGAAAGAGAATTGAAGAGTAAATGGATGATGAGAAAATATTGGCAATAGCACATAATACTCTTTGAAAAGATTTGAGAGTTAAAAAAGAATGTGTTAAAAATGTGGATGCTAAACTTTTTTATTTACAAAAATTATTGTTCAATTACAGTTGTCTCACATTTTTCCCTGTTGCTCTCCCCTGCCCTCCCCCCACCCACTCCCACACTGCATGCTAAACTTCAACTAACTGGCATACTTTTGATCAACTGGCATACATATAAATGAAAGTGTTTTGCCTACAAAACCCTCTAATAAAATAACTCTGTGATACTACTATCTATACCAACTGCTGCAAAATGTTATTGTAGGAGAAGTAAAAATTGACTATCAGATTTCCCAGTTAAAAGATTCAAATGTCAGTCCCACTCTAAATGTTACATACTTTTTCCCAGATAAAAATAAGATATGGGTAAGATTTTGTAAATAACTTTGGCCAAGTTAAACATTTTTGCTTTATATATTATAAAATCTCTTTCTTTTTTCTTTATTTTTTAATTTTTATTACATTTTGTATATACTTTTTATTTTTCTAATTGTTAAATTTATCGGGGTGATATTAATTAATAAAATTATATAGGTTTCTGGTGTACAATTCTATAATACATCACCTGCATATTGTATTGTGTGCTCAGCACCCAAAGTCAAATCTTCCTCCATCACCATTTATCCCCCTTTACCCTCTTCTACCTTCTCCCATCCCCTTCTGGCAATCACCATACTGTTGTATCTATGAGCGTTTTTCTTTTCTTCTTCTTCTTTTTTTTTTTTTTTTTTTTTTGATGAATCCTTTCACCTTTTTCACCCAGCTCCCCAGGTCCCCTCTCTTTTGACAGCTGTCAGGTTGTTTTCTGTGTCTATGAGTCTGTTTCTATTTTTGTTTTAGTTTGTTTATTTTGTTCATTAGATTCCACTTATGAATGGAATCGTATGATACTTGTCTTTCTGTAATTGGCTTATTTCATGTAACATAATACTCTCCAGGTCCATCCATACTATTGTAAAAGGTAAGATTTCCTTCTTTTTATGGCCTAATATTATTCCATTGTGTAACTGTACCATGGCTTTTTCATCTACTCATCTACTGATGGGCACTTGGGCTGTTTCCAGATTTTGGCTACTGTAGATAACACTGCAATGAACATAAGGGTGCATGTATTCTTTCCAATCAGCATTTCATGTTTCTTTGGATATATTCCCAGAAGTGGAATCACTGGGTCATACGGCAGTTCCATTTTTAATTTTTGAAGAAGCTCCATACTGTTTTCCACAGTGGCTGCACCAATCTGCATTCTCACCGATAGCACAGGAAGATTCCCTTCATTCTGCATTCTCATCAACACTTGTTTGTTGATTTATTGATGATGGCCATTCTGACATGTGTGAGATGATACCTCATTGTGGTTTAATTTGCATCTCTCTGATGATTAGTGGACTTTGAGCATCTTTTCATATGTCTATAGGCCATCTGTCTATACGCCCTCTGGAGAAGTGTCTATTCAGGTCCTTTGCACATTTTTAACTAGATTGGTTCTCTCTTTTTTTTTTTTTTTTTGGCGTTGAGTTGTATAAGCTCTTTTAAATTTTGCATGTTAACCACTTAACAGATATATCATTGGAGAATACATTCTCCCATATAGTGTTGTGCAAAAACTTTTTAGTTTGATATAGTCCCATTTAGTAACATGTCATAAAGAAGTTTGAGCTATATCTCATAGAATTTATTTTTTTTAATTTTTATGAGCAAGAGTTGATCTTTAATAAGGTAAATTTTAAAACTTAAAGACTCTTTTCATTATTGTTTAAGCCATTAACTTTCATTTTTTTTGGAGGTGGGAAGGTAGGAGCTTTAAATATGCAGGATTTGTCCCACAGTTTGACAATTAATTAAATAAACTATTAACATTACACTTCAGCCCTCAAAATATTCCTGCAACCATAGCTGGATAGTCAAAATTAATTGCTATAAGAGCAAAAGCACGGATGGTAGACTCACCTAATAGAAAAATGTTAAAAGTCTGCTACCAACTAGGCACCCACTGTTGATCCATGCCCTTTAACAGACTGATACTGCCTATTTTGAAGATCTGAAACAGTTTGATGAAACAGTCAACAATGACGCCTGACACAGTTAAATGTAGCAGTTATTAGTAACTACAGAATAATGTTTACAGATCTGAAAGGATGATTAGTTTCACCAGCAGTTGACATTATCTAGAGAAAGACAGATTTCAACTGTATTTGTGTGAGAGAACTAGTTGTACATATGTCAGCTACATTTATTATTTATTAAAAAACACATTTTAACACTTTGAGGACATACTCCATGTATGCTCTATTGATAATAGATTGAAGCATCATGTTTCTAAATGAAATATTTTAGTTTCCAAGCCTCTTCTTCATGATTATTTTCTTTCTTATATAAACTGTGACTTTTGGGGGGGTTATTGTTGCTTTCTAACCAATTTCTTATACTAGCTAACATGGTATGAAAATAAATAGGTATGGTCAAATGTGAAATGCATTTGTCAAATGAATGAAACTGAAGTGCAATAATATAATAACTCCTCAGGCTAGTCAGGTTTATTGTTGCCAAATGTCTCCCTGCTAAGAACTAATAAGTGTGAAAAGGGATAATGAAAGTTTCCATGAAATGTTTTTGGGAAACCTATCCACAAGTTTCCACTATCTGGGAATGTGAAAATAAGTATTTTGGAGAAACCTATCTACAGGTTTTCACTATCTGGGTATATGAAAATAAGCATTTTTTATACAAGTTCCATATGAGGACTGTAAAGATGGAATTAATGAGAATAGCATCAAATGGAAAGCAACTACAACGTGACAGTTATTACTATTCTTTGGCACATGGAAGAAAATTGACAGGAAAGCACTGTTGAAAAGCAGAATAGAACAATGCCTGCTGTGCAATAGGCACTAAATAAATACATGTTGAATGAATGTGTAAGTAAAAGGAAGATGTTTTTATTGTTGTTCAAGTACAGTTGTCTCCATTTTCACCCCCCACCCCACCCATCCCCCTTCCCACCCTTGAACCTACCCCCTTTGGCTTTGTCCATGTGTCTTTTGTACATGTAAAAGGAAGATTTTTAATTAAAGCTTTCAAAGACCCCAAGTGATCTTGAAAATCTAATTTTGGTTTTAAATATTTAAATTCCAAAGAATAACTGCATGGTGATAATAAACATTTGGGGATTTATTTAGAAAACATGTTTTTGCTAAACATTTACTCTGGCAAAATTGACATGGGAAAAATGGGGTAAGACAAGATTATTAGAAATTAAAATTTAGTGTTACAGTATAATCCCAGCAATGGAATTGCTGGGTCAAAACGCACTTCCATTTTTAGTTTTCTGAAGAAATTCCATACTGTTTTCCACAGTGTCTGCACCAGTCTGCATTCCCACCAACAGTGCACTAGGGTTCCCTTTTCTCCGCATCCTCTCCAACACTTGTTTGTTGATTTGTTTATGTTGGCCATTCTGACCAGTGTGAGGTGGTATCTCATTGTGATTTTACCCTGAAACACCAATCCAAAAGAACCTATGCACCCCAATGTTCGTAGCAGTACAATTTACAATAGCCAAATGCTGGAAGCAACCTAAGTGTCCATCAGCAAGTGACTGGATCAAAAAACTATGGTACATTTACACAATGGAATTCTATGCAGCAGAGAGAAAGAAGGAGCTCCTACCCTTTATGACAGCATGGATGGAACTGGAGAGCATTATGCTAAGTAAAATAAGCCAGGCAGTGAGGGATAAATACCATATGATCTCACTTTTAACTGGAACATAGCCAACAAAAGAAAAAAAGCAAACAAAATATAACCGGAGTCATTGAAATTAAAAACAATTTAACAATAGCCAGAGAGGAGGGGGGAGGGGACAGTGGGGAGAAGGGCTTTCAGGAACTACTATAAAGGACACATTGACAAAACCAAGGGGGAGGGTGGAAGCAAGGGAGGGAGGTGGGTTTGGAGAGGGTTGGGGAGAAAATACAGACAACTGTAATTGAACAACAATAAAATAATTTAAATAAAAAAATTTTAGTGTTATATAAGAACTGGGTTGTTTCAAAGGACTATGCATATGAGGGGTGATAGCATAATTTATGCCATTATTCTTTCATTGTAAATACACATGGATACATAGTTGTAAATATAATGAAATTGAACAGACTTCTGAAGAAAAAAACTAAAAAATAATTGGAGAAGTTAGGAATAGACCTTCTCTGAGCTGACAAGATTAATGGGATGTGGGACCTGATTTTTAGAACCAACTGTATTGAGTAGAAAATGGATACCTAGGTAGCATACAGAGTGTTAAATTTCATCCTTAACTTCTTATTGAGTTACAGCATTAATTTCCTAATCGATTTACAAGTTTAAATACAGTAGTTTCCCATTATCTGTTGTTTTACCTTCCAATTTCAGTTACTATGGTCAACCATAGTCTGAAAATATTAAATGAAAATTTTCAGAAATAAACAATTCATAAGTCTTAAATTGCACACCATATTGAGTAGCATAATGAAGTCTCACTCTGCCTTGCTCTGTCCCGCCCAGGACATAAAGCATCTCTGTGACTCGCTTGCCCATGCTGCGTTCACTGCCTCTCCATTCATCACTTAGTGGCCATCTCGGTCAACCGTGGTGGGATCACAGAGCTGATATTCAAGTAATTCTTATTTGACTTAATAATGACCCCAGAGTGCTAGAATAGTGATGCTGGCAATTGGGATGTGCTGAAGAGAAGCCATAAAGTGCTTCCTTTAAGTGAAAATATATGTATGTACAGGGAAAACATAGTATATATGGGATTCAGTCCTATCTGTGGTTTCAGGCATCCTGGTGGATAAGGAAGAACTGTACTCTGTAACTACTAGCTGGTGGGAAACCAAAGAACTGTAATAACCAGAGTTATATAAAATAGTTACCAATAAAAAGAGTTGTAGTTTACTTAAGGCCCATGTGGGAGAAGGCAAATTTAGTTATGAAAAAAAAATCACAACATCTATTTAGATTTTACAACTGTAAATCAATCCATAAAATTATTTCTTTAGAAAAAAAGAAAGCAGAGTTGAACCATATTAGTATAAGAACCACAGAATTTTTAGAATCAAGAGACTATTTTTAGCATCACATTCTAGTCACCCTTGTCTTGTGTGAACACAGCCACAAAGTATCTTTAAGAAGAAATAAACATAGTAGTGTATTAGAAGTAATAAAAGCTGGGAAAACAGTGCATATTATAAGGAGGCCTCAAAGACCATAGATCAAATATGAATGGTAGCTATTATAAAAATCAAAGTACACGAAGTACGAAAGTAAAACTATGTACAACATCTACCAAAATAATATTTGCCACTATATATAACATGTATTAGCTTTCATCATTAGGAATTATTTTCCAAAATAAATGTGCCTGGATAAAGCTAATTAATATGTCACACATGTTGATTTTTAAGGGAAACATATTTATTGTGATTTTGGGGCAACAAAAATAAATACTGTGGATATTTTTGTGACTATCAAATGTATTGAACCTAATTTTTCTTACTTATATGTCTCGTAAATATTGGGTAAGAAAAATAACTGTAAATGTCATTGTCCAATTGGGATTTTGAGATATATTTTATTGATCTTATAATACTTTATATAAAAAACTTATTCACTGAAAAAACTTGAAAACAATTTTAAAACAAGATAAATCACCATGCTACGTTGAGGAAATCTGAATATGATAAAAACAACCTGTTTGTTTTGTTTTCATCCTCAGCATTAAATATCTACCTGAAGTTCACTGTAAATGATCATTATTACTTAAGGTTCGACATGGCAATGGCCATGAAAAGCAACTGTTACTTGAACACTATAATACCTACTTCAACCTCAAACGGGCCAAGCGTAACTCAATTATAGCACTTAAATTGATGTAAACGCTTTGCTGCTAAAAATTTGTTCTGGTCACTTTCATTAAAATGTTGAATTTTTTTCTCCATGCTTTTCTCATGCTGTATCTGCTGTTAAGCAATACAATATGGGAAGGACTTTGAAATGATTTCTATATTCATACACATAGTGTTATGTGTATCAATGAAAATCCAATGACGTATTACTATACTTCATGAAATTTCTATTTTGACCTGTTTAACAAAGTTTTTTTTGTACATACCAGGACAGTCATTCAAAGCACTTTAAATATTAAATTACTTATGAAAACACAGCACATAAATACCTTGACATTTGTTAAAGAACCAAGGATTTAACAACAGAAATGAATTTAAAGGACCAGAACAAATCTTTAGCAGAACACAGATTATGTTGCAAAAAGTGACTTGTTGGAAGATAAAGCATATTTATCAAGACACACTTTCAGCATATATGTAAGAGACAATTTGTTGATTGGTATGCGTACCTACAAATATGTAGCAGACTGTTGTTAAAGAAACATAAAATCCATAACAATATGGCAGGAAAGAGAAAAAACTATCACAGTTCCTTTAGCCATAATTTTTTTATTCCAGGAACACATCAGTAGGTCTAGCTCTAATGTAAATTTTTTGAGGCAAGATTCTCTCACTATTGTATTTTCATGTGGGTAAGTAATTTTAGAATGATTATACATTGACTGTATTAAATTGCTTCTTTTTTCATTTCTAGAGTAATCATGGTACAAAGTAATAGCTTTGCAATGAATGCCAATATGTGGTTCTTTTATAGATGTGTTGGTTTGCTCCTCAATTTATTTTCTATATATCTGGTTGTTCAAGAATTTATATGATAAAAAAAAGAATCTCACTAAATGCAATGAGAGGATAAGCTACAATGATTACTGCTCAAATTGTTTATCTACACATAGCCAAACAATAAAATAAAAGCTTGTAATCACATCTATAATATTGTTTTTAAACAATATATTCACATATGTTTTTATGCAATTTTAAACACTAGTTTTCTACAGCATTTTAATTCCACTAAAAATATCCTTCAAAATTGCTATAAAACTGTTTTGTAATATATTACAATATATTGCGATCACAATATATCTTTTAAACAATAACTATTTGCTGAAGGAATTACACTAAACAATTGAAAACTCACAAACTGCCTTTTAAATATAGGGTTACATTGTGGATAAGTACAAAAAGACTTGCAGATTCATTAACAGCTTCAAAATAAAGACAACAGAACAGTGTTAGAATAAAAACTTGTGTCATACCATAAATATGTAGTCAATAAAAAACCCTTTAGAATGCAGAAACACTTAAGAATTGGGACTTTGTCTAAAACAAAAGCTGTTTTAATGTAATTTAGTTTATTTCTTTTTGAAATAATTATTTTAGGAGTATATGGAATTATCTATAAATATTCCAATACTTTGTCCAGAAAGTGCCACCCTTCTCGCATGTTATTGCCATCTATGATAAAAGCTTTATTAAGAATAAAGACATTACATAATACATCTTTATAATAAGATTCTTTCATCAAAAATATTAATCAGTAATACACTGTTATTGAATTATATTTGTAAATGCATACTTATTTCTATGTATTCCCTTGAATAACACTTGCATCAAACTTGATTTTGCTTTCTCTATCGGAACAAAACATTTGTTTTAACCATTTGTGAAAATTCACTTACTCTTTTTTAATATCTATTTTTCTTAAATGAATATATCTGAATTCTAAATGTATCCCAATAGCCCTTCACTTCCCAGACCTCCCCAGCTGCCCCATACCTCAGCCCCAGCATTCTCCCTAACTAATGTGTACTTGAAAATATGTATTACTTGCTATACAGGAGATAGGTTATTCATCAAAGAATTTTTATTTCTGGGGCAAGATTAGGGTTTCCTGTTACTAGTTTGTTTTGTTTTGTTTTTTTTTTTTAGACCAAAGTACACATTCCATTTTGTTATTTGGAAAGAATACATTTCCAATATGTAAGTAGTAAACAGAAAGTGGATAAGCTTTTAGCATGATTTCTTACATTTTGTAGGCTACTATTTTATCATTAGGAAATTCTTGCTTTTTTGTACCAGCAACATTTCTGCTGCTTGAAAGAGTTCTTACAGTTTTACAAAGTACTACTAACTTACAGGGAGTAGCTTAATGCAAGCTAAATCTGGCTGGCCCATGAAAGCTAACTCCACTTGGCATCTCCTAGTAGTTCCTCTCTTTGCTGAGAATGCCTTCAGGAATGCCAGCTGTGAAGGTCTCTAAACTCCTGAGCTATGTTCTGTCTCTAACTCCATTACAGACTTGTGCCATAGGCATTAGCTCTCTATGCCTAGCACACCCTTTTCTAAAACAGTATCTTTTAATTTTTTCTTGCCTTTCAGTAATGTTCTCTTTGTAGACTAAAAGTAAAATATGCTCCCTTTATAGAGGCTCATTAATTCCTTTGTATTTGTTTTCCTAATCATAATTTTAAAATTAAAAAGCAATACTCTGATTTTAAAGAGCTTTTAAATAAAATTGGACTTTTAGGCCCTGGCTGGTGTGGCTCAGTGGATTGAGCGCTGGCCTGCGAACCAAAGGGTAGGTGGTTCAATTCCCAGTCAGGGCATATACCTAGATTGCAGGCCAGGTCCCCAGGAGTGGGTGCTCAAGAGGCAACCACACATTGTTGTTTCTCTCCCCTCTCCCTCACTTCCCCTCTCTCTAAAAATGAATAAATAAAAATAAAAATAAAATAAAATAAAATTGGACTTTTAAAATTAACACACCATCATATCACACCAAATTACATCCAATTTCCACAAAAAGTCTGTTTCCTAACCTATTTGGATATATATTTTTTAAATGTTTAAAATTTTAGTTAGAAAATTATTACTTAAAAAGATAATTATATATTTTTCCCTCTAAATTTATTTAAAGCACAAAAGCATCACAATGAGATTCAATCATGTGTTTGGAACCTTTGCCTGCAGCCAGCACTGAGGGGGGCTCAGGAATGCTTCACTCTGCTGCTGCTCAGTCTTTTCCCCACAGACAGGGCCCTGTGTGCTTGCTTACTCCTCAGGAGATTTAAAGTTTAAAAGGGAGGATCATAGTTCTTTAATAGTATTCTTGATATAGTATTTTAGGGTCTTGCTGAGAAAAACATTCCTAATCCATTATCCCATTCTTTCAACTACTATTGGTTTTTATCCTCTAACAATCTGTGTTACTTTTCCCTGGAGAAATTATGATTTGTTGAATGTAAATAATAATTTCTTCCATTTTATAGCACCTGTTTACAAAGCACTCTCACAGATCTTACCACCATTACAATGTAATCAGAAAAGCAATTTTCACAACAACCCTGTAATGCACAGATGTTTTTCACTCATTTATAGAACAATTGCTGGGAAAGGGTACAACCTGTCCAGAATTACAAAGCTGTGTTACATGCAGCCAGGCTAGAACCCATGAATATCTTTAGATTCTAGGTCTAATGTTTTCCATTTTACCAATAGTTCTTTATCCTGAAGAAGCTTTTAATTCAGTCAGACTATTTCTAACACTAATCTTAACACAGTCAACATTTACGAAAATATAAGCAATTACAAAAATTTTCATCTATGAAAATATAAACAAATTTAAATATCTAAATACTAAGAAAATGTATTATCTCATAGTCTTGAAATACTGGGGATATTTGAATTGTACATACATAAAAACTGTTATAGCTAGTTAACTTTTTTGGTCAGTTCCTTTCGTATAACCTAAATATAATTTATACAAAACTTTGATTATACTATTTTCCAAACAAAAATAGAAAATCAATATACTTTTTTAGAAGTCAAAGATCATGTAGTTCTGCAATGCATGTTATTAACAAAGATATTGCTTTAACATATAAGTTATTTTGATCAAGTACAGTGAAAATATAGATTTAATATCACTATCTAGATTTTTCAATTAAAGGAATACTTGCACCAATGATAACAAATACAGGACCTTCTAAGAAAGAACGCATATCATTCCGCGACAATCCTGCACAGCTCAGTGGTGGATGGGGAAGTGGCAAAAAGAAGGCAAAAACCTCAAACTAATTCTTCAAGCTTCAGCAAATGACACTTGATTTCTTTCAAGAGTTCTGTGGAATTTGGTCATGTTACCAATTGGATAAAAGGTTTTAGAATGCTGTATTACATTTGTATTATTACACAGATTTCTTAATTTTGCTTTATGTTGGAGTTATCTAATTTCCCTTCTGTACAATACAGGTTTGCTCTTGTTCCTATGTTCATGTAAAATCGCCTTCAGAAATTAATTTTTGAACAATTGCAATGGAGTTCAATTTCTTTACAATTTTATTATATGTATATTACAGTTTCTGTTATGAATAACAGATTACAATACTATATACATAATAGAATATACCTATATTTTATTGACTTTATAGTATTAATAAATAATTAATATATTAATAAATTCTACTTCACCAGATTATTACCATTAGCTATTTCAAAGATAAATTGATATATAAAGTAATTTAGAGTACACAATGAAAATAGCCTTCACTTTTTGTCTTACTTTGTCATCTTAAATAGATTAGAGTTAAGAAAATACATATTGTATTTAAATTAAAATGAATACAAATTTTAGTACTTATCAATTTAATGAATCATTTTATGTATATTTTTTATTCAGATGTATGTCACTCTTATAAAAGATACTAATTTTTGTTCATTAACATTATTCTATTGACCCAAAAATATTCTATCATTTTAAATTTTGTTAAGGTGCCTTAAAATTACCATTTAAAATTATTTTCAAAGCTCAACCTTGTCATAATGTTAATATATTGCCTAAAATGACAGACCAGTTTTATTAAACTCATACTATTGTGTGGTTAGTATTCTGAGATATCGTAGTAAATAAAATCTGCAAAATGCTGCATTTACCTTTAATGCCCCTTAGAATCTTTTACTCTCCTGAATCTGAAGCTTTTTTCACAAAGCTGAGTTATTCAGTGACTCCTCAGTGTGTTGCTGTGTAATAGAATCCAATGAACTTCAGTTTTTTCCCCTTTTTTCCTACTTTTTAATGAGATATTTCATCTAAAATTGGCTAAGCAGATTTAGAGGTGCATTTATTTAGTGTGCTCCCCCATCTCCTTTTGGAGCACTATTGCCTTTCAAACCTGTAAATTTCTTTTAACTTGATTGAGACAGAAATACTAATGAACCTTGAGCTGTCAGTCAATGGAGAAAACTTAGGTTCAGATGTTGTGGGCTAGAAATTGAGCTTTGGAACATGAGCTCCATGTGTAGCTGCTTTGTGAGCATGTTGTTATGCCATCCTTTTACTAACAAAACCCACAAACCAGCATACTATGATGATAGAAATTATTTTATCTCAGCTTATTGTGAACGCTGCAGGACAAAGCCACATTAAAGCTAATATTGATGAAGTTTCATGGTTCATATACCCAAATTAATCAAGTGAAAAGGCTAGCATGAGAAGTGAGATGCTTATGATTAAACTGTTTTAGTGCCTAAAATAATTTATTTATAGTTTCCTTATTCTGTGATTTGTGGAATTGTTTCATATTATTAATTTTGAGGAATATGATGAGTATTGATGTTCCTTAAATTTTAAACGATTATATATATATGTGTGTGTGTGTGTGTGTGTGTGTGTGTGTGTGTGTGTATTCTGTATATATTCTATATATATGGTGTTATATTGGAAGTTCTTTGTAGTGTTGTTTATTGTGCCAGCCTTAAGATGATTATTTAAAAAAATCTCTCAGTGTTCAAACTTATTTTAATACTAGTATATTTGTGTTTGTGAAAATAGAAAAGACAAATTTTAAATTGAATACATTTTAAACTATTTATTTTTAAATTTTAATAATTGAATAAAATCTGAAAGAAATCAAAACAAGATATAGTCTTTCTCCTCTTTCTTTGGGCCAACGTTAGGGCAAAATGTGCCTCTAAGATTTGGGAAGATGAAAAATGTGTACCTAAATTGTTGCTTACTTGACTAAATTATGGATTCACAGTGATGGATCTAGGCAATGCTACTATTCAGATATACTCATACAACCTAAAGTGACATTCTGTCCTTTCCTGCACCCTGTGTCCTACTGCCACCCCCTTCCCAACTCAATCCTCACCTTTCTACCTATCCTCTTCCCCCAGTGCTGTCTCAGCGAGTGTCATCACTGACTTCTAATAAGATGGTACAGTGAATCACTGTTCATAAAAAGGCTGATAAAAGTGTTAGATAGGGTATTTGGAGATTCTAGAATATCTTGATTTGAGAGTTAACTGTGTTGATTTATGGAGATATCACCTTCTCAACATTCGGTCTGCCGAGAGGACCTTTGTGCATGTGGTTTATTATGAGAGATCTTACTGGGTGTTTCGGGAAGCACCCCAAACCTTCATTTCTTCTCGTGCTCATGAATTAGTTGAAAGCACAGCACATAGGTATTTTTTAAAAATAGCAGAATAATATAACAACAGCCAAAGTATTGTTCTAGACACTGCTCTGCCTTCAAGGCAAAAGAGAGAATGTATGCTTTTGAGGCAAAAGAGAGAGAACTGGGATTCTTAGGAACTAGTTTTCAGTTGTTATAGTTTTTTTTTTGTTTGTTTGTCTTTTGGTTTTTTTAAAAAAAAACAAAGGAAAATACACTTTAACTAGAAAAAATATGTTGGAAGGTACAGATAGGAATAAAATGTTTTGAAATTATAATTGCAAATGAACAATAAATAGCAGTGTTTCAAGAGATCTTGTCTAATTTTAAATCCTTACATCATCAGCATAATAAGCTTCGGTTTTTATATTCCTTGGTTATGTTGTTTAGTTATTGAGTTGGTCATTGCCATGATTTTTCTTATTTCATACTTCACTCATATTTCTGCTCATTTTTCTCAAAATCTGGCTGACATTGATATAAAGTTTAGAATAGTAAAATTAAACATAGGATATATTTTGATTATATTTAACCTATAGTATTCTATAATTAAAGTAACTATAATATCTTAATAAACATTGTTTAAAAATATCATTTGTCGCCCTGGCTGGTGTAGCTCAGTGGATTGAGCGCGGGCCTGCGAACCGAAGGATCGCGGTTCGATTCCCAGTCAGGGCACATGCCTGGGTTGCCAGGCCAGTTCCTGGCAGGGGACATACAAGAGGCAACCGCACATTGATGTTTCTCTCCCTCTCTCCTTCCCTTCCCCTCTAAAGATAAATAAAATCTAAAAGGAAAAAAAAAAAGTATTTAAAAAAATATCATTTGTCATTCACTTAATCAAGATTAAATAAGTGGATAAGGTCTCCTGTTATATTGTTTTTCCTTTATTATCATATTTTCTGCCAAATGCTGTTTCCATGATCTTTAAAGGCTAAAAAAGTATTCACCATCCAGATTTATGATGTTTATTACTTACTTGGAGAAAGTGAGTTATCTAGTGAATATACTTTAATTTAGGGGAAGAAGACCCCTAAGCATTTTATGTATAACTAGTGACAAAAAGGTTACCTAATTCTACAGTCCATTTCAGTGTAAAATGAAATCCACTGTCTACCATCATATTTTTGCTTACCTAGATGAAGCATTTTTTGTCATTGATGACTGTGAGATTCAGAGAAAACCTCTTTCTAGCAGATAAATAACTACAATCTAGATCTATGATGTCTAGAACATTAGCCTCTAACCACATATACCTACAGGGTACTTGTAATATATTTTTGTTTGAATTGAGATATGAAGTATAAAACAAGATTTCAAACATTTAGTATAACAAAAGGATGCAAAATTGTCTAATAATTGTATATTGATTATATTAAAACAGTAGTAATTTGGCTTACATAAATGTTACCATAAAATAATTTCATCTATTTTTATTTTTTTAAACGTGAGTGCTATAATTTTTTTAATTATGTCTATTTAATGTTGCATTTCTATGAAATAGCACTGATCTGGAGGCTCTTCTGTGAGGTAACTTAGGTGGAGTGTATGGATGCAGAAAATAATCAGTGAGATAACAGGTAAAAGATAGTGATCACAGAAAATAAGGCATACAAATCCTATTTAACAAAGAAAACATTTATTATGCTAAATATAGTGCATGTTACAAAATAAGGAAAGATAACTTCCCTCATGTTTTAGTTCTAGACTTTAAGATGGCATAATTGAATTTAACTGTATTAACAAAATGTATATTTTTTTAAAAATTGGTTTTAATAACAGACCATCTTATAAAGTCAGGTTGAAATCTTCTATGTTACTGATGATAAGAAATAGAATTAACATTCACCTTGTAGCCTATGTTGTATCAAGCTTTACATATGGATAACTGTTAATTTTCCAAATGGCATGATATGGACTGTGACATAAGTGGGATTTTTTAATGGGAGCCACATTATATTTGGCATCCTAATCTAAGGCATAAAACATACAAGCCAAGTTACATAAATGAACATAATACATTTAAAAATAACAACTGTGTGTTTATAACATCTAAAAGCATGTAATCAACATGTGCTTTATGCAGTACTGCCCATCCACCATTCTTCCCTTTCAAGTATCATGTAGATCCTCTGTTCCTAGGAGTCAGAATTTTACCAAACCAGAAATTGAATAACTTTTCATGTGGCTTTTATTTATAACTTATATCCTTGCCCACAGGTTAGGGTATCAGCCCTCTCTAGTAGATCTGGAATGGCCACCTGTAGGAAAGGGATCATGAGGACTATTCAGAGCTCAATAAGCAAGAATGACTAAAGTGGAATGAAGGAGTGAGAGAGCGCCACAGTCGGTCCCGTTTGCTGTAACGCTGGGAGGTTCAAGTGAGAGCTTCTCTGGTACTTGTTCGTCATATTGGCTTTTGAAAAATAACTAGCCAAGGCGCTACAAAAAGAAAGATCCTTTCTATGAAGCTTTTGAGAAAAGTGAACCAATTAGCATTACAGCAGATAAAGTTTTCCCTTATTTCAAGGCTCATTTTTACCATGACTGAATGTAATCTTCATAGCATTCCTCCTTTTTAGGAGATGTTTTTATAACTGCTTTTACATTGCAAGAGCAAAGGTGAGAAAACACTTCAAGCCCAGGCTTTCCTTGTGGAGGCCTGAATGCATCTACCAGCATCAACCAGGTGAGTAAATATAAAACAATTTTTTAATACATCATTGGAATTTCTGAGAATTTTCTCTTGCAAAGGCTATCCCAGAAACTTTCAAACTTATTTTAAGATCCTTATAGACTTGGTCTAGATCAACACTGTACAATACAAATACAATGTCAGCCACAGAGCATTTTACATTTTCTAATGGTCACATCACAAATGTAAAAAGAAATTGACAAAATTAATATATTTATTTAATCTGATACATCTTGTTTTTTTAATCAAATGGAATTATAAAGACATTATCTAATAAGAGAAAATTTTAGGTGTATTATTTCCTAAAATACATGTCTTAGAAAAATTTAAAAAGGCATAAAATAGGATGATTTCTGATTGATATCTATAAATGTGTAACTATTAGTAATATTTAACTATGCATATTCCAAATAAAATAAAGAAACACTAACTCTACTGCTTTGCTCTTTGATGTGGATTTGAGGTTTCCTCCCACATTACTGGATTCAAGATACCTCTCCAATATTCATATCAACAGAAAATTACAAGAAGACATAGTAAGGGTGGTTCCGTTCCTCATCATCTCTGGCTTGTCCCAGTTTGGTGGAGCCATGTACTTCCCATTAACTTTAAAGTGAAACCAATGCTTAGAATAACTCAATGTAATACATAGAACCAAGTAAGAAATCAACACAGCAATTTTGTTCTGCTCAGTACATATTTCGATATGATGCGTATGGAAGGAAGCGAAAAAATCATGGTTTTTGTAAACTAATTATCCTGCATTCTAATCTTCACTGATATGCCATTTTTGACAAGTAGTAAATTCTATGAGCCTGTTTGCTTATCATTAAATTAAGATTATAAGTTACCCAGACTGGTGTGGCTCAGTTGGTTGGGCATCCTCCCACACAATGAAGGGTCAGGGCACATGCCTAGTGGTGGGTTTGTGCGAAAGACAACTGATCAATGTTTCTCCCCCACACAGATATTTCTCTCCTTCCCTTTCTTCCTCTCTTCCCCTCTCTCTAAAGATAAATAAACATTTTTTTAATTAAGATTGTAACTCATAGGGTGCTATGAAATTAAGTAACAAAGTGTATGTAAAGCCCCTGACTCAGTGCCTTGGGCGTGGTAAGCACTCAATAAATGGAGTCTCAATACAGAGTGCCTTCTAGACCAATCTTCCAAAGTTAAACAAAAAATTGCATAAATTCTGCAAACTTTATTTAGGATGTATGTCCATGAAAAGATGGAAAACTATTTTTAAAAGATCTTTAAAACAGATTCTCTTGAATTGCCTTGAAATGGCAGTGGAATTCAGTACTTCAAATAGATACACATTGAGCATCCTCTACTGACAGTGTGCAGAATACTTTGGAATTTTGAAAGGCACACATTTCTAATAAAATGTTAACTTAAGTTTTCATATGGACAAGTACAATATCTATTTCTTTAAAAAAAAAATAGGCTAAATTCAGCACCAGAACCCTGTGAGCAGTGCTTCATACTCCAAAACAGACCCGTAACAGCATTTCCACTACTGGGCCCCAGAGCGATGCCAGTTAATTGACTCCACTGGCTGGCGTTCTGCATTTCTCTCTGATTCTCCGCCTCTCCAGCCTTCCCCTTCAGAGGGAAATATTGGCTTACCTTCTCTCTAGAAAGATGAGAGGGTATTCTTACTTTGATTTCTTCGTGTCTATTCTATTTTTTAAGAACAAAAAATGTATTATCTTGATCAATATAAACTAACTTTAAAAAATGAGTATTAACTTAGACCTAATAAACAACACTATGAAAAACTGTTATTTTAGTATACTAAAGGGGTGTGGGAAGGATTAGTTTTAAATTAGCATGGACAGGGAAAGGGTGTTTTCATATTCTACCTAACTGATCTTGAAGGATGAGTTGATACTGAGGAAAGCATATTAGGCAAATGATACAGCCTGGGTAAGTACCTGGAGACAGATACCAGTGAAGTGTCCAGGGCACTGAGAACAGAACAACCCAGGAACTTAATTAATGTACAGAAGTAAGAGAGCCTGGTGAAAGAGACTGGGAATAAGGAAGAAATGTGATGGGGAAGTGGGATTGGATAAGAGACCCTGAGACCTCTCCAGCCTATAGATTTTAGGTCATATATATGGCCACCGGGTGGAAAATTGCTACGTAGTTCTCAAAAATAGGATGGCAGTAGGATTCTCAGGTAACATTAGCACCAGTAATTATGAAGATAATATCAAAATAAAAATACATATGATTAGGGGAAAATATTGATTTACTTCAAATATGAAATAATGATGAAGTTGCTTACATCAAAGTCCCTGATTAATGGGTACATTGATTTTTAATTATTATTATTAATGTTAGGTAGGTGAAAACTTGAATGATAGATGCATTAGCCTTTCAGTGTGTTTGAAAGTTGATTTCATATGCTGATGCTTCTTCAATCTGAGGGAAGCTGTTTTCAACTGTAGACATTGGCAGATCTCTTTGTAAGTGCTTTCCTCAAAAGGACATCGACACAGTGATTTTCAGATCAAGCTGTTCAACTTCACAGGGAATGGGTTCCATGAGGCCTTGAGGAGCACTCTGCCGAGTCCTCATTTCTATAGTATTCACTTGGAGCATGTTAGAATCAAAAACTTGGAAGGCCTCTGTCTTTGTCTGCTTGAGTTTCTCTAAAAGCATACCAAAGACTGAGTGACTTATGCAAAACATTTATTTCTCTCCGTTCTGAAGGCTTGAATTCCAAGATCAAGGTTCCAAAATGGTTGGGTTCTTGGTAAGGGCCCCCTTGCTGGTTTACAGAAGGCAATCTTCTTGTCTCATCCTCACTTGGTAGGGAGAGATGTCATGTGCCCTCATCCATTTATGGGAGCTTTAATCTCATCGTGAGGGCTCTACTCTCATGATGGTATGACATCGTAATCACCTCCCACAGGGCCCACCTTTGAATGACATCACATTGGGGATTGTTTCAACATATAAATTTTGAGGAAACTCGAACATTCAGTCCATAGCAGCCTTCTAGAGAGCATAGTTTAATTGATAAGAATTATATTTCTAATAATAATATCAATATAGTCTTTTTTTCAATACATTGCTTAGGAATGAGATGATTTTAACAAGATGTTGAGATCTTAATAGGGAACTCTATTTATTTTAGGTCATACAGATTGATGTGTTAATAACAAAACTGGAAGTAGGACCCCCATCTCCCAAGCCACAAAAACCTTTCAAAAATTCTTAGGGGCAATACCTAACAGCCTAACAACAGTGGTTTGGGGCAAGTACACTTACCTTGGGGCAAGTAGCACATAAACCCCAGGCCATATAATCCTCATGGAGCTTTATTGCCCATGTATGATCCTTTCTCCTCTTTTTATCTCTGAAATAATTATATACTTTATTTTCTTAATTAGTTGAATTTTCTATGTTTAAAGTCAGTTTTCATTTCATAGTACCATTAGTTTATTTTTGCCATGTTCATAATCTTTATTATATCCTTTCCCATTCTGAATTTTAAAAATCATAATAAGAGTAAACAAACAGTGCTTGTAATATGCCAGCCACTTTCCTGAATGCTTTGGATACATGAACAGTGGTTATATTTACTCCCATCCTTGGGCATGGGTACCATTCAGAGCCTATTCTACAGAAGATGATACTAAATCATAGACTGGTTACACACCTTTCTCAGCATCATACAGCCAGCAGGTGGTAGAGCTGGACTCAACCCTGTGAGCCTGAATCTAATCTGTACTTTACTACACTCTTGATGCTATAGATGAAGTAGATGTGCATACATGTATGTTTTTCATAAAAGTTGTGTGTAACTAGCTAGCCAAACTTGTCATCCATGAGTAATCAAAAGGTTATCTAGATAATAAAAATATAAGCAGGTCAGAATGTTGCTATGGTTATTTGACAGAAAATGCTTGCTTTCTAAGTATAGTCTTTAATTTCAGGTATCATAATTAAGGCAAAGTTTGATGAAAAGTAGTTTTATTTTACTTTGAGAAAGTCAATCCTAATTTGGAAATTAATAGTACAGCAATTTTTTGTAAAAAAGGAATCTTCTTAGATACAATGCTACTGTGAGCATCAAGGACACGATTTGCAGGCTTTGATTTGGAAGAAACCTGTACACCACATTTACTTCTATAATATCTTTTGTTGGTGTGGTGAAGCTTTGAGAATCAGCCCACCTTAGTCATAGAGAACTTCCATTGTTCAAAAGTTTGCTTTTACATTCAAAAAAACCTCACTAAATTCTGTCTTAAGCAAAGCCACCTATTTCCACCACTAGGGCTAAGCTGAATACATTCAATCACCCTGTTGTATGTCGTCTCTTAGTTAAAATTCACTAAATTCTTCTTCTTCTTCTTTTTTTTTTTTTTGCATTTTTATTGTTATTCAGGTACAGTTGTCTCCATTTTCCACCACCGCTTTCCCCTGCCCCACCCACCCCCACCTCCTACCCCCAATCCTTCCCCCTTTTGACTTTGTCCTGGGTCCTTTATACATGTCCTTTGATGACCCTTTCCCTTCTTTCCCGGTTATCTCCCTCCCACCTCCCAATTTGTTCTTTATTTCAATTATCTCTGATTCTATTTTGCTTGCTTGTTTGTTTTGTTGATTAGGTTCCACTTATAGGTGAGATCATATGGTCTTTGTCTTTAATCATTCTTTGCATCATGTGGTTTCCAAATCTTCTTTGATTCACCCACTGCACAGCAGGAAAGATCAAAGTTGTTAATTTCTCTCTGTGAAAGTAATTTCTAGAGCACTTCTCAGTTCCCTAGATTTCTGCTATAATACTTTGTATAGTGAGGGTCCAATATTTTTTCCCTTTTGTTATTGTAATATAATTTTGTTTTAGCTACTTAAGCAACTAAATCATGTTATAGACTCAAAATACCCTCAGATATTTAATGTATGGATCCTTATACGCTTTGTTTACCCACTCCTATATTTACTTTCTAACCTTAGTTTTTGACTTCATGTTTTTCTCCATTGGTTTAATTCCATCATTCTACCTTTTCCAAAAATACTTGCCTCTCAAATTTTTCTTCTATTTTGAGCTGTGTCTAACTGTCCTAAGGATGCATATTTGTGAAACTTTGGAAGTATAGTATCTGAGTATTTGGTGAAAATATGGAACATAATTAAGGTCCACCTTTAATGGATGATACTTGAAGAAAAAAAATTAGTGATTAACAGGGTCCCACAGTGCTCATGTCTAGAGCTAAAAAAATTTGTGTGGAAGCCCTTATATCCTGTACAGTTTGCCTGGATATAGTCTTTTTTCATACATTGCTTACAATGAGAATATTTTAACAAGAGATGTTGAGATCTTAATAAAGAATTGTATTTGTCTCAGGTTAAACAGATGGATGTATTATTAACAGAGTTGGGAGTAGGACCCCAGTCTCCCAAGTCACAAAAACCTTTCAAAACTTGTTAGGTAGTTGTTAATACCTAACAGCCTAACCGCAGTTGGATATACCCAAAGAAGCTTATATAGCTCAAATGAGACATTGCTCATAGATCCATTTTATTTCATAAAAATGAAACTTACATTAATCAAATTTCTTTTTTCATTTTGCAAAGGTATATATTTCTTTTTAAACCCTAACACAGTATTCAAAATTGTATCACATTAGAAAGAATGCAAGATTTAAGGGCATTCTTACTCCAAAGAGCATAATCAGTCACTTAGATTTTGCTTAATTTAACTCAATTTTTGAAAAATCTTTATATAATAAAACTGCAAGCCCCTCCCCCAACACATGTGACTCAAACAGTGTAAGAGAAATGATCTCATTAACATTAATTAAAAATAAACTTTATTGGAAACATATGGATTCCCCACAAGTAATCCCCAAACAAGTTCCTTTTAAAATGGAAGTTTTCTTGAGAACTGTGTTTATTATAATTTTTTGATATCACATAAGTGGTTGAAATTTCATAGGGAAACTTAATATAAGTGAAATACTTAAAGCCATTTTTTTCTTTATTTATGGTAACTTGAAAAAATACTGAATTATTTGATAAAATAGCAGTAAATATTTTCATCGCTTGTTATATTTTGAACTTAATAAACTGTGCACTCATGACGTTTTGTGATCTCAGAGAGCAAACGATGAAGGTAGAAAAGTGTGTAATTGTTATGAATTTATAACCAAGGTCCATTGGGGGCACCAGTTGGGAGCTGAAAATGATGTAATTCGCTGAGATCCTGAGGTTTCCTTTTTAGCAGATGTCTTCAAATGTGGCAGCGCCACCCAGCTAGAGGTAGTGCGCGTCAGTTTTGTTTAACAAAAGGGACATCCAATATCCAGTAAAGGTTAAGAAGTTTTCACTGTAAAACAAGATCTTAAGAGACTGGACAGCTGCCTGGCATTTCACCTATCCACTAAGAACCTCTTGCAGTCGGGCTGAACCCGGTCTTTCCCCAACGCAGAGAGTGGCTCCAATTTAGCTCTGGAAGACGGGTCGAAGTGAGGTGTGCGCTGCTTGGGGCACGCAAACACACACACGCGCGCACACACACACACACACACACACACACACACGAGTCCCGTCAAAGAGAGTTACAAGTCTTCTGCTTTATCCCCTGAATCTGCAGCGGTTTGTGATATGGATTAATTCTGAATGCCTGCGTGTAAAACAGAAAGGGCGCTGTCCTTAGCAGAGGACGGTTGGATGGTCTATTTGCCAATATCAATATTTGGATGGAAAGCTTAAAATATGTTGCTTTTCCAACAGTTAGACTTTAAAGGAAGAAAAGCACTACTGATGAAATATTAGCAGTAAATGGGTTAACCACTAAGTTCTTTCTGTAGTCGTCGAGGGTCTGTTAGGTTAACAGGACAAGCGAAGCTTCATTGTCTTGCTTCGAATGGAGACTCTTCCACATATGAGCCCTTAACCCGAGCGTCGTCCCGGGTCGTGGGTGACTTCGCCTACTGCCGTGAGGTCAAATCAGGCGGCATTTAGACACTCAGTCCTCACCCCAGAGGACCACCTGGGCTGTCCCCTGCTGCTCCCCTGGGAGGGTGGGTCTTCACCGAGGTGCGCACCAGGAGGCGGCCGGCTGGTGCCAGGGGACTCTCCGAGTTGCCTCCGGAAGTTTGCTCAGCTCACAGCCATTGCACAAGTTCCCGACGCAAAGCTGTGGCGTGAGGTAGAGCTGCAGTCGCCTTTGTGCGAGGGCGCAGGCTGCAGGACGCGGGGTCCGCTCCTCTGGGGCGCCGCGTTCTGCCAGCACCCCAAGAAGAGGCATCCCAAGAGTTCCGCTTGCCTTCTGCGAGCCACAGAGAGCTTTTTGTTTCGAAACCCTAGAAAGCCTACTTACGACACTTTGCAAGTTAAAAACTCATCAAAATTCACATCAGGAATCCATAATGTTGGGGGCGGGCAGGGCAGGTTGGAAGGGAAAAGCGAATGAACATTAACCTTGACCTTTTTCTAAAGTTATTTTATGTTTTTCAAATAAAGGATTTGGCATTCTTTCCCCTCTTTTTTTTTTTTAATTTTCTGAATAATCCTTGGTGTAATAAACGTGTTGTGTTTTTCTTTTTTTCTGTTGAATTCACATAGCACCACGGAAAAGAGGTTGAGCTAGATGGCGAATGGTTTTCAGCTCCTTACAATGAGGTGCGTTCTAAGCGCACTGCCTAGGCTTCCAAACCCTGGCCTCTCCTCCTTCGGCAATGGGTGTCGTGGGTGAGGAAGGGGCAGAGGAGGTGGCGGTCTACCCGGAGAAGAATCTGATTCTCTTTCTTTAGACCACCCTTGATTGTGTCTATTGGCCATACTTCCTACCTTGGTCGGGTTTGCTTAATGACCATGGAGGTTACACTCACATTGCATAATTCCAGTCCAAAGGAGAAGCACACGTTATGTTATTTTGCCTCTATCTACATGGAGATACTCTTTCAGGAAAGGTGAAAACTCAATGCATGAATGTGTATGCATGTCTTTTTTAAAATAAGCTGTCTTTAAGACTTATCTAGTAAACCAGCAGGAAAATGTATCTAAAATACATTGCATAGATCTTTAACCAATTCCTACCTCAAATAAAATAGCAGAAGATGTGTAATTGGTAAAAGATTAATAATTTCTGGTAAAATCTGGGTTTATAAATTTAATACAGTTTAGATTAATTGTGTATATTTTAAAGGCACATGTCATAGAAGAGATCTTTCACAGTCTTTTATAATAGAACTTTCTGGAGCAATGACGGCAGCCATAGCAAGAAATAAAAGGTGATAAGATGACCACGATTGACTTATGACTTTTAATATTTGTAGTGAAATAACTTTCTATAAAAATGTAAACAACATCTATAGTAAATGTAAACAACAATGTTAGATAGGTCAAAATATTTGCGCATGGGGAAAGTGATCGTGTTAGATTTTTACATTTCCATCGGATCCTTCAGGATAACAGACCTCAGATCTATTTCTTTAAGGGCAACTACGCATATGTAAAAAACTATTACTGAAACAAGTTGAAATTCAAAAACAAGCAGAGCTTTTGAAAAGATCCTGTGAGTTTTTGAAATGCCAAAATACTACCATTGAAATCACAGGTAAATCTAATCTATTATATTTGAGAGCTTTGTAACTGTACTCTTGAGAGACTGACAGGATTGATTAAAATTCAGCTAATGTTTTTTTTTTTAAATAAAATTCACAAGCTTCAAAAATGTGACAGTTATATTAGTCCATGGATGTATTTTCTAGAGTAGATGATGATGGATTGGAACATAGATTTTAAAGAAAAGCTTAAATATTTCTTTGTGTATGTACATGTTTTTATCTTGATGAAAACCTCTTGAGCTGCTTCGATGCAAAATATGTTTCTGTATCTGTTCAGTCTGCAGAGCTGTGAGAAGGCTGAAGATGAAGCCAGGGAAAGAAAACAGCAATGGAGCACACACAAACATGAGGCCACCTGGCTTGTTGCCAGCATACATGACATTCAATTATTTTAGTGCTTTTTCATGAGAGTTTTCCCTCCATCAGCTTCCCCTCCCTTCTCCAGACCCTCGCTTTTCTACTTTGGCATAGTTCATCTGATTCAGCACGCATTTTCCCCAGCTTTACTCACTGATAATATGCCTCAAACTCACCGCTGAAAGAAAGTGCTAAGATTAAAATTCTTGCAATCCTATCTTGACATTTACAGTATTTCTATATAAGTGTGGCATTTCTTTCAATAAATTGAGAAAGGAACTAGAGTGGTCCACACGTTGCTTCAGCTGCTGCTTTGATGTATGCACTCCAAATATTTTTCATTTCCCAAAATATATTCTCACGGGGGAGGGGGGGCATTGAAAACAATTTGTAGACTTCGAGAATTTTTTCACAGTATAATAAATAACTTAAATTGACAGACAGGCAATCTCTTATCTGAGTTTGACTTATTTGAACTTACCTTTGTATGGGGGCGGAGTTAAATAGTTATTTCAGAGAATTTTCAAGAGTTTGATTTATTCAATTACTTTATTTCTAGACTCTAAAGGGAACTAAATAAAGAAAACTTTACTAAAAACACCCCAAATATCTGTATTTGGGGAGTTGGCAACAATAACAACAGTAACAACCACAAACTGGTTCAGAGCATCAGAGTCATCTCACAAAATAGTCTTTCCACTGTGTTAGCATCTGATGGTGCCAGGGGAATGAAGAGAAAACTGTTTCCAAGAGGTGGAGACTTGAATCTGCAATAGATCTTATTAACTCTCATCTCTTTGCTTCCTGGACTCTGCACATTCCTTCACTGCACTTCATTCCTATCAAGAAGATGTGAAGAAACTTCAATAGCTACACAGCACCCAGAGATCTGAAAGTGCTGGAATCCTAAGATGTCCAGAATTTTGTTAGGCTTCAAAAGAAATTGATAGCTTGCTCTACCCCTCTCGGACTCCCACCCTCACCCACCACCTCCTACAAGTGTTGCCCATCGGTAAAGCAAAGGAGAAAAGCAGGCATAGCAGTTTTATTCCTCATAGATTTCTTGATTGACATGAAAGATGGGGAGCAGAATCCTCAAATTAGAACCCAGGTTCTCTTGTGGAAAGAGATGGACAATGATCTCAGAGTTGAAATAGAAAGGCGGAGCAAAACAGGGAGTGGTAACCTGAGGGTGCCGGGCTGAGCCTGCTGAGATAAAATCCCAGTTAGAACTTCACTTAGTAAACTGGGTCTTACTTGCCAGCTGCTGGCTCCTGGGGCACTGACCAAGGTGATGTTTGGAGCTGGGGAGGGTTGAGGTACAGAGTGAAGATTAGGAGAAAGTTTTGAAAGCCTGCTGAGGAGGAAAGAGTCATGCCATGCCACTCTGGATAGAATAGCTGAAAGTATTTACCAAAATGCTGTGGTCATTTTCCAAGAAGGTTACAGTCAAAGCATCAAGCAGAAAAAGCCCAGGTGTGTCTCAGGGAAGGTGAGACAGTATCTCATCCGATTTCTGCTCTCGTTTTGTGTCCTCCAGAAATCATTTAATTTTTGTTGTTTAACTAGTGTTGTTTTAAATTTATTGTTAATGCACCATTGGCTAGAGCTGTATTATTACCATAAACTCCATCTCAAACTCTCAAAATCCATTAAATGAAGCTCTTGGCAACCAGAGACACAGCTTCTTGCCAAAAACTGCAGATTGAGCATTCCTTATGAGAGTTTGCCATTAGCTATTCTTCTGTTATAGGCACATGTGGTTATATGTCCCCAAACACACAGGATTCTGTGTAACAGATTTGCATTTCCAGGGGTTTCCAGGTATGTTAAGTGGAGTTAGTGACACCTTGCACCCATTCCTCCAGCCACCACCATCAAAAGTATGTCTGAGGTAAGGGCTGGGAAGGACTTGCTAGGCAGCTGTCCTCCTTGGCTTCCCTGAAGTTTCCTCTAGATGCTGAACCTTTATTGGTATAAGGCACTCTAGAGCTTGCATCATATGTCTTTCATTTATAAGACACAGAATGTTTTTCATGGAATTTAGAGCTCTTAAGATGCATATTTATAAACAAGCTGACAGAGCTCCACGACATAACTAAGTTTATAGCAAGGGGTGGTTTGTATATGTCCTCAAGTCTGCAAGGCATTCTTGCTGCTGTGAGTTTCTTGAGCGGGGGAGGGGGGCCTACTAAATCGTTATTTCTCTAATCCTCCCGGTGTTTGTTAGAGAAAGTCAAACCTTCAGAATATCTGAAGGTAAGGTACAGAGGGGGACAGAGAATGAAAAAGCATGAAGCCACACAGGACAGAGTGGATAAACCAACACTCAACTTTCCCACAGGGGTGGCCCAGGAACAGGCTAGAAAATGCCCAGGGAGCGCATGGCTGCTTCTCCTTAAGCAAGGTCCGGGTACCCCAGCCTGTTGGGCTTTTTGGGGGATGCCAGGCTTGGAGGTCCCGGGCCTTGATGCAATCTGACTTTCTCCCGGAGCTAAGTCCCAGAAAGCTTTCCTTTGACTGCGCCCCCTTGAGATTTTGCAATTCGTTGTTGGTGCCAGATGCAGGGCTCAGGAGACAGTATTAATAATAACAGCAAAAACTACATAATTACAGGAATAATGTCAACTCGCCAGAACCTGACTGCGAGTTCAAGGCCACTCTGAGCGCGGCACCACGTGAACTGAGCTTGTGTTCCAGCTCTGGAGAAGCGAGGATGCTGCTTCGAGTCGCCAGTTCCTCTCCCACCAGGCCCAATCTGGGTATTTCGGGCGAGCCCGGCCTCTGGGGGTAGCGCCTAAGAGCAGCTCTGCGGTGCGCAGCGCTCCATGATTGTTCCTGTCTAGCTGCGGCCTGTCCTAGCCTCGAAGAGGGCCTGCCAGTGAGTCTTAGGTCAGCCAAGACCCCGAAGAGGGTGGACATTTCCGAACGAATTCGGATGTCCAGATGTCCTCCGTAGTTAGGCCAGGGCTTCCCAACGTGCCGAAGGTCGCGGTACGGTTGTCAGACTGGCCTGGGGAAACGCGACGGGCACAGCGGGGCCTCTGCGAGACACCCTGGAGCAGAGGCTTCCCTTGGAAGGTGCAAGCTGAAGTCCTCAACTTGTGGGAGCACTTCACCAAATTTGCCAGTTTTAGAGGCCTGTTGCAAATGGCTGCCTTTTCGTGCCCAAGGCCCTTAACGCATTTCCCTCCGGCTCCGCGGGCTCCTCGGAAGCCCGGGCCAGTCCGAAGCCACGCAGGGATCTTTCATCCCCGCAGTGCCGCGCTGCCCTCACCAAGCAGCCAACTCCGGACCCTCCTTACCATCCCCAAGGGCAAGAACGGAGGCTGGGACCTGCCAGCTGCTGGGACACCGCCTCTCTCCAGCGCCCAGCCCCGTGAGTGTCCCTCGCTCCCTGCACGCGCTTTTTAAAGTAACTCCACCGCCTTTCTTTAAGAGTAAAATAAAAGTGTTTAAAAACAACGCTGAAGGCCGTCCTCTTTCACAAACATCTTTGTGCAATAAGCCCTCCTCTAGCCTATACTGAGGACCCTTTGGAGGCAGCTTTCCTGTCGAATTTTCTTACAATAATCTGGATCCTGGACCAAGAGGAGTGCTGGATAGGAAGGTGTAGAAATAGGATGGTATTGGTATAACGGATTCCATGCCTCTTTCTCCGCTTCCCTCTGGCACCCAGCGCCACCAAGTCCACCCGCCGCCGCGTTCCAGCAAGAAAGGAAAGGCCTCGCGCTGCAAAGCGCTCGGAGCGCCGGGTCGCCGAGCTGCTCCGCGTCTGTAACTGGAGCGGTCCCTCTACCATCACCATACCAGTTAGTAGCTGCCAATGTATCTAGTTTATAGGGTTTCGGATTAATGTGGGTCTTCCACATAAACGATTTACGGATGAAATAAAAGCCCTTTAGAGCAGTACTTCCTTTCAAGTTCTTAAGACGCCTCTAAATTTTTCTGGTAGTAAGTGGCCCGCGTGGGGGCGGGGTGGGGGCCGGGGGCGGGCGGGCCGGGAGGGAGCGGAGAGTGGGGAGTGGAGGGTTAACTGCTTTGCGATCTCACCAAGCTCTTCCGAAATGCCAGTCCACTGTCCCTGCGACAATGTTTCTGGGTGTCGGGGCCTCGTCCTTCCTGGCATTTGTCTGGAATGGAGCTGTCTGTCTAACCTAGGCCTGGGCGCGCCCTGCCCGGGGAAGCGGGGGGAAGGTGGGGTGGGGTGGGGTGGGGGCAGAGAGGGGCCCGGGGTGGAGTTAGTCGCCTGCCTATTTTCATATTCATTAGAACTGGGAGGTTGCCCGAGGAGCCCAGCTGAGTTTCAAGATATAAAAGCAACTTCGGGTGCCCCTTTCCAGCCGGGACGTATTAAAGGGCTGGGAGCGGGGCAGCTCCCGGCGCCGCAGCCCGAGCTTCCCCTTCCCTCCGCTCGGCCCTCCCTCCTCCCGCCCACCCTTTCCCTCCCCCCCGAGCTCTCCAGCCTCCGCGCCCCAGGAGCTCCGCGACAGCTACCATGAGTATGGAGTTTCTGAGCGAGAAGTTTGCCTTGAAGAGCCCGCCGAGTAAAAACAGTGACTTTTACATGGGCGCAGGAGGCGCGTTGGAGCATGTTATGCAGACACTGGACAATGAGTCCTTTTACAGCAAAGCGTCGGCGGGCAAATGCGTGCAGGCCTTCGGGCCCCTGCCCCGAGCGGAGCATCACGTGCGCATGGAGAGGACCTCACCCTGTCAGGACAGCGGCGGTGAGTCGCCTGCCCCAGCCCGAGCGGCCGGAGCCCGGCCGAAACCCGGTGTGCTGGAACCGTCGGGACGGGCCGGCAGAGCGGAGGGAAGGGAGGGAGCAAAGGGGGAGCGAGACGCTGGAGGGCGGAGGAAGGCAGAGGACTCGAGCCGGTTTCGGGAAGCGGCGCTTTGGCTAGCGGTGACTTTGGAGGGCAAAGGAAGGATTCGGCACCGGGTTGCCTCCCCGCGGTTCCCTTTTGGCTGTTCAGTCCTGTCCCCTGCGGGTCTCGGCGTCCTTCTATCCTGCTTCCAGGCGTAAACTGATAGGGCGGTAAATAAAGCGTAATTGAGTCAAGACAGGGCGCTTCCTCCGCGAGCTCGGCGCGCGGCCCCCGGCAGCAGGAGCTGAAATCGATCACAGCTCGTTAGAAGACGTCACTGTCGTCACGAATAAGAAAGCTCTGAACTCCGTTAGATGAGAAACCTTTGTTATTTTCCAAGACGTCGCGATAGGTTTCTCTGTGAAATTGGAAGGTTGCTAGATTAGCTTGTGTGAATTTGTGATTCCTGCTTCTTTGGGTTTACAATACAACACATAAATTTTGGATACTAGACACTTTAAATAGCTTCAGGCAAAGAATCCCCAATATATTCACTTACTCTGGAGTTCTGCACTGTCTGCTTTTCTGACTTCACATTAAAAGCCACCTCAGAAGCCTTTCGGAATGCTTCTGGGTGAAAATCTTCAACTTTGATGGCCAAATATCTCAAAGTCAAAATGTTATCAAAACAAACCATCTTTTCTATCTTGTAACCCAATACAAACCTATTTTTTTTTCAGATCGCGACAGCTAAAGCAAGTTTACAATTCCAAGAGGACTTTTCTTATCATTGTATATATTCCACAGTTAAGTTCTAAGGGGCGAGTTACTTTAAAATAACAAACGAATTAAGTGTGAAATATTTACAACAAGCCT
The DNA here is from genome assembly GCA_039655065.1 of Glossophaga mutica. Taxonomy (NCBI): domain Eukaryota; kingdom Metazoa; phylum Chordata; class Mammalia; order Chiroptera; family Phyllostomidae; genus Glossophaga; species Glossophaga mutica. Next base: position 80,183,641 of record CM077304.1, read on the forward strand.
CCTGCCTCCTATTTTAACGGAGGTTCAAAATCTGGAAAGGCATTGGCTCGTAGCAGCTCATTTCTAAATGCTACTTTGTGCATAGTAAGCTGGAAAAAGTATCTGATATATTTTATTTATTTTACTCAACTTTACAAGTTACTTTTGACTTGCAGTGTTAAACCAAAAATAAAGACGAAAACGATAGCGAAAATCAGTGAAATCGTTTCAGTTATTTGTTTACAAAGATGCAAGCAATTTATTTTTATTTTAATACACTAAATGTTTGGCTTTCCGGATGTATTTTTAGTCTGCAGTGTCTTTAGATTTTTGGAATTCTTAGATGCATACGTGAAGTTATTTGAATGGACAGGATTTTTTTTAAAAAGTGATTCTGTAATGTTGTTCACTCCTGGATAGAACTCAGTCATAATATCTTAAACTGTTGGGAATTCAAAATAAGAAAAGAAATGGGTGGTTTTTGATGCTTTATCAACTTTTAAACGAACATCACCCTACGAGAACTAATCCCGATATGAGAGAAGTAAGAGCAGCCCAGGCAGCAGTCCGCTAAATTTCGGAGTTCCTGTCTCTCTCCTGCGATGCCCGTAGTTTCGCGGACTGCTTCCCCTCCCCCAGCTCTAATTACCGAAGTTCCCCCATTTAACTCTGTCCACAGAGACAAAACCGTATTGTTAATCAGCGATGGCTCTTCTTTATATTTAGTTTTACTTCACATCTTTCGCAAAAACTCCTCAGCATTTTAGTTACTTTGGTATGAAAGTTCAATATTTGTATTATGATCAAAGCAGTTGTAAAAATACATTATGATATATCATTTAAGAACAGACAAAAACGAAAAACGTATGACAGTTCATTGGAAATTATTCTTCGGGTAGGGTTGACTTTACGTATTTTTTTAATACCTCCCATTTCATTATGTGCATTAATTAATTGAGTGTGTGTGTGTGTGTGTGTGTGTGCATGCGTGGCATATAGTTTTGTTTAATATCATACCCCAAGTATGCAATCAAATCTGGAGGAAATCAGTGAAGTCAAAACGTCCCCAAACAGAATGCCAGATGACATTCATTGTAAGCTTTTAGTAGGTGTTTTAATTTCTGTGCTTTACCAGGGGATAAAATTAAGATTTCTGTGTTAAAACATTTCGTGAATTAAGAATAAATATGGCGTATTTAGAAAGAACTGCAAATAATATTTTAAGCTGAAGAAGTCTATTTGTCTTCTTTTCTATAGGAAACACTTTCAGAAACTGATATAAAATTCATTTGTAAATTTAGATGACTTTTTGAAAAAATTAAATGCAGCTATGTATATACAGTTGAAATGTTAAAAATATAGTAGAAACAACACCATATCGGAAATCTACAGGTTTTGTGTAGAGAAGGAAGATAACTTGGGAAGAGTTTGGATTTTGGCTTACAGATATTATTTAAAATTGAAATTCTTTCTTGAGCCATATAAGTAAATTAATTTTGTCTGCACTGAATATATGTAACTTACAATAAATTTGGTTCAATTTTAAAAATTATGCTTATGTAGGATTTTCTAATCTAGAACATCTTTTAATTTGACTACCTTAATTTATTATAAGTTATGTGCATAAACCTTGCACTGGCCATGTAGAACTGTGAATTTTGGCAAATCACATGAGTTTCATGGAGACATTTTTAAATGGCCTTAAACCTGCCCAAAGTGGATTAGTAATTGTACATAATGTGATGATTTAATTAATACTCGCACAATAAATCATTAACAGACCCCTTTCCTGATGCTCTAAATTACTTCATCTTAATTCCTTCATCAAAATGCTTTGCGATGCTGAGAACTGTCGTTTTCCTCTTGGGTACAGTGAACTATGGGATCGCTAAAGTAGAAGGACAGCCTCTTCACACCGAACTAAACAGAGCAATGGACAACTGTAACAGTCTCCGGATGTCTCCAGTGAAAGGGATGCAAGAGAAGGGAGAACTAGATGAACTTGGGGATAAATGTGACAGCAATGTATCCAGCAGTAAGAAGCGGAGGCACCGAACCACCTTCACCAGCTTGCAGCTGGAGGAGCTGGAGAAGGTCTTTCAGAAAACCCATTACCCAGATGTGTACGTCAGAGAACAGCTTGCTCTGAGGACAGAGCTCACTGAGGCTAGGGTCCAGGTAGGAGCCATATGAAGGCCTTGGGTGGGTGGGGGTAGGGCGTGGGAGGGCAGTGTTAGAATAACTCAGTAGTTGCATTTTGCCATAAAGGAACTATATGAAGATGGAGAACAATGTAATGTACACATGTAGATCTACTAAGATTTCTTTTTACTTGCAAAGAATTTAACAACTCCCATAACGTGAAACAAAAGAATACTTGAGTTATTACATGGGCATAAAAAACATCAATTATTTAAAAGTAACAGAATATCTTAACATAGCTCTGATTTCAAAAGTTAATTTTAAAGGGCAAAAACAGAATCATAGTTATCTAATTAATAAGCATATATTTTATTTTCTTTTTCTGTTTTATCAGCTACTGAGGGTTTTTTAAAGGTTATATACTAGGTGTTGATAAGTTTTTTTTTAAATAATGGCCCATAAGTCTATAATTTTATTGAGGTTAAGGTAATAATAAAATAAAGAAAAAATGAAACAATCTCACAATTTCCAATTATTATGTATATGAAATCTATTTTTACTATACATAATTAAAGAAAGGTCATATAACTCATTTACAATTTTCTAACCTTAGTCATTGCCACTTATGTCATTCCATTTTAGTATTTTAACTCTAGATAACTTGTGTGTTTTTTGCAAAGGTAATGGGGATAATGATCTTAATAATACATACTCAATTACATTTGTAAGTTGTATTTAAATTATCAAATTGGATGATTTAATAAACTAAATTTTTAATCATTTGAAAAGGAAAGAATATGGTGGGTAAATATCCCATTAAGTGTATTTTATTTTTATTAGAGTTGATATTCTTACACTACATTTTATTAGGTTCCAAATAACAGTAATTTGGGAGAATGGCCTTTTTCTTTGGCATGTACTTATTGCTCTAAATAGGAAACTATTGAATTTTGCAGTTCCCATGCACTACTAGAATAGAGGAATGAATGAAAGCGTGAAAAGATTTGCTCTTAGTGGAGTAACAGTATTTCTTCTGAAGATTAAGCCATTGTAAGGCCTTTACATCATTAAATACAACATCTGGTGGTGCAGGAATAATAAGCAGCAGGTTTTTTCTTTAGTTGTAGAGGCAAATGGTTATGTTATCTTAGTTCAGGAAGTAAATATATAGAAAGTCGATGCTAATGGAAAATTTCAGAGTTGTCAAGTGTTAACTCGAGCCCCGCATGTGTTCTTTTTTGTCTTGTGTTCATATATTTAAATTGGATATGCTTGTAACCGTACAGAAATATGCTTGTTTACAGAGCCATCAGCTGTGCAAAATGCATGATTTCCTCTTAACATTTCATCAAGTCCCGATTAATTTTTGTCTAAGAACATGCACAGAGAGCCAACCTGAACCTAATTTACTCAGGTTATTTTCTTTCCTGCTTTTCACATCAGAGTGGTAATTGGCATCCATTTTAAGGAGAGTGTCAAGGTCTTTTTCTCAGTGAAAAAACCCTCACTACTAAATTTCTTTAGTATGCCCTTGGTGCCTAACTGTGGAGACAGCAAGGAAATATGTTTTGTTTGGTTGGGTTGTTTATGTTTTCTTGAGCCTGGGTATAATGCATAATGCGCATTTGCCAGCAGTGTCCTAAGTAAGCATACTGAATAGGTAGCTCTCTTTCCTTTGTTTTAAGTGATGAAAACTCTTCCAGTGCCATCTTAAATTTGCAATATATGCTAACATGCTAAACTGAATATTATATATTTTTGTGGGATTACAATTGAATTTGAAAAAGAGTAAACGTATTGAGTAATTTTAATGAATGGCTTTTTACAATTTGCATTTTTATATTGGATTTCAGCTTCTTTCCTAAAAATTACATATTCTGCACATAGTTCTGTAAAGGCTAAAGAGCTTCTTGGAAGCTGCTTGTGTAATGACTACTCAGAAATAATTTATATATATTGAAGATAATTTTCTGTATCTCCTTTTAATGCATTAAAATATTAAAATGAAGATTCTGGAGAGCTGTAAGTATGAATTAGTGACTTTTTAACTCTTTATGGAAGATAGTTGTTATGATAAATATTAGTATGTAATTAGAGAAATTAGAATGAGAGCATGGTGACTCTCTATAGGCCCCATTAACTCACAGGCTTTCTTCACACTTGGCTATATCTTGTCTATTTTTAAAATTATTTATACTACCTGTAAGTCCTTTAAATTGGAGAAATGATTTTGAAGATTGCTGAATATTTTCTACAAGGGAAGAAGATACATAAGTGGTATAATTTGTGCAATAAGCAAATTTATACATTTTAAAACTGTAATTCAACTTCAGATGATTCCATTTTATCTTTTGTCTTTATCATGCTCCGTATTATACATGATCTTAATATTATCTGTTTCTAAATCATCATATGATATTTCTGCAGATGCTCTATGTTTTAGATGTAATCTTTATGTTTAAATTTTTCTAAGAATATCTTAGTATGGTTACAATCAAGAAGAGTGTTCACTTTGTGAAATGCTTTAAAAGTCATTGTTTTGGCAGTCCCAGATATTCATTTGTTTATAAATTGGCTGGGTTAATATTATGTGCATAACCCCAAACTAAAAAGTCATGTATAGTTTCAGATTTGCAGCATTCTTTGAGAGGAGGAGTATCTATGATAATTTGGAGATGTACAGTCTTCAAGATCATATAATCTAATTTCATTTTACTTTTCATAAATGATAAAATAGAGGCTCAGATATATTAAATAATTGTTTTGAAAGTATCTTATCTCTTTATATTAATTTAAACTGTTTCATGGACATACCACTTATATCACAATAAAATAGAAAGTCAAATTTGTGGATCCTTCTCTGATAACGAAATTTCTCTTCTTAGTAATTATATTGACCTGATTTACCTTTCTGATTTGAAGTATTTTAATATCCCATTAGTATTATCAAGTCTTCTTTAGCTAAAATTCTACTTCTTTAAAAAATTAGGTTTGGTTTCAAAATCGAAGGGCCAAGTGGAGGAAAAGAGAACGTTATGGCCAAATACAACAAGCTAAAAGCCATTTTGCTGCCACCTATGACATATCGGTTTTGCCCAGGACTGACAGCTACCCACAGGTATGGATAACTGCATGCAGTACTGATCAAGAAAAATGGGTGCGGTGTGTCTACTCTTAAACGGGCTTGTATAGGCTTGGTTATCTCTACTAGTTAGGAATGAAAATTTTAAACTCCAGAAGATTTTTTTCATGTTTGTTAGATTTTTATTTCACTAAAATATTTATTTTGTTATTGTTTTCTTTCAGAGCCATTCTTTTAAAAATATTTTATGCTCTCTTCCTTGTACACTGCAACAACTGAAGTAGCATCCTTCAATAGCATATGTTCATCAATTATTCCACATTTTAATTATTCAGAATTACTTTCCTTGTTAACTTTTAAAAATGTATTAAAAATTGTTTGGCACGCTGTCTCTGTGGCTAATGTTTTATGACTCACCCATACATAACCTAGTATAAAATGTAGTATATGAAACCTTTATTCCACTTAAAAATAATGTTTTTTTCTATGTTGTCTTTTCAGCTTTGACATTTCTCGTTGTTTGAAGGAAACATTTAGCCCTTTGTTTCTTAAAATGTATATAAATTAGTGGTTATAACTGTAATATTTATCATGTTAAAAAACACATGCTTTTAAAATGGGAACTCTCATTTCCAAGAATAGAAATTATTTTCTTCTAATTTTCCTTTTAATTTAGAGGTTTTTCTTTTTCATACTTTCTAATACATGTAAATAAAACATATTTTCATCTTTCTAAATGAGTATTACTTTTTCCTAATACCGAATTATTGAGAACTGTATTTGGTACATGATTAGGGACACATATGATAAGGAACAAGCTGCCTGCTATTTATTTCCTGATTATCCAGTGCTATGCTTTGTGAGACACCACTTTGATAACAAATCTGTAACATCTATGTCGGTGGAATACCTTGACAGTCCGGTAACAAAATCATCTCAGTCCCAAACTTAAGGTATTCACTTTCTTCAACTATAAATTCATACTCTGTTAGTGTGGATTCATTCCTTTATTTCTGTTCTATTTTTGGCTTCTGATGCCTTTTTCACCCTTAAAAACCTATCTTGAGACCTTCACTCCTCTGGATAAATTCACCAGACTTATTTATGTAATGTTATATGTGAACAAAAAAGCCTTAGAGATCACCTTGTTCTACTTCATTTTAGAAGCTGGGAAACCAGACCCAGGTACGAGAAGGAATGGTCTGTAATCACACAGGTTGTTCCTTACAGGACAGTCTACAGGGGCTGCTGTGGCTCAGCTTTGCTGCTGCCGTTTGCTAGGAGACCAAACCTTAGGGGTCCCTTCTGAATAAATGCCACCCATGCCTCAAGTGGAATTTTGCTTCTCTTACTTTTAAAAATTCATCTTAAAGTAGTTGGTTATTTCTTCTCCTGTTTAAAGGCATGTATACATTCCTGGTTGCTAGTATCATAGGGCCAATGAAATTTACTCCTCAAATATTTTTGAGTGTCCCAGGTGAGTTCTAAACAGAGTGCTGTGAGGCTCCTTCCCCTGCAGACTATAAGCTCCATGGGATCAGGCACTGCAGCATTTTCCTAGTTGTTAACGGGCCTACAGCTCTTACTCTCTTAGGCGTTATTCTAAGCAGGTCGTGTATATTAATTCACTTAACCCTCACAGCAACCTTATATGTTATTAATTATCCCCATGTTACATGTGCAGAAACGGAGGCACAGAAAGGTGAAGTATTTACTCACTTTTGCTAGTGGTGAAGCCTGGATTGGACATGAGGAGCTTTAGCTACCAAGGGTGAGATCTTAACCCTCAACACAGACTGTCCCAGCACGTATAACTGAATGGTTAACAAATTAATACCACAGGAGCATGTGGCTTAAGCTGCACTATTCAAGTCGGCAGTTTAGTTCAGGGGAAAAGATAATGTAGTCATAACCAGTGAAATAACAATAAAAATAATGAATATACAATATACATTATATAATTTTGAACAAGTTGATTATGATGACTTTAGAAATGTTAAGTTATAAATTATGAACTCTTTTTGAATGGACTGTAAATAGTGTGATGAGTTTATCCCACAACACTCAACTCTATCTATCACAACACTAGACTCAGGACACTTGACTCTATCTTGTTTTGCACCTTGTTATTTCAATCTTCATTCCTTTTCTTGTAAACCCCATTTCTGTATGTTTTTTACTTCTCTGTTTCTTGCTTTTGGTTGCCTTATCTCTAAGTCCTTTTTTGTCTTTAGTATAGCATAAAACATTTATAACAATGTGGAGCCTCAATTAACCTCTTTATAAGGGCTTAATATAACTTAATACACTCTTACTAGTTGCCCTTTTTACTAGATTATCTTGCCATTGCGTCATCGTTTTGCATAGCTTTAGATACTAACAATTGGCAGAATGAGGTGAACTAGAAGCTCAAACAGTAAGAGAAATGATACAAATTATACATTTGACAGTCTTTTTCACTCCAGCAAAGGACTAATTTAAAATTTCCCCTCACAAATCATGGGAATTTCACACTAATTCTCCCTGTGGCTTCTCCATAACTTATATACATTGGTTATATCACCTCATAATTTAAGTACGGAAGCATGCAGATCATATGTTGAAGTTATTTTGACAGTGCATTCTCTCAACAAAAACAAAAATCAATACTATAAAATCCATAGTGCTTTTCTACATTGGTAAATCATTTAATGTTTGGTTGCCCCAAATTCTGAAATCACATGTCTCTCACTCTCCACTAGAGTGACATACTTCCTCTTATTGGAGAAAGTCAGGGGTTATTTTGTTTTAACTTAAAAATATGTGGTTTATTTTTTGTTTGCTTGAAAAAAATTATGACAAGATCTTGTCTCTAAACTTCAGCCTAAGGGAAATTGTTTTTTTTGTCATGTGGTTTGAAAATAGAAGTGTATAATGAAAAAAATAGAAATCGAACAAAATTATAGAAGCCAAATTACTAATTATAGAAAAAGGTATTAATCTAGTTGGAAACTAGCAAATGTTGGAGGCAGAACAGAAATAAAGAATTAGCAATTTGGCAGGAAAGCAAAAGTATCTCAGAGATACATGAAAAACATAGATGGTTTAGGAAATTATCTACTCAAGCTTGCTCAGTTTGGATAATCATTTTACTTAGCATAAAGGTATATAACTATAACATCTAGTAAGTTCACTTGTGAATAGTAATTAATATTTTCTAACATGTTCTAAACACTTTGTTTCCACTGGTCTTCACTGCACTACAGCAAGAACATCTGTAACAGTAAAAATGATAAGTGCCAACTGAGGGCTTATTTTAAGCTAGGCTTTCATCTAACAGGCATTAACTCATTGAATTCAAGCCCAGGACTTCTGAGTTCAGGCGTCCAGGGTACTTTATATAACATTATCTCTATAGTGTATCATTGAGCAATGGAATAGTTAAATCTTGACTCTAAAACATCAAATTACTTTGGAAAGCAAAGACGCTTTCATTTCTCAATTTATAAAATAACAATATAAAGCACTTAAAAATGTAGACACTTTAAGACTATTTTTATTTATTTTTTTAGCTTACCCATATGATAGCAAGCAAATAATAATAAAGTGAGTGGTGTGATGTCAGTAGGAAATACTTCAAGGCAGTACTGAAAAACAGTATTTTTTTAAAGTCCTTTATTTTAGTTCACAATATCAGTTGCCATTTCAACAACACTGATTTAGGTAAATTAAACCACTCGATGTTCTCCAATAGATCACATTTTAAACAACTGTCTCATTGCTTGTGCTAAATCTGTTCCCTCTATCTTGAATACCCTCCCCCTCAGCTAACCCCCTTTTCCTCCATGAAGCCTCTTCTCAACCAGCCTGTAGTCAGCACATCACTGTCTTCACTGACGTTGTGATGGGCCCTATACAAAGTCTGCTGCCTCGTTTACTCTATAAAGTATTTGAAAGGATGACTCAGTTCTCACCTTTGAATCATAAAAGTATTAATCAGATTATACAGGGGTGGACAAAAGTAGGTTTACAGATGTAATACAAATAAATAATATAATAACTTATAAGTAATAATACAAGAATAAATTCACTATATACCTACTTTTGCCAACCCAGGTATAAACACTGAATAGACAGATGTGAAGAAAGTACTGATTCACTTCAGTATTTATTCAAGAGTATATTATATATCTAACATTAATCAGTTTGTAATGAAACAGTTGATTTCTGAATCTCTGCTATTAACTAGCCCTGTGGTCTTAACCAATTAGCTTTTCCTTTTTGATCCTCGATTTCCTTCCTCATCTGCTAAAAGGGACAGACTAGAAAGATTCTGAAGAACCCCCTTTTTTTCTCCCAAAGTTATTTGCATTGTATCCAATAAATAGAGTATGTGTAGTATTGTTTTACAAATGGGGGTTACACAAATGATCCAGACAAATCTCCTGCTTTGTGGACAGATTACAAACTATGTGATATTTGTACCAAATTCTGCAAACACTTCATGATGCCAAGACACAATAAACCAAAAAGACCTTTGCCCTTGTGTTGAAAAAGGAAGAAAGCATCTTTCGACATTAGATTCTAAGTTGTTTCTAATTTATCAAAACCAAAATGTTTTTAAAATAATTATTTTGGTGAATAAAATATTTTGTTAATGTATAAAAATTTCCGGGAGATTATAACCAGCCTTCATTCTTACAAAAAAACCCTCTAATGTTATGCCCTTAGATTTGCTTTGGATTACCTGTGCATTACTTTGATCATTTACTAGCTGGGTAATGGTAGATAAGTGTCTTTACTTCTGTAATCTTCAGATTCTTTATTTTGTAGAATGGAGGCATTGTTAATGCTAGAGTTTTTCATGGTGGTGGTGTAGATGATGAAGAGTATCATTATCATAAAGCTTTTTTCTCTTACTGAGAGTATTGGGTTGATTTCCAAACAGCCTGCTGAGCTAAATCCTAAGACTTGATAAAGGTCAGGTGTTAATGTATGACTATGGACCTCACGGAGAGTATTGGGTTCATATCCTGTGTATGCCACTTGGTAGGTTTTAAATCTTTGGCCAATGAATTAACTTCCGCAAGTGTTTCTCCTCATTCATAAAATGGGATAAAAGTTCATATGTTTGTGAGAATTAAGCAAAATAATACATGCAAATTACTTACTACAGTACCTAGTACACAATGAGTGTTCAATAAATAGTGACCATTCTATGATAGCCATTAGTCATTTTTTCTACAACAGAAAGCTATCTAAGTGGTTTGAACATTCTCTTAATAAATTCAATCTGTGAGTAAATTTACTATTTAGGGATCTAGGGAAAAACCAAATTCAGATAATATGCTTTCTTCTTTAAATTAAGATAACCAAGTATGGTAACTTTAGGAAAGTTTGAATATATTCTTTATCTACCAAAATTATTTTCTCGTGAAAAAAATGTTTTCATGAAAAATTTCAGAAAAGGGGTTGAAGTTTTTTCTACTAAAATTTTTAATGAGGTTTTACTTAGTACATAGTGAGACTCATAACTAAATCTATGCTTACCAAATTACAAACCGACCTGCACAGTATCTTGCTTTCTGTTGTTGAATTGATTACCTTATAAATACATGCCACTTGGAGTTTGAACATACCACGAGCTGGATTCTAGTTATAAACAATTTATAATTATTGCTGTAATTTAAAACACAAATTAAGGTTGTATAATATTTCTAGTTTAACAAAATCTAATTCAAACATTGTAAATATGCAATTTTAAAAGGAAGCGACAAAGCAATAATACAGCAATTGTGAAGACGTTATCCACCCTGTCCTTCTTCTATCATGTTTCTATACTAATCTTAAAGTATGCATTTACTAAACCAATTAAGAAATAAGGAACCTGTCTCCTCGAACAACTGTGGTGTAGTAATCTGGCATCTGGAGTGGTTTTTACCTTTGGAGAAAGCCTTACAATTTTATCATTATTATTTCCATTTTTTCCCAAATCTTTAAAATAAAAAAAAACAAAATCTTTGAAAAGTGTTAATAATATAGCTGTGCTTGTAGTATTATGAAAGAAGATTCTCATATCTATGAACCCAATGAGATGGTCATGTAATTAATTATGCAGTGAAACTTCCCTTTTGATGGATGGAGGGACAAAAATATTAGCATCGTTAAGTCCACAGGTCATACTGATGTACAATTTACCACTGCTTGGAAGGACAAATATTTAAAATCATATTAGGAATATGATATGATAGCCTATTATTATTCAAGTAAATATGGTTTTTATAATTGATAAAGTTTTTATTTAAATGTATTAAATATATGCAAGTTTTCTATACATATGCATAAATTTTATATATGTGTATATATTAAAAATAAATTATGTGTAGCATGGGGCAGATTTTGTCAATATTAATTAGCTAAAGGTACAGCTGGACACAATTGGTGAATAACTTTTATTTGTTGAAGTACATACACTTCAAAGAGATAAAGTAAAGAGATATTTACTTCTTTTACTTCTCTAAATTAAATAAAGTGCATTTATGTTTTAGATTATGAAAATAAACTTATTTTTTGAGAAAATGTAATATTCAAATTTACTGTGATTCAATGACTTTACACAGTAATTATAACTTACCTAATTTTTTTTTGCTTTTAGTAGGTGGCCACTGTTAAAATATTGAATTTAATTGAATTCATCATAAGTATTTTGTATATTTAAATTTTTATTTTTTCAGTTATAGTTTACATTCAATATTATTTTGCATTAGTTTCTGGTGTTCAGTATTTTATATTTTAAGAAGAAAGAAAATAAAAAAGTTGAGTAGATTACCAAAATAAACAATAAGAAAAAATGTAAAAATAAGTAATTGAAGAGTGCCAATGTTTCTTATACATATGAAAACTACCTTACAGGAGAATAGAGAAGAACCAGGGGGAAATTAAGCCATCGAAGCCTGGGAAGTCTATGAGAACAGACCTGTGGGTTAAAACTTGCAGTTCACACTATTATTGTTAGTGAATAACAATAAGGTTAGTGAACCTTATGAAAAACTTGAATCCAGAATTTTATCTGTGCCATATTTATTAAGCCTCATGTTTCTATGGGTTGTTTTTTTTTTTTAATTCTAAATCATGGAGCATTGAAACAGAAAAAAATTTGCATGAACTCACAGTTGATTTAAAAATCACAAAAATGAAATTCCAACTTTATTGTTAACACAAATGCAAGAAGACTATAATTTATAACTTTACTCAAAATTTTAGGAATGAATTTCAAGCTTCTGTTTGATACCAAGTGGTCATTTCTAAGATTATAAATATTCTGTGCAAATGGAAGTATTTGCCTATTTGATTTATATTTTATTAATTCACAAGGATACTTATTTTATATTTTAATCTTTGTTTCTTTTTGTGAACTTAGTTTAATAGAGAAAATGTGTCATTAAAAATGAATCAGGCAGTAATAAATCAGCAATAGCTATCAAGTATGTATCAAAATATATGAAAAGAAATGTGAAAAATAACTTGAAAATACTTTATATAACTTGCTGGATAGCAATAAATAAAATAGCAAATGCTAGTGCTATGATTTTATGCACTCTTTAAGTGAGTTGGTCTAAAAAGTCTCATTTTAAGTAATATAAGGTACAATTTCCTATAAATTTTTAAATTACAATTACTATAAAATTTACAAACACATCCAGCACTAAAGGAAAATAAAAAATGACTTTAATGTTTCTTATATCTTTGACTTGGAGCATATTTCAAATATTACTTGAATAATAAAAAATTTAAACAAATTTATATGATGTCATTTTGAAAATTTCTGGACATTAACATGTCTTATGGAACTTGGTGCCTTTTTTTTTGGACTAATAAGAGACATATGCAGTCTTCTCAGATTATAGGTCTCATATGACTGTTACATCTAACAGTGTTTTTTTTTTAAAATGGAAAAATCATTCTTCCTTGTTCCAAATCTCTACATATTTGTAAGATGGAATTTTATTTTAACAATCAAAGTAGTAATCGATGTTTAATATGTGATCCTTTTCAGATGAATTAATTTCAAATCACTTCAGCTTAATAATACTATATATTTATATTTAAAAGATATACTTTTGGATTTTTGAAATGTAAATGAATTCAAAAAATTTTATATATTATCTTAACTTTTCTTTGGTAAGTCACATCTAGTAAGTAGTCACTGATGAAAATACACCCTCATTTCTATCTCAGGTAGTGCCTGCCCATGCTCCATTGACCTTTTCGCTGTGATTTATTTTAGTTGGGACTTTCCCCCAGATGGACAAAGCCTCAGTGTGTGTTTTTCACTGGGAGCAAACTCTCATTTTAGTAAACCACTTAATTCTTTCTCCCTGCCAGCAGCCTACTGATGTAGTGACTCGTAAGTTAATGGGACCTAAAGATAGTCAACAGCTAAAAATATCTGCAAGTTACTAAGCATGTGATTCTTATTAATATTTTACCACCCTACATTTTAAAGGAAGGGATAGGCTGGTAAACAGTGTAATGGTCTCTTAAAAAATTGAACTGCTTTTATAAAAAGTGATGTTTACATTTTTTAAAGATACTATATAAAAATCTGGTAAATTATATTGTGGTAATGTGTTAATAAATCTATATAGTAAGTAGTGCATAATATGCATAATAGTCAATAAATGTAATCATTCTGTAAAGATGAAAAACCAAAATCAACTTTTGTATTTTAATGCAAATAAGGTATTGCTATAATATCATCACAAACACTTCTTTGTGAATCCCTGATTTGTTTTTTTAAATCAACCTTTACAGGGAAGCATGCAGACATATGATATGAGAGCAGTGTGCCTGTAGTAGCATGATGTATGTATGTGGTGTGTGTGTACATACAAATATTGGTGGCAGGTAGGAGCAGTCTGTATATAGAGAAGGAGTAGGGTTAGATAATTTTTTTTACTGGATAAATATTATTTAGTTGGCTTTAGAGGTTATTTAAAATTAAGGAATTGTTGTTACTCATATATTTTCATGTTTATAAGTATCTCTATTAAGCCCAGATCAAATTCCATAGACCAGTATCTTTTATATAGCACTAACATTAATTTATAGAATACATAATGCCATCATGAAACTATTTGATTTTTTTATACATCATGCTACTGTAAAACTAAGGCAGAGTCTAGCAAACTTATATTTTTATCAGTAGGTTTTTAAAAGGTATGAAAAACTACTCACTCTAATAAAATCAGCAAATATGTTTGAAATATACACTGCATTTAGCATGCTAATATTTTCTTTGTAGTTTTGGTTATACAAATACTATATCTATATTAAGTTTCTAGGTAAAGCTAATTTCTATATCCATGGTTTACCATATTACTTCAATTCATGACAAATATATTTCCACAGTGAAGAATTCTCAATGTGTGTGAACTATATAATATGTATATATATTATATGTACATGTAATAGTACATATACATCAACCTTCTCCTTCTTATTTATAGCTTTTAATTTCTTAGAAGAAAAATGAACCTTAAATGAATTTGATTTTAGTTTGGAAAGAATCAGACAAAAGCTAACTTTCTTCCTGAATTCAAAGTCATGGGATAATTGTGCCAACTTCTCTTTTTTTGTGATGTTTTATTGTTTTTTTAAAAATTGTTGTTCAACTTCTTATTTGATTAGGAAAACATTAAGGGGCAAATAAATGTTCAAAGTGAAGCGTAGAAGTCAGCAGAACTTCTGTTCATGCTAATGGGAGGCAATTGGCTGAGTTCCTCAGACAGTGCTTTGAACATACCCCTAAAACTTTGAAAAACATTGCAAAGCACATTAAAACATGGAGTGTTTTTAGATTCTCCACTCCTTTTAAAACACAAAGAAGAAAAAGTGTGAAGGCAGGCAGTCTCTTTTTTTTTAGTACACATGAAAGAAATATTTTTAATAACATTGTTCCTGGTTGTGAAGCCTTTGACTATTATACAGTTGGAAAACGATAGAAGCACCCCAAAATTTATTTGGTGCTGGGCACTGCCATTGCAGGTGTCTGTGAAATAGTGCAAAATAGTAGCAGTCCTAATAGAGAAAAAGTATGCATTCTTTTATTCCAGAGTTTAACAGAAACTATAATGTTTCTTTTAATGAGTCAGAGTGAGATTTTTATATGGCTTTGCTTTTCACACAATTTTAGACAATATCACGTGTAGATCTAGCACATAGTTTTAGAAGGATCACTTATATAAGAATACAACTGGGGGAGGCATGGAGGAAATGTAGAATGAGCCTACCTTGATAACAAATTTAGTAAACCACAAGATCAAACAACTTTGTTGTTAAATATTGTCTTTAAATATTAACAGAAGTAGGTAATCTGGAACAATGATGATACCTGCCAGGTTTCCCCTACAGTGTTCAGATGACATCTAGAATGCAACATTCTGTTGTCAGTGCCGAATATCGACGAGGGTGATTTGAAGGGTGTTGGCCCCCTCCAGCACACATAAGGAATGTGACTGGAACGAGAGGTCTGGAAGCCATGCACATGAGGAATGCTTAAAGTAGAGAGATTTCCAACTGTGTAATAACTGCCTATGGTATTTGAAGATTTCCACATTTGAGAAAGATGCTACTTATTCTGTGTCATTTTGAGGAAGAGAAATAAAAGTGATAGGTAGAGGAAAATGATAACAACTTGCTTTTTTACACAGCTCTCCGTAAAAGAATGGGATTTTCTTTTTAAACAGGTGAGCTTCTTGTCAGTGGAAGTGAACATAATTGAAAGTGTAGGAGAGGTTTTTGCATTATGGAAGGAAGCTGGACTTTAACTGTGTTTTGTAGTTCCTGGTGATTTTCAGAATTTCATGTGTGTATTGTTATCATAGCTCTTATTTTAATGTAGAGCCCCTGAGCCACACTCGATGCTTAATGAACCAGAATCTCCAAGAAGATGCATCCATGATGGAAAATAAATATTTAATAGAGAAAAAAAAAAAAACAAAAACTGCCCAGGGAAATATAGTCAGCAATGTCCAGGCATGTAGTTTTCATGATTTCTGTTAAGGTAAATGATATGGTATGGTGATTCTAGAGTTCAAATTATAAAACAAAATTTAGATATATTAGCATATATTGTTCATAAAAGTTTTATTACATCTGTAAGCTGAATCAATCCAAATTTCATGTTTTTAGAGATTTCTCAATCACTTAATAAGTTTGTATTAAGGGCATATTATGTGTTGTGTTAGGCCTGAGGATGAAGAAACAGTTTGAGCAATCACTGAGGATTTTGCTTTCAGAGGGTGGAGCCTAAGAACACTCACAGTGTTAGTGTTATGAATAAGTAAATAAACAATTTTAACTCATAAGAGTAATTTTTATATCATTGTAGTATTTCTTAAGATTCCCTAGGTTCAGATTTGATCACCATTGCAGTTATTCAATCTTGAGTAAGATTTCAAAGTTCTCTGTGTTGTAAGTGTACATTCTACAAAATGGGGATAATGAAAGCTCACACCTTATAGTGCGTTAAAATGATTAGAAGTCTTCATAAAGCATTTAATATAATGCCTGACACATGGTAATTAATTAATAATCATAAGCTATCACGAGCCTCACGTTTTTTCTTTTCTTTTCTTTTCTTTCTTATTGTTATTCAAGTACAGTTGTCTCCATTTTTCCCCTTCTGCTCTCCCCACCCCACTGACTCCCACCTCCTACCCTCAATCCTACCCCACTTTGGCTTTGTCCATGGTCCTTTACACATGTTCTTTGATGACCCTTCCCCCTTTTTCCCCTGTTATCCCCACCTCCCTCCCCCCGTCACTGTCAGTTTGTTCTTTATTTCTTGATTGTAATCTGGATGCTTAAACATCCAGAGGAAATGAATTTAAGAAGAAGGAAAACCTCAGTTCACTGGGGATATTATGTTTGTGATTTACATACAACTTTTGATATAAAAACCAACTAGATCCCTAACGTCAAATGAAGACGGAGCAGAAATTTTAAAATGAAAGCAACACATGGGGCATGTGAGGGGAGATAGAGATCTTGGAAACAGAACATATCAGTAAAAATTTATGACAATATTGCTACCCATGGGAATGTATCTTCCCCAGTCTAAGGTATTACTACAGTAACTTGCTTTACCAATTTGTTCTGTTCAGGTAACATTTCTATATGCTAGAAATTCTTTCACCAAAAATAACACATTAAACTTGCCTAATCATGTCCAGATAAGAAGTTTGATCAAAATAATAACATTTTCCCATGTCTTGGAAACTGGAGAATTTCTTTTCAGCTTATAAGTAGGTTAATGTTAATTCTTTTAGGGAGAAAATACTTTCTTGATTTATATTCATAGATTACCTTCCTTGCCTTTACCTTCCTTATTTTCCCCTTTTACCTAGTTAATCTATGTATTTCTAGGCATTTAGAGCATGAGTAGATGATTTTAATAATGAATTCTAAATAAATTGAGAAGTCCTTTAACAAACATAAAATGTAAATAATTTTTGTGAACCAGTAGTTTGCCTTTTACTTATTTTTTCAAAAATAAGCAAGCAAGTTCACTTTCATTTCCTGAAAGCCCTTTTTTCAGACATGTGACTGTGGGTTTTTTCAGTGGAGCACAATGTTTGATTGACTGTCAGAGGGAAATCACCCAAATCAAGTTAGAAGAGCTAGTTTGACAGAGTAATGACATCAACAGCCCCTTATGTTGGTTTGAGATGCATAACTCAGCAGTCACTGCCGCCTGTCATTATAAATTTTGGCTAAAATAGGATACATAGAGTAGAGTGAGCCAAAATTAAAACAACACAGACCATGGTAATTTAAGGATTAATAAAAAATGTATACAATTTATATCTATAAATACAAGTATTTATAGGTATATCTCAATAGATTTAACATATTTAAAGCAGCTTATATAATATCCATATAAAGAAGTTATGAAAATAATACTCAAATGAACATCTTGCCAATTGCTGAAGCCCCACCTAAGAGATGAAATTAGATGTTCAGATTTTCGCTTATGTTTTGAAACTGGTTAAGTGGTTCTTCCTTGAGTGACAGAATAACATCTCTACCAATGTGATCTAGAAGAGTCACTAACATATTTCCTACTTTTAACTGGAAAAAAGTTGTTTTTAAAAGTAAAATTTAAGCTTGGGTGTTATAAGGTACACCAAAGGTTATGTGTAGTAGACTGGAATCTTTGTGTAAAAATAAATATTAAAAAAAATCATTCGTGTAAGTGTTGAAGTAATTGATAATTCTATTGTAATTATCATGATTTTTTAAAAAGCCAGATGCAATAAATATGACTATTGCTGCTGTGTTCCACTTCAAATCTATTGTAATAATATTGCAAAAGGCATACATTTTAAAATTTTCATCTTCTAAGGCTACAGTTCTCTGCCTTCCTATACCAATGCAACATTTTCCTACTTCTTCTTTCAGCTGCTCCCATTTGTCATGATTTTCTCTGTGCTTCTCAGTAATACATGTGATCGTTGTTTCTTTCCTTGTTTAAATATCTGGTCTAAGATAATTTCCATTTAAAATTCATATTCCACAAATTCTTAGTTTTCTTTACATGCTAGTGGCTTTAGAGAAGTTTTTGGGTTTTTGATAATATTGCACTAATTGTTTTCTATAGAGATATAATGATGTGACATATGAATTTCTTGGGCACAAATGATAACCCAGTTTTCAATCTTATATGTGATGTTTGTTATGTAGTACTTACATTATAGCCATATATTTTTGCTAATATTTGAATATTTGTTTCAGTTGCTTTCATCATTTTGTAATGGTCATGTTTTAAAGACCTTAATTTGTTTTACATATCATACTTCTATTGTAACCTCACTATATCATATATAAATCATAAAATAAATGTTTTATATATGTATGTATTTCTCATATTCACAGAGCTATGTATCCGAGATGATAGGAAATAAAAAGCACTGAAAGGGCACACGCTTTCCAAAATGAGTTTGATCAAAAATGTCTACAAAGCAAACAACCTAATGTCAGCAATGGTTTCCAACAAAGACTGCCACACTGAGTCCAATATAGAATTTAGAAAAATGAAATTGTATCATTTGTTTAGAAATATGAAAACTATATTTAAATTTAAAACCATCTTTTAAACCGCTTTTCTAAGCACATGAATTGGTCATGGATCATGACTAAATTTTCCAGATTTCATTTTAAAAACTTATGACTATAAAAAGGGATTGACATGTTTCGAGAGTATTTTATGTGGTTAAGTATGTGGGTTTTTCAAATAATTATATTTCAGTAATTGCTTTACATACTCAGAATGTAATTATAGACCACCCAACAGGAGCAAACAATGAATAGTTTAAAAATTTAGTAAATATAGTGTAACAAAAGTGAGAATGCGTAAATGTAATATTTGTTGTTTTATATATTCCAGATTCAGAACAATTTGTGGGCAGGAAATGCAAGTGGTGGTTCTGTGGTCACTTCATGCATGGTACCACGTGACACCTCCTCCTGTATGACACCTTATTCTCACTCGCCTCGGACAGATTCCAGTTACACAGGGTTTTCAAACCACCAGAACCAGTTCAGCCACGTGCCCCTCAACAATTTTTTCACTGACTCTCTTCTCACGGGGGCTACCAATGGACATGCATTTGAAACAAAGCCAGAGTTTGAAAGGCGGTCTTCCAGTATTGCAGTCCTTCGAATGAAAGCCAAGGAGCACACTGCCAATATTTCATGGGCCATGTAACATACAGTACTCATATTTTTCTTTAAGTGGAAAAGTAAAACATTCTTATTTCTCATATTTAAAGAATACCACAATAAGCTGCTGTGTGTGGAATTGCTAATGGTCAGGATATACAGTGAGACCAGCTTAAATGAATAGTTGTTATTATTTAACATTAAAATCTAAGAATGAACCTCTGAAGACTAAATAGGTTTACCATGCACCAGTCTCCACAAACTGTTTCAGTAGTATTTTTTTCTATTGTACGAGTCGATGAAATACGATCATGCAACTTCTTAAAAGAATAAATGTATTAAACAAATTCCTCTGTTATAGATTGATTTATGTTAGTTCTGTATAACAAGAAATCCCTTATTGTAAAATAATACCTGATAAAGGAAGAAATGCACTGGGGAAAATGTCAAGATACCGAAGCTGTCAGGTAAATATTGAAGCAGAGCGTTTCGGGGAGTTAAGTGCCACTTCTCCCTCTGGCTCCACGACAAAATGGGCATACACCCTGTCGACGAGAATTTATCTTCAGGTTTCAAAGATTACTTCACCCCTAGATGTTTTAGTGAATTTTCATTCCATGCAAAAAGAACTCTTTTAAAATGACCAGCATTTGCATGAAATATTTGGACATAGTTTCCTGAAACCATGTGGCTAAAGGTGATAACTGAAATATTCCGGTGTGATTTAAAATATAGTCATGAGGAGAGTTTTTATAAATGTCATCGTTTTGGTGAAAAAGTCAGCATGGACTCAGTGTCTTAGTTATCACACACAAGGAATAAAAAAGAAAGTTACAATACCTGTTGTTACTTTTAAATTAAAATCGTGTTGATTAAACTGTACACACAAATGTCTAATAAATGCACTAAAATGTATTCTGTTAAAGGAGCAATGAACTGGAATTTATATTTACTTCATGTGCACGTGCAAGTGCACATCTGTGTGCATGCGTGTATTTGGTTTTTGACATATAATCTGTAAGCGTTTTTGCTACTGTGGTCTTGCATAGGGAATTAAAATGTCAGAAGGCTCTCTCTAAAACTTCTAGTGGAAAAGAAGAAAAATACATTGCATCTGGAAAATTGCTAACCCCGTTGATTTACTTCTCCTCCCTTTCCCCTGTCACATTCCAACCTTTTTCAGATGAGTGAAATGTCAACCTCCTTGAAAGAGTCTCAAGTTCATAAAGGCAAAGTAAATTAATTGAAACGAAGATGACTTTCATGGCTTGAATCAGAGCAAGATCTGCTCTTTGTACTCTCTTAGAATCTTCCTTGTGGTTTCTACAGATTTTAGGGGTATTCTCGGAAGTTCTAAAGGCTAAAGGACAAGAGTACATGAATTTAAAAATTAAATTTAAGAAAAAGGTACTTAAATCCAGTCAGTATCTCTTACTAGTGGGAAAATATTTACAGCAGTTAGACATCTTTTATAATAAAATTTTAAAACAGGCAGATGATGGAGATGAGTGATGTCCTAAACAAACATTCCTTGACTTCATAATAACTATTTTCTTTATTACTTTTGTGTTCTCTCTCTTTAGTTTTGTTCCCAAGACAAACTTGTTCAACTTTGGCCCTGAGAATTACACTTACATGCAGGAGTTTTTGTTAAAGGATTGTTTAGGCAGCTGTTAAATATCCTTCATGTTTTAGAAGAGAATGGCTTCTTTTAATACATTCATATATGTAGTTAATATGTCAATTTATGAACTGAAACTGAGAACTAAAATGTAAGGTTAAAAAAATTCCAAATTAGCAGTATTCATGTTCATTTTCTTCTACTTTCTTAATTGAAATTTTAGTGTCCCCTTGCCTAATACTTTAGATTTTTTAACATGCGACACAAAATTCACATAGACCAGTTTATATCTCAGTTCATTCCTTAGTTTTCCTGTTCTATCTGTCATTATATTCTAATCATTAGCTGGAGCTTCTGTAACTGATTTTTTTCAATTTATATAACATCTTTTAATTGAAGTTCTACATCCACAATGTTCTGTATGAATTTAATTCAATCAGCACATTATTTTAAACACCAACAATATATGAAATATTATTTGGGATAATTAAATAAATAATGGAAGCATGATTCTTATCCTTCATGAGTTCATAGCTTTCCTGGACAGACATGTAAATAAAGCATCTTTAACCATGCTCAACATTTTATGATGGCAGTAAGAACTGCATGACATTTTTTGAATTAGCATTCCCACCTTTTTTATTGGCTGAAAATTTTATTATATATTTAAATCACTAAAATACCATGAAATGAACTTTTGATGTAACAGGATAAATCTTAAAAAGTGGGTAAAATGTACTGCTGAATGTTCTTTTGTTCTTTATGAACTTAGATTCATGTACTATAATTTTATTCACAACATTGTTGAATTTGATAATTAAGAGAGGAATAACTAAGTCTGTTTCACTGACTTTTATTTAAAATCATGATTGACGGTATCGACAATTGAGAATGTAGCTTCACTGAGTAGCTGACCCACTCGGACATTTGTTTACATTTCATCCACTCTCTGCTTCTTCCACACGTTGTTCTGGCTCAGATGGTTTAAGAGGTGATTCATGTGCTCTTTTTTTTTTCCTGAGAAATTTGGTTATGGTTTGGACCTCATGATAAGATATAAATCTAATGGAGAATTAGATAAGGTTCAAAGTTATTTTCGTAAACATAAAATGAAATTTCAGAAAACAGTTTGTGGTTTTCTGAAGTTACATCATTTATTTCCTATGAATATTAAAAGCGATTATTTTCTTTTTATGTAACTACTTATGGGAGAAAAAAAAGGAAACAAGAAAGCTACTGTAGTCTGTGCCCTCAGCCTTGACAACACATCTCCAAAGAATAACAGAGTTACTTAACCTATATAACCTTGAGAAAACTTGTGAAATTGTGTGTATAAATTATGGGAGTCTATTAGTTTCATCATTTCAATTGGCTGTTGACTTTTTTTTTTTTTTTTTTTTTGCCTCCAAGGCAGGGGGAAAGGGCAGACCAATGCACTTAATACAAGTTCTTACAAGATGATACGTTATTGTTTCTGTTTCCTTTTAATATCTTTACTCTTTTCTCAGACACTTGACTTCCATAGCATGCATCACTTCCCTGTGTTTTCAATAGTGCTGTTATACATATAAAGCTGATTTTAGTTTATAAGCAAGTGAATGATGCCATAGCTGAGAATTGAAAGGATCAACTACAATGTTTGCATAAACTGTTTGAAAATTTTAAAATAATTTTCTAAAACTTACCAGTGACCTTAATTTTTGTTTTTCAACATTTAATTCAAATAGTAAAAGATGAATGACATTAGATATAATTTTAATTAAAAAATTGCCATTTCTGTTGCCAGATATTTTAGAAGAAATATGAAGATTGTCTTATTTTTAAATTCTTAGTTTGGGTTGACTTCTTTTTTTGGTGATTAAAATATAAAGATGTATGTTTATCATTTAAAATATAATTGCTAACTTAAGCCATCTCTACTTTAAGAAGTTTAGCATCCAAAATTCCAACAAACATTATTTCTTTATAGCTATTCATTTTTTGCATTGAATATGAATATGAATTTTTAAAGGAATCTATTTAATAAAATTACATATTAAACAGTACTTTATTCTTAACTCTAATTCTCAGCATACATATTTTTATACAAGTCAGGAAGAAATGTCACCGATGATCAAAATGAAAAAAAAAATCAGAATGAAATGTTTAGCAGTAGAGTTAGCATTTATGGCACAAACCCCTCCAAACAGATTAAATGCACTATCAGTTTTACAGGGTGTAGTTAATGCTAAAATAGGATTTTAAAAAGATAACTCTCCTTTTTAAAGAAATATACTGCCACCGTTTATCCTAGAAATATATTGAAAAAATGGTGAGCAAAGCTTTAAGACAAGAGCGAGCTAATTCTTTAGTGTGTTGAATAAATAATAGGAAATTGAAAGCTTTTTTTCTTCTTAGCCTTAGAATTATAAACCATGAATTTTTAAAAATGCCACAGAGAAAATAAATGATTTCACTTGAGTATTTCATCATGACACTATATTACAACATGACTGACTTTAGAATACAAGATGTTGTATACTGAAGTTTATCATGCATTTTAATATTATGTATATTTGTAACATTTCCTCTTATCTAGCTACTTTAACATACATATCCAAGATTTAAGAGAATATAGAAGTCACCCTTACGTACAGTTTCACCTTCTGAGGTTTTGGTTACCCACAGTCAATATTAGTCCAAAAATATTACATGGAAAAATTCCAGAAATAAACCCTTTAAATACCATTCAGGGTAATGTGACAAAGTCTCATGGCATCCCACTCTGTCCTGCCTGGGATATGAATCATCCCTTTGTCCAGCGCATCCATACTGGGTATACCACCTCCTTTAGTGACTTAGTAGCCATCTTGGTTGTCAGATCAGTTTGAGAGCAACTGTGTGTGTGTGTGTGTGTGTGTGTGTGTGTGTGAGAGAGAGAGAGAGAGAGAGAGAGAGAAAGAGAGAGAGAGAGAGACAGATATTGAGATATTGACTTAACTTTCATTGCAGGATATTGTTATAATTGTCCTATTTTATTATTAGTTACTAGAATACATATAATATATTCCTAAGGTTTGGTACCAACAGCAGTTTAATGCATCTGCTGGGGGTCTTGGAATGTAGCCCCATGAATGAGGGGAGATACCGTAATCTAGAAAAATTGCCAGCATTGTCAAAATGTGGCAGATTTTCAGTAGAAGGCAGAAGGAGCTCCCGGCAGGTTACTTACACAGTCCAGTGGGCAGACATGAAAAAATTCAAATGTCCCCCATGTCACCAGAGTAGGGTTCATAACTTAGTGGGCAGTGGGTAGGGAAGGAGTATCTCTGGGTAGAGTTCAGAGGGTCCTTAAACTGAGATGGAAAAAGAATTAGATGTTTATTTTCATTAACCACTAAAATAAATGTAGCATTTAAAAAAATGTATGAATATGGACAATGAACCTCAATAGTATTAGCAGTGCCTGTGATTTTTGTTACCAATAGAAAGAAAATAGTTTTCATTATTACATTTGTTAGTTATTATAGATATATTGAACTAATTATAATTTTACTTTGTCACTTGATTAATATAGTTTTCAAAATTCAACAGTTTTCAAACTACTTCAAAATTAGGGAAGTTTTAGCTCTGTTGCTGTATCTTGTTACTTAATCTATCAAAAAAGATGCATAGATATTAATACATCTTAAAGTTAGTTTTGTAACTATTTGGACACTATAGTTGGTTTCCTTCTTACACCTATGCTTTTCATTTATTAAAAAGCATGATCTAGTGGGGGTGGAAATGGGAGGGAGATGTGGTGGAGGGAGGCTAGGGTGGTGGGCTGGGATGAGAGTGAAAGACAGAAAACTGTACAAGAACAACAATTAAAATAAAAATTAAAAAGAAAGCATGATCTAAGAAGGGGCTCAAAAGATTGGAGTCCATAGCAGAAAAAGGTTTAAGAAACCCCCTTTAAGCACCAGGGGCACTTGTCCAGATTAAATATATTTTGTCTTCCTAGAGGACGGACATATGTTATGGAACTAATAAAATAGGGTGCCTAATGATTTATCAGATTTTTCTCTGACTAACAGAATGTAGAGCTGGAGAAGAACAGGACTTTTTAAAGCAGGCAGCCATGGCACGTGGAATGAATGAATGAGGCATTTTGGTGAGATCAGCGTGGGGCCAGGATGCAGTAGGTGGGGACCAAGCATTCCGAACTGGGGTAAATGGTCTGGGCAGCATCAGGGAAGGAGTGTGGCCTTAGGGATCCTAGTTGTACAACTTTTTAGCTTTAAAGCCTTAGGTTGGTCAGTCAATTCCTCCGCGCCTTAGTTTTCTCATTTATGGTTGAAAAAGGCACATAAAGCTTTACATTAACAAGGCACTTTAACATTTATTTTCTCTTTTGACTTTCACGCTTTTGTGTCAATGGGTATTATTATAGTCTTCATTTCACAGATGAGGAAATTTATGGTCAGAGAATGTATGGAACCTCTAAATCCAAAGCTTTTCTTTCTAACTTCCTTAGGCTACATGTTTTCCTTAAAGCTAGAAGGAAAACATAATTGAAATAGGCATTTGAAAACCTTTTATCATAGTCTGTGACGTAATTAAATAATTTTTTACAGACTCTAATTTTTCCTCCTATTGCATCAATGTCAGAATTTTTTCTTCCTTTCCTTATTCTTTAATCTTTAAATTCAATTTTATTTAATTTATTAAACACTTACTGAGAACCCTCTGTGCCGGACCTGAGAGAAAATAACAGGCTAGTTGAGGAGATGAAAGGGCGGGAGGGATAATTAAAGTGTGAATGGAAGCTGTTCCAGCAAAATGCTATTGGAAAACAGGGAAGACAGCAATTAAATCAACACTTTATAAGTCCTGGAAAACTGAAGATAAGATGTGAGCCAGACATTGAAAGATGAATAGGAACTTATAAAACTATAGCATTTTATCTCTTTTTTCTCTGAAAGAGAACCCAAATAAGATTTGATTGACTTTGGTGGTGGGAACACAATGCAATGTATAGGTGATATATCATAGAATTATACACTTGAAACCTGTTTGTATAATACATAGGTAAAACTATGTATTAACCACTGCCACCCCAATACATTTAATTAAAAGACAAAAAACAAAACCTATGTTTATGGTAATTAAAATACTTGCAATCCTTTTTTTATATCATTACCACAACTTTTCTCTAATTTTAAGTAACTTTTCCTTTTTTTTTTATTGGACCAAAGTTCTCAGTTTTAGCAAAGAAATAATTTGTTTCATTCAATACCATTTTTGAAGTTTTCTACTCTCAAATAATTCAATGACTATGTGCTTAGCTCATAATATTATAATGTGCTATGCTAGCCATGGAGGTTATGAATAAATGCAAGTCATGGCCTTTGTCTTCAAAGAGTATTAACTTTAGTTGGATGGATGGCATTTTCTGAAACTTGCCAAATATGGAAAAGTAGTGTACATATTTTGATATGAACTCTGTATAAATGTATACCAAAAGAAAATGGAAAAAGTTGTAAGTGCAGCTTCAAATACACATCTGCAGAAAGTTGATAGAAAAGTTCAATAAGAAGAAGGTTTCACCCTGGTATACCCCTTGATCTCTGACCAAGAAAAAGACAGAAGATTCTGAGGTCATTACAGGAAAAATACTCCCTACTCCATGAAAGGAAAAGAAAACGCGGCAGCAGCAGCTGGGTGTTGCTTTTGTGTCTTTAATTTAACTCTTTGTCAGCCTCCGTGAGGCCATAGTTTGTCTCACTTCACACAAAAATTCTTTCCTAAAGTTTATAAGCATAAGTTCAATGGAGAAATTGCTCTGTCTTATCTGGATCCTTCTATTCCCAGCTGTGAAATTGATTGATGTTTGTAAGTCCTAAGAAGTCTCCCCTTGTAGATCTGTTTCCTGGTTCAAAGGTAGGGAGAGAGGCAGGAGAAATTTTTTAGGGAATACCTTAGAAACAAATTTAAGAATGGTATATAGCTAGAGTTTATGAAGAGGGAAATCTCTGAAATTAGTCGATGTATTAAGAGTGAAAATAAATGTCAAGAGAGAAGTTGCTTGGTCAATGTAATTACATGTCTCAGATGAACATTTGTAGCTGTGTGAAATTTTCTTAAACTTAAAGCTCTACATGTAATATTTCCATTGGCTTTGGCTGAGACCACTAACTATTTGGCAGAACAGAAACAAGATTCTGGTCCCAGATGTGTCACTGGTGATCAGTGCCACCTCACCTCTTGGTTCTCAGAGTTCAATTCAATTCAGCAAATATTTATTGAGTGCTTATGGCTGCTGACTTTCCTAAGCTGGAGAAAAATAATGAGATGTTAGTAAAATGTGACATGTCTTGGGTAAGATGGTGCCACATATGGAAAGCCATTATCATCATTGATATTTTAAACCAGAAGTTGAATTTAATTGCATTAATAACACCAGTAGTGTACATTGCTTTGAGGTACAATGACTTCCACACTAGATTCTGATTTTTTTAATCTTTGAGAATCACTGGATACACACCCCAGTCCCCTTACAAGCTTGGCTTGTAAGTAAAATAACACCATCCCCTGTCTAGCATCAGTTATGCACATCCCTAATAGCTCAGCTGAGGGACAGCATTAGCCATTATATAAACTAATTGGGTTAATTCTGCTCTGGAATTTAGGCAAATAATGTAACTGAGATAAACAGAGGGTCACTTATGCGTCTACTTGTACACATTTATCTAC
Organism: Glossophaga mutica; assembly: GCA_039655065.1. NCBI lineage: Eukaryota > Metazoa > Chordata > Mammalia > Chiroptera > Phyllostomidae > Glossophaga > Glossophaga mutica. Next base: position 80,211,885 of record CM077304.1, read on the forward strand.
ACTTTTTATTTATACTACTAAATGCTTAAAACAACACTAGGCTATAAATTTGCCTTTTCTTTCTGATTCTCTTGGCAGGATTTCTTACATGCTTAACTTTTAAAGAGTGGAGTTCGGTCTCCTCTCAAATAAATAAGAGAGCAGTAGAAGGAAAAAACTGCAGCTACAAAGTAGTTCTAACCCATTAAACACAGATGGCTCACAGGGGGTTTAATCATCAGGAGCGAACACACATCACGCTGAAATATAGAGCTGTTTTCTATCACTTGTTACCATTTGAATGTCTGTCTCAGGAAAGTGAATTCCATATATCTTCCTGGCCATCAGTTGCCCTTTGAATACTCCTCTCTCTGATGTAGCTAGATTTCTCTTCAGAACTTACTGAGATGAATGAGCTTTTGCCACACGTAGAAGTGAAAGAAAACATTTCTTTCTCTGCCAGAACAGATGAGATTCGTCATTAGGCGAATGGATTTGACCTTGTAAAGTGGACCAAAGCAATTAACAAACAAACCCCTTTGGAGGCAAATTGCCTTTATCCTAGTCCTCTAACAGAAGCTTTTCTTTCTTTCTTTCTATTTTTTTTTGATGTGCTCCCAGCTATGTTAACTGATCACCTGAAAAGAATTCCAAATGTGGGATAAGAAATCATCTCTAATTTAAGCCTTTCTATGCAGAGAGAATTTTATGGACACTTAAAAATTCATACGGATTTATCCTTAGCTGTCATTTTTCAATTATCAATGATGATAAGTCAAATTGATCAGAAATTATTAAAGAGATCCATAAAACCAGTTTGATGGCAGCATATAAAATCAAACGGGAGATCAGCATTAGAGTCTATTGTAAAAAGGTAAAAAATTCGATTTGAAGACAACTATGACACCTGATAAAAAGATTGATTGCTTTGCAATCAATTGCACTTTGCATCTCCTCAGCTTACAGTATGAGTTCCTTTAATCTGTTCATCTCCTGATGCATGATCTCTCTTCAATAGTTTCTTTCTCTCACTTCTTATCTATCCTTATTCTCCTTTTATCTACTCTTCCCCTTTCCTGGAGACAATTTCTAGCTAAAACCCATTCTTCAAGACTAAAGTTTTAGGTGACATTTAGGGAAAGAGCAGCTACCTATCCCTGGGATAACAGCAAAAGAACGCAGCTTCCTTACTTCCCTACTAGAGAAGTGTAAAGCAGATGACATAATCTTGAGTAAACCCAGCTGATAAACCACGTGGAAGCTGTTCATCCACCATGGACCTGCAAGACCTCTGTCTTACTATTTCATCTGTCTTCCTCACAGAGTTCGTAAATCACTCAGCAATTTGGACACTCAGATATAGATGGAAAGTTGTTGTTTTACCCTGGAAATAACTTAGTCAGTTCAAGCCACTTGTTTCATGGAAAGGCGTCCCTTCTTCTAAAATGGTTGTGCATATATTTTACTTATTTTATTCTTTGCTTGGCAAATCTACCTTTAGAAAAACAAACAAAAGATAGGTAAGGGGAAAGATATATAAGACTAGCAAAATATCTCAGATCTTAGTGCAGTTTTTATTGATAACTTAAAAAAATTATTACTGAGGGAAATATTAAATCCACTTACTATTATTTTTATTTTTACCAGTAGATGGCACTACACAGGTGTAAGAGATGTCTACACCAACATGACTTGGGGGAAGACAGGATCATCAACTCTGCCAACTGGTGTGAAACGTCCTCCATTAGAGTTACCTCTCATAAGTATTGTCTCTAGGAGTCCCAACAGTCCTCTGTGAGGGAAGAACATAAATTTACTAACACTAATTTTCTTTACTAAACAGTACTTACTATGTGACAGATGAGTAGATCCTCTTATTTTCCTTTTTAGCAAAGAAAACTGAAGCACAGAGAGGTTAAGATTCCCTAATGTCACAGAGCTAGGAAGTTGCAGGACCAGGATTTGGGCCAGATATTTATTTGATCTGGGCTGCGCTCCCGTTGCTTTGCTCCCTTTCAGTTCACTAACACACATCACTCATTCAGCTATTCATCAACTTTTAAGGAGCTGACTTGAAAAACTAAGGCATTAAAATGAATAGATTCTAGTCGGAAAACCAGGCAAATTTTAGGAGCATTGGGCTAATGTTGAGAAAAGCACAGGGGTCTACAGAGGGAGGGATATGGGGGGAGACAGGGCAAGCTAACAGCGGCAAGAAACAGGAGAGGTGAGGATACCATACAAAAAATTCACCAATTCACCAACTTTGATTAGAGTCAGGATGCTGCATATTTTTAAAAAGATTTATTTATTTATTTATTTTTAGAGAGAAGGGAAGGGAGGGAGAAAGAGAGGGAGAGAAACACCAATGTGTGGTTGCCTCTTGTGTGCCCCCTTCTGGGGACCTGGCCTGCAACCCAGGCATGTATCCTGATTGGGAATCGAACCAGTGACCTTTTGATTCCCAGGCTGACACTAAATCCACTGAACCACACCAGTCAGGGCAGGATGCTGTATATTTTTAAAACAAATATATTCTTAATATCATTCAATTATATTTCACATTCTGGCTGAGGTAGAAAACACTTTAAAACTTTAATAAGCAGATTATAATTAGTTTACGCCTTGCAGCATCAACTCCAGTTACTCTCCCTTACTGCAGGCATCTATATTCTTGGCAATACCCAGAGCTTTAGATTACTTAGAATTGTGCCATCCTGAAAATCTAAAATAACAACTTCCTGACATTATCCTACACCATTAACATTTTTAACTTAGTTTCTTTAACCTGCCTATTATCTGACCCCATTAATTCCTCCAGTCCCTCTACCTAAGCACATTTTCTTTTGACCCTCTCTTCCATATCTACTTTCTTTATTATCATCACCGCCCATTTTTTCAAACCACTCTTTTCCCAGTACCTTCAAAAGCCGATTGTTTTCTTTTACCACACCTGCCTGCCTCCACTTGGGTTAGTCAACACAGCCTTAAAAACTTCAGCAGTATGTGCAGATTAGCTCCACCTAATGAATACCTATTAATAGCACTAAAAATGTGGATCTTTGTTCCCAAAGGGACCCTCCATGTGCCTGAGTACAGTCATACTTACCTTCCTATTTTCCACTGTCCACTCTTCAAATCTGTTACCTTGATGTGCTCCCACCTCACTGAACTTTTTTCACAAGGAAGAAAGTCATCTTAAAAGACCTGCATCAATTTCCTGCCACTACATCCCTAAATATGTATTCATAAGTGTTTTTTTATTCTTCTGGTTTACTTTAAGGGATGAGAGATTCTCTTTTTAGTTCTAAGCATTGTTCTCTATTGCATCCCTTCACATCTTAGAGTTTTATGGCATCTCCTCTATGTTTAAACTTCTCTGTTCTTCCATTTACCTAACCTCATTTATTTAAAGAAATAATAATAATACTTGGAAAAATCTTCATTTTTTTGAAGTAGCCCCTTCACTACTTCCAGATTTCCCCCAAATGTCCTATGAAGATACATCTACACTCAATAGCTCCACTTTTTAATTTGCTGCTCACTGTTCAAATCTCTAAAATTCAATTTTGAGTTCTACCAATCCACAGAAATTACTTTTTTCAAGATTACTAGCCTAAAGTCAATAGTCACTTTTCAGTTCTGTTTATCAGCTCTGCGTGGGTTGAATGGTGTCCCCAAAACATTCAAGCTCTCAAGGTCTTTATAGATATAATCAAGTTAACATCATACTGGGTTAGGGTGGATCCTAATCCAATGACTGCTGTCCTCATAAAAGGAGATAAATTTGAACGCAGGTAGACAGACAGAAAGAGAATATCATGTGATGATGAAGGTAGAGATCTGAGTGGTGCATCTAACAAGCCAATGAATGCTGAAGATCATTGTCAACCACCAAAATCTGGGAGAGAGGTAAGGCGGATTCTCCACTGAGCTTCCAGAACTTCAATGCCTATCATCACCTTGATTTCAGACTCCATGGATTCCAGTTGTTTTAAGCCACCTCATTTGTGGTACTTTGTTATAGTAGCCTGAGGAAATCATTGGCACTTCTGATTCTGACTACACACTCTGGTTTTAGGAGCCTTCCATGCTGGCTTCTACGGCACCTCACTCATGTAGTCCTCCTCTTCCTTCTTTTCCTCAGTCTACTCTTTCCCTGTGCCTAGCTGTTCAACTCTATCCCCTTCTTTTTTCTCTACAATTTTTTTTTTTTTTGCAGTTTTTATGCCCTTGAGCAAACCCCAGATCACTCTTCTTAGGAGATCATATACTGGTCTGCTCCAGAGATAACAGACAGAGGAAGCTCAAACTAACCATAAAATTCTAACCCACTTCTGGTTTAATATATATATAAATATGTATACGAGATATTATATATTATATAAAAACTTAATTTTTAGAGCATTTTAGGCTATAGTCTCTCCTATTATCAACATCTTGCATTAGTATGGTACATACATTATAATCGATTAGCCAATTTAAATAAATTATTAATTAAAAGCCCAAATTTATGTTAGTGTTCACTGTTCGTGTTGTGCATTCTATGAGTTTTGACAAATGTATCCATCATTACAGTAGTATACTAAATAGTTTTGCTGCTCTAAAGGTCCTTTGTGTTCTGCCTATACATTTCTCCCTCTACCTGAACCCTGGCAATCACTGACTTATTTACCATCTCCATGGTTTTGACTTTTCCAGAGCATCATTTGAGGAATTATTTAATACATAGCTTTTTCACATTGGCTTCTTTTACTTAGCAATGTGCATCTGAGTTTCCTCCATTTCTTTTTGTGGTTTGAGGATTCATTTGAATAACATTTCATTGTATGGATGGATAATAGTTTGTTTATCAATTTACCTATTTTTAAGTATATTTATTGATTATGCTATTAGTTATCCCATTTTTTTATCCCCTTTACCCCCTCCACCCTGTATCCCCACCCCCTCTAACATTACCCTCCCTTAGTTCATGTCCATGGGTCATATATATAAGTTCTTTGGCTTCTCCATTTTCTCTACTGTTCTTAACCTCCCCCTGTCTATTTTACACCTACAAATTATGCTTCTTATTCCCTGTATCTCTTCCCCCATTTTCCCTCCTCCCCCTCCCTGCTGATAACCCTCCATGTGATTTCCATTTCTGTGTTTCTACTCCTTTCCTAGTTGTTTGCTTTGTTCATTTTTTTAAGGCTCAGTTGTTGATATTTGTGAGTTTGTTGTCATTTTACTTGTTCATATTTTTTATCTTCTTTTCCTTAGGTAAGTCCCTTGAACATTTCATATAATAAGGGCTTGGTGATGATGACTCCTTTAACTTGACCTTATCTGGGAAGCACTTTATCTGTCCTTCCATTCTAAATGACAGCTTTGCTGGCTGGAGGAATCTTGGGTGCTGGCCCTTGCCTTTCATGACTTTGAATACTTCTTCCAGCCCCTTCTTGCCTAAAGGTTTCTTTTAAGAAATCAGCTGAGAGTCTTATGGGAACTCCTTTGTAGGTAACTGCCTCCTTTTCTCTTGTTGCTTCCAAGGTTCTCTCCTTCTCTTTAATCTTGGGTAATGTAATTCTGATATGCCTTGGTGCGTTCCTCCTTGGGTCCAACTTCTTTGGGATTCTCTGAGCTTCCTGGACTTACATGTCTATTTCCTTTACCAGATTGGGGAAGTTTTCCTTCATTATTTTTTCAAATAAGTTTTCAATTTCTTGCTGCTTTATTCTCCTCTCAGTACCCCTATGATTTGGATGTGAAAATGTTTAAAGTTGTCCCAGAGGTTGTGAAGCCTCTCCTTATTTTTTTGAATTCTTGTGTCTTCATTCTTTTCTGGTTGAATGTTTATTTCTTCCTTCTGTTCCAAATCATTGATTTGAGCCCTTATTTCCTTCCCTTCACTGTTGGTTCCCTGTATACTTTCCTTTATTTTACTTTGTATAGCCTTCACTTTTTTCTTTATTTTTTTGTCTGTACTCAATCATTTCTGGGAGCAACCTGATTATCAGTGTTTTGAACTCTGCATCTAATAGGTTGGCTACCTCCTGGTCACTTATTTCTTTTTCTGGAGTTTTGATTTGTTTTTTCATTTGGGCCATATTTCTTTGCCTTGGTGCACCTGTTACATTGTAGGGGGTGGAGCCCTAGGTATTCATCAGAGCAGGACAACCCACATTGCTGTGTTGTGGTGATGTCTGTGGGGGAGGGGTCAGAGAGGTAACAATGGCCCTTGCTTGGCTCTCGCCCACTTCCAGTCACTTCCCCTGCTACCCACAAACAAATTGGGCCCTTCTGATGCTGATTACTGGGCAGGTGAGTTTGTGTAAGTTCTAGGAACCTGTGGAAGTTCTGTAAGTTCTAGGAACCTCTCCAATGGACTCTCCTGTGAGACTGGGAGTTTCTTCTGCAACCCCCACAGGTGTTTCCAGTCAGAAGTATGAAGCTTTATTTTCCCTCACTAGAGCCCTGGGTTGCACAGTCTGTTTTACTACAGTAGTTCCTCTTGGCTTATCTGCATGCAAATGTGGGACCACCCACTCTGCCAATTGCCATTTCGTCCACCTGGTCTACTCCCACTGCCTTGTCATGCATCCTTTATGCCCCTGCTGCCAATTTATGCCCCTTCTACTGGTCTGGATGAATGTTTCTTCTTTAACTCCTTGGTAGTTGGACTTCCATACAGTTTGACTTCCTGGCAGTTATGGTTGTTTTTTGTTTTTAAATTGGTTGTCATCCTTCTTTTGGTTGTGTGAGGAGGCACAGTGTATCTACCTATGCCGCCATCTTGGCCAGAAGGATCTCCATTTACCTATCAAAGGGCATCTCTGTTGCTTCTAAGTTTTAGCAATTATAAATAAAGCTGTTATAAGCATTCACGTGGAGATTTTTGTGTCGACATAAGTGGTCAATTCATTTGGGTAAATACCAAGGAGCATGTTTTCTGGACTGTATGGTAAAAAGTATATTTAATTTTGTAAGAAATTGTTAAACTATCTTTCAAAATGACTGTGCTACTTTTCATTCCCATTAACAATGAGTGAGAGTTCCTATTCTTCCACATTGTCAAAACATTCTGGATTTTGGCCATTATAATAGGTATGTAGTGGTATCTCATTGTTATTTTAATTTGCAGTTCACTGATGCCATGATCTTAAGCATCTTTTCATATACTTATTTGGCATCTGTATGTCTTCTTTGGTAAGGCCTTTGTCTGCCAATTTTTAAAATTGGGTTTATTTCCTTATTGTTGAATTTTAAGAGTTCATTGTATTTTTCAGATACAAGTCCTCTATCAGATATGTGTTTTATGAAGATTCCCCCCAATTTTATGGTTTGTCTTTTCATTCTCTTTCATAAAGCAAGAATTTTTAACTGAAATGTTTCCTAAATAATCAATTTTTTCCTTCATGAACCATGCTTTTTCTGTTATATAAAATCTCATTGCCTAACCCAAGATCATCTAGATTTTCTTCTAGTTTTACAATTTTGTCTTTTACCTTCAGGTCTTTGATCCATTTTGAGTACATTTTTGTACAAAGTGTATGGTTTGTATCTAGATTCATTTTTTTTCATGTTGATATTCACTTGTTCTGGCACCATTTGTTGAAGAGATTATTTTTTTCCTTCCTCGAATCACCTTTGCTCCTTTGTTAAAGATCAGTTTACTATATTTGTGTGAGTCTATTTCTGGGCTACATTTGATTTTCATACTTTGTTTTTTAACTTCCCCAGTACGTACCTGAGTGTCATTCTTTACTCCTCTTTGCTAAGCACTTTACACATAATACTACAATAATCCTATGCTATTATTAGGCCCATATTAATAGTGAAAGCCTCAGCTGAGAGAAGACTCTATTTATATAAATAGACTGTACATATTTATTCTTAACCCTTATGGTGTATTACCACACACAGCTTCTAAGTGGCAGAGCAATTAGATTTCAAGAAGTGAACCTGCAACCATTACCCTATTTTCTAAATATATGTTGAAGTCATTTGCCCTGGCTGATGTAGCTCAGTGGGTTGAGTGCTGGACTATGAACTGAAGTCATTAATATCTCTTTATCCTCATTGCCACCATATTAATTCAAGGATCATCATCTTCCATTAAGTTTACTAAGAGCACTTTCTTAATGGGTTTCTTGAATCCAGTCTGGCCCTAATCCAGGTTGTTACTTCTAAAGCACAAATCTGATAACACTAAACTTAAAACCATCTCACGGCTCCCCATCACCTCTAAAAAAAGCAGACACTCCAAAACATGTTTACAACTTCCCCCTTCATCCAAATTTCTAACTCTGCCACACTAACCTGCTTGTACTTCCCCACGGGCACTGGGCCCAAGGTTAATCTGCATCTTTGTAGATGTGGGCCCTTCTGTCTCTGTTAATCTCTTCTGTTTCTCCATTTGACTTCTTCCTTCAGATTGTAATTTAAACATCATGTCCTAGTAGAGTTGACAGATTTAGCAAATAAAAATACAGAACACCTAGTTATAAATATTGCATGGAACATACTTATATCAAGGAATTATTCATTGTTTACCAGAAATTCAAATGTAACTGGGCATCCTCTATTTTATCTCTGAAAGACCAGACCCTAAGATTGGGCTAAGTGACCCTCTGTTCTGCTCCCATAGCATCTTGTGTTCACCCTATCACAGTATTTACTTCTTATCTGTTATTGATATAATACATCCATCTCTGCCACTAGCCTGAAGGACAGAGATTGCATCTTTGCCAGCAACATGTTTCCATCATGCAGACATCCAATGCTTGGTACTTAACAAATGTTCATTAAATGTTTTTAAATGAATGGACTCAACACTTTAAATTCTAATTCTTTGCCATTGCAGGTTGCTATTAGGTGTATTACTAAGATATATTTTATACCTAATTTTGGTGTAGTTAGTAGGAATTGTTTTTTGCACTTTTAACTTTAAAGTTCTTGATTTAGAATTTTGTGAAACTGTATGAATTATCTTCAAGTAATTCCTGGCCAGCCTCAGCTCTTCTAATCACAAGGACAAGGTTATACAAAATTCAGTGCTAAAATGCTAAGTTTGTAACTTGCCTAGATTGCAACAAGAGTTTGGGCTTCCTTTCCATCCAGATTCTGGAAGTGACAGCTGAAATGCCGAATATTGATCATTTACCCAATCTAAGGGAGAAAAATTATTGTTTCTCTATATTGGTCTTTTAAAATAACATTTTTCTCCCCAATATGTGTAAAGGAACACTAATACATTTTTTAATTTTTATTTATTAATTTTTATTGAATCTCTTGGGGTAATATTGGTTAATAAAAATATGGGTTTCAATTGTACAATTTTATGATGCATCATCTGTATATTGTATTTTGTTCACCACCTAGAGTCAAGTCTCCTTCCATCAATATTTATCCCCAATTATAGGTATTCTTTTTAAATGAAAGCATATGTTAACTTTATTTATCAGCTATGTAAAACAAGTATGAATGGATTTCTATTCTGTATGAATTTTCATAACTTTTAACATGTTAATCTACATACTGAAACCCTAGGATGTAATATATTATGTAGGGGAAGTTTTTAGTCTCATTAGTCCCCAAAATAGTTTTGTTAGTTAACATCTAGTTTAGGGAATACTAATGTAGGTTTTGATGCTCTCCTTGGGGTAAATATATCAACCAGATTTTTATTGTTAAATACAGGTTCTTTGGAATGCCTGACTCAGAGATGCAATTACATAATTTATATAATAGACCTCACTTCGTTAGGTCATATTCATCTGTTTTGAGCTGGAGTGTCAAAAAGTTTCCAAAACAAATGTCTTTAGGATTTAACGTATATAAAATAAAGTTTGTATTTGACACAGAAATTGGTAAGCCTAAAAGGAGAAAGAGCAATGTAAAATCCTAGACCAGTTATATATAATTTGTGGATTGCTGATTATTTAGTATTCTTGAATTTTAAAACAAAAACTTCAAAGGTAAAGTACAATTCTCACTAATAAAAAGCACATGTGATATAGCTGAAGTCCCCATAGGCAACAGCCAGGGCAGGCCGGGTGTGCGATCAGAGTGCACGGCTGGCCACCTGTGAGCTGCAGCATGCGGGCCCTGAACCACAGATCTGCCTTCCACATCATACTCATTTCCATCATTTGGGTGAGGCTCAGTGTCACCATAGGGTTAATATATGCCATGTTGCATCTGAAAGGTGGCACATCACCTATTAACCTAGAAGTGAGTATGACTGTTCTTATTTTTGTTAAATGCCATAGCTCTAACATTTAACGATAATAATTTTCACTTACTCAACCACGTACACCAAATAACTTGCCGGTTACCTTACACAACTGTGACAATAGAAAATATTTTTAAGCATGTAGGGTGCTATGCACAATTTTGTTTTCTACTTCACAATATTCCAACTAATTCTTTCAATAACTCCTTGAGGTTAAGCTCATTGTTTATACCCATTTTACAGATGATAAAAACTCAAGCCACATACTTGAGACATACAGCATGTACCCAAGGCAGGCTTTGACACGGTCCCTGACTGACCTGAAATTTGGATTCTTAAGCATCATGCTATTGTAACGCCCCAGTTTGTACAGGTTCCAGAATACTGATGTACAGAATAAATAATATTCTTTATTCTTATTTTTTATTTTTAGAGAGAGGAGAGGGAGGGAGAAAAAAAGGGAGAGGAACATCAACGTGTGAGAGAAACATTGATCAGTTGCCTCCTGAATGCCCCCTACTGGGGACCCGTCCTGCAACCCAGGCATGTGCCCTGACTGGGAATCAAATCAGAAACCTTTTGTTTCACAGACCGGTGCTCAATCCTCTGAGCCACAGCAGCCAGGGCCGATGTAGGTACTCTTATTGCCTTTACCATGGAAAAAAAACTGAGGTTGAGAAAATATATCTATTTTGCCCAGGGTCTTGAAAGAATAGGTATATAGGTTTCATAATGGGAAAATAAAGGTATAGATTATGTGAAACTACCAAAATAAGAAAGAAGCACAAAATGTGAGGTACAGGGCAATGAGAACATACAGGTCTTGGCATTGAGGAGAAAAGGTGAGGAGGAAGAGAACAACAACAACAAAAAATAGAGTACAATGAACCCTGAAGAGCAAATTGGTCTTTCTAACAATTCTGTTTCAGACTTTAAGGAAAATCTTTGGTTATTTGAACTTGATGGTGTTTTCCATCTAATTTAGACACTATATAAATTTTGAAGAAAGGTTTGAATATAATGTAATTTTTTTTTGCTGTTAAAAGCATTAGGAAATAGACCACTTGAGGTCAGGGTAACACCAAGAAGAATTTCCCAGCACTAAAACAAACCACATTGCAAACTCTTTATAAGTGCTTAGCAGTGACCTGAAACGATTTCATTTATGTGAGGCTTGAGAAGCGAAAGGGGCCTCTTGTGAACTTTTCAACCACAGAGAGGAGTGTGCTTTAAGAAAATATATTCAGAGTGATATAACAAGTGCTAGATGTAAGCTGGTGAGTCTCCTTATTTAAGAACAAGTGTCAATAAAATATATTTTTCTGTTAAAAATTAAAATAGTGCAAGCTTCAGAAATTATGTTTCTGAAAATTATAATAATTATATATTATGTTTAATATTCTTTAATTCTATAATCAATTTGTATTTCTTCTATTATTATGTATGTACTATCTCATCAAAGATCTCACAGTTCTTTTTTAAAGATTTTATTTATTTATTTTTAGAGAGAGGGAAGAGAAGAAGAGAGGGAGCAAACATCAATGTGTAGTGGCCTCTCAAGCGCCTCCTACTGGGGACCTGGCCTGCAACCCAGGCATGTGCCCTGACTGGGGATCAAACTGGCGACTCTTTGATTTGCAGGCTGGTGCTTGATCCACTGAGCTACACCAGCCAGGGCAGATCTCATAGTTTTCTTAATGCAACATCTTATTGAATGTTTGGGTGATATGCATTTATATTTATAAAAAGGGACATTTAGTAATATCAGGCATTCCAACAAGAGTCTTCGGAATATAAAAACTAAGATTTTGTCATGGTGGTTGTTTGATTTCAAGCAACCTTTCCTTTCAAGCAAACATCTCCTGGAGAAAATGTTGGTTCCAGGTCTCATAGACCAAATGGGGGGTAAGATTATAAATAACAGTTGATATATTATAGAGATTAACATAGCAAATTGTTATTCCGCTAAGCATTTCATTGGCAACTTTCAAAATCACTCTGTGAGACAGCTACTATTATTGTTCCCATAGATGAGGAAACAGGTTTAGAAATTAAGTAATTTATCCAAAGTAATACAGCTAGTCAGTGGTAGAGCCAGTGACATTCAAACCCTGACAGCGTGGCTCCACCACCTCCACTTGTAACCATCATGGTACACTTGGCCTCTCTTGGAAAGAACATTGTTGCGGAATCAGTTCTGACACAGCTCTGACCTTTATTTCTGTGTCTTGGATTCCCCATCTGTAAAATGAGGGGCAATTCGGCCGATCCTTCTGATCCACTGAAGGTCTCATGTTCTATGATTCTCTCTAATTGTTCTAGCAAAACTTTAGAGAAATGACTACTTGTGCAATGTCCAAAATGGATTATATTATAAATGGGGAAAAAAACCCTAGAGAGAATGATTAATGATTTATGAAAGGGGAAGGTAAAATCATACATATTAATAACTTATGAAGTACAGTGAACTCATTTAGTTCCCTGTGCATAGGAAAAAATTGCTTTTACAGATGCCTTTGGCAATTGCATGCCTAGGCTGTGGTACTTAAACCTGGAAAACATTCATTTCTTTATTTTTTGGTTTTGTTTTATGAATTTGAATTAAGACAGCTAATGTGGCATGCCATTTTCAGAATTATATTTGTAATTAATGGTAAATTAGAAAAATTTTACCAGGGAGCCTTTCCTTTATTTCTAAGATACACTTGTCTGACTCTCTTGGGTGTGACCAAAGGACTTTAGGCTTTGTTTGGATTTTCAAGTGAACTTTTCCTCTTTGTAACTCCATCTTCCATTATTATTAACCAGTCAGGCATGTTTTACTTTACACTGTGATAAGGGGATCAGAAACAGCTTCCCCACATCTAAGGTGATCTTAATCAATTGCAAGGAATGTATGAGTAACATAGTATAGAAGCTTCCTGCCTTGAGGAGGAAGAGATCTCTTCTGAATTATTATTTTGATTCTATTGATAGAGGGAGAAAATTAGGTAACCTTGAAAGCAAGATACTTTTGACTGAAACATTTTGAGAGGACATAAGGTAAATTGTCACCCTCCCTCTTGACCGTCAACTGACCTTTCGCTTTTAACATATGTTTTGAAGCACCAGCCATGTTGATTTCCATGGCTGTTTGGGTAAAAATTTCAGAGAAACTTACTGCCCCCAAGTCTTCAATCACTTTTTTGAACTTCTAATATAAGCATTTAAGATGCTCTTTAAGGGGCTCATAGAAGACTGGCTGGCTGGTACTCACTACATGCCTTCTCCCAAGGTGCCCTGGCTGGTGTGGCTCAGAGGTCTGAGTGCCAGCCTGCAAACCAAAGAGTCACTGGTTGGATTCCCAGTCAGGGCACATGCCTGGGTTGTGGGTCAGGTCCCCAGTAGGGGGCACAGGAGAGGCAACCACACATTGATGTTTCCCTCTCTCCCTCCCTTCCCCTCTGTCTAAAAATAAATAATAAAACCTTAAGAAAAACTTCCCCAAGGTGGGTTAAGTAGCCCCTCATTCAGGAGCCTATCTATGAGGTCTTATTAGTCAGCATGCAAAGGAAGCGGTGTAGGCTTATTGTGCACACTGTGCTGAAGTGGTGATTGAATCATGAAATATACTCAATGTCCTGAGTTTTCTTTCTGGTGCAGCCACAGGAAGGCCCACTTGTTTCTGGGGTATTTTCCAGTTTATACCAATGTGAATCAAGCTATTGTGTGCTGATATTTCTGTCTTTCGATGCCATGAGGAATGAGGGATGAAAGAATAAATGTTTAATTCATGTGATAGGAGACTGATGTAGCAAAAATGAAAGCAAACTATCAAGAGTCTGTTTTGGCAAAGGCTCTTTCCTATGGAGTAATCTAAAAGTGTCAATGGGCAATTCGTCATACACACACATAATATGCCCCCCCCCCCAAAGAAGAGAACAAGTGTTAAACACATTGAATTCTCCTACTTTATCTTTTAACTTCTTTCAAATAACTTTAATTTTTTCTATTGTTTTTGCTACCAATTCCCCCACCTCTAAAAATATCTACCACATTTTTCTTTTTTAGAAGAAATAAGGTCACATGAATGGAATGAAAATCAAGTCTCACTAATGTCCAGGGCAGAACTGGCAGACTTCCAGAAATGCTTTTCCAAAATACTGGTCTCAAGTTTTCATTGTTGAGAGGGAAGGCAGAGAGGGGATTTTGGAACACTGAGAACCTCTGGGGATTATCGCTGGCTCAGACACCTCATTACAGAGCTTTAGAGGCAGAGTGACAGGAGAGCCCTGGAGGCCAGGGAGATCAGGGAGAACTTCATGAAAGTAGAAGTATAGAAAGAAAACAAATTGAAGAAAAAGGATGTCTTTTATTTGTAATATTCATGGCATTTGCTTCCAGCCTAAGTGCTACCCAACGTCACCTCCTTTGCATTGACATCTAGATACTAATTTCTAATGAAATAATCAGTAGAATCATGTTAATTAAGGTGATAGGATTTACAAACTTGGTACTATAAAAAATGTGTATTGTTTTGCTCTTTTGTGAGTTTTACTGAACAGCAAAACATTATACAACTGATGTCACATAGTAAGTGCTTGATAAAATTTTGTTGAATTAATTTAGATTAAATGTCATGTATGGATAATATAGCTATTGATAAAATCTGAACATATACTTTCTGTCAAGCAGTGTGTTAAGTATCATGGAGGATATAGGAATACATTCTTAGATATAGATCCTACTTTCAACAGGTTTATAGTTTAACTATGATCATAATACAAATTCACCATGCCTCTTATTTATAGGATAAAAGTGAGGTTAATGTTATGTATGTAGGATTGCTAATTTCTATGTAAAAATGAATCTTACATAGATGCACTATAATAAACATTTTCCTTCAGCTATAAAAAGTAAAAGTTAGTTATATATAATGTAAGTTGCATTAAATTGACTTTGAGTGATTGAAAAAAGCGTGCTATTCCACTTTAAATGTATTTTGTATTGGACTTTCAACTGGCAAGGATAAACTTTAGCTTTTTAAAAAGCTCATGTAGCTACGAAGAAACTAAAGTTTTATTATTAAGTAAATATCTGTGTGTCAATACCTTGGAGAAGAATTATCTCATATAAAGACCCTAATCCCTTTATTATAATAACAGCTATTTAAAAATAGGTCTCAATGTGACATGTGTGTGCACATGTGTATATGAACATTTGTGATTGTATGTGTGCAGATTAAAAATGCATGAGGGGAGGGTGAGAAAGAGTTGCCATAAGGCCGTGATGAATTTATCCTTCACAAGCTAGTAACATGAGTTAATGACTAATATTAGTTTTTAAAAAGGTGTTGCTAAATATTTCACATAAAACATGATAAAAAGCAACATTTCTTCGTGTTGGAATAAAATTTACTCTTTATGTCTACCTGGATTACTGCATCTCTGCCTCTAGTCTTATCTATTACAATCCATAGCCCATCTCCCTACTGCAACAGAGTATAAAATGCACATCTGATCAAATCACTTCTCTGCTTCAAACTCTTTCATGTCTTCAAGTACCTTAGGTTAAAGTCAAAGCTCTGTAACATGGTTGACAAGCTTCTGGGAGTGGGCATCTGCTAGCATCTCTAGTCTCTCTCCCTAGATGCTCCAGCCCAAGGCTGGTTGTTCCAATTCCGGGAGCAGTCTATGCTCTTTTTGATCTTTAGGCTTTCCTATGCATCGCCTTTGCCTGAAAAAAAAATGTTCTTTCTCTCCTCTTTGTCTAATTATCTTCCCATGATTTGAGTTCTAACCCTAATGTTCATAGCAGCACAATTTACAATAGCCAAGTGCGGGAAGCAACCTAAGTGCTCATCAGCAAATGAATGGATCAAAATACTATGGTACTCTTACACAATGGAATTCTATGCAGCAGAAAGAAAGAAGGAGCTCCTACCCTTTGTGACAGCATGAATGGAACTAGAAAGCATTATGTTAAGTGAAATAAGCCAGGTTGTGAAAGACAAATACCATATGATCTCACCTTTAACAGGAACCTAATCAACAAAACAAACAAGAAAATATAACCAGAGACATTGAAATTAAGAACAAATTGACAGTAACCAGAGGGAAGGTGGGAGGAGATAATGAGAGGGGGGAGGACAGGGCTTTCAGGAACAACTATAAAGGACACAGGGACAAAACCAAGGTGGGGGTGGAATCAGGGGAGGGAAGTGGGGATGGCTGGGGTGTGGTGGTGGGGGGGAAGCAGACAACTGTACTTGAACAATAAAATTTTAAAAACAAGAGGTCTTTGCTGAATCTTTGCTAGCAATTGACTTAGGTGGTTCTGCTCAGTGTCCTCCTACACCTTCTATTTCCCAGGTTATAGCAATTATTGTACTTTATTATAACTGTTTGCATATCTATTTTCTTACTGCACTTTAACATTCTATGAATATAAGGATAATGTTCTCTTAATTTCTGAGTATCTGAAGCATAGTAGAAAAGCAATATTTACAGAATTTATTTATTCAGCTAATATTTAGTGCTTGGTGCTAAGTACTGTTCTAGGTGCTTGGTATATTGCAGTAAATAAATCAGATACCATGGGTTTTTGGGAGGAAATCTTAAGGAGCTGAAACAATATTCTCTCCAGGCCATCTACAAGTACATGAGGTCAGCATGGCCCAACTAGTGATGTTAGCCTTAATCACCTGGTTAAGGTAGGATTTGACACTATCTACTTTGTCCATGGTAGAATTGCTATTTTTCCCCCCATTTCATACTGTATTTTGGGAGGAAATTAAGCGTTACCTCTTGGAGGAAAGAAAATCAAAGAATTTATAGGCATATTTTAAAACTGCTACAGACATTAATAAATATGTGGGGGAGATACTTTGAGGGCATTCAAATATCTTGTTCTCTCTTAAAGTTTCACCTGTGAATTACAGTATTTACTGGTAGATCTTACCTGCAGTAATTATTACTGTGGTGTTCTAATACTGATTTTCTATTTTCCTAGTTTCATTTGTAGTTGTTACTTGGAATTTTGTAAAGTGGTTTAAGTATATACATATAAATCATGTATGTGTACATAGTTTAACTATAAAATGTATTTATCTTTTCATAATAATTCCATGTCTATTTCTTAATGAAATTAATTTTGCACACATTGAAAAGAATAAATAAATAAATAAGCAGTTGGTATTTCACATTGAAACTGCTCAATTTGGAATTCTGTGGGCTGACATGAACCTTAAAAGGCCTGAAGCAGGAACAGAAAGGTGCTACCTAAATAATTAGTGTGTGTCTATTGAATCCACATCTAGTGACATAAATATTGTCCTTTGAAAAGTATTTCAAAAGTTGTAAAGCTTGACATTTTACCTGATTTTGTAGACTAGCTCATAAAGTAGAAAATTGTCCTTGAAAATAATGACATGTGTTATAATTTAATGACTTATATCAAATGTATTTTTATATTAAAATAATAAGGAAAATAGAAAACAGTTCTGAAGCTCAGTTATGGATAAAGGTAGAATGCTTCTGGTTTTGTGCTGAACAAAAGAAATAACACAGAAGCTCAGTAGGACTGAACTAGGCTTGGCAAATGCTATTCATTTGCTTGTTAAAATGACAGTTATCTTTGTTTATCATCCTAAGTCAAAAGAAAACAAACCTAAGATAAAATAGATTCCTTCAAATTCTTTCACTAGATAGCTTTGCCTGGCTCTTTTTTATTTAAGATGTACATATGCATGTTCAGGGGATAATTGCAACAGGAATTTTAAAATGTTGAAAACATAGAACCTGTGTTATCAAAGGCTTACTAGCCAAGCATAAATAAACTGAAAATTTTACTGAATACGCACAGTCAAAAAGAGCATTTTAGTGTGTGCCATGTTGTCTGTGGGTCTAAGCCTGACTATCCTCTCCCCTCTCCTATACATAGGACATAACAGAGTTTCACCTTCATCTTTCTTCAACGGTTTCTATTTCCTCAGTTGAATGATCTACATTTTATTCCTCCTTGCTTGTCCTGTCTTCCTTCTTTCCATTTTGTCAACAATTGCTTTTGTAGTATCCTTTGCCCCTCTAGCTCTCTACCACTAATGCCGTGTAATTTTTCTCTGTATTTCCTTAGCATTTATAATTCTATTTCTCCTTTTACCTTTCTCTTCTCTTCAGTCTTATTGCAGGGTGAAGAGAATAATCTCATCATTAAATACATGAACACAGTCACTTCGATCACCTATGTGTCCTTCTACACTTGTTCAATGTATACATGTATGCACAGTGGTTCTTTACACACACAAGTGTGATTGTTCTGTCTGTACCAGTCATGTCAATCACGAGTACACCCTTCATTTTTTTCTCCTGACCTGACTGATTAAGTCAGTCAAAACATCAAACTAGTTTATATGACTTGAGAGTATCACTCTGTGTCTTGTTTGTTATGACATGCCATAGTTGCCTGACTTTTTAAAAAAGTTTTAAGTTATGACATTTACTTTGAAATCTGCTGCTACTGCTTCTTAAGAAAGGTATCTGTGAAATCTCCAGCTTTTCAGCCTCCCAGTTGGAACTCATCACTCTCTTCTGAACACTTTCATGACGCTTTGATCATATCTCCATTACTTCATGGGTTATAGTTAGCTGAACATGCAAACGCTTCCTCTGCTAGAATATACATTCTTCAGAGACCATTTCTGATACCTTTAGTATTTCACAGAGTTCATTTTATTTAGTAGCTGTCAGGTGAATGCTTGCATTCTATAAATTGGTGAATGCTCAAATTCTAATTTTCAAAATTAAAAGTTTGAGTTAACACTAACCAAGAAAAAGTGATTATAAAGAATTAGCAGCAAGATATATGCTATGTGCTTTCAAAGGAAAACAGACACTATATTAACTCTTAGTTCTTATATCATACTCAGCAAACAGCTGGACTAGTTTATCTTTGCCTATTCCCCTCCTTGACTTTATAGATCTATAGGAAAAATAGTAAATATAGAGGGATTCCTGTGCTTATTCAGGAAAATATTTTTGTATGTTTTTATTGAATTAAAGGCAATGTACGTTTTTCATAGGCAAAACTGCTTTGAAGCTTTTTACTTAAAGTTTACGTACCTTTTAATTGGTAACATGTGCTCTGTGGATGTCTATGGATGTGTACACAGTATTCCTACAGATATAGCTGTAAGGAAATAATACAAATCCTTCTTATCTGTTTATGTTTTTACTTTACAGCTCCTAAAATTTACTAAATCTAAGTATTATGGTATTTTGGCAAAAAAGTGGTGGGCTGGGGTGGGAGTAAAAGACAGAAAACTGTACAAGATCAACAATTAAAAAATACTGATAAAATAAAATAAAGTATTTAAAAAGAAAAAAAAGCATTTATGCCTCTGTCTCTTTATATCATGTAGGTACATTTACAGGCAGACGACAGAATAAGAAAAAAGAAGGAAAAAAAGAAATGTGTATAAGTGAATGTATTCGTGGGTTAGCACATTTATGTTTGTGCCTCTGTCAAGAGATTCATGACTGTTGGAGTATACGAATAACTGTATCTGTATCCTTATACCTCATTCTCTATGTAATGGTATCTATATGTCCTGGTAATTACATTTTATTTGTTAATTTATATTTTCTAAATTTAAAATGAGAGTATTTCATGTTGCAAAAGATAAGAATTATTAAAATTAGAATGCTTATAATTATGCTACTGATTACATAAATAATGCAAAGTTTGAGTTTTAATATTACAAATGTGGGTATTTAATTAAAATTAAAATGCAAGGAACTTTCTCATTGCTAATGATTTTTTAAAATTATAATGTTCTTTGCTCTCTAAAACACAGCGTAAGATATCAAATTGGAATAAATATTTGATTAATTTGACCATCCCTGGTTTTTATTCTCAGGACAGATCGTGCAATGTGTCTGTGTAACTTGAAGTGAATAAATAGACAAAAAATTAAAAATTTTTGTTATGTAAAACAAACACATGAGCAAAATAGAACCAGAAATGTGGAAATAAGGAACACACTGACAGTGACCAGAGGGGAGAGGAGAGGCGGATAACAGGGGAAATAGAGGGAAGGGTCTAGTTAAGGAACATGTATGAAGGACCCAAGGTAATGGACAACAGGGTGGGGATTGACTGAGGGAATGGTGGGTGGGTGAATGGGTCAGGGGAGAGAAATTGGGGAAAAATTGGGACAACTGTAGTTGAATAACAATAAAAATGTATTCACTTATAAGAATCTATTTTTACATTATTTTCAATAATCTGGTATATATTACATTTGAAAGCAACTTTGTGTATGATTTGCAAAATATATAAACCAAACATTTCCTGCCAAAATATGCCTAAAATTTGAAAACCATATAGATTATTTAGTAAAATAGCTTGTTCAAGAAGTGATACTCA
The DNA here is from genome assembly GCA_039655065.1 of Glossophaga mutica. Lineage (NCBI taxonomy): Eukaryota > Metazoa > Chordata > Mammalia > Chiroptera > Phyllostomidae > Glossophaga > Glossophaga mutica. The sequence goes on from CM077304.1 coordinate 80,232,484, forward strand.
TCTTTTCTTTTTATTCTTAATTCTAAATGTCTTTCCTCTGGTCAGTAGTTTCACATTGTATTTGTTTATGAAGAAGCTCACTTAACTTTCTAGTGTAATCTGGCTGACTTAAAAAGTTGTTATTTCTAAATGTATACAATCAAACAACAACGTATTTGTTTCCATGCCTATGGAAGCATAAATGATTTATTGATAAAAAAATATGGACATTTCAGTTTCAGTAAATTAACTGGTTGTCAGCCTTGAGTATAGTATAAGGAAAGCTTTTGTTGAAAAGCACATAGAAGAAAGAATGTCTATTTAAATTAGAATATTTATCCATTAGCCTGAAGTAGAGTCAGTGCTATAATTTTTATTCTGATAGCATTTAAAGGATGTGAAATAATAAATGTCATGAAAATAAATAATCACATATTTATTTTCTGGAATTTTATTTTAAGACCTGAGAAGAAAAGCTTAGTCTTAGATTCATACTGATGAATATATTTTGTTTAGTCTTTTTCAAAATAAAAACTAATATGAGAAATGTTTAGGCAAACAAATAAGTCTTTGTTAAACAATCAGGTAATAAACAAGGTTACTAACCAGTTCCTTTCCTTTCCTTTCCTTTCCTTTCCTTTCCTTTCCTTTCCTTTCCTTTCCTTTCCTTTCCTTTCCTTTCCTTCACTTTCCTTCCCTCCTTTTCTTCCTTCCTTCCTTCCTTCCTTCCTTCCTTCCTCCCTTTCTTCTTTTCTTTCTTTCTTTCTCTCTTCTTTCTTCTGAATTCAATAATCTTCAAATCTTTGTGTGTATCAGAATAGGCAGGGCTGGATTTAATTACAAGAAAAAATGGACCCACAAGCCATGTCCTGTAATATTTACGAATTAATCATATATCAACTTTTCTACATGTATATTTTTCATTGCAATTGTTTACTACAGGCTCACAGTTTCTTCATGATTTACATGTATGTGCGCACACACACACACACTACAGAAAAAGAGGAAAGGAAACTCAAATTCTTATTTCAACTTATTCATACTTTGGGTGAGAAAAGGACACTGAAGAAGATAATAAAATTATGTAGTCACTAAAAGTAAGATTTAGAAAAAATTTTTTAAATTACTTTCTTAAAAAATTGACCAGATACCCCCCACCATTTTAGTATTCAGATCATAATGAACAACAGATGTAGTCAGTTTTTATCTATAGGAATGACACCTGTGAATTGTTCTCATCAATCTAAGAACCGTTTTCTCTCACCATTTTGTGGTCTTCATTGAGTTTCTCTTTCCCTTCTATATTCTCTCTCCATTCACCTGTGTCCTCTTTCTTCTTCTTTCAGGGAGGAAGATTCAATAATAATGATTACGACAAAATGGGTGAGGTACATAGTATGAAAGAAAAAACTGAGAAGAAGAAATTATAATAAGAGAGGGAGTTGCCTTAGGCTAATGAATGAAAAGGCAGGTGTGCAGGGCAAGATGTGCTACACATTGTTTTTTCATTTCCCTGTCATCTCTCCCTCTAAGATCACTTGAGTATATATAGGTATAAACAAAAGTAAGAAACACAGATTGCTTCAAAGCACACATCTAGTTTAAAAATTTGTCCATGCGGAGAAAATTCAGTGTTTGGAAGAAACACAGATTGCTTCAAAGCATGCATCTAGTTTAGAAATTTGTCCATGAGGAGAACAGTGTTTGGAAGATTATTTTTTTAAAAGTCTACATGAAGAAGAATGTTTCACTGCTTTTACATAATCATTTAATCCATTATAAGTCTCAGATAATCTATTTTGTGACGTTTGGACATCTCAGTTGAGAATATTGTGTGGTACACTTCAGTTGTTGTAGTCAATGTATTGGTAGGGTTTAGTGCAGGCTCTCCAATACGTAGAAATACACGAATCTTCCAAAGGCATTATGTTCTAAAAATACCTTCATTATTTGGTGTATTGGAACTTAATATACTTTTTTCTACAATAGTAAACAATATTAAACATAGTGGTTAAGATCTCAGGGTAATTTAAAAAGACACATTTAGCCTAACTCTACATGCTGAGTTTTTCTGGACACATACATATAAGAAAAGAAATGTGTATAACTTCACAATCCCACCAGCAAAGGCGAGGCTTCTGGCTCTGGTAAAATCTCTTCTTTTCCTTTCTCCCTTTTGCTCTCTCCTTCTCACTTCATCTTTATTCCTTTTCCCTCTCCCAAGGTCACAGTCGTGGAACACTGAGCAGCACATGAAGAGAATCTGCTCCTCCATACCGAGTGAACTCAACTTGTACCTGCACAAATTCATTACGCAGAGAATGCCTGTCTAAAAAACAGGAGGGAGAGAACCAAGTGATTGCCTTGTTTTACAAAAGAGAGACTTTATTTCCCGATGGGGCTTTTCATTTTGCCTTGGATTTTTTCAGGCAGTAAGTTGTCATCTTGTGTATGTCAAATAAGGAAGTGTTTTGATTGTATCTGGGCTACACAGACAAGGGCATTTCACTACACATTCATAACACAAAGTTCCACATGCTGTTGAACTGAGGAATATACATATTGCATCTACTTAGGACTTTGCACATTGATGGAGGACTGGATCATCCATAAGAATTTTTTTGGTTTTTTTAAAGGCAATATTCTAGAACTACAAACATTTTCATCTTCTTTGGGTGTATTTTGTAATTCTTGTGTCAGAATGATGCTGTGTCATGTCTCTGAATTTCACCCAATTGCATCCTCAATTTAGGGTTGGATACAGTTTGTGTGCATTTAACATCACATCTCCAGATCTGGTCAAGGTTTCCCCTTAAACCTAAAGGAAATAGCTGAGAGAAAACACTCAGAATATAATATCTTAAAAAGACTCAGAATTGGTCTGGCTATGTTTAGATTTCTTCCAAATTTTGGCTCGGTTTTAAGCTTTATTGGCAGACTCATTCAGAACTGTGGCTTTATCCTCTTTTTTTTTTTCATTTGACTAATATGATTTGTTAAAACATTCTCTGTTTATTTCTTTTTGCTTAACATTTTTCCACACGGCAGGCATAATGAATTTTTGTTTATGATGGGCTGTGCTGCTTGGATTATGGTATGGAATCTGGATTTGGTTTTTTTTGGAAAGGTATTTTATTGCTCTTTTAGAGAATTTATGCATCCTGCTTCTGGTGTTCTCTTAAATTGGTTTAGAAGGAGTTATTTCTAAGGAAAAGTAGGCAATACCAGGTAATAAATAACTACAAAATTTATTAAAAATAGATGTTTTTTCCCTGGCCAGTGTGGTTCAGTTGATTGGAGTATCATCTTGAACACTGAAAGGTTGAGCGTTTGATTCCCAGTCAGGGCACATACTAAGGTTGCAGGTTCTATCCCTGGTCATGGTACATAGACGGGTCAATGAATCAATGTTTTGCTCTCTTTCTCTCTCTTTCTCTCTCTTTAAAAGCAAAGAAAGAATGTCCTCAGGTGAGGATTAGAAAAAAGAAATAGCTTTCTTGGTTATAGGTGTTATCATAATCCCTACCAAACTATATCGACATTTGAATTGTGTGACATAGAGTTTTCTTTTAAAAAAAAACACTTTGAAATAAAAGTTCATAAAAAATCTTTAAAAGCCTTAGGCACTGGGGTTGGTTGATGCTGATCAGCTACAGAGAATACTTATTGAAATATATTCCCCCTAAAAGAATTAAGGAGTTCATATTTTTTGTACAAAGAATATTGATATGGGCTACATTTTTAAATGAAAAGTACCTAGTTTGTAGCTGAATAAATTATTATACCTCTTTGAGATATCTCATTATAAATTTAAATAGTATAAAATAACCATCTAAAGAAATAAAATCGTAGTTTCCATATTTATGTGCTACCATAGCATATAAATTAATTTGACTTGTTGGAACTTTCCAAGAGAAGAATATTCATTAATTAATTTATTTCTGAAATACATGCTGGAATAGAATGCATTTTATTTTTATATCAACTACTTTGGTATTTTTCTTGAGATGCAAAAAAAAAAAACCAAAACAAAAAACAAAAAACAAAAATCCCCAAACCCTTATGTTCTTAAATGCAATTACTTTTAGCTTATTTCTAATCCCTCTCCAAATACATCAGGTCCATAGAGTACAGAGCCCCAACTTTAAAGCTGGGCTCATCTCAATTGGAATTTCAGTTCTATCTCTGAGTAAATTGCACAGTCTATGCTGAATCTATTTCCTCATGGGTAAAATTAAATGAAGAATGCAAAACTTGAAATGTTGCTGTACAGACTAAGTGACAAAATGACTGCAAAATGCTTAGTATAACATCTGGCAGATAGTGTGTATTCAATAAATGGTAGCTAGAATTCCTTTGCAATGAGTGTATCTTGAGAAACATTTTTAGAAAAATGCGCAGCTATGACATATTTTCTGAAAATATATTTTCAGTATTTGATGACTGGCAAATATGGATCAACAGTGTAGAAATGGTATTTTTAAAGACAGTACTAATGTAATATTATAACATTTAATTGATTCATCTCTGAATCCAATCTTTTTCTAGATTTTGCAATCAACCACTCAGGATCAAAGAACTTGAAGAGAAATTCAGTGGGGAACCAAAAAGTTGTTAAAGTAGTGAAAAATAAGACCCAGGCTAAATGAAATGAAAGAAATAGTAGTTATTTTTTATTTCCTTAGGTGGGTAGTTGCAGTATAATTCCCATAGTATAATTGTTAAGAGCACAGGTTCTCAGATCAAACTGCCTGGGTATGACAAACTTACTAATGTTGCAATTTTAGACAAGTAGCTTTCTTCTTTGTATTCATTTCCTTGCCCAATATTACAAAATTGACCTAATAGTAATACTCTATAGGGTAATTTTTGTGCTTATGTAAATGCATATAAAGTGTTTAAAATAGTACCTACACATCATAGGTACTCAATAAATTTATATAATAAATTATATAGAGAGAAGGACAAAAATGACTATTCTTATTTACATATTGATCTGTATATATACAGAAGTCAGAATGATTGTGGGGTGTTTTCCTCATGTAAATTATATATTACATGATTTGATGATTTCTGCATCAAATACGAACCTAATTTTTTCTTCACATTGCTTTTCAGTGAAGATCAGTAGAAAATAAAATAAAAATTAACATTAGTGTGCCTAAACAATTTAATTTTTCTTACCATCGACATATTTTTTATAAAACCATTGAATAAATAAAAAAATTTATACCCCTGTATTCAAGGAGGCTCTTCCTTTCCTTTCAATGTCTGTTGTTTTCTGCTGTATTGCCTGTTACACATTTAATACATACTGGCTCATAGTGCCTTTTTTGTAATTCCAAAATTACGAAACTCTGAATATTTAAACTTTTTTGACTTATTTAGTAGAAAAACCCATTTTGACCTAATAAATCATTTGATTACAAAATATAATCTGAAATAGCATGACATTTATAGTCATTTTTTATCCACTTAGTATGAATGCTCATGTGTATTATCAGTCAGGATGAATTAGGTTATGCCATGCGGTATTAAAGAAACTCTAAAAATAGTGGTTTAAAATTAAAAAAAAAAAAAAAACCTATGGTACATTTACACAATGGAATACTACGCAGCAGAAAGAATGAAGGAGCTCCTACCCTTTGCGACAGCATGGATGGAACTGGAGAGCATTATGCTAAGTGAAATAAGCCAGGCGGTGAAAGACAAATACCATATGATCTCACCTTTAAATGGAACCTAATCGACAAAACAAGCAAGCAAAATATAACCAGAGACATTGAAATTAAGAACAATCTGACAGTAACCAGAGGGGAGGTGGGAGGGGATAATGGGGAGAAATGGGGGAAGGGTTTTTAGGAATAACTATAAAGGACGCATGGACAAAACCAAGGGTGGGTATAAGCACGGGGGGGTGGTGTGGAAACAGGAGAGGGAGGTGGGATGGCTGGGATGGGAGGGGAGTGTTGGGGGATAAATGCAGACAACTGTACTTGAACAACAATAAAATAATTTTAAAAAATAACCTGTCCACTATGGTTTGGCATAGTCATTCAAAAACCCGGACTTATACAACATTCACGATCTCAAATACTACTGCTGGCTGTCATGCCAGAGGGGTAGGGAGCTATGTTGGATCTTGCATTAAAAATTAATGCTTCAGGCTCTGCCCTGGCAGCTCAGTTGGTGAGAACATCATCTTGATATGACAAGCTTGCCCGTTCGATTTCCAGTCAGGCACATACAAAAATCAACGAATGAATTCATAAATGAGTGAAACAACAAACTGATACTTCTCTCTCTGACCATGAAAGGTTTTCGATGTTATAGTAAGGCAGTTTTAATGTTAATCTATGAGCAGCAAAGGCAGTCAATCATTTTTTTTTTTTTTGAAAAGGACCATGAAATGTTCTGTTTTTTGAAAAGATCCTATTGAACCAAAGGATGGGATGTAGGAATGTCAAACTCATTGGAAACAATGATTTGTGAAAAGAGAAGTAAATCTTCTGTTTTTATAGTTGTCTTTTGAAATAATGTCTTTTCGGTATAGAGCTTATATTCACTATAAACGTAGCTGGGAACTAAATCTTAAATATCCTTACATTCATTTGAGCAAAAGGTCATACAAAGGTAGTCCTCATATTTACATTTAGATGGGGTTGACTTTGACTTTTCCTTATGTATGTTGCATTTCTGGAGCTCTATGTGGTGTCAATGCATTTTCCACTGTTATTCTATATTTTAATTCTTGAAATATGTGAGTAGAATATGATGGAAAAACTCTGTACCAAAAGTGGTGTGAACACCTCCTTAAAAGCCACAGCTGCACTCGCATCAACTCTTGAAGTGAAATTGCAGAAAAATCTCTGAAAATGAGGAAAACAGGAAAAAAGAAGCAGTTTACATTTATAGAGGAAACACTTCATTTAGAAAAAGATGGAATATTTTACAAATATTGAAGTCAGAATTTATTATTATATTTTGCACGTTTTATTCACAAGAATTCACAAAACCTATATTCTCAGCATTCACAAAACCTATATTGCAATAAAATCATGTGTTATTAACTTATGGAGAATATTTCAAAGTATTTACTAGCTTATATATTTTAAATAGTATACAAAGTTTAAAATACTTTTCTATATATTAAATTGTTACTAAATGCTAAAGTCATTGAAGTGATAAAAGTGAAAAGCATGCTGTATGTTCATTGAGCAGACATCAGCTGAGAAGCATATTATGCTTAAGCAATTAAATAAAACTAGCCATTAAAAATGCTATGACAATTTTTTTATTATAGACTCATTTATGGAAAATCTTCCTCTTATTGAAAACAATGTCATTTTGGGAGACTGATTAATAACTTAATGTTTATGAAACACAAATTTCTTTGTACTTGCTCATCCTATAGACCAATATAGAATGGAATAGTGGAATGAACCAAAATTTTTATTGGAAGAGACATAAATTAAAATCTAGTTTTGCTATTTATTAGCTATGATCTTGAGAAAGTTGGTTAAGCTCTTCAGTCTGCTTTTGTACATATAAACTAAGGATCTTGACATCTAGCATACTAATAGACATGAAAAATGCTCAAAGTCACTAATCATCAGAGAGATGCAAATTAAAACCATAGTAGGATATCACCTCATGCCTGTCAGAATGACCATCATTAATAAATCAATAAACAACAAGTGCTGGTGAGGATGTGGAGAAAAGGGAACTTAGTGTGTTGTTGGTGGGAATGCGGATTGGTACAGCCACTGTGGAAAACAGTATGGAGTTTCCTTTAAAAAATAAAACTAACTTTTGACCCTATGATCCCACTTCTGGGAAAATATCCAAGGAAACCCAAAGCACTCATTTGAAAAAACCTTTGCACCTCCGTGTTCATTGGAGTATTATTTACAATAGCCAAGTTCTGGAAATAGCCCAAGTGCCCATCAGTAGATGAGTGGATAAAAAAGCTGTGGTACATAAAAAGGAAATATTACCCTTTGAGATAGCATGGGTGGACTTGGAGATTATTATGCTAAGTGAAATAAGCCAGTCAGAGAAAGGCAAATATCATATGATCTCACTTATATGTGAAGTCTAATGAGCAAAATAAACTGACAAACAAAATAGAACCAAAGGCATGGATACATGGAACAGATTGACAGCTATCAGAGGGATGGGAGGTTGGGGGCTGGATGAAAGAAGGTGAAGGAATTAAGCAAAAACACACACACACATACATGAAGCACATAGACACAGATAACAGTGTGCTGAAAGAGGGAAAGGGGGCAAGTGGAGGTGGAACAAGGGGGAATAAATATAGACAGAAGAAGACTTTGCTTGGGGTGATGGGCACATGACACAGTACGTAGATGATGTTTTGTTCAGCTGTACACTTGAAACCTGTGTGTTTTGTAAGCCAATGTCAACACAATAAATTCAACAAAAAAGAGTTTTTCATGTGAAAAAGGTGATGAATAATCAAATCTGTGAAAAGGAGCCATTGGTGGATGAGAAGTGTCTGCCATACCATTCTATTAATGGCCTGCCACCTCCATCCATGAAATCCCATCTTTATGTTTGTCACCCTTTAAGTAGAACATAACCTTATTTTCCAAGAAATTTGTACTAAACATATTCTAAAGTGAGGTATGACATTTCATTATGTTGATTAAAAGAGTTAGTTGATGTATCCATGGAATACTTTGTACTACAGAGAGAAAGCTGGGATGTCAACGGAAGACAATAGAATGCTATGGAGATATGGCAGGATGTGTGTTACTTGCCTTTGAGTTGGTTGTAAGTCCTGGTGACTCTATGAATGAATGATGTCCACAATGTCCTGTCTTCTTCAACCCTGCTCAGCTCTTGTAGGCTCAGCCTATGGCTTCTTTCGCAGAATCAATCCATCTCATATCTGGTCTTCTTCTTTTCTTTTGTTTTGTAATGCTAAACAAAAGAGAAGGCAGGGTAGAAAGCTACCTTCTATTTTGCTTAGCATTACCAAAAAAAAGGTCTGAACTCAGTTTCTGTGATATTGTGATTTATAATAAATATCTATTTGGTCTTCAAACTATTTCCTGGTACAAAATTCCTAAAATCTTTATGATCCTGTGTGATAAAAAAAAATAAGTTGTTGTTGTTGTTTTAATGTTAGATAACCCAAGGTTGGAGGCTGATTGCCAGGGAAACCAACCTGGTGATTAGAGGGTTGAAAGAGTCAGTACTTGCCATCCCAACTTCTGGAAAGGAGAAAGAGTTTGGAGGTAGAATCAATTGCTGGTGGCTAATGATTTAATCAATCCTGACTATGGATGTAATGAAACCTCCATAAAAACCCAAAAGGACAGGATTTGGAGAGCTTCCAGGCTGTTGAACACTAGAGATTTGGTGAGAGTGGTGGGCCTAGAGAAGGCAAGGAAACCATGTCCTTTCCCCATACCCTGCTCTGTGCATCCCTTCCACCTGGCTGTTCCTAAATTATATTCTTTCATTAAAAACATATGATCTAGTAATGGAAATGTTTCTCTGAGTTCTGTGAGAATTCTAACAAGTTAGTTGAACCTGAGGAGGGGTTATTGAGAACTTCTGAATGATGGCCAGTTGTTAGAACTACAGATAACAAATTAGACTTGCTTGCCACTGGCATCTGTAGGACAGTTGGGGTAGTCTTGTAGGACTGAATCTTCAGCTGTGCAATCTGAGGCTATCTCTGGTAGACTGTGCCAGAATTTAGTTGAACTATAGGGCCCTCAACTGGTGTCTGGAGCAGAGCATGGCTTATTGGAGAAATTGGGAACCACTTCCCTTACTGTCCACATGAAATTGGGTCTAGAATCCAACTGAATATCAAAACTTCACTTCAGATCAGCCCTGTATATATATATATATATATATATACACATAAGCACTAATGATGTTGAAAGATGATATTCTCTCTTCCTCTTCCAATTTCTTTTCTAGATTAACACCTCTTTCTTATTCCAGAAATTTAAGTCCATTAAATGATAATTTGTCATGATTTTGAATGACTGAGAACTTCTTTCCCTCCTAATTATGTTGATGACTTTGCGTCCTATGATGCCATGGTCTCCTGGTTCTCTTGACACTAACTTGCTTATCTCTTCTTGTTCAGCCCTAGTAATTACTTCTGATTGGTCCTGGGATGCTATCCTCTATATTTCCCCACACTTTCTATGTGTGCATTTAGTTTTGTGGTTTTAACTATCATTTACTTACAAATTTATTCCTTGAAGTTGAATATTTCTACCTGTTTAATTTTCCTATTGCTGCAAGTATAGCCACATATTTAGTGGCTTTAAATAACACAAAGTTATTCTATTATAAATCTGGGGGCAAGAAGTCTAAAATCAGTTGAACTGGGCAAAAATCAAGATGTCAGCAGGACTGGTCTCTTTTGTAGATTTTGGCAAGGATCTGTTTCCTTGACTTTTACCACCTTTATTTTCCAAATCTACATTCCTTTGCTCATATCCCCTTCTTCCACATTCAAAGTCAGAAGTCTAGCATTTTCTCTCCTTTCTGATCTCTATTTTCATTCTCTTTTCTCTCTGGACTTTTTTTTTTTTTTTTACTTTTGCAAGTATTTTATTATCATTATTAATATCTATGGAGTTGATTCCAAGAAGTCCAAATTGTTGATCAAATGTTTTGTGCATTCTCAGTATCAGTAAATAATGGCCAAAGTGCTCCTTAAAATGGTTGAGCATTTTCATCCACAGGGGTGCTCACCAACTTTTCCAGCACAGAATATCACAACATTTTGTTCTTCTTGCCCATCTAATGGAGGCACGATGATAGGGCGTTGTGGTTGTGGCTTGTATTCCTTTGGTCTCTAGTGAGGTTGAGTGTGTTCTTTATGTTTATTGGTCTATTTGTTCCCATAAATTGCCTGTTCATATACACTTTGCCCATTTTTACTGCTTCATATTGATTTGTTTGAGGCCTTAAAAAAATTAAAGGAATCAGCTCTTTGTTAGGTACTGTGTAGATATTTTCTCTGGTTTGTCATTGTTCTTATTTTAGGATTTTTTTTCAATGCAGAAGATTTTAATGTTTAGTTAATCGAATTTATTCATCTTTCCTCCTTATGGAATTTCAGTTTTGTGATTCACACCTAAAGTTCTTCCACAGTCCAAGATTATTGAAAAAAATGCACCTATGTTTTCTCACTGTTTCTTTATAAGGACCCTGTGATTACATTGGACCCACCTGGATAATCCAAGCTAGTCTCCCCATCTCAAGATGCTTACCTTAATCACATTGTAAAGTATTTTTTGCCAGGTAAAGTTCCAGGGATTTAGATGTGAATCTTCCAGGAGGCTGTTTTCTGGCCTATGAAAGCACCCTACTGAAGACTCAGATGGACATCTTCAACTAGATGTTGCAAAGGCACTTCAAACTCAACAAAGTTGAAATCACTGTATTAACTTATCTCCTATGCCAAATTCTTCTTTTGTATTTCACAGCTTAGTTGTTGGTAAAGCCATCCCCTCATTTATCCAAGTCAAAAACTTATAATTCATCTATGATGTTTCCTCCATTCTCTTCATATAGTAAATTGTGACCTCCTACTTTTCATCCCATTAACACTGGCCTATTTTAAGTAAAATTTTTATCAGTTGCCTTTCACTTTAAATGCATCATGTTTGCTGTCATCTGAATAACACACATAGAAACAAAAAAAAGATTGTATGATCCCCTCATTCAATGCCTGCCCTGGGTCTCTATCACCTACAAAATAAAAACTAAAGCTTCTCTTATTAATGTATTTTTCTGTGTACCCTACTAAAATATAACCACCCAGAAGGCAAAGCTTGGGATTTATTCTTTGCCTCCTCCTCCTTAATATAGCACCTCACTATGCTCAGTGAATGTTTGTTGATTTGGACTGCAGTTCTTTATCATGAAATAAAAGGTTCTCTGTGATGAAGCTGTTTCTCTCTAACTGCGCCTTATTCCATAGCAATTACAGAATTTACACATGATGGCAAATACCACTGTGTATTCATAAAAACAATTTCTTCTCTTCATTTATTAAAAGGTAGACTGTATTTCTCAGTCTCCCTTGCAGATAAGAGTAGCCATGCCAATGTGTTCTAGACAAATAAAAGTAAGGTCAAATACTTCCAGACCTGGAGTGCAAAAGCCTACCACAGGTTCTCTTCCCCTTCTTCCAACCCGATGCCAAAATGCTTGTAGACCTTGACAGCCACATAGTGACAATGAATCATCATTTTAAGTATTTAAGAATCATCATTTCTTATGAAAGAAAAAACACATCAATTTAAGACTACTTTTTAATGAATTTATTTGCTTGTAAAATCTTATACATTAAATATTTAATACAACTTTTGAATATAGTTTATTTGTTCAAACACACTGATGAATTTTTAATACTAAAATAAAAGAATAGCCTGACATCAGGAACACTCACTTTTAACTTGTATAAGGTTTGAGCTAATATAAATTTTGGGCTTGTTCGTTATAACGGTTAGAATGATTTTGACTAATACACATGCCTTACAGCATCAGGTCTCTATAACTTTGTTCTTGCAGTCCCCTCTGTCTGGAAAATCAGTTTCACTATTGTCATTATTCAAGATTCAGCACAGTATTGCTTCTTCCAGAAAAATTTTGTTGGGACCCACATTTGGGGGCAGAGGTTTCTGGTCCTCACAGAACATAAGCTTAGTTCTTTTAGGACGATTTAACATCAAATTGAAATTTTGTTTGCCTAGATTGTTATCCACCTCCACAACCAAGATTAAAATTTCAGTCCCAAGTTTGACGTTGTGTTCCTGGCTGAAGACACAAAATGATTGCAATAAGGTGTAACAAATTCTTGCTGGATTGACCTCAACTCAATTTCCTCACCTATAAAATAACATAATTCAGACCCCATGTGGTTCTATGATGATTAAGTGAGGCAATATATGCAAAGCACCTGGCACATAGCAGGTGCTTACTAAGTGTTCTTTTTCATTCCTTCATAGAACCATCCTTTACTACTCTGGTTCATACTTTCACCTTTTTATCTTGACTTTCTCCAGTCAGGGTTACATTTTGTGTTTTAATTTATTTGATAATTATTTTGTATATGTATTCATTTAATCTCCTCATCCAAACTGAAACTCCTTTTGGACACAACAACATTTTATCATTTTTTTCTAGCCTCATTGCACCTTGGACAGAAGAGGTGTTCAATATACACATTTTAAGTTGGCTGAGATCTCTCTATATGTGTTCTATTATGTTGCATTAAAAACAGCTCCAGAGCCTGGTCCGAATGACAGAAAACAAATCTTTGGCCAAGAAATAAGCCAGTGCATAAAACATGCTGTCAAGTTGGCTTTCGTACTAACCTATGCAGGTGTGTCTAGGTTTAGGAGTAGAATATTACGGAATATCAGTGCCAATTATGTATGTGTGTGGGGGGTGGTGATGAGAAAGGTATGTGTGTGTGTTGCAATAATCTGTAAAACACAAAACTTTCTGGTGCTTGGAAACCATTTCCTGGACTTACTAGCTGTACTTCAAGAGCATGTACACATGTACACTGACTCTAGAACCACATGGAGCCTTGCTGTGACTTGACATACTGTCAAATATCCCTTTATTTGACACATTCTAAGTGCTTCCAGGGCTCTATTCCCTTTTAAGCCCATTCCTTTATAACAAAATATTGTGCACTTACCAGTTTATTTTTACACACATTGTCAAAGCTGCAACATCAGAAGAATTCTGGGAAGTGGCCCGGTTTATTCAGAATGATGAGAAGCATGGTATTCAGGTTTGAGATGTTGATGAGCTGAAGGTAATTTCAAAAATATAGTACAGGGGATAAGAGCAAAGACTCTGAAATCAGACTACTGTGTTTCAGTTCTGGTACTGGCCCTTGATAAATGAGGCAAGTTTATTTAAAGTATTTGAGAAGTATGTATTAAGTGCCTAATAAATGCCAGGCACTATATTAAGTGTGCAGGAAAGAGCAGTGAATAACAGACAAAAATTCCTTCTATCATGGAGCTTACATTCTAGGGGAGATGCAGCCAAAAGACAATAATGACAAAAATACATAGAATGCTAAAGTACTCTGAGGAAAAATTAAAGTGAAACAAGGAAGGTGAAATGGAGTACAAGGGTAAGTGGGTGTGAATTTTTAACAGGGACATCAAGGAAGATTCCACTAAGGTTATAGGATTTGAGAGAAGACTTTAAAGAGGAGAAGGAGGAGGTTTTACACATATTGGTAAAAGAGACTTCTAAAAAGGAATAGCAAGTGCAAAATCTCTGAGCAACAGGGAAGAGGAAGGTGGAGAATTTATAGGCCTCAAAGGTTGGTTTCTAGGACTTTGGTTTTATTTGAGTTGGCTAGGAAACAATGAAAATGTTTTGAGCAGAGTTATGGCCTGATCCTGTTTTCATAGGACCACTCTGGTTGCTCTGTTAAGAGTGGATTAAGTGGAATAGTGTAGGAGCATGACGCCACTTAGGGGGCCAGTGCAAAACTTCAGCCAAAAGGTTAAGAGCCTTTGATCAGATGGTAGCCAAAGTGATAACAATAAGTCAGATCTGAGAATACATTTTTGAAAATAGACCTAGTAAGCTTTGTGAATGGATTGCTTGTGGGGAATGAGACAATATGGTCATGGATAACTCAAATACATTTAGCCTGAATAAGCATAAGGATGGAGTCAACACCAATATAACAAAAAAGGGCTTGGAAAAAAATTGACTAAGCATAGAAGCTAGATCATTTTTCTAATTTGAAAAGCCCATTATTCATTCAAGGCAGTAAGACCTATGAGTGTCTAGTTCAGATGGGAAGATGTGAATTGGATGGATAAATAATAACATCACTTCAGCATATAGAGAATATTTATTTATTTATTTTAAAGGTTTTATCTATTTTATTTTTAGACAGAGGGGAAGGGAGGGAGAAAGAGAGGGCGAGAAACATCAATGTGTGGTTGTCACTTGCATACCCTATACTGGGGACTTGGCCTGCATCCCAGGCATGTGCCCCAACTGGGAATTGAACCCATGACCTGGAGGACTGCAGGCTGGTGCTCAATCCACTGAGCCACACCAGCCATGGAAGCATATAGATAGTATTTAAAGAGATTAGATGAAATTAATGTGTGAGTATTTGCAGGTAGAAAAGTTTAGAACCTGTAAAGTGTACTCAGTAAAAGGAATTTACCTCAGTGGTTCATTGTAAGGATTAAATGTTATACATATAAAATTCCTAGGGCATTGTTTGGTACATAGTAAGTCCCCAATGAATATTAAAAGTGGTCGTTTTGCTTTAAACACAATGGGATGAGACAGCCTTATTCAGATACTATGAACTCAAAGTTATGTTGTTAAATGAAGATTATACTATTTGACATGACACATTTGTCAGACATGGTCTTCTCTCAAGCATATTTTTCTATAGTAGTGTCGTAAAATAAAAGAAAATAATTGATATTTAATATTAAAATTGGAATTGAGCCAAGATCTTATTTAATCTAATCTTTCTTCCAAAGAGAAGTGATATTTGTTCAGTATTTACTATATTCTTCCATGATACCCTGTAGCATACATCTCTTGTTTCATTTATCTCTACATATCATAATTTGTGTGCATGTTCCATCTACTAGCTTATGAAATTCTTGAGGCTACATATGTGTCTTATTTATCTTTGTCATCCCAGTCCATAACTTAAGCCAGAAACCCTAACGTTATTCAATAAGTATTTGATAAATGAATGAAATGAATGGGTGACTCATTTAATCTTTACAGGAGCCTGGCAACATTAGTTTGATTAACTCCACTTAAAAGATGGAAAATTTAGGCACAGAAGTTCATTGATATGCTTGAGATTAACATCCTAGTTAGGTGTAGTGCTTGCACTGTTACACAGGGCCACTCTAAGGTTCACATGTGCCTTGCTCTATCTAAAAGTCTTTTGCCAGTACATAAGTTTTTTTTAATATTTATGAAAGATGATTATTGACCCTTGACTGAAAAACTTTCAAAAATGGAAATATCACTAATTACAAATAAATTTATGCTATTATTAGATAACCTTAATCAATATTAACCCTTGCATATATTAGTCAAAGGAAGATAAACTATAATATGTGGTGATAGGTGTATACATATTATCTTTGGCAATTGCAATTCTATAAAAATTGAAAGCACACAGTGCAGAGAATATTTTCCTGAAGTACTTAAATGTGTGGTTCCAACACGGTGCCCCACCACCCTCTAACACTTTAGTCTATATTAATTACCAACCTTACCTTATGTAACCACAACACAAGCATCAATATCAAGAAATTGACACTGATACACAACTACCATTTCATCCTCAGGCTCCATTCAAATTTCACTAGTTGTCTCAACAATGTACATTGTACCAAAAGAATCCAGCTCAGAATCATGTTGTATTTTGTTGTCATTTCACATTGGTCTTTTTCAATATGAAAGAGTTCCTCAGCTTTCATGATTATGACACTTTGGAGGATTACAAGTCATTTACTTTGTTGAACTGTTTTTCATTTGTGTAATGTTTCCCAATGATTAGATACAGAAGATATGTCACTGACATGTCATTGCATTCTTCTCCTTGCATCCTATTAGATAGTATGTGATTTCATGTAGTCCCATACTGATGATATTCATTTTGATCACTTGATTAAGATAGACTTCTCCACTGCAAAGTTAATCTTTTGCCCTTTATAATTAATAAATATTTTGTTTATACCCTGTCAATGTCCCATTCTGCAACAAACTTTCAATTAATTCATCTTTTATTTATGACAGTCTCAGAGTGTCTAATTTTTAAAAATGTATAACCAATTTCTATCAATTTTACCGAAACTCAAATTGTCACAAATTAGGTCACAGGTAGCACCCTTCCTGTTAGCTTCTTTATGCTTTTGACATCTCCTCATCATTTATGAAGCACCTACTACTTCCCAGTGTATAAAAATGTTCTAGTCTTCTTGTGTATTTTCCCTGCCCTACCCTTGATAAACAAAGTAATATTTTAATTTTATTTTTTAATGTTTTTAAAAGATTTTATTTATTTGTTTTTAGAGATAAGGGAAGGGAAGGAGAGAGAGAGGCAGAGAAACATCAATGTTTGGGTACCTTTCATGCACCCCCTACGGGTGACCTGGCCTGCATGTACCTGGATTGGGAACCGAGCTGGTGACCCTTTGATTCACAGGCCCATGCTCAATTCACTGAGCTACACCAGCCAGGGACATTAAGTTATATTTTTAAAAGTCAAAATATATACTGTATTTTTCAGACCATAAGACACACCTAGGTTTTAGAGGAGGAAAATAGGGAAAAAATTTTGACTCAAAAAATGTGGTGACATATTTAATAACATAATATTTCACCAATGTAAATGTAAAGCTACATTCGGACTATAAGATGCACCCCTATTTTCCTCCCAAATTTGGGGGAAGGGAAGTGTGTCTTATAGTCTGAAAAATATGGTATGCTCATTGTCAATTTATTATTCTAAAAGACTATATGAAAGTCTTTTTTTTTTTTTTTTAAATTCTTGTTGTGTACCTCAGATTTTTAGTTCAAGCTTCTAGCAAATGGTAGGCATAGGGCCAGTCTACAGAGATTTTTTATTCATCTCACAGTTGCTATTTTGTTTACATTATTTCATTGTGTACTAAACATAAAAGCAAAGAATCTGAGAGTTGAAAGAGGTCTCAGAGACTGTGTAATCTCAGATCTCTTTCACTGCAGAAATCTCTGTAGATTCTTGATTGACTGTCACCCAGTTTCTTTGTCTCTGTCGTAACAGAGACAACCTCTCTATCTTTTGAGATTAACTTTTTCCATGTTAGATTTTTTTGATCTTTCCAACTGAGTCAAAATATCCATTTCTCTGATTTTTACTCATTAGTACTAGTTCCACATGCTGGTGTAAGACAGAAAAGATATACACCTTTTCTACATAACAGTCATTAAAATGCTCAAGAAAGCTTTGAGCCTGCCTTGCTGGCCTTCACGTTTTCCTTGCTCCTAATGAAATACCTCCATTTTCTCATTCTTCATTGTACATGTTTTCCTGATTTCTACCATAACTGTATATTAATCTACTAAGAAAATAGAAAATACCTTTCTAGCTACAATCTTATTATTTGAATTTAATAATATAAAATTGCTATTTTATATTTGGGGTAACTAAGAAACTATCTTCATGGGTTATTTCAATGAGAATAACTCTCAATTAAAATTGGTACCTACCTTGCTATAAAAGAGATTTCTTGGGTTGCAATGGTAAGTGCTAGAAAGTCTACAGCCAAATTTCAGCATACATATACATTGCAACGTAGATTATTTTTTAGTATTTTCATAATATATTACATTTCACATTCTATTTTTCAATAGTTTAATCTATTTTAGGTATCAATATAATTAATTTTAAACATGATGTTAAATATTAAAGATTTTTCTTGAAATAATTTAAAAATTTTTTAGACAAGCCCTTGATGTAAAGAAGAGATTTTGGGGCAAAAAAATTATTCCATTTAACTGCCATGGAGGTCCAGCAGGTGACTGGAAATAGAGTAAGAAAGAAATTTGTGAGACCAACCACATCAAAATATCATGAAATAATTCTCTGTGTGTAAGGGTACCTAACTGGGTGTCTAAAGCATTTTGAAAGAGAATGTCTTTAGGAAAACTCAATGATATCAGTTTATAATCTACTATAAACCAAAAAAACCTCAAGTGATTATGATAACTCAGTGGATATTAATTTAAGCTCTGGTTTTATAAATGACTTTTTAAACTATATTGAGAAATAATTGCACGCTTCAGACTTTCTTTGACCAGTATATTAGTGAGACCATTCCACAATTTTTATTAATTTTATCATAGTAAGTGTTAATCATGATATTTATGAATAAAATTGGCCCCTGGCCTTTGATTTTTTATATATATAAATTCAAATGTATATATATTCATTTTTCAGAGGAAATTAAAGGAGAATAAAATGATAACATTTCTGGGAGAAGAATAAAAACAAAGACAGTAAAAAATAAACATGATTAAAAACTAGCAATGGTATTGATGCGCTGAACAATTGATATTTGCATATTCGGTCTGAAAAGTAAAGGAGGGAATAGACTCATCACTCTCATTTTCCTATACAGTTAACTCTTTATGACAGACATGGAATCAATTAGTTGATTCATTCAATAAAATAATGTAGACTCTAGTCATTTCATGTGGACCAAAAAACATTAACTTTTAAATATGTAGCTTCTTGCAATTTTGCAGTACATTTGATGTATTTTGGTTGTTTTCTTTTAAAATGACACTTGCAAGCGATGTTTCAAAGAAACCATCTTGTAAGGGGAAAGAAGCTTTTCTCAAAGTGGCAACTTATTTGTCAATAGAGAAAGTAAGGTAGTCAGATACTGGTTATTTCATTTTACAGTTCTTGATAATACAGCTTAGTTATGCAGTTTTGACAGGTGTGATTAAAAGTATTGATACTTTTCTAAAAATAATTGATCCCTATGTAAGAATAAACCTTTTTCAGGTTATTTAACATGAAATGGTTATATAAACTCATATTCCCCTACATTCTGTTAAAATTATTTAAGTTTGGCAATGGAAGTGACAAGGAAATATTTCTTAGTATGTTTCATAATGAACATTAGTGTATTTCTAACTAAAAATAGTCTTTTAAGATTGTTCAAACTTAAAACCACAAGAATAATAACAGAACATCATCATCCAGGCCAGAGAACAATTTCTTGGTGGTTTGCTTAAAGAATGATTCCAAAAAGTATACTATGCATTGGTGGACAAACATTTTTGCCTAATTATATCTTACTGAAACAACCAAATGTTTATGTATGAAAGGGGTCTGCAAGATTTTTTTTGAAATTTAAATGTTAATACTTTCTATTAATACTTTGCAGATTGTCACCTTCACTGAAAGTATATTTTGATATGAAGTATTTCAAGGATTTAGACAGATGAGACAATATATTAAATATCAGGGAACAGTAAAAACTTATATATCCTGAAAATTGATTTAAGGGGACAACTGTGAGAAAGAAACAGGTCAATTGGTATATGTATTTTTTCATACCCATAAGTCATCCATGACTGCTAATAGTTTGAAAATTTTAATTCCAAAATTTATCAGATCTTGAAAAATAATGCCAAGTGATTATAAACATTTTATATGGTAACTTTTGTTCTGAATAATTAAAAATATACTGAAAGCAACTTTTAAAATTTCGTGGATTTAGTTTGATTTTTTTTTTAAGTATTGCCCAATTCTTCCGTGAAGCTCCAGCCACTCGTGTGCTGGAGACAGTCTGCTTTCCTCCTTCAGTGAAGGGCCTTAGTCAAAGGCTCAGCAGCCTCTGACGAGGCTCAGGATGAGATTACTGCCTGACAGGAGGCAGCTGGAAGGCATACTGGACAATTCACACTTAGAGCAATCCCTGAAAATTGCAGAGCAGTTATGAGGAAGTAACAATTTGGCTCCCTTGTTAAAAAGACTAATCAAAAAAATTTCAAGTAGAGTTTTGGGACACTAACTATGGTTTTTAATTTAAAACTAAATGATCAAGATCTCTAAGTACCAGTCAATAGCGACTACATTTTCATGAATAGATTCAATCTACAATCCTATTTCAAGCAGCTACCACTTTAGTCTGTTGATAGAAACCTCATTTAGCCAATGGATTATCTATAATTGACTGACTTCTTTGCTAGAGTTTTCACACATCTCACATGTAAAAACATTTCAGTGAGGTCTCACGAAGAAGAATAGTTGTAATCAGAAAGATAAAATGGTCATTTTCTGTAAAAATTGTCACAAAAATCAATAATACAGAGCTTTATATGTCGAGTTATATTATTCTATCATGCTATTTTATTTAAAATGTGGATTTCTTCAGATAGCAACTGGTCTGTTATAATTTTGTTTAAATCCAATTGTCCATTTAATAGCAAAAATAACTTAAAAATTTACATTTAAAATAATTTAAATTTATTATACATATTACATCACAACATATATAATATATAATAAATAATATGTCTATATTTTCAAAATAGTTTCCTTAATTCCTCTACCTACCTCTTCCTGTATATAAATTTGAGAATATCAGAAATTTCTTCTTGTTATCTGCTACTATTTTCTTGCAGTTATGATTGAAATCTATCTCATAACAAAGACATGAAAACATCAGAAATTCAATTTTAGGGGAAAATTCACTAGTTTTTAATCTAACTATGAGTTTTCACAAAGCACACTATATGTTGATTGACTCATACCTATCTGGCACTCAATAAAGGTACCGTGGACTAAACTGAAAGAATTCATCAGTGTTGTTATCACATCTGTTCAAACTGTAGTAAATTGTTTTCCCAGGTCATTCAACAATGTAGCTGACATCCTCTGTGTGATGAACACTCTGCTGACTGCTGATTCCCTTTTACTAAATGTCTTCATAACTTTTTTCACTTTCTGCTAACTCATGGCTTAGCCTCTGTATTTACTCCTTATAAGCGAATAGAGCATTTTAGGAAAAACTGGGTTACGAAGCCCATACTCACTCATATTCATCCCTGCACTCTTTGTGCAGAGGCGGAGTAACCTTTCTTCTAAAGAAGAAAATACATAAAGTTCCTCATTCTCTACCTAATAATAATAGTTTTTTCACTTGCAAATCTAGTATCTAACTCATGCACCTTCTTTTAATATTTGTTTTTTCAGAGATCATCAGAAAACTGACTTAATTACGACCCTTATGAACAATCTATCACAATTTAGGCTGACTGTACACAAGTAGCTGTGTTTCTTTTGATGTTTGGAGGATGGCTTAAGAAAAGGAAGGAGGCAGAATATCTTCTCAAACATCGCTTATGGGAGGGCTCCTGGTTCCTTTCTCAAATACTGGATGGTGAGGTGAAATAGCTGCCTGAGAGTATGTGTGGGGATTTAAACCCCCACAATAACGAACAGGGTAGGAATGGCTGCACAGCAGCTGGGGAATAACACGGCAGGTTGTAGGGTCCTGTGGGCCTCCTCCAGCGTGTGTATTACGAGTTACTGATTTAGACCATGTGTCTCTGAGGTAAGAGAACTACTTGTTAGATGATCAAATTCAGAGTCGTTATCTTTTGGGTAATGTTACCCAAGGGGATGACAACATCTTGCTAAATTTACTTTTCCACTTCCCCATTCTTAATTTACATTCTGTGGGAAATGTAGCTAGGAAGATCTGCTTTTTATTTATTAATTTGTATTCCTTGAGACCTATTGAGAGCAATAGCATGCCTACCAGAGACTTAGAGGATAACACATAATGTATTATGTTCTTTCCAGTTCTTGCAAATCAATTTAAGTGTTTTTTTTTTTTTTTTTTTTTCTCACCGGTAGTGTATTTTGAAATTTTAGAAAAGGATTGATATTTTTTCCATTCTTAATGAGATTCTCAGTCACCATGTTAAGTGGGTTAAGAGTTCTGGACTTCACATAGTAAAACCCTAGCTCTGATGAAGGATATCTGACCTTGAGCAACTTCTTCCACTCCTTCAAGGCCTGCCTACTTTCCTCATTGGTAAAATTGAGATTAAAATCCCATAATTCATAATTCATAAGATATTAAAAATTAATGAGTGAACATTGCTGCACATAGTTTGTAAATTCAAAGGCCTCATGATTATTTAAAAGACTAACTTATAAGCTTTACTTGTTTCTTCATTTCATCCACTCATTGCTGATATATATATATAATGTAATGAAACTAGATTATACATAAGTTTTTCTTGTGAAAAGCTTATAGTACCATACCAGAGATATTTTTTGTGATTCTGAACATAAAATAAATAATCATTCTTAGAAGTTTGTTTTTTGGATTTTATGGCTCTTACACTCATAACCACTCAGAGCATTTCCTGTGGTGATGGGTGGGGCTGAAAATAATAATAAAAACATAATTTTTTTCTGTTATAAGAATATCTAATATGCTGTAGAAGCTTCATATGAGTCTGGTTGTTGCTGTGGCTTTTAGGAAATAATAAAACAATGAGAAACTTCCAAAAGTTGTATTTGATACAAAGCAAAGGGACTTTTTAAAAACTGCTTAACAAGCACCAATCCATAAGAACCTGTGCACCCCAATGTTCATAGCAGCACAATTTACAATAGCCAAGTGCTGAAGCAACCTAAGTGCCCATCAGTAAATGAGTGGATCAAAAAACTGTGGTATTTCTGGGCTCTCTGTTCTGTTCCATTGGTCTATGTCTCTGTTCTTATGCCAGACCGGTGCAGTCACTGTGAAAAACAGTATGGAATTTCCTCAGAAAACCAAAAATGGAACTACCTTTTGACCCAACAATTTCCACTGCTGGGATTATATTCTAAGAATCCTGAAACACCAATTCAGAATAACCTGTGCACCCCAATGTTTACATTAGCACAATTAACAATAGCCAAGTGCTGGAAGCAATCTAAGTATTCATCAGTAAATGAGTGGATCAAAAAACTATGGTACTTTTACACAATGGAATACTATGCAGCACAAAGAAAGGAGAGCCTATTCTTTGCAACAGCATGGATGGAACTGGAGAGCATTATGCTAAGTGAAATAAGCCAGCTGGTGAGGGACAAATACCATATGATCTCACTTTTAAGTGGAACCTAATCAACAAAACAAACAAGCAAGCAAAATATGACCAGAGACATTGAAATTAAGAAGAATCTAACAGAGGAGAGGTGGGAGGGGAAAATGGGGGTAAAAGCTTTTCAGGAACAACTATAAAGGACACATGGACAAAATTACGAGAGGGTGGAATCAGGGGAAGGAGGTGGGGATGGCTTGTGGGGGGAGTGCAGGTGGGGGGAATGCAGACACCTGTACTTAAACAACAATAATTTTTTTAATCATAAAAAAATTGGGGTGGGCAGGGCAGTGATAAAAAGTAAAAAAAAATCATAAAAATGTAAATAGAAACTACTTAACAAGAATGTCACCTATTTTTGGCTTCTGTTTCATAGATCTTTTATTTCCTTTTTTATTATTGTGCAATTACAGTTGTGTTCATTTCCCCCCATTATTCTCCCCTGCCCTACTCACCCTCATCTCCCACATTCAATCCCTCCAATGGGTTCAATACATTATTTCATTAGATTTGCAAGTGGTAGTATGACAACCCCTCTTCTCCAACTTAGGATCTTTGATTTTGGATTTTATGAATAAAAAAACAAAGTAAAAGAAAATTTTAACATAACGTGAAATGTGTGCAAAGGCCTGTATATGAGTAACTATAGGATATGTTAAAAAAATTCACAATTTCAGGTGGTTGGGACACAGAATACAATGGGGAATACCTGAAAATCAGGCTGCAGAGGAAGTTGATGAGACGTGGAGAAAAGTCTATGGTTTGCACTAATGAATTTAAATTGTATCCTGTGACTGATAACAGGAAATTACACATTTTAAAGCAGGAATAACAGTGTTTTGTTTTTGTTTTTGTTTTTGTTTTTGTTTTTATAGAAAGGTAAGTGTGGATGGTGCCTTGGCATAGGAGTGGTTAGAAACAGGGACCAGTAAGAAGTGAAGTATAATATCCTAACAGTTTAAGCGATGATAATCAGTTTAACTAAGGGAGGATCATCAGTGTAGGAAGAGTCAAGGGCTGGGAACAATCCTTGGTGAAAATGAGAGAGCATGTGTTGCTCAAGGAAGAAGAGTTGAAACAGCACAGCTATGTGAAAGACATGTTGTAGAAACTAAGGGAAGCATCTTCACATTTTCTGACATGTACAAAACATTCAGTAAAGGTTAAGCAACTTACTGAATGTTCTCATTAGGAGTATCAAATATCCCAGAGAGGTCAAATTGGTTATATACAGAAGCTATATTCTAAAATAATAAGGAGTAAATGTGACCTGAGGAAGCTGTCATGAAGATTATAAACTGCTCATATAAGAAGGTTAGCCAAAAAAGAATAATTCCATTCAAGAAATATTTATTGATCATCTATTTTATGTTGAGTTCTGTGCTAAGTACCATATGTTCCCCAATGGAATTTAGAGCCTGGTGAAGAAAACAGCCATTTAACGAATGAGCTGAGTATTAAGAAAGGTTAAGCACAAGATGATATGGGCTAATGTAATAAAGGAGCCTTGATGTTGTATATCAAGGACAACCTCCCTAGAGAAAAGATCCTACAATGAAACTGGGAATATGAATGGTAATTAGCCACTAAACACAGGTGGGGGGCACAGGAAAACAGGAAAAAATATTTTTGGCTGAGAAATATATAAAGAGATAGAAACAAGAGAGACCATAGAGTTTTTAAATTGTAACATAGATCATAGCAATATAAGTTTAAATATAAACTCCATGGACTTCTATCTAACTTTCTTATTGGAAATAGAACATTATTAATCATTTTGAAGCATTTTGTGTATGTGTCTTCCTTTCTTTACAAACAGCCCTGTATGTGAGGAACTATAGAATATGTTAAAAAAAGTCACATACACATATGTTCTTTTATTATATATGTACATGTGTACATATATAATATATCCCATCAATTAATCATAGTAATTATCATTATGATAATATATAATACTACAATAAATTCTGTATTATTTACTTGTCTTGATTTATATTAACATATGTATATGCACACTTAACTTATATTTATATTAAGTTTTATTGGTTTATGAATTTATTTGAACGTAAAATTATTACATATATTATTTTATGGTCTTTTATTCAACATGTTTTGAGAGTCATTCATACTTATAGTTGAAGGTAAATTAATTTTCATTGTTGTATTTTCATTGTCCAATGTTAGAGATATGAAAATTTCTTTATATTTCTATTAGGTATTTGATTTGTTTCCAGAATTTTGGTTCACTAACAAGACAACTCTAAATGTTCTTTTACATCACCTGTTCTCCAAGTGTAAAAATATTTGTGGGGTAGAATATTTCCGTGTAGAAAATATTTCTACCTAGGACTAGAATTCTGTGTCATTGGCTCTAAACTTAGCATCACCATGGAATGCCAAAATGTTTTTGGAAACCATAGAGCCCAGGTGGTAAACACAAGGCCGTCGGCGGAATCCAGCCCTCCACCTTGTTTCTACCTGGCGGAAGCACCAAGGTCTCAGTTAACTGTGAAGGGACTAGTTACATTTATGCAGTCCTAAAATTACTTTCGGCCCTTTGAAGGCAACCGTAGGGCTGGTGGGGCCCCCGGTAAAAATGAGCTTGACACCCCTGCTATAGCGTTTCTGAGGACATGAAAGAATTTGAGATCATTAAAAACGAGAGAGACTGGGATCATGGTAGGTTATGAGGAGACAAGATAAATGAAATGTTTGTTAGTTTGTGTATATGTTTGTATGATTTTAGCAAAAGAAATGTAAACATATTTATGAGAGTACATGAGCGGTAACCATGAAAGAAAAATATTCTGAAAATAAAAGTGAGAAACTATAATTGGTGGTAGAATTTCCTAAAGGAGAAGAGAAAATATGAGGTCAAGATTTTACGTGAGAGGGAGAAACAGAAGTTCAGAGACGTCAACAGAACAGAGACTGCAAGGCCAGAGCAGGAGGACTTAGAAGGACACTCTTCCAGTCACGCTGCCCTGGGCTTCTTCCCACTGGTTAAAACTGGAAGGGAAAAAGCAAAGAACCAGTAGCAGTGCAAAGTAAATGTAAGTACACTATTCCTTCCAAATTTAAAATGAATGATGTTTTAAATGTAATGAAAAGGTGTATGCTTTAGAGATTTTCACATCTACTAAATCAAGTTAAAAGGAGAGAAAGTGTGAATTAAGTCCTTGAGAACAGTATAAATACTTGAAAGCTCTTCTCTTGGAATTATCCCTTGAAAAATATCTCTTAAAATGATACTAGTCACCATTTTCATAGGCATTAAGATGTTTCCACTGCCTTTTTTAAAGTAACAGAGCTATATTCTTCAAAAGGATATGTGTGTAGTTGAAAGTTATTTTCTTATATTATTGCTGTTATTACAGCAATGGTTAAGGGAGCTATATCTTGACCATGATACTGAGCATTTCCAACACAAGGACCAAGTTGGGAAGTTCAAACATTTGAGATGTGTCCATGAACGGCTAATTAATTCTGCTGGAATGGCTGTGTCAGTTCATCAGCTGCTCACAAGGAGGTATACATACTGGCTTTTTAATTTTTTGGCAAAAATTTGTGTGTGCGTGCACATAACACATATGTATATGTATGTATATAAGATATTCCAAATATATATAAGCATATATCAAACACAAAATACATGTATTATCTTTCAAAACTATTCTTAAATTATTTTATTTGCTTAGGCTTCTGGAAAAAGCTAATTTTTCTGAAGCTGGAATGGAAATTTCAAGATTCAACCTTTCCCCTCAGAAATAGCTTTAGAATGGTGATTTTAAAAACATGCTGATAAGCACAAATTAATCAAAGGAAAGAAAAATGCTTCCAGACTTTTGCTACTGTATGTATCTAGGGTAGACAAGCCTATCTCAACTTATTCCAGTCTGCCTAATTCTCTTTGCATTTAATGATGCTGTTACATTTCTCTGCTTTATGTTTTTCAAATATCTCATTTTCTACTTGCTTTGTCCTAAAGGACTTTTTATTTACAGACACAACTTAAATATACATGTTGATATTTACTCTCTAATATCCCCTGAGGATAATCTCACTGGAAAAAACATCCTCCTCCTTTCCCCCTAAAGTCAATATTCATTCTTTGTTTTTGTTGCTATCAGAGGTCAAAACAGCAAAATCCTATAGTCATGATGGCTTTAGCTTTAGTTAAAAGCAGGCAGTTACAAATTTGGAAAACCCTATATAATTTATACGGTGTAGGCAATATCTTCAGCACTCTGTATGAAAAAGAGTTCCAGTAAAGGTTTGGTCTTCCACTCTAAAGTAACAATTTTCTATCTCATATGAGGTCATCAGAATCACATGTGCTTTTATTCCTCTGGAAAAACTGCCTCATAAGTCACATGTTAAAGCTCAACATGGTTTTTCCATTGCTGCCAGCTCTAAGGTCACAAACAACTCTAACCTCAGCTGGAAAGATAACACTTTATTTCTTATAGTCTTTTAAGAAGAAGGGCTTCCATTTTCTTTATAACCCAGGTCACCTGCGAAAAGATTTGTGATTACTATTTGTAAGAGGCTGTTCAGCTTCTGGCCCAAACTCCTGATTTTTATAGGTTTGGTTTGGGCATCTATTCTGTTCTTTGCTCCAAGTGGGGCACAAAGAGACACAACATGAAACAAAATGGTATTTTTTATCCTCACTTCCCCACTCCAAATATACGTTTGAAAATAGAAGTTGTATTTTAAAAAGCAGTTATAAGAAATACATGTGTCTAGATTTATAGTGGAATTTTGAAAAGATCCTGTTGTAAAATGAAAAGTTATATGCCGGCCTCCCCACACTGGTTGCTGATAACCTGCTTCATCTGTCTTATGTCTGAGAGCTAAGCTTAACTTAGAGATGGGGCAACCTTTCCAACTTGAAGTCAACATGAGAAGAAACAGTGACGGTGTAGGAAGGGATGATTTATATGCCTCTGGCTCCCCTTACCTTCTTATTTCAATGACCTCTGTGCCCTACTTATGTCCGGAATAGCTTGATTCTTTTGCTTGCAGTAGGTTAGTAGCTATATGATCTCATCCTAGAGATCATATAGGATTTAATGAGTTCATTTTTATATGATCATCTGTGTAAATAATTTTCAAAGTATGTTCTTGGCCTTTATGTCATTTAGCTAAATTTGATAATTGTTAACTAAACAGATTAAATAAAATTAACACATTCTCCTGTTGAAAAAACTGAGGCTGAAAGTATTTACAATAACATTCTCAAAGTCACATGATTAACTAAATTATCAAGTGGAAAGGAATTCTATTCCTGATTCTTCATCCAGTGTTCTTTTTACTATGAACACAATACGATGTTGAGTTATGAATCATTTATTCCATTTTACATTTGGAATCTTACCATGAACTGACATTTAGTGTGTTTAATGTCTTTCCTGATTAGAATCATGCTTAGATAAATTTGCTTTAACCGGTACTCAGCTATACAAAAGTCACTATATTTGTGTTAGTATAAATCAATTAACCTCCTTTATTTTCTGCTGAAAGTTCCAAACTTCAAATAATTACACATTAACTTTGTGTGACCAGTATAGTAACAACACTAAAAACAAACACCTCTATGATATGCTGTCTGTGCTCTTATTATCAATTCCATTTCTTGTACATTCCTTAAAGAGGACCGGCAGGAGTTGGCCCTGATACATTACATGGTGGCAAGGTTTTGCTGAGAGAGAAACTGTAATGGGTGATTTTTTTTTGCAAGAATTATAATCATTTCAAATAGTTTTTAACCAACAGTGAGGTACAAGAATTGCAGCATTCTGTGTATCAAACAAGTGCATATTTAGAGTGAAATTTTCACAAGTGTACAATGGGAAAATGAGCCAAAGATGCAATTTACATAGCATTTTGGAAATGATTTATTTGGCTTTATTTTTTTCTTGTTTCCTATGACATTAGGTAAAAGTATTCAATTTTCTCCATTGATCAGAAGAGGCTATCCAAAGTTTTTTGAGACATGACTAGAATCAAAGAATAAGAAAAAGTCAGGCAGATAACAAAGAGGTTTTCCTGGAGTTGTGAACAAATACTTGAAATTTTCCTTCCTTCTCTCCATCCTTTCTTCGTACCTTCCTTCCTTCTTCCCTCCATCCCTCCCTCCCTCCTTCCTTCCTTTCTCCAATCACATTTTCTTTTTCTTTCTTTCTTGCTGAGGAAATAAATGTTTATTCTCAAAAATAACTGTTAAGAGATATATACAGTTCAGAGCACATTATATAAATAAATAATTGCTTTTTACTTTATTTTTTATCCCCTTTTGGATTTCAGTTGACTAACCATCCTAACATATTGCATGTCCTGGAGCATGGTTGTCTGACTCACATCTGTTCCAAACTCCTAACACAGGCAACTCACCACAGAAGTTCCACAAAACACGAACTGACCTATGTCTTATTCAAGCAATCCAGTTTCCAGATCATTTTCTGGTTTGGGCCTTTCATTTTGATATGTTACAGACATAGTTTGGAGCAATGCAAAGGTTATAAGGACACTGTTTTTTTGTGAAATGAGCATAAACAATGAACAAAATTGCATAGGTACAAAAATTGACCTGGGAAAATATAAATGATGACTTGAGTATGAAACTGAGTCTCATGGTAAACATAAGAGAGCTTCTTCTGATAATTGCTCGTTGCTTACAGGAAATGGATATTCTTCTGATATGTTGTGATTATTGTCAGCCCAATATTGCTTATGTAATGTACTAAAATTATGTCTTGCATAATGAAAGTAACTATTGCAAAAAATCTAATTTCATCATACTCCTTTTTCATATTTTCCAAATCAAAATAAAGGTTATGTCAAAATCAAAAGTCATTCTTTTCTGAGAACGAAAAACTAGGTAGATGAGCAGCCAACCCAGATGCAAGGTCAACTGATGGGTAATGAAACAAATTCATCAATCCAGGAACACATAGTTGATTTGGGCCAGCCTCTAAGGAATGTTTGTCCAAATATTCAGGGTGGAGCTGACTTGTTTTTTTTTTCCCCCCTGCTAGAAGGAGGCTTAAAGTGAAATTTTATTTTGCAAATCTTCTTCTCATGAGTGTTTATTCTCTGATGAAATTGTAAGAGAAAGTAAAAAACTTTCATAAATTTTCTTAGACACTTAATCAGATCCATTTCTTCAAAAATTCAGGATCTGGCCTAAAAAACATAGAGAAGTGGGGTGGTTGTCTAGACCCCAACTTTTTAGGCAAATCATCACTAAAGGCATGTTTATGTTTCCCTTGTCCCATAGAATCAATGTCAGTTCATCCCTCTCTAAATGACAGAATGCCTCAAATCCCTAACTAGTTGCTGACTTTGAGTGCTGTAGATTTATAAACAGTGATATGTATTGCTGTGTTCAGTGTTGGTGATTCTTACGCTATTGGTTTTTGCATCATATGATTTGTTTATGTGTATTTATACATAGTTACACTGTATACTTTTAATATTTTATTATAGATACTAAATTATAAGTTGAATGATCTTAGACTGAGAACTATAGATCAACATAAAAGTCTTAATTAATTCTTTAATTCATAATTTTAGTCATTTATGTTTACAACAGAATAATAGATACAAAAATTCCATATACTTCCATACTTTTTTCCTAACTTTCCGTAACACTTATAACTCTATTTCTCTCAAAATATTTAATGTTCTGTAATAAAGATAAATTGTGTTTTAATATGGCTAAATGATGGCAGTATGGCAACTTGAAATATTACATATTTAAGGAACATGTATAAAGAATCCATGGACAAAGCCAAAGGGGGGAAAGATTGAGGGTGGGAGGTAGGGGTCAGTGGGGCTGGGAAGAGTGGTGGGGAGAAAATGGATGCAACTGTACTTGAACAACAATAAAAAAGAAATGCATACTTGAAACCTATATGATCTTGTTAACCAGTGTCTCGTCAATAAATTTAATAAAAATGAATTAATTTAAAAATTTTTTTAGAAAATTACATATTTAATCCTCACCTGATGACATTTTTTTCCCATTGCTTTTAGAAAGAGAGGAAGAGACAGAGAAAGGAAGAGAGAGAAACATTGATGTGAGACAGAAACATTGATTGGTTACCTTCTTGTATGCAACACAATGGGGGATGGAACTTGCAACCTTGGTCTGTCCTTGACAGTAACTGAACATTTTAGTCCATGGGAGGATGCTCCAGCCAACTGAGCCACAGCGGACAGGGAAAAACATTACATATTTAGAAAATACAGAAGGAATTGATCATATCTGCATGTGTTTTCGTTAAAATTCTTGTTCAGAAACTTCAGGGAAAACTTATCTGCAGCTAGAGTCTTTCATTTTCTTAAAGTACAATAAAAAAATAAGTGAGAAAATCAATAGATCTTTATTTTAAGTTTAAAAAGGTGGCATAGGCCATTGTTAAACTCTAGGCTACTTAGCTACTGAAGAAAATTAAGATTACATGATTTTTTTATTTTATTTTTTTATTATTATTTATTTATCTTTTAGAGGGGAAGGGTAGGAGAGAAGGAGAGGGAGAGAAATATCAATGTACAGTTGTCTCTCATGTGTCCCCTTCCGGGAACTGGCCTGCAACCCAGGCATGTGCCCTGACTGGGAATCGAACCGCGATTCTCTGGTTCGCAGGCCCGCGCTCAATCCACTGAGCTACACCAGCCAGGGCTACATGATTTTTTTAAAAGATCAATAAAAGCAATTATTTTCAAAATGATTACCAACTGGTTTAGATTCATTATACAACCAATTTAGTGATAAGCAGAATGTGATCATTAGAATATCTTTAACAGACAAGGTATTAAAATGAGTTTAGACATCACAGATAGGCTATTTGGTTTTCTATATTTAAAGAGGCATAAGTAAAAACAATAATTTTTAAAAAATATGTACTGCAGCCCATTTTGTGTAACAGTATTTTCTGGGATAGAAAACTATAACATTGTGTATGGAGCGTAGATTGGCCCCAATAATTATGCGTGCTGTGCCAAACATTTGATATGGGTCTCTCATTTTATCATGCAGCAGCCTCTGAAAGGTAGGTATTCTTTTACTTTTTGTTTTAAAGATCTGGTAACTGAGCCTTAAAGTAGTTGAATCACTTGCTCAAGGTCAAATTATTAGCAAGTATTGTAGCCAGATTTGAATCCAAGCAGTCTGACTCCAAAGTATAATATACATGGTACATAATAAAATATATATGAATATATAATAAAATGTATAATAAATGTATAATAAAATATAGTTTATACATTATATATTTTTTAAAAGTTGTCTTGACCCAATTATGAAACTCTGACTAGAGGCTGGTTAGTTCCCACTCTTAAGCAAATGATTAGATCCATACTCCCAACACTACTTTTTGAGCTCTCATGCTCTGGTCCTCTATGTTCCAGTGCTGATCATTCCAGAGCCAAGTGCTGGAAAATTAGTGCCAGCAGCTTTTGGAGCAGGTGCTATTATTACAGTTAGCCAATCTATAGAGAGTCAGGAAGACCTAACCCATGCCTCTTGCCAAACATAAGCTGCCTCACTTCAGTTCCGCATTGCTGGCACCCAGTCCAGGTGCGAGTCTCTGAGAGGCCTGCCAGCACTTTGGGTCTCTAAGGGAACAAAGAGTCTGCCTTTCATCTATCCCAGTGTCATTGTGTTGTGTACCACCATCAAAAAATATTTTTAAATTATTTTTTATTTTTTCAATTACAGTTGACATACAATATTATATAAATTTCAGGTGTACAACCCAGTGATTAGACATTATATATCTTACTAAGTAATCATCTTAATAAATCTCACAGGTATAGAATAGCCATGGGAATATAAAGTACAGCATGGGGAATACAGTCACTAATATTCTAATAACAGTGTATGGTATCAGGTGGGTATGAGATTTATTGGGATAATCAAAAGAATCTTTAAATCTTATACAGAGTCCACTCCTTCAGCCTCTACACTTCCTCCCATCTAGATGACGTACAGTGAAGATACTTAGGCAGTAAGTACTCATAAACTCAGATCTGTTACTACTATAAAAACTCTAGACCAGGACAATAAATTACAAACCAGGTAATTATTTTTTCCATTCATACTTAATTTCATATGAACCAGAAATAGTTACAGGCATTTCACTAAGCACTTTCTCCTCATGTGTCAATAAAAGTTGTATTTAAGGTAAAAATAAATTTAATGGGACAACAGAGAGGTTATAACATTAAAAAAATAGGCTTTAAAATTACATTATACTTTCTGGCAGGTAGGTTTATGAATAGTCAAATGACAAGCAAATTTATCAGAACAGGTAAAGAATTATTACAACATCTAAACAGCTCAATAGTATGAGAATATAAAATGATTCAAATGAATAGTTATTTGAAATTGGCTCCTTACATTTGGATACTTGGAGATGAAAGTATTAGTGATGATTTCCCTCCTTGGGTGTGGGAAAGAAATGATTGCAATGTGTAACCTGCAATGAATTGCTTTAATTGGCTAATACGGGGTTCAGAAAATTTGGCTGTAAGGAGTCTGATAGTAAAAGCTTTGAGGGGCATAAATTCTTTGTTCCAACTACTCAACTCTGCCTTTGTAGCATAACAGCAGCCTTTAACCAATGGGTATGTCTGTTTTGATAAAAAAAATTATTTATGAAAACAGGCAACGGGTTGGATTTAGCCCATGAGCTGTAGTTGGCTGACCCCTGGTCTTTGAATTATGATTCTAGCTTGCTTTCTCATCCATGATGGACACGCTTTTATATAAGGGCATCCCGGTTTAGGAACTGTGAGGCCACATGCCAGGGACAAGGTTAACTCTAGAGTGAACCAGCCAAAGGCTTTGTCTCTTTGCAACATGATGATCATAATTCAATTATTTTAGGACAATTGGTATAGATTACATAGTGAAAGAGTGTTCTGCTGTGACACTGGCAGCTGCACAAGACCACTGATTGCCATTATAAGGTTTTTTTGACCTGCTGCTCTGCACTTTCCATTAACTAATGTCCCCAAAACAATGTGTACCCAGTAATGTATTCATCTTTCATGTGCAATCAGCTATGAATTCGAGCTAGAAATATGCAACTATCTTTTATACACATGAATGGTAATAACAGTAATATTACTACTAATAATAGTAAGTACTAGTTATTGAAAATTTACTGCGTGAGGTTCTGTGTTATTCTTCAAGACTCATTTTGTCCAGGAAGCCTTCTCTGACTCCACGGGCAGGATTTTGTACCCTTGTATTCCTCATTCCTCACACCACCCTGGTTTTCTTTGTATCACAGCACTTATTACATTCCTATCATTTTCCTTGTAAACTGGTAATGAGTGTCTGAGGCTCGAAAACCATGATTTATTAATCTATACAATGCCTGCCTCCTAATAGACTCTGGTGCCCTAAGGTCTTCAGAAAGAAATGAATGAACGGT
This sequence comes from Glossophaga mutica, assembly GCA_039655065.1. Lineage (NCBI taxonomy): Eukaryota > Metazoa > Chordata > Mammalia > Chiroptera > Phyllostomidae > Glossophaga > Glossophaga mutica. The sequence continues at coordinate 80,267,619 of CM077304.1, forward strand.
TACCTCCAGCCCCAGTACAGCCAGCAGACTAGCCTTCGGAGGCCTTGGGAAACTAGAAGGAAAGGCTGAATCCTGGTGTAACATTAAAGGCTCAGCTGTCTGAAAAGCCCATCACTGTGAATCATTCTAGCACAAATTATAGGCTTTAAAAGTGGTTTGCAAATGTTACATTTCTGAGTTTACTGCAATGTAAGACATTTTAAATTTTACTCTTTTCTTTGGGCAGCACTCATCCTGATTGTTGGCCTATCTGCTCAAGGGAAGGAAAAAGCCAGTTTGAAAACAAACCACCAGTACAGATTGCTTTTCTACTCTGGTTCTTCCTTTGTGTTTATCTCAGGGCCAGACCTAGGATGCCTTTAGGGATGTGTGCAGATAGGCTACCAGGAATGGAATCTCAATTCCAGTTTGGCATTAAGTAAGCTACTCTTCCAAATGTCTTTTACAATGTGCTGACTGTAATTCTTTGACCATAAACCACTAGTAATAGCAAGAAATTAGGTCCTGGTTAGAAACATATTACTGCATTGCCAAATCCTTCTGTGGAATTCAACTACTACATATTTTTAGGTTAAAGAAAACTAGATCTTCTGCACTTCAGCCGAGTTTGATTTTGGTTTCGTATTACCTCAGAGGAGAATTTTTAGCTGATCATTTATTTTATATGGTTTGTTTCGCATGGAGATATATTTACAATGTATTTGGTAAGTAAACATCTTTTCTATTTAAAAGATGATACTGTTTCCCAGTGGAAAGTAACCGTTAGTCTCAGAAGGGGGGTGGTAAGGGAAAGTGAATAGGAATTACGACATCTTAGGTCACTGAAATGGGGAAGTGGGCAGTTTGAAAAGAGAAGTAAAGACTGTGAGAGCGAGAGGGAGAGCGAGAGCGAGAGCGAGAGAGAGAAGAGAAGAGAAGAAAATAAGGAACTCTGAGGACTCCAGAGAAGTATCTGGAGAAGTGTAAGACCTTATTTTCAGGAATACTGCTGCTAGGTTGGTACCCAGCTATCTAATTCTGATTGGATTTGCTTAATTGTTTACACACACACACACACACACACACACACATATTAATTACACATACACACCTCTACACACTGACATTTTTATTTCTCTTGGTTGATCTCCCTTCATCCCTTTACTCATGAAAGACAAAGCAGTGAAAGCAGTGTGGATAAAAACAGACATCCTGGAGCATTGCCCCTAAACTCAGTTGGGTAAGATTAAGTGAAGTTGGCCTTTATTTCTCTAGTAGCTTGTGGTCCTCATCATTATTTAAATGAGCATATCAGGAATACCAGTGCCTCAGGGAAACATCTTAAGAGAATTTATAATGGGGGGGAACATTTCTAGGGGAAGTTTTTGCCAAGGAGAGGCTGCACTAATTATTTAGTCAACAGACACTTGAGTGCTTGCTAGATGGAAATAGGTAAAAGTAATAATAATAAAAAAATACATTGTAATTCATGGTCTCTTCTCTAGAAGAGCTGATTTTGTAATAAAAATTTCCAGTTTGACAGTTTGAAATTATGGGTTCACTGAGAAATTTTAACTCCCAAATCCCAATATAGACTCTTATGTGTGATAAGCCTGAGCCCCGACCTTTGTAAGTTTTGCCCATTAGGGCATTTTAATAATTGATCTTAATGCAGTTTTTCTTATTTTTCAGATCACTCTCAAGTCACTCCTGACAATTAATTTTACTAACTGCTAAACCTAGTCCTCAAAAGTGACTTGTGTCTACATTCTCTAAGCTCATTGTCAATCTAAGAGAATTTGTAGGAGAAGCAGTAAATACATTCTCAGAAAAAAAGTTCAATTTTTTTCACCTAGATAAAATACTTCTGTTTCAATAATAATACTGCTAGTATGCCTAGACAGTTACCTTTTTCATTTCAAATTTTTCTCATATATAAGAAATGAAAATCATTCCAATTTTAGTTCATGATTTATTATAAGAAGGCTTAACATACAGATTTTAGTCATAGCAATTATAATGATTTCTGCTTATTCTTATTTTAAAAAGGAAGTATTTAGTTGAGATAGAATATATGTACAAATGCACAGAACAAATATATCTATTTCTTTGGACTAATGAACATAGTGATATTTAGTCATTGATTGCATTGTATAAAGGACCTGGTTTACAGTTGTTCATATGGAAAACAATACAACAAATATTAAATGATGATACAAGAATCTGCTTGTCACCTATGGTAAACCTACTTTTGCCTCACCATGTATGTAAGACAATATCACATTCTCAAAACCTAATGGTTTTAAGTTTTACATACTTTTCCCTGGTTTTCCTTCTTGGGAAGCAAATGTTAAAATAAAATATTAGTTTTACTAAATTTGAGGTACTTTCTTTAGAGACTTTAAAAAGCACTCTTGGACTGTGAACTATGTCCACAGACAGGCTTACATTGCTGAGGAGGAAAAAGTGACCACCCCACCCCTGCAGCATTGTTCTCTCACAGGTTTTCTTCAGCTCTTTACAGAGGATAATAATCACTATGCCAGGATGTCCAGAAACTAATGGGGATTATTAATGGTGATTTATCTTCTTGCACAGTGTGTGACATCCTCTTTGAAGGCTAATCGTTTCATTAGTTAACAGATTGTTTTACCTACTAGATGCAAGAACAATAATGAAAGGGTTACAGTGTGTTCAGTAACGTATTCAATCATGTACATAGTCAAACATGATGATTTATTCATCAATTGATGTAGGAATACTTAATGTAGTTGACTCATTTAGGTATATAAAAGTTTTCAGGTACAAGTTTAAGTTAGTGCAGTTTTTAAGGACACAGTGCAGGGTAGCCAAAAGAACACTGAGATTGCAATCAGGAAACATGTTCTGGTTTATATTCTACCACTACTAGCTGTCTGACTTTTGGCAGATTACTTTAGCTCCAAAGACCTTGGTTTCCTTATCACTTCAATATCAGCCCATTTCTAACATTCAGTGATTCCTTGTGGCTGAGAGCCTAAATAGAAACAAATGATGAAGTTTGAATGAATTCAGTGGTTTTAAATGATTGTCTTACTGGCTTATTCTTGTAGTTTCTTTCATGAGTTTAACATTTTTTTGTTCTTGTCTATTTTGTTCTTCATAGCATCACCTCTTCTGATTATTTAACTGTTTTCTTAATTCTACATAGATGCCTGCTTACACACGAATTTTGATTCAGAGGAGGTACAAAGTCCTGATAGAAGTAACAAAGATGAGCATACAAATCTACAAGAAGGATAGTGCTCTACTTCAAGTAATTTAAATTGCTGTGTCCTTTTTTTTTTTTTTTTTTTTTTTTTCACTTCATCACCATGTAAAACAATTAGGCTGTCACTTGTACCATTTTTAGCATGAGTTACTTATTCAGATACTTAGGATTACAATTTAGTCAACTAAATTATGAATTTTCTCCTTATCTTTTCCCTGAAATTGCTCTTATTAGAACTTGTTAAATGCCATATTGAATCATCACTTTTCATGCCTTATTTTACTTACCCCATGAGTGATACTTACTCTCCCTTGAACCCCCCTCCCCTGGACACTTGAAATTTCTTCTCTTTCTCCCCTGGCTTTTAGATTCAGAATTCTTTGCTGGCTCACTTTCCTTTGCCAAAACATTCAATAATGATCTACTCCATAACTCCAGTCTGGGATTTTTTTCTGACTCTACTCATTCTTGCAAAAGTTAATGACTTCAATAGAAGACCCTTGAAATACTTATCTGTAATTTTCAACTCCCAGGTCCACATTCCCACTTTTTAACAGCAACTTACTCTATTTAGATCTACAAGAACCTCACATTCAACATAAGCAAAAGTAAAATTTAATTCTCTCCCCCACTCCCAATGCTCTTTCCACTTTAATGTTTATTTTTAACATTAACATGCTGCCCATGCAGTCATCTAAGAAAGAAAACTTGATCCATCTTGTTCTTTGTTTCTCATGATTTCCTAGTTAGAAAATCACACTCTGGAGTCCTTCTTTGACTTTGAAGTCCAGCTTAATAGGTCCTTTACTTATTATTGGTGTGACCTTGGGGAAGATGCTTGACTGCTTAATGCCTTAGTTTCCTCATCTGTAAAATGTGAATGATAATTGAATGAAAGCCTTGGTGTGTTCTTAGCATTAAATGTATTATGTGCAAAATTCCTAGAATGTTATCCAGCAAAGAGTACTCAAAAAGTGCTAACTCTTATTATCTTACTAATACTATCAAGGCATTACTTTCAGGTGGTATCTCCTGATTCATTGCTGTTGCCTTCTTCGGGGATTTCATGATCTCTGCATTGTACTTTTTTTTTTTTAATTTTTATTTTCATTGTTGATCTTGTACAGTTTTCTGTCTTTTATTCTCACCCGAACCCGCCACCCCAGCCCTCCCCACCTCCCTCCCATTTCCACCCCCCATAGTTTTTTATTTTTATTTTTTTATTTTTTTTTAATTTTTATTTTCATTGTTGATCTTGTACAGTTTTCTGTCTTTTATTCTCACCCGAACCCGCCACCCCAGCCCTCCCCACCTCCCTCCCATTTCCACCCCCCCATAGTTTTTGTCCATGTGCCCTTTATACTTGTTCCTGTAAATCCTTCCCCTTTTCCCCTGAAATTTCCTCCCCTCTCCCCTCTGGTGACTTTCAGCATGTTCCCCATTTCCATGTCTTTGGTTATATTATGCTTGTTTGTTTGTTTTGTTGATTAGGTTCCTGTTAAAGGTGAGATCATATGGTTTTTATCTTTCACTGCCTGGCTTACTTCGCTTAGCATGATGCTCTCAAGTTCCATCCATGCTGTTGCATAGGGTATGAGCTCCTTCTTTCTTTCTGCTGCATAGAATTCCATTGTATAAATGTACCACAGTTTTTTGATCCATTCATTTACTGATGGGCATCTAGGTTGCTTCCATCACTTGGCTATTGTAAATTGTGCTGCTATAAACATAGGGATGCATAGTTTCTTTTGGATTGGTGTTTCTCTCTATAGTCAATTAATATTTGACAAAGGGGGCAGCAACATAAAATGGAGTAAAAACAGCCTCTTCAACAAGTGGTGTTGGGAGAACTGGACAGCTTCGTGCAAGAAAATGAAACTCGAGCACCAACTTACACCATACACAAAAATAAATTCAAGGTGGATAAAAGACTTAAACATAAGCCGTAACACCATTAAAGTCCTAGAAGAGAACATAGGCAGGAAAATCTCAGATATTACACGCAGCAACATTTTTACTGATATGTCCCCTAAAGCAAGGGACATAAAGGAAAGAATAAACAAATGGGATCTCATCAAAATAAAAAGCTTCTGCATGGCCAAGGAAAACAGTATTAAAATAAAAAGAGAACCGACTGTGTGGGAAAACATATTTGCCAATGATATCTCAGATAAGGGTTTAATCTCCAAAATATACAAAGAACTTACACGACTCCACTCTAAGAAGACAAGCAACCCAATTAAAAAATGGGCAAATGACTTGGGCAGACACCTCTCCAAGGAGGACATACAGAGGATCCAGAGACACATGGAAAGATGCTCGATATCGCTAGCTATCAGAGAGATGCAAATTAAAACCACAATGAGATACCACTTGACACCAGTCAGAATGGCCCTCATAAACAATGCATTGTACTTTTGAACTGCAGACTCCTCCGTGTTCTCCCACCTTCATCATCCTACTGGAATTTATGCTGTGCTCAGCCACTTGAATAATCCTACAGACTTAAAAAAAAACCAAAACTACCTTACATTTTACTTATATTGTTTGTATGTTTCTCTACTTGACTGATATTTCTAAGGGGAATGATATTATCTTATATATCTTTATATTTCCAGGGCCTGGCATAGAGCTAAAACTTAAATCTTTGTTAAACAAAATAATGAATGAATGTTAGTGTATTTAGAACTGTGATGTAATGCAAGGCTTAAAGTTTTATGGCCTTCAAATTATATTTACTAACAGAGTCCTGAACAGACAAAAAAGAAAAAAAAAAAAAAGGAAACGGAAATGGTGCTCATACTCTGTGTGTATTTAAAACATATAATTAGTAACATTTTGATGAGCATGAGGGGCAGGGATAAGCAAGGGCGAGTTTTAAGATCTAAAATAATGTCTGTTAACTTTAAAGTTCATACTACATTTAGAAGAATCTTATACAGATTGTTGCAGGATACTTCTTGGTTTAATTTAATGCTTTTGTTTAAATAGACCCCCCTCTGGTTAATCTTTTACCATTGCATGAGGTCAATTAAAAGCTACTTTATAATGTTTTCTTAGAGAGTTAAGAATCCATGATAGGTCCTCCCTAACTAAACTTGCTTAGAAATCCAGGAAGAACTTAGTGACTTGTTGAGCCCAGCATTAGGTGACAAACAAATATTTGACACCTCCTATTGCCAGAGTGCCTAGGACAACACAGCAGGCTCTCCCATCAGATAAGGTATAAATTAAAGCTTACAGTCCACATTTTATGCTGGTCGGCCAGCATCTAATTGACTGTTAATCTTTCGAAAAAACAAAAGTGGTGGATCTTTTGCAAATAAAACTAGCTATTTTGAACAGACAGGGGTTTAAGAATAATAATTTCATTGGCTGTGCCAAGGGAATCATTAATTTGATCAGCATGAGCATCAAATCCAAATCATTCTGGGAAGAAATGTCAATTTATCCTATGATAATTTATCTCACTTTAAATTTAGAAATGCCCATAAAATTAGACTAAATGATGGGTTTGAATGGATGGACAATTAATAGGGGCTTTCTGACATCAAAATTGTATACTTTTCTTTGGTAGTAAATTACTGCCTGAGATTGGAAAGTCAATTTTCCATGGATTTAGATGCCAAAGACATTTACTTACAAATGCATAAGGATTTAACTGTAATTACCTTAATTATAAACACTGACTTAAAATTTTAATGCTTATTCTGTATATTATTCACATGGAAATAATTGTTATGTCTTCTGAAATATGTAAATTTTTGTTATCCTTTAGATTCTATATTAGGATTTAAGCATGTTCTTATTTATGCTTGGTCTTTTACTAAATTATATGCTTCCTAAGTATAAAACTGCTTTCAGTATGTTTTTGTATTATCTTTTCATAATGCTTTTAATATATTGGATAAATCAAAATAAGCAAAGTTATTTTTATCATCCTCAAAGCAACCTATGGATGAGTATTATTTTGCATATTTTATAAGTGGAAAATCAGAGGTCCTGAGAGTTTAAAGGACCCCTCACCCATTTTCACCAGGGCTGGAAAGGCCCATGATTCTTTTCACCATGCCATACTGCATGACATGTTGATTATTACTAAAGGCAGGCCCTTAAGAAATAGTATACGGGTCCCAGAAAAAAAGTTTGAAGTTATCCACCTGAGTAATTGAAAACAATTCATGGAACTTGATAATAGTTGTGTGGTAAAGTAAAATGTCCAAGAGCAGTTAGGAGGCTTCTAAGGAGGACCAGGAAATGAGAACTTGCCATAGCCAATGTCAGAACTTAATATGAAGCTATAATAAATTAGACAGTGTGGCTCAGGGAAAGAAAAGAAATGGCCAACAGATTTCTTAATAGAGACCTCAGAAAGAAACCCATTCTGTGATGGTGTACTTTAGTTAAGTTAGAACTGTGCTTCTCAGAGATCCCATAGTTTTCTTGGAATGGCATTTTCAAAAACTTTATTCATACTATTTCAAGAGTTAATTTATATTTTCTCCACTGATCATTTCTGGATCACTTCAACCAAAAGTGGACCCTACCTTCTCTGTGCCTCTGTGACACCTCCTTACATATTCTTCATAAGAAGAGAACTTCCATAGAAGGTTGACTATGGTGACTTGTTTCTAGGAAGAAAGGTTGCTGGTGGGGAAAATCCAAACACAATGTGGAAAACAACTTATTCCCAAACCAGAACTTTTAAAATGACCCCTTGTTTTTGTTGGATGGATTGTAAAATACTACTGAGGACATGTTAAAGGAATACCACAATATTTAACCCTCAATTTAAGTAAATAACCACAAAACATTTATCATTTCAAGGTTGCTGCCTGGTTGAACATTTTATTAGCATGACATTTTAATATATAGGTAGAATTTCTCAAACTTTGCTCCTTAATGTATTAATAGGTGCTTTCAGAAATAATAAAATAAAGTAAATTCGGATCCATTTGGCAAGTGCTGTCAAGTAGCAACTACCATTGGCTGCTAACAATGATAACTAGCACACAAAATTCTCTGACAAACTTGAATATACAGAACTGCTAAGTTTGTTTAGTCTAATTTTCTATACTTATTTGTACACGGAATAAATTTTTCCTCCAAAGTTCTTAAATTCCATAGCATTATATACTGGGAAATTTTTATGCTGATCCCTCTCCGTGGGAGAACTTTGCATGCAGAGCCCCCCGTCCACCACAGATAAAAATAAAACTACCAAGACATGATCTGTTTGGGGAGGAGAGGTGGTCAGTCTCTCAAAGGAGAAGGACCCAGAGCCCCTTCCTCAATGGGCTTTTATTGGGTTCAAATACACAGTAATACAGATATGGCAGGCGGCAAAGATCAAACAATGGATAACATTTCAAAGAAATCTGAGGGCTTAATCTGAGTCAGTGTCTGTCTGGAAAGGGGGTTGCAGAAACTTTGGGAGACATACTCATTTCCTCCTTAGACCCTTATCATTTAAATGAGTGCACTCTTAGCAAAGCAGGTTTCACAGGACTTTACAAATTCTTTCTTATGCCCAATCACCCGGGGAACCGCTCTGGTCAACACAGGGCTGCACCACCCTCTGTCATAGTTTCAGGCTTAAGCTGATTAAAGCCAGGAAGCAAAGGATAAGGGAGACATCTCCCAGATGGAAATGGGGACTTGGGCTATGTCAGAATAGCCGAGGGGCGAGGGTCCATCACCACCTCTTTGCTGTAGTCCCCTGAGTCCTTCTATGAGGGCCTTCCAAGTGGTCATGTCTGGCTTAGGTTGCCCCTCCCTTGAGGAGTCTTACCCATCATGACTAACCGACTAAGCATTGGGGCCAGAGATGGATGAAGCAGAAGCGGCACTCCTGCCAGGGAGATAAGCTTTGTCTCCTTAGTGGCTCAGGTCCTCTTGGCAGAACAGACCCAGATGAAGCAGGTCCCTTGGGCTCTTACGCAGCCTAGCCATGGGGTGGGGGTTACAGCTCCTGAAACCAGGCGGAATGGTCCATGACACCTCTCATCTTAAAATTTAGTTTAATATTTTCAGTAAATAATTCATATGGTTAAAAAATCAGACTAATAAAAGTGTTACATTTCGATTTTTCTCTTCAGTCTCTGTCCTTGTCCACTATTCTCAGGATTAGCTATTCTTTTGGTTTCTTGCCTACGCTTCTAGTGTTTTCTTCAAATACAAGAAAATTAAGATACAGATATATATTTCAGCTATCCCCTTTTTATTCCAAAATAGCATAATATGTATTGCTCTACACTTTATTTTTTCACTTAAAATATATATATTATGGACTTTTTACCAAATGAGTATATATATGAAGAACTTCTTTATTCTTTTTTACTAGCTGCATAATATTCCATTAGTAAATATATTGTGGTTTATTTCATCAGTCCCCTAAATTTGGATAGATGCACTGTTTTAAAACTTCTGCTATTACAGAAAAAAAACACAGTGAATAAACTTTATGAATGTCATTTCATAGGTATGCCAACATAGATGTAGGAAAATTTCCAAAGATTAGCAGGTCAAAGAGTGAATCAGGTTGCAATTGTTTTAGACATTAGCAACTTACTCTCCATAAAAATCACATTTTCTGCTTCCACAGCCTGTTTCACTGTAGCCTTGACAATAGAATGTTTTTCAACTTTGAATTTTGAAGACATTATAGTTAGAATATGATCATTTTATTTATATTTTTCTTATTATATTTGAGGTGAAGCATCTTTTAATATGATTAAGAATCATTTGTATTTATTTTTCTAGGAAATATGAATTCACATCTTTGTCTATTTTCTTTCAGATTTATTTATTAATGATGAGCCCTTTGTGTGTGATACGAGTCCCCATTATTCTCTCTGCTTGCCATTTATCTCCTGATTTTGATTCTGATAATTATTTTCACTATGCAAAAATTTTTGATATTTGTGTACTCAAAACGTTTACTCTTTTTTTTGTCATTATTTGTTTCTAACTTTTGGTTATGGAAGATCGTATTTTCTTAAGTGATCAAAAGATTTATCATCCCACACATTCTTCTTAAAACATGACTGAATTGCTTTTCTAGGACTGCCATAACGAATTACCATAGGCTTGGTAGCTTAAGCAACAGAAGTTTATTGGCCCCCAGTTTTGGAGACTAGGTGAAGGTGTGTGTTGGCAGGGCTGATTTATTCTAAGGACACTCTCCTTGGCTTGCACATGGCTGTCTTCTTCCTCTGTCTTTACTTGCTCTTTGTCCTAATCTCCTTTTACAAGGAGACCATTTTTATTGGTTTATGACTCACCTTAATAACATCATTTAAATGTAATTACCTCTTTAAAGGCCTTATATGCAAATATAGTCATGTTCTATGGTATGCGGGAATCAGTGAATTTTTGAGGAACACAGTTCAGCCCATGACAGTAACTTTGACATTCTTGTTCCTGAGATGTGGAATTGGTTTCTTCCCTTTAAATCTTGATGGGTGCTCTGCCTGCTTCAATCATTAGAATATGGCCAAGTAATCTTATATGACTTCCAAGGCTTGGTTATATATAGTTTCCACATGAACCACCCATTTTGGAATGTTAACTCTATGGAAGCTGGCCTTTATGTTTGCCCAACTTACCAAACAGAGAGGCCTGTGTTGAGGAACTGAGATCCCAGATAGCAACATCAATTCCTTTTAGGAAGGTAAAGAAACCTTTAAAAGATCTCAGTCCCCAGCTTTCTAATCTTTGCCGTAGATGCAGACATCATAAAACCTTCTCTGTGCTCTGTAAGAGTTTCTTATCCATTGAGACCATGAATATAATAAATGATTATTTTATATGCCTAACTTTTGAGTAATTTTTACACAGTTCTAATAACTGGAACATTAACCATAGTTGGAAAGTTCTTCCCACTCCAAGACTATAAACAAGTTCACCTATAATTTCTTCCAGTATTCTTATTTCATTTTTAACTTTTGAAGATTGAACCCTTTGGAATTTTCCTGCATACAGTGTGTATGTAGCATAGGTCAAAATTTATCTTTTTTTTCAGATGACTACTCAGTTGTCCTAACACTATGAATTAAAAAGTTTGTATTTGTCCATTATTTTAGATGCAGTCTTTCTCATGCAATAAATGTAAGTAGTGGATGCATTTGGGTCACTTTGTGACTTTCTATTCTGTTGTTTAGGTCTATCTAACTATTCATGTTCTAATACCACACTATTTTAATCATCAAAGTGTTGTTGTTGTTATTATTATTATTATTATTATTATTATTTTGTTATTTTACTATCAGGTAGAACTAGTTACTTTGTTTAGAATTGTACTGGATATTATTGCTATTTTTCTTATTCAATTTAGAATCAACACATCTAATTTTCCTGGAGTAGAAAATAAAATCAGTTGGAATTGTGGTTGTAATTATATTGAATATATTAATTTTAATCTTTCTTATTTATATGGTACAGAGGGTCTTCTTTTCCATCATATCTTTTAATTAGTTCTTGCCAATTATGATACTATATATCTCCACACTATTTTAAAATCACTACCTTACTGAATAATGTTATTTTCAGTTGAATGTTTTGAATATCCCAGCTAAATAATTGTAATTACAAGTAATAAAAGCTTTGATTTCCTTTTACTTTAAATACTTCTACTTTTTCCCTTAATTTATTTTCATTGATTAATACCTCTAAAAATATAAAATACATAGTTGTACTAGTGACATCCTTATCTTCTTACTAACTTTGACACAAATGTTTCCAGTGTTTTGTTCTCTATTAACTCTGATGCTGGCTTTAGACTGACATAGGTATAAAAGTCAAATTTTATTTGTTGTAAAATTTTAATATTCTCAAATTACATAGCATTCAATTCTATTATGTCACTCAAATCTCCTTTTTTCTTTAGATCAACAGTTAAATACAACACAGTCAATATACACACCCATCCTTTTGCTAATGTTTGAATCAAACTATTCTTCTAGTGATCTCTTTAAGAAAGGCTTATATGAACACTATCTGAGTATTATCAGGTTCAAAAATATTTGTCTTTAGTCTTCATATGTGAAGGGGAGCTGGAGGAAATGTGAATAAGGTTTACGCAAAATGTGTGGAAGTCTGATGCCTGCTTCTTTTTCATTTGTGTGATATAATCTTTTTTTGCTGGGATTTTTAAATTTGGAAGGTCAATAACTTTACAAAGAGATGTCTCATTGCTCTGAATAATGTCTCATTAGCATACAACATGACCTTCCAATATATGAAAAGGTCACAGTTCTTGTATTTTAGAACATTTTTTAATTACATATTAAAATTTTTGTTTTGCTTTATAGTTGTATTTTCTTCAGGAATTTCAATTATATGTATAATGAATCCTCTCTTCCTGGCTTTTATGTTTATCACTTGTCCACCCCATATATATGCATATATGGTTTCTTTGGGATCTAGTCTCCTTTTTCTTCTATAATTTAAGGCATTTTTTTCTGAATTTTATTCACTAACTTCTATTTCCTTTCTGTTTCCCATATTTCTTTCTCTTATCCTATGCTTGTCACCTACTCCACCTATACAACCATTCTTATTTCTTTTATTTTTGGTCTTCCATTACAAATTACTTTTAATGTTGGTGATAATTCATGCTTGTAATGTTTTTATACTCCAAATGCTTTGTGATAATTTTTCTTTCTAGTGGATTTTATTTTAGCACATTTTTATTATTTATGATAGTGTTGTAACTCTGTTTTTGTAACAGTGTATGAATTTTTGAAAATTTAAATAAAATATTGTTATTTAAGAGAGATGGGTTTATCTGACTAAACTATTAACTAATGATTGCTATGTGTGTATATTGGGGTGGCAGGGGATGGATTTGGGAGAAAAAGGTCCGGATAACTTCCAAATTTGTAATCTTGATTTCTTGTTCCTTGAGGTAGTAGTATTCTGCACTTATTTAAATACTCTGGTCTTTGTATAATTGTGCTTATTTCACTGGTTTTCTGTGAGAAAAATATCAAGCACAGTTCTGTTTATATAACGAACATGTATAGAAATTCTGGTTCTAGCTTTTTTCTGACCTGATTTGTGCTATAAAAGGTAGAAAACCATTGTCTTCTACTGTAGCATACATTTAAGCACAGAAAGCAAATAAGTATTGAAGTGTGATAGCCAAAACCTTGACTTGATAACTCTGTGTACCTTTTTTTTTTTTTTTTTTTTTTTTTTGGTATTAACCTCATTGTCTTGGACAGAAAGCAGATACCAGCTTTGGCTTGCTCCATAAGGAAATACTTTGATACTTGTTAATCATCTCTGTGATTGGGAACCATAGATGCTGGCACAGGGGTGGATGAATATCATCTTAAAATTATCAATCCTCATCACAGATATCATAAACAAGACCCTTGAGTTCAAGCAGTGAAAAATTCTTTTGATTTTCAGTGTCTTTGCAGGATGTGTTTATTGATCGTGTTGAATTTTTCTATGACAGTTCAGTGGAAAATATTAGTACAGTTTTCGTGACACTGACGATTATAAGTTCTTGACTGTCATATGAGATAATCAACCATTCAACTGTATCCCTTTAGTTAAAAGCATATTTGTATACAATTAATAAGTAAAAGAAAGTCTTTTTTATATTTGATATTATAATGGCTTAGTTAAATCAACAAAAAGGAAAATGTAAATTAAAACCATCTAAATCTTTAAAATACACATAAAGATAAAATTAGTATATGTACTGCAATCAAAAAAGTTACTTATCTTTTATTGAAAAATAGATTTCTACAAGAATTCAAAAATATGAGGAAAAGCTTAGGAACCTCCAGGACAACTTTAAACGTTCCAACATCCGAATGATAGGGGTGCCAAAAGGAGAAGATAAAGAGCAAGAAATCGAAAACTTATTAGAACAAATAATGAAGGAGAACTTCCCCAATCTGGCAAAGGAAATAGATTTCCAGGAAGTCCAGGAAGCTCAGAGAGTCCCAAAGAAGTTGGACCCAAAGAAGCACACACCAAGGCACATAGTAATTAAATTACCCAAGATTAAAGAGAAGGAATCTTAAAAGCAGCAAGAGAAAAGGAGACAGTTACCTACAAAGAAGTTTCCATTAAACTATCAGCTGATTTCTCAAAAGAAATCTTGCAGACAAGAAGGAGTTAGAAGTATTCAAAGTCATGAAAGGCAAGGACCTCCATCCAAGATGACTCTATCCAGCAAAGCTATCATTTAGAATGGAGGGGCAGATAAAACGCTTCTCAGATAACATCAAGCTAAAGGAGTTCATCATCACCAAACCCTTATTATACGTAATGTTAAAAGGACTTATCTAAGAAAAAGAAGATGATCAAAGCTATGATCAGTAAAATGACAACAAACTCACAACTATCAGCAACTGAACCTAAAAATCAAAAACAAGCTAAGCAAACAATTAGGGCAGGAACTGAATCACAGAAATGGAGATCACATGGAGAGTTTTTAGCAGGGAGAATGGGAAGGGGAGAGAGCGGGGAAAAGGTACAAGGAATAAGTAGCAAATAATAGGTAGAAAATAGACAGGGGGAGGTTAAGAATATAAAAAATAGACTTCTAAATTTAAAGAAGTGAATCTAATTAAATTATCCTAGTATTAACTATGTGAAATTATTTTATGTACCTTTGTACTTCTTCATGGAGAATTATGTCATTTTGCTACATTAAGGAACAAGATATTTATTGATAAATTTTAATAATAACATACACACACTTCAGACACTTTTAGTAAATATCTTCCAGTGTACACTTGAGAAAACTTGGATAATTTGAAAATTAAACTTGGCAGCTCAAAAGAGACTGAGTGCTAAAATTTATGTGCTATGGCTACTGCATTTCAGTAACTTGCTTAAGAAACAACTATTTCATTAAAGAATTTTTAAGGAGGAAAACAAACTTTAAAATATATAAATTTGTTGGAAATTGAAATATTCATAAGTATTATCTAAATAGAAATGAATTTATCTTTATGCTTTGAAACTAAAGCTAAAGGCGTGGTGAAAACCAACTTCCTCTTCAAAGATTTACAATTCTTCACTTTTTTTTCCGTGGGAAGAGAAATGCTGAAATATCATTTTCCCTTTAAGAGTACAGTATTTGTGTTTTAGAGCCAAAGCAAACTAAAGCCACCTGGGAACTTGCCATTCCTCACCTTTCAATTTACTCACTGAGTTGAAATGATGATCCAGGCTCTTAGGTTTTGGCACTTCAATTCACCTCACAGACTGTTGAATGAATGCCATTTGTTAGCGCACCTGATTTTTATCTGTCTTTATTATTTTTATTTTGTTTCCCATCAGTCTATCTCTTTACCCAATGATACGTAAGTACTTAACAATTATAATTTGTAGGAGACCGTTCTGCGTGTTGTCGGCCCGGCTCCCACTTGGAGATGCACAGGACCCATGCCCATGAATAGGTTCTCCCGTGGAGAATCAGACCTGCAATGTGCCTAGGCTGCTTTGAGTCTTGCTTTTGCTAAAAACTCCCCAGTATGGAGTATAACCTGTTTGACCACTTATCCCTTTTCTTTTGCAAATATCCTTCTGTGACATCATTAGCGGCATCATCTCCTTTGTTTTCTGTAAAAAGTAACCCCCTAAAGCGAACCTGTGGGTAGTAAATGAGGACCATCGTGTAATATGGGGAGAAACCCAATAAAGGCCTGTCATGGTGGAGGCCACGGGCCTTTGCTCCTCTTGAGAGAAAATCCATGCTGTCCCTTTTCCTCCACCGACTTGGTAGTCCTTGTGAACGTCTCATTTCATCCATAATGCCGCAGACACTGCGGGCTAGTGTCTGCATCAATAATTCTTTTTTTATCCACCTCAAGTCCTAGTGTGGTGCCAGTCACACAATATATATTAGTAGTTATCTGTGAATTCAATAGAATATTTTAGCTTCCAGGTCTAATACAGAGTATTTAAAAATATTTTCCTTTCAAATTTTTTTTAAATTATTTTATTGTTGTTCAATCACAGTTGTCTGCTTTTACCCCGCACCACTCTGCCCCCACCCCAGCCATTGCCACCTCCCTTCGTTGCTTCCACCCCACCTTGGTTTGTCCATATGTCCTTTATAGTTGTTCCTGAAAACCCTTCCCCTGTTCCCCCCCATTATCCCCTCCCATCTCCCCTCTGGTTACTGTCAGATTAATCTTAATTTCAATGTCTCTGGTTATATTTTTCTTGCTTGTTTGTTTTGTTGATTAGTTTCCAGTTAAAGGTGAGATCATATGGTATTGTATCACTGAAACTACACATCGGATTATTGCAAAGATTTTCTGTGTTCTGGTGATATATGTTCTTTCCTTTTAGATATTATCATATTTTGTAATATTATGTAGCTTTCCTAACTGATTCAGTTTTTTATGCTTTTGAAGTGTCTTTTCTTCACCTTTTCCCTCACTGTTAGGTTTTGTTAGTAAAATTTACTGACCTTGTTAGGAACAAACTCTCACTGCTACTTTGACTTGCCTTTCACACTTTTCTCTGACTCTTCACCGGGACCCCAAATCTTTTAATCTTTAATAGCCTTTACTAGCTCTATTGCATTGTTCTTTATATATATGTGTGTGTGTGTGTTATTTTATGTGTCAAGATGGTGTCTTTAGGAGCTAAGACCACTATAAAAAGGTGTTTTGAGCTATATTTTACAGGGTCTACCCTGCCATTTAGCACTTTTGACTTTATATTTTTAGTTTTACAAACTATTTATTAACAGACAAGGCCTACAGATTTATTTCTTCTTGGTGGTCATGGCATGCTGGCCTCAAACACGAAGATCCCCAAAGTGGCACAGCCTTTTGTGGGTCTGAATTTTCTTCAGCCTCTCCAGCTCTTCTCAGAGCTTGTTGTGTAGACCTCGGGCCAGGGTCTGGCTGTATTTTTCATCCTTCACATTCTTCTGTCTGCTCAACAACCATTAGTCTGGGATCTTGTACTGGTGTGGATGCTGCATAATGGTGATCACATGTGTCGCCTCATTAATTACAGTTTGAAATATTTACACACACATCTCAGAAATTGAAAAAATAAGTAGATATGTGAAAGATCTACATAACTTATACATTTAAACCATAAATGAATAAAAACCTCAACACCCAACAAAGAACAAATGTACATTCTTTTAAATAATGCATGGGGCATTTGCAAACATTTATTATATTCTAGGGCACAGATTAATATTAAATAAATTCCAAGGAATTAACATTCTGTACAATATGTTATCTAACCAAAGCAAACAAAAAATGTAGAGCTTTAAAAAGTCAAATATATTGAAAGTTCCAAACCATATTAAGTTACCATTGGGTTGAAAAAAATACAAGGGTGGTGATTAAATTCTTAGAACTGAACCACAGTAAAAAAAAAACAAACCAAAGCCCTGGCTGGTATGGGTCAGTCCTGCGAACCAAAGGGTTGCCAGTTCGACTCCCAGTCAGGGCCCATGCCCGGGTTGCAGGAGAGGCAACCACACATTGACATTTTTCTCCCTCTCTCCCTCCCTTCCCCTCCATCTAAAAATAAATAAATAAAATCTTAAAAAAACAAACAAGCCAAAAAAACACCCACCAAAATTTGAGAAATAGTACTACCATAAGAAAAAAGAAAATATTTTTAAAAAGTAAAAGCAACAAACTAAAGAAACAAGAAAAAAACAAATGATAAAGACAGAAGAAATGAAACATGTGGAGACATAAATTTTTAAAAATAAGAAAAGGGACCTGGCATGGCCCTGGTCCATCTTTTTATGAGTATCTTTAGAGGTCAGGGTGAGGAGAAAGGAGCTGCCTGCTACCTGCCTGTTGGGGACCAGCTGTCTGCATGGAGAATGGGGAAAGGCCATTGCTGTGGCTCGGGGCTTTGCCTATGTCTGTGAAGCAGAGTTTTCCAGCAAACTGGTGGCTGAGCACTTAATCAGACCTCATCTTGGAGGAGAGACTGAAATGGCAACAAAGAAGAGCATGCTGCTGGCCTCACAGTGAGTGTGTAAAGAATTCACAAATCTACTCACACCAAGACCAAACACCCAACAGGAACACACTGGCCTGCCCGGGTCTTGGAGGCAAACATTCATCACTGCTTGTCTCACTTCAGCCTGATTACCCATGGGCTTGGCAGCCCGGCCATCTGTGCCACTGTGTCTGCGGAGCAGAACTACGTGAAAGAAGCTTTGGTCATCACAGACAATCCTACATGAACCAGGGTCCAGCCGATTTCAGTGAGGTGGTGAAGAAAATGAACAAATATGGGAAAATAGAATGGGCGGGAGCAAAGGGCCGAAGAGTCGGAAGGAAAACAAAAACCAAAAAACCACTCTCCACCACACACAGGTGGAGGAACTCCTTCTATCTGGGAGACAAGTTGAGCTTGTTACCAGAATTACTATTAAAAAGACCTCTGTTGATTTCCCGATTGTGATCCGCGCTCTTGAATCCTTAGTGTTCCTTGGGCGCTGAAGCCTCTCCCTAACTCTGGACAAGATACCGGATGGTGACAAACACTGGTTCTTTACTCATTAAGCTTATGTTTTATTGTTTTGAGGTCCATTCTTCCTGTCCTGAAAGTGGTGCTACAAGTTTCGTTCCATCCCCTGGGCTAACAAAACCCCCACATGCTTAGCTGTTGAAATGTCAAACTGATGTGATTCAAATCAACAATAACTTTCACTGTTGAGGTAATTTCTGGCTTTTTTCCCCACCAAATATTTACCTTAAACATGTATTTATCTGGCGTCTGAATATGTATTTATCTGAAGCATCTTCAGATATCAAATCCTACATACAGTCGGAGGCAGAGTCTATCTGTTTAGCAACTAATTAATAGATGGTATTGGACTTAAAAAAAAAAGACTTGTTCAAAAGAAGGTGAAGGGATTGAGCAAATATGTGTGTGTGTGTGTGTGTGTATTTGTATATATAAAGCATATAGGCACAGACAATAGTGTGTTGATAGCCAGAGGAAAAGTGGGGGTGGGGTTAGGTGGAGGTGGGCAAAGGGGGGACAAATGGGAGCAAAAAACGATTTTACTCTGGGCGATGGGCGCACAATATGGTGTGCAGATGATGTTTTGTTGAGCTGTGCACTTGAAACCTGTATGGTCACCCCAGTAAATTTAATACAACAACAACAACAAAAAGGGGGCCTTCAGGTTTCACAAACCTTGCAGAAACAAGGGCTGATGATGATTTTGTTTTCTTTTTATTAAAACTTTGAATATTAACTCTTCAAATGGGAGATTCTTTGAAACAACATGTTCCTTTAAGGTGCTGAGGCTTTATTTGCATATTTATTTCACATCTTGGTGATTTGAGTAAACTTAAAAAGGGAAGGCATAAAGCTTTTTGCTGCCTGTCACCCTGAATTCCCAGAGGAGGTACAGTTATTTGGAAAAATTATGCCTTGAGTGTACGGATTTTATTTATGCATAGTTTAATCAGGTCTGTAAATACTGGTGAAATTTTTAATGACTTTTAAAGAAACAAGATTCCATTTTAATAACTTTTAAACATGATGGGGTCATCTAAAACATCTTTAGGTTTCATTCATATGAGCACAGGATATTAAGAATTAGGATCCTAGGCTCTGTTCTTGATGCAAAAGATTCTATTTAACTGAAGCTCTCTGTTCACAAAGCAATATCTATGTCTCATTTCCACTAGGCTGATCCCATACAGTACAGTGTATGGGAGTGGCATGCAGATTTTGAATTGAACTCCGTGCCTGTAAATATTTTTTACAAATTGATTGTTGTATATATGAAAACTTTATGATAAAAGGTACTCTTGAAAAGAATACAGAAACAAAATAAGAAAACCAAAACATGTTTTTGTTTTAAAGATCAACAAAATAGGCATTTGTTAATACTTATAATAAAAAGAGATTGTAATCAATTAAAATACAGAATAAAAATATAAATAACTGGACACAATACATATCTAGATGATAAATTTTAAACAAATATGAAAAACTGTGCACTAAAATTTTTGAAAATATGATGAACTAAGCAAAAATCTAGAAAGTATTAAAAGTTTAAAAAAATTAACCATTAAAGAATGTCCCAGCAACAAATAGTATTGTATAGAATTCCAAAAACAGAAAACTCTTTTCTTATACAAGTTTTCTCATAGACTAGAAACATAAAAAAATCTGCTATGTACATTTTGTGATGCTGATATTATCTTGATTCCAAAACAAGATACAGATAGCACTAAAAAAGACTTGACCAATACTATACTTTGCTGACCCCCAGTCCAAACTTAAGAAAGTGATAGAAAAATGTTTCGAATGCAGTTCAAACCGAAGCATGTGTCATGCCTGTGACCCTCTGATCACAAATACCGTAACAAATGGAGGAAATACTCTCCCAATATTCAAAAACTATTATCTGATTTAACAAAGAAAGTGCTTATGTCATTGATAAGTGAATGAAAGGTTTGCATACCTCTCTATTGTTTTACTTTTATCTTACTAATCAATGTAAGCAAAAATATCAAACCAATGTTTATGCTGGAACTACCTGGGATTGTCCATTACAACTACAGTTTGGCTTTTGACGCAAGAGTGCAGCCAAAACTGATGAAAGCCCTCTGTGAAAATCATTTGGCTATATGAGCATTCAGTAAAAATATTTTATATTTTATTGTTCTTTATAAAACAGTGAGCTACACATTTTTACGTTAGTAAAGTTTATTACAAATCAATGTGTACCAATAGATCTATATATATACATGCGTATATTTTATAGAGAGCCGGTTGTTAAACATTTGCCAGTAGACCAGTGTATGAAAATCTATTTCTAGCTTTCTCCCCTTCAGGTATACACACTCAGTTAAAGCGAATATGTTTTCTTCAGTGAGTATACCTTTCCCTTTTCTCAAATCCCTGTGTCCAAGTTGCTCCTTCAACATGGAGTGACTTCATAGTGCACTTCCACCTAAGGTTACCCTATACAATCTCTAAGATTTAGCTCACATTGACAAGTTTAAGTTTCTACCTTACACGCCCATAGTTTTTATATTCCAAAATCAGTCAGAGTTCATTATATATCCCCCAATGCTTGATGAAAAGTTCTTTGAGGATACATGCTCTATCTTTTCCATTTTTCACTCCTTATGAAATCTAGCCATATGTCATGTACAGTGTTTAATGCATTTACTGATGAAGTTGAAAAAGCACCATGCAAATAAAATTGCTGGGATATTTTTGTGAACCTTATTTCTTCCATATGAACTCCTCTTAGTAATACTGATCTATTTACTTTCTCATGAAACACATATGTAAGTACATTTACATGTAGTTTACATGTGTGCATCTTCACGTACATGCCTTGTCCTTGTTATTTCTCTAACTGAAAGTTCCTTGTCTTAGTTTGTCTGGGCTGCTATAGCAAAATACCATAAACTGGGCCACTTATAAACAACAGAAATTTATCTTTTATGGTTCTGGAAGATAGAAAATCCAAGATAAGGTGCAAGCATAATGTCATTTTGTCATTCACCCTCTTCCTAGTTCACAGCCTGTGCCTTCCCACTTTGTCCTCACATGGTGGAAGGGGCCAGCAGGCTCTCTGAGGAATTGTATTCATGAGAGGGCATCCCTCATGGCCTAACTAATCAGCTCCCAGAAGCGCATATCAACTAGTGGATTAGGATGGTAACATATACATTTTGGGATGACACAAACATCGGATGGTAGCATTCATCTATTTTTCTATTATCTGAATACCACATTGAAAACAAAAGTTAGTTTCCATCTTAAGCAGAAAAGTATTCCCTGAAAATAAGAGCCAAAGGAGAGTTTCTTTGTCTGAACTTTAGTATGTTTTACTTATCTGGTATTTTCCCAAAAATGTATGTGTAAAAATTGTACCTCCCTAACTGGATGTAAGTTTCTTGAAGAAAGGAATTATTTCTTCTTCAGCTTCAGAAAACAAAGAGTGCTTCCAAAGCACTCAAAATAGAGCCTTGCACTCATATGCTGAATATAATGTTTCATGAATGAATACATTTTTCATGCGTACTCTGTATTCCCTACAGTGCTTAATGGTGCTGAACACATTGTCACTCAATAAATAGTTGTTGATTGATTGATATGTTAGTGAAACATAAAAACTGACAGTAGATGAAAATTAGACTAATATTTTATTGGAATGCCATAAAACTATCTTCAGTTTCTAAGTATTTTAATGCTTTCAACTGTTTTTTCATCTTTTCATCACAGCCAAATTTTTATGCAATGTCATGAGGCTGTTGTTTGCTCAAATTTATAAGACCGTCAAAAATTCTTAGGCCCTGTAGCAATGCCAGAATCTAGGAAATCTGCAGTCATTTATGATTAATGGTCCTCTGTGTTTTGTGAAAGATTATTAAAAACAGAAGCCTATGACTTCACTGTTTCTGACAATGACTTTAAACACAGGGTCAGTCCTTCAATTTTAACATTTCTTGGTATGATTAAAATGAAGTAAAAACAATTGCATTGAGAGCTTCACCCAGATGTGACAAAATTGGAGTCACAAGTTTTTAATTTGTTTCTTCCAATGAAACATCACCTCATTCACAGAATATTGATGATGAGCAAATGTGTCCAAAGGGCCAATCTAGTCATCAGAAAAACATAGAGTTCAGGACTCTATCCGGCATCACATGGTCAATTCATAGAAGATGTCAACCAAAAGACTCAAGAGCCGCTTATTAGAGCTGACTAATAATAAGTGCAGTTTAATATTTGCATTTCCCTCCAGATGAGTAATTGGAACAAGAATTATCAAGTTTAGAAAAAAGTACTTATGATTCTATTAAAAATTCAAAACATTTCCTGAAAAAAAAAAAAAACTTGTAGAAGGACCATTTTATTCAATTACATAAAAATAATAATCATATGCCTCAGCAAGTAAAAAATAGGGCCAGCACAATGGTTTGCTTTTAAATGGAAACTCCAGACTCAAGACACATGTAGTCTGCCGTCTATTATCTTTTCTTTTGCATATTAATACCTATAGTTCAATACTTTTTCTATAATAGGTTATTTGATTGTAATTGTTGATTTGCTAAAAGAAATGTATGCTTTTACAAAAATTAATTCAACCCTTCAACTCTGCTTACTGACAAAACTTTACAATCCATAGGACATAAAAACTGACTTTTTATAGAATTAGTACAGTCTTCCAAATGTACTATTGCACTGAATTCCATCTCTACTACCACCTTAAAAACATTCTCTTGTCAGGTAACATGGTGATGATATTTAGTGTTGCTGCAAGGTGTGTAACTTTTTCCACGTTACAAGTACCTCACTGGGTGTTAGGTCACAGTCTGACCTTAAATTTGTATGAAAAATTAAGTGGAAGACCCACGACTGAGTTGTGGTTTTTCTCAATTTAATATGATTGCCCTGGAGTCTGGCAAGGGAAGAAAAAACCAGCTGCTTGATAGGAATTGTCACTTTCCAGTCCTTCAGTGGAACCGCACTGAAAAGGATTAAGCTGGAGCCAGCTTTCAGCCAATCCTTCTTCCTGAACATGTGATGACGTGAGGATAGACAGGCCAAATGAACGAAATAATCCAAAAAAATTTCTTCCTTATTTTATTACTACAAGGTAACTCCTAGTTTTTATTTTTTGAAGAGCTCTACTTGCCCTCCTCACTTCAAAGCAGTAAAACAATGTGTCAAAGCTATGTATTTAACAGTCCTGGGCTGTAAGAACAAATGCCCTAGCATGTCACGATTTTGGTCCTTACGGTAACCCCAATTTAAGATAATCAAACAAGAGATATTTGAAGAAAGAGCAGCCATTCATATGTACGCAGTTTAAAACCTTCATTTCTATTAAACTGAACAGGATTTGTGAATTACAGTGTGTTATATATATGTGCTGAAATAAAGCTCTTTGCTGTTAATATCACAAAGGAAATGAGTTATAGGCTTCGTAATAAGACACCTTTTTCTTTAAGTAATAGGAGTTATGCTGTTGCTTCCCTACCAATGAAAAAGCAGTCCTTAACTTATGGATTTTGGTGGTTGATTATTTTAATTATTTGACCAAGTCCTATATCCATGCCTTCAGTATTTGACCATTTCCAAAATGCTCCACATTATAAATAAATCCAATGTTCTGGGTGTGGATTTTTAAAACTGTTGGTTAAGTTCCAATAATTGGAATATACAAATAATTGGCTCAATAAGATTGTTGTTAGAATTTCTTTTTATATTTGG
The DNA here is from genome assembly GCA_039655065.1 of Glossophaga mutica. Classification (NCBI taxonomy): domain Eukaryota; kingdom Metazoa; phylum Chordata; class Mammalia; order Chiroptera; family Phyllostomidae; genus Glossophaga; species Glossophaga mutica. The sequence continues at coordinate 80,292,073 of CM077304.1, forward strand.
GGGCACAAAACCAGAAGCAAATGTTAAAAATGTAAATTACCTTGCAGTGTTTTAAAAGTCCTCCTCAATACCTGAAGTGAATCAGCAACATTCTTTATACCTCTCCTTCTACAAAGGAATTAGGCTTTAAAAAATGTCCTTATGCACTCATAGCTTTCATTCATCCATTCTTTCCTACAATAAATTTTTACAGAGCACCGATCATGATGACACATTATGCTAGGTCCTGAGGATGTAGCAGTAAGGAAGCCAACCGTGGACCTGTTGTCATGAAGCTTTGTGTCTCATGATGAGAAATGGATCATAAATAAGTACATTAAAATACATTAGAAAATGATAAGCTTGCCCAAGGAGGTGACTTTTTAGCTGGGATCTGAACAACATGATAACGCCAGTTGTATGACTAAAAATTCCAGGCAAAGGATGCAGAGGCCCTGAGGGAAGAAACTTGGTGTGTTTGAGGGATTGAAGTAAAGGTACCCTTGGTAAGAACCTAGTGGGAGGAGGTAGCGGAGAGGAAAGCCAGGCCGGATCACATACTACTACACGGGCTGGTGCAAGAAGGCTGACTTTTCTTTAGCTGTGATGGAATGTCCGTTAAATATTTTTAAGGAGAGAAGTAATATAATTTCATTTGTTTTTAAAAAGATCCTTCCAGTAGTTGAGGAAGTTTTCTAATCACTTTCTTGTAGGGTAGATTGCGTGAGACAATACATACTAGGAGAGGGGTTTTTGTATATAATGGGATTCTGAAAACATTAGCCTGTTTGTAATTATTTATTATGTATTTTTTTCTATTGACATTTATTAGTTTTAGACCAAATTTATACTTTTAAAAAATAGTTTGGGACTTTATGGCTATAAATTTTTAGTTACTCTCTTATTTTCTAATTTTTATTTTTTAATTAAAGTTGACATTCAATATCATATTAGTTTCAAGTGTACAGCATAGTGGTTAGACGTTTATGGAACTTATGAAGTCACCCTGTCAAGTCTAGACCCATCTGGCACCAGAAATACATAGTACAGTATCACTGACTACATTTCCTATGCGGTACTTCACATCCCCACGTCTATTTTGTAACTGCCAACTTGTACTTCTTAATACCTTCACCTTTTTTACCCAGTTCCCCCAAACTCCCTCCCTTCTGTCAACCATTTGTATCTATGAGTCTGCTTCTGTTTTGTTTTTTTTTATTTTGTTCTTTAGGTTCCCTATATAGGTGAAATCTGCTGCTTGTCTTTGTCTGACGTTTTGCTTAACATAATACCCTCTAGGTCCATCCATGTTGTCGCAAAAGATAAGATTTCATTTTTTTTGTAGCTGAGTAATATTTATTGTATATATGTACCACCTCTTCTTTATTCATTCATCTATCAATGGACACTAAGGTTGCTTCTGTATCTTGGCTATTGTAAATAATCCTGCAATGAACATAGGGATGCATATATCTTTTCAAAGTAATATTTTGGATTTCTTCAGATAAATACCGAGAAGTGGAACTTCTGGGTCACAAAGTAGTTGAATTTTTACTTTTTTGAGGAAACTGCATACTGTTTTCACAGCAGCTACACTAGTTTGCATCCCCACCAAAGTGCATGAAGGTTTCCCTTTCTCCACATCCTCACTAGCACTTGCTGTTTGTTGATTTATGGATGATAGCCATTCTGACAGCTGTGAGGTGATATCTCATTGTGTTTTTAATTTGCTGTTCTCTGATGATTAGTGATGTTGAGCATTTTTTCGTGTGTCTATTGGCCATCTGCAAGTCCTCTTTGGAGAACCGTCTATTCAGGTCCTCTGCCCACTTTTTACTGGATTATGTTTTGGTGTTAAGTCATGCTCATTCGTTTTGTTTTTAACTGGCCTTTCATATGTGCAATGAACAGTCCCTTGCCTCTGCTCCTTGAGATGCTGGTTTTTCTCTCTAGATCCTATTCTATGTATCTACGACTGTATATCCTCCTTGAAATCTTCCATGATCATGATAGAGTAAATTTTTATTTGCATAAATATATCTTTGATAATAAATCATGGCTTGTAATAAATGTAATAATATCTATAATAATAATAGCTATAGTAATAGCTAAGAAATAGCTATAATAATATTATAATAATTGGGGCTGATTTAATTTATCCTAACAATTGAATGAAAAATATTGTTCTTATTTACAAATAATAAGTTAAAGGCTGAAAGGAATCAACAAATTGATTAGTTGCTAAGTAGTAGAGCCAGGATACGAGTCACAGATTTTCTAACAAAAAAGCTTCTGCTTTTTCAACACACGGAGCTGTCCTTTCAGTGAAGCACTTAATCTTCTGTTGTCAGTCAATGGACATTGGCAGATGTCATCATCAAAGAGAATGCTCCCGTATACGATTACAATTGTAGAGAGAAATATTAACAGGTAAAAATACATGGTTTTAATCAGTGTTAACATCCTCATTCTTAGAAAATATGCCATAGAATATGAATATGAAATATAAGAACCTTATTTTAAGGAAAAAGGAACACAGAGTGATGATTAATAATATGTAGTTGCATTCACATGTACAATGGATACTACATACTTAATAATATGTACCTGTGTTAGTGTTTTTCAAACACTGAAAATCTGGAGATTATGGCTTTGCACCCAGTTTGTAAATACTGTGTGGTGCCACGAAGATGCATTGGTTATTATTATCTCCTCATCTTCGAATAAGTGAATGATGGCCACAGAATTATACAATGACCAAAGCAGAATGGATCAAATCACAGATTGATTCTGTTTGCTAATTTCTCCCTCCATGGCCACATAAGATAAAAGCACAAGAAAAGAATGATGCATGTACAGTGTCCATAAAGGCTGATTTGGATACATTTCCTGAATTAAGAATTGAAAAACCATTGTGGATTTCCCTTGTTGCACTATGCTAAGAACCTCTTTCAGACAAAGAGTAGATTATAGTACCTTATTTTCTTCTTGGCTGGTTTTCTGATTGCAATCTTAGTCCATTGAGGTAAATAACCTGAGATTACTTTTCATAGAAAAAGCAAGAAGTCAGTCCATGTATATAAATCAAATTACCTACTAAGGTGTTTATTTGGATTTTGTATTACTACATAATGAAAGGATTAGTTTAAACAGTGCCTAAATTCAAAATGGTTTTCTCTTTGACTATATAAAATTTAAAGAATACAATCACTTTAGCTAGCTTAAAATAAAATTTAAAATGTTAAACTTTATCTATATTACAAAAACAAATCTATACTGTAATTAACTTTTAAAAGGATGAAAAAAATTGATGAAAAATTATACCTTGTTTAGAATTGCAGGATGTAATTTATATTCTCTGAATATTTTCTCTTGATTTTCTATTTTTGCTACTGGAAAGTAATATAACTTACATTTGGTTAAATAAATTAAATTCCGTTTTCATAAATGCTTATCTAATGTTTGAAAAACCTTGTATTTTGAAACATGTTATGTAAATGTCAAAAGCTATGTTTTACCACCAGTATAAAGCTGGATTCAACACTTGGGAAAAAGAGAGGGTTATTCCATAAGAATTGATAAATCTTTATTATATAATAATTAGTCTGTCTTAATTCAGTTAAACTTAATAAGACAACTTGCTATTTTTTAAAGATTTTATTTATTTATTTTTAGAGAGAAGAGAAGGGAAGGAGAAAGAGAGGGAGAGAAACATCAACGTGTGGTTGCCTCTCACCTGCTCCCCACTGGGAACCTGGCCAGCAACCCAGGCCTCTGCCCTAGACTGAGAATCAAACCAGTGACCCTTTGGTTTTCAGGCTTGTGCTCAATCCACTGAGCTATACTAGCCAGAGCAGGACAACTTAGTATTTTTTAATTAAAATTTTGGGGGTGACATCAACTAATAAGATTATATAGGTTTCAACTATACATTTCTATGATATGCAATCTATATATTACATTATGTGCCCACCACCAAAAGTCAAAACTTCCTCCATCACCATGCATTTGACCCCCTTTATCCTTTACTCCCTCCTCACTACCCTTCCCTCTGGTAACCACCATACTGTTGTTTGTATCTACGAGTTCTTGTTTATTTGTTTTTCTTGTTTATCTCTTGCTTTCATTTTCCCACATATGAGTGAAATCTTATGGTTCTTAACTTTCCCTGTCTAACTTATTTTGCTTAGCATGATACCTCAAAATCCATCTGTGTTGTCACAAATGACTATTTTATAACAAGAGATACTTTACTGCTCTCATCACAGGAAATTCCAATGGCTATAGGAGCTCTGTAGATGTAGAGCAAATATATATTTCTTATAAAGCACAATATTATACATCCATCAATGTTTGTCTGAATCACTCAATATTATGATAACTTAAAAATAACATCAATAATTTTATTTTCATCATCCTTGATCTCTGTTGAATTGTGGAGATAGGTTCTGTTGGTAGGATTGTGTGGTGCTTTATATCTGCCTGCCTTCTGAAGTCTTGTTTACTGTTTCCAGGAGACTCAGCTTCTGGAAAAGCTGAAGATATCTTTAGAAAGGTAGGTTGCCAGAAAGACTGAGAGATTCGGAGCCCAATTTGATATCAAGTACATTGAATTTCTCTCTCAGTCCATCCCGTTATAGCTTTAGAGAAATAAGACAGTTGCTGGTGAGATTGGTCCCATTTTGTACAGTTTCTTTACCTTGAACTCTCCTGTCTCAGAGATCTTGCTGTTCGTCTATTTCTGTATTAAGGACTTGTCAGGTTTTCTTCTTCGCTGAACATGGAATCTAGATCTTTGATTTTGAAATAAAATTTGGATTCTTGATTATGAAACCCCAATTTTCTTAACAAGTTGCTCTCTCTAACCAATAGCATCATAAGGGTTATTCCTGAACGCCATGATAAATATGTGTAATTGAGAGGAAGTGTACATCATCTATCTTCTCTGCTTTGAACCTTCTCTTCAGGGTGATCTTGGTCTTGACTGGTTTTTTAGCCCTTAGATTTTGATATTTTTTTGCACTCAGTGCCTAGCTCTTCACTTCTGAAATCAAATATGGATTCTGGGCTCTTAAGTTTTGATTTCTAAATGAGGCTTTTGTTTGTTAGTGTAACCTGGGTAATCTTTTGGTTGAATGCTTTGGTAAGGATTTGCAACTGCTCTTCTGTGTACTTGATGCAGCTTCATCTATGAATCATTGCTCTGGTCTTTGTAGAGTGGTTCCGGGACATATTAGAAGAGAGTCCTGAAGCAGACTCACTCTGCTCTCCAAGTCTTGTATACCATTGTACAGGTGCTGCCAGAAGCAAAACCAAACAGCCCAGGAAAAGGGACCCACATCCTCACAGATATCCCCCAGACAATTACACTACCAACAGCCAACGTGCCATTATTAATAAAGATGTAAAGAGATTAAGACTATTATAAGAAAGGAAAAATGAATTTGAGATGACTAACTGAAAGAAAAATGATTTTGTAAGAGTAGGAGGAAGCAATAATAAGAGTAGGGAATAGAGACAAGACAAAGTGGGAAAGAAAATAAAATTTACTTTGTAACTAAGAAAGGGAGAAGAGAAGGTAGAATTGAGAGAGAAAAAGTGTGTAATATTAGGTTAAATCCAAAATTTAAAGTATATATATATATATATATATTTAAATTCTTTAAATATATATATACAGAGGATCCAGAGACACATGAAAAGATGCTCGATATCGCTAGCTATCAGAGAGATGCAAATTAAAACCACAATGAGATGCCACTTGACACCAGTCAGAATGGCCCTCATAAACAAAGCAACAAACAACAAGTGTTGGAGAGATTGTGGAGAAAAGGGGACACTAGTGCACTGCTGGTGGGAGTGCAGACTGGTACAACCACTATGGAAAACAGTATGGAATTTTCTAAAAAAACTAAAAATGGATATACCTTGTGACCCAGCAATTCCACTGCTAGGACTATATCCTAAGAACCCTGAAACACCAATCCAAAAGAACCTATGGACCCCTATGTTTATAGCAGCACAATTTACAATAGCCAAGTGTTGGAAGCAACCTAGGTGCCCATCAGTAAATGAATGGATCAAAAAAACTGTGGTACATTTACACAATGGAATTCTATGCAGCAGAAAGAAAGAAGGAGCTCCTACCCTTTGCAACTGCATGGATGGAACTGGAGAGCATCATGCTAAGAGAAATAATCCAGGCAGTGAGAAAGAAATACCATATGATCTCACCTTTAACAGGAATCTAATCAACAAAACAAACAAACAAGCATAATATAACCGAAGACATGGAAACTGAGAACAGGCTGAAAGTCACCAGAGGGGAGAGGGGAGGGAATTTCAGGGGAAAAGGGGAAGGATTTACAGGAACAAGTATAAAGGACACATGGATGAAAACTATGGGGGGGGGTGGAATTGGGAGGGAGGTGGGGAGGGCTGGGGTGGTGAGTTGGGGTGAGAATAAAAGACAGAAAACTGTACAAGATCAATAATTAAAATAAAAATTAAAAAAAAAAATAAAAAAAAAATCAAAGCCCAGAGGGGCTAAGTGACTTAAAAACAGTATTTCAGTGGGGTTTGTGTGTGGTGAGGGGTGGGGGGGGATAGAGACAACTACACTTGAACAATAAAATAAAGAAATTTAAAAATAAATAAAAATAAATAAATTTAAAAAAAGAATATGTATGTGTGTGTATGTGTGTGTATAATCTTTTTTGTATATATCCAGTGAGAGGAAAAATAACCACAAGAACAAAACATATATGTATGTGTGTGTATATATATGTGTGTGTGTATATATACACACACACACAAAATAATATGTCCCTAATTTCAGAAAAATCTCCACCACAAAGATATCAACAACCAATTTATATAGGTGGAATGGGAGTAAGAGGGCACAAAGAAAGAAGAGCTTAAGAGATGTCTAGAAGAAAGAAAAATAATTTTTAGTGGATAGAGGGAAAAGAAATACTAAGAGTGCTGGATAAAAACCTAGCTGAGACAGGTCAAAATTAATATTTAAAACAAAAAAAGAGAAATACAGGAGGAAAGCAAAATGGAGTAGGAGAGGGAAACAGTGAAATTTGAGATTTGAAATGCAAAGGTACTCACTATTTAGAAATCAGATTGAAGAACTGCAACAACAACCACCTTATCCACTCCCTGTGAGCAAAGATTGATAAAGGTGGAAAGAGAACACAGGTATTTTAAGAATGGGAAAAATGTGAGATGACCAAGAAAAATGGTTTTGAGAGTCTGAAGTGGGGAGAAATAGTAAATGTGAAGCATGGAAACAAATGGTTTCTCTCTTGTAACAAGAGAGAAAACAAAGTTTGAAACAAAAGTAAGAAGAGAAAAGAAGAAGGTGAATTGCAGTAAAAAGAAAGGAGGAGCAAAATATGAGATTTGAAATAAACTATGATATAAAAGCTTGTGACTTAATATGCACAAAATTGAAAGACAAGAAATGAACACCAAAACACTATGCAGGAGAGAAAATATCTTACATGATGAAGAAGACCACGGTGGTTTTCATCTTGGTAATGGTAGCAGCTAGTATTTACCACTGTTTTTTTTTTTTTTTTTTTTTTTTTTTCCCCTGGATCTCCTGCTGGCCATGTCAGGTCATATCCTAGCCTGGCCTTAGGCAGCCTGTTTGGACTACCAGGGATCTACCATCTGTGGCTGACTCCTTCAGTCATCAATCTGGTCACTCTGTAATCAGTAGTCAGGCTTAAGCACCACAAGGTAGGGCAGAGTAGTTCCTGCAGGCGGGGTTATTGTTTCCCATCAGGCTGCTGCCACTCAGAAGGAGGTGGTCTACCTGAGCAAGATGTCCCTTGCAGTATGGGGGATAACTCAGCACCAGGATCCTGGAGGCTACTCTCCCTGTTTTCTCCCCAAAGCCACCAGCCCCAGTCTCTACTCAAGTGTCTCTAGTCATCTCTGCCCTCTCTTCGCCAGAACCCAGTGTAAGTGGCTACAAATGAAAATTTATGTGTTGGCCCTTTAATGGGCTCTCTGTGTCTCTCTACCTGTCTGTCTCTGGCAGAGAGAAACTCTGCCACTTTTCACAGCTAGATGTTATCTGGGTATTTTTCAGGTTCTGGTGCTGGATACTGGGGAGTCCAGCTTGGGGTTTAGACCCTACATTTCTCAGTGAGATCCCCTTGGCTGCTGAAATGTTTCTCCATCACTTTAGCTGCCACCCATGGGAGCCCAGCCAGCCCGCTCACATCTCCTCCACACTCCGTACCAGTCACGTTATTGTGAAGCTGTTTTTCCTGTGTGTCCGTGCTTATAAAGCTTCTCTCCTGTTATTGTTTAGTTGTATATTCTGGATGATTTCTCTGCAATTTATTTATAATTCCAGATTTGTCCTGGGAGGAGGTTAGTGTAGCTTCCACTAACTCCTCTGCTACCTTGGATCTATCCTAGTTTCATTTTTATACCAATTCTCATTTTTACATAAATTTTGGCCATCATTTAGAAATTGTCATATATGTGTATCTATCAACATATATTTAAAACAGCATGATTTAGAGTAAAGAACATAGCACTTTCTTCTTGTTTGATTAGAATAGTGCTTCTCTATAGGGAGCTGATTTTGTTCCCAAGCGCCCATTTTTTGATATGTGCAAACTTTTTTGGTGGTTGTCACTGGTGCCAAGTTTGAAAAATCCTGGAGTAGAGATGTATTAAGGAACCTAAATACTACAGAGTACATTAAAAATTATACAATAAGAATGCAAGTATCATGAAGTTACAGGCTGGATCTTTCTAACAACTATGCCTTGTACATTGTAGAAACTCAGTGAATATTTGTTGAATAAACACATAAATAAACAGGTAAATTGCGAACAATTGTTCCTGAAGACCTGAAGACTTGCACAGTGTTTTGTATGTAAAAGGATACAAGTAATTATTTTTTTATACCCAAGCAAGTTAGTAAATCATCATTGTAGGGCAATATATCCTATTTAATGTATGGGGAGTATTTTTAAGATTATGTTTATGACATACTTCAGAATGCATGTAAATGGAGAGCTGAAATGTTTCTGCTTGTGCTAGTATAAGACATACTAAGATATCTTTGGAAAAACATAATATAGCCATTTTATTATACTGTAAAATCATTGCTCTTTCTTATAGAAAAATAAAATTTATGGAAAAGGCCTTTTTGCAATTTTTAGCCATAAATGATAAAAATTTTATATACCCCAGGCATAATATTACTTATAAATTTATACCATACAGAGCTTTAACTCAAACTTTTTTTTTTTTATCATTAAGGGGAGTGATCAGAGTCAAAACCATATGCTGTGGCTTTTACCCTATGGAACTCTCAAATATACTCTAAGAATAATTATTCCTACTTAATGGAGTTACTGAGGAGAATGTGGTGCTGTATGGCAAGACGTATGTAATCTAATGAAAACCCTCTGTAATCTCCCTAAAAGCTTATGCTAAGAGCTTTGAGTTTTGTGGGTTTTCTCTTATTAAATACTAGCAGTTGAAATTTTTAAGAGAATAAAGGGTGCTAAGGATTCAAAAGCTTTCTTCCTCAGGGAATTCCATCATAAATGTATATAATAAAGGATTTGGCCTTAGGGAAATCAGTGTCTTTCTGAGAGAGGGTTGAGGGGATTTTTAAATTATGTTTTTCAAAACTATATCATGTTAAGTTTTCCTTTATTTGAAAACTAAAACATAAATTTAGGCCCTCATCATTTTCTTTTGATAACCTCCCTAAGTATCTTACTGCTTACAATCTTTTTTTCCATCTAGCCCATTTTTCAGAACTTTGTCTGTTTTTTATTTTCAAAAGCACAGATACAGAGATGACTGTCCCCAGCTTCAAGATTCTTGACCCCTTACCATGGCAGAAAAGTTCTTTTAAAATCTGTTCTCTCACAGATATTAACAACCACATCTAAAACAAAAACAAACTAAGCAAACAATAGAACAGGAACAGAAATACAGAAATGGAGATCACATGGAGAGTTAGCAACAGGGGAGTGGGAGGAGGAGAGAAGGGGAAATGGTACAGAGAATAAGTAGCATAGATGGTGGGTAGAAAATAGACAGGGGGAGGGCAAGAATACTGTGGGAAATGTAGAAGCTACAGAACTTATGACACATGGACATGCACTAAAGGGGGGAATGTGGGTGGGAGGGGGTGTGCAGGGTGGAGGGGAATGATGGGGGAGAAATGGGACAATTGTAATAACATAATCAATAAAATATATGTTTTAAAAAATCTGCTCTCTACCCTTCTTTCCAACAATGTTCCCACCACTCAGGCACATCTACACACAGCTTTTCTTGTATGTCTTTGCTGTTTCTTTTTTTTTCCTTTCCTAGCTGGATAATGTCAAGATATCTTTCAAATGGTAAATCTTCAAAAATCTTCTCTAACCTTCCTTTGACTTCAGTTCCTTATGTTCCTTACATGAATGGATTAACCACATTGTACTAAATTTCAAAATGGTTTGAAATTCAAAGGGAAGTCACTTCTTAGAATGGCTAATATGAAAAGGAATAGCCAAACCAAGTCAATTGAGATAAGGATGTGGAAGAACTGGAAGTCCCATACACTGCAGGTGGGAGTGGAAAATAATACAGCAGCTCTGGAAAACGGTTTGGCAATTTTCATCCACTTCTGAATGATCAGGCCATCTTACTCCCAGATACTCAAGCATAGGTCCATATAAAAACTTGTACATGATGTGTATAGTAGTTTTATTTTAATAACTCCAAACTGGAAATAACCCAAATTTTCATAAAGAGGTAAATGGGTAAACAAACTGATACATCCACACAATGGAATACTACTTACAGTAACACATAGAGGGAACTGTGGAAAATGCAATAATGTGAATGAATCTCAAAATAATTATGCTAAGTGAAAGAAACTAGATAAAAACAAATATATCCCATATTGATTTTTAATTTGATATTGTAACACAAACTTTTAAAATACAAACTTTATTCATTTATTAATTTTTTGAGAGAGAGAGGGAAAGGAGAGAGAGAAACATCCATTTGTTGTGCCATTGACTTATGCATTCATTGGTTGATTCCCTTTTTTGTGCCCTGACCCTGAATCAAACCCACCATCTTTGTGTATTGGGACAATGCTGTAACCAACTGAGCATCCGGCCAGGGCCTGCAAACTCTTTTATAGTGACAGAAAGTATCTTTGTGGTTGCTGGGGCAGGAATTGGACAAATACTGGAGAACTGAAGGAAGTAACAGGCGGGCATGATTATATATGGAATTGATGGCTGAGGGTGACAGATATATTCACTATCTTGATTTTGGTGATTGTTTCATGTGTATCAACATGTAAAAGCATCAAATGGTATATTTTAAATATGTAAAGTTTTTTTCTGAATCAATTATATCTAAATAAAACTTTTAAAATGAAAAAAAGAAGCTGAAATAGTGATGAAAAGGCATTTCCATGTAATTTACAACATAGATGTTATTGGTTTTCTTAGTGCATAACTGGATGAGTGCATATATTTATTGACATATTTGACAGTACATATTTTTCTTTTTTAAGACTAAAAAGATTATTGATTTGAAATACTGTAAAGCCAGGCAACATTCTACTGCATTAAAATCTATATTTACTATGGCGTAATAAGGAAAGATAAATTGAACTTAGCATAATTGTCACAGTTCTACCAAGGTCACAATGTGGTCCCTGGGCAGGTAGTTTAAACTTGTGGGGTATCAGCACTTCAGTTTGTAAAATAAGGCTGTTGGTGTACAGTGAACACAGTTCAACACATTGAGGCAATCGGGAAAGATGCTAGTGGTCAAAGTGTTAAAGGATTAACTGAAGTACATTAAAATTTTCAAGTTTATTTGAGCAAACACTCTAATTCAAATCCAGGAGCACCAAATTCAAAAGTGGTTAGGAGCGTGCTCCCTCAACAGGATCTGAGGAAAGGTTTCAAAGAGCAGTGTTGGCTCCCACCCTCGGAACTTCCCAGGTGAAATCTGAAACAGGCCCCCATACATGGAGGGCAAGCAGAGACTGAAGAGAAAAGCAGATCTCTCTAGATTGGTAGGTGACAGTGTTAATAAACAAGGGAACTTATATACATACAGGACGCTTGTCTGGATGGTCACAAGATGAGTAGATCTTGCACCTGCCCACCAGAATCTTAAAGGTTTATGTAGAGCCCTTAACAGTGTTTAGTCATGTATACCACCCAGATGGTCTCAACAATACATTGTTCTCTCAAGGTTGGAACCTTGAAAAAAGTTCTGGCTGTGGGAAGAGTGGGCAGAGTATATATTCCAAGGACTGAAGAAGGGCTGAGGAACCTTCAATTGCCCAGGTCCAGCTTGCAGGTCAACCTAAGATCACATGCTCTCCATGACCTCCTTCAAGCAGTAGCAGAAGCAAAGCAAGGAAAATTATTCGATCGGCCAGAGCTTAAGTGGTTGACTTTTGTGGGGAAAGTCTAGTAGACTGGTTGTGATTGGTTCTCAAATTTTGTTTTCTCCCATACAAGTTCATATACAGGGACTGGCTCTGGCTCAGGTTTCATTTTCAAACTCTTGATTTCACTTTCCTCACCCACATCTTCTTCCGCTCTTTCATATTAGAAAATGACAACTATACCCATCCAATTACAGAAGCAAACAAAATCTAATAATGAAATCTATAGTTACTATTAGATATCAAAGCATTAAAGACACTTCCTTCTAATTGCCTCTTGTTTAATTACTTCAACAGTTAAGTGCTATTCAGGAACTCTCAAGGAGTTAAAAATCTAGAAGAGCCCTGGCTGTGTGCTACACTTGGTTGAAGTGTCATCTCATAAATGGAAAGGTTGCTGATTCAATTCCTGTTTGGGGCACATGTCTGAGTTGTGGGTTTGGCCCCCCAGTTGGGGTTTAGGAGAGGAAACCAATCAATGTTTCTCTCTCACATTGATGTCTCTCTCTCTCTCTCTCTCCCCCCCCTTCCTCCCTTCTCTCTAAAATCAGTAAGCATGTTCTCTGGTGAAGATAAAAAATAAAATAAATTCTAGAAGAGAAATGAGGTCATGCACAAATAATTTTAAAGGAGTTCTAGGTAAAAGTGGAATATACTATAAGCAAGGTAAAAGCCAAATGCTCTGAGAGGACAGTGAGCACCCATCAGACTGGCAACAGGAAAGCTTTGGATGGACATCTTTCTGGAGATGCCCTTGAATCTTTCAATACATTGGAGTTGTGCTGTTGTGGCAACACACAATCTAAATACTATTGAACCAAACAGAGATGGGAAGAAAGATAATTCAAACAGGTGACTTAGCAACTATACAAAACAAGTTTGATAAAATGGACTTACAAGCTATTCTTAGAAACAAATAGGAATATAGGATGGTTTGGAAAAGGTCTGATGTAAATCACTGAAGACCTGGAATGCCATCATTAAAAAATTTGGATTTTTGTTATAGAATCATGTTTTGGAAAGCAAATTCTTGAACCTTTGCACTTCATCAAGGCCATAGAATAAATGGAAAAAGTCTCCTTTTTTGAAATTAATCTTATCCTACCTAGTCTAGAGAGCACTCATACTCAGGACTAAGGTAAAACATACACTGGATCATCTGGTTTATGGAGGTGATTGACCTCAGTGCTATGTTCAATTAAAGGTGCTAGCAGAACGAGCAGATACTAATATCTATTGGGCAATTGATACAAAAAAAATAGATTAAGCCTAAAGCTAGAGAGGTAACTATGAATTGAATATGTTTTATTGGTAGTTTAAGAAACACAAGCCACTATTTAAAAAGTCTAATGAATGTATATAGCATTACTCCCATACAATTTTACAGTAAATATCCACCCTATGAGGCACGTTTTAGTCTCCGTGGCTGGTCTTATGTCCCTGACCTCTAAATGAAAGAGCATCCTAAGGCTCCATCTTTGACCCTCTTTTCTCCTCCACCTACACTCATTCCCTAAGTGATCTTGCATGTAGTCTTGTCTTAAAGCATAATTTTTATGTCAAATACACATATAAATGTAGTGGGCTAGACTTTTCCAGAGCTTTGCATGCCTGATAGATATCTCAGACCTAACATAGCCAAAAACAAAGTCTTGATTTCACTTTCCTCACCCGCATCTTCTTCTGCTCTTTCATATTAGAAAATAACAACTCTACCCACCCAATTACAGAAGCAGACAAAACAAAACCAAAAAAAAGGAGATGTGCTATACTTATTTTTCTCTCTCACACTTTACATCCAATCCATAAGTAAATCTACAAGCTCAACTTTCAAAATAAATTCAGAAATTACCTATTTTTCACCGCCTTTACTCTTACTACCCTGTATAAACCAACATTATGTCTCACCTGGATTGATTAATATGATCATTCCCTAAATGATACACTTTCACTCTTACCCCCTTTCAGTTTATGACCCATATAGAATCTAGAGTTGTTCCTTTAAACTGTGAGTCATATCATGCTGCTCCACCGCTAAATAATCCTCAAAATATAAAAGCTGAAATCCTTACCAAAATGCCTCATGACCTCTCTCACCCCCTCTAACTGACTTCTCTACCCCTTGTTCCACCCAAGGATGCATTTCTTGCTATTCCTGAAACTCATTGAGCAGGATTCACCCTCACAGCCTTTACATTTGCTGTTTCTTCTGCATGGAATGCTCTCCTCTCTTTTACTTACTTATTTATTTTTACAGAAAGGGGGAGGGAAGGAGAAAGAGAGGGAGAGAAACATCAATGTGTGGTTGTCTCTCCCACACCCCTTACTGGGGACCTAGCCTGCAAACCAGGCATGTGCGCTGACTGGGAATCGAACCAGCAACCCTTTGGTTCACAGGCTGGCACTCAATCCACTCTGTATAAAAACAAAACAAAACAAAACAAAACAAAACAAAACAAAACAGGAAACCCAAGTCTCTTGAACCCATTACTGGAATATAGTAGGTGTATAAAAATATTTGAATGAATAGTCAATATTTCAAGGAATAGTCTGTGTATAGAAAACAAGTACCCTGTGGCTTAAATAAATTTCATAAAATTTCATATCTGTAAGTTACAGAGCTAGAATTTGAATCCAATTATTTTTGACTCCAAATGTTAGTTATTGTATGGAAATTTAAATTCCAATGTTGAGTTGGAAATCTTCAAAGAGAAATATTTGAAACTGTAGGAGGAGATGGGATTACATAGTGGCTAGATTATATCAATAAACTAGGGATAGGCACTAGAGGGGAGACTCAATCTTTTTCAGGTTATGAATTCTCCCACTTCTCAAAGCTCACATAAGCATGTATCACAATCTTGCATAATATTTCATGTAAGGTATAGACTTTATTTTATGCTCTAGCTGAAAGGGATAAAAGATGGTGGGAGAGGATGAATTTGGAAATAGTTTGTGCAGACTAGTCTTTGGGGAGTTTTCAGAGTAAGTGTAAAAAAGGAGGGCAAGTGGTTCTTACAGACCTAAAGGCTAAAGTCTGACTTCTCTGATATGCCTAAACTACTCAAACATCATTGTCTCATGGAGCCATGATAGAAGTGACAAAATAGATTATCTAGTACTCTCATTTGCATTTGAAACTGTGGAAGGCCAGATGTGCCCCAGTTGTTTGCCTCTCTACCCAAATATCTAGTAGTAGAGCAAGGACTAAATTCCAGGTGTCATGACTCAAGGCCTATGCTACTTCTACCTGACCAGACTACCTCTTCAGAAAAGCTAGGTTATCTTTCCATGCTTGTGAGCTGTTCTTGAAGTGTTTCAGCATGCAAGATATTAGTGTTCTTAGTATCAAAATATATGCTGAATATAAATAATAGACAGTGCTTTACACTGGAAAATTTTTTTATATTCCTGAAACGTGCCAAAAAATTATTTTGTAACTTAATTCATGGGTTTGAGAAATTTGATGGTTAATTATAACTGATGAAAAAATATTTGATGGTTAATTGAAAGCTTAAAAATCTAGACAGTTAAATACCAGTGAAAGAATTTTATTCCATTACGCAACTCACTTTAATCTATAATTTGGTTTGTTGCCGAGATGGCTGAACTAACAATGCAAGATTGCAGCATTACAATCACACAAGTACAAGGGGTATTATATGTTCCAGGTCTTTGTACAAACAGTACACAATGTCAGTGGTATATTCATTCACTTGGAAAAGTTTAAATGATATTTAAAATCTTCAAGATCTGATAGTTAAATCATATCATTAACCCATGTATTTATCTATTTATTTATCCATCTATCCATTCATACACTGCTTTAAAAAGAAAGTGTTTTGCCAGTGAAGTGGAAACCCTCAAACATTATTTATGAGCTCTCTCTGCCAGTGACTGACAAGACTACTCAGAGTGCTAATGTACTCTCCAGCTCTAGCTTATCAGTTAACTAGTGAAATTTAATGCAAATGGTGTGAGCTTTATGTTTAGGGCATAACTGTGTAAACAGAAGAAGCCACTAGGAGAGTCTTGTTTTAGCATTTTCACCTCATTTACATTCTTAATTAGTCCCTTTAGTTTACAAAAGGCTGTTGCAGTGTGGCCCTGCTTCCAATTAATGAGCTTCAGAAAAGGATTAGGTTTGCCTTACTTGGGTTTTCCAAAATAGACCAACCTTGAATCACACAAACTCAAAGAAAAAGTAAATACTCTGTTCTGATTTAAATTAACTTCAACAGGGAAGACAATCCTCTGTTGCTTATTTTACTATAGCCTGAGCTGAAAGTCCTAGAAGTTAAAGTTGATAAACAGATACTGTTTTTAATGTTATTTAATTTTTTTCACTTAATCCAGTGTTTTCCATGTCTAGTCATTCAATAAAATAGTAGCAGTAAATGGTAGTATGACACTTGTATCAGTGTCATAAAGTTGAAAATATCTGGGTTATTTTGTTATTTGAAGTTAAATCCTGAGAAGCCAGTTACCAAAAAATAAAAAAATACCCTAATGTATTTCAATATGAAATATCTTAAGCATACTCTGAAACTATAAAGGGAACATAATTGTGTGTACATTTGTAAGGTCACTTTCAGGATACTCATGCCTTCTGGGAGATGACTTCTGGGAGATTTCATAGAAATCAGGACATTTGAAAACATCACACTCCATCTTGCCCTCAAATGCATCCCCACATTCACATCCAAGAATGAGGAATACATGTAGGGGATCGAAGATATCATCAATTTTTATCAATCCACTTTTGGTGATGTTTTTTATGTCTCTACTTGAGTTTTTTTATTCCTGAATTCTTTGACTTCAAAAGTGTTGTTATCATTCCCACAAGCAAATATACATTCTAGTCCTTTCTACAGATAAAATTAAACTCATATTTCACCTGACTTACATAAGAGGAATGTAATACGTTTGTCAGTGTTTAATAAAGATCAGGTAGATTTTAGTAGCAAAGGCAGAAACAAAGGAGTTCCTTGATTTAGGCCTAATTATTCATGTTAAAAAACATTGCTTTTAAAGTTTTCTCCCCACATATGTTACTCAGCCTAGATTAAAGCAATCAACCTAGTTGTAAATGAAAATATACTTGAATTAAAACAATTAGGCTCCATTTTCTTTCGCCTTGCATCTCACAGCAGGCATTCAAGCACAGCCAAAACTTGGACGTGCTGACACCTGTAAATCAACACGAAAGGTCTCTTTCAAACTAACAAATCATCCCTCCCAGTGGAAGTGTAAACAAAACCCTAATTGGAGATTTTGCTAACTATTTTGCCCTGCTGTGAATAGTAGTTAGTATCTCGTGTTTAAGCAGTAACCTTGGCTATAATTTATAATTGGCAAAAGATAAGGCCTAATTTTCTCTGCTCAGTCAGTATTGCTGTGTGTCCTTATATGGAGCCAACAGCATTCAATGATTTCTAATTACCAGCTAGTATAAAGCATCTTGAAACTATTTTTTAACTACTAGGAGACAAACAAATAATACTAACACATATACTAGTGCCAAGAAAATGCTAGACTCTGTCCTAAGCATTTTTACATACGTTAGCTAATTTAACCTTTACAAACTACATTTGAGGTATATATTATTGTTCCTAATCTACACATGATGAGATGGAGCAGCTTATCCTAAGCACCAAAACTACTGAGACATGGAAGTGACATTCTAATACAGGCAATCTGTCTGGGGTCTGTGCCTTGCCTTCTCCACTAAAAATAAAGATGTAAAGAAATAAAAATTAGCTACTGTACAATTTTAGACAATTAACTGGAACACATCTGCTGACAGAAAAAGTGGTGCTAACTCAATAATAAATTTGTGCTTCATTTCATCTTGGAGAACATTTTTCTCCGAGAGAAGTTAAGAATGTAACTTTTACCTCTATCTATTTCTCAGTGTGGTTATCAACATGCTTTACAGCTAGATTCTGCTGTTTGCTAAGGTACGATATTCTTGGGCCACAAATTAAGAACATTTGAAGGCTTTATTAATTCTTTTAGATATGTAATGAATGCTAATTAATCAATTTAGATAGTGCTACAGTTTTACTCAAAGCCTAGTCTGCTTGTTTAAATCCTTGCTATCCTCATTTGGTTATCATCAGTCAGCATCAGCATCACCTGGGAGCTTCTTAGAGCTGTGGAATCTTAGGTTGCAAAACCCAAACCTATTGAATCAGAATCTGCACTTTTAACAGGATAACCCAGGTGATTTATATGCACATGCAGCTTGAAAAGAGGTGGTTTGAATTGCTATTTAAAGGGGAAATAAAACTGTGGTTTCAAGTCTCATAAGATAAGAATTTGATGTATTCTCATCTCTCCACTGCTTTTACTGAAGAAGGAGTAAATCTAAACAGAAAATAAATATGGTATCATAGGCAGTTAAATTAACCAAAGATATTCTAATTTTATTTTTATTGTCTTTTATTATTTTTCAGAAATAAAAGTGGGAGTAGGCTTTATAGTGTTGGGTTGTTAACTATGCACATCTGTGATTTTACCATCCCCAGTATCCTTTTCCTTCCTGAAAACCCACTCCTTCCCCATTTCCAGTCCATGTGGTGCAGTGTGACTAATCCCACCTCTCCTCCCAACCCAAATGAAAGGGTGTGTCCTAGACACTGCCTCAGCCAATAATAATCCATAATTATTGGGCCAGACTTGGCATATGATCTCGAAATGACCAATGAGAGCTTTCCCAGGGCTTTCCCCTCCACTGTTCTGGAAAAGGCTGCTCCCTCTTGCTGAGATGACAAGCCCTGGCAATCACTAAAAACCAGGAAACCTGGAGCTTTTGTAAACTGTGGTTGCCATGTTATGGATGGATGATGCTGCCTGAGAAGGAAACCAACATAGAAAAAAGCAGACCCAAGAAACAGATTCTTAGTGACGTTAATCCAACACCTGGATCTAGTCACAGCTTTGAATCTTTCCCATCGACTGTCCAGTTATGTGTGAGGCAGTCAAGTTCATTCTCTTAAAAAATATTGAGCTATAATTAATGTACAAAAATATATTATTTTTAGGTGTACAACATAATGATGAAACACTTGTGTATAAGTGAAATGATGATTTCAATAAGTCTAGTTAATGTTTGTTACCATACATAATTACAAATTTTTCTTTCATGTGATGAGAACTTTGAATATTTACTCTCTTAGCAACTCTCAAATATACAATACATTTTTATTATCTATATTTACCATGCTGTACATTACCTAGCCATGGCTTATTTATTGTATCACTGGAAATTTGCACTTTTGGCCCCTTATGCTCATTTTGCCCTCCCCTCACCCAACAACCAATCTGTTCTATGTAACTATGAGCTTGTTTTTGTTTGTTTTTAGCTTCCGCATATAAGTGAGATCATACAATATTTGTCTTTCCCTGTTTGACATATCACTTAGTATAATACCCTCAAGATCCACTCATATTGTTGCAAATAGCAAGACTTCCTCCTTTTTATAGCTGACTAATATTCCATTGAACATAAATACGACATTTTCTTTACCCATTCATCCATCAATAAATACTCAGGTTGTTTCCGTATCTTGGTTATGCCTTGGTAAATAATGTTGCAATGAACATGGACTGCATATATCTTTCGTTAGTGTTTTTGTTTCCTTTGGATAAACAACCAGAGGTAAAATTGCTGGATCATACAATAGTTCTTTTAAAAACATTTTTTAACATAAAATTTACCATTTTATTTATTTTTAATTGTTTAAATATTTTATTTATTTATTTTTACACAGGGGGAAGGGAGGGAGAAAGAGAGACAGAAACATCAATGTGTTGCCTCTCACGTGGCCCCCACTGGGGTCCTGGCCCACAACCCAGGCATGTGCCATGACTGGGAATCCAGCTGGCAACCCTTTGGTTCGCAGCCCGAGATCAATCCTCTGAGTTACACCAGCCAGGGCGCTAAAAAAATTTTTTTGAAGTACTTTCCTACTGTTTTCCACAGTGGTTGCACCAATTTAAACATATTCCTACTGACAATGAATAAGGGCTCCCTTTTCTCATTCTTACTAACACTTATTTCTTGTCTTTTTGGCAATAGCTGTTCTAACAGGTGTGAGACATTATCTCATTGTGGTTCCATTTGCATTTCCCTGATGATAAGTGATGTTAACATTTTCATGTATGTTTTGAACATCTGTGTCTTTGGAAAAATGTCTATTCAGATCCTCTGCCCATTTTTTAATCAGATTTTTTTTCTGCTATTGAATTGTATGAGTTCTTTATATGGTTTGGATATTAACATCTAATCAGGTATATGATGTGCAAATATTTTCTATTATTAAATAAATTGCCTTTTCATTTTGTTGGTGATTTCTTTGCTGTGAATTCTCATTTTAAATGTGGCTATTTTCTAGTTTCTGAAAAAAATTCTCTATTTTAAAAGCTATTTAATTGACAATGTGTTTGTATTTTAGTTTGCTCCAAAAATGATTTAAGGTGATGTACTTAAGACACAAGCATAGAGTTTGGGAGCTTTAAACCTGAATTCATGCTCCCTATATTTGCAGTCTTATTAGCTGAGTGAATTTGTTCAAATGACTTTACTTATTCCTGTCTCAGTTTTCTTATTTGTACAATGTAGATCCTACCATAGTTATGTATACCTCTTAAGGTAATTAGGAGGATTCAGTAATTCATACTTTAAATGCTTAGTACAGTTCTGGCATATAATAAATGCAATGAGCTTCAGGTACTACAATACTAAGATGAAACAATAGAGTTACATAAAATTAATTGAAAATAAACAATGAAAATTGAAGAAAGTAAAGTAAGGATTAAAAATGAAAAGGTGCCAGGTGGAAGTTAGAATATAAAACATGTCCCACGAAGTCCTGCACATGTGCCAAAAGCAAGACCCAATTTTGGCTCTCAGCTTCTTAGTTGCCAAAGTGGAAACCATCGCTTACTTGATTCATAGCCCAAAACGAAAATTAAATTCTTGCCTCGGAGCAGTTCCAGTTATGTCTGGGATGAGAGAATTTTTTCCATGAGTCCTGCTAATGAGGACATTTATGATGTAATAGAAATAAATCCTCAACACACTCCTTAAAATAAATACATTGATAGGTTTAATGTAACTATTTCATATAATTAACCTTTTAAAGAATAACAAATATTTCAGTAAATATAATAGAAGGAAGATAAAACTGCAAAGGCAGAATTTTGGATATTAATATAAATGTAAATATATATATAGCATAAGTACATATAGAGACACAAAACGAATGGTTCTAGCATAATTTTTCCAAACTTTCAGTTTTGTAAAATACTTACACTGTCTTTATAATTCATTATCTTTGTATTATACTATATGTTATTGAGCAATAAATAAAATTGTTCAATAGTATTTAAACAATAATTGTGCCATAATTTTCCTAATATATTCCTTTTTCTGGACATGTAGTTTGTTTCAACTTTTACATGAACTAATTTTATAGCATAAATATATTGGGGCATAATTTTGTATGTGTTTAAACATAATTTGTTTTGGATAAATCACTAAAATTAAAACTGAACTCAGAATTTAAGCATTTTAATGTTTTCAATAAAATATAGTATACTTTTAAATATGGTAAAGGGCCAACTGGATACAGAAATATTTAATTCAGTCAATTCTTCACTACATTTTTTTCTTTACACCTAAAGTCAACTTTATTCATTATTTAAAGAGAAGGTTGTGAATTTAATGATTTTTAAATTTAAAATTTTTTTAAATTACTGTTCAAGTATAGTTGTCTCCATTTTCCCCCCACCCCACCAACTCCCACCTCCCACCCTCAATCCTACCCCCCTTTGGCTTTGTCCATGTCTCCTTTATGCATGTTCCTTGATGACCCTTCTCCTATTTCCCCCCATTAACCCTCTCCTTTCTCCCCTCTGGTCACTGTCAGTTTGTTCTTTATTTCCATGTCTCTGGTTATATTTTGCTTGCTTGTTTGTTTTGTTGATTAGGTTCTACTTATAGGTGAGATCATATCGTATTTGTCTTTCACTGCCTGGCTTATATCACTTATACATTTTTTACTTTAAAGTAATTAGCTTTGAATATACTTGTTAATCCTGAAAATATTTTGCATTTGTAATCTGTATAGTTAGGGACATTGGGTTGCTAAATATATATTATCACTAGGAAAACCATCCTGCATAGATACACAGTGGGGCAAAAAAATTACAATTGCTTGTGTGGAAATTAATATAATAAATACTAAATGACAGTACAAAAATAAACTCTTTCACGTACTCACAATGGTAAACCTACTTTTGCCTACCCCGTACTTTCAGGCACCCAGGTCAATAGAGCTCTACCATCTTTGATAATGGCTTCCATGGTCACCCTGGGTATAAATATCCAATTGGTGAGTTGATAAATATAGGGTGTAGGTAGGCTGACAGTCACCACAGGGGAGAGGGGAGGGAATTTCAGGGGAAAGGGGAAAGGGTTTAGAGCAACAAGTATAAAGAACACATGGACAAAAACGAGGAGGAAGTGGAAATGGGAGGGAGGTGAGGAGGGCTGGGGTGGTGGGCTGGGATGGGAATAAAAGACAGAAAACTGTACAAGAACAACAATTAAAATAAAATTTTAAAAAATAGGGTGTAGAACATTCCACATTTTGGTCTTGTCTCCAAACTGACAACTTCTACCACCATTTTGATAGCAAGAACTAGTCAGATGGCCTTAACTAAGCCTGATTTGTACAACCTTGAGGATATGCTTAATCTTCCTTAGTTTCAGTTTTTCCATTTTTAAAATGGGTATAACAATAGTGATCAGCTTACGTGGTAATTGTGAAGGTTAAATACTATACACAAAGCACTTAGCTCTACTTCTAACTTATAACAAGGGCTTAATTAATAATACCCACATCGTAATTGCCATTTTTAGTTTTAGAAAAGACCTACAACTAGGCATAAGTTACAAAATATTTTAATTACTTGTAATTACATTTAATAATTCTTAAAAGAACTCCGAGAAACAGGAAAAAAGTTATCTACAAAAAAAATAGGTCTTTGTCTCAGACTTCTACCCAACCAAAAAAAAAAAAAATGTTGTGATTAAGAATTTGATAACTGCACTCATATATAAGGCAATACTAAGACATATTTATGTACACAGTACATGGAAAATATAGATATACATGCTTCATTTAGAAAAAAACACATAATACATTCTAAAAATCTGAACTCAAGAATGGAGATGACACTGGATAAAAAGGAAGGTGATAAATTCTAACTTTCTGACTTAAGGATTATTACAAAAATTGGTCCAGAATAATCTGAAGTTTCAGAGAAGTTATTGAAAGATAATGAATGTATTATGAAATTAATAAAATAAATTTAAAGCACAGGATTATTTAAATAAAGGAAAAACTTGAGAGAAGGTTCGGTAAAGGCTGCGTTGCTGAGACTGACAGGAACAGTGTAGCATGGAATAAGACTGAAGGGTGAGTAGTAACTGAAAAGGGAGAGTCTTTTTCAATATATTGGGAAGAAAATTGAGTTTTTTAAGAATGCATATGTTAGAAAGTAGGGATGCATGATAAGATCAGAGCTTTCAAAAAATCACTCTAGATGCATTTTGGTGAATGAACTTGAGAAATCTACTAGTAGTTGTGGTGAGTCCAGTTCGTAGGCTATTTAAGTTGTTTAAGAAATGCTGGTAGCTTACACTAGGTGTGTTTGGAATTAGAGTTGAGAGAAATTAATGCACTTAAGGATAATTAACCTGTAGAAGTAGTAGAATTTAGTAATGGATTGGACATGTGGATAAGGCAGGGAGAGGTGAGTGGTGACTCTGGGCTGGGTGTCTGTCTTGTGACAGTAGGCGGTGGGTACTGATGCCACTCATTAAGATTGGGATTGAGGACTGACACTGAGTTTGTGTAACCTTGGAACATAATAGTGCCGAGGTTCTATAGACATTTGGATTATAACTCCAAGATTCAAAGGGCTATTTGTAGTGAAATTGATAATGTTCAATCATACAGGTGATATAATAAAGGCTTAAACCTGAATTTCTCAACTTTGACACCATTGACCTTTTAGGTCAATAACTCTTTATTGTCCAGGGTATGCTGTGTATTGTAGGGTGTTTAGAGCATTTCTAATCTCCACTCCCCAGAGACTGGTAGCAACTGTGCAGTCATAACAACCAAAAATGTCTGTAGATGTGGCAAATGTCTCATGGGTGGTAAAATCACCCCATTCAGAAACACTGTCTTAACTGCTGGGGTGGGGGAGTGTAACAGAACTGAATGGTAATGGAAAAAAATATATTAAAAAAAGAAAAAAGTTGATAGTGACTAAGGAGACAGTATAAAGTTATCAGAAAACCATACAACCCTGCTGAGACTAGTAATTCACTTTTAAAATATATAGCTGAGATGATTTTCCTTAATTGAAAAAATTATCATGACAGAAGAGTAAATAACATGAACAGGAACACAATGTATTTGTATGTGCTATTTATTGTAAGATTAGTTCAAGTAGCACCCAGGGTAGGTAGAGGAATGAAGTCAGAAGGATTAAAGATTTCAAGGTGGTTGAAGATTGGATTTACCACAGGTAAGAAAATAAAAAAAGGTATGTAACATCTGTAAATTTTAATTCGAAAGTGGTATATCCCTTTTTATAGTTAGTTAATTGGGCGTATCCATGAATAGGCTTAACTGAGAGACAATGTTCTTGCTGACTCCATTTTCAGGAAAAAAAAAAGGGCTGATTGCTTGTTCAGTGTTGAGGTAGACATGAATCTGATCAGAATCTTCTCATTTGAGTTTTTGGTCCTTCTAATGACAATGAACTCTAATGGGATCATAACAGTCTTAGTATCTTTGAAGGTTGATAGAATATCAGGACTTTTTTTTGAACTCTATAAAATAATATTAGTTACATGATATTATCAACAGCATTTTCATTATATAATTTTTTACTAACTGATTTGCAGAAATTTAGATTCTGTATGTTAGAAATATTTGCACTATTATTGTGATTATTTTGTTGGTGAGTATCCCTTTTATTTCCTGAAAAATATGTAAAGATATAATCATTTCACAAAATGAAACCAGTGGAGTCTGAGCTACAGTTAAATTGTGCAACATCTATTCCTTTTTCATTATTTTTTTATTTACAAATAATCAGCTGACTAGTGCTTTCTAAAGTATTTGCCTTTAACTTTCACCTGATTGTCTGTACTCTAGAATGCTGTTAATATTATAAATTTTAGAGTTTTTCACTGTTAACTTTTGTTTGGAATATTCAGTATGACAAGCTGTAATTTGCCTATAACTGCCAACTCCTTTGAAAGTGAGAGTGAAAAAAAAAGTAGAAATCTCTTTCAAAACAATTTAAAGATTCCTTTTTCTTCCTTAATGACCAGAAATTCCCAAATCCTGGTTTCTAAAAACCATGCCATTTTGAAATTTCTCTGGCGGACAACACTGCTCTGCTGCATCACATGTGGTTGATGTTAGTCACATCCTTGATGTAACATAACGCAAGCTGGCTAAGGTAATCCGATGTGACACATGATAGCATTCTGAACCAGTCTGGAATATTTGAAAATATGCCATCTCTCAAAGACCGTGGACAGATAGCACGGAGAGCCAAGACTGTGGACTCTGCTGCTTGCATTTTGAACAACCACAAAAGCAAAATTCTGTGATAATTAAAGGGTGAATTCCAACCTGTTAGACTCTAACAAATACTAACGAATGTATAATCTTTTCTTGATGGTGAGTTTATACTTTAGAAAAACAGCCACCAAAGAGATGTGATTATCCATTATTACAGGTATGTGAAAAGGTAATGCAGAGATTGTATCTGGGAATATGTAAAGAGGTGACAAGTAGGCATTTGGTACCTAGTTGTTGACTATTTGATAAAAGTGGTGCTCAGATCAAATCAAGTATCATTAGCGTTAGAGGAAAAACAATCAAGAAACATGAGTGTAAAGAGAAAAATATGTTTTCTACATATGTTGTTGAGTTTCTCTGTAAAAAGTCTTTCTGTCCTCAGCCTAATTTATTGTGTAGGCTGTGGAGAATTTGAAAACCATGTTTTCTTCTAGGATTACCTCAAGATCAGATTCTTTGGTTTTAAATTTGTTTCACATTTATTTTAGCAGAAAAACTAGCACTAATAATACCTGATGAATAGTGATGAGTTACAGAAATGAAAATAACCTGGACACTAAAATCGATAGAGGATGGAGAAGGAAATTGAACATAATATGTACATCTTAGAATGAAAAGGTGAACTTAAACTACAGGGTAAAGGGTCAGCAAACTGCTTTTTGTAGATTTACACCTGAACATTGTAATATGGTATTGGCTTACTCAGTTATATTTAACATATCCTTAATTCATAAAAAGCTCTTTTTATCTGTCCATGTAAGCCAAAATATTTAAGTCATTTCTGAGGTAATCTATTAATATGATTTAATTAATTGTGGAAAGCTATTCACTTTCTTTTAAATTAAAAATACATATACTTTATGCATATATGAATATATAAATAAATCTTCATTATTGTTTGCATATATATTTTAAAAATATTAAATTGAGATTCCTGAACAGCTGAGATGACATAGGGCATAAGAGGAAAATGCTGTTTTTTTAATTATCTTAGGTACAATAGAAAGAATGTCTAATATTTAATACCACTCTTATAGTTTATAGTAATGTTTTTCTGATTTTTTTTTACTTTGAAACTCAAAATTACACTTTATATTGTGAAGTTAGATAATTTTATTCCACTTAACAGAAAGGAAAATTGAGACTCAAGGATGTTCTAGTAATTGATGGAATTCTAATTTAAATCCCAGTTTCAAACTTGACATCTACTACCCTTTCTTTTTATGATTTCTCATAAAACTGGAAGTTTGTTGAAGTGACTCAAGGCATAATAACCAATGCCAAAATTTAATGTAAAGATAAAAATATGACATTGAATAGAGGATGGATCTGTCACCCTGATGTTATACCTTAACAATGCTAACAGTACACAGAGAAATTGCCTCTCAAATTCTGTTTGATAATTAGATTAAAAGAAGGCTATAGCTAAGAATTTTATAGTATGTTGTGCTTAGTGCTATATGATCAATGTGTTGGAAAAAAGACATGTAATACCCGATGAATCTAATATGGAATATCTTATATTTTTTATTTAATAGAACAAACAGAAATATTTCCAAACTTACCACTGCTAGAAAACAATTTAGAAAGCCCATTTGAAAACCAAAACAAAATAAAACTAGCTTGGAGGAAACTCAAGACTAAAAAGTATAAACTAAGGAAAATCAAGATCAAGCAAATTGCTTTATTCACTGGGTTTGTTTCAGGAATGTTATTTGAACATTTTATGGATTCAGCTGTCAATGATCCTGTGCCATCTATTCTAGACAGATGTTGCCTCATCAGAAGAAAAGATAGGATACTAGAAACAAGATTTTAATGTTTGTTATGTGCTTGCTATGTCTATATTTTTGTGGATTATGAATTCCCACAGAAAGCTTGTGAAAATTATTATCCTATTGTATACGCCAAGAACTGAAGCTCACAGCGATTAACTGATTCATTCCAAGCAACATAGTAACAGAGTAGGGATTTGAACCCAGTTAAATTGAAATTTAAATACTGAAAATATTGGAAAATTTGTATATTAATCTTGGAAGAAGTATAAGTAGATGATAAGTGACAGAGAATATAAAAGTAAAGAGAACAAAGGAGTTTTGCAAATTGGTAGGTAGTCTAGTATTTGTAAGAGCCTAGCCAGGAAGATTTGTGCAATATAATTGGGTATCAGATAATTTTCATTAGCTAGTTGAGTTAGGGATCTCCTGGATAATGAGTTGGCAAGCATTTTTGACTGACAATACTATAAGGGAGAGAGAACATGGGATGTGGAGTCAGAATCTCTGAAGCTGTCTACCTGTGTTACTGTGGGCAACTTCATTCCACTCATTGATCCTTTATGCACTCCTCAGCAAGGTAAGCACCAACATCGCTCACCTGCATTCCGGTAAATTATACTGTGGTGACAAAAAATTGCCCAAATCCGAATGGCTCATAACAACAAAGGCCCATTTCTTGCCTAGATCATAGATCCTTTTCAGGGTAGCTACAGCTTTGCTCCCTGTTTTCTTTCTTCTGGCAAAAAATAAGTTGTCCCCCTGGCATGTGTCTGTCTTATGGCAGAGGGAAAAGGGAGACACAGGAACCATGAGATGGCTCTCAGAGGGCCTGCTTGAACAGTTCTTGCATCACTCTCACTGCCTTTAGGAGGTCATATACCCAAGCCTCTTCTGAGTGAGGTAGGAAAATAGCATCGTCTCACAGGCAAGGACAGTGGATAATCAGAAACAATTTTAAGTTTGCCACAATGCCCACAAGATTGTTGTGATGATTAAAAACAAAAAGTGAAGCTCCAAGCAGAGTACCAGGCACATAGAAATTTTATTTCACTTTCCTGTTTGAGATCCAGAGTCAAGCCAAACAAAGCCCAGACTCATGAAGTATTGAGGTGTTTATAACACTTTTCCAGGGTCCATTATGTCTGACACTTTTTAAATAATTGAGAGAATACAACTGAGTAAATTACTATGTTTCTTATTAGAGACTGGTAATTCAAGAAGAATTAAAGTTATAGTTTTAAAAACCACAGTAAGTTAGAAAGATCTTAGTCTTCTTATTTTACTCTTGATAAAAAATTGACAGATTAAAACTGGTTTTTAAAAGTACATTCTTAACTTCTCAGGCATTGCTAACTTTTTAGAAATATACATAAATACACACATATGCCCACACCAAACAAAAAATACATAAAACTATTAAATGAGTACTGTTATCAAAATAAGAAAGCAAAGTTTCAATTGTAAGTTTGCATTTGGCATACTCAATGAATGTAAACTTGGTGATAATTATATTCCTTAGATATCCTGAAATATCTCTCCAGAATTTTGCAAACTTTAGAATGAGAGGAAAATTCCCTATCAAATGTTTCTGAACAGGTCTCTTTTATAAGTCGTGGTCAACTACAGTTAGTTTTGTATGAGTAATGGATTTGGTCTTATAAAGTTTTGGATGAATCCTTGAGGAAAAAGCCAAAAAGTCTTTCCTTCCCTCTATGAGATCAAAGATACCACTGTACTTTGGTATAAAAAGGGTTTTGCCATGGTTGCCAAAAATTTTGTTTCCCCATCAACTGTGTAGTGGCCCCACAATGACTGACAGACTAAGCAATCTCTCTAGTGGGGCTGCATTTCAACTTAATGCTAGTGCTTAATTTGAAAGTACTTTGAGTCTCTCTGGATAAAAATCAGTACAAAAATAGTTTTCCTCAGCTAAGAGTCAGTCAACACCAACCATTGTGTGATGTGTTACCATAGTATGAAGCGGCCCTCTAAGAATTCATGAGATGTGGCCTTGGCTGGCATGGCTCAGTGGAATGAGTGCTGATCTGAGAACCAAAAAGGGTCACCAGTTTGATTCCCAGTGAGGGTATATGCCTGGGTTTAGGCAAGGTCCCCAGCTGGGGCTGTGCAAGAGTCAACCAATTGATGATTCTCACACACATCGATGTTTCTCTCCCCATCTGTCCCCATCCCTTCTGCTCTCTCTAAAGATAAATAAAATATTTAAAAAAAGAATTCATGACATATGTTTCTATCTGTGTAAGAACAAAGTACTCAGTTGTGATCATTTACTTGCCTAATTTTCACATTAAATTCAATGGAGAAAAAAATAGCTTCCGATGAAAACTAAATTATTTAAATGATTCTACAGAAACAAATATTTGAGAATTGTTTTTGTGAAAAATGATAAGAATATAATTTGTATGCCATTTTCATTATATAATTTTTAAATAATAAAATTGTTATCACATGATTTTAGATATATAATAGACTGAAACACATCCTCTCATATAGTAAGTTTTCAGAAAACTTGTGTCTTATCAAGGGGTCCCATAGTATATAAGCTCCACTTGGATATCAATGTGAGAAAGAAATTTTGAGAACCCATTTATTTTCAGTTTAGCATGTTTCTTTTAAAACTCAAGAAGATACAGACCATGTATCATAGAAATGTACACTTGAAATTTATATAATATTATCAACCAATGTCACCCCCAATAAATTTAATTTAAAAATTTCAATGTATTCAATATAGTACAAAATGATAATAACAAAAAGAGATTAGCAAAATGTAAGTAAATTAACAAAGGTTTATTAAAAATCCTTATCTGTCACTTCTGAGAAAAAGGAAAAATATACAGGTAAATAAGCCTCTTCTTAAAGGAGTGTACCCTTTGAACTGAGGTTCAAGAAAGATGAGAGTAGAGAGCCTCATTGACTCAAAAAAAAATCCTAGGACTTTTATGGTATCACAACTTATATTTAAGTCCTTTATCCATTTTGAGTTATACCATATGCCAGAATAAACTGGAAATATAGAAAACATAGGCAGTAAAATTTGAGGCATCTCACTAGCAATATTTTTGCCAACATACCTCCCTAGGGCAAGGGAAATCAAGGAAAAAAATAAACAAATGGGACTATATCAAATTAAAAAGCTTCTGCACAGCTAAAGAAATTATCATCAAAATGAAAAGAGAATGGATATATGGGAGGACATATTTGCCAATGATACCTTGGACAAGGATTTAATCCCCAAAATATATAAAGAACTCATATGGCTCAACACCAGGAAGACACACACCACAAAGAAAAAAAAAATGAGCAAAGGACCTGAACAGACATTTCTTCAAGGACATTCAGAGAAATATGAATAAATGCTCGACATCACTAGCCATCAGAGAGATGCAAATTGAAACCACAATGAGTTATCAGCTCACACCTGACAGAATGGCCATCATTAATAAATCAAAAACCACAAGTGCTGGCAAGGCTGTGGAGAAAAAGGAACCCTAGTTCACTATTGGTGGGAATGCAGAGTGGTGAAGCCACTGTGGAAAACAGTATGGAATTTCCTCAAAAAATCAAAAATGAAACAGTGTTATGACCCAGTGATTGCACTGCTGGGAATATATTCTAAGAATCCTGAAACAGCAATTCATAAGAACTTATGCACCCCAATGTTCATAGCAGTGCTATTTACAATAGCTGAATGTTGGAAACAGCCAGAGTACCCATCTGTAGATTAGTGAATTAAAAAACTGTGACACATTTACATAATAGAATACTATGCAGCAGAAAGAAATAAGGAAGTCCCACCTTTTGCGACATCATGGATGGAACTGGAGACTATTATGCTCAGTGAAATAAGCCAGGCAGTAGAAGACAAATACTGTATGACCTCACTTACAACTGGAACCTAATGAACAAAATAAACTAAGAAGAAAAATAAAACCAGAGACATGGAAACATGGAACAGACTGATAGCTGCAGGAGGGGAGGCAGGGGGTGGGGAATGGTGGAAGAAAGGGAAGGGACTAGTCAAAGAACATGTATGAGTGATGCATGGACATGGATGATGGAGAGGGGACTGACTGTGGACTGGCTGGAAGGGGGCGCAAAAGGGAAAAAATTGGGACAATTGTAATAGATAAACAATAAAAAATGACAGAAGAAAAAAGAATCCAAGAAAACATTTTCTGCTAAAAATGACCTGTTCTTATACTAGTGTTTAGAGCCTTTGTATTTGGAACATTTCTTAGCTTTTCCCTGAAACAGATCTAACTGAATGAAGTAATTGTAGTAAAAGACTTAAACACTTTATGCTTCAAATCATAAAACTGAGGATATGATATCTTGAATGATTAGGGCTAATTGGTGACTGTATTCAGAGGTCAAATTTACCAGAAAGCCGCCTTACTTTTTTGCTTCAATTCACAGGCGCTGTTTAAGATCAGTGGTAGAAAAGGGTTGCATGTTGTGTTAATTGATTCAGGAGTATGTTTTCTGCTCACTTTTGATGTTATGAAATGAAATGCAACAGGTTCAATGCAAACTGAAGCAAGAGGTTACATAGGCGTGGCAATCAGAGCCTAAGTTAGTTTTCAATGTGCCAGTCAGCGTTCATTTGTTCCGCCTCTGATATCTGTGCTTCTTGTAGGAGTATTTTTGAGAAAATATCAAAAGGACTATGTGAAAAAGATTAAGTACTCAGTTAAGTTTTGAACATTTCTTCATCTCAATGTCTACATATTTTATAAAATTTATTTCACCCAATTTTTCCAAGTTACTTTCTACTTTATTCACTTCAGTTTGTCCATATCTAATCCTAAATATTCTGTGGTCTGTAGGGGACATTTCAGTCTATATTCTGCAATATCTTATTATTTCTTTTGTCTGCAGTGTACAGACAATTCATGTTTTAATTATTTTATTAAGCTATATAATAAGGCTTCTAAGAGAATTTAATGAAAACATTCAAGGACTCACACTAAATCTTGAAGCCTAGTGAAATAATTATAATTTCATTGACAAATTATGTCACTTGTAATAATAATGTTATTGTATATATATGTGTGCATCTTTTCCAAAATGAAAATGAATAGGTATCTTACTTTCCTCTAATTCCCATTTTGCAAATGTCCAGAATCTGAAATAAGCTTATTCCTTATATCACAATGTATCCTCATCAGAGGAAAAAGCCATGACTCTGGGAGAAATACACGCAGTAGGCTTAAACTAGTAGCTTTTAAAAATATTTTAATGATGATTATCTAGAGCCCAATCTCTTCTAAAGTTTGATCTAGCTTTATCATTACTGCCTGAATCATTATCAGGAAATGCCTTTTAAAAAATATGTCTAAATTGGGAAACTTTTTATCAGTTTTTCTCCTATTATAAAATCAAATCCTTCCATTGACAATAACCAAAATGAATAAGGTAGAGGCTTTTGGTCTTAACAGTGTACATGTCTTTAGAGCAATGCTATTATTTGGGAGTCAGAAATTAATAAAATATACCAATATTAGTAATATAAGAAGTTTAAAATATGCTAAAGTGTAGCTCAACCCATTTTGTGTTTAAATTCCTAAAGCTTTGATTTAATCCTAATCCATACCACCCAGCTGCACTGAATTCATTTGATGAAAACACTTGATAATTATTCACCTTATACTTTTATCATCTACACATTCTCTAGCACTCTCTACTTATTATTCCTTGAAATAATAAACTCAAAACCAAAGTAAAAAAGAAAAGCAGTCTAAACACTGAATTAAAAAGTAGCATACTCTGAAAATAAAAACAGAAAGCTCTAAAATAATGTTTTATTTATCACATACAAATGTGTTTTCCTAAGAATTATTTCCAGTGTGAGTCACCATATGGAAGTAGAAAGCCATTAGAGGAATGAACTAAGATGGTTTGTATCACCTGCATAACTTGTTTTGTTCTATGCCTTCAGGCTTGAAAATCCGCTTCCCATATTTTTTTTTCTTTCTTTAAAAATAATGTACATCAGTTTAATTTATCCCAGGTCCTGACAGAAGGATCAGATTTTAAGCATTTAATGCTGTGGTTTCAAATCCAATTTTTCAGTGTTCATCATTTCAAAAGTGGTAGAATTCAGTTTTTGAAAAGGTTCAAGAACTTGGGGAGAATTGGCAAACTTTCTAACGTCCCACACTGATGTTAAAGGCAGCTCTGTATGGGAGAGAGAGCAGTTTGGTCTGAATTTTTCTATAGTGCTCCGGGAAATACTAAACCCTTTGCCTTCCCCAACAAGAATCTCTTCTTAATGGCATCAACCTAGGAATATTTTTAAACTCATAAAGCATATCAAATAAATAACCTATTTACAGATTTTCTGAGGTAGGACACTGATTGGTTGGTACATTTTCCTAAAAGGAGGGTATCAGTGTATCTGCTTAAGGCTTGATTCCACTGCATGTGTTTGGAAACAGCTTTCCTTGAGCCCAATGGGATTTTTATCCATTCAGACGCTGAAGCAGTAGATCCTTGCACAGTAAATTCATTGTACGCTTTCTTTATTGGTGGTGGGGGAAACTCAAAAGGTCAGGAGTCCATATTGCTTCAAATAAACATCCAGAATCTCAGATGCTTTTTTGAAATGGGCCCAAGTTTATTTGAACCTCTTTTCTGGTTTGGAAATCAGGCTGAAAATTTCACAGAAACAGATTTTCTTGTGAGATCTCAGAATGTTGTGGTTTAAGTAAAGTAATAAACAAACTTGAAAAATGAAAGGCAAAATTGGCTCAGACTCACCTGGTTTCATTCTATTAAATGCCTGAAACTGAGTGGCATTGTGCAATATTTAAAAAAGAAGAAAAATCAGAGTTTGGCTGTGGTTTAGCCTAGAATCATCAAAAATTCCTGCTGAGGAGGTTTAAGAAAACTTTCTGTCTGTCTGTTCTCCTTAGTCCTCATTTTTCAATAACTTAACTATTTTTTCTCCTTATTTTTAGTTTGGGAGACTTCTGTACTACACTTCTTTTGAGCTATTAATGAAGATTATTTGACCTTCTTTTTAAGTGAAATAATTTCCATTTGTTTATGGGTGTGATCACCTTGAAGTGTATATTATGGTATTTGCATGATGTATATAACATAAAAAGAAGAATTTTTTAATAATTATTGAATACCAGGCATAAAAGTTAAAACTTTTACTTATATTATATTATGTTATTGTTAGAGCAAAACCATTATGCAAGTGTTACTATCCCCACTGTATAAGTGATAAAGGTGCAGTTTGTAAAGCTATGGTCACTTTTCCAATTATATAGGTATATTACTTACAGCTAGTAAGTAGCAGAGGAAAGGTTGAAGCCAAGGATGTCTGACTTCAAAGTCCCTACAGTTTACTACTACTTTATGAAGTTTCCTGTATAGTTATTGAGGTTTTCCCGAGTTATTTTAAAGCCCAATTATCACTTACTAATATCACTTTAATTCTAAATACACATACATATATGTATCTATTACACACACACACACACACACACACACACACACACACCCTTTGCCTACTCCAATAAGAGTCTCTTCTTAATGGTATCAGCCTGGCTGGAAAGAATACTTGTTTTGTACATCTTAAACGTGAACAGGAAATTTCTATAGTTAAAGTCTGTTATCAAGATAATGTCTTAGCTTTGTAAACCACTGTCCTATATACAAAGATCTTTTGTGCTTGTTATCTCATTTGGATCCTTCCAGTGAACTGGGAGGTAGGCAGATAAGGCATCTTGATCTGCTGGTACAAATGAAGAAAACCGAGGCTCCATGAAATTAAGGTATTCTCTCAAAGTCATGAAACTAAGAGACATCCAGAGAAACTCCAAGTCAAATCCTCTATGTAAATTGCTCTTCACAAATCAGCACTTCAGAATTCCATTCTGTGATCTCCTTCTAATATCTACATTTTATTT
This sequence comes from Glossophaga mutica, assembly GCA_039655065.1. Lineage (NCBI taxonomy): Eukaryota > Metazoa > Chordata > Mammalia > Chiroptera > Phyllostomidae > Glossophaga > Glossophaga mutica. Next base: position 80,327,915 of record CM077304.1, read on the forward strand.
TCTGTTTTGCCTCTTTTCAATCACACTGTATTTTTCCCAGTTCTTTTGCATATTTTAGCTCTGCACGTATATTGTGCTTCTGATAGAAAGTGTTCTACACTAACTGATAAAATCCAAACTACTTTTGCAAAGCCCAAAATAGTCTGGACACATGATACCAAAGCTGTTCTTGTGCTACCCATTTAAGTTATGTATCAAGTCTAAATTTAATTAAGACCACATTTTATTTATACATTTCATGCATTAAACTCATTTAAACTTTTAGTCAGATTTCATTAGAAGAAATACTACCGTGCACATCATGCAGTAGTAAAGCTAATGTGCTTCAGGAATTTGAAAGAAGTTAGAGATCGGGAGTCTGATTTCAAAATGTCTTTTTCTTTCTCTCCTCAGTGCTTGCAGCAGGTCTGGGAGCAAGAGGCACACAGTTTGTTTCCTAGGACACTAATACAGTCAGCATGCTCTGTACAAATGTGTAAACACAGACATTCCCTGTAATCAGGAAGGTTGGTATCTTAAGGCAAGATTATGTTTTTTTAGGAAATGCAATTTATGTTCAGGATTAAGTTTCGTTTACAGACTGATAACGTCTGAGGTTCAGGAAGATGATAAAAATATTGTGTCCTAACTCCCTGCCCTACCTCTGAAGTCTTTGAATTAGTCTTCCTGGACAGCCCCTATTCTCATAATTCCAAGTAGAATTATTTACATTCTTCATTTTTTAGACAGATAAAAAAGTAAAGGCTATGGAAATATAAAACAAACATTTAAAAACTTAACGCATTTATAAGCCTCATTGGTGGGTGTGAGGAAATTCAGAGAGACGTGAGGAAATTCAGAGAGACATGAGGAAAAAGCACAGATGACGCTAGGACTAACATCCTTCCTCATGAGTCAGGAAATTTAGATTTATGTTGGGTATGTTGGAATTCTTGAGGTTAAGGTGGGATTGGGCAGCAAGTTAGACGTGATTTTTAGAATGTAATCATTTTTGTCTGCTTGTGGCATTGCACTAATATTATAAAACAAGTTAAATATATGACAAATATTCCGTTTGAAATGGAAGTTGAAATAAATCCACTCAGAATATCAAGTAGTCCTCTCTATAAATCCTTTCATCAAAAAAACAAAGCTAACTTCTTTATTTCTTTTCCAAGCTAGTAAAAAAAGTTATCACAAGATAAAGAGCAGTTTTCATGCCAAAAACACTTTTTTTTTTGCTTAATTCATGGATTTTTGTTTTTAGCTCCAGAGTCAGAGATCTGAGATTCACTCCTCCTTCCTTTTATACAGCAAGTTGCAGATCATGCAAAAGTAAACTATGGCCTTGATCTTTGATCAGACAGCTGACTTTTCTCCATCTTTAAAATAAAAATTTCCCCAAATGAAGTGAATATGCAGAACTGGAACTTTTCTGATGGCAAGGGAGCCTGGCATGCTTTTCCCCCTCCAAATCATGGTAACAGCTACCGCACAGTTCTGTTGGAAATCGCACTCTGCAGGACCTCGCTTACGAGAGCAGTAGTGCTTTGGGGCAGGCAGAGGGGGCACTTGCTTGTTTGTTCTCACGTATTTTCTAAATTTCTTGTTTGTGTCAATTAGGAGGATAGAACTGGGGAATGCTGCTTTGGGTTGGTTTCCATGAAGTAAAGTGTTTGAGTACTGTTATAATTATCTGAGTAACCAGATATGCTCTTACAGGCAAGGAGGGAATCAAGTATGATAGGGCTGGACCAACTTTAGATTCTGACTCTTCCTGCTGTTTTCTTGCAAGACATTTGAAAGAAAACACATTGTAGTTTAAACTTTTTTTCTTTATTTCCCCTTCTGTTTGTAGCACCTCCTCTAAAAATAGAATTTTATGATATGCAATATAATTTATTTTTAAGACCATTTATTAAACAAGAAGAATGTTCTCCTGGCCTGAGATGCAACATAAATATAAATATAAATATATATGTGTATATATATATATATATTCATAGAGTTAATGTTTACAGCAGAGGGCTAACGCATTGAAATAAGGAGCTGAAATGGAAACTATGACATCATTTTAACTGCAGTGCTGCTGCCTTAACTGGGGAGAAAAATAATAGCCCTTGTCCAACTTACCTTTTCCATGAGGTGTAAAAAGCACCCTATACAAAGGGAGACTATGAAACCCAGAGCAAGTCTGATTGCTTGCATGTTATTCATCTACACGTCCATTGTTTTAAACTGGCACTAGGCAAACCCGCTGATACTAACCATATGGCTGCGTGCAGAAATGCATTGAGGAGTTTCCTCTAGGGTGCCCACAGAGTGTCCTACTGGCGTCCCAGGCTGCAGAAGAAAATAAAAAGTCTGAGTTGTCCCATTATGAGATTTCATCCAGATGCTCATAAGGTTATATATTTAAATAATGAGTCTTGGACTTGAAGGGAAATTACCATTTTGAAGCTTTATACACCATATGCATTTCTCCACTAGGTGGCGTAAAAGGCCATAAAACTAAAGGTAATTTACAAATGGGGGTGGGGGGGGACAACATCTAGTTTTTTAAATATTTTAAAGGGGGATTAATTCACAACTACTACTCTTCTAATCAGATTACAAGTTTATAGTCTCAAATGCCTGCTGAATGGTCAATAAAAATTCCACTTCACAAAGGGCATGTAGAAACCTTTGAGATATGGAAGAGAGTTTTATGCAGGTAAACTGAAATTTTTTGAGAGTGAAATATTTTCTACTCAATGTATAAATCAATACAAATGACCAAATGGTTAAATGATCAAGTGGTTAAATATTCACAATAATTTCTCTACAATCAAGTAGATTTTCTTCCTGTTACATTATTCACAATTAAAGGAAGGTGTTTCTTGTCCCAAATAATCTTCAAAATTTGGTGATGTCCTGTTATTAAGACTACTTATGAACTATCCTGATTATTTCTCTAACTGGAATTTTTGGGACTATATGATTCTTTCTTTTCAGTTTAATAATATCCAGCTATTGTGTGCTATGTGAGCTATTGACTAAATAGGAAATCTCATATGGAATTTGGGTTCCAATGGGGTGTAGTTGAGGTTCCTATTACATGTGCTTGAATTTCAGCTTCCCCAGTTGGTGTTTTCTTCTTCCTTTTAGCATTAATTTCTATCTCTTTCCTCGTGTCTGCTGCATAAATCCTATTTGAGGTCTTTCTAGGCTATAGAAACAAGCAGCATTACCAGTGTACACGAAAGGCATAGGTGGGGTCACACTCTTGTGGCCCCCAGGACCGAGTTGTATGTGCCCTGCCCCACCACACACCTTTTATCACTAACCAGACCAGGTATGTGCAAAACTGTGAAGCAGGCGATATTGTTTTTGATCGATAATTATCTTCTCTTTCCATGACCTTACATCCACATCGCATGTAGTATAGTTCAGAAAACAAAATACAGGTATTAAACAGACTTGGGGTCAAATGTTGATACTACTATTTATAGATTTGCATGGTCTTGGATAATTTACTTAATATCTCTGTACTTTCATTACCCAATTTGAAATATTGGAATAATAGTTCCCATAACTAAGGGTGATTTTAAATATTAAGTTTGGTCAAACATATGAAGCACTAAATGGTCTGGCCTGTGATAACTTAACAGATGGTAACTATTGTCAGCAAGAATAAGCATTTTATAAACCTAACTCTATTTGTATGGCATTGTGATAGACTGAAGTGAAATAAATTGTAGGATATCCTGCCCTAAGATCTACTAAGTCTAGCTGGGATAATCATTAATTTGTTCATTCGTTGATTCGTCAGCAAATATTTATTGAATACCTACTATATGACAAGGCATTTTGATGATGATATTATAATAATGAACAAAAGATACATGAGCATTTCCTTCCATGAACTTGTAGTTTGGTGGAAGAGACAAACTCTACATAAAAACACATTATTCAAATAACCTTTTAATTACAATTATGATAAGTATCATGAACAAAGAAGACAGTATAGTGAAGGCCTAGATGTCACCTTGGGGTCACCCTTACCTTTGAATTACAAAGAAATATTGATCCAAATTTATCCTATCATATTTTCTGCAAAAACTAATAGCTTAATGGCTGTACAGACACCTCCAGATTCTTTCTTCGGAGAGTCACCCCTTTCTCTAATTTCATATTCCTGCTGAAATCTTTCTTTGTGATCTTAATTTCTACAGTGCTTTCCTTCTCCCTGCCTTTTATGGATCAAGATTGATTGCCTAGCCTTCCTAGTGCTAACAATTATTTTGATTTAAAAAATAGATCTCTAATTTTGCAATTGATTAATCTAATTACTATTTATTAAGTCAATGATGGTGCAAATATGATTTATGGTGAAGACCAATGATAGTGATTCCAGCCTGGTGAAGAGAGAGATTACTACAGAATTTCTTTCTGCTGTCTCTCAAATCATAGCAAATAAATTTGTTTTCCAAACTCATTTGCAAAGTGGCTTGTACTAACTAGCTTGAACAAATTTAAAACAAACAAAAAAACAACAAAAAAATTAAAAACAAAACCAAACTTAAAAAAAAACCCTGCAACATTTGATCTTCAATTTAAATTTTTCTCACTATTTTATGATGCCTCTTTAAGAAAGTAAACATTTTATTTTATTTTTTCTTTTTATTATTGTTGTTCAAATACAGTTGTCTCCATTTTCCCCTCACCACTCCCCCAACCCAGACAATAAAAAATTTAAATTGATAAAATTACGTTTAAAAAATTATGAAAAATTTGTTTATTTTAGCTGTATTAAAAATAATCTCACATGGATTGAGAAAAATTTATAAAATAATCAACCTGAACAGAGCTAAAATAAAAAATAAAGTTAGTAAAATAAGAACATTTCCAGTAATGTTCATAAGTCTTCTATATGTCCACCAACACTGGATTGCTGTACGCACTTAATATAATATCATATAGGGGTGAACTGGGAGTTAGGAGGCCTGGCTTCTAACCATCCAAACAACTATTGGTAAGTCTCCAAAACCATCTAGCAATGCACTGTGCAATATATCCACATGTGTATATATACATTTAAATTTTAAACAATTAAAATTGAAGTTGTTTATTCCTTAGTCATATTAGTCGTATATGTAGTTATATACAAAGTGTTCAATATTCACATAGCATTACTGGCTACCATTGGACAATTCAGTTAGAACATTGCAGAATGTTGTATTGTACAGTACTGTTCTAGAATGCTTAGCCTTATCTATAAGCTATAAGTATATTATGGTTTTTTTTTTTTTTTGCCTTTGATCCCTCATCATTTTCTTAATGGTATGTTTGGAGAAAGGGAATAAGTATAGAGACAGCCTGGCTGGTGTGGCTTGGTGGATTGAGTACTGACCTGCGAACCAAAAGGCTGCTGGTTCAATTCCCAGTCAGGGTGCATGCCTAGGTTTTGGGCCAGGTCCCCAGTAGTGGGTGCATGAGAGGCAACCACACATCGATGTTTCTCTCCCTCTCTTTCTCCTTCCCTTTCCCTCTCTCTAAAAATAAGTAAATAATTTTTAAAAGAAAATATAAGAACATGGAAAATAGTCCAAAACATTTTCTTGTAATTAAACTTCAATTTTTATTTGAGCTAAGTATCACCAAAACATACTGTATTTGATTTCATGACAAGAAAGAAAATAGTGTACTGTAGTTTCACTTGGGAAGCAACCTGTATATTTAATTGTGTTTTTATGGGTGTTGGCTATACCCTTCAACATTCTACCCCTACTTATTTGAAAATGCTAACTTTATGGGTTAAAAATGACTTACCTGTTACTGGAGCAAGTATCTTCTCCATTTTGCCTGATCCTGATGGCCTTTCAACCTCAATGGCCCTCTATAAGACAAATTGTGTATTTGAGAAAGAAAACATATTTTGACCAATAAACTTCATATTTTATGGAGTTTAGGGTACGAGAAAGTGCTTAGGTTTCTTGAGTTGTATTTTATTTGAAGCTTTTCACATTTCTACTCATCCATTCAATTTTGTCTATTTTTCTGAACTTATTTGATAAAATTTGGGTCTCAATTTGGTCTCTAATGCTGAAGTTCTGAGTTCATTTTGATGGCATCAAAATGATTTCTATATCTCTACTGTCTATGAACTCTCCTAATGATAGGTAAAATATGAAAATGTAATACACACTCACGTAATATTTCTCTGAAGAATTTTGGGGAAAATGTGTTATTTGTGTCAATATGACATTTTGTAGTTTGCTGTCAGTCCTTTGATATCACTGGTTATTCTTCACCCCAAATATGTAACTCACACAGAAGAAAATCACTGGAGTAATTATGTAGTTATGCTATGAACAAAATTTATTAGAAATTGAGACCAAAGCAATATACTTTATATAGGAAGTTGCTGATCATCAAAACATTTCTTGAAAGTTTGCCAGGCGTCCTGCTGAGTACAAATCTCTCATACCAGCTTAGCGTATTTAATCTTCACTAGCATCTCCGAAAGCTAGCCAATTTCACCCACTGATCTCATTCTCCATCATCTGGTTTATTTTTTCTTCAGGACTTGCAACTATCTGAAATTTTCTTGTTTATTGTTTACTTTTGTCTGTCTACACCAACTAGAATGTCAGCTCCATTCTAGATATTTTCCTGCTAACAATTCACTGCTCATATGTTTTTTATTTCCCTTAACTACACCTGACCTACTTCTTTTTCTGTTATAAAGAGAAATAAAAATGTCATTAATATTAGGTAATGCAAAATAAAAATTTAATTATACAAGTTGTGTCACTCTATGGATTTGCTGATTTTATTTATAGTTCTATCTCTAGTATCAAGAATAGTGACAGGCACATAATAAAATACTTAATAAATATTTCTTGAATAAATAAATCTTCCTGAATTTTTAGGTAAGCAAGAAAAGATTATTTTGTTGTCTAAAGGCAGACTTGAAATAGAAGTACAAATTTTCTCGTAATCCAAGGTCATAAAGTTTTCCTATGTCAATCTGCCTCTGAACTTCAATGTTAACAATCAGTTGGAGAAGTAGACTTTAGCACAATCTTAAGGAAAAATTACTGCTTCATATAAGTTAACTCTAGTCAAAGAAGTCCTAGTAAGAAATGGAAACCTGATTGAAAAAAAAATTTCCAGGAAGTTCAGCTAAAAGATGTTTTGAAGAAATGGCCTGAGGCTTCTAGAGAGAAGGTAGTTGAAAGAGATGAGAGAGGTCTTCAAAAGCACATCGTATGTGCGCTGAACGCTGACAAACCAGCTGTGATACTCTATTTCTCTATTTTCGAAATGACCAACACTTACCCCTCTTCACAAAACTCCAATAATCTTCTGACTTTCAGATGATGATCTTAACTCATATGTAACTGGAAAATAAAACGAGATTAATTAGACTCTAAGAAGAAGACTGTGTCCAGAGATTTGTAGTGCCTTCTAGTGGATGGTCCAGAGGGCTTATCTGATGTTAATGTATAGAAGTCACAGACACTGTGTTGTGCTTAGCACATAAAAAAGCTGTGCCCAGACAATTTTGAGTTCCTTACTGAGGCACCTGGAGGAAGAAGGTAGGCAACTATGTTTATTCACTGTCAAACATGAATCAGAAAAGCATCAGATTTGAGTCACTGTGTTGGGGTTTGAAACTATGACACTTGCAGTAGTCTGGTTAAACCCACATTCTGAATTCTAAAGGTGGTATAGAGAACAGTTTTTTAAATCTTCTCAATTGGTATCTGTTTAGAGAGAAGACTTACAAAAAGAGAATATAAAATAACAACTGTTAATGCATTTAATGCTGACTACCATTCAAACTTACATGAAGGAGTGGAAAACTGAAGATCCCCAGGCAGGGGAATGTTAAGGGTTTCAGATCTCACCCTGCCAGGCCAGTGAGGAAAGGGAGGGGAAAGGAGCAGGGTGCATTCTGGGAGTAGAGAGGTGGAGGACTGATGCTGGTGTTCTAACAACCATGGTTTAGCTGAGGACCTTCATTCTAACAACCATGGTTTACCTGAGGACTTTTTATTTAGATCTTTAGGAACACAGTGCTACCAACACATTTCAGTCAATGGCATACACGCTGGAATACATATCCTGCTACCTCTGGTTGCTCCAGTGTAATTCCTGGGAACCTTTCCATGTGCAGAGAACTGGAACTCAACATATGGGTTATCCATATGCAATTCTTTAGCATTTTATTGCTGAAAGGCGATCATGCTTTCATTTATTTCTTTATTCATCCAACATCTTTACTGAGTATCTGTCATTGCTCTAAATGCAAGGGAATAGCAATGAAAATTAAAAAAAAAAACTTTCTCATGAAACCTGCATTCTAATGAGGGAAGGCAGAAGTTAAGCAGGTTAGATAAGTAATGTGTACTGTGTGCTAGGTAGTAATATGAGCTATAGACAAAAATAATGTAGAGAATGGGGGTTGATTACAAGTTTAAGTAAGGTGGGCAGAAAGGCTTGTGGATGTGACATTTAAAGGAAGGATAGAAGGTTTAGAGAAAATGGCTGAGAGAAAGGGGGGTCTAGAGAAGAGCTTAGAATGCATCATGTTGGGGAAGAGTATCCTGGCAGAAAGACAGTAAGGTCATATCCCTAAAGCAGGGCTGGCTTCATGGGTGTGCGATCTGTGTTTTTGCACAAGACACACACCATCTTGAAATTTTTCATAAAATTTTAACCATGAACATTGAGTTTTTATTTTGCGCTGCACCCCTCAATATAGGGAGCCAGCCCTGGCCTTAAGGCACTGCAGTGAGTAGTAATGAGGCCCCCTGTTTAGAAGGGAGTGAGCAAGATGGAGACTGGGAGATGTCGGGGCTCAGGGGAGCTACACACCTGCATCTGCGTCAATGACCTGAGTCATGTTTGAGTGGGATCGGTCCAAATGCCGCGTCGATCATAGAATGAATAGATCAAAGGTGAAAACAGAGTGGTCAGTTTAAGGGAAACTATTGCTGCTAGGGTAATATGTGGTCCTAGATTTAAAATATCAGTGTATTTTCCTGTTTTTAATTAAGGGCTTATAGGTTTCAATACTTTTAGATGACAGTTTATGAACAAAAGGAAGAAAGACTTGTCATATAGTATTATTTGCTTGTAGGCTGCAGGTCCTGAAATAGAGTTACCTCATGTCAATGTACCACTAGTAACCTGTAATCTAAAAGTCTCACACATATTAAAAATAATGCCTTATAAACTTTATGAAGTTATTATCATTGCTATAATGGGGAGTATGACCTAGATGTTCTGGGAAGGTTCTTTCCAGTTCTTATTTTCTGTGCTTTATACATTTTCTTTTGCCATTTAATACTATCTTAAATCTGATTTTCATTTTACTTACTCTGGCCCCAGACAGGCTGGGTTTATTTTAAATTCACATTTAATTTTAAGGGTTTGAGGAGTTGTCATAGATTTTAAATATTTATACATAATTATATATATATTTCATCTATTAGAATCAAATGAGATAATGCATATAAAATGCTTTGGAAAGCCTAAGTCACTCTATAAATGCAAGAGATTAAGTAGTATATTAAGAAGATTGTAGTTTAAATCTTTTTAAAATAATTGGCTTGAAATCTCTCTTACATTTTTCAACAATCTGAGAAAACTATATACCCCACTATAGCTAAAACATAGAACTTGCTTTCATTTTATAAAATTAAATTTTTGGAGAAGGATTAACTAGCAATTTTCTACATAGTGTAAAGATTGTTCTTCTGATATTGGCACTTGTAGGTTGTTTAGAATTTTCCTGCCAAATGTGCAGTTTCTTGACTTTCAGTTGGTGGGAGAGAATTAATTTTCTGGGCTGATGCTTGTTTCTAACTTTAGACTTCTATTTACAAGCAAGAAAATAAGCTTATTTTTCCCCCTAAAATGTTAAGTTGAAGTACTCATTCCCTGGATCAAGTTGTTGGCAATTAAAATGTTCCTTACAAATTTACCTATGTTCATGTGATCTGGACAGCGTTGTACTCTTGCACACATTTCTCTACGAAGATGGCCATCTTTACAAAGGTTAAGTCCTTTATAATTGCTCTTGATCCAGGCTCAAGCATAAAGTGCCAGCTCTTATTCAGACCTCCCTTCCCAGTCCTCCTTAAATTCCCAGATCAGGTCTCATCCCTTCACGACCCTCCATTTTCTTCCTCCCAGACATTTGTCATGATAAAGTTGATTTTCTTTTCCTTTTTAGTTTATCAGCTGTCTTCTCCATAGACTGTAAACTTGGTTATAGCAGAGACTATGCCTGTTCTTCTAACTCTGTTACGTTACTTGGTGAATGGGAAGTACTCTGCATTTGTTCACTGACTAATTAACCTGAAGCTGCCGGCTTCAGTGGGACTATTGTATTAAAATTTTTTCAGAATAACACAATATATGAGGGATATTAATAGCCATAGGATGAATACTAATAAAATAGCAAATGTTATTTTGAGTTTGTTTGAAATAAAATATAACTTTACAATGATCTACTTCACTAGCTTAATTACTGCCTATAGGTTATGCTATGCTACACTAAAGACCTCTCTCCATCTAGTTAGAGAGAAAGATCTCACTAACACATCTAGTGAGATCAGTGGGAATAATTGCTCCAGCAGGTTACTTAGGGACACCAGGTTGGGGGGAGTTCCACTGTGTTGGGACGTACCATCTCAAAGCATGGCTTCCAAGGTTACTGCATGAAGGAAAGAGAGAGGGCCTGGGGAACTCAGTGCCACTGTTAAAAGCCCTGGACTGGAAATCACAAGAGTCAGATGGCCTGGCATAAATGCAGGGGTCTTGAAAATTGTCTTTTATGCAAAGGAAAGATAGGTAAAGTAGATGTGGTAAGAACTAAGCAAATGTACTGTTAAGTTAAAATTTTATATGAGGCAATGTTCATTTCAGGTATTTGAATAAAGAGTTACATGTGTAGTAATAAATGGGTAAGTAGATAGCTCACTCCTATAAAGCAACAAGATTTGACCAGAGAATACCATGTAAGAGACAAGGTGCCTAGAATTAACTTCATCATCTGAGCCCCAAACATCATCTGGCAGTAACACTGTTAAATTAAGATCTTCTGTCATCCTTCCTTCCTCTTTTTCTCTTTCTTTTGAATAATATATTTGAAAGCTTGTAATTTATAAACTAGTAATGTAGGTCATGAAAAGGCTGAAATAAGAGATTTTAGGTTTTTAAAAAAATTTATAACTTTTACAGGTTAAAAACGTAAGTGACAAATGCATACAAAAATTATGAGCTAATAGTACTTGATAAAATCATTCAGTCATTCTGTTTTTGAAATTATTGCAAATAGAGCATAATAATGACCATGATGGAAGCTGTGACCATGATTGTAGAAACGGAAGGAGAGTGTGGCAAGCACGCTTCTGTGCTAATGGAAACGAAGTGACTACTCATAGAAATCGGAACATAGGTTTTTACGAAGAGCCTTGCATTGAGTCTACATGATCAGTTTTGACATATTCACTAATTTTGGAGCTTACTATAACTACTTATTTTTCAATTTGGTCAATAACTCACTAATAAGAAGTGTGTTTATCCAAGGTAGTTAGTACAATAAAAACAAAAAGTAGTCAAATTGGTGGAACATGTTTAACTCCAAGTCATACCTAAAAGATTCTGACAGAAATTAGTTTGACCAAAACTTGCTTTGGTTTGAACTTTCTGGCCCCTTTTTGGGGTAAATGTTAGAAACCTACATATTCTGGATCAATTTCTTATAGGGATGTCTTACTGAATCAGAAACTGACTCTTTTAGCCACATCCAATTCAACCACAATTACACATATACAGGATAGGCATAAAAGCCATATTAAAATGTTCATACATAAAGCCAAATACTGAAGTCAAATACAAACATGTGCATGCATGTGTGTGACAAGTACATTCATAGTATAGAAATAGTCACTCTAGGAACCTAGTTTGGCTCGCTGCATTATCCTAATTTCTTCTCTACAGGAGGAAGCTTTGCATCAAATTATATAGCATGTAATGTCTAGTGAATTTTAGCAAACTTTAGAGATGCCTATTTTGTTTATTGTTTAGACATTTATTGAAAATATGTTTTATTTTCTGGGTTTTTAGTAAATATCTTTTGAATGGAGATTGATACCTAGTACACAATACAACCACATCTTAGTTTTTTCATATTTCTATACGGAAAATGCTCTGTAAACTGCAAATCAAATCTACTTTGACTGACTACTCATTGCTAATGTCTACAGTATAATTCATTCAAGTATTTATTGAGCACGCACTAATGCTGTTATTCTAGACCATTGATTCCCTTCATGGAAGAGGGGAAATAGATGTTAACCTTGTAAGCTGGTCATCTATACATGCACTAGGAAATAAATGCCATGGAGGTTCTCAGATGCATATGGTGCAGGTGACGTCTCATTGAGAAGGAACAGTTGGAGCAAAAACTTGAAAATGCCATGGCAGTAGCTAAGTGATAACTTGTGGAACAGCATTTCAAGTGAAGGGTAGAGCTAAAGAAGAGGCCCCTGACTGGTATGTGTCTCCCGTGTTTGCAGAAAAGTAAAATAAACTAATAAACAAAATAGAAATAGGCTTATAGCTGTCAGGGGTATGGGGGCTGAGTGAAAGGGGTGAAGGTATTAAGCAAAACAAACAAAAACAAACAAAACCCTCATAGGCAAACAACAGTATGGCCATTATTAGAGGAAAATCAGGGTGGGGCTGCAGTAGAGGGTAAAGAGGGAACAAATGGCAGTGGATGGAGACATGGCTTGGAGTGGTGAACATACAATATGTAGATGATGAACTATAGAATTGTACACCTGAAACCTATACAGTTTTATTAACCAATGTAACACCAATGCATTCAATAAAAAATGAAAAGAAAAGAAAAGCAAGGAGGCCAGTGTGGCTTGACCTGAGTAAGAGAAGAGAAGAACCTTAGAAGCTGAGGCCTGCAGGCTAATGGCAAACCAAGACTTTGACTTTGCTCTGAGTGAAATAGGGAGAGTTTGCAGGTTTTGAACAGGACAATGATATGATCTGAATGGTGATTAAAAGAATCACCAGCTGCTAGATCGATAGCAGAGTAAACTGTAGAGATGCAAGGACTGAAGCAAGGAGACCAGTTATGAGGTGATGATGGGTAAGAATAGGCTAACAAGAGCAGTTGGGGTGAGAACTGGTTAGATTCTGAACACAGAGTCAACAGGCAGACTGAGAGGTGGCGGGGGTGGGGGGGGGGAGAGAGAGAGAGAGAGAGAGAGAGAGAGAGAGAGAGAGAGAGAGAGAGAGAGAACCAGAGGAGTGGCTGTGATTCCAAGGTTTTTGGCCCAGGTAATGGGTGAGATTCAGTTGTTTTGTGAAACAGGTTTGGGTGATGGCAATGGTGGAGGTTGAGTGTTGAGTGCAGACTTCTGTTTGAGATGACTTACACACTTAGATTGAACACCCAGTAAGTTACTTGGATACATGAAACTAAAACATTGGAAATAGACTTCTAATCAAAGAATATTTGGGGAAAGAAGATATTAAAAGCAGTTTTAGAGACATTTATGTGATTTCAGTTCAAATAGGAAACTATTTTTCCCTCAGTCCTATATAGTTAGTGCATTTTGTAGCTACATATAGATCCAGTTTGACTATTTATACATTTTCTCGTGGGAACATAGCACCATCTTGTGGATAAAAATGTACAAATGTCTGCTATTTAAAGGATTTGAATTCTGAAATCATACAATAATACATTGAAAATTCACCCAAATTTATGAGTTTATTTGCATAAAGTTGTGTCTACTTGGTGCTGAAATAACTGACAGAACCAATTAGTCTGTCAGGCAACTGAACAATTCAAATAAATATGAATTTAATTACCATTATCTGACAGAATTGTCTAAGGACTCATTAATTATGTAATTGATCATATAAATAACTTTAAAGATAAGAGATGAAATAGTTACATATATAATTTGTTAAAGGATATAAATTTTTCAGCCTTTGACAGACTTCATTCTAAAATTCATTGTTACTTCTTCATTCTTGAAATATTTCAGAAAGATTTTCTGTACATGTATAATTATACCAGGCTCAGTTAGAATCAAAGAAGTTATATAAGTCATTATTATCTCAGTCCTGAGGAAACTTACTAACAAGATGACCTTACTATCTATTCAAATTGGGAAAAAATGTTATTTTATAGCAATAAAATAAGTATAAAGTGGCTATTTATGAGTCAAAATATTTTTAGACTATTTTTCAAAGTAGGTTAATTGGATTTCCTTCAGAAGTTTCACAGAATTTAAAAAAAAAATTAGGGGAATGATTGTATAGAGGAGAAACTTTGCCTTGGTTGTGTAAATAAACATATGAAACATTACAAATATTGTAGTAGAACACAAATGTCATAACAATTTATTGTAATTTTACTTTCATTTACTTTAATTATTATTTTCTAAATAAGACAAATAAAAGCGCATTAGATCATTATATACATCTAATAATTTTATAATAAGATTGGTATCTTTTAAAAATAAAATAAACACTCAAACAAATAAATAAAGTGTAAATTATCAAGAATCACACAACTAGTCCTGGCTTTTATTACTGCAAAAAAAGAAATTCAGGAGGGAAACCATAAATGACTGAGGAGAGAGTGGAAGAGAAAGAAAAAGGAAATGAGACTTCTTTAAACATACTTTTTTAAAAAATTAAGTTTTGGGTTTGAATAATGCAAATGTTTTCTATATTACATAAACTAATAAAACAACTAATAAAAAACTAAAGAGATAAATAAAGAAAATCTAAAAACCAAAAGCAAATGAAGATGACATTATTTCAGATTGAAAATGTTAATTTAGCTAGTTTCTCAACATGGTGTTTTGATTCCACACACATGCACACACAAACTTCAGAGATACTAGATTTTGTTTAGAAAGTTTGTATTTGAAGTGGCATTGGTATAGTGATTACTAAGTAATTTCTGATGAATTGCCAGTTAGAGCAAATGAGCAAATATATAGATACTGTTGTGAATCATCATTTTCAAGTGGGAAAAGGGAAATGCACATTTGGAATGGGGGAATTTGAGAAAGAAATTCATGGTGATGGACCTGTAAGTATGAACTCATATACATATATATATATATTTATATACACAAATAACTATAAATATAAACTCATACATATTTTATAAATTTATATATTTATAATTATATAGGGATTATATATGTATACATATATATACATGATTCCTAGTTCTGTTCACAAAAGGAGGTAAAAGCAATGAAATAATATAAAATAGCAAAGAGCACACCAGTTTCCAGATCTTAGTTTCTAAAATCCATGTCCAGAAACTGGGCCAACTTGCTTATTATGCACTCAGCATAGATTTTTGGATGATCTTCAGACAAGTGATCTGAACAATTAATGGAATCTCAGCTGATATGGATTTTTGAAGCCAAGGAATAGAGAGGATGCTTTGTACTGTGCACCTATAAAACAGCATACAAGATATGGTGGGCGGCGTGACTCTCAGTAAGCCATCCAGAAGGAGGAACCCAACAAAGAATGACCCAACAACCACCAAAACCCAATTGCAATAAGAGAGCCCTCGTAAGCAGCATAAAGGGCATCCTAAGATCATCTAACTCAGGAGATCAAGGAGACTGTACCACTTAGTCTCACAGGTCACAGAAGTCCATCCTGTGAAGACAGGAAATCAAAGCAGATTAATCTAGTACACAGAAATAAACAAAATAATTTCCTAAAATGAGGAGACAAAGAAACAACCTCCAACCAAAAGGAAAGGAGGAATCCACAGGAAGAATGCTAAATGAAATTGAGGCAAACAATCTATCAGACACAGAGTTCAAAATAATGGTTATAAGGATACTCAAGGAACTCAGTGAGAACTACAAGGAACTTTATGAGAGCTACAAGAAACTTACTGGGAACTACATTAGCATGAAAAAGGACATAGAAACTATGAATAAGAACCAGGAGGAAATGAAAATACAATGTCTGAAATGAAGAATTCAACAGAAGGAATTAAAAGCAGGCTAGCCAAAAGCAGAGGATCAAATCAGTGAATTGGAAGATAAAGTAGAAAAAAACACCCAGTCAGAACAATAAAACAAATGGGACTCAAAAAGAATGAGGATAGTTTAAGGGAGTTTCAAGACAACATGAAATGCAGCAATATTTGCATTGCAGGGATACCAGAAGGAGAAGAAAATGAGAAAGGGGTAGAAAACCTGTTTGAAAAAAATAATGACAGAAAACTTCCCTAACTTAATAAGGGAAAAGTTCATGCAAGTCCTGAAACAAAATTGACAAACATTTAACCAGATTCATCAAGATAAAAAGAGAGAGGACCAAAATAAAATCAGAAATAAAAGAGAAGTTACAACTGGTACCACAGAAATACAATGGATTGTAAAAAATTACTATGAACAACTATACTGTAAGAAATTTGACAACCTGGAACAATGGATAAATTTCTAGAAACATACAATCTACTAAAACTGAAACAAGAAGAAGCAGAAACCCTGAATAGACCAGTAACAACTAGTGATATTGAAGCGGTAATCAAAAAACTCCTGGCACACAAAAGCCCTGGATTGGATATCTTCAGAGGCGAATTTTACCAAATATTCAAAGAAAAACTAACACCTATCCTTCTTAAACTATCTCCACGCCCCCCCCCCAAAAAAAAAAACTGAAGAAGAAGAAATTCTCCCAAACTCTTTTTATGAGGCCAGTATTATCCTCTTATTATCCTCATCCAAAACCATATAAAGACCCAACAAAGAAAGAAAATTACAAGCCAATGTTGCTGATGAACATAGATGCTAAAATCCTCAACAAAAATATTGGCAATCTGGATCCAGCAATATATCAAAAAGATCATATGTCATGACCAAGTGAGATTTGTCCCAGGAATGCAAGGATGATACAATATTTGCAAATCAATAAATGTAATATACCACATAAACAAAATTAAGGACATAATTCATATGATCATATCAATAGATGATTGAAAAATCATTGATAAAATCTAGCACCCATTTATGATAAAAACACTCAGCAAAGTAGAAACAGAGGGAGCATTCCTCAACATATTAAAGGCCAATGTCATACTCAATGGGCAAAAACTAAAAGCTTTCCCCTTAAGATCAGGAACAAAACAAGGGTGTCCACTTTCACCACTTCTATTCAACATAATACTGGAATTTCTAGCCACAGACAAGAAAAAGAAATAAAAGACATCCAAACTGGAAAGGAGTAAGTAAAACTATCATTAATTGCAGATGATATGATAGTGTACATAGAAAACCCTATAGTCTCCTCAAAAAAAGCCAACCAACCAAACAAACAAATAAACTACTCAACCTAATAAGTGAATTTGGCAAATGGCAGGATACAAAGTCAATATTCAGAAATCAATGGCATTTTTGTACACCAACAATGAAGTATCCGGAAGAGAAACATGGGGAAAAATCCCATTTACTATGGCAACAAGAAAAATAAAGTACCTATAAACAAACTTAACCAGGGAGGTAAAAGACCCGTACTTAGAAAACTATAGAATGCTGAAGAAAGAAATCAAGGAAACCATAAATAAATAGAAGAACATACTGTGTTCATAGTTTAGAAGAATTACCGTCATTATAATGCCCATACTACTCAAAGCAATCTACAGCTTCAGTGCAATTCCTATCAAAATACCAATGGTATATGTCACAGATCTAGAACAAATATTTCAAAATTTATACGAAACTAATAAGAGCACCAATAACCTCAGCAATCTTCAGATAAAAGAACCAAGTTGGAGGATCACAATATCTGATATCAAACTATACTGCAAGGCCAATGTAATCAAAACAGTACAGTACTGGTGTAAAAACAGACACATAGACCAATGGAAAAGAATAGAGAGGACAGAAATAAACCTATGCTTTCATGGTCAATTAATATTTGACAAACAGGGTGCAAGCATACAATGGAGTAAAAAGAACCTCTTCAATAAATGGTGTTGGGAGAACTGACTGGTACAGGCAAAAAAATAAAACTAGACTACCAACTTACACCATACACCAGAATAAACTAAAAATGAATAGGAGACTTAAATATAAGTCATGATACCATAAAGTCATAGAGGGAAACACAGGCAGTAAAATTTCTGATATCCCACATAGCAATATTTTTGCCAATGTATCTCCTTTGGCAAGGGAAATCAAGGAAAAAATAAACAAATGGGACTACATCAAATTAGAAGCTTCAGCACGGCTAAAGAAACCATCATCAAAATGAAAAGAGACCCAACTGTAGAGGGGAATATATTTGCTAATGATACCATCAGACAATGGTTTAATCTCCAAAATATATGAAGAACTCGTATGACTCAATGCCAAGGAGACAAACAAATTTAAAAAATGGAATAAAGACCTGAACAGACACTTCTCTGAGGAGGACATACAGAGGGGCCCATAGACATATGTAAAAATGTTAAACATCATCTCCATCAGAGAGATACAAATTAACACCACAATGAGATATCACCTGTCAGTATGATGATTATTAACAAATCAACAAACAACAAGTGCTGGCAAGAATGTGGAGAAAAGGGAACTCTAGTCCACTGTTGGTGGGAATGGAGACTGATACAGTCACTGTGGAAAACAGTGTGGAATTTTCTCAAAAAGTTAAAAATGGAACTGCCTTTTGACCCAGCAATTCCACTGCTGGGAATATACCCTGAGAATCCCAACACACCAATTCAAAAAACTTATGCACCCCAATGTTCATAGCAGTGCTATTTATAATAGCTAAGTGTTGGAAACAGCTCAAGTGTCCATCTGTAGATGAGTGAATCAAAAACTGTGGTACATTTACACAATTTAATACTACGCAGCAGAAAGAAAGAATGAGCTCCTACCCTTCATGATAGCATGGATGGAACTGGAGAGCGTTACACTAAGTGAAATGAGCCAGGCAGCAAAAGACAAATACCATATGATCTCACTTAGAAGAGGAACCTAGTCAATGAAACAAACAAGCAAGGAAAATAGAACCAGAGATATTGAAATAAAGAATAAACTGAGTGAGCAAAGGGGTAGGGGGTGGAGGATAATGGGGGAAAAAAGGGGAACGGACTAGCAAAGAGCATTTGTGAGTGACCCATCGACACGGACAACAGTGTGGGGTTGACAGTGGGAGGGGAGGCATGGGTTGGGCAGAGGAGAGCAAAGCGGGGGGGGGGTCGATAACTGTAATAGAATAACAAGATAGTAATAACAAAAAATAAAATCCATGTCCATTACAAATAAACAGTGTAGCAAGAAAAAAATTAATGGTTTCAAGTTTGGGGCAGGAAAATGATAAGGTGAATTTCAAACATATTATGCCAGAAACCAAAGAAGAACCTACAAGTTAATGGGATCACATGATGAAAAGGGGTAGGTCCCATTCAAGATTCATACTGTCCAAATGTAGGACATTTTGAAAAATCAAAAGAATAATGAATATAATGAATTATAGAATAATAGAATTAATAAATTAGATGGAATGATAATGGTGAATTAAAAAGTTGCCATTTTTTAACCACCAATATAATTAGCTGATTCAGGCAGGGAGCATTAATGCATATTAAAGCTCCTTCTTTTAAGGTTGTTTTGGAACATGATATTCACATGGTCAAAAAGTATCACCTCACATTATACAGGAATTAAAGAGAGAAAATACACCTTGACAATGGAGAACTCTAGTTGACATCACCTTTACAAGTGGTCAAGCTTAGTATCATCATTGAGAAGAAAACCCAAATTATATATATGCCTTCTGATATGATGCAATAGGAAGAACAGAGCACCACCTAAGGACAGAGTTTTTGACATAAATATTTAACCTAAATCTAATCATAAAAAAATTAGTCGAATTTTTAAGGCGTTCTGATTTCTCATGTAAGATGATTGCGACTGCATTAGTGTCAAATGTTTTGAGTGGTTACACAGGACAAAGTCCTTGTTCTTAGGAGATAATGGCTAAAGTATTATGACACTTAAGTAACCAGGGATTAAGTTTCACTGGGTCTGCAAATCGCTGTTAGGTTTTTCTGGGGAAAAAAAGACAAATTATATCTGTGTCTTTGTACCTAAATCTATAACTTTATGTCTATATCTATACTTTAATCTTACCTACATTTACATCTATCTATGAAGTAAGTTGTTAACGATTGATAATCTCGATAAAAGGTATGTGGGAGTTCCTTCAACTTTATTATAGGTTGGAAATTTTTTAAACTAAAGAAATTAGGGGGAAAGTGCTCTCATTTATCACATAGATTTTTTTAAAACTTAGTCATGTTTAAAAAATACAAAGGTTATAAAAATACACTGGCAATTCAACCCAATACTCAAAAAATGTTGTTTTTTGCTCAAGCTTACAAAGTTAGAAGGTGATGGAGGTGAGATACAAATCGAGACTAAACTGGGAATCCTCAGATGTTGCCACGTTCTATAATTGCCTTCACAGCACACCTAATCACAATCTTCGAGCCAGCTGGGGGGGGTACTAATTGTATTTCTTTAATTTTCTGAACACAACCTTCTTGTGACTTTAAATTCTGACTTTAAGTGACATTTTGACATTATCAGTTCTCAGGGAACTTTGTAGTGCAGAAAATAAGAGGTTTGAATTAAATGAAAGTTCAGGCTTTAATTCTAAGATTTTAGGTTTTCATGGATTTTAAATATTGTTTATCTCAACTACAGAAACATAAACTCTAAGATAATGTGTATGTATAATATTTAAACCTAAAGACTATAAAATGCTTTATGAATTAACAATAATAATACATACATTTAGATTTATTAAGGTTTAATAGTATATATACAATATTATATTCTGATTATTTGAATATTGCAATTCATATCACTCCATTATTCAGTGTGTCAAAATCTCAATCACTGCAGAAATTTCAGCTTTTTCTACATTTTTAAAATTGGAACTTAAAAAATGGATAAATCCATTACTGAAGTTATAGATCTTTACATTTTTATTTCAAAATTTCAATAATTAAAAGTCATTTTCAAGTACTTCATCTATGAATGTATTTATTTTTTCAGAATGGTCCTTAGCCTTTCTCTACACCTTGCAATGAAAGTCTCATTCACTACAGTAGAGAAAATTCTGAAAGCTATTACTTTGTTTCTCTTGTTAGGATAACAGCTTCCTTTACATTAATTAAATCAGAAAACCTGCCTTACATTCCACCTTGCTTTAACAGAGAAAGCATTGAGGAATGGTATAAGGAGGAGGAGGAAGGTAGATATAAACAAGAAAAAAAACTTCAGAAGTGCAATATAGAATGAATACAAATGTTTTGGTGTAATAAATTGAGATCATTCTAATTAGAGTAAGGGAAATTTTGTGGACTCTGTAAAGGCACTATAATTTATAGGACTATGTTGGTCAAATTCCAATGCAAAATGTTCTCACTATATAAAAATATAGCTCAAGTTCAAATTTGTGGAAGAAAGATTAAAAAGTAAAGTAGTGGTTGCTGAAAGGGAGTAACTAAAATTATGTGTATCTGTATATTAGGATTGATATTTATATTGGAGATATAACTACATATTGTGTTCCTATAGATACGTAACAGTTTCTTGTATTGGGCTGCTAAATATATTTAATATAATTATTTGACATTTATTCAGCATCAATTATGTGCCAAATGTTGTGCTGGACAAACTTATATAAAATAAATAAAATAACCCTATTAACCCAGTTAAGCAGGAAAGAGAGATTTTTATCATGCTGCACGAGTCGTGGTCTTCCCCTCCCCACCCCTGAGATTCTGAGACTCCTTATCACCTCACCTGCCACCCAGAATTCTGTCTTTTGAAACCACATAAAATTACTGTCTGTGAAAGTAATTTTCACAGTAATTTTCAATGCTGTGAAAGCAAGCCCTTGTCCCTATGTTGGAGCACAAAAACAACTGAGACGTACTAGTTATCATGCTGCTTCTTTCAACAGGGTTCTGCTATCTTCAGGTGTTTCATGGAAATCCATAATTATGCATATTTTGATCAAATGTTTAGATAGAAGTGCATTTTATACTTCTCCTGATGGCAGCTTTGCTCTTACAATTCTCGGATGTGACCTTTTTTTATCTTAACTCAAATATGGCTAATGTGAAGTTAAAAAGCATTGCCGCTAATAATGCCACTGCCATTTTTCCTGCTCACTCTTTCCTTTCCTAAAAAGCAGTCAATTTAATGAAAGTTTTAAAGGATTAGAACATAAATATATAACAAGATAAACAATACATGGAAAATGGCAGAAACCTTAACATAGGAGAACCTTTCAGTAGAATTATTTGAATAGATTATTTAACAACTCTTGTGGTGCAATTACACCTAGAGTATTGTGATGCAGTGAGCATGCTAAGCAAAATCAGGCGAATGGATTTGAGTATAACTTGTTCCTGGGATGAACACAAAATGGTTGCCTTCTTATTTTTCATTTACACAAGAGATTTTCATCCTATTTTGAAGTACACAATTGCTTTATAAAATGATTTTCTTGTGTTCTAACATCTTCTGTGGTATTCCAATCTAATGGATTAAGTTAAAAACTATCCAATAAGTGTCCTCAGGGGGCTTCAAAGCAAACTTCACTAAGACCCAGATCTAAGTCCTATCACTGTGAATTACTATTTGCATTTATTCAGTTTCCAAGGATTTAATTAAAAAGAACATTTAAGGTATTAGTTGCATATTTAATAGTAAGTAATCTGAATAAAGATAATCTAAGAAATCTTGAGTGCTACACAATGAATCTAAAAGTAGCACTTAAAATACATTTCATTTGCCTTCTGTCTTCTTCAAAAATGCTATCTGTGTATCATCTTCTGATCTTGTCTTCCTTTCTGTGAAGCACAAATGTTTTAAAGTGAAACATTTATAATCCCTATTGCCTCTGCTCTGTCAGGAGGGTGGGTCCTGATAGAAGAATCTCTTCCTTTGTTATATTGAGTGAAGGATGGAGAAGCAAATTATAGAATACTGGAGAAATACTAGACAGCTCTGCATCAGCATTTGGATCTCGGGAGATGGAAATTCCAGTGGCAGAGAGAGGAGAGACCTAGATTTAGGATGAACTGAGGACAAGTGGTGAGAAAACACAGAGACAGTATCCCAGCCTTTCAATCCAGACCCAAGGCCAACCAGTGCAAACAGTACATGAATCATACAAAACTTTTGTTTGCTCATAGGTCATTTGTATTCCTTTATATGTATTTATATCTTTCATCTTGATTTGGTAAATTATTTATTTTTTAGAGAGAGGGGATATTAGGGAGAAAGAGAAGGAGAGAAACATTAACCAGTTACCTTTCTCACACACCCCATCTGGGACTGAACCCATAACCCAGGCATGCACCTCACTGGGAATCAAATCCGTGACCCCCTTCCTTGCATTGTTGGACAAAGCCCAACCACTGAGCCACACTGGTCATGTCTCTTGTTCTGATTTTTAAAAATAAGAATTGTCTTTTTTTTTTAAGGTAGGTAATCTATTGTCTACTGAAGAGCTCTCTCTGGGTGTCTTTTGAGCTTCTCAAATTCACTATGTCATAATTCATTGCTTTCTGTCTACATATGACCTCCTCTACTAATACACACTTTTGTACACAGAGCTATTCTACCTGGCTGTGTAGCCTAGACACTTTAGAACCTCTGTAGATGTTCTTTCTCTCTTACCTTGCAAGTTCGGTTCATAACAACCTTCTTAGTCTACCTCCTAAATCTCTTTCTACCCTGTGGCCACTGTCTGACTTCAGACACTTATCTCTTCTTATCAGGGCCATTTTGCTAGGCTCATATCTGGTCTCTTGACTTCAAGTAAATTGGCTGTCTTCATTACCACCAATTTTCTAGGACAGAGAGCATATCTCTTTTCTAACTAAACCTAGGGGACATCACACAATCTACCTGAGATTACCATAGCAGTCTGACCTCCAGTCCACCTTGACCACTCAAGATCAAACATGTATGATTTTTTTCATTATTTTGTACAATCTGTTCCTCAAACACACCCAATCATGTTCCTACCTCTGGGTCTTTGCACTTTTTTCTCTTTCATGAATGAATTTCTTCCACATATATGGTCTTCACATTGATTTCTCACTCGAGGCATCTTCTCCTATGTCATCTTATTAGATAAGCCCTCCTTCACCACTACGTCTGAAATAGCAATCCTCTCTGTGACACTACTTATTCACTTACTCTTTTATATTACATCTTGGCACATTGTGGTGCCTCTCACCAACTAGCACATTATGTTTTTGTTTATTGGTTCATCATCTGTTTTATACCTCTAGAATTCAAGCTTGTTGGGGACAGGGCTTTATTTTTGTTATATTCTCACACATACAACAGGGCTTGCCTTATGGTAAGACTCAAAAGTACTTGGGAATGAGCACATGAAATAAGCTATTTTTGAGGTGTTGAATGTGCTTCTCCCTTCTTATATGTCTAATTGGACCAAAGTCAAATTCTTCTTTCATAATACATCAGTTTTTCTGCTAGAAAGACTAAATGGCTGCACATTCAAAGTTATTATTGCAGTTTGTAAATAACCATATTTCAATATGTTGTTTACAGATTTTTTGGATATTGATATTGTTTTTCCCATTAATAACTAGAATATAAAATATTAAAACTGATGGATCATTTATTAGAGGCTCAAGAATACTCCAATGATTAAGTCAATTATTTGATGGACTCTAAGCTCAAAGTAAGTACTAGATATAAAGAAAACGACAGCACTTTTCCCCTCTTTGCAATAGTCAGAATACTGTTCGTTATTTCTCTCTGGTTAGTCAGAATCACATTTATACAGTACATATATTTACAATTTATATATTCAAACACAGAAATACAAAAGGACCCCAGACCGCTGAGTTTGGTCCTCACTAGACAAGTCTAATGTAATTCATTCTACAGACTGTAGGGAGATCAGTTTATAAACTCTACCTTCCTTGAAAGATCTCTGTTGCAAATAAAGGAATCAGACTACTTTTCCTATCTGACTGAAATTTTTTAAAACTTTAGTTTAATCTGGAACTTGAAATAGGCTTTTCTCCTAAATTGTTAAATTGTTCAGGAAAGCACCTTCTGAAAGTTTTTCAACAACATAATTGCCTGCTAGTTGCTTTGAGCACACTGAACAATTTTCTTCCACTGAGAAGAACATAAGTTCTTAGAAAAAAGAAATCACTGAGTTGTAACATACTGGAATAACTAAGTTTGAAAACCTAATAGCCAATATTCTTTTCTTCAACTTATCAAATAATCTGAACAAGCCACCAATTTTCCTTTGGCTGAAATCATGGAAGAATCTGTTAAATTCTCTCTAAGTTTCTCTAGGTCACAAAAAAATGGATACTAAAGGACTGAAGCATAAAGAAATGAAAAGTCTTCTCTAACAACTTTATTTTTTAACACTCAAATTAGGCCTATACTCAAATAGGCATCTCCTCAATCCCCCATCTCCAACATTTCTGTTGGATTTTTTTTCAGAGCTGGATCTACGGTCCCTGCTGACACCTAGTATTACTCACATTTTTACATGCTTTCAAAAACTGGAAGTCTAGCACGGCTCATGGATTGGCATGGCGATGACAGTGAGTGTGAATGTTGTCAAGTCTTCTCTCAGATGCAATTGGTGCTTATTTTCTGTCTCTAGTGTCATATCAGCGGCCATGGCTTATTTGCTTTTCACAGCACTTGGAGCAATTACCTTTATATAAATACTTTATTACCAAAAATTTAATTTTAGCGACAACCACTTCCTCACTTTTGTCTGTCATGTGGAAATGAATTTACTTTCAGCATCATTAAAGATTGCTGGCTCTACTTCTTCTCTGCTGTCAGACTAAGAGGAAGAGTTGACAGAATTTAATCTCTGTTTTCTTTCATTTCCCAAGCTTCCACTAAGTAAATGGTATGATATTAAAAAATAAGTCACTTTAACATAGGCAGGAAAATCTCAGATATTCCACGCAGCAATATTTTCACTGATATGTCTCCTAGAGCAAGGGACATAAAGGAAAGAATAAACAAATGGGATCTCATCAAAATAAAAAGTGTCTGCACGGCTAAAGAAAACATCAAAATGAAAAGAGAACCAACTGTATGGGAAAACATATTTGCCAATGGTACCTCAGACAAGGGTTTAATCTCCAAAATACATAAAGAACTCACATGACTCCACGCTAGGAAGACAAACAATCCAATTAAAAAATGGGCAAAGGACCTGAACAGACACTTCTCCGAGAAGGACATACAGAGGGCCCAGAGACATATGAAAGGATGCTCAGCATCACTAGCCATCAGAGAGATGCAAATTAAAACCACAATGAGATACCACTTCACACCAGTCAGAATGGCTATCATAAACAAATCAACAAACAAGTGCTTGCAAGGTTGTAGAGAAAAGGGAACCCTAGTGCACCGTTGGTGGGAATGCAGACTGGTACAACCACTGTGGAAAACAGTATGGAATATCCTCAGAAAACTAAAAATGGAACTGCCTTTGGACCCAGCAATTCCACTGCTGTGATTATATCCTAAGAACCCTGAAACACCAATCCATAAGAACCTATGCACTCCAGTGTTCACAGCAGCACAATTTACATTACGGTAGCCAAGTACTGGAGGCAGCCCAAGTGCCCATCAGTAAATGAATGGATCAAAAAATGATAGTACATTTACATAATGGAATACTATGCAGCAGAAAGAAAGAAGGAGCTCCTACCCTATGCAACAGCATGGATGGAACTGGAGAGCATTATGTGAAGTGAAGTAAGCCAGGTGGCAAAAGACGAATACCATATTATCTCACCTTTAAGTGGAACCTAATCAACAAAACAAACAAGCAAGCAAAATATGACCAGAGACATTGAAATTAAGAACAATCTGACAGTACCTAGAGGAATAGTGGGAGGGGATAATGAGGGGGAGGGAGGAAGTGTTTTCAGGAACAACTACAAAGGACACATGAACAAAACCAAGGGGGGATAGAACCAGGGAAGAGAGGTGGGGATGGCTGGGGTAAGGGGGGAAAGTGCAGGCAACTGTATTTGAACAACAATAAAATTTTCTAAAAAGTCAAAAAAATAAGTCACTTATTTTTAATTTTGGAAGTTTTTATAATTGAATTTATATGATTAGTCAAACTTAAAATAAGCTTCCAGATTTAGAAAAATACAGTAAAATAATTATAGACCCAAATAAACAGCTTTGTGGCTGTTGCCATAGAATTGAATGAACTTTTGACTAAAAACTATTTTTCTGATGTCATAAAAATACAAGTACCAATAGCAATAATAATTGAGGACATTTATGAGGACTTAACATTTGTCAATAACTGTTATATGCATCTCCTCAATTTGTTCTAACAGCTAGAGAACATAGGCCTTTATTCTATTTCATAAAAAAGAAATTGTGAGATTTATAGAGATTATACAATTTACTCATGTTTATACATTTAATAAGGTATAAGTTATAATTAAGACTCTACCCCTTAATGGTATGTGTTACATTTATTAAACTATAATTTACAATAATGTTATGCTAAATTATCATTTCAGATGTATTTGAAATAGTTATGTAATAGTAAATGTTTATAAACAAATATAAAAGAATTAGGAAGACCTGTCTCAAAGGTAAAACTGAGATTTTTTACCATTGTTTAAGCATTAAATCTACCAAAATTTGTTAATTTTTTGTAGGCTTTCTGAAATATCAGAAAAATGATACCATATTAAAAGTATGGATTTTTATCATGACTTTATATTAGAAATTATTACATATTCTATTTTATATCAATATAATAGTAATATATTTTTTGAATTGTGTAATTTTGTTACCCAACACAACCAGCAGGGTGGATTCTACCACTCACTGCCTACCAGGCAAATCTAAAGACAGAGTTCAGTGGAAACTTATTTAACGGCAAGTTTCTGCCTGAAGTACCGGATAACAAAAGTAAGGTGAAAGAAAAAGTCAGAATACGACATCGGAAATAGTCTCATTACAACTACTACATAGGTGGAAGAACTGAAAATAACACAAGAACAAAAATCTGTTCACAGTGCTATTTTCACCAAAGTCTTTGGAAATAACAGTAAAGTTCTGCCTCAAAGCCTGTTTCCTCTAATACACCCAAAGAAAAACCACCCTGTCCCCCTCTGCTAGCTCAGTTTAAAGTTGCATCAGAAACCTCTTTTCCCACCCAAAAGTGTCATAAATATAGGTGACTCAGCTGGTCTGCAGTCACTGTCCAGCTTCGGGCATCTTTTGGAATCTGTGCCCCGCAGGACCCTACTCACAGGCCCACGCTGGCCACCACTGACATTGCCCCTGGGAGGGAAGGAGAAAGAACCAACTGATTTTTTGCTTCCTGATGCTCTATTTCAACAGTCCTCTCCCAGAATCCTGTGTGTGCAGAAAGCCAGTGGGAGTGTCCAGCCTTCAACCAAGGAGGACCAGTGTGGTTGCCTTTGCGCTCCTCCAGCCACAATGTTCAGCAAGTGGGCAAAGTCTCCAGTCGCTCATGCACAGCTCAAACCTCTCCTCATTCTGGGGGGACACACCCACTGTTACAGTTTTATGATATGACTATTTTATTCGTTAATAATATTAAAATAATAATAGAGTAAATGATAACATTTCTCTATCTTAATTTGAAATATTCTTAATGCAATAGTTGTTAAATCTGTTTAAGGATCAGACAGTGCCAAAACTGTAAGTATAATTTTATCATGTATAGGAAAACAACAATATATGTGTAAAATACTGATGTGGACATTGGCTAGCAGTGTCCACATCATTATGGATGAAATAAAACATTCACATGGACTACCGAGTCCAGTGGAAGAAAAAGGACAGTGTGGCTTTTCTCTTAAGGGGAGTAAAACCCGGAGGCCTCCTCCATGATAGGCCTTTTTTAAAATTTCTGGTCACATTACATGATGGTCCTCATTTACTATGCACAGGTTCGCTACCTTTTACAGACAACAAAGGAGCCAATGACCCTAATCACATCACAGAAGAAGGATATTAGCAAATGAAAAATCAAAAGTGGTTGAGCAGGTTACACTGGTCCCTGTAAGGTTTAGCATGGATTTTAGGAAGTTACAACAAACATTTGCAGGGTGAGGGAGTTTTCAGCAAGAAGCAAGACTCAAAACAGCTTAGGTATATTGCAAATCTGATTACCCAGGAGAGAACCTATCTGTGGGTGTGGGTCCTGTGCATCTCTCAGTGGGAGCTGGGCCCACACCATGCAGAAGGGTCTGCCACAAAATACGTTGAATGCATTTTGGTAAAATGGGTGAATGATTTGGGTGAAGTATTTTATTAAAGGTTATGTGTATGTTCAGTACTCAAGATCATAGGACTATAACATATAAATCATCAAAATTGAATTTTTTTTAGGTTTTTGCAGTTTTCAAAGAAAAATAAAAGGCATGCTTAGTGTACAGCAGGTGAGAAGATTTTATTTCTCAGGTTCATCTGTAAGTAAAGGAGAAGCCATGTCTCAGCAGGTCCGGGAGGGCAACCAAAATGTGAGTCAAAGTCCAGGATAATTCTGAAGACTTGTTTCTTCTCTGATAAGCCCTGATTTCCTCTCAGAATTAGGTTTCTGTTGTTCCTACAAGGTCTCTGCCACTGTGGGCAACCACTAAACTTCCCTCTGTTGTTTTTCTGTTCTGGCTCCTACTACCTCAGCGTTCCTGATCTCTCTTGTTCTGCCCATGGCTTTGACTCATTCTCAAATCCTCCCTCAGGACCTCCTCAGCTGTGGTACCATTGGCTTGGGAGGCCAAATAATTCTCAGTTCTTGGAAAGAGGCTTTCCCATACTCTGAAGGATATTTAGCAACATCCTTGCTCTCTGCCTACTAGATGCCATCACTTTCCCATGTTATAACATCCTAAAGGTCTCCAGACAATGCTAAATGTTTCCAAGGGGCAAAATTGTCTCTGGTTTCAACCAATGACTTTTGCTTAAGAATGTCTCCCTGTGTGTCACATCACATTCTTTCTCTCTCTCCTCTCTCTCTGTCTTTTTTCTCTCTCTCATATTGTCTCAAGTTAAAATTACTTCCAGAAAAAGCTTCCCAGAAAAATGACAGTATACCCAACCAATATCTTACATAAATTTTTCCATTAAAATTAAATAATATCTTACTTCTAAGCCCTTAAGGGACATTAAATAAACCAAATTAGAGACACAATTTCCCTTTATCCTATTACTATTTATAAGAATTTGTTTTTTTAAACTTAAGGGATCTTGTACAAACAATACATTTAATGGTGAAAAAAATTTATTTAAAGTTCACTTCACTTCTGTTTATATTTTATTAAATCCAAGTAAAATAAAATGGACTACTTTTAATTTAAAATATAATTTTAATGTGATTTAATTTTTAAAAGGAAATTCTATTTCTCTGTCTACCACTCTGTCAGTATATACATGGAGATATGTTTGAATGGATAACTTATATTGCAGAACTCTGGGTGTTAATTCAGACAGACTCTTAGCAGATCTTGGGGAGAAACTCAAATGTGATTCAAGGTCCAGGATAATTCTGGAGACTTGCTTATATGACCTTGGGAATTTACTTAATCATTTTTCCCTTAGTTTTCATATTTTTGAATGGAAATAAAAATATACCAACCTTATAGAGCTTTTATGATGACTAAATGAGTTAGTATTTATGTTTTAAAAATCTTAAGTGTTTATTATATACCCAATCACAGTAATGAGCATATCTATTTTTTCCCAAAGTTTTCTTTTATGTCACTATCTTTATTGTGGTAACAGTTTCATGTATGTCTTTATGTAGAAAACTCATCATATGGTACATTTTATGTATGCACAGTTTATGGTGTGTTGATTGTACCTGAATGTAGCTGAAAAATTTTAAGTGTCCATTAAATAAAAATATATTTATAATGATTTCACCTAGTAAAAAAAATAGTTGTTTATGGGTGGTGGTAGTCTGTGTGGTTTGTTTACAGTTTATTAGAGTTTTATTGAATTTAATTAAACTTTTTTTCTGCATTATTTAGATCTTTAAATGATGAGTGTATAAAAGTAACATGAGTTATTTATCATTCTTTCTTAGAGGGAATCATTTTGAATATAATGATGTGTTTAATATGCATTTCTAATTCTTTACAGTTTGTAACTCTTTCTTAGACAAGCTGTGGATGTACTATTTCTCATCTAAGTCTCTGAGTGCCATTTTTCCATTGTTACCCATTTGACGGGTACATATCTCAGAGATGACTAACTTTGCCATCTTTAAATATGACTATGAGAACCCACAGGAAACCTTTCCCACATTTTGTATTTCTCTCCTGCATTCAGAAATAATCCATAGAGTAAGTGAAGCCTCCCTTATATTTAATTTTAATAGCATGGGACAATTTAAGCGCATTTGGTTTTCCATCTATAGAATACAACTGCTACTAAACGATTTTGGCTTAGTAATTTTCCACACAGGGAGTGTTAAATTCTTACATTTCCTCTTTGCTCCTCTGAGTAAGACTAATTTTGTTCCCTCTATTGTTCGTTTCTTCTTGTTTCCACAAGCTGTATATGAGCACAGAACACTTAACCGAACTGTCTCCGCCTCTGAGTGGGCCAAATTGTATCAATTTCTGTGGCATACTGGCAAGAATGTCCCCTCTTCCTTACCCTGATACACACAAACTGATCATTTTATACTTGAAGTATAGGCAATTTGAATATTTTCAAGACGAGACTATTGGTTACAAGACAAACCTTTCACCCATGATGAAATGGCTACTGATAGCCTCATATATGTCAACATTTTAATTGGTGCCCATGTTAAAGACTCACTTTTTAAAGGTTTTTTTAATATAAATATATATTAACTGTAAACATTTAGAAAATATAAGTAATTACTTTATTTCATTATCTCCCCATGACATTGGCCACACCTGTGGCTGTCCCAGTGCCCACTTTTGTATGGACACAGGATATGGGGAACAGAGATGCAACTGATTACAAGAGTCTACTCTTTTCTTAAAAAATATATATTTTATTTATTTATTTTTAGAGAGGGGGAAGGGAG
Source organism: Glossophaga mutica (assembly GCA_039655065.1). Classification (NCBI taxonomy): domain Eukaryota; kingdom Metazoa; phylum Chordata; class Mammalia; order Chiroptera; family Phyllostomidae; genus Glossophaga; species Glossophaga mutica. Next base: position 80,360,093 of record CM077304.1, read on the forward strand.
GGAGAATGGGAGGGAGAAAGAGAGGGAGAAAAACATCGATGTAAGAAAGAAACGTTGATTGGTTGCCTCTTGTATGTACCCAGAGTAGGACTAAACCCACAACCCAGGCATGTGCCCTGACCAGGAATCAAACCAACGACCTTTTGCTTTGTGGAATGATGCCCAACCAACGTAGTCACATCCATCAGAGCTACGAGAGTCTACTCTTTACTGAATAAGCAAACACAAAGCAGCCTTGGATTTCCTTTTTGGGGGGGCGGGGGAGCTGTGGAAGCAGCTTAGAAACAGTACACCTCAGACTCACTTGACACAATTACATTTTTATTCACAGCATACTATTTGACCTTTGGCAATAACCTCAGTTCATTAAGGTAGAATTTTGATGCCTTGTTCTATTTCATTCCAGCTGATACTATTTCAACACTTGCTTCTTTTTCTGTTATCCTCTATGTGTTAAGATTCTCACCCCAATTTTCAAAACACCCCATGATCTTATTTCATCTGACTGCTGCCTCTGACAAGGACTTTCTATTCCTCTCAGATGACTTCTCATGAGCCAATGGCCATGCCTCGCCATTTACTCTATTAGATGCTTGTTTTGTGTTCTTTTTTCCATGTTTAGATATCTTCTTTGCTCTTCTTGGACACTTTCTGGGGACTACTTCTGCTTTACAGCCCATTTCAACTCCTATTTTCTCTGAGTGTCCTCTGAAAGCATATTTGTTCTCATCCTGGTCTTAGAATTTAGTGGTGGAGGAACTTTTAGAGATCATGCAGTTCAATCTTTGATGAAGTCTGAACAATTTCAGTGAACTCTTCAACGTTAACTAATGAGCTACTGCAAAACTGATATTAGAATTTACATCTTTAAATTTTATATCACAAGACTGTGCTCTTTTCCCAATATTATGTGGCTTTGTTATTTAAGCACATACTTCTTTCTGGTCTTAGTTTATTATCTTGTGTGAGCCTTATTTCCCAGTTTGGTAAAAGCTTCTTGAAAATTAGGCTTATACTTATATACCCTCCAGATGTAACCCAATCCAAGCCATAGAACTGTCACATGTTCCCTCTTGCTCTCTCTCTCTTTTTCTCTCTCTTTCTGGTACCCTAGTACCATGTATAGATTTAGTGAATGGCTGTTATTTACTTTTCTGTTGAAGACTTTAATTTTTTAGAGCAGTTTTAGGGTCACAGCAAAATTAAACATAAGGTACAGAGATTTCTCATACAGTCACTGCCCCGTTTTCAATGCATGTAGAATAATGCCCCCCGCCGCCGCCAATATCAGCATCCCCCACCAGAATGGCGCATTTGTTGCAACTGATGAACTTACACTGACACATTATAATCACTCCAAGTACAATTATTACATTAGCAAATTAGGGTTCACTCTTGATGAGATGTCTGTTTTTAAGAGTTATTATGAAGTCTTCGTATACTCAATATAAGCTCGGTTAAGACACTTTGTGACCCTTTATAAGTGTTTGGTTTTGACCAAATGTTAGATCATAACAATTTACTGGATGCTACTCTGATTCTCCTCTACATCTGCCACCCTGAATTCTTATTAATCAGGTCCATCACCTTTCTCTCTATTGTTTATGTGACATGTACTCCCACTTCTCCACCAAAACAAATCTCTATGAAAGGCCACAAAGGCCAGAGCTCAGTGTAACAAAGCTCACTTCATGTCTTTAGGATCTGCTTCCTTTTATCGCTGGCCTATTACATAATTCTTATTAGCTCAGGTGTTTTGGGGTGTGTGTGTGTGTGTGTGTGTGTGTGTGTGTGTGTGTGAGAGAGAGAGAGAGAGAGAGAGAGAGAGAGAGAAACTGTGACAAGCCATAGTCGCTGTGTTCACTATGTAAGGCTTATCTTTGTAGATGCATGTGCAAGAGTTTTACCTCTTTCCTAACAGTCTTACCACACATACAGAACTAAGTCCACAAGACAGGAACTACATGTACTTGGTGAAGCAGACTGGGAAGCAGCTGCTCTTAGGATAGTGCTGGGGAAACCACATGACTGACTCATAAAAAAGATGACAGGAAGAGAGAACGTGTTTGAACATAAGAAGGTTTACAGTGAATTGCCCTTTCACAAGGGAACCGTCCCACTGAACAGCAAGTTAGTAATCTAAACTACACTATTAAAACTACTCATGCTTAAAATAAGTTGTCTTAGTCATTAATTAAATTATAAAACCACTGAATAAACTAGACGAAATCTTGGTAAAATGGAACTTAATTATAAACTTTAATCTTGGCAATGCTGCTTGAATGAAACTTAAAACTGTGCCCATAAATGTCTGTACTCAATAAAACACAACCTTTCCACTTATTAGCAGCACTCCCCTCACACTAGGGGTTTCCTTTTCTTAAGCTGTGAGCCTAGCCCACTCCCCACTTGATAGGTCCTTAGGAGACTGTGTATTTCCTTAAACACAGAGACAGCACTTGGAAGCCTCTCAGATGACTTATAACTTAAAACTTGTTTAATCAGAATTTCAACTGGGGGAAATAAAAGTTATGTTAGGTAGCAGCATGATATTCCTTTCACCTGTGATTTAATTTAATTTCCTTTTCTTTTACTGTGAGACCATAATGTTTATTACTTTTAGCAAAAATGAATTAAAGAGAAATCTTGCTTGCCGGCTGCAGTAGCCCTTCACACTTAAGGAGGTTCTCTGCCGGGAAATGGGCTGCCTTAAAGCATGCACTTTTGCCCTGAGAACTCTGGAGCCTATCCCAGTGCATGTGCACCCCCTGGATATCTTCCTGCAGGCAGCTCTAAAAGAAATAGCTTTGTAATAAAGGCTGTCCTAGGGTTTGTTTAAATTAGTGAAAGTAGGCTAACTTTGCTAATAATAGTCACTGAGCATACAGTGGCTCTTATATAATGCATTTTTTTCTCACATAGATTAACTGTCAGGCGAACAATTAGACAGGGTGCCTTGATACCCTGTGGGCCATCATCCCCATTGGATTGCAAAGAAATAAATGTACATTGAGGAGAACATGTGGTAGATTTTCATGGACCAGTCTCGGTGGCAGTGCATATCATTTCTATTTCCCTTCTACTAAAGTAGAACAGAGTCACGTGGCCTCGACTTAAGTATAAGAGAGGCGGGAAAACATGGTCTGGTGCTCTGTCCAGGACGAAGAGATGCTCATGGATTCGGGTGAGCAGTTAGTTGTTTCTGCCGTACCCATTCAAGTTCATTCAGTCTCCACTGGGTAGGAAAGGAATCTCTTATCCTTGGACAGATCTTTAAGAAAGCTTTAGCCTTCTGAAAGGAGATCAGTTAGGCAATTTCCTGGTTTTTAATCCAAGATAGTATATGTAATTTTTCTAAGTGAAATTAGGATTATTGATACCAAATGCATGTATCTTCAAATAGATATGATTTCTAACAGATTTTACAAAGTTTGTAACCATATTTTCTATGTTTGAAAAAAGTTAACTACCTCTGTTATCGCGTATGACTGCCTTTTTTTGTCACATCCTTTACTGATGATTTTAGGCCTAGGTAAAAAAATTCAAGATCTATACAACTAAGTTGAGTTTTTAGACTTCAAAACTCACCAGCTTTCCTAATAGAGCATTTTTTTTTTTAATTTAGGAAGAATTATACTAAAGCTGGGATGACCAGTCACACTACCTCAGGGATGTAAGGAATGACATGTTGGTGAAACTGGAGGCTTCAGAGTGAGCCTTAGTGTGAAGTTTGGTATTATGTTCTTCAAATCAACATAACTTTCCTGATAGTAAATTATACCAAATTCATTTGTGGCATAATTTATTGTCCCCATCTTTTATTTTCAGTTGACTTACTGTCTTGGCAAATAAGGACATTCTAAAGCTTAAAAAATAATTGCTTCTAGCTGGACAGATCCTCTACTGCCCCATGATGGCCCCAGCCCACGACCACTTCTGCACTGAGGTTTCACTGCTGTTAGCAGAGGCAGTTCTCCAACCGGGCCTCCACCCCTCCTAGTGCCGTGCCTCTTAGCGACCCCCCAGCAGTGAGGGTGATCAGGCCACATCTCTTCCAGAGACCCTTTTGTTCTTCGCCAAGTTGACTTCTGGTAGCTACCTCTGTGCACAACTCTTTAAAAAGGTTTCTTCAGTGGGTTGATCACCTGTCCCAATTTGCTTAGTGCTGAGAGGTCTGCTGAGATGCTAAAACTGGGAAAATTCCTGGAGAGCTGGGATGAGTTGGTCCTCTTGAACTCTTCAGGTCCTTCCGAACTGCCAGGTAATAGCAGTAGCACAAATACTCTTAAATGACCCTCAGCATCACAGCTCTGAGGCAGTAAGCCTCAACTACTTGCTCTTGGTTCAGCAGGAAGTGGTTCTCAAATTGTGGTCCCACACCCCAAATCATAGTGAAAGTGATTTTTACAATGCAAATCCCAGGGTTCTGTCCAAGATCAACACCAAAATCTCAGTGGATGGGGCTTCAAATCCCACATTTCTGATAAGTAACTTACGGTAAAATTTTGATGTGCTGAAATTTGCTTATGGAATCCATTTATAAAGTGGGAAGACACAGCTCCTATCTTATCGGTCTGGATCAAGTTTGGTAACTATAGTGTTTGACAAAAACCTCACACTTTTTAAATGCACTCAAATTTATTTAAGAAATATAGGCACTTATGCAAATAAAGCCTCTCAAGTTATACTTAGGCATGTTTGGTGTAAAATGGGAGTCCAGACATCTTTGTCTCAGTGTCTCCACCCATCCCCCACCCCCAACCACAGCTGTCACCTGACATCCACACTCCCCTCAGCCAGCCTTTCTCTCGTGCATCCCATAGCAGCCTTTGTGAAAACTCACTTTACTACAGTCATGTCTGTACCACTGTCAAACCTTCTGGAAAGAAAGCTGTATTTTTTAAAATTCCTGGTTACTTTCCTTGTGATTTCTTCTATCTGACAGTATTACCCCAAAGAGAGCTCACTCCCACCCCAGAATCTGAGCAGTGTGTGCTGGTCCTTCCCAGTTGTGTCAGGCACAGGACCTGCAACTTTATGAGACACACAACAGGCCTCCTCCTTCCCTGGCTCCAGACTGGATGGTGGGTCTTTCTCTGCGGGGAGAGGAAGCAGTGGTGGCCATCACCTCTGTCTTTAGGTTTTAACTTCTTTTCTTGATGGTCAGGTATTAGCTAGGACTTTCCTTTTCTGGTCAACAGATTCTCCCTAATTTATTTTCTTTTCTTAACTACACAACACTGAAGAAAGAAATCAAGGAAGACACAAACAAATGGAAGCATATACCGTGTTCATGGATTGGAAGAATTAATATCATCAAAATGTCCATACTACCCAAAGCAATTTACAAATTCAATGCAATGCCTATTAAAGTACCAATGGCATATTTCACAGACATAGAACAAACACTTCAAAAATTTATATGGAACTATAAACGACCCCAAATAGCTGCAGCAATTTTGAGAAAGAAGAGCAAAGTAGGGGGGATCACAATACCTGATACCAAACTGCATTACAAGGCCACTATAATCAAAATAGCCTGGTACTGGCATAAAAACAGGTACATGGACCAGTGGGACAGAACAGAGAGCCCAGAGATAAACCCAAGTCTCTACAGTCAATTAATATTCAACAAAGGGGGCAGAAACATAAAATGGAGCAAAAATAGCCTCTTCAACAAGTGGTGTTGGGAGAACTGGACAGCTATGTGCAAAAAAATGAAACTCGAGTATCAAGTTATACCATACACAAAAATAAATTCAAGGTGGATAAAAGATTTAAATACAAGCCATGACACCATTAAAATCCTAGACAATAACATAGGCAGGAAAATCTCAGATATTTCACGCAGCAACATTTTTACCGATATGTCCCCTAAAGCAAGAGGCATAAAGGAAAGAATAAACAAATGGGATCTCATCAAAATAAAAAGCTTCTGCACGGCTAGAGAAAACAGTATTAAAATAAAAAGAGAACCAACTGTATGGGAAAATATATTTGCCAATGATACCTCAGACAAGGGTTTAATCTCCAAAATACATAAAGAACTTACACGACTCCACTCTAAGAAGACAGGCAACCCAATTAAAAAGTGGCCAAAGGACTTGAACAGACACTTCTCCAAGGAGGACATACAGAGGATCCAAAGACACCTGAAAAGATGCTCGATATCTCTAGCTATCAGAGATATGCAAATTAAAACTACAATGAGATACCACTTCACACCAGTCAGAATGGCCATCATAAACAAAGCAACAAACAGCAAATGTTGGAGAGGTTGTGGAGAAAAGGGGACCCTAGTGCACTGTTGGTGGGAGTGCAGACTGGTACAACTACTATGGAAAACAGTATGGAATTTTCTAAGAAAACTAAAAATGGATCTACCTTTTGACCCAGCAATTCCACTGCTGTGATTATATCCTAAGAACCTTGAAACACCAATCCAAAAGAACCTATGCACCCTATGTTCATAGCAGCACAATTTACAATAGCCAAGTGTTGGAAGCAACCTAGGTGCCCATCAGTAAATAAATGGATCAAAAAACTGTGGTACATTTACACAATGAAATTCTATACAGCAGAAAGAAAGAAGGAACTCCTACCCTTTGCAACAGCATGGATGGAACTTGAGAGCATCATGCTAAGCGAAATAAGCCAGGCAATGAAAGACAAATACCATACGATCTCACCTTTAACAGGAACCTAATCAAGAAAACAAACAAACAAACAAGCAAAATATAACCAAAGACACTGAAATTGAGAACAGGCTGACAGTCACCAGAGGGAAGAGGGGAAGGAATTTCAGGGGAAAAGGGGAAGGGTTTAGAGCAACAAGTATAAAGGACACATGGACAAAAACTATGGGGGATGGAAATGGGAGGGAGGTGGGGAGGAATGGGGTGGTGGTCTGGGTGTGAGTAAAAGACAGAAAACTGTACAAGATCAACAATTAAAATAAAAATTTAAAAAAAGAAAGAAAGAAAAGCCTATGGGAAGTGAACAACCTGTTGTAATAGGTCTGCCCACCAGATGGCACTCCTGGGTTAGCTTTGTTTTCAGTTTGCATCAGAGCAGACCACTGATTTTTACATCAGAGCGAGAACAGGAAAGACATACTTATGTTTCACAATTCACTTGCCTGACTACAAGGACTAAAATGGTTCAGGGTTCTTCATATTCTTAGGTGGTTGTTGTACTGTTAAATCTGAGATATACAGTAATATATTGGAGGGTACATTACATTGTAGGTGGATGCCTCCTTTGAGCTCCCCAACTATTTGTTGCTCCAGACCAGAGTCACAACGAGCAATGTGCCTCTTCCCACAAAAATGGAGCTTGGGCCTCACTGTATCTTTCACTGAGACACCTTATTTCCACCTGCAGCCTCACTTCTGACTCCTAATGGGACAGCACAACTGCCACCCTACACCTTTTCCCTAGACCTGGCTTTCTCTCTTCATGCTCTCTACTTATACAAACTAAGTTTTAATAATTACTGCGGTTATACTTTATATATATATAATTACAGTTTGTGACTAAATAGAAAAATAAATATATTTTCAGAAGAAGATATGGCTAGGTTTTGGGAAAGATATGGCTAGGATTTTAGAGGAAGATGATTTAAAAAAATTTTTAAATCCCCTGCCCAAATTAGCAAATAAAACTTAGAGCTAGGAAAAATGGAAACCTAAAAAAATGGTGTCCCTTGATTGATAATTATATGAATGTACAATCCACAGCATAAAAAGATAATAGGTGCACTTATCTTAAGACTCTTAAAGTAGTGACAGTATATGAAAATATACAAATAGAATTGTAACATAGGGGATATCAAGACAAATTCTCAAATTTACCCTCTTCCAATTAGATCATAGTGATTAGAATTATGATTCTAATTAGATTATGGGCTTGTATGATACAAGGGCTATCAAAAATAATAAAAAACTCAATGAGATCATTTAACCTAACTAAAGGAGCCCTACCTGGGGCATTTTTGAGGTAATGGTAAAACCTAGAAAGCAGTAGCCCCTTCTTGCATTTTACACATTCCTTCCTTTGGGTAAGGCTGCAAGGCATTTTCTGGAACTACTTGTGTGTCTTGAGCAAATTACCAAACCTCTGTAAGCCTCATTTTTCTTACCTGTGAAATAGTGATCACAGTATTCAGTTTGCAAAGCATTGGTGAGGTTTTAATTGTGCAATGTTTGTGAAACATGCATGCAGTAGATTATCAGAATATAATGTCTTTATTAGTATAGTAGGATCTCAATTAGTAGGAAGCATTAATATTTTTATAATTTGTTCTCTTTAAATAGCTGTTAATAAATAAGCACATGCTGAATCACTTTGCTTTGATACTTTATTGCTCAGCAAGGAAACTCTAATTTTCTGCATGTAATTTATGGCATATGGGAAGAAACTCTCTTATTTTTACATTGGTAGAGAGGAAAAAATGATGGCAGAGCTGGGGTGAAGGCAAGACGGAAACATCAAGTGAAATTTTAATACCTGAAAATAGTAAGGAGTACTAAGAACAGAGAGGGATCAGAAACCACAAATACAAGTTGGTGGGTCCCAGTACCCTCCAGTGGTGAAAAAGCAATTGAGAAACTGGCTTAATATATTAATAAAGTATGCAATTACTCATCAACCTGGCTTATCCTCTGCCATTTATTAAATTTGTGAAAACCTCAATGAAACTTTGGTAATAAAAATAAAGTATATATAATTGAAAGGTTTAAATTATGGAGGCCAGTCTATATATATTTTTAAAGATTTTATTTATTTGTAGAGAAGGGGGAAGGAAGGGAGAGAGAGAGGGAGAGAAATATATCAATGTGTGGTGGCCTTTTGTACACCCCAACCATGGACGTGGTCCACAACTCAGGCACATGCCCTGAATGGGAATCGAACCAGCGACCCTTTGATTTGAAGGCTGGAGCTCAATGTACTGAGCCACACTAGCCAGGGTAGATTTTTTTTTTTAATAACCTAATGTCTTGACTCTTTCACACTGATACTGTCTTCAACCTTCAATCATCAATTTCAAAGATATTAGAGCTAGACAATATTTCTTTTAGTTTTGTTTTAAATTAAGTAAGTTTATTCATTTATTCTAGCCTTTTGAATGTATCTGCATACTCTGAAGCTGCTTTTAGCTTTCTGTCATTTATAGGGAATGATGTTGTCAATGAATAATAATGAACGAATTGTTTTGTTAATATTCCATTCAACAGACTTTTTTTATTTTAAATTTAAAACATTGGGATTTAAGAAGTATATTTGGAAAAAAGGTCTGCTGAAAATTTTGCTTTCTTTGCCATAATGAAACTTCAATTGGGTTGAAAGTTAGATTTATGTTATCACTTCAAAAGAGGCTGCTTGGAGAGTGTCGCATGTAACAAACTAAAGTCCTATGCTGAAGCATGGACACCTGAATAGCACAGATGTTGTAATAATGTTAACTTGTTTCCCTTTCTTTATTTCTGACCACTTTTATGTCTTATAATGACATTCTGAATCCCCACCATCTTTAAAATCAGGCATCTTGACACAGTCAGTAACTTTAATAAGAATAGTTTGTATTCAATTATTTGGACCACAAAGAAAAAACTCTACAAAATAGGGTCCAGGACTCAATTCGGTGAACATGTGCTACAATTTGACAGTGATGTTAATGTCAAATTGTGGAAATGAGTTTTTATCCAATAAATTAATATGCAAAGTAAAATTTAAAACATAGTATATTTGATTCAAGATAAGAGAGCACTGAAATTAGCCATATTCAGTGTTCTAGTATTTATAAATTTTCTATAAGTCAGCAGAATTGGAAAAATACAGGAGCTCTGGCCAGGTGGGACAGTAGGGTGGAGCATCATCCTGCACACCAAAGGGTTGCGGGTTCAGTCCCCAGTCAGGGTGGGTAGGAGAGGCAACCTTTGATGTTTCCTTCTTACATCGATGTTTCTCTCTCTCTCCCCCACAACATCCTCTCTCTCTCAAATCAATAAATACATCTTCATGTGAGGATTAAAATATATAAATAAATACATAAACAAACAAGAAAAACACCCTAAACTTTAGTTGTTTTGAGCAAGATTTTGTGGAGATATGAACAATATTAGAATTGTTTGAATGGCATGACTTAAGGGTGTGCTTCTCAAATTTTTAAATGTCCAATTTAGACAAATAAAAAGATATTACATAATAAAGCCAGAAAGAACCTGCTCATCTCATTTTAATTGAGGGGATGGCTATAATTTTCAGAGTGCACAGTTAGTACTGACGTTCTTTTTTCTTGGAAACTCTGCCAATGCAAACCAGTAGTTGCACGTTCTTTATGTTTCTGGTCTTAGAGGCTGGACTACTTATAGGGATCATTGATAGCATAGACAATTTTTCAGTTTTCTTTTCAATATTAGACATAAGATAAAAATCAATCCACATATAATTATCAATGAGCACCACATTTAAATGTAAATCACAATTTAAATTAAAAAATTAAAGAAATATAAACAATAAAATACATATCTTTCTCCACTGATTAATCACTTTACCAATGTCTGTTAATGTGCCTATAGTTTTCATTTCAAGCTCGAATTAAATGTGAAGTTCAACATAACTGTTGATTCTTTATTTTTAATCTCTTTAGACTTCAGGGTGACTTCTATACTCCTTATTTTATTACTAATTTTCCATAGTCATCTGCTCAAAATTAGGGAGGGAGGGAGGAAAGGAAGGAAGGGAAGAAAGAAGGACAGAAGGAAGGAAAGACATGAAAATAATGAAAGAATAAAAAAGAAGAGTGAAAGAAAAGAAGGATGAAGGGAGGGAGAGAAAAGAACGAACACCCTGACCTCTGCCGATTCACCACCTCCTTCCTTCTTCCCTCTTCTCTCTTGCCATCTGAGTGTAGAAAGAGCTTTGATTAGAAATGGACACATCAATTAACCATCAGCTTTCTCGTCTTACACAGTTGTAAAACCACAACTTTAAGACTTTTTATGTGAGGTGATTAACAAGAATGTTGTGTGGATGAATTACAAATAGAATTAAACCCTAAAAATGTAGATACTACTGATTTGCATAAATCTCTTAATGAGGTTTTTTTCTTAGTCTACATGGAGTTGTCCATGAAGAAACCTCATACCAAAAGAATGAGTCCTCTGAGCAATAGCTACTTCAAATTCATGGAAATGCCATATGTCATGGGTTATAAAGGGAATGTTCTTAGACAAAGAAATTGATTCAAGGGACCATTGTGCCCTCCTATACCCCTAGAGTCATGAGGAAGAAATAACTAAGAAATAACTACTGAGTTCTTGAGCAGTAGCCAAGTTAAACTATTGTCCATCTTGTAAACATTTTTCTACTTAGCTAAGGTTTTAAAAGAAAATTTTCCACATTACAGAGAGTGTAAGTCAGCAGAAATCTTCATCTCTTTCAGATTCAATTCATTTTCATAACAAATATCCTGAAATAAAATTCATAGGTAATATATCTCATCTACAAGTGTAGTTTATAAATCCACATACTGGCAGTTTGTAATTTAAAAGACAATAAAAAGAAAAGTAGATGCTAAAGTGATTTCCATATGTAAATATTTAAGCACAAGTGTAACCAAATAATTAGAAGTCTGTAGTTAAACAGAATCATCATAATGAACAGCTAAACAATGTAAATGAATACATGGGTTTTGTTTTGGCAACTAAAATACCATAATCCATGAAAAATCTTGATCAATGTCATGATTTTCTAAAATGGTGAATAGACTTAATAAAGTTCCAAAAATATAAAGTGTAATTAAAAAATTATGGTGCTAATATTCTGGAAAAATCAATAGATATTAAAGTATTTAAAATATGTTTTATTTGAAAAACAGAATTGAGTTCATGTAGGTGACATACAATTTTGTAGTAATCTTAACATAGGACTACTAGGTTTTTCACAGAGGGAAAAATCAATTTCTAAGTTGAAGATATCTCTCTGAACGCCTATCAGACATTTGTAATATTGGGGAGAGTACAATGGACATGAGAATGAATATAACTAAATTGTAGATCAGCTCCAGGTTTTCTCATTTTTGTGGCTCTCAAGTCCAAACTTTGTCTCCCACCTGGTGACACAGACTAGCCCCTTTCACAGCCTCATAGTCCAAAGCACTGATGTTACTTAGGTCAAGTCCATTATCCATGAACGTTGCTTATACTTCCTAAGAGCTGAATACATTAGATATAATTCACAAGTAATAGTTAATCACTCTTCCAATATCAGTAAGCTACTCCCAAATTCCTGAGTTAGAGAATGGAATGGAGATTCTTGCTAGCCCCAAACATATCTATCAACAATAGAGAGGTGATTTGATATAGCAATGTAGAATCAGACCTGTTTTCCAATCTTAACTTTGCAAAATACTGAATATTTAATATATTACCAAATCACTGTAAAGTTTTCTATTTGTACTTTGTGGGGCTGTCATAGGGTTAAGCAAGGCTTAATTAGCAGGAGCTAATCTTCTTAATTTATCCTAACGTTTTATAAAATATTGCAGGAACAGAAATAGAAAAACCCAAAGAGGATGTGATGATAGAAAACATGTCAGAAGGAAAAATAATGTCTCCTGGAAGAGAAGAAAGGAAGTGAGAGTATAAACTGTAAAAGAGATGATAAATTAATACCTAACTCCACTCTCAAAATTAAGATTTAATTCTTTTATTTGTCCATGTAAGGAGTGTCTAAAACTGTTGAAGCTTATATGAAGGAGACCAATTGGAGGTCATTGTTCTCAGTTTTGTCTCTATAGATTTGATGTGTGTTCTTTTTTTTTTTTTTAATAATGGCCTTGAAAGGAATAAAGATAATTGAGAATACTTTTTGTCAGACTAATATCACTGTGAATGTGGTCACATCTTTCAGTCTCTAGTTAATTTGCTTAAATTTCACAATTTAAAGTTGACACTGAGAATAAAACAGGTATTATAGAAATAGAGAAATAAAATCTCATGATATAAAAGTAAACATATTGACATATAATTGCATTCATAAAAAACTGTGTAAGTCAATAATTAATTCTGCCCTAACAAAAACAATAATAATCCTGCCAAAAAATACGCCTGGTACTTATTAAAAAGGGAAATTTTGTTTATTTAAAAAAGATTTAAATTCCTACTTTAGGTTAAGTCCTACGCTAAATGCTGGGAACCCAGCAATGAAAAAGATTACATCCCTGCCTCCATGGGTGTAATGTCTAATGCTAAGCACACTGTTTAGAAATTTAAAAAAGATGGATTTTTACATGTAGTTTATTCACATAGGCATATTTTTTCAATTTGGCTTTTTTGTGTTTTATACTGTTTGGTTGAGAACTGTGCGTTCCTTTAGTTGCTAAAACATGTTAAAAAGCAAAAATAATGGTTTTTAAAAAGTCTTTTCTTTTTTCAGAACTAGAAAATAAAACTGTCAAGTAACTTGTCAGGTACAGTGATCTTCAAGATGAACTGAGCACAGCAGTTTCTTATGGATTGCAGTATGAAAAAAATTCTGCTCAACATTGTGAGAAAAAATTGGACTATGAAAGTCCTTTTTGCAGATCCCTTTTTAAAAAAAAAGATTTTATTTATTTATTTATTTATTTTTAGAGAGAGGGGAAGGAAGAGAGAAAGAGGAGGAAAACATCAATGTGTGGTTGCTTCTTGCATGCCCCCTACTGAGGACCAGGTCTGCAACCCAGGTAAGTGCCCTGACTGGGAACCAAACCGCCAACCCTTTGGTTTACAGGCCGGCACTCAATCCACTGAGCCATACCAGCCAGGCCATGAGGTCCCTGTCTTTAAGTTTAGAATATCACACTGGGGTGACTTACAATAGATGTACTCTGAGGTATTTTGTTTGAACTTTACTCTGGTGTTTGGAACAAATGATTAACTCCAGTGACAATAGCTAGAAGTTTAAGGCCTTCAAATAAAATGAAGAATGGTTTTATTTCTCACCTCAGAATTTGTAGTAGGCACTCTTTCACCCTCACTCCCAACCAGAGCAGAAATGTAGAGATGACATGGTTTTTGAGAGATTTACAATTTTCAGCTGACCAGTTTTCAAATGGCAAGTTTAATTTTACCTTTTATTTGTATTCTGAAAGGATTTCATATTGAATAACACATAGAGAACTTAATTGGAAATATACTACAAATCATAGCTTTATTCTCACTGAATATTTAGATGTTTTAATTCTTTAATTTAATCATGAACCAGTGGTTCAGCAAATATCTAAGAGAGAAAATAGGAGTTGATATAAAAATATTGTTTAAGTTCAAATAAAATGGTCTACAATATAACATTTTTAGAAAAGTTACTGTTCATAAAGCCCTGTTTTCTTACAAAGACTCTCTATAAAGTGACCTCTTATTACATGTTCCTAAATATATTACCCGATTTCTATTGTATCTAGTCGTCCAAGTTGACAAACAGTTATTGAAGTCTAGGCACTCAAGTCCCACCAAAAACTGCGATAAGGTCTCTATCCTCAATTTGATTAAAGTCTTTCTATATTTAATAAGAGAGACAGATCTGTCCCTTAAAACCCATATAAAATCAGGGCTTACTCTCTATGTGGATCATGTATAAACTACAAATGTTCAATCTTTCCTTAACTGCTCTGAAAAGGTAAGGTAAAAGTTCCACAGGCTGTATGTGAACTTCTATGTAGACCTGGTTTTTGGCTTAATTAAAAATAAACAGTATTTTAATTTTCTTCTGGTTCTTGGTACACAGTGTTTTTTAAAAGCTATGACTACCCGCTTTGCTAGATTCTCCAGGAGACTTGCTCAGCTGCACAAGCCTCGCACAGTGATGCTGGAGAGCCTGAGCTTTACCTGCAGCACAGCTATTGGGCCTCAGCCTCAACTGCACTCTAGAGTAACCCGAAGTGCTTTAGCAAATACCAGCGTCTGACACTCCCTTCAGATTAAGTGAACCAAAATCTCTGCAGTAGAGCTACATACTCACTGCCTGTTTTAAAATTCCCTAGAGTGATTTTAATATGCATTAGAATTGAGAAACACCACTATGGACATTCCTATATCCAGATGAGTTTCAATTAGATCACTATTTTATTCAAAGAATTAACTAGTTATTGTGTGACAACATGAAAACAATATGGGAAGCAGATGAGTGTTTTGCAGTATTATAAATTGCGTTGTTCTTACTCCAAATATCTCATCTTCCCTTCAAATTATGGAACAATAGGTTTGCTAATCTCTTTAGATCCAGTGATATTTAAAGATATTAGCCTAAATTGGTACCTTGAGGTCCCCTTAGTCTAAAATCTCACAGTGTAGGTATCATCTGTAGCATATATGGCATCTTCACTGCCATGCAAGCCATGTAGTATATTAATGGGGGTACTTAGCCATCAGAAACCTCTTCTTTCTCTTGTTAATCTAAAATACTTATCTCTATGATTTCACTTATTTGTCCTCTTATCATTTTTTGAATAATATAGACTATATTTTAATTTCATCAGTGACTCTTCAGATAGTTGAAGACAGTCATCAGAACTTTTCGTGCCTTCTTTTCTACAGCTGAAATATTCTTAGTACTTTCAACTATTTGCTTTAAATGTCTGATGATTCAAAAATATGGTGGCAAATTCTTTGAGACTTTATCCATCCAGAGGTGAGGTGTTTATCTGAGTAATGTAGGTGGGCTTGTGACTAAGAGTGTGACTGCAGTGATGCCACATGAAGTCCAAGGGTAGGTATTTAAAAGCCATGCATTTCCTCTTTGCTCCCTGGAACACTCACTATTGAAGTCCTGATCCACTATGTAAGAAGCCCCACCACTCTGAGGCTGCTATATTGATGATGCCATGCGTAGGCATTCTAGTCAACACTCCCAGCCCAGCTCCATCTTCCAGCCCAGCTCCACCTTCCAGCCCTCCTCATTAAGATACCTCCAGACCAGCAAACCCTCACTGAGCGTTCATTGCCATTGCCCAATGGAGCAGAAGAAAGCCTGGCCAAGCTCTGTTCAAATTCTCAACTCACAAAACCATGAGGTATAATAAGGTCATTGTTTTAAGCTTCTTAGTTTTCAGATATTTAGTTACTCTACAACAGACACACAAAATGGTACATTTGTTATAAACTGTATGCTTTAATTTGCTGGGCAGCATCTTTTTTCACATCTGTATGAGCACAAATAATGTCAAAAGAGAAAATATTCTCATTTCTGTTTATATACCAATGTGTGATTTGACTCACAACATGTTTTCAGCCAAAAATATGAATATGTCATTTTAGTTTTGTTGTGACAGACATTGATAAGTGGCAGATGTTTACTTTTATTTCACTGTTCCATTGATTTGTCCTTCTCCGATATGTTATGGACTTGAATTCTGGCTTGCAAGTACAGAAAGGCAAGAAAGTAAGGAGGGCCACAGAATTTAGAATGCTTTTCTGGACCTACTTGAGGAGATTGAAACACATTGTTAAGTATTATCTCAACTGGTTGAACTTTAAAAGAAAATGTGTATCTCTTGGGATTGAAAAAACAATACATTAATTTTGCTTTCTTGTCTTTGGGACTGCCATGCACATTATATACAAGAAGTCATGAGAAATAAAAATCAACTAAGTAAGTGAATATGCAGTCTCATATTTAGTAACTACTTTTTAAGTATTTGGTATAGCCATTTTTACAAAAAGAGAAACAATATTGTTATATAGTGATATTGTTAATATTGCTTCCTATTTACTTTAATGAAGATGAATACACATGCACAGACACACGAAGATATTTAGAATACCTGAGACAAAAAAGGCGTAATTTGCAGTAATATTTTTTTCTTATAGAAAATACATGCCTTTGGTACATTTCTAATTATACCACTAGATGGCGCTCTTTATTAAAGTCACTTAGCTCTGGACCCAAAGAACTGCTTGAGGAAAGAAATACACACACACACACACACACACACACACACGTATTTGTGTATATATGCATGTATATACACATGTATATGTGTATATAAATATACACATATACACATACATATATATTTCCATTGTATATTGCTTTAGAAATATTAAAAATATTAAACTTTAAAATATAAAAGTCTAATAAAATTTTCTTAAAGTTTACTAACTTATCTGGTAGTGAGATTACACGTGAATATTCAAATGATAATACATTTCAGAAAAAATTCTATTTCTCTTGAATGAAGAATGTGCATCAGCCTTCAGAAATATAGTCTGGAAATTGCTGGTTCTACAGAGCATGTGTCTCTTACCAATTTACAGACAATAATGTCATTGTCCAGAATGTACAGTTCCATTCTCATGAAAATACACTCTCAAAAATTATAAATTGCAATAAAAGATTGTAAAAATATGGAAAAGAATGTTTTCTGGAGACTTCTGCTAAAAGCTTACGTGGATTTTCAGCACAATTACAAGCCACAGGGCACCCTGTTCTTAAGAAGTGAGCAGTCTGGTGGAGACACACACGTTGATCTTTGTCCCCAGTGATTTGCATACACTTACTGCATTTATGATGTGACCAAGAGATATCATTAAAATGTAATTTAATAGAATTAAAGATATTATTAACTTAATGAATGAAATTGGACTCTGGTTAGGATGCCAACACTGAGCAAGCCTGCCTTAAATCTGAAAATGTCTGTGAGTCAGAGCATTACCTTCACTTACTCAAGGAATGATTCCAAGCCCATCGCGAGTTCATAGTCCAGCAGGAAAAATAACAAGTCTTGTCCAGGTGACTGTTTATTTTTCTATTCCTCCTTCCAAGCAATGGTATCATCGAGGGCCTATTGTGTGTAGAAGTCACTATGTTAGTTCATAAAACCTGACAAGTACTATTCATTATAAATTCTACACTACAATATAAATAGATTCTAATGAAGTAGAGGAGGGATTAACAAAAGTTGCCCAGATTGGGAGCAAAATGTTTTACCAAGAAGGGAATATGTGAACAGTTCTGGAAGTATATTTAGAGATTTTAGCTATAATGGAGGTATTTAAAAAGCTGGGGGGGGGGGTGTTGCAGACCATTCAGCCTGGATTCAGGAGCTGTAACTACCCCATAGCTAGGCTGAGTAAGAGCCAAAGGACCTGCTTCATCTGGGTCTGTTCTGTCAAGAGGACATGAGCCACTAAGGAGACAAATCTTATCTCCCTGGCAGAAGTGCTGCTTCTGCCTCATCCATCTCTGGCCCAAATGCTTAGTCGGTTAGTCATGATGGGTAAGACTCCACAAGGGAGGGGCAACCTAAGCCAGAGATGACCACTTGGAAGGCCCTCATGGAAGGACTCAGGGGGCTGCAGCAAAGAGGGGGTGATGGACTCTTGTTCCCCGGCTATTCTGACATAGCCCGAGTCCCCATTTCCATCTGGGAGATGCTTCCTGGCTCTAATCCATTTAAGCCTGAAACAATGACTGCTGGTGGTGCAGCCCTGTGCCAGCCAGAGCGGTTCCCCGGGTGATCGGTGATCGGGCATAAGAAAAAAATTGTAAAGTCCTGTGAAACCTGCTTTGTTTGCTAAGAGTGCACTCATTTAAATGATAAGGGTCCAAGGAGGAAATTAGTATGTCTCCCAAAGTTTTGCAAACCCCTTCCCTGACAGACACTGACTCAAATTAAGCCCTCAGACTTCTTTGAAATGTTAACCATTGTTTGATCCTTGCCACCTGACTTACCTGTATTCCTGTGTATTATGAACCTAATAAAAGCCATTGAGGAAGGGGCTCTGGGTCCTTCTCCTTTGAGAGTTTGACCACCTCTCCTCCCCAAGCAGATCATGTCTTGGTAGTTTTATTTTCAACCGTGACGAAGGGATGGGGCTCTGCAGGTGGAGCCCCTTCACGGGGAGGAAAGAATTGGGTCGCATTGAATTGACTATGGATATAAAGGTAAGTGAGATCTAATATAATGGGAGATTTGAAAGCAAAAGGTGTGACTTGTTCCTCATGTCACCTTTATTGGAAACCTGGCCTGGGTGTAACCTTGGAAGATCTGATGGTGAAAGTTCTGGGAGAGGAGCTCTGCTGGTATCTCACATCAACTTAAAATATGTTTTTCAGAGTGGTAAAGACTATGACCTCTAAATCTGAGATGCTTTTCTTAGAGAACCAAACATTTATAATCCCTTTATTCTTATACATTTCAATGATATATATGTTCAATGATAAGATGGAAAGAGAGAAAATAAAAAATAAATTTCATGAAAATTCTCTGGGACCACACCTTCAAGTCCAGATATGCCCATCACAGCATGTCTTCCTGTGGGATGAATAGAAGAGAAGGAGATGTAAAGACAGCAAGGAGGAAACCAGGAGATATATATATACACACACACATACTTACGTATTTTGGCTCTGGAAACTCAGAGCATAGAGCAACAGAGACAAGGACAGCTCTGCCACTTTCATCACATAGAATACCGTGACAATTTAATTTTTTAAAAAATCCATCCAGTTAGAAATGTCCTGGATTTTGTCTATTGATGGTGGGAAAAACACTGGTAGTGGATGGAGGATATAGTGGCAATGATGAGCTAGACAGAAAGATACTGTGCTCCCCCAATGCATTTGGGGGAGAACTTTGACAGAGAGATTGGGTTTTAGGTTCCAGGGTGATGAGGGAAAAATCTAGGTAAGATGGTGATTTGGAAAAGGGAGGTGGAAAGGAGCAGTGGAGCCACAACAGGGGAAATGGTAGTAGAACAGAGGCTTGCAAAGACTGGTTTTGTCTGTTTTGACTCTCTGCTTACAGTCCAGTACTAAAGTCTAAGATATTTGGTCCATCTGACCCCAACACGAAATGCTCTTTTTATTATTATTATACTAAGTGAGAGGAAGAAGTATTACAACTATAGGAAGGTAAGAGAAGAATAAAGGTATCTACTTTATATTTTATTTTGGCAGAAAAGCTGATTACGTTAGCACTTAAAACTGTAATAAACATGATTCAGAACAACACTCAAACTCTTCTTCATCCAGTGGACGCATCTACACATTTCTTGCGTTGTCCTAAATAGTTCTAGGGCCTAATCGTCATGCATCTATTCTCCAGTGTTTACTGAGGTACTGTGGTAGATTTTTTTAAGCAATCTAGGCTATCCATGGTTTCCCGAGCCTGAAGTATTCCTGATAATTAGCTCTCTGTGCCATCCTAGGAGGACAATGCAAAAACTCTTCCAGCATTTCTTTGCTTCATGTTAATCCCTCAAGTGCAAGTATTCCCAAGTAAGTCACTCAATTCTGGCATCTTGATTAAGTCATATGTGTGACCACACATTCAACTACAATACTGTACAACTAAGGAAATTATCTTGGAATGAATATTTTAGAAAAGCATATGAAAACTTACATTTTCAACCACTTTACTTATCATCATTTTTTAACAAAGAAGAAAAGGAAATACAATTTTGAAATGGTGGTTGATTAGATAGATCACTCTTTTCTTCCTCTTTCCACATTCTCCTTTATGACACTACAGTATAAATATGGGGATATAAGAGGTTTAATTCCTCCACTGTGTGGTAGGATGAGCAATCTTTAATAAGAGAACTGAATTTTCATTATAACAAGAATCTGAAGAGTCTAGAATTTCTAATGTGAAAAGTAAGGGTAAAAAGAGGGAGGTAGGGTATATTCAGTGAAATTTCTAGGTCATACATTAAATTTAAAAATCTCAATTCGCTTATTTGAAATTTTACAAACTTTATCTCTGTAGACAGAAAGCAAATAACCTTTTGTATTGCTTATATAATTCAGTGGTTCCCCCCTTACTAAAAGGGTAAGATCCCTGTTTGGCACTTACAATTTTTAAGACAATCTACTTATCTGCAATATCAGAATAAGGTTTGAGCATTAATCACCAGCCAGGGACCTACCATGATTAGTAACTAACAAGAACATTTTAAAATTAATTTGAATTGGTCAGTAGAAAACCTGCAATTATTTAGGAAGCTATCCCTGTTAACAGCTGTTCAACAACGTGAAGTGCTGACTGGTACCTACCCTGTTGGCTAAGGCATCAAATTAATAGTGATCCTATCAGCCACCCAGCTAAAAAGAAAAATAAAAATCACAATGTGTTTTTTTTTTCAATATAACTTGTAGTCATCGAAATTAAATGAAATCTCAGAATGAAAGCACATTACACAAATGTGTTTAGTACAGATAAAAAGATTCAGTAGTAAACAAAAACCCAAGAATCGTTGATAATGCAGAACTATTCTAAACTAACAGCAGTGAATTCCTGCATAGAAATTGGGAAATGACATTGTTTAAGGTCGACAAAAGAGATACCAAAAGAGGTTGACAAAAGAGATACTTTTCTACAGAGGCCAGAAATAAATCATTCATCAGAGAAACCTCACTCAATTCCAGAGACAACATGGATTTCCATTCCTGTCAGGAAACCTAGACAATTCTAAAATTTGGTCAAGTGTAAGAAAAGTCACACGCCCGCCTTCACACAGATAGGGCAAAGAAAACATGGACTTTCTATGTCCTCTCCTTCCCTGAACATTTTATCAAATAAGACACCATTGTTGTAGGACATACTACTATTTTCAACAGAACCAAAAAAAAAAAAAATGCTGCCAGTTAAACTATGACAAACTAATGTTTGTAAAGCATGTTGCAATTTCAGGGTAAATGTCCCTTTTAAATATGAGCAAAATGTGAGTTATGGCACATCTGTCTCCCAGGGTGATGTGAAGGTCAAGTATATTTGAGTAGTTCTCAAGCCTAGCATTTTCTATGGAGTATTCTATGGAACAAGTAGCTATGCAGAATTTGACTAGGTATATCTAAGAAACAACAAATACATAGACCACAAAATGTTCCGGGCACAAAGAAGTTTGAGAAATAATAAATTAACAATGTAAAACTTTTCTGTAAAATATCACAGAGCCTTTAACATTTGAAAAGCATTGCGAATCTCCAAGAGGTAATAGGAGTATCTATTGGTTCCTTAAATTGCTTGACATAAATAAACCCCCTTGTTTTCATAGGGCATATTATTGTATTATGGATCACTGGAAAATATTAATATGTTTACAATTTAATAGAAAACAAGTCCAAATTTATATAAATTGCTTCTTTAATTTTTTGGTTTTTAAATAATACAACAAAGCTAAAATGTAGGGAAAATGCTTACTCTCTCTTCCTTAATAGCATGCCTATCCCAAATTTCAAGCATCTTTCCTACCCTATTGATATAAATTTGGCAATGAGGAAAAATCAAAGACATCTTTTGTTCCTGAAGAACACTTGCTAATATTTCCCAACCTCTTGTTCCCTAGGAAGGGATCTCCATTCGAATGACACTCCTTGCTTGGGCACTTAGTCATGTCTCTCCACAGGGGGCTATGCATTTTCTACTGATCGTCACTCCTCCTTGCAGGTGTGGTGGTGTTCCAAGGTCGAGAAGGAGTGTGTTTGTAAGGAGAATGTTATCAAGCTCACGTGCCACACACTTAAGCAATGTGTGTATTTCAGCCTAGCTTTCATCTGTAATAAATCTTCAACCTTTTCCTCTGACTCCTTTCCATCTCTTGGTTGGTTCTAAACTCTGGTGTAGAAAAGAGAAGTATTACTGGTAAACCCCCACAGCCCCAGAATTTTATATCCCTTTACGTTAAAAGTGCATATGAAAGTCAGACCCAAACATCTAACTTTTCAACTGCTATCCTCTGGACTTTATCCTGGCACCTCCAACTTTGAAAGAGCATCTTCAAATAGGCTACATCTAGGTAGTGCTCAAAAGGTAAAATAAGAGAAGCTATAGTGGCCCAGTCTGAAACCCGCTACAGAAACTCGAAGAGAGCATCACCCTGCCGGCACTTTCTTAGAATGATTCGTTCACTCCTACCAAGGCCTCAGAGGACACTGCCATGACAGGACTAGAGGTGACTGTAGAGTTGAACGCCCTCCGGTGGCTTTCGGTCTGTGACTCCTGATGCTGCTCGAGCCATCACCTGTCTGAGGAGACTGAGGTGAGAGAGAAGTGGGGATGCGTGTAATCAGCACAGTCCTTCATCTTCCTTCCTGGGGTTCGACATTGCAGGAAAAATAAGAAACCCTTCTTCTACCTTTCCACTTCACTCCAGAAGCTTTCATAGTGTTTGGTCCCGAATGATTCTGAAAGCCATAAGAAATATAAAATACTTTCCTTGTTGTGATTGTAAGAGAATCCTCAGGGACAGTCCTGTGTTCCCTTCCTCTTCTCTGGAACTCTATTTCTTTCTGCCAGTACTGAGTGTGCTGTGTGTAAAATCTACGAAGGGCAGGAAGAGTAGTTTAAAAACATTTTTGTTATCTTTATGAAAGTTTAAAAGAGCTTCTTCTTCTTTACTTCTCCTTTTTCCTTCTCCTTGGAGAAGAACATTTCTGGCAGGTTTCGGGATGGGGAACTTCAGTCATTATTACAAAACTTAAATGTAAATACAATGATTATTTTTAAAAGACAAGTGCAGAATAGAAACCCATATCTCTAGAAAACATTTAATTTTGACCAAGTCTTTCTAATGTCATGCTGTGCATTGAGGACAATTCTTTGTTAGGCTATTGACATTCTCAGTGTTGGAAAATTACTAAGAGGAAACATTTTAAGGGGTTGATGTTTCCTTTTGAGAATTATGCCCGAGCTTTAGCAAAAGTAATGAAGCATGAGAGAAAATATTAATAAGTACTGTTAGCACATTTTAAAATTGTAACAATGCATTATTGCCTAAAACTGTACAACAGAATGTAAAAGGTATACAGTTAAAAACCGTACAACAGATTTTAAATGATGAGTATCACCATAGCAAAAAGAACAGTAAAAACATGTCATAGAACTTTCAGTAGACTAAGCAACCAGAGTGAAATGAGTAATTCTCCTTTTATGAAGGAAAAGTGGGTCATTATTGTCAATCATCTCCATTTCTGGCCTTTTACTACTTCTCTCTTTGTAAATGGGACCTGGGGCAGGAGGAATTGGAGGATCAGGGGCATATGTTTCCTAGGGATGGAACAATTTATTTACATAATTTCCTTTATGACTAGATCCTTGCGGAAACTCAGGATAAAGCTACTTTGCCGGCAGTTTCTGGGATCACGTCCTTGCACCAGTCCTGCTTCTCTGAGATTACTTCTGAGGGTGATGGATAAGGAGTGTTATTGGAGGCACGTGTGTACCTCCACTGCACTACTCATTTTTGAGTTCAAAGGAAGAACAGTGGACTCTGAAAATAAAATACATAGCATTTTTTCTTGTTGGATTCCTGAAAAGTCGGTGCTCTATATTTGAAAGATTTAAAATCAGGGCTGATAAATGCAGCATCTTAAAGTATTCTAAACAAACACCATACATTTGTTCAGATTAATAAAATAAGAGATTCTGTTAGGATAATTTAATTCCTCAAGAATCATTCATCTTATTTACAGCATTGTTTTGATTTAAAAAATGAAGATATTCTTTATGTGATCATCAGTGTAGTTAAAGTAATTTTTTTTTCTTTTAGAGCTTACAGGGATTGTTGCTTTTTTCAATC
The DNA here is from genome assembly GCA_039655065.1 of Glossophaga mutica. Classification (NCBI taxonomy): domain Eukaryota; kingdom Metazoa; phylum Chordata; class Mammalia; order Chiroptera; family Phyllostomidae; genus Glossophaga; species Glossophaga mutica. The sequence goes on from CM077304.1 coordinate 80,384,656, forward strand.
TAGAAAGCTGGGGCTAAAAGCCAAGGTGCCATTATATACAAATTTTTTTTTTTAAACAAGAGCTCTTCCATTTTTTACTACTATGGGCTAAAATACAAATGGCTATAAACCTGCTGAAGAACTCTCCTCACACAGCAGAGTTCAGTATGCCTAGCAAGGGACTATCTGCACTTAAATTTTAAAAATGGTTTAAGCCCAAACAGAGATGTTTTCCCCTCTACAAATGTTTTGAAAGTAACTCTGAAAACAATTATTGGACACCAGTCTATTATTACTTGGGGAATAGGGTATAATATCAAATATATTTCTGTTAGAGTTTAAAAACAATTCTCTCTCTTTTCTCGCTCCTTTTCATGGTTTATTCTCTTGCAAGCCTGGAGTACATTGTTTATATTGTCTAGCTTACAGAAATGGCTGCATGATGATACAAACTATAAACAACAATATGTAACAGCTTTTTCTTGGCCAATCAAAAAAATAAGAGACACGATGGCTGCCTTTATCTCATTTTATTCCAGGCTGGTAAAAATTAAATGTAATAAAGGCTCTAGCTCTAAATGGACATGATTAGACACAGAGAGAGAGCATGGAAAGTCAGAGGGTGAAATTGATGAAAAGCACATTTTGTTATTAGGGGATTTCCAGTCCTAAATGCTAATGAATTTTAAAAATGGTGAACTGTAAAAATACATAGATGTATAATAACTATTTCACTTAAGAATATTTTAAAATTGTGTCTGAATAGGCACAGAGCGGCATGTCCCATGTCAATTATAAAAATCCCCCAGCTGACCATGAGTATATGTGACAAACATATGTCATGCTTCTGTACACTATGGCTCATGGAAAAAGATGGGAAATCATTAATTCAGAAAATAGACCATGAGATACTCTCTAATTAAAAATTAACTAATTAAATGGAAGGTATCAAGAATCAGACCCTTGTTTTTCCCCTGCCCACCTCACCCACATGAACAAATGGGCTCAGTGCCATGGAGACTGTAATTTAATGTATGGTAATTTAGGTCATAGAAACTAAAAGGAATACATAATGAAAGCATATAAATTTTTAAGAAAAAAACTTTCATGCACAGTGCAAAATAATGGTCTTCATTTGGAGAGATCATGAATTGATTTACAGATTTCCCAGGATTGAATAATGTTCGTATATCAATAAAGATACATCATTAGGCGAGGTGCTGTGATGAACATGAACTATGACTAACAGCGCTGTGCCTTCACATTAAACAGAAACACTAGGAGACACTCATCTAAACTGACTTAATCATGATTTAATTACTATAAACGAAGGCACACCCATTACAAAATATAGCTCCATATTGTCCAGATAATAGATTACAAATACAATGTTATCATACAAGACTGGGTAATAAATTCATTTATAAGATGTTTGAGAAAATATTTTAGGAAAGATTTTTGGGCTAGTTGTGATGAAGAGAAAAATTTATTTTTGTCAAACTTAGAATTTTAGTCTTCCAGACTCCTATTTTTCTAGTTTGATGATCACTTAGTTCAAAACCAATTTCATTATTGGCTTTCAGAATACAAATAAAAACTGTGACAACATAGCCTGACTCCCACAGGTTTAACAATTGTATGTCTAATTGCTCTCTTCTATGACATCAAAATAAATATAGTGGTGCAAAATAGTTTTGCCACTCAATACATTGAACAGGGAAAATTTACAATAGGGAGTGGTCATCTAATTTTCTATCATGGGCAAAATTTGTTCCCACATTTTCAAGATCCTATCTCAATCCTTCTCAAGAGAGTTACCTTCCTATTTAGAACAATCAAGTTGTCAGCTAAGAGGCCTCTCATTAAGAAACAGGTTTAAACATATTTAAGTCTGGATACTTTTAGCAATAATTATTTTTATTGTAAGTTCAGCAAGAATCCATTTTGAACTAAGCCATTAAATTTCAGTTTAATTTCACAAATGTCTATAGAGCATACAGTATTTCTTAAGCAGCAGTGTTGGAGATTAAGATCAGGTCCAGACACTTGATTAGAAACCCATCAACCTATGATCCTTTAGTCAAAGTTCTCATCCATTCCTAAAGCAAAGTTTACTCTGTGGAGACCACAGTCCACAGAAGCTTAAACAAAAAAGGAATTTCAGCATGCAAAGTCAGGAACGTTGGTGTACTATTCCACTCTGCTCTTTGTACACAATCTAAATGCCTTACCTTTAGACACAAATTACTCCAGAGCTTGGAGTCCCAATTACCCACATGTCTGCCCTCCAATATCTGTGTACCCCTCCCTCCTCTTTCGTTTCTATTGTCATTCAAGAATATTTCCTAAATCCACCAAAATCAGAATTTTTTAGTACATGGTTCATTCCATCTCATTTGTTAGCTGGGTTTTCAGCTAACTTTTGTTCTACCTTCAATTTAAGACCCAGATGAGTGATACATCCTTTGCAACCTCTTGCTTATCCAGGGCATGCTGTCACATTCTCTGCATTTCCACAGTTTATCCCTTTCATCATTGCATTTGTGTTCACCACAATATACTGCAATTCAAAAGCATACAAGTCTGCTTTCTCTCTAGAGCAAAAATCCTGTGTTATTAATTTTTATGTCTGTAGTACTTGATAGAGTATCAAGCATATATTGTACAAAAATATTGAATATTTATTGGAGATAATTTTTCCCCCTGTAAAACTCATGCTCTAATGAGTTTTCTGGGGGAAAAGGCAATGTGGAAACAAACGTGCAAAAGACTGTAACAGAAGATGTAACAGCTAACTTTTATTAAGTCCTTACTCTATGCCAAATATTGTACTAAAATATTTTCAGGAATTATCACATTGAAACTTCATACCAATTTTATTATTTTATTATTCCTCTGAGCACTTTTCACATGATTTTTTCAAATTAAATTTATTGGTGTGACATTGGTTCACAGGGTCATACAGGTTTCAGGTGTACATTTCTATGACACATGATCCATATATTGCATGTGTGCCTACCACCCAAAGTTAGATCATCACCTATCACCATACATTCAGCTCCCTTTACTACCTCCCCAAACCCCTTCCCTCTGGTAACCACCATAATGTTCTCTGTGTCTATGAGTTTCAGTTTTTTGTCCCACTTATGAGTGAAAGCTTATGGTTCATAACTTTTTCTGACTGACTTCACCTAGCATGACATTCTCAATATCCATCCATGTTGTTGCAATGGCAGTATTTCATCTTTTCTCATGGCTGAGTAGTATTCCACTGTATATATGTACATCTTCTTTATCCAATCATCTATTGAAGGACATTTTGGTTGTTTTCATGTCTTGGCCACTGTAAATAATGCTGCAATGAACATAGGGGTGCATATATCTTTGCAGATACATGTTTTTGATCTTTTGGGTAGATACCCAGAGGAGGGATTCCTGGGTCATATGGTAATGCTATTCTTAATGTTTTGAGGAATCACCATACTCTTTTCCATAGTTGCTGTACCAGTTTACATTCTAACCAGTAGTGAATGAGGGTTTCTTTTTTTTTGTCTACAACCTCTCCAACACTTGTTATTACCTATCTTGCTGATAACAGCCATTCTGACAGCTGTGAGGTGGTATCTCATTATAGTTTTGATTTCCATTTCCCTAATAGCTAGTGAAGTTGAATATCTATTTTTGTATCTGTTGGCCATTTGTGTGTCTTCTTGGCAGAGGTGTCTGCTCAAGTCCTCTGCCCATTTGTTAATTGGATAGTTTGTTTGGCGTTGAGTTGTATGAGTGAATTCTTTATATATTTTGGATATTAGCTCCTTGATGGAGTTGTTGTTTACAAATCTCATCACCCATTCAGTTGTTTGTCTTTTTATTTTGTTGTTGATTTCTTTTGCTGTATTGAAGCTTTTTATTTTGATATAGTTTCATTCATTTATTTTTGCCTTCGGGGGTCAAATTCATAAAATGTTCTCTATTACCAAGGTCCATAAATTTAGTCCCTATGTTTTTTTCTATGTAGGAGGGGGACCTTTCCCAAAATGGAATTTATTTATAACAAACTGTATATTTATTTTTACATGCTTAAACTTCAGGCTACTTCAAGGTACTCTCCATTTGATGCAATACCCCTATTGAGATGTGTTTTCCTACTGCTCAAAACAATTTTTGAATGTATTGATTTTGATACCTTTTAGTGCTTCTGTCATTTTTTGTTTCACCTCTTCCACACTGGCAAAACATTTCCCTTTGAGGACTTTTTTCGTCTGTGGAAACAAATAAACAAAAAACGTTGCTCAGGAGAGATCAGGTGTACAGGGAGGGTGGGGCACAGGGGTTATGCCTTTTTTTGGTCAAAAACTGCTGAACACTCAATGCAATGTGTGGCAGGTACACTTGTAAATCGCCCATCATGAAATGGGTAAACACATTGAAAGAGTCTTCAAAAAAATTTCACTGAAGCTGAATTCAGACTGTTACAACAATACCAGCTGGCACACTGATGCAGACGGGTTCCTACAACACTCACCTAGTGGGGGAAGCCTGTCCTACAAGCAACCCATCCTGTCCTCAGGTAGATAATTCTGTTTTCTTTTTGGGAGGGTCTTCCCTTGTACTTCATTATTTCAGATCTTATATTTAGGTCTTTGATCCATTTTGAATTAATTTTTGTACAAGAGACAAACCGTAATCTAGTTTCTTTCTTTAGCATAGCTTTCCACTTCTCCCAGAACCATTTATTGAAGAGGCTTTCTTTTCTCTACCATGTGTTTGAGCACATCCTGTGAGCTAGCTTCTACACTGTTAGCTAGGTAATGTTTTACAAGTGAGGAAACTAAGGCATAGATAGGTAAAGAAATTTGGCCAAAGCTATATACTGTATTTTGCCATTGTATAGGGCACACTTATGTTTTTGGACCAAATTTTTAGGAAAAAATCTTTCATTTTAATTTTGTAGTTCAATTTGTTCATTTATTTATATTTAGATACTTGGTTTTTGTAGTGGAAAGGAATTTTAGCATTTATTTTGAACATTTTATGGTACAAGAAATTTTATGTAACAAATAATTACAAAACATAAGAACAGATACAAGGTATTTCAGGTACTACCCATATATGAGCATCCTTCTTTTTCCCTCAAAATTTTGGACAAAATGTGCATTACACATGGGAAAATACAGTAGTTATCTATTTTGGATGCATCTACTAATGAAGACTTGGCATTAAAAACCTGGACTATAAATTGAGTCCTCCTGAGGCACAAAGGTCAATCACTTGTGATCTCCTGGAGTCAGGGTGGGCCATACCTGCAGTTCCTGAAATAATGGCTTTTTACATGCATTAACTGCTATGCTTATTAACTATTACTTAAAACTAAAAATTTCCAACTCTTGAGTTTCCTTATCACTGAGATCCTGAATTTTTGCTCTTAAAAAGTTTGTATAGGCCACTGGCAGGCCCTCCCCATATGGCCTCCTCCATCTTCAAGCCAACAATGGCATATCACATTATTCTTTTGTTTCAAATCTCTCACTTCTACTTCTACAAATAGCCAGGGGAAACTTCTGCTTTTAAAGGCTTCCTGTGGTTAAGCCAGGACCACCTGGCTAATTTTCCATCCTCAACTGGAATTGTGCCATACTACACATGATGGAGTAAAATCCATCATCTTCACTGTCTTGAGAATGATTTAGGTAGTGAACATCAGGGGCTGGAGATCTTGTAGAAATTTTAGAATTCTGCTTACCATAGCCCCCAAGTAGAAAAGGTCAGCTCTGAATTTTAAAGCATGCTTTTTTACTTGCCCATAAGTGACTGAACATTTTCTCACAAATCTTTTTTAATGTTACTGTTAAGTAGAAGTTTAGGAGGAGGGGTATGAGGGGGTCCATAATTCTTGAAGAAAAAGCTCATAAATAACTTTAACTGCCTCTATCCACAGTATGTGTTTTTAACAGGATAACAAGAAGTGGTCTGGGGCAAATTAAAAATCTGTTAACAGACCTCCAACCATATTTAGACTTAGGAGTTCACGCCCTCCCTTGGGGAAGTACGTACCACCTTCTCCCACCAAACTGATATGTAATTCCCTCACCCTACCCCACAAATTATCTAAATGCTCAGGACAAAGAGATTGAGTGTTTACGCCTTTCTCAGCCACCTCAGCTAGGCCCCTTTGCTTCTATGAGAATATATCACTATTAAACTTTGTTACATACTCATAGGCTTGCTGATCTGTAATTTTTTACTGCATCTGCAAGAAGAACTGAATCTCCCACAACAATACTATGTAACAACATTCTGACAACTTTCGCAGTGGTGAAATTTTAGGATTGACCAATGATAAATATTTCTCCCCATAGTATATATAGCTGTGTTTTTTAAAATACAAATGGACCCCACATTCTCCTGGGGATCTCCTGTACTAGGTTTGCCTTGCCCACTGCCAGGGAATTATAGCTCTCCATGTCAGAGATTGGTGAGAAGGAGAGGGATTATTTATTCAAAAGTTATAAAGACTTAAGACTAATGACCTAATGTCTTCATTAAAATCCCAAAGTCCCTTAAAACACCCAAAAACACACACAGTCCTTCCTTCCCCGCTTTGCCTGGTCTGGTGTACCATATCCCAGGAAAAGAAGTAGAGGTCTGTGGCTCAGACAGCCCCGGCTCTTCCCAGTAATCTGTGCTCAGCTGGCAGGCCTCCCTCAGTTCCCAACACTATCAGCTATGTCTCCAGGATCTCCAGTTCTTATTCCCAAACCACATGGCACCTTCTCATGGCCCACCAGCAAGAGTCCTTTCACCCCTTTCCTTCCTGCAGCATCTCTCCTGAGTTCTTCCAAACTGCTAAGAAAGAGCTCTGCATCACTGCTACATCTTGCTTTCTGGCTTCCTAAGCTGGGTGGCAAAGGGAGACACAAAGCCACGTGGTTCTCCCCTGCTAAAGCCATGTGTATCTTCTGGTCATGCCTGTTGTGCCTGGGTTTTAATCCCAGCACCAATCTTTCTCTGAAGCCCCATTTCTGACTTCTCACACAATCGGCTACAATTGCCAGCATTCCCATATGTTTCCAGCTTTTCTGGGCTGCCATAATAAGTCCGGGAAGGCATGGCCCTGTGGTGTGGAGCCAATCATCTCCAAGCTCTTACACAGGCTCTGTAACCAGAGGGAGTTGCCTTCCAGTTACATCTTGGGTGGAAGTCACTCCCATCTCCCTGGTTCAAAGCATGGCCACAGCTGTTTAACATATCTATGAAACCAGTTAAAGGTTACAGATATGTTAAATGACCATTCTAGAGATTATCTGCGAAGCTGTTGCTATGCAGAACAACTCTCAACAGCCCTGATCCATGTGTCCCTTACCCCAGCTCAGACTTGTGGAGGTGAAGACATCCCATATTTTAATATTTCCTGGACACCCTGAGTTCTGAACCCCACTACAAATCCTTCTTTTGGGGACTCCCTGGCTGTACTCTCTTACACATGTACCCATAAGCATCAGAAGTACTGATAGCATTTTTAATAAATAATATTTGAAATCTGCTGATATCCTGGCTATATAAACTGTGAGTAGCTAGAGATTTAAGAAAAGACTACATAATTATTATCAAAATCTATCATTGCCAGATTCACACATAAAATATCTTAATTCTGTTCTAATTTGTTAGGTTTGCCATAACAAAATACCACATACTATATGACTTAAACAAAAGAAGCTTATTTTCTCATAGTTCTGGAGGATAAAAGTCCAAGATCAAGGTGTCAGTGGGGCTGGTTTTCTCTGAGGCCTCCTCCTTGGATTACAAATGGCCACCCTTTTTGCTGTTTCTTCACACTGTCTTCCCTCTTTACTATGTGCACTCCTGGAGTCTCTCTGCTGTCCTCCTCTCTGCTTCTTATAAAGACACCATTTGGGTTGGACTGTGGCCCACCCTAAGGGGCTCATTTTAATGTAATGACTGCTTTAAAGGCCTTATCTCCAGATGCAGTCACATCCTGAGGTACTGAGGATTAAGGTGTTAACATATGAATTACATGGAGACAGGGTTCATCCCATAACAAATTCTGATTAAAATATGTTATAAGCCCCTCTAGTTTTTGTAAACACAGTAATAAGCTATGAAAATAGTGAGTTGATCTGTCACACATGATACCTTTTCTTGCTTCATATGACTATCAAACCAATAAAGTGACATCTGGGATATACATTTCTCCAAAAAGATTTAGTTTAGGTTGGGTCATTTATCTCTTACACTCTTATGTAAATTGTTCCAGTTTTCAGAAAAGACAAAATATGCATTTGCTGAAATAGGAATTAAAACAGCATCATTCCAGGAAAATTACTTTTTGTAACTGAAATGTTCTTTGCTAATCTGTGCAACAGTGTAAAATCAGAAAGAAATGTAAACATGAGAGATGAAGAAAATGGCAAGACTAGCAAAATGCCATCTGTTATCCCAGTTTCTCCATATATAACAATGCTCATTGGTTTTTAGTGATAAGCACATCATATATAAATATCATCAATTAGCACAAGATTGGAAAATTTCCTTCTAACGTATATTATATTGTATTTTAACTAAGCAGCGTCTATTCCTTTTGTTTCAAGGTGAAGAAGTAACTGCTATTTACAGAGTGGTAGAAGGCACATGCAAAAAGCCCTTCCTTTAGTGCAGAGTTCAAAGGTCAATTAATTACTAAATAGCTCCTATATACTCAGTTGTATTTGTTTGCGGTTGCTATTGTAACAAATTACCACAAATTTAGAGGCTCAAAATAACACATTTATTTTCCGGTGGACCTAAAGGTTGTAAGTCCAAAATGAGACTAAAATCAAGGAGTCAGCAAGCCTGGTTCCTTCTGGGGGCTCCAGGGAAGAATGTGCTCCTTTCCTCCCTGCCAGTGGCTTCCAGCATCCACTGGTTCTTGACCGCTTCACTCCATTCTTTACTTCCTTGGTCACAGTGCCTTCTTCTCTACTGTTATCAAATTTCTCTACCTACCTTTGTAAGGCTCACCCTGATACCACAAGTAATCTCTTAGTTTCAGGATTCTTAATGTGATAGTGACAGCAAAGTCATTTTTTGCTACATAAGGTAACATTCACAGATTCTAGAGTTTAAGATGTGGACATCTTGGGGCCATTATTTAGCCAACAACACCAGTGTTGTTTTGTATTACTGTTATAGTAAGAGATATTTCCTCTATGGGTTTATAACACAGGTGGCAAACACAAGGCCTGCGGGCCAAATCTGGCCCTCTACCTTGTTTTATCCAGCCCAGAACCTTGTTTCTACCTGGCGGCAGCGCCCAGCTCCTTGCCCTTAGTTAAGGAGTAGTTACATTTTTACAGTTCTAAAATTGCATTTGGCCCTTTGGAGGCAACTGAGAAGCTGATGTGGCCCTCGGTGAAAAAAATGAGTTTGACACCCCTGATTTATAATATGAATGGGGACATAGAAGGGGCCTATGCTATTAAATAAAGAGAAAATCAGTCTGTGTGGGCTGAGACCAAAAATAAGTACAATTAATTATTTAAAGACTGAAGAAACTATTTGGAGGAAGCTCGGAACAATATATGAGCAAGGACAGGAAAGAGTAAAACAGACATACCATGAGAAGATAATATATAGAACTGGATTTCTGAGGAAGAGCAAAACCTGGAGGGTGGAAACACATATGAAGATGTCTAGTTCTTTTTATAAGGTCAAGTACATAAGTAGACAGTGGGTGAATATTGGTATGAAAAACTGGATGATTTATTGACATGGGAATTAATAAATCTATGAATAATTAGGAGGTTGGAGGTTGAAAAATGAGCTCGATAAGTTAGATTCAATGTGAAAACAAGGGAGTTTTGTGGTTTTTAAGCATGAAAGATTTATTTTATAATCATACATTAATTGGGTAAACCAATTCCCCCAGGCTCTGGGGACACACTTTCTCTTTAACATTGCACTCTTCTGCAATAAGAAAGTCTAACCATATTCATACACTTTTCCAAAGGCTACTTTCTTCTAATTATATTTGTAGAAAAGAAAAAAGTCAGTTCACCAGGATCCATGCTTTTCTATCTTCTCCTGACACCACTCTGAACTTGAAGCTTTTCTCATGTGACTGCAACTCCACATCAATGATGATTTCTGCTAATCACCACCAACTCAAGGTTTTTAGGTATATAATTGTCTTTTACAAAAACTTATGGAGAAAGTGATAGAATTATCAAACAAGCAGAAAATAACTCCAAAGTCAATTTCAGACATGACATTGTATGGAAATTTATGACCTATCGCTCACTACATGAAGTTTCACCTGGAGAATTTCCTTCTGCGGGCTCTAAGTTAGGCACATCACTTTCTCACAAATTTTTCTCCCATTGGTCTCTGTGTTCCAGATCTTCCCCTTCTTTCTCTCCCTAGCTGGCTTCCTGAAATGCAAAATGTTTGCCCTTTCTTTTACGCAGACCAAAGGAGTACTCTGTTTGGTTCACCCTTGTTTAACTGTGACACATAGTTTCTTCATTTTATTCAAACAAAACGTCCATCAGTTCAAATATTGAATTGCAACACTCTCCTAGAAAGTGTGTATTACAACACTTGGTTTGTTTTTGTTTTGTAAAAAATAATGAATGCAAGAATTTTTGTAAATTTTCTGGGAGGGTGTGTGCAAGACACTGTGAAAAGCTGTGGTCCTTGATTTGGACTTTCTGTTTAAACTACACTTCTATTATACTGAGGTGGGAAGAATTCAGCCATCTTATTCATTCATAAAATGTGGTAATAGGCTTGTTGCTATAATGACTTAAAGGGGTGATACCCAGAGCCTGACACACAGCGGCAAGGGAGCTCTGCTAGACATTTACAGTGTTCAAGCATGAGGTGACTAGACTCCAGACAAGGGGGAGGGTAGAATGATGGAAGTGAAAAACATTAATTGGAGATGAAGTTTTGGGGAAGAAATGGCAGACATTTGTGACAGAGAGGGAATAAAGAAAAGAGTGTTACACCAAGGGAGAATGATAGTGTAACTGATAAGTCAGTATATGTTCTGATAGAGATGCTGTTTGATCTTTGAATTAAAAGAGAGATAGCAGTATACTTGTTAGATACACAGTTGTCAAAGAAATATGATTTGCATAGTGAAAAAATTAAGTAAAAATAACGTAAGTGAAGTATGGAAATGAAGGTACACTAGAAGTTAATATGCATCAGCATGGGGGTTAGTAAGGTGAGTGGAGACAGTTGGTGAGGTTATAAATCTAATTGGAATAATGAATTCACATTGTGAGTCACCAGAGGTTAGGCAAGAAGTAGTGAGGTTGGGCAATCATTTACTATGATATTATCAGCAAGAGAGCCCTGTAGGCTTTTGAGCTAGCAAAACTACCTGGTCTCCAGACCTATATAACTAGCCTGTTTAAAATGTCTCTCAAATTTGCTATTTTCTCCCCATTTCTTTGTCCAAAACATCGATTTGCAGCACCAAATATATCTATATCATTATGATAAGTTCTCTTCAATATCCTCCCCTAAACCCATTCAAGAATTTCTTAGTTCTCTAATCCTTGTCATGTACTATGTCAGTTAATAAAGCTCTGCTATCATCATATGCCATTTTTTTGTGTTGAGTCCCATCCAAAACTGAAGGCACAACAGTAAACCAGTGCCACAAAGCTGAGGACAACAATGCTGGTATTTTGAAACAAGGAACATAACCTTAGGGGCCTCAAAGGCATTTGCCACATGTAAGGTTTAGGGCTGAGGATTTCTTAAATGCACTGGAGTTTTAAATGTCCTGCTTACCAATTATGATGCCTCTTAAACATTACTGTTTAGTTCAGTGTCTATTCATCTTATATAAAAGGGCCAATTAAAGAATTTTGAAGAGCAGAAAAGCACAGAATAGAAATAAGGACAGTAAGATGTAAAATTTTACTAACAAATACATCACTGCATCTAAAAAAAAGCACTAGGAACACAAGATTTAAGTTTTTAAATTGATTAAGACCAGATGAAGAAGTTACTGCTGTCAAATATTATTAAAAGGAAATTGGTGACAAGAGGTGAGAAAGGTTTGAAGATTATATATAATGCATATGTAGATATGTATGTATATAAAATACATGTATTCTATATTTTATAATAACACTAAGCAATAATTATAACTGTGTACATAGCTGTCTAAAACCAAGTTTATGTGTCTCTGAATGTGTTAATAAGTATATTCAGTATTTGTTCATGGAAGTAACATATTTTACATAAAAATAATACATAAATAGAGTGTCTATAAATGTTAAGTCAAATTTTTTCTGGATTTTTCTTTGACAATTGGCTCAAATAAATAGCACTTTGTTCATTTATAAATGGTTTAAAATGAATATGTTTCCTTTGAGAATACATACTTTTGGAATTCAACTTTATTCACATTCAATGGTTTTGTTCAGAGAGTGAAATTTTGTCTCTCATCTGCAAATGTAAATCTGCTCAAATATTTAGAGATAAATCACTGAGGCGAAGCAAAGCTTGCCACTTCAAAATATGCCTTTTGTCATGTTGGTTATTTTTAGCTGATTATTTTTAGAAACAAAAGACTCAGGAAAAACTGATGGACTTTCTCCTATTTGCCCAGAGGAATTTAGATAGAGGACAGAGGACCTGCTCCATGAAGGAAATATTGTCATAGGTAACTATAGCTTAATATGAACTCAGACAAACAGAGGAGAACCTTGCTAGGGCCAATTGATCCATGTCTTCTCTGTCTAGTTGTTAAGGATGGTGCAGCAAACATTTGTTTACCAAACATTTGCTTTTTCATTTTCATGTGAATTGCCTTCCTTCCCTTTGAAGTCCCAAACAACCATCATCACCTGCCTTCTTAGCTCCAGAAGACACAGAAACCTTAACTGCCTGATCTGTTTTCAGTTTCATATTCTTATGAAACCCCTGTGTGTGCATATGTAATATATTTGGTCATTTTCTGCTCTTAATCTGCCTAAGGTTAATTTGATTGTTAATCCAGGCAGAGAAATTCAGAAAAGTAGAAAGAAAATTATTTTTCTTTCCTCACATTGTTATTATTGTTGCTTTATATAACATCTTTGAATGTCCTAGAGAAAAAAGCTAACATTTATAGTCTCAACCCCTATTATTGAATATTATTTTTGAGAATTTTTCTGAGGTTCTTTAAACAAAACACAAGCAAGTTTTGCAGTTGTTTGTAAAATATAAGTTATGTTTTTTTAGGTGCTGAACTAAGAACCCTTCACTTACATTATTTCCAAACAGTGTTGTCTTCTAATATCTGTTTCCTAAAGAACTGGAATTAAGACTTGACTCAGCTTGGAGGTGTTCACAAATGATCTTTTGAATCACCTACTCCTCTGTAATTTTATTCCTCTACATTAAAAAGCTTACAGCGTATTGCCAATATTACACTAATGATGCATGAAATGTAATGTTATATGAGTTTCCAGATTATTATACAAATGGCCTTTAGTATTATGTTTCACTGTGCATTCCAAGCTCATATGCCATAATTGTATAAAGATAATTTAAAAAAACATTAGCAATTTCTCAACTTAATAGTATATTAAATTGCATCACCTGCTATTCCAATTTAGCTGGTAAATTTTCATTAACATGTAAGCACAATTTTTAGCTATATATTAACACAGGTATTAGGGAGATATAAAATTATCTCTCAATAACATATCCTAATTGTTCTGAAAAAATTAAATACTTAATTGAAACAGACTACATCAAAGTAGATATGTATTTTTGCCCTTTCAATTTATTTCATATTATCTACAGGGTCCAGCAGAAGTAATGCCTGCTTGAATGTGGTTGGTGAGGTATGCGAATGTCATGCACCAGATGGACAGCAGTTTGAACATTTCGATAAAATGTCATATGGTGTGCTTGGGTGTGCTATTGTTATGTTACAAAATTGCATGCTTATGATTTTGTAATATAAAATTTTGTAATAAAACAAGGACATTATTTATGCAGGAGTTTGTATTTTCCTACTTTCTACTTATTTTCTTTGTGACAATTAATTCTGAAGTTACTATACCTTGTTTGTTATTGACTATTGATTGTTTTCTTCACCAGAATGTAACATCTGTGAGCAAAGGAGACCTCTCTGTTTTAGTGCTATATCATCATTGCATGGAACAGCGATTGTAAAATCATGGATTTCTAATGAATAATCATTTGGCATCTACTGCTATAGAATGCTAGATTTTAAAGCTGTGGTTAATCATACCATCTGATAGTTTTCTTCAAAAAATATAAGAATATTTTATTAATAAAGAATAAATATACTGACTAAACTGTGAATATAATGAGTCAAATTTCTACCAACCTGTGATTATCATGTGTTTATATTCTTATCATTTCTAAGTCAAATTGAGACTTAATCATTTCATTAAAAAAACATTTTCTGGAAATTAGAGAGGACAGTATTTTCTGCCAGGGCCTAGGACAAGGCACAGACCTTGCATCAAGAACACCTTCCTTTGATGAGATCCCATTTGTTTATTCTTTCCTTTATGTCCCTTGCTCTAGGGGACGTATCAGTGAAAATATTGCTGCGTGAAATATCTGAGATTTTCCTGCCTATATTATCCTCTAGAATTTTAATGGTGTCATGGCTTATATTTAAATCTTTTATCCACCTTGAATTTGTTTTTGTGTATGGTGTAAGTTGGTGCTCGAGTTTCATTTTTTTGCATGTAGCTGTCCAGTTCTCCCAGCACCACTTATTGAAGAGGCTATTTTTGCTCCATTTCATGTTGCTGCCCCCTTTGTCGAATATTAATTGACTGTAGAGACTTGGGTTTAAAAGAATCTATGCACCCCTATGTTCATAGCAGCACAATTTACAATAGCCAAGTGCTGGAAGCAACCTAGGTGCCCATCAGTTAATGAATGGATCAAAAAACTGTGGTACATTTACACAATGGAATTCTATGCAGCAGAAAGAAAGAAGGAGCTCCTACCCTTTGCGACAGCATGGAAGGAATTGGAGAGTATCATGTTAAGCGAAATAAGCCAGGCAGTGAAAGACAAATACCATATGATCTCACCTTTAACAGGAAGCTAATCAACAAAACAAACAAACAAGCATAATATAAACAAAGACACTGAATTTGAGAACAGTCTGACAGTGTCCAGAGTGGGAGGGGAGGGAATTTCAGGGGAAAAGGGGAACGGTTTAGAGCAACAAGTATAAAGGACTCATGGACAAAAACTATGGGGGGGTGGAAATGGGAGGAAGGTGGGGAGGGCTGGGGTGGTGGGCTGGGGCGGGGTAAAAGACAGAAAACTGTACAATATCAACAATTAAAAAATACTGATTAAAAGAAAAAAAAAAAACAAAACAAAACAAAAAAAAAAAACAAACAAAACAAAAAAAAAGAACACCTTCCTAAGAGAAAGGTAAGACTGAAGCACAGCTAGCTATAAGTCTGTGTAAATTTCCAGCGAGTTAGAAATAAGCAGAACATGTTTAAATCAGGAAGCTATCAATTGTCTTTAGGATATTAAAAGATAAACTGAGACATTAAAAATTTAAGAGTTTATTTGAACAAAATTCACTTGAATGGGACATTCAATCTAGCAGGAACTGTTCAAAATGACAAACTTCTGCCTATAAGGCAAAGGGAGTGAGAACAAGGAAGTTATACTAAGTATAAGACCAGGTTAATTATTGTAAAGTTACTTTCCTTAAGGGGTTGGCAGGGGTCTATCAGGCAGATGACCTAACTTGTGTCAATCAGGCATTTCCTGCTTGACTGGTTTAAGATTCCATTTCTGTCTTTTCACTGTCATATTTTTATCTTCCTTTTCTTAGATAAGTCCCTTTAACATTTCATATAATAAAGGCTTGGTGATGATGAAGAACCACACCTAAAAAAAAAAGCAAACCAAGCAAACAGCTAGAACAGGAACAGAACCACAGAAATGGAGATCATATGGAGGGTTAGCAACAGGGGCGTGGGAGGAGGAGAGAGGGTGAAAAGGTACAGAGAATGAGTAGCATAGATAATGGGAAGAAAATAGACAGGAGGAGGGCAAGAATAGTGTGGGAAATGTAGAAGCTAAAAAACTTATGACACATGGACATGAACTAAAGGGGGGAATGTGGGTGGGAGAGGGTGTGTAGGGTGGAGGGGAATGATGGGGGAGAAATGGGACAACTGTAATAGCATAATCAATAAAATATATTTAAAAAAAATAAAAAAGATTCCATTTCTGAGGTGGAAACTGTAATTTAATCTTGGTTTGGTGATATGAGTCTTAATATAAGTAACTCATCTTGGGCTTGCTGTCTTGTTTATAACAAGAGGAAGTCACCTTTAGAGAAGTAACTAAATAATTTTG
Organism: Glossophaga mutica; assembly: GCA_039655065.1. Taxonomy (NCBI): domain Eukaryota; kingdom Metazoa; phylum Chordata; class Mammalia; order Chiroptera; family Phyllostomidae; genus Glossophaga; species Glossophaga mutica. The sequence goes on from CM077304.1 coordinate 80,401,018, forward strand.
AACATATCATAAGATGTGCAAGTGATCTGAAAGTAAAGGTGAAGCAGAACATGAAAAAGGGCAAGAGATACTGGAATCTATTGCACGTTTGGGGGAACTGAGCTTTTTTGGAGTCATGTGGCAGATCATGTGGATGAAAGATTTGAGTGTTATTGTAAGCATGTCTTCCATTCTATGTTGAGAAATGATATTTAATTTATTAGGAAACAGAGAATCATTGAATATTTCTAGTCATGAGAGGAAAATTGTAAGAACCCTGCTTTAGAAGGATTAGCAATTTTGATAGAACTGAAATGTAACCCGAGGTAAGACAGTGAGCAGTGAGTGGGTGGCTGAAATTGGTCAGGCAAGGTACGATGCATTGCTGAAATTGAGTAACAGCAATGGCATTGAAAGAAAGGCATACTTAAGGAGACAAGGTTAGGAGTCTCTAAGACTCAGGTATGGATAAAGTACTCAGCTAGTTCTGAACTATGAACCTAGTGCTGACTTTGATCAATTCATCAATTGTTCTAAAGAGGAAGCCCTTAGTGAGACTCTCTTATACTCATACTATCTGTGTCCCTTTTCTGTAAAGCCCCTAAATAAAGGTTGTGCCATACAGAGACTCATCTTTGTGCCAATTGTTGCTGTAAAGGCCCAAGTTAAAATTTTCATCAATATTCTCATTTTGTTTTATATATGTGCTAACCTGGGAATATCAATGATAAATGATCTGTTCCCACATTCCACTGTATTTTGCAAGGACAATTCTTCATAACCCATTACTATTACTGAAAATATATTTGGTAGCATCAAGTGGTATGATATGAATCACACAGCTCTCTTTCTCTTAAACCTCCTATTTCCAATCTGTCAAATTTTCAGGGTTTTTTTTAATGTTATTATTTTTAGTGGCTAAGGTGAGTCTCTCCAGAAAAAAAAAAAAAAAACAAAAAAAAACTACCTGCTAGGATGGTATGCTTCCTTCCTCCTTTGCAAAGAAGCCCGTGGGATTGTAAGTTACTGCTCTATGTCTTACCTATCTTTCCATGCTTTGCATGCTGCTTAGTCTTTGCTCATGGTAAGCTTTGACCCATAATACTTGAATTAATCTCCCACATATAGAGAAAATACTAGAACGTTTTGTTTAGAAATTGGGAATATTCTTTTCTTTTTTCTTAGAATCCCCATTTTTCCAGTCTTTCCAATTCTTTTAAAAGTAACTTTCTGATTCTTTTATAGAACTATTATAGCAGAACAATGGGGACACTCTCAAACCAGGACACTCTGCAAAGCCATTGAAATGCTAGTGGCTTGCTAGGTCATGTCAGCTTACACTTGCTGCCAGGTTATTGGGAGCTAAGCACTTATCTCTTCGATATTAGAACACTGTTTATCTCCCTGAGCACACTCTTACCAGTTTCATTCAACAAAGGGCCATATTCTCTCGGCCCTGCATAAATAGCCCCATTTTTTTTAGCTGGTTACCCTAAGTTCTGAAATTGAATGAGAAAAAACTCCTGATGAATTTATGAAATTGTAGAATACTAGAAAACCCTTTCATCTTACTGCATATAATGAAATAAAGTTTAGCAAGAAGTCTGTCATATAAAATACCTCAGAGGCAATGCTCTTTAAAAGGAGTCATTTAAATAAAATTACCATCATCTTTTAACAAATAACCAAATAAAGAACCACATTAGGTTTCTGATGCTATTGTGGTATTATCTAGGGTAAAGCATGGCTCCTATTGAATAATAAGGATTTATATCACCTAATAAACTAGAAAACCTGAGAAACACAATTTGTGTCTTTTTTATGTTTAAGTAAATATAAGCAATAATTCTAGCCTGGGCATCATTTTGTGGGAATAACATATAATGAGGTGTTTAAGAGACTCAGAGTATTCTAAAATATTTTTAGGCATTTGTTTTTTGTTTTTGTTTTGAATGTTGAAATACTAGGGTGAGCTGTAATAGAAAGTTTGAGGCCCAAATGGGAAATTGTGTATTGTAATGGGGAACCCCAAAGGCAGGGCAACCATGCATATTCCAATTTGTTGGGGCCAGTCCTGTTCATACCAATTGTCCTCGTGGCATTATTAACAACTCTGCTTTTTATTTTCAAAAATGTCTTGGTTTGGAATTTAAATTATATGTTAGCTATAAGGCACAGATTGAACATCACTTATCAGCTAAAATTTATATTTTTCACAATAGAGCGGAGAGATTGGAGATAGGAGGAGGAAGATGGAAAAATAAAGAATAGTAAATAGGATTGGATCTTCTTACATGAAAAATCTGTAGTCATCAAATCATTAGACTGCATAGCCACACACTAAATTTTTTAGTTCCAATTCCATTTAACTAAGGTTATATCACCAGTGACTAGGACAATATTCTTTGTTGGAAGTTTGGCTAAATGACAAATGTAGAAGATTGTGTTGATAATGGCCATTGGCCAAATACATAGTGCCAATCCTATTAGCGGCAACATTAATTTGCAGACATTATCAGAACAGGAACACCTATTGATTCAGCGACTGAATAAGAAATTGTATATAAGATTTTAACTCAAGACTCTTTCTATTAAACTACACCTATGATTGTTAGCACAAAGTTAGGTAAGTGGTGCGAAGAGAGCACTGGCATCCAAATGTGTAAGACGAAGAGTGGTGGGAGTAGGGAGTGCACTAAACAGCAAGGCTACGTTCGAAGTGGAAATGAAATTGTCAGTATGTTATGTCATTCCATCATATTTTAACTGAAAATAAGTAAAACTGTTACCAAAAAATAGGCATTTTTCCACAAGAATAGAGATTAAACATGTTTTAAATGTGATGTTCTTAAAAAAATATTTGTGGACTTTCTACACATGACATACTAGAACCTAATGGAACCATACTAAGGAAAGGAAAGAGTCTACAGTTTCTCACACACCATTTTCTGTCTTTATTCTGTGATGTCAAAGTTACTTTTTAGCCAGTAAATACATTTCTGTAAATTTTACTTTTGAAAAAATTTTATAAGCATACTTATGAGTATTAAAATGTGAAAATAGAGATTTGGGTAAGTTTTATATCATAGTTTTTCTGTAGATTTATTTTTATAACTGTGTTCATTTTTGGCTTTCTGATACAACTATTGCACTCTGGAAGATACAAGAATATTTTATACAATGGTGATGTGTGTGTTAAAAAAACAAATGTAGTGGAGAAATGACTTTGACCATGAATGAAGTAAATGAACTTTACCTTGGTAAATAGTTTTCTTTCCTTTTAGAAAAATGGTTAATTGTGGGAACAAAATCCATAATTTTACTCTATTTATAAACCCTTTCAATTCATGTATTATCTTTTATCCCTATCAAATGCATATACAATTTATAATAATTTAATTAAAGTGTATTGTCATTTTTAATTTTTTCCAATATATAGTATGTCAAATCTTTTCCATGTATACACAGCCTTAAAAATTATTCATTTCACAGCAATTTAATTGGTATAAATTAACAAAAATTTACTGGCAGTTTACCTAGTGCTGGGAAATTTAATTTTTACTCATACATTAATTGTCACTGAAATATATATCTTTAATATACAAAATTTTGCTTCTCCTAAATTATATTTTCTGTATAATTTCCTTCAGCTGAAGTAACTAGATCAAAACATTAAAAAAGTATATTCTTTAAAATCTTTAGCCAAATACAGTGATCCCTCACCTATTGCGGGAGTTATGTTCCAGAGACCCCCGTGATAGGTGAAAATCCATGAAGTAGCAGTGTTATATTTATTTTATTATTTATATATAGTTTAAGGCTTTCTAAACCCTTCCCACACTTCCGTAAACCTTTCCCACTCTCTTATTAACCTTTCCCGCACTCTTATAAACACTTCATATGCTCTTAAACACTTTCTACACTCTTAAACCTATGTAATTTTAACAATATACAAAATTCTATATGGGTACTCACCAGAGAAGTATACTACAACTTGAATGATGAAGATCATGAGTTATGTAGCTGTTCAGTACTGATGGCGATGAAGGTGATGACAATGAGATGAATGTACTGCACAGCCAAGAAGAGCATTACAGCTCTTCTGAAGGCACCACTTCATCAGGCGCTTCGTCAGGTGGTGCAGTATTTTCACCCTGGGCTGTAACTTCCATTTCCGCTGAAGGCGTAGGCGTAACTGATCTATTCATGGAGTGATGAACATAGTTATGGGGAGTTGCTGACGCTGCATTTTATCCGCAGAGGCAGCTTCTCCATGCAGAGAAATGCTTTTGAGTCCAAAGTGTCTCTAAAATTTGTCAAATCAGACCTTGATGGCACTGAATGGGGTTGGTCTGGTAGGAGAAGCACTCGATGGTCTCACATCTGCGTTGTCATCTTTGTCTTCATCCTCATCACCATCGTGAACATCCGCGCTTTCCACAAAACTATCATAAAGTGTCTTGGCCTTAGTCCAGATGGTGTTAGTATCCAGCGAGGTATTCTTCTTCCTGCAGTCATTTATCTACAGGGCAAATGCAGACTCCATCCTCACAATGGCCTTATTGGGGGAAGTGACCACCCTCTTTGCAGTCTTGTTAAAAGTCATTGTTGCCATAAACCTAATATTCTTCTCATCTTTCTTTATGTAGCCAACAGAAGATTCATTGATCCTGTAATGGCGGCCTACAGCCCTGTAGCTTTTGCCTTCCTTTAACATGTTGAGAAGTTTCACCTTTTCTTTGATGGTAAGCATATTCCTCTGGCACTTGGGTTCACTTCCAGAAGCCTTAGAAGGCACAGAACATTAGGGCGGCATCATAGGGCTTGAAATAAATTCAAACTTTTATGAGAATTTCACAAAAACACAACACCGCAGAGCAACACTATGCACAGTGGTCAGACGTTGATGTGAAGTGGAAAAGGAGAGATGCTGAATGTATGGGCACAGTGCGGGAGAGCGCAAACAGACTGATGCTATGGTCACTGAGCCAATCAGCACCCAGGATACAGAACACAGTGTACAGGACACAGGATACAGAACAAGGTTGGTCGCCTTCCATTACATCAGCTGATAGTGTGCTGTGTACAATCTCACATTGGCAAACTTGTGCAAGCGGTAGTGGCTGGCGTACTGCATTTCCACTGTGTACAGTACAGTATTCATCCACTGATGAAATACATACTGTATTTTATTTTGATTTAATATCTTTTAATATGTTTGAATTAACATTTTTGTATTGTTATAAATTTTTTAGGCAAAATAATTAAAATCCTAAATATTATATAAATGCATAAATACTGCAAAATCCTACGATATAGTGAAAACTCCATGATACAGAATTAGATATATTTTTAAAAAAAAAACCCACGATACAGTGAAGCCACAATCTGTGAACTGTGATATAGCAACGACTGTACTTCTACATTACTTATAATGCCACTGGCAGCATAAGAATTTGTAGTTTTAGTGTAACTTTACAAGAATTGTTTTTAAATTGTGTTAAAAAATTCAGCTGAATAAATTTGAAGATCTAATTAGCTTATTAAGTCATTCAGGAGTCAGAGAGTATCTCCTCTAGCAACTAGAAGGGGACTGTGAGGGACTGTAAAAAAGGAAGGTTTTTATAGGAAGAAGGGTGAGGCATGGGAGCTACTAATTAAAGAAAAGAAAGGACTATTTTTAAACCAAGGTATCTTCTTTGGGTGGAGGGGAAGGAAGTCAACCGTGTTTATCCTGCAGGTTGCCTCTTCTTTCCATGGAGCATAGTGAGGGCACAGTGACAGAATACATTTGAGTTGATCAGAAAATTTCAGACTGGTGGATTGAGATTATGTTTCTGGGAGAGGTTGAAAGATCAAAAGATGAGGTATTAAATCTAGGCTTGATATCATGGGCTTTACTACAAGTGACAGAATTTAGGGCCTGTGATTTTTCTCTTTGACAATTATTTAGTAGGCTTAAATGCTACCTCAATTTTTCATTAATTTGTGATTATTTTATTTCTAAGAAAGATAAATATATTTTCTAATATTTCTGAGAAGAAAAAACATACTGTTAGAAGAAAAAACAATGTCTTTAAAAGATAATTTCCAATGTTTTGAAGTATATGATTCTCTTCCATAATTTCCTGCTTCTATTTTATTTAAGCAAATGCTTTTTATCAAAAACTCAATTTTAAAGCTTTTAATATTTTCACATGTTTTTAAGTTAATATACATAATCATTTGCATAATGATTATACCCAAGAAAATCAGTTTTTTTTTCCTCTTGTGGCTCAGCAGTAGATTGAGAACAGATTGTGATGATTGTTCATTCAGTTAGGACCGAACAAGATTTCAGGGAGGAAAAACATTTTCACCTATTGTTTAGCAAAGAACAGTAGGGAGACCTGACTGATGGCATATTTAAAATTTTATCATCAGCTATGGAGATACGGGCAGGCATGGCATGCTTCCTACTGTGGTTCAAAATAAGGTGCACAGCATCTCCTAGGGAGTATATTCTTATCAAAACATTTGAGTCCATTCAAGCCTTTAGATGTTATTTTTCTGCTTATACGATAGATTATAAATAAAGAAGGTCAGAACGATTGTGGTAGAAATTGAGTATTATTGTAGATAAAAAGTGTATCATTGCATTTGATTTGTTACTGTTTTGCACTTTTCTCATTTATTGCCAAGCATAATGCTGTATTTAAAATATCACTGTACAATAAATTTGGGCAGACTTTTATAGAATTTATGTTTGAATATGTCATCTCGCTTGAAACACACACAATCTTGGAAGAAAGATATAGCCGTGCTCACTTTAAAGATGAATCTAAGACTTTGGGAAAATAACAGTGCCCTATCTGCACTTACTACATGTAACCACATTGGAAATCTGCTCCTCATAACTCAAGTAGCTGGTGCAGGTGCTGAATTGGAAGGTTAGGGAATTCAGTGTTCCAGGGATATATCATTAGAAGTATTTATTGGCATCAGTTATGTGGAACTTCACAGTAAGTTTTGAATTGTTTGGTTGGTCTGAACATCATCTTTAAGAAGTCATTCATTCATTCATTCATTCAAGCATTCGTACATTCGATGAATATTAGTATCAACTGTGTACCAGGCAATGTTAGATGTGTATGGGAAGCAAGAGTGAATATAAGGCCCCCACTCTCAAGGAGCTTACATTCTGGTGTGGAGAAAACAAAGTTTAAACTACTTTTTGAAATTATATGTAGACTCTGTCAAATGCTAATATATAGAGAGAAATAAAACTGAGTAAGTAAGTGAAGGAATTAATTAGAGTGGAAGCAAAGCAGAATATACTGGTTTGGCCAAAAAGTTCATTTGTTTTTTTCCATAAGGTGGCTCTAGTAGCACTTAACTGTCTTTAACTTCATTCGAAACAATATTGTTAGACTGTACTGTGACAGCTGTCATATCAGCGTGAATTAACGGTTTAGAGCAACAAGTATAAAGGACTCATGGACAAAAACTATGGGGGGTGGAAATGGGAGGAAGGTGGGGAGGGTTGGGGTGGTGGGCTGGGTGCGGGGTAAACGACAGAAAACTGTACAATATCAACAATTAAAAAATACTGATTAAAAAAAACTTATCAAAATTATAAACTTATAAACATTCAGAGTCACTTAGCAGCTTTCAAACTTTCATCTTTACTGCAGAAAAGAAATAGGTTCAATACCTTATTTTTAGTTGTAGATAATAATATAGTATTGAAAGAAATGTCAAATAAATGTAAGTGCAAAAATTGGATTTGTGATTCTCCTCATACTCAGAAAATAAGACCTTCATGATTTCTTTTCACTACTGTAATAACAGATTTTCAGGAAAAAAGATGAGGTTAGAAAAAACTGCAACTCCTATTCTCATGTACTCTTGAACTCTCAAAAATTTAATTCCATTTTTTAAAAAGAATAATATAATGAATGTATAATATATACATAATCTTTTCACTTAAGGAACAAAAATTAATTATATAATTTTTTTCTCCAGTATTCAGGCAGAGGACATCACCAGAAAGTATAATTATTTTATTTTTAGTCAGTTTTTAAATAAAAAATGATTAAACTAATTTAATAGAATTATCTGTAACTAATAACCACCATTTACTGAAAATAATAAAACATTTTTACATTTTGTTAAAAAATAACTATGATTTGTAAAATTTAGCTGAGTAAATTATAGTCCATGAAATTTATATAGTTTAGAAAATGACACCTGAAAATGTTTTATTCCAAATTAAAATATATATATATATGTATCTGTATATGCATTTATAATCAAAACCAGAGCAGGAAAATGCCATTGAATATATAGGCAAATTGATTGCAATAATATAGATAAAATATTTGACAATAGTTTAGTACTCTTAATATGTTCTCATCTCTTACATAACACACACACACACACACACACACACACACACACACACACACAGGTAAGCATCAAAAAACAACTGGGAAAAAACCTAACAAGCAAATTACATGTGTCAAATAAACATATGAGAATATGTTGAATGTCATTAATGAAGAACTATAAAGTAGAATAATGATGTATTTCTAATCTTTCAAATTGTCAAAGTTTATTTAAAATTATAAAACCCAATTATCTGAATAAGGCATTCTCAAAAACCGTTACTCAAAAGTTAAATAAATTCAGATTAATACGGAGTGTTAAGAAATATTTATACAATTTTCTTAGTACTTCTATTTAAAGAAATGTATCTTAAGCAAATGTTCAACAATTTATAATAATGCTTATCATTATGTACTTTATCACAGCAAAAAATAGGGGTAATTAAATCATCTAAAAATAAGAAGATGATTGATTAAAATGTAGTTAATCCATACAATGTTTGAAACCCATAATCCTTCTAGTCTAATCAGGTGTATACATTCTAAATTTTAATAACTTTAGATATCAATTAATAAAAAATGAGATGTAGATAAATCAATAGATTATAACAGCCTCTGATCAGCCATTTCCAGATTTTAGAGACAGGGCTTCCCCTCCAGTTCCTCTGCAACTGGCTGACTGCTCAGGCATCTGGCAGAACTTCCCTAAGAACTGAGAGTTCAGGCCACTAACCATATGAGGGACTCTCAGCATCAGTTCTATGTAAATCTTGCAACCTGATAAATCTAAAGCACCTGTTATTTTTAATCAATTACCACGATACAGATCATCCTATTGTAGTCTCTTTAACATGTAATAATCCTCATGCTTCCCTGTGTTTCTTCAACCCAAACACCTCCCACTTTTCCTCTTTCCAAAATCTTCCCAGTTTGTTCTCTGGCATCTCTGTTCCATAGTAATTAAATGCAACAGCATGGATGGAACTGGAGAGCATCATGCTAAGCGAAATAAGCCAGGCGGTGAAAGACAAATACCATATGATCTCACCTTTAACAGGAACCTAATGAAGAAAACAAACAAACAAACAAGCAAAATATAACCAAAGACACTGAAATTGAGAACAGGCTGACAGTCACCAGAGGGGAGAGGGGAAGGAATTTCAGGGGAAAAGGGGAAGGGTTTAGAGCAACAAGTATAAAGGACACATGGACAAAAACTAGGGAGGGTGGAAATAAGAGGGAGGTGGGGAGGGCTGGGGCAGTGGGCTGGGATTGGAGTAAAAGACAGAAAACTGTACAAGAACAACAATTAAAATAAAAATTTAAAAAAGTTCTCTTTTATCACAAGTTGTTTACTCAATATTACCTCTACTTTTCCTAAATTTGGCTTTTAACTAAAGGCATTACATCTCTAGTTCATCTATTTCAATATAACATGAAATGTATTCTTCTTTCACCTCATGATGCTTCTCAGCTATTACTTCCTTATTCTGATGTAAAATGCTCTTTTCTCTGGAAGCTTGTGAAATTGGGCTGAGCTCTCTTCATGTAAGAATTTTTGGTATCTAGTCAAACTCCTAGCTACTCTCATTCATAAAGAGCTTCTAGATCATGATCATTGTGGATAATTGGAATCTAGCATGAAACTCCATTGAACAAGCTAGACCGTTTAATTCTTGACCTGCTAACTCCAGTGACCTTCATATCCATCTCTTAGTTTTCTACTTTTGCCAGAACTACACTCTAAAACTTACAGAAGCCCATTCTGTAATATTAAGTTTATACATCCCTGTTTCTGGCTACAACTTCCTGTCCTCCTGATTGCCTCCCTCTGTTGTCTCCATTATACATCTTCTTTGACCTCATGAAATCACCAGTCTCTTGACCGTTTGTGCATAACAGGACCTGATGCCAAGTGTAGAGCAGGCGCAGTAGAAATGACACAGCCACTCAGCATGCACACTACAGTGTGACAGGCAATGTGTGCTTATCTGAAGGGTCAGGCCACCCTCTCAGAGCATGCACAGTGAGTGACATAATCCACAGGTGCCTATCAAAGTTGCAGAAGACAACACAGGAGCGTCTATTGGAACTGACATAAATACGTGCCTATCAAAGCTGCTGTATACACAACATGTGCCTATCGGGATGAAGGAAAGCAACACGTGCTTATCTAAATTAAGATAAACATATTTATGAGCAATTGTTCAAAATCAACACGACTTTGCAACCTAAGAAACACAAAAGCAGAGGAACTCACACCAGGGATGATGCATCCGCAGTGCAAGTCACTTTGAGACATCCTGCATATTCAGCTTCAGGAGAGAAAGAGCTCCCCTACGCAAGGTCCATCTGACTCTGCCTTGCAAGACATTAACCACCCAGTCCAGTTGTCTCCTGGACCCAGACCTCATCCAGACTCTTCAGGCTCGGGTTTGTTATCCCCCGATTCTCACATGATCTTATTACTGACTTGCTCTGAGTGATTATTATTGCTATTAGGTTAGTACAGATTCGGGCTGAATCTGCATTGATAAAAGCTGAGTGAGTAGCACGGTCACCTGTGTTGGCTCCTTGTTATTTCTCTGCTCAATGTCACCCACAGGACTGGTGGTCCTCTAGGTGGCTTGGTGTCTTCAGTTCTTAAGGCCTGGATCAGATGACCCAAATGGGAATCAAAGACTGACTTACAGGAAAGACTATAATTACGTATCGCAAAAATTACAGTTGCAACCCCACTGTATTTTTTTCTCAATTGTTATATCCTTTCTTCACTGTCTTTCCTAATCAGTTTAATTTCAAGACTGTATTATTACTCTGCTTTCCTAGCTGGCTGTACATTCATTGCCTTCAGATACCAAAATGTTTAACCATGATGAATTCTACTGTCTTGAATTCACAAACAACCTCCGAAGAAGTATTAGAGAAAGTGAGCCTTGCTGGAGGAGTTTGCTTTTTGGAGGGCTACACAGGTTCATGGTAGCCCACCTCACATAGTAACTTTGACTTCCAGGAAATTTCATAATTTTCTAATCAGCTGGTTCTCACTTTTACAGCCCTGATTTCTCTTTTAACTTGTAATCTTGTTTGTTGACTGCTCTTAAAATAAAACTGAACTTATTGCATTTCCTTCCTAAATCTGTTTGTGTGGATCCCAGTATATGTTCTATAGAGTCACAGTTTCTTTGTTGTGATACATTTTTCCTGTACTGATACTGCCTGTTTAGTTGGTTACATTGGTCATTAGCATGATGAATATTGCAATAGAAACTGACAAAGCCATGTGAAGTAAAAATAATTTAGTCTGATTTCATTTCAATAGCTATATGAGTTATAACCCTACCATACAGGCAAAATATGGTAAAAATAGCAAAAACATATGCACAAACAAAACAGCAAAAAAAAAAAAAAAAAAACAGTTGCAGATTTGTGTACATTGAAATGAAGGAGTTAGAATCAAGAGACTACAAAAGAATTATAAGAAGGACTATGAAATAGCATTAACAAGTCTTTAGACATAAAAAAAAGGCACAAATATTTTAATAAAATCAAAGAAGTACAAATGTAGCAGGCAAGAGAGAAAGCAAAAATTTTAGTGTGAGTTCAGACTAAAAACTGAAGGAATTAGAAAGAATTAGGTAGCAATGTGGCTCATACCAGGACACAGACTTCTTTTTTGAAATTTAAGAGACTTAGTTTGTGTGACCAATAGTAATTGATTGGGCTCAGTATGTACTTTTAGGGTTATAGACAAAAAACAATTTTGGTAACATAAACAGAGTTTTTAATGGTTTACATAAAATCTCAATGCATGAGCATGGAAATTCTAATTTTTATGGATCAAGCTGATGGTTTATGAGGTTGTGTATATTTTAAATCAATATTTAGAATAAGTGTAGAAATTATAAATTAAATTATATTCTTAAAAATAATGTGTTTTACATTACCTATAGGAATAACCTGTGCCTATTTGGTATTTTAAGCATGATTAATGTTTAGGAGAATTTTGCACCTTAGAGTAGCTAACAAATTTGTTTTCAGTTTCCAATTTAAAGTTTGTAATTTAGTGAATTGTTTTGTATTTTAATTTTAGATTGGAAGGCATAACATTTTTTAATCTGTCTATGGTAATAATAGGATATTTATCAGGTAATTGAAATATTAAAAAACTAAATTTTTATATTAAATGTATAGTTTACTTGAATATTATTTAAAACATAGCCCTGAATCATCTCTGTAAAACAAAACTACTCTAAAAACATCATAGATATCAAGCACTCTTTCTTTAAAATCTAAGACCTGCATTTCCTACAATTAACCTAGCATTCCAGGGCATATAGTGGATATGCCCATGAAACATTTCTAAAATGGATGTTTATATAAAACTGTTAGAATTACATTTAGTATTAATATTTAATGATATTAAAGATGCTTATGAAAGAAAAAGAATGCAAGCCTATGTTTTTAAAGTGACTTTAATTCTATAAAGATTTCATGCACATACACTTATAAATATATATGTATAATATGTATGCCATTAATGGGTAGTAAGCCTAACTTTTTCTAACTCTGAGAACTATCTGCAAAAACTTTCTTTTCTAAGTTGCTCTGTTTTTGTTTTCTGTCTCCAAGGAAATGGAGAAGTGAATTATTTTTGGAAGAAACTTTTATTTGGGAGAAAAATCTCTTGAAAATTTCTTTTTATTTTTAGAAATATAAAGCAAGTTCTCTTCATTATTCATAGGGAAATTGACAAAATCTCAATTTTTGATTATGTAAATTATATGTGGTTGGGTCTAGGTTAAGTCCCTACAGAGTTTGCTTTTTGTGCAGTAAAGAAGGATTTTTATTTTAATGGATTAACATAGCACTGTACCTGTAAATGCAGTTTATTTTCACTTGTGCAGAGTCATGGAGATTACCCAGAGGTCTAACTAAGTTCAGGTGGTACAAATAACACAATCTTTGAGAAACACCTGTGGGGCCAGAAAAATAATTTTTCCCCTAACTTTCGAAATTCTTCTGGATGGACAAATAATCATATTAACGTCGGACAGATTAATACGAGAAAACTGCCAACTTTATTACATATGTACTTATAGGGGTTTCATGAAGAATATGAGACCCGAGGACACATTGTACAGTGGAGGCTTATATGTCACTCTGGAGGCAGAAATCTGGGATTTCAAAGTGAAAGCAGCGATTCACAAGCAGATAAGAAAGAGCAAACATGTGGTAAATAAATTCTTTCCACGCCACCCAGAAACCATGGGAGGCAGAAGAAAAGTCCAACAAACAGGCTTTGATAGATTTCTTCCTGTCTGCTACACTCTCAATTCATGTATTAAGGTGCATATGCTAAAATGTGTGGCAGACCCTTCTGCGTGGCGTGGGCCCAGCTCCCACTCAGATATGCACAGGACCCACGCCCACAGATAGATTCTCTAGTGGGGAATCAGATTTGCAATATACCTAAGCTGTTTTGAGGCTTGCTTCTTGCTAAAACTCCCTCACCCAACAAGTGCTAAACCTTGCAGGGACCAGTGTAACTGGCTCAACCACTTTTGCCTTTTCATTTGCTAATATCCTTCTTCTGTGATGTGATTAGGAGCATTGGCTCCTTTTGTCGTAACCTGGGAATAGTGAGTGAGGACCATCTTGTAAAGTGAGGAGAAATAAAATAAAGGCCTGTCATGGCTGAGGCTGCAGCTTTTGCTCTCCTCAAGAGAAAAGTCTCACTGTCATCCCTTTTCCTCCACCGGACTTGGTAGTCCGTGTGTATGTTTTATTTCATCCATAATGATGTGGACACTGCTAGCCAGTGTCCGCATTAAAAATGCATATTCATCTTGGCTAATGTAATTACAATGTGCCTTGGCATGTTCCTCTTTGGGTCCAATTTCTTTGGGACTCTGTGAGCTTCCTGGACCTGTAATTACATTAGCCAAGAGTAGTTCATTCAATGAAGGAGAGAATTCTAGAAGCAGCAAGGGATAAGGGGACAGTCACCTACAAAGGAGTTCCCATCAGACTGTCAGCTGATTTCTCAAAAGAGACCTTACAGGCAAGAAGGGGCTGGAAAGAAGTACTTGAAATCTTGAAAGGCAGGGACCTACATCCCAAATTGCTCTATCCAGCAAAGCTGTCATTTAGAATGGAAGGGAAGATAAAGTGCTTCTCAGATAAGGTCAATTTCAAGGAGTTCATCATCACCAAGCCCCTATTATATGAAATGTTAAAGGGACTTACCTAAGAAAAAGAAGATAAATAATAGGACAGTGAAAAGACAGCAAACTCACAGCTATTAACAACCACACCTAAAACAAAAGCAAACAACTAGAACAGGAACAGAACCACAGAAATGGAGATCATATGGAAGGTTAGCAACAGGGGAGTGGGAGGAGGAGAGAGGGGGAAAAGGTACAGGAAATAAGTAGCATAGATGGTGGGTAGAAAATAGACAGGGGGAGGGCAAGAATAGTGTGGGAAATGTAGAAGCTAAAGAACTTATGACACATGGACATGAACTAAAGGGGAGGAATGTGGGTGGGAGGGGGTGTGCAGGGTGGAGGGGAATGATGGGGGAGAAATGGGAAAACTGTAATAGCATAATCAATAAAATATATTAAATTAAAAAATGCATATGCAAAGTTCCCTTTCTAAAGCAGCTTTTTCTTTTTTTTTTAGAATGTTTTTCCCTTTTTTAAAATTTTTTTTAAATCAGTATTTTTTAATTGTTGATATTGTACAGTTTTCTGTCTTTTACCCAGCTCCAGCCCACCACCCCAGCCCTCCCCACCTTCCTCCCATTTCCACCCCCCATAGTTTTTGTCCATGAGTCCTTTATACTTGTTGCTCTAAACCGTTCCCCTTTTCCCCTGAGATTCCCTCCCCTCCCACTCTGGACACTGTCAGACTGTTCTCAAATTCAGTGTCTTTGTTTATATTATGCTTGTTTGTTTGTTTTGTTGATTAGCTTCCTGTTAAAGGTGAGATCATATGGTATTTGTCTTTCACTGCCTGGCTTATTTCGCTTAGCATAATGCTCTCCAATTCCTTCCATGCTGTCGCAAAGGGTAGGAGCTCCTTCTTTCTTTCTGCTGCATAGAATTCCATTGTGTAAATGTACCACAGTTTTTTGATCCATTCATTAACTGATGGGCACCTAGGTTGCTTCCAGCACTTGGCTATTGTAAATTGTGCTGCTATGAACATAGGGGTGCATAGATTCTTTTGGATTGGTGTTTCAGGATTCTTAGGATATAATCCAAGCAGTGGAATTGCTGGGTCAAAAGGTATGTCCATTTTTAGTTTTCTTAGAAAATTCCATACTGTTTTCCATAGTGGTTGTACCAATCTGCAATCCCACCAACAGTGCACTAGGGTCCCCTTTTCTCCACAACCTCTCCAACACTTGCTGTTTGTCGCTTTGTTTATGAAGGCCATTCTGACTGGTGTCAAGTGGTATCTCATTGTAGTTTTAATTTGCATCTCTCTGATAGCTAGAGATATCGAGCATCTTTTCATGTGTCTCTGGATCCTCTGTATGTCCTCCTTGGAGAAGTGTCTGTTCAAATCCTTTGCCCATTTTTTAATTGGGTTGCTTGTCTTCTTAGAGTAGAGTCTTGTAAGTTCTTTATATATTTTGGAGATTAATCCCTTGTCTGAGGTATCATTTCCAAATATGTTTTCCCATACAGTTGGTTCTCTTTTTATTTTAATACTGTTTTCTTTAGCTGTGCAGAAGCTTTTTATTTTGATGAGATCCCATTTGTTTATTCTTTCCTTTATGTCCCTTGCTCTAGGGGACGTATCAGTGAAAATATTGCTGCGTGAAATATCTGAGATTTTCCTGCCTATATTATCCTCTAGAATTTTAATGGTGTCATGGCTTATATTTAAATCTTTTATCCACCTTGAATTTATTTTTGTGTATGGTGTAAGTTGGTGCTCGAGTTTCATTTTTTTGCATGTAGCTGTCCAGTTCTCCCAGCACCACTTATTGAAGAGGCTATTTTTGCTCCATTTTATGTTGCTGCCCCCTTTGTCGAATATTAATTAACTGTAGAGACTTGGGTTTATTTCTGGGCTCTCTGTTCTATTCCACTGGTCCACGTGTCTGTTCTTGTGCCAGTACCAGGCTGTTTTGATTACAGTGGCCTTGTAATACAGTTTGGTATCAGGTATTGTGATCCCTGCTACTTTGCTCTTCTTTCTCAAAATTGCTGCCGCTATCCGGGGTCGTTTATGATTCCATATAAATTTTTGAAGTGTTTGTTCTATGTCTTTGAAATATGCCATTGGAACTTTAATAGGTATTGCATTGAATCTGTAAATTGCTTTGGGTAATATGGACATTTTGATAATATTAATTCTTCCGATCCATGAACATGGTATATGCTTCCATTTGTTTGTGTCTTCCTTGATTTCTTTCTTCAGTGTTGTGTAGTTTTCTGCATACAGGTCTTTTACCTCCTTGGTTAGGTTTATTCCTAGGTATTTTATTTTTCTTTTTGCTATATTGAATGGGATTTTTTTCTTGATTTCTGCTTCTGCTGTTTCACTGTTGGTATACAAAAATGCCTTTGATTTTTGGATATTGACTTTGTATCCAGCTATTTGGCCAAATTCATTTATTACGTCGAGAAGCTTTTTGACTGAGTCTATAGGATTTTCTATGTATACTATCATGTCATCTGCAAACAATGATAGTTTTGTTTCCTCCTTTCCAATTTGGATGCCTTTTATTTCCTTTTCTTGTCTAATTGCTGTGGCTAAGACTTCCAATACTATATTGAATAGAAGTGGTGAAAGTGGACAGCCTTGTCTTGTTCCTGATCTTAGTGGGAAAGATTTCAGTTTTTGCCCATTGAGTATGATGTTGGCTGTAGGTCTCTCATATATGGCTTTTATTATGTTGAGGAATGCTCCCTCTATTCCCACTTTGCTGAGTGTTTTTATCATAAATGGGTGTTGTACTTTATCAAAAGCTTTTTCTGCATCTATTGATATGATCATGTGATTTTTGTCTTTGCTTTTGTTTATGTGATGTATTACATTTATTGATTTGCGAATGTTGAACCATCCTTGCATCCCTGGGATGAATCCCACTTGGTCATGGTGTATGATCTTTTTAATGTATTGTTGGATGCGGTTTGCCAATATTTTGTTGAGGATTTTAGCGTCTACATTCATCAGTGATATTGGCCTGAAGTTTTCTTTCTTTGTTATGTCTTTATCTGGTTTTGGGATTAGGATGATGCTGGCTTCATAAAAAGAGTTTGGGAGTCTTCCATCATTTTGGATTTTTTGGAATAGTCTGTGAATGATAGGGCTTAGCTCTTCCTTAAATGTTTTGTAGAATTCTCCTGTGAAACCATCTGGTCCAGGGCTTTTGTGTGCCGGGAGTGTTTTGATTACTGATTCAATTTCACCAGCTGTTATTGGTCTGTTCAGGCTTTCTGTTTCTTTTTCATTGAGTTTTGGAAGGTTATATTTTTCTAGAAACTTGTCCATTTCACCTAGGTTTTCAAATTTCTTGGCATACAGTTCTTCATAGTAATTTCTTACAATCCTTTGTATTTCTGTGGTGTCATTCGTAATCTCTCCTCTTTCATTTCTGATTGTGTTTATTTGAGTCCTCTCTCTTTTTTTCTTGATGAGCCTGCTTAAAGGCTTATCGATTTTGTTTATCTTTTCAAAGAACCAGCTCCTGGATTCATTGATCCTTAGGATTGTGCTTTTAGTCTCTATGTCATTTAATTCTGCTCTGATCTTGGTTATTTCCTTTCTTCTACTTGCCCTGGGCTGTCTTTGTTGTTGTTCCTCGAGTTCTTGTAGGCGTAGGGTTAAGTCGTTTGTTAGAAATGGTTCTGTCTTCTTTAGGTAGGCCTGTATTGCTATGAACTTCCCTCTGAGGACTGCCTTCATTGTGTCGCATAAGTTTTGGGTTGCTGTGAGTTCATTTTCATTTGTTTCCAGAAACTATTTGATTTCCTCCTTAATTTCATTCTTTACCCATTCATTGTTTAATAGCATGCTATTCAATCTCCATGATTTTGATGATTTGGGGATTTTCCCCATCAAGTCGGTTTCTAATTTTAGTCCCTTGTGGTCAGAGAAAATGCTTGGTATGATATCAATTTTCTTGAATTTGTTGAGGCTTGTTTTGTGTCCTATCATGTGGTCTATCTTTGAAAATGTTCCATGTGCGTTTGAAAAAAATGTGTATTTAGTTTCTTTGGGATGGAGGGCCCTATATATATCAGCTAAGTCCAATTCATCTAGAGTACTGTTCAATGCCACAATATCTTTGTTGATAATTTGTTTGGAAGATCTGTCCATTTTTGACAGTGGGGTGTTAAAATCTCCTACTATAATTGTGTTGCTGTCAATATCTTTCTTGAAGTCCTCTAAGATTTTCTTGATGTATTTAGGTGCTCCTATGTTGGGTGCATATATATTTACAATGTTTATGTCTTCTTGGTGGATTCTTCCCTTGAGTATTATGAAGTGACCTTCTGGGTCTCTCTTTATAGCTCTTCTTTTGAAGTCTATTTTGTCTGATATGAGTATTGCTACCCCGGCCTTTTTTTCCTGTCCATTTGCTTGGAAAATTTGTTTCCAGCCTTTCACTTTAAGTCTGTGTAGGTCTTTTGTCCTGAGGTGGGTCTCTTGTAGGCAGCATATGTGTGGGTCATGCTTTCTTATCCAGTCAGCTACTCTATGTCTTTTGATTGGAGCATTTAATCCATTTACATTTAAGGTTACTATTGATAGGTACTGATTCATTGCCATTTTCGTATCTGTGTTCCTCACTCTCTCTTTTCCTTTCTTTCCTTAAAGCAGTCCCTTTAGTATCTCTTGTAGTACTGGTTTGGTAGAGGTGTATTCTTTTAGACTTCTTTTGTCTGGGAAGCTCCTTATTTGGCCTTCTATCTTGATTGAAAGCCTTGCTGGATAAAGTAGTCTTGGTTGTAGGCCTTTGGTTCTCATTACTTGGAATATTTCTTGCCATTGTCTTCTGGCTTGGAGCGTTTCCATTGAGAAGTCAGTTGCTAACCTTATCGGGGCTCCCTTGTATGTTACTTCCTTTTTCTCCCTTGCTGCCTTTAAGATTCTCTCTTTGTCTTGGAAGTTTGCCATTTTAATGATGTGTCTTGAAGTGGGCCTGTTTGGGTTCCTCTTGATAGGGACTCTCTGTGTTTCCTGGATTTGTGTGACTTTTTCTCTCACCAAATTAGGGAAGTTTTCCATCATTACTTTTTCAAATAGGTTTTCTATCCCTTGCTCTTCTTCTTCTCCTTCTGGTATTCCTATTATACTGATATTATTACGTTTCATGTTGTCTTGCATTTCTCTTAAACCCTCTTCATTCTTTCTGAGCCTCTTTTCCTTTTCTTGCTCTATCTGGCTGTTTTTTTCTACTTAGTCCTCCAACTCACTGATCCGATCTTCTGCTTCATCGATTCTGCTTTTCATTCCTTCTACTGTGTTCTTCAGCTCAGAAATTGTATTCTTCATTTCCTCTTGGCCCTTTTTGATAGTTTCTATTTCCTTTTTCATGTTGATATAGTTTGCACTGAGTTCATCGTAGCTTCCCTGTAGTTTCTGGTAGCTCATTGAGAGCTCATGGAGCTTCCTGACAACCATTTCTTTGAACTCCTTATCTGATAGTTGAGTTGCCTCTGTTTCATTTAGCATTCTTTCTGGGGCTTCCACCTTTTCTTTCATTTGGGGATTGTTTCTTTGTCTTCTCATTGTTGGTGAGACTCTTCTTGTAAACCTCTGCTTCTTAAGTTGATCTGTTCTGGCTACCTGCGTTTATGGTGTGAACTTCTGTGGTGGAATACCTGTGAGATTCAGTGTTATAGTCTTCTTCAGGTATCCTGGTGTTCACAGCTTCCACTGTCTCAGCTGTGGGAATACCCCCTCTTTTGGTCCAACTCTGGTTTTTCCACAGTTCTAGGATTTCTTTGCCTCACTCGTGGGTATTCAAAAAGAGAAAAGAATAAAGTGAAAAAAGAAGAGAGAGAAAAAAGAAAAGAAAAAAAAAAGAGGAGGGAAGGAGCGATAGAATTGGAAAGAAAGGAAGAAGGAATAAAGCCAGAAAGAAGTAAAGAGAAGCAAAAGGAATTGAGGGATAAAAAAGGTAGAAGTAATAAAAAAATAAAAAATATATAATCAAAACAAAACAAAAAGAACCCCACAAAAACGAAAAACGAACCAAAACAAACAAACAAACAAAAAACCCAACTAAACAGACAAAAAACAACTATCAAAAAAAACCCACAAAACAAAATGAAACAAAACATCCCCCCCCCCCCAAAAAAAAAGAATAAGTAGGAAAAAAAAAATCTCTTGCTATTTTCACACAGGCCAAACTGGATTTTCTGGACTTGCTGGCTGTAGCAGGCTGCGAGGCGACTCGTACCGCTTTTCTCCCTGTTCCTCACTCATTCAGCTTTGGGCTACTGTCCTCAGTGCCAGCCCAGCACTGTCCCCAGGGCTAATGGTGTACTCTCCATGCAGGGCCTTGGGTGTGATTTCTGAGCCTCCTGCAGGGGGCGAGCTTTCCAGAGTTTATGGGTTTCAGCTGGAATCTCTTACAGATCCATACCTCCCCGAGCCTATTGCTGTGAGCTCCGGGTCTCCTACAGGGCGCAGGCGCCCGCCTGAGACTACGGGCGTGGGGTCCGAGAGTTTCCCGAGTTGCGTGCACTCTAAGTTCCTTTAGGCAGGTAAACAGAGAGGACTAAAGGCTCTTTCTGAGTCTTTCATTTCTTAAAAATAACCAGCTTAAAATGATCAACATCCCAAAAGGCATATTTGGGGGTGGCAAATGCTGGTCTCCCTCCAGCCCAGTGAACTGACTTTCTGTACTGCTCAACCTGGAATTTAGGTTCCCTGACCAAGGCCCAAGGCTACATGTCAGTCATGTAACCTACATATACCTGGTTGATTATTGTATTTGAATATTAATCACTGTGATAAGGCCAGAGCCTGAGGGCACAGTCCTGTGGTTTCTTCTGAAGGGAATAAGCATTTCCATTCTCAGTAATGCTTGGGAAGGCAAACCCTTAAAATAGAATTGGGGGTTACAGGAGGCAAACTTTAACTAGATGGGGCTGCAGTGAATGAGAAAATTCTTACTGGGACTTATGCTTGGATCATATCTAGTGGTAGTGATGAAGAAAGGGGAAATAGAATACAATTTAATAAGTATGCCTCAAATGGAGCTCAGAATCTATGTTTACATAAAGTTCTCCTCCCCTCCACTCATTACCTCCTGATTCTGGTTAAGATAGCCTGCATACTAAGATATACTAACTGTTAAGAATAGAAAACTTAGTATGTAACACCAAACATACAATTAGACAATAAAATAACTTTTAAAATGTATTATTTTTCTCATGTTCAACACATTGACCTTTTTTCCATGCCAAAACTATACATTACAATCTGCTAGGGATAGATCTAATCAAAATATTTTAAGGCTGCACTCTTCCATTTGAAATACCTGCCATGGTATTTAATACATGCGACTAACATGAAATCCTTGTTACAATTCAAGTCAGGTCTTCATGATTACGTGCACAGTTTTGTTTGTTCTTTTTTCTCTACATCTCTCTTGCCTTCTCAGATTGCTGGTCTATTCTGCTTACAGCCTCCGCTTTTCACAAATGAGTTTGCCATGGCTGTAAACTGAAGTCCAATTCTACATTAAGTTTCAACTTTAGAGCTCATGAGCATTAGCGAGAGAGAGAGAGAGAAAGAAAGAGAGAGAGAGAGAGAGAGAGAGAGAGAGAGAGAGAGAGAGAGAGAGAGAAACCCAGAACCCAGAACTCACTTCATGGAAGTAGACTCTGTTTAATAATATAGGGTATAACACAAAGCAGAGCAAAGCCCTGCACTTGGTTTAATGCATTGTCATCACCCTCAAAATTCTTAATTTTTTTGAATAAGGTATCTTGCATTTTCATTTTTCACTGTACTTTGTAAGTTATGTAACTGATCCTGTCTTTCCCCTTACAATTTCTTCTCTACAGAGCAGTCAGGGTAATTTTTTATGCTATAAATCAAACCATGTATTCCCCTACATAAAACTATTCTGCCAACCTTCTTCCCAAATTTTTAGAATAAAATCCACCTTCTCAACTTTTGCCTTAGAAATCCTACATTATTTGGCTACTGCCTAACTGGCCCACTGCCCTGCTGGTCTCATGCTTGCCAGGTTGGCCTTTTAACACTTTTCCCATAAGCTGAACTCCTCCCTGAGATCTCTGAGCTTTCTGATCTTTAATCTCAGAAAACTTTCCTCCAGCTCTCCTCATACCTGAATTTTAAAAATCATTCAAGCCTTACCATCCACATTTCCTCATTAATGATGTGCCCCCCTAAGGAGTTTCTCTAGTAACTGCTGCATTTTCTTCTGTACATTTATTTGTTATTTTGTTTTCTGAGTTTCAGTCTGTCTTCTCAGCCAGCCTGCTCCACCCCACCCTATCTAACGTCATCTCCTTGAGGGCAAGAATATCATTTGCTGGTTTGCAGGTGTAGACCCTGAAACTAGAGCAGTTTGTGGAATATGGTAATTGTTCACAGTTTTTTTCTTGAAAAGTGATTGAAAAGAATTAGAAGTCTTAGAGAGAGGAAAAGCAATTTTGAATCAGCTCAGTACCCAAGGTATTTGTGAGTGTTTGCCCCAATAAAAGTGCCATAAAATTGTTCATTTGGTCAAAGGTTAACAGAAAAAAATAGAAGAGTATAGACACTGATTGTCTTACCCATTCTAATGTTTATCAATAGGTAATAGAGTTAAGAAATAACAATTCAGACAACATTCATTTATCCAAGATCATCAAAGAAAATTTATTTATTTTGATTGAACAAGTCATCATCTCTTTCTTTCACTGTGTGTGAACATCTGGGAGCAACATGACTGAGACAGTGCACTTGTTTATGCTATGGGCATTTCTCATGATGAGTAAGCTATTGTTTCTTTTATGTACACACTGGAACCATAACAAAATGTGATTCAAAATATAATGTTCCAAGGATATATCATTAACAACATACTCATGTCAGCGCATTTTCACTGAGCTGGCAACACCTCAAAGAAGGTGCATACTAGAATGTGTTCTAACACTCTATGTTTAGTGTTTTTGGTGACAACACATAATTAGACCAGTGTTTTCCAACTGATGTGAGACAAAACTTAAACGGATGGCCTCCACAGGCACATCTGCTGTGGCTGAGCAGCTGTTCACCCTCCTCCCCTGGAGTAATTAATTAATCATCAGATCCAAAAGAGGGAGAAGAAAAGCTAATATTAAATAACTTGTAATGTATATGAAGTGCTTACTATATATTTTGTATGTGTTCAATCTCACAATTCTATGGGAGCATTTCTCTATTTTCATCGCATGGAGTGCAATGTAGTACTAGTGTAATGGAGCAGCCTGGGGTTCTGCTGCCTATTGCTGTGTGAAAGCATAGCATGATGATTTGTGGGAAAGCAAAAAGTTTTTTTAATAACTGGGTTCTCAATTTGAGGGAGCACAGGATATCCCTGCTCCAAGCCAACCTCTTCTGCAAAACACAGGAATCCCCTTGTTCCCAAAAAGACTGAAACCCAAACTCATGCCCAGAGGTCCCCCTCCATGCTTATCTGCCTTTTAGGAGCCAAAGGCTTCTACACGAATGGATCTCCATCCCCAGGTTCTCTCTCTCTCTCTCTGGAGTGTGAATTTGGGTGTTCCAGCATCGCATTGTCTCCCTCAACTTCTGTCTCTCTCTCTCTCCTGAGGCCAGGGAACACTGTCAGATCCCTGCAGCAGGTTGTACAAAGGGCCAACACTTGAGGCTGCTCAAGCTCCTGTGGCCAAGGAACTTTCCCCACCCGCACCTCCATGTCCTGTTCTCAGAGCAAGAGAATGGAAGAATGGAAGTGGTCCCAGACCTGGGCCCTTGCCTTACGGTGCAGAGCAGCAGCATCCTGTGGCCCAGTGCCCAGTGAGGTGCACGTCCCAGCATGCAGGCCTACTCCAGATCATGCAAACAGGGCAAGGCAAGAGCAGTAAATGGGGCTGGCATCCTGCAGGGTCCTGTGAATGCTCCACACCCCACCCTGACTGGGTTGAGAGGTAAGGAAGAGAGAGTGAGCTTCTGATCATCCCACTATTATAAATCTTTCCCTTCCAACCCCACATGGTGTGGGAGTATCCATATCCCAACCAATTCAGGCCAACAATCCATTCCTCAGCAGTCTGTGTTAAAAAGCATTCTTACCTATGTTTCTCTGAAATTCTTGTTTCTGACACACGCGCGTGCACACACACACACACAATCAAACTCATATTCCTTTATTAGTCTTCTGGTTATTGAGACAAAAATATCTGTGTTTCTTATTCTACCCTTTTTTAAAATTTAAATTTAAGCCAGGTGTAGTATTTTTTTAAGATTTTACTTATTTTTAGAGAGAGGGGAAAGGAGGGAGAGAGATAGAAAGAAAAACATCAATGTGTGGTTGCCTCTCATGCACTTCCTACTGGGGACCTGGTCTGCAACCCAGTCATGTGCCCTGACTGGGAATTGAACTGGTGACCCTTTGGTTTGCAGACCAGCACTCAGTTCACTGAGCCACACCAGCCGGGGCATAAGTCAGGTGTAGTATTATAGATTGCAGCCAACCCCCAAGTCTGATTCTTGAAGATCTGCTTTTTGGTCTCCTGAAGTGTACAGGCCTAATTTTACTCCTGACATCAGGTTCACAGGAATGGTATCAATTGCTGCTTCAAAGGAAGAGAGCACAGTAAGAGGACATTAGTGAGGTGGGATCTACCTTGGTTCCAGTCACAGGTTTTCCCCAAAAACGGTATGATTTTAAACATAATACCTTTAAATAATCATTTTCTCAAGTATAAAATCAAAAGTAATCATATAACATAATGTTTACCTTGCAAAGTTTTTGTGCATTTGACAGTAACATCTATAATGCACTCACCTTTGAGTGCATTATAGAATATTTTTCTCTTCTAAGTCTATTTTGGTAATAATAGAGGAAGAAGGCTCTTTTCCCTTAAAACATTTCTCCCCATTAATGCTTCAAACTGCATTAAAAGGCATATTTGTCTCTTAAACCTCACGTTGTGGCACATAATAAATACCTGTTATATAGAAATGAATTTATGCAAAACAGGTAAAATAGAATAAAGATCTGATTCCTATCAGTGTATTTAATGTAATAAATATTTAGGTATTGTTTCATTAATTCTAGCCATTTATTACCCCATTAAACTCCAACCTCCAAGCAAAACCTAGAGAGGGGACATCAGTTAACTGAATACAAATTTTGTTATTTCAGAAAGTAGCCTTTTTATACAGCTAGTGCTTATTGGTCTAGACTTTTTAGCTTAAGAAAACAATACTTAGGAATAAATACTATTAAAAGAGAAAACAATAAGTTACAAGTTTTGGCATTAGGATTTTCACCATATTCCTTGTCAACAAGATTTGGCTTGAAAATATATCCAGTTTCCTCCCCAAATCCTGTCATTCCAATGATGATTAGCCTTAAATTTTTATATTCCCTTTTAACTACTTGAAACTTTGTGTTTAAAGAAAGTACATCTCCACATCTCTTAATAATTGACATTTCTTTATAAAAACTTAATAAAATATAAAGCTTATTTTTCTTTCAAATGAATCAAATTATTGCCCCAGGATTATTTCAGATATTTTGTTTGAATTTTGTGTCTGGTAAAAATGTGTTTTTCAACAATTAGAAAACCTAAATTATTCTTTGTTAGATTTCCCTTTTACAAAATTTGGTTATGAGAATATATTTAACTTTCAAAAAGATTTCTGATAAAATATTTCTTTTATAAGAAGCAATTTTCATGTATAATTTAACACCCACTTACCTCTCAAAAAAGAATAAAAAACATTTAGGATCATCATTAAACTGCTCATCTTCAAATATGACTAATTAGTTTAACATTATGATTCAGATTTTCCCTTATATGACTCGGGAAAAGACCTTAATTGTGCATTTTATAGCCAAATGAATGGAATAACAATGAAAACTGGCAGTGAGTATAATACAATCATTTTGTTGATAATTTGACCTCACTGCTGATAAGAAAGAGGAAGCATTTTTCTTTTTTATTCTGTCACCAGGACTATAATTACATTTCTAAAAATAATTTCCTAAAAAAGTACAAGGCTTTTATTGCTGAGCTTTCTGAAAGATAACTTAATTATGGACTTGGACCCTGAGAAATTGTCAAATGCTAAGAAATAAGCTTTAGCATTTGTGAAGGGTGAAACCAGAGATCATTTAACCACCTTTATTTCTTTGTAGAATGAGGGAGGATGGGCCTGAGAGGTTTTCCCAAAGGGGTGCTGATGAAGAGTAGGCACAAGTTCCCAGAGTCCCTGATTCTTGTTGAACTGTAACCTGGTGATTATCTATTGATCCCATCTCAGATTCTCCTATAGGCATCTGTGTGGTGAGAGTATCCTTTCAGATTAAGGGATGTTCTGTCCTTTTATAAATTGCAATCCTGGACCTAATAGCTATTTTGCTTTTAGAGTAGCTGATATACTTATACCTTTCTACTCACAGCTCTTTCTGTCCTGATCACAGGGCCACAACCCTGAAAATATAGAACGGTTGAAATAACTATGCTGGTTGGAAGGTTAGGGGAAGCTAAGAGTCCGTCTCAGCCTCAGCCTTCTCATCATGCCTGTAGCTTCCTTGTTACAGCCTGGTCCTCACATCCAAGGAACCAAGCTCAATGAGTGGCATTGTGTGGCAATGACTGAGTATGTTCTTCTGCCTTGTAATTCTTTTCCTGTATTCTTGAAATCTATTTCCGAAGCATACATGAAATACACACTCCTTCTCCAGGGAATGTTCTTTTAAAAGAGCAAAGTTTGAAGCTACATAAAAGAGAACAAATTGTAATGTGGAACAGACATAATGCAAATTGTATATACTCTTTCTCTTTTCCTGATGTTTCTTAACCATAATCGATATGATTCATAGGTTCTAATGATTTTGATTAGTTAGTTAACACTGGATTTATATCTTAGGTCTTTATTCTTGTGAAATGTTTTGAATAAATAAAAATCCTCGGTGGCACATAAGTTGTCACATCACACACATATGATCAGTCTTGTGTGAATCATACAGTGTAGGGACAGGTATAAGCACCATTAACAGTGAACTCTATAGTCTAGCATTTAAGAGGGTTTACACTGGAGATGGATTTTCTGCTGGTAAATGTCTGTGAAAACTGTTGAAGATCTCTTTGCTCACTCTCCTGATCTATAACATAGAGACAATAATATTATCCCTTATGAGAATTATTAGGGTTCAGTTACTACTTACATGGCAAAGAGAAAAGGCTCTATAAAAATGGTTAATTATATCACAAACAAGCATGGGAAACATTGGGTGTGATGGAGAATGAAGAATGAAGGTTCTTATTTGAGGGAATTTTCCGCAGAAGCAGACATAGTTGAGACTGAAAATTGATGCACAGTTGTCAAATATGTAAGAAGCACTGGGCACCATTTACCATATAATTGTGTTCATTTATCATCTGTCCTCGACCACCGAGAAGAATTATTCCATGCTGGGTCAGTGCATGAAAGAAAAGGGGAAATAGTCCAACACAATTAAACTGTAAAATTTGAGATTAAACAGAAGCATCTTTTAGTTTCCAGGAATCAAAAAAAGAAATTATAGTTTAGCTTTTCATATGGGAAATTGATTGCTTAAGTTTATCAAGTTTCATTTAAGTGAAAACCACTTGAATTACTTCTCCCTTCTGGGGCTCCATTAACAGTAGTGTAAGTAGTATGGGGTCATTCATGGTGTAGTATACCAGTGTTTGGCATTTCACTACAGCCAGTTTGCCTTAATACTATTTTCTCTGTTTTCCTCATGCCATTGCCTTTTAAGAAAGATCAATAGGAATTTACTGCCTTAAAAATTGTCTGAATATATGGAGTCTGTTACTAAGCAATCATTTCTTGAATTTTATTCAGTTGTCACAAAATTTATCCTTTTACTTTACTGTCCATGGAGAGGAGAGGAATAGTTTGCTATCCCTGGTCAGCCCACAAAAACCCTTTATCCATCCCCACAGTCCTATAGTAACCCTCTTCACAGAGATTTATGTGGTTGTGGTCCAAAGCCTATTCTGTGTCTATGGGGGCCAACACACCACATCAGCCTTATGTCTACCAAAGTCACCTGTAGTACACAACTCAGGAGCCTCCAACGACCATACTGCAGGTAGTAAGAGACCAAACTAAGAACTACCTGGGCCTGTCCACCCGTCTCATAGCTAACTGGCCAACTCTCTGGTGATACTGCCCCTGGGGCATGCTCACTTGTTTTCCCCAGCCCTTCCTCCTTCTGATCAGCCAGCTCTGCTGCCACCTGTGAAGGCTACATGTCCACCAAATCCTCTCATTGCCATCATGAATTACTCTATCTACACAGACACCTCCTTTCAAAGCAATGGGACCTAGATTAGTGGGTTTAGCACTATATAACTGAATGACATGATCATTCTAATGTTCAAAATCGGTTCATAATTATTCTTTAACAACTATACTCAATCTTTGCTTTATATTTGGCCCAAGACTTAGCTATGAAATATAAATGTACATTTATGTCATAAATACTGTTCATAGCATTAGCAAGATGTAATATGCTACTGATTGCACCCACATATTTTTCAATAAATAAATTGATGTCTCTAAAAATATTAAGCTACATTATGTCATTTTGTTTCATATATTTTTATATATCACTAATCTAAACTTTGATGATGTAAAACAATAACAATTGCATTTTCTTTGGGTCAGGAATTTTGTCAGGGCACAGTGAGGTGTGACTCATTTCAGTTCCTTGATGTCTTGGACCTTATCCAGGAAGGCTTGTATGGCTGGGAACATTGAATATTCCTGGAATATTTTAGAAGCATTTAACCCACATTCTGAAGCTAGAAGAGGATGACTTAAGCTGGATTCACCTTGAATGTCAACTAAGATTCTTATATGTGGCCTGGGCTCTTCTTGTGTCTTGGGATACCTGCAGAATGGTGGCTGGTTTCCAAGAGGAAGTGTCTCAGAAGGAAGCATGTGGAGAGTAAGATATCAAATCAGCGAGGGGAGCGCTGCACGTTCCTTTATGACTTAGCTTTGGAGGAAATAGAGCATCATTCCATCATACGGTATAGGTCAAAAACAAACTTGCCAGATTCAAGGGAAAGGGCAGAGATAGCAACTCTCAATGGGAGGGATAGCAACTAATTTGCAGAACTTTTTTTAAGTTTCACATTCTGTACCTTGGCTACAAATTATTTACTCTCCTTGAGTACAAAATGCAATCCTAACTTCCAGAGACCTACCAAAAGCCTCCTTTCGTTTTGACATCAAGCTCAGGCTTGAAGTTCAGAATTTTATTGTTTAAATCAAATCAGGCAGCAGATGAAATACTTCAGGTTCAGTTCCATGGGTTCATTTTCGGGGGGAGATCAGTCTGAAGACCAATTAGTCACACCACAAACACCCAATAAATGTGGTTAAAAGGCACAAAATAGCTTCAATAGAGACTACCACTTAAAAAAGAAAGAGAAAAGGAGAGACATCAGCAAACATGGATCCATTCCATTGCCAAAATTCAGTCAAGTATGTCTTGCCATTTCCTTGATTATAGCCCAGTGACATTCTCCAGGATGGATTTCCTCCAGCTCTTAGCTGGATCTCCTGGGATTTTCATTCTTCTAAGTCACTCCTCCTTAGTTCTTACTTTTAGCTGTGTAGTTTTCTCAGTCTGCTCCCACCCATAGAAGTGTAGGAATTCAAAGGCTTCTTTTGATTTCGTACTGTTCCTGACATTTTCAGTTCAATAAGGCATACAATTTTTTTTGAGCTTGTGGGCTTCAGTGTACACCAAACTATAATGCACTTCACTAGCCCAAAGCCCCTTCCACAAGTCTCTTTGAGATGAGTTTTCTACATTGGGTTTCTTGTGAAGCTGTAATGGGACAATGCCCTTTATAATTATTAGAAATTTCATCGTTTAACAGAGAGAATCTGTGAAGCATATTGTTACTATCCTCAGAAGGCCTTTAGTTTGCCTAAATAGATTTATAATGTTCTACATAGAATCATCCTGAAGTTTAACAAAGGCTGCAGAGGCATATTATGGGTCTTTTACATTTTCCATAAATTCTGCTTGAAAATTAAATAATTCCTTTTTTAGTCCATGTCCCTATATTTGTAACCTTACCGTGCTGGCTTGGGCTACCGTGACAAAATACCATAGATTGCTTAGCTTAAACAACAAAAAAAATTATTTTCTCACAGTTGTGGAGGTGGAAAGTCCCAGATCATGGTCTGACAGAGTTTGGTTTCAGGCGAGAAGCCTCTTCCCAGTTTGTAGACAGGAGGAGCTTTGTTTTCATATGGCCTTTCTTTCAGGTGGGTGCAAGTGGGAGGGCAGAGAGAGATCTTTCTCCTCTTATAAGGCCACCACTCCTATGGAATCAGGGTCCCACCCTTATGACCTCTAATATTAGTTACCTCCTATAGATTCTATTTCCAAATATAGTCACATTGGGGGGCAAGGTTAGGGCTTCAGCATACGAATTTTGGGAGGATACAATTCAGCCTATAACACATTGTTCAAAGAAACCACACAACACTGTTGACAATCTGTCACAAATCTTTCTAGCCAGATCTGTTACACTAAGATCCATTTTCTTAAGTACATCTTCTGTTTTCCATGACACTGTAGATGGTAGTTTTTCTAAACTTCCTACTGCTACGTAATAGATACATTTTTCTTCAGGATTTAATTACACTCTCCTTATATGGCTTTAGGCTACTACTGACATCTTCCTCAAGGCCTGTCAGGCATCCAACATGCTGTCTCCTCAAGACTTCTACTTGCCATTTTATCCCTAAGCAAAACTAGATATTTCAGGTTTTTCTTACAGCAGATCCCATTTAGTATACTGAATTATATTCCAGTATTTATTGTTGTATACAAATCTCCCCCAAACCTAGTGATGTAAAACAATAGCTATTTTATTATACTTAAAGTCTCTGTAAATTGGTAATTTGAACAGGACACAGAGAATAGGACTATCTCTGTTCTATGGCATGTGGAGCCTCATCTGGGAAGATTAGAATGGCTTGGGGTGATTTGAATAGCTGGGAGCTGGAATCATCTGCATTTTTATTCACTCACAAGTCCGACACCTGGGCCAAAATGACTCGAAGCTGGGATTAGCAGAAATTGTCAACTAGAACTTCTTTTTGTGGCTTGTCTATATAATCTGATCTTTTCATAGCAAGGTGGCTTGAATCCATGAAGTAGAAATTTGGAAAATGAGTATTTCAAGAGACCTGAAGAAAGCTTCATACCCATTTGTGACTTACCCATGGAACGAATATATCACTTCCACCACACTCTATCATGCAAAAGAATTATAAGCCCGTCTATATTCAAGAGGAGAGGACATAGATGTCACCGCTACATGGAGAAATGTAGAAGAACTTGAAGACTTAAAAACAGCTCCACCTTGCATGCTTTATCCTCCTTCTTGCCTAACCAGTGATGTTTCTGACATCATCTCCACTACTCTCCTCTTGCTCACTCGATTATGCTGAATAGGCTTCTGCAGTTTTCATCATGAACACCAAGTGACTCCTGTCTTCAGGCTTTTGCATTTGTAGTTCCCCTTGACCAGAATGCTCTTCACAAAGACAGCAGTGTGCTTCACCCCTCTCCTCTGTCAGGTCTTACCTCTTGTGTTGCTTTTTACAAAAGTATAAACTCCTGGGGCATGTTAGATGGTGATTTTTACTTTTGATACAGTAGGCCTTAGAACACCACCTAACACCCACTCAATGGAAAATATATGTTGAATATACTGAATGAATTAACCTCAAATTTTCAAATTGATTATATTATTTTTCCTACTCTTATTTATGAAGCTTCACTCATAATAAAATTGAGAGTCTGAATATAGAAGAATGGGAAATTAAGAATGGGTGATAGAGAATAAGAAAGACAAATCTAAACAAACAAAGGGTTTTTATTAAAATGAAACTTTCTTCTACAAATTATACTTCTACCTCTGACTTATAGATCTACTTTGAACACTGAACTTTTTCCACATAATAGTCTTAAAACTTTAAGCTTGATTGGTATGTTATATTAAATGATTAAATATTTGCAAAATATAGTTGAGTGATTAAAGAATTTTGACAGGAAAGTTCTAAAACCTAAATAAATTGAAGCATTTCCTTGTTAGAATGTTGAGTTAAAGTAATGCATCATAAGATTTGTGATTGATAAAGGATGAGCTAAATTCATAAATCAAGCTATATAAACCCTTACTTTGGCTTATAAAAATTAAGAAAGAATACATTTTGTATTCCTTATTTCTTCTTTCATATTTGCAGTCCTAACTGATGTTTAAAAGTCAAGACAAAGATATCTGAGCTATTTTCTAAAGTTACGCATTAACCATCAGAATTAATAATATAAAAAACCCAGAAATGAATAGAAGAGTTTACTCAAGGAGAGGGAAAGAAGAGATTTGAAAGCTATTGCTTTCATCATAAGCTCTTTTGTACTACTTGATTTGATAACATGTGCAAGTTTGTATTTTTTACATTCTTTTTAAAATTATTCTTTATTGATTATGCTATCAGGGTTGTCCCAATTTTCCCCCTTTGACTACCTCCCCACTCCCTCAAGCAATCCCCCCACCATTTTTTATGTCCATGGGTCATACATATAGGTCCTTTGGCTACTCCGTTTCCTATACTGTACTTTACATCCCCATGGCTATTCTGGAACTACCTATTTGTACTTCTGAAAGTTTGTTTTGATCTGCCTACTTAACATCTCCTTCTGGATGTCTCAAATGAAGCTCAAATGAAAAATATCCAGTGCTGAATTGAGTTCACAGTCCTGGTCTTCTACAGTCTCCTCTATTAGTTAATGTCAAGACCCATTACTAGTCATTTTATATATTTCTTTCCCTCTTCCCCCTTGTCCTGTTTCCCTCTAAGCACTATCAGTTGTGAGTTTTCAAATGTCTTTTGGATAGGCTTCTCTTTATTTCCATTGTCACCTTTATGCTCTGGTCTTTTCTACAATACTGAATTAGCTTCTGAATGGTGTTCCCTAAATCTACTCGGAGCTCTCTCATCAGAGTTTGAGTGATCTTTTCAAACTGCACATGTGACTGTGTTTCATATTTTTGCTTAAAACAAACCAATGAATTCCAATTGCTCTTAGATACAGAACAACTCTTTCTCCTTAACCTCATTTGGGAGGCTCTGCATGGCGAAGCCACAGCACCACCTTATACTGCTGTGTACATTCTGGTTTACTTTCGCTTTTTAACACTCACATCCATGTATTCACAAAACATTTGCACATGTTCTTTCTTCTCCTGTGTAACTACCCTAACTCCAACTCACTCTCACCCTGTTCAATCTTAATCATTCTTCAAATCTTAGCTAAAGGGAAGCCAACTCTGTCACACCAGTTTCAATCATATTCCTTTATTACATGCTCTTAACAACCACATTCATTTGGATTATCTCTCTCTCTCACTTTCTAGCTTCTTCTTTTTCTACACAATATCTAGCTTCTCTGAACACTAAGTGGAATGACAAAGTGAATGCATAGGTTTTGGCTCATTATTACAAATCTACTAATTAATGTAGTGATTGACAAGTTGTAGGGAATTAAAATTATTTGTTACAAATTACTATTCAGTACACTGTTCACTTATTCAAGCAATAATGCAAACTCTCTTAGTTTTTCTTTCCATTTGTAAGCTGTTTGCTAATTTATTTGTTAGACACTTGTTTCTATGCTTAATTGCTATCACAGTTTCATACAATGAAGAGACAGCAGATTATGTGAAATGTGTTATACTTGAAATCTGTTCTGCTGCTTGATATTTGCTAGACTACTGTGGATTAAAGGAGAAGTAACAATTACTTCCATATTTAGTGCTGCTTATAATTTTTCTCTTTTCTCAAATGTTTTAAATTTTTGGTCAGTTTTTCTGTTATATATGATGAGGTCTGTCCGGAAAAAACCCAACCTTCGTTAATATGGCAAGATCGGTTTGTGCGATATCTATGTGACCTGGCTGCCAAAGAGAGTGGACTGGAATGCTCATGTATCAAGAATGACAACTTCACTGTACTAGTCAGAGGGTGTGGTAGATGCTGTGGAGTGAGCATGTGTACTGTGTGGCCATCATATTCAAAATGACAGTGAGTAGAGCAAAGAATCTGCATCAAATTTTGCATTAAGCTTGAACATTTCACCTCAGAAACTATTCAGATGACTCAGAAGGCATTCGGGAATGAGGCAAATAGTGCAGCACAAATAAAAGTGAGGCACAAACACTTAAAAGATGGTCGAGAATCTGTTGAAAGTGATCCACATTTTGGAAAGCCTGAAACAAGCAGAACACCTGAGACTGTTGAATGTTATGATCCGCAATCAACAAAGATTGGCGACTTACAGTGTGAGAACTAGAAGTCATTTGGGGATTCCAAAAACTACTATGTCCAAGAATTTGATATAGGATCTTGGCACAAGATATGTTATGGCAAAATTCCTTCCACACTTCTACCAGAGCAGAAGGAACATCGTGCTGCAGTTGCTAATGACTTGATTCAAACTGCTACCAATAAACCAGATTTCCTGAAGAAGGTCAAAATCAGAGATGAATTATGGGTCTACAACTATGATCCCAGTCATCCCAAAGGAAGTCACCTGGTTCTTCATGCCCAAACAAGGTGTGGGAAGTTGCAGCAAGATCAAAACCATGTTAACTGTGATTTCTGATTGGGAAGGTGTTATCCAAAACAAGTATGCCCCACCAGGCCAAGCAATTAATAAGGAGGACTAT
Organism: Glossophaga mutica; assembly: GCA_039655065.1. Taxonomy (NCBI): domain Eukaryota; kingdom Metazoa; phylum Chordata; class Mammalia; order Chiroptera; family Phyllostomidae; genus Glossophaga; species Glossophaga mutica. The sequence continues at coordinate 80,436,344 of CM077304.1, forward strand.
CTCAGTGTTCTTCAGCTGAGAGATGCAGTACAATGAAAACAGCCACAGCTATGGGCAACTGGTGACTGGCAACCTCATCAGGACAATGCACCCACTCATGCATCACATCTGGTGCAGAGTTTTTTTTTTTTTTAGCAAAACATCACATCACGCTAGCTACTCAGCCCCCCTACAATCCAGATTTGGTGCCCTGAAACTTCTGGCTTTTCCCAAAACTAAAATCACCTTAGAAAGGGAAGAGTTTTCAGATTGTTGATGAGATTCAGGAAAATATGATGGGGCAGCTGATGGCGATTACAATAAAGTATTTTGAAGAGTGTTTTGAACAGTCATAAGAGAGGCTGGGAGATCTGCGTAAGGTCCCAAGATGCCTACTTTGAAGAAGACTGAGGTGTCATTGTCCTATGTACAATGTTTCTTATATCTTCTTCAATAAAGGTCTTCATTTTTTATATTACATGCTGTATACTTTCTGGACAAAACTTGTATTCTTTGAAAAGCAACTACTTATCTCCTATATTTAGCCAACTAAACTGATTTTAATATTTACATTTTTCAGATAATTTTATGTATAGGTAACTATGTTCCCACGCAGACAAACTTTCACATTCACTTATAAACCAGACTTGGTGTCACTCTCAAAAGCAGAATATTATGTTCTGTGAATTAAGAATTTGCTGTTTTGTAAATTCTGAAATAAATAAATCACAAAGCTAAAGACAATAAGTGATTAATGAATATTTGCTTAATTAAAGAAAATTTGATCCTGTTTGAAGAGGAAAACCAAATAGAAGTCAATATTAATGATGCTTGTGGGCTCGGGTTTTGTTTTGGTGGGGAAAAGATGTATGAGCTTGTATGATTGCCTCTCTATTTCTAGGTGGTCAAAAAAGCACAGTATAAAGAGATTTTTAATTGTCCAAGATAGTAGTATAAATTTTAAGCATCACTTAACTCATTCTCTTCTCAACTGCTCCATATTGCTGTCCCACATCCAGATTAGAAAAAAATAAAAAGGAGTCTCAATATTTTCTGTGTTACAATCCTTCTTTTTTAATTCTGAGACAAACTCATGATTTAGTTTTGATTAGGTAAAATTGTTCCCAGTTTGGAAATGAAACTAAATTATGTTATGTCAAGGTTGTTAAATTTCAAATTGAACAACTTACAAAATAAATGACAAGGTTTCCATAGTTTGACAGATAAGCTTTTTTGATGTGAATCGATGAAAAAGATCAAAGAGACAGAGAAATTTCTTTTTCTTGACTTCTTCATGAAATTGCAGTAGAGTTTGACAAAGCTCTTTTCTTTTATTAACTCCCACATTTCATAAATTTGAATTGAGAGTTCTTGATAAATGTCAAGGTAGATTAGTTTTTATTCCATGAATGATTCAATGAGGCATTATCCAAACTAAAAAAAAAGTTATAATTCAGCTATAAATTAAAATGTTATTATACTATAGAGATAGTTCCAAAATGACTACTAGAACCTGTTATGCATGCTGCTTTAATTCTCTGGAGATCCCAGTACTTACTCTGCAGACAGATTTCATTTTTTGAAATATTATTAAAAGTAACAATTTTGTGGCAAATGCTCAATGGTATTCATGTATATGATACTTCTTTATTACTTCTTTCTTTTAGAAAGATGCTAGGACAAAACAACCTGAAGATTAACATATAAATCTTCAGATATATATTAGATTGCATTTCACTGGTGAATAAATGTGGACTAGCTTTCTGTTCAATCCCATTAAATTTACTATATTTGATTTACTAGTTAAGAATGAAATGCAGAAATATTTTAATTGCTATTGTTCTTGATTGCTGAACTAAATTATAAGTGAGACAAGGGTAGATAGGCAGTTAGATGCTTATTTTATTTTATTTATTTTTATTAGTAATGAGAGAACAATTTTATTCATCTTGGAGCATCAAAATCCATATAATTGAAAACAGGTGAGGCCGTTCTCCCTGGAAAATGGTAACTGATGCTTCATGATCTTTACCTCTTCTTCACAGGGAGAAATTTTTTTTTTTGGCAGTACACACAATTTTGCTTTTTGAAGTTCATCACTAAACATTTATTGCGTAAGCACTTATTATGTCTTAGATATTGCTAGGCAGTGATGGTTCAGAAAAAAATAAAACGTAGTCTCTAATGTAGAGGAGTCTATTTTGGAAGACCTGTAATATATATCTGCCGTACAGTGTAGTAAGTACATAAATAGTGGCACATGTAAAGAGAGTTCTTTTGGAGTTTTGAAGGCATATTAATCTCATTCTGCCTGGTGAGCATGTGAAAGGCATCATATGAAAACAGATGTCAGAGTGATGATGCCATTGCTAGAAGGGAGCCATGAACCAAGGGAAGTAGGCAGCCTATACACTCTGGAAAAGTCAGCGGATGACTGTTGCAGACCGTTCAGCCTGGTTTCAGGAGTTGTAACCCTCACCCCATGGTGGGCTGTGTAAGAGCCTAGGGACCCACTTCATCTGGGTCTGTTCTGTCACAAGGACATGAGCTACTAAGGAGACAAAGCTTATCTCCCTGGCAGGAGCACTGCTTCTGCCTCATCCATCTCTGGCCCCAATGCTTGGTTGGCAGTCAATGACGGGTAAGACTCCTCATGGGAGGGGCAACCTAAGCCAGACGCAACCACTTGGGAGGCCTCATGGAAGGACTCCGGGGGCTGCAGCAAAGAGGATGTGATGGACCCTCGCCCCCCGGCTATTCTGACATAGCCCGAGTCCTCATTTCCGTCTGGAAGATGTCTTCTGCTTCCTAATCAGCTTAAAGCCTGAAACTATGAGGGCGAGTGGTGCAGCCCTGTGCCAGCCAGGACGGTTCCCTGGGTGATCTGGCATAAGAAAGAATTCCTAAAGTCCTGTGAAACCTGCTTTGCTAAGAGTGCTCTCATTTAAATGATAAGGGTCCCAGGAGGAAATGGGTATGTCTCCCAAAGTTTGGCAACCCCCTTTCCTGACAGACACTGACTCAGATTAAGCCCTCAGATTTCTTTGAAATGTTAACCATTGTTTGATCCTTGCCGCCTGACATACCTGTATTCTTGTATATTTGAACCCAATAAAAGCCCAGTGAGGAAGGGGCTCTGGGTCATTCTCCTCTGAGAGTTTGACCACCTTTTCTCCCCAAGCAGATCATGTCTTGGTGGTTTTTATTTTCATCCGTGACGGAGGGATGGGGCTTTGCGGGTGGAGCCCCCCCACATCTGGCACCCAGGACAGGGGCCCCCACAGATGATTCTCTCCTGGAGCCTCCAGAAGGAACCAGATCTGCCAACACCTTAACTTCAGTCCAGTGAGGCTGAATTTGGACTTCTGACTTTCAGAACTGTATATTAATAAACTTGTACTGTTTTAAGCCTCTAAGTTTTTTGCCATTTGTTACAACAGCAAGAGGAATCGAATACTACTATGGTAAATGAAGGTATACCTTTACAGTGTAGTATACAAACAACTCCTGGGAAGTGAGCCATGTATAGTTTAAAAAAATCATTCAAGTCATTCTCATACTCCTTTTTTAAAAATTTTATTTTAATTGTTGTTCTTGTACAGTTTTCTGTCTTTTACTCCCATCCCAGCCCACCGCCCTCATATTCCTTTTTAAGGTTTGTTGGTACCTACTTCTCTTTCAACTCTAATGGGAATTGGAGGTGGAGATAAACAGACATAGAGAGCAGAGCATGAGCTTCTAACTCAGAGCTTTATCTACAGTCCTTATGGCTTCAGGGTCTTCAGTAAAATGACTTAAGAGCCTTGGGCACTACTAGAGCTTGAAGCTACCTCCATTATCAGTCTAACAAATACATCTTGGTAACAGGATTTTCTTTGATTGCCATTCAAAATACTTTAAATTAGTTGAAACCTATAGACTTTAAATTTAAAGCTGGGTGATGTAGTAAGGGATTAAATTTAAGCATTAGTGCTATATTTAAAAAGCAGAAGAGTGATTAATGGGTTAGTTTGTGCTGGAACTCCCCCATACCTGAATTCATGAACACTCTGAAGAGAACTAAACTCAAAAATGGATAGACTCTCATGACAATCACTGCAGGATAGCCTGAGGCAGCAGAAATATTATTTGTCCCCTTATTGGACAAGGAAAATATTAAGTAATTTTCAACCCACAGTCTTTTTAAATACCCCCACTTACCTTCTTCTTCTCCACTGTTAGCACATGCTCTATTGTGCCTGGAATACTTAGACACCATGACACTTAACTTCCTCTTTGGTTGTAGATCCTCCTTCTCCCCCATGTTTTTTTTTTACCTCAATCTAAATATAAAAGTTAGCATTAAATATTAGATTTCTTTTTGCCCTGGCCAGCATGGCTCAGTTGTTGACCATCATCCTACAAATCTTTTAAAAGGTCACCAGTACAATTCCTACTTAAGACTCATGCCTGAGTCGCAGGCCTGGCCCCAGTTGGGGCACATGTGAGAGGCAACCGATCAGTGTTTCTCATATCAATGTTTCTTTTCCTCTTTTTCTCCCTACCTTCCCCTCTCTCTAAAATAAAGAAATAAAATCTTTTTAAAAATACTAGATTTTCTGTAAATTGAGAAAAAGACAAAACCTGCTTTGAGCTCTACCTCTCAAACAAGAAAATTTCTTTAATCACACAAATTCAGAATTCTGAATTCAGTGATTTGTTTCTCAAAGCATAACTGAATGTCTTAGAAAGTTAAATTGATCCAGTATAATTACCTGATCTGATGAGTTGATTCTAGATTTTAGGCTGAATAAAAGTTATGTATGCCTCGTGAGGACAAATTACTTAATTGAATAGTCTTCCATGCCAAGCAAAAAAAAAAAAAAAAAAAAGCAAAGTTCATAAACTTCTATCAATAGATTGTGAGTTGTGAGGGAAAAACTCTTGGGTAATGTTCTATTCCATAAGCAGAAGTACTAATCCTGATGTTAGGAAGTACTGAGCACCAGAAAATTTTTCAAATTTTCAAACTAGAAAAAGTTGACACTTAAAATTTTTCTATTTAAAACAAAAAGCTACACAGTACATGACCTTAGGGAAAAAAAAACCCTGAGATGCAAATAATAATGATTTTTTAAAAAGTCAATTAAAACAGCATGATCTCACCTTTAACAGGAAGCTAATCAACAAAACAAACAAATAAGCATAATATAAACAAAGACACTGAAATTGAGAACAGTCTGACAGTGACTAGAGGGGGAGGGGAGGGAATTTCAGGGGAAAAGGGGAACGGTTTAGAGCAACAAGTATAAAGGACTCATGGACAAAAACTATGGGGGGTGGAAATGGGAGGAAGGTGGGGAGGGCTGGGGTGGTGGGCTGGGCGCGGGGTAAAAGACAGAAAACTGTACAATATCAACAATTAAAAATACTAATTAAAAAAACAGCAGGAGAGAAAAGAACCTTATTTTTACGTTATTTCTCTATGAAGAAGAAAGAGTCTCAGCATGTTAAAGTAGTCAGTGTGTAAAAACAAAAATATAAAGTAAAATAATGCACTCTGAAAAAAGACAAGATTTTACAGCATAGAATCAGCAGATAGAATCCCATAAATTGACAAAATAAAATTTAGACTATAGCCCTTGAGATTGGATTGAATGTAAAAGAATAAGAAGTTGCGCTTGGATGAACATCACAACCATATGGAGGCAACTGTAAGTTTCCTCAGTTCAAAATAATGAGGGACTTTTCATTGTTCAATGGAAATGGGTAATAAGCTATGCTTCAATGGGTCCTCTCAGACCAGATTGAAAGAAACATGTCTCTCAACGCCAATCTTAAAAACACATATCTGAGAATAAATTTCTGCTGTTACCAGCTGAAAGGTCAGGAAGTGTTTCTTCTTCAGTGACTGTGGACTCAGGACTCCTGGGGACTTTTTTTAATAATCAGGAAGGACTTGTTTGATACTTTTTCATATCAATGATATCCACTGCATCACAATATTTGCTGAAGTTACATTAAAGAAAACAATATCATGAATACAAAGTAGGTTATAGATTAGATTATACACAGATTAGGTTGTGTGTGGAGTATAACACTCAAATTGCGCTCCATTATTACAATTATGGTTCACTTTTTTCCAGGTCATTTTTAGGCTTTTAGTGAAAACGAAGATCCTCTTGTGATATATAGTTAAAGCCACCAGCCTTCTTTGTAATTTCTCCTTATTTTCCAAAGCATGTTTAATGATGATAAATATTTGTAAAATTTTTTTGGTTACTAAAAAATAGGGTTGATTTATTTCCAACTCGATTTGGAACTCATTCCTGACTTTAGCTTACTATATATCATCTTGAAGTTATACAAATCCAGTTCAGCCATATGCCCCTGGCTTTTGATCACAGACGCATTTTGAGTAGGGTGCACTTTTGTCCTGGGTTTATAGTGCTCTGTTTAATCATTCTGAACCACTTTCCTGCTTAGTAGCTTTTTCATCTCTTTCCCTCCCATATATGTGCCTTGACTTAACTGTCTTTTTCAAAAATTTGAATATCCATCTACATCATGCTTTTCTCTAATACCCAGGATCACAGTCATCCTTGGCAGACCCATCCCTTCCACCTACACTTTCTAGTGATGAAAGTGACAAAGAGGAATGTTTGAAAAGGAAAATCAGATTTTTTTCTAGAGGAAGTTTAAGTGTGCTTATCGAAAACTTCTTTTTCAAACAGAAAGCTGGCAAGAATAGAGACCCACGGGATTCCTCATAGTGGAATTTAATTTTAAAAAGGGGGGAAATCATGATGGGACCTTTGCAAAGTGAAGCGTTTACTGTGGTATGGGGACAAGGCCTTAGGCTCTGCGTGCTGCTGGGTGAGTAAAGTCTGTACTGAGACAGAGACGATACTAAGAAGTAACCCTGTGCTGTTATTGGTCTTGGAACAAGTTGGAGCTGCAACCATTTGCAGTTAAAAATATTGGGGTATGTATCATTTCTTTGGTACAGAAAGAGTTAAATTTGCAAAGCAAAAGGCAAGTAGCCAAATGCAGCATTAAAAAAAAAAAAAGTATACTCTCCCCATTCCCCCAAACCCCCAAAAAAGAGAATTTAGGAAAAAGAATCCATAATAAATGCACAGAATGAAATATAACCAAAGAGAACTTTCTACGTGTAAAATATGTCATGTATTATATTGAGCAAATGATATGGAATCTTGGAGTTATAGCCAAGTACCTAAAACCTTTGTTGTATCCAAGGGTTACAAAAGCAGTCAGTATGGAGCATAATAAAAAACCTGATCATGCCTATTCTTTAACATTAGTAAAAATTATCCAACATTTTGACAAGAAATTTGTGATTAGTAAGGACATATCTGTGCTATATATGTTGTAACCAGCTACATTGTGTATTAGTCCGAGTCCTAGCAGGAAACAGATTTCACTTCAGATGACCGAAATGCAAAGACTTTCAAAGAGATTGATTTAAATCCATGTGGGCTGTTTAAAAAGAGAGGCAATAATCCATTACAGAATGTATTCCATTATATTAATGAGCAAGAGTATATTAGAGGAAGGTAAAATCTCCTTATAGAAATCAACTAATAAGAATTATGAAGCAAGGACTCTGCATGAAATAATACACAAAAACTTCCTGTGATTAACAAAAAGAGTTCCAAAACAACAAATGGCTGTCCTACCTGTGAGAGTTTGGGGTGATGAGAGTTTAAGATAACATGGGACCTCTGAAAGGAATTATTTTGTGTTCAATAATAAGAAAAAAAGGAGAGTTCACAAAGAGTTACCAATAGTCATTGTTGCTGTTTTTTTTTTTTTTGTTGTTTGTTTGTTTGTTTTAATTCTGGTGAAAATGAGATTGACAGTCCCTCAATATATCTTTATATCTTCTTCAGGGTCGTTCATGTGTATACATCTTAGTTCCTAGATTCAGTCACTCTCATAAAACACTTTAGTTACCTTTACAAACCCCTATGTAACAAAACATAACAAAAGGCTGTAGATATCAAATTATTTAGGCACATGGATGCACTGGGTGAAAACATCCTGATTATGGGAGCTAAAGTTCTGGTACTTGGTGTGGGCATACTTAGGTAAGTAGCCTCTTCTTACACAGTATCATACCTGTGCTGCTTAATTCTCTGCGATGGGCTACAGATGACATTGTCACGTAATTAGTCAGGAGCAAAAGCTAAAGAGCTTTGAGCCATTGATTTAGTTCTCTTTATGCCACATTTTGCTGCCTAATTGCCTATCTCAATGGTTAACAACATCTGCTAATAGTACAAGGTTGAGACTCTGCTTCTAAAGCTATATGTCTACATAATTTAGGTAGCTTTGAATGACCACCATGCTAATTAAGATACAGTCACTTCCAATGAGAAAGACTGTACTTTAACCTCAGCCAGTTATCTCTAAACTTTACGCCATTGGTCACAGCACAGATGGAGTGAGAGATTATGAATGGACGAGAACACATGCACAATCATTAAGAGTAACCAGCTCTAATGCAAGTTGTATTGCTGTTTGACAACTGGGATCATCTTTGCACCCAGAGTTGTGCATTGCATGATATGATATCCTTGCCAAGGACAAATAAAAGTCTTAAACATGTAAGAGATTATTATACCAAGGATGCTGTTTAACTGCCAGCCATCTGGAGATGAGCTTAAATTTTAGCTGATGGGATTTCGGTTGCTCATGATCATAGTTATTACTATTGATGAAACATTCCTGGAGTATGGATCAGTGGACGAAATGCTGGACATGTTGATGTGGGATTAGAATTACTGGCACCATAAAAAGCTTCTAAATGAGACTTGTAGATCTCCTGTCCGGGAAATTGTTGACAGATGCCTTATAACCTCTGTCGTAAAAATCTGTACCGACTCAATTAGAACAGATGATCTAATGTCTAGAGGTCTTTTCCAAGCATATGACAGAGAACTAAATTGAAGATAATACAAAGAACAAAGTACGTGTCAAATAAAATTTTATATCCTTCTTATAGCCTCTCTATTACTTGTAGCAACAGATGAATCTGAGCACCAGTTGTATGAATAAAATAAATCATCTCACAATTAATTCAGGTGTGAATTGCAGGTAGAGCTATTATCCTTATCATTCAATCATAAATTAAACAAATTTAAAAAGAAAAAACAGGCCTATTAGTAAAACTTTTTTAAATAACAATTACAATGACTGTCTATGGGGTATTGTGACATGATGTGAAGATTTTACAAAATAAAATTCTATATTTGAGGAATTTGGGGCACATGTAAGAATAAGCACATCAGACATCTCTAGTAAAGGTTTACCCTCCCTGTACTTGATTTAATAGGAGGGTTTGCTTCTACTCTATTTTGGCTTCACACACTATGGAAATTTCACAGTAGCCCTTTTAAAGCAGCACTCATACCCCAGCTTCTTTGCTCTCCCACTGTGGCCACTTCAACTCAGACCTTTCATTGTTTCTTACCTTTGACTACTTTGGTTCAATGGTTGTTTTATCACCTGGAAAGCACATTATGTCGTTTGGAAAACAGGTTTCATGCTGACTTCACTTCTGCTGAAATATGCTTTACAGCACTCACTCCATAAGCTCTTCAACAAGACACGATGCTATGAAATCACCTCCGCTCTCACCGTTTCAAACAAACCTTTGCAGCTAAAGTTCACTTCCTGATTCACAGCAGTTCATTTAATGTTTTCCAAGCTAAAACATGCTGTTTCAAAGAAACAGTGAAGCTTTTAATGTTTCAAAAGCAACAGGGATTCACTTCTGTAATGGAAAAAGATTCAAATGTGTGGTCCTTAGCTGGCAATGCGGGGTGTCATATTTCCTGCAATCTGCTGTGAGGCCTGCAGGTGTAACAACCCTTCCACATCTAAGTGGCTGAGGAGCACACTGCTCATCTTACATGCTGTGCAGTTAAAAGTCTATGCCCCCCTGTTCCATTTGCTTGCTACAACTAATTTTCAGAAACCCATTTAGAAGGATGCCCTCTAATCCAGAATTTCTGCCATTTTTGTTTTTTTCTCACTGTGAATCTCCTGATATCCCTGACCATTAATAGGTAAACAAAGTATCATTCCATGGATTTAATAAAACTGCATCACATTAAACACAGGCCAGAAATCAAACCTCAGCTTTCAAAAGAACACTACAAGTACAGTTTGTTTTGATTGACTATCTCATGTTTTACCTCTTTTCCGAGCTTATACAGAAGATAGGAAGGCAGCAGCCTTTCGAACAGGATATTTAGAATCAGAAGACCAAGAACAAAAACAGCGTGGTCATGTGCTTCTCTTGTGTTCCTGTCTCAGCCTCCTCAAAGCTTCTGTTGTATTCATCTCCAAAATAAGGGGAAATTTTGTTAGTGTGAGGAATAAATGAGATTATGTCATCTAATTATACAATGATCCACTCAACCAGTCCTTCCCAAGGACCAATTTATTCTGTAGATCAGAATAAGAGGTGCGACAACAAATAAGACAAAATGCTCATTCAAAGTGAAAAGCACTATGTTAATCATAACACATTATACTTCTATCAAATTTCACTGTTATAATCAAAAGTGGGGAGTTCTGAACTAGCTAAGCAGTCAAAAAGGAGTATAGATAATTTATTTGTAATCATTAACAAATGTAGTGATGTAGGAACAGAAAAGTATGAAATTTGGAGGAAATTTTATCTTCTTATAGTAGAAATTCTGGAAAAAATTAAAAACAAACAAAAAATTAAAAAATTACTCTTTCCTGTTTCAATCCTGAAAGATATCAAAAAGTTTTTGTGTTACATATTATTTGTAATGGCAGATAATGCTTACAAAGTCATTTTATTTTATTTTCAATGCCACTACATAGGTATAACACTACATAAATTTACCAAATAAATGAAAAATAATTGCTTTCAATTTTCAATATATCAGGAGAATATTTAGTGTAATGCCATCTTTTTTTCCCCTCACAATGAAGGTATAACTCATAAAAACCAAGGCAAAATTATTAAACATCAGTTGAGTCCAGCCTGTGCTAGGCTTTGTGGGAGATGTTAAAGACAATTTTTTTAAAGATTTTATTTATTTTTAGAGAGGGGAAGGGAGGGAGAAAGGGGGAGAGAAACATTAATGTGTGGTTGCCTCTCGAGTGCCCCGCACTGGGGACCTGGTGTGCCCTGACTGGGAATCAAACCAGTGACACTTTGATTTGCAGGCTCATGCTCAATCCACTGAGCTACACTATCCAGGAATAAAGAGAAATTTTATTTTTAGTTAGTTTACAATGAATTTGAGAGAAATAAGCTTAACATATATGAAACAACTAAAATATTATTTTACATATTAGGGTAGTATATAAACTTTACTAGATTGAAAATGACAAAATATTATTCATAATGTAAGACTTCGCTGAAGGATGTATTCTGTAAGCAACCCACAAACATGGCCAGTGTTTTAGTCTGCTTTGTTTCTCCCTAGCACTCAGAACAGCTAGGTTGTAGATACACTTTTTTGTTTGTTCTTTTTAAATACTGTCATCTATATTTGTATACAAGAGTTAGTTTATAATTCCAGTAACGAGAATGTCATAATGAAAATGATGCTTTAGAGTAGTGATATAATATGTTGAACTGATTATATAGAACGGATTGAGTGGGGGTGACAGGCTAAGAGATGGGCAATGAAGATGACTGCTGGGAGGTCACCGCTCAGATTTCCTTCACAGGCCCTGGATTTCTTGTTATTTCTATGACCTTTGTGAACAACATTCAGCACAGGACTCCACTTGAAGTTAATTGTCTGTAGAGTATTTTTTTAACAGCTTATATAAAGTTAAAATTCATTGACCTTATTAATAGTTAGCGCAATTCAATTCAAATTGTTTTTGCTTATCTGATAAAACTAAGTGGGATGGAGGGCCGGGGTGAGGGAAAGGGAGGAATTCAATCACAGTTGATTCTATAAGTTATCTGCAGGTAATAAATTAAATATCTTTTTTAAATTAATATTTAATTAAAATTAAATATTAAATAAATTTCCTTTGCATAGGCACATCTGACCAACATTGTCAAAAATAGTTTCACTTGTATGATTAATTTTATTCTTAATTTGTGGATTCTATTAATTAACTGTCCTGAATGAAATAAGCAAAATATAAGAATCTCTAAGAAGAAATGAAAAAAATATTTCAGTTAATAAATTACTAAAGTGTAACTTTTCAGGTGTTTCTGTTATAATACCTTCTTATTAGTCATATTATTTATACTTCTTAATGGTTTTTGTATATTACAAGTTATATTAAGATTGATAAATATTATATAATGAATTATCAGAATTTAATGATTTAAGCCTTGCCAGCCATTAATGAATAATGAAGTCAATTGGGGGGACAGTTATTGAGTATATTTTATATTCTGGATTGATGTCACAAAGGCTTTCTTATCCATGTCAACTTTTATATTATTAGCTGACTTCTACATTAGGGAACAACTTTCTCTTCTTATTAGCTATTACTGAGGTGTGTGGTGATGTGTGTTACCATAATATAATAAAATACATAACAATAGTTGGTAATAAGCATTTCTTGTCAAGTGGGAACAGTAGGACCTACTTTATTTTTTCAAATGAAGGAATTATTAAAATTATACTATCTTTAACAAAATTTTCACTTCTATAAATAAGAATTTATCATTATAGAGTTCCATAACCCTCTCATATCCATAGGATAAAAAGGGGAATTGTGCAATTGTTCATGTAGAATGTTGCTGAGTTTATGCTCAAATCTAGTATTTTTTAAGGCATCAAAGACACCTCATGCAAACTAGGTCTTGGTGTTGGGATTTGCAGGAATGGCATCTGATGGTTTCTCCCTTCCTCATTTGTGCATATTATAAGAACTAATAAGTATATAGTCACAGTTATATGACAAGTACTGTTTAAATTATTTCACATATATTAAATTATATTTATCTTCACAAAAACTTTTTGAAATATGTATTATTATTATTCTAGTGTTTACTAATGAGAATATAGTGACAAAGAACAAGTAACTTGTTTAAAATCATAGAGAAAGTAGCAGATGTGGTGTTTTAACCTAAACTGTTCACCTTCAGAAAACATGCTTATACCTATTGGAACACATTAATGCCATCGCCCCCTCACTTCATGCATTAGACTTAAGATGCAACCACCAGTGGTTAGCTGCTAAAGTGCTTGCTTGCTCCATCTTTGGGAGCTGGCATGAGGGCTTGGTTGAAAGTAGGTGTATACAATTACTAACATTCCTAATGTCATAACGACACAGAAGTTCAACCTCGTAGTCAATGTATTTTTTTTTTTTAATATCAAATAGTAAGTCAGGCATGAACAAAGTACATAAGCACACTTACATGACATTATTTTCTCATCGTATCTTCTAAATCCCACATTATTGATCCCTAAGATATTATGCCCTCTTTTAACAACATAATTTTATTACTTTAAAGATGTGGATATGCATTTTATTGTATTACCAGTTGATATCAAAGCCATAAACGTGTTTCCTTTACATGAGTAAAAGAGTCAACTATCCATAATGTGAAAAATCTATCTGAGAGAACGTGATTCATAAGCTTTTTTTTTAAAAAAAAAAGGTTTTTAGAAACATCATTATTACAAGTTTTTAAAACACTTTGTTACCTATAAACTATTTGTAATTGGCTGTTCTTTCTGTATGCTTGCCTTTTTTTTTTTTAACTTGGAGTCATTAGGATTCCTTCAGCATTGACCTACCCCAAGGCATAACATAGCAAAATGTTATCTTGTAATAACTTATTGTTGTTCTTACAAAGAAATCAATTCTATGAAAGGATATATTATCACTTCAAAATTCCTAAATATATTCCATAGCAAAAAGTTTTAAGAAACATTGCTGTTTTGTCTTTTCCTTATTTTTATATGACATGATCTGGAAACTATACATTTTTAAAACTGAAAGTGACCAGAATTATCTAGTTTAATTTCCTGATTTTTTACAAAATAAGACAACAGAGTTCCAAATAGAGTAGATTATTTCTCATTACTATTATTGTTGTTTGCGATACAAATGAAAGATTTGACTAAAATATGTCCTTTTACATTTAATGTGGTTGACTTTTCTAGTCCTACATTTGAAAAGAAATCATAAATATGTTTCTCATGATGAAGTGTGTAATTGTATAATCTCTAAGAGTTAAAATAAAAGCATGCTTTGGAATAAGATGTAAAAATTTGTATTAATTGAGGCTTCCCAGTAGTCTTGGAAATAGCTCAGAGAAGTTAATCGTAACATACCTCAAGGCTGGTACCACTGTACTGTAGTAACCACTGTCCTTGTGTACCATAAAACAGTAGCTGTTATAGAGTAGTTTTCACATGAAATATTCAACCTGAAGGAAAATGATTCACATTAGTGGGTACAAATAAATACATTATTTAATTTGAGTCAATGTGATTTTCCTTTAATTTTTAATTTTGGAAATGGATTTAAGAGAGACAGACAGAGGGAGAGAGGAAGACATTTATTTGTTGTTTCAATTATTTATGCATTCATTGGTTGATTCTTGAATGTGCCCTGACAGGAGATTGAACCTGTAATCTTGGCGTATGAGGATGATACTTTAACCAACTGAGTTACCTGGCAGGGCTTCTTTTAATTTTTAAAAAGCCCTTTTGTTAAAGACAATGAAACAAAAGTTATAAGCTACTAATAGAGTTTCATAAGAACAAATTTTTAACAGGTGTTTTTTATAGAATTTAAATTATTATTAAGGCCCGAAATAAAGTTCCATAATAACATATCTCTTATATCTGCACTTATAATTTTGTAAAATATTTAAAGAAAGAGTATAATAACAGTTTTCCACTTTGGGCTTTGTAGGATACATAACTTATGTTGGAGTCATATAAAAATATCAAGAAAGTAGTCAATAAATCAGAAATAAATTTAAAAATTCAGCTGGTGCATAAAATAACAGGGTTATGTAGGGATTATCTAAACATAAGACTCAGAAAAAATACTCATCAAAATAAGATATTGCTGCCCCATAAAATTTAAGTCAACCAAAATGATCGAATAAAACTATAATTATACTTATAGAAAAAGATATGGTCCCTAAGAATATTTTTAGAAATATATGATGTTTATAATTAGGAAGAAAATATTGTTTCTTTGAATAAAAATCTACAAATGGTGCTAGGTTTCATTATTACTCTTTTATTGGCTGATGCTAATAAAAAGATATGACCAGAAAAGTCAACATCAACACCAAAGATGTTAGGAGACAACAAAATTTCATATAGTGTGTTCTTAAGTAGATTTTAACCTGTATAGGAGGTAATAATAGATTTTTTGTTAGTGAAGATGCCATTTTGCTTTAAATGTTCAGTAAATGTTTAGCAACTTACGTGATTTAAACTATAAGTTAATTGGAAGCAAGAAAGTTTAGCTGTAAACTGAAGTGGACAGTGAATCTATTTTATAGAAGTAGTAACAATGAAACAACCTATTTCTTAACTTTTACCAGCTAAATCATACATCTACAATCTACATGTGGTAAAATGCTATGCCTTATAGAGATAGTTTTCTTTACCTAGGCTAAATGGACATATAAAGGTGACTATTTTCCTTCTCAGGAACCAAAAATCATTATATACTATGTTGGGTGTATATGTTGTGTGTAGATATGGTTTGAGTGGCTAGAAAGACTAAAAAAAAATCTTTATCCTTACAAAAGTATTTTAAATGGCTGTTATTTGGTAAGGGAGGTGAAGTTTTGCATATGAGATATTTTTGTTAGGTCATTGTGAAAAGAGAGTACAAAATTTAGGGTGATTTATTTGAAAAACATCAATAATTATGGAAGCAATTGCAGCTGGAGCCTATATAAATTCTTTGGACATTTTTCAAAGTGTGCATACACTCCAAGAACTTAGCACATGTAAACTGAAAACATAAAAACCAAAATATTCAAATATGTACCGTAATACCCAACAGGAGCAAGGGTCAGATAATCATGGTGTTGTCTGCATGATCTCAAAATGCTGGTGGCCTACTACTGTCTTTCAGAGAGGCATATAGATTTTTCAGGAAGTTCAAGCTTAACAGCTTATAAGACAGTCACGATGTGATAAATCATACTTAGCCTAGAGAATAGACAGTACTCACTGAACGAATGAAAAGACAAATACTGGAAGCTGATAAATACTGGGATTATTAATGCCCATTTCTTTTTTAAATGTGTTATTATATATGCTATTACAGTTGTCCTACCTTTTCCCCTTACACCTCTCCACCCAGCCTGCTCCCCACTTCCATAATCAGTCCCCTTACTGTTGCCCATGTTCATGGGTCCTTTATATATGTTCTTTGACTAATCACTTCATCTTCTTTTAGTCAGTACCTGTCTTCCTCCCTCCCTCTTACAGCTGTCAGTCTGTTCCTTGGTTCTATGCCTCTGGTTATATTTTTCTCATTAGTTCATTCTGTTCACTAGATTTGCCTTATAAGTAAAATCATATTTTCCTTTCTATTTTTACTCACTATTAGAGACATTTCATTTATCATTATGCTATTAATATGACACATTAGCCTCTTTATCACAAACACATTGGGGATTTGAAAAATTTGTATTAAGATTTAGCCTTTGGCTTTTTTAGTTACTGTGAAAGCTCTGATGAATAGAATAATGGTTTTTCTTCTGTTATTAAACTACAGGCGGGCACATTATACTCAGCATATAATATGAAGAATTCCATTTATACTTTCACTTTTGATAATAATTTTGAAACCAAGCTAGTAAATTCATAAGAGTTAAGACAATAATGACTAAAATATTTGTCAATAGGGTAGAGGATAGATGTCTTAGAACAGGTAGTGGTAGCTGTAGTCTAATTTCCACATAAAAAGATATGAATCTGGCAAGAAATAACAAGTGTCAGAGAAGGTGTGGAGAAAATGGAATCCTCATACACACTGCTAGTGGTGATGTAAACTGGTACAGACACTGTGGAAAATAATATGGAGTTACCCTAAAAAACAGGAATAGAGTTACCATATGACCCTCAAATTTCTCTTCTGGATATTTACCCCCAAATTTAGAAAACATTTACTCATAAAGAAATATGTACCCTTATGTTCAGTGAAGACATGATAGTATATATAATGAAATACTAGCCAGCCATAAAAAAAGATGAAATACTCTCATTTGTGACAACATGAATGGATCTTGGGAACATCATGCTAAGTCAGTGAAAAAAAGTCAGACAGAAAAAGTCAAGAACCATATTATTTCACTCATATGTGGGATATAAAACAGAAAGCAATAAATGAACAAATAAGATACACAAACAAAAGCTCATTGACCCAGACAACTGTATGTGGGAAAAGAGGCTGGGGGAAAGTAGAAGGAAATAAAGGGGTGTCAAATATATGTTGATGGAAGGAGTCTTGACGTTGGGTGGTAAACATGCAATGCAACCAACATACTGGTAGTATATTATAGAATTGTACACTTAAAACCTATATAATCTTATTAACCAAAATTATCCACAAAATTAATAAAAATTTTAAAAATAACACATTTTTAAAAAGGATCTAACTCCTGTTTTTTCTTTTGTAGGGTCATCCTGTATACAATTTTGGTTTTTGCCTGCTATTAACACTACTCCTGATTCTTGTAATGGATCACTGATTTTCCTTTACATTCAATGTTGGAAATGTCTTCTCCAAGACTGTCTATCTGAATGAAATGGCCAGACCATGATCACTTTTTCTAGTCAAGCTGTGGTCAGATTCTCTCTCCTGGAAATACAAATTCTGAGCCAAATTTAGATGCAAAATCAGCCATATTGTTTCACTGAGATTATTTGGTGGTCCCTGCTACCAAGATCTCAAGAGCCATTCTAGTTCTAATCCTTTCCTAAACCTACCCCTTTAACTTTTTCTTTTACTTTATATAATTTATTTTCTTCCAATAATTTACTTTTTTGCTGAATTTAGCCATAGTTGATTTACTTTGTTTTCAACTAAAAAAATTAACTTTTATCTTCATTATATTTATTCATTACCACCGCATTCATTACTTTTTCATTAACTCACTTATCAGCTAACAAACTTACACTGAGCAGCAGATATTGGAAATGCAATTGAGAAAATGTACTTCCTCCCTTAAGGAATTTGACATCCAATGAGAAAGACCAGCATTTGGCAAATCTTTTTTTAAAGCACCAGATAATAAATATTTTAGGTTTTGTGAGCCATATTATTTTTGTTGCAACTACTCCACAGGTTGAATATAAAAGCTTAATAGAAAATATATGAATAAATGGAAGAGGATATATGCAATAAATTATTTATTTACAGACCTTGAAATATGTATTGCATAAAATGTTCATATGTCCTGAAATAAGATTTGTTTTTATTTTTTCAACTATTTAAAAAATTAAGAAACATCGTAAGCTTGTTAGCCATATGAAAATAGATAGTAGTAACTCTTAGCATCTCAGAGAACTCCGCTGTTCCCTGTGATGGACAGAAGAGAACATGGTTACTAGCAAGCAATAGAGTCCAGTAGTAAATGTTGGGTAAGGAGGGCTGTACAAGTAGCAGGAATTTGTACAGGTCTGACCCTAACTCAGTATTTAAAAGAGGAAAGAAGTGAGGAAGCTTTTCTAGAGAAATTACATTAAGATGCACCTTGAGAGTAGAGCAAGAATAAGCTAACAAAATAAGAGAAAGCACAGTGTTCTAATCAGAGCAAACAGAAGTGTGAATGCCCGTGGGAAAGGTAGACAGTTGCAACCTAAAAGGTCTGGACACATACCTTAGAGAGTACAAAGGAAGCAGTTAGGGAAAGGGCTGGAAGGTGAAGCTAGAGTCTTAAGAGCAGCTTCGGTGCTTTGTGACCTTGTAGGCAGCCGTATGGAACATGTGCTTATTGAGCCAGCCAGAAGAGACAATTCCAGAGGGAGACCACCTTTGAAGGAAAGCTATTACGAATTAAATTATAAGAATAAAATAAATATAGTTATATTTCCCAGCATTTCTTCATTTTGTATGCTATTTATTTTAAATTCTTATGGGAAAGAACATAAAATTTTTGGTGCCTCTGAAATTTTAATTTAGACCAATTTGTAATTTAGGTTATTTGTTTTTGAACGTAATTTAAGAGAAATGGGGAGCCACTGAAAGCCTTTAAGCAGAGCGAACACAGGATCCGATAATCATTTTTGAAAAACCACTCTGGTTTCTGTGCAGATATGACTTAAGGGACTGTTGCTATCACTTCCCATTAGAGAGATGATGATGGCCTAAAATAAAGGAGTGACAGTGGAAATAGAGAGAAATGGATCCACCTTGACGGCTATTAAATAGATAGATTAGAAAGCCCTTAGTGACTGATTTACTAGATATGGAGAGTATCATGAAGGTGGAGGTAGGCATGACTCCTGGATTTCTGATGGGAACAGATTCTATGGGTATCTTCACTGCGCAGGCAATGCAGGAGGAAGAAAAGCAGGTTTGGGAGGGAAAGGGTTTGGAGTTGACATACTGAGTCTGGTGTGCTTTTAGCTTCCAGGGAAAGAGAGCAAGCAGGTTTTTGGATATACCAGAAAAGAGTTACAAAGCATTTTGGAAATCATTATAATTAAATTTGCCAAACAAATATTATGTGTTAGGCACTTTACTGGTAACTTTGTGTGCCCCTTTAATTAATCTTTACAAAACCCTCAGCGGTCTATTATTAATACTATTACTATTATTACCGTTGCTATATTATTGATAAGAAACTGAAGGTTTTATAAGTTATGTAACTTCCCAAATTGCTGATGTTGGAAGTAAATGATAAAGGTGTCATTCATGTGTCAGCTTTATTAGTTTTCAGAAGTAACTTTTTTAACTACTATGCTAACTTAAGCATAATATGAGAAATGGTTAAGAAACAGGTATAGTAAGTTTAAGATATAAGGATGAAGTATCTATAATGATTATGTTCTCTTGGGTTAATATGTTGGATCAGGTTAGATTGAGATTTCCAACAGAAACAAGAAAATATATTTAAACAGAGTAAGAGGAAATAACCACCCTTCCATTTTTGCCATTAAAGTGGAAACAGAATGTGTTGGATGATAAATACTACATTATGTGTAAATTATACAGGGTACATTCATCTCTCTGCCCACAAAAATAATTTATAATGTGATAATAGCCATTATTTTTTTTGAGATATGATGCCCATAAGTGCTTCCTATCCTCTTCTCTCTTTAGGTACTTTAGGGTGGTCCATTAAATGAGGTAACAGGCAGCTTTCTTCTTACATACATTTCACACAGTGCATGATGTGACTAAGTGGAGAATGGCACACATCAATTTGGGTTGATGCATAAAGTAGCTATTGGAACTAAAAATCAAATGTTGGACTTCTCCATCAAGGAAAATAACAGCAATTTGATGAATTATGAGAATCATAAATTCCCTCTACATCAAGCTTTTTAAATTTGGACATTAAAATTAATATTTTGGACTAGATAATTCCTTGTTTCGAGGACTCTCCAACGCATTGTAGTATGTTTAGCAGCATCCTGTGATTCTCTCTATTCATTAGACTCCAGAAGTACCTCCTCAGTTGTGACTATAAAAAAATGTCCACAGGCATTGCCAAATGTCCCCTAAGAAGCAAAATTGTTCCTGGCTGAGTGCCACTACTTAATATAAAAGGTCCTAAATGGTAATAATAGTGCCCATAATGTATTTATTTACATATTTTGCCTCATTTATTAATTATCATATTTATAAAATCAATGATTAGGAAATATGGAATATTTATGAGGCACATTTGGTAGATAAATTAGATGAAATTAGTTAGTGAATATAAAATACCACTGTATCAGGCTACATACAGTGAATTCTGCCATATGAAATTTTGATACGTGCCTTTGGCTTAATACAATTATTTTTGAGAATTTCATTTCTTTTCTGCATAAAAGTTAACCTTCAAGTGGATAAGGCGAAAGTATATATGTACCAGGGATGAAAGAGCAATAAAAATAAAAGAAGAACACAATTTCAAAAGAATTACTATGCAAAAGAATAAAGAGAATGATTGGAGGTTGGAGAAAGCAATTCTCAAAAGCTATTTTTTCCAAGAAACAATTGTCTCAGCTCACTTTGGAGGAAATTTAAGTTGTATATGGTAAAATAGACTATTTTTTGTATCACAAAGATTGATTATTCTGCTCTGAATCAGACAAGAAAATTATGCATCTTTTTGAGCAATTAGAATATTTGAATGGCAGTGAAGTTTTCACTAAGATAAGAGAAATTAGCTAACATGAGAGATAATTCTAATTCATTAATGTAAAGAACTCTCTGCTAAACTGCTAAAACAAACTCAAATTCTGGATGAATTTTTTTTTAGATAAAAGAGAGAGTTTATCGTTGAAATACTATAATCACATTTTTTAGGAGACCAAAATTAAATAAAAGTTGATATCATAGAATTAAATTCTCAAGTAAAGTCTCTGCATTTCAAAAGACTAAAATGAAGTGGATAATGGACATCAGTGTATTAAAATACTAATTAAATGCATATTAATATCAAACATGCTTTTTACCCATGATCAAAAGAGATTTTAACTGAACATAATTTAACCTTCATTATTAAAGACCACTTGCAAAAGCACTTTCATAGTCTTCAGTGAAATGAGTTCTAGAATTGGAAATTGACAACATCTTGTGAGCAAGGAATAAGAAGGCAGAAACACTGATGATTTCACCTGCACTTTCATGAACGTTTCTATTACTTTTTAATTGTATTTTGTACATTATTTATATTTCCCTATTTGAAAGAATGAATATGTATATATGGAAACACAAGTTTCCACATACTTTTTAATATTATATACTCAAATTATAATTGTGACATACAGAACATTTTTTAATCCTGACCCAGGGACATGCTTATTGATTTTAGAGAGAGTGGAAGGAAGGGAGAAAAATACCAATGCAAGAGAGAAACTAGACTTGCCTGTTGTACACACCCCAACCAGGGACCAAATCCAAGGAATGTGCCCTGACTGAGAATCAAACTTGTGCCTTTCTGGTTTATGGGATGACACTTCAACCAATTGATCCACATTAGCCAAGGGGAGAACATTTTATATGTAGTCTTATGTAACTCCTACAAATTACTTAGAAAGTCCAGCAGGAAAAAAATATGCAGAATGCAGAATGTTAGGTTTAACTATTTTGAATGATCACTTAGAATTTATTAGAAAAGTTTGAGGCTAGGATCCAAAGCGAGTTAGCAATGTCTTTAGAACACATTAAAATGTGCAAAATTACACAAATCCTTTTCTTAAAAATTGATCTGAGGGAAAAAAAGGAAGAGAGAAAGAAAAAGAGACAGAGAGAGAGGGAGAGGGAGAAACATCAATTTGTTGTTCCGCTTATTTATGCATTCATTGTTTGCTTCTTGTTATGTTCCCTAACCAGGGCCTACAACTTTGGTGTAGCAATTTGATGTTTTAATCTACTAAGACACCGGCCAGAGCCAAGTTACATAAATCTTAATATAACTTTATTTTGGCCTCAACAGGCTTTACCAAAAAGTCTGTTTCAGATTAAGCTGATTGACTGTATCAACCTGCCATGTTTGAACTTCTCTTTCTATACCTTCTAGTATACTTTTGCTTTCATATAAAATATATTTTTATTTCCTCTAAGATCCTGTCTTCTCTCTACTTACCCTTCAAGACACACACACAGTGCAAGACCACTGTGAACATTTTTTGAACAATAGCTTAGAAATGTTTCCACCCCACTTCCTCTAGCTTTTACAGCCATCACGTTTGATTTGCACCTATTTACATTGCATATTGTGTTATTTTCTGTTAGTTTAAATATGTTTTTCTTATATCCTCAACTCTTTATAATTTGCTTGAGAAAGGGATACCTCTTTTCATAGTTTTTCTATTTCCCAAAGAGTGAATTGATGCATGGTGTGTATATTTTTAGATGATTAATTTTTTATACTGGTCATTAGTTGTTTCAGATTGACATTTTGATGATAAAAAGCTGTGTTCGTAAGTTTTTTATTGATAGAAACCATTTTAAACCTGGTGGATTGGTTAGCTAGCCCTTCAACCTCCTTCTGTTAACCTCTCATTTTGGTAGCTTATACATATGCACACATACATTCTCTCTGTCTCACACACACATACACATTCATTCATTCATACATACAGCAATATCATGCCCCATGCTCCTAACTCAGGAATTTGTTTATTCCTGGTTGGCCATAAGATCACTACTCTTTCCTTTTAGCTAGTAAGTTATCTTTCAATGGAAACATTATGCCTTGAACATATTTATAAAGCATGTGTTTTCTTATTAAGACAGGATTATGATAATGGAAAGAATCTTGGATGTTATGGAAGTTAGATACAGAAATTAATTTTGTTACCCAAATCTTTGCTTACCACCAAACTGTACTACATACTGCATTCTGGTTTCAACTTTGATGGCTAGGACACGCTTTCTAGGTTAAATGTGATAAATGGTATATATATATATCCCCACCTCAGAATGAATATTTATTTATTTACATTTACCTTAAACTCCAACTAAGGCAAAAGTTCAGCACAGTAATAGCCATGTGCCTGACCCATCCATGTATTCCAGCAAACTTCTAGAGAGAACATGGGAGTCTTTTTCTAATTTTTTTAATCAGTATTTTTTTAATTGTTGATATTGTACAGTTTTCTGTCTTTTACCCCACCCCCAGCCCACCACCCCAGCCCTCCCCACTTTCCTCCCATTTCCACCCCTCCATAGTTTTTGTCCATGTGTCCTTTATACTTATTGCTCTAAACCGTTCTGAGCTTATGCATGCTCATGAGGAATGCCCAAGATGATTTCTAACTACGGAGATAACATATGATACTTGGGGTGTTATTCAGAGGATTGCCTGTCTATTTCCAGAAATGATCATCACTATTATGTATAACAAAAAATATATAGTCTAATTTATTGAATTCTCTCAGGGAATATACTACTTTTTATAGGCAAAAACAAATTAAAAGCAATCTTAGTTGTTATTTTATGTTATAAATAGCTTTAAAAATAAAACAATATGCACATAATAGTTAAAGGATCATAAAGAAACATAAAAAATGACTTTAAAAATCTTTATTGACTCTTTTTCTCCAACATGTATATTATTTTTCACTCACAAATTGTTCTATAAATGAAAGACAAAATTATACATTTCAAATTTTACATGAATTATTATTTTTGTTTTGGGACGGTTATAGTAATATATAGTCATGATAATATATGAAAGCAAAATTTTAAATATAAGTTGGAAGGTCAACGCTATTTCGCTGAGTCACTGTCAGGAAAGAGTGTTTCTAGTGGAGGAAACAACTTGTCCTTAATTTTGGTTGTGAGAGGAGGCACAGTGTGTCCACCTACGCCTCCATCTTGGCCGGAAGTCCGGAATTTTCTAAGAAAACTAAAAATGGACATACCTTTTGACCCAGAAATTCCACTGCTTGGATTATATCCTAAGAACCCTGAAACACCAATCCAAAAGAACCTTTGCACCCCTATGTTCATAGCAGCACAATCTACAATAGCCAAGTGCTGGAAGCAACCTAGGTGCCCATCAGTTAATGAATGGATCAAAAAACTGTGGTACATTTACACAATGGAATTCTATGCAGCAGAAAGAAAGAAGGAGCTCCTACCCTTTGTGACAGCATGGATGGAATTGGAGAGCATCATGCTAAGCGAAATAAGCCAGGCAGTGAAAGACAAATACCATATGATCTCACCTTTAACAGGAAGCTAATCAACAAAACAAACAAACAAGCATAATATAAACAAAGACACTGAAATTGAGAACAGTCTGACAGTGTCCAGAGTGGGAGGGGAGGGAATTTCAGGGGAAAAGGGGAACGGTTTAGAGCAACAAGTATAAAGGACTCATGGACAAAAACTATGGGGGGTGGAAATGGGAGGAAGGTGGGGAAGGCTGGGGTGGTGGGCTGGGGTGGGGTAAAAGACAGAAAACTGTAAAAAATAAAATAAAAATAAATAAAAGGGGAAACAAAACAAAACAAAACATTGGTGGAAACTTGAGGGGTGACAGCACAGGGCACCTAGGGAGTGTACAGTAACACAGTGCTGCGGGTGGTTGGGTAGAAGGTAGAAATTGATGCCAGAAGGGCATAGTGAATAGGGAGAATCAATTATTCTGGGTCTCATCAAAAACTTTTATTAGAGTTTAGCATAATTTTGCTGCAATGCAGAAACAGATTGAAATATGGCATGTCTTGAGGCAGAGGGACAAGCTAAGAGGACATTGCAGTGGAAGATAATGAAGAAAATTAGTTTTATATGTGGCCTAAAGAAACATGAGCTCCGTGAAGAAGCCCAGGTTTTTTATTTAGGCAACGGTATAGATTGCTAAGCTATTCACTATGATAGAACGAAATGAAGCAGACCTCTATTAGCAGTGTTTCAGGGACAGGAATTGGGAAGAGAATTGGTTTTGAAGTTATCTAGTTTAAATTACCTTTGAGAGAACAAATTATCATTGTTAAAGAGGCAGTAGATATTGCTTCCAATGAAAGAAACCAGAGCTCACTGAAGAAATGTCTGAGTTTAACACAAAGGCACATCACACATGTAGTGTCAGGAAGGAAGGAAAAGGTGAAAAAGGAGAAGGATGGCAGCATCTCAGAGCAACACTGGAGCGATTTGAAAGAGCTCTCCATGGCCCAAACTGGAATGATCTGTCATCAACATAAGTAAAGGAGTATTAAAATATAAATCAAAGTATAAAATAAATAGGAATAGACATTTATGTAAATATGTAACTGATTGAATAGAGATAAGAGACAGTCCTTTTTAAGGGAGAGATCCAAATTTTATGTATATATGGTTCTAATAAACTATTTAGAAATATAAGCATACATCTAGGGCTCACAATTCTTGTGGAACAATTTTTTTCTAAAAAGATTTAACTCTTAATACAAACCAATTTCACACAACTCTGAATTTAAATTTAATTTAATTTAAAATGATATTTTAATACTTCCTCTGACATTTCCTGTAACGTGTAGAAGAATTTTAAGGAATCAAAAGTGGATTCATGGCTTCCGGTCAAGATGGCAACACAGTAAAGGCAGTCCTCACATCCTCCCACAACCACATCAAAATTACAGCCAAACTTCAGAACAACCATCAGTCATAACCAATCGTAACCTGAAATCTAGCTGAACAGAAATCCTACAACTAAGGAAACAAAGAAGTCACGTTGAGATTGGTAAGAGAGGCAGAGATGCAGACTGGACAGGGCTGGTCCCACACCCATGTGTGGCAGATAAAAATCAGGATGGACATCTCAACTGCAGAAGTTTTCCCTGAGGAGTAAGTGGTCCCCGGCCCACATCAGGTCCCCCAGCCCAGGGTTCCAGTATTGGGAAAAGTCCCCATAACTTCTGGCTGTAAAAATCAGTGAAAATTGTGGCTTAGTGAGAAAGAGGGCTACTAGAGTTTCAGACATTTCTCTTAGAAGGTCTGCACATGGACTTACTCAGACTCACTTGCTCTGAGCTCCAGTGCTGGGCCATTCACTCAAAAGGTACCAGGGATATAGAAGGAGGAACTAAACTTCTGCTATTAGGGCAGGAACTAGAAGGGAAACTTCCTCCCAGACAGAAGTGCTGGCAGAGGCTATTGTTCCTTTTCTGAGCCTTGTTCCGCCACAGAACCCACAATGTGGGCTCCATATCTGAGTCTCCATCAACTTGGTTGTCACTGTTTACCCCACACAGGTGATTCCCTGAGGCCCCACCACAACCAACTTTCAGGCTCACACAAGTTGTTTCCAGTGTTCCCCCCCCCCATAAAAATGGCTTCTCTTGCCTCATGCTTCAGACTTTCCAATAATTTCCCAAAAACGTAGCATCTGGCCTCTATGCACCATACCTTTCACTGATTGGCCCTGGCTTGACACCAGTGGCAGCTGGTCTGGTTTCACAGCTTGGCCTTTATGGGCACCTCCAAGTGCAGCACAAAGTAGCAGCCATATGCTGATCACTTTGTAGCTCATGCTGGGTGGCCCTGGACAAATGCAAATAGCAGCTAACCTTGGCCTGTGCTTCTCAGGAGGCCCCAGAGCCAGTGCACCTGGTGACAGCTTCAAAACATGTTGAATCACCACCCAATTACTTCCACAAGTGACACACTTAGGGGGCAAACTCAGTGGACACCAGAACCTTGCTGAAGTACGTCTGACTTCATGATGTCTGTCGGCTCTTGCACAGCTGATCCTCCACGGTGGTTGGTGGTCACAGCCAGTCCTTGCAGTCAATTATCCTAGGGGTATATCCCTCCTATTGACATGCCAACAGCAATCAAGGCTCAACTATAACAAGAAGGTATACACAGCCTACACCGAGGGGGTGGAGGACAAACACCTAGAATGGACAGCTTGGGTAAACAGGGAGGCTGTGCCATTTTACCCTACAGGACACCTGCTACCCAAGGCCACTTTACAAAGCCCATGAGATGTAGGAGCTCTACTTAATACATAAAAACAAACACAAGGAGGCTGACAAAATGAGGAGACACAGAAACATGGCCCAAATGAAAAAAAATAGAAAACTCCAGAAAAAGAACTAACAAAATGTAGACAAGCAATATACTAGATGCAGACTTCAGAACACTGAATGGTAATGGAAAAAAGATACAATAAAGGTTAAAAAAACGAGTTCAAAACAATGGTGATAAGAGTGCTTTTCCCCTAAGTTCATTAACTTAGTGTCATTAACTTAGTTCATTAACTTAGGGGAAAAGTAGATGAACTTAGTGAGAACTTCAACAAAGAAATAAGAAACATAAAAACACAACTAGAAAACATAAAAAAGAACCTGTCACAAATGAACAAACAATACATTAACTGAAATGAAGAATGCATTACAGGGGATCTACAGTAGAGTAGATGAAGCAGAAGAACAAATCAGATATTTGGAAGATAAGTATAAAATACCCAATCAGAACAACAAACAAACAAACAAACAAACAACAAGGAAAGGAGGGTAATCCTCATCCAGAAGACTCTGGAACAACATCAAGTGAGCCAGCATTTGCATCAAGGGAATACCAGTAGGAGAAGGGTGAGAGCAAAGAACTGAAAACCTACGTGAAAAAACGATGGAAAACTTCCCTAACCTGGTGAAGGAAATAGACAAGTCCAGGAAGGGCAGAGAGTCCCAAACAAAATAAAACCAAAGAAGCCCACACCAAGACATATTCTCATTAAAATGTAAAAGATTAAAGACAAAGGAGGAATCTTTAAAGCAGAAAGAGAAGAGCAGTTAGTTACCTACAGGGGAGTTCCATAAGACTGTCAGCTGACATATCAACAGAAACTTTCCAGACTAGAAGAGAATGGCAAAAAAATATTTAAAGTAATGAAAAGCAAGGACCTTCCACCCAGCAAAGCTCTCATTTAGAATAAGACAGATAAAGAGCCTCCCACAGGAGAAAAAACTAAAGGAGTTCTTCGCCAGCAGACCAATATTACATGAAATGTTACAGAGTCTATTTGAGGAAGCAGAAGACCAAAAACATGAATAATTAAATGGCAATAAATACATATCTATCAACAATTGAATATTAGTAACAAAATAAATAAGCAGACCAGAAACAGGCTCATAGATGCAGAAGACATTTTGGTGGTTGCCATACAGGAGGGGTGCTTCGGGATTGGTGGGAAAGATAAAGGGATTGAGAAGTGCAAATTGGTAGTTACATAATAGTTGGAGGTATAAAGTACAGTCGGTCAATAATATTGTAATAACTATTACAACAACTATCGTAATATGAACAGTGTCAGATAAGTACTAGATTTATCAAAGTGATCACTCTGTAAGTTATATAAATGTTTAATCACTGGGTTGTATACCTGAAACTAATATGATATTATGTATCAACTGTAATTGAAAAAATATGTAAAGTGAAGAAGTGAATTCATGATATATATGTATATATATTTATGAAATTCAAAATACCTGTTGTCATTTTATCACTATACCTTCAATTACAAGAGAAAATTAAATTTAAAAGTGCCTCTTACTAATAATTGGCTTATCTAAAGCTTCATATGGAAATCATGTTCTTTTCTGTCCAATGTAATGCTCTTTAGATTTAATGTCTATATTTAATGCTGTAGATATTTGTTTTCTAATATTATAGCAGTTTTCAAAACTAGATATGCTAAACTCTGAAGAATTCTAATTTCTTCCTAATAAACTTGATTGAAATGTCCATGTGTACCCTTTTATTGTATAATACTTTACTGACCTCATATACTGCCAGAGTATATCCGAGGGCTAACACTTCTGCCCAGGGACAGGCTCTAGGTAGGCATTCAAGCAGTCTTCTGCACACTGTGCGCCGTGCTGCTCACGTGGTGTGGCCTCTCTTCCCTCTTGTGGCTGTGGCCCTGGCTGCTGCCACTGCTGCTTCTCATCATGGCTGCCAATCTGGACCCAGGTCCTGCCTGGCCAAACTGGGGCCCCGAAGGGCCCCAAATTGCTCTAAGGTTGGCATCTGTGTGCCAAGCCACCAAACCAATTGTTCAATGTCCCTGTGCCTGTTGGGCCTATGAGTTGGAGCTGGAACTTGCTCGCATGCAACAAGACTGTCTTCACAGCTCACATAGGCTGGCTCCATTGTCTCACAGGCTGCACTTGAAGTTCCAACATAAAACTAAGAGTTTCAAAGTGGCAACAGTAGAGCTTTAAACTAAGAATGGAATGCTACTGAGAGTGAGGCTAATCCTGGCTAATCTGAGTTTGCTTACTAAACTAAAAGATTAGAATTACAATGCCTACTTTATAGGTTTGGTGATGATATTAAATGAGATTACATACATGCAGACCTTACAACAAGGTCCATTTCATAGCAAACATCCAATAAGTTTTAGTCATTGTATTTTTTTAAATTTTTATTTATTGATTTGAGAGAGATAAAAACATTGATTTGTTGTTCCACTTATTTGTGCATTCATTGGTTGCATCTTGTATGTGGCCTGATTTGGGATCGAGCCCACAATCTTGATGTATTGAGATGATGCTGTAACCAACTGAGCTACCCAGCCTGGGCTAGTCATTGTATTATTATGACATATAAGACTCAGTCACCTACCCAGAAGTGTTCATAATCTAGTTAGAGAGACAGGCATGCCAATAACTTATTACAACAATGCAATAATAAAGACCACTAATCATTGAGAATATTAAAATGCCCTGTTCACAGGAATTTATAGAGGTGAAACTTTTGTGGAAATGCAAAGGAAAGCTGCTGGGTAGCACAGGAAACTCACTCTTGCTCAAGACCCACTTCTTCACAAGGCAGTGGGAGATAGAACAGAAGCTGAGAAAACTCCACACCAGTAGCTGGAATGCGCTGGGTTTACCTATACTGAACCTGGAACAAGAGAATAGAGAAAAGGCCCTGTCCCCACAGGAAGTTTGCACCAAACACTAAGCAATAGCAGTTAACTGCTCAGATAGTAGCAGCAGCAGGAGTTTAAGATCCTTTCTGTGTCACACCCATGCAGGGCCTGCTCAAGGCTGAGCGAGGAGGTATGAGGAGGTGCAAATAAGTTTAGGAAAGCCCTCTAGCACTCAGGCTTCATACTCAAGGACCCAGAATCATCTCCATTGATATTTAGAGCATAGCAGAAAACTTCCACTAGATGGCACCAAACTTCAACCAGGCACAGATCAGGTCTGGATTACAGAGCAGGACTCCTGGACCACCCATTTTGTTAGATGTGCAACCAAGCCCTAGTCATTTCACTTACCTCATAATATTGCAACCCTCTATTTAATATTATGGTTTTTCCTAATCACTACTTGCCATTGCAACTTTATCTTTTTTTCCCCTGTCTTCAAAATAACATAGTATTACTTGAGGGAAATTGTAGATACGCAACTGTTTGGGAGGAAGTCCTCAAACACTCAAACACACACAGGTGCACAAGAACACTCACCCCTGGCTGTAAGATTAATGCGTCCTGGTTTAATTTGTCAAGAATAATTTTTTAAAGAACAGTGGCACGCAGGAAAGGAGAGTATGTGGCATGTTTTAGTGTAGTTTTCATGACATTCGGGGATCCTGATGAAACCTGGCACTGTCATGGACAATGGTACGTGACAGTGTTAGCTGGGTCTGGAAGATGCAGTTCTTTCTCTGTCATGGATCACCAATCAAGGGAGGCCGCCTCCTAGACACCCACAATGGAAAAACATGTTCTTTTTTCTATTTGCAGCACTTTTTACTTTGCACGCAGCATTGATCTGGCCTAAATCAGTTATTACATTAGAAGATTGTAAAATGGTGATTTGCTACTTCTAGGTTTATGCCTTTCAGTTTCCTCTCATTTTACTTTGGTTCCAAGAGCAAAAAAATAACAGCAACATCAGTCCACTGGTTTAGCCTGATAACCGTTCAGTTTGGAAGTCACTGAGGGAGGAAATGAAAAGTGACATTTGAGTTCAAAATTAAAAAAAAAAAAAATCTCATTGTACTTTTAATGTTTCCAACTGACAAGAGTTTACCTTTCTTGTTCTCATCATCATTTATCTGGAAATTGGGTGCCTTAAATAAATCTTGGCAGTCGCATATTTTATTTATTTCTTTTTCTGACCTCTAGGACTCTATGAATTAACCCATAGTAGGCCTTCTAATCTCTTCCATGATTCTCTCCTGTGATTGACACAGTTAGAATCACTTGTCTTTTCTTATTTCTCAAGCATATCCAACTTTACTCAGGACTTCAAATGACATCATTAAATGGCTTGTTTCTTCTTTCATTTCTTAGCTTAAGTGTACTCTTCGCATGGAATCCTTCCCTGACTATTTAAAATAAAATAGCCACTGCATACTCTGTATACAGAACCCTCCTTAAAATTAATCATAGCACTGACGGTTATGATGATCTTTGCTGTCTTCCCCCAGTAGAATATAAGTTTCAGAAGAATAGGTATCTTGGCTATTTGTTTCTTGTTACATTCCGCCAACTAGAATAGAATTGAAAATAATAATTTGAAAAAGAGACACCTCAGTGTTTCCACTTTCTTATTAGTATTAAGTATAAAATATGGATTTAAAATTGTTTTAAAAATATAATGGACTAGATGTTTTGCTTTTAGTAGTGGAAATAGTAATTTGGTTCAACCTGTGTGCTGAGATGAATTAAAAAGTGTGCACCGTGGCTTGTGTGGCTCAGTGGGCTGAGCATTGGCCTGTGAACCAAAAGGTCATTAGTTCAATTCCCAGTCAGGGAACATGCCTGGGTTGCGGGCCAGGACCCCAGTGGTTCTGTGCAAGAGGCAACTGATTGATGTATCTCTTACACATCAATGTTTCTCCCCCTCTCTTTCTCCCTCCCTTACTTTGTCTCTAAAAACAAATAAATGAAAGATTGTTTTAAAAATTTCCCTGGCTGGTATAGTTCAGTGGATTGACCGCCAGACTGCAAAGCAAAGTGTCACTGGTTCGATTCCCAGTCAGGGTATATGCCTGGGTTGTGGGCCAGGTCCCCAGTGGGAGCCACCTGAGAGACAACCACACATTGATATCTCTCTCCCTCGCTTTCTCCCTCCCTTCCCCTCTGTCTAAAAATAAAAAGAAATTAGTGAAGTGTGTGTGTAAGTATGTAATATTCCATTAGAATGCTAACAAGGCTGTTACAGGGCCAAATTATAAAGAAATGGAAATAAAACTCATAGATGTGACCATGGTCAGACACTCCACTTTTCCTGTGGGGTGTCTGCCAATTCTGGAAGAAGTTATAAGAGGTCAAGAAGCTGATGAGAGTTTTTGAAAACTTTTCAAGTTTCAGAAGAATGTAAGTTTCAATTCAGAAGAACTGAACCTAGCAAACAATGAAGATCAACCATGTAAATGAAAAAACAGATAAAAAAGAAAAAGCAAGACAACCAGAAAAATAAAAGTAATAAATAACTGTAAGAAACACCTGTTACAATCGTTTTAAAAAGTAAAGCATACCTTAAATACTGATCATTTTATTCTCACAAGTATAAAACTGAGCTCTTAATCTTTCCCTCCCCAAGCTTGTTCCACCCTGGCATCCCTTATCACTGTCAATGGCAGCCCCATGATCCAGTGCTCAACCCAAGACATTGCTGTCCTATTTGGCTTTTTTCAAAAAAGATTTTTACTTATTTATTTTTAGAGAGAGGGGAAGGGAGGGGGAAAGACAGAGAGAGAAACATTAGTGTGTGGTTGCCTCTTGGGCACCACCTACTGGGGACCTGGCTTGCAACCCAGGCATGTGCCCTGGCTGGGAATTGAACTGGCAACCCCTTGGTTTGCAGGCTGGCAGTCAATCCACTGAGCCACACCAGCCAGGTCTCAACATCTTTCTGTTTCTCACACCAGATATGCAATTGGTTAGGAAACCTTCACTCATTTAAAAATACATGTAGTACAGAATCTCACCATTTCTCATCACGTCCACAGCTACAGACTTGCCACCCTGTTACTGAACTGTTCATGTCTCTGCCTGTAGCTCCAACACAGCAGTCAGCAGATTTATTAAAGCAAACATCGAACCAGATTCTCCTCAGCTCAAAATTTTGCAACAGTTCACCCTTATACTCAGATTAAAAGACAAAGTCCTTAAAATGGCTTACAGTGTTCTGTAACTTTTAAAATCACATCAAGGCCGCAGAACCAGTTTTATGTCAGTACCATAAAACACATATCTTCCCCGAATTTTTACTGAAACACATGTCCATTGGAGGTCGACTTTTGCATTTCCCTATAACATACCTGTTTATCTTGTGCCAACAAGTGTTCTAGTAGCACTGCAGAAATGGCACCATTTACCGAAGCCTATTTTAATCTTAAAAAACAAACAAACAACAACAACAACAACAAAACCAACTCATCATCTTGCTAGCAGAGCTCTCAGTCATCACGAGTGAGAATGACCATGTGTTGGTTCATGGGCCACACCGCTCCTGTGAACAAGTGATGCTTTAGAAAATACCTTGATCTAATAAAAATTTATTTTGCATGAGCTCACCTTATTACTTTATCACTTTTCCTCTCACATAATGTTTTCTGACTAAAGTAATCTTCATTGAGCACCAGATGGCTATTTTACTAACCTGTTAATCCACCAATAGTCTAAAGATAAATAAACTTAGACATATAGGAATATGAGGCTTAATTTTTGTTTTTTGGGGCTTTTGTGTACTGTTTTATGATGAAAGCAATCTTTCATGGAACTTCAGTTGTCCCTTTTACCATTCTATTTCAGTCTAATGTTAGTTCAGACATGCATAAATTAGGATGTAAATGAGCTTCAAATTAAAGAACTGACTGGGGCAGAGGTGTTAGAAACCAGCACACAGTGCTAATTACCATACAGTTATTTCTCTTGCCCATAAAGCTAAGCTTAGAGCTATGTGTAAATTCAAGGTTGTTGGATTTTGTAAGTTGAATGTTTGCGGCAACATAGTTTCCACTGTCCTTCCAGGCATTTATTTATTTTTTTTTCTATCTACTCAAATACAAATTATAACTACTCTTTAATTAAAACTTTTGTTTTTGAGTGCAGTCAAATTAGACTATATAATTAAAATAAAACCAGTGAAATAGAAGTTGATAATGGTATATGACTATTTTGTATAAAGTTTTTTTTTTTTTTTTGGCAAGATGTTTAAGGCATTAATAAATCTAACAAACTTGGTTACCGTCCCCATGACCTGGACCCTCCTAGTCCACATCCTGAATCAGGATCACAGACGTCACCCAGAGTGGAACCTGTGACATATTAGCGGAAAAGTGGAAACCACATTCCGATATTCAATTCTGGGGAGGAAACTGCCAAAAAAAAATTCACTTTGTAATTTTTCACTTTAATTATCTGCAGCATGGTGTCTAAAATATGTTTTTTCTCTTTTGTTCTGGTTTGGTAAGGAAGCATAGATCAGTCTACACAGCCACCTGAACACACTGCCAAGATAATGTAAAGAGGATTATGTATCCACAACAGGGAGTCAAGCACACTTCCTGCCCCCATTAAAATTCTGTTTGCCTTGGGGTAGGAAAACATCCCTCCACCCAGCTTTCCCAAATTAGATTGCAGTGCATTTTTAATAAGAAGGAAAGTTATATCTTTAAATGGCATGCACTATAAGATAAAATATTTGAAATGTACCTTGATAGCAATGCTTGATTTTACACAAATATATTTAGACATAAACACACCTTAGTACACATTATATCCTCTATCTGTGCATTTCTCTTAATAATTATGTTTCATACCTACAAAATTGAGTAGCTTAATTTTATAGTTTATAATAATAAAATTTTGTTTAACATTAAAATACTTAAGAAAAAGAAAATATAGAAGCCTTTGAAAAAATAAGTTAATTTTATACATTTTTCTTTGCAACTAAAGATATATTACCATATTTTATATAGATCTATATTCCTATAACCTTTACTAAAATTCTAATCTCTACGTACTTATAAAGCTTTTGATATTTAGTTTAGGGAAATATTAATGCAAACTGCATTAGGCTGTATTCAAAATTCTAAAGTTTAAAAATGCTTTGTTAGTACTATCATTCATTTGCAGATCTCTTTCTTAAAAAAAAAGACTTAGACTCTTTATAAGGATATTCTTATTTCATTTATTCAAAAAATCTTGACTGAGTGCTGACTTTGCCAAACCTCTTCAGAACTGATGGCACAGCAACAAATAAAGGAAGAGACTTTCTGCTCTCAGATGACTTCGGACAAGTGCCTGTAATGAAGTGGAAGATAATGATTGCTAAGGAAATATATTGACTTCCCTCTGCTGAGCCCCAGTTCAAAGCTGACCAAGGCAAGAACCTAGGATATTCAAGGGAAATACAGGCTTTTGTGTTGGCTTATCTACTTATATCTATCTACCTACCTACCTACCTGCCTACCATAGATCTATCTATCTATCATCCATAGAGAGATTGAGAGGAAGAGAAACTATAGCTAAATATTAAGTGGCATCTTCAAAAATTTATTAAATGAATACAAAGCACATTTTTAAATATAAGGGAGAATAAGATAGTTTCCCTATTTTGTTATAATCTGCTGAAAAGTTATGATTACAGTTGAAATTGAAGCTAAAGAAAATGTTAG
Source organism: Glossophaga mutica (assembly GCA_039655065.1). Lineage (NCBI taxonomy): Eukaryota > Metazoa > Chordata > Mammalia > Chiroptera > Phyllostomidae > Glossophaga > Glossophaga mutica. The sequence goes on from CM077304.1 coordinate 80,472,575, forward strand.
GCTGTTATTTTATATTATATTGTTAAATATATATAAGAAAACAATGAAGAAAATATGAAAAATTGAAAATAAAAATGATATCTTTATCAGTTAAGTAACTGAAGCGTTAATGTAGCAGTAGTGATCATTTTACATTTTATTTCATTTTCGATCCTTTTTTTCATTCTATTGAGATGTGTATTTACCTAGATTACATTTGATCTACTGTTCTTTCTGGACATCTCACACTCCTCCTTCGCAGTGCTCTCCACAGTTGTAATGAATTAAGATCTATTGTATGTCTTTCCTTCTGTGAACTGTAATCTCCATGAAGCTATGCTTAATATCAAAATAACTTCTCCTCCTACTCCAAACATTTCCTTTTCTAGTGTTCCATTTCTTAATAAACAGTGCCATCAAGCATCCAGGAGTAAATCTTCCTTTCTCTCATCCTTTATTTATGATCTATCTTGAAGTCTTGTTGATTTTAATTCCTAGATGTTCCCCGAGTATACACATTTTTTCCATTTCATCACAATACCACCTTGAACCCTTTCTTTGATTTCTAACTGGTTTGCCTGCATCTGCACCCCTATCCCACAGAACCCAACAATTCCTATAGCTGCAACCAAAGTCACCTTCTCAAAATGCAACTATTCCAATGCATCTTCCCTTCCTAAACTGGAGGCTAGCTCCCAGCCTCCTCTTCAATCTGAATTCACACCTTGCACTCTTCCAAACTTTACTACAGCCAAATGCATTATTCTATTATTTTATATTTGCCATGCTTCATCAACACCAACTTTACTGAAAACGCATTCTCCCCACTTTCACCTTCTGGTCTACTACTCATTCTTCAGATCCCAGCTAACACGTACTTCCACAAGGAACACATCGCTGACTTTCTATTCTATGCCATGCCCTTCTTTTATAGCCATCTTAAAACTGTGTATCTTTACTTTACAACATCTGTAGGAATTAAAATATGCCATTTCTTGCATGATTATTTGATTAATGTCTATTTTCCTCAGTAGAGATTACAAATGAGCAGTGATAGTACTAGCTTTTTCAGCTAGTACAGACCCTGGATCAATAAACATTTATGCGAAGGAATAAATGAATAAATTCAGGTCTACATGTTTTGCAGAGAAAGAAAAATTTAGGTCACAATACCTACTTAGTTGACCTGGAATATTTATACCTTTTGATTCCAGTGGTGAAATGATGGAGAGATAATGTATTGCTCAATGTAAAACTTTAAAGTTGCTTGTGTAGGTAAAAATAGAAAGGCGAGAGACACACAGAACAAGAACTAACAACATAACCTGCACAGGAGGAGAATGCTAGCCATACAGAATGATACCTGTTACACTCTGGGGCAGAATAAATTTTTTCTTTCTATTTGCTTATCATAGTTTCTATTCATCCTTTACAACCTGGTTGAGTCATGACATTCCCAAATCCACCCAAACCCTGTGGTTTTAATACTGCCAAAAATCTTTGAGAACAATGCTTTCCAGGGGTGTTTGTGTGTGTTTGTGCATTACGGTTACCATGGTTAGAAAATATTTCATGAGAATGGTCTTTTAAATTAGCTATCAAAATCAGGTAAACAGCTGTTTCAGAGTTGATAAGGCTGAGAAAGTAGATAATATGTAGACCTTGTTGTCAGTGGCTACAACAATTTCAGGAGATCTTGAATATTATATTTTTGAAAGATAATTAAAAACACCAGGCACATCAATGTAAGGTGCATGCTAGCAATCCAGCCTATTACAGGAAGAGAGAGCATAGCAAAAAATTATATTCAAATATATGAAAAGTCATTGAATATATAAAAAGGAAGTTTAAAGGATAAAGGGGTGGGGGAATAGTGTGGAATAGAAGGAAACGGAAAGATAGAGGAAAAGAAACTAAAATTAGAGGAAGATTTAAAAATGAAAAGAGGAAACATTCATGTCATTAAGAGACATCATGCCAAAATTTTAAAAATAAATATGTGATCACATTCCATCAGTGAAAGAATAAAATTATATTGCCAAGTACTATAATTATGTCTTGATTAAATCAAGTTCTACTCTTCTCTCAAGGGCAAAATTAGTGACAAAATTCCGGTTGTTAAAGCATCAAATGGTGGAAAGATTTGTAAGAGGTTCACATAATATATAACTTAATGTATTACAAATATGCAACTTTCTAAAAAAGTTATAACCAACTCAAACATTTGTACTTTAAATGTATAATCCTATTTCAAACATATGTCCTATTATAAATTAATCTCATCTCTTTTCTTTAAGACTGGTCATGAGATATTGTTTACACACATATGTATACAAGTGTTAATTAAATTCCTTGCACTTTGAATTATTTACAATTCTGAGTTACTTTTTGGCCCTAAGATATTTCATATTCAGGAATCACTTGATATATTATAAGAAAATTATGTTTATATATAAATATATTTATATACATAATTTTATATATAACTTTATACACACACACACACACACTTAATTGTGTCTTCCACAAAATTTATATGACTGGATTTGGTGATGGGGCTTTAAGGAAGTAATTAAGTTTACATTATTTTGGAAGGGTGAGTGGGGACCCTAACCCCATAGCACTGGTGTTAGAAAAGGAACAGACACCAGAGATCTCTTTCCCTGTTTCCACCTATTTGAACACTGACAAAAGAGCCATGTAAGGACATAAGAGAGCTAACAGAAAGACAGGAAGAAAGGTCTTACCAGAAACAGACTTTGCTGGCACCCTGATCTTGGACTTCCAGTCTCCAGTACTGTGAGAAAATTAATTCCTGTTGTTTAAGCCACTCAGTCTTTAGCATATTGTTATGGAATCCCTGGAAGTCCAATACAGACAACATCTTACTATATTTCATAAACACACTTGAACTTCAGCCTTCATATTAGATCTACTAAATTTAGCACAGACATGTATATTTAACTAAAACAAGCAGTTAAATCAATAAAAACTTGCAAACATAGCAATGGGTTATATATAAAAAATAAAGTACATTGAAAGTGTTCAACATATTTTTAAATTAAAACTTTTAGTTTCTTTAATGAAAATCTCTGATCTTACTTTAGAAGTATTTCTATTAAATTGTTTTACAGTAATACCCATGTACAACATATAAATGTTTTTCCTCATTTGATATTTTGGCAGAGCAACTAGGCTCAAGAAAATTAAGATGGATTGAGCATGTGCTATGATTTGGGCCAATTTTTTAAAAAAAATTATTATATATTAGGGGAAATTTTACTTCAATCTATTTATTGGCAGAGAATATTGCATCTCTTTCCAGCATTTACTATATTAAATAATCCTAAATTAACTCAATAATTTTTATTGATGATGATTATAATACAAGGACCTGAATTCTACATATTCTTTTTAATCCTTACATAAGATATTTGAGGAGAGTGAATATATTTAAATGCTTTTATAACTGAATTGAAATAAAATCTAATTTAAATAAAATCTTTCAATATACTTTATACTACCTCAAGTGTATTCATCAGGAGTAATTTTAGTATCACATTTTGATTAAATTTGATAACAAGAAAGAATCTTCTTAAAATATATTAATAATGATAATCTCTCCAAAATAGGATTGAAATAAACATTGCTATATCTGCTAATTTTCTATATTCTTTTTTTTTTAAAGATTTTTATTTATTTATCTTTAGAGGGGAAGGGTAGGAGAGGGGGAGAGGGAGAGAGAAATATCAATGTACGGTTGCCTCTCGTGTGTCCCCTGCTGGGAACTGGCCTGCAACCCAGGCATGTGCCCTGACTGGGAATCGAACCTCGATCCTTTGCTTCGCAGGCCCGTGCTCAATCCACTGAGCTACACCAGCCAGGGCTCTATATTCTTTTTACTAATCAAAAGGAAGCTTTTAAAAGTTTTATGTTTATTTATGTGTTTCCATATCTTCTCTGTATTATTTCCTTAGGGAAACTTTTACCAATCTATCATACTACACAAATATCCCCTTTTATAGCTCAATATGATGTTATTTCTTTATAATACTTTATATGCTCATGATTAATTTATTGTTGTATTTATTTATTTATAATTTCAATGGTAGAATTTTTGAGAACTAGTTATGGTTCTGTTTAGTGTGTACATATGTATGTATATGTGTATAAATACCTGCAAATATATATATAGCTATATTTGTACATGTGTTTGTGTGTGTCTATATACACAAAGATTTACTTCTGCCTAATAACCAAGGACTTTGACAAAATGGGAAGTTCCAATTACATTGGAATCCAAATTCCAATTCAATTAAGTACATCTTTCAGTAATGTATATACTTGGTGTCAGAACCAGAAGTCGAGACGTTGAGAACAGATCAAATTGAGAAGGCAAGATCTTGAAAGTTATTAGTATAAAAATGGTAATTGTAATCATGCATGCCGATAAGACCATATAGAAAGAATGCAATGCAAAGCAAAGCAAGGGAGCATAGTTGTTAAAAATATGATCACTGACATCGGAAATTCAGGATTGAAATCCTGACACCACCATCAACAAACTACATAAAATAAACCATGTAAAGGTTAATGATTAAGGCTAATACTTTTGTATCATAGAATTTTTGTAAGAATTAAATGTAATAATATATGTGAAACATGTAGAAGAAATGCCTCACTAAAAGTAAGCATTCAATATATATTAACACATATTAGATGGCAAGGAACAACAAAAGCTAGCACTAATTCTTTAGGAACTCCAAAAGTGAAGGATGGAGAAGGAACAGCCAGAGAAGTAACATGTAAAAGCATAATATACTGAATTTTTCAGACCATAAGATGCACCTAGGTTTTAGAGGAGGAAAATAGAAAAAAAAATTCGCAGCAAAAAATGTGGTAAAATATTTAATAACATAAATAACATAGGCTGCTGCCTCCCACCTGCCACAGTGAGCCAGGTAAACTACATTCAGACTATAAGATGCACCCCCATTTTCCTCCCAAATTTGGTGGGGAAGTGTGTCTTATAGTCTGAAAAATATGGTATAATGCTAAAGAAGACATATGAGGAGAGTATTTCAAGAAGAGAATTCACTTAAACTTTCACTTGTCTCCAAGATTTACCCTCTAACTCCAAACAACTAAACCCAGATAAAATAAATGAAATAACAGCTTTCAAGATATTGCACATCAGAGAATGAAGCATGGTGAGATAGCATGCAACATGGTAACTATAGGTAACAATGTTGTATATGTATATTGAAAGTTGGGAAGAGAGTAAATCTTAAAAGTTTTTAAAGTATATTGTATTGATTATGCTATTACAGTTTTCCCAGTTTCTCCTCCTTTATTCCCCCCTCCCCCCTACACCCCCAAACCTCCAGCATTCCCCCCTTTGTTCATGTCCATGGGTCATACATATAAATTCTTTGAATTCTCTGTTTTCTATACCATTTTTGACCTCTCCCCATCTATTTAATGCCTACCAATTATGCTTCTTCTTCCCTGTACCTTTCCCCATTTCTCCCTCCCCCACGCCGAAAACCCTCCATGTGATGTCCATTTCTTTGAGTCTGTTCCAGTTCTAGCTGTTTGCTTAGTTTTTGTTTTCATTTTTCTTTATTCTACTGTTTAGGTACATCTGTTGATAGTTGTGAGTTTGTTGTCATTTTACTGTTCATATTTTTTATCTTCCTTTTCTTAAATAAGTCCCTTTAACAGTTCATATAATAATGGTTTGGTGATGATGAACTCCTTTAACTTGACCTTATCTGGCAAGAACTTTATCTGCCATTCCATTCTAAATGATAGCCTTGCTGGATAGAGCAATCTTGGATGTAGGTCCTTGCCTTTCATAACTTTCAATACTTCTCTCCAGCTCCTTTTTGCCCGCTGTGAGGTTTCTTTTGAGAAATCAGCTGATTGTCTTATGGGCACTCCTTTGTAGGTAACTGCGTCCTTTCCTTTTGCTGCTTTTATGATGGTCTCTTTGTCTTTAATCTTGGGTAACTTAATGATGATGTGCCTCGGTGTGTTCCTCTTTGGGTGCAACTTCTTTGGGTCCAACTTCTTTGGGACTCTCTAGGCTTCCTGGACTTTTTGAAAGTCTATTTCTTTCACCAGATTGGGGAAGTGTTCCCTCATTATTTGTTCAAATATTTTTTCAATTTCTTGCTGTTGTTCTTCTCCTTCTGGAACTCCTACGATTTGGATATTGGAACGTTTCAGGTGTCTCAGAGATTTGTAAGCCTCTCTTCACACTTTTGAATTCTTGTTTTTTATTCTGTTCCAGTTAGATGTTTATGTCTTCCTTTTGTTCCAAATAGTTGATTTGAGTCCTGGTTTCCTTCCTGTCACTGTTGGTTCCCTGAATATTTTGCTTTATTTCATTTTGGATATCATTAATTTGTTCTTTCATTTTTTGACCAAGTTCAATCAGTTCTGTGAGCATTTGATTACCAAGGCTTTAAATTCTCCATCAGATAGGTTGGCTATCTCCTCCTCTCATAGCTCTCTTTCTGAGGTTTTTCTCTGTTCTTTCATTTGGGGCCTATTTCTTTGTTCAGGGCCCTTGTTAAGTTGTAAGGAGGAGGGGCCTCAGGTATTCACTGGGGCAGGGCAACCCTCCTTGTGGGGGAGAGACCAGAAACCAAACAGTGCAGCTCACCTGCTGTCTCTAGCTCATTTTTTCAATGAACTCTTGTGGGAGACTGGGAGTTTCTCCCACCACAGCAACCGGTGTAGTCCACAGCCAACTCTGAGTCTCAGTTTCGCCTTCAGCCAACCCCACCCTCATAGTGCACAGCTTTGTGGTGGGTTCTCTCCATCTGCAGCCTTATTGGTCTGGTTGTTCTGTTTGACTGTTTCTTTAATTCTGTGGTTGTCAGAGTTCCATGCAGTTTGATTTTCTGGCACTTCTGGCTGTAGATTAGTTGTTTTTAGATTAGACCGTTAGATTTTAGATTAGTTGTTATTCTCCTTCTGGTTATGCAAGGACATGAAAGGTTTCTACCTATGCCTCCATCTTGGCTAGAACTCCAGATCTTAGAAGTTTTTTACAAGAAAAAATTATCATAGCAATGTGAGGTGATGGCTGTTAACTAAACTCATTGTGATAATCATTTCAAAATATATGCACATATCTAATCATTATATTGTACACCTTAAAGTTATACAATGTTATATGTCAATTATATCTCAATAAAACTATAAAATATGGCTCTTGAAAATCAGAGTTGAAATGGATATTTAAATTAAGAATATGTTTGCTTCTCTCTATTCAATGCAGGCTGGCATGACCTCTTCCAGTCACTGCCTGAATACAGTAATGAATATTTAAAAAATGAACAGCACTTTGGAAACTATTTTTCATATATTTTGCCCTCATGACTTAAAATATTGAAAGAACATTTTAATGATCACAACATACAGATAAGCTGCCCATTTATAAGCGGTTGAGCTTGCAGGTTCTATTTTTATCTTCTTGTTTGGATGGTCAGTAGGAGGCCTGGATTTGATGTTCCTTAGGAATAGTTGTTCATTCAACTCATTCACCTCTTCAGAGTGAGAAATCAATTTTTATAGTCAGAAACAAATGCAATGAAGACATCAGTACACTTCATTTTCAGAAATAACAAACTGTAAATAGAGTAAGTGGTTTTTATATTTCCTGTATTGATATTTTAGAGTATCCTAAGAGTAATAGTTGTAGAAGGTCGATTCAGTCAGGGAGTCCCTGAAATCTGTGTAACCAGGAAGTTCATTTGCTCACTCAAAACACATTTGCATTTTTGGTACAAGTCACTAATATAGAAAAGTCACTAACTTTGCTTATGCTGTGAAGGATACAAAGACAACAGACAGGAAGACAAGTGATGGTCTTATCTTGAACAAAGTCATAATCTACTAGGATTATTGAAAAGTTTCCATAGTAAACTATAATGAAAGGTTATAAGGAAGTAATAGCAATAAAAGGGGGTATAACCAATAACTTAGACGAGCCAATGTGTGCCAGTGGATTCAAAGATGATTTCATACTATAGGTGGCACTTGCATTGGATATGATAGGTGAACCATAAACAGGCAAAGATCAAGAGAAACATTCAAGCTTAGAGAAAAAATAATAAAATTTAGGGAGGAAGCGGGAGTATTTAGTTTCTATATAGCTTGTATAAACCTGTATAAGAAATATAAGCCTGTATCCCATTGCTTTTTACCTTCTCGAGAACTTTTTTCCATTATTAAATCCTTTTTTCTATAGTCTTCAAATCTAGTCTCCTTAATCAATTATTCTTAACATTCAACCAACCTGTAATATCTCCCATAAAAACATTTTTCTTCACCCAACATGTCCTTCTAGTTACTGTGCCATTACTCTGCCCCCTTGAATTTCTAAGCTTCTTGAAAACTGGGATCTACATAAGGAAACTACTTCCTTATCTCCCATTTAGTCTTCATTCCTCCAGTCTAGCCTCTGGCTCAATCTCCATGCTGTCAAAGGCAACAGACACTTTCATCAGAATTATCACAGATTTTGCATTTGTTACTTTATTTTTTAAATTTTTTTTTGTTTATTTATTTTCAGAGAGAATGGAAGGGAAGGAGGAAGAGATGGAGAGACAAACATCTATGTGTGAGAGAAACATCAACTGGTTGCCTTTTGCACATCCCCAACTGGGGTCCTGACCCACAACCCAGGCCTGTGCCCTGACTGGGAATCCAACCAATGACCTTTTGGTTCACAGGCCAGCACTCCATCCACTGAGTCACACCAGCCAGGGAGTGTTCATTACTTTAAATGATTCATTTCCCCAGGTATCCAAGACATGCATCTGCTTTCTCCCCACTCTGGCTACACCTTCTTAGACTCCTTCACCAGCTCCTTTTGTCATTAATATGTCTGCTCAGGACCCTGGGACAAGTGGACAATACATAGTTCTGCAATCATAATTGCTCTCCTATTAACCACAGCATTAAATACCTAAAATTTTAACGAGGATACGTAATTGAGTCTACTTACCTGTCTAGGCAAGGCAATATTTATCTGGGGAGAGCCAGATAAATTATTAGTTGTGGGGTATATTTTCTCAAATTCCAGGATCGCTTACTCACTTTTTCATTCAGTAAATATTATTTAGCACCTGCCCTGTGTCAGGCATGGTCCTGAGAATAAAACAGTAAGCAAGACTGAAAAAAGCCCTGCCTTCATGGAGTATGGCAGAATAAAGGCTGGCTGAGAAACAGGCCGTTAGGTAGAATCAAGAACATTATCAATGTGAACTGAAGATTGGCTTTTCATTGACTTATGGAAACCCTAAATTCCTGAGAATAGTGTACTGGTTTTACCTAGGACTATGGGTATGCAAAAACCAGATCTCGTTGACCTTGCCATGTCCTTGTACCTAAAGAAATACTTGTAGTCAAGTACCAAGGGGAGACTACTGTTCCACTTTTAAACGTAGCCTTTTAGATAGATTTAACAAGAAGACCTGATAGTTGGAAGTAAACACCATCAATTGGATAATTGACTTCATTTAAAAAGCAAAAAATGGACCTGGCTGGTGTAGCTCAGTGAACCAAAGAGTTGCTGGTTCAATCCCCAGTCAGGGCAGATGGCTGGGGTGCCAGTCAGGTCCCCAGTAGGGGGCACACAAAAGGCAACCAAACATTGATGTTTCTCTCCCTCTCTTCCTCCCTCCCTTCCTCTCTCTGAAAATAAATAAATAAAATATATTAAAAAATAAATACAAAGCAAAAAATGCAGTTTAATCTTCAAAATCGGCCCCATCCCCCATCACATTTCCTGTTAAATACAGAGGTAATTGGGGCAATGAGAAATTTACAAACAACTTGTATAAAATAAATGCCAGCATCCTAGTTATAGGGTGTCCATGGAAGCAGGTACAATTGAGTGAGTATATCTGCCTGGTTTCTCAGCACTGTGGAGCAGGCCACCCCATGTCCATCTCTCTGGATTTGTGGCATACGTATGAATGACACGATTTGTTTCAAATCAAAGGATACCACCAATTTTAATAAACTAAAATATCAGTGAGCATACAATTAAAGAAACTTTCTATTGTGTGAGCATAAATCCCTTAATCTTTCTTTGCATCTTTTCATTGATAAAATATGACTAATAATGCCCATTCTGTGTAACTCATCAGTTGTACTGAGAGAATTATGGAATAAGGGTTAAATTTATGAGTACTTATTAAATTATAAAATATATTAAAATATGATTTACCACTACTATCTTTTTATAATAGTAATAATAGTAGTAGTATCATGTACATTCCAATGTAAAAATTTTATTTAAAAATATCTTTATTTTTACTGATGTCTTATTATTGTGTTTATGTATATTTAGAAACTGCCTTAAATTTTCCCCGTTACGAGATGTCTTAAACATCGAACATTCAAATTGGCCTAAACTGCTAATTTGAACATGCTATCCTGTGGAAAGTGAAAGTTTATTCAATACACCTACTTGAAATTTTGACTACAAGTTGTCATGATAGTCAAATTCTATAGCCCCAGTCTAAAAGATATTAGATTTCTTTGAAAGACTTTTTATGAATTTAGCAAATAGGAATTCACTAGCATTGCACCAACAGTGATAAATACACTAATTTCAGCCTGTCAAAAACTAAAGACTGAGAGGAAATGCATGATAGGAAACATCTGTTCCCTGCCCAGGCCTGCTGAGAGCTGATGAGGATACACCTTTTAACAATAAATAAATAAAATAAAATTCTGAAAGTCAAAATTTTTTTCACATTACCTTTTTGAACTAAAGAGTGACTCTATAATTTAAAAATGTGATGGATGTTTCCCAACCTTTAAAGCACACTAAAAAAAGCTTCAAGTAATTTCATCTTCATATTTTAATGAGAAACAGACAAATGAGAACCTGAAGATAGAACTTTAAAGGCAAAAACTAATTTTTCTAAAGAATATCTACGAGTTGTAAGATTCTAACCTAGTTTCTGGTGAATTTTTTATCTTTAATCTTAGAAAATTTTTCATTTATAAGGTAAACTTAAACATTGAATGATATTTATACTGAAAGTTCAGTTGTTTTTAAGTATATGATATTAAATCAGAAAACTATATGTCATCAGTCTGTATTCAAATTAAAGAAAGGTTAGAATCGTGAACTAGTCCCTTCCTGCACTAATCAACTAATGCTACTGAAGGTTTTCCTTTCTACACCACCACTTCTCTTTTGTGCCATCGCTGCTTTTCTTGGTATCAGGCTTTCTGTTCCCTGAGAGGTGCGAGGATAAGGGTGGGAGAGTTCGGTAACTTCCTGGGACACTGATAAAGGAGGTTCATCACATCAGTGTTTCCTGCCAGACAGGGTTCGACATCACTCTTGCTTAACTAATTAGCAGATGGTGCATAACACCAAGATGTACAAGAATTCTTATGTCCTTACCTGAGATGTGCTGTTCTCATTGGAACTGTGATGGAATGATCTCCCAAGGCAGACTCACTTCATACAGGGGCCCTTTATGGAGACCTGATAGTTCTCAAGGCTGTCTCAGGATTTTCCGGTCTGGTCCGTTCACCACAAATCCCTCTTGCTGATCTCATCTCTTTTTTCTCTCTTTGCCTCAGCTTGGACGGACCGCATTTTGGGTGGCTTGGCTCTTTAGTTATTGCTTTATAACTTGTTGTAATCATTATAATATTCACACTCTGCTTCCATCAAGACTCAACCTTCTGAGTTTCAAAATGGCCAGCTCTTGCAAATGAGAAATTTGATTTTAAGAATATTGTATCTGCTATAAGTTTTAAAAGCCTATTATTTGGCACCCAAAGCTAGATTTAAAAAAATTCTCTCTATATGCTCCATGTAGGAACTCCACATATTTTACTCTTAAGTTTTAGTTTTAATAGCTAGAGGGACTCATAAAAATATTAAAAACAGTAATAGTAAAAGAAAGTGGAGAGATGAATTAGTTAATATATCAAAAATATTCTCCCACTGCACATAACTGGTTCATCTTAGAAAATGAAATGAAACCGAACCAAACAAACAAAAAACCTGAGTATCAATAATACAGTGCATCAGTGTTACTATTATTAATTACCACAACAATCACTGACTTTTTTGAATTGTAGTTATTTCATTCTCTTTTAAGTGTATAACACTCTCATATACTTCAATGTATGTTAAAATCTAGTAAATATTAAAAATAGATTTTTGAATAGATAGAATCCACAATGAGGAATTCAGAATTCAATAAATCAGAATTTATAATTTAATAAATCAGAATTCAATAACTCAGATTTATATATTTTTACATGTTTAAATAATATTAAGAAGATTACTTCTTTCCAAGTTGTCTAAATTCTTGGTAACTCAATTTTTTTGGCCAATATGATGGGTTATAAACAAGGCAGATGTCACAATATTAACATTGTGAATGGAGGTGCACAGATTAAATGGAGGGTTATTAACATTTTAAAGTTGGAGTGGGGTTCCAGGGCTAATATAGGCAAGTATTACCTTTTTAGTTGCTGGATTGAGAAAAGTCCAGAGATTCCAAGCAAGCAAAGCCTGAACCAGGGTAGCTGAAAGAGTGGAAAGTAAACTCAGTGGGCTTGGAATAGCAGCTGTTTACTAACAGACAGTATGGATACCTACTGCCTGACCGTGAGCCTTGGTTAACAGCCTGTGATGGTATGAATTTTCTTATCAGCCTCAAATGTTAGCACTGTCACACGTGTCTGTTTCTGTAAATCAGAAATGTAAGACTCAGTCCCATTAATTCTAGGGCTGGGCAGGAAGTCTATCTCAGGCTCTGTGTATGGGGAGAAAACGTGCTCTCACTATCGCCCAGCTTCTTCCCTATTCACCCACCATTTCTGCTGTCTTTCCCTCTGGAGTCTGTATGACCGTGAGTGAGGGATGGAGCTAATCTTATCCAGGTAACCCACCATTTTGAAAGGCAGAGCATTGAGATGAGCTTTTAATTCATCCACTCTCTTCCTCTATCTGGTGGATTATAGCTCACAAACTAAAGCCATCCCTATCCTTCACCTCAAAGCTCAGCTTCTTTTTTGTTTTCTCAGCCTCTTTTTCTAACCTGAGAACATCCAGCTTCATTTCTCCTGCAGTGGTCCTATAACAAAAAAGAAGAAAGAGAGGGAGAGAAACATCAATGTGTGGTTGCCTCTCATGTTCCTCCTACTGAGTACCTGGCATGCATCCCAGGCGTGTGCCCTGAACCGGCAGCCCTTTGGTTTGCAGGTTCGAGCTCAGTACACTGAGCTACACAAGCCAGAGCGCAAGTAACTCAGTTTCTTATACTCAAAAATATTTCTAAAAGGAATCTATGAGTATCTAGGTACTATAAATGTTATGAGAACCTTTCTGCTAGAATCAGATAACAGTTAAATGAATCATAAATGAATCTGATTACCTGATTTGAGTTTTCCCCTTGATTTTCCTTCTTATTTACCAAAACAAGAAGGAAAACTAAAATTTAAAAGACAAGTAATTATTTTGATTTACTCAAATGTTAAAAATTCTACCATTAATAACTCTTAATGTGTATTTATCAATTCATTTACTTCATAAAAGTAATTGTTTTTATTCTTAAAAAAAAAAAAAAAAACACCGTAGACTCTTTTTTATATCCGTCCCCCTCCCACTTATAATAGGATAAGTTGGTTTATGGCACTTATGATCAGAGCCATATCTAATACAAAATGAATAGCACTGAGGCTTTCTAGGTACAGATATGGATTTTGAGTTGTCTTTTATGGAAATTGCAGGAGAGAAACTGAGGGACATGCTGGGAGTTGGAGAGGTCTGCAGGAGTCCTCCCGATGTGCAGTGATGGCGGGCTGAACTTAGAGAAGGCGAATCCCAACTCAGCTGTCCTCTGTATAGTATCTCAGTATATAGGCTGCTTCCCTTGGCCCCATCATCCCAATGTAAAGCTCAGGAAAAAAAAGAAAAAAAAAAAACAAAACAAAACAGCTACGAGGTCAAGCAGTGCTTTACACCTCACCCTGAAGTGACAATGTAGATGACACGCCATTTCCACTCAGAACTTATAGGCCAGAATGAGGTATACCACTCCAACTGACTACATAGGATCAGTAAGTGCAGTCTTTGTATCCTGGAAAGAACTAGATGTGGACGAAACCTAGTAATGTCTTCCACAGAGAAAAAGGAATGGGTGTACAGTAGGAGCTGGAATTGCTCTCAGCATTAGAAAGGCTTGTTGAAATGTGTCATACTGACCAGTGTTGCCTCAGGAGCAGAAGGGGGAAAAAAAAGGAAAGAAAAGGCAAATCCCATTATCCAATGAGTTAAGGAAGAGCCTTGTATATGTTAGACTAGCACTGTTCCATAGAAACAGAATTCAAGCTAACTCAAAGAATTTAAATATTTCAGTAGTTACATTTTAAAAAGTATTAAAAAGCAAGTGGCCTTAATTTTAATAATTTTTAACTCGGTATGTCAAAAAACAGTACCTCTACCTTGGCCAGGTAAGGTTGGTTGGTTCTGCTGTTGCCCCATACAGCAAAAGGTTTTGGGTTTGATTCCCTGTTAGGGTGCATGAAAGAGGCAGCCAATCGATGTTTATCTCTCACATCCAGGTTTCTCTCTCTCTCAGTCTCTCTCTAAAAATCAGTGGTCATATCGTCTGGTGATGATTAAAAAAAGAAAAAAAAACAGTATTTATACATATAATCAAACTAAAATTATTAATTAATAAGGTATTTTACACTTTTTCACATTGTCTTTAAATCCAGAGTTGATCTTTCGCGTACAAAATATCTCAATTAAGACACTAGATTCTTATCAGAGAAATATGTGTTGAATATTTAGATGTAATAAAATTTACAGTTGAAAGTAGATTTACATACTTATTTTTCCTAAAATAAATTATATTTTCCTTTTTTTAATATATTGGGGTTACATTGGTTAATATAATTATATAAGTTTTAGATGTACAATTCTATAACACATCATCTGTGTGTTGTGGTGTGTGTTCACCACCCCAAGTTGAGTCTCTTTCCATCATCATCTATCTCCCCTATATCCTCTTCTACCTCCCCACCCTCTGGAAATTGAGTGTTCCAATAGTTGAATTGAGTTTAAGTATTTAACGTAAATTTAATTAGTTTAAATAAAGTAATAATTGAATAAATAATAATTATTAAATAAATAATTAAAATTTAAATTGCAGTTTTCCTTTGTATTAGCTGCATTTCAAGTGGTGAATAGCCTATTGGTTCTCGTACTAGTTAGTACAGCTCCAGACTAAGAAATCTGAAGTGACAAAAACAGCTGTAGAAAAAAAAAAAAAGGTATGAAATGCCAGGCAGATAGAGAAAAGGGCAGGGTGTATAAAATTTACAAGTTACATAATCAGATGCTGAGTGGTCCAGTGGTGACTTAAAATTCACTTGCTCAGTATTCAGCTACTTCCAGTTACAAGGAGACTCATGTTAATAATGGAGTGTAATTTGAAGCAAAGTTGCAAATACAATGTTGAAGCATTTATGTTAGGTATAAGCCAGTTTTATAAACTATTGAACTACTTTCTATGTTAGTACTTGGTTGGTACTTTGTGATGCAACATTCATTCTACTGGTGTTAAGAAGGTAGATTTTATGTTGTGTTTTTATCAACAAAAATAATAATAATAAGTAAGGAGGCAGGAGGAAATTTTGGAGGTTCTTAATATGATTTTGGTTTAAAGTATGGTGTCAGTTGCATTGGTGTATACAGAAAAGGATCAGCTCTCTTGGGTAAAACACTTTAAAATTTTAATTCAAATGGAAAAAAATGAATAGAAATCTCTTTAATAACAATAATAAAAACAATTTGAGAGTAAAGCTTTAGTCTTGAACCTAATGAAACAAGCATGTTATCAATTATGTGAGAGAACTCAAATAAAAATGCTTTACGTGATAAACTTGTGAATCTACTATCATTTCCTGAAATAGGCTAAGTGAGAAATGTAAAGTTTGCCTGTTTGACTTTACAGATGAACTTTATTCCTGGTGGATTGAATACATACGTGATACACGTGTAATTATTCACAATTCTCCCATGCCTTGTATGTACATTTAATAATAATGTTGCAGCTACTTTTTTGCCTTTAGAGAATAATCATTGGTGTATGCCTTCAATCTGTGCCAAATGGAGTATGTTCACACACCTCAACTATTGCTTGATGAATGTACCCTATGCTATCACATTACATACACAAATAAAAGTTATATAAATTTAGAATTCTATTGTAAATAACTTATTCAGCAGTACAAATATTGAGCACTATGGTTGTACAGGTTCAACTATTGGAAATAAATTCTTAGAAATAGCAATTAGTTTTAAGGGTTTTTTCCTCTATTTGGCTCTCTTACCTAAAAAAAATGTATATAAAATAAAGCAAAAGTTATTTATTCAGAGCTTGGTATAGCAAGAGAGTCAGCACCATCACTTGTGCTTGGGAGGGACTGGAATGCCAATAGACAAGTGGGAGAGTTTTGTGACAGGGAAGAGTGAAGAAGGCTTCAGGTGTGCCTTGGTTACAGTCTGCCGGCATGGGGAAGCTGGAGGTGGTCTGACTTGAAGCTGGGCATCCTATGTGATCAATTAGGGGTGTATTATTTGACTTTTCCTTGTTGATCTTAAGTTGGAAGTGGATATGAAAATTAAAGAAGCTGTCAGTAATTAATTAGGTGCTGGGCATTTTGAGCCAACTGTTACAGGGGTTATTGTTTAGCTTCCTAGATTGTAACTCCAGACTATCTAGGAGTCTGATTTATCGATGGCAGGCTGGCTTCCAGAGCTGATTAATTTAGAGAATGGTTTGGTTTCCTGGGCTTGTTGCTGCAGACTGTGGTCAGAATCTTACTTTTGTATATGATCGGGCATTGCTCATTTGTACGTTCAGTCTCTCAGTGACTCACTGTGAAACTTTGAACATTAATTAACTAGAGGTATTTTTAAATGAACAACATTTAGTAACTAGATTTGCATTTATCTTACATTTGTTATCCTATTACTCTCAGGTAGCATGAACTACTCAATTCTCATTAGGTTTTCTTAAAGAAAAAAGGAAGAAAACAAAATATCTGCTTGAATGCAATTTTCTAAAATCATCAATCATAATCAGGCTTTTTTGAGTTGTATGTTAGTATATTTAAGACCAAGAAATGAATTAAAAAACAGGATAAATCACCTAAATAGAAGTGCAATTAAATTACTTGGTCCAAAAATTGACAGAAAGTAATATGTTCAAACCTTAGTTTCTTAATTTCTCTCTCTCTCTCTCTCTTTACAAATTAAGCAATACTTTGACAAAATTTTTCTGTTTTTAAAAACATCTGGTGTAGTTCCCGACAGATAAAATATTTATATACAATGTTTGGAATTTAAGTAAAACATAGTCTTCCATTTTTATTATCTAAACATGACTAGAAATTTAGTATCTTTCTTGACTATTTCAACTGAGAATCACATTCTTCTAAAAGTAGAGATTTTATGTATGTATGTATTCAAATAATTTGAAATTAATAAATACTAGTACCACAAACTGGGTGACTTAAAACAACAGAAATTTATGCTTTCATAGTTCTGGAGACCAAAAGTTCAAAACCACAGTATCTGCAAGGCTATGACCCCTTGGAAGGATCTAGCAAAGAATATTTTCATGCCTCTTCTAGTTTCTGGTGGTTGCCAGTTCAGGGGTTCGCAAAAAGTTTCCCCAGAATGTGCCCCTTTGGCATGGACTATTTTGAGCTGAGGATAGTCAGGGCCCAAAAGACTCAGAGAAAGCTTTTCTTTTTCCTTTCCCATCAACTGTATAAAAGAATGTAGACGGAGGTCTTGCTCCAGGATAACTATCATGGAGCAAGAAGGAAGGACACGAGGAAGGTATGGTAAGCTGGGGGCAGCTTGGCAGGGCCTGGAGATCAAAGTCCTCTGTGTTTTGTTTCTACACAGCATGGTAAACATTTGTTTACCAAACATTTGCTCTTCTCATCTTCCTCTAAAATGTCTTCCTTCCCTTGGAAGTCTCAGACCCCTTCTCCTTAGCTCAGGAGGGCATATAAGCCTTAATTAGCTGATTGCCTGTGGGTCTCATATTCTTTCTTAGGGGAGACCACATATATATATGTGTGTGTGTGTGTGTAAATAAGTTTGTTTTCTCTTACGAATCTGTCTTATACCCATTACCAGCCCCCAAATCCTAGAAATGGAAAGAAAAAAAGTTCCCTTACATCTGCAATTCTTGTTATTCCCTTGATTAAAATACGATAGTTCCGACCTTTGCCTTTGTCTTCATATGACCTTTTCCCCTGTGTCTGTATGTGTCTCTGTGTCCATAATTCTCACTTCTTGTAAGGTAAGAACACTAGTTTTTGGACAGGGGCCCACACTAACCCAGTATGGCTTCACCCTGATTACATCTGGCAAGACCCAATTTCCAAATACAGTTGCATTCACAGGTACAGGGAGCTAGGACTTCAATATATATATTTTTGGTGGACACAGTTCCACCCACAATATGGGCCAAAGTCTTTGCATCTGCTGCTAATGTTAGATTTCCTAAGTAGAGCTTTATCCTTCTAGTTTAAGCTTAATTAAAATTCTAGCAATTATAAAATTTTCAGCCTGAAAGAGCCCTAAAAGATATATAGTTAATTTTCACAGGATTCTATCTGGTCAGTACCATTCTTACGCACCCCCATCTTGCATAGGAGGTAACTGAGTACTGTGAAATAAACCAATCAATTCTATTGTTCACAATTATTGGACTGTTTTAGGTGGCTATAGTTAGATATATATAGCCACCTGTTTTAGGTGGCTATAAGTGTCTTAACACCTGTTTTAGGTGGCTATAAGTGTCTTAACACAGCACCTGCAGAAGGCTTCTAGCCTGGGATATCATGCCGGTGGGTACAGACTAGTAGACATGCTATGTTTTTATTTCTGTTCATGTAAAGACATACCTATATATTATTTTTATAGTCTACATATCTTAAACATCATGCATTCCAATAAATAAACTCACTTTTAATTGCTAATTATTTCTCTGGTGACAACAACCACAAAACAAACAAAAACACACACAAGGATATTTCAAACATTTGAGAAACTTGCCCAATGTATACAAAAATCAAAAATGTGTACAAAAATTTGTGAAAACAAGACTGGAATCACCAAGCTACACTACTGATTACAGAAGTCAGAATACAATGATTATAGAAAAGTAACTTTTATTTATTTTTCTAAATATTTATTTATTTATCTTTAGAGGGGAAGGGTAGGAGAGAGGGAGAAGGAGAGAAATATCAATGTATGGTTGCCTCTTATGTGTCCCATGTTGGAAACTGGCCTGCAACCCAGGCATGTGCCCTGACTGGGAATCGAACCGCGATCCTTTGGTTCACAGGCCCGCACTCAATCCACTGAGCTACACCAGCCAGGGCAGAAAGGTAACTTTTAAAAATAGCTTTATCTGTAATAGTTTCAGACTAGAAGAAAAACAAAATGTCCATCAAAGGTAAATAAACAACACATGGTAAGTATATATACAATGAATACTACATAGCAGTAAAATTAAAAATAAAAAAGTATTGGTGCACTCAAAATATGGAGGAATAGCAGATTATTATGTAGGGTATAAAATCAGGCTAAAAAGAGGACACATTATATTATCCATTTACATAAAATCTGAGAAATTGCAAAGTGATATATAGTGACAAGAAGCAGATCCATTATTGCCTATAGCTACAAAAAGGACCAGAGTGAAGGAAGGAATGGATAAGAGAGGGGCACAAGGGTGTTTTGGGAATAATAGATGTGTTTTTATTCTGATTGTGATAATGGTTTTAAATATATGCTTATTGTACATATGTCACACCTCATCAAATGGTACCTTTAATATGTGCATTTTATTGTGTATAAATAAGATCTCAATACGTTGTTTTAAAAATGTAGTCATTAGCCCTGGCTGGTGTAGCTCAGTGGATTGAGCGCGGGCCTGCGAACCAAAGGATCGAGGTTCGATTCTCAGTCAGGGCACATGCCTGGGTTGCCAGGCCAGTTCCCGGCAGGGGACATACAAGAGGCAACCGCACATTGATGTTTCTCTCCCTCTCTCCTTCCCTTCCCCTCTAAAGATAAATAAATAAAATCTAAAAGGAAAAAAAAATTTAAAAAAAATGTAGTCATGTAGTCATTATTAGGAATGTTGTATTATTAGGAATGTTGTCTCTAAACCACACAAGAGAGAAAGAAGTGCAGAGGGAACATGGGAAAGAGATGGGCTCCTGCAAGTTTATCTGCAAGTGAATTTAAGATGTGCCTGGAACTATATCATGACCCCTGGATCTTAGTCATATATGAGCCAAGAAATTTCCCCCTCTTTGTCCAAGCATTCAGGGCAGGTCTTCTGTTGCTTGTAATAGAGAAAACCCCAGCTAAAGCAGGTAAATAAAATTGAATACACTAAACCTGGGCATAAAACAAGTTTAAAAATTAGCTATTTCAATGATTAATGTGTCATGTAGCAGCTTTTCACTTACTGAGAGAAAATATTTGGCCCCAATCAATGGTTCCCTTAAGGTCTTGATGATCCTCAGGGTTCTGTGTACTCCCAGTAGGTTCTGACCAATATTTGCTACTGGATTTTGGAATAAGTCCCCTGAACAGGATGACTTGTGTCTAACTAGGTTTGAATATTAATAGACTGGGTCTCGGTATATAGTGCTGCCTGAATGAATGAATGACAGCAGTTTGCATGTTTGCTTCAGAAAGATAAAAAAGAAAAATAGAATATTCCCAAGATCCAAATGCTGGCTCTTTTTCATGAAGCCTTATTTCCTTCTTTTCCTCTCCTCTCAAGAGAATGTAATTGCTCTTGATGGTGATATTTACTTTTCCTTACTGGTCCCCAGAGTACCCCCTTTTTCCCTAAAGACTTAGTTATTTGGGAAACAGAAGTGTAGACACAAGGAACAGACTGACCACTGTCAGAAGGGCAGACGAGGGGTTGGATGAAAGAAGGTGAAGGGATTAGCCAAAGATCAGGTATCCAAGACTCTTGGAAAAAAGATAACAGATATGAGGATTGCCTGAGGTGGGGGTGGAGCTGGGTGGAGGTCTGCAAAAGTAGAAAAAGTAAGACAATTGTAATAGTATAACAATAAAATACAATAATAAAATAAAGATTTAGTTAGTTGGCAATATAAGGGTCAATTTAAATATACTCTGAAGAATTATGTTCTTTTGCTGGAGCTGCCAAAGCAAAATGCCACAGTCTGGTGACTTAAACGGCAAAAATATATTTTCACACAATTCTGGAGGCTAGAAGTCCAAGATGAAGGTGTTGGCATGTTTGGTTTCTTCTGAGGCCTCTCTCCTTGGTTTACAGATGGCCACATCTTCACTGTGTCCTCACATAGTCATCCCTCTCTTTATGTTGCCTGGGCCCTAATCTCTTCTTATAGTCATATTGTATTAGAGCTCACCCTAACAACTGCATTTTAACTTAGGTACCTTCTCAAAGGCCCTACATCAAAATAGTCATATTCTAAAATATTGGGGGGTAGTGTTTCAACATGAGAATTTTGGAAGGAGACAATTCAGCCCACAACTGAGATACTAATACATGTTTTCTTCTTCTTCCTTATTCTTCTCTCAGACAGGGAAAGCTCTAAGAGAATAACCCTCAACATCATTATATACATCACACAATACATATTTTTAAACTTCTAGTAATGTCAGGCATGTTTACTTTGGAATTAGATAATCAAGTAATCATCAATAATCATGCGTCAAGTTGAAATGCCTAAACAGTCTTATTAAATCACACTCCATTACTCATATCAAAGTCATTTGTTTGGGCTTGATAATCAGTGGTTACCTTCATATTTTCCCAGCACAACACGTTATCAATCTGATCAAATAAAATATCCCTACAGGGAATTTCCTCTTCTAATACACCTCCTCACTCAAATATTTAAGATAATTTATGCATATTCCCAAGTGCCTTGTACTTTTGCTTTACTTCACTTCATTTGCAACCACACATGACCTCATTTGGTATTTCCCTTGGTTTATCACCTTCTCCTTCACAATATGATATGCAATACGAAACTCCGTTGAAATTCCCCTTTAAAGTTCTCTTTGCTGAGTCTCCCTGCCTACCTTTGCTTCCTACTCTTCTCCTCAAGGAAGGAGAGGTCTTTGGCTCCTACTTGTGTCAGAGGGTAATTCGTGGAAAATCCTTACTAGGCTATTGTCATTGCTGCCAGTGGGAAAACTTGGTAACTGCTGGGACACGAAAGCCTATGATGCTCAGTCTCCTTCTGAAGCCATGCACTTAGATAAACTCTGGGTCTCAGTCCATGTTCAGCACATGTCCTCCTGTCATTTGCCTGACTGGCATATGCCAGGCTGTACTAAGACAAATTCTCACGGGCATTTATAGGACAAACTCAGCATGTAGCCAAACACTAAGAATCCTTTCTGAAATATCTCAGTGCTTCAGAAAATAGTCCCATAAATTATTTTCCCCTGGGATCAAGATCACAAAACTAAGGTGTTATTCATTGTTTTCTTTGCCACTCACTGCCTGAACATGTCTCATGCCTCAGTTTCCTCAAATGAGTCATTAACATTCCTGAAAGACTGTATCATACATAACCAACAATGATAATGACCTTGAACACATGACAGTTTGTTATAAATACTTTGTGCATTCCACATGCTGGTGAAAATAATACAATCTCTATTAAGGTTTCTACCATACAGAATCTCTTCGAATTGCCATTCTTATAGTCAGAAAGTACCGAAGGCAATTTCAGTCTAAAGAAAGATCAGTAATTTATACCAGGACGCAGGGGCTGAAATATGTTCATTTTAACTGTCAAGTTCTTCTTCTACAACATTTTATATGCCATATTTACTTTGCCACAAATTTTCATAAAATAATTTTGGGCAGATAAAAAAGATTTTATGATTTTACTCTATGTAACAAGACATAAAATACTTCACTGTACAGAAAAATTTACCTATATAAGCAATTTTTTTAGCCATATTCTTCACTTTTTTTTCTCCTTCACATTTCTCAGGTAATAAAGAGGAGTGAACCGATACAATCTTGAGAGAAACACCTTCAGTAAAATCAGTTTATTTACTCCCAGAAGCCCAAGACACACAAACATGCACTGTTTCCTTATTTTGTTTTTCTTATTATTATTTTTAAACCTTTATCTTTCATATTCACAAAAAATACTAAAATCAAAATAAAGAATATTCTAAGTGCCCAAAATTGAACATTGACAGCACCTTGCAATACCGTATTATTCAAAGGTGATGAGATGGAATTGAACTGACGTGTGCACACTATCCCACTGCCTCGTGTGATCTGAAGTCAGGGTGGAGTCCTGTCAGAGGACAGCCATGCATCTGTAGGAGCAGTAGCACTAAGTGTGAATATATGTACCAGTTTGGTTATAAGTATAAAAGATTCAGTATGAGACTGTAGTGGCATTGCCTCAAGAATGTATAACTTTTAAACATTACCAGTTAAAAACATGTTATAATTTTTTTACAGATGAAAAGTTTTTATTGTGAACCTAGTTTTCAAGTTCTAAATAAAACTAGAGGGTAGAGAAGATGAGGAAATAAGTCTTAAAGAAGCCAAAAACTTTGTTAGTGCTGCCTAGCAATTTTGGTATATTTCTGTGCCTCATTCAATCTCTGTTCCTCCTAGACTATTTCATACCTTTTTCTTTCCTTAAACCCAAAATACTCCCTGCCTCTTATTGTGTGCTGAAGATACTGATTACTTTACCACTAGAAAATGAAAGGGATCAAAAGAGAGCTATTTTATACTCCAGCATCTACTGTTTCCATACACTGCCTCCATCTCCCTCCACATACGCTTTAGTTCCCTGGAACCAATAGGTGAAGATAAGACCAGCCTCCCTCTTATTAATCTTACACTCCCCCACTGAAAGACAGAGCTCTGGCAACATCTCCCTCTCCCTCTTCCACTCCATTTTGCCCGCAGTACTGGATCATTTCTATCAAAACACAAACATGCTAAAACATATCCTAAAAAGATCATTTATTTTAATAAAATCTATTTCACCCCACTTTCCTTTTGAGCTCTTATTCCACTTCTCTTATCCCTTTTACACCAAAAACCTTTGGCAGTGTTGCCTCCTTTGTTCTCTCCCCTTTCATTCTTTTTATTCTTTTTCTTTAACTCACTGTAATAAGGTTTTCATCCCCATCATGCCTTCAAAACAGCTCTTTACATGACCTGGAATGTTTACTCATTTAATCGTTTACTCGACAAAGATTTTGAATCACATTTTTCTTTTCTTCTGTCATGAGAGTAAAATGTTAGACTCTCCAGGAGAGCATAGCTGGATAAATCTTAGTACGCTTACAGCAAAATTACTCCCATGAGCGAGTTTTGTGTCCCTAGCTTACTGTTTGTCAGAGGAGATGGGAAGCACAGCCAGTCCCAAACAGGCCTAGGATATCTTGACAGGAGAGCACACTCAGCTGAGCAGTGCTGCTGCTGGCGTGGCCCAGGCGGTCACACTCTAAGCCCGGCCCCACACTAAGTTTCTTCCAATTATACAGACTTCAAACATGCAAACAATCTCCATGCACAAACTTCTTTTAATCAACTTTATCTTCATCACTGTCCCAGCCTCCAAGACAGAATAACTGAGTGCTAAATGGCTTGTAGATGTTATGCTTTACATTATGTAACATTTGTTTTCCATTTCTGTTTTCAAGTGCCTTGATCATACAGACTCCAAAAAATTCCCTAATGATTATGGCCTGCCTTATCTCAATTACTTTTTTTTTTAAAGATTTTATTTATTTATTTTTTAGAGAGGGGAAGGGAAGGAGAAAGAGAGGGAGAGAAACATCAGTGTGTGGTTGCCTCTTGTGCACCCCCAACTGGGGACCTGGCCCACAACTCAGGCATGTGCCCTGACTGGGACTTGAACCAGTGACCCTTTGGTTCACAGACTGGCACTCAATCCACTGAGCTACACCAGCCAGGGCTCTAATTACTGTATTTGAAAATACTCACCCCAAACCTTTCAGGGGCTAGTCTAGAAAAAGGAATGTTGACTTTGGGCATTAGAATGTTATTTTAGAAACATACTTATTTGCTTTGTCAAAGAATGACTTTGTCAAGGAATTTATAAGTTGGTAGAGGAGCACTCTTTTCCTTTCTGCTTCTCCCAAAAATGTTTTTTAATGGAAATCAACTGTTAATATTTGGCAATAAGTAACTTGAATCCTAACTCTCAAATTACCTGTGTAATAAACTATAATGGTCACTTTTGTACTCTAGCCTCAATTGATAGATGGTGTGCAGTACCAGTGACAGATGTCTGATCTGATGTATTTCATGTTGGTAAGAAAGGCATTCTGTTCAGCAGCAGTCCATCATTCAAGTCAACATGATGAGAATAGCCCTTCCATCCAGAGACGGGAAAGATTTATCTGAACAACATCTTTTGAAATATTTCAAATTCAAACTACTTACTAGGCCAATTGATTACTTCTACCTATTAAGAAAAAGTATAAGTTAAAGCCATTTGGAAGCAGCACAAGTGTAAATCAGTAGATGAGTGGATAAAACAACTGTAGGACATTTACAGTGGAATACTAGTTGGCAGTAAAAAAAAAGAACATTTTACGCTGTGTGACAGCATTGATGGACTTGGAGAAATTTATGTTAAATGAAGTAAGCCAGTCAGAGAAATATTGCTGTAAATACCATATGATTTCACTCATATGTGGAATATAATTAACAAACTGAACTAATAAGCAAAACAGAGAGAGAGATAGGTAGAGGGCAGGCTGGCAGCCTGGGGCAGGGGTTGGGGCAGAGAGATTGAGCAAAACAGAAAAAGGACTCAGGAACCCAGTCAACAGTGTGGCGATTGTGTAAGGGAGGGGAACGGTATAGGTGGAAGAGGGCATAAGGAGGATAATGGTAATGGAAAAAATACAATAAAAATAAACTATTAGCAAAAAGGCAAAAGCTGCTCTGGAGAAATAATACTAAACCTAACACATAAAATGCAATAAGGTGTTACATGAAACTATCAAGAACTGCTTTGATTAGAACACACAAAAGTAACAAAACTAAAATTGTAGAGTATCTTCTATTGCATAACCTCACAGCTGTGTAGCAACAATAACAATACATTTTCCTATGAGGTGCTGATCTCTAGGCTGGATGCCTATACATCAGCAGTGCTTTATAATCCTAGTCCTTTTTCAACTTCCTCAAATAGAAATAAATCAAGCATTTGCAATTTTTAGTAACCTTTAGGACTATTTAAAAGAGTTTTTCTCCACTGCAGGGTAGTAACAGATCTGAATCTTCCTAACATACCCTAACAGTTTATGCTGGCAACAAAGCAATTTTAAACAGCAGATGGTTACTTGTATATCACAGATAAGGTCAAGGGAGGAAGCTGGCGATACATGAACTGGTATAGCAGCTCTGGGAAAACTTGAACATTTCAGCAAAGTTAATGGTGACTGAATGTTTATGAGCAATAAGGAGAGAAAAAGAGAACAGGGAACGAAAATCTTAATAGGGAAAAAAAAAAGGTTAATGTGGCAGGTGAAATGGGCCTGCTATTCTTCCCTGAGGAGAGAAGTGCATTTGATAATTTTGTGCTGCAAAATGTGTACACCATCAGGAGAGTGCAGCGTGGACAGAGTTCTGTGATGAGGCAGGTTAAGACTCACCCTGTGCTCCACTGAGACTGTCTCAACACTGCCTTAGGTAGATGGGTCCCCTCTGCATACAGAGTCAAGCCGGTCCTCCTCAGCCTAGCTTCCCTTTCTTCTCTGTTGTTCAAGGTGATCTCCCCACCCCTTATCCTTAAGCTATACCAGTGCTTTTCAAACCTTTTCAACTCGCGGCACATGTAACTAATTATTAAATTCTGTGACACACCAAAAATATATTGTATTTTTTTCCTGATCTGACAAAAAATAGGTATGATTTTGATTTATTCGCAATGAATGGCTACTGTGGTGTTGGCTGTTACCATTTTTTTATTGGACAATCTAAAGAAAACAAGTTAGTGTCCCTGACTAAATTGTCAGGTATTGCATGTTTTAAAAATTCACTGTTGAAAATTGCTGATCTATACCAATTATACAACCTTATTAATAAATAGTTTACCTGTGTAGCGTGTGGCTAATGCTCTCATCGCTCGCCGCTTTCACTGAGCATCCTAGTATATGAATAGGATTTGGAACAGATTACAGAGGCTGCAAAGTTCATTTGATTTCAAAGCAGAGCAGAAAAACCTTTTATAGCTCATTTGACACCTAATGCCCACTTTATTTAATCTATGCGTTTCCTCATCTGCAAATGGGAATAATTATGGTTCCTGCTTCACAGGTTTGTGGGGAGGATGTAATGAGTAACATAAAGCGCTGCAAGAGCAAGTACTCTATTGGTTACTCAGTGTTATTTTCAGTGTTGTTGTGTTAATGCAATTTACTGTGAGGACACTGCCCAGCAGTCACTGCAGACTTCCTCTCTCTGTAAAAAATTCTAACTTCCCTCCTCCTACCCTCTCAGTGCAGCAAATAACTTTAAAAATACTTATAGCTAACATTCAGTGTGTATTATGTATCAGGCATTATTTTGAGTGCTTTATATTTGTTTATTAACACATTTACTGTCACACCAATGCTATGATGAAGATACTAATATTAGTCCTACTTTATACGATCGAGGCACAGAGAAGTGAAAACTATTGTTCTGGGGCAACATGGTTAAACACTGGTAGAGCTCAGCTTAAGGTCCAGGCTGTCTAGCTGCAGGGTCCACATCCTTCAACTCTTTTTACACAGCCAACTGTGCTTATTCTCACATTACTTTGCCTGTCTGTCGCAGTGCTTGCATTCTCGTCACCACTGGGCTGAGCTTGTCACCTGTTCTTTGAGTCGTTACCTCCCATGGCTTTGCTCTATACTTCTCTTTTTCCTTTCAAGTATTTTTCAATTTCTCCCATTTCACTGACCTTTCAGCTCCAATCAGCTTTCCTTTGTCTTTAAAATAAATATGTGCTGCCCGTTCATTAATGTCTCCATTAATCAAATTCTAAGTTCTCCCATTTTCACCCATGTTGAAATTCATGAAGACAGGGCTGCACCTGCGGCCAGTGACTGCAACCAAGTTCCGTGTGTTCCTTCACCTTTGCCCCCCCGCATCCCCGCTCCACAGGGACTGCTCGCTGGCTCACTGGCAGTTCCTGTGTCCCGTGAAATCTGAAGACCTCCCTTGGTTTGCCCCTCACTGGGGTTGGAAATAGGGCCCACAAAAATAGTTATCCCATGCAGTGAGTGACGTAAGATCAACACCAGGGGAAATACTTCCTTAAAAATCAATATTCTTTGTTTTACTTCTATTTATTAGCTCTTCGAGAGCTACTATTGATTACATGGAACTTAAATGGTCCATTGTCTTATATAAATTTTATCAGTATCTTTGGAATAACTACATTTCTCTATTTTTTAAATTCTTTTGACATTTCCTTATCATTGTTCTATTGCCCCAAATTCTAAAAATAGGTAATTACCATAATAACATGTGTGACTCTCCATTTGTTAAAGCAACTGATATTTAAGACCTAGTAGGATAGGTTGGATAGATTACATTAAACTGTAATAATTACCTATGGACTTTTTAGTAATTGCTAATTTAAAAATGTTCATAATTTGATACTGTGTGTTGTTTAAAATATATATATATATTTATTTTTAAATAATTATTTTATTGTTGTTCAATTACAGTTGTCTGCATTGAACAACAATACATTTTTCCCCAACCACTCCCCCCCACCTCCAGTCAAACCTATTTTCAAAATTTTTTTAAAAGTCTGTAATGATTTAAACCTTGAGTTAATTCAGCATCTGTAAAAAAGATATTTCTTGACTGAACAATGTCATTTCCTGACTGCATTCTAGGATCAACTTTTTAAGGACATCTTTTTATCCTGAAACATGTAGCACAGTGACTGATATAAAATAAGCCCTCTATGATTGTTTGTTGAAGGAATGCATAAATCCATGGTGGGTTGAAAAGGAATAGGAGATTACTTTTATAGTCTCTTACTTCTCATCACATGTTTCGTTTAATAATGATGCGGCATTCTAGGAGAAGAATCTTTGCAGTTGAAATAAAAATAGAGGGAAAAAGAAAGTCTATGTACACCGTGGTGACATTCTCTTTTTCCGCCCAGTTCTAGCATAGCAGCCAGGCTTTCTTGGGAAATAATAGTTACATAGTCATATCAGTTATGCTAAAACTATTTTGGATTCTGTATTTGGGTTCTCTAGAGAAACAGAATCAATAGGATGTATATCCATCTACCCATATCTATATATCTATATGTATACATACACATATAAAGAGATTTTAAATAAGGAATTATGCTATTACAGTTGTCCCATTTCTCCCCCATCATTCCCCCCACCCTGCACACCCTCTCCCACTCACATTCACCCCTTTAGTTCATGTCCTTGTGCCATAAGTTCTTTAGCTTCTAAAAAAAAAAAAAAATAAGGAATTAGCTTACACAATTATAGAAATGACAAGTCTCAAGATGTACAGAGTGAATCAACAAACTCGAGACCTGGGAAGGCCGATGATTGTAGTTCCAGTCCAAAGTCTGGCAGGTTCAAAGCCCAGGTTCTCAGTCCAAATCTTGAGATAGGAAATAACCAATGTCTCAGTCTGAAAAGAAGTCAATAGGAGGAAATTCTTCTACTTGAGAGGTTCCATTCAGGCCTTCAACTGATTGGATGAGGCTCACATACATTGGAGGGATAAGTCTGTTTTACTCAGTAACCAATTTAAATGTTAATCTCATTCAAAAACATCCCTACAGAAATACCCAAAATAATGTTTCACTAAACACCTACACATCCCATGGTACAATTTGACACATAATATTAACCATCATGGGTTCTATGATAGTGGAGTTTTAATGGAGGTAGGGAAGAACAACTAAGAAATCTAAAGAGTTAATAAGCAAACAGTTAATTCTGAAATTCATGAATAAGAGTCTAACAGCAAAAACACATTTGAAACTCTGTATTAGGATATTTTGCAATATAAGATAGTATGAGTTTAGAATAGTACCTGGAAAATCATAATCACTCAATAAGTTAGGTATTTTTCTCAAATGTTAGGATGCTTAATTATATACTATGTTCTTTATTTTAATTATATTTTACTTTTTTCATATAAATTTTTCAAGTGTCTTCAGTTTTTAATATTGCATAATTAATTTTTCATATACTATGTTCTGAGAATCCACTATGAGGCTCTTTGAAGAGGGTAAAAAGACTTATGGTCAGTTCCTGCCAAAGCACTGTGGTAAATTGTGAAAATGTGAATTTTGAGGTCATAGAGAATTCATGCAAATACTAGAATCCCCCCTTTCTAATGCTGACATCTTATTCATGTCATTCCACATGTTGAATTACACTCTGTGAAACAGAATAGTAATAACTAACTTGGAGTTGTCATGTGGCTTCCATATATAATCCCCAGAACACAGAGACTGGATGTGTTCCGAGTACTAATTCTTTTTATTTCCTTGGAGGACGCGACAGGCTGTTAAGGAGTATACATAGTATAGACTGATTGAGTGCAAGTTACTTAGCATCTCTGTCTGTCAGTTGTTTGTTTGTTTTTGTTTGCTTGTTTGTTTTAATCTATAAAGTCACTCACGAGTGCTGTGAAGATTAGCTGAGTGCAAATCGGTAATGTGCACAAAGGCTTTGAAGCTGCCCCCTATTAGTCCCACTAATGGGAGCTATTTAAGTATGATCAGAATAATATTAATAATAATACAACAGTAATACTCATTATTATCGTGGTATATTTGCCTCCAGCAATAGTATTATTAGCCACAACTACAGTAAAAAGCAATTACTATTTTTTCCCAATGCCTGGCATTATAAATAAGTAATTTACAGGAGATCAGAAGACAGGCGTCTATTATAAGAAATGCCTAAAAAATGTTATTGGTTATTGGATGCTGGTAGTGAGAAAAATTGTGGAAAGGTTTGTCAACATGTGTACATTATATTTCCCAAAGTGAGAAACCCTAGGAGACGAACTCTGGAAGTTTATATTATGTTCTTAAAGTTAAGGGACAATGATTGGTATATAACATCACTTTGAAAAATCACTTTCAAACAAAAGGCCAGCTGAAGAGGCCTGGAAACTGGTCTGCTAGTACAAATTTAACAATTGCCAGCCCTTACCACCCCCCCAATAAAATATTTAAAAGACCCGATTTGTAGCATTTGAAAATTTCCTTTATGTAAATACTCCTACCATGGTAGATACTAAGTTGCCATCATACGTTCCTAAACACAGAATTGCGAATTTATGCCATCAGCTTTCATGAGCCTAGGGAGCAAGCTGCATTCCTACAGCAAGCATTACCTTTTTAGTACTTAAAGTTCCAGCAGGGAAGGCTGCCAAGGAAACCACAAAGCCTGCTAGAAAAGAAAGGCCAGCACTCGGTACAAAGACGCAACTTTAAGTTAAAACGGAAGCCATCACGTAAGGCCTTTTTTGCCCCTTCACTGTTTTTCTACTCCCCTATTCCTGACACTGTAGAGAAAGGAACGGTGAGATAAGAAATTCCAGAGAGCAGGGTCAGAATTACATCAAGGGGAAAAAAATGAAGCCAACCATGAGTTTCTTTCTTCGTACAGTCTATGAGAGTAGGCTTAAATTAAATAATGGTCTGTATTTTTATAATAAAGACCTAGTCTTTTTCTTTTTAATATTTGACAGTTTTCTAAAACCCATGTAGCCTGTCCAACTTTACCTAAGACAAGGAAAGAATAAGAATAATAAATCTTTAGTTGAAATCCCAAAGGTAGAGGTGAAAAATGATAGAGTTGCCTTCAATCAGTGTTTAACCTCGTCTAACTGGTTTAATAAATTGTTTCTATAAGTAATATAGGAAGTCAAACAAGAATGAATGTGTGAATACCTAGCAGAGATATACTTTTAATAAAAGAAAGCAATTGTCACAACTAAGCCCAGCTTATCTGGGCTAGCCTCTGCTATTGCAATCACATTGTGGAAATGAATTACTGCCTCTAACCCCCACAGGAGGTTATTCTTCCTATAAAGCTCCTAGCACAGTCTTCCTTGGGTTTCCTCTTGACTACCTAATCTCCTCTGGCTTCGAGTGCTTAGGGCTTAAAATCATGGTGTGTTTATTTTTTGTAGCAGTGTCTTGCTTAGAACGAGTTACACTTTTTACCTATATGTGGCTATGCCCTATAATAATGTACTTGGGAAACATTTGTTTTATTTAGTAGATTGAAAAGACTTTCTTCTTTGTATGGCATTAATTTGCTTACCACATTACTTTATATTCTCAATGTAAAGGTCAGTTTAATTCCAATTTCAGTCAATAAAATAATAAATTCCGCTCAATTAAAATGAAAACCAATGGCATTTTATTATCCAGTGTGGAAAATTCTTAGCTCATACCAACCTGATAAACCAGCAAAAGTTGAAAAGAGCACATTTAAATAAATACTGGATGAACTAAAGCTTTATCTCCAACACCATGGAGTATTCGGCCCTATGAAGAATCCTTTCCCCTTGGAATTTTATGCTATAAAAGGGATAATTCTTAATTGCATTGTAATATTGTTAAGGAAGATATAGAGAAAATGTTGTCAGACATCCTATAATTTATGTAATTAATATAAATGATATATTAATTACCATTTTGTAGTAACTACGGAGGAGAATATCATTGCTTTTCCAATTTATCACGACAAAGTCTGTTGACTCTTGCTCACATTCATTCTGTGGTCTGAAATCTATGAATCATTTCACCTGTGTATTGGGCTTATCTTTGACCATGTTTTTGGAATTTCCTAGTTCCTGCTCTTGGTGTTCTTACTACCTTACCAAACTTGCTACATGCACAGCTTCCGCAAGTCAGCTAACACTTTATAGTTGTTCTGGACAAAAACCTTGGCATTGTCCATGACTCCTTTTTTCCCTCACATTTTACATCTATTTTTTAAATTTTATTTTAATTGTTGATCTTGTACAGTTTTCTGTCTTTTACTCCCATCCCAACCCACCGCCCCAGCCCTTCCCAACTCCCTCCCATTTCCATCCCCCTAGTTTTTGTCCATGTGTCCTTTATACTTGTTCCTATAAACCCTTCCCCTTTCCCTGCTGAAATTCCCTCCCCTCTCTCCTGTGGTGACTGTCAGCCTGTTCTCAATTTCAGTGTCATTGGTTATATTCTTTCAGGAATCCCGTTGACTGAACCTTTAAAAATATATGTGGAATCTGACCCTTTTCCTTGGTCCAAATTACCATCTGAAATAGTCACTAAACTGGTATTCTTATTTGTACCTTGCCCCTTTGCTGATGTTTTCTCCAATAGTGAACATTATCTTTTTACTAAAAATATTAATCACCTTTTAAAAATTTTATTTATGGTTCAATGGCTATCTCCTCCACCACAGCATAAGCTCTACTAGGATAGACATTGTTTTTCCCTTTTTGTTTACTGATATATCAAAGGCACTTTACTACTTGGCGAGCAGTAGGCACTTGTTAAATATTTGTTCAGTGAATGAATGCTTGATCTAACAAATATATATATGAGTAATGATCTATATTTTGACATATATAGGTATGTGTGTATCACATACTTTACATAAATCTGTATATATGTGCATAAACACACACCAACACATAGATATGTGTGTATTATTTGAACAGACACTTAGTTTTTGGTAGAATGATTGCAAATGTATTTATTTTGGATTTTATTAAACATAATACTTATTCTTTCAAAAATCCCATTCTACATAAAAACATAGCTTACTATGTATCTATAAATTTTAAATCAATACTTTGAGTGAAGACTACAGTAAAGTAGCACCTCAAACAGACTATGGGAAAATTAATTTTTAGAGGAATTGGCTTATGTCATTAATGGTTACATTCTCAAAAACAGTATGTTGCTTATATTATTTAACAGAAGGATGAACTTACTCACTCATAAAATATTTCTTTAATATGCACTGCATGCATGTTATGATAAATGGTTTTGTGCACAATATATGTGTGTGCCCCAAAATTAATGAGACATAGGCATTTTTCTTAAGGATCTAATTAGTAGTAGAATTTATTTAGTGTAAAAATAATTATAGCATTTGAGTTATAATGTAATTATCTTCATACCAGCAGCATACATATTTTTTTAATAGGTATTCAAAGAAAGAAGATAGATAATTTTCAATTTGGAAAAGTTTCTCTTCCTCTTTGAATTGAAATAACTATTAAAGTTTATTAAAGTTTCATGCACCAATTAAAGACATTTTAAGAGCATTATTATCTTTTTTAATTTCAAAGCTATTGCACTTTGAAATGTGGGATGGTTAAAAAAAATTTTTAACATGAAGAACTACAAGAGCTCTGTTTTCACTGAGCATTGTAATACAGTTATTTCAGCAAAAACCTCTAAGCCAGACACTAATTAAGCACATATCAAAAGGGCCACCCATATGAAAAGAATCTTAAATACCCCCGGATTTAAGATAATTTATGTTTATGATTAAATGTAGGAATAATTAGCCCATTCCTAAATTATAGAATGAAGAATATAAATTCATGTTACAGAAGCAATGATCTCATGTTTACATTTAACTATGAAAAACATGATGAAAATGTATTTGCATTTTGAAAGATAGTCTAATTTCTTAGATTCAAAATTTGTAATTAATGCACTTGATAATTCTGGATATAATTTTATTCTTTGTAACTTAATATATCTATTTTTAAAAAGAAGAGGAGGAGACATTTGTAAGATATTATGCTTTCCTCTCAACAAGGAAGCAAATCTCACAAGTGCCTAAATTCAAAATATTTAGAAAGTTGTCTTTAATTCTCCTTTCCCCTGTTCCCACAGAATATAATTCACTCTTCTACTATTTATTCTTTTTTATTCTTACAACCTCCTTCACAAATTTTGCTGACTTTATTATCCATATTATTCCTGTTTTTTTGTTTGCTTTAAACTCAATTTATATTCTGCTGCATATTAATACATCCATCCATAGACTTTTAGATTCGAAGGATGAAAACTCTAATCTGTTGCACTAACATTATCTATAACAATCCAGTTGAGTGACAAGACTTGCCAATTTCTCTAGTGTAAATATTTCCACAGTTTATTGATTTCAGGTTACCAAACCAGCTGGCAATATTCCTAAATATTTAACAATTGGCTTTCACTGGTAGCAACTGATTCAACACATGTTGTAGATGTTCAAGAATATATTTAGTGACCTGAAACTACTTCATGAAGTAGCCCATGCACGATTAGACAGTTCAAGTGTTAAAAAGGTCTCCCTTTTATCAACCCAACCTCATTTCCCCTGAAATTTACCCGAGTTCACATTAATCACAATTCAAAAACTATATGTTATAAGTAGAAACTCTTTGCCAGCTGACAGTCACTCAAAGACGTTAAGGCAGCTTCTAAGCCTGCCTTCTTTTCCAGGTTAAGCACAATATATTTTCCAATTCTTCTTTATATCCTATGGTTCCCATAGTACTTAACAACTGATTATATTCCTAGGGCTGAACTATAATTAACTGTCAATGGGGTCTAGAAATTAACACATAGTTCCAGATGTGGTCTGGGTAAAGCAATACGCCAGAGAATTATTACTTTGCTTTACCTGGCCACTATAATTTTCTTAATGCAGTTTGAGGATTCATCAGAAGTTTTTGGCTGTCACATCACACAGTTGGCTTGTATAGAATTGTAAAACTAACTTTATCCACACAGTTTTTTTTTTTAAACCGAAAATACAGTTAAGCCAGTTTTCTATCATCCAGTGCTTGTCCAACTAATTTCTGCACCTAGGTGTAGGAATTTACATTAATACCTCCTGTATTTTATCCTATTAATTTGGTACTTCCTTTCACCCAACAATGCAAATGAATCCAGGGTCTATCAACTCCTCCCATCTTTATGTTTGTGATAGTTTCGTATATGTTTTCTCTTCATCCAAATACAAATTAATCAAGAAAATGGTAAAGGTAACAAAAATGAATGGAGGGCCTTCCTGTTGGAAGTGGTATATGGACAAAGCTTAGCTTTAAATCTTTTCATTTTCTCCCTAGATGTTCTCTTTTTCTTTTCTGATGTCATTATTCTGAAATGGGGTGCTACAGTTAAGAAAACACAATAAAAAATTTTTACATCATCTTCATGGACTAAAATCCAAATGCTTCTTTGTCTCTGAAATGCATTTTTCAATTAGATAGAGAGGTATTTCTACCAGTACAATCCAAGTTCTCTGCCCCAAATCCTTCAGACTTCAACTTAAGATCTCAATGTTACTAAAGATATAATTCATGTTCCTTCCTGAGACACCACTTATTTTCTCATGAATCAGCAGAAGGAAGCAGCTTGAGCTTTTTGTAGTTCTTGGCAGATTCCTCCTTATCTCAGATAAGAATTTCTTGAAAGATAACAAACACCTTTCCCAATTACCTACGGGGAATGTTTATATAACCAACACCATACATTTCAGGAGAAAATCACTAGTGCTTATTATATATCTTTTCTCCAGGGAACAAGATTGCTTTCTCTGTAGTTTGTACTTTCTATTTCTTTGCGCTTGTCAATATAAATATATACTTGCACCAGCCTATGTTGTTATATACTTTGATGTGAGGTAAGCTGATCTCCTTAACTCACTTAAAATCAAGATCTGTTTTAATTATTTTGCCTCACAAAGAACTGAAATTGCTTACCAAATTTTTGTTAATATGTTTACATACTCACCTTAACTTAAATTTTTCTCAAGGGGCTAATTGATAAGTAATGTATTATAAGTTTGATTAAAATCTCTCTGCAAACATTGCTGTTTTTTTATTGAAATAACAGCAACCTTTTTCCCCATCATTCCCAAGTGAATTAGATAATATAAAACCATTCTGTCTTTCATTCTCATATTTTAACTCATTTTAACAGTTTCTTGTCTCTGATATAACTTGCTCCTTCTTGCTCCTTGGTTTAATTGCTTATACTTATGATACTTCTTCCTGTCCTTACTTTATGTCTTCAAACCTGAGCTCCAAACAAACCTCTTCTAGGAAGGTCTTTTCTTATCAACCATACCTGACCTTAATCAGTCCTTACTATGCATTTTCTCAAGCACTGATGTACTCAGTGTGAAGCACACTAAATCAAACATTAATTTTGTCGATATATTAAAGTTCATAATATTTTCCAATCTTTTTTGTATACCTTCCCACTAACATGATAATCTCTTACTGGGCAGAGACATTGCCAATCCCATTATATAAATCATTGCTCAGCGCCCCTCTGGGGCCTTGGTGATAAAGCTAAAACACCTTACACAGGATGTGAAACTTCTGACTCCTCTCCCTCTTCCAGGCTCAATGATTAATACACAGCTTCTCAAACCCTAGTCTCCTGAGTTGCTCTATAAAGTTCCCAGAAGCTGTTGTATTATTCCATGCCTAACTTACTCCTGCCACTTGCTGAAAGGATTGTAATATCTGCTCTTTCTGGACAAAGTCTGTCTATCATTGCCAGTCTCAACCTAAGTGTCCCTCTCTTGATGAAATCCACCTACTACCTGTAATCTCTCTATCCCACCTTCCCTCCCAACTATCTTTTCAATCAACTATGGGTTTTTGTAGGTACTTTCAGCAAATTTGCTAGGATTTATATACAGAAGAGTAGAAATATTAGTATTAAAATGAAAAGTCTAATTAAGAATATTTTCAGAGTGCTAATGACACCAAAGTCTTTTTCCAAGCGCTTATTTTTTTCAATTAAATTTCAGATTTATGAAATGGTAAGAGGGAAGCATTATTATACTCACATAGCATGCTCCTTAATTAAAACACATGGCCATTGCAGTTTTAAAAGGCCATAATAAAAATCAGTTCAGTTGTTCAGAACCATACATAGGAAATATAAATTAAATTAGGCTCAGGTTAAAAATAAGAACAAAAAACAATAGTTTACTCTGGGATAATGTCTATAGAAAAAAGCTAACAAATTATATTTCATTATAAAAGATGAAAATACTGCTATCTATAAATTCAGAAACAACTTTATTTCATTTCCACAAAAGCTGTTGTAGATCAGGATTCTTTATCTTTTCTTATATATTGAAAACCCCCCTAATAGTTTTTCCCAGCTTTGATCTTGAACTACCATAATGACTGCTTTGAAAATTTGGTCAGTCTAATCTATCTAAAGCATAATTCTGATCCTATCACATCACCATTCAAGAAATTTAAAGTTTCTTTGTGGCCCAAAGTCTTCTCTGTGGCCCTGAGAGTAAAATTTTAACAATCTAACATGACATTTGATGCTGTTTACAGTCAAGCCCTGACCTCCATTTAGTGTGATTTCCTCTACACATTCTTCACTGGAGAAACAAACAGAACCCCGACTTGGCATTTCCTGATATGACCCACATTGTGCATCCTCTATGTTCCTTCTTGAGTGCCTTTCAGTCTCATCTCTACCTTTTGAATAGCAGGCAAGGCTATGAAGGCTTGCCAAGTGGACTTATTCACACCCTTCTTTTCTTCCCATAGTATTAATTTGTATGTGTATTATGGTCACTTTGATTTTTTACATGAAAGACATTCTTGAAAATTGAAATGTGATTTAAAAATTTAAATCATGGTAAATTTTCTCAATAGAAATCTAAAAATGGTAGAAAAATAAGAAAATAATACTTTGTGTTAGTTTTTTTCAATATATTAACCTGATTAACAGAAACATTTATGAGAAGTGTGAAAGTTAATATGGCATAAAATTCCTTGCATCCCCATCTCTGTCAGCTCAAGAATATTTCAGATTTGGCTCTGTCTCAAATTGTACTGCATTGTCATATATTCCTCTGATTGTGTGTTCACTGTGGTGAAGAAAGTTGGTAGCAGCCATACATTCTTGTTTGCTTTCTGTCCAGTGGACCCCATGTTTTCTTTGTGGTGATGGCTTCTAACAGTTACTATCAGGGCCTTCTTTTAAAATGAATGATTTTTTTTGCCAAAGAAAATGTCACTTGGGATAATTCAATGTCCTCTGGGAAGATCTGGATATACAGCTCTCTGTATTCATTGTGTCCCTGCAATGAGTACCTAAAAAATACTGATGTTTAATTCTCAATATGTTGGTGGGAATTTGCTATTTTCATATTAATATGAATGTCCATTTTTAATTTGTTTAAAGTTATTATTTTATTGTATTTTTTCCATTGCCATTTATCCCTAGTATGCCACCTGGTCTCACAATCTCCACACTGTTGTCCATGTCCATGAGTCCTTTTACCTTTTTGCTCAATCTGTACACTTCCTAACCTTCCCACCCAGAATTCTCAGTCCACTATCCATCTATGAGTCCGTCTCTATTTTGCTTGTTAATTCAGTTTGTTCATTAGATTCTGCATATGAGTGAAATCATATGGTATTTGCATTTCTCCTACTGGTTTATATCACTTGGCATAAAGTTCTCCAGGTCCATCCATGCTGTCACAAAGGGTAAAACTTTCTTCTTTTTTTATGGCTGAGTAGTATTCCATTGTGTGAATGTACAATAGTTGTTTTATCCACTCTTCTACTGATGGACACTTGGGCTGCTTCCATTTCTTGGCGATTGTAAATAATACCGCAATAGACGTAGCAGTGCTTGCTTTCTTTCGAATTAGTGTTTTGGGTTTCTTCACATAAATTCCCAGAAATAGAATCACTGGGTCATAAGGCAGTTCCACTTTTAATTTTTGAGGTATCTCCATACTGCTTTCCACAGTGGCTCCACCAATCTGCATTCCCACCAATAGTGGAAAAGTGTTCCCTTTTCTTTACATCCTCACCAGCATTTTGATTGTTAATCTATTGTGTGTATCTTTTGTTCTGACCACATTTAAAGGAAAGGAATAAATCCCATCACTATATTATTTCACAAAGCATATTAATCACTCATAAATGAGAGGCTGATATATTAAGATTATTATTCCCTACCTTGCCTTCCATTTATATATTCCATTCTGTCTGACTTGATTTGGAGCTCCTTTGTAAAATGTTTGTCTTATCTATTTACTTTAGCACTGAAAGATCCTAATATATTGCCTTATTCACCAGAGTCAATTCATAAAATAATGTTTGTGGAATCGTGTTGCATTTTATTAAATATAATGACATTTGATTAAATATGTCATTTGATTAAATATAATTTGAGAAAAGGATAGGTTTATTTTTTTATTTTTGTTGTTTTGTTATTATATACTGCAACATTCACTAAAAGGTCTAAGCAATTTAAATTTAGAGATGTACATTCAACATTATTCTTCATCACCAAAATTCTTCAACCAAATTCCACCCCTCTAGTTAAAAAACAGCAAGAAACATTGACATAGAAACCGAATGATAAGGAACATCTAGCACCTGCTGCCTTTAGGCAAAATCTAAATTAAAGTTTTCTATGTTTAGAAATACTACACATCTAGATAGGAGAAGTGTAAAATCACTTTGTTTGGCAGGATTTTCCTTCCTGATGTGTAGGTATCTGCGGGAAATGTCAGTCAATCACTATTCATTGGCCATGTGACAAAACCTTCATACTTTTCTATCAGAGGGCTCACTGAATTTACTGATTGGATTTATTAGGGCTTCCTCTGATTGTACAGTGACTAAATTATAATTTTCAAAAGGTAAAATCATAATCTCATACAAAATAAACATAAGTCAAAGATTATATTTAACTCATTAATTAATGGGGGAACCAGTAAGATATTATA
Organism: Glossophaga mutica; assembly: GCA_039655065.1. NCBI lineage: Eukaryota > Metazoa > Chordata > Mammalia > Chiroptera > Phyllostomidae > Glossophaga > Glossophaga mutica. Next base: position 80,513,493 of record CM077304.1, read on the forward strand.
AGCAATTCAAAGGAGAATTGGGCCTTCAGAAATGCTTAAATTAATTTGTTAATAGATTTATAACTGCTTGATCTTCTATACAACCATAGGTAACATTTGGTGTTATCTTTTCTATTATCTTTGGTATTATTTGGTGTTATCTTTGGTGTTATTGATTTCTACAGGACAGAAATCAATTATACCTTTCCTTACTGGGAAACACTGATTTGCACTACTTTCATTTACTTAATAAGCTATCTTCTACTCTTACAGATATGCAAAATGGCCTAATGAATAGAAAGCTAGTTAAAGCCGAACACACTTATAGACTCAGATAAAAGAGGATCCACTAAAAGGGAATCTAGGACTCTTCTTTGACAATTGGGGTAATTATTCCTGAAAGAGTATCTATTTTTGAAATGTGATCTTGATACTTAATCTTTTATAGGATGTCTTCTCAGTAACAGAGCTTATTGCAATTTATGGAACAGCATTACTCAACAGTGTGATTAATTTTTTAAGGTTATAAGCTCTGATGGGCAACAGCCTGTTCAGGATTGAACCAGATGCAGAACCATTCAATCTAGGAGGGAACTATTTTAGGAATTCCTCCTTCTGTGGTTTTTCTGAGCTCAAAAATTTTGAAGTCAAAACTATACATTCCTTTCTCTGTTTGCCTAGCCACTAAGGATTCACGATCTGGTTTAAACGAAGGGCCCGAATACCCAGATTAAATTCAAAGCTATTTCTAGTTCCCTAGATCAGAAACTAATTCTACTTCCTTCTTCACTTCCATATTTAGAAGTTACTTTAGTCCTATTGTTCTTGGGCCTACGGTAAACTTCTTTGCTATCAAAGAAGCCTAGAGTGGGAGTGGAATGGGAATTCAAACAGATCTTCTCTGACAGCAAATGTTGATGAATCGCTTATTACCTTATGAAAGCCAGTAGTTCCACTTGGGGTGGTGATAGTAGGTGGGCATATGCCATTAAAAATACATCTTATCTCAATAGAGAATGACAATACTCTAAGTATACTTCAGAAAGCACCTTTTTACTTCAAGAAAGAAGGAGCATTTTCACAGACGTGGATTTCCAAGGAGTCAGCTTGTAGGAGAGTAGCTATGGGGGTGATGAATTATTATTTTATAGATCAATGATATTCTATACTTGGTGACCTGAAAAATTATAGGCCAGAGCATTCACCAAATATAGAAATGTGGTTAGTTGCTCCTTGAAGCTACTTCCAAGTATACCTAAATCAGACTGTGTATATAAACCAAACATGTTTTCATATTCTGTTACTTAGGAGAGTAAATGAAAGTAGATTAAAGTCAGTTAAGACTGAAGTTAAGGAACCCAATTAAATGGCTAATTCAATAATCCAAGTAATATATAATCATAACCTCAGCTAAGACAATTGGTGCAGGGTAAGAAAGGAAAGATAATTAGAAAGCATAATTGGCATGATTTGATAAACTGAGTGTGAGGGAGAAAACAGGGTCTACTTTGACTCAAAGGTATCAAGACTCAACATCTCTGTAGACAGAAGTTTATTAACTGAAGTTTTCTACATGAATAGTTAGGTATGGGAAGCAGGAGATGATGTGAAATTTGGCATTGATGATGTGTTTGAGATACTGCTAACTATTCTGGCAGGTAGATTCAGGGTCTAATTTAGAAATACCCATTTGTGGCTATTAAACTTACAGTTTTGTGGTAAAACCATGAGTGATAATATTGGCTAAAAGGCTGTGTGCATGAAAAGAAAAGACTGATCATTCAAGGACAGAAATCTGATCACAGAGCTGAAAGGGAGACTACGAAGGATGACTTAAGAGGCCATTGAGAAACTGAAGAGATAGGTTGGTATTAACTGAGAACCTTGAGCATATACGCATAGACTGAAGACAAAGGACAGGATAAAAAAGTAAACTTAACAAAGGTCCTAGAAGAGACAGAAGATGATAGGCAGAGATAACTTGCTTAACTTATCTCAGCATAGGAAGACAACCTCACACTCTGATCCTGGAAGAATAAAATACAAAGCATGTGGTGATATAAATCATTTTGTCCAAAGGGTAGCTGAGTTAAAACCTCAATTTTATTTAAAAAATGTACACTAAGTTGGTAAACAAATGAGGGAGCAGGGGTCTTTGTGGAAAAAGTCTAAAAAGAAAGGTGCTGAGCAGAAAGAAAAAAGTAAGTGACCAAGATAAATAAAATAATGGTTGAGTGTTCCTGTGGTCCAGCTAAAATGGGATTCATTAATTTGTAGTGACCCAGTTCTAGGCAATTCCATGTTTTTTTCTAGTATCAAGAGAAGTGAGCTGAGGTTAATTGATTTTACATCAGTAAGAAATCTATGAAGTTAGATCTATAAGTAGGTTATTCTTCTAAGGTTTGAAATCGCCATGATTGATTATAAAACATGTGATAGAGAAAAATATTGAATACCAAAAACTTTTATCAGTATGAGAAAGTAACTAAAATATTTTTATATTCTAAAGAAGAAAAACAGAGAACACATTCAGATGTTGTCAACTTTATTTAAGGGAGAATATTACTTAAGAGTACAGTGAATGAGTTTGGAAATTAATAATGGTAATCACCTAAACCTGATAACATTTGAACAAGGATATTTTTTTTCTTCTTGGGAAAGATTTAAGAGAAGAGTTTTCTTCTAGTAAGAGAGGTAGAAAGCAAGTATTAGGAATATTGTTGAGGAAAAGTTGGCTTTTGTTTTCATCAATGTTTTCAAAGATTAGACTAGTAATTTAATAGGCAGATTTGAAAAGTGTGTGAAAGAAGGTGAAAGAAAGAAGTGTTCTGTGTGAGAATGAGTTTGGGTAGATAGCATATGAAAGAGTATTTTCCATAGTGAGTGACAATCAGGATGTCAGGATCAAGGTTATAAAACATATTGCAATAATCTGACTATAAAGTTCGAAACTCTAGTATTAACTTGGACAGAGTTTCCTGGTGTCACAGCAAGAGAAGCTGAGATGATGGCTTCTAAGGCATTTGCAGTCAGAATTGAGGTCTAGAGCACAGTGTTTGTCTTTATGAACAGCTTTATAGATGTTCCCCTTTGCTCCACAAAACATCCTCATATAGCATGGTTTTCTTTTTAGCCCATATACTCTCTTTTGAGCAACCTATGGCTTTTCAATGTCCCTCTTGATGTGGTATTCACACATACATCATGTACAAATAATGTTCTGGCCTAAACATAGAAGAGAACTAAGATATCCCCAATGAGTATACTCACATGAGTGAAAATGAAGGGGAACATTCATTAGTTCAATTAGTTCATTTGACAGTATGCTGTTGACTTAAGTTGAGATGACTTCCAATAAAGCCCAATATTTTTTTCAAAATGTATCAATATGTGTGTGCATACAAAATATAGTTAGATTTAATCAGACTATAAATATTATTTGGTAACATAAATTCACTGTACTGATTTTTCTTCCCAATGTTGTATTTTCAAAGATTTTGGTAAGTTGAAATCACAAATATTAATTATAAATTTGGAATATGACACAAAGATAGAGCCTGTGGCATAAAGTACATCAAGTTGACACCCATTACTTGCCATGGTTTGTTCACTTACAAACCATTTAACGACACTGTCATGCTTTCCACATTTCGGCATTATGGACAAGTATACCACAGAAACTGCTGCAGGTAGAGCGCAATTTGTGCTATGCAGTTTCTTTACTTCAGGCCAATGATCCACAAATCTGCACTTCCTAGAATTCCTGTGGTGTGGGGAAAATACTGTTAAATCCATCCTCTGAAAGCTCTTGTTTCCATATTTCGCCAGTCTTCCAGTTTACCTCTTACAACTCTAAATCTGTGGTCATTTAGTTTTGTTGAGACAATTATTTCAACAGAAGATTTTAATAGAAGATTTTTAGAGAATCTCTGAGTGGAGAGACTGTAGAAGATTTGGGATAATAATAGAAGCTGATACCTAATTTGTCAATTGCCCAAGATAATAAATATCTTTCTTCTCTCAAGACTCAATCAAATTATTGTATTCATCAAACAGGACTCACTATATCCTATTTGTATTAAGATTGCTTTTTGTTAAATGCTATATGTATCAGGCACAGGACAGATATTAGATATACAAATAAAAATAAAATTTAGTTCTTATTCTTAAGGTAATCACAGTCTAATAACAGAAATAGATCTTGGAATACGTAACACTGCATCAAAACAGGTATAAATAAAATAACATGAGAATATACAAGATTTAAAGCACATGCCAACTGGAATCTAAGTGCAAAGAAATTCATAGTCTTCTCAAGTTAATTCTATTTATATAGTTTTGTCTAAAAGGTTCTTCATTGTGTTTTGAGGCAAACACTGCAGGGAAGTATTTTGTGAGACTACTCTTGGCCCACCAGCGTGAAACTGCCACCCACACCCATGTACATCAAACAAATCATATATGTGTTTTTTTATGTGTGTAACTTGGGATCAGCATAACACAGTTAGAACATTCTTAGGCAAAACTCAGAATGCTGATTAGCAATCCAGTTCAGTCTCTATTTCACATGAACTTGGGGTTTATTTTCCCACATGCATCGTTCGCACAAATGGAAAAGAAAATAAAATCATTGCTTTCTGGTTCAGAAAGCAGGCCTAGGCTTGTTAACACCTGTCTGTGGCTCCTTTCCAAAACCTTGCTTTCAAAAGCTAGATCTCTTGCCTTTGTGGAATGGAAAAATCAAAGATAAATAAATTTTTAAAAGCTGTAGGAACTTCCTTTGTGGAGGAAGAAGCCATGTGTGAAGAATTTTCATCCACCGTGCTAAGGTTGCTAACGGCCAATGTTACTAAGTCTAAGTATCTATTGCCTCATGATTGAATTTACCTCTTAGTGATTAAGAGCGAAAATTACTCAGAGGAAAATGAGCATACTGCTAAAATAATTGCTCCAACACTAATTCTACCCTGTTGTATCTTGCTAAGAATCCTTTGCCATTCATTCAGTCCCATCACATTTATTGCTATTTTCAAGCCTGGCTTAATAAGTCTCGCTTCTGCCCCGCCGCCCCCACTCCACTAAAGCCTATTCCTTTATTACCTTTAAAGATCATGAGGACTAGATGATAAAAACTTTTAAATTAACCCCATTTGTAACTTGGTTGCTTACCAGGTAGTCAAAAGCTATACAATTTTATTGGTACATTAAAAAAGTTATATGAAAGAATTAAATTTATATGGTTTTATGCTAGTGGCTCTATTGCAATTTCTTTTTCAGTTTCTGTAGAAAGGCCTTTCATCCGTAGAACTACAAAATTAAGAAACATCCTGCAGTGAAATAAGTTCCTTTCATGTTGTAAGTACCAGACTGATTTATGACTCCCCTTTGAGATGAAGGTGCTCAAATTATCCCCCCACCCATCTTTCTTTTCAAGTTTAAAATGAACTAAGTAAATGTGCCTTTGGTGTTTTATAATGTCAGTGAACTTTAAAGAGCTTTTGAAGGAATGGGATTGCCTAGACAACCACCAGGGACTAGATCGTCATTTTCTTTGTGTTTCTATCCAATTGAAACTTTCTCACTGATTCAAGGAAGTATTCTCCAACTTGGGTGCCTAGGTATTTCAGGGTATCACCAACGTTGTGAAACTTGCCCAACTGGACTTTCTTTGAAGACAAATTCTCTTTGCACTCCTCTCTTGTGAAGGATTACTACCAGAAGGTAGGCTTACTACTGCGCTGAAAATCTGGCCTCTCCTTCACATTAAATCTCCACCCTTCTCAAGTAAATCTCCTACTAAGGCTCCTGTTGAGCACCTGAACTTTTTACAAGAGCTCTCCTAAGCCCCATCCTTTCACACTACCATGTCTGCCCACCACCCTGTCCCATTCAAATTAGAAACTGTCTCATTCCCCTTCTTTCCTCAGGCATCAACAGATTTAGGGACTACCATTGCTACTTCTTTTGCTCTGCAGCTAAATTGCCTTTGATGACCAAAAGGTGAGATTGCTCATGAAGCAAGATTTTCAAAGCTTGAGACTTAATTCACCAAACAGGGACAGGGCATAGCTAATATGAAAATAATACTTCTTTTCAATTCTGGGATATTATTAACTGTCACAAATGAAGCAGGCTAGGGCCTGCATTTCTGAAGAATGACAGACCTTGAAATAAATACATGCTGCTTCATGAATATGTTGCTGAATCTTGAGAAACATTTTTCCCCCCAGGGGTGATATTATTTAGAAAAAAACAAAATGATACTCTCTTGAAAGTTTTAGCTATTTACAGGCAGAGTATATTAAAAGTTTCTTTTCATAATAAAGCCTATGATAAGCATCTCTGAAAAGGTACAAGCTTCTCTAAACAATTGCACTTTAAAAAAGTTTTTTAAAGTAAAATAGCATTTACTTCTTTAACATATACTCAAGTATTACCACTGTGATTTTCTCTAACATAATTTGCTACAACTTCCCTCCCTCACCTACAGCATTTTTTTTTTTTGGCTTTTCTTATATTCTTTTATTATACCCTTAATCTTTTCAATCCCAATAATCATTTAGTCTGATCATAGTCTCATACACATTTTATTTGTGTCTAGATATTTGAATAAATAGATGAATTGTATTTTATTATAAACACCTTTCACAGTTCAGTCAAATGTCTCATATGCCCCTAGGTATTTGTATGCTAACTAAACCATGGAAGTTTTAGAATGCTCTGAGAGTAAGTTTTTGAAATTAATTTAACTGTAAGTAAAGATAGAATCGTTTGTTCATCTGTTTTCAATGCATGTCTTTTTAGGCATGTCATATTTTCACACATAAATGTTTCTTCCTGAGTCCAAACACTATGAGCTAAACACACAAGTAGCCTGAAGCCTAAATTGTTATGGTTAAATTCCTAAGGCATAGTTGCAAGAACTGAGCTTGAACAGAAGAGTATTTCCGATAAGAAAAGGCCAGGACACATCGCCGAGTAGGCCAGTTCCACACGTCAGATTGAAGTTGTTTCCTCCACAAGGGCCAACAGATGTGAGAAAAACAGCCCAGACAAGTGAAACTTCAGTATGCTCCCCAGCTGGTTCTGACCCTGATATTTACCTTTACTTCTTATTTTCAACTCACTGGATCGGCTGATGGCATTTTAATTCAGGCCAACAGTGTTACTGTCTTCCAAGATTATATGGGTGTTTCATGGGGCCTTATTCCAGAGCAGCCAATTAGCAAATTGAATTGGGATATAGGTTATTACCACTAGGAAAACAGAGAATGTTTGCTTCAAACTGTTTTATTCCTCAGACTAGAGAACATAAGTGTTCTTGTAAAAATATCATTAATTTTTTAAAACATTTATTCAGCTGAACACTTATGGTTCTTTCTCACGTGACAATATGTAGTTTATAGCTTACTAAACAGACATATCAAGTATTCCCAAGGGAACATTCATAGAGGTATACGACCTTTAGGAAACAAGCAAACAAAATAAACACTCAATTGAGTTAGATGTTTCCAACTCAAGAAATAAATATTCTGCATGTATATGTAGAATTAAGTAAGAATTCTAAATATAAATATGTGATTATATCCACATTGGCCTTCTTTGTATGTAGTGTGGTATTCTGTCCAAATATAGTCACCTTCATATAAAGTGTGGTCAAAAACACTAAGTATGAGACTTGTAGGCTTTTCAACATGGGGAAATGGAGAGATTGTAATAATTTAGTTAACTTAATCCGTGAACAATTCAATATAGAAAGATTCATAAAAGAGTAAAATACTGATTCTACATTTTTTGTACAATTGCATCTAAATTGATCAAAGTAGCATGATTATTGTTGAGTCTTCAATTGATTTTTTTATATGGAGACTATAACAAGATCACCAAGTTTCATCTATTTTATTATTTATTTAATTTTTAGGTAATTATCAAACACCTTGGGACTTCAGTTCAGTTTATTCTGGAATTGGCCATCAACTCACTTTGTACATACTGCTTTTATTCTAAATAATGGTATTAAAGTTTCTTAACTTGTTTTTCTATCTCATTTGTATGTGTGTGTGTTAGTCTTACGTAGAGATGGATGAGTATAATATATATATTTGGAATATATTTTTGTATTCCATAATAATAAATTGTAAGTAACTATTTTGTATTAAATACAGATAATATACTCACTCGTTAATTTATTAATTTCTTTCCACAAATAATTAGTGTCTTATTTTCTGAACATGTAATAATAAATGAACAATTATTTCCACTTCAGTTAATTTCAGTTGAAACCAGATTAAAAGATATCTACAAATCTCTTTCCCTCCTAGTAAATTGGATTACACAGTTCAATCTACATGTGTTTATTTGTTATATATTTGAGAATGGTATCTCTGTCCCAGAAATTCAATAGTCCCTATGAAAAAAAATATCTTGTTTGCTTCAAAATACTATTTAACCTGGATTATGTCTAATGTGCACCTAGAAAAAAATTCTCATATGTATGTTTTATAGTCAGTATTTTAGTTCTGCTTAATATGAAAGCCTTGAATAAAGATTTGAGGTTTTATATTTATGATATATTTGAAATTCTTTTATTCTTAGAGTTTCTAAAAATCTTTTTCAGTCACCCAAATCATCATGTAACTTTAGATTTTTTTGGCTATTTTTATTTTTTTAATTTTTATTTTAATTTTTTTTGTAGTTTTCTGTCTTTTACTCCCATCCCATCCCACCACCCCAGCCCTCCCCGCCTCCCTCCCACTTCCACTCCCCTAGTTTTTGTCCATGTGTCCTTTATACTTGTTGCTTTAAACCGCCCCTTTTCCCCTGAAATTCCCACCCCTCTGCCCTCTTGTGACTGTCAGCCCGTTCTCAATTTCAGTGTCTTTGGTTATATTATGCTTGTTTGTTTGTTTTGTTGATTAGGTTCCTGTTAAATGTGAGATTATATGGTATTTCACTGCCTGGCTTATTTTGCTTAGCATGATGCTCTTCAGTTCTATCCATGCTGTCGCAAACCATAGGAGCTACTTTCTTTCTGCTGCATAGAATTCCATTGTGTAAATGTACCACAGTTTTTTGATCCATTCATTTACTGATGGGCACCTAGGTTGCTTCCAACACTTGGCTGTTGTGAATTGTGCTGCTGTGAACATAGGGGTGCATAGGTTCTTTTGGATTGGTGTTTCAGGGTTCTTAGGATATAATCCAAGCAATGGAATTGCTGGGTCAAAAGGCAGATCCATTTTTAGCTTTCTTAGAAAATTCCATACTGTTTTCCATAGTGGTTGTACCAGACTGCACTCCCACCAACAGTGCACTGGGGTCCCCTTTGCTCCACAATCTCTCCAACACTTGCTGTTTGTTGCTTTGTTTACGATGGCCATTCTGACTGATGTGAAGTGGTATCTCATTGCGGTTTTAATTTCCATCTCTCTGGTAGCAAGCGATATTGAGCATCATTTCATGTGTCTCTGGATCCTCTGTATGTCCTCCTTGGAGAAGTGTCTGTTCAAGTCCTTTGGCCAGTTTTTTAATTGGGTTGCGTGTCTTAGAGTGGAGTCGTGTAAGTTCTTTATGTATTTTGGAGATTAAACCCTTGTCTGAGGTATCATTGGCAAATATGTTTTTCCATACAGTTGGTTCTCTTTTTATTTTAATACTGTTTTCTTTAGCTGTGCAGAAGCTTTTTATTTTGATGAGATCCCATTTGTTTATTCCTTCCTTTATGTCCCTTGCTTTTGGGGACATATCAGTAAAAATGTTGCTATGTGAAATATTTGAGATTTTCCTGCCTATGTTCTCCTCTAGGACTTTAATGGTGTCACGGCTTATGTTTAAATCTTTATCCACCTTGAATTTATTTTTGTGTATGGTGCAAGATGGTGCTCGAGTTTCATTTTTTTGCATGTAGCTGTCCAGTTCTCCCAACACCACTTGTTCAAGAGGCTATTTTTACTCCATTTTATGTTGCTGCCCCCTTTGTCAAATATTAATTGACTGTAGAGACTTGGGTTTATTTCTGGGCTCTCTGTTCTGTTCCACTGGTCCATGTGCCTGATCTTATGCCAGTACCAGGCTGTTTTGATTACAGTGGCCTTGTAACACAGTTTGGTATCAGGTATTGTGATCCCTCCTACTTTGTTCTTCTTTCTCAAAATTGCAGCAGCTATTCGGGGTTGTGTATGGTTCCCTATAAATTTTTGAAGTGTTTGTTCTATGTCTGAGAAATATGCCAATGGTACTTTAATAGGTATTGCATTGAATTTGTAAATCGCTTTGGGAAGTATGGATATTTTGATGATATTAATTCTTTTGATCCATGAACACGGTATGTGTTTCCATTTGTTTGTGTCTTCCTTGATTTCTTTCTTCAGGGTAGTGTAGTTTTCTGCATACAGGTCTTTTACCTCCTTGGTTAGGTTTATTCCTAGGTATTTTATTTTTCTTTTTGCTATATTGAATGGGATTTTTTTCTTGATTTCTGCTTCGGCTGTTTCATTGTTGGTATACAAAAATGCCTTTGATTTCTGGATATTGACTTTGTATCTGGCTGTTTGGCCAAATTCATTTTAAGGGAGAGCAGCTTTTTGATGGAGTCTATAGGATTTTCTATGTACACTATCATGTCATTTGCAAACAATGATAGTTTTGTTTCCTCCTTTCTGAGTTGGATGCCTTTTATTTCCTTCTCTTATCTAATCACTGTGGCTAAGACTTCCAATACCATATTGAATAGAAGTAGTGAAAGTAGACAACCTTGACTTGTTCCTGATCTTAGTGGAAAAGATTTTAGTTTTTGCCCATTGAGTATGATGTTAGCTGTAAATCTCTCATGTATGGTCTTTATTATGATGAGGAATGCTCCCTCTATTCCCACTTTGCTGAGTGTTTTTATCATAAATGGGTGCTGTACCTTATCAAATGCTTTTTCTGCATCTATTGATACGATCATGTGATTTTTGTCTTTGCTTTTGTTTATGTGATGTATTACATTTACTGATTTGCGAATGTTGAACCTTCCTTGCATCCCTGGGTGAATCCCACTTGGTCATGGTGTATGATATTTTTAATGTATCGTTGGATGAGGTTTGCCAATATTTTGTTGAGAATTTTAGCGTCTATGTTCATTAGTGATATTGGCCTGAAGTTTTCTTTCTTTGTTGTGTCTTTATCTGGTTTTGGGATTAGGATGATGCTAGTTTAATAAAAAGAGTTTGGGAGTCTTCCATCATTTTGGATTTTTTTAAATAGTCTGTGAAGGATAGGGGTTAGCTCTTCCCTAAATGCTTTGTAGAATTCTCCTGTGAAACCATCTGGTCCAGGGCTTTTGTGTGTCAGGAGTGTTTTGATTACTGCTTCAATCTCATCTGCTGTTATTGGTCTGTTCAGGCTTTCTGCTTCTTCTTCATTCAGGTTTGGAAGATTATATTTTTCTAGAAACTTGTCCATTTCACCTAGGTTTTCAAATTTCTTGGCATACAGTTCTTCATAATAATTCCTTACAATCCTTTGTATTTCTGTGGTGTCAGTTGTAATCTCTCCTCTTTCATTTCTGATTGTGTTTATTTGAGTCTTCTCTCTCTCTCTCCCCCCCCCTTTTTTTTTTTTTTTTGATGAGCCTGCTTAAAGACTTGTCGATTTTGTTTATCTTTTCAAAGAAACAGCTCCTGGATTCAATGCTCCTTAGAATTGTGCATTTACTCTCTATGTCATTTAGTTCTGCTCTGATCTTGGTTATTTCCTTCCTTCTACTTGCTCTGGGCTGTCTTTGTTGTTGTTCCTCGAATTCTTGTAGGCATAGGGTTAAGTTGTTTGTTTGAAATGTTTCTATCTTTTTTAGGTAGGCCTGTATCACTATGAACTTCCCTCTCAGGACTGCCTTTGCTGTCTCCCATAAGTTTTGGGTCATTGTGAGTTGTTTTGTTTGTTTCCAGAAACTTTTTGATTTCCTCCCTAATTGCGTTCTTGACCCATTCATTGTTTAAAAGCGTGCTATTCAATCTCCATGATTTTGAGTGTTTTGGGTTTTTCCCCTTTGGGTTGGTTTCAGTCCCTTGTGGTCAGAGAAAATGCTTGGTATGATTTTAATTTTCTTGGATTTGTTGAGGCTTGCTTTGTGTTCTTCCATGTAGTCTATCTTTGAAAATGTTCCATGTGCATTTGAAAAGAAAGTGTATTTAGTTTCTTTGGGATGAAGCGCCCTATATATATCAGTTAAGTCCATTTCATCTAGTGTGTTGTTCAATGCCACAATATCTTTGTTGATATTTTGTTTGGAAGATCTGTACATTTTTGAGGTGTTAAAATCCCCTACTATAATTGTGGGGTGTTAAAATCCCCTACTATAATTGTGTTGCTCTCAATATCTTTCTTGAAGTCCTCTAAGATTTTTTTGATGTATTTAGGCGCTCCTATGTTGGGTGCATATATATTTACAATGTTTATGTCATCTTGGTGGATTCTTCCCTTGAGTATTATGAAGTGACCTTCTGGGTCTCTCTTTATGGCTCTTCTTTTGAAGTCTATTTTGTCTGATATGAGTATTGCTACCCCGGCTTTTTTTTTTTTCCTGTCCATTTGCTTGGGAAATTTGTTTCCAGCCCTTCATTTTGAGTTTGTGTAGGTCTTTTGTCCTGAGGTGGGTCTCTTGTAGGCAGCATATGTGTGGGTCATGCTATCTTACCTATTCAGCTATTCTATGTCTTTTGATTGGAGCATTTAATCCATTTATGTTTAAGGTTATCATTGATAGGTACTTATTCATTGCCATTTTCATACCTGTGTCCCTCCCTCCCTCTCTCTCTCTCTCTCTCTCTCTCTCTCTCTCTCTCTTCCTTCCTTTCCTTAAAGCAGTCCCTTTATTTTTTTTATTTTTAGTTTTTCAATCAGTATTTTTTTAATTGTTGATATTGTACAATTTTCTGTCTTTTATCCCACCCCCAGCCCACCACCCCAAGCAGTCCCTTTAGTATCTCTTGCAGAACTGGTTTGGTAGAGGTATGTTCTTTGAGATTTCTTTTGCCTGGGAAGCTCCTTATTTGGCCTTCTATCTTGATTGAAAGCCTTGCTGGATAGAGTAGTCTTGGTTGCAGGCCCTTGCTTCTCATTACTTGGAATATTTCTTGCCATTCTCTTCTGGCTTGGAGCGTTTCCATTGAGAAGTCAGCTGTTAACCTTATCAGGGTTCCCTTGTATTTTACTACCTGTTTCTCCCTTGCTGCCTTTAAGATTCTCTCTTTGTCTTGGAATTTTGCCATTTTAATGATGATGTGTCTTGAAGTGGGCCTGTTTGGGTTCCTCTTGATTGGGACTCTCTGTGTTCCCTGGATTTGTGTGACTTTTTCTCTCATCAAATTAGGGAAGTTTTCCATCATTACTTTTTCAAATAGGTTTTCTATCCCTTGCTCTTCTTCTTTTCCTTCTGGTATCCCTATTATATGGATATTATTATGTTTCATATTGTCTTGCATTTCTCTCAGTCCCTCTGCATTCTTTCTGAGCCTCTTTTCCTTTTCTTGCTCTTTCTGGGTGTGTTTTTCTATTTTGTCCTCCAACTCGCTGATCTGATCTTCTGCTTCATCAGTTCTGCTTTTGATTCCTTCTACGGTGTTCTTCAGTTCAGGAATTGTATTCTTCATTTCCTCTTGGCCTTTGTTGATAGTTTCTAGTTTCTATTTCCTTTTTCATGTTGATTTAATTTGCTGTGAGTTCATTGTAGCTTCCCTGTAGTTTCTGGTAGCTCATTGAGAGCTCATGGAGCTTCCTGACAACCATTGCTTTGAACTCAGTATCTGATATTTGAGTTGCCTCTGTGTCATTTAGCATTCTTTCTGTGGCTACCTCCTTTTCTTTCATTTGGGGCTTGTTTCTTTGTCTTCCCATTGTTTGTAAGACTCTTCTTGTTAGCCTCAGCTTCTTAAATGGATCTGTTCTGGCTCCCTGGGTTTATGGTGTGAACTTCTGTGGTAGAATACCTGTGAGATTCAGTGGTGCAGTCTCCTTTGGGTTTCCTGGTGTTCACACCTTGCACTGTCTCAGCTATTGGGATGCCCCCTCTTTGGGTCCAACTTAATTTTTTTCACAGCCTTAGGTTTTTTTTTTTTCTCACTCATCGCTATTTAAAAAGAGAATAGAAAAAAATGAAAAAAGAAGGGAAAAAAGAGGAAGAAAGAAGAGATAACATTGGAAAGAAAGGAAGAAGGAATAAAACAAGAAAGAAGTAAAGAGAAGAAAAGAAATTGAGGAATAAAAATAATAAAAAAATTAAAAATATATAATTAAAAGACAATAAAACAAAACAAAAAACCCCACAAAAACAAAAAACAAACCAACCCCTCCCCCACAAAACCCCCAAAAAGCCTTTTGCTCTTTTCAAACTGGCCGTACTGTATTTTCTGTTCTTGCTGGCTTCAACAGGCTGAGGGGTGACTCGTATCGCTTTTCTCCCTGTTCCACACTCAGTCAGCTTTGGGCCACTCTCCTCAGTGCCAGCTGTACACTCTCCCCAGGGCTAGCAGTGCACTCTCCATGCAGGGCCTTGGGCATGGTTTCTGAGCCTCCTGCAGAGTGTGCTCTTTCCTGAGTTTATGGGTTTGAGCGGAGATCACCTACATATTGAGCACTCCCTGCGTTTATTGTTGTGAGCTCCGGGTCTCCTACAGGGCACACGCGCCTACCCAAGGGATGTGGGCTACCTGAGTTTCCTGAGTTGTGTGCACTCACCCTAGGATCATGGATGTGATCTCTGGGTCTCCCACAAAGCCCCCTCCTCCAGTCCCAGGGCTGCCTCAGGTAGGTCACAGAGCCGCCACATCTGGTTTTCCAATGTCTGCTACTGGTTTTGATCTCTTATTTTCATATATGCTTTGGTACTGTTGGCCGTCTGCTCTGTTCCTCTGTAGATCGGCTAGGTTTTTCTCCCATGTGTAGAAGGAAGTGGAATCTGCCTCCTCGTACTGTGCCTCCATCTTCCTCTCCATTATGGTTTTTTATAAGTTATTTCAAGGCGAAAGCTTCTATGGTTTTATGTCTACTATTATTTTAATTAGGAGTATTCCAATAGTAAGTAATCTTACATCTCAGATAACTAATGCCTGTATCATACATAGTAGGCTCTAAAATTTCCTAAATTATTTTCCTATAATGTTATTCCTCAAGCTCGCCAAATGTATACTTATTCCCCAACATCTCTTGCATAATTTCTATTACTGGTACACTTTAAAAATCCCCACAAGTTTATTATTATTATAAAATAAAACTAACATAAATCACTCAAATGTTTCAGAAATTCTAAATGATAGAATTGCTCTTTGACACCATCCTGAATTCTCTCAAAAACTAACCACTGTAGGGTTTCTTATGTATTCTTCTAGAATAATGTAATTACTATTTTTGGAAAAATGTACACAAATATGTTTATAATGATCAAGTAAAAGTTGTTATATGAGATCTGTCTGTACCAATAATACATACATTTGTGATATAAACAGTATGTAACATTTCATTATATTGACATATTATAAATTATTTGACCAGTTTCCTAGTTATGGGTAATTAACTTTATCTCTAGTTTGTTTTAATTATAATACAGCAATAAATAATTTTGAACATATGTTTTGATATATTCTTGTGAGTCAATCCAAGATAACATTAATGAATATGAAATTTTGAAACACAGTACATGCATTCTACATTCTGATAGATATGACCACATTTCCTTTAAAACATTTGCATCTACTTACACACCCCTGGAAAATTTATGATGATACTTATTTTCTTACTGTCTAACCAATGCTGGATATTATCTAACATTTCATATTTGTCAATTTCATGTTTTACTTGCATATCTTTATGCATGAATAAGATTGACAATCAGCTCATACAGCTGTACTGTTTTTCTGAAAGCTACCCTTTTAAATTTTTTTTCTGATTTCAATTGCTGTATTTATCATATAACCTCATTGTTATTTTGTGTATATATTATTTGACCTGAGAAAGTGAGCTATTTACTCATCTAGTTGCTGTATGTCCTATATGTGCTGTCAATGCAAGTTCACATTTTGTTCATTTTTTAAAAATTCTATTTTTTCTATATAGAAATTTTAAGGTTTTATGCATCAAAATTTATCAAGCTTTAAAAATTACATATGGTTTTGTTTTTCTTGGAAAAGCCACTACTTGAATTGTATTAATTCAACAAATTTTTCTTCTAGCATTTTATTTTTCATTAGTAACATTTAATTTTCTGAAATGTATAGTTAATATTTTGATTTAATAAGGTAACAAAACACTTTATTCACCCTTTAAGGAAGTGCTCAATAACCATATGTGACAGCTTCTATATTATAGAACTTGTCCATCATCACAAAAGTATCATTGGATAGTGAAAGTATAAAGAACCCCCCCCCCCAATTTAATATTTAGATTTTATTTTTGGGGTAGTCCATAATGAATAAATAATAACACACTGTGATAAAAGGGGAATGTTTACATGCATTTCTAACATATTCTAGAGCTTAATGGAACATTGGAGCCCAATATTAGAAAAGAATTTTACTACCCAAATCACTGAGTTTGCGTATTGATATAAACATACAGTGGGGTGCTAGTGGATAGAGCTAAGATATTCTTAGAGATTGGCCAGTTTAAACATCTCATTTTCTGCAAATATTGAGACAAAGTCTTCAGAGATTAAATAAATTTCCTACTCAGTTTAAAAAAAGAACAATGTCAAGAATTCAGGTCTGCTGCCTCTCAATTTAATCCAGCAGCCTACATTTGTTATTAATGCATATTAGTGTGAAAAAAATTATTTAGTGTACTTGAGGTACCATCAAGTAAACACAGAGGGGAAAAAAAAACATTAATGCCTCAGAGTCTATGCTTAAGTGTATATGTTCCCTAAATGTAAACTGCCCTGAGTGTGGTCCTGGGCACTGCCCTTGCTACATAAAATGCAAAAAAAAAAAAAAAAAACAAAAAAAAACAGTACTTTTATACACTCCTCAGGAAAAAACTAACCAGTTCCAAAAATATAAGTGAACAATGTGTATTTTATCAATGATTTTGTAGCAGAAGAGGAAGAGGAAGCTTGTATCACATCTTGCATAAAAATGCTTTAAACTTCCTCTTCATACAAGTCTACTGACCAGTCTCTTGGAGATTCACGTTCTCTGCTTTTTTACACATTGCTTCCAGCTTTCTTATCCCTGTCTACTTTCTAAAAATCCCCAATCCCAAATGCTTCTTCCTTTTTCTTGCAGAAAAATTCAGATGATTTCCTGTTTCTACATCTAAAATCACACCCACACCTTTCAAGGTTATCACCAACAGAGGTTCTGTTGTAAACTAATCCAAGCCAAAAAGTCAACAGCTCTCAGGTCTTTTATTAGCAGCTCTCTCAAAAGATTATGGTGGGTTGAGTTTTGTCTGGTGTAATATCATTACTAGCTTTTTTTCAAAATTGAATTTATTGGGGTGATACTGGTTCACAAAACCATACAGGTTTTAAGTGTACAACTCAACGAAACATCATCTGCACACTGTATTGGGTGCCCATCATCCCAAGTAAAGTCTCTCTCTGTCCCTATTTTCCCCCATTTTCCCATCTCCACCTACCTCTCACCCCCTTTCTCTCTGGCTATCACCATACTATCTGTGTCTCTGTGAGTATATATATATATGTGTGTATGTGTATATATATTTGTGTGTGTGTGTATATATGTATGCGTGTGTATATATATATATGTATTTGCTTAATCCTTTAGCTTTCTTTCACCCAGCTCTTCCAAAACCCTGGGCCTCTGACAGCTCTCAGTCTCTTTTATGTAGCCTTGTCTCTATTTCCATTCATCAGTTTATTTCATTCATTATGTTCCATATGTAAATGAGATCATGTAGTGTATGTCTTTCTCTGGTTGGCTTATTTCACTTAGCATAAAAATCTCTGGGTCCATCCATGCTATTACAAATCACAAGACCTACCTTCCTTCCTTCCTTCCTTCCTCTTTCTTTCCTTCCTTCTCTTTCTTTCTTTCCTTCTCTTTCTTTCTTTCCTTCCTTCTCTCTCTTCCTTCCTTCCTTCCTTCCTTCCTTCCTTCCTTCCTTCCTTCCTTTCTTTCTTTCTTTCCTTTCTTCCTTTCCTTTCCTTTCCTTTCCTTTCTTTCTTCTTTTTATGGCCAAGTAGTATTTCATTATATAAACGTACCACAGCTTTTAATGAAAAGTCAACAAATTCTCAGACCATATATGTCTACACATATATAGGCATTTCTTAAGTAATTATTCATTAGTAAGCAGGCATAAAGCTTTCATACAGAATGTAAGATTCTGGATATACTACTGTCTTGTAGGGGCTGTCTCCATGACATACTCACTTGACATTATTCTAAAAAGCTCATTTGGAATTATGCCAGAAGCAGAAATCTTTTTGCCTCGCAGTCATCAGGCCACCAGAAATTCTTTTAATAATGGCAGGAAATGGAATCATTTGGCAAATCCAAGCTTGGGCTCTATTCCCAGATGAACGCTATAGACCTGGCTGGATTCTTACATGCTGTTCATGAAAAAGAAGGAAGTACCCCTAAAGAATTTTAGCAAATCCACAGAACCTGAATACCATTAATTTCATCCATGGGAAATCATTTCTAACGCTCATAATGCTGATCAATTAAACTATTAATATCGTATATTGTTCTAATTATCAATACATCTGGTTTACATCAAGACATGGATAATTTAGAATTAAAACATGAATAATTTGTAGATTAAGATATTTCAGATATAATGCTAATTCATCACCCATGGGTGCATACTTTTTATTAGAACATTCACTGCATCAGAATATAACTTTGACAACTATACCATACCTACTTTTAAATGCTGAAGTACTTAAATATCAGTCTTTGTAATATCACCCAATTAATAGAATTCATTTAGAAAGCATTGAGGAATAAGTAAAAACTAAAATGTTTCTGATACCTATTTTATACATGTAATTAACTTAGGTTTTATATGTTGAAACTGAGAAATATAAAGGTCTGAGTTCACTGAGGTCTGCATGTTACCTTCATTGTGTTGTGTTAAATGTGATATTGTGGGGAAAGAGAAACTTGGGGAATTTGTTGAGTCCAGAAAAGATAATTCTTCACAAGGGTTTTATGTTAGTTGGCAAGCTGTGAGAGTAGTAGTTCATCAAGTATGATAATTAGCTGAAATAATAATAGATTCACTTCAGTAAAGAAGTTTTTGTTTAACACTTACCAGGACAATCAGAATAGCAACCCTATTTGATAACTCAATATCTTTATTGAAAAAGCATTTTTAAAGAAAATTTTAAAATAATTTACTTTCTAGATTTAAATAAAAAATAGAATAAGACAGGGTTTTGGTAAGATGAATTTAAATAACCACATTTAAAATATATATTCATAAAGTGAAAATATTAAGATTATACAAGGTCTGTCTAGAAGGTATCTATCCATGTGATATGAAAAATAGGGACATTTATTGAAGAAGATACGAGATACAAGAAACATTGTACATGGGACAATGACACCTCAGTCCTCTTCTAAGTAGGTACCTCAGGACCTCACACAGTTCTCCCAATAGCCATCAGCTGCCCCACTGTATTTTCCTGAATGTCATTGACAATCTGAAATCTCTTCCCTTTCAAATGTGATTTTAGTTTTGGAAAAAGCCAGGAGTTGCAGGGCACTAAATGTGGGCAGTAGGGGACCTGAGTCACCCAGGTGATCTGATGTTCCACTGAAAACTGCAAGAGACATGATACATGAGTGAGCGTGTTGTGATGAAGCTTTCAATCATCAGGTGTCCATAGCTGTGGCCTTCTGAATCATCCAAATAGTTTCTATGGAGGAATGTTCAAGCTTAATGAAAAATTTGGTGCAGATTTGTTGCTTTACTTGCTCAGTCATTTTGGATGTGATGGCCACACAGTACACATGCTCACTCAATGTCATCTATGACCCCCACTGACTAGTACAGTGAAGTCATCATTTTTCACACATGAGCATTCCAATCTTCTCTTTTTGGCTGCCAGGATACATCAATATCCTGCCAGCCATTCTCATTATATTAAAAATGGCTGGACTTTTTCTAGACAGACCTTGTATAATATATATTTTAGTATTAATTCAGGGAGAATAAGTTGATCTTACATGTTATCTGTTCTGCCTGATACTTTGTACATCTTGTCTTATTCTTATAACATTATGGAAGCATATATTAATTATTCCTTGTAATATTTCATAAATTCTCTTAATGAATTTTTAATTATTATAAAAAAAATCTCTGGTATATTGCTACAATACCAAACTCTAATTTAGGCATAGCTTTTATGTTTATTTAATTTTTTGTTTTCTATTACTATCAGTGTGGTGGAGGAAAACCAGGTTGTTATGTATTTTGACAGGGTGTTATAAGGCATTACATACTCAGGGGTGCTTCCCCTCCCTAGACTGGGTTATTTTCTTCCATCTTGTTCTAGTCTAAAGACATGGGCAACAATGATCAGAGAACAATCAAAGTATTCAAACAGCGTTCATTGCCCTCAAATAAAAAGGTAAGATACATTTAGATTTTATCTGTTCTGATAGTTGTCCTCTGTCCCAAAAGGAGGAACTCCTCACATTATCTGTTTGAATTCTTCTTAACTCAGAGCTGACATTCTTCAGCTTTGGGATATAAATCAAGAGAGGATTTGCCACAGCAATCCTCTTTTTTAATTAAAAAAAGATGGTAAAAAATACCAGTTGACTATGCCAGCAAACAGAGTATTTTGATGCTTGTAATTAATCACACTGTTATAGAAATTGTGACTGTTAATGGAATCCAGATATAGTTCCTTTTGCTGAACCTGAAATACAAATGTTACATTTCTCTCCAAAGTATCTATGGAGAACACACACACACACACACACACACACACACACACACACACACACACATTACTTTAAAGAATGGATTTGCTGAATTTAGGCAACTTTCTCCTAGGACCCAGTAACATTGGCACATTTTACAAAAAATATTTTTTAAATATTAGCCAAATATATTTTTAAAAAGAATATTAGTCTAGTGGAAGGAAAATGTAGTTATGACATGGGTGTTGGAGAGCAGTTCTCAAGCCCTATATATTTATTTAGTTTTTATTGCATTTCTTTCCATTGCCATTTAGTCCCCTTATACCCACTTCCCCCCAGCAATCACCACACTGTTGCTCATGTCCAGGAGTCCTTTTTCTATTTTGCTCAATCCCTTCACCCCCCACCTCCCTCAACACTAGCTGTCATCATGCTCTCCATCTACGAGGCTGCCCCCATTTTCCTTGTTAGTTCGGTTTTTTTCATTAGATTCAACTTATGAATAAAATCATATGGAATTTGTCTTTCTCTGACTGGCTTATATCCCTTAGCATAATGTTCCCCAGGTCCATCCATCCTGTCACAAAGGGTAAAACTCTCTCATTTTTCATGGCTAAGTAATATTGCATTGTGTAAATGTCCTATAATTGTTTTATCCACTCATCTGCTGATGGACACTTGGGCTGATTCCATATCTTGGCAATTGTAAATAACACTGCAATGAACATGGGGGGACTTATGTTCTTTTGAATTAGAATTTTGGGTTCCTCCAGATATAATCCCAGAAGTAGGATCACTGGGTCAAAAGGCAGATCCATTTTTACCTTTTTGAGGTCTCTTTAAACTGCTTTCTGCGGTGGCTGCACCAGCCTGCATTCCTACCAGTGCACTAGGGTTCCGCTTTTTCCACATCCTCACCAGCACTTGTTTGTTGATTTACTGATGATAGCTATTCTGACAGGTGTGAGATGAAATCTCATTGTGGTTTTAATTTGCATCTCTCTGATGATTAGTGATGTTGAGCATCTTTTCTTATATCTATTGGCCATTTATATGTCCTCTTTGGAGAAGTATCTATTCAGGTTTTCACCCATTTTTTTTATTGGGTTGGTTGATGTTTTGGTATTGAGTTTTGCAAGCTCTATTTAGAGAAATTTCTTAATGGACTCATGCAACATAGTGTCAACAGAATAAACAATTTTGTGCCAGTTTGAAGAAGCAGGGATATCTTAAGCACTATTAGTGTTGGTGGCTTGAGCATAGTTAAAATTGCAGGGATTTTAAAGATAACCTATTTCAGATCCTTCACTTAACAGGGAGAATGCTGAATCCCTGAACAAGCGCAGGACCTTCCAACCAGAGTTTCATGGAAGCTGTGAGTGGAAGTCAAAGCTATGAACTTCTTGTCTGGTGCAAATTCCAAAGTAAGAAACAGCATTATTGATATTTTTCTGGCACCCAATTGTAAAGTTGTCTAAGCTGACTAAGAAGAAAATAAAAGCAAATTCTGACTGAAGGGAAATCTATGAGGAGATAAAGATGATGAAATTCCTAAGTCAAAGAATAAAGAGATTGAAAAATTAAACAGTCAGTGGAAAGTTAAACCAAAGAATCAGAGAGAAGTCTAACAACTGGGTCAGGATGATCTCTATACAGAATGAGATGTAGGAATGATCTAAGGAAGCTGGGGGAAATCCAATGGGGAAGTGGCAAATGGAATTTATATACTAATACCATGAAAGCAGAAGGCAGCCCAGAAAAACTAATCGACATTAATAACTCGATTATCTTTTCTCCCCAAATTGTCATTAGAAATGCATTTATTGATGGATATGTTAGAAAATAAAGACAGCATAATTTTAGATATATAAGCATGCTGAGAATAAAAAGACAGTATTTTCTGGAAACTGAGTAGGAACTGAGTAGGAACTAAGTAGGAACTTAGGAACTAAGTAGGAACTAATCAACTTATAGGAAACTTTTTGTGTGTAACAACTGCAATTATTTAAGTTGCAATAGCTAACTAAATTTGGTCTGACAAAACAAATGTGTTATTGTAGCAATCATTACAAAATTAGAGTAATTTAATGCTACAATAACAATGTTCTTGAGTCCACATGAAAATCATAAATCATTCCATTGGTACTTTAGAGTTTATTTTAAAGTTGTGAAAATATATTTTTATAAATGTTACTTTTCCTAATTCTAATAAAATACAATGCTTTAAAAGTTGTGTACAGTCAATAGCATAGTTACTGATATTAATAAAGCATATTTAGTTTAGAACAAGGAACAAAATAGCCACTGATAAATAAAAAACAAAGCCTTTTGTTTGGAAAATCTTTTCCTACTCAATTTTTATGTTAACAATGACAATGAATCAAAAAAGAAAAATGATTCCACTTTAGGATTTAGTACTGTAAGATTTAAAAAATCAAACTGAATTAAAGTTTCAATATGTCCAATATGGCTTTATTGGTTTTGCTTTTGTTATGTGTTTAGGAAAAGTGTTCAGAGAATAAGTGGGAGTCTAACATCCTTTAAACAGAAACAAACAAACAAACAAAAATTCTTTTTACTTTACTGAAACAGTGAACTAATTATATGTCTAAAGAAAGGAAATTCATCCAAACCAAGAGTTTTAGAGTTCTGGCAATAGTTCTTTACCTTAGGCAACTAAAATAATTATCTACTTTAATTTAAGAATGTTTTTAAATTTCAAAGTAGAATGTTGTCATCTAGTTAAGTAATATTTGCCACAGTAAATTATATGGTGGTTCTATTACATGTGTGGTTCCCATGAGGCAGAATGTAGGCAAACCACCAGAAACAGAGTATGAGGCACACCTAAATCAGAGTAGCTGTAGTGAAAATACGTATGTGTCCCCATACAGCAAACGGTATCTCCCTGACATTTATACAAATCCTGTATTACCTCTGAATGTGAAAAAATGAGACTGGTAATGTGTAGGAATAATAATTTTCTACCTCAGGGCATCCTTATGGAGAAAGTAGGGGTAGGGTTTTAGGGGATGGATATGAAGCATAAGACAGATGGGAAAAATGAAGAGATACTATAACTTAGAATCTATTGGATTTCTCTACAAACTTTTTAAATACTTACAACTTTTCTGAGTAGTTTAAACTTAATATTTCATTAGATATCAGGTAACTGAATCCTAAGGGGAACATCTAAAATTACTGATCCATAAAGAATAAGTTCAAAACTCACAAATAAAAAGGAAGACTTTTTTTTTAAAAAAAAAAAACTCCTCAGTCTATTAGAGAAATCATATCATTACTTGGTAATCAACAATGTGTAGATAATATTATTTTTCTTTTTCTTAGTGATGAGGTTCTGCCACTCCTTCAATGTCAACAACCTTCCCAGAGTAAAAAAAAATAGATTATACTTACAAAGCTAAAGTTTGATATATGAATTTACTTTTTTGGCTACCACCATCTTTCTAACTGTCATGGTCTGCTTCGTCACTTCATCTCTTCCCTACTTTTTTTATCAGAATGTTTAGAGCTGTTTTATTACTTATTCTTTCATAACAGTGGGTACATCATGAAAGTTTTAGAATACCATTTAGTCTCCAGATTTGTGACACTCTAATTTGCTTTATTTTTTTTAAAGAAATAGCATTTAATTAATGATTACCACATTAAATTTGTCAGTAGGATTTGTGGAGATGGAAAAATTACACAGCCTCAAGCAGTGCTTGATGTACTTAGCCTCGACAGTGATGTGCCTGCCTAAATGGGAAGACTCTTGTGGTAGCTGGTTTCAAATCTTTTTCCATAGCACCCCTTGGGAGGCCTAAATGAGTTCCTTATATCCCACTTCCTTTTTTGCTACAGGCATCAAAGTGTCATCTTTCTTTGTGACTCCCAGCTATTTACCTCATTTCCCAGGTCTCTGCCTTAGGATTGGCTCTGGGGTGTCTCTTTAGAATCTTGTGTCCAAAATGCCTTTCTTTGGGACTCTAGAGAGAAAAAAATACAAAAGTCCATTTTATTTTAGACTGCACTATGAAAACAACAGGGACTGAGGTAGTAAGTTACACAAATTATTAACATAAGTATGTAACAATGATTACAAAATACTTACAGGAATAGAAATATCTGAACAATATAGTTCTCTACTCCTTTCTGAGATGGTAAATAAAAGAAGACCCTCCTAGATTTTGGTCCTACACTTTTATTTTGAAAGGTGGGATTCAACTATGCCTTGCCATTCATTCATTATCCCTCTTGTGCCAGTAGTCACCAGAGGCCAACCTCTACTTCTTATCACTTAGTATTTGTTGCCCTCAGTCACTTCCCATCACCAGCAACTGCTGTCTTGGATAACTGCTTCTGTGAAGATCAGTCCCTCTGAACAGACTACAGATAAAAATCAACACTTGCAAATCAAGAGGAAAACTTGCTTCCCTAAAGAAATGTAGATTCTGAGGCAAACATTTCATATAATTGATGTTGCCACAAACATTTGTGATGTTTTTTCCTAGCTCCTGGACTTTACAGGTGAATACTACTCAGGTATGAAAATTTGGAAGAGAAAAAAGCTATGTGTCAACATGCTTTTAAAAATTCAACCTAGTGCTTTTTGGTACAGCTGAGATTAATATGCTACTTTGCTATTTCAAGTTAAATCTATAGTCATACATTTAAATTGCATAGAATCACTTGCTTTAAAAGAGGTGATATAAAAAGGAAATATTTAGCAATACTGTAACAAATAAAATGTGAGAAGAAATCTATTTTAAGAAATTTTTGGTTTGTATTTTTTTCACTTAATATGTTAAAAATGTTCCACGAACTTTTATCTTTTCCTTCTTAAATATTTTTCATTTCTTTTAAACCTATGGAGTTCTTGAACCTTCTGATTATATCCCATCCACTTTGTCTTTGCATCAGTTTCCTGATGTTTATCCAACATTTCCTCAACATTTAGACAGTATTGCATAGATTCTAGCTCCAATGCAACAATATCCGAGTGTGTATTGATGATTACAGTCCTTTATTTTGTGTAAATCCAAATATGTCTTTATCCCCTCATAAACACACTGTTTTGACAGATCAACAGAGGCAATTTTGTTTGTAGTTGGGCTGTAATTTCAAAGAGACTACTGTTTTTAAAGCTTCTCAGTGAAGAAATGATGGGCTGTCGAGGCATCCAATCATCATTCCATCACTTCATTTAAGGTGTATTCAAAAAGCATGTTCCTTTTTGTTAATAGCAGCTCTAAATAGTAAGCTGGCACAACTTTTGCATAAAACTCTCACGGGAATTTTGTATTACATATTTCACATGTACTAATGTGATATTTATCTTTATGAGAAAAAACACATCTTACTTGAAATGTATTGAAAATAACTTTTGAGGCTCACAATTTTTTTCAGCTTGAGGTATAATTGAGCAATAAAATCATAAGACATTTAAGGGCTGCAATGTGATGATTTAATAAAGATATACATTGTGGAATGATTCTCCTCATCCAGTCAGTTCGCACCTATCACCTCACATGCACTCTCTCTCTCTCTCTCTCTCTCTCTCTCTCTCTCTCTCTCTCTCTCTCCCTCTCTCTCTCTCTCGGTGAGAACATCTAAGTTCTACTGTCCTGGCAAATTTCAAACAGCTGATACAGTATCATCAACTATAGTCACCATATTATATATTAGGTCCTCAGAACTTTTTCATCTTATAACTGAGAGTCTGTACACTTCTACCAACCTCTCCCCACTTTCCCCACCCCTCAGCCCCTGGCCGTGACTTTTCTACTTTTTATCAGTTTGATGATCTTAAAGATTTTAATAAAAATTATGGTATGTAGTGTTTATCTTTTTGGTTTATTTCATATAGCATAATATCTTCTGGGCCCACCCATGTTGTCACAAATGTCAGGATTTTCTTCTTTCTCCTAGCTGAATAATATTCCACTATATTATATGTATCTTACATATCCTTGATTCTTTCATCCATTGGTGGACATTTAGGTTGTTTTCATACCTTAACTGTTATGAATAATGCTGTAATAAATACAGTAGTATGGATATTTCTTAAAGATAATGGTTTTATTATCTTTGGATATATACCAAGAAGTAGGAATGTTGGATCATGTGGGAGATCTATTTTTAATATCTCGAGGAACCTTCATTCTATTTTCCATAGTGGCTGTGTCAATTTACATTTCCATTAACAGTACACAAGGATTCCTTTTTCTCCACATCCTTAATAGCAGTTGTTATTTCTTAGATTAAAAAAAAATATTTCCACATATAATTGACATATACATTTTCAGATGTACAAAATAATGATCAGATATTTATATAACTTATAAGTGATCACTTCAATAAGTACCCATCTGGCACCATATATAGTTATTATAATATTACTGACTATATCCTTTATTGTTGTAACTTAAATCTGTGTTATAAATTTTTTAAGAAATAATTTTTTCAACTTAAAAAAATAAAAATTTATTTGTTTATTTTTAGAGAGAGGGGAAAGAAGGGAGAAGGAAACATCAATATGTGGTTACCTCTCATGTGCCCCCTACTGAGGACCTGGCCCTCAACCCAGGCATGTGTCCTAGACTGGGATTCAAACTAGAGACCCTTTGGTTCACAGGCTGGCACTCAATCCACTGAGCCATACCAGCCAGGGCAATTTTTATAACTGTACTTAATCCCTTTCACCTTTCTCACCCCTTCCCTAAACCTTTTTGGCTTTTTGATAATAGCTATTCTAACAAATATGAGATGATCTATTATGGTTTTGATTTGCATTTCCCTGATGATTAGCAATGTTGATTAATGACATTTCCATGTACATATTGATCATTTGTATGTCTTCTTTGGAAAAATGTCTATTCAGGTACTTTGCCCATTTTTAACTGGTTTGTTTAGTTTTGCTATTGAGTTTCATAATTTCCTTTCATAGTTTGGATATTAACACTTTACTGGATATGTGATTTGCAAATAGTTTCCCACATTCCATAGACTATCTTTTAATTTTGTTGACAGTTTCCTTTGCTGTGAAGAAGCTTTTTAATGTGCTGTAGTCCCACTTGTTTATTTTAAATGGTTTTTGTTTCCTTTGCTTTTGGTGTCATTTCAAAAAGTCATTGCCAAGACAATGTCAAGGAGCTTAGCCTCTGTATTTTCTTCTAGGACTTTAATGGTTTCAGGTCCTATGTTTAAGTCTTTAACATATTTTGAGTTGATTTTTGTGTATGGTATAATATAAAGGTCAAATTTTATTTTTTTAAAAAAATATATGTCTGTTTGGTTTTCCCAGCACCATTTATCAAAGAGACTATTTTTCCACGTTGTATATTCTTGGCTCCTTTGTCAATAATTAATTAACCATTTATATATGGGTTTATATCTATGCTCTGTATTCTGTTCCATTGATCTATGTATCTGTCTTCATATATATATACCATATTGCTTTGGTTATTATAGCTTTGTAATATAGTTTGAAATCGGGAAATGTGATGCCTCCAATTTTGTTCTTTTTTCTCAACTGTACTTTGATATTGAAGTTCTTTTGTGGTTTCATGTAAATTTTAGGATTGGTTGTTCTACTTCTGTGAAAAATACCATTCAAATTACATTGAATCTGTACCTCTCTTTGGGCAGTATTGGCCTTTTAACAATTAATTCTTCTAATCCATGAGCACAAAATATCTCTTATTATATATTTTAAATTTCTTTCACTTCCTTGAATAAATTTATCCCTAAGTATTTTATTCTTTTGATGCTATTATCAAAGGGATTCTTTCCTTAATTTCTCTTTCTGACAGTTTGTCATTAGTATATGAAAATTCATCTGGTTTTTAATATTGATTTTTATCATGCAACTTTACTGAATTTGTTTTATATTCCTAACACTTTATTTATTGATTTATTGATTGATTTTGATGAAGTGTTTAGGTTTTCTATATATAATATCATGATCTGCAAATAAAGAGAATTTTACTTATTTTCTAATTTAGTTGCCTGTTATTTCTTTTGCTTGACTAATTGCTCTGGCTAGGACATTCAGTGTTATTTGAATAAAAAGGGGTGAGAGTGAACTTTTGTTTTGTTTCTGATCTTAGAAAAATAAATGTCAGATTTTTACCATTGATTATGATGTTATCTGAAGGATTTTAAATATAGTTTTTACTATGTTGAGGTATCTTTCCTCTATACCCAGTTTGTTGAGAGTTTTTATCATAAAAATGTTGAAGTTTGTCAATTTTTGCATCAGTTGAGATAATTATATGATTTTTTTATTTTTCATTTTATTAATGTGATATATTACATTTATTTATTGAATTTTGGATGTTTAACCTTGCATCCTTGGAATAAATCTTATTTGATTATGGTATATGTTTTTATACCAAGGTCTGTCAGTGCCCCAAAGGCGAAGACCACATTTGACACCTAGAAGTAAGCTGATGAGAAACTCAGCCCTCAGGTAGTAGCTTGGAAAAGCAATTAAACCCCTTCCAAGGAGAAACTAGGAGGTAGGTGTTTTTTGCATCCTCACTTTGTATTGGGCCCATACTTATAGCCTCAGGGGAAAGGGATGGTGCGCTGTTGTTACCTGTTAAGAACTGCTGCTTTGTTTGCTACTGTCCTCTGAGACTCACAAATGCAAACACTATTGGCTATCAAAGACATTTGATCTTGGACCCATCTCTGAGGCAGCATTGCAAAAGCTGGAGTGCAGACATAGGTGCAAGATCCTTCTAGGGTGATCCTGGTGCACACTAGAAGGAGACAGCAGGGGAGATGTCCACAGGCTGGTTTCCCCAGTCTTCAGGGAGAATCACAGCCAGCCTCTCAAATATGTGCTAAATTAGAAGCTTGACTCTCAGACAGCTTTCAAAGTATGCAATCGGGCCTCTCTCAGAGAAACACTGGGAGATGTGCATTCTTGCCCTTTTGTGTGTGTGTGTGCTGAACCCTAAGAAGATAGCTATAGTGAGTGCTCGCACATGCTGCTTTGTTTGCTATAGTCTGGGGTGTCTCATGAATGCAAGCTTCATTGGCTTTCATAACTAGGTGTTTTGGAAATGCATACCTTGGGTGGGAGTGTTAAATTTTGGGGTACTAAATGTGGGTTGCAAACCATTTACGCCTCTGGGAGTAGCTGAGAGTTGGGAGTGCTTTACTGATTATATGACATTGTGCTGGGGGTGGGGTTTATGTCAAGAGTATGCCTCAGCCTTTCCTCCCACGTTCAATGGGGATATTTTCGCATTTGCCCAATGTGTAGTAGGACTCACTCAACTAGTGTCTGGGTTTCTTTCAGAAAGAATTGCTCCCTTAAGTAGAAGTACATTTGGTGTGTCCATGGGAAAAGAGGCATTTGGGAATCTCTCATGTCACCTTCTTGGTGTACCCATCTTCGCAATTTTTATTTAGCATATTTTTCCATGTATAATGAGCACTTTCTCACCCAACTTTTTGATGAAAAAATAAGGATGCACATTATACATGGGTAGCACTAATTCCATATCTATATAAATGTTTATGCTTATGCATTAAA
Organism: Glossophaga mutica; assembly: GCA_039655065.1. Lineage (NCBI taxonomy): Eukaryota > Metazoa > Chordata > Mammalia > Chiroptera > Phyllostomidae > Glossophaga > Glossophaga mutica. The sequence continues at coordinate 80,543,898 of CM077304.1, forward strand.
CATGTAACTCCAGAAAGCAATAACAATACTGGTATGCAAAATAACACCCTGGAATATGATCATTGGTTTTGTTGAACTTTTTAAATGGAATTGATAAATTAAAATGAAAGATAGTTCCCTGAAAATTTGGGCCAAAAACATGGGTATGCATTATACACAGCATAATACGTTATATCTGTTTCCCTAAAGGAGGGACAATAAATCACCAGGTTAAGTGGGAATTATTACTATAAATAGAATTTGACTAAGAATTTCTTGGAAATATGTAGTTATCAATAAAATTACAAATTTGCATACACAAAAAAGCAAAATAAAACAGAACAAAAATGTGAGTTGAATTTAAATATAAAATCTAATGTAGCATATTATATAAGACACATCCAAATAAAATCAATAACCTAAATTATATTCTTGGTCACATGTACAAAAAGTGAATATCTTCTTTAATGAATGCTCTAGTATGTTATGTAGGTAACATGGAAGGTATCACCTTATGTATATATTGGCTATATTAACCATAGATATCAATCTTAACAAAATGTCTCTATACCTACTGGCAACAGAGATTAGCTTTTAACAATTTAAAGTAGCATTTTATACACATCACAATTAAAATATCAAATGTGAAAGACAAAGAGAGAGTCTTACATGCTGTAAGGGAGAAACAGCAAGTAACATACAAGGGAGTTGCAATAAGGCTATCAGGGGATTTCTCAACAGAAACACTGCAAGCCAGAAGCGGTTGGCATGAAATATTCCAGATAATGAAAAACAAGGACCTACAACCAAGATTACTCTATCCATCAAAGTTCTCATTTAAAATACGTGGTGAAATAAAGAGCTTCCCAGATAAAAGAAGGCTAAAAGAGTATGTCTCCATGAAGCCACCAATGAAAGAGATGCTAAAAGGATTGGTATAAAAAGAAGACAGATAGACTGAGAGAGGGGAAGACAGAGAGAAAGAGAGAGCAAGAGAGAGCAAGAAAAACATAGTTATAAAAAATGGCAATGAATAAGTACCTATCAATAATAACCTTAAATAAAAATGGATTGAATGCTCCAATCCAAAGACATAGGGTAGCTGAATGGATAAGAAAACATGATCTGCACATATGCTGCTACAAGAGATGAGCTCACCACAGGAAAAAAAGATCTGCACAGACTGAAAGTGAAGAGATAGGACAAAATATTCCAAGCAAATGGAAATGAAACAAAAAGCCAGGGTAGCATTATTTACATCAGAAAATATAGATCACAAAACAAAGGCCATAAAAAGGGACAGGGAAGAACACTTCATAATAATTAAGGGAAGCATCCTATAAGAAGATAACCATTATAAACATATATGCACACAACATAGGAGCACCCAATATATAAGGAAAATCTTAAAGGACTTCAAGAAAGATATAGGCAGCAACACACTTAGAGTAGGGTATTTTTAACACCCTACTGTCAACAATGGATAGATCTTCTAAACAAAGAGTCAACAAGGACACTGTGTCACTGAAGGACACTCTAGAACAAATGGAATTAATTAATATATACATAAATTTTCACCCCAAAGAAGCAAAATATACATTCTTTTCAAAAGCACTTGGGACATTTTGAAAGACAGACCACATGGTAGGACACAACGCAAGCCTCAACAAATTTGTCAAAACAAGAAAATTGAAATCATATCAAGCATTTTCTTGGATCACAATGGCATGAAACTAGAACCAACCTCAGGGAAAAAACTCAAAACATTTCAATTCTTGGAGATTGAATGGCATACTACTAAACAATGAATGGGTTAAAAATGAGATCAAGGAAGAAATCAAAAAGTTCTGGAAACAAATGAAAATGAACACACAACAACCCACAACCTATAATACACAACGAAGGCAGTCCTGAGAGAGAAGTTCATAGTAATACGGGCCTACCTACAAAAGATAGAAACATTTCAAATAAACAACCTAACCTACATCTACAAGAACTAGAGGAACAGCCCTGGCTGGTGTAGCTCAGTGGATTGAGCGCGGGCCTGCGAACCAAAGGATCGCGGTTCGATTCCCAGTCAGGGCACATGCCTGGGTTGCCAGGCCAGTTCCCGGCAGGGGACATACAAGAGGCAACCGCACATTGATGTTTCTCTCCCTCTCTCCTTCCCTTCCCCTCTAAAGATAAATAAATAAAATTTAAAGAACTAGAGGAACAGAGCAAATAGAATGAAGGAAATAATCACAATCAGAGCAGAATTAAATGACATAGAGACTAAAAGAACAATTCAAAGGATCAATAAATTTAGGAGCTTGTTCTTTGAAAAGATAAACAAAATCAAAAAGCCTTTAACCAGACTCATTAAGAAAAAGAGAGAGGGGACCTTAATAAATAAAGTAAGAAACAAAAGAGGAGAAATTACAAACAATACTAAAGAAATACAAAGGATTGTCAGAAATTACTATGAACAACTATATGCCACAGAACTTGGCAACCTGGGTGAAATGGACAAATTTCTAGAAACATATAGTCTTACGAAACTGAATCAGGAGGAAGCAGAAAGCCTGAATAGACTGATAACAGCTAGTGAAATTGAAGCAGTAATTGAAAAACTCCTGGCACACAAAAGCCCTGGACCTGATTCCTTCAAAGGCAAATTTTACCAAACATTTAAGGAAGAGCTAAATCCTATCCTTCTCAAACTATTCCAAAAAATTCAGGAAGAAGGAAGACTCCCAAACTCTTGTTATGAGACCAGTACTATCTTAATTCAACCACCAGTTAAAGACACAACAAAGAAACAAAACTCAAGCCACTATGGCTGATGAACATAGATGCTAAAATCCTCTTAATTCAACCACCAGTTAAAGACACAACAAAGAAACAAAACTCAAGCCACTATGGCTGATGAACATAGATGCTAAAATCCTCAACAAAATATTGGCAAACATAGGCAGTAAAATGTCAGATGTCCCATGCAGCAATATCTTCACTGATATATTTCCTAGGGCAAAGAATATAAAGGAAGGAATAAATAAATGGTACTATATCAAATTTAAAAGCTTCTTCACAGCTGAAGAAAACATCAGCAAAATGAAAAGGGAATCAACTGTATGGGAAAACATATTTGCCAATGATACCTCAGGTAAGGGTTTGATCTCCAAAATAAATAAAGAACTCACATGACTCTACTCCAGGAAGACAAATGATCTAATCAAAATGGGCAAAGGACCTGAACAGACACTTCTCCAAGGGCCCAGAGACATGAAAAGATGCTCAGTATCACTAGCCATCGAATTAACACCCCAGTGAGATACCGCTTCACACCAGTCAGAACGACCGATAACAAATCAACAAACAACAAGTGCTAGCAGCATGTGTGGAAAAGGGGACCCTAATGCACTGTTGGTGGGAATGCAAACTGGTGCAGCCACTGTGGAAAACAGTACAGAATTTCCTCAAAAAATTGAAGATGAAACTGCCTTTTAATCCAGTGATCTCAGTGCTGGGATTATATCCTAAGAATCCTGAAACACCAGCTTGAAAAACCTATGCACCCCGATGTTCATAACAGCATTATTTACAATAGCCAAATGCTGGAAATGGCCTAAGAGCCTATCAGTAAATGAGTGGGTTAAAAACTGTGGTACATTTACACAGCGGAATACTATGCAGCAGAAAGAAGGAACTCCTACACTTTGGGACAGTATGGACAGAACTGGAAAGCATGATGCCAAGTGAAATAAGCCAAATACTAAATGATCCTACCTATAAGTGGAACATAATGAACAAAACAAACAAATGAGTAAAATAGAACCAGAGTCATGGAAATAAGGAACAAACTGATGGTATCCAGAGAGGAGGGGGGAGCGGGAAAACAGGGGAAAGAAGGGGAAGGATCTAGTCAAGGAACATGTATAAAGGACCCACAGTAATGGACAACAGGGTGGGGATGGACTGAGGGAGGGGGGGTGGGACAGAGGAGAACAAAAGGGGAAAAACTGGAACAACTGTAATTGAACAATTAAAAAAAATCAATCAAACAAACAAAAAGAATCCACAGAAATAGTAGCATTTTATTTAGCATATTTTCTTTTTAATTATCTTTTGCCACAAAATCTTTTATGTTATTTTAACTTGTTTGTTTCAGTAGCCTTGTAAGAAATAAAGAGGACATATACAAAGAAGTCAAATCAATAATAATGTGCTTATATTTTCCTTTTCATTAGTAAAAGATTTAGTTGAAATATATTAACCTCTGTATTTTCTTATAGCAAATTGCCTGTTTTAATATCTTATGAATTTTTCTTCCCTTTATCTCCACTTTACTGAAAGTGAGCCAATCCTTTTGAAGACATACCTTTACACATATAATCAGGACAAATCTTTGCTGTTTAAATGAGGGAGTTAATGGTAGTCAAGATTATGGAAGTTTGAAATGCTTTTCACAGGTACTGACATCCAAAATTAACTTATGCTTTTGAAATGAATTCACAAAGATTACCACAACTGAAACATTTGAAGAATGTTATCTATTCATATTCAGAGAAACTTGTTTCTGAGACATATAACTTTCTTTTGTGACAGCCTAATAAAAGATAAACTCTTCTTTGTAATATTGTAAAGTTCTGCGCAGCTGAGCTGGTGGTAGTTACATCAGTTGCTGTGACCTGGGCTGCTTTTTCACTGAGCTGCATTTTGGAAGAAACTTATTGACCTGGTTTCTGAAAGAGATAAATTTATCATGCTGTTTCAGTTACTTCTCTCATGCAGGTGGGATATTCTTGACAGAAATTAATCTAAATTATTCATTTACTTCACTTTACTTACCAAATCCTTTCTACTTGCTTAGTTCTCATACTAAGGAAGTTTTCTGAGTGATTAAAAAAAAAAAAAAAAAAAACTTTTATTTGCTTTTCCCATAACTTACTTTGAAGCATCCCTCTAATTATCTTTCCCATTCCTCAGTGAATGACTTGTCCATACTTAGGGTCAATAATTTTATTTGAAAAGATTCATTTACTTTTTCTTTGCACATGACTGTTGCACAGAATATGCTAGGAAGTGATTTCCTATGTATTCATTATGGGAGATGGTAATCAGGGTGCTCTAAGCTTTCTTGTTTTTGCTTTCATTGTCATAATACTTTTACTGGATATTTGCATGTCCAGGACAATTTTTGCTTTGATCTTATGGAAAAGATAATCACAGCTTAAGTTTGTAATTTACTATAACAAACATTTCATGAATTAGATGCAAAATGGAATGATATACAGATTTTGAACGGTTTGTGGTGCATCAATCAAAGCAAAGTGTGCATATGTGGGGCTTTATGCGTGTTTTTCAAATAACTCAGTGTAACATTCATTTTCATAGGTAAATCAGGTATGAAGTTCGTCTCACACAAAGTGGCAACCGATTTTAGGAGCTGCCTAAAACATTAATCCTCCAAAAATGTATTTAAGAATGCATTAAATGTAAATGTCTTTATTTTCAAAAACTTATGTAAGAGTTCACTTAATTGTGTTATATTTCTTTGTTCTAGATAATAATTTATATTAAACAAAAATCATATTAAAAGGCAGAATATGTTGATTTTAGGGTATGCAGAAAGCAATAATAAATAATTTTGATTTAAACAATCCAATTCAATTATATTAAATTACAATTATCTTGAATAAATTAACCAGATTATTGAAAAAATTTTGCTATCTTTTAATTGGAATTAAAATGAAAACTTCAGGAAATTCTATAGCAGTCTAATTATTGTATCTGGATATACTGTATAAACTGAATAATCAAATTGTCATAAATTATTAACATCTGTTGCATTTAAATTTTGCTTTCTCTAGTTAAGATCTTATCTCAAGTATTTTTCCTAACTTCCCCCAAATAAATCCCTTAAACTATTAAACTAGTTTAATATATTTAAATAAAAAATACCTTTGGAAGCAGAAGAGCATGCTATTATTAGAGTAAAATTCTACTAGTAGAGAGCCGATATACATTGTCTCTACCGATAGCTTCTCTAATAGAATCACTCAAAATGTTATATCAATTGCTAACAAAGGCTTATTGATAAAAACTGATAAAGAGCTCAGTCTGACTTTCTTCAACTCTTCTAAAAACAGCCATTGACGGCCTTCCAAAAGATATTACGCAGCTAATTCTTCAGTCTGCCAGCATTCTTTCCCTCTTCTTGTTTCCTGGCTTCTAGAAAATAGTGCCTGTGTTTAAACTATTCACACTGAGTTGAAATTTCAATTTGTGCTCTATTATATAAACTACAACATCTCTCCCAAAATATTTTGTTGATCAAAGAATTAATTCTTCTTTGAAATATTAAATATTTTTGCAAATTCAGCAATAAATACAAAAGATCCAAAATATGTTAATTATTTTAATTTAGGAAATTTAGCTGAATAAATTGTCTCTCAAATTCTCTCAAAGTTAATAAGATAAAATAATAAAAACAGTTTTAATAGGTTCAAAATATGATTCTAGTCCTCCCTGAATGGCTGAGTTAAAATATTGATAATATTTTGAGAGCTGAACAAATACAGGATGTAAGCAATTGACACTTAAAAGTCTCTGGCTGAATACATCTTACCATTGGCTATAAATAAATGTGGTGTTTCAAACTCTGCTATGTTTCCTGTAACTTTCTTTACTTTTCTTTCCCTCTTGAATAATATAATTAATAATATAATTTACCAATCACATAAGAAGTGACCATTGGTAGGAAAAGAAAAATATATGTTTGATCTATTAAGCAATTAATGTCTAAATAATTTCCTAGGAAAACATATATTTAAATACAGGATTTAAAAAGATAGGGATTTAAATTCTAGTAAAGCAATAATATTATGTGTAATAGTGTTTTAAGGAAACTCAGAGTTAAAGTGAGAAGGCATTAAGAAAAACTTGAATATCAAGTATTACGAAGAGATAAAAACACAATTAGATATGTAAATTGTGGAATGATTTACCTCTAAAATTATTTCATACACGATTGTGTTGCTTTTCTAATTATATAGAAATGTTAAGATTCTCTTGACCTATGACCTATAAAAACAAAAGGAATTGGAGACTCACATGGTTATTTGGAATAAAATTCACCTTGGACCTCTAGTTTCCCCAGTTCCTAATTCAAATGAAATTTCTACCTCAGACAGTATATAAGACATAATAGAGAAATGATAGAGACTATAATTCACCAAGACTGGCTGGTGAATGAAAGATACCTAGCTAAGACAAAAATTACAGTAGTTCATTGGGTAACTCTTGACTATCTTTCTAGTTCCAATGTATAAATAAACCACTTGTGTGATGTCTTTTCCACTCACCAGGACTTGCTTATGTACCACTTCCTTGTGCTCTCAAGGAACACTCTGCTTATCTTATTATAGAATTGTAATTTGGGGTTTACTTACTCATCTCTCTATGGTGTATTTTTCATGATTATGTTTTTTTACCTACTACTTAGCGCATAGTAGGCATTCAATAAATGTCAAATCAAAGAAAGAATGCAAGAGTGAGAGAAAGAAGGAAGTGTGGAAAGGTGGAAGGAAAGCAGCACCATTAAGTCAAAAAGACACCCTAGGGAAGAGGGAGATTTTTCTGGGTATTCATGTGGTGAATAAGGGGCCAACTGCCTGCCAGACAGACAAGCAAGGGCAAGCAGGGCAGGACAGGTGTTGCAACCAGAATATCTGCACACTCCCTGCAGTTCAAGAAGTACAAATGCAGGGATGAGAACATGGACTTATAGTTGCAGCTGAAAAACAAAGTCGACCCCCATTATTCTCTATAATCTCTATAAAATGATAATCTTCTTGCAAAGTATATGCACATTCCTCTTGTATGATTTTATTTATTGTTTTGTAAAGGTATCTTCATGTGCTGACACTACAATAAGGAGGCTAGGGAGAAGCCCATTTCTCAATGTGCAAAGCTAAATATAAATCTTGACTGAGTTATCACAGAATATAGTGTATACAGTTGGGCCTAATTAATTTAATCAATTACTATTGACTCCTAGTCATTTCAAAAAAAAGTGATAGCACCTAATAAATATTTTTCATGTCACAAAAATGATATAAAAATAAATCCACTTTTATTAAGAAAAAACTTTGTCTTGTAATTTATACTGGATTTTGTAATATCTATATATTTGTGCAATCACTGGTTCATATTCACTGATGTATCTTTTTATATGATTGATCATAGGTCCAGATAACCTTAACATTGCTGCATAAAATTAGAAAAGCAACATAATCATGAATCAAATAATTTTATAAGTAAATCATTCCACAATTTACATATCTGTATACAGTCTAATTAGTAAACCACATTAAAAGGGATTCAAATATATGTGGAAAGGCTTCAGTATTATGAAGAGAAATGGTCTTCTAACTGTAGTTTCTGAATGACAACATAAGGCAGAGCCCGAAGAACAATAGTCATGCCGTAACATGAGTGTGATACAATTCACTCAGGAAGAAAAAAGTAGAAAGTTCAACAGGTGTTAAGCTCAGTATTTTCTTAATTTGTTTTCCAGAGAGAAAAAGCTTGAATGCTAGGCTTTCCAGCTAAAAAAAAAATCTGACAATTAGAAGTTCCATGTATTAATTGTTAAATTTTTGAAATAGTAGTAACTCTATTTACTTTTAACTCATGGCTTTCACATACAAAGCGTATTGAGTTAGTATGCTTTCATTCAAAAGGAGGACTGAAGTTTACTGGGGTGTGACTTAATTGTGGCTTTATTTTTAATTCAGTCTTGAAATAGTACCTTAGACACAACAAAAGTAATGCATTTTATTGATGTTAAAATAAACCAAGTCTATTTCCAGTTTAATGTTTACTCAAATAGTAAATAGTTTAAGCCAATAATTTTGTGTATTTCTTTGATACATTTACCATAATTGTAGCTTTGTGACATTGTACAGTGAATTTAAATGGAAACACGAGTAGGTACTTTTGCTCACCAACATTGAACTAGCTGAGAAGATAAATGCTTGATTAAATTTCATATCCTTAAAATCAAAACTTATGTAATAAAGTTTAAACAAATTAAAAGCATAAAAACCAAATATTTTGACTTATACAAGTTAAATGCCCAAGGTTATATTAATACCAGGCTTTTAAATTACACTACTAGGACCCATTCTAAGAATATGTCTTAATTCTGCTCTGTTTTGTGGTGGCTTCCGTCAAAGATTTAATGCAAAGACAGTAGCTTCCTAGAGTCACTTACAGTCTGCGGGCATTTGTGTGTTTGTTTGGCAGGGGTGGGGTAGAGGTGAAGCAAATATCCTGTTTTTAAGTGTCAATGGACAAAATTGGGACATATAAACATATTACACTAATTACCATGCTCATAAAGTGTGCTGTTGAGTCAACCCCATAAAAAGCACAGATAATGGAGACTGTGAGAGAGGTAATTCAAAAGTCATTCAAGGTATTGTTACCAAAAGAGAGAACAGGTAATTGGTGTCCAGCAAAACTGCTAGAAGGCTATGAGATTACTCAAAGGTCCTCTCAACCACTCCAGACACTTGACAGAAAATGGTAGCACACTTCTCTCAAATGCATTCAGCATTTAAGCAGAAACTCTTAACACACTCTCTAACTTAAACACGGTGGGTTAGAAACTGAAGGGCACTTGAGAAGGCAGGAATTAACACATTGAAAAGGAAAGTACTTTCTTCTAAATCTCTCTCATTGAGGATATATAAAATATGATCTGTACATAAAACAAACCTAATGTTTATTGTATCTAGAGTTCTTTAAGTTAGGCAAATATCATTTTATCCTGAAATCTCTTTTTTACAAAGCTACATTTTATTAACTTTTATAGGAATCTTTTATATGTTATGGTTTCCAAATATATTCCTTTCTTAAGAAGTGTTTGTATTATTTTAGGTGTGTTCTGACAAGCAGAGTAAAACAAAACTCTCACCTTCCCTGACCTTGACCCTATGTCCACATCGATCAGTTAGTTTTCTTGATGTATTCACTATGTCATTACTTATATTTGCATGTTTTTTCATATACTTTTATTTAGTTTCACCTTTCCAATATTGGACTTGAAAAGTTTTTCTTAAATAATTTGCTCTTTTACTTTAGCGTTAAACTTTATTTCTATTTTAAATTTCACCTTTCTAGATTTTTCTCCCTGGGAATTTTAACCAAGTAAGGTTACTTGGCAGTCAAGCATTCTAATTTTGAATATCACCATTATCCCCAGTGTTTTCTTACCAACAACTTTCAATTAATATTTGTGTAGCCATTTTAACATTGAGGATGAAGGAAAATAAGCAACATTTTGGCATGTTATGATTTATTATTTCAAGAAAGGTAAAAATGCAACTGAAATGTAAACAAAGATTTGTGCAGTGTATGGAGGAGGTTCTGTGACTGATCGAACGTGTCAAAAGTAGTTTGCAAAGTTTTGTGCCAGAGATTTCTCACTGGACAATGTTCTATGGTTGGGTAGACTAGTTGAAGTTGATAGTGATCAAGTCAAGATATTAATTAGAACAATCAACATTACACCACTCGGGAGATAGCCAACATACTTAAAATATCCAAAGCAAGCATTGAAAACCATTTGTACCAGCTTGGTTATATTAATAATTTTGATGTTTGGGTTCCACTATGTTAAGTGAAAAAAACCCTCTTGATCATATCTCTGCATGTGATTCTCTATTTAAACTTAATGAAAATGTTCTGTTTTTAAAACAAATTGTGATGGGCTATGGAAAGTGGATACTTTACAATAACATGGATCAATCATGGGACAAGCAAAATGAACCACCACCAACCACAACAAAGGCCAATATTCATCCAGAGAAGGTGATATTGTGTATATGGTAGGATTAGAAGGGAGTCCTCTATCATGAGTTCCTACTGGAAAACCAAACTATTAATTCCAACTAGTACTAGTCCCAATTAGATAAGCTAAAAGCAGCATTTGATGAAAAGTGTCTGGAATTAGTCAACAGAAAACACATAATCTTCCTTCAGGATGATGCACAACCACATGTTTCTATGATAACCAGGCAAAAACTGTTACAGCTTGTTTGGGAAGTTCTGATTCATCCACCGTAATACCAGACATTGCACCTTTGGATTTTCATTTATTTTGGTCTTTACAAAATTCTCTTAATGAAAAAATTTCAAATCCCTGGAAGACTGCAAAAGGTACCTGGAAGAGTTCTTTGCCCAAAATGATAAAAAGTTTTGACGAAATGGAATTATGAAGTTAGTAGAACAAAATGGTGAATATGTTGTTTAATAAAGTTATTGGTGAAAATGAAAAATGTGTCTTTTATTTTTGCTTAAAAACTGAACAAATGAACTTTTTGGCCAACCCAATAATAAAATAGTTTTGACATATTGAAACTCTGCTGTTTTTTTTTTTTTTTTAACTTTTTTAGTTAACATGTCTGGCTTTCACAAGAATATTTTCTTTCTGTCATACTTAAATTTTAGCAAAAAACAAGATTTTCAAAAATTAATCTGAAATTTAGTACTAACTACCAAAAAGCACTTTGAATACACGCTTAAATTGTCTCTGCTGCACTGAGCTATTCAATTTTGCAAACAAATTACTCTCATACTGCATAGTTTTAATTATCGATACATGTGCAAGAGATTTTGTCACTGGAACACTTGTTTCTTCAGGCCATTTGCTGCATAGTTGTCAATTTTACACATCATTTTATCTGAAACTGCTAGAATTTGTCAAGACAAAATGTGTTAGGTATGCGAAGACAAGATCCCTATACATAAAACATGAGACTTCACATACAAATATACTCAGGATTTGTAGCGTATCTGTACCTACCTACAAATGCAGTAATTCTGATAGTTTCCATTTTGTACAATTCCATTTTTTGAAAAAGAAGGTGAATATATAATTGCCTTTGCTGCTTAAGTGAATATATTCCTGACAGGGGAGGACTTCTCTTTTTGTTTGGCTTTGAAGCAACTAAAATCTGCTGTTTAAAGTTTTGTACATATAGTGACTAAAAGAATTTTCCACAGACTGGGTCTGGTTCTGCTCCTGTGTCTTTTGAACTTTGTTTTTCCTCTGCTGCTCACACACATCTGGTGCTGGGAGATATAGGGCACATTCATACGGCAATAATACCTCTGGCATGAGCCTTTATGAGTCAGTGTGTTGCACCTGGTAAGTCAATGTGGCGAGTGATTGGAATCTTTTCGAAGGCCATTCTAATTGTGGCTAGCAATAACTTTAATTATACACAGAAATGACTGTAAATCAGATAAGTCCTACTAAACCAAATTAACTATCAATTTAAGTCAATTTCTCTTTATTCAGACCCCCAAATACTTGTGACTACTCCAAAGCCAATGATAATAAGGAAGGGTAACAAAACCAAGGTCAAAATAAGATATATGAAATTGTAAGCATATTATGCATCAGATATACTAAGAAAAATTGTAATACGTTAAAGAATGTTCATTCACACTCAAATGAACTCACTGTTTATACCACTGCTATAGTTTTATGCCCTACAAATAGAGAAATTATAATAAAGTGTATTTTGTATAATTATATAAAATAGGGGTAATGGTGTGTTTATAATTGTAATGGTGAGTATATAGGAAATGTTTATGTTGTGGTTATGTCTGGCCCTATATTTCACAATGCCAAGTGAATCAGCGTGGTGGATGGGAGTATACCTGGAGGTTTCTAAGCACTTTCTTAGAACTAGCTGGATTCAGCAGTGTCATTTGGCCTGAGTACCCTGAGGAAAAAACATCCCCCTCTCACCTCAAACTCCTTTCCTCCCACCCTGCCTTCTCTTGCACTTGTGTGGTAAACCAGAAGCTACAGAAATCATGTCTATGGAATCACTATCAGGTCTTCTCACAAATCCCACTTCCAGGAGGGTGGCCTAGGAATAGCAATTGATGGCTCAAATAATATTTCTGTCATAGATCACATAAAATTAAGCTGCTAGAATGGCACCTATGTGCTGTATTTTGGTGCCTGTCACTCACATCAGACATAAGGCCAGTTAAGGGTTCTGCAGTAACACAGTGTACCTCTGATTTTTGGGCTTGAGTTTTATGTATGGGCCTGTAGGACAGCTTCTGAGTTCCGACTGCAGGTCAGAACTATGACCTCTGGTTCACGAGACATTTTTGACCCCATTTACTGTACCATATTACCATTTCAACTTGTTCATCAAGTTTCATTAAAGAATTATTTTGTAATAGTTAATCAAAATTGACTTAAATTCATAAGATTTCTTTTTGTAAGAATGAGTGCTACCACCCATAAATATGATACACACACACACACACACACACACACATATATATTTCCATTTATTCAGATCTTTCTTTATATCCTTTAACAAAGTTTGGAAATTGTTTTTATTTTTTAAAAATTTTATTATACCTACTGTGAATAGGATCTTCAATCTGTTTTACTTTCTAATTGGTTATTCTGTTAACTAAAAGGCCTATTGATTTTTTGTGTGATTTTTGTGTCTAACCACTTTGCTGCAGTATTTCATGAATTCTAATATTCTATCGCTTATATATTTGGTTTCACATGTTGAGGCTTAGATAATCTACAGATAATGATAGTTTTATCTAATTTCTTCTGCTTAATATATTGGCTGGGACATCGAATACAAACTTTCATAATGACAATGAAAGTAATTGTCTTGTTCTTTTCTTTAGCATTGTATCTAGTGCTTTCAACAGTTTTTTGTCAGCTATGTTTTATCAAATTAGACAAATTCTGACAAGTGTTTTCTTGGGAACTATTTATCTAGGAAGTTTCTTTTTACTTCTTAGTTATGCCTAGCCAAATTAAGATTTCTTCTCCATGGTTAGGTTTTCCTAATACCATGATTATGAATTATGATTTTAGTGAAACAATTTTAGTTCAAAAAAACTGATGAAGAGCCTTGGAAGAAAGAAGCATAATGCAAATATAAAAATGTCATTTGACAGAATAATTCTGAAGTAACCAATGTATATTCAAATGAAATATAAAACCATAAATGTTACAACACGGAATCTTTTCACAACATGTGGCACTCTAGATATTAAACATGAATGTCATTCTTTTTCCCCCCGAATAGTAACAGAATCCAGATGCAATCTATGTAAAAATAACATATTTACCCTACTTTTAATAATTTGTTTAATATAAATTTAAATGTTTATGAAGATAGAGTTTATGTTGAGTGTATTTTTCAAAGGACTATCTCTTTTATGAAACGAAAGCTCATAGAAAGATATTAATCAAGGATCATTTTACCCACTATTATTTACTAAACTTTAATATGAACTAGTTTTTATAAAAGGATGCTTTTTATTATGGTCAATTCCCAAATGAGATAATCTGACTTAGAAAATTGCCAGCTATTTTTGTTTCTGGTGATGGGTATACCAGAAATTAATTTAAGCAAATCTCTTTTATGCAAAGCAAAGCAATATAGGAGCCTGACCTTTTTACATTTGAGGTTCAACATTACTAAAATATCTTTGATGAAATCAGGAGGCTTGACTGAAGTCAGCTGGCAAATATGGACAGCAGGTACTCATGAGCGATAATTTACTGAAAAAGTAGAAAAATGTGGATTGGTGACCTGGATTCAATACCAGTTTCTAGAACACCCTGTAGTTGAGACCAGATTCCTTCCTCGGACCTGACTGCACTGGCACTATACAGCTTGCCTCCAGGAAAATGGCGGTGGCTATATGTGTTTCATCCTATAAAGCCTTGTGATGTTGAACTGTTATTTTAGAAGCCTAGCTCTTCTTTGTCATGGAGTAGCTACTGCTAATCATAGTAGAGAGGGAGGGAATTATTCTGCCCTCTGTGACCCATTCTCTGAGAACCTGCTGCAGACCAGGGATATCAGGTTCCTTACCAGTTTACCAATTCTCACTGTGCAGCTATAATCACAGTACAGATGAACAGGATTCCCTGACAACTTGAGTAGATCTTCTGGTTTTCTACCCTGTAATCAATATATGCTAATAACCATTTTTTTCCCTCATGGCAGAGAAAGAAAGAATGCAGGAAAAGCAATAAAGCCACACCCTCCTCCTGTGAATTGAAGCCTGGGATGACAATTTGAATGACCTCATGTTGTGCTATCTAAGCTGCAGAAGCATAGAACATTTTATAGAAAACTTTAAGCCCAACATTGGAGGCAGTGAATGATATGGCATCAATAGCTAAGGTAGAACCCTAGAGACTAAATATTATAACACATAATTTGTTCTAAAAGTTGATGAAATTCTCCTTTAAATCACCTGATAGGTAACCAGAAGAATATCCAAAAGTTTGTATATTTAATGGTGGCATTTAAATTATTTCTATATCAATCTTGGTTAAATAATGAATATCAATGTAAATTACACTTATCACACATCATGAAATGATGTAGAATGTAGAAGAGATTATCCAGAGAGAATGTGGGGTATGAGAACAGAAAGAATAAGAAGGTCATATGAACATCATTTTAAAGAGTTGAACAGTTATATATACACAATGGAACACTACTCATCCATTAGAAAAGACAAAATATTTCTGTTTGTAACAACATGGGTGGACCTTGAGAATATTATGCTAAGTGAGATAAGTCAGTCATAAAAGCTAAGAACCATATGATTTCAACTATATCTGGGATATAAAACTGAAACTAATGGGCATAGCTATGTGGTGCTTACCAGAAGGAAGGGAATGGGGAGGGAAGATGGGAAGTGGAGGGGGCCTAAGATATGGTGAAGGAAGGTGGTGTGACTTTGTGTGGGGGGCACATAGTGCAATATACAGATCTAGTACACTGGGAACCTATGTGATCCTATTAACCAATGTCAGTCACCCCAATACATTTAACAAAAGATATTCAAAAAGAAACAAAACCAGAATTAAACAAAGATAGTTGGACAGAGTTAGAAGAGCCTGCTAATTGAACTGAGAAGGTGTAGATAGAGAAGACCAAACAGTAGGAGAGATCATGATGACAGAGTGTGGAGGAACTTTGAGATGGAAGACATAGTCCAATTGGCTGGATGTGACACCCAGAAAACCACTGGTGATTTGTGAAGATGCTGTGTGATGGCATATTAAAGGTAAAAATTAGAGTCAGGTGAAAGCTAAGTAGGAATGAAGAAAAAGAGAGTAATTTGGGCTTTGAAATGAGAGCTGTAGGTTGATACATGTATAGGAAAAGTCAGGTAGCAGAAAGACCTGGTTTAATAAAGAAATGTCTTTAGAGTCCCAAAAATCTGGATTTAAAATTTGGATCTGATACTTGCTGAATGACTTTGATTTGCCTCAATTTCATCATTTTAAAAATAAAGAGAGTATTTTACAGAATGTCATGAATATAAGAAATAATTTCAGTTCTGAAAAATCCTTAAAGTTGCTTTTCCAATGACATCAAGGTTAAAAATGTCAATTCTAGCTTCTCTCTTTACCCCAGAGATTTACCCTTCATATTTACTTCCCAGTTAGGTATAACTTGCCAACTTAGTATTTCTCTTCCAAGCTAGCAACCTATCCTGGAATTATTCAAGTCAAGTAAGTCCCAATATGAGAACATGCACTCTGGACAACTAGAATATCTTGAGGACACTGCCCAGTAGCCCAGTCCATTTGGGGCTATGATGACTCTTAGCCCAGCAGTCTTTATTCTTATAAATGTATTTGAGTGGATCTTCATTGACCATTTATTTTTCTCCTACTTGATAACTTCTGTAGGTACCTTAACCATCTTAGTAAGTTTGGGCTACTTCAACAAAAATACCATAGACTAGGTGGCTTAAATAACAAGCATTTATTTCTCACAGTCCTGGAGGCTGGGAAGTCTATGATCAAAAAGCCAATAGATTCAGTGTTCTGATGAGGGCTTGCTTCCTGGTTCATAGATAGGATATTGCTTTAAAATTCTTCTTTTCCTTGTATCCTCACATGGTGAAAGAGGGAAGAGAGCTCTCTGGAGTCTCTTTTATAGCAGCACTAATACCATTCAGGAGGACTCCCCCTCATGACCTAATTACCTCTCATCTCCTAATACCAATACATCACATTGGGGGTTAGGCTTTCAACATAAACATTCAGTGCATTGCATTTATTTTTATTTGTGATGAATCTTCTTCACACATATCCATTTATCAATTCAATCTTATTGCAAAATTTTGAGTCATTTATAGGTGGTTGGCTTCAACAAATATGAACTGCTCCACATAAAACAGAAAAATGCCAAACTTTTAATGCAGTTTTATTATCAATAAATGTGTCTGATGTCACACCAGTATGCTTGCCAGAACCAGAAACATTATAGGATCCATCTTTGATAGCGATCATTGTTGGACTAAGAAGCCTGTTGTTCTCATTATGATCCAAATCCTTTCATTCCCTGGCCAATGTCATGTTTTTGAAGTTTATCTGTCAACATGAAATTTCAATAAGAAGAATGGGAGATGGGGCCCAAGAAAGAAGTTTAATCTCAGTGGATTTTACTCTCTTTCCCATAGCATATCTATGTCAGAAAAGGTGCCAAAATCTAAGGGTAACATGACGATGTTACTAGCTATTCTTAACTGACTACATACCAGGTTACAGGTACCAGGTAAAGTGCTTTATACGCCTTATTAATTTATTACACAGAAAACATTCTAAATGAATTTTTAGCTGATGAGTTTGATTTATAATAAAATTAAGCATGAAGCAGGTCAATACCATGGCCACATTTTGACTGTTGCTTTCTAGTTCAGGGGTCTAGTTTACATTCTGTGTACAGAAGTGTTGCTAGTATGGGAGACAATTAGCAAACGTAGCAGTGCTATTTGGAGTAAAGAAACAAAGTGAGTTCAGAAAAAAACATCACTTCCATATTTATGAATGTATGAAATGTATAATATGTGTGTGTATGTGTGTGTACATATTTAGCAAAGATAATGTAGAAGTTGCCCTTCACAAACATTAACAGATTTACTTCTCATACCAACTTTCTAAGGAAAGTTGACTTATTATTGCCATTTCAGAGGTGAGGAAAATGAGGTACAGTGAAGTCAATAATTTGCCTAAACCATATTACTGGTTAAGTGGCAGAATGGAATTCACACCAGATGGTCTGGTTCCCATACTTTCCCTTCACTGGTAGATAATATTCTGACAGGTGTGGGGGGAGTTCTACACATTCTCATGTCCTCATCTCCTTTTTACTAGACTCAAATTCCACAGTGAATCATTGTAAACAATGCCTTGCATATCAATTTTTTTCTTGCTTACTGGATATTTTACATCAACTTGAAAATGTGTTATTATATCTCTTCTCAATCAAAAACTTTTTAAAATTATATTTCTACAAATTCTCTTTGCAAATGATACCCCATTTTCCTACGGATCTTTACAATAAAACCATCAAGCACATTTATAAACTTATTATCACCAATCTCTCTTCTCTCATTTTTTTACTGTTGTTCAAGTACAGTTGTCTCCATTTTCTCCCCACCACTCCCCGCACCCCAGCCATCCCCACCTCCTACCCTCGATCCTACCCCTCCTTGGTTTTGTCCATGTGTCCTTTATAGATGTTCCTGAAAATCCTTCCCCTTTTTTCCCATTATCCCCTCCCATTTCTCCTCTGGTTATTGTCAGTTTGTTCTTAATTTCAATTCCTTTTGAACCCACTTCAGGTCTTCACTCTATCAAAACTTCAGTTACCATCATCATCACTGACTTTTGTTGCCCAATCCAGAAATTAATTCTTAGTTATCATATCTTTGAGCCATCAACAGTGTTTAATACTAAAAATACTTTATTTTTATGCTTTTTCTTTCAGGACATTACCCTCCCTCGGTTTTTCACCTAATTTTCTGTCAGCTCTTTCTTAGTGCATTCTTCCCTTCCCCCACATCTCCTCTAACTTTGAGTAGTTAGAATGTCTCAGGGCTCAGTTCTTGCATATCTTCTGATATTTATATCTTACTGCTTATATTTAGTCCCTATGTAATCTCATCTAGCCTCATATCCTACTTACATTACTCCAAAATTTTATTTCCGACTTACATGTGTCCCCTGAACTACAAATATGTGCATCCAGTTGCTTATTATATATCTGTACATGAGTGTCTAATAGGCATCTCAAACTTAACAGGTCCAAAACTGAGTTCCTAGTCTTTTCCTCCCTGTACCCTGTTTGTACTCTTCCCTCTGAATATTCTCCTTTCACTCCATCTCCTCAACCCATTTGCCCCCCTCTTCCACTACAAACCTTCACTACTCATTTTTGTCCCATTTCAGTACATGGAAACTCCATCATTCATTGTCTGATGGCTTTATCACACATCTCAGAGAATATCCTCTCTGCCTAAAAGTGTACCCATAAATACACTACTGTCCATGACCCTACCACTTCCACCATGATCCTCATTGAATCCATACTTCTTTCCTAGTCTGTTTTCCATAATGAATTTGGATGTGCACTATGTGTTAGGCATTATGAGGAGGGACGTCCCCCAAAAAACAGAATTATCTTCTAGAAGGTGGGTCTCTTGTAGTACAGGCTTCTCCAGCTAGGTGAGTGTTCTAGGAACCCTTCTGTATCAGTGTACAAGTTGGTGTTATTGTGAGAGGCTATGTTCAGCTTCAGTAAATTTTTTCGAAGACTCTTTCAACACATTTGCCCATTTCATGATGGGTGATTTATGAGTGCACCTGCCCACACAGCACTGAATATTCAGCAGTTTGTGACCAAAAATGGTGTGACCTCCATGATCCATCCACCCTATTCACCCGATCACTCCCCAAGCAACTTTTTTTGTTTTCCTGGTTGAAAAATGTCCTCAAAAGGAAATGTTTTACCAATGCGGAAGAGGTGAAACAAAAAAACAGAAGCAGCACTAAAAGGCGTAAAAAACAAGTTCAAAAACTGTTTTGAGTAGTGGGGAAAATGTCTCAATAGGTGTTTTACATCAAATGGAGGGTACTTTGAAGGTGACAAGTTTACACATGTAAGAGTAAATACACAATTTATTATAAATAAACTCAATTTGGGAGAGTCTCCCCTCATAAGATGCTCCAAGATAGTAATTTGGTCAAGTTTCCAATGCTAATAAGTAGTGAAGTTCAGGTTGAACCTGCTGTTACAGACAGGAAGAAATGTGTGGTAATACTCAATAATTCTTAATTGAATAGATAAATATTACTTTAGAATGTCTTTGAAAAATGTGTGAATATATGTCATTTTGGTGAACCTTTAAAGATAGTTTGTTTAAAATGAAATACAGGGAAGCAAACATTCCTGTAAATTTTATCAGTTTTATGGTTAATAAAATCACTTTCCTGACCCGTATTGCTCAGTTGGTTGGGTGTCATCCCACAAAGCAAAAGGTTGCTAGTTCTATTCCAGGTCAAGGCGCATGCCTGGTTTGTTCCTGGGGGGCACATGCAAAAGGCAACTGATCAATGTTCTTCTCTCAAACTCATGTTTCTCTCCTTTTCTTTCTTCCTCCTTTCCCCATTCTCTCGAAAGAAAAAGAAAGAAAGAAAAAGAAAGAAAGAAAGAAAGAAAGAAAGAAAGAAAGAAAGAAAGAAAGAAAGAAAGAAAGGAAGGAAGAAAGAAAGGAAGGAAGGAAGGAAGGAAGGAAGAAAAGAGAAGAAAAGTATGATAAAATATGACCCAGGGCAACATGACTTTAATATGGAATATTTATATTGCTATAAATGTTCTGAAAATATTTATATTTTATTCATTTTTCTTCCTTCTGTATCTCACAAGATATATTTATTGGATATTTGCAAACAGTAAGGAGGCTTCTTCCTAAAAGCATGATATTAATAAGTGTTTAAAACAAGAATGCTGAAATAAATTAAATGAAAAGCAAACTGCATTTTGCCTTAAAACAACAGGATTGTCTTTTGTGAAAAATAATGGATTACTTTCTCAAATGTAGAAATAGTTTTCTATAGGGTCCACACAAAATTAAACTGGATGCTTGTTAGTCAGTTAATAATCAATTTAATAGCACTTCAGGGAAGATGTTTTCAAAATTTTATTCATACAGAATCAGGAATTATTTGACTTACTTTCTATCCAGTCACTAGCTTTTACTCTTTTTAGCTTCAGAGAAAATTTTTGACATCTCATGCCACATATTTTCTTAATTTTGTATATATATTTTAGAATCTACATATATAATTTTGCCATTCTTTCCTGACTATAATTTTTGTATGAAATTAAGTTTTACATATCACCACTGCTCTGGAACATTTGATGGAAGAATCAAAGTAGTGAAACTTCTCTTTTTCCTCTAACTATATGTTTTTTTTAAAGTTCTACCTAATAATAAGTGCTATATGTTGGCTCTGTCATATTTATCAAGAATCTTAAGCCACCTGGAGCATGACCAGAAAGATTAATTTCTAACGGAAATTGACAGGTTCAAATACCAAGGAAACAGACCTTACATGTGAATCATACACTGTAAAGAATTAGAGCTTTTGAGTTGGACAGCTATTATAGTTCAAGTCCTTGCTGGGTTTCTTACAATATAGGGAATTTAATAAACCTCTCTGAGACCTAATTTATTCTTTTGAAAAATAAGAATAATACCTACTGATATTATTTTATGAATATTGAATTTAATATAAACCTATACAAAATATTGCATATATAATTATTATATTTTCTATAGTTAATATATATTTGTCATATATTATGCCATGTGAAATCATATATTATACCATATTATATATTGAAAAATGCCTATTGAATGGTAGATATGCAAAATATGTAAATACTCAAAAATAATTCTATATAATACTAATTTATTGTGCTTCTCTCAACTTGTAACTACCATCCGTTCCTAGTTATGAGTTGGGAAAATCACAATAAATTACTATAGTTTGAATGTAGGTTTGCTACTACAGATTAGGTAGCAATGAATCTAATAGATCCAAAGTCACAGAAGGCAAATTTTTTATCAAATATTCAATCGTTGACTATTATTTAACCACAGTTGAGAAATAAATATTAATTGTAATGTGCGGATAATAGTTAGCAAAACTGTGACTTTTAATTTTTTAGTTTATATATTTTTTGCTTTTTGTGATGGAGTTAATTTTAAAAAAACCTGTGGCAGTTGACAAAGAACATGCCTTGAATGGTTCTTAATGGCGTACAATGCACACAGGAGCAGAGATGAGGCTGTGTGTAGCACAGTTCTATCAGAGGTGATGACACAATGAATATCTGAAAACCTTTGAAATCTAACAAAGCAAGAGGTGTGAGGTTTGGCACCAATTAAAACTATAGTGATTTTAGCATTTATTTCAATGTAATCTTTGATCCATGATTAATCAGCTGTGCAGCATTTCAAAAGTTATTTAATCACTTGAGCACTTTGTTTAAATTACCTTTTAAGGTCAAAATCAAATCTCTCTGATATTAAAAGATGCCTTTTGTGTTGTTATATATGTATTATACTGTTAATGTTATATCAATGCTTATAAAAGGAGTGTAACATTTACCTTCATAGTTCATAAAAACAAATTTGGACATTTTTCAACAGCAAAGATTTTAAAATACTAAATAATTTTTGTATCTAGAAATCATTTTATTTTTTTCTCTTTTAGAAAATAAAAATGATGTATCTTAAATATCTTCAGTTTTGTGAAAATGAATCACTTCACTAATCTAGTTCTCAAATCAAAGCAAAAACATGTAGCATCTGGCATAGTAATTAGTAAGCAAATAATGAATTGCCACATTTACATCAACTGTATTAAAAGATACAGCTGTATTCTGTTTCATTTAAAGCTTTAGGGATTCAGAGATGACTGTTCACATCATTTGAAATTTAAACTACATAGCAGGTGGATGCTTTGATGAGCTGCCCACATCATTGTCCACTTGACAGGACCGGACAGCCCTGTGTTCCCGTGTTCATTGCATGTGTCCACTGTCACGTGTTCACTGCATGTGTTCACTGCACGTGACAGTGTTCACTGCAGATGGCTCAAAAGTTGAGACCTTTTTCAGGACCTATCCTTGATCAAAGGAGCTGCCTTGTCCAAGCTTATTCCCCCTCTTGGAGATAGTTTACATCCAGTAATTTATTGATGCTGTGATACAAGCACTTTACATCATTTCCTTACCTGAAAACAACAGAGAAGGGTCACCTCAATGTAACTGTATTGCAAGTCAGCTTTTTCCTCCACTTAATTCTACTTCCCTTACTTTACAGGGTGTTTCTGACAGAACTCCTCAAAAACCTTCTGCACACAAATATCCATCTCAGAATCTGAATTCTTGGAAACCTGACATAAAACAATTTGTATAAGGAATGCTCTTAAAAGGAACAAAATGGAATTTGGGAGATAGAGCGCCAGCTGGAAATGAGGACACTATCACTGATGATAAATAGCTAGCAGCTCCTAGCACACTACTGTGGTACAATTACTACATTTTTTTACTGATGACAAACTGTGGTGAGATGCATGTAGAATGGGTTGCCTGTGGCTGCTACAATACCCCATAAGACTTTTAGAAAAAATGACAAGTCAATGGCTCACATTCAGTGACATCTACTCACCAGAAATGCTATGGCAGACAGTGGAAGATAGAATGGTAAAGATCACAAACGTAAGTATGGCAGGGGGCAAGAACATCCAGGATCCACCCATGTTTTGTGGGAGAACCATTAGGAGACTCCTTTAACTAAAGCAGTAAGGAATGCTCTGGCAAGAGTATTGCCTTCATCACTAAGGAGATTCTCTGACTGAAGCCAGCCAGGACTGATGATAGTATTAGGCTCCCTGATAGCAATGAAGATGATAGGAACCTGAAGCAGTAGAGTCAGGTGACAGATTTTAAATGTCAGAAGCAAAGTGGATGCAATTACATCGTCATTGGCGAGTAGTAGATCAAAGGGGTTTGGTCCACAGAGACTGTACAGGTAGTTAATAGAACACAATGACACCAAGAGCAAGACATGGAAGTCCAACAAATGTGGAACTTAAGGTATAAACCAAAAGAAATCATCGTGGATGATTAAAAGGCAGAAGGCAACTATCTTAATTAAAAATTAATAATTCCTTGCCTAGTTTGTGGAGTTGAACCAGGGTTCACAAACAGAACCCAATATCAAAGGAGAGATTGTGTATTATCCAGCATATATAACTCCAGTTATATTTGAATATAACTCCAAATGATCACTTATTAGTTCTAAGAGCACTTTATATATTCTTTGAGATTTTCTATAGAGACAATTGTATTATTTGAGAATATGAATTGTTTTGTTTCTTTTCTGTCATTTTCATATTCTTTATTTTCTTTTTTTGTCATCTTACTTCATTGGCTAGGATCTTTACTATGGTGTTGAATAAAAATGGGATCTTGTCCTGATCTAGGAGAAAAGCTTTCCATCTTTGACCATTAAGTAAGATGTTGGCTTCATATATTTCTCTAGATGTCATTTTTTGGTCTGAGTTAGTTCCCTTCTACTCCTAGTATCCTGAGAGATTTTTAAATCATGAATTGATGTTAAATTGGATAACCATGTGCAAAAAATAAACCTTTATCATGCCTTGCATTTTATATACAAACATTAAATAATAATAGGTGGTAGATTTAAGTGAAAACCTAAAACTATAAAATTAAAAGTACAGAAGGAAATCTTTGTGATCTTGAGTTGAGCAAAGATTTCTGAAATCAGCCACCAAAAGCAGAGTCCATAAAAGGAATGATAATGAAACAGACTTCATAAAAATTAAGAATTTCTGTTCTTTGAAAGATTTAAGAGAATAAAAATACAGGCCATTGTCTGGAATAAATATTTCAAATGGCATGTTAGATAAAGTACTTCTATTAAAAATATACAACAATTAAAACATATTAATAAGAAAAGAATCTGATAATAAAATGGGCAAATGATCAAACAATTTACCAAATAAGATATATAGATGGCAAATAATCTCATGCAAAAAAGTTGAACATCATTAGTGATTAGGTAAATTCCAATTAAACACAATGAGATACTACTATATAACTATTAGAGTAGCTAAGATTTTTTTTTAAAATAAACATACTAAATGCTGAGGAGGGTGCAAAGTCCCTGGAATTCTCATATATTGCTAACATAAATGTAAAATGAAATAGATTTATTGAAAACAATTTGGTAGTTTTTAAACAAAGCAAAAACTTAGCATATGACTTAGTAATCTCAGTCATATTTACTCAAGTGAAAAATAAACCTACATTTACAGAAAACCCAGCATGTAAATACTTATAGTTACTTTTTTGTAATAATTAAGAACTGGAAACAATCCAAATACTACTTAAATGCAGAAAGATTAATTCTGGCACTAATCATCTAGTACAATAATATTTAGCAATAAAAAAAGAAACAGGTTAATGATACATTCAAATATTTGGGTAAATCACAAATACATTATGCTAATGAAATAAGCCAGTCTTTAAAAACTACATACTACAAGATCCCATTTATATGACATTTTGGAAAGGGCAAACTATAACACAGTAACAGTGTTGTGGTCAACAGAAGCAGGGGAGAAGTGGGTTGAGTTGACTCCAAAAAGGCACAAGGGGATGGGAAGGATGACAAAACTGTTCTCCTCCTCCCTGTCTCCTTCCTCATCCTCCTGCTTCTTTGTGAAAGACACCACCCACATTCACAGACTTGGTAGAGGTGAGAGCTGCAAGCATGTCAGTGTACTGAAGAATCAAGCTGGAATACTACGCAGCAGAAAGAAAGAAAGAATTATACTCTTCGAGACAGCATGCATAGAACTGGAGACTATCATGCTAAGTGAAATAAGCCAGTTGGTGAAAGACAAATACCATATGATCTCACTTGTAAGAGGAATATAATGAAAAAATAAATTAATGAGCAAAACAGAATCAGAGACATGGAAGCAGGGAACACTGACAGCTGCCTGAGGAAAGTGGGAAGGGAGGAATAGTGGAAAAGAGAGGAAGGGGTTGGTCAAAAAACATGTATAAATGAAATATGGACATGGACAACAGTGTGGAGATGGACTGTGGGAGCAGGGTGGTGGGGCTGGACAGAGGAGGGCAAAGGGGGAAAAATTGAAACAACTATAATAGAACAAACAAACAAACAAACAAACAAACAAACAAACAAACAAAAGAATCAAGTTAGAGAAGGAGGTAGAATACAAAGATGCCAGAAAGGAAGATATTACCCAGCCAAAAATCTACCTTTTCCCTCTTAGGGTTTGTGGCTCCACATTGGGCCTGAGAATTCAACTGACATGAGAGAGATGAACAGGAAAAAAGGACCTGTTCTTTTAAGCTTTCTTTAAGTTTCATGTGACATGATGAGCCCTCTTAAGGAAACCAGAGAAGGCCTGGAGAGGTGGCAAAACATAAATGCTTTGATGTTGGGTCAAAGAGAGGCAATTGTGGAACAGTAACTACTTAAGCACGGAGGCTAAAGCAAGTAAGAATTATTGTTAACAAGGTCTGTTTGTATAGAATGCTCTCATTCTCAACTCTCCATTGTTTTAAACTGCTTGTAGTTCAAAATAATATCCTGGTGTTCATTACACTCTAGTCTTTTTTGGCATCTGGCCGATTTTGGTTATTGTCTCCAGCTCACCTGAGTGGTGTAGTCACACAGGAATCAGATCGGGTTCCTGCGTGCATGCAACTGTGCCAAAGGAGAGGAAGGGGGATAGTAGTCAGTCATTGAGCTTAAGGGAGTGACTAAAGGTATTTCTAAGATTGTTACTCTCTCTAAAGAAAGTGAAGTAGAAGGAGACCAGCTGGATTTCTATTTGTTGGCTGGGTATTTTGAGGTTATTGGGGCTGGGGTCAGGGGATTTGATTGTTTATTTTGGTGGACAAAAGGCAAGAACTCTTACAGTAGAGGTGTTTCTGCGAGAAGGTCTGGCAGGATAGGAGGATGCAGGCCAGTCCATTTATTAGAAAATCTGGAGACCCTGTAGAAGCTCAGACTCAGGCTGTTTAAGAAACAGGAAGAGAGGGGAGTAGTTTAGCTTGGGTCCTTCCAGCAATGACACCTCGGTAGTAACAACAGAGGTTTCAAAAATTAAACAAGATACAGGAGCCAGGTGTGCCCAGCAGCCACAAGGCGGTAGCCAGCAACTGTACTCCCATGGTCCCAGAGTCCCTCTGGGATTCCCTCTTCCACATCCCCTCTTCCACATTCCCTCTTCCACATTCCCTCTTCCACATCCCTACCCCTCCCATCACCCCAGCCCTCTTCTTATCCAGAGAGGTATACGGGAAGGTGGTCCCTGAGCAAGTCTCCTCTCATCCATAAACATCTTGCCACCTTGACCGCTTTGCCTAAGATGCCAACTCAGCCTTATGCCTAAGTTATTGCCTGCTAACTAGCAGCGTTGTTCAGTGCTTAGCACAAAACTCCTACCCTTCCACTTCAAAATTGGGCAGGCCTCCCTCCAGTGGGTGAGAGGAATGGGGATGGGGAATGGGGGATGGGGTGAAGGTTGGGGTAGGGAGGGCAGGTCAGGGCTATTCATTCCAATTGAACTCGCTCAATGACTTCATTCAAATGCAGAAAGCTCTCTGGTCGGGTCAGAGTCTTTGCCCTCAACGTGGGCTTCTTCAACTCCCCCTTAGGCCTTAGGCTGTAGTTTCCAAACTGCAGGGAAGGAGGATGTTTGAGAAACAGGCCTGGTCTGGGACAAAAAGAATCACTCCATTTCCCAACCCAGGAAACTGTCCTCAACCATGAGAGTCATGGGTAGGGGTGAAGGAGGTAAAGGGCATGAGGGGGATGAAAAGTATGAGTCAAGGATCAAAGGCAAGGGTAAGCAGTAGATCTCCAGGTGATAGATTCCCAAAGCCCAACTCAGGTTTGGAGCTGTGAGAGCCCAGGGGGCGCTGGTAGAGGCAGGAAACGTTCTTTATCTGTATTGTGTTTGAAGTCTCATGAGTGCGTGTTTACCAACGCTCACAGAACTATATACTGAAAAAGCAAATTTACTACAGGTAAATTATAGCTTAATTTAAAACTCTAAACTTAGCCTCTGAAAACAAAAATAATAATTAATTGAAAGGTTTTTAAATTATTGAGAATTAATGCACTAAATAAACTGAAAAACTATGACATTCATTTCAGAATTGACCATTTGGAAGAGAAATCTTATTTAAACATTGTATTTGTGATCTAGGGCTGCTCCAACAAAGTACTACAAACTGGGTGGCTTAAATGACAAAAATTTATTTATTTTTTTACAACTCTGGAAGTTGGAAGTCTGAGATCAAAGTGTTTGTGTCACTGGAGAGGGGACCTGGCCCTGAGCAGATCTGCCCAGGGCCAGCTGGTAGTGTGTGGGTGTTTGACTTCATGTAACAGAGTTTTCACAACATAAGTCCAGGTGACTGACGATAAGGATTCATTTATTAAAGCTGGGGACAGTGAAACAAAGAAGGACTAAGCATAGACGAAGCAATAGGAGAGCTTAGGCTAGTCTGCCTTAGCTCATTGGGAAGTCAGAGAAAAGGAGACCTTGGGGACAGGTTGAGGGGATCAGCCTGGAAAAGCTGCCAGTTGCCCATTGTTCCCTGGATTGCAAGTGCCCTGCCGTCCCTTGAAGTTTAGGAGATGCGGAGATACGTGCTTGTGGGGGAAGGGGAGAAGGAAGGGGAAGGTGTGGGCATGCTCCCCAGACGGAGAACATGCACTGAGTTCTTTGTCTCGAGAGTTCTCATTTCTCTCATGCAGGCTGGAATCTTCGCAGACGTCTCAGGAGACAGTTTCAGCAGAATATCCATCAGTTTTCCAAGTGTGTCCTTTTAGGGCCATGGTCTCCACTAATTGGTCAGCACCATGGCAGAGGGTCATTAGTCATTGCAGCTCATACTGGCATCTCCCACCTGGTTTTGCTGCTTTTCTGGGCCTGGAGATGCCATTGCTAAGGACGTGGCCTGTATCTGGCTGTATATTGCTTGTCTAGTTTGTTTGGCTCCATCTCAGGTTCCCCATTCTACTTGCTAAGGAATTTTCCTAGCTTGTTTATGTCCTGCCTCATTTGCAGGATTGTTTATTCTGAGCTCTCTTTCCTTGGCTTATAGATAGTTGCTTTCTCCCTGTATCTTCGCATCATCATCTCTTTGTACATTCGTGTATCCAAATCTCTTCTTCTTGTAAGATCACTGGTCATATCTACTTATAGCTTCCCTAATGACCTAATTTTAACAAAATTACTTCTTTAAATATCTTGTCTGCAAATATAGTCACGTTCTGAGGTACTGGGAGTTAGGACTTTAACATATGAATTTTGAGTGGGGCACAACTCAGCTCATAGCAAACACAAATTTTTCAATTATCTGCATGAGGAATATTATACAAGTAATACTAAATATGATTTAAGTTTATATAAAAATATTAGTTTATCAACTTTTAATGTTTAAATATCCCAGTTCAAATATGAACTTAAATCATTTTATCTGATAGTTTATATTATGATGGTTTGATAAATGCATACAAGTATCTTCTAGGTTACTTACTTCTCTGCTGGCCTTAAAGATAAGTCACAATGCAGCTAAAAACTGACATCATTATTAGGACTCCAAGTTATCCATCATCAAAATTTTCCTCCGTTCCTGAAAGAACATGAGTAGTTCTTATTTTACCATGAGTGTCATGAAACCTCTGGCTTCTGTTATCTTTTCTTTTGGTTATTACCTGGCCACATGGTGAGCTCATGCCATTAAAGAAAGGAGCGCACCATCCATGGTTACCAGAGAAAAGAAGCAAGAGCAGTGCCACTCCCTGCGGGTTTCGCTTCCTTCTCCACTCTTTTCCCGCTGTCCACAAGCTCAGCTCCCACGAGTCCCAGCGTCTATTCCTAGAGAATGAAGACAGCAGGGGACATTTTTGCATTCAAAGTTTAGCAAGGACACCATTGGTTTAAAGTTAAGGTTTGTTTTTGCTAGTTTTTTAAAAAGAATACTTACACATATTTCTGCATATTATTATGAGGTCTTGCCTAGAGCCAGGGAAATAGAATCCACATGTTAAATTAGTTTGTGACTCTGATTCTCTGTGCAGAGTGCACTCAAAGGTGTGTGTTTTCCTTTATCTTGCATTATATCTTTCCCTCACAGGCAAATAATGAAGGTAATTTTCAGGAAGAATAATTTCTATAAGACTGTTTGGTAAGAACTCTGCCATTTAAATCTATTTAACCACAAATTGTTGCTTTATTGATCACTTAGATGTAAAACCAATTTTCTTTTAAAGTCTCCATAGCACTCTGGAAACATAAGTAGGAAATAATGTCATAAGCAAGATTGCAAGAAAAATAATACATTTCTCTAACTGAATGCCAATGTATTTCATGAAGAGAGTAAGATTTGCACTAGGAGATCACAGCTGAGGCCAGAACTGTTCTGGTGGGAAATTTCTTAGTGGCCCTTTAAGTTATTCAGAGAATAAACTTTTTTTTCCTTTATTTTAATTATTGTTCTTGTACAGTTTTCTGCCTTTTACTCCCACCCCAGCCCACTGCCCCAGCACTCCCCACCTCCCTCCCATTTCAACCCTCCCTAGTTTTTGTCCATGTGTCTTTTATACTTGTTGCTCTAAACCCTTCCCCTTTTCCCCTGAAGTTCCCTCCCCTCTCCCCTCTGGTGTCTGTCAGAGAATAATCAGAGAGGGGAGAGAATAATCTTTTTCACAGCTTGACATATCCATTAATATAAAGACCCTCTCCCTGAAAAAGTTACCAAAATTTTAAAATATAAAAATGTGTTTATTTTCTTTGGACACAGTATTACTTAAATCATCATCTAAATCAGGCTTTCTCTACCACAGCATTATTGTGGTCTTGGACTAAATAACTATGTTGGTGGAGAAATTCTTGTATATTGTAAGATGTTTACTAGTATCTCTATCAAATAGATTGTACTAGTAAGTATTCTTACTCTAGTTGTGACCATCAAAAAAATATCTCCTGACGTTATCAAATACCTTGATTGTTCCCAATTGAGAACCACTGATTTAAATATATGTCTGCCATATTCTGCTCACATTATACCAAGGGTATTTACTTCCTTAAACCTTGGCTCTACAGTCAAACACTTTCTGAAAGTCTGTAGCATTTCTGGATGCTGAAATGGTGAATAAACTTTCAATAAAATAATGCAAGTTTTCACTGAAGGAAGTGGCCATTTTTAGGTAAAGAGTCTATAGGGATGGAACCATACATTTCTTCAATTAATAAAAAGGAACACTTGTAGTAAGGTTTTGTCTTTTCTTCTTTAAAAAAAAATTATCTTTATTGTATTTTTTCTATTACCATTTAGTTCCCTTTTCTTTTCTATGCTGACTCAGAGGCTGAATTAGGAACATCAGTGGAGGTTACAGTGGGAAAAATCATAACTGAATAACTTAAACAGTGCCTTAGTAACATGGTATTTTAATTTTTAGTACTTTAGTTATTACTAGTTACACATTTTAAATATCTATTGATCATATATCATATTGTGAATTATCATATCATGTCTTTTGTTGATTTTACTATTGTGGTATTCATATTTTCTTATTAATTTTTCAGAGCCCTATGTACAGAAGGCCTTTAACTTTTACTTGCTATATATTATATGCATTTTTAAAATCTTATTTATTTTTGTTATTTTTGATAGAGAGCTTTCCTTAATAATTTGTCTACTGCAAACCATTAATTTACTGCTGTTGTTACTCCATTTGCTTTTAGGCCTAGTAAGCTGGTCCCCATGAGTAGAAAAATAAAAACATATATATACAAATATCTATATCTATGTTAATATCTATATCATTTATAGCTATAGTTATATCTATATAGATATACATATGTACACATATTTATACATTTTTAAAATCTATTTGTTTCTAACTTGTGCAGTGATTTTTATGTTCTGTCTGTAAATTCTGCTGGATGTTTAGTACTGGGCTAATGAATCTTGGAAAAAGAAACAAAAGAGTCTAACTGACTCGGTAGGTTGTCCGTTTACTGGATGCCCACAGCATGTCTGACAGCCTACAGCACATCTGACAGCCTACAGCAAGTCTGACAGAGTGCTGGGTGGTTTGCAGGTCAGGTCACAAATGACCTTCTTTACTATGACATCACTATTAACACAATATCATTAAGTACACTTTATAGATGAGGAAATTGAAGCCTTCAAAAAGTGAGGTAGTCTGATCGATGACGCACAGTCAGTAAGTGATGCGACAGAAATTTAGACCAGTTCTGTTTGACCTAAAAGTCATGTTCTTTCTATTACAGCAGTATTCTTTGTGTGATAGGGAGTCTCTTGGACTTTGAAAAGGAAAATGACATGATCAGAACTGTGCTTTAAGAAAGTCAATTTAGCAGTAGCTCAGATGGGAAGTTCTTTTTTAAAGAAAAGTCTGGAGGCTATTTAAGTAGAACAAGTCAAGGATAATGAATCTGAGTATCTGAATGAAAGTAGTAGCTAGAAATTGAAGAGCAAAAGATAGAGAAGAGATTTTACAGGGAAAAAATTGGCAGGGCAGGAAAACTGGTTATATTTTTGGGAAAGAAAACAGATGTGTTAAAGATAGCTAGGAACTTTCTGACAACTCAATTTGAAAGAATACATGAGTGATTTTTCAAATATAAAGTTTTTCGAAGGAAGATCCTAAGGTCAATATTAGACACCTTGAGAAACCAAATGCAGAGAGAGAGAGCCCTAGGCCATGGTTTAATGTGTAAGACTGCACTGAGAGAGCGAATAAGGGATTAGAATTGAGGTATAGATGTGGGAATTATCTGCAGTGATATAAGACAAATCATTTATGTAATAGAAACTATGGCGGGAATAAGAAAATAATATAAATACCAAATAAAGATGTGAGTGAATAGAAAGTTAAAACAGAGACAAATCAGACTGTTTACACTAAGTATACCTTGAGGGGTGAAACCAATGGGGATTGGGGGAAGGCAGTTAACTAGAAGTAACAGCTACATCTGGGACAAAAGAATGACATTTTTTTGAACTCAGAAGGTGCCTTAGAGAAAAGGGACCCAAACCTTAACTATCATCCTCATCCTTCCCTAATCCTAACCCATAGTTTAGAGGAGGGATCTTTAGGCTGACAAGGGAGGAAGAGTATGTGATTTAAGAGTAAAATGTGCATAAAACTAGGACAGTTATATTTGTGCTCATATTCTGCCTCTAATATGTTCAATCTAATCTTTGAGATTCCCAA
The DNA here is from genome assembly GCA_039655065.1 of Glossophaga mutica. Taxonomy (NCBI): domain Eukaryota; kingdom Metazoa; phylum Chordata; class Mammalia; order Chiroptera; family Phyllostomidae; genus Glossophaga; species Glossophaga mutica. Next base: position 80,577,144 of record CM077304.1, read on the forward strand.
ATACTGGTCAAGTTTAATAGCATGCTTGAAAGCATCATGTACTGTCATTAGAATCACTTCCAGAGAAGAGTCACTAGAGGAAATTTGGGACCCAGCTGTGCAGTCATTGAAGGAAAAATTCCCCCAGGTACTCCTGGAGGTCAATGGATGGGTTCCATTTTCATTTGTCAAATATGTACTCTCCCACTTTGTCTTCCAAAATAGTAAATCAGGTCAGTTTTCTGGTATTCCTAGTTCTACGAGGCCTTATGAAATCCCTTCAAATGTACAAGTGAAACCAAAACTGAACATTTTTTTTAATTTTTAAAAGATTTAATTTATTTATTTTTAGAAAGGAGAAGGGAAAGAGGGAGGGAGAGAAACATCGATGTGTGGTTGCCTCTCGAGTGCCCCCTACTGGGGATGTGGCCCAAAACCCAGGCATGTGCCCTAGACTGGGAATCGAACTGGCGACAGTTTGGTTTGCAGGCTGGCACTCAATCCACTGAGCCACAGCAGCCAGGGCTAAACATATTCTCTATTGCAGTACTTCTCAGACATTGTGCTATGCTGAATTGAATTATAAAATTTGCATTGGGGGAGTGTAATATGCAATATTTCCCAAATCTATTTGACCATAGAGTATTTTGCCATAGGGAGAACATCATTTGAAAAACACTTTTCTAATGTGTTTCATTAGCGAATAATCCAGCGTGACCTGAGCTTTGAGTTGTTTGAAGAGGATTTGCTATGTTCTTAGGAAAACACATTTTCCAAAAGTTAATGAGATTTCTTTCACATCTTTATAAGGCAAATAAATCTCTTTAAATCACTTCTCAAGCTGCTATATAGACACTATTAATTACCTATGAAACAGTCACGTTCCCCTCTCTGTTCCCTGATAGATGGACAGTATGCCCTCTTTCAGGGGATGAGTCAGGAAGAGTTTAATGAAGTACCTGCAGTCATCTTCCATTGTGTAAGTGCTGGTCTAGGGGTTAGGTGTGTGACTCTGTTCTGGCCAATAAGGCAAAGAGTAGTAATCTTTCTGGGTTTTTGTGAAAAGAAAATTAATGAAAAAGGCAGAGGAACAAACTCCATTTTTGCATTTTCCGTCCTTCCAGCTTTGAATATTGTTTCTTAAGTATCTATCACAATACATCCTCGTAAGTTGTCACAGCACAGGTTAAGATGTTCAGGAAACTTGCAGAAATTACATCTATAGCTTTGATATGTTTGATCTAGTTGTAGAACCACCTGTTTGTGAGATACCAGTCAAGTAAAATTATATAGGTCTGTATTAACTTAATTCATTTTTATCTTGGTATTCTTTTGCCTACAGTAGAAAGAATTCTAGCTGATCCCTAAGACACATGTGGAATGATAAGCTACATATTCCGGATGTAGCTGTGGATGTGGTAGTACCTAGAGCCCTAACTGTAAATCCTCCTCCTCTTCTCTTCCTATTAAAAACCCATATTAGAATAAAGTGAGAATAACACCATTGCATAAATTACTTTGAACTTCCTATAATTTAGAACACGGGAAAGTTACTAAAAATTTTATTACTTAAAATACTACTTACAAGTAGCAAAGGGTGTGTGACACATTTGCAACTGAGTGACACGTCAATGCTTTGTAAAGTTGTGTTTGAAACCACTGACACTGACCATCAGCCCAGAGATTTTGCTTGTCTAATTAGTCCTTTAGGTAAGGACCCTAAATGGTTTACTCCAGGGGTTCACAGACTTTCTCTGTAAAGAGTCTGATAACAAATGTTGTTGGCCTTTTGGGGCTATAAGGTACTCTGTTGCCACTACTGAACTCTTCCTTTGCCATGCGAAAGCATTGTACTTTGCAATCACGGCTGGGTTCCAATACAACTTTATTTACAAAAATAAATAGTAGGTTGATTTTGGTCCATTGGCTGTAGTTTGCTACCCCCTTGCCCAATCCACCATTTTTTTCTCCCTTACTACTTTCTGGCTCATAATTGAAAAAAAAAAATTCCCATTTTATGGATGAGAAATTTAAAGCTTAGAGGAGTTTAATGACTTGTCCATAGCCAAGTCATAGGCAAACTGGGATTCAAAAATGTGGTCTCTCAAACATGTGGTCATCCCTAGCATCCTGACACTGTTCCATTTTGGGGACATTCTAGGAAGATCCATTTTTGAGCCAGAAGTCCACTTTGGTGGTGCAGCAAAGACAGCTAAAGGCTACTTCTGAAGAGTGAAATTTTAATCAGACAACTCAAAATTGGAAAAGCTGGGTTATGGTCCTTCTTCCTTGGTCTCGGAATTATTCTCTCAATTTGTTTCTATGAATAAGAAGAGCATCTTTTACCCCAGTGTGAACCGACCTGGCTGGTATCTTTTTAGATTTATCAAATTCTGACATGAGCTCTGCCTTTGAGTCTCAACTCAAGGAAACTGGCTGTCCCTTCACGCTATTAGGACATTTTTCTTGGATCACTTGTCTTCCAACCTGAACCACTTCTGGGCCCATGTCTGTTAAAAGACTGTCCTACCCCACAGCAAACTCCTCTCCTACAAATGCTGAAATGACCTCTGAAATCAACACTTTGACAGTTTGTTCTTAAAAGTGTCAGAACTGTAATCAGATGAGGTCAAGAAACAAGTTTCACAGCTGTTACAAGACATTGCTAATTGCTCTGAGGGCTTCATGGAAAACACAGTGTTGAAGCCTGGAAGTTGTAATTACTGCAACTTAAGTTTCTTGGCCTAAATTCCTCCACTGCATATTTTCTTCCACCCAAAGGGGGGGAATTAAAAAGAAAAAGAAGAGCAAAGCACCAAATACTACAACCTTAATAATAATAATAATAATAATAATAATAATAATAATAATACAAAACTGTAAAAAGTATCCCTAACATGCAGAGTTGTTCTGACTGCTCAAATTGGGATCCTTTGTCACCAAGACAGTGTAGATCTCACAAGGGAATGAAACTCTAAAGATTTGGATTCTCTACCTCACGTTAAGAAATATTGATTGCAAGGAGACTTTCACTTAACATTTTTAAAAGCTTTCATAAATATTGAAATAAAGTGAAATTCATTGCTAGTTAAACTCTAACACCAGAATATTTATCATCCAGAGGACAGAGCTCCTGGCAAGAGGAAACAGGGACAGTAAGGGATTTACAGCACATCCTGACATATCTTCCTACAAGGTAATGAAGACTGAGTTCCACATTTGAGTCTAATGGCCAATAAACAATTTTCAGAAAAAGAAAAATTAAGATGGTGGAAATAGAGTGCATTGGGAAATTCCATTTATACTATAGTCAATTATTTCAGGGTACAGCTATATTATATACTTTTTCCCCATTTAGTATAGCTTGTCAGAAATTCTACAACCAAGGGAATTAAAAGTCAGGATAGTGTCCAAATGATTATAACATATATCTCATAACAGATTCTCACTTAAAACCTCTAAATGACTGGTGACACTGTTCATAGTATTTGATAGTAAAATTAGTCAACTGATACTTTTAATAAGGAATCTTTGATAATGTGTGCTTTAAGCCTGCTGACACATAAACCAGTTTTTTTTCTGCCATTTTTCATTTACAAAGTGAAAAGTGCTGTCCAAATCTGTGCTTACAGGTGCATCTTTGAACATGATACTGCTTTAGTAGCATTTGTGGCCCTACAGTCACCCAATAAAAGTGTACAAAGGAGTGGTAGATTCATTATTAAAGAATTAGATTAAATTCCCATTTGATTTGAAGTGCCGTTAACTTCAAATGTGAAATAAAATATAGACAGTGGAGGAAGTCAGGTTAGAAGGAAAATGAAGATAAGAAAGAAAAATATAAAAAAAAGAGAAGTTAATATATAAAATATATATGCTGTTCATTCATTTCCCAGAGACCATAAATTTTATTCTGAGCTTCTTGGTTTCCCAAACAAAAAAGGTAAGTAGTCATAACATAGACAATATAAAGTAATTGCTCACGGGTAGACACGTTTTTTGGTACTGAGACCAAATAATGAGAAATTTGTCCTATGAGTTCTTATAAAGAGAAAACTACGTAAACTAATGAACTACATCTTCAAAAACCTTATGACAGTAAGTGTATGAAAGTACCTCATAAAGCTTTTTCTCAGCATAGGTCTCAGTGTAGGTGAGCGGCAAATTGGTACAGCATAGCTCTGCTAAAGCAGCTGTAGTGGAGGAGGGCTAAAACAGCGCTGTGTAAAGCTTATGGTTCTCTTTGTTCCTGTCCCTCCCTCTTTCTGTCTGCCTTATTAACTTAACTGGTGTTTAGTTTTTCATACTTTTTTCCTACATTCCCTTAGGCTCATACACACAAAAAAATACCTGCTCTAGGAAATACAAGTAGAGTTACGGTCATATGGTCATGATGGGACCTAATTTGCATCTATATGTTTACAGGGAGAGAGATTTAGAAGTCAAGGCAACCAGGGGTTCCCATGTAAAAAGGACCTAAAAGTTTGCCTAGTTCCTGTTGTAATTACATTAGTGGCTACTTTCATGCTCAAAAGTATCTCTGTTTGGAAGTTAAGTACTACACTCTAGAATCATAAGAGGGGAGATAATGGTGCTGCTAGTTAGGTTTTCCAGGACCATTGTGGCAATTACTGGGGAACGTAGCAGAAATTCCATGATAGAGGAAATTGGCAACCTATAGCATCAAAGCTACCTTTGAGTGATTCTAAAGAACTGGAGCACTGGGCAGCCCAATTATCTGTACGGTATCAGAGTGTAAGCCCCTTTCTACTTGAAACAGAAAGATCTCTGGCTTTTATGGAGATACGGATCCAGCAGCTGATTATGAACTACACTACCTGCCAGGGTGTCTAACTTGTGGCCCAGGATGGCTATGAATTTGGCCTAACACAAAATAGTATATTTACTTAAAACCTTTTTTTTTTTTTTGCTTATCAGTTTTCATTACTGTTTGTGTATTTAATGTGTAGCCCAAGACAGCTCTTCTTTTTCCAGTGTGGCCCAAAGATGCCAAAAGGTTGGACACTCCTGATTAGCATCATTAACACAAGGGGACAGGTTGGTATTGAGAGGTGGCTGAGGTAGGAGCAGTGGCAGTTAGTGTCTGAGAGCAAGATCAGAAAGGTCATAAACCATGGGGTATATAATGGAAAGAGGGAGAGAGAAGAAACTTTCTTGAAACTATATACATCCTTTATTACTGCTTAAGCTGAGAACCATAATTAGTGACCCTGATTTCTCTGTGTCTGTGTGTAGTGTGTGCATGAGAGATATTGAGAGTGACAAGAGAGAACAAAAATGAATAAGGAGTGATGGGGATTGGAGAAAGAAAAGCTTGCTGGTGAATAATTTGGAAACTCAGGGACAAAACTGAGAAAAGCCAAACATCTCTGAGACTGCAAGCTAGGCTGAAGGGAAGCGGTTTTATAAATAGATTTGACTTTAAAATCAGTTCAGCAAGCAATGGAATGAGTTTTAGACTAAATAATTTTGCTATTTTACTTAGAATTCCATGTTAACATTCATTTTTTTAAACTGTAAAGTGGGTGCCTTTGTTTCAACTAGCAAAAAGAAAAAGAAATAAAGACTGGGATGTCAAGTGAAGCAGGTATAAAAATAGACCCTAAGAGTAGGGCATATTCATTTGGGACAGATGACCTTAACCTAGTTAAGTTGAAAGAAAATGGATTTGTGCCCCCTGCATAAGGCCTAGAGCCTCAAAAAACTACTCATGAGTAATTAGCTGGAGAAGTAAATGTTTGCCGGACTATTTTTGGTTCATGGACTGTATTGTGTCAGAACAATTAACCAGGAGAAATTGAAACTCAAAGCTTCCAGTCTGGGCGAGCAAGCAGTCTGTATTTACACATCTCATGAAGTATAGGAAGTCCAGACAGGAAATTAACATAAAATCTATCCAACAAAATTGATGACTTAGGGATTCTGACAAAGGGAAACAAGAATGGTTATGCAAAACACACTGAAAATACAGGAAAAATAGAACCACCAAAGATAAATAATCCCTAGTGAAATTTAATTCACAATAAAAAATTACAGATCTGTGAGTTGACAGATAGCAAGAAAGAAGAGAATCAATATTATAACAAAAGGAAAATAATAGAACATATTGGAAAATAATATACATTTACATTTTTAGAATAGATTAAAGATATTAAGGGAAGACTGGAAACTATAATAAAAATGAGCATGAAAATGTAGGATATATAATAAAATGGATAGACAAAATAATAGCTTTGAAGAAGTTAGAAATTGTAGAAATAAAAATATAGTATTTATAATTAAAAATTCAATGGGTGAGTTAAATGATAGATTATAACAATTGAAGGAAGACTGAAGGCATTGGAAGATCAGTATGAGGAAATCACACACAACACAGAGCAATGGAATATATGAAAATGCAACTAGGAAGTATGAGGGAGAGCACAAGAAGATGTAAAGTGTATGTAACATAAGTTCTAGTAGGATGGAATAGAGAGAATGAAGAAGAGACAACATTCTAAAAGAGATTTTTCATGTTTGAAAAAAGGATAGCATCCTCCAATTGACTAAACACATTAAGTCCTGAAGAGTATAAAATAAAATAATAAAATAAAATTTAAAAATTAAATTAAATTAAATATAAAATTAAATAAAATAAATAAAAAATAAAAATAAAATACCTATGCAGTGTGGGAAACAAAGGAACATCAGAGGGGAAAAAAAGAATTTTCTCTAGCAGAAGCATCATTACAAGATTGGTATACCTCTCAACAGTGACAATGGATGGCAGAAAACAATGAAATATTAACTTCCAGATTCTAAGGAACACCCAGTACCTCATTTAATAATGTGCATAAAACAGACATTTTCAGGGAAAGAAGTTTACTGATCATACAATTGTATAGGAATTATTAAAAGATGCTCTTTGCTCTCTATGTTTTCTTACGGGAAACTTTTATGGATTCAAGTGTAACATTTTGAGTTTATTCTTGCATGTAGTGTAAGAAGACTGTCTAATTTTTTTGCATGCATCTCTCCGATATTCTCAACGATACTTATTTAATAAGCTATCTTTACCCTGTTGTATGTTATTGCCTACTTTGTCAAATGTTAATTGACCACAAAGGTGTAGGTTGATTTCTGAGATCTCTATTCTGTTCAGTTGATCTATATGTCTGTTTTCATGCCAGTGCCATGCTGTTTTGATTACTGTGGCCTTGTACACATTGATATCATGTGATATAATTCCTCTAACTTTGTTCCTCTTTCTCAAGATTGCTGGAGCTATTCAGGGTCTTCCGTGGTTCCATAGAAATGTTTTAAATATTTGTTCTAGTTCTGTGAAATACACTGTTAGAATCTTCAAAGTAACAGAGTTGAATCTAGAGATTGCTTTGGGTAGTATGGAGAGTTTTCCACAAAGATGTTTTCCCCTTCTGTCTGTGAACATGGTATATGCTTCCACTTATTTTTATCTTCTTCAATTTTTTTCTTCAGTGTCTTATAATTATCCTAGTATAAGTCTTTTACATCCTTAGATAAACTTATTCCTAGGTATTTTATCTGTTTGATGCAATTCTAAATTGTGATTATTTTCCTCATTTCCCTTTCTGATACTTTATTACTGATGTATAAAAATTCAGCTGATTTCTGGATATTTATTTGTATCCAGAATTCATCATTTCTTGTAGTTTTTGGTGAAATCCTTAGGGTTGTCAATATGTGGTATTGTGTCATCTGAAAATAACAACCTATTTCTTTTTTTCCAATTTGAATGCCTTTTATTTCTTATTGTCTCATTGCTGTGGCTATAACATCCAGTACTATGTTGAATGAAAGTGGCAAAAGTAAACAAATATCTCTAACTTGTTCCCACTATTAAGGCAAATGCTTATAGTAATATTTTGTCTGATATGTTTCCTCACGTAAGAGAAACAAAAAGAAAAAATAAAGAAATAAGACTACATCAAAATAAAAAGTTTTAACACAGCAAAGTAAACCATCAACAAAATAGAAAAACAACCCATTAAATGGGAAAACATGTCCACAATAATACATTTGCTAAGGGGTTAGTAGCAAAATCTATAAAGAACTTATAAAAATCAATACTTGAAAATCAAACAATCTATTTTTAAAATGGGCCAAGTATCTGAATAGACATTTCATCAAGGAGGACATACATGTGGCCAATCAACATATGAAAAGATGTCCAATGTCACTAATCATCAGAGAAGTGCAAATTAAAATCACAATGAGTTATTACCCCACACCTGTTATAATAGCTATCATCAACAAATCTACAAATGACAAGTACTGATAAGTATGTGGAGAAATGGGAACTCTCCCGCACTGTTGGCTGGAATGTAGATTGGTACAGCCACTATGGGAAGCAGTATGGAGTTACCTCAATAAATTAAAAATGCAACTGCCTTATGACCAAGGGATTCCATTTCTGGGAATATATCTGAAGAACCCCAAAACACTGAAATGAAAGAATGTGTTCATCCTATGTTCATTGCAGCATTGTTTACAATCGCCAAGATTTGGAAAGAGCCTAATTACCCAACCAGAAATGAGAGGTTAAAAAAGTGGTGGTATATTTACACAATGCAACACTACTTGGCTATAAAAAGAAAGGAAATCTTATTCTCTGGGACAGCATGAATGGGCTTGGAGATTATTATGCTAAGTGAAATAAGCCAGTCAGAGAAAGGTAAGTACTGTATGATTTTGCTTATATGTGAAATTTAATGAACAAGCTGAACTAACAAACAGGACAGAAACAGACTCACAAAGACAGAGAATGGACTGTCGGTTATTACAGGGGGGGAAATGGGGAGCTAGATGAAAAAGGTGAAGGAGTTAAGCAAAAAAAAAAAAAAACACAAAAAACCCCAAACTCATAGATACAGACAACAATGTGGTAATTACTAGAGTGAAAGGGGTTTGGGGGAGACAGAAGAGGGTAAATGGGGGATAAATGGTGATGGAAAAAGCCTTGACTTGGGGTGATGAACACACAATACAATATACAGATGATATATTATAGAATTGTACATGTGAAACCTATATATTTTTATTACCCAATAACACCCCAATAAGTTCAATAACAAATAAAAATAAATCAAAGATATTCCTTAGGTAAAAAAAAGAGAAAGAAATGAACAAAAAACAAGAAGCATGAAACAAAAAAAGACAGTAAACAAAACAACTGTAAATACCATACTTTTGGACCATAAGAGGCATCCAGGTTTTAGAGGAGGAAAATAGGAAAAAAATTTTTTTGAAGCAAAAAATGTGGTAAAATATTTAATAACATAAATAACATAACATTTCACCAATGTAAATGTAAACAAAACTCAACAGCAGTATTAACAACCATTATTGCTCCCAAATTTGAGAGGAGGAAGTATGTCTTATAGTCTGAAAAATACAGTATGTGAATAACCTAATTAAGCATTCAGTGTAAAAATAGAAATCTTGTAGAAGATACTCATTTTAGGGTTAGAATTGTCAAAAAGAAATGGAACTGAAGTGCTAAACAATAACATGGAAGAAAAAATGGATGATTTAAATTAAAGTATTCTTGGGTCTTTGCATTATTTAGGAAGGAGAAGGAGATAATAATTAGTTTTAGATATTACTGAGTGAAATATACATGGTAAAACATTAAGGGTAGCTCATAACAATAAAAATAGAATGTCTGCTTTGATATCGATTGAGATGATAAGTAGAATAAAGCTTTATCATTCCAAGTGGAGAATGAAAAGAGAGAAAAAAAAGAAAGACAGTGAATGGAAAACACAAAACAAAGTGGTGAAAACCCAAAGTACATTAGGAACCACAATGCAAATGGTATAAATTCATATGTGAAAAGGAAATTTCTTAGATTATTCTATAATGGAACAAAATAAAAAGCTCCTTGGTTAAATTTATTCCTAGGAACTTTACTTTTCTTGTTTTTTAATAAAGGGATTTTCCTCCTACTTTCTTTTTCTGATAGTTCATTGTTGGTGTAAAAAAATGCCATCAATTTCTGAATATTGACTTAATATCCTGCTACTTTGCCAAATTCACTTATTAGGGTAGTAGTTCCTAGGGCAAGAGAAATAAAGGGAAAAAATAAACAAATGAGACTACATCAAATTAAAAACTTCTGCACAGCTAAAGAAACCATCCTCAAAATGAAAAGGGAACCAACCATATGGGAGAACATATTTGCCAATGACACATTGCATAAGGATATAATCTCCAAAATATATAAAGAAATGACTCAACACCAGAAAGACAAACAATCCAATTATAAAATGCGCAAAGGGCTTGAACAGACACTTCTCCAAGGAGGACATATAGATGGGCCATGTACATATGAAAAGATATTCAACATCACTAACCATCAGAGAGATGCAAATTAAAACCACAATGAGATACCACTTCACACCAGTCTGAATGGCCATCATGAACAAATTAATAAACAACAAGTGTTGGTGACGTTGTGGAGAAAAGGGAACCCTAGTGCACTGTTGGTGGGAAATGCACACTGGTGCAGCCACTATGGGATATAGTATGGAATTTTCTCAAAAAACTAAAAATGGAATTGCCATTTGACCCAGAGATTCTACTGCTGGGAATATACTCTAGGAATCCCTAATCATCAACTCAAAAGAATGTATGCACACCTACATTCATAGCAGTGCTATTTACTTGGTGCTGGAAACAGCCTAAGTGCCCATGATCAGATGAGTGGACCAAAAAAACTGGTACATTTACACAATGGAATACTTCTCAGCAGAAAGAAAGAAAGAACTCCTATCTTTTGTGCCAACATGAATGGAACTGGAGAATATTATGCTAAGTGAAATATGCCAGTCAGCAAAAGATAAATACCATATGATCTCACTTATAAGAGAAACTTAAGGAACAAATTAAACTAATGAGCAAAATAGAACCAGAGGGGTAGAATCATGGAATAGGCTGACAATGATAAGAGAGGCAGAGGGAGATGGGGACTGTTTGAAAGAGGGTAAAGGGGTTAGTCAAAGAACGTGTATGACTGACCCATGGACATGAAAAACAGTGTGGGTGTTGACTATGGATTGGGGGTTAACTGTACAAAGGGCAAAGGGTGAAAATTAGGACAACTGTAATAGAATAAACAAGAATAGTCCTGGCTGGTGTAGCTCAGTGGAATGAGCACAGGCCTGTGAACCAAACAAAGGGTTACCAGTTCGATTCCCTGTCAGGGCACATGCCTGGGTTGTGGGCCAGGTCCCCAATGAGGGGTGCACAAAGGGGACCACACATTGACATTTCTCTCCCTCTCTTTCTCCTTCTCTTCTCCGTCTCAAAAATATATAAATAAAATATTTTTAAAAAATAAACAAGAATAAAATTTTAAAAAAAGTAAGTGGGCAAAAGTGGATCTAACTGAAGGTTTGTTAAATCCTATAATGTTCTTCCAGCTGTCATTTTGACTAAGGTAAAGCTGTTGTGCTTTTTTACAGATTTAGTAGCAGAAACTAAAGACTTCTCTCAGTGGTAATCCTTTACTTACACAAAATATAAATTTTATGAAAAGTACTGAGATGAATTTCCTATGAGAAGAAAAAGTTGAGCTATCACCCACTTAGGATTACCAGGCTCAGAGGCTTAGTTAAAGGAGACCAAGTGCACTGCGTCCCTAACCAAAATGCCTGCTCTTGGGGATCTAGAGGAAGGTACCCAGCTGAGATAAACCTGAATTGCAATTCTCAAATTGCTATTAACCTATTTTGCTATGTAATATGGAAGAGATAGAAAGCAAAGCTATAGCACTGACTCTCCTCTCTGGAGTCATTGAACAAGGGACTTTGGCTTTTGTGAGCATCAGTTGAGTGTTTTGAGGTACATTTCAGATAACTCAGTTTAAAAACAGATTATAGGCAGAGGGACAGGGGAAGAAGTATGAGTCTCAGGCTTCAAGTGAATGAGATATTTCTGCAGCCTTCTCATTTCCCACACTGCTGATGTCACAAGGTAAGAATGAATCTTCAGCTTGTTCTGGTTTCCAAGTTACAATCCCTCTGCTTCTTCTCTACTTCCCTTAAGAAATCTATGGAGTCTGCAAAACTACTTGACAGACAATCATTCTTACAGAGAGCAGACACACACACTACTCCACTGAAACTCTCACCCAAGAGTTGAAAGCATAACTCTTGTGAATAACAGCTTTAAGTATAAATATGTGTTTTTGAAGACTTCCAGCCAAGATGGAGGTGTAGGTGGACACACTGTGCCTCCTCTAACAACCAAAATTAAGGACAACAAATATTTAGAAACAAGAAAACAACCAGAACTTATAGAAAATTGAACTGTACGGAAGTCCAACAACCATTCATCCAGACCGGTAAGGGGGCGGAGTCGCGGCAGGAGAAAGAGGAGGTGCGGACCTGGAACGCAAGCAGCAGCGGCTGGCAGTTCCCAGGTGCACAGGCGGCAGCTAGTGGTCCCCTGGCACAGGGAAGCAACTGTGCAGACCCAGCGAGGCCGCACAAGGTGGCTGGCTGACCAGGTGGTCCCATATTCGCAAGCACAGACGATCCAGGCGGAGGGGAAGTGGCGGAAGGGACTGAATCCAGGAGAGAGCCGAGCAGGCACCATTGCTTCCTCTCAGACCCCGCCCCCACCTATAGCATCACAACCCGGCGACTGGGCTGCCCCGCCCTGAGGAACACCTAAGGCTCCATCTCTCACTACGTAATAGCCTCGACCAGACTAAAACCAAAACAACAACAACAACAACAACAACAAACCCCACCAAAAATGATTCAAACCAGAAAACAAATAAAAGCCCCAGAGCCAATTCCTCTAAGCAGTGAAGAGATAGCCAACCTACCAGATGCACAGTTCAAAGCACTGGTGATCAGGATGCTCACACAATTGGTTGATTTTGGTTGCAAATTAGATGAACAAATGCAGGCTACAATAAGTGAAATGAAGGAAAACGCACAGGGAACCAATAGTGATGGGAGGAAAACTGGGACTCAAATCAATGGAGTGGACCAGAAGGAAGAAAAAAACAACCAAACAGAAAAGGAGGAAGAAACCAGAATTCAAAAAAATGAGGAGAGGCTTAGGAACCTCCGGGACATCTTTAAACGTCCCAACATCTGAATTATAGGAGTACCAGAAGGGGAAGAAGAAGAGCAACAAGTGGAAAACTTATTTGAACAAATAATAAAGGAGAACTTCCCCAATCTGGCAAAGGAAATAGACTACCAGGAAGTCCAAGAAGCTCAGAGAGTCCCAAAGAAGTTGGACCCAAGGAGGAACACACCAAGGCACATCATAATTCCATTAGCCAAGATTCAAATGAAGGGGAGAATTCTAGAAGCAGCTAGAGATAAGGGACAGTCACCTACAAAGGAGTTCCCATCAGACTGTCAGCTGATTTCTCCAAAGAGACCTTACAGGCAAGAAGGGGCTGGAAAGAAATATTTGAAATCTTGAAAAGCAGGGACCTACATCCAAAATTGCTCTATCCAGCAAAGCTGTCATTTAGAATGGAAGGGAAGATAAAGTGCTTCTCAGATAAGGTCAAGTTGAAGGAGTTCATCATCACCAAGCCTTTATTATATGAAATGTTAAAGGGACTTATCTAAGAAAAAGAAGATAAAAATATGACAGTGAAAAGACATCAAACTCACAGCTATTAAGAACTGCACCTAAAATAAAAGCAAACTAAGCAAACAGCTATAACAGGAACAGAACCACAGAAATGGAGATCATATGGAGGGTTAGCAACAGGGGCGTGGGAGGAGGAGAGAGGGGGAAAAGGTACAGAGAATGAGTATCATAGATAATGGGAAGAAAATAGATAGGAGGAGGGCAAGAATAGTGTGGGAAATGTAGAAGCTAAAGAACTTATGACACATGGACATGAACTAAAGGGGGGAATGTGGATGGGAGAGGGTGTGTAGGGTGGAAGGGAATGATGGGGGAGAAATGGGACAACTGTAATAGCATAATCAATAAAATATATTAAATAAATAAATAAATAAATAAATATGTGTTTTTGCCATTCATCACTTTTTCCCTCTTGGAGGACGCCACGTGTGATCATATTCTGGGAGGCAACACAATCCGCAGCAGGTGGGCTCTATAACTGGCCTGCCTGGGGAGTAGCAGGAGTTAGGTTCAGATGGGACTGACCTTAAGGATTTGGTTAGTAGGTGTTTGTGAATGGGGTTTTAAACCTAAACAGAAAACCGGACTGCCTCTTATACCCCTAGGGGTATAATGGAAACCAATGTGAGTATTTTTCAGGGGAAGTGATGGAGAGAACATGAGGAAGTTGTGATATTAAATGTCAACAATATTTAGCTGCAAAAATACTCATATTTATCCCAACAACAATCTTGTGTATAGCCCCCTGGGCTCACTCTGAGCCTTCACATTTCTTCATTCACCTTTTTCCCTGGAACACATAGGGCACGAATGACAATGACAGTGCACTGAGGCCTGGGCAGTGTCCCCTAACCCACCAAGGTCACTGGCAGAGACGGAACATTCTTGCTCTCATATCTTGGTTGTTCCTATTTTGATCAGAAGCTAAATTATAAAAATTATAATTATAAAAAGATAATGTCAGAGCAAAGAAAAGAGGTGATAAGGTGATAGCTGATAAATTTTATTACAAGCAAACTATGTAAATCAAGTTCAAATTATCCATTTAGGTAGCCTATGTCATTGAAATTAGCTGAGAGATGAACAATTTGCTTTGCACCCTTGAGGGATCAATTTATTTGTTGTAAATACTTTCAATATGGGATTTCTAAGACTCATTAATTTCACTGATATTTGTTGAATGCCTCCAATATCCAAGGTGCTGGGAACAAAATAGTGAAAGAGACGTAGGCTTTGCTCTCCGCAGTTTGTGATCTAGGAGGAGAAAAAGATTTGTTAACATGTCATCTAAACCCTCCCTGATAGTCATTATGGAAGCTCACATGGGGACGTCAAATCCTTCTCTGCTTGTGGTGGTCAGTGGTGGTGGTGGGGCATGTATTAGGGAAGGTTCTCTGGAGGAATAGCTAAGTTGAAACATAAAGGATGAAAAAGAGTTATTTGATTGAAGAGGGTGGAGAAAATGTTTTAGCTTTAGGAGTTTGTTAAAATGTTTGGGATGGGATAGAGGAGAATGCCTCCCATGACCTACTAAGAGTTAAAATATGTGAGGCGGAGGCAGCAAAGGGCAAAATCATAAGGCATCTGTGTGTCTAGTGGTTAGTTCCATTGTACTTAGACTGAATAGTAGTCCCTCTTAGCTGAGAGTACTCCATTTGGGGTTTACCGTTGTACATTTCATTCCTATTCCATGTTTCTAAAACTCTGTTTATTATCTTAGTGCAAAGAGATATGCATTAATGGTTTGGGAATGGTTCAATTCACCGCTTCTGCCAGAAAGGAAAATAGGGGTCTAATGGAGATACCAGAAACAAAGATAGAAATGAGAACTTTTAGGTATCCACATTGCACAGAGATAGTGAAGTTTCTCAGGATGAAAACACCAGAAAGTTTCAAATTATCAAAGGCAATGATTGTTAAGAATGTATTTCTAAAGGAAAATATTATGGATGAATAAGAATTTTGCCAGATGGCTATAACTGTAACTGGCATGAATTTTATTTGAGTGACCACATTTTTACAGATTTTTTTCTTCTGCCTTTGTTAGTACTTTAGGAACAATAACTATTGTTACTGTTGGCAGATTTCCCAGACTGAACCTATAGTTTAACAATAACAAGAACCCTAATTCATAACATTCAAAGAACACTTACAGATTATGATACACTTCTACAGGCTAGCACCTCACCTCTGCCATTTCCACGATGCCTGTCACTTACACAGACATGTGATTAAAAGGTAAGTTCTGGCTCCATTTTTTCATAAACTCTCCTGGTCATATTAAAATATTTGAACATGCCTTGGATTTGAAGCATGGTCAATGATTTTTATTTTCTCACCTAAAAGTTCTGTCCCCAATTACAGTAAATTGTTGGCTTCCTCTGTTATATCTTTGAGAAGCGTTGGTTTCTACCACACCATGTTATTTGCAAAACCTCTGATGTACCCAAGAAGAGTGAAAGAAAAAGAATGGGCAACCATTAAAAGAACAGAAAAAAAGGAATTGTGCTTTCTTATTACTATATATGAACCACTTTTTGAACTGTAGGCTAGGCATCTGAGAGAGATTATTTTAATCCTCACAAGAAGCCTGCAAGGTAGGTCCCATATTAGCATTTTTAATGAAACACTTTCAGAGAGAGTAAGTAAAATGTCAGCATCTATACTGCCATTGTAATTGACACATGTGATTTCCCAGCCCCTACTCTTTCCACCATGCCATGCTCAAAGGTTTCCTATTCCAACCAAGGTGACTTGTTTTAAACCATCCAGATCATTTGATATGCTAAAACTTACTGGAATCTCTGATCATCAGGTTGGAGGATGCAGAACTAAGACAAAGGGAAGTGCAAAATCACTCTTTAAAAATGACAAATATTCCAGATGTGGCTAATTATTATGGTAATCGATATGCAAAAGCGAATTATAAAATTAAAACTACCTGCCTTGCAATGCCATTAACCATATTATAACTCTTCACATGATCTTCCCCCATCATAAAGTGGTCTTGCAAATGCCTGATCTTAAGTTACTCTATCACGTGGTGCACCTCATCAGTGCCACACACTACTGCGAATACTGTGGTTTCCATGTGTGATATTTTTTATCTCTTCAAATTGGTAAATCAGAGTAATTTCACCTAGAGTGATCCTGCACCAAAAATATACCGGTGATTTTGCAGCAATTCTGTATATTTTCCTTATCACTCATTTTTCATAATTTTTTCTTCTTTTTTTAATATATTTTATTGATTATGCTATTACAGTTGCCCCATTTCTCCGCCATCATTCCCCCCACCCTGCACACCCTCTCCCACCCACATTCCCCCCCTTTAGTTCATGTCCATGGGTCATAAGTTCTTTAGCTTCTACATTTCCCACACTATTCTTGCCCTCCCCCTGTCTATTTTCTACCCACTATCTATGCTACTTATTCTCTGTACCTTTTCCCCCCTCTCCTCCTCCCACTCCCCTGTTGCTAACCCTCCATATGATCTCCATTTCTGTGGTTCTGTTCCTGTTCTAGCTGTTTGTTTAGAAAGCATTTTTCATAATTTTTGTTTGCATTTTTACTCTGAATCACGTACTCTAGGATATAAAGATCCAGGCAGGTTAGGAGGCCAGTGTTTCTTATCCTGAAACTTTCTCCAAGAGCTAGATACAGGGAAGGAGGAGAGCTTTCTTTTCAGCTGATGAAATCATCAAGCAGCAGGGTTAAGCTAAGTTATGACAGTTCTTCTAAGAAAGCGTACTTGCAAGCTAGCAGGTTTGAAATAACCTGGGAGAACAGAAGTGCAGATTACATCAAAAATTAGGCTACAGACAGTCAGTACATTCAATATTTGCCATGAAACTAACACAGAAAGCAAGAATGAGAGAAATCAGGTTCTGTTATTGCATTTTAGGAAGGTGGCCAGTTTGATCAGGTTTGGTTCAGGAAATGACAACACAACAAACACAAACTTTGCCTCCTGTTTGCTGTTCATCTCTCATCTGAACACCCCCTTCCTCTATTTTGTACATTTTTTCCTTGAAGTCTTTTATAACAATTTCCTGTTCTCCAAAAGGATTTCAAATTCAAACCAGAAAGCACATAGTGCTGTAGGCCAAATTTCCAGTTAA
Organism: Glossophaga mutica; assembly: GCA_039655065.1. NCBI lineage: Eukaryota > Metazoa > Chordata > Mammalia > Chiroptera > Phyllostomidae > Glossophaga > Glossophaga mutica. Next base: position 80,594,909 of record CM077304.1, read on the forward strand.
TGAACTTGGGCCTTCTGAAGTGCATGTTGGAAGAGGAATTTATTTATATAAAATATACTGTTGACCCCTGGTAGCCTGTGATGTTTGCCATTGCATTACATGATTTCTGATTTCACTTTGAGTTGCATTTGGTTTGTCACAGTTCAAAAGGACAGGATCTGTAGTGTCTGATACAAAAGGGACTCTGAAAAAAAAAGAATAAATGAATTGAATTGATAAATTGATGCATGCCTGAATGCAATTAAAATATACTAACATGAGCTGACCAAAGATATTGTCTTAATTGTAAACCAGAAATAAAACATGATTTTTCAGGGGGAAAATGCAAGAAGCATTCATTCAGTCACTAATTCATTCAGATCTAAGCACTAGGCTAGATTCTGAATATAGAATAGTAAGTAAAACAGATGGTGTATCTCTTTGAGATACAGGGATTATTTTTTTATTGACTTACTTGCTCTAATAAGAAAGAGTCTTCAAATTATTTTAGGATTGTCTTAGGATAATTGTTTTAGGATAATCTGAACCTAAAAGAAAACCCTTGCCCCTCCAGATATATATGAACATCTGTAGATTATACTGAGATTAATATAACCTTCAATATTTTATTATACTGTATTTGTCAAGGTGGATGAATTCAGCAGAGAAAGGTTTCAAATTAGACTTAAAATCCATGGGCCGGAACCTCTTTTCCCACAACATAGAGACTTTTATGTCAAAAAAGACTTATCCACATTGCAAAAATGAACAAAATAAGAAGAGTGAAAATCTGGCTTTTGGAATTAGCAACAGTAGGGAAGAGAAATGAAAACAGAATGAGACAGGGAGGATAATTTACTGAATTATAATTTCCTTTTAAAATCTGTTTGGAGGGGGCTTTGTTTTTATGACAATATCCATCCATTTAGCGTTCCTTTTTTTAAGAGTAAGTATTGATTTGTAAAAAATAATGGCTCCTGTTGGAAGATAAAAATTTTATTTAAAAAAATTGCATCTCCTAGTTTATGGTATTTTTTTTTTTTAGTAATCTAGAAGAAGTGATTAACTTCATTTTGTTGGTTTCCACTGGGTTTGTTTTTCCAATTCTTGGAGTGCTTCCATTGTTACAAACAATTCAAAGCCTGTGTATTGGCAGGGGCATAACTTTTTTTGGGTCCCCAATAATTGTTTTCTTTAATAGTCTCCAATTCTAAAACAAAAACTTTTTCTAGAAGATAAAAACTTGCTAAGGTTTGAGTATTTGATTCTTCTAAATTTATCCTTAGGAATAGTGCCAAATGGAACTAATTTCCATACAACTTCTACATGCATCAGAAGACAGAATCTTCAGCAAAATGGATCAGAGTAAACTTAATTCCACTCTTTGAGGTGGGGTGACAAACTTCTCACCAATGCCTCAAAGTGGCTGTAGTAGGAAGGAGGAAGTAAGGGGCAGTTTTAAAGGATGCACAATTCTTATAAGTTACCCTATATGTAAAGAATACTGTCCAGTGTGTATTGCCTCAATCGAACAGTAATCTTCTGACATAGATGTTCCCATATTCCCCATTTTATAAGGGGGGGAACTGAAGTTCAGAGATTTGGGAAGTAGAGCTAATTCTTAAACTAGTGTTCTCCTGAGAAATAATAGGAGATATGTGTGTATATTTGTGTGTGTGTATACATATGGGTGTGTGTATACATATGTGTGTATACAAGTGTGTGTGTATATATATGACGGGAGGGAAAGAGAGAGAGGTTGAGAGAGAGAGATTGAGATTGATTTTATGCATAGAATTGGCTCAAGTGATTATAAAGTCTGAAAAATCCCAAGATCTGCTATCAGTAAGTGGGAGACCCAGGAGAACCAATGTGCAGTTCCCCCTTGAGTCTGAAGACCTGAGAACCAGGAGAGCTGATAGTGTAAGTTTCAGTCTGAAAGCTGGTAGGTTTAGGCTTGAGACTCTAGAAGAGCCAGTATTTCAATCTGATTCTGAGGACTGGAAAAGACCTACACCTCAGCTCAGTCAGGCAGCAGAAATTCCTTATTACTCCAACTTTTTGTTCTATCCAGGTCTTCAAATGATTGGATAAGGTCCACCCACATAAGGGAAGACAATCTGCTTTCCTCAGTCTACCTCTTCAAATGTTAAACTCATCCAGAAATACCCTCACAGTCACACCCAGAATAACCAAATATCTGGGCACTATGTTACCAAGTCAATCTGACACATGAAATGCACTACCACCAGGACCTTCTTAGTCTAAATCCATGTTCTGCTTGTTCAATCACAGTACTAAACCCCCTTTCCAGATCTGCTTCTGAGGCTGCGATTCATACTCTTGCTTATGTCTCTATTCCTGCAACATTTTTACCTGTTATTTACATTTCTCTAAGTGACTCTGTTGATCAAAGCTAAATAAAGTTCAACTGTGGATGATTTTTGCTCTCATGGGGACACATGAGCATAGCAAACATTTTAGGCTGTCATAACTGCAGTAAGGTGATGGAGGGGACAGTCTTCTGGCATTTCTGAGGTGGAGGCCAGGGATTCTGTTAAAGATCTTGCAGTGTGCAGAAAGGGCTCTGCAACAAAGAATTACTCACCCCTAATGTCAGTTGTGTCAAAGTTCAGAAAATGCCCTAGTGTAAGGGTTTTTAGGGCCCATGGTAGGTTTTGGAAGATCTGAACACAACATGAAAATACATACAAAATCTAAAATGCACACTATGTACTATTTTTCCCCTGGGGAGAGTTCATGGCTGCTATCAGATTGTAACAGAGGCTCGTGCTCTTTGTGGTGGATGATGGCAGATCGAAAATTAGCATGCAACTTCTATTGTGCATTCCTGCATTGCAGAGTCTGGACGGCCAAAAGCTGTATTTCCCCAACTCACTTGTAGCTATGGTACTGAAAATAAATTCAGTTCTTACAGGTAAATGGAAGCAGAAGTGAGGAAAGAGCCCTGTTCCTAGTGCTTTAGTTGTTTTCTGCTGGCAAGTGTGTTGGTAGTTAACATGTTAGATTTTTCGGCATTATTTTCCCAGGGATTGGCCCAGAAGAGCTTCGTGGGTGGTGAGAGGCAGAGTGGTGATAAGACAGTGGTTTTCTGATCTAAAATCACCACTAACGAGAGTATGCACTCGAAGTCCATGGTTCTAGAAGCAGCCTTTTCAGTTCCCATCTTTCCAATAGAGGCAGGGATTAGAGCTCCTCTGATGACCATTTTTGTGAAATATTTTTTCAAGAGTTATTTCTGGAGGCCCAGCCTAGAACCTGTTCCTCCATGCCATCTACAATTTGGAAAGTACTTAATTTCCTTTGTTAAATCACATTCTATTTAAAATATTGAGAGGAGTATCTGTTCTTACAATTCAACCCTACAGATATACCTCCAAAAAGTTTATAAGTACTGATTTGTTGAAATTCTACCCTGAGAGGGCTGTTGATTCTTTTTTCACTGTACTCATTTACTTGGATGGCAAGGTCTGTTTGGTATTTGTGCCATAGAACTGTTAAAAAAAAAATGTTTTACCTGGTGCATCAGTAAGCTTGCCATTGTGGAGAACAAGCAGACTTCATGTAAAACAGACTTTGTTGGTGTATAACTGTTACTGAGTATGCAAGAAATGTTGAAAGGTTAACAATGGAAAGGCCTAAGAGACCATCCAATTTAGTTATTCTCGCACAAAGTGGAAAACTGTGGGAAATTTTGGGTTGTCACAATGACAGGAGGGCACTGTTGGCATTTAAGGCTCAGAGGCCATGGATGTTAAATGTCTGGCCATGTGCAGGGCAGATCTCTACTGTAAACAATTGCTACTTTCCTGCCAGTGTCCATGACACTCTTGGTGAAAAACACCAATTGCTTTGTTTCACTACGGAAGCAAGTGGCACACGGAACAATGAAATGATTTTCCTGTGGTCCTAAGAATTCATAGCACTAGGACTGAAACCCAGACCTTCTAACTCCCAGGGGAGAGGTCTTCCCTCATCACAACAGAAGAGGCTCTCTGATGTCACCAAGTGACCTAGGGAGTCAGAACATAAGCCTATGAATGCATAAGAAGAGCTGGAAGCAGATTATCAGGTGTCTGTTCTTCAGTTAAATGTACCTAAATGGCCAGGCTGTTGTTCTATCTTATTTTGTACATGGGCAGAGTCAGTTCTGATTGTTTATTATTCATCCTGTGTCAATTGTTAAATGTTTTGTATACTTCCCCTGAGTAACAGAATCTAAAAAATAGTGCTTGAAGGGACTCCGGCTTGGCGTTTGAGTTTGTTCTCTGCATGGTTACTCCATCTTACAATGTATATTCCTTGTGCACATAAGGAACTTTAAATTCCTCTTTTTTGTTATAGTTAATTACCAAGCAGTAATTCCCCAATATTGTGTCTCAAAAGAATACCTCACTTGCTGTAGATTTTGTCCCTGCTGTGATGTTTTCCTTTCTGAGGTGTTCTAGATTAAGCTTGAAAGTTTTGCAAATGTTTTGAGACTCTCAACTTGTCCCCAGGATTCATGGTGCATGACTAATTGTGCAGGGATAAAAGATTAGTTCTTACTTTGGAAAATCATGTTTTTCAGCTGAACAGAAATCAGATTTAATGGCTAGGTTGCCTCTTTTTAGTGTAGAATTCAGCCAAAATCAACTTTCTCTAAGAATCAGGTTACTGAATCTTTATGAATAATTTGTAAGCTTGTATTTACCCATATGGTAATTTTTTAAATGTGGGCATTAGAAATGAGATAGATAATTAAGCTAGAAATTAGAATGTAGTAAATTGAATCTTGACTTTGGCCTTGAACCTATGAGCAATTATCATCCGTATCTCCTGAATAAGTGAACTGCTTTTTTGCAGGGGTGAGGTCTTATTACCTTTCCACCTCTATAAAGTAGACATCCATTCATTTGTTCATACCACTGACAAATAGGTACTGCTAGGTACATGGCATTTATCTAAAGTAATTTATCTAAGTCTAGGTATCAGTTTGTTTGCAGGATACAGTAATTTTTTATCAGTATTTTACAATAGGCCATGTTTCTTTTTTTAAAATCATGTATTTTTAATTGTAATTCTTTTACAATGGTACCAGTTCTTTAGGTTATCACAATGACTGGAGGGCGCTACTGGCATTTAAGGCTCAGAGGCAACTGATGTTAAATATCTGTCCATGTGCAGGGCAGATCTCCACCATAAACAGTTGCTTTTCCTCCTTTGCCCTCCTCTGCCCATCCCAACCCCTGCTCCCACAGACAATCCCCACACTGTTGTCCATGTCCATTGGTCATTCACACATGTTCTTTCACTAGTCCCTTCTTCTTTCCACCATTGTACCCCTTCCCTCCCTCTGATCATGTCAATCTCTTCCATGTTTCCATACCATGGTTCTATTTTGTTCATTAGTATATTTTGTTCATTAGATTCCTTTCATAGGTGAGACCGTATGGTATTTGCTTTTCACTTGCCTGGTTTATCTCACTTACCATAATATTCTCCAGTTCCATTAATGCTGGCACAAAAGGTAGGAGTCCTTCTTTCTTTCTGCTGTGTAGTATTCCATTGGATAAATGCACCACAGTTTTTGATCCACTCATCTACTCATGGGTACTTAAGCTGTTTCTAGCACTTGGTTATTGTAAATAGCACTGCTATGAACATATGGGTGCAAAAGTTCTTTTGAGTTGCTGATTCAGGATTCCTAGGGTATATTCCAAGCAGCGAATCTCTGGGTCAAAAGTCAGTTCCATTTTTAGTTTTTTGAGAAAATTCCATACTGTTTTCCACAGTGGCTGCACCAGTCTGCATTCCCACCAACAGTGCACTAGGGTTCCCTTTTCTCCACAACCTCACCAACACTTGTTTGTTGATTTGTTCATGATGGCCATTCAGACTGGTGTGAAGCAGTATCTCACTGTGGTTTTAATTTTCATCTCTCTGATGGCTAGTGATGTTTAGCATCTTTTCATATGTCTATGGGACTTCTGTATGATCTCCTTGGAGAAGTGTCTATTCAGTTCATTGCCCATTGTATAATTGGATTGTTTGTCTTCCTGGTGTTGAGTCATGATTTCTTTTTATATTTTGGAGATTAAACCCTTATATAATGTATCATTGGCAGATATGTCCTCTCATATGGTCAGTTCCCTTTTCACTTTTGAGGATGATTTCTTTAGCTATGAAGAGGCTTATTAATTTGATGTAATCCTATTTTTTATTATTTTTTCCTTACCCTAGGAGATATATAAGCAAAAATATTGTCATGTGGAATATCTGAAATTTCCCTACCTATGTTTTCCTCTAGGGCATTTATGGTGTCACAGCATATATTTAAGTCTTTTATCCATTTTGAGTTTATTTTTGTGTATATCGTAAGTTGGTGGTCTAGTTTCATTTTTTTTTTTTTTATGTAACAGTCTAGTTCTCCCAACACCATTTATTGAAAAGACTCTCTTTACTCCATTGTATGCTCTTACCTCCTTTGTCAAATATTAATTGACCATAAAGACATGGGTTTATTTCTGGTCTCTCTATTCTGTTCATTAATCTATGTATCTGTTCTTATGCCAGTGGTCTTGTAGTATAGTTTGATGTCAGGTATTGTGGTCCCTCCTCCTTTTTTTTCTTTCTCAAGATTACTGAAGCTATTTGGGATTTTTTGGTTCCATATAAATATTTGAAATATTTGTTCTAGTTCTGTGAAATATACCACTGGAATCTTGATAAGCATTGTGTTGAATCTGTAGATTGCTTCGGGTAGTATAGACATTTTAATGATATTAATTTTTCCAATCCATGAACACAGTATATGCTTCCATTTATTTGTAACTTCCTCAATTTCTTTCTTCAGTGTCCAATAGTGTTCTGAGTACAGGTCCTTTACCTCCTTAGTTAAATTTGTTCCTAAGTACCTTATATTTTTCTTTTTGCTATAATAAAAGGCATTTTTCTGCCTTCTTTTTTTGATATTTTATTGTTGATGTACAAAAATGCCTTTAATTTCTTAATATTGACTTTGTATCCCATTATTTTGCCAAGTTCACGTATTAGGTTGAGTAGTTTTTTTTATGAAATCTGTAGGGTTTTCTATGTAGACTATCATGTCATCTATGAATATAATGACCATTTTACTTCCTCTTTTCCAATTTGGATGCCTGTTATTTATTTTTCTTGTAGGACTACTATGGCTTGAACTTCCAGTACTATCTATGTTGAATAAGAGGGGTAAAAGGAGAAACCCTTGTCTTGTTCCTGATCTTAAGGGGAAAGCTTCTAGTTTTTGCCCATTGAGTAGGATTCTTGCCTATGACTTTTATTATGTTGAGGTTAGATCCCTGCATTGCCACTTTGTTGAGTGTTTTTTTATAAATGGGTGTTGTACTTTATCAAACATTTTTTCAGCATCTGTTGATATGACTATGTGATTTTTGTCCTTCATTTTGTTTATATGGTGTATTGTATTGGTTTGCAAATACTGTGCCATCCTTTTATCCCTAGCATGAATCCCACTTGATCATGGTGTATGATGTTTTTAATGTATTGCTGAATCCAGATGACCAATATTCTTTTGAGAATTTTAGCACATATGTTCATCAGAGATAATTGCCTATAGTTTTCTTTCTTTGATGTATCTTTACCTGGTTTTGGAATTAAGGTGAGATTGGTCTTATAGAAAGAGTTTGTGAGTCTTCCTTCTTCTTGAATATATTGGAATAGTTTGGGAAGAATAGGAGTTAGTTCTTCCTTAAATGATTGGTAAAATTCACCTGTGAAGCTATCCAGCCCACGGTTTTTGTGTGTCAGGAGTTTTTTGATTACTGCTTCAATTTTGCTAGTTGTTATCAGTCTATTCAGGCTTTCAGCTTGTTCATGATTCAGTTTTAAAAGATTATATGTCTAGAAATTTCTCCATTTTTCCCAAGTTGCTCAATGTCTTGGCATATAGTTGTTCATAGTAATTTCTTACACTCCTTTTTATTTCTGTGATATAATTTGTACCTTCACCTCTTTCATTTCTGATTTTATTTATTTGGGTCCTCTCTCTGTTTTTCTTGATGACTCTGGTCAAAGGTTTGTCAATTTTGTTTCTCTTCTCAAAGAATGAGCTCCTGAATTTATTGATCCTTTGAATTGTTCATTTAGTCTCTCTCATTTAATTCTGCTCTAACCTTGATTATTTCCTTCCTTGTGCTTTCTTTAGGCTTTGTTTGTTGTTGTTTCTCTAATTCTTGTAGATATAGGGTTAGGTTGTTTATCTGAGTTTTTTTATGTTCTTTATTTAGGACTATATTGCTATGAACTTCCTTCTTAGGACTGCTTTTGTTGTATCCCATAGGTTTAGGGCTCATGAGTCTTGATTTTCATTTTTTCCTGGTATTTTTGATTCCTTCTTTGATCTCATTGTTGACCCACTCATTATTTAATAACATGTTGTTCAGACTCCATGTATTTGAATACTTTTGAGTTTTTTTTCTTGAGGTTGGTTTCTAATTTCAACCCACTGTGATCTGAGCACATGTTTGATAAGATTTAATTTTTTAAAAATTTATTGAGGCTTGTTTTGTGTCCTACCATGTGGTCTATCTTCGAAAATGTTCCCTGTACATTTCAAGAGAATGTATATTTTGCTTCTTTGGGATGAAAGGTTCTGCATATAACAATTAAGTCCATTTGATCTAGAGTTTCGTTCAGTGCCACGATAGCCTTGTTGATTCTTGGTTTGGAAGACTTTTCCATTGTTGTCATTGGGGTGTTAAAATCCCCTATGATGAGTGTGTTGTTTGTCAATACCTTTCTTGAAATCCTTCAGTATAGTTTTTCTATATTTAGGTGCTCCTATGTTGGGTGAGTATATGTTTACAAGGGTTATAGCCTCCTGTTGGATTACTCCCTTAAGTGATCTTTGGTTGTTCCTTTATATGGTTTTATTTTGAAGTCTATTTTGTCTGACATAAGTATTGCTACGCCAGCTTCTTTTCATGTCTGTTTGCTTGGAATATGCTTTTCCATCTCTTCATTTTCAATTGGTGTAGATCTTTTGTTCTAAGGTGGGTCTCTTGTAGACAGAACATATACAAGTTGTGTTTTCTTATCCATTCAGCTACCCTATGTATTTTGATTGAAGCATTTAATTCATTCACATTTAGGTTATTATTGAGAAGTACTGACTCATTGTCATTTTTTCATACCTGTGTCCCTCTCTCCCTTTCTCTCTCTCTCTTTATTCTACTTTTTGTAGCAGTCCCTTTAGCATCTCTTGCCATGCTGGTTACTGGAGATGTACTCTTTTAGCTTTCTTTTGTCTGGGAAGCTCTTTATTTCACCTTACCTTTTAAATGAGAGCCTTGCTGGATAGAATAATCTAAGTTGTAGGTCCTTGCTTTTCATTACCTGGGATATTTCATGCCAATTCCTTCTGGTTTTTAATGTTTTTGTTGAAAAACCAGCTGATAGCATTAGGAGAGCTCCCTTTTATGTTACTAGCAATTTTTCCCTTTCTGTCTTTAAGATTCTCTCTTTATCTTTAAAATTTGCCATTTTAATTATGATGCATCTTGGAGAATACATTTTTGGACTCATTTTGGTTGGAACCCTCTGTGCTTCCTGAACTTGCATGATTTTTTTCCCCTCATCAAGTAAGAAAAGTTTTCTGTCATTATTTTTTTCAAACAGTATTTCTATCCCTTGCTCCTTTTCTTCTACTTCTGATAGTCCTATGATGTGAATGCTGTTATGTTTCAAGTTGTCCTGCAGCTCCCTTAAACACTCTTCATTCTTTTTGAGTCTTTTTTCATTTCGCTGCTCTGACAGGGTCTTTCTGTCTACCTTGTCTTCTCGCTCACTGGTTTGGTCCTCAACTTCATCTAACCTGCTTTTAATTCCTTCTAGTGTATTCTTCATTTCAGATTTCATATTCTTCATTTCTTCCTGGTTCTTATTCATAGTTTCTATCTCCTTTTTTCATGCTGCTGTAGTTCCCATGAAGTTCCTTGTAGATCCTATAAAGTTCCTTGTAGGTCTCACTGAGTTTCTTGAGCATCCTTGTAAGCATTATTTTGAATTCTATGTCTGATAGATTGATTGACTCAATGTCATTTAGCTCTTTTTCTGAGGATTCTTCCTTCCTTTTTGATTGGGTTATTTCTTTGACTACCTATTTTAGGTGATTCTTTCTGTTTGTTTCTGCCTCTCAGGTTTCTGGTAGGAGTTCTGTGGGATTCAGTGGTGCTGTCTCTTTGATCTCCTGAAGTGGATGCTGTAGGGTTGCCCTTAATTCAGTTTATGTGGTCTCTCTTATTGTACTTAGGCTTTAATTATTGATGGCTCATTCATTGGTGGGTTCTGCCTTCCAACTGGCTGACTGGGTCACAACCACTGCCATGTCTTCTATGCTATTTTACAGGTACTGGTTAACAAAGCAGTACCACTCAAAAAACCAAGCCTATACTAGCAAAAATAACCCCCTACCACATCAGCAATATCAACAGCAATTAAGCAAGGATTAATAAAGGTGGAAAGAGATTAAGAATATTATAAAATAGGAAAAAGGGTATATAAGATGATTAAAGGAGAAAAGTGATCTTGAAAGGGAAGAGAGAAGAGGAATAATAAGAGCTAGATTTCAGGCTGAGAAAGGGAAAAATAAAATTCCAAACTCAAATAAGCAAGGAAAAGAGAAAGGCAAAATGGAGTAAGATGGGGGATAGTAACCTATGAGATCTGAAATTATAAGAAAGTGGACAGAGAGGAATGCAATGAAAGAAGAACAGCAATAAGCATAATATCCATGCCAAACAAGCCACAGCTTATACAGGTGGAAAGAAAATAAGAATATTATAAGAAGGGGAAAAAGAATGTGAGTTGATTAAAGGAAGGAACAATGATTTTGACAGTATAGAGGGAGGAGAAATAGTAAGAATAAGGAATAGGAACAAGGCATAGTAGCATAAGGGAAAAATAAAATTTACAACAAAAATAGAAAAGGGCAGGAAGAAGGCAAAATGGAGTAAGACAAAAGAAGGGTACAATGTGAGATTTGAAACAAAATAGAAAATAAAAATATAAATTAAAAGAGTAAAAAATAAAAGACAAAGAATAGTGAATTAGTTGGAATGTAACTGAAGCAAAAGAAGAAATATTAAGAGGCTATGTAAAAAAATAATGCAAATCCTGAAGAAGAATGAGGTTGAATCCATCTCCACAGAGTTTAGTGTTTGTCTTCTGTCTTCTCTTTCTGGATCTGCCTCTTGCTTTTTATCAGCTCAAGGTCTAGAGGTAGATTATCTAACTTCTGGCAGCACCTCCTGTATTACTTTCACCTGCCTCTAGAGGGGGCTTCTATTGCGATTGGAAGGTAGGACCACTGGGTCCCCCCTGGGAGGCACTGTTCAGTCTTCTAGGAAAATTGTGGGTGTGTTTCCCCACCCCTGCACTACCCATCTTGGCCTGTTCCAGCATATTTCCAATAATGAATCGTTTCTGATCAACTAGTTGTTCGTTTCAAGTGAGGAACCAATCTCTGTAAAAGGGTCAGCTCTTTCCTGCTTGGTGCTGATGGCAGCTCTGTGTGCTAGCTGAGACTGGGTGGGGCCCTGATCCCCACCTTGCTGCACAGATTTCTTTTCTTTTCTTTTTTACTTTTTATTTATTTTTTTAATTAGTATTTTTTAATTGTTGATATTGTACAGTTTTCTGTCTTTTACCCCGCCCCAGTCCACCACCCCAGCCCTCCCCACCTTCCTCCCATTTCCACCCCCCATAGTTTTTGTCCATGAGTCCTTTATACTTGTTGCTCTAAACCGTTCCCCTTTTCCCCTGAAATTCCCTCCCCTCCCCCTCTGGACACTGTCAGACTGTTCTCAATTTCAGTGTCTTTGGTTATATTATGCTTGTTTGTTTGTTTTGTTGATTAGCTTCCTGTTAAAGGTGAGATCAGATTTCTGATCTCCCTGCTTTGCTGGCCTCAGTAGAACAGGGCCCTAAGAACTAGTGTGTTTTATCTTCCTGAAAGAAGTTCAAAATGAGCCCTTTAGGTGTTTTCTTTTTCTGTATTTCTCTTACGGATATTCACCCTACAGTGGCTTCTTGAGCTTGTTCTGCCTGTTTTGCAGAGCTTCTCTATTGGATGCCGAATGCAGTGGTGCTTGCAGCCCTGCAGGACATGGGGTTGGGTGCATCCTTCACTTCCCAAAGGTTAGATCTCTGCCAGGGAAGGGGGTTCTGTCTGGCTATAAATAATCTCAGGTGCTCAACTCCTGCCTGTCCAGTTGCTAGCCCACTGCCCTTGCAGCAGACACAGTCCTAAACTCTCCACTCGGCACAGCTTCCAGCCTGCCAGCTGTGTCAGGCTGGGCCTGGGAAATCCTTTTGCTGTGTTTCTATATGATCTTTGCCCATCTGCACTCAGTGGGAGAAAACCACTCCCTCAATCCTTTCCTCTTGCTGGTAGGGCAGCTGTGCACATGGTCCCTGCCCAGCATGCTTCAGCTCCCCTTTTAAAAAGTCTTTCTGGGCACACCCACTGAAGTACTGAGCTACCATCTAGTTTTCCACACACAGCACCTCGCCAAAAAACCAAAAGTCTCTCACAGTCATAGCTGACCACAGCCTGCCTCCACCCAACCCAGGTGCAGATAGAATCCCTCTCTCTCTGGCACTCTCCCAGTTGGCGTTTGCTGTTTCAGCAATGGGTGTGCTGCTCACTGTGTGTGTGTGTGTGTATTTTGGATCTTCCTGACTTTGTGTATTCAAGTCACTCCTGGCCCCGGTCTGGGGGTTCTCTGCCTTAGGAGAGAAGGAAACCCCAAAGCTGCAGTTTCTGATTCGGCTCTTCATGGCCAAAGGAGCCATGCGTGCAGTATTTCCCCTTTAAACTATAAAATCTTCTTATCATACATTGTACTTTTTGGCTTCCAAACTTAATTCCAGCTAAGATTCTGTTGAATATTCAGTTTAGTTGTCAGAGGATCTGCCAAGTATCCTATTTGGGAACAAGGGCAAGTGGACTCAGCTTCTACATACTTGGTCGCCATCTTTTCTCCAATAGCCTATGTTTTTATGTCTAATTTTGTACAGAAATCTGAAGATGAAACGGACAGTGATGTAGAGCAAAGGGATAACTGAAGTGATAAAGAAAACCAAGTAGCACTTTCCTTCAGGAAGTTTATATTCTGGTATAGTAATTGCACATTGAACAATATAGTAAACTGCCTTGTCAGGGGATTATAAGGATTAGTGAGAAAGAATGTAAAGAGTTTAGTACAATGCCTGACTCAGGTGAGTACACAATAATTTATAATGCTATTATATTAATTATTGGGTGAGTTTTTACAGATATCTTCTAATTGTCTGTCCATTCCAACTATACGAGGGCTGGCCAGTCTCACTCTGTTCCACACACTGTCAGTTTTACTTCCAGGCTCCTGTGCAAAATGGAAAACAGAATGAAGAAACTTAGTCTATTGTAAAATCCCAATAATACAATTATCACACCTCCACATAGGCTGACATCTTGGTTAGGTGTCAGATAAATTAGCTAAAATTTCTGTATTTGTTTTTTTTCATTCAGGAAATAGGAATCATAAGCATGCCACCTTCTCCTCCTCCTGGATCTGGGAGGATTAATGGGGACTAGATTAAAAATTTATAAGCATGTAAGATGTAGGCTTTTTCAGTAGGTAACACAACTATGGTAAGCTGCTATCCATAATAATCTAGTCCAACAATAATACCATGAAGCAGGAAAACAGATTAAATAATACTGACTTTATGCTCCACTTGAAATTTGAAAGGAGATTAGGAAGATTCCATATATATCAAATGGAAAAATTAAATTCATAAAAAAAAAAAACCTGAAGAAAGCCAAATAATTATCATTGAATAAGAAACATAACAGGGTGCTTAAAAGACATTAGAAGTGAAAAGTAGAGTATAATGTAGGCAACCATGTGGATTATGGTGTAATCATAGCAACAGCATTTTTGTGAGGAAAGGGAAAAGTCAGGTCCTGAGTCTGATCAGCAGCACCCTGATGACTTTGGGCATTTCTCTGGGTCTCTGTTTACTCATCAGACCGATATTCATACTGGCTCTGATCCTCAGAAATTTTCCTGAAGATTCATGAGAACAAAAATAAAAGATAAAAAATACAAAAGGGCTTTCTTATGGGCTGAATTATGTCCCTCCTGAACTTATACATTGAATTTGTAACCTCTAGTACCTGAGAATGTTATTGTATTTGGAGGGAGGGCCATTAAAGAAATAATTAAGATAAAATGAGATCATTTGAATGGGTCTTAGTACAATATGACTAGTGTCCTTACAAGAAGAAGAAATTAGAAGGAAGACCATATAAAGAAATAGGGAGAAGACAGCATCTGGAGGAAAAACAGAGAGGCCTCAAAAGAAACCAACCCTGCCAATACCTTTGGACCGGTAACGTTTAGTTTGGACCAGTAACATCCAGAACTGTGAGAAAAAAAATTTATGTTGTGTAAGTCACTCAGTTGTGGTACTTTATAGGGTAGCCCTGGCAAAAGAACACAGGCAATTGATACAGAAAGATCTGATCAGATCACTGGGGAGGAGTAGAAAGGAGCAGGAGTAGGAGGTTGCTCAAGGCAATGGTAAACAGTCTAGGGTAGGATCGGCTGAGGAGCTGGATCCTCCAGAGCACAAGGAAATAAAAAAAAGGGCAGAGATGGGCTTTCTCTCTCTTCCTAGAGGATGCTTGGATGATTGTGCTGCAGCTTCCTGCATTTCCCAATGGATGGTATTTTGGATGGGAAGAACTTCAGGTGCAGCCTAGGATCAGGCTGGCCTGGCAGAGAGTGACAGGGTTATTCTTTTTTGGGTGTTCTGGAGGAAACAGGTTCTGAGGCAGAAGTCTGATATTCTTCCAGAATTGTGTAGCTTTGAATAAAGACTCCTTTCTTTTATCACCAAATTTTTTGACTCTGGAATTTTGCCTGTAGGGTAGCAGCAGGCAGTGGGACCCCACTTGATATTTCGTAACACTTTGACAAGATAAGGTACTACCTATCATTTTTGTAGTTTCCCATTGTTATGGACTGGAACGTTATCTTTCCTGTCCCCTACCCAATTCACGCATCCAAACCCTAGTATGATGGTAATTTGGAGATATAGCCTTAGATGATGAGGGAGGAGTCCCCATGAGGGGATTAGTGTCCTTATTAGAAGAGAGAGAAGTAGCTAGTTCTCTCTCTCATTTCACTTCTCTTTCTGTCATGTGAGAAAATAAAGACAAGACAGTTGCTGTACACCAGAAAGAGGGCCTTCACCAAGAACCCAACCATGCTGACCCTCTGATCTTGACTTTCCAACCTCTCTAACTGTGAAAAATAAATGTCGTTTAAGCCACCTAGTATTCTGTTACAACAACCCAAATGGACTAAGACAGGCATCCCCAACCCGGGGGCCATGAACCAGTACTACTGCTCTGTGGCCTATTAGGAACTGGACTGCACAGCGGGAAGTGAGCAGCAGGAGAGTGAGTGAAGATTTGCCCACATTACTCCCTGAGTTCCACCTCCTGTCCCCTTCCCTCCATCCGTGGAAAAATTGTCTTCCAGGAGACCAGTCCCCGGTGCCAAAAAGGTTGGAGACCATTGGACTAAGACACCCATGTTCACTGAACATTTAGTAAGTGCTCAATAACTTGAATGGAGCTATAAATGACTCCTGTTAGGGCTAGCCATACGCAAATATTACAGTCTGCTGTACTGTGGAGATGACACTGAAGGAACACAACTGAGACATTTAGGAGTTAGACTCTATTGTACTGAATAACTCAATGTAGAGGGAAGAACTATAAAACTAGGGTGACTAGCCAGGTTACAACTTGAATAACTAAGCAAGTGATGGGTCCACTTGCAGAGATGGAAAACCCAGGGAGGAGTGGAAAGGATTTGAGATAACTATTAATTAAGCTTGATTTATACTGAGTATAATACATGCTCACCTACATAGGCCACTTTTTAATTCTATAGCCATTTTATGTATCTTTATTCACTAAAAAAGAGAAAACACTAAGTTTTGTAGGTCTGTTTTTCATGAGTGGTCTTGGATCTTGCAAACAGTCAGTCCCTGACTGGAGAATATTTCAGACTATGCTTTTCCTCTCTAAATACGTTGTACCAGAAAGAACAAGTTGTAGAGGCAAACAGACAGAAAAGAGAAACTAGCATATGGAGAGAGAATAGGACACAAATACACTTATTCCCTTAAATTAAACATGTTGCATTTTAATTTCTAAGAGAAAGGACAAAGCCACAGAGCTCAAGGTTAATGTATTTGAATGTGAGGAGGTAGCTGGTGATTTTTGTTAAAAATACATGTAATGAGAGGAAGAAAAGATGATCTTGGCTTCTACAGCTTTCTTCTTATTCGTAGCCATTTTAGTTCCTTCAGTGGATGTTCCCACATAAATTCACAGACACCTATCCAAGTGACTGCCTGGGGGACTAGCACTTTTTGGGTCCTTGTTGCCTTTGTAGGAATAATAGAACTAGAAGCACGTTCACCAAATTCTCCTGTCTCATCTCTGAGGTCTGTTCCAAAGGCCATGAAAAGGAGATGGTTAGAAATAGTGGCCAGGTTTGTAGGACACTCCTAGGAAAGCTGGCTGGTTTAGGGAGGATGAGCCACTTTGTTAATGAAGGAACGATGCACTGCTTTTCTGTTTGTTTGTTTCTAGAAGTCATATTAAGGCTTTAGAGCCTAGTTATTACTACTTAATCAGGTCTTCCAGCTGAAATATTTGTCAGCAGCTACTGAGAACAATTGACTTGGGTTTGCAGAGCCCTTTCCATTCCTTCTGAGCCCAGAAAATGTGGATTAGGAGTTCATTAGCATGCAGAAGTCCTGGAAGAATGCCTTTTATTGCAAATAGTGTTTTATCATTGGAAATGATTGGGATATATACAAAAGGGCTGTTCAAAAGTCTTTCTAGGATACAAGCTCTGGTCTTTCCCAGCCTCCTTGGCCCTCCCTGACCCTCCCTATCCCCCGGCTATTGTTCTTGGATTGTTGATTTCCCTGCTTGGTTGTGGCTGCTATTTCCAAAGCACTGAGACGCCTCTGTGTTTGGTTTTATCTTGTTTTGTTTTG
Source organism: Glossophaga mutica (assembly GCA_039655065.1). Lineage (NCBI taxonomy): Eukaryota > Metazoa > Chordata > Mammalia > Chiroptera > Phyllostomidae > Glossophaga > Glossophaga mutica. The sequence goes on from CM077304.1 coordinate 80,612,021, forward strand.
AGGTCCATCACCCTTTAAGGAACTTGGTGGCCCCACTGTGAGATATAAGGAACATACACGGAGGAAACAGCAGGATTTTATAATGTCTTCTCTTCTTTTGCCCATCCTTTTTGCAAAAAAAAAAAAAAAAAAAAAAAAAAAAGCATCATATTTTCTCTTATCTTAGGGAGGGAATAGGAAAGGGTATAGAGAGGAAAGGTACGTAAAAGTACTCATAGCCCCCCCCCTCCTTCTAACCCCCAGTGTGTTCCTCTAATGCACACAGGCCCCTGATAAACCTGTGACAGAAAAGCACCACCTTAAGGCTGAGGGCCAGAGAGGCTTTCAAGTGAGGGGAAGAAGGCATTTACTAGGCTCCTGTTTTCTCTGTGTTGGAGCTTTCACAGTGTTAATGGAGTAAAGGCACCAACTGGGCACAGATGTTTTATTCCGAATATTTGCTGATCCACATGATTTCAACAGAGCTCCAACAGCTGTTCTGGGCTCATAAAGGACATTGGAATAGATTGTTCTAATTCTCACCAGCCCTGTGGTGTAGGATTTGGACCTTCCCGGAAACAGCATTTGTCCTGGGGTGAGATGGTAAATTGAGTATTTCCCTCCTCTTCCCTCCCCTTCATGGCTGACCCTGGCTGAGTCGAATTGTTTAGAGACTTTCATGCTCCGTCTTCTTTTCAGAGAGGCTGCAGCATTACAACTCAATTACCACGTGGCAATATTTAGAAACAATCTGCATAGTTGAAAGCAACCAAACACATACACACACACTCGTGTAGTTTCTACCTAAAAAGCTGATCTATTGGAAATGCAACTCTAAAGTCATAGCTCCTTCCTGCCACCCAGGGCAAACATGAGGATGGTAGATGGTTACACATTTCTTGATACCATTAAAATCCCGCCTAATGCAATCTGAAATAGATATAAAGTATTAAAGAAACCACCTTTACCACATCTCACTCCAGAGCACACTGAGGGCTTAAACTACCCTATTTTCATAAACTACTCTTTTTCCTCCAAAGTCGTGAAAACCTAATTACTTTCTGCAAGGGTGCTTGCTTTTCTTTTTTTCCATTAGGACCACAAAACCACAAACCAGAATTTGCTTCCCACTGGAGTGCTGCTTTAGCATGTCTGGAGAACCTGTGGATCTTGGATACGAGCCCTGTGAAAGTGGAGACAGGCCTGAGTAGCCGTCACTTCGCCAGCTAGACTCTAAGCATCAGCTCATCAGGTAGCTCAGATCATCGAATGCTGTTGCCCCTGAACGACCTGTGTGAGCCAGGATGGTAGTTTGGGTGGTTGCAAAGTGCCTCTGTTTCAGGGCTTTGGATGTGAATAGCGAGGTTGTAGGCTGGTAAGATTTCTTTTTTTTTACACTTAAAGGTTACTTTTGAAAATGAACCCATCGATTAATGATTTCAGCATTAAAAGTATTGATGCCTAAAAGGTATTATTCCAGTAATGATTGGTGTGGTTCAGTGGATTGAGTGCTGGATTGTGAACCGAAAGGTTGTCAGTTTGATTCCTACTCAGGGCATGTGCCTGGGTTGTGGGCCAGGACCCTCGTCGGGGGCTTGTGAGAAGCAGAGGATCAATGTTTCTCTTCACACATAGCACATAGATGTTTCTCTTTCTCCTTCCCTTCCGCTGTCTCTGAACATAAATAAATAAAAATTTTTAAAGTGTTATTGTAAGTGCAGCATGTACACACACATCCATATTGTTTATGGAGATGCAACCTCTTCACAAGCAGAATGCCAGACCTTCTGAGCTCCTGTCTATAGGAGTAACGATGATCTGAGTGCTTGATCTTTGACTGGAAAGTTAATCGTTACTGTAATGTAATAATTAAATAAAAGGTGATACTCTTGATCAGCCCCATGTGTGCTCCATATTTTGTTTGTTTTTTGGTGAGGAGTAAGGAGGGGTATTTTATGTCCCCTCCTAACAACTGTCACATGTGTAAAATGTGGTGGCACTAACTTATGTGTTGTTTTTGTTCTTGAACTCTTTGCTTTTCTTAATCAGAATGGGGAATAGGGTAACTCGAAAGAGGCACCCAGATCACAAAATTTAGGGTGATACTCACTCTTAGGGTCATGCAGGTCCTGGCTCTGCACCCAGCTGCAAGGCCCTGCTCACTCTCCAGCAGCAGCATGAACGTCTCCACGGGCCTTGGGCAGAGTGGAGTCTCTGTCTGCCATTGGATCGTTAACATGGCCCTGAGAAGAGAAGTGAGATTTATGTGGCACCATTCAAAGGCCCTGCTACTCACCTGTTCCTCTAGAGCAGTGATTTTCAGTCTTTTCCATCTTATGGCACATGTAAACTAATTACCTTAATTTGCCATGTATAATGCACACTTTTTTTTTTGCCCAGATTTTTGAGGAAAAATAAGAATACACATTATACATGGGCAGTACTAATCCCATACTTATATAAGTGTTTTAAATTTTTTTATTTATGCTTATGCATTACAAGTGTAACTATAGAAAGCAATAATGATATCTGTATGCAAAATAATACTCTGGCATACAATAATCCATTTTATATATGAGTAAAAAAGTGAATTAAAAAATTAAAACAAAGGATTATTTTTCTGAAAGTTTGGGCCACAAACATGAGTATGCATTACATATGGCAAACTATGGTACTAAAATTCTGCCACAGACTAAAAATATATTTTTTGCTGATCTGACAAAAATAGGTATAATTTTTATTGATTTACCAAAAAAAAATAGTAATAGTAGTAATTATCTATCCTTTTTGCCCCAAAGCGACCTTTTAAAAAACAATATGCCCATACTTATACATAAGGATTTCTCCTACCAAGAATTAACCAATCGACATTATTATTCAACATGACCAATACAATGTGACTCTGTCACTTGACCTGTGTATTTATGGTTCCACACAGGGCATTCACACTAGATGGCTATTGTTGTGTTGGCTGTTTTAATTTTTTTTTTTAATTTGATAAGCTCGAAGAAAAGAGGTCAGGGCCCCTGACTAAATAGTCAGGTCTTACATGTTTTAAAAATTCTTGCAGCACACTGGAGGAAAAGTGCTGCTCCAGATGCTACAAGTTCTATTGTTGGACCTAGTTATTCTGAGAACAATACACAGGTGAACTTTTTTTTTTACCTTAGCTGCTTTCATAATCATAACTTACTGAGTTTTCTTTTAATGGCATTTCCTTAGTTTTTAATAAAAATAGTGGTTTCTAAAAAGCCAAATCAAATCCATAAGAAGAGCTATTAACAAAACCTTGTTTAGGACATTTTCTCTGAAATATTCCATGCTTCCTAAATTAATTTTTATTATTTAGTGCTAGGAAAAGTTTCACCTCCCCTGTGCACTAGTTAGGAATCACCTTGTCATGGTTAATTTTATGTGTCAACTTGACTGGGCCATGGAGTGCCCAGATGTCTTGTTAAACATTATTCTAGGTATGTCTGTGAGGGTGTTTCTGGATGAGATTAACATTTGAGTTGATTGACAGTAAAGCAGATTGCCCTCCCCAGTGTGGGTGGGCCTTGTTTAATCTGTGAAGGCTCCAATAGAACAAAAGGCAGAGACAGAGGGAATTCACTCTGTGCCTGATGGTATTCAACCTGAGCTATCAGTCTTTTGCCTTGGTACTCAGACAGAAACTTACACAACTGGTTCTCCTGGTTCTCCAGCTCTTGAAATGCAGACCTGGGGGCTTCTCAGTCTCCATAATCATGTAATCTAATTCATAATAATAAATTTCTTTGTCTCTATATGCAAATATTTTGCTGGTTCTGTTTTTCTGGAGAAAACTTACTTACATTTTTTTCTGATAATTAATGCCACACACTTTTCTACATTCTCTACTTACTCTGGTAGCCAGGATGCTGAAATCTAAATTTGAAGCATACCTGTAACATCTATCTATGTTAACCACAGTTTTTATGGGGGACTCAAGAGTTGGAAAATTTTAATTTTAGGTAATAGGCAATAAGTTTAGTAATTAATGCATGTAAAAAGCTATTGTTTCAGGAACTGAAGGTATGACCATCTTGACTCCAGGAGACCATAAGCAGTTCCACCTTCATGTCTCAGGAGGACTGCAAGCAATCAAGATGGTATCTGAGCCATTGAACTCCAGGGTGAGTTGTCCACCTCCCAGGACATAGATAAAGAGTCACTGGTCAACAGATAAAAGAATGCTCAAGCTTTTCACCTGATTAACCTTGTCTCTGAATTCCAAATCCCTTACCTACACTTTTCTTCTTCTTATAAAAAAGGTTGGCTTGAAAGGAAATACAAGATGGTCTTTTAGGGTACAAACCCACCATCTTCTCAGATTGCAGGCCATCTGAATAAAGTGCTCATAAAGATTCAATCCCTGTCTCTATTTATTGAGTCTGGTAGGTGACAGCACGAATGCCAGCTTTTCTGGTTTCAATTTGCCTGTGGCTTAGCCTATATGGGCTGCTAAAAATCATACCATAAACTTCATGACTTATTAACAATAAATATTTATTCCTCTGGAGGCTGGGAAGTCCAAGGTCAAAACACTGGCAGATTAAGTATCTAATGAGAACCAGCTTCTAAAACAGTTGTCTTTTTGCTATAGACTCACAGAGCAGTAGGGATAAGAAAGCACTGTGGGACCTCTTCCGTAAGGGCACTAATCCCATTCATTAGGATCTTCAGGGCCAAGTTAGCTCCCAAAGGCCCTGTCTCCTAACACCATCGCTCCAAGGGTTGGGGTTTCACTATATGAATATGACAGACAGTGCCATAGCAGTCTGTATTTTTTTCTTATTTTTCACCTTGGAATTGATTTTCAGCTTTTATTTATCCTTTCTAATCACAATTATGTGGTTTACTTTATATTTTAAAGTAAAAATACTTTATATTTATGAATGCTTGTCATATGACAAGTATCTTCTAAGCACTTACTGAAGATTATTCCATTTAATCCTTACAACAATTCTACCAATTCATTACCCCAGTTTTACAGAGGAAGAAACTGAGGCATGGACTAGTTAAATAATTTGCCCAAGGTCATGTAACCAGTAACAATAGAGTCATAATTTGAATGCTGACAGTCTTACTCCTAACTCAGCACTTTTAACCAATATCCATGATCTTTGAATGTGTTAATGTAACCTTTTTTATGTGTTTATATAAATCATTTCAAATGCTTTGAGGAGAGAGAGAGATCCATGTATGTTTTATTTTTATTTTTGTCTGCCCTAAATTTATATTTAAACTGCAAGGGCAATTTGACTCTATAATGTCTCTCTGCTACATGTTTTTTGTTTTTTTTTTTTAAATGAACTTATTATTTTGAACAAATTAAAGCTTACGGAAGAGTTGCAAGAATAATACAATAAAATCTTAGATGCTTTTCATTTAGATTCATCAATTATTTAGATTTTTTTCAATTTTAAAGATTTTTGTTATATTTGCTTTATTACTTTTTATATCTATTTCATTATTGCATGCTTTAAATTTTTCTAAAATTTCTCAAAAAAGTTTCTGGCATCAGTATGCCCCATAACTCCTACTTAGTGATCCACAGGCCCAGCACTAACAGCAACCAGCTTTGGTTCACAGGTTGGCTTCATCTTAGTATTTCTAAGCGCAATATAAATAGCAGTCATTTGCAGATTGCTCTGTAGCTCATGCCATGTGGCCCAGGCAGAACACAGGTGGTAGCTGAGCTTTGCCTGCACCTCTCAGGAGACTCAGAGCCAGCACACCTGGTAGATAGCTCTAGACCAAGTTGAAGCACCACCACTAACCACCTTTACAAGAAACATACTCAAGGGATGAACTCAGTTGGCACCAGAGCCCTGCTGAAATAAATTCAGCTCCATGGTGTGGACCCCTGTATAGGCGATCCTCTGTGGTGGTTGGAAGTCAGTGGTTGGTGGCCATGGACCATCCTTGCTGCTGATTGGCCTGGGGGTAAATCCTTTGCATTGCCATGCCACCAGCAATCAAGTCTCAACTACAATGGGAGGGTGTACACAGCCTGCAAGGTGGGTACACCTCGCATGCTCAGCTCGGGTGATCAGGGAGGCTATGCCACTGGACCCTACAGAACACTTACTATATTTGGCTGCTCTGTCAAGCCTGGGAGACATAGAAGCTCCTCATAATACACAGAAATAAAGATGCGGAGGCTGCCAAAATGAGGAGACAAAGAAACACAACCCAAAGAAACATAAAACTCCAGAAAGAGAACTAAACAAAACGGAGACACTCAATTTACTAGATGTAGAGTTCAAAACACTGGTTATAAGGATACCCAGGACTTAGTGAAAATTTCAACAGCATAAAAAAGGACCAGTCACAAATGAAGGATACAGTAAAATAAAGAACAATTTACAGGGAATAAACAATAGAGTAGATGAAACTGAGAATCAAATCAGTAACTTAGAATATAAGGAAACAAAAAATGCCCAATCAGAACAAAAAAAAAAGAAAATGAATAAAAAAAAAATTAAGATAGTTTAAGGAGCCTTGGGATAATTTCAAGCATATGAACATTCACATCATGGAGTACCAGAAGAAGAAAAGAGAGCAAGAAACTGAAAATTTATTTGAAACAATAATGAAAAAAACTTCCCTAAACTGATGAAAGAAATACATATACAAGTGCAGGAAATGCAGAGTCCCAAACAAGATGAACCTAAAGAAGCCTAAGATACATCATAATTAAAATGCAATAGGTTAGAAGACAAAAGGGAGAATCTTAAAAGCATTGAAAGAGAAGCAGTTAGTTACCTATAATGGAGCTGTCAGCTGATTTCTCAACATAAACTTTGCAGGCCAGAAGGGGTTGGTAGGAAATATTCAAAGCGATGAAAAGCAAGGACCACAACCAAGATTACTGTACTCAGCAAAGCTCTCAGTTAGAATCAAAGGACAGGTAAAGAGCTTCCCAGAAAATAAAAAGCTAAAGGAGTTCATCATCACCGAACTAGTATTATATGAAATATTAAAGAGTCTTTTTAAAGAAAAAGAAGAAAAAAGTATGAACAATAAAATGGCAATAAATACATATCTATCAACAGTTGAATCTAAAAAACAAAATAAATGAACAGGCAGAACAGAAATATACTCACAAATACAGAGAACATTTTGACAGTTGCCAGATGGAGGGGGATTGGGGAACTGGGTGAAAAAGATGAAGGGATTGAGAAATATAGATTGATTGTTGCAGAATAGTCATGGGGATGTAAAGTACAACATGGGGAATATATTCAATAGTATTCTAATAACTCTATATAGGGTCAGATGGGTGTGAGATTTATTGGGATGATCACTTAGTAAGTTATATAATGTCTAATCACTAGAGCATACACCTGAAACTAATATAATAATGTATGTCAACCATAATTGAGCAATTTAAAACATGATTAAAATAGAAGTAAAATATAAAAATTTCCAGTAAAATACAGTTTGATCTAAACCAGAACATATTGTATCCAGAGGACACTGCATCATTTTAGTTATTGATTTTTTTCACAGTGATTTTAAATAAGTTACACCATGTAAACAATACCTTAAATCCCAAGCCAGGAGTGAGGGACATGTTATTGCTGGATAGAAAATGTATGAAGCAAAGAGATTATGTCGGGGAGCGTGTCACTAAAGCAGAAAGAGAAAGGTCTGGAGAAAGAGGAGTCACACTGCTGAGTGTATTCCCCGTGACACCAAATGCCTCAGGCACAGAGGAGTTATCTTTGGCAGAGCCGGTTTGCTTTGTCAAGTCAATAAAGTTATGAGCAACTAAATTGCCTTCTTCACCTTGGGAAGGGACTCAATATATAACCCCTGGGGAAGAGCTGATCTTTTCAAAGGCATTTTTTCCATTTTTCTTTCCACCCTCAAATAAATCACTGTGTTCTTGACTCTTAAATCATCCTTCTTATCTGAAAATGCTGTGTCTGAGGCCAAAAATGTCTAAACAAATTCTCTCTATTCCAGGGAAGCACTGGAACACAGTGATTGTGTCACTAAGGTTGCCTCTCCTTTGGGATTGTCAAAGCCAGGCTGTTAATACAGCCATGGGTAGCTTCCCCATGCCTACCCACTTCTTTCTTTTCTTGGAAACACAAGGAATCTAGTTAGCCTCCCAGGATTCCTGGTTTTGTCTGCATCCTCATTTTCTTCTTGAGGACACCAAGGCTCAGGTTGGTCAAGTAATGCTTGGTCTATAATCCAGCAAATCAGCTACGGGTCTTGGAGAAGAACCAGGAAGCATTATCTCCTCCTCTTTGTTCAAGGAGAGCAGTGTTTGTAACACTGTAAGGGCCAGATTTGGCTCAGGGGTCTTAGGGACACTTAGGGCCCTATGGGGAGGCTGAGTGGGGGTTTCTGGGATTTTTACTTCTTCAAACTCCCACATACTTCAACAAGAAATAGTACTACTTTCTCCTTTTTTTCTTCTTACAGTTGCACTTAAGAATTCTATAACTTAAAAAAGAAAAGGCTAAACACTCTTGTTGGAAATCATATGCCTTTTATTTACAAATCTGTATTTCTTCACTTGAGGTCTCTTTTTGACTCCTGTAGCCTGATTTTTACTCTGGATCCCCACTGATCTTTATAAATATGTATATCAGTACTTATTGCATGTTGCACTTGGCTGTGACTGTGATGGCAAACTTCTGTAGCATATGTGCCATGTCTTCTTTGTCTGTTTAAGGTCTTGGTATATGTGATACCCAATACAATATTGGCTGAATTGTTAACCAAGAGGTGGATTAGATAGTTTCTGCTGGGATTTTTATTTGAAACTAGCCATAGCCTAAACAGCAATTCATCTACCTTTAAATAACCCTAGTGCACTAGTCTTTGAGCTTTGTGGATTATCTTTTATTCATCTTTGTGTATTAGTGCCTAGAATAGTCTGGATCGCAGTAAGTATTTGATACATAAATGATTGAATAATCAAGGAGATGACTTTATAGTCAAGGTCATTCTTACAGGTGAATTCCTATCAGGAAACATATTGGGAATTTAACATGTTCCAGGCAGTAATTTTAGTGTTGGGTTTATAGATAGTAGTAAAATTTGGTCCCTGCATGAATGGATATTCACTATGCAGAGTTGAGAGTTTGGTAAGTCATTGAAGGTGAGAATACGGCAGGGGCACACCATTCAAAAATAAGAAGGCAGACCCTGGCAGGTGTGGCTCTGTTGGTTGGAGCATTATCCCATAATTGAAAGGTTGCAGGTTCAATTCCTGGTCAGGGCACATATCTAGGTTGTGAGTTCAATCCCCCATCCCTGGTCAGGTGCATACATGAGGCAACCAATTGCTTCTCTCTTGCATCAGTGTTTCTCTCTCTTCCTTTCTTTCTAAACGCAATGAAAAAATGTCCTTGGGTAAGGATTGAAGAAAGAAAGGAAGAAAGGGAGAAACAAAGAAGAAAGAAAGAAAGAAAGAAAGAAAGAAAGAAAGAAAGAAAGAAAGAAAGAAAGAAAGAAAGGAAGAAAGGAAGAAAGGAAGAAAGGAAGAAAGGAAGAAAGGAAGAAAGAAAGAAAGAGCCAGGCTCCTAGCTTGCAAGAATACTTATTAGTGTGTTAAGGATGGAGAATGAAGGAGAAAACTCTCATTCTCAGGGCTTCTCAGAATTTTGCAAAATTTCTTCAAGTCATATATCCTGCCCTTCCCCCACCAAGTACCTTTGGTATATTATAGTAAACTTCTGTTATTGATGACACCTGTATTTTTCAAGTATCTTGGTGCATAGTTTTAGGATAAACCTTGTCTGCCTTTATAGACACACAGGCTGATTTTTTTTCTGTCTTGCTGCCATTAAGGGGTGAACGTCTCCATATGGAGTCTCTTCCTGCACTTTAAATAAAACTCTCATCTCTCCTTCTACTGTTAGGTTTCCTAACAGCCCATGAGGTTCTACAGTCTATTTTTTTTTTCAGTAAAAATTTCAAAATTCTATCCCTTTTACTTGTGACACACTTTTGGAAGAAATGCTAGATTCTCCCATTTTTCCATGTTGACATAATCTAATATCTTGATAATATTTCCTTGAATGTTGTCTGCTTTAAACTCCCTTCTGCTGCTATCTATTTATATAAAGCATCCTTCTCCATGATGCAATTATAAATGGTATTGTTTTCTTAGTTTTCCTTTCTGATAGTTCATTATTCATGTATATAAATGCAACTGATTTCTGGATATTAATTTTGTATCTTGCTACTTTACTGAAATCAGTTATCAGTTTTAGTTTTTTTTTTTTTTTTTGTAGAACCTTTAGGGTTCTCCGTATACAGTATCATGTCATTTTCCCATGCATTTGTCTGCCTGTTGAAATCACATGTATGTGGTCTAACAAGTGGAATCCTGGATGCATACGGTTGCTCCACATGTCTCACATGAGAGGATGCCTGAGATCTTTATCTGCTGATTGAGAGTCCTTACTGAACAAAGGAAGACTGTTTTTATCAGAGGAAGAAGTTTCACTAAACTGGAAGTTGAGACTATTACCTGATCATTTTGAAATTCTCATCCCAGTGAACCAACAGGCAAAGAATAGAATCATTGCATTAGAGGGGGTGATTGATCCTATTAAGGGGAAAGTGGGCTGCTTCTATAAAATGAGGGCAGGGAAGAAGTATGTTTGGAAAGAAGGAGGGTGGTCTGGATGTTTCTTAGTACTACCCCATGTTAACATTGATGGAATCACCATAACAATGTAATAGAGGCAGGACTGCTAATGGTATAGACCTTGTTATGGTAGCCTGGCAAATTACAGAAATAAAGATTCCAAGAGTAATAAGTATTTCTTCTTTAGTTTTATATGAATATGTGTGTATGTATAAAATACCATTTATTTTCTTTCTTTTTCCCTTTTTCAGTTTCCACATTATCCAACATGAAATGTATTAATAGTGTTAAGGTATAGATCAAAGAAAGAGTAAGACACAGATGGATGAAGAATGAACATCTTCCAAAGATGGGTAAAGAGACAAGGAACTCAGGGTATCTTCTTTTGAAGAATACTATGTATTCTTGGTTATATTATGGGTAGCTGTATCATATTATGTAGAAGCACAATTCTGCTATTGCCTTTATTTGAATATTACATATAGTTAAAAGAGGTATATGTGGATGACAAGTTGACAAGGTGTGGACTTATTTGTAATATTTAATTTGGGTACAGCTTTTCAAAAAATCTTTCCTGAATGGTTCCAGGTTATCTTTGGCCAAAACAAGAGCTCATGTGAGATTAGGAAGTTGGACAAATATGCATGGAGATGCCCAGTTTGTCTTCATTCTCCCCTGCCCCACATCCAACTTCTAGGTTTATTGTCTAAACATTTCCACCAGATGCTTGACATGAGACCCACAGCACTAGTAGCTGTACAGACATCCCAGCTCTCATAAACTTCGGCTTCTTAGATTTCTCCAAAACCCCAACTTGTTTACCTGCACCAGGACTTCAAGAGGACTGGTTGGTGATTTTTCCCTCTAGATCTGCAACACTTCTTCTAGGTCTTTCTTTTACCAGCTACTCTTTTAATTGCGTAAATTCTAATTCTAATAAATTCCTTATCCCAGAGCAAGCACTGTGCTTCTGTGTTCCTGTCTGAACCATGACTGGTACGGACCTGCTACACCATCTGTGGTATACCGTTAAGTTCCTCTGTGTGTGTGTGTGTGTGTGGTGGGGGTAGGTAAGTTTCTGATGAAGGCACGTTAGAGCTGAATGCTATTCTAATTTGATCTTATATGCAATTATCATAGTTGGAGTTAAGAACTTATAACCATATGTATTGAGAAGTGGAGTTTGGAATAATCCCTGGAACTATGATGGTGCAGGGGGGATGGTAGTTAAATATCACTTGCTCAAACTTTTCCCATCTCAGGTATCCAAATGACCCTTCATTCTAGGATCCTGTTGAAACCCAAAATGTAGAAGTCAACAATTCATGACATAAAATCCTAAAGGAACTGAATATTTGGATGATGAATTAGAGTAACAATATCAATAACCAAAATAACAATGACAACAAAAACAAACAAAAGACAACAGAAACAAACATAAAGTACAAAGTTATGAAAAACTCTAAAGTACCCTGAGAAGAAATACAAAGTCAAAATAAATCCTAGAGATCTGGTGATAATTAATGATGTCACGTATCTTCTGAGCATGTGTGCATGAGATGGCCAAGTGAGATAGAGCAGAAGAATCCCAGCTTATGCCAAAGGAAACATGAGATCATGAATTCTTATTGTCACAAAATTATATCATCACATTTTAAATAAAACAAACAGATAAAAAATACCCACAGAACATCTTCTAATGCCTGACTGCTAGTCAAATCTCAGGTACATGCCTTGGGTGAATTCTCAAAGAGATCGCAAAAATCTAAGGAAACATCACCTGCTTTGGCTCAGCTTTATAAGTAGCGTAGATGGTTGAAGTAAAGCAGCTGCTGCCCTATAATCTTCGTAGAGCCCTGGATGGAAAGAGGGTAATACAGGAGTGTGCTGTGACCCAACTGTGGGAAGTCTGATAAGAAAATTGTTATTTATCATGTGTCTACAGTGTGTCAGACCATGTGCTTTCTGTTTTCATATATATTTTCACGTAAAACCCGCAGAACAACCATATAATTTAGATATTCCCTCCCATTTGAAAAGCAAGAAAGAACATCTAGGCTCAGACAGGGTTAAGTAATTCTATTGCTGCAATTCCATCTCAGATCTGCCTGATTCCAAGTCCCAGTTTATCACATCAAAAGTTCAATATAACAGTAGAATATGTGTCTTTTCTTACCTATGGAGGGAACACTAGGATAAGCCCCTGTTCCATACAAGGTTAGAGGACCTTAAAGCGAATGCTTCCCCACTCCTGTCCAGCCTTTCTTTGCCCTTCGCTTTGTTCTTGTTAATGTTGGCTCCTTTCACACAGGCTTTGCCTCCATGAAAATTGACAGAGGTTGGTTACAACCTGTCCACTTTACATGTGGCAGAAACTGTTCAGATGCCAAAGTTCCCACTCTTCCCTATTACTCCGGACGCTGCAGCTACAGCCCTTTATTCTGATTCTTGCAACACTGCTTTTCTTTCACAAGACTTAAGAGGAATCTGGGATTATTATTTTTTCCCCATGTTTGTACCAAAGGGACAAATGAAAAACAGACCGAGGAAGCCATGAATGTTCCACTCAGTTGGCCTCACACATTTATGTTATCAGCCTGGCCTAAATGTATGTGAGTCTGTGATTCCTGGGATAGAAATGTTCTGTGAATTTTCCATGGTGACAACTAGCTCATCTCATAAAATCATCTCTGTTTGTATGAGGTTATGTGCCCTCTCTGTCCTGTTTTCTTCTTTTTTCTCTACATTTCCTATATGTTTTCTAAACCTCTAGTGTCCAAATACTGGATCAGCTAGGCTGACTGTACCACATACATCTGAAAAACTTGTTAAAAATACTGATTTGCTTCTCCCTGGCTTCAGAGATTCCGATTCAGTAGGTATAGGACAGAGTCTGGAAATCTGTTTTTTTTTTTAAATAAGCTCTACAAGTAAATTTGATGGGCAGCCATGTTAGTCACCATAGGCAAAAGAACAACACTATGGATGGATACTTTAGGATAGGTAGAAGCTAATGGCGAAAATCATTTGGGTGAGGCAAATTATCACAGTGCAATATAAATTACACTTCCTCAGACTGCCAGGTATGTTGAATGAGCCTTAATTGTCAGTTGTATGTAATAGACGCCATTGCCAGATTATCCTAATCCTCCCCATTCCCTAACCCAGGCTAGTTAGGGCTCTGTTTCCACAAACTCTAAGGAAACATAGATTTTCCTGGCTTGAGTAGGAAACACAGCTCCTAAAAATATTCACCTTATAGACAGGGAATTAATTAAGTATTAAGAAGATAAAGTTTCCTCTCTCTTTGGCTCTTTTTGCTTTAATAATTAGACTATAAATATAGAGGCATTAGATGGTAGACAAATTTTTATCATTGCATATTTTGTGAAGTTTTTGCTTTTTATTCCTCATTTCCATTGGCATTCATTTGGTGCTGAATTTTAGATATGTAGGATCATTGTATATACACTCTTGATTGGGGATATTAACATCGTAGATTAACTAAAACAATAATTAAAATATTTAAAATGCTTGTAGTTAATTATATGCACTTGAAATTTTCACAGTCTCCCTTTAATGTATTACATATAGCTAAAAAATATGGAGCACACATTTGAACTTTCACTACACAGCTGTACCCAGAGGCAATAATAAAAAATAAATTATACTTGCTACCCAGAGAAGGGATATACTGAGAAGGTAAAGCTTTAGCTATTAATTTTCACCCCAAGTAAATGCTCAAATGATGGTTGACATGAAGGTTATCTATATGAATAAAGATTTTGAACAGAGAATTTCATTTGACAGTTTGCAATGGACATAGTTCTCTTTTTATCTTGGCTACTTTAACAATGATATCTAGAATTTGTCTTGGGGGATAAAAGTCATAGTAGTTGAATGAAATGAAGGTTTAATTTCTCACTTAGAAGTGTGCTCCATTCCAGTTTTGTTGGAAGTATAGCCTCCTTTCATCTCCGGGGAAAAGTCCACTGAATTGAAAAGAAAGAGAGCCACAGTGGATCCTGGCCAGACTCCCTCAAGAAGCACTTTTTCAAAAGCTCACTTTCAAGTCCAAGATCGAGGCTTTTCTGGCTTTACTCTGTAATGTTGTTCCATTTCTTTGTCTTTTTATACAAAAATGGTATACCATAGAGTACATTTATCACACAAGAAAGATAAGTTATAGAGCCATGGAAGTGAATTTCATGAAGCTGAAAAGTTTTCTCTATATTATAACTTTTAATACTGGTTTAAAGTAACTCATCCACCTAAAATAATTGTAGAGTCAAAATTCATCTGTGAAATAGCTTTACTTACTATATTCCCCTTTCCTCAATTCCTTGCCATACTTTTTCATAATTTCAATTTTTGTTTTTTATTTTTATTATTTAACTATATTTCATTAATTATGCTATTACAGTTGTACCAAGTTTTCTCCCTTTATCCCTCCACCTACTGTCACCACTCCTTCAGGCAACCTATGGGTCATGTGCGTACGATTTTTGGCTATTCCATTTCCTATACTGTACTTTACATCCCCATGGCTATTCTGTAACTACTGATTTATAGTTCTTACTTCCCTCACCTCTTCGCCCATTTCCCTATACCCCTCCTCTCATCTGGCAACCGTCAAAATGCTCTCCATGTCCTTGATTCTGTCTCTGTTCTTGTTTGCTTAGTTTATTTTTTAGATTCATTTGTTGATAGCTAAGTATTTATTGTCATTTACTGTTCATAGTTTTTATTTTTTTTCTTAAATTAGTCCCTATAACATTTCATACAATACTCGTTTGGTGATGATGACGTTCTTTCATTTTTTTCTAGTCTGGGAAGCTCTTTATCTATACTTCAATTCTAAATGATATTTTTGCTGTGTAGAGCAATCTTGGTGGTAGGTCCTTGCCTTTCATGACTTTGAATATTTCTTGCCAGTCCCTTCTAGCCTACAAAGTTTCATTTGAGAAATATGCTGACAGTCTTATGGGAATGTCCCTGTAGGTAACTAATTTCTTTTCTCCTGTTGCTTTTAAGATTCTCTCTTTATCATTAACCTGTGGTGTTTTAATTATGATGTCTTGAAGTGGGCCTTTTTGGGTTCATCTTATTTGGGACTCTTTGCCCTTCCTGGACTTGCATGTCTATTTCCTTCACTAAATTAGGGACATTTTCTTTCATTATTTTTTCAAAGAGATTTTCAACTTTTTTCTTTTTTTCCTTCCAGCATCACTATGATGTGGTTGTTGGAATGCTTGAAGTTGTCCCAGAGGCTGCTTATACTATCCTCATTTTTTTAAATTCTTTTTTCTTCTTATTCTGATTGGTTGTATTTTTCATTCTTATGTTCTAAATTATTGAATTGATTTTCAGCTTCATCTACTCTACTGTTGTTTCCCTGTGAATTGTTCTTTAATTCAATTACTGTATTCTTCATTTCTAATTAGGTCTTTTTTATGTTGTTGAAATCCGCACTAAGTTCCTTGAGCACCCTCATAACCAGTGTTCTGAACTCCGCATCTGATACATTGCTTACCTTTATTTTGTTTAGGGTTTTTTTGGGGAGTTTTTATCTATCCTTTCATTTAGGTCATGTTTCTTTTTCTCCTTATTTTGGCCACCTCCCTGTGTTTGCTTCTATATATTAAATAGAGCTGCTATGACTCCCTGTCTTGGTATCATGGCCCAATGTAGTAGGTGTCCTGTAGGGCCCAGTGGCACAGCCTCTGCTATCCCCCAAACTCCGTACTCGAGGTACACCCTTTATGTGGGCTGAGTATATCCTCCTCTTGTAGTTGAGACTTGATTGCTGTTGGAAGGTTGATGGCAGGGATTTACTTAGACTGGTCAACTGCAAGGACTGGCTATGACCACTGACCACCATCCTCTGCCCTCTGTGGAGGATCAGCCATGCAGGGGCAGGGTGGTGGTACTCCAACACAGTCTGTAGCTGTCCGCTGGGTACACAGGCTCTGGGGCTTCCTGGGTGGTCCAGGTCAAGATCAGCCCCCACCTGTGTTCTGCCCAGGGCCACCCTGCATGAGCTATACAGCAATCAAAGATGGCTACTGCTTTTGCTGGGCTTGGAGATTCCCAGGCAAAGTCAAGCTGGGAGCCTAGGCTGGCTGCTGGTAGTGCCAGGTCTGTGGCCAGTTAGCAAGAGGTATGCGTACTGGGATTTCACTGAGGCTGGTGTTGCTTGTTTGAGAGAGTTTAGGAAGTTGTGAAGCATGAGCCAAGACCAATCATTCATATGAAAATGTCACCGTTAACAGCTTGGGTGGACCCATAAATAGGACAGGATGGAGTCTCCAGGGTGGGGCAAACGATGTTATTCAAGGTAATAGAGTCTGAGATATGGTACCTACCTGCTGCCTCTGGGGCTCTGTTGGAGGGGGTGGGACTCAGAAAAAGAACAATAACCTCTGCCCACCTTTCTGTCTGGGGGAAAGCTGTCTTGATGCCAGGTACTTTGGTTCCTCCCTGTATACCACTGGTGCCTTTCAAGTTGATAGGCTGGTGCTGGAGCTCAAAGAAAGTGTAAGAGCCTGAGTAAGTCCATGTGTGTGTTCTTTAAGAGGAACTGCTTAGGACTCCAGCAGTCATAAAGACCTCCAACTTTTTCTGGCTCCTAGCACAGAGGGACTCAGTGAAGTGAATTAAAGGGCCATGACTGGGTTTCTATCATCTCTGGGTGTCCTTGGCTAAGTTACTTGGCCTAAATTATTAACTATTGTATATGTGAAAAAAGGAGGCTACACTAGATAATCTCCCCAGCAGTCATCTGATTCAATTATCAATAATCCAATGGTGCAAAAAAGTAGGTTCTTGGAAGTATTGTTAAGAAACCCATGCCTGATACTAGAAAGCTTCATTAGCAAATGTTTAACAAAGCTCTACTCTCCTTCTGAAGACTGCTTATGCTGAGCTGTCCTGACACTTTTTATATTTTCAAATGCAGGCCAACTTTGGAAAGAATAATAAAATTGGGTTTGTTTTATATCCAGTGTATTGAATCACTCTTCTCCCCTTTAATCATTATGAGTTACAATAGGACAGTCTGCTTTGAATATCTGGTATTTTTTTCTTAGGTAAAATAAAGAATATTCCCAGGAGCATTAATAGACTTGAGGATAGACTTGCTGCAGAACGAGGAGATAACTAGTTTTCTCTTCTTTTTTTCTCTTTATTTTAATTGTTGTTCTTGTAAAGTTTTCTGTCTTTTACTCCCATCCCGGCCTACTGCCCCAGCCCTCCCCACCTCCCTCCCATCCCCCCCCCCCCCCAGTTTTTGTCCATGTGTCTTTTATACTTGTTGTTCTAAACCCTTCCCCTTTTCCCCTGAAATTCCCTCCCCTCTCCCCTCTGGTGTCTGTCAGCCTGTTCTCAATTTCAATGTCTTCGGTTATATTTTGCTTGTTTGTTTGTTTTGTTGATTAGGTTCCTGTTAAAGGTGAGATCATATGGTATTTGTCTTTAACTGCCTGGCTTATTTCGCTTAGCATAATGCTCTCCAGTTCCATCCATGCTGTTGCAAAGGGGAGGAGCTCCTTCTTTCTTTCCGCTGCATAGAATTCCATTGTGTAAATGTACCATAGTTTTTTGATCCATTAATTTACTGATGGGCACCTAGGTTGCTTCCAACACTTGGCTATTGTAAATTGTGCTGCTATGAATGTACATTTTTACTGATATGTCTCCTAAAGCAAGGGACATAATGGAAAGAATAAACAAATGGGATCGCATAAAAATAAAAACCTTCTGCATGGCCAAAGAAAATGGTATTAAAATAAAAAGAGAACGAACTGTATGGGAAAACATATTTACCAATGATACCTCAGACAAGGGTTTAATCTCCAAAAGAACTTACATGACTCCACTCTAAGAAGACAAGCAACCCAATTAAAAAATGGGTAAAGGACTTGAATAGTTTTCTCTTCTTGACATCAACATAAGAATGTTTCATCCTGAGAGCTCAGACCAATTTCCTAACATTCCTGTGCAGAACAGGGTCAAGAAAAATGATAAAGGATTGCAAGTAAGGTTCATGAGTCAAATACTTGAAAAGAATTTTATAAATCAGTGGAATGGGTTATTCCCAACAGCAGTGCATGAGAGGTGGGTGCAATAAATTATCCCTTTTTTGCGTGGAATGGGTTATCCATTCCATGCAAGACAGGGGTGTGTTGATGTAAATGAGGAGTCCTCCCCTGCTCCTCCTGCTCTGCTCTTCCAGTGTAGCTATGATGACATGGAGGATACGTCCTGTCCAAGCTCATGACTGTAAATTGGCTGCATGCTTGTTACAGGAAATTAATAATGCAGAATCACTGGGACTGACTCCCCTGTCACAATGCTGGCCTTTCTGGATACTATCAGGCTCTGCCTATTCATGTGCCAAACCTTCTGACACCTATTGTTACAAATGACCCTGCTCTTTTGAAGCTGATCATCATTTCCATAAATGAATTCTTCCTCATACAACAGGTATTTTCTTACTTAAAATGTAAGGTGGACGGTTCCTAATAATGCAGTTCAGTGGTGTGGCAATATATCATTAAGAAACTTAGCTTATAAAATTAGATGAGATGAGACTTACTGAAAGTGTTCAATTGCCATTAAGAACTCCACTTCTAGACAGCCTGCCAAACATGGTGTAACAGCGCTAGCAGCAGTGGTAGCCAAAGAATGTGAACAAACTTAAGTGACATCTCAATTCTCAAATTCTCTCTCATGGAGAAGGTTCATGTGTGTGTAATTTTGGGTGGGCAGGACTCATTAACAGATAAACACTCTGTGTACCAGAGGGTAGTCCCTTAAGACTATCTATTTGTTAAATTGGTGCAAGTTGTTTGAATTGGTGTTTTTCTTTGCAGAGTATGTATAGCTAAACTGTCTAGCATATGGCCTGCTGACTTCAGAACCACTGTGTTTCATAATTTTAGTGCTCACAGTTACATTATATTCTGAATTAATTGTGCCTCCAACAGTTATGTGTGGCTATGTTTATCTTTTTTCTTTTCAAGATTTTATTTCATTTTAGAGAGAGGGAGAGGGAGGGAGAGGGCGAGGGAGAGAAACATCAAGGTGTGAGAGAAACATTGATTGGTTATCTCTCGCACACCGCCATCCAGGGATATGTCCTGCAACTCAGGCATGTGCTGTGACTGGGAATCTACCTGGCACCCTGTCAGTTTGCAGGCCAGTGCTCAACCCACTGAGCCACACCTGCCAGGACATGGCTCTGGCTATCTGGATTCCTGTAGTCCATTGGCTACTGTTCTTTAAAAGCAGACCTTCAAACTGGAAACCCTGTTTAAAGGCTTTTGAGTCTTACCAGAAGTGCATCCAACATTGCTATCTAGCTCTTTAGCTACAGCTGTGTCCCAGCAGCAATCAGCTCATACCCCACATGTACCATTGTGCTTTTCTGTCTCCTAAAACAGCACGTTGGCCCACCCACTCTGCTTCCTATTCGCATCTGCTTTGATTTTTTTCTGCAATGCTGAAGTGAGAAGGAAACCTTGCAATTAAATTCCAGCTGTGCCCATTGCTATGGGATCATAAACTCTCCAGTCTCAATTTTTTCACCTCACAATGGAGATAACACCAATTTACTAGGATTATGAGATTAATAAGGATGCTCTGGTATCTCTGTGAAGTGTCAATTTGGCTAAACTCCATTTTCCAGAATTTCCTTCTTTGTGTGTTTCTGGATGAAGTATAAGAGAGATTATTGAGTACACTTTGGAGGGTAGAGGGGAAGTAGTAGTACTGGCTTACCTCACTGGGTAGGTCTGCAACTGCTCCTCCTTTGCGTGGGCCCCCCTCCAGTTTCTTAGATTCTAATCATGGTTGTATGTTTAGCTCTGTGACGAGGACCCGTGCTTCTGGAGGATACCCATGTTATTGAGATCAGAGGCAGCAACAACTGGCATGTTCCAGTTCATTACCATGGGCTCCAGCTTGTGCTTGTGCTTTATGGCTTGCCCATGCTTTTCTTCACTTTATGTCTTCTCCTCCTCAGTATATGCCCTGTGGACTTCAATGTTCAACATCAGACTTAAAAACAACAGGTTTACAGGGTCTGCTTAACTGATTCCATAGCTGCATAACTCAAATGTCTATTAACAAATTTTTAAATAAGTGACATACACATCTTAGTGGTTTGGGTCTGTGATTGAACTCTAGTTGACGTGGATGAGGTGCAAAGTGCCAGGATTATGAAAAGCAGTACATAATAACTATGTGAATAGATGGATGGATGGCTGGGGTGGGTGGATGGCTGGCTGGCTGGCTGGATGATGCAGACTTAGTGGCCTGAATTGGGGTGAAGTAAATGAGGAGGTAGAAAATAAATTAAAGTTATTGAGCACCTACTATATGCCAGAAACTATGCTTCACGCTGAAGATGCAGCTCTGTTTTTAAAGTCAGATTAGGTCCTTGTTTTCATGACAATTGCAGTTCAGTGGCTTTATTTATCTTTCTTGATAGCTTGCCTAAGTTTTGGTGATTACTTAAAGGCTATAGGGCACATGGGCAATGCTGAGGTTTTTAAAGAAGGCAAATGAAATATATATAACTGTCTTTTCCTGTACTTTGGCATCATATCTGGTCTACCATACACGCTCAGTAAATGTACGATGAATGAAAACAGTCTACAACAGCTTCAGTTCTGACAGCCACTGAAGGAGACGAGGCACCCTTGCCTGTAGGAGATACTGGGTGCTCACAGTAAGAGTGAGAAGCAGGCTAGCTACACTGACCAGATGTTCTATTCTCTTATTATTAATCTCTTTCACAAAGAGCATTCTGACCAAATAGGAATCTGTACTTAAGGTCTGACTCTTTATATTGGTACAATATTTAAGCAGGTAGGCCATTTCTCTTGCATAAGCTAGTTTGTAACCCTAAAAAAAAAGTGCAAACTCTGTAAATAAATATCTTTAAATAGCACATGACATACATTGTCAGTACTGTACCCATATCACACCATACACCCATCAGATTGAGGCATGGCTGCCCAAATTTCAATTCACAGTACCTGCATTACTCTACCAGCGAGTTTTCTCTGGTCAGCGGAACCTCTTTGCTCATGCCACAGCCTAATACTGTTAGAAAATATTCGCACACCCCCGGTAGCCCCAAACCCATTGCTGTGACTTAGGCCCCCTGGTGCCTTGAGCAGGATAACTCCGAGGCGCATCTCTACACTGGCTGTACGGGTTTCCCAGTGCTTCACTTTAAGTTATTCTCAGGGAAAACTTGTCTGTAACAAAGCTTTATATACTGTCTTCTTTTTTTTATCGTCACCTTAATAGTGTTTCCTGGAATCATTTATAAAAGAAATAAAGCTCTTGTACTCTTAAACTCAAATCTATCACAAGATCTTTTTCTGGAAGAACCCAAATGAAAGCAGACCGTGACAAATGAGAAAAGATATTGGCCCTAGGGACAAAGAAGTCATTGCTGACTTTGGAGACAGCCTTCACAGGTGAGTGTCAGAGAAGTTGGGTATAAGAAAACTGAGAATAAGTGTAAGTGCTTGGAGATGGCAGGTTATTTGAGGTGGCACAGAAGAAACTTGAGAGGAGGATTTGATCTTGGTCTGAACAGAGTGAGTCTGAGTGTTTTTACTCTGCCCAGAGGCGAAGTAGGAGGTGGAGGACTGAGAAGACTAGATGAATTTTGGACAACTGCTTAAGGTAACATGATAAGCCATCAAAGTTAAAAACATTTTAGAATACTATCAGGTAATAAAAATACGCATGCACAAATATATATACATATATATAATCAGTCAGACAGACCTGCATAGGAATTCTGGCCTTACGTCACTAACTGTGTGATCAGGTGCAGGATATTTAACCTCTCTGACCTCAGTTTCTACATCTGAAAGTGGAGATAATAAAATTCACCAATTGAGGATCATGGATTAAATGCAACAACTTGGCACATAGTAAATTTTAACTGTGAGGTGTTATGCACCTGAGGGACAAATACAATCCAGTTGAAATTTGATTGCATGAGTTCAGAGTGGCAATATTTACTTGGGTGTTATGTACCTTTAAAGAATCAGAATTTTTGTCTCTTTTACAGAAATCTTGAGATAAGAAATACCTTCTGTTCCAATTTTTTTCTTTCCCAAGATTTCTAACAAATTCAAAAGGTCTTATATTGATAACCTACAACATTTGTCTGAGCATGCACTTAAAAAGTTAACAAAAAAAATTACTTCATCTTCAGTTATGTGGATGTTTTACATGGGTATTATTTTTCAGACAATGAATGGTATCTGATTATTCTGGGAAAATCAGACTTGACTTGAGGTTCCCTTCTCAGCTTTTATTTGTAAACCAAACCAATGTACTAAATAACAAATTGAAAAAACTTTTTCTATCACATTGTTATGTCCCAAAAAGAAGCTACAACCTCAGGCAAACATCCTTGTTCTTACTTAGTACATACTATAATTTTTTAAAAGTTTTGATTAAAATTAGGTGACCTTTATATATTTTAACATGCTTTTTATTAGGATTCATTAGACATGATGTTGAGGCAGAAAGGGCTATTTTACTATTATTTCTATAGCTACGAATCCTGTGAGATTTCTGTGCACTGTGTCTCTGAAGGAGCAGAGAAGGGAAATGGTGGGATGACACTTCAGAGTTTATGGGGCTCAGTTACTCTGAATGGACACTAGCAAGTTGGAAACAGTGTCAGCTACGATGCTTCTGGCCTCTGAATATGAATATTCTGATCTACTTACAGACTGCACATTTCTTATTTTTACAAATCCAGATTAAAGTAAATATTAATGCAGAAAAAATTAAAAGATTATCAGAAAGCATTTTGACTGCATTAAAAGGCACAAAATCCTGTAAAAATTGTGCAAGAAAACTCTTTTTTTGGCAAACATAATAGAATATAGATTTGTTCCTTTATGTTAAATTATTCAACATTGACATGTTTAAACTTATTATATTATCTATTCTATATTGGACACAAAAGTTATGAAAACTGAACACTCATATCTTCTTTCATGAACTTAACCGAGCAAGAAGGCTATTAACCCATCCACTTCCCTTTATGAATGTAACAGTGGGAAATTGTGACTCACTCCATGATTCTTTTGACATTGTTTCTATAAATTCTGAATCTTACTAATATGTAGCTTGTAGATAAACTTACACTTTTATAATTCTGGGAACTAACTTCAAAAAATACAGACACTGACCTTCAGGCACCCCAGCTCTGAGGGATTTGCTGACATTCAACCGTGGAGCCAGGATGATATGAAGCCAGGGTAACTAAACCAGGATGATGCACACTGGGCCATCACTTGCCTTATCGGAATGGACTGGGCTCATCTGCATGTCGAGAACTTTTCAAAGCCCTCCCTTAATCTCTTTGTTTTTCTTGCCCTTTCTTGCCTTATAAAAACCTCTGTCTGTACTGAGATATTAAGATGGACTTTGAGACACAAGTCCCTCTTCTTCCAGATTGCTGGCACCTGAAAATAAACCACTATTCTTTACATCAGCACCTGTCTCTTGAGCATTAACTTTTGAAGTGGCAGGCAGCCAGGAGTGCATTTGGTTACAACTCCAGTAGCTTCTGTTAAAATTTGAATAAAAATTAAATTTCCTGTAATATCCCAGAATCTATGACCTCACCCATCTCTTAATGGCCTCTTCCTTTACTCTTCCATTTGTTTACTCTTCCACCATGGTTTTACTTTTGTTAAGAATGTCATTGATTTTCTTTTTTAATAAGGCTTTTCAGCTGCAATGTTTCTAGTAAATGCTGCTTTACTGCATCTAATAATATTGGTATAATTTGTTTCATTTCCAATCATCTTATGATATTTTAAAAATTACCTTGTGACTTTTTTCTTGACTCACTGGTGGTTTAGGAGTGTGTTGTCTAATTTCCACATATTCATGACTTTCCTGAATTTTCTTTTGTTTTTGATTTCTAACATTATTCTATTATGGTCATATTAACATACTTTGTGTAATTTCAACCATCTTAAATTTACTGATATTTGTTTTATGTAATCTATACTGGAGAATGTTTCTTGTTCAATTGTGAAGAATGTCTATTTACTTTGTTGAAATGTTCTAAGCTGTCCGTTAAGCCCACTGGTTTATAGTGGTGTTCAAATTTTATTGTTTCTTGTGAATCTTTTTTTCTGGTTGTTCTGCTCACTACCTAAAGTGGGGTACTAAAATCTCAAGTTATTATTCTTATATTTTCTATTTATCTTTTGAATTCTGTCAGTTTTGCTTCATATATTTTAGGGCTCTTTGGCTAGTAATTGTCAGTAACAATTTTTTCTTGAGTACTTTTTCTAATGCTAACTTGTCTGATATTACTACAGCTGTCCCAGTTCTCCTTTGGTTAGTCCTTATATGATATGATGGGTTTTTTTTCCTTTTTTTTTCTTACTTTCAACCTAATATATGTGTTTGAAGTGAGATCATTAAAAAAATCTATTCTGTCAATCTCTGCCTTTTAATTGGAATATTAAATCCATTTTTATTTAAAGTAGTTACTAACGAGGTGGGATTTATATTTGACATTTTGCTATTTGTTTTTCATTTGTGTTACATCCTTTTGCTGTTATTTATTTATCCTTAGTGCTTTTCTTTCTTTTTTTTTTTTGGCTAATAAATATTTTCTAGGGTACAACTTTAATTCTCTTAATATTACTTATAGTACATTTTTTTAGTTTTCTTAGTAGTTGACCTGGGAAATGCAATCAAAATTGCAATTTAAAACACTCTAATGTGAATTGATACCAACTAATTTCAATATTACACAAAACTTTTTTCTACATAGCTTTATTTCCTCTCCATTCATTAGTGATGTTATTCTCAAATAAATGACATCATTTTGTATTATATGCCTATAAATATAGATGTATAATTATTACTTATGCAGTTGTTTTTAAAACAGGAGAAAAAAGGTGCAAACAAAAATATATTTACACTACCTTTTATATTTTCCTGTGTAGTTACTTTCATCCTGGTGCTCTTTATTTCTTCATGTCTGTTTTCTTTTATTTCAGCCTTAAGAACTCTCTTTAGTATTTTTTATATGTCAGCTTTCCTAGTGACAAACTATCTTTCTGAATTTTTTTCTTAAACTTGGAATGTCTTATTTTTTCTTCATATTTAAGGGGTGATTTTGCTAGATACAGAATCCTTGCTTGAGGGTTTTTTTTTTTTTTTTTTTTTTCCTTTCAGCACTTTGGATATGTCATTTTAATGCCTCTGCATTCCAGGTTTCTGCTGAGAAACCATCTATTAATCTTATTGAGCATTTATCTTATGGGATAAATCACTTCTCCCTTACCGCTCACCAGAACTTCCTGTTACCTTTATCTTTTAACAGTTGGATTTTAAAATATCTATGGTTGTTCTCTTTGAGTTTGTTTTCACTGGTGCTTGCTAAGTTTCTTGGATGCGTAGGTTAATGTTTTTCATCCAATTTGAGATGTTTCTGGCCATTAATTCTTTAAGTACTTTTTCTGTCATTCTCTTTTTCCTTTCCTTCCTGGACTTCCATTATGTATATGTTGCTATCTGGTGCGAACCTCGTCTCTCAGGGTCTGCCATTGTGGATGAGGCATAAGACATTCACATGGACTACTGAGTCTGGTGGAGGAAAAGGGACATTGTGGCTTTTCTCTCAAGGGGAGAAAAAACTATGGCCCTTGGGTGATGGTTTTTCAGCACATTACATTATGATCCTCATTTACTATGCACAGGTTGGTTTTAGGTGGTTACCTTTTACAGAAAACAAAGGAGATGCTGATGCTAATCACATCACAGAAGAAGGATATTTGCAAATGAAAAGGGAAAAGTGATTGGACCGGTTTCACTGGTCCTTGCAAGGTTTAGCATGGATTTTAGGAAGTTACAGTAAGCACTTGCTATCTCAATTCAGGGTGAGGGAATTTCAGCAAAAGCAAGACTCAAAGCAGCCTAGGCACATTGCAAGCCTGATTCCCCACTGGAGAACCTGTCTGTGGGCGTGGGTCCTGTGCATCTCTGAGTGGGAGCTGGGCCCACGCCATGCAGAACCATCTCCTACATCTTCCTCCTTGTTTTTAGTTAGGACTACTATAGATCCCACAAAGCTTGCTGCTTGCTAGTCTCCCACACAACCCTGGGAACATAATTTGCAACTACATCAAAGTACATAGAGTATTATGATAATCAGTAAGAAACCTTTGTTCCAAAGACCCACATTCTCAGATTAAGCCCATCGAGCATTGTCAGGCAGTAAGAATCAAATAGATAACATTCAAAGAACTCTGAGGGCCTATTTTGAGTCAGGGTCAAATAGCCATAGTGTCATAAAATTTTGGGGAAATAAACTCATTTCAGGCTTGGACCCGTATCATTTAAATTGAGGGTATTAGCAAAGTAGGTTTCATAGGATTTTATGCTTTCTTTCTTAGGTCTGATTGCCCCCGGGGAACCTGCCCTTTCCAGCACAGGGCCACACCCACCTCCAGCATTGTTTCAGGCTTAGGTGGAGCAGGGGAAGTAAGGCAGCCAAGAGATTAGGAGACTTCTTTCAGACAGAATGAAGACTTAGGCTATGTCAAACCAGAGGGGCGAGGGTCCATCACCCCCTTTTTCTGTAGCCCCTCAAGTCCTTCCCTGAGGGCTGCCACATGATCGTGCCTATCTTAGGTCACCCTTCCCTTGAGGGATCTTACCGGTCATTGCCTAACCAATGAAGCACTGGGGGCCGGGCAGGGTTAAGTAAAGTGGGCAGAGGTGGTGTTTCTGCCAGGAAGATAAGCTTCGTCTCCTCAGTGGCTTGTGGTCCTCATGGCAGAACAGACCCAGATGAAGCAGGTCCCTTGGGCTCTTAGTCAGCTTTAGCCATATGGGGTTACAGCTTCTTAAACCAGGCAGGGTGGTTCCCAACATCTAATCTCCCCACTTTTTCTATTGTAAATGCAATTGTAGCTGTTAAGTCTGTGAAACCTACTATTTGCTGTTCCCAAATGCAATCCTGAACATGTGTGCCCCAACCAGGATGGGTTCCTCAGCCTAGGCGTGTGCCCCAACCAATTGCTTTTCTGTTGCTGTGCACATGCCTAACTTTCATATTGCTTTGCATGCCATAAATTTGTAGAAAACTGGACATTTTGATTAATACAGTGTGACAATTCTAGAGATTCTTTTCCCAGGGTTTATTTTTATTGCTTTTGCTATTGTTATTACTGTTTATTTGCTTTGTGATTTTCCTGAACTAATTTTAGAAAGTCAGTATTTATTTTCATGTGTAGTCATTAAAGTCTCTGCTTGGTTTGTTACTCTTAGTTAATAATTGGACAGAGTTGTATTTGTTTGTTTGTTTGTTTTGTTTTTTGGGTTCCTTGTACCAATATGTCTCCTAAGCTTTGCCAAGGGGCTGACTGTAAGTTAGGGCATGCATTTAACGTTCAAGTAGTCAGTTGAGAACTGTAACTCAAGCTTTACTTCATATTTTTCCAGTGCCTCATAGTCATCCAGAGGTGAGAGCTTAGGGTTTCCTCAGTCTTTTCTGGGAACCTTCACAGTCCTTCGCATGTGTGTGTTTTTTAGATTGCCAGGAATATATTTTCACTTTCAAATCCCTCTCCAGGAATGCTATGCATCAGATTTTCCTTTTAAGTTTCCTCCTGAGCTTCTTTGCTCCATCTGTTATTGCTGCCACAGGCACCTGCAATGTTGAACAGTTGCTACTAATTGTTTTCCCTGTATGCCCAAAGAGGAAGGTTATTCTTCCTGGCTCATGTCTCAATCAAGTCAAATGGAGACATGCCCTATGAATGAAATTTTCCAGGAAACTGTGGGGAGGTCAAATAATGGCAATTTTCTGGAAATAGTCCTTTGGAGGAAATTCAGTTCTCTTCTGTTTTCTCTGGGGCTGGACTGCTTATTTTCACTAGCTTCCTAGGGCTAGTGAATAAAAGGAGGGAGATGAAAATAGAGCAAGTTACAAACACCACATAGTTTCCTCTATTCACCTAGATTTAGCCTTTTCCCTTAAATAATGGTCCCGGATTATTTCAAATTTTTTAAATTAACTTTCAGAATTCCAAATAAAGTTGATTTTGACAATTTGCCATTGCTTTTTATTAAGTGAATAGAAGAGTTTTGTATCCTATTTTAACACAAATAAATTATGGTAAGTTATTTTTTATCTTCTTTTGCTTTGAAATAAAGAATTGTACAGTGACCAATAAAGTTTTGACATGATCTATCTCAGACCATTAAACTATCATTAATGTGTTTGAGCAAAAAGAGAAAAAATATCAGGTCTATGAAGAGGTCCAAATATATATTCCCATAATCAGAGTCAGTTGGCTTTGGTGAAAAAGAGAACATACATTAATTGAAAGAACTTTTTAAAAACGTAATACAAAAGAGGGCAGATCTTTTCAATAAACAGAAGACGAGAAATGAAATCAAGACACTGCTGAGAGGTACAGTTAGACTTCATAATTGCCCAAGTACATGCTTTTACATGAAATTTTTACCTTTTCAACTTTCTCTGGACATATGTGCATTATCCTCACTCAAAGCTTTTAAAGTAAATATGTACAATAACTAAATCCAGGAGGCATAGGATAAAAAATGTGATAGACACTGTTTATGTTCAAATCTCTTCACTTGCTTAAACACTACAAATGTTGGTACTTAAGAACACAAATGTTAGAAAGATCCAAATCTAAATTCTAATTCTGCCTCCTCTGCTAAATAGTTCTGTGACATTAAACATGTTGCTTACTATTTGGAAACCTCACTTCTCCCCTACGTAAAATGTAAAGTTTATAAGAAATAAAATAAGTAATGTATGTAAAGCTTTTTGATCAGCTCCTAGCTTATAAAGGTTGTTAAATAATTGACAGCTATACTTAGTGTATTGTCCATATTAAATGGCTATGCTTATAAACAAGTTCTCTCATTTCAGCATTTTTTATAAAAACATAATTTTGAAAGGGTCAGTCCACATGTGAATGAGAACTCATATACAATTCGATCAATAGTTAATGCACAAAATACAATTCATAACTGATCATTATGAAAGTATAGTTCTATCACTTCTATTTCCATGTGCTGTTGGAGAAAACAATGCAGAGTTTAAAATAAAAAGCTGAGTAATTCTGGTATCTTGTTGTTTTATTGCTTGTTTCATGCTCTCGTGATGTCTCAATTGTTATCTAAAATAGCATTATTTCTCCCTTCTTTTTATTGCATGCTCATTTTTACTTGATGTTAGAACAACTATACTACTGTGGAAAAGAGTTGCCATTATTCAGCTTGACTTCTTCATCATTCTTCACTCGAATTCAAATACATAATTTGCATCCACAGCATGGTTATTGCTGTAGTTATTTCCTTCCCAATTTCTATTTTATAGACTCATAAAATACTACATTTTCTTGTCTACAGCACCAACAATAGTAATCATCACTACCACTACCATTCGTTGAAAATTCTCAGGAATAATGGCAGTATCTACTGTTTATTAGAAAGGTCTTATGCATAGCTCATTAATCTTTATAAAAATTTATTAAGGAATTGTT
Organism: Glossophaga mutica; assembly: GCA_039655065.1. Taxonomy (NCBI): domain Eukaryota; kingdom Metazoa; phylum Chordata; class Mammalia; order Chiroptera; family Phyllostomidae; genus Glossophaga; species Glossophaga mutica. The sequence continues at coordinate 80,642,240 of CM077304.1, forward strand.
ACTTTTAGTTTATGGATAAGAACACTGATATTCAAAAAACTACATAGGCAAAAAAAATCAACAGCTTTAAATTAAAAATTTTGTCTAGTTCTAAATACATGTTCTTTCTAATTTACCATAGAGCTACTCCATATAAAAAATCCAAAAAGAATGGACCTGGAGATTATTATCATAAGTGAAATAAGCCAGTCAAGAAAAGACAAACACCTTATAATCTCAATTGTATATGGAATCTAATGAACATAATAAACTGATGAACAAAATAGAAACAGAGACATGGACACGTAGAGTAAACTGACAGCTGTCAGAGGGGAAGGGTGGACTGAATGGAAGAAGGGGAAGGGATTAGCCAAAGAACATGTATGCATCACACATAGACACAGACAACAGTGTGGTGACAGCCAGAGGGGCGGGGGCAGTGAGGGAGGTAGGCAAAGGGAGGGGAATGGGAGCATCTGTAATAGTGTCAACAACAACAAAAAGTTAAATTACAATAAAAAAAGAAAATTAAAGGAAAAACAAACATACACACAAACAAAAAGATTTCCATTGTAATAATGGCTGTTATAAAGATATTCTCCAGTTATGCAGAAGTGACATTGTAGGTTATTCTTAAAGGTAAAAAAAAATAATAATTTTTATTTATTTATTTTTTAAAGATTTTATTTATTTTTATTTTTAGAGAGGGGAAGAGAGGGAAAGAAACATCAATGTGTGGTTGCCTCTCACATGGCCCCCACTAGGGGCCTGGCCTGCAACCCAGGCATGTGCCCTGACTGGGAATCGAACCTGCAACCCTTTGGTTCGCAGCCCGCGCTCAATCCACTGAGCTATGCCAGCCAGGGCAAAAAATAATAATTTTTAAATTAAATGTTTTTGCTAAACTTGTCCTTAGAACTTATTACTTAGAACTCTGTTCTCATTGGTTGATTCTTGCTTCCTTCTCTCAAGCACACCTTGCCCTTCCTATTATTATCCTTTAAACTTCTCTAATTACTTCCAACTCTATGCAGTTTGATCTCACAACCACACATATGCACACACAATGCATAAATACATGAAATGCTACTAACAAACCACACCAAAACTCAACAAGTGAAATGATATTTTATTTTCTCACAGTTTGGGTGTCAACTGACGGTAAGCAGGTATGATTGGGCTCAACTGGAAAGTTGTGCTGATCTCAACTGATCACATTTATCCCTCTGGAGAGAGGCTGATGTACATTGAGCTTGGCTGTGTTTGTCTTCCTTCTTCTGTAATAGTTGGTATGCTGGGCATATTCTTCTCATTGTGATAGAGAGGTATATCAATGATGCAAACACTTAAAAATGTTGCTTATATCACTTCCACTAAAATTCTATTGGACAAAACAGGTCACATAGCTGGGTCCCTGGAAGTAGGAGGGAGGATAAAGAATAATTTTTCACAAGATTTAATGTACCACTAGCCAGAAATGTATTAAATATCTCTAAAAGTACCTTAAATGGTCTGAGTCTTAGACAAAAGTGCCGATTCCAATATTTGGCATTACATCACTCATACCTGGAGGACACCTAACATGCAGATCTACTTTGGAGCCAATTCATCCTTTACGTGGGCCAGGAAGAGATATCATCAGAAAGTTTATCAGCCTCATTATCAAGAGACGAATAATGTTTAGATAATTCAGCCTTCTTCCCTATAATTAATGATGAAAGAAGATGGGGGTTATTCATTAGCATGGTCTCCTTATTTGTTTACTAAATAAGCCACCTCTCTCCAGTTTACACTATTTTAGTTGGGTCTAATATAAAGACTACTAAATGCATTAGAAACTCATACATGGGCTAAAAATAACTCAAATTATCCATCATCAAATAATTAATTTAGTGCAAAAGTACTTCTTCAACAGCTGGGTGTTTCCTAACTATATTATATTTTTAGTCTTCAAATAATTCTTACTTTTGTGTGTTCTGCCTATAAGGAACTACAAAAAGATACCAAAATAAATAGTGTAAAATAGTAAATTGTGACTAATAGAAAATTTGTAGTGATAATTTTATTTAAAATAAAAGTATTACACAAATAAGTCAGACACTTTTCCTTTTGAGATACTTACATAAATTTAATGTTTGAAATTTATTTTGCCTAGAATTAGAGTATGTTTTTTACAAGGTCACAGTTATTTACAGTATACTCTTAATGTTACATAACACTAAAATTATTAAATTATTTATATATTCCCAGGCATGTATACATTCATCTTCAAAGCATATATGAATATACTTTATTCATATACAGATAGTTAATAGTTTAACATGTCTTTTCTATATTTTCAATGTAAATAAAACTTATACCAAAATTGTAACCATTAATGACCTTATAAATGTATAATTTAAATTACTTTAAATAATTATTCACTCTTTAATTTATCACTATCTCTTGAAAATATGTAATTATCAGGTTGTGTTCTAGTGTAACAGTCAGTGTTACTAATGGTAACCAAGAAAAGCAGTCGAAGTTCAGCAATAAAAAAGAAAGACCCATAAGAAAAAATTTAGGAAAAAATCAGATTATTTCTAACAATATTATGAAAAAGAGCAGAGGAAACATTTTGGAGATAGGAAAGTCTTGTGTCAATTTAACACGGTTCCAATACCAGTTTTAATTTTCCCAAAACTATGTGAGACAGAATCATTACTTTAACAGGTTTTAATTTTAACTTTATTATCACAGCATTTGAATCAATATTGTATAACTTTTGATGGTTTATTTTATTTTGTAAGTGATGTATGTTTCTCTTGTAGTATAAATGCATGCCGCTTTATAATAAAAATAAATAAATGCTGAATATAAATTATATCTTTGATTTAAACCATGCAATATATTTCTAAGAATGTGTATAAAATTATTTCAATCAACAAAATTTGCTTTTAAAATGATTTTACTTTACTTAAAGATAGGGAATCTTGTTTCAGTTCTAAACCCACTATTAAAAAATTAAAAAAACACTTGAAACTAGAATGAGCATACAATGACACCTGCCTCTCCACAGTCTAAGAGACAAATGTGATTGTCTCATTTTTGTCCTAGCCATTGGGTATGTGTGTGTACAGATGAATTGGAAGAGAACAGTACTGAAAAGATATATTCATCCAATTTTCCCAGCTGAATTATTTGCAATAATGTCAAAATGTAGTTTAAATTATGTTTGAAATCCTGATTGCATCTAAAATATATATTTCAAAGATTTCACTATGGTGCATCCTTAAAACAAAAATTGTGTGTTCCAATGATTCTCTATTACAAGTCCAGCAGGTCAGTTTAGGGAGTAAAAAGAGCCAAGACTCTTCAGATCATCAGAGATTTTACAAAGCTTGGAAAGATTAAACATTTAAAAAAAAGAAAAAAATGAAAATGTATCAGTGTGTCACAAAAAGCTATCATTCAAACGTTAAAGAGACATCTGTCAGAACCTTCCAGATGATTTTGCAAGAGAACAGTTTAACTTCCAGCATTGAGAGGGAAAAAATGGGAGGAGCACTAAAGAGAAAATATACATGAAATTCTGGAATTCTTTGAAAACCTGTAAGATGACAACCAGTTCATGCTGCAAATTGTTTCCGGATCATGGGCTCGGATTATCAAAGCTGCAGTCAGCTGATGTAATGTGTATCTGTACCAGTGCATCAGAAGGCTATTTAGACTGTGTAAGGATGAGATTTAAATTCTGTGATTATGAAGTATTTAAGAGGTCTGTAGTTTTATGGAAACAAATACTCTACTGTATTTGTCTTTTTATTTCTTTATAATTTTATTTTTTATTTTTTAAGTTTATTTTTATTATAGTCATTGTCTTTTTAGATATTATATTTAATTTGATGCTTTATGTTTTACAATGAGCTTCAAGAAAATAGGTGATGCATCTTACAAATGAGAGTATCTATATATTAAGGAAATATGATACTTATACTTTACAAAGTAAACCACCAACCTAAATTATATTTTATTTGTAAATGCTCTTTTGAAAATGATTAACAGAGAGGGGAAGGGATAACGAGGGAAAAAGGGTGAAGGGTTTACAGGAACAATTATAAAGGACATTGGACAATAACAAGGAGGGTGGAAATAACAAGGAGAGAGGCAGGGAAGGCTGGGGGGAAGGTCAGAAAACTGTACTTGAACAACAATAAAAAAGAAAATTATTAACATCACATTTTTTATCTTGATAAGATATAAATTTTTCTGCTTGATCTATTCATTTGTACAGCAACACATATCACAGACAAGGCATTGGTAAACTTTTATTGAACTTCACTTTTACTTTGTTTTGTCATTACTAAATCAGTAATATATTTCTTTTGCTACTTCTTTCTATTCTTCATCCCTCAAGTTATAAAGCTACAATACTTTCTGTTACTCTGTATTTAATACTGCAGTATCAGGCAAATATTACAATCATTTCAGGGCTTCTCAGCTTTAGCACTAATTATGTTATGGGTCAGATAATTCTTTGTTGTGGAGGACTGTCCTTTGTGTTGTAGGATATTTAACAACATTTTTGGCCTCTTCCTGCTAGATGTCAGTAGGAACCACCCACCCTCCCACCTTCTCCCAGTTGTGACAACTAAAACATGTCTGGACTTTGCCAAATGTTCTCTGGAGAGCACAGTCACTCTGGCTGAGAACCACTGATACATCATAATGCTTCAGTGTCTCAATAAAATTTTTGTATGGAATTATGATACAAAACCCAAGTTATTGCAGTTTATGTAATCTGAGGCCCCAGTTTATAACATCTAAAATGTAAAAGAATATATTTCTTATAAAATTGTTAGTAGAATGAAAAAGCTATGTTTTAGGATAATAATTTATACCTTTTACTATAAAAAAGATGTGAAAGTAGAATTTAGAGGCAAAGACAGAGATATCACATTAAATGTATGTATTATTTCAGCTTAACAGTTTAGAAAATTATTTTTTATATTTCATAAAGTCATTATCAACATTGTTTTTTCTCTTATCTCTTGCACTTTTCATGCATTTCCTTAAACAATATTTTGTAGATGTAAAGAACCTTGAGTCATTATAACTTCTCATATAATTAAATCCTTTTTTTTACTGTTATTTCTTTTTTTTATTGTTCAGGTATATAGTTGTCTCCAATTTCCTGCCGCCACTTTTCTCCACCCCATCCACTTCTGCCTCCCACCCTCAATCCTACTCCCCTTTGGCTTTGTCCAAAGGGGACATTTGGGTCCTTTATATTCAATTATTTCTGTCATTTTCTGCTTTTATTACCCATTCCAACTACTATTCAACTACTAATCCTAACTTTCAACCTGATATATTTCTATTCATGCACTGTCCACCAAAACTTGTTCCTGTTTTAACAGGGAACTAGTCAAACACTGGAAGTGATTTCCATTTGGTTGTATCTTAACTCTCACTGGTCAATATAATTTAAGACTATTCACATTCTTATTCTCACCAGTCTAAAATATTAGCCAAACTTTGGTGGCCTAGTCTGACTCAAGTGGCATGAAAAAAAATCAGAGCAGGGAGAACTGTTAGGTGCCCTTTTCAGTAATCTGTAGAAAAACTTATACTGCAATGAAGAAGAGATGGCTATAAGAGATATGCAGACATTAGTGTGACTGGATATCAGGGATGAACAAGATAGAATTTGAGATAATTGAAGGTTTCGGGTTGTCTGACTTTTTATATTGGGAAATTATGAGGGTAAAAATACCCAGAAAGAATGAGATGTTTAGTTCTGAATAAACTAAGTTTGAGGATTAAGTAGAAAGTCCAGGCCCAAATATTTAGTAGACATATAGATTAGACATATCTAATATATAGAACTTAAGAGAGTTTTTAGCCAAAGACATACTCTCTCTATGTATTTATTTATATATAAAGTGTTTTCTGTGTGTGTATATATATACATGCAATATATTATGTATGTACATAGGTGTATGTTCATTGGCACATACATACTTGTGCATTAATTCATATATAGTAGTTAATGCTTTAATATGAATATAAAAAATCAAATCTTATGGCATTTGAATTATTAGTATCATGTAAGTCTTCTCAATAGTCCTATATATTTTTTAAAATTTTCATCCAAGGATATATTTATTGGTTTTAAAGAAAAAGTAAGGAAGAGAAAGAAAAAGGAAGGAAGAGAAAGAAAGCGAGAGAAAATCGATCTGCTCCTGTACGTGCCTCCACCAGGGAATGAACCCACAACCTAGGCTTGTCTCCTGACCTGACATTGAACCCACAGCCTCCTGGTGTACAGGACGGTGCTCCAATCAACTGAGTCACTTGGCCAGGAAAAAATTTTAAAGTCTTGAGTAAATGAATGTTACTTGTAAAAATATAACAATCACCATATAATTGCTAATGACAAGAAAATGACAATGTTCTCTTAGCACATATTACTATAGTTCACAGATCATGACTTTGTGACAGCTATATAATCTTAGTAAAAATATGAAGTAGAACAATGCATTATAATGTTGAAAAATGCTTAAAAATTAGTATTTGAATGGAAATACATTACATAATAACACAGTTGCTACTGACAAACACCTTTCTCTCAGTTCCTTTTACAGCAGGAGGAGCTGCCATGTATTTCCTCACGAACATTAACCTCTAACTTCTTTTACACCAATGAAACTAAACAGATTTGACTGTGTGACCAGAATTTTTGCCCCTACTTCTATACTTCTCAAAATGTATTTCTAACAGTTTCACTAAAATTTTGAATCTTTTACAAAAGTTCAATTTAATCCAACATCTTTCAAATAGTTTTACTTCCATTGGTCTCTTTCATCAATTTGGTAAGAGCTTATAAAAAAAACTAACACATATGTTTTAAATTAATACTTATATCAGGTGAACTATTACAATGAAGCTTCAAATTTCAGCAGAACAATAATATAGCTTTCTGTAAGAAAGAAAGGATATGGTATTTGAAAACATTATATGTTTTAAATTTAATCTTTATTGTATTTTTTCCATTACCATTCAGTTCCCTTATATCCCTCCCTCCCACAATCACCACACTGCTCTCAATGTCCATGAATTCTTTTTCCTTGATCCCTCCATCCCCTAACACTACCCCCACCACATAGCTCTCAACATGCTCTCTATCTTTGAGTTGGTTTCCATTTTGCTTGTTAGTTCAGTTTGTCTGTCAGATTCCACATATGAGTGAAATTATATGGTATTTGTCTTTCCCTCACTGGCTTCTGTCCCTTAGCATAATGTTTCCCAGGTCCATCCATGCTGTTGTAAGTGGTAAATTTTTCTTCTTTTTTTACAGTGGAATAGTATTCCATTGTGTAAATGTCCCATAGTTGTTTTATCCACTCATCTCCCGATGGACACTTGGGCTGCTTCCATATCTTGGTAATTGTAATAAATAACATTGTGATGAACACAGGGGTGTTTATGTTCTTTCAAATTAGTGTTTTGGGTTTTTATGAATATATTCCCAGAAGTAGGATCACTGGGTCAAAAGGCAGTTCCATTGTTAATTTTTTGAGGTATCTCCATACTGCTCTCCACAATGGATGCACCAGTCTGTTTGCACTGCTACGAACAGTGCAAAATGATTCCATTTTTTTACATCTTTATCAACACTCGTTTGTTAATTTATTGATGATAGCCATTCTGATAGGCATGAGATATATCATTATGGCTTTAATTTGCATCTCTCTGGTGATTAGTGACATTGAGCATCTTTTCATATGTCTAATAGCCATTTGTATGTCCTCTTTGGAGCAGTGTCTATTCAGGGCCTTTGCCCATCTTAAAATTTGAATTTTTTTCAGTGCTGAGTTTTATAAGTTCTTTATAAAGATACATCTGATGAAGAGTTAGTATCTAAAATTTAATATAATTGACAAATGCATTCTCCTGTCCTGTGGGTTGTCTTTTTATTTTGTTGATGGTTTCCTTTGTGGTGCAAAAACTTTTTAATCTGGTGTAGTCTCATTTGTTTATTATTTTTTGTTTGTTTCCTTTGCCTGAGGAGATACATCCAATAAAACATTTCTATGAGAAATGTCCAAAATTTTGCTGCTTGTGTTTTCTTCTAGGACTTCTATGGTTTGGGATCTAACATTCAAGTCTTTGATCTATTTTGAATTTATTTTTGTGTGTGGTATAAGATAGTGATCTAGTTTCACTTTTCTGCATGTATCTGTCCAATTTTCCAAACACCATTTATTGAATAAACTCTCTTTAGCCCATTGTATGTGCTTGTTTCTTTTGTCAATTGTTAATAGACTATAAAGGTGTGGGTTTGTTTCTGGGTTCTCTATTCTATTCTCTTGATCTATGTGTCTGTTTTTTATGCCAGTGCCATGCAGTTTTGATTACTATGGTCTTATAGTATAATTCAATATTAGGTAGCATTATTCCTCCAACTTTGTTCTTCTTTCTGAGGATCGCTGTTGGTATGCAGGGCCTTTTGTAGTTCCATATAAATTTTTGAAATATCTGTTTTAGTTCTGTAGAAAAAAAGCAGTATATTTTAAAATCTCACAGTTCCTTTGTACCTATCAAGGAGGTGTTTTGTTTTTATTTTTGTTTTTGTTTTTCCTTTCCTGGGTAAAAAGGAGGATATTTCCATGATTTTCAGTTTAATCTTAAATAATGAAAAGTCATACTCTAACTCATAACATGGCTTCAACTCAGTAATTAAAGTGCTTAGTCCCATGTCACAATGAAAATTTGAAACTTGCTGTAATGTTAAAATCTCTCTTACCCAGAAGAGGGCCTCCTAATGAAAACTGGGAAGGAAAACAAAATACTTTTTAAATTTTTCCTTAATTTCAGTTTTTATTCTTCATCGTCTATCTGACTTAGTTTAATATCTGACATTTCTGGAGATAAAGCAAGAAAAGAGCAGTGGCAAAACATGAGAATAAAAGTTCTTACTGTATTTACAGTGTTTGTGATAAGGCTTAGTGTTCTCAGGGTCTGGTAAATGTTCTAAATGGACTCGTTCCATGGAACTATAACTCTTTGTTAACTCTTTGTTTTTCCAAATGCATTTTTTCTACCTCTTACTTTTGAAGCAGTATGTTCTTCTTTTACTATCTTAGAAATGTTTAAATTCATTCCTATACTTTGATTGTTTTTCCCGTGCCTAGAAAATGTATCCATAAATTAGACAACCGCAAAGCTTTCGCTGCTACTTCTTCAGCCCTAAATACTGTGTGTAAGTGACTCAAAAACTGTTCTAGACAATGAATTATTTTCTCCACTCCTTTGTTGCTCTCTTACTGGGAACATTTCAGTGCATTGTCTTTGAGTTGCGATGACTTTTCTTCCTGAAGGTTGCCCCATATCATCACAGAGTGTTACTGCCAGAGTCCCATTACCCTCCAAATGGTCCTCTTGGGCAGAGTTTTGAATGACCAGGGAGCAGCTCTCTCACATAGCTCGTATTTGGTCACAGGAAAACACTTATGCATTCTTTCCCTCCACCACTGTGTGAGTAAGCCCTACTGCAATGCTACAGTCCATTTCTGCTTTCTGGATTTTTCTAGGCATGAGATAGGTAGAAGTCCACTCAGTCTTCCTAATTATAAGATAAATGTATCAGACACTTTAATATTCAAATTCTGCTTCCTTGACTTGATGTAAAGATTAAACTCTTCTACTAACAGTCCCTCAGTGGAAGGTGACAGCTGTCATAGCACAGATATCTCCAAAGAATTCCTCCTCATAGATTATATCCCAATTCTTACCTATTGGACCTTTTGCTGATATATTTTTTTTATGTGGATGAAAGATTAAAGTCATGGAAGCAAATCCCGGCCTTCCCTTTGGAAGTGTGCTTCTTGTTCTGACATAACCTGACATTTGGGATCTCTTATAACTCAATGTTTCTAATTCAACATTTTGTTGTACCTGTTACACACTGAGGCAATAGCTAATTGACACCAACACAAGACTTGTACTTTATAAAGTAGGAAATGATTGATGCAGGATCTGAGGGGAATGTTCCTCAAAATACCTCAGCCTCTGAATTTAACATTTGAACTCTTGTAATAATTTAAGTATCTTTTAGTTTAAGTCAGTAAAAGCATATGTTGAAATATGAACATAAAATTATCTTCAAATAATAATATACAATGTTACCCATAATATCATGTATTAGATTTATTTTGCATATTATTCATCACTAATTCAAAGAACAATTGTCAAACATGGTTAAAATAGTTAACACAGTTAAAATCCAGGAGAAAACAGCCTAGATCAGGGCAAACCTGAATCATGAGAAGCCTAAACTTTGGAGCAATTTCTTACTTACTATGCTAAAAATAAGATATCCCTCTAAAAATCTTGGAATTGACAACTGGCAGCATGAAGGCACTCTTATAAGGATGTCAAAGCAGAAAGAACAACAGAGAATATGATGGAAATCATGAATTTCACTAAGGCTGATCTGTACTTCCCCTCAAAAAGACAAGATTATAAGCAAAATTTTTCTTAGAATATACATTTTTTTCATGAAATGATTTCTAACATAGGCAATTCCTTTATATTTAGGAAATTCTGTATTAAATAACAGTTTGGGAAAAAAGCTAACTATTATTCTAGGGTACCTACCAGATTTTATATAGAGAGATAGATAGATAGATAGATAGATAGAGAGATCTATATGTATACACGCCCATATACACACGCTAGAATATACATACTCTGTATATCCATCTATTTATTTATCATTTCTCTGTCATCTTTATATCCACACATTGAAAATACATATTTCTAACATTTCCAAAGTAAATTTATTAGTCTGTTTAGCCTAAATTTTATAATAACAATTGCAGTTTCCAATGTCTTAACAAAACTCAGTTTTTAAGTCACTCTTGTGATTACTGGGGTTCTGTTTGGCACAGTTATTTAGGGACAGGGTCTGTATTCTAATGACCTCCATAGGGTTATCAAGTCCTCCACTGGATTAGATTGGGATCTGCTGTATCTGGTTGGCACAGGAGGGAAGAGAGAGAGTAAAGATGGTGCGACCTATTTAAGGAACTATGTCTAGAGATGATGTACACTAATTCTATCCACATTCTATTAGCTGAGGCGTAGTCACGTGAATGTAGCCTTCTTCAGTTTCCAGGAAGAAAACGAAATTAGGTGTCATAGTATTACCTCCCCTATAGTAAATATTGACTCAATTCTTTGCAAAAACAGTAAACTTATAATTAGTAAATAATCGTTAAGAGAAATTATATGTTAAATAATTTTATTAAATTTTAATAAAGAAGAACAGTAAAGGTCCTTTAAATGGACTTTGAATATATCAAGGGCTTTTAATTATTCTGCTGATGTTGAAAATTCAACAGCGTACATTTGTGAAAATAGGAATCAGGGATACTTTTCCATTTTACTGAATTCTATATTTTTGTTATGTGATTAGGTTAGTTTTCTAATAAAAATAATGTTATTTAAAAAAAAATCACCAAATGAGAAAGTACAATATTGTTGCTCTATTAAAAAAAAAAAAGCAATTTTTCCAAAGGTTACCACTGACCCTTAAATTATAATTCCAGAGCATTTTTTTTAAAGTTAAGTCTGCCACAGTAACATTTGGAACTGCTCTCAGAGTCTTTAAAGTACTTTTTTTTTCTCTCATATTCCTTGGCACTATTTAATTCTGATTTTTCACTCTTCCTTGCAATGTCCTTACCATAGCTAACACATTTCTATTTTTGAACCTCTCAGTGTTGCTACTGATCAAGACTGTATCTTTGATTGTTTGTTTTGTTGATTAGGTTCCACTTATAGGTGAGATCATATGGTATTTGTCTTTCACCGCCTGGCTTATTTCACTTAGCATAATGCTCTCCAGTTTTATCCATGTTGTTGAGAAGGGTAGGAGCTACTTTTTTTTTTTTTTTTTTCTGCTGCACAGTATTGCATTGAGTAAATGTACCACAGTTTTTTTATCCACTCATTTACTGGTAGGCATTTAGGTTGCTTCCAGCATTTAGCTATTGTAAAAATAAACAAGTAAGCAAAATATAACCAAAGACATTGAAATAAAGAACAAACTGACAGCAATGAGAGGGGAGGGGTAATGGGGGGAAATATGGGAGGGTCCATCAATGAATATGTATAAAGGACACATAGACCCCTAAGGGGGTAGGTTTGAGGGTGAGAGGCAGGGATGGGTGGGGCTGGGACTGTGGTGGGATGAAAATGGAGACAACTGTACTTGAAAAACAATTAGATAAATAAACAAATAAACAAACAAACTACTTCTTTGACCATCTACCCTTCTCTCCCTATTTATCTATAGTGATCATATTCTCCCCTTTTGTTTCAACCATTATTTCAGTATAAATTATTCTTAAAATATTATGTCCAGTAACTACACCCACTTGAAATTCCAGACTTTTTTATTGCTATGTGAATGTGGATTTTTAAGCTCCATGTCATGACCAGACATTGGTACCACGTATCTTGCCATCATGTCAAACCACAAAACAAAACCAAAATTAGCATTTCTATCAAATTGGCTTTTTCTACTAAACTAGACATTTTGTATTAATAATATAATCATTCTCTTATACATTCAATAATTTTCACATGTTGATCTATTTTATTTTATTCTATCATTTTACTCCTGGAGTCCAGATGTTACGGAGGATACAAAAAACAGATGAACTTTGAGCCGTGCCTTAATGGGAAAATATGACAACTAGACATGTAATGGTAAACAATAAATCTTCCTTACTGTATAAAATATATGTTTGAAAAAATTTTATATATGCCCTGACTGGTGTGTCTCAGTGGGTTGAGAGTCATCCTGCAGATCAAAAGTTTGCCAGTTCGATTCCAGTTGAGGCACATGCCTAGGTTGCAGGTGAGGTCCCCTATTAGAGGCGTGCAAAAGGCAGCTGATGGATGTTACTTTTACGCATCAAAGTTTCCCTCCTTTACTTTCTCTCTCCATTCCCCTCTCTCTAAAAACAAACAAACAAACAAACAAACAAACAATGTTTTAAAAAACTCCATATGCATCTAATAGGAAACTAAAGGGTCAGAAGATGCCTATAATCTCAGTTTGGATTATTTTAGATTAAAGGACCACTGAATTTGAAGTTTGTTAGTTTGTGAGCAAAAAGGGTGTTGAAAAGAGAGAGCTTCCACCCTGGATGGTGTGGTTCAGTGGACTGAGTGCCAGCCTGCAAACCAAAGGGTCACTGGTTTGATTCCCAGTCTGGGCAAATGCCTGGGTTGTGGGCCAGGTCCCCAGTAGGGACGTGTGAGAGGTAACCACACATTGATGTTTCTGCCCCTCTCTTTCTCCCTTCCTTCCCCTCTCTCTAAAAAGAAATGAAATCTAAAAGAAGAAGAAGAAGAAGAGCTTCCATGTTAGAAGAAGTAACATTTATAAAGACAGTCACTTGAGCATGAAACATTTTTAACTCTTAATCGTCCCTTTCCCTTTTCTCTCATAATCAGTTTGTCACAGAGTCCTTTATTCTGACTTCAGAACATTTTTCTCACCTTTTCCATTTCTTTTGCCACCACTTGGGTTAAACTGTTCCTGGACTGGTCTCTTGGATTTCTAAATGATCTTCCTGCCTCTCTTCTCTTCTGATTCCATTTTATCCCACACATCAAAGTCAAATAACAGTAATTATGTTAGCACATGAACTGGGTTTAGTCTCAAAGTTTGAATTAGAGATTGTCATTATTCCAATTCAAAAACCATTGGATGTTTGGGTTGTTCTCTAAAATAAAAGAGATAAGAAAATTAAAACTTGATACCTTGCAAGTGTAATTTGATGAGTGATAGCTGGATAGAGACAGACAGACAGACAGATAGATAGATAGATAGATAGATAGACATAGAGATAGTACAGAAGACTGTATCATGCAGCAAAATAAGAAGAAAAATTTCCTGCAGAGAGCGCTGCAAAAGTCACAGAAAGGAACTATCATTTGAAGAGGATTTGATGACATGGGTGAAAAAAAAAGGAGATAAGAAAAATAAAATCCAGGTAGAGGTAAAAGCATGTAAAAACTCACAGAGCCCTAAATATGTAATATACAAAAATATATATAAGCACTGGTAGCAGAATTTCTTCATGTTCACTGGGAGTCAAACTTTTGTTCTATTCAGATATCCAATTATTTGAAGAGGCTCACCCACATTTAGGAGGGAATCTTTACTCAAAGTCTGCTGACTTAAATGTCAGCTTCATCCGTAAATACCTTTGCATAGGGGGAGTGAATGGTGATGAACAGACTTAACCCGGGGTGTTGAACACACAACACAGTGTATAGAAGATGTGTTGTAGGATTGTGCACTTGAAAGCTGTATAACTTTGTGGACAAGTGTCACCCTAATAAATTCAATAAAAAGGGAAAAAATAAAAATAAATAAATAAAAAAACACCTTCATCAAAACATCCAGAATAATTTCTGACCAACTATCTGGCACTGTGGCCAAGTTGATACATTCAATTAAACATCACACCCATGTTTCCTCCCAAACTGTTTTTTTTTTTTAAGATTTTTATTTATTTATCTTTAGAGGGGAAGGGTAGGAGAGAGGGAGAGGGAGAGAAATATCAATGTATGGTTGCCTCTTGTGTGTCCCCTGCTGGGAACTGGCCTGCAACCCAGGCATGTGCCCTGACTGGGAATTGAACCGCGATCCTTTGGTTCGCAGGCCCGCGCTCAATCCACTGAGCTACACCAGCCAGGGCCCAAATTGTTTTTTATCTTTCCTTTGACATGTTTCAAAACATTCTTCTCCCAAGTGTTTACTCACCTGAAATATATTTTCCTACTTTTATTTAGAAAATTCCACACTTGATAAGTTAGAGATAAAATTCCATTATTTTCATAGAGGTGTTTTTGATTATTACCAGAAAGGATTACTGAATCTTTCTGTTTTAAATTGTGTAGTTGTTTGTGTCATTCATATATTTCTGACCATAAACAGGCATATTATTTGTGTACATATATGAGTTTTATTACTAGATTTTTAATAAATTTATCATTAGAATGTCTCAAAAGTAACACAGCATCTTCCACTATTTGATATCTACTCACATTTTTTATTACTTTTCCCGTGTTGCTAAACAGGGACCCTGGGGTTCAGCGGGGCTTCAGTTCTTCTGTCCTGGGGTAGAAAACTACAGGGAAATGAGGAAAAGTGTTGAAAAATCAAATGTATGGAAGGACTATACTATGATGTTTGAAACCTTCAAGATTACACAATTACATATGCTTACATTATAATATGAGTTAATATAAGCAATCAAATCATTACATATAACATTAGAAACTGGTTTTAGCAATATTTAGACTTTTTGTTTTACAGAAAGCTATTTTGAATTCTGGAAGCAAAGAGAAGAAAAAGTATACCATCACATCTTTTATAATGCAAAAATTTTAAGTTAATCTAAAAATGATATATTAGTTTCCCAGAGTTCCTTTAACAAAATATTACAAGATGAGTGGCTTTGAGCAAGTTCAATTTATCGTCTCATTGTTCTGGAGCCCAGAGGTCTAAAATCAAGGTGTCTGTGCTCTCTCGAGGCGGTAGGGGAGAATATGCTTGTGCATTCTCTTTGTTTGGAATGTCACCAGTAATCATTGGCATTCCTTGATTTGCAGTCATGTAACTCCAATCTCTGCCTCTTGCTCAAATTTTCCTTTAGTGTTATTTTTCCTTTATCTCCTCCTTACCTACTTATATTGTATTGATACCAGTAATATTTTATTAAGTTATTAGCCTATCCCAAATGGCCTCATCTAAACTAATTACATCTTCAAAAACCTTGTTTCTAAATGAGGTCTTAACTTGAAGTACTGGAGTTAAAACCTCAACATGTTTTCAGGGAACAAAATTCAACCCACAGAAATGACCAACCAAGGATTTTTCTTTTTACATTCAGAAATATTCTAAAACATTGAAACATCACATTTTAAAATGGGTCTTAAAACATTGAAACATCACATTGAAACATTGAGACATTTCAGGTCTCCATAGACCTGAAAGTTATTTGACCAAAGTTAAGATTCATTCCTGCTTATAAAAATAAAACCAAACAAACAAAGAGAAAAAAGCAACTGTTAAAAACTAAGGATTAAAAGATACCAATATTTGGGGAAAATATCCTGTTAGAGTGGATAAAACCACAAAAAACTATATGGATTCATAATGATGTTGAGTAAATCTTGGACATCAGATAAATATACAGAAATTGAACACTTCCACTGATAGTTCAGAAAACATGTCAAAAATAACTTTCACAACTGGTAAATAAGTAATTTTATACTTTAATACTATACATGCAACAAGACTTTAATAAAGGTTGTAGATGTGTTCCTTGTGTGAAGACAATATTTAGAAGCTGATATGCACTCTACATAATCATACTTTAAGCTTTATATGAAGCAAACTTGGCAAAATGATTCTGCAATGGATTGAATGTCTATGAGTAAAAAACAAAATTACTCATCCTCCCAAACAATTTCCAACATTTTTCTGGGGATTCTCAGGATGACAAATACTTGGAACAGTTTCCACTCTTTCTCCCAAGCTTTCTTCATGTTCTCATGCTGACTCTGCTGCAAATGATGCTTATAAAGGCATCTCTCTCCCAGACACAACTAAATTAAGTGTTACTTCTACCATCACCTTTGCATACATACTCACCCTTTTCCTGTTCTGTTCCAAAAATAAGACCTTGCTTGAAACTGAATGACTTACGGCTTCTTCTCATCTTAAAGTCAGAAAGCTCTTCCTTTACCAACAGAAATATCCTACATTTCCATACTTTAGAGTCCAGAATAAACTTTCATTTCCCTTAAAGAAATAAAAATAGTAAATTATTTTTTATTTAATTTGAAATCAATTATTATCACCTACTAATCAATAAACACTATTTTAAATGAATGTACTCAGCTAATATTCTGCAAAGGACTTTGAGAAATAAATTAATGAAAGTTAGAATTGTCTTTAAAGAATTGAAGGTATAAAATTGATGAATAATTAAACCTAGAAAAAAATGAAAATGCTATATAATTAGTTGCTAAATTGTGTACATAGAATATAACTGTAATTAAAAAAAGGGCTTAAGCAGGATGATTTCTAAGAGCCTTGACGATCCTTAAATGTTGGGTTCTTGACATTGGTGTATAGATATTACAAGACCCAGGGGGAAAAAAAAAACTATTTGTAATGGAACAATAGTTTTCTAAATTGGTTGCAAAATGAAAATTTTTTTGGATTCTATATATTCATTAAAGTGATATTTATGGCAATTCAATGGACTATTCCTATCGTTTGCTCTACAGTTTGCTGGGTGCTGGTTTCTAGGTGGGTGGCGGCAGGGAGTGGTGAAAGTTTGTTTAGAAATAGAAAAGATTTTTATGGAGAGTAGGATAAGTACACCAGGAAGAAATTTGAGTATGGGGAAGCAGAAAAAAAAATGCTTCATACTAAGCTTTAAGGAAGGAAAAACAGATGGTGAGGAGAAATTTATGTTAAAGACACAATAGTAGTAAATCATCTGAGAACACATGGAAGATAGTAACATAAGATGGAAGAACTCTTTCAATGTTTGACTACATCTTATCTCTTTATCATTTCTTACCACTTCTTTTCCCAGATACTGTAGTCAAAATGAGCATTTTTATACATCCTACAAATTACAAACTCTCTTGTTGCTGTTTGTAATTTGTACCTTTCTTTTCTTTTCCTTTCTTTTTTAGGGGGAGGTGGGGGGTCCGTTCACCATACTAGTCATAACTGTAGACAATGTATTTCTATCATAAAAGAACTAAGCCATGGAAAGGGAAAATTGAATTAAAAAATAATTCTTGAAAATTAAGAGTATACTCACAGAAATTATTAAACAATAATAGTCTACTATTATTGCTTATAAATATAACTACTACCGCATGCTGCCTCAAGTAAACAACAGTAATGACAACAATAAACCATTGTCCACAAAAACCTGAATTTCCAGGTTAAAAGGAACTACTGAGTACTCCAGAAGATTGAAATTCTATCCTGGAGAAGAAGAGAAGACTCTGAAAGATATGCAAAGTGTGTGAATTTGAAAGATATAAGGTTTCCCATCTGCTGTAAGTCAGTGAAATGATGCATTCAAAATGCTGAAAGAGAATGATTTGCAACTATAATTTTCTACCTAGTCTAGATGCCAATTTAGCAGGAGACTAAAGATATTTTGAATGTGTGTTGAATTTTTTAAAGATAAAAATGTGACTTTTAGGAATATATAAAATAACTCAAAGATTTTTATTTCGCCCAATTAAAACAAGTTCAAAGGAAATTTGAATATATAATTAATAGTAAGGCAAAAATTAAGTTGCAATTATGAAAATTGTTAATGCCTATAGAAATATGAGGGGATGTTTGAGATCACGTTTTCTGCAAGGCTAAATCAATTATAACTCTACCTGCTAGACAAAATTTATTCACCTTATTATGAAGAAGTTCCTTTGAATGACTACCAGTTTTCTACTTCTATCCCTACACAATTGTGAAATAGTTTGGCCAATGGGAAGATTATGAAAGAATCACATACCTACAGTCAGGCAATCCCTGAAAGGTTTTCTGGGTAATGGCGAGAACTCCACTGAAAGGACCCTCAGTAAACTTTTTGTCCATTTTCAAGTCTGTGACATTTTTTCCTGACGTGATAGAGTTCTCTCATTTTCAGATTTTTAAGAAACAATTTAAATATGCTTTTCAACACAACAGGAAGTAACCCAAGAAAGAATAATTGAAGTTTCTGGGAGATAGATGATCCTTCCAGAACCATTGTTCCATAACTACAGGAGAGAGAAGAAAAATAAAAAGAAAAACAACTCTATCATTGCTAAACATCAATCACAATATGTAGCCATTTAGAGGGAGTGACCTAAAGACTATAAAGGTGAAATTATATTATTTACATATGGCATGACTTGAGGTCATTACTTCCATACTTTGCTCTGCTGGTATATTTACAATAGAAAAATAGTAGCAGATATGAAGAAAACGAAACAAATGAAAAATGTAAATATAATGCCAGAAAAAAATCACTATTTTATATGAATATAAAAATAAATAAATACATTTCTTGGATTGAAAATAAGCCATAATTATATATCAAAATAAAATAAGCACTGTGTATTAATTTAAGGCATACTTATGAAATGACTAAATTGGATTAATGGGTGATGGTGAAAAGTATTTGATACTTTTCAAATACAGGAATTTTTTTTGACTTAACAGTTGTTAATAATTCCCACAGAGAATTTTTAAAATATTAAAGACCCAAGAAGAGTTAGCAACTCTGGTATTCTCTTCCTGAGTACATATTACTTTTTGAAAAGAATGTGATTTATTTACATAAATATCTTGAGAGGCAAGAGGACAGCATGGGAGATTTATTTTGAGGACCTTTAATTATTATTATTTTTATACATTCTAAATTATCTTTAACTATATTATTAAATGTTTATTGAACATGTTAAATAGTTTCAGGGAGGAATAAATTTTGTTCTACCTTTTTCAGTTGTTTTGGCTGGTCTAATAAATTAAACCAACATGAAATGGGTTAACAAGAGAAAATAACCAAATTTAATTACACACATATATACATGGGGAACCCACATACATAAAAGATTCTGAGAAAGAAAGTGAAAATGAAGTATTTATGTCATCCTAAATCCAGAAATGAGGTAAATAAAGCACCTGAAGCTTCAGAGAGGAAGTGAATTCATTTACAGGATGATAAGAAGAGCAGGTATTCAGTTATTAGATGCTTGTCCTGTTATATAGATAGGTCATAAGAAGCTATTTCTGGAAATAACTCATTATGGGCAAGGCCTTCAATTAAAATTTTTTAAGAGAGGTAAAGATTTCTATTGAGCTGGATCTTGATTGCCTTGAGATCAAAATAATTCACATGCTAAGGTGGTAGATAAGAAATGTGGCAAAACGAATATAACTGATAAGAACTACAAGGATTATCACAGAGATAGTAAAACCAACCCCCAATAGATTTACAGCTTAGAACTGACAGAAGATCAGCTTAATCCAATGTGGTGACAAATTTCATGTTGCGGTAACCCCTAGACTCATTATGTATTCATTGTAATACATTAGCACACTAAATGACACAATCCAAATCATTGTGACTGGAAGCAGAAAGTTCATATAAAAACACAATGTGACCCACAGAGCTATTTCAATAAGTTTCTGCCATATCCCCCCCCAAAAAAATTCTGAACATTCCTTTCCCTTCTTGAATGTCTTACCCATCAATTTAATGAGCTTCTATAGAAGTATCCCACTAGGAGAGGGCTGCTCTGTCTGTGGAGTAGCCACTCTGTCTCACTGCTTCACTAGTAAACTCTCTTTCACTTTAAAGTCTATGCTGACTTATTTTTTAAAGATTTTATTTATTTATTTTCAGATAGAAGGGAAGGGAGGGAGAAAGAGAGGGAGAGAAACATCAATGCATGGTTGCCTCTCATATGCCCTCTACTGAGGTTCTGGCCTGCAACCCAGGTATATGCCCTGACTGGGAATCGAACTGGCAACCTTTCAGTTTTCAGGCCGGTGCTCAATCCATGGAGCAACGCCACCAACCAGGGCTGTGTTTTAATTCTTTTCTGCACGAAGGCACAAACCCACAGTGAGTCTCAGATATTCCTGTCCCTGGACCCCTGGAATGCTTTCATCAATGGCCTATCATTGGGAGATCTGTTCTGAACTCCTTCAATAGTAAATTAGTTGTGGCAGTAGAATAATCAATGGATAATTTCAATTCAATGAAGTTTGTAGTTATTATATTACTGGAGAACAGAAAAGGTGCCATTAAGAGAAACACAATTTTTTAAATGTCCAAAAAGATTTTGAATAGGACTGGATAAATTCTTAAATTAGAACAAAGAAACCTGCAGATGAAAACACCAGGATTAAGTGAAGGATCTCACCCATGAGAGTTCCAGAAAGCTCCAAGTTCAATGTCAATAAATACAAATTGCTGAAATGGAATTATTTAACTGTTCATTCTGAACAGTTGTTGTCCTTCTCTTCCTTACATGAAGGAAACCAAAACACTAGTTTTGAGGTATAGATATAGAGAATATGGCTAAATCTCCTTCTAACAGAAGTTCTCAACCATTTTGGCACACTGGGATAAGATTCGGGAAGCCTTTACAAAGTACTAGTTCTCAGGCTGCACTCCCCAGATATTCTGATTCAACTGATCTTTGCAAGACCCAGAAGTCATTATTTTTAAATAAAATTTCCCAGAGAGAAGCATTAAGAATGAAACTAACCAGATGTTAGACCTCTGTCCTTGGGTTCTGGCTCTGAAAATATTCAGAGACAAGACAAATACAAGCAACAATTATTGAGTTGATGCTAGCTTAGTGTGGTGGGGAGATTAGGGGGTGGAAGGATTGAGCGAAAAGGAAAAAAGGAGCCCTGGCTGGTGTAGCTCAGTAGATTGAGTGTGGGCCTGCCAACCAAAGGGTCATTGGTTTGATTCCTAGTTAGGGCATGTGCTTGGGTTGCAGGCCAGGTCTCCAGTAAGGGATGTATGAGAAGCAACCACACATTGATGTTTATCTCCCTCTCTTTCTCCCTCCCTTACCTTCTCTCTGAAAATAAATAAATACATCTGAAAAAAAGTAGAAAGGACTCATGGACATGGACAACAGTGTGGTGATTGCTGGAGGGAGTGGGTATAAGAGGACTAAATGTTAATGAAAAAATACAAAAAAATTAAATTGAAAAAAAAAAAAAAAAAACTTCACAATGGTAGAAGAAGTGAGCCATAGAATAAGGGAGTTGTTAGCTGGGCTCCGTGTACTAAGGAAACAAGTTACAGAGGCAAAAGGACCCTTGGATCTTTGGGGAAAAAATAAGGCAAAAAGAATGTGCCAGGTGAAGGAGAGGTGGAAAG
Source organism: Glossophaga mutica (assembly GCA_039655065.1). NCBI lineage: Eukaryota > Metazoa > Chordata > Mammalia > Chiroptera > Phyllostomidae > Glossophaga > Glossophaga mutica. The sequence continues at coordinate 80,664,220 of CM077304.1, forward strand.
GCCCAGGCTTGCTTGCTGGAAAAGAAGGGAAAGAGAGAGAGGGAGAGGAAGTGGGAGGGGGTAGAGAGGAATGGAGGGAGGGAAGGGGAAAGAGAAACAAAAAGAGAAGGATACTTCATCTTAAGAGATTTTATCTGGAGGTCTCAGGGCAGAATCTCAATAGAATATTCATCAGCTTTCCAGGTTTGTGGTTTCCACTGATTGGTCAGCACCAGGGCAGGGGATCATTAGTCATCGAACCTGCTCCTTATGTCCGCCATGGCATTGCCTAGCCTGGCCTTGCTGCTTTTCTGGGCTTGGAGCTGAAACACAACTGAGGCCTAGATGTTATCTCCAGGTTGACCAAAACTCTATCTCCATGGTCAACAGACTTGAAGTGGTGTTTCTAAGATTATTAGATGTTGGTCAGAACCTCATTGTATTGATCTCTTATACTTAAGGGAGTGGTCATGAAAGGCTGTATTGGGAGTCCTATGAGGCTGTTCTCTGTGTCTGTCTCATGACTAGTAATGTACTAGGGGAGGAAAGGTCACCCTGGGGGCAAGGTCCTACAATACCTGTCTTCCCACTTTTGTGCATTAATAGATACACCAGGCTTTCTGCCCTGATGATCTTCTACAACTGGCCTATTCTTACTCATCTCATGTCTGTCTAACTGCCTACTACATCGGGATGTTTTTTACAGTTTGGCCACTGGTGAACCTCCAACATCTAGAACAGTTCCTAATACAAAGTAGGAACTTAATAAATGTTTCAGGGTGAGTGAATAAATGAATGAGAATTAGAGTGCTTTTGAGAAAAATATCAATAACTAGACGGTTATGTGTAATTGAACAATATATAAATAGTTATGAAGAAAAAAATGAATGACCCCAGAATTTTATACAATTGAATTATCAATAAAATGTAAAGAAAATAGGCTTTGAAATATTCATGCACAATTTACTACTACTACCAAAGCAAACTATATGACATTGTGACTCAAGTCTGTGCTATAGGCAAAAAGAAATCAAGCACGGATTATAAAAAGTAGTATATGGGTATAACATTGACAGAGTAGATAAATCTGATTTAATTAAAGAAACCAGTAGACCTTAATGTTAAAAGATTATAACTGCTGCAGGAAATTTTATAAAGACTATATTTTCTCTATTTTATCTCTATTACTATTGGTGTAATAGTGAAAATTTTTATTAATAAACTTTAAATGTTATTCATTGCTTTTCAGCTCTTTAATTAAATGAAGACATACATTTTTAATTTTTAAAATTTTTAGTTTTTGATTTTAGAGACAGAGGAAGGGAGAGAGAGAGAGAAAAACCTTTGTTGTGTCACTTATTTATGCACTCATTGGTTGACTCCTGTATGTGCCCTGACCAGGGATCAAACCTATAATCTTGGCATATTGGGAAGACACATTAACCAACTGAACTACCTGGCCAGGGCAGAGACATACATTTTTAATAAAATTTCCAAATACAATATAATTGCTAATTACTGTGATATAATAAAAGATATATTTGGTTTTTGTCCCTAGTTATTGGTACAGAGCTCCTAAAGCCCTTGGAATGTTTTGAGTGATGGGAGTGTGTCTTTTGTTATTCGTAAGAAGACCCATTTGAGCACCCTTCATTCTAAACAAATGAGGTAGCAGGGTGGGCTCCTTAGATAACTTCAGGGTGGCTCTGGTCACTAGAAAGACCAAATGATCAAAGGGCTGAATCTTTCAGCTGCACCCACCAACCTCTAAGAAAAAAGAAAAGAGGGCTGATGATTAAGCTCTATACATTTTTAATTCAATTTATAGGAGTGACATTGGTTAATAAGGTTATATAGGTTTCAAGTGTCCATTTCTATGACACATAACCTATTGCATAGTGTGCCCACTGACCAAAATCAAATCTTCTTCCGTTACCATATATTTGACCCCCTTTACTCATATGTACTCCTCACTCCCTTTCCCTCTGGTAACTAGCACACTGTTGTCCACGCTTATGAGTTTTTGTTTGTGCGCCATGTTTGTTTGTCTGTTGCTTTCAGTTTCATATTGCGAATATGAGTGAAATCATGTGGTTCTTAAATTTCTATGTCTGACATATCACTTAGCATGATATTCTAAAGGTCCATCCATGTTATTCCAAATGGCAGTATTTCATCTTTTCTTTCGGCTGAGTGGTATTCCATTGTATATATGTACATCTTCTTTATCCAATAATCTATGGAAGGACACTTGGGTTGTTTCTATGTCTTGGCCACCATGAATTATTATGAAATGAACATAGGGGTGCATATATCAATGTGAGTAAATGTTTTCAAGTTGTTTTTTTTTAATTTTAATTGTTGTTCAAGTACAGTTTTCTGTCTTTTACTCCCATCCCAGCCCACCCCCCGAGTCCTCCCCACCTCCATCCCATTTCCACCCCCCTCTAGTTTTTGTCCATGTGTCCTTTATACTTGTTCCTGTAAATCCTTCCCCTTTTCCCTCGAAATTCCCTCCCCTCTCTGATCTGGTGACTGTCAGAATGTTCTCTATTTCAGTGTCTTTGGTTATATTTCACTTGTTTGTTTGTTTTGTTGTATAGGTTCCTGTTAAAGGTGAGATTATATGGTATTCGTCTTTCAATGCCTGGCTTATTTCGCTTAGCATAATGTCCTCCAGTTCCATCCATGCTGTCACAAAGGGTAGGAGCTCCTTCTTTCTTTCTGCTGCATAGAATTCCATTGTGTAAATATACCACAGTTTTTTGATCCATTCATGTACTGATGGGCACCTAGGTTGCTTCCAACACTTGGCTATTGTAAATTGTGCTGCTATGAACATTGGGGTGTATAGGTTCCTTTGGATTGGTGTTTCAGAGCTCTTAGGAATAGTAGAATAATCCTAGCAGTAGAATTGCTGGGTCAAAAGGCAGATGTGTTTTTAGTTTTCTTAGAAAATTCCATACTGTTTTCCATAGTGATTGTACCAGTCTGCACTCCCACCAACAGTACACTAGGGTTCCCTTTTCTCCACAACCTCTCCAACACTTGCTGTTTGTTACTTAGTTTATGATGGCCATTCTCACTGGTGTGAAGCGATATCTCATTGTGGTTTTAATTTGTATCTATCTGATAGCTAGCAACACTGAGCATCTTTTCATGTGTCTCTGGATCCTCTGTATGTCCTCCTTGAAGAAGTGTCTGTTCATGTCCTTTAGCCATTTTTTAATTGAGTCGATTGTCTTCTTAGAGTGGAGTCATGTAAGTTCTTTATATATTTTGGAGATTAAACCCTTGTCTGAGGTATCATTGGCAAATATGTTTTCCCATAGAGTTGGTCCTCTTTTTATTTTAATACTGTTTTCGTCAGCCATGCAGAAGCTTTTTATTTTGATGAGATCCCATTTATTTATTCTTTCCTTTATGTCCCTTGCTCTAGGGGACATATCAGTAAAATGTTGCTGTCTGAAATATCTGAGATTTTCCTGCCTATGTTCTCCTCTAGGACTTCACTGGTGTCATGGCTTATATTTAAATCTTTTATCCACCTTGAATTTACTTTTGTGTATGGTGTAAATTGGTGCTCGAGTTTCATTTTTTGAATGTAGCTGTCCAGTTCTCCCAACACCACTTGTTGAAGAGGCTATTTGTACGCCATTTTATGTTGCTGCCACCTTTGTTGAATATTAATTGACCGTAGAAACTCGGGTTTATTTCTGGGCTCTCTGTTCTCTTCCACTGGTCCACGTGCCTGTTTTTGTGCCAGTACCAGGCTGTTTTGATTACAGTGGCCTTGCAATACAGTTTGGTATCAGGTATTGTGATCTCTCTTACTTTGCTCTTCTTTCTCAAAATTGCAGCAGCTATTTGGGGTCATGTATGGTTCCCTATAAATTTTTGAAGTGTTTGTTCTATGTCTGTGAAATATGCCATTAGTACTTTAATAAGTATTGCATTGAATCTGTAAATTGCTTTGGGTAGTATGGACATTTTGGTGATATTAATTCTTCCCATCCATGAACACAGTACAGGTTTCCATTTATTTGTGTCTTCCTTGATTTCTTTCTTCAGTGTTGTAAGTTTTCTGCATACAAGTCTTTTACCTCCTTGGTTAGGTTTATTCCTAGGTATTTTGTTTTTCTTTTTGATATATCGAATGGGATTTTTTCTTGATTTCTGCTTCTGCTAGTTCATTGTTCGTATACAAAAATGCTGTTGATTTCTGGATATTGACTTTGTATCTGGCTGTTTGGCCAAATTCATTTATTAGGTTGAGCAGCTTTTTGGCCAAGTCTATAGGATTTTCTATGTACACTCTCATGTCATCTGCAAACAATGATAGTTTTGTTTCCTCCTTTCTAAGTTGGATGCCTTTTATTTCCTTTTCTTGTCTAACTGCTGTGGCTAAGATTTCCAATACTATATTGAATAGAAGTGGTGAAAGTGGACAACCTTGTCTTGTTCCTGATCTTAGTGGAAAAGCATTTTAATTTTTGCCCGTTGAGTATGATGTTGGCTGTAGGTCTCTCATATATGACCTTTATTATGTTGAGGAATGCTCCCTCTATTCCCACTTTGCTGAGTGTGTTTATCATAAATGGGTGTTGTACCTTATCAAATGCTTTTTCCACGTCTAATGATATGATCATGTGATTTTTGTCTTTACTTTTGTTTATGTGATGTATTACATTTACTGATTTGTGAATGTTGAACCATCCTTGCATCCCTGGGATGAATCCCACTTGGTCATGGTGTATGATATTTTTAATGTATTGTTGGATGTAGTTTGCCAATATTTTGTTGAGGATTTTAGCATCTATGTTCATCAGTGATATTGGCCTAAAGTTTTCTTTCTTTGCTGTGTCTTTATCTGGTTTTAAGATTAAGATGATGCTGGCTTGCTAAAAAGAGTTTGGGAGTCTTCCATCATTTTGGATTTTTTGGAATAGTCTGTGAAGGATAGGGGTTAGCTCTTTCTTAAATGATTTGTAGAATTCTCCTATGAAACCATCCAATCCAAGGCTTTTGTGTGTCAGGAGTTTTTTGATTACTGCTTCAATTTCATCTGCTGTTATTGGTCTGTTCAGGCTTTCTGCTTCTTCTTCATTGAGGTTTGGAAGATTATATTTTTCTAAAATTTTGTCCATTTCACCTAGGTTTTCAAATTTCTTGGCATACAGTTCTTCGTAGTAATTTCTTACAATCCTTTGTATTTCTGTGGTGTCAGTCGTAATCTCTCCTCTTTCATTTCTGATTGTGTTTATTTGAGTCCTCTCTCTTTTTTTCTTGATGAGCCTACTTAAAGGCCTGTTGATTTTGTTTATCTTTTCAAAGAACAAGCTCCTGGATTCATTTATCCTTAGAATTGTGCTTTTAGTCTCTATGTCATTTAATTCTTCTCTGATCTTTGTTATTTCCTTCCTTCTACTTGCTCTGGGCTGTCTTTGTTGTTGATCCTCGAGTTCTTGTAGGTGTAGGGTTAGGTTGTTTGTTTGAAATGTTTCTATCTTTTTAGGTAGGCCTGTATTGCTATGAATTTCCCTCTCAGGACTGCCTCCACTGTGTCCCATAAGTTTTGGGTTGTTGTGAGTTCATTTTCACTTGTCTCCAGAAACTTTTTTATTTCTTCCCTAATTTCACTCTCAACCCATTCATTGTTTAATAGCATGCTATTCAATTTCCATGATTTTGAGGGTTTTGGGTTTTTCCCCTTTGGGTTGGTTTCTAGTTTTAGTCCCTTGTGGTTGGAGAAAATGCTTGGTATGATTTCAATTTTCTTGAATTTGTTGAATTTTCTTGAATTTTCTTGTTTTGTATCCTATCATGTGGTCTATCTTTGAAACTATTCCATGTGCTTTTGAAAAAAAAATGTGTATTTAGTTTCTTTGGGATGAAGGGCCCTATATGTATCAGTTAAGTCTATTTCATCTAGAGTGTTGTTCATTGCCATAATATCTTTGTTGATATTTTGTTTGAAAGATCTGTCCATTTTTGACAGTGGGGTGTTGAAATACCCTACTATAATTGTGTTGCTGTCAATATCTTTCTCGAAGTCCTCTAAGATTTTCTTCATGTATTTGGGTGCTCCTATGTTGGGTACATATATATTTACAATGTTTATGTCTGCTTAGTGGACAGATCTTTCAAACAAAATATCAACAAAGATATTATGGCAATGAATTCTTTCCTTGAGTATTATGAAGTGACATTCTGGGTCTCTCTTTATGGCTCTTCTTTTGAAGTCTATTTTGTCTGATATGACTATTGCTACCCCAAGTTTTTTTCCCTGTCTGTTTGCTTGGAAAATTTGTTCCCAGCCCTTCACTTTCGGTGTGTATAGGTCTTTCATCCTGAGGTGGGTCTCTTGTAGGCAGCATATGTGTGGATCATGCTTTCTTATCCATTCAGGTATTCTATGTCTTTTGATTGGAGCCTTTAATCCATTTACATTTAAGGTTATTATTGATAGGTACTTATTCATTGCCATTTTCATACCTGTGTTTCTGTCTCTCTCTCTCTCTCTCTCTCTTTACTTAAAGCAGTCCCTTTAGCATCTCTTGCAGAACTGGTTTGGTGGAGGTGTATTCTTTTAGAGTTCTTTTGTCTGGGAAGCTCCTTATTTGGCCTTCTATCTTTATTGAAAGCTTTGCTGGGTAAAGTAGTCTTGGTTGCAGGCCTTTGGTTCTCATTACTTGGAATATTTCTTGCCATTTTATTCTGGCTTGGAGCATTTCCATTGAGGAGTCAGTTGCTAACCCTATCAGGGCTCCTTTGTATGTTACTTCCTGTTACTCCCTTGCTGCCTTTAAGATTCTCTCTTTGTCTTGGAATTTTGCCATTTTAATGATGATGTGTCTTGAAGTGGGCCTCTTTGGGTTCCTCTTGATTGGAACTCTCTGTGTTCCCTGGATTTGTGTGACTTTTTCTTTCATCAAATTAGGGAAGTTTTCCATCATTACTTTTTCAAATAGGTTTTCTATCCCTTCCTCTTCTTCTTCTCCTTCTGATATCCCTATTATATGGATATTATTTCATTTCATATTGTCTTACATTTCTCTTAATCCCTCTTCATTCTTTCTGAGCCTCTTTTCCTTTTCTTGCTCTTTCTGAGTGTTTTTTTCTACTTTGGCCTCCAACTCGTTGATCTGATCTTCGGCTTCATCAATCCTGCTTTTGATTTCTTCTACTGTGTTCTTCAGTTCAGAAACTGTATTCTTCATATCCTCTTGGCCCTTGTTGATAGTTTCTATTTCCTTTTTCATGTTAATATAGTTTGCAGTGAGTTCATTGTAGCTTTCCTGTAGTTTCTACTAGCTCATTTTGAACTCATTGAGCTTCCTGATATCCATTGCTTTGAACTCACTCTCTGATAGTTGAGTTGCTTCTATTTCATTTAGCATTCTTTCTGAGGCTTCCTCATTTCCTTTCATTTGGGGATTGTTTCTTTGTCTTCCCACTGTTTGAGAGACTCTTCTTGTTAGCCTCCGCTTATTAAATTAATTTGTTCTGGCTTCCTGGGTTTATGGTGTGATCTACTGTGGTAGAATACTTGTGAGATTCAGTGGTGCAGTCTCCTTGATCTCCCAAGCTCACTGGCTTTGGGCTGTCATTTAAGTTGGCTCTGTGTTTGTCTTTGGGTTTTTATTGTGGTTGGGCCTTTCTTTAGTGGGTTCTTCCCACCAGCTGGTTAACTGTGGGTCACTGTGTCCACCACATCTTTGTATTTTGTTGTTCTGGTGAGTGTAGGTTGTATTGACGCCTATTTTTCCATGTGTACAAGGTTTTGAGGATTCTCTCTTGCTCTCATGCACTTGTTTGTACTGGGTAGTTTCTCTACTATTTAGTTGTATTTCCAGATTGGTCCTGGATTGAGATTTGTGTGGTTTCCATTCCCTCCATCACCTTTTTCTGTTGCTATCTGTTAGTGGTTCCTTTGTTGTTGGATTTTCCTGTTCTAGCGGGTATCCTGGTGTTCACTGCTGCCACCTGAGAATAATCCTGTGTTGCAAGGGAGTAGAGGGCAGGAGCACCTGGTTCCTCCAGCCAGGGCAGCGTGGATCTCCCTTTGAATCAGAACCTTAGCCCTAGAATTTGTGGCGAGGAGCATGTGGATGTCATTCTTGGGCAGGATATAAACCCTGTTTTCAAGTATTTTAGGTAGACACCCAAAACAGGGTTTTCTGGGTCAAGTGGTACCTCTAGTCTCAAGTTTTAAAGGAATCTCCATACTGTTTTCCACAGCGGTTGCACAAGTTTACATTCCCACCAGCAGTGAATAAGTGTTTCTTTTTCTCCATAATATCTCCAACACTTGTTATTTTTAGTCTTGTTTTAATAGCTGTTCTAACAGGAGGGAGGTGGTATCTCATTGTACTTTTGATTTGCATCTCCCTAATATTAAAATAATAATTCCCTAGTAGCTATTGCAGTTGAGCATCTTTTCTTATATCTGTTGGCATTTGTATGTTGTCTTGGGAAAAGTGTCTGTTCAGGTCCTCTGCTCATTTTTTAATTGAGTTGTTTGTTTGGTGTTGTGTTGTTTGAGTTATTTATATATTTTGAATATTAACCCATTGTCAGAGCTGTTGTTTGCGAATATCTTCTCCCATTCAGTTGGTTGCCTTTTTGTTTTGTTGTCAGTGTCTTTTCCTGTGCAGAAGCTTTTAAGTTTGATATAATCCCATTTATTTATTTTTGCCTTTACTTCCCTTGCCTTTGGTATCAAATTCATAAAATCTCCTCTAAGACGAAGTTCCATAAGTTGAATACCTATACTTTGTCCTAGGTAATTTATTGTTTCAGGTCTTATATGAACAACAAGATTGGTGGGGGCTCCAAGCAGATGAACACATTCATACGATGGCAGGGTAGTGCACCCCAACTCCATGGGGAGAGAAGCTTTGAAGCCCAGGAACCCTCTAGACCTTGTCCCACAAACCTGGCTTTTCATTTGTATCCTTTATAATATGCTAGCAAATGGAATAAAGTGTCCTTCTGAACTCTGTGAACCATTCTAGCAAATATCAAACTTTAGGAGGAAATTATGGTAACCCTAATTTATAGTAGATTTATGCTAGTACTTCAGTCAGAAATACGGGTGCCATAGCTGTGACTGACATTTGAGTGGAAAGCGGTATTTGGGGCTGAGCCCTTTCATTTTGGGGTCTGCACTAACTCCAGGTAATTGGTGTCAAAATTAAACTGAATTCTTGAACATCCAGTTCGTGTCAGGAGAAGAAGAAAATTTGTTTCTGGTTTTGAAACAATAACCTTAAATATTTTAAAGTAAGGAAAATTGCAACATAAAAAGGAGAGTGGAGTATTATAAAAAACATATTAATAGCATCCAATTTTATATGAGAATTAACATATACTGATTAAAATTGACTTATCATAGTGTATGGGTATAATTACAGTATTTAAAATGATTAAAAAAACTACCATAAGAAAACAAAATATAAAAATAATCATAACCTGAATTTGTTGTGGAGAAGGTAGTAAAAGATGTTGCATCTATTATTCAGTTTTCATGGGGGAACCAACAGATATAAAAATTGAAAAAATAAATAAACATATAATATTTAAAGTTATATAGACAGCTATCAGAATAACAAAAGCAAAAACTTTTTTTTTTGGTGTTATTAGAAGTAGTAACCTCTATGAAGTTGTATCATCAGAGTTTATTTTGTTCAACATTCTTATGTTCTATTACTTTTTGCATGTATTACTTTTATAATATAAACATTTAATTTAAAATATCCTATGAACAGCAAAAGAAAGCACCATTATCTATAATAATAGAAAAGCTTCAGCAAAACATCTAATTCTTAATATTTTATCATTCAGCTTCATAAAATTTCATATATATATATATATATATATATATAGAGAGAGAGAGAGAGAGAGAGAGAGAGAGAGAGAGAGAGAGAGTGTGTTTAAAATCCCATTACATTTTCCCTGGCTGGTTTGGTTCAGTGGATTGAGCATCAGTCTGTTAACTGAAAGGTCGGTGATTCAATTCCCGGTCAGGATACATGCCTGGGTTGTTGGCCAGGTCCCCAGGTGGGGGTGTGGACAGGCAACATATCAAGTCTCTTTCTCCCTCCCTCCCCCTCTCTCTAAAAGTTAATAAAATTTAATTACATTTATATATGCGGTACATTTTATACCTATTACATATTATAGACCTCTTTGTTTACTTATTGTTGAATTAATAACTACTTATTTCAAGTTTACAGATAGACATTTTGATCTACTTTTTCCAAATATGTCGGGACAGATAAATTTTATTAAAAACTTTCCGATTGTTCCAACTCATCCACAGAAATATTTTCTTTGAATTATACAATTAATTATTCATAGAATACTGTGTAATTTGATCTATTAATTCTTGAATTATTTTTATATTTTATTCCTATAAATTTAAAGAGGTTTTTTAGTAAATGTCTTAAAAATGTCTTAATGTCTTAAAAATACAGTTTTAAGGAAGTTATACAGTGTATAATTAAGTTAATCAAGGGCCATCAGTGTGGAGCAGTGAGTTTCTGAATGAGAGCTTTAAAACCTACTTAAAACTTTGTTAATTTTGATTTATAATGAATCTGTATCACATAGAATAGCCAAAGCTCTTACTGTCATGAATAAAATATGAAAAAAGGTTGGGGAAATAATGTTAGAGAGCTCTCTGAAAAGCACAATGTGTTCTCATTTATATTTACACGTACATCCATGCTAGAACCTGTCTTTGTGAATTGTTTTTCTGTCTCTATAGGCACCTGCATCCATAATGAAGTTTTTCTTTCATGAGCTCTAATGGGCAGTGGAGGAGAACTCACTCCAGTACAGATTTATAGGATGGTCTCACTTGGATTCAGAAGTTGCTCTTCTACAAAAGAATCTTTGTTTCTAAAACAGACTCTTGGATAATATAAGAACAATGTGTCTGAGAAAAAAAAAAATGAAAATAAATAAATAAATAAACTAATTAAACACATAAACAATAGGAATTTACTTCGGTTGTTTAATTATGTGAGGGGGGCGCCCAAGAACGAAAAAAATGGAATTATCTTCTGAAGGGCAGGCTCCTTGTTGTACAGGCTTGCCCTACTAGGTGAGTGTTCTATGAACCCATCTGTAACAGTGTACCAGCTGGCATTGTTGTAAGAGGCTGTGTTCAGCTTCAGTAAATTTTTTTTGAAGACTCTTTCAATGTGTTTGCCCATTTCATGATGGGTGATTTACGAACACACCTGTCCCACCATGCCGAGTGTTCATTGGTTTTCAATAAAAAGTGGCATGTACCCCATGATCCACCCTCCATATTCACCTGATCTTGCCCTGAGCAGCTTCCTCCCCAGTGCCAGGATGAAAAAAGTCCTCAAAGGGAAACATTTTACTGATGTGGAAGAAGTGAAACAAAAAATGGCAGAAGCACTAAAAGGCATCTAAATCAACAAGTTCAAAAGACATTTTGAGCAATGGAAAAATGCCTTGATAGGTATATTGTATCAAATGGAGAGCACTTTGAAGGTGAATGAAGTTTCAACATGTTAGAATAAATACAGTTTTTTACAAATAAATTCTGTTTTTTTGTGCCCTCCCTTGTACTGCAGTTTAAATCAGTGGTAATAGTTCGTTAGTCTGGGAAGTTTATATGTTTACGAAGAATTTTTTTTAATCTATACTTTTCTTAGGTAAATTCCAGAAGTCTTATAAATCCCTTTGCAAGTTAATCAATATCCATTTAACCTATAATTCAAATTTACTGCTCACTTCCTCCATTCTACTCTTTAAATGCATCACTTCACTTTGTTCTTTTTCTCTTTTGCATGAGTTCATGCTGACTGAGCCCTCCATGACCTGCTAGTTTTACTGGTGCTCTTTTCCTTTCTGTGCAAATAGCTCTTTTTCTGCCCAGCCTTATTTGTGCTACCATTATTTCCTAGGGCTACCTTATCTCTTCAAATCTGCATTTTAAATTTTATTCCTGGCTCCTGACTCCTCTTGGGAGATTTCATTTACTTCCCATATAAAACCCTGTATGTAAAGGGCTGCTGGTCAGCAGCAGTTCACAAGATCTCACTGCCATTACAGAATGGAATATAAGCACTCTTTTAATGGTGTTTCCTGGCTTAGCCCTGTAAAGGGTTCACTAACAAAACTAATAAGTAATTAAATGTTTGACCCTCAGTAGGGCAATAAAACTTTTGCACTCTTTATGTTCACTGTTATGGGCTATATCTCCATGTGGAATCTGGTTTAGAAGGTATGACAAGTTATATTTTCTCCCTTAGTACTTAGTTTTCTCATCTTCAAATATAGGAGTTACAGTGCTTACTTTTATAATTTATTTAAAGGATCAAATGAAACCAGAACATTAAAAACTCTTAGAACATTTCCATTGTACAGAAGGTACCATTGTGGATCTTGGAAATCATTGCCAAATACGGTATTTGCCAAAGGACATTTTAATTTTTTTCTGTTGTTCAATGCTGATAAAGGAAATTTAGGAGTAGCTAAAGAATCTTTGAGGCCCTGACTGGTGCAGCTCAGTGGACTGATTGCCAGCCTGCAACCAAAAGGTCACTGGTTCGATCCCCAGTCAGGGGAATGCCTGGGTTGTGGGCCAGGTCCCCAGTAGGGGGTGAGCTAGAGGCAACCACACATTGATGTTTCACTCCTGGTCTTTCTCCCTCCTTTCCCTTCTCTCTAAAAATAAATAAATGAATAAAATCTTTTAAAAAATAAAAAAAATCTGTGAATGCTTTCTTGGTTCATTTTAATCAAAGCTATGGTATGGTGTTAGTTGTACCTGGTATGTTATACTTTACATTTTAGAAAAATAAACAAAAGCAATAAAATTATAAACAGTTCCAGATATCTTACCAATGCTTGCTCAAGAATGACTAAAATAGTATGGTCTAAATGCAAGGGTTTGCTGGGGGGCCCACCACCAAAACATCATAAGCACACATGCAGATTTTTCCTTTTGAGTTATGATATGGTAACATCAACAAAGTAGTTTTTTAACTCAGCTGCATGTCTTTCACTACAGAGTAGTGTGGGTTTTTTACCACATGTCAATCAATAGACACAGCCCAGGAGGTGGAGAAATAGAATTATACTATTTTATGGTTTTTATACCATGTAAAGTGAAAACTCCTGTAAATAGTTAAATCTGAAAACCTCCAAATTGTACTTCATCAGGTGAAGCAATAAATATATTGTACTATAGTCATATAATGAATACTATTCGGCAAACCCCCATGGTTAATACACCAAAATATGATTGAATCCCAAAATATCTATACTGACCAAAAGAAATCAGTCCCAAAAGAGATCATATCATATGATTTTATTTACACAAAATTATAGACAATGTAAATTAGTCAATAATAATAGAAAGTAGACCATTGGTTGCTGATGATGGGGTGGGGAGATGCTATGGGTAGGAATAGGAGGGAAGAACTATAATGGAGCATAAATAAACTTTTGCTTTGATATGAACATGAGCATGATCTTGTCTGTGTTCATTGTTTTGGGGGTGTACTGTAGTTCCCCTTCTCCCATCCTCAGTTTTACTTTCTGAGGTTTTGGTTACCCACAATAAAATGAAGTGCAAAAATATTAAATAAAAAAAATTCAGAAACAAATGATTCCTAAGTTTAAAACTGCATGCAGTTCTGAATAGGGTGATGAAGATATAGTCATCTGGCTTCATCCCACCCAGGACATGAATGATCCCTTTGTCCAACATATAGCTGCATACACCACCTGGTCACTTAGTAGCTTTTTTTTTTTTTTTTTTTTCTGCTATCGGATCAACTATTGAGGTATTGCAGTGCTTGTATTCAGTCAAGATTTATTTTAGTTAATAATAGCGCAATAAGAATACAAGAATAATGATGTTTGCAATTTGGGTAAGCCAAAAAGAAGCTTGAAAGTTCTCCTTTTAAGTAACATATTTTTAGATGAATCATGGCCCAAAGAAAATAATCACTGTAAATATAAAAGATATAATGGAAAAATCATTTGGATTTTTATTCAAACAAGGGAATGAGCAAAAGAGGCAATAGTGATGTGATTGCAGGGTGGAGGGAGTTACAAGGGGATTAAATGGTAATGGAAAAGCCACAATAAAAAATAATAAATTCCATTGAAGTAAAAAACAACATATTGCTATTTAATATTTTACTTTGTGTTCATATAGAATTTTTATATTCCTGGATATTAACAAATATATAAGACAGATATATGTTCCATTTTTTACTTCTTGAAAATAAATACAGAAATTGGTAGTGACACTATTATTTACTAGATTTATTTCTGAAGCATCCAATAATACTAATTTGGAAAAGGCAATTTTATTTTAAAGTATTTTATTACAGATTTCTATTTAATTTTATTTTTTGATGACCTTGCCTGTGTTTCAGTAAAACTTTATTTACAAAAACCAGCCAACATTGGATTTGGCCTGCAGACCAGTAGTCTGTCTTCTGGTTTAATCCAAGCATGCAGATCATCTAGGAACTTGTTAAAATGTTTATTGTTCAGTAGATCTGAGGTGGAGGAGGGATTTTGCATTTTTTTAAATTATATTTTATTGATTATGCTATTACAGTTGTCCCCATTTTTCCTCCTTTGTCCCTCTCCACATAGCAACCCCACTCCTTCAGGCAATCCCCACACCATTGTTCATATCCATGGGTCATGCATATAAAATTTTTGGCTACTTCATTTCCTATACTGTACTTTACATCCCCATGGCTATTCTATAACTACCTATTTGTATTTCTTAATCCCCACACCTCTCAACACATTCCCCCATACCCTGCTACTATCTGGCAACCATAAAAATGCTCTTGGTATCAATGATTTTGTCTCTGTTCTAGTTTGCTTAGTTTGTTTTTGAGATTCAATTGCTGATAGATATGTATTTTTGCCATTTTATTGTTCATAGTTTTAATCTTCTTTTTCTTAAATAAGTCCCTTTAACATTTCATATAATAATGGTTTGGTGATGATGAACTCCTTTAGTTTTTTATCTAAAAAAAAATTAGATAAAATTTAAATTGGGAATTTCTTTATCTGCTCTTCAATTCTAAATGATAGCTTTGCTGGCTAGAGCAATTTTGTCTTTAGGTCTCTGCTTTTCATGACTTTGAATATTTCTTGCCAATTCCTTCTAGCCTGCAAAGTTTCATTTGAGAAATAAACTAATAGTCTTATGAGAATTCCCCTGCAGGTAAATGATTGTTTTTCTTTTGCTGCTTTTAGAATTCTTTCTTTATCTTTAACTTTTGGCACTTCAGTTATGAAATGTCTTGGAGTGGGCCTCTTTAGGTCCATCTTGTTTGGGGCTCTCTGTGCTTCCTGGACTTGCATATCTATTTCCTCCACCAAATTAGGGAAGTTTTCTTTCATTATTTTTTCAAATAGATTTCCAATTTCTTGCTCTTTCTCTTCTCCTTCTGGCATCTCTATGTTTGTGTGTTGGTATGTTTGAAGTTTTCCCATAGGCTGCTTACACTATCTTCCTTTTTTTTTGGATTCTTTTTTCTTCTTGTTTTTCTGATTTTTTTTTTTTTTTTTACTGTTGTTCAAGTACAGTTGTCTTCATTTTCCCCTCACCACTACCCCCCACTGCAGCCATCCCCATCTCCCACCCTCAATCCTACCCACCTTTGGCTTTGTCCATGCATCCTTTATATACTGCTGGGTTGTTTTTTTGCTTCCTTGTATTTCAAATCATTGATTTGATTGTCAGCTTCATCCACTCAACTGTTGTTTCCCTGTAAATTGTTCTTTATTTAATTAGTGTATTCTTCATTTCTTAGTAGTTCTTTTTTATGCTGTTGAGGTTCTCATTAAGTTCCTTGAGCATTCTAATAACCAACGTTTTGTACTCTGCATCTGATAGATTACTTATCTTTACTTTGGTTAGTTCTTTTTCTGGAGTTTTGATTTGTTCTTTCATTTGGGCCATGTTTCTTTGTTTCTTCATTTTGGCAACCTCCCTGTGTTTGCTTCTATGTATTAGGTAGAACTGCTCTGACTCCCTATCTTGGTATTATGGCCCAATGTAGTAGGTGTCCTGTAGGGTCCAGCGGCACAGCCTCTGCTATCCTGCAAACTGAGTACTCAAGGTGTGGCCTTCTTTTGGGCTGAGTACACCCTCCTCTTACAGTTGAGCCTTGGTTGCTGTTGACAGGTCAGTGGGAGGGATTTACCCGTGCCAGTGAGTTGCTAAGATTGGCTATGACCCCTGACCACAAACCTCCACCTTTCATGGAGGATCAGCTGGGCAGGGTCTGGATGGTAGTACTCCAGTGTGGTCTGTAGCTGTCCACTGGGTTCACAGGCCCTGAGGTTTCCCAGGTGGTGTAGGCCAAGGTCAGTCCCCATATGTTTTTTTTCTCTGGGCCACCCTTCCTGAGCTATAAATCAATCTGTGATGACTGCTACTTGTGCTGAGCTTGGAGATGCCCAGGCAAAAGCCAAGCTGTGAATCCAGGCTGGCTGCTTCTAGTGCCTTGCCTGGGGCCACTTATCAAGTAGTATGGGGGCTCAGGGCTCACTGAGGCCAGCTATTGATTGTTTGAAAAGATTTAGGAAGTTGTGAGGCATGAATCAAGACCAGCCATGTATATGGAAAAACCACTGTTAACAGCTGCAAATTTGGTGAGATGGAGCCTCAAGGGGTTTGCAAGGAGGGGCAAACAGTATTAACCAGGTTGATGGAGTCTCAGATATGGCACCTACCTGCCAGCTCTGTGGCTCTGCCTGCCTTTCTGCCTAGGAGAAAGCTGTCCCCTGTTGGAACCAGGAAAATAGCTAAAGGACTGTCCCTGTGAGATTTGGCTGTCCAGGAACAGAGAACAAAAAAACTGGAGGCAGATTACCATTTAAGGAGATGTTTAGGTTTAAATTTCCCATTCCCCAAACCCTGCAATGTATAGATCCCTCGTGCACCAAAAGATAGCCAATAGCTAACAGCCACTTCTGTTTCTGTGAAATGTTGCTTGCTTGTGTTTATAAAAAGGCCTAGCTGTAAGCATTAGGCGTAGCTCTTCTCTGCAGCTCTTCTGAGCATCGTGTCTTCGGACATTGAGAGTTCACCCCTGCGCAGGTTAAAACTTTTGGCCAATAAAGTAACACCTTTGAATCCTGAAAGTTTCCGAACATCTGTTTCTCGCGTCAGTGAAAGCAACATCCCCCATCTTTTGCTTTGATGCCAGACACTTCAATTCCTTCCTTTATGCCACTTGTGCCTTTCAAGCTGCTATCCTGCTGCTGGAGCTCAGAGGGAGTGAGTCTGAGTAAGTCTGTGTATGAGTTCTTTAAGGTGAACATCTTGGCACTCCAGAAGTTCTTTCATCAAGTCAATCCTGCTGTTTTTATTTTTTTGCAGCCAGTAATTGTTGGGACTTACCTACCTGGCACTGGAACCTTGGGTTGGGGGGCCTGATGTGGGGTTTGGACTCCTCACTCCTGAGATGTCCCTCCTGAATTTTTATCCACCACACATGGATGTGAAACCAGCCCGTTCCACATCTCTGCTCCTCCTACAAGACTAGATGGCTGCAGTTTCTTTAATTCCATAGTTGTCAGACTTCTATTCCACTCAATTTCTGACAGTTCTGAGTGATGGTTCTTCTATAATTTAGTTGTAATTTTGATTAGTTGTGTGAGTAGGCGAACCTATGCTACCATCTTGACCAGAAGTATTATTACAGATTTTTAATTTTATCCAGTTAGGATAGTAGATTTATCTTGCAGTGATGAAAATTAATTTTTTCCTAATGTTTATTTTCAAGAGCACTTAAAATTCTAAATTGCTAAATTACATAAATTACTTTTTTAATAAAAATGAATCATTTTCTCATTACCAATCTGATAAAAGAGCTATCGTTCATCATTGCTACATGAAGTATGATAATGGTATTCTCTAAAATACTTCACTGATTTAAAGTGATGCTTTCATTCTTTGCAAAATTAAAATTAAATCCAAAAATTTAACTACATTCTCAATAAGTTATATCTCTAAATATCCACCTTTACTACATTAGAATACCTTTGTATGTTTGATCATTTAATTTAGTATATTGCAGATTCTTGAAAAGGTAATTACGACTAAGAATGATTTAGTAAAAGAATCTTAATATATTACCAACTTAAATTAAAAAAAACCCACTTCAACTCTTGGAAATATTTTTTAAAAGGCAAGAAATCATTATGGAATTTTTTTCTACTTTTATTTCTGTAAAACTTCCATTGTATGAAAATAATCAGGAAGATACTTTTGCCAATATTTAATATTCCCATTAATCATGGTAGCAGCAAAATATCTTTTCTCACAAAGTAATTTCCAGCTTGTCTCTGTATCACTCATATGTGATCAATAGTGTGTATTTCTTATTTAAGACAGAAAAATGATGGGATTCAGAAATTAAATTTGTGGAAATGTGTTAATTATAGAATAAGGGAAAACAAGAGTGAGAATCTTGAAATTGTTTTAACTTATTTATTCCACAATTACATATTAATGTTAGATGAATGCTGTGCTAGATGCTGATGATACAAATGTGAAATAAAACATGGCCATTGACTTCATAGAACTTTTCCAACATGCATGCAGGATGAGTGTAAAATACATTTCCCAGCTATAATATATGTGTGCATGCATTATCTGGGACCACAGGACAACCCTGTTTTGGTTGAGCAAGAAGAGAAATAATAGAAAGTCATTTTTCTTCTTTGCCTAGAGACAGGAACTTTGATTTATTGTAATCTTAGAGTACACTAGTAATCTCAAGAAAAATTAGCATTAGGAGGTACCAAATTATTTAAATCGATTTATAAAGGTGGAATTCTGCCATTAAGTCCCACTCCTCTAAAACAAAAGCACACACACACATACTCCTGCCTCCATTTTGCCATACCAGGCCAGTTTTTAGACTATACAAATCAAAGGTACCTTCTCTCAGGAGAAAAAACAAACAAACAAACAGAAGTCCATAGCTCAGCATTCCTCCGGTCTCAGTTCAGCGTCTCAGTCATCTCCCATTAATCTGTGCTTGGCTGGGCAGGTACCACACTTCCCCAGCATCATCAGTCGTGTTGCCCTATTCTCCAGCTCTTAACCCAAAACCAGGTGGCACCTCCTCATGGCAGGCCCATGGGGAGTCCTTCTGTACCCTTTCAACCCACAGAGCCAAGAGATTGAATGGCTGCCACCCCTGGTTTAAATCCTGGCCTGGAGCTTCCGCCATAACCCCATTTCCGACTGCTCCCACAATGGGGTGGTACATCTGCCCATTCCACATATCTTCTGCTATTCTATGGCTGTCATTGTTAGTCAGGGTAGGCGTGGCCCTGTAGCGCAGAGTAAACTGCCTCCAAGTTCTCATACAGGTGTAGCAAGCACCGCTACAGCACAGGTTAAGGCACATCCATCTCACTGGCAGCACAGCAATTTAACATAACTATAATGCGTAGATATGCAAAATAAATTTCAATGGCTATGCTCTGCTTTCTCCACCCCCCAAGCCCTGTTAGTGGAGGTTCGGGGGACTTTTTAACGACCCTCGCTCTACCCACATTACATGCTCTCTGCTACATTTGTTTAATTCCCAGAATACATTTTTCTCTTAACTACTTTATTTTTCAAACTTAAAAGTGATTATTTCTAATGATTTTCCAGTCCCATCCAAAATTTTATGAGAATTATTATGAAATTAAACTTACTATTTTGTGTCCATTTTGAACAAGAATTTTATTGAAAGTATAACATTTTATAAAGTTACACTGAAGTGTAATATCTTGTCTCATAATTATTGTACCATTAATAAAAAGTTGCTGTTTAATAACAATGATAGAAACTGCACATAGAAGAAGTTCATTAAAAATTACTATGGTTCAGAGTAAGTTTCCAGTGAACAAAGTGTATCAAATTAGTATGCAAAGTTTATAGAAAGGAAGCAAATTGTAAGCAATTCATTGCTTCATCTAAAACATCTACATATTAAAGACATCTATATCTCAGAAATAATACCACATTTAGCCATTTACGTCCACACACAAAAATGTACTAGGTCCTTTGAGGAAGCCACTTTTGTCTGGAAGTGTCACTAAGGGGTTCTTAATAAAGCTTCTTAACTTTATTCAAGGGTTCATTGTACTAAGATCTCCTACTGCTCTGAACTCTTAAACTGTTTTGCTCTCCAGTTACTTTTATTGCAAAATGCTTAGAATTTTTAATTATTTTGATACTATATCTCAAATTGGATTAAATAATTTGATGTCATTTTTACTCCTTTTTAATATAAATCTAGGTTCAATATCAACACTTCTTTGACACATCTGCCTGATATCCTTTAATAATAATATGCTTATAAATTAACACTAAGAGAAAAGTATTTTCATTCTCTCACTAAGAGAAAAGACTCATTTTCATTTCAATAATAATATGCTCATAAATTAAGAGAAAAGATTTTATATTTGGTAAGATCCTGGGCCACAAAAATGAAATTAGGGACAAGAGCAGAATAAGTCAAGAATGACTATGGATTATAGCTTTGGTAACGAAGTTTCTTAGATTTAGAGACTGGAAAGGGACAAAGTAGATGGGTTGGGAGAAACAGAGATAGGAAGAACACCAGCACACCACATCTTTTTTTTTTTTTTTAAGATTTTACTTATTTAATTTTAGAGAGAGGGGAAGAGAAGAAGAAAGAGAGGGAGAGAAACATCAATATGTGGTTGCCTCTCAATCTCCCCGCACTGGGGACCTGGTCCACAACCTAGTAATATGCTCTGACTGGGAATTGAAGCAGCAACCCTTTGGTTCATAGTCTCATGCTCAATCCATTGAGCTACACCATCCAGGACAGGCATACCACATCTTATAGAACTTCTCTTTATTGTACCTTGCAGATATTGCACTTTTTACAAATTGAAGGCAAGGTCCTATAGCAGCAAAAAGATTATGATTTGCTGCAGACTTAGAGAATAATTAGCAATTTTTAGCAATAAAGTATTTTTAATTAAGGTTTGTACAATTTTTAGACATAATGCTATTATATACTTAATAGACTACAATACAATTCAACAGTATAACATGCACTGGGAACCAAAATACTTGCGTAACTTGTTTTATTGTGATATTTACTTTATTGCAGTGCTATGGAGCTGAATCTGCAATATCTCCAAAGTATCCCTGTAGTTAGGTTAACAAGGATTTGGATTTTTAAGCTCCTGGTTCCTGTATTACTATCAAATGGTAATGACTACCAGGTAGTAGAAAATACAGAAGTAGCAAGGAGAGGAAGCATGATGAAAAGATTTGGTAAGATCTAGTATTTGAAGTTATTAGATTAGATTAAATCTATTGGAAGAATCTTCAAAAAGGAAGAGAGAAAGAAGAAAGTTCTAAAGAATCTCTAGAATGATCAAGCTTAATTTATTACTATTACTAGAAGCCTCAGGATGAGAAATTTTAGATTTGGAATTCAAGTATCTCAACGAATAAATGGACTTGGGAAGAAGATAGGAAACTCAGTGAAAAGTGAGTTTAGAAAATAAGGAGCATAAAAATAATTATCAGATAAATTAAGTTTCAACTAAGGGATTTAGTTAATAAAAGAAAAAAAAGTCGCTTGCAAATGCAAAGAACCCAAGAGGAATCCCAGAAAACAACTTTAAGGTTCTCGGTATTGTTTTTGTTGTGTCTACAGTGAGGCTCTTTAAGGCAGAGATGAATATAGTTAAGTTGTTTCAGCTGACAGTTCTGTGGAAGTGGGAAGCCAGGCTTACCTGCTCAGTCTCAGGCAGCTGGGGAACACCAGCCTCCCCAGGAGAGAAGAACAGACCCAAAGTTAACATGTAGGGCCTCAGGCTCAGCTCCTTTCAGGTTTCCAACTCAGATCAGTCACTCTTCTTCGCTGGGCAATACTGAAAGTCATAAAGCACAATCCCAGGAAAGATCCTCCACATGAAAATGACAGAAATGACCACAAATCATTCTCCCCAAACAGAATACTTGAGGCTCACAGTCTCTCTGCTCTTGTTCTAGGAGTTACTGCTAAAGATAAGGAGAAAATCCTATCATTACCCTATACTCCTCTTTTAAAAGCTCCCCACCGGCACTGAGAGCAACTACATGTGATTGAACAATGACTCCTTCCTTTGTGGGGCCACCGTTCCACCCAAAACAGCAAGAGCAGGGTGCATGCTGTCTCCTCACTAGAGCTAAGGAGCAGATCAAGGCAGTTAGGATTTTGACAAGAAGCTAAATTTTGCTACCATATAAATCACTAGAGATGCCAAAGAAAGGTTAATGTTAGCAGAAGAATTATTCATCTTACAGTTCTTTCATTAATAGTAGAACAAGATTTTTCATTTCTTCATCAGCACCCCCTGGGTGCAAAAATCTGAAGAAACTGGTAAACAATGCAGGGGAAAGTCAGGGTTAAGTAGACAGTTGAGGACATGCATGAGGAGAAATGGGCTAAGGATTTTCTGTTTCTCCAAAATTCCAGAGCACAATTATGTTGTTTATATTTACATTTATGAAATATTCTCTCACAAGAAAAATATTGATTTTTCTATCCCATAATGATTTTTATTCTGAAATTTTGATTAAGACACCACTGCAGCCTTCTTTCTGGCACAGGTCTCTTCCTAACCAGAGGTGTGGGTGGTTTCACTCCTCCATATTGGAAGTATTTATTATATCTGTTTCTTTAAATTCCTTTAGCATCCTTTCAGCAGCTGTATTTATTTTAATGCAAAATCATACTGTGAAGAGATTTTAAAAATACAATTTATTGGATTTCAATCCAATATTCTACACTAATTTTTTTTAGTTTCCAAATATAGCATTGCATTAGTACTATAAAGTCTCTGGTAAATTAAATTGCATGGTTGTTAATACTTCAAGATATTACATCAAAACCTGAGACATTTTCTCCTGCCACATTTTGCTACAATTAGTCCTTTATCAGCTTCATAATTTATGACTATTATTTTTTCACACAGTCCTTATAATTTCCCCTTAGGACGTTGGCTTCCTTCTTTGTAAAATTAGATTTTTCCTTTCAATTTTCAAAATATAATTTGCCTTTTGTGTTTTAAAAGGACTTCATACCAAGGATGTCATATTTATAGAAGATAAAAATTGTACTAATTTCATTTAAGTTGTTGAAAAGACTCATAGTTCTATGAAAAAGGTAAGCAGACATTTATAGTTTTTGTACTGTGGTATTTAAGTTCTACAGAGAAGATAATAAAAATAACATAAACAATGATAGGCTGATTTCTAAAGAATTAAATGAATAAAAGAAAACATGCAAAATGGATCACATAGATATTTTTATTCCACATTTCACATGTTGATATTAAGTGATTTTCATTTACTTTTCTCCAGATTCAGTCCTTTGCTATGATTACCTCTATTGTTTTAGTATTATGTTAGTGTCTGTATCAATTAGGGTTTTTTTGTTTGTTTGTGATGTAAGCAAATAAGATTTTCTTTAAGTTGTATGAGTGAGGAAGTAGGTAATTGAGGTCAGTGCAGTTGCTTAAGGAAATCATCAAGGACTAAGATTCACACAGACTTCCTGATCTGCCATCTTTAGCGCGTAATTTTTGCCACTGCTTGACTTCCAGAGGTCAAGACCACACTTTAGGCAAACAGAAGGGCAAGAGGCAGGGCAGTTTAGTATATCCTACCAAGGGAACTTGGCTTATAACTTTGGCTAGAGCACAGCAAACCTAAGTGCAATTATTTTTAAATGTGTGTTTTAAACCAAATTTTTTAAAAAGGACTTTCTTAGTAAGAAGATAATATATCTGTCATTGTATTGCTTTTTGACAGCAATAATTTATAATGATTGCAGCGGTTTTAAAAGTTTAGCATGATTATGATTCATCTAGAAAGTTTATCAAAAGTGTGAAGTTAAAGTTCTCAAACAGAGATTTTAGGGCAGAGCATGGTCTAGAATTTTATATTTTAAACCATCATCACAGTTAATTCTTTCTTTAAATTATATTTTATTGTTTATGTTACTACAGTTGTTCCAATTTTTCATTAATTTTATTTTTTAGATTCAATTACTGATAGATATCTATTTATTGCCTTTTTATTGTTCGTATTTTTAATCTTAAAGAAGACCCTTTAACATTTTGTAGAAGACTGGTTTGGTGATAATGAACTCCTCTATCTTTTTCTTATCAGGAAGCTCTTTATTTGTTCTTTGATTCTAAAAGATAGCTTTGCTTGATAGAGTGATCTTCTTTGTAGGTCCTTGCTTTTCATCAGTCTGATAGTTCTAGCCATTCCCTTCCAGCCTGAAAAGTTTCTTTTGGGAAATCAGCTGACAGTCTTACAGGAGCTCCTTTGTAGATAATTAAATGCTTTTTTCCCCCTTGCTGCTTTTAAGATTCTCTCTTTGTCTTTAACCTTTGGCATTTTAATTATGATATGTATTGGTATGAACCCCTTTGGGTTCATCTTGTTTGGGACTCTGCACTTCCTGGACTTGTATGCTTATTTCCTTCATCAGGCTAGGGATGTTTTCTGTTATATTTTCAAATAGGTTTTCAATTTCTTGCTCTCTTTTCTCCTTCCTGTACCTCCATGATGTGACTATTGGTATGCCTGAAGTTGTCCCAGGGCTCCTTACTCTATCCTCATTTTTTGGATTCTTTTTGCTGTTCTGATTGGATGGTTTTTTGCTTCTTTATATTCCAAATTACTGATATGAATCTCAGCTTCAACTGCTCTACTGCTGATTTCCTGTAAATTGTTCTTCATTTCAGTTACTGTATCCTTCATTTCTGACAGGTTCTTTTTTTATGGTTTTCATCTCCTTTTTTTAAGCTGTTAAAGTTCTCTCTGAATTCATCTGCTCTTCCCATAAGTTCATTCAGCATCCTTTTAACCACTGTTTTGAACTCTGCATTTAGTCTCCATTCTGCTTCGTTCTTTTTCTGGAGTTTTGTTCTGTTCTTTCACTTGGGCCATGTTTCTGTGTCACTTCTTTTGGCAGCCTGCCTGTGTTTGTTTCTATGTGTGTGTTAGAGCTGTTACAACTCTGTGGGTTGGTAGAGTAGCCTAATATAATAGGTGTCTTATAGGGTCCAGTGGCACAGCCTTCCTATCACCCAAACTGGGCACTCAAGGTGCACCCTCCGTGTTGGTTGTGTACTCCCTCCTCCAGTAGTAGAGCCTTAGTTACTGTTGGTAGGTCAATGGAAGGGATTACCCCAGGTCAATCAGCTGCATGGACTGGCTATGACCACTGACCACCAATCTCTTACCACTGTGGAGGATCAACTATGCAGAGGCCCACCCCACAGAGCAAGACTTACTTCAGCAGGGCTCTGGTAACCACTGAGTTCGCCCCTTGAATGTGTCTCTTGAGGTGGTTGGGTGGTAGTGCTCTGATTTGGTCTGTAGCTGTCCATCAGGTGTGCTGGCTCCAAGGCCTCCTGGGAGGTGCAGGGCAAGGTCAGCTATTCCCTGTGTTCTGTCCGAGGACATCTGACATAAGCTACAAGGTGATCTGCAGATAGCTGCTACTTTTTCTGGGCTTAGAGGTTCCCAAGCACGGCTAAGCTGT
Organism: Glossophaga mutica; assembly: GCA_039655065.1. NCBI lineage: Eukaryota > Metazoa > Chordata > Mammalia > Chiroptera > Phyllostomidae > Glossophaga > Glossophaga mutica. The sequence continues at coordinate 80,689,821 of CM077304.1, forward strand.
GAACCGAGGCCAGCTGCTGCTAGTGCCAGGCCTGGGGCCACTTAACAAGAGGTACAGGGCTCGCTAAGGCCAGATGGCTTATTGAGAGCTTTTAGGAAAACCTGAAGAATGAGCCAAGACAAGCTATTTGTATGGAAAAGATACTGGAAGTAGATTGGGTGGGCCCAAAAGTTGGGTGGGGTAGAGCCTCAGGGAATCACCGGGCTGGGGTCAAACAGTGTGAGCCAGGTTGATGGAGTCTCAGATATGGTACCTGCCTGACTGATGATATGATATGCTACCATACCAAGGGGAAAAAGGGCTCAGAAAAGGAAAAAAAAAAAAAAAAGGCCTCCAACAGTTCTGTCTGTGAGAAAGCTATTCCTCAGCTCTTGCCTTGGTGCTAGATGTTGGAACCAGGAAAATAGCTAAAGGACTGTCCCTGTGAGATTTGGCTCTCCAAGGACAGAGAACAAAGAACTTGAGGCGGATTACCATTTAAGGAGATGTTTGGGTTTAAATTTCCCATTCCCCAAACCCTGCAATGCATAGATCCCACGTGCTAAAAGATAGCCAATAGCTAACAGCCACATCTGCTTCTGTGAAATGCTTGCTTGCTTGCGTCTATAAAAAGGCTTATCTATAAGCGTTAGGCGCGGCTCTCGTCTGTAGCTCTTCTGAGCATTGTGTCTCCGGACACTCTGGGAGTCCGCCCCTGCGCAGGTTAAAACTTTTGGCCAATAAAAGTAACATCTCTGAATCCTGAAAGTTCCCGAACATCTGTTTCTCGCGTCGGCGGATGCAACATTTGGAGGCCCCAGCGAGATACTCCCTCAGTGGAGAGCTGGGTCGGGAACTGAAAGGGCCAGCTCGAGCTGGAGAAGGAGCCAGCCAGCAGGGTGGGGCAGAGGCTGCCATTCTACCGCTACGGGAAGCACCGGCTGCGCCGCGGGCTCCTCCGCGTCTGATTTACGTGCCTTTTTCCACCAGCGACCTATATAATTGGAAGCACCAGAATCCCCCTTTCTCTGAAAAACCTCAGGGGCTAATCTCCCTCCTCAAGACTATTTTTAGGACCCATCAACCTACCTGGGATGATTGCCAGCAGATTCTACAGACCCTCTTCACGTCAGAAGAAAGGGAAAGGATTAACAGAGAAGCTGCTAAGGCAGTTATAGGGGAGGAGAGAGATAGAGGAAATTCTCCCCTCTCAGACAGTAAAAAGCTCAGGAAGAAAAACAATGAGAAAATGTGTCTTTTTAACACTCTGAATCCTCCTTCTGGAGGCCCAGGAACTGCTTCAGTCCTGGGAACAGGCCGTGCTATGCCTGGTGTCTCCTCCCTCCTTCTTCTCCAGCCTCCCTAAAGTTGTCAAGGGCACTAGATAATGAGACAGCTCACTTTTGACACACTTAAGGAATGCAGTAATCACCAAGAATAAAAAAAAAATGTAAATGTATTTGCCAGTAAGGAAAAAAAAAAAACTGTTTCTGAAAGTTATGAAATATGTTCATAAACTTGTCAATCTAAAGCATGCTAATTACTTACTTTTGGTTATCACTAAAAGTTGAAAATTTTAATTAAATTGAGAAAATATATGATTTTAGTAATGAAAAGTATAAATTATGGCATTATATCTTGAAAAAATAGAATTAAATGTGGATTATTCTAAAGTTGGTTATGTCTGGATGAGTTAAAAGGGCAAACTAAAATGGGCTAGGAGAGTTGAGGAAGGATTGTGTAAGTTAAAGAGAGTCCGTGTAAGTCAAATATGGTCTGTGCAAGTTGAAACAGGATTGTGTAGGAGAAAAGTAAGAAGGAATTAAGAAAGGAAGGAAAGGAAAATATAGGATTGTGTAGGAAAGTAAGAAGGAAAATAGAAAGGCCCAGTTAAACTATTAATTCGGGGAAGAAGGTATGTCTGTATTTACTCTGCAGAAAGATCTCTGGAACTGCAGGCGAAGAAGATGAAGCCATATCACAGAAAAGGCTTCCCTGGCCTCAACCCACCTCCACCCATTGGACCCTCCTGATCCAGACTTCTCCAAGCTATGTGTCATCACACTCCAGTGGAATTCCAGCCAGCATTCCTGGAGCGACAATCAACATCACCTAAGAGTGATGGGACTTTTTCTTAAAGGGACTTTGAATACCTGGTTGTTTACTGATTCTAATAATGGTTGTTTACTGATTCTAATAATGTTTTCTGACTTGCTCTTGCTGCATATCTTTAAAGTAACTTCCTGAAGTCTGTGCTAATTCTCCTAAGAATTGAAGTGTAACCAGACCTGTTACTCTTATGGTTCCCTTGCATTTGCAACATTTTTCATTGGACTAAATTTACAAGTTTGGGTTATGGCAACCCTTGGCTGCCTCCTTGTTTTAATCCCTATTTGTGCTTCATGATGTATGTGGAAATTGTTTTCTTGTGATTGCATTTGAAAATAGCAGATAGTAAGTTTCACAGGCCTAACAATTACAATTGATTTTAGCAATCTAAAAATGGGGGAGATGTTGTGGACCGTTCAGCCTGGTTTCAGGAGTTGTAACCCTCACCCCATGGTGGGCTGTGTAGGAGCCCAAGGGACCCACTTCATCTGGGTCTGTTCTGTCACAAGGACGTGACCTACTAAGGAAACAAAGCTTATCTCCCTGGCTGGAGTACTGCTTCTGCTTCATCCATCTCTGGCCCCAGTGCTTGGTTGGCAGTCAATGACGGGTAAGACTCCTCATGGGAGGGGCAACCTAAGACAGACGCAACCACTTGGGAGGCCTCATGGAAGGACTCGGGGGGCTGCAGCAAAAAGGATGGTGATGGACCCTCGCCCCTCGGCTATTCTGACATAGCCGGAGTCCTCATTTCCATCTGGGAGATGTCTTCTGCTTCCTAATTGGCTTAAAGCCTGAAACTGTGGGGGCGAGTGGTGCAGCCCTGTACCGGCCAGGATGGCTCCCTGGGTGATCAGGCATAAGAAAGAATAAAAGTAGTAAAGCTAATGGTCCTGTCTCAGCCCTATACCATTCTCCCTACCGATGAAGAATCAAGGGTTTGATTCATGTTAAAGGAAATGGGGGAATGTTGGAACCAGGAAAATAGCTAAAGGACTGTCCCTGTGAGATTTGGCTCTCCAAGGACAGAGAACAAAGAACTTGAGGCGGATTACCATTTAAGGAGATGTTTGGGTTTAAATTTCCCATTCCCCAAACCCTGCAATGCATAGATCCCACGTGCTAAAAGATAGCCAATAGCTAACAGCCACATCTGCTTCTGTGAAATGCTTGCTTGCTTGCGTCTATAAAAAGGCTTATCTATAAGCGTTAGGCGCGGCTCTCGTCTGTAGCTCTTCTGAGCATTGTGTCTCCGGACACTCTGGGAGTCCGCCCCTGCGCAGGTTAAAACTTTTGGCCAATAAAAGTAACATCTCTGAATCCTGAAAGTTCCCGAACATCTGTTTCTCGCGTCGGCGGATGCAACACTAGACACTTCATTTCCTCCCTGTATGCCTCTAGTGCCTCTCAAGCTGCTGCCCTGGTGCTGGAGCTCAGAGGGACTGAGTCTGAGTAAATCTGTGCATGGGCCCTTTAAGAGGAACTGCCTGAGAATCCAGCAGTTTCTGTCTTGCACAGCTCAATCCCCATTGGTTTTTACAGCTAGGAGCTAGATAGGGGACTTATCTTCCTGGCATTGGAGCCCTGGGATGGGGAGCCTGGTGTGGGGATGGGACCCTTCACTCCCGATTTTTATCTGCCACAGATGGGTGTGGAACCAGCCCATTCTGTGTCTCTGCCCCTCCTACCACTCTCAATGTGATTTCTTCTTTAATTCCATAGCTGTAGGTCTTTCATTCAGCTCAATTTCTGATGGTTCTTAATAATGGCTGTTCTGTAGTTTAGTTGTAATTTTGTTGTGTGATTTTTTTTGTTGTTGTGTTGTGTAATTTTGTTGTGTAATTCGGTTGTGTGAGGAGGTGAGCTGTATTTACCTAGGCCACCATCTTGGCTTTCTGCCCTCATCACAGTTAACTTTGACACAGATGGTTCATGGACCATTCTCGGGGAAATATTGGCAAACTCTAGTAAATTTCATTGAATTCTTCTCCATTATGATTAGGTGTTTCAATTTATTTAAACATTATGCTTCCACTTCTGATAACTTTATTTACTTTCTCCAGATATTTTCCATTTCTTTTTTTTTATTTTTATATGTGAAACTATCTGACTCTTGGCATTTGCAAATCGCACCATTTCTAAAAATAACAATAATTACATGAATGTAATAATTATTTTTCCATCTTCATTGATTCTTCAGTCACAGTCAGTCTGGAACCTGTCATATACTTTTGGAAATAAACTTTGGATCCATTACTTAGGTAAATTTTCAGACATATTTGAAGATGGCAACATGTTGAGAATTTTTCAAATTTGAGAGTATGCAAGCATCAAATCTTCAGTATTGCGGGTGAAAGAAGACTCCTTTTCTGTATCTTCCCTTTGATTTTGCTACTTATTTTAGAAAATATTTTCCTTGGCCTTCCAATGAATAGAATGTAGTCTACCTTGAAGGAAACAAAGGGGCTTTGTAGTTATAAATTGCTAGGCAGCTCCACCCGCTCCTTGCTCATAGGCAGTGATATGCTAGAGCAGCCCCGTGTCAGCTAGGTAACCTAAGTAGTTAGCGTTCATTTCCAACTCCATGTTCAGTGACATCAGATTGGTAGTATAAAATTGGCCTTGGTGGTATGTTGTACACCACAGAAATCAGCAAAAGCTATAAATCAGACTTTTGATTTGTTTTATTTTTACTAGAAATGTGCTGCCTTTAAAATTACCTGCCCTTTCTCACCTTCAACCCCTGAGGAATATGCGTCTTGTTTTAACATAGCTAAGAGGGTGAGTTGAAGGGAGAAAGAAAGAGAAAACAAAGGGAGGGGAGAGAGGGAGGCAAGGAATGAAGAAAGAAGACAGTGAAATCAAAATGGACCTGCCTTGTTTTGAATTGTATTCAACATTGAAAAACAAAACAAAAAGAAAACATAAGTTGGAGTCTGAAGATCTGAAATAGAATTCTTCTTAATAAATTAAAAAAATAAAATCATTTTTCAAAACAATAACTAGTTTCTACTTCAAAGTTTTTAGTCCCATTGACATCTCATCCTTTTACTCATCCTTTTCCAAATAAAGAATCCAGGCATGTTTGAAGGATAGGGTGGGCTACAGGAAAGAAAGGTGTGGAGTGACTCTAGAACAAAATGAGTCATATAAATAAATGTTTTACCATGTTCTGTAGGATAATGGATTGCTCAGATCATCATGATGGAAAATTTGATTTGCTTATAACAAAGTAGAAGGTGAGAATGAGTCAACTCTCAAAGACTACTGCAGAGTGATGCCCTATGTAATACTACAAAGACAAGTTGCATTGTTAGGCGGCCTCCACACAACCTGGTTTTGCAAGGTGCCCTTGACCTATGCATAGAGGCAGCCATTCTTAAATCAACACAGTACCTTAATAGTGAAGAAATAATTTTGTAATTGCTTTTCTAGTTGCTTTTGTTAGTGGCAATTCTATGGACTTTCCAAGGCAAATTGCATACTGCAAAATTAGATGAACTACTAAATCAGCACTTCAGAGGTAATAGTCCATAGGTGATTGATAAATGACCTGTAAAACATGAACTCTAGTTAAAAGTCTGTATCTTACAAGTCAGTCTAAATAAGTGTGATACATCAAACTTGGGGAAAAAAGTCTGAACTAAAGATATGAGCTTCAGAAAGACAGACATACCAAGAGACATTGAAAATATTGTCACCATCCCTTCCAAGATAATCAAATGTTTATCAGTCATTAAAGGTTATTCCTCAAGTATTCAAATGGGTAAATTGAAATATTAGTCAATACTTTAAAAATAACAGAAAGACTGAAATAAATAGTTTATGAACACATGAAGTAGTCATAAGAATATATTAGTAATGTATGCATACACATTAAATAATCATATTTTGATTCTAGTTTTTATATAAATCTGTTTAAGAATATGGACCCACCCACTTTCATTTATACATACCACAAAATCTTGTTTTTGTGTGTGCTGTTATCAATATTATTTTTATCAAGTGTCCTTCTAAAGAGTTATGAACTGAGCTATTGAATTAGTAGTGGCAAATTAAGCCCACCCAATCTCATGATACTAAATAATATTTGACAGAAACCTAATTCCAAGTAGAGAAATAAAAAATGGCTGATTACACAATAACTGAGAAGAACGGGTTTGGACATGAGGCATTAAAAGTGGATCAAGAGCTCAGATGTTATCACTAGAACTTTTCTTACCTTCACACCCTGGTTTTCAGTTTGGCCACATGGTCTCTTAATACAGACCAGCTCCCTCCTGGTGTTGGATAATATGGACAGTGATAGTGTTTAGTTAACATTCTTCTTGCACTGGGCATACAGAAGCAAAAAAGCAACTTTTAACCCTTCAAACAAAGAAAGAATGTCTCAGCTTCATTTAAATTATATGCCCATCTTTGAAATCAATCACTGTAAACAGGATAATGAGTCAGTCTGAGGGCCTACATCTGGGGATATTTGGGATGACATGACTGACAGCCTCACTATTTCAATAAGAAATAGAAATTTAAATGTTTCCCACAGAAAGAAGTGTTAGGGGCAGTCCAAACAAAGAGATGCTCACTATACCATGTGACGAAGTACAGAGATTTGATTTCTGGTATTCTTTAGCTTTCCCACAAAAGTAAGTGAAGTTTGAAAAGTGTTCTCCAGTTCATGCAGGGATAGCTGATGAATATATACAACAAGTCCCAAATTAGAAAGTTTGCAGACATACTTACTTCAGGTAGCTTGAATAGGTTTTTGTCACTTGTTGCAGGGACAACTAATTCACAAGAATGTAGTGAGCTTAGTTTTTCATATTTAGTTCAATTAATTATAACTTTAATTATTCCAAATGACAGTATGAAGATTTGGAGATGTTTGTCAAGTACCAGGAATAAATAAGAAATATTATATTGCAGAATTTCATACCAAAATTTATGTTTTCTATTTTCTTTGTTTTAAAATTTTGAGCAAAATTGAAAATAAAGCTAGTCTAGATTTTATTTCACCGGGTCTTTCTTATTTGTTTATTTATTTAATTTCTATACTGTCATTAAATTGCCTTTTGAGAGAAACCACATCCCATTTTAAGTAAGAACCCAAGGGTGGCACTCCCTTCCATGCACATTTATAAGTTACTTTTTGGTGAATTAGAAACAATGACTTCTTTAGAGTAACAAGTATAGAGGACACATGGACAAAAACTATGGGGGTGGAAATGGGAGGAAGGTGGGGAAGGCTGGGGCGGTGGGCTGGGGGCGGTAAAAGACAGAAAACTGTACAATATCAACAACTAAAAATACTGATTAAAAAATAATAAAAAAGCCCTGGCTGGTGTAGCTCAGTGGATTGAGCGCGGGCCTGCGAACCAAAGGATCGCGGTTCGATTCCCAGTCAGGGCACATGCCTGGGTTGCAGGCCAGTTCCCAGCATGGGACACATAAGAGGCAACCATACATTGATATTTCTCTCCTTCTCCCTCTCTCCTACCCTTCCCCTCTAAAAATAAATAAATAAATAAATATTAAAAAAATAATAATAATAAAAAAATTAAAAAAAAAGAAACAATGACTCCATTAGTACTACCAGACTTCCTTGTTCTTGATCAACTTTCTAATTTGTATGGATAAAAATAGAGTCATCCTGCTTTTCACAACAACACTGTGAACGTATTTTGCTATTTCCTGTTCATTTTATGGAAGAGCATCAGAATGCCATTAGCCAAAGGCTCTATTCAAAGTTACTGGGAACAAGAATGTTCACTAGGCACATTTTGTCCTGTGAAGGAAGGAGGAATCCCCTGGAGCTTTAGAATGGCAAGTTGTACAAAATTGAGCTAAACTGGGGAATAGTTGATCAAACTCAGTTTTGGGAAGAGGGAGAAATTGTTCTGTAGATGAGCAGTCATTTGTTGGTCATTTCAAATTTATCAAGAAGGATGGAGGAAGAAGACTTAGAGGCTGAGGTCATGCGTAAGTTGGGTGGAAAGAAACAGTTGCATGAGGCAAGGGCATGCAGAGGCCTCACTGGAAAATCATGTCTTTCAAGGTCTCTTGCAATTCTATCCTAGTTTATGGAGTACAGACTCATCTTTCCTCATGTACGTTTGGGTAACACTGTTTACATTACTTATCAATAGAACATCTCCTTACCTATTTATAAGGTCTAACCTTTTGGATTCCTTTTTAAAAATACATTATTTGTATTGAGCCTATTCAAAATACAACAATTAACCAAAACAAAACAAAAAAACTCTCTTTTATTTTTTGTTATTCAAAGGTAAGTAAATAAATAAATCCCTGGTAGCTTCACTCTGTGTTCCAATATAATCTATGATTGGATAATAAGAGTATGTAGGGCTTGCTCAATGTGTGAGTACAAAATATAATCTAATAGTTAAAAGAATAAAATAATTTACGAATTTAATGCTAATTTGTCCAAAATTAATATTACTTTTAAAATATATTAGTGAAAAATAGAGGGCTGGACTGGGCAATGGAAGACGGGGGGGGCAAACTAGGACAATTATAATAGAACAATAAATAATTTTTAAAAAATAAAATAAAATATATTATGTGAACATAGTATTAGTAACTCTATTCACTGGAAACCACATAATAGGACCCCTGAAAATGTATGAGAGCTGGTAAACATTCATTTTGGATATTTAGTTTTTTTAGTAACGTATCAAGGTAGTGCTGTTAAGCACAAAATATGCTCAACTGATGTACAGTATGCCTTCTTGTGTAATACTTATCAGGGTAATGTATAAAGATGATAATTAAATATATGAGCTGTCAACTGATGGTCGTTGGTGCCAATTCAAAGCAACCAGGAATCCCCAATTTGGGGTGCAGTGAAGAAGGAAACTATTTGTTGCAAAACAGCTCAATTGTGATACAGTACAGCTGTGAAAATGGCAAGGCTGTGAGGCAGCCCTGGGGCCAGACCCCTCTACAGGTAGACAGCGCTGCTCAGAGTCAGACCACCTTGTGTTGTGCTGGTCTGGTCTGCTCTGCTCAGCTTCTGTAAGACACCTCTGGTGTTTCAGCTCTGCCAGAAAAATTGTGCTCCCCAGCCAGAGAGAAGCTAACTTATATAGACAGTAGTCCCCATACCTGGCCCCAGGTTACTCTGTCCCCAAGCAAATGAAGACTCCAAATCTTCAAAATTTCATTGGTCCAAAAAGCACTGTCCGGATTAGTTAGAATGTAACTGCTCTGATTGATTGGTAAAGATCTTGTTGGGGCTATAGCTGGTACAGTTCAGATTGGGTGTGGAAAACTTCAGTCCTATTGGTTGAAATAGGATTCCAAGCACTCCTTTTTTAAGGGCTGGCCCAAATGGCAGAAACACAGAGCAGGCAGGCAGCTCAGTGCAGAAATAGGTAGTTCAGCACAGGCTTCTCCGTGAAGCGCAGGTTGTGTGAGAAGCCCTCGTATAGAAATGGCTGCTAGGCTCTGTCTTTTCAAATGTAGAGCCCAGTTAGCCATCACTAAGCCCTTTGTAGGTATCTTCTTTTCCCGTGTCCACATAGCCTAATTTGAAACTACTGATTGCTTTATTTAAAAATCTAAAACACATCCAATCTATTGGGTATTTAAATGTATTGATATCAACATGCCGATAAAACAGATTTAACCAACATTTAATGGGTCCTAGTTATCATCATAAAACAATATGAAAGGAAAAACAGAAAAAAAAGACGAAACAGAACTACATCTCTAGATACAATGTGTTGATTTGACCCACTTATCTTGGGGTCAGACTGGTTTTGAAAAGGGCTTGTATAAACAATAAACACAGTTGCCACAATAGAGATATTTTTATATCTCTGTTATGAAAATAACAAAATTAAAATGTAGTAGTTACTTCATTTCTCCCACAACATTGAACTGCTCTGCAAAGCATAAATATTGCACCTTATCAATATTTCATTGGCAATACACAATTAAACAAACATTAATATAATGTGTAGCACAATTGTGCCTATAATACATAGGAAAATTTTTATAATTCCAATAATTAAGGTTTACTTAAACACAACTGTGTACCATTACACTAAATTTAAAATGTATACTAAAAGTTATACGAAGTAGGTAGCTTATGACCAGATAGTTAATTTCTTATAAGAGCATATTTCAAAGTTATCTTCTCTTATAGATGAGAGCCTCTCAGAAATAAATACAGCAAGTTGAGTAACATTAATTTCCTCACCTCAAAATAAACATTTTAAATGCATCAAAGCCACAGGACTCTAGTCTTCATCTTGCAGAAACACAGTGGCATTAAATTCCTGCCTGTTGAGAGGCAGAATTCCATTGCATTTAGCAAACAGATTTAGAGACAGCTACTTGAATTCCACTTCAATTTCATCACTTACTACCTTTAGGACTCGACAAATCACTTAAAATATCTACCTTTTTGTCAAGTACACACCTGGCACCATGCATAGTTACTACAATATTATTGACTACATTCCCTATGTTGTGCTTTACATCTTGGTGACTGTTTTTATAACTAGAAATTTTGACATCTTAATCCAGTCCCTTTTTTCACCCATCCTCGAACCCCATCCCACTTGGCAACCACCAAAATGTTCTCTGTATGCATAAGTTTGTTTCTATTTTGTTTGTTCATCTACTTTGTTTTTCAGATTCCACATATAACTAAAATTATGTGATATTTGTCTTTCTCTGCTTGACTTATTTTACTCAGCATAATGCTTTCTAGGTCCATGCATGATGTTGCAAGTGGCAAGATCTCATTCTTTTTTATGATGGAGAACCATTCCATTGTGTACATGTCCCACATCATTTTTATTCAATCTTCTATTGATGGACATTTAAGTTTTCCATGTCTTGGCTATTGTAAATAGTGCTACATCAAACATAAGGGCACACATGTCTTTTTAAATTAGTGTTTTGAGTTTCTTCAGATAAATAACCAAAAATGAAATTTCTGGGTTATATGATAGTTCTGTTTTTAATTTTTTGAGGACTCTCCATACTGTTTCCACAGTGGCTACACCCATTTGCAATCCCACCAACAGTGCAGCAGGGTTCCTTTTCTTCTACATCCTTGCCAGCACTTGTTGTTTGTGGATTTATGGATGATAGCCATTCTACTTATAAAAAATAGACAAATGAATTTAGTAAAGTATCAGGATACAAAATTAATATTCAGAAATCAGTTGCAGTTTATACCGCAGTAGCAGGCTATCAGAAAAAAAAATTAGAAACAATCCCTTTTACAGTTGCACAAAAATAATAAAATACATAGGAATAAATTTAACCAAGAAAATAAAAAATAAAAACCTATACTTGGACAACTACAAGATATTGAAGAAAGAAACTGAAAAAGATACAATAAATGGAAGCATATACCATACTTATAGATAGGAAGAATTAACACTGTTAAAATGTCCATACCACCCGAAGCAATGTACAGATTCAATGCAATGCCTACCAAAATGTCAATGGGATTTCTTACAGAACCAAAACAAATAACCCTGAATTTATATGGAACCACAAATGCTCCTAAATAGCTAAAGCAATCTTAAGAAAGAAGAATGAAGTTGAAAGTATCACATTACCTTATGTCAGACTACACTACAAGGCTATAATGATAATAATTTTAAAAGCATACTATGGCATAAAAACAGACACATAGGTCAATGTAATTGAATAGAGAGCCCCCAAATGAACTCACTATATAGTCAATTAATCTATGACAAAGGAGGCAAGAAATATAATGAGGTCAAGACAGTCTATTCAATAAATGGTGTTAAGAAAACTGGGCAGACACATGCAAATGAAAGAAACTGAATCACTTTCTTATACTGTATACAAGAATAAACTCAAAAGGGATTAGAGACTTAAATATAAGACTTGAAGCCATAAAACTCCTACAAGAGAACATAAGAAGCAGACTCTTTGACCATTGCTCATAGTAAGATGTTTTGGGATATGTCTCCTCAGGCAAGGAAAACAAAAATAAATAACTAAACAAAGGGGAATACATCAAACTAAAGAGTTTTTGCACAATCATTAAAATCAAAAGACAACCTACTAGATGGAAGCCAATGATACATCTGATAAGGGGTTAATATCCAAAATATATAAAGAATGCATATGATTTAAAAGTAGAAAGCAAGCAATCTGATTTTAAAAAATGGGCAGAGGATGAATAGATACTTCTCCAAGGTGGACACACAGATGGCCAATAGACATATGAAAAGATGTTCAACTCACCAATCATCAGAGGGATGTAAATTAAAACCACACTGAGTTAACACTTTATACTTGTCATAATTGCAAAACACTTTAAAACAGTGCTTGATTCACAGTGGGGACTGTGTGTGAGTTCTTATTATTGTTTAGCCCTGTTCTAGCTGCCAAGAGTATCTTTCTATGGAAGAAAGGCTTTAAGTAAAGTTTAAGGCATAGCACAGAATTTAGGAGACCAATGACCAATCAGAGGATCTTGAGAAGCAGAGTCAGTAAGTGTGGTGATTGCCACAAAGTCCAGCCTTTCAGGAGCATGCAAGTGACAGAAACTGAAGATCAGACTTTTATTTTCTTGTTCTTTTTCCTCTTTCCTGATAATTCTTAGAGTATTCTGTGGATACACTTTCAACGTTGTTTTAGTTTACAGTATCAATTCTTAGTCTGCTGCAAGCAAATACTTAGAAAAATGTTTGAATTTTGAAAGTAATTTTAGACATTGTTTTATAGATAAAATAATGCCATTCAAAAATAATTATTTGATCCTTTTTAGGTCACAAAACTAATTGTGTCAGTTAATCCCATATTAAAATTAACTAGTAAGGCTTCTGTTGTTAACTTCATACTATGTTCCATGTTCTAAAGTGAATAATGAAAGTCAGAGATCAAAATACTTCAATTTGGAAGCACACTATTACAAATCAATCAAGCAGAGATTTAGTAAAAAAGGAAATGTGCAAATTATAAAAAAATGAAATATATTAGTACTAGAAGTTACCATGCAGAAGTCCAAGTTGAAGTTACAAGGCACAATTTGTAACCCATAATACCTAATAGAATTTCACATTCCAAAGACATCAAAAAGTGTGTTTTCCTAAGTCAGTTATGTTTGCTTCCCTGATGTTCCATCTCTCAGTGTCAGGGATAGCATTCTCTTAATGAGAATGGCAATCTGGGGATTCATCCTAGACTTTACCTTCTCTCTTGCCCCTACTTTGTTAAAAAGCCTAATTACTATACTTCATAATCTATTTTATTTCCTCTTTAGTTCCTTTCCTTTTACAACTTCTTCCTAACTTCAAGTTCTCACCAGCTTTGCTTTGATTGTCATCTGACCTCCTCTTCAATTGTCTTCCAGATTAGTCAGGAAATTCCAAATCATAACATGAAATATGCAAGCCCTGTATAATGTGACCCAATACACATGTCTGACTCTATTTCTTTTTTATTTAATTGTTACTATATTTTTTCCATTACCATTGAGTCCTCTTATACCCTTCTCCCCCTAGCAATCACCACACCATTGTGCATGTCCATGAGGCCTTTTTCCTCAATCCCTTCACCCCCTTCTCCATCCCCCAACACTAGCTGTCACCCTGCTGTCCATTGGTGAGTCTGTCTTCATTTTCCTTGTTAGTTCAGTTTGTTCATTAGATTCCACATATGAGTGAAATCATATGGTATTTGTCTTTCTCTGACTGGCTTATTTCGCTTAGCATAATGTTCTCCAGGTCCACCCATGCTGTTTCAAAGGGTAAAATGTTCTTTTTTATCACCAAATAGTATTCCAGTTTGTAAATGCCCCATAGTTGTTTTATCCAGTCATCTACTGATGGACACTTTGGCTGCTTCCATAGCTTGGCAATTATAAATAATGCTGCAATGAACATAGGGATGCTTATATTCTTTCGAATTAGTGTTTTGGGTTCCTTCGGATTTAGTACCAAAAGCGGGATCTATTTCTTACCAGTACCCTGCTTTCTTCACTGCAGCCCTACACAGCTATTTTATTGTTCTCCAGAAGCGCTACCATGTTCTTATGTTTCCATGACTTTCATACCCTTTTCTGCCTCCTTCTCTCTATTTCTTATGCTGAGATTCAAATATTTTCTCCCCTGAATTTGCATATTCTGGGTCAGCTATTGAGATAGTTATTATCTTGCTGTTACCTGCTCAAATTCCTTTCCTCACCTCTCACAAAGGTTGGAGGACAGATGGCTTCAGTTTGGCAACTCTCAGTATTTGTACTTCACTGAAAATACTTATTGGTCTAGGACTGATTTGGTCTGTTCAATCCCAGTCCCTTCCTGGCACAAAGACAGGAAGCATGTGACTATAGGTCAGCCAGTGGCCATACTCTGTCACTTGAAAAAGCCTGTCTGTAGGATAAAGAATGTTGCCAAGTAGAGAGTAAAGGTAGATGGTATCGGCAGATCTGAATCCTCTTCTAAACCCTGAGGTTCTCAGAGATGCCAGGGTTGCTATAGAACTTCCTTGAGTTGTGAGAATTTATTTTTCTTTTCAACATAACTTCTTTTTTTTTTTTTGTATAAACAAATTAATTAGCTTTCTGTGATTTACAACCATGGATTCCTAATTAATAAAAGTACCCACCCTGGACTACATATATCAAAGCACTCTTATTTTCTATTGTATTTCATTTGTTTATTTTATTACCCAAATAGACTGAAATTGTGTGTGGGGGTGGGGTGCTGGGGACGTGGTGGTGCTTCATGCCTGAGTCATCATAATATTAACAAAATAAATAATATATAATTGTTGAATAAATATGTTAATATATGACTAACTTGGCAAAGCTTTCAAAATAAAGCACATTTAAGCACTATACACAATTATTAACTTTGAAATGACAAATTTTTATAAATTATATTTTGCCTTTCTCACAATAAAATTATGAATTATAATATTTGACAGCCACAGTCAATGTAGCCCAATGTTATTATTTTGCAGATGGAATATATAGGTCGTCATCCCAAATGATGAGACTTACAAAATTATATGGTTGGTATGTGAAAATATTCTCAAGCTTACACTGGAAAGAGGAAAAAATAGTAAAAAAAAAAAGAATTTCCAAGCAAATATAAATGAATTCAATTAGATAAAATTACTTAGTTATCTTTGTGCCTTTGCTTTCATTTACTTACAGTTTTCTTTATTTATATTTATTGTTTCTGCTTTTAAAAATAAGTTTTCCAGAAATTAAAATTCTAGTCATTATAAGAAAATTCATTTTTCTGTTGCATATATTTATAGGTGTCCAACAGAGAGTAATTAAGAGTGACGAGGAGAGTGAGTTTGTCCATGTCACACTCTAGGACACATAATAAGTTCTTTAAGCTTTGACATTCACTCAGAGTAAGTAATGTAAACATTATCCTTCAAGAGTTTTTAAAGATTTTTATTAGAAAAAGAAGCAGTGAAAATTGATGTGAATGAGTCTTACAACATTTTCTTTGAGGTAGGCTTGTCATAGAGTACTTAGTGAGAAAATAATCTTGAGAAATATGTGTAAATATTTTAGTGTTAAAGTTATAAAACATTCTAAACCAAATGGCATGTGAAGTTTAAAAAGGCAACATTCACTTTTTTCATTAAGAACATTATTTTTAAAGAAATCTCGAATTTAAACTCTTATACAAAAATTCCACTAGTAACGATAGGGGTTAACTTCATCTATTTAATTTATATCTGCAAACAAACAAAAAGGTCTCCATTGTCTAATTCATACAGCACATCATATTCTTTCAGTAAAAAGTTCATAACATCAACATATATCCCAAGTTTGATCACGCCACACTACCTCCATTGCTTTCACCTTCGTTCAAGCCACATCATTTCTCACCTGAATTATTTCACGAGGTTCTTAATTAGTCTCTGTGTTTTTCCTGTCTGTTATACTCTACCTTCAGTTTTCTGTTCTACGTACAATATCCATAAAGATGGTCTTGTAACATAGCTTAGATATTGTCTCTCCTGTGCCTTCCCAGCTTACCCAGGGAGATAATAGCCCCTGGGATGTCCTGTCCCAGGCCTGCACGATCTAGCAGTTAACTCTCAGACTTCCAAGTACTGAATCCTCCTCTGTGCTTCCAACAACCCCCTCTCTGTTATTGTTCTCTGAACAAATCATGCATTTCCATGATTTAGGCCATGCACTTTCTCCTTTCTCTGAAAGGCTCAACACTCTGTCATTTATATATATTATTTACTTCTTTTAAGTATCTGCACAAATGTTGCCTATTCAGAGAAACCTTGAATAACTATATATATATATACACTTATATACATATATATGTATATGTATATGTATGTATATGTATATGTACAATAACACTCTTATAACATGCTTTGATTTCTTATAGAAAGTGTCACCAGCTAAAGTGTTAAATGTTTACTTGTTTATTTTCCATCTCCATTCACTATTATATAAGGTACATGAGAGCACGGACATTTGTTTTTTCACAGCCCTATCCTGGAAATAAGTAAAGACTTAAAAATATTGACTGCGTAAAAGAATAAATGAAATAATAGCTTCAATGATATATACTAAAGCATTTAAGAATATTTATTATTTAGAACTATCATAAGTTCAGTGACATTCATTTCAAAATTCATGGATTTTACTCTAATTTTGAAAATTTCCACAATAAAATTAAATGTGGGACTTTAAAGTAAATATAGTAGTTCTTCCTTATCTCCGCTTTTACTTTCCATGACTTCAGTTACCCACAGCCAACCCTAATCTAAAAATATGCATGGAAAATCCCAGAAATAATAATTCATACACTTTATATTGCCTGCTATTCTGAGCAGCATGATGAAATCTCTTGCTATCGCCCTCCCTCCAGCCGAGGAAGTGAATCATCTCTCCATCCAGTGTATCCAGCCCTGCAAATGCTACACACCTGACAGTTGCTTAGTAGCTTTCTTAGTTATTAGATGGACTGTTGCTGTATCACAGTGCTAATGTTCAAATCATCCTTATTTTCCTTAATAATACCATATTCACATAATTTTTATTACAGTATATTTTTGTAATTGTTCTATTTTATTAATAGTTATCACTGTGAATCTTTCACTGTATATATCATTAACTTTTCACATAGAAAAAAAAACAGTAATATAGAGTGGAAAACGCCCCATGATTTCAGGCAACAACTTGGAATCTTAGAGCATATCCCTCCAAAATCAGGGGGAAGTACTACATGGCTTAAAAGTGCATTTCTTCCAGGTTACTGAACTTGAGAGTGTATCCTTCTTAATGTGAGTCTTCTCAATGTGAGACCACCTTGCTTACAGCCTGTGAGAGCTTCTGAAGGAGAGGACCGAGCTACGCTGTCCCCATGTTGCTGTTGCTGACCCACAGAAACTGTGAAATAATAAAATTTGTATTGTTTTTAGGCTGTTAAATTTGGGGATAATTTGTTATGAAGTAATAAGTAGTTAATCAGATTAGATAAATTTGCATGAATTTACAAGTGGATAGAACTTGAAAGATAATTTTTTTCTGGTGTTTCCTAAAAACACTTATTCTTTTTTCTTTTTTGGCAGTGCAGTAATTTATCATTAGCAAAGTAAAATTTCTCCCAAAATAATTTTTTTAGTCCTCGAAGGCATCATCACCATATCTAAGAATAATCAAAAGTTTGTATTAATGCTTTTTAATTTTTAATACAAGGAGATGTTAGATAAATTATTCCATCATATGTTATATGTAAAAGTTAAATATGAATTTTTAAAATTATGTTCAGTTGGTTTCCTGTATACTGTGTTTGTTTTTCAAAGTTATTTATCTGTGGAACTTTCCACTTCCTATGTCTTACAAAGCCTTTTTGATTATTTATTCTGTTTTTGTTTTTGGCACATCCCTGCAATTATTTTTTGCCTACATAATTTCTCACCTAATTTTATGAGCTCTTTTTTATTTGTGACTCACCGTTGTTTTCTTTTGACTCACTGTCATTTTCACAGTCATATATTAACTTGTCTTCTTTTACTTTATGTAAATTAATACATTGTATTCCAAAACGAAACCAAGCAAAACCAAAAACCAACACCAGAGGCCACTAAGGCTTTAGGGGTTACTTTTATACTTCAGCAAAATCACCTTAGCACATCTTTGCTTCAGTATGATAGTAGGTAATTTTTAGAAGCAAGAAACTCAAGAAGAGATTTTTTAAGGGATAAAGAATTGGCTATAGCTAATGCTAACAGAACAGAGAAGTTACCAGCATCATTAACCTAAAATTTCTGTCTCTAAAACTCTACAAAAGAAGTGGGTGGTTAATATCTTGACTAGGAAGAGAACCATCAGATCAAGTAAAGTATGCTCAAGTTTCAACAGGTGAGAATTGAAAGAGTCTTATTAAGATAATTTGGTCCTAGAAAGAAAACAATCACTGTGCCCTTTTCTTCTATTATGAATTGCATTAATCTCTTTGGATAATTAAATGTTTACTGTAACCTGGCCTAAACCCTTTACCTCAATAGATTACCGGAAAACAAAACACAACAAAACAAAGAAACCCACAAACTACTATCTTTTTTTATCCCCATCACATATCTCTCTTTGGAGCTTAATTTTGTGTCTTCAATATAATGCAGCTCAAACTATTAATTATTTGTCCTTAGAACTCCTTACCTTCAGATATAAGAAAATAAGAAAGAAAAAAACAACAAGACAACTTTTCAATCCTGAACAACAAAAGCATGATTTTCTTGTTTCGAGTTATTTTCTACACAGGAACTGGTCTTTAGCAGATACATTCTGTTGTAAATGATTAACATCCTGATTTCCTGCAAGTTAAGGTGTTAGTTTGTGCCCAATGAAATTGCATATTTCTTAAGTGAAAAATGGTTTAATAGCAGTAATTTTATATTAGTCAACCCAGCAGAATATCTGACTTCCAATTATTCTTTTAACAAATCTTAACCTATATTTGGTTTACTGTTCTCTTGAAAGGAATATTTGTTCCCCATATTATTTTTAAAACCTATTAAACTCATTTGCATATGAGATTTTTATCTTCTCCAAACTCAAACATAATCATATTGCTCAGCATACGATCAGACCTGAGGCAACACTGTATTACATATAACACCAATTAAGATGACCTGTTGACCCAGGTGTGGACCTGCAGCTGGAGCAGGCTCATATTTGTGTTTCAGATTTCTGTTTGTAATTTGCTGTGGAACATATTTTAGCCTTTTAAAGCCGGGACTGAACTTCTGTTGTGATCAGTGGAATATGTGGTCAAGTTGATTTCATGTTTTTCTTGCAGATGTAGCATATGCACATTGTAGAAAACTTAGAATGTGTAATCAGGCCAAATGAAATAATGAAACCTATTATTGTATGGAATACTCCCATTACTATTCTGATATATGGTCCTCTAGTTTTCATCTCCTGTATTATGTGTGTGTGTATGTGTGTGTGCATATATATATATGATATGGTTGATGGGCCTGTTTATATTCTTTTTCTGAATTCTTATTACTATATTATCCTCTATTACTCTGCATCTATGGACATTTTGAGTCAAACACTAATCCATTAATAATTCTTTCATATCATATTATTTTAAAAATGAGTATGTGTATATTCCTTTAATGTCAAGATTCAAGTGTGTGCTTCAACTTGTGCAAAATCAAGTGTAATAAAAATTAATCTTTGCCTACTGAGTTAAATCCAACATAAAAATCAGTGGACTAATGAATTTAATAAATAAAGTAAAATTGGAAAACATAAGAGATCCCAACTAACTTAATTGCTTCACAATGAATATGACAAAAATCATTGCTAAAACCACATTTTAATTTCAGTTTGATAGGCCAATGTTTTCCAAAATGTTTCATAAAATGCTATTTTAATGAATCTTCTCAGGTGAAACAGGAAAAAAAGTGTTAAGTAACCAAATAAGTTTGGACATACTTAAGTGAAGCAGGTTTTTTGTTGTTGTCATTGTTATTTATTACTGTGCATTTTTGTCTTTTTTTTTAACACAGACATTCTCAAATCTTTTAATATGCTAATATATATTGCAAATGTCCATAATAGAAAGTAGGCTACAAATTTCCCCCAAATTTTGCCCTTGGAACTCCTTCACTCCTTTTATTTAAAAGGTAATACTAGCATTTCAATGAACAATTCTTGATGAATGCTTGCATAAAATTATCAAAAAGTATTTTTTAATACTTAGCATATTGTTTCTTTTTGTAGCCTCTATTTAGTGGTCTTTGTAGGCTAGACTATAAGCCTTATGCAAAATTTCTAAGATGAGTGATAGCTTCACATGCCTTTAAACTCTTTAAACTTAGTGACTTTTACTCCTCCAACTCTTTTGTCCCGAAGCATTTTGATATCAATATCTACTTGTTAAATCTAAAATATTTCTCTTTTACCACTTTCTCTCCCCTCCTTCTTGACTTGAGATAAAAAATTCCCAATCATTAGACATCTCAGTATTTCAATGAACCTCTTTCTTTTTTCTCCCACTTTGACTTTGTTGATGAAACCAATTGGAACTACAGGTTCAACCATTTTTATAATGTGTTTACTACTTCAAGTTTCTCAGATTCTGTTGACCTATTCATCTGTTCTTGTTAATTTCTAAACACGTTCGAATCATATCAACAGCAAACATTTCACAATCACCCATCCCAACTTCTCTAAGTACAGAGCTTTATTGAAAGATGTCTCAAGATTATGCTAATAAGATTTACCACAAATTCCTGTTATGTGTCCTCATTGAGCCTTCACTACTACTCTGAAACTTGTGTGTATGTGTGTATGGCTTATTAATAATATTACCATAGTCTTCATGTAACATACTCCATGCAGACAGTATCTATCATACCTTAAAACCCTGAGAAAATTATCTTTTCTCTTCATTTTTGGAGAATCCATAGTCATTCTTTCTATTTTACATCATTTTTTTAAGAACAAAACTTCTGTACTTGCTAGGGCAAATCCTCTGTATGTGTTTTGCTTTTCATTGTTTCTTACTTTCTCCTAGACCCTCTTCCTCAGTCTTCTAGATATAACTTCAACCTTCCTCAAAATACTACTTTTTTTCTTTTAGCTTAAAATGTAAATAGGTCTACCATAATATAAACCATCAAAACCTTCAATTCAATCTTTTTCTTCCTCATCTCCCAGACAACTTATTTTCCAGTGTTAGTTTACATGAACTAGCTCCTTTTTTCAACCTCTTGTGTTGCTCAATTGTAACATCACCTTCACTACATTCCTGAAACTGATTCTCTAATCAGGAGGTAACTTGCTTATCAGAAAACCTGAAACCTTTTTTAGTCTTCTAAGACTAACATCTGAACAGTTGGCCCATTGATTAGGTCTTCTTCTGTGACTTCATTACTTCTCCTTTGGGTTCTTGCACTTCCACTTTTTCTATCTATCCGTGGCCTCTTCTTCTCTGTTCCCTTTGCTGACTCAGTATTCTGCTGTGAGTGAGTACAGTCGTCCCTCGCTATATCACAGTTCACTTAATGTTTATAAGAATGTGGGAAAGGTTATTAAGAGAGTGGGAAAAGTTTATAAGAGTGTGGGAAGGGTTTAGAAAGCCTTAATATATATATAAATAATAAAATAAGTATAACACCACTACTTCATGGATTTTCACCTATTGCCGGGATCTCTGTAATGTAACTCCCGTGATAGGTGAGGGATCACTGTATTTACACACCAGGCAGTGATCTCATCCATAATCACAACTTCAAATCTCAGCTTCTGTTGCCAGGCTCATCAACCTTAACTGCACAGGGCAAGATTTACAAATGATTGAAGTCTAGGTCGATCTCCATTATTCTGATTTAATTGGTCTGGGCACAACCTGCATTTTGGGATCTTTATAATCTTTTAAAAGTCATTACAACAAACAATGGATCCACTGCTCTGTGGATTTTCTTTTGGTTACGACAACTCATTTTTTAATTCTAACAAGGCCTCAAAATTAGCACATCAGAATCTTTCATCTTTTATTGGTTCTTGATTGTACTAGGTCCCAATCAATTTACCATTTTATATATTTTGTCTTCTTCCTCAATCATAACCCAATTTTAAAACACTTTCCTACAGATAATGTTGCCAAACATCTCATTTCTTTCCCTCTATAATCACAACTGTAGGCTCCCTTCAGTGCTTCATTGCCTCCTGTCTAGAATTTGTAATAGCATCTCATGAGTGATAATATTCACCACAATAATATTCTCTAAAAATTTTTGATCATGGTATTGATAATTTGTTGACTGTTCAAATTTAATATAAGCAAGTACACCATTTATTTATCACTTCTCTTATCTGTTTCCTTTAACCAGACTACACTCCTCAGGCCTTTTTGCTTATTCATTTAGCTTTTTATTCCTTTGCTTATGATGGTATTTTTCTACCTAAAACATTCCAAGTTCTTCAGAGTCCAAAATAAGACCTTTAATATCATGCATTTAGTATCAAATCTCACTATATTATCATGGGAAATTTGCTCTCCTTTTCATCTCAGTTTTTAAAATCTATGGGTTGAAATGATAATATTTCTGAATTACAAAACTGAAATAAATTAATGATTGCAAAGTTCCTGGCTAAATAGAGATTCTCAAAAATATTATGTTCCTTTCCTAGTTGATTTTCCTTTCCATTTAGGCCTTCCTTAAATTTCTCTCATGTTATCTTTACTATAGTCATCGCTCAACTCTTTTATGGCTATATGTTTTGCTTCCTCAATAAGCTCTCACAGACTGCACCCATGTCTTGAATCATACTTTTTTTATATTCACCAAAGTATTATAATGTATTATATTCATGATTGGCATCATAAAATATGTGCTGAATAGATTTTCCTAAGTAATTTATAAATTTTTTATTGAAGTACAAACCAAAATCTTTCAAGTTTAAATTTTGAAAGATTTCATCAGAGTTCAAAGATCAAAAAAGCTATGTACTTTTTGGAATTGAAGCAAGGGAAGGAAGGAAGGAAGGAAGGAAGGAAGGAAGGAAGGAACAAATGAAGGAAGGAAGGAAGGATGGAAGAGAAAAAGAGAAAGAAAGAAAAAGAAAGAAAGAAAGAAAGAAGGAAGGAAGGAAGGAAGGAAGGAAGGAAGGAAGGAAGGAAAGGGAGGGAGGGAGGGAGGAAGGGAGGGGAAAGAGAAAAGAAAAATTCAAATCTTATTTTTGAAAATAAAATGTATATTTAGTTTAAGATTAGATACTGATTTGAGCAAGCCAGAAAACTAGTTTTATCCCCTGCCTACCTTATTACCCACATAGTAATGCTGGGAGGAAAACACTCTGATCTGCTATAGTTTGAACATCTCTAAAATGTAGGTAAGTTCACTTTTAACTCTCATCCATGTGAGTTGTAATTGTAAGATAATATCATTTATGGATGTATTTTGAGGTTTTTGTAAAGTTTCAAAGGGCTACATATATAAAGTGATATCATTGCATGTACTATAAGTATTGTGCAACTGTGTTTCTTCCCAGATATAGAATGTCTAATTTATTCTTATAATTTCTTCTTATTAGTCATGATTTTGTTGCGTATTCCCTATACATATGATATATCTTCTTCCCCTGCCTCTCTTGCTGATTGTGCTACCTGAAGTTAAGGCCTATCTGTATTCTGCTTCCTCACCCATCCCTAAGGTTGTGTACATTAAGTTTCAGACTAACACCCAAGATGCCTTTATTATAATACACCGCAGTACACTCTCACTTGCCTATGATAATGGATTACTGGGAGAGCTGGCTAAACAAATTGGCTTGGATATTTGTCACCTTGAATGAACTCTCCCACGAGGGCCCTTGGGAGTGGCAGAAAGGGTTGGGTGAGAAAACAGGCACAGTGACTGAAGCTCCAGCCAGGTAACTTCACAGATAATTCTGGAATGTCCCTGTGTCATTCCCCTCTAAAGATGAAAAAGCTGAAAAACTGAGGGCCTCTAGCAGCAAACATTTGTTGAGTAAATGAATGAATGAGAGGACAACCTGGAGTGTCTTCCGTAAAGGACAGGTCTCTTTTTTCCCCATCCCAAGTCTGGAGTAAATGAATGCATTCAAGAAGGAGAGACTGTGGTAGTTCAAACTCTTAATTAAGGAAGCTATACTTAGCCCTGGCTGGTGTAGCTCAGTGGATTGAGCACGGGCTGTGAACCAAAGGGTCACCAGTTCGATTTCCAGTCAGGGTACATGCCTGGGTTGCAGGCCAGGTCCCCAGTGGGGGCCATGTGAGAGGCAACCACACATTGATATTCTTCTCTCTCTTTCTCCCTCCCTTCCCCTCTCTCTAAAAATAACTAAATAAAATCTTAAAAAAAAAAAAGGAAGCTATACTTAAATGAGAGACATATCTCTCAGATATTCTATAAAATATATTCAAATATGTTGCAACAAAGGAACACAATGAAACACTTAAAAATCAATGCTAAATATGGAATAACACTTCCTTAAAGATTGTCAGATATTTATGACATTCAGAAACAAGGTATCCTCTGCCTTTTTGGAAACTGCTGTATTTTCTTGTAGTCAATACACAGAAAAGTACAAACTGATTGTTGAGATAGGTGAGGAGGTACATCCTTGAAATTGCGCAACTGGTTGTCAGGTTACTTACGCAATTTAAATTGCTTCTAAGGATGAAGGATTTGAATTGAAGCTCCAGCTCTTCTAGGACTACTTAATACTTTTTTATCTGTTCTGTTGTTTTTTCCAAAGAAGGAAAGGACACAAAGGAAAGCTGCAGCTTAATTAAAATATCAGAATTAGAACAGCAAGTGTTACTTAGCCCACTGATTGCGGGCATCCACTTTTCTATTGGGAATTCAAAGGCCTGAATATCAGTCCTATTCTTCCATTACCTACCTGAAAAACTCCAGCTGTGCAGGACTCTCTTTACTCTTTTGTAATATAAGAGATTTGGACTACATGAACTCTTAAATTACTGTTGGACCCCAGCTGCAATAAGACCATGATAAAATAAAAATGGGACATTGAAAAATACACACACGGATGGCAAAAGTAATGGGACTTGGGGACATGAATGTGACAATTTGATGTGAGGAGTCTGAGGATATCTGAGGATTCCAATTTGGATTACTGATGTCAAGGTAACAACTTTAGAGAAGTTCATGAACTGTTAACCCCCTCAAAATGCAGGCAAAATGAGGAGAAAGCATCAGTCAGTGTGATTCACATATTTGACAATGGAGCACTGATTGTCTGGGAAAACTATAACCTTTTTTTTTTTTCTTCTCTGGCTTGCGTATTCTAGTTCTAACCATCTGGAAAAATTCCTCTGGCATTATGCATAAAAACTCATTACTCACTTAGCATGGAGAAAGCACAGACACTCCGAGCCTGATTTAACTTGTATGCACAGGGAACGATGAATACAAAGCATGGGCTCTAATTATGAGTTTGAGATAGTGGGGTAAGGCATAAAGTAGTGACCACCCATGATCCCAGCTAATGATAGCATCACATGCAATAAGGCGGAGACAGTGACTTATGGAGCCAGTTGCAGCTGAACATCCACGGTGACCTAGGCCTAAACGCAGAAGCTGTCTGTGTAGAATGACATGTCCCTGCACCAGGGCTTCAAGTAGTTAACTCATATGCTCCAACTCCATTGTATACAGAAAATTGCTTATTTAGTTGTTTGAAATATAAACAAATATATGTTAAAAGTTTGAAAAATTTTAAGATCTAAATAAGCAGATAATTTTGTCTTTTTCTAGTGATTTGGGAATTCTTCATTCTCAGTCATTATAACAGGTATTTTGTAATGTAATAGCCATGTAATGTTTTTCTCTATGGTATTTTTATCACTTGTCTCTCTAACATATTGGTTGCTAAAACAATCTTTTAAAAATTGTAACACTAGGATAAAGGTCAGCTACAGTCTCTTTCAGACTGTTTCATTCCATACTGTTTTCCACAGTGGCTGCACCAGTCTGCATTCCCACCAACAGTGCACTGGGTTCCCTTTTCTCCACAACCTCTCCAACATTTGTTTGTTGATTTGTTTATGATGACCATTCTCACTGGTGTGAAGTGGTATCTTATTGTGCTTTTAATTTGCATCTCTCTGATGGCTAGTAATGCTGAGCATCTTTTCATATGTCTCTGAGCCCTTTGTATGCCCTCCTTAGAGAAGTGTCTGTTCAGGTATTTTGCCCATTTACAATAGCCAAGAGTTGGAAATAACCTAAGTACTCATCAGTAAATAAATGGATCAAAAAACTAATCAACAAAACAAACAAACAAGCATAATATAACCAAAGACACTGAAATTGAGAACAGGCTGACAGTCACCAGAGGGGAGGGAATTTCAAGGGAAAAGGGGAAGGGTTTAGAGCAACAAATATAAAGGACACATGGATAAAAACTATTGGGGTGGAAATGGGAGGGAGGTGGGGAGGGCTGGGGTGGTGGGCTGGGGTGGGAGTAAAAGATAGAAAACTGTACAAGATCAATAATTTAAAAAATACTGATAAAAATAAAATAAAGTATTAAAAAAAAACTATGGTACATTTACACAATGGAATACTACTTAGCAGAGAGAAAGAAGGAACTCCTACCCTTTGTGACAGGATGGATGGAACTGGAGAATATAATGCTAAGTGAAAAAAGCCAGGTGGTGAAAGACAAATACCATAAGATCTTACCTTTAAATGGAACCTAATCAACAAAACAAACAAACAAGCAAAATATAGCCAGAGACATTGAAATTAAAAACAACCTGAGAGTAACCAGAGGAGAGGTGGGAGAGGATCACGGAAGGAAAGCGGGGAGGGGTTTTCAGGAACAACTGTAAAGGACACATGGCCAAAACTAAGGGAGGGGTGGAATCAGGGGAGGGAGGTGAGGATGGCTGGGGTGGAGGGGGAATGGTGGGGGGTAAACGAAGACCACTGTACTTGAACAACAATAAAATAATTAAAAAATAATAAATAAAATAAAATAAAAATACAGTGCATTTACATATTTGCTCAAACACAGTTTTTGACAAATAAACTCAACATGCTGTAGCATCTTTAATCAACAGTTATACTACTTAATATTTTTGTTATTACATTTAGCTTTTGGTTTTCCTATTAAGAATACCTAAACTGTTCTACATCACTTTTGAGCATTGGCAATTATGACTAGTTCATAAATTTGTAAAATACTGGTTTTCAGAGCAATTTTTTTTGAACTTGATCTCTTTAGCTTGAGAAAAATAAAAAATACATATAAGCAATAAATGTTTCCTGCTATAATTTGATTCCTTAATACAATTAAATTAAATATTGCTGAAAATAACTTCTTTTCCTGAAAATCAGTCAGATGTTTTGACAAATTGTCACTTAGTGACTAAGAGGCATGCTTCGCAACACATAACTTACTCACCCTAACAACATCTCTTAACTTTGAAAATTGTCATCTATTCTGGGATTCTTGGCATTTTTACTGCCTTTATTTGCATTGTCTGTTCTGTGAATAAGCAACTCCACAATCTGTTTCAATGATAAAACATAGTGCAACTTCATCTTGATTTAATTAGGTTTTATAAAAGATTTTTAAAATATTTTATTTATTTATTTTTAGAAACAGGAGGAGGGAGGGAGAAAGAGAGGGAGAGAAACATCAATGTGAGAAAAATTGATTGGTTGTCTCTTATATGTGCCCCAACTGGGACCGAACCTGCAACCCAGATATGTGCCTTGACCTGGAATAGAACTAGTGAACTTTTGCTTTTCAGGACAACACCCAACCAACTGAGCCAA
This sequence comes from Glossophaga mutica, assembly GCA_039655065.1. Classification (NCBI taxonomy): domain Eukaryota; kingdom Metazoa; phylum Chordata; class Mammalia; order Chiroptera; family Phyllostomidae; genus Glossophaga; species Glossophaga mutica. Next base: position 80,717,721 of record CM077304.1, read on the forward strand.
ACCAGTCCAGGCAGGTTTTGTAAAACTTTTGATTGTTGCCTCAAATTAAGTATAAACACATAGTCATCCACCAAGAAAAAATGCATGCATTTCTTGTAAAACTTGTATTAAATACCTTATTTCAGAACTTATTTATGTCCTTTTTATTCCACACACATTTTTAATTTTAATTCTGGATTGTAGTAAAATATGTTAAGTACATTTTTATGATGTACTACAAATTGTATCTATCTCCAGCTGAAATGGCAATGGGATGAATAGATAGACACTGTACAAATAATCCTATGACACGAAAATAAACACTACAGCATAACTTACTTTTAAACCTGGTGAGCATCTAAATATTTTAATTTAAATAGAATGATCTATGCTTCTTTTACTGGCATCAGCATATTAAAAATAATAAATTCAAGAAAGTATTGTGATAATAAGTTGCCATGATAATAAAAACCTACTGTATTCCAGGTGCAATGCTAGGTATTTTTCATGCTACATTGCTTATCCTTAAAGCATTTCAAAAAGTCAGATATTATTGTCTTAGTTTTTCAGTTGGGGAAACTTGGGAAGAGAATGGTTAAAAAATTTGACTAAATTCTTAGAGGTAACAAAGGCTGGAATTCAAATTTGAACTAAATCCATCTGGCTTCTTGAATGAGAACTGTCTTGGCTATTTTGTAGAAGAAATCACATTTAATTTGAGCCAAGAAAACACAACACTTTTGGACAGTTCATCATTCTTAATATGCAAGCATGTTTATGGCACATTTGAGGAAAAGAATAGAACATCAAAATATCCTCAGTACCCATATGGCCACACTAGTCCCCATAACAGCCTAATTTCTTCTGCCATTTTCACCTCAGATTAAGCACTATCTAAAAAGGAGACAATAAACCTCCTGTCCTCGGGTAGAAGTCTTTGGAGTTGCCTTTTAATAAGTGTCTGTTGCCAGATTGCCTTTGGCTTTGGACCCTAGAACTGTTTATGTCTTCTCTTGGTCTCCTTGAGAATGCTTGCTCTTCACACCCTTTCAGGTTTGCTTAGTAAAGGCTTAAGTTGCTCCCCAGCTCTGCTAGAATTAGTAAACCGCACTTGAATGCCATTGTTTTAAAACCGTTTGGGTAGCTATTTAAAAGCACAAAAGATGGGGCCACAATCCAGACTTCCTCAATCAAACTCTCCAGGGTAAGTTCAAGAATCTGGATTTTTAACAAATACTCTTTATGATTCTGTCATGGAGACAAGTTTGATAATTACCACAGAAAGACTCAAGGCTCAGGGTGACCTGAAAGTAAAATCACCAACCCAGGGCATTCTCCTCTTTAGTCTGTGCTACTTTGTAAGTATCATTCCCAGTCAGCAGTACCATGCCTCCATCCCTAATAAAACTGCTCCTTCTCTTAGTGTGTGGCATTTGTGCATTCTATAGCCATTTGGAAGATGACCTCAGAAAAGGGTGTGGTGGGTGGATGCTGAAAAAAAGATAGCCTTGCTGTGCATCTTTGAGCTTTTATTACCCTTAGAAAATTCAGGGTTTCTTTTTAAGGGTGGGGGTTTTTGAGGACCCTTCAGCCTGGTTTCGGGTGCTGTAATCCTCACCCGATGGTGGGCTGAGTAAGAGTCAAGGGACCCGCTTCATCTTGGTCTGTTCTGTCAAGAGGATGTGAGCTACTAAGGAGACAAAGCTTATCTCCCTTGCAGGAGCTCTGTTTCTGCCTCATCCATCTCTGGCCCCAGTGCTTAGTTGGTTAGTCAATGCCGGATAAGACTCCTCACGGGAGGGGCAACCTAAGCCAGACATGACCACTTGGGATGCCCTCATGGAAGGACTCGGTGGTCTACAAAAAAGGGGGTGATGGACCCTGGCTATTCTGACATAGACCGAGTCCCCATTTCCATCTGGGAGATGTCCTCTACTTCCTGGGCCTAATCGGCTTAAAGCCTGAAACTATGATGGCGAGTGGTGCAGCCTTGTGCCGGCCAGAACGGTTCCCCGGGTGATCAGGCATAAGAAAGAATTCGTAAAGTACTGTGAAACCTGCTTTGTTTGCTAAGAGTGCTCTCATTTAAATGATAAGGGTCCGTCCGAGGAGGAAATGAGTTTGTCTCCCAAAATTTTGTAAACCCTTAGCTGACAGACCCTGACTCAATCAAACCCTCAGAGTTCTTTGAAATGTTATCTATTGTTTGATCCTTGGCGCCTGACATTGATTGATGAGCTTTACCTGTATTCCTGTGTATTTGAATCCAATAAAAGCCTAATAAGGAAGGGGCTCTGGGTCATTCTCCTTTGAGCATTTGGCCACCTCTCCTCCCCAAGCAGATCATGTCTTGGTAGTTTTATTTTCATCCGTGAAGAGCCCCCCAACATATGGCGCTCAGGACAGGGGCCCCCACAGGGGTTCAGTGATCTCTACTTGAAAAGCAGAAAAGCATTAACAATCACTATGTGAAACACTTGCCCTTGGAGAGGAGAATGACTCATGAGAATTTCACATACCTAAAATGTAATACTAAGAAACATTTCGAAATCTTAGTTTCAGTTTTGAAAAGGTATAAAGCTCTCTACTCTCTTGTCTTGGTATGATAAATACTACTTAGAGTGAAGAAAACATTTTAGGGTTTGGAAAAGAAAAACCTTATATTGAACATGTATCTGTATGAGTGCAGTATATTTGTGCTGAGTGATAGATAATGATTATATATATTTTCCCAAGATACTTAAATTGTAATAATGAAATAATTAATTTACAGGAAGGGGAAAGGTAGTGTTTATTTTTAATATAGTATATAAGCATATTTTACTTTAAGAATAGAAGCTTCGGTTTCTTTCATTATTTACATTTATAGAGCAACTCTTATATTCTGGAACATGCACAAGCCCTTTAGTTACATGACTAAGTTTATTAATGTTTTTGGCAAAAACTAAGTGCAAATCTCTATTAGATACTAGAGAGATATAAAAATAACAAAGTTGGGTTTCTTTCGTCCCCACCTCTATTTCTAGCGTAGTTTTTCTATTCTGGAAAAACTATGGTATTTTTTTCCTGGTCATATATTGTTTAACTAATATAACCACGACTCATTTGTCTACCAAGGCCCACACTAATAACGCTACAGCTGTGCCCTAATTTGGAAAGAAATAAGAGATAAACGTTCGGAGAGGCAGAGTTTTGAGTTTTACTTACTCCTTTCAGAGTCATTGGGCTACTGTAATTTAATTTTTATAAACCAGAGATAAAAAGAAGAGAATAGAGCCAAGAACAATAAGCAAATATCTAATATTTGTTGTGTGTTTACCAAATCCATTGAATGCATTATCTTATATAATTTAACCAAGTTGAAAGGAACTTAAGGAATATCACATTTAATTTCTTAACTTTTTCTTTTTAAAAAATATTATTTTATGACTAGAAACCTGGCATTCTTGGACTCAAATGCTTTGCCTACAACATTTGGGCTCAGTTCCCAATTAGTTGATCTTGTCAGTTGTTCTTGTCACCACACATTACTCTCCAGTTGTTTGATATTCATGAAAGCCTTGAAAAGCCTCAGCAAGGAAATAAGACAGGTCAGAGGGATATCATATACAGGATTATATTTAATGTGTTTAAGTTATAAAGTTTTTTATTTTGAAATATATATGATGAAAAGAAATACACTATGCCCCAACTTATTTCTTTAATATAAATCTCCTGAGAAAATTATGCATTTTCATATTATATGCATTTGTTTTATGGTATGCCCCAACTTTCTTAATTCTTAAACATAGTTAATCTACACACATTTCATTCATTTTGTTCTTTTAAACTAGATTGTATAGCTGTATGATCTTACAAGCATCAGATTTTACGAATTACGTAAATAATACTTCAGAACTTACCTAAAACTTCCTCAATTATTGGGCTTTCAATTTGCTGTTATACATAAAACTATGATAAGTTCCTAAATGACTTATAGTCCTGGAATATTTCCTTGCCCTTTATTATAGGAACACTGACTAAAAGCTATGAATAATTGAAGTTGTTGATAGAACTACTTTCCAATGTGTTATATCACTCTCCATAAGTAAATCGAGGTGAGTCTTAGGAAAGGTCATTTATTTCACTTTATTTTCAAGACGGGAAGTCTAGTAACCTGAATAGGGGGATAGTAAGTAGTATCAGCACAAATTCTAATAACATCAAGAAGCATAAGGACTAAATGCCTGAAACCCTGATACAAAAGCGTCATTATGGATATATTTAGCAAGAGTGATGGGTAGTTTTTTAATCTTTCTAGCTATTTTTCACTTTCCTATCTGGCTATTATCTGGAACCTTGTAGCCTTATAATATTCTAACCTGACCAATGGCCAAATATTAACAGACATTCTGCTTTATTTATCTTATGGTCATGATTATTGCAGATATTACCAGTCACACTTCATAGAATCTGTCTTACATAAATACAAATGTTAGGTTTTTTCACATTCAAATTTTCTTTTATTTAATATTTTCAGTCACAGAGTACTTCCAGGGGTAAAATTCATGGCCAAATCAATGGAATGGTATAGAAAGTCCAGAAATAGATCCCAAATGTATACTAGAGTTTGAGTCGCATTAAAAGGTAACATTCAAAATCAGTGGAATAAAGTTATTTGATCAAGTGATGTGGGATAACCAGCAACTATCAAAAACACAATGTCACACTACTTTTAAACACTGTGACAGAATAAATTCCAGGTAGTTGTATAAAAGTGCAACATAAAAAATTCAATATAAAGAAGGAGTGAGATAAATTTATTTTTCAAAATAGCTATGCAGTAGGAGGCCTTTTTAGGAATGACTAAAAAAACAACTCATGAGTTTTTAAAATTTTTATTTATTGATTTTTAAAAAGAAAGAGAGATTGTTGTTCTACTTCTTTATGCAGTCATTGGTTAATTCTTGTATGTGCCTTTACCCAAAATTGAATGTGCAACCTTGCTGTATTGGGAAGATGCTGTAACCAACTGAGCTACTTGACCAGGGCAACTTATAAGTTATTAATGAGAAAAATACACAAATTTAAATTAAAACATTAAAACAAATTTTTTGCATTAAAATAACATAAAAAGAAAACATATACACTGTGGGAAGAAGTATATTTCCAACTCAAGTCATAAAGGGTGAATTACATAAATAATAATTAGCAATGTTTTTTAAACTTTAAAAAATTCATCTGACACAGCATTTCTACATGTAGTAATCTAGCCTCACAGAAATACATTGATAGGATAATTGTTCATATAGTAGATGATTGAAAAGCACATAATGTACATCAGGAGAGGACTGGTGAAATAAATTGATCATCTTGCAAAACATTTCCTGATGCCATCAAATAGAATGAGAAATTTCTATATTGATAATGTAAGATTATATGTATACCTGTATCAGTATAGGCTATCTCCAGATCAACTCATAAATAACACTTAACACCAGATATTTCTAAGAAGGATATCTGGGTAGTTAGGTCATGGGGCAGAAGGGAGACTTACTTTTCATGGTATGTATTTTTTGAGTAATTTGAGCTACAGTAATAATACCAATAATTTAAATAACATGTCTGTTTTACTTGGAAATAAATAAATGCAACAATATTATATATACACATATGAAATGTAGGAAAAGACATAGTAGTCTTTTGTAAAAATGTATCTGATATTTCCATGTATAAAAATATTTGAATTGCTTTTTATTATCAAAGTAATTATTCAGGTTTTCACTTTCTGATGTGAAACTGTTAATTATGGAACTTACAAATTGTGATTTGCAATTCTCACAGCTATTGAAAGCACAAAGGAATTCTGGGTTAACAAAACTATCATCTTTTCTCTCATTATTGAGATACACTGACTAAGAAAACAGTGTTAACTTATTCCAAAGTGTTGTCACTGAATATTATAATCTTTTTTGAGATAATCTTTTAATAGTTATTTTAAAATGATTTACAGAATGAGCAAATAAGTTTCCTTATTTTTAAATGATTTAGTTATTAAAGACAGTCAAAATTAAAGACCTATTTTGAGAAATAAGTGCGATGGCAAAATAAATAATAGCAGGAAAAATTTACACATGGATATTTTTACACTAAAATTGATTTTATTTTAGAAAGCAAGACACCAGGTCGTAAAACCATTCAGCACAGTAGTCCCTTTACCCACGATTTCCCTTTCTGCAGTTTCAGCTACCCATAGTCAACTGTGCTCCTCAAGTATAAAATGAAAAATTCCAGAAATGAACATTTTATGAATTTTAAGTTGTGCACAGTTCTGAGTAGTGTGACGAGATCTCTCACCATTCTGCCCTGCCCCGCCCAGAACGTGAATCATGCCTTTGTCCAGGGCATCCATGCCGTACTCACCACCCACGTGTTAGTCACTTAGCAGCTGCCTGGTTATCAGACTGTCTTAGTATCACAGGCCTGTGTGCCCTCATTTTACTTAATAATTGCCCCAAGCCATTCATAAAACTTTTATTATAGTATATCATTATAATTTTTCTATTATTAGTCATAGTCTTACTGTGGCCTAATCTATAAATTAAATTTTATCATAGATTTGCATGTTTGTGAAAAAATAGCATTTGTATGTGTGTATACATATATATAGGGTTTGGTATGATTACTTGATATATATTTATATTGTCATAAAATATCTGATCTTAAATTGTGTGTTAGCTGACCAATTATATAATTCCAACTCATAGAAAATTTTATTTTTAATATAGCCAAGTAACACACCCAGAAAAAACAAGCAATGTCACATAAAAAGGTACAACTATTTCTTTTATTATTCTGAATTAGTTACACTTGAAAATTATATATATTTTATATTTATCATGCCAGGTTTATTAAACAAGTCAGCTAGTATGAAAAGAAATAGCCTAATATTTAAAAATAATCTATACCTGTATTAGACAGTATTCCTTTTGCCATTAGAAAATATACATTTAAAATAAAACAAAAATCCTACTTTGAAAATTATAAAAGGTAGCCACAGAAATATATTTTTTCATGTGTAGTAAATGTTTAAATAAATATAAAAATAAATTTTAATGAATGAGAATAACTTCTACAGTTTATTGAGGGGCCTTTTTTTAATGAAAAAAAGAAAGTAGGTATTTCATTTTGGACATTTTAAAGTAATTTTGTGTGTCTGCCATTTAATATTCAACTCCATGAATGTAATTTTTCTTGCATGCTTAAAATTCAGAGAAAAATACAACAGTTTAAGTATTTAAGGGGCTTTTTAAAAAGACCCCTATTTGCATTGCTTTAAACCAGTAACTGCTAATTTAAAATAAAATAAAATAATAGATACCACATTAACAATTTTTATAATATGAAGATTTAGTGCCTCCCTCCAAAAATTTGCAAGTAAAATTAATGTTTCAAGTCTGCTAAAATGCATATTTATATATAAAATACACAAGCATCATTTACAAGGTAAAAAACCATTTTTAAAAAGTCACAATTTAGCAATTGTAAAATCTTCTAAAATTTAGCAATTCATTCAATTCAAAAATTGAGGAGGAGCAAAAGGTTGATTGGAGGGAGTAGGGTTAACAGGATAAAAGAGAAAGTAATAAGGCAATCAAAATTCATTGGGGGAAGAAAGTTAGATAAGTACATAAATAAATATAAGTTAAGCCGCAATATAAGTGCTCCTCTCTGACAAGTATACCTAAAATATTTGTGTATTCAGAAATAAAATATTTGAATTGATTGAATGCAACAATATTTCATAGAAGAGATACATTAGAGACTGAGAATGGGTAGAATTGCATTGTATGGCAGATGGAGGAAAAGAAACATTCTAAGTGGAATGACAGACAAGGCACAGTTGGTGAAAATCTAATTCTTGTTATAGGAAGGAAGACTAGTAAGGCTGGTTTGCTACTTCCCGCTGCATACAGCAATTGCACAGTTAATCTACAGGGTTACTCAAGAATTTATAAACACTTAATTTTAAAGCTTCTATAAAGTATTAAAATATTGAAGTTCATATTAAGTTCTATATTCATAATTCAAAGTCTCAGTTAATTTAATAAAAACTAGTTCAGTTTCCAGAGATGAAGGCATGGTATTTTATTATTTTTATTTCTATTAATATACTACTCTAAATTGGAGACTAACCATGGTAACTGGTGACTTAATATTGTCATGAATCAAAAGCCCAAATTTATTTGTACAACTGAAAGAAAAATGGAAATTCTAGATTGAATTTAAAACTCAATTGTACTGCATTCAGACAAGAATTTTTAACATTATTTACTGGAAAATTGGTTTTCAGAATACATCATTGGGCTTAACTGTGTAAAAGCAAAAGTTAATTCAAAGTTTCTAAAATATAATTCTCTGTCTGGTTTTATTTCTGTATCAGACCCTTTTTTTAATTCAGAGAACTAAGCAAATTACATAGCAAATAAGTATTTTTAAAAATTATTTTCTTACTAAAGAGTAATCCAAAAAGATGACTTTTAGTTCAGGAAAACAGATTTACAACTTGTCATTGATGATGATCTAAACTTAATCCCCAAAAGTAACAATAAATATACCATATTGCTGAATGATTTAATAGAATATTAGGCAGATAAACTACTCTTTTTTAGATGACTATTCAATCTCTTATTTTTTAAAAAATAAACTCATGTTAGCATTATTATATACTCTTTATCACTGTACTGGTTCTAGAATGAACTTTTCTTACCACCCAACTTCAAATAAAGCATTTAGCAATATCCTGGTGCAAGAAATGATAACATAGATGCTCCTCAAAAGTGGAATTTTAAATATTTTCCCAAAGATTGGTGACAAGTCTGGGTGACGGAGCAGTGAAAAAATAAATTAAGAAAGTGAGATAAAAGATGGACTGCATAGTAAGCATAAAACTAAAATGGAAGAAATGAAAAATTCTGGGAATCTTAACCAATATTCACAAATTGGTTACTTATACATAAGTAAAATAGTATTTCTACTTACATGTGCACTGACATCTAAGAGAGGTGTCAGCTAAAGAAATAAATAAACTGTGGCAGCATTCACTTAGCAGTACAATAAAATTGTTTCACTACTGTTATATCATGTGTTCACTGACCACAAGCAAGGAAATGAAAGAAAAGGGAGAGAAAAAGGGAGAAAGACAGGAAATTCTTAACTAAAACCTAGGCAAATCCAAGCAGTCTTGCATTATGATTGTTAGTTAGTCAAGGCATGATGTAAATAATCCAATTTGTTGTATATTTACTAGAATGCTTGGGGGTAGAGGATTGAGCTGATGCTTTTTTTTTGGGGGGGGGGTTGCACCTTAGACAAAGCACAACAAAGGCAATCTGAATTATAGTGTAGCAGAATAAAAGTTTGTCCATGTGAGCTCCCCTCTGTGTGGTCAGACAAAATGGCCTACAGGGCTCTATTTTACCCACACAAAGGACCCCGAGTTGCACCCCTTAAACTTTTGTAGGGAGTAAACAAACAGGATTATGACCAGGTGATTTTCTCTGTAACCCACATGGTACCTTATTCAAATAATGAAGCTGCACAGACCACTGGTTTGATCTGAAGACTGGCAATATTAGCTGGAGAAAGCACATACATACAACTTCAGGCTTCTTTGGGAAAACCACTATTGCACACAGGACTTGACCCTTCCTCATCAATACCCCAGTCTGACCCACTGCTGGTATTTGTGCACGTTCCACCAACAGTCCTTCCCCGCTCCTGTGATCTAGGTCTGGGAAGGTAGAGAAGTACAGGAAGTGACAGAGATCATGTACTTTCTAAGTATCAATGAGACAAACCAAAATTTCAATTAATATAGTTACAATAGAGTAGCTGTCACGTATTTTACAGATTTAAAAATTTCAATAATACAGCATTGAAAAAATATATTACAGCACATTTTACCTATTCATGTGTGTAGTTTGAATATATTGGCTAATATTAAGAATTAAATGTTATATAAATAATTTTTTTAAATTATGGGAGATTATAACCCCCACCAAATTATTTCTCTCATACATTTGCAAGCTATTTGTGCTACATTCCTAAAAAATAGTTCATTGTTTGTACTTAGAATAATTAAGTCACCTTGGATATCTTAAACAAACTTACGCTTTCTCTAGTTTTTATTAACTATGGAATATTTTAACAGGATTTACATTTCTTTCAGAATGTAATATTTAAAATAAAGTTTCCAATTAAATTAAACAAACATGAACACAGTAAAGTAGATCAGAAAGAAGCCAATCCAATTAAGTTGACAATAGCAACACGTCCCCCACGGTTGTTTCTGAGTCCTGACTGTGGTTGGAACTGATGCCAGTGTCTGAGTCCGTGTCATTCGTATATATGTTAAATACTCTTTGAGTGAAGGGAGGAACCTGCCCACTGCTGCTGGGGACCTCATACTCCTTCCCTCTGTTTTCCTTTAGCTGGCATCCATCGTCGTTGCTGATTTGAAGTGAACTGAACTCTTTGGCCAGGAGCTCATATTCTTTTGCTTTCATTTGAAGCAATGAGTCACTGTATTTAATCTCTTTCTGGATGCCACTCAAGTGAGAGTGGATTTTCAAACCAGCTTTCATGCTTTTCTCCAAATCACACTTAACAGTTTCTAAATTTAGGCTTCCAAGCTCACTTGAAGCTGCCTCTTCTGCATCTTCATGTATCCCACTGCAGACACTTTTTACCTCCTTTTCTATTTCAGTGGAGAGTTTGTCAATGAGCATTCTGTAATATGTTAGTCGTTCCTCCAGCTGTCGGATTCTACCACTTTTACTCAGGTCCTCCAGAATCTGGTTTTCATCATACTCCAAGTCTAGCTTTTGCTCAATTTCACTAAAACTGGGCATTAAATAAGCATCTTGGACATAATTTTCTCCATCATTTTCTACCCGATCAAGGTGGAACTTCGCCTCACACTTTTCAATTTCCAGATCCAGCTCTTTCATTCTCTTGACTTGCTGATGAATAGTATGGTCCTGGGAAATAATCAGATGAACTAAGGTCTCCATAGTATCTTGATCATGGGAAACTGTGTCCTGTTTAATTTTAGCCAGTTTCCGGAAAGTTTTTCTGACTATTCTTTTTTGCTTATCTGGTGGTAATGTCTTCATGTAATTCACTGGACTGAGCTCCCATGGTTTTTCTGTGTTTTGCACTAATTTGGTTTCAGCTGTCCGCCACAAGGGAACTGGTAGAAAAGCATCTGCTTTAACCAAAACAAATTGCATATTGGGCTGCTCATCGCCCCAGGCTTTCCAAAGTTTCAGGATTCTGGTCAGTGGAGGAAGAACTCGTTCTGAGCCTCTCCACTTTTCTATGATGCAGTAATCACTGGTCTTCCCCAGAAGAAATCGTTTCTCTCCATATGTATTCTCATGCTCCTCAAGCAAAGCCTGGATGACATCAGCTGAGGTGGTGCGCTTAGTTAAACCGCAGACAATCTTCTCTTCTTGGCAAACCCAAACTACAATTTCCTTCTCTTCTGAATCCATGTCTTTAGTTGGAGATCTAAAAAAAAAAAAAAAAAAACAAATCACGTTATAATCCTGTCATCACCCGTGTAAACTCAGAAAGGTGGTTTAACTTTAATACCCTTAAACAGAGACACGTTTTGAGGCTGAGACTACATATAATCAGAAGTTTTATTGCAAGAAAAAAAAAACTTAAAACCATGGAAAATGTCTTAATTTTCCTTTAATTTGCTATTGGGCTCTGGGAAGAGTAAATTCTCAACAAAGGCAGCTGAGACTATTTTAAGTTATCTTTAGAAGTCAACCATAATGTAAGTAAGTTAAAAATGCTAGAGTTAAGACAAGTATCAAAGTGGGGTTAAACCAGCGGAGATAGAATGAGGCTATTTTTGCTGGAGCCTTAGGACTAGAGAATGACTATGAACACACAGGATTGTGAACACTGATGAAATGATATTGGAGTCATAGAGTTGAAATAGTCCACTTTTGAAACCTGTCATTCTTTCACTCAACAAATGTTTATTGTATGTCAACCATGTGCCAGACATATCTGACAAGCTAAAGATACAACAATAAAAAAAGAAAACAAGGATACAAACACAAATGTGTAATTAATATAATGTCATTAGTAGTAAATGCTAGAAAAAATATTAAACTGGATAAAGGGACACTGAATGACTTGGAAAAAGAAGTGTATTTCATTCAGCGTGAGTAAGAGAGACTACCCCAAGAAGGTGACATTTGAATAGGGACATTAGTTATGAGGAGGCAATCAGAGGCCTAAAGGAAGAACTCCAAAAAGAGTGAACAGACTGCAAGGGTTGAGAAGTATGTCCAAGGGACAGAAAGAGCATGAATGTAGTTGGAGGGTGAGGATAGTGACCTTGGGAGTTGTTGCTGGTGGGAGAGAGGTCAAGTGGCAGGTGATGACATCCAGTAAAGAGGCATAGCTTTGCAGGCCGTCATTAAGTGTCTGGATTTTGTTTTAGTTTTAATGAGAGGTGATGAGAGAGTTTAAGCAGAGGAAGGATATAATCTAATTTATGCTTTAAGTGTGTCTGGATTCTGTTTATGGAGTGGCCTGTAAAAAGGGCAGAAAGTAAAGGCAGGAAGGCTTAGTTGAAAGCCTAGTGGAGAGGTCTAAGAAAAAGATGAGAATTACCTGGACTAAGGTTTTAAGAGTAGATGTACTAGGAAGTGGTGAGAGTTGGGACCATATATATCAAGTAGTGACTTGATAGTAAATTATTTTATAGTATAGAGGAATGCAGGAAAAAAACAGTTTTGGGAAGTAAAAAAGACACAGGTAGTGAAAGAAGCAAGACAATTCCATAATTTCTAGGCTATATCTTTTGGAAAATATTTACAATCATATTTGTATCATAACTATAAATAAAATTCACTTTGTCTTTCATAATATATCTTTAAAATAATTCTAAGAAACAAATAATATGAAATAATTATAATCCATATGTTTTATGGAGACATAAGATTTTGGAGTAGTATCTAGACTGTTGTGAAAGTTAATGTCATTTATCACTTTATTTGTGTAGTATCCTCAAAGTATATGCTGAAAAATTTTTCCCTCGCTTCTAGAATCATCTAACACTTTAGCTTATATGTTTATGTTTTAGTAGCAATAGTGACTAATCCTATACTATTATCTTTATTTTAAATTACTGATTATGCTTTAGTTATTGATTCTCCTGAGATCATAAGGTGACTACTAAAGAAGAAAGAACAAATTGGTGACACCAAATATTATAGAAAATTAGATCTAGTACCTTTTAAAAAGATTTTATTTATTTTTAGAAAGAAGGGAAGGGAAGGAGAAAGAGAGGGAGAGAAATATCAATGTGTGGTTGCCTCTTGTACGCCACCTACTAGGGACCTGGCCTGCAACCCAGGCATAGGAATCAAACCAGCCACCCCTTGATTCAAAGCCTGCACTCAGTCCACTGAGCTACACCATTCAGGGCAAGATCTAGTACTTAAAGAGTACCCGATAACATATAAATATTCAACTGTACTAATAAAATTTTTAAATGATTATTCAAAAAGTCATTCTGAGTTGTGATGGTTTTCTCATAAAATATTTTACATTTAATTACTCAGCATTGAATAATGTGATATCTGATAGTATTTGGCACATAATTTAATAATTCTAAGCAACAAAACAGTAGGTTAGAATTTAAGATAAATTATTGTCATATTTTAATTAGTAGGAAAATAATACACAGATACATTCTAAACAAAAACAAATATTCTCCACGTAACTAACACTAACTATAGTCTGTCCTGTGACTATACAGGACAAATTACTTCTAAATTAATCCTTGATCTATGTTTTAATATACAAAATAAACAAGTTTAACACAAACTTATTTTTATACTGTGTAGTTAGTTTACTTACTAACTTGGATAATTTGAAAAATATTAACACATAGTACATATATGGTATGTTAAATTATGACTAATTTCCATAAGAATTTTAATAAATAATGGTAAAATTAACAAAATAGATGTCATAATTATTAATCTTATGAGATAATAGATAGCATCTGCTATGATGTTAAAACTAAAGACATCTTTATTTTATAGTATTTTTTAGCTTTTAGGGTAAAACTTTAAAAGAAATCCTATTAAAAATAAGTAGCAATAAAAATTATAATCATCAATTATAAACATTTACTATGTACCAGAACTTATTCAAAGCTCTTATATATATTAAGTCATTTAATCCTCACAACTCTGTGAGGTAGGTAATGACATTATTTTACAGACAAAGAAACTGAAGCACAGGGAGTTTTAATGAGTTTTCTATGGCCATAGAGTCAGTGGTGCAGTGAGGATTCAAACCCAAGCAAGAGAGCTGACTCCAGGGTACAGTTCTAGCCATTACGCTACTAAAAAAAATGTTTACAAGTTTGATGATTTAGACATGTAGAGTAAGTTGGAAGAAAATTATAAAATAAACTGTTTTAGGAGGAACTTTATCACATAAATCGGTCTTTAAGAGCAGTGGAACTGTAGTGCCCTATTAGAGCACTCAATTGGTCAAGGAAAGGCATTTCTCAATGGCCGGCCTTGGACAAAAGTGTGTGGAAAGGTGCTATCTTCTTTGTCTTTTTCCTATTAATCTTATTCCCACTATGATGTAGTAAAAGGGATTTCTGACTGGCCTGGGTACCTCCTCTAGCTGACAAAACTCTATATAAAAGCCTTTATTATTGTCTCTTTAGAGTGTCCCCTATGTCCTGTTCCACTTTCTGGCTGGGAGATATCACTTCTAGGTCTGTAGCTAAATATGATACATGACCTATAAACACTTCAACCCTACATTCTTTATTATAGTAGAATGATGATAACAGTGTATGTGACAACTCTCCAACACTTCCATGATACCTAGTCAAGTTGGAATTCTTGTGCTGGAAGGACAGGGATCTTGTATCTTATGACTTTCCCTAGATATCTGCTCATTTTCAGCTCATGTAGTCAATGAAACACTAATGGCTATTATTCACAATCAAGGTAATGTTTTTATTTCCATATAACAAATGAGAGAGTTAGTGCCTTTATTAATAACCTCACAATCTGTTTCCAAACCTTTTTTTTAAATCTCCCCTAAATGTCCTTTTATTTTCTTGGGTCAGTTATTTTTAAATATTTTGTTGAATTTTTACAAATATCGAACTAGATAATTTTCATAGTTTATGCCACCTGACTGATCATGTTTAATTGCAATGACTGCCCTGGCTGGTGTAGCTCATTGGATTGAGTGCGGACTGGGAACCAAAGTGTCACCAGTCTAATTCCCAGTCAGGGCACATGCCTGGGTTGTGTGCCAGGTCTCCATTGGGGACCATGTGGGAGGCAACCACACATTGATGTTTCTGTCCCTCTCCTTCTCCCTCCCTTCCCCTCTCTCTAAAAATAAATAAAGAAAATCTTTAAAAAATACTAATGACTGTTCATTACTGAATTTAGGCAACAAATCTTTCATACATAATATAAGCATCATCATTTTCAAATTCCGCTTTGTAGCAAACTTAGGAATTTGAAAACTACATTTTATTGTGTGGCTCCGACTGAGTTTCCATTGATTAGACAAATATTTGCTGAGTAGTTCCTGTGTGTCTGGCACTGTCAGGAAATGTGGATGGTATAAAGACAAGTACAATTTACGAGAGTGTTCCTGGCCTATTGGAGGAAAGTGTGTTAGAACTGGACGGGAAACATATTAGTGTCAATTCTAGTGCTTTTATTCCACGAGTTCCCAGAAGGTACAGTGATGGCCCTCAGCATCATATCCCGAAAGAATATTCAAGTAAAAAATATAGAAAAGATGTAAAATATTCATCAAAATTAAACCAATTTAGCAATCTTAATACTATTTTTAGAAGTAATTGTTCATTTGTTCACAGACCCATGCAAATCTAGTCATCTGATACAAATAAAGAATTTAACACTAGAACTGGGACAAAAAAAAATGCTTCCTTCCAAATCACTGGAGATTTACTATCTAGTATAAGTAATGACATCTACAAACACGTACAAAACACAGGCTAAAAATACAAACTTAGTTGAGATCAATTGGTTTGTCATGTAACATAATGTAACAAGCAGTTCTTACCTAATGATTCAAACCTAGTAGTTGAGACAAATAACCTCCAATTCTAATGCAGCAAAATAAAAAGAAATACATACATTGCATACCTAAGAGTGTTGTTTTTGCTTTGCTTTGCTTTTGTGTATATTTATTGGAAAAAGTGATAAAAATTTTACTGGGTCTTAAATTTCCCAGAGTACATACTATAACCATATAGAAACTGAAAATCATATCTCAGTAACTCACTTCTATTTTTAATTTTATCCCACTGTTTTAGCTCCATTTATAATCATCCCTGTCAACCTGATTAATGTTATTAAAGTTTTTTATTTTTCCTTTTAGCTCCACATACTCTGCCTTTGCTCCCTAAATGTTACTGAACAGTGCAATTATTTTCCTGTATATTGGAAATGTTTGTTAACATTTACTATTTCCAGAGCAACAAAGTTACTTTTTATTTTAGATGTTTCTCAGTTTGCAACATCCTTTGATTTTAAGAACTCATGTGTGTGGTAGTTATTAATATCATTTCCATTTTATACATGAGAGGACCAAGACAAAGAGGGGTAAGTAATATGCCCAAAGTCATAAAGCTAGAAAGTAGGAATGTTCCTTCCAACTCTGGGATTAGAGTTATTTAGTTTTAGTTTTACAATAAATACCTAAAAATAAGTTACAATAGACGTTATGACTATCCACTGAACAAGTAGTTTCCAATTCATGAACTGCTTTTATTTAAAAAATGATTTTAAAATTAATTGCTTAAAACTTGATGCGCTTCCCCCTATAAAATTAATGTCCCACCTCGTTTAATCTATCAAACTCCTGGTCCAAATGCTTTTAAGTAAAGTTTAAATTTGCCTTCCTCAACTTTCATTTTGGACAGGCAGTATAAAGGCAAGTATTGAGAGAGTCCCATACACCTGACTCCACAGTATTAAGGGAGTGGGGACTTGAATGGCAGCACATGGTAAGGGTAACACGGATGGTGGTGGTAGGAGTTGTTCTCCCTAGATACTCTGGGGATGGGTAACCTACAGGTAGGCTTCATGATGGGATGCAGGAATACCACAGGTATTTTCAGGTATATATTAATTACAATTTAACTGGCTATAAAATGGGGATTTATAAATAGTATGTTACATTATAGAGTATAAGTACAAAAAATGTACATTAACAAGAATAAAGTAACTACCTTACTCACATTTAATTCACAATTTAAATTTGGAATCAGGTTAATTTGATACATGTTCACTCACACAATTTGCAAGTAGATATATGTAAGCCAGAATTTAGTCAGATTATGGCTTGAAAGTATGGTACTAGCATTCCTAATATCTTATTATCCATGAAATTTCTTGAATAAATTATGTGGACAGGGATATCTGAATCTGTTATATACATTACAAACATATAATAGTAGTAAGGTTATCTTAAGTTATCCACTTTAGTGAGGCAAATCAAGGAATAATTAAAAATGCTTTAAAGTGCCTTATGTAAGTGGGGTACCTCAAATTTTGCTTCTGATTAAAACAAAATAAATCTTACAATGAAATAGGTGTTAAAAAGTTGAATAAGTTATTATTGTGCTTTGACTTTATTTGAACTAATTTGTCTCTTTCAAGAATGGTTCATAAGAAAAGAAAAAATGCTCTTAATAAGTAAAATATGACTCTTGCCAATGCCTACATGTTTTAGACAGTCATTTGTTACTGTATTTGATTCACCAGAAACTGTATTAAAAGAAATTTGAAACATTATTCAACAGATTTTACTACACACTCTAAGCATATATTATACTATATCTATAATAGTGCAGTATATATGTATGACATTTCTCATGAACATACTATTTAAAATTACATACTTAATATTTTATTAAATTTGATAATATTGATTATATCTTAAGGTTCTTA
This sequence comes from Glossophaga mutica, assembly GCA_039655065.1. Lineage (NCBI taxonomy): Eukaryota > Metazoa > Chordata > Mammalia > Chiroptera > Phyllostomidae > Glossophaga > Glossophaga mutica. Next base: position 80,735,741 of record CM077304.1, read on the forward strand.
TGAAAATATTGTTTTGTTGCTTAGCACATTTCTGTTTAACTTATTTTAAAAAGTTCATAATCAGAAATTGTTTAAATATTATTTATATATACAGTGGAAAATTTAAAAAAACATTCATAATGCTAGGTATCCATTTTATCAAATGCTTTGATTCCTTTTTCCCTTTAAAACATTAATAAGATTCATTTGTGAAGGTCTGCAAGAGTATAGTGAGCAAAAGTGGGCAGAAATTTTAAATTTATTATATTATCTTAACTATCACTAATATTCATTTTGAGTTGTGATAAATCAATTTTTTTCCTAATCCTTCACTGTAACAATGCAGCGGACATATCTGACTCACATTTCTCACAAGGTTTCTGCAAATATCAAATACGAGAAAAAGTAAAAGTGCTTTGAAAATTATAAAAATCAACCTGGTCCCTGGATGGGTAGCTCAGTTAGGGTGTTGTCCCAAGATGCCACGGTTGCAGGTTGGATCTCCAGTCAGGGCACATACAAGAAGCAATCAATGAATGCTGCAATGAGTGGAACGACAAATTGTTGTTCTGTCTCTCTGTCTGTCTGCCTCTCTCAAATAAATAAATAAGCAACCTAGCTAAATATGGCTTATTAACACTAATAATAAAATTACTGTTGTTATTATTTAATGCAGAGCAGGGTGTAGTGTTTTTCCTATTGTTATTCAGTAACGTTATTGAACTTTCTGTAGTAGTTAACAATATTATTTTACAAATACTTTCCAATCTATCCCACAGTATTTTTTCACCTGTTTCACAATATTTTTGCAGGTATACTTCCAATATTAACATAACTGTTGAGCTAGTAAGACATATTTAAAAAACATCATTGATGTAATCTTTGGATCACAGAGGAGCTGAGAATGTTTTAAATCTCACTCTGATTTATAATTCTGATATTATTAGGATTGTGCTAATGAGGCATATTACACCAAAAAGATATATATATATATGATTATTCTTCTAATTATTTCATTATTCAGTTTTGCCTATATATAATATACTCATCAAAAATTAAGAAAATTTACATGCTAAATAAAACACTTTAATAACGTGTGTTACCCTCACTTACAGGAACTTTTTCATATTCAGTCTGAGTTAAGAGTGAAAAGCAAACATGAGACTTTTGCATTAACTCTGTTGTCAACCAAAAACTTAAAAATGTTTCCCCATTGATAAATAATTTAATGCCTCTAAAACAATTGCATAGAATTAAGATGATCTGGCTTATAAATACAAATTCGACATTCATAAAAATTTGTCTTTAACAAATTTCCACTGAGTAACCATTATGCACGAAGCATTAGGGAATAAGTCAGATATTTATAACTTAAATTTTAAGGTAAAATACTGAATATGATACTTCAATGGCAAATTTAAGATCCCATAAAGCGTATTTTCACAGAAAAAGGATTTCATGTAATGACAGAGATAGACAGACAATATTTGGCCATGTTTCTTGGTTGTCAAGAGGAAAAGGAATTGAATTTGGGACACAGGAGAATATAACAAAGGGCATCATTTCTTAATATATATACATATATAGTAGACATTAAAGTTTAATTGGAATTTGATGAATAAGATTATCAAGACGAATAAAACTTAAACATCCTACCACACACAGAACAGCATCCTCATAGCAAAGAATTATCCAGCCTAAAATGTCAGTACTCATGCTGTTGAGCAATCCTGTTCCAGATTTACAATAAAATATACTTTCATTATAGCTTAACCTTTTCTATTTTTTTCTTACATCTTCTAGAGAAACTAATAATAAAATATATGAAAGCAAAATTTACAAAAAGAGAGACATTTCCAAACTCAAGGAGTCTAAAACAAAGGTTGGAAGTTGACGTTCCATTGAATGGAACACACATGGACATTTTTTTCTCCTTTCACCTATAACCAGATTTATTCCTGTAGTTATTCATCCTGCACAACTAGAGTCCCTCTGCCAATCCCAGAGCTGTTCCTAAAAAATACTGGTATTTGCATTTAGATGGTACAGAAACAAACTCTATTTGGAATAGGGTTAATTTTAGTCCAGGGAAAAAATCTTACATTCACATACTAGTAAATCTCTCTTCTTCACTAAGAAATAGTATTTGAGCATCTGGTTGCCAAATATGGGGAGTGAACTGTGGGGTAAAAAAGTGTGTGGAAAGCACGACAAGATGGTTATGGTCAAGGACAACAGCATGGTGCCAGGAGCCCACGGGGCTGGCCTGAGCAGAAAAGGTTTTCACTGTATTTCTCTTTTCCACCTTCTTTGCAGGTTTTTTTGCCCTGAACAGAGGGGACAAAAATCAGATTAGCAATGGGTTTCTAGGCACCCAGAGTTTGGGTAAAGAGGAAGCCAAGATAATATCTGCAGTCTTTAAAGGGTGAAAGGGAAGTTCCCAGAGACAACTGGGAAATGAGATGAGAGAAAAAAACCCTGTGCTGTTACCTAGTAAGGCTTGGAGGCATTGTAGACATGTAAGCGGTGCCTGGGTAAGTCAGAAACAGCCTTTAAAGATTCCTTAGCAATAAAACCACACTGAATATCAAATTATCTTGTTTTGCTTACTCAGAAGGCAATCTGCACTGTAACACTGTCCTGAAGTCACTCTTACTCAAATGAATTGACATGGCAAATGCATATTTTTGAAAATCTCTTTATTTGTACTTTTGGATTGCTGAACAGAAAGCAAAGGCTACTAATATTTTACATCTATCAGTCTTTTAGCTAAGTTAAGATATTGCTAGATTTTTTCCATGTAGTTGAAAATAAGTAAATGCTTTGCAAACTTCTCATTCCATAGGGAAATGAGAATTGTGTCCCTAACATTTTTTAACCCATAATACAATTAATGCCATTCAAATTTTTATTTAATCTCAAAACACATTTATATTCCTCAAAAGATATATTACCCTAATATTACTATGCAATTCAGAGCCATAGCAAGGCTCGGTCATAATTAATACAACACATATCATTTGTTTATGTGTTCTGTATTTTGATACAGGTAATACAAAATAACAATACGGGGAAAAAACTGTTCTTGCACAGAGATTCTGATCCAGCAGGAAATAGATTTTAATCCCTCATAATAGACAAATTTTTAATGGAAAAGATGGATGACTGAGAAGTTATGAAAACCTTTCTTGGGCAGTTCTTTCTCAAAACATCTTAAGCAAATAAGTTACGAAGTCTCACATGGAACGATTTCCAGTGTACTTAAAACCTCAGTCATTAGCTCACTATCTGCAACCTGTGTCAAAAACATGCTAGTAAATAACACTTGGAGATAGAATAACTTAACAATGCAAGGTTTAGAAGCGATGATTTGAAATGGGAACAATAAAAAATGAATTTTATGTCAGTATGTTTATCTCAGGCTCAAATCTCACAGTACCTTATAGAAATTCACTTTGCTTTAAATAAAAGCACATGATTCATTAAAGAATAAAAATGAGCCAGAATAAAGAGCAAATTTACTAAATCAAGTTCCGTTAAAGGTTATAAACCGGTATTTGAGTATACAAACCCAGTATACTAATTTTGAAATTTAAAATGCTGAGAATGCCATAAATAATCAGTTTGGATGCTAAAGGTGTAAATTATATGTCTCAGCTATTTTTAAACTGAAAGGTCATATTTGAAGTCACTCTTACTTCAAGATCATACTTCAAAATTTAATAGCATGTCTTCCCAATAATCAAGATTATCACAGTATAACTATAATTAGTTTAGTTAATTATAGTTACTTAACTTCACCATTATTATGTAAAAAATTATATTTTGCATAATATGATTGGGTGGCTTTAAAATAAGAAAAAAGTAATGATCCAAACACAAACAGAAATTTAGAGACAAAATTGGTAAAGATAAAAGCTTAAACATATAATTAGAAACAAAAAGTTCCAGGTAAATCAATTGAATCCATTCTTAGTCATTTGCCCACCAAATAAATGGTCCACTTTGAATTATGGCATATAAATTTTTACAACTTGCTTCATTTGTCAATGGAACTGTGGTTTTAGCAAATGGGAATAAGTGCTGAGGACAAAATGATACAGAAGATAAGATGGTCTTTATGCTCAAGAACTTGCTGTACAGCTAAGAGGAAGACAAGATGTCTAGTGGGAGAGAGAGCTTAAAATCTCAAGACCAAGCTCAACATTATTGAAATAATAATATACTCTGTACAAATGTGCTATAAAATTTCAAAAAATAAAAAGAATGGCAATAATAAAAGTTAAGTAATATTTAATAAATAATAAAAAGACATAGAAGATCTCAATATCTCCAAGTCATCCTCAGTTCCTGTAACCCTCTGTGAAATATCGGATTAAGTTAAAGAACTTCAAGAGATTTAATTTGGGACAGGATGCTGATTTGGATCTTGTCAGTAAGAAAGACCCTTTGAAATTGTGACTTAACATGACAATGTGTGGGTCTGGGAGTTAAGGAACAGGTACATAAAAAACAACGAAGTGACTAGGGAGAAGAACAGATGGGTTTGTGTGAAAGGATACATCAGGTAATAAACATTTATTGAATGCTTACTACATGCCAGGCATTGTTATACATATTAACTCATTTAATTTTCATCAGAACTCTATCAGATAGGCCCTACTATCAAATCTATTTTACAGGTTCGGAAACTGAGGAACAAGAGATTAAGGACTTGTTCAATACTACCCTCAGCGGTAAGTGGGGAAAAATAAGAACACCAAAAAAAAAAAAAAAAAAAAAAAATTGGATAAGTAAGAATTGAATAGAATCATTGATGAATTCTCTAGTAAGTCTACTGTAACAATCAACGTATTCCATAGTTTTCTCTCTGAAAACCAGAAAGCAAATCTGAGTCAGACATATGAACAGGCTTTTATACCACCATGAGAAAAAAATATATAAGCAAACAGATTATTTACCACCTACTTCAATACACTGTCAATGCACACAGCATCATCTATCAATATTCAATGACTGACATTTTTAGGAACCTGAAGGCTTGTCATTACACAGACTCTTCATTCTTTTAACTGGTTAAGAAGCAACTATAAAATTAACTTGCAGTTTTTTAGTAGATGCTTAAATAAAATATTAAATTGCCCATTCAATTCATATTTTTAAAAGATTTTTAAAATTGGCTTAAACATAGTCTCCAGGACATAAAGTTTTACATTTTTAATACTTCTAAAATATCAAAAGAATAATTATTTTATAAAACATGAAAATTATATAATTAAAATTTCATTGTCCATCAGGGTTTATTGAAACATGGCCACACTCATCATTTACATATTTTCTACAACTGTTTTCACGCTGCGATAACAAAACTTAGTAACTGAGAGAGAGAGAAAGCTTATGGCTAATAAACCCTAAAATATTTATCTGACCCTTTACAGGAAAAAAAAAAAGAAAAGAAAAGTTGGTGACTCCTAGGTAAACATATTGAGAAAGGTTTTCACTGTGGAATTCTCAGAGTATTTAATGTGCTAATGTTACACCATAATACCCCAGGAAAAGGAAAAGAAATCTAGCATGCAGAATTTCCTGAACTTATTTGACCTTCTTGGTTATGACATCTTACGAAATTCATGATTTACAAGAAACATTTGCAATGTACAAATTTAGCAATTTCCTTTACTATATGAAATGAAATGTCATTATTCTCACAAACCACCACTATTTAATAAGAAATTACAATATTATCTCCTTTATGTAATTGAATAATGATTATATAGAATACCATAAAAGATGCTGACGGATTCTCTTACAGAAAACACTCCAAGTTTTGAAAGAATAGATGTTGAATAACAATGTATGAGAGAGTTACAGGTCTTTGTTAAGTTTTAGAGAATTGTTCACACATGTAATTTTTTTGTCTAAAGCATGTTGTGTTCCCCATTCTTTCAGCCTTTAAAAGTTACATTGACCTTTTCTACCAATTTTAAGTGTGTTTGGGCTATTTTCTGTACTTAAAAATTGATCAATGTGGGAAACTGATGGCATTTGGAGTAAAGCAAATATATTTAATAAGATTCAGGGCACAATAGCTCTAAGTAGGGCACTTTGGCATATTGAATACATTTAGCATACAGAACTGGAGAAAATGAAAGAAGCAGGAGGTTCACTCAGACTTTCCACCTGCACCTCTCTTGTGAAACAGGTCATAACACCTTTATGTGAGAGGTGCCCTCTCTATACCTGGAGAAGAAGCACCATTATCTCTGAAGACAAAGGAACAAAAGAATCCAACAAAGAGGACTTGCTAAGTTTCCTGCAGTTTACCACACTTACTTCATATTATTTGACTTATTGTACTTCTCCACAATTGTTCACTCGTCATCAAACCTAGCATAAAAATTCACAGGTATAACCATTTTTGGCTCTTTGTTTCCTCAGAAAGGCTCCCATGCTTGTCAAACTTACAATAAATGTATATGCTCTTTTCCTGTTAATTTGTGTCAGTTTAATTTTCAGACCTACCAGGGACCTTAAGAGTGTCACGCAAGTTTTTTCCCCTCCTACACTATGCATAAAATAGAAAAGATGATGTTAAATGACAATTTAGATTGTCTTTCTTTGAAGTGTGCATGTGTGCATGCATGTATAAGCCTGTGCACACAGATGCACACACAGCAAAGTTTAAGCAAATTAAAATTAACAAAGCAAGCAAATAGTGAGGAAGTTCTGGGCCACAAGCTTACTCTGGTTATTTTCCTCAGAGTGTGACAAGTGGCTTCTGAAGTAACATTTTGACATTTTGGGGGACCACAGAGCTACAGTCCCTGGGAGAGAAAATCGCACAACCTCTGGGCCATAAATAATACATCTTTCTAAGGGCATGAAGAAAATCTGAATCACTGTTTTGATGAACAGTAATGTTACTAAAAAGCTTCCAGTAAACATAAACCATTAACACTTTATTGTAGATGTGTGGATAAAAAAAAAGCTGTGATCCATTTATACAACGGAATACTACTCAGCTGTGTAAAAGAAGGAAATCTTACATCATGGATGGACCTGGAGAGTATTATGCTAAGTGAAATAAGTGAATCAGAGACAGATGAATACCATATGGTCTCACTTATATGTGGAATCTAATGAACAAAATAAACTAACAAATGAATTAGAAACAGACTCATAGACAACAGAGAGCAGACTGATATCTGTCAGAGGGGATGGAGATTGGAGGGCTGGGTGAAAAAGGAGAAAGGGTTAAGCAAAGGGAAAAAAACTCAAACACAGCCAACAATAGGGTGGTTACCAGAGGGACGCAGAGGTGGGGCAAGGTAGAAGAGGGTAAAGGTGGGATAAATGGTGACAGAAGGAGACTTGACTTGGGATGATGAACACACAATACAATATAGAGATTATGTATAGAATTGTACACCTGAAACCTATCTAATTTTATTAACCAATGTTGTGCCAATAAATTCAATTAAAAAATAGTGTTCAAATTGGAGTCCTTCAGAAAATTAAATGTTCTATGAAAAATTGTAACAGTCAAAGATGAATTAAAATTGCCCTGAAAATTAAAATTTCACATATATATGTACATACACACACACATATATATAAATCACTATTACATACTCTAGTAATGCCATCTTACTTTTTCTAAGAAGTAATAACATATGCCGGTCATGGAGGATAAGAAAAACCATAGACATTCCATAACTGTAGAAAAGCCATAATAATAATTCTCATTAACAGAGAAAAGGGGAAGAAATGTGTAAAGAATGTGTGTTGGAGACTACTGAGGTTAAGTAAACAAAGCTCATAGTTCAGATTCCGGAAACTGATTATAATCAAAATGCAAATATTTAACCTGTAGTATTTGCCAGATGAAATGCTGAGACAATATACAATCTCATTGGAAATTCTAGTGCTTATTTTCCAGTGTTACCTGTGCCTGGCAAATACCTAAAGTTTCCTTATTGATTTGTACTTTGTCGAGAAATATTTCAAACAACAAAGCATAAGTATGTTTATTAAAGGAAAGTTACCTTGGGTGAATATTTAGTTTAATGATTGCTGTAGTTATGTCAATGTTTAGCATTTGTGTTCCTTTTGGCAGCTAAGTCCCTAACTGGTTTTGCCTTCTTAGTGAAAGATATTTCCTAATGATGGTAATTTTCGACTTGTATCTGCCTGCAGCAACTTAATATTCCTTCTCTAAATGTATCCTGAGATATGCTGGCATATTTGAATGGCACTAGAAATATGTAAGAATTTGAATTATCCGGTTGGATAGCTGAAAGTACAAGATGAACTCCTTTGTGCCCGATTTCCACTTTCTGAACATTCTTTGTAATAAACTGTAATAACATGAGAGCTCCAATTGGGAACTTATCTGAAATCACTGTTTAAATAATTAGCTCCTCACATTCATCGTAGATAAATTACCCAAAGACAACAATAAATTAATAATTTGTAAGAACAAAAGTATACCAGTGCCAGTCCTGTCATTTTGTTAAGAAAAAGGAGATACTTGAAACCATGATCAATAAGAGAAAAACACTGTTTATTTGTGTCAAAAGTATCTTATATCCATTTACTTCCTCAACATTTTAAACTCTTTAATATTCTCTGAATTTCATGGCCTCCACATGTGAAGAAGTTTGCTTTATTATTTATCTCTTTTAGCCCTTTTTTATCATCCATGTTTTCCTGTGGTCCTCCATACTAACATGACACTTTGTAACAACTAGCATTTGACATATTCGACTCATCTCTTCTTCACAAACACAAATAGCAATCCACAGTCACTTTCTCTAGTGTGTCACTTTTACAGTAACAACAGCACACCATAATAAAATGACCTATACCCTCACCCACCCCCAACAGACAAAATTCTTCTTAGGTTTATCAGAGATCTCCTAACTGCCAAATCCAATAGCCATTTTCAGCACTAAGCTGACTTGACCTGTCTGTCACACTATGCATTATGACCTTTCTCTCCCATCCCTGCAGCAATCAATTGCTTGACTTCTTGATTTCACTCTCCATAGTTCCTTCACCTTTCTAGCTTCTCTGCCTCAGTTCCTTCATGAGTCTTGCTTCCTCTGCACACTCAGCAGATATAGGAGGCATGCAGGAATGGACACAGATTCTTTGCAGCTGAACTGAGGCTGTTGTTTGATGAAAGACCATGTGCAGAGAGACCCAGCCATCTCAGTTGTCCCATCTGCACCTCGTCCTCAGCCAATCTTCTGCTCATGAGAGAGTCCAGGAGAAACCAGCAGAAGAACCACCCAGTTTACCCACAAAATCTTCACAAATAATAAAATTTGGTTTCCAGCTACTGATTATTAGGATATTTTATTATGCAGTAAGTGATAAGTAATATAATTGGCATCCCCTGGGGTTTCCATGACTCACTTCTTGTTTCACTATACACATTTTATGAGTGACTGTAATATCACCCACAACTTTATCAGCCAATTGTATGATAGTTCCCAAATCCAATTATTTGCTCTTGAACTCTAGACACCTATTTCCAACTTCCTTTTTTGCATGTTTACTTGATATTTATATGTGTATAGCCCGAGACACTTCAATTTTGACCCATCAAAACTAACCCATCATCCAATCCCCTCATACCCCAAACTATTCTGTTTCCTGATTGTCCATCTTACTAAATGTAACCATGATCCCCCTGCCCTGTCTTTCAAGCTTGAAAATTAGGAGTCATACCGATTCTTCTTTCTCTCTCCCTCATCCCCTGTTATATTATTCTTCTTTCCAAATTTTAAAATATGTATCCTCATTTCTATCACCACTATTACAATTCAGATAGCTTTCTCTTTTACAATAGATTTTGGTAGTCAGATATTAAAATTACATTATAAAATCTTGCCCACTCATAGGTGTGCTCCATAATATTGCCAGACTGCCCTTTTAAACTTCAGTCTCAATGTGTACCTTCCTCGATTAAAATCCTTACATGGTTTCCAAGTCCTTTGTTTTAATCACTTAACCTTTTCTCCCTCTCCATTTCACTCCCTCTCCTCTCTCTCCATCTCACCCCCTTTGCTCCCTACCCCCAGCCTATCTCTTCTCCCTTATCCTGGGATTCCTCCCACGATTCGATGCCTCCAGTTCATAGCCAAGTACTCTTTAAGATGCACATTCACCCAATGATTCCTGATTTTCTGCTGGCCTCCGACAGGTCTAATATGAGGGCAACCTGATTGTCACGTATATCACCCTATGTATTGGATTGACTCTAGTGCCACATTTTTGTTTTCACTCTGGGCTTTTCTACAACCTGTTTCCTTGGCCTGAAACACACTTCCTCCTCCTCCTCCATTGGACTAACTCTTACTCATCTTCAAATATTGCTTCCTCTAGGAACACTTCCTTATCTTCTCTGAATAACACAAATTCTACCACCCCAGATAGAAATAGATTTCCACTGTTGATGTTTTTACAGAACACAGTGACATTCTGTAATGGAACTTCTACATTTATTTTTTATAGTTTTTTAGTCAGGTCCTGGACTGAGTCTTTCATCTTTGAAGTCTATGTGCCTAACATTGATTTTAAATGTTTCTTTTATTTTTTTGGAGTAGCGGTGGGCTGGAAGGTTGGGAGATGGGATCATAAATGGGGTGGGAGATATATGAAGGGAATTTCTCAGTCAACCAGGGCCTAGTAGTCACAATAGTTCCACCACATTTTTTTGTAAATAAAGTTTTGTTGAAATATAGTCATGTTCACTTAATTATGCATGGTCTACAGGTGTTTTCACACTGTACTGACAGAGTTGAGTATTTGAGAAGATAATATTATGGCTGGAAAACCTGAGATATTCATTATGTGGCCTTTTACACATTAAAAAAATGCCAACTTCTGACCTAGATGATTTATCTGCACCAAAAATCTAAATTTTAATTTATTTAAATACTAAAACATTTTTGAACTCCAGTATCTACACAATAACTCTCAGTCTGATTCTCTAGAGGATACAAAGGTAATAATAACATGGTCTTTAAACAGAAGAAATTTACAATCCCATGGAAGTGATGGACATGTTCAGAAGTAATTTCAGCCAAAGATAATGGTTAAAGGATTGCTAAAGTGATGGCTGCTAAATGTTTTGTGGAAACAGGGTGGTTTAATACAGGATTAGTCGGCCTGAAGGCTCCGATTGGGAAACAATGTGTTTTGCCTTTAGAGCCCCATTGCAGATGCAGCATGGTCCATACTAATCAGCCCCATATGGATGTCAGAGGTATCAAGTAGGTTGGTTGAAAAGTTGCTTTCACCGTCCCATGGCAGCTGCAGCATGTCCAAACACCAGGTGTTTGGAGGTGGACTATTTAGAAACATTTAAATGGCACCTTGAATTTTTTTACTCATCACCCTGATGTTCTTCCCTCCCCAAGTTACTCTTGCCATTATTTTCTATTCTTTATGGTGATACACTCTATCCCCAGTTACTCTGGCCTAAAACCATAGTTATTATTGACTCTTTTTTTCCATCCTGACACTTTCTACTGCTCCTTGTCAACTCAATCTTGAATTCCTATAAATTCTGCCTCTGTAGTGACTCTTAATAGTAACTGCTACCTGAAATTTCTTGTTTCAAACAGTATTTGAAATAATTGTTTCATTTATTGTTTGCTTATTGTCTGCCTGTCTACGACAGCACTGTATGCTGAATGAGAGTAGAGGCCTTGACCTTTCTCGTTGTTTTATCCCCAGTGTGTAGAATAACACATCACACATATTAAGAGGTAAATATGTATTTATTGTTGAACGCATGGATTTTATTATACTTTCAAATGTCTGCCTTGTATCCTAATTATTTAAGTATGTCTGTGTGTCTCCTAATCAGCAAGTTCTTTAAAAGTATGATTCATGTCTAATTCATCTTTAATTTCTCATAATGCCCCCCCAACATGTGGGGTTCATTTAATATTTCTGGATTTTTAAGAGTCATCAAATAACCATCATGTTGAGTCACAACATGCCAAATACACAATATATACAAGTAGATGCCAAATATGACAGCATGGGATAGTTTCTGAATGCTTTGTTTTGGGGTGCTAAGGTAAATAAGAAAGCAATACAACAGAATGCCTGCCTTCATAAAGCATTACAAACCACAAGGTGCCACTTTACTTAATCCTCTGAACTGTGATTATAGAAAGTTGTCCTAACAAAACAACAGAACCACAAAAATGATCAATATTTTTAAAAGTAATTCTGTCTAAGTCTCATGTCTATTAATAATAGTCCTAGGGAGAAATTCTCTGACTTTCAGCACTAGAGTAGATGAGCAGGCAGCCCCCAAACCACAGCTAATGCTGCGAGGTCCACTGTGGTGAGTGCCTGCCCGCCCCTGCTGTCAGAAAAGATGGACTCCCAAAGGCTCACTATAGCTGTGTAAGTGCTTTTTCTAAATGCGTAAAACTTTTCTTCATGTGAGATTATAGTTATTTTTATGGCTACCCAATAGAAACAGCTGTGGTTTTAATAGCATCTTTCAGAGCATCCAGGCAAAATTAAGGTCATATGTGCAGAGCTAAAAATAGGTATCTTCACACCCTACTGTGAAAGACTGTGATTTCCCCAGCTGAATGTCCTGCTACAAGATTGTAAGTACCTTCAGTTATCCATACTGCAGAAAATTCCGGAAGGATTTAAAAAGGTCAGGTAAATAAGGCTCATTAGAGTAAAGAAAGGCATTTGAGGAGACTAAATGTCCTAGTCATTGGTTGAGAACCCACATACACTCTGTAGTATACTAATTAGCCTCAGACATAAAACTCCTATTGGTTATACAACAGAATCAATGAGCATAAAAATTTGCTGAAGTTAAACCACTATATGCATTAATAGGATTAAAATTCAAAAGGTGCAAAAATAGTAGAATAACCCAATCCTATGAACTGATAATCTGACCAATCCAATATGATAATTAGAATGAACAACAGTTAACTACAATGGACTGTAAGTCTAGTACTGTTATAAACACATCTTTAACATTTTCCTCTACACTTCCTCAGTTGTAAAATGTTGTTTTCTAACAATCTAACCAAGATTATAAGTTGTCACCAAACAGACCATATTTCTGCCTACTTACAAATTCTTCTCTTCTGATTATCCTACCTGAGTCAGGCCTATAAGCTTTGTGTTATTCAAGCCCATCCTACACCTTTTTATATAACTTATTGTGTTCCCTTCTCTTGTCCAAGCCTGTCACCTAACTGTAGGAGTTTAATAAGTGCTAATTATGATGATGCTCCTTTTATTTTCCTTAACCTTCATTTACTTCTCTCTTATAATCTTCTGATGATGCTCCTTTTATTTTCCTTAACCTTCATTTACTTCTCTCTTATAATCTTCTACTTAGAGTAAATCAAAAACATTAATTGAGCACCTACTGTACAGAGAAAAAGCCTTCCTCCACTCCAAAATATTATACTCTCATTTTCTTAATTGTATTATAAAGATTGTGCTTTTATCTACCCTGTCAAAGATAGCTTCCCATGAAAGAATTATTTAAAAATAAGTTCATGCATGAGATATTTAACTATAATGCTGTTTTCTCAATTAGAAGTTCAATCTCTTAGGAATGGAGTTTTGTCTTTGTATGTCTGGGACAACACAAAATCGAGAGTTTACCATTCCTAAAAAATAAATTAACAATTCATAAAATGTACATACTTGCTTAGCAGATATTAAACACTCAATAATTCTTAGATATTATAATTTATAAACAAATCACATCTCATTATCAGTAATAAACACATTGACTTTTACTATAATGCTACCTTTCATGGTGGAGGTTATGTGGCAACACATCATGTTTTAGGTAAAATGAAATCACGGACACAAATTCTCCTTGTAATTCTCTTTTCTAAAGTTATCTTGAAAAGGTAAACAAGGAAAGAACAACTCTAATCTGCAGAAGATGTTTTAGAATTATAAAAACTTAGACATGAAAAAGACTTTAAGTATTTGATCTCTCATTTTATTAAAGATAAGGTTAACATATTTAAAATATGTATGTCTTCTTTTTATTAAAACTCCACAAACACACATAAGGAATGATCCCTAAAATCACGCTATGCTATGCATTGCAAAAATCATTAATGATCTCACAATTTGGCTCAAAAAAAGTACGAGCATTAAACTAATCTAAAAGACTTCAGAATTCATATATTTCATCAAGATCCAAAGATAGTTTGTGTATTTATACACTCATTTATAGACTCATTTTTAATTTTATTCATTAATTTATAATCTAGTTCTTTATAGATACAGATAGGAAAAGAGATCAGTGGTGATACAGAAGTTTTAGTAAGTCAAGGCAGAGATTTTGAAACCCAAAATATCACATCATATTTGAGTATTAAAGACTTAGATATACTTTATAGCATTTTTAATTTGACAGGGCTGAACAAAAAGTAAATATTTTGAGATTTCATTATGTCCCAGTATTGTGTTGTTTATATAACATAGTTAAAAGTATGGATTTAAATTTTGTCTTTGCCACTTACTTGCTGCACTCCTCTGTGACTGTAAAATAAGGACAATAATAGCACCTTCTTCCCAGCATTATTTTAAGTATCATGTAAATTATTTAAAGCAGACTTGGCACACAGTGTTAGAAAAAGTATGATCAGCAGCAGATCCACCCTGAAGCTAATGAAACGTAAGCACAAGGGCCGCTTTATTTGTCATGGCCACCTTCCAAGACCCCAGAATGACCTTAGCAATACTTTTATTCATAATTATGTATTCTTTTCCTTCAAGAGCACCCCCTCTAATGATCAAACTTGGATTTAACTTTGCATGTTGTTATTGCTGCTGCTGTTGTATTAGAAAGATTAGGTATTTGCTCTAGGGCATACAACTACTAATGGCAGATCTGAGATATGACCTAAGGTCTATGTGAATAAAGAGCTGTGATTCTTAAGCAAGATATTTTTCTGCCTATTTCTAACATTTTTCTCTCTGTTTCATAACTGTGATTATACAAAGAAAATAAATACTCCTCTCATGTGAGAAAACAAATGTTTCACAATCCTATTTCTCTCTTCTCTCACAAGAAGGAGGAAATGCTCACATTCAGAGGTGGTGTACACAGTAGCCATCCACCATTGTCTGCCAAAACTCACTTATACATACTTGATTTTGTTTAATGAGCATGAAGTTAAGGAAGAGTATCCCTACTGAAGAATGAGTTTCCTTGGTTTGTTTTCTACCTAAAGTCAGGTAGAGTCTTTTATAGCATCTATTTGTCAGATATGTCCCTTCACCATTTGACAAGAAGAAGGAGGAGTTGAGCTAGGATTAGGGATAAAAAGAGGTTGACTTTGAATTTCTGGATCCATTCTTTAGGTTACTCATGCATGCATCAGGCATACTGATCTATTACTGTGAACCAAATACTGTATGGTGATCAACTCTCTTTGGCGAGCACATGATAAATCAATTTATTGAACTATATAAGTATTCATTGAGCACCTACTCACAGGTGACCCAGAAAGGAATAGGATAAACTCCCTGATCTCACTAAGACTATATATACTCAATGAGAACTTTTATAACTATCTTAAGTTATTTTATTTATAAAAAACAGAGGGCTTCCTAGCCCTTTGTTTTCTTGGTCAGCATATTTAATTCTCATTGATTATTATTATTCTTGAAATATTTTGTCAGTGCTAAACATCTTCCTAGAGCTCTATTCAATTCACATAAAGTACTGACTTTACCCTTGGGTAACCATTCACATCAGTAATTTTATTATAACCAACCAATATCCAAACATTCGCTAGAAAGTATAATATTATAACAGGTTCCAGAAAATACAATCAAAATTTGCTTTACAAAGTAAATTATCAATTCATAAAGAATTAATGTTTTATGCATTGTGTGTCTTTAGCCAAAAGAATGTCTTTAAAAACTCCTAAGCAAATACACATTAAATAACATGGCTGGTGTAGCTCAAAGGATTGAGCACGGGCTGCAAACCAAAGAGCCGCAGGTTCAATTTCCAGTCAGGGTACATGCCTGGGTTGTGGGCCAGGTGCCCAGTAGGGGGCCACCTAAGAGGCCACACATTGATATTTCTCTTCCTCTGTTTCTCCTTCCCTTCCCCTCCCTCTTTAAAAAACAAGACACTAGAACACAGAAGTATGCTGAATCTCTTTGCATGGACATGGTGCAGGGCTTTCGAAAACCAATGTGCTAGAGACAAAGAGATTTGTTTTCAGGAACCAGTACCCACATGCACCTGA
Source organism: Glossophaga mutica (assembly GCA_039655065.1). Lineage (NCBI taxonomy): Eukaryota > Metazoa > Chordata > Mammalia > Chiroptera > Phyllostomidae > Glossophaga > Glossophaga mutica. The sequence goes on from CM077304.1 coordinate 80,752,015, forward strand.
AAGAGGTAAACTTGTACCCCCACTTCAACTTCCTTTCACTTTCAGAACTAAAAGTAAAAGAGACACAGTTTTGTGAATTACTCGAAGCTATTATCAAATCTCCTAGAAATACATACCAATCAAAACTTACGTAAATAAAATTGTTAGCCAACTACAAACTTTTTTCAAAAAAAAATCCATTTAAGAACTTTATACTTTGACATTTCAAGAATTAGTACAGAGCACAACAATATATCTCATGTAGTGGATTTTAAGTTGGCTATAGTTGTTTGAGTAACAATTCGAGATTTAACCTAGAGCTCAATTTCACCACTGCTACTTGCTCTCAGGCTATTTTTGCCAGGAACGGAGCATTCCACTCATTGTTCTTAACAAGCTGTCTGCTGCCAACTAGTAACTACTTAAATTACCAGGTATCATTAAGGGAGATCTCTTTCAGGAACTCCTGGGAACTAAGAAGATGTACATGCTCAAATATCTGGCATTTCTAAATCCAGTTTGGGGACCATTTAAAATACTTATTAAAGGTTAGACAAAAACATTCAATAATAATTTCCCATTCTTCAGAATTCATGAATGACCATCCTAATTATAAAGAAAAAAAATATCCATTTTGCCAGAAAAACTTAATTCTTCTAACCAGAAACTTAATTCTTCCTTCTGATGAAGCATTCACGGTATGATGTACTTATAAGAGCAATTTAAAGCACCTGTTTTTTTAAACCTTGGCCATATACGCTTTAATTGATTCAAAAGCAATTTTAAACGCACATTTTATGTATCAATCATAAACAACAGAGCTGAAATTTTATTTCTAATATATTTATTACAAATATATTTTGGCAACTTCTAATTTGAGGTTGATTATTATGACAGTGTTTCCTATCATTTGTGAAAGACATATATCCATAGGTATAAGGACAGCCAAGAGCCGACTGAACAGTACTTAATAATAATTATGAAGGCCACATTAACTAGATTACGTCCCCTCATAATCATTGTGAATTTTCTTTTCTCTTACAAATTGCCTAAATGAACTATTTATTTTAAATTTTCAACAAATGTATGAGATGGTGTTTTACTATGACAATTTTCTGCTTCTAGCAAGGTTTGGTAAAAGGTTCAACCAATTCTCTACCCTCGAATTTCATTAATTAAAACCCCAAGGAATCATACATAACTCACAAGCAAGGATCTCTAAAAGCTTTACAGTGACATTCTACCTTTCTGAACTTTTACAACAGTTGCTGATTGCTATTCAGTAGCAATAGTTTTTGAAACAACCATTATCTTGAAAATAGAACTAATACAAAGATTGCAAATAGAACCTATGTGAATATTTGAATATGTTAATAATCTAAATCCAATTACTGAATTTTCATTTGAATGCCAAGTGAAGTTTGCCTTCATTATTTGCTTCTTAGGCTTTTATATGAAAAAATACATATATATGTATAGTGACTTTTAGAAAACATTTTTTCAGAACTTTGAAGAGTTTATTGAAAAGAAAATATCAAGACTCTCCAATAATTTTATTCTTCATGTTGAACAAAAAGCTGCATAAGATCTTTCAAAAGCTGTCCTGAAAACTACTCTTCCTATTAAATATGACTACACTTAGAAAATAAACATTAATTCTGATTGTAAATATAAAGAATTTTAGATTGGCTTCATTTATTTTATTTCTAAGGGACTTAGAAATAAAAGGCATAAAAGATTTGCATGCTCAAATACAATCATTTTGTGACCATACTCTCGAATTTCCTGAAGATCGTTTCCGAAATTTTTGAATTAAATACTTTTTTAGATTTGGAAAAGATAATCTGGTAGGGTAGGATAAACTTAGTGTCCAGGCCCATATAATTATTTTTCTATCTCCCTGGGTTTTGAATTCTATCAAATGCCAACTAAACCTTTATGAAACATTTCCTTTTATATAATACCAGCTGACATCAGATGATGAATAGAAGATAAAATAATTACTATATTTCAGTTTGAGTACAAATTATAATTTCAGCTTACAAAATTATATGAACAACTCTATCACAGGTCCATCATGGGGCAGATGCTGTTCTAGGCAGGAAAACACACTGGTGACTAGACGTACATGCCCAGCCCTCTCCAGGAATCCCAACTTGTGTCTTTGAAAGGTTTTTATGCAACACAAAGTTTCATTTGTGTCCTGTTTGTCTGTAAAACTCTCAAATATCTACGTGTAATGACAATATTTACAGACCTGTCTCAGGTAGTTCAATCTTAGATGATTAAGTATCACTCTAAGAGAGGACAAAATGAAAAGACCAAATAAGATATCGAGAAGTTCAATAAACAAACTTTCTCAAATTTTTATAATTTCAAATTCTTAATATTCTTTCCAGTAATTTGAACTTTTCCCTGCTAACAAAGATGCAATTACGTTCAAGTGGTTCTTTTAGTTGTATGAATTATATATCACGAGGTATGCAAATATAGTACTCAAATTCTTCCTTTACATTCTACAAGGAATTTTATACAATGTTTGAGGAATGCATTCACTGTTATCAGATAAATGTTTTATTATCAATCACATTTTCTATGAAAGAATAGGGACATGTCATTTAAGGAAAGATATTTGGTTTTTCTATGTCCTAGTAGGATTATTTAAATCATTATAGAATCAAATTTGGTAAAGGAAATGGATGTGACCAAGTTTTACCTGTAGCTTCCACTTTTGAGAAGCTGGAAAATAAAATAGAGGAAAACAAAAATATCTCACTAATAGCACTACTAAACCTGAAAAAATCAATAGACAAATTATATCTCATTAAACTGCATGGCTTATTTACTGCTTAATTTGAAATACACATAGTTGTACATACTTGACTACCACTGTGGTTCACATTTTTCTAAAGGGTCACAAAACACAACTCTGTAAACAGAAGCACTCAATGATAGGAGGAACTTAATATCCTGTTACCAGTTTTGCCAAAACAGGTTCAAAATAAAGCATCATCTTTGGGAGCACCATTCCATTTTCTCAGAGAAACTTGAAATACTACGAAATTCCTCACTTGTTATTGTTGTTTATTTACACTTTTCATAATTTTGCATAAAAAAGTCACATACTCACCTACCTCCTTAAACAAAAACTAGTTTTATAGGCAGAGTAGATGAGATGGTGCAGCTGCAAAATTGAGGTGAGGACGGTGGAAACGTACTCCCCTGAGGGAAACTCACAGCAGTGCATGCAAAGCTTTAGGGCACTGTTATCTGGCATAGCGATGGCAGATTTCTTAAATTTATAACAATAAAAAACAAAAAGTGAACACAGACGCATGCGCACAACGATCCCAAACTACAGAGGAAATATTCAAAAAGATCAGAATGCTAGAAATATAACTTGTCTTATAAAACCATGAACTTTCCCAAAGTAATTTTTAATGTATTTTGATAGCATTTAAACAAGTATACTCACAAATAATGCTACTGAATAATAATTTTAAAAGTAGTAAGGATTTTCTTTTGACAAGGGGAGTATTGTGGAATTTTTTAATGTACTGAGATACAAACCTATTTTTGATAACCATCACTAACATATTTTTGATAATACCCAAATACATATTTTTATTTTGCCATATAGCTTTATCAATTACCAGAAAATCCATATTTGTGGTATAAGTTATTAGCAAATAAAATGGGTTTAAATTTTTTGGAAGTATTAATCACTGCTGTTTTAGTTTCTTAAGCAAACAGTCAACTAAATCATGAATACATTTGCAATGAGTTAGAAACAGAATGTTTCGAGTACACATTCAGTACAACTTAAACTGTGGAAATTTACTTTAAAGTTGTATCACTCTATATTCCTACATAGACACCTTAATTGTATTATTTCCTACCATCTAATTGTATGCTTTTAAATTTACACTAAGTAAATTATAAGTATAAACAGACATGATTGAGAGACGATTTGTGGAAAAGCCCTTACACCAAAATGAATATATTAAAAAGTAAAGCCCATGCGTAAAGTTATTCTCACTTTTTTTTGGCCAAGAAATATAACGTTGGAGATGTTAATAAAATATTTAATAGGACTGAAACACATTACTGGCTCAAAAAAATAATCTGTGTGTGTGAAAGAGAGACACAGAGATAGAAAGAGGCACAGAGACAGAGAGATTTACACTATGAACATTGAAGGCTTGAAAGAGCAAAGGAAATCAAATCAAAGTACAATATTAATAAGGATTAAGGAGGACAGCTGTTTGAATCATCCTTGAGTTCCTAAAACCACTTAAAGTCTGCCTAGATTTTGAAAGAAACAGTTCATGAAAAGTTTCTCTACTGGGTATTTTCACTTCAGGAACTGTTTAAGTTTCAGGATTGCCCTACTTTAGGGGAGCCCAAGCATTGATTGCTTCAGGATTGTATCAGCCTCTGTGTTTTTCGTTCTAATTAATGGTTAACGAAATTTCCTTATATCGTCACCAAAAATTTAACTCATCCTATAACACACTAAAATTCTGTCTGAAGCAAAGTGAAATTTGCCAGCCCACCAATCTCAAATATGCAAGGCAACACAATGAGATTTGGGAGATGCTGGCTGTGGAACAATGGCCAAAGCGGGAAACGTGAGTTAAAATAATCATTATCTTCAGCGATCCTTGCCCTGACCACTGCAGTCATTGTTAGGGAAACAATATCCTCACCAGTTAAGTATAAATACAAGACCTAACTCCCTAGGCCTTTGTCCCCCAAGAACAATTTTCATCAAAATCTAACTGGAAAACACACATACACACACATACTTTTACACAAACTCGCGAGCACACACACACGCTGGACTTTACCTGTTTTTATGCCGAGTCTTTAGCAAGTTTCTTCCAAAGGGAGCCATGGTCCAACAGGCAATTGAACAGAAAGGATCTTATCTCAAAACTTATCTGAGGGTGGGGGGTGGGGGTATCTGGATTTCTTGGGTAAAAGGAGGAGGATTGGAAGCCTGCTCCTCACCTCCTCAGGTGTTCCTGGCTTTCAGCTCATTAGTAACCGGCTAAGAGAGTTGCTGGGAGTTGTGCAACTGCTGCTTAGCTTGGAACTGAGAGATTGTTGTGGCTGCTGCACCTTTGGAGACCTGCCCAGCTTCAGCTTCGAAGAAGGCTTTTGAAGGCAGGAAAAGAAAAAAAAAAAAAAAAAAAAAAAAAGGAGAGGAAGGGAGGGGGACTGTATTGTGTTCTGTACTTATTTGCAGACTTGCTAACTTCAAGGACTGCCAACCCCACAGGCAGGGTAATACCCACGGAATGGTAATTTCACCCCATTTGGAAAACCCCCTCCCTTCCTTCCACACCCAACCACACAAGGTGAACTGAACACACATAAAAGAATTAAAAGTAAATACCCCACCTCCCAGCAGCTCCAGTCTGTGAAAAGTAATCTGATCGTCGCAAGCAGGAGTGAGGGCCTAGAACTCTTTGCCTATTGACTCGATACAAAAATCCCCCGCCCTGGTGTCAGTGCTGTAAAATACGCGGAGGAGGAGCGAAGCGGGAGAATCCAGGTAGTCGCAGACCACTGGGATATCTGAGTCCCTGACTTCAAGATCCTAAGAGCTTCCCCCAACTCCACTGCTACACACTCTTTTTGGTTCATCTTCCAAGCAAAAGGCTCCTGACCACATTCTTGGCCTAGGAAGCAGCCTAGGGGGTGGGGGTCCGACTTCCGAGGCGTTAACACCAGCCTCAAAAACCTCTTGGGCATTTACTGGGCCTTTGGGGGCGTGGGAGTTTGAAGGAAGAGCCAACCGTTTGCTCCCACCCCTAATTTAACAAACTAGTAAAGTAGCAGTACGCGCCTGGAGGATTTCATGCAACTCGAAGTGTACAGTGGAAGTCAAGAGGCAGATGTCACCCGGTCTCCTGCGAGCTCGGTCCCACCACCCTGGCAGCCCCGGCAGAGCTGGGCAAGGGGACGCGAGTGCAGACAGCTAGCTGAGCGCCCACCGAGCTCTCATACGCCCCAGATGCCGTGGGAAAGAGCTGTCTGGTCGGGAGTGCCTTCAGAGTTTTCCCAGAACATTTTTTTTTTTCTGGGATTTCGCCCCTCTAAGTCCCCTCCCTCCTGCCCCTCCTACCCTCCCTACGCCACGCTTCTAATCATTGGCTTCCACGGCAAAGGGAGAGGGGGAAAAAAAAGCCAAAGGACTGTGGGTTCCCTCTGAATCACATTTCAGATTAGTGGGTCTCTGGACTTTGGCAGAGAAAACAAATGGCTCGCACTTTCTTTGGGAGCCCAATCCCCATCCCTAATAACATCTATCAAAAAAACAAACAAGTGATCTCAAAAGTTACTATAGTTTTACAGGTACTGATTTATTCAGGATTCTGCAGAGCTCAAAAAAATCAATTTTTCAATATCTACTATCATAATTCTTCTCCAGTCCTCTATATTGTGTGTTTCTATATGTATATATACATATATGTACTTTATATATCATTTAAATACATTATTTTATAGTTGTACTTATTGTATATAAGCTGTATATTTTATTTTATATATAGCTAATTGTTACAAATTAGAAAACATTATAATAACGAATACTTTAATTCAATTACGTTTTCTCTGGTCCTGGAAAACAGGATAATTTTTTAAAATACCCACTTTTAAAATAGGTCTATAATAATAATACCAAGGAAAACGTTTAAAATATAAAAAGTAGTAATGACATATTTTGTTTTACATGCTTGTGTGTGTGTGCGTGTGTGTGTGTGTATTTGTTGAAGGACCAAAGAGCTCCTGATCACAGCATTGGCCTGGGAAACAGCCAGGTTCCTACATTATATAATCATATCCACACTTTGCATGCAACATGAATACCATAATCTTGTGTATACATCAGTTTCGGTTCTTGATTTTATTTTACAAGCACATCACAAAAAAAAAAAAAAAAGATTTAAGCTATTATGGAAGATGACCCAGTTATTCTAAGTTGTTCTAAACATAATACACTAAAGCTAAACTATTTACCTATTAATATAATGCTTGCAGTGATTTTGCAAAGAATTTTATATTTACAAATATCTTTTTCCTGTAGTTTTGGTTCTCCACCCTTATTAAGATTATTTGTATATGCAATTTTCATATAAAACAGTTTTCACTAAAGAAGTTTTAATGGAGCAAGAGGAAACAACATTACATCTTTACTAGTACATTTATAATCTTATGTTGAGTTTCAGGTTAGCACAAATGAATCTCATTTATGATGTTGTTATTCCTCACATAAAATATCCTATTAATACTGTTCATGACAAGCTCTTTGATGTGTAAGAATTAAACACAAGGGTTAATGTTCTTCTGATATTAAAAGCTCAAAGGATTTAAAACATAGGCACTAATATCTAAATAGAAAAATAAGCAAATAACAATTTTTAAAGAGAATAACAAAACTATGCTAAAATTCAACTTTATTAGTAACCAGATATTGTATAGGTAAATTGAAATGAGATTTCATTTTGTCTTTACCAAATTGCCTGATTTTTAGAATGATGGTGCTGTACTCTGTCAGTATGATGATCAGAGTATACTACTCTACATGAGTAGAATAAATAGATATTTCCTTTGTACAAATGAATTTGGCTATGTATAACAATAATAGTCAAAATATTTACACTTTTATCCAAGTTTATTCTCCTAAGGGTTTTCTTACAAGGAAATTATCAGTTTCATAAAAGTCTTATGTTTATGGATATTCATTTGAGAACTAAATAAAATAGGGCACACAAGTGTTGTCAAAGTATTAGACAAAGTACTATTTCTTTTAGCAGGGAAGGTAGGAAAGGGAGTAGTATAAAAATTATCCTAAAATAAAGCAAACAAATGACTATGCCTTTTCAAGGATATGGTGGAGCATTGAATAGCAGTTCCTCCGCCAAATTATTCACTTCTTTGGAAGAATGCATTTTTTAAACATACTTTTTACTATTGGTTAGGCTCATACTCTGAAAAATTAGGTGTTAAATTTTAAAAAAAGAGTTGAAAATAATTTTTTCAGGAGTAGTACAAGTGATTTTTGTTTAGTAGGAAGATAACTCAAAAGGTTTTGATTTTATTGCCCTATAAGACATCACTAATTTTATATCTAACTTAATTTTATTTCTGTATTCTTTCTTTGATTCACTAATTATATATAGTAGTCTTTCCTCTCCTCTTTTGGATCAGCTTTACAATTCTGCTGAATCCCTCATTAATAAAGTAAGCCAATCTTTGATACTTGCCTAGAATATATTTGTATGAGATTCATAAATCTCAGAGTTTTTAAAAATTGTGTTTTAAAAAATTCAGAATGCATCAGTTCTTTTTTGAACCAATAGCAAATCTTCATAGAAGAAAGATTGTATACAATCCCTACCTTTCTTAAAAGATAAAATGTGTAAAATAAGTTTTGAGGGTAGGAAATAGTTAAAATGTCCGTTGCTCATCCATGAGTTTGAAGCTCAACCAAAAGAGATAGAAAAGGTGTATCTCCTTATATATTTATTTTTAAAAATTTTTATTGTTGTTCAATTTCTCCTTATATATTTAAATTAACATGAGAAGTGACATGGAAGATGGTACATTACACTTGATAAAAAATGAAGGAATGAGTGAATATTTTTCTTGATCAAATGAAAATTATTTAATTTGTGCTTGAGATGATCTCAAAAGCTAAACAGTGTTAAAAGATGCATTCTGATAGAAAACCCTGTTGTTGTTGTTGTTGTTGTTTTTGAGGGGGTGGGGCTTCTGCTTTATTTAGAACATCAAAAATAACATTTTATATAAGCACCTGGGACCTGACCCCAGAATACTGGAAAATTCCTGAAAGCATCCTAAAGGCAAAGATGTTATAAAAAACACAGGACAAGCCAGGTCACAAAGACCAGACCTTGAACATAAAGCTAACACTGAAGCAAACAGACCTACACAAAACCAACTGAAACACCCTGTTTTGCATCTGCCCTATTACTTAACTACAAGCCCTTTCATTCTTAATAACCCAATGGAAGTTCATGGCCCCAACCTTTCCAGGCTGGCATAACCCTTTACATTGGCTCCTTTCCTCTCTTGGAAAGTGAATAAACTTTGCTCTGCATGTTTTCTACTCTTTGTGAAATCTTTCACAGCCCACATCACTGGCCATGCTAACATTTCAGTGGCCTGCACAGGGACCATTTACTCCTCTCCACCTTCTGAGACTTGCGACCAGGGGAGCAGTGGGCAGCAGTAGCTTGTCCCAGGCTAACCCTCTGACCTTGTCTCTGGAGCCTTTGAGGAATCCTCCCTCTCACCTCCTCTCCATGTCACCCAACCCTGTAGACAGCCTCTTTGTCACCATGTCCACAATCTGCGATCTGTTGTGTCTGGGCCAGCTCATTTCATCCGTGACTGGGAGGACTTTGAGGGACGGGGTTGCCCTCATCTGGCACCTGAACAGAGACCCTCGGATTCAGGGCCTGCATTGGCTGAGAGGCTAAGAGCCCTTATCACAGAAGGCACACATAGACAGATGGTATTCTGTGCCTTCATCCCATGAATGTGGTCTCCTCCAGACTTTGGATTGACAGCCTACCATTGGACCAGGATCCACTTTGCACCATCGAATTGCCCGAGCCTTGGGTACCTCTCCATTGCAGTTGATCATGAGGGGAGAGGAAGATGGCGGCATGTTAGGAGACAGTGGATTCCACTTCCCCCTACACATGGGAAAAAAACCTAGCCAATCTACAGAGGAACAGAGCAAACAGCCAACAGTACCCCAGCATATATGAAAATAGGAGACCAAAAATTGTAGCAGACACTGAAAAACCAGACGGTGGAAGTGGTGAACACCAGGATACCCACTGGAAGAGGAAATCCAACAACAAAGGAATCACCAACAGATAACAACAGAAGAAGGTGAAGGAGGAAGTGGAAACCACACAAATCTCAATCCAGGACCTATATGGAAATACAAATAAATAGTGGAGAAACTACCTAGTAAAAAGAACTGAACAGGAGCAAGAAAGAATCCTCAAAACCTTGTACACATGAAAGAACCAGCTTCAACACAACCTACCCTCACCAGCAGAACAAAATACAAGAGGTGATGGACAGAGGGACCCTCAGTTAACGAACTGGTGGGAAGGAACCACCAAGGAAAGACCCAACTGTGGGGGGGGTCCCTGTCCTGGGCGCCAGATGTGGTGGGGCTCTGCGCACAGAGCCCCATCCCTCCATCACGGATGAAAATAAAACTACCAAGACATGATCTGCTTGGGGAGGAGAGGTGGACAAACTCTCAGAGGAGAATGACCCAGAGCCCCTTCCTCACTAGGCTTTTATTGGGTTCAAATACACAGGAATACAGGTAAGTCAGGTGACAAGGATCAAACAATGGTTAACATTTCAAAGAAATCTGAGGGCTTAATCTGAGTCAGTGTCAGAAAAAGGGGTTGCAAAACTTTGGGAGACATACTCATTTCTTCCTCGGACCCTTATCATTTGAATGAGTGCACTCTTAGCAAAGCAGGTTTCACAGGGTTTTAGGAATTCTTTCTTATGCCCGATCACCCAGGGAGCTATCCTGGCCGGCGCAGGGCTGCACCGCTTGCCCTCACAGTTTCAGGCTTTAAGCCGATTAGGAAGCAGAAGACATATCCCAGATGGAAACGAGGACTCAGGCTATGTCAGAATAGCCGGGGGGCGAGGGTCCATCACATCCTCTTTGCTGCAGCCACCCCCCACCCCCGAGTCCTTCCATGAGGGCCTTCCAAGTGGTCATGTCTGGCTTAGGTTGCCCCTCCTATGAGGAGTCTTACCCGTCATTCACTACCGACCAAGCGTTGGGGCCAGAAATAGATGAGGCAGAAGCAGTGCTCCTGCCAAGGAGATAAGCTTTGTCTCCTTAGTAGGTCACGTTCTATTGACAGAACAGACCCAGATGAAGTGGGTCCCTAGGCTCTTACACAGCCCACCATGGGGTGAGGGTTACAACTCCTGAAACCAGGCTGAACACTCTGCAACACCCAACAACAATCAAAACCCAAAGACAAACAAGAGCCAACTTAAATGACAGACCAACTGGTGAGCTTGGGAGATCAAGGAGACTGCACCACTGAATCTCACAGGTATTCTACCACAGAAGTTCACAACATAAACCCAGGGAGCCAGAACAGATCAATTTAAGAAGCTGAGGCTAACAAGAAGAGTCTCACAAACAGTGGGAAGACAAAGAAACAATCCCCAAATTGTTGAAAGGAAAGAAGGAAGCCTCAGAAAGAATGCTAAATGAAATAGAAGCAACTCAACTATCAGAGAGTGAGTTCAAAGCAATGGATATCAGGAAGCTCAATGAGTTCAAAATGAGCTACTAGAAACTACAGGGAAGCTACAATGAACTCACTGCAAACTATATTAACATGAAAAAGGAAATAGAAACTATCAACAAGTGCCAAGAGGATATGAAGAATACAATTTCTGAATTGAAGAACACAGTAGAAGGAATCGAAAGCAGGATCGATGAAGCCAAAGATCAAATCAATGAATTGGAGCACAAAGTAGAAAAAAAAAAAACACTCAGAAAGAGCAAGAAAAGGAAAAGAGGCTCAGAAAGAATGAAGAGGGATTAAGAAAAATGCAAGACAATATGAAATGTAATAATATCCGTATAATAGGGATAACAGAAGGAGAAGAGGACGAGCAATTGATAGAAAACCTACTTGAAAAAGTAATGATGGAAAACTTCCCTAATTTGATGAACAAAAAAGTCACACAGATCCAGGAAACACAGAGAGTCCCAATCAAGAGGAACCCAAAGAGGCCCAAATCAAGACAGATCATAATTAAAATGGCAAAATTCCAAGACAAAGAGAGAATATTAAAAGCAGCAAGGGAGAAACGGGAAGTAACATACAACAGAGCCCTGATAAGGTTAGCAGCTGATTTCTCAATGGAAACGCTCCAAGCCAGAAGAAAATGGCAAGAAATATTCCAAGCAATGAGAACCAAAGGCCTGCAACCCACATTACTTTACCCAGCCATGCTTTCAATCAAGATAGATGGCCAAATAAGGAGCTTCCCAAACAAAAGAAATCTAAAAGAATACACCTCCACCAAACCAGATCTGCAAGAGATACTAATGGGACTGCTTTAAGGAAAAGAAGGAAAAGAGAGACAGAGAGAGAGGGAAAGGAACACAGGTATGAAAATGGCAATGAATAAGTACCTATCAATAATAATCTTAAATGTAAATGGATTAAATGCTACAATCAAAAGACATGGAATAGCTGGATGGATAAGAAGCATGCCCCACACATAGGCTGCCTACAAGAGACCCACTTCAGGATGAAAGACCTACACAGACTGAAAGTGAAGGGCGGGAAACAAATTTTCCAAGAAAACAGGCAGGGGAAAAAAGTTGGGGTAGCAATAGTCATATCAGACAAAATAGACTTCAAAAGAAGGACCATAAAGAGAGACCCAGAAGATCACATCATAACACTCAAGGGAAGAATCCACCAAGAAGACATAAACATTGTCAATATATATGCACCCAACATAGGAGCACCCAAATACATAAAGAAAATCTTGGAGGACTTCAAGAAAGATATTTACAGCAACACAATTATAGTAGGGGAATTTAATATCCCACTACCATAAATGGACAGGTCTTCCAAACAAAATATCAACAAAGATATTGTGACATTGAACAATGCTCTAGATGAAATGGACTTAACTGATATATATAGAGAGAGAGCCCTTCATCACAAAGAAGCTAAATACACATTCATTTAAAATGCACATAGAACATTTTGAAAGATAAACCACATGATAGGACACAAAACAAGCCTCAACAAATTCAAGAAAATTGAAATCATACTAAGCATTTTCACCAACCACAAGGGACTGACCGAAACTAGAAGCCAACCCGAAGGGAAAAACGCCAAACCCTCAAAATCATGGAGACCGAATAGCATGCTATTAAACAATGAATGGGTCAAGAATGGAATGTGGGAAGAAATCAAAAAGTTTTTGGAAATAAACAAAAATGAACTCACAACAACCCAAAACTTATGGGACACAGTAAAGGCAGTCCTGAGAGGGAAGTTCATAGAGATACAGGCCTACCTAAAAAAGATAGAAACATTTCAAACAAACAACCTAACCCTGAACCTACAAGAACTTGAGGAACAACAACAAAGACAGCCCAGAATAAGTAGAAGGAAGGAAATAACCAAAATCAGAGCAGAATTAAATGGCATAGAGACTAAAAGTACAATTCTAAGGATCAATGAATCCAGGAGCTGGTTCTTTGAAAAGATAAACAAAATCGACAAGCCTTTAAGCAGGCTCATCAAGAAAAAGAGAGAGAGGATCCCAATAAACATAATCAGAAATGAAAGAGGAGAGATTACAACTGACACCACAGAAATACAAAGGATTGTAAGAAATTACTTTGAAGAACTGTATGCCAAGAAATTTGAAAACCTAGGTGAAATGGACAAATTTCTTGAAAAATATAATCTTCCAAACCTCAATAAAGAAGAAGCAGAAAGCCTGAACAGACCAATAACAGCAGATGAAATTGAAGCAGTAATCAAAAAACTCCTGGCACACAAAAGCCCTGGACCAGATGGTTTCATAGGAGAATTCTATAAAGCATTTAAATAAGAGCTAACCCTTATCCTTCACAGACTGTTCGAAAAAATCCAAAATGATGGAAGACTCCCAAACTCTTCCTATGAAGCTAGCATCATCCTAATCCCAAAACCAGATAAAGACACAACAAAGAAAGAAAACTTCAGGCCAATATCATTTATGAACATAGATGCTAAAATCCTCAACACAATATTGGCAAACTGCATACAAACATACATTAAAAAGATCATACACCATGACCAAGTGGGATTCATCCCAGGGATGCAAGGAGGGTTCAATATTCACAAATCAGTAAATCTAATACATCACATAAACAAAAGCAAAGACAAAAATCACATGATCATATCAATAGATGCAGAAAAAGCATTTGATTAGATATAGCACCCATTTATGATAAACACACTCAGCAAAGTGGGAATAGAGGGAGCATTCCTCAACATAATAAAGACCATATATGAGAGACTTACAGCCAACATCATATTCAAAGGGCAAAAATTAAAATGTTTTCCACTAAGATCAGGAACAAGACAAGGTTGTCCAATTTCACCACTTCTATTCAATATAGTATTGGAAGTTTTAGCCACAGCAATCAGACAAGAAAAGGAAATAAAAGGCATCCAACTTGGAAAGGAGGAAACAAAACTATCATTGTTTGCAGATGACATGATAGTATACATAGAAAATCCTATAGACTCGGCCAAAAAGCTGCTCAACCTAATAAATGAATTTGGCCAAACAGTGGGATACAAAGTCCATATCCAGAAATCAAAGGCATTTTGGTATACCAGCAATGAGACAGCAGAAGCAGAAATCAAGAAAAAAAATCCCATTTGATATAACAAAGAGAAAAATAAAATACCTAGGAATAAACATAACCAAGGAGGTAAAAGACTTGTATGCAGAAAACTACACAACGCTGAAGAAAGAAATCAAGGAAGACATAAACAAATGGAAATATATATCGTGTTCATGGATCAGAAGAATTAACATCATCAAAATGTCCATACTACCCAAAGCAATTTACAGATTCACTACAATACCTATTAAAGAACCAATGGCATATTTTACAGATGTAGAACAAACACTACAAAATTATATGGACCCATAAATGACCCTGAATAGATGCTGCAATTTTGAGAAAGAAGAGCAAAGTAGGAAGGATCACAATACCTGATACCAAACTGTATTATAAGGCCACTGTAATCAAAACTGACTGGTACTGGTGTAAAAACAGGCACATGGACCAATGGAATAGACCAGAGAGCCTAGAAATAAACCCAAGTCTCTACGGTCAATTAATATTCGACAAAGGGCAGCAATGTAAAATGGAGTAAAAATAGCCTCTTGAACAAGTGGTGTTGAGAGAACTGGACAGGTACGTTCAAAAAAATGAAACTCGAGCACCAACTTACACCATACACAAAAATAAATTCAAGGTGGATAGAAGATTTAAATATAAGCCATGACACCACTGAAGTCCTAGAGGAGAACATAGGCAGGAAAATCTCAGATACTTCACGCAGCAACATTTTTACTGATATGTCCCCTAGAGCAAGGAATATAAAGGAAAGAATAAACAAATGGAATCTGGTCAAAATAAAAAGCTTCTGCATGGCTAGAGAAAACAGTATTAAAATAAAAAGAGAACCCACTGTATGGGAAAACATATTTGCCAATGATACCTGAGACATGGATTTAATCTCCAAAATATGTAAAGAACTTACAGGGCTCCACTCTGAGAAGACAAGCAGCCCAATCAAAAAAAAAGGCCAAAGGACTTGAACAGACAATTCTCCAAGGAGGGCATACAGAGGATTCAGAGACACATGAAAAGATACTCAGCATCACTAGCTATTAAGAGAGATGCAAATTAAAACCACAATGAGATACCACTAGACACCAGTCAGAATGGCCATCATAAACAAAGCAACAAACAACAAGTGTTGGAGAGGTTGTGGAGAAAAGGGAACCCTAGTGCACTGTTGGTGGGAGTGCAGACTGGTACAACCACTATGGAAAACAGTATGGAATTTTCTAAGAAAACTAAAAATGGATCTGCCTTTTGACCCAGCAATTCTACTGCTTGGATTATATCCTAAGAACCCTGAAACACCAGTCCAAAAGAACATATGCACCCCAATGTTCATAGCAGCACAATTTACAATAGCCAAGTGTTGGAAGCAACCTAAGTGCCCATCAGTAAATGAATGGATCAAAAAACTAAGGTACATTTACACAATGGAATTCTATGCAGCAGAAAGAAAGAAGTAGCTCCTACGGTTTGCAACAGCATGGATGGAACTGGAGAGCATTATGCTAAGTGAAATAATCCAGGCGGTGAAATACGAATACCATATGATCTCACCTGTAACAGGAACCCAACTGACAAAACAAAAAAGCAAAATATAATCAAAGACACTGAAACTGAGAACAGGCTGACAGTGACCAAAGGGGACAGGGGAGGGAATTTCAGGGGAAAAGTGGAAGGGTTTACAGGAATAGTATAAAAGACAGGGACAAAACTAGGGGTGGGGGGTGGAAATGGGAGGGAGGTGGGGAGGGCTGGTGCAGTGGGCTGGGATGGGAGTAAAAGATAAAAAACTGTACAAGAACAATTAAAATAAAATTTTAAAAATAACATTTTATAGAATAGTAATCATAACATTACACAACAAAGTATAGCTGTAAAATCTCAAACAAATCAGGGAACACTTTTATTTTTAGATCAACAAAAATAAGACTTTACAGAAGCAAACCTGTAACAAGCAAATGTATAGCCACACATTTTGTTTTCCCTTCAATATCAATTTCCTCTCAAATATTTTTGGGCTACTTTGCAGTATCCAAGCAAAACTAAAATTTGTTGGACAAAGTTGCTCAGTATTAACATAAGAATGAAAACAGTTCGGAAAACAATTCAGCTTTGTGCTAATAAATGACTAACTCCACTGTCCAACGGGGACAGAGCTGCTCTTTCCGTGCTGTTACAGATGAGTGTACAGTGGCTAGGGTGAGATGTTGAGACCGTTCAGGCACCAAGAGAGTGAGTACTCTTTAACAGAAATAACTATAATATGTACAACTCAAATGAAGAGGCCTGCATCTGCAAAGGCCCCCCCTGGGGTGGACATATCATCTTCCCCCGTTTCCCCAGGTCTCCACTGGGGACTAGCATGCAAAGCTACGCAGAGAAGCTCTTCTTCCAGAGCCCTGGAAACTTGAGTAAATCGCCATGTGACTGATTCTTAATGCTGTAGTGTGCCTCACAGGCAGCAGCCTAGGACGACTGGAGGAAGAAGTCATCATGTTACTCTGCCAGAAACCTCAGAAAGAGATCAAACTGCTCCAGTAAAGCTTCAGATTCTTCATCTTTCCAAGGATTTCTGGAAGTTTCATGAAAAATCCCATTGCTTTGCCCTGTAAATGTAAAAGGGTAGAGGTGGCCGGTCACCTGGAGGGTGACTGTCAGGTACAAGTTTCCAAGACAGAACCTCATTTGTTTCATTAGTTCTGTCTTCATATCCAGCAAACGCCACTCTCCCTTCCTTGCTAGGGGTCACAGAAACAGGTGAGGAAGATCTGTTACGCACAAGTGTCTTCTGCGTGCAGGAACAGCCTGGGCATGCTGGCGTAGGTGTCCTGCTGCAGGCTCTTGGGCTGAGGCGTGGTGCTGCTCTCAGACAGCATGTGGCTATTGGCAGAGTGGCCTGAGGACCACCTCAGAGACTGCAGACTCAGTTTTGTGCCTTTTGAGGGTGGCTGGTTCACCTGTGGTTGCCTGACTCTCCGTGGACTGCGTTGTGAACGGATTCCTCAAACTGGGCTTGGAAACAGTGCCTCCTGGTTCTTATCATGGTTTGTGGAACTTTTCCTTAATCAAAAGAAAAAGAAAAATGGATGCTGCCAACTTTTTATACTGAACTTGTTCATACAAATACAACAAAACCAAACGGGAGAGTGTAATCAAAGATTATCCTTAATAAGTCAGTGTTCTTTCCTATTGGGATACTAGTATAATACACATTTATGTTGGCATGTGACAGTATGATAATAACAAGGTCTTGATTGGCTGAAAAAGCTGCATAGTGCAATAATGACAAGGCCTGTGATTGGCTGAAAAGGTTGGTTTGGGACCAAAGTTTCACTAACGGTTTCCTCCTGTTGATAGAGTAACAACTGTGCTCCAACAACTTCTTCAGAACTTCGGGGATGTCAGTAGTCACTGTTCTTTCTTCCATAGTTCGTTTTTTTGTGTGTGCAGCTCCAGCTCTGCCTTCACTGCAGCCTTTTCTTCTACGTCACTTTCTCCACTTACTCTTCTTCCTTCACTACCGTCATCAGGCGAAGGGCTTATTGAGTTCTCATCATTTTTATCTTTTTCTTCAATGAGGAAGGTTTTAAAGACACAATCGACACCAGGCAGCAGCTTTTTCTTTCTTCCTGTGCTAAAGCAAGCTACAGCTTTTCTTGCCAATTTACACTGTAATGTCCGATTTTTACCCGTGTCCTAGAGGACACGATCTTCAGCTGCCTACCTACCTGGCTTCTGTTCCAACCATTAAAGTGAATCAGATAATCTGGGATCTTTCTGCCTCTTTCATCTTTCCCAACAAAAAATCGGCAGTCTGGGTCAGTTGGTGCTCTATGCAGGATGAGGAGAGGTTTAACAGCAGCCCCCAGGACGCCTGGACAGCTCGCTCGTGTCCAGGAGCGCAAATCCACGCTCCGTCACAGCCTCGTGACAGCGTTTGCTTGAGGCTTCAGACTGCACTGCGCAGTCAGCTGCACTGGGCGAAAGCGGAGACCCCTGTTTTTGAAGGAAGTATAACCAAGAAAATACATGTTTCAATTATTGGTCTAGTTCATTGATGGAACCTGCCTCTCTATTAAGGAGTCTTTTTTTAATTGAATTTTTCCAGTTTTATTGAGATCTAATCGACAGGCACCATTATGTAAGTTTAAGGTGTACACCATAATAGTTGGATTTATATATATTGGTAAATGGTAACTGCAATAAGTTTAGTTAGCACCCATCATCTCATATAGATATAATAAAAAAAGAAAACAACAAAATTTTTTTTCTTGTATTGAGAACTCTTGAGATTTACTCTCTTAACAACTTTCATATATATATATTTATGTATGTATATCCATGCAGCAGTGTTAGCTATAGTCGTTATGTATACATTGCATCCCTAGTACTTACTTATCCTGTAACTGGAAGTGTGTACTTTCTACCACTTTCTTCAATCCAGCACCTAGTCCCCACATTCAAGGTGCTTTATTAGTGAACTCTTCTGACTTTTAGCTCTAGAACATAAGACCTCACTGAAAGGGTAGCAGACGCAGCACAGGAGTTAAGAGCGGAGTTCTGAAGCTACGGGCACTGGGACGCCGAGGTGTATGTTGGAGCTCTGCCGCTGCCTCGTAGAGCTCTGGGATCAATGCCTTGACTCAGTTTTCCCATCTGCTAAATGAAGAAAATAATAAAAATGTATTCCCATTTTTCACTAAAATTACTTTAAGAGAATTTTTCCTTTTAAAAATATTATCTTATACAGGTGTGTTGTATTCTTATTACAGTACTAGAAGTTACTCTTCACATCT
Source organism: Glossophaga mutica (assembly GCA_039655065.1). NCBI lineage: Eukaryota > Metazoa > Chordata > Mammalia > Chiroptera > Phyllostomidae > Glossophaga > Glossophaga mutica. The sequence goes on from CM077304.1 coordinate 80,771,275, forward strand.
TAATGATTAAATTGGTTTCCTGGTATGATTATACATGTCTGTGCTGGTAGGACCAGTTTTCCCGGGGCTGGCATAAAAAGCACAGCAGATCTGAAGTTCTAGATGTTGCATTATACACAGTTACTTGACTCGGACCTAATCTCTCACTACTTATATGTTAATTTGTGAGGGAATAACATGCTGTACAGTTTATTGTAATAAATCAGTCAATCTGGTTTACTCAAAATGTTTAATTAAGGTGCAAATAGAAAAACATAGAATCCGTGTTGTTTGGACAGCAGAGAACAACTCGAAAATAATTGAAAATGGCCAGAGAGTGGGGTCAACACTCGGATTAGGATCTTTGAACAATCAAGATGCAGCAAAGGGCACCATGCAGAACAGAGTAATTCATAGAAAAGGAGGAAAATCTCAAAAAATTTACTGGAGCATTAAAATAAAACTGAATTCCAGACTTGTAATTTTATTATTATTATTTCAATGAGGATCTACCTTCAGAAGTTTTTTCCTGTCTTGATTGTGGTAAAATAAATCATGTCTAAAAATTGGAATGGATGTGACTTTTCTCACAGGGTCTTTTAAATGGTAAATGTAGATATCATGGGTAGGGAACCAATCTCTCTAAGAGATTTGAGCATGGAAAATATAACTATCATGAATAGTAGGAAAAACCCGGAAGCAGAGAACTTATTTTAACTCTAGGATTCTATGGTGGCAATGTCCTTTTGATTTTCCAGATAAGTTTAGAATGGCACTCCTAAGCTTTTGTAGGACTTACATAATCATGTGTCTAATTAGTCACCCAGCTTCAATAAGCTTTTAATTAATTAAGTAGTATTTGAATAGCTGGCTTGTTGGGTGTTGGCTAGATACATACGTCCTAAATAAAAGGCCAAATTTCTTCACTTTGTAGTCATCCCTTTTATTAAGTCTGAAGAAATAAAGTAACACATACCTACAAGGGGAGGTATTAGTACAAACTGCTCAACTTAAAAGAAAGTGTTTTGAAGCACAGATACTTTAAAAAAAAATAAATGTGTATGTATGAATATATAAATACCCTCAGATAGACATTCACCCACTATACTAAATAATAGAATCATAATATGATATTGTAGTGTTTTACACAAAGCTTTTTTGTACCTGATATTTCATTTGATATCAATATAGTCAGCAAAAAAGAAAATATTTCAATTTTATGAATTAAAAAGCTGAGGTTAAGAGCCATATGATGACTGAACTGTTACCCAAAACAATGCAGTCAAATTGCAAACAAAGATGCCTTTAGGGTAGGTACCCTCTACTTAAAAAGATACCCTCTATTTAAAGTCTCTCATTATGTAAATGAAGAACGTGAGACTTGGAGAGAAACGTGCTTGCTAAAAGACATGTAATAGCATGGAGGAAAACCAAGAACAGGTCTTGTCACTCTACTAATAACTCAAATTTAGCTTTTTAGTTAAAATGTAGAATAGAATGAAGTAAAAATCTAGGGACTTAAACAGACAATCAAATTCATCCATTCAAAGACTGGATGAATTTTCCTGCTATGGACAGCAGACGATAAATTAATTTCAAAACCACAGTGTAGTTGGCTTGAAACACAATTCACCCAATTCAGTATTCTTTTGAAATTGTGCTAATGTGAAGTCCATTCTTTTTTCCCTTTTTTATTGTTGTTCATATAAAGTTGTCTCCATTTTCCCCCAACCACTCCCCCCAGCCCAACTATCCCCACCTATATTCACAAACCTAAATGACCTCTTCTGTAATATAAATATTGAATCTATACATTTCCATCAACTCATGGTTTTAACTGTTTCCCACTAATTATGATAAGTTGTGTTTTCATTACCATTTACTTAAAAATATTTTTCAGTTTTCTTGTAAACTTTAACTTGAGCCAACCTGATTCCCTGATCAGGTTGGGGTGAGAACATTACCATTTCCAACAAGTTCACACATGATGTCGTGGCCGCTGTTCAGGAGATCAGACTTGAGGGACCACTGCTCTCAAGCATGGTTCCTATTCTCAAAGTTTGGTCTTTCTGAGCTTCTTCACTCCAGCAGTTTGGATATCTAACTTCCTCCAACACCTGGCTACTTCTGGGATCTCTGTTCTCCTTTCACTGTTCCAACAATCCTTCTGTGCTAGGCCTGTGGAGTCAGGCCTTGCACTGCCATGATTTGTGTTTAGCCGAATACCTGAAGGGACCACTATGCAGATTTCTGAGGCCCCTTCTCTGTGCAACTCCCTCATCTCTGCTACTTGTGCCACAGAACACAGCCGCCTTGCGGGTCCCAAACAGGACCACCGTGTTCCTTGCCCAGCAAGGCTGCTCTCTTTTTCTTGGGTTCTTCTTCCTTGTGCTGCAGTTTGGGAAGTGCCCAGGCAGAAAACCAGGGCAAATGGGGACTCAGCTCACGAGTTATCCTCCTCTCAGGAATTATAGTTATGTGCTGTGTTTTCCCCAAATCATAAACACAGTTGCTGCATATATTTTGTCCTTGTTTGTTGATTTGTATGGCAGGAAGGTAACCACTCTGCTGCGGCCAGACTGGCACTGTGTATACTCATACATCATTCGTGCAACTCCTCACCCTGACGAAATGAAGATGTTCTCTCAAATAGATAGTTGCTCTTCGTTTCTTCCAACTCTTGCTTATCATTCTCCAATTCCTACTCTGATTATAAAAGAAATGGCAAAATATTTAATATTTGGAACTCAATTCAATGGACCATCAATGTGCCAGAAATTACTCTGTAAGTAGCACTTTGATGGAAACAAGGTAAATGGCAACAAACAACCAAATACCAAGGAATTTGTTTGGGGAATATTCATTCATTTTTAATTCATTAATTCTATTTACACTTTTTGTAAAGCACAAAGGGGAAGATAGAGGATTGGGCAAAAAATAATCCAGTGACAACAATTTTCATGAACTGGTGAAGCACTACCAAAATTTTTCTTGGAAAAATATTAAGTTTCGCAAGGATACATGATGTGATTTATTACTAGAAATTTAGTTTTCAAGTTTTAATGTGTCAAAGACTAATAATGATTTTAAAATTCACAAGTATCCTTTAACAAATACAGAACTGATAAGGAAATGATATATTTTCAGTCATGACATAAAACACTACTTTAGGCAGCTCAAGCCAAGCTAGGTTTGGTGAAGAGAATGAGTTACACAAGTGTTGAAAGGAATAGAGAAACAACCAGGAAGCTGCTACCACACCTGCTCTGGAAGCCATGTACCAGCCATGTCTCCTTAGGTGCTGGAGAAACTTCTTTGACCAACCATACCAGTTAAAACTACAGCGCTCAGGGCTCCTCCGGGGGCGGGGGGGGGCGGGGAACCTGGAGTGTGCACTCCAACGTGCTAGGTCAATATTTGTAAATCTCTCAGATACTCCCACTTTCAAACTTTTGCCCATATTTCTCGATGTCAGTATTTAAGAGAAATTTGGCACCTGAGCTTGGCAAAGTGTCCCAGAAATACATTTGATATTAGGTAGTTTGTCAATGTATGAGGTCTGTCCAGAAGGTATCCAGCCATGTAATATGAAAAATACATTTATTGAGGAAGATACAAGATACAGAAATATTGTACATAGAACAATGGTGCCTCAGTCCCCTGCAAAGTAGGCATCTTGGGATCTAACAAAGTTCTCCCAATCACCATCCACTGCTCTGTTTTATTTTCCTGAATCTCATTGATGGTCTGAATCTCTCTCCTTTCAAAGATCTCTTTAGTTTTGGGGAAGACCAGGAGTCGCAAGGTGTCAAATCTGGAATGTAGGGTGGCTGAGTCACCTGCGTGATCTGATGTTTCACCACAAAACTCTGAAGGAGATGTGATGCTTGAATGCGTGCATTGTTGTGATGAAGCTGCCAATCACCAGTTGCCCATAGCTGTGGACTTTTAATCATCTGAATAGTTTCCATGGAGGAACATTAAAGCTTAATGCAAAGTGAGATGCAGTTCATTGCTGTCCTCATTCTGTCATTTTGAATGTGACGGCCACACAGGACACATGTTCACTCAACAGTGTCTACCACCCCCCCTGAGTAGTACAATGAAGTCATCATTGTTCATGCATGCACATTCCAGTCCACTCTTCTTGGCTTCCAGGTTACATCAATTTCACATAAACCATTCTCATTATATTAACAATGGCTGGAATTTTTCTGGACAGATTTCATATAGGTACCTGGAAGGTTCCAGAGACAAAAGACACACTTTCTGTGTATAAACTAAGTTCAGGGACATGATGTTACATAATACCAAGGATGGGAGGCTGAGTAAAGGCAAAACTGTTGGATGTGTCCTATTTTATCAGTATGACTGATGTAAATGAAAGATACGTAACTGGGAGTGTTCAAGACTTGGTTTGTACTGGTAATAGAAAACTCTCAGTCAATATTCCCTTCCTTTAGGAAAAATATCAGATGTTCTAAGACAGTTAAAGAGCTTCTGCCATGTAATATATTCCTACTAACCTAGATCAAGAATTCTGCAATCTAACATACATGAATTTGAATTTGGCCTCTGTTATTTACTAGTTGTGTGACATTGAAACATTGAGTTATTTAAACTCTCTAAACCTTAATTTCCTACCCAATCTCCAATGGATAGAATTCATACCTAATGTGATGGTTTTGAATATTACTATAGGTAATACATACTACATTTTAAGTACATTATATGCAATTAATACATGTTAGCTCTATCTCCCAACAGTACCTGACATCTGGGGTATGTATGACTCAGGCAAAAATCACTTTCTAGAATGCATAGTTTCTGGAAGAAGTAGGAGTACCTCTTCTTTTCTTACCTTCTTAACTACTCACTCATGAAATTGCTAGAATTATTACTTGTAATGAATTACAAATTGATGGTCAGTCTTTGGTTCTGACTAGGTTGTAGACTTTATCAATAAATATTAAAAACAACTCAATATCTGCACAGTAGAAAATAATTAGAATAACCTTAAATTCAGAGCATTTAAAAAGATGTTACAAAGGATAATCATTTATTGGTTGAGGATCCTGAGATTTGCCTTGAGTATTAACACCAAAAATAAAAATCTTCAATCTGTTTTTTCCTATGAAATGCCTTATGTGAGTGATTCAAATTAATCTGTAGTAATTTGAAGAGAATGCTTTATAATAACAAATGCTGCCGATTACTAATAAGGGTTAAATAGTTAAAGTATTATGTTAAAAATGTACAAATGTAATCTTAATAAATCTGCTAATCATATTTTTTACCTTGTAAGTTTGATTCTGGTTTAACAAATGTGTTCACTTGGAGCTAATTAGTTCTTTGACACAATAAGGGTTTTTCTTGAACCCTGGAGTATGCAAGACACTGAATTAAAAGACTAATATTTAAAGATTAAATGACCCATTTCTGGCTCTCAAAGAGCTTGAATTATATGGAAAATTATTATAATATAAAGTACTATTTTTTGAATTAAGTTATGAATCATGTATAATGGTGGTATGGGAGGAAAGCAGTTAAATCTATTAAGGAGACTTGAAGAAAATTATAATAACTGAGAAGTAGCTGTTATTATTGCTATTTACAGATGTTAAAAATATTAATGGTTAAGAATTATAATACAATTATTAATTGATATTTAATTAAGTAAATTTAGAACTGTTTCTTTTTTAAAACTGTAAAAGATTTTGTGAGTGTAAATTTAGTTCTCTACCTTACTAGCCATCTTCCTTTATAATACAAAGAACATATTAGCCTCATGTGTATCAAAATACTAATACCAATTGTTATAGACTAAACTGCGTCACACCAAAATTAATATGTTGAATCTCTAACCCCCAATGTTACTATAGGTGGACACTGGGCATTTAGGGAGTTGTCTAAATGAAGTTAAATGAAGTCATAAGGGCAGACTCCTAATCCCATAGATCTGGTGCTCTTATAAGAAGAGGAAGAGACTCCAGAGCTCTCTTTCACTGATGGCACACAGGAAGGCCACGTAGAAGCAGAGAGAAGGCAGCAGTTTGCAAGCCAAAATGAGATTTCTCACCAGAAACTGAATTTACCAGCATCTTGATGAATGACTTCTGGCTTCCAGAACTTTGGGAAAGTCAATTTCTGTTGCTTAAGACACCTGGTCTGTACAGTCTAGTATTTTTGATAGCCTGAGCAGATTAATACACAAATAATACAAAGCATGTGGACTTGTACTGATTTTTCTTGGGGAAGAACATCACAGTACCTTTTGCTCTTTGGACAGACACTATTTCCTTTAATTGCTTTGTGTTCTGGGAGAATAGGTGAGTGAGTTTGCACTTAGATCATGGATCTCAGTTCACACCCTCCCTTTCAGATCCAATGCTACAGAATTTCTCAATGACTAAAAGTGCCATTCTGTACTGACAGGATTCCTGGGTTACTAAGGGTGTTTTAGAACCAACTGTGAGGAAGTTCACAGGTCATATCTTTCTCACTAGGGTTCTACAGAAACACCTGTAGCCTTATGAGGAAGGGCTCCTTCTGGGAAACTTTCAAGACACATCCACCATAGATTTCCAAATTCTAGCTAAGTTTCCAAATTTCTAGCTAGTTAGTGTAGGTGAGAAAGAAATGTGTGACCTTCAAACTTGCCTTTTCTGCCCTTCATGGGATCTGTGCGTGTTAGGTCAGTGGACAAAGATCTCACTTTGTGGATCTACTTTTTGAGATGGAAACCTGTGAGAGCAATAGAAACAAGGGCAGCTGAAAAGCTATAATGGCAAGTAAGTTGTTCACATTTTTAAATTTTCCTTCCTGTACTCTCTGTAAGCAGGGCTGCTTTGTTATATAAATAAGGAGAAAAATTCGGGAGCGAGGGAGAGGTAATATTAGAGTTTTCTGATGAATGCAGTAGTCTTCCCTTATTTATTGTTTTGTTTCCTGAAGTTTCATACCCATGGTCAAGAATTGTCAGAAAATATTAAATGGAAAATTCTAGAAATAAAGAATTCATAAGTTTTCAAATGGTGCCTAAGTGGTGTGATGAACTCTCATGCTGTCCTGCTCTATCCACACTGTACACACTGCCTGCCCTTAGTCACTTAATAGCCATCTCTGTTATCTGATTGACTGTCATGGAGCCATAGTGCTTGTACTTAAGTAATCTGACTTAATAATGATCCCAAAGCACAAGAATAGTAAGGCTGGCAATTCGGATATGTCAAAAAAAAGTGGTATGTATATATAGGAAAAAACATAGCATATATAGGATTTAGTACAATCCTTTTCAAGTATCCACTGGGGGATATAGGCATTTACTACAGTAATTGATGGGAGAAACAAATAATGTGACTATATTGTCACCCAGTATAGTGGCTTAGGTCTTGTAGATTCTCATACATACTAGAGTGAATGGTCACACTGTGAACAAGTGGTCCACAGAAGGATTAAAGAAGTGCAGTGCTAAGGTGTTAAAACTGTGTCCACCCATCCTTATAGGCTCCTCCCTCCTAGAGTGTAGACAAGTCTTAGTGACACATTTCACTAAGCAGTAGGGTAGATTTGCTTATAACAAATAACGGCAGAAGTAATGATGTGTCTTTCTTAATATTAGGTTGTAAAAAGGCAAGTAGCTTCGATCTTGTTCTGGGGAAAGTCATGTTGTGAGCTGCCCTGTGGAGAATCCCACACAATAAGGAACAGTAAGCCTCCTGCCAATGGCCACATGAAGTGGGCTTAGAAATAAGACACCCAGCCCCATCAGATATGGCAGCCTTGGCTGACTGCTTGGCTGAAACCACATGAGAGGTCTTCAGAGAGAGCTGTCCAGCAAAGCTGTTCAAACTGTCTGAATTCATCATTTTTTTTAGCTGTTAAGTTTTGGAGTAAACTGTTACACAAAGTATTTGTGTCCCCATCACAATTCCAATGGGCTGGATGAAAGAAAAGGGTTTTGCCTGGCACCACCAAGGAATGCTCCTGATACCCGCTGGGTGTTCTAGCAATTCAACTGAATCATTGAGACACAGCAGATCCAGCGCTAAAGGGGTGAGTCCTGCAAGATTGTGTCCCTCCACACCCCCGTTTTAGTCTCCTATCATAAGCTCAGGTTGTTACCTGTACTTCTGATTGACTGACAATAAATCAGAAGTTCCTATGACCCCCTCCTCAGATTTGATTAATTTGCTAGAGTGGCTCAGAGAATCATTTTACTTACTCGATCATTGGTGTATTACAAAAAGTCTATAACTAAGGCACAATGGATAGAAGAGATGTAAAGAACAAGGTTTGGAGGAAAAGGTTCAGAGCTTCTGTGCCGCCTCAGAATGCACTACTCTCCCTATATCTCCAAGTGTTCACCAACCCAGAAGCTCTCTGAACCCTGTCCCTTTGGGGTTTTATGGAGCCTGCATTACCTAGGCATGATTAATTCAATCCATAGCCATTGCTGAGTGAAAATCTTCAACTCCTCTCCTCTCCCTGGAAGTAGGGGCTGAGAGACCGAAAGTTCCTATAAACACATGGTTGGTTCTCCTGGTAATCAGTCCCTCATCCTTAGATGGGGTCCACAATCTACCTCATTAACATAACAAAAGACACAGTTACTACTCTCTCACTTAGGGAAGTCCAAGGGGTTTAGGACCTCTGTGCCACAAGTGAGAACAAAGACCAAATGTGTATTTCTTATAAATCATTGTGTCACACAGAGTTAAATAACTATTACAACCCAACTCACTAGATATCAGAGAAATACAAATGAAAAAGTTGATTCTTATGCATTATATTGGCCAAATTTGAAAAAAGAAAACAATAATCCTTGATATTTACTAGGGTACATATTATTGATTAGTATTTAATTGAAACATTCTGGGGGATAATTTTCCAATATGCTACATATAAATGTTTACCACACATATCTAACTCAGTAGTTTAACTTAAAAAATATTAGCCTAAAGGAGTAAGAGCAAGTGCCCCAAAAGGTGCACTTTGTGTCATTGTGTGCAATAGTGAAAAACAAATTATCTATTAGACAATTCCTTAGTCCTTATAAGAGCCTATGAGATAGGTTCATTCTTTTTTTAAATATATTTTATTTATTATGATATTACAGTTGTCCCATTTCTCCCCCATCATTCCCCTCCACCATGCACACCCCCTCCCACCTACATTCCCCCCCCCCTTTAGTTCATGTCCATGTGTCATAAGTTCTGTAGCTTCTACATTTCCCACACTATTCTGGCCCTCCCCCTGTCTATTTTCTACCCACCGTCTATGCTACCTATTCTCTGTACCTTACCCCCCATCCTCCTCCTACTCCTCTGTTGCTAACCCTCCATGTGATCTCTATTTCTGTGATTCTGTTCCTGTTCTAGTTGTTTGCTAATTTTGTTTTTGTGTTTGCTTTAGCTGTGGTTGTTAATAATTGTGAGTTTGCTGTCATTTTACTGTACATGTTTTTTTTTTTTTTTATCTTCTTTGTCTTAGATAAGTCCTTTTAACATTTCATAGAATAAGGGCTTGGTGATGATGAACTCCTTTAAATTGACCTTATCTGAGAAGCACTTTATCTGTCCTTCCATTCTAAATGAAAGCTTAACTGGATAGAGCGATCTTAGATGTAGGTCCTTGCCTTTCAAGACTTCAAGTACTTCTTTCCAGTCCCTTCTTGCCTGTAAGGTCTCTTTTGAGAAATCAGCTGACAGTCTGATGGGAACTCCTTTGTAGGTGGCTGTCCGCTTATCTCTTGCTGCTTCTAGAATTCTCTCCTTCATTCTTGGCTAATGTAATTACGATGTGCCTTGGTGTGTTCCTCCTTGGGTCCAACTTCTTTGGGACTCTCTGAGCTTCCTGGATTTCCTGGAAGTCTATTTCCTTTGCCAGATTGGGGAAGTTCTCCTTGATTATTTGTTCAAATAAGTTTTCCACTTGTTGCTCTTCTTCTTTCCCTTCTGGTACCCCTATAATTCAGATATTGGGATGTTTCAAGATGTCCTGGAGGTTCCTAAGCCTCTCCTTATTTTTTTGAATTCTTGTTTCTTGTTTTCTGTTTGGTTGTTAGTTTCTTCCTTCTGTTCCACTCCATTGATTTGAGTCCCAGTTTTCCTCCCATCTCTATTGGTTCCTCATGCATTTTTCTTCATTTCACTTAGTGTAGCTTTCATTTTTTCATCTAATTTGTGAGCAAAATCAACCAATTCTGTGAGCATACAGATCACCAGGCCTTTGAACTGTGCATCTGATAGGTTGGCTATCTCTTTGTTGCTTAGAGGAATTGGTTCCGAGGCTTTAATTTATTCTCTGGTTTGAGCCATTTTTGTTTTTTTGGTTTGTTTGTTTATTTATTTATTTATTTATTTGGTCTGGTCACAGCTATTATGTAGTGAGGGGTGGAGCCTTAGGTGTTCCCCAGGGCAGGGCAGCCCAGTCGCTGAGTTGTGACGCTGTATGTGGGGGTGGAGTCTGAGAGGGAACAATGGCACTTGCTCTGCTCTCTTTTGGATTCCATTCCCTTCTGCCACTTCCCCTTCACCTGGATTATCTGTGCGCAAATGTGGGACCTCCTGGTCAGCCAGCCACCTTGCACGTCCTCACTGGGTCTGCACAGTTGCCACCCTGTGCCTGGGGTCTGCTAGCTGCCACCTGCACACCTGGGAAGTTCCAGCCACTGCTGCCTGTGTGCCTGGGTCCTCAACTCCACTTTTTCCGGCCACGACTCCACCCCTCTCACCAGTCTGGATGAATGTATATTGGGCTTTCATACAGTTCAATTTTCTATCAGTTCTGGTGTTATCTTGTTTCTAAATCTTTGTTGTCCTTAATTTTGGTTGTGAGAGGAGGCACAGTGTGTCCACCTATGCCTCCATCTTGGCTGGACATTGAGATAGGCTCATTCTTTAATCACCATTTTATAAATAAAAACAACTGGGACGAGGAGAAGTACAATAACTTCTTTGAGGTCACAAAGCTACTAGCAGTAGAGCAGAGTTTCAAAGCCGTGCTCTTAATAATTACAATAGACTGCTTCTCATAAAACAAAATATTTTGAATGTATTTTAATAAGAGAATGTTTAAATAAATAATGCATTCCAATTATAAACAATTCTATGAATGTTAAAAATAAGTTAGATTCCTATACAATTTGATAAAATGACATCAGCCATTATTTTTCTACTTTTCTTCCAGTTAAACCATATACCAAGGATCTCTAATGAAAATACCTCAGGTTATTGAGAAGGTGATGCTAATGAACAGAGTGGCACAGATAGCTGTAGCAGATTGCCGCTGTGTAGAGGGTAGATCCATTATTTCTAAATTTTCCAATTTTATTTAAAAGAACCTGTGAGAATCTGAATCTTTAAAAATATAAAATCTTGTCATATTAAACAGAGCAACAAATTACATTTTTAAAATTGCTAAAGGCTAATATAATGTTTCTGAGCACAAACATTACCCACAGTGGTCCAGGCTGAAATAAAATTACAACAGTGAGTTGAGAAGAGTTATTTAAAGCTACCTGACAAACTTCACTAAAATATGATTGAATTCATTATCACATCTAAAGAAATAAGTTAAAGAGGCATTAGCCAGCCACTGAAACATGCAAATATAGTGAGAAAGAAGTGACATGTTGCAGCAGTCTCAATAAATGTACTACCATCCCAAGAATCAATTGATCAGATCTTGCTATTTGGGATTCTGCATAGCCTTATAGCAGAGTGCTTGAAAACTTACATTCTTGAGCCAGATTCCTGTGTTGGAATCCCAGCTTTACCACTTACTAGTTACTCAAGCTCTCTGTTCTTGTGTTTCTCTTTATCAGGCAGGGATTAATATTGTATGTAACACATTGAAATTCTGTGAGAAAGTAATGGCTTAATAAATATTAGCTATTATTGCTGTGGAGATGAAGCAATTCAGAGCCTGGTGCCAGAAAATGTTCTTATCGTTAAAGAGTCTCTGTGCTGACATCATTCTCACAAAACAATCCCTGATTGTAATAGACCTGCATTCAATGAAAAAATGTCTTGGCCTGAGGGGGAGAGAGCAGACACTGTGGTAATTAGAGGTCTTAGTGTAAATTAAGAAATTGCTAATCTACTTTACTCTCTGGTACATTCAGTTATCATGAGTTAGTTGCTAAGGATATTATTATATCTAGAAATAAGGGATGAACAGTTTTCTGGATCCTAAACCATGATGAAATCACCAAGATAAATGCCAACAAAAGAGAAGACTTGGCATCTAGGCATTGCAATATTCTTTTTTTTTCCACAATTAGATTTTTCTTTCAGATTTTATCTCTCAAAACTATAATAAAAGAATTATTTATCTCTTATTCACTGGCTGAACTTCCATCTTTAGCTCTGTGCTTTATATAGAGTAAGTGTTCAATAAATCTAAATAGAATGAATTAATTAAAAATGAATGATTCAAAAACAGATTCCAATATTCAGAAATCAAAGGCATTTTTGGACACAAAAAAAGAAATATTAGAAACAGAAATTAGGAAAAAAATATCATTTACTATAGCAACTAGAAAAATAAAGTACCTAAGAATAAACTTAACCAAGGAAGTAAAAGATGTGTACTTGGAAAACTACGCAACACTGAAGAAAGCAATTAAGGAAGACACAAACAAATAGAAGCATATACTATGTTCATGGATGGGAAGAATTAACACTATTAAAATGTTCATAATACCCAAAGCAATTTATAGATTCAATAAAATCCTTATTAACATACCAATGATATATTCACAGACACAGAAGAAATATTTCAAAAATTTATATGGAACAAAAAACCACCTCACAAGGCTCAGCAATTTTGAGAAAGAAGAACAAAGTAGGAGGGATCACAATACCTGATATCAAACTATATTACAAGGCCATAGTAATCAAAACAGTCATAAGAACAGACACATGGACCAATGGAACATAATAGAGAGCCCAGAAATAAACCCAAGTCTCTATGGTCAATTAATATTTGACAAAGGGGGCAAGAGCATAAAATGGAGTAAAACTAGCCTCTTCAACAAATAGTGTTGGGAGATATGGACAGCTACATGCAAAAAAAAAAAAAAAACCCAACCAAACAAACAAACAAACAAAAACTTCGATCACCAACTTACACTGTATACAAAAATAAACTCAAGGAGGATAAAAAAACTTAAATATAAGTCATGACACCATAAAAATCATAGAGGAAAACATAGGCAGGAAATTTTCAGATATCCCATGTAGCAATATTTTGGTCCCTTAGAGTAAGGAAAAAATAAACAAATGGGTCTACATCAAATTAAAGAGCTCCTGCACGACAAAAGAAAACATCAGCAAAATGAAAAGGGAACCAACTGTATCAGAAAACATCTTTGCCAATAATACCTTGGGCAAAAATATATGATCTCCAAAATATATAAAGAACTCACACAGCTCCACACCAAGGAGATGAACGTTCCAATTAAAAAATGGGCAAAGGACCTGAACAGACACTTCTCTAAGGAGGACATACAGAGGGCCCAGAGATGTATGAAAGGATGCTCAACATCACTACCATCAGAGAGATGCAAATTAAAACCCCAATGAGATACCACTTCACACCAGTCAGAATGGCCATCATAAACAAATCAACAAACAAATGTGGGCAAGATTGTGGAGATAAGGGAACCCTAGAGCACTGTAGGTAGAAATGCAGACTGGTGTAGCCACTGTGGGAAACAGTATGGAATTTCCTCAGAAAACTGAAAATGGAACTGCCTTTTGACCTTGAGACTCTACTGAAGGATTATACTCTAAGAATCCTGAAACACCAATCCAAATGAACCTATGCACCCCAATGTTCATAGTAGTACAGTTTACAATAGCCAAGTGCTGGAAATAGCCTCAACACCTATGAGCAAACGAGTGACTCAAAAAACTGGTACATTTACACAAAGGAATACTATGCAGCAGAAAGAAGGAAGGAACTCCTACCCTTTGCAACAGCATGGATGGAACTGGAGGAGGGTACTATGCTAAGTGAAATAAGCCAGGCAGTGAAAGATAAATACTACATGATATCACCTATTATGGAACCTAATCAACAAAACAAACAAGTGAGAAAAATAGAATCAGAGAAATGGGTATAAAGAACATGCTGACTGTGATCTGAGGGGAAACGGGAGGGCATAATGGGGGAAGGAAGGGAAAGGGTCAAGGTAAGGAACATGTACAAAGGACACATGAACAAGGATAGCTGGGGTGGAGGATTGAATGTGGGAGGTAGGGGGTGGCTAGGAGGGGAAATCAATAGGGGAAAAATGGGGACAACTATAATTGAACAACAATAAAAAAAGACAGATTCTTTGATATCTGGTTGTTTGTTGCCATTTATCTTGTTTCCATCAAAGTGCTACTTACAGAGTAATTTCTGGCGCATTGATGGTCCCATTGAATTGAGTTCCAAATATTAAATATTTTGCCATTTCTTTTATAATCAGAGTAGGAATTGGAGATTGGTAAGCAAGAGTTGGAAGAAACGAAGAGCAACTATGTATTTGAGAGAACATCTTTCATCCCGTGAGGGTGAGGAGTTGTACGAATGATGTATGAGTATACACAGTGCCAGTCTGGCCGCAGCAGAGTGGTTACCTTCCGGCCATACCAATCAACAAACAAGGACAAAATATATGCAGCAACTGTGTTTAGGATTTGGGGAAAACACAGCACATAACTATAATTCCTGAGAGGAGGATAACTCATGAGCTGAGTCCCCATTTGCCCTGGTTTTCTGCCTGGGCACTTCCCAAACTGCAGCACAAGGAAGAAGAACCCAAGAAAAAGAGAGCAGCCTTGCTGGGCAAGGAACACAGTGGTCCTGATTGGGACCTGCAAGGCGGCTGTGTTCTGTGGCACAAGTAACAGAGATGAGGGAGTTGCACAGAGAAGGGGCCTCAGAAATCTGCATAGTGGTCCCTTCAGGTATTCGGCTAAACACAAATCATGGCAGTGCAAGGCCTGACTCCACAGGCTTAGCACAGAAGGATTGTTGGAACAGTGAAAGGAGAACAGAGATCCCAGAAGTAGCCAGGTGTTGGAGGAAGTTAGATATCCAAACTGCTGGAGTGAAGAAGCTCAGAAAGACCAAACTTTGAGAATAGGAACCATGCTTGAGAGCAGTGGTCCCTCAAGTCTGATCTCCTGAACAGCGGCCACGACATCATGTGTGAACTTGTTGGAAATGATAATGTTCTCACCCCAACCTGATCCAGGGAATCTGAAACCCTAGGGGTCGGATCCAGCACTTTGTGGATCAAGTTAAAGTTTACAAGGAAATTGAAAAGTATTTTTAAGTAAATGGTAATGAAACACAACTTAACAAAATTAGTGAAAAACATCTAAAACCATGAGGTGATGGAAGGTTATAGATTTAAATATTTATATTACAAAACAGAAATGTTTAAAATAATTGTTTTAAGCCTAACCTAAAGAAAATAATTAGGAAGAAAAACTTAACCCAAAAGTAAGTTAAAAAAAGTGATAATAATGATAAGACTAAAAAATCAGTACGGTAAGAACAAATGATGGGGAAAAAGTCAACAAAATTAAAAGTTGGTTTTTTGAAAAGATAAACACAACTGAAATCTCTAACAAAATTGATCAAGAAAAAATAAAAACACAAACACTAGCAATGAAAGAAGAATGTTGCTATAGGTCCTTCAGATAACAAACATATAATAAAGAAATATGAGCAAATATGTATGAATGAGTTTAATAACTTAGATAATATACTAAAATTCATTAAAGCAGACTAATCACTAAAATAATGATTTATCCAGTCAGGATATATATGTTTAAAAATAGAGGAATAAGCACATGTATACATGATCCATGGACATGAACAATGGAGTAGGCATTCCTGAGGGAGACTGGGTGGAGGGAAAAATGGGGTGAACATTGGAACAATTGTGATAGCATAAGCAATAAGATACCTTGAAAGTAGTGGAATATGGCCCTGGCTGGTTTGGCTCAGTGAATTGAGCACCAGCCTACAAACCATAGGGTCACCGGTTTAATTCCCAGTCTTTGCACATGCCTCAGGTCACCAGTTGGGGTGCGTGAGAGGCAACCACACATTGATGCTTCTCTTCCTCTACTTCTCTTTCCTTTTCCCTCTCTAAAAATAAATAAATAAAATCTTTAAAAACTAAAAATAAATAAAAATAGTGGAATACACTATTCCACTATTCACACAACATCTCAATTGGTATTATGACTATATTGTCAGAATTAGTAGACAGCATCCTAGCATGATCACAATAAACGACAATTATTAGGATTTCTTAGCCTTAACCTTTATGTTCATAAAGGTTAACAGTTCATATAAACTATTAATTATGCATGTATTAAATAATGTGTGATTTCCTCTCAGCATCCCGTAGACGAAAATGAAAGGACTTACAAATAAGCATAGACGACCCTTCTGTCATACTCTGTGATTAGTTTTAGAATAAAAATATATTAAACAAAATAGAACATATGAATAGAATGATGTTGGTTTCAAATTTTTTCAAAATTTTAAACTTTTCCACAAGGCTGCAGTGTTTTCACTGCTAGATTCTAATCAACTTTATAACAATAATACCAAATCTTATAAAAACTTCTCAGAAGACAGAAGAGGAAATATTAGTCTCCACATTATTATATGCAGCCAGAATAATTTTGATACCAAAATTAGTCAAATGTATTCCAAGAAAACTACAGACCATTGTCTTTCATGAAAAGAACCAACTATCTCCCCACCCAAATACTTAACGTTCAAGCAGAGTAAACCAAAAATTTATGGAAAGGATAATAAGACAAGATACAGTGAGGCTTAGTCCAACCACAAAAATGTTGATTTATTATCTTAAAAATCAACAAAAATAATTCAGAATGTTAATAGAAAAAGGACAAAACTCATATGACATCCTAACAGGTGTAGAGAAGTATTTGACAAAATTAAATATCCATTAAATATAAAAACTCCCAGCAAACTAGGAAAAGAAAAAAGAAAAATACTTGAGTTAACATAAAACTTAATTATGAAATGTTAAACTCCTTTAACTTACAATCAAGAATAGGGTAGGAATTTTTGCTCTTACTACTTTTATTCAACATTGTACTGGAGGGCCTAGCAAATTTAATTTTTTTTTAAAGCAAGAAAACAAATGACTTAAGTTGAGGAAGAACACATGAAAGTGTTTTTATTGGCAGATAACATGGTTGTTTAGGTAAAATAACTTAAGGAATATATAGAAAGCTGGTAGATCAGATAAGTGGATTTAACAAAACTTCAGGATACAGTGACAATATATAAACATCTCTGTGGTGCCTATATGCTAACAAAAAAATCGACAATGCATTTTAGCAAACAGAACACTAGCTGAAAAATTTGTGCACTGTTGAGATTCTTCAACGTTGTTAAGAAGTTAAGTCATAAAAGACCTAAATCAGTGGAGAATATACAATACTGAAGTCTCGATGTTTTAAAAATATAAATTATCCTAAATTGGCCTCTAAGTTGAAGCAATCCCAAACAAATGATGCTGGAGCAACTAAATATCAAAAGGCAAATTTGAATCTGAACCTCTAAAGCATTCGTAAAAAATAACTTGAGATGTTTTATAGGTCTAAATTTAAAAGGTAAAATTATAAAGCTTCTACAAGCAAATAAGAGGAAACATTTTCAGAACATTGGGGCAGGCAAAGATTTCTTAGGATATTAAGAGCACTAACCAGAATGAATAAAGTACTACATTAAGTTTCATCAAATTTTAAAACTTTTGCTCATTGAAAGACATTCTTATAAAAATACACAAGTTGCAAACTGGGAGATAAGATTTAAAATACATATATTTGCCAAAGAAACTTCATAACGCACCAAGAAAAAGACAAAGACTCTAATTAAACAATGAGTAAAGACATGAACAACCACTTACCAAAGAAAAATGTAAGAATGTTCACCATGTACATGAAAGAGTTCACATGATTCATCATCAAGGAAAAGTAAATTAAAATCAGAAAATGCTTTGCACCCAATATAATGGCTAAACTTCAAAAGAATGACAACACCAAATGTCAGCGAGGATATTGCTTGTGGGGTTTTAAAATGCTACAATCACATAGGAAATTGGCAATTTCTTTTCAAATTAAGCACATATCTATCCTATAACTCAATACTTTTATTCCAGGTATTTATAAATGAGCAGTGAAAATATATGTCCAGGAAAATACTTATATCTGAATGTTCAAAGAGTTTTATTCATAAAATAGCCCAAAGTGGAAAAACACAATGTCCATGCCACAGGGGACGTGTAAACAAACTACAGTGTATTTCTACAAAAGACTAATAATCAAAAATAAAGACCTACACACGGCTGATGTGAGTGATAATGTAAATCAATCTCCAAACCTTCTATTGAGTGATAGCAGGCACTTGCAGAAAAGCACACAATGTTTCACCCCATTCATATGAAGATCAAGAATGGCCTGTGGTGTCAGAGGAATTCACTGGGAATGTGCATGAGAAAATTTTAGTGTGTGAAGAAAATAATTTTCAACTTTATTGGGGTTCAAATTACACTAATTCAAGCATTTGTTAAAATTCATTAATCTTTATACTTAGGGATCTATGCCTTTCATTACATGTAAATTATACTTCAATTAAAAAACAAGCAGCAGAGGGACAAAAAGTATGTGTTGGACCACCATTAAAAGACCTCAAAATTGGAAAGCAAAGAGGAAAAAGAATGTTCAGCTTTGAAGAGATGGAAGGAGTACAATGTTCACAGAGAATCTCTAAGATGGGAGTCTAATATAAGATTCTGTGAACACATACTTATATGATTTAAAAAAATAATGGATAAAAATGTAAAGTACAAAGAAGGCAAGAAAATAAGAACAAGCAGGAGGAGTGAGAGCAGCTTACAGTCAGATGCACAAGCTAATGTTTATTGAGTGCCTGTTACATATACACCCTGGTATATATGTGACTATATGGAAACAAAGACCATATCACTATCTTTTAGGCAGTAATTACTATTTTTATATTGCAGATGATGAAAGAGGCACAGAGAATTAAAATCTAAGACCCCAAATGTAGAAAGAAATAGGGTTTAAACCAGGGACCAGCAAAATGGTAAATCTTGAGAATGAATTTCTGCTTCATTTTAAAAAATGAACTAAATATTTGTATTTAAATATTGTGAAATTTCCATAGAGATCTGATTTTATGGAAATTTTTTTCTCTTTTTATTAAAATTTTTTTGGGTGACACTGGTTAACAAAAGTATACAGGTTTCATGTGACAATTCTACACAGTATCTGTACACTGCATAGTGTGTTCACCACTGCAAGTCAAGTCTTCATCCATCACCTTTATATCCTTGATATCCTCCTCCACCTCGCCCCAATTTCTCCCACTGGCAATCACCACACTGTTGTCCATGAGTTTTTTCTGTTTCTTCTTTCTCTTTCTTTGCTCAGTCTCTCCAACTCACAATCCCCACCCTGACGGCTATCATCCTGCTCTCTATCTATGAGTCTCTCTCTGTTTTGGTTGTTCATTCATTTTCTTCATTAGCTTCCTCATATGAGTGAAATCATATGGTATTTGTCTTTTTCTAATTGGCTTATTTTGCTTAGTGTAATACTCTCTAGATCCATCCATGCTGTCGCCAAAGGTAAGATCTCCTCCTCCTCCCCCCTCCCCCTCCCCTCCCCTCCCCCTCCCTCCCCTCCCCCTCCCTCCCCCTCCCCCTCCCTCCCTCCTCCTCCTCCTCCTCCTCCTCCTCCTCCTCCTCCTCCTCCTCCTCCTCCTCCTCCTCCTCCTCCTCCTCCTCCTCTTCTTCTTCTTCTTCTTCTTCTTCTTCTTCTTCTTCTTCTTCTTCTTCTTCTTCTTCTACCCGAGTAGTATACCATTGTGTAAATGTACCATGGCTTTATTATCCACTCATCTGTTGACTGGCACTGGCACTTGGGTTGTCTCCATAGCTTGGCTATTGTAAATAATGTTGCAATGAGCATATAGGGGGGCATATAATCTTTCAAATTAGTGTTTTGAATTTCTTCAGATGAATTCTCAGGCATGCTAAAATGTTGGAATATATGCTATCTTGGTTCTATGTTTCCACATGGAGAAAACTCACCTGAAGTTCAGTAGTAAGTAGATGTCCCCTTTTACTAGACTTAAATAGGAGATGTCACCTGCTGGTGCTGATATATATTTAAATAATGATCTCTGATTTGTGACCATGTTTATCTGACTTCAGTGCCAGAGAAGACATGAATAGAGTGACAATATTAAACAGTGAAAGTAGGACAGAAGATCATGTTATTAGAGAATCCATAATTCAGGAGATACAAGATTTTTTAAATTAAAAGATAACAATGGAAACTGATATTGCCAAAAGTATGCTATTATATAACAGAAAAAGACAAAAAAATTGAGGCCTGTCCAAAAGGAAAAGTCAATCTTATAGTGACTCATACCCTTTGGATATTTTTCAACTTGTGGGGGTACTGTACTAATAATTAAAAAAAAAAACTCTCGGAAGATAAATTGATTTCTTCATTTTCCTTTTTTAAAATTATATTTTATCAATTATGCTATTACAGTTGTCCTGATTTTCCCCCATTGCCTCCCCTTGATCCGACTCTCCTACTCCCTCAGGCAATCTCCCCACCATTGCTCATGTCCATGGGTCAAGTGCATAATTTCTTTGGCTACTTCATTTCCTATACTGTACTTTACATCCCCATGGCTATTCAGTAATTACCTATGTGTACTTCTTAATGCCCTCATCTCTTCACCCATTCCCCTACACCACCCTCTTATCTGGCAACCTTGAAAACACTCTCCACATCCATGACCTGTCTCTGTTTTTCTTGTTTGTTGAGTTTGTTTTTTAGATTCAATTGTTTATAGATTTTTATTTTTGGCCATTTTATTGTTCACAGCTTTGCTTCTTTTTCTTAAATATTTAAATCCCTTTAACATTTCATATAATATTGGTTTGGTGACGATGAACTCCTTTAGTTCTTTTTTTGTCTGGGAAGCATTTTATCTGCCCTTCAATTCTAGCTAGCTTTGTTGTTCAATTCAATGATAGCTTTGTTGCATAGAGTAATATTAGCTGTAGGTCCCTGTTTTTCACAACTTTGAAAATTTCTTGGCATTCTCTTATAGTCTGTAATTGGCTATTTTCTTTTGAGGAATCAGCTGACAGTCTTATGGGTACTCCCCTGTAGGTAACTCACTTCTTTTTTCCTGTTGTTTTTAAGGTTCCCTCTTTATCTTTATTTAACCTTTGGCATTTTCATTATGATGTGTCTTGGAGTGGGCCTCTTTGGGTACATCTTGTTTGGGACTCTCTCTGCTTCCTGGACTTAAATGTCTATTTCTTTCACCAGATTAGAGAAGTTTTCTTTATTTTTTCAAATAGATTTCCAATTTCTTGATCCTTCTTTTCTCCTTCTGGTATATCTAAGATGTGAATGTTGGAATGCTTGAAGTTGTCCCAGAGGCTGCTTATACTACCTTCATTTTTTTGGGGGGGGATTCTTTTCTCTTTTTGTGTTTTACATCCTTATGTTCCAAATCATTGGTTTGATTCTCAGCTTCATCCACTCTATTGTTGTTTCCCCATAAATTGTTCTTTATTTAAATTAGTGTATCCTTCATTTCTGATTGGGTGGTTCTTATGCTGTTGAGGTCCTTACTAAGTTCCTTGAACATCTTTATAACCAGTCTTTTGAACTCTGCATCTGATAGATTACTTACCTACATTTTGTTCAGCTCTATTTCTAGAGTTTTGATCTAGTCTATAATTTGGCCCATGTTTCTTTGTCTCCTCATTTTTGCAGCCTCCCTGTGTTTGTTTCTGTGTATTAGGTAGAGCTACTTTGACTCTGTATCTTGGTAGTGTGGACTAATGTAGTAGGTATCCTACAGGGTCCAGTGGCACTGCCTCTCCTATCACCCAAGCTGGGTACTCGAGGTGTGGCCTTTGTGTGGGCTTAGTATACTCCCTCTTGTTGCTGAGCCTTGGTTGCTATTGGCAGATCATGAGAGGGATTTACCCAGGCCAGTCAACTGTAAGGATTGACCTGTTACCACCAACTTCCATCCTCCATGAAGGATCAGCTGTGCAGGGACAGGGTGGTGGTGCTCTGATGTGGTCTGTAGTTGTCCACTGGGTGTGCTGGCCCTGGGGTTTCCTGAATGGTGTAGGCCAAGGTCAGTCTCTACTTGTGTTTTGCCCAGGGCCACCCTGCCTGAGCTATAAAGCAATCTGAGATGGCTGCTACTTCTGCTGGGCTTGGAGATTCCCAGGCAAATCCAAGATGTGAATCTAGGCTGTCTGCTGCTTATGCCAGGCCTGGGGCTCACTGAGGCCAGTTGTTGCTTATTTGATAGAATTTAGGAAGTTGGAAGCATGAACCAAGACCAGCCATTCATACAGAAAAGCAGCTTGGGTGGTCCTGTAAGTGGGGTGGGGAGGAATCTTTGAGGATCACTTAGGTGGGTCAAACAACATTAGCCAGGTTGATGGAGTCTCAGATACGGTACCAGCTTGGTTCTGTGGCGGGGAGTATTTAGAAAAGAGACAATGGCCTCTGTTCACCTTGATGCCAGACACTTCAGTCTCTCCCTGTATACCATTGGTGCCTTTCAAGTTGCTACCCTGGTGCTAGAGCTCAGAGGAAGTGAGTCTGAGCAAGCTTGTGTGTGGGTTCTTTAAGGAGAACTGCCTGAAGGTCCAGCAGGTTCTTCTACAGACTCAATCCCTGCTGGTTTTCACAGCAAGAATTTGTGGAGACTTACCTTCCTGGCACTGGAATCCTGCTTGTGGGGCCTGGTGTGGGCCTGGGACTCCTTCTTCCCAAGATATCCCTCCCAAATTTTTATCCACCACAGGTGAACATGAGACTAGTCTGTTCTGCATCTGTGCCCCTCCTACCAGTCTGGGTGGATGTGGTTTGTTAATTCTAAAGTTGTCAGACTTCCATTCAACTTGATTTCTGATGGCTCTGAGTGATGGTTGTTCTACATTTTAGTAGTAATTTTGAAGTGGTTGTGTGAAGAGGCAAGCCATGTCTCTCAATGCTACTATCTTGACTGGAAGAGCCACTATCGATTGATTTCTTAAAATAGTTTAACGAACATTAGAGTAACCTTTCTCTGGGATAAGAAATGGGGTTGGACTTGGAACAGTTAGGGTCAATGTGATTAAGAATTAGAAAGTAGAGGACATTTTTAACCCACTTAGAGTATCTATGTCTGTCTGTCCTTCATAAAATTAAAGTATAAGACTAGTTGTTCCATACAGTCCTTTTAATCTCCAATATCCTTTTCCTTAATGAATTAGGATTACATTACAATGTGGCCTGGTATCCGAAGAGCGCTTGTCTGCTATTTTCATTCTATATGTGCTAGTGGCTCCATCTAGAGGAAAAAATAGGAAATGTCCTCTTTCCCAGACCACTCACTGAGAGGGCCCTTTGCTGCGACCTCACTTTCTTTCTGGTTTTCTTTCATATTTTTTTCATGTCCTACCCCAGTTAAAACAATTCAATGTATGCAGAGTCCATTTAAGTACCCCATAGTCTTTATAAAAATGAGAAATATTCTTAGATAATCAATTATTTATTTGTTTAATATATGTAACACACCCCAGCCTGGAAAGGGAACAACAACGAAAAGAAGTTTAAAGTGACGAAGTAGAACTATTTTGAGAACAGAATTCAACCTTACTTTTTACTAAGTGTACCTTTAGGTTAAAATGCCATATA
Organism: Glossophaga mutica; assembly: GCA_039655065.1. Taxonomy (NCBI): domain Eukaryota; kingdom Metazoa; phylum Chordata; class Mammalia; order Chiroptera; family Phyllostomidae; genus Glossophaga; species Glossophaga mutica. Next base: position 80,795,070 of record CM077304.1, read on the forward strand.
CTTTTCCACAATATGTTAATACAAGATTTCCTTGGACTTGTTATTGAATCCAGTATCAATATTTAAAAAATTAGCTGCTGCTTTAGAAGTGAAAAACATTGTTTAGTGTTATTCAAGTTCTACTTAATACGTATGCTTATCCTTATTTAAACTTTTTACAGCTCTTTATTTTTTAAACTTACACAATAGGAATAATATCATTCTGTGAACATGGCTTCACAGTATGCTATATGACATGAAATAAAATTAGCCTGGCATGGTGCCTATCTGAGAGTAGGTTTTTAATAAATGAACTTCAGGTTTAATCTTTGGATTACCCAGAGGCCCGTGGTATCAGGTACAGCAGCTGTTTCTAGACCCAGCCTTCTATTTTGTTAACTCTAGTCCTCTGCCTCTAACCCCTCGCCCCTACCTATTCTTTCTGCAAAGGTTGACTCACCAAATCGGAAACTGTATGTGCCTCTATGACCACCATACTTGCACTTTTCCTTAATGATAACTTATAAAATGTCAATTGCAATTCCCAAATGATATTCTAAACTCTCTTTAAGGATAGCATGGTCTCATACCATTTGACTTACAATCTCTCCAGAAGAGATTTGCTTCCTGGGTTTCACTGTTCACAGGTTGGAGAATAAAAATGTTCTGGTGAGAAGTAGCTACCCTGAAACCACCACGGGAAGATGCTTAGATTGTTGTCAGTTAACTACTGAAGGCCTGCTATAGAGAAGAATTATTTTGTGTTTTCTGTTTTATTTTTGAGAATGGGAGAAGCAAAACAAAAGAAAGATACCTGCTTTTACTTATGAAAGACAAAAAAAAAATGAACAAATAAAGTCTCTGGAAACTGAATAGGATAGCACTCAACTACAACCACAAAAATGTTATAATTCTGTGAAACTCAGTTACTTAAACCCAATCATTTAAGCCAACTCACATGTCTGTGAGTTGCCTAGGGTGACCCTGTTCACACTGCAGTTTTGCAAGACAGCTGATTTGGCTTTGGTTCCTGTTTCTCTTCATTTGGGGACCATGCAGTCAAAGGTTTTATGGCAGTAGAAGAAGAATAAGAGGGCAAGCCTCATGAAGTGAACACCTATCAATTCTTTGTTTTTCTTATGTCTGCTAACATCTCATCAGCTAAAGCAAACCTCATGGTCAAAGTCATGGTCAAAAAGTGGGAAAGTATATTCCACCTGCTCTGGAAGAAGCAGGAAATAAGTATTTGCTGAACAGTAATCTAACTACAGTCTTTATTGAAGATCTCTGAGAAAAGGGTTGACTTGTTTGAGAAAAAGCCTCAAGTCCATTGTGCTGGAAGTGTATAGACAGAGGGGAGAACGGTAGGGTTCCAGCAGAGAGAGAGGCAGAGGCCCTCCCAGCATAATACTGGCCACCATCAGGAACTTGTTTTAAGCATAATCAGAAATCTTTAGATGGCTTTAAGCATAGAATAACAAGTATAGATTTACATTAAAACATTTTCTCTGACTACTATGCGGCGACTGCATTAAGATGGGTGAAGACTGTTGGAAAGGACGGTGTTCAAGTGGCTCTTCCTGCAGCTCAGGGGTGCAATGATTGTTCTGGGTGACGGCAATGTAGTAAGAGAAAGTACTTATATTTGGAATGCATTTTAGCAGCAAACCGGCACTCCAGAGGGTCTTTGTAACTTAGACGTGGTAGGCGAGGAACAAAAATTGTAAATGGTTTCTAGTTTTTGGATTTTTGCTGCAACTCTGTAAATGATGGTTTTAATTACTGAAATGAAGAGCAGTAGAGGAGGAAGATATTTTTAGAGAGGTGTTTGGAGGAATCAAATGATTAATTTAGGCCATAAGTAAAGCTGTTGAGGATGTGATTGGTGATACAACCAGGGTAGTGAGACACGTGAGTTGTGAGTGACTAGGGGATAGTTAAAATTCAAAGCCATGGGACTTATCAGGTCACCAGGGAAAGAATCTAAGTCAAAAAAATTGTAAAACTACAAAGTGCTATTAATATAAACTATCGTATTCTAAATTCAACATCTAATATCTTTTTAAGATAAAGAAAGAAAGTGTTTTACTGAATCCGCTCCTGGTAGTGCAAGTGCATCTGTTTGGTTTGAGCAGTATAGTTGCTAAAGTAATTTTCTTAGGTTTTGTAACATAAATGAAGGGAAATTTTTCTTTCAATGAAAATGTATTTCTTTTTTTACTCTATATAATTATACTTTAATTTGTAAAGCTAAGAAAAACAAAACTGTTAGAAACATTTTTTTCTGTAATGATTTTATTTTAGTCTTATAAAAATGAGACTTATAAGGACAATTGCTTGAGCATTACACATAGTGGGTAGTAATTTTGTGATGTCACAGTTTTTTAGATATGAGAAACAAGATTATAAAGAGATCAGCAGTAACTACAATGTGGAACATTTTGCCTTTAATACAACTTGTTATCATGTGAATCTCAGGCAAAGCTGAGTTATAACTGTAGTTTAAGTAGCAAACTGTTTTAACCACAGAAATCCATCATCATTTTTTCCAAGTTAATTGCCTTTAAAGATGCAAAAGCAGAAACAGGGAAAACCAAAAGGAAATGAGCTGGGTATTTATAGAGATTATGGACAAACCATGGTTACATATAGATTGGGAAATTGGATATGTGGTTTACATTTACTTAAGTCTCCAAGGTCTGGGTAATATGCATTTCGTGTAAAAGATAATATATGAAGGTGTGGGTGTGGGCATATACATAACTATCTGTATGTCTAGAAAATGGACTTTAATTGAACAGAAAAATCAATCTAGTTTATAAAGAGATTAAGATCATTTTTTGCTCAGATGAATCCGGGTTAAGGTTCCAAATCAGACACTCATTTACACGAATGATGTAAACCCACAATTTATCCTAAGCACTCAGTTGCTGAATACACATAATCCCAGGGTGCAGTTCTTAAATAACTTTTCCAAATTGACTTTCCCATTTCAGGGTGGGGGAAGAATGACTGGAGCAAATGCTGAGAAAACTGACTTAGTTAAAGGCTTACATCAAATATTAAGATTAATAATAAAAATAGTTTTAAATCACTGGACTTAGAGATGTGGCTGAAAGAAATGTTACAAATGGAAACATGAAAAAACATGTTAGGAATTTAAAATAATCAGTATTTTGATTCAATTCAGTAAATACATATTGGCCACTTCAGGACTATAAGCCTTGGAAGAAGCAGATATACACCAATGAGTGATAGTTCTTCCCTTCTAGAAGTTTCCAGTTGTAGGAAAATAAAAATAATTTTCCCTCCATATTTTTAGGTTCTTGGCTGAAACCCTTTGTAATAAAAAGAGATTAATGGGAGAAAGGAAAAGAATAACAAATTTTTAAAAATATCAACTAGAGGGCAGATAAGATATACACTTATATATAAAGTATATAATTAGTAATTATATAATTAATTACTATTATAATTAATCATATTATATAATTATATATATAATTTTACTATTAAAATTATATGTGTTTTTCCCCAAGAGAAACATAGTGCATAGCATCTATTTGATTTTAAAACATTTGACGTATTTCCCTATTTTCTCCAGGTCATATATTTAAAACAATTCTCACATGATAGCTAATAGCCAAGAGATATACTTAAGATTTCTTCATTTATTCTTCCACTTTTTTCTAATTAATTACGAATACATATTGTCAACATTTTCCTGAGCTTCATGTATTAAAGAAATCACTTGATGAAAATAGGAATCACACTTTCCTTTTACAATTAGGCCACTAGCTAGCACACATCTTAAAAGATTATTCTTTGTATTTGCAATTCAAAAGAAGACAAAACAACCAATTACATATCATGAAAAGAATATACAATTTCTTTAAAAGTGGCTTTAAAAGTATTCTATCACAAAGATGCACTAATAGCAAGGAGAAACTAGGCAAAATCATAATTGTGATGTTAAATGAAAATAAAGCCTTTTAAACTTCTTTTTTGCCCCCTGGTGGCAAGAAAGAAAAATCCAGACATATATTTCAAATTTCTTTGCCAATTACCAAGTAGCCTTTATATAAAACTTTCCTCAAATGAGTAGTGTTCAATGTATTGAATATATTTCAATGTATAAACTTAATTTATTTCCTTAAGTTAAAGGCAAAATGGAGAAGTTAGTGTCATAGACATATACCATATAAATCAACTCTCAGTGGAAATCAATCCAGATTTCTTTTCTTTATGGCTACTATATGATTGATGATATCTAACAAGTGAGTAAGCCTGGCACAAAGCTTTACTTTGAAATATTCACATTCCTGATAGGACTGCATGTACCCTGAAATCTTTAGTGCAAATGCAAGAGAATCACTTCACTCCAAAAGACATGTTGAGCAATTTTCTGCTGAGAACTTAGAGAGGGAATGAGTATCATTGTAACTTACAAAATATGTGAAGACATTTTCTTAGAAATGTGACTTTGGTGAATGGTGGTTATGTAGGATTGTCTCTTTTCCAGAAGTGCAGTCTCATTTTTATTACTATAACAGGGAAATAAATGTATGCAATGCTGAAAAGCAGTGAGAATGAGGTAATACAATGAACAGGAATCAAGAATGACAGAAAAAAAAGGAAAGTTCAGAAAAAAGCAATTGGTAATACAATATTTTCCACCTGTTATCACATAATTTATAGTTAGATTTCATAAAATCATGAAATTATTTCCCCAAGACAACTAATTAAAAGTCAGCATACACAATTAAGTCACTCTCCCACTTATTATAAAATCTTTTTAATTTATTAGGAAATAATATCTATTTTCCTTAGGGTTACCAGTATTTTTTAAATTTTTTTGGTTTTATCTAAAGTATTTTGCTTAGCCCCAATATTGTAACTGATTCTTTGCTGATCTTTTACTTTCTTTCGTCTTTTAGCATGTATTATCTAAGATCTATATTAGTCCTGAAACCACAAAACATTCAAAAGTGTGAGTTATCAGAAAAGAACCCTAACTCTGTAAGAACTTCCAAACCTAAAGAATCACTCATGTCAGGCATTCATCTGGAGTTGTTGCTTATTAGAAATGAATGACAGACCTCATGTTTCACAATATCAAAATGACAACTTCTTAGAGTCAAGGAATGAAAGGAAATGGGGAAAGAATTGTACTGGAAGTTCTTTTCTACTATGTTCTCTGTGGAATTGCTTTTGAATGATTCCTTCTGTGTCAGAAATCTGGAGTAGTAGCTGCAATTAGGGAAGACGTCACCTTCAGTGGAGGTTCGGAAATGGGAGGGAGACAAAGGAAAAAGGGAGGAGGGAGTGGGAAGAGGGGAGGGATGGAGATGAAAGGAGGGAGGGTACATCCTGAAAAGATAATCCCTGTATACTCTCATGACATCATCCTCCTGCATATGTACATATATAAGGAATGGCCAAAGCAGCTCATACTTCAGTCACTTTCAAAATCAGCTGAAGGCAAGAGGAAGCATTAGAGAGAGCCTCTCCTTCAGCCCATCTCTGACGTTTATGAACTTGGCTCCCTAGGAATTTCAGGGAGATGATGGCAGGAATGAAAATCCAGTTGGTATGCCTGGTACTCCTGGCTTTCAGCTCCTGGAGTCTGTGTTCAGGTAAGCTCAGCTGCGTTTCACAACTCCCTGAAGTGATTTCTTGTTCCTATTTTGTAGTGTATTGCTACTTACGTTAAGGTATCCAGGGAGAAGAGATTCTCCCTTATTCTGGATTTGCTCTTTATTAATAAAAAGAAGCTGAATATTTTCTTTCTTGGTCTTTATGATTACAAGAACTGAAAAATTTTTGTTTTCAAATCTGCAAAGCAATAAAGGGGATTTTAATGAAACACTTCATGTCCCTCTTTGGAATATAATTACTAGAGGAAAAAAAACCCTGAAACTAAAACTAGGCTGGTCCCTGTCTAATGAGAAGTACACATGCAGTGCCCGTCAAAGTGTGAACCCTTAATTAAAACCCATTCCATTCAAGATGCTTTGCCTCATTCACAGTTATTCTCTTAAGAGGCAGTGTCTTCTCCCTTCTTCGATTTATTTTTTAACTGTATGTGTGTTAAGATAACAATATGAAAGTTGATGATTAATGAATAAATGAGGAAAGCACTATTCATTAAAATTTATTTCTAGGAAGATACAAAAACTATCTAAGTCCTTTTTAAGAATACATTTTATATAATATTTCTATGTGAGAAATAACAGGCATTCTATTAGTTACTTTTTTTTGCATGCCATTTAAGTTGATGCAAAATATATTTGGAAAATTAACATTCTTCTTTAAAGAAAATTATTTACCTAGAGTGTTTTGCATGTGAAAATTAAGGAGCAGCTGTTTATTTCTAAATATCCATCAATAATTTATCTTGAAAATGAAAATTAAATTTAGAAAAGTAATAAGAAATATAATGATTGTAATAAACTTCATTTAATGTTTGAAATAATTAAATGATCATATCAAAATAAAAAAAAACTAAGTGCAGGAAAATCATTTAACCTGTTTTATAATTTTTATCTTATAAATAAAACATTGAAATGTTGAATTTAAACTCTGTCTATGATTTTAGTTAAATTATAAAATTGATCTTAGAAGATATAAATGCTATTACAATTTTTAATTCTTTTGAACTTTAAAAAGACCTTGAACTTCTAAGTTTGCAATTTTTGTGAGATAAATACCAAATTGTCTACACTTACATAGAAGTATATTTACAGCATGTGAGAAAAACTGAGTTATTAATTAAGTACTTTGTTTATTAAGTTTTGAAACTTCTTCCTCTGATAAGCCAAAATTTATGTTGATTTTGGTATACATCTTTTAAAATGGCTAAGGGAATTTGCCATTCCTTGTTAAAAACAGATTGGGCCCCTAGGAAATAGGAGAAAAAGATCTCTGGTGTATTTAGTTCCTAGATACAGTTTAACAAATGGTTTCTCCAAGTGTCACTTCTAGATAAGAGTGTAAAGTGCAAGGAACTAACTTCCTTGTTTTAGGACATCCAGGTTAGTGAGTTTGAAGTAAGTCATCATATTGTAGTGTTCTTTGACTTTATTTTTTATTACGTTATAGTATTTTTAGAACTTTTTTCTCCGTAGAATATTTATTAGTGGAAACTGGAAAGGATATTCTTTCAAAAAATCAGAAATCCATTTTAATGCTATTGTACATGTATTAATGGACATCATTTTTGCTTAAATAATTTTCTTAATGGACTATGATAAAATTGCTAAGTATACGTATTCTAAATTCTTGTTTAAAGTGGAAAAACAAACTTTCTATGTGTGTTTTGTAAAATAGTATCTCAAGTTAAGTAAATCTGAATGTCTTTCTTATTCTAAAATTATCAGAAAGCAATTCTCTTGTCTTAAAAAGTCTCTGTACACACCTTTCATTATGTTGATTTTTAAATATCAATATGCATATATTCTATATATGTAAACTATTGCCACTGATAATTAACCAACATATTTGATGACATTACTGTTATATCATATAATCGCTTCTTTAATTTTGAGATTTATAGAATAAACAACTCCAAATCATCAATAGCCCTCTTGGCATATAATCAGGTGTTTACTTTCTTAGAAGTGCTTCAGTTATTCTGCCTTCTTCATAGTCTAAAATAAAACTATATATTTTTTCTGAATACTATTTTAAGTAGAATACATACATAGAAAAGACAACATGCCTCAGGCTATTTTTTTAGATTAATCTAAAATCTGCAGGTTAAAATGTAATTATATGAAATGTGGTTATATAGTAAACATGTGGTTTTGATTTTACTCAGATTCAGAAGAGGAAATGAAAGCGTTAGAAACAGATTTATTGACCGATGTGTACACATCAAAGGTAAGTTTTTTCTTTTTTTAAACCAAGGATTGAAAAACATAGGAACTCTCATTATAAACATGGTGTCCTTTTCCTATAGTGATAACATCCCAAAAAGACTGAAAAGTTCACGGGGAGGCATTTCCTTTTTCGGGAAACTTTTCCTTAAGTTCAAAGGAGTTGAAGGTGTTGCTGTGACAGGGAAAAAATTATAGTGACTATCAATCAGTATATTGTAACTTTAATTAAAAAGTCACGTATTATTTATGTAGACATTGATATGTATTTAAAGGAATACTGTTTCCATTCTTCTCAAGTATACTGGCCTCCAACTACATGTATAAATGAGGATTAAATAACATATTTTGCCTTTTTCATTTTATTGGGAAAGTAAAATGGAGTTCCTAAATTACAAATGAAAGTTCATGCCAGTCCATGAATGATGTGTGGTAGAGAGTGAAGAGCCACAGACTGGCAAACGGGAGCCTGGGGATTTATTCCTACAACTGTGATTATGGACTATTTGCTCTTAACCAAGTTGGTAGTTGCCATTGTTTGCCTTCTTCTTTTCTTTTCTCTTCTTTTCTCTTCTCTTCTTTTCTTTTCTTTTCTTTTCTTTTCTTTTCTTTTCTTTTCTTTTCTTTTCTTTTCTCTTCTTTTCTTTTAATTTTTAAATGCTGCAGTTGGAGTTCGTGATCTCTTAAACATTTACATTACATTCATGCCTGGATTTAAATTCTTCCTATAATAGAAGTGTTATCTGAACCTGCTCAATGTTTTTACTGAATCAAGTAAAACTGTATACTGGACCCTATTATTCCTCTCCCGGGGTCTTGAAAACAAGGTTCCTAGACCCTAACCTGTACCTAGGAATAAAACTTAATTAGAATACACCTGATTACCATGCTACCACACTACGTTTATTTACACAGTGTGTATATAAATGTAGAGTTAGAGAACAGGGTTCCCAGCCAAAAGATATTTCTCAAAGGAAAGTAAATTTGGGGGTGAGACAGTCAGTGCTATAACATTGGGATGCCAAGGCTGAAGAAAGACTCAACAGATGTCCTGGTAAGAAAGTAAGTGTCCCAACTCCTGTCTAGAAGCAATGCTCCAGCTCAGGTATGGATGAGCATGTTTTAGGTACATCAATTTTTACTAGATATGTAGAATTATGTATGCTCATGCTTTGGTATGCTTTTATTAAGAAAACAACCTGGTACAATATTTCTTCAGGCTTTCCAAAAATTGCTGGAATGATGTAATTTTGTATGATAAAAGCAATGCATTGTATGCAATACAAATTTAATAAATATTCATGAACTAATGATGGGAATCTAGGATTCATTAACAACCTTCATCCTTTGCATTCAACTTCAGGGTTCCACCACAGATGACTTTAATTATTTTAAATTTAGTGAAATGCTTAAATTCACCATTTGTTGAACTCATCTGAATTCAGTATATTATAGGTAGTATTAATCATGTAGATTAGGTTCCATTTAATTAAGGAAAAAGAAATTTGACCAGGATTTTATTCAGTATTAAAAAGTTAAATCAAATAATGGTAAGTACGGACCACAAATATTCTAGTTTTCCTTATCTCGAAAACAGGAAGAAACATTATTCTAAATTTCTTATCTATAGGTTTAGGTCTATTATAAACATTTGTGTAAAATGATTTACGGAGATTGTTTATTGTTAAAGAAAAATTATCCATAACATTAGTTAAAGATAGTAAGACAGAGTTTATTAAAGAGGACCTACTGCAACGGGAGTTTTGCAGGGATGGGACCCAACACTGAATCCAAAAAGGACAAGTCTGCATTTAGAGCAAAGGAGCAGGGTGGGGTCAGAGGATAAAAATTTACTAAGAGGAAACATTAAGGCTGAGAGGATTTTTCCTCTATTATTCTACATGATTTTGATATGAGGGTGGAAATCTGATTAACTATCATATATATCTGGGGTTATCAATACCATGGGTGAGGAATTTTCTTTATATTGACTGAGCAGGATTTGTGCTAAAACTGGACTAAGAAGACCAAAGGCAGAACCCTAAGGCTCAGAGGAGCCTGACTTGGATTTAGTCAAGGAGAGGGTCTCTGTCCCTTTCCTGAGTGAAATAGTTTAAACCTTATACTAACTGTTCTCAAACACATTACTTAGACATCCTTTGGTCAAGAGTACTCTCTCTGCTGTGCATCCTAGGTATAACAGGGGTTAGTTAATGTGACATTCAACAATAGTGTTGAGTGATGTAGTGACTATTTTAATTGGAAAAGGGGAAGATGATTAACTGTTTCCTCAACCCCCCCCCAAAAAAAAAAAACAACAACATTAGTCCTGACAGATACTTTACGAATAAAGCATTCTGTGATCAAATTAGTTTGGAGAACATTGTATACATTATTGGTACCACTGAAAAATTATAACAAGTGTTTGAAAGTCAAAAGTGCTAAAGGGACCTATATTCAGAAGACTTGCACTTTCCTTTAAACTGAAGGATTCCAATGTACTTGATAATGGCATTCCTTTTTAAAAACCAGTGAGTGCAGAACCAGTGTTCTAAGAAATACATTATAGAAAATGCTTAAGATGATCTCTGAAGAACTTCCCAAATGTAAAATTATATTCTATCCCGGTAACTGGCAGAATATAAGGTGTTGTGGCTGCACAATTGAGCATGTTGCCTCTAAGTTTTCATGGCAGAAAAATTCAAGCAATGACTGGATAATCATACTCAGGGGACATAGTTGAAAGAATTTCCAACCCATCAAAAATGTTATGGTGAATGTCTTTGTACTCAACAGATTTTTCTGCCCTTACAATAAAAACCTTAATCAAAGATACGGACATTTATAATTTTAATACTTATTGCCAAAACATCCATTAAGAAGTTATGCCAATCTACACCCAGACCCAAAAATATTTATGAAAGGAAGTGTCTCTGTCCCCAGGAACCATTGAGTGTACTTGTAGTTTTTAAAGTATGATCTAATGGTAGCCAAGCTGAATGTCATTGTACATACTTCTTTCACATGTGATTCTGTAACATCTTTGCTTACATTAGTATCCAAGGTTAAGTTTAAAACTTTTTTTAAAATTGGGGTACTCACCTATTTTTTTGTTTTTTGAGGAGCTCCACCTTTGTTAAGAGTACTAACACATTGTGTCAGCTTTCACATTAGAGCTGGCTTTGATTTTAGTTCAGGTTATTAATTTCCCAGAGAGATAATTTACCCATTTATGTATTTAAATTTATGGATTCTGGTTGGATATTTGTTTAATCTTTCCAGGTTTGTAAAGTAAATTTTATATATTTACACACTATTATGTTTTTATCCACATTTAACCCATCTGGGTATTATTAGACTATAATATGTCAAGAAAAGTTATTAACTAGATCTACATCCAGATTTCTGCATATCTCAAGGATTTCAAATGCAAACATTGTTATATGTACTAACCTCATATATATTTGGATCCATTATTGAACACTCTATTCTATTCTGTTGAGTTTTATGTTTTGTTTTATTCTCCATCTACTCACTCCTTTAATTCCTGAAATTTTAAAAAAACATTTCAATAACTGGTTAAAAAAAAAAGTTCTTCATTACTTTTTTATTTTTCTAAATCTTCTTAGTTATGCTCACACATTCATACTTCCAAATTAACTTTATAATTATTCTGACAAATTATCTCTTCTAAATTCCAGTTTCCATATTTTCCAAATTGAAAGTTTGATTTGCAATTGGATTACATTTGGATAATACAGAGAGAATTGACACCTGAAACTATTGTTACTGAGCCTACCCATGATGGCTTTGCCGTCATTCAAATTATTTTATGTGTTTTAGAAAAAAATTGTGTTTTCCTTCATCTAAGCCTTTTGAAATGTCTATTAATTTTTACCAATTATTTCACATTTAATTTCTCCTATGTTCTTATCTTTTCTTATCGATTATTGTTGGCACATCGGATAAATCTAGAGGATATCATAGTTTGCAAATATATGGTGAGCTGTGATGCTACCTGTGACAACTCTTAATGTGTGAGCTAGAATAGTGGTCTCTCACTATGCCTACTGTCCAAATCTGTTAGTAACATCTTAGTCCCTGCTCCATTAGACACCAAACTGAAGAGTAATTAAGGGAGAATGGCACCCCGGCCAGTATGGCACAGTTGGTTGGAGCATTTCTCTGTAACCAGAAAGTTTGATTCCATGTCAGGGAACAAACCTAGGTTTAAGGGTTGATCTCTGATCCTCCATCACCCATCTGGGTCCCTACATCACCATCCTCGGTCCAGGTGCATATGGGAGGCAACCAATTGATACTTCTCTCTCATATCAATGTTTCCCTCTCTGCCTTACTCTCTCTTTCTCTCTCTCTCTGAAAGCAATGAAAAAAGTGTCCTCAGACGAGAATAACAAAAATAAAATAAAAAGAAAGAGAAAAAGGTATATTTAATATTTTCATGTGTGATGTGACATGTATATATATATTTATATATTTCTATTTTCTGTTATGTCTTTTTTCTTTCTTGTTTTGCTTATATATGAGTGTATGGTATGTCTGACTTTATTTTTTAATAGATAACATGAAATATTGACTCTATTCAACTTTGTGATATGAAGGTAATAAATAATAACAGTGTACTTAGGGTAGAGTAACAATTAAATCCTAAAATATAATGCCTTAGCACAAGATAAATTTATTTTGTATTCGTATAAGGTTTAAATGCAATACCTTTTTTTTTAATGTTTCAGATAAGTAAGGCAAGTGTTCCTTCTTGGGAAATGACTCTGCTGAGTGTCTGCAATCTTGTAAATAACCTGAACAGCCAAGCTGAGGAAACAGGAGAGCCCCTTATTAAGAGAAGGGAATTTCCCACTGGCTTAGATGACTTTACCTCGGAAGCAATGTTGACAGTATACCAGATCCGAAATATCTGTCACAGCAGGGCCTTTCAACACTGGGAGGTAAAACAAAAACAAAATGTTAATATAATTATAGTTATATCTTATTTGTACCATTTAAAAATTCAGATCATTATCATAACAGGAAGACATAAATATTAAAGAATAAACCACGTGTTGAGGTCAATATTCCCTCAGATCTTCAAAGTGTCCTTCAAATGTTTGGAGTTGAGAAAATTATTTTTTCTTTCATGTTAAAAGGGGGATATGCCTTAAGGCAGATTTTGACCCAAAATGCTTAAATAAATGGCTTGTTTAGGCAATTTTTGGTGGTGGTTGTGGTAGCAGTGCCTAAGAAATTTATAGAAATCAAACTGTTTTCTTAGAAGTACTAAGTCATGTGTGTTCATAAACAAACACAAAACACAGAAAGGTCTATTAGTATTTGAATACGTTAGGCAAATAAAACCAGAATGATAGGGTTATACATTAATAAATCCATATTTATGTGTATATGTCTATATCTATACCTATATGCCCCTATTTCCCCGAGTGTGTGGATTGTAGGCATCTGTAGCAGCTAAACCAGAGCTAGCATGGGCAGGACAGCCAGGTTTTATACCACAGAATGACAGCAAAGGGCCACATGGAGCTGTTGTAGTAAATACCACCCTGGCCACCCACCACCTCTGGTTTGGGAAGGTCCTGTTTGTGTAGGAGAGTGATGGATGCTTGAAAGGAAATACAATTTAATTTTTTTCCCAACAAGAGAAATATCTTTTATTCAGATAAACCTCTAAAAATTGTTTGCATAATGTTTTATATTATAGGCTTACATCAACTCTGGGGTCCTGAGGGGGCCTTCCCTGTTAATATAAAAATCTCTATAACTATCACAAATACCCTCTGGAAATGAGGAAAGGCAAAACAGAAACAGTCTCATGTACAACCTAACTCACACACAAAAGATGTTCTAGATGAATAACCATGAAATTAGTTATAGTTTTACTTGTTGAACTAATCATCCATTAATTTGTATTCCAACTAAATGGTGTAGTCTTTGAAATATTGTTTAAGTCATTAGCACTTGAAGGATACTAACTTTAACATAGGGAAGTGTCAATTATATTTTATATATCCATGGGAAAAAAACTCAATAAAGTAGGATACAGACAAATCATGTACACATAAGATAAGAACTTCTGCTATTTTAAATGTTACTGAGTGACTTATAACAACACGATAATATTCAGAGCATGGCACAAGTAATTACAGACTGTATGCAGGGAGAAACAAAAGATTAAGAAACGAGATTGTTTGACAGTAGCTTTCTTTTATCCTCTAAAATTGAATAGTTATGGATTGAAATAAAGTACTACTGGTATTTGTGATACAATTCAATGCATGTGCATTATAAATGAAAAATTTAGTCTTCTGTCAGTATTAGTGTGGCACTCCAAAGTTTAGAAGTTACTCCCCCAATACGAATACAATTCTTATCTCCACCATTTATTTTTTAAATTTTATGTAAATTATGTGCAAAACTCTACAAAGAGTTCTTAAATATTTTATACTAGCTGAAAGTTTTGAATAAGAGCAGAAATTATTAGAAAATATGTTTGGAACTAATTTTAGAATTAGACATATTTTATGAGATCTTTAGGCAATATTCTACCTACAGAGTAACTGCTTTAGTTATTGTATCTGACCTTGCTTTTAATTATAAAACATCCCAATCTAAAGAGATCTTTACTATTTAAACAGAACTTTTACATATGTTAATTTCTACGACTAAGTGTGTTGGTATTTTCTCTATGATTGAGAAATGGATCTTTGGGATGGATTTTAAGTCAAGTCATAAATAACTTAATTGAACATAAAATATTGTTGATCTCTAAATTTGGTTTACTAGATTCAAAACTATTTCTTGTGATTTATACTATATTTCTGTAACATTTTGGTCTAACACAAACTGAAGTATGAAAAATACTCAAAGTTTGATTAGGTATGTTCTTTCAGTTGGAGGTATTAGTGTGTGGTCTTGACATATTAAAAAGACTAGCCTGAGGAACTAGGAAGAACACTACTGAATGGTGAATCAGAAAAAAATCATTTCTCATTCTTTCTCAGCCACCTGATAGCTATCTGTTCTTGGACAAAAACAAAAGCAAAAATAAACCCAACAACACTTAACTGCTTTGCACCTCATACACCTCATTCACATATGTTTTACAGTCTAAATAGCACTGATATAGATAAGATGTACAAAAATAGATAAGATGTAGAAAAACACTGTGAAATGGAAGACTCCATGCTTGTAAGTTTTATTAATGCTCTGTCTTTCTTGCAGTTAATTCAAGAAGATGTTCTTGATAATGGAAATGAAAAAAATGAAAAGGAAGAAGTTATAAAGAGAAAAATTCCTTACATTCTGAAACGGCAGCTATATGCAAATAAACCCAGAAGACCCTATATACTCAAAAGAGGTTCTTACTACTACTGAGAGGATAAATATTTTATTTCCATGTGATTGTGACTTATTACTTTTAATTAAATATCAAATTATATCTGTGTGGGAATGTGAGAAAACACAATTACATTGTCTCTTCTACAATTGTGGTTTATTGGATGTAATTATTCTGCACTAATGGAAATTGGACTAAATGTTTTCAAATAAATCTACATCTTGAGCATGATGTGTTGTGTATAATTGTAGTAGATATTAATTACATCATATATAAAATGTTTTGTAATTTTGCAAAGAATTTAATGGGTTGTTTAAACAGTCAAAATGTTTGACATTTTAAACCAAATTGTAGGAGATTATAATAGGGTCTTATGGCAAAATCTAGCTTACGTATCATTAACCCAGAAAAGTAATAGTACTTCTTTTATTATTTGACTGATATATATATATATATGTAAAATTGAGAGAAATGCATGTTTTTTTTTTCCAAGACCCAACTCTTAAATCTCTCTGGTATGGGAAGTAATAATGATAAAATCAGATCATTTTAAAAGAATAATTAGTGAAGGACTAATAATTATATATATCTTAATAAATGATTTTCAACTGAATTTTTGTTTAAAAAATTAATATTCAGTAAAGAGACAATAAGCCATCAGAATTACATTTCCCTGAAGATTTACTTCTATCAGAAGAGTTACCATTTGTTGTCTTTCCCCCTACTATGATTTAGTAAATGATAGCTGTATCTTCAACTTCATTAAGGACTGTGACTAATATTTTTCCAATTGGGAGGAAATTTTTGAGGCAAAAAGAATATTTGAAATACCTCATCATAAATTATGTTTGAGACCATATTTACAGTGATTTACAAGCTCTCACAGTCTTTAAATTTCACCATTGATACTGGCATCCTAGACTCTCTCACAAGTGTCTAAGAAGATCTTTCCTCACAAGGCTGCAACCTAGTCCATGGCATCTGTGAAAGACAATATCAGGGTATAAGCTGTTCTGGAATTAAGCCTTCAGAACTCCATGTCCTTTGATGGGTTTGCCCATCCTCTAGGCTAAACCTCACTCAGTACTATGTAAAAGCAACCAAATGATCTCTGAATTAGCCTGTTAAAATCATGTTGTCTCACAAACGCTACCACCACCACCACATCCTTTACCATCCTACCAGCTTCACTGTTAAAAAGTGCCCAAATCATTGCTCTTAAGAAGGACACTATCCCATAGTGATTGGAGTTCCCAGATACAGATCCACTATCTAAAAAATTTGCTCAACTAAAAAATATGGGAATGATGAAGTATGGAAAAGGATAAAATAGTCTGATATATGTAAAATGCTTAAAAGTGTTGCCTAAAACATATCATAACATACAATTAACAGTTTTTCTGGCCACTTTTACACTATGTTTCCTTTTTCCTTCACAAACTACAGAGCATAGCACAATTTCACATATTAACTCTTTCTGTTTGGAAAGACTGCTGATCTTCTAATTAACCTCTTGCTTTCATTCATTATCCTCGAGGACTTCCATAAGTATTTGCAAGATCTACTCAATAATCTTCCTTCTCAGTTCCTGGAATCTTCACGTCTAGTAATAAACATTGTACCTATTCCATCTCATTCAATTGCTTCCATCGTCATCCCACAGAACTTCTCACTACCAATAAATTCTCTCCAAAACACCACTGTTAAACACTCTACTCTGAAAAAATCATCTTTTTTTCCAGTTCACCTAATCTAACACTGTCAGTACAACATTTATGATCCCATTTAATCCATCGTTCTCACTTCTTTATTTTCACTCTTTACTTTATACTCATGCCCGCACTTTGTTCTTCATTGACTTGGATTCTATTGTCAAAATTGAAATCATTCTCTTGTGGCCTTCAACTTTCTGTCCTGTATTATGCAAGCCTGTGAAAATACTACTAAACTAAAATCACCCCCCATTCTGGCCTGATCTGAGAAGCTGAACATAGCTGGAGGAAAGCACTAAATGCTGTTGAAAAGTCACACTTAAAATTTGTGTGATCACAAATCTCAAGTAGGTCTTTAGTGCTGCTCAGCACTCCTATTGCATCTGCTTAGTAAATGTTGCCTCTAATTTTAACTAAAGTTCATTTTATACCTTCTCTCCTTTCTTAAGTTGCAACAATCGTCATTCTCCTCACATCAGATGACTTTCTAATTATTTCACTAAAAATTAAAAGCCATCAGGAGAAAACTGTACCTTCTTTTTACCACCTTGCATTTACCCCTCAATCTTTCATTTCGATGGAGGAACTATTCATTTCAATTAGAGAAAGAACCTATTCTTTTATGAAGTTCACTCTTTCACTTCCTCATGTCAGTAAATGTTCCCACACTCTGCTCAGGCTGAAAACAGAGCAGTCATTCTTAACTCCTCCCATTAATACACACCTGCCATTTCATCCACAAAATACTTTTGTCAGCTTTACACTCAAAATGCATCTCAAATCCACCTATTTCTTTTTTATTGATTTTTGGAAGAGAGAGAGAGAGAAAGGGAAACATCAGTTTGTTGTTCCAATTATTTATGCATTCATTGGTTGATTCTTGTATGTGCCCTGATGGGGAATCGAACTGCAAACATGGGTATCAGGACGGTGCTTTAACCGACTGAGCACCTGAACAGGGTCCACCTACTTCTTCCCTAAGCCATGGTTCTCACCCTGGGACTATGGCAAATTCTTCATAGCTGCTCCCATTATCATTTTTATATGATAACATAGCAGAATGAATTTTTAAAATTAGATAAGGCCATATATCCCTTCTCAAAATCCCACAATGTCTTTCCAGTGCACTTTGAATAAAACCCAAATTCTGTCTTAGACAGCCTCAAAAAATCTGGCATTTGCCTCCTCTAATTTCACTCATTCTCCTCTAGTCACACTGGACTCTTGTTATTTCTCTAATGCATCCAGCTTGTTTCTGCTTATTTTAGCCTTAACAGCTGCTGAAACTTCTTTTTCTGGAAGGCTCTCAGGCAGAAAATGCTTTTCTCCTGAGCACAGAGGGCAGACAGACATCCAGTGAAAGACTGCATTTCACTGGTCACCTTCCCGGTCACCTGGAAGAACAGTTGGAGCTAATCAGACAGTTGGAGTGGGGGGAAAAGTGTACAACACGTGGCTCTTTTATAACGTAAAGAGAAACTGCCTTTCCTGAATTTGGATTTTTTTCTAGTGTTTTGTCTTAAATATGAATTTATGTTAACCATACAAATGGATACAGTTCTCTTGAGGAAGGTACTCATCCATACAGCTTAAGGCCTTAGCTACTTTGTACTACAAAGCTGCCTTGCCATCCTGGACCAACCAGACTGTTACTTGATAAAGAAATGCATTTTTAACATTTAAGACACTGCAATTTTCAGCCTCACTGATACAACATATCAATAATTATTTTAATTGTCACCATCTTCTCCAGGCTTTTCCATGGTTTATTTCCTCACATCATTTAGATATCTGCACATGTATGTATGTACAATGAAGCCTTTCCTTTTTCTTAAAGATTTTATTTATTTATTTTAGAGAGAGGCGAAGGGAGGGAGAAAGAGAGGGAGAAAAAACATCAATGTGTGGTAGCCTCTCACATGCCCCCACTGAGGACCTGCCCTGGAACCTAGGCATGTGCCCTGACTTGGAATCAAACCAAGAACTCTTTGGTTTGCAGCCTGCACTCATTCCACTGAGCTACACCAGCCAGGGTGAGGCCTGTCCTTTTTAAAAAAATATATATATTTTATTGTTTATAGTATTATAATTGCTCCTACTTTTTCTCCTTTTACCCATCTCCACTCAGACCCCCTCCCTTCCCTCAGTTAATCAAGGCCTTTTTTAAACACCCTATCTTGAATAATATTTATCTCTGAGTCAATGTAACCATTCAATTTGCTTTGTTTTTCTTCATATTAAAGAAAAAAAAAAAAGCAGTCACTGACAGCCTTCATCTGGGAGCTGGCCTGGCATCAACAGCCAGGCTGCAGTGTTCTCCTAGTAACCATACACAATTTCATGGAACTGAAACTCCTGAAGGGATCATTCTAACAAGGATGGCACAAGACAATAGCCAAGACTACTTTGTATCATGTCTGAGCAAAAATAAAAACAAGAACATCACCAACTACAAAAATGATTAAATATCCTCCTTTCCCACATCATTTGAGTGACTGCTGCTTTCATTTGCTGCACTACTGCTTTTACTTTGCTTCATTCTTCCACCTCCTGCATAAAAACAACAATCCTAAAATTGTCTTTATTGTCTTAAAATTTCCAAGCCAGAACAAAGCCCCACTTCTGGAATATTCTCCAAGTCTTTTAACGTAAGCCTGAGTTCTCCAGGAAGCCTGTATTTGCACCCTGTGATTGAGAGGCCCCATGATTTCCCCCAGAGAGATCTCTGGTACCAGCAAACACGCCTTTGAGTGAATGTCCTCCTGCTAGTGTTCGGCTGGTGGGCACTGGCATAGCACCCAGTAACTTGAAACTGTAGTCATTTACTTGTTTATGTTTTTACAACCTGTCATTCACCACGAGCATGTGCACATTTTGTGAGGACAGGGACTTTTTCTTATTCAAACTTATGTCCGAAGGTTTATCACAAGACCTGATTAAATGTCAAAATAATTTGATTCATGAATGAATAAATTAGCAGCTGAAGAATTCTTTCTCTTATAATAAGATGTACTAGACATACTTTTTTCTACAGATTTTAAAGTCCCAGACCTGATTACAGTTTGCAAGTTTGGGTATGAGCTCAGGTATCTAGAGGAGGACCCTAGTCCTCAGTGAGGCGACACAGCCTCTGAGGTGTTGAAGCTCACCTTCCTACCTGGAGGTCATCCCTCTGGCTGGTCTTTTAGGTCTCTTATGAGAAACACACACACACACACACACACACACACACACAAATGCTTAGGTGAAAATGTATTAGTTGAAATGGGAAAAAATGGATTTGTGAAACACAAAAATAAAGCACTGACATAAACTGGTACTTGAGTATAATCATCATGTTGTATACTTTGTCCTTTAATTTTGTCAATTTTATCTCAACAAAGCTAAAAAAAAAAAAAATACTAAATCCAGCCCCCGTCCTTTTGGAACCAGAATGCTTCTAATTAATACAGACTTTAAAGCAAATTACATTCAGAACTGTTATATTGTATGGAAATGTCTGTTTCAGGCATCCACTTTAGAAACAATAATATTTACAATATAATTTACAAATTAACTCTAAAGTCTGTGACCTTGTCATTCAGTTCCTGTGTGTCTCTCATTAAGAACACAACATTGATGGCATACTTGATTTTTTAGATGGTGAGATTCTATATTTGAAATTGTATATAAATAATGGCTAAAATATTTAACTAGGATCTTTTAGTGGATGAAGAAATAAACATAGTATTAGCACATACATTAATGTGCTAATGTACTAATTGTCAAATTAAATATTTTAATAGACTCTAATCTTTTATATATACATCTCAGTAACTGAATGAAGAACTATTTGACGACTTTATAAAGTATTAACTTTTCAGATATGTTTGTTAAATTATACTTAAGTATTTCTATTTCTGTTTTCTTTTGAATAAGTTTCTGTTTTCCATGAAAAATATAATCATCAAATGACCATAATAAAGTGTCAAAATTTCTATATTATAGTTTTACATTTGTACCATAAAAAATATGGAAATCTTTTTACTTTTTTAACAAATGAAAGGTTAGTTATTATCCATTCACATTTATTTGCATATGAAAAATATAATTCAGCTTTTTATTTAATGCCAAAAAGAAGATTGTGGAAAAAAGCCATCTATTTTCCCCCAATGTGAGCTCCTTTGTTGTACTAAAAATAACACAGTTAAATTGTTTGACTTTTTACCAATCTTTTATTATTTCTGAAACACAACAATTAGTATTATAAAACAAGTCTTTTAATCTTTTACTTAATTTAAAAAATATAAAGAAGGCATTTTTAAAAAACAACTTTATACTCTTTCTTGCCTTTTACCTCCTATTAGGATGTACATTGCAAATAAACTGATTCTTCTCAGGCCAGATAGCTAGAGAATATAAAACGCTCATAAAGACTAGAGCTATTGTTAGGCTAAACTAGAAAAAGGTAAACTTCCTACCAGTGGACATAGCTTTGTGTTTGGGTACAAGACCAGAACACGGTCGACCTTGTGTCCACCCACTCTTTTTTCTGGATGTCCTGTGCAGGATGTCCACATGCAGACACTGGCCAGGTTGGAGAACTTGGCTTGTCCATTCCAACATCCACTGGGTACCAATTTGAGTCTTAATTTAGACTATCAGAACAAAGAAGGTTTCTTCTAAAACTCTGGTATTTAGAGTTTAATAAATGTTAACTTATTAACTGATCAAAATGAAAAATTAAATTTTAAGAAAGAAATTTAATTCCAAGTTTATGTCTATACTATAATTAATTTGGGAAGATAGACTTGATCCTGGACAAAATTACAATTAAGTAATTTCCCCTGAATTACCTTTCAGTACCCATTTTGATAATTTTTTTAAATCTCTGGATGACAACTTTATAATGAGTCTCTCAGATGTTTTTACTTCTCCATAGTAAGTTTATTAGCATAATTGTAATTGCTTCCTCTTGGAATCAAACCTTAACTTGAAGGGAGGAATCTCTTACTTTGAAACTATTCATAGCAGCTACAGAAATATTAAAACAATTTAGCCTCATCTACTCATTTACTCAACAAATATACCCTGCGCTTATGCCAGATATTGGGGTAGGCACTGTGGTTAAAGCTGCGAACGGGACAGGCTGGGTTCTCTCCGCAGGACCTTACAACAAGCCCTGCTGCCACATCCCTCTTCACTGACCTTCAGGTTCTGCTTTTTCTTCCCTTTCGTTGATCCTGCATGTAAAGCCTCCGAGGACCGTGCCCTCTGAAACAGCCTCTCCTCCTGTTGAAGAGGAACATGTGTACTTGTCATTACCATGCTCTTTGGTTGACTGTAAAGGAAGGAGATCTGTGACCCCTCCTATACAATATATTTGACTTTTTCTCAGACATGAAGGTGGAGAGTAGTGAAGTGACATGCTTTAGGGCCACAGGACTAATTAATTGCAGACCCAAGATTAGAAACAAGGTCTGTTTATTCCTTAAATAAACTCTTCACCAAGAAAGACTTCGTGGGCAAATAAAGCTAGTTCATTCCAATCCATCAAATTAATCAGCTAGGTTAGGTTTACTTAAAAATGGAGGCAGAAGTCCCAAGTTAGGGCAGGAAACTTGGTTGGAACTGGCTGTTACTGCGGATTACAGACTCTAGACCAGTATTTTGAAATGAAGTTTGGTTTATTCATCTGAGTTAAAAATAAGCATTCTATGACTTGATTGTAGATTTAGTAAATCAGTCTCCCAGAGTGAAATTTGATATTTTTATTTTTAATAAGCTACCCTGGTAAATTGAAGAGTCAAATTTGGGGAACACTTTGCTATTAGGCATTTGTAGAGACTTATTTTCTACCTGATTAATCTATGCTTGGTTTAAATAGATTTGCCTTGTATAAAGTTCCAGGCTAAAAACAACAACAACAACAACAACAACAACAACAACGACAACAACAACAAAACAGTATTAACTTGGATTAGGAAACCGATGAAGAGAACTCAAGTTGTGCTAAAATTTCCCAGTCTTTTTTACATGGTTATAAAGTGATATATGTGAAAGTACTACAAATCTTAAAATAATTAAACAAAGTTTTAGCACGTTGCCCTCTACTACCACTCACAAATGTAAATATGTTGAAGAGAGAACAGGGAGGCCCCATTGTTTTTAACTTCTCTGCCCTGATTACTTACTCCACAATGCCTCCATCCCACACTGAGATGAGAAGTCTGCTGGTGTGCCACATCTGGGGCAAAACTTCATTCTGATAACTGCAGTTTTTGAATCAACAATTTGAGTGACTATTGAATGGTTGCTGAATGTATAGAAGTACTCTTGAAATCAGGGGAACTTGATATAACAAAGCATTCAGACACTTTATTTCACAGAATCAGAAATAGTACAAGGCTTTAAAATCATGCACACCAATGAAACATAAAACTAATGAAAATGTGCTTGAATTTGCCTGTGCTCTGAATTCCTTTATCGAATAAAGCTGAACAAGCCATACAGCATCTAGTGTGGTGCACACAAATGTGTAGGATATGGACTAACTCTCGGCTTCATCTTCCCTCATTTTCACTCTGTGCATTTACATAGATGCTTTTCTTATGTTTTCAGCTCCACAACTTTTGCCATGTCATTTCTTCTACTTCAGAATTACTTCTGCCCTTGTCCAGTCAATTGTGTCCCATTCTCTTTGAGGCTAACATAAAATGCCACTTTTTGGAAGAATTTTCTAACTTAGCAACTCAATGCTCAAACAGTTAGGTCTCTAGTTCTTCTCCACACTGCTGTAATACATTGCATATGTCTCTGTTAACATATTTGCTGCATGGTATCTTAATAGACTGCATGCTTTTCTGAAAATAGTTGAACATTTTTTAAGTTAGCTATTATGCCTTGTTCATCTCTTTTCCCTTCACAGTTCCTGGCACACAGTACACACTCATGAAGATGTTCGTTGAATGAATAGATCATTGCACAGCTAAGGCAGACAATGATTGAAGCCTTTCACTCCCATCAGCTCCTTTGTGGATAACCCTGTAGACACATGTGTTGGGAACCACCCAGCCTGGTTTTAGGAGCTGTAACCCGCCCCCCCGCCCCATGGCTAAGGATGAGTGAGCAGCCTTCAGACCATAAGCCACTAAGGAGACGAAGCTTATCTCCCTGGCAGGAGTGCCACTTCTGCTCCTTTTACTTCATCCATAACTGGCCAATGATGGGTAAGATTCCCTAAGCGGGGAATAACCTAAGACAGGCAGGATCATGGGGAGGCCCCAGGGAAGGACTTGGTGGGGCTATAGCAAAAGGGGGTGATGGACCCTCAACTTTGACATAACCTGAGTCCTCATTCTGTCTGCGAGAAGTCTTTCTTGGCTGCCTTACTTCCCTGCTTGACCTAAGCCTGAAATAATGCCTAAGCCTGAACAATGCTTGTGGTGGGTACCGCCCTGTTCTGGAAAGGGAGGGTTCCCTAGGTGATCAGGCCTAAGAAAGAATACATAAAATCCTCTGAAACCTGCTTTACTAAAAATGCTCTCAATTAAATTATAAAGGTCAAAGCAGGAAATGAGTTCGTTTCCCAAAATTTTGTAGCCCTTTAGCTAACAGACCCTGACTCAGAATAAGCCCTCGTAGTTCTTTGTATGCTATCTATTGTTTGATCCTTACTGCCTGACAATGAGTAATGAACTTTACCTGTATTCCTGTGCAAATTGAAACCCAATAAAAACCTATCAAGGCAAGGGTAGGCTCACTCTCCCCTTGAGAGAGTAGCCATGCTGTCCCTTTTCCTCCACAGGACTTGGTAGTCCATGTGAATTTGTCTTGTATTTCATCCATAACACCGCAGACACTGCAGGCCAGTGCACGGGTCACACATGCCCTCTAGAAACAACCAGATCTACCCCTTTGTATACTCAACTATCAGATCCCCTACACATACAGGGATTCTACTTATAGCAATTCTCAAGTTCTTATTGCAGAATGCCAGGGAGCCCTCCCAAAATACAGTGCCATCAGCGTCTTAATGAGAGAGTCACTCAGGGGATTTACTTACACAGCTCAGTGTGTGATCAGTAGCACAGACAGCAAAGTCCTTCTCAGAGACAGTACTCCTAGCTGTGTGATATCTATGCAGCAAGCATCCAGAGCTTAATATTTTTTTATAAAGCCCCGCTACCCTGGAAAACAAATCGATTCCCTC
This sequence comes from Glossophaga mutica, assembly GCA_039655065.1. Taxonomy (NCBI): domain Eukaryota; kingdom Metazoa; phylum Chordata; class Mammalia; order Chiroptera; family Phyllostomidae; genus Glossophaga; species Glossophaga mutica. The sequence goes on from CM077304.1 coordinate 80,820,198, forward strand.
CGCTGGGCATTGTCAACCAAGACTAACATGAACCAGTTTTTCTCTGATTAAGAACAACAGCCTAAGTGCGGTTAGACTTTCTGCGACAGAAAATCTTTCAGTGCATCCCAGCATTTTGCAAATGATGGCACTGGATTTTCACCTTGTTCTAATTTAAATTACTTTGGACTTTTACAGTGTATTCAATACATGGATTTTCACTTTACGACAATAATTCAGATAAATGCTGAAATGAAATATGAGCAAATGAAGCTAAATAAGAGTTTTTGAGTTTTCTCAGCAAGGTCCTGGGGAAAATAAAGTAAGGAAAATTAAGCCATTTCTTACAATCTTATTATTGGTAACTTTTAAAAGGCAGTGTGAAGTAATATACTATACAACTGTATTAGCCACGGCACAGCCTAATGAAAGACAAGGCGGCTGACATTTACAAGAAGAGGTTTCATGTCTCCGGCTTTAAATTCAATGAGTGTCAAATAACCCTCAGTGCAGTGCTTGTAAAGCTAATTCCTGCTCACTGAAGTACTTACCACTCCTCCAGTAGATGGAAGCCTGCTGTTCAACTGTGTTCAAGGAAGCAATCAGACTCACTAGCTGTTCTTAACCAACTTTTAATTAAGACAAAGCTGTCTACAGACCAACCAGTTTAGGGATGTTCAATTTATTTCTTCCCTGAATTGTCGTCCTGGGATTTAAAATGTGCCATAATGAGACTAAGAATTGCCAAAATATTTTTATGAAATCTCTGGGAAACAGTCACGAAGACACTAGAGTGAGTATCAATTCCATATTAGCTTTCTGAGAACATCATTCTTTGGGTCTTAGATTTTGTTTCATTTTCAGAAATTTTTCCAAAAATTCTGATCTTTATTTCATCAAGATGGAAAATAGTTTAATTTTATTATTTTATTTATTATTTTAATTAACAAATATTTCCTGAGTATATACTCTTAGAGGCACTGTGCCCACCATGAGAAAGACTGAATTAAAGACATACCTCTTACTATATACAAGTATCTTTCCAAATCACATGCTGTGTCTGTGAGACTAATTTGGTCACTGGGTTAAAAGAGGATGTGTTGACATGGCAGCCTCCTAGTATTTTCTTGAACAGATACTAAAACTAATTCTTCGTACTTATGTTTGCTCTCTCCTCCATCCTTCCTCCTGGAACACAGGTATCATTTGCATTTTAATGTCTAGAGAAACACACTAGGTATGTCACAATAGTGACCTGGAAGGAGTTTAAGTCCCCCCAAAACACCGCCAGTTTACCTTTGCTGGATCATGTACTTCTGGATTTTTCATGAGAAATAAATATTTATGTTTTGTTCAGCTGCTAATAGTTTTAATGTTTCCTGTTACTGAAACTAAACTCAGTTATGATCAAATCACTCCCATTTCCCTTTTGCTGTATAAATCCTGTTGTATAGACCCAAGATTATTTCCCCAGAAAGCATTCTCTGACAAGAACCAATGAATCAAATAAAATTTAAAGTAAAAAGAAATAAAATAAAATAACATAAATGATCCATCATGCATAATTAAGAAAAATATGACAGAGAAGCTAAGAAACATGGAATATTCCTAACAGTTCATGTCAGCTCTGTTTTCAAATTTTTGAATATCGTTTAATTAATTTGAAGGTATAAAACTAAACAAAATTTTAGGAAATGGGAGATTAGCCATTTCATATGTATTACCTGAACCTAATATTTTCATATTACTTCATGCTGTTCCATGAATGGACATATTCTCTATGCCTGTTATTCTATTAAATTCGCTCTCCATCACATACCATCAACCCTCATCTGACACTTATATATTACTCTGTGTAATTCAACTTAAGTTCCACTACTCCCAGGAGTCCTTTATTATCATCACAGTGCTAAATAAGGTGCACTTTCCCTGGAATCTCACAGTACTCTGTCCATAACTTATTAATAGTACCTTCCACACTGGGAAATTATAAAATGTGTTAGGGAAAACTTAACTAGGGTTAGGTCTTCCATGTACAGTTTTCACAGGGGGCACAATTCAACCCATAAAATAGTTACAGTTCAGCCCTGGCTGGTGTAGCTCAGTGGATTGAGCGCGGGCTGTGAACCAAAGGGTCACAGGTTCGATTCCCAGTCAGGGCACATGCCTGGGTTGCAGGCCAGGCCCCTAGTGGGGGCCACATGAGAGGCAACCACACATTGATGTTTCTCTCCCTCTCTTTCTCCCTCCTTTCTCCTCTCTAAAAATAAAAAATAAATAAAATCTTTAAAAAAAAATAGTTACAGTTCAGGAGCTGACACCAGTTCATACTGGGTTCTATCTGTGTCTGAGACATCCTTTGATACTCTCAAATGTAAATTGCCTAGTAAGTGGTTGGATATAGGAGACAGACCTTAAAGGAAATAAATAGTAGTTGATATTGTTACAATTGGGGGGAGAGACAGAGAGAGAGAGAGAGACAGAGAGAGACAGAGAGAGAGAGAGAGAGATCTGAGTCAGGAGGTCTTTCTACCCCACCCCTCGGTTCTTATCTCTCCCTCAAGAGAATATTCAAAAAGAAAGAAACACGTATAGTGGACACGAGGTAGCAAGTTCATATATGAAATACATACAGTCATGGAGCTGCAAGTAGGCACCCAGCAAGTCTAACCACCCCACTTATAGAGGAAAGAAAGTTGTTAGTAAGTTAGTGAATTTGTTTTACATACTTGAGCTGAGGCTATAAGTGGGTACTCAGCTAATCTAAGTACGCTGACTATTGCGGTTCAGGGGTTATATGCCTCAGCTGGCTTCGAGGTGCCCCTTCTTCTTTTTGGGAATAATGTCCCTCTACAAAGGCTTTCTTTCTCAGTTAGTAAAGCTCTTTGTCCTAGTGAAATTGTTAGAGGCCCCTTTTCCATCATAGGCCCCCCTCCTCCTCCTGTGCAGTTCCCACTTGTGATGTTGAGCTCACCTGGCAATCTTAGTAAGGTTGTTACTGAAGCCCCTTTTCTCAGCACAGTCTGAAGGACTCTTCCCTCCTCCTGCGCTATTTCGCTTGTGATGCTCAGGAACCTGGCAAATCTTATCAAACCGAGCTCAGGACTGCTGAGCTAATTGGTGAGACAGGTGTTCTTTTTGCTTCTAGTCTCCTGTATGAAGTTCTTTGTTAGGTTGTAATGGCGAGGGCCCTGCCTTTGTTTCCCCTCAGGCTGTTCATTCCTAGCGGCTACCTAACAATGCCAGATGCATTGCTGACATTAATTAAATGTTAGTAAAAAGAAGAGAACTAAAGACTGCACGTTGAGCTTTATTGAGGAAAAATGACTGGAATCATATTCATTCATAATGTAATTATTTAACTATCTGAAAGAGCATATAGGCAGTTCTATATGAAGAGAGAAACATGGAAATCATTAGTTAAAGAAAACACATTACTTTTTAAAGCACAATAGAAAGGTAAGATAGGCTGAAAGTCACTGAAATTCTCTCATTCCCATAATAATCAATTAAACATTATTTCCTTCATTGCATGCATATTAGTGTCAGATGGTTAGAGCTATAGAAATGAAAATTTGGAATGAAGATATTCTAATGAAAACTTGAAAATAAACTTTACTTTGGAGAATGGTTAAAGTTATTCCAATCTAATGTGTTTTTCTACCAGCCACTGACAACCTTTTCAATTTTTTTTTTTTGTTTTTCCATCCTATTTTGAGAAATAATAAAATAAGTAAACTTGCTGAGACCAGAGTCAGAGTCAGAATCTCTACATATTTATAGACAAAAACCCAACATGTATTTTGGACATTTATATGATCTACAAAGGAGCATGACAACTTCAAAACAATTTCTGATTTGATGCAGGGAGACTATAAGGAATCTTATTTTTCCCTCTTTCCAGGAACCCAAACAACCTTTGAAACAAGTACACAGCTCTATTTGGATCCCTCAGCAAGATGCAAAGATGAAAAGTACCCAGTGTTTGTTGTCTACATCTTTGAAAGGCATCTCTTCATCTCTCTGGTGGGTTATGCTTCAATTTACACCATCTGTATGCTTTTGGCAGTAGGTGATTTCTGAGAATCATTCACTGCAGCTCTTATTGAAACAATCAGCATGCTGCATCAATGTAGAGCAGTTGTCAGTAATGATGCAAAACCTTCTGTCGCCTCCATTATTTGTGGCTAAAAGCTAGAGAAGTAGCTCCTAGAAGCATTCTGCCTCTGCAACAAGGTCACACTCATTAACTGATGGAAAGGGATAGAAGTGTGCCTTTCCCCAAATGTTCTGGCCCATGGGTCAGAAAGGTTGCCATAAATATGTAGAGGAAGATAGCCTCTGTAATTTTATTAATGGAGCAGTGAAATTTATGCCAATTTAAAGGTGGAGGAAGAAAGCTTTTCTCTTTTCTGTAGCTCAATGATGGGAAGTGATGAATTGCTTAACTTTGCAACATGAAAAGAAAATTGAACAAAATACAAGGTTTGCTATATTTTGAACCTTTTTTTCTGAAATAATCAAGAGTGATCCAAGTTTTACCTCTAGTTCGGAATGTCCTAAAAAATATCAAGTTAGCTGGCATTGACTATATTTATAGGAAAGCAAAATATATACATGAAAATTGAAACATTGTCAACGTGTTTTCACCCAAGGATTACATAGAATACATTTTCAGTAAAAACATTCAGTTAACGTGTGCACACTTATTGCATTGCCTAGCTTAGTGTTTCTAAAACACTTACACATAATACTAGTTCCCTGGAATATTAAAGGTGTTTTTGTTTTTTAAAGTGTTCTCCTAATGGAGGAGGCCAGTGGGCCTTGTATGGTCATTCCTTGCAAGACATTGCTCACAATTCACATGTCCTGGGACTGCTACTGCATTGTAACGTCAGCAGACCCCATGATTTTTAGTGTCTGATCATAATTATAACATAGGCCATTGGAAGCATTTATATTGCAAACCCAGAAATGAGATCCAGGAGATGCAGTTTGTAACATGAACTTTTTGCCACTGTATAAAGCAGTTATGCTGAGGTTTCATGGTGACATATTTAGTATGCAAGCGGTTTGAAAACACCCATTCTGCGTTTCCAGTGACCTGAAGGACCTCTTCCAGGGTTGGCAAAATATCATTAAGCAGCTACTCAGCTGTGTCTTCCATAAGGAATTAGGGACTTGAGAAGCCACTTTCACCAAATATGTCCACAGTCTGAGAACTCCTGCATGCTCTGTTGAGTTTGCCACAATTTTTTTTAGAATATATTTTTCAGTCTACTCATCTGGGGCAAGCATCCAGCCTGTTACTCTCAGAAAATAGTTCACACACGTTTTCAAAAATGCTCTGATCAGCACAGTTAAAACATTCACTTAACTTTAAGATTCTGAAAGCCTTTGATATGCTAATGGAGATTGAATATCACCATAAGTAACATATAAAATATATTTAATGAAGCAGAGAGCTCTGCTATATTATATTTCTTGACAATATTCATGTGTATATTTTGAGAAATGTCACAGGCACCAACATCAACTTAATATTTTCTGAACTCCTAGTACATGCTAGACAACATTGTTAGTATTAGGAACACAGGTTATTGTTCCTTTGAGTTTATTTTCTAGACTTGGGGACAGAGATAATAATAAATAAAGAAACAATGAAATAACAGAAAGATTTAACTTAGTAAGTAGATCTATGAAGAAAAATAAAACAAGATGGCATGAAAAATCAGGGGTGCAACTTGAAGCTGGGTGACCAAATCCTCAGACTGAACATGAAATGGCTACATCCTGAGTTAAAATTTCAAGTTTAAAAACACACTATACTTGGGTTAATTTTATAAATCTTTGGTTTTGATTTTGATGAATTTCTATTATTCTTAGTAAATACAAACAAGGGCAAAATGAGAACAAATGTATATTTTATGTTTAAAAATTTTACTAGGGAAAAGTGAAAGTAGACCACCTTCTTATACCATACACAAGAATAAACTCAAAATCAATTAAAGACTTAAATGTAAGACTCCAAACCATAAAGAAAACTCCTAGAAGAAAAGAGGCAGTATATTCTCAGACATTTCCCCTAACAATATATTTTTTTTCTGATATATCCTCTCAGGCAAGGGAAACAAAAGAAAAAATAAACAAATGGGACTACATCAAACTAAAAGATTTGCCCAAGAAAATAAAACTATAACAACAACAAAAACAAAAAAATCAACAAAATGAAAAGACAACCTGCTGAATGAGAGAACATATTTGCTAGTGACACAACTATTAAGTAGTTAAATACAAAATTTATAAAGAACTTATACAACCCAAAATCAAAACAAAACAAAAACAATCCAATTAAAAAATGGGCAGAGAACCTGAATAGACACATCCAAAGAGGACATGCAGAGAGTCAGTAGACATGAAAAAGATGTTCAATGGCACTAAGCATCAGAGAAATGGAAATTAAATCCACAGTGAGATATCATCTCATTCCTGCCAGAATAGCTATCAATAAATTCACTAATGACAAGTGTTGGTGAGAATGTGTAAATATGGGAACCCTCATGCACGGTTGGTGGGAATGCAGATTAGTGAAGCCACTGTGGAAAATGGTAAGGGGGTTCTTCAAAAAATTTAAAGACATGGAACTGCCTTATGACCCACAGATTCCACCTCTGTGGATTTATCAAAAAACAAAAATAAACAAACAAACAAAAAACCTCAAAGCACTAATTTGAAAGAATATATAGAACTCTATGTTTATGGCAGCATTACTTAAAATAGCCAAGATATGGAAGCAACCAAAGTGCTCCTCAATTGACAAGTGGATAAAAAAACAGTGGTACACATATACAATAAAATATTCCTTGGCCATAGGAAAAAAGTAAAATCTTACCATTTGGGACAGCTTGGAGGGAACTTGAGGGTATTATGCTTAGTGAAACATCAGTCAGCAAAAGACAAATACAATATGATTTCACTTATACGTGGGACCTAAAGACCAAAATAAACGAACAAAATTGAAACTGACTTGTAAGCACAGAGAACAGACTCATGGTTACCACAGGGGAAGGGGTTGGGGGACTGGGTGAAAGAGTTAAAGGGAGTATGAAGGACAAATTGGTAATCACAAAAGTTCATGGGACATAAAGTAGGGTTGGGGAACATAGTCAATAATATTGCAATAACTATGTGTGGTGCCAGGTAATATCGGGTACTGGAAATATCGGGGAAACATTTTGTAAAGTATATCATTGTGTAACCACTCTGCTAATCTGGAATCCTTAGTCACAACCTTTCGCTGAGGGTGATCACTTCCCTGATTCTCCAGGTAATCACCATCTTTTGTTTTTTTTTTTTTTTAACCACCAAAGTCAGTTTTGTTAAATCCTATGTCTAAGCTTTGCCTGTCTATACACAAAATTTCATGCAATGTGCCTGGCTTCTTTTCCTTGGCGCTAATTTGTGAGATTCACTCATGCTGTTGTATGTGACTGTAGTTCACTTAATTTCATTGCTAAATGGATTTCACCACATATGTTATCCATTCTCCTTTTGATGGACATTTTGATAGTTTTCTTTTTTTGGGTGAAATCCAAAAAAAGAGAGAGGGAAAGGGAGGGATAAAAAGAGGGAGAGAAACATCAATGATAGAGAGAAACACCGATTGGTTGCCTTCCACATGCGCCCGGACCGAGGACCAAACACAAAACTTAGATAAGTACCCCAAGTGGGAATTGAACTTGTTATCTTTGGTTTGCAGGACAATGGCTAACCAACTGAGCCACCTTGGCCAGGGTGAATTTTGTTTTCAATTTATATTTCCCTCATAATCAATGAAGCTGAACATTCTTCCATATCTTTTTTGGTTATTTAAATATCCTCATTTTAATTTAATACTTAGAAACCAATAATAAGTTAAAAATAATTTAAAAAGAAAATAAGATATATAATGCACTCTATTGTACTGTAAATAAATATCTTTTAATAAAATTTGTGGTGTTTTAAATTCTTTTCTTATTAAAATTAATGGGGTGACATTGGTTAGTAGGATCATACAGGTCTCCAGTGTACATTTCTATGGTACATGATCTGCATATTCATTGTGTGTCCACCACCCAAAGTAACATAATCTTCCATCACCATGTATCTGGTCCCCTTTATTTTTTACTCTGACCCCATCTCTTCTCCCTCTGGTAACCACCCACTGTTGTCTGTATCTGTGAGTTTCAGTTGTATATCCCATGTATCAGTGAAAGTGTATGGTCCTTAGCTTTTTCTGCCTGACTTATTTCACTTAGCATAATATTCTCAAGTCCATACATGTTGTCACAAATGACAATATTTCATCTTCTCTTATGGCTGAGTAATATTTAGTGTATACATACCACATCAGTTTTTCTTTTTTTCAACTTTATTGTATTTTTTCCATTACCATTTATCCCCCATACCTTCTTCCACTTCCACCCTCCCCAGCAATCACTGCTCTGGTGTCCATGTCCATGAGTCCTTTCACTTTTTTGCTTGATCCCTCCACTCCTCCCATCCACCCCACCCCCAGCTGTCAGCCTGCTCTCTGTCTCTGAGTTTGTCTCTATTTTGCTTGCTAATCCACTTGTTTATTAGATTCCACATGTGACAGAAATCATATGTGTACCTCATCTTTCTTATCCAATCCTTTATTTATGGACACTTTGGCTATTTCTATGTCTTGGTCACTGTGAATAATGCCACATGAACATAGGGTTGCAAATATCTTTGCAGATAAATAAATATATCTGAGTTTTTCAGGTAGATACCTAGAAGAGGGTTTGCTGGATCATATGGTAACTCTATTCTTAATTTTTTAATAAACTGCCATACTGTTTTCCATAGTGGCTGCACCAGTTTACATTCTCACCAGCAGTAACTGAGGGTTCCTTTTTCTCTACAACCTCTCTAATACTTGTAATCACCTGTCTTGTTGATAATAGCTATTCTAAGATGTGTGAGGTGGTATCATTGTAGTTTTGATTTGCATTTCCCTAATAGCGAGTGAAGCTGAGCCTCTTTCATGTATCTGCTGCCTGTTTGTATGTCTTCTTGGGGATGCGTTTGTTCAGGTTCTTTTCCCATTTTTTACATTGGATTGCTTGTTTGGAGTTGAGATGTTAAAGTATAAATAAATAAATTATATATATGCTTTATATATTTTGGTTATTAACACCTTGTGGGAGCTGTTGTTTGCAAATATCATCTCCCATTCTGTTGGTGGTTGTTTTGTTTTTTTTTGGTGGTTTCTTTTGTTGTGCAGAAGCTTTTTAGTTTGATATAGTTCCATTTATTTATGTTTGAGTTTACTTTCCATGACTTTGAGGGTAAAATTCGTAAAATGTTCTCTATGACCTAGGTATATAAGTTTAGTACTTATGTTTTCTTCTACGTGATTTATCATTTCAGATTTTATATTTAGGTCTATGATTTTTTTAATTAATTGTACATGGGGACAAACAGTTATCTAGATTCATTCTTTTGAATGTAACCTTCCAATTTTCCCAGCACCATTCATAGAGGAGGCTTTCTCTTCTCCATGGTGTTTCTAAGTAAATAATTATTTATAATTCTATTATAGTCACATTTGTAAATATTCTATTTATGATTCTTCTTTTGTTGTCTTGTGAATTTTTTGTATTTTTTAGTATTTTACTTTTTCTATTGACATCCCACTTCACCCATAAATGATTTTTGTTTAAATATGGAGGAAAAATGAATTTTTTTTATTCCATATGGATATTCATTTTTCTGAGAATCATTTATTAAAGAGGATTTCCTTTCCCCACTACACTAAAGTGCCAAACTTATCAAGAATCAAGTGTTTCTTTATCCTTGGGTTATAGCCTATAATCTCTACTCAGTTACATTGCTCAATTTTCTCTTCTTGAAGAAATATCAGTCATTATTCCTCTAACTTTGTAATATCTCATTAAGTATGTCACCCTACTTGCTCTATTGGTCTATACATCTGTCTTTCTGTAAGTACCACACTGTTTCAATTACTCTAGCTTTGAAGTAAGTTTGAAATTATGAAGTGTGGGCTTTCTAACTTTGTTCTTCTTTATCAGAATTGTTTTGGCTAGTTACGGCCCTTTAAAATTTCATATGAATTTTGGAAGGATTTTTATATTTCTGTAAAAGTCTTTATTGAAATTTTGGTAGGGATTGGATTAAATTTGTAGATTGTTTTGGGTGCTGATATTTAATAATATAGAGTATTTCAGTCCATGAACATGGATGTCTACATTTATTTATGTCTTTCTTATTTTTTCTGCAGTATTTTTCTGTTTTCATTGTCTTTCACCTCCATCATAAATTTCTAAGTATATTTATTCTTTTTGACGCTGTTGCAAATATAATTGTTTTCTTAATTTCCTTTTTGGATTGTTTACTTTTACTATAGACACAACTGATTTTTGTGTGTTGATTTTGCACCCTGCCTCTTTGCTAAATTTGTTTATTAGTCCCAAAAGTTTTCTTGGTAAAGAATCTTTAGAGTTTCTATTACTAAGATTGTATCATCTGTAATAAGACTGTGGAATAAGCAATTTATCCTGAATGTGTCTTCATTTTCTCCAATACTTTTATGGTACTGAAAATGGGTTAACATTAATATGCATGGACAATAATAAAAGGATAATAAATAATGAAGGGCAGTGTGGGGAATGTTGGCAGAAGTGTGAAAGGTGATCTAAACTATAGGTTATCTGCCTTGTAGAATAAAGGGCTTAGTGTCAGTAAGCCTAAAAGTTTTGAGCTTCCTCACTATGGAGTTTACCTGTGCTCTTAATTTGACTGATGCTTTGAGTTTTTATGACTCTTAGGAATTAATTCTCATGTATCCTTGTGGGTCTTCAAGATTCTCCTTTAGAATAATCAAAGATAAGTTAAAGAAGAGACTACATTTAAAGATTTTAATTATTTTGGAAATAGTGTTATGTGTTTATTCTTTTTAAAAAACAAATTTTATTTCTCGATCTTACTGGAGAAGAGAACCTATACATTATATTTCCACATTCTAGTATTTTTATTTACATCTTTATAGGTTTCCTTTTAAAGTTATTATTACTATAACTTCCTGTTATAATTATGTATCTAGAAGTAACTTCACATATGTGTGTAAGGCAGATAATTTCTCTTAAGCAATTCATAATTGTAAAAACATAGCAGGAAGAGATAAATACAAAATAGATGCATAGATTATAGGATCTAATTTTTGAATTAAAATTTTAGAGAGACATAAAACTGTGAGGCAAAGCAAATGTAGAGAAATTCCTTTTAAATGATTTTTATTGTTTGCATTATATTGCCACCTAATGGTGACAAGTGGAATGAAAAGCAAAGCTTCTGTTACACTTTGATGTTAGAAAGTCTCTTCATATTCAATACATAGGGAAAAGAATGAAGAGTTAAGTATAATACCCGTAATCCTTTTGTTAGATTATCCCAAAATTGATCCAAGAGTGGTTAAATATTTGCAAATTGGTTGGAGACTGACTCAATTTTAAGCCAGTCACATATTTATGAATATGTTATTCTGTGTTCGACTCTTACCTGTTTATTACAAAACTGGATCCTTAGAATCTTGGCCAGATTCAGGAAGGGGATAAAGAAAAAGATCAAAGCAGCTTGCAAGCATAGTGATACCACATCTGAGCTTTAAAGCTTTCCCAATCCTTCTGAAAAACTCACTGTACTGAAAGATCAGTGAATTGCTGTGAACTCCTTGTTTTGTCAGAGAATAAAATGGATTTTCAGATAAATTCAAGCTTTCTGATTGGAGAGTTTATTATTAGAATTAAATCTTGATTAATCAGAATTGTGGCTAACTACATGTATTTCTTTTTACTTTTAACCTAATTTTGGCCTAAAATTAAAAAAAAAATCTTGTCATTTATATGTTATTGAGTTTGGTATTTTTAACTAGAATTGACCTTAATGCATAGTTTTAAGATACACTTTTGTGCCACACAGAAGACAGAAAACTGTACAAGATCAACAATTAAAATAAAAATTAAAAAAAAAGAAGTATTCCTAGTTATCCTCAAGAGGAGACAAAAGAGAACATCGGAGAAAGGGGCTTCAGTTTTCCCAGAAAAGGGATTATTTCCTTCTCCATGGGGGTCTCAGACACTCCCTTGCTCCTGTAGGTGAGGGCATGAGCTCAGCGGTCCACCAGCTGATGAGGGGAACCCTGACTCTGTCCTGCATCCTTCATGCCTGTCCCTCATGCCTATGCACACACTGAACTCTGATAGGGACATAGTTCTTTAATAAAGGGTTAATGTGCACACTAAAAATCTGCATAAAGGTTGTCGTCTTATTTAGATAACATATACTCATCTGTTCCATGAGCTTGTATAGGAGAAGGTCGGAGGAGAAACTAGGTTTGTTACTAATTAAGCTTTCAAAAGTCCATGTGTGTAAATATTCCCTTGTTCTATTTTCTTTCTTCTCCAAAATTCATCTCAAATGTTTCTCACAAGTCCTTCTTTAACCTCATCATCACCCTTTTGAGCATATCGTCACTCCTCAGAAGATAATTAAAACCCAGTCGCATATTCCTTCTTATTTCCTGAATGCAATTTAATAGTTGCTTTTTTTCTATTTCTTTTTCTTCTTTACATCTGCTTACAAAAATGAGCACTAGCTCCCTAGAAAGTAGGAGGGGAACTGGTTCAGGACCTGCCCGCCAAAGTGTACGTAGCTCATTTTCTACTTTATTACTCACCTATAGACAAACATGCACCATAATCATGGATATTAATTTCTTTACAAAGACTACATTGTCTAGGACTTAACCAAGAGTATGTCTCCTATTAAATGGTCTTGGCTTGTTATGCTAAAGCTTCAAAATCAATCTAGAACTAAAATCCTCAGGGAAATTTCGGGGCTATTTCACCTGTAGTGGAAATAGTCATTGTTCTACAAATAATGTGTGTATTTTCTATTGCTGCTACAGCAAAACCCCACAAATATAGTGGCTTAAAACAACACAAATCTATCTTTATGGATTGGAAGGTCAGAAGTGTGAAGTCAGTTTCATAGGCTAAGTCAAGGTGTCTGCAGGTTGGTTCCTTCTGGTGACTCTGAGGGGGAATCTGTTTCCTTATTCTTTCAGCATCAAGTGATTGCCATACTCTGTGCATGTAGCCCTGTAGTGCTTTTCTTCATCTTCGAAACTCATCACTCCAATGATCGCATCAGTCATCACAGCACCTACTCGTCTGCCTTTTACTCCTTCTGCCTTCTTTCTATGAGGACTGTGGCAATCGCCTTGGGTCCAGCCAGATAATGCAGGATGGTCTGTCATATTAACTTTAACTTATTCCCATCTGTAATCTTCCTTTTGCAGTACAACATTCTACAAAGTAACATTTTTTTTTTTTACTTTTGAAGTTTTTAATGCATGAGAAGAACATCCCAGAAACAGAACAGGTATTGACTTACTAATGACAAAGCATTGATATAAGAGCCCACTCCCTGCTTAGTGATAGGAATATGGTGTAGATAGACATGAAATGAGGTGAACACTTCAGGATTAAATGCAAACCCTAAAGTTGTATTCAACATTCATATATGGCTTAGCTCATAGTGATAATAGCTTCATAACAGTGCATATAACATTTATATTTATTGGTAACATTTTTGACTCAAAAGTTAACTAAAATGCTGAAGAGGTAGTTTTGCCAATGTAAGGTGAGAGAAAGGCTTTACTTAACCTTGCTTTATTTTTTCCCCCTCAAAAATCTGCAACCATTTCTTTTTGTTCTAATTTTCTTCTGGATCAGTCAGGAAGATAATGATGCTTTAGAAGTAGCCAATTCAAAACCCTTTAAGAATTGATTTCCCTAAGGGGACAATGCTGCCTTTGAAACTGCTGCTCTGGGCAATAGAAATTGAACATATGTGAGAGTCATTTACTCAGCTTATTACAGTCTTTATGTAGCTGAAGTAGGTAGCTATGAATTTTCACCTAGAGTGCAATAATTTTTTTGTTAGCAAATTAAATTACCATAGAAATATTTACAGACATTGATAATTATCTAAATTAATCTCCTATTCAAATATCAAGTAATAGATTGTGAACATTTTCATTTATCACATTTTGTTGAATTCTTACTCTCTTTTACATTTCATTTTCTATTCCATCAAGGTTAATTTATCAAACCAGAAGTGAAAATTAAAAATATACATTGTTTTTATACACCTCATGTATTTCTGTCATTTTCTTTTCAAGTAAACACATCCTCATGGGCTTAGAATACTTTTCATTTACTTTTATTGAAAACTCAAAATTCTAAAGAAAGAAAGACTTTACAGGAAGGAAGAAATAAAGGGAAGAAGGAATAGACAGAAGAGGTACCTGCATCAAGGAACAATTGGAGAAGCACAATGTGGTTGACCACCAGGTGGTATTCCTGATCCAAAGAACTGTAGGAAAACAGATCTCTGAAGCTTATTTCTTTTGGAAGTTTTTTGTTTATTATTGGTGTGCATATGTGTGCATTCAGTCACTTTGTTATTTTTGGCCTAAATTTAATGTAATATTTAAATTAATCAATGGGCAGTTTGACATAACTAGTTTGCCATTAAATTTCAATGTCACACATGCATATTTTACACTATGCAAACAGTTTTAAAATGCAGAAATAGAATAGTTTATAGATAGTGTTTCTTCAGTTTTGTAAAAATTTTGTTTCAATTTTAAAGTATTGGGTTGGCCAAAAATGTTCATTTTTCTTTTTCTATAAGGTGGCTCTAGTGGAACTTGGTTGTCATTAACTTCATTCAAAGCAATTTTGTCAGATTGTATTGTGACAGCTGTCATATCAGCATGCAATAAAAACAAACAAACAAAAATTGGTGAGTTTTTGTGTAGCCATTTTAATATTGGTGACAGAAGAAAGTCACCATTTTCAGCAGATTATGCTTTATTATTTCAAGAAAGGTAAAAACACAACAGAAATACACAAACAAGATTGGTGCAGTGTGTAGAGAAGGTGCTGTGACTGATCAAATGTGTCAAAAGTGGTTTGAGAAGTTTCATGCTGGAGATTTCTTGCTGGATGATGCTCCACAGTCAGACCGGTTGAAGTTAATAGCAATCAAACCGAGATATTAATTGAGAACAATCAACTTTATAACACAGGGGAGATAGCTGACATACTCCAAACATCCAAATCAATAAAGTTTTTGTGAAAATGAAAAATGTGTCTTTTACTTTGTGGAAAAAAACTAAATTAACTTTTTGGCCAACCATACTAAATTCTGAGGTAAACATTTAATATTTTATTCAAGTTTATTCTGCTTAAAAATAAGTAAACTAACTTAATGTTTGTAATTTTATAATTATAATACTCATTTTCTTTATAAAAGTTGTTGCTGTCATACTAAGTAATCTGATTTGTGGATTTATTACTGCTTAAGAATTGAAATTAATTTTTAAATATGATTAGGAAAACAAAGATGTCTCAGACTTCTGTAAAATGGAGATAACAATGTTCAGTTTTCTTTATTTATGGTGATTGCAAAATGGTGTTTATAATGGCTTTTCCAACCATAATTTTATGTAAGTATATAATTCTATAATTATAGTAATTATAGAAGTACTACTATTATAATAGTTGATTTGTGATTGGAATCAATGAAAAATTGCTATCGATCAATAAAATGTGTTATCTTCTTTGAAAATCCTATACTCTCCCTAGCTCATACCTAGTAAGATCACAGAATGATATGACTAGAACAGATGCTATTTTCAGATGGAAAGTGAGTGCCTTGTAAGTGGAAAAGACAGAATTAGACTCAGATCATTAAACACTGGAATGGGCAGGTGCACAGAATTTTACTCAAAATTCTAAGTACGAATCCCAGCTCTGCTATTCTTTATTTAACAGCAAAGTGTATACATATTTCCAGAGATGTATGCCTTTTTGTAATACAGAAATAAATTCAGAGTTACTTAAATGAATTTCTTATTATAAATTTCAGTATTTTTGTAGTTTCATACGTGCCACAAGGCCTAGAATTAGAAATTGGGAGTGAATAGGGGCCTTCTTGTTGACTTTCATTAGTATTCATTCTGGTCCTATTTAAGCAAGATTTTAAAAATGTTTTTCACAGTATCTAATTCCATTATTTTCCAGTCATGAAAAGACTCAGAGAAATGAGCATGTTAGAATTGATCCACTATATAAGACCCAAAACCCCACCAAATGTTATATGTTGCTTGAGATGGTACTGGGGAAGACAAACACTTTTCAAGGAGATAAGGAATATTCAGGGGAGGAGCAGACATTTTAGCATAGTTACTGAAAAACTCAGTGTCAGTTGTCCTCTATAATCTGGGTCTGAATGTAGAAGATGTTTTTATATCTAGGCTTATCAATAGCAATGAAGATGAATGAGAGAATCTAAGAACATTAGAGGCCAGGTGGTACCAGTTAAATATCAGGAAAATTGTGTAAAATTCTTATAATAATCAGTAAGCATACAGTGGTGGTTAGAGAAACACATATTATGTCCATATGTATTCCATATACTGTGTCCTAGGGACAAGATACATGAGCAGTCTATGAGGTGTAAATTAAAATCTATAATTAAAAGAAATCAAGAATAGATGAGTAGAAGTCTGAGGTAGGATTCCATAAGAACGTCATGATCTCATGCCTAGTTTCCAGATTTGAATCAGTTATCAGACCCAGAATCTTTAATCTGAACAAGAATGCTGCAGCAAAAGGCAAGTCTATATTCCTTCCTGTCTTTCCCCAAAGAGTATCTAACCATTTACTCAGATAAATGTACACTGGGGAAACAAAAATACTGTCCTCTGAAAATGTTTTGGCACAAGTTCTGTCACAGTTATGTGCTGAGGGTATCCAAAACACTATTACTCCCTATCTTAGATAAGAGATGTGTAGCGGAAAAAAAAAGAGAGAGAGAGAGAGAGAGAGAGAGAGATGTGTAGCGGCCAGGTATTCTTGGAGTCCTGGTCCAGTACCATGTCACAGTGGGTCTAGTGGTTCCAAGGAGCTAGCTGGTGGTCATTCCACCAAAAGCTGAATGGTAGTCTCAATGGAGGTGCTTTGCAGTTGTCAGAATTGTCACTTGAATTTCTTGCTTTATAGAGTAAGAGCTACAATAGTAGTCAAGGCCAAGTGTGAACTTCTGAATCTACAACCCCAAGCCAAGAAGGCAAATAAAAGAAAAAAATTGAATCCCAACAGGAATGGCACAGACTAGTGCCATTCTCAAAATTATAAAGAATACAAAGGGACAGTTATTATCATAACTGTCATTTAAGTCACCATAAATCCCTGTAAGAACTCTATGGATTATGGCAGATAGCAGTGGACTATCACAAGCTCAACCAGAGTACCCTCAATTGCAACTGCAGTGCCAAACGTGGTATATTTATTACAACACATTAAAGTGGTGTCTGGTGCACTTGTAAAGCTATTGACATGGAAAATATGTTCTTTTCAATACTCATCAGGAAGGAAAATCAGAAATAGTTCACATTCACTTGTAATGGACAAGTATATATTCATGGTCTTGCCTTTGGACCATGTTAATTCATCTAATCTCTATCTTGGTGTAGTTTAACAGGACATTGGCAATCTGTGTACTCCCTCCTATATTAGGTTTATTGGATCTGATGATCAAGACATTGCAAATTCTCTAGAGGCTGAGGAAATACTTGCATTCCAGTCTGTAAGAGATAAACCTTTGAAAGATTCAAGAATCTGCCACATGGATGAAATTATTGTGGTTCAGTGGTCTGGGTCATTCTGGGACCTCTTTTCCAAACTAAAAGGTGAATTTCTGAGCCCCAAATCCTATAATACTACTTTGATTGTTTATCAGGTGATGTGGAAAGCTAATAGTTCTGTGTTGGACCCAGAACGACAACTGTTCTGCTGCAGAGCCAGCATACTGTACAGGTGGCCCTGCTAGTGGAGCAATGCAACCAGGCAGCATCGAGGGTAAAGAAAGTGGCGATTGGAAACCTTTGGCAAACTCTATCAGGAAAATTTCATTGTAATCCCCTATGTTTCTAGAGAAAGCTGAGGTCAAATATGAGAGGGGAATATGCATCACCCAAATAGCCGTCCCTTACATGCTCTTAGGTCTAATCAGGGGTGTCCAACCTGTGGCCTGTGGGCTGCATACAGCCCAGTATGGCTATGAATGTGGCCCAACACAAAATCGTAAACTTACTTTAAACATTATGAGATTGTTTTGGTGATTACATGGCACAATGTTTTTAATGTGTGGCCCAAGATGCCAAAAGGTTGGATATCCCTGGTAGAGACAGAGCATTTACCTATTAGTTATCAACTGACCATTGACCATAACTGCTCATTATAAGTTGGACATTTTAAGATCTACTAAATCAAAAGACATGGGCATCAATAAGCTATTATAAACATTGTAAAATGAATGTGGAATATCAGGGATCAAGCTTGATCTACAGGGCACAAGTAAACTACGCATTGCCTAGACTCAAGGCCATTATATAATGCTGTGTCCTAACGGGGAAAATTAGTCCAGGAACCAAGGATTGGTGCTTCCTATCATCATTGCTTCTAGTTACCCATTTGTAATTTGGAAAATGTATGCTTTCCATTCCTGCTTAGGTATCTTGGGGTCAGGAAATTCTGTTCCTAGAGGGAAGAATGCTTCTAACTTGCAACAGAGTGCTACTAAATTCCAGGTTCGGCATAACACTGGTAACTTGGGGTAAAATCGACAGGACAAGTTGAGATACTGCCTGAGGTAACTGACTCAGTTCCATGAGGCAGTAGGCCTGCATTCTACTTACTGAACATGCTCCACTGATGCCCTGGGGAGGCTCCTGATACTTGCCCAGCACCACTTTGGCATCCATGAACTGAGGAGAGCAAGGGGTCCCGGCCACAGACCCCTGAGACATGAAGGTCTGGGTCATCCCACCAAGCCACCTACACTAGCTCCTGTGGTAGAATTTGTGGTCAAGGGGGAAAGGGGAATTCATAAGGGGAAAGATAGTGGAAGAAGTAGATAAAAATCAGTAACCACTCTGGGAGCTAAAGATGACAATAAAATGGAAAATTATTACATACCTTTAACATTTAGATACCTAATCTCACTTGGTAGTTGAAAATAAATTAATTATATGGAATTATATTTACAGCAGAAATGGATATATTTCTTTATCCCCTCTTCAGAGTGGGGTGATATTATGTAAATAATTTGAAGACAGAAAAACAAGACTTAGGTGAGATATGTTTTGAATCTACTGAAATTCAAAACATTTGATCTGAAAAAGAAAAAACATTGTGTTTTAAAAGTATGAGTTCAATTATTTTCTTATGAAAGCTGTCATATAATATTGACTAACTCAGCCAAAGGCAACTAATGCACAAGTTTGGAGCATAGATTATTCAATGGAAGTCCTAAAATCTGGACTCCACCATGGCTGCAGAGATACTTTATATTTTGTCCCTGATGGGAGACAAGGGGTTAAGGGAGAGGCAGGAGGAGATGAACTATGCCCCTGTCAATACTTTGGATACACAGTTTATTAAATATTTCTTTGCCACTTCTCGAGTTTAGATATATTATGTGGTTCCTATCAAGATTATTTGGTTCCTCTCAGTTTGCTTTAATTTCCACACTTTAAAGCTATCTTTTTAGGTTATTAAACATTATCATTGTTAGTTGGGTTACAAAGACAAAAACTATAATTGCACATGTTGAAATTATAAAGTAAAAATCTGGATTTTATTTATTTACTATTGTAGTTCACTACTAAGCTCTAGTAACTATAGTTCAATAATTTGCAGTTTGAGAATATGAGAATCTGTTTCATGGAAATTATTTAATAGAAAAAATACTGAGAATCTTACTAATAGAATAAAGTCTTAGCTTTTTAAAACAAAGTAACTAAAACAAACTTTATTCTTTTTTACCTCTAGGATAAGACAAACATTTGAATGTGTTCTTTTCTTGTCAGGAACATAATTTAATATGGATGTATAATTTCCATGTCATTTTCTCATGTGATGAATTTGTCTTTTGTTTAAAATTTCCAAGGGAGTTTCTAGAGATAATATAATTGAAATAATGAAATCATTCAAATCAAAAAGTATTTTGGCTTTAATTATCTTCATTTTTAGATTAATGTATTAAATGGGGTCTCAGTTCTCTACTTCAATCTCATGTAAGACAGAAAAGCAAATCCTCTCAAAAGGTTTAGAGATTAACGAGGTAGAATACTGTTTTACTATTTATTTTTAAATGTGCTTCATCTCATTTATCCATAATCCAGAACTGTACCCTGGATGCTCTTTGCTGATTGGCTTCTTGTTGGACTTAGTCAATGAGTATTAAAAATAACATTTTAAAACAAATTTTTTGTTTTCTGGATTAATTCTGCTGTTATCGGAGAGAAAATCCTGGATTCTTTCAGTCCTTTAAATTTGGTGAGACTTGATATATTTTCAGTCTACAGTGAATTAAGGTAACAGGTTCCATTCTAAACAATGTTTATTCTACATCTGTTAGTGGGCAGTTTTATTAATGTTATCATGGGTCAAAAGAAAAAAGATGCAACAGCCACTGATGCCAAGTGTTACAATCCTATGAGATAATGTCAAGAGTAATTTTTCAGGTTCTTATTTGTATTTTAAGATACACATTAACCCATTAGCAGATATGCAGAAAAGAATGGTACTTGAAAAGCTACAAAACAATTTGCTTTCTTTTCTCTACATATATCATGACATTTAAATGTATTTTGCTTATATAATTTATTTATTGTTCTTTATATTTGTGAATGATATAATTCTATAACTCTTTTGAGGATTGCTCAAATAACTATTTCATAACAGAGTAATACAGTATCATACATGTAGATACACTTTTATTTCTGAAAAACATATACTTCAGAAATTACAAATTATAGAATATTTCCATTATCTTTTTAAAATGTATGATATCTACCCAGCAATTATAACTAAAAATTCATACACAAATATACTTTATACTTTTCCTTGACATATACATGATTGCTGAAGATTCACTTTTTAAAATTATAATTTTAAACACAGAATTATTTTTATTGGTTGCAAATTATAAAAAGCTGAGATTATTTTATGATTAAAATCTCTCATATATACCTTTAAAATAGATGATAGCTCTTTATTTGTATAGTGATATTCTAAAGTCCTTTTTAATTAATATTTTTAAATTTAAAATATTATGTTAGGGAATAAGAAAACAAGAGATTGCAATTTTTTAAACTGTTTTGGAAAGGTTATTTATTTATTTGTAGACAGAGGGTAAGGGAGGGAGAAAGAGAGGGAGAGAAACATCAATATGCGGTTGTCTCTCCTGCACTACCTACTGGGGACCTGAACCACACAACCCAGGCATGTTCCCTGACTGGGAATCGAACTGGTGACCTTTTGGTACACAAGCTGGTGTTCAGTCCACAGAGCCACACCAGCCAGGGTATAATTTTTTTAAAAAACTTAACATGACGAGGATTCCTAAGACAAATAATCTCTATGACCTATAAGTTGAAAATGAGATAACTGAGTTTGAAATTCAGCCATTTCAAACAGAAAAAAAAAACAAATATATATAAAATTTACAAGTTTAATCTGATTTTGTTCCTCTTATAAAGGAAGGAATAATTATTGGGAATTTCTATATATTGTGTTAAGGAAATTAACTTGAATGATACACAGAAACACCCTTATGTATTTTTTCTTTTCAACTCGTCTGTTAAAGATAAATTTCATTGCAATAAAAGAATCAAATTTATGAATAAGTATTTTCTATATGGAAATTAAGGATGTTGTGTTGCTACTATTAAGCTATCTTTGGGCATACTCAGGATACAAATTCTCTTGTGGCAGCAATTTTGAGTCAGTTCTCTGAAGTTTACTAGATATGATAGGAGTTGTCTCAATGTATACATAAAAACATTCAAAGAATCATGGGTCATAGCATGAAGTCTATATATGACAAGGATGCCCATTTTAGATACTCAGTTGCACATACCAGTTTATTGATAACACCATAAAACTTCCATGTATAATTTCTGCTACATGTGTAAAAAACTGTGTAACAAAATAATTAAGAGGTAAGAGATTAAACAAAAGTCTGTTTTTAAAGGTTTAATGATTTAAATTCCCAGGTATAATGATAAATAATCTCCAGATAAATATAAAACTTACCAGTCAATAGTAACTTGATAACAATATATGTCAAATATTAATATCTATTATCTTGAAATAACCTTTTACTGTCTCCCCAACAGCAAACAGCTGGTTCTACAGTTGTATTCACATATCTGCTCTGACAACAAAGCACCAAGATATTTGAATAATTTCTCATTAGAAGTACCCAGTAAACATTTCACTGCTTTGCTTTGTGGCATTATAATCTGTTTTGGATTGTGAAAAACCTATGGAAATAAGAAATTTGTGTATGAAGGAGAAAAACAAACCAGGACTTGTAATACTACAATATGGATCCAGTCTCTGTCAATAAATGTTGCGCAAACATTTATTCATGCACACAAACATGGTTAAGTTTGAGTGGAAATTCTACCCACCTCACTTACTTTCAACTTTGCTTTCTCAGTCAGGGCTACAGACGGTTGTGACACACACAGTACATTATGAAACCATAGTCTTTATGATACAGTAACCCCTCTGAAATGTATTTTGGGAAATAATGTATTTTTTATAATTTTAGACCCTCAAAATTAATTCAGTTAGGCTTGCTTCTAATCCGAGGGACATGCCACAGAGTATAATTCAGACCATTTTAGAATTAGTACAATTGTCAATACCATGAATCACTAAAGATTTATACTTCTGCTTCTTCAAGCTCTAACTTGTTGCCTGAGACTAATGCAGTGAACAAAGAACAGAAATCATTTATGTCTCCAGGGAGCTATCAAAATATAAGGAAAAGCAGGCCTGCCCCTGCTTTCTACAAAAGCAGTGGATTCCCCAAGCTTAGGCTTCCTCAGCTGCTGTGAAGACCTACCACATGCACAGCTTCTGCCTGGGTCCCTCTATGTCGTCTTCACAGAACTTGGGACTCACAGCACAAGAAACACGCTGATGTTCATGCTGTTCGCTCTGTTTGGAGTAATAAGATTTTTTAAAATCTTTGAACCAGGAGTCTCATGCTTTCTGCTAGCATCCATGAGACAATAATTAATTAAAATCACTAACTTATTTGGCTTGTGAGGAAGGTAAAATAAAATGTCAGTCCTGGACCATTTGAGACCATTTCAAAAAATCTCCAAATCTAAATTTTTGTATAATTTTCAGAATATCTATATGAATAACCAGAATCTCCCTGGATACATTTCTCCTATAGCCACTATTGCTATTTAAATATCAACAATATAAAAGCTTTATAATAATCATTTTCTTGCCCTGGCTGATGTGGTTTAGTGGATTGAACACTGGCCTGCGAACCAAAAGGTCTCCGGTTCAATTCCCAGGCAGGGCACATGCCTGGGTTGCAAGCCAGGTCCCCAGTAGAAGTGTGTGAGAGGCAACTATACATTGATGTTTCTCTCCTTTTCTTTCTCCCTCTCTCCCTTCTCTCTAAAAATAAATAAAGTATTTTTAAAAATAATCATTTTCTTGATGGGAAGACAATTCAAGAGACTACCTATAAGCTATATATGTATCTTAGACTCAGTCTAATGGTACTTTACAGTTGAGCCTAAGTTATAAGGCATTAAGTATCTCTATTACTTATTTGTTCATGTAATATTGCTTATCTCTTCCAGTGGCTTCAGTTTATTTCCCGGGGACACTTGTATCATTAATATGTAAGCAAATCCATTGAGTTTATTAATAGGTCTGTAATTATAACTTCATATAGGTTTTATACATGCTCAGTTTATTTTGTGAAAGTAGGATTAGCCAATTGTAATCCTGAAACATAGAATATGGTTACAGGTGGATGACTTAAGTAATGCATAAATGACTTCTACGAAGCATGATTCAATAGAAAAACAAAATGAAAAAAATGGTTTCTTCCTTTGGTGCTTAAAATATGGCATTAGTAGTAGCATTCTGCATGCAGATAGCATTTAGCTAACAATATAAAACAAAATTTTTACAGCAAAGGCATTGGAGGTAGAAGAGTACATAAAACATTAAGTTAGATTTTATAAGGTAGTCATTTTACCATTATGAAAATAAATATTTTATATATTGTTAAGATAATTCTACTTTTTATCTATACCCAAGGACATACTTACTGATTTTAGAGAGAGGGTAAGGGAGGGAGAGAGAAAGGAGAGAAAACACCAGTGTGAGAGAGAAACATCGATCCTTTACCTCTCACACATGCCCCAACTGCGACCAACCCCGCAACCCAGGCATGTGCCCTGACCAGTTAAACCCATGACCCTTCAGTTTACGGGATGACTCTGCAACCAAATAAGCCACACCAGCCAGGGCAAGATAATTCTTAAACATGCTATGAAAATATATAAGAAATATTTTTTAATTATTACACAGTAACTATTGAGGTGAGAATTTAACTCTAAATAAAATTAACTTGGTGCGGAAATATCATTATTTTTAAATAAATAAAATAAAAAGTAATTTTTCAATTAATTAGGAATTAGTTGAACCCCTTTTAAAATCGAATTATTTTATTTTATTTTGCAATTTAGTAGACATATACAAAATTGAACAAACATTTGAAAGACCACATGTACTTTTCTTTGTATTTTGGTAGGATGCTTTATCTGCTAATGTGCAAATCTGATGGGACGTATGCAGTGGGACTTCTCATTCAGAAGGAACTCCATCGGAACAAGAACTAGATCATTAAAGTTCACCTTATAGTAGGACACAGGCTGATGCTTACACATGATTGTATAAAACTTTAAAGACTAATATTACTTATTTTCCTCAGAAATAGTTTCTCTCCACTATTTTATATGCTTAGATCACAGTGACTTTGAAGGTATAAATATTCCAGAGAGAAATCAATGTAGAAATTTTTCTCTAAATGAGGATTCTTTGTGACTTTAAAGTATCCCATAAAACAAAACTGTAGGAATCCTACCTGTGTGATGAGTTTTTGTTCAATTTATATACCAGTCATGGATGTCATTTTTACATGTATATGTAGCTTTCAGTATTTTTTCAAAAATAAGATTTTTAAAAAATCAATATTGCCTCTAGATCATGTGCCATGATTTATATCTGTCAGGCAGAGAGAGGCACACCAATTAACCAGTTAATCTTTGCTTACTTACCTGGTAGGCTTTCCATTGTACTTACCTTGATTAGAAAAAAATGAAAATAAAATAGAAATTTAAACAAAGTCATATTTGATAGATCTATTCTTTAGTTTTTTTTAGGAATCTCCATACCACTTTCCCCAGTGGCTACACCAGTCTGCAATCCCACCAACAGTGCACAGAGGTTCCTTGTTCGCCACATCCTCGCCCACAGGTGCTACTTGTTGCCTTCCTGCTAATATCAATTCTGACAGGTGTGAGGTGGGATCTCATTGTGGTTTTGATGTAAATTTCCTTGATAATTGGTGATGTTGAGCATCTTTTCACATATCTGTTGGCCATTTGTGTATCTTCTTTGGAGAGATGTTTTTTCGTGTGGTCTGCTCCACATTTTTGACCACATTTTTTTTTCATTGTTATTAGGTTGAATGAGTTCATTGTATGTTTTGGACATTAACCCCTTACCAGATATGCTTTTCCCAGATATATTCCCCCATTCAGTAGGTTGTCTTCTGGTTTTGCTGATGGTTTCCTTTGCTGTGCAGAAGTTTTTTAGTTTGATCAAGTCCCACTTGTTTAATTTTGCTTTTGTTTCCCTTGCTTGGTGATCACATTGAAAGGCACAAAAATGTCAAATCATTGTATTGCACACCTGAAACTGATAACTAATATTATAATGCATATGAACAATACTTAAATTAAAAAAAAAACTAAATCTAATTACTGCAAAAAACATCTTTGATATGTTGCTTGAATGTGCTATCAGTGATCATAAATTATAGATAGAAAAATCTGTCAACTTGTGTTAATTTCAGTAAGAATGAATTAAAAGATTTTTGGTAATGGCATTTTTGGTAATGGACTTAGAAGTCCTAAGCTCAGTACCAACCCATGGGAACTGCAGTTAGCATACAAGCATTACTCAATAGAAAGTTCTAGGTTTTAAAGTTCAGAAGTCTTAGAATTCACAATCACAAAGTACATAGCTTCAAGCAACCTTTCTTTTTTCCAGTTTTTAAAGTTTATTTATTTATTAACTTTATTTTTATTGTTGACATTATTACGAACGCCCCCTTTCTCCCTCCCTTTACCCACCTCTCCCCAGCTTCCCCCACCCCTTCCCTCTGCCATCACCACACTGCTGTCTGTGTCTATGTGTCGTGCATGTGTTCTTTGGCTAAGCCCTTCACCTCGTTTCTTACAGTTCCCCCACCTCCCTCATCTCTGACAGCTGTCTGTCTGTTCTGTGTATCCATGCCTCTGTCTCTATTTTGCCCATTAGTTTGTTTTGTTCATTAGATTCCAAATATAAGTGAGATTATATGGTATTCGTCTTTCTCTCAGCCAGCAATTGTGACCTTCTGGACAGAGGGTGAGGATCGAAGAATTTGTCATATTCACACTTGTTATGTGAAGCACAGGGTGCCAAATGGTGAGGCTGGGTTCACACACACAAAGGAAACAGTTTAGTTTTCACAGGTGCTGGAGGAAAAACCTGGCACAGCTCGAGAATCACATGGGGAGGTCCAGTCAGAGAGACGGATACAGGGCCTGGGGCACATAAGGTCCATGGTTTTGGTATTTTAGGGTTTCCAGCTAAGATTGATCAATTCAGAGAAAAGAGGGGGTTGTAATGAACCTCCAGAGACTACTTAAGGGGCACGTACAGAGAAGGTGTTGGAGTCAGGGGAAGTTGTTGATCACACTGTTGTTGGGGAAGGCTTATCAGAAACTTATGTTTGCTTGTGGCTGCATGCAGCTACGTAGGGCATGCACTGCAGGCCCCTGGGCCAAACAAATGGATGCCGAAGCAGCAGTGTTACAGAGTGACATGGCCAAACTCTTGACTCGGGGGAAGTAGGAATGGCTCTGCGGTGCTGGTAACCGGCTATTTTTGACAGAGAGGAGTAGTATTTACAGGACTGTGTTCACTTTGAGAAAATTCAACTGTACCCTTATGATTTTCGCGCTTTTCTATTATACTTTGACTTTTGAAAACCCACAAGAATTTATAAAATGATTATTATTCATTGTGTAAGCCTATACAGTTTTCACTGTATAAAACAAAATGCATATGAAATGGACTTTGTTAGGTTGGTACAAACTGGATATTTTTGCTCCGTTTTTATGTTTCATGAGTCATGGATGACCCATTCCTGTTTTTGCTAAGCCTTCTCAACCTCAGTTTTCTGTATAATTTAATGAGTGAACATGCTGAGATTGGACTCAGAATCTTTCTTTTTTACGAACAAATAATTGACAAGTTTTGTGAATATTTCTAGTGATCTACAAAAAAGCAGGACAACTTCAAAAAATCTATGAGATGTGATGCAAGTAAGTCTGGGTATTCTAAGTCTCTCTATCTTTTTTTTCTTTTTTTTTTTTGTCTCCTTCAAAGTAATCTCAAACCGTCTTTGAAATAAGTATGCAGCTTTGTTTGGGTCTGTTAGCAAGGTACAAAGATGAACTATGCTGGACAACCATTGTCTGGTAGATTTGAAATGAATCCCTTCATGTTTTCTTGGTGTACTGTGCAGTGAACTAGGTCACCTAACACCTTTAAAGCAGGAACATTGTAAGACTGGTATGAATAACTCCTAGAATCATTCTAGCTCTTCATCTATGTCCTATGTAACACAGTGTAACACTCAGCTAGATGTAGTTTATGTCCTTAAGAACATAAAGGCAGCCCTAAATATAAAGAGAAGTGGATTTCTTTGGCTTTTTTACAAAGGAAG
Organism: Glossophaga mutica; assembly: GCA_039655065.1. Classification (NCBI taxonomy): domain Eukaryota; kingdom Metazoa; phylum Chordata; class Mammalia; order Chiroptera; family Phyllostomidae; genus Glossophaga; species Glossophaga mutica. The sequence goes on from CM077304.1 coordinate 80,848,227, forward strand.
TAGAGGAAATTTATACCAATTTAGGAGTGGTGAAAGAAGGCTGCTCCCTCCTCCACTTCCAGGTTTCAATAAAAGAAACTTTAATGTTAATATTTTATTATAAAAAAGAGGTTTGGATAAAATACAACTGGGAATATTTTGAGTAGTACCTGTAATAAGAAAAGGCTAACTCAAAATTTAGCTGTAGATTGGTGTGGTGTAATGAATAATGTGCTGTCATTGGCTGTGGTTGCAGAATGGCAAAATAGTTACATGAAGAGTATAGTATTTTATTAAATATAGTTTATTTTTTATTGTATTTTATTTTTCAATTACAGTTGACATTCAATATTATTTTATATTAGTTTCAGGTGTCAAATTCAATTTTATTATTTATTTTTGTCAGTAGAAATGGAGTCCCACATACACATTGCTCATACAGCCCAATTTACAGTTCCTGTGATATTTTTCAAAAACTAGAATTTTTTGAAATATTATTGTGCTCTCTCTACACATTGTTTTACACATTCTCTCTTACACATACACCTCATACTCCATATACAGACACAAAAGCCTATTATTCACATTTTTACAGGCATATGTTCTTTTCCAAACTCACACGCTTACATGTGTGCCCATGTGCACGCACCCGATCTCCCTAACAGAATAGATCCTGGGCAGACCTGCTTTAGTTTCTTTTTCTAAACAGTATGCATGACTGATTGGGCATGTCCGTAGACAGGTGGCAGGCACATTCAGCCTTGTATAGCCATATGTAAACAGGTATGGTGTCAGCTCATCAATATACATTTGGTGTCATTGAAGAAGAAACGTATAACTTGAATCTTTCTTCATATTGAAATAATACCATCTCCAAACATTATTTTGGGGCAGGTGGCAGGTGGACTTATGGAACAAAGATCTCCATGAACTATGGAGACCCTCTTCTCAGGCTGCAACCTGAACCACTTTCTGTCCTGAGATCCAAACCCAAAATTCTCAGAATGTTGTATTATTCCAAGTTCCTCTGGAATTAGCAAAGATGAAATCTGATTTAGAAAGGTTTAAGAAAAAGGCATTCTTACTGCCTTTTAGTTCTTTTGAAAAATAGGCTACACATGGTAATTCAATTAAAATGCATTTTCTCATTTTAGAAAAGTCTTGTTTATGTTTATAATTAGCACACATTTCTACTATTCTTTGAAATTACGTTTGCAATTGAACTTTTATCTTTTGTGACAGCATGGACTGGAGATTATTATGCTAAGTGAAATTAGATGGTCAGAGAAAGACAAATACCAAATGATCTCACTCATATGTGGAATCTGATGAACAAAATAAACTGATGGACAAAATAGAAACAGAAGCATGCACACATGCAACAGTCTGACAGGTGTCAAAGGGAAGCGGGGTAGGGGGACTGGATGAAAGAAGGTGAAGGGATTAACCAAAGATCATATATACATAACACATATACACAGACAACAGTGTGGCAATAGCCAGAGGGAAAGGATGTGAGGGTGGAGGTGGAGGTGTGCAAAGTGGGGAAATGGGATGGAAAGAGACTCTGCTTTGCAGTGTGCAGATGGTGCTTTGTTGAGTTATTTACTTGAAACTTGTATGTTTTGTGAACCAATGTTACCCCAATAAATTTTTAAAAAGTAATCTTAAAAATTAAGGAAAGAATTATAATTAGTAGATTCTTGATATAGTCAAGTAGTTAAAAAAAGAACTGTATGTATATGAGGCCATTTTTTCTATAACCTAACATAATACCTAAAGGCTTGGTAGGAAGATATTGAATATAAACAACAGGGTTTTATTTATGGGTCGAATATGCATTAAAACTATAGAAATAATTCTCCAAGTAAAATTTGTCCCTTTAGTTTTTCCTGGTTTGTACTTTTCATTACATTGCCACCTAGTGGTTAAACTGGTATTAAAAATAAAAGTAGTGTTATGATACAACTTGGTATCAAAGGGCCAGCATATAATCAGACACATAGATTTTCTGCAGAAAATAGAGATAGAAATATAATGTATAATGTTATTTTAAGACCGGAGTCTTTAATTCATATTTAAATATTGAAAGAAAGATGAAACCCTAGGCACAAATGCAGTAAAGCTACAAGCAAGGACCCCAATCAATCTACCAAGTAATTCATCTTTACTGATTCTATATTGGTGCTCGTGCTTAGTGTTTATACACAGTCTGTTTTCCTGCTTGGAAACACTGAAAAAATCCAGGGGTTCTGCTCAGACTCAACAGGAAAACTTCTAAACGTGGCAGTGTTTTAGTGTTTCATAGTTTACCTAACTCCATGAGACCATTTCTGAAAAAAAAAAAAAAAGAAGAAAGAAAAGAAAAAAACAGTTGTTTGCATTGCACTTTTCTAAGTCATTGTACAGTTGCATAATAACACAAATCTTGTTGGATATATTAATAAGAGATATTCTTACTAGGGTTAAACTTGGAATAATTAATATAGGGGAAATTATGAGGAAATAAGGGAATCTTAATATTAAATATTAGGTTTTACTTACCTTAAATTCATTTTAAGGATTTAACCTTGTTTAGAAAAATAATATTTTGCTGAGCATGATTATTTGTCAAATTTGGATTGGATGTGCACCAACCAGAAAACATGTAGGTGTGGAATATATAACACACATTCTTACTATTGGCAAAACATTTGTGCTTCCCTTCTGAAATTTGGACTGAGAGTACTCCATCACTGTTCCTTATTTATGAAGATTGATGAGGACTCAGAGAGGGAGGAAGGAAGGCTGGAACACATCACAAACTGGGAAAGTCAGTACTATTCTGGGTAAACCAGAGTGTATGCTAGTCCTAGCAATGGCTTCCTTTGACACTTTCCTGAATATATTGATCTAATATACAAATCACTTCTTTGAAACCGTGTTAACTATGACCTATTATTTTGAACTAAGCAGTATGATTTATAGTTTCTTCACTGTAGTGTAATTTCCCCTTGTCTATATATATTTTTGACTTTGTTAATAGATGGTTCATTGATTCACTTGAACAACCATTAGTAATTATTCTTAACTTTGAAAAATCGTTGAGTAGACAATTTTACTCTAAATATCAAAGCCTGTACTTTCAGTATCTACCTATATATGTACCATCACTAATGGGGCATGTATACTTGAATATCATTTATGGCCCATGGGATAATGAATCTTTTACATCTTTATGCTTCGTTGATGTTGTTTACTTGCTATTGTTTAAGCTAGTGTAGTTAAATATCACTTGTGGTCTGGAATAAACAGAGAATGAAATCTAAGGGTAAGCGAGGAGAGAGATGTTATTTCCAGGGCACAGGACTTTAAAGGCATGGCCGATGCAAGTGTGTGTGCCTGCTTCTTTTGTCTTTCTCAGAGCCAGTTGGCTTTTACCCGGTTTGCTATTTCCCTGAAACCACTGCAGCTGTTGGTGGCCTCAGCAGTGCAGGGGTCTCTAAATCTTTTCCTACAGTTTCTGATTGGTCTCATTTGTTGGAGCAGAAAATCTCTCTGGGCCCTGTTTAATAATTTGTAGTCCAAAGACAATATGGGAGGGATAACACTGGATATGCCTAATATTCAAGTTAGGCAGGATCGGAATCATTGCGCCATTTTTTTTTTTTTTTTTGGAACATGTTATAAAAGTTGAAAAATGTTCATCATTAAAAAAGAGTTAAGTTGTTCATTCTATAAACATTTCACATAAGAACAAATAGTTCTTTGTGTGAAAATTCCAAAACTGGAATTTTCCTAGTTAAAATCCACATGGATATTTATATTTTATTTAGGAATATTAGTAATGCAGTTTAACCATCAACTTAAAATTTAAAATATTGCTAAAAGTTCAGATTTAAATTTGTGTGCTCCTGTACCTACTCAGGGTTATTTCCGTTCCAACAAAAACATCCACAGCTTCACAAGTGATTGACTCATGACTTGCAAGAAAAATAATTATGTACTTTAAGTCTTAATTTTATTATTAAATAATTTAATTATCACTTAATTTTATTATCTAGAGAAAAAATGCTTTTTGTCAGCTTCTCTTAGTAAGCACAAATACCTTTATGAAATTTGATAAACTACTAATGACATCAAACTCCACTAGTGTTTTCATTTAAACTTTGGATGGTATTGACAAAGTGTTGTATGCTTTTATATATATGTTATTTTTTCAGGTTATATTGTTTTCCAACTTTCTGTTATTTATTATTATTATTAATACTGAAACAGTAAAACTGGGAATGAAACAGAACAAAACTTTTTTTACGTGATGCAATTGTTGAATTATACATTTATGCCTTTCACTTTTAAATAAATATGTGGTTATAGGATTTAAATAGGTTTCAGAGACTTCTAAAATTCATAAATGATAAACTAAAAATATATTCAAATCAGAACTGAGAGTAAGGATTTTTGAGGCATATGAGAGGATATGAAGTATGACCACCAGATGGTGCAACTAACCCAAGTATCTGTACTTAAATCCTCCTCATGAGACATTCCCACATCTTTTAAAAGTTTGGACATCTTATTAACTTGAGTAAGCTTTTTCTTTTTATTTCATAAAACACTTAATTCAGCATATAACCATTTCTGGTTATATTTTCATCAATTTTACTCTCATAAAGGAATGTTTGTATTTATATGCTCACATAGTTTGAAAATAAAAGAATAGAAAGAACAAAATAGATGTTTTCTTCCCATTTCAATTCATATGATTCCTTTTAAAGTTATGCCTAAGACAAATGCAGTTTTATCTTTCCTTTTGGGGACAAGTACAAGGTTCAGTTGATGAAAACAAGTATTTATAAAAAGTATACACAATGTTTTTATGGTCTTTAGTCTTCATAATTTTGAACAATTCTCAATTGGTGCTTCAAATTAGTCATAAATTGCAAGCACAGGCATCAAAACAGTGAGCATACTAATTCACTATGTTACAGACTTTAAAAATTACAGAGTCAAGATTTACAATAACTATTTTGCTAGCTAATGAGGAACCATCTAGATCATTAGTTTTCATATATTTATATATGTACACTTTTCAATCAATAAATGTTGACAATGATATCAATAAAAGGAAACTCTTCAGAACAGAATGAACATTACTATTTTTGATGAAATTAAGTCCATCAAGTCCATGAACATATATAGTAAAAAGGTTAATAGAAGTCTGATTTTTATAAAACCAGATTCATGAAAAATAATAAATACCACAACTAAAATTTCCAAATTGCAAATAATAGATCTAAATGGTAGGTGGTTCTGATGAATTTAATAGTTTTTTTTTTCTATTTGGACATAGCCTTCAACTTTTTGTGGGGAAAAACAATGGGAATTGCAATAATTTCTTGAAAACTCTCTTTAGCTATGTAAACATACAAGTATCAAATATTCAGTCAAATCAATTGGTTGCCATCTGTCACTCTGACAGAGAACTGAAATTATAGATTGCCTGATGACTTAGTTATGTGGAAGAAACTTGATGAGCTGTTTACACTTGTTGCGGACCATTCAGCTTGGTCTCAGGAGCTGTAACCCTCACCCCATGGTGGGCTGAGTGAGAGCCCAAGGAATCTGCTTCATCTGGGTCTGTTCTGTCAAGAGGACCTGAGTCACTAAGGAAACAGAGCTTATCTCCCTGGCAGCAGTGCTGCTTCTGCCTCATCCATCTCTGGCCCCAATGCTTAGTCGGTTAGTCAATGATGGGTAAGACTCCTCACAGGAGGGGCAACTTAAGCCAGACACGACCACTTGGGAGGCCCTTATGGAAGGACTCTGAGGGGATGCAGCAAAAAGGGGGTGATGGACCCTTGCCCTCTGGCTATTCTGATGTAGCTGGAGTCCCCATTTCTGTCTGGGAGATGTCTTCCTTATCTCTTGCTTCCTGGGACTAATCCCATTAAGCCTAAAACTGTGACTGCTGGTGGTGCATCCCTATGCCGGCCAGAATGGTTTCCTGGGTGATCTGGCATAAGAAAGAATCCCTAAAGTCCTGTGAAACCTGCTTTGTTTGCTAAGAGTGCTCTCATTTAAATGATAAGGGTCCGAGGAGGAAATATGAGTATGTCTCCCAAAGTTTGGCAACCCCTTTCCGGACAGACACTGACTCAGATTAAGTCCTCAGATTTCTTTGAAATGTTAACCATTGTTTGATCCTTGCCACCTAACTTACCTAATAAAAGCCTAATGAGGAAGGGGCTCTGAGTCATTCTTCTTTGAGAGTTTGGCCACCTCTCCTCCCCAAGCAGATCATGTCTTGGTAGTTTTATTTTCATCCATGATGGAGGGATGGGGCTCTGTGGGTAGAGCCCCCCCCCCCCACCCATACACTGATGTGAGAATTCCTTCTCCATAGCTTTGGTATTTTGTTTGTGCTTACGTAACAGATATACAAATTATGTTTGCATTTCAGATAACTCAGGGTAAAGTTTTTTAAATTGTCAAAAAAAATTTAAAAATCTTACTAAATATAGTTTAATGATTGGAGAAAACACAGAGCACTGTTTGGATTATATTTGATCTTTAGAAAAGATCTGATTTAATCAAATAGCAATACTTGGTATAATGTAGAGAAAACAAAAGTGTCATTAAAATTTTCAGTTTTCAGCTTGTTGGGTAAGATTTAACTCAAACCACAGGGGGCAAATTACATAATTAGACAATGAAGCATGAGGCCTAGTCTATCAGCAGCCAATGCTAATCATGCAAATATGAAAAAAAGACTAAGAAAACATATAATTCATAATTTAAGATTGAAATATAATCCAAAGCCACAAAATTTTATTTTTTCTTTTATTATTGACTGTGACAGACCCTTCTGCGTGGTGTGGGCCCAGCTCCCATTCAGAGATGCATAGGACTCATGCCCACAGATAGGTTCTCTGGTGGGTAATCAGATTTGCAATATACCTAAGCTGTTTTGAATCTTGCTTCTTGCTGAAAACTCCCTCACCCTGCAAATGTTTGTTGTAACTTCCTAAAATCCACGGTAAACCTTTCAGGGACCAGTGTAACCAGCTCAACCACTTTTGCCTTTTCATATGCTAATATCCTTCTTCTGTGATGGGTGATTAGGGGCATTGGCTCCTTTGTTGTAAGGGGGGATAGTGAGTGAGGACCATCTTGTAATGTAAGGAGATATAGAATAAAGGCCTGTCATGGCGGAGGCCACGGCTTTTGCTCCCTTTGAGAGAAAGGCCATGCTGTCGTTTTTCCTCCACCGGACTCAGTAGTCCGTGTGTATGTTTTATTTCATCCATAATGATGCAGACACTGCTAGGCAGTGTCCACATCAATTGACCAACTTATGTTTGGAATAAACTGTGTCGGAAGCTTTGTTGAGTTGAGATAAAACAGCACAGAAGTCGATTCTGAAGTAAGTTACAAATTGCTCCATGGAGGTCTTCCTGTTTTGGAAACTGTTTTAGAGGTTACAGGTTTTCAAGCAGGCATGGAATCATTGGTCAACATGATGACAGAATGTGGTGAAAGCACTTTGCCAGTGTCAAAGCTTAAAAGATACAAGCAATTATTTCGTTGTTGTGTATATTTTCTCAGAACAGATCACTTAAAGAGGGTTAATCAGAATTCAGTTATCAAAGAGACAATGATAACATCTTCCCTTGTTCCAGGCAAGGGCATGAGCTATGCTTATGCTTAATTTTTATTTTTGTTTTCTGGGCTATGATTACCCTTATTTAATTTTGGTTATTATTTGTGAAGAAACAAGATCAAGGATCTTGCAGGTCTTTCTGTGATGAGGGCACAAGACTTTATTTATTGCAATAGCCCTAGAAATTTGTTATACTTAAGTCTTTTGGGGGGTATGAGCCAGAGGTGTATGTGCAGAAATTGCCCTGCCAGTCTTCCTCTCTTCACACACATGCATTCAGTAGCAGCTAGAAGCGAATTCAGAGTTTTGGAGGTTGAATGACAACTCTTAAGAGATACTTGGATGTCTCCTGAATATATCAGTTAGCTACCAAAGAAGAAGAAGAAAAAAAAAAAACTGACCTTTATCCTAGTGTCCTTTCTCTAAATATAGCTGAAGTTAGCTCTGTTTTGTCAAAGAAATTCATGAATTTCTCTTTTATTGCAGAGCTGAATAAGATAGTAAGCAAACAAACAAAGAAACAGAAAAAACACAACCTGTCATGAAAAGAGTGACTCCAGACAAATCACATGGTAACAATACAAACTGAAATCTTTCTGTGAAAAGATTTCCCACTTTTAGGGGAGTGCAGATGGTACAAAGTCTTTCAAGATAGTTTAAAATACTAAAATGTGCCACGGGTTGTGGGGCACCATTGTTTATTGGCTTCTGTTGCTCCTTTTCTTTGTAAGTTTGGAATTTACTCACTTGGCCCCAATTATTTTACTAGATTCTGTCTAGCTGAGTCAGGGAACTGTCATTAACCTGTAACAAATTCTACAATATAATTCACCACTTCTCTAAATATGAGACTAAATTATGTGTTCATTTTTTTGATATTTCATATTATGTAAGTTTACAAGTATACTAATCTCTCAAATTCATTTAACTTCTCTATGTATCCATTTTCTCATTTCCTCAGAGGTAAATTGTCATACTATTTCACACTGAGTTTCTACAGTTGACTGTGTACTGTGAATAACAGTGTTATATGTGAGGAAGAGTAACAGTGTTATATGTGAGGAATAGTTAATGGATATTTTAAAACCAACTGGAAAACATAAAGTTATTTGTTTAATAAACAAGGGTAATTCTATTTTGTTGTCCAGTGAGTGTTAAGCTCACTGTAATAATTAAGCTTTGAAAAATTTATTTAGAACAGCAATTTTATAGTGACTTATTTACTAAATTGAGCCTCCTTCAAAAAGTGTTAAGTATATTTTTAAGGTGAAAAAACAAGTAGCCATGGCATGAATATTCAATTTAACTAAGTTTAATTAACTAATGCCCAAACTCAGTCTTAGATTGTCAAATTGTGCATAATCTTGCAAAGTCTATGTTTTGGTATATACCTATCCTCCTAACATTTTGAAATTAGGAAAAATGTAAGTGAATGAAAACAGAGGAGAAGCTTCAGTTACTTTTGCTATGTCATTTATCTCTACCAACCATTTCATACAATATGCAGATTCAGTATCCAAACTATATTCTTATTCAACAAGTTCTACCTGATAATATGGTATAATAAAGAGAAACCTCTCTATAACTTTAATTAAATTCACAGGATTCATATTCAAGCCATGAGAATTCTTAAGTAACTCAAAATATCTATAGTCAGAAAATTAATTTTTTTATCCTCACACAAGGATACATTTTATTGATTTTAAAGAGAGAGAAAGGGAGAGAGCAGGAGAGAGACAGACATTGATGAGAGGAACATTGATTGGCTGCCTCCCGTATGTCCCCTGACCAGGAATAGAACCTGCAACCTTTTGGTATACGGGACAATGCTCCAAGCAACCAAGCCACTCAGCCAGGGCTCTGTTAATTTTTCTAGGTATGATAATAATAGAAGAGGTATGGATATAAAGTTGGGCAAATGTGTTTAAATCTTTGCTTTTTAGGCTTTAAGTTACAGATTTTTTTGCCTGTCCCTCTCTAACTTCTTCCTATCTACCTACCTTCCTCTCCCTCTCCCTATATCTCACTTTCTTTCTCTCTTCTTCCATTCACTTATTTTTGCAATTTCTTTCTCAAGAACTCTTATAATTTCAAACCTTGAACATGAGATTAGATTTGAGGAGAAAAATAGATAAGCAGCTTTAGTCTAAGGCTTTTTTACTATTTTACACAAATGGAGAAAACTTTATTGACATGTTTCATTGAAAACATTATTTAAACCTGACACTCACAGCACTTTAAGTGGTGCTGTAGGCTCACAGAGCACCCTCTGCAGGTCCCTCACTCACTTTAGCCATTTTTCATGGTTTCTGGATTTTTCTATTTTTTGCTTGGTGAATTTGAGTTCAATATTTATTTTCTTCTAGGTTAACTCTCTTTTAGTTAACTGAAAAAATGAGTTTCATGATTTTTATGAAACTACATTTAAATAAAGTGATGTTGATTTATTAATTTTATTATGTCTTATGCCTTAAATCCCTTAGATCAAGACTAATATTTCACTTCTCTATAAAAGTGTAAAAATAATATCCTGCTCTCCTTATCTTGCAGTTTTATTGTGATGATAAGTGCAGTATTTGCTTTATAAGCTACAACTCAGTATCCAAGAAAATTGCTTCAGTGACTACATTGACTGGAGTCTGATGTTAGAGAGATATAACTTGTTTCGGTTATTTTGTTTTGCTGTCTGGTGACCACAGCGTATCACTAGCTAGCCCCTGGCAGACTCACAAAGGACTAATACAACTGGAAGATATTTTCATTGAACACTTTTGTCCTATTCCCCTGATTACACAGATGAAAATAGTAAAAATCAAAAAAGAAGTGACTTCCTCATTTGGTAACAGAATGAGCATCCAGGATATTATTCTTTGGGGAAGAAATTAACAGAAGGAGACAGAACCTTATGTTTGAATACCAACTCCACTACTAAGTACTGTGTCCTCACTGGTACAAGAAGGATAACAATATTTACCACACAGATTTGTGGTTTGAATTAGGGGAGGAAAATAGATGAAAAAAATCTAAAATCTGGATTAGCATGAGGCAAACCCTCAGCAAACCAATCCTTCACCTCCTCCCTCTCTCCCTTTTTCTTTAATCTTCAAATTACTTTGGAAAGTGATCATTGTTCTGCATGCTGTCCATGATTCACATGTAGAATAAGCTGCACTGTCTATATTTGGGATATTGAGCAAAGTGAGTAATAAAAAAACACATTGAAGCTTGTTCTGAATGACTTGGATGCACAGCTTTCAGTAGTTTGTGTTTCTTTGCTATGACATGAATGAGCCCAAATAGTTAACCTATTAAACTGAATTGCCAAAAATAATAATTTGATATGAAAGTCACACGTTGAAAGAATTGCCTCTAACCACACTGGTTTGACTTTTACTGAACTTATAATTTTATAATTACATATATTATAATTTATATAAGATATGACACTTTATTTTATAAAAGTACACTTAGCTTAAAAGAAATAATTTTACACACTCACCTTTCCAGGACCATATACATTTTTGGATAACATTAATTTTTTATGCTTGATCTTGCTTATGTGAGAGTTCCTGCTTCATATTACCTGTACACAAGTTGATATATGCTTTTCATTGACCCAAAATAATGGTTTGATGAATCAACCCCCCACCCCCACAGGGGGCTTGGATTGGCACTATTAAATACAATCTGAAACCCTGGGAATTCAATAGGATCTTAAAGTTACTCTGTGATGATGGAGCTCATGATGTAAGAATTGATTTCCTATTGTCAAAATCATTCCCTATCACCAAAACTGAGTAGCAAAACTGTGAGTAATGTCCAGTTTTATTCACTCTTTTTGTACACTTGAATTAGATATGTGGAAAACACAACAGCAGAATGTATGTACAGTCCCTATAAAAACTTAATTTTTTTAATTTATTAGTTTTAGACAGAGAATGGGAGAGAGAAAGGGAGATAAAGAGAAGGAGAGAGAAACATTGATTTGTTGTTCCACTTATTTATGTATTCATTGGTTGCGTCTTGTATGTGCCCTGACAGAAGATCGAACCTGTAACTGTGGTGTATCAGGATGACACTCTAACCAACAACTGAATTACCTGACCTGGGTCTCTCTTAGGAACTTTTAAAACTGTAATTTATAAAAGTCATCCAAATATATTACAGGGTGTCAAACTCGTTTTCACCAGGGGCCACATCAGCCTTGAGGTTGCCTTCAAAGGGCCAAATGTAATTTTAGGACTGTATGAATGTAAGTATTCCTTAACAGTTAAGTGAAATCTCGGTGCTGCCACTAGGTAGAAACTAGGTGCTGGGCTAGATAAAACAAGGTAGGGAGCTTGATTTGGCCCGTGGTCCTTGTGTTTGCGACCTGTGCATTAGGAGTTTTTTAGGAAGGAATAAGTTTCCAAGTCAGTGGGCTTGATATTGTCCAGCTGGTGAGTATCAAAGAGAATGTTGAAGACTTTCTACAGTAAGTATAGTAACTTGTCTCAAGACTACTGTCAAATACCTTCTTGCCTGAAGTATTATCATACATTTTCTGATCTTAATAACCATTATAACTACTTTTTGAGATCTGCAGAACAAAGTCAGTGTTGGAACCTAGGTAACACTACTTTGATTATTTTATTTCAAATGTGTAATTACTAAACCAATGGGTTAAACAAAACAATTTGCAAAGTCCAATGAAGTAAAATTTCATCATGTTATTATTTGAGTCATGAAACAGACACAGTAATTAAATATTGAAAGCTTCATTTTGATGCTTACAAAAATTCTACATTATATGTATTATTACTAAACCTATTTTACAAATTATGTATGTCAAATAAGTAATGACTGGATTAAGCATTTGAATAAAAGCAGCAGTGAAAGATGATAGATTGCATTTATTTAATTTGGCATAAAGTGTAAGTTGCCCCTGTAACTAATATGTCTATGCCATCAACTACATTTTATATAGTAGAAAATGTAATTTATTAATTCCAAGATAACATCCATTATAAAGACCTTTATTTTTCCTCAATAAACTGAAAAACAAATTACATTGACTAAATAATTGACCAAATAATTGACTAAATAATTAAACCAAAATATTTAGCCGTTATATTAACATTGTGAGGTTAATTTTGTTTGTTTGTTTGTTTGTTTTTTTACCTTACCTTTGTTCACAGAAACATTGCATAAAACCCAAGTATTTACTAGGGTTAAGACATTGGTTCTTTTCAATAACAAAGTGTCTTATAAGAATGTAATTAATATACACTTAACAATTTTTAAAAACAGCTTTTTTATATGCTAAAGTAATATTTATTATGTATTGCCATTAAAAATAATTTTGCTTGTTTGGCTACAGAAAACTTTTATTGATATAATTATTTGTGTACTTCCAAAGTGTTTTGAAGGCTTCCAAAGTGTTTTAATTACAAAATTAAACCCTAAAATTTTAAAGTGGGAGAATGGTAATATTAGGTTTGTTGATTTCTCGTATTTGAAAAGTACAGATTGTTCGATTCTGCTTATGTAATGAATACATGTTTGTGTAGAAAATATTTTTGAAACAAGACTGTTGTGTAGTAGTGGTTCTTAGCCATTTTGGAGTTCTGAAACATGTTTTTAAATTCATTGGAGTGACACTGGCTCACAAAATCATACAGGTTTCAAGTTGTTGTGTACAAGTCAACGCAACATCATCTGCACACTGTTTCAAGCACCCATCACCTCAAGCAAAATCTCTTTCCATCCCTATTTATGTGTATTCCACCCTTGCCCACCTCCACCTACCTCCAAGCCCATCTCCCTATGACTACCATCACACTGTTGTCTGTGTCTGTTTGTTATAGGAATATGTTTTGTGCTTAATCTAGTCACCTTTCCCTCCCTTCCCCTCCCCTCTGACAGCTGTCACTCTGTGCCATGTTCTATACCTGTTTCTGCTTTGTTTATTTTTATGATTAGATGCCACATATAAGTGAGATCATATATTTGTCTTTCTCTAATTGTCCAGTTTTATTTAGCATAATAATCTATAGGTTCATCCATGTTATCACAAATGGTAAGATTTTCTTCTTTTTTACAGCAAGTAGTATTCCGTTGTGTAAATGTTTTAAAACCACAGTTTTTTTATCCACTCATCTACTGATGGGCACTTAGGCTGTTTCCAGATCTTAACTATTATAAATAACACTGCAATGAACACAGGAGTGTGTATATTCTTTCAAATTATTATTTTGGGTTTCTTCAGCTAAATGTCCAGAGGTGGAATTGCTGGGTCATAAGGCAGTTTCAATTTTAATCTTTTGACATAACTCCATACTGTTTTCCACAGTGGCTGCACCAGTCTGCATTCCCACCAACAGTGCACTAGGGTTCCCTTTTCTCCCCAGTACTTGTTGTTTGTTGATTTATTGATATTAGCCATTCTGTCAGGTGTGAGGTGAAATATCATTATGGTTTTAATTTTCATCTCTCTGATAATTACTGACATTGAGCATTTTTTCATATGTCTATTGGCCCTCTGTATGTCCTCTTTGGAGAAGTGTCTGTTTAGGTCTTTTGCCTGTTTATTACTTGGGTTATTTGACTACTTGCTGTTGAGTTGTATGAGTTCTATATATATTTTGGAAATTAAACACTTATCAGAGGTATAATTAGTAAGTATGTTCTCCCATTAAGTTTGCTCCTTTCTCACATTTTCAATTATCATTTTTTTTTGCTGTGCAAAGCCTTTTTAGTTATTATAGCTCTGTTTATTTATTCTTTCTTTGTTTCCCTTGACAAAGGAGATACATCTGCAAAAGTATTGCTACAAGAAATGTCTGTAATTTTACTGCCTATGTTTTTTACTAGGATGTTTATGGTTTCATGATTCACATTTAAATCTAATCCATTTTGAGTTTATTCTTCTGTGTAATATAAGTTGATGGTCTACTTCTACTTTTTTGCATGTATCTATCCCATTTTCCCAACACTATTCACTGTAGAGACTATCTTTACCCCAATGTATGTTCTTGCTTCCTTTGTCAAATATCAATTGACCATAAAGGCATAGATTTATTTCTGTGCTCTTTATTGTGTTGCATTGATCATATGCCTGTTCTTGTGTCAATACCATGCTATTTTGATTACTATGGCCTTGTAGTATAGTGTGCTATCAGGTAGTATGATACCTTTGTTTTATTTTCAAGGTTGCTGAGCCTATTCAGGGTCTTTTGTGGTTTCATATATGTTTTTAGAATATGTCTTCTGGACCTCTGAGATATGCCATTTGCATTTTAAAAAGAATTCTGTTGTATTTGTAGATTACTTTAGGTAGTATGGACATTTTAATGATGTTAATTTTTCCTATACAAGAACAATATATTCTTCCAGTTATGTGTATTTTCATCAGTTTCTTTCTTCATTACTGTAGAATTTTCTGAGAACCAGTCTTTTACCTCCTTGGTTAAATGTATTCCTAGGTACCTAATTTTTTGTTGTTGCAATAACAAATGGGATTGATGACATAATTTCTCTTTCTGATAGTTCATAAATGATGTATAAAAACCCACCAATTTCTGAATTTTAATATTGTATCTTGCTAGTTTGCCAAATTAATTTATAAGATTTAGTAATTTTTTTGGTGTATTTTTTAGGATTTTCTATAGAAATTATCATGTCATCTGCCAATAATGACAGTTTTAATTTCTCCTTCCCCATTTGGATGCCATTTATTTATTCTTCTTATTTGATTGCTGTGGCTACAACTTCCGGTACTATGTTAAATAAGAGTGGTGAGAGCAGTTATCGCTGTTTTGCTCCTGATCTTAAGGGAAATGCATTTAGTTTCTGCCCAATGAGTTTGATGTTGGCTGTGAGTTTCTCATATTGGCCTTTATTATGTTGATGTATAATCACTCTATTCCCACTTTGCTGGAGTTTTTATCATAAATGGGTGTAGGATTTTATTAAATACTTTTTCTGCATCTATTGACATAATCATGTGATTTTTATCCTGCATTTTGTTTATGTGATATATCATATTTATTGTTTTGCCAAATTTGTAGCGATATTGCACTCCTGATATAAATCCCACCTGATCATGGTGTATGTTCTATTTAATATATTTCCAGATTCCATTTGCTAATATAGATGAAGATTTTAACATCTAAGTTCATCAGGGATAATGGCCTATAATTTTCTTTCTTTGCAGTGTCTTTATCTGGTTTTGGAATTAAGATAATGCTGGCTTCATAAAAAGAGCTTGGAAGTCTTTCTTCCTCCTGCATTTTTAGAATAGTTTAAGGATAGGTCTTATTTCTTCATTGAATGTTTGATAAAATTCATCTTTGAAGGATCGGTCCAGAACTTTTGTTTTCTTGGAGTTTGTTTATTTTTTTTAACTGTTTTTATTTCATTAGCTATAATTGGTCTATTCAAGTTTTCTGATTTTTCCTGATTCAGTTTAAAAGTTTGCATGTTTCTAGGAATTTATTCATTTCATACAAGTTGTCTCATTGCTGGCATATAGTTTTACAATCCTTTGCATTTCTCTGGGGGCAACTGTTACTTCTCTTTCATTTCTGGTTTTATTTAATTGGGTCTTCTATTTATCTTGGTAAGTCTGGTTAAATGTTCATCAATCTTGTTTATCTTTTCAAAGAACCAGCTCTTGTGTTGGGAAGAAGACCACTCAAGAGGTGGCAACAGTAACCTTTACTCTTACCTGTAACATACCTTGGGCCTTACCGAGAGATGCCCCTGGTCCCTGGGGGGATGGTAGCACTGATTTCTGTCCTCTTTAGGCTTGCCATCCCAGACGAAGGCTTGCAGCCTCTGGTCGAAGCAGGTCCCAAATTTTCAGGTTGCTGTTCAGGCATCAGATGTTGTGGGGCTCCGCCTGCAGAGCCCCATCCTTCCGCCGTGGATGAAAATAAGTCTACCAAGACATGATCTGCATGGGGAGGAAAGGTGGCAATTCTCTCAAAGGAGAAGGACCAAGAGCCCCTTCCTCAATGTCTTTTATTAGGTTTGTAATACACAGGAATACAGGTAAAGCTCATCAATCAATGTCAAGCGGCAAGGATCAAACAATAAATAATATTTCAAAGAAATCTGAGTGCTTAATTCAGTCAGGGTCTGTCAGCTAAAGGGTTACAAAACTTTGGGAGACAATGTCATTTCCTCTTCGGACCCTTATCATTTAAATGAGAGCACTCTTAACAAAGCAGTTTTCACAGGATTTTACAAATTCTTTCTTATGTCGGATCACCCTGGGAGCCACTCCAGCTAGCACAGGGCTGTACCACCCTCTGTCACAGTTTTAGGCTTAAGTGGATTAAGACCAGGAAGCCAAGAGATAAGGAAAATGTCTCCCAGATGGAATGAGGAAGGACTCAGGCTATGTCAGAATAGCTGGGGGCGGGGGGTAAGGGCCCATCATCCCCTCTTTGCTGCAGCCCCCCAAGTCCTTCTTTGAGGGCCTTCCAAGTGGTCATGCCTGGTTTAGGCAACCCCTCCCTTGAGGGAATCCTGCCAGGGAGATAAGCTTTGTCTCCTTAGTGGCTTACAGTCTGAAGGTCGTTCACTCAGCCTTAGTCATAGGGTAGTGGGTTACAACTCCTGAAACCAGGCAGAACGGTTCCCAACACTCCTGGTTTCATTGATCTTTTGTACTATTTTATGAGGTCTGTCCAGAAGGTATCCAGCCACGTAATATGAAAAATAGAGACATTTATTGAAGAAGATACAAAATACAGGAAACATTGTGTGTAGGACAATGACACCTTAGTCCTCTTCAAAGTAGGCACCTTGGGACCTCACACACTCTCCCTATCACAATCAGCTACCCCTTATATTTTCCTGAATTTCATCAACATTCTGAAATCTCTCCCCTTTCAAAAGTGATTTAATTTTGGGAAAAGTCAGAAGTCACAGGGTGTCAAATCTGGGCTGTAGTGGGGCTGAATCACCTGGGTGATTTGATGTTTTGCCAAAAAAACTCTCCATGAGATATGGTGCATGAGTGGATGCATTATCGGGATGAAGCTGCCAATCTGTAGTTACCCATGGACTGGCCTTCTGAATAATCATCTGAACAATTTCTGTGGAGGATTGTTCAAGCTCAATGCAAAATTTAATACAGATTCGGTGCTCTACTTGCTCAGTCATTTTGAATGCCATGGCCACACAGTACACTTACTCACTCAATGACATCTACTGCCCCCACTGACTAGAAAAGTAAAGTCATCATTATTCAAACATGCCCATTCCAGTCCAATCTCCATGGCTTCCAGGTTATGTTGATGTTTATTGATGTCATGCAAAGCATTCTTGTTATGTTAACAATGACTGGACTATTTTTGGACAGACCTTGTATAGTCTGTATATCATTGGTTTCCACGCTAACCTTTATTATTTCTTCCCTACTATTCTCTCTGGGCTTTGCTTCCTCCCCCACCCCTAGTTCTTTTAGGTGTATGATTAGATTGTTTGCTTGAGATTTGTCTCCCTTCTTGAGGTAAGACTACATTGCTATGAACGTCCAAGTCAAGACTGCCCTTTTACGATCCATACATTTTGGGTTGTATATTTTGATCTGCTTCCATGCAACTTTTGATTTCTTTCTTGTTCTCAGTATTAACCCATTCCTTGTTTAATACATGTCATTTAGCCTCCATGTGTTTGAATGTTTTTCACATTTTTTTCTTGTAGTTGATTTATAGTTTCATAACGTTGTGGTCAGAAAATGTGCTTGATAACACTTCAATTTTCTGGAATTGGTTAAGGCTTATTTTGTTTCCTGATATATGGTCTATCCTTGAGAATATTCCATGTGCACTTTAGAAGATTATATTTTGTACTTTTGGGGGATGATATGCTCTATAAATATCGATTAAATTTATGTGATCTAGTGTGTCATTTAAGGTCTCTGTTGCCTTTTTGATTTTTGGCCCAGAAGATCTATCCATTGATGTCAGTAGGGTGTTAACATCTCCTACTACGGCTATATTTCCCTCAATCTTCTCCTTAATGTCCACCAAGATTTTTAAAAATATATATTTAGGTACTAATTTGTTGGGTGCATATCCATTTACATGGGTTATATTCTCTTGTTGGATCAATCCTTTTAGTATTAGGTAGTGACCTTCTTTGTCTGTTGCTATGGCCTTTGTTTTGAAATCTATTTTGTCTGATGTAAGTATTGCTACTCCAGCTTTTTTCATGTCTTTCCATATGCATGGAATATTTTTTCCATCCCTTTACTTTTTGTTTGCACGTATCTGTTCCGAGGCAGGTCTCTTGTAAGCAGTGCATACATGGGTCATTTTACAAAATCCATTCAGTTATCTATGTCTTGTTATTGGAGCATTTAATGCATTTACATTTCAAATTATTATTGATAGGTACTTATTTATTGTGATTTCATTCTTTATACCTATGTTCCTCTTTCTCTCTACTTCTGCTTCTTAAAACAAGCTCTTTAACATTTCTTGCAATTCTGGCTTGGTGTTAATGAATTCCCTTGGATTTTTTTTTTTCTGTGAAACACTTTATTTTGCCTTCAATTTTAAATGATAAACTTGATGGATAGAGTATTCTTGGTTGTAGGTCTTTGCTTTTCATCATTTTGAACATGTCATGCCAGTCCCTTCTGGCCTGAATTGTTTCTGTTAAGAAATCAGCTGAAAGCCTTATGAGAACTCCCTTGTAGGTAATTTCCTCTTGTAGCTTTCCTCTTCTGTTTTTGTCTTTAACTTTTGCCATTTTAATTACGATGTCCTGGTGTTGTCTTTTCGGGCACATCTTGATTGGGACTCTGTGCTGCCTGAAATCATGTGACTTTTTTCCTTCACCAGGTTAGAGAGGTTTTCAGCCATTTTTTTCCAAATGGGTTATCTATCTCTTTCTCACTATCTTCTTCATCTGGTACCCCTATGATGTGGATGTTGTTAAACTTGATGTTGTCCCAGAGATCCCTTAAATTTCCTCACTTTTTAAAATTCTCTCTTCTTTTTGATATTCTGCTTGGGTGCTTACTATTATCTTGTCCTCTAAATTGCTGATTTGATCTTCTGCTTCATTTAACCTGCTGTTGATTCTTTCTAGTGTATTCTTCATTTCAAATATTGTATTATTCATTCCTGACTGGTTCCTTTTTGTGGTTTTTTTTGGTCCTTTTTAATGTTTACAGTCTCTTTTTTAAGTTCTCACTGAGATCATCCATTCTTCCCCTAAGGTTCTTCAGCATCCCTGTACCACTGCATCTGGTATCTTGGTTTTTCATTCCATTTAATTTTTTTCTGGGAATTTCTCTTATTCTTCATCTGGGAGATATATCTTTATCTCCCCATTTTGACTTTGTTTATTAGGTAAATCTACTATGATTCGAAACTTGCTATGATAGCTTTATGATTTAGGTGTTTTGTTAAGATCAGTAGCACAGTCTTCCAGATCATCTGAGCTCAGCTCTTCAGGAATGCTTCTTGGGG
Source organism: Glossophaga mutica (assembly GCA_039655065.1). Classification (NCBI taxonomy): domain Eukaryota; kingdom Metazoa; phylum Chordata; class Mammalia; order Chiroptera; family Phyllostomidae; genus Glossophaga; species Glossophaga mutica. Next base: position 80,868,321 of record CM077304.1, read on the forward strand.
GTTATGTGCACCCTCCTGTTGTAGTTTATTGAAAGTTGTTGATCCTTTCCTGAATGGAGTTAACCCTTCCAGCTGGTGGACTATAAGGATAAACTTTGATCACCATGCAGTAGTCATAGTATAGGGGTTGCCCCCAAAAGTAGGGTTGTTTTCAGCAGTCTGGAACCTACTGGAATCTCTTTTTGGTGTGCCATTTGTTTGGCTTCTTTGGTTAAGCTCTGGTGTGATTTGAAGCCCTTCACTGGTTGTGTTGGTTGTGTGTCTACTTGGTGTGTTCAGGTACAGGTTGATGTCAGACATTGTGTTTAATCAGCTTTGGGCTACCTGTCTGAAGCTACAACTATATCCACTCTTTGTGGCTGCAGTCACTGGGCCTGGGTGTGAATGGGAAGAGCCAATCTGCACACAAGGTTCGGCTTCCTCCAACTTGGAGTTGGGGGCATACCTATAAAAGGCCCAAAGTTCCATGACATCTGCCTCTACTTATCATCTACTTTGCTTCCCCTGGGGTTGCCTATTCTTTCTCCAGGGCCTTCCAAAGAAAGACTGTTGAGTGGGTCCAGGCTGACAGCAACACACAGACCCATCCACAGGTCCAGAGCTCTATAGGGCATGGTTACCAGTGTTGGGTGGATAGGGCTAGTGGTTCCCTTACTTAGGGACCATGTAGCCAGGAAATCAATGAGGGGACAGTGACTCCTACTGCAGAGCCAATCCACTCAGTCTTAGCCAGAGTCTTCAACTTGAGCTTTCAGGAGGAACACACCACAGGTTCAGGTTGGGTTCAACCAGCTGTCTCCTCTGCAGATGCAAGCTCAACAGTGTGGAGACACTGGGGCTCAGGAGGGCAGATCAAAAGAGTCTCCTGTTGGAGTTGGTGTTAGTCAATCCTGCAGGAGAGAGCCAAACACCTTTTCCCAGTCCCAGACAATAGCCTCTGAGAGAGACACATTCCATATGTACCAGCTTCAAGCAACACACACAAACCCTGGGGAACTGAACTCAGTAGGGCAGGGCCACCAGGACTTGGAAGGGTGGATTCAAACAATATCTCACTGGGGGATATTACCAGCAAGCATGTAGGAGGGGTGCAGGCACTTCTTCCCTTTCCCAAATAGTATGGGTTGAGCTTGCAGGGGAGCGGCCACACTGTGATGTAACCACACAACCCAGCACCTGCTCATATGACCCTGACAAAATTCTCCCCAGGAGACTCTCCAAAAGTCCCAGCTTCTCTGACGTTCTGATCCCCCTGAGTGAATGAACTCTGCAGGGCAGGGCCACAGAATGACAAGGACCTGTGCATGGCATAGTGGTATAGCCAGGAGCTGGGAGACCAGGTGGTGCACTCCCCAGGTTGGTGCTATAACAACGGATTCCTTGACCCTGTCAAGTTGGCAACTGAGTCTCTAGAAGACTCTCTTCTCTCCCTGACAGAAAGAATGTCTACTGATTTTCACCACCTAATGTTATGCAGGCTCTTCTCTTCCCATCTCTGTTGCTCTGGTCTGAGGATCCATGCATGTGGTTGAGACCTTTTACTCCTGGGGAGAGAGAATTTTGCAGCCAAGATATCCATCAGGTTCGCAGCTGCTCCACATAAGTGCAGGGGCCTACCCTTTCTGCATCTCCACCCTTCTTACCAGTCTCTAAGTGGCTTCTTCTGCAAATCCTTAGTTATAATATTTCTGTTCAGCTAGCCTTCAGTAGGTTATTCAGGTTGATCATTCTATAATTTAACTGTAAACCCACTTTGATGCTGCAAGCAGATAAATGTAGCTTCTATCTACTCTGACCCATCTTGGAATCCTGAAACTTTTGATAATATGATGAAAGCACAGACATTCTATCCACAAAAACTTAAGAAACACACACATATGGATGGACCTGCACGCACACACACACATGGAGCTTGTTATTAGTTCAAGAAGTTCAAAGGTCCACTACAGACTATGTTTAAATTCATCTTGAGTCTTAAGCACCAAGTCAAAGACCTTGAATTTTTTGTCTCAACAAATATTTGACTGCCAGAGTAAGAGATTATTAGTGGCTATCAGTGCTGATATGTTCTCAGAGCCTAGCTGTCAATGAAACAATATCCATCGAAAAGATTTAAATAGATATAGCCAAGGCCCAAAGTTGTTTAATGCAATAGATAATGCAGAAAACCTTGCTTTAATGTGTAAGTGGGTGTTGGGAGAGAAAATATGAAATAAAAATGTGTTAAATCATACAAACAGTAAAATCAACAAAACAAGTAAAAGAAGAGAAAGTGGAAAGGTAAGGAATTTAAAGTATAAATAAACACAAAAATGAAAGTCACTGGGTATACTTAAAACATTATACTAGATACATAATGTCCATAGTAATTATCCCAATGTAATACTCCTAAAGTACCAGTATTTTGTGTAGTTCTTCATTTATAGCTAAGATTATGGTTTAGCAAAATTAGAAAATAAAATTATGGGATAAAGTCAAAGTAACAAAGTAATTTCTGGTGTTGAAATAACAGAAACACAATATCAATATTGTCGGGAACTGCCCTGCTTAGTTTTAGGAACTGTAACACCCCCATGGCTAAGGCTGAGTGAGTGACCTTCAGACCTTAAGCCCATACGGAGACAAAGCTTATCTCCCTGGCAGGGGCACCTCTTCTGCTCCTTCTGCTTCATCCATAACTGGCCTCCAATGCTTGATCGGTTAGCCAATGATGGGTAAGATTCCCCAAGGCGGATGACCTAAGACAGGCACGATCACATGGAGGCCCCAAGGAAGGACTTGGGGGGGCTACAGCAAAAGGAGGTGATGGACCCTCGCCCCTAGGCTCTCCTGACACAGCCTGAGTCCTCATTCTATCTGCGGGAAGTCTCCTAATCTCTTGGTTGCTTTGGTTACCCTGCCTGTCTTAAGCCTGAGACAATGCCTTAAGCCTGAAACAATGCTGGTGGTGGGTGCAGCCCTGTGCTGGAAAGAACAGATTCCCCAGGTGATCAGGCCTGATGTAGAATACAAAAAAAATCCTGTGAAACCTGCTTTGCTAAGAATGCTCTCACTTAAATAATAAGGGTCCGAGAAGGAAATGAGTTCGTTCCCCAAAGTTTTGTAGCCTTTTAGCTAACAGACCCTGACTCAGAATAAGCCCTCATAGTTTTTTGTATGCTATCTATTGTTTGATCCTTACTGCCTGACAATGATTAATGAACTTTACCTGTATTCCTGTGCAAATTAAACCCAATAAAAGCTTGTCATGGCAAGGGTCGGGGCGCTCTCCTCTTGAGAGAGTGGCCGTGCCATCCCTTTTCCTACACTGGACTCGGTAGTCTGTGTGAATTCGTCTCTTATCTCATCCATCAGACTGTGGGCACTGTGGGCAGTGCACACATCACAATATTTATCCAACCTATAAAAAACTGAAAAGATAAAACTTAGATAATTAGATTCTGTGATGATAAAGATGACACAAGAGCATAGTAAACCCTAATGTCCTTGTCATCTATTGTACTACTGACAAAGTTCCCCAAAGCAATTTTCAGATTTGAAAATTAATTTTATTTCAAAACAGTCTACCAATTGTATAAAAGTGTAAGACAAATTAATAGATTCTGCATGGTTACCTAAGGATTTAATAGTCACATTAACCATAAAAACATAGAATGCTAGGTATGGAGGAATTTTAGAGATTTTTATATTGGGATGGGCTAATAGCATCATTTTATTTCAGGACCTTAAAGAACCTACCTAAGACTAGACAGTTATCTTGAATAAACTATAATTTTAACCACAAGGGACTCTAGGCAAAAGAAAATGACAAGATTAGAACAAATATATTTACTAATAAAGATATTAACTATTTATGATATTTATTATATATCTGATATAAAGGTCAGAAAACTGAAGTACTTCTGAAAACTACAGTTATATTTCCTCAACATTGTAGCTTGGTTTTAAGCTTTCACTTAATGTTTCTTCTGATACTTCTACAGTAAATGAGAACAATTATCAGCAGCAATACTTTTTTTCTACTGTCAGCCATATGGGTAAGTTGAATTAGTTGCCACCTAGGTAATGTAATTTTTTTTGAAAGCCATCTTCCTAATTTAGATGTCCTATCTGTGAATTAATGCATGAAATTCCTGATATTATACTTGCTTTTCAGGTAAGAGAGTGAGGTTCCAGGAAGTCCTTGGAAAATGCAAATAAACTACCCCTGATCTTTGAATTATTATGTAGAACTTGGTGCTTTAATTCTCTGTCAAATGTGGAGGTCATGAATCTTTCCTGGTACCCAGGGGGAAAGCTCATGAAATTTGCATTAACTTCTGTAGATATATTTTCTTTCAATAAAAAAGAGTTGAATATTAAGAGAGGATTCCACATGTTGCTTTTAAATTTGTTTTTGCTTTATTACTATCACAAGAATCACAAACTTGGGAAAAGGACAAATCGAACAAGTGAACAAGGACAATACTGAGAGCCAGAGAAGTGGTATTAGGAACCAATGTGACGTTTGTGAAGTAAACACTTGAATTTAAAAGAGTGCTTGTCCTATATTCTGAATGATTGAAACTTTCAGCTGTCTATTAACTTAAATTCACTTAAAACTGGCAAATTTTGTGCAATTATTTGAGCCATAGTTTATGCCAATTCTACAGATTTAAAATTATCAAATTGTTTGCCTTTTTAACTATCTGAATTGTTTCTTCATTTAAAAATAGGCAGATTTTTATAGAATATTTCTATTTAATAAAGGAAGACAAAACTTACTTGTAAGGCTTTAGTAAGAAAAGAACATGACTGGAACAACACAGAATGCACACTAAATAGTTGGCAAATAAGTAAAATTGGTTGTATTGAAGAATTGGAAGTATCAGTGTGTCATTTCCCTATTATCCAAATTTTCTGTTATGGTTATATTATCTATGATTGTATCCAAAATAACTTTTAAAACATTTATTTTATATTATTAAGAATCTAAGTAACAAAAATACAATTATAGAATAAAATGATATTCTAAATTTAATTCTTAATTTGAAGGCCATTCTCTAACTATTTACTTATATTTACTCTAATCTAATTTGGTTACATTCTCTCACTTTCTCTATGCTAAGCTTGTAGATGGAGCTGCCTGTTTTCCAAAACTGACATATAACTATATCCGTCTATCACCTATTTATCTATCTTCCTACCGATCTACCTATCTACTTACCATCGCCCACCACCTATCATCTACCTAGATTGAAGCCTGTGGTGTTGCATAAGAATATAAGGGTACTTAGTCAAAATAGTATTTTTATTATTTGTTAGTGAAACTATTAAACCCAGTCATTTTATTCTGCTGTCCACCTTAACCACATAACCAAAAGTAATATTTTTTAAAATTTTACTTCTTTGAATGAATTATTTTTTGGAATTTGCAAACTCAGTAAATGACAGATAGATCATGAAGAAACAACACTGATATGTGTTTTTGTCTTTGACATTAACTAGCAATAAAACTGAAAAAAATTGTTGAAACCTGACATTTCATATTCATAATCTATCAATTTAGGTATTCAACAATAAATACTTTTATTTGAGTGACATTTTATAGGAACAAGTTTTGTTTCATCTTAGAGGGAAATATTCTTTTATATTAATTAATACAATGTTTAGAGATAAAATTGGTTATGTTGAATATAAAATATCAATAGGAAATCCATGAAATCAACTAATTTTAAGAAGTATACAAAAATATGTAAACTCAAGCTTAATACCTTATATTTTCAGTAGTTTGCAAATTACAAATAAGTTATACAAATGAATATTCTTGAAACTCTAATTTTATGTAGATTGAATCTAAAAATCACGAGTCCACTATAAAAATTGACCTGAAAATATTATGAGATCTTTCCATGTGCAAAAAATTTTAAAAAAATCTCACTTTAGCAAGAGACCTTGTGCAGAAAAAATTCATTTTGGGTAAGATAAAACATAAAAATATGAATTCATCAATTGGTCTCAAAAAGAATAAATGACTAGTTTTTATTAATTATTTATTTAGTAATGATATTTCTCTTAGTTGGTATTGATGCACATATATTTATGTGTGTGTTCATATAGGTATGCATGTATGTGAACATAATTTATTCTGCTTATTGCCTTTCCTCTTTTTGTCTCAAATGTAAGGTTTCTTATACTTTATAGATATGCAAGAAAACACTTCAATTTTTCTGTAGTAACATGTATCAAGGTCTATATCAAAAAAGTTCATACTCTCCAAACACTCAGAGCAAGTCAGTGTGTTCTTTGATAATTAAATATGAAAACTTGACAAAAGAAAAACACACTAGATATTTGGATAATATGGGCTATGACTGAATGAGGAAAGATACACACACATACATATAATATATATACATATACATATACATACATACATACATACATACACACATTTACAGAACTTATGAAAAAGTCTACTATGGAAAAGTTGAAACAAAGCTGAAGTACATTGTAATTTTTCCTATGGTTTTCTTGAATAAGTTTACTTAATTTCATGGAAAGAAGATGGTGATTCAACTCAGACTGCTGAAGATGGTGATTCAACTCAGGGTTGGAAAGCCTTGTGTTTTACATTTTTTTTTTTTTTACTTTAACAAACTAAAAAGATGGCACCATTAGATTTTATGCATTAAAATTAAGACAACTAGTTTATAATTATTGTGATGTAGATGTCAAGACTCACTTAAAAAAAAAACAAAAAAACAAAAAAAAACCATTGTTTTGCAGTTTTCCCCAAACTAGAGTTCCAGGTTCAGTAGGAAGACATGTATGGTGACCTCTATAAACCCAGCAATAGGAAGTTGGGTGAAGCATTTGTTTTTCAATCCAACTATAATAGTGTTGAGATAATGTACAAGTCCAAGGGAAAATCATGGAAAAATCTGCACCCTCTGTTTTGACTTCTAATCTGTGACCTTGCAAATTGCATAAGTGAGGAATTGTGGAATTTTACTGCTGCACAGTAATTCTCAATTGCATAGTGGTTCCCATTCTGGGTGCACATTAGAATCATTTAGGGGAAAAAATTGAAATACTGATTCATGGAAATTCCAGAACATTTATGCTAAACTCTAAGAATAAAGAACAGGAATGGGTAAAATTCTTCCTCGGTAAGGTTAACAGCAGCCAGAGTAAAAATTACTAATTTAAATAAATTGGAGTAAAGAATAATAGTGTTCAGGAAAACCAGGCTTAGAATTTCATTAACAAAGTCAGAGTGTTGATCCATCTCTACCGTGTAAACTTGAGCAAATTACTTAACTCTAATCCTGAGATAACTCGTCTGTGAAGTAAGAATAAAAGTCAATACTTACTTGATACAGTTGTAAAAATTTAATGCAGCATTTTAGAAAGGAATTCATGAACCACCTGTATCAGTGTTGACTGGAATATATTAAAAATACCAATTTCTGGACCCATCCAAATATATTGGTAAAAATCCAGTAGTCTAGTATATGTATTTTCAATAATATATTTGAGTGATTCTTTTGCATTTTGAGTTCTGATAAACATTAGTTTTATTGGTAATGGAAGTAGCCATTAGGAAAATATTTAGTACATATTAAACACTCAGTGCATGTAAGCTATAAGCCAATAAATGGAACTTTAAAGCTTGCTGGTATTTCCCCACCTAGATTACCTGAAAATTAAAAAAAAAAAATTCAGGTAGTCAACCAAGAAACTGTTTTGCACATATCAACAAACTACCACTTTGGCAGAATAGGGGCTGGAGTTATGAAAGATCATAATATAAAGCATTAATTGAAAATTACAACTTTTGGAGTCCTTTAATATGCCCAGAATACATACATTTGATTTATTTCTTAAATAACTAAAATCAGAAAAAATCTTAGACTTTCAGGCTGTTGTTGAGTTCAGTGAAATAAATTATAGATGTGTCTTATATGTTTAAATATTTTGAAAATTGAAAAAAAATTATATGAAGAAAATTTTATATGAATTTTATATAGTAGAATAATTGAGAATAATTGAGAGATAATTATTCTCAATTATTCTACTTTTAATATTATTTTTAATATAATCATACTTTCTACATAAGCACCTTATAGCCAAATGCAGTCAATGAACTCATCAAGGTCATAGTGGGTAGGGTAATGCATGTTTGAATTACACAGGCCTGAGATAGAGTCCACTATGAACCCCTTATTAGTTTATATGACCTTGGATGAGTTACTAAACCCCAATTTTTCTCTTATGCTGTTAGGCTTAACGATATTCTTATTTTATATTATTGTTTCGCTTATTAAATAACAAAATAAAACAAAGTTTTGGCCTCATGTCCCATAGTTGCTCAGAACATGTTATTAACTTGTAAACTCTGTTCCAGATGCTGAGCCTAACTAAAGGATGTGTAAATTTGAGAACATTTGTTAGTTGTGTTTCCATTTCTTATCTTCCTGGATGCCCTTTTTTTGGAACTACATAACTTAGTCTCACTCTGTGGTTTCCTCTTTACTCTCCACTAAATATGAATTATTAACATTATTATTTAATTACTTAATTTAAATTAAATATTATTAATTCATTAACATTAATTCAGTATCAATGGATGGAACCGAAAGTCTTTCATAGGCCACTAAAACTAATTAAATGAGATAAAATTCAATAATTCCTCTAGTGGTTTTGCTTTCATAACGAATATCATCTGATTTTTTATATTTTATTTCTTTTTACTAGATTGATCATCAGTTTCATTAAGGAATAAATCAAGGTAAGTTTGGAATCATCTGTTAGATTCATTAACATAATCAATTCTAAAAAGTAAGCTAATTTTTTACAAAACTGACAAAATTGGATTTTTTTTCTAGTATTTCTTGGAAGTGTAACTAAATTGTTGGGTCAACTCAGTGAAAGCCATTAGTGATTGCTAATGTAGACACATTACTTTAAAATCTCCTAGACTACTTTAATCTGTTAATTTTTAGTCAGTATAATCCAGCTATAACATTACCCTATATTTCTTCCTAGTTTAAAGTCTGCCTAGACATAACTGACTTCCTTCCGTGCACTTATTTAAATAAATCATTTGTTCTGAATATACTATTAAGTAAATCAGTAATTTAATTAATTAAATTTACTGTTATTAGACTGTTCCAAAGCATTCTCAGTGCTTCCACAATTCAGATGCTATTTTGCTTTGAAATCAAATGGAGAAATTGTAAGAAATCTAAATATAAATGATTAATATTTCAAATTATATTTTGTACAGTCAGACCAATAAAGTGACTAATTAAGAATGTTGACATAGTATATGGAAATGTTGTTTTCGTATCTATTCAATGCCTGTCTCTATGACTTTTAAAACATGAGTGGCTAAAAAAGTAAAATTAATCACATATAATATGCAATTAAAACAAAATGAAGCAGTGGCTTGGGACTATTTGTGCCTGTGTGTTAAGTAATATTGTAGCTTGTTGAATTTTATATTGTGAGAGAAATGTGCAAATTTCACTGCAACAATTCTCAAATTCACTGATGAAAATCATAAAAAATAGTGAAAATTATGTATTTATAACATTAACTTGTAACTTTTACATGAATAATAAAATAAACAGTTGTAATAATAAAATAGGTATTATCAAACTAACTTAACAAATACCACTTTCTTCTTATAAAATGAAACATAAAGATTAGAGTGACATTGTATGAATATAATTTATGACAGCTATTTTTAGTAGTATATCAGGTCACTTCTTATTGAGATTTTGATGATATGTTGATGGTAATATGTAGCTTTATCTACATTAAATTAAATTGAGCAGTTGAGGGATTTATGAGAAACAATATTTAAAAAAGATATTTTTTACTTTTAAAAAAATATTTTATTTATTTTTAGACAGATGGGACTGGAGGGAGAAAGAGAGGAGGAGAAAGATCAATGTATGGTTGCCTCTCATGCGCCCCCTGCTGGGAACCTGTCCTGCAACCCAGGGATGTGCCCTGACTGGGAATCAAACTGGTGACCCTTTGGTTCACAATCTGTCACTCAATCCTCTGAACCGCAACAGCCAGGCCTTTTACACTTTTTAAATATGATCAGTTTAGATTACTTAACTAGAAGGGTACTTACATTTTGTATTGGTTTTATAAGAAACACGTGACTCAGATTCATATTTTCCCAAATTAATTCAGACATCTTGTTGTAGCATTCCATGACAGAAAAAACGTTTATTCATTTAGTAAAATGATATAACAAATAGAGATTCGGGACTAATCTGGAGTTCTGATTTCCTTAAGAATAAGATTAATCTATTTGGTCAAGTAAGTAAAAGCACTATATTCTCACCTAAATTGTCTTTTAACACTCACAAGAATGAATTTTTGATTAGAATAAAAATGTAAGGAGTACATTAGACCAAAAAGATGAACCACATTTTTTTGTAATGCTGAGAGGAAAGATAACTTACTTTAGACAAATCACAAGGTAAGCTTTTCCTTCGGAATTCCTCCAGCTCATGTATGAAACATTTTCCCCGCTATGATTTGTGCATTCCCTGGATACTCACCGAACTCTCCTACCACAGTATTTGAAAGAAGTACCTCATCAACAGTCAGAGTTAAATTAGTGATAGGTGGTTATTATCACCCATTTGATAGCTATTTGATGTAATATGGAATATCTTCAGTGGTTGTTTCTTGCCTATTCTGACTTTGTTTAAGAATGATTATAGTAAATGAACAGAAAGTTAAAAGGTAGAAGTACTTTAGTTTATGGATTTAATTAAACACACCTCCAACCATTAAATTACAAATACTTCAAATCTACACTTAAGTTTTGGAAATCTTCTGGACTATTAGTAAAAAAATTCCCAAAACTTTTTCTCAAAGTAATTGGTTCTTCAAAGTGATTTTTAATAAGGTCATGATTGATACCCAAATTATGGTGGATAAAGATACCATATGCAATAAACAAAACTTTTGTGTGCAGTTACATACAATTGAGAGCTTCAGAAATGTTGCAAATTGTTAAAATTGTATTAACAGAAATAACACAATTAATATATACATTTACTTCAATTGGGAACACTTCTTTATTCCAATTTTATACAAAGTTAAGTTTATAGATAGTTTTATGGAAGGAGAAAACATTGATCATTCTATTAACAGAGATTAGTTTGCTCTCTTGAAAATAATTGTCATAGGCTAATTCATATATCAAGAACATGACTTTCTAGAAAATTGTTATTTTTATATTTAAACCTTTACTAGTATTATAATTATTCTTAGATAATTACAATTAATGGATAGAAAGATGTAAGCCCTCAATATCTTTCAAAAATACTAATTGTTGTAGCATAAGATATACTTTGTTATTGAGTTTATTTAGTAGTGAATACTTTCTGCCCAATATTATTTCCATATTGTGTGTCCTATAATGAGCAATAACACTCAACTGTTTGATTTATAGATGTAACCTAGAGTCAAAACCAGATTACTTTAAAAGATAGACAGTGGCAAAGGAATCAAGATCATTACTTTAACTTTTTGGAAGTGTACTCTTACTGATAAAGTAAACAATATAGAATAATAGTGTTTAAGTGCGAAGGAATATATTTAAAAGTAGGAGGGAACTATAATGATGGAAAAATAAGATGTCGAATAGTCAAACAAAGGTGAGGTATTTCATAGGGAAACAGGTATATGTAATATTTCCAGTGTTTTTCAAATAATGGGATGTACCACAGAGAGAATGATGGATTATTCAATAATAAAATTGCCTCAGAAGAATTATAATAAAGTATTTTTAATGTCTGGTATGAAGCAGTTTAAAATCTTGGAAATTAAAAACAGAATTTTTATATATTTCTGTGAAGAAGTGAAGGTGCTTTATTTCTTTGGTGACCTTTGGCAAAGTGAGGGAGGAGATAGAAGAAAAATTTCTTACATCTCTTCCAGACACTTGACCACAAATTATTTTAAATAATTTTTCAATAGTTAGATGTCAATTATGAGTGCTAACATCCTCCATTGTTTTATTTATACATTGATTTTTAATACATTGTATAACATTGTATTTATCTGCAGCTAGGCAGAATGATTTTAGATTACTTTGGCTTTTGTGATTTAAGCTATAGTAACATAGAATATATTTAAAGTACAGACTAGTTTCTGAATTTTGTTTATTCACTGTCATTATTCACCCTTAAACAACCATTAAAGAAGGTAATGCTATCCTGCATATTAAGTTTAATGAGTGTATGCCTCATGGGAATACTAATTAAAGACAAAATAGTGAGAATCATATCATTGTATCTTTGATTCATCTATTTGAAAGAGATGACTATTTAGGATATTTCTTTTTCCCCTCTAAGATGTGAAATTTGAACATGCTCTATTCTTAATGTGATTGAATTTTCTAAGAGCTTATAAAATTTACATATTTTCTCTCATAATGAATTTAGCTTTTGTATAAATGTTTGAAAATAATATTTAGATAAAGTCAGAAGCTGAAGCAATAGTTCAAATAAAACAACTACTTTGGTCTCAATTATGTATATTTTTTAGAATAAATGTTTAGATATAATTATTTTTCAAATGATTTTAAATCTACATTTCAACTTCAGTATTCAAAATATAACATTAAAACATCTCAGAAGATTTTGGGCCTAATGGAATGAGTTCTACTCTGGATTTAAATCAAAGTAAACATGAGCAGAATGATGAAGTAGAAGGGACTAGAATTTTTGGGGCCATGTGACTTTGTTATGTTAATATCTTTATAGGTAAAGAATGACTTATAACTTATATTTTAATCTTCAGATGTTAAGAATTCAAATAAAATAAATATAAACCTGAAATTCTAAAAGACGAAGTCTTTTCAGAAAGATGGGATCTTTTTATAAACATATAAGCTTTTAAGTGGTTTAAAGAACCTAAAGTTCACACAAAAATATATAATGAGATATGATGTTCAGACGTGTTGCGGACCGTTCAGCCTGGTTTCAGGAGTTGTAACCCTCACCCCATGGTGGGCTGTGTAAGAGCCCAAGGGACCCACTTCATCTGGGTCTGTTCTGTCACAAGGATATGACCTATTAAGGAGACAAAGCTTATCTCCCTGGCAGGAGCACTGCTTCTGCCTTACCCATCTCTGGCCCCATAGCTTGGTTGGCAGTCAATGACGGGTAAGACTCCTCATGGGAGGGGCAACCTAAGCCAGATGCAACCACTTGGAAGGCCTCATGGAAGGACTCAGGGGGTTGCAGCAAAGAGGATGTGATGGACCCTCGCCCCCCGGCTATTCTGACATAGCCCGAGTCCTCATTTCCATCTGGGAGATATCTCCTGCTTCCTAATTGCCTTAAAGCCTGAAACTGTGGGGGTGAGCAGTGCAGCCCTGTCCTGGCCAGGATGGCTCCTTGGGTGATTGGCATAAGAAAGAATTCCTAAAGCCCTGTGAAACCTGCTTTGCTAAGAGTGCTCTTCCTGAGGTGACAAGTGTCCCAGGAGGAAATGAGCATGTCTCCCAAAGTCTGGCAACCCCCCTTCCTGACAAACACTGGCTCGGATTAAGCCCTCAGATTTCTTTGACATGTTAAACTTGTATTCCGGTGTATTGGAGCCCAATAAAAGCCTAGTGAGGATGGGGCTCTGGGTCATTCTCCTCTGAGAGTTTGACCCCTTTCCTCCCCAAGCACAAGATGTCTTGGTAGTTTTTACTTTCATCCGTGACGGAGGGATGGGGCTCTGCGGGCGGAGCCCCCCCACATCTGGCGCCCAGGACAGGGTCCCCAGCACAGACGTACCATATTTGAGCAAAGACATTTAATCAAAAGCCAGATCAGAAGGGGATACAACCAGGAAGACACTGTGTCTGTAAAGCTAAAGCCAAGAACAAGTTGAAGTGTAAAAGATAAAAAAATAATAATAATGCTACGGTTACCCTCTCCCTCTCGCTCTCTCTCACACACGTATACATAAATACACATATACAAGGTCTGTCCGGGAAAAGTTCAACCATTTTTAATATAATGTGAATGGTTTGAATGACATTGAGGTAACCTGGCAGCCAAGGGGAGTGGACTCCAACATGTATGCGTCAACAATGATGCCTTCACTATGGTAGTCAATAGTAGATGCCATTGAGTGAGAATGTGTACTGTGTGGCCATTACATTCAAAATGACTGAGCAAGTAGAGCAACAAATCTGCATCAAATTTTGCATTAATATTGAACAGTCCTCTGCAAAAACTATTTGGATGATTCAAAAGGCCATGGCTATGGGCAACTGGTGACTGGCAGCTTCATGATGACAATTTGCCCTCTTGTGCATCAGGTCTTGTGCAGAATATTTTTGTGAAACAACAAATCACCCAGGTGACTCACTCTCCCTATAACCCAGATTTGGTGTCCATGACTTCCATATTTTCTCAAAACTAAAATCACCTTTGAAAGAGATAAGATTCAGAAAAATACGACAGGGCAGCTGGTAGCAATTGGAAGAACTGTGTGAGGTCCTGAAGTACCTACTTTGAAGGGCAATGAGGTGCCATTCTCCTGTGTACAATGTTTCTTGTACCTTGTATCTTCTTCAGTAAAGGTCTCTGTTTTCCATATTACATGGCTGGATAGTTTATTGGCAGACCATTTTTATATATATACACACACAAAGAGAGAGAGAGGACTCTTACTTATACATAGATAAACACACACATATGCAATGATGAAATTATTTTAGAGCATATAAAAAAGATGTTTCTTCTGTTTCAGGTAAATAAAAATTATTGAAAATAAACAAAAACCAAGAGTGAGGACTAATCAAATTACATTTTGTTATGACTTTTATCTTCCTAGCAAGAATATTCCTGAAATGAGCAGAGAAGAAATTCAAAGCAGTAGAAATCTAAAGCTTGAAACTAAGGTAGACAATAAAATAAATATTTGTTTTCAAATTTGAACATCATGGCCCAGGTCATTTATAAGCTAGTGCAATGAAAGTTTTAGCAACAATGGGAAAAATAGCATAGAACAGGAACTTGAATTTTTCCACAAAGAAAAAAAAAATCTGCTCTGTGAGCTTAACATAGAGAGGAAAAAAAATAAAAATTACAGAAAAACCTATCTTTTTCTTTATTTTTAAAAGTAAATGATTTTAGGTTTCTTTTTAAAAATTATTAACATTTACGATGAGATCATTAGTAGTAACAAATGTTACAAATTTTGGAAAAGGTTTCTAGAGTTATACAATGAGAGGAATATAATATATTTTAATTTAAGAAGGCATTCATATAATTCTACACAACACTCTTTTGAACAAACAGAAAGTTTGGCTGGATGGTATTTCTAATGGCTAGCAAAGTTTATGATTGTTATTGATCAGGACAGAGGCCTCTGGTAATGTTTTGAAGGGCAGTATATTTTTACATATACATAACATGGTATTGATTCCTGAGTTTGCTATTTCATCTGAGCTCTAAAAGCTTACACAAGGTAACCTATTCCAATTTTACAGGTTCAGGGACTGAGTTTCAAAGTGGCTAAATAACTTTCTTCATATCTGGAATCTAGTAATTGCAAAATTGGGTTTAAAATTCATGTCTGCATGATTCTTCTGCTGTATCTCCTCTGAAGACAAAAGGTATACAATATCAAGTCTGTGGTAAAATAAAATGAGGAAGATATATTAAAACAGTAAAGATAGAATCAAGGCCTGGAACATGGGTGAGAATCATGGGTCAGAAGAAACAAGGTGAGATTCTCTTGATATTAATATTAATTATTAAAATAAACCTTAAAAATCAAACATGAATAAAAAGCTAAATCATGTTTTATGTATAGACCATGTAACTAATACCACAAAGTTTGGTTGTGGGCTCTATTAGTCAGTAGTATAGGAATAAAAATAAATGTAATTCTGCATTAATGGATATATTGACAAGAAGCAAGAAGAAAATTAGACTATTTTTCCATTGTTAGAGGACACTGAGAGTAGTGTTTTCAATGTTAATGCTGGGTGCCATGTTCTAAAAACATGTTGATAAACTGGAAAATATTGAGTATTTTTTCACTTAGATACTGTTATTTTACAGTTCAGTATTTCTATGAGAGCTTTGTGAGAATTCCCAGAGACTACTAGCTCAGTAAGAAATGAAATGTTGAGGGAGGGAAGAAGGCAGCGTGGTAGGAGGAAGCAGATTCCCTTCCCCCTACACATGGGAGAAAAACCTGGCTGATCTAAGGAGGAACAGGGCAAAAAGCCAACAGTATCATAGCATACATGAAAATAGGAGATCAAACATTGTAATGGACATGGAAAAACAAGACGGTAAGGAGAATGCTTCAGGACAATAAGGGCCCAGGGATCAGCTTGGGGACCAGGGTGGCTGAAGCCCCAGGTCCAGCGCCTGCCAGGTCTGCCACAGGGCTCCTGGGAGAGAGCTGGGTCAACTGCTCCTGCGCCGGCCAAACAAGGTTAAAGCAGCACCAGGAGAGATCTCGTTGCTTGAAGTCGCAGAGAGGGGAAACAGGTATAAGTGGCAAACACACAGGGGCTGTGAGCACCCACGCATAGACCTGGGAAGAGTGTGTGCCTGAACCCCTGTGACCAGAGGTGGCCTGCCCTGGCCCATGCCCGAAACCCTCAGAGAGTGTGCTGTGTAGAAGACCAGGAGCCCACACCCATAGACCTGGGGTGAGCATGTGCTCCTCACGAAACCAGGAGCCCACAGCCATTAACCTGGGGAGAGTGTGAGCTCCGTAGGAGACCCGAGCCCACAACTGTAAACCCGGGGAAAGTGCACACTCCATAGAAGACCTGGAGCTCACACCCATAACCTGTGGAGTGTGAGCACTTGGGAAGGCCCGGATCCCATGCCCAAGGCCCTGTGGAGAGGCACTGGGCTAGCTCTGGGAAGAGTAAGCCAGAGGCTGGCTGAGTGCTGAACGGGAAGGGAGAAAAGTGATAACAGTCGCCCCTCAGCCTGCTGCAATAAGCAAGACCAGAAAAATCAATTTAGCCAGTTTGAAACCAACAAGACTTTTTTGATTTTGCTTGTTTGATTTTTAAACTATTTTTTATTATCTTCTTATCTCTCAATTCCTTTTGCTTCTCTTTCCTTCTGTCTTGTTTTATTCCTTCTTCCTTTCTTTTCAATTTTATCTCTTCCTTCCTTCTTCTGCTTTTTTTTCTATTTTCCTTTTTTTCTCTCTTTTTAAATACCCATGAAAGAGACAAAAATCCCGGGACTGTGAAAAGACCAGAGTTGGACCCAAAGAGGGGGCATCCCAATAGCTGAGATAGTGAGACAAATTTCCCTTTGCTATTACAGAGAATGTGCAAGTTACTGCATATTTGTATTATTATTTTTTCATTATTCTTACATCTTTTATTTGAATAGTATTTTGTATTCCTCTTCTTTCTGTTTAGTCTTCTTTGCTTGGATGGTTATATTATATCATTTGACAGGTTTCCCCTGTTCTCTCAATCATAGTGTATTGCTAATTTACTATCCTTCACTTCACTTGTGTTCCTCTAGCACACTACTCAAGGTCCTATACTCCCTATTTTTGTTATCTAGATGTCAAAGATTCTGTCATATGATTGTTTCTCTAATGTTATTGTAAATAATAGCTGTTCCACATAATTGTAAATACTACACAACACCCCTCCCAGATCTTAGCCCACTTCACAGTTTCCTGAACTCTATTACTGTAGTGGTTAACTCTATTCTCTCACACACTACACCTATTTACTATCCTTTACTCTCACCTTATCTCAGAATCTGACCTCCCACAACCTCACTGCTTTCTAGATCCAACTCACAATCCTTCCCTCCCCAACAAGAGTCTTATCTTCTTTCCATCCTTTCTAAAAAGTGGCTAGGTGGGCAGAAGATCATGGTTAACACTATACATAGTTAAAGGATATCCTATCTCTTCTCTACCAGCTACTACTATAAATATCATAGAATACTCTCTTGCTGTCTTAAACTATTTTGCCTTCCCCCTCCAACAGATCACAAAAAAAACAGCAGGTGGAAGCTGTGAGCAAAAGGATACTCGAAGGAGAATACACCACTGAATCTCACAGGTATGCTACCACAGAGGTTCACACCATAAACCTAGGGAGTGAGAACAGATAAAGCTAAGAAGCTGAGGCTAGCAAGAAGAGTCTCACAAACAATGGGAAGACAAAGAAACAATCCCCAAATGAAAGGAAAGGAGGAAGCATCAGAAAGAATACTAAATGAAATAGAGGCAACTCAACTATCAGAGAGTGAGTTCAAAGCAATGGTTATCAGGAAGCTCCATGAGTTCTCAACGAGCTACCAGAAACTACAGGGAAGCTACAATGAACTCACTGCAAACTATATCAACATGAAAAAGGAAATAGAAGCTATTGAAAAGGGCCAAGAGGAAAAGAAGAATACAATTTCTGAGCTGAAAAACACAGTAGAAGGAATGAAAAGCAGAATCGATGAAGCAGAGGGTTGAATCAGTGAGGTGGAGGACAAAGTAGAAAAAAGCAGCCAGAAAGAGCAAGACAAGGAAAAGAGGCTCAGAAAGAATGAAGAAGGATTAAGAGACATGCAAGACAACATGAAACATAATAATATCCATATAATAGGGATATCAGAAGGAGAAGAAGAAGAGCAAGGGATAGAAAACCTATTTGAAAAAGTAATGATGGAAAACTTCCCTAATTTGATGAGAGAAAAGTCACACAAATCCAGGGAACACAGAGAGTTCCAATCAAGAGGAACCCAAACAGGCCCACTTCAAGACACATCATCATTAAAATGGCAAACTTCCAAGACAAAGAGAGAATCTTAAAGGCAGCAAGGGAGAAAAAGGAAGTAACATACAAGGGAGCCCCGATAAGGTTAGCAGCTGACTTCTCAATGGAAACGCTCTAAGCCAGAAGACAATGGCAAGAAATATTCCAAGTAATGAGAACCAAAGGCCTACAACCAAGACTACTTTACCAAGCAAGGCTTTCAATCAAGATATGAGGCCAAATAAGGAGCTTCCCAGACAAAAGAAGTCTAAATGAATACACCTCTACCAAACCAGTTCTGCAAGAGATACTAAAGGGACTGCTTTAAGGAAAGAAAGGAGAAGAGAGAGAGAGGAACACAGGTATGAAAATGGCAATGAATCAGTACCTATCAATAATAACCTTAAATGTAAATGGATTAAATGCTCCAATCAAAAGACATAGAATAGCTGAATGGATAAGAAAGCATGACCCACACATATGCTGCCTACAGGAGACCCACCTCAGGACAAAAGACCTACACAGACTCAAAGTGAAGGGCTAGAAACAAATTTTCCAAGCAAATGGACAGGAAAAACAAAGCTGGGGTAACAATACTCATATCAGACAAAATAGACTTCAAAAGAAGGACCATAAAGAGAGACTCAGAAGGTCACTTTATAATACTCAAGGGAAGAATCCACCAAGAAGACATAAACATTGTAAATATATATGCACCCAACATAGGAGCACCTGAATACATTAAGAAAATCTTAGAGGACTTCAAGAAAGATATTGACAGCAACACAATTATAGTAGGGGATTTTAACACACCACTGTCAAAAATAAACAGATCTTCCAAACAAAATATCAACAAAGATATTGTGGCATTGAGCAACATGCTAGATGAAATGGACTTAACTGATATATATAGGGTGCTTCATCCCAAAGAAACTAAATACACTTTCTTTTCAAATGCACATGGGACATTTTCAAAGATAGACCACATGATAGGATACAAAACAAGCCTCAACAAACTCAATAAAATTGAAATTATACCACGCATTTTCTCGGATCACAAGGGACTGAAACTAGAAACCAACCCTAAGGGAAAAAAAAAACCCAAAACGCTCAAAATCATGGAGATTGAATAGCATGCTATTTAACAATGAATGGGTCAAGAATGGAATTTGGGAAGAAATCAAAAAGTTTCTGGAAACAAACAAAAATGAACTTACAACAACCCAAAACTTATGGGACACAGTGAAGGCAGCCCTGAGAGGGAAGTTCATAGTGATAAAAAAGATAGAAACATTTCAAACAAACAACCTAACCCTGCACCTACAAGAACTCAAGAAAAAACAACAAAGACAGCCCAGAGCAAGTAGAAGGAAGGAAATAACAAAGATCAGAGCAGAATTAAATGGCACAGAGACTAAAAGCACAGTTTTAAGGATCAGTGAATCCAGAAGATGGTTCTTTGAAAAGATAAACAAAATCAGCAAGCCTTTAAGCAGGCTCATCAAAAAAAAAAAAAAAAAAAAAAAAAAAAAAAAAAAAAAAAGGAGAGAGAAGACCCAAATAAACACAATCAGAAATGAAAGAGGAGAGATTACAACTGATACTACAGAAATACAAAGGATTGTAAGAAATTACTTTGAAGAAATGTATGCCAAGAAATTTGAAAACCTAGGTGAAATGACAAAGTTCTAGAAAAATATAATCTTCCAAAAGTCAATGAAGAAGTAGCAGAAAGCCTGAACAGACCAATAACAGCAGACGAAATTGAAGCAGTAATAAAGGGAAAAAAAAAAAAAAACTCCCAACAAACAAAAGCCCTGGGCCAGATGGTATCACAGGAGAATTCTACGAGACATTTAAGGAAGAGTTAACCCCTATCCTTCAAAGACTATTCCAAAAATTCAAAATGATGGAAGACTCCCAAAATCTTTTTTATGAAGCCAGCATCATCCTAATCCTAAACCAGATAAAGACACAACAAAGAAAGAAAACTTCAGGCCAATATCGGTGATGAACATAGATGCTAAAATCCTCAACAAAATATTGGCAAACTGCACCCAACAGTACATTAAAAAGATCATACACCATGACCACGTGGGATTCATCCCAGGGATGCAAGGACGGTTCAATATTCACAAATCAGTAAATGTAATATATCACATAAACAAAAGCAAAGACAAAAATCACATGATCATATCAACAGATGTGGAAAAATCATTTGATAAGGTACAAGACCCATTTATGATAAAAACATTCAGCAAAGTGGGAATAGAGGGAGCATTCCTCACTCTAATAAAGGCCATATATGAGAGACCTACAGGCAACATCATACTCAATGGGCAAAAATGAAAATCTTTTCCACTAAGATCAGGAACAAGATGATGTTGTCCACTTTCACCACTTCTATTCAATATAGTGTTGGAAGTCTTAGCCACAGCGATTAGAGAAGAAAAGGAAATAAAAGGCATTCAAGTCAGAAAGGAGGAAAAAAAAACTATCATTGTTTGCAGATGACATGAGAGTGTACATAGAAAATCCTATAGATTCAGCCAACAAGCTGCTCGACCTAATAAATGAATTTGGCCAAACAGCTGGATACAAAGTCAGTATCCAGAAATCAAAGGCATTTTTGTATACCAACAATGAAACAACAGAAGCAGAAATCAAGAAAAAATCCCATTCGATATAGCAAAAAGAAAAATAAGATACCTAGGAATAAACCTATCCAAGAAGGTAAAAGACCTGTATGCAGAAAAGTACACAGCACTGAGGAAAGAAATCAAGGAAGACACAAACAAATGGAAACTTATATACCGTGTTCATGGATCAGAAGAATTAACATCATCAAAATGTCCATGCTACCCAAAGAAATTTACAGATTCAATATAATTCCTATTAAAGTACCAAAGGCATATTTCACAGACATAGAACAAACACTTCAAAAATTTATATGGAACCATACACAACTCCAAATAGCTGCCGCAACTTTGAGAAAGAAGAGCAAAGCAGGAGGGATCACAATACCTGATACCAAACTGTATTACAAGGCCACCGTAATCAAGACAGCCTGGTACTGGTATAAAAACAGGCACGTGGACCAGTGGAATAGAACAGAGAGCCCAGAAATAAACCCAAGTCTCTACAGTCAATTAATATTCCACAAAGGGGGCAACAACATAAAATGGAGTAAAAAGAGCCAACACCATTCAGAACTGGACAGCTACGTGCAAAAAAATGAAACTCAAGCACCAACTTACACCATACACAAAAATAAATTCAAGGTGGATAAAATATTTAAATATAAACTGTGACACCATTAAAGTCCTGGGGGGGAACATAGGCAGGAAAATCTCAGATACTTCACGCAGCAACATTTTTACTGATATGTCCCCTAGAGCAAGGAATATAAAGGAAAGAATAAACAAATGGGATCTTGTCAAAATAAAAAGCTTCTGCATGGCTAAAGAAAACAGTATTAAAATAAAAAGAGAACCAACTGTATGGGAAAACATATTTGCAAATGATACCTCAGACAAGGATTTAATCTCCAAAATATATAAAGAACTTACACAACTCCACTCTAAAAAGACAAGCAACCCAACTAAAAAAATGGGCAAAGGACTTGAACAGACACTTCTCCAAGGAGGACATACAGAGGATCCCGAGACTCATGAAAAGATGCTCAGTATCACTAGCTATCAGAGAGATGCAAATTGAAACCACAACGAGATACCACTTCACACTGGTCAGAATGGCCATCATAAACAAAGCAACAAACAACAAGTGTTGGAAAGGTTGTGGAGAAAAGGGAACCCTAGTGCTCTGTTGGTGGTATTGCAGACTGATACATCCATTATGGAAAACAGTATGAAATTTTTTAAGAAAACTAAATATGGATCTACCTTTTGACCCAGCAATTCCACTACTAGGATTATATCTTAAGAACCCTGAAACACCAGTCCAAAAGAACTTATGCACCCCAATGTTCATAGCAGCACAATTTACAATAGCAAAGTGCTGGAAGCAACCTAAGTGCACATCAATCAATGAATGGATCAAAAAACTATGATACATTTACACAATGGAATTTTATGCAGCAGAAAGAAAGAAGGAGCTCCTACCATTTTCGACAGCATGGATGGCACTGGGAAGAATTATGTTAAGTGAAATAAGCCAGGAAGTGAAAGACAAGTGCTATATGGTCTCACCTTTAACAGGAACTTAAACAACAAAATATACAAACAAGCAAAATATAACCAAAGACACTGAAATAGAGAATAGGCTAACAGTGACCAGAGGGGAGGGAATTTCAGGGGAATTTCATGGGAAAAGGGGAAGGGTATACAGGAACAAATATAAAGGACACATGGACAAAAACTAATGGGGTGTAAATGGGAGGGAGGTGGAGAGGGTTGGGTGGGTGGGATTGGGTAGGATTAAAAGACAGAAAACTGTACTTGAATAACAATTTAAATAAAATTAAAAAAAAAGAATCAGGACAAATAGAACTGATATTATTTTAAAAAAATGTAATGTCCTAGTCTTGTAAGTGTAGGTATATGTGAGAAATGGTTCGAAATGACACATTGATTCCTAAATTATGTTTTTATACCTGGAAAATATATTCTTTATAAGTTGCACAAGGTTATAGTTTTTCAATGAGAATGCAAAAGTGCTTGCATTAACGCTTTTTATATCCATACCTACTTTTGCTGATAAAATGTGTATTTTCCAAAAATGTACATTTCCAAATTTTTACTGTGCTTTTACAAGATGTTTTTCTTTGATGGTCATAAATGCTGAAATGTTTCCCTTAAGGAGGAGAATTTTCAGTATAAGTAAGCTTTTTAGTCAATTTAAAGTATACAAATCGAGACATTGCTTAGAGTGTATATACCATGTTTTGTGCTTGAAACCTTTGAACATCTAATTTTCATAACAATTAAATAACTATTCCTGCCACATTCCAGTCTTTTTCAATGGATATTTATAACAAAAAATAATGTATGCTTAAAAAAAAACTGCAAAAAGAGAGATCACATAATACTTACTTAATAACAGATTGAATATAATTAAATCTAAAAATTGTCTTTTTGTTCTGTGCTTCTGAGACATGATCACTGGAGCCTCATTGTGAATTTTTAAACATAAGAAATACAAGACTAAACCTTGTAAAAAATGTTGGTTTTTTGAAATATTTGAAAAAAGTTTATTTGCCTCCCTGACCCTTAATGGAAAAATCATTCTTTGTCAAAGTCAAAGACAAATACCATATGATCTCACCTATAAGTTGAACCTAATCAACAAAACAAACAAGCAAGCAAAATAGAACCAGAGACATGGAAATAAAGAACACACTGACAGTAACCAGAGGAGGGGGAGAGGGGGATAACGGGAAAGAAGGGGAAGCGTCTGTTAAGGAAAATGTATAATGGACCCATGGACAAAGCCAGTCGGGGAGGGGAGAGGATTGAATGTGGAAAGTAGGGTGTGGGTAGGGCAGGGGAGAGTGATGGGGGGGAAATGGGGACAACTGTAATTGAATAACCAATTGAACAATAAAAAAATTTTTTAAAGAAGTCTTTTCCTTAGAAAGCTAACCCATAGTCAATCTGCAAATAACACAGAGACATTCTTAGGTGACTTACCACATGATTCAAACCTGATTTCAGTAATGAAAGGATCCAATTTGAGATTATATATGATCTCTTGGTGTCACATTTGCATTTATAATTCTCTGGCAAACATCCAATTTCCCTGTTGCTCTCAGCAATCTTTCTTGAAGCATTTTCTAGATGTCAATGGCTGGTCTTTGAAATCACTCTCGGAATATGTAAAAGTTTACAACTCAGTTCATGGGGTCTGCCTAGATCTTTATATTATATGCCTTTGCTTTATACTTTTTATCATTGAAATTGCAGAAAAAGATTTTTTTGAAACTTCTGAGATATATGCAGAACACTATACAACTAGTCAGCTAATAAAAGCTAAGGAAACAAAATATTTCTAAGTAAGTAGCAAATATTCTCCAAATCAATAAAGAGATAATAATTTAGTGGCAGTGTTCATCTTTTCTATGACATTAAGAATTAGACATACAACAGAATATTAATATTTAAAGGTTCACATTTCCTCTAATAATACAGCAACTGGGTGCAAAAAATACACAACTATTGTATCAGTTAAATAAAACTTTTTCAATATTTTCTCTGAGTTTTTAATTTAATCAATTTGGGTAGAATGAGTAAGATAATTCTTTTTTATTTTTTGTACTGTAGCATACCAGTGAATCTTAAGGATTTTGCTTCAGGATGAAAGGAAGAACAAGAAGAATTTCTCTTTCTTTCTCAGTATTATAAGTCTGATCACACACACACACACACACACACACATCCATCTATATAAACATAGATTTTATTCTCTCCATAAACACATATGAAGTACTCTTCATTTCGTTTTATCATAAGTCCTTTTATCTTTGTTGTTTGTCAAAAATAGAAAGGATGAGACAAGCTCAGAATATTCTAAAAAAGCAATGTTTTTAAGAT
Organism: Glossophaga mutica; assembly: GCA_039655065.1. NCBI lineage: Eukaryota > Metazoa > Chordata > Mammalia > Chiroptera > Phyllostomidae > Glossophaga > Glossophaga mutica. The sequence continues at coordinate 80,893,647 of CM077304.1, forward strand.
GCACTGGGGTGTCCTGAAGTGTTGAAATGGACAAATGGTGTAGTCACAATTGTCCAGTTTATTATAGCAAAATTTGGTCAAGTTTGCTTACCATTTATGTACATATACCACAAGAGCACCATTTAGGACACTTTAGGGTTACCCACAGAATGTTAATAGGACTTATAAAAAATTATACCAACTATGTCCAGATGGCACAACTCATGGACTTAGACTCATGTAAGGGAACAGAAAGCACATATTGTGTCAGGAGCAAGCTCTGTACAAGAGAAAGGACACTGGGTGTCAGGACATGTGACCTCTCTCTCTGGCTTTGCTTTGAACCAGCTCTGAGTATAGAGAAGTCAACTGATTTTTTTTTTGTTTCTCACTTTTCTCCTTTACAAGATGCTCATTTAAACTCCCAGAAAGTATATAAGTCACAATGATTCCAATCACGCAACTTTTAATACAAAACATATAAAATCAATTTCAAAAATTTTATGTATATACTGAAAATGTTTTAGGATTGAACTAACTCTAGGCCTTCTCATTTCTTCTATTAAATGCAGGTACCCAATGTACCCTGAAGATAGAGAACATAACTATTCAGTTTTTGCAAAAGGGAAACTAGAAAAAGACTCCCACAGAAAATTTATTGATAACAGGTGCTCAATTGTTTTTACACAATGATCAATGCCCCCTTTCATATAAATAATCAGAGGAGATAATTTTTCTTTCTATAGTCCCACCTACACACAAAATTTGTTTGTAAAGACATCATTTCCATGAGGAGGTATTCACTGTAGATGTACAAGGGTCTATGGAAAACTCAATGTCCAAAAAAAATGACCAAAAACCAAAACCAACAGATTATCATTCTAACCAGCTGCATATTCACACAAAGGGTTAATAAAAGCTATCTGATGATATGATAAATTATCAATTATTGAGAAAATGTATACAGTTGGAAAATATTTCTCAAGACTTACCATCCAATAAACTAAAATTTCTCTTTTTAAGTTCTTCATGCCACCTTTTAGACCCTCAGTTAAAATCCTGAAACTAACATAATAACATTAAAATATAAATGAAACTAGTATTAACTGAGAACTTATATTCAACTTCAGGATTTGATATAAGTGCAAGTATGTATTGGAGTAAAATTGTGATGAAAATGGATAAATCAAAATTGCCAAGATGATTGACTTTTCCTTTAAAATAGCCCATCTGTTGCTTTAACTCCATAGGACAAAGGTAGCAAAAGAGGAAGGTAACAAAAAGGAAATAGGAAGACCTGTTTCAGTGACAGGACATACTGATTTAATTGGCTAAGAAGTCCAAATACTAATACTCCTAATAATCAGCCATTCCTTTTGGGTTTTAGTAACATATATCCTTATACATTGTATATCAAATGGAATTTTTTGATTCACATCTGACATTTCAAAGTTTCCATTTTTGAATTCCCCGAGTCTTATGTAAGTATCACATTGTCTACTTTGTTTGAAAAGTATAACATTTTCCCCAACATCTACAGCTCCATGATGCAAAATGTCATTTTGCCGATCTTCTGTTCCAGTACTCACTTTAATTTTTTTAATCACGATTGGGTTTTCAAATATAATCACAAAGACATCTCCTGTTGAAGGTGGTTTTCCCCAAAAATACTCATCAACACTACTATAAGCCTTGCTTGCTTCATAATTTTCAAAAACATTCATGTTGGTATACAGTCTTGCAGGAGGGTTATCGGGGATGTCAAATGACTCCTCTTCAAAATCATCATCCTTCAGCTTATTCTCTGTCCCTTTATATGATGAATAATAACCCATGTGCTGAAAGAGAGATGGTTTAAAACGAATAACATTTTTCTGAGCCAATAGACCCCGAAAATGAGTCAATAGCCAGTCACAAGGCATTTCTTGATAAAACATTAATAAAAAATGTGCCAAACGTGGGAGATCATGTGAATGATAAAGTTTTCCAATGTAGCCAAGCTTAGAAAACTCAAGAGTTACCCAGTAAGTTCCTTCTAGAGATGTAATAACTTTCTTGATGGCAGTTAAGAAATTTTTTGAACATCGAACATCATCTTCAAGCATCACATAATAGTCTGAAGTATTGGCACAAAAATTAAGCAGGAAAGCATAATCTACATTTTGCTTGGAACGAAATCTGACTCTATCTTCTGGATCATTGTAATTTCTTTTAAGGCCATCCAGGATTGGGTAATATTCCTCTGGGGCATGTATAACTATTAATCTTCCTGCAATGATATGGTGGGCAAATTTCTGTGTAATATCCTGAACCATGACCTCACGCCAGGATGAATTAAATTCTGCTAGATGAACCACCACTGAGATTTCCTTCAGCTCTTCGTAGCTGGATTGCTCAAAAATTGACTTGATTGTCTCAAGTAAATAGTTTCCTTTTTTTCGTTTCACTGATGATAGTCCAATTGTAAGAAATCCTGAGCAAAAGGATTCAGAAGGACAAATTAAGTAAATGAAAAAACAGGTTTTGAATAACATACAGCAGAAACAAAAAGTTATTTCCCCCAGGCTTGCTACTATATTAAGTAAATCTAATGAATGATTATGTATAGAACATTTTGTGATTAAACTGTTATGTTAAGCACATAAAAGCAATAGTAGCTTATACATAATTGATACTTTTAATGGAAAGTTGCAGCTTAAGCACAATAATGTATGAGTCTTATTTCTGTAAACAATAAATTGAAAACTATGGTTTAAAGTGTTCTTCAGTTTAGTGTTCTCATATATATCCATTAGAGAAGATAGATATTTAGATAATATACATGCTATTTAAAAAAATTGAGGAGGAGAAAATCCTGTTATAAATGACAGCCTCGAACTATGAAAAAATAAATTAAGAATATTCTTTACTTGTCTTAAAAGTTTTCATAGAACACATGTCATTTTAATGTTTCTTTGGTCACTGTCATTATCTTATATCAGAAGAATGCATAAATGGACTTCAAAACTTTATTTTGAAATTTATCTAGTAAGGTAATCAGAATGCAAACACTATCATGAGCTCATTTTGAAAAACTGCACTATTGCTCAAATGTATGATACCTTGTTCTAAGACATGAATATTAATATTTTACTTGAAATGCTTTTTATATTGATTTTATCTGGAAAAAATTTTATTCTGATACTAAAATCTAAAATTAGAAATTGGATATATTTAAAAATAAAATTTGACCTGTTGAAATGACAGTTTGTCTCTGAGAAGTGTTAGATGTCTTTCTATGGAAATATTTTCACTTTTTAAAGTTCTCATTCTCACCATAACTGAGAACAGAATAAAATTTCAGAACCACAATTTGTAAAACAAGAACATGTTTATATTCACTAAGATCACTGTTTTACTACAGATACCTACATAATGTGAATTGTGCAATATTGAAAAAGTCCTTCCAAGAAACATTTTTCTTACTAGTCTGTCAGTAAAGCAGAGATTTACACATCTTATTTAAATACCTGACTTAGTACTCTGACTTCTGAAAGCTGATGTACTACCTGTACAGTTAAACTCAAGCCACCCTGCTACATTAATGCCTAATAATGGCAATGCTAATAGAGCACGTTCTACAAAAAGGCAGAAGTTTATGCATTTTACTTGCAATATGCATCTTAATATTCATAACAGTCTTGGTCTAGCTTTGCACATATCGTTCCTGCTTTAGAGCTAAGGAAACTGAATCACAGTGAGGTTAGGTAACCTGTGCAAAGTGCATCATGCAGTAAGTAGTGCGGTGACTAGATTCAAACTGTCCTGCCCTTACTCTCTGTTCTACATCGTGTCTTTTGTATAAAGCACTTGGCGTATATGCCAATATACATTAGTAACTGAGCACGGGAAAAGGGAAATGAGTAATGTTTGAACTAAGGTTGTGTAACAGATGTAGAAAAAAAAGTCAGTGGCAGTCTTACGCAGTTAAACAGAAGCTTAAGAGAGGTAGACACTTGAAATGGTAACATGAATGACAGATCTAAAGAAATCTGAGTTAAGCTACAATTTCCTCAATTTGGTGATCACATATAAATTTGCATAAACTCTTTGTAACAGGGAACTCAGTTTTTGTGGTATTCACACAATCTTTTAAGAAGTTCATGACATACTGTATTTCATTGATTCTCAAATTCATATTTTATGCAGAAATATTTAAAAACTAAGTTGCATATTATAATTGATGGCATCATGCTATTAAAACTGATAAACACTCTTATTTTCTTAGTGGCACAGTAATTAGATCATGATACATTCCATAATCTATGGTGCCTTGAAATCAATGAAACATAATGTTACTTTCTGGATTCAAACTGCTTGTAGTAAGTTGAATTGTTTCCTCCAATAATTCATGTCTACCTGAAACCTCAGAGTATGACCTTATTTGGAAGTAGGGTCTTTGCAGATGTAATTAGTTAAGGATCTTGTGATGTATTTACATTGGATTTAGAGTAGTCACTAAATTCAATGACCTAGTGACCTTAAGAGAAGACTCTGAGAAACAAAAGGAGACAAAAGGAAGTAGGCCATATAAATACAAAGGCAGTGATTGTGATTATGCTACCACAAATCAAAGAATGCCAAGAGCAATCCGAAACTTGAAGAGGCAAAGAAGGATTCTCCCCTAGACTTCCCCTACTGTGCGGCACGGCCAGCACCTTGATTTCAGACTTCTGGCCTCCACCATTGAGAGAGAACGAATTTCTGTTGTTGTGAACCACCTAGCTTGCGACAGATGTTATAACACCTTGGGAAACATATACAATGACTTCCGCTAATTAAAAACTGGTGGCAAGTTACAAAAACCAAACCATTAAAGTGTAAAAATGTATCAATGTGGGATTCATTATTTTTAAAAGACAACTTAAAATTTTTTAAAATTTAAAGTGTTTTGGTTTTTTCCCTAGTCTCTACACAGTTCTACAGAAAACTGCTAAGAAGTTCATAGACAGCAAGGTATTTAATTTTTTTATAAAAATTGGATCAGTGAGTAATTGTATTTAGTGAAGAAACATTAAAACATTTCCCTAAAATAGGTTATAATAATAAGCCTTGTAAATTTTTATTGCTATACAAATGAAGCAAATTTTCATAATGTTTAAACAAAATATTTTAGTACTCTTGACTTAAAATTGTAAGGGTACTTACGCTTTCTTTGTAAAGGAGTGGAAGCTAAGTAGCGATAGGTGACATTGATGGCTCCTGAGAAGTTAGATAAATCTTTGAAAGTATGCACATAGCGTTCTGAATTCAGCTGATGTGTGGATGTTTCCCTTATAAGTTGTTTGTCTCCTTCCTGAGTGCCGACACAGAGGCAGAGGAAATAAATGAATAATACATGGTCATGGATTAAAATAAAGCTTCTCCTTATACAATGACTGTATAGGTCCAATACATAATATGCATATCATATAAATCTCAATTACTGGCACCACTGTAGATCATTATTTCTCACCTCAATTCCTACCTAGAGTTTCTGTTACAGGCTCCCTCTACTCTGTTTTTCTCTTCATACTGTACTTACATTTGTTTTGCTATATATACACTAAAACAACATTATCTTGATAAAAAAAATCTCTGCATGAAAACTCCCAATGCCTTCATGTTAAAATTCAATATCTTTACAATAATTCCAGGATCTTAAAATTTGATATTAATCTATTTTACAGTTTCATATAAAACTAATTGCCACTAAATTCCCCACACTTGAGTCACATTAAGCTATTTTCTCTTCTTTAAGGATTAGTTCATAAAAGATCACCCATTATTTCTGACTGGGAAATTTTAGGGATAATAAGGAAATGCAGTACTAGATATAGCTAGATTTTGGATAATGTATTAATCAAGAAGTTTTAGTCAATAACTTATTTGGCCACAATAACCAAAGGGTGTTGAGAATGCCAGTTGTAACAGGGCAGCATCTTATTCACATGTCTTTGAGGTGCCTCAGGTAGAATACATTTGTATGAAGTCAAGGAAAAATCTTCAGTTCTTCTGCTAGCTTTCCCCTAATATGCTTGCTCGTTGCTTGTGTGTGTGGTATTCTGTTGGAAGTGAAAAGTTTGGTTCTTTTATTTATAAGATCCCTTTTAAATGTCTATTTGGTAATGGACTCATGCCATTCAATCTTTGGGCAGGTTTATATTTCAGACAACATATTCATATCTGGCTAAAATATATCCTGTTAACCATTCATTGCTTCCTTTTTCTTCCTTTTTCAATATAAGTTCAATTGTATATATTTTTTTCTAATCATCATTTGATCAAACCTCTGTTGGTTGTATATTATTTGCAAAATGATGACTTGTTTGGCTTTTGTATATGGTTTACTACACATAGAATATGTTTAGGGACAACCTATTTAGAAAAAAAATGGTGTTTTTTCGCAAGAGGTCTACTGTGTATTTTATGGAGACCTATTTCAACTCTTTACTGTAGAATGGCAGGTTAGGCATGTGTAAGCAATTGAAGAGAAAATGAATGCATTCAATAATTTTGTTCCTCATATTATTTTGCTGTGGTCAATAAAACTTTAATTAAACCCTTGTTTTAAAAGATTAGTAAGCATTCGAATACACAATTTACCTCAACTGGAACATTACTACTTTGCATCACATTCGAATGTCAATGGAAAAGGTGACTAATCAAACTTTTAAACCTATGCCCAGACTGGAATTTGTTTAAAATTAAAGTTAAGAATCATTGACCACAACAGGGAGGAGCTTTCAATCTGGTCCTTGCTGAATTGAGATTCATTCTTATGTTCTTTCTGTATATTCAGTTCTGTTTATAAACCTACCTTTGCTTTTTGACACTGTATTTCTACATTTTATATTGCTTTGATAATTTGAACAAAGGCCAACTCTTTAGTCTTTTACAAGATTTTCAATGCATTTGCCATCTGTAAGTTACAGACTCTGAGATGATATAAAATTAAACCTTGGATGCTAGACTTTTTAGAGATATACTAATTAAATATCCACTGAATCTGATTATTTTAAAACTTTAAATTTAAATATTTTCATCTCTGTCTTTCTGGAAACCTATAAAACATTATTAAAGTTTTAAATGAGAAAATTTAGGATTGTCAAAAATAACTAGGACTCAGTTTAGCATGAACTACTTTATTAGTAATGTCATGGTGTCCATAATCAATATAGTCTAGAAGATATAGCTGTAAAATTCCAATAGTCACAACACTGAATTCACTTTACCATTCTGTCCTTGGGTGATGATACATTCTAAAAGAAGTGCAGGATATTGGATATTACTTTAAGAATTCTATCTCCAACACATAAAAATCCAGTTTTTTTTTTTGTGATAAGATATAATATGTTCATTTTGATTGAAGGACATAGAATATAAAATATTAAAATGGAACAAATATAAGTTAACTTTATAAAATTCTCAAGAATAAGATTTACCCTTTTCAGCATAAACAAACAATGAAACTTTTACTGGAGTCAGCCTTATTGGCTGTTTTCCAGAGGCACATACCTGAACAGCCAGGCTCTACCTGGATACCTTCTTTCTGTAGCACTACGTTATAGTAACAGTTCTCAGTAACAAGGCAAAGCTTTATGACAATCATTTTCTGGATGGGAATGCAATTCAATGGACTAGCTACAGAATAAATATATACCCTAGTGGCTTCTTTGAAGATGCGCATAGCCCAGAGGATAAATTGATTGGACATGCAGTGTCTCTTCTACTTAGTTTGTGTTGTGATGCTATTTGTCTCATACAACCACTGAAAGGCACATGTGTCTCTAATATGTGGGCAACACACTGAACTGTTATATGCCCAGGATTTCAGGCCACCAATACATTTCCTAACAAAAAGAGTAGAATTGAATTTGCTAAGTAACTCTGGAGTCCTTAACTACTTTTGTTTCTCTGACTTCTCTGAATTTTAACTAGTGTATTCCCTGAAATAAGAAAGACATGAAAAGAAAGACCAATAATGTCTAAGCTTAGAAAATTGCATGTATTGTGTCATTTTAGAGTCAAGAGAAAAAATCAAGTCAGATAATTTTGTGGAAAATGAAATGACACAGATAAGGTCAGAAATGGGAAATGTTAAAAAGAAACTGCAGTCCTTTCTACTAGGGGATGAGTTTTCCATGAATAATCAAACATTTTTTAGAAGAACAATTTTAATGTAATTTTACATTACTATTTAAAGAACATTTCCAATATTTATACATATGAAGCATTGTGATAAATACAAATTAGGTAGTTAATATCATCTAGTACATAGTGAAAAAATTAAGTAGATAAAATACTTTCATTGCATTTTCAATCATGGGGTTTATTTTATTTAAAATCATTTTAATTCATTTTTTCCAACTTGACTTGGGGTGATGAACGTACAACATGTAAAAATTATGTGCTGTAAAAAAAATTAGTGATTTTAAAGCTAAAAACTAATTTGTTCTCTGTACCAGGTCTAATTTGCAAATTTGACTAGATAGATAGGATGTTTGTCCAGAAAAATTCTTGTTATATTAACAATATTATTAGTATATAACATTGACCACAACTACAATATACAATATACAACATAATACACAATATACAACAATTAACAACATTGTTAATGTAACGAGAATGGTTTGCACGACATCAATGTAAACTGAAAGCCAAGGACAGTGGCCTGCAATGTGCATGTGTGAATAATGATGACTTCACTGCACTAGTCAGTGGGAGTGGCAAACTTCATTGAGTGATCAAGTGTACTATGTGGACATGGCATTCAAAATGACTGAGCAAGTAGAGCAATAAATCTGTGGAAACTATTCAGATGATTCAGAAGACCACAGCTATGGGCAACTGGTGATTAGCAGCTTCATCATGACAACATGCCTGCTAATGCATCACATTTCCTGCAGAGATATCTGGTGAAACATAAAATCACCCAGGTGACTCAGCCCCACTACAGCCTAGATTTGGCACCCTGTGGCTTCTGGCTTTCCCTTAGACTAAAATCAACTTGGAAAGGGAAGAGATTTTTGACCACTGATGAGACTCAAGAAAATATGATGGGGCAGCTAATGGTGATTCCAGAGTATTTTGAACAGTGGAAGGGAGGCTGGGAGAACTGTGTGAAGTCACAAGGTGTCTACCTTCAAGGGGGCTGACCCATTATTGTCCTATGAACAATGTTTCTTGTGTCCTATATCTTCTTCAGTAAGTGTCTCTATTTTTCATATTACATGGCTGGATACTTTCTGGCTAATAAGGCCAGAGGAAATTTCAATGAGAAAGTACTTTTTAGTAAGAGCTACTTAATTAAATGATATCTTTTACATTAGGGGACTAGGACCTATTTTTAAACAAGAATATGTAAAAATTTACAAAACAGAGCAATAATATTTGACCTTTTCATACATATATAGTCTATTGCTTCTTACACATTTTATAATGAATTTAAATAAATTTTATTCCAAAAATATATACAGATATTTGTTGTACACAGTGATCTTTCGTTTGTTTAAAATGAAACATTAAAAGTGCTCCTGAAAGTGTCTCATAAACGCAGCAAATCACTGAATGAAGCATCCTGCCAATAATACCATGTGTTTGATTTATAAGATGTCATGTCATTTCCTTCTACCAGTAGACACAAAGGCAAGAAGTAAATTTTTATTGCACAATTAAATAATTAATTAAGAGCTCATTTAGTTAATGTATTATCTTTAATTTTATTTTAAAAAGTTGGATCACATGGGCCTTGCTCAATTGTCCTTAAATCTCATAAACCTAATAATCAATTTTCCAAAATGCATATTTTAAAATTTTTCCAGTGCACTGTTTACCTAAATCATGCCTAGTCAAGTTATATTAATCTGTGGTGTATCAGCCATTGTGAGTATTGACTGCATGGTAGATTGACGAGTCCACAAGATCAAGAACTATATCTAAAGGTAAAAGGCCAAGACAATGTCAAGACAATAGGAATCTGGCAGAATTTTCACAATGAAAGAAAAATGCAAAAAAAGGCACAGTGTTTTATAGGATACCTTCTAAGATAATCTGCACAAAATTCATATGGTTACCTTACAGGATATAGAATAGTATCTGGAAAATAGTAGATAGTTAGTAAACCATGTTAGTTAATAAAATAAAACATTTTATCGAGAAATAGTCTGTGGTTATTCTCAAATTATCTCTTACTAAAGCATTAATTCAAATTTTTGGTATGCTTGCATGATGGAAAATACTTTTCAGTCCTTTATATGTCCAAATTTAATTTTCTGAAATATGTGAACAAAGATAATAACATAAATATTAGGATATTTCCCAGATATCTTAGGTTCAGCCTAGATAGAAAATGTGAATAAGCAATAATGTCCATGTTACTTTCATCACACATAAAATTATTCTATAATTACAACAATAAATAATTGAAATAATTTAAGTTCTTACAATTAGCCAGAATAAATCATTTCGAATATTTCCATAATTCATTTAAAATTAATTAATATATTATATTAATTTATCTTTTATAAACTACTGAATAGTTTTTGATGTTCTATATCACTTATCAGTAAATATAAATATATAACTTGGTGGCCTTTTAGGGCAATTCAAAATCTAAAAGAGATTTCACATATTGCAATAAAATATTACTTCTTAGCCAAATAGCACAATTAGTATATGTGCTGCTGAGGCGAGCACACAAAATGGCACAATTAATATAATTAGACAATGAGATTTTGTAAATGTTGATAATACAGAAAAGCAGAAAAGTAAGGTGTAATACCATTAGGCAAATGTTTTTGTTTTATATATTTCAAATTAAAACTTGAATATTGAAATGGTTTTACATAAGATGATTTAGCACTGATGATAGCTAACTTATTTGTAATTAGATATAAATATTTGCACTACAATATATATAGTGTTAAAAATATTGTAACATAAATTGAAACAGTTGTAAAGTTGGTAATATAAAATTAATACAAAAAGCAGGTAGAAAATATGTTATAATTTTGCTCAAACTAAGGCTATTCCAGTAGCCTGGAATTGAAGTTAGGTTACTAATGAACTACGTCTAATTTGATGTAGGCCTTATTTTAAACAACGACAACAAAAATCAACCTCCAAAACTTACCAGAACATAGCTATCCTCAATGTACAAGTTCATAAATAGAAGGAAAATTACAAGAACTCCCAAGAATGACACTGTAGAACGTTTTCGGAGGCATCTCATTTTATCCAGTATTTCGAATATATGTTTCACTTGATGAAATCTCAACATTCTCTCCTGCAGAATAGAGAACATAATTACTAACAATTAATTTGGATGAAAATATTTCTTCATCATATATATCAAGAACCAGGCCTTTATAAAACCTCATGTTTCTACTCTCTAAACTAAAATTTCTTCCAATGTCATATATAAGATCAGTATAGGTTATTAATACATCAGCACAAGATCAATGAAAAGGTTTATATTGATGTAGAGCAAACCAAAATGGAAAGAAAATCTCAGTTATTTCTGAAAAAACGAATATTGGCAACAGTATTGTAAGAAAAAAAAATAGATTTTTGCCCTGACCAGTGTAGCTCAGTTGGGCGTTGTCCCACAAAGTGAAAGGTTGCTGTTTGTGTTCTTGGTAAGGGCACATGCTTATGTTGTGGGTTTAGTCCCCAGTCCAGGCCTGTAAGAGAGGCAACTGCTAGATGCTTCTCTCTCACACTTTCTCCATCCCTTCCCCTCTCTCTAAAAACAAATAATTAAAAAAAAATAGATGTTTAATGAGAAACAGAACAAAAATAAAGCAAATAACAGACATGTCAACTTTCATTAGTGAGAGATAACAATAAAATAATATCTCCCTCCCCATAATATAATGTAGTGAATATTAGGTCCATACTCCTCTGGTTTCTTTTATGAAAGATGCACTGAACATGCACTGAAAAGAGCTGTTGCGTGGGAATTTGGAGGAAAGAAAGTCACAAAAGAAATTAAAGTTTTGGATGTTAGTCCCAATATATATTTGAGAACTTCTGAGGTACATTTTTTTTTTGTTCAGTTTTCCAATAATTCTCATTAAATCAGAGTAGATCATGGATTATCATAGCTGCAATGCCTTGCTTGGTATACTAGGTAGGAGTTTGGCTGTTTGTAATAATTTATGGCTGCAAAAAGTCAATATTAAAGTCGGCAAGATTAGTAGAGACTTAATATTTTTCCATTACCCTCTTCTGTTTTGTGGTATCCTTCAATCACAAATGCATTTAGATTAATGATGGTTTAAAAAAATAAACATATCTGAAATGATCAAAAGACTAGTTGAATTATTTTGTCTTAAAATTAAGTAGTCTGGAAATTGTCCCTGAGTTCATCTTTGGAATGAAGTATTTATGTGCATATAGAACTTCAGGAAGTAAAAAAGGTCTGTACCCCAAATCCTTAGAACAATGTCTAAGACATGGCTTAGAATCAATGTCCACTAATGCAAGAAAGAATTTTTGGATTCCCACAGGAAAGAATATTAGGAAATGGGAGAAAGGCTTAACAAAGGTAAAGAATAGAAAAATTCTAAAAAATATATTATAAATATTATTGTCCATTTCTTTTAGCCATATTTTTTCTCCAGGGTTCTTTTAATTTTTCTTGTTTATGTGTAGCAGTTTCAAATATATGCACACAAATGCATGCAAATATGCTAATTGTTGCTTATATTGAAAATATACAAATATTTTCCCCAACTATTCTTGTATTTATTTCTTTTTCATATGACTTTTGCAGTATAATGTTTTTGATTCAAATTTATTTCACAAACGTGGGATTGTTTTGTACAATGTTAAAAAATTGTACCCTTTTTTAATGTTTCATAGAAAGTCTCCTTTATTTTATTCTGGGATAATTTTTACAGATAATTTTTTAGCATACTTGGAATTTATCTCTGTGTTTTTATTTGGTAGTGGATAAATTTTATCTTATTTTTTCTATGTGGAGAGCTAATGGTCTCCCGCACTGTGCATTGGCCATAACTCCTGTGCCTATTTGTGATGTTAGAGATGCATTTTATCTCATTGAGGATATTTCCTTCTACCCCTAAATTCTTGAGACTCTTTATTATGTCTGACTGTTGAGTTTTGTTAAATACTCTTTCTCCATCTATTGAGTTAATCATATGGAGTTTGTATTCCTTTATTTTTTTTGTTATGATGGATTACACTGATTAACTTTAGAATCCAAACCAAATATAATTATGTAATTAGCAATTGTATTATTGTTTCTATATTATAGAATTTAATTTTTAACATTTTATTTTTGCATTTATACTCTTGAGAAACACTGATCCACACTTTTCTATTGTCTAATAGTTTTGTCAGCTTTCGCAGTCAGAGTGCCGGTCTCAGAGAAGCTCATTTTGTCTCACTGCTAAGGCAATATTCCTCTAAGTACTGACACTCAAAATATTACAGAGTTTCTCTATTTGGAATGATGGAAGCATGAATTATTACTGTCTTTCCACCCTAGAAATTACTCTAACTGTTCCCTTTACCAGCCATCATTAGTTTTCATACACACATTAACTGATAAATTCTTAGCTGAAGATATAAAAGAAACCCTTTTCTAGATCTCTGGAGTTCTCTCTCCTCTCTCTCTCTGCAACTGTGAACCCCATATAGCTCTCTCCCCTTTGCTACTCTGTCTTTGGATTCTTTCTACTTCGCAATTGCAAAATTTTCAATGATGTCTTCTCAACTTAGAGAGAATACCTGCCACACTGGGTTCACTTCCCTCGCGCTATAGAATAAAGACTCTTGGCAGTAAGTGCGGCAATCACATCATTTGTCTCCCTTCTGTCAGGACTCGTCACCCTTTTCTGCTTGCTATGCAAGGTCTGAAACCTCACATGTTTAGTATAGCTTTATTTTTATTTTTATTTTTATTTTTTAAGGAGAAAGGGTAAATCTACTCCTTATTTCTCCTTCACAGATACTTTTAATTTTCTTGAAAAATATTGCTGCATTATTATCTTGTTTTTAATGTTACTTTTGAGACAAATACAGTGACTTGTTTTTCTTTCCATTATAAATGACTAGGCACATATAAATGAATTGATTGTGTTCCTTAGCTTGTTGCATATTTTATCTTTAAGACTGAATCAGATATGCCTTGACATTATCCATTTTTGGTCAATTTTTCAGGAATTACTAGGGAAACTTCTAGTGATAAACACACTTATTCACTAATATAGATAACTAATTTAAATGTAGATCTAATTTTTAAGCAAATGTAGAATATATGTTGGCGGAATAATGTGTACATGCTATAGGTTCTGACAATGCAAAAATTAACTAGCTAAAATGTAATGAGAGAGAGTAAGAGGGAAGTAGAATAAGTTCATCTATATCTACACTGTGTAGATAATATGTGTGAGTCAAAGACTACAATTTAAATCAAACAAAATAAATATTAGAACAAAAAAATGGAAATATAATTAATGGCATAAAGACACTAGTAAATGGCATAAAAATACTAGTAAAAAGTGACTACTCAAAAGAAATACACAAAAACTTTTGAATACAACAAGAAAATATAGAAAAAATATTTGCAAAATTAACCACAGAGAACTATATTAAATATTCCATAATATATAAAGTAATTATACCATACAGTAATAGAGTTGAGGCCAAGCAAATTGTAGTAATGATAAATACGAATAAGCTTAAATCATTTTTAAAAGAAAAAGATTTTCAAATTGGTATGAGTTGTGTATGCATGCATATACATATACACACATGAACTTTAATTTTAAACTGTATAAAATAAGTAAAACAACATGATACATAAAGGTTCATGGTAAAAGGATAGATAAAATATTTTAGGCAAGTACAAACAATTAAATACCATAGTTTGCAACTGTGGTATAAAATGTTGGTGAATATGGGCCATAAAAACATGAAACAATACTATTAAGTCCATTAATATTGCTAAACCCCATGATTCCCAACAACATACGTATAACTAAATAACACAGTGAGCGACTGCCTAAATCAGAAACAAAAGAATTTAAGAAGTCAAAATACCTAATGCTGGGAGCCATGAATACTCACAGACCAACTCAAGAGTCCAAAAATTGTCAAATATTATAGAAGAGAAATGAATAAATTGAGAATTCTTAGAAATATAAGCATATATTTATGTATTCACAGATAGAGTGAGGAATATTAATATTCTTCTCTCAGAATTTGACAGTTTAAATAAAAAAAAAAGCAAGAATGGAGAATCTAAGTAATCCCAAGTTATCTCTTACTATTTTGGCATTTGTGTGGGTTTTGTCATCAAAGTATATATGATAGCAAGGGATTATGACAAATGTTTTTTGACTGACCATAAGCCAATATGATTCAAAATAATCTAACAAAGGAAGAAAGAGCCACATACTACAAAAGAGATGTTAATAGTTGAGAATACTAAGGTAGAAAATGGATGGAGAGAAGTGGAAAGATTTAAAAGCAAGGTAACTCTTAGACATCAGGATAGAGTTACCGGGTAGCCCTATAAACTTATAGTTTTAATACACAGACACCGTAAAAACATTAGTCCCTCAGGGTCTCAGTGTAAAAAAGTAAACATGTTGAAAAAAGTAACTAATAAAGCTGGTTATTTATTGAAAACTACTAAATCAAAAATGGTAAACACAAGCTCACTGTCCTGTGCAAACTGAAAGTATTAACAGCATGTAAACATTTGGGTTCACACTTTTAAACAGATGGGCACATCCTGATAATGTAAACCTCCATACAGCATGCCCCTGCTTGAAAATATCAATCACACAAATGAGGACAAATTACTTGAGCAGTATTGTGGTTCCACATTCAATGATATCTTATTTGTTGAAAAATTTCCACTAGTCTTGGAATAATTTTAGAAAGGACAAAAAGTATCTATCAAAGGTCATGGGCTGATTATTAGAGATTAGGTTCATTTGGAAAAAATACAAAACTCCTATTTTCATGCTTTGAGTGAATTCTTTTCTCAGGTTGATTCATCATCTTTATATACCTTAAATGTCACCAGAGATTCATTTGCTAACACATGCTACAATGCACTTTATCTTTTTCAAGTGCAATGGGAAATGCTGAATAAGTTTTGTTTAGCAGTTTTACTGTATTTTCAAATACAGCTTCTGTCACAAGTTTATAATATAACACATTTATGAATACAATTATAGAAAAGAAGAATATATATAATATCTCTATACCTCTGCCCCAAATGTATGCAGAATTGGCATATATGGTTGAATAAGACTTCATCATTTTTTAAGGCAGAATCATATTATCTTTGGAGACCCAGGTGCTGAATATTCATATATATGAAACTACTATAACCAAACTTCAAATACACACACACAGACACACAAAATCATTTTGATGTAACATAAAACAAATAATTCATTTCTATATGAAAGAAATAATTTTCACTCTGTAATTCCTTTCATAAAGATTATTATACATGAATATACATGTAAATATACTCACATGTAAAATGTATATTATATATTTATGTATTTACAAAAAATTTGAAATTATGAATAGTACATAGCACAGATTCCTGTACACTTATATAATTACATGCACAGAAAGAGCAAGAACTGTTTTCACTGATATTGAAACAGGTAAATCAATAAAAAGGTATTATTCTTTTTCATTATTTAATACTGGTCTTATCTGGAATTTGTCTTCTCAAGTTTATAAACCATCACTAAAAAGGATACAAAACCTTCTCGGTAATCTTGTCTTCCTACAATATTGTTCCTTCCCACCTTCTCTTCTGTTCATTCTTTACAACCTGTGGCACCACATAACATATCCTAAAACTTCTTTTTGAGTGAACTGAAAATTTTAGACCTCCATCTGGAACTCCCTGAGCCTATTTCCAATTTTTAAATAATGACTATTATCTCTATCTAAATTCCCTGCTGACCACGCAAGCACAATTAACCTAAAGTTGAAAGATGATTTTCCCTCCAGGTTGCCTCTCCTTCCAGAGTCTCATTGTGGGTAGGCCTAATTTTCTGTTTGACTAGTCACATCTCAAAAAACATTTGCTCCCTGCTCTCCCACAGAAAGAAGCCAAGCTCTGTCTCCGTCCCTCCCTCAATCTCTCACCTGCCACAATTTCTAATGGCCATCGTTGGAATTCAGGAGTTCAGGTTAATCCTTCCTTTAACTTTGGCAATAGCAATAGATTACTGAGGGGTTTTCCAACCTGTTCACTGTTTACTCGTTTATTTTTTCAAGCATCAGCCCCCAAACCACAAGTGGGAAGATGTTTTGGAAGTTCCGCTCTCAAACCGGAAGTGGGAAGATCCACACCGGAGAGGTCGTGCGTTTCCAGCCCAGGAGCTTTCAAAGGGTGCCTGCTTAGCAAGGTTAGTAGGGGAAACATAGCAAGGCCCTGTTGTGCAGCAGGGCAGAAATGAAGAAAGCTGCCTCTAAATGACCGCAGTCATCACAATGATAAAACAATGCCCCGTGGTAAACTGCCCGTTAGCAAGGTAGCAGACCCAACTCTGCACAGAGCCCCAGGAGGAGGCCCATTCAGACCCTGTTACCTATGTTACCTAGAGCCCAGAACACACACAGTGAAAACTGTACAGAGAAGCCAAATCCAGTAGGTCTGTTTCAGTCCTACCTTTGCAAAATTGGGGTAAAAGGAAAGGACCTCTTCAAGAGTATTTTCTTTCTTTTTCAAGTTCAGGAATTAGCTGTTTTTATTTGTATTGTGCATTTGATGAGAAACTGACACATGGAAGAGAATTGAGGAATACTTGGGCAGGTAGAGGTGGCAGCAGGCCTGAACAATTCTGAATCAAAACTATAATTTCTTTATCCTGTGTCCTACTTCCACTTCTCACTCCTGAGGTATAAATGCACTCGAGTGTACATGCACACACACACACACACACACACACACAACTTGTTCTGTAATAATAGCTGCATTTTTATATTAAATTAAAAGAAAAAAATGGAAAAAAACACAAGAAATGGAGCCCACGGTGATGGGGACCCCCACTGCTTTTAGCACTCTCGCCCTCTACTGTCTCCCTACCAGCTGTGTCTGCTGGAGCCTTGCCGATCAACTGGATTTTGAAGAGGAGCTGAAGGACCAGCAGAAAATACATTGTAGGCCAGCATCACCTTTCTTGACTGTATGGAAGGCAAAGGACTGACATCTTCTGTTTGAGAACACTGAAGTTTATATAGGTTGTGTCTTTGCCCAAAGTCACCCACGTAACTGGAAGAAGAACATTGTAAAGTTGACACCACAGTGAAGTTTGTATTGCTTGTGGCAGGAGCTTCAATAATTGCTGTAGTAACTGAAGGAAAAAATACGAGGGACCACCCCCAAATGGAATTTATAAAAATTGTATATTTATTCGTACATGTTTAAATTTCAGTCATCTTCAAAATATTCTTCATTTAATGGAATACACCTACTGAGACGTTTTTCCCACTGCTAAAAATGGTTTTTGAACTCCTTGATTTTGATATCTTTTAGTGCTTCTGCTATTTATTGTTTTGTCTTTTCCACAAGGCAAAGCATTTCCATTTGAGGACTTTTTTCACCTGGGGAAACAAAATAGTCATTTGGGGCGAGAAAAAGTGAATAGGGAAGGTAGGGCAGGGGTCAGGCCATATTTGGTCAAAACCTGTGAACACGCAGTGTAGTGTGGGCAGTTGCACTTGTAAATCACCCATCATGAAATAGGAAAACACATTGAGACTTCAAAAAAAAAATCACAGAAGCCTAATGTAGCTTCTCACAAAAAAGCCATCTGGTACACTGATACAGATGGGTTCTTAGAACACTCAGCTAACGGTGGAAGCTTGTATGTACTACAAGGGATCTGCCCTCCAGAAGATAATTCTGTTTATTTTTTGGGGGTCCTGCCTCCTATAAAACTTCAGCAGCTTCATCCAGAGTTTCAAGATGGGAAATCAGCAGATGTGAGCTGCTAATTCCAACAGCCTCTCTCTGAAATTTATTGTCCTTAAAGTATTATCTTCTAATGTTTTGCTTGCATAAAATTCCACATCTTTTAAAATCAAAAGCTAATGATCACAAAGACCATTGCTCAACTAACTTTATCACTTTGACATTCTACAAGATAGACAATCTGTGTGGCTTGAACACTTCAGAGTGTGAGTGATTGTAGGGACACAGCTCCACAGAAAGGGGCCCCATCACTTGCTCGTGCATGCAGCCCTTAAACTACTGCAATTCTTTCTATAGTGAGTGTCAGTGGAATGACTGACACTCTTCCAGACAATCTAGAAAAAAAATAGGTAAGGGATTACATTTGCTTGAAGGGTAAACAGGTGAAAAGAAAGAATTGAGGAAAACTTAAAAATAATAACCTTTTTGACAATTGAGTCCATATTTTTGATGAAATGGCTGCTTCCCACAAATGATTAATTGCAGAACAGTCAGTCAAGTAGGACAATACCTTTTTTAAATTTTTTAATTAATTATTTTTGTTAAAACTTATGAGCTGTTTACTTCTGAAATTTTTTATGTGATATTTTCAGAACGTGGTTGACCAAGGGAAACTGAAAACCCAGAAAGGGAAACCATAGATAAGGAAGGGAAATGCATAATAAATCTCTTTTTAATTTTAGTAAGAAAAGTTTATATAGTTCATTGGAACTTTCTATCCTAGACATCTGATGTTCTTACATCATTATTTTGCCACAAAGTTTACATCACCTATCTCTAAACAATTTCAGAACCAGGAGGGTTTTTGAATATTTTTATTGCATCACAAAAAGATGATTTGGTAGGGACAGGACTTGGACTCATTTGATAAAACCTCTACTTGAGTCCAGACCCAAGCTATGGAAACTGACATTGTATACAGGTGGGCTGGTTTCAGGGGAGTTATGCAATTTCCTAACACCAACAACAACATTCCTGTAACTGGAAATAGCTCCAGGGGAAGTGTACCAGATTTCCATGAAAAACCTGTTGGACCCTCCTTTGCAACTCAGCGTCAGTCCTATATTAGAAGTAAAACTGAGTAACATGGTAGTCAAAACCATTCTGCATGTCAGTTCTGTAATCATTACCCCTGGTTAGAGAAATTTAGGAATTGTACTATTTAGAAGTAACTAAGACCAAAGGACATTATTTGGTGCAACACATTTTATTTTATTTTTCAAAGGCCTAAGTATAAATTGTTTTGTGTTTGGACATGCTTTTCTATATCATTCCTTCCCTCCTTAGGCTAGGTATATTTTGTGTAGCATTGTAAGACAAATGCTGTTCTGCACAATTGCCTCATGTTTAATCTCTATGTGTTTGCTACTTTCTATTACCAATTCTTGGATTTTAATTTTTATGTCACCAAAATGCAATCTTCTTACTAGAGATTTCTATGAACCTATATTAAGTCAAAAATTGTGTTTCAATTTTTTAAGTCCTCACAGAAGAAAGTATATCTTTATTGAAGGGGGAAGGGGGAGAGAGAGAGAGAGAGAGAGGGGGGGGGGAGAGAGAGAGAGAGAGAGGGAGAGAGAGGGAGAGATGGTTTCCTCCCATACATGCCCCAACTGAGATCTAACAGGCAACCTAAGTGGGGTTCAAACCTGTAACCCTGTGGTTTATGGGATGATGCTCCAACCAACTGAGCCACACAAGCAAGGGCAGAATCTATTTTTAAATTTATTTTTATTGTTGACACTATTACAGATGACCCCATTTTCCTTCCCTTTGCCCACCTCCACCCAGCCCCTGCCCCTCTTCCTTCTGGCCATCACCAAACTATTGTCTGTGTCTATAAGTTAAGCATGTATGTTCTTCGGCTAATCTTTTCACTTTCTTTCCCTCAGTCGCTCTCTTCCCTCACCTCTAACAGCTGTCAGTCTGTTCCATGTATCCATGCTTCTGTTTCTGTTTTGTTTGTCAGTTTATTTTTGTTAATTATATTCCACATATAAGTGAGATTATATGGCATTTGTCTTTCTTTGAATTGCTTATTTCACTTAGCATAATAATCTGTAGGTCCACCTGTGCTTTTGCAAAAGGTAATATTTTCTCCTTTTTTATGGCCATGGAGCATTCTTTTGTGTAAATATAGCACAACGTTTTTATCTACTAATGAACTGATGGACACTTGGGGAGCTTCCAAGTCTTGGCTATTGTAATTAATGCTGCTATGAAAATAGGGGTCCATATATTCTTTCAAACTGATGTTTTTTAACGTTAGGGTAAATTACCAGAGGTGGAATCACTAGGTCAGAAGACAGTTTTGTTTTTATTTTTTAAGGCAACTCCATATTGTTTTCCACAGTGACTGCACCAATCTGCATTCCCACCAACAGTGCACTAGAGTTCCTTCTTCTCCACATCCTCACCAGCATGTGTTGTTTGTTGGTTCATTCATGGTACCCATTCTGGTATACTCGAGGTGGTATCTCACTATGGTTTTAATTTGTAACTCTCTGATGATTTGTGACATTGAGCATTTTTTCATATGTCTATTGAGCATCTGTATGACCTCTTTAGAGAAGTGTCTATTTACACCTTATCTAATTTTTTAAATTGGGCTCTTTGTCTTTCTGTTGATGAGTTGTATAAGTTTTTTATATATTATGGAAATTAAGCCCTTATAAATGTATCATATGTTTTGTTCATGGATTGGAAGAATTAAGATCATTAAAAACCCCATACTACCCAAAACAACCTATAGATCAATGCAATTCCTATTAAAAAAAACAATGGTGTATTTCACAGAACTAGAAGAATTGGTCTAAAAATGTATTAGGAAACCCAAAAATCCTTGAATAACTTCAGCTCTCATGAGAGAGAACAACAATGTTTAAAGCATCACAATGCCTGATATCAAACTATACAAAAAGGCCACTGTAATCAAAATAGGCTGGTACTGGCATTAGAACTGGCATTAGATGAATGAAACAGAACAGAGTCCAGAAACAAACCCATGCCTTTTGGTCAATTGATATTTGACAAAGGAGGTAAGAGTATACAATGGGGTAAAGACAATTTCTTCTATTGGGAAAAATGGATAGGTACACACAAAAAAATGAAACTAGATCACCAACTTACACTATACATGAGAATAAACTTAAAATGGACAAAAGACTTAAATGTAAGCTGCAAAATCATAAAAATCCTAGAAGAAAACATAGGCGGTAAAACCTCAGACATCTGTCATAGGAATATTTTTGCCAATATATCACCTAGGGAGAAGGAATCAAAGGAAAAATGAACAAATGGGACTACCTCACACTAAAAAGCTTTTGCGCAGCTAAAGAAATCATCAACAAAATGAAAAGGGAACCCACTGCATGGGAGAACATATTTGCCGGTGATACTTCTGATAAGGGGTTAATTTCCCATGGAACTCTGGAATTTTGCCTAAGACCTTTCTTGCCATGACCCAAACCTACAACATCATCTCTAGTCTTTTGGCTGCAAAAATGCAAATGACCATATCAAACTTAACTTTGTTCCTTATCAAATCACCATAGACTCTTTTTGTTTGCCTCATAATTTTATTTAAGCAAGAAGTAAGGATAATACCACTTGTTAGTGTCATATTTTAAGGGATTAAAATACTTTGTAACTGAGATAGCATAAAATCTTTTAGGACATTTAGAAAGGCAGCATAAAAAATTAAAGTTGACACTGTGGACACTTAGACCAGTAACAAAATAGAGTAGCTTATGCCAGGGAAACCTCAACTAGAATAATCTAATCTGTTGAATATCATAATTTAGATATGTGGCAAAGTTGTGGAAGACACACAGTTTGCAGATAGATAATATTTGGATATTTTGGACCATCTACTTTATCCTTACTACCTCATACATTTGTATATGTATATAGAAATAAATATTCTGTAATTGTAACACTGTGAATATGTATTTTTTATCTCACATTGTTGCACATGGAGGTAGATGAAATATTAGTTGTACAAACACTTCATTACATTTCTTTTTAGGAAGACACAGTGTGAGAATTTGTGTGCTAGTTTTTATCAACTCAAGAAAAATGCCCATTTATTAAAGAATTGATGCTGATATGAAGTGACAAATGAATTATTACACTGTGGAGCTATTTGCTTAGAGTGCATATGCTTTAGCATGTTATCACAAATTCATCATGTCTTATGTTACTTGGATTATATGCAACAAGCCATCAAATGTAATGACCTTAGTTCTCTCCCTCCAGCTCTGTAGGGTAAAATCACACTCCTCCAATGCAAATTCTTTCATAACTATGTAAGGGGATGGAAAAAAAGAAAAACCATATCCCTATCTATCAGAATGAATGTGGCTACATTAATCTTCCCAAAGGCACTAAGATGTAACTTATATTTTATTTAATAGTCTATTTTTATAACAACAGTCAAAATGCAAAAGGCAATTACATTCCTCGACACATATGGGGTTGTATTCAACATTTAACCTCACATTAGGGAGAACATGAATGAAGTCTTGCAGTCAATAGTTCATCTGTCTGACATGTACCAATATGTGCACCTGACTTGCTTGGCTTGCCTTTTTAAATTCCTGCTCAATTTGTTTTTCTACTTCATTTAGTGGAAGGCTGCACATGCCCTCAGGGCAGTATGCAATACTTTCTGATGAACAGGAAGAATGTTGCTGACATAACAAAAGCTTCATGAAGCCACAAAAATGAGAAGGGTTTTATAAAACATGATTATTATTACATTTAGCACAAAAGGCTCAGATATTGATAGGAGCAGATGTAATTATTTTTCCATTTAATATATTTTGTTTTACAGTCTTAAATTGTGCTGGCCATTTGTCGCTATCAGTAGTAGCAAAGTGGAAAATTATAGCAGCTAGACTATTCCATAGTGTTCACAATGATGACCAGCAAGATTTATTTTCTGGTTCATGCCAAGCTCGAGCACAGATAGAAAATGTGTAGCATTGACAGGCTGGACGTTTCCTGCCATTGACTATAAAAATAGTAATACTTGAGGTGAGAATAGGAAGAAAGAGTAATCTCTTTGAAACTGAAACTAAGAAATATGCTTTATTTACTAACTTCTCTTTTATAATATCATTCCCTTATAGATTTCTAGTTCAATTTCAGTGAGCTGAAATAGGCCTGGCTGCAGTAGAGGTGATAATAGCAGACTTTGAACTAACGACTTTATGGAGAATACAGGAGTCAGGTCTAAGAAACCTGATAGTCCTGACAGCTGTTTGGAGTTGTGGGGGAGGAAACGATACTGCTGCTGCTGCTGCTGCTAACTAATTCAGAGGGCTGTAAAATACATTTTTCTGAATCTTCCACAAAACTCCTGGGATAGATAGGAATGTATTTATGCTTATGTTCACATTACAATAAGGAAATTGAAGATGGGATAGACTAAGTGGCAGATTAAGTGACCAGGTAAAGTACATATAGCAAGTATGCTATATAGTTATGAGAAATCACAGGTCTTTTTTCTAAACATGACATTTTACATCAAAGAGATATAAAAATTAGGTGCTTCCAAATCAAGTTTAACTTGATTAAAGCAATAATATTGAAAGGCATTAATAATAATTATAACACTAATATGAAGAGATAGTACACACTATGATTATTTTTTCCAGAGGATCATGCAAACATTTATGCACAATTTCTGGTACAGTATGAAAGACTGTAATACATTGTCTCAATAAAATTGTCATGCATGTTTGTATAGTAATAGATCAGGTAAACTTTAACTTGAATTCAGTCATACTAAACACAATTTGAGAAGATAAATATGATATAGGCATAGATTGCTTCATCATTTAAATAATATGCTCAGTTAGAATACCAATTATTTTCCTCTTTAAAAAATTTTTCTTAAGCTTGTGAGTAAACTCTAAAATCAGAATGAATAATTCTGTTATAGATAAGTCATTACCATTCAAACATGGAGTTTATACTAACTACCAGGTATTTGTGTTAGGCGTGATAGCTACAATTTCATATCCAGCTTAACAAGAACAGAAAAAAATTTACAGAGGAGGTACAATAAAAACGTATATCATGGTTAGAAACACTAACCTGGTGGCTGTTATCAATAATTTTGAGAAACATCATTAGTGATTGTTCAATCTGTGTTACCCTAGATGTTAAATACTGCTTTTGTTCTTTTAGTGTTTATCGAACCTTTACTATACATATGACATTTTGGCAGAAGGAAAGGTTAATGAGTCCATGTTCTTGCACTATTGTTTAGTGCAAGATAAATGGAAGGAAAATGTGTCACAATTAAATCCTAAAGTGTGACAGGTATGACTATAGAGATGTGCACAGATCACAATAGAGCACAAAGTAGAGAAGAAGGAATATGTCCCATCTACTGGGATGTGGATGTCTTCAGGAAATGTTCCATAGAGCAAGTGATGGCAGACAGGAAGTGGAGTAAGGGTGGGAAGATTCCAGACATAGCGCACAGCAGAAAGCCTCATGTACAGCGTAACACTTCTGAACCGTGAAGCTGTTTTTTCTCTTCCGTTAAAAATCTTGCAATTATCTAACCAGAAAGAATATGAATTAATACATTACAAAGATCTTGACAAAAAAAATGAGCTGACTGATTTCAGACTTCTACTCCATAATAATTTTATTAAAAGGAAAGAAATGAGAAAATTCCTTGAGACTTTAGAAGGGGAAAGTTATTGTTCTGCAACTGCAGTTTACATTTTTTTTCATTTTTCAGGGCCATAATATAATATGTTATTCTGATATGTAAGGTCCTGGGAAACAAACTTAATTTAATAGAAAAAGTAGACTTAAAGATGTCCTCTAAGTAATTTTAGAGATTGATTAAGTACAAAGAATGAAGAGATTTGGTGAACAGGACTACAGTTCTTTTATCTAGTTTTGATGCCAAATTAAAGAAACCAATAGGACTAGGTATTCTCAGATAGATTTTAAGTCTGAACAGTGAAGCTGGACTTTGTATTAAATACTACAAAGATCAGTCCCTCTTTTGTACTTTTGAATTTTCTGGAATCAAGAAAATGTTAATAAAACTGTATCTGGTGTTCAAGTGGAATATATTGTCTATTGTTTACAACCACTTGAAGCATAACTAGGTTTCTTCCATACAGGAGTTGCTTTCAAAGGTGATAACACTTAGATAGTCTGGAGTTTACAAGGACAATTGCCAACAATTGGTTCTTGTTTATTCTCATCAGAAGTGTAGAGCCGAGTTGGGGAATTTACAGGTCACTTTCATGTCAAAAAATTTGAGAAATTAAATTATTTTTTCTTCTATATTTAACACTATTCCTGAATGAAAATGCCCAATAT
The DNA here is from genome assembly GCA_039655065.1 of Glossophaga mutica. Taxonomy (NCBI): domain Eukaryota; kingdom Metazoa; phylum Chordata; class Mammalia; order Chiroptera; family Phyllostomidae; genus Glossophaga; species Glossophaga mutica. Next base: position 80,919,991 of record CM077304.1, read on the forward strand.
CATGTGTTATTAAATTATCTGTGAATATACCTTATTTATAAGACCTGTACATATTACTATATATTTACTATTTTTAAATATGCATAATGGTTTAACTATGTAAACATTCATAGAAAAAAGATTAAAGACTGCAACAACATAATAATATTGGTTGTATGCATTTAATACAAGTATGGATGGTTGTGAATTTCTCCTTTACATGCTTATCTATTTCTTCATTTTATTTAATAGGCATATACCATAATTAAAATACATTTGTTAATGGGGGCTTAATATTTGACATATAACATTTTAATATATTTTATTAATTATGCTGTTACAGTTGTTCTTTTTTTCTCCCCTTTATTCCCCTTTGTCCTTACCACCCCTCCCACCATCCTTCTCCCACCTTAGTTCATGTCCGTGGGTCATACATGTAAGTTCCCCAGCTTCTCCATTTTCCATACTATTCTTAACCTCCCCGTATTTTATACCTACCATTTATGCTTTTTATTGCCTGTACCTTTTCACCTATTTCCCCCCATCCCTTCCCCACTGATAATTCTCCATGTGATCTCTATTTCTGTTTATCTGTTCCTGTTCTAGTTTGCTTAGTTTGTTTTTGTTTTTGTTTTGTTTTTTAGGTTTGGCTGTTAATCATTGTGAGTTTGTTGTCATTTTACTCTTCATATTTTTGATTTTCTTTTCCTTAGATAAGTCCCTTTAACATTTCATATAGTAAGAGATTGGTGGTGATGAACTCCTTTAACTTTATCTTATCTGAGAAGCACTTTATCTTCCCTTCCATTCTAAATGACAGCTTCGCTGGATAGAGAAATCTTACATGTAGGTCCTTGCCTTTCGTGACTTTGAATACTTCTTTCCAGCCCCTTCTTGCCTGCAAGGTTTCTTTTGAGAGTTTTTTTAAATTGCAAAAAAGAGTGAAATAAAAATACTAGAAGGGATTACTTCTAAAAGTATAATGAGTTCTGACCTTGTTTTGGCTCCTCTTTCTCTTTTCATATTTAATAAAATTGCTGCACATATATTAATTTTCTGGAAGATATAATGTTTATTTATAAAAAGATTTTTTTTTTACTACTTGTACTTCAATATCTAAATGGACAATTTGGGTAATAAAATCTACATCATAGAGTTTGATAAATAATTTCAGGTTGGCAAGAGGTGCTAATTCAGATATAAGGAAATAAATATGCTACAACCTGTCCTTGGTTGAAATCAAACCAGTCATTTCCATAGCTGAATGTTTGAATGGGGAGGTTGTAAGCAACTGTGGACTAGGGACATCCGTAGCAATAATATAATAGAAATTTTAATAATGCATATGAAAGTCTCCATTTTTTTTCCGCCATCTTGAAGCCTGTGGTGCCTGCCAGGAACAGAACTTCTGCAACAACAAATATGTCTGGAAGGCTGTGGTCCAAGGCCACTTTTGCTGGCTATAAATGAGGTCTCCAGAACGAGAGGGAGCACACAACTCTTCCTAAAATTGAAGGTGTTTATGCTCGAGATAAAACTGAATTCTATCTAGGAAAGAGGTGTGCTTATGTGTACAAAGCCAAGGACAATGCGGTGAATTCTGGTGGTAAACCAAAGAAAACCATAGTAATCTGGGGAAAGGTAACTCATGCTCATGGAAACAGTGGCATGGTTCGTGCTAAATTCCGAAGCAACCTTCCTGCTAAGGCCATTGGACACAGAATCCGTGTAATGCTGTACCCCTCCAGGATTTAAACTTACTGATAAACAACAACCCTGACTGTGTGGCTCAGTTGGGGGCCCTCTGGCAAAGTGAAGGATTCCAGGCCGGGGGACATGGTTGGGTTGCAGGTTCAGTCCCTGGTCAAGATGCAAAGGGGAGCCAACTAATGAATGTTTCTCTTATACATCTATGGTTGTCATCATTATCGCTCTCTCTTCCCTCTCAAATAAGTAAATAAAATCTATTTTAAAGAGTAAAAAAAAAGTCTCCATTTTCTTTATTCACTTCGTTATAAAAAATCTTAAAGAGTTCTAATATATCAGTTTAATTTTTTCAATTTCCAGACTCTTGAGGTGAGATGTAAGCCTAGTAACAGTGACAGTTATCTGACAATTTTAGTTTGTTGGCTTTACCCTCAAAGAGGAAATATACTCAAGACTTTGTTTCCTCCCCCACAACTGATTTCTTAATGTAGATTGTAAGGTGGTTTTTAAAAAGAAATAATTGAACTTAAAAATAGACGCATTAACTGGGATTCATTACCAGATACCTAAACATAATTTTTGTACCAAACTCTCAGGCTCTCTTACTTTTCATTCTACCATGGTATGAATTACTTTATTGATTAGGAAGCTATGGTCTGAATGCACAATGAAAATCTATAAAGATAAATTCACTTCAGAAAGATATTAATAATTTTAACAGTGAAAAACAGTTTTCCTGTGCTCGATCTTATAATCTATTTTCTGTTATTTCCCAAGTGTACTCCAAACATCACTAATTTATGGCATTGTGCAGATAATCAATTTAAAATGAGAGAATTACACAAAATATGTTTTCACGAGGCTAACTTCCAGCTCTTTCCCTAAAATAGTTATAGTTCTGTATGTAAAAGCTAAAGATTTTATAATACAATTATACTGTTTTGCAAATATACTTGGTTTTGAAAATTAATAGAATAACATTTCCACATGTTGTCTTAGGAATTATATAATTTATTGAGGGAAAACAAGCTATTAATATAAATTATGAGTGAGCACAAAAATTCTCAGTGTTAGGGCAACTTATTATATGTTAGGCACTGCGTTATAGGACTTTCTACATGTATGATTTATTTTCATCCTCCTAAAACTCCAATAAATGAATGCTGCAATCCATTTTTTTATCAACAAAAATTCATCTTTAGGGAACATTCAACAATCTTGTTCAAGTTCTTATAAGTGAGATTCAAACCAAAGGTATACTTAACTTTACACAGTCTCTCTCCCTTCACATATTTAAAATAATTCATCATCAATTCATATCTTCTACTTAGGCTTGTTTTATGGTGTGGACTCACCCAACTGTCCCATACTAGTAAATGCACAGTAAATGCCATACAAAAATGCACAGAGATGAATTAAGAGGGATACTGCTTATCTGTTACCATAGGCATGTTCTGCAGTTGTGAGGTCATGTTTATCTCACCCACCAGTCCTGAAAGCTGTGTTTTTGCTAATAAGGAAATAAAAACAAATGCTATATCATGCAAAGGAGTGTCCAAGTCCTATTCATAAGGAGTGGGGATAGAAAAAAGAATTGTAATACCACCAACAGTGCACTAGGGTTCCCTTTTCTCCACAACCCTAGTGCACTGTTGGTAGGATTGCAGACTGATACAACCACTATGGAAAACAGTATGGAATTTTCTAAGAAAACTAAAAATGTATCTGCTTCTTGACCCAGCAATTCCACTTCTAGGATTATATCCTAAGAACCCTGAAACACCAGTCCAAAAGAACCTACGCACCCCAATGTTCATAGCAGCACAATTTACAATAGCCAAGTGTTGGAAGCAACCTAAGTGCCCATCAGTAAATTAATGGATCAAAAACTATGGTACATTTACACAATGGAATTCTATGCAGCACAAAGAAAGAAGGAGCTCCTACCTTTTGTGACAGCATGGATGGAACTGGAGAACATTATGCTAAGTGAAATAAGCCAGGCAGTGAAAGACCAATACCATATGATCTTACCTTTAACAGGAACCTAATCAACAAAACAAACTAACAAGCAAAATATAACCAAAGATACTGAAATAGAAAACAGGCTGACAGTCACCAGAGAGGAGAGGGGAGGGAATTTCAGGGGAAGGGTTTACAGGAACAACTATAAAGGACACCTGGACAAAAACAAGCGGGGTGGAAATGAGAGGGAGGTGGGGACGGTTGGGGAGGTGGGCTGGGATAGGAGTAAAAGGCAGAAAACTGTACTTGAACAACAGTTAAAATAAAAAAAAAAGAACTGTATTACTTTAACTTTTAATTAATTACACAAGGAAAGCAAGAATATGTAAAAAATAGAAACATTGAATGTTCCCTTCCATCCCAGCCCTAAAATCCTAATAGAGATAACGAGTTCCCCACATAATTTAGTTTTCTGGGGCCTATTCTATACACAAACACATATACCCTTGCTTAAAATTAACATACATTGTTTGAACTACATTATATGTTTCTTTGTGTCTTTTTGTCTCTTATATGTTGGAAATCTATTCATGTCAGTACAAATAGAATATTTTTTTAAATTGATGACCTGACTAGTTAAAACAGTCATTTTATTTATTTGACCCTCTTATAAATAAATATGTAACTTGTTTTCAAGTGTTGTCTATTACAAAAATAAAGTGAAAAATCTTGCAATTTACTTTTGTGTATAATTTTTAGATATAATCATATAAGTGAAATTGCTGGGTCAAAGGGTAGGTGCATATATGATAGCTACTGCCAACTCCCTACATCCTTGTAATATACCTCTGTGTGTTAAATGTAATGCTATTAGAATCAGTTCTGTGTTTTTTGTCAAAATTTCTAATAGATCTCCCCACCTCCCAGTAAATTTAAGTAGATCTAAGAAATTGCTGTTGACAACTTAGTAAAATAAACTTTCTTAGCACTTCCAATTTATGTGTTTACAATTCTTCCAGTGATAAAGAAATTTCTAAAAGGGGTCCTTTCTACTTAAAGTAGCAACAGCAATGCACTTTTACATGGCACTCCTTACTAAAAAGAAGGTAATCGCCATAGAAATATGTATGTTTCAATTGGTATTGGATTGCTTTCTAAAATCTTTATCAGCCAATTTTTGATGTATTTCAAATAAATAAGTCCACATTCTTAAATGAAAAAAAAAATAGTGGCAAAACGAAGCTATAATGAACCATTATGAGGAAATGTTCATAACATAACATAACAGAAGGTGAAAGTTGCTGCAAGGAAACCTTGGGTATTTTTCTGATGAGCTTTATAACTAAGCATTAAAAAAAGACTTCTTATCTTTAATGTATCCTTAAAAAACAATGGTCAGTGACTAAATTGAAATATCCTAGCAAAAAAACATTATTTAAGAATAATTAAAAATTTTTGTATTTTTCAAAACTTTTCTTTTTTTATTAAGCTTTCATTTTGAAATTATAATTTCAAAATTACTAGTTTCTCATATGTACTTCATTGGCTACTGTAATATTTAATTAATTACTTAGAATTATAGTGTAATATGCTATAGATAAAATGTTAAACTATAATATACTATATTACTTGTCCAGACTTAAACATACAGTTTTCCATGAAATTAATATGATAAAAAATAACTGAGCATATGGGTTATTACAAAATGCACATTTAAACAGTTTTCTCTCCAGTTAAGAATTTTGGCCCAATAGTAAAATATTTTGGTTAATAGGAAAGTGTCCTTGTCTACTATTAGTGAACATTTTGGAATTCATGGGGATACATGAAACACTGAAGCTATGTTAAGCATACTATTTCATGATTTATAAAACAACTTAGAATCTTTCATTGTTTCATAGCCATCATTATAGCTTTTGCTATAATTTTCCTGAAATATGATTATTTCTAAAATTCACTTTATTTTGCAAAGTTCATCTTTGTAATAACAGTTTAAAATATAATGTTTATTTTTGCTAGAAAAATATTGTGTAGGTACAGTAATAATTCAGCAATATAAAATACTATATATTCTAATAGCTTATAATCAGTATAATGATTGTGCACATTCTATTTTGATCCAAAGTATTTAATTTTATCAGTCTTTATTTTTATTTTTTTAAATATATTTTATTGATTATGCTATTACAGTTGTCCCAGTTCTCCCCCATCATTCCCTTCCACCCTACACACCCTCTCCCACCCACATTCCCCCCTTTAGTTCATGTCCATGGGTCATAAGTTTTCTAGCTTCTACATTTCCCATACTATTCTTGCCCTCCCCCTGTCTATTGTTTTCCCATTATCTATGCTACTCATTCTCTGTACCTTTTCACCCTCTCTCCTCCTCCCACGCCCCTGTTGCTAACTCTCCATGTGATCTCCATTTCTGTGGTTCTGTTCCTGTTCTAGCTGTTTGCTTAGTTTGCTTTTGTTTTAGGTGTGGTTCTTGATAGCTATGAGTTTGTTGTCTTTTCACTGTCATAGTTTTATCTTCTTTTTCTTAGATAAGTCCCTTTAACATTTCATATAATAAGGGCTTGGTGATGATGAACTCCTTCAACTTGACCTTATCTGAGAAGCACTTTATCTTCCCTTCCATTCTAAATGACAGCTTTGCTGGATACAGCAGTTTTGGATGTAGGTCCATGCTTTTCAAGATTTCAAATATTTCTTTCCAGCCCCTTCTTGTCTGTAAGGTCTCTTTGGAGAAATCAGCTGACAGTCTGATGGGAACTCCTTTGTAGGTGACTGTTCCCTTATCCCTTGCTGCTTCTAGAATTCTCTGCTTCATTTTAATCTTGGCTAATGTAATTACGATGTGCCTTGGTGTGTTCCTCCTTGGGTCCAACTTCTTTGGGACTCTCTGAGCTTCCTGGACATCCTGGTAGTCTATTTCCTTTGCCAGATTGGGCAAGTTCTCCTTTATTATTTGTTCAAATAAGTTTTCCACTCGTTGCTGTTCTTCTTCCCCTTCTGGGACCCCTATAATTCGGATGTTGGGACGTTTAAAGATGTCCCGGAGGTTCCTAAGCCTCTCCTCATTTTTTTGAATTCTTGTTTCTTCTTCGTCTTCTGTTTGGTTGTTAGTTTCTTCCTTCTGGTCCACTCCATTGATTTGAGTCCCAGTTTTCCTTCCATCTCTATCAGTTCCCCATGCATCTTCCTTCATTTCACGGATTGTAGCCTGCATTTTTTCATCTAGTTTGTGAGCAAAATCAACCAATTCTGTGAGCATTTTGATGACCAGTGCTTTGAACTGTGCATCTGACAAGTTGGCTATCTCTTCACTGCTTAGAGGAATTGGCTCTGGGGCTTTTATTTGTTTTCCGGTTTGAGTCATTTTTGGTGGTTTTTTGTTGTTGTTTTTGTTTTAGTCTGGTTGCAGCTATTACGTAGTGAGGGGGTGGAGCCTTAGGTGTTCCTCAGGGCGGGGCAGCCCAGTCGCTGGGTTGTGACGCTGTATGTGGGGGTGGGGCCTGAGAGGGAGCAATGGCGCCTGCTCCGCTCTCTCCTGGATTCAGTCCCTTCTGCCACTTCCCCTCTGCCTGGATCATCTGTGCACGCGAATGTGAGACCACCTGGTCAGTCAGCCAGCCGCCTTGTGCAGCCCCACTGGGTCTGCACAGTTGCCCCCCTGTGCCCGGGGTCCGCCAGCTGCTGCCTGTGGGCCCGGGGACTGCCAGCCGCTGCCTGTGCACCTGGGAACTGCCAGCCGCTGCTGCTTGCGTTCCTGGGTCCGCACCTCCACTTTCTCCTGCCGCGACTCCGCCCCTCTTACCGGTCTGGATGAATGGTTGTTGGACTTCCGTACAGTTCAGTTTTCTATAAGTTCTGGTTGTTTTCTTGTTTCTAAGTATTTGTTGTCCTTAATTTTGGTTGTGAGAGGAGGCAGTGTGTCCGCCTACGCCTCCATCTTGGCCGGAAGTCCTAATTTTATCAGTCTTTAAAAGTAAGTATATCTAGTCCAGAAAGTAGCAAACACATGCTGTTAAAATATTCCATAAATGACTGTCTCTAAAGAATATCTTGCATATTTCAGATCCTTCTGTCACACTCCTCACAGTCAAAAGGAAAAAAAAAAAGAGAGAGAGAGGGAAAGAACTCAGGGACACAGACAATAGTATTGTGATTGCTGGGGGGAGGGGTGTGTAGAAGTGGAAGAGGGTGTGGAGGAACAAATGATGATGGAAAAAAAGTCTGACGTTGTCACTCTGGAGAATGAGACATTATATAATTCCATTTGCTGAAGACGCAAACTTTAAACTCTTTTGCATATCTTTATAAGATCCTGTCTCCTTCTACTGCATTAGTAGTTGACAGCATTCCACCCAGAACCACGTTCTCTGTGCTAAATACTCCACACTCTCCAGCTCATGAGTGAGAGTGATGCTTCACATGACACAATGCCTGGTTTTTTTCCTCCTCTCTGTGGAAGTGACTGGTACCTTCTTTTGGTCCTATGGGTAACTTGTAACATGTCCATTACATCACCATTAACAGTTTATTGTAATTAGTTCATTACCTATTTTCCCTAAATGATGGAATCATTGAAATTGAGAAAATATCTTTATAATTACTTTATTTAGAAAAAGTACATCTCAGAGATGTTAATTTTTAAACAAGAGCTCTGGACAAGATAGAAGCATAGATAGAAACCCTTTACATTCTCACACAACCAAAAGGAAGACAATAATCAATCTAAAATCAATAAATGACCAGAAGTGCCAAAAAATCAAACTGCATGGAACTCCAACAATAAAGGAATTAAATAAAAAATCATCCAGAACAACCAGACCAGTAAGGTGGTGGACCATGCAGGTGGGCTGAGAAAAACCACAGCAAGGCTGACTTAAGGAGAAACTGAGACTCAGAGCTGACTATGGACTATGGTGGGGGTTGCCAAGGTGGGAGAAACTCCCAGTCTCACGAGAGTTTGTTGAAAAGGGAGCTAGAGATGAGCAGACCAGCTTCAATGTTCCCTCTCTGGCCCCTCCCCCACAGGTAGCACAGAGGGTTGCCTTCCCCGGGGCAATACCTAAGGCCCCACCCACATACAACCAATTAGCTGCACCAAGACAAAGAAAAATGGCTCAAAGAAAGAACAGAGTTAATTCTCAGAAAGAGAGCTAAGTGAGGAGGAGATCACCAACCTATCTGATGGAAAATTTAAAGCCCTGGTAATCAAAATGCTCACAGAGCTGATTGAGTTTGGTTGAAAAATGAAAACAAGACTTCCGGCCAAGATGGAGGCATAGGCGGACACACTGTGCCTCCTCTCACAACCAAAATTAAGGACAACAAATACTTAGAAACAAGAAAACAACCAGAACTTATAGAAAACTGAACTGTACGGAAGTCCAACAACCATTCATCCAGACTGGTAAGAGGGGCGGAGTCGCGGCAGGAGAAAGTGGAGGTGCGGACCCAGGAACGCAAGCAGCAGCGGCTGGCAGTTCCCAGGTGCACAGGCAGCGGCTGGCGGTCCCTGGGCCCACAGGCAGCAGCTGGCGGACCCCGGGCACTGGGGGGGCAACTGTGCAGACCCAGTGGGGCCGCACAAGGTGGCTGGCTGACTGACCAGGTGGTCTCACATTCGAGCGCACAGATGGTCCAGGCAGAGGGGAAGTGGCGGAAGGGACTGAATCCAGGAGAGAGCGGAGCAGGTGCCATTGTTCCCTCTCAGACCCCACCCCCACCTATAGCGTCACAACCCAGTGACTGGGCTGCCCCGCCCTGAGGAACACCTAAGGCTCCACCCCCTCACTACGTAATAGCTGCAACCAGACTAAAACAAAAACAACAACAAAAAACCACCAAAAATGGCTCAAACCGGAAAACAAATAAAAGCCCCAGAGCCAATTCCTCTAAGCAGTGAAGAGATAGCCAACCTGTCAGATGCACAGTTCAAAGCACTGGTCATCAAAATGCTCACAGAATTGGTTGATTTTGCTCACAAACTAGATGAAAAAATGCAGGCTACAATCCGTGAAATGAAGGAAGATGCATGGGGAACTGATAGAGATGGAAGGAAAACTGGGACTCAAATCAATGGAGTGGACCAGAAGGAAGAAACTAACAACCAAACAGAAGACGAGGAAGAAACAAGAATTCAAAAAAATGAGGAGAGGCTTAGGAACCTCCGGGACATCTTTAAACGTCCCAACATCCGAATTATAGGGGTCCCAGAAGGGGAAGAAGAACAGCAACGAGTGGAAAACTTATTTGAACAAATAATAAAGGAGAACTTGCCCAATCTGGCAAAGGAAATAGACTACCAGGATGTCCAGGAAGCTCAGAGAGTCCCAAAGAAGTTGGACCCAAGGAGGAACACACCAAGGCACATTGTAATTACATTAGCCAAGATTACAATGAAGGAGAGAATTCTAGAAGCAGCAAGGGATAAGGGAACAGTCACCTACAAGGGAGTTCCCATCAGACTGTCAGCTGATTTTTCCAAAGAGACCTTACAGGCAAGAAGGGGCTGGAAAGAAATATTTGAAATCTTGAAAAGCATGGACCTACATCCAAAACTGCTGTATCCAGCAAAGCTGTCATTTAGAATGGAAGGGAAGATAAAGTGCTTCTCAGATAAGGTCAAGTTGAAGGAGTTCATCATCACCAAGCCCTTATTATATGAAATGTTAAAGGGACTTATCTAAGAAAAAGAAGATAAAACTATGACAGTGGAAAGACAACAAACTCATAGCTATCAAGAACCACATCTAAAACAAAAGCAAACTAAGCAAACAGCTAGAACAGGAACAGAACCACAGAAATGGAGATCATATGGAGAGTTAGCAACAGGGGCGTGGGAGGAGGAGAGAGGGTGAAAAGGTACAGAGAATGAGTAGGATAGATAATGGGAAAACAATAGACAGGGGGAGGGCAAGAATAGTATGGGAAATGTAGAAGCTAGAAAACTTATGACCCATGGACATGAACTAAAGGGGGGAATGTGGGTGGGAGAGGGTGTGTAGGGTGGAGGGGAATGATGGGGGGCAAATGGGACAACTGTAATAGCATAATCAATAAAATATATTTAAAAAAGAAAAAAAAAGAAAAATGAAAACAAAAACGAATGAAAGATACTCAAAATGAAATAAGGCAAAATACTCAGAGAACCAACAGTGGCAGGAATGAAACCAGGACTCAAAGCAATGATTGAACAAAAGGAAAAAAAAAAATCCAACCTGAACAGAATGAAGAAAGAAGAATTCAAAAAAGTGAAGAGAGGCTTACAAACCTCTGGGACAACCTAAAATCTTCCAATATCCAAATTATGGGGATGCTAGGAGGAGAACAACACAAAGAAATTGAACACTTATGTGAACAAATAATGAAGGAAAACTTCCCCAATCTGGCAAAGACAATAGACTTCCAGGAAGCCTAGAGAGTCCCAAAGAAGTTGGACCCAAGAGGAGCATACCAAGGGACATCATCATTAAGTTACCCAAGATTAAAGATAAAGAGTGAATCTTAAAAGAAGCAAGAGGAAAGGAGAGAGTTACCTACAAAGGAGTTCCCATCAGACTATCAGCTGATTTCTCAAAAGAAACCTTCCAGGCAAGAAGGGGCTGGAAAGAAGTATTCCAAGTCATGAAAGTCAGGGACCTACATCCAAGATTGCTCTATCCAGCAAAGCTATCATTTAGAATGGAAGGGCAGATAAAGTGCTTCCCAAATAAGGCAAAATCAAAGGAGTTCATCATCACCAAGCCCTTATCATGTGAAATGTTAAAGGGACTTATCTAAGAAAAAAATGATAAAAAATATGAACAATAAAATGACAACAAACTCAAAACTATCAACAACCAAACCTAAAACAAGTAAAAACAAAACAACTAGAACAGAAACAGAATCACAGAAATAGACATCACATGGAGGGAATTCAGTGGGGAGGGGGGAATTGGGGAAAGGTACAAGGAAGATGAAGCATAATTGGTAAGCATAAAATAGATGGGGAGAGATAAAATTAGTATAGGAAACAGAGGACTCAAAGAATTTATACTTATATCCCATGGACATGGATTAAGTGGGGAGAATGCTGGAGGGTTGTAGGGTCAGGGCAGAGGGGGCATAAAAGGAGAAAAATATGGAAAACTGTAATAGCATAATCAATAAAAATTCTTAAAAAATAAAAATAAAGCCCTGGCTGGTGTAGCTCAGTGGATTGAGCATGGGCCTCTAAACCAAAAATAAAAATAAAAATAGACTTCCAGCCAAGATGGAGGCATAGGTGGACACACTGTGCCTCCTCTCACAGCCAAAATTAAGGACAAAAAAACAACCAGAACAGATAGAAAATTGAATTGTACGGAAGTCCGACAATGATTCACCCAGACCAGTAAGAGGGGTGGAGTCGGTGGCCAGTGGCAAGGGGTCACAGCAGGAAAAAGCAGTGGCTAGTGGTCCGGAAACTCGGGTGGTGGTTGGCACACCCCAGGCACACAAGTGGCAGTTACAGGGCATGGGGAGGTAATGAGCAGACCAAGAGAGGCACAAAAGGTGGCTGACCACGGTCACACATTTGCAAGCAGATAAACCAGGTGAAGAGACAGACTGTGCAACCCAGGGCCCCAGCGTCAGAAAATAAAGCCTAAAAGCACCAATTGAAAACACTTGTAGGGGTTGAAGTGCCGGGAGAGACTCCAACCCTCACAGGAGAGTTTGTTGGAGAGACTCACAGGGTCCTAGAACATACACAAGCCCACCCAAATGGAAATCAGCACCAGAAGGACCCAATTTGCCTGGGGAAAGAGGCGAAAGGGACTGGAATCCAAGAGAGAGCAGAGCAAACGCCATTGTTCCCTTTTGGACCCCGCCCCCACAAACAACATCAGAACCCAGCAACTGGGCTTCCCTGCCCTGGGGAACACCTAAGGCTCTGCCCCTCACTACATAACACCCATGACCAGACCCCCCCCTCCAAAATGGCTCAAATGGTAGAACAGATCAAAGCTCAGATCCAATTCATCTAAGTGACCAAGGGACAGCCAACCTATCAGATGCACAGTTCAAAGACCTGGTGATCAGGATGCTAACAGAATTGGTTGATTTTGCTCACAAATTAGGTGAACAAATGAAAGCTACACTAAGTGAAATGAAGGAAAACACACAGGGAATCGATGGTGATGGGAGGAAAACTGGAACTCATATCAATGGAGTGGACCAGAAGGAAGAAAGAAACAAACAAACAGAAAAGAATGAAGAAACAAGAATTCAAAAAAAAAATGAGGAGAGCCTGAGGAACCTCCAGGACATCTTTAAATGTCCCAACATCCGAATTATGAGGGTACCAGAAGGGGAAGGGGAAGAGGAAGAGTAACAAGTGAAAAACTCATTTGAACAAATAATAAAGGAGAACTTCCCCAGTCTGGCAAAGGAAATAGACTTCCAGGAAGTCCAGGAAGCTCGGAGAGTCCCAAAGAAGTTGGACCCAAGGAGGAACATGCAAAGGCACATCATAATTACATTAGCCAAGATTAAAATAAAGGAGAGAATTCTAGAAGCATAAAGGTATAAGGGGACAGTCACCTATAAAGGAGTTCCCATCAGACTGTCAGCTGATTTCTCAAAAGAAACGTTCCAGGCAAGAAGGGGCTGGAAAGAAGTATTCCAAGTCATGAAAGTCAAGGACCTATATTCAAGATTGCTCTATCCAGTGAAGCTGTCATGTAGAATGGAAGGGCAGATAAAGTGCTTCTCAGATAAGGTCAAGTTGAAGGAGTTCATCATCACCAAGCCCTTGTTATGTGAAATGTTAAAGAGACTTATCTAAGAAAAAGAAGATAAAAAGTATGACAGTGAAAAGACAGCAAACTCACAGCTGTTAACAGCCCCACCTAAAACAAAAGCAAACAACTAGAATAGGAACAGAACCACAGAAATGAAGATCATAGGGAGGGTTAGCAACAGGGGAGTGGGAGGAGGAGAGTGGGGGAGAAGGTACAGAGAATAAGTAGCATAGATGCTGGGTAGAAAATAGACAGGGGGAGGGCAAGAATAGTATGGGAAATGTAGAAGCTAAAGAACTTATGACACATGGACATGAAGTAAAGGGGGGGATGTGGGTGGGAGGGGGTGTGCATGGTGGAGGGGAATGAAGGGGGAATGGGACAACTGTAATAGCATAATCAATAAAATATATTTAAAAATCAAAATAAATTTTGAACAAAATTTTAATTGATAAATTTAGCATTTGAGAATACAGACCAAATTAAAATTTGATAAACCTCTAGTGGAACTTCAAGGAAAAGGTGTTTAATTATGAGACACTATTTTACTCTTCCATGTGTTAAACTGTGTGCAGAAATGTGGGTGGGAATTTGTTGATATTGGGAGATTCTGTGGATCACTGCATTAAAACCAAAGCTCTGCACATCTTCTCCAACACTTGTTACTACATTTCTTGTTGATAACAGTCATTCTTATAGGTGCAAGGTCATATCTCATTGTTGTTTTCATTTACATTTCCTTAATAGCTGAATTTGAGCATCTTTTCACATATGAATATCTGTTAGCCAGGACCCCTCATTCATGGTTGGTAGGAATGTAAACTGCTACATGCAGATGCATGAAAAGATGCTCAGCTTCACTAGATATTAGGGAAATGCAAATCTAAACTACAATGAGCTACCACCTCACACTTGTAGGAATGGCTATTATCAACAAGTCAAGTGACAATGTGTTGGAGAGGTTGTTCCAAGGAGCAAAAGGAGCCTTCGTTCACTGCAGAGGGGAATGCAGTCTGGTGCAACCACTGAGGAAAACAGTATGGAGGATCCTCAAAAAATTAAGAGTAGAGTTACCATATGACCCAGAAAACCCTCTTCTGGGTATTTACCTGAAAATCTGAAAACAAGTATTTACAAAGATATAGGGACCCCTATCTTCACTGCAGCATTATTTATAGTGGCCAAGACATGGAAACAACCAAACTGTCCTTTGTTAGATGATTAGATAAAGCAGATACGGTACATATATACAATAAAATACTACTCAGTCATAAGAAAAGATGAAATATTGCTATTTATGACAACATGGATGGATCTTAAGAATAAAATAGTAAGCAAAATACATCAGACAGAAAAAGTCAAGAACCGTATGATTTCACTCATATGTAGGATATAAAACGGAAAGTAAAAAATGTACAAATTAAAAAAACACAAAACAAAACTCATAGACACAGAAAACAGTATGGTGTTTACCACAGGGAAGGAGAGTTTGGGGGTAAAGGAGGTCAAATATATGGTGATGAAAGAAAATTCAACTTTGGGTGGTGGGCACATAATGCAATATGCAGAGGATGTATCACAGAAGTGTACACTTGGCATCTATACAATTTTATTAACCAGCATCACCCAAATACATTTAATGAAAATAATTCATATATATAATATATATAATTATACCTGTATGACAGATTTATTTTATCACTAAATAAAAATGTTTCAAATATTTTATATTGGTTAATGTATGACTAGGAGCAAAGTCAATAAATTGTACTTCAGTGAAAAATTAAAAACAAACAAACCTAAAAACATAAACGAAAATCTTTGGTGAAGTAATTATCCACATTATAGGTAAGGACCGACTTAAGATTTCTCATTATACATGCTTATTTATCAATATTTTCATTTAGCAGGCAACTATTGTGAACTTTTATTATAACTTTGATCATTCAAACAGTATGACCAAATCTGCATTTTCAATTTTCTAATTACTACCTGAAGTATTTGACATAGTGAGTCATATGATTTGTATAAAATTCCTGATGCTTTCAATGGACAATGGTATAAACATTAAAAGTAGATAATTTCAAAATTTACATACAGCCATCATATGAGCTTTTAGTAAGTGCCAGGCCCTGTGTGAAGAATTTTAAGTGCTGTAATTCATCTAATCTTCACAACAAACTTGTAAGATAGGCAGCATTATTATCTTTGCCATTTTACACGTTTAAACAGGTTTATTAAAAATGAATATCTTTCTTAAAAATATACAACCTAGAAGTGATAGAAATAGGGCTTGTACTAGAAGCTCCTTATTTTCTGTGCCCATAGTCTTAACCACTTTTTTGAATTTGGGATGAAAGGAGTTTCCTGGTTATTTCAACATAAAATGGTATAATGCAGAATGGTTTTTAAGTACATTTTTGAGACTTAAGGTTAATTTAGGAAAGAACAAATTAGTTAAAAAGAGAGAATGGGTTTGATAAATTAGTCCCTAAATACAGGGATTTGGTGACATCACCCTAAGGAAATCTTGGCAGTGGGTAGTAATGGTATGATCAATCATTGTGTATGAGGATATGCCTTTTGAAACAAATTGTGTAAACAGAAAAATAAGGGAAAACAAGTCTATTAGTTATTAAAGGTTACATCTGATTTTATTGGAATAACTAGCTGTTTCTACTAAAAGTTTGTAAATATATAGGGAAATAGGTAAATTGGATAAAAAAACCAAAGTTCCAGTGCTAATAGGATTTTTTTTCACTTTCAGAAAATTTTAAAACATTATTAAACTATGTGAAAAATCTAAAGCTTCACTGTATTATATTCTTATGAAGAAGTGGTTTCTATTGTATGGTACAATTATTTTAGAATCATTTGATTTTGTATCCTCACCCATGGACTTTTTTTTTATTATTATTGTTGTTATAGAAAGAAGGGAAAGAGAGCAATATCGATGTTAGAAAGAAACCTAGATTGATTGCCTCTTGTACACGTCCTGGCCAGGGACCATTTGCACCTGGAACCAGGGGGCCCAGGGATGGGACTGGGGATTAGAATCACAACCTAGGTATGAGCCCTGGTGAGGAATCAAGCCCACAGACCTTTTGTTACAGGACGGCACTCCTACCAAGATAGCTGCACCAGACAGGGCCTAAAATCATTTTTTAATCATTTAATTTGAAAATATTTATTGTTATATAATAAAAGTGTCTGCATATAAGTTCTCTTCACATAACGTACTCACTTATTTTCAATACAGTACAATTTTACTATCAGAGTCATATTTTTAGAAGTGATCTTTGGAAAATAAAGTTGAGTATTTTTATTCAGATAGGGTTATGTGAAGAATTATAACTTTTTGTATATTCTTTCTCTTGTATGTTAGATTATATTATTTAAATTATTACTTTATTCATCACATATTTGTGCTCATTTACCTGGATAAACCATGAGGATGCAAATATAAATATAACATTTCTCTCCAAGAGGTTTAGAGTCTCTTAATGAAAAATCTTTTAAAGTTCTAATTGAATAACCACTTATGCTTTGCTTAAGAAGTATCTCTGTTCAGCACAGCTGTAATTAGAAAGTGAACCCAAAGGAACCTGTAAACCTAAAATGTTAGCCAAATCACTAAGATTTGCTGCCTGCATCTATCAGAGAGGTGGTATAGTCAAATAACAGTAAAGATGGAAAGCAGAAGGAAGTTTCATTATGAGAATCTTATTGCAAGTCAGTCACAGAGCTACAGATAGTACTTTCTTCAAAATATATTTATAATTTTCCATAACAAACTTGTTAAGCAAGTGTGCAATATGCACCACTATTCTGTTGGAGTTTGAGGACAGATGCATAACCCGAGAGAATGATGTTTCGGCCCTTCTGCAGACTACCACCTATAGCAACCAATTTCCTAGATGTATAGACGTTCCTGCCTGCATGTACAGACATCTGAAATTTAGGATGTTCTAAATCAGATTCATTTTCTGCTTCTCTCTTTAACTCTGCCCACACGTGTCCCTGGGCCTGCTTTCCTGTTTTGGTTAATGATAACACAAGGCCCTGCTGTTCTGCTGGAAGTCACCAGAAATCTCCTCATTGTTCCTACCTTATCCTCTGTTGCCCTGACTACAGCATGCACCATCTCACATGCAGTAGTAATCAAGTTCTGTCAATTATAACCCCAAAATGATGGCATTTTTATGTTGATCTCTTTTTACTGATATTTTTTTCTGATGCTCCTATCCTTCTAGGATTTAGACCTCTGAGAGCAAGAACTTTATCTGTTTTGTTCACTGCAGCATCTAAGTCCTTGACAAGTGTTTGTTAAATAAACAAACTGATTCCTTTTCCCAAAATAACATGACAATTAATATTCTTAGAAGATCACTATTTACCAGGCACAAGGATATGCGCATTGTAAAGATAATCATACTTAATCTTTAAAATTACTCTAGAAGAGATTGATATAACAAGGGGGTTAGAACTCGGAAGCCCGTGTTCATATCCACAGGGTTTTACTTACTGGCCCTGCCATATACCACTTATTGCTAAAGTTCATCTTTCACATTGTTATTAGCTCCATGTTAGGTGTATTACAACTTGACTACAACCTACATTTCCAGTCTATTTCTCACAGATTTCATTTAAAAAATCAATACTATAGTTTGAGGGCCTACTCAATTCCGAAATTAAGCCATTCACTTCATACATGTGCCTTTGTTGCTATTGATTTCCCTACCTGGAATTACTTGTTCCTTGACTGTTTAATTAATTCCTATTTATCCTGAAAACTGAACTACAAAACTCATTCTACATCTCCTTTAAAGAGATAATGTGGAAGACAGATACATCTTAATTTGCATCCTGGATTTTCTACTTACTGGTTGTATGATTTTAGGCAAAGCCTTAGCCCTCCCATTCTTCATTTTCTTCTATATTTTATTTATTTTTTTCTACAAGTATAGTTGGCATGCAATACTATGTTAGTTTCATGTATATGACATAGTTCAGGTTCTTCATTTTAAAGTTGGCATATCAATACCTGGCATCTAGAGTTATTTCTTTGATTACATGAAGAAACAAAGCAACTAGAACTTGGCCTCTACTAAAAAATAAAGTCTATCAGGTTTCCAGGCAAGATGGTAGTGTATGCAATGACAATATTTGCATCATCCCACAAACACATCAAAATTAAAACTAGGCACTGGCTGGGTATAGAGTGTCATCCTGATAGGCCAAGGTTGTAGGTTCAATCCCTGGTCAGGGCACATCAAAGAATCAACCAATGAATGAGTAAATAAGTGAAACACCAAACAACAAATTGATGTTCCTCTATCTTAAAATCTCCCTGCCCCCCAAAAAAATTAATAAATAAAATTACAACTAAATTAGAGATCAACCATCACACATAATTTCTAGAAATCTAGCTGAACAGAACTTCTATCACTGAGAATATAAAGAAGAGGCTACAAAAACTGATAGGAAGAGCTGAGATGCAAACTGGCTGGTCCCAAAACCACATGCAGTTAAAAATCTGGAGATATCTTGACTGTAGACATTCCTAATGAGCAGTGATTGGTATCTGCCCCACCTCAGACCCCCAGCCCTGGGAGTCCAGTGCTGGGAAGAGAAGTTCCCATAACTTCTAGCTGTGAAAACCAGCAGAGATTGCGGCTGAGTGAAATAGAGGGCTGCTGCAGCACTAGGCATTCCTTTTAAAGGTCCATGCACACAGTTACTCAGACTCACTACCTCTGAGCTTCAGCTCTGGTGGAGTAGATTGAAAGGCACCAGGGACATGTAAGGGAGAACTGAATTTAGCATCAGGGTGAGATCTAGATGGGCAGCTTTCTCCTTGACAGAAGTGTTTGCAGAGGCCATTGTTCCTTTTCTAAGCCTTCCCCCCAGTAGGGGATGCAATATCTGCGTCTCTATCAACCTGACTCACACTGTTCGCCCTGCCCTGGTGATACCTCAAGAGCCTTTCCCACCATACTTTCAGATCCACCTAAACTGTTTCCAGTGGCTCTTCCATGCCAGCAACCTGTCTTGGTTCATACGTAAGATATTACTACAATCTCTCAAAGATCCACAAATCTCAAACAACTAACATCTGACCTCAATATGCCTCATAACTCTTGCTAAGTGTCCCCAGACCTGGTACTTATGTCATCTGGCCTCAGTTTGCAGCTTTGCCTCTCTTTGGCATCTCCAAGCCCAGCATAAGTAGCAGCCATCTTCAGATTGCTCTGTAGCTCATGCTGGGTGGTCCCAGGCAGGGGACAGGTGGTGGCTGATCTTTGTCTGCATCTCCTGGGAGTACCAGAGCCAGCACACCCAGCAGACACCTTCAGACCATACTGGATCACCACCGAACCACCTCCACAAGCAACACACTCAAGGGGCAGACTAGTCTAGGCACCAGAATTATTTCAAAGCAAGTCCTGTTCCATGGAGTTGGCCACTGCACAGCAGATCCTTCACTGTGCTCTTAGCTCTTGTAGCTGATTTGCCTAGGGGTAAATCTCTCCCACTATGTGCTAACTGCAATAAAGGCTCAACTACAACAGGAGGGTTCACATACCCCACAAGAAGTGCACCTGGAGTGCCCAGCTTGAGTAACATGTGAGGTTGTACCACTGGGCCCTACAAGGCACCTATTACATAAAGTCACTGTACCAAGCCAGGGAGACATAGCAGGTCTATGTAATATATAATCAAATGCAGGGAGGGTGCCAAAATGAGGAGACAAAGAAACATGTGCCACATGAAAGAACAAAGCAAAACTCCAAAAACCCACCAACAAAACTAAAAGACAATCAACTGAATTGGAAAAGATACTTGCAAAGAACAACTCCAACAAGCAATTACTATCTAAGATATATAAAGAACTCATATAACTCAACATCAAATAGATACACAATTCAATAAAAAATGAGCAGAGGACCTGCACAGATACTACTCCCAAGAAGACATAGAAATGCCCAACAGATATATGAAATGATGCTCAACCTCACTGGCTGTTAAGGAAATGCAAAACAAAACTATACTGAGATACCAACTCACACTTATTAGAATAGCTATTATCCACAACATAAGTAGTAACAAGTGTGGAGAGGTTGCGGAAAAAAAAGGAACCCTTATTCATTGCTGGTGGGAATGAGGACTAGTAATGCCACCCACTATGGAAAACTGTATGGAGGTTCTTCAAAAATTAAGAATAGAGTTACCATATAACCCAGCAAACCTCTACTGAGTATATACCTGAAAATTTTGAAAACATTTATTTGCAAAAATATATGCATCCTTAAGTTCATTACAGCATTATTCATAGCTAACCAAAGAGTCTTTTGATAGACGATTGAATAAAAATGATGTGGTACGTACATACAATGGAATACTACTAAGCTTTATGAAAGATAGGAAGAGCTCCTATCCTTTGCAACAGCATGGATGGAACTGGAGAGCATTATCCTAAACGAAATAAGCCAGGCAATGAAAGACAAATACCATATGATCTCACCTTTAACAGGAACCTAATCAACAAAACAAGCAAACAGGCAAAATATAACCAAAGACATTGAAATTGAGAACAGGCTGACAGTGACCAAAGGGGAGAGGGGAGGGAATTTCAGGGGAAAAGGGGAAGGGTTTACAGGAATAAGTATAAAGGACACATGGACAAAAACTAGGGGGGTGGAAATGGGAGGGAGGTGGGAAGGGCTGGGGTGGTGGGTCAGGATGGGAGTAAAAGACAGAATTAAAATAAAAAAATGATTTTTTTCTACAAGGAAAAAAAACAATATAGATGGACCTTGAGAATATTGTATAAGGCAAAATAAGTCAGACAGAAAAAGTCAAGAACCATATAATTTCATTCATATGGTAGATATAAAATAAAGCAAAAATGAACAAAAAGAAAAACAATAATTAAAAACTCAGAGTCATAGACAAGAATATGTTGGTTGTCAGAGGGAAGGGTGGTTGGGGGTAGTAAAGGATAAAGTGGATCAAATGCTATATGCTAACAGAAGATGATTTGACTTTGGGAAGTGGACATACAATGCAATATACAGATCATGTATCACAGAAGTATACACTTGAAAGCTATATAACCATATTAAGCTATGTCACCCCAATAAACTTAATTAAAAAAACTAAAAAAATGGAGACAAGCTACCAGATGAAAAATTCAAAACATTGTTGATAAATGCACTCAGTGAATTTAGGGGAAGGGTAGATGAATTTAGTGAGAACTTTAACAAAGAACTGGAAATAAAATGAATATAAGAAAACACAAAGACACAGTAAAAAATGAAAACACATTAACTTAAATGAAGAATATAGGTAATCAACAGTAGAGTAGATAAAGCAGAAGAGAAAGAAACAGAAAACACCAAATCATAACAGCAAAAAGAAAAAAAGAATTAAAAAAAGATTAGTTTAAGGAGCCTCTGGGACAACTTAAAGCATACCAACATTTGCATGATGGGGATGCTGGAAGAAGAGAGAGAGCAAAGAATTGAGAACCTATTTAAAAGAGAATGACAGAAAACCTCTCTAACATGGTGAAAGAAATGGACATACAAGTTCAGGAACTGCATAGTCCTAAACAAGATAAACCCAAAGAGGCTCACACCATGACACAATTAAAATGCCAAAGGTTAAAGAAAAAGAGAGACTCTTAAAAGCCACAAGAGAAAAGCAGTTAGTTACCTACAGGGCAGCTTCCATAAGACTGATTTCACAAAACAAAACAAAACAAAACAGAACAAAACAAAACAAAACAAAACCCCCAAAAGAAAATGAAAATCTTTCAGGCCAGAGGGGACTTCAATATATAAGGTTGCGAAAAGCCAGAACCTATAACGAAGATTACTCTACCCAGCAAAGCTATCATTTAAAATTCAAAGACAGATAAAGAGCTTCCCAGACAAGAAAAAGCTAAAGGAGTTCATCACTACCAAATCAGTATTAGAAGAAATATTAAAGGGTCTTCTTTAAGATAAAGAAAAGAAGACAAAAATCTCAAAAATATTAATAATAAATGGCAATAAATACATATTAACAATTTAAATACAAATGGATTAAATGTCCCAATTAAAAGATATATAGTAGCTGAATGAATAATAAAACATAACTCTTACACATACCATCTACAAGACACTCACTTCAGATAGAAAAACACACAAAGACTGAAAGTAAAAGGATGGAAAATGATATTCCATGAAAATGAAAACAAAACAAAAAAGCTAGTGTAGCAATACTCATACCAGACAAAATAGACTTTGAAACAAAGGCTATATAACAAAAGACAAAGAAGGACCCAGTAATTTTATTTTCAGGGATTTATTTGAAGAATCCCAACAGACTAGATCAAAGATGTATTTACCTATATGTTCATTGCAGCATTATTTGCAATAGTCAAAATAAGGAAGGAACCTAAGTATACATCAACGGATGAATGGATAAAGAACTCATGTGCATATATATACAATGGAATATGACTCAGCTGTAAACCAAAAAAAGAAGGAAATCTTGCCATCTGCAACAATATGGATGAACCTAGAGGGTATCATGCTGAGGGACATAAATCTGACAGAGGAAGACAAATGCCAGATGATTTTATTTATATGTAGAATCTAAAGAACAAAATAAATGAACAAACATTGGAAACAGACTCATACAAAGAACATTTTGATGATTGCCGGATGAGAGAGAGTGTTGGTGTTGTGAGTAAAAAAGTGAAGTGGTTAAGAGGTAGACATTGGTAGTCACAGAATAATCATGATGATATAAAATACAGTATAGAAAAGTAGTCAATAATATTGTAATAACTATGTATGGTTTCAGATAGGTACTAGATTTATGGGGGTGATCGCTTAATGTAAAAATTGTAATCACTTGATTGTACGCCCAAAACTAATATAATATTATATATCATCTATAATTAAAAATATAAAAAACATTTTAAAAAAGTCTATTAGACCAACTCTTTATCTTGACATCATCAGTTGAATAAACTCTTATTTAGTTCCCATTTGTATTTCAAAACTTGTAAAAGAAATTATGTATTTTTAAATTTCCACATTTAGCCATAGCCACCAATTAGTCTGTAAATAAATAAATGTTGAAATTATTGATGAATCTACGACATTAGTAATAAAGTACACCACGCTTTCTTAAGCCAAGTGAAATTTATGTGAATTACTTTTATTACTCTTTTCTGCTAATAATAAAGAATTGAGTAATTCTGTGCTTATAAAGTTTTTATACCTTTTGCTTTAATAGTACCACACGATTTTATTTGTTCTGCTTTAAACAGTGAAATAAATAGAATAAGTAGATTAATAAAGGTCTCCAGCCCTATCTGGAATTTTCATTGTGTAAGGCAAATGTACATGTCAGTGTCGGATCACAAAAGGTAGAGTTGAAAACAGTGTGTCTCCGGAAAGAAAGTAGTTCTGAAAGGCCATGCACAGTCAGCTCAAGTATGGGCTGCATCTGCTATCACTGATAATAGCTGTGGGGAAACTTTGCTGACCCTATGCCAAGTTTAGTATGGTTTTTAAGTAGCCTACTGCTTTTCAACAACTTGGGCTGAAACCTGGCCTGGTAAAAACCAGCAGTCTTCTGCCAGTGTAAGAATAAAAAAATGTCCCTTCTGTTTCTCGTGGCAGTCATAATTTCTGTTTTACAAAATGTCAGGAGGCTGGGTCCCAAAGAAAAGAGGAAGGGGGACATGCAGAAATAATTTTTGAAAATTATTAGTTTATTGTTTTCTTTGGATTTATTTTCTTTAAAGAGGAAGAAGCCACTTACCTAATTTAAAGATTTTGCCCACAGTATTAATGATGACACATTATTTACTCCTAATGCAAGATAGCTGTATTGCATTTAGATTCTGGATTAGAGTTTTCCTTTTATTCAATGATGACCATGTGTAACTCTCATTAACATTAAAAAATCTGTGAAAATGTAATGATTACAGATTAGAATGTATCTAGGGGTTAATTTTAATTGCATATAACGATTTCAATGGACAGTTTAGAAACAACCATTTAATTATAATAGCTAAATTTCCTAATTACAAGTAGCAATTGACTTGGGCAAACTTTCTGTGTCTACAATCCTATTAAAAAGAGTACTTTAGAAATCTGAATTTATTTTTTCCCTCAGAAATATCATCTTTCATGACAACTACTCATAAAGAAAAGGCAGAAAAGGACGGCAATAAGTTTAAGGCACATGCCATTTTACAGAAGAAAACTAAGGAGGCGATGAGATTTAAGTAATTTGTCCATGTTCACACAACTATTAAATTACAGAATGAAAATTCATATTTAGTTTTGTACATGTTGAAACCCTATGCTAACTGGTGATAAAAATTGTGTGTGAACAAGTTATATTTCTATACTGTGGTGTAAATGTTTGTGTCCCCCTGAAAATTCATCTGTTGAAAATTTAATGCCCAAGGCCATGGTGGTATTCAGAGGTGGGGCCTTTGGGAGCAGATTAGGTCATAGGGGTGGAGCCTTCATGAATGGGATTAGAGCCCCTAGAAAAGAGGTCTCAGACTGCTGGCTTGTTCTGCCATGTGAAGATATGACCAGAAGTTTACAATCCCAAAACGAATCCTCACCTGCTCATGTTGACATTTTTTTTCTTGGATTTCCAGCCTCTAGAACTATGAGAAGTAAATATCTGTCAGTTATAAACTATTCAGTCTCTGGTATTTTGTTGTAGCTGCCTGGATAGGTTAAGGCCTTGTGTCTATAGTTGACATTGAGTTGAAATCAGTATGATTGTGGAATAAAAAAAGATGATAGTCTATGCTAGAGATCTTCACTTGGCTATGAATGTAAGAGATGAGCCTTATAATGTGACATAGCATCAGTGAGTGTGACTACTTGTACAGATGGCACTATGTCAGATAAAGCACATGGAATGGAAAGGTTCATTGATATCAATGACAAACACTTGAGAAAATTATGCACAAAGCATTGCATTGTTTCTTTTTAAAAGAAGGTTAAAGACACAAGACTAAAACTCAATTAGATGCAATAAATATTTACGCATTGCTTTTTTAAAATTGTTGTTCAACTACAGTTGTCCCCATTTTTCCCTCATTACTCTTCTCTGCCCTACCCACTCCAACCTCCCACATTCAATCCTCACCCCCTATTGTCTTTGTCCATGGATCCTTGATGACCCTTCTCCTTCTTTCCCTTGTTTTCTCCCTTCCCCTTCCCCTCTGGTTTCTGTCAGTTTGTTCTTTATTACCTATTCGACAAAACAAACACGTGAACAAAAAAGAACCAGAGACATGGAAAAATGCATTGCTTTCTAAGAGAATATTAATTACATTGTAATCTGGAGAAAAATGTTTGTAATTTACTCAGTAGTTCAAAGCACATTTTATTTTTTATTAAAGTATAAAGTAAATGACCAAAAGTCAAATAGATAATTATTGAATATTCAAGATACAAAAAAAAATGTGAAGACCATTAGTCCAACCACAACTTTCTATCACAGGAAAAAAAATCAGTGCTAGAGAGTCCAATTGACTATTTAACTTGTTTTCATAGGATAAAGACTAGCCTAAGCATTCCTGACAATCTGTATAATACATTTGAAAGGGTTTAAAATTGTCTTTAGAGTCTAAAATTATAGTGTCTTATGTAGCCAGTAGTTTCAATGCTACCAACTAAAGCATAAGACATGTATAACAAAAATGAGAGTAGAACTTTATACCAAGCTTAACGCTGATATTCTATCAAAATTTGGATTCACCCATAGTCAGTGGTTTTCCCCATGTATTAAATGAGTGCACTTCTTTTTTCATTGAGTACCAAATAAAATCTAATTGAGTTTAGGCACCATGTGAAATACATGAATCTTAAGCACTAGAACCACATTCTTTCTGGTGAGTAAGATGTTTATACTTAGGAACTGAAAATTGCTGAGGGGAGAGCACACTTACCTGTTCCATTCCGTTCTCAGGTTCACAGTGGGGTATACCAAGTTAAATGGTGGGCAGAGCTGCCTACCATGCAAATTTATAAAAGTTGTTATTTCTGTTTCTTTTCCTTTCTTTCTTTCTCTGATTTTTGGTGATCTTTTACAGTTTTATTTATTTGAGTTTAGTTTGCTTAAATGTTCCTACCCTTTAATGCATGAAAGCACAAGAATGCATACATTTTTAAAGAGAGAGCAAGATTAAATTATAAATATGTATAAAAATCAATATTAATACATCAGTACCAATATACATGAGCATCAATAACAGAGCAATATATCAACTGAAACAAGTTCTAAAAAACAGGACTTTTATGACAACATCTGCAATGTTCAAATGATGTTGGTTTCACAACAGCCCCCTGAGGGAGAATCAAGGATTGGATTAGTCCATGCAATGTACAAAAAAAGAAGAAGGAGAAGGAGAAGGAGAAGAATAATTATTTCACTTACATATCTAGATTTCTTTTGAAATTAGAGTGCATAGTAATAATGGGCTTTTTCCTCATATTCGTAACCATTGGCTGGACCTAAGTAACAGCTAATTTCATGTAGATGGGGAAGGCTCACTCCAGTTTCCTACAGTCTTCCCTCTTTCCAAAGTCTTTATATTTTACTGCCGCACTGCATCCCTCATCTGCACTACCTGTATGATTCTACACAGTTGAGTATGTAACATCTGATCCAGGAAAGGGTGCCCAAGTTGTAAAACAATTTGGGCATTTTTGTTCTTAATGGTATGGTTTTTCTTGAAGTGTAGAGACATGCAGTATACATACTTTAAGCATTTTCCATCCTGTTAGAAAAGGGGAAAAACAAAAATATATTATCATTACATGTTGTTCTCTTAGCTAAATGTCATTAGAACTTTACCCATAGAACTTTGTCATATTGTATTATTATCATTACATATCATTACATATTATCATTACATGTTGTTCTCTTAGCTAAATGTCATAGAACTTTGCCTTCTATGTGTACTTTGATAATAAAAGAAAAACATACTGATTTCTATATTTATCTTTTAAGAAGGAGATATATTTAAATTATGTATTTTGCATAGTTTGGTTAATATTACTTGGCTATAGTGAGAAATTTTAGTATTATATACATACACATACTTCCAACATGAATATTTGTATTTGTCATTATGAATTAAGCAGTTAGCATAGTTGTTACCCATTCTAGTGCTTTATGTATTTTATTTAATGTGTGTTCATCTCTTGTTATCTGATTATATCTGAGGCTATGTTTGTACTTAAGCATTTATAGTTCAGGGCCGTAACAAATAAATTTTGAATGGCAGAACTATTATTTTTAAATTTATTCTTACAAATTTGTACAATGTATACAACGTAGTTAAATCAAATGAAAGTGAGGCAAAGAATTAGTTTTACTTTGTGTTTTTGTTGGGAGTATAGGATGCTATAGTTGATGGACTGATAAAATGTCCCAAAGTTTTCACCCTTTATTTATATACCCCTGCGTGTACACCAACACGGCTTTGTAATGTGTACCATCAAGAAGGTAAGTCTGTTTTCCATGATCGAATGCAGGTTAACTTTTTAAATGTATTTTGGCTGAAAGAATGCTTTAGAATTAATAATGTTCAATTCTAAGTCTAGAAATCAAGAGGCCTTTCACGCTTTAAGCTGCTCTCCTGAAATCCTCACTGCTGTGGAAATAGGCCAGGCTGGCCTTGCTGGAGGGACAGAGGCCAGGTGGAGAAAGGACCCGTCATCTCAGCCAAGGTCAACCTGGGGCAGCCAACTCCCAGACAACCCAATAGCTAACTGCAAATACCACATGAGCCCAGGTGACCCAAAGACTCATAGGGAAAAATATTATTTTACTTTTTTAACTTTTAAAATTTATTGTTGTTCATTGACAGTTGTTCTACCTTTTTCCCCATTGCTCACTCCTACATCGTTTTTTTCCCACTCCCACAGTCAATCTCCACCC
This sequence comes from Glossophaga mutica, assembly GCA_039655065.1. Classification (NCBI taxonomy): domain Eukaryota; kingdom Metazoa; phylum Chordata; class Mammalia; order Chiroptera; family Phyllostomidae; genus Glossophaga; species Glossophaga mutica. Next base: position 80,948,400 of record CM077304.1, read on the forward strand.
ATTGTCTGTGCCCACAACTCCTCTATTCCTGTTCCTTGCTTGCTCTTTCCCCTTCTTTCCCAGTTATTTCCCTCGCTGCTCCCTTCTGGTCACTGTCAGTTTGTTCTTTATTTCCATGTTTCTGGTTCTATTTTGCTTGCTTGTTTGTTTAATTGATTAGGTTCCACTTATAGGTGAGATCATATGGTATTTGTCTTTCACTGACTGACTTATTTCACTTAGTGGAATGCTCTTCAGTTCCATTCATGCTGTTGCGAAGGGTAGGAGCTCCTTCTTTCTTTCTGCTGCATAGCATTCTATTGTGTAAATGTACCACAGTTTTGTGATACATTCATTCACTGATGAGCACTTAGGCTATTTCTAGCACTTGGCTATTGTAAATTGTGTTGCTATGAACATCAGGGTGCATAGGTTCTTTTGAATTGGTGATTCGGGATTCTTAGGGATAGTTCCAGCAGTGGGATTGCTGGATACAATGGCATTTCCATCTTTAGTTTTCTGAGGAAATTCCACTGTTTTCCATGGTGGTTGCACCAGTCTGCATCCCGACCAACAGTGCCCTAGGATTCCCTTTTCTCTACATCCTTTCCAGTACTTGTTGTTTGTTGATTTGTTTACGATGGCAATTTTGACTGGTGTGAAGTGATATGTCATTGTGGTTTTAACTTGCCTTTCCCTGATGGCTGGTGATGTAGAGCATTTTTTCATGTGTCTGTGGGCCCTCTGTATGTCCTCCTTGGAGAAGTTTCTGTTCGGGTCATTTGCCCATTCTTCAGTTGGATTGTTTGTCTTTCTAGTGTGGAGTCATGTGAGTTCCTTATATATTTTGGAGATCAAACTCTTGTCCGAGATATCATTGGAAGATACATGTTCCCATATGTTTGGTTCCCTTTCCATTTTGTTGATGTTTTCTTTAGTTGTGCAGAAGCTTTTTAGTTTGATGTAGTCCCATTTACTTAGTCTTACCTTTACATTCTTTGCCCTAGGGTACACATCAGTGAAAATACTGCAGTGTGGGACATCTGAAATTTTCTTGCCTATGTTTTCCTCCAGCATGTTAATGGTGTCACAACTTACATTTAAATCTTTTATCCAGCTTGAGTTTATTCTGGTGTATGGTGTAAATTGGTGGTGTTGTTTTGGTTTTTTGCTTGTACTTGTCTAGATCTCCCGACACCATTTATTGAAGAGGCTATTTTTACTTCATTTTATATTCCTGGCCCCTTGACAAATATTAACTGACCGTATTGACCTGGGTTTATTCCTGAGCTTTCTATTCTGTTCTATTAGTCAGGGAAAAATATTCTTTTAAATCACTAAGTCATCAATTTTCAAAATGTGGTCTGGGGTCAACTTTTATCTGGGTAACTGCAATATCAAACCTACTTTTATAGTTATGTTGTTTTCTAATTCTCCTTCTGTCAGGATATACAGTGGAGTTTTCCAAAGGCTTCATAATATTTGATAATAAAACAGTGCATACAGAAGCAGATATGAGAATATAGCAGTCTTCCATTAAGCCACACTTGAGATTAGCAAAAATGTAAAGGCACTGAGCGCCACTACTCTTTTTATTCCTGCAGTATTTCTTTATTATAAGAACAGCAGTTATTCAAGTAAAAATCAGTATACTTTGTGCCACATGACATAATTCCTCTAATACATACTGCGAAATTCTAAAGCTTTAACATATATAGACCAAGGATGTACTTTCTTTTCTTGAGTAATATTGAGTCATTCTGAGCCTTATTATTTTATACTTGAAAAATGAGACTTATTTTCTTTCAACAACATAAAGAAATATTTATTATTGATCAACATTTATTTATTAATTTGCAAGTAAATATTTACTTGCTGATTTTATACAGGGCAATGATTTTTATGTAACACAGAGACATAAAAGCTAAGAATTTTAGCTAAAAGAACATCCATTCAAGGTTTTGCCAAATTTTGCTTAAGGCTAAAGGTGGAAGAGTCCCACTGGAGTTGGGCTAAAGATGCATCTGGGAGATTAAGTTGCTCATAAATTTTATTATTTGAAAATCAAAACTAACACATTTTGAACTTTACATGTGCTGAAACTCTAATTTTATGTAAAGAAATGAAACAAAAAGTGAGAGAATGACAAATTAACCCCCGTGGATGCCATATTTATTAAAAAATGACAGACAGGTAATATGGGGTTACATATCTACTGCAATGAAAGCATTATGAAGAGTTAAATTTTTCTGTGGGTCAATATTGCATATTATAATGCATAACAGCTAACTAAAATATCTCCACTAAGTTGATCAGTTCAACTGAATTTAATGAAATAGATTCTTCTGGTTAGTACTTTATTATTAACTCTTTGGTTTACCATTAGGTAGCTGCAGTAGTAGAAAGGTAAGAGGTACAACACACAATAGAGCCCTACCCTTCAATGCATTAAAAGAAATGAGCCACGTACACTTACAAATGTTTAGGAAGACGAAGATCACTGTGAATTCTAGTTTTTAGTAGCAACTAGAATATTGTTGAACAACAACAATTAAAAAATAAAACAGCATGTGAAAATAATCTCAGCACTGATGGATTGAAATTTAAATTTTAAAATTGCCTGCACTCTCCTTCAAAAGACAGCCTTTTGCAAATTGAATGTTTTCATAACGGCATTTTCATATTACCTTTTTTGGGAAAGAAACAGGAAAATAGCATGTTTTATATTTTTAAAAATTGATCTTATCCTAAAACTGTAGCAATAAACAACATAATACTATTTTATACAAATAAACCTGGCTGATTTAAACCATTGCAGAAGTGCCAACCTTCAAAGGAAATAAACAGACATTTTTGATATTTATGTAAGCAAATGCTAACAACAGGTGCCTTATATACACATTGTTCACATGAGTGAAGAGATGACAAGGCTGTACACATCTCTTGTTCAATTTTAGCTTCCCTTTTCAACTTCCATATGTGTAACTTCACTAGTGAGTCTGAATAGGCATTTTAGAAATTGCCCACTTAGTTAAACAATAAACATTAATGATAGTTACAAGAATCCCTAAGGCTATAAAATTAATACTGTGTGTTTATGAAGTCCAAAAGATTAGAAGTATGCTACTGAAGTCCAAAAACAAAGTATGCTTTTTATTTTATTGAAAAGACAAATCAAACAAAAACTGTACTCATTTTCTCTGTTGAGATGGCTTAATAATTTAGAAAGATTAATGTGATAAATTCCTGGTTTTAAGGAAGAAAGAGACATAACATATACTTACATCAAATATGTTTATATTAGAATTATATAAGGAAAAGTTTGGAGACTTACAGAGCTAGAAAATTAATTTGAATTAAAGTTTTAACAGAGGTCAGTTATTTATGTTGAGTCAAAACAGAAAAAATATTGTGTACAATGTCTGCAAAAGGTAAAACATTAAGTATTACTATCTTTTAAGTATATTTTATTGATTACACTATTACAGTTGTCCCATTTTTCCCCATTTATCTCTCTCTACCTGGTACCTGCCCTTCCCTCCAGCAATTCCCTCTCACCCCAGTTCATGTCCATGGGTTGTACATATAAGTTCTTTGGCTTCTCCATTTTCCATAGTATTCTTAACCCCCCCCGTCTCTTTTGTACCTACAATTTATGTTTATTCCCTTTGCCATTCCCCCCATTCTTTGCCTCCCCCCTTCCAACTGATAACTCTCCAAATGATATCCGTAATGATGACTCTATTCCTGTTCTAGTTGTTTGCTTAGTTTGGTTATGTTTTCATTTTTTAGATTCAGTTGTTGATAGTTATAAGTTTCACCATCTTTATAGACTCCTAAACAATTGATTTTCTGCTTCAAGCAAGTGTACTGGATCTGAATACTCAGAATAAGTTTCCTGATAAAAGATAAAAAACAATTAAAATAAAGTTATGTATATACACACTTGACATGAAAGAAAGAAATCTGCAAAGACTCAGATCAAAGCAAACATGAAAACCTAAGGGGTGATTACTCTTAGCCAGCTGTCAACAGGAGAACTTCTAGTGACCCTTGGAAAGCTTGAGTTTCCCTATCAACTGCTTCATGAGGAGCAGAGTAGAAAGAATAATAGGAAACCTCTTCCATAAGATGAGAAAAAAACTCATGGGGACAAGGGGTCTGAACCTATAACTTTTACCAATAACTTTCCACATATGTGAGATCATAGCCAAAAACAAAGACACAGAGGCAAATAAGATTTCATGAGTAAAAATATAAACAACACAGTATAACCATAACCACACATTAAAATATACTGAGATTATATATAAAGACAAAAAAGAGGAGACTGTTATATTTGTAAACTATTAAATGAAGTTTCTCAATATAAAAATTAAAAGAATTAAAAAATATTTATTTAAAATAAGTCACAAATGTAGACCAAATCACAGAACCAAATGTAGATTTAAAAATGTGGCATTAAGAAACTATTAAATGATTTGGAGAAAAAAGAGACATAAAAAAAGAGAAAAATGAAGAAAGGCACAAAATTGAGAACAGGCTGAAAGTCACCAGAAGGGAGAGGGGAGGGAATTTCAGGGGAAAAGGGGAAGGATTTACAGGAGCAAGTATAAAGGACACATGGACAAAAACTATGGGGGGTGGAAATGGGAGGGAGGTGGGGAGGGCTGGGGTAGTGGGTTGGGGTGAGAATAAAAGACAGAAAACTGTACAAGATCAACAATTAAAATAAAAATAAAAAAAAGAAGATCAAACAATTTTCCAGAATTGTTGAAAAAAAATCTATCCTCAGGTTCAAGAAGAGCAACAAAAATAAAGTAGGATGCATAAAACAACATTGAGACACATGCATAAAACAACATTGGTGCAACATTTATGCAGAACACCAAGGATCAAGAGATTTTAAAAATAGCCAAGAAGAAATAACAAATTACCACACAATTATAGCAACTGACAGATAATTGATGTTTCCATTAATAAACATAATCCAGAAAACAATAGAATAAAATCTTCAATGCTGTCAGAAAAGTAACTAACATTTAGACTCAATCCAGGTAAATAATTTTTAAGAACAAAAGCAAAATAAAAATCCTTCCAGAGAAAGAAAAACTAAGGAGTCTTCATTAAAGGAAAGTCTAGAGAATATGTATACTTTAAGCAGATAGGTAAGGTGGAAGTTCTGATAAGGAATGCCAAAAAAGTTGTAAATATGTGAATGAGTGTAATATAATATTAATTTATAATACAATAGTAAAATTTCTAAGTCTTGTAATAATAGAGTGAAAATATTCACAATAGCCCTGGCTGGTGTGGCTCAGTGGATTGGGTGCTGGCCTGTGAACCAAAGGGTCACCAGTTCGATTTCCAGTTAAGGCACAGGACTGGATTGCAAGCCAGGTCCCCAGTAGGGGGTGTGTGAGAGGCAACCACACATTGATGTTTCTCTCCCTCTCTTTCTCCCTCCTTTCCCCTCTCTCTAAAAATAAATAAATAAAATCTTTTTAAAATACCCACAATATTAATGCAAAAGTCTGGATGGATCATTAGAATTAAAATAGTCTAATATATTTGTATTTTAGGAGAAAGTTAAACATAACCTGCCTGTGCATGTGAAGATTTATTCTGGGAGATATTGAATTCTTAGTTGAATTGGTATATTTTATTCTTGTTCTATGACTTGTTTTGTCTTCTAGTATCAGTGCATTTCCAAGTTTTAATAAAAGTATTGTTACATGCTTTTGTAAAGACAGAAATTTTCAACACACATTGTCTAGAGTTTACTGTGAAAGTAGCACTGTTGAACAAATAGAACTTGTCCTATAAAACTACTGAGCAAATACCCTCAATTTAGGCATGCATAGCTATCCCAAGACAATTTGACTTATGGAATATCTTTGATCATATATAAAAATTTTATACCCCTTCAGAATTCTACTGTAAATGACATCCAATTTCACCTTAAGAAAGAAGCTGCCATAAACGGCCCTATACAGAAAATGTTGATGCACCAAAAAAAGAGAAAGTCCAATGTTACTAATGTGATCCTCTGCTTTATTATTAATGAAAGTAAAACAAAAAGTATTCTAGATAATTAATTCCCATGCAACTGTATTATGCTTATATTAAAATTTTCTAAGTTGATAGAAAAATATAGAGTAAATATTTTAACATACTTTATTTTATATATGCACATTACAGAATATTCCTTTATAGTAAGTTAAATTATTCTTAAAAGCAGTCAAATTAAATTTCAAAGTATACATTATATAATACAAAGATATATGCATTATTTATCTTCTAACATTACCATTTATTTTACTGTGGTAATAAATTTGATACATTTTTTAAATATTCCTCTTAAACACAGTATCGTTTGCCCTTAGGAAGCTCCTTAGTCCATATTAGCTAGCTTCACTTCACTTAAAGAGTGCATAGGCTAGTTTGCTACATGTTTACCCATGTTATTGATTTTTCCAATATATATAAAAGCTTACAATATTCAAGAGACTGTTCCTGCCTGGAACACAGTTTGCTATTGAATATCTGCCAGACTATGTTAACAAAGGTATTCAGGAGAAAACGGTGCAGTTATAACACAATGGTTACATGAAGAAAAGTCTCAAAAGTTAATGGCTTTAAAGCTATGTGTGTATTCTTTAAGCAAAAGTAGTTTGGGGAATAAATATGTTGCCACTTTGCATTACTTTTCTCCACTATATTTAAAAGAACTATTTATATTTTTAAAAATTCAGTGTTACTCTGGGCTATTTAGGTGCCAGTAAAGAACCAACACTATTATTTTCTGAGGTTTGATGCTAATGTAAATATTTATTGTTTTAGATGATGGTTAATTGTGAAAATTCACATGTTTTTGAGGCAAAAATTTTTCCATTAACCATTTCTGTCTGTACTTAGACATGTTGTGGGCAGCTTTTTTGGTCAACAATATTCTCACTGCAATTTCTGCATTCTTCCTCCATTTTCTTCTGTATCTTACAAGTACAGTGAGAGTAGTTGAAATTGAGTCTGTCTATATTTTGCTTGTTAATTTATTTTGCTCATTAGGAAACACATATGAGATCATATGGTACTTGTTTTCTCTGATGGGTGTATTTCACTTAGCATAATAATCTCTGGGCCACTTCATGGCAGTCACAAGAGGTAAATTTTTCTTCTTTATGGCTGGTAACATTCCATTGCATAAATGGACAACAGCTTTTTTCCCCATTCATCTATTTTTATTCCTTTCTTTTTCTTTTTTCATAATGTGCTATTATTTATGATGTTACTGTTGTCCCAATTTTCCCTCTTTACACCTCTCTGCCCAGGCCACTCCTCACTTCCACAGCCAAACCCCACACAGTACTCCATGTCTATGGGTCCTTCTTCATATGTGTTCTTTGACTAATCCCTTCAGCTTCTTTCAAACGGTCCCCACTTCCTTCCCTCCTCTTACCACTGTCTTGTCAGTCTATTCCATGAATTAATGCCTCTGGTTCTCTAACATCTATTAGTTTATTTTGTTCGTTAGATTCCTCTTATAAGCGAGATCATACAGTATTTGTGTTTCACCGGCTAGCTTATTTCACTTATCATTGTAGTCTCCAGTTCCAACTATGCTGTCACAAATTGTAGGACTTCATTTTTTTCTTCTACACAATATTCCAATGGGTAAATGTATTTTGGTTTTTCAATCCACTCTCTACTAATGGGCACTTAGAGTGTTTCCAACTCTTGGCTATTTTAAATAGTGCCGCTGTGAACTTAGGGGTGGATAAATTCATTTGAATTGGTGTTTTGGGCTTCTTAGGCTATATTGCCAGCAATGGAGCCTCTGGGTCATAAGGCAGTTCCATTTTTAACTTTTTGAGGAAATTCCACACTGTTTTCCATAGTGGCTACACCAGTCTGCATTCCCACCATAGTGCAGTAGAGTTCCCTTTTCTCCATAACCTCACCAGCACTTGTTTGTTGATTGATTAATGATAGTCATTTTGGCAGGTATGAAATTACATCTCATTGTGGTTTTAATTTGCATCTCTCTGTTGGCTCGTGATATTGAACATCTTTTCATGTGTCTATGTGCCCTCTGTATGTCCTCCTCTGAGAAATGTCTATTCAGGTCCTTTGACCATTTTTTAATTGGATTGTTTGTTTTTCTGCTGTTGAGTCATAAGTTCTTCATATAATTTGGAGACTAAACCCTTGTCTGATGTATCACTGGCAAATATGTTCTCCCATACAGTTATTTCCTTTTTCATTTTGATAATGGTTTCTTTATCTAAATGGATAATGGAAGCTTTTTTATTCTTATTTTTTATTATTGTTCAAGTACGGTTGTCTCCATTTTCAACTGAGAAGCTTTTTAATTTGACATAGTCCTGTTTATTTTTTCCTTTATTTCCCTTACCCTAGGAGATACATCAGCAAAAATATAGTTATGTAGGATATCTGGAATTTTACTGCCTATGCTTTTTTCTAGGACTTTTATCACAATTCATATTTAAGTCTTTTGTTCATTTTGGATTTATTTTGGTGTATGATGTTAGTTGGTGGTCTAGTTGCATTTTTTTTCATGTACCAGTTCAATTCTCCCAACACTACTTATTAAAGAGACTATTTTTACCCCATTGTATGCTTGTGCTCCTTTTGTCAAATATTAATTGACCATAGAGACGTGGGTTTATTTCTGGGCTCTCTATTCTGTTCCATTGGTCTATGGGTCTGTTCTTATGCCAGTACCAGACTTTGTTTACAGTGACCTTGCAGAATAGTTTCATATCAGGTATTGTGATGCCTCCAATTGTGTTCTTATATCTCATGATTGCTGAAATTACTTGGGGTCTTTTTTGGTTCCATGTAAAATTTTTATATATTTTTTCTAAATCTGTGAAATATGCCATTGATATTTTTGTAGGAATTGCATAGAATCTGTAGATTGCTTTGGGTAGTATGGACATTTTAATAATGTTAATTCTTCAAATCCATGAACACAGTATACGCTTCTACTTAATTGTTTCTTCCTCGGTTACTTTCTTCAGTGTCCTACAGTTTTCTGAGTACAGGTATTTTACTTCTTTTGGTTAAATTTATGCCCAGGTGCTTTACTATGTTGTTGCCATAGTAAATGGGATTGTTTCTCGGTTTCTCTTTGTGACCATCCATTGTTGCTGTACAAAAACACCATCAGTTTCTGAATATTGACTTTGTATCCCGCTACTTTGCCAAATTCACTTATTAGGTGAAATAGTTTTTTTGGTGGAGCTTATAAGATTTCCTATGTACACTGTCATGTCATCTTCAAATAATGACAGTTTTACATCTCTCTTTCCAGTTTGGATGCCTTTTTGTTTCTTCTTCTTATCTGATTGCTCTGGCTAGAACTTCCAGTACTATGTTAAATATAAATGGTGAAAGCTTAAAATCTTATCTTGTTCCTGATCTTAAGCGAAACACTTTTAGTTTTTGCCCATTGAGTATTTTGTTGGCAGGAGGTGTTTTGTATATGGCCTTTATTATGCTGAGGTGTGCTCCTTCTACTCCCACTTTGATGAGGTTTCTTTTGTCATAAATGGGTGCTGGATTTTATCAAATGTTTTTCTGCAGTACTGATACGATCATGTGGTTTTTGTCTTTGATTTTGTTTATATGGTATATTACATTATTGATTCTTGGATATTGTACCATCCTTGCATCCCTGAAATAAATCCCACATGATCATGGTGTATGCCTTTTTTAAAAATGTATTGCTGGATCAGATTTGCTAATATTTTGTTGATGATTTTAGCATTTATATTTATCAGGGATATTGACCTGTTATTTTCTTTCTCTGTTGTGTCTTTACCTTGTTTTGAAATTATGATAATACTGGCCCCATAAAAAGAGTTTGGGAGCTTTGTTCTTCTTGAATTTTTTAGAATAATTTAAGAGGGATATGTGTTAGCTCTTCTTTCAATGTTTGGTAAAATTTTCCTGTGAAGCCATCTGGTCCAGGGCTTTTGGGTGTCAGGAATTTTTTTATTACTGCTTTAATTTGCTTGCTGTTATCTGCCTCTTCAGATTTTATGCATCTTCCTGATTTAGTTTTGAAAGATTGTGTTTTTAGAAATTTATCCATTTTTCCAAGGTTGTCCAATTTCTTGGCTATAAATTCCAAGAAATTTTGTCCACAGAAGACTGTAGCAACAATTAGTCCAAATCTAGGTAAGCTTTGGTGTTTGGTCACAGCAGGGCTCTGACCTATGCGGTCTATGTTTTCATACTTATGGATGAACACATTGAAAGAGAGAGTACAGATATTAGGGGAGATTCAGATGAGCAGGCCATTATAAAATAACTATATTGGCTTTGAAAATGTTATAATATCCTTCAAGACCAGGTGTCTTGTGATGAACCTGTGTCTTCTGAGGCTTTTCACTTTCTAGTGATGTGAATTTAAATACACTTTCAAATATGTTTTAACAATGCATCTGATCTTTTACCATAGTGTTGATGGATTTCTGAAAGACTGACTAACAAAATGAAAGCTGCTGATTTACCTTGTATGTATGCATATCTCCAACTGGAGACCTAAACGCACAGCATAAGCACAGGATCATCAAACTCCAATTGTGGTTTATAAAATTTATTTTATGATTGTGCATGTGTACCTAGAAAATGTCAATGGTATATTCCTGAGAGAAGGCAAAAAAATAATGTATTCAGTTAAGTAATAGCAATCAAGCAAAAATAAATTTATGTGTATTCAGTTATACATTTTTATAATTATTTTGATACAAAAATATAATTGTTACTATAAGAATTTGTCTTATTGTGTAGGACATCAAATAGAAAATAACGAGTATAAGTGAAAATGATTTTAATTTTTCTGGTTATTAATATTTACCATTTTAGATGGCACTTTCAATGTGACTTAAATTCTAATAGATATTGTTTAATTATATTTACTTTTATTTTGGGTGACTTTCTGAGGCATTATTATGAACAATGGTTACTTTTATATACTTCTATTCTTTAGCATGATAAAAATATTTTGAATTAAACTAAAAATAATTGTTAAAATAAAAATTTTGAAAGAATTAAAAATAGTTGATGAAATTATTTCATTATTTTCAACAAACTTCTAATATTTAGCTATATATTAAATATGCAAATATTTAATATTATAGAAACTTTAGTATATATATTTATAAATATATATATTTACTCAGGTTTTTATAATATGTGAATATAAATTTCTACCATCTTTAAATATTGTAAATTTAAATTTTATTTCTGCATAAAATAAAATATATGTTATAAAAATTTTTCAGGACAATGTGAATTGACTAAGCATTCTACAAAGAAATAATAAATCTATAAATAATTATAAAATTTCAATGATTATGAAGGACTTTCAAGATAACCAAACCTCAGGAAGTGAAAAATAACTATACATTGGATATCTGAAAAATATGAAACCTTTCATTAATGATATATATTTGAATACACATTCAATACATCTCTAAATTTTAGATAAATGGTTTCCATCACATAAATATAAAATATCACTTTATTGTATTATTAAATAATAAGAAATGTGTACTTTCAGTATTATTCTCAAGCAATTTCCTTCATGGGCACATGAATGACTTCAGGAAACAAATGACAACACTACATAACTCAATGAATTTAAGGCCAACACGTGACTGGATAAAGAAGACATGGCACACATACAATGGAATACAACTCAGGCTTTAAAAAGATGAAATACTGCCATTTGTGACAACATGGATGGACCTTGACAATATTATACTAATTTAAATAAATTGGACAGAAAAGGTTAAGAACCATATAATTTCACTCATATGTGGGATATAAAACTGAAACTCACAGACACAGATGACAGTATGGTGGTGATTACCAGATGGAAGGGGGTTGGAGGGTATTAAAGAGTAAAGGAAGGCAAATACATCTATATGGTGGGAGATTTGACTTTGTGTGGTGCACATATGATGCAATATGCAGTTCATGTGTAATGAAATGTACACTAGAAACATATATAATTTTGTTAACCAATGTCACCCCAATAAATTTAATTTAAAATAAAATAAAAGGATATATAACATGCGAGAGAACAGTAAGACAAGCAATCTAATTGAAAAATGGTCAAAGGACCAGTACAAACACTTCTCTAAGGAGGACAAACAGGGCCCAGAGACACATGAAAAAATGCTCAACATCACTAGCTATTGGAAAGATGCAAATTAAAACCACAATGACATATCACTACACAACAGTCAGGATGGCCATCATTAATAAATAAAAAAACAACAAGTACTGGTGATGTTGTGGAGAAAAGGGAACCTTAGTACAATATTGGTAGGAATGCAGACTGGTGCAGTCACTGTGGAAAACACTATGAAATTTCCTCAGAAAACTAAAGAGGGAACTGCCTTTCCATCCAGTGATCCCAGTGCTAGAACTATACTCTAAGATTCCTGAATCTCCAGTTCAAAAGAACCTATGCACCCCAATGTTCACAGCAGTGTTATTTACAATAGCCATGTGCTGGAAATAGCCTACGGGCCCATCAGTAAATGAGTGGATCAAAAAACTGTAGTACATTTACACAATGGAATACTATGCAGCAGAATGAAAGAAGAAGCTCCTACCCTTCAAGACAGCATGGATGGAACTGGAGAGTATTGTGCTAAGTGAAATAAGGCAAGCAAAGACAGGTACCATATGATTTCACCTATAAGTACAACCTAATCAAAACAAACAAGCAAGCAAAATAGAACCAGCGACATGGAAATAAGGAACACACTGACAGTGACCAGAGGGGATGAGGGAAGGGTATAACAGGGGAAGGAAGGGGAAGGGGCAAGCAAGGAGCAGGAATTTCCCCATTTCCCACAATGGGTGGGAATATGCTGTGGGAGTGGGGAGGGTCAGGGTAGGGGTGAGCAATGGGGGAAAAGGTGGGGCAACTATAACTGAAAACTATAGAAAAAGAAAGAATGAGCCCTGGCTGGCGTAGCTCAGTGGATTGAGCGCGGGCTGCGAATCAAAGGGTCGCAGGTTCGATTCCCAGTCAGGGCACATGCCTGGGTTGCAGGCCAGGCCCCTAGTGGGGGCCACGTGAGAGGCAACCGCACACTGATGTTTCTCTCCCTCTCTTTCTAGCTCTCTTCCCCTCTCTAAAAATAAATAAATAAAATCTTAAAAAAAAAAAAGAAAAAGAAAGAATGAAAGACAGAAAAATTACCATTCTCAAAAAAAGTTCATCCAAATCTTAAATTTTATAGTTTTTTCCCCTTCATATCATTCTTGAAGCAAATCTAATAGGAAACAAATGGGTTAAACTGTGCTTCACTGTCAAGAGAAACCCATGGTCAGGGATATATCTAATTCCCAAAGCTTTCATCATTAATATTTTATGAGTCTCACTGATCTGTCTCATCTAGAAGAAAAATTTATCTTTCATTTGTGAAGCACTGCCTGCCAAGTAATAGATTTTATTTCTATAAGCGTAGTGGTGAAATGTAAATGACGGCAAAGGTAAGAGGAGATAGTGTTCACTTTCTATTTTGCTGGAGTCTGGGTGCACTTTCCCAGAGGTGCTGAGTCAGCCAAGCAAAATGAAAAATCTTTGGGAAAGTACAAAGAGTGTCAACTCTGTGCCAATGTACATGTGATTGTCCCCATGTTTAAGCTGACTTCTGAATAAAATGATTAGTTACGGTGACTTAACTTAAAAAAGTTTAAGTTTTTAAACTTTTTCAAGGAAGTTTTGTGCCTACAACATTGGAAAATCATTAGCTCACCCTTGAAATTTTCCTTCATTGTAGATGATACGACTGAAAGTCAAATTAGTGATCTTTGAACACTTCAAACTGAAAAGCAGAATGTCTTGCCCTTTGGTTGAGTGTGGCTTACCTTAACTGAACTAAGATTGCCATGCCACCCTTGACACTGGAGCTGAGTATACCCTGGGCTGCCTTTATTCACAGAAATGTGAAACAGAGAAGGGGTCCGAGATCCCCCTGCACAGTCAGAAACACATTGGGCATCTGACTGTTAGGTCCGCCTTGACCACAGGCCCAACTGGATTCAAAAGGAAGTGGAATGTGTTTCCTCCATGTGGTTGAAAAGATAATTTCAGGAAAAATGTATTTGTGTATAATGAAAAAAAATTCTGGTTTAGAGCAAGTATTTGACTTTGCTAGAGTAGATAGAATTCAAAACTATGTAAAGCAACTATTTCTTCTCTTCAGAGTTCTTATTTTGATTTTAGTTATATATTAACTTGTATAATTATTTAACACCTTTATTTAAAAGATTTTATTTATTTCTTTTTAAAGAAAGGGAGAAAAAGAGAGGGAGAGAAACATCAATGCCTCTTGTGTACCCCAAACTGGGGGACCTGGCCTGCAACACAGGCATGTGCCCTGACTGGGAATTAAACCAGAGACACTTTGGTTTATAGGCTAGCACTCAATCCACTGAGCCATACCAGCCAGGGCTATTTAACATCTTTCTTATCATAAGTTGGACTCTATTTATTTTGGTGTACAATTGTATTTATGAAGTCTTGTACACTCTAGGCAAGCAGTAGATTGTTCAATAAGTCTTTGTTAAAAGATTTGGATATTTTAAAATTTTCATCAGTGTCTACCAGCATGTTCCACATAATAATGTTTGTGGTAAGAGTGATGATGATTCAAACTACATCTAAGGATCACTAATTCACCTAAGGCACTGTATTAGAAAGGGGGTGATACTAAAATGTCTAAGACTAATTTCTGAATCTCAAAGAATTTACCATCTATCTGAGGAAACAGGTATATGTGTAAAAATTATACAAAATAATAAATATATAAGTGACAAGAGAGAATATTATTTGCAGTTGTACATAGGTGTTAGATACACAAATGAGAGGACATTCTTGATAGAGAGAACTACCTAAGTAAATACATTGGAATCAAAAGAATATAAATCCCTTTTAATAAGGACATTAAGAATGATGCAGCTTAGAATGACTGACAGGAGAACACCACCCCAGTCTATAAGAACCATTTAAACTTAACTCTCTCATTGATTTGTTTACAAACAAACTTACTAATTTGTCTTTCTAAGATTTTTTACTACAAATGATCAATGTTTGACACTCATGCCATTATATTACCAGAAACATATGAGAATGTATCTTTTCTTATATTCCAGCTGGCCACTGAAGTGTCCTCAAACTTTTAAAATCTTTGCCAACCTAAAATGGATAGGGGCAGAAAGAGAATGCTCTTTGTTTCATTTGATCTTTTCTTATGATAAGTATTTTTTCTAATCTTTATTGTCTCTTCTCTAAACTTAAGTCATTTTTCTATTTCCCTTTTCCCCAATTTGTTCATCCAGTTCCTCAGCATCCTCATCCAGACTACGTAAATGGGAGTGCAATAATCATTGTTATGGAAATGTAGCCATTTGTAGATACTTTCTAGCTAAGTAAAATCGTTGATAGTTTTTACCCATCAATGGACTTCCTAAAACACTAGTTTCAACAACTAAGGTTTTTTTTTCTTTAAAATTATTTCAGTTTATATTTTTAGATACCCTTAAATAATTCAGTACTAATTTAAGCCTCTGTTTTACCAGTAGCTAATTAGTTCTATTATGTTATATCTTTTCTTAGTTAAATTTGGTGTTAAGTTGTGAAAACAATACTATTTTAACCAAGAAAAAATGCAGTATGTTAAATGTATAATCTATTTAAAGCAATAATATGAAAAATAAAAGTTAAGCCCTGATCTTTATGGCTCAGTTGGTTGGAGCATCGTCCTCTAGACCAGAAGTTCTCAGGTTTGATTCCTGGTCAGGACACATACCAGATTGTGAGTTCGATCCCCGGTCAAGACACCTATGAGAATGCAACCAATTGCTGTTTCTCCCATCTATTTTTCTCTCTCTGTATCATTCTCTCTCTCTCTCTCTCTTTCTCTCTCTCTCTCTCTCCTTTCCTCTTTCTCTAAAAATAATTAAAAAATGTCCTTGGGTAAGGATAAAAAGAAAGAAAAGTTAAATAAGCAAATACAACATGATGATTAAATTTTTTCAATTAAAAAATCTAACATCTAATTATTTTATTTAAAAATATAATATTCTTTATGATTTCTACACCCTGAAAATCTCTAAATTTGCTGATTCCATGATAAATCTCTGAAACTATGTAAACTGGTTCACTAATTTCTTGTTATTTCCATGATTATTTGATTATCTTTGTATGTTTTAGAACAGGTAGCTAGCTATTAATAAAGGAAGGAAACAAAAATAACTGGAGATTAATGGGCATAACCAACTAAGGAGCACAAATCTGCTTGCTTCACCAGGAAGTTACAGCTCACACATGTCCCAGGAAACCACTGGTCAGACCCAGCAGATACCTGGAAGAAGAAATACAGCAATAACAGGGGAGGGAAGCAGATGTGCAACAGGAGCCAAGATGGCCACCACAGAGGTCTATCAGTCTAGCCTGGAAAAAGGAATGGTTTGGGTAAGAGACACAACCCCAGAAGATGCAAGAAATACATTGGCTAAGGGGTGGATCCATTAGAAGCCCAGGAAATCTTGGGAAGTTGATTGGTTAGTTTGAAAAAGTGCCTGGTCCTTCCCAAGACCCACATAATATAATTCCAGTTAACAAAGATTTGGATCTTTCTCTCTCTAGCCTAGTAACATGTTCTTGCCCCATTCATTTGCCCCTTCTCTCCACAGCAGCCATGTGGGACTAGCAGGTGCTTCTGGCCCAGGTGTCACTGCAGACTCAAACAACAACCACAGCAATGCAGAGCTGGCAAAAGAAGCTAAGTTAGCTGGATAGTGATAAAGGCCAGACTGGACTAATCTTTAAATATGGACTAGCCCTGGAACAGCATAGAATCGCTGTACACTGGTTCTACTTCATTTCTGAGCCCAATAAAGGCAAGACTGGACTTCCTTCACGGTGGGACAGATGGTAATGGAACACTGGAAACCCAGAGGAACTTACCTGATTTTGCATCTGGCACCACAAATAAATCTTATCACTAGACCTCATTCTCTCTGTGGGTCTCCTGGAATGCTTTCTTTGAGATACCACAAGGACCCCACTTTCACCAGCAACATCTGGTTATAACTTACTTGTAATTCCAACAATCTTGTCTTTTGTTCAAAACATCATTATCTGAATTCAGTTTTTAAACCTCTTCTCTTTTTCTCCTTCATCATATCTATCATCTGCTCTAATGCTGGGCTTTTTTTAGAGTCATAGTTTCCTACATAATTAAAGGTTTTTTGTTCTTACAGTCATCCCATGGTATTTGTTGGCTTCAGAACTTATCAAACCTGGTACTGGTAGCATTTTGATGAGGAAAAAAAAATGTTTTAGCACTCAGAGGTTGCCTCCCACTTGTCATACTTGATAGAACTTGTGTGAGTCACGATGCCACCCCACAAGATAAAATTCTTCATCAATTGTCACTTGCTCGCCGCTTGTTGGAACAAATTAATGATGAGCACCAAGCTAACATTATATTTGTTTCAATGTGTGTTGATTTCTGTTGCTTGGTTTTTAATCACTTTATATGGTCTTTCAAAGATCAGTGGAACCTTTCTAAGTTAAACTGAAGTATAAAAACTAAGAACTTGGCTAGGGGTATTCCCCTTGTGACTCATTTCTTTGTCCAGCAGGCAAAAGCCTTTAAAATTTGTGTAAAAGTTACTATATTATATGTATTTTCACAATTACTGCTGAAAAATTGGGAAAGTTAGAATCACAAATCGCAGGGAGGAGACATGTAGCCAAGCCCAGGAGAGTTCATTGGTGAAACTGGGAGAGAAAAAGTGGAAATAATATCTAAAACTACTCTTTTGTGACATAATGGCATATAAAAATGACACTGGGGAAATGTTATGAATTAAGGAAAACATTTCTCACTATGACCTTTGACAGCTCTCTTTTCCAAAGCACTGAGACTCCAAGTAATGAATGTTTCTGTTCTCAGAGCAGCTACCCTGTTGACCTTTCAGTACATCCTTAACCAAATGAGGCTTGTTGTCCCTTCCAGCCAAGTAGATAAATGAGTCAGATAACTCTGCTGCCAAAATAATGTACTAAAATGCAAATCTGGTCATATCACTTTTAACTTTGAACCTTTTATTGGTTTCTCATTGTCCATTTGGTGAAACACATTTTTAGCCGTATATTTTACTTCCACCAACACTCTTTCATACACTGAACTACCTGCAATTTTTCAAATTCATTTCATGTGAATTTTCAAGCTTCAGTGCTTTTGACCATACAATCCATTTTCCTAGACAAAACTCTGTTCAAGTGTCACCTCTGTTAGAAGATCTGTAACCCCTGCATCAGTGTAGTTCATGGCCTTCATGAGACAATAATTAAAGAACTAACTACTCTACATCTTAACTGCAGTCTTTCTGTACCTGTATATTCCCAATATGGTACACTCAAAGACAGAATTCATATGCCGTCTTTGTGTTTGAAATATAATAGATATTCAATAATTGTTAAAAGGATAATATAAGTCATTAATATGGCATTTTCCCATGAATTAGAGCTTTTCAAGGAAAATACTTTAATGTGGTCATTTCTCTAGCAGATAGAATTTTGAATGCTATGCATTGCAATTTGAGAAAGTATTTTTGATTTGGCAGTTATTTCTGGACCTCAAATAATATATTCTAGATTTACTTAAGTAAGGGCTTTTCAAGTCTAGATTTTAATTTACATTACTTCTTTGCATAGTTAACAAAACTTTTGCTAGGTATTTTTATGAGAGAAAAGAAGTTATAAATGAAAATTCACATTTAAATAAATGTGTATTTTTATATCTATTTTTTAAGATAATAATTGAAATGTTGGGGCCAAAATTATCCAGAAAACTATATTCTTCCTTCATAATAACAGATACATACATATGCTATAATAAATCTGCTGGAAAAAATAGTGCAAAAAAAAACCTCATTAGAAAGATGATAGTTCTCTTTCTATTTTTTTGAGTAGTTTGTATAAGTAGTACATATCCCCCCAAATCTATAAAAATATCTTGTATCATGTTAAATAAAATATTTAAACTCTCCTCATGCTGTCTTTCAACCAAAAAAAAAAAAAAACCCTAAACTCAATAGTCTACTAATAGTGATAAATATTTTCTTTAGTAGTTTACACAATAAGATAATTTAATTATATTTTAAAATTTACAGTACTTTAACCTAAAATGCTTTTAATATATTACTGCCATAGATTCTTAAACAGTCGTATGAAGCAGCTTGATAACTTTTAATATTGTCTTTAATTTTCATATTAGAAAAATGAGGCCAAATGAGATGTGATAACTTTCCTAAGGCAACATAGAAAATGTATCTTCTTGGTTTGAATTAAAATAAATTCATTATATATTATGTGGAAAAAAATCTCTCTCTGACTTATTTTACATAGTCTCCCCATGATTTTAATACAAAGGTAAGACTTCATTCAGTGCTGACAAAGCATGCCTAGCACCTGCCCTGACTGAGGTGGCTCACTGGATTGGGCATTGACCTGAAAACCAAAGGTCACAGGTTTCATACCCAGTCAGGGGACATGCTTTGGTTGTGGGCCAGGTCCTAGGGTGTGTGAGAGACAACCAATAGATGTTTCTCTTTCTCCCTCCCTTCTCCTCTCTCTAAAAATAAATAAACAAAGTCTTACAAATCATGTTTAGGCAACTAATTTAATATTTTTATTATATTTTAAATACAAAAATTCTATTTTCAAATTTTTCCCTCAGATTCTTCCCAATTTCATCAAGGGACAGTAAATTTATACAAAGCATTTACAAAGATATCCACATGATTTTCTAGAAATATTATTTGATTTTAAAAATCTAACATTTTACACAGACATTTTATTTATTTCATGTGCACAGCATTTAGCATTTCAATTTTTCTGGAAGTCTAAACACCTCTTTTTAATGTTCATACTAGCTCTTTCTTGCTGGTCTATTCTTCCCTTTTTTCATATATCTTCATCTCTTTATTGATTCTCCTCCCTATAGAAGTAATCATAACTGTTTAAATATAAGTTCTTGTGTGACACTGGTTAACAAGTTATATAGGTTTCAGGTGCACAGTTCTATAACATGTCATCTGTACACTGTATTGTGTGTTCACCATCCCATGTCAAGTCTCTTTCCATCACCGTTAATCCCGCCTACAATTCCTCTAACTCCCTCCTCCCCTGTCAATCACCATGCTATTATTTGTGTCTGAGTTTTTCTCTTTTTCTTTCTTTTTTGCTCATTTCCTTTACTATCCCCACCAGCCTCACCCTCCCCACCCCCAACAGCTGTTAGCCTCCTCTCTACTTTTGAGTCTGCTCTATTTTGCTCGTTAGTTTATTTTGTTAATTAGATTTCACATATGAGTGAAATCTTATGGGGCTTGGCTGAGACCAGTGTTTCCAGTTTCCATTCATCTGGTTGGAACGACCTGTCTCCTCTGCTCTCTCTGAGGTGCAGACCACCCAATCTCCCCTTCATCCTCCCTCCTGGAAGATACACCCATGCTGTAGGGAGCAAACATTAAAGCCTCAGTCTGGTGTGGTCTGCAGAGTTGACAAAGGGTACTCTATCTGGGCGGTGGTAGGAGATGTGTTTACTTTTTGACACAAAACCACAGTGTAAAAATTCAATTTGAGCTGATTACAATGAACTACAGTCAGAAGGGCTCTGTCCCTTTGGTGTTTGCTCCTCTCACTCATCTGTCTCTCTGTATGAAGAGCACCAGAGCAGCAGCCCTAAACAAGACTCTCACACTTGTACAATAAATTATCACCTCACACTATCTACCTTATAATGCAAATCAGTACATTGAAAATGACCAGAAAAATCAGAGGCAGAGGCCTCATGCAACATGGGAACAGAAATAGAGCAGGAAGCAAGAGAATGAACACAAAGCATTGTCTTTGAAAACTTCTTTGTTCTCAATTTCTTGGAGGTGAAGAGGGAACCATGGGAAAATGGGTGTCTACTTTGACAATTTAACAGATATAAAACAAAATGAGGTATACAGCTTCAGTTTTTCCAAAGGAAGTAGAGATGTCTGGGTATGGCAGACCTATTTACAGCTCAAGGCCTCTAGTCATTTTTTTGGTGTACAGAAGGAGCTCTGTAGGCAGATGAACTAACCTCTTCTACACTGTTATTTTACTCATGGAATAATTGTTTTTCCCTACAGGATTTTCCCAGAGACTCCAAGTCTTTTTTTTTTGTTTTCCAATAAAAATTATCTAGGTCAAGCTCAGGAATCTTTTACAATTTTTTATAAACACTTAGGAAACAAAAATGGCCTATACAATTTAAAAATCTATCTAGTTATTTAACTATTTATGTAAAATGTCTATTATAGTTTACGTATAGCTATTTAACAAGCTCATAACAGAAGATTTACCAACCTAAAGACTTCAATAAATTGGAAATAATTTGTCAAAATAATTTTAATTAATAAAATCACCATTAACTATGCAACTCTATACTAAGAATTGTAATTCTGCCAAGCCTCAAGTTCAACAAATGTATAAATTACCTAACTCATAGCTGTTAAAAGTAAAACAAAGAGAATGCAAAATGAGAGAACATTTCTTGCTCAGATTCTGAATCTTCATAAGATTCACAGGATGAATTCAGCCCAATAGAGGACTTATTCTTTCAGGAAAGAGTTGTATGGTGTGAAATCCTGGGTTTGGACAAGGCTGACAAGGAAAAGTCTTGGTAGACATATATTTCTCAATGCTAATGGAAGGCAGGGCTGGTGAAGAAAATCCTCTGTAGAAAGTAACAGGAGGGGGAGACAGTTTTAACATGCTTCCTAGAGGAAGGGAAGGGAAGAAAGGAGGTCCTCCTTTTATCAATTTTCTCCATTGTTCTATTCCCAAAATCAGCTTCCAACTTGGTGATGGTGTAGAGGGAGAAAATCCGGGTCAGGGTCTTTGTTTTCAAGTAAAGAGACAAATAGTAAAAATGTAAATTGCCAAAAACATCTTTAGTATTTGTTCCTCTGAACTCCACTTTTTAAAAATTAAATTTATTGGGATGACATTGGTCAATAAAATTATATAGGTTTCAAGCATACAATTCTATGATACATCATCTGTGTATTGCATCATGTGCCCACCATCCCAAGTCAAATCTTCTGACACCAAATATCCGGCTCCCTTTACATTTTACTACTCCCCACTCCCATTCCCTCTGGTAACCATAATACCATTGTCTGTGTATATGAGTTTTTGTTTGTCTTTTTTGCTTATTTGTTACTTTCAGTTTTATGTTAAGCAAAATGAGTCAGATAGATTACTTCAAATATATTCCAAGAAATGGGATCACTAGGACAAATGGCAACTTTATTTTTAATTTTTTGAGAAAACTTCATACTGTTTTCCACAGTGGGTGCACCAGTTTGCATATCCATCAAAAGTGCACTGGGATTCCCTTTGCTCTACATCCTTGCTGGCATTTGTTTTTTGTTGATTTACTGATGGTAGCCATTCAGGCAGGTGTGAGGCGATACCTCATTGTAGTTTTAATTTGCATCTCTCTAGTGATGAGTGATGTTGAGCATTTTTTTTTTCTATCAGTATTGGCTGTTTGTGTGTTTCCTTTGGTGAAGTATCTATTCAGGTCCTTTGCCCATTTTTTAAATTGAATTGTTTGTCTTCCTGGTGTTGAGTTGTATAAATTCTTCAAGTAGTATTACTTTTAAATACAGTGGTAGGCAATGGAGAATATGACATGAAAAAACACAAAGGGAGTACAGAAGTGCACTTGATCATAATTAAGTGTATTTTGAAAATAGTATAGTAAAAGTCCATTTGACATTGAGTGGTAAGAAAAATACCAAAGCATCATGGGAATATGTGGACATGGAAATAGTACAGATTCAAAAGAAAGTCAAAGCTTAAAAAATAAAGATAAAGCCTTTTGGAGGAAATTAAATAAGCGTTCTAAAGCAAAAAACAAAAATAAGGCAGAAAAACTCATGGAGACTGTCCCAATTCATTTTTGAAGAGTAATAGTTATGCAAATAATTTATTAAAGATATTTTGGAATTGGCTTATAACAGTTCCAGTTAGGCATGAAATATTTATTAATTTTCCTTCTGGTTATCATCAGAAGCAATAATGATGAATATTTATATACAGCTCTCAGAAGTGCTACTGGGTTGTACAACTCTGGGGGACGTAGCCTATTCACATATAACACTGTGTGAATGATTTTCCTTAGCATCAGGTGATCTGGTAGCAATGACACTGTGTGGTAGGGCTTTACTGATGTTGTTAATTCATTTAATTTTCTCAATAACTGTCTCGCATAAATTTTTTATTACAAACCCTATATTAGTTTCTCTTCAGGGAAAGAGAGCCAACAGAAGATATTCTCTGTCTCTGTCTCTTTGTCTCTGTCTCTCTCTCTCTTTGTCTCTCTCTTAATACTACCTCTTCTAAACGAAACAAGACTTATTGAATACCTTCAAAGTTTTGGGCACTATTCTTAGAGCCAGGAATCAACAATGAACATAAAAGCAAATCTCTTGTTCTCATGGGTTTTCATTTCTATAAGGGTATTCAGACAATAAGTAGGAGCTAATGCATAGGGTGTTTATTGTATGCCAGCCACTGTTCAAAGCTCTTTACAAGTATGAACACATTCAATCCTCATAACAACCCTATGAAATAATTACCACTATTATTTCTCTTTGACAGAATTGGGAACCAAATGATTAAGTGACTTGCCCAAGGTTATAGACCTGGTAAAAGGCATTTCTCCCACTCTTTGTTACACTCTCTTAGTTCTATTGCAACAAGTTGAGAACACTCATGACATGAAACAAATATTCAGAAGACTTTCTGAGGCAAATGCAAATTTCTAGAAATACTTCAGTTTCTCTTATTGGCTGTTATTTCCCCACCATACTTTAAAAAAATCACTGGTTAGACCAATGTTTTCATTATGAAAGGAAGAGAAAATTATATCATTGAAAATAAACAATGAAAAGAGCTAAAGATATGAATATACAAAATGTGTCTATACAAATATCTATATCTGTGAGTCATAAATAGCCAGCCACACATATTTATACACATGTATTCTTTTCTCATTTCACCTTATATATCTCACCTCATTTAAAGCAAGGGGGCATGGAAGGATGTTCGGATGGATGGATAAATAGATGGATTGATTGGTAAAAAATAGTAGGTAGGTAAGTTGTTAAAAGAGAAAGACAGAAAAACAGAGGAAAAAGAAATTGCATATACTAATAAACTGAGTAAAAGAAATATACAATTGAAATAATTACAATTGAAAAAGAAATTGCATCTTCTGTGCCAATATACTTACCACTTTTTTTTTCCCTCAAGATAATGGATTTAGGAGAAATGCATAATTTCCTAGCCCTTTACTCAGGTAGTTTTCTTCTTTAGAGAAGGAAAATATCAAAGACACCTTCACATTTACCTGAAGTTTCATGTCATTAATGGTATTATGATATTTGAATATCAGAGAAAGCTGGTAATTATATTATCATTGCCCTATGCAATGCATATTTCAAAACAAGTCCATATAAAAGGATAAAATTTATTCAATAATTTAGTTTTTGAGAGTACCAAAGAATCTTAAGAGGCTCCATAGAGTATCTATACATTCAGCTGCAATGCTGATTTCTTCTAAAAAATGGGTGGATTGTTCCACAAAGTACAGACTCCAAGTGCTTACTGATTATGATGTCTTATTCTGCAGTAATGGAAAAGGAAAAACAAGTATTTTCAATAGGTACTTTTGCAATTAAGTTCTTGAGATTTCTGTGAGTGATTCTAGTTGATTAGGAAATATTTTTTTCAGACAATTATTTAGCGCACTGGGAAGTGTGCATTATATTATCAGAATAAATGCTCAAGAATTTATACAAATAATAATTCAGAGCTTTTATTTATGTTACCATGTCTTCTCAAACCATGAAGAGAAGAGTTACATTGGTTATTGCAGTTTATGAAAATAAGAATTTATAAATCTATATCTTCAACTTCCAATCACATTCCATAGTGGAGGTCCACATAGATCTGTATCTTCTTTCTCGAAACTATTATATTTTTCTATAGAAAGCAAAAGCAAATTTCTTGGTAATGAGCATCAGTTATTTTTTATTCTGTTTTAATTTGGCATTTAATTTAAAATATATATATCAGCAAATTCTCTTACTTGTCAACATAATGACAAAGAACTGTAGGTTAAATATCAATGTTCTTTTAAATGTTTTCCTCAGATTGAAGGGCATCCAAAGGAGGTTGAATGAAATACTATCAGTTTTCCAGACATTAACCTGATTTTCTTATTACCCTTACTTCTTTACTCTAATTCTACCAACCTCATTAATGGTAAAATTGAAAGATATGATTTTAATAGTTCACCCAATGGCTGTGTTCCCCAAAATGATTTTTCAACTGACATGAAGAATTCACATTGAATGCTAAAAAGAACTAATTCTTAAACTTTTTTCAACCCCAATATAGTACATAATAGACAATAATGACAAAGCAAGAATTGTCTAGAGTGAGAAGTACATACACTGGAGTTTTGTAAAACCCTGAGGGATATCTGATACGCATAGTATCCTCAGTTTATTACCACTTTTAAGTATAGAAGATGTTGTTAATATATGAGCAAGAACAGTAACCAATTTTATTAATATTTTTAATCAAATTTTTTCTAAATTAGTCCTACTGGAGACCATGTCTCAGAATAAAGATTCCACTAAACGAAGAGAAAATATGGGGTGCATAAACACTGGTTGTTGCTGTTGCTGTTGCTGTTGCTGTCAAGAGAAGAAGATTTACATCAGTACAGTTGTGTGAGCAGATGGAAAGCCCAAGCTTATAAGAGTAGTATTTGCATATTGGATCTCTGGTTAAATCATGGCAAGAGCTGGTACTTGATAAATATGATTTCACATAAATAAGATAAAGAAGGATTCACTCAAGAGAATAAAAGAATACAGAACAACGTTAGTATCTCCTATGATAGTAAAGGGCATGAGAGACTATTTCTCCTATTACTTGTTCCATTTAAGAATTTTGCTAAAGTATAACCAAAAGGCAAAGAAGAGAATATCATAGCTGACTGGCTAAGAGTTCAGGTAGCAGTTTGAAATGTTGAACTAAGTAAGACAGCCAAAGAAAAAGTCAAACTGTGAAAAAAGAATGGCACACTCAGCAGTCTTCTCTTTTAAAATATATGGACACCCAATAGTCATTATTAAATATTACCATATGTATGAAAAACAAGTGTGTGTGTGTATGTATTCATGTATGCACTTCCATACATACATATACACACACATTGTGAATAAAGTGAAGTGGAGACTAACAAAAGCAGGTTCACAGCTGTCAGTTCATTCATTGTCAATTCATTCTCACTCTGAGTATGTGCTCCTGGGCTAAGTGCTCGTGAATAGCTAAGTCATGAGCTCTTTCTCTCTCTTTTCCCTTCTCTTCAGTTTTTCTTTTTTTGTACTTCATTTTCTACCCATTCTTCCTCCCTTCCCAGGAGATGCTTCAAAGCTCTTTGTCATGTTGTTAGTTCTATCACAGTAAATGACCATAATTAAGGCTTTCCATGCAAACCTTGGGCTTTGGCCGTGAATTCTCCTGTAAGGGACTAGGTAGATGTTTGTTTACTAGGAGTGACTGACACACAGTGTCCATTGTCACACTACCATGCCAGTGTTTGACTCCTGTTTTGGCAAATGCTGTTTACCAGGCATCTTCTTCTACCAGAGTATGAACTGTATTTTTTATCTCTCCCTTCTCTAATCTTCCTGTCTGGATTGTTTTTTAATATATTTGCTACATGCTTCATGTAAATATTCTGGCTTTGCTAAAGTAACTGCTTTGTCTTGCCCAATCCAATTCCAGCCCCTCCCTTTTTTTTTTTTTTTTTGGATTGGAAAAGCAGTAGCAGTTATGTTATTCTTGGGTCATTTATTTGAGCTGACTTACACTTTTTAGTTATCGACTCAAGCTTTTATTACATACTTATTTTTAATTTTTCCTTTCTATTATTGACATTTTAATTTTATTTCAATTGCTATGGAAAACAGGCAACATATACTTTAATGTTTTTAATTATCAAAAAGAACATTTAAATGTATTTGAAACAACAGCATATATTTGGAAATAGATGAAGTGTTTATTAAAGAAGCAGCAGAAAGATCTTAAAATATTAACCACATCTGAATACTATCTTAATTTTGTGAGCAAACATGCAGACATACACACACCTTAAATGTACCATGAATTCAATTGAAATCAAAATGTTGCAACTTCTGGTCAAGATGGAGGATTAGGTAAAGACAGCTTACTTCTTTGCAAAGCCACATGAAAATTAAAACTGAAATATAGAATGACCATCACTAAGAACCATCAGAATTGAGTTGAATGGAAATCCAACAGAGTAAAAGAAACCACATCCATCAGGACTGGTACAAGGGATGCAGATGCAGAATGGACTGGTCTTACACCCATGTGTGGTGGATAAAAATTTGGTAGGCATATCTCAGAAATGAAGAATCCCAGTCCCACACCGGGACCCCCAGCCATGGGTTCCAGTGCCAGGAACATATGTCCCCAAACTTCTGGCTTCAAAACCCACTGGGAATTGAGTAGATAGAGGAAACTTCTGGAGTCCAAAGCAGTTCCCCTTAAAGAATCCACAAACAGACTTAATCACACTCAGTCTCTCTGAGTTCTAACACTAGAGTAGAAGCTTGAAAGGTACCAGTGGCATATGCAGAAGAACTGAAATGTCTGCCATCAGTCAAGAGCTGGAAGACAGCTTTCTCCCAGACAGAAGGATAGGTAGAAGCCACTGTTCCTTTCCTGAGTCCTCTATCCAGAGAGCCACCTGTCAGGGGTCATATCTGAGACTCCATCAACCTGACTAACACTGTTTTCCTCACAATGAAGATCCCCTGAGACTCTGTCTCACCCAACTTACAGGCCCAGCCAAACTGTTAACCATGACTTTTCCATATGAATGGTTGGCCTTGGCTATGTTTCACAACTTCTTAATCCTATCATACAAGCGATAGACAGCCTCAGTGATACCCAGCTCCTGTACCTCTTGTTAAGTGATCCAGGCCCCACATTAACAATAGCCAGCCTACATTCACAGTTTGGCTTTGTCTGGGAATCTCCAAGCCCAGTGTACATAGCAGTCATCTCAGATTGCTTTATAACTCTTGCAGGGTGGCTTCAGGCAGAACACAGGTGAAAGTTGATCTTGGCCTGCACCACTGAGAAAACCCCAGAGTTTGCACACCCTGTGAAGAGCTACAGACCACATTGGAGCACCATCAACCCACCAACCCAGCGTTTGCATAGCTGATCCTCCATGGAGGACAGAGGTTGGTGGTCAGTGGTCACAGCCAGTCCTTATAGCTGACTCACCTGGGTAAATACCTCCCATTGACCTGCCAACAGCAATCAAGGTTCAACTACAAGAGGAGGTTGTATTCAGTCCACACAAAGGGCACACCTTGAGAACCCAGGTTGGGTGGTAGGGGATGCTGTGCCACTGGATCCTACAGGACACCTACTACATTAGGTCATGCTAACAAGAGATGGAGTTATAAAACTCTACCTCACACAAAGAAACAAACACAGGGAGGCTGCCAAGATGAGGAGACAAAGAAATAATACCCCAATGTTTCTTTGAAGATCAAAACTCTAGGAAAAGAACTAAACAAAATGGAGATAAGCAATCTATCAGACTCAGAGTTCCAAACACTGGTTATAGGAATGCTCAAGGAACTTAATGTGGACTTCAACAGCATAAAAGAGATCCAGTCAGAAATGAGGGATACAGTAATTGAAGTGATGAACAATTTACAGGGAAACAACAGTAGAGTGGATGAAGCCAAGAATCAAATAAATATTTTGGAAAATAACAAAGCAAAAAAAAATGGAAAAAAGAATTAAAAAATGAGGATACTGTAAGCAGCCTCTGGGACAACTTTGAATGATACAACATTTGCATCATAGGGGTGCTAGAAGGGGAAGAGAAAGAAAAAGAAATTGAAAATCTATTTGAATAAATAATGAAAGAAACATTTCCTAATTTGGTGAAAGAAATAGACATACAAGTCCAGGAAGCACAGAGAAGCCCAAGCAAGATGGACGCAAAGAGGCCACTCCAAGACACATAATAATTAAAATGCCAAAGGTTAAAGAAAAAGAAAGAATCTTAAAAAAAGCAAGAGAAAAGCAGTTAGTTATCCCCTATAGTTATGAGAGTTCAATAAGACTGTCAACAGATTTCTCAAAAGAAACTTTTCAGGCTAGAATGGATTGGCTAGAAACATTCAAAGTCATGAAAAGCAGGGACCCAAACCAAGACTGTTCTACCCAGCAAAGATATCTTTTGGAATCAAAGGGCGATAAAGAACTTTCCACACAAGAAAAAAACTGAAACAGTTCATCATCACCAAACCATTATTATATGAAATGTTAAAGGGACTTATTTAAGAAAAAGAATATCAAAATTATAAAGAATAAAATATCAATAAATACATATCTATCAACAATTGAATCTAAAAAAAAAAAAAAAAAAAACCTATGCAAACAAGAACAGAGACCTGTGTCATGGATATAGAGAACATTTAGATGGTTTCCAGATAGGAGCAGGTATGGGAAATGGGTAAAGAGGTGAGGAGATTAAGAAGTACAAATAGGTAGTTACAGAATAACCATGCAGATGTAAAGTACAGTATAGGAAATGGAGTGCCAATGATATTATACACATGACCCATGAAATTGTCTGAGGAAGTGGGGGGGGGTGCTGTGTGGAGAGGGGAAAGGGGGATCAATTGGAACAACTGTAATAGCATAATCAATAAAATATAATTTAAAAAAATGTTATGCTTAAAAAAAGACACTGCAACCAGAGATTCATGTCTACTGCTGCAATAATGGCAGGCAATTAGAGTTATATATAGTACTCAAAATTACTACA
Organism: Glossophaga mutica; assembly: GCA_039655065.1. Classification (NCBI taxonomy): domain Eukaryota; kingdom Metazoa; phylum Chordata; class Mammalia; order Chiroptera; family Phyllostomidae; genus Glossophaga; species Glossophaga mutica. The sequence continues at coordinate 80,978,456 of CM077304.1, forward strand.
TATGGATAAAAGGAAAGAGGGGTTTATTAACTGGAGGAGAACATATTCAAATAAATAAATTGCCTGAAAAACTAGCTCCCAGTGTATGATTAAAAACACAGTTATGTTTTTTCATTATTGTAAAAATTTTTGGTTAACAAAATAAAACTATTTCATTTTGATAATAGGCTCATGCTGTTGGCACGAAAATATGTTTTTTAAATTATATATGAAAGCAAAGCTATAAATAGTGCATCTGGTTATTTTCAGGCATTAACTTAAGATAAGAAAAAAAATTAAAAGTGAACGATACTTAGTTGCAGTGAATGGATATTGCCACTGTTCATTATTCAGGGAATATGGACAAAGAAGTATGTGATATAATGTAACACAGGTTTTGTAGTCCACATCAGAGAAAACATGTGTGGTTATTGTGGTAGCAGTAATAGAAAAATATAGAAAATACTTCATAGAAAAGTAATAGAAAAATACTGCTAAGAAAGCAGTAATAGTAAAAAATTAAAAAATCCCTAGATGAATTATGTTCCAAAAACATATCCTAGAAACCTACAGAGGTTAAAGAACAATAATAAATGTTTGTTTTTATTTTCATGGATTTGTTGCTATGGTGACCTTTTGAAATAATGAGAAGGCAGCATAGTCAGTGATTTAAATCTGACAGTCTGTTATCAGACCAGAGGTGGGTGTTCATTAGATAGAAATTAGGGATCACATTTTAATTTTTATACATGCTACTTGTTATGGTTTGACATTTATTTTGATAGCTGTTTTTGTTTGCACAAATTTACAAATTCACAAATTCATCATGAATACAGATTACTTGTACTATTCAAGAGATAATATTCATCTAGCACAACTGATAACACTAGCAAACAACATGCAATACAGAATGGACAATATTTATCATAAGAACTGAAAGAAGCCTGGGATAATATCTCTGACATTTTTACCATTGATATGACTAACTTTGACATTGAAACCTTGCTCAGTTTCTCAGCTATAGAATAGGCCAGAGCGATCATCCTGATTTCTAACAGGAAAAAGAAAAAAAATGGGTTAGCAAAAGCAAGGCCAACTATTTAGAAACATCTCCCACCTGTTGTCCTAAAACATATAATTGCTGAGCATGACAGGTTATAGGCTCTGTTTCTTGGGACATGGTACAGAGGGTTACACAACTGAAATGCTTGCTTAAAATTTCCATTTAAAAAAGTCTACATTGTGGAATCTACATGTCACTAAAAACTTGGAGCTATTATATAGCTCATTACAGCTGGCACAGTGTACTGCCTAGGGACCCCTTGCCCAGTGGGAGTTCTCAGAAGCAGAATCCTTGGCAGGCACTTTTCCGAAGGCAAAGTATTTCTGTTAGAAATGCTGTGAGTCACACATAGACGATTTATGAGAACTCTCTTTCAGAGGTTCCATGAAGTAGACCATAAAACAGTACAGTAAAAAGAGCACTAGACTGAGAACCCAAGGACCTTATGAGTAATGCTGGCCAGACCCTTAAGCCAGTCACGTGACCTTAGGTTGGCCTCAATTTTCTCTTCTGCAAAATGAGAACTTTGGACTAAACCATCTCTAAGGTCCTTTACCTCTAAAATCTGATGATTCTCTTCAGCATTACTATGTTTATTTTCCTTTGATTACTGGAAATAAAGTAAAGGTTTATACTGAAAAAGAACTGGTGGAGCATAACTTTTTGTCAAATATCTTTACGTTCAAAGAGATTTAGTACAAACGCATATCTACCACAGTTTACATCTTTGGAGAAAAAAGAAAAAAGAAAAGCCTAGGACATTTGTAAATGGTATATTATAAGTTGCACTACAAACATCAAATAGAAAAATGTAACATAAATATCATACTACTACAAATAATATGAAATATATTTACAATTGTTCTTTCATAAAATATCTTTTTTGGGACTTTACATAAAAATTAATGGTGTAAAACATGGAAAGGTATTTATAAACCCAAAGTTAATTTGAACCTTTCAACAGCAAAATAATTCTGATATGCTGATTGATTTTGCTTTTCTGCTTTTTTGCAGTCTAACCTGCCATAGACTGAAGTGCATGTCTCTTCAAAATTCATATGTTAAAACCTAACCCCCAATGTAATGATATTTGAAAATGGTGGCTTTTGGAAAATGATTAGGCCATGAGGTTGGAGCCCTTCATGGATAGAATTAGAACCTATTGTGGGTATCTTCATCTTATTTTTAATATTATTGAGGAACACTTTAAATTTTTGCCATTTAATTAATGTTTAATGGTGATTTCTAAAGAAAATTATTGATCGTGTTAGAAGACATTTAATACTAACATGTATGAACTACAATTTAGGCATCTTCTCTTCAGAGAAAAGAGAAAAAAACTAAACAAAGTTGTAAAGGGTAAATTATAAGTTTCAGTACATGATTCTCAAACAGAAAGCCTTATATTATTAGCAAATTACTTTAATGATGCAAAATATATTTAACTCACGTTTTATTTTTAATCGGAGAAATTGTTAAAAATTAATGAAATGATTTTTCTTATTTTATTGGATATTCATCCAAGGAAGTATGCTCTAGCATTTCTATATTTTCAATCCATTGAAGCTTTATTTGTAGCCAACTTCTTGTGTATGTTCCATTTGCACACTCAATATACATGTAGGCATTTTTGAAGATTAAAACTATGTGTGGGATCAGTCAAAAGTGGCATAGACACATGTCTGTGTTAGAATGAACTTCTTTTGTTTTATTTTTAAATTAAAATGATGTCCTTCCCCCCTGCGCCATAATTGGATTGCCAATTCTTAGAAAAAATTTTTTAAAATCCTATTTCTAAGAAAAATGTTTGTAAATATACCATTTCTCTTGCATTTCAAAAGTGTTTTTGTTTTAGGCATTTATTGTCTCCTGATCATCTTGGTGCACTATTTATTATTAAAATTATCAATATTTTTACTATTTAAGGTATTGTCTTTAAGTGCTATGACATCCAACTTAAAATTAGTTACTTCTTATTTGTTTATCATTTAATTTTAAATCACTTTTTGACATTTCACTTTAGGTATATTTTTTCTTACATAAGAAAATTTACTTAGGTAAATTTTATTGTTTGTATTTATTTATACAAAACTGAGTCTTTGTCAGAGAATATCATATTATTCAACCCATTGCTTTTCATAGATGGTAATATTTGATCTTATTTCTTTGATAACATATATTTTATGCCATGTATAAAATGTACTAAGAATTTGTAGCTTACTTTTTTCTTAGAATAATCTTGCCTGACTAATCAAGTTTTCTTGGGTTTTATTTATCTTTACAAATATTACTGCTCATAACCACAATATCATTTTTGGGGATTAACCAAAAATGTAAGTATATTCACTAATCATCACTGTATCTAATTCACAATATCCTCCACATTGAGATATTTTCTCTTATTTAACTTTCACTTGAGTGCAGAAGATCTTCAACTAGTTGCCACAGAGAAGACTCATGAGCAATGGACTTTGAATTCTTAAATGTCATGTTGTGCTGACTCTTAGTCCACAAATAAAAAATATATATTGACTGAGCATGGATTCTAGTTTTGTAGTACATTCTTGTCAAATGTCTGTAAATGGTCTTTACTTTTTTCTAGATTTTAATATTTTAATGAGAATTCTATACCAGTTTATTTTTTCCAGAAGAAAAGGTTTATTTCAATATTAAATTCTTGATGTTCTCCTAAATGTTACAGCAGCATAATTTAGTATCTTTCTTAAAACCCAAAGTCACATATGTGTTTGGATTCTTCTTCCAGGTGAGTTAGGTCAGCTTAAGCTTACTTTTTGAGAAATGTGGACAGGAGAAGAAATAATTAGCATATGCTTAAGCTGTCTTCCTAGATTCTTCCTGAATTATACATTTTTTCTTATCCCAGTAGTCCCAATGACTGTTTAACTTACCATTGGAGACAAAAATTCATAGAACAATTCAGTTTGTTCACTTATCGAAATGTTTTACTTAAAAAGTTAAACATATTGTCCTCCATTCCTTTTTTCCTATAAAATGTCACACATTACCAAACCCAACAAGCAAACAGTATTAATATTTTTAAAAATAAAGAGTTTAAAACAAGTTGAAGTGTCTATATTAAGGATTATTCCAACTTATGGTTCTTAAATAAGAATATTTTATAAGAAAAATAAAGAAAATGCATCCTTCAATTTTTTAAAAGAGAGATTTAGTATGAAGGAAAGAAAAAACACTAGTTTTGGATAATATCTACTTCCTATGAACTGTGTAAATGAGGCAGAAACACAAAACCTTGATGTGTAGTTGTTGAAATGTCTTAAAATGAATATTGTGATGGGTTGTTAACCATGTCCCCCTACTAGTTCCAAATATTGACATTACTATGAGAATCCTCAGGATATTTTGTTTTATGTGAAGCATTAATGCACTTTGATATCACCAGACAAATGCAAAAGAAAGCAGAGCATAAAATGGCTAATAAGGCAGTAGAAATTTAATTGTAAATGACAGTATCTAGAGACCAGCAGACCTTGTCCTGAAATAGCTGAAAGTCTTAGGCAAATAATAAACCTCAAACTCAAAGAAACGATGAGAGCTTGAAATTCATAGCTTTATAATTTCTCTCTTCTTTTATGTGATTCCACTGAAAAGTGACTTAAATATAGAACTGCAGAACATAAAGTGAAGTCCCTTGACACAAAGGTATAATTTCTGTGTATCTCTTAACTCGATGGAGAGCGCTTGAGGGGTTTATCATCTTTATGCTGCTGCAGAAGTTTCATACGACCTGCAAGTTCCTACCTCTGGCATTCACCAGACACACACAGATATTATGAAAGGGAAGCTAGCCTTCCCTTTATTTAATAACAGCTCCCCAGAGAGAATCCCAAAGGCACTGCTCACTAGCATCACAAGAAGAACTAGATATTGTCTTTCCATGACTCTTTAACTCTATTCTCTATAGCAAAAAGAAAACAAACAAACAAAAAAAAAACTATAGTTTTTCTTGTGAACCTACAATAAGCCCTGGCCCTCTGTCTCCTCTGATATATGACAGAATGAAAATGCACAAACGAAAAGGGATATTTGTTTTTTTATTGATGATTATTATTCTTTCAAATAACCACAAAACCACCTCATGTTCACATTTAAGATAGTGATTATAGACTATAAAAATAATTAAAAACTATCTTTTGATGTGCAAAACCCAATGTCTCACAATTGCACACTCCATTATTAACCTTTTATAATACTTCTAGAGCTTGGAAAAGGGATGGGGATAAAACTTAATTGCTATATTCTTCCTAAAATATATTTATTGATTATGCTATTACAATTGTCCCATTTCCCCCACCTTTATTCCCCTCTGCCTTGCACCACCCCTCCCACCCACATTCTTCCTCCTGAGTTCATGTCCATGGATTCTACATACAAGTTCTTTGGCTTCTACATTTCCCATACTATTCTTAATCTCTCCCTGTCTATTCTGTACCTACCATTTATGCTGCTTATTCCCTGTACCATTTCCCTCATTCTAGCCGCTCCATCTCCCCACTAATAACCCTCCCTGTGATCCCCATTAATGGGATTATGTTCCTGTTCTGGTTGTTTGCTTAGTTTGTTTTTGTTTTTACTTGTTTTAGGTTTGGTTGTTGATAGTTTTGAGTTTGTTGTCATTTTACTGTTCATATTTTTGATCTTTTTTTAGATAAGTCCCTTTAACATTTCACATAATAAGGGCTTGGTGATGATGGACTCCTTTGATTTTGCCTTATCTGGGAAGCACTTTATCTGCCCTTCCATTCTAAATGATAGCTTTGCTGGATAGAGCAATCTTGGATGTAGGTCCTTGCCTTTCATGACTTGGAATACTTCTTTCCAGCCCCTTCTTGCCTGGAAGGTCTCTTTTGAGAAATCAGCTTATAGTCTTATGGGAACTCCTTTGTAGGTAACTCTCTCCTTTCCTCTTGCTTCTTTTAAGATTCACTCTTTATCTTTAATCTTGGGTAACTTAATGATGATGTCCCTTGGTGTGTTCCTCTTGGGTCCAACTTCTTTGGGACTCTCTGGGCTTCCTGGAAGTCTATTGTCTTTGCCAGATTGGGGAAGTTTTCCTTCATTATTTGTTCAAATAAGTTTTCAATTTCTTGTTCTTCCTCTTCTCCTTCTGGCACCCATATGATTCAGATGTTGAAATGTTTAAAGTTGTCCCAGAAGTTCGTAAGCCTCCCCTCATTTTTTTGAATTCTTATTTCTTCATTTTGTTATGGTTGAATGTCGTTTCTTCCTTCTGATCCAAACTGTTGATTTGAATCCCAATTTCCTTCCTGTCACAGTAGGTTCCCTGCGCATTTTCCTTGATTTCACTTTTCATAGCCTTCACTTTTTCCTCTGTTTTGCAACCATTCTCAACCATTTCTGTGAGCATCCTGATTACCAGTGTTTTGAACTCAGTATCTGATTAGTTGGCTATCTCTTCAACACTCAGTTGTATTTTTTTCTGGAGCTTTGATCTTTTCTCTCATTTGGGCCATATATTTTTTGTCTTCACACATCTGTTACATAGTAAGGGGTAGAGCCTTAGGTATTCACCAGGGTGGGGCAACCCACGTCGCTGAATTGCGATCTGTATGTGGGGGAGGGGTCCAAGAGGGAATAGTGCTGCTTTCTCCACTGATTGCCAGTTTTCAGTCACTTCTCACACTTCCCATAAGCAAACTGGGCCCTTCTGGTGCTGATTCCCAGATGGGTGGGTTTATGTATGTTCTAGGACCCTGTCGATCTCCCCAATGAAGTCTTCTGTGAGGCTGGGAGTTTCTCCTGTGGCCACAACCCCTGCAGGTGTTTTCATTCAGAGGTTTTGAGGCTTTATTTCCCTTAGTTGAGTGAGCAACCCTTAGTTGCTCAGTCTGTCTCTCTCCCCAGTTGTTCCTCCTGGTTTATCAGCATGCAAATGTGGGACTGCCTGGTCCTCCAGCTTCTACCTTGCTGTGAGTCCTCTCAGCCTCAGCTGCCTGTCTCTGCCCCTCCTCCTGGTCTGGATGAAAGCTATCTTCTTTTATTTATATTAAACCCAAGGCCCACAGAGTTTATGTGATTTAATTTCCCAATATTATTTTCATAGTTAGTGATTAAAAATACTAAAAAAAAGAAAATGTATTATTAACATTGAGGATTTTTATATGTGGAAACTGTGCACCCTAGGAACATTATAGTACTAATTCATATAAATTTATTTTAACTTTTTGGTTAACTATGTGTTTTATATATTTTTGCATTTTTAGTGGACTCTCCATCTTAACCTTAATCATTCTTTTCAAGGTTCTACACCATCTTCTCATTACCATTATGTTTAACTGAATCTTCAATGCCTGCAGTATGTAAACATCCAAAGAACTATGACAAGACCTCATCATTTAAGAGGCATATGATTGCTCCTTAACAGCACATAAATCTGTCCCTCTGATCCTCCCCTAAATGCTATTGAAACTCTGTGTCTGTCCATGTTCTCATCTACTATATAATGCCAGAGGAAAATGTATTATTTCTTTCAAAGCTAACCATAGGCATTATTGGACTCCCCTTCAAAACTTCACTTTTCTGATTATTAAATCTCTTTTTTAAAATATCACTGCGTCCCTTTCTACTGACTCCGTATCCTCTGTCATCTCAGGTTTTTAGTCTCTCTTTGTCTTTCTTGATTCTACATAAGCAACACTTTCTCTCTTCACCCAGCATTCCACTTAATCCTTTGATAATATGTTGCCACAACACCCTTTTCTCTGTGACTGACTCCTGAAGTTTCTCATAGATAATGCTTTCTCAGTCCCCACTCTTCTGTGTCTCTCTAATGCACTTGTTAGAGTGACTGCATGGAAAACACAAAGATCTATTTGAAATTCTCATTACTCCTCATTATTTATTTGCAGTATATTATATAAGATCATTTTGTTATGTTCTATAAATTCTGCACAGCTCTTAATAACAAGGTAATTAGTGTGTTGGTAATACCAAATAAGAGACCTTGCACATATTGTGGTGTAACCAATTCTTGGTATAAGGTACTGGATTGAGCATACATTTCTGGTAGCACTGATGCATTCGAATTTCTTTACCTCTTAAATTTTTTTCTCTCACACTTTTCAGAGCAATACTCTTCTTGATACTCCAATTATTTCATAGCCCTTATCCAATTTATTTTACTAACTTACCATCATCCTCCACCACTTTATTTCTGGCTAGTAAAAGGTTTTAGATCTTCTTTTTCCCTGTTTTATTTCTGCTGTGTTGCTATCTATATGTTGCATTAACTAGCATTTAAATTCTGATGGTTTCTATATCTCTGTCTCCATCATCTGTCCATATATAGCTCTAGTGTCATCTCACATAGGATGCTGTGAGGTCTATTAATATATCTTATGATGTATCCCAAAGTGGACTTGATCCTATTTAAAAATCACAAATGTAACATGCTGTTTCAGAGTTAGTGCTACTAACTTCATATAGGCTCCCATACTTATTACCTGAAATCGTATGACATTTTTATTTAAATGTAATTTTAAATATCTGACAGGTTGTTTATTCACATGATTCAAAGCTCAAAAAGTAAAAAATGGTATATTGAAAAGAAAGGTTCCTTTATTACTTGTCCCCTAGTTACCCAATTTCTGAGACATAAGCACTCTTGTTTGTAAAATTATTCCAGGTTTACAGTAGAAAATAAGTGTATATTTTTATTTTTCTTTGCTTTTAAAAAATAGCATGCTATATACATTATTTTGCTATTTTTCTTTCACTAAATGCATCCTGGAGTTTGTCTTATATCACTCCACAAAGAAGTTTCTTCACATTTTTTAAAAACGTTCTTTCTTTTTAAAATAGTTTATTTATTTATTTTTAGAGAGAGAGAAAGGGAAGGAGAAAGAGAGGGAGAGAAACATCACTGCATGGCTAAAGAAAACTATTAAAATAAAAAGAGAGCCCACTGTATGGGAAAACATATTTACCAATGATACCTCAGACAAGGGTTTAATCTCCAAAATATATAAAGAACTTACATGACTCCACTCTAAGAAGACAAGCAACCCAATTAAAAAATGGGCAAAGGACTTGAACAGACACTTCTCCAAGGAGGACATACAGAGGATCCAGAGACACATGAAAAGATGCTCGATATCGCTAGCTATCAGAGAGATGCAAATTAAAACCACAATGAGATACCACTTGACACCAGTCAGAATGTCCATCATAAACAAAGCAACAAACAGCAAGTGTTGGAGATGTTGTGGAGAAAAGGGGACCCTAGTGCACTGTTGGTGGGATTGCAGACTGGTACAACCACTATGGAAAGCAGTATGGAATTTTCTCAGAAAGCTAAAAATGGATCTACCTTTTGACCCAGCAATTCCACTGCTTGGATTATATTCTAAGAAGCCTGAAACGCCAATCCAAAAGAACCTATGCACCCCATGTTCTTAGCAGCACAATTTACAATAGCCAAGTGTTGGAAGGAACCTAGGTGCCCATCAGTAAATGAATGGATCAAGAAACTATGGTACATTTACACAATGGAATTCTATGCAGCAGAAAGAAAGAATGAGCTCCTACCCTTTGCAACAGCATGGATGGAATTGGAGAGCATCATGCTAAGCGAAATAAGCCAGGCAGTGAAAGACAAATACCATATAATCTCACCTTTAACAGGAAATTAATCAACAAAACAAACAAACAAGCATAATATAACCAAAGACACTGAAATTGAGAACAGGCTAACAGTGACCAGAGGGCAGAAGGGAGGGAATTTCAGGGGAAAAAGGGAAGGGTTTAGAGCAACAAGTATAAAAGACACATGGACAAAAACTAGGGAACTGGAAATGGGAGGGAGTAGGGAGAGCTGGGGCAGTGGGCTGGGATGGGAGTAAAAGACAGAAAACTGTACAAGAACAACAATTAAAATAAAAATTATAAAAATAAAAAATAAAAGTTTAGGGGAAAATTAAAATAAATAAATAAAATCCAGAAAAAAAGAAGAAAGAAGTGTTTATAGAAAGACAAAAACAAATCATGATAAAAAAAAAGAATGGCTTTATTTTATTGCAGACATTACCTATATGCTATACTAGTTTTTTATGAATACTGTATTTTTTTTTAATGTAGTGGGAGTTTCATACAAACATTATAAGGAATTTGACTAAGATAAAATCCTAGGACTTTAGTTCCTTTATGGAATGGATGCTTCTGCCTAACCCCCAGGTAACATTTGATCTCAAGACCCACAATTATGTCTCTGGAACATTGGTTTCTCTGCTTTCCTGGGCTCTTTATTTGTCTTTTTAGTATTCTTGGACTTGTCTTTGTTTATTTTCTTTTACTTTTCTAATTTTATACTAATGTTCAGAATTGATACATATCCATGTCCTAATTTTTATAAAATAACCCAAATATTACATTATTTCCAGTTGACTTATTGATTTAAGAATTTCATACTCTAAATTTTTTTGCCACCAAATGTGTTGGGATTCAAAAGTTCCTTATAAATAGTATTGCAGTTTGTAAGTGAAAATTAATTTAAAGATTTTACTTAAAAAGTTATTGATAGGAGGAAAGTGGTAAGTAAAAGTTGAATATATGTAAGTTTTATAGAAAATAATTTAGTTTGAATTGATTATTTGTTTACCAGAAAAGTTTTATATTGTCTTTAGAATGAGAATGCAATTGCTATCATTGCTACTATATTGGATATTACAATATTGGATATATAAGGTAATATCTGCATTTTTATTGTTATCCACATCCCTTTACATCTTACTTTTTAATACCACAGTGTGCATAATTTCATTATATATTTAGTTTCTGTGATAGAAGTGGCTGTGATATGAAGATATTGCATTTGCAAGTGTTTTGTCCCCTAATATCTCCATAGAAATGCACAATGAAAACATAACAGGGATAGAGAGTATGCAACTTTTTCACTTAACTTACCATTGATCCAGACATTTTATTATACTTGTGTTTAATGTATCAGAATTATTAGTATTTAATAAGGAATGAAAGTACATGGGTATGTTTAAGTAGCTTTAATTCATTTAAAATTGCCTTACTATTCTTTGAGATTGGTCTTAGAACTATGTTTTTGAATATATCTTCTAGGGCAAACACAACAAAAAGAAACAAATGGGACTTTAATAAACTAAAAATCTTATGCCTTTTGAAAGAAAATACCAACAAGAGAAAAAAGGCAATGTATTTAATGGAAGAAGATTTTCCAAATGATATATCCTAGAGATTAATATCCAAAATATATAAGGAACTCATACAGTTCAACATAAAGAAAAACATTCTGGCCCTGGCTGGCGTAGCTCAGTGGATTGAGCGCGGGCTGCGAACCAAAGTGTCACAGGTTTGATTCCCAGTCAGGGCACATGCCTGGGTTGCAGGCCAGGCCCCTAGTGGGGGCCACGTGAGAGGCAACCACACATTGATGTTTCTCTCCCTCTCTTTCTCCATCCCTTCCCCTCTCTAAAAATAAAATAAGTAAATAAAATCTTTAAAAAATATTTTTAAAAAAAGAAAAGAAAAACATTCTGTTTAAACAACAAAAAACGTGGTAGACATACAGATGGCCAACAGATGTGTGAAAAGTTGCTCAACATCACTAAACATCAGGGAAATGCAAATCAAAACCACAATGAGGTATCACTTCACACCTGTGAAAATGGCCATCATCAGTAAATCAACTAACACAAGTATTGGTGAGGATGTGGAGAAAAGGGAAATGACATGCACTGTTGGTGAGATTGTAAATTGGTGTAGCCACTATGCAATACCTTGGAGGTTCCTGAAAAAATTAAAAATGGGACTGTCATATGACTCAATAATCTCTCTTCTGGATATTTATGCAAAGAAATCAAAACACTGAAAATATACATGCACTCCTATGTTCATTTTGATATTAGTTACAATAGCTGATGTATGGGAAAAGCTGTGTCTATTGATAGATATGTGGATAAAGAGTGTATGGCACATTTATACAATGGAGTATTACTCAGCCATAAAAAGAATAAAGTCTTGCCATTTGTGGCAACTTAGATGGACCTGAGAGCATTATGCTAGGTAAAAAGAATCAGACAGACAAAGACAAATACCATATAATTTCACTCATATGTAGAATTTAAACAGAAAAAAAAAAAGAACAAATAGGACAGAAGTAAACTGAGAGACAGAGGACAAATTGATGATCACCAGATGGGGAGGATGAGAGTAAATGATTGCCAAGTGCAAATTGCCAGGTATAAAAATAGTCACAGGCATGTAAAGCACAGCACAGAGAGTGTAGTCAGCAACATTGTAATGACAGTGGATGTTGTCCGTTGGGTGTTGAACCATCAGGGTGAGCACTTTGTAAGTCATGTACATGTCCAGCCACTGTTGCACACCTAAAAATAATATAATGTTGCATGTTGATTTCAACTGGAAAATAATATACACATGAATGAACAAAATCAGTCTATTATTTTCATCATTGAATAATTTCATAAGAAGTTTTATTCAAATTGGTTTTTATTTATTTATTTATTTTATTTATTTATCTTTAGAGGGGAAGGGAAGAAGAGAGGGAGAGAAACATCAATGTGCGGTTGCCTCTTGTATGTCCCCTGACGGGAACTGGCCTGGCAACCCAGGCATGTGCCCTGACTGGGAATCGAACCGCGATCCTTCGGTTCGCAGGCCCGCGCTCAATCCACTGAGCTACACCAGCCAGGGCTCAAATTGGTTTTTATAACAATGGAAAACCTCAGGTACCTTTTAAGTAAGAATTATTCTCCTTCTTGAACTGCTTACATTATGTGCCATTACTGCATCTTCCCCTGAAAAAACCTTCTTGCTTTTCAACCAGCTAATGTTTCATTTCCAAGATAATTTAATTAGAATTTTAGTAAAATAGAGGGCAACAACCGGTCATTTGACACATACTAATTGAAAAAACATCTCCCTGAATTTCATTTACTGTCAGTTAAGAGAGATTTTTTTTCTACATTTTAAAAATGACTGTGTTTAGCAAACCATTTGTGATATATAAACTGTACTTTATAATGTCTACTAAGAAATGAAAATATTCTTATGAAAAAGTTAAAATTATTTTTTTCACTTTATTGCCTTCCATCCCCGTTTTTCATGACCCTACATCATTTTTTTCCTTTTCTAGATTTCAATACTGGGACATGAATCTCATGGTGTTGCATTTTCAAAGTAATTTATTATTCCATTCCTCCCCTGCTATCTGTTGTGATAGTGTTCCAAATGATTTGAGCATATGCTATCAGGAAGGTTTTCATGCAACTAGCTGAAAGTTCATGTTAAGTTGGAACCGTTGAGGAGTGTGTGACTGAGTGCCAATGGGACAGGTTCTGGCACCGTCATATTTTGCCTCCATTCTGTGCATTGTTTCACTTGGGTCTGCTTTGCCATGGTACTGAGTGAATGGCCAGAAGCCAGAGGCTGCACCTTAGATGCTTTTTGTACTTCCACTGTTTCTAGTGCAGTTTTATGTGGCATAAAATACAATACTCCTTCACTTCCTCCCCTTGATCACAAATCTCTTTACAGCTAATCCTTCCAATGCTTTTCCTATATATGTGCAAACACCTGGAAACATATATATCGTAAAATAAAAATGAAATATACACACATTTATACACGTAGTTCTATAACTTTTTGCTGTTTTTAACCTTGTATGATAATATATGCGAATATGGACAAATTCTGATTTTCACAATTTTCTGGAGAAATAAATGCAATAAAGTGACCTACAGATGGAAAAATAAAGGAAAAGAAAAAGACAATAAAATCTGATAAAATAAAAGGTACAATATAAGAAGCTATACCTTTAAAGACACATGGGATTCAGCAATATCATCTTGTTTTCTGTTATTTATGTGCTCTTTTTGCTGTTTTTTTATTTCCTAATTTTGTTGGAGAGATTGAGGATTTTGAGGTACCATTTACTTTTACTTGAATAATTTAGAATTTATACAAATAATTTCTATTTCTTTGAGAGTTGCCATTGAATTAATCATTAAACATAACAAACTTTAAATAAATTTTTCATGAATATTCAATGTGAATCAGTATCTATAGACAATTTCCAAAAAGACAGGAACCTCCCCTGCAACCTGCTCCCCATTGCTCCCTAATGCCTGCCGCACATTCCCATGTTGAGATCACCCACATTTTGTTAACTTTTAAAATATAATGTGACACAATTAACGTATTCCAATAGTTTGATAATTTCATTGCTCCCCACTATTCCATTGTAGAGTATACATTTTTTATCATTGATACACTCAAATGCACATAAACGTAAAAATTCTTACAGATTATTTTTTTAATCAAGACACCAATTCTAAGCAAAGTAAGAAAAACTTCTATCATTTCTAAGTAAACTTGGTCAAATAAAATTTTGGATTTTTTCAATTTTTTTCTTTTCTGACATAAATATTAATAACCAGGGTTAACAGAATAGATGGGCATTAGTGGAGAAGAAGTGAGGGATAGAGATGATATATTTTTAAATATTTTTGGTATACAGAATTGTAAGATGTTACCCAAGATTTTGCATCAAGTATAAGCTACCAAATAAAAATTAAGTTAACATAATAACTACTGACATCGAAGTGAATTGTTATAATTTTTCCATTCACTTGTCAACTGTAAAGTAGAAATATATTTTAAATGCATTTTTGTTCCTTACAAGGATATCTATTTTTTTCCTTCAGCAATTCATTAAAATAAATGCTGAGTATTTGCAACACCCATTATTATTTTGTAAGACATGGTTGCTACCTTCAATATGCTTAGTCCTTAGTTAGTGAGATAAGACCTTGAAATGTTAATAAATAAGGGCTTAAGAATAGTTCAGAACACACTGAAAAAAATGTGACCATAGATAACTTCTCATTACACTGTTAGCTGCATTAGTGGAGTTCCAAAGAGGGCAAGACCACTTTCCCTCATAGAGAATAAGAGTGTTGGAAGCAAAATCTAAAACTGCACTTAAAATACAGCAGTGTGAAGAGAGCAGGGGGGCTTTCTCTATGGAGGAGTTGACATAGCAGATGTAAAGAGATAGAAAATAGTATAGAGACAGAAGATTTTCATAATTTCCATTGTAAAATTGTCTTTAAATTGGTATCCTTCTAAATTTAGAGATAGTTAATTATGCATAGCTCTCTTCAAGACACATAGTGTTAACTTGATTGCTCCAGTCAGGGTAAATTATGGCGCTGCTTCAAAGCCGTTTATTTAGGTAGAAAAAATTGAGTATGACAAACGCTGCATTTAGCTTGGGGTGGTACTGGTGAGAGAGGTGTTATAGAAATGTGATTTAGTCTAAACTCTAGGAAAATCAATGGACTCCTGCTACTCTACTAAATGACTGTGCATTACATGAGAATATGTATGCGTACAGATTCAAAGGTTTCATGTACATTTTAAGTTTGCCTTTGCACTACATTTAATGAAACCAGTGTCTTAAATCCCTGAGTTGAAGACCTCTTACTAAATTTCATAAATCATACAATGCTTTCCAAAAACCATTTTCTGCTGAAAACTTAGCTTTGCAAAGAATGATTCCAACTCAAAATATGTGTTGTCAGACAATGTAACTAATCATGAAACAATGGCATAAAAAAGAAACAAAAATTACAATATATAATGCCTTTCATATGTTGTTCAAAAGACAACCAACACTTCTTTAAAATAGAAACAATCGATGGGAAAAGAAACAAATACTGATGTGAACTTAAATACTGAAGTACAGGTTAAATGAAGACTATGTTTATTGGTGGAGAAATGTAGTGAAGTGTATGTACTCTTTTGTTGTAAAAACAAACTAAAACATTTTTAAGTTCAAGAGAGATGAGAGAGCCAAAAATAGCAGCAAGAGTGGCACTAGCTATTTTCCTAGTTGTTTTAAGTACTTATATTTACCTAAGAATTATTTGACAAATATTTTGATAGCTGAAAAAAGAAACCACAAAATCTCCACGAAGAAGAGAATGAGATACAGCATCCTAATACAATTATTCTTGTTAGTCTTACTCAACAATAATCTAATTTAAAGCAAAATGACAGTTTTTACCTTGATAACTCCATTACAATTCTTATAAATGTATTGTTTGCTATTTTTATTAGCTCTTTAAATTTAATAACATTTAATACACTTTTGACCTCAGGCAATGGAACAATAGGAATGTTAGCATAAATATATCACATTTTTTTGCATTTGTTTATCCTATTTAAGAAAGGTAAATCTATAAATTGAAAACTAATATAATGTCATTAAAATAATAACTATCAATATAATTTATTTTTATTCTTAGGAGTAGAGCTGCATTAAAGTCTGGCCATTTGGAGTAGTGGCTAATATCTCTGCACTGGCTCTGTATGATAACTGTTACAAGTTACTTAGTTGGTGTCTTGCCTAACCTGGAGAATACATGTCCTCTAGGAGGATGGATGTGTAGTGAACTGAATGATGGCTCCAAAGAGGTGCCCATGTGTTTAATCTCTGGAACCTGGGATATTATCTTATGTGGGAATTAGTGTGATTAAGGATTTTGGGAGAAAACTTACTCTGAATTAATAGGCGGGTCCTAAATGCAACCACTTGTATCCTTATAAAAAAGAAGTTGAGCAAGTTTTGAGACAAACACAGAAAAAGCACACACAGAAGAGAAAAAGGCAATGTAACTGCCGAGGGACAGGCTGGAGTAATACAGCCACAGCTCAGGAATGCTGACAGCTACCAGAAGACGAAGAGGCTTCTCTCCTAAAGCGTCTTTAGGGTTTGTGACCTTTTGGCTTTTTAATTTTAGATATCTGGACTCCAGAATTGTGAGAGTACATTTCTGTTGTTTTAATACACTCAGTTTGTAGTGATTTGTTAGGGCAGCCACAGGAAACTACAGGAGAACCTTTTGTTGTTGTTGTTGTTGTTGTTGTCTACCTAAACTAGCATCCCTTTGTGTCCTGTGTTTTGAATACAAGGTCCCATCTTCTTGTAGACCATAGATGGGGCAAGGAGGGAGCAATTGACCCTAGCTGTGCCTGTCATCATATCCTTCCCTCCCTCACCCATGTAGCCATAGTTGATTAGTTAGGTTGGAAGCAAATGGGTCAAAAGTTAAGACAAGTAGAATGCTTCTCTGGGCTTCATTTTTCCCCTTAACCTAGGAACCTCTGGTGCCGTCTTCTCCTCATGGCAAATGTGATGAATGTGAGTCTAGGATCTTCTGACCATATTTTCAGAACTCATGGCTGAGGCTAGGTGGATAGAATGCAACAATGAATACCTACATTGCCTGGGTGAGAAATCCTCCAGTTCAAGATTCTTATGTTCCTCATCTTCCATTCACCTTTGCATGTCTACAATTTAGTTATGTCAATAGTATAGTAGATAGTTAATAAATATTTGCTGAACATGTTACATATTTAAATTAGTTTTATTTTCACTGTGAAATCTCACTCTTCCTAATTATTTCAGAGACTTTAAAAAGATTCAAAATTCTAACAGTACACACAAATATTCAGGGAGATCTTAAGTTCAGAGATCTGAATTTCATTTATGTAGACACAAATTTTTATCAGCTTTAATTGGGAAATGCAAGAGTCACTAATCCAAAGTTGGAAGTTAGGATAGAATACACTTTTAAAAGTTTTTTCCATAATTTTTAATAGTATTTTCATAAAAGTCTCTGGGATGAAAGTAAAAGACAGAAAACTGTACAAGAACAACAATTAAAAAATAAAAGTCTCAAGTGACTTAATTTTGGGAGGAGCAGGTGATAAATTAAAAGGAATTAAAATTATCAAGCTAAACCACAAAGGTGACTTTTGTTATCAATCTTAGAAACTCCATTTTAAGTTTTCTAATACTCTCAAACTTTGATAAGCTTACCTTTTTAAATATTAAATTGTATTTTATAGAAAATTGAAATGACTGCTAGTTTGTTGAATGAGAATTCATATAAAATGATGTTTTCTGAACGAAAATGATATGCAGATTTTTTTGTTTTACAAAAAATATGGACATTGCTTATCAAAGCCCTCAGGTAATGTGTTAAATTTAAAAATACACGTGCAACCTAATATTTCTTACAAATCTTAAATGCTTTTGAATTGATCTAGACCTAATAAACAGGACTCAGAGCTCAAGAATGATACATTTCCTTCACCTGATCCCTCCTACCTATTAAAATATGATAGAGAGAAGTGAAACAACAGAGACAGACTGGATTACTAAGTTCTTGACATATTATTTTAATTTACATTTCCTTATCATAAAATTTTCTATATAAATGCAAATAAATATGCTCTACGAATACAGTATATTAAGGCAAATAGGTAAATCATTTAGGATGATTTAAAGAACTGAAGGATGCTAAGTTTATACTGACTGGATAATTTTATTTCTAAGATTTGTTTTTCCCAAGTTTTCCATGATTAATCTAGAGTAGATTGTTTTATAGATCTGATAAATGATATTTTGGATTTAGGGAACCTCTCTCATGTTCCAATAACACCTAACTTTATAAACTCTGGCAGTATCTTACTGAAGGGCAGAGAATGTCATGGGAAACAAAGCAATCCCAACAACAAAATCAAAAACAATGAAGAGCTTCCAAAATCACATTCAGTACATGTTCTTATAGGAAGAAAATTATAGATATTGTTTTCCAGCTTCTCGTATAGACTTCATTATTGGCAATGTATAGATATTTTTAAAACCACAAATCAATATGAATAATGTTTTATATTATTAACATGTACTAGTTAATTCCATACAGTAGAAAACATATATCTGGGATTTGCTAAAAGGGAGGGAGGAAAAGAAGAAAATCATGAGGAAAAGCCAGCAAAACATATATTAGAAAACAAACATACTTCTAATTGTATTTCCTGTTAATAAAAGAAAGGAAAACTTGTTAACCACATGCAACTCATGTTTTTATTTTCCATATTAGTGATCGTTTACTTATTATTTGATTCAATAAACAAGCTTTATTAAATACTTACTATATAAGGTAATCTACTGGTGACAAGATAATGGTTGTCAGAAAAAGTAACATATGTAGTATATCCTTTCAACATAAGAATCCTGACCAAAAAGTTACCAAAATAATTAATTCATCCACTTAGTTAATAAACATTTTGTTTTTAATTTTATAATTAATTATTGAGTGTATATATTATAGTTGGCTTGAGGAATGATAAAAAAACTCTCATGTTGAAACTAATTGGTAGTCATAACCTCTACCACCACCTTCAGAAAAGATTCTCTCTAGTTTTCTTCCAAAACTCCACAAATTCCTCTATGTGTCAAGTACAGCAGATTTTCCAAATGGTTTCAAATTCCATGGGTGATATAGACTATCTCAGATTTATTAAATTCTGGATGATCCTATTTATAGGTTTAGTTTTTATATTTTTTGATGAATTTTGTTTGAGATTTCATTTTACTTTGCACTACAATTTTAATAACCATATTCTCTATTTTAAAGCAGCATTCTCTTGTTTTGAATGTATTAATGGTAAATCATTTTTTCTGACTTAAACTTTTGTGCTAATTATTTCTACAGTATCGTTAGTCATGTAAAATGATGTCTCAGGAAAATTTACTGTCATTTCAATGTCTGATGATAAGTCCAATTTCTTCCACTGATTGTGATGAAGTAACAAATTTTTTCCTAAGTAAGATCCTGGCTGATTTTACATTTTAAGAAGATTCAGAATAATCACTGTTTTCCAAAGTGAGAATGAAATAAAAATCAATATTCCTTAGAGTTTGGGGAAGCGAAGCAGCTCTTGATTTTCCAGACAGTGGGGCTGAGTCACCACACAAGAGGAATACTTTTCTGTCAGGTTACTGAGCCTTCAAGACAGGCTTTTATGAACATTTAACCTGAAGCATAGATGTTTTACTTTGGTCAAAAAAAAGTTTTTAAAAATTATTTTATACTTAAAATTTTACTTCAGATAAGTAAGTGTAGTTTGAAGTTGAAAATTTTACAGCACTTGATAATTTTGCTCACATATTCACATTCATTGCAAGTGTAAAGTTCTAATTAAATGAGCCTTGAATTTTAAAAATTCTAGTTTCAAGCATTGGTAAATGGTGATTCTGTCCTTTCTTTTAAGTTTTAAGGAACAAGATGACAATCCAGATGTAATATTGCATACATTTAACACTATAGAACAAGAATAAATCAGAACTTAACATAATGTTTATACTTTTAGTTTTTAGTATTTATATTTTAGAATAGAATATGAAAGATATCAACATAAAAATGCTTTTTTCATAGGCTTTGTAATCTGTAACTCCTCTACTTAGAGAACAAGTATTGAAGAACATCTCATATATTTCTGGTTTGGTATTATTATTGTTACTGATATTGATAAATTACCTGAATTTTGCTTAAAATTGCTCTTAATAAATGGGTCATCATTTCTGTTTCCTGTCAAAACTAACTGATGATGGATTTTTTAATGAAGACATTAATGTAAGTTGCATGCTACAAAATTTCCAATAAATTTATTAATAGAGAAACTAGTTAACTGATTAAAAATATTATGCATCATTAAACTTGTCTTACGTACCATCCTTGGAGTTTTAGATGTAATTGAGGAAATGCTATTGTGATTGGATTTTATTCAATAAATTTATTATAGAGTAAAACAAATATAAAGTTTAGTAAAGAGGAGAAGTAGTCAGCTGATGATAGTTTTTCTCTGCATGCAAAATTTAAAAAGTTTATCCCGTGTGTCCACCCACCCACACGTGTTAGACGGAGAGCCTGCGCCCTAGAGCCGACTGTCTAGGGTTGCGAGACTCCTGACGAGCGCAGAGAGCCTATGGCCCTGCGAATCCACACCCGGGACGCACGGCACCACTGCTCATCAACTGGAAATTAGCAGCTGCCATAAATTAGTCAAATAATTTTTCTATCACATAACGTTAAAGAAAACAGCAGTCATTAGACACTAACATCATATTTATTTTTGCATCTTCTTCCATCTTGTCTTCCAAGTTTTTAACAATAAGAAATTAAACCTATTTGCAGTGAGCTTACAGAGACCTTGGTTTATGGTATTGTAGAGTAATGCAATTTTTTCACAGAATAATTTGCCAAAATATTACGATGTCATATTTTTAAACTAGATATTATTTCTGGAAAGTGGTTTTTAAACAATTAACAGAACAAAACAGCAATGTACATAAAGACATTCATATCAATGTTATTTGTAAGTTTAAATATTTAATTAACCTGAATTATTCATTATACAGTGTATTGACTTAGAAAATAATGATACATTATTATTATTATTGTTATAATTATTGTAATTCATCATTTAAAATGAAGAAAATCATTTCTAAATATAAAAATGTTTATGATATAATTTTAACTATAACAAAGCAGAATGTAAATTATATTCATTTATTTTTTTACTTCCAGAAGTATTTATTACATGTCTACATGTCATTGTCAAAAAAGAAAAAATAAACAGTGAGAAAATGTATAAAATTTTTCATGGTATGGAGCTTTCAGGCTATTGGATGATGCAAATGAGAAAAAGACAATTATGCAAAGAGTTAATTAAATACAACAGTATTGAATAATACTGGGGAGAGTGACAAGGTGCCCTGTGTGGTGTACTGGGGTGATCTAACCGAACCTAGGGTGCAGACACGGCTTTTGTATGAGGGGTGTTAAACTGAAGAATGAATAGGATTTGGCCAGATGAAGAAGTGTGAAAAGAGTGTTCCATATAGAAGTAGAGCCATAGGCAAAGGCCAAGTAACAATAATAATTTCAAACTTTATGAGAGCAGAAAGAAGGTTGGATGACAATAGTATGTTATTGTTGCAACTACGTAAAAGATAAGTACAACCTACACATAGTCATGGAGTTGACAATGAAATTGACAAAGACTCTGAAAGTAGAATTTTGAGAAATCTCCTTTTAAAAGAGAAAGCTAAACATAATGTATGATGCCACTTTAACTCTTCAATTATATCTACATTTTAATGAGAAAACCATATCTTATAAACACATATGAGGTAGTTTTTAAAATTCACTAACTCTAGTTTTGGGGACATTAATCATTTATTACAACAAATAATACTTTCTAAAACATAATCCTTAAACCTTATAGTCTATTTTCTTGATTTTAATAAAACTTTTATATAAACACTATATATTTTATAACTATATTTATAACAGAAAGTAGATTTATGGAAATTTTGGAAAGTCTAAAGTCACCTTGAAATCAAACTTCCCTTTGTAGAATTACAGGACTCAGCTGAGTGTGGGTAGGAGTCACGATTACCCTAGTCTACTATGACTGAGATATGCAGACTTTCTGCAGTAAGATTATAGTTATCTTTCTCATTTCCCATCCTTGTAAATTTTAAGAGAGTGAAGATACTTATTCTTCATGTATTTGAGATACATTATTTTATTAACTTAAAAACATAAGCAACACCACACTTTGCTTTAAGACATACCAATCCATTCCATAAATTTGATAAGATTTCAAAGTAACTGTTATTTTTAAACCATGGAAAGTTTCTGGAATTTTAAGAAGACTAATTTTCTCTCCATATGAAAATCAGTAAAGTTGCTACATTGCAAAAGGAACTTGATTACATACATAAATGTATAAGCAAACTAACCTAGAAGTGAATGCATTAGAATACTACTGGGCCATAAAAAAGAAGAAAATGTTTACCCTTTGAGACAGCAGGGATGGACCTGTAGAAACACTATACCAGTTGTGGTATAAACCAGTGAGAGAAAGTGAAATAAACCAGCCAGAAAAAGACAAATAACCTATAATTTTACTTATATGTGGAATCTAATGAAGCAGAATAGAAACGGACTCTTAGATAGCAGGCTGACAGCTTGGGTTGGTTGGGAGATTTGAGGGTGGAGGAATCAAGCAAAAAAAGAAAAAGAACTCATGGATGCGGACAACATGGTGACTGTGGCACTGCAGGAAGGAGTGTAGAGGTGAAGAGGGCATAAGGGGCATGCTGGTAATGGAAAGAATACAATAAAATAAACTATTAAAAAAGAACTGAAGAAAATGGGGACAGAAATTTTTATAGAGACTATCAAATGGTTTTGCAGGAGTCTGTAGTCACATTAAAGGGTTGCTATTTGTGCCTCTGCAAATGAAGTCAAATGTCACTCTTTTTATGTATTTGAAAAATAATATCAGTGTTCATCTGTATAAGTAACAAATATGGAGCAATAATTTGTCATTTACATCTGAAGTTTTATAAAATCAGATTTAATTTCTAGATTTTCAAGAGCGATACCAAATACTTCTAACAGTCCAGTTAATTATTTTAGAAAAAGGGATTTTGTAAACTCATTGAAACAAAAGAACTAAAGATTACTCCTCCTTGCATATATGGGTTTAATTTCCTTTAAGATTAGTGAGAGTTATGTATGCACATAAAAAAATCATAACCTGAGCCTCAATTTCAAACATTTTCTTAAAGCAATTTTTGAAGACTTAACTAGAGTGGCTACATGTTTTTCATCCGCACTTCAGCACAAACACTTCCAAGGGGACCACACTTTCTATGAAAATCAAATCGCAGAACCATGTTACATTAGCCAAGTTCAATAAAAGATGCAAATGGAATGCAAAGTATCTTTTCAATCTTTCAGTAATCACTTTTGAATGGGAAAGAGACCCACCTGGGTCAGCTATGTTCTACTTGTCATTTTAGTAATGTAATTATTTGGAAAAAATGTAGCTACTGAAAAATGTCATTGACACAAGATATCAAATACGTACACACATACACACGTACATTATGTATAAGTGTGTGTGTGTGTGTGTGTGTGTATGTAGATATATATAATTTAAACCCAAACTTTCATCACATGAACAAGTAAATATTGTCTAAATACAGGGGAAGAGAGAAAGGCCACAGTAAATATTACCTGCTTATTATTAATGCATGGAAATACTATAATCAGGAGGTTATAGTGAAGTGAGCTTCAAGTTTATGGCAAATTTAGTTTTCTAGCTGAAATCTCTATCACTTAGAAAGAGTAGATGACATTTCAATAGTCCTTAAATTGTACTATGAAATTTTTCCTCTTTCCTTTTTCTTCCTAACTTCCAGAATGTTTCTTTTTTTTAAATTTAAACTACAGATGTACTTAATGTCCTTATAGAGCCCATGTCATGGGCATCTTGGAAAAGATCAATGATAAAGGAAAGAGCTATGGCATTCCTTACTCACATTTGCAGGGAAGGTGGAAATTGATTAGTTACCCTGAAGTTACATATTAAATGTCCATTAATGCCTCTGTTTTCTTAACCACTAAAGCCAATACACAAAAAATAGCCTTTATTATATAGTATCTGCCATATACTATTTATTTGTAGCAAGTAAATATACAGAAAATAAAGACTAATAAATGATTAAGCCAGGTCATAAAGGTGATTTTAAAAGTTTGACAAGAAGATGAATGCAGACTTTAGCTGTGAAGAACTCATTCACAAGTCAGACAGGTTTCCCCAAACAGGGGAAAACAGAGTGTAAAAATGTGAGGAAAGGATGATATGGCATTTGTGTTGAAACAAAGCATACGTTGGGGAGCATCGCATGGTGGGAAATGTGGAGACACGAAAGAATAGGAATGATTATGAAGGGCCTTGAAAACCAGAGGTATTGGGAGAAAATAAGGAATCAATAGAAACACATTACACTGTTTTATAATCAGTCATCTAGAAATATAAGAGAAAATATTGTTGAGTAGGGTAAGGTTAGAAACAAAAAAAATTGAAGACCATCATTATAATCTGGACATGATACAGTGAGATTGTGGGATTAGGTGGAATTAAAATATGGGAAATATATACCCTTGATTAGCTGCTAAGCAAATGCTTTAACTTACCTGTGTAGGTATTGTTAAGCAAGATAAACTATTTTTTAAATATTTTATTCAGATTGAGAAGCATGATTAAATAAATGAATCCACGAGTTTTCAGGACAAATTTAAAAAAAAACTTAAGGACTATCAATTATTCTAAATGACTTAAACAATATCGATATACATATTATAATATCTCAAACTCCACATGTAGTGCACTGTTTGATTTGCTGCCTGAGTTTTAGCCACAAGTATAAATATTACGGTTACTCTTTTCCCTCTCTTTATTTATCCTGTTTTATTTTCATTGAATCCTTTCAATCTTAAGATTCAGGAAACTCTTCATTTTTGGAAACACTTATTTTTAATACTTGCCTCAATAACTTCCCCCTTCATTTTTTCTCCTTACTTGTTGCACTCGTATTAATTAGCAGTTATACAACCTGAGTAGTTTTTATATTTTCCACCTTATTTCATATTTTTCCATTCTGTGTTTTGCTCTGTGTTCTGTGAAATATTGTCAAATTTAGTTTCTGACATAGCAACTGAATTTTTTTATTATTTCTAAACATTAGAAAAGTCACAAGAACAAATTGTTCTTTTGGATAGAAGAGATTTGTAGGATTTTTTAAATGCTAAAATTTACAGTTGAGAATGGGAACTTTCTTCAAATAAGATAAAAAAATCACAGAATAAACACTATTAATATATAAAAGAAAAAAGGAAATCAGAACAAACACATAGTAGAGAATGAAAGTCAAGAGAGCAATGAAATTTTTACTGAAGTTTGGAGACTCTGAGCATCATGAAGGAATAAAAAACACAAGGAGAAAACACAGGCAGTAAAATGTCTGACATGTGTTTTAGTGGCGATTTTTCTAATATATCTCCTCAGGCAAGGGGAACCTAAGAAAAAATAAACAAATGGGACTATATCAGACTAAAACAGTTTTGCACAGCAAAGGAAACCATCAACAAGCAAAAAGACAACTTACTGAAGAAAAGATGATATTTTCAGATGATACATTGAATAATCAAAAATTACTTAAAAAACTCATATAACTGAAAACCTAAAAATCCCCAAAGAATCTAATTAAAAATGGGCAGAGGGCCTGAATAAAGAGTTCCCCAAAGAGGACATACAGATGACCAAGAGACATATGAAAAAAATGCTCAATGTCACTAATCATCAGAGAGATGAAAATTAAAACCACAAGGAGTTATCACTTCATGCCTGTGATAATGACCATCATCAATAAATCAACAAACAAGTGCTGGTGAGGATGTGGAGAAAAGGAGCCTTCACACACTGTTGGTGGGAATGTAGACTGGTGCAACCACTGTGGAAAACCGTATGGAATTTTCTCAAAATATTAAAAATGGAACTATCTTATGATGC
The DNA here is from genome assembly GCA_039655065.1 of Glossophaga mutica. NCBI lineage: Eukaryota > Metazoa > Chordata > Mammalia > Chiroptera > Phyllostomidae > Glossophaga > Glossophaga mutica. The sequence continues at coordinate 81,004,833 of CM077304.1, forward strand.
AGCAATTCTACTTCTGGGTATATATGCAGAGAAACCCAAAACACTAATTAAAAGAATATATGCATCTCTATTACCACTGTAGTATTATTTATAATAGCCAAGCTACACAAGCAACCCAAGTGCCCATCAATAGATGATTGGACAGAAAAGCAGTGGTACATGTACACAATGGAATATTTCTCAGTCATAAGAATGAAATCTTACCCTTTGCTATAGGATAAATGGGCCTAAAGGGTATTATGCCTGGTGAAATAAGTCTGTTGGAGAAACACAAATAGCAGATCACTTCATTTTGGAATCTAAAGAACAAAACAAACCAAAACAACAATAACAACAACTACAAAATAGAAACAAGTCCATAGTTCTAAAGATGTTACTGATGGTTTCCAGAGGCTACGGGGTAAAAAGCTGAAGGTCTTAGAAAGTACAAATTGGTAGTTACAAAATGTCATAAGGATGTAAAGTGTACCATAGGGATAATACTCAACAATATTGTGATGACTATATGTGGTGCTAGGTGGGTACTGGAAATATCAGGGGGAACACTTTGTGAAGTACATGATTGTCTGACCACTATGCTGTACACCTGAAAATAATACAAGATAATATTAAATGCAAATTGTAATTGAAAAATTAAAAAAATGCATAAAATGTCAAAGGAGAATGTTTCAGGAGTGGTATAGTGAAAGTAGAAAGTTTCAAGAATTGTTAATTAATTTCCTTTTTTAGTTTTTATATACCACATAATAGTGAAATCATATGTCTTAACTTTTCCTGTCTGTCTTATTTAGCTTAGCATTATATAAAACTGAAAGGAACAAATGAACAAATAAGGAAACAAACAGACAAAAACTCATAGGCATAGAAAACAGTATGGTGGTTACCAGAGGGGGAGGGTGGTGGGTGGGTAGTACAGGGTGAAGAGGTCAAATATATGGTGAAGAAAGAAGATTTGACTTTGTGTGGTGGGCACACAATGCAATATACGGATGATGTATTATAGAATTATACAGTTGAAATGTATATAATTTTATTAACCAGTCACGCAAATAAATTTAATAAAAATAATTTATTGAAAAGAGGATTGATAATTACATCAAAAATTCAGATTCTGAGTAGAACTGAGTTTCATTTAATGATACCATTATATCTTGCATTTATATATTTAAAAAATAACAGTAAAAGTGAAAATAAAATGTTAGATTTTCAATTAATTATAAAGAGCATTAAGATTGTTTAATAAAAGATAAAAAATATTCTATGTGTGAATTTATCTAGGTTACTATGAATGATAGCTCTAGTGGTCTCAACAATAGTCAAAGTAAATTTAGAATAATTCATTTTAAGTATTATTTCAAAAAATTAAAAATAAATCCCAAACTTCTGCATAGAATGATATTAGAAAGAAGATTAAAGCATTGAAGATTTTTACTGCAGGGGGGGAGATAAGATAAAGGAGATAGAGGAAGTTGAGGACAATGGTTTTCTAACATGGCATTTATTTGTAATAACAAAATTCTATTTCCTTATAGTTCTGGAAGCTAGAAGTCCAAGATTAAGGTGTTAGCAGAGTTGGTTTCTTCTGAGACCGCTCTCCTTAACACATACATGGCTGTATTCTCTGTGTGTCTTCGCACAGTCTTCACTCTGTGTGTCTATGTGTTGTGTCCTCTTTTTATAAGGGCACCAGTGACACGGGCTTATGGCTGACACTAATCTCATTTTTACTTAATTACCTCTTTAAAGATGCTATCTCTATACAGTCGCATTTTGAATTATTGAGGGTTAGGACTTCAGCATATGAATTTTGGGAAGGCACATTTCACCCCATGGCAATAGCCATGTAAAGAACTGACAACATTATCTCACATTCTAATAATTTGCTTAATGTGCCAAAGAAATAGCAAGAATGTTGCTGTGATGAGAGCATAGCAGAAGAATGGCGGATAATGAGACTGATGAGTTGCCACGAGCTTAATTCACATAGGACCTCAGAGGGCCTGGCAAGGAGTTTACATTTTCCATTATTTACAACAGAAAACAAATGTAGGGGTGGAATCGAATGTAAGCTGAATTGTTCAATAATGGACCCTCTGGTTTCTCTATGGATGACAAAGGAGAGAGCAACAGGGGGAGCAAGGAGACCTTTTAGAAGTTGCTTCAGTCAGCAGTCCAGATAAAAGAAGATGCTGAGTTGAGCTAAACAGCTGTAAATATGGTCACTTTAGCAGTGGCCAGATTATACATTAAAAAAATGGAGGTATAGCCAATGAGACAAAATAGATGTTAGGTGGTAAGAAAATGGAAACACTAAAAATAGTCATTTAGCTTTGTTTCATCTTTTAAATTGGAAACAGAAGAGGCAATCTGTGTTACTGTAGAAAATTTAACAAGGACAAGAATGTAAATTATATGAAAATAGATAAAGCAGATTGAATAAGAGTTTAGGAAGGTTTTCAACTAGAATCTTCTGAAATCACAATAGGTTGTATTATGAGAAAATTGATATCTATCACCTGAATTGGGCAAGTTGAGCCAGATAGAAGAATAGATAATGTCCAAACCTTTTCAATTTTAAGACTGTATGATTGAAAAAAATCATTCTAGGGATACTATCAGCAATCATTTACAGGCTTATGAATATAAATATTTATTATGATTTAACCAATTATTTTACAAAGGAAATTAGTGCTATTTCCTAATGTAGTTGTGCACTGAAATAAGCACAATATTTAGATATTTGGGGGCTGTAATTGTTACTTTATATATACATTATTTGTGAGAAGTTGCCAATGGTTTTACCTTTCACTTAGGGTCCTGCCAGAAAGGAGACTAGAATATAATCAATGAGAAAGTCTGGGAAGACAACACTGGAGTAGGCATAAGGTATATGAACTTTGCATGTATTTTATGTTAGTGCGGGTCAGAGACACTCTGCATCAGAAAACTGGCTCAGTAAGGATGTGGACAAAATAATAACATCTTATAAATATCATCAACTTTCTCATCCACTACCCAGTGCTCTTGCAATAGGCCCATAAAAAGGTTAGCTGGAGTAGGGTTGTGTGAAACCAAAATGCCAATACCATGGCCTTCTACCACATTCACCCTTACTGCCAATGCACTATTAATGTCAAATGCTATTATCTTTCATTGGAAAAAATGATATATATTTATAGAACAGGGGCTGGTGACATCAAAGTTAAATATATTTCTGAAAATAAGTGAAGATCATTGTAGCCATCATGGGTCATAAAAATGAAGTCATACCAAATAAAATGCATTCTTTTTATTTTGGTTAAATTACTAAAACAGCGAATGACTGGAAAGCAATATAATTGTGTTATACACCTGTGGGAAGAATATTTTCACAGATTTTTCCTAATATTTTCTGCAGATACTAAATAGTAATTCAGTATTTAATAAAAGTGTGTATGATTTCAATATATGAGGTATCTTCAGTGATAAAATTGGATTCATCATATCCAAAAACTTACTTTGAAAAGTATGGTCATTTAAATGAGAAGACCACATTAATAATATGGTACAATAAAGGATCATTTATAAGATAAAATATGGATTTGCAGTTTTTTTTCAAGTAACATGGACACAGCTTGACATGAAAAGAAATTTTAAAGAGTAATTAAAATTTAACTTTAAAATTATATTCATTTCTTAGTAAAATGGTGAGCCTGAAAAGAATCTTCATTTTATTTCTACATTAGTGATGTTGATGTAGGAGGGGGAGATGAGGCCTTGGCCTTCGAAGGAAAGGATTCACTCTCTAGAGCAAAGTTAATAAAGGTAAGTTTTCAGCTATATTTTGTTTACTAACAACTATTCTTAAAATGTCTTCAACAGGATTTACTCTAAAGCACATTCTGAAAGAATTAATGAACTCATTTTTAAGTACTCGTTTAATAAAATGTTACAGTGAGAAAAATTACGTTCTAGGGAAATGACAAAAAACAGTTTAAATGACATCACTGTAGTAATTTTTTATTTGGCTGCATCTAAGGATTCATACTGTTCAAAGTCTTCCAGGTGCACAGAAGTATTTGAGAGTATTTTGCTTTTGTTTTTCCATGCAAATAATCAATACAAGCTCTACTTCAAAGGATTCACTCTTACAATTAAATATGTTATCTTTATAGAAAAAAAAGTAGGTGAAGTCAATAGAATACGTGTTTGCAAAAATAAAAGATTATTTGTTAAAAGTGAGTCACATTTTAACCTTCTTTGTGTACATAAACAATTGGTCTCACTTAAAGAAGCTATCTGCAACTTTGGAATAGAACTTTCCCCAAAGTTTACACGGATTACTAATTTTAATAATATTTTACAATTGTGATATAAACAGTCTGCTTAAAAGCAAATGAATAATGAATTGAGGCACAAAGACACTAATACAAATATATTATTTTTGAATGCTTTGTTGTCTAATTGTATTGAAATTGCTAAAAAAAATAATTAAAATTTGGGCAAAACAGCTATATCTTTAAACTATACCTGATATTAAAATCATAAAATGTTGAAGTACCATGTCATTGTTAATAGCTATTACAAAATCAATACTGTGTTTCTCAAATTATTGTAATAATTTGGAAACCCAATTTTATAAGTTATGAATCATGAAGACTTAATTAAATGCATGACTTTTAAAAATAAATGCCTTTTATTAGTATAAATACATGTTACTGATTTTTCACATAAAAAGAAAAATTAGGAATTCAATCAAGTACTGTAAACATGAAACATTTTTACCATTTTGTTTGACATATTGAGATGTTAAAATTTAATGAACTTTTATCGCATTATTTTGTTCTATTTCTCATAATATTTTATGTGACAACCTCATAATTTTTGCATTAGTTTTACAACTACAGCTATGCAAGAAATTATTATAACTGAAATGTTTAAAATTTATAGTGTACTTTTAATCTTATCTGAGTTTTAACTAATTAAATAAGTAATTAATCCTTAACATCTCTAAAGTTGTGTGCAAGCATTTCATCTAAGTTAATTACATAAATTTAAACATTAAACATTATACTACAGAAATGTAAGCACTGCAGGATTATCTAGTGCAATGGAAGTAGTTCCATTATGCTTCCAGTTAGTCTGCTAGGAGATAGAATAAAGTGCATAAAAGAGGAATAAACAAAATCATTAATAAGGATAAACAAAAATAGCAGAAAGTTCTTTTAGTGTGTGTGTGTGCATCTGTTCCTTTGTGTGTAAATTTACAAAACATAATGGTATTTTTATTTGAAACTATTTTTCTTCATCATAAATGTGGCGATTATACAGTTATATGTGTCCAATAACTAAAAAGTAAGCCATCTAATATGTCAATCATGAGCAGAACATAGGTAAATCAATGATGGAAAAAAGTCAATCTTTAACTTAATGTCTCTTACAGGACAATATATACCCAAGGGCATATTGTCCTTAGCACCTTCTAACCTTTGCTCAGTGTAAATAAATTTTGGTAATATTTAATTAACAGTGATGTCTCAAAGCACCTTAAACAATACTTTGGCATGATCTTGAAGTACGCAGAGAGAAATTAAATGACGATTTAGGTCAGACCTTTCTTCATGTTATCACTTTGTCAGGGAGGAAACAGGGTGACTCTGTGAAGCAGAACCAGCAGAAGGTAGTATTCAGGACAATACAGCAAAAACACTGCATAATTTGTATCAGCACAAATACATTTTTATTCTGCATATTGCAAGCTAATTGTAAAAAGGGAGTGAAATTAATAATGACTTTATAGCTGCATTAAAATATATCGAGGAAAATTGCCCAGTAAGATCTCACTGCTGTTGGTTAAATCTAGGGAAGTCAGTATTGTAGGAAGATGAGGTAGTTCATTCTACAAATACATAATGACAAATCAACTATATACTAAGCTGTTATAAATGCCAAAAAAAGGTGAATATGTGTCATCACAATAATTCTTTATCAAATTACCTTATCTTTGTTGTCTTGTTAAATTTTTAAAATACCTCTATCAGTTTGAAAAATGCAGAAGCAGGGTAATCTTACCACTCCTTAGGAAGTTACTAGAAATCCTTTCATATGTGCATTTTTCTTACTTAATCCAATAAACTGAGATAAAATTAAAGTCCCATTAACTTTATTTTTCAATTCTTCAATGTTTATTTCTATTTATTTCTATTTTAAATTTTTATTGAACTTATTGAGGTTCACAAAACCACACAGGCTTCAAATATACAGCTCAACAAAACACCATCTGCACACTGCAGCATGCGACCGCCACTCCAAGCAGTCTCTTTCCATCCCATCATCCCATTTCCCCACTTTGCCCCTCCACATAAGTACCAGCCCCTTTCCCTCTGGCTATCACCACACTGTTGTCTGTGTCTGTGTTATACATATTCTTTTACCCCTTAATTCATTTGCCTTCTTTCATCCAGCTCTCCAATGTCCCTCTCCTCTGACAGCTGTCAGTCTGTTCCACAAATGTCAGTCTGTTTCTATTTTGAATCTTGCCCCAAATCTGTTCTCTACAACCCCACAGATAGAAAGGTCAGAGCTATAGTAAAATTAGCCAAAAGCAATTGAATGTAAGCATTTTTTCAGGTCCTAGAGATCTAAGAGTGATTAAAGAAAAATGTAAGTATAATTTTGACTAAACACTCTTTGAAATGGTAAGATTTAAAAATATAACCTTTGAATTGTCTTAAATCTTATTGTATTACCTTCAATGTCATAAGCATCTGCTGTTCTCAAATACAGATTTGTATTCTTCACATTTCATTAGCATAAAATGCATTTTAATTTGATCATGAATGTAAATTATTAAGAGTGGTTATTTACTAGTATTTTTACTACTTAATAAATGTCACGTGTTGTGCTAAGTGCAGATAAAAAAATCAACAAAATAACGTAAAAGTCATAAGAGCACTGTAAAATAATGAAAGGTATATTTCACATTCTAGAAATTGTGAGGAACTTTTGATAGAAGTAAAAATAACGGAACGAGTGTGAAGTATAAGGAATTAAACATAATTTTCCATTTCATGAAGCAAATACATCACTAAGAAATAAATCCTGTCCTGGCAATGCTCACACACAATTCTAATATGTAGGGGGAGTGCTAATGGTGAGGGGAAGAGATGTGGCTCATACAACCTGGGCTGCATATGACACTGTTCATTGCCTTTTAAAAGAAAACAGAAAACCTGAAGAGGTTGCTTCAGGTTCTAGGATGGAGTTTTGAAAGACTTGTAGTTTCTACCTGGCACAAACATGGGCCATACAGTGAAGCTGCTTTACCAGACATGGAGAAGACACATGCTGAAAAAAATTTCTTTTTGGAATTGAAGGTATCTCTCTGGGACCATTCTTATTATGTTTTAGTTTTGCAGAAATTTGTGTTAGCTTTGAAAACTGAGAAAAAGTGGTATCTATAGTCTATATTCTTGAAGGAATTTTTACAAAAGAGAATGTATATATAACCAGAATGACATATGAACTCAGCCCACAACTCCCTGTTTTTAATTTTTCTTATTGGTAAAGTTGGCCAAATTCTAACTAAACCTTACTGACCTAAATTGGAAGGATGAAAGTGGGGCATGACAGTGTTCTTGGTGTGTGTATGACAGGGTTTGTGGGAGCAAAGGTGTTGGAAAATAAATTTGAGTCTCACCAGCACCTCTGGAACACACATCAGATATTGTTGGAAATCATACCAAGCAGGATTATGACTGTGTGCGCTAGATACAGATTAGTGCACCTATCAAGGGACACAGAACATTTTCACCTGAGGTAGCTCTAGGCTGCCACATAGTATTCAGGAAGTGATTTACTAGCAAAAAGTGAAATCTACCTGTTTGTGGTGGCTTTGAGTCTCATTCATTTTCATGTTGCTGCATCTCTGAATTGATGAGTTCAACCAAGTAAAGTTACCACTCTCACTTTTCCTTTGTTGACCCCTACCTATAGTGTATTACAGAGTATGTTAACATATTCAATTACTTAGCAAACAAAGGAAAAGAATAAGCCACAGAGAAACACAAACAGGGTAAAATGACTGGGAATTGAAAACCAAAGGGACAATGCTGTGGAAGGAGAATAGATTACTCTGTGGGTTAGAATTATTGCGAGGAACAGGACAACATTTCAGTAAACATCTGTCTTTGAAAACAAGATTAGAGAGGACAGTATGCTAAGAAATTTAGAGCAAATTATGCATGATAAGCTAGTACCTTAAAATAGAGAAGACTTCACAGAGACAGAAAAGTAATGTCAGTTTCTTTTTTAAAAGTAGTAATTCAAAATAAAGGTGATGAATGAAAGCTGCAGATTTATACAGATTAAAGAAGGACTTGAACATGAATCTAAAATTTTCTACTGAAAATCAGAAAAAAATGTTGTTCATTCATTTATTCATTCAACAGATATATACGAATATACCAAGTATTAGAAGCAAAAGGATGAGAAAATAAAGCTAAAATAGAAAGTATTAAATAAGCTAAAATAGAAAGTAGTAAATAAAGCTGAGATAGAAACTATTAATTATGACTGCATAAGAATTTGGTTTCTGTAGTGTGGACATTTTAATGATGTTCATTCTTCCAATCCATGCAGACTAGAACAGCCACTATAAAAAATGGTATGGAATTTCTTAAAAAAACTGAAGGTGGAATTGACTTTCAACCCAGCGATATCACTGCTGGGACTAAAGCCTAAGAATTCTAAATCACCAATTCAAAAGAACCTATACACCCCAATGTTCATAGCAGCATTGTTTACAATAGCCAAGTGCTGGAAACAACTTAAGTGCCCATCAGTAAATGAGTGGATAAAAAAACTGTGGTACATTTGCACAATGGAATACTATGCAGCAAAGAGAAAGAAGCAACTCTTACCCTTCATACAACAGCATGGATGGAACTGGAGAGCATTGTGCTAGGTGATATAAGACAGGTCATGAAGGACAAATACTGTATGATCTCACCTTTAACAGGAACCTAATCAACAAAAACCAACAAAAAAATGAGTAAAATATACCCAAAGACATGGAAATAAAGAACAAACTAACAATGACCAGAGGGGAGGGGTGAGGTGATAAACAGGGGAAAGAAGGGGAAGGGGCAAGCAAGGGACATGAAAAGAGGACTTGTGGGCACAGACAATGGGTGGGGATTTGCTATGGAGAGGGGAGGGACAGGCTAGGGGTGAGCAATGGGGGAAAAGGTGGGACAACTATAACTGAACAACAATAAATTAAAAAAAGAATTTTAAGAAAAGAACCTGGTAAAATTATCTGTGAAAAGACAAAAGATTTCCAGATTGATCACAAAACAAAATTTAACTAGAAATAATGTATTAGAGACAAAGTGAAATAATGTTTGAAAACTAAAAAATTCTTTATGTAACTTAGTATTAATATTTAATATAGAAAATAGAATAATTAGCAAATTAAAGAAAATGTCTTACAATTTTAATACAGAAAACTTACATGAAAGCTATAACAAACGCTAAAGCAATAAAGCATAACATATAATAATTAGAAAAAGATAATTTAACAAAGACAATTTTAGTGGAGAACTCCAGTTCATAATTTATCAGTCCTTGACAGACTAAAACAGAATACATGTAAAAATTTGTGATATGTAATTAATAAGGGCCTCTTAAAAGTTGTATTGAATTTACCATGCTATACACCAAGAAAAAAACATTTTTCCAAAGCCACAAAACATGTTCAAAAATTGATTTTACCAAGTCACATGTAGAAATGACATATCACAGATTCTCACATTGAAATAAAGCTGAATACAATTTTAAAAAAATCAAAAGAAAATTTCAAATACTAGTATATATTTATTGATATACAAATATATATTTACTAATAGGTATATCAAATAATGGTATATATGTGTATTTATATACACATATATATTTACACATAAGTATATATACATTTATATATAAGTATATATACATATGTGTATTTATATATTCTATAAATCTCTCTGTATATTTTTGAAATAATTCAGGTCAAAGAGAACCAAAAATTACACTTAGAAACTACTTGAAAACAGCTGCAAAGACAAATACACAAATGTTATGGAGCTGTTTTCAAAGAATAAGAAAGAATAAAACTCAGCTCAGTGAGCTACAGAAGGCCAACGCAGATTTTTCTTTAAAATATGAGCCAGAGGTTAGTGCCTCTGCTGAAATATTGTGAAGAATTATAAGAAGGGAATGCAAAGAGTTTTGAATAAGGTCGATTACAAATTAAACTAATCAAAAGAGGGTAGATCAGAAGTCTTCTAAATTTTAAAGACATTTTTTTAATTGCTAAGGAAACCTCAAGAGACTTAAGATTTCTTTTACTTCTTTTTTTAAAGTATATTTTATTGATTATGCTGTTACAGTTGCCCAATATTTTCCTCCCTTTTATCTCCCCCAACCATGCACCCCTCTCCCACCATCATTCACACACCCCTTAGTTCATGTCCATGGGTTGTACACATCAGTTCTTTGACTTCCCCATTTCCTATACTATGCTTAATCTCCCCCTCTTTATTTTGTGTCTACTATTTGTGCTTCTTATTCCCTGTACCTTTTCCCTCCATCCTCCCTCTGCCCTTCCCCACTGATAACACTCTATGTGATCTCCATTTCTGTGATTCTGTTCCTGTTCTAGTTGTTTGCTTAGTCTGTTGGTTGTTTTTGTTTTGTTTTGTTTTGTTTTTAGGTTCAATTATTGATAGTTGAGAGTTAGTTGTCATTTCACTGTTCACAGTTTTGATATTTTTTCCTTGGATAAGTCCCTTTAACATTTCGTATAATAAGGGCTTGGTGATGATGAACTCCTTTGACTTTACCCTATCTGGGATGAACTTTATTTGCCTTTCCATTCTAAATGATAGCTTTGCTGAATAGAGCAATCTTGGATGTAGGTCCTTGCCTTTCATGACTTGGAATACTTCTTTCCAGCCCCTTCTTGCCTATAAGGTTTCTTTTGAGAAATCAGCTGATAGTCTTATGGGAATTTGTTTGTAGATAACTCTTTTTCTTTTGCTGCTTTTAAGATTCTCTCCTTGTTTTTAATCTTGAGTCATTTAATTATGAAATGTCTTGGTGTGTTCCTCATTGAGTCCAATTTCATTGGGACTCTGAACTTTTTCAAAGTCTATTCTCTTCACTATATTGGGAAAGTTTTCATTCATTGTTGTTTCTAGTAAGTTATCAAGTTCTTGTTCTTCTGCTTCTCCTTTTAGCACCCCTGTGATTCAGATGTTGGGATGTTGGAATGCTTAATGTTGCGCCAGAGGTTTGTAAGCATCTCCTCATTTTTTAAGTTTTTTTTTCTTCATTCTGTTCCAGTTGAATGCTTATTTCTTCTTCCTATTACAAGTATTTGATTTGAATCCTATTTTCCTTCCCTTCACTATTGGTTCCCTGCATATTTTTCTTCATTTCACTTTCATGACCTTCACTTATTCCTCCATTTTGTGTCCATACTTAATCATTTCTGTGAGTATCCTGATTACCAGAGTTTTGAACTCTACATCTGAGAGGTTGGCTATCTACTCATCTCTTAGTTCCTTTTCTGGAGTTTTGATCTGTTCTTTCATTCAGGCCATGTTTCTTTGTCTCAGCTCTCCTATTAGGTTGTAAAGGGAGGAGCCTTAGGTATTCACCAGGTCAGGGCAACTAACTCTGCTGTGTTGTGGTGCTGTATGTGGGAGACAGTTCAGAAAGGGAACGAAACTACTTGTCTGGCTCTTGCTCTATTTTTAGTCACTTCTCCCACTGCCCACAAGTGAATTGCACCCTTCTGGTGCTGATTTTCAGGTGAGTGGGTTTGTGTACATTATAGGACCCTGTGGGTCTCTCCAACGAACTCTCCTTTGAGGCTGGGAGTTTCTCCCACCACTGCAACCCCCACAGGTTCTTATGGTCAGAGGTTTTGAGGCTTTAGTTTCCCATGCTGGAACCCTGAATCTTGCAGTCTGTCTCACTCCCTAGTTGTTACTCCTGGTTTATCCACAGGCAAATGTGGGACCACCCTGTCCTCTAGCTGCTGCCTTGCTGAGAGTCCTCTCTGCCTGGCTGCCCATCTCCTCCCCTCCTACCGGTCTGGATGAATGTTTCTTTTTTAACTCCTTGGTTATCAGACTTCCATACAGTTCCATTTTCTGGAAGTTCTGATTTTTAAAAAAATTTTATTGTCCTTCTTTTGTTTGTGGAAGTAAGCAAAGCATATCTATCTATGCCCGCATCTTGGCAAGATGCCTAAATAATTTTTCTCACTTTGTCTTAGTGTTGGGTGTGGCCATGTGATTGAATTCTACCTATTGCAATAGGAGCAGCAGTTACATGTTCTAATTCTAGGCCAGCCCATGACACTATCTGTGGGCCTTCTCAATTTGCTTTTCCTTTTCTTATCTGGATGCAAAGTTTGATAAGAACCAAAATAATGACTTATGCAAACACAAGATAGAAGAACCAAGGTCCACTGAATGAAACCCATAGCACAGTCACCTACTGACTTCAATACCCAGTGAACCTCCCAAACCCTCCTATAATGTTTGGCTACTACATGTCGGGATATATATTAGTTACAGGTCCTTAGTATACTCTAAATAATGAACTAAGCAAAAAGAGACAAAAGTATTAACATATGAACTGATATAATGAAGATAAAATAATAATTTGTATTTAGGAGTACAAAATTTAAAATTCTAAATTAAATATCACTGCATCAAATAAGGCACTAAATAAGAGAATCACATGCAATGAGCAAGAGAAATTTATTCCAGGGGTATTTTGGTTTTATACATGTAAATGTTTAATTAAGAGCTCTTCTTAGAATTCTAAGTGGCATCTTAAAATAATAATGTTCTTAACTAAACTATTATTTTTCTTCCAATATCTGCTCCTTCTTCCAGATTTTCACTTCTTTGCAAGTTAATCATTTCATCAATTGGTCAGGCAAAAATAATGCTTGTCATCTTTGACTCCCCTCCTTCTCTCACGTCGCACATAGAAACCAGAAACACCATGGCATGTTATTCCTATAGCTCAGGGGATAGCTGACTTCTGAGCTTGTATGTTTCCTTAATGAATAGTTTTCATCCAAAATGTCAAACACCACATTTGTCTTCAACACAACTCTCCTTGACAGTGTTTGCTAGTTCTGGTGTGTAAACATTACGTATCATTATAACACCACCACCACTACCAACAACAACAAACCCTTACAGGAACCCATATTGATATTAAGTTTAAAAATGTGAGAAAAATAATTTCTAGGGAACGTATACTAAAATGGGTTAAAATAAAGTTTTACAAAGACAAAACCACATTTTATATTCAAAGCTTTAGAACTCTGTATTTCTTAGGGAAATTATACCAAAGAAAAATAAGAGGTCTATATTATAAAAATGGGAAATAGAAGTTAATGCATTCCTTACTCAATGCAAATGGCTTATTGAACATGGTATGCAAGTAGGAAAATTCTGCAGGGTTGCTTTTTTCTTTATTAAGAATGCTGATAGGAATCCATATATAAAAAGAGTAAATATGTGACCATCATATTAATTTAGACTCTAGCAGTAATGTTCTTAATTATTTTTAAATAGATATTGAGTTTAATATATGCATTATTTAACACTAAAATTTATATTAATATCTGGATATAATATTGATTTTACATTTATGAAACTCCAGTAAAATGGTCAAAACATTCCCAACTGCATGAAACTTACCACTGAACTAAAAGTATAAGTATTTAGTTTGAATATATGTTGATGTAATCCGTACTACCTAACTACTACTATTATTCTAATTAACAACACCACAGCCATTACAACTTCAACATAATTACTGATCCCACCACTACTATTACTATTATACTGTTTAGTATTTTTAAAAATATTTTATTTATTTCTTTTTAGAGGGGGGGAAGGAGGGAGAAAGAGAGGGAGAGAAACATCAATGTGTGGTTGCCTCTCGCTCACTTTCTACTGGGGACCTGGCACACAACCCAGGCATGTGCCCTGACTGGGAATTGAACCATCGACCCTTTGGTTCGCAGGCAGATGCTCAATCCAAAGAGCCACACCAGCCAGGGCTCTATTTAGTATTTTTTTTTTGATGCAACTATAAAACAGTTGTTGTTAAAATATAATTCATACGTTTTGTTAGTTCCGTAGTGATGTGACTCAAGTTTTCTGGTACAGAGGAAAAGGTAGGGTGTCAGGAACACCCAGATGTCAGCAAATTCCTGGCTGTGCAGCTTTGTTTTAGTAATAAACAAATAAATTCTCCCCAGGCTTCAGTTTACTCCTTCATAAGAAATGATAATAATGTGTATCTTTTAGTTTTGTTAAAAATAATAAAATAATGTATTTGAAATACTTAGATCTACTAATTGATCATGTATATACTATGCTTGCAGATCAATAAATATCATTATTTTTTTCTTACTCAAGCAGTTGACCCTTATTTTTCTGTTCTTGTTTTAAGGTATTCTTGGTAGTGTGAGTCTTCCATTTCCTTCATAATTTTATATAACCACACATGGGTTTTCTCTAAGTTGATTATATTTTTCTAGAAGCAAAGGATCTAAATAAAGGCTAATGTTGATACATATACATGAAAAGTAAAACATTTTGCAACAACTCAAAATTTTAATAAATTTAGGTTTTATTCTTTTGTCATTTATAAGTTATTTCAATAGAAATCACTTTTAATAGTCTCCAGGAAAATGTGTTGAAATATTCCAGTGAATATTTACAGGTTTCATTTCACTATTCAGATTTTGATGTTTATCTTCCCAGACTCCTAATTCTTTGATGATGATTTACTGACAAGCAAGACAGTAGTACCAAAGTTAAGAGGTGATACATGTAACAGTTAATGTTTTATAGTCTATTCAACTATTAAAAATATATTTAATTTGAAAAATAAGCAATGTGGAATGTATATCATATAGCTAAAATTTTACATGCAATACAGTAACTATATAATAAGTGTTCCTCAAATGTAAACTTTGGGGTAGGCTGTTTAGTTAAATCATAAGAATCAAACTTTCTAGTATGTTTGCAAATCAGGATAATACTAAAGGCAGTAAAATTGTATGTGGCACAAATGACTAAAGTAAATAATTCTACTTTGGTGTAAGCAGTAAATCTCTTTCTGGACAGCTTTCAACACCAAGTTATTTTAGGAACTGACAGTCTGTGTAGGTTCATGAATTTTTATTGTAATGTTGAAGCTTAAAAAAAATCTCTTCATCCTGAAACTAGCATTAATGTACTCAATGAATACTCAATAGATACTTTTTAATAGACTGGCTGGAATATCTGAAATAGTTGCTTTATTTGGAAGGAAATATAATAAGTAACTTTTAATGGGAGGAATTCGATGGTTTCATGCTAAGTAGAATATAAGTTTTTTAAATATAAATTGATTCTAAAATTCAATAATATTTCCATGATTCTGCCTAAAATCTCCTTCTTATTGAACTTTAACCCAAAATAACTGTTCCTCTCACCAGTTCTTCCACAAATGAAATGTATTAAAAATCACACTATTTTAAAAAACATTGAATGGAAATACAAATGAAAATTGACAATGTTAAATGTTGTTATTTCTACTCTCAAAAGGATTCCAAATTGATATGCAAATTTAGTCAAAATGTGTATTTATTTCTAATGGCACTATTCGATTTTTTATTATCTTGATAAGTTCAGTTTCTTTCCTCAGTCTACATATTTCTTAGTCTGGGACAGCAGGACTGTATTCTACAATTCCCTGTTTGGAAGAATCATTTGCTGGCTATTTGAAGTTCAGTTCTTTTTCTTGGTGTGTGAAAGAAGCACTTTGGTTAATAATTACTCCATAGCCATTTTTTTTGATTAAAAGAGGTATAGAAAGACATAAATACCAATTGATTTCTGTTCAATCAAAGTTATGGTGGATGGTATTAATAGTGATAAGCTGGGAGAAGCTATTTGACACGATATGAGTCAATACTAGAATATTATGATACTCTTGCAAAATAAAACAAATGCAATGCATTTAGGAATAAGAAGCATAATAACTAAATGGAAGAAGAGTATTAGTATAAAATCCACTGAAAGATAAAACTTAATGGTTAATAAAATACAAGAGATATTCAGATCCATGATAATGAAACTGAATATAAAACAATGATAGCATTCAAATGATTAAATCACTAAACATTTTAAAAAATCCAACATTACAAAACTTTGGTGCTGTTTGGAAATAGCTTTATAAACCTTTGGAAAATATGCATATTCGTATAGCTTTCTGGTGGAAAATTTGATCATCCTAAAATTATGTATATGTACACCCATGGCTAAGAAACCTCTGTTTTTCAAAGAAGCTTGAGCTTAGGCTCCTGAGCAGGTGGCTGTGCAGCATTCCTTTTGGTAGCAGAGCGCTAAGTTAGATGTAGCCTACATGTGTACACGAAAGGGAACTGACAAATGTTGTACATAAATGCATGCTATGTAGCAAAATTATTCCTTAAAAACTTATTACAGGAATCATCTACATAAAATGCCCAGCATGCTAACATAGAGAGACAGAGATTATATTAGTGGTTGCCTAGGGCTGAGGGTGGCAATGAAGAGTGACTATAAATGGGTACACAATTTCTTTTAGGGTTGATGAAAATGTTGCAAAATTATATTGTGGTGATGGTTGTATAGATGTATAAACATCTATACACAATAAATGTATTGTGGTGATGGTTATATAGATGTAATATGCTAACATCTATTGAATTGCATGATAAAAAGTGTGAATTTTATTTTATGTAAATTATACACCACTAAGGCTAGTAAATGTGAAATAAAAATGAGATTATAACATAATATTATATGTCCTTGCTAAGGCAAATATATACAAGATTCCTACAAATCCAACATCTATGCCAACTACTTTAAACAGATTCTTATAAAGGGGAGGGTGGAGAGAACTGGGATGAGGCCCAGTAGGTCAGAGCCTTGTAGAAGCCTCGCATGCAAATACGGCGAAGCACCTTAGATTGGCAATGGTTAACGCAATTCATCTCTGAGAAATAAGTAAATACACAAAGCAACTATAACTAACAGTATTTGAGGAAAACCCAGGAGAGAGTACCATTTTATTAATATAGGTTTTGAGAACTCAAAGTGCTGTCCTGGTTATTACAATTCCCAGAGGGTGGGGAGGGGAGAGAATGATCCCGTGTGCACTGGAGATCAGAGTAGCCCAGCAAGCAGGGAGACTGAGCAATGGAGATGAGGAACTGGAAGTCATTTCATGTGAAAACCATACATTCTTCATTTGATGATTGTAATAGTCCTTTTTAATAACTACCAAAAAGCCAGTAGGATGTGAAAGAATTCAACTATTTAAAAACCTAAAAAGTTCTCTCAGGAAATAGCCATTAATCAAGAAGCTCATAACGATCACTTTTTTTTTTAAAAGTGAAATTTGATTTTAACCATTAGGCTATCGGATATATTTGGCATAAAATTGAATTTGTAGGTAAACATATATATTATGGTAATTATTCTACTCTCTGTAGAGGAAATTCACATATATCAATCAGTTAACGTACTAGTTAATCTCTGGACACTGTGTGGATTCTCTTCTTTGTTTTTTCTTGTGAAAGCACCATAACCTTTGGTTAAGCATCTCCATTTAATTCGGCTAACATCACAATGTGCCTCCAATAGATTCCAATAAAAACACACTGCAATATCTCTTTCTTTTATAATTACTATTTATTTGGAAAAATCAGATAATATGTACTCATAAAGTACAGATTGATTGGGCTGCTCTTCAATTGTACCCGAGAGAGTTCAGAGCAGAGGGTTTGTGGATGCTTAAACATTGGAGTAGTCTGTCAGTCATCAAACTCAAGTTTCTTTGTAAATTTTAGTGTCCTTATTTGTAAATGAAAACATTACTGCCTGCTAAACTTTTGGAAGCATTTGGAACAAATTACTTTATGTAATAGAACATTTGGAAGATTTTTTCTTAGTAGAAAGAGTTCAATAGTTTAGATGGACAAATTTTCTTTATATGCTGTTTTAGCCTCTAAAATTAGTCAGGGTTACTCTAACAGAGTCATAGATAGAATTAACCAATGCCTATTAACACTGACTTATTTCACATATTATAATGCAGGTTAGTCTGTAACTACCTATGTTAGCTTCTCCCCTTGTAAATGAATTCAAAATCCTTTTCTGTGCAGAGCCAAAAAGAAGCTGGAATTCACAATGGAAAACAAGCACTAGGTTTTAATAAATCTTCTTCAATAAACATTCAAGTAAGTAAAAAAGATGAATTTTTTCTAACAAAAAATCAAAAAGAAGTTTATTGCTGGTGTTGAGCCAGCTCTTTTGGAATATGTATATTCAATTAGGAAAAAGCAAAAACAAAGTAAAATATCTTATTCTGTAAAGAATTTAGCCATATGCAATTTAGCTCCCAAACCTAGACTGTATTCCAAAGTAAAAAGATTTTATTCCTAATTTTATTAGCTATAAAATGCCTAAAGAAACCAAAAAAGTTTAAATAATGCAATTGAATTTTCTATTTACTTGTAATAAGAAAACAAAATATAATAGATAAAATACCATATTTTGTCATGTATAATGAATACTTCTTTTCTCAAATGTTTGAGGGAAAAATGAGGATGTGCATTATACATGGGTAGTACTAATTCCA
The DNA here is from genome assembly GCA_039655065.1 of Glossophaga mutica. NCBI lineage: Eukaryota > Metazoa > Chordata > Mammalia > Chiroptera > Phyllostomidae > Glossophaga > Glossophaga mutica. The sequence goes on from CM077304.1 coordinate 81,023,571, forward strand.
TATCTTTATAAATGTTTTAATTCTTTTATTTATGCTTACGTGTTAAAAGTGAAACTCCAGAAAGTAATAACAATATTCATATGTAAAATGTGATTCTGGAACACTGTCATTGGTTTTGTTTCTAAATATAAATAAATAAAAATTGAATTATTTAAATGCAAAATTTCTTTCCTGAAAGTTTGGTCCAAAATCATAACTGCACATAATACACAGGAGCACATTATACACAGCAAAATACAGTTATCCTAGCTATGTTATATGTAACTCTGTATATCTCATAACTGAGAACATTTAAAAAAAATTATCATTGCCTTTCACTTAGATTCAAATATTCTGTTTCTTAATATTCTTGCTGAAATGATCCACAAGTGTCATTCCAAAAAGTAATTTTTTTTATTAACCAGTAATTTTTATTTTACATGTTGGCTTAAATAATACTTTGTCAAAATATAATGCAAACTTTCTTATCACTTACATTAATTTCAAAAATTTAACTAACATAAATGTGAAGTTTTAATTTCTTGCTGAATTCCTAAAATATTTATATGGAAAATTAAATCCTTTTAGTATGGTGTTTTTTTGTTATAATTAATGTTTATAATAATTTTAATGATTCCCTTGACCCCCCCAAAAGTTGTTTTATATTTTTTCATCATAGGTTTCTTGTGTTTAATAGTAAAGTTTATTTTTTTCTACTTTCCTCTTTCTTACCCTCATGAATGAAACTGGTCATAGTTTTGGACCCCATGCCATTTAGTCATAGAATTATAGTTCATCCTTTCATAAAAGGAAATTAGAAAATTGCTGAGTGTTACAGATATTAATGGTTGTTAGAAAAGTATAATAAAAGGCTCTCTTTACAGAACATTGCTAAGCTTTTATGTCATTATTCATGAATGACTAATGCATTCAAAGAGAAAAGTGCTGATCTCTAAGGCTAAGATAATAGTAGAGAGGGAAAAATTGTATAAGAGAAAGCTGCTTGTCATATGTAAAGATCTTTTATCAGTCTTGCCTACAATGAGATATTTCATCTAAATTTAGAAAAAATATTTTATTATATGTGAGGTTATCATTCATGGTATCTCAAATCATCAAGGACAAATCTGCTGGACATATTTAGATAACTGAATATTTTTAAAGCATATTAACAACCTCAAATTCTAGAAAACAATAAATAGGATCTTCAGTAATATCCTGAAACTACACTATTATTTCTATTCTCTTACCAGATCAAATATATCTTTCTCAAATTATGGACAGCAGAAAGAATCATAAATAGGGTCTCTGCACTTGTTGTTCTTTGACTGTAAGCAATGGAGATGAGCTCTGCATTAATTCATGGGAGTTTATTAGAAGGACAGAGAGTAGCTCCCAGGATCCCAGGAAAAAACTGAAGATCGGGGAGACCAGGATACAAAGCAGTTTCTGGAATCATGGTAAGAGAAACTAATGGGTAATTTCATTAGGGTAATACCAGTAGTAAGAATTAGCTCTCAGAATTTTTTTTATCTTAAATGTCTTTCAGTTCAGAATTCAAGTTCTGGAGAGAAACAGCCATGTTACCCCTAGAGGAGAGTGTGACTGATCTTATTTGTAAAGTTGAATGCACAGGCTGATGGGTGTCATTATCCAAAGGAATATTGACATAGTATTAAAAAGAGGAGTGGTGGATGAATGCTGGTTTGATAAAAACAAAGTTATGAACTATGCCTGGACTCTGAACATCCTTCAGATATATTTTTCGTGCATATGCAATAATCAAGAAAGTACACTGAGTAGTATTTACACAGTGCTCTAAGCTACATGCCTCACAGTGAGACTGATTAGAGTTTGGCTCTTATAGGATATCTGCACTGCCTGTGATCTAGCAACACCTTTACATCATGTAGAGATATACTAATTTACCAGAATAGAGTATATGCTTTTCAGATTGAGGTAATGTATCAATACATTAATCCCAATCACATCATTGCTAAATTAAGACTGTGGAAACTGGTCACAGATTAATTACCCATCAAATGTTTGATGAATCTTTGTTAAGATTTTCTCTTTTTTTAATTTTTATTTTAATTGTTGATCTTGTACAGTTTTCTGTCTTTTACCCCCATCCAACCTCTCCCCATCTCCCTTCCATTTCCACCCCCCATAGTTTTTGTCCATGTGTCCTTTATACTTGTTGCTCTAAACCCTTCCCCTTTTCCCCTGAAATTCCCTACCCTTCTCCCCTTCTCCCCTCTGGTGACTGTCAGCCTGCTCTCAATTTCAGTGTCTTTGGTTATATTATGCTTGTTTGTTTATTTTGTTGATTAGGTTCCCATTAAAGGTGAGATCATATGGTATTTGTCTTTCACTGCCTGGCTTATTTTGCTTAGTATGATGCTCTCCAGTTCCATCCATGCTGTCACAAAGGGTAGGAGCTGCTTCTTTCTTTGTGCTGCATAGAATTCCATTGTGTAAATGTACCACAGTTTTTTGATCCATTCATTTATTGATGGGCACTTAGGTTGCTTCCAACACTTGGCTATTGTAAATTGTGCTGCTAAGAACATAAGGGTGCATAGGTTCTTTTGGATTGGTGTTTCAGGGTTCTTAGGATATCTTAAGAATAAAGTCTAAGTGTGGAAAGATTATATAAAAAAGCCACTTGATTTTTTTAGACTAAAATTGTTGTCTTGTCTTCTTTAGATCAATTCAAAAATTTGTATCATGTTTGGAGAATCAGTTTTGGCTTTTTTAAAAGTAGCTTTGTAACATAAAGAGGAAATTTTGTTCTATAAACAATATTGCTTAAAATGGCAAAAAGTAGAGCCCATAAAATAATCACCCTGTGAGTCTATCATATCTATCAATTAATATGTTAAATGTATCCCTGTATTTAAAAATTATTGAGTTTTTCTCATGATCCAAAGAAGACTCCCTCTGATATAGTTTACCACTTTCGAGCTAGAGTACAAATTTCCAGCTCATTTGTACTGAATAGGGAAAATTTTTGAGGATAAATTTATCCTTTAGCTGTTTCCTAAAGACTCAGATTAAAGTTTAGACTTTGCCTGAAATCACACACTTGCTTTGATTTACTTCCTACTCCCTCGCAAGTTTCTCGATAAACACTTGTTTTAAAATAAATCACAAGAACATAAATCCAAGGTCTGCTTCTGAAGACATGACCTAAGAGACTATTCTCTCCTATTTTCCCTCACTCCTCTGGTTCCTCGTCATTGCTCTCTATTGCCATTTTTTTCTTCTCCATATAAATGCCTGAGTTCCTCAGCACTAAATCTTAGACAGTTTTCTCATTGTATTCTATACCCAACCCCTGGGCAATTTCATCTATTCCAATGACTAATGCGATAATCAATTTCCAATCCTCCTCCCCCCACTCACCTAGACTCTCCTCTAGGCTTCAGACAATATTATATCTAACACTCTCTTCAATATCTCCACCTGGATTTCTCACAGGCAACTCAAATTCAAAACATCTAGAATAAAATCTTAATCTAACCCAATTTCCATTCCATATATCAGGTGATCACATTGTGGAAGGAAATCAACCACAGACTTGTTTACATAAAAATCTGTTTTAAAACAATAGGAGCATTTCCATTGAGAAGTCAGCTGCTAGTCTTATCTGGGTTCCCTTGTATGTTACTTCCTGTTTCTCCTTTGCTGCCTTTAAGATTCTCTCTTTGTCTTGGAATTTTACCATTTTAATTATGATGTGTCTTGAAGTGGGCCTCTTTGGGTTCCTCTTGATTGGGACTCTCTGTGTTTCTTGGATTTGTGTGACTTTGTCTCTCATCAAATTAGGGAAGTTTTCCATCATTACTTTTTCAAACAGGTTTTCTATCCCTTGCTCTTCTTCTTTTCCTTCTGGTATCACTATCGTACAGATATCATTACATTTCATGTTGTCCTGGAGTTCCATTAACACCCCTTTGTTCTTTCTGAGTCTTTTTTCCTATTCTTGCTCTTTCTGGGTATTTTTTATACCGTGTCCTCCAGCTTGCTGATTCAATCCTCTGCTTCATACCACCTGCTTGCAATTCCTTCTAGTGTGTGTGTGTGTGTTTTTTTTTTTTTTCTGAAATTTTATTGCTCATGTCTTCCTGGTTTTTGTTTATAGTTTCTATTTCCTTTTTCATGCTGATGTAGTTCTCATTCAGTTCCTTGTAGTTGTCTGTCAGTTCCTTGAGCATCTTTATAACCATTATTTTGAATTCTATATCTGATAGTTTGCTTACCTCCATTTCATTTAGCTCTTTTAGTGGGGAGTCTTCTATTCCTTTTGATTGCATGTTCTTTTTTTGTGTCCCCATTTTAGGTGACTCTTTTCATTTCTGTGCTTCCTGATGTTTCACTTTGCTAGCTGTCTTTGTAGTGTGAACTTCTATGGTAGGAATTCTATGGGATTCAGTGGTGTGGTCTCTTTGATCCCCTTGTCTGGATGCTCTAGGTTTGCTCTTTCTTTTGTTTGTGTGAGCTCTCTTGTTGTACTTGGATTTTTACGTTTCAGTGGCTCCTTTGTTGGTGGTTTCTCTCCTCCAGCAGGTATACTTGCAGTTTACCTTATATTTGCAGTTCCCACCTATTCTTGTATGGGGTCAGTGGAAGGGTGTAGACAAAATGTATTAACACAGTGAAAGAGTATTCTATGGGATTTAAAGTACCAACAAGTATAGAGGAGATAGGAGGGAAAACATATTTGTCAATGATACCTTGGACAAGGTTTTGAACTCCAAAATATATAAAGAAATCACATGACTCCACTCTAGGAAGACAAACAACCTAATTAAAAATGAGCAAAGGACATGAACAGACACTTCTCCAAGGGAGGATATACAAAGGGTCCGGCAGACATATGAAAAGATGCTCAGCATCACTAACCATCAGAGATACAAATTAAAACCACAATGAGATACCACTTACAGCAGTGAGACTAGCTATCATAAACAAAGCAACAAACAACAAGTGTTGGAGAGGTTGTGGAGAAAAGGGGACCCTAGTGCACTGTTGGTGGGAATGCAGACTGGTGCAGGCACTGTGAAAAATAGTGTGGAATTTCCTCAGAAAACTAAAAATGGAACTGCGTTTTGACCCAGCAATTCCAATGCTAGGATTACATCCTAAGAACACTGAAACACCAATTCAAAAGAACCTATTCACCCCAATGTTCATAGCAGCGCAGTTTACAATAGCCAAGTGCTAGAAGCAGCCTAAGTGTCCATCAGTAAATGAGTGGATCAAAAAACTATGGTACATATACACAATGGAATTCTATGCAGCAGAAAGAAAGAAGGAACTCCTACCCTTTGTGACAGCAGGGATGGAACTGGATAGCATTATGCTAAGTGAAATGAGCCAGGAGGTGAAAGACAGGTACCATATGATCTCACCTTTAAGTGGAACCTAATCAACAAAACAAACAAGCAAGCAAAATAGAATCAGAGACATTGAAATTAGGAAAAAATGGACAGTAACCAGAGGGGTGATGGGAGGGGATAATGGGGGGAAAAGGATGAAGGGTTTTCAGAAACAACTATAAAGGACACGCAGACAGAACTAAGGGAGAGTGGAATTAGGGGAGGGAGGAGGGATGGCTGGAATGGCAGGAGAGAAATAAGAGGAAAAGGCAGAAAACTGTACTTGAACAACAATAAAATTTAAAACAAGTAAATAAATAAACAAAACGATGGGGATGAGAAGTCCCCCAAGGAATATTTAATCTTAAGGAAGCAGGGTGGAAAGTTTTATTGGGCTACATTCAGTATTAGATGAACATTTTACATGGAATAGCAGGCATTACACCTTCTAGTTTGTACCAAGAGGAATAGAGAAGAGATGGATGCTCATGTTAACTGCAAGAGGACATGGGTGGAAAGATCAAGTATATGCACTCAGTACAATGGAAAGTTCTCAGTCCTTCATAGTCACTCACAACATCCTCCTTCTGGGTCCTATGAGAGCTCTCCATTTGGTTCACCTCACCCTGGAGCAATTCATTAAGTTTTTCTGAATTATTCTAATAAACTCTGAAATAGTTTTTATGCACTCTGACCTTACTATGATCTATTTGATTTTTTGTTAAATATTTGGTAGTTACAAAACATCATTAAAGCCTATAAAAATGTATGAGGATAAAATAATAAACTTTTAATTTATCCATTAGCGAGTTTTAAGAAATCCCATGTGTTTTCCTGGATCCTGTTTCATTTTGTCTTCACATGGATATGAGCATTGTCTTCAGTTTTAGTTTCTTTTGCTTTTTTTTAATGTTTTTATTGTTGTTCAATTACAGTTGTCTTCATTTTTTCCCTATTGCTCTCCCTTGCCCTGCCTGCTCCCCACCTCCCACCCCACATTCAATGCCCTCCAACTGTCTTTGTCCACAGGTCTTCTATATTCTTACTGTCTTTAAAACGTCATTATTTATGTGTCTCTAAAACATATTGTTTATGTTTCCTGTTTCCTGTGTTTAATGTGTTTGACTATAAAATGACACCATAAGTATTTTTCTATGATACGTGTTTTTCACTCAAAATTGCATTTCTGATACTCATGTATTTTATATAAAACTGTTGTCTTTAAAATTTTCACTTCTGTGCAATATTTCATTGTATATAAATATAACTTATTCATCCATTCTGATGTTGGCATATTTTTGGAATTGTTCTCTTATAATTAATTAATTAACTAATATTTATAAAAGTCATTTCAATGAACACTTCTATATTTCTTATGAAGTATACATATAAGATTTTCTTCATCAACACTTAAGGGTAGAAATAGTATGCTTCTAGGAATAATAACCATACTAGATAGCCAATGTCAACAATTTTTCAAAGCCTTTGTAAAAAATTTAGATTCATACATGAGCAATTTGATTTCTCTACATTTTCTTCAAGACTTGATAGTATGGCTTAATCCATCTTCATCCAGCAGCTACTATGACCTTTTGCAAATGCAAAGCTGGTAAGTCACCCAAATCCTGCCTAAAGTCCTTTAATGGATTCTCACTGATCTTAGGATATATTCCACAACTTTTACAGTGTCAAAGGATTTTTTTAGCTCTGACCTCTCCATCATTTAATATTTTATAACACTTTCCTTGCCTGCTATATCCACACTGGCCTTTGGTATGTCTTTTCTCCACAAGGCCTTTATACATAATATTTTTTCCCCTGGAACTCTCTTTATTCTACTTCTTTTTCTGATTAACTTTGCAAATTTAATCATATGTTAAATGTCACTACCTCAAGGAAGATTTTCTTGACTCTCTAGAATTTATTAGGCCCCCTTATTAACTGCCACAATTGTACACTGTGTTTTCTAAATGCAACATTTATCACAGAAAAATGATTATGAAATGTTGCATGTGTTTTTTTAATGGGTTTACTAATGACCTTTAAATACCAATGAGGTCAACTATATTTTCTGGTCTGGTTATTCACAAATTTATTTTGAGTAACTGCAGCTACTTGAGTAAGAGTCAATGCTCACTATATGTGTTGAATGAGAATGATGAGTCCCTATACACACACATATTATATATACATGCACACACTACATTCATTTTCATTTGAGAACTGTTAGATTAGTATTTAGGAAATAATCACGTCCTTCCTACACACCCGATTCCCCCAAGATCTAAGTATATTTTCTCGTGTTAGCCTTGACCAACATACTGTGGAAGGTAAGATCAAAGCAAAATTTTGGACTATGCTTGTTGTTTTAGCCATGGCACTTTGATTTCCATTATACCATGAGAAGAATATGCTGTAGCCGGCTTGCTGGTTCCTTGTGAATAAAGGAGTCACATGAGGCCACACTGGGGCCATTGTAGACTGGGTAATAAACATCTTCTGATTCAGAAATTGAGCTATAGGTGCTTCTTTTTATAAACCATTGAGATTTGGTGTTTAATTGTCAGAAGCAAAAGCTAATAGACTCACTAGATTAATTTTGAAAGATATAATTCTTGAAAGAAAACAACAGATTTAAGCTTTCTCAATTAACTATCAATAAAATGAGATGAATATATAATGTTTCAATATAAATAGCTGTTCAAAACCATGTTTTTCAAAATAATTTAGATGGCAATCCAATATAAATTTAAACATTGGAAAATTTAAGTGGAGGACTTTATATTAAAGTGTGATTATAATCTTTTTACCACAGAAAGCCTTTCATGTGTCTGGACATAAAACAATTAGGATCTTGATCATTATGAGCTATAAATGACAATTTTCTTAACATTTTAAGGAATAGCTTTAAACGGAACATTTCCATTAGCTGTAGAGAAAGGGTTTTAAAATCTTTGTTTGGGGGGGGGGTGGGTGTAATGACCTCTACTTCTCAAAACTGAAGTATAAAACTGTTAATCAATTATGAGCTGTGCACAATGTTCAAGTTTAGCTTTTTAGTCATAGAGGAAAAAATTACATTTCAAAGTTAATGAATCTATCATAACTAAAAGCATATAATCCAAGTCATGCAGATAACACAATCCAAATGTATCGGGTAAATTAATTCTTAATGAAAGTAACTTCCGTAAACTGGAAGTATCTCTAAATTCATAGGCCAAGGAGTATAAAACTAGAGAAAATAGTCTTTCTACTTCACCATGACATAAGGCTGATGCCAGAATCTGCCTCCTTTATTAGGAGAGTCAGCACCCACTTCTCACAGGGTGGCAGTTGTATGCTAGGTCCCAGACCACTCACATGCAGAAGCAGAATTCTAAGGAAAACCCATCAGCGCTTCCTTGCCCACAGTTAGTTCTTCCAGTGACAAACACCCAATTGGCATCCTGCAGGAAATACGTGCCTTCTGGGAACAAGTGCAAGCAATTGCCTGGCACATGCAGTCTCAGTGTTTCATGTGCCCTTACCCTTACAAACCAGTTATTTTAAAGTAGGTGTCAATTACAACAAATAATTCAGCTACTTGTTACAGGTAACAGACATTCCTTTCCTTAATTAGGTAAAATTTCCCCTTCTTATTCTCATAGTTTTTTACCCATCTTAAGTGTTTGTACTATATACCAAGAGCAAGAACATCTCATTTATCTTTCTATACTCTTTGCGGCATCATTTTTGGAGTTGGGATATAAATGTTTGAGGAGAAAAATACTATCCTAAGGGTATAAAAGCCAATTTGAATTATTTTGGAAAATGGCAGATCTACATTAAGAAATGTGTGAACACCATTCCTCATTGAGGAGAGGTATATTTATGCTTAGAATTTTTATAAAGTGTATAATAAAAATAATCTGTGATATTAAAAAGAAAAATTATCTGACTGAAGTCAGACTGATTCTCTCTCTGAAAAAGGAGAATTGGAATTCAGGGTTAGATAATTGATTTTATTGTATATTTTTAGAAGACAAGTGATATAAGCATTGAGCACCTTCCAGTAGTTATGTGGGTGCTAAAGACAGAGAGGCCGTGCACAGGAAAGAACACCAACCACTGTAGCAGACATGCCAAAATTGAAGATGAAGCTTCCTGTCTGGGCTCTTGAGAGCATTTTAGTTCTTTTCTCTGCTTTGCCAAGAGGCCTATGTACACATATTTATTTTCACATAACTAAAAGAAATAGCACAGATACTGGTTAACCAATTTGCCTGTCAGACTAACCTGTAAGCAAATGAGATATTTCATATCAAAACCTAACAGCTGTAATCTCAACAACCAGCTGCTAGAAAATATCTCCGTATGCACATATTCTGTTTTCTCTTTTCTCCTAGCTGAACTTCCCTGCACAAAATCTAACCATTTTCAGGTAAATGTATGTTGAAAATTATATATGTATTGATGGTTGTTACTATGTTGGTAGAGATGAAGGGACTCTATATTTATGTAGTGGAGAGAGGTTATTGAAACTAAAGGATTTTCCCCCACTTTTTTATAACCAAAGGATATTGCAGTGGACTAAAATGTGCCCACTCACAACCAAATCATTATACTGAAGCCCTAGGCCCCAATGTGAGTGTATTTGGAGTTTGGGCCTGTCAGAAGGTAATTAAGGAGATAGGCACTATTAGCAGGTCAAGAGCAGGGTAAAACTCATTAGAATTAGAGTTCTTATAAAAAGAGACATCAGGAAGCTCGCTCTCCCTCTCTCTCTCTTTCTTTCTCTCTTCACTCAGCCACAACTGAAAGACCATGTGAGGACACAAGAAAGAAGGTGACCATCTGCAACCCGGGAAGAAAACCCTCTTAATACAAACCAAACTCTCCCTTTGTTCATGGACTTTCCAACTTCTACAGTTATGAGAAAATACATGTTTGTAGTTTAAGCCACCCTCTGCATGGTGTGTTGTGTGGCAGCCCAAACTGACTAATACAGATACTTAACAGTTCCCATGCATGAATGAGGCCTATTTCTACCTGAGAGTCCCAGAATTTATACTGAAGTTGAATAACAGAGCAACTCGTAAGTTCCTATAGTTAATGGAACATCTCCTCTTGGGTGAATATTATCCATAGAAAACACTCTGCTTTCATAGTATGCTTAAGGATAGTATTTTTCTTGGACAAAAGCAATTTGTATTTAATGTATCACTATCCAGACTTATGTTAGACTTTTCAACCTGGAGTATGCCATGAAGCAAAAGAAGGAAACTCATAAACAATAGATTATAACAACATAATGAGTACTCAAAAAGAAGCATAGGGAACCTGCTGTGGGAGGACAGAAAAACAATGAATTAGAAATAAAGGAATATTTTATACTTAAAAGATATTTTTCTTTTGGGAAAAATTTAACCTCTTTCATCTTAAAAATAAAAGTTGTGGGCATTTACATTCCTGCTATTGTAATTTTTATTTTATTTTAATGTATCACCATTAATTTGCTAGGGAAAATAACCAAAGAACAAATCAATATGATCCAATAAACATAGATATTTAATAACCTGGGTAGAAGAAAATAGAGGTAAGAAGAAACAAAGTATCTTTATCAGAAAATTTAATTACTAAACATGCTACTATATGAAATTGTAGGTATTGTTGAGCCCAGCACATGAAGGCAGCAAGAACCAAGGTAAGAAAGGTGGAGAAAGCAAAAAGATCCACCTAAGGATCTAGACTAAGGATATCATTGTGATAGTAAATGATTCATGTGGCTGGTTCCCATGGTTTCCCTTTTGTAAATGGGAACTATATTGACTTCTCTTTTATGACTTCAGCCCTGAGGATAGTGCCTGGGACATAATATGTGTTCAATTAATTCCAGCGGGTACATAATATATGTTTAATAAATTCAAGTGAAAAGAATAATGGGTATAATAAAGTCCAAATATGGGCTTTGTTGAAGAAGGAACCACTAAAGTGCACTGGGCAACCAAGTGAAACCGTGAGGCAAATATAAATAAAGGAGATCTTACATGCATTTTAGACTTTTAGATAATACTGGATGTCCCAGTCCGTGTTATACCTTAGAATTCATATTTTTCATTTCAGCTTTAACATATAGTCACTATAGGTCATGTTAATGAATGCTCTTCTACTTCAGCGTTGAAATATTTCTATTACCAGGAAAGCTATATGTAGTGAAAATGCCGATAGCTCTCTCTAATTGAAAGTACACTGCTGCTTATACCCTTAAGTGCAGGTCTTATATCTCCTTATTCTATGATGCCAAGAATCATGGCACTATTATTAAAATGGAGACAAAATATTCTTCAGGTTACAAAAAAATCAGTGTGCGTGACTGAGAGGATTATGCATTACATTTCATCACTGAGTTGTCACTCTTGTGATAAACTGTAGAGTGCTAAAAGCTATTGTTCCCATGAATTATAACCTCAAATACCTTCACTGTAAGGATTCATTTTATCAGGGATCTGATACAGCATTATACATCACCACTGTAATGCACAACGTATTTACAGCAGCATATCTTAATGATATGCTACAGGCTAAAGTAGAGTAATTATCATTATAGGAAGGTTTTAAAAGATACTGTATGTTTTAATTCTTTTGTTCCAAGTTATTTAAGTTGTTTCTGTAGCAAGAATGCTAAAATAAGTTATATTGTAAAATCATTCCTTAGGGTTTTTAAATTATTTTCAATTTTTAAGACGTCCTTTTATAAGAAAAAACATTTCATCAATAAGACAGTGAAAACTTTCAGTGTGTGCTCTTTACTTTGTCATGTTTCAGCTCAAGCCAAGTGGCTGTTTTGCAGGAAAATAAAATAAAGGAAGAAAAATATTAAAGACTCAATTTGACTATATTAAAATAAATCATAAGCAACTGCAGAGACAGAAAGCTGTTTAAAAGAAAAAAAAATTTGCTACACTTTCTGTCAAGCTATACACATTTAAATGGTATCTAAATATCCTAAACATATTAAGAAATAAATCTCTGTAACTTAGATGGTCATCCGCCTCTAGCTTCTCAGTTAAATTCTGGCCTGGCTAGTCATTAGTGGATAATTAGAAGTGACGTGAGAGATCTGGCATTCAACACAGACTTGTTTTTGCAGCACAAACGTCTATTTACTTTATACAAATTTGTAGAAGACCATTATCATTCAGCCCTGACAATCAGTGTTTAATTTGTTGATAGCCTTGACAGTTGTGGCCAGAGTATAACTGGCATGACCTCTGGTGCAAAGAAAAAATAAATTGGATTGTGCACAAAACTAAACAACATAATTACCAATGATTAGACATTATGAGAGAGCAGATTCTCAGACCCTTCCAAATTAGGCCAAAGCTAAACCTAATAATATTTTAATGTTGTGAAAACACCCACATTCCTGAGATTTTCAGTTGTTCCTAGGTGTGTGTTATATAATTTGTGTTTCATAATATATTATATCATGCCAGGATATTAAATATACTTGTATTTGGGGATAATCTAATAATCACAAAAAATTTATTGAGGTAAGATTTATGCTAACTTGGCAGTAATTTATCTACTTTACATGCATACTTATGCCATTTGATGAATTTTAAAACATATACAAAGATATGAAAACTATTTTAGAAATATATAAAACATAAAGTCTCATTGATGATCACATTAAAATGGGAAGAAAAGAGAGAGACATTCAAGGTGAAAAGGTAGCCTCACTAAGTCACTTTCACCATAACAAAGGAACCCTGTCCACTCTGAGATGCCAGAAGAACATCACCATTCATTTCCCTTGATAATAGATTTGTATTACCGGGTGGGCATGAAAAAGTATTTATATAAAAACATTTTAGCACATTAAGTATTTTATTATAATTATTAATAAAAATGTATGAGAACTTTTTAGGATATGAGAAATGTACACATTCTTTTTTATTAGAAATATAGATGAAGAATATTCTCAAATTTCAACAGTTTAGGAATATCTGAATAAATGTTTCCATACTCTCTTTCCTATGATCTGAGGACCTAAGGTTGTGGTCTATGAGTTCTCCCACCAGCCAGTGATAGTACAATCCATCCATTCTTTTAGCTCTACATTCTACCATCTTGTGACTGCCAGGTTATTCTGTGCAGATGACCACAGGTAAAATGAGCATTCATATTGGCTTGGAGGAACCTACTTTTTCTGTCCTATTTTTTACTTCAATGCATATTAATTTGTTCATTTAGGCAGGGGTATACACTCTGTTTTTCAAGAAAGTAAGACACATTTCTTTACATTAGTCCTCGTAATTTCTATACTTCGCATTTGTGCTTCTGGATTAATAATTAGAAATTATCTATCTATATGTTTATTTATTTATTAAATCAGTTTTAATGTAGTTTAAGTAGCATATCATTTTCTGGCTCCTGCTCCATGTTCTCTTATTCCATTTACTGGTAAATCACTCAAAGAACTTGCATGTTATCTGACCCAATGGCCCCTCCTAATCTTCATCCCAGACAACACAGCGCTGGAAATGTCTGAGCAGTTCCTATTTCTTGAAACTTTCTCTTTCTACTAATTGCTCACACTGTTGTATAAGTTGGTTAAAAATTTGGTACTTTCTCAATCATTATTGGCATTATTTAAAGGTTATTATCATTGAAATTCAGAACCTTTAAATTTGACATCTACCTTACTTGACACTTCCTTTGTACATATTAATTTCATTTTCTAGATTATAACATGCACCTTTATATCCATTTGCCTTTATCCTTGTTAGTTACACACCTAGAAATATCTTGCTTATCTTAAACTTAATTGACCTTATAAAGTTTTAAAGTCTTCTCTACTACACATCACTCAGCAGATGGACTAAACTGCTGGTCCATCTACAAACCTTATCTTTAGAATGGCTTGCAAAAGACTTGGCATGCTGAGAATTATTAATTATGTGTATGCGTGTGTGATTTTTACTTATTTGTGTTTCACTTGAAGCGCCCATGTGCCTTGGACCCAGTAAAAAGTGGGTCTAAATACTGAAGTGTCTGAGAGTGGGTGGGGTGAAGGTAAAGAGAAGCAAGATAGTAAAAAAGGTGTCAATAAAAGGAAATTTTATATAACACAATTATTAGTTAGGATAGATGTTGCTTCTCAATAGCAAATACCTAGATCAAGTGTAAGCCTTATCTGAGTGGGGCATCACAGATGTTTACAAAAGAAAGTTTGGCCCTCCTTCTTCCAAGTCAGAGAGATTACTAAAGCATGGTGAATCACTTGAGAAGGAAAAGGATGGAGATCATATTGAGAGAACATTTTCATATGTAAGGGCTAAACCACTAGTACAAATAACGTATGATTACACTGACATTAGTGACTTATGGAGAAATCTCTGTGGATTGTAATACATAGGGAGGGAATCCCTTTTGGACAATGTACAGACACACAGAAAATAAAATGGCTGTTCTAAGAAAATATTTGAGAGACAAAACTATGATTAAATCTTAAGCACCTGGATTTCATAGCTTTAATTTCAAACAGATCATTTACGGGGTTTCAGTGAGAGCAAAACAAAAGAGAAATATTCAAAGATCCAAAACAAAAGAATATAACAATATCAACAAAATTCATTTTAAAGCATTTCATATGAAACTACCAATTTTGAAGAGAAAAAGTCAATGGCTAATTAAAGGGTCAATTTTAAAAAGACTTACTGCAAACATTTTTATATTAAATAATTATGCCTTTACCAAAATTTCTTGAAACAAATTTTGTATGCAAATCAGTGTCTCTGTAACTGTCTAAAATCAGCAGGACTGACCACTTGCGTTCCCAGAGAGAAGGGCACGGAGCTAATTGACCCTGCCAGAGACTAAATATACCTACTGTGTTTCAATTTGAGATGCAATTATATGCCTGTGCAAGTGTTCACATGCCAATTATTGCACTTCAAAAAGTCTGTGTATCAATACATTTTCAGTCTGCAACAAAAGAGGAAGAGGAGAGAGCATTCTCTAAACAATACAATTAGAGCAGTATAGACAATTAACTTTGCTATTTAGTATAAAGTTGAGAGCACTAAAGACAGAAATAATAAATATTCACAAACATTTCATCATTATACAGAATTGCAGAACAGTCAGACATTTTTAATACACAATGCAGAAGTCATATTATTAAACTTAATGGCATCTGAGAAATGATGAAATGCTCACAGCCTTGAGCTTGTAATGAGATGAGCTTGTGGCCTGATCACTATGCATACAAATCATCTCATCTGAATAAAATTAATGTTTGATTTTTATATCTCTCCTAAAGCATGCCGAGTCCCTCTTTTCATTTTATGAGCAATTATAGAAGGGAAAATAGAAGTTTAGCTGTGATATGATATATCAATGGGAGGGTCTATAATACATTGGAATTTTAAGTTCATATCCCTAGTGCCAAATGGAAGATTTTATGTATACTGAAAATATAAGAATGGATTTGTGATGCTAAATACACTGTAAGAAATCTTTTAAAGGGCTCACATTGATAAAATTGTTTATTTTAAGTGTATTTTACATTCTGAAATAATAATAATAGCATTTAGTATTTAATGTTAAAATAATCGATATACATAAATTTAATTGCATTTTCTTCTGAAAATTTGATATTTTCTCAAATCATCAGTTTAAAAGCACAATACTAGAAGAGATGAACTTGTCGTATGTCCTTTTAGGGTCAATTAAAATAGAAAAATGATACACTTCATTTTTATTTATGTAATTGAGTTTACATTTAATATTTAAATTCCAAGTTAGGCCTTTCCTTATACACTTATTGAAGTGAGTTAGTTGTCAAAGGTTTTACTTAAAACACATTGCAATTATCTTAAGGTAGGACAGTATGCTCTTTTCTGAACATTTCATACAGTGTCTAGTCACATTTAGCATTCCAACCTATAAAAGAGTATAAAACACAAAATCAGAATTTGTATTTCAAAAACTTGCACTGGGAAGGAAAACTAAAAGGGAACCATTTAAATCAGGAACTCCTTATAGGATATCCTATACCATAATTCTTGAACATGGTCTCAGGTTGTATTACATTTCCTCAATACATGATGGTTTTACCTAGAATATCAATGTCAAATTTTATTTCCAAAAGTGAAATTATGAAGAACTACTGTGGTTCTCAGTAAAATAGGGATTTAAGCCTTCCATAAATTGAAGAGAGCATTCAGTAAAAATATTTAGATAATAAGCTAAGTTGAAAACTCAAGGTTTTTTCTTGAATTGCCCTAGCTTACTAATAGATATTTATTTCATTGTATTCATGTAGATATCTTCTAAGTGACATGATTAAGGATGAAGTGAGTTAAAACAAAAAACACATACAATAAGGCCTAGCAAATAATACATGCTTCATTAAGTGTCAGTAATTAGTCAAGAAGAAGTATTCCTGCACGTCAGCTCCTTCTAGTTCTCTTGTACATCCACTAAAATTCAATTGTATTAGTTCGCATAGCTGTTTTTGCAAGTTGAACTTTTCCTTTAATTCAAGAATTACAAAATTTGGAAAGAATCTTCAATCAGAATCCAAATGCTACTAACTTCCTCTTGTTAAAAAAATCTCCCAAATATTGTAATGCATTATGTTCATCGCTTTATATTAAATTGTCAGAGGTCCTCAAGATAACCCTCAGGCTCAATATTCACTACAAGGGCTCCTGGGATGCATCAGAGCTGTTTTACTCATAGTTACAGTTTGTTACTGAGAAAAGATATAAATTAAAATGAACAAAGGGAAAGGTACAGCAGATGAATTCTAGGAGAAATCAAATGGTACCTCCAGGTGTCTGTTTCCTTGTAATGCAGTCACATGGGAACCCACTAATTCTCCCATCACTAATGTGTGACAACATGTGCAATGTGCTACCAATCAAGGAGAGTCACCAGAGCATTGGCATCTGGGGTTTCTATTGGAGGTCAGCAACACAGGCATGTGTTGCCTACAGGACTGGCCTCTACCACTCACATTCCAGCATCCCTCAGAGCAAAAATAGGCATTTGCCGAAACTCACAGTGCTAGTTTAAATGTACACGGTAAAACTGGCACAGCAGGGCCCAAGACATCAGACACACAAGAACAAGCATTCACTTTAAATACAGAGTGGCCCACAGCAGCAGGCATATAACAATACTCTCATCAAGTACAGTATTTCAAGGGCTCAAAGTTATCTCCCATGAGCCAATCCAAGGTCTGTACTTAAGAGAAACACTTCCTAGGAGTGCTCAGAGTATGAGCAACTCAAACCTGCCAAGTTAACTCTTTTCTGCCCTGAAATATAAAATGGTATTTAAATTAGTTGACCAGCACAGAGAAAAAGAATCTCAGACCCGTATGAAAAGACTAGAGAATGAATATATCTATGTGTTTTATTAAAATGAAATCTTGTTAAATAATTACAACTTTTAAGAATAATATCATGTTTTAAATTGCTTTTCCAATGAACTGACCAATTTTCATAATTTAGTCATTCATTATTAACCATGATTGATATTTGTAACTTGTATCTTGGTTTACACCTTCTCCTGGTTCCTTAAATGAAGCCTCTTCTTGTTTCCGCCACTGAGGTTATTCTGTCATCTTGTTTCCCCCTGTTTCTGCTTTTAAAGCTCTAGGCCCAGGGACCAGACTACCCAGATCTGGGATCTGACTGATATGATTCAGCCTGTCTTCTTAGTCTCACACCTACCTCATGCTTTCAACTGTCAAGTTCAGCAATCCTGCCAGAATAGGACCTACTGCTTGGGACCCCCTGAGACTGCCTGCCTGAACTGCCACTTTAGCTTCAGCACCTTGATCTCCTGCCGTGTCAGATGAGGCTTCTTTCAATTTTTTAAAGTTCTCTCTGAAGCATTTTCCTTGCAATGGCAAGTAAACATAATGTTATCCAGTCTTTATAAAGGTTCCTCTTTTTACATGGTAGCTCTCACAGGGTTATGTGTTCAAAGAGAAATTTACCTCTTAGTCACAAAACATGCGTTCAATAAGTATTTAGGGATTCATTGAGTGACCATTAAATATCAGGCACTTTTCTAGTGCCAAGAGATATATGAATATGTAGTTCTAGCAACTGAATGTCTACGTTAACATACTCATTTTCATTATCTCACACAAAATGTTCCAGCCTTTTCCTTAATAAACAAAAATAAGATCAGAATGTAGAAATGACTTTCTAATTAGCCTCTCATTACTATTCTTCTTGCCTTATAGCTCCCCCTGAGTCTTTTCGTGCTTTGTTAATGTGTTCAATCCTGCTCAGATCACTTTTCAATCCCACTAAAGAATGTGTACCCTGATCCTGAAAGTACAAACTGTTATATTTTCCATTCCACAGATTCTAATCTTCACCATTGATTGTAAAACTAATGCTCTTTGCCCCTGCATGCTTCGGAATGCAGTGGAGAATGCCATAAGGTCACCTCCTCTCTCACATTAAAAATAACGAATGAAAAAATGAATTGCTTTCTCTCAACACAAGCAGCTATAAATCCAACAAGTACATGACCCCTGGTTCTTCTGCTCCTGGAAGGAATCTTTTGAATTCACTGTTATTCAGACTGCTGGAGGAAAATATCTACCTCAAATTAATATATAAACATACACGAGGCAAATATAACAAAATAAAACATTTAATAGATTGTCCGTGAGGTAACTAATGGAAGTATAACACTAAAAACAACATAGTTGAATGTCTGTTTTAACAACGAAGCCTTGAAGGACTCAGTTCACATTTCATCTCACAAATTCAGCGATGAGTCACAAAAGGTTGCCAAAGAGTCAAAGCACTGCACACACTCTGTTCTCCTTGTAAACATACACTTCACAGTGAAGAACGAATTCTGGTGTTTAGACAAAAATATTCTAGTAATGTAGAATAACTTTCAATTAAAGCATATTTGAAAGAAAAATGCAAGTTATAGGGATTCATATTTATGCAATATACATGGAGTACCATGAATAAAGTACCTAATTGATATGGAATATTTCTTGAGTAAATTCCAATATCTTAAATTATAACTGAAAATGTAACCTATTTTTTCTGACAATATATTTAGATTTAATTAAAATTTTAGTCATAGCCAGAACTAAGAAAATTAAATGAGTTCAGTGGTTAGTGGACCCCACAATTTTCTGCTAGAAACTCACCTTTATTGAGTGCTTAATTTATTAAGAACTTCGGCTGTGTTATTCATTCTACAACTGGCATGTGGTGAGTACTCGCCATGAATCTGGGTCTTTTCCAGGCAATGAGGACATGGTGCTGAATCAGACAGTAACACCGCTGTTCTCGTGAACATTATATTTCAGTGGAAACAAGGCAAGCTAGTAAAAATAAGTTATAAATGTTGTGTTCTGAAGAAAATAAAGTATTATGACATGGTAGAGAGTAATGGGAGAGTGCTAAAAGAAATTGGGTGGTTAAGAAGTGACTCTCATAAGGGGTGATGCTTAAGCAAAATTCAAATAAAGGAAGATGATTCTGGATGAACACTATGGGAAGTATTTATGGGATAAAATACGATCAAGATGGAAAATAACTTGGAGAATTAAAAAAAAAAAAACAAAAAAAAAAAAACAGAATGATCCATGCGACTGGAAGACAATGAATGCACAGCAGAGAATGGTGTAAGGTAAACTTGGGAAGTCAGTCCAGAGCCAGATTCACAGAACCTGTAGGGAGAAGGGATGATCTTATATCTAAGTGTGACGGTAACCACTGGATAATTTACTGGTATGTGTGGAAAATGAATGGTAAGAGGTTAAGGCTGGAAGCAGTGGTGACCAGTTAGGCAGTCACAACAGTGATATAAGTGAGGGATGGTAGTGTGGAGATGAAGTAGTAATCAAAATGGTGTAAAATGAATTAGTCTTTAAACAGGACATAATGGTGGCAGTATGTGGGTATATGGGAAAAGCAATTATCAAAGATCGACAATCCTTGAATTGAAGATTCAAGACTTCAATATATGGAGAGATGGTAGATTTATTTACTGATATAGAAAACCAGAAAGTAATAGGTTGAGTGCACATGTATATTTTATATAAGTTAACTCTGATGACAGTACCAGAGAGCCGACTGGAAATGTCAACTTGGTAAAAATAATTATATATATATTTATACATAATTATATATAATGTAATTTAAAGTTATACATAGTCTCTCTATGTGTGTGTATGTGTGTGTGTATATATCTGCATAGATAGATGGATAGATAGATAGAGATACACACACACTTATACACAGATTTAGATGACAGAAACTTATGTGGTACTGCTGTTGCTTTCTATTAACGAGACAAGGCCATTTTCCAACTCTAGGGGCAAAGGTTAACGTCTATATTTGTTGTTGTTGTTAGGTATATGTGAATATAATTTTGTCTGGAGGAATAGAAAAAAAGATTATGCTTATTGTCCTATAAGACATTAACCAATTTTTGTTCCAGCTTAGAAATCTTATCCTAACATTCTTTTACTAAATTGCATATTATATATACATATAACGCACACATATTTATATATGTACTATATATGTATATATACATGTATTATATAATGTACTATATATGCATAATATATTTAATATATAATCTATATATATATAATGTACACACCCACATGCATGTGTGTGTGTGTGTGTGTGTGTATAATGTACACATATTTAAACACTTGCCTATGCTTTTTGGGCCAAATTTAACATCCTGTCATTAATTAGTTAAATAGAATCATTGGTATATGTTTATTTATATACACACGAAAATAAAAATATCCACATCATATAAGACTATTGAGCTTATCTTCTTGAAAGCGATAATGTGATAGATGTGAGGGTTAATTGCATATATCTGGAAACCACTGGCATGTAGATCATAGCTATGGATAAGAGAATTTGTATAAAGAACTTAAAAAATTCAAAACCCAAAAAACAAACATACCAGTTGAAAAATGGGCAAAGGTGCTGAATAGACACTTCTCCAAAGAGGACATACCGATGGCCTATAAACATATGAAAAGATGTTCAATGTCACTGATCATCAGGGGAATGCAAATTAAAACCACAGAGAGATATCTTCTCAGACCTGTCAGAATGGCTATCATCAGTAAGTCAACAAACAAATGCTGGTAAGGATGTGGATAAAGAGAAATACTTTTGCACTGTTGATAGGAATGCAGATTGGTGCAGCCACTGTGGAAAGTAGTATGGAGATACCTTAAAAAATTGAAAATCAATCTTCTTTTTTACTCAGAAATCCCAGTTCTAAGAATATATCAAAAAGAACTCAAAACACGAATTAAAAAGAACATAAGCACCCCTATGTTCATTGCAGCATTATTCACAATCACCAAGATATAGAAGCAGTCCAAGTGCCCAGCAGTAAATGAATGGATAAAATAACTATGGGGCATTTACACAGTAGAATACTACTCAGCCATAAAAAATAAGAAAAATTTTACCCTTTGAGACAGTATGGATGGACCTGGAGAAAAGTATGCTAAGTGAAATAAACCAGAGAAAGACAAATACTTCAGAATTTCACTTATATGTGGAATCTAATGAACACACTGAACTAACAGGCACAATAGAGACAGACTCATAAATGGATAGCAGGATGACAGCAAGGGGGGAGGGTTAGTGGGTGGAGGAATTGAGCAAAAACCAAAAAGGGCTCACGGACATGGACAACAGTGGTGATTGCAGGGGAGAGGGAGGTATAAGGGAACTAAATGGTAATGGAAAACTACAATAAATTAAAATAAAAAAATACATCATTTATGTTGATAAAAAGAGTTAATACAAAAAATATATGAAAATAGTTCTGATTCCAGAGTACAGGAAACATACATACATTTGATTATGTGCTTAGAAACACTCAATAAGGTTCTAATGTCTTCATTTTTCTATTAGGTAAGTTATGGATCACTAAGCTTGAGTAGCTCTCCCAGAGTCTCACAACTAAAAAATATTAGAAAGCAAACATGACTGTAGTCAGTCTAACTCAAAAATTCATCTTTATTTCTCATAAGAGCAAGATAATTCCACAGCTGAAAATAGCTTAATTTGTAATAAAGCTAATGGGCAGTTTAGTCATTCTCTCTTCTCTTTAATCTTATCCCCCTCCTGGTGTGTGTGATTGCTGTAATTTAGGCCTTGCATACTGTAGAACTCTCTGAACCTGCATCTTACCCAATTCATTACATCATAATATGTAGATACAGATCATGTAGTAAATGCAAATATTCCCATAGTTTTAGACATTTTGGAATAAGCAAAATGTGAAAAATAAGTTCAAAAACACTGCAAGATTTTTCTCATATATAAGTGTAAAGGTTTTTACTGAAATAGTTTTCATGATCTAGGTGGATGATCAAATTCCCCTCTTCTTAACTTATGATTTTCTATTTTGTATTCATAATATGCATAATGTTCATCACTTAATACTGAATGTAAAATTATAATCAAAATTATAATCAATTATATCCATATAGAATTTAAAGTATAATAATTTTAAAGTGTTCCTTCTTCAAATGAAAAAATTAATTCACAATGAGATTAAAGATGATGCATAAAGAATATATTATGTAATACAAATTAAATAAATGTCATTATTGCTTTCTTATTCATCTCATTCTTTAATATGCATGTTCATGTCATGCAGATAGACAAAAATAGATTTCATAATCTTGGAGAAATGATAACTCTACTTATATGATTTAAATAATTCAGTGATAAAGAATGCTAACTAGAAAAACATAAAATACTATCTTAACCTTGAGATGATTGTAATCTGTTTTAAGTAAAACCTGTGACAACTAATTCACTTCAAACAGAATATAAGAAAATGACTGATTTTGGGATTTAAATGTTATATATAAACTCAATCACATAAAAAGTATATAATTTTCTTCTTTTTTTGGAAGGCCAGCAGTAAAAGTGATTGAAAATGGTAATGAACAGACCATATTGCTCTAATGAAAGTTTAAAATATACCAATTTCATTCACAATGATACTTAGGGTAGAAGCTAACTCATTGAATTTACATATACATCTCCTTCTGGTAAACTACAACTTATCAAAAGCAGGGCTCATAATGATATTTCACTATATTTCCAGAGCACATGGTGAGCCCCTCATAGAAATACATTAATGTATTCACTTCATGTGCATGTCTCATACATCATTACTCCATCTTCTAAATCTTATTAGAACTCTAAAAATACAAAACTATAAAATTATCTGTATAGTATATGTACAGTATAAAATTATAATTTTGATAATTTTTACCTGCTAGAGATGTGCACTAATTAATTTTTAAAACAAACTTTATTAGAAAAATAAAACAATTTAATGTTAGAATTTGGCTGCTTTAAGCTAGGAATAAAATATTGAAATGTAATTGTTAAAAGTTTTAAAAAGTAAATGTTCACAAAAATAATAAAATGGAAAGTATATAAATTTATATCTAAATACAACTATTTCATTTTAAAAGAATTAACAACATTGAAGTAGATGTTGATGGTATGCCATCTTTCCTGTCCATTTAAGAACTGTAAATAATTACATAAATTATTAAAAAATTAAAATTAGACAATTTAGGAAAACAATGAATGCAATGTATAACTATATCATTGAACAATATTAATATTTCAAGTTTATTACAAAATGTAATTGAGGATAATAAGGCTTTTAGAAATGATACTCAGTCAATGAATGTTTATGGAGAGTCAACCATGTGTTAGATAAATGTTATGAACTGGGAAAGTCATTATTTGTAAAAACTAAATTGGAATTGCATAGAACATAAATAAATTATTTGTTTAAATAACTTTTTCCTGTTAAAAATAATTGTCCCACAACTCCAATAGCTTGGGTGATATTCTATTCAGACTCCCCACAAATAAGGAAACCAAACTTTTTACCTTTAAATACTATGTTCTTAATCCTCAGGTTACAAATTTTGTAGCTATCTTAAATGGCTTTATGTCTGCTATCCACCCATAGAAATTCTGGTTCAGTAAGACTGATATAGTCCTTAGAAATCTGCATTTCAATAAGCAACACAAATTTGATTTAGATACAGTGCGGAGCTCTCTGTGAGGAATGATGGAGGGCCGGGCAGGGGAGAACCACCGGGAAAAAGTGGGTCAACTGAACAACAAATTTTTGAACAACAAAAATCCTGCTAATATTCCTTTGCAATACTTTTCATCTCTAGACCATAGTTAAAATATTTTCTATATAATTTCAATTCTATGTAATAATTATCAATTTTTACCATAATTTCCAAATACAGCCTTTCTCTAAGACATTCTAAATACTAATTAATTACTATTAAGACTAGCAATTCTTAGAGACCCAGAACTTGTCCCTCTCACAAACTTCCACATCCTCACTATTGATTTGCCTGGAACATAACAAATTTATTTATTGAATTATTAAATAAGTCTATGTTATCACTGAATTTCAATCCTGGAAATTCACTGTTAATCAGATCACTGTCTGCATAAGAATGCTTAGTGGCTTACGATCAGAAAAATTATCATTTCTAAAATTGTAACCTGAACATATGAAGTATTTTTTGATTAGTTAGACTAAGACATCATATAAAACAACTGAACTCATATTGGTACCAAGATTATATTCCATAATTTCTTAATATCAATTCTTAAATCTTTAATTTCAATCCATCCATCAATTAATCAATGCTTTTGCAAATTCTTATTAGTCATATTATTTTTCATAAAACATGACTCTTGTTCATATGTTACTCTAAAACCTAATTGTAGAAGACAAATACACACATAAAGATATAAAAGTATGAATGACAATAAGCAGCAAATTCTCTATTACACATATCAAAATACAATTAACGTACCCCAGGGGTAGTTTTCTAGAACTCAAGGGACCTGACTAGGTTTTATTTTATTTTTTAATTGTTTTTATTGTTTTTTAAATATTTTATTTATTTATTTTTAGACAGAGGGGAAGGGAGAGAGAAAGAGTGGGAGAGAAACATCAATGTGTGGTTGCCTCTCGTACACCCCCTACTGGGGAGCTGGCTCACAATCCAGGCATGTGTCCTGACTGGGAATTGAACTGGTAACCTTTTGCTTCACAGTCCAGTGCTCAATCCACTGAGCCACACCAGTCAGGGCCATCTTTATTGTTATCCAACTACAGTTGTCTCCATTTTCTCCAACTACTCCGCCGACCCTACCCAAGCATAGTTACAAACTAAATATGTGAAGAAGTAAAAAAAAGTTTTTTACAGACTTGCAGACATACAAGAAAATGAGATGCCTTTGGGAGATAAAAAGTAAATTTATTTGGCAGAAGCAGAGGGTTTATAGAGAGTAAAGTATGAAATAAGATTTAAAGGCTAACCATTTTAAGAGACTATGTCTATCAGGCCAAAAGATTTGGAGTTTATCCTTTAGGATGATATCCAATGTCTTTATTTTATTTTTTTAAATTGATTTTAATTTTAAAGATCCAATAAAATACTTGATTATAAAAAGCTATTCTGGTTATTTTCTTTGTTGGTCCATCAATGGAGAAATATTATTTTAAAAGAGAGCTTATAATATACTAACTATGTAAACCAGAAATTTTAGATGAGTTATTAACACTCTCTGAATATACTACCATTTATAATTCTAGAAACAAGGTAGGGAGGAGAGAGAGGGAGTCACAGATTATAAATAATTGAGTCAACGACTTAATATGTGATTGTTATTTCACATTACAGAAATACTAATCAAATTCCCAGTAGTTGGACTGATGCCAAGCAGTATAAGAAAAATTCTCTAAAGAGTTACTTTAGAGAAGTTTTCCTCATATTATCGATGTATCAACAATTAACTGAAGAGTTTAAAAATGCAGATTTTCAGTCCAAAATTTAGGCTTTAGTTTAATAGGACTGGTATAGAATCTAGGTATTTATAAATTATTGACCAGCTCAGTGACCCCGGTAAGAGGTAAAGAAGATACTATGGACTTAAACAAGCTCTTACTTCTTACTTGAACCGGGTAAATGGATGATGGATAAAACAGAATGAACATTATTAAGAGAATTAAAGTTGAGACAAGAACAAGCCAAGGTGTTTTGTCTTAGTTTAAGAGGTTCAGATTAGAGAAACCTTCCAGGTTTAAACTAAAAAACCTGGGGATTAGAATCTTGAAACCACCTAAAGTTTCAGAATATGTTCCTTGCAGAGTTATTTACAATCACCAAGATATAGAAGCAGCCCAAGTGTCCATCATTAATTTAGATGAGTGGACAAAAGAACTACAGGATATCTACACAATGGAATTCTACTTGACCATAAAAAAGAAGAAAATTTTACCCTTTTTGACAGCGTGGATGTACCTGGAGAACAGTATGCTAAGTAAAATAAGCCAGTCAGAGAAAGACAAATACTGCATCATTCCACTCATATACAGAATCTAATGAACAAACTGAACTAATAAGCAAAATAGAGACAGACTCATAGATAGCAAGATGGCAGCTATAGGAGGGTGGAATATAGTGGGTAGAGGGATCAAGTAAAAAGGTAAAAAAGACTCATAGACTTGGACAACAGAGTGGTAATTGCAGGGTGGAGGGCAGGTATAAGGACAATGGAATAAATACAATTAAAAAATCAATTAAATACACACACACACACACACACACACACAAACCCTGGGGATTAGAATGTTGACACCATCTAAGGTTTCAGAATATGGGAACAATAATATCAGTGATTTTTAAAGCAATGTGGATTGATGGGGATGAGTTATATAACTGGCAAGCCAAGTAGAAGGTTTACAATGAAGTGATAGAAATGAGCAGCAGGGAAGAGTTACTGAAAATAGAAAATAAAATGTCAGAAGACATATTGGTAAAAATATTGAACATGCTTTCAGATATATAAAAACAGCAAGTAATATTAAACACACTTAATAGTATTCATTACTAACAATAATAACAGCAACAACAATGAAAAAATAAGGATAAAATAATCTTCATTGGTTTTTCAGATTTTTACTTGCATGATTCTTGAAACTCCATAGGAGCTCAACAGAAGTTTGTATTGCTTCTTTTAATGGGGTTTTGAGAAAAATTTTTTTCTTTACTTTCATGAAAAGAAAAGAAGCTTTTGAAGGTATCTGAAACTTTATTCAACTTCTCCTGAAGTTTTCTCTTGTTTTGCTTTATTTTAGTAAGCTGAAAGCAGAATGTTGACACCTCGATTTTAATTTTGTCTTTTAATTTCATAACATGCTTGATTTTTTGCTTTACATTCTGATGACCTAACAATTTAGCATACAAATGTCTCTTAGTATATTTAGCTGTTCCTGATCTGCACCACATTCATTCAACAGAATCAGTTTCTCTCCTTCAAATGCATCCTTTTCCGTTATAGCTGAAAAGGCTTTGTTTTATTATATAGTTCTATGTAAAGGAGGTGTCACATATTCATTTCTTTAGTTCTGCCAGTGTATTTTCTTCTCCAGTTTTTCTTGCTTTCTTCTCTTCCAGCTGTTTCTTAAAGTATTCACCTTGTTGCTTGAGTTGGTTCTCCAAATCAGTTATTTTTTGGAGAAAAGAAACCATGATTTCTTTAATTTCTGCTTCTTCAAGTGCTAATCTGGTCTGAATATCCTTGGATATTCTTTTTTTTTTTTTTTTTTTTTTTTAAAGATTTTATTTATTTATTTTTAGAGAGGGGAAAGGAGGGAGAAAGAGAGGGAGAGAAACATCAATGTGTGGTTGCCTCTCACGTGGCCCCCACTAGGGGCCTGGCCTGCAACCCAGGCATGTGCCCTGACTGGGAATCGAACCTGCGACCCTTTGGTTCACAGCCCGCGCTCAATCCACTGAGCTATGCCAGCCAGGGCTATCCTTGGATATTCTTGATTTGAGCTCTTGGTTGCCAGTATCTGATGCTGAACATCCTTTACTCTTTTCCCAGCCTTTTCTCAAGCTTTTTTCCTTAAGCGAAGAGACTTCAGCTTAAGAACTACTATCACACTAGCTGTTAATGTTTATAGCCTTCAAATTGAGCACTAACATCTCCAAGGTTTTGCACCATTGTACCTTGCCTGCAAAAGCAGGGTGGCCTGACTGTGAGCAACTTACTTTTCTCAAATTCTGTTTTTCACCTTCAGGTTTTCTTCTAGAAGTTTCAGTTCTTAAGCACCAGTTTTTGTTTCATCTTCCAGTTGTTTGGCCATGTTTTCAGCTTGGCCTCATTTGGCTGTAATTTATCTAGCTCATTCAGAGCTCCCTGGAAGAGATTCCTCTCTGTCATCATTTCCTTTTGAAAAGAACATAGCTTCGGCTGAAGGCTAGAAGATAATCCCTTCTTTGTTGCAGAGGTGAACGGATGCCCAACTCTTCGTTGTAGCTTTTCATGTTCTTGTTTTTCAAGAATAAACTTCTTTCTTAAAGGTTTTATTTATTTATGTTTTGAGAGGGTGAAGGGAGTGAGAAAGAGAGGGAGAGAAACATCAATGTGTGGTTACCTCTCATGTGCCCCTGATTGGGGACCTGGGCTACAACCTAGGCATGTGCCTTGACTGGGGGTGGAACTGGTAAACCTTTGGTTCTCCAGCCAGCACTGAATCCACTGAGCCACACCAGCCAGAGCTAAACTCTTTTAAGTTTTGCATTTCAGAATTTAGGTTTTCATTGTTCTCTGTCCTTGTTGATGAGGTCTTTTCTTTTTCAAGTAACTGACATTTAGCATTCAGATTTTTTAACTGTTTAGACAACATAACATCATTTTCTTCAAGAGACTGCTCAAGGCTTAAAACTTCATGACTCTTCACTTTCAAATTTTCTCCTAATTGGGCAATGTCTAGCTTGTATTTTTTAGCTTGTCCCTCAAATTAGGTACCACTTATTTCTTCAATGTATTCTAAGAGATTTTCGGTTTTAAGATTTGTCATCAATCTTTTCTTTATGAAGTGAGTTCCTCTTGAGTTGTGCTTTCCCCTGAGACCTGAAGGTTCATGTCTATGCCTTATTTTTTAGCCTTCATACTACTCATCTTATTTTTTTTTTTTTTTTTTGTTTCTAAGTTTCATCAACTCAAGGCTTAGAATTATCAGATTCTTCTGGTTATCATCTTCAGAAAACTTAGACTTTACTAGCCTTTACAAAGCACTTAGACTTTGCTAGTTCTAGTTAATTCAGTAGCCACTTTGCAAGTGTAACATTACGTGCAGGGGGACGTTTTTTTCCTTTACACCAGCATTTAGCTTTGCTGCCACCTTCTCCAGCTCACCTTCCAGATCCTGAAGTTGGAGTCACTTGTCCTGAGCACCACATTCCTGCCCAAGGACACAAACCTCTTTCTCCAGCATCTTCAGTCTTTAACATTCTTTTGAGATCTCTCTTTTTTAAGTATTTTATTGATTTCCTTTTTAATCCAAAAGTCAACTTTTCTTGCTGAAGCTGGAGAGGTAGTATCTTTGTTAAAAGTAAGATTTTTTGGAGATTCTTTTTGTTTTTAAATCTTTGCAATTTCTGAAAGGATACTGGTCCTTCAATACTTCTGAACTTTTCATATCATCAGCACCTGCAGAAGGCACACCCCAGGCAGGTCACTGAATCGTTTCAGCAGCTCCTCAGGAGAGGACATAACAGCCAGTTCCACAAATGGAAGGGTGCTAGCACTCTTGGGTGACTTCCTTTCTAATGTCTTTAAAATTGAAAACAAAATACTTTGGAAAATCAAAATGCAAGTATCTTGATATTTCATTACATATTCAATCAATGAGCATCTACTCTACGCCAAGCACTCTGCTAAGTGATGAGAACACAATGCTGAGCAAAAACAACACACATGCAGGAGACAAACACTGATCAAATAGTCACGCACTATATTTATAAACAAAAACTGTCCTAACTTCTACGGAAAATTAAATGGTGTTTCATGAGTATATATTAGGATTTTAGGAATGGCTTTGCTGAATAAGAGACTAAGCTGAGTTCTGATAGATTTGTAGAAATGGGAGTATGGGTGTGGGGAGACAGCATTAAAGGCAGAAGAAAGAACATGTACTGTGGTCCTAATATGCCAGGAAAACACCTGGAAAATTTAAGAATGTTAGTGTGGCAGAGAGCGAGAGGGTTAGACAAGTAAGCTGCAGAGGGAGGCGGGAGCTGGTTAAGCAGGCTGTCCAGGGCATCTTAATCGTATCGGTCTTGAAAAGAGAAATGGTGGTGTTTGCTTCTTTTATCATTACATGTAATTTAAACATAATTTTATGTCTATATTTTTCACACATTTTTTGTTAACCTATCATTCTATAGTAAATAAATACCAAATGGACTGAATACCAAAAGCTATATGGACTAAAGAACAAAACACTTTACCCCTTTAAAAGTATTCCTGTTTGTGCATTAGTTCATGAAGTAAACTGTTTATTTGAAGCTTAACAATGTCTGGAAGTATGTGGTAGGTAAGTTCTTTCATTTTTCCTCCTAAAATACTTTGTTTTCTTAAGCCGGTATATTATTTGAATCACTTGTGTCATTTTAGAATTATATTACCAAGTGTAAAAAAAAAATCCTGTGGGATTTTGATTCAAATCAAATTGAAATGATACAAATCAGGTACATTTAATCTCCTTTTTAAAAAATTTATTTATTTTAGACAGAGAGGAAGGGAATGAGAAAGAGAGGGAGAGAAACATCAAATGTGTGGTTGTCTCTGGTGTACCCCCCACTGGAGACCTGACCTGGCCCACAACCCAGGTATGTGCCCTAACTGGGAATCAAACCGGCAACAGTTTGGTTTGCAGTCTGATGCTTAATCCACTGAGCCACCTCAGCCAGGGCTTAATCTTCTTTTTAATATTGTACTTTATAAACTCATTTTGCTACCAAAAATACCATAATGATAAATTTTTATGATAAACAAGTCATGTCCATTATTTAATTAAAACAATGATGGCTACCTTATTTATTTTTATAAGTATCCAATACTGAAATACAGAAAGAAGTTTATTGGCCATATTGGGGTTAATTCTGACCTCATCAATATTAGGGTTTGAAACTATTAAGCTAAGTGTTTGCAAATTATTATATATATCAAAATCAGTAAATTAAAAAATTAAGTAGTATTTAAATTATGCACTTAAATTTGAAGGTTCTCTATGCATGAAAAGAAAAATTATATGCTGAAAGCAACTGTGTGCTGCTTTTCTGTGTTCAACTTCTTCATTTTTATTTCCTTAGTACTACAGCAAGAATTATCTAAATGTATTGGAGGTTGAAAAGCAAGGGCACATAGACACAGAATTACAGTCAACTGTAATGGATTAGGTGCTCAGCTGAGGATAAGCATATCTTTTGACAGGCTGCAAACCATTTAGAAAATTATTAAAGTAATAAAATGCAACTTAAATTCCAAACTGCTACTGATTCCAAACATGATATAGCATTTTCAAGGATGAATTTTACTCTGAAGGAAGAAAAGTACCCAACTCCGTGCTTGACATAAAATTTGACTAAGTAGCCTTAAACTACCATTAGATCCCTAATAAATGTAATGTAGCAACATTTGGAAATGTAGGTAACCCTTACTTCCCATCATATTATGGCAGCAGTATATCACATAAAGTATAATAAAAATACTCAAAATATTAAAATCAAAATAACTCAAATATATAAGAAAATAATTGAAGAAAAGATAACCAATTCTAATATTAATTAAGAGTACAAAATAAAAACCAAGTAACAATATACTAAACTCATCATGGGGAAATGTATGTCACTATTTAATAACCAATTTAACTTCGCTTGCTCATTTTGAATTTAAATTTTATATCTTGTATTTTGGTGCATTATCTCATTTACATTCATTTTTGTAACAATCCTGCTTATGATGAAACCAAGGTTCATGAGTTTATGTGAAGTGCTTAGAGTGCCATGTCTAGAAAGACAGATCCAAAAGCTATAACTAGAATTTTGATCTTAATATCAAAACCCATATTATTAATACATTTCCTATGGCAAATTTGGTGTTGAATAGCACATTTTCACTAAGGGACAGTAAAATTGGAATAATGAATTACAATAAACAGTACAATACAATAATTTGATAATCAAGATGATAATATCCATATATTGTCATGTAGGTTTTTTTTTTTTAATTTCAGATATGTTCACAGTGTTTATCACAAGTATTCTGAAAAGCACTTATGTAGCTGGTGGTTAATATTTACTGAATTAGTAAACACTGAAACCTCATTAATCAAAACTAACTGGAGAAAGCTTAATTTGAAATAGTGAACATTCGGAATTCAAGATTATCTTTTAAAACTATAACTAAATTCTACTAAAACATTTATTTAGGAATGCTGTGAGCTATATTTTGGCCAACCAGTGAACAAGATATGTTGCTTGCCCTTCATGAGCTTACAATCTTTTCCAAATATGTTAAGTGCTTTGATAGAGAATTGCACAAGAAGCTGTCAAAACTAAGATTGCTGTTTGTGATAAAATCCTAAATGGGTTTAAATAGTACAACTCAGTAGCTACTTCAGTAAATACCATTTGTAACAATGAATTTTGAATTCATTCAAGAAATATTCAACATCTTCATTCTATAGATGTAAATAGATGCTGCTTTATAGATGTAAATACATTTTTCTTTAAATATGTGTCCCTATAAGTTGTCTTTTTTCATTGTATGCAAAAGATAAAATTTAATCCAAATTTAGCCTTATTAACTGTAATATTTAAACTTCCCAGCCATACATGTGTAATGTTAAATTATTTTGTTGGTTTATTGAATTCTTTCATGAGCAATTATTATGGGTAATGAAATAAATTCATAGCTGTGCTTTCCTATGTAATGCATAACATCCTTGTGAAGTATTTCTGTCAAAAGACAAAAAAATAGAAACTTGTAAGGTTACATCATGCAGACCCTAATTAAGTGATATTTTACAAAATAACTCTCCAAAAATGTCAGCGTGTCAAGAACCCCCCACAATAAAAAAAGATAACTAGGCTTAAGAAGTGTGCCAGATTGACACATACGACAATTAAATTCAATACATGATTTTGAATTTTTTTGTGCAGTCAAGAACATTCTTGAGATAATTGAAGGCATTAATCAATTCAGGATATTAGATAACAATGTTGTAAAAGGAGTAATTCCTGATATTTCAAGTTGTACTGTGATATGGTGCTTTTCACCATTCCTGCTGCTTGGATTATGAGAGGGATGAAACCATGTGTGGAGGTGGTAAGCACAGACAATGTGAAACGCAGAATTTGGTGTAACATCTTCTTTCCTAAGCCTTTTCTTTGGGCTACTGTTCAGATTCTGTCGCACTCTGGCTTCCTTTTCTATGCTATAGCTCCTTGTTGAGTACAATCTTGTAGAATCTCAGTAGCACCAGATACCTCCCAACATAGGGTCTTTAACAGCACTTTTCTCTTTTTGGTTTGCTTATAAGTAAAATATATGATGGAGGTTTGGGAAAGACCCGTATGATAGTCAAAGGATAAATATAACCACCACCAGCTTTCACTATTTTTTGTTTTTACTTAGTGCCATCCTCATTGATTTTTAGTGATGATGGAAAAGAGAATGCATCACTTTCTTCTGTTATTTCCACACTATTAAATTTGAAGATCACAAATGGACAAGCAGATAACCACAGTAAGGATGAAAACACAGAAGAGAGTTAACAGTTTCTATGTCTTGGGTCCTCATAGTCTTGCCCCTACCTAGTTTGTAGCCTAATTTCTGTGTGGGTCTTACCTTTCCCCTTATCTGATTCTCTATAATTTCTGAACACACTAAAATGTTTTATAACTCCTATATGATTCTCACTGACTAGGGATGGTAATTTGACTCCCTAAACCTCTTCCATTTGAAGAACAGTTATTCATTTTTTAAAACCCAAGCTGGAGCTTCACTCCATATAAATTCTTTCTTATTTATTTCCCTAGTTTAGCTGACTCGATTCTACCAATTTATTCTACCTTTTTTTTGGTTTACATATGGATATCCTCAATGGTAAGGTTACTTTACTGTCTGATCTCTATACCTATACCTAATAAAGAGCCAAGCACATAGCAGATGCTCATGAATAGCTAAATTAAAAAAAAAAAGAGGGAGACATGTAACATATAGAAAAGTGGAGATAAAATATGCATAAACAATGAAGATCAACTTTTTTGGGCTATGTATACCTTTGGAGGGGAGGAGGGATTAGAGTATATTGTACACTAAAAAAAATTAAAAAAATAAAAATAAATAAAACACCAAAGCTAAGAAGCAAAAAAGGTATGGAGAAAGCAGAATAAAGAAAAAGTTCACAGAATGAAAATACATTAAAAAGGGAGATAAAAGGAGTTGCCTATCTAATTATCTCCCAATTTGCCACACTTTCTTATATCTGAACTTAGCAAGGGAGATGTTACCAAGGTCAGAGGTGTTCCATGTAAATATAATTCTTGTGACAGACAACACATGTTTTAGACATGAAGAAGAGATGAGGAACTTTTTATTGTCTAATATGTTATGGAAAGCAGAGGGAATCATTAGTTGCTTGGCTAGTGATTTCCTGTGTGACTAAGGTTCTTTAAACATTGGTGATCGACTCTCACACTGGTCTGTCTAGGTTTGAGGAGTTTTCTGCAATCAGGACTCTCAGTGATGAAACTGCGACAGTCCTGAGAAAACCAGGATGATTGGTCAGGCTACCAGGATCCTTATAAGAACTAGGCTGCAAAGTTGGTGTCTACAACATCACTAAAAATGTCCTTTTAACTGAAGTCATACCATTTAAATCTAGACAATTTTAGAATACCTTCTATTTGAGATTCTTCCCTAAAGTATAGATTTTCTTGAAAAGCCAATGCTTTGATTCCATTAGTATGTTAACAAATTTAGTCAATGAATACTTAATTTCAGTATATGCATTTATTATGTGTCACTGGTTTGCAAACAGTGTTTCATTGTCTCATTTAAAAATCTGATGAAGACGCAAGGATGACTTTATTGCTAAAGTTTATTCTCTAGAGGAATTATGTAACATGAGGATATGAGGCTGAGAGGCATGTAGTTATATACCAAGTTTAGAAGCAAGTAATTATTTTTTGGGGAAAAAATCCTAGACACCAAGTTTAAATGCAAGTAATTATTTTTTGGGGAAAATCCTAGTGCTGCATATTCCCTTTATCAGCCTACATATTTTAACCCTCTTTCCTTAACACAGAAACTAGATCCCCCTTCTCTTTGGGTAAATTTAAGCAGCTGATTGTGTCAAATAGCAAATCATTTGCATATTCTCATTCCTTCTTTTTTAAGTGTGTATTTTTTAATTAAACTGTATGGTTTCAAAACAACCTGATTAATAAGTTTGATGTTATTGTTATATGTTACTTTTAGATGAACAATGTAAAATTGAAAAAAAAATAAGCCATTTTCCCAAGCTGGCAGAGCTATTAAAAGAGAATGTTTCCCTATATTGGAGTTCGAATGCTTGGTATTGGTTCCTAGGGGAAAACATTCTAAGTACAAGGCATTTTCTGGATATTCTGAGACTTTTCAAAAGGTATAAAGCACAGTTTTCAAGTTTACTATCATGGAAGTTAAATATAAATAAGTAGTTAAGGTATTACTGA
Source organism: Glossophaga mutica (assembly GCA_039655065.1). Lineage (NCBI taxonomy): Eukaryota > Metazoa > Chordata > Mammalia > Chiroptera > Phyllostomidae > Glossophaga > Glossophaga mutica. The sequence continues at coordinate 81,059,613 of CM077304.1, forward strand.
AAATTTGCATAACACCCGGTGTACATGGCCCTTTCACATACGTTTTGTCAATCAACTATCTTCATAGCTCATTAAAGCAAGCATAACAGGAATTTACAACCCCCAGTTTAACAGATCAAGAATATGAGGTTCACTGTAACATTATTCACATTGGCCAAAACATGAAAAAAAAATGTCCTGCAATAGATGATTAGATAAAAATGTGGTAGCTACTACAATGGAATATTACTCAGCCACACACAAGAAATGCTGTCATTTGTGACAACAGGGATGAATTTTGAGAATATCATGCTAAATGAAATAAGTGAGACAAAGAAAGTCAAGAACCATATGATTTCACTCATATGTGGGATATAAAACTGAAGTTAACAAACAAGAAAGGGAAACAAAAACTCACAGACACATTCAACAGTATTGTGGTTACCAGTTAGAAGGGGCTTGGCAAAACAGCAAACGGTAAATTGGATCAAATACATGGTAACAAAGAAGCTTTGACTTCAGGTGGTGGACACACAATATGATATAAAGATGATATATCACAAAATTGTACACTTAAAACCTACATGATCTTATTAAACTTTGTCACCCCAATAAATTTAATAAAAAAGAATCTGAGGTTCGGATAAACTATATGACTGTTCAATGGCTATTGACATTGTAGCTAGGAGTTAGAATCCAGGATTTTTTTTCTTAGAGGCTAGTGTTTACTATGCTGCTTCAAACACTCATTAATAGGTAATAACTGCAGTATAGAAATTTCTCTTAAGACTATGAATTTCAGTAATCATTTATTTTGATATGCATACCCCAGTCTCATCATGTTGTTGAAACTTTATAAATGTTTGCTGATTGAATGCATCTGCATAATAAGAGTATTTCTCACCCCTAGTGTTTACCGATGTACATCACATCCTGTAATTATTTAGAGCAGATTCACACAGGGACCAAGTTGTTTCATAAATAGAAATGTCCATCCTGCAAAGCTGTAAAGCTTGGTGTCTAAAGGAAAAATTCGACTGCTAAACTGGCTTTTTAAATTCTACCTCTTGAACCCTCTACTTGTGTGACTATGTGGAGATTACTTATCAAAATACCTCTCTCTCTCTCTCTCTCTCTCTCTCTCTCTCTCTCTGACTCATTTTGCCCTCTGGTAGAATAAGAGTAATATCCTATTTATCTCAGAGGTTTTTATATGAATTAAATGAGCTGATATGAGTAAGGGTTTATAATAGGGTCTGATATTTGGCAAGTATTATTTGTCTTAGCTATTATTAATATCATGGTCTTTATTATTATTTTACTCAGAAAGCTTTGATTGTATACAGGCTCATCCACTTGTTTGATCTTGGGAACAGTGTTTTCTATCAGTAAGCTCAATTTCTTCATCTGTAATATTTGATATTTTCAAATAAAAATACTGAAAATACCCACTGTTTAACACAATATAATTGCCAATTAAATTTAAATATATTTCTTTTAAATTTAATAAACATTGAGTAACCACAGTGAATCAGGCCTTTCATTAGTCTCTGTAGACAAAATGTTTTTTAAAAGCAGGAAGGATTCTTATTTTCTGATATTTTAATGGATACAGACATAATAAACTATTTTCCCAAATAGTAATTGCATATAGTAAATCCATACACAGCCAGAAAACACTCAATTAGAGTTAATATATGCAACATATAATCTATCATCCACTTACCTTTTGATTAATGGAATTTACTTAATTGTCTGTACATTCTTTAAGTTTGCTAAGGACACTTGTTAGATTTTCAGCTCAGAGCATAAAAAAACACCATATATACTGCAGATCATATTTTTAATAATTAGAACTTAATTGATTTTTTCTTAGGTTAGTGGTGATAAAGGAAAATTAGATCATTTATAATGATGCTGACCAAATCCCAAATCCAGGTGTTCTGACTCAATTTATACTACATATCTTTGTAATAACCAATATCAATGATTCAATTTATTAAAGTTGTTAAATCTATTGATGACATTTTCAGGTATAAAATTATGTCATTAAAATTTAAAATATAATCATAAAATTATATGCATAGAGGGTCATACATATACAATTTTGAACATGAAACTGTCACAGAGAAAAATGTTAGCTACAAAATCTACATTAATGCCATCATTAATGTTCTGCAGGAGATTTCTGGTTCAGGCTGGGATAAATCGTGATCATGGTTATAAATTGCTTAGTATAAGGGAGTAAATAACCTAAACAAGAATTCATATATTTCTTTAGAAGAACTCCCTGTTAAGCCCTCACCTAATAGTGAATTTTATTACTATGAACACTTAGTTTAACTCTGTGTCCAGCAATTTTTACAATGGACAACTAAATTTATTATATGTGAACATTTATATATTCTGAATATCACTAGAATAATATGACTGACTCATCAATTTACATTAGGAGGATATATTTTTATAAGTGTTAATGGTCTGTAATTATTATCATATATACCTCAAGCAGTAGTGCCCAAAGTAGAGCAATTATTTTAGGATATTCCAATTAGCTACTTATTTTTATTCAAAATGTTATTTTTTGTCAAATAACATATAAAAGATCAGCAGAAATTGGTCATGGTGAACTACAATATTTTATACAATTATATCACATTTATTTGCATTTCAAAAATACATGTATGCACAAAATAGTAATCTGATATTTTGTTTGACCTTTTGCAATATTGTTTCTAAATAGTTGAATGTTTTTCTAGTCCTTTGAAAGGAAAATATTAAAATACAAGATCTGGCATAAATAATGTCTCTTTTTGTTACAAAATCCTTTATTATAAAATCATAAGCATGCAATTGTATAACATAACAATATCACACTCAAGCACACTATATGACATTTTAGGTGAAATATTCAAATTAAAACTATAAATTATTACAACCATATTATTACCCTACCAACCACACTCAAGCAAGCATCACTTCTGCTGGATACTGTGTGTGAGTGTGTGTGTGTGTGTGTGTGTGTGTGTGTGTGTGTGGAGAGAGAGAGAGAGAGTGTGCAATATTTTATATAACTGTTTATATAAATGTGGGGAAGATGTATGAGGTCTGTCTGGAAAAAATCTGGCCACTGTTAATATAATGAGAACAGTTTGTGCGACATCGATGTAATCTGACAGCTGAGGAGAGTAGACTGGAATGTTCATGTGTGAACAATGACAACTTCACTTTTCTAGTCAGTGCGGGCAGTGAGTGCTGTTGAGGGAGCATGTGTACTGTGGCCATCACATTCAAAATGACTGAACAAGTAGGGCAATGAATCTGTATCAAATTTTGTGTTACGCTTGAACAACACTCATGGAAACTATTTAGATGATTCAGAAGGCCACATATGTGGGCAACTGGGGATTGGTACCTTCACCATGACAATGTACCCCCTCATGCAACATGCCTTGGGCAGAGTTTTTTGGCAAAACATCAAATCACCCAGGTGGCTCAGCCCCACTGCAGCCCAGATGTGGTGACCTGCGACTTCTGGCTGTTCTCAAAACTAAAATCACCTTTGATAGGGAAGAGATTTCAGACTATCAGTGAGATTCAGAAAAGTAAAAATGGGCAGCTGATGGCAATGGGGAGGACTGTGTGAGGTCCCAGGGTGCCTACTTTGGAAGGGACTGAGGCATCATTGCCCTATATAGAGTGTCTCTTGTATCTTGTATCTTCTTCAATAAATGTCCCTGTTTTCCATACTACATGCCCAGATACCTTCTAGACAGCCCTTGTATTTACTAGGATAAATATTTCTAAAATATAGTCAGACTGAGAAAATAAAAAAAAATATAAAGAATTTCATTAATATTTCTTATTTTTGCCCTTTTCCTAAATATTTATGATTTTTCTGTTATTTTTGCACTACACATTATATAATATATAATATTGTTCTTTCCCCTTCTTCCCTTCTTTGTGCTTTGTTTGCTTGTATTGTGATGTAATTTTTTGTCTATGATAAACAAGGCTTTAATTGTGTCTCTAGCTTGAATATTGTCACAGTCTTATACAAAAATGAAAATAGCCAATAGTATAATGCTTAATAAATATCCCAAATGCCATTCTCAATTTCTTTTACCATAAAAATTGAAGTTTGCTATTCTCACCAAAATTCATACCACCCACACAAAGATAAACCACTAACTTAGCTCATTTTCATTTTGGATATTTCTATATTCTTTGCTTCCATTATTACTGGATTAACCTTATTCTTTGTGTACTTGCACAGTCACTTCTTTGTCATCTTCATTTGTACATAGATGCTTCTGTATATTAATTCTGCTATTATTTTATCTTACTAGTTCTGTGACTCAAATACATTACTTAAGTCTTAAACCACCTTTTGTAAAGTTTAAAATTGCCTCCTAATTCATTGTTCATTGGAAGGTTAAATGAAATAATACATATGAAATAATTAAAGTACTTAGAAGATATCACTGGATATATATGTGTCATCTTTGTTCCTTTCTCTCATTTTAAAACCAAACTTTCCTTAAGATTCTGCTCTCATTTCTTTCTTCCATTTTTATGGTGCAAGTCTGTGGCTTTACTTACTATAAAAGTGTAAGTACTTCCTATAACCCAAACATCCCAATGAAAGTTATTAAAACAAGCTTTCTATGCTCTATCCTAGGATAAAAAAATGCTACAATTGATTTTAAGAGGTAGAGGAGAGACAATAAGTTTGCTATTTTAGGACTAAAAATAAAGAAGGTGATACATTGTCTGCTATTCATTCTTATTTTCTGTAATAAACTTGGAGTTCATGTTATTACACTAATTTTAAAAGAATATTAACATTTAGCTACTCGGTAATTAAAATTATATATTATAATAAATTCGATTTTTCAAAAAAATGTTTCCACTATATATCAGCTGGTAAGTATAATTTATTATTTATAGTGTAAGTGCCTTGTTATAAACAAGAAACTCACTTGTCACTTAAATAATTGCAGATTGCTTAAACCAAATAAAGAATGTATAAAGTTTAGATAGAGTGTATTTTCAATAAAGCCCTCATAAATGATTAAAATATTAAAAGATAACATATGCAAATACTACTTGGAAGTATATTAAATAATTTTGTGTATGATTCTTTTACTTAGTTAACAAAGCTAGAAACCTCAAAATCAATCAAAGTTCACCCCTTTACCTTATGCTTCTATATCTTCTTACTTATATCTCAATGTTATACCTCAATTTTTTCTTAAATCTCTATCATACTCTATTATCACCATATTTAATGTATTGAAAACCTCATCAGGTCTCACCTGAACTGCCAAAATGTTGTTGACTCATCTTCTTGCTTTCATTCATGTCTCCTTTCAGTGAATCTGCCAACAAATTATTATAAATGCCAAACATTTTAGTGCAAACACTTAGTAGTTCTCAAACTTTAATGTGTTTCAGGATCATCTGAATTTTTTTTTAATATCCCCAGGACCCTACCTCAGAGTTTCTGATTCAGTATTTTGGAGTGGGCTTTTGACCATTGGTCTTTCTAACAAATTTCCAGGTGGTGCTGATTTGGGGGCTATAATTGACAACTGCTGCTTTACTGTGAGTTAAAATGCTGTCCATGATCTCATTTGCTTCATTTTCAAACCTGATCTCTTATCATAGCCTCAAACTTAATGTATTTTCCATGTAGGCCTAAATATTGTGTGCTCTTATGCATTTGTATAGAGGATTATATGTTAATTCTTTATGAAACATCCTTTATTTCACTGCACCATTGTTCTGCAACCTTGTCTACTTGGCTTGCTAATGATCACATTAAAGAGTTGGTTCAAACGTGGTTTTGGCTTGGAAGCATAACCAAACTCCTTTTTTTCTGTATGATTCACAGGTCAGACAGTACCTGTGCATAACTCTTCGATATATCTGCCAAAGTGTAGTTAGTAATTATTTTTTCTGATTTGCATACTATTTTTTGAATTCCTCATTTTTATTTCTCTACATATTCAGAAATGTTTCAGTCATGCCAGGTATATAAATATTTACCATAAAGTAAAATATGCACATGCCAATCATTAAGAAAGAATACGAAAAATAAGAAATAAGAATATATGAGAAATAAGAGTATAATATATTGATTAATAGTGTTCTTAGGTGTTTTCTCTTTTAAACTTCTTTTAAGGCTACTCTTACTCCTTAGAAATAAGGATGTTTTCTTGTGTGTTGTCAATTTTAACAATGGCTTAAAATATTTGTTAAATTATACATTATATCCTATATAATCCTTTCTTAAAGTAAAAATATACACATTTGCTTTTTTTGTTTTTCTTATTCGGCATGTTCTGAAGTGGTAAGGAGAGATAATGTTTATATTAAGTAACTGTTCATTATTACAGTAATTAAAGAATCTGTCAAGAACTTACTATGTGCTAGAAGCCCTGTTCTCATTTATTTAATTTCCAAAATGGAGAAGCAGCATGTATGTAGTATGTCTGATCCATTTACTATTCCATCATCTCTTCTCCATCCTATGTGGTGTGGTTGGTTAAATTTGTGTAAGAATACCAGTTTACCATTCAATAAAAATAACCTAGAGCTCTTCCAATACTTATGCCAAGTATAGGGTCTAGCAAGAAGATGCAGGTATTGAGGAATTCTCACCAACAGAGTAGAAGTTGGTGGGAGATGGAACACATAATCGGGCAGCCTAATTAGAAAAAACAACCATAATACTCAATATGGTGGTAGATATCATAATGAGATTAAATTCCCTGAAATATCTCTATTATATGTTTCCCTAATTTTATTAAGGTATAATTGCCAAATAAAAATTGTGTATATTTAAGTTATACAATATGATGAGTTAATATACATATAAATTGTGAAATGATGATCACAATTAGGCTAATTAACACATCCATAACTTCATATAGTTATCTCCATGTATGTGTGTGGTAACAACACTTAAGAGCTGTTTTCTTAACAAATTTTAAGTATAGGATACGATATTATTAACTATGGTTACCATGCTGTACATCAGGTCTCTAGAACTTACTTATCTTAGACCTGAAAGTACATCTTTTAGCTGATATTTTCCATTTCCATCCCCTCTCCAACCCCTGACAATTACCATTTTACTCTCAGCTTCCGAGTTCAGCTTTTAAATTTTGCACATGAATAAAATCATACAGTATATTTGTCTTATTTAATTTAGCATAGTGTGCCCGAAGTTTATCCATGTTATCACAAATGGAAGGATTTACTTTTTTGTGGCTGAATGTATTCCTCTGTGTGTGTGTGTATAATCAAACTGTCTTTACCCATTCATCCGTTGACAGACACTTAGGTTGTTTCCATGTTTTGGCTATTGTGAAGAATGCTGCATGAACATGGGAATACAGATATCCCTGTAAGATAATGATTTTATTTTTTTCATATTCATATATAAACCCAGAAATGGTACTGCTGAATTACATGGTACTTCCATTTTTAATATTTTGAGGAAACTCCAAAATGTTTTCTAGAATAGCTATACTAATTTACATTATCAAAAATAATGTACAAGAAACACATGATATTTCTAAAGACGGAAGTGTTTCCTTTAACTTTCTTTACCATAATTTGATGCAAAACACCTTTAATAAAATAATGCATACCAATTTCAATGTGCACACTAAAACTATGTTGAAATAGGAACATGCAGACTAATTCAAGTACACCTACAAAGGGTAAGAGACATTCTAATGAATGTTGGATTTCCCCAATATCCAAGAAATAGTGGTGGGGCATAAACTTTTTATGTATTTGAATTCATAAAAATAAAATATTTATTTCTCTGGCTGGTGTAGCTCAGTGGATAGAGCACTGGCCTGTGAACCAAAGGGTCACTGGTTTGAGCCCAGTCAGGGCACACACCTGCATTGCGGGCCAGGTCCCCAGTGGGGAGCACATGAGAGACAACCACACATTGATGTTTCTCTCTCTCTTTCTTGTTCCCTTCCTCTCTCTCTAAAAATAAATAAAGTCTTTAAAAATATTTCTTCTTTATGCCATCAACATCCTAATATGCAATACAACATGCAAAAATATTTCTTTGAAATAAGATATTATTTATGAAATAGTTAAAATAACACAAAAGGATTTGCTAAAAAACATGATTACAGTGCCTAATATAACATATTCGGGGATAGGTCTCTTTCTAATGATCATTTACTTCTGAATTTTAGCCTTCCATTCCCATGCTTATAAGGACAGATTCTTATTATATTGTGATTATCCCACTAGGTTGAGATTTGTTATTTAATATTGAACAAAAATTCGAGCCTATTCAGACAGTCATTTTATTTTATTTTCTTTGTTTCATTCATTTATTTTTAGACAGAGGGGTAGGGAGAGAGAAAGAGAGGGAGAGAAAAGTCAATGTGTGGTTGTCTCTCATGCATACCCTACTGGGGACCTGACCTGCAACCAGGGTATGTGCCCTGACTGGGAATTGGACCAGTGACCCTTTGGTTCACAGGCAGGTGCTTAATCCACTGAGCCACACCAGATAGGGCAGGGCAGTCATTTAAAAAAGATATTTATTTCCTACTAATAATGTAGAAGGCAGCTTGCTTACATTTATCATTGAATGAGAATTTGATATTTTTAAGATGACTTGAGAATGTGAAAATAAAATGTAGGCACAATAAATATATTGATGGGAAGAATATTAAATTGACAATTTACAAGAGCATATTGGCTAGGGGGACTGTTTTTAATCCCTTCACTCCTTGGTTGAGTGCATGGATATTCACAGTTATACTGAGAATTTGATTAAGAGCAGAATGTTGACTTTTCCCTCCTTGCTTTTACTATTCTCAGAAAATTAAAATAACACTTCTTGCCCTACAACTTTTTATTCATTACATGTTTATTGTTACTCTTTTTGTCTATAGATAAGAAACCCCAGCAGAAATTTCACTCCTAGATTGTTCTCCCTTAATTAAAAATGCCTGCACAGCCCTGGCCAGTTTGACTCAATTGGTTGGAGCATCCTCAGATAAACAAAGGCTGTGGGTTCAGTCCCCAGTTAGGGCACACAGCTCAGTTGCAGGTTTGTTCCCCGATCCGCGGGGGCATGCATAATCTGTGGTCTGAGTGTGTACAGGAGGCAACCAATTGATGCTTCTCTCTTGAATCTATGTTTCTCTCTTTCCCTTCCTCTCTTTCTTCAAGCAATTAAAAAATATCCTCAGGTAAGGATTTAAAAAAATGTTCTGCTTGTTTCCATGGTGATGATTATTTAAGTTGATAACTCCATCACTAGATTGGGTCCAGAAAGAGAAACATGTAAAACTCTTGTTTTAAAACCATTAAATTCATATTAAGATACTTGCATTAAGACTAGCTTCGCCTTTCATTGTTAGTCACGTTCTGAGCACTTTTGTTCTGTTTGTTTTCGCAAGGATGTGTCTCAGCAATGCCTAGCTCAACCAACTCATAGGCTCCTCTCTTGACAAAACTTCCCAATTCTGCTCTGGCCTTTACTATCCTGCCTTTGTTATGATATTGTAGCTCCCTGATTTTTTTCTGGATCCTCAGATCAAAAATATATTTTTGATACTTATTTATCCAATACTGTATTCTTCACATCCTAGGGATATATTTGTTTCTAAATTAAAGTCTGTTTTGAACAGTAACTGGATACATGCCTCACCAAAAGTAGCTACTCAATTCTGGCATTGATAGGGATATCATATAAGGTTTGGAGGAGACATAGCCTTATGTACTACTTTGAGAAAAGAAAATGGCAACACTTGTACAAAATTCAACACAGAAGCAGTCAATTAGCAGATTACATCATAGATATAATTATATTAAATAATGTGTACAAATTTTCCATGGAATTTATAAGATAATGAATGCTATATTTATTAACCTATGTAATGCAAATTTTAACAACTGATCTGAACATTTCTGTGTCTAATAATCAATAAATTCTATCATTACTAATAGCACTTTAATCATGAACATTAGAATTAGCTAAACTATGAGAAAGTAAAAAAGATTCTGGCAGAAATCTTAATAAGAAAACTATTTTTTAAATTTCGCTTACATTTTTGTTTATCAAATAAGAGTAATGTCTCTTCTTTTTTCCTTTTCAGCACTTAATATTTTTAATTAATTCTGATGCATTATGAATTATTTTTATATTAAATGAGACATTTTAAACAATTGTCAACATTTTAATTATACTTCTATATTCTCCTATGTCAGTTATCTTATTCATCATTAGTTTAGATCATACACTTTTAGAGTTTAACAGAGCACTGTCCGAACATATTTAAAAGTGGAAATTATACTCTTCCCACTTCATTGTATTACAATGAGTTTCATACTGAAACATTTTAGTACACAAACCAGCCTAATTTATGTAATTGAATTCTCCTAAAGGTTTTCTCTGATATGGCTCTATTTTAATTCCATATAGCTTGAGCCCTCCATTAATATAAATTTAGTATTTTGCAAAACTTTTCTTTCTGGCATAATGAGATAATATTTACATGTAGTAAAATTCATCCTTTTTAGACATAAAACTCAGTGAATTTGAGAAATGGTTGAAGTAGTATAACCACCACCACAATTAAAATAAAATTATATCTCTTTTGTCTAAAAAGATGATTTCCTCTTTGTAGTCTTTCCATGTTTACTACCCACTAGTCCTCGCAACCACTGATATGATTAGCATTCTTATAGATTTGTCTTTTCTAGAATGTTATATAACAAGATTTTTAAATAATAACTACTTCATTGTTATTTTAAGAAAACCTATAATGGGGACAACAAATTGTTGTAATGAGAGTATTATGAGTTTAAACCTAAATATTGTGTTTTCCTACAAAAAAAAGGGTCATTTCCCAGGCTTCCAGGCATGAAAATATTAAAAGGAATTTGTTTATCTAAATTGCACCTCATTAAAATATTTCATTCAATTTAAAAATGAAAAATCTCCAGAAATCCAAATATATTAATAAATAAGGAGAAAATTCCATTGACGTATCAAATGGAAAATTTGTTTCTGATGGTTTCCAAATGAGATAATCAAAACATTAACATCCCAAGGATACTGTCATGGAAGATGAAACACATTTCCTGTTGAGGTGAGAACACACTGATGTTTTGCCAAAATTCAAGTACATTTCTTTGAATGAGCATTGATTGGATTTTTCTTATCTGCTTCAAGTTTTCTGCTCAAGGTATGCTAGAGAAGTATTGTTCAAAAAGGAGCATGAAACAACTAAACAGAATGACAATGAAAAATGTTTGAAAGTTGCAGTGATTTTAGGAGAATGGGATTTAAGTTGCTCACTCAAGCATAGAGATGATTTTCTACTGGGGAAAATAAGCCTGGAAGTTGTGTACATAGTGATTGTTTGGTGGCAGAATACAAACTAATTTTTGTAACAGCATTTACAATTCCCTTAGGAGTATAAACATTAAATATTTTCCTTGTCTGTGGACAGCACAGAGTAGCATATAGAACATACATGCGGAATTCTGGTCAAGATGGCAGATTAGGTAAACATGACTCATCTCTTCACAAAACCACATCAAAATTACACCTAAACTATAGAACAATGATCACCCAGAACTATCAGAAATAGAGCTGAATGGAAATCTGGCAACTACAGAATTAAAGAAACCACATCCATTCAGGTAGGAGACAAGGTGATAAGGAGATGCTGCACAGGCCGATCCCACAACAGTGGGTGCTCAATAAAAATTTGGGAGGGATATCTCAAAAGTCAGAGATCCTGGACCCACACCAGTCCCCCTAGATCAGGGTTTCAGTGCCAGGAAGGTAAGTGCATATAACTTCTGGCTGCAAAAACTAGCCGGGACTAAGTTGGTGGAAGAAACGTATGGAGTCCCAAAATTTACTCTGAAAGAACCTGCACATGGACGTACTCAGACTCACTCCCTCTAAGCTCCAGCACCAAGATAGCAGCTTGAAAACCACCAGTGGCATATGGGGAGGAACTGAAGTGTCTGGCATCAAAGCAAAAGCTGGGGAAAGCTTTCTCACAGATAGAAAAGCAAGCAGAGGCCATTGTTCCTTTTCTGAACCCTTTCCACACAGAACCACAGAGCTGGCATGTGGGTACCATAGCTGAGACTCCATCAACCTGGCTAATACTGCCCTACCCTGGAGAGCCCTGGATCTCTGCCCCACCCAACTTATAAGCCCACCAAATCTATTAACAGTGGCTTTTCCATATGAGTGGTTGGTCTTGGCTCACACTTCACAACTTAAATTCTCTCAAACAAGCAACAGTTGACCTCAGCAAGCCCCTGGCCCCCATACTCTTGCTCAATGGCCCCAGGCATGGTACTACCAGCAGCCAGCCTAGGTTCACAGCTTGGCTTCACCTGGGAACCTCCAAGCCCAGCACAAGTAATAGCCATCTACCAATTGCATTGTAGCTCATTCAGGGCGACACTGGGCACAACACGAGGGGGCTGACAATGCCCTGCTCTACCCAGGAAACCACAGAGCCTATATACCCAGTGGACAGCTACCAACCACGTTGGAGCACCACCATCATGCTCCTGCACAGCAAATCCTCCACAGAGGGTTGAGGTGGGTGGTCAGTGGTCATAGCCAGTCTTTGCAGATGACTGACCTGGGTAAGTCCCTCCCATTGACCTGCCAACAGCAACCAAGGCTCAACTACAGGAGGAGAGTGTACTAAGCTGACATGGAGGGTGCACCTTGAGTATCCATCTTGGTGATAGTGGAGGTTTTGCCACTGGACTCTACAGGACACCTACTACATTAGCCCATACTGCCAAGATAGGGAATCATAGCAGCTCTAACTAATGCACAGAAACAAACACAGGGAGTCTGCTAAAATGAGAAGATAAAGAAACAATGCCCGAATAAAAAAAAAAAAAAAACAGATCAGAACTCCAGAAAAAGAGCCAAACAAAACAGAGGAAAGCAATCTACTAGATGCAGAGTTCAAAGCACTGGTTACAAGGATGCTCAAGGAACTTAGTGAGGCCCCCAATGCCCTAAAAAGACCCAGTCAGAAATGAAAGATACACAATTGAAATAAAGAACAATTTACAGGGAAACGACAGTAGAGTAGATGAAGCTGAGAATAAAATCAATGATTTGTAACATAAGGAAGTGAAAAACTATTAGAACAAGAAGAAAAAAGAATCCCCAAAACAAGGACAGTGTAAGAAGCCTCTGGGACAAATTCATGCATTCCAACACTCACATCATAGGGGTGCCAGAAGGAGGAAAAAAGAGCAAGAAATTGGAAATCTATTTGAAAAAGTAATAAAAGAAAACTTCCCTAATTTGGTGAAGGAAATAGACATGCAAGTCCAGGAAGCACAGAGATTCCCACACAAGAAGGACCCAAAGAGGCCCAGTCCAAGACACACCATAATTAAAATGTCAGAGGTTAAAGATAAGGAGAGAATCTTAAAAAAAGCAAGAGAAAAGCAGTTAGCTACCTGCGGGGTAGTTCCCATAAGACTGTCAACACACTTCTCAAAAGAAACCTTGCAGGTTAGAAGGGATTGGCAAGCAGTATTCAAAGTCATGAAAAGTAAGGACCTATAGCTAAGATTGCTCTATCCAGGAAAGCTATTATTTAGATTTGAAGGGTAGATAAAGAGCTTCCCAGAAAAAAAAAGCTAAAGGAGTTCATCATCACCAAACCATTATTTTATGAAATGTTAAAGGGACTTATTTAAGAAAAAGAAGAAAATCAAAATTATGAACAATAAAATGTCAATAAATACATATCTATCAACAATTGAATCTAAAAAACAAACTAAGCAATCAAGAAGAACAGAGATAGAATCATGGATTACAGAGAACATTTCAATTATTGCCAGATGGGAGGAGGTTTTGGGGGAATGGGTGAAGAGGTGAAGGGCTTAAGAAGTACAAATTGGTAGTTACAGAATAGCCAGGGGATGTATAGGAAATGGAGTAGCTAAAGAACTTATATGCATGACTGATGGACATGAACAAAGGTATGGGGAGTGCCTGAGGAAGTGGGGGGTTGCTGGGTCAAAGGGGGCATGGGGGAAAATTTGGATAACTGTAGTAACATAATCAATAAAATATAATTTAAAAAATGAAAACAAGGAACATCTGTGCAAAATGAGGGGAAATTGCCAAACAGGAGGCCAAACATGATCATTCAGTATCTATGGTACCAATTTGGTCTGCAGATTTCTAGGCACTAGATGTAGAATGCATAAACACATGCATAGGAGAAATACCCCCAAAAGAATCTGAGCATTTAAACAAATACATTGTATAACCTCTCATTCTACTAAGATTAAAAATAATTCTTTCTAAACTTTGTTGTAGATATAGCATTTGAGACATTCGAAACAAAGGATGTGCATTTTAGTATATAGTTGTGGCCCTAAGGGGAATTCATTAACTAATATAATTTAAAAATCCTAATTCTAGTTGAAAGAGCAACAGACATAAGACTTTCTGTGTACTTGAATATACTGAAAACAAAAAGTAAATCACTAAAACTTCCTTATAATGAAATTATAAAAACATTAAATGAATATTTAATGAATATAAAAACAGCAATTATTAAATTATAAAAATTAAATAATATGAACAAATAACTTTATAAATATATAACAAGTTTTCATTACATTTTAAAGAGTCTATGTATTTTTAAAGTTAAGTTAGGGTGACTGAACAGGATTTGATAGGTTTTGAGTGGAGATAGAGAAATATATTTTATAGACCACCGACTTATTTTTTAAAGTTGAGTCCACTGGTAATTATTTTGTTTTTTTTTTTTCCTTTTTGATTAAGACTAATGCTCCTCTTTTTTTAGAATTAGTGGTAATTTTAATTGTCTTTTCTATTTGAAAAATAATACTCCAAAGCAAACACCAGATTTCCTACACCATTATTCAACTTCTCACTCACCATAGAGAAAATTGGTATGGCAAATTTGCTTTGTTTTCTTATAAAATTATTTTTCATTTTCATCACTATTAAAATATCAAAACAATTTTAAATATAAATAATTTATTTAGGTAACTGAAATTCTTAAGTTCAGGACATATTTATTTCCAATCTTCAGTCCTTCTTTTGCAGTAATAATATATTACGGTAGCCACCCACCTGAAAAATATCACAATAATATTACATAATATAGCAAAAGAAAGTTAGTATTGTGACAATGAGAATAAGAAATACCAGGAAAAAAAGTCATCAAAAGACACTAAAAAATTTGCCACCATTTTTTCAATTTAAGGATTTTCCCTTTTTAACAATTTTTAGCATAAGTAGAAATTAAAAATTAAGAAAAATAGTCTCTTCTAAGAGCTCCTGCCAAGTGAAAAATTTTTATTTCTTAAAAACCCATCATGCTTGAAAACACCTGCATATGCAAGGATGCAATTCTCACATTTGCAATCATAAATACTATATTTTTCTTTGAAAGCAAAAAAACGGAGTAGTCAGGTTGTGGGAAAACTCTTATAGTTAATTTTCTATAGTCCTTTCTATACTCCTTTTGTATTGCCTCCAAAGCCACTCCTTGTATTCATGGAATGACAGTACATTCGGGTAGCCAATCATGTGTTCCATTTGACAGTGCAACATAGGAATCCTCAAAAGAATTTTAGTTTCCACTTTTTCATACATGTTTACACAATACCTGGTCCTTCAAATGATTAACAAATTTCAAAAAGGAAGACTAAATGCGTGATTCTCATAGGATTTCACTTGATTGTAATTTTGATTCTGAAGGAGTTGATGACACTTTTCCTTTTCATGTCCAAATTGCAGTTTCTGAGTTTGCTAATTCTATTTAGGTCTCATTATATTTGGGGAAAAATGCAGAAATAGGAATAAAACAGAGGAAATAAAAAGTCCTAAAAATCTTATAGGATTGATACTCACTAGTATGCTACCCCAGGATTATGGAAAACAAAGGCATATCTTTTCTTTAGTTTGCATGTCTTTATTATATTACCGTGGTTTAAGGGAGTCCACTCCTAGCCTGGAAAATAGGACATACTTCTTTGACTTAATATATTTAATATAAATCAGTACTTTTACCATCTTAATCAGCATATAGACCTTAGAACTCCTATTTCTCCTTACTCTTACTACTTACCTCCATTTTCTCCTACCTTCCTAGCTTCAGTGGTATATTGTCATGTGCTTTAATTCTCTATATAATTAATCTTCTTATTAATATGTATTTCTTCTTGTATTTGTGCTTCTAGCTTTAATTATTTCCCCTTACAGAAAAAAACCTCACTTTAGTTGAAATATCTAATAATAAATTTTCTTCTTGTCTTTATAAAAATATTGTTATATACTCATTTTTGAGTGACATTCTCAGTGGGTATAGAATTCTATGTTGGAAGTAATCTTTTTAAGCTTTTTAATAACTTACTATTGTCTTCTAGTTTCTACTGTTTCTATAAAGAATACTGTAAGTGAGATTATAGGTTCTTTAAAGAAGACCATATCTTTAAAACAGATATTTGTTCTGTCTTTAGAATTTAGAAATTTGAGGTTTTATTTGTATATATCTTACTTGATGTACATGGGATTTCTTGTTGTGCTGTCATTTGAGAAAATTTTAAGCCAGTTTTAATTCACTGCCTTTGTTTTGCTTCTTGTCTTTCCTCAGACTGCCTCATCTCATTTGAAATCACTTTTCTTTCTTTCTTTTTTCCTTACCTCCTCTTTCTGTCTCCCTCTCTTGATCACTGTGCTATCTAGAAGATATACTACAATTTTTCATCATATATTGATCTTACATGCTGTTTACTGTACTTTCAGCGTACCCTTTTCTCCATGGTTCATTCTATTTCCTAATGCCCTTTCTTTCTATTTACTAGCCCTTACTATAGCTATATCTTAAATTGTGTTCTAAATATTATCAGGTATTTTATAGATTTTAATTTTCTGCTGAAATTTTCTATCTTATACATACTTGTGCATATTACTGTTACTAAAAATCCACAAACAATAATTCCAATAATGATACTTTTTAATACCTTTGTTTTTTATCATTTAGTCCCACTTCACATACATCTGCTAATTTTTGGTAGAATGCTGAACACTGTGTATGCAAAATTTTTAAAATAATTTGAGTCTCTGAATGCCATTATGTTCAACCAGATAGCATTTTTTTAAATGTCTGCCACGCAGTAGATTAGGGACAGATTAATTTAATCACTCTGGGATATAACTGATTCAAAGCTGGTTTTTCTGCCTTTAAAAGAGGATTTATTTGGGTTTGCTCTTACCCCAGTTGTATAGGAGAACATTCTTCATGGTGTGAGCCCAGCTCCTACTTGGAGATGCTCAAGACCCACACCCACAGTTATCCCTGGGGAATCTGGCCTGCATTGTACCTAGGCTGCTATGAGACTTGCTTTTGCTAAAACTCCCTCACCCTGAATTGAGATAGCAAGTGCTTACGGTAACTTCCTAAAATCCATGCTAAAACTCCCCAGTATGGAGTGTAATCAGTTCAACCACTTTTCCCTTTGCATTTGCAAATATCTTTCTTCTCTGACATAATTAGTGGCATCATCTCCTGTAAAAGGTAACCACCTAAAGTGGACCTGTGCATAGTAAATAAGGACCATCATGTAATGTGCCCAGAAAAGAAATAAAGGCCAGCCAAGGCAAGAGCCGCGGCTTTTTCTCTCCTTGAGAGAAAAGCCATGCTGTCCCTTTTCCTCCACAAAACTTGGTAGTCCCTGTGAATTTCTCATGCCTCATCCACAATGTGGTGGACCCCACAAGCCATGGTCCACATCAAATTTAAGCCTAAAGTGCTTACCAGAGCACATCTTTGGCAGGTTCGGGTTTTTTGTTTGTTTGTATTTATTTTTTATTATTGTTCAAGTACAGTTGTCTTCATTTTTTCCCTTCTGCTCCCCCTGCCCCACACATCCCCACCTCCCACCCTTGATCCTAACCCTTTTTGGCTTTGTCTATGTGTCCTTTATAGATGTTCAGGTTCTGAACTAAATGTTTGTCTCCCCTGCCCATGAAATTGGCAAAAGCTCCTTTCAGCTTCTTAGCATTTTGGCTAAAGTTTAAACATCAGCAAATGCTTAGGCAGGTACCAAATACCATTAGATTATCCTTTCTGTTTTCTTCTTTCTTTCTGTGCTCCTGGCACCTCAAGTTCTTGCTGCCCTGGCAGATATCAACCCTGATTTTCACTTTGTTAGTCCCAAGAGACTGTCCAAAGCACTGGTCAATTCCTCAGTACCTTCATTCTTTGCACAATTCTGTAAGGAAACCGTGGCACAGGAAGTAGCCTGTGCTCAGTGCAGTTCCCTTCTCTTTGGGATCTTGGTTCTTCTAGTGCTAGGTGCCAAAGTAGTTCTCCAAAATATTGAAATAGATTTAAATAAAAATAGGTTTTATAGTTGTTTTGACAATGTTTTTTTCCCCAAAACTAGTTTTTCCTCATTAGATTATAATTGCATTAGTATATCAATAAAATAAAATATTTAATGAAGGAAATATTGGGCACTCTAAAAACATTTAGAAACTTTTTTATTAATCTTATGAGTTAATATCTTTAAATTTGTAACACAATAATTATCTTAGACTACAGTGGCCTTGTAGTATAGTTTAATATCAGGTATTGATATCAAAGTGAAGTGATCCTTCCTGCTTTGTTCTTCTTTCTCAAAATTGCTGCAGCTATTTGGGGTCAATTATGGTTCCATATAAATTTCTGACATGTTTGTTCTACATCTGTGAAATATGTCATTGGTACTTGAATCGGGATTGCATTGAATCTACAAACCGCTTTGGGTAGTATGGACATTTTGATGGTTAGTTCTTCCAATCCATGAGCATGGTACGTGCTTCCACTTGTGTATTCCTTAATTTCTTTGTCGAGTGTTATATAGTTAGCAACTTAAGTGTCCATCAGCAAATGAGTGTATCAGAAAAACAATGGTACATTTACACAATGGAATTCTATGCAGCAGAGAAAAAGGAGCTCCTACCCTTTGCAACAGCATGGATGGAACTGGAGGGCATTATGCTAAGTGGAATAAGCCAGGCGGTGAAAGACAAATACCATGTGATCTCACCTTTAACTAGAACCTAATCAACAAAAGAAAAAAGCAAACAAAATATAACCAGAGACATTGAAATTAAGAACAATCTAACAATAGCCAGAAGGGAGAGAGGAGGGGACAATGGAGGGAAGGGTTTTCAGGAACTACTATAAAGGACATATGGACAAAACGAAGGGGGAGGGTGGAAGCAAGGGAGGGAGATGGGTTTGGCTGGGGTGGGAGAGAGGGATGGGGAGAAAATGCAGACAACTGTAATTGAACAACAATAAAGTAATTAAAATAATAATTATCTTAGACTATAACAATAGATATTTTTGAAAGTAAAAAGACTAAATTATTTCAGATTTACTTGTTATGTCTTCTAAAAGAACATAATTTATTCTACTATATTCTGATATAGGTAACTGTATTTATCCATATGTGAGAGAATTGACAATTATAATAGAAAATAAATATCTGAAATTGTGCATTACATTGAACCATGTATTACAATAGCCAGATACAAATATTTTTGCTCTTCTACATGCCTCTCATAGTTCTGTCTTTGTACATATATGCAAAAAAACACATATATAAATATAGCATATACATGTGTGCATACCAACTGTACACACACACAAATATACATACGGACATAACAATAAGAAGCATAGCAAGTATATAGAAGCAGCAGTTGCTTGCAAAATTCTTTTTCATGTGAATAAAGAACATTTTTGTAATGGCTCCTAAAATCAATATTGCCTGTTCATTTTCAGTCTCTTGATTCTTAACTACCTGCATAATGTGTGGAATTTTTTTTCCATTGCCTGATGCCAGGTTCCTATGCTTTTAGTTTTGATACCATAAGCTGCTTTTACATATATCATCAAGCACTTCATTTCCTACTGTATAAATGACTCCAATGTTA
Organism: Glossophaga mutica; assembly: GCA_039655065.1. NCBI lineage: Eukaryota > Metazoa > Chordata > Mammalia > Chiroptera > Phyllostomidae > Glossophaga > Glossophaga mutica. The sequence continues at coordinate 81,079,624 of CM077304.1, forward strand.
ACTGTACTGTGACCCAAAATATTTCATAAGCATAGGGCTGCCAAAAGATAAAAATAAAATAGTGAGAAAATATTGCAAATATATAAATTTCTGATATAAGGGCTTTAGGGAAGAAAGATTCCCAAATAGTTCATGTGTTTAAATAAACAATTTTGGCATGCAAGCTTGAGCATTCATATATATAAATATATATATACAAACACACACACGTATATATGTATATATGACAAGCTCATATGAGCATATATATGTATATATGTGTGTGTGTGTGTGTATATATATATATATGACAAGCTCATATGAACTTGTCTAACACAGGAATTGGAGGAAATCTGGAGATGACATATTAACTAAGTCACAATTCAATAAAAATACTGTGATAAATCTATCAATCATTTTATTAAATAAGTTATCTAAAGGATTGTGAACTGTTTCTGATAAGTTATTTATTCTATCTATATGATTGTTTCTAATTATTTCAATTCATTAAACATTTCAGTTGATTTTTAACAATGACTCAATGTCCAAACCTTAGCACTTAGTCCACATAATGTTTAGCATAAAGCAAAACAGTAAAATGATTTGATTAAAATGAATGTGTCCAAACAAAACATTCAATAAAATAGCTTCAATGAACCCTGGCTGGTGTGGCTCAGCGGATTGAGTGCTAGCCTGTGAACCAAACGGTTGGCGGTTTGATTCCCAGTCAGGGTGCATGCCTGGATTTGAGGGTCTGACACCCAGTGGGGCGTGGTGCATGAGAAGCAACCAACAGCACATTAATGTTCCTTTCCTTCTCTTTCTCCCTCCTTTCTCCCCTCTCTATAAATAAATAAATATATATAAATATATAAATATTAAAAATAGCTTTAATGAATTTTTAAATACAAATTTTGTTTGAATTAAAGAAATTGTTAGTGAAAACTGTAATCATTCAAACAATTGTGAATTGATCATGAAAATCTATTATGGAGAAAATAAGTGTGCTTAATTCTATTATTGATATGATATAAAACCAAAGAGATTGAGAGTTATATTTTTTAATCCTTACCCAAGGATATGTTTATTGATTTGAGAGAGAGAGAGTAATATTGATCTGAGAGAGAAACACTGATCTGTTGTCTCCCATACATGCCCCAACTGGGGATTGAACTCACAACCTAGGTATGTGCCCTGCCACAACATTTTGATATACAGTACAGGACAATGTGCCAACCAACTGAGCCTCTTGGCCAGGACAAGACTTAAGTTTAAGTGAGATTCTTTTTTTATATTTCAAAGTTGTGATTTGTGCTTTTCACCAATATTAAGACTGTGACAGCAGCAGCACCCCCCAGTCGGCAGAGGCATCTGTCCCTCCCCTATCAGTTCCGGCTTCCACATACCTGCCGAGAACCGTGCTTCCCGACGACATGTAGACTGATTCCCACCCTGGACCAGATATAAGCCCTAGCCCAACCCCAGCTCAGGGCTCAGAATTTGGAGACTGTCTCCTCTGAGCCCGTGTGTGTGAATAAAAGCTGACTCCGAACCCCGAACCATGTCTGACTCTGATTTCCTGCAACATTTGGTTCCCTGACTGGGAAGCGAATGTTTCCCTGCACCCAGACATGCAGGCCGTTCGCCTCCGGCTTGGGCGGCCAGGGCCAGCTGGGTGAGTCCAGGGACCGGAAGGAAGCACGTGCCCCGGTGATTTCAGGTCCTGAGGAAATGGGCTCCCCTGGATCCTGACCACAGACCGCTCACGACCCCAGCATTCGGGGAACGGACAAGAGCCGTCAGGAGGCGCCGAATTGGTAAGTGCCCCGGGGACCTAACCCCCGGACCCACCATAACAGTGGAAGGAGAGACTGATCACCTCTCAGGACTTTGGCCTCAGTTTCAGTCATCAAATTAGGATTCCCTGCTCGGGAGGGAACTGTATAAATTCGGGAGTGAAAGTATTTGAGTGATTGTGTGAGCGAATGAATGTGACTCCACGGACCCCAGTCTATGGAGTCTGATCGGGCCCTAACCTGTGGTTCCTCTGTCCGTCATACGGCAGAACGGCTGGGAGCCTAACCCGGATTCTACTCGGGCAGCCTTAGCTAAGACGGACCCAAGTTCCCCGTGAGGGGAGAAGCTAGGCGGGCATCTGATTGCGTTTCCCTCCCTTTGTCTGTCTGTGCTGCACTGGGTGGAGGAAAATGGGAACTCGCCCGTCCACTGTTTTAGATTGTATGTTAAATAACTTCGACCGTTTCCACGGTCAGGACCCCAATATGACTTGGGACCAACTCGAGACCTTTGTTCTTCATAATGGCCCACCTTTGGGGGTAGGCTGGCCTCCTGAGGGAACCCTCAACCTCTCCATCATCAGGGCAGTCCACATAATTGTCACAGGGACTCCCAGACAACCAGATCAATATGTTTATATAGATAGGTGGCAGGAGTTAGCGTAGGACATGTCTCGATGGCTGCAGAAATGTGCCAGATGCAACCCGCAGCGTTCAGGGGGAACCAGCGGCTGCACCCAAACACAGAAGGCCTGCTCCCCCCCCGCCCCCCAACAAGGGACTCGGTCCTGTATCTTGGTTGTCCGCCAGCCAAGCCTCCCAATCTGGCTACCCAGATGGCAGGCGATCAGCCTCCTATTCTGGCTGACCCAGACGACAAAAAGCCCTGCGTTAGGACTACCAGACCCGGGACGCCCTTTTGAGCTGCATGTCCACAAAAAAGACAGGGTCACCCTGGGAGCCCTGACCCAGGCCACTGGACCCTGGCAGTGCCAGGTTGCCTATTTGTCTAAACAGCTGGACAATGTAGCCGCAGGCTGGCCCCCGTGCCAGCGAGCTGTAGCTGCTGCAGTCACCCTGCTGCTGGAGGCAGACAAGCTGACCCTTGGACAAGGAGTTACGTAGTGCACAGTATCCACAGTCTCCTAATGGGACAGGGGCACTGGTGGCTGTCGAGCCTCAGACTTACGCAATACCAGGGCGTTCTGCAAGAAAATCCTCTGGTCCAAATAAAAACGGTGAAGCAGGTAAACCCAGCCTCACACCTCCCTGCTGAATTGGGTGACCCAGATCACTGCGGACTGGAGCTTACCAGAGGGACGCCTCTACATACCGTAGAGCCAGGCTGGTAATTTAGTAAGAAATTGCCATCATTTAACCCATGTAGGAAAAACCTCTCTAGAAAAACTGTTGAAGAGATATTCCTACTTCCCTAACCTGTCGGCCCTGTGCACCGCTGCAGCCTCCCAGTGTGTAACGTGTGTCAAAACAATGCAGCCCAAAACAATGCAGCCCCAGATCAAGGGGGGGCGCCGGGAATTCAACACACTGGGACACAGCCCTTTGAGGACCTACAAATTGATTTCACTGAGATTAAACCAAGCCGAGGGTGCAAGTACTTACTCGTCCTGGTCTGCACCTTCTCCGGGTGGGTAGAGGCTTTTCCCACCCAGACCAAGAAGGCCTGAGAAGTAACTAAGGTCCTCCACAGAGAAATCATTCCCCGGTATGAGCTGCCCCTCACCCTCGGCAGCGACAACCGACCTGCCTTTGTAGTTCAGGTAATACAAGACCTTGCCCGACTCCTCAACATAACCTGGAAACTGCACACGGCCTACCGGCCCCAGAGCTCAGGCAAAGCAGAGAGGATAAATCGGACACTCAAAGAAACCTTGGCAAAATTACATCAAGAGACAAGCTTACCTTGGACAGACCTGCTGCCACTAGTCTTACTGAGGGTTCAGAATGCCCCGAACCCCTCAGGCTATACCCCATATGAACTAGTTTTCAGGAGGCCTCCTCCCTTAGTTAGGGTAGGAGAACCTCACGACCTCAGACAGAAAGGGGAGATAGGACAGGCAAAGTATCTAGATCAGTGAGGGAGGGTCCTAGACTCCATCTACCGGGCCAAATTGGGCCAGGAGCCCCTTCAAGCCAGGTCAATATGTCTGGGTAAAAGACTGGAAGAAAGAGCCACTCCAGACTGCCTGGACCGGGCCCCACCTAGTAGTGCTAACCACCCCGACTGCCCTTAAAGTTGCAGGTACCACCCCATGGGTCCATCACACCAAGGGCTAAGGCGGCGGCGGATCTGGGGAGAGACACTCCAGCGAAAGTCCCCACTCTGCAGCTATGGCGACAACCACCTGGGGACGAAAGATCAGACACTTGGAAGATAGAGCGCCCCCAGGTTACTGAGAGTCCCTAGTCATGTGAATGATCCTACAGCTAGCGCTAGTAATGTAACTGAAAATATTAACAAGTTACAAGATACAAGGGCCCGGCTTCAGAGTCAGGGCACTGATTGGACAACGGCCCCATGGTGGCAGTCAGCAATCTACTCAGTCCTAGCCCCCACAGTAGGGCCCCTGCTAATCCTTTTCCTAGTTATCTCCATAGGACCTTGCCTACTCCGCATCGCAACCTAGCAGATCGAGAGTATAGTAAAGACTCACATCTGCCGGGCCACCGCGAAGATCCTCCCCCTCCAAGGATACCGGTACCGAAGGCTGTCCTCATGGACTAATGGTGCTATGCCTGAAGAGTCAGTCTAGCACCGAAGGGGAGAATGTGACAGCAGCAGCAGCCCCCAGACCGCAGAGGCATCTGCCCCTCCCCTATTGGTTCCAGCTTCCACGTACCTGCCGAGAACCGTGCTGCCGGACACATAGGCTGATTCCCACCCTGAACCAGATATAAACCCTAGCCCAACCCCCGCTCGGGGCTCAGAATTTGGAGACTGCCTCCTCTGAGCCCTCGTGCGTGAATAAAGGCTAACTCTGAACCCTGAACTGTGTCTGACTCTGATTTCCCGCAACAAGACAATAATCTTTTATTGTTAACTAAAAGTGTTATATGATGTCAACCAAATGATCCTAAAATACATTTTTTCCATGTATCAAACACAAATACACATACACATTGAACAGTAACCTGTATTTTTTGGAACAAATATGTGTGTATTATATAGGAAAAGTCATATAGTATGTATTATTAATTTATAATTCCTTACTTTGCAAAGGACAAAAGTGGTTTTCTTTACCAAGTTTAGATGATTTATATATATATATTCACAAGACTGTATAATTATGAAATATATTTTGGATGATACATTTGATTCTTCTCTTTTTTGAGCAGAGATGATATATACATACATGATAGATTGTAGATAATAGATAGACAATACTATTTAAAGTGGACATATCATAATCTGTTTTAACTGCAAAAACTAGAAGATGGGTTTTTAATAGAATTACTGTCACACATAGGCAGGACACCTCACAGGATCAACTGTGATGTAGAAGGATAAGCATGAGGTCTTATAAACGTTAAAATTATTGTTTGAGAGATTTGTCATTTTTTTGTCAATTGACAATTAAAGAGAGATAGGCTAAAAATATGGTAAATTAAAATATTGCTAGAACAAAGAACTCAGTAAATGGAAATTGTAAAGTTCATGTATTTCATACACTAGGATCAGAATTTTATGAGAAACTTCATTTTGATGGATATTTAAAACACTGGCTAATGTATTTAGGGTTAATAAAATATTTTTAAACATAAAGTCCCCAATATATTATCACTGTGATAAATTCAAAAATAAACAACAAACATTTAACTGGATTATACAGTTTAAGTGAATGTATTAAATACATAATACATTAAAATGCTGTAAAATATGTTTCCATTTATCAGTAAGGTCTAAAGGCCATTGAGTCAAGTTTTTCATAATATCAACTCTAATTCAAGACATCAAATAAATATTATTCTAATCTTATTTTCTATTTACCATGAGCATAGTATTTGACTTTCTGACTTGTCTTTTTTTTTTTTAAATAACTTTCTCAATAGTTATAAAATATTGAGTATTTTTAGATAAATTTATTGGGGAAATTATTTGTGTGGAGTATCTTTCTCACATTTTCATTGTTCATGACAGACATCTCTCTCTATTCCACCAATTCTTCTCATTTTACTAGGGTGTTTGAATCAGTTTGAGTAGGAGTTTATAACTTTTATCAGTTGAGACTCTCCTGTCGGTAGAATTTATACTTTGATTAGGAATCCTATTTCAGGAAGGACTGATTTTTATGATACAGTCATGATTTGAGAGGATTTCTCTGAGTATTAGTTTACTGCCATCCATTTGTTCCCCTCACTCCTGAACATCCTCATACTTAAGTTAAATCTCCTGTTTCTAAGGTGCCAAGGATGTACTACAGAGTATGCCATGAAGAATATTGGGCTTTCGAAACTTAGGTACCACATATGGCTCAATAGTAGACAGATATGCAGCAAATGCTGAATTCGGTGCCAGAGTCTGCTCCTTTTCCTTCACTGGAACTTTCAAAGAACAAATTCCATCTGGGTGAAATAAATCACTACTGAACAATTTAGTAGCCTAACTTTTATAATGATTATGCCTTAGTGCGTATTCCAAACTGATCTGTTCCAAAATTTATTTAGGATTCAAACATCCTGATAGACTGCTACTGCTGTGTCTCTAGATCTTTACTTTTGATGTGCTAAGAGGAAATATTAACAGAAGAGTGAGAATGCTGGTAAGCCCTTAACAATAGAGGAATAGTGAGTAGCAATTGGAGCACCAAGCCTTATGACCGAGGCAGTAAAGCAGAGAGGAATAGAAAGGAGCCGGGAGATTGCTGGACTGGTGATAGAGAAGATAAGTTTTAAAAAATAATTTAGGAGAAGAAGGTGAAATTTTGCTCTGAACAAACTGTGTGTTCTGAATTCACCAATGATTCCACACAATTTTGTAAAGATTGTTTGAATTTTCCAAGTCATATTTAAATTCATCATTCATCCTTTCTAATTAATTTCATCATTCAGCATCTATACAGTGCATTTAATATGTCATGTGTGTCTGTTGTAGACACTGGAGATATATTGGTAAAAACAAAATATTCTTAAAAATCTCTTCCTTTATAAAGTTTGTGTCATGGTCTGTGCAATTGGTAATTTGTCGCAGACCGTTCAGCCTGGTTTCGGAAGCTGTAACCTGCACCCCATAGCAAGGCTGAGTAAGAGCCAAGGGACTCATTTCATCAGGGTCTGTTCTGTCAACAGGACCTGAGACACTAAGGAGACAGAGCTTATCTCCCTGGCAGCAGTGCTGCTTCTGCCTCATCCATCTCTGGTCCCAATGCTTAGTTGATTAGTCAATAACAGGTAAGACTCCTTACGGGAGGGGCAACCTAAGCCAGATATAACCACTTGGAAGGCCCTCATGGAAGGACTTGGGGAACTGCAGCAAAGAGGGGGTGATGGACCCTCACCCCTAGGCTATTCTAACGTAGCCCGAGTCCCCGGTTTCCATCTGGGAAATATCTCCCTGATCTCTTGCATCCTGGCTCTAATCCGCTTAAGCCTGAAAACTATGACTGCTGGTGGTGCAGCCCTGTGCCGGCCAGAACGATTCCCTGGGCAATTGGTTCCCCGGGCAATTGGGCATAAGAAAGAATTTGTAAAGTCCTGTGAAACCTGCTTTGTTTGCTAAGAGTGCTCTCATTTAAATGATAAGGGTCTGAGGAGGAAATAAGTATGTCTCCCAAAGTTTTGCAAACCCCTTCCCTGACAGACACCGACTCAAATTAAGCCCTCAGATTTCTTTGAAATGTTAACCATTGTTTGATCCTTGCCACCTGACTTACCTGTATTCCTATGTATTTGAACCCAATAAAAGCCTAGTGAGGAAGGGGCTCTGGATCATTCTCCTCTGAGAGTTTGGCCACCTCTCCTCCCCAAGCAGATCATGTCTTGGTAGTTTTATTTTCATCCGTGATGGAGGGATGGGGCTCTGCAGGCAGAGCCCCCCTCCCCACCACAGTAATTGATAAAACAGGTATCACAGTTGTCATAAGTGCTAACACGATGCAGGCAAAATACTTCATAAAGTGTGAAATATGTAAATATAAATCTCTAAATAAATGTAACATTACTTGGGAGAATGCATGTCATTGTTGCTATATCAAAAAGTGACAAACTCAAACAGAAATGGCCTGCTAAAATTTTCCATTTAATATTTTTAAAAATGTTTGTAAATTGATGTTAAACTTACACACATTAAAAGACATAGATCTCAAGTGTTGAGTTTTGGCACATGAATGAGGTCTGTTCAGAAAAAGTCCATCCATTGTGTCAATGTTGCATTAAGTTTGAACATTCCTTTTGGGAAACTATTCAGGTGATTCAGAAGGCTTTCAGGGACAAGGCAATGAGTGCAGCATAAATGAAAGTGTGGGACAAATACTTTGAAGATAGTTGAGAATCTGTTGAAGGTCATCCATATTCTGGAAGGCCTGCAACAGGCAGAACACCTGAGAATGTTGAACATGTATGGCCTGCAATCAACAAAGATTAGCAACTGACCCTGTGAGAACTAGAAGCTGATCTGGGGATTCCAAACACTATTGTGTCCCAGATTTTGATGCAGGATCTTGGCATGGAACGTGTTGTGGCAAAATTTGTTCCTCAGCTTCTGCTACTAAAGCAGAAGAACCATTGTGCTACGGTTGTTAATGACTTGATTCAAACTGCTACCAATGAACCAACTTTCCTCAAGAACATCATAGCTTTGAAGGGGGGACTTCCGGCCAAGATGGAGGCATAGGTGGACACGTTGTGCCTCCTCTCACAACCAAAATTAAGAACAACAAGTATTTAGAAATAAGAAAACAGAACTTACAGAAAATTGAACTGTATGGAAGTCCAACAACTATTCATTCAGACCGGTAAGAGGGGTGGAGTCTCAGCAGGAAAAACTGGAGGTGGGGACCCAGGAACACAGGCAGCAGTGGCTGGCAGTTCCCAGGTGCACAGGTGGCAGCTGGTGGACTCTGGGCCCACAGGCGACAACTGGCAGACCCCGGGCATGAGGTGGCAACTGTGCAGACCCAGTGAGGCCGCACAAGGCAGCTGGCTAACCAGGTGGTCCCACATTCTCTCGAACAGACAATACAGGTAAAGGGGAAGGGGCGGAAGGGACTGGAATCCAAGAGAGAGCGGAGCAGGTGCCATTGTTCCCTCTCAGACCCCACCCCCACAAACAGCGTCACAACTCAGCAATTGGGTTGCCTCGCCCTGGGGAACACCTAAGGCTCCACCCCTCACTACGTAATAGCCTCGACCAGATCAAAACCAAAACAAACAAACAAAAAAAACCCACCAAAAATGGCTCAAACCGGAGAAAAAATCAAAGCCTCAGAGCCACTTCCTCTAAGCCATGAAGAGATAGCTAACCTATCAGATGCACAGTTCAAAGACCTGGTGATCAGGATGCTCACAGAATTGGTTGATTTTGCTCACAAATTAGATGAACAAATGAAGGCTACAATACATGAAATGGAGGAAGATGCATGAGAAACCAATAGAGATGGGAGGAAAACTGGGACTCAAATCAATGGAGTGGACCAGAAGGAAGAAACAAACAACTGAACAGAAAACAAGGAAGAAACAAGAATTCAAAAAAATGAGGAGAGGCTTAGGAACCTCCGGGACATCATTAAATGTCCCAACATCCGAATTATAGGGGTCCCAGAAGGGGAAGAAGAAGAGTGACAAGTGGAAAACTTATTTGAACAAATAATAAAGGAGAACTTGCCCAATCTGGCAAAGGAAATAAACTATCAGGACGTCCAGGAAGCTCAGAGAGTCCCAAAGAAGTTGGACCCAAGGAGGAACACACCAAGGCACATCATAATTACATTAGCCAAGATTAAAATGAAGGAGAGAATTCTAGAAGCAGCAAGGGATAAGGGGACAGTCACCTACAAAGGAGTTCCCATCAGACTGTCAGCTGATTTCTCCAAAGAGACCTTGCAGGGAAGAAGGGGCTGGAAAGAAATATTTGAAGTCTTGAAAGGCAGGGACCTACACCCAAAATTGCTCTATCCAGCAAAGCTATCATTTAGAATGGAAGGGAAGATAAAGCGCTTCTCAGATAAGGTCAAGTTCAAGGAGTTCATAATCACCAAGTCCTTTTTATATGAAATGTTAAAGGGACTTATCTAAGAAAAAGAAGATAAAAATATGACAGTGAAAAGACAACAAACTCACAGCTATTAAGAACCACACCTAAAACAAAAGCAAACTAAGCAAACAACTAGAGCAGGAACAGAACCACAGAAATGGAGAGCACGTGGAGGGTTAGCAACAGGGGCGTGGGAGTAGGAGAGAGGGGTAAAAGCTACAGAGAATAAGTAGCATAGACGGTGGGTAGAATAGGGGGAGGGCCAGAATAGTGTGAGAAATGTAGAAGCTAAAGAACTTATGACACATGGACATGAACTAAAAGGGGGAAATGTGGGTAGGAGAGGGTGTGCAGGGTGGAGAGGAATGATGGGGGAGAACTGGGACAACTGTAATAGCATAATCAATAAAATATATTAAAAAATTGAAGGGGACTAAGGCATCATTGTTCTGTGTACAATGTTTGTTCTATCTTGTATCTTCTTCAATAAATGTCTCTATTTTTCATATTACATGGCTGGATACAATGTGGACAGACCTTATACACACCAGCAATTTTCAACCATTGTGCTCCAAGAATTTTTTTTTTGAATATGCAGTAACTGACTATTTAGCCAGGGACACTGACCTATGGCTCCTTAGATTGTCAAATAAAATAATGACAATAGCCAACTACAACAGCTGTCAGGTATGAATGACCCCTCTTGAACCATAAATATATAGGTCATATAATAGAATTGCATCTTATAGGTCTCATCTTAATGAGTTACCAGAAATTCATATACATATACATATATATACACATACATATATACATACATATATATGTATATATTTTAGGCACCTGATTTTTTAAAGTCATTTTGGAACAAAAAAGGTAGGCAGTTACTATTATTATTTTTTGTAATTCAATCAAAATTATACTTATTTTGTCAGATCAGCAAAAAACTTATTTTTGTATGTCTGTGCTGCAGAATTTTAGTAATTGGTTTATGTGAGCCATGAAATAAAAAGCTTGGAAATCACTGATATACACATTGCAATTACTGCCAAGTGAGAATATAGAAAAGTTTCATCACCAGGGAGTTTATTTATGACCCTTTTTTATTACACTCTACTTTGCATAGGCAATGTATGTATGTTTATTTTTAATCTCATAGATAGATCTGGACTTCTTAACCTCACAAAAATGGAATCACATAGTATGTACTCTATTGTGTCTGGCTTCTTTTTTTTTTTTTCATTGTGGTTCAATTACAGTTTTCCCCATTTTTCCCCATTACTCTCCCTGCCCTACCCATCCCCTCCCTCCCATATTCAATCCTCCCAGCCCTGTTGTCTTTATCCATGAGTCCTTTATACATATTCCTTGACTTGACCCTTCCCCTCCTTTCCCTTGTTAACCTACCCTTCCCCTCTGGCCACAGTGAGTTTGTTCTTTATTTCCATGTTTCTGGTTCTATTTTGCTTGCTTGTTTGTTTTGATTACATAGTACTTATAGGCGAAATCATATGGTATTTTTCTTTCACTGCTTGCCTTATTTCACTTAGCATAAAACTCTCCAGTTCCATCCATGCTGTCTTGAAATGTAGGAGTCCATTCTTTCTTTCTGCTGCATAGTATGCCATTGTGTAAATGTACCATAGTTTTTTGATCCACTCACTTACTGATGGGCATTTAGGCTTTTTCTAGCATATGGTTATTGTAAATAATGCTGCTGTGAACATTGGAGTGCATAGGTTCTTTCGAATTGATGTTTCAGGGTGCTTAGAGCATAATCCCAGTGGTGGAATCACTGGGTAAAAAGGCAGTTCCACTTTTAGTTTTTTAAAGAAATTCCACACTGTTTTCAACAGTGGCTGTGCCAGTCTGCATTCCCACCAACAGTGTACTAGGGTTTCCTTTTTTCCACAACCTTGCCAGAACTTGCTCTTTGTTGATTTATTAGTGATGGCCATTCTGACAGTGTGAACTGGTATCTCAATATGGTTTTAATTTGCATCTCTCTGATGGCTAGTGGTCCTGAGCTTCTATCTTTTCATATATCTATGGGCCCTCTGTATGTCCTCCTTGTAGAAGTGTCTGTTCAGGTCATTTGTCCATTTTTTAATTGGATTGTTTGTCTTTCTGGTGTGGAGTTGCCTGGCTTCTTATGCTCACTATAATATAATGGAGATCCATCTATGTTGATGTACCTGTAATTCATTGCTGAATGTAGTATAGTATTAAATTTTATTGATATATTATAATTTATCCACTTTCCTATTAGTGTATATTTGGTAGTTCCCAATCTTTGACTATTAATCATAAAGTTCTTTAAAAATCCTGTACAAGTAATTTTACAGACATTTTTCATTTCTGTTTGGTAGATTTAACTACTTGACGATGTAGGTGTATGGTTTGCTTTAAATAAAAATACCTACCAGATACTTTTCCAAAATGGTTGAAAATTTTATACAGCACCAGTGTATTGAGAGTTTATGTCCATAATTTTTACTTTTGTCATTTTAATCCTACACATTCTGGTAGGCAGAAAGTCATAATTCATTGTAGCTTCAATGTATACTTCCCTAGTGACTGATAAAGTTGAGCACCTTTCAGTGTTCTTATTAAACATTCATGTAAACTTCACCTATTTTCTCCCCAAGATTGATGTCTCTTTATGCATTTTAGATGTAATTCCTTTGTCAAACACATGAATAATGAATATTTTCTACTAGGTTGTGGTTTGTGTTTTCAAGAATATCATTATTTTTTTATGTTTTCTCCTAGAAACTTCATGTGATGAAAAGCTTTACCTTTACATGTAATTCATCTCAAATAATTTTTGTATATGATATGTTATTCATTGAGCTATCTTGACATCTTTATTACTAGTTGTCTATATGTGTTTATTTACTATAGTCTACTATGTAGAGACTCTACTTCATTCTATTGTTCTATTTGTCCATTCTTATGTCATAACACACTGTCTTGATTAATGAAGCTATAAAAGAAGTCTTGAAATTAGACAGCAAATGTCCTCCAAATTTATGTTGGTTTTGATATTGTTCTGATTACTCTAGGTCCTTTCCAATTCTGGAGTAATTCTAAAATTCTTTAGTCAATTTGTAACAAATCGGCTCTTGAAGTTTTTATAAGGGTTGTTTTGAAAATGCTGAATAATTTAAACATTTTAACAATATTGAAGCTTCCAAGACATGAACATGGTTTATCTTGTAACTAATGTTTCTTTAATTTCTCTTAGAATTTTTTGTTTTCACTTCAAAGATATTGCATGTTTTACAATAAGTTTATTCATATGATTTTATGATAGTGCTATTAAAACATATTATTAATTTGTCAATTGCTTTTGATGTCATATACATTTTCATATATTATTGTGTATCCTGTGAATTTTAATAATTTAACATTTATTGTATTTTTCAAAGTTTTCAGGATTTTTTACATATCCAATCATGTCATGGGTAAATAAAGAATATTTATTCCTCCCCTTTCAGTCATTAAACTAAATCTCCCCTCCCCCAAATTTTTCTGCCTAATCTCACTGTCCTGACCTCCAGTACAATACTAGTGAAGAAACAAGAATCTTCAATTTACATAATTCCTATTCACCTGTATTAATTTAACTAATTCTTTTTTTCTGAGTGTCTAAAATGCTTTTTAGCCCTTCTAATACATTTTCTTTATGTATATTGCACTTTTTTTCTAGTGCAGTGGTACATCAGTACTCTTTGTTAATTTGTTCTGATGAGTGGCGAGCAAGCACCAAGTGCTGAAACATTTTTTCTCATCAAAATGCAACAAACACTGGGTTTGATGAGTTCTGAAGCCAAGGAGTGCTGAGGTATGACAGTATTTCCATTTGACTTTTATAACTTCCATTGCTTTGCCATTTCACTAACTATTCCCTAATATCTCTGTATTTTTAATTCCTTAAAAATTTTAAGAGCTATGTTACAATTAGTTTTGCAAATTCAAAACCTATTTCATTTAGTGATATGTTTTTATTGGCTCCTTTTGTTGCTAATTATGCAACACATGTTCCTCTTTTCCTAAATAGGACATTTTTTTTTTATTGTTGTATATTGTCAATATTGCTTTGAGTGGAGAGATTATATTTTCTTTCTTTCAGTGGCATTGATTTTTGTTCTGATAGGTTGTAAAATTTCTGAGAGGCTATCCTTATGTTATATTGACACACAAAAAGCTGTGCATACTTAAACTTGATGGGCTCGGAGATAAATATACATCCATAAAACCATCACCATAGTCTATACCAGAAATATATCTACCATAAGAGGCTTTATTTTATGCTTAGTTAGGATGGGTTCATTTCTATTGTTTCCTTCATTCAAGGGTTATGTGCTGATTAAAAAGTGACATTCTGATTCCAACAAGAACTATCTGGATTCTTAAATGAATTTCCAAGGCTAAACTGGAACTCCAGTGATACCAGTACTGGTATGACCTCAGGTACTTCCATTTAGATCTGAGCTAAACAGTAGCTACTATTTTCTAGGTATAGCAGAGAGTCACTATGAAGATGCGAAGCCCACCACCTCTCAGTTGAAGATCCTCAAACAGTTCTAAAAGAGAATTGTAGAGTCCTTCTTGGGCAGGTTATGTTCCCTCTGTTACCATGATCAAATTTCAGTTGCTTCAGCAGCTCCAAACCCTGATTTCTGCCTCAATAGTTCTCTATGTAAGTTAATAAAATGTCCCAGGTAAAATACCAGGTTAAATAGAGGATTTGCCTCTATATTTTTCTTTTTTTCAAGAATATTTTCCCCACAAAAGTAATATACATAAATCAATTCCTTGATACACTATAGATGACCTCTAGACTAACAAAGACTTTAAATCATGAAGACAAATAAAATAAATTTAATTAAAAAATCAAGACATGATAGCATACTGCTCAATGAAAATATATTTTAAGAAATAAATCAAAATTTAGAAAAGATTCAAACAAACAAAAACAGAGCTTTTCCACCAGTACATGCTCACCTCAAGAAATTTTGATGGTAATGGCATAGTTATCCAGAAAGACAATTTTGCTAGAATTACTGATATCAGAAAAAATAATAACCACACAAGGGAGTAATGTATGAGTAAATTTAAATGAATATTAATGGCATACAACAATACTCATGTGTCTTTGGGGCTTAACAAAACAAAAAATAAATCAAAACAGCATTAAGATAAAAGAAAAATTAGTTATATGTTATGAATCACACATAATTCAAAAGAATGGAAAAAAGTTATACAATTGAACAGACAAAAATGTTGAAATTTGCACATATTATAGTGTACTAATTCTATTCTAGAAGATAATAAAAATCAAAAGTGAAAATTTAGATTTAGCAACTTTTATGACAGCAATAAATGTTAATTCTCAGAGAAATTTAAAAAACAACAGTTTATATAATTCATGGTGAAATTGCAATTAAACAGAAATGATTCATTAATGAAATATGAGCTGTAGAAATTAAATGTGTTTAAAATATAGCCAGGATTTATTATAGTGTAAGCACTGAAAAATCATTTCTCAGTTTGATAATTGAGGATTATAATTAATGCTGGTTAATTTTTCTCAAAGTGATTTCATCATATTAAAAATTGGCCCATGAATAATTGGTCTGTTAAAATACAATATTCAAATATGAAATTGGAGAAGTAATAAATAATTTATCTTTTAACCTGTGATACAATATATATAACGTTAACCATTTCTTTAGTGCCACCATGTATTTTAATAATCTAAAAATAATATTTCCATTTTTAATTAAAAAGTTAAATATTTATAATGCTAATAGTTATTATTCTAGGGATCATGCTTCATTTTTGTTATTTTCTTGTTGAACTATATTTGATGTACAATATTATATTAGTATTAAATGCATAACATAGTGATTCAACATTTATACACCTTGTGATGTGGTCAGCATCGTGAGTCATAACTATCTGTCACTGTACAAAGTTATTAAAATATCACTGACTATATATTTATGTTGTATATTTCGCCTTCATTAACTTATGTATTTTAGAACTGGGAATTAATACATCTTAATCCCTGTCATCTTTTTCACCCATTCCCTGCCCCTCTCCCTCTAGCAACCATAAGTTTGTCCTCTGTATCTATGAGTCTGTTTCTGTTTTGTTTTGTTTCTTCATTTGTTTTTCAGACTTCATAAGTATGTGAAATCATATGGTACTTGTCTTTCTGTGTCTGTTTTATTTTACTTAGCATAATACCTTCTAAGTCTATCCATGTTGTTGCAAATGGCAATGTTTGATTCTTTTTTATGGCTGAAAATTGTCATTATATATATATATATATATATATATATATATATATATATATCATGTATAATAGATTATATTTTATATTATGTATAAATATATTTATAAATACTATATTTATATTCTGTATATAATCACATTTTCTTTATCCATTCATCGATTGATGAAAGCTTAGGTTGCTTCCATATCACAAAGCTATTGCAAATAATTCTTCAATGAACATGAGGCACATATACCTTTTTCAAATTAATGTTTTTGATTTCTTCAGACAAATATCCAAAAATGGAATTTCTGCATCATAAAGTAGTTTTACTTTTATTTTTTAAGGACCCTCCATACTGTTTTTCCTAATGGCTGCACCAATTTACAGTTTGCCAACAGTGCACATAGGTTTCCTTTCCTCTACCCTCTCCAGCCTGTTTGTTGTCTTTTTGATAATAGTCATTCTGACAGGCGTATGAGGAGATATCTCACTGTGGTTTTGATTTCACTTCCCTGATGACTAGTGGTGTTGGACATCTCTTTATGTGTTTGTTAACTATCTTTATGTCTTCTTGGGGAAAAAAGTCTATTTAAGTCTTCTATCCTTTTTCTAATCAGATTATTTTTGACATTGAGTTTTATGAATTCTTTATATGTTTTGAATATTAATCACATTAGATACATTATTTGTGAATATCTTCTCCTATTTAATACATTGCTTTTCTTTTTGTTGATGGTTTTATTTGCTGTGTAAAGGCTTTTTTAGTTTTATTTAATCCTATTTGTTTATTTTTGTTTTGGTTGTCCTTGTCTGAGGACACATATACAAAAAATAGTTCTAGACCAATTGTATGTTGATTTTAAAAAGACTTTGCAATTTACTGAGGCCTTTTTGAAGAAGTATTGGTCAGAAAAAAATGGCTTTAAAATAGATATAAGAAAATTGGATACTTTTAAAACAAAAGAACTAAGGTAAGTAAGAAAAAAAGAGTTACCAAAGGGATGCTTTATCTTTTTATGTTAGGCAAAATGAATGGTTCATTATCCAATAGTTATAAGCAAGCTGAGGTGTCGACGGGGCCAAGATGGTGGAAATAGGTTGCAAGCTCTGGGGGCAGAAGTATTGGCAGGATGCACTGAGTTTTTATCACAGAGGAAGGTCATGTTTACGTGAACACCTACTGATTTTTCTTTTCTTTTCCTTTTTCTTCCTTAAATTTTACTTCCCTCATCTCTTTAATGGACTTTCTTCTCCTTTCCTTTAATTCCTCGCTTTTCTCTCTCTTCTTTCTCTCTCTCCTCTCTCTCTGTCTTCACTCTCTCCTCCCCTCCCACATTCCTTTTACCTTATCTTACCCACTAAATGATTGTTATTAACTGTATATTATGTGAAAAGCATAGAAAATTCACAGACATATACTGTGTGTGAAGTGTCATATTGGTATATTTAAAACATTAATCTCAAGAATCTGGCAAAGTACTCCTAAAAATAGTCAAAGCATAAATTAAAATTTTTCCTTTATTTTAGTTTCTTTTTATTTTTCTTTTTTTTTCAACAAACATTTACCAATTGTCTTCCGTGTGTCAATCACTTTTCTATGGTACTGATAATCCAATCAGGTGGGAAGGCAAAGATATCAAAATAGAATTAAGAGTTCCATTTTAAGTATTTACTTGGAAGACTAAATAGTAACCTGAAATACACAAAAATCTTCACAGACATAGAAAAAATACTACTACTAATGAAGCAAGGTGAGAGCAAGAACAGCAGTATGTATAAGAACAAGGCAAGATGATTTGCTAACGCTTACATAATACAAGCCAAATGCCAGTTCTAAATACATACAGTAAATCTCGTAATTGTACACTAATCTTATGTAGCATGTAGGATGAAAGGTGGTAAAATTAGGACATGTTAAGTTTTGGGAAAAAGTAATGATAAAAACTTTAATTTATGTTCTCCATGGAATGAATAATAAATGAGCATTTATAACTCATTAAATTCACTAGGAAATTTTAAAATAGCATTTATTTAGAATACAAGAAAACATGGGTACAGTAGGAATCACCTTCAGTTAATAGAATATATTTTCAGTTGCTTGTAAAGAAAAAACAAACTAAAGTTAAATCAGTGATAAAGTCCATCATTCTGCGCTTTTCCTACAAATTTTATAATTGACCTGGATGACCTAATGTCTCCCTCTGCTTTCTGCCTTCAGGCCCCTACCCTCCTTCTCTCTCCACCCCTTATAGAATCCAGATGGCTTAACCCTAGAGATCCTTTCTTTTCTTAGAGAATTTACTTTAGAAAATATGTCATTATAAATCACTTATTTTCCCTTTTGAGATGTAAATCTTTTTAAAAAGACTCTTAGGAAGGTTATAATTCAGGATTGCCTTTCTCAACAACTTGGGAGTCATTCCTTTGAAATGTAATCATCACGGAGATAGTGCTCCAGTTTCCCAGCCTCCGGAAAGGTAACACCCTACTGAACTTGAAAAAGGCCAGAGACCATTCCAAGCACAAAACCACCTTTTGTCATGAAGATACCAGGGAAATTGACTTTTCCTGTGGGTAGAACCAATGAGCAAACACAGATGGCCTTCATCCCTGCACCACAGCTCTTAAAAACTCTCTAGTTTTTAGTTGTAGGAGAGCTGGGTTCAGGCAATTAGCAAATATTTGGTACTGTCAGAAACATCTATGGGCATATCTGATCCACCACAATTATTGATATTTGGACCTGTCAATGCTTAGATGACATCCTTGGGTTCAAATAGCTCATAATATTTATTTCCATTTTTGATTAACAGGATTAACAGATAGCAAATATTGTACTATCGTGTTTTATTGATCCAATAATTGTGTTGTGTCTATGTCACCAATTATAACCCTTCTTGCCTTGATAGCCCCATTGGTAATGGGAGACAGAATTCAGTAGGTGGATTGAGATTACAATCTTTTATAAGAGTAGAATTTATATTAATTATGGACCAAATGTCTCCATGGACATTTTGAACAGGATGAAATTTCAAGCACCTTTTAGCAAGGATTAAATGTCTCTGCAAAAATTTTGGAAAGAACCCAAAGTCCTGTAAAGGTTCAGACTGCATCCTCTATTGCAATAGCCTAGGTCAAAGTCTTTCTTACCTATTTAACTTTGATAAGTACAATTTTTTGTGTTCATATAATTATAATATCCCCAACACTAAACATAGTAACATTTTGGAGAGGAAATTTTGGGATTCAATTTAATCCAAAATTTTCAAATTTCCACTATGTACTTAATGCTCTAAAGTCATACGTTGATTATCTCCCAAAAATAAATATATTCAACTGGCTAATAAGAGCCCATATAAGTACAAAATAAATTTGCTAAGTAACTAAAAGTTTACTACTTTCTTTTTTAATAACTTTATATACTAGTTTCAAAAGTGACTTTCAATCTTTAACTTATATGTATCTTTTCATCTAAATCTTGCATTAAAATATATTACATTTTCCCAATGAGAATTTTACTAGCAGTATACATAAGAACCTTGCATTAATAGGTTTTTATTAGAGCTTTCCATTAATTGAAGATAATACAGATGAACAAAAGATGATGATATTCCATCCACATAATTCTTAGAGAAGCTGATATTTCACGTTCACCAATATGATACAATATTCACAGAATCTACATTATTTTTTTCTAAAATAGATTGCACTTAACGGAAGTTATGACACATAATTAAAATTTACATTGTGTTAAAGTCAGATATCCTTCTCTAAAATAAAATCTGTAAGTATAGACAATTTTAATTCTATATTGTGATTTATGATTTATCATTACTAATACCTGCAAAACCACAATCTTACCAGTATTTTTTATCCATCTAGATTTATTTTCTTTTAAAGAAAATATGAACAGAAAGGTATCACAACTTTTGACAGTTATTTTTATATGATTCTTATACTTAGTTCTAAAATTGCAATAATTTTAGCATATTTCAAGATTATTAATATGATTAACATACATCATCATGTATTAAGACACATGAAATTCTTCTGAACCTCATGTTTAATTAGTTTAATAGATCTTAAGCAAATCAATCTTCATTTTTTAAATGATTGTAATAAACACGACATATTTTCCATCTTACTCTGGACAGATATTCGAAAACAAGACTAGGCATTCGCAATAAAAAGAGGCATGGAAATAAGAAATCTAACTTAGCACAAATGAGAATGTGAATTTTCTACTTCACAGTTCCATAATTCCCACAAGTTCACAGTTCTCTATTCCACAGCCACCAAAGGTGAACGTGAGAAAGAGCTTTATTATTCTATGAATAACAACATACAAATCATCTTGAGAGTTTAGAATATCATTTTCGCACTTCAGTTAGAAATTCAAAATACTTTCAGTAGTCTGACTGACTTCTGTTTTGTGGCTTCATAATTATACAGGTCATGTCTGTTATCCCCTCAAAGATGAAGCCTGAAAATTTAGGCTCAACTGTCACTTTTCCTTTTCTTGAAATCATTTTGCTGCCCACATTATCTACCTAGCCCATTAATCATCATGTCCTATCAATTTCAAAATATTCTATTTGGATCAAGGATTTTATACCTTTCTTCTCAAGCTAAGTATGGTAGACAATTAGTGTAACTTAGGTGTCTCTCTTTTCCTTTAATAAATATATCCTAGTCAAGCTGTGATGTTAATCTTTACCTTCAATATAAATCCCTTTTAAATGTCTGGATTTACTTTAGGACAAAGACTGACTTGCAGGCACAATGTCCAACCCATCTCTGACAACAATGTGCAGAACTGTAGTAAACAGAACTGTGAGAAATAAATCACTTGACTATAAAGAATTGTGATGTGAGATGTCAGCCTCTGTCTTATTTCCCTTGTTGACAGCTTTCCTATCCTGAGGCTGGCATCATCTGACATTCATCCACAAGCTCAGCTTTAGTCTGGGTTCATGACATGATCCTCATGAATTTCTGGAGTTCTAGCCCACGAGCTTCCCACTAGGAATCAATAAAGTTACCTAGAAGCATTAATAAACTACTTTCAACATTTCAAACTACCTAATTCACAATTATCATTTTGCTTAAAGCATAATTTATCTGTAGGCCAAGCATTGCACATTTCCATTTTACCTCAGATTTTACTCCAGAGTAATACTCATTTTGGTTTTGGATATTTACTTGATTACTTTCTCTCTCTCAGGGTAATATACTGTTGAAACCTGACTCATTCGTTTGACAGATAGTTGAAAAACAATTAATATATTTCAGATCTTGTACTTGGCACTAGGGATAAAGAAATAACAGACTTCATGTTGCTTTGTTTGCACGGAATCTGATTATAGAGAGAAGTAAGCCAACAATGCCACAAGGTGATTAGTATATCAACATAGTTTGTTGTAGTTCTATTAGAACATAGAAAACAAAGGGATAACTCAGAATGAGCAGAGATTGGGAGTAA
Source organism: Glossophaga mutica (assembly GCA_039655065.1). Lineage (NCBI taxonomy): Eukaryota > Metazoa > Chordata > Mammalia > Chiroptera > Phyllostomidae > Glossophaga > Glossophaga mutica. The sequence continues at coordinate 81,101,379 of CM077304.1, forward strand.
TACAGGGCAATATGCCTCTTTGCTTCCACTTGTCTTTGAAAAAGTAAATAACTATTCTCATTCTCTTGTAACTATTCTCATTCTCAACGTGTTCTTCTTGTCTTAAATGCTTGTTTTGTCGATGTCTTTCCAATTCTTTCTACTAGTTTCTTTTGTTGATAATACCCTGCCTACAGAGGAGCTGACTGAGACAAGAATTTCTTCTCTTCCTACTTGTCTTTACCTTATTTCGCATTTGTTGAAAAGTGAGTACAGTTTATGTGATCTTAGCCATTTGGTTTGTATATTATAGTAAAGTCCTTTCAGAAACTATTCCCAGATTGAAGTTTAGTCCCTGTAATTTTGAACTGCTATTGTGTCTGAGGATAGGGAAAAAAATCTTATGATATCTGCCAACATTTTCATTAAAAAGGGAGACTAATTTCCTTCCTAAATGCAAAGCTTGTAGGCCTATAATTCTTATTCCTTTGTGGCAGTATGGAGGTGAGAAAATAAATGAAAGAATAGCCATTTCATTTGCATATTGTTAACCTATCCTTTTTAAAGTAAGTATAGGTTTTCCTCTAATTAAATAACATTTCATCAAACTACCTATGAAAAGAAACCTAACATCTTAATCTAATCCACTGAAAGATAGTGAGTACTATATTAATTTTCTTATAAAATACTTATTTCATTATTACAATTTTAGGCTACAGAGGATATATGTATTTGAACAAAATACAGTGAGTGAAAAGTAAATACAGCATTCTCTGACATTAAAAAAATCACTGTGCCATTATTTTGCCAGAACCCAAGATAAACAAGTGGATATAGAAGATATTTTAATAATTATATTTGTTTATTGATTTTTACTTTTTCCTCCTAACTGGTATTTTAATATCAATTTATATTGCAGGTAGTTATATAAAAGCTTTAAATAGTTACAAACAGAAAGGTTAAGAAAGACATTCATTGGTTGTTAGTAAGATTATTTTGTAATTTTGTAATTTTCAGCGAAAGTCTCTTTCATGGACTGCGCCTTTAAAAACAATCATGAAAAGAGTGTGTTCTGTGAATTCAGTTTGACATGGTTCCCCATGGAGTTCAGGGTGTGATATCTCCTTTACCAGCTCAATAGCTGAACTCTTGGAGCATTAGCTTTGTGTGCTGAAGGATAAGAGAATTTGTGGCTGGAGGATATCTTTTTAATTAACTTGAGATTTCCTGATAACTTGCCTTTCTGGTTTTTTGGCATTGGTGATCTAAATTAACAGATCCTTTGGGGATAGAAGCATGTACTTGTCAGTTCTTTCTAAAAGTGAGTCCGAAACCTAATGCTGATTTGTCCTATTCAAGGCCATCCCTACTGGGGACCACTGCAGGGTATTGATTGGTTCACACATTGGAGCAAAATGACTATACAGCTGTAAAGTCATGCTGGTACTATATGGTAAGTCAAAGAAATGGATACCTTTTAGCCAACTAATAAAATAGTTCTAGACCTCACAGTGAAAAGAAACAGTGGATAACATCAAACACCACCCTGTGTTCTTTCACTGTTGTATGTAGTAGTTATGTCACTACTTAAAGAACAAACTTAAAAGAAGCACCATTTATTAAACTCTTATGATGGTGGTTAAATTTATTCTTTAAGGTTATATTTAATGGTTCTCTAACACAGATTAATTTAAAAATATACTAGGATATCAATCTGGAAATGCATGGAGACACTAGCAATTTTTAATTCAAAAGTATATGTACCAATATTCATTTATTCCATATCCAAATCGGTGGATTACCTGGTGTGTGATTAAAAAGAGCTGTTGCACATTCAAATCAAAGTTAAAAGTAAAGAAGACAAATTGAGGCAGTTTAAAAATGAGAGAAATAGGTTATGTGGTGATAGGAAAAGAAAAATTTTAGATCAAGTTTTGATATTATCTCTGTGACAGGCTAAAGTCAAATCCCTATCACCACATTACCAGGCTAAGGCAAGTGGTCTTCCTGCTTCCATTAGGTGCCCATGTAATCCCTTCTCCTCCTGGGAGTCAATGTGCTCCTCGTAATAGTGAATTGGGTTATTGCACCATTCCTTACATTCCCATTTCTCTCCACAGACTACCGCACTCTCCTATGGGCTCCCACGCTCTACATCTTTTCCTGGTTCCACCTCTGTGATCTCATTTCTGAGGTCTTAAAAGTTCTTTCTATAATCCAGATATAATGAATTTACCTCTGTTTCTGTAAATCTTTACGCTTACTCTTGCTTATGTGTCTTTGAACCTTTTGTACCCTCTCCATAAATCCTTTTCCTTCTGAATTATGTTTGTTATTCTTTCTACAAATCAAATCAATATAGAGACCTTCCCCTAGCAACCCTCATTTAAGTTGCTTATGCTAGTCAGTTCCTATCACATTATTTTGTTTTATTTTCTGCAGAATATTTGTCGCTCTGAGATTTTTATTTATAATCTATCTCCACCACCTTTTGGAAGTTTTATGTAGGTAGATATGTTATCTGTCTTCTTTTTTGTTTTATTCCCTTTGTCTAGAGTAATACTTGAAACAGAGTAAATATACAATGAATATTTCCTGAATAATAAATGTAATAAGTTTCTTTCATTTGAAGCCAATGTCCTGATTCTAAAGTTAGATCAAATTGCATCATATCCATTTCTTGGGGATTGTATGCTCAGATTCTGTGACTTCAGATGGCCTTATGTATTATCTCTATTTCCTAATTCTAGAATTCCACAAATTTTAAGTAGTGGGATGGGGGTTATTTTCTATGAGAATGCTATGATTTATAAGATCCTTCTATAATACATTTTGGAGTAAGTTATGATATAAATATACTTCAATTAAAACTAATCCATAGATATATGGATATCATCCCTGACATTCCTTTCCCATAAGCTATGGATTTTGTATATGTAAGTTTACATGATCTAATTTCTAGGATGTTTAAATCAATTTTTGGCACTTTCTATGGTTCTATCATAACGAAAAAGGCAAGATCCTCCATAAGAAATGGGGTCTTTGCATGATTCATCTTGTTCAACAGTATATACATACACATATATACAAATATACCTGAGAATAGTATTTATAATAAATATAGTTTATTAGAAATCATTGTGTATATATTTGTGATTAATAATGTATAAGAAAGAAATAGGAATTCTCAAAGAAACTCTGTTTTAGTATACATCACATAGGCATAATTCACAGTTTAAAAAAAAAAACAAAATCTCTATGAGACAAGAAAATAAGAGATCCAAAATTTTTGTCTCCTCTTTAAAAGAGAATCAGTTGTAATTTAAGGAAACTTATAAAGTATATTTAAAAATCAGGTGTGGTACTTTAAATGTATCCTTTTGTGCAGATAAGAAAATCAAATTTGTAAGCTTTTAAACTAAACAATGAGCTTTGGTTAACTGAAAATCAAACTGAAACAAAGAACTGAAGTAAGGCTAAATTCATTATATTCTGTTCACCATCAAAAGTGACAGATTTTTCCATTTTCCTGTCATTGAATGAAATAGGAAAAAAAGTCTCTTATTGTTACATTGTTTTATTGCAAAGCCTGTTTCTATCCATTTAAATTATACTTTTATATTTGCATGGAAATCGAAGTTTGAATAGCATGTTTAATTATGTAAAACCACACACACATACACACAAAGAACTCTGCCAGCTAGAAGATGAACTGTATATAATTTTAATCTCTTCAGAAAAAAATTAAACTCAAAATGAACTTTTAAGATTTGGGAATTTTCTGCCCTGGCTGGTGTGGCTTAGTGGATTGAACATGGGACTACAAAGCAAAGGGTTGCTGGTTCGAGTCCCAGTCAGGGCACATGCCTGGGTTGCAGACGAGGTACCCTGGGGGTGGTGCACAAGAAACAACCACGCATTCACGCATTGATATTTCTCTCCCTCCCTTTCTCTCTCCCAACCCCACTCTCTAAAAATAAATAAATAAATAAATAAATGAAATGAAATGAAATGAAATGAAAAGCAGCCTCCCCCCCAAAAAAGGCTTGGAAATTTTTTATCTTTATTATTCATTTCTTTCCTTCTAGGTCCCCCATCCCGAAATCTATACATGCCACTTTCATTTGTGCCTATGTGAACAGAAAACTTAAATAAAAGTACTTATAATAATTTCTAATTCTAAATACAACATGCAACTTCAAATACAAATTTAATATGCAGATTTGTTGGCATACACTGAATTAAATTGTCATTGAATTAAATTTTGGTTGGAAGGTAAAACACAACAAAACAAAATCACTTGCATGTAATAATGGATCTATGCCACTTTGTAACACGCAGCATGTTCCCACAGCTACTAGAGAGAGAATACCATCACATCAGGAATGCACGGTCTATCAGCAGATAGGAGAGAACTGTATGCAATATAATATGATAAGTCCTGTGATAGGAGCCAGTTTAGGGTTTGTATAAAAAAGGTTTCTTGGAATTGAAGTTGAGGTTTAAAAATAATTTAAAATTATATAGTTCCCATACTAAAAAAATAGAATTTTCAAAGACATCAGTTGTGAGATATATTTGAAGAGTAAGAAAAAAAATATGTGGCTGGAATACAGTATATGAAGAGAGATTCTTGGAAATTTGTATTTATAGGTAAGAAACTCTTGTTCATTTACTTCCCTTCCTAATATATGGAAATAAGTCAATTATGATGAAGTTATATCTCTATCTCCTTGAGCATCTAATATGTCCTATCTCTTTTCTGTTGCATCTTACCTCTTTATATCTTATTTCACTGAAAAATAGGAGAAACCAGGTGAGAACTTTTATATTACTTCCCGCACCTCAACCCAAATCGCCAAATCTACCAAGCTACCTACCTAGTCAACCACGTATTAGTCCTTCTTCCTGTTAAAGTGAAGGAATCATGTGACTGTTATCAACTCCTCTGCTAAATGGTCTGAGTCTCATCCCCTTACACATATCCTTAAACAATTATTTTGCAACTGGTTTCATTCTCACTTCAGTGTTATTGATATTTGTTTTTTCCTCTCTACTGTAATGTTCACATCAAAATGTAAATATTATATAAGGTCTCCCCTTCAAAAAAACTTCTTTTGACTTGACAATTCACTCCAATTAGTACTCCATTTCTCTGCTCCCATTTATAGAAACACACACATTCACAAAGCAATATTCATTCATTTTTATATTTGTCTTCACCCGCTCTTTTTAATCTCCCTCCTTACAAACTTTGCTCCCCTTATGACATGAATATTCTCTTGTCAAAGCCACCAATTGCCTCCATGTTGTCAAATCCAATGATCTTTTTGTATTTTTTCCATCATTAATAATCTTCTCAACCTTTCTTATGTTAGCATATTCTTTTTTACTTATTCTGTAGTTCAGTGCCCTTATGGTAACAGCACTTTGAAGAAGATAGAATTGAGAATTTAATATATTGCAATTGGAGTTGCATTTGGCAAAACTGGTAAGATACTACTGTTGTATGTAAATTCCCAATTTTCTATGAAAAATCCATTAGATAAGAATGATGTTCAAGATTTGAAATATCTGAAAATAAGGTGGTTTAAAGTAGAAACAATTTCTCATCATTTCTACTTTAAAATTATCAAAAATTCTCATTTTGTATTTTTGCTACTTTTAATAAAAATTAAATGGATCTAATCACTTTCTCCTTGTTTTCTATATTATCAAAATGCCACCCTTTTCTTTCTCTTCCTCTCTCAATGGATAACTCTTCTTAGTTCCTTTCCTGGTTCTTCCTCATTGTCCAAACTCTAAATAATGGAGTGGCCCGGTACTGAGTCTTCAGCTACAATCTCTGCTGCATGCTATTCCAGAATTCAAGCAGTTATCACCTCCATTTCCACAATACTAATCTTAGTCCATGGCTATGGCAGACCCTTCTGTGTGGTGTGGGCCCAGCTCTCACTTGGAGATGCACAGTACCCATGCCCACAGATAGGTTCTCTCATGGGGAATCAGATTTGCAATATACTTAGGCTGCTTTTTGCTGAAAACTCCCTCACTCTGCAAATGCTTACTGTAACTTCCTAAAATCCATGCTAAACCTTTCAGGGACCAGTGTAACTGGCTCAACCACTTTTGCCTTTTCGTTTGCTAATATCCTTCTTCTGTGATGTGATTAGGGGCATTGGCTCCTTTGTTGTAATGGGGGATAGTGAGTGAGGACCATCTTGTAATGGGAGGAGATATAGAATAAAGGCCTGTCATGGCGGAGGCCAGGGGTTTTGCTCCCCTTGAAAGAAAAGTCACACTGTCGTCCTTTTTCCTACACCGGACTTGGTAGTCATCGTGAATGTTTTCTTTCATCCATAATGACCCGGACACTGCTAGCCGGTGCCCGCATCACATGGCACAGTCACTTTGCACATGATCCATTACTTGCCTTCTTCTGTTTCAAGATTGCTTCCCTCAAGGCATGTTCTCTCTGTGTTGGAATATACTTACCGAGGTGTTGGGATATCACTTCTTTCACATCCCTGAACAAAAGTCATTTTGTTAGAGAGATCTTGATATAATATATCACCTAAAACAGCTGCTCCACCCCCTTATCTTCCTTTATTTTTTCCCAATACTTGTCATGACTTGATGTAATTATTATTTTCCAGCTATATTTACTATAATGCAAAGCATCACAAGAGCAGATTCTATTTTGGTTTCTGATAAATCTCTAGATTTTTAGAATTATACCTAGAAGAGAGTTTCTACTGAAAACTACACACTGAATTGTCATATAAATCTCACAAAATGGGATGGAAGAATGAAAAGATGATTTGGTATTCTAAAAAAGGTTGGAAAATAGTGAAAATAAAACTGAGACTGAAACACTCTTTTGTATACAGATGACTTTAATAGGTTGGAATTCTAATCCAGTATTCAAATGTTGTAGTTCTTTCTTAAAGATTATGTTGGACTTGCCTATTTTTCTTTTGCTAAACTGAGTTGTCCTTCAACTTTGGCAGGAATGGCAGATGGGGCCTTACAGTTTCTGAAAATAAACATATTACTGATGGTAAATTGTTTTACGTATAAAATGTAACCTCTTCCATTTCAGCTGTTTAAAATTCCTATCCTTCTCCTCTGCTCTCGCACATTCCCCACCCTCTGATGTGTACACAATTTAAATGTTCTGAACCATTTGATGACAAGTTTCAAGCACTCAAATTAAATATCTGCACCATTACCTTTACCAGACAGGTATTGCTTCCTTTGTGTTATAAGAAAGAGTCAGTTGTTTAAGTGTTTTAAAACAAATCAGATTCTTTCAGACTTTACATTTAAAAATTGAAACAGGAGTGAAAAAACTCAGTATAAATATCATAAACTATGTATTCTTCCGTAGACCTAAACAGGATTACCACCAATATTCAAGGTAGCGAGATTTCACAAAAAGGATGTAAGAGAGATACTTATGTTCTTACTGGATCCCAAGGCATACAATCATGGGCAAAATAGGGATACATTCTGCAAAATTAATCATTAGACAATTTCATTTTCTGTGAACATCACAGAGGGCACTTAACAGTGAATGGAGCTGGCAGGACTGGAAGTTGCTCTGGGTGAGTCAGCCAGTAACTGATGAGTGAATGTGAAGGTCTAGGACATTCGTGGACACTATTGTAGACTTTAAGAACACTGTACACTTAAGATACACTAAATTAAAGCAACGCAAGTTTAAGTCAGGCACAAGAGAAAATGGTGCAATGAAGAGATGTGGAAAGCACAAGATATATGAGTCTGCTGTGAGCATAACCTTGCAACTCTTTTACAGAAAACTACTTTTTTATAAGTAGAAAGAGTGCACTCTAAAATAATGATAACAAGTATAGTATACTAAAAACGTAAACCAGTAATAAGTTGTTTATAGTCATTATCATGTAGGAGGCACTGTACTTAATTGTATGCGCTATACAGTACTTCTATGTGATTCTCAGAGCAGTGCATTTGTTCACACCCCTATCACCACCGTGTGTGTAGTGAGTAATGTGTTGCAGTATGATACTATGACAGCAATGATGTCACTAGGTGATAGGAATTATTCAGCTCTATTATAATCTTATGGGACCACCATGTTATATGTGATCTGTTGTTTACTGAAGAGTCATTATGCAGTGCATGGTTATATTTAGTTTTTGGATAGTAGCTTGACTGCCTGACAGTAGTCATTTTCTTACCATCAGTCAAAATAATGAGTTTTTATATAGTGTGTCTTAAATCTGTTCCAAATGTTTACATTTAGAATTTCAAAGATATCATGAGCTCAAAGATCATCTGAAACACTGAGAATATGTTAGATGGAGAGGCAAATAAATAGAAACAAGATACAGAAGTTGTCAGAGCATAAATAATCTGAACCAGGGTAGTTTTGACTACCCTCATTGTTCCTTTTATTTTTTTAATATTTACCCACAGATGTGGTCATTGATTTTAGAGAGAGGAGAAGAGAAGGCAAACAAGAGGGAAAGAAACATCGATGTGAATGAGAAACATCGATCCAATTGTACGTGCTCTGACTGGGGACCAGACACTCAATCCAGGCTTGTGCCCCAACCAGGAATTGAATCTGTAACCTTGGTTTATGGGAGGATGCCCTAACCAACTGAGCCACACCGGCCAGGGCATTCATTGGTTTCTTTTAAATCTATATTACAAACAGACACATATATTATTATTCCATGAGAAAAATAATCTAACTTCACTGCAGAAAATCTGAACAATAGAAAAAATACATGTAAATTCAGCATCATGACACAACCATTTTTATTGTTTTACTATAAATAATACCTGATTTTCCTATGCATTTTAAAAACATATATAACTTGTCTGTGTCTATACTTCTTTTTTTTTCATTTGACTGCCAGAGGGGAAAAAGATGGAAGGAGATATAAGAGGGTATAAGGGAAATACATGATGACGGAAGTTGACTTGGGGTGGTGAACACATAATACAATATATAGATGGTGTATTATAGAATTGTACACCTGAAACCTGTATAAATTTATTAACCAATGTCACCCCAATAAATTCAATAAACATAAAAATAAATAAAAATATATAACTGCATTTTCTCTTATCATGCTAATATCAGACTAACATATAAAAATGCCTTTCTCTGGATCACCCTAGCCTACTCATTTTAGGATCTCTAGTCTCCTCAAATCACTTCCCATTTTGTTTTCTTTTCTCCAGGAAATGTCTCAAGAGTATTTATGATATAGTCTTGCTTCCATTTGGCTTTAATCATTTTGTTCCTTACAAGTATTGGCTCATAATTTTAATATTTTTGGAGATGACCATGCCACTGTTCTTTCCACTCGAATGGCTCCTGAAGCCTGTCTCAGGCACTAATAAAGATGAGGAGCTTCTTTATGTCCTCTAATTACACCTCTCCCAGGGGCAATTCCCTCGCCCCAATAGTAACTACAGGTGGAGATATAAGGTCCTGGTCCTCACCACTGCTGCCACACTCTTCTAAATGTTAACACGTATTCCAAGGTCTCATTAGAGGATTTCAAAAATGCCCCTGCATAGAATTTGGGACTCAGACACAGTTTCTTCAAGATCAAATGATTGGCATTTCAAGTGACTTAGTCCCTCATGTAAATGGGATTTTGATAGGTCCAATATCATAGTCCTAGTATTTTAACGTGCATATAGAATAGATTTTTCACATTTAGGTCTTTGATGAACATAGCTATGAGCACTGTATATTATCCTCATTATTTTTACTTAACATTGCATAATTAGTATTTTTCATTAGCCTACACTTGAATATAATGTTCATAACAGTTCAGTATATGAGAAGATTCAGTGCAAAATAGGGGTATCTGATCCAAAGGATTCTCTCTCCTGATTTGAAAACATTATTTTGTGTGCATGGCATGGGAAAGGAGTAATAAAATAAAAAAATTAGTGTTATTATTCCATAATGGAATTAAATGATGTAGTAGGACATCAAGAAACATAAGCCCTAATTATTCCATATCTTAATGTTATATTAGAACTTTATACTGCAAGTTTCTGATCTATAACTCATATTCCTTATATGCCTTTTTCTTCAAGTACAATAACATGTTGATTCGGGAGATCTTGCCAATGACCTCCTTGTACAGCTTGTTCACTTCAACAAACATTTACAGAACTACACTGCGTCAAACACTAAGGTAGATATTAAGGGGGCAAAGGATGAATAATACATGGACCCTGCTCTGAGTCACATGGCTCCAGTTTTCTTTGAAAGCTGCACATCCATATCCATCACTTCTATCTACTGTCCAGCAGACAAGAAAACAGAAATCTAATAGAAAAGGAAGATGAAACCAAAGGGATTCAATTAAATTTTCCTCAGGGAAGCTCATTGAATAGAAACAGGAAGATCAAAAAGGTCAATAGCCTAAAATTGTACCTGACTGCTCTGCTCTAATTTTAAAACTATGTATACATAATTTTAATTTAAGATGTCTTTTTACACCTATTTTATATAAAATCTAAAATACATAGAATAAATGCTTTTTGTAAAAGTATTTTTTAAACCAATGGAATAAATATCTTTGGCTTAAATTATGAGAGCTTTAAACTCCAAAAGAGAGTTCCTAGAGCTGTGAACCAGGGGAAATATTTAAAATCAATCTGGCGGGAGAAAAAAAAAAGAAACAAAGGTAATTTTAACATTCACAGGATTTGTCTGTACTCTAATAGAGTTAACACTATATTATTTCTTAAATTTTCTCTTTGAAACAGAAGGGATGATGATTTGTATTTTTGAAACCGATGTCTTATGCCAGTAAATCTTAATGCTTTCTTTTTATGTATGTAAGACTCCTATTTAAAACAACAAAAAATAATTTAGTCAGCAAGGAACAATTAGATGTATGTCATTACAATAGTTATATATTCACCACAGCTAGGAGAATTAATTCTTATTAATATCAACAAAGTCAAACTAAACAGACTGAGCCTGTCAACTGACAAACTCCTGGGGGAAATAACATACACTAGCTAATGAATGATACCAGGGATTATCAAAGCCATTGCTCAGAAGATGTGAACTTGTAGCTTCTTATGTCTAGTAGGATTATGAAATGTATCGAGATTAAAAAGAGAAAAATAACTAGCTTGATGCTTTTTATAATTTTACTTTATATACTATAAGTGGTATTATCTATATATTAATGAACAACCTGAATATTAAAAACCATAGAAGTTTAAATATATTGGAAAGCAAATGAATAATAAAGTTATAAATACTAGATAATTAAATATAATATAGTTGTAGTCTCTCACACAATAATAAAGGTGTACATGTTCACAAAATACAATAATACAGATGACTTTAGTAACACACATTTCTAAAACATAAATTGTAGGGATGATGCTAAAAGTAATATATCAATACAATAAATGTAGTTTATTGTGGCTTTTTTATATCTTCTTGGGGAAAACAGTTCACTTATGGAAATATGAAAGTACAGTTCTGTATCAAATATATTGGGAGGCTATAGGAAATATTAAAGTATTTATGTGGACACAAATACATGACATTCAAAATTATATTGAAATTCAAGTTGGGAATTAGATAAAGAATAAAGAATATTGTGTATGTTATTTTGTCTAATGCTTAATTTAGATTAGTTATATTTCAACTGAATGCAGCAAATATCCATTTGGCATGAGCCATGATTTGTTGGATCCCAGAGATAATGGAATCCTGACTCTTGCATAGTTTCTAACTTTAAGTAGCTTGAAATATAGTAATGGTATAAGGAAGCATATGATTAAAAACAAAATGGGCATCACAGAAGAGATTTTTTTAAGGGTTAAGAGTTTTTACGGCTAGGCCCTGGCTGGTGTAGCTCAGCGGATTGAGCGCAGGCCTGTGAACCAAAAGATTGATTGAGGTTCGATTCCCGGTCAGGGCACATGCCTGGGTTGCAGTACAGTTCCCAGTAGGGGACGCACAAGAGGCAACTACACATTGATATTTCTCTCCCTCTCCCCTTCACTTCCCCTCTAAAGATAAATAAATAAAATCTTTAAAAAAAGAGTTTTTAAGGCTAAAGTAAATAGACTTCTGTCAGAAATAGGAAAAGCTTCATGATGAAAGTGATGAAAAGGAATGTGTTTTATACAGTAGGAAACAATAGCATACTTTACTTATATAAGCAAAATATTAGCTTTTATATTAATTTGTAGCAAAACAGTGTTAAAATTATAATATGATTGTACATATTCTCTTCAATATTAGCACCACAAAATACTGTCCTTATTGCAGAAAAGAAAGCATGCTTCCTCCACCTCCATCCCCACCCACCTATGCCCTGGCAAATTCTCATGGGAAGAGAAAATGCAATCTTATTGATTAGACTCTAAAATATTGTAATTGTTACTCATTAATATTAAAGCTTCCTATGAGGGGAATAAATTTTTTTAATTTTATTAAATTTATTGGATGACATTGGTTAATAGAATTACATAAGTTTTAGTGTACAATCCTATAATACATTATCTGTATATCCCATTGTGTAGATTTGACTTTGGGTGGTAGGGCAGGGAATTTTAGACATGTTATGTACTGATGTGTGCCAAGACCCTATAACATGCCTAATATATGATAAAAGTGCTTATAAATGTGTGTTGAATGAATTAAAAAGCACTAAAAATGGTGCCTATTATGTGTTTTTAAGTGGTGGTTTCCATTCATCAGACTGTGCTATAGAATGTAGAATCTACCCCTTAACTGATTTTTCTAAGCACATAGTTGTACTGGGCAATGTTTAATGTTTTGGAATGAATGAATGTCAGAAAAAAATATTAATGAAGAAGCCTACAATCTGCATGAAAAGGGCAAATGTCTTGGCATTTCAAATAAAATAAATTCAAGTAAACAAGCTATCAGGCATTTTAAAGGAAGTCAAATAGGTTTTGACCTTTTCAATTTCACTCATCCTTTAACTCAAAGATGTTATTAGCACTTAAATTACAATGCTTGTATAAATGAACTTCAGTTCAACTAGTTATCTTTGGGAGAAAACAAAATGTGTCCTGTGTAAGTTATCTAATTATGTAGTAGAAAATCAGAATTTGTCACAAAGGAGATGCTGATAATGCCAATATATTGTTATTCTGATCAGGAAAAGGAACTGAAAATACAACAATAAATTGTACTTTCATGTGTTTATGTGGGAACACTCCAAAGAGGGATAACAAAAAAACTTCTGAGCAACACAGAAGAATTTCACTTGTGTCCCTGCAATATGAAGAAAAGGATTTTATTTTATTTTATTTTATTTTATTTTATTTTATTTTATTTTATTTTATTTTACTTTGCATCACTTTATATTATTTTATTTTATTTTTTTTAGAGAGGGAGAAAAGGAGGGGGAAGAAAGAGGAAAGAAACATCAATGTGTGAAAGACACATAATTACTTCTTGTATGCCCCCAAGTGGGGCTTGGCTCACAACCCAGACATGTGTCCTGACTGGGAACCGAACCTATGACTCTTTGGTTCACAGGCCAGTGCTCAATCCACTGAGGCACACCAACCAATGTGAAGCAAACTATAATGAATAATTTATTTCCCCATATTTCTAGCAAAGATGTCTCTGGAAATTTGAACTTTTAATAGATGACTATACACTTGAAACACTCCCTTTCCCGTCCCCCACCCCTTTTTTTACTTCCTTCCTAACCTATGTGCCAAACAGAAAAAGTGATTTCCATTACATTATGAACAGGTCACCCCTTCCCTCACCACATTTTCTCTGGGTCAAAAATCATGAGCAGTAATGGATGTCTACTGCAGTTGAGGTGCTAGAAGAGCCTAGTCAAATTGAAATAAAAACGTACTAAAAATGTATGCCTGGAGTTTTAGTATCATTGATGGCTTTACTAATCAGATGTAATGTGTTAGAAATCTATAATAAGTATAAATCAGATTTTTCCACTAATAACAACTTTCTAAAATAGCCCTTTTAGCAAATTATTTGCCAGGAAGTGGCCCAGATGATATTTGCCACATCATTAAGAAGAGAATGTTTCTGGCACCAAGTAATCTTTATGCTCAAAGAGATGACTTATCCTTAGGCAACACCCTTCAAACATATTTTGATTTCTTTTCCTTAGGTTCTCATACCCTTGGGGTATATGCGAAAGCCCTGCTTTATTGTATATGTGTACCTGACTGGCGGGCTATACTCTGCCTTTCTAATTTTCTGGACATCTAATTTCCTATGTAATGTTTAGAAGGAAACTGCTTTATTCTGGAGTAGAATGTTTAATTCAGAAGAATAATCTAATTCTGGAAACCAAATATATACAAGAATCATCATAATCTAAATGCAAATAAATAATGCTTTTATGTCACTAAATGGAACTGAAAACCTCAGAAAATATGTATTTGACTTTTTTCTGAGTATATAAGTAACTTAAAATGTATTCATAGATTTCTTATTTGAAGTTTTATTAGATTTGCCCAATTTATAGAGACTGTGAAATTCTAATTTTCATTTTGGTAGCATTATAATGGCATTATTTTGCATTTTGATAGAAATTAATAATTGACAACAAACATGTGCATTAATTGTATTATTCAATCTCAAACAACAACCTTCTAAAAAAGGCAAATATTAGAAGTTCAAAGTGTTTAAATTCAAATTAAAGCTCTTGGTGTGTAAGTGACTTGCTAACGTTTCACAGTTCAGCAAGATAGTCCCACTTCTTTAATTATTTGTGGGGAAAAATTAAAATTCTATGTTTATTTAACAAATCATTATAAGCTCAATAACATTGGTTTCTGTTATTGTTGCTGCTTCACTAAGAACTCACAAAGTGACTCAAGGAAGTTCTGAAATACATTTGCATAAGACATATCACCAAGTGTTTCAAGTGTGGTCAGATCTGGAAGGGAAGGCAGTAAAGCAGAGGATCTGAGTGGAAAGCTCTGAGTCCAGTGTGTCTTAGTTTAAACCCTGACTAGGCTCCTGACCATGTGTAGCGTGGGGAACAAGGAGGTTTACTTGTTCGTATGGGAAATAATACAATAATTAATACATGTTAATACAAGAGTAAACTGAGTTTCACATACTCACTACTGTAAACCTCCTTTTACCCCACCCTGTTTATATGTTCTTGGACCTTTTTCTCTTTCTTTTTCACCCAGCTCAGAAGGCGGTGGTATGATTGAATGCAGGAAAATATACACAAATTTCACTAGATTTGATATTTTAATCTAGTGAAAAGGAGTGCAGAATAAAGAGTAGTCCCCTGCTCATCTGGTATTCAGTAAATATGTATGTGTATATTAATTTGTATCAAAGAGAAAAGAAAAAGAACTATTTGGACATGTTGGATAATAAGACCTAATGAGGTTCTCCAGTGAGAACTTGCGGGATATTATTTGATGTTATATGGAGAAGCACTCTCTGGTCCTATACAGAAATAAATGTCTGGCATTACCTACATGTTAAATGATAAAGATCTCACAGACTGTAGGAAAAAGGAAAACAGCTGCAATACTCAGCAACGGTGTAGGGACTCAGGGATGCACGTAGTGACTGAGCAATTTAGGTTATTCTGTTCTAAATTTTTAGATCTAGATTTCTCTGTTCTATTATATGTGGTGGAACATTGGGTATTTTGCACAACTAATACCCTTGCTGGTCAATGCAAATTAAATAGGTTTTAGAAAAGAAAATGATATTTCACAAGAAACAATTTTCTCTATAAGCCACTTATATGCCAGTCATCTGTTTTCAAGGAACTGTGATAAAGTTTCAGAGCTTACCCCATGAGCAACTAAGACTCTGGAAGCAAGCCAGGTGATTGATACTCAACATTTTTTAAAGCAAAAGCCATGCTGTAGGCTGGCAGACACTTTGATGTTAATGGCACATTAGTTTACTCCTCAGACCTTTACTACAAGGACTCTGAAGGCACAGCCTTTGATAAGTGACAGCCTCGCTGTGTTTCAGTGGGTGGAACCTCTACTTTCCTTCTGGATTTTTAGATATCACTGTGGCCTTGATGGTTTATTGGTAAACTCCAGGACATTTTCTTTCTTCTATGACTAAAGAGAAGGGTGAGTTACATGTCCTTAATAACAAGAAAGCAGAAGAATGCAATTTAATTTATTTTAGTTTGTTATTTTTATTATGACCAGGAATTTTCTTTCCAAATATGTATAATATGAGCATCTAATGGTATCCATAATTTGGTTTATTAAAATAACTATTTTTTCCTTTTTAGCTATGTAATCTTTCATAATAAGTTTTTCCTATAAAATAAAACTTAGTAAGTATATGTATAAATTATATTTCTAGCATTTTTACTATTGAAATCAGTTAAAAGACAACTCAATTGTTATTTTTATTTCATTATGGTTTCAACAGTTTGTGATTATTTCTTAATATTTATGTTTACTACAGTGTAGGTATTTTGAAATTGATTAAGTACTTTTATCTGAAATTAGACATTCTAGTCTCTCTTGATACTTGATAATTATTTTCTGTATTCAAAAGAATGCATGTTATAGTAGCAATAGTGATAATGAAAGGCATGAAGCTGAGATAAGACTAAAATTTCTTATGTAGTACATACAACTCAGTTTCAAAAGTCATCTGATTTGGTTTTCATAAAAATGATATATTCCAATAATGTTTATTCTAAAGAACATTTAAAGATAACATATTTAAATTGAATTATTTCAAATAATGATATAAGCTCTTCTTACACTAATATAACACCGGCATTAGTGGAAAAAAATTACAAGCAAAGAAAACTGAAGATCTGAGATGATTTTCACAAAATGAGAAGCAACCCAAGATTAATAGACCCAGTCCTTAACTGCGTCACAAGGGTGCTTACTGAAGAATGACTGTGCTCCTAACACTGCACTTTGCATGCATACTTGAGAGAAACTCTCCATCAAGTATGAATCAGTGTGCTGAGTCAGCATGCTGTTGTAGTTTAAGTATCATTCTAAATGCAAAACAGACACCAATCTGTGTCTGGTAAACAGTATATATGTGCGCATAAGTCCCAGTTTGCACTGACAGTTCTTGGGTACATAGTCAGAATTCTTGACAACTCATACATCAGTGCAGAGCTCTTGGCCGACACTAGTTGTCCCCTCTACTTGATTCCTTCTCTTGCCCCCTTCAGATTAGTAGCTTGGGTTTTCTCTCCCTTTATTTTCCTCTAATTTATTCCTAACCCTGCTACTAATTTGCATTCTTCCCACACTACTCCACTGAAACTGCTATTCCCAAGGACACCAATGACCTTGTTTTTGCTAAAACCATTGAGTACTTCCCAGTTTTAAATTTTCCCTCACATCAGCTAGCACTGCCTTTGACACTCATCTCCTCCCACTTTCATGAAATACTGTTTTCTCTTAACTGTTATTACTTTTAGTTTTTTATTTGCTTATTTGGGGTGTCTTTATTACCTTTGCTTTTCCTAAGTGTTTTCATTTTTCAAAGACTTAACTTTAGTTCTTTTCTATTTTATTTTTTTCTTTTTATATTGCTGAGATATTTCATTTATTTCCATGGGTTTATTATATTCTTATGATTCCCAGGGCAGCTCGTTTAATGAACTGTAGTTCAGTTGCTTAATGGCTATTCTTTTGATCACACCACTCAAATTCCTCTGCCTCTCTCCTTTCCCAAGCCACAGCCTCTGTTCAGACCACATCATTTCCTTCCTCAACAGCTCTTAACAAACGTTTGGCAGACATCTCTGCTCTAAAGTTGTCTACTCTCATTCCATCCACAGAAAAGCAAAGAATATTTTTCCAACAAATACAAATATATGTGTGTGTTATTCCTTTTATAAAACTCTCTAGTGATTTCCTCCTTCATACAGGTAACAATACAAATTTCATACCAAGGCTTTAAAAGCTTCCCTTTGTAATATTTTCTCTCCTCCCTACCAACTTCTCCAGCCTCATCTCTCCCCTTGCCATCTTGTTCCCAGCCTCTGTCACTTAATTGAATGCTTTTGTCATACTGACCTTTTTGTATATAGCTCAATAAGTTTTGCTGTCCCTTCTCTCTGAGTGTTTATGTATGCAAATTAAATGCCATGTTATTTTATTTGGCTATGTTCTACTCAGTTTTTTTTTTTTTTTATTTCAGTCTAAGCTTAGAAGGCACTCCTCTTGGAAATCTTCCACTAATGTTGTAAACTAGATTATTAGTCACCATATTGTGAATTCCATAGTACTTTGTCCTCACCCCTAACTGACTACTTGCTTCCTTCCCTAATGTGTGGCTCTGAAGGCTGCTGCTTCGTTTTATTCATTGTAATTTTCCTTAGAGGATCTTGAATAAAGTTGCTGTCAAATAAATATTTGTGACGTGAGTTAAAAACCACGACCACTAGTAACTACTACAAAAACCTGAGTCTAGGCTCTGTAATAAAATGTCTTAATATATTAAGATATGGTCTTGGACTAATACAGCATTATGTCACAGTTCTAGATAAAAATCAATCTTTGCAGCAGACCAAAAGGTCTCATTATGGCCACTCAGGGTGTGATATAGATGTGGTACTGACATCACACAAACACATGGTTTGTAGTCATGAAAATACATATGTTTTCAAAAATATTCATAATACAAGGAATACAAGAAGATACAAATAATAATGAAGGGTTCAGTCTCACCTAACATTCTAAATGTAGGGCATTTTCGGATTGGTTCAAAGACCTGCATTCTTTCCTGCTCTCCAGGCTCCTGTGCTAATTGTTGAGGGCCTCTGACACTTAAGGTTGGCAAGACAACTGCTGCAGTTCCACAAAAGGGATTTCATCATCTCTGTGTCTATTTTCGGAAAAAGAAATCTCATCAACTCTGCTCTCGTCCCAGCAGGTTTCCACTCATACCTCGTAGGCAGAGATTAGGTCCCAGCTCTATTGCTAAATTTCTGGCAAGGTAGGTGGGGTTACAAAGATAGCCTAAATTAATAGTGGAGAAATAGGAAATAAATGTTGAGGAGTCGACCACCATGACCAATACAAAACCAAAGATCAACAGAGTTACCACCGTTCATTTCTAAAATCAATACTGTATGTAGGATGCTTCTTTCTTACACAAATAAGTACACTAGATGGAAACAGGGGGTGACAGCTGTTATACAGTCAATTAAAATGTTAGACTTCTAAGCAGAGTTACTGACTTAACAATTCAAAAACCATTTCAAGTTCAATTTATAGGAGAATAAAAGCTGACTGCTAGAGACTACAGAATTGGACACCTTAGTATGAGCGACGATATTTTGCAATCATGAGTCTAAGAAACAATCATTCCTTGTGATTATCCTAGTAAATAATTGCTAAGGAGGATTTCAAAAAATCTCACCTGAATTTGTATAGCTGGGATAAGCTTTACCTTAAATAAGATAAGTATGTTAAATGTCCCATTAACCTAGCCTTTTAAAAATTATATATTTTGAGAGAAAGAGAGTAGCCAGAGTATGGATATGCAGTTTAATAAACCCATGATAAGGATATAGAAAATACACACACATACACACACCAACAAAATGACAATGTATTACTTAAGAAAAGAGTGTGGATAAAGGTTCTGGAGATAGATGACCAATTTTTAGTTTGTTTCCCAGCTCTGTCATTCACTAGCAATGTGACCTTCCTTACTAATAGTAGGTTTCCTTGTCAATAAATTTGTCATAATAAGTCATTTTCAATTCTTAGAGCTGTTGTGAGGTGAAGATGAAAATGCCTGTAAAATGCTTGACATAGTGCCTAGCATATTGTAAATATTATATAAATATTAGCTATAACATTTACTATATAAATATTTATATAATTTGTTTACTATATATTTATATAGTAAATGTTATAGCTAATATTTATATAATATTTATGTTTAATTAACAATAGCTAATATATTAGCTTATATAATATATTGTAGTATACATAAATTAAACATAAAATATTATAAATACTATTATTATAAATAATAACCAGAGTAAAGAATGTGATATTATTTCTTTCTCATACTACTATTTAAAAATTATTGACAAAATGTTTTAAAATAAGCTTTTATAAGCAGACCAAAACCACAGCTACAATAGGTTTGTTTTCTTCCTCTTATTTATCTCTTTGTATTAGGAGGCTATACATGTATTAGGAGGAAAACTACTTGCAAAATTGAGATTGTTTTTAGTTAGCATTTATTACAGAATTATACTTCAGCAATAATAATGTATAGCTGACATGCAATTTGGTCATTTCTCTTTACTTTTTTAAAAGCTATATGAACCCATGATAAAATTAGAAAATTATGATTAAAATGCTTTAGTGGCTTTTCTTCTCCAATAATGTCCCAATTAAGGGGCCTGCATCCTAAATATAAGGTTGGCAGGCCTCACCTTCTGCCAGTACACCATGTAGTCAAGTAATGCAAAAGTCTGAAAACAAACAGGATGCTTTGAGCAGTCTGCAAAGAATGATCTATAATTGAAAGAATTTAGTTGTCTTGAGTATTAGCTTGCTCTATTTTAAAAATTTCCATATTTCTCATTTATTATGCTACAGCACATGATTTTTTTTTTTATTACAGTCTTCAAGTTTACGAAAACATGAAAAGAAAAAAGAAAGTCATTGCAGTGTCACTGCGAGCACATGCGCCCTGCACTGTTACTGAGTTTATTTGAATTCAGCTTACAGGATTTCAGGGTCAGCGGGTGCCAAACTATTGCTGAAGGGACAGCTCTAATGTACCAGAAACCCTGGACAGCACAGATAGAAACTTGGAGAAAGTAGATTTAAATGTGTATTGTATGCCATTTTCAAATTGTTCCGTGTTTTTATTCAGTAATCAATATTCCATCGAGCACAATCATAAAACATAGAATTATTTATGGTTACAATTAAGGTGTACTTCTCCTTCACAAAGGGAATGGAAGAGTTACTGGAGAGGTGATGTGATTTAATGAGAAGACCATTGAACAAGCGGCAAAAGCTCTCAAATAAGATCATAAACATGAAAGTCACTGAAAAAAAGATGAAGTATTATGCAAACATAGTATTACTGTTAAGAATATTAAACATTCAATTCTAGCAAACTTCCTGTGCTCTGAGGTTAGGAGAATAACATTAAAAAATTGTTTAACCCAAAGAGAAATGCATGGAACTATGGGAAACTCTGAGACCCATGTTTCAACTTCAAACTTAAAATTTATTGCTTTTGTGATCTTAAAGGTTGACCCTTAACACCCTTTCTACACACAGTATTTTAACTTTGTTTCTGTATAGTGGTATTCTACTGATGTTCTTGTCCTTTTACTTTAGAAAATGTTCCTCAGCAACTGCATTATCAAAACTGGACATGTTCCAAAAGAGTTGTCCAAAATCATGGCAAACTCATTCAATCTCAGTGGAGTAACTGCAAGGTAATTGTTCCACCGTCATCACTTTCTGGATGTCTCAATAAATCTGGCTTTGAGAAAATTTGCTTTCATGGAAGCCTGTGAGGAAAGGAGTATGGACACATTTGCTGTGAGATGCCAAATTGCACAGAAATTCCAGAGAGCCAGCGAAAGTCTTAAGAAGTTAATGTAAGAAAGCTATATCTCTTTTGTTTTTCTTCAACATTCTAATGTAAAAGAGAACCATAAATTCCTTCACATTTATTATCTATCATTGGCATGAGCTTGTGAATTTTAATTTTGTTCAAGAGCTTATAATTCATTACTTCACTTCATTATTTTGGTCCTCCCTTTTCCCAGATTGGGTCAGGAGTCTGGAACAGAGCTGTCCTGCCCTTGTTGGAAATTCGGCCAAAATCAGCAGTGAGGGCTTCTGTGGTAGTTGGTCCAGGGCTGTTCCAGATCCTATACCTGCTTGGCTACTATTTGTGGGAAAGCACTTTATAAAGTGTCACCCAAATGCCAAGAACTCCTGCTTCAGCCCTAACTTCAGGTGATTAAGGACATGCCAATGCTGTCTGGTTAGGCAATGTTGACAAGCCCTTTGTTTCAGTGACTGTCTGGCTTGGTCCCACCTTTCCTGAGCCTCACCTGTACCTGCTGGACTAGCCCAGCCATCAGCATCCCCGAAGATTAAGGAAGAGGTCATTTGCATTGCATACAGTGGCCTCCCAATGCTTAGAAGTTATCCCCACTCCACTGCCTATCTCCTTTTTAACTATCCCATCAAATCACCCTGGGTGAAAAGGTGGAGGGATTGAGAAACACAGATTGATAGTTACAAAATAGTCATGGGGATAAAAAGTACAGCATAGGGAATATAGTCACTAATATTGTAATAACTATGTATGGTGCCAGTTAGGTACTGGAAATATCAGGAGAGCACTTTGTTAAGTACATGATTGTGTATTCACTATGCTATACCCCTGAAGCTAATACAAAATAATATATTGAATATAAACTGTAATTTAAAATAATTTTAAAAAATTAGTCAAGTGCCTCCTTGGTCTGGGCCTTTTACATAACTTTATGAGATTCAGTCAAGAACATTTAAGGGCCATTTAATGAAATCTGAGTTTTTCCCAAGACCTCAGCAACAAATACACCAAGCTCCCCTTTATGCTGTGAACAGGCTAGCATTAGTCAGGGTGATGTACCATTCAGTCCAACACAAGAGAACATGTGGCCAAATCTCTCTATCTTCAGGATCCCACAATATGAATGCACAAAAACACTGTCCTGCCTTTCAGCTGTTTTAGCTACTCTAGAAGCCCAAAAGCAGGAGACCTCTTGAGTAATTTGCCTTATTAAGCAGACTAACAGCAATGGTGACCCAAGTTAATATTAGCAAAGTGCTTTTCAGCTGCCATCCTCTTGATAATGGGTTGAAAATAGGGGTCCCTAACCCAAAATATCTAATGAAAGTCAAACACCTCAGCATGTTGCCCCAGCTCAACACATCTGCAATAACTACATGTGGCTAGATTTTCCTTGTTGAGAGATTAGGAAGAGGCAGCTGGCCATCTTTCTGACTCCAATTATCATTTTCTCTTGGTTACCAATTCACTTTCCTCATTCAAAATTAGCTCTCTCCTGTGAGCTCTGCCACTTGCAAATTTGGAGAGATTTCTGGAAAGTTCTACAAATAGTTAAGCAGTGGTATTAATAGTCTCAGAATATTGTGATTGTTCCCTGGGGTAGACACACCCTCAGGTGACCTTCAGTGAGTCACTTGTACTTTTTTCCTCCTTGAGTATGGGCAGAAACTACGACTTACTTATAGCCAATGGAATATGGCAAGTGATGAGATGCCATTGCCGCAATTGTATTGTTAAATAAGACTCTATGTTAGCAGATTCAAGCAAGAGACTTCCCTGCTGGGTTTGAGAAGTAGGCTGCCATGTTGGGAAAGGACTTGTGAGAGAGGGAGCCTCCTGTCCAGAAACCAAGACAGCCTACAGGAGCCAGGAGCAGCCACAAAGGCAGGGACCTCAGTCTTACAGCCACAAGGAACAGAATTCTGTCAACGAACACCAGGGCATGAAAAAAAACCTGAACTCCAGAAAGAAACACAACTGTATAAACACTTTTATTGCAGCCTCTTGAGACTCTGAGCAAAACAAACAAACAAACAAACAAACAAACAAAAAACTATAAACTATGCCTATATCACTGACCAATTAAAACTGGGGGATAATGTCTATTGTTTTAGGTATCTAAATCTGTGATAATTTTTTACAGAGCAATAAAGACTAAGACATCCTCTGTGCAATGAGCAGAGCCAGGAGGAGAAAGGAGGGGCCGCAGTCCAGCCTAGCCCCTGTGACTACTATGTTCAGCTCTTCTGGCCCCTGCAGGCTTTAAGAGCCTCACCTGATTCCAGCAGTTAGCGCTGCTGTTAGAGTTTTTTATTGTTTTTCTCATAAAGACAAAGAAGTCAAAATTTTTTTTAAATGAGGGAGAAGAGCTTCTGAATACTCAGAAGAACAGAGTCTTACACGAGGCTTGCTCACAAGCAGGGGATGTTATATACCACCTGGTTAGCACAACGCTGCCACCCAGTACACACCAGATAAAAGCTGAATTTTATTATCACGATTAACCTGCAAACTCCATGCTCCAGCCCATGGCTCCCAAACTCACCTCCAGGTGTTGGTACATGTTCCCTCTGTGGTGCCAATTCCTTTTCATCATTCACATTTCAGTTCAAATGTCATTACCAGGGACGGGGGGAAGACACATCCTGTCCTTCCTGGAATGACTTGCTTGTTTGCTCTGATTCACTGGCTATTCTCCAGGAATGTTCACACCAACCAGACTGGGGAAGATGGTGATGCCACAGCAGCTTGGTGCAAGACACCTTCAAAGGTAATGCTGCTCTTACCAGAAAGTAGACAGGGATTAACAGAGGAACAAATTTCATTGCTGTCTTGTGAAAGAGACCCCAGATCTTCTAGTTCTCGCTCTCCAATTACCAGACCCAAATTAAGCTGTAACAGAGAAATCCTTTCAGATTATGGCTCTCCAAAGGGATCTAAATCTGAGGTCTCTCACCACATATCCATTTAATCAACATTTAATGAGCTTCTACTCCTTGCCAGCACTGCTGACACAGCAGTGGATATAAAATCCAAAAACACAGGGAGCTTTGAGTCAAATGGGTGATGCAGAGAAGGAAATGACAATCAAAATACATAATAAAAGATGTGCAGGTGCTGTCTGAGCACAAAAGAGGGACGCCTCACCATTCCAGGGTGATCTGGGATGCAATCCCTAGACCCCAGCCGTAATGACATTTGAGCTGAGATGTGAAAGATGAAAAGGAACTGGCACCAGAGAGCAAACATGCACCGGCACCCAGAGGTGAGTTTGAGAGCAGTGGGCTCGAGCATGGAGTTTGCAGTTCATAATAATAAGATTCAGCCTTTATCCAGCCTGTACTGGGTGGCAGTGTTGTGCTAACTAGATGGCATCTCATTTGATCCTCAAAGCATCCCTTAGTTGAGGCAACTGAGACACAGAGAGGTTAAGTGCCTTGCTGATGGTGAGACCGTTAGTAAATGCTGAAGCCAGGAATTAATGCCCAGCTGACTGGCTCCAGGGATGACACTCTTAACACCTATTTCATTGCCCCATTCTATAGCACAAATGAATAAACCACATAATATGGCTTCTAATCAGGCCTTTGTCCTTCCACAAGAGAGTCACTACTCAATCCAAAGGTCCAAATCCACTGCAGATTTTGGAACGTGTCTGACCTCAGCATCTCTGTCCAGTTTCTGAGTTCTCATCACTGTTAGCAAGCCAGGCTTTACCTCCCCAGACCTCCTGGAAACTGGTATCTTGAGTCTGAATCCAGTCCCATTGCTTAGATCTTTCTCAAACCTCAGCCACTGTTTTTTGCCCCGTTTCATCCTCCTTCCTGTTTTGACTCCATGAGTATCCTTAGATTGTTTTTGGGTAGCTGTGACCCTATCTTTCTCAGACCCCCAGACTGAGGGGTCTAGTCCTCCTCAGTATGGTCTGACTATAAACCATTGCTGAGGTCACATGGAAGTGGACATAACTTTCTCAAGAAAGAGAACTGTGGACAACTTTCCCAGTAACAAAACCCCTCTTTGTCTTCACTGTTCTCCAGTTCCATGGCATATCCTACCCCTCCTTTCCTGTCGGCTGCTAGATTTAGCAATGAAAATCTGTTGCTTTGTTTTTCAGACTACTTTGAAAAGAGGAGGGATATAATTTCCCTCTTGATGAAAGATGTCTTGCCTTTCCCAGCAAGAACAAATAAAGTGTTTTCTTCCTAAGCAAATGAGAAATCTCTTAAGAATAATGCTATAATCATGTAGAGTTACCAGAATAAATAGCTCAATATGCAGCCAAATTTGAAAAGAAAATTTTCTATCAATGCATGTATATTTTTATAATTTTATATGCATATGCATTTATTTTGTTCATATTTGAATATTATAGTGTAGTGTGCTCTCTAATAATACAGATTTTAAATCAGTATCTGCTGCATCTCTCCCTCTCTCTTTGGATTTCAGAGAATTCCACCAAACACTTAAGGTGTGGGGCCTTCTCTATTCAGTAGTGGACACAGCCATGCCTCCTTAAATATTGTGTGGCCTTCTGGAGGGTCCAGGTCTTAATGTAAGGATGCTTATTTGTTTACTTGCTTATAAAAAAAAGAATTGCTTATTGTCTATAAAGATGCTGCTACATGATAAATGGAAACCGAATATTTTTATGAGGATAAGTTAACTACTGAGTACATAATCCCCACAACTTTCTACATTTTTTGATATATTGCTGTCTTTTTTAAATATCATAAATAGATAATATATAGTTATTTATTATAAATATGGTTGGTCAAGTTATGAAGAGGAATTTAAAGGATAAGTAATATTTAATATTTTACTCATCTATCCATTGAGTAAAGTTTTTCCATTTATGAAGGAGTCAACATTTGGCAGTTCTGTCCAGCAGGTCTTTATTTCTCTTCAGTTCTGAATTGCTTGAGCATGACTTCAATTCTTAACAATCAATTTCCTTCCAGACTCCTTGCAGTCTATCATCTCAAACCACTTTAAGCCACCAGTGACCTTTCCTTCTATTTAAAGCATAGTTTTCTCTGTTCCTAGATGTTGAGTCTTTCTGCTTGGCCACCACATTCTCAATTACACTCTTTCTGGCCTCAGTTACATCAGTTCTGCCTATCACAAGTCATATATGTGTTTGCTCAGTTTCTGTAGCTTTTGCTAAGTCTACACCTCTTCATTTTCTTCAATAACCTTTGTGTTGCAAAGGTCCCTTTTTATATTTCTATCAAAACCTACCAGTAGATATTGATAGTATTTTTGCTGTTTGGCATATAACCCAACATGCACAAACTATACATTTATTTGATATACTTATGTATTAGAATTAGTTATGCAGTCATCTACATATTAACAACAAGGAGGCTGTAGAGATGGACAAGTATTTAATACTCTAAAGAAGTCCACTCAGTTTTTCTTTCTATAATTAAGATTCACTAGCATCTCAGTGTTTTTATTTTTCCCTGGTGCAAATGTATGTTTTTGCCAGTTTCCTTATGCCCACACCATTTATTTAGCTGCTATCTTTACTCTAAGAGGTTTTGCTAGATACTGACGATTCAATGGTGGACTCAGAACAGACTCTGCCATTACTTTCACAAAGTTCAAAGTCAAATGGTGAAGATCAAAATTAATAATTTAATCAACCGAGAAATCCTGCATCTGTATCCCTTGCAAGTGTAAAATATTGTTTTAAGACCCTATAATTGGAAGATTTGGTCTGGTCAAGCAGGTCAAGGAGGACTTCCTTGAGGCTGTACTTCTTTTAATGAGATTCAAATGATGAGTAGGAATTAAGTCTGTGAAGAATATTGAGAGGAACCTGCTAACAATGAATGGTATAAGCTGAGTTCAATGGTGGGACAGAGACGACCTTGAAAAAAAACATGAAAAAAAGTGAAAGTTGCTGGAATGCACAAACCATTTTGCCCTTGTAAACTATATTGTTTTGCCATTATCCTACAAGCAGCAGAAAGCTATTGAAGAGTTTTAGTGACAAGAAGATGAAGAAAGGCTATGAGATAAGAAAAAATAATGCAAGTTCAGGATAGTATTTCCTGCATAAAGGTTTGCATAAAGGTTTGCGTGGATGTCCTACCCTTTGCAATGTCTTTTCCTTCTGGATATAAAGCAAAGAGGCAGTTCTAACAGTTTAGATGTAGTTCAACTGAAGTAAAGGCTTCACATTCTGAACATCCTTTGCTTGTTGGGCTTCCTCTTCATAACCTTTAAATAGTGGAACTCCCTATAGCTTATTCTTTGGCTGACGCTCTTCTGTGAGATTGTGTTTGCATATCAACAATTTCAAGATAGTTACTAAAGGGCTCGACTCCACTATTGTATATCCAAGAGCTACACAGTATATCTTCTTTGCTATTTCATGGGCATCTCAATCAGCATATCCAAAATATACACATAAAGGGAAAGAACACCAGTTTCTATTCTTCCTTCCCTCAGGCAGTCACGCATTCATTTAACCAACATCCATTGAACCCTTTTCCAGGCCATGGGTATTTAAAGAAAAGGTAAGCAGAAACCTAGACTTCAAGGGAATAAAATATTCTCTATAATTAGGTATCATATTTCCTTTGCTTAACTATCACAATCCTGTATGCTAGTGATTTTTTTGTCATACTTTTTTTTCACTTTCCCTAAAATGTTTATTCCCTGGTGGTAATCTCCACCTCTCCAATGCCTCGCAGTTCCTGCCTATTTCTTACCCTCAAAATCATTTCTGTTTCCTAAAGTTATCACTACCATCCCATTATGTGATAGTACCCTGACTGTTAATAGTAAAAATCTAGGCAAGCAGGAACTAGTTCTGCTAGAGACAGGCAAGCGACCGTCTTGTCTTTCCCGGGGTGAGTTCTTCTACTGTCTCTGTGTCTTGCCATGACAGCCATATTCTTGATACAACATCAACACCACACTTATCTCTCTATCTCCACCATCTACCACAGTGCCTGCAGCATTGCAGATGTGGGGGGCTGTAGATAAAGCCTAATTAATTATGCATTCATTGGATGCCATCTCTTTCTTCATAGTGGAGACTCATCATTATTGTATAAATGAATACATTTAGAATAACAATTTTGGGGCCAGTTATGAAACTAATTAGTTTATGATCTTCACTAATGCTCTGTACCTCTTTTCCTCTTCCCGCATTACTATTTGTGTTTACTATAAATCGCATGCCTCCTAAATCACAGCCAGAAAGGAATAGCATGATAATTCATTTTTTTTCTGTTAAGATAAATTTTGAATAAATAGTTTTTATATAATGTTGTTCAAGTAGTTTTAAAGATAGCTACAATGAATTTGAGTCACCTGATAAAAAGGGAGTTCGTTCCTCTGGACTTTCCACCTGACATTAGCCCAACATTGAAACACTGGGTCATTCAGAATAAGGTATTTCTTATTCTTAGCTGATGTCTGGTCCAGATCATCAAGAGTGAGAAATTATTGACTTGAGGACTCTTTCACAAATTCTAATATTTTCAATTCTGTCATGTGTTGCCCTTATCTGTGTTCTTGCATAATTAGTTATCCCATTGGATATCACCCATTATTTAAAATAAATTAATAGAATGGGGAATCTAATAATGCTATCTGAAATCTAATGAAGTGAGTTTTCTGGGCCTTTTTGTTCCTTTGATGTGTCAAGACTGCTTTAAATAGTCTCGGTTAGTCTTGCTTTCTGTTTCTTTCAGGAAAGCATTCCACATTTACTCAAAACTGCAATGTTCTATCTCATCACAGACTTCCCAAAGTATTTCAATTTAGAAAAACTCAATTTAACCCTCCAGTCAAGGCATATAGTTATGCCCAGGTTGTCCCTACTGTTTTTTATAACCAGCATCTGTTCTGATACTTCAGTGCTAAATTTGAATCCTCCTTCGTACCTGCCTCCAGTCGCAGTGAACACTCACCTGAACGCACTGTTTCATCCTCCTCCCTCTTTGACTTTGCATACACTGGAGGCCCCCACATCTGAAATAACCTTTCCTGATCTCATCTTGGGAAATCCTCTACTCATTTTTTAAAACTCCACTAAATGACAATTTACTTTGGAAAACAAACATTTTATTTACAAGCAGAATAACCCCCCCCTTTCTATGTTCCTTCAGCGCTCTGTGCATACTTGTGATATAAATCTCACAATAACATATAGTAAATGTTTATGGTTAACTTTGTGTTGACCAGCAGGTAGATCATGAGCCCTATGAGTGCAGTGGTGGTGATATGTTCATTGTTGGCATGCCACCGGTGCTCAGTAATCCTGTGCTTATTCTTTACATAATGTGCAGACTGAGAGCAATTCGGAGTTATGAAAAAATAAGTTAGTGAAATTAAAGGATTGTTATTTTATATTTTACACATATATTATCACCTTGATTTCATAAGATTATAAACTGTCAGAGGATTATTTTCTTTAATGTGTGTTTGTTTCTCTTGATCTAAGGTTGAGCACACATTAGATGCTCCACTAAAATAAAACAAAATAGATTTTTAAAACCACAACACTCTTTTTCTGCCTTTCAGAGTATGTTAGGGATACAGAACAGCATGAGCTAGGGAAGGACTTTAGCCTAGTTTTATCACCACTTCATCATCATGTGAGACAATGAGCAGCTGTTGGAAAGCAGGAGAGTGTTGCTCTCTGCATATATCAGAACACATCGAACCTTTATAACTAAAAGTTTCAAACTCTCATCAACTCATAAAAATAATAGGATATAAGATAAAGACAAATAGAGTAAAATGTAAAAGGGAAAATGATAAGACTTCCCATTTCTATCGCTGACAAACATACAATTTTAAAGCAGGGACACACTCCTAAAAGTTATTAAATCCATTTTTACCTGATTTATTTTTATACTTAAAATGTGAAATCTAAGATGTATCAGAAATTTTATATGCACTAACTGGTAGGGTTATATTTGATACTAAAAACTCCTGAAATTGATCTCAAGTTTTAAAGAGTAATTAGCATGATCATTGCCCACAGGTTTTGTGTTTGTGGTATAATCGCGTTTTTGTTTGTAAATATAGGTTTTTAATGAAACGCCTGAATTGAAACACACACAAAATACAAAGCCAGTGCCGTGAAAGCACTAAAAGGAGGTAGCACTGATTAAGCACACAGGATATGTCGGACACTGTGCACAGTGCTGGGATTCATTTGCAAAACTTTCACAACAGCCTCATGACGTAAGTACTTTTATTTCCCCATTTTGATATGAATAAATAAGGCCTGATTCTGGTGCAGCAAGAAATTATGTGCAGGTAGTCTGTTCCCAGAAACCATATTCTTACCACGGTGCATGCAAACAAACAGAGAAACAAACAAAAAACATCTTTGAGAACATCTGCTATTTACTGCTCTACTGAACAGGACTGTTTGCTCATCCAATCATTCTCTAGGCACTTAAATTAGAATTGGGAAAAGTTGCTGGAACTTAACTTTGTACCCTGCTTGTCATTCACAACAGATTTTATCATATTCTACCCCACATTATAAATGTTACCCAGCTCAATAGCTCATCTGGCTGACTGCTGTAACAATAGGTACAATGTGAAATACATTTTTCACGTTGATTCGTATGCTGTGGCTCACTCCTGAGAGGTTTACAGTGTGCCACCACAAAGGGCGAGAAAACACTGTGACTGAGACTGTCTCTACACTGTTCTCAGTTCCTCGCACCTAAAATCGGAATTGCAGAACAAACCACCAGTCTTCTGCTTTTAGTGGATTTTGCATTTGAAAATCACACGTTGATGTCAGTTTATATTTTATTCATCACAAATATTATCAAAATTAATTATGGAATATTATTAGGTAAAAGTAGCTGAATTCAAGGCCTAGTATCTTATGAAATTTTTTGACAAAACATCCATGGCTTAATATTCTTTAAATTTAGCTAATTTATACCTTTAGTTATTGCATTTTAATTTTACTCTTTCATTCTGTACATTTCAAATACCCTTTTACATTCAGGTATATAATTTTATTATTTTTCAATATCAGGTATATAATTATATTATTATATAATATTATAAAAGTAAACTTGTGTTAGATTAACTATATGCAGGAAACTTTGAATTTTTTAATAACTTATATGTATGTCACTAGATAAATTCCTTAGTAGCTAATTAAATGATACCATCTAAACTAGTTTATCCTCAACAGATAAGTTCTATGTAGAGATTGATTTTCACTGAGGAAGTTAGATTTCAGGCTTCTTGTCCTTCTGCTTCTTCTTTTAAATCACTGGACATCCATAAATAAATTCAATGGATAGCAAATGTCATTTTATTTCAACTTTCCTAGAGATGAACAATATTAATATATGCCAAATTACTGAAAAAATGAATGTTAAAGTTCAGATGATTTCTTCTTTGCTTCTTTCAAATACAAACAACTGTTGTTTGGAAGATATTATTAACTTTTTAAAAGAAAATATGAAATTCATCTATTTCTCAGTCTCCTGTATATACCACTTAAACCCTATCTAAAGGCAAATAACTTTAAACTAAATATATCATGACCATCAATGACTTTATTATAAAGTTAAATATATAACTATATTGCTTGAATGTACACTACAAATAAATATTGCTTTGTCCAAAAATGTTTTTTAATCCATTGTAATTTAAGCATTTTAATTTTGGTAAAGTTGCAGTGATCCTATTCAGAACCAAATATGAGTTGTAAATTAATTGATAGGCATTTATCATAATACCTAAATGCATTTACAAATCTATGAAACTTGATACATAGAAAAACAGAAACAGAAATAATTTCGCCTCTCAATGTGTTTCCTATTTCTTAGCAACTTCTCTGTTTTATTAAGCGATACCTTGAAATATATTCTATATTTTTCATAATTTAAAGATAAGAACCATATAGAAAAAGAGCAAAGTTCTTTTATATTATTTGGTTAGGAATATTCACTAAATCCAAGCACCTAGATAAGAGCTTGGCACAAGGTAGACAATAAAAAACATTAATAACTAGTCTGCATAGCCTGATATACAGAGGAAGATGGGAGTGGTGATGGAAGAGAGAATGATTGATTGATTGGGAGCACTACAATTTGAAAGCCTGTTTCTGAATTCCGACTTCTCCATTTGCTGATTTTCTGATTGGGTGATCTTTGGCAAGAACTTAAAAACCATGTTTTTGTTTCCTTAGTAGCATAATATCAATTACTTTGTCACAGACCAACTCATAACAATAAAGGACATTATGTCCATGAAACACCTTTTAAATTTTAATGTATAAACATTATGTTTATATACATGAAGTATACACCTGAATATCAATGCATTCACATAAATTTGCTCAGATGACATCATGACTACTACATTCTTGCCTTAACTAAAAAGTTGGTCATTGAAGTCCAGAATTCCACACTGTTAAGACAAGCACAGAATTAATGACACATCCAAATACATCAACTGAGAAAGTAGAAACTAAATGGTATTATGAATTCAATAATTAAAAGAAGCTAAGGAATGTACTTACCTAGACAAAGTTGTAGGAAAGGATTAAGGTGTACAAGAGGAGTAAAATGTTATTTTGCAGTAAGTGATAATTTGAAGAATAATTTTCAAAATAAAATGTTACCCTCAGCCTCTGGGAAATGAAGAGAACTTCAGAAGGGTTAATAAAAATCTTTTTATCACTGTGCACTTTTTCCATCTCTTAAGACCTATAAAACCAGTCACTTAGTAACATTTAACTTGGTGTACCACATATAAACAACTATACAAATACAGAGAAGAAAATGCAAAAGGAGAAAATGATGATCACATAATTTAGACATGAACATATATATTAGAAAGGAGGCAAGAAACTAGCATCATGCATCTTTTACCTATGGCTTCCTGCACTAAGAATTCTTCCTAGGGAGTGTGTGGTATGGAAAATTGCTATGATCCCATTGACATCTTCTCTTTTAAAAAATGAAAAAAAAGTGAAAACTTTCTGTCACTGAAGTCCACCGTCCAGATAGATCATATTATGCATATCCTTGTTGTACAAAGTTGTTCTAAGGAAAACAAGGAGATAAGCAATTCTAACACTGCAGTCTCCACCTAAGCAGAGCATTTTTGTGATTAGAGACACTAAAACTGAGAGAAGCATTCACATACTGCAGAAAATGCAGTGTTCAATGTCTAGACTGTTCATTGCCTGAGTAAGATTTTCTTCATTGTTGACATAATAATATACATATATTTTTACAGAATTAATTGTTGGAAAACAAATGTTTTCCCTTGGTCAACATCAATCACCTGCGAAAATGACAGAGTCAATACCTTTGGATTATTAAACTCCACTTTAAAGTACTTAAGGAAAAAAAAACTCATTTCAAAGCAGTGAATCATTATTCTTTCAAGTGCACATTATCAAAATTTTGGATTCCCATTTTCAGATTTTGAAATTCACAGAATAACCAACATAAATCTCCCTGCAAAAAAAAAAAAAAAATAAATAACTCTAGAAACATATCTGTAAGCTTTCCAGACTTAGTGGATTGCATATTGTCTTGCCTGAGACAACAGAGCTCAGTTCTTTAGATTCCATGAACACATATCTGATGCTTTCTAGAAACTCAGTGTTGTTCAGATCTGAATTGACTGAGGAAACAAATCGAACAACAGTAATGTCAAGCACTGCCAAACAGGGCTGGGCTAGTAGAAGATTGAGAAGTGTGACATAGCTGAGAAATGCCTGTTGTCTTTAAGGACAACTTCAGCACCTCCAAACCCTGATTGCTAATTATCCAAATTACTGGTTACACAAGCAGAAATATTTGATGTTAAAGCAGAGTAAAAATAAATCTGAAAAGCATGAGCATATTGAAGTGTGATAGACAAGTCATTATTCAAAAGTTTTATTACCCTAGAAGAGATGGAGATAATGGTAAGAGAATATATCAAATGACAGCTATTTACACTTTTCTGTGTCTTCATAAACAATTCCATTCAATTAAAATAACAACTCTCTGCTACTTTCGTGTGATAATAAACAATATCTGTGGCATTAAAAGTAATTTTTAATTCATTTGGTAGCATGTGAACATTCTGTCAACTAAAAGCTTTTATTATATCAGATTTTTCAGGATCCTTGTCAGATTCATTCACTTATAACAGCAATTTAACAGCTGTAAATATATTTGTTTTGCTAAAATACTATAAGGATCCTCAAGTGTAATATTATTTCTTGTAAGCATTTAAATGATTGAAAGCTTTCTTTTCGGGGTTCAAATATTCTGCAGGTACATAAAGCACAGTATTTTGTTATGTATTTAATAACATTCAAAGCAATAAATGATTTTAATACCCTTTAATTCCAGAAAAAAACCCCACACTGTTCCTTAAAACTATTTGTTAATATCACTTACAAGTGATATTTCAGAAGCTACAGCTTTTGCTCTCTTGGTAAATTTTGTTTTCCTGTATAGACACAACTTTGGAAAACTGTCCCAAAGAACTATAATTTAAAAATTACAAAGTTTGACTCATTTTAAATTTATAGCATTACTACTTGGATGACCATTTCTACCTCTACTCTCTGCTACTAATAGCAAAACAAAAAGAAATGAAGCAGAGTGGCATGCATAGCCATATATATATTTCACAAACACATTCAAAATAACAATCCTATGCTAGCAGTTACTTTCCTTTTTCTAAAGAAAAGCTGATTTGCCTGCCATTCATTTTCTACAGCAAATTAGTTGCCAGGTACATGTTAGCAGGGTCTTTTTCAATTCATTTTGCCAAATCCATAGTTCTTTTTAATAATGCTAAACATTTCTTTGATTCAAAGCTTACTGGATAGCAATCCCATTCGCCCCTGACACCAGTTTCTTATCCTGTTTGCTCTGTTACATACGTTTACCTTTATTTTGAAAGAGAAGGTAAAACAGAAGAGGCTCTTACCAGAGACAGGGAAAACAATTCATTCAGCTAGATCCAACACTGCTCTGTGCAGCCTGGCAGCATGAGTGATCTTTGGGCCTCACACAAAAGCAAGATAATTGGCTCTCAGTGAAGAGATGTAAACATCCATCATAATGGCACTGGGGCTGAAACTGAACGCTACCTCAGCTGTTCTGTGTACTCCGACTGGAAGATGATGTCACAAACATCAACTGGGTATACTCTCATTGGCTTCTGTTACCTGGAATCACATCTTAACCCTAAACTGTCAGCTGCAAATTGAAATGCTCATCTCTGACCATATATATGCTTTTTTGTTTTTTTTTTTGTTGTCGTTGTTGTTTTGTTTTGTTTTGTTTTTTTGCTGAAAAGGGAGTGAAAGTGATGTTGAGCTACTGGATGAAAGCAAACTGAAAATACTGCTCCCAAAGAAGCTAAGACAAATTTACATGCTTAATTAATTCAGATCTGTGGGAATTTTATTTTCCAAATATGCTTATTAAATAACAGTATTTATAGAAGATATTCCACAGGATGGATATTAAAGGAAAAGATTAATGTATTTACAGCATCCAGAACATTAAAATTTCTAATTACTTTGCATTGATTTTACAGAACTACCTCATGAGATTAGGAAAGTTGAAAATAATTACAATGTAGACAATTATAAGTAGAGTTTTCAATCACTTTGGTCAGAGCAACCATCTGTATTTTTAAATCTTCTCATTCAATTTAAAAAAAAATTGTATTGTACTCTCTGCATGTTAAACAGTATGGCCAAAGTTTTATGTTATAAAGCTTAAAGTATGAGATATTGAAAGCATAAAATCACTAAAATAATAGTTAAATAGGGGTTTTTATAAAGAATAATTTATAAGTCACTGGAACTATAGACAAACCCATTTCAGTAATTGTGGGCTACTTTGTGATATAGTTCTCTTTTCTTTGTGCACAAATGGGGAATAATTACTACCCCCTACCCTCTATCCTGACAAAAGCCCTGGACTTTTCCCTAGGATTAAATCCAGAGGGAGTGGGGATAATGGAATGAACTGGTTGCAGCAGCTTCCTGCCAGAGGGACAAAACTACCTTGAAATATATCACCTTGAAATATATCCAAGTTTTCCCCTCACCAAAAGGAGCTGTCAGCTGCATAACTGTGAGATGCAAACACCAGCAATGACCAGCTCCTTCTAAATCCAGCCCAGTCATATCCCAGGGCAAACCCCTTCAAAGCTGTGCAGCTCAGCATGCAAACAGTGTAACCCCTGAAGAGAGAGTGAGAAATCCCCTCATCCATCCCTACCTTAGGGAAAGGAGGTCACCAGCAGTGCCCTTGTATGCACATATGTTGGTTTGTATCCTTCGGAATAATGGATTTAGGGCAAATAGTTGTTTTAATCCCTCCACATTTCCAATGACAGAAACTTAATTTTATTGCACTGCTCAATGAGAGTTCTAAAAGTTGAAAATATGTGGAAAGATACTTTCATAGACCATATGCTCAAAATTTCCTTCCAGGGTCTGACTTTTATAAACATGGATTTGATCATTTGATTACTCTTAGTAGCAAGTTAATGTGTGATCTAGGGGCAAGATTTCTAGATTCAAGTGCAAAATATCCACTCTCTGATTCTCACTGTGTCAACAAATCTCTGTGAGAATTTTGGAAAATTAGTAACACTCATGTATAGAACGAGAATGATAATGCTACCTATAGAAAAAAGTTGATACAGGGACTGAGATGAAGCAGTGTATGGAATATGTAAAGCAAAAAGTTTACATAAATATAACATGGTTAATATTATTGCTATTATTCAAAAGACCAAGTGTGTTCCTTTAAAAGCATTTGGGTAGTTTAAAAGGAAGAGTCAATCCATTGTGTTCAAAGTAGTAAAGGAAGAAATATTATCTTAAACACGTAAAATTTCAACACAAAATAATGTTGCTAATTAACTTAATTTATAAAACTGACTGATTTAGTGATTTTTAATGTTATTGCCCCTCCCGGTATTATTTGTAATTTAATGTTAGTCAAGTGCAAGAAGCTAGACTGAAAAAGACTATTCATCAAAATGTACTTTGGGCCAATGTGAAAGACACTGTTCATTTATTTCTGTCTAAAAACATGGGGGCTTAGATGGAAATGTGTATAAAAAAGATTCATTGCCATGCAAAATGACATAAAAGTGAATTACAGATCAGGAAAGATTAATTTGGACAATGGGAATGTCAACTCTATGTCTGGTAGACAAATGATAAAGCTAAGACATTGTAATTGCTAAGAAGATATGTCATTGGAAAATAATTATCTACAAAATAAAATATGCTCCTCCATGTCATACATTATATAAAATTTTAATGGTATAAATATTTATTGGCAGAGATGGATAAATAACAAAATTAGGTTATATCTTGGAGCACGTAGGAAGCATGCTGACATATACCATTCAGTTAATTGTTTAAGATAAATGCATATTCTGGTGAATTTAATAAATATAGATTGTAACCTTTTTACTTTTGTTTTGCATTTTTTGGTGCAACCTTGTTACACAGACATGAGACATGATGAAGACTGGAAACTATGAACCCCCAGAGCTCTATAGGCCGCGTGTATCCGACACCCATTCTCTCCACCTGATCCATTAACTGACTCGTACCTTGGTAAAAGACACTCATTTTGTGTTATTAAAGTGTGTTAATAATATTTTTTAAGAACGTAGATTTTAATGCTTAAATATTACACAAGATCAAAGCTAGTCGATGTATCATTTTTAATTTTAAGTAAGTTCACTTACAAAGTATGTATACAAATGTTTGAATTGTGTACAAAATAAGAAAATTAATAGAATATAACTTAATTTGGGCGGAATGACTAGAAGAAAAGGAAAACATAGTAGAAATATTTTAAATTAATGCTGGCTTATAATAATAAATGAATCATTACCCCATGCATTAAGTCAATTTAAATTTTATTATAATTCACTAGGAATTTATATATACATAATTTGTATTTATAGAATTTATATTCTAGTTGTAAATAATTTCATCTATACACTCAAGAATGTGTCAGCTAAATATAATGTAAAACACATAGAGAAACAATGTGGTTACTCTGTATAGTCCTTTGAACACAATGACAGAAAAATCACCTTCTCTTACAGTGGGGGCAGGAGTCATGTGAAATTAATGATGAGTGAAAGTTAATGAAGTTTTTAGTAATTCTTTGGTAGTTTTTCTTTAGAAAGAGCTGGAATACTGAAGGTCAGGGCTTTTCAGGGGATTATTTGCAGTATGTTTTTTTTTTTTTTTTTTTTTGAAAGCCTGACACTTGAACATCAGGGTGCAACAAAAAATAAGATGGTGAATTTGTAACATGTAATGTGACACTGGTGACAGAAAGTGAAAATTCTTGCTATTGTCATAAAATCATATCAGTAAAAAGTCCGACCTGGTTACATAATGTAAAAAAATCCCAAATGTAAAAATATCGAAACATTAAGGGCTGCAAGAAAAATGAAAGAATGGCTTCATTTTAATATACTATTTATCATATCCATGTAGAAAATAAAATGCATTTTTTGTTAGGATTTTAAAAATATTTCTAATTTTAATAAAGGTCAAGTAACAAACACCACATTTTATAATTCATTTATCAACATTTTCTCATTATTTTTACATTCCTCCAACTAAAATGTCCAGCAGTTCCAGGGAACAGACAAATATTTTAATTACAACAGCTACATACAAGCTTAATATAAGGGTGGGGGGAAACTATGGGAATGAATCCAGGCTTTAGTCTGAGTAAATTTATATTAGTGTATGTTTTCTAATTTAAAGAACATGGAATCTATAAAAATATTTTCAAGAATGCCAGTGAAAGATGTTTTGGAGTTCAATCCAAGTATGTATCAATTTTATTACTGTACTTACATACTATATCTTTCCCAGGAGTTGAAATCATTGCAGTATTTAATTGCCTGACAATTATTTCTATTACATCAATTTTGTGGTTAAACTAATTATTTACATTATCAAAACAAATCAGTACTAGAAGCTAAATAACCTGGAGGGACCAGCCTCTAAAAGTTCCCAATCTACACATAAATATTAGGTTATAGTTTTAGGTTAGTCATAATGTCAGAGGAAATGAACATATCTTTCAGGTGATAATTTGTTAGGCAAGACTTAGGAATTTAAACAGGTTTTAATCTCCTGTGAACATGATTACTTAATCTGGGACGTTAGAAACACTAGAATACAGGGTTCTACTCTACCCTGCAGCACCAACGACTAGTCCATTGTTAAGTTATCCACAAGATGGCAGCTCTGCACACGTGTCCACTAACACTCTTAATACATACTTTATCCTT
This sequence comes from Glossophaga mutica, assembly GCA_039655065.1. Taxonomy (NCBI): domain Eukaryota; kingdom Metazoa; phylum Chordata; class Mammalia; order Chiroptera; family Phyllostomidae; genus Glossophaga; species Glossophaga mutica. The sequence goes on from CM077304.1 coordinate 81,141,280, forward strand.
TTTATATTATTTAAAGAGATATAACATGTGAAGTTTATAAGAAACTTATGCGTGAGAATGCTTATGGGGTAACCTCTCAGTTTAAGAAGAGGAAGTGGTTAAATCCTGTTGAAAAGCAGAAATCATTTAAGTCATCCTAAAATATGTGACTTCAAAACTGCTAGCAAAATGCTCAAATGCTGCATTGCTGGCTCATTTTAGAAGTTAATTTATTTATAAGAAATGGTTTTATTTTGTTTCATAAAGACTTTCATATTGCTTTTTAAAAGTGCAGTGTTCAGAATAAATGTGACTGAATCAGTGATAACACACTAGTATTAAGACATATCTGAGAATTATATTGTCCATCCCCTAAACTCTAGGCATAACCAAATCTGATAAGATATCTAATTATTGAGCTTGCTTGCATTCCTCTTTTATACCTCATCATAGTCACTGTCATTTTTTTTTCTTACCTCAAATCTATTGGGTGGCAGCTTTGGTATGTTACATTTATTTCTGTTTCCTGCATAGATAAAATTCTAATAATACTTAGGCCATATCAACCTTTCTTCTCTTAGAATAAATATCCCCAAGATATTTAACTATGTTATGCATCAGTAAATTTTACTCTAGAGAAGGAATAAAATGACTAAATAAGGGGGAATAAAGGTCTCCCCTCTTGTATGTTAAAGACAAATGAATTCGCAAAGATGAAAGTACAAAGCTCATATCATTTCAGTGATTCAGCATACTGTTATTAAATGCAAACTGAAAACATTAGCTTATCATGGAAAATATTTTGTTCTAATGTATACTCTAACTGGTTTTATTATATTCCCTTTGAATATAATGGTTAATTTCTTTTTTTTTTAAGGAATGCTTTTAATTCTTTCTTTTTAATTGAGAGAGACAGAGAGTTATCAATTTGTTGTTCCACTTATTTATATTCATGCGTTCATTGACTGACTCTTCTTTGTGCCTTCCCTGGGGTTCAGACCTGCAACCTTCTCATATCGGGGACAAGTCTCTAACCAATTGAGTTACCCAGCCAAGGCTCAATGGTTAATTTCTGTAAGAGACCTACATTTCAGTGGGAAAATAATTTATTTTACACCATATTCTCTGAACAACTTTATTTTCTGTTTTTAAAGTACCTCTTAATTAAGGATACTTGCTTTCCCATACGTATACGAAGTCTGTTCAGGAAATGTCCAGCCATTGCTAATATAATGAGAATGGTTTGTATGATATTGATATGACCAGGCAGGCAAGGAGGGTGGACAGGAATGCACATGTGTGAACAATGATGACTTTATTATACTTTTCAATGGGGGTGGTAGATGCCATTGAATGTATACAGCGTGTGTGTATACTCTGTGGCTGTCACATTCAAAATGACTGAGCATCTATAAAGGACACATGGACAAAACTAAAAGGGGGTAGGATCAAGGGTGGGAAGTGGGGTTCGCTGGGGTGCGGGGAGTGGTGGGGGGAAAACGGAGACAACTGTACTTGAACAACTATAAAAAAAAAATTAAAAAAAGACCCAGGATGACTGAGCAAGTAGATCAATGAATCTGAATTCAGTTTTGCATTAAGTTTGAACATTCCTCCACAGAAACTATTTCAATGATTCAGAAGGCTACAGTAATGGGCAGCTGGTGATTGGCAGCTTCATTGCAACCATGTGCCTGCTCATGTATCATATCTCCTACAGAGTTTTTTGGTGAAACATAAAATCACCCAGGTGACTCAGCCCCTCTATGTCCCACATTTGGTGCCCTGTGACTTCTGGCTTTTCCCAAAACTGAAATCACCTTTGCAAGGAAAAAGATGTTAGATCATCAACGAGATTCAGGAAAATATGATGGCACAGCTGATGGCAATTAGGACAACTGTGTGAGGTCCCAAGGTGCTTATTTTGAAGGAGACTGAGTTGTCATTGTCTTGTGTACAAGTGTTTCTTGTGTCTTGAATAAATGTCTCTATTTTTCATATTACATGGCTGAGTATCTTCTGGACAGACCTCGTATTTACTTTAACACCAACTGCTTAATCTTTGTTTCATGATAATCTGTCAGTAGTTGTTGTTTTAAATTACTCATTTAAATATGACATTATTTCAGCTTTTTTTCAAATCTTCCATGTCTTCACCAGTGTGAGATGAGAATAACTTTCTTTAAATTTGTTGTTTTATCACTGTTTAATAACCTCCTTCATATTCATGGACATTTTTACTATTTTCTCTATTATCTGATATTAGCAAATGTATTTTTCACTACACAATAACTAAAATAATTCAGTAACAGTGTACTCCTAAACTATGGCCAGAACAATAAAAAAATGCCCAGTGCTCTTAGCCATTTTTTAAAAATAGTTAACTTACAGCCATTGTTTTGGACACTGTAGAGAGGCAATATGACTTAATGACCTTTGACCAAATCTACATTGATCTTTGTCCAGGACCTCATTATTCAATTTAATACATGATCTCGCCCTGGCTGGTTGGGCTCAGTGGATTGAGTGCTGGTCTAAGAACCAAAAGGTGGCTGGTTCAATTCCCAGTCAGGGAACATGCCTGGGTTGCAGGTCAGGTCCCCAGTGGGGGGCATGTGAGAGGCAACCACACATTTATGTTTCTCTCCCTCTCTTTCTCCCTCCCTTCTCCTCTCTCTAAAAGTAAATAAATAAAATAAATTAAAAAAATGATCTCATCAAAGGGATAAATGCTATAGTAGTGTTTGTCTTGTCAAGATAAATAACAAGTGGATGTGACTTCAGCCTCTGTGATATAACTGGCATATTTATCTGTCACTTCTGTTAGTCAGTCTTCGAAACTGCAAACCAGGAAAACATACCCTTTACAGTTAAGTCATAAAAAAGTCACCAAGTGGACAGTGTGAAAATGTAGGAGATAAAATTCTTTTTCTGTCAGAAATGTTTCCTGCTCCTAGTCCATCTGCTTTAGGTTGTAACGAATGGAATGCCAGAATTGCCTGTAGGTTAGAAAGGAGAGGTTTCCACCTTGCTTCCATCCTGGATTCAGAATCAGTTAAGAAGGTGTGAGAAATAGACATATGACTAAAAGTATGTTGTGCTGGTTTTTACTGTAGGCCTCGTAGGGTACACAGTATACTCGTGACCAGCCTTCTAAATGCCCCCCAAATTCTAGGTCTCAGACTGAAGCCCTAATGGCTATCCTCTGTGGGTCATAACTGTGGCCTGTACTCTAGAGGACAGAAGGGCATTAGAGTCCATCCTTTCTGTGGCCAGGCTGCCTCTGCATGGCTCAGATCATTTCATGCTCAATTAACTTATTCCTCCCCCAATACTGTCCCTGATACAGTTATGTCTTTTACTGATTGTCAAATTACTCTAATTAAAACCTTATCTTATCCTCTGTTTAGTCTTGTTCATAAAGTCTGAAAAATTTGCCTCATAAATTATTTTATACAAGTCATGTCTTAGGACCTTAAAAGTGAAAATGGCATTGGCAAAAAAAGAGAAGTGCCTTGGACTCCAGGCACATCCTCAGTCATTCAGCACAGAGTCATTTTTCTACCTGATATAATCAATTGAGTGAATGTCTTAGATGGACATATATTTATAAGTTGAAAAAAACCTATGAAAGCCCCAGAAAAATAAATGAAAAATCCACATTACAGCATATCTTTATGTAGTTCAAAATCATTGGGGATATAGAGGATCCTGAAGGTTTGAAGTAAGAAAAAATTTAGTCACATAAAAAAATTTAGGAATCAGACCAACACCAGACTTTAAAACAGAAAAAATGAGGGCAGGGGGGAAGGATAATGAAACAGTGGATACTTACAAGGTTATTTTCAGTACAAAAATTTACATCCATCTGCTTTACCAATTAAGTCTGAAGCAGTAAATCAGGACATCATTAGATATGCAAATTCATAAAAATGTCACCTTCCGCAGCCTTTTTTAGGATGCTGCTGCAGGATGTGCCCTGTCAGAGCAATGGGTGAGGCAGGAAAGAGGAAATGTGAGTTCAGGGAGTAGGCAATCTAACACTTGAAGGTGGCCTGGGTATGTTCCTGACAAGGATGGCTGGAGGGAACTCTAGGATGGCAGCAGGTAGCAGGCTGAGACTGTAATCATGTACAAACTAGAATATAAGGGCAATGTTCTCCGAGAAAGATATTTTAATAAAAAGTAAGTTAAACAGGCTGACAGTCACCAGAGGGGAGAGGGGAGGGAATTTTAGGGGAAAAGGGGGAAGGGTTTAGAGCAACAAGTATAAAAGACATGTGGACAAAAACTAGGGGGAGTGGAAATGGGAGGGAGGTGGGGAGGGCTGGGGTGGTGGGATGGGATAGGAGTAAAAGACAGAAAACTGTACAAGATCAACAATTAAAATAAAAAAGAAATTAAAAACAACAGAATGGCACAAGTAATAAGACAGATTCATAAATAAATGGTTATCACCAATAAACGTGTACGAAAAAAAATTTTTAAAAAGTAAGTTAAAATATTTGAAAGATTATTTGAGGTGTTTAAACATATTAAGAAGAGGTGCATTCTTCTGAGAAAGTTCAAATCCAAATTTTAAAAAGGTTGTAGAAAACTAAGACAGTCAATAAAACCTGGGCACTGATTAAGCTAAAAAAAAAACTAAAAGTTACTGAAATATAGGGAATTTATGCTCCATTCTTCTTACTACCCCTCCTATAGCAATAAAAAATAAAAACCTAAATACTTATTTTAAAAGCATTAGAACTACATTGGAATTGTAGGAGACGCCAAAGGCCAAAATGCTACATTGAGATTTTTAAAATATAATTGAGGGAACTTCAGGTTTTCAGTCCATCCTTGGAAGGATCCACTTCATCTTAACAAGTGTAAAGTCAAATGAAATGAAAAAAAAAAATCTACTTTACTAAGATTCATCAGAGAAGCGAGGTCTTGGGGCAAACCGCTGCCCTCTACCTCCATGAACTGGAGAGACCAATAGATGGATACCAACCTAACAGAGCAGGAATCTACCAACTAAACCATCCAAAGAAACCAGTACTGGGGTAGAAAAGCCTGAACCACAACTGCAGAATTGCTGGAGACTCAGCATAAACAAGTCTGAGAGAAAAAAACTACAGCAGGACCAAGTCACTAGTGAGAGGGGCATACTTTTGTGATTTTTTTTACCTCCTAGAGTTTTACCAGATTTTCACAGCGAATAAAGGGTGCAAAAGGTGCTTGTGCTTCTGGTAGCAGGTAAGGAAAAGAAACCATTTTTGAATACATCAAAGCCCTGGCTGGTGTGGCTCCATGAATTGAGTGCTGGCCTGAAAACCAAACAGTTACCAGTTCTATTCCCAGTCAGGGCACAGGCCTGGGTTGCAGACCAGGTCCCCAGGCGCATAAGAAGCAACCACATATTGATGTTTCTCTCCCTCTTTTTCTCCCTCCATTCCCCTCTCTCTAAAAAAATAAATAAATAAAATAAAAAAAAAAACAACTAAACTCTTTTAAAAATAAATTAAATAAATAAAATATATCAGAGGACTCTGCGCTTCATAACACATTCTTCCCAATGAGAAAGTTAACCAGAACCTAACCTGTGGTAGTTTTATCAGAGACTAACTGAACTGGGGGAAGCAAAATAACCAATTCCAGCCTTGTCTAGCCACGTTTTCCATCTAAGGGAGGAAAACCGAGAACACGTGTGAAGCTCACAGTCAAGAGTGAAAGGTTCACAAGACTGAGACCTAATCTTAGAATGGTCCCCTGCCCTCACATCTTGCAACCACAATACTAAAAGGTTATTTATAGCAGTTCCTTTTACTAAGGTAATTATGTGTGGCTATAAAAAAATTTACAAACCATACTAAAAGTTTTTTTAAAAAAGACATTTTTAAAAGGCAGAGTAAACATCAAAACTACACTCGGATATAGTAGAGGTGTTGGAATTATCAGACCAAAAATTTAAAACAACTATGATTAATATACTAAGGACTTTAACAGATGAGTAGACAACATGTAAGAATAGTTGGCAATGTAAGCAGAGAGTTGGAAATTCTAAGAAAGAACCATAAAGAAAAAAACTCTGTAACAGAAATGAAGAATGTTTTCAATGGGATTATGAGTAGACTATTATGTTTCTGTGAAAAGAATCTCTGAACTTGAGGCTCTCAATAAAAACCTCCAAAACTAAAAACCAAACAGAAAAAGTCTTAAAACAAAGGAAGAGAATACCTAAAAACGGTGAAACAACTACATAAAGTGTTAATGCATAATGGAGATATCAAAAGGAGAAAAAATAAGAAAAAAAGAAACAAACATTTGAAACAGGTATAACAGAGAATTCCCCCATATTAATCCCCATATTAATGCTATTCATCAAACCATAGATCCAGGAAGCACAGAAAAAACAATGCAAGATGAATGCAAAAAAAAAAAAAGAAGAAGAAAGAAAAAGAAGAAGAAAGGAATAAAGCTACACTTAGGTATTATTTTCAAACTACAGAAAATCAAAGATAAAGACAATTTTCTGTAAGAAGCTAGGAGTTGCGGGGGGGGGGAGCAGGAGGGAAACAAACCATTACCTATCGAGGAACAAAGAAAATAATCACATCCCATTTCTCCTTAGGAACCATGCAAGCAAGGGGAGAGTAGAGTTAAATATTTAAATGCTTAGAGAAAAAAACCCTAGAATTCTGTACCCAGCACAATCATTCTTCAGAAGTGACAGAGAAATAAAGACATTCACAAAAACAAAAAGAAACTGAGGAAGTTTATTGCCAATAAATCTGCCTCATGAAAAAAATGTAAAAAAATAAATTTAGAGAGAAGGAAAATGACATAGGTCACAAATTCAGATCGACATGAGTAAAAGAAAACATCAAAGAAGGAGTTATTGAAGAAAAATAAAAACATTTACTTGTCATTCTTAATCTAACAGATAATAGTTTGTTCAAAATAATAATAGCATCAATGTATCTGATTATGTAAGCTTATATATATGTGTGTGTATACATATATAGATACATAGATAAAATATGTATGTTATGTATAAGTGTAATGAATTATGACAATGATATAAGAAATGGAAAGAAGTTTTAGAGTTATTTTGTTATTATAAAGCACTTGCATGATCAATAAAGTGGTATCATGTTATTTGAAAGTGAACTTCAGTTCATTATTAATGTGTAATGTGAACTCAAAAGCAACGACTCAATAGAGTAAAAAATGTATGACTAATATGCTAACAAAGGAGAGACTCTGATTCATAAAATGCTCGATTAAATACAAGGTAGAAAAAAAGAGGCAACAAAAAAAAAGGGTACCAAATAAAAACTAGCAATAAATATGGTAGATATTAATCCAATTGCATTAATAATCACTTAAAATGCCAATGATCTAAATTCAACAATTAAAAGGCAAAAATTGTCAGAATGAATTTAAAAGCTAAACACAACTATATGTTATCTAACCTCTTGAAAATCGAGGGGTCTCAGCCCTATATCAGGCCTCCCAGCCCAGTGTTCTGGTGCCAGGAAGAGAAGTAGCCATGGCTTCTGGCTGTGAAAACCAATGAAGACTGTGGATGAGTAAGAGAGAGAGCTTTGGGAGTCCCAGGCAGCTCCTCTTAAAGGGTCTGTGCACTGACATACTTGAGTTCACTTGTTCTGAACTCTAGTTCTAGGGCATCAGCTCAAAGGGCACGAGGGACATATGAGGAGGAACAGAATTCTCTGGCATTGGAATAAGAGGGGCCTACGTCCAAAATTGCTCTATCCAGCAAAGCTGTCATTTAGAATGGAAGGGAAGATAAAGTGCTTCTCAGATAAGGTCAAGTTCAAGGAGTTCATCACCAAGCCCTTATTATATGAAATGTTAAAGGGACTTATCTAAGAAAAAGAAGATAAAAAATATGACAGTGAAAAGACAGCAAACTCACAGCTATTAACAACCACACCTAAAACAAAAGCAAATAACTAGAACAGGAACAGAACCACAGGAATGGAGATCATATGGAGGGTTAGCAACAGGGGAGTGGGAGGAGGAGAGAGGGGGGAAAGATACAGAGAATAAGTAGCATAGATGGTGGGTAGAAAATAGACAGGGGGAGGGCAAGGATAGTGTGGAAAATGTAGAAGCTAAAGAACTTATGACACATGGACATGAACTAAAGGTGGGGATGTGGGTGGGAGGGGGTGTGCAGGGTGGAGGGGAATGATGGGGGAGAAATGGGACAACTGTAATAGCATAATCAATAAAATATATTTTTAAAAAAGAGTTGAAGGAGTAGCTTTCTTCCAGACAGAGTGCTGGCAGAGGCATTGGCCACCCCATACCCACAAAGAGCTGGCAGGCAAGTGCCATATCTGACTGCCCATCAACCTGGATAATACTGTTTACCCTTCTATGGTGGTTTCCTTAGAGCCCTGCCCCACCTAACTTTCAAGACATGCAATCTACTCGATGCAGAGTTCAAAACACTGGTTATAAGGATACTCAATGAGCTAAGGGAAAGAGTAGATTATTTCACTGACAAATTAACAAAGAGATAAGAAACATAAAATGGAGATAAAATGTATAAAATCCAGTCAGAAATAAATAATCCAATCACTGAAATGAAGAATTATTTACAGGGAATCAACAGAGAGGTAGATGAAACAGAGGATCAAATTAGCAATTTGGAAAATAATGAGGTGGAAAATATCCAATCTGGATGGCAAAAGAAAAAAAAACAAAAACAAAAAAACGTGGGTAGCCTATGTAGCCTCTGGGACAACTTCAGTTGTACCAACATTTGCATCATAGGTTGCCAAAAGAAGAAGAGAGAGCACAAAAAATTATGAAACTATTTGAAAAAATAATGAAAACATCCCAACTTGGTGAATGAAATAGACATATAAGTTCAGGAAGAGTAGAGAATCCCAAATAAGATTAATTCAAAGAAGCCCGCACCAAGACACATCATAATGAAAATGCCAAACGTTATAGACAAAGGGAATCTTAAAAGCAGCAAAACTATTTAGTTACCTACAAAGGAGCTCCTGTAAGACTGTTATCAGGACAGAAAATATCCTGGATTGGCACAAAATATTCAAATTGATGAAAAACAAAGATTACTCTACCTAGCAAAGCTGTCCCAGACAAGAAAAATCTAAAAGGGTTCATCACCACCAAACCAATATTACAAGAAAACACCAATAAATACATATCTACAACTACTTTAAATCCAGATGGATTAAGTATTCTAATCAGAAGACATGCAGTAGCTGTATGGATAACAAAAAAGACCTTACATATGCTATTTATACGAGACTCACTTCAGATAGAAGGATACACACAGACTGCAAGTAAAGAGAGAGATGGAAAAAGAGATTTCATGAAAATGAAAACAAACATACATAAAGCTTGGATAGCAACACTTATATTAGACAAAATAGACTTTAAAACAAAGACATTAATAAGAGACAAAGAAGGATCCAACAATTCCACTACTGGGTATTGATTCGAAGAAACCCAAAGCACTAATTCAAAAAGACCTATGCACCCGTATGTTCACTGCAGCATTATTTATAATAGCAAAGAGAGGGAAGCAACCTAAATGTATATTAATAGATGAATTCATAAAAGGAAGTGGTGCATATATACAATGAAATATGACTCAGTCATAAAAAAGTATGAAATCTTGCCATCTGTAACAACATAAATGAACTTAGAGGGTGTTGTATTGTGCTGAGTAAAATGCACATATGTGGAATCTGAAATACAAAACAAACAAATAAGCAGATCAGAAACAGACTTATAGAAGCAAGAAACATTTTGACAGTTGCCAGATGGTGATGAGAGATTGAGGGCATGGTGAAAATCGTGAAGGGATTAAGAATTACAAATTAGTAGTTACAGAACAGTCATGGGGATGTAAAGTATAGCATAGGGTGTACAGTCAATAATATTATAATAACTATATAGTGTCAGATGGGTACTAGATTTTTTAGGGGGATTGCTTCATAAGTTATGTAAATGTCTAATCATTGTGTTGTACAATTGAAACTAATATAATATTTTATGTCAATTGTAATTGAAAAACAAAACTTATTAAAAATAAAAATAAATATACATAACAATTAAAAGAAAAGGGATAAAGATCTATCATACTAACACTTATGAAAGGAAAAAAAGAAAGTGAGAGTAACCATATTCATTTTAAACAGAGCCAACTTCAGAACAAGGGAAATCATCAGGGAGAAAGAAGGACACTGTATAATGATAATGGGGAGAATTCTCCAAGAAGATATTACAGTCTTCAATGGTATCAGAGCATTGGTATGTGTGAAGCAAAAACTGACAGAATCAAGAATTGTGAGGAGAAATAGATGAATCCACTATAATAGAGGTTTAACACCCCTCTCTCAGAGATGGATCGACTGTGCAGAAAATCAGTAAGGATATAGCTGAACTCAAAAACATCATCAATCAACTGAACATAATTGGCATCTACAGACGGCTTCATCCAACAACAGCAGAGTACGCATTCTTCTCAAACTCACATGAAACATTCACCAAGCTATATCACATTCTGGTACATAAAACACACCTTAAATTTAAAATAATAAAAAATCATACAATGTTTGCCATCAGACCAGAGTGGAGTATGATGATAGAATGAAATAGAATAGAAATCAACAGCTGTCAATAAACAGAATGATAGTTGTAAAATCCCCAGATACATAGAAATTAAACAACATACTGCTACATAACACACAGATGAAAAGAGAACTCTCAAGAATTATATAATACAAATTTGAATTAAATATAAATGAAAATAGCATTTCCCCAAATTAGTGGGATGATGTGAAAGTAGTGCTCAGAGGAAATTTTATAGTGCTTTTCTGGTTTTGATATTTGGTATTGGGTTGGGTGGTTAGGGAGAGACGAGGAGACAGAGCATGGACATATTACATGATACTATACTGATGGATACATGTCATTCTACATTTATCCAGACACATAAACAGAGAATGTGAAACACTGAGAGTGAACTTTAAGGTAAACTGTAGACTTTGGATGATTATGAAGTGTCAGTGTAGGTTCATCCTTGGCAAAAATGTACTATTTCATTGAGTGACATTGATAATGGGGATGTTATATATGTTTCAGGGAAAAGAGTATGTGGGAAATTTGTATGTGCTTAATTTTGTTGTAAACCTAAAGCTGCTCATTAAAAAAAGTCTTTTTTAAGTAATGGGGGAATGAGTTGAATATAAAATTTTAATTTATATTGAAAATTTCATAAACTTGAGTGTAAAAATAGGGATGTAAGAGTATTAATAAAAACAGCCCTGGCTGGTGTAGCTCAGTGGATTGAGCTAAGGCTGTGAACTAAAGGGTCTCTGGTTCAATCCCCAGTCAGGGAACATGCCTGGGTTGTGGGCTAGGTCCCCAGTGGGGACCACATGAGAGGCAGCCATACATTGATGTTTCTCTCCCTCTCTTACTCCCTTCCCTCCCCTCTCTCTAAAAATAAATAAATAAAACCTTTAAAAAAGAAAAAAGAGAGAATTAGTGAAAACAGAAAAAAAAAAAAAACAACAGAGAGACAACATGCTTGTGAGAAGATGTTCATTTATCACAGCTAAATCTCACATCCCTTATAGGTTCGCCCACCTGCTTCCATTCATCCATTTATTTTAATTAGAGTAAAATTTGTTCATTGAACAGCATTTATAACTACTCATAAGTATTCAACAAAACCAGGAGTGTCAATAGAACAGGTGGTATAACTTTGGTAGTTCTCAAAAAATCTCTGTCTGCAGAAGTAACATCTACAAACAGTTGAGGCACTTATAAATACTTGTCTAGCATTCTCTCATTCAGAGTATACACTCATTAAATAGTTATTAAATTGGTAAGACATTTTTGGAATTAGTGAAATATTGCAGCAGAACATATATAAAACAGATTTTGTCAGTTTATTTTCCATTTATTCAATCAACTGATATTAATGACCTTACATTGCATTAATTGCTATGATACAAACATGAATATGTCCCATAGTTTGGACTCAAGGAACTATTAGTTGAGAGAGAGTTTAAAACATTAAATAAAATGCAGCAGACGAAGGTTCTTATTGGTTAGTTAAGATAAAGATAAATTTACCTAAAAAGCTCAACTGTCAAATATTTGCCTTATACTTGTAATAATAGGACCCCCATTGCCCCCTCCACCAGCAATCTATTAGAAGCAATTCTGGAGTAGAGCAACCTTTAAGATATATAGTAATGCCAATATTTTGCAACCTGTATATCTATACTCCTGTATCAATTTTCAGTATGCACAACCAAGACCAAGAAGCCTGTCAAGACACTCAAGTACCTTCTGAATCATCTCGGATTGATTAGATATAACAAAGTTCATGATTAATTCAGAAGCATACCAGAGGTGCATTTTACTTTAGCATTGGATCTGCACTGGAGGGGAGTAAGAATCAGAGTGAATGGAAATTGTAACGTATCAAATCATTAATATCCCACCTCCACCATGTCCATGTCTCGCTTAAAATTCTTCAGGGATTCTGTTGTTCTTTACAATGTCTTGTCTGATCTGGCCCCATTCACTCTACCTCACTTTCTACTAGCTGCTGCAGCTGATTCTCCTTGTTCTTCTTCTCCCCCTCCTCCTCCTTCCCCTTTTCTTCTTTCATTCTCCTCCTCCTCCTTCTTCTCTCTCTTACTTTTGCCTTACCCTCTTTCTCTTTGTCCCTTCCTTCTTCTTTTTCGAAATCACTTTTCTTTTGTAATAGTTTAAATTCAACCAAGTCTGAGTACTGACAGTGAAAAGCCTGAATTACATTCAGATTAGCTCCTAGAATCACCAAAAGGTGAGTGGTGACACCAAACGACCTCTATGTTCTAGACAATCTCCTTCCCTCACCTATATCACTCTCTCACCCTTTGCTCTAAATCAAATGTTAACATTTCCAGTCTTCATGGCACAGGGACAGACAACGCAAGCGATTGCTGCTGGGAATGTGGCATAACAAGTGCAACACTATTAGGGTATAGTTTGGATTGTTTTGATTTTACACAGCATTCTTTGACAACTTCATTGAAGACATGTTTCCAAGAAAACTCATTTCATTCTACCTACTGCCAGCGAAATTTAACTCCACTGAGTCTAACAACATGGAATTGTCACTTAGGGACCCAGCCATTTTCTGAGTACTGTAGCCATAACTGACTCTCTGACTGTGATTCACTCTCATTGCTTCAGCTGTAGGTCCCTAAACCAAATGTGTTCTTTTTCATGTTTTATGTGGTTTGTTGGTTTCTTGTTTCCTTCTTTCAGAGACAAACACAGTTAATTTAGAAAAGCAAACTTGTTTTTCCCCTCTTTCTTTATCAAATAGCTTTAATTACAATACCATTACAGGAATTCCGTTATAAGCTAAGTCATAGCATGCTACTCTTGCTCACATTCCTCTAATGGCTTCAAAACACTAGGCAAAAGTTGAAGTCTTTACAATAACTCCTACGCAGGCCCACAGATCCACCTGGTCCTGTACACACCCTCTCCTTCCACACTCCCCTTGAGGGTCCTGGCTAGCCACCAAGCAAGCTCCACCTCAGGATCTTTCCACCTACTCATACCTCTTCTGGGATCAGATCCCCCCACTGCCACCCCATAACTGCATAGGTCTTTCTTTACTTCCTTCGAATGTCACCTTCTAAGTAAGCCTTTCTGGGCCACTGTACATTAAATGAAAACCACCATTTCCTGCCCACAACCTGACACACACACACATATTATCTCTTTCTCTTCTTTTTTCTAATTTAAATTTTTAACTTATTGTTGCTACCAGACTTCTTAATCTTATTCATGTTCTTCCTTTTCTCCATCTCAAATCAGAGATTTTGTTCCATTTCTCACTATAATACCTTTTGCAACAGGGCCTGCTTATATACCCAGACAGTTTCTTCTGACCAAAATGCCCTTCATACATTTTTTCATATTACTACTTATCACACTGACAGCCATGTTAACCTTCTACAATATTGATCATGGTGTATCTTTTGTTTACAGTCCATGGAACATGCCTTTTTAAAAGAATCTTTTATTTATTTTTTATTGTTCAATTACAGTTGTCTCACATTTTTCCTGGTTGCTCTCCCTGCCTTGGCCTCCCAACCCCCACTCCCACGGTCAATACCAACCCCTTTGTCCTTGCTTTTTATCCCACCAAATTCTTTCTATCCACTTCATCTTCCTCTTCATCTAGCTGTCTCTATTCATCCTAGATCACTCATCTTTTTTTTCAAAGTCTTCCCTGACCTCACTAATTAAGTCAAATCCCTATTATATGCTCTTATAGTCCAGGCACATTTCTTTTGTTGCATTTATCATTGTAATAAACAACTTTGTTTATTTTTAGAGAGGGGAAGGGAGGGAGAGAAACGTTAATGTGTGGTTGCCTCTTACACACCCCCTACTGGGGACCTGGTCCACAACCCAAGAATGTGCCCAAGACTGACAATCAAACCAGCAACTCTTTGGTTCACAGGCTGGCACTCAATCCACTGAGCCACACCAGTCAGGGCTGTCTTAGTATTTTGAAAACATTTGTTAAAAAGATTTGCCTATTATTTGTATTTAAATTTTTTTTATTTCCATATTAGAAAGTGCTTTATTTTCAAATGGGTATGTTATTTGTGAGAACTTTTTAACAGATTTTATTTCATATAATATCTTCTTTTTAAAATATTGAATTTTACTATGCCATATATAGGTAAATTTTCTTTTCAAAAGTCACTTGTAGTTGTGTAGTAACCCATAAGTTAGTAAGTAAAACCAAAAACCAGAATTATGCATATAAATCTATGTCTTTTTTGAGAGCCAAATAAATGTCAATTAAATAAAATTTTATTAATTTCTGATTTTTAAGCTATTTTTTTCCAAACATCTAGTATATGAATTGGAATGTGATACTCAATGAAGTAGGACTACATAAATTATAAAATCGAGTTTAAAGAAATAAAGGCATCCAAAGGCATTACAAGCCAATATTAGGTCTTGGCTGGAAAACACCTGATTAGATGCAGAGTAGAGATGAACATATTTTTATTTTTTATTTTTTTATTTTTTATTTTTTTTTTAGATTTTTATTTATTTATCTTTAGAGGGGAAGGGTAGGAGAGAGGGAGAGAAATATCACTATATGGTTGCCTCTTGTGTGTCCCATGCTGGGAACTGGCCTGCAACCCAGGCATGTGCCCTGACTGGGAATCGAACCGCGATCCTCTGGTTCACAGGCCCACGCTCAATCCACTGAGCTACACCAGCCAGGGAGATGAACATATTTTTAAAGAGAATATTTGGGTTTTTCTTTGTTTTGAAAGAGAAGTTGTTCAAGCCTTAGAACTGAATTTTTACTTATAAGATTCATAGAAATATACAGAAGTATCTATTGAAAACAGGTAATGAAATCCTAATTACCTCTGGAGTAGTTTTTTCTTGGCAAATACAGGGTGGGGCAAAAAGTTGTGAGTATGTGAAACAAAGTTTATCCATGTATTACTATTAATTAATTATTGTGTTGTTTTCCATTTGAACAACTGTAAACCTACTTTTGCCCCAGCCTATAAGAATAACATAGTCACAATCAGACAGATAAAATTGTTGGTGGAATTAGAATATGTTGAAACCTACAGACATTTCCAGATTACTTTGGTAAATTTGGCTCTGAAGTATCAAGGGATATCTTTAGAGAAGACGCTTAGAAAGATGGCTGTGTATCTCAGCCTTGAATTATAATTACTTTTTGTCATAAGGAGAACGTTTTTATTACTCAATAGTCTCACAGAATTATAGATCTGTTAGTAGCCTTAGAAATTATTACTTTCACCATCTTCTTCTGATTACAGATGCTACATAGGAAAATTAAAATTCAGGATTTCTAGCCAGTAGCTCAAGGTCTTTATTAGCTAGAAATATCCTTATTAGGAAGTTAGACTTCCTAACTGGCTCTCCCACTCTTGTTACTTTATAGCACATTTTCCCATCTTGGATTCAAAGAACCTCTCACAAAAGAACTGTTTACAATTTCAAAATGTTGCTTCTGTAAACAGACAAAATCGTATTTGCAAAATGCTTGATATACAAAATATCTTTTTCCATTTTAGTGAATATATATTGAGATTTGTTTTTCCCCCTTTTAAACCTGGTTTTCTACCATATTTTTTGTTAGGACTTCATAGATTTTTTAAAATATCTGTTAAAAACATTAACAAAGAGAAGGTACACTCATACTAAAATATTTTGTTTTACTTATTCAATTGGTATTATTGATCAAATAAAGAATTTTTAACTACACATGTGTCCTTGTTCTGTACCATAAACAAATTTATTTTTATCTTTTAGTTCATTTCTTATCTATATGTTATTTTCTTAAAAGTATTTTAAAAAATAGTGACAAATTTTCTTTTAAAATTATATATAATAAAATAAATTTAAATTATAGATGTGTATCTATACATATATATATATCTTTAAAACAAACAGCACTTTGTATGTAGTTGTATGTTTTCTTTTTGTTTTGCCAATGAAACAAGAGAAAACACGCTCACCCACAACCAGCACGCTTGCCTTTTTCACATAATATGTCATGTGCACACATACACTGTGTGTATGGTATACACATTTTTCATTCTCATATGTTAATTTTTATTCACTACATGTCATGTTAATTGTTGTGAGACTTCAGCAATCATGACCTCTTCAAAAGATGAGTAAAAAAATTGTAGAGCACAAATTCCTTATACTGTATCTGTATAGAAAGAATATGCTTAAAATCTTTATATCATTAAGTGAATAAAATACCTTTAAATCTGTCTTATCTGTTCTATATTTTATCTTTATTTTAATGTTGAGTTATAACATTTATTTCTATTTATTTTTAAGGCATTTGAATTTGATTTTCCTCTGATATTGTTGGGCTTCACTCATCCACGTTACATTTTATCATCTGATTGTCGAGTGTCTTGTAAAACCCTGTGGTTAATTTCATGTAATTGCAGTGAAGTTTTAGATTAGTTTAAGAGAAATTAATACTTAATTTACTCGTAAAGTAGGTGAGTCATCCTAATGGTTATTCAAATATATTATAAGTGTGCACTAATGACAACAATACAGAATTGGTACTGGTGTAGTAGGTAAATTGACTGAGAGAACAGAAAAAAGGATTCTAAATTGACCCGTGCATTTACACAAACATGGGGCAGGCAGTCCTCTATCTGTGCAGTAGTGCAGAACCACGTAAAGGACCACATATTGAAACCTGCCAGGCCATCTTGATAACCAATGGGAACAATTATGATTGTTCATTGTGAGACATTTTTGCCAAACATCAAAAATTCTCTTAGTGCTGCTTAGAAATGTATAAGAAAATAAAAAAAATACTAATATTTAGTGCACTGTAATTTAAGAAACATTGAGAATTAAAAGGTCTACTTATTTGTAAATAAAAAATCTATCAAGAGTGAAAAAATAAAGATCTCTCATTTTCTTATTACTGCATTTTAAAGTTTCTTTATATATTCTGAATACAAGTACCTAGCCAAATACTTCAGAAGACCACCAATGAAGATTCTGAGAGCTCATTTCCTATAAGACTCCTCCTTCTCCAGTACTCTGCCTTGCAAATTATAATCAAATCAGCACCCTTGAACCCCAGTCTCTGCCTCTTCAACTCAGCAAGATGCCCTGCTCTGTTTGGAAGCCTCTCCATTGAAGAGAACGGAAAGCACCTACAGGCAGAAAAGCAATCGCTCGTTTCCCCCACTCTTGAGGTTCACTGTCTTGTCCTGCATATTTCCCAATATATGATAATGATCCATTCATAGAAAATTTTAAAAACAAATAAGGTTTTCCTGAATTTTTCTTTTCTGGTGGTCATTTAGGTAAATTTAGCTTTGCTCCCTAAGATCTATTGACATTTCTTGACAATAGTAAAAAAATTAATTACATCCATTAAAATATAACTGTCAGCGCATTCCAGTCATTGTTACTTAAGACAGAGGCAGTTTCTCAGTGGTAACTCAGTTCTAAATTATCCAGCTCTTTTTTCATTGCCAGTTGTATTAAGGATCTCCATTATTTTTTGCTTAACCTTAAGTCTCTTTCTTAGAAAAATGATTTTGAGAAGGGCTCTACTGCCTTCGTGCTAAATGACCTTGATGACTCATTGTCCTCAGGTGGATACTTGGGTATTTGAAATAATAGATGTTGGGATCTAGGCTGTATTAATAGGTGAAGGAGGACACTGAAGGTCAACAAAGTTCTGCTATTTACGGTCTTTCTGACTGCCCTAGTTTCCAATCTTCTTGAAAGTGTCATTCAACTAATCTCACGTTTCCATAAGAACTTTATTTTTTTATTGTGGTAAAATGTACAAAATATAAAATTTACCCTTTTAACCATTTTTAGTTATACAGTTCAATCATGATAAGTATACTACATTGTAAAACCATCACCAGGATCCCCGTCCAGAATTTGTTCATCTTCCCAAACTGAACCCTATACCTGTTAAAAACAATAATCCTCTGTACCTTTCTTCCCCCAGCCCCTGGCAACCCCATTCCACTTTTCGTCTCCATGAATTTGACTACTCCATGTACTTCATATAAGTGGAATTGTGTAATATTTGTCTTTTTGTGTCTGGCTTATTTCATTTGTACAATATTTTCAAGTTTCGTTTACTTTGTAGCACTGTAGCATTGTCAGAATTTCCTTCCCTCTTTAAGGCTGAATATTCCATTGTATGTATAGAAAAGACTTTGTTTATCCACTTCTAACATTTGGATTGTTTCCATTGTTTTGACTATTGTGAATAATGCTGCTGTCAACATTGGTGCACAGATATTAGATTGGGTTCTTTTAGATATATACCAAGAGCAGAATCGTTGGATCAAATGGTTTATCTCTTTGAAACTAAATAATCCCCAAGTAAGGAACTAATGCAATAACAATGCCCAAAATTAATCCATGCATTAATTACACAGAATCTGATTCAGGTTAGTCTAATAATGAAACTACTGTGCCTATGCAGCAACAAAGCTCTTCTTAAATATTGTCAATCACTTCAAATCTCCCTACAAAAGGAAAGAAAGGGTGAGTTAGAAGGCTTTTTGTAGTAATGGAGCATAAAGCATGTTGGCAACTAGGATGGAGAGATATTTGAGAAATAGATTTGTCGGGATTAGTTTCCTGGATATATGGTGATAAAAGGCACCCAATCTTGAACTAGATGCTTGGTTTAAAATCAAATTTCATTATTTATTAACTGGGTAACCTTGGACCAATCTGTTAAATTTTGAGTCACAAGCCTTTTCATTTATAAAATTAGAATGATAATAATATCTTCTACATGAGATAAAAAGGTATAGCTTTTAGAAGAACTAGAACATAGGAAGACCTGTATGAATATTTATTAATTAAATATATTTAAAAGAGGAAAACATCAATATTTCTTCCAAGGTTTATGGCAAAACAATTGAGTGATACATTTGTTATGGTAGAAAATAATGAGAGATGAACAATGAAAGATGATAGAAAACAGTGAAAGACAATATGTATTCACATATATTTATATATAGTCATTTTTATATGACACAGAGAGAGGGAGAACATGTTGAATTTTATGTATGGATATCAGGTGTGTAATTGAAAATTTTGAGTAAAAATTGGAATATAAGTGTATGAAAGTCAGGAAGATTAGATTTAGAGTGTAAATTTGAAGCATCACATAAATTACATGTTATAGCCTATAGTGAATACATGATTCAGAAAAAATTGGGCCTATTAGTGAGGTCCCAATAAGTCCAACATATCATGATAACCATACATAGTTTTAATTAAATAAAAACTTAATGTACCTCTTAAGCTCAAAATCCTTAGTAGCTCCTTGTACTGCAGATATTCTAGTTTTCCAAAGTGGTTTCAATCTAAATGATAATATATGTGTATAAGCTTCTCATTGATAAAACTGGCATTGTGTCAGAAGCTAACATTAAATATGAATTTGAGTTCAACATAATGTACAGCAATGTGGGTAGTACACAAACCACATCATTATCATAGAATAAACCATCAAAAGGTCATTGTCTACTAAGGTTTTGTACCATAAGCAAAAATTCCTTGGGAGATATATAAATGAAATATTCCAAAACTGAGTTTTCAAGGACTGGGGAAGAAGCAAAACCAGTATTTACATAAGGATGCTTAGCCATTCTTTGTTCATACTATATATCCAACTTGCTAGCATGATTCTATTACTTTAAGGTGAAAACATTGAGACCAGTTGTTTGCCTCCAAACGTGCCACAGCAGATCAGGAGTGGTTGTCTGCTGAAAATCGATTTCTGCTGAAGTTAACACCATTCTGTGAAGGAAGAACTTGAGAAAAGTGAACAGTCATAGAATTACAAAAACGCCTCTTAGCAGAAAAACCTCAGATCATCAGATAGCAAAGACTGGCTAACGTGTAGCCTAACTTGGTAAGAGACTCAATAGACATTTTGATATGGCCATTTGGATCCTGGGCAAATGAAGTTGTTTCAAGGAGTTGATAAATTTGTTCAAGGGAAACAACGCTAACCTATAGTCAGTAGTTCATCCATCTTGACTTAATTTAATCGGATACCTGTGTATTACTTAGAACAAGTAAAAAGTGTCACTTGAAAATTAAAATAGAGTTAATAGAGTTCTGGCCAAGATGGAGGCATAAGTAGAAACACTTTGCTTCCTCACACAATGAAAAGGATAACAACCAATTTAAAAACAATAAATAACCAGACCTTCCACAAAAATCAAACTGCATGGAACTCCCACAATGAAGAAGTTAAAGAAATATGCATCCAGATTGGTAGGAAGGGCAGAGACAGGCAGCCAGGTGGGCAGAAAGGACCCAAGGCAATGCTATGGATCATGTGGGCAAGGTGGGGCTGACTGATTGGGAAACTAAGGACTCAAAACCTCTAGCTGTGGAATCCTGTGGGGGTTGTGAAGGCAGAAGAAACTCCCAGACTCACAGGAGAGTATGTGGGAAAGTAGGGCTGGAGCAGAGCAAGGGAGTAGCATTGTTCCCTCTTGGACCCCTCCCCCACAGACAGTGCAACAATGCAGCAAAGAGGGTTGCCCTGCCTTGTTGAATACCTCAGGCTCTGCCCCTTACAACATAACAGGTGTGCTGAGACAAAGAAATATGGCCCAAGTGAAAGAATAAATCAAAACTCCAGAAAAGGAGCTAAGCAACAAAAAGATAGACTACCTATCTGATGCAGAGTTCAAAACATTGGTAATCAGGATGCTCACAGAAAGTACTGAGCTCAGTTACAAAATGAAGGAAGAAATGAAGGCTATGCAAAATAAAGGAAAATACACAGGGAACCAAAAGTGAAGGGAAGGAAACTAGGACTCAAAACAACAGTTTAGAACAAAAGGCAGAAATCAACATTCAACAGAATGTTGGAACAGAATAAAGTAAAAAGAATTAAAAAAATAGAGAGGCTTAGGAACCTCTGGGACCACTTAAATGTTCCAACATCTGAATGAATCATAGGAGTGCCAGGTAAGAACAAGAAAAACTTCTTATTTGAAAACAATGAAGGAAAACTTCCCAATCTGGCAAAGGAAATAGACTTCCAGGAAATCCAGGAAGCCCAGAGAGTCCCAAAGAAATTGGACCCAAGGAGGAACACACCAAGGCACATCATCATTAAGTTACCCAAGATTAAAGATAAGGAGAGAATCTTAAAAGCAGCAAAAGGAAAGGAGTTACCTACAAAGGAGTTTCCATTAGCCTATCAGCTGATTTCTCAAAAGAAACCTTGCAGGCAAGAAGGAGCTGGAAAGAAGTATTCCAAATCATGAAAGGCAAGGACAGTCGATCCACACCTACAAGCAATGGCATAATATTAATGAGAGCATGTAGTATAATGGTTAAGAGTAAAGGTTCTGGAATCTTTCAGATGAAATTTCATTTTCTAGTTTCTCAACTAAATCTCTGTGTAACCCCATGAAGTTTCCTTCATTTCTCTAAACTTCTTTTTTTTTCTGTTGAACAAAGCCCAGCTCATAAAGATTTTATGAGGATTAAATAAAATAACAAAAAGCAATCCACACAATGCTGATTCAGATAATATCACCTAAAATATATATGTTCTAATCTCTGGGGCCTATGAATGTTACTTTACTTGGAAAAATAATTTTACAAATGTGATTAAAGCAATGCTCCTGAAGTGACAAAGTTATTCTGGATCATGTTGGTGGGCCCAATGTCACGACAAGGTGCTGAGAAGAAGGATGCAGAAGGACTGGAGCCAGGTGAGAGAGAGCCAGAGTGTTATCAGAAGTGGGGGTAAAGACCATGAGCCACACCAGAAAAGCCATTCAGGCAGTCAATGTCGGGGAGCTCAAAAAGCAAGAATTCTCCTAGAGAATCTCCAGAAAGAACACAGCTGTGCTGACACAGTTTAAACTTCTGACATCAGAACTATAAGATAATATGTGTGGTTTTTAGCCACCAGTAATGTGTGGTAATTTGCTATTTCAGCAATAGGAAATAATATACGAGCACATAATAATTCTATAATAAATATTAGCTGATAATATTGAAAAAAGACATGGGCAGTGCTACATAAGATGAGGAATCTATTTTTTGATGATTAATATTTATTGAACATTTACAATATGCTAGCATTTATGTTGAACTTTTCTAGGCATTGTGTCATTGAATCTTTGTAGCCAGTCTGTAAGACATGAGCTATGATAATCTCCATTTTAGAGACTGAGAAGGATTCTACAAGTTATACTTGTATATAAACTTAACTTTACTCAACTAGCGAAGAGTAGAGTTGGATCAGGTTTTTCTCAGTTTATAACTTCATACTACTCTAAAATGGAGAATTTACTTCTTTTTGATGTATACATTTTTAAATTGTAGAGAATGGAAATTTATTTATTTTTTTATTTTGATTGTTGTTCAAGTACAGTTTTCTGCCTTTTACCCCCATCCTAGCCCACCACCCCAACCCTCCCACTTCCCTCCCCCTAGTTTTTGTCCATGTGTCCTTTATACTTGTTCCTGTAAACCCTTCCCCTTTTCCCCTGAAATTCCCTCCCTTCTCCCCTCTGGTGACTGTCAGCCTGTTCTCAATTTCAGTGTCTTTGGTTATATTTTGCTTGTTTGTTTGTTTTGTTGTTTAGGTTCCTGTTAAAGGTAAGACCATATGGTATTTGTCTTTCACTGCCTGGCTTATTTCACTTAGCATAATAAGGAATCTATTTTTTAGGGGAAGAAATAATTTTATTTTTAACTGTCTTTATGTTATAAAATGAAACCTATACATTGTAAAATATTTGAAAATTATAAAACTATAAACAATGAAAATGAAATTCTCTTTTCCATTCAGGACCCACAATCTGTCATTCCAGAAATAAATCTTTGTTAACATATTCTAGTGTATCCTTTCCCAAATGTTTCCATATGACCATATTTAGAACCATTTTTTCCCTGATTTATAGCTTTAGATTTTGTTATATAGATTCTTCTACCTACCTCTTTATTTTTGTCTGTCACTATCACTTATATTTTGAACCTCTGTTATTTGTTTACACATTTGGGATTTCTAAGGTTTCTTTTTTGATAAATTGAAACTTTATCATTATAAAATAGCTTTTATTTTATCTTTTAAAGATTTTTATTTATTTATTTTTAGAGAGAGGGGAGGGGAAGAAGAGAGAGAAGAAGGGAAACATCAATGTATGGTTGCTTCTCGTACCCTCTCTACTGGGGAACTGGCCTGCAACCCAGGCATGTGCCCTGACTGGGAACTGAACCAGCAACCCTTTGGTTTACAAGTGGGCACTCAACCCACTGAGCCACACCAGTCAGGGCTAAAATTACATTAAAAAAATCTTTGTTAATATACTTTACACTTGAGTTAACCTTACCTGAATTATTAAATCCACTGCAGCTTTGTCACAGTTTGTGTGTATAAACTATCTTTTTTCATCTTATCACTTTTAATCTTTTATATTTGGTGTGTATTCCTTGTAAAAGGCATATGTTTAAACAGTTTTGTAAAAAGGCCATTTTGGCAATATTTGTCTTTTAATTACACTATGTAGTCAATTTATATTTAACATTAGGCATTGTTTTATAATCAACTTACTATTTATTTTTGATTATTATTTTTCCCTACTTTTGGGTTGAGTAAATTTTATTATTCCATTTTATCTTGTCTATTATTGCTTTCACTCTGTCCTTCTCTGTTTTTAGTGGCTTTTTCATGAATTACAATAGCATCCCCTTATCACAGTGGTCAGTGCTGAAGACTGTTTTAGGCCTAATTTAAGGAACTTTGGTTTATTTCCATTTTCCTTCTAGTTCTTTATACAACTGCTATCATACAGCCTCCACCCCCCCACACACACTTCTCTCTCTTTCTGAGAATGTATTATTTTATACAATCAAATGTCTTTGGAAGAAATTCAAATTTTATTTTATTTTATTATTTTATTTTATTTTATTTTATTTTATTTTATTTTATTTTATTTTATTTTATTTTATTTTATTTTATTTTATTTTATTTATTATTATTTTTTGTATTCCCCCACTTGATCTAGGCTGCTACAGTCAGACAGACAGACAGACAGACAGACAGCATGAGGACCCTTTTTTCTTGCATATGCACTGGAATTTTAGCAGCAGATAGTAACTGCCCCAGGCCTGTCAAACAGACGCATTACATTTTGATTTTAAAAATACATAATTATTATATCCATCTCTTTATTTTTTTGGTGTAGATTCTAACTTCCATCGGGTGTCATTACCATTTAGCCTAACTACCCTGCTTTAACACTCATACAATGTAGTACTGCTGGTGCTCTGAGCCTTGTTTATGAGAAAATATCTTTTTGTTGCTTTGTTTTGAATGATGTTAAAATGACGCATTTCTGGACTTTGAATACCATTTCAACAATTATTGTTCCTCATATAGCTAGCATGTTATCTCCACCTTTCTGCTTTTTAAAAGCAAAAAAAGGTCTTTATATTTGGCTTTCAACAGCTTGCCTATATTGTGTTTATGTGTGGCTTTTATTCACTTGCTTGGGGTTTACTCTGCTTCTTTAATCTACAGGTTAATATTTTTTTCAAATTAAAAAAAATGCCCAGCCACTCTATGTATTTGCCCCATATACTTTCTTTCCTTTTTGGGATTCCATTGACACATATATTAGAATGTGTGACATTGTCTCACAGATCCCCAGATCCCGGAGTGTCTTAATGTTTTATTTTATTAGTTTTCTGTGTGCATTGGTTTCAGTGATTTCTATTTTCCTATCTTCATAGTGGCTGATAATGTATTTTACAATATCCTATTTTCTGTTAAGACCAGCAAGTCCTTTATTTATTTATTTATTTATTTATTTATTTATTTATTTATTTATTTTTATTTGGCGTATATTTTAGTTTTCAGTCTTACAATTTTAATTTAGTATGTTTTCTAGTTCCTATAACTCAGCTGAGATTTTCCTTGTATTCATTTATTGCATTTAAATTTTTCGCTACATCCTCTTTTATGATAACAAAGGTATTAAAACTGCTAATTCTGAGTGAGAAATTGTTTCTATGCCATGTTTGTTTCTTTTATTTTTTAAAGATTTTATTTATTTATGTTTAAAGAGAATGGAAGGGATGAAGGCAGGGAGAGGAACATCAATGTGTGATTGTCTCTCATGCTCCCCCTACTGGGAACCTGGCCTGAAACCCAAGCATGTGACCTGACTGGGAATTGAACTGGCCACACTGGTTCTCAGGTTGGCACTCAATACACTGAGCCACACCAGCCAGGGTCCATGTTTGTGTCTAATGATATGTTTTTCTTTTCTGGTTTTAAATCACATTTTCCTGTTTTTTTTTTCAGATATTTAGTAAATATTTATTGTATATTATACATTGTAGACACTGTCGTTAATTACCTGAATTTTTCTGTTTTTAAAAATATTTAGGTTTTTTGGGGTTTCTTTTTGTTTTTGGTTTCTGTTTTTGTTTTTTGTTTGTTTTTGCAATCAATTTGTCTACAGGTTCATCACCTTGGTTATCTCCAGTCTTGTTTTTCAACTTTTTTTTAGTGTGGTTGTAGAGTAACCTTTATTCTAGGACTTTAGAAGCCCTTCCGTAAAGCATCCGCTCCCCCCCACCGCCCCCACCGAGGCTGGGTGTTTTCTGGAGGCTCAGTAAAATGAGTAGAGTGTTCAAATGAAACTTGGATCGCTATTCCTGGAGTGTTTTCCAGCTGCTTAGTATTTTTCTAGGCAGCACAATGCAGAATATTACCCAGAACATGTGCTGCTCAGTTATCAGCTGAAGACAAAAACAGGACCACTACACAAGGTTCTGGAGCTTTATCCTTCTGTAGCCCGCATGACCAATTCCAAACACGTCATCATCACTGAAGTCTCATGTCTGCTTCTGCAGCATTGTGAAGCCACTATGCGTTACTTAAACTTCATCCCTCTGTCCTCTGTCAAAATCAGGAAAGTTCCTCCAGGCAGAAAAACCAATGAAATCTTGAAGTTCATCTCTTGTGTTTCTCACAGTCCTGTGCTGTTTTTCAAATTCTGAACACCGTTGCTTCACCTGTTAGGCTGCTCTCACAGTTCTTGAAAGTGGGAGAGCTATCCAATAGCTTTACTATTATGCATAGAAATAAAAATTATAGATGCATGTTACATGATGTGTATGTATATAAAATATATATATAATTCATATACATTTCCATAATCCTTTTTAGAAATTATTCTTTCTTCTCTGAAATGCTATATGAACTTGGCAGTTTTGAAAACAGATTTTTTTATAAAAAGACAGAAAATAAGATAATTTTTAAAAATCTTTCATATTGGAACAAGTTTAGCTTATTCTTAATTGCTGAACCTTTTATTAGTAATTATTAAATGAAAAATCAAAGAATAATAAGAACTATTAGTGTTTTGCATGCTTTGTGTTAATCCCAATATATTGACCCTTGGCAATATACTCTTTGTTGGTTATTTTTATGTTTTTGGAATTCTGACCCTTGGCAATATACTCTTTGTTGGTTATTTTTATGTTTTTGGAACAAATATATTTTGCTTTCAAGTATCTGCCAAGAACATAAATAGTTGAGCTTTAAAATGACAACTAACTACATCTCTATTTGTCTGAGTAAATGTCTGTATATGATATGTTTATAACTGTTGCAACACTCTTTTTTTCACCCTGACAGTTCAGTAGAGATACAGTGTATCACTATACAGAATTCTCAGCGTGTTCAACACTTTGTGCTAAGGCATTGCTGCCTCAGAACATTTAGGATTTGATCTCTGCACCTATTGAATCTACTATGATCAACATTTCATGTTGCATATACTATATGGCTAAATTAAAGATAAACACAGAGTTTTCAAAAAACTTAAATGGGCTCAAGCATAAATGTATTTGTATCAACTAAGCAAAATGCAGTGACTAAAAGGTCAAAAAGATGTTTATGTGAATAAAGCAAAATACAATAAATATACACACATATACACTATCCAGGGATGGGAAACAAACTTATAATTAATTATATAATAGACTATTTTAATAAAAATTCACATATAATCATATATATATGTAATTTCTCTTTAAAGTTCAAAATTAACTAATGTGGTCTTTGCAAACCTTCTTTAAAGGCACTATTTAAGTAGTGGTGACTTCAAGTATTTCTAAGATCTAGCCCAGAATCTTCCTATTTATTAGAGTCTGAATTGTAAACTAGTCTGAGAAGAAGTGCCAACAATTATACCATAAAAGTTTATTTTGTGGGCGAACTACTTTATAAATCTGTCATCTTTCAAACATCATCATTTAATTGAAATTGAAACTCCCTTATTATCAAACACCTTGGTTGATTGAAAATAAACACTAGAATAAGACAGGAAACCATGAACAATAATCTATACATGTGTTAGGTATTTGTTTTGACAGAAACCATAAAAATGTTCATGAGTTTGTTTCAGTTTATAGTTAAGGGTTTTTCTTCTGGCAATGGTCTGCTGATTAGAGTTCCATGAAATCCTTACCAACTAAAAACATCCACTGTGCATGTGTATACTATAACTTCCAGTTACTTTTAATTTGAGGTAGAAGAAAGATTTAATAAGAAAATCCTGAGCACATTTGCCTTCTAAACATTCATTATTAAAAAAAAGATAAACACTCATTTTTCATTCATTTTCATGTAATGTAATAGTAATAATTGTAGCAACTAAGCTTTAAGTTTTTCTTAATATTAGCCCCAAATTGGGTAGCAACAAAACCATAAATCTATTTTATCATCTTTTCTCAGTCTATATGTATTTATGAAATTATGATATTATCAGGATAAGAAATCTTGAGAAGATGAAAGGATTATCAAAGCACTTATATTCATAACTCATAGACACAGACCACAGTCTGGGGACAGCCAGAGGGAAGAGGGGGAGGGGATAGATGGAGGTGTGCAAAGGCGGGGAATGGGGACATCTGTAGTAGTGTCAACAATAAAGAAAAGAAATATAGTTTTCTACCCTTTTTTACTGTAAGAATATCATATCTATATAAAACACAAAGCCAAATTTTCTAAAATAAATAAATTTGTGATCACACTCATTTGAGTGTCTGTAGGCATATAACACAAGTGAAGAGAGCAGAAATGTTCATTACATTGGATATGAGCCTCCTGGCCAGGAGCTTCCAGTGTCCCTGTAGCTTACAGAGCTACATTTGCTATAAGAATAAGAGCTGATTGATTAAATTGGAGAGTCATTTCATGTGGAGGCATGTTAACATAGATTCTACAATACATATTCATTATAAGTTATCTTGTTAATAGTAAACTTTATAATGTCAGGGATCTTGCCTGTTTTATTCACCACTGTATCTCCAGTGTGTAGTAGGGTGCATTGTAACTAGGAAAAAATCAACATATATTTAAGGAAGAATAGCCACAATCAAGCCATTTATAAAACACATACACATGCAGATTGCTTAGAAAATTATTCAGCATCCCAGGTAATCAAATTACAATTTTAAGAACTAAACAACAATCAAATAAAAGATATTTAGAAAGCAATAATAATTATGGAAAAATGATGGAATAAGTACACTTGTACATTGTTGAAAGAAGTGTAAATTGATACATTCATTCAGAAGGACACAGTTTTATGATATGAGCTCAAAAGCTTCAAAAACACTGTATATATATGTATCAAGATATTTTTTCAGCTATAGTCTTGTCAGTAAAAAAACTGTAAATTACCTAAATTAATATTAGAATGATGATGTAAATAATGTGATATCTATGTTATAGAATATTATGAAAGCATTTAAATCATATTCATAGTATATTTAATAATGCAGAATGACAATGGAAATATAGAACTTTATATTTAGAAAATCACATTTAACACACACACACACACACACACACGAAGCAACAGATTATCACAAAAGAAAACAGATTATCTATTTGGAGGTGATACAGTCTTTGGAGATTTTTTCTTCCTTTTTTCTTTTAGTCTTCATTTCTTCTGCATAATGAACATATGATTAACAAATAAAGATAAACATTATTTTAAAAGCCTTTTAATTTTACTTTATTTTATTGTTGTTCCATTACAGTTGTCCCCATTTTCCCCCATTGCTCTTCCCTGCCCTGCCCACACCCCTCTCCCACATTCAACCCTATCCCCATTGTCCTTGTTCATGGTTCCTTTATACATCTTCCTTGACTAGACCATTCCTCTACTTTTCACATTATCCCTTTCCATCCTCTCCTCTGGTCACTGTCATTCTGTTCCTTGTTTCTATGCATCTGGTTCTATTTTGCTTGTTTGTTGGTTTTGTTCATTAGGTTCCACTTATAAGTTAGATCATATGGCATTTGTCTTTCACCACCTGGCTTATTTCACTTAGCATAATATTCTCCAGTTTCACTCATGCTGTTGTGAAGGGTAGGAGTTCCTTCTTTCTGTCTGTCTGCTGCATGGTATTCCATTGTGTTAATGTACCACAGTTTTTCGATCCACTCATTTACTGATGGGCACTTAGGCTGTTTCTAGCACTTGGCTACTGTAAATGACATTGCTATAAATATTGGGGTGCATAGGTTATTTTAAGTCGGTGTTTCAGGATTCTAAGGCTATAATCCCAGCAGTGGAATTGCTGGGTCAAAAGGCAATTCCATTTTGTTTCTTGAGGAAATCCATACTGTTTTCCACAGTGGCTACTGTTGGAGCCCAGGAGGCCTGTGAGGGGTCGAGGATAGGGTCCTGCACCGCAGGTGTGGTGACTGGGCCTGGTTTCCGGCCTTGGGGCTATCTTGGGCTCTGACTGTTCTCATAACATTGGCCTGCGCATCATGTACACAGTAGCAATGCTAGCCTGAGAACTTCCCAACCTTGAGAGAGTAGATAATCTCGTGCCGGAAAGTTTCTCCTTTGTTTTGCTATGCACTCATGATTGTACTTAAGCCTGAAGACCGCGCAATAAACTTGCCTTATGCCAGCAGAGCATTTGGTCCTCTCCTATATTCAGTCCCTTGCCCAGCCTCACGACCACCCTTGCTGCAGCGGGCTGCGGCAGGCTACACCAGTCTGCATTCCCACCAACAGTGCATAGAGTTCCCTTTCTCCACATTCTAACCAGCACTTGTTTGTGGATTTGTTAATGATGGCCATTCTGACCAGTGTGAGATGGTATCTCATTGTGATATTAATTTCCATTTCTCCGACAACTAGTGATGCTGAACATTCTTTCATATGTCTATATGCCTTCTATATGTCCTCTTTGGAGAAGTATCTGTTAAGGTCCTTTGTCCATTTTTTAATTGGGTTGTCTGTCTTCCTGGAGTGGAGTCATGTGAGTTCATTACATATTTTGGAGATCAAACCCTTGTTCAATGTATCATTGGCAAATATGTTTTCCCATATGGTTGGTTCTCTTTTCATTATGCTGATGTTTCCTTTAGCCATGCAGAAGCCCCATCCATCCATCACAGATGAAAATAAAACTACCAAGACATGATCTGCTTGGGAAGGAGAGGTGGTCAATCTCTCAAAGGAGAAGGACCAAGAGCCCCTTCCTCAATGGGCTTTTATTGGGTTCTCAACACACAAGAACACAGGTAAAGCTCATCAGTCAATGTCAGGCGGCAAGGATCAATGGATAACATTTCAAAGAAATCTGAGGGATTAATCTGAGTTAGTGTCTGCCAGGTAAGGGGGTTGCAAAAACTTTGGGAGACATACTCATTTCCTCCTTGGACCCTTATCATTTAAATGAGAGCACTCTTAGCAAACAAAGCAGGTTTCACAGGACTTTACAAATTCTTTCTTATGGCTGATCACCCAGGGAACCGCTCTGGCCGGGACAGGGCTGCACTGCCTCCGTCATAGTTTCAGGCTTAAGCGGATTAGAGCCAGGATGCAAGAGATAAGAAAGACATCTCCCAGACTGAAATGGGGACACCAGCTATGTCAGAATAGCTAGGGGGCAAGGGCCCATCATCCCCTCTTTGCTGCAGCCCCCCAGAGTCCTTCCATGAGGGACTTCCAAATGGTTGTGCCTGGCTTGGGTTGCCTCTCCCTTGAGGGGTCTTATGCATCATTGGCTAACTGACTAAGCATTGGGGGCCAGAGATGGATGAAGCAGAAGCAGCGCTTCTGCCAGGGAGATAAGCTTTGTCTCCTTAGTGGCTCAGGTCCTCTTAACAGAACAGACCCAGATGAAATGGGTCTTCTGGGTTCTTACACAGCCTAGCCATGGGGTGCAATTACAACTCCTGAAACCAGGCAAAATGGTACACAACACTTATCCAGCTCTCCCAACACCAATTATTGAAGTGGCTGTTTTTGTTCCATTTTATGGTCTTTCCCCCTTTATCAAATATTGATTAAACATAGAGACAAGGACTTATTTCTGATCTCTCTATTCTGTTCCATTGATCTATATGTCTGTTCTTATGCCAGTACCAGATATTTTCATTAGAGTCATCTTGTAATATAGTTTGGTATAAAGTAATTTAATCCCTCCTACTTTGTTCTTCTTTCTCAATATTACTAAGGTTATTTGGGGTCATTTATGGTTGCATATACATTTTTTAAATATTTATTCTAAATGTGTGAAGTATGTCATTGGTACTTTAATGGGTATTGCATTGAATCTATAAATTGCTTTGGGTAGTATGGACTTTTAATGATGTTAATTCTTCCGATCCATGAACATGGTATATGCTTCCATTTATTTGTGTCTTCCTTCATTTCTTTCTTCAGTGTTCTTTAGTTTTCTGAGTATAGGTCTTTTACTTCCTTGGTTAGGTTTATTCCTAGGTACTTTATTTTTCTTTTTGCTATAGTAAATGGGATTTCTCTCCTAGTTTTTGTTTCTGATATTTCATTGTTGCTGTACAAAAATGCCTTTGATTTATGAATATTAACTTTGTATCCCACTGGTTTGTCAAATCAAGTAATTAGATCAAGTAGTTTTTTGGTGGAGCCTATTGGGTTTTCTATGTACACTATCATGTCATCTGCAAACAGTGACAGTTTTAGTTCTTCCTTTTAAATTTGGATGCCTTTCATTTCTTTTACTTGTCTGATTGCTGTGGCTAGCACTTCCAATACTATGTTTAAGCAAAATAAGCCAGGCAGTGAAAGACAAATACCATATGATCTCACCTTTAACAGGAACCTAATCAACAAAATAAACAAACAAGCATAATATAAACAAAGACACTGAATTTGAGAACAGTCTGACAGTGACCAGAGGGGGAGGGGAGGGAATTTCAGGGGAAAAAGGGGAAGGGTTTAGAGTAACAAGTATAAAGGACACATGGACAAAAACTATGGGGGTGGAAATGGGAGGAAGGTGGGGAGGGCTGGGGGCGGGGTAAAAGACAGAAAACTGTACAATATCAACAGTTAAAAAATACTGATAAAAACAAAAAATAATAAATAAATGAACAATTAAAAAATAGAAATGGTTAAAGAGGACACCCTTGTCTTGTTACTGATCTTAGGGGGAAAGCTTTTACTATTGCCCACTGAGTGTAATGTAAGTCTCTCATATATGGCCTATTATTTTGAAGTATGTCCCCTTCGACTTTGTTGAGGGATTTTATCATAAATGGGTGCTGTGCTGTATAAAATGCTTTTTCAGCATCTATTGATATAACCATGTGGTTTTTGTCTTTTATTCTGTTTATATGGTGTATTACATAGATTGATTTGTGAACATTGTGGCATCTGTGCATCCCTGGGATGAATCCCACATGATCACATATGATCTTTTTTAATGTATTGCTGGATCTTGTCTGCCAATATTTTGTTGAGGATTTTAGCATCTATGTCCATCAGTGATATTAGCCTATAATTTTCTTTCTTTGTTGTGTCTTTGACTGGTTTTGGAATTAAGATAATACTGGCTTCATAAAAAGAATTTGGGGAATTTCTCCTCTTCTTGAATATTTTGGAATAGTTTGAAAAGGATAGCAGATAGCTCTTCACAAAACGTTTGGTAATATTCTCCTGTGAAACTCACCAGTCCAGAGGTATCATGTGCTGAGAGTTGTTGATTACTGCTCCAATTTCACTAGCTGTTATTGGTCTATGCAGGCTTTCTTCTTCTTTTTGATTTGGTTTTGGAAGATTATGTTTCTAAAAACATGTCCATTTCAACCAGGTTGTCAAAATTCATGGCATGTAGTTATTCGTAGTAATTTCTTACAACTTGTCGTATTTCTGTGGTAGTGGTTGTAATTTTTCCTTTTTTGGTTCTGAATGTATTTATTTGGGTCCTGTCTCTTTATTCTTGATGAGCCTGGTTAAAGGCTTATTGATTTGCTTATCTTAAAAAAAAAACAAAAAAAAAAACAGCTCTTGGATTTATCGATCCTTTGAATTGTTCTTATTGTCTCTATGTCATTTAATTCTGCTCTGACCTCAATTATTTCCTTCCTTCTACTCACTCTGGGCTTTGTTTCTTTTAGGTATAGGGTTAGGTAGTTTCTTTGAAATTTCTGTTTTTTAGGTGGGCCCGTATCACTATGAACTTCCCTCTTAGGACTGCCTTCTCTGTGTCCCATAGGTTTTGGGCTGTTATGTGTTCATTTTCATTTGTTTCTGGAAACTTTTTGATTTCTTCTTTGATCTCATTATTTGATAGCACGTTATTCAGTCTCCATGAATTTGAGTGTTTTCTGAGTTTTTTCTTGAGGTTAGTTTCTACTTTCAAGCCATTATGATATAAGAAGATGCTTGATAAAATTTCAATTTTTTTGAATTAGTTAAGGCTTTATTTGTGTCCTACCACATGGTCTACCTTTGAAAATGGCCCATGTGAGTTTGAAAAGAATGTATATTTTACTTCTTTGGGGTGAAAGGTTCTGTATGTATCAATTAAGTCTATTTGATCCAGAGTGCTGTTGAATGCCACAATATCTTTGTTGGTTTTGTGTTTGGAAGATTTATCTATTATTGACAGTGGGGTGTTAAAATCCCCTACTGTGAGTGTGTTGTTGTTGATACCTTTCTTGAAGTCTTCCAAGATTTTCCTGAAATATTTGGGTGTTCCCATGTTGGGTACATATATGATTACAATGGTTATATCTTCTCGATGGATCATTCCCTTAAGTATTATTAAATGTCCTTCTTTGTCTCTTTTTATAAAATTCCTTATGAAACCTACTTTGTCTGAAATGAATATTCCTATACTAGCTTTTTTTCATGTCAATTTACTTGGAATATTTTTTCCATTCCTTCACTTTCAGTCTGTAGATCTTTTGGCCTGAGGTGGATCTCTTGTAGACAGCGTGTATATGGGTCATGTTTTCTTATCCATTCAGCTACCCTATGTCTTTTGATTGGATCATTTAATAAATTTGCATTTAAGGTTATTATTGATAAGTACTTATTAATTGCCACTTTTCTCTCTTTATTCATGATGCTCTGTCTCTCTTTCTTCATCTTCTTATAGTACCCCCTTTAGCATATGCTGGTTTGGTGGAGATGTATACTTTCAGCCTTTTGTGTGTGGGGGGAACTCCTTATTTCACCTTTCCTTCTTAATGACAGCCTTTGTAGGTAGAGTAGTGGTTGCAGGCTTTTGCTTTTCACTACTTGGAACATTTCTTGCCATTCTCTTCTGGCTTGTAGTGTTTCTGTTGAGAAGTAAGCTGCTATCCTTATCGGGGCTCCTTTGTTACCTCCTGTTACTCTCTTGCTGTCTTTAAGATTCTCTCTTTGTCTTTAAAACTTGGCATTATAATTGTGTGTCTTAGAGTAGGCATCTTTGGGGTTCATCTTGATTGGGACCCTCCATGATTTCTAAACTTTCATGGCTTTACCCCTCTCCCAGTTAGGGGAGTTTTCTGTTATTATTTTTTCAAACTGGTTTTCAACCTCTTGCTCCTGTTCTTCTCTTTCTGGTATCCCTATTATATAGATATTATTATGTTTCATGTTGCCCTGTACTTCCCTTAAACCTTCTTTGTTCCTTTTGATTTTTTTTTTGTTTTGTTGCTCTGTTTGAGAATTTTTTTTCTACCTTGTCCTCCACCTTGTTGATTCGATCCTCTACTTTATCTAGCCTGCTTTTATTTCCTTCTACTGTGTTCTTCATTTCAGATATTGTATTTTTCATTTGCTCCTGACTCTTATTGATTGTTTCTATGTCATTATTCATTCTGGTGTAGTTCACAGTAAGTTTCTTGTAGCTTCTGCGGAGTTCTTTTTAGTTCTCACTGGACTTCTTGAGCCTCCTTACCACCAATATGTTGAACTTGATGTCTGAGAGTTTGCTTGCCTCAATTTCATTTAATAGTCTTTCTGGGGATTCCTCCTTTCCTTTTTATTGGGGGTTATTTGTCTCCCCATTTTAGGTGACCTTTCTTCTGTGTTTCTGCATATTAGATTTATCTGCTTTGACTCCCTGTCTTTGTGGTGTGACCTTCTGTGGCAAGAAGCCTGTGAGACTCAGTGATTCAGTCTCTGATCCCCTGAGCTTGATGGTTCTGGTATGCCTTTTATGCCATTTATGTGGGCTCTCTGGTTGTAACTGGGTTCTGATTATTTTTGGGTCATTTTTTAGTGGGTCCTAACCTCCACCTGGGTAAGAGTCACTCTGCCCACCATGTCTGTATACTGTTCTACAGGTTCTGCTGGAACAAAACCAAACAGCCCAGGGAACACCCCCCCACACACAGATATCCCCCACACACAACAAAACAGTCAGTAGCAAATGAGCCAATATTAATAAAAGTGTAAAGAGATGGACTCTTATAAGAAATCAAAACAAATATGAGATGACTATCTGAAGGAAAAGTGATTTTGATATATGTATATGTAAATATATGTATAAAATTTATTTATATAGTGAGAGAGAAACAACAACAAATTATATATGTATATACACACACGTATATAATTGGAGGAAAAGATCTGTCACAGTAGTATCAACAACTAATGAGCTAAGATTATCATAGGTGGGTTGGGAATAAAAGGAAAAAAAGGAAGAAAGAAAAGCTTAAGAGATGTCTAGAGGAAAGAGAAGTGCTTTTGAGAGGACAGAGGGAAAAGAAATACTAAGAGTGAGGAATGAAAACCATGCTAAGACAGGGGGAAATTAGCATTTAAAATGAAGAAAAGAAAGGTCAAGAAGAAGGCAAAATGGAGTAGGAGAGGGGAATGGTGAGATTTGAAATACAAGAATAGTGACTATCAAAAATAAAATTGAAGAAATACAACCACAACCTACTTGCAAAGATTGATAAAGGTGGAGAGAGAATGGGGGTATTTAAGAATGAGAAAAAGAATGTGAAATGACTAATGACAAACAAAAATGGTTTTGAGAGGCTGGAGGGGAGAAATAGTAAGAGTGTGGAACAGAAACAAGTTGTAGCAAGAGAGAAAATGGAATTTGAAACAAAAATAAGAAGAGGAAGGAAGGGTAAAATGGAGTAAGAGAAGGGAAGAGAAAAATAAGAGATTTAAAATAAACTATAATATAAAACATGGTGACATATTAGGAACAAACATGAATGACAAGAAATGAATGTTAAAAAGCTATGCAGAAAAGAAACTAGTACCAATTATAAAAACTGAGGGGATCAGGGCCTAAGAAACTATGTAGCTCATAGTGTCTGGTGAAGGGCCCTTTCAGAGCTCTTTCTTCTTTCCCCTGCAGAAATGTACCCAGCAGGAGACTCCTGAGCCTGGCCTCACAGATCTGCAGAGCCTGTAATCCCTCAGGATTGGAGCTGGGCTTGCTTGTCCATGAGGGGAGATGGCTGGCTACAGCAAATTTCCATCATTCAGTTCCTGCCTTCCATTCTCAAGCCTGACACTCTCTCTCATGATGTTTAGCCCAAATTCTCTACTGTGAATAGCCCCCTGCTTGCAAGCCATGCTGGGTCAGGTCCTATAGTTCCTTCAGTGGACTTTATCCCACTGAGTTTTTTTTTAACAGACCCTCTGCACCCTCGCACATATGTATGCAAGCTCATGTCCCTGCCGAGTCTCAAGTTTCACCTCAGCTCCCCTTTCGAAAGAGTTTCTGTGTGGCCCCCATCCTGCTGCTTTGATCCCTGAGGGTCCTGCTCTCCATGCACTTCCCTTCCCTAAAAATCACAGAATCTCTCATGGTCAGGGATAGCCACAGCCTTTCAGAGCCTCTGACAGTTTTAGATAACGTGTCTCTCTGGATTTTTCCCAGATGGCGTTGGGAAGAGCCGGGCAGCTATACTATAACACATAGTCGTGGTGGAGTGCTGACCCTGCTACCTCCAGAGATCTTCAGCCACATGCGGGCCTGCTCCCACCACACTGTTTCTGGAGTCTGCTCCTCCCAGGTCGTCTCTATCTGGTGCATTAGCTCATGGCTCTTGGGCTGATCCACAGTCACCCCCAACTCTGCGCAGCCAGAAGTGCTGGGCCGGGTAGCCGTGGCAGCTCTGCTTGGAAGCCTGGGCTGCCAGCTCCCAGGTGCCTTGCAGGTGGGTAGGTTCTTGCCTATTGCCACTCAGTCCCCACTCTCTCCTTCATGTGCACGCTCACTTGCAGACACTCTCACTCATTCTCCACTGGACTCTTAGTCAACTGCTCTGTGTTTTGGCTGCAAGACCAGCCTGCGTCTGAGAGCAAGTGAGTGAAGCCTAAGTATGACTTTTGCTTAAATCTGAGTGTGACACATTTGATAAAATGCTAGAAGTAGAAAGAACACTAGAAAAGCCCTAATTAAATCTCCATCTTTAGCAACAT
Organism: Glossophaga mutica; assembly: GCA_039655065.1. Classification (NCBI taxonomy): domain Eukaryota; kingdom Metazoa; phylum Chordata; class Mammalia; order Chiroptera; family Phyllostomidae; genus Glossophaga; species Glossophaga mutica. The sequence goes on from CM077304.1 coordinate 81,179,610, forward strand.
GAGGCCATGCAAATTTTCCACATTAAGCTTACATGAAAATGTGTTTCAAAATGGGAACATTCTTGTACTTGTTTGGAAAATAAAAAAACTGGAATGTATAAAATAATACAACTAATGAGCCAACATTCTTTATACTAAACAGCACTCACATTTTAAAATATGACAGTAAACTGAATATTTATTAGGCATGAATGCTACAAATTGACTGTTCATGATAATTTGACAATAGTTTCCAACTGGAAAGAATTTTTTCAAAGGAAGTTAAATTATAGAAAAATAAAATAAAATAAATAAGAACATTTCCACTGTATTATTAAAGTGTTATTTTGCATCATTATGTTTTCTATTGGAGGCATTTACTGTTAAGATAGTTATTTCTTCAGTTAATAGCTAATCTATTTTTCATAGCCTCCTTTAGACTTATGTTGAGGACATATGGCTGGAAAGTGAAATATAGTAATTCATTCATTCATTCTTTTCTCTATAAAAAGAGTCATTATAGATCATACTTAAAAATGATGAGGCTATGAGATGTAAGGATGCTGAATCACTAAATTATTTTTGTTTATTGATTTTTGTATAAGAACTTCTCAGGAAAGCTTTATAATCAAGAACATCTATGCTTGACTTTGAATAAGTGAGAACAGCACAAAGGTTTTGAGATTATTTATTGCAGCATCTAGCATTAATTACACTGATTAATACAAAGACCAGTACCTTGAAGTGAAATGCTGACATAACAAAAATTGCAATATGTGATAACATCTTAGTAGTGTGGCAGTGGTTGGTAGAATACAGATAAAGCAGATGGGTCGGTTGGTCAATGCAATGAAAAGACACTTAAAACCTGTCACCTGTGGTAGCTTCAAAGGCAGTCCAGGCTAAGTGAATTTGTAGTTCTAGAGATGCCTGGAGAAAAGATAATTAGAAGTAGTATTTTTATTAATGGTTTTAGCAAAATATTATAGGAAAGAAGTAAGCTCAGAAAACAATTCCCAGGCTTAAAGTAGAATTGAAAAGGAATAGAGAAGTTCAAAAAACAAGAGAAGACTTTGAGGAGGACCTAGTGAAATTTCTCAACTGCATGGAGTGACTCAGATTTGTGCCAAAGATCAAATGAAGAGCATAACTCTGCCAACTCAAGCTTGACGTCTTCAAGATTATCTGACCTTCAGTTGAGATAGAGAAAGGCTTGACAGCAAGTAGCAAATGTGTCAAAATGAAACACATTTGAGAACAAAGTCTGGTTGTTTTAACTACTTGTACCTGGAACCGAGGGGAAAAATAGTTTGCCAAGGTTTCAAAATAATTATACTGACATAGAGCCACAAGTCCACTAAAGTCTTTAAAACAGCTATTGGATAAATAGAAGTTCATGAGCATAAGATGGGTTTTGTAAGCTGGGCAGCAAAGGAAGTCATTTATCAATACTCACTTTAGATGTGGTCATGCAGGATACTGCCTCTGCTGCCTCCACTGAATTTGGTTTTCTTTACAAAGAAGTTTTTCCCAAGGAAAATAATCAAGCCTAATTGAGGATCTTTTTTTTTTGTCTCCAGGATGTGGGACTTTATGATATCTGCCTAGCTGTATTCCATAAATGTCATATTCTATACATGCCACAACTTCAGTATGCCTCCTATTATCCCATTTTTCAAACAAGACTTGCAGTTGAGATTATTTTGTCTTTGTTAGTATGTGTATATGGAGGATCAGGGGTCTGAAAACATGATTTTACTTTTCAGATTTCAGAATAATGGTTATGCTTCCATACCAGGACCTGATGAGTACAACTGCCATTATCCAAAGATACCAGAACATAAACCTGATGATATGACTGGATGGGATTTTAGGTTGTATGTTTGGAGAAGCTGAGAAGATGGGAGGTGGTATGAAAGGAGTAGAACATGAGACTATAAAAACAATAGCACTATATATATATCTCAAACCATTTCTGCTTCTTCCTGGATGCATAGTGAAACCTACATAATTAGTCTCCATTTAAATTTGTTTTTGAAAATATGACTAGTTTTTGCCTATAAAATCTCCTGCCTGATCCTTGAAGTTACCTATTTCTTTAAAAGAAAGATGGAAGCCTTAGAGGTTGGTAGGAACCTGGTAATTGCTTGGAGGCAAACCATTCAGAAAGAGATGAGCAGCCACAAAACTTTAATCAAGACTTCTGGGGTTCTGTTGTTTTGTGGCTGCAGCAATTGGCATTAACCAAAGTTAGAGAGATTTTTTTTTTTTTTAGGGAATAATCATCTTATAACCAAAGATTAACATTATTTTTAAAGAAAAATGCATAGTATATTTTATATGTATATATATAGATAGATAGATATATTTTAAATGTGTAAATATAACAATTATTTTATTATTATTATGGAGAGGTTGAAGCTTGATAATTTTATTTTTGCTAAAACAATAACATTCACCACTTTTCACAGTCTATTATTTAAAAGGAAAGAAAACAATTACTAATATTTTTTCATCAACAAAATCCGGTGTGCTATATTCCATTTGGCAAACACTGATTTTTACTGGGGCCGATTTTTCTCACAATTCATGGAACACAAAATAATATGGAGTTTAGAGACATGGTTATAGGTGACTGTCTAGTAATAATTATTAACTTCTGAAGAAGCTGTCATGGGTATACATGATGTCTTTAAATTAATAACATTTTATATTGCCCAGACTGTTTTCCACAAGGACTGTTGTTCCCTTCTATTTGCCTTAATTGGGAGAGTTGATGACAGAGCTTGGAGTGCTACTTTAATCACGTAGGAACTGTGTTCCTGACACAACACAAAAGAGCTGGGACGAGTTAGTTATTATTAGAGAGGAGGCTGAAAGCTAAGAAAGTGATTGCTTGTTATTTTAACTTGAGACTTCGAAACTTCTAGATCACAAATAATGGTTTACTAATGCTTTTAAAGAGTTTGGGTTAATTTCTAAACAATTAATGAAAGCTAGGAGATGAATAATTTAACCTGAAGGGAAACGTGAAAAAATCTGTTGGATACAGATTAGAGATACACAGAAGTAATTCAAAGTGAGGAGCATGTTTGAAAATATTTTAAACATTAATACAACACCTAGCAAGCAAGATTTTTATGACTGAAAGTTGTCTTAGTCAGAAATGTGATTACTTCTATTTTCACTAATTTGAATGGGTTGTTTGTTTAGTGTATATGTGTGTGTTTCTGTGTGTGTGATGGAGTGTTGGATGCTGAAAAGAAAATTGATAGATATTACTAACATAATATATATTTAATGTTTATTTATTATGAGAAATGACCTGGTAATTCTAAAGAGAAGCATTATGCCTTTCACCTTCATCACCATTATTTGGTATGTTCTCTTTTACTCTTTCTTAAATAGGAAAATTTTTATTTTAATTATAGAAATTCTAGGAACTTAAGGTTTTTACTTTCTTTGATAATCAAATAATATTTATTATACCATTGAGAAATTCAGAATTATGGATTGTGTGATAGCATTTTCTATTCCTTTATTTGTTTGTTTTAAATTAAGAAATACAGTCTTACTCTTAAAGCACATTTTGAACCATTCATTAGGTTGCTTTTGTGTATGATATATTTGCAGTTCAGTGTATGAAAGCAATCCATACCTCCAATACTGTCTCACTTTTATTCTTTAATTCTTCTGCTCTGATTCCTGGTAACAACATTGCACATCATGTAGTGCTAACTCCACCAGGGTGCACGGAGACCATGACAAACCCTCCAAGACCAATGAGTGCGCTTGGCATGTGGCACTTCAGAGTTTAGAAAGTATATATATTATGCAACCCAACTGTGTCTGAGATTTTTCTAGTTCTTGTACTTAGCTAACTATTAGCTAGCCAAATTATTATGGAGTTGTTATTTTCCTTGGGCTTCCTGTCCCACCCCTCATCTGTCATATCTCTAATTCAAATCTCCCTTAGCTTTATTTGTACTCTCCTATCTTTTTTCTTTATTACACACGAAAATTTGTTATTCACAACTCATTAAAGCTGCTTCTTCCTAAGTCCTTTTTATCACTTTCTTATTCCAGAACTTTGCTGCCAAATGTATTCTCTTCCTGTCTAGCACTTGCCTCTTCAACTTAACTCATTCTCCTTGCCTGCAAAGACATAATAAATGGCTTGACTATTCAGAAGGAAAAAAAAAAGAAAAGAACAAAAAGAGCAAAGTACTTAATTTTATCCCATACACTTCCTCCCAGATAATCTGTTTTGCTTCTCTGGGCTATGCTGCAAAACCTTTACAATAACTAATTAGCAACCATAGTCGCCCTATGAATTCTACCCCTTTCTTAACTATATAAACTTCTATAAACTGACTTCTGAACCAATCACTCAAATGAAAGTGCCCTCTCCGTTTCTGGTGATCTCCTAATAATAAAATTTCATGGTGATTTCTTTTTTTTTTTTTTAATTTATTTGAGGTGATATTGGTGAATAAAATTACTAAGGTTTCAAGTCTACAAATCTATAATACATCATCTGCATATTCTACTGTATGCTCACCAGCCTGAGTGACCATTTATCCCTCCTGTACCTCCTTCTACCTTCTCCTACCCTTCTTTTCCTGTGATAGTCACCATACTGTTGTAGGTATCTATGAGTCTTTTTTTTATTTCTTTGCTTAATCCCTTCACCTTTTTCACCCAGCACCCATCTCCCCTCTGACAGCTGTCAGTCTATTATCTGTATCTCTTAGTCTCTTTCTATTTTGTTAGTTTGTTGTGCTCATTAGCTTGCACACAGAAGTGAAATTATATGGTACTTGTCTTTCTCTGACTAGCTTGTTTCAATTAGCGTCATACTCTAGAGGTCCATCCATGCTGTCACAAAAGTTAAGATTTCCTTCTTTTTTATGGCTGAATATTATTTCAGTGGATAAATGTACCACAGCTTTTCTATTCACTCATCTACTGATGGACACTTAAATTGCTTCCAAATCTTGGCTATTAAAAATAATGCTACAACAAACATAGAGGTGCATATATTATTTTGAATTAATATTTTTGAATTCTTTGGATATGTCTCCAGAAGTGGAATCACTGGGTCATAAGACAGTTCTATTTTTAATTTTTTGAGGTAACTCCACCCTGCCTTCCACAGTGGCTGCACCAATCCACATTCCCTCCAACACAACAGTGCACTAAGGTTTCCTTTTCCTCACACCCTCTCTAGCACTCACTGCTTGTTGACTTATTGCTGGTAGCTACACTGACAGGTGTGAGAACGTTTAATTGTCGTTTTAGTTTGCATTTCTCTGAGGATCAGTGACATTGACCATCATTTTATGTCTATTGGTCATCTGTATGTCCTCTTTTGTTTCTGTATTCTCATTTTTTTAAGGCCTCCTACAGTATCTGCTGTTTCCTTAATCTTCCCTTACTTGTTGAAATCCACTCCATTCTGTGGAAAAAAATAAATAAATAATTAAGGTCCTATGCACAGTAGCCCCACAGGGTGATTTGATCATAAATTCCTAACTGGGCAACTCATGGTGGTATGTAATTTCTTTACTAAAGGTTCATCTTTGCCTTAAGCAAGCTTTGTCTATAGTTTCTGTGCATCTACGTTAATACACCTTTGAAACATCCCCTATCAGACTCCTTTATTGCTTTCTCCCGCTTTCATGTAATCTTTACATTTTGTCCTTAATTTCAGATACATAAAAGAATCTGCATTTATTCTAATTTGTTGAGATCTTGCTTCTAGTTGTAGCCTCTGTTCGGCTTAAATGAATTTTTATAAAAGTTATCTACAGATTTGGACATTCTTTTTTTTTAATCTTCACCCAAAGACATGTTTCTTCATTTTAGAGTAAGAGGGAGGAAGAGAGAGAGAGATGGATGTGAGAAACATCAATCGGTTCCTCCTTTACAGGCCCAAACCAAGAATCAAACCCATAACTAGGTATGTGTTCTGACTGAGGACCAAACCTGCACATTTTTGGTGCACAGGACAACATTCCAACCATCTGGTAACCCCTGACCAAGGCCAGGTTTGGATATTCTTCTGTTGACAGTTCTATACTTGTACCCAATCTTGATTCAGTACCATTCTCTTAACTTTTCTTCCTCCCCCCAGGTCCTCCTAGGCTCATCTCTTCCACTTTATTCTGATCTCAAAAAACACTGTTTTGGGCTTTGGCTATTACACTTGTCATTTTATGTTCTTGTTCTTGAGATTTCATGCACTAATTTGGTTTCATTTAACTACACTCCAAAACATATATCATCATTCCTCTTCTGTCATCAAAACTCCAAACATGATCCCAGTTCCTAACTGAACTGTCCTTTTTACAGATGATGTATTTCTAAAGCATAGATATCATTTTCCCAATGCATCTATTTACACCATCATGTTAATTGTTCACCATATCACTAGGAGAATGATCCTTTTAAAACAGTTTAATTCTCTAATAATCTTGCTTAAAATCCCCTAACTACTTGCTATGAATGCTTTTATCCTGCTCATCTTTCTATTCTTTGATTTTGAAGATCTAGGCATATAAGTTTCTCTAAAACATATTAAAGCTTTCTGAAAAATAAATAATTTATTAAAATAATATATAAATAAATTTTACTATTTACATGAATATCTTGTTTTAATCTTAGTATTCTTTAGAACTAAATCTCTAAAATTATAAAACTATGTTGTAACTTTTATTTTGCACCACTTCATAAAAGTAACAGTCAGGAATTAAAATATTTACTTGTAAAGGAGCCAGATGAAGACAAAATAAAATTGTAGATTTTTATTTCCTCTGGAAAAGAGAACATTTCTCAAGTAAAGCAAGGTAAATCTATAGTAAAAAACTTAACAGAAAATACAACCCCAATGAAATGAATAGAAAATCTATCTACAAGAGACTAAGTTATACTGAATTTTCACCAGCAACAAGGTGACCTGGGCTTTCAAGTATTTCACAAAAGCTCCAAGTTATCAATATGCACGGGTGGTGACATCAGCTTGTGAATACTTAACAAGTGTGACGATTATGTCCTGAGAGTTATCCTTTTAAAAAAGAGGCAGAGATGTATAAAAAATTATATAAGTGATAGCAAATAGATACATATATGCATACGTACATAAATACAACTAATAGAGGAGAATGTAGGGCAGTATATTCAAAGTGATGGTTTGGAGAAAAGCTTTTAAAAGCCCAGAAGATTAAAAAGCAAATAATAAAGAAAAACAAAGCTGAGTTTAAGTGTACTGAAACAATTTCTACTCAACATGGGATAAAATTATATAAGAACACGTTTGCAACACAAAACTGGCAACAGCTTAATATTTAGAACATTAAACTATCCCAAATAAAGGAGCAGAAAAAGAGAAACTAATAAAAATTGGCAAAGGCTATAAAATGAAATTCACAGAAGTAACATATAAAGCAAACTCACTGGTAATTAGAAAAACTTCAAATATTGCAAGAATTTGAAAAAAAGTGAGGATTTTCATGCATTCTAGTAAGTGTGTAGCTTGGTAAGATTTGGTTTCAAAATGCCATCTAAAATCAGCATGCTGTAGCTTGCTTTCAGTAAGAAACACATTACAAAAGTGGAAGTCCAAATGATTGGCAATAATAAAATATTCCATAAAGAATGAAATCTAGTGGAAAAGGCTTTTTCATGTATTAAGTTATCTACTATTATAAAATAGAGCAATATTCAATATTTGCAAGTGTTTGACAAATGAAAACTTGTACATAACATTAGAAATAATGTAAATTTTCTGGAACCTTTCTGAAAATCAATTTGGCATGTGCATTAGGAACTTTAAAACATTTATAGGTGGTGATGGTTAATTTGATGTTCCAGTTTGACTGGCCAAGGGATTATCCAGATTACACACTATTATCAGGGGGCATGTGAATGTGTTTTCAGGTGAGATGAGCATTTGGACTGATGATTCTGGACAATAGGTGGCTCACCCCAACAAAGGTGAGCCCCATCCATCCTTTTGAGGGCCTGAATAGAACAAAAGGATGAGAAAGAAGGAATTTGTCCCTTGTTTTCCTGCCTCATGATTAAACTGGGACATTTTACCTAATCTCTCCAGGCCTAGGAATAAGGGTGACCCTATTTCATTGGTTCCCCTGTTTCTCAGGCCTTTGGATTCATAGTGAACTATGCCACTACTTTCCTGGGTCTCCATCTTACAGATGGCAGATTATGTGACATCTCAGTGATTGTCATTGCATAAGCCAATTTCTCATATTAAATCTCTCTATATATACTTATATATAATATATATATTTTTTTAGTTTTCCAGAGAAACAGAATCAGTAGGATATATATACACTCACAATACAGCCTATGGTACAATAACCTATGTTCTAGGAATTCTACTTTTACCTATTATAAGGGGCAATCAAAACATAGATTAATGCATAACTATACTTTTCATAGTATTATAAAGTATAATGAAAACTGGAACATTTTAAAACCTCAATATCATGATTAAGATTTAGAAAGCATAATTTATAATACTCTATTAGATGCAGCCATAAAAATTATGTATTGGAAAAATTTTAATGAATTAAGAAAACCTTTGTATTAAGGAGGAAAAAGCATAATGGCAAATACTATTATGTTGAAAAGAAATAAAATAATATAAAATATTAATAGTGGTGATCTATACTGGAAATTAACAGTCAATACATAGTGCCTTTGCTGGGAAGATACAAAAATTTTCTACCTTATTTACCTCTAAAAGTTCAACACTGAGTCCAATGCTTGGTATGTCCTAGGCACTCAATAAACAGTTGTTAAGAGAGTAAACTTGCATTTCAATTTCTTTATTTGCTTTTCTTATACTTTTATGTAATTTGTAAATTCTCACAAACGAGTAATATTGTTTTTATAATCATAATATACATATTACATAAAACAGATATGTTCTGGAGCCTTCTGTAAGGTTTATATATTATTAATTCAAGTTTTTCTTTTAATTTTGTCAATTAAATTTTATCCTTCCTATATTAAATTTAATTATCACAAAATCCTTTCACATTCATGAGCTTGATACTCAGCTCATATAATGACATCACACAGTATTTAATTTAAAATTTTTGGAAGAAAATTTGACCTTGAGTTGTGGGCACATAATGCAATATACAAATGATACATCATAGAATTGTAAACTTATAACCAAGATAATCTTATTAACCTATGTCACCCCAATAAATTTAACTATTTTTTATTTTATACATAAATTATATTTTATTAAACATATTACACAATAATACAAAAAGGTATTTTCTTTGAGACAATAATGTCAAATTATATTTTCCCTATTGAGCTATAATGGCATAGAAGAGTATATTTTACTTCTTCTGTGTGCAAACAGATGAAATTGTTCAAACATTTTATATTATGTCTTTATTCCCATTTACTGAGTGATAATTACTATGTTGAAAGATTAAGTGGAAGGAGAGACTGGAAATATGCAAATAATCTGTAATAAAAATCAATATTTAATAAACTTTGCTTTTTAGGAAAAAAAATAGAAAGAATTAAATATGCCCTTTGCAGTAGATTTAATTCAAATTTTTCAATTTAAGGCTTGAATTTCAATTTGCTGAGCAAACTTTCTCTATTTGAACATGTTCTCTTCTGGCTCAGTTGCATGTCTACTGATGCCGAAAGGATTTGTGTGAGTTGGCTCACATTTACAAAGCACCCAGTGTGAAATGGCATTTTCCTTCCTGTGCACTCTTTTTTTTTTTCTATTCCTTTCCTTTGTTGTTAATTAGGAATTCAAACAGGAACTTCACACTGTGATACAACTCATCAAGAATACCTATCACAGAAGAAAAACATACTTTATTCTATTAAAAAGTAAATTATAGCAGAAACTAGTTGTCTTCTCCAGACCATCAAGTCATGAGTTTCTATATTTATTTCAGAAATTTCATCTTCTCTTAAAGTAAAATAATAAAATTGAACATAGCTCTTGAAACCAAATAAATAGAAGCTGATTAAAGCTTGTCTACATATGTACAGAGTATTTAGAAATGCGGTGGGAAAGACAGGGAAGAATGGTTCTTTTATGACAAGGACAGATTTGAAGCAATCGTTTTACCCAAGAAGTAAGAGCATTATTGAGCAACTTCAAATTCCATATAGAGTCAGTTTGTCAACATTCTGTCATTGAAAAGCATTAGCTTGATTTTTATAGTTTTATTTAGTATAACCTGTGATGTATCAACAGCCCTCTGTTTCTCTGAATGTCTGTGAAAACTCAATTTCACTTGCATTTCATGGGCTGAGTAGAAAATAAAGTTGCACTGTGTAACACTGTAGAAGCAAGTCAATTGGGAGATTCTACTGTCTCCATCCATAACATTGAGGTCTCAGTAAAACTTTGAAACAAATGATATTTGAGGTCCCTCTAGGCAAAGGCTGACACTTTCAGCCAGAGGGATAGGATTTATATAAATATATATGTAATCTCCACATCCAGGAAGAAACAGAGCTATTATCTGCTTCCATGTGAGAAAACACTGAAAGATACAAATTTTATATTACTTTTAAACATATATAATGTTCTAATGGTATAAAATTGAATGTGTTCTTCCGAACACAGAAAACTTGACACTTAAAGATACTATTGTTCTTTGTCTATTAATTTCTTTCATAATTTCAATTTACTTAAATGCCAATATTAACTAGCTTGATCACTAACTACAGGTGAAAGTCATCCTTTTTTTTTTTTTTTTTTTTTGGCCAAAACTCATTTTAAGCATGCATCCCTTCATAAATAATCCAAAATAACATTTTAAAGTAATTTCAACACTACACTATTCTAGACAGTTTCTATTCTTTGAAAGATAAAAATTATGTTAGATATGATTCTAACATATAGATATTTATAGCCTAAAGAATGACATGTAAGAATAATCAAATCAACCCAAAGCAGTATGTCGATTGCTCTAAAATGTGACCCAACACAAAATTGTAAATTTACTTAAAACCTTGAGAGATTTTTTTGTGATTACATGTTGCAATGTATTTAATGTGTGGCGCAAAACAACTCTTCTTCCGGTGTGGCACAGAGATGCCAAAAGTTTGGGCACCCTTGCTCTAAATAAAACATTTCTGCGTGTTATTAGGACTCAGAGGAGAAACACCAAATCTAATTATGTGAAGGTGGGAGAGAACATTGAGAGATATTAACTATCTTTTAAAATTTTATTAAATTTATTGGTGTGGCATTGGTTAAAACATTTATGTAAATTTAACTGTATAATTAGGTGATACATCATCTGTATATTGCATTGTGTGTTCACCACTCAAAGTCAAGTTTCTTTCATAAGCACATGTTGTACCCCTTGACTTTCTTCTGCCTCACCCTAACCCCTTCCCCTCTGGTAACCACATACTATTGTCTGTGTCTATGGTTTTGCTGTTGTTGTAGTTTGTTTTATTTGTCTGTTGCTTTCTATTTAATATCCCACATATGAGTGAAATCATATGGTTCTTATATTTTTCCATCTGACTTATTTCATTTCATTCAAGATCCAACCATGTCATTGCAAATATCAGTATTTTATATTTTCTAATGGCCGAGTACTATTCTACTGTGTATATGTACCACATTTTTTAAATCAAATCATCCATTTAAGGACACTTAGTTTTTTTTTTTTTTTCCTTTGTCTTGGTCACTGTGAATATTGATGCAATAAACAGAGGGGCACATATATCTTTTTTATTTTTGATTTTTAGAGAGAGGGTGAGGGAAGGAGGAGAAAAGGGAGAAGAAACATCCATGTGAGAAAGAGACACAAATTGGCTGCCTTCTGTATGTACCCCAACTGACAACTGAAACAGCAGACAGGCCTGTGCCCTAGCCTGGAATAAAACTAGCAAACTTTTAATTTGTGGGACAATGCCCAACTAACTGATCAGACTGGGCAGGGCAGTTGTATATATACAACATATGTCCAAAAGGTATCCAGCCACGCAATATGAAAAATAGAGACACTTATTGAAAAAGACACAAGAAACATTGTACTTAGGACAATGACAACTCTACCCCTTCAAAGTAGACACCTTGGGACCTCACACGGTTCTCCAAATCACCGTCACCTGTCCCATAATATTTTCCTGAATCCCCTCGAAGGTCTGAAATCTCTTCCCTTTCAAAGGTGATTTTAGTTTTGGGAAAAAATAGAAGTCCCAGGGTGCAGAATCTAATCTGTAGGGAGTGCTGTATCACCTGGATGATGTGATGTTTTGCCAAAAAACTGCATGAGACATTATTCATGAGCAGGCACATTGTCATGATGAAGCTGCCAATCACTAGTTGCCCATAGCTACAGCCTTCTGATATATCTGAGTAGTTTCCTCAGAAGAATGTTCAAGCCTAACACAAAATTTGATGCAGACTTGTTGCTATACTGGCTCAGTCATTTTGAATGCAAGGGCCACACAGCACACATGCTCACTCAGCAGCGTTTACCACCCCCACTGACTAGTACAGTGAAGTCATCATTGCTCACGCACAAGCACTGTAGTCCACTCTCCTTGGCTGCCAAGTTACATCAATGTCGTGCAAATTGTTCTTATACATGAACAATGGCTGGATTTTTTCTAATAGACCTAGTCATATTTTTACAAATAAATGTTTTCAAATTTTGGGAGTAGATATCCAGAACAGAACTTGCAGAGTATATGGTAGCTCTATCCTTAATTTTTAAAAAGATTTTATTTATTTATTTATTTATTTTTAGACAGAGGGAAAGGGAGAGATAAAGAGAGGCAGAGAAACATCAATGTGTGGTTGCTTCTTGTGTGCCCCCTAATGGGGGCTTGGCCTGCAACCCAGGCATGTTCCCTGATTGGCAATCAAACCAGTGACCCTTTGGTTCATAGGCCGGCATTCCATCCACTGAGCCACATCAGCCAGGACTATTCTTAAATTTTTGAGTAACTTCTATACAGTTTTCCACTGTGCCTCTATCAATTTACATCCCCACCAGCAGTTTCCTTGACCTCCATAATATCTCCATCATTTGTTATTTCTTGACTTGTTAATAATATCCATTCTAATAAGTATGAGTTGGTAGCTCACTGTGGTTCTGATTTACATATAATTGCAACAAAAAGAATAAAATACTTGGGAATACTTGGGAATAAACTTAACAAAAGACATGAAGGAACTATACACTGAGAACTACAAGGCATTATTAGAAGAACTGGGGAAGACACAGATAAGTGGAAACATATAGGTTCATGGATTAAAAAAATCAACATAGTTAAAATGGCCATATTACTGAAAGAAATATACAGATTTAATACGATCACCATCAAATCCCAATGACATATTTTAATAAAATAAAATATTTTCAAACTTGAAACTTTTTTGAATGTTGAATTTAAATTTTCCCTCAAGCATACTGTACTTATTATTAAGTTCATATTAGTACAACTTTACCATGCAGTGTAGTTAATGAGTAATATGTTTCTCAGTACACAAATTTTCTGCTTTTACATTTATGTGCTCTCTCTCACAAAAATACATGACACAGTATTTCCATGAGTGTGTCTTTCATGTTTTGAAAAACATAATATCCTCTCATTTCATCTGATCACTCTGTACTGATGGATGCTGTGCTATACTGCAGGATGTCCGAGCACACACCATTTTGTAAATTGTTTCCATTTTAGTAAATTAAAAACATGTTCTAAAATATCACATCATGCTCATTCTTCTCAAAATATATTTCTCACTTTAACATTGATGAAATCAAGATTCATTCTAAACTGCTGTGTACATCAATACAATTTTCCACTTAAAAGTTATAGTCAGGAATTCTGGCCAAAATAGAGGTGTAGGTAGATACACTTTGTCTCCTTGCACAACCACCAGAAGTAACAGCAAATTTAAAAACAAAAAATAAGCAAAACTGCCAGAAAAATCAAACTTTATGGATGTCCGACCACCAAGGAGTTAAAGAAATATTCATCCAGACTGGGAAGAGGAACTGAGATGGGCAGGGCAGAAAAGACATACAGCAAGGCAGTGGCTGGAGGACTGGGTGAGTGAGGTGGCAGCTGGCAGACAGGGTGGTCCCTCATTTGCATGCCAATGAACCAGGAGCAAGACAGGTGGCACAACCCAGGGTTCCAGTGTGGAAAAATGAAACCTCAAAACCTCTGATTTTAAAATCTATGAAGGTTGAGGTGGCAGGAGAAACTCCCAGCCTCACAGGAGAGTTTGATGGAGAGACCCATAGAATCCTAGAACTTACACAAGCCCACACACCTGGGAATCAGCACCAGAAGAGTCCAATGCTTGTGGGTAACAGAGGAGGTGACTGAAAGCTGAAAAAGAGCTAAGCGGGTGGCATTGTTCCCTCTCAGACCCCTCTTCCAAATACAGTGCCACAATTCAACAATGTGAGTTGCCTGCCCAGATAAAGGGTTCCGTTACTATGTAACCCCAAAACAAATTATATATATATATATATAAATCCCAAATGAAAGAACAAATCAAAGCTCCAAAAATAGAACTAAGTAATGAAGACAGCCAACTTATCAGATGCTGAGTTCAAAACACTGGTAATCAGGATGCACACAGAAATGGTTGACTATGGACACAAAAACAGAGCAAGAAGTGAAGACTATGCAAAGTGAAATAAAGGAAAATGTACAGGGAACCAACAGTGAAGGGAAAGAAACTGGGACTCAATTCTACCATTTGGAGCAGAAGGAAGAAATAAACATTCAACCAGAACACAATGGAGAAACAAGAACTCAAAAACAAAAAAACAAAACAAAAACAAACAAACAAACAAACAAAACGAGGAGAGGCATAAGAACCTCTGGGACAACTTTAAATGCTCCAACCTCTGAATCATAGGTGTGCCAGAAGGAGAGGAGGAAGAGCAAGAAATTGAAAACTTATTTGAAAACATAGTGAAGGAGAACTTCCCTAATCTGGCAAAGGAAATAAACTTCTAAGTCCAGGAAGCTCAGAGAGTCCCAAAAAACTTGGGCCCAAGGAAGCAAACACTAAGGCACACCATAATTATATTATCCAAGATTAAAGATAAGGAGAGAATCTTAAAAGCAGTAAGAGAAAAGGAGACAGTTACCTACAAAGGAGTTCCCATAAGACTATCAGCTAATTTCTCAAGAGAAACTTTGCAGACAAGTTTTTGGCTTCTCCATTTCTCATACTGTTCTTAACCTCCCTATCTATTTTGCACCTATCATTTATGCTTCTTATTCCCTGAATCTTTTTCCTCATTCTCACCCCACCCCCTTGCCACTAATAACTCTCCATGTGATCTCTATTTCTGTGAATCTGTGCCTGTTCTAGTTGTTTGCTAAGTTCATTTTTGTTTTTGTTGTTTTAGGTTCAGTTGTTGATAGGTGTGAGTTTGTTGTCATTTTTCTGTACATATTTTTGAACACTATCTTTTCTTAGATAAGTCCTTTTAACATTTCACATAATAAAGTCTTGGTGATGATGAACTCCTTTAATTTGACCTTATCTGGGAAGCACTTTATCTGCCCCTCCATTGTAAATGAAAGCTTGGCTGGATAGAGCAATCTTGGATGTAGGTCCTTGCCTTTCATGACTTTGAATACTTCTTTCCAGCCCCTTCTCGCCTGCAAGGTTTCTTTAGAGAAATCAGCTGATAGTCTTATGGGAACTCCTTTGTAGGTAACTTTCCTCTTGCTGCTTTTAAGATTCTCCCCTTATCTTTAATCTTGGATAATATAATTATGGTGTGCCTTGGTGTTTGCTTCCTTGGGCCCAAGTTTTTTGGGACTCTCTGAGCTTCCTGGACTTAGAAGTCTATTTCCTTTGCCAGATTAGGGAAGTTCTCCTTCACTACGTTTTCAAATAAGTTTTCAATTTCTTGCTCTTCCTCCTCTCCTTCTGGCACCCTTATGATTCAGAGGTTGGAATATTTAAAGTTGTCCCAGAGGTTCTTATGCCTCTCCCCCGATTTTTTTTAGTTCTTATTTCTCCATTGTGTTCTGGTTGAATGTTTATTTCTTCCTTCTGCTCCAAATGGTAGAATTGAGTCCCAGTTTCTTTCCCTTCACTGTTGGTTCCCTGTACATTTTCCTTTATTTCACTTTGCATAGCTTTCACTTTTTCTTGTGTTTTGCATCCATACTCAATCATTTCTGTGAGCATCCTGACTACCAGTGTTTTGACCTGTGCATCTGATAGGTTGGCTATCTCTTCAGCACTTAGTTGTATTTTTCCTGGATCTTTGATGTGTTCTTTCATTTGGACCATATTTTTTGTCTTGGGGTGCCTAGTAAGGGGCAGAGCCTTAGATATTTTTCAGGGCTGCATCGTGGCACTATATTTGATGTAGGGGTTGGAGAGGGAACAATGCCACTTGCTCAGCTCTCAGCTGACTTTTAGTCACTTCCTCTGCTACCCAGAAGCAAATTGGGCCCTTTTGGTGCTGATTCCTGGGTTGGTGGTTTTGTGTCCATCCTAGGACCCTGTGGGTCTCTCCAATGAACTCTCTTGTGAGGCCTGGAGTTTCTCAGGCCGCCTCAATTCCCACAGGATTTTACAGTCAGAGGTTTTGAGGCTTTATTTCCCTCCTCTGGAACCCTGGGCTGGGCGATCCTCCTCACTCTCTAGGTGTTCCTCCCAGTTTATCCACATGCAAATGTGGGACCACCTGGTCTGCCATTGACCACCTTGCCAGCCCCAGTCCTCCAGCTGCTGCTTTGCCACTATTCCTCTTCACCCTGGCTGCCCATCTCCTCCCCTTCTACTGGTCTGGCTGAATGTTCCTTCTCTAATTCCTTAGTTGTTTGACTTCCATACAAGTTGGTTTTGTGGAAGTTCTTGTTATTTTCTGTTTTTAAATTTGTTGTTGTTTCTTCTGGCTGTGCAAGGAGGCAAAGTGTATCTACCTACGCCTCCATCTTAGCCAGAAGAAAAAACATTCTCATTTAGTCAGTTGCTAGAACAGTGTTAAAAAACTATCACATTATCCTAAACCTCTAATCTTTAAATTGTCTGCTGATCCAAAATGGAATTAAATAAGTATTTTGATTTATTTATAAAGCCTTAAATGGTGTGGATCAAACAATGCATGCAGAACTAAGTAACAATTAGATCCAGTCAAGCACTCTCATCTTGTCCACTGATGCCCAACAACTCAATATTGACTATTGACTATCTATGTCTAGATACAAGTCAATAAAAAAATAAACTGTTTTCTAAATTGGTGGTTGTGATATTTGATAGTTCCTCTCAAACAATGAAACCTAGAGACCAAAAATTTAAGAAATTGTAGTGTTAGCTTTTTTTGACGATTTTCTTGTTCTTTATGAAATAAACCAGATTCTAATAGACTTGAGAAGTCCAACAATTTAAAACTAACTTTACTTTTCTCATATTTTTTCTCATATGACTATATGAGGTCTGTCTGGAAAAACACAACCATTGTTAATGTAATGAAAAGGGTTGGTGCAACACGGATGTGACCTAGCAGCCAAGGAAAGTGGACTAAAATGTACATGCAGGAACAATGACAACTTCACTGTACTAGTCAGTGTGGACAGTAGACACAATTAAGTGAGCATGTGTACTGTGCAGCTATAACATTCAAAATGACAGAGCAAGTACAGCAACGAATTTGCATCACATTTTGTAGTAAGCTTGAACATTTCCCCATGGAAACTATTTGGATGATCCAGAATGCCACAGCTATGGGCAACTGGTGATTGGCAGTTTCATCACTATGATATGCCTGCTCATGCATCATGTCTTGTGTACAGTTTTTTGGTAAAATATCCAATCACCCAGGTGACTCAGTGTCTCTACAGCCCAGATTTCATGCCCTGTGACTTCTGGCTTTTCCCAAAACTAAAATCACCTTTGAAAGGGAAGAGATTTCAGACCTTCGATGAATTTCCGGGCAATACAATGGGGCAGCTGATGGCAACTGGGAGAACTGTATGGGATTCCAAGGTGCCTAATTTGAAGGGGACTCGGGCATCATTGTCCATACATACAATGTTTCTTGTAGCTTATATTTTCTTCAATAAATGTCTCTATTTTTTATATGGCATGGCTGGATATATTCTGGGCAGAGCATATGTATATATATGTAGTCCTCAAGGAAGAAGAATTGGTGGGGGGAAAAGAAGAAAATTTAAACTGACAGGAGAAGGAAGAATAAATCTAAATTAGAAAACTAAATATAATAGGGAAAGAGCAGAAAATAAAGGACAGTGTAGAAAAATCAATGAACTAAGGGAAAATGAAGTGAGTATATTTCCAAGCTGGGGTCTCCAATTCAATTTCCTGTTCTGAGGCCGGAGAGGTAATTGAAATGAGTAAATCATGGTGGAATAAGACAACCATCATCCTCTTTTCATAACTTTTCTCTCCCCACATTTGATAGATATGTAAAAGTAAATTATTCTCTTAAAAATGAAAGCAGAGCAACATCATCCTCTGTTCAGGGAATGGTGGGCAAACCCATGTTCACGCTGGCACTAGAAGAGGATGAGAAGTAGGTACCCTACAGCTCTGGCCAATATTGAGAAACTTCTAATTTTTAAAGAGAAGTTTTAATCATAATGTTATAAGAAATTTGAAATGTTGAAAACTTATTTAAAATATTTAAATTTATGTGAATACTCTCATCATCCCTTACCAGCTCTATAGCTATAGGTGTGGCTTTGGCCTTTAGGAATCCTGATTATATGCTTACTATTAAAAAGTTAAGGGGAAGGGGAGAAATAGTGTTCCTAACTTTATCCCTATCTGTTCTCAAGGCTTGCTGAGCCCTGCTGTGTTCTGCATTCCTATCTAGATTACCTTACTTTCCATGAGATTAGTGTATAGTTCTCTGTACATGGTCTGTAAGAAGTAGTTCTATGTTCTCACTCATTTTCTGCTTCTATCAATTATTTTTAAAAGAGTTTAGTGTTAGCCCTAGCCACGTATCTCAGTTTGTTAGAGCACTGCCCAAATATACCAACATTGTGGATTCAATCCCCAGTCAGGTCACATACAAGAATAAACCAATAGGCATAAATAAGCATAAATAGGCATAAATAAGTGAAACAACATATCAGTGTCTCTCTCAAATCAATCAATCATGGGTTTATTATTTTGCTTTAGTATAAATTCATTTTTTAATGGGAGCCTCACAGTGTGCAATTCTGGTTTATTTGTTTTCATTTATTATCTAGGACCAGGGAAGTAAACTGAATGAAACAGGCAACTACAGCCTATTTCTAGCGATATGCCCTACAAGAAGGGCTGGCTTCAGAGCTATGGGATCACCAGAGTTGCAAATGGTTCAGCACTCAGAAGGAATCTGGTGTTTAACTGATGTTTATGTGGCTGCTGTTACAAAATTATTAATATTTTTATATTTCAATGTGCTCTGTAATTGAAGTTTGAGAGGACAATTGATCACGAACCAGGGCCTAAGTGCCGCTCACACATGCCATCCTGATTCTACCTCCCATCATCTCCATGCCCCGCCAGGATGGGCTCTTTCTGGTGGCTCTCCCGCTGCTGGGTACAGAAATGGCAAGAGTTAGGGTTGGGTATGTGATCCTCAGGGACCGAATCATGGAGCTGGCCCCAGGTCCTGTGAGGTACTAGGCTCAACTTGATATGCCTAAGAAGCATGGCAATTAAATAAAAAATAAAAGCACCATGATAATTATATAGAGACCACAGAAGGAAAAAGAAAAAGACTTATTTCTGCCTTTTGAACATTAAATCCCAGTTTTATTTTATATGGGGCTCTAAAAATTGTGTAGCTGGTCCTGCTTTCCAGAGTACCTTCCTACTGCGGAACTACACTTTCCCTTGTACCCACACACCTCTTCTGCTCTGCCTAAACACACAATATCAAACTAAAAAGTCCAGGGAAACATAGAAGTTTTTAAAAGCTTAATTTCTCTTAAAAGAGAAATGGGAGGCAATTCCTTTTAAATGCAGAGTTACTCTGTGCCCTGAATCTGTAAAGTGTGAAAAGCAAGTGCTTGTATAAATAGCTATCACTTTTTTTAAAAAAACCACACATGCATGCTCACTTTAGTTTCCTCACACAAATAGTGTGTATAAGGCAGGGCTGTGATGTTCTCAGACAAACTTCATTCACATTCCATTTTTGCCCCTTGCTAAATAGGTAACCTTGGGCAACTTATTTAACCTTTCTTAGCCAGTTTCACTCTTCTACAAAATAACTGTAATAATGGACTTGCAGAGTAATTCAGGTTGAATGGTGCAATAATTAACAAATATATAGTATAGCCCTGGCCAGGTAGCTCACTTGGTTGGAGTGCTATCTCCATACATTAAGGTTGTGGGTTTCATCCCAGGTCAGGACGCATACAAGAAGCAACCAGTGATACATAAATAAGCAAAACAACAAATCTATGCGTATACTTCTCTCTCTCTCTATCTCCCTTTCTCTCTTCCTCCCTCCTCCCCAAATTACATCTCTATTTCTCTCTCTAAAATCAATAAAAAAAAAGAAAAGAAAATACTGCCTTGGCTGCTGTGGCTCAGTGGTTGAATGCTGGCCTGTGAACCAAAGGGTCACCAGTTCAACTCCCAGTCTAGGGCATATGCTTGCATTGCAGACCAGGTCCCCAGTAGGGAGTGCATGAGAAGCAACCTCGCATTGATGTTTTCCTCCCTTTTTCGTCCTTCCTTCCCCTCTCTAAAAAGTAAATAAATAAAATCTTTACAGAAAAAGAAAATACATAGTATGTTTATCATATAGTACAGAAACACTAATAAAAACATAGATATACAATTTAAAAACTATTTTATGGTTTTAGTATTTCACACAAGATCAGGTGCATTCAGGGTGGTATGGCCATAGACAGTTTTAGTATTTCAATGCATACAGAGTAAGTTCATTTTGTGTCATATACAAAGAACCCATAATTTTAGTTGAAGTGTTCCGAAGTCATTAAAAAGTGTTTGTAAGGTCGTATCCATTGAACCTGGATATGCCCATCAACTGTCATACTATACAAGAGTTGAAATGGCAAAGACTGCTTTCCATCAGCAAGTGTGAAGTTAATGTAATGGCTTTGAAACCCTTAAGCCTGAAGCAAAGTGTTTGGTCTTTCAATGCCAAGTCTTTTTTCTTACATGCTGAGAATTTTCTTAATTGCTTTGATATGTGAGAATGTGATTTATAATAGTATTGGAATAGTGATGGATGTCTATTATAAGGTACAATTACCATAAGCATGAATCCAGATATCTTTTTCACTTCTATTATGCAGTAAACAATATTTGATAAATTATACAGTTTAAAATGTAATAAAATTAAATTCCAAATAAACCATAATTTCTTATTGGGTTTCTTTAAATAGACTCTGTGAAATTATGGAGGGTATTGGCAGCACCTAATTTGTTTGGTCTCCTAATAAAAATTCACAACTTAGGTCAGAGTTGTGGAAAAACAATTTGTGCAGCAACAAAGTATACTTGTATTAAGTTTTTATGGATTCTATTTTCAAGATCATGAAATTGTCATCTTAGGCTTAAATAACACAGATCCTTCCTTCTAAAAGATAACTTGTAGTTCATAGTAAGTGTAGTACAATATCATACCCACTAAAAGTATAGACAAATAGTAATTAACAGAAGGCAGTGAAAGTCCTCTAGGACCGCTAACTGAAAGCAGAACAAATCACATTCTTGGAAAAAAAGAAAAGCCAAGAGAAAACTTTTAATTAGTCTCTGATAAACTTGGGAAAAACTATGCAATCAATAGGGAACAGAGCTTATTAGGAAAGATAGGCAAATGGTTTTAATATAATTTATTCAGTATGTGTATGTGAGTAGGTTACCTAAATTACATTTTAGAAAAGAAATTAATATGATAAAGATAGCTAAGTTTTAATTATGACTAAAATTGTTAGAAGTAATTATTTAGTTGGTAATAAATACTATAAATACATGCTAAAACCTTAGGAATGTGTTAAAAACATTTCCCAAATGATCTACAGTATTTATAGACACAGGGTTAACACCATGAAATGAAATGCACAATTGTGAAATAAGTTTAAATCATTCTTCAAATTGTAGGTACCAAAGTATAGTTGAAATTAATTTTGATTGAAGTAACTAAATGAATAGCTTCTGCTTCAATGAATTAAGCCAAACCATATTTTCTCTAATTTAGACCTACATTCTTTTATTCTTTATCTGATGGAAATGGGCAGATATTTCCTTTATTATTGCAGGAGAGCAAAAACTCATCCTCAGCTTTCTCACATATTTTCTATCTTTTGGTTTCATTCACTCTGCACTTCTTTGTACAGGTCATTAAAAGCTTCACACTATAGAATGAAGTTTGTAGAATATTTTAACAACATAGAATGGAATAGATAAAAATAGGAAGGTAGAGCGAGAAAAAAGAAGAAATAGAGTAAGGAATGCTATTGAAAATAACAGGTGAAATCAATCAAGAATGTTGAATCTAAAACTATTTGATCTCTATTATGTGAAGTGCATTGTGTTTGAATTCATAAAATCTTCTAAAATCTGTTTGATTAAAAATAAGAAAAATATAGTTATTTTACTTCTTTTTCAGGGCTTTGTTTTATAAAGAAGATTAATGAATACCTTAACAAAAAGTTTTTCTCTTTACTTTTTTCCTCCCCCCTGCAATGTTTGCATCATTATCTAATGACGATGTTATATTCTTAGGAACTGTGATGTAAACACTCAATAGAGATATGTTTTACTTGGGAAAGTTTGGGAAAGATAATGTTTATCTTCTAAAATCCATTATAGTTAAGAAGAGGCAGCTTAAACATCATCAGATTTCAATATTTAAGAAGATAATTTTTAAACATCCCAATAGAAATATAAGCATGATATCACAGATAGCACTTTAAAAGAAATGACTAGTAAATAGGACTAGAACACTCTCAAGAAAACAAATTCTGAATTGACATCAAAAGATAAGTTTAAAAAATATGATGCCATTTACACACTCCATTTACAATAGTAATAATAAAGCTATAAATTATCCATGCATTAATTAACAAAAGAGAGGTAAGACTTGTGTGCAAATGATCATAAACTATTACTGAAGGAAATTATAAAAGATACAATAAAAATTAAAAAAAATCCCATTTCCATATGATTAGAATGATATATTATACTACAAAGATGTCTACTCATCCAAATTTGATCTGTAGTCAGTGCAATTCCAATCAAATACAGTCAACTTGTTTGAATATGAAAATATGATTAAAAAATTAGAGAAATGAAAATGAAAACCACAAGGTATGATTACTATTTAAGTCAGCCTAGGTTGCCATAATACCATGAATTAAGTGACTTAACCAAATGAAATTTATTTTCTCACATTTCTGGAGGCTAGAAGTTCAAGATCAAGGTGCTGGCATGATTGGCTTCATGCAGGAATTCTTTCTGGCTTGTAGATATTTGCAGTCTCTCTGTGTTCTCACATGACAAAAGAAAGAGTGCACACTCTCTGCCATCTCTTCATATAAGGATACTGATGCCATCATGAGGGCCTCATGTAAAACTAATGATTTCCCAAAGGCCCCATCTCCAAATAACTTACATTGGGGGTTACGGTTCCAACATAGGAATTGTGAGGGGATACAATTTAGCCCATAGCAATTATAATACAGGTACATAGTTATTCAAATTTCAAAATTTGAAAAGACCTTCTTGCAAGATTGGTATATAACATCCTTATAGTTAACAATACTGTATGAAGAACTTAAAAATTTTATAAAAGGGAAGACCTTATGTTATGTGTTTTTTAACTACATACAAAAGCACACATGAGGAAAAGAAAAAGTAAAGAAAGAATATACCAGGATTCTGGTGAGAATGTGGAGAAATTGGAATAGCCATTCAGTTTGTATAACTACTTTGAAATTTCTTAAAATTTTAAACATACGCTGTTTTTTTTAATCAAGCCATTCTATTCCTAGAAGTCTACATAAGAGAAATGAAAGCATATGTCTATACAAAAACATGTACATCAATGTATACAACACTTTCATTTGAAATAGTCCCTAACTGCAAGTCACCCCAATGTCTACCACAGGTGGATAGATGAAAATTTGCATATGCCCATGCAATAAAATACTACTAAGCAATAAAGAATGAACTACTAGACAAAGGGTATTCATGACTATGATTCCTGAGGAATAAGAAACAAATTAGCTGACCCCTACACATGTTGGGGATTCCGACCTGGAAGTCCAAGCAAGGATTAAAGATAAGGAAGGAGAGTTGAAAGCGAAGCATAGCAGCCTTGCTAAGCTGAGAAAATGGAATTGGAATTCAGGGAGGCTGGAGATAGATTACCATATAAAAATATCTATACAGTAAAAGAGCCCAAGAAATTTGCACTTGAGTTTGACTAAGTACTGAGTGGTAGAAGCTCAGGGTGTGATCTCAGAAGAGAGATGAAGACAACTTCTGCAGAAAGAATAACAACTTGGGGCAATAAACCGGAAAACTCTCTTGGGTCACACAGGGCTGGGAAAGGCTTGGCATGCAAATGGCCATCGTAGGAAAATTTTCTTATTATGAGAACATTTAATAAAGGTACCAGAAAAACTAAACATCAGGAAAAGGGTTACATTATCCTTAAAATAAAGGCTATAGAATAACTAGCAAATTTTAAATACAAGCCTTGAAAAAAAACAGATAATTTGAAAATAACTGACAAATAAAATTCAACAATTTTTAAAAGGAAAGCAACAAAATGCAAGAGACTCATCTATGAGACAATGCATATCAAGCAAGCATGTAATTACTAGAAGGATCAAGAAAATATGACTCAGTACAAAAGAAAAATCAGTTATTAAAAACAGACCCCAAGACGACAGAAATAATAGTTTAACATTCCATATGTTATGTATATTGGATGGATTTCACGTAAGATTAGACACTAGATAGAAGAATATAAGTGCAAACAAATACCTAGAAATTGAAACTACCCCAAATGAAAGATGAGAAAGTTAAAACAAAACAATATGCCCTGACCTATGGGATAATATCCAGCCATCTAATGTTGACATAACCGGAGTCCCAGAAAGGGAATTAAAGAAATAATGTTTTGCTAAATTTTAATTAAAAAAAAAAGATGGACTGTGGGAGTGGCTGGGACCTGGCAGGGGAGAGGATTGGGGGAAAATGCAGGATAACTGCAACTGAACAACAACAACAACAAAAACAGCCCACAGATTAAAATACACAGACCACCCCACATAATGCATGAAGAACGGGACAAATTTAAAACACTACTTAGACAAACACTTAGAATAAACACAGAAATATATTTAGAGGAATCATGGTGAATAACATGTTAAAGGTTCTCTTGAAAAAAAAAAACAACTATAAGTGAATAAATAGGTGAAAAAACTCAGCAGAGACTTGAAAACAATAGAAAAGAGCCAAATGGAAGTAGGTTTTTTTAAAATTTTATTTTAATTGTTGTTCTTGTACAGTTTTCTGTCTTTTATTCCCATGCCAGCCCACCGCCCCAGCCCTTTCCACCTCCCTCCCATTTCCACCCCGTCTAGCTTTTGTCCATGTATCCTTTATACTTGTTCCTGTAAACCCTTCCCCTTTTCCCCTGAAATTTCCTCCCCTCTCCGCCTCTCCCCTCTGGTGGAAGTAGGTTTTGAGGTACAAATTCCTGAGGTAGAGAAGGTTTCTGCTGGGAGACACAGTCACTGTTCCATTGCAGCATGAGTGTTAGCGGCTGCTTGGCCCTGCCTTGGCAGGGATAACAGACCTGATCTTCAGGAAGCAGGGGTGCTCTCACACCGTGCAGGTGGCGTGGAATATGTTTGAATCATGGGCACTCTTTGTCAGTCCCTTGCTACACACTGACAATAAACAGACAAATGCAACAGCCCTGTCTGAGAAAAGCATCATGTCCAAAGGACGAGGGTCTGGGTCAAATGACTAAGTTCACTTAGGCAAGCAGAGGTGCCAGTATAAGTTGAGGGCATTTAGAATACGTGGTGGAGGAAGAGAGTAATAAATAACAGTTGCAACCTGAGACCAGCTGCAGTGATGAGGGCTTTCTCTCCCAGGGTTCCTAAAAAAAGAATTCATCCTACTCTCCCCTACTCGTGAAAAACCTCATAGACACAGACTACAGTATGGTGATTTCCAGAGGGAACCAGGCTTGGGGGGGAGGTAGAAGAGTGTATGGGGGGATAAATGGTGATAGAAGAAGATTGGACTTGGGATGGTGAACACACAACACAATATATAGATGGTGTATTTTAGAACTGCACACCTGAAACCTACATAAAGCTATTAACCATGTCACCTAGTAAATTCAAAACAAAAGACAAAAAGAAAAAGATGAATGAAAAAATCCTAGAAGATTCCAGGATGCTTGTTACCAATCGTGGTGGATACTGTATTGTACTGCCCCAAACTCTCTTTTGGTTTAGATCCTTCAGCTGCTGGGGTGCTGCAGGCAGAAAGCCCTTATCTTTTTTTTTTTTTTTAAATATATGTGCTTTTTTATTTTAAAGATTTATTTATTTGTTTGTTTATTTATTTATTTTTACAGAGGGGAAGAGAGGGAGAGAAACATCAATATATGGTTGCCTCTCATGCATCCCTTACTGGGGACCTGGCATACAACCCAGGTATGTGCCCTGACTGGGAATCGAACTAGGAACCCTTTGGTTTGCAGGCCAGGGATGCATCCACTGAGCCACACCATCCAGGGCAGAAAGCCTTTATCTTTATAATCTTTTTAATATGGTTGTGATCATGAAAACTACCTCCTAAAGCGATGTTCCCTTTCTAGGGTTGTACATATCTAATGAGCGATTAATGGGGGTGTAAATTCCCAAACCCCACATCCTAACCAAAAATATGCTGAAGGATTCTCCCAGCGGAAACTTCAAAAGACTGCATCTGAATTCAAAATCTTCCTAGGTCCCACCCTATTTCCTTCTCTTTAATAAGTATTGATCACAAAAGCCCACCCCCAAATCTTCCTAATTGCTAATACCAAAGTTTGTTATTCCAGGGGACCAAAAATGGGTATAGGATACAATTGAAAAGCATAAATAATATTGGAAAGAGTGGCTTTAAAAATAGAAAAGAAAATAAGGGAATTTCTACATTATCATTTGTGTTTCAGGTATAAAAATATTCCCTTCTGGACTGGAGCAAGAAGATGAGAAACCCTAAAACAATAGCAGTTGCAATTAAATGGGAAGAATAAAAAAGATAAGATTGAGCTGAAAGATCAAGCAAATGTAGAACAATGTTTAAAGTAAAAAAAGCAAGATGATATTTAAGAAAAACACAAATATATAAGAAGAAAAGTACAGTAGTCACTGACTAGTGAATACATTTATATAAAACTAATTTGTATACTAATGTTCAACTGCCATGATCAATCTATTTAGAAAGGGTAAAGGGCAAGGATGGTTTCAAAAGACTATTTGAATGCTATAAACCTGAACAGAGCAAAAGGTAACCACAGATGGCAGAAATCGTGAGTCAGAAGGGAAGAGATTGCTGAAGGAAAGGGATATCAATGTTTTACAACTTTTATTTTATATTGAGTTATAACATACATACAGCAAGCTGTGTAAATCTTGTGTGTACTTCTCTTTGGATTTTTACATAGAGATGCACCCTTCTGAGCAATACCAGGTCAAACATTAGAAAGTTCCCTGGACCCAGAGATTCCTTCTAGCTCTATCCCAGTGACCTGTATTCCTTCACCAGAACTGAGCATTGTCTTGACTTGTATACCATAGATTTGTTTTGCTTGTTCTTGAGCTTCATATATGTAGAATCAAGGAATGTACTCTTTTGAATCTGGCTACTTCCAGTCAACATAATTTCTGAAACTCAGCCATGCTATCGTGGGATATCATTTCAAAGAGGAATGCCAAAAGATAACATCAGTTGTTGTAGAAACAAGAAATGCAAGTTTGGGGATAAAAATAAGGATATAAATTCCTGGTAGAGGAAAGACAGGTGTTTTCTAAAAAATGATAACATATAAGCATTTTATCAAGGGATTTTTAATGTTTCAGAAAAAAGTAACACAAGCGTAAGTAGTACAGAATGTTTTCTTCTGGTGAGTAGAATTGAGAGTGGGAAGGAAGTGTGCCTGCAACGAAAATTTTGATGCTGGGCATATATTATATAGATAACAATATAAACTTTTTGTTTGTTTGTTTGAGGAATTAGTATGTTTAGTCTGAGATGTTAATTATAGGGTATGAATCAAATTTGGCTGAAAATATGGAAGTATTTTCTGATGAATAACTAAAATAAAACACCTTATCAAGGAGTGGATTTTCATAAGGTAATTGAGGGATGTTTCATACATGTAAGAGACAGTCACGGCCTTCTATGGTTTAATGTGCCGTTAGCTGAAAGATTTCCAAAGAACTGCTATTAGATGCCAGTACCAAATTATTTTAAAATAATAATGTTTAAGTTCATTTTATAATAAGAAATCTCACAACACTTCCTTCTTCATGTACACCTTATGTTAAAGTAACTTCAGTTATTAAAAATATAACAACAAATTTAATTTAACCCAAGGCAAAATAAAACCTTATATTAAATTTCTATGCAGATAGTGTTGCTGAAATCTCTATAAGAAATCAAAGGAAAAAGAAGCTATAAATACCTAAACAACTTACAAAGCAGAAATTGGTTCTGTGAGGACAGATTAATCTGGTTTAACATGTGCTGAGTAATATAAAATACACAATATACTTCATGAGGAGTTTCATATTGTCCATATGCAGTTCAAATTTACCCCTCAGAGAAAATGATATTGTTGATTCTTAATGGTCAACCTGAATTTTCTTTCCTAACACTTTTCCCTGAACTAGAATAATAGTACTAAACAGTTCTGTGTACTCTTGGGGGAGCAGACATAACACAGCTGGGTGACCCATAACTTCCCCTGGTATCCAAAAACATCTGGAATGCAAGCTGGCATTCTGGAAGGGATGGTGCCAGCCCATTTTGTTCTTCAACCATTCTAATTGTTGAAACATGCTTCTTCGTATGGAGCCCACTTTGTAGACTATATCAATTAAATGTATTACTTTTCTTTCAAATATTATGGTATCTACTACATAGTTGGATTAGGAAAGTGTTTCCAGATCTAAAGCGCGAGCGCGCTCACACACACACACACACACACACACACACACACACACACACACACACACACCCTCCTTAACTATTATGCAATATTTAAAACAATTTGTTTCCTCTCAGCAGCCCCTCACATCCTCATGGCATGTCTTCCTCCTAAGCGACACAAACTTCCACTTTATATTCACTGTTCAGAATCATCCCAGGTTCCTGCTTTTAATGCATTTAGGCTGTTATCACTCTCAAGAAGTAAGATTGACTGTTTTATCTCTGACCTTTACTTCCATGGTCTTACACCTTAGTCATAAAATGTTAGTGATCAAGATGTTTTCCATATCTGTGTTTTTCCTACTTTGCCCATTTTGCCTGGGATTTCAACTTCTATCACCTGACCTTCATTTCTCAAGATGCAACAAATCCTAGTCCTTTATAAAACTTGAGTTAAATGTTTTCTGTAAGAATGCATTTTTTGACCCATCACTGATATAATTTACTACTGTTTGTGCTCCCACTGAATCCCACCCTGATAGCTATCAAGGAAGAACTCATTACAACAGAATACTCTATGCTTCTGTCTCCTCCAAGTACCAAATCATCTGCCACATTCTGACTGTACAATTTCCCTCCATAATCCCTGCCTATTGTTTTTAAGGTAAAATTAAGAGGATTTAGCCCACATAGCATTGAATATAATTCTCTTCTTTATGGTCTCAGGCTATATCTTTAGCTTCATTTCCTACAGTCATCAGCTTCCTGTAGTCAGCAGCTTTCCTACCACCTTAATATTTAGCTGTCAGTAAATTTCTTTACATTACAAATAACCCTAAACTCACGTTTCCCCCAAAACCACCAATATTTTTCACTTACTTTCTCGGAAGGGCAGTGGGTGATTCTTTCATATCATTTAGATCTTAGCTCAAATATTATTTTTTCAGAGAGGCGTTTATTGACTCCTGTATAAAAAGGTGTTCCTCATCCTTCATGACCCTATCTTTATTCACTTAGCACTGTTGCAATCACATGGTAATGCTTCTTTTTTGGGGGGACGGGCTTCTTTCATTTAAAATAAGTGTAATGATAGGGATCTTTTCTTGTTCTCTGCTCTATTTCTAACACCTAACACACTGTCTTCTGTGTGAATGAATAAATGTTTATTTAGTGAGTGAATGAATGTTTTATTAGTTACCTAGGAAACTCACTAGTGTGTCAACATCTTATACTTCCCCTTCTTCAATTAGCATCAAGTATCCAAAAATTGGAAAGAACACAGTAGACACCTTCCTCAAAATGCTCAATACTCTTTATTCAATGGGTAATAAATTTCATGGTAGAACTATATACTTCTACTCTAATTTAAAAAGATAGTTCTATTTCCATAAATTAGCAACAGCACAAAATCACAATATTTGAGTGGATTAGGCTTTATGGAAAACCAACTGCCTGGTCCTTATTGATTCTCTTTTGGCTATAGAAGATTATAACCTTGCTGCTGTGCACTGGGAATCTCAGACAAGCCACCTTCCTGTTACTCCGAGATCTCATTTATCATACCTTCTTCTAAATCCACTTATATTTGTGTGAGTCTCTTTCTCTCCCTCCCAGGATGGTGAAAAGAAACTAATCTCATAGTCCTATTTGATAAATATGTTGAGGTCTGGTAATGGTTTAACTCATCTTTTTTCAGAGGTTTGTATTAAAAAAATCATTAAACCAAAGAAATGAGTTTATATCTCAAGTTGGTTCGGTTCCTAGTAAGGAGATATGTTATCTTTCAGCTCTTCAAATTATGCTCCATAAAAAGATTCTATGTATAAAGATAATCTAGATTAACAAAAAATTTTACTAAGATCTGTTTTCTTTTAATATTATCAGTTTATTAATAGCCAATGTTTTCATGGTAATAATGTTACCATAGATAGTGAGCTAATTGTTCATTTAAAAAAAAAAAAAAAAAAAAAAAAGCAGAGGAAACCCTGGCCAGTGTGGCTCAGTGGATTAAGTGTTAGCCTGAAAGCCAAAGGGTCGCCGGTTCGATTCCCAGTCAGGGCACATGCCTGGATTGTGGGCCAGGTCCCTGGTGGGGAGTGCACAAGAGGCAACCACACATTGATGTCTCTCTCCCTCTTTTTCTCCTTTCCTTCCCCTTTCTCTAAGAAAAAAAATAAATAATTAAAATCTTTAAAGAAAAAAGAATTACCATTAAAAGAAAGCAAAGGAAAATGGACATTGTTGAGTCTAATGGGCTGGGGAGCTAAGCCTGGTTGTTTCATCAGGAAGCTACAGTTTCACATACTCCAGGGGATCACAGCATTGGCCTACCAAGGATTAACTCTTCGCCTTTCCTCTTCCAGGAGCAGATTGTTGTGGGGAGCAAGGGGAGGTAAGTACATGCACAATAGAAGTCATAGCGCTGCAGGAGGAGGTGCTTGACCATGGAGGCTACAGTGGACCCATTAGAAGCCCATGGAAGTTTGGGAAATTTGGGAAGTTGATTGATTATTTTTTTAAAAAGCTCCTGGTCTATCCCAACCTGAGATAATATAACCCCAAGGGAAAAAACAAGCTCACTCAGTCTCTCTTGGTGAGCCATACTCATCCCAGGTGTTCAGATACATTCGTTTTCCATACCATGTGACCCTAGCAGCTGCACAGTTGGCAGCCCCAACTCTAAACGTAGGCTCCAGGTGGGAGCCTGGGTAAAGCAAAACTACATGGATGGGGACTGAGACTGCTTAGCAGCCACCAAAGGGCTCCAAAGGAATAAACTTTAATATGAAATAGAAACTGTGGGCATGGGCCTTTGTTTTGGACTTGCTGAAGACACAGTTGGGCTTTTTCCACATTGGGATGGACAGAGATAGGACACAGGGGCAGCCCTCCATCCAGATAAATCTTGCCACACCACAATCTTCCATGAGTGGGTTGGTGAATAATACTGAAAATTTATTTAGAACGTAGCATATACCAAAACTGTGCTTTCCAAATACATCTCATTTTACTTGTACAGCAGTGCTACAGGAAGTAACTTTTACCCCAGATTTACAGGTACAAAAGTAGGCTTAAAAAGAAGTTAAATGGCATGCTTATTGCCTCACGGCTGATTGGTGGTGAGGCTGGGACTCAAATTTTAATCTGTATGATTCCAAAACTTTAATGTACCATAGCCTCTCAAAAAAAGTGAAAGTTTCATGATTGGGTTATATCTTGTCTTTCATTAAAGCAGTGGACAGAAAAGGGGCCACAAACTGAACCTGGCAAACTCTGGGAAAGCTTACATGGTAGCCTTACAAACTCAGAGACCTCAAATAACCACATAGGATGGTCTGAAATTAAAACTTTCTAACTAAAAGCAGGTCATGCTGGGTAGTCATGTCTAAAACCCTTATTTTCCCTAATAGTGATCAATCTTTACCTTAACTGACCTTGTCGTCTATTTTGCAGCTACTATAACGTACCTGATAACATACCTTTGGAATATCAAAGTAATTTCCTGGAAGCACAACCACAGTACCAGAGCACAGACCACAGATCCCTTCATTGCTATTATCATGTTAATTGTTAACTGCTAACTACCCAAGAACAACCACAAACGTAAAAGAAGCCTGTGTCTATTCGTTTTACTTTTTACCAAATATCAGAGATTTTCCTGTTTTGCTTTCTCCTGTCTCTCTGACCTATCACCAGTAAATTTCATGCAACCTTCTTACATCTTCCCCTTTGATTCTAATGTGTAAAATAAGTGGTAAAACCACCAGCTTCTGGAGCATTTTCTAAATTCATTGAGATTTTGCTTCCTGACAATTGCTGTCAGTTTGGCTCAGATAAACTCATAAAAATTCTTAAAGGTTTGAACATTTCTTACATTGACAAAGCTTATACATAAAACTCCTAAAAACCACTTTGAAATGTGGTGGATATAGTTTCTTCTTTGTGGACAATGGAAAAGTAATATAACATTGTAAAGTACAACTGATTTTTACCTGTAATTATTACCACAACATTTTCCTTACTTGATCAAAATCTACCACCTGTATAACATTCGGTATTTAATCTTTAACAAATAAAATATGTAAAATCAAGTAGAGGACTCCCAAAGACTAAGAATATCTCCAAATTTGACATTTGAGAAATTTCTGTAAATCTTTTAACAGATGTAAAATCTCTAGATAAATTTAAAAATTATTTCTATAGATTTTTAAATCTGCTAAAAGGTACTACCGGTATGTCTTTTTCAAAATAAAATGGTCTTAAGGTCTCAATCCTTTTATTTTTCAACATTCTCTGAAACCTATGTGTGCAAAATTATTTTAAAAATCTGATGATTAAGAGAAAAAGATAGATTTTTTTGAAATCAAAAGGCCACTTAAGTTTCATCTGCAAAAATCATAATCTAAGGTGAATTGCCCACTTACATGGGTTGTTTCAAATTCTTAAAATATGATTTAATTCTGACAAGTTAATATCAAGAATTAAATACAGTTTCATTGCTACAGAGTTCAGTCTTTCAAAATTTTGCAATCCAATAACTAAAAAAATAACATAAATAACTAATATCGAATTAACTAATTTGTAAATATAGTAACCTAAAATATGCCTTTAAAGATTAAAATATATTGTATCTACAATGTAGCATTTATATTTTTGTCTTTCTACCTTCCTATTTTAATTTGAGATATGTTGACAAAATCAATAATTTATTTCCCCTTGTATGTAGAAAGAAGAATTTTTTTAATTCTCCAGAATAAACAAGTTTTAGAAAGTATCTTGAAAGTTTGGATTTTTTTAATTACAAAGTTAATGAAAAAAGGAGTGAGATATCACTCAAACAATATTAGCTGAATATTTTAATGAAATACTGAAAATGGCTCTTATAAAGTATATTATTTTATTCAAGTACCGCTGTGTTCTTTTTAAAAAATAATCTTAAATTTTATTTTATATTCAGACAGCATCCTACACGTTTCTCTATTTTAAACCATTGCTTTAGATATTGAACTAACATGTTTACTATTCATAATCAATAGGTTTCTTTCTTTATTTCCTTAAAAGATGGAAACAACGTGTTATATTAAGTTTGTTTAGATAAAAAAGGAACCTCGAGTTTCCTTTAAATAAAAATTATTAAAGTCCCAGCCGTTGGAGCTGTCACTGTCGTTACTTTGTTGAAATTCAGTGGAAATGGTCAACAGGAAGGCTGATTCAGTTGCTTTGACTCGTGCAAAGAAAGCACGTTTCCCCAGACACTGCCTCTTATCATTTTTGGTAGGTCAGTACAGTGTTCATATATGAGTGGTGTATTGTTTTACATTGCAAAGTTGTAGGGGCACAAAGTAAGGCACTTTAGATTTAGACTGTATGTTAATTTTGTATCCTGTTGCCAGGTTCATTTATTAGACCTAATAGTTTTTTGGTGGTGTATATATCAGTTTCAAATTTATAATCATACCTGCTTCAGTTCCTGCATATATAGTAAAGTGTATTGCTAGAAAAGGGAGGTTTACTTCCATATCTTATTTATTATACGAGTAATTATTTAAAGGATTACTAATCCTTTAAATCACAAATATTGCTTATTTTTATTAGCTTTACCTCAAAGCTTAAAATATTATTGTAAAATTTAGGAACATAAGTTTCCATTATTAGTATAATTTCAAAGGGATTTGAAGACCTTAATAAAGCCCACAGAAATATTATCATGAAATTTGTCTTTTAACTATACAACAAAAAAGAAAAATGATGTTTGGAATTTTAAAATATCTCAATGAAATTATAAATAAAATACATGTATTATTGAAGTTGTGTATAGAAATTAAGATATTTAGAAAAATAACTACAGTAATGAGAATTTAACTCTCTCCCTTTTATTACTTATCAAACCTTCACAATTTTCATGTTTTTTTTCAGAAAATGCAATTTAGATAGGATGATAGAGATAGATAGATATAGCAAGAGATGAAAATGGTGGTTTACAGAATGTTCTCATTAAATAAAGTGATTAAGAAAAAGTGTCTGACAAAGTACTTAATAAATAGCCTCTTCCTCACACCTATTCCTTTTGTTTCTCCTAACTTCAATGTCTCCCATTCCTTTTTCTATTGGATTAGAGCAAAGAGAATTTATAAAAATAGATAGTATTCAGTCTTTTTTAATCCAGAATCATTCTTTATTTTAACCTTTAGTACATTAATTAGTTGATTACTTTTTTCTTATTAGGATTTTCTTAAACTTTTTAAAAAATTGTGTTTCAAGTACAGTTGTCTTCATTCCCCCTCTTTGCCACCATCTCCAATTCCCACCCTGGATCCTACCCCCTTTGGTTTTGTCCATGTGTTCCTTATAGATGTTCCTACAAACCCTTCTCCCTTTCCCCCCATTATCCCCTCCCACCTCCTTTCTGGTTACTGTCATGTTATTTAATTTCTGTTTGTTCTTGATTTCTATGTCTCTGGTTATATTTTGCTTGCTTGTTTGTTTTGTTGATTAGGTTCCACTTATAGGTGAGATTATATGATATTTGTCTTTCACTGCCTGGTTTATTTCACTTCTAGTACATTAATTTGAATTCCTAGTATTTTGCTTTTAACCTCTTCATTCATTAATTCATTTAGCAAATATGTATTTTTCTCAGGCACAACTCTAAGGCCTTATAATTTCTGAAAATAAATCAAATACAAATTCCTGCTTTTATGGGAGTTATATTCTAATGGAAGAGACATGTAAAAACAAATATAAGTAAATAAATTATATAATATAAAAATAGAAAGTGTTATTATGTACTATGAAAAAGTAGAGTAAGCTAAGTGGATCAAGTAGAAGAATCTAAAATTTCTAACTTAATAGGTGGTCAGGATGATCTTCACTATCATTTAAGTAAATGTTTAACAGTATAAGGAAATTAACCATGCAGATATTGAAGTAAGCTCCTTCTGGAGAGAGGAAAGAGCCTGCAACAGCAACATTAAGAGAGATGGAATCTAAAGAACAAAGTAAATGAACAAACAAAACAGGAACAGACTCATAGGTGCAGAAAAAGAGAGATGGTTTCCAGAGAGAAAGGGGCTGGGGGACTGGGTGAAAAAGGTAAAGGCATTGAGAAGTACAGATTGGTAGTTACAAAATAATCCTGGGGTTGTGAACTACAGCATAGGAAATATAGTCAATAATATTGTAATAACTATGTTGCCAGTTGGATACTTGAAATATCAGGGGAACACTTTGTAAAGTACACAACAATTGAGCCAATATGCTGTATACTTGAAATTCATAAAAACTATTGAATAGAAACTGTAATTTAATTTTTTCATTTTTTAAAAGGCAGAAACTTGTATATGGCATATTTATTAGTTTTTGATAGCTACTGCAAAATTAGAACAAATTCAGTTTAATACAATACAGTTGTATTGTCTTACAGTTTTGGATGGTACAAGTCTAAAATAAATTTCACTGGGTGGAAATCAGTGATCATCAGGGTTGTGTTCCCTCTGGTGGTTCTGGGGGGGATCTGTTCCTTGCCTTTTCCACAATCTAGAGCCAAATTCCTTGTATTCCTTGGCTTGTTGCCCTTGCTTAAGTCTTCACATAACCTTCGGTCAAAACTTCCTTTTATAAAGACTCTTGAGATTAAACTTTGATCCCAAATAATCCAGGATAACCATCCATCTCAAGATGTTTGAACTACCAATGGACACATGGCCTGCTTCCAAATTTCGGTTATTGTAAATAATTTTTGAATGAACATAGGAGTGCATATATTCTTTCAAATTAGTATTTTCAGGTTTCTTTAGATAAATTCTCTGCCCAAGTGTCAATTGGTAGGTAAGTGGATAAAAAGCTGTGCTATATTTACACAACAGAATAGTACTAGGCCATAAAAAAGTAGGAAATTTTAACCTTTGCAACAACTTGAATAGACCTGGAGACTATTATTACTCTAAGTGAAGTTACCCAGTCAGAGAAAGACAAGTACCATGTGGTTTCACTTATATGTGGAATCTAATGAACAAAATAAACTACAATCCAAATAGAGAAAATCTCATGGGTAGAGAGCAGGCCGAGAGCTGTCAGGGAGGAGGAGAGAGCTGGGCAGCTGGGGGTGAAAGGACTGAGCAAAAAAAGAAAAAAAATAGAGAAAAAAACTCATGGACATGGACAACAGTGTGCTGATTACCAAGGGGAAGGTGGTAGGGAGAGGTGGAAGAGGATATAGGAAAGATAAATGGTGATGGACAGAGACTTGACTGGAGGTGGTGAACACAATACAATGTACAGATTATGTGATGTAGAATTGTGCACCTGAAACTTATAGGATTTTTGTTAACCAGTAACCTATGAATAAATTCAATAAAAAGGCAATAAATATAATTAATAATATAATATAATATAATATAATATAATATAATATAATATAATAAAAAGGGAGAGATGTTCAACCTAATCTCATCTACATAATCCATTCTGTCATATGAGGTAACCAGGATTCAGGGGTATGGCATGGGCATCTTTGAGGGTCATTATTCAGTCTACTGTAACCATGAAGATCAGGAATGCTAACTAAAATGATTATGAAAATGAACAACTGTTAGTGTGAAAAAATTATTCTATGATCCTAACATAGTGGATATCATTTTTATGTAACACAATTCCTAGGTTTAAAAAAATATGTAATTTTGAATGTTTCTGTATATATTGTATAAATTATACAAGGTCTGTCCAGAAAGTATCCGGCCACACACTCTGAAAAATAGAGACATTTGGTGAACAAGATACAAGGTACAAGAAACATTGTACATAGGACAATGACACCTCAGTCCCCTTGAAAGCAGGCCCCTTTGACCTCACACAGTTCTCCCAATTGCCATCAGCTGCCCCATCCTATTATCCCGAATCTCATCAATGGTCTGAAATCTCTTCCCTTTCAAAGGTGTTTTTAGTTTTGGGAAAAGCCAGAAGTCACAGGGCACCATATCTGGGCTGTAAGGAGCTGAGTCACCTGAGCGATTTGATGTTTTACTAGAAAACTCTGCACAAGACATGATTCATGAGCAGGCACTTTGTTGTGATAAAGCTGCCAATCACCCATAGTTGCAGCCTTCTGAATCACCTGAATAGTGTCTGCAGAAGGATGTTGAAGCTTAGTGAAAAATATGATGCAAATTTATTTCTCTACTCACTCAGTCATTTTGAATATGATGACCACACAGAACTCATACTCACTCAGTGGTATTTACTGCCCCCACTGACTAGTACTATGAAGTCACCATTGTTCACACATGCTCATTCCAGTCCGTTCTTCTTGGCTTCCAGGTTACATCAATGTCACACAAACCATTCTCATTATATTAACAACGGCTGGAATTTTTCTGGACAGACTATATATATATATATATATAATATATACACATCTGATATATATATCAGATGTATATATATCATATTTATGGTGTGAATTTAAAATTTAGGCACACATTTCAAAAGTAATAAAGCCACCACCATGTGCAAAAAATGTATAGTTTATATATATGTGTGTGTGTGTAAATATGTATAAATATTTTTAACCTCAAATCCTTAGTCTGTAAGGAGAAAAAGCAGGAAACAATTAACAAGGTGCATTAACAAAGGCTTTCTTGTTCTTTCCTCTTACACTATCTAGTTTTGGTTTTCCTAATTTGTAGTGAGTAATATAAGTACAATTTTTAAAAATTGTGTCAAGAATTGTTGGCTGCCAAAGGTATAGCATTTCAGCAGGCTCCTGCACATTAAATAAATTTTATATATACATACATGTATATATATATATATATATATATATATATATATATCCACCCATCCATATATACATATATATCTCCAAACTTATTTAATCTGCTAAAATTTAACAAACTATTTAGAATTGTATTTTAATGATAGTTATGTTTTGAAGTACAGATATTAGAGATATCTATACATACACAGCCAAAAATAATGCATAAAAATTTAAATTTTCATAGTACTATCAGGAGCAAATTCATTAAATTACAATGGTCACATTGAATTAGCACCAAACAAATTCTGTGAGACATCCTCAAACATGGTTACCGTCTCTTGCCATTTCTGAGTTGTACTTGCCCTACCTTTTCTGTGTAAACAGGACAAGTCCTTTAGAGCATGGCCATCTCTCTCCCCATTCCATATTTCTTTTAGCCTGAGGAAAATGGTTTCTGGTTGTTTTGATTACAAAGAATTCTGAGATCAGAAAGTTTGTATCTCATTTAATATATTATTATTTTATCGTTATTGTATGATGTTGTATACCTGACATGTGGAAAATACAACAGATGGATGAACATGTAATCTTACATACAAGAAAATTCCAAATATGTATTTTCCTAGTGGTATTCATTGAGGAACTAATAAAAAAGGAATAAAACCCATGATAAATAAGAAAGTCAAGTAGTATAGTAGAACAAACTCTTAGCCTATAAACTCCTACATAATAAATAGAGAAACAGTATTTTATTGCATGACAAGCAAAAGATTAATAGCAAGGAGTTCCACGGCCCAATATCAATATTAAATATCTTAAAGTACTGAATTCACAGAGGTGAAACATGAATCTTCATATTTCTTCATCTTTATGTCTCTGTGGAGGTTTTCAGCTATTCATTATAATTAAACCATAATTCCAGTTTGCTTCAATAACGTGATGTAGCTTCCACATTGCTCCAAGTCCTTTTCTCCATAAAACCTCAGTTCCTTCTTTCTTTACGGGTTCGCCTTATCATTATGCTGGCCTTTCTTAGAGTGGTAATGTTTTATTATCCCTGTCAAGTGTGGGGAAGAGTGTGTCTCTTCTTCCAACAGTAAACATAATCACAGCTATTCGCTTTGATTAGATGATCCCTGAAAAATCACGAATTTGTCCAAATGCTGGTTTAAACTATTTTAGTTCAAACCTGTTTACTGATTTAGATGGTAAATACCCATTATCTATCAGTAGAGAGAAGTAAGAGTTTATAATTTATTATGAGACTCTCAGGCCAAAGCCTGAGTACAATACTTCCTAGCTCTGGGACATTGGGCAAATTAATTTACTTAATTTCTAAAATGGGAATAATAATAGTAGTTATCTCAAAGAGTATATTATGGGATCTTTATGTCACTAGGATAAAACACATTATAAAAATTTGCTTAATAGTGTATCTAGTTATCAAATTCCAATTAATTATATGTGCTCACGTTAATTTGTACGTATGAGCAGAAAAACAATATACATAGTCATGACTTTCTAGTTTGTAGATAGTTTGACTTTTTTCAACTTATTTCAACTCAGTGTTAGAAAAAACACTGCTTTTTCTAACATGTATTTTGTTTTAGTTAATTTCTTCCATTAAATAATAAAGATATCAATTCTAAGACCACCATAATTTACAAATAAAAAAAAGATTTGAGAAGTTTACTTTTAGATTCAATTTGTGAATACCATATTAGGGAATACACTTAAAAGAGAGCACATTGTTATTTTGAGTTCTCTGAAATATAAGAAACAAATGATTAATTTGAAAATGTTTTTAGATATTGGGTGAAGAATTGTATAAAATAACAATAAAGAAATCCACCTTATTGTCATTGTGTTTTATCTTTTGACATCAGTGAATGGTAAAGCATAAGATTAAAAAGTGTATTTATAAGAAAATATAACCTGATCTCTCTCTAAAGTTACATGAATTTAGAGTAAAATATATTCTATATATTAATATTTTACTTAATATCTTTTAATCTATTAGTGGTTAGTGTGGTATAATTTTAATGTATTCTGTGTTTATTTTCTAAAATAAGATTAGATAAATTACAATATAAAAACAGCCAAAGCCATTTAAACTCATAGAATTATTAAGGCAGTTTTTAATATGCAATAGGCAAAGAAAAGATTAAGTATGTAAAACAATGATAATGTGGTTAATGTAGTTGAAGAAATGTATAACATTTTCCTTATAGATGTTGATGTAATTACAAAATGGAAATTCACAGGAATGAAAACAGCATAACTGTATTAGTTAAAAAAATAAATTCATTATATTTTCTATATTATTATCAAAATTATTAAAATATAAATATTTATGCTTCATGCTTTCTGACTGGATAACATCCAATAAAATTGTTCATGCTTTCCACAATCCCTTTTATTCCAATTTGATACTTCAAATCAAGTATCACCAAAAGCTACTAAATCTTATGTACTAGCTTAAATGAATAAACATGGTTTTATTCTCAGGAATCATTCATGGTTATAAAATGTAGAAATCAGCACAAGGCAAAATGCTGTATTTGGAGGCAGACTATGTTAAAATTTTTATAGAATCAAAAGAAACTAGGAATAAATATTCTACTCGAACTAGTTTTATTCTTTAGTTGATTTATCAATAGAAGCAGAATTTCTTTCCTTTTAACTGAATGTAGTGATGTAAATC
The DNA here is from genome assembly GCA_039655065.1 of Glossophaga mutica. Taxonomy (NCBI): domain Eukaryota; kingdom Metazoa; phylum Chordata; class Mammalia; order Chiroptera; family Phyllostomidae; genus Glossophaga; species Glossophaga mutica. Next base: position 81,221,241 of record CM077304.1, read on the forward strand.
AAGCATATCGTCATAAACTCATTGATCTTTTCTTAACTAGCAAGTTTACATCTCTATGGTTAAAAACAAAATACAGCTTCCCTTCCTTGGTTGGTTACACATGGCTCCTTTATTCCGGTTATCTCACACAAGTCTGAAGGTTCTCCTGGGTAGCAAAGGAGTGGTTGATGCTGCCATGTGACCCCTCTGCACATTGAGCAAACACAGGCTGTGTTAGGAACCACAGCTGTGCTTGGTTCCATCGTGGTATTGTTTCTAATAACATATTTCTATACATTCACTTCTCTTTTATCCTTTTTGTACATTTTAGTTACTTAGTGAGTAAAATATAGTTCACATTTATTTGTGTTTGGTTTTGATATATCTATTCCTTTTTTATTGCTTTTTGCTGTAGATATTATTGCTAAATGTGATTTTAGCTCAGTAGTAATTAGAACATATTTCAAATATGCCACTTTATTAAGTGTGAATTCTAAAGGGAAAGTCATATAAAAATATTAATTGTATCACTTAGAATATTTTATTTCTGTATTAGGAGGAAAAGTGAAAGAATATAAATATTTTGGTAACAAATCCATAAAGAAACATATTTTTTTTCTGCCGTATAAGGCAAATTAGGAAAACATTCAATATTTTTTTTCCAGAAACATTTGCTCTCTGCCCCAGATTTATGCCTGGATGTTCACTTGATTTGCATTATTCTCAAGAGATATAGCTTATTAGAGCCACTTGGCTGGAAGTCTTAGAAATCTGATGACAATTGTTTTTCCCAAAGAACCACTTCCTAATGATTTTTATTCAGTCATATAGCATTAAAATGACAAGTTCAGTTTTAAATGAGAGTTTTAAAATTATTTTAGCTATTCTAATATATGTTATAAATGTCAATTTTTCTGACCTATGGTAGATATTTAGAAGTAAATCAATTATTTTAATATAAATGTTTTCTAGTTCACTGATGCTTTAAACAAGCAGGAATAACATTTGAAGCTACCAGATCAATATCATGCATGTTTATTTGCAGTAGGTAGACATGCAAACACAGAGATTTATTTTGTTGATTTATGTTTGGTTATCTCTAACATAATCTAGTTCTTAGTAACAGCTAGTACTGAGAATTATAAAGGGTTGTTTTTCACTCCATGTAGCTGTGTACTGACTTTCTTGAGTGTCTTTCCATGTGAAGTTCTCATTAATCATTACATACTGTAGGGAAACACAAAGCAATTATTATTTAGAATTTATGGCTTCATAATTCACAGTACACAAATCCTTAACCCCAAATCACAAATAAATGTACAATGGAATAATGACAAACTGTTCCAATTCTAATTGTACAATTAAAAAGACTGTGGTTCAATCCTGACTATCTTACTTTGACACTGGACCTGGGCAAATCCAAACCTCTCCATAGCTCAGTTTATTTATCTGTAAATAAGCAAAGTAAAAGGACCTAAAGAAGGTACTGTATTAAAAGCAATAAAATCAATGTCTGACAGAGGCCTCTCTATGTAGTCTTTTTTATTCCATCACCATCAAGGCAATTGCATTCTTAATGTCAGCATGACGTGGTAAATGAACACTGCATGAAGTTAAAAGTTAGAAAGAGGGTCTTGACTCTGCTAACTGGCTATGTGACTGAGAAAATCATGCCACCCACATGAATCTGCTCAGTATTTATAAAAATGAGGATTATATTTTCTTTTACATATGTTTTCAAATGGTCAAATGAAATAAACCTAACCTTTTTATAACTAGTAGCCAATAAATATTAGTTTTATTTCCTACCCAGCCACTCAGATAAAGCCTTAAATCCGTTTGATTTTGTACAAAATGGTTAAATCATATTACAGAAAAGGTATATAAAATTACTAAAAAGTAACTCTTTTAACTTGTAAACCCATATGTAAAATATTTTATGTCACAAAAGGAAGTTACGTTTGTAGAACCAACCCATCTAATCATTTTTTCAAAGTCAAGAAAAGCACTTGAACCTTTACATCTCTGGTAGTGTGGACATATTGCACCAGCTTTTCCTGTCCATGCAAAAAATACTCAGTAGAATATGAGCAATGAGAAGTGAAAGCAGTTAATGATTAAAGCCAAGATATTTTAACTAATAAAGGCCACTCTAATAGAGCCTTACCTCACTCCCCTTCAACAACAGCAGCACCAGTAAGGTAGTCAGGTAGTTAAGGAGGAGGACTTAAATGAGCTGTATTTTGATGTCAGGGAGCTTCTTATATGATTGCCTCAAATATCAGAACACTGCTTGGAGACTCAGGCTCCCATTTGTAAAATTTCTCATGAAGTAACTAGGACCATATAACTATAATGGTTATAATCAATTATATAAGTAAACTAAAATAAGATCATGCAAGTATTAATACAAAGAGAATGTAAAGCATGCTTTTTACCATAATTTTACTATCCTTCAATAAACATAATATTTCTCCATCACTTTAAGGTTCTGGGATGCTCCATACTGTAGACTGTACATGAAACATTGTCACCATGTATATTCAAGGATCATAAAATTTATATGAAGTAAAAGGTGAGGTTCTTTTTCTACTAGTTTTCTACTTGCTACCAGCTCCAACAGACCTGTTGAAATTAAAGGTACTTTCACTCTTTTTTTGTCACATTTTTTTTACATAATGTATGCTTCTGTTTATTTATTTTTAACATTTTTATTGTTTATCAAGTAAAGTTTTCTGCCTTTTTCCTCCACCCCTCCCCACCTCCTTCTCCTGCTTCCACACCCCCCTTGTTATTGTCCCTGTGTCCTTTATAATAGTTCCTGCAAACCCTTCACATTTTTCCTCTATAATCTCCCCCCCTCCAGCTCTGGTCACTGTCAGCCTGTTCTCAAATTCAGTGTCTTTGGTTATATTTTGCTTGTTTGTTCATTTTGTCAATTAGGTTCCTGTTAAAGTTGAGATCATATGGTATATGTCTTTCATCACGTGGTTTATTTTGCTTAGCATAATGCTCTCCAGTTCCATCCATGGTATTGCAAAGGGTAGGAACTCCTTCTTTCTTTCTGCTGCATAAAATTCCACTGTGTAAAGATACCACAGTTTTTTGATCCATTCATTTACTGATGGGCACTTAGGTTGCTTCCAGCACTAGGCTATTGTAAGCTATGCTGCTATGAACATTGGGATGCATAGGTTCTTTTGAATTGGTGTTTCAGGGTTCTTAGGATATAATCCTAGCAGGGGAATTTCCAGGTCAAAAAGTGGTTCCATTTTTAGTTTTCTTAGAAAATTCCATACTGTTTTCCATAGTGGTTGTACCAGTCTGCAATCCCACCAACAGTGAACTAGGGTTCCCTTTTCTCCACATCCTCTCCAACATTTGTTTGTTGATTTGTTTATGATGGCATTCTGACCAGTGTGAGGTGGTATCTCATTGTGGTTTTAATTTGCATCTCTCTGATGGCTAGTGATGCTGAGCTCCTTTTCATATATCTCTGGGCCCTCTGTATGTCCTCCTTGGAGAAGTGTCTGTTCAAGTCTTTGCCCATTTTTTAATTGGGTTGCTTATCTTCTTAGAGTGGAGTCATGTGAGTTCTTTATATATTTTGGAGATCAAATCCTTGTTTGAGGTATCATTGGCAAAAATGTTTTCCCATATAGTTGGTTTTCTTTTCATTTTAATATTGTTTTCTTTAGCCATGAAGAAGCTTTTTATTTTGATGAGATCCCATTTGTGTATTCTTTCCTTTATGTCCTTTGCTCTAGGGGACATATCAGTGAAAATATTGCTGCCTGGAATATCTGAGATTTTCCTGCTTATGTTCTCCTCTAGGACTTTAATGGTGTCACAACTTATATTTAAACCTTTTATCCACCTTGAATTTATATTTGTATATGGTGTAGGTTGATGCTTGAGCTTCATTTCTTTGCATGTAGCTGTCCAGTTCTTCCAACACCATTTGTTGAAGAGGCTATTTTTACTCCATTTTATGCTGCTACCCCCTTTGTCAAATTTTAATTGACCATAGAGACTTGGGTTTATTCCTGGCTTTGTGTTCTGTTCCATTGTTCCATGTGCCTGTTTTTATGTGCATGCCAGGCTGTTTTGATTACAGTGGCCTTGTAATACAGTTTGGTATCAGGTATTGTGATCCCTCCTACTTTGCTCTTCTTTCTCAAGATTGCTGCAGCTATTCTAGGTCGTTTATGGTTCCATATAAATTTTTGAAGTATTTGTTCTATGTCTGTGAAATACGCCATTGGTACTTAAATAGGTATTGCATTGAATCTGTAAATTGCTTTGGGTAGTATGGACATTTTGATGATATTAATTCTTCTGATCCATAAACATAGTATAGGTTTCCATTTATTTGTGTCTTCTTTAGTTTCTTCAAACAACTGAAGAAGAGCGAGAGAAAAACCTCAAAACCTCGTCCACATTTTTATTGTTGTTTGAGTATAGCCATCTCCATTTTCTCTGCACCACTCCCCCAGCCACAGACTTCTCTCCTTCCCACCCTTGATCCTACCCCTCTTTGGCTTTGTTCACATGTCCTTTATAGTTGTTCCTGACAACCCTTCCCGCTTTCCCCCCATTATCCACTCCCACCTCCCCTCTAGTTACTGTCAGTAATCTATTATTTTAGGGCACAGTGCTAAGGTAGGGAGAGGTGGGAAGATCTGAGGAAATAAATTTTTCTCAAGATATCAACATATGTCGGGAGGTCCTACCGGTGGGAGTTGTGAATAGTGTTTGAAGTTACTGTTTGTTTGTTTAAATATTTCCTATATCATCAATTCTTTTAATGAGGGAAACCTGTAATAAAAAGATCTTTATGGAAACCTTCATGTATTTGCGCTGCAGACTATTTTAGTAGATGTCTCAACTTTTCTCAAAATTCTTGATTTTTAGCTCAGCAACTCATACAGCTATTTTGAAACTTAAGTACCAAGGACAGCTATTAAAATTCCATAAGACACTCATGCTCACTACATCAAATAATTCATTTGGCATGAGTAATAAATGCTAAGATTTAGAAAAATAAAGTTGAATTTGAAGCCTTAATTATCAGGGAGTTCTAAAAGGACTTGGCTTTTTCTAAAGATCTTTCTGGAGATTTACAGATAAATTTCTAGGTATAATTTTATGACATAACAGTGTTCCTGATATTTTCCTGGAACATAACAGAAAATGTATCTGTGTGTGTGCACATTGACATATATTTTAAACGAGCAATCATACCTGTATATTTTACTATTCAAATGATGCACTTTTCAATGTATATCCAGATGATAAAGCTAATTATGCTATAACAATGCCTAAAATGATAGGTATGCTACAACATATCACACACAATGAAACATGCTTTTGAAAAGATCCATTTATTTGAAAGTCTTTCTAAAGTCACCCTCTGAAATAATGCCATGTAGGACAATTGCTGAGTATCGTATTTTTTCTAAAACATATTTCACATCTTCTGTGCTGTTAGAAACTATTTAAGATGGGATGGGTACTGAGCAGATAATATTTGTTGAAATGCTTATATCTTGGCAGAAAGAATATGAAAGATGAAAGTTATTTTTCTTTATCTTAAAATAAGAAAAAATATTCATGCACACTATGAGAGTTACACTAAGGATTAAATGAGATAATTCATATAAGAGAATTCAGACACATAAAAACTAGTTGTTATCATTATTCAAGAGTGCCTAACATGTTATATTTAACAATAAAATTTTTAACTGTTGCTTTCATTACTCATTTATAATTGTATTTATCTGTGTATTATTCTCCATGCTTATCACTATGACTGTATCAATATATCTGTGCCCATCTCCATACATGTGTACATGTATATATGTTTATATATAATCAACTAAAAATAAGTATTAGTGATTAAATAATACCTAGAAACTTTCTAATTACTCTCAGTTATATGTATAAGTGTGTATGCATACATATTTTTACTTGCATGTACAACTTTGTAAGGCTTACTAAAATAGTGGATGTTACAGCAGGAACCAACACAATTTCTTGAGCATTGATTTTGAAATAGTTTGCACATTTTGTTGTACTTATAAAAATATCAGTCACCCTCTCTTTTCTTTGCCCTAGTCCTGCAAACACTTTCAACTTGTATAACTGTTTCCTTAGTGCAACTTCTCGTTTTATTTTATGTTCAACTTTAGACACCATATATTGACCGTTCTAGTTAAACTCTTCACTAGGACAGTAGAGAATTTAAACCTCTTTTCTTCCTTCTACACTAACCACACATGCACAACCTTCCTATATTATTTTCCTCCTAATGTAATTTTATGGTGATAAATACAAATCCACTATTGACCATGTAAATGTCATTTACATCACAGTTATATAGTAAATGTTGATTCATATTCATATTTTAAGCAACTTGTTTTTTCCTGGTACTAAGTTGTCTTAAACTTCTTATAGTTGTTTTTATCACTCAGCCATCCTAAAGTCTTACTAGCTGTCTAAATCTCCTCTTAAACTGATAAGATACTGTAGGTATTCTATCAATGTCTTCTTTCTGGAGAAATTCCTCACAGTTTTCTGGTATGCTCAGTGCTGGCAAGTGTTCTACCTGGCACACAGCTGTTATCCTGGTTTCTCCCCACGCCAGTATCCTGGGGATGGCTGTCACCTCTCATTATTTAACTCTTTCATTCTTTTTTTATGTGTGTATGTATATATTTCTTTATCCTTCTCCTTGTTTCAGTGGAGGACATCCTTTAATAAGTTCCAAGGAAAGGATGTATGAAAATTAATACTTTGATACCTTGAAAATTCAAAGTGGTATTTAATCTATGCTTATTTTTACTGATATCTTAGATATCAGATTTTTGGTAAAAAATAATTTACCCTCGAAAGGTTTTGAATAATCATGCTTCATTAATATTTTTAACACGGCACAAATTAATCTTTGGAGTCATATAACATCTTGATATTTGTAGAGCTAGACCCTACAGAGGAAACATTTGGATTTGGTAGAAAACAAGTGCTTTTATTCCTGAAAGTTTGCAGAAACATCAATATTTCTGAAATATTAACAAGCCTTGTGTTTGTTTTCATTTATTGTACTGTGTACTTAGCAAAATTATATTTTTCAGTTTTTAAAAATTATTGAGTTACTTTACTGATAATTTTCCCCATCCATTTTTCTCTGTTTTTGAAATTCCATAAATCAAATATTGAAGGTTGTAGATGAATCCACCAATTTGCTTATTTTTCTTTTCTACTGTACATCTCTTTATCTTTTTGCTTTCCTTCCTAAGAATTGTTCTCATTTACTCTCCAGTTCTATGTTGAGCCATACTGGATCTGAGGCAAAAGGATCTTATCTTTAACATTTACTATTTTATTATATTTATGAATTAATTTTATTTTTTAAATATTGTACTCAGATATAATTTACTTGGGTTACTGAGTTAATTGCTCTGCCCTTAAATTTTGCACATGAGTGTCTCACTTGATCTACCTTAGTTGCAACCCTGCTTTCTCTGATGCGTATTGTTTCTTAAAGCTAAGTAAACCTAATGCTGATTGAAGCCTCTTGTACTTCAAAGAATTTTTAAAATATAGAAACAAAAATTGAAGAAAATTGAGATAATAAAGAAAGTAATATTTCAAAATAAAATTTCTACTTAGTATGCTTAGGATATATGACTATATTACCACCAACAACTGGAGGCTATTTTCAAAATGTAAGATTTCTAGAGAATTAACATTCTTCATTTTTAACCTAAGTCTATTTTTTGGCCTCCACCCTACCCCATCGTTTATCTGTAGATCTAGAGGTATTTTGGTCTGCCAATAACTAAAAGTTTGGGGAATTCTGCAGTGTGATGTCAATTATATTATTATTCCTCTTTCCCCACTGACAGCTTAGAATTTATTTTTCTTACATGTTTGTCCTGTGCTTCTACTCAGAGATCGCCCATCTTGCAAAATATTGTTGCTTTATTATCAACTCTCAGTCTCCCCTAACTTGAAAGTGTGTGTTTGAAATGAAAATAAAACACTTTTATGTCATTTTAGTAGAGTCTGACAGTGTAGGAAATTGGGGTAAGTGTTCAGTTTACCACCTTTACCTGAAATTTGACTTTTTAGATGTTCGTTGTGTTTATACAATACTATCTTCTTTATGAACACAAAAATGACATAAATCAAAATTTCTGCAATAAGATGCAAGATGTGTAAAGTATATTTATTGTTTAATAGAGGGTTGTAAGCATCTGCTATATTCCAGGTGCTGTACTCTCAATTGAACATATGATCTTTAAGAAAAATAAAAGATATATAAATGAGCACTGTGTATATTCTGAAAGGTGTTCTGTTAGAGAAGATCTCAAGGTATTATGGGTACAGTCAGGAAGAAGTTAGACCATGGCTCAGCAGTTCAGGGAAAGTCTTCCAGAAATAAAAACTTATAAGCAGGGCCATTAAAAAATTAAAACTAAGTAATAAAAGAATGACAGAGATGGACAGGGACTGTTCAAGCTAAATATAACAGCTATGTGTGTGTGTGATTCTGCAAGGATAAAAGAGCATGGCAATGAAGAGAGCCTGACATAATTCATTCAACATATTTAGAGCTCAGAATGAAAGGTGGGAAGGATGAGAATTGCAAGGATAGTTTTTTTTAAAGGAAAAGTTGCCTATTTTTAATGTTATTGACTTAACCATGTCTTTCCTAAATAAGGGCAGTACATATTGATAATAGAAATGAAAGCCTGATTGAAATTGATAAGTTTACTAGTTGACCTGCCAAACAGTATGTTTAGTTTTTAGGTTTATTGAGGAAAAGAATAATATTTGTAATAGATGCATGTAGATGCAAGAAACTTAAAACTATTCAACAAATGAAGGAAACATGACAACCAAATGCCAAAAAAGGAACCTCTAGTTTACCTTCTGTGGAACTGATCCTAAGATACATAATCATGTTAGAAACACTGAAAGCATAAATTAATTCTTGACACTCCATTAAGATACTATTGTTAGAGTCTTGACAAAGTTTTTTAACAAACTGATATGACCTATCATTGCAGTGAACATCTCTCAGTGCCTTAAATATGTTATCATAGAATACCCAGTCAACAAAAGGAATTCAGAAAATAGAATTTTTAAAAATGTATTGGTTTTCAGAAAGTTAAAAACATATTTAAAACCAAATGCAAAGTGCTTTATCTCTTTTCCATATCATTAGAAAATAAAATGACTAAGAGTTCATTTTCTAAAGGGCTTAACTGTACCTTAATTGCCACATTCCTAATGCACTGTTAAAAATGACATTTCAACTCAATGGTTTTCTGCCAAGAAATTGTTCCTGGCATTTCTCTATCTGTGTATTCATGATTAATTAACCCTTCACTAGTTCCAGTAAAACAATGAATATGATGAAGATTTTGACATGTACTTTAAAAATTATTAAAGGTCATAGGAATCATACTTAAAGCCACTCAAGGTAAGTATAATCACATTGAGATGTAAGCTGAACAGTAGTGTCTATTGTCCCCATAAAATAATGTGGTATTTCTTTTGCTATGAATAGTATTTACTCAGGTTATTTACTTCTCACCTTTCTATGATATAGGCAAACACTCATATACTCTTGAGAATATTTTAATCATGGGGCAGTGGACTCAAACTGGAAACATAGTCTTTTTTCTTTCTTTCTCCAAAGTAGAAAGAAACACAAAGTTATATTTTTCATTATATATTATGATCATTTTACAGCTGAAAAATGATGGATGGGGTCATAGTCATTAATAGTTTCCATACAAATTCACACTGATTCTCCTCCAATCTATTTTGTAAAATAAAGTCAGATTAAATGATATACATACACCTATACACACATTTGTGGGGTACATGTGTGTGTAAGTATGCATGCATGTATACAGTACATACAAATGGAAAATCCTATAGTATCTTGTACCAGATTTTTATGGATGATTATTTAATAAACCACATTTTAATTTATTATGCTTGTAAAACTAGAAGAAATTGTATATATTCAGAAAATAGTGCTCTATGCCAACAGAATTCCAATTATTCAACTAGAGTTATATCCTCCACAATATTATCCTAATGTGCTTTCAAATATAACTTCTTTCTGTAGCAGCGGGCAACAAATACAATATATCCTTCTACATTTAGTTGATAGACCTGTAGAAATAAGCAACTAATTTGTGCTTAACAACTTCTTCATGCCTTTTCTGATGTCATTCCCTGTGCCAAAAATTCCTTCAGCTTTCCTAAAGTTCAGTGTCAAATTAACCTCAGTGATGTGCTGTTGTTATTTCCAACATCTGAAAATGAGCTCTAGTTCTGCTAAATACTATCGACATTTCCAACTTCTGCTTTACAGTTAAAGCTCTACTGTATTTTTGAAAGTACACATGAATTTCCTTACCAAATTGATTTCACCAGGTGAGAGTTAAAACAATTCACAGTAGTAAATCCCGATAGTCTTTTGTACACAGTTTATACATAGTCAACTCTCAGTAAATGCTTGTAAAATAAATATGTTTTTTAATTTTTATTTTAATTGTTGATCTTGTACAGTTTTCTGTCTTTTACTCCCACCCCAGCCCACCACCCTAACCCTCCCCACCTCCCTCCCATTTCCACCCCCCATAGTTTTTGTCCATGAGTCCTTTATACTTGTTGCTCTAAACCCTTCCCCTTTTCCCCTGAAATTCCCTCCCCTCTCCCCTCTGGTCACTGTCAGCCTGTTCCCAATTTCAGTGTCTTTGGTTATATTTTGCTTGTTTGTTTGTTTTGTTGATTAGGTTCCTGTTAAAGGTGAGATCATATGGTATTTGTCTTTCACTGCCTGGCTTATTTCGCTTAAACATGTTTTCAATAATTATAGTTATTTTTGTTTTTCTTTATTGGAGAGATATTCACAGAAAAGTTTATAATTACTTAGACAATACTAGTTATGTATTCCATAGCACTTACTATCCAATAAATTTTGGTAGGCTTTAGATATACAATGAAGAAACTCCTGAAGTTTTGAAGCTTGCTGACTTTTCTACATGTATATAATGCATATTTGTAATTATTTTGTTAAATAAATGGGTTATTATATAAAATTTAATATTATGTATTTAATATATATATTATTTTTATGTTCTTATTTATGTTTTTTTAGTATCTGATTTCATTCACTTAACAAATCTTATTGACTTTATTATATTTCAGATAATATACTATGCACTCAATATTATGCTTAAGTTTTGTAGAAGTGATACAAAACAAATAGGTAAATAATTCTCTTCTGTCTCTTTTTCTCTCTCTCCGTATATGTATATGCACATAAAATATAGGTAAAAAGCTTAAAGTTATAGTCAATGCTATGAGATTAAAGAATCCAATGTGGGGGAAAGAGTGAAGGGTTTTCAGGAATAACTATAAAAGACACATGGACAAAACCAAGGGGGTTGGAAGCAAAGGAGGGAGGTGGGGATGGCTAGGGTAGAGGAGAGTGCTGAGGCGGGGAAGCAGACAACTGTACTTGAATAACAATAAAATTTTTAAAAAAAGGAAAAAAAAGAATTAAAAAAATTCATAAGAGATAATGGTTAGATTTGATAGCTAGAAAACACTTTTTGAGGTGGTGACATTGTAGCTAATTAAGCAGATTCTGAATGTGGGGACTTCCACATGTGAGGATTAGAGGGAAATTCATAATAAAACAGTTAAAAATACCATTATATTCTGAGTAACAAAATACTCATTAAATTGTTTAAATGTCTCTAACAAAATGGTTCCTTGTTTGAATTACTCTAAAAGTAATATAAATTTAGTTTGTTTTAAAATGGTTTTCCAAAAGAAGAGAGAGAGAGAGAAAGACAATACCTCACAGCAAAGTATATAATAGATTTTTAAAAAGATATGGAAAATTCAAAGTTTAGACATTTATCATTATCTATGAATAAACTAGAATGGAAAGAAGAGAGCAGAAATATGCCTAATTATGTATACTTTGAATATGGTATAATCATGCATTTTTTAGCTTTATGAACTAGTTTTGTTGCTCCTTTTTCTAACACTAAAATAATATTATTACATATATTTATTTCTCACTTCTGTTTATTAGAAGACGTTAGATAGTTTTAAAGTTATAATCTATTTTAAAATTTGGATAATGCGAAGAATATATTATTTAAATATTGTAAATTATGCATAAATAATTTAATGGGTTCCTATAATACTGTCTTAAGTATGCTTTAATTCATTAATAAGAAAATTCTAGTTTATGCTAAATAATTAATATTATTACAACTGGGAAGAATACAAAAAGACATATCATAAAATTGCAGCATAAAATCATCATTTGCATCTAGTTGGAAGTGTTTTCCTTTTTTGACTCAAGAAAGTGATTTTTTTTTCATTGAAATACAGAATACCAGGAACAGTTTTAAATTTTAAAAATAGAGAAAACATATCAGTTTTTATTGGTAACTTATCCACAGGTAAAACTGCTGTCATACATCTAAAAAACATTTTAGAAAGATTTAAGTAATTATTTTCATTTAACTAATTTAACTACCTCTTTGACATATACTGGCTTTATTTTACACAAAATAGAGCACACTTGAAATCCAAAGGAAGCTATTAGGTTATAGTTTTACATAACCCATCATGGACATAACAAATAGAGAAGGTATTTTTGCAGTTGTTAAATATCCCACACCCAAAAATAAAGAAGTAAAATAATCTACATTGAAGTTTCTCAGCACAATTTTATACAGAAATAAGCATCTCTTCTTTTTTATGATCCTTCAAATTTGAGCCAGTATCTGTCTCATTCTCCAAAGTATGTTATTTTCTTTCAAATTACATACAATAATAACATAAAATTTCCACTATAGAAAACTATGTTGGAAAGGGAAAAATCTTTATTTTCTAAAACTTTTCCTTTAGAAAAATAAGCCCTGCATTTTTTTCAGTATAAAGTAATGCATTTAAGTACATAATTTTTGTTTAAATAAATAAAAACCATAAAAATGCATTCATCAAGAGCTAGGTTATTATTGGAAAACATATCTATAACTACTTAATTTTCAGAATAAATGACTACTAAGAGCAGGTGGGTTAATTTTTTTGTACAAACACTTGTATATTAAAAGTTAGTTCAATTTTTGTCAATATTTTTACTATCGAAAATTTCCCAGAGATTATCTAATACATGTTCAAGTTACTTGTCTTCTAATAGATGGAAATTCAGTAGGAAGATACTATATGATTCAGGCATGCACCTTCCCACAGCACAGATCCGATGACCCCTGAATACCACCTGCTCCCAGAGGAAACCGATTTAAAGCTTCATCGCTCACAGAACAGTATGTATGAATCAGAAAACCTCCAGCTAGATTAGTGACAAGTATATCTGAATAGAATTCCTTCTAAGTCGCTTATCTGCAGCCAGGCAAGCTTGTTTCACCCTCACTTTCAAAGATAAAGCCACATGGCATGTTGCCTTGGCAGATTCTCACAGAGCAAACAGCCCCCACCATCCGTTATTGGAGGGAAAAATTCCCCTTATTATTTCAGTGACAGCAGATAGGAGAAACTGCAAACTATCCGTCAGTGGAAAATTCACCAGTCCATATCAAGCCTTATGTCTCCTCTAACTTTCATAAACTGTGAGCTCCTTGCTCTTTCACTTTTATTAATGACAGTTCCGATAACCCAGAGATGTAGCCATGGCAAAGATCAAGAGCAAAACAGCTGGTTATCAAAGACAATTTATCAGAGGCCAAACAGGGAAAAGTGATGTCAACAATTAGTAAGTAGCTGGAAAAAATGATCTGTCACAGAACAAGAAAGAAAAGTGCACAAAGCTTTCACTTTGGATAAACTTCTTGTTTCCTTTGGGGAAAAAAAGTGAAAAAAAAATGAAATACTAAATATATGGAATATTAGTTATAAAATATTAAAATGAACTATGTACAAAATAACATGGAAATGTTTACCTTGTAAAGGATGTTGTGTACATATCTTATCATGAATAAATTAGAATGTTAAAACTATATAAAACTATGTTTTACACTGGATATCATTGAATAGCACAAATGTATTATCTTCTTCAAAGTTAAATATCTTTAAATTACTATAATTATTTTAAACTGGACAACAAAACAGATACATCAGTTCTCACTTTCCACATTTCTTACAGTGTACAGTAACACTTAATGAAGACTTTTACTGTATATTTTAAAGGCCAGGTCATATCACTAGGTTAATTACATAACCTAGACTTCACTAGCACAAATTGACAGGACTCACGTTTTAGGGTCTGTTGATAGTCCTTCTCATACAAAATCAGGGCTGTGCTTTCTGGGTGAGTCTGTGTAAAATCGAAGAGACACATATTTCAGTTTCCCTTGACAGTGCCAGTAAGATGCATACAAATAAACCACCAGTTAGTCATGGAAGAAAACAATACATTAAAGAATATTGATTTGTAAATGGGAGTCCTTTCAAATATAGATAACATTCATCCCTTCTTCTCCCATATATTTGCAAAATTTCTTCCCAATTAACTTATTACTGCAGAAACTCAACTGTGACTATGGTCTGTTAATGAAATTTAGGTCTGAAATTGACTTCCATAAACATGAACCATGCTGAAACATGTAGAATGAGGAGAGGCAAGGTGATGCTGGGAAGGAAAAAATTTCAGAAAATGTACAATATTCTATATAAGGTTATTCATAGTATTCTAAGTGTGTAAATAAGCAAAACTACTTTGAAAAAATTACTGATACCATATCCAATGACAATTTGGGGAATATAAATATCACTACTATTAAATCTACCTTCTCAAAATTATACAGGTTTAATTAGACTAGATATATGTCCTTTATAGACACAATAATTCAGGCAACATTAAACATTATATAAAATGTACAAGAACTTCAGTTAGCAAGCATAAAATTATTTCTGCTCTATCAAGCCACTGTGTTTATATTGAGTCATTTATATACAATGCACTTTAATGTCATTAGTAATTCCTTTGAAGCTTCAGTAAATGAAGAACTAAAATGATCAATTAAACCATTAAACTCTACTTGTGTATCACCATATTATAATAATGTTAATTTACTTTCTAGAAATTACAAAAATACAAAAACATAATCAGTGCCATTAGATTGAATATTTAAAAAGCCAAATTTCATGTGTGTATTGCTCAACACTTTATTTAAATCATATAAATACAGTCATGTAATAGTTCTTAATCACTACATGTCAAGAGCTTTTACTGTACAAGGGAATATTCAAATTTTCTGGTTAATTATTCATTAATTCAACAAACAGATCTTGACTGAGATGGTCTTACAATTCAACTCAGCTGGACTAAACAAAATGCACATAGGTTTCTTCCTGACTCTACTTGTCCCTGATGACCTTCTCTTAAAGCATTTACTTTAAACTTGAAATTGTAAATTATTTTTCTTCCTCTTTGAGTTTTAAATCTTCTCCCAACCTGTTGGCAGTTTTACAACCCAAGAATGTCTTTCTCCAGGGTTTGGGAGCCATTCCTATGACATGTAATCATCAAGAAAGATGGTACCTCTATCTCCCAGCTCTATGTTAACAATAAGCACTGTTAACAAACACAGATAACCTAACCACATTAACCCAACCGCTCACCTAACTAACATCTTCTAGTATTTTATACTAACTCATCTCATCTCTTACAATATCTCCCACCTTATATTTCTGCAGAGTTAAGGTCAATATCTTCCCACTTTTGCAATAGTCTTGAATAAATTTTTTTGCCTGCTTAACTTCATCTGATGCAATTTTTCTTTTACATTCTGAAGTATCTATTATGTTGGAACATGAGCAATTCAGTTGTTGAGAAGGTAGATAAACACTGGGGCTACCTTTACAGTACTTGCAGTCTAGTCTGAGACTGAGACATGTGAATTGACATGTAAAATAGAATAATCAATGCTATGAATGCAAGAACAGAATGGTGAACCTAATATTATAAGCAGTCTAGATGAAGAAAAGTATAGTAGAATAAATAAATGTCTTTGAATCTAATACTTCACTGATGGTGAGGTATCATCCAGGTAAATCTGAATGGTGAAAATACTTCTGGAAGAGGATCCAGCATTTATGAAAATCCAATGGCAAAACTAGCACATTAGTGCAAAGAAAAATTGGATCAGGATAGCTGGCTTCTGTGCAGTGATGTAGGCAAGTGACAGAAAAATGAAGCTGAGATGTAACTGGAGACAGAGAGGAAAAGGTTCTTGTTCAATCACAGAGGTGTTCATTTTTTCTTTTAATTAACACATTTATAATAGAGGCGATATAACAAGGTTTAGTGCCAAGAGTTCTGATATCTCACTTTAAAATCTGACTCTGTATCTCACAAATTGTATGATATTAGGCAATTTGTCTAAAACCAATTAACCTCCATTTCTACATTGCATAATTGGGAATAATAAAAGTATCCCAATGGACATCCCACATAAAATATTTAGCACAAGTCTTGGTACACAGTAAATATTCTATGATGATAATGATGGTGGTGATGATGACAGTAAAAGGCAATCTATAATGATATTGTTGATGAAGTACATACTCTATATTCTATAGGCCATGAGAGTCATGGTGAAGAATTTGAAGAAAAGTTAAACTGTTAAAACATTTTTTAAATGGAAAAAATATTATCAACTTTAAATTTTAAAACAGCATTCTGATGGCAATTAGAAGAACATTTTGGAAATTAAGATGTGAGTCTGTAGTCCAAGCCTGAGAACACATAGTAGCAGCTAAAGCTGAGTAAATATCTACTGTCAATATGCACAGAAGTTATGCGTTTATAACACAAATGCCTAAAAATAAGGAAAGCATAACTCTGTTTATTAACTGTGGCATGGTTGTAATTATTAATATCACAGACTTTTACTAATTAAAGTATCCCTGTTTGAATAATATGTAGTAGATGTCTTTGTGGGCATCAATTAGTAAGTTTTTATAAAAAGGAGTTTTATTTAATCAAGCAAATCAGTTGAATGGATGTCATCTCCAATACACACATATAATATGACAGTAATCATAAGAGAAAGAGCTAATATTTGTTTTAGCATATTTATTTATCAGGCACTCCTTTATGCTGCTTACATGTATTAAGTCATTTAGTCCTAACAAAAACCAGGTGGCTATTATTGTTATTCCCAGGTGATACATGAAAAAAATTGGAGCACATAGAAGATAATATCCCTGACTCACATAGCACATGGAGGGTCACAGATTTCAATAAGATGGCCTGAATCCAGGGTTATCTTGTTTTGGAAAATACTATACAATACTATACAATAGTCTCCCATTAACCACAGTTTCACCTTGTGTGGTTTCACTTACTCATAGTCAAACATGTTCCAATAATATTGAATGAAAAATTCCAGAAAAAATAATTAATGTTTTAAATTGTGCACTATTTGGAATTAAATCTCACACCATCCTGTTCCATTTTACCCAGGACAAGACTTACCCCTTTGTCCAGCAACATTGCCCAATATACGCTACCCTCTCATTAGCCACTCAGTAATCATCTAGTTTAGTCTAGTTTATCAGATTGACTGTCACAGTTATCTCAATGCCTGTGTTCAGGTAACCCTTATTTTACTTAATAATGCTCCCAAGTGCAAGTGCAGTGATGCTGGCAGTTCAGATATGTCAAAGAGAAGAAGAAAAGTGTTTCTTTTAAGTGAAAAGGTAACCATAATATTTTGATAGAAATACAGAGACTACATTAATACAACTTTTATTATATTTTCATGTTATAATTGTTCTATTGTATTATTATTATTATCACTATCTCTTACTATGTATATTTTATAAATTAAACTTTATCATAGGTATGAAAAATAGTATATAGAAAATTCCTATATAGGAAAAATAGTATATTTAAGGTTTGGCATCCACTGAGGGTCTTGGAACATATTTCCTGAACAAGGTAGAAAGCACAAGGGATAAAAAGGAAAGGATATTTTTGGTGGATTTTAAATAATGAACAGAATATTCACCTCCTTGAAAATCAAATATAGTCTACTTTAAAGAAAAGAATCTGTAATAGTCCATATTTTTGTTATCCTCTCAACTAGATGTAATCACTCAATTTATTAAGTACTTTTGTATTTATTTAACACATGTAAACATATGTTAACTCATCTCAAATAAATCTGCAACTAGCAACATTCTCATGAATTTCTATTATGCTTAAATGAAATCTAAAACTCAAACTCTTCACTATAGTTTATGTGATTATAATTTTTCCTATAGTATACATGCAGACACACACATAAACACTAATTCACATATATGAGAGGGGACCCCCAAAGAACAAACTTTATTTTCAAAAATTGTATATTTATTCTTACCTGTTTAAACCTAGTTACCTTCAAAGTACTATCCATTTGATGCAATACACCTATCAAAACATCTTTTCCACTGCTCAAAACAGATTTTGAACTTGATTCTAATGCCTTATTTTTTTGTCTCATCTCTTCCACATAGGCAAAATGGTTCCCTTTGAGGACTTTTTCAATTTGGAGAAACAAAAAAAAAAGTCACTTGGAGGGAGATCAGGTGACAGGAAGGATGTGACATGGGGATCATGCCGTTTTTGGTCAAAAAGTGCTGAACACTCAGTGCAGTGTGGGTAGGTACACTTGTAAATCACAAATCATGAAATGGGCAAAGGCATTGAAAGCGTTTTCAGAAAAATCTACTAAAGCCAAATGCAGCCTCTCACAACAATGCTAGCAGGTACACAGATGGGTTCCTAGAACACTCACCTAGTGGGGGAAGCCTGTACTTCAAGGGGCCCACCCTCCAGTGAATTCTATTTTTGGGGGGAACCCCCTTGGTATAGCACATACCAATATCCAGATACTCCCATCACAATAATTGTTGTTGTCCTTAAACATACTAGGTTTGCTGTTTCTTGATTGATTGAAATTACTAAAAAGGTTGTTGCAAAGAGAGTGGACTATGTTTTATGTCATCCTTATTATTACGGGTGTCTCTAAAAGGTTGATTCAGTCCAAATGTAAATAACACAAAATAATAATAAGTAAAAGTAAGTAAATGATAGATAAATAGATATAGGTGGATAAAATGACTGAAGTTAGTTTGATATAGAAGTTCAGGTGTTTTGGTGTGTGTTTTGTTTTGTTTTGTTTTGTTTTGTTTTGTTTGGCAGCTTCATAGTCATCAAAGACCCAGGAGATTTTCCAGTTTTCCACCCGTAGCCACGTTTGCCCCATTAAAGGTTTCTGGAATATTGTTACGTTAGTCACAGCCTTTTTAAGTTTTAGAAAAAATAAATAGAAGGGACAAAAAGACACATATACTATCTTAGTGGGCTCCTGAAAAGAGCTATTCTAGACATTGAGCTATAATTTCAGCTTACATCTTATTGGAAACACTTTACATAACTGAAACTGAATCATAGTTATATAGGTAACTATTGCTATTTTTAACAATAGAGTAAGGTAAATGGGAGAAATATGAACATACTTTTTTTCTCTTATGAAAAATACCCATTAATTTTTGAGCATTTTATAGCATAAAACTTTATCTTTACTTAACATTTAGGAAGTAAGTCTTATCAAAATAATTTTTATTACATATTTTCCTTTAAAACTCCTGCTTCAAAAATGCTAAACAAGAGAAGCCCAAAATTAAAACTGGACTCATGGTTCAAAATATCAAGAACTGTAAAATATCTCATGGCAACACAAAGCCAAACCTCAAGTACATTGTAGATATGCACATGAAGATGCAAGACAATCTCTCATACTCTACCTACTTTCAAATATATCCCCACCAGCAAGCAACCTAATAAGACTTCAACATCTTATCAGTCTCCGGTGCCTGACTACCCTCTTCCCAAACTCCTACGAAGCCTCATTCAGTCAATTATTGATGTTACGGCCTATTGAAGTTAAGCCATAGCAGCAGAAAGGCATTTTTCTTTGCTTTTGAATGTGTTTTTTATGTGTCTGTGTGCTCAGAAGGAGTGAATGCTTGCTCCTTTTGGCTATTCTTTTCAAACAATGAATCCGTATAGGGGTGACCTCAATTAGGAGATGTTCGGCAGCTCTACCATATCTTCATTCTGACTCTTTGTTAAACTTCCTGTTCCTTATTTTAAGATGAAAACAGAATTACCCACCAGAATGAAATGTGGTTTACAGATTCTTAAATGTATCCTGTATCCTCTCTTCTCCCAGAAGTGGTCTGATATTTGAATTTCAAAGGCAATCCCTTTATGAAAATCAAATTGATGGAGTAGAAATGTCAAGGAAACAAGCACTTAAGTAGGATACAGACGCTCTTAAAAATTTGAGAGGAAGATATTCTGTCCAACATATCAAGAATGAATATAATGTGAAGTGAACTTATTTCAGTTCACTTGTAAACTTATTTCAGGGATTCTTCTCTAAAAAGAAAATTTATTTTCAGTTGATTAAGTAAAACCCCAAAGAACAAAATTGACTACTTCTTTATTGCATGATAGTTATTTCAAAATAGAAAAGCTTACCTGTGGGGCAAAAAAGAACTAAAAATAGTACTTTTTAAAATTTTTGCCAAATATGGTTAAGAAATAAGTTAAATAAAATTAAAATTAAATTCTCTTTCTCTATTTATTTTTTGTACTTTAAAAGTATCAGACAGGTTCCAAATAATTGTACATATATTTAGTAATGTGTTTCAAAAATCCTTAAAACACAAAACACTCATTTGAGGGGGAAAAAAACATTTATTTTAAGTGTCAAACACCCAGCAATGCACAGGTATCCCTGTTCTCAGTGTGTGCATCTGTTTGGGGTGGGATGGCATCCAAAGGACATGAGTCTCCCAAGAAGATGCTGCTGCGCAGTGGATTAATTATGTGGCATCTTTAGATATCAAATAGCAACTTGCTTTTATTTTAGTTTGTGACTATTTGGGACAACTATTTACAGATATGTACATTTCTTTTAGCTAATATATATAGTATAAAAATTTCTAAGAAGAATAGTGATAAACTCATTAAAGAATCATTCCAATACTTATGCAAATAATCTCAGGTGTTCATTTTTTCTTTTGAAATATTAACACACAATATTTTAGACACAGCAATACCTCCCAACATAATAAATTCAAAATAATGTGATGCATACATTTGAAAAATGCTAAGACAAAAAGCTTCTGCAGAGCAAAAGAAACCATCTACAAAATGAAGGGAAGCCATTGTGGAAGAACATATCTGCCCGTGATACAGCCGTTAAGGGGTTAATTTCCAAAATGAATAAAAGTTTATACAACTCAACACCAGGAAGATAATCCAATTTAAAAAATTGTTTTGTTTGTGGGGAAATGGGGCGCCTGTCCAGATCTTGCCCTGATAATCCCAGAAGAGTCTATGCAGATGGTGATTCCTGCAGACTTTGTGGCCCTGTGGAACATTTTAAGAAAGATTGCCTTCAAAGTCAGAATTCAGATGGAATGGTTACAGTTGGTCTCTGGGCAAAGGGATTGGGTGTAGATATGAAGAAATTTTGGATGTGCCCAAACCACAGAAACCCCAAACAAAGATACCTAAAGTTATTAATTTTTGATAATGATTAGTACTATCATAAATTAGTGTCTCGTTACATTCCAAACTGGTTTTCACAAGTTGGAGCTGGGATCCCTTGGAGAGGCCTGTATTGTAGATAGCAGTATCGTCTGGGTGTTCAAACAGCTTCCTGAGTCCTTTACATCAAGGAGTACTTATGCTGCATGAAGAAAATCACTGAAGAAAAACTTAAGATGTTTAAATTGGATTCTTTAAAATAACTTTTTAACAGACAGAACTTAGATATATGTAAGTGGTTACATAGTTAATTGTACAATCATTTTTTCCTTAAAAACAAAATTATGCATTCATCTGAATCACCCCTAACAAAGAGTAACTGCTTTCCATCTAGAAATGAACTTTTAGTTATATTGCATTTTAGGTTCAAAGTATCAGTTTAGTTATAAGTTGCCACAAAATCTGCTGTACTTTTACAATATGTATTAAAAATGTATTTGCTATTTTACCAAATTAAAAAAAAAAAAAACCCTGGTTGGTGTAGCTCAGTGGATTGAGCACAGGCCTGCAAATCAAAGGGTCACTGGTTCGATTCCCAGTCAGGGCAATGTCTGGGTTATGGGCCAGGTCCCTAGTGGCAGCGGGGGTTGGGGGGGGGACGTAAGAGGCAACCACACATTGATGTTTCTATCCCTCTCTTTCTCCCTTTCTTTCCATCTCCGTAAAACTAAATAAATAAAATCTTTTTAAAAAAGGACCTGAATACAAATTTCTACAAAGAGGGCATACAGATCATCAATAGACATATGAAAAAATGCTCAATGTCACTAATCATCAGATAAATGCAAATTAAAACCACAATGGGATATCACATCTTGTCTCTCAGGATGACTACTATCAATAAATCAACAAACAAGTAGTGATGAGGAAACGGGGGAAGGGAATCCTAGTGAACTGTTGGTTGGAATGCAGACTGGTGCAGCCACTGTGGAAAACAGTATGAAGTTCCTTCAAAAAATTAAAAATGGAACTGTCTTTGACCCAGCAATTTCACTGCTGGGAATATATACAAAGATTCCTAAAGCACTAATTAGAAAGAATCTCTATACCAGCTATGTTCACTGTAGCATTATTTACAATAGTCAACATTTTGAAACACCCAAGTGGCCATCAGTAGATGAGTGGATAAAAAGCTATGGGAATTACACAATGGAATACTACTTGGCATTAAAAAAAGAAGGAACTTTTACCTTTTGTGACAGCATACATGGACCTAGAGATTATTATGTTAAATGAAATACGTTAGTCAGAGACAAATACCTCATGATCTCACTTACATGGGGAATCTAATTGATAAAATAAACTGACAAAATAGAGGCATAGATACATGGAATGGACTGACAGCTGTCAGAGGGGAGGGCTAAGGGAGATTAAAGGAAAAAAAGGTAAGGGATTAGTCAAAGAATGTATATGCACAACCCTTGGACACAGAACAGGGTGATAATGGCCAGGGGAAGGTTGAGCGGGGGCAGTTTGGAGGTGGGAAAGGGGAGGATAGGGGACATCTGGAATAGTGTCCATAATAAAAATAAAGAAAAATAATATTAACTATAAAATAATGCTATCTTACATGAACCTTCCTTGTTTTCAGCTTTATTAAGGTAAAATTGATAAATAAAATAATATATATGTATTTAACTCTTATTATGTGATGTTTCAATATATATTTGCCCTGTGAAATACCACAAACTAACACTATCACAAAGTTGCACAATTATATTTTAAATTTTTTTATTGTTGTTCAAGTGGAGTTGTCTCCATTTTCACCTCATCACTTTCCCCACCCCACAAATCCCCACCTCCCACCCTTGAACCTACCTTCTTTGTCTTTGTCCATATGTCCTTTATACATGTTCCTTGATGACTCTTCCCCTATTTTCCCCCACTATCCACTTATTACATTTTTGTTTTCTGCGTGTTTATGAGGTAAGACTTTTAAGATCTACTCTCTTAACCAATCTTAGGTATACAATACCGCAATAACTTTGGTCACCATGTAGAACATTAGCTCTCCAGGCTTTATGGAATATAACAGAAAATATATATGATTTTTCTAACATCTCCCTATTTCCTCCACCCATCTGATAACAACCATTCTATTTTCTACTGCTATGAATTTGACTTTTTTGGATTTCATATATAGTGAGATTATGCAGTATCTGTGTTTCTGTGCTTAGCTGTCTTCATTTAGCAAGTTGTCCTCCACGTTCAATAACGTTGTCACAAATGACAGGATTTCCTTTTATAAGGCTGAAGAATAATTAATTGTATATTTTATTTTTTAATCCTTACCCAGGGGCATAAATTTTTTCATTGCTTTTAGAGAGAGTGGAAGGGAGAGAGAGAAACAATGATGCAGGAGAGAAGTCCCTCCCATATGTGCCCAGACTGGGGAATGCACATGCCTGGACTGGGAATTGAATTAGCAACCTAGTTTGATTGATGGTAAGTCCCCTGATCATCAATCAAACGGGCAACCTTTCAATTATAGGATAATGCTCCAACCAACTGAGCCACACTGGCCAAGGCATATACCAATTTTCATTTTGTTGTGTGTGTGTGTGTGCGTGTGCACATGTCATATCACATTTTATTTATCCATTCATTCCTTGGTGGATACTTGGGCTGTTTCCATTTATTGGAAACTGTGAATATAATGCTACAATACACATGGGAGTGCAGGTATCTTTTAAATAATGATTTCATACCTTTTGGATATACACCTAGAGTAAAATTTCTGGATCCATGCGGTAGCTCAATTTGTAATTTCTTGAGGAACTTCCATCCTGTTTTTTATAATGGTTTTACAAATTTATATTCCAAACAATGATGCACAATGTTATCCTTTCTCCTTATCTCCTTATCTTGCCAACAGTTGTTATCTTTGCACATTTTGAGAATAGTCATTCTAACAGGTGTGACGTTATATCTCATTGTAGTTTTGATTTTAATTTCTCTAAAGATTAGCACTGTTGATCATCTTTTCAAAGATCTGTTGGCTACCAGTGTATCTTATTTAGAAAAGTGACAATTCAGATCCTTAGCTTGTTTTTATTTGAATCATTTGTGTATTGCAATTGAGCTGTATCAGTTCCTTGTATATTTTGGACATTAACCCCTTATCAGATGTATGGAAGGTACACTCCAAGAACCCAGTCCAGTTGATGCTTAAAACTGCAGATAGTACCAAAGCCTATATATGTGGTGATTTTTCTTACTCATACACACCTATGGTAAAGTTCAATATATAAGTTAAGCACAATAATATATTAAAAACTATAACTATTGCTAAAATAGAACAATTGTAACAATATACTGTAGTAAAAGTTACATGAATGTGATCTCTCAAATTATCTTACACTGTACTCACCTTTTTCCTTTAAGGAATCTCTCTAAGGCATGATTTTGTCATATCCAATTTTCAAGTAGTATGCTTGATCTTTTGCCATTATTACGTAAAATAAAGGTTACTTGAATACAAGTACTGCAATTACTTTGACAATTGATAACAGGTGGGTAGCATATACAGTGTGAATATACTGGGTCAAAGAATTACTTGTCCAGGGAAGGACAAAGCACCACAGCTCAAGATTTTATCATGTTATTCAGATGAGCATGCAAATTAAACTTAGGGATTGTTTATTTTTTAATTTTTTTCATTTAACATTTTTTTACTGCAGTTGACAGCAAGTAACAGAAACTGCTGAAAGCAAAACTGCCAAAAAGGGGGAACTACTGTGAGCATATTTTCTCCCATTATAAAATAAGTTGTACTTCAAATTAATAAGCTACGCTTCCACCCTAAAAAACTAGAAAATAAAGGGAAAGTGAAACACAATAAAGGGAAAATGATACATGATAAAGCAGGAAAAATTAATAAAGATAATGTTGAAAACCACTGAAATTAAAGGCAGAAAACAGTATATAAAAATGAATGGACCATAAATTGTTTCCTTGTAAGACTGATGTTTTAATAATGTTGATGAACCAAAAGACAGAGAGCAAAACTTGCTGACCCCAGTAACAAAAAAGGGATATCCATTAAATGTAAAATTAAAACAAGGTAATAAGAAACTCTATTAACAATTCCATGCCTATAATTCAACAACTTAGAATAGATGGACTGATTCCTTGAAAAAGAAAATTATCAAATTCCACACAAAAATGCTATCTTCAATAGTCATCTATCTGTAAAATCCACTAGGTTTCTAGTTAAATGTCTTTGAATAAAATTACAAGGCCAGATAATTTTGTTGGCATATTTTAGCAAATATTTAAGAAAGAAATTATATGTCTTACAGAATCTCTTCCAGAAAATTGAAGAACAAAAAATATTCCCCAGTTTGTTTTTGAAGGCAGTATTCTTTGGCTATCAAAACCAGAATGAAAATTACAAAACAATATACCTCATTAATATTGATGAAAAAATTAGCACATTGAATCCAGTGTTTAACCCAGAAATGCAAAGTTAATTCAACAGCTTAAAAATCCATTAATCAAACCTTCCAACTAGTAGAGTAAATTGGATAAAAAACATATTATCTCATGTGTAGATGCAGATAAAGCATTTGAGACTATTCAACATTTGTTTATAAAAAATTAACCTCTAAAGAATTTAGGAATAAAAGTGAACTTCTTTAAAATATTAAAGAACAACTACGAAATCCTACAGATGACATCATATTTAAAGAAGTTAAAGGTAATATCACAAAACTAATAAAAATAATGGTTCTCTGTATTATTATAACCTTGGCTGTGAAGTAACTTTTTAAATGAGAATTAATAAATACAAATAACAATATAAAAACTATTGATATTTTCTATACCAAATTAAAGAATTGTGTGATACAAAAGACAAAGTTAATAGGTTGCACATTGAGAAAAAAATTTGCAATGTCTAAAGTCGACAACAAAATTGTGCAAATCAATAAACCTTGGCTGAATGTTAATAAAATTCACAGAAAGGAATGCTTGCCTAACTTACAAGTGTAAGACTTGACTACCAACCTTGTCGCTAATTCAAAAAATAAAACAATTAGATACTACCTTATATTCTCCAGATTGGAATATTAGAACTTGGTTAATAAAAAGTGTTGTGAAGAATGTAAGGGCATAGTTCTATGCGATCAACCTTCAGAACAACAGGAAATAAGAAAATGATGTGTGCATATGTATCCTAATTTCCAGAAATCCCACATTTTCACCAGAGAGAGAAAACTCTCACACAGGTTCATAAGATGACTAATTTTTTATCCTAATTGAATGCATAATCTATTAATCAGTGAACTTATTCTATTTACATTTAAACTACATTTGTTTTGATTACTGATGAGGTAAAATATATATTTCTATTATTTCACTTAATTTGTGTCTCCTATATATTATTGTTTTCTTCATTTTTTAATCCCTTCTATTAAAATAAATGATCTAAGTGCTCTTTATTCCATTATTGATTTTGGAATTATATATTCTCTTTCTATTTTATAGTGCTTATTCTTACATTGTAATTTGAAAACTATATTCAAACAAGTCTGAAGCTACATCAGTATCACTCTCCTGCTGTAGTGCATTCCCAAAACCAAGAGGAGCCAAAAGAACCAAATTGCTCATGTAGGTTGGTGTTTAAGTGACACCTTTCTCATAAACTTCCTGTTATTAATTGACATGATTATTTTACTTACTGCTTTTTTTCTCATTTTTCAGATGAAGTGTTTACCAGTTAATTTGCTTACAGTTGCTTTTGTGTTTGCCTTTGTCTTTCTGTGTTCAAATACGTATACAGATATATATAGAGAGATAGAGATGATATAGATATAGATAGATATAGATATAGATAGATATATACACACACATTACAATGTATATATAAGTATATATATATGAGTGTATAGATAGATAGATAGATAGATAGATAGATAGATAGATATTTTACCACCAGCATTTTCTTTTCTCTTTTCCTCTTCTCTGCAATGCCTGTTTCTGAGACTCTACTATCTATAAAGTCTGTGCTAGTTCCAGGGCTTGCAGAAGTTACAAGGGCAAACAAAACACACATATATTCCATCTTCACTGAGTTTAGAGTTTAACTGGCAAGAGAATTGTATGCTCTTATTTAACTTCCTTCCACTGGGCATTGAACTCCTGAAGGAAAGAGACGCCTCCCCTCTCTACTCTCTTCTTGAGACAGATTTCAGACTAATAGTCATTTTCCCTCAGGTATTTTAAGATACTGGATCTTAAGAATTCTGTTTGACATGAAAGCACAGCTGTTGTTAAAACTCTAATATCTTTCTAAATAATATGCTATTTGTTTCCAATATTTTTGATTTTTCATATTTCTAATTTTATTATATAATGTTGAGATGTGGTTCTTTATTTTCTGGTCAGGGTAGTATTTGATTTTTCAACCTAAGAATTTATGACTTTTATTTATTCTGGGAAATTCTGCAATTATAACTTTAAGTGTTTCTTCTCACACATTATCTCTTGATGAAAATTACCTCACTCATATGTTGGCACTTATAATTATATTTTCTATATTTACTCACCTTTTATTTTTGTTTTTTCCCCTATGTTGAATCTTTTAAATTTTCCAAAACTTTAATTACATCAAAACAATCTTTATATTTAGATACATTCAATCTGCTGTTTAACGGATTAAGGGTTTTTTTGGCAATATGTCATTGCTAAAAGTTGTATTTGATTTTTATAAACATGTGCTCTACTCTCTTCAAACCAAAATGCTCTATCACTTTGTTATTTTTCAGTTTGTTTTTATTTCTTTCATTATTTTATGCATTCTTATTTTATAGTCTCAGACATTTCTATGACTTCAGAAGGTACAGTCCTTCTACATTCATGATTTAATCTGTCTCTCTTTTGATTTGGAACTTCCTGTTGTGATTGCTCCCTTCATCGGATTGTAGGAGAGATTCTCTTCAGATTCATCTTGCATTTGCTTCTCTCCTGCATTTCACGGTTTTACAAAATGAAGACCCATTAATCACTGTTGTTATTTGTTATTACAGCTGTTGTTCTCTTGGCTTCTAGTTCCCACATCATCTATGTAATGAAAATTTGAATTCTGTGCCCAGAATACGCTATGAGCTTGTGATAGCACACTTGTTTTTTCCTAGAAAGCCCTGAATAGTGTTATATTTTCTTGCTCCTTTTCTGCAGTACACCTACAACACCCTCTCCATCACAGGTCCATTTCTCGGTTCCCTTCTAGACCTCAGAAACCCAGCTCATTCAGGAAAGTGTGTCTGACTCTGGTTTCACATCTGGCTACCAGCTGCAACTGTATCAGCTCAAAAGCTGACTGCTTTAGCCACAATTTCTTTCCCATTTGTGACACCTGCTCATTTCCCTTTCATTACTTTTTAAAACCCACCTATGATTTACTATTTAGTTTATGATAGTTTATCCAATATTTCAAAATGTTTCTGGCAAAAGTGAGAGGTCCACCTTGAAGGAAAGCCTCATTTTGCCAAAATAAGAGTTACGTATGGTTCTAAGACCAAACCATTCCATTCTTCTCTTTGCTATAATTATAAATTGATAATTTCCATATTCCTTTAGGATTCACCTTACATAAAATAAAATCAAGTCACAGATTACCCTTTTCTAACAACATTGAGAAAATATAAAATAAAATATTTACGCACTTTTATAGTTCTAACTTTCATAATGCATTGCTTTGTTTTCTTGCCGACAAGAAACGAATACAAAATGTCTGCTGTTCAATTTAAAGAGCTATCTTTACTTTTTTTGTTTTTTTTAATATATTTTATTGATTATGCTATTACAGTTGTCCCATTTCTCCCCCATCATTCCCCCCCCACCCTGCACACCCTCTCCCACCCACATTCCCCCCTTTAGTTCATGTCCATGTGTCATAAGTTCTTTAGCTTCTACATTTCCCACACTATTCTTGCCCTCCCCCTGTCTATTTTCTACCCACTATCTATGCTACTTATTCTCTTTACCTTTCCCCATCTCTCCTCCTCCCACGCCCCTGTTGCTAACCCTCCATATGATCTCCATTTCTGTGGTTCTGTTCCTGTTCTAGCTGTTGGCTTAGTTGCTTTTGTTTTAGGTGTGGTTCTTAATAGCTGTGAGTTTGCTGTCTTTTCACTGTCATATTTTTATCTTCTTTTTCTTAGATAAGTCCCTTTAACATTTCATATCATAAGGGCTTGATGATGATGAACTCCTTGAACTTGACCTTATCTGAGAAGCACTTTATCTTCCCTTCCATTCTAAATGACAGCTTTGCTGGATAGAGCAATTTTGGATGTAGGTCCCTGCTTTTCAAGATTTCAAATATTTCTTTCCAGCCCCTTCTTAAAGAGCTATCTTTAAAAAGACAATATACTCTTTACCTGTTAGATTCTTTTCTGGTGCTTAATCACTTTGTAAACACAGATTTAGTACTGTCTTTTTCTAATATCAGTTGAACTACACTGTTAATAGGTATTATTCTACATTATACTTAATAGATTCTTCTTCCTTTTCTATTTTTTGAGTCTTAAATCTTTTCAGTGATCTATTCTTTTGTATTTTCTATTCTCTTTTAGGACAGGGAAGTGACCTACATGATACACAAATCACTGCTTTTTTAGAAAGTAGTTGAATCAGAAAGTTGACAGAAACTTAGTTTTAGGTGCATTTAAAAGTGATTACTGAGTGCCAACTGTGTAACATTTACTGAGCTAGGAACGAGGTACATGCCAGAGTCAAATGCGATATCGTTAGTGTACTATGTGTTAGAATAGAAACACATTATGGGAACAAAGGGCAGGAGATTTCACTGAGACAGGCGTCACACGCAAGGAAGGCTTAAACCACAGGGAAGCAACAGAGAGCACAGAGCACTGAGGGGAAGTGCCTGTGAATGATACTCATCACTCAGTGAAGGAGCTGTACAGCCTCTAAGTTTTTGCTTTTCTACTTGACTTTTTTTGCCTCTTAATTCTCCAAAGTTTTCTGAGTCAATATGCATGCATAATTCCAAGTATATTTATTTCAAAAGTACTGACTATGCTCTACACCTCATATTGTGTTACACACTAAAAATACTGTGACAAATAAGACTTCTGTCCTCTCTAAATCCATGCATACATGATTTAGAAAATATTTACTAGGTTGGAAATAAAATTTCCACCAAGTTTTGCAAGATTAGTAAAATTGCAAAAGGTGCTCACACCCCTTGGGCTAGTATTAGTGATGACTCCAGCTAAAGAGAACTCAATGTTTCAGAAGTCCTCTTCCTTTCCTTTTTGTCCTTCACCCCCACATCCTCTATCGTTTTAGTCACTAAGATTTGCTGTCTGCTAACATGCAGTGTGAAGGGGAAAACCTTTAACTCAGACATTTCCCTTAAATTCTGCTCTTCATTTTTTCCCTACTGTCTCTAGTCTCTCACCAACTTGCATTTAAACTTTGGTAATTACCTCACTCGAGGACAATCAATCTTCCATATTGCTGCTAGAGGGATCTTTCCAAGAGATAAATTTGTTCTTATGATTCTCTTGCTAAAAAAATTAATAAATAAATAAAACAACTAAGGCATTTGGTAGTGTTCTGTGGGCTTCAGGGGGAAGCAAAACTCTCAGCAGGTCATAGAACAGCCCTTGCTAGGTGAGGTGACTCCCTTCATCAGTCTTCCTGTTGCCTTTTCCCCTGAATCCTTCAATTAAAAAAGAAGTGTCTTTATGTTTAAAGCTTCCCTCTCTATCGCAAAGGCAGAAATAGAGAGGAATATGAATTATAATTACTTTCCTTTTTATACGAAATTACTTATATGTTGTTTTCTCTTTTGACTGGATAGTTAAAGGTGAGAAATGTATTTTATTCATCCTCGAAATATGTGTGCTTCATGCAGTTTCTGGCCCTGTTTAAATTTGTCATGTTGAAAGTATGCCATACATTTTAAAGTGAATTAAATAAAAATAAATTTACCCACAGTTGTGAACAAGACCTAGAAGTTAAATAATATAATAAATCATGAAAGAAATGTTCTTTTGAAGAGCAGATATGTGAAGAATATCCCTGTAGAATACCTCTGCATTTTCATATTCAGCATTTGCTTTTGGACCCTTCAAAGTTAATCAAGATTTTTTTTCAAAATCATTAAATTATTTTTAGAAAAATGATAACAAAATATCCCAAGTAAAGGTTTATGTATAGTAATCATATCACTAGGCTTTTACAAAGGGTCAATTTAATAAAATTCAAAGTACTGAATATTTGCATAGCTAAGCTTTTCTTTATTTGAATTCAGAATATATCAGTTCATGTATTTTATTATTTTTAATATGACATCAAGACACTCCAGGGTATATTTTATTATTCCATTTATTCATGCCTAGGGTACATTATGAACTACAAACCTAAAGGCTAAGTGCTTTAACCACCCAAATCATGTATTAGTGGATCAATAAAAGACACCCTGGAGTACCTTAATCCTGTAATATGTCTCCCACTGCTTATTAAAAGGGGGGGAAAGCAATTAATCTCAAACAAAATGAATACTTTAAAATCACACCATTCTACTGTTACATATTTCATACAGGGTATAAATGAAAAACAATGGCAGGTTCTTGGTACGTCATTACTAAAGAAATGAATTATGCAGTATACCTACTGAAAGAATCAGAAGTATTTCTGCTCTAAAAGCCTTTATGCCTTACTACACATAGACAACCCATGTCTTTGAGATGTATAATACATTTAGATCTGGTGTTTTCTTATATAGTGGCAATCCAAAACAAAGGAATTAGATAATGAGGTGTTACGTATAATTAAGTATACCAAATAAACTATTACTTGCTATGTATGTCAGACAATTTTACATCAAATTATAATTTTAATCAATTACAATTTCTTATTTATTTACTTATTTACGATTTCTATTGTATGTTTCCATTCCCATTTAATCCCCTTATACCTACCCCCACACACCCCTCGCAATCACCACACTATTGCCATGTGCATGAGCCCAATATCTCTATATCTGTTCTCTCTGTCCTGGATTTAGTTCTGAGATTTTTCATGTCACTAGATGTATCACACCCAGCATATCAATTCCCATATTTAGGTGCTCAACAAATATTCAGTTTAAATAAAGGAATAGTGATATTAGTAAACAAACTGCAATTCTAATTTGGAAGAAATGGCTTATAAAAGAAATTAAAGACATATACAACACATACATATAATATTAATGTCCAGTTATCATAATGCTGTTATAAAAAGCAAGAGAAGGCAAAATTATATAAATAACCTCTACTGTTAACATTATTTCATGTTATTTAATTTTCACAGTAAAACTAGACATAAAGCCTTGTTATACCTGTATGAATAATGATAAGTCTGATGCAAAATAATATTAAAATCATTGTTCATGTTAGTAATTAATAGTAGCAAAATTGAAGAGAAAATACATCTGGAATGTGTGTGATTTCAAACTCAGTTTTATTTTCCCTGTAACATTCCTAAACTAAATGTGTTAATCCCTTTAAACTTTTGCAAAACTCTTCCAGCTTTAATGATTCAAACATCAGTCTGGGACTGACACCATTGTGATGCACAGTGTTACTACAGACCACAGAGTTGTAACAGAAGAGATTCATTCCATATCATACTTGTTATCTGTACCTCATATTGAATTTCTGAGGCCTTTATTTCCCATCCCCCCATATCTGTACATAAAAATTAATTGTTTAAACTTGGGTAAGTGGATAAATGGACATCTTGATTGCTTCAAGGTTTTTGGCAATTATGCATAAATTTGCTATAAACTTTCATGTGCAGGTTTTTGTGTAGACACAAATTTTCAACTAATTTGAATAAATACTAAGGAATGCAATTGCTAGATTGCATGTACAGAGAACATTTAGTTTTTCTAGAAACCACCAAACTGTCTTCCCAAGTGGCTGCACCCTTTTGCATTTCACCAACGACAACTTTGACTTCCTGTTTTTCCACATGATTGCTAGCATGTGGTATTGTCAGTGTTCGTGAATTTGGCCACTCTGATACATGTGTGTTTAACAGTCTATGTTGTTTAAATTTGCATTTCCATGATGTCATATGGTGTGCAGCATCTTTTCCTATGATTGAAATGCCATCTGCATAACTTCTTTGGTAAGGTGTCAAAGTCTTTGGCCATTTAACTGGATTGTTTTTCTTACACTTGAGTTTTATAAGTTCTTTGCATTTTTTTGGTAACACCATTTTTATCAAATGTGTCTTTCGCAATTATGGCTTTTCTTCTTATTGTCTTGATTTTGTCTTTTGCAGGAAAGAATATTCCATGTGTTGTGTCTTTGGTATTATATCTTGAATTATTCTGAGTTGACTTTATGAACATGTAATGTCTAGATCTAGATTCTTTATTTTTCCATGTGGCTGTTCAGCTGGTTCAGCACCAGTTGTGAAAAGGCAATCTTTGCTTCAATGTATTGTCTTAACTCCTTTCAGAGGTCAGTTGACTACATGCATGCAGATCTACTTTGGAGCTCTCTATTACATTCCATTGATTTAACTATTTTTTTTTTTTTTTGGCCAGCGCAACAGTGTTTGTTATTGTTGTTGATTTACAGTTAGTCTTGAATTTAAGCAATGTCAACTCTTCAAATTGTTCTTCCTCTTCAATAGTGTTGTTGTCTACTATGCATCTTCTATCCTTCCATATAAATTTTAAAATAAATTTGTCAGTATTCACAAAATAATATGCTGGGATTTAATTTGAAATTACATTGAATTTATAGATCAATTTGAAAAGAATCAACGTTTTAAAAATATTGAGTCTTCCTGTATATAAACATGAACTATCTAATTCTTCGGTATTTTTACCTTGCTTTACCACAGTTTTATAGTTTTCCTCAAATAGATCATGTATGTATGTAGTTAGATTGATAACTAAATATTTATTTCTTCTTTTTGTACTAATGTAACTAAGATTTCATTTTTAATTTACAAGTTTATTTATTAAATGCTAGTGTATAGGAAAGCGATTGACTTTTTATTTTATTTATTTTTTATTTTAATTGTTATTCAAGTACAGTTTTCTGCCTTTCACCCCCATCCCATCTCACCCCCCCAGCCCTCCCCACTTTGCAATTGACTTTTTAATGTAAACTTTGCACCCTGAAACCTTGCTGTAATCGTCGATTCATTCCAAGACCTTTATTAATGATTTTTTCAGGTTTATTACATAGATAATCATGTTGTGAAAAAATCAGTTTTATTTCTTCCTTCCCAATATGTATATCTTTTATTTCCTCATCTTATTATATTAGAACT
Source organism: Glossophaga mutica (assembly GCA_039655065.1). Taxonomy (NCBI): domain Eukaryota; kingdom Metazoa; phylum Chordata; class Mammalia; order Chiroptera; family Phyllostomidae; genus Glossophaga; species Glossophaga mutica. Next base: position 81,256,216 of record CM077304.1, read on the forward strand.
TACAGTATTATATTGAAATGGAGTGATGAGGTAAACATCCTCATCTTGTATCTTGTCTTGGTGGGAATGCTTCAAGTTTCTTCCCATTAATTGTGATGCTAGCTGTAGGTTTTTCTTTTATTTTCTTTCTTTTTTTGTGTATGGATATTTTTTATCAATTTGAGGAAGTTTCCTCCTTTATTGAGTGCTTTTTATCATAATTTAGTATTCAATTTTTAAGTGTTTTTTACATATCTATTGATATTTTCATGTAATTTTCTTTTTATTTTTTTTTTGTCTAGTGATATAATAAATTGTATTGACTGAGTTTTGAATGTTGAACTAACTTAGCATACCTGAGATAAATCCCACTTGGTTGTGTTGCATAATTATTTTTATACAGTGTTGGATTCAATTTGATAATATTTCATTGAGAATTTTCACATCTACATTCATGAGAGATATTGGTGTGTTCTAATTTTTTGCCTCGTTTTACTATTAAGATAATGTTGACCTCATAGAATAAGTGAAACCTCAGAGAATAAGAAATATACCCTTTGATTCTATCCCTTCAAAGAGATTGCTTAACATGTAATTTCTATCTCACATTTTTGATAGAATTTATAGTATAGCCTACTATGCTTGGTGCTCTATTTTGTAAGATGCTTAATTACTGATTCAATTTGTTTAATAAATATAGGTGTATCCAGACCATCTTTTCCTTCTTGTGTGAGTTTTGGTGGATTATGTCTTTTGAAGAATTGTTCACTTTTATCTAGATTATAAGATTTGTGGGCATAGAGTTGCTCATATCATTCTTTATTATCCTTTTGCTTTCCATCATATCTGTAATATGTTCTATCATTCATTTCTGATAATAATAACTTGTCTTCTCCTTTGTTTTTCTTAGTCTGGCTAGACATTTATTTTTATTTGTATTTAAAAAGCTGCTTTTCCGCCCTGGCTGGTGTAGCTCAGTGGATTGAGCGCGGGCCTGCGAACCGAAGGATCGCGGTTCGATTCCCAGTCAGGGCACATGCCTGGGTTGTCAGGCCAGTTCCCGGCAGGGGACATACAGGAGACAACCGCACATTGATGTTTCTCTCCCTCTCTCCTTCCCTTCCCCTCTAAAGATAAATAAATAAAATCCAAAAAAGAAAAAAAAAGCTGCTTTTCCATTATGCTAAATGAAGTAAGCCAGGTGGTGAGGGACAAATACCATATGATCTCACCTTTGACTGGAACATAATCAGCAAAAGAAAAAAGCAAAGAAAATGTAACCAGAGTCATTGAAATTAAGAACAATCTAACAACAGCCAGAGGGAAGGCGGGAGGGGACAGTGAAGAGAAGGGTTTTTAGGAACTACTATAAAGGACACATGAACAAAACCAAGGGGGAGGGAGGAAGCAAGGGAGGAAGGTGGGTTTGGGGGTGGGGAGGGTTGGGGAGAAAATACAGAAAACTGTAATTGAACAACAATAAAATAATGTTTAAAAGCTGCTTTTTGTTCTAATAATTTTCTCTATTGATTTTCTGTTTTCAATTTCATTGATTTCTGCTCTAATTCTTGTTCTTTCTTTCTGCTTTGTATTTCAATTGTTCTTCTTTCTCTAGTTTCCTAAGTAGAAACTTAGATATTGATTTTAGACATTTCTTATTTTCTAATATGTGCATTCAATGTTATACATTTTCTTCTGAGCACTGCTTTTATTGAATTTCACAAATTGTGATAAGTTGTATTTTTATTTTCACTTAAGCATCCTTTTATGGTTTCTTCTTTGACCTATTAGTTAGTAGAAGTGTGTTGTTTAATCTCCTTTTACTTCAGGATTTTCTAACTTTTTTATTGATATCTAACTTAATTCTGTTTTGATCTGAAAGAAGACATTTTATGATTTATATTTATTTAACTTTGTTAAGGTGTGTATTATGGCCCAGAATATGACTGTTCCATGTGAGCTTAAAAGAACATGTATTCTGCTGCCTTTGGATAATGTCGTCTGTTGAAGGCAATTATATCTGCTTTATTGTTAGTGCAGTTGAATTTGGTAATGTCCTTACTGATTTTCTGCTGGCTGCATTTGTCCATGTTTCATAAAGGGGTATTGAAGTCTCCAACTTTGATAGTTAATTTATCTATTTCTCTTTTCAAGTCTAGTAGGGTTTTCCTCACATAGTTTGATGCCTTGTTTTTAGGACCATATAGATTAAGAACTGTTCTGTATTCTTGGAGAATTAACCCCTTTATCACTATAACTTCTTCCTTATACTTTGAAAACTTTCTTTTCTTTGAAGTCTGGTGTGTCTGAAATTAAAGTAGCTACTTCTACTTTCCTTTGATTAGTGTTAGGATGGTAAATTTTTCTCTATTCATTTACATTTAATCTATATATCTTTATATCTAAAATAGATAGATTTCTTATTGATAACATATAATTGGGTCTTATTATCTTATCCACTCTGACAATCTTTGTCTTTTGATTGATGCATTTAGATCATTGACTAAAGTGATTATTGATATTGTTGAATGAATATCTACCATATTAATTACTCTTTTCTATATTCTGTCCTTGTCTTTGTTCCTTTGTTGGTCTTCCACTGTTGTTTGTCTTTTGTATTTTAATTGAGCATTTTATATGGTTCCATTTTCACTCTTTTCTTAGCATATTTTTTGCTTACATATTCTTTTACATTTTTTTACTAATTGTCCTAGAGTTTGCCGTAAACATTTACAGTTAATTCAAGTCCATTTTGAAACAACACTATACCATTTTATATGTGGTGTAAGTATCTTAAAGTAAGAAAATGGTCCTTATCCCTAGATTTTCTCCCTTGAGAAGATCTTATTATTGAGGTCATATTTTCCACTTTTATAAGCATAAATAAATGCATAAGTAAACATAAGTAAGTACACATAATCAAATACATTTTCGTTATAAAGTATAGTAACATTATAAACACAGACCTTCAAAAGGATGCACTGAAAACTTGTAAACAAATGATCCTCAGAAGATAACTAAGGGGAAAACAATAGTATTTATCAATGCTAGGAATTATATCACTTCTCTTGGCAACACTTTCTTATATTTAGAATACTCTACTGTAAGAATATTTTCCTTATAGCAAATATAATTTAAGTATTGTATTCATCATTCAATTTTGGTTTCCCATAACCAAATCACTCTTTTCCCATTTCCAATCACTCTTTTCCCATGGAAAAAAGAGTGATTGCTGGCTTATTAAAGATAATTAACCAATATTTTTAAGGATCCTATTCAAACTGCCTTGGGTACAAAGACACAGAAATAGGGACTACAAAAGAATAGTGAACTCAAGGTATTGTATTTACTAGTGGAGTTAATAGTAGAGACTAAACAGAAAGAAGTCAGGGATATCCCATTCTAAAAATGCTTTGTATTTTCATTACTGAGCTTCAGGGAAATCCCTTTTAGACCACCTTAAAATTTATGAACAACAGAAAACCAAGATTTGAATAGATGTAATGACTACTAATATTATGTTGATTATAATTGGTATTACTAGCCCATTTTTAAAATTTTTAGTTAACCTGTTTAATGTTTCCTCAAGTTTTAGAGGAGGAAGAGAAATTCACAAAATCATAAGTTAATATATGACAAATTTCTGCCAAATTAGGGTATATCACTTTAGGGACTTTACGAAACTAGAATATTTATATAACTTTGTAGTTATTTATATTTTTATTTTCAAATTTTACTTTTTAAATGATATACTTGAAAATTAACAATCTTACATAAACCTTTAATTGAATAATAATAACAAGAATGTCATGAAAGCAATGAAAAACTTGCACATTAAAATTTCTGGATTATGCTCTACCAATAGAACACTAAACATACTTATAGCAATGCTACTCCAAAAAAAGGACTAGAAAATATATGACATTTTAAAATAAAAGATAAATGCAGATCAATGCAAAATATGAAAAGTGAATGAATATACCTATTTATCATAAAATTTTCAATTAATCACTGAAAATAGATTTAAAGTTAAAGCATGTAGTTTTTAGACTACATAATTATTTCAGAAAGTGAAAGTATACATTTATATGATACTATTTCTCTGTTCATAAATTTGCAAGTGATAATTAAAAAATAAATCCAAGTTGTACAGCATATTAACTTAAATTTTGACTTAGAATAAAAATATACTTCTGTACATTGCTTTATTCCCCTGTGCCTAGAAAAATTCTCAACATATAAAAGGATCTCAGTAAATATTTGTAGAATGAATAAATGAGAGAAGCCTTACTATATGTGATGAATATAAACAAAAGTAGTTTATAAAATATGGAAAATAAACATAAATTTAGAACTATAAGGTAGCTTGAGTGTTTAAGAACTTCATAAAGAAGCTGGAAAGATGGCATCATAGTAGGAGCATATACAGAACATCTCTCCCAGACACCAGACTGGAAATAAGATTAAAAAGGAGAATAATTACTTGACTTGAAAGCAAGACTATCTGAGAGAATTTTAACTAAAAATAGCCAAATTCCACACCTAGAGGGGTAAGGAGGAAAGGGACATCTTAAAGGGGCTGACCAGCACACATGGGTGGCAGGCCAAGGTGGTGGCGTGGCTCTGGGAGCTTCCCCTTGGGACCACAGACCCAGCTCCAAAGCACAGACAGCCAGTGCTGAGATTGGACCACCAAGGTAGCATTTAGTGGTGAAAGGCTGCAGGGGCTCTATTGGTTGGGGAGAGAAAAAAAAAAACTGCTGGAGACAAACTCATCATCTTTTTTTTTTTCTTTTTCCTTAAAGGGGCAAAGCACAGGTTTTGTGTTTCTGGCTACTCACCTTGGACATCAGTAAAGGGAGGGTGGTACAGGCTAGAGTTGTGTGAGGACAGGCTGGAGTGGGAGGCCCTGGGGAGACACTTGGGGGAGCAGCTATGGAAGTTTCATATTCTTGGGCTCTACAGCAGCATCCTTCCTGAGAAGAACTTCCCCCTCCCAGGGGAAAATCAATTACCTTACCATGTGGGATAATGCTCCCCTACCCTCTGAAATCCCTAGTAATATGTCTCCTAGCACAAGAGACATAAAGGAAAGAATAAACAAATGGGATCTTATCAAAATAAAAAGCTTCTGCACAGCTAAAGAAAACATCAGCAAAATGAAAAGGGAACCAACTGCATGGGAAAATATATTTGCAAATGATACCTTGGACAACGGTTTAATCTCCAAAGTACACACACACACACACACACACACACACACACACACAAAAAAAAAAAAAAAAAAAAAAAAAAAACCTCACAGAACTCCACTTCAGGAAGACAAACAACCCAATCAAAAAATGGGCAAAGGACCTGAACAGACACTTCTCCAAGGAGGATATACATAGGGTCCAGAGACATGAAAGGATGCTTGGAATCACTAGCCATCAGAGATGCAAATTAAAACCACAATGAGATACTACTTCATACCAGTCAGAATGGCCTTCATAAACAAATCAACAAAATACAAGTGTTGGCAAGGTTGTGGAGAAAAGGTAACCCTAGTGCACTATTGGTTAGGATGCAGACTGGTAAAGCCACTATGGAAAACAGTATGGAATTTCCTCAGAAAACTAAAAATGAAACTGACATTTGACCCAGTAATTCCACTGTTAGTACTACACCCTAAGAATCCCAAAGCACCAATTCAAAAGAACCTATACACCTCAATGTTCATAGGAGCACAATTTACCATAGCCAAGTGCTGAAAGCCACCTAAGTGCCCATCAGTAAATGAGTGGGTAAAGAAAACTGTGGTACATTTACAGAATGGAATACTATGAAGCAAAAAGAAAGAAGGAGCTTATCCTTTGCAACAGCATGGATGGTACTGGAGAACATTATACTAAGTGAAATAAGCCAGGCAGTGAAAGACAAATATCATATGATATCATATTTAAGTGGAACCTAATCAACAAAACAAGCAAGCAAAATATAACCAGAGACATTGAAATAAAGAACAAACTGACAGTAACCAGAGTTGAGGGGCATAACAGGGAAAGAAGTAAAACAGTAGTCAAGGAACATATATAAAGGACACATCGACAAAGCCAAAGTGGGGTAGGATCATGGGTGAGAGGTAGGCATGGATGTGGCTGGGAGGAGTGATGGTGGGGAAATAGAGACAACTGTACTTGAATAATAAAATATATATATATATATTTAAAAAATAAAAAATAAAAATCTACAAGGAACATCAGCGTAAAAAGTGAGAGAAATTTTGTACAAGAACCAGTTGGAAATGAAGAATGCAATATCTGAAATGAAAAATACACAAAAAGAATAAAAAAAATAGGCTAGACAAAGCATAGGACTGAATCAGCAGTTGGAAGACAATGCATAAAATAATACCTAGTTGGAGCCAAAAATAAAAAGAGACTCAATAAGAATGAGGTTAGTTAAAGGAACCTTTGGAACAGCATGAAATGTTGTGATATTTGCATTATAAGGATAACAGAAGTAGAAGAAAAAGAGCAAGGGGTAGAAAACTTGTTTGAAGAAATAATGACAGAAAACTTCCCTAATTTGGTGAGGGAGAGAGGCATGTAGGTTCATGAAGCAGAGAGAGTCCCAATCAAGATGAACCCGAAGAGGTCCACACCAAGATACATCACATCAAAGTGGCCAAATTTAAAGCAAAGAGAGAATCTTTAAGGCAGCAAGAAACAGCTACTTACCTACAAAAGAGCCTCAGTAGAGCTATCAGCTGATTTCTAAAGAGGAACACCACAGGTCAGAAGGGATTGGCATTAACTATTCCAAGAAGTGAAAAAAAAGGACCTTCAATCAAGGCTACTCTGTCCAGCAAGGCTCACATTTAAAATGGAAAGCAAAATAAGAGTTCCCCAGATTGAAACAAAAAAAGGCTAATAGAATACATTTCCACCAAACCAGCTTTGCAAGAGATGCTAAAGGGACTCCTTTAAGAAGAAATATAGAGAAGAACACAGATACAAAGGGAAAATGGCAATGAATAGGTACCTATCAATAATAACCTTAAATGTAAATGGTTAGCTGAATGGATAAGAAAACACAACCGACATGTGCTGTCTTCAAGATACCCACCTCAGAGCAAATAATTTACACAAGCTGAAAGTGGAGGGATAGAAAGAAGATATTCCATGCAAATGGACATGAAAAAAAGCTGGGGTGCAATACTTATGTCGGACAAAATAGACTTCAAAACTAAGGTTATAACAAGAGACACAGAGGGTCACTACATAATGCTTAAGGAAGCAGTTTTACAAGAGGATATAACACTTGCAAATATATACATACCTGATACAGGAACACCTAAGTGTACAAAGAAAATCTTGGGGGACTTTAGAAAAATATCAATAACAGTGCAGTCATTGTAGAGGATTTTAACACCCCATTGTCAACAATGAACAAATCACCCAGACAAAAAAATCAACAAGGATAAAGCAGCATTAAATGAATCACTAGATCAAATGGACTTAATTGATATTTACAGAGCATTTTACCCCAAAGAAGTAAATTATACATTCTTCTCAAATGCACATGGATCATTTTCAAAGACAGATCATGTGGTAGGACACAAAATAAGCCTTAACAAATTCAAGAAAATTGAAATCATATCAAGCATCTTTTCATATCACAATAGCTTAAAACTGGAAATCAACCTCAAGAAAAAAACTCAAAAAGTCAAATTCATGGAGTTTCAATAACATGTTATTAAATAATGAATGGATTAACAGTGAAATCAGAGAAGGAATCAAAAAGTATCTAGAAACAGAAGAAAATGAACACACAACAATCCAAAACCTATTGGACTCAGTGAAGGCAGCCCTGAGAGGGAAGTTCAAATCAATACAGCCCTACATAAAGATAGAAACATCTCAAATAAACAACCTAACCCTACCTCTAAAACAACTAAAGGAACAAGAGGCAAAACCCAGAGCAAGTAGAAGGCAGAAAATAATCAAGATCAGAGCAGAATTAAGTGACATAGAGACTAAAAAAAAAAAAAAAAAAAAAAAATCAAAGAATCAATACATGCAGGAGTTGGTTCTTTGAAAATATAAACAAAATGGACAAGCCCTTAACCAGTCTCACCAAGAAAAAATAGATAGAGGATCCAAATAAATAAAATCATATGAAAGAGGAGAAGTAACAACCAATGCCACAGAAATACAAAGGATTGTAAGAAATTATTATGAACAACAATATGCCAAAAATTGCACAACCTGGGTGAAATGTATAAATTTCTAAAAGCTTACAATCTTCCAGAACCGAATGAAGAAGCAGACAGTCCACATATACTGATAACAAATAGTGAAATTGAAGCAGTAATCAAAAAACTTGTGGCACACAGAAGCCCTGGACCAGATGGCTTCACAGGAGAATTTCACCAACATTCAAAGAACGAACCACTACTTCCCAAACTATTTCAAAAAATTCATGAAGAGGGAAGACTTCCAAACTCTTTTTACATTAGTATTATACTAATCCCCAAACCAGGTAAAGATACAAAAAAGAAAGAAAACTACAGATCAATATCTCTAATGAACATAGAAACTGAAATCCTTAACAAAATACTAGCAAATAGGATTGAGCAACACTTTCAAAAGATAATATACTATGAGCAAGTGGAATATATTCCAGGGATGCAATGATGGTAAAATATTCACAAATCAATAAATGTAATACATCATGCATAAACAAAATAAAAGACAAAATCATAGGATCATATCAATAGATGTGGAAGTAGTACTAGAATTCCTAGCCACCTCAATCAGGGAAGAAGAAGAAATAAAATACATCCAAATTATAAAGGTGGAAGTAAAACTGTCATTATTCGTAGATGACATGATAGTGTACATAGAAAACACTATAGGCTCCACCTAAAAACTACTTAAGCTATAAGTGAATTCAGCAAAGCAGCAGGATACAAAGTCAATATTCAGAAATTGATGGCATTTTTGTACACCAGCAATAAACTATCAAAAAGAAAAACTGACAAAAAATCTCATTTTCTATAACAACAAAAAAACAAAAAGTACCAAGGAATAAATTTAATCAAGGATCTGCACACAGCAAACCATAAAACACAGAAGAGGAGGAGGAAGATGGCGGTGTGGTAGGAGGGAGCAGGCCCTATTCCCCCTCTACACACGGGAGAAAAACCGGACCAATCTATGAAAGACCAGAACAGACAAGGAACAGTAACACAGCATATTGGAGAATAAGAGGTCGGAAATTGTAGCGGGCACTGAAAAACAAGCGGTAAGGAGAGCTCTTCGGAACAATAAGAGCCCAGGGTTCCAGCACGCGGAGAGCGGGGCGGCTGAGGCCCCGGCCTGGCGCTCCGCTCCGCCAAGCCTGCCCCAGGGCCCTGGGGAGGGAGCTGGGTCAGCCGCTGAACCGGCTGCAAGATCTCAGGGGCCACCGCGAGACTGCGCCCGAGCAAAAGTGGGTGCCCCGCACCAGGTCACTGCGCGACTTTGAACCGAGTTTTCGTGGTCGCCGGGCGACTACGAAAGCACAGGCCCCCCAACAGAGACAGAGGCGCGGGCGAAGTGAGACAACTGCATGAAAATAGACACCCTCAGGGGACCGCACTCGGTTGCGGGCTAGTGGACATTCGTGAAAACATAGGCGCAGGCCGCTGGAGACAGCTGTGGAGCCAGAGGTGCCAGTTCACGGGCGGGTGCTCAAACTCGGACAGCTCAGGCCCAAAGTGCAGGCGCCGGATAGCAGCTGGAATGCAGGCCCCTCTCAGAAGCAAATGCAGGCAGCTGTGCCCGAACACTGAAAGCCTCCCAGGGACAAAGGCAGGTGGCTGTGCACGTCTGGAGAACCTAGCACACACCCATAAACTCGGAGAAGTGCGCACACACCAGGAGGCTCAGATCACACGCTGGAAACCCTGTGGGGAGAGGTGCCCACTAACGCTGGGATACATAGCACAATGAGGACTGAGTTCTGAACACAGAGAAAAGCAGTAAGATCACCCCTCGGCCACTGCAGCCAGCAAGACCTGAAAAACCGGCTGGCAAGTTTGAAAACAACAAGAGGGTGTTTTTTTTGTTGTTTTGTTTTGTTTTTTTCATTTTATTTTTTTAATATATTTTTATTTTTTTTAAATATTTTGTTGTGCTTTGCTTGTTCCTCCCCCCCCCCCTTTGGCTGCTTATATTTGTGTGGGGGTGTCTGTGTGCGTGTCTCTTTTTTGTTTTGCCAGTTGGCTAGTGTCTTTTTGTTTGTAAGCCTGTCTATCTATATGAATTTTTAACTACTCCTTCTTCATTGTTTATATCTTCTTCTTTACTCCCCAACTCCTTTTGCCTCCCTTGAATTCCTTCTTCTCTTATCCCCTCTTCCTTTCTTTTCAATTTTATCTCTTCTACCTTCCTCTTGTTTCCTCTTTCTTCTTTTTTTCATTTTCCCCCCTCTTCTTTTTGTAAATACCCACAAGTGAGACAAAACAAACAAACAAGCAAGCCTGGAACTGTGGGGGGGGGGGAAACAGAGTTGGCCCCCAAAAGAGGGTATTCCAGCTGATGAGACAGTGAAAGCGGTGAACAACAGGATATCCGAAGGAGAATCCACCACTGAATCTCACAGATATTCTACCACAGAAGGTCATACCACAAACCCAGGGAGCCAGAACAGATCAATTTAAGAAGCTGAGGCTAACAACAAGAGTCTTACAAACAATGGGAAGACAAAAGAACAATCCCCAAACGAAAGGAAAGGAGGAAGCTCAAGAAAGAATGCTAAATGAAACAGAGGCAACTCAACTATCAGATATCAAGTTCAAAGCAATGGTTGTCAGGAAGCTCAATGAGCTCTCAATGAGCTACCATAAACTACAGGGAAATTATGATGAACTCACGGCAAACTATATCAACATGAAAAAGGAAATAGAAACTATCAACAAGGGCCAAGAGGAAATGAAGAACACAATCTCTGAACTGAAGAACACAGTAGAAGGAATGAAAAGCAGAATCAATGAAGCAGAAGATCGGATCAGTGAGTTGGAGGACAAAATAGAAAAAAACACGCAGAATGAGCAAGATAAAGAAAAGAGGCTTAGAAAGAATGAAGAGGGTTTAAGAGAAATGCAAGACAACATGAAACGGAATAATATTTGTATAATAGGGATACCAGAAGGAGAAGAACAAGAACAAGGGATAGAAAACCTGTTTGAAAAAGTAATGATGGAAAGCTTCCCTCATTTGGTGAGAGAAAAAAACCACACAAATCCAGGAAACACAGAGAGTCCCAATCAAAAGGAACCCAAACAGGCCCACTTCAAGACACATCATAATTAAAATGGCAAAATTCCAAGACAAAGAGAGAATCTTAAAGGCAGCAAGGGAGAAAAAGGAAGTATCATACAAGGGGGCCCCAATCAGGTTAGCATCTGACTTCTCAATGGAAACGCTCCAAGCCAGAAGAGAATGGCAAGAAATATTCCAAGCAATGAGAACCTAAGGCCTGCAACCCAGACTACTTTACCCAGCAAGGCTTTCAATCAAGATAGAAGGCCAAATAAGGAGCTTCCCAAACAAAAGAAGTCTAAAAGAATACACCTCTACCAAACCAATGCTGCAAGAGATACTAAAGGGACTGCTTTAAGGGAAGAAAGAAAAAGACAGAGAGAGAAAGAGAGAGAGGAACACAGGTACGAAAATGGCAATGAATAAATACCTATCAATAATAACTTTAAATGTAAATGGATTAAATGCTCCAATCAAAAGACACAGAATAGCTGAATGGATAAGAAAGCATGACCCACACATATGCTGCCTACAAGAAACCCACCTCAGGACAAAAGACATACACAGGCTCAAAGTGAAGGGCTGGAAACAAATTTTCCAAGCAAATGGTCAGGAAAAAAAAGCTGGGGTAGCAATACTCATTTCAGACAAAATAGACTTCAAAAGAAGGGCCATAAAGAGAGACCCAGAAGGTCACTTCATAATACTCAAGGGAAGAATCCACCAAGAAGACATAAATATTGTAAATATATATGCACCCAACGGAGGAGCACCTAAATACATCAAGAAAATTTTAGAGGACTTCAAGAAAGATATAGACAGCAACACAATTATAGTAGGTGATTTTAACAGCCCACTCTCAAAAATGGACAGATCTTCCAAACAAAATATCAACAAAGATATTGTGGCATTGAACAACACTCTAGAGGAAATGGACTTAACTGATATATATAGAGCCCTTCATCCCAAAGAAGCTAAATACACTTTCTTTTCAAATGCACATGGAACATTTTCAAAGATAGACCACATGATAGGATACAAATCAAGCCTCAACAAATTCAAGAAAATTGAAATCATACCAAGCATTTTCCCTGACCACAAGGGACTGAAACTAGAAACCAACCCCAAGGAGAAAAACCCAAAACCCTCAAAATCATGGAGATTGAATAGCATGCTATTAAACAATGAATGGGTCAAGAATGAAATTAGGGAGGAAATCAAAAAGTTTCTGGAAACAAACGATAATGAACTCACATCGACCCAAAACTTATGGGACACAGCAAAGGCAGTCCTCAGAGGGAAGCTTATAGCGATACAGGTCTATCTAAAAAAGACAGAAACATCTCAAACAAACAACCTAACCCTTCGCCTACAAGAACTCGAGGAACAACAACAAAGACAGCCCAGAGCAAGTAGAAGGAAAGAAATAACCAAGATAAGAGCAGAATTAAATGACATAGAGACTAAAAGCACAATCCTAAAGATCAATGAATCCAGGAGTTGGTTCTTTGAAAAGATCAACAAAATCGACAAGCCTTTTAGTAGGCTCATCAAGAAAAAAAGAGAGAGGACTCAAATAAACACAATCAGAAATGAAAGAGGAGAGATTACAACCGACACCGCAGAAATACAAAGGATTGTAAGAAATTACTACGAAGAACTGTATGCCAAGAAATTTGAAAACCTAGGTGAAATGGACAGGTTTCTAGAAAAATATAACCTTCCAAAATTCAATGAAAAAGAAACAGAAAGCCTGAACAGACCGATAACAGCTGGTGAAATTGAATCAGTAATCAAAACACTCCCGATGCACAAAAGCCCTGGACCAGATGGCTTCACAGGAGAATTCTACAAAACATTTAAGGAAGAGCTAACCCCTATTCTCCACAGACTATTCCAAAAAATCCAAAAAGATGGAAGACTCCCAAACTCTTTTTATGAAGCCAGCATCATCCTAATCCCAAAACCAGATAAAGACACAACAAAGAAGGAGAACTTCAGGCCAATATCGCTGATGAACATAAATGCTAAAATCCTCAACAAAATATTGGCAAACCGCATCCAACAACACATTAAAAAGATCATACACCACGACCAAGTGGGATTCATCCCAGGGATGCAAGGATGGTTCAACATTAGCAAATCAGTAAATGTAATTCATCACATAAACAAAAGCAAAGACAAAAATCACATGATCATATCCATAGATGCGGAAAAAGCATTTGATAAGGTACAGCACCCATTTATGATTAAAACACTCAGCAAAGTGGGAATAGAGGGAGCATTCCTCAACATAATAAAGGCTATATGTGAGAAACCTACAGCCAGCATCATACTCAACGGGCAAAGACTAAATCCTTTTCCACTAAAATCTGGAACAAGACAAGGCTGTCCACTCTCTCCACTTCTATTCAACATAGTATTGGAAGTATTAGCCACAGCGATTAGACAAGAAAAGGAAATAAAAGGCATCCAACTTGGAAAGGAGGAAACAAAACTATCATTGTTTGCAGATGACATGTTAGTATACATAGAAAATCCTATAGTCTCAGCCAAAAAACTGCTCGACCTAATAAATGAATTTAGCCAAACAGCCAGATAAAAAGTCAATATCCAGAAGTCAAGGGCATTTTTGTATACCAACAATGAAACAACAGAAGCAGAAATCAAGAAAAAAATACCATTTGATATAGCAAAAAGAAAAATAAAGTACCTAGGAATTAACCTAACCAAGGAGGTAAAAGACCTGTATGCAGAAAACTACACAACACTGAAGAAGGAAATCAAGGAAGACACAAATAAATGGAAACACATACCTTGTTCATGGATCGGAAGAATTAACATCATCAAAATGTCCATACTTCCCAAAGCAATCTACAGATTCAATGCAATACCTATTAAAGTACCAATGGCATATTTCGCAGATATAGAACAAACTCTTCAAAAATTTATATGGAACCATAAACGACCCAGAATAGCGGCAGCAATCTTGAGAAAGAAGAGCAAAACAGGAGGGATCACAATACCTGATACCAAAATGTATTACAAAGCCACTGTAACCAAAACAGCCTGGTACTGGCATAAAAACAGGCACGTGGACCAGTGGAATAGAATAGAGAGCCCAGAAATAAACCCTAGTCTCTATAGTCAATTAATATTCGACAAAGGGGGCAGTAACATAAAATGGAGCACAAATAGCCTCTTCAACAAGTGGTGTTGGGAGAACTGGACAGCTTCGTGCAAGAAAATGAAACTCGAGCACCAACTTACACCATACACAAAAATAAATTCAAGGTGGATAAAAGACTTAAACATAAGCTGTAACATCATTAAAGTTCTAGAAGAGAACATAGGCAGGAAAATCTCAGATATTACACGCAGCAACATTTTTACTGATATGTCCCCTAAAGCAAGGGACATAAAGGAAAGAATAAACAAATGGGATCTCATCAAAATAAAAAGCTTCTGCATGGCCAAGGAAAACAGTATTAAAATAAAAAGAGAACCGACTGTGTGGGAAAACATATTTGCCAATGATATCTCAGATAAGGGTTTAATCTCCAAAATATACAAAGAACTTACATGACTCCACTCTAAGAAGACAAGCAACCCAATTAAAAAATGGGCAAAGGACTTGGGCAGACACCTCTCCAAGGAGGACATACAGAGGATCCAGAGACACATGAAAAGATGCTCGATATCGCTAGCTATCAGAGAGATGCAAATTAAAACCACAATGAGATATCACTTGACACCAGTCAGAATGGCCCTCATAAACAAAGCAACAAACAGCAAGTGTTGGAGAGGTTGTGGAGAAAAGGGGACCCTAGTGCACTGCTGGTGGGAGTGCAGACTGGTACAACCACTATGGAAAACAGTATGGAATTTTCTAAAAAAAACTAAAAATGGATATACCTTTTGACCCAGCAATTCCATTGCTAGGACTATATCCTAAGAACCCTGAAACACCAATCCAAAAGAAACTATGCATCCCTATGTTTATAGCAGCACAATTTACAATAGTCAAGTGTTGGAAGCAACCTAGATGCCCATCAGTAAATGAATGGATCAAAAAACTGTGGTACATTTATACAATGGAATTCTATGCAGCACAAAGAAAGAAGCAGCTCATACCCTATGCAACAGCATGGATGGAACTTGAGAGCATCATGCTAAGCGAAGTAAGCCAGGCAGTGAAAGATAAATACCATATGATCTCACCTTTAACAGGAACCTAATCAACAAAACAAACAAACAAGCATAATATAACCAAAGACATGGAAATTGGGAACAGGCTGAAAGTCCCCAGAGGGGAGAGGGGAGGGAATTTCAGGGGAAAAGGGGAAGGATTTACAGGAACAAGTATAAAGGACACATGGACAAAAACTATGGGGGGGGTGGAAATGGGAGGCAGGTGGGGAGGGCTGGGGTGGCGGGTTCGGGTGAGAATAAAAGACAGAAAACTGTACAAGATCAAAAATGAAAATAAAAATTTTAAAAAAAGAAAAAAACACAGAAGAAATTGAGGAAGATACAAATAAATGGAAACATTTACTCTGCTCATGGATTGGAAGAATTAACATCATCAAAATGTCCATACTATCCAAAGTGGATTGACTAGGGATGTGAAGGGTGAGCAGGATGGAGCAGAGTGAAGGGTGAAAACAATGGGACAACTGTGACAACATAAAAATAAAATGTTAAAAAATAATAAAAATAAATTCATTATAACCCAATAGGGAAAACATAAATAAGGCATTAATATGTTATGATCATCTATCCCCACCCCAAAACATTTATATTTCAGAAACAGAGAGAGATCAATCCAATCAAATATAAAAGAATGTTCTGTACCGAGAGCTATTTAAAAATTGCAAATTAGCACACATATTCAAATCTTTCCCACTTCTCAGATTGTCAATGACATTTTACAACATTGAGAAAATTTCTGGAAATAGATACTCTTTTTGTAATATTTATATGTTATCTTCTGGATATAAATTAACAATATGATCCAAAGTCTTGTGTGTGTGTGTATTTGGCTCATTAATACTTTTTTCTTAAGTAATCATCCCAAAGGGCTAATTAAGAACTTGAACAAAGATTTACCTGCAAGAATATTTATCACTGCATCATTAAAATAGCAGAAACTTGGAGAAAATTTATGACTCTACAATAGGGATATTGTTTAGATTAGAGAAGTTACAAACTTTTTGTGCATATTTGCCCAGATTCACATGAATAGTGATATTGAGTGTAGATAAGATATAGCATCCGCCTTTATGTTAAGAAGCAAATTCCATAAAATTACCAATATGATTCCATTATACCTACGCATAATTATGTGCATACATATATAAAACTTGTGTGTATATATGGATAGATCATTGCATATATTCATGGTCTGTCCAGAAGGTATCTAGCCACATAATATGAAAAATAGAGACATTTATTGAAGAAGATACAAGAAACATTGTACACAGGATGAGGACACCTCAGTCTCCTTCAAAGTAGATACCTTGGGACCTCACACAGTTTTCCTAAGCACCATCAGCTGCCCTGACATATTTTACTGAATCTCATCGATGGTCTGAAATCTCTTCCCTTTCAAAGGTGATTTTAGTTTTGGGAAAAGCCAGATGTTGCAGGGCACCAATACCGGGCTGTAGGGGGAGATATGATATTTTTTCCAAAAGACTGCACAAGGCATGATGCATGAGTGGGCATGTTGTGACAAAGCTGCCAGTCGCCAGTTGTCATAGCTGTGGCTTTCTGAATCATCAGAATACTTTCTGTGGTAGAATGTTCAAACTTAATGGACAATATCTGATACAGATTCGTTGCTCTACTTGCTTGGTCATTTTCAATGTGACAGACACACAGTACATATGCTCACTCAATGGTGTCTGTTTATCATCCCCACTGAGTAATACAGTGAAGTTGTTATTGTTCACACATGTGTATTCCAGTCCACTCTCCTTGGCTTCCAGGTTACATTGATGTCATGCAAACTATTCATGTTATATTAACAATGGTTGGACTTTTTCTGTACAGACCCCATATATATATATATATGTACATCATATATAGAGATAGAAATCAATAGATTTTATGGAACTGTATATAAATAATAGGCTTCTTTTAGTTTAAAACAGGTAAAAATTAATTAACATTATACTTTGAACCATCATGATTTAAATCTTGCTCCTTCTTACTACAATGTTTAATGATCTCTTTTCTGTCATTGTATCTTTTCCCCTTTCTGCTGTTCTCTAATCCAGGACTCCATTTCCCCACTCATTCAGCACAAGGCAGCAGTCTTTTCACACCAGGGACCAGTTTCATAGAAGACAATTCTTCCACAGACAGGAGTTTAGAGGGGAAGACAGGAGGCAGAACTCAGGCTCTAATGTGGGTGGATCCTTGCTCATTCACCTGCTGCTCACCTCCTGCTGTGCAGCCCAATTCCAAACAGGCTATAGATCAGTACCAGTCTGGGGCCCAGGGGTTGGGGACCCCTGGCATAAGGGTTTCTTGTGAAACCTACTGCTTTAACAAGCCAAAGCAAATTCATAAACAAATAATTGTTTCATTGCATGGAAAAATTTGTGGAGATTCACAGCAGGCACTGTGCAAGAAGGTGAAGTTCATGTACTGTGCTGGTGTCTCAGACGTTATTGAATGGGCCAAAAACTAGAAATGGGCAGCCCCAGTACAATTGTTTCTTACATAATTCACTTTTCTTTCTTTTATTTTTTGTGATAGCACTGACTAATGTGCTGTAACACCAGAATATATTTATGTCCATTCTGCTTAATAATTCTTGATCTAAACCACAGCGCACATTCTTCCTGTGAAGCAGAAAATGCCAAGAAATAGAGCCATTTCAGGTTTTCACTAATACTGGAAACCACTTCGAAAAAAATTGAAGAAATTCATCAGTTATTTGAAATGCTCTTATATCTAGCATCCCTTTCTCTTAATTAAAAATAGTATTTAAAAAAACTTACTCCCTTAAAAATTCTTAACAGGAAGAACAGAACTTTGTTGCTTTGAGGCATTATCACCTAAGCAATTACTCTAAATACATTGAAATATTGCCAGCATGTCAGAGATGACAAGTATAGCTAATGCTAAAATAAGACAACGATATGATGATCTCATTCAGTGGAGGAAAGCTCCATGAGAGCATGGATTTTTTTTTTTTTTTTTTTTTTGCCTGTTTGTTTTAATCAGGGCTATCTCTTCTGCAGCTAAAAGAGTTAGGCAGATGCGAAATAATGATGAGACTAAAACTAAACATTGAACTAGATACTGTGCTAAGCCAATTATATGTATTATTTCATTTAATTCTCCTGAGCACAAAAGAAGGTAGTCTCTATTGTTATCACTTTATAATGAGGCTTAAAGGAGATCAAATATCTTGCTCAAATTTATTAATTGGAATGTTACAGAACAAGAAATCAAATATAAATTATAAAAATGTTCTACCTTTGGGAGATAAGATTTACTTAATTGCTCACCTTTATCTGATTTATATTGAAGTATAACACATATTCTTGTATTCTTCTTTTCTATGTCAGTATAATCAAGTTGTCAGCCATGTTAACCAGAGTAATATAAAACTAGCTTCCTTTTTAATGTCCAGTGCTCTGGGTGGAACAGAATCTCAGCCTCTAAAAGTTTGCAGTTGCTACTTCTTATCATATGGCCTCTCTTCTGCTGTGTCTCACTACCTGCTCTCCTGCTTCTATGCCAGCATAGACATGTGTGAATGGCTCTCCTCAGGAATCTGCTCTACTTCAAATGGCTCATTTGTAGTATCAATTTTTGTCAATTTCTGATCCACTTAATTTGTACTATCATCTTCTGATCCCACTTCCCTGCTCTTTGCCTGAGTGCTCCCACAGTGGTCTTTTCCCATGCCTAGTTTTTAAAAAAAGGTTGACATGTGTGTTATCATTTAAAATACAACTACAGAAAATGTTTTAATTCAGTGTGGTTTTCAGTGGCATTCCACAGAGTGGATCTGGCAGAGAGTTACATAATTTTTAATTGTAACTGGCAGGATCATTTAAAACAATTAAAATAAGAATGAGATCATTTAATAATAAGCAAAGTAATATTTGTATCTCAGTTCATTTGGGCCTCTTTCATACTAGAATGTTTTTCTTGAGATTAAATCCAATTCCTTCCATCTCTTAAATTATAACTTCCAAATCTACCTATATAGCCTGTCTTCTTATTTGCCCATTATTGCAGACTCTGTTCACATCATGCCCCAATTGGTGCAATGGTCTCATAACCAGTTGCCTATCTCAGCTTCTCCCCTCCAACTGGATACCATAGTGACTTTATGAAAAGGGGAATATTAAATGTAAACCCTCTAGCTTCATGTCTTTCAATGACTCCTCACGTATAAGGTAAAATCTAATGGCTCACGCAGGGCAATGATGGCCTTTTACGATCTTATCCCTCATATTCGCCAATCTCATCTCCTGCTACTCACCACTAGATGCAGTCCACCTCAGCCACAGGTCATTACTCAGAATGTACCGTGAACTTTATGAGATTGGGCCTATGTAACTGCTGCTCTTCTTGCCTGTATCTCCTGTTCTCTCTACTGACACCAGTCTCACCCAGATCCTTTCTTTTACTTGGCAAGTTCCTCCACATTGTGGAAAGTTAAATCTAAATGACACCTCCTTGCAGCATCTTTTTCTGTCTTCCAGTTATGGCCTATATGTGCATTCTATGTGTACTCTCTCACTCCTGCACTAACTGCATCACTCTCACCCCTCAGTGTTTATTTGGGATAATCAGCTATGTACAAGGTACTGTGCTAGTTCCAGGGAATGCAAGGGGCATAGTGACAAACAAAACAGATGCCTTCATTGCCTGTCTTCACAGAACACACAGTTTAGCTGGGAGTAGTATTGCATTCCTACTCCCTTTTATTATGCAGTAACTCCTGAAGATTTGGAACCTGCCTTTGATCCCTGGTTTCCAGCCATTAGCACATGATAATAGTACTCACTGATGAATGAGCTTCTACATCATGTATGAAGTCTCTTCATTCTTGGGACTTTATCACCACAGTGAAACATTTTATTTTGAAAGATTACCTAAGGTGCACATCGTGAAACACAATAGCCTACATAGCTTGCTTGTCTCCTTTACAATTACATGGTTTCTGTTTATTTCAAAATTTGTTCCATGTGTTGACTAAAGGTAAGACATTGCTTAAACTCAAACAATGATATTTTGGACTATTGTTTTTCAATAGAAAATAAATTATAGGGGATAAAGTTGATAATGATTAAAATATGTCAGTGGACTTCAGTAAAATATTACTAAAATTGAATTATATAATTGTATATCCAAAGTCTTGATAGGAATTGTCCCTTTTTCTAATTGACTCATTAAGTACCGTATTTTGCCATGTATAATGTGCACACAAGTTTTCTGTGCATTACACACAGGATTATTGTGCCCATTATTATACCCATGGTATGTAATCATTGTTCCCATGTACAATGTACATCCTTATTTTTCCCTAAAAAATTTGGGCGTGAAGGTGTGCATTATACATGGCAAAATATGGTACATAGAACAAATATATTCATACAATGCTCAATTTTGTTATAGTGTTTGCATAGCTGACTAATGGATCATAATACTTTAAACAATTTTCCTCTCAGAAGTCTAAACTACAAAATGAATTACATTTTAAGCAATTCATGGCAATATAATTTGTCCTATTCTTCCACATTTTATATAATTAGACTTACATATTGGTGCAATTTTATGAATATTACATATCTAATGTCAATATTTCAGGCAATGTAATGAGTTTCTCTCCCTCTAACAGACTCCATTCAAGTACAAAATGTAAATAGTTGTCTGAATTAATCTGTTCATGTTTTGATGAATTTCCAAGTGAGTGTGGGCCCATAGCACTAGAAGTTTTACTGTCTACTTACTTACAAGGCCTAATGTCACCAGATATAATGATTTTGTACATTGTGGCTTCAAGATACACATAATGTTTGGGGCATCCACCTTTTTTCTTACTATTATTGTAATCCACATGTGACTGTATGCACATACATATTGAGAACATGTGCATAACCATACTTATCCATCTCAAATTGAACATATCATATTTATAAATATATTGTATTGACTTTTTCAGTTCAAGGATTGTGTTGCAGACCATTCAGCCTGGTTTCAGGAGTTGTAACCTGCACCCCATGGCTAGGCTGAGTAAGAGCCAAGGGACCCGTTTCATCGGGGTCTGTTCTGTCAAGAGGATGTGAGCTACTAAGGAGACAAAGCTTATCTCCCTGGCAGGAGCGCTGCTTCTGCCTCATCCATCTCTGGCCCCAGTGCTTAGTTGGTTGTCAATGATGGGTAAGACTCCTCATGGGAGGGGCAAACTAAGCCAGACACGACCACTTGGGAGGCCCTCATGGAAGGACTGGGGGGATGCAGCAAAGGGGGTGATAGACCCTCGCCCCCCAGCTATTCTGACATAGCCCAAGTCCCCCTTTCTGTCTGGGAGATGCTTCCTGGCTCTAATCCACTTAAGCCTGAAACTATGACTGCTGGTGGTGCAGCCCTGTGCTGACCAGAATGATTCCCCAGTGATCAGGCATAAGAAAGAATTTGTAAAGTCCTGTGAAATCTGCTTTGTTTGCTAAAAGTGCTCTTATTTAAATGATAAGGGTCTGAGGAGGAAATGAGTATGTCTCCCAAAGTTTTGCAGCCCCCTTCCCTTACAGACATTGACTCAGATTAATCCCTCAGATTTCTTTGAAATGTTAACCATTGTTTGATCCTTGCCACCTGACTTACCTGTATTCCTGTGTATTTGAACCCAATAAAAGCCTAGTGAGGAAGGGGTTTTGGGTCATTCTCGTTTGAGAGTTTGGCCACCTCTCCTCCCCAAGCAGATCATGTCTTGGTAGTTTTATTTTCATCCATGACGGAGGGATGGGGCTCTGCGGGCGGAGCCCCCCCACAGGATTGTGCGATTATTTAAGATTATTTATTTTATATATTTACATTGTATATTATAAGTATTTATATTTATAAATAAAACCATGAGCTACACACAAAGAACAACTAAGAAAGCACAGTAAAATGTATTTAATGAATGTTCAATGACATTATTTATAAATATTGTCAATTGGTTATTTTATCTACAATGTGTAATAAAATGGAAAAATATTAAGTTAATGGATTCAATAACAAGCCCATTATCAGTAGGGCTGTAATGTGACTTCTGCAGCCCTAAAGATTATAGCCAAGCAACAGATAAGAGAAAAAGTAGATCATCCATTACATTGAGCAGTTAATGATATTTTATTGCATTATTTATCAAATACTGTGGATGGTATTTGTAGCTGCGAGTTTGACCTTAGCTAATAATAAATTGATGAATGTATACATCATAAAGGCACTGTTACAAAATGTCCTATTGTTTTATGAAGCAGGAACCTGAACTACTATTATGAAATTCACTAAAAGTGTAGTTTCAAGATATTAATGCTCAGACACTTACATGCAAGACAGAATAGATGCCTATAATTCAGACCTGGCTGCTGAAATTTCTTTCTCTTTCATTGACATAAATATTCAAGCCATCTACCTTAAATGATTCCTGAAAAGCATTTTTATAGCTGGAACACTGTAATGACAATATATTATTAAAATATTAGAGTTCTCATTCTATCAGGAAAGTTTGAAAAAATCAGAAGCTTTTCACAATGCTATTTATGAGTTTGTATTTAATTAGATTTGATATATATGTTGGGTAAAAATCTAAATGTAATAAAGAAACCAATACATGCCATATAATTTTCTAATTTTTTCACCTTTCTAGAGAATGAAATGCACTATGATTTCTAAGATGAGAACAATTATTTTATTTTGTACATATTTATTACAGATTTAACATGAGAGGTTAGTTCATTAGGACTGTTTCTTCTCATATGAAATTTAATATATGGGGACAATGAAGTGATATTTTAAAGCAACCAAAGAATTTTTAAAGCTGTTTTTAGATACTGAATCATGTAACTTACCTTACACTTGGACCACCTAGATTTATCAAAGGAAAAGATAATAGCAATTAAATAAGAACTAACTCCCAATTAAGAAAGAGATTTTTCCATTGAACCACACTACTGGTAAATGTAATGAATAATAAAAGGTGAAGGAATTAAGGAATAAAACCATTGACACACACAACAGTATGGTGATTACCAAAGGGAAAGGAGGTTGGAAAAGATAGAAGAGGGTAAATGGTGATGGAAGGAGATGACTTGAGGTGGTGAACCACAGTACAATATACAGATGATGTGTTATAGAAATGTACACCTGAAACCTATATACTTTTATTAACTGATTTCATACCAATAAATTAAATACAATATTATTTAAATGCAATGATTAAAAAACTCCTTGACTTTATCCCTAAACAGATTTATTTATTTACTTATTTTTTGTAATTGAGAAGAACTTATAAGTTATAAGATAAACTTTTCTGAAGCTACTGAATCTAAGTATCAAAGCACTGTTTCCTAACTTACTATGTATAATACTGTGGGCTTTTTTCTCCTCTTAAATGTGGCTGCCAAATTTTTATATTATTTCTTTTTTTTTTTTCTATTGGTAAAGTAGATTTTTTTTTATGTTTTATTGTTGTTCCTGTACAGTTTTCTGTCTTTTACTCCCCCCCAGCCCACCGCCCCATCCCTCCCCACCTCCCTCCCATTGCCCCCCCCTCCAGTCTTTGTCCACATGTCTTTAATACTTGTTGCTCTAAACCCTTCCCCATTTCCCCTGAAATTCCCTCCCCTCTCCCCTCTGGTGTCTGTCAGCCTGTTCTCAATTTCAGTGTCTTTGGTTATATTTTGCTTGTTTGTTTTGTTGATTAGGTTCCTGTTAAAGGTGAGATCATATGGTATTTGTCTTTCATTATATTATTTCTATATGAATGTCGTATGTGATAAATTGAGTTGTTTTGCAAATGTTTACTTTTTCTCTTCTCTCCATTGAAGTACAGTACACTTTCCCAACATGATGACTTCTATACTATCAATGAAAGAACATGATAGTTTTGAAGTCTTAACTGTGCTTGTGCAGTTTGATTTGGCTTATGTTTCCTTGGATTCTTCTGTGAGGAAGAATGAACTCCATCAGCAACATTACACTCAGCCTCATGAGACAGACTTGAACACACCTGAGATCCTGGAACTACTTTCAATTGAACCAAAGCCTGAAATGGAGTCACCTAATAGATTCCAGAAGAATCCATCAGAGCCACAATTAACTCACAGATTTCGGAGTTTTGTTATAAGGCATAGTTGAAAGTGCTTGTGTGTGTGTGCTTGTTTGTTTCTAATGCAGCATTATTGTTATATAGCTCACAAATACACATATGACATTCTGGAATATAATTGCTAAGAAACTATTATATTTTCTTAAGTATAACACAGTTAAGAAGCAAATTTATTTTTAAGTTAGATTAAATTCATACGTTTAAGGTCTAATATTTTTGGTCAGTTAGTAATAATAGTATACTTTGGACAAATATTTATAAGAAATAAGTAACAATAGCAAAACTACTTTATATTATGATATATAAAAAATATTTAAGATTTCTCTCTCTTTTTTTTTTTTTTTTTTTTTTTTGGTGCCCTCACTGGGACTGAACCCACAACCTTGGTGTAGAAGGACGATGCTCTAATCAATTGAGCTACCCAGACAGGGGTTAACATTTCTAAATAAGATAATATACTTTACATTTACCTTATCAATTCATTCTATAAAGAATAATGCATTTGAGAACATACAACAACACATGGACACAGAAATAGCAAACATTTTGAATGCCAGTTTCTAATAACATTTTGAATCAGTAGCCACTAATGCCATACAAAATAAATTTGGGACCAGTGTTCACAATTTTTTCTTTTTTCTTTTCCTTTTTGTTCAATTAAAGTTGTCTCCATTCCCCCCACCACCACCACCCTCAACCCCAGCCATTCCCACCTCCCACCCCTGATTTCAGCTCCCGCCCCCTTGATTTTGTCCATGTGTCCTTTATATGTATTCTTGAAAACCCTTTCCCCTTTCCCCCAATTATTCCCTCCCATCTCCCCTCTGGTCACTGTCAGTTTGTTCTTAATTTAAATGTTTCTGGTTATATTTTTCTTGCTTGTTTGTTTTGTTGATTAGGTACCACTTATAGGTGAGATCATATGATATTTGTCTTTCACCACCTGGCTTATTTCACTTAGCATAATGCTCTCCAGTTCCATCCATGCTGTTGCAAAGGGTAGGAGCTCCTTTGTTCTTTCTGCTGTGTAGTATTCCATCATGTAAATGTATCACAGTTTTTTGATCTATTCATTTACTGATGGGCACTTAGGTTGCTTCCAGCACTCTTCTACTATAAATTATGCTGCTGTGAACATTGGGGTGCATAGATTCTTTTGGATTGGTGTTTCAGGGTTCTTAGGGTATAATCCCAGCAGTACATTTGATAAGATACAGCACTCATTTATGATGAACACACTCAACAAAGTGGGAATAGAGGAAGCATTCCTCAATATAATAAAGGCCATACATGAGAGACCTACAGCCAACATCATACTCAATGGGCAAAAACTAAAAGCTTTCCCATTAAGATCAGGAACAAGACAAGGATGTTCACTTTCACCACTTCTATTCAACATAATATTTAAAGTCCTAGCTACAGCAATCAGACAAGAAAAAGAAATAAAAAGACATCCAAAGTGGAAAGGAGGAAGCAAAACTGTCATTATTTGCAGATGACATGATAGTGTACATACAAAATCCTATATACTCCACCAAAAAAACCACTCAACATAATAAGTGAATTTGGCAAAGCAGCAGGATACAAAGTCAATATTCAGAAATCAAAGGCATTTTTTAAATTTTTATTTTAGTTGTTGATCTTGTACAGTTTTCTGTCTTTTATTCTCACCCAAACCCACTACCCCAGCCTTCCCCTCCTCCATCCCATTTCCACCCCCCCATAGTTTTTGTCCATGTGTCCTTTATACTTGTTCCTGTAAATCCTTCCCCTTTTCCCCTGAAATTCCCTCCCCTCTCCCCACTGATAATGAAATATCAGAAACAGAAATCAGGGAAAAATCCCATTTGATATAGCTACAAGAAAAATAAACTACCTTGGAATAAATATAACCGAGGAGGTGAAAGACCTATATACACTTTTTTCTTATATGTGTTTCTGCACCTTTAAACTTTCAGTTGTAACAAAAATGAGTTCTAGAACAAAGGATTAGAACTTCATATGAGAAGCTGAGGCTCGGAAGACTGAAATCAGATCCAAAGAAATAGAACTTTCACATAGCAGAACCCAGAGTTTATACTGATTCTTCTAACTCCATATTCCTAAACTATCCATGCATTACTATGAGGAACTATTTTTAAAAATAAATAAAAACCTATTTTCCAGAAAGAATTTCAAAGGTTTCAGAATGTAAGGTTATGAATCACATAACAATTTTTTCTTCTTTCATATTTTATAGACAGGATATTCAAATTCTTTTTCTCTATTAAATCTTTTGCAATTGGGCCACTGTCAGAAAAGGTGGTTTTGAGTTTTCATAAGCTTTATTTAAGAAACTTTTTGGATAATAGGCAGTTGAAGAGTGTGAAATAAGTCTGAAAATATTAATATCTCAATTTGAAGAAAGAAATTCCAATGTATGAGAAATCTCTAGTAAACTTTGATTTTTAGAATGAAATGTTGCTACTTATCTTATTGTTTCTGAGCATGGAATCAGGATAACAATTATGCGAAGGGTTTCTTGCTGCTTTAACAGTAAGGGGCTAATTAGAATGCAAAATGGTAGTGAATGTGTGTAGTAATAAAGGGCAAATGCATGCAGAAATATGCTAGTTGCTTTAGAGAGGAAAAATACCACTGATTTCTGGATGAAAGGAAATTGTCTGTGTGACTGATAAGGTCTAGTGGGTAATATTTCACTGAGCAAATTGGCAGCTTACTTGCTTCAATCAAAAAGTTGGCATTTATAAAGTAGCTGTGGAGCACAGCTGATTTGGGTTCTACTCTAGTTCTGCTAGCTATTAGCAAGATATAATGAGTAAGTTATTTATTTTCTGTATATCCTGGTTTTCTTACCAATAAAATGAGGATCATAATGCCCTGCCATATAGGAATGTGGATCATAAATTTATTTTTGAGACTATCAGAAACCTTTTACCATGCAACAGGGAGAGTGATCCACACTGGGCACTAGAGATACAAAGATAAAATGGTCTTGCAGAGGAAGAGCTAGTAATTAGGTAATTTCACCAAGTGGTTAAGTACCCTAAAAGCTGAAGGAGTATAGAATGCAATGAAAACCACCAAGGGGAATATTTTTTATCTTCTTTTTTAATTTTAATTGTTGTTCAAGTACAGTTTTCTGTCTTTTACTCCCATCCCAGCCCACTCCCCCAGTCTTCCCTATCTCCCTCCCATTTACACCCCCACCTAGTTTTTGTCCATGTGTCCCTTATATTTGTTCCTGTAAAATCTTCCCCCTTTCCCCTAAAATTCCCTCCCCTCTGGTCACTGTCAGACTGTTCTCTATTTCAGTCCAAGGGGAATATTTAATGAGGACTACGGTATGAGAAGGGGCTTTTACAGTAAATGATATTTCACTTGAGTGTTGAAGGATGTATAGGAGTTAGCTGTGCAAAACACAATATGCTAGGAAATTTAATTATTCACAGTCTTTGGCACATGCATGAAGTATTCAGTAAATGTATGATTGATAAACATGTGAGTGAATGCATGAATGCTTTATCTGCTGTCAAAATTTCATTTTCCTATGATAATTGCTGGAAAAATTATCATTTCAGAAATACAATTTGCATAGTATAAAATCATATTATTAATAACCTTACTATTACCAGATTTGATAAATAAATCAAAAGTTTAAAGTGTTCTGCTGCTATTGTGAAGTGTTGTAACATGTAATTGATAAAATACTTATTTAAAGAAATTAAAGTATTGATATATACACATAAATATGTAACTTTAACAGAGCTTAGAAGATCAACTTTCCCAGTCAAAGCATTGTTATCTTTTAAGATTTTTGAAAAATTAGTTTTTGAAAAGATATATTTCAACTAGACAAGTAATAACAAGTGTTGGAGAAGTTGCGAAGAAAAAGAAACCCTCATTCACTGCTGGTGGGAATGTAAATTGGTACAGCCACTATGGAAAACGATTTAGCGAATCTTCAAAAAATTAAGAATAGAGTTACCATATAACTCAGCAACCTCTTTTCTGGGTATCTACACACAAATTTAAAAAAATCTATTTACAAAGATAATATATGCACTTCTATATTTATTGCGGCATTATTCACAGTGTCCAAGACATGGAAACAACAAAAGTGTCCTTTTATAGATTATTGGATAAAGAAGATGAGATACATATATACAATGGAATATACTCAGCCACAGAAAAAATGAAATCCTGCCATTTGCAACAACATGAATGGACCTTGAGAATAACATACTAAGTGAAATGTCAGACAGAAAAAGTCAGGAGCCATATGATTTCACTCATATGTGGGATATAAAACTGAAAACAACAAATAAACAAACAAGAAAAACAAATAAACAAAAACTTGCACAAGCAATAGAATGGTGGTTACCAGAGGGAAAGGGGGTGGAGGGTCACACATATAGTGACAAAAGAAGATTTGACTTTGGGTAGTGGGCACACAATGCTATATGCAGAAGATATATCACAGAATTGTACAGTTGAAACCTATATAATCTTATTAACCAATGTCACTCCAATAAATATATTTAGCCCTAGCTGGTGTGGCTCAGTGGACTGAGCGCTGGCCTGTGAACCAAAAGGTCATAGGTTTGATTCCCAGTCAGGGCACATGCCGGAGTTGTAGGCCAGGTTCCCCAGTTGGGGCATGCGAGATGCAACCAATTAATGTACTTCACAAACAGTGATGTTTTTCTCCCTCTCTCTCTCTTAGTTCTTTCTAAGAAGTAAATAAAATCTTTTAAAAAATATATTTAATCTTGCCTTTCTAACAATTATGTGGCTTTACTAATTTTTTAGTACAAATTGATAAGTATGAGGGGGAAACCAAAATCCAACAAATTATCTTATGGAGAGCAGGCCCCTTGTAGTACAGGCTTCCCCCTCTAGGTGAGTGTTCTAGGAACCCATCTGTACCAGTGTATCTGATGGGATTATTGTGAGAGGTGTGTTCTGCTTCAGTGACTTTTTTGAAGAGTCTTTCATTGCCTTTGCTCATTTCATGATCAGTGATTTACGAGCACACGTACCCACACCATGCTGAGTGTTCAGCAGTTTTCGACCCAAAACAGCATGATCTCCACACCCCACCCTCCTTATTCACCCAATCTCACCCCCAACACCTTCTTTTTGTTTCTCCAGATGAAAAATGTCCTCAAAGTGAAACATTTTGCCAATGTGAAAGAGGTGAAACAAACAACAAAAAAATCAAAACCAAACCCAAAAACAAATAAATAAGAAGTCAGAAGCACTAAAAGGCATCAAAATTGACAAATTCAAAAACTGTTTTAAGCACTGGAAAAATGTCTCTATTGGTGTATTGCATCAAATGGAGAATACTTTGAAGGTAACTGAAGTTTAAACATATAAGAATAAATACACAATTTGTATAAGTAAGTTCTGTTTTTTGGGGGTGGTCCCCACCCCCTTGTAATTGTTTCTTCTTGCTCTTCAGACATTGCTTTGCCAAGTGCCCTTTTATGAAAAGCCACAGAGTCTCAGAGAAAAACTAAATTCTTAGATGCATCGCCTCTAAATTTCCATGTATTTAATCCACAATACTTGAAGTAAAATATATATATATATATATATATATATATATATATATATATATATATATATATAAAATATATATACCTCAGGTTTTTTTAGTATTTCAACCTATGTACAAGATCATGCAGTCTAAAACCATCATTTCCAAGATGAGAAAATTGAACTTTAAAGTGTTGAAACAATTTTCCCAATAAAACACAATTAGCAAACAGCAGTTGGCACTAAAGCACTTTTTAAAAATATCTGTTACAAAGGGAATATATAAGCAAACATAATATCATTAAATTATTTACTTACTTTCCAGGGGTGTGGCAGACACTGGTGATCACCAGCTCAAGACCAATTTCCCTTCCCCATGCTAAACAAAAAATAAATGTATTCTATTCTCTTGGAAACATATCTAGCCTGGGAGGATAAATCATAGATGTTCTAATTACTGATTGTTAACAGATGGCAGTGTTGCTCCTCCAGGAAGTATGAAGAGTGATGTTGGCCATCATGATAATTAGCCACAGGCATTTAGTGCTTAGGGATCATGGGGCAGTCCTACACTATAAAGAATTGCCTCATGCAAAATGCCAATGTTGCCATTTGGAAACACTAGCTTAACTAATCATATGATCTTGCCCCACTGTGCCAGAAATAGGAATGTAGGGATGGGCATGTTGCACAGTTCAGACCAAAGGAAACATAAAATGAATCATTTTGTAGACTTGAGTAATTTTTTGCTCTATTATTAAGAGATGGTCTTATGAAATGAGCTCATCTTTGTTCTGGTACTCCTCATTGCTGTGTGCACACTCCTCACAGGATGTGCTAATTGGACCAGAGCAACCTCCATGTGGTGATGAGGTCTATAACATGATCAAGAAAGCAACAGGATGGCAGAGAAGAGTGGAAAAAGTCACTGAATTGACTGAGGGAATGCGTACCATCACATTTCTCAATTAGCAAACAACACAAAGTCAAATAGGTTAAATGCCATCAGTCAGGGGCTCTGTCATTTGCTCTTGAAAGTATACTAACTGATAAAACATACATCTTGGGTAAATTTGGTCATCGGAAATAAGATATATGAATATTGGTTAGCTATTATTAAGCCATTTCACAGATAATGATTGTTTTAAAGAAGCTGTATGCACCATTGATATTAGGTCACTTACTATTTTAATAGCTTTTAAATATTATTAGAAATATAATTGGGTCTTTTTACTTTTTGAGAAATATTGTATGTAAAGAGATAAAATACTTTATCACTATATAAAGGATATTTCAGTGTATATTCAACAGTTTTCTCTTTCTTATTTTTAGCAAATTTCTGTTGCCAAGAAAAAAGTATAAGAACTTCAAAAAGGGTCTTTGAAAAATAGAGACCTTAAAATGATACAAGATTAGGAAAAAAATGGAATATAATAACTGACTTTCAAAAAACAAGAAATCCAACTAATTTAGATAATAAAAATTTGTAATATGAGTTCTCATCAGTTTCCCATGTATGAGAAAAATATTGCTAAGTTTATGAGCTGGAAAAGGAGATCAGGGCCCTAGCTAGTGTGGCTCATTGGATTGAGCTCTGGCCTGTGAACCAAAGGGTCACAAGTTCTATTCCCATTCAGGGCACATGCCTAGGTTGCAGGCCAGTCCCCCAGTAGGTGATGTGTGAGAGGCAACCACACATAGATGTTTCTCTTTCTCTCTCCCTCCCTTCACCTCTCTCTAAAAATAAATAAATAAAATCTTTAAAAAAGAAGAGATCATCCTTCACATTATACACAGGTTTTGGCTTATTTTTAACAACATATGTGATTGCACTATTAGTTTTTACTTATCTTTACAATCTACTTAAGTGTTCATAAAGAAACATGTTTTAACACGTAAACCAATGAACATTTAGCACATTTAAAATGATGCTATTAAATAAGCACAGACAAATGAAAACTACCTCTATGTACCTAGAATTGTTGTATTGCCCAACAGGTAAGAGAGAATTGAGCTGAATTATTAAGCTTAGGTTATACATTTCAAAATTATATTCAAGGAAAACTCCTTCAGTAAATTTGTGTTTTGCTATTCATAGTCAACCAAAGTAGGTTTTTATGTGTAACACTGAGCTCTTGTACTGTGAAAGTGCAATGGACTTTTGGACTTACAATTTAGTGCACAGTGACTACAATATCATACTAAGTCTTTGTTTTTTTCCTCTTGAGGTGTACAACAAATTATTAAAGTTAGTGCTTTCACAACAGACCCATCCGTTTTTTGTGTGTGCTTATTGATAGTGATATATCACTCGTGGAATGTGCGAACAATATGTCTCAGAATTTCAAAAAAAATAATTAAATTAATTTCATAGGTATATAGTTAAAAATGCCATGAAATATTATGCAGAAATATAGTATAATCATTACTTTACATTTTATAAACTGGACATTGTTATTTTGTTAGTATCATTTTCTCTCTATTAATTTTCTTAGACCATACTTAAATATATAAAGTAAACATTATTGGGTTTTATTTATTAATTTTTGTTATTTTCCTATAATTTCCTCCAGATAATAACTAATATTAAAGAGGCATATTTTTAGATTTATGAAGAACTGATAAAGTGAAATGAAGAGTAAAATATAATGTGAGTAAAAACACAAAATGTAAACCTTTATATGAAACTGATAGACCTTAAAATTGGATGCATATTACACTCACTTGATATATGTTTCAAAATACAAATGTCAAGTACCCATTTCAAAAATTCTAAAACTTAATTGTTCTACAGGGAAGTGTGTGTCCATTTTTTTAAACAGCGTTCCAGGTGATTCTTATATACTAAGAAATTGAGAACCTTTGACCAACATTCTATTCATATATTCATATGTGTGTGTGTGTGTGTGTGTGTGTGTGTATAAAGTAAATAGTTAGAATCAAAAACTTCTGTGACACAAAAGACAAAGATTATCAAGTCCCATACACCTTAAAAGTCTGCTTTCCTACCATACCTCTAGGTTAAAACACACTGTTGCTTTTGACCATTGCCAGGAAATTAACTCTATTGGCAATTATCTGGATGCCCACCCATTATCTGCACACTCTCATTTCTGCTACAGTAATTTTACCCATGTATCAAGCATCTTTTCTTAAAAAAAGGCAATGATGGTGTGTGCTTCAGAGAAGGAGTGAAGTAGAATGCAGAAAAGCAGGTGGTGGCAGATGGGCAGAGAGAGACAAAGAAACAGTGAATGTCATGCTACATATTCTAATTTTAGATAATTAAATTTCCTTTAGAGTAAATGAAACTAGAATTGGCAGCATTTATGAAAAAGATTAAAGCACACCTGTAGCAATTTATACCACTTTTAGCTGTCATAATGAGATAGCTCTGTGACACCCTGTTTTGTGGTTATCCAGCAATATCCTTCTATTAATATGTGCCATTTCTGGATTGTCTTCCTTTTTTATTTTTTCCATAGAGTTTTCTTAGCTGGTATTCATTAACCACCTCTATAGAAACATTTTTCAAAATGCAGTTTGAAGACTGCTTGTACCAAAATTACCAAAACCTATACATTTCAAAGCCTCATTTTGACATCGTGAATAAGAATCCTCAACAAACTAATCAACAAAGCAAACAAAATACAACCAGAGATATTGAAATAAAGAGCAAATTGACAGTAACCTGAGAGAAGGGGGGAGAGGGATAATAGGGGATAATAAGGGAAGGGTCATCAAGGAACACGCACAAAGGACACGTGGACAAAGCCAAAGGGGGTAGGTTCAAGGGTGGGAGTGGGTGTGGGGGGTGGCTGGACACTTGGTGGAGAGAAAATGGAGACAACTGTACTTGAACAACAATAATAAAAAGAAAACATGAATTTGTAGCTCTATTTATTATTTTCATATTGATTATTTTACTCAATTTTTAATTATTATTTTTAAAATTTCATTCTTCAGTTAATGTTATTTGCCTTAACAATATCAAAGTTTGTACTACTACTTTTGCTTTACTCATTATAGCACTTGACATAGTCTACTGAAATTTCTCTTTTTTTTAAAGATTTTATTTATTTATTTTTAGAAGAAGAGAAGGGAGGGAGAAGGAGAGGGAGGGAAACATCAATTTGTGGTTGCCTCTTATATGTCCCCTACTGGGGACCTGGCCTGCAATCCAAGTATGTGCCCTGATTGGGAATCAAACCATCAACCCTTTGGTTCTCAGGCCTGTGCTCAATCCACTGAGCTACACCAGCTAGGGCTGAAGTTTCGAAATACAGAGGACTTTCACAGAGAGTAGTAAGTAGGTCCTTTCCTCTAGTTACCAACAACTAGCACAGTATTCAACATCTTGCATATATTAATATATATCAGTGGAATAAAGGAATGGCATAATGAAACAATCAACTTCATCCTTGTTTATACTCAAAAGGTAATTCAATGTCTTTCCCTCCAAAATTCTGTTTGAAATAATCTTGTTCTTCACTGATTTCCTCGGTTTATATGCTTTTGCTTTATACCTATATCTCAGGTTTTTTGAAGGATTATAGACTACTGATTAAAGACTCAAAAGGCAGCCCATGGACCAAGCCAAATTCATTTCTGTATCTGCAGTCTATCTTAGTACCATTAGCATGAAAATAAAGGGTAAAATAAAACTGTCCCTATTTGGAGATGATAGATTGTCAATGTAGAAAACCCCAAGAAATCTATAAAATGCTCTTAGACTAAAAAGTGAGTTCCCAGTATCAACATAATACAAAATAAACATACAGAAATCAATTATATATCTATATAACAGCAATAAACTTGGGGAGCATGTAGACACTAAAATGAAAACACAGTATAGAGGTGAGGTGTATGTGGGGCTGGTAGTCATATGAGGAGCCTCTTAACTTTCACTTAATTTTGTTGTGAACCTTAAACTTCTCTGAAAAAATAAATTATTTAATACAAAAGAACATTACCACTTAAAATTTCTTAAAAATATTTAGGTCCAAATACAACAAGACATTCACAGAATTTGTATGACAAAAACCATGTAACTGTTGAAAGAAATAAAAAATATAAAAAGTTGAAAGACTTATTGTGCTTACAGCTTGATTTGTTTAACACAGTGAAGATGACAATTCTCCTAAATTGCTATACAAGTTTAATGCAATTCTTATCATATATGTTATATATATCACATATCATATATATCATACATCATGGCATCTGAATATCTCATATATCTCTATATATCATATATATCATATCTGTATGTCTGTACAGAAGATATCCAGCCATGTAATATGAAAATACAGATATTTATTGAAGAAATACAAGATACAAGAAACACAGTACATAGGACAATGATGCCTCAGTCCCTTCCAAAGTAGGCACCTTGGGACCTCACACAGTTCTCCCAATTGCCATCAGCTGCCCCATTGTATTTTCCTGAATCTCATCAATGGTCTGAAATCTCTTCCCTTTCAAAGGTGATTTTAGTTTGGGGAAAAGCCAGAAGTCACAGAGAGCCAAATATGGGCTATAGGAGGATTGAGTCATCTGGGTGATTTGATGTTTCATCAAAAACTGCAGGAGACATGATACAAGAGTGGGTGCATTGTCTGATGAGGCTGCCAATCACCAATTGCCCATAGCTGTGGTCTTCTGAATTATCCAAATAGTTTCCACAGAGGAACATACAAGCTTAACACAAAATTTGATGCAGACTCATTGCTTTACCACCTCAGTCATTTTGAATGTAAGAGCCACACAGTACACATGCTCACTCAAAGGTGTCTACCACCTCTACTGACTAGTACAGTGAAGTTGTCATTGTTCACGCATGCACATTCCAGTCCACTCTGCATAGCTGCCAGGTTACATCAACATTGTGTAAAGTGTTCTCATTATATTAACAATGGCTGGACTTTTTATGGACAGACTTCTTATATGTGGTTGTTCTAAAATTGTCATGCAAGGGCCCTGGCTGGTGTAGCTCAGTGGATTGAGTGCTAGCCTGAAAACCTAAAGGTCTCAGGTTCAATTCCCAGTCAGGGAGCATGCTTGGTTTGCATGCCAATGTTTCTCTTCCTCTCTTTCTCACTCCCTTCTGGGGTGGGGGTAAGTGAAGGGGGGAATGGAGACAACTGTACTTGAATGACAATTTTAAAAATGTGAAAAAAATCAATAAGGATATGGGAAGATTGAACAAAAACCATTAACCATCTTGGTCTAATTGCTTATATAGAACTTTGAACTCAACAATATTAGTAAACATATTCTTTTCAAACATTAAAAAATGTAAATAAATAAAAATATCTTTAAAAAATGACATGGAAGGGCAAAAGATCCAGAATGCCTAAAACAAATTTGAAAAATAATACTTAGGCAGGCAAAATCAGTTCACAAAGTTCAAGATTTAATATCGGACTACAGTAATCAAAGCTGTAGTATTGGCAGAGGGAGAGATAGATAAGTGGATGGAACAGGATACCAGGCCTAGAAATAATGTACACAGATACATTCACCTGATTTTTCACAAGGTTGGAAAAAACTACTCAATGGAAAAAGATTGCTTTTCCAAATGGTGCTGGTACAATTAGGCATACATAGTCAATGAAAAAAATTAACTTCAAGTCCCACATCTTAGACAAAGTTTACTTTAAATGGATAACAGACTTAAATGTAAAATATAAAACTATAAAAATTTAGAAAAATAAGACATGGGTGAAAATATTTGTGATCTAGGGTTAATCAAAATGTTCTTAGATGATGATCTATATTAAAAATATTTATAAATTGGGCGTAACCCAAATTAAAAAAAACAAATCCATCCTGTGAAATTACCTATTGTGAGGATGAAAAGACAAGTTAAAAAGTGAAAGAAAATACTTATCTGTAAAATACATGAACAACTCTCAAACTTAGCAATAATAATGCAAACAATCCAATTAGACCATGAGCATAACACATGAGACTTTTCACTGGAGATTATATATAAATGACAACTAAGCATATGAAAAGATGCTTAACATTATTAACAATCAGAGAAATGCAAATTAAATTACTACACATCTATCTCATAGACAACAATATGGTGATTACCAGTGGAAAAGGAGGATGGGTAGAGGTAGGAGAGGGTAAAAGGGGAGATGAATAATGTTGGAAGAAAACTTGACTTGGGTAGTGAACACACTACTCAATATACAAGTGATGTTTTACAGAACCGTACCCCTGAAACCTATATAATTTAATTAACAAATGTCACCTTAATAAATTCAATAAAAATTAATTGATTAATTAAAAAAACAAAACAATGGCTAAAAATAGTGACAGAATTGTCACTGGTGAAAATATAGTAAAACTGTTATTTATTCATTATCGATGAAAATATAAAATGGTACAGCCACTCTGAAAATTAGTGTGGTAGTTTCTTTGAAAACTAGACATTCAACTACCATGCGACCCAGAAACTGAACTCTTACACATTTTCTCAAATAAATGAACAGCTCTGTTTACCAAAACAAAACAACGTGCATAAATGTTTACATCAGCTTTAACTATGACACTTTAACCTGATGTCCAATAAGTGAGTGAATAAACTGTGGCACAACCATAACATAGAGTACCAGTCTGTAATACAAAAGGAATGAATTATTGATACGTAAAACAACCTTGTTGAATCTCAAAAGAATTGAATGCTGAATAAAAAAAGCCAAGGCCAAAAAATTTATATCATATTATGTAATTTATGTAATATTATTAAATGATATAACTATAGAAATGAGAACAGACTAGTGGTTGTCAGAGGTCAAACATAAATCTCAGAAGGAAGTGGGTTTGCTTATGAGAGGCATCTTGAAGGATCCCAGAAGTAATGGGAATGTTATCATCTTGACTATCAATGTGTATATTCTCATTGTAATATTGTATAATAATTTTGAAAGATGTTACAACTGGGTAAAGAGTACATGGGATCTCTCTGTATCATTGTGTAACTCCAAGTAAATCTACAGCTTTTCCAATTTTTTTTAAAATTAGATTTATTGGAGTGATATTGGTTAATAAGATCATATAAGTATCAAGTGTACAATTCTATAATATATCATTTGTATATTCTATTGTCTGCTCAACACAAAAAATATAGTTTCCCTCCAACACCACATGTTTGGTCCCCCTTACTTTCTTCATCCTCCACTCTCCAGTAACCAACTTTCTATCATCTGTGTTTATAAGCTTGTTCCTTTTCTGTTTTCTGTTTCATAGATCACATATGAGTGAATTGATATGCCTCTTGCCTGTTCCTGCCTGACATTTCACTATGAATGATGCACTTAAGATCTACCCATGTTATTGCAAATGACATTATTTTGTAATTTATGTATGAGTAGTATTCCATAGTATATATGCATCACATCTTCTTTATCCAATCATTTATCAAAGAACACTTTGGTGTTGTCCATGTCTAGGAATGAATATTTTCATGTGTTTTGGGTAGGTGCCTAGAAGAGGAATTGTTAGGTAATATGGTAACTCTACTCATAATTTTTTGAAGAACCTCCATACTGTTTTCCATAATGGCTTGGTACCAGAAAAGATTTTATGAACTTGACCCCAAAGTCAAGGAAAATAAAAGTAAAATTAAATAAATTAGACTACATAAAACTAAAATTAAATGCACATCAGCAAGCAAAAAGGCAAACTGTCATTTTCCTTTGCAGTTCACTAAATGAACAAAGAATATATTTGCAAACACTTACCATAGGGACTAATATCCAAAATATATAAGGAACTCGCACATCTCAACAACAAAATATAAAGCATCACATCAAAAATTGGGCAGAAGAACTGAACAGACACTTTTCCCAAGAAGACATACAAGGCCAATATATGTATGAAAAGATGCTCAACTTCACTAGCTATAAGGGAAATGCAAGTCCAAACAATAATGCAATACTACTTCACGCAAGTTATAATGGCTATTATGAATAAAACAAGAAATAACAAGTATTGGAGAGGAGGTGGAGAAAAGGGAACCCTCATTCACTGCTGGTAGGAATGTAAATTGGTACAGCCACTATGCAAAACAGTATGAATATTCCTTAAAAATCTACAATTTTTAATTTTTAAAAAACTTTATCAGTGGCTTGTTTCAAACAACAACAAACAAATTAAAAAAAAAAAACATACTCCAGAGTCTTTAAAAAAAAGTCAGTCCACAATAAGAAAATTGTAGAGAGAACAGTAAAGGGTCCCAAATGTATTCCAACTTTGACATTTTTTCCATCAAATACTGGTCAGAGTTCTTTAATATTGGAGAACTTTTTAAAAAATGCAACTGAAAACTTATCCAAAAGAGTAGAAAGTGAAAATAAAGTGAGATTTTAGCACCAGCTTTTCTGGCAAAGAGAGCAGAAAAGTTCTCTTTGCCAGAAAAGCAAAGGCCAAGTTTATAGGTGTTGCCCTGATGTTCTGTATAAATTATAGCTCTGTGATTAACTAATCAAAGAATATTTATTAATCTCTAAAATAAGATGATATTATCACATCTCAGTATCAGTAAATTGTTAAATGCTTTGATGCACGTCAGTGCCTAACATGGCACCAGATTCACAGCAGTCTTTTAGTAAAACATAAGTTTTCAACCATCATCACTTTGCCGAACTCCAGGTGGTAAATTAAGAAATCAAGAATACCAAAGAATAAACAAAAGTAGTGAAACATTTCCTGTGGTTATAGTTTGTTTATAACTAGTGGTTACAATTTAGAGTAAAACTAAAAATTATGTCCATTAAATCATTAGCACAATGTTCTAGCTACCCTAATATATCAGAGATTTAGACATCCCTTTTCAGCTGAATCAAATATCAAGGTTCCTAGGCTTCACAAATAATCTGATTTCAATTATAATACTAAGTAAATATTCTGTATGTAAATATATGTTTAGTTTTAGGCTAAAGGTTTAAATAATAATAAAATATGACTTTATTAAAATTTCACTATTTTTCAGTAAAAATATCTTCTCCCCTTATATAACTGACTCTACATTATGAAAAGGAATTAAATGATCTTTAATGCATAGTAAAACTTACATATCTTACTATTATCATCTGAGAAGACGCAAGACTAATATAAAAGTATATGTCAGCTTTATTGTGCTTCTATTTGGCCTTTTTAATTGAAAACAATGACACAAAAACAATCTATATAATACCTTTCATTAGAAAAATTTGCTTGGAATTATCTTGTTTAAACTGTATTTTGTAAATTTGGAACTTCTGGCCAAGATGGAGGTGTTGGTAGATACAAGATTACATATAAAGAGAGAATCCTAAAAGAATCAAGAGGAAAGGAGACAATTACCTACAAAAATGTTTCCAGAAGACTATCAGCTGAATTCTCAAATGAAACCTTCCAGGCAATAAGGGGCTGGAAGGAAGTATTGAAAGTCATGAAAGGCAAGGACCTACATCCATGATGACTCTATCCAGCAAAGCTTTCATTTAGAATGGAAGGACAGATAAAGCACTTCTCAGATAAGGTCAAGTTAAATGAGTTAATCATCACCAAGTCATTATTATATGTAATGTTGAAGGGACTTATCTAAGAAAAAGAAGATAAAAATATGAACAGTAAAATGACAACAAACTCACAAGTATCAACAGACAAACCTAAAAGAAAAGAAAAAAATGAAAGCAAAAACTAAGCAAACAACCAGAACGGGAACAGAATCAGAGAAATGGATATCACAGGGAGGGATTTCAGTGGGGAGGGGGAAGGGAGGAATATGGGGGAAAGGTACAAAGAAGAAGTAGCATGGTTAGTAGGCATAAGGTAGACAGAGAGAGATAAAAATGGTATGGGAAACAGAGGACTCAAAGAACTTATATGTACAACCCATAGATATAAACTAAGGTGGGGGGAATGCTGGAGGGTTGGGGCGGCAGGGCAGATGGGAATAGAGGAGGAAAAATTGGGAAAACTATAATAGCATAATCAATAAAAATATTAAAAAACAAAGGAAGGATAATAGCCGATTAAAAAATAAAAGACAATCAAGAATGTCAGAAAAATCAAAGTGTGTGAAAGAAGAAACATTCATGCAGACAAGTAGAAGGGGTAGGGATGGTCAGCTGGGGCAGAGAGTATGTGTGGCGAGGCAGTGGCTGACAACCTGGTGGTTCCACATTTGCACATTGATAAAAATCATGAAAACAAGGAGAAACAACTGGGGAGCAAGCAATCCCAGCCTAAGATAGACTGCACAACCCAGGGTTCTAGCGCCAGGCAAATAAAGCCTCATAACCTCTGGCTATAAAAACATATTGGGGTTGTGGTGGCAGAAGAAACTGCCATTCTCTCCGGAGAGTCCATTTGAGGGGCCCATTGAATCCTAAAATGTACACAAGCTCACCCACTCAGGAATCAGCACCAGGGCAACACCTGGAAGGGTGCCATTTGCTTGCATGAGGAGGGGGAAATTACTGAAAGCCAGGTGAAAGCCTAGCAAGCAGCTTTGTTCCATCTCTGATCCCTCCTTCAGGTACAGCACAACAACTCTGTGAAGCACGTTGTCCCACTCTAGCAGATACTTAAGGCTCTGCCCCTTACAACATAACAGGTGTGCCAACAAATTGAAGAGACAAAGAAATATGGCCCAAATGAAAGAACAGATCAAAACTCCAGAAAAAGTACTAAGTGACGAGGAGGTAGCCAACTTATCAGATGCAGAGTTCAAAACACTGCAAATCAGGACTCTCCCAGAAATGATTAAGTACAGCCATAATATAAAGGAAGAAGTGAAGGTTATACAAAGTAAAATGAAGAAAAATATATAGGGAACCAAGAGTGAAGGGAAGGAAACCAGGACTCAAATCAATGATTTGGTACAAAAGGAAGAAATATACATTCAAAAGGAACAAAATGAAGAAACACAAGTTCAAAAAAATGAGAAGAGGCGTAAAGACCTCTGGGATAACTTTAAACATTCCAACATCTGAATCATAGGGGTGTCAGAAGGAGAAGAGGAACAAGAAATTGAAAACTTATTTGAAAAAATAATGAAGAACTTCCCCAATCTGTGAAGGAAAGAGACTTCTAGGAAGTCCAGGAAGCTCAAAGAGTCCCAAAAGGGTTGGACCTAAGGAGGGACACACTAAGGTACATCATAATTAAATTACCCAAGATTAAAGGTAAGGAGAGAATCTTAAAAGCAGCAAGAGAAAAGGAGAGGGTTACCTACAAAGGAGTTCCTGTAAGGCTATCAGCTGATTTCTCAAAAGAAACCTTGCGGGTAAGAAGGACTGGCAAGAAACATTCAGTCACGAAAAGCAAGGACCTGCATCCAAGATTATTCTCTCCAGCAAAGTTATTATCTAGAATGGAAGGGCAGATAAAGTGTTTTTCAGTCAAGGTCAAGTTAAGAGTTCATCATTACCAAGCCCTTATTATATGAAATGTTAAAGAAACTTATCTAAAAAAAAGGGGGGGGAGGGAGGAAAAGGTAGAGGGAATAAGAAGTATAACTGATAGGTATAAAATATATAGGGGAGGTTAAGAATAGTATAGGAAATGTAGAAGCCAAAGAACTTATATGTATGACTCATATACATGAACTAAGGGGGGAATTGCTATGGGAATGGGAGTACCAGGTGGAGGGGGACAAAAATGAGGAAAAAAATTGGACAACTGTAATAGCATAATCAATAAAATATACTTAAAATAAAAAATAAAGTGTATTTTGTAAATTTTAGTAGAATTTATTCCAAAAAATGATTTCTAAATTATAATTGTTATTTTAAAAAGTCATTTACCATGAAATTCTTTAGACACTTTATAGTTCAATGATGACCAAAAATATTAGTATTTAAATTTGTAAATAGATTGTACATATTTTATTAGATGCGAAAATCAAAGTCATTTATCATATTACACAAAATTAGAAAAAACGTTTTATTTAAGTAGTTACCTTTGTTTATAATATATCAACAATCATTAAAAATAAGACTTCTATTTTATTAATTAGTTTATTCTTATATTTTGCATTAATTCCATTATCTGTAAGAAAATATATTACCTATAAATAAAAAAATAACTTTAGTTTTTATTATTGTGCTGTAGAATATACAGTAGAAATATATATTTATTAAAATATTTTCATAGGGTTTAAAAAATTATCTTTCTCAGTATTACAGTTTTGGTATATGCCAGATCATAATGAAAGATGCCATTTAGGATAATACATGCTATTAGGATGTAACTAAAGGACACAAAGAGGAAATAATTTTATCACATTTGAGCATTCTTATTTATTCTAAAAATATTAGAATATGCAGAGTTAAGTATGTATGAGGAAGAGTTAAAACTTTGGATGAAGTTTTTATTTGCTTAAAAATGCATACTCTGTTGTGATTCGGGAGGATTAATATCATTTTAAAGTGAATGTTGCTAGAGTTGACATTCTTTTTTTTTTTTTTTTAAGTTTAATCAGTTTGGCATTTGGTTCGGCAATCCCCTGAGGTGTAATTTGATGTAGTGTCATAAACCATTTATATTGTATAAATTTGTGAATAAATCACACTGCTCACTAGTCTGTAAGGTCCATTTATTACACACCTGGTAGAAAGACAATGTTTTCCCAATAAGATGAAGACATATTGTAGCCTTATGTCTGCCATAAGGTTTAAATCCAACACAGAAATTTAGAACTGCTTTTTTCTTTTCGTAAGCACAGTTTAGTCAAGCATTAAATATACAGTTAACAGATATCCAATAGTCACAAGAGAGCTGACAACTTAAATTACTTAGTTATAATAAAGATAAATAGCAATCTAAACATGGACGTGTATTGTACCCTGCAATGCAACTGATTCTAAATGTCAGAGCCAGGCAACTTCCCAGGACAGATTAAAAATACTTTTGTAATTTGATGGTATCGAAACACACCCATATTTGAAGAAATGACCAAAGCTCTTGTGTTTTAAAAAATTGTGTGACCATAAAATGCATTCAAGTGCACACATGGGTAACATCAATGGGAAATTCTGTTTTGTGAAATGTGTGCTTTGTGGTGTGAGCCTTTAATAGAAATATGAACCGTCATAGACATTCCCTTACTCACAACAGATATAAGCAGTGAAACCATTTATTTTATGGAATGAATTGAGTGTTTTTAAGGGATTTATGTAATTGTTCAAAGAGATTTTTGTGAAGTACAAGTTAACTGAAACAAAAAACTTTTTTTCTTGGTCGTTAATATAACTGGAATAAGAAAAATGGAATTACACAGTCAGTATACACATGTCTTCTTTTATATTGGAGATTTAATTTGTTACCTATTTTATTGTAAATCTATATACATTTTTGCTTTTCTAGTTGGTCTATCATAACTATATTGTCTCTCTGAAATTCAAATACAGTATGTAGTCTAGTGTTGAAGGAAGAATTATAACAATCTTTGATAGAAAGAGATATATTTAAAAAATTCTGTGATTTTTGTCACTCAGCAAATCAATCATACTCAATTATTTTTCTCTTTCTTTTCCTCTTTAAAGAAATAACTAGAATGATCTTATTATTCACTTTGTTATTCAAAA
Source organism: Glossophaga mutica (assembly GCA_039655065.1). NCBI lineage: Eukaryota > Metazoa > Chordata > Mammalia > Chiroptera > Phyllostomidae > Glossophaga > Glossophaga mutica. Next base: position 81,300,966 of record CM077304.1, read on the forward strand.
AGAAACCTAGAACTTCAATTCCCACCTTTTCAAAATAAAATGTCCATCTATTCCTTTGATATATTTTTCTGTCTTCTGAACAGTATCTAGTTTATTCTTTAATTTTTTCCATAATGAATTGTGGTTATCTAGGTGCATTCTTTTAATTATATTTCATGAGTACCAGAACAATATTTGAGACATTTCTCTTCTCCTATGGTTTTCTTTGATACCACAACTGTGTTTGCTGGTTGGGTTGTAGCAGTATAATACAAAAAGAAGATTAAGTTTATGATAAAATAAGAGAAAGCAAGTGGACTTAGAAAGAGCAAAGGATTCTAGTTCATCGCACTGCTCTGAAATGAATTCTAAATTCCACAGTACTCAGAGAGAGAGAGAGAGAGAGAGAGATTAAGATTGTTTTGTTTAGTAGCTGGTTACTAACCAGAATTGTCAATTTATAATATATAGTTAATAGTAGGTTTTGACATTCTAAAAGAGGAAAGCATCTTAAGAAACTTTTCAAGAAAATGTCAATTAAAACTCAGAGGATTTTTTTTTTTTTTGTCTTTAAAAGTACGTAAGGGGCAATTTGAATAAAGTATTGAGAAGAGAGATAGGAACAGGTAAAATGAATAACTAGATATTTTCTATGCTTCTAAAGTAACTTTTAAGTTACTTTAAGAATTTTAAGACCTTGAACTAAATTGATTACTGAGGCCAATATACCTGAAGACTATGAGAGTGGATTTAATTAGTGTTGAATTCTCAGACCAGGAAATCATATGCATCATTGATATTCTGTACAAAAAAAATAGATTCTTGCTTTTTTATTATTCCCCTCACGAATGTAGAGTTTACAATATTATACTTGTTCAGCAAAAAAACTAGTAAGTTAATCTTATTCTCATAAGAATAATTTCAAACCCAACAGCCTCCTTTATAAAATGCTGGGTGCACATTAGCTACATTTTATTGATTTAGACAATATGTGAGTTGTCAGAAAAATCCCAATTTTTAGAGTTATAATAAGATTGAATTAACTGTGGATGTTTAAAAATAATTATTAATTACTTTTTTGGGGGCCAAAATAAATTTAGTTCATGTTGTAGATTTACAATCCTAATCATTGTGCCTTTTCTGTTTTTTCTAACCATGTACCTTAATGGTTGACTGCTCAATAGGAAATTAGATATCCTGCTACAAGTATACTCGTTACTTTGAACCAGATGGGGAAAACTGCTTATTAATTCAAGCCACTCTCCCCAGACTGACTTTTTTCTACTCTTATCAGTAGAAGTAGTAGCTAGTTGAAGCTTCTACATTCCATGTTATAAATGATTGTTTATTTTATAGGCCAAAGGCACTTTCTCCCTGAAAAGCAATTTAACCCATTATGTGATTGAGCCCTAATTTGCACTATATCACATAAGAATCTATAGCTACCTTGACTTTCAATTGGTGATACTAGAAAAATATTTTCTCTTTCCTTTGTGCCAGTACTCCAGCAGCTCTAACGGACAGGTAATCTATCAGAAATAGTAGGGAGAGGAGGGAATAGGTAAGAAGCAAGGTGACACCTGGACCCTGATGACTTGTTATATGTTCATATCTAGCCAAAGAAAATTACAGTATCACATCAGCATATGTGACTTGCAGAAGAGAACTCAGTCATTTTGGACATTTTAATTAGGGCATTTTGGAATAGCTCTTGAAAGGCATGAGTATCAAGCTCCTTTTCCTCAATTATCATTTATTTTACATTTATTAACATTCATGGTATATAAGGTGTTATCCTAATAAGTACCACTTTTGACAAGTTCAGTCTGTCACAGCACCTTCTCCATATACTGCACAAATCTTTTTTGTGTTTCGGTTGTATTTGTACCTTTCTTGAAATAATAAAGTGTGATGTGCTGAAAGTGTTGCTTATTTTCTTCCAACTTCAATATTAAAATTGCTACAAAAATTAATCAATTCGGATTTTTTAAATGACGCTGATGTGACAACTGTCACAACACAATCTAACAAAATTGTTTTACATGAAGTTAAAGACAACATTTAAAAAAGTCATCTTAACAACAACAAAAAAGAACGTTTTGGCCAACCCAATATGTACAATGTACTGAACCATAAGAAAGGATGAACTATTGCTATTTTAGATAACATGAGTGCATCTTGAGAATATCATGCTAATAACATACATCAGAAAAAGTTGAGAACCATATGATTTCATTTATATGGGATATAAAACTGAAAGCAACAAATTAACAAACAAGAAAAACAAATAAACAAAAACACATAGATGCAGACAACAGTATGGTGGTTGCAAAAGGAAAGGAGAGGTGGGGTGGGGTAGAGGGTAAAGGGGGGTCTAATATGTGATGACAAAAGAAGATTTGATTTGGGTGATGGACACTAATGCAATATACAGATAATATATCAGAGAATTGTCCATTTGAAATTTACTATTTAGTAATTATTAATTTACTAATTATTAATAATTTTAGGAACACATGTCACCCCAATAAATTTAATTTTTTGAAAAGTACAGTAGGATTCCTAGACAGAGAATCCAAGATGGCAGAGGAGTAAGGAGAAGCTACACTAACTTCCTCCGTCCCAATCTGATATTACAACTAAATCATACAGAAATCACCTTTAATAAGCAATGGAAAAATAGTTGGAGAGAAGCCTTATAACCAAAGACAGATGAAAGAAACCACTTCACCACAATGTGACTGATACATAGTGTGGAGGAGACACAAGATGGCTGGCTAGGCTCCCACAGGCAACAGCTGAAGTACCAGAGAAAAATTCAGCATCCAGGGTTCCCCCTAAGAAATGTGGGGGTCTACCCCAAGCTGGGCTCCCCAGCCTACAGCACCAGAGCTGGGAGAGGAACCCAGATAACATATAGCTATGAAAAGTGGCAGGGTTTCTCTAAGCCAGGAAGAAATTTCTGGAGTCACAGAGAGCCTTTAAAAGGGTGAAAGCACATAATTTCATTTGCAGCCACTTACCCTGGGCTCCATTAAAGGAGGAGGGCAGAGTGGACTAGACATGCTGGTGGAGAATCTGCGGATGGAGGCTTTGGGGAAAGAACTGAGGAGCAGCTGCCAGGATCCCTGTGCTAAGTCATTCCTTACACTGCAGGAGCCATCTTGCTCAGGCAGAGCACTCCTTTCCATGTGATATCAGCCTGACAGGAAGCAATTGCCTCACCCACTGGAATTACTATACACCAACCTCAAGGGAAAAAGTCAAAAACATTCAAATTAATGGAGACTAAAGCATGCTAGTAAATTATGAATGGGTTAAGAATGAGGTCAAAGAAAAAATCTGAGGTTTCTGGAAACAAATGAAAATGAACACATAATAGCACAAAGCAAAGGAAGTCTTGAGAAAGAACTTCAAAGCAATACAGGCCTACCTAAAGAAGATAGAAAAATTTGAAAGAAACAACCTAATCCAATATCTACAAGAACTAGAAGAACAACAAAAAACAAAGCCCAGAGACAGTACAATGAAGGAGGTACTCAAAAGCAGAGCAGAATTAAATAACATAGAGACTAAAAAGAAAATTCAAAGGATCAATAAATCCAAAAGCTGGTTCTGTGAAAAGATAAACAAAATCAATAAGCTTTTAATCATCCAGTAAAAAAGAGAGGGGACCCAAATAAATAAAATCAGATATGAAAGAGGAGAAATTATACCTGATACCACAGAAATACAAAAGATTGTAAAAAAATTACTACAAACAACTATATGCCAAGAAATGTGACAACCTGGGAGAAATGGACAAATTTCTGGAAACATATAATCTTCCAAAACTGAATCAAGAAGAAGCAAAAAGCTTGAATAGACCAATTACAGCTAGTGAAATTGAAGTAGTAATCAAAAAACTCGTGGCACACAAAAGCCCTGGACTGGATGGCTTCACAGGTAAACTTTACTAAACATTTAAGAAAGAGCTAACCCCTATCCTTCTCAAACTATTCCAAAAAATTCAAGAAGAGAAAAGACTCCCAAACTTGTTTCATGAGGACAGTATTACCCTAATTCTGAAATCAGGTAAAGACACAACAAAGAAAATAAACTACAGGCCAATATCACTGATGAATATAGATGCTAAAATCCTCAACAAAATATTGGCAAACTGGATCCAGCAATACATTAAAAGAAGTAATACACCATGATCAAGTGGGATTCACCCAGTGTTGCAAGGACAGTATAATACTTGCAAATGAATAAATGTAATACACCACATAAAAAGAATTAAAAACAAAAAGCAGACGATCATATCAATAGATGCTGAAAAAGCATTTGATACAATACACCATCCATTTATGATAAAAAAATAACAAAGTGGAAGTAGAGAGGAGCATACCTCAACGTAATAAAGGCTATATATGAGAAACCTACAGCCAACATCATACTCAATGGGCAAAAACTAAAAGATTTCTTCCTAAGACCAGGAACAAGACAAGGGTGTCTACTTTCACCACTTCCATTCAACATAGTATTGAAAGTCCTAGCCACAGCAATCAGACAAGAAAAAGAAATAAAAGGCATCCAATTTGGAGAGGAAGAAGTAAAAGTGTCATTATTTGCAGATGACATGGTAGTGTAAGTAGAGAACCCAGTAGGCTCCACTAAAATACTACTTGACCTAATAAGTGGATTTGGCAAAATAGTGGGAACAAAGTCAACATTCAGAAGTCAAAGGCATTTTTGTATACCAACAATGAAATATCAGGAACAGAAACTAGGGGAAAAAATCCCATTTACTATAGCAATGAGAAAAATAAGGTACCTAGAAATAAATTTAAACAAGGAGGTATAATACCTGTATTCAGAAAACTACAGAACACTAAAGGAAGAAATTAAGGAATATAAATAAATGGTAGCATACCTTGTGTATATGAATTGGAAGCATTAACATCATTAAATTGGCCATACTACCCAAAACAATCTATAGATTCAACGCAATCCCTATTCAAATACCAATGACATACTTTATAGGAGACTGTTCTGCATGGTTTGGGACCAGACAGAACCCACACCCACATAAGTTCTCCCCTGGGGAATCAGGCCTGCAATGTACTTAGGCCACTCTGAGACTTGCTTTTGCTAAAACTCCCTCACCCTGAATTGAGGCATCAAGTGCTTACTGCAACTTCCTAAAGTTTGTGCTAAACCTTCCAAGGACCAGTGTAACCAGTTCAACCACTTTTCCCTTTGCATTTGCAAATATCCTTCTTGTGTGATGTAATTAGCAGCATCTTCTCCTTTATTTGCTGTAAAAGATAACCACCTAAAGAGAACCTGTGTATAGTAAATGAGAACCATCATGTAATGTGCCCAGAAAAGCAATAAAAGCTTGTTAAGGCTAAGGTTGGGGTACTCCCCCTTGAGAGAGTGTCCATGCTTTCCCTTTTCCTCCACAGGACTCAGTAGTCCTTGTGAATTTGTCCTGTCTCATGCACAATGCAGTGGATACTGCTTGCCAGTGACCACATCAATACTTCACAGATTTAAAACAAATATTCCAAAAATTTATATGGAACCAAAAAACAACCCCAAATCACCTCATCAATCTTGAGAAAGAAGAACAAAGCAGGAGAGATCACAATACCTGATATCAAACTATATTACAAGGCCACTATAATCAAAACACTGTGGTACTGGTATAGGAATAGACACACAGATCAATGGAACAAAATAGAGAGCCCAGAAGTAAACCCAAGTCTCTATGGTCAATTAATATTAGACCAAGTTGACTGGAGTACAAAATGGAGTAAAAATAGACTCTTCAACAAATGGTATTGGGAGAATTGAAATGGTACATGCAAAAAAAATGAAATTAGACTACAGACATACACCATTCACCAGAATAAGCTCAAAATAGATAAAATACTTAAACATAAGCTGTAATACCATAAAAGTTCTAGAGGAAAACACAGTAAAATTTTGGATATCGCATGCAGCAATATTTTTGTCAATATATACTCTGGGGCAAGGTAAATAAAGGAAAGACTAAACAAATGGGACTACTTTAAATTAAATAGCTTCTAAATGGCTAAAGAAAACATCAGCAAAATCAATAGGGAAGCAACCTTATAAGAAAACACATTTGCCAATGATACCTCAGACAAGGGTTTAATCTCCAAAATATATAAACAACTCATATGTCTCAACACTGGGAATACAAAGAATTCAACTAAAAAATGGGCAAAGGACCTGAACAGAGGACACACAGAGGGCCCAAAGACATATGAAAGGATGCTTAGCATCACTAGCCATCAGAGAAATACGAATTAAAACCACAATGATATACCACTTCACACTGGTCAGAATGGCCATCATTAACAAAACTACAAACAACAAATGCTGGTAAGGATGCAGTATAAAGAGATCCCAAGTGAACTGTTGGTGGGAATGCAGACTGGTGCAGTCACTATAGAAAACAGTGTGGAATTTCCTCAAAAAACTAAAAAATGAAACTGCCTTTTGGCCCAAAATTTCCCTGTTGGGATTATACCCTGAGAATCCTGAAACCCCAATTCAAAAGAACTTATGAACCTGTAGGTTCATAGCAGTGCTATTTACAATAGCCAAGTACTGGAAACAGCCTAAGTGCCCATTAGTAAATGAGTGGATGAAAAAACTGCGGTGCATTAACGCAATAAATTACTACTCAGCAAAAAGAAACAAGGAACTTTTACCTTTGGCAATAGCATGTATAGAACTGGAAACAATTATGCTAAAAGAAATAAGCCAGGTGACAAAAGACAAATATCATATGATCTCACCTATAAGAGGAACCCAATGAACAAAATAAACAAATGAGCAAAATAGAACCTAGGCATGGAAACAAGCAACAGATTGACAGCAACCAGAAGGGATGGGGGAAGAGAATAAGGGAGAAAGTAGGGGAAAGGCCTAATCAATAAACAGTTACATATGACCTATGGACATGGGCAACAGGGTGGGCATTGACTATGGGAGTGGGGGTGGGTGGGGCAGTGGAGAGCAACAGGGGAAAATTGGGACAACTGTAGTAGAACAACAATAAAAGAAATAATAGCTAACTTGAAAACAAAAAAAAAAAAACGGGGGGGGTAAAAATAAATTAAAAAGAGCCCGAATTTTCAATACTTTTTTAAAGCTAAAATATACTTTGTTAAATATAAGCATATTATATATTTAAATGTTGCAAAAATCCATTAATGGAGATGATTTATTTGCATTTTCTATACAGAAAAAGAACATATAACTAATGATTTTATTTATCTGCATTCACATAACACTTAATTCATAAAAATATATTAACAAATATATATTGCAATTAAACAGTTACTCTGACATTGGATGTGGGTATGTATACATATTTTTTGACTAGTACATGATTGATTCTGAAAAACATTTAGTCATTTTACATTCTGTATTATTTGCATAGGACATATTTAAAAATATTATTTGTAACTGGGAATTTTGTTGCCATGTTAGAGTATATATAGTGCATAGAGGAAGAAAGACATATGGCTTAATGTTGTAACACTAATAAGAATGACCAGAGTGATGATAAATAAGATCTGAGTATTTAACATAAAATATTTGATGAATAATTATTCATTTTTGCAAAAAAGACTGAGTGAATGTGTGAATTAATGTTTAAATAATGCTGCATAGAACTGAGCTCATCAAGAACTTATAAAAAGAAGAGCTAGTAATGACATTTTTTTAAAGGTAAAGTTTTAGTTAAGATAAAAAAGAAAAGATTAAAAAATTGCAAATATAAACTGGGAAAGGAAGAAAACTGAAGGAAGTTGATTGGATTTTGTCAAGAAACCATTTATGACACTGTAAAATGATGCTAACAAAAGGTTGAGGTCAAATATTCTGCTGAAATGAATTCCTAGAAAAATCCCCCCTTTTTTAAAAAATTGGAAACAATTTTCAGACCTTTCTCAAGTATTGGAAGTTATTAAGGTTATTCCAAGAATGTTTTTTCCCCACATTTTGATGTGTTTTTTAAAAATATTTTATTTATTTTTAGAGAGAGGGGAGGGAAGGAGAAAGAGAAGGATAGAAACATCACTGTATGGTTGCCTCTCACATGCCCCACACTGGGGACCTGGCCTGCAACCAAGGCATGTGCCCTAGACTGGGAATCGAACCAGTGACCCTCTGATTCACAGGTCTGTGCTCAATCCACTGAGCTATGCCAGCCAGGGTTCCAAGAATGTTTTTAGTACAGAACAGTAAAATAAAAACAGTTTCAAAATATTTCAACTATAAGACAGTATATTTCATTCAAATGTATTTATAGGAATTATGAGAAAAACAATCATCATTATTTCTCTCTTCATATCTCATAATTTCACAATCTGTTATCTGTTATATCATTATTGTCTAAACATGGGGATTAATAAAGAATTTGATTAAATAGCAAGATTTTATACCTAAATTAAGAATATTTCTTAACCTTCATAAATCCATTAAAAGTTCCAGAGAAAGACAGTACCATGTGATCTCACTTATGTGTGGAATCTAATGAACAAAATAAACTAGCAAACAAAATAGGAAAATTAGAAACAGACTCATAGATATAGAAAACAAATTGATAGCTGTTAAGTAAGGGGAGAGAGATTGGGAGGCTGGGTAGAATGGTAAAGGGGCAAAAGAAAAACAAACAAACAAACAAACAAACAAAAAAACCAAAGTCACGATTACAGTCAACAGTGTGGTGACCAGCAGAGTGAAAGGCATGTGGGGGGAGACAGAAAATGGTAAAGGGGATAAATGGTGATGGAAGAAGACATGACTTGCAGTGGTGAACACACAATACAATATAACAATAATGTATTACAGATTTGTACACCTAAAACCTGTATAATTTTATTAACCATTATCACCCCATAAATTTAATTAAAAATTTTTAAAAAAATTCCAGCTCAAAGTCTTTTATCCCAAATCCTAATCTTCAAGGTCTTGAACCTAATAGCATTAAAAAGAAATAAAGAACCCTGATTTTCATTCAGCCTCTTTGTGTTATGCATATTTATAATATTTTACATATTTATTTATACCTAAATATGTACTTAAATATATAAAAATGTAAAATATAATGAATATAAGTTCACATCAACATTTTTGCAAGCTTAGCCAGTTTTCCACCTAAGGGCGGAAAAAAGTCATAATACACTGAGCGATGAGAGTAATATTTTGGTACTTAAGTGGAAATGAAAACACAAGTCATTTTACTTCACAAAGTTATTGTGTAGTAGTTGGGTAATAAAAGAAAAATGAGTCTGAAGAATCGGCGTGGTTATAACAGTGTCAGGGGTATGTGTGGCAGCATTGGGAGAAGAAATGTTAATGTTGATTCTAAGTATTAAGGGAGCCGTTGTAGGACTTGGAGAAAACCTGAGTGGAGATCATTCTGCATGTATGTGTTGAGTGGAGAGGCAAATCTGAGGCAAGAAGCGACAGAGAAAAAAGCTGCCTGTGCTTAGCATAAATATGACTATTACCTTTAATGAAAGAATTGACAATAAAGCCCGCTAATTTTTTTTTTTTTTTTTGACTTAACTATCTTCAGTTTGGTTCTGCAGCTCTGGAGTATTTATGTAGACCTTGAAACACATATATTTTCCAAAGGTTTACTATTTAAGGTAAATTATAAGTAGCAAGCCTATTCATAAATTCTGTAAATTTGACAAAAAAAAAAAAAAAAAAAACTGTAGTGCCACAAAAATGACTGGGCCAAGTTGTAGCAGCTTGTAATAGGACGTTATTTCTAGGTGAATTCTAAACATTACAGGTGTATCTTCCTAAGCAATAAGCCATGAAAAATTACAACACTATAAACCACATTGTGCTTTGAGGCATCTAACAACTCACATTGTAAAACACCTAAAGTTTTTAACAACTCTAGGAATATAATGCAATCCCACATTGACTATCACTTGAACCATTTGGCTCTAAAGAGCCCATGTATAACTCATTACCTAATACATGTATTTGATAAATCTGAATCATAGCCAACTGAGAGTTGGGTTAAAACTCTAAATACCCTTCCAAATTGGTACACATTTCATTTTTTTCATAGCGAAAGGACCAAACAAAATGTAATTTGGGTAGGAATATGAACAGTTCCTTTGCCTAAAGTATTTAAATGTGGGTCTTGTTTGCCCTTCTTGTATTTTGAGGGTCTCCATATGGCAGCAGTAAGAGAAAACCTTTTTATAAAACACTATTAAATATCAGATACTCAATTATACTAAGAAGTGTTTAGAATATATCTATGTTTAATGTTACCACTCTAACCATTCATGAAATAGTGACTATAACATTTAGATTTCTATAAATTCGGTCCTTAATGCATTTATCAAATCTATGATTAGTCTTTAAATGTTGAATTCAACTAAGGTTCATTACTTTGCTTTTCAAAATCTCTCCACCATATACAGTAATTTTACCCTGAATAGTATTACAGAAAGATATTCCAAAACCCATCTTTCACAATTTGTCAAGAAGCCTTATACTTTTTAAAATAACTAAGGCTCACATTTAAAATGAAAGGAGAAAAGCACCAACTCCTTACAACATACCATAGTGTTAAACATCCTGGTATAGGTGCAAGGAAATACAAAATATATAAATATGAAGCACAAGCAGAAATCATGAGCCTTAATCTGTAAATCATTCATAAGAGTCAATCACTTTAATACATAGACAAGATTAGCATAGTAAAAGAAACTAAGTTACTAATGTTCCTGTTCAAGGTATAATTTCTGTTGAATTGAGGCTGAGAACTGGGTTTCCTTCAGAGACCAATGATACAAAATGACAGAAAAGACAGCAATCGAAGACAGCAATCAAGTACCCTCGGCTCTATGATAGATGGATGTAGTATTTAGTAAATATTCTGTAACCCAAATACTCTTTTACTCAAAATCTGCCTTCGCACCATTTCTGTCTCTCTTTTCTCTCACTTTCATGCTAGCCAAAACACAGTTAACTAAAGTACAATATTCTATCCACCAGTATATTGCTAATGCTCAATACTCTGAAACTCTGAGAAGCCCTAGGTATCCCTGAACCATTAAAAATAAAACTTAAGAGAAACCAATTTCTTTTCAAAACTTACTCAGCTAAAAGAACATCAATATCTCTAAAAAAGTCAAGTATTTTAAAAATATTTTTCAACTTTTGACAATCTTAAAAATTGTTATAGCATATAAAAACACAAACATGTCAATAGCTCTGGTCGTAAGGGTGCAATGGAGCCTAATCTTCTGGTCAACAAGCAACTATGTGTCAAAGAGTTAGTATTTTAAAATCAATTTTTATGCCTATGGTAACTCCCATTTTGAAATGAAACATAAAATCTGATTTTTCTATTTATAAAATGGGTCACTGTTTTGGTCAAAGCTGTAACACTGAACAAGGATACTGCAAAATAATAAAATTTATATATGCAGCCAATTAGATCCTATTTTAATACACTATTTTGAAAAGTGTTTTTTTTTTTTTTTTTTTTTTTTTTTTTTTTTTTTTAACAGGGGGCATAAGAACAACTATAAAGGACGTTTGAACAAAACAAGGGGGGTGGAAACAGAGGAGGGAGGTAAGGTGGGCATGGCTGGGGTGGTAAGGAAGGATGGGGGAGAAAGGCAGAAAACTCTATTTGAACAACAATACAATTCAAAAGTATTTAATAAAAATAAAATAAAAAATGATATTCTGGTTACAATGATAAATCAGCTATTCTTCAGTAGATCCCTCCAGCAAACGCTTAATATATCTGATTTGTCAAAGTCAACACTCCTGCTAATCTTTCCCACCAATGTCAAATACTAAGCTATCACCTTTTCATTTTGTTTTGCAGTGTAGGGAGAAAGGTGGACAATGGACAGAAAGAAATCTTCACAAGCATCAGAATAAAACAGGATCTTTGAGCACAGCTGTAAGAAAGATGCAAGAAGAATTGGAAAATCAGCTGTGTTTTACAAGATTTCTTTTGCAATTCTTTATTTGCCTGTATTGTTTTCTTGAAGGCAAATTAGTCCTAACTTTACTACACTAGTTAATGAATGTTTTAAGACTACCAAAATGTTCTATATTAGTGTCAAAATGTTATATGTTTCACTATACTATATAGTCAGGGTGAAGTGAATAAAACAGTATTAAATATGAAATCCTTTGAAAGTTTTAAAGTAATAATATTATTACTACCATTTAACCTGAAATAAAAGTGTTTTAATCAGAGTCTTAATATTATATCAGTCTATAAATATTCTACTTAAAGAAAAAGTTGTCTTTGGGAAGATTCAGAAAATATAAGGCAACCCTATTTGCCTTTAATTCTACTAACACGAATAGAATTTTCTATATAAAGCAACAAATTATTTAACTATTGATTAGTATATCTTCCTTTATTTAATGCAGGTATGCTGGTATATGCATACATATATGCATAAATGCATGCATGTGTGTATGTGTGTAGGGGATATTTTTAATTAAATTACATTTTAATGTAAATGCAAGTTCAATAATTCTAGAAATGTCTCATAGCAGAAAAGAATGTTAAAACCAGGAAAATACCAATCTCAATGTATTAAATATTCATGCATATTGTGTTGAAAACTATTAGCATTATTCTTCACATTCTCAATAAAGGGAAAGTCAAAGTGAGAAACTTTGTTGTAAATACGTGTTCATTTAGGCTCATAAACCAAATGAGGTAGATATTTAGAAACAAGAGTGTCAAATATGTAGAGCATAGAAATAATAAGAGGGTCTAAGTTTTCTGAATATAGAAACTCCCATTTTTGCTAAAGTTATATGGAAATCAAAATTCAGTTTAGATTAGCAAATCATGAAATATTTATCTGAATATTTGCATTTGCATATAAGAAATAAAAATTAAAGTGAGGTTTTTCTTAATAGTTTACACTCAGTTAATTGACATATATAACAAAACATATGAAAGAAAAAAATAAGTATTAGAAACTCCAGATTTAAATCAGAAAAACCTGAGCTACAGAATCAGTTTTTCAACATATTAGCATATTTGAACCTTTATTTTGTTGTCTATAGAAGGGAAATATTAATAGTGCTTCTTGTGGTTGTTAAGAGGTTTAACCCTGCTGTTAAGATACTGTTCACTTTTTCCTCTAGCAATCACTGCAAGTGTACTATGCTTTTTCCAGATGGTTAGAACTTCTCTTATTTGTGTAGAGTGTTCTCTTTTCGGGTTGCAGTGTGTTAGGAATTGTCCTGTCTGTTTTCAGAAGCTGTAACCCTGCTGACAGGAGAAAAGGCCCTATGGCTAGGGGAACTTGGGACCAAAAGCCACTAAGGGGACAAAACTTATCTTCCAGGTAGGGGTGCAGCCTCTGCCCCCTTTACTTCACCCTGCTTGGCCCCTGGAGGATGGCTGGACAGTCAATGACAGTAAGATTCTTCAAGAGGAATAACCTAAGACAGGCAGTCACAAATGGGTCATCAGGCAAGGACATAGGGGATTGTGGAGAAGGGACAAAAATCCCTCACCCCTTGACTTTATCATATCCTGAGTCTTCATACTATCTGTAAAAAGTCTCCTAATCTCTTGGCTGCCTTGCTTTCCCTGCCTGATTCAGGCCTGAAAAAATGCTGAAGATGGGTGCAGCCCTGTGCAAGAACTGATGGTTCCCAGTAGGGGGTCAATCAGGCCTAAGAAAGAATGCATAAAGTCTTGTGAAACCTGCTTTGCTAAGAATGTCCTCAATTTAAATATTAAGGGTCCAAGCACAAAATAAGTTTGTTTCTCAAGGTTTTACAGCCAACTGGTGTCACCCTATCTACCAGACCCTGACTTAAAAGGAACCCCGTGTTTCAGAAATGCTATCTGTAAACCATACCTCCTTTCTTTGATATGTATCCATATGCAAGATAAACTCAATAAAAGCCCACTGAGAGAGAGGCTAAAGATCTAGCTCCTCTGAGAGACTGGTCAGACTCTCCTCCCCAGACAGATTATGTGTTGGTAGAATTATTCTTAACTGCAGTGACCAGGGGAGCTTTGCTGGATGAAGCTCCCCCACAGCAGTGAAAGTTAGTACTTTTCTTTTGATATACATAAGGAGAGTTTGGAATATAGTGTTTGTTATTGTTATACTCAACAACTAGCTTTCAAGGTTACCTTTCCTTTGTCTGACTGTACCTAATTGGACAGAACTGAGAAATAGGTGATATCTGCTCAGTCCCTTAAAGTCCTGAAATCCATAGATTCATGAATGAGGAGAGCTGGGCATGCACATCATTATCATCATTACAAAATTTATATAGACAAGCTTAATCTCTTATGCCAGGCATTGTTCTAAAAATATGTATTAAAATTTATTTATTTTTAGCACTTGTGTGTGTTTTTGCTAAACTTGTAGGCAAAGACTACATACAGGTACAGAAAATAAATCCTCTTTTGCAACCCAGAACTCATTGTTTGGTATGAGTTTTGATACATACAAGAAGGAACATGATAAAAAAAATTATTTATTTTAACAACTCAGTGAAGAAGATAGTATTATTTTACACATGTTGCATATGATGAATCCAAGGCACATAGAGGTAAGGTAACTTACTGAAAGCCACACAGCCATTGAATGATAGAACCTGATTTCAAGCTCAGGCAGCAATGCAGTGGCTCCAGGGCTCTTGGTCTAAGTACTGCACTATGCAGACTTTCATTATAATTTAGGAAGAATGAGGCATACAATGGTTTGGCATTTTCAAAGTTGTACGTATTACTCCTGCATTTGATGGCTTGGATCCTGACAGAGGTAAATTTCAGAGAGTAATGAATCCATCCTCTTACCCTTCTGCTTCAAGATCTAGTGTACTGTACCAACAATCCAAGAGATGATGCCTTTTCCAATGAGAATATTGAGGTATTAATGCATTAAACTTTATGAATACCTTGGAGCTTTCCAAGGTGAATGGATGAGTATTAAACTGAATCTATATGCCAAAGTTGTCTTCTGATTATAGAGGGAACATATAAATTACTTTCTGTTTTTGCATAATTTAAATAGTGTTAATAAAATTAATAATAGTAATAATCTACATATATATCAATAATGGAATACTCATTAAATGTTTATTTCAATCAATGAAATAAAATATTAAAACATTTTTCTCTATATAATAGAAGCAAGCTATGCAAATGGATACACATGATTAAATATTTAAAGAGTGTATTTTATTTTAAATGTATATGCTCAGTATTAGTGGCACACCATATATTTGATATTCATCTAGATAGGCAATATAGTATGGCATCTACCCCTTCACAACTCTGAATATATGGTCCAGCATAGCCGATGACTTAATTTTTTATA
Source organism: Glossophaga mutica (assembly GCA_039655065.1). NCBI lineage: Eukaryota > Metazoa > Chordata > Mammalia > Chiroptera > Phyllostomidae > Glossophaga > Glossophaga mutica. The sequence continues at coordinate 81,316,337 of CM077304.1, forward strand.
TCGGTGTCCTTAGTGCATTAGTGAATGTTTTCATCTCAATAAAATGAAGAATCTTGGGCTGTCATTTTGTCACCATGTAGATGAAAGTCTGCCATCTTACTACTAGTTATTGAGAATAGAATGGGGAATATATTATAATAATAAAATTCTAATGATTACTGTTTTATTTATAATTTGTAAGGCACCAGACACTATACTAAATAAATATCTCATCTCAGTTATCACATAAAAAGTATAAAAACATTATGTAGGATTAACAAGTATCATTGACCATATACAAATAAGGACACAGTTGCACGTCAGGCTATGCGCTCAGGGTTATTCAGCTAGTCTATGGCAGACATGGTTCTGGAACCAATCATCTGCTCTTAATTCCTACTTCCTTCAGTGCTATATGGAGACAGATTTATAGCTCTAACTTATAAAGAGAAAACACACCTAAGTATGATTCTCTGAACTTCTTACATCATCATCCTACTAAGTATCTAGGTCTTATTTTTTAAACAACTTTATTGAAGTATAATTGATATACAAAAAAACCCTACACATGTGAAGTTGACTATGCTTTGTTAATGTCAGCAAACAGGGGCAGGAGGTACTGAGGATAAAAGAAAGGTTTTCACAGCTTTTGTATACTGCTCAAAGCATTGCTCTCTCTACATATAAAGTCTGTCTGAAAAAAATACAACCGTTGTTCATATAATGAGAATGGTTTGTACAACATCGATGTAACCTGGAAGCCAAGGAGAGTGCACTGGAATGTGCATCTGTGAATGATATTAGTCAGTGGCAGTGGTAGATGCCATTGAGTGAGACTGTGTACTTTGTGGCTGTCACATTTAAAATGATTGAGCAAGTAGAGCAATGAATCTGCATCAAATTTTGCATTAAATTTCCATGGAAACTTCAGATAATCCAGAAGTCTACAGCTTTTGGCAACTGTGATTGGCAGCTTCATTATGACAATGCCACATCTCATGCATCACGTCTCCTACAGAGTTGTTTGGCAAGACCTCAGATCACCCAGTGACTCAGCCCCCCCTAGAGCCTACATTTAGTGCCCTGTGACTTCTGGCTTTCACCAAAGCTAAAATCACCTTTGAGAAAGAAGATTTCAGACTGTCGATGAGATTCAGGAAAATATAATGGGATGGCTGGTGGTGACTGGGAGAACTGTGTGAGGTCCCACTGTGCCTATTATGAAGGGGCTGAGGCGTCATTGTCTTGTGTACCATGTTTCTTGTATCTTTTATCTTCTTCAATAGATGTATCAATTTTTCATAGTACATGGCTGGATACATTCTGGACAGAACTTTATAGTTCTAGGAAAGGAGAGGGTTGTTTCCAAAGGAGGGGGCAACTTCTCCTTTTAGTGTGCAACTCTGATACTCCATTCTACATTTTTCCATGGAAGGATTTGGACCACCAATGGACATCTACTTCGTATTTATGACTTTGACAATCCACTTACAAGTGGGTCAGGGAATCTATACATGCTGTCATTATAATGCTACATTAATACAGTTAGTTACAAACGTTTTCATGATCAAGATATATTTTTCTGCTTTGCACTTTCCATCCCTTCTAAGTGAAAAGTTTCTAATGTCAAAAAGCCAATGAAAACATTCTTTTAGATACAATTATTTAATTTTTTTTTGTTTTTTCAGTACACATACACACACCCCTCTGAACATCTGTAGACACTCTCTCACATTCAGAAAAGAAAGCTTTCATATTCTTAGTAGTCATACATTTAGTCATTCAACAACAGAAAATTAATTCTAGTTATATGGGTAAATGTGAAATATATGGTAGCCATGATTTCTAAAATATCACAAAAGCTGAACCTTTTCACTTACATAGAATATTTAAAATCTAATGCAGTATAAAATGCCTGTGTCAAATTACTTTATATGAGATGATAGAAATAGCAATGTCAGTATTATATATAATTCATGACTGAATATTTTACTTACATTATCTCATTTAATCCTATAAAATGGATATTATTATCTCCATGTTAGAGATAAAGTAATGCAGTTGTGTGAAGTTTAGGTTGATTAAGTTCTACAACTGGTGGATAATGAAACCAGGGTTAGAACTAAGACTGATTCTAATGTATTTGTGTTTAACCATGCATCTACAAAGACCAGGCTTGGGGAGCATAACAGAAAAGAGTCTCTGAAGAATGGGGTTCAATTCCATCACTGATTCATTCACGACAGTGTGCTGGAAAGTCCTGTTAGCTTGGTACAGTTAAAAAATACAAAACCACAAACATCAAAATGCTGCTACTAAACACTTTGAGTTTTTAAACTGAGTGCTATATCTAATCTGAACAACAAAGGAGGTAATGTTCACAGAGTCATCCACTTTTCAGGGTATAAATTCAGTGACGTATTATCAAAAGTATTGATATATCTAATAGAAGAGATAATCTATGTATCATATAACTATCTGTCTATTAAATATCTACATGTGTAACTAAATAACTAGTACATTTTATTTCAAATATTATAGAGTAATAGGCAAAAATAAAGTAAATTAAAATGTCATATTTGATATACTATTTTTTCCTATAACCAACAGAATGCATAATTTAACTCATGATTAAGCTAAGTTTAGGATTTTAAAAATATATTATAGAACACTAAATAGGACAGGAAATTTTAAAACCTATATACAAATGTCTTTATTTTTTTAAGTGTGATTCATTTTCAACTTCTGTTGGATGTATTAGGTCCTCACTCCTGCATGTATGTGTGTTTTCATGTTATACTTGATTGAATAAATCAACTGATGTATGACAGTATTCAACAAAATTTAAGATTTAACTATCAACCTGAAAGAAAAGTCATAGTTCTCTTGCTATTAAATTACAAATACCTACAAATATAATTTCTCTGCCTTTCCATATAGTTTTATTTAATTCTATTAACATATTTGAACAGCTATTAAAAAATCCTTAGGAACCTTAAGAACTTGTATACCATCATTGGCATTGCTTGTGAGATAATAATTATTCTTTACATTTTTTCATTGTAATAAACTGAGTTCCAGTGACTTTAAGAAACTTTATCAGGACTACAAAATCAGTGAGAGTGAAAGATGTGATCTAGTATAAACACGAATGTCTTTTTCTCTCTGTTCCTAAGATTCTCTAAGGCATGGCATCTCCTCTGTCTTTATTTACTTCAGTGTCCACAGCAGCTATCAGCAGTGCTTCCAGTTTCAGCTACTACAGAATGCTGCCTGTAGTCTGTTTTCTTTAGAATGCTTCTTTTCCCCCTTTATCTAATCGGTCATGAAAACTTTTCATCTGTCTTGCAGACTAGTGTTATAAGGGTTTGCAAATTGTATTTCATGGAGCGTGGAGTTGCATTGGAATATCAAAGTTCTGTTTTTTAAATGTGAATGTCACTCCTAAATATTATGAATATAAATTTTCATCTTAACGAGTCAAGCATTTCTAAGATATTTTTGTCTAAAACAATCAGTTAAGAAATACACAATTATTTGTGTCAGTACCATTTAGATATTTGGGGGAGAAAAAACATAGACATAGCTCTTTTTAAAGTTGCTTTCACCCAGGGCAATTCCAGGCTGCATGCATCGTGAACATAAAATCCCATACACATTACTGGTGCCACTTCATTTCACCTTATAGACTTCAGGGTATTGCTGTCCAGTTTCAGATAAAGGATCTGACACCACCTCTTCTTGTTCTACCTCAGACTTTCTTCAGCTAGTAGTTAGCATTTTCCATTCTCTGATATAAAACTCCCTCAAGGTCTTTTGTAAATATAAGTTTTCCTTGTTTCTGTCCAACACTCACTTTCAAAATATTTTCCAAAGCTATTTCTTTAAACCTTTGCATCTTAAACTTGGCACCAATATATAAATACATAGTAATATCTTTCTTTAAGGAGAACATATGTTGATGATAATTCTGGATTTTAGGAAATTAAAGAAATTTAAGACATTAAAAATTAAGAAATGTTAAGAAATTAAAGAAACAGGGATGCAAGTTAGTTTAAAAGTTCCTATACCCTTTAGAATTTATAATAATATAAACTAGAACCCTTAGTTCACTAGAGTAAGTATATATAGTAGAAAATGTAAAATTTATTAACATAAGTAAAGACAAGATGAACAAGAAGACAAAAACCACAGTATGAAAACATATGTTTAAAATACATATATAAGTTAATTATATATCAGAATACATATCACTTTGCTAGTAGAAAATACCCTAGGTTAATTATGTTATAAACTTAAAAACTCTATATACTCAAAGATGCAACTTTTTGCATGCATGGGCTATATTACACATTATTCTGTCATTTAAAAATATACTATCTTTTTTAGATAAATTCCCAGAAGTGGCAGTTCCATTTTTAATTTGAATTATCTCCATACCACTTTCCACAGTGGCTGCACCAGTCTACATTCACACCAACAGTGCATGAGGGTTCCTTTTTCTCCACATTCTCGCCAACACTTGTTTGTTGATTTATTGATAGTAGTCACTCTGATAAATGTGATGTGATATCTCATTGTGGTTTTAATTTGCATCTTTCTGATGATTATTGATGTTGAGCACTTTTTCATGTCTATTGGTCATCTGTCTAATTCAGAAGAATATATGTACCTGTATGTTCATTGCAGCATTATTTACAATAACTAAGATTTGGAAGCAGCTCAAGTGCTAGTCAGTAGATGAGTAGATGAAACAGTTATGGTATACTTATGTAATGGACTACTACTCAGCCTTAAAAAAGAAGAGGATTTCATCTTTGCAACAGCATTGATGGACCCGGAGAATATTATGCTAAATAAAATAAGCCAGTAAGAGAAAAAGAACTGCATCATATGCTTCACTCATATGTGGAATCTAATGAACAAACTGTACTAACAAGCAAAATAGAAATAGACTCACAGACAGCCAGCTGACAGCTCTGATAGGGGGATGTAGGAGAGGGGTGGAAGGATGAAGTGAAAAAGAAAAAGAAGTCATGGACATGGACCACAGTGTGGTGATTGCAGGAGGAGGTGAGTAGAGGTGAATGAGAGCATAAGGGGGATAAATGGTAATGGAAAAATATAATAACAATGAACTATTAAAAATATATGTGTGGTTTCTCAATTAATTTTATTCTCTGATTGACATCTAGGAGGTAAAGTATATTACATAGAAAAGATATGTGCTTATAAGAAAACATCAAATCTTTGGAGCTAGATTATACATTGTTTAACTAAAATATAGTAATATTTTATTCTGTTTTTAAAAATCTTTACTGTATTTTTTTACATTACTTTTTGGTCTCTGTATACCCCCTCCTCTCAGCAATCACCTCACTGTTGTCTATGTCCATGGGTCCTTTGTCCTTTTTGCTCAGTCCTTCCACCCTTAACCTCCCCCCAACACTAGCTGTTGTCCTGCTCTCCATCTATGAGTTTATCACCATTAGATTACTCTTTATTTAAAAAAGTGTAGCAAAATAAATTCAAAATGACTTAAAATATTATAGAAAAATCTCAGAATGACACAAATAGGCCAAAGTTGTTTACTAGTTAGGAAAGTCCTTTCTAACCAGGTCTAAAAACTAGTCCCCCCAAAAAATGTTGAACTAGATTGATATAACCATATCATACTACTGGAGAAAATTTTTAGTTTTTTATACTTCATACTTCCAAGTGCTTTATGTAAATTAAAGATATAAAGGAAACTCTGGAAAAACATTTACAACACATGTGAACGAAACAATTTTTTACTGTTATTATTCACTGATTATCACAGTAATTTAAAATCTTTAATTTTATTCTTGCCAACAAATTGATATTGGTTCTAATTTTACTCACATAAGATTTTTAGTTTGTTATAGTCTTGATATCATTGATATATAACTTCTTTTATAATAATAATATAATAAAACTTCCAGGCATTTCTTTGGATAGTAGGGATAAATTATTATTAGAAAAATATGTATTGTTCCCTTTACCACATACATGGGCAAACACTAAAAACAACAAAGAATTTTTTTAAAAGGTACAAGTTAGTTGTAACTTAATAGAAATGTAAATAATGTGTAAGATGTGAGTAACTTTGAAAATAAGAAGTTCTAGAACTTGACATTTGGTTGCATGGCATGGTGTTAGTCATATGTGAACAGGAAAAAGAGTGTATCAATAGTTAGAGGAGACCACAGTGAGAATAATGGTTATTAAAATTAGGGTGTCAAAATGGTTAGTGCAATGGTAACCTAACAATGCTATCAGAAGTGGAAGACAGTATGGCTGCCTATGAATTATTGTTTAGACAATTGATACTTCAGCTAAATCAAAATATTTTAAAATAGTGATGACTTACTTGTTCATAATAATATATGCTAGGCATTCTTATAAGTGTTATACATGTTTTTATTTAATCATCATTTTATGGATATGGGAATGTTGTCATCACCACTGTATTGATGAGTAAGTTTTTATTTATTTATTTTTTTGCCTAAATTCACAAACAGCAAAGAGTGGTGGCAGAATTAAAGGTTGTCAAACATGGGATCTCATGGCTTAACCACAAACTTTGCCTGAAAAATTAAAAGGATTGAATGAGAACAATTTTCATAAATTACTTGCAGGGATCAAGTTTATTTAGTTTTGTCATAAAACTATTTTTTCACAAAAAAGGAAGTAAGAAAATCCTGTTTTTTTTCCTTTCTATGTGAATGTAGTTGTCTTGCTCAATAGTAGTGTGTGTGTATGTGTGTGTGTGTGTGTGCAATCTAGCATAATGAAGATGTTTTCTGTGAAGATACTACACGCTCCCCGCACAGTGTTAAAGTTAGTTTTCTTCAGGCACATGCTGGAGAAAACCAATCAATGTTTCTCTCTCACATCAATTCCTTTTTTCTCTCTCACTCTCTTCCTCTCTCTCTAAAAGCAATGAAAAAAATGTCTTCAGGAGAGCATATATATATATATATATATATATATATATATATGTATATATATATGAATGAACTTTGCAAGAAGATGAAATAAAATACACACAATAACTTAGTTGTTATATATATGAATAAATATTACAATGATTTTGAAGTTTTTCTACTAATGTATTATTTGAGAGAAACAGCATGTTTGTATAAGTTTTAAATTTATAAAGGCTTCTATATTTGCTATTTCACATTTTCTCCATTTATGTTTTTGCCTTGTAAACAGATGTTAGAGCAGTTTTAGGTTCACAGCAAAACTAAACAGAAAGTATAGAGAGGTCCCATATACCTCCTATCCCCACAGACACACAGCCTCACCTAGTATCAATATCCTGCACCAGAGTGCTGCATTTGTTGCAATCGATAAACCTGTATTGATATATCATCACTCAAAGTCCAAAACTTGAATTACAGTTCATTCTTAGTATTGTGTTGTACATTCTATAAGTTTTAACAAACATGTTATGATACGTATCTACCATTATGGTATCATAAAAATACTTTTACAACTCTAAAAACTTTTGTGCTCTGCCCACTTACTCCTCACTCCCTCCCAATCCCTAGCAACCACTAATCTTTTAACTGTCTCCACAGTTTTCTGGAAGGTCATGGTTAAAAATCATACATTATGTCGCCTTTTCAGATTGGCATCTTCCACTTAGTAATAGACATTTAAGGTACTTGCATGTCTTTTCATTTTTTGATAATTTATTTATTTTAGCACTTTATATTATTCCATTGTCCAGATGCGGTACAGTTTACTTATCCATTTTACTAACTGAAGGGCATCTTGATTGGATCCAAGTATTGGAAATTATAAATGAAGTTGTTATAAGTTCTGTGCACTGGTTTTGTGCGGATGTAAGCTTAAGTACTTTGGGTAAATGACAAAGAGCACAATTGCTGGATCACATGGTATGAGTATATTTAGTTTTATAAGAAATCACCAGCCTTGGCTGGTGTAGTTCAGTGGATTGAGCACAGGCCTGTGAACAAAAGGATCGCCCTTTCGATTCTCAGTCAGGGCACATTTCTGGCTTGGGAGTCAGGTCTCCAGTAGGGGGCACGTGAGAGACAACCACACATTGATGTTTCTCTTCCTCTTTCTCTGTCCCTTCTCTCTCTCTAAAAATAAATAAATAAAATCTTTAAAAAAAATAAATCACCAAACTGTCTTCTGAAGTCATTATACCATTCTGCATTCCCAACAGCAGTAAATAAGGGTTTCTTTTTTGCACATCCTTAACAGCATTTTTAGTGTTATGGATTTAGGACATTCAAATATCCATGTAGTTGTTTCTTGTTTTAATTTGTAATTTTCTAATGATATATGATGCTGGGTACCTTTTCATATTCTTATTTGCTATCTGTGTGTTTTGGTGAGGAACCTTTTCCCATTTTTATTGGACTGTTATATTTGTTATTGATAAATTTTAACAATTCTTTGTATATTTGCATAATAGTTTTATTATTTTTAGGCTACTACAGCAAAATGCCATTAACTGGGCAGCTTATAAACATATAAATTTATTTTTCATAAATCTAGAGGCTCAAAAGTTCAAGATCAAGTGTCCAGTAGATTGTTATTAATTTCAAATTCCATAAGTTGTGAAAGGGGGTGTCCTTGCCTTTTACCTAATCTTAGTAAGCTTTTAGTTTCTCAACATTAAGAAAAATGTTAACTGTAATTTTTAACAATAAATATTCCTTATTCAGTTAAGAAAGTTCCTTTCTATTCCTACTTTGCTGAAATTTTATATTTTATTCATAATATAGCATCTACTTTCTACAGATAAGGAAACTGAGACTTACATTTGTGATAGTTTATTTATATGGAAAAGGTTGAAATATGAAGAAAATACAGGAAACTGGAAAAAACAATATAACGAATGTGAATTTGTTAGAGATTGTCAAAACTAAATCTAATCATGTTGTTTTGCAATGAAATATGGCAATGGAGGTGTTTCTTATGTTATTTAGTTTTTAGACTAAAGTATTCTCCTCATTATTTATGTCAAACATGTCTCTCTGACCATTAAATACATACATACACCATATAGCATATCATAATACACAATGTTATATGTATAATATATGTATATTTATGGTAGTGTTATTGTTTTTTTAGGAAAATTTGGGAAGTAAAGGTAAAATGGTTCAAAAAACATTAAATACTCAACCCTTATATATTATGGGGAATTAAGATGAGAACTGAAAAGTGTACAGTGGCTTTCCCAATCTGAAAGTCAAAGCGGCCATCTGACAAAGTTTGGAAGGGTCGTGAAAGTGTAGTAAGATTGGAGAGACTTGGAAATAAGGTCATGAAAATGTTATTGGGACAAATAAACTCTGAGAAGTGTGCGTAGAGTAGCAGAAATAAAGATGGCAGGTAGAAGGGCACATGCAGGGCCAGCCGTGGGTGGGAGACACAGGAAGTTAACACAGACTCCAATTGAAAGGATTTTATTCAGAAGATAGAACCAAAGATTATGAATAATGACTTGAGAGATTAAGGTAGATACCTGAGAATTTGGAAGTAGATGTTAAATGTTGATAAAAGTATGTGAAAAAGTATTTTTTCCCACTGCAAAAGCTAGAAAGAAGAGAGTGATAGGTGAAGACTAAGGTAAGCTTTTTAGACTCAGAGGCAAAAAACATGGGGGAACTGGCCAAATAATTTTGATTTTTTTAAGTGAAATAAAAAGCAAGATTATCAGCTGTGAGGAAAGCAGGAGGGCAAAGAAGGCAAAAGAAATTTGCAGAGCAATGAAACAATAGTTTTCTAAAAAGTAAATTTCTAAAAGCAGACTTTTCAAACAATATCTGGAAGATGATTTTTTCCTAAAGGTGTCTCATCGTTGTTCATAAATTTTAGTCCTTTTTCTACAAAAATAAAGTGATAAGAATGTTCTAAAATGAAAGGGATTATTTTATCCAAGTAAGCATGAGGCTTGCTGGGATGATACCTTCATATAAGGGACCTCTTTATTCTGAGCCAGAAAGGACAGATAGAACCTGGTCATGAGACAATAGAGAAAGCAGTATCTTAAGAATGGATAGAAAAAGTAAAGGCTTGAAAGTAAAATATTCCAGAATATCCTGCTGTGCTATATTCATTGGAGGTCAGAGGTGTTATATTTGCTTCTCTTATTTCTATGTTCTCAAGTAGAGTGTGTTTATGCATTCATGTGTGTGTGTGGTAACTATTATGGCTTCTAAAGGCAAAAAAAATAATTATATATACACATGCATACACACACACATATACACACACATATACAGGGTGGGACAAAATAGGTTTAAATAGTTGTGAGTACAGAAAACACAGAATTTATTATTTATTAATTATTGTATCATTTTCCACACCAACAACTGTAAACCTACTTTTGCCTCACCACATACCGTGTGTGTGTATGTTTTGTTCAACAGAGATTCACTTCGAATTTTGGGAAGATGGAAACTAAGAAAATTGGAGCATTTTGCTATTGTTTCCTGCTTCACGTGCCTAAGGGAAACACACACTCTTTAAGAGAATAGAAACTAAATATCATTAACTATTTTTTCCTTATTTTTTCCTCAGCTCCCCTTTAGACCAGAATCTTTTTCAGGAGCAGGACTTTTCTTTTTTTTTTTTAATTTGAAATACATATTTACTGGGGTCTACTATATGCTAGGTAGGTACAACAATAGGTATTACAGGACTGTCTTTATAGGTATTTCAATATAATTTGCACAATTCAAGTATTGAAAATGGTTGTATTAAATCAAACATAATTTAAAGGAGGGTTAAAGGGAAAAGATGGCATTGCTATACTTTTTCGGACTCACATATAAAAAGGCAGAGTTATTTTTAAATTAAAAAACAATTATCATTGCATTACTGTTGACCCTGACTATCCCTGACTCTGTAAGATACTCTTATCTGCGTGTCCTTAGCCAAAACTTCAATAGAAATCAGTAATTTTCAAACACATTTGTCAAACTAGCACTAAATCTGTACAGATATTATAATCCATTTCTTTTATAAGCTACATACTTCTTAAACTTTTAGCAAGATAGTCAATTAGTACCATGGATATGATCAAATAAACAAGAATATTTATTAGTAACCTATTAGAAGGACATTGTGAGTTGTTTATACCTTTGAAGCTGGGAATACTACTCGAGTGAAACTCTAAACAGGCTTCATTTACATTCAAGCCTCATAGATATATATATGCACATATATAATATTAGTGTGATTATACATATGTATATAATCACTCTATATATACACACATACATATCACCGTATATGCATATATACATATTAGAGTACACATATATGTATAGTCACACTAATATTATACATATATGTTAAATCACTTATGTAATTGGTCTACTGAAAATAAAAACTAAACACAAGTTCACTTTAAAATGTTTACTTTAAGAAATAGACTTAGCTTTAAAAGCAGCTGATTGGTTGTAAAGTATTTTTGATATTTATGTCATTGTTTTCTGAACAAATGCTTACCAAGAAAATGAAAGTTATATAAATTCAAACTAAAAATGACTTCTATGGGAATTACAGTACTATAATGTGTAAATCTATTATCTAATATTAATCATGTACATGCAAAATATTTGCATATACTAATACATGTATGTATAAATATATATACATATATTAACATTGTATATATACATTATATACACTCCCAATTATTTCTGTCATTTTAGTCATATATAAATTTGAGTCTATAACATATAGAGATTTTTGTGGAAATATTGAATATCAAAACACATTACAGGTTGAAGAAATTTTGCAAAAAAACCCCAAAATCTTATGTTTTGTATACGAGTATAGGTGCACAGTTACATTGTTTAGAGCTAAAGTGACAAAAGTCACATGTAGACAAACTCACCCAGATTTACTATCTTCAGCATTTCCAATTTTTAAAGTGAAAAAAAAGTTTACAGTAGTCAGAAATGTCTGCAAGTAAACCCAAAGGCAATATTTGGTTGGGTTCTTGAAGCTTTACGGAGACGAGCTCCTGGGCAGTCATAATATCACTGGTCAGGGGAGAACTTAAACATATGGATTCACTCTCAGCCATGGATCAGAATACTGGCTTTTTTTCCCTGTGTCCTGACCAGGAGTTCTACAGTATAAAACACAAAATAACACCACATTTCATTCAACAGAAGAGTCATTTAAGACTCCCCTACCTCCAATACAAATTTATATGTGCAATATGACTTACTGCTTCACTTTTATTTTTCTATATAAAATACAGGCAAAAAGCATTATAAAAATAGTTCAAAAGAAAAGTAAACAGTTTATGACTTGTAACATAGAACAGCTTCTCTGCTCCCTGAGCACATTAGGTTTCAAAGGATTTCTTATCAAACTCTCACGATTGTGAAGAAAACGAAAGCTGCTCTTACCAGAGAGGAATAAAGCTTGCTGTATTTTTGTATACAAACTTGCTGTAACGTTTTCTGCAGCTCTTGTGTGAAAAGACAAATCCAAAACAGCTTCGTGCATCCAACTAATCTAGCATCTGGCTGATCTCCAGTCCCTGCACACACACACACACACACACACCCCACTATAATTGGCTCTCAAAAAGTGTTGTCAACATTCGTCATGGTGGCACTTGCATGTTGAATCTGGACACTGTTACCCTAGTAGACTTTTCCCAAACAGGCTTATTTTACATTTTGACTTTCAATAATTACTGTTTGGTTTTCTCTATTTAATGCTGAGATTAATCGTGTTTAAAAAAAAAAAAAAAACATGAATTTGTGAATGCTAGCTCTACTACTATGTTAAGATTTTGAGTACTGAAAATGTGATTCAAGACAATTTTTTAAATCAAGATAACATTGATAAATAAATGTATTTTGCATCTGTATGTCTTTATTTTAAAATTTAACAGTATTCAGCCCATTACTTATATTTTAATGACTAACAATATTAAATATTTTATTCACTATTTGTAAAAGTCAAGTGAACATTCCGCATCTCTGTTTTGCACAGAAGCCACCTCATTAATGCCTCTCTAGGGTATGCACAACATACCCTCGAGTCTGAAACCAACTAGGCTGGATCCCTTAGTGTTGTTAAATATTTCACAGCTTCTTTTCCCAAACCTTCAAAATGATTCAAACACAATCACGCCCTTTAAATTTTATAGGGGCAATGAAGGGGTCACATTGTCTAGGCTTCTTTCTTATTTTTAAACATTCAATTTTTATGAGAGTGCTAACTGATTCTAACTGAGTGGCAGATTCCTGTTACTAAGAATATATGAGCACTAGATGAAAAAAATAAGCATCAGTGAAAAACAGTCTCATATTGTATCACTTCTTATAATGATCTAAGCAGTATGTTGATCTTAGAACTACATGTAATTGTTGCCTTGCTTCCCACATGTATAAAGCCTAGTTAACAGTTACCAGCAATAATATTGTTTGAAAAATTCGGATTAAATCCATGAAAGTTTGGGATTTTTTTGCATTTTATATCTGGTAGTTTATGTGTTCATTATACAAATTTAAGATATACAATAAAATAATCCATTCCTATAAAATTTATGGTTGCATACATCTCAAAAAATACATACCATGACAATTTATGAGACATAACTATTACAAGGAATATTTACATATTCTACAACTATAAAATTCTATGCATTACTGAGCCTTTTAAAGTAACATTTTAAATTATACTCAAATTACCTAAAACCTTGAAAACTTAATACTCATTTATATTTGTGGATCTCAGTCCCTTTTAAAGATTTTGATTATATTTCACAATACTGCGCCTTTCTGGGAACACAGAAGACTAATCTCATTATGTTACTTAGAGAGTCAGGGTGTAGAGAAAGAAGCCTGACATACCCATTTTTGCAAGGGTGGTATCCTTCAACTATTACCTCCCTATTATATAACGTTTGTCTTCACACACTTCTCCACTAAAATGTTCTTATTTAACTTTTTCCTCAGAATAGTAAAGAGGGCATTATGCTCTCCATTTTACACATGAGAAAACTAAGACTCGTAAAAGATAAGTGGTTTGAAAAATTATAACAGTAAATTCATAACTACAGGGCCTTCAGATATTCTACTGTGTCCTAAAAGCATTTATTTTAAAATAGTATATCTAATATTTATAAAAGAGTTTGTGTGATTTAGCTTGCTGATTTGAAATTGGAGTAAAGATTTAAATTTTATTTATTTATGTTTTGAGAGAGGGGAAGGGTAGGAGAAAGAGAGGAAGAGAAACACCAATGTGTAATTGCCTCTTGTGCATACCCTACTGGGGACCTGGCCTGCAACACAGGCATGTGCTCTGATTGGGGATTGAACCAGTAACCCTGTGGTTCACAGGCTGGCTCTCCATCCCCTGAGCCACATGAGCCAGGGCTGGAGTAAACATTTAGAGAATTAGTTTACGTATTTGCAGCTGCAGTAGATTAAGAATATTAAAGGTCTCTTTCTAGGCCTAATTATTTTGGAAATAATTTGCAAATGGACTTTGAAAAGTTATTTTTTATGATTTTATTTTGAATATATATTCTTTTAATTTAAGAATTACCAGTTAAGTATCAGCTATGTGACAGAACTTATTTTTAAGTTCTTAAGATAGATTAGAGAACAAGCTCTAATCTTGTTCTTTATCTCTCCTTTCTGCATGTTGTTTTCAATCTTCCTATTTAAAATGAGTAGGATTGCCTAAAGTTTTCTTCACTGTCTAATAGCTTTCAAATCTCCCAGTCCACCCCTACTCCTTTCAGACTCTTTTGAACTTCACCCATGCACCCTTTTAGATGGTCAAGGAATTTTTCTCATCTCATTCCCCTCATTCACATCAGTTAACCCCTCAGCACCAAATCATTCTCATCAATTTAAAATTGCATTTTAATATTTCTCTATGTTTTAAGATAAAACTCTCCCACCACCCATTCCTCCTTCTTGTCACCATATCTCTTCAGTGGAAAATATCTCAAAACATTCACTTTTTCACTTTCCAATTCCTTCTCAATTCACTCTTGCAGAGCTTCCATACCATCAAGCCATTAAAAAAGATCCCATCTTTCCTGATCTCCCAGCAATGTCTAAACTCAAATGAGTAATTTATTCTTGTAACATTGTTTTCTCTTGGCTTTAGTGATGCTATGTTCTTATGATGTTGCTCATAACTGGCAGGCCTTTCAGTCTCAAGTTCACTTGATAGTTTCTCCTCCTCTGTCTAAATAATATATTTGAAACACTCCTTGACTTGTCCTGAACTCCTTTCTCTTCTCAGTTGGCAATTTTTCTGTAGACGTTCTCATCCAGGCCCATGGTTTTGAATATTCTCAATATTCTTTTGACTGCCAGATCGATCTCTTCATACTGACCTCTGCGATTCTCCATCCGCTTACTGATTTCAATTCTTGATTCTTTAACAGGCATTTTAAAATTCAAACATGGCTAAAAGAGAACAATTGATTCTGCCAGGGTCTTACAAAGCTCACCTTTCTACAGTCTACCTTATTTTAGTACAATTCACCAATTGTTTAAGCTTTAAAAAAGGCTTTTAGTTTATTTTCGTGTTAAAAATGTGTAACTAAATTTATCAACTCAATTAATTCTAAGCGTACATTTAGAAATGTACACGTAAATTTGTACATTCTAAGTGTACAAATTTATTAGTCTCAATCATTTCTGTCATGTTGTACAGTCACATTATCATGTAATCATCTCCAGAACTTTTTCATCTTGCAAAACTCGAAACCCTATACCAATTAAACAACTCTCTTATAATAATGATGTATTGTTATGTGTACTGATATACAGGAATATCTAAGTAATTATGGTGAATGGAAGAAGCTAAACAAAATGAGTATATTCTGCATGATTTCAATCATATAAAATTTTTAAAATGCAAATTAATTTATAGTGGCAAAAAAACAGATCAGTTGTCACCTGGAGACCAGAAAAGAGGTAGAACTGGGTGAGGGATGGCCAAGGGTCATAAGGAAACTTTTGTAGGTAATAGATGAGTTCATTATCTTGATTGTCTTGATGGTTTTATGAATGTATACATATATTAAAACTAATCAAATTGCATACTTTAAAAATGCATAGTTCCATTTATGTCAAAAATGCTGTAGTAGCATGTATAATACACAAAAATAAACTAGTAAAATTAATAAGAAAATGACAGTCAATCTAATACTCAAAGGCAAAAATATTTTTACAGACACTTCACAAAGGAGAATATCCAAGTGGGCAATACCATATAGGAGAGTGCTGAACATTATTTCTAATCAGAGAAAGGCATGCTCACCATATTAAGTAAAATGACTAAAACACTCATTCCAGATTTGAGGAGAACATAAGAAAAATGGAACTCATATACATCTGAAAGTTTAGCAAATCGGCACACACACTTTGAAAAACTGGCAGTATATACTAAAGCTAAAAACATACTCACCCTATGTCCCAACAGTTACACTCCTAGTTTCTTATTCAAAAACTACATGCATTTGGCATTGAAAGGTGGACTTAGATTGTTTACATGCATTCTCTTTGCAGTTGCTCAAACTGAAAACTATCCAAATGCCTCAGCTGTAAAATAGATAAATGATAAATATATTTTGGATATTTATATAATATAATAAGATATATCAATAAAATTAAACTATTGTCATATACAACATGGGTGAGTGTCTTAAGAATAGTATAGACAAAATATGTCACACATAAATAGTATACGATTCCATTTATGTTGGCTTCAAAAATTGCGAAAACTAATTTACAGTAATAGATGTCAGTCTACTGATTATTTTGAGGGAGACTAGAGAGGATAACTGGAAGTAGATACAAAATAGCTTCATGAGAAATAGCTAGTATATTTTCTGTTAAGGTTACGCTTAATTAAAGAGATGTGTTCACTGTGAAAATTCACTGAACTATTCACTTAAGAGTTTGCACTTTTCTGAATATATATGCTTCAATCAAAGCTTTTACATACAAATACAAAAAGATATAATAAAATTATTGTAATATATGTTCTATAGTACAGAATTTGAAATGTTTGTGAAAACATATGAGTAAGGCAATAGTTCATCTCCCCTAATAATGAAAATAAATCACACAGATGAGGGTACAATGTTCTAGCAAGATAATAACCATTTGAATAATTACATCTCCCAGGAACATTGGTCTAGATGACATTTTCAGCTTAAATAATGCACTTATTTTCTCAAAATAATATGTCATTATAGTCTAGTATTATTCTGTATTCTTTTTACATTATCTGTGAAAATTCTTGAGATTCTGACTTAAAGAAAACTTGCCTTTTGTGTGAAGCTTTATGAAATCAATGTTTTAAAAGAAAATAATAACATAGAATCTATTATCAATATTCTTACTATTTTCCCCTCATATTACTATTAGTATTAAAACTACTGTTCTCTATACCATCTTCTATTTGCATAGATTCAAATAAACTGCAATCAGGGTTTATGGTTAATTATATAACACATTCCTCTAATATATGTGAATGTGATTAGCCATGACAGAAAAAGTGTGGATATCACTCACAGTGATACAGAAACATACTTGAATGTATGTAAATGCATGCAAGTTGTATATTGCTGCTATGCTTCTTTTTCTCATCTGCAAAAGGGAGATGTTAATACTCAACTTTGTGATTAATTGTTAGAAGACAATATGATAATGTAAAATGCCTAGAATAAACACTTACACATTGTAAATAAAAGCATTGTTCTTGAACATATAAAATATATTTTAATGCAAACATTATTACATTATACAGTAATAATGAATTATTTCATTTGACTATGCATCATTCATTTTTGTTTTAATGTAATAGATCAGCTTAGACTATAATGAAATAAAATGGATAAAAAGATGAATATTACCAAGGAGAACAGATAATATAGAATAGTGGCCCTATGGCAGGAAGAAATATTCTCAACCAGTGCCTTTTCTCTGAATGAGCCAAATCCTGTTTATATCCCTGTAACTGAACACTTCAGTCTGAATGAAAAAGAATAACTGGAAACACCTTGGCTATAACTTACAGTAATAAAGACTGTGTTGATGAACTTACAAGTTTAGAGGTTATCACTAAATAAAATCATTACATTGAATAAGTACCAATTATAATTTTTTTAAAAGTTTGATGGAACTGGTTTCAGTAAGAAGCCCATGGATTGACCAGCATCTGATCCCATAAATACATAAATTAATTATTCTGTTTTTAAATGCTTTCAAATAGAAAACAACAAAACAAACAAACAAGCATAATATAACCAAAGACACTGAAATTGAGAACAGTCTGACAGTGACCAGAGGGGAGAGGGGAGGGAATTTCAGGGGAAAAGGGGAATGGTTTGGAGCAGCAAGTATAAAGGACACATGGACAAAAACTATGGGGGGTGGAAATGGAAGGGAGGTGGGGAGGGCTGGGGCGGTGGGCTGGGGGGGAGTAAAAGACAGAAAACTACAATATCAACAATTAAAAATACTGATTAAAAATAATAAAAAAATTTAAAAAAGATAAAATCTCTAGCTAGTGAAGAAGATAAGTTTCAACACAAGAGGTAGAGAGAAAAAGGCATACAAACTAAAGGCAAGATATACCATGGGAGGAACTACTGCCACTTATGACAGCATGGATGAACCTTGAGAATGTTATACTAAGCAAAAATTAGTCAGTCAGATAAAGCTAAGGACCATATGATTAAACTCATATGTGGGATATAAAACTGAAAGCAACAAATGAATAAGCAAGAAAAACAAATAAAAACTCATAGACAAAGACAACAGTATGGTGGTTACCAGAGGGAAGGGGGTTGAGGGGTTAGCATTGGGTAAAGGGGATTAAATATATGGTGTTGGAGGAAGATTTTACTTTGGGTGGTGGGCACGCAATGCAATATACAGGTCATGTATCATAGAAATGTACAACTGAAACCTATATAATTTTATTAACCAATGTCACCCCAATAAGTTTAATTTAAAAAAGAATAAACTTAAACTTTTAAACAAAAAATGTACACAATAAAGAGCAAGAAAAGAAAATACAAAAAGACTTAAATAAAATCCCATCGAGGGTCATGTTTTTACTCATTTTTCACCATGACATGTACATAACATTATATATATATGCACACATATACATATATATGTATATACACACATGCATATGTATATGTATATATAATTTTTATTTATTTATTTTTAGACAGAGGGGAAGGGAGGGAGAAGGAGAGGGAGAGAAACATCAATGTGTGGTTGCCTCTTGCACTCCCCCTACTGAGAGACCTGGTTAGCAACCCAGGCATGTGCCTTGACTGGGAATTGAACTGGCTACCTCTGGTTCACAGACCAGCACTCAATTCATTGAGCTACACCAGCCAGGGCCATAACATGATATTTTACTATGTCAATTAACCTTGTCTATCATAATATGACCAGGTGTGTATGATTGATCATATCAAATGTAGGAGTCATTTATTTTTTTGCTCCTTTTAAAAGCAAGTAATTTTTTAATTTTTTAATATAATTTTATAAAAATGGCTGAATTCTCTTGGAAAGTAAAGCAATGATTTACTGGCAATGGGAGTTGAGTAAAGGAGTTTACTGAAAAGGGAGTTGTTTAAGATGAGGACACTCTCCATTTCATGATGTGGTGGTAATCACATGGTTGCATACATTTACCAAAATTCATCAAAGTGTGTACTTGAAATGGTTATAGTTTACTGTTTGTAAAGTATCTCAATAAAGATTATTAATACTAAAAAAAATTCAAGTGCCAGCCCAGAAAAGTAATAGAAGTTGAATTTTAAATGGACCAGAGTAGTGCACATCCACAATGTAAAAAGATAACTATTCACAAATGTAACAGGTACCCTTGGAGTAATGCCACAGAGAAGGTCCTTATAGCATATCTTATTCTTTCGCATATCATTTAGAACTTCATCTTCTCTCTGTAGTGTTTATCCTATGTATACTTCCTTCCCCTCATTTCATCAGCATAGATTTCACAATTTGATAAAATTAAGCATGCACAAAACCATACTTATATAAAGGGCTTACGATAATGATCATTTAATAGAGTATAATAAACTCTTCCATAATAAATAAGCTGATTTTCTTATTAGCTTTTTAAAGATTTTAAACAGACATAGAAAATGAGATATAATATCATTGATTATTGTTATAAAAAGAACATTAAAAAGTGTCATGCAATAAAATAAATAATCAAATTAAAATTGACTTTGAATAGCAATACTCACAGTTAACACAATTTTTTCCTTGTCCTTTTTTCTCTTTATGCTTTTTTCCCCCCTCAAGTCTGCCCTTTTTCTTGACCCATTCACTTCTTTCTTCTCTCTACTTTTTTCTCATTATTATAGGAGTTAAAATTTACTGACTCCTTTCTGTCTGTCAGCTCATACACTGAGCATTTTATATATTGCATAAGTTTGTTTTGTCTTTCTTATTCCATTCTTTGTTATGTTTCTCATCTTTCACTTTCTAAGTATATGTCTCCTTTCTTTAAGTTCTAACTTGGGTTACCAATCAATATTCATGTGCATCATTTTAACATAAACTCCTTAGAAGATTACCATGCATTGCTATGTTTTCTTCTCTCTTATCAATTAATTAGCATGTTTTAGCACTTGGGATCTGCCCTCAGGGTTTCTATAAAAATAAATCTGCTGTTTAGGATGGGTTGTCATTGTATCTGTTCTTAAACTTGAAGTCATTTTACATTTTTAATAATTGCCATTTAGACTTCTAGTAGCTCTCCAAATTAAGCATATCTGAAATATTTCTTCCTTATGCAACCTGAGTTGTTTCAAATTGTCAAAATAATTACTCTGTATCTCATACTTTTATTCAGGATCTTCCTTTCTGGTATTATGAACAGTTTTTAAGTCAATCACTCACCACCTTAAGCCATTCTGCTTAATTTGTGGTCTTTTTAACTAACATTTGGGAGAAATTGTGCTGAAAACTATAGTTAATAGCTACATGAAGAAAAGAAACCAAGAAAAGTCAACACAATATTGAAGAGAAGAACAAAGTTGGAGGACTAACACTACCTGACTTCAATGCTTACTATCAAGTTACATTATTTATGAATGTGGTGTTGACGGAAAAGTAGGCAGATAGATCAATGGAATAAAATAGAGCTCAGCCAAAAACATCTAAGATGGCAGAGAAGTAAGTGTAAACTACACTAACCTCCTTTCAGGACCAATCTGGAATTACACCTAAATTGTAGAGAAGTCATCTTGAATAACCAACTGAACACTAGCTGAAGTGAAACCTTACAATCACAGATAGACAGAAGAAAACACTTCAGCACAACATGACTGATAGGGAATATGGAGAGGACATAAGAAGATTGGATGGGCTCCCACAGATGCCCTCTGAAGTTCTGGGGGAATCTTCAGTGGCCAGGGGGATCTCCCTGAGAAGTGTTGGGTCTAAACCCCAACCTGGGTTCCCCAAACCACAGTACCAGAGCCAGAAAGGAATCCAGATAACAGCCAGCTGTGAAGAGCAGCAGAGGTTCTGTCAGCCAGGGAGGGAGAACTAGAGAGGCAGAGAGCCGTTTAAGGGGCCAAAGCACAAAACTTCGTTGGCAGTCACTTACCCTGGCTGCTTGCAAAGGGTGGGCAGAGTGGACCAGAGATGCTTGAGGAGAGTCTGTGGTTGGTGGCTCCAGGGAGGAAACTGAGGGAACAGCCTGCAGTATCCTGATGCTGAGTCATTCCCATAATGCAGGAACCATCTTTCTCAGACACAGCACTCCTCTCTGAATGGCCGCAGACTGAGGGCAAGCAATAGGTCTGCCCACAGGATTACTCTGCCCCACTCTGTGGTGCTTAAGACAAAGCTGCTGATAAAAGATTGGTTTTACGGATACTGCTTAGCATGATAGCTGATTAGTTTAATTTCTAAGGCAGAAGATGCAAATCAGCCAAAATAGAAAGATAAATAGTGCCTAAATGAAAGAACTAGAGAATTTTTCAGAAAAAAATAGATGAAATGGAAGTAAGCAATTTATCAGTAGAAAGTTTAGAGTAATGATTATAAAGATACTCAACAGCATGAAAAAAGACATAAAAACATAAGAAAGATCAATCAGAAATAAATAATGCAATACTGAGATAAATAATACACTGGAAAGGGTAAACAGTAGGTTAGGTGAAGCAGAGGTTTGTATCAGTGTTTTGGAAGACAAGGTAGAAAAAAACAATCAGGCAAAGCAGCACAATGAAAAAAATAATTTTAAAAAATGAGGAGAACTTAAGAAACACTTTGGACAGCATAAAGTATAACAACATCTACATCATAGGTATACCAGAAGAAGAGAGTTAGCAAAGGATTCAGAACATATTTGAAGAAATAATAACCAAAATATTCCCTAATCTGGTGAAGGAAAAAAGTTGCACAGAAAGCTCGGTGAGTCCCAAACAAGTTGGACCAAAGAGGCCAACACTGAGAAACATCGTAATTAAAATAACAAGGCTTAAAGATAAAAAGAGAATCCTAACAGCTGCACGAGAAAAACAGATAGTTACCTACAAAGGAGCATCGATTAGACTGTCATGTGATTACTCATTAGAAGCATTTCAGGCCAGGAGGAGTGGCATGAAATATTCAAGATGATGAAAAGCAAGGACCTACAACTAAGACAACTTTACCTAGCAAAGCTAACATTTTATTGAAGGAGAAATAAGGAGCTTTCCAGACAACATAAACTGAAAGGAATTTGTTAACACCAAACCAGTACTGCAACAAATGTTAAAGGGCTTGCTTTAAGAAGAAGAAGAAAAAAAAGAAAGAAAAAAACAGGAAACCATCTAACACTAAAATGGCAACACATTCCTATCAATAATAACCCTAAATGTAAATGGCTTAAAGGTCCCAATCAGAAGACAGAGGGTAGCTGGATAAAACCAGATAAAGACACTGAAAAGAAAGAAAACTACAGGCCAATATCACTGATGAACATAGATGCTAAAATGCTCAACAAAATATTGATAAACCAAATACAGCAATGTATCAGAATCATCATGTACTATGATCAAGTGGGATTTATTCTGGGAATGCAAGAATGGTACAATATTCAAAAATCAATAAATGGAATTAATCACATAAACAAAAAGATTAAAACCACATGATTATATCAATAGATGCAGAAAATCTTTTCATAATATCTAGTACCCATTTATGATAAAAAAAACTCTCAGCAAAGTGGGAATAGAAGGAACATATCTAAACATAATAAAGGCCATATATGACAAACCTACTGGTAGCATCACACTCAACAGGCAAAAACTACAAGTGTTCCCCTTAAGATCAGAAACAAGACAGGGATATCCTCATTCACCTCTCTTATTCACATAGTACTATATGTGCTAGCCACAGCAAACAGACAAAAAGAAGAAATAAAAAGCATCAAAGAACCCAAAAGATTCCACCAAGGAACTATTAAAACTGATAAATAAATTCAACAAAGTAAAAGGATACAAAATTAATATTCAGAAATAAATTTCCTTTTATATGCCAATAACTAACAAAAAGGGACATTAAAACACTCTCATTCACAATTGCTACAAAAATAATAATATACTAAATAAACCTAAACAAGGATGTAAAAGACCTTACTTGGAAAATTATAAGACACTGAAGAAAAAAATTGAGTAAGATACAAATAAATGGAAGCATATACTATGTTAATGGATTAACATTAATAACATTTAATAATTAACATTTTTAAAATGTCCATACTATCCAAAGCAATCTATAGATTCAACACAATTCCTATTGAGATTCGTACTGAGATTCTAATGACATGTTTGACAGAACTAGACAAATATTTCAAAAATTTATATGAACCATAAACAGCCCTGCGTAGCAACTGTAATCCTGAAAAAGAAGAATGAAGTTAGAGGAATCACAATACCTAATATCAAACTATACTACAAGACCATAGCAATCAAAACAGCCTGGTACTGGCATAAAAACAGACACATAGGTCAATGAAACAGAATAAAGAGCCAAGAAATAAACCCACAACTGGGTTTATATAATAAAGTCAATTAATATTCGACAGAAGCAGCAGGCATATACAAAGGGCTAAAGACAGTTTATCCAATAAATGGTGCTGGGAAAATTGGACAGATATGTGCAGAAAAATGAAACTAGACTACTTCCTACCCCACATACAGGAATAAATTCAAAATGTATCAAAGACTTAAATGTTAGACTCCAAACCATAAAATTCCTTGAAGAAAACATAGGCAGCAAAATCTCGGACATTGTTAGTAGAACTATTTTACTGGATATATTTCCTCAGGTAAGGGAAGCGAAAGAAAAAATATACAAATGGGACTTCATCAAATTAAAAAAAGTTTTTGCACAACAAAGGAAATCATCAGCAATATAAAAAGCCAGCCCACTGAATGGGAGAACATATTTGCTGATACATCTGATAAGGGGTTAATATCCAAAATTTATAAAGTACTTATAAAACTCAACACCATAAAACAAACAACACAATTAAAAGTAGGCAAAAGACCTGAATAGACATTTCTTCAAAGAGGACATACAGACGGCCAATAGACATATGAAAGGATGGTCAATGTAACTAATCATTAGAGAAATGCAAATAAAAACCACAATGAGATACCATTTCACACCTGTCAGAATGGCTATCATCAACAAATCAACAAACAACAACTACTGGTGAAGGTGTGGAGAAAAGGGAATACTTTTGTACCATTGGTGGGAATGCAGATGAGTGATATATTTAAATAAAAAATAAGATTTCTTATGCAAAGTGCATTGCTGACATTGTAAGTGATTAACAAAGGAAAGCAATATTGTAGTTGATTTTATTCATTAATAAATAATAATAGCAACTTACCATCACCACAACAGTGTTAGGCATGTAAGTTAGACTGGTGTGATGGCTCAAAGATCACAATGGGAACCTGACTCCCTCAATCTTTCATTTCCACCATTTCCACCAAAAGACAAAAGTTTTTGACTTTTGTCTTATCAAGTTTGCCTTCTCTTGGCACAGAGGCCAGTCCTCATTGAGCCTCATGCATTCGTTATAGGAAACAAAGGGAAGATGTCTGCAATACGGACAGTCACTCCTATGTCAGGAAAGTAAACTTTCCCAGAAATTATGAACAGACTTCTGCTTATGGGACTTTTACTAGAATTTTGTTTAGAACTGTAAGGACTGCTGGGAATGTTAGATTTTCAACCAGACACATTGCCTCCCCAAATCAAGTTTGTCCCATAAGTTTACTCATATTCTCCATGCACTTGATTACATTCTTATCTATTATTTTTCATATTATGGTGAGCCATAACAACAACAACAACAACAAAAAAAACTCCATGGCCAAATACATTTGAGAGTTGTCTTACATGACAATAATTTTAGAAGTCAATTAAAGGATCTGGACATCATAGTAGAAAAAAAATTTATACAGAAAGTACATTTTATGTTGTTACTGTCTCTTAGCAATATTTTGTCCATTTCTTCTTCTCACCTAATGCATATCTTCTTATACATTCATTGCTAGACCAATAAATAATGCAAAGATATCATTGGTGCATTTGAGTTGATAAATGTGTTATTTTATTATGCTGGTTTTAATTCCATTTTCAAATTACATGTTTGGGCTGGATGTGAATCCTCTTATCCATTATTTAACTAGAATGATTCCCTTTTATCATTTCTTAGGTATATAGCTATAGAAATAAAATAATAAACTAAAATAATAAACTAAACTAAACTAAACTAAACTAAACTAAAATAAAATAAAATAAAATAAAATAAAATAAAATAAAAAAGGAGGGAGTAGTAAATGTGTTCCAATGAAAAAGGATTAGCCCTGGCTTGTGTGACTCAGTGGACTAAGAGTTGGCCCATGACCTGAAAGGTAGCCAGTTTGATTCCAGGTCAGGACACATACCTGGGTTGCAGGCCAGGTCCCCACTTGGGGGCACATGAGAAGCAATCAATTGATGTTTCTCTCTCACTCTCTTTCTCCACTCCTTCCCCTCTCTCTAAAAATAAATAAATAAAATCTTGAGAAATTTCTGCTATATTGCAATAAGAAATATCTAGCCATTTAAGCAGGACTTCCTTTAAAGCCATGCCCCAACTATGCTCTATCTCTCCAAAAGCTCAGGGTGTGTATGTGTGTGTGTGTGTGTGTGTGTGTGCATACATTTACTCATACAATAATTGAATCACTGTTTCTTTGAGGAATATCTATTTGAGAATAGTTTTTGCTCTCCTGTATGTGGATGATCTTATTTCAATACATATTAACCAAAATTGTATCCTTTTAAAATAGTTTACAAAGGCCAAGTGTTGGAAGCAACCTAGATGCCCATCAGTAAATGAATGGATCAAAAAACTGTGGTACATTTACACAATGGAATTCTATGCAGCAGAAAGAAAGAAGGAGCTCATACCCTTTGCAACTGCATGGATGGAACTTGAGAGCATCATGCTAAGCGAAGTAAGCCAGGCAGTGAAAGACAAATACCATATGATCTCACCTTTAACAGGAAGCTAATCAACAAAACAAACAAACAAGCATAATATAACCAAAGACATGGAAATTGAGAACAGGCTGAAAGTCACCAGAGAGGAGAGGGGAGGGAATTTCAGGGGAAAAGGGGAAGGGTTTACAGGAACAAGTATAAAGGACACATGGACAAAAACTATGGTGGGGGGTGGAAATGGGAGGGAGGAGGGGAGTGTTGGGGTGGTGGGTTCGGGTGAGAATAAAAGACAGAAAACTGTACAAGATCAACAATTAAAATAAAAATTAAAAAAAATAAAATAGTTAACAGTGTTATTTCTTTTATATTACTGTACTGGAAAATGAGACTGTTT
The DNA here is from genome assembly GCA_039655065.1 of Glossophaga mutica. Taxonomy (NCBI): domain Eukaryota; kingdom Metazoa; phylum Chordata; class Mammalia; order Chiroptera; family Phyllostomidae; genus Glossophaga; species Glossophaga mutica. Next base: position 81,343,283 of record CM077304.1, read on the forward strand.
AAACCTCTTAATATTTCTGAAAATACCAAAAAGAGACAAAAGAAGGGTCTTTCTTCCTAGGGACAATGAAATCTTTCTAAACACAGTTTTCTGAAAATTATATTTCAGGAAAAGAACCCGATAACAAGCATCGCATAGAGGACTCATATCTTTGACTGTGTGTGCAAATAAAATTACAGACAAAATAGTTTTAAAATTGAGAAATGTGAAAAATAAAGAAGTAATATGCCATACATGTGGCCAAAAATAGAGGCCAACTTCACAAATTTAAATTATTTTTAAGTGGTGTTTTGAATTCTTTAAATTAAAACCTAGTTTTGAAACATTCAGGCAAGCTCCTATTCTTATTTGCAAGGTCTAACTTTTGTCTCTTGCTTAGCACTGTGACAGAAAAAATATAATTAAGATTTGCAATAATTTGAGTTCTATATTTTATGAGGAATTTGATCATGCAATACAATCCCTCTGAAGTAACAGATCACAAAACAGAGACAGAATTTATTCTATTTTAAAACTTTGATTGAGGATATGTCTTTTTTTTTAACCAACTTCTCTTTAAGCCTTTCGATAAATAAAAGCCCTGGAAGGAGACAAACTTATCTATGCAGGCAGGGGATAGATGGTATGACTCTTGAAGAAAGTTAGTTGGCACAAACTAAAAATGCACATTTTAAAAGTGCATAGTATTGCATATTATAGGTATACAGTATATTTTTCTTATGTGCTATCAGGAATATCTATTAGAAACTTCTCCACCATCTGGTAGAATAACTGTTTTCTGAGATCAGTGTACTGATATGCAACCAACTACTGTTACAAGAAACATCTGGGAAGTATTTTCAAATTCCAATTCCTGAATCGCATTGCAGAATAAGTAAGTTGGGATCTCAGGCAAGAAAAATGGCCCAGGAAGTTCCTATTTCAACCAACTTAGGTGGGCATGACATTCATCAGTTTTTAAATCCACTACTCTATATAAACTTTATAACAGCATTATAATTTCAGAAGAGATTCAATTACTTTAAATTTTCCTTTGCATTATTGAGTTTAATATGTCATAATTTCATATGAGTAGAATTAAATAATTATGTAACTGTTGTACTACTTACAGTGCTGTGATACTTTCTTGTCCAATTTAGGCATATCAATTTTCATCATTTAACTTCCATTATTTACTTTTCAAAGCACATAACACAGAGAATTAATGGAAGGCCACATGTAAATTAATGCTTAATCCTATTGAGCTGTTAGAAAAGACATAAAAGCCAAGATTAAAATGATAACTTAAAAATAATAGATTTTTTTCTGATTGTCTCAATGAAAGCACTTGATTTCCTTATGAATAGATTTATTTCAGCTAAGCCACTCCATAACCTGGTGGAAAGATAATGTTACTTCTGGTCCATTTGCTTTTAGATCATGATAAAAATAATATATATGCTGGAGATCTTTCAATTTGAGAAGTTATTTTCAATATAGTATAGCTGAAATGTCATTTTAGTTTTAAAGAAAAAATGTTAATTCATTCAGCAAGAATAACATCTGGACACAGAATTTAGACTCTAGAGGTTATGCTGGGATGAAGCTGTCAGCAATTGCTACTATTCACACCACTAAAGGAAGGATGGTATCTTCAGGAATAGCAAAATATATTGTTTCAGCACAGCCTTATTAAAAAGTGAAAATACAATAATAATAAATAAAATCACAGATTTTTCTCTCCCTTCTCACTTCACGTAGTCAGTGTGCAATAAACCAGGTTAATATCTATTGTCATGAAATACAATAAAATACTTTTAAATTGATATTTTAAAGAGCTTAAAATTTTAAGTCAGAAAACCATATGCTAAATTTTTATTGTCAATAAAAAACAAAAAGCAAAGTTAAAAGAAATGATTATCAATAGCAAATAGAAAATAATGCATAAAACTCCTAACTGAATATTCTCTTTTGGGGTGAGCAATAGCTATCTAAAATATTTTAGCAGCTACCTTAGGTTCATTTTAGACAGCAGAGATGAATACCTTTAAAAATACTTGAAATTAATACAGATTGTGAAACTAAAACATGCCTTATTTTTAAAGGTTTATTTTGTTCCATATCCTCATCTAGGTTTCCAATCTTCACTGTTCTGATTGCCTAAATAGTCAGTAAAAAACTTACCCTTCTTTCTCTAAAAGCTCTCAAAAGTGCAACCAGCATTTTTCTAGGTAATATCAGATTCCCACAGTTTCCCAGTTCTCAGTATGGTATCAACTGAAATTTATCTTAACCTGTTGTTAGGGTCTATTTGCATTTAATATTTTAATATGCATGGACAGGCATAAATCTGGCTTAATCAGATGATCCTTTAAAAGATAATGAAATGTTAGAGAGACTCCCTCCAGGTTGTCTGGAGAAAGCAAACAGCCGTGGTGTAAACTGTCCACGGGCCCCTTGGAAAGGAACTGCAGGTAACCTCCAGTGGTTGAGAACAGTCTCTGGACAGCAGCTAGTTAATGAGGACCTCACTTATACAGTCACAAGGGAATAAAACCTGCTGACCATCAGCTATGACTGAAGAAGATCCCAAGCCCCCCAGTTGAAAATCATACCTTGATACCTTTATTTCAGCTGACAATAGCTGAACAGGACATCTTTATCCATCTAATCTTATCTATCTCTGATCTATCTATCTACCAATCGCCCATCTATCATCTATGATCTATCTATATGATTCCTACATCTGAGTAAATCTAGTTTGAGTTAAGGAAAAGTATCTACCACCGTACCTATAGAAATAAATCTCCTTTCTTTGTTTTTCCCCTTCTAATATCTCCCTAGGATAGAAAGGAAACCAAGATTTAGAGAGATTAATAACTTATTGGAATAAAGAACACATAACATCAACTATTATATTATATGAAGAACCTATTCTTCAGTAGCTTTCTGTTTTAAAATATTTATTCCTTAATTAAGGGTTTAAGACATCTTTATTTAGTAATATATTGACACTGTACTGATTTTGAAGACTTATAAGCCAAGTTCTTCAATTCTTGAAACATCTTGAGTGATAAAGCACCTGGGATTTTATGAAACACACCTGGCCTCTAAACAATTGGGTAAGAGAGCAGGAGACTAGGGAATCTCTGTCCTGTACCATCCATGCTGCCTGATTCAATACATCAACATTTAGAGTCACAATTATGGAAATTGAAAAAAGGAAAAATTTACTAACATTGTAGTAGGTAGTTAAATTGTTATGTTTAGAATTTAAATAGAAGATAACATTTTACAAATACCACATTTAAATTCAATATTTAGCAATTCTTCTGATAGAATTTCTATGGCCTTTTTTTAACTATTTCTTATGGTCTTATATTTTTGCTTCAGTATGGGATTGATGTGTGTGTGTATGTGTTTGTACATGCAAGATTTATCTTTAATAATATATAATAGCATGTTAAAGACAGTTTGTATAGCTGAAGGTAATTTAGGAGTAAATAAAACATAACCTGTTAGGTTTGTCTTCCCTGAGGAATGTATTTTGTTAATTGAGAGCTTGAGAATCACTAATCTAATTCACAGAAATTAAACTGTTAATTTTTCCTTTGCCATTTGAAAAAATATTATCACTACATGTCAGTAGTAAACCAGGTCAGGGCAGAAATATCATACATTATCAATTACACTCAATCAGAATTATGTGTCATTCTATTGAGGGGGCAAGGAAAGTGTAATATGTTAACACATTGCAAAGAGGTTTAAAGTCTCGGCACATTTTTCCTGCCAGTTCTTTCTTCCTATACTCCTTAAAGTGTAAAATATAGTTATTTATTATGCTTCATTTCCTTTCCATGGCTATAGCTCTCTGGAGAATCATAGATCTTAGAGCCATTTACATGTTTATCATGATGATGGATGTAGATATAACAAACGGCACTAAAGTACTCATTTATTTATTATTTTTATTATTTTTGCAGTAAGTTCCCCATGTAGGTAAGTCAAATAAACACGTTTGTGAATCTTTAAATGTATTTTTGCCAATGATTATATAAATGGCCATGCTTTAATCGGTCTCAGTAAACAAAACTTTTGGTGGGACTTTAGGCCTCAATGAAAACAATCCACAGCAAAATCAATAAAAAAAATTTTAAAAGCACTTTAAATTCTAATAGGAACACAAATGTTCATTATTTGAAGACTTCACATAATTTTTTGGATTTCTTAGAGAAATTAAAATGCACTCATATACAATTCAACTGCATGTGGATGGGAGGAATTATAGTTTATGAATGGAATTCATTACTGAGAAAAATCAATTTTGTGGTATGGTGAAGGCTTGACCTTCCAGTACCATTGCAAAAAGTCATATAGCATGAAACTATGTCAGGGATAAGAAGGCTCTTGCTTTTATTACTTCTGTTTGTAGCATAAGGGAGCCCCACACCAGCTGCATGCAGCATTGCTTCATGAGTGTGTGACTGTATTTAAGTCATTTATATATTACATTTTACAAAAGTAACAGGGAAATGTGTTTTTTTTTTAATTCATGGTTAAGAATTGGAACAGATGGTGAAAGACTCTATTCAAACTAATATGGACATTAAAATAAGCCATACTGCATGCATTACTTGATGAAACAGGAGTTTAGTTAAAAAACACTATACAAAGGGCTTGTGACTTTTCTGGAATATATTAAACCTAATGTGTCTTTAGAGATTTTGTGTTTCTACATGAGGCAATACTGTAGAATTCACTCATAAGAACTTTTCAGACTTAAAAAAAATGTAGACGTTCATTCAGCAAATATTTACTGAGAATCTGTTATTTTCAGGCATCATATTTACTATTGTGCAGCTTATAAGATAAATAAGACATTATCCCTGACTTCAAGGAAGTTTCAGGGTATGGTAAAGATGGAGACTGAAAAACACTGGCAACATATGAAGCATTTGGAGCCCCACCTCTATTTTCAAAGATTAGTTCTGCAGTATTTTTATATCCTGTTGGATGTAGGCCTGCAATTCTGATAGTTGCTGCAAGTAGGCAATAGAGATACCTCTGTTAGGTCTGGAGCCCATGTGAGACACTGATCTTTTTTATAGACATGGACAACTAAGAAGAAATTAACTTAATATTCATATATTTACTATGTATTTTCATCAAAATAATTACAAAATGAGTTTAAATTTTTTCTCAAAATTCAACAATGAGCAATCTTTATTTTTTTAATATTTATTGAGGTGACATTGGTTAATAAACATAACTAGGTTTCAAGTGTACAATTCTAGGATTCATCATCTGTGTATTATACTGTATGTTTACCACTAACAGTCAAATCTCCTTACATCACCATATTTGACCCCCTTTACCCTTTGGGAAAACCTTTTCCCAATAATGAAACTCTGTAAGTCTTAGCATTTTGCTTCAGATCTTATCTTGCCTGTTATCTTACACAAAGTAGATGATTTCTCTCATATCTCTGAACAATTTTGCACTATTCTCAAATTCTGTTAAATTTTCTATTGCTCCTGGCATGCATCTGGAATTTCCTTCGCTGCTAGACTTTTTTATGTGCTATTGCCCTTGCCAAAGCCACCCCGTCCCTAATCTCCTTTTTGGATTTTCTCTTTGCAAGTTCCTATTCATTCATCAAAACTTGACTTAAAGATTAATTTTTCAGATGTATCTTTTCTGACCTATACATAAGATTAGATTCATTGAGAATATCTTAATTCAGAGTTTTTAATTTTCTTTCAAGACCATTCATTTTAGTTTGTTTAACTTTTGCTTAATATTTACCAAACATAATAATTAGATACTGAATAAATAATATCCATCATATACTTTCCCTCTTTACTAATCTTTCTTGTACCTGTATCTACTGGGGATATGGTCTGAAGGCCTCATTAGGTAGAAATAAATTCAAAGCCTAACATTTAAAATGCATAGGAAAAGCTTTATTTAAATCAACACATTATAATCTTTCTTGTGAGTCACTAGTTACATCTAGTTCTTTATGCTATTTCAGAAATGAAATTGTTATTTAAGAAAGCGGCACCACCGAGTTAATGAGTTTTTAATTTAGCCAGCCTTGTCTCTGGGTGCTCTTTAAGTTTGGTTCATCATCTAGTTTCTTCCCAGGTGTTGCCAACTGTAAGACAATATGACTTGGAAAGTAGCTTTACGTTACTTTTTCCCTGAAACCTCTTTGATGATTTCAAGCAAAGTTTAAGAAGTGATTTGGAGAATATGGGGCAGTTTAACCACATAGAAAATCTTTTAGGGCTGCTGCTCAGTCTTCTGCTAATCTAATGACACTCACTAAAGTTAGAGGCAAACTGTTTACTTAAAACACTAAAGAATCATTTTGCAGTATTTAAGGATGAAAAAGAGGTAGGAATAGAGAAAATTGCAACTGCACTTCTAAATGATTTTATATTGAAATCATTGAATATGGAAATCATGGTCGTTCAAGCATGTGCACCTGCATCAGCCTTTCAACTAACCATATATACTCTCAAATATCGCAAAAATTACTAATTTATCTTCATTAAATTTTACTTTGATGATTGTACATTCAAATTTCTGCAGATGTTCTTGGAGAAATTTTTATGAAAATAAGTTCCCTAAGATCTAACCCTTCAAAATTTACAAGTAAAATAGGCCTACCTAAATATATTCAGTTCTTTTCCAAATGAGTACTTATTTGTTTATTCAACTCAATTCCCTACAAGGAGAAAGAATATATAAAAATATTAATACTGAATTAACATTCAAATAAAAGATAGTATACCTCTTTTTTCTAAAAAGGACTTAATTATTAGATGAATACTTACAATATTTAATTTACTTTAGGCAAGCAAATTTATGACTTCGATGTAAGAGTTGGCTTATTACTCAGATATGAATAATATAACTTATTTACATGATACATTTTACTATATGAAGTGCCTTGATATCTACAATACATTGTTGGATCATCTAGTAACATTTGCACAGGTAGCAGAATTATTAGTAATTCTATATTGCAGATGAGAAAACTGAAGCTCATAACAGTTAGGTTTTTACCATAAGTCAAGTAGCTAATAAATGATGAGGTCAAGCACCAAACTCAGGCTTTTTTGTATCAGCATCCTGTGCTCTCTAGACTGAAAAGTACTTTTATTTCTATAGGATGTCAATATTTTGAAATTTATATAATTTCTATTTATTACCATAAATTTCCAAGCTGTATAATTTTCAATAGCCTGCAGATATTATGTGAATTCCTACATTTAATATAAAAATCAATAATTCTAATGTAATTTGTATACATATCAAACAACAACAACAAAGCTTTGCTATGATGGATGCTTTACAAGCTGACATAGAGACCTAGTTATTCCCTCTGAATGTACAAAGATACAGACCACATTTCTCATCATTCCTTGAAGGCCCAAATGACCAGTGAGTATCTTGGGACCAGTGGAAAGTGGATGGAAGCAATATGTTCAACTTACCATTTATGTCCTTAAAAGGAAAAAAAAATCTATCTTTCTCCTCCCCAAAAGTTTAGTCTGTACATATTTGCTGGAGGCAGAGCAGCTGACTTAGACCAGAGAAAAAAATTCTGTGTCAAGGATGGTAAAATGATAAATTGAAAGACCCTAAGACCAGGACACTATAGAGCAGTATCACATTCATCTTTGGGAAGACTTTCACACTGTGATATGAGAGAGAAAAAAACTTGTATTCTTTACATCAATGTTATATTTGGGCCTTTGTGATAGTGTCGAGTCTGCATTTTAAATGCTACGCACACGTGAAAACACAAAAGTAGATATATATTTTGGAAAAATTTTACCAATTTTCAGATAGATCACTTAATGAATGGATAATGCTGAAAATAGTTCTGTGATCAATTGAGAAATATTTATCTTTTCTATTACAGCTTAAATAATGTTTCCAGACTTCTCTGTAGCATTTGAAAAAAAGGGAAATGTTCTCTATTAATTCAGAGATATCTAACTATGTCATAAGTCTTGAGCCTAAATCACTTACATGACAGATTGGCAAAGATCAAATTCATGTAAGCAAAATATACCTTAGTTTGTTATTTAATCTGAATTAGCTTTTATCTTTCTCTACATTATTTATGATGTTGGAATAACCAATGGTTCTGTCCCTGTGCCTTTTCTAGTCTCTAGCTACTCTCACTTCTATTCCATATCTATAGTGACACCTGTCAAATGTCCATAGACAGGCAAAACCATTTTCTTAATTCAAAATTCATATACTCTGGTCTATTTGGCATTTACACTAAAGGTATCTAGAGCTAAACTCCTGAATTCTTCCACTGAAAACAAAACCTACTACAAACAGTCTTGCCCATGACAGCTGATCAATACTGTATTCTTATAGTCATGCTGTCCAAGAACTGTGCAGGCCAAAACCTTGAGAATCATCGTAAATCCTCTCTTTCCTTCACACTGCACTTCTTGACTGTCATAAAATCTTCTTGTCTCTATTCTAAAAGTTTTCTTCCAGAATACAATCAGTTCTTCATTTGTTCATTGCTCGCATTGTTCTCCAATAAGTCATTGTATATTTCGAGATTCCTTTGATAGCTTCTTAATGTATTTCCCTGTTCCAACTGTCCCCGCCCCCATTGTGCACATAAATACAGAGGCCTGAGTGGTCTTTGAAATATCTAAGTTGTATTATATTAATTCTCTGTTCAAAGCCCTATGATCACTTCTCTTTTCACCTAAAATTAAATTTCAAGTCTTTTAAATAGTCTATAATGTCTTACAAGGTTGTAAGCCTTGTTATTTCTCCAATTTCCTCTTCTATGACTTTTCTCATTCCTCAGTGTAGCCACACTGACTTCCTTGCTTTTGCCCAGATACTCCAGGCACATTTCCATCTTGCCTTTACCCCCACTTTCTTTCTGCCTGGAATGCCTTTCCCCCAGATACCCATTTCATTGACACCCTCAAGTCTTCGCTTGAATCTTGATTTCTCAATAAATAACCTTTTTAATACCATACATCCCTAATTTCCTATTTGCACATTAGACCCTCTCAGTCTTCCTTAGTTTCTTTTATTTACCCTGTTCCATAAAAATATCATTTTCTTACATATAATCTAATTTAATTACTTATTTTATCATTCATTATGTCTCCTCCTTGTGTGCAGGGGATTCAGTTTGTTCCCTGATACATCCCATGTTCCATGGTATCTGCCAAAATATATCCACTGAAATTCTATCTAGCTGATATATTTCAGTCACAGTACTCTAAATTTTAAGTGTATAAATATCAGTGAATCTTGTCATAGAAAAATTCTTAGGTGGTATCCAATGATACCTTTTTCATAATATTCATATCCTTATATTCCTACTTTTTGAGTGTAGGCTGGACTTTTAGATTTGCTTTTGATAAACAGCAGAAGGTCAAAGTAATGGGCTGTCACCTCTAAGATTAAGCTACAAGAGTTTGTGCCTTCTGTCTCACTAGTATTCTCTATCTTGTTGGCACTCTCCCTTGTTCTCTTGCTTACATTCTCTGATGAATTAAGCTGCCATGCTAGGTGATGCTCTGTGGAGAGGCACACATGGCCTAAAACCGAGGGAGTCCTCTGGCCAACAATTAGCAGCTGAAGCCTCAGAACAGCCAGTGAGAAACTGAATCCTGCCAACAGCCATGTCACTGAGCTAAGAAACTGTTTTCCCCAGGTGAACTGAGATGACTGCTGCTTTATGAAAGCCCAAGCCCCTGGCCAAGCAGTACCTGGTTTCCTGACCTGTAGAAACAGCGAGATGATAAATGTTGTTGTTTTAAACCACTAATCTTCAATATTGTGTGTTACAAAGGTGTAGACAACTAAAATAATTATCAACACAAGACCATGTCTTTACATAAAGACTAAATCCTTCTATGGGAATGGTGGAAACCTAAAGGCTTTAGTTTTTCTCCCAATGTAAACTTTGTATCTTGTAAAGGCATAGCAGAGATTTTAACCCATATCAGTACAATACCAACTCCCTTCTGCTGTCTTGTCTTATATTTTTCTTCTAATCAGTCCTAAACATAAATCTGTTTTCTTTATTTCTTATTGTTTACGCTAAAAATAAAGGTGACACCATTTACAGATGACCCCATCCTCACCCCACCTTCCCTCTGGCCATCACCACACTGTTGTCTGTTACTGTGGGCCGTGCAAAATGTTCCTGGCTAATCCCTTCACCTTCTTTCATTTAACTTACTTCCCCTCCCTTCTGACAGCTGTTCCATGTATCTATGCCTCTGTTTCTAATTTGTTCATCAACTTATTTTGTTCATTAACTTTCACATATGAGTGATATCTTTTGGTATTTATCTTTCACCAACTGGCTTATTTCACTTAGCATAATACTCTCTATGTCTATCAATGCTGTCACAAAATATAATATTTCCTTCTTTTTTATGAATATATGGTATTCCATTGTGTAAATGCACCACAGGTTTTTGTATCTATTCATCTACTGATGGGCACTTGGGACATTTCTAGATCTCATCTATTGATAGAAGTGCTACAACAAACAGAAGGATACATATATTCCTCTCAATTGGTGTTTCAGGATTCTTAGCATGTATTCCCAAAAGTGGAAATTATTGGGTCAAAGGAAATTGCATTTTTAATTTTTTGAGGAAACTCCATACTGTTTTCCAAACTGGCTGCACCAGTCTTCATTCCCACCAATAGTGCACGAGGGATCGATTTCTTTTCTGCACAACCTCACCAGTACTTGTTGTTTGTTGATTTAGTAATGGTAACCATTCTGCCAGGTGTGAGGTGATATCTCATTGTGGTTTTACTTTTCATCTCTCTGATAATTAGTGATGCTGAGCATTTTTTTTCTATGTCTATTGGCCATCTGCTTGTCCTCTTTGCAAAAGTGTCTACTCAGATCCTTTGCCCATTTTCTAATTGGATTGTTTGTTCACCCAGTGTTGAGTTGTGTAAGTTCTCCATATATTTTGAAGATCAACCCTTTCCCAGATGTATCATGGGCAAAGTGTTATCCTACATAATGGGCTCCTTTTTCATTTCGATGATGGTTTCTTTTGCTGTGCAGAAATTTTAATTTTATGTAGTCCCATTTGTTTATTTTTTTTCCTTTGGTTCCCTTGCCTGAGGTTATAAATTGGCAAAAATGTGGCCATGAGACTTTACCGCTTATGCCTTCTTCTAGGAATTTTATGGTTTTGTGACTTATAGTTAAGCCTTTTACCCATTTTGAGTTCATTTCTATTTATTATGGTCTAGTTTCATTTTTTTTTTTTTGCATGTACCTACCCAATTTTCCCAACATCATTTATTGGAGAGACTGTCTTTACCCCCATTGTATGCTCTTGCTTTCTTTGTCAAATATTAATTGATCATAATGTGTGTGTTGATTTCTGGGCTCTTTGTTTTTTTCCATTGATCTATAAGCCTGTTCTTATGCCAGTACATTTCTGCTCTGATTCCAATGGCCTAAACATAAATCTTAAAAGTTAAATATATGGTTTAAGTTTTTAGTTTTCTATCAATTTTCTATGGTTATCCACATGTATAAAATATATAAAACATAAAATACCACTTAATTAAAAAAACATAGTTATATTGCTTCCTTCCTTTTAATAGTCTTAAAAATTCTGATGAGTCCTTCCATTATTGTCACAATAGTTAAGATATGTAACCAAATGTAAGCATGCCTGTCCACTCCTAATTTCAAAATTAAATTCTCTGTTTATTATCCCATTTGGATCAATTAATTTACTTTTAATGTTCTTTTATTAAATTATTTTTTCTTATAAAGGAAAAATACTTCAGGAATAACATCTGGACAATACTTTAGTAAGAACAGCATAATTTAAATTACTTCCTATCCCCCAAAGCATATTTGTAAGCTATGATAGAAAATGTAGTGATTTTTCACTTAACTTTAGTGTTCTAAAAATTACACTGGACTTGGATAAGGAAATGGTGGTTTTTCCCAGCTTTGACACAGAGAGGTTGACCAATTCAAAGTCTTTGTGGGTAACAGTTTCCTTATCTAATCAACACACATCTGGTTTCCATTGTCCCTGGAGTCCTTTTTAATACCAGCCCTATGGTTCATTAAACCATGAACCTATGTTTAGAACTAACATCTCTGTATAGGTTATACTATTAAGGGACTCATAGATGATTTTTTGGGTTTTTTTCCTAATACTTAACACACCTATATTATCTAAATTAAGACTGAAAAATAACTACTAGTTACTTGCCTTGTATCCATTCTGCCCTGCTTTCTTACTAATTGATCTCCAATGCATTTCTCCAAAAAGTGACTTGTCTACCTAAGGGACTGTAATTTACAGTCTTTCTTACATCTAGAAATAGCCAATAGGTGCCTCTCAGTACAGGTTCTTAAATATGACTAACTCATATGAGAATGGTACTCTGTGGTTTTTCTCTCTCTTTCTCATTTATCTTTTTACTTCTCTGAAATTTAGATATGATTATTGGACTTCATCCTGGGTGAAAGGGGAACTTGAGGAAGACATGATTCCATTCTAAGGATAATAGAGAAGTAAGAGAGCTTACCCTTCACCCCACCCAAATGCAAACTCTTATAAAACCATGGCAGTGTTTTAATAATAGAGGAATGTCTAACTTGTTCAAGACATTTCCTTGATTTTTTAAATTTTACAAAGTGAAATTTATTCTAAACTGATACAGTGTCTCTATCTACTGTAAATACTTTGGTATTCAATGAAGAAAATATTCAGGCTATTTAGATCTAATTCAGTACCCAAACGGCATAATTTATTTTTTTATTTTTATTTTTTTTAGATTTTATTTATTTATTCTTAGAAAGAGGGGAAGGGAAGGAGAAAGAGAGGGAGAGAAACATCAATGTGTGGTTGCCTCTCACGTGCCCCCCGCACTGGGGACCTGGCCCACAACCCAGGCATGTGCCCTTGACTGGGAATCAAACCAGCGACCCTTTGGTTCGCAGGCCCATGCTCAATCCACTAAGCTATGCCAGCCAGGACCCAAAAAGCATAATTTATATCATGGTATAGATGTTTGTAACCTTATGGTTTTGTTTTTATAGTGTATACATTATCATAGTTATTACCTTAATAATGATGTATAAAAACAATTCTATCAATTTATCCCATATATTTCTACAAAAATAATAACATAATACCTTTCTCTTTTTGGGTTGTGCTTCTCTTCCTACATACACACACATACACATATGACTGTTTGCATTGTTCTTAACTTTTGGGGAGGAAATTATTAAAATATCTATGGATTTTCACCAGGTATCAAATACAGCCAGAAAACAATGAAACAGCATCTTTAAGGACTGAAGGAAAGGAACCATTATACTGGAATTCTATATTCAACAAAATATCTTTCAAAAATGAAAGAAACAAAAACATTCTCCATAAGGAGAAATCAAAAGTATTTATTTCATCCTTGCCTAATCTAAAGGAGATATTAAAGAAAATTCTTCAGGCTAAAGAAATATAATAGAAGAGGAATATAATGAAGAGAGAATAACAAAATGGTAAATATCCTAATTAACATAAACCTATTTTTCTAATCATGGATTTTTTTTTAAATATGCATAACCAGTTAGAGGAAAAAGTTTTGGTGAAGTTTTCAATTTATATTCATATAATATACATAACTGCTCTAACATAGAAGTCAATGGGGTGAGGGGCAAGTTCAGTTATATGTCTATAAGTCTACACATTATTTGAAATGATAAATTATTAACTATACATAAACTGTGATAATTTAGGTATGCATATATTAAACTTTAGAGGAAACACTGAAAAATACAAAGGTCTATAGCTAGAAAGGTAAAAAAACAAATAATTAATATAGGATATTAAATATATTCAAATAAGAGAAGAAAGGAAGACAGGCAAATAAAAGGACAAAATTAGAATATGCACTTTACAAAAATAGTGTTTGAAATAATGATCAATAAAGTCTAAGCCCTAAAGATAATTAAGTGAAGTGAGAAAATATTGGAGGAAATGAAGTGAATCACTGTGTAGACGACAGTGAAGATGAGTGAGCTCTTAGAACAGCATTGAAGACATGAGCTGAGTTTGGTGGACAGAAAATTATTGAAAGCAAACAGGATACTGAATTTTCTTTACTATTATTCATATGTATTATAATTTATCTACCATCATTTAAAATGCTATATACCATAGCAGTGGTTTTTCCAGATGCAATTATTCACTGATTTAACTTAATTATTACATTTCTAATGACTACTTATAATATTAGCCAATATTACTTCACATAGTATTTTTCAGTGCTTACATTTTTATATACAATACTTTTTAAGTATTGATAGTTTTTTTGTATTTTTACTGTATCTAAAGATTTTTTTAATATTTTGGATTTTGGTGAAGTGAATTTAGTATTCTAATTTTATTTTTATAGTCCCATTAGGGCAACAAATTATGGAACAGGACTGGAATAAAGTGAGGACCTCATGACCATTTGCCTGTAGAGTTTCCCTTCCTTCTGTGTGTCTGTCTCCAGCAACGATAGGCCTCCTGAGCTATTACTGCTGTAATTTTTCAAAATTTATTTTTAAAACACTTGTAATCATTTGTGAAAGCTTTCATTAAGAAAATGAGGTTCTAATTTCTTTTCATGGATCAATATGTATATTATTTGTATATTTTATCGTGTATCTTATATCTAATTGCAATAGTACTATTTTCTTCTAGGTTAAAAGTTGCAAGTATTCTATTAATTTTAATATGATGTATTTGGGGAATATGGACTTTATGACAAATAATTTTAGTATAAATTAAAATTTTTGAATTTCAAGTTCTATGTTAGAAGCAAGTTTATGGTCTTATAAATAATCATTGCAATAATTTGGGGGCAATAATTATTTGCACAATAATCTTGGGCAATAACCATTGCCCAATAAATGTAAACTTACAGTCATAAAATACCCAATTAGGTTCCATTTTTTTAATGAGAGATAAAGAGATACAAAGAACTCACACAACTCCACACAAACAATCCAATTAAAAAATGGGCAAAGGACCTGAACAAACACTTCTCCAAGCAGGACATACAGAGGGCTCAGAGACATATGAAAGGATACTCAGCATCATTAGCCATCAGAGATGCAAATTTAAACTACAATGAGATACGCTTCACACCAGTGAGAATAGCCATCATAAACAAATAAGCAAACAATTAGCACTGATAAGGTTGTGGAGAAAAGGGAACCCTAGTACATTGTTGGTGGGAATGCAGACTGGTGCAGCCACTGTGGAAAACAGTGTGGGAATTTCTTCAGAAAACTAAAAATTGAACTGCCTTTTGATTCAGCAATTCCACTGCTGGGGTTATACCTTAAGAATACTGAATCACCCATTCAAAAGAACCCATGCACCCCAATGTTCACAGAAGTGCAATTTACAATAGCCAAGTGCTGGAAGCAGCCTAAGTGCCCATCAGTAGGTAAGTGGTGGATCAAAAAATTGTGGTACATTTACATAACACAGCAGAAAGAAGCTCCTGCCCTTCGTGACAGCATGGATAGAAATGGAGAGCATTATGCTAAGTGAAATAAACCGGATAGTGAAAGACAAATACTATATGATCTTACCAATAAGAGGAACCTAATCAACAACAACAACAAAAAGCCAAGCAAGCAAAATATAACCAGAGACGTGAAATAAAGAACAAACTGACAATAACCAAAGGGGAGTGGGGAGGGGGATAATGGGGGAAAGAAGGGGAAGAGTCTTTAAGTTTGAAAAGGGGAAGGACCCATGGACAAAGACAATGGGGGGTAGGTTAGAGTGTAGAAGATGGGGGTAGGTGGGGCAGGGGAAAGTGGTGGGGAGGAAATGGGAACAACTGTAGTTGAATAACAATAAGAAAATAAAAGAGAGAAAAAGAAACAGTTTAGGAAAGAAATTTCAAATGAAAAAATCCTGCTGTTTGAGAGTAGACAAGTAGGTATAACAAAGAGAATGAGAGGGAGAGAGGAGAAAGCTAGGTATTGATATATACATATTTTTTATTTAAGTAGGAATGGAATGCAATCTCAAAGAACTTGTAATGCCACCTAGATAAGGGACAATGACAAACTCTCAATCAATATACCAATATTGTGCTATGAATACAGACTGCTCCTCAATCTATTGTCAGGAAAGATCAAAGGGTGAGGACTAAAAGAAAGTTGTGGGATTCATTTAGTGCCAGCATCCTAGAAAATGTTTTTTTTTTTTTTTTTTTTTCTGGATAGAGCTAAAAACTGTAGGTGTGATGACCTTAGGTCAGAAAATCAAACTCCCTAAAACTTAAAACTCTCCCTGCATACAATCTTTCTTCAGTAAGGGACTAGTCACATAAAACATGAAATGCCCATAAAAAGCTACGCTTTTCTTACAAAAGAAGTTTTGCTTCTGATGTGTTTTTACAGAAAGATTTTTGAGAGTGTAAAATGACAGGTATAGGCTCCTGAGCTGTACTTAATGCTTTACACCCATTTTTATGTGTATGTGTGTGTGGAAAAAAATTCTATTTATACATATTTAAAAAGAATCTGAAAAATACTATTATGATTTCAGATACAGATCCTCTGCTCATGCATACCTGTATCAGAACACTTATCACTGAAACTTATTTCCTAATAGCCCACTGTTACAACTAAGAAAAAATTGTGTGCCTATCATAAGAAAAGAGACACAATTATTGACAAGAAGTAAAAGAATTTTCCATTTACTGGCTTCAAGAGCTCTGAGAAATTGTGTGAAACAGTGTAGGATGATTAGTAACAATATTGCTTAATATTATTTTTCAAATATTAAAAATTCTGCTCACCATGTTACTTATTAAAACTCTATATTGAGACTTTTTAAATTTGTTTCCCTAAGATAGAGTAGTACTCAGTCCTTTCTGGTTTAATACATAAAGTCGACCTTTAACAAGTAATTACAAGTGAGAGGAAATGTTACACATTCCAGATATGAAAATGAGCCTTTCCATACCAAATATACTTGAAGCATGAAGGTTCACAAAATCTCTTTCAGAGAATGGAGAATTTGTATAATAGGCTCTACTGTGCAAGATAAAACAGAAATTTGTATCAGTGGATAAATTGAAAAACAAGATTGTATCACAGTTCCTGTTTGTTTTTTTCCCTTTGCTGCTATACAATTTCACAAATAATCCCTTCTGATCCTCTCCCAGATCCACCCAGGATAGACTACAACCAGATCTCTTTCACTAGCAAACAGAAGTCGGGGACAGAAATGTTTAAGTTTTCCTATTTATGAGAAACAATTATCTAAATGATAAATACTCATGTCTGTAGAGATTAAGCTGATTTTATAAACTGTGTAAGTGAAAAAAGCTATCCATGTTACTAAAGAAGAGGCATACTCTAGCTACTCAGATTGCTTTTTTTGTCTTACATGAAGACCCGTCGTGTAACAGTAAATAGAGGTTTTCTTTTCACTGAGGCATACAGGGATATGGTAAGATTAGCACTGAATTCAAAATTATGCATATTTTGTACCACATATCTTTACACTTTTCCATGATGTGGACAACTTCATAGGTGTATTCATTTATTCCTGTACTGTAGAAAGTATTGATAAAAAAATAAAATGTTCTTTAATTTCTAACTTACTCAGTAATGAGAATATATACATGAAAATTATTTGTACAAACATACATGTTAACTGATCAAACATCCTAAAAGAATAGTAAATATATACATCAGCTAGAAATTCAGCTTTCAATTATGTATGTTCCTATGAATTTTGAAAATAATCAAACATAAAACAAGGATAGTGCAACAGGAAATAAAGAACTAAACCGAAAGTCAGAATGCTTGTTTCAAACACATATACTTAACTTGCTGTGTCAACTTTGATAAACTCCTTAAATGCGTTCAAACAGCTTCCTCACCTGAAGGGTGAAAATGAAATAGATACAAATGCAAGGTTTTGTCTTATTAAATAAGATAAAGTAAGTAAAAGTGCTTAGCATAATTCTAAAGACATAGTATGCACTCCATAAATCATCATTAAATGAAATTCCTGATAACTTAAAAGTAACAGAATGAAATATCGAAAACATAATAATTTACGAGAAATTTATATATTCCTTCAAAGCAGCTTTAAGTTGAAAATGCACAGGGAATAATTTTTGTATTATAAAATTAATGTTTTAATGTTGTTACTGCTGAAATATTTGGACTGTGTAATTTTGAATATATAATATTATATACAAATACATACCATATAAATACATATATATGTATAGATACCATATATAACTGTACATATGACACTCATATATATTTTATTAATATATAATAGTATATTATATATTACATAATAATAAATACAATAATACAGTAACAATTTGAAAAGATTTTATGGTAAAAGGCATGATTTTGTGAGACAGAGTATATGCATTATACAGAAAATATGTATTATTTTTCAATTTGCCTCTGGTCATAGATTTCATAAAACAATTAAAATTATGATTAAAGTTATAATTATAATAATGACGATTATAATTGTAATTATTTTAAAATTAATGTTTTCTGTAATATATTTCCCAATGTCCCTATACATGTCCTATTTCAATAGAAAAGCAGCAGATAAAAAATGATGGAACTGATAGTTTGGGTATGGCAACTTTTCTGGGTATCTCTTGAATAGACATGTTGTAAATACAAATTGGCACAAAACTATTAGACTGAACCATTAATTTTGCACTATTAACCCATCATTAACATATTCATCTTCAGAAATTACTGAATAGTTACAATATACCAGGTATTTTCAATGTATCAACTAATTCAATTGTCAACAAAATTAAGTCATTATTATATTCATTTAGAAGAAAATAAGGAATAGAGATTGAAGTAGCTTCTTAAAGCTATCCAGCTAATAAATAAGTAATGAAAAAATTAACTTATGGTATCTAATCAATTTAATTGATTTCAATTTTAAAACAAAATGTGGAATTGTTTTTAATAAAATATTTTATAATATATTCCTAAAATTGAAACTTTAAAGTTTTTTTTTATAAATTACAGTTTATATTCAACAGTATTCTATATTAGATTCAGGTACACAGCACAGTGATTAGGCAGTCATATACTTCAAAAAGTGGTCCCCCTGATATTTCCAGTACATACTTGGCATCACACATAGTTATTACAATATTATTGATTATATTTCCTAAGCTGTACTTTAAATTCTCATAACTATTTTGTAACTGCCAATTTGGACTTATTAATCTCCTCACCTTTTTCACCCAGCCCAGCAACCCTCCTCCCCTCTGGCAACCATCAGTCTGTTCTCTGTGTCTATGAGTCTAATTCAATATTTTGTTCATTTATTTCTTTAGATTACACATATAAGTGAAAACATATTGCTTCTTGTCTATATCTGACAAGCTTATTTCACTGAGCATAATACCCTCTAGGTCTATCCATGCTAGTTTAATTGGTAAGATTGCATTCTTTTTTAAAGCTGAGTAATATTCCCTCACACAGATGTACCAGCGCTTTTTTACCCATTTGTCTACAGATGGACACTTGGGTCACTGCCACGGTTTGGCGATTGTAAGTAATGCTGCAATGAACATAGGGGTGCATAAACAAGGTGGGCAAAAGTAGGTTTACAGTTGTTTGTAAGGAAAATAATTAATAACTATACAAAAATAAACTGTTTCATATACTCAGAACTGTATATACTGCTTTGGCCCTAACCTGGAAGTGGTTTGGGTTTCTTTGGATAAATCCCCAGAAGTAGAATCATTAGGTCACAGCCACTTTCATTTTTAAATATGAGAAAACTCCATATTATTTTCTATAGTGGCTGCATCCATCTCCATTACTACAAACAGTAAACGAGGGTCTCCATTTCTCCACATAGTCACAAATATTTGTTGTTTATTGATTTATTGATGATAGCCATTCTGACAAGTGTGAGATGATATTTCATTGTGTTTTTAATTTGCATTTCTCTGATGATTAGTGACATTGGGCATTTTTTCATATGTCTATTGGTCATCTCCATCTTCCTTTTGGAGAATTGTCTATTCAGGTCCTCTTCCCATTTTTTTTTTAATTGGAATGTTTGTGTTTTTCAGTAATGAGTACTAGGAGATTTTATAATTTTTTAATATTTGTCCCTTATCATATATATCATTGGAAAAGTTATTCTCCCAATTGGTAGGTTGTCTTTTCATTTTGTTGATGTTTTCCTTTGCTGTGCAAAAAACTTTCGGTTTGATATATTCCTGCTTAGTTTTGTTTGTTTCTCTTGCCTTAGGAGAAATATCAGAAAAATATTGTTACTAGAAATGTCTGATATTTTACTGCCTATATGTATGTTTCTTTCTTCATGCCTCCAGAGTCCAGTGCTATTCTTAACCTGCCAATCTTTCTGCACTTATTTCCTCCTCCACTGTATCCCTTTCTTGGTACTCTAAACTCATTTATTTTTTCAACTGCCATCCCCAGTCTTAGCAATTTCCTTCAACCTTCTTCCCATGAATAAAGAAGTCTGCTTCTTGTGTGTTCTGTCAAGCATTCCTATGTTTAACAGAAAGGTCAGGACTAGGTTAAAGAAGTTTTTATTCATTTAAAATCCCAAATAATTGGAACCAAGTCTTGGAGAACACCAAAAAATGTTTGAATGCATTAGAGTTTAAAAAAAAATCAAGGTACATAGAAACTGTATGGCATTTTAAATTCTTCTTTTAAAAAGACTTTATTTATTTATTTTTTGCGAGAGGGTAAGGGAGGGAGAAAGAGGGAAAGAAACATTAGTCAGTCACCTCTCACATACCTCCAAATGGAGACCTGGCCCACAACCCTGGCATGTGCCCTGACTGGGAATGGAATGGTGACCTTTAAGTTCACAGGCTGGCGATCAATCCAAAGAGCCACACAATCCAGGACAACCCAAAGTTTCTTATTCCTGACCTATGAACTCTTGGATAGTTGGATGGACTTCAGGAAGTCTGTGAGCCCACTGTCATTGGAATAAAAAAAAAAAAAATGTATGAATGAGTAGGGAAAGCTTTCATTTATTTTCAAAAGATTTTGTTAGTTAAAGGGTCCTGCAGTTAGCCCCAGAGTAAAACGTGCAGCAAACACAAATGGCTGGAAGTGTAGAATTTTAATCACTCTCTTCTCCTTTCTTTAGGTCCTTACCAACTGGGAATAGAAAAATGTACCTAGGATATAATCCAAGCAGTGAAATTGCTGTGTCAAAAGGGAGATCCATTGTAAGTTTTCTTAGAAAATTCCATACTGTTTTCCATAGTGGTTGTACCAGTCTGCACTCCCACCAACAGTGCACTAGGGTCCCCTTTTCTCCACAACCTCTCCAGCACTTGCTGTTTGTTGCTTTGTTTATGAGGGCCATTCTTACTGGTGTCAAGTGATATCTCATTGTGGTTTTAATTTGCATCTCTCTGATAGCTAGCGATATCGAGCATCTTTTCATGTGTCTCTGGATCCTCTGTATGTCCTCCTTGGAGAAGTGTCTGCCCAAGTCCTTTGCCCATTTTTAATTGGGTTGCTTGTCTTCTTAGAGTGGAGTCATGTAAGTTCTTTATATATTTTGGAGATTAAACCCTTGTCTGAAGTATCATTGGCAAATATGTTTTCCGATACAGTTGGTTCTCTTTTTATTTTAATACTGTTTTCTTTAGATGTGCAGAAGCTTACCACTACTTGGATTATATCCTAAGAACCCTGAAACACCAATCCAAAAGAACCTATGCACCCCTATGTTCATAACAGCACAATTTACAATAGCCAAGTGTTGGAAGCAACCTAGATGCCCATCAGTAAATGAATGGATCAAAAAACTGTGGTACACTTACACAATGGAATTCTATGCAGCAGAAAGAAAGAAGGAGCTCCTACCCTTTGCAACAGCATGGATGGAACTGGAGAGCATCATGCTAAGCGAAATAAGCCAGGCAGTGAAAGACAAATACCATATGATCTCATCTTTAACAGGATCCTAATCAACAAAACAAACAAACAAGCATAATATAACCAAAGACATTGAAATTGAGAACAGGCTGAGAGTCACCAGAGGGGAGAAGGGAAGGAATTTCAGGGGAAAAGGGAAAGGGTTTACAGAAACAAGTATAACAGACTCATGAATAAAAACTATGGGGGGGGTGGAAATGGGAGAGAGGTGAGGAGGGCTGGGGTGGTGGGCTGCGGTGGGAGTAAAAGACAGAAAACTGTACAAGATCAACAATTAAAATAAAAATAAAAAAAAAAAGAAAGAAAAATTTACCTAAATTGAGTCCGAAGAATTAATGGTAAAGATTAGTACACCTGGACTGAACAATGCTGGTGAGATCTGAGCTTCAAATGGGACTTCTTCCTTTCTGTGTTAAAGAAAGGCTCAACTAGAGATGTGGACCTACCTGACCTAGCCCTTACTTACAAGCAGAAAAACTGAAGTTCAGTCTGCTTGCTTACAGTGATATAAGAAAAAGGGAGAGCGTAAAGGCAGAGCAGGTCCTGTCTTTGCAAGCCAGTGGCCACACTTTCCGATAATGATGGCCCAATGGATTTCTACATACTACTAATTCATCAAGTAGGTAAGTCATCCACCTTCTTTTGGAAAGAATCAAGGAACAAGGGGAAAGGAAAAAGAGAAAATAACCCAATGAGGGGAAGTCACTTTGCCTTTGTGAAAAACGTAGTATGGGAAGAAGGGTTTCTGGTTATCAGGAAACTTGATGCATGTCGCTCACAATCTCCTTTCCATTGAGGCCTGGAAGTAAATTCAGTAAACTTGGAAATGTAACCTTTGCACTAACGAGTGGCAGAGACGGCTAATGTCTGTCCTTTACCCCTTCTGATACCATGCCTGAGATAGCACAATATGAAATTAGCTCCACAGGACTGAGGCCTGACATTCTTAGATTCATCACTTGTGTGGCCTTGAGCAAGTTGCTAAAACTCTGTGCCTCAGTATCCTCATGTGTGATATGGGTAGTTAACATTTAATAGGGCTTTTGTAAGAAAGAAATGAATTTATACATGTAAAGTGCTTAAACCTCATTTGGTCCATGGTAAGTACTCAAAGTTAGTTGTTACTTGCTACAACTTTAGAGTTTGTCCTATAAGAAAAATCCTTCAAACACCGTTCTCCTATTCATGTAATTTTATAGAATATGCCATAATTATTATTTAGAAATCTGACCCATACTGTGTCCCATCATCCCATTATCAAAATTATCCACATAATGTGATACTCTAACCATGGGATATTCCATAGCATCAAAAGTTGTATTGTAGGATAACATTTAATAATATGGAAGAAATATTTATAATCTGTTTTAAACAAGATAAAATATCTTCCTATTTTATTGTATTTTATTATATTTTTATTGTTGTTCAAGTACAGTTGTCTTCATTTCCTCTCCACAATCCCACCCCCAGTCATTCCCACCTCCCATCCTCGATCCTACCCCCTTTGGTTTTGTCCATGTGTCCTTTATAGATAATCTTGAAAACCCTTCCCCCTTTTGCCCCCATTATCTCCTCCCACCTCCCCTCTGGTTACTGTCAGTTTGTTCTTAATTTCAAAGTCTCTGGTTATAATTTGCTTGCTTGTTTGTTTTGTTCATTAGATTCCACTTATAGGTTAGATCATATGGTATTCGTCTTTCACTGCCTGGCTTATTTCACTTAGCATAATGCTCTCCAGTTCTATCCATGTTGTTGCAAGGGCAGGGAGCTCCTCCTTTCTTTCTGCTGTGTAGTGTTCTATCATGTAAATGTACCATAGTTTTTTTATCTATTCATTTACTGATGGGCACTGAGGTTGCTCTCAGCATTTGGGTATTGTGAATTGTGCTGCTATGAACATTGGGGTGCATAGGTTCTTTTGAATTGGTGTTTCAGGGTTTTTAGGTTATAATCCTGGCATTGTAACTGCAGGGTCAAAAGGCAGTTCCATTTTTAGTTTTCTGAGGAAATTGCATACTGTTTTCCATAGTGGCTGCACCAGTCTGCATTCCAACCAACAGTACACTAGGGTTCCCTTTTCTCCACATCTTCTCCAACACTTGTTGTTTGTTGATTTGTTTATGATGTGCTGCTTATATTTTCTTCTAGGATTTTTAGAGGTATCAAGTCTAATATTTAAGACTTTAATCCATTTTGAGGTTATTCTTGTCTACGGTGTAAGAAGGTGGTCTACTTTCTATTTTCTTTTGCACACACCTGTTCAATTTTTCCAACACTATGAGAATTGCTTTGACTTAAAGGATTTTATCTCCTTCCTGCAAGGCTGATGTGACTTCTGTAAATCTTTCATTATAAGACTTTTTTTTGTTCAGCTAGTCTTTAGTTGGTTGTTCAGGTTGATTGCTCTATATTTTAGTTGTAATTCCAGTTTGGTCCTTGGAAGGAATGAGGGTAACTTCTACCTACTCCACTGCCATTTTCATGCCTCTAAAGTTTTTGAATCTCATGTATTTATACAGCTTGTGGAACTATACATAATAACTCTAGTCTTTCAGTTTGGAAAAAAAAAGTGTTCTATTTGAATGAATGAGCAAATATAAACAAAAACTTGCTTATCTCAAATAAATATTGAGTTGGCCAAAAAGTCCATTTATTTTTTCCATAATATAAAGGACATTTTTTTTTTATTTTCACCAATAACTTTATTGATTTGGTTATTTTGACTATGTTGGCTATCTCCTGCTATTGGCTTCCAGGAAATAGAGCTCAGGAGTGCTGCTAAATATATTTCAATGCATAAGACAGCCCCACAGGAAAAAATTATATGGCCAAAATGTCAATAATACCAAGAAACTTCACAAATCATTTTTGACATATTAAATCAGTCATAGCACCTTCTCTATACACTTCACAAATCTTTATTTGCACTTCAGTTGTGTTTTTACCTTTTTTGAATATGCTGGAAATGTTGGTTATGTTCTTCTATCTTATCTTCAATATTAAAAGGCTACACAAAAATCCACCAATTTTGATAAGTTCTTTTTAAATGCATGCTGATAGCACAGCTGTCACAATACCATCTAACAAAATTGTTTTAAATAAAATTAAGGACAACTAGAGTCATCATACAGAAAAAATTAAACAAACTTTTTGGCAAACCCAATATTACAAAGCTACTAAATTAAGAAAAATTTAATTTTCATCATTCAATATACTTATTCTCTTCTAGCACCTATCTCAGGCACTTTGATTCTTCAGAAAAGGAAAACAAAGATCCCTGTTTTTAAGAGCTGCATAGAGAAAGAGAGCCAGTCAATAAAAATAAATCATTTTATAGTATATAAGAAATTAATAAATGTTGTAAAGGAAAAGTAAAGAAAGCAAAGTATTTTAATATTATTTTTAAGTCTTCTTATGTTTTAAAATATAACCATACTACTCTATTGGGGAGAATAGGGCATGTGTGTGTGCAAGTGTGGTATTATGTCTATGTTGCTATTTTAAAAAGTCATAGTAGTCAAATTCTAAGTAGATTCACAGCAACATGAATATCTTGTACAAGGTCACATGCTATATTAACCTTAGTTATTTTTTCATATTTAAATACCTTAGGCAGTCACAACTATTCTCAAATCTAATTTAAATGATAAAAAGAAAGATTAGTGAATGACTATAGTAATAAAGACTACCTATAGCATTTGTCATCAGTAATCTTCAAGAAATTTATGGTACCCTTAGAAAGAGAAATGACATTATACCAGACAATGCTAGTGTTGATTTTTTTTTTTTTGCTACAAAATGTACCTGTGTCCTAGCTGCAAAAGTTGGTGTGATTAAATCTCATCAAGATGAAATTGACAGTAAAGAAGTTCCCCGGAAATACTCGTACAAGTTGCAGAACAAGAAAAATAGAAAAGTGATAATACATTGGAGACTACCTTGAATAAAAACTGAACATTTCAACGCCATCTAACACTCATATATTATTATCATTAACTATGGAAAGATAATTAAATTTATCAGTTGGTCAATTTTACTTTGATACATAATACACTGTTTATGTAACTAAGTAGTTTTATAATAAAATTTAAAATCAATGCTTATCTGATTTACCTCACATAATTTATTTAGAAGAGACTCACAATCATAATTAATTTTTCTTTTAGTAAAAGATTCTGCAAAATACAGTAAGAAAAATTACCTTATAAAACAATTCTTGTAATTTGAGAACATTAAATGGTACTTAACGTATAAGTAATACAAAAATAAAACTTTGCTGATTTTGGAAAATATTGAAACAGGAGAGGTATGTGTAGTTTTTAGAGTACTTTGGTGAGATTGGATAAACATACCCTGACAACTTAAAGAAATATCTATTTATTTTGTATGTCTGTGTGTGTACCTACACCTAAAATATATCCTATTTTCTTAAATTTAAGAATTTATGGCCTTTGATCATTAAAACTATAGTCCAGATTTAATTTTCTATCTATGTATGTAAATATAGTTATCAAGGGCCCTAAATTTCTCAAAGGTAAGAGGATAGCGTGTGTCCTAGATGAAGGTTTGTGCTCTTGATTCAGGTAGCTTACTATTGTAAAAATAATATTTCTTTTTTATTTTTTACTTTATTTTTAAAAAAGTAGAAAAACAGAACTGCCTCTTCACAATACATTAATTTCAACATTATACAAATTGTATCTCCATGTTTTTCTTGAAAAATTCTGCAGTATCACATGAAACAATTGTGTTTTTAAATTGTGTGTGTGTGGCAAGAAGACTTAATGTGAGTTCTACCCAGAATAAATTTTTAAGAGTGTAATGTCATTTTCTTCATTTTAGGAATAATACTGTGTAGCTCTGTAGAATTAATTCAACTTGCCTAATGGAAACTTTATTAGTTAAGCCCATTGGTTAATATCTCCTTAATTCTCCCTCCACCAAGTTCCTAATAATCACCATGCCACACTCCGATTCTATAAATTTGATTTTAGATAACTCATTCATATAAGTGGAATCATGTCTTTTCTTATCACTGGTTTATTTTTCTTAGTATAGTGTCATGAAGGTGCACTCATGTTGTCACATACTAAAAAAAGTCCTTCTTGTTCGAGGCTGAATAGTAGCCATACTTCTTTATCCACTCATCTGTTAATGGACATTGAGGTTGTTTCCATATCTTGGCTCTTGTGAATAGTGCAATGAACATAACAGTGCTAATATCTCTTCAACTTCTTGATTTCACTTGATTGCACACACACTTAAAAGTGGGATTGCTGGATCATCTGGTAATCCTATTTTTAGTTTTTTTTTTTAGAAACCTCTGTACTGTTCTCTATAGCAACTGAACTCTTGAATTCTCACCAATAATTGTAAGGGTTCCAATTTTTCCATATCCTTGTCATTTTTTTTCCATTTTTTAACATTTTATTGTTGTTCAAGTACAGTTTTCTGCCTTTCCCCCCCCCACCCCAGTCTTCCACACCTCTCTCTCCTGATTCCACCCCTCTTGGTTCTGTTCATGGGTCCTTTATAGTTGTTCCTGAGAACCTTCCCACCTCCCCTCTGGTCACTATACATTTGTTCTTAATTTCAAAGTCTCTGGTTCTATTTTGCTTGCTTGTTCGTTTTGTTGATTAGGCTCCACTTACAGGTGAGATCATATGGTATTTGTCTTTCACTGCCTGGCTTATTTTACTTAGCATAAAGTCATTTTTTTAAAAAAGATGATTACTAGAAATTTTAAAATTATATATACGGCTTCTATATGTGGCTTGTAATATATTTCTATTGAACATTGCTGGTACAAACTATTAGAAGCAGCATGTTTTCCAATATATGTTTACATACAACTGTCATGTTCCTTATATACATCTTGGCTCTTGGCTTTTTTCATTGATTCTCTAAATAACCCTAAACAAATAATTTAACTACAATTGGTTTTAGTTTCCTAAGGTCATTTCATGATAATCTCTGAAATAAGGGCTTCCTTTGAACAAGACTGGCTTTAAGACACTTAGAGTGAAATCCTTCATTAGTTATTAACTTACTTTTTCAACTATATAAAATATTCTTTTTCAGCCTTAGGATTCTCATCTGGGAACAAATTTCACAATTAATTGACACCTATTATTGTTGTAAGAATGAAGTTATAGAATGTATAGGCTAACACAGAGAGATCTATAATGTAGTAAATGCATATTACAGTAACTCATGTCCCTTAGCCTCAACACAGCAGTCAATAGACAGAAGAGGCTTTTCACCGCTATTGATGTCCCTTGTTCCTTTTTTAATTTTTAAAAAAGTTGAAAATAAAAACATTTTGTCTTTGCTTTTTTCTCCTCCTAAATTTGAAAAGATGTTCTTTGTTCTTTCTTAATTGCATCTGAACTCTTGCACACACTCCAAAACATACAGTCATGCTGAAGTAAAACCAACCAAATATTGTGAGAATGTCAAAATGTGAAAAAATGAAATCTCTCAATGGTAAACAACACTACAAAATAAAACATAATCACAGTCTGTGAACATAACAGTTCCCACAGAGACAATGTAAAACATCTGGGTGTCAAAATAAAGGTTAATTTCAATCATCATCTCTTGTTTTTAAATGTTATGAAATTTAATGTTTTATATGCCAAGTACTTATATTTAATTTATTTTTATAAACATCTTGGTACAAAATGCACAGCTTTCCTTTCTAGCTTGGCTAAGAAGGTAAATGGGAGTCAGGTATAATTGTGTTCTAGATTTATTAACACCCAGAACCTACGGAATTGACAAAGATATTTTAAAAGTTACAAAACTTAGTAGTGAGGTGAGGAAAATGAATGTTCTTATACTCTGTTCTTGGTAATGCGCATTGGTACAAATTTTCTATAGTTCAGTCTAACACACAGATTAATATATGTGTGCACATTATGTTCTGACACGGTATTTCCATTTATAGGATTAATATTAAAAGAAAGTGTCAAAAAGATACACTTTATGGAGAGGCAAGTGTCTGCATAGCAGCATTATATGTATATACATAGACACACACAAAGAATTCAAAGTAACCTGCATGTCTAGCAACATGGATATAATTAAGGATATTATGGCATATGTATGGGATAGAAAGTTAGTCTTGCAAAATGATACTGAAAAAGAATATTTAATCATACTGAAAAGTATTCAAAGTGTATTTTTAAGATATTTACAACATGATATATTTATGTAGTATTTTTAATTACATGAAAGTATAAAATAGTAGGATGACATAAAATATTTTGATAGTGATAATTTCTAGGTTATGAAAGAAATTCCTATTTTTTATTATTTGCCTTTTTAAAGTTTCTCCCTGCCCACATGCACAGAAACAAGTGTGCAGGCACACACAGGTCTTCTTCATTAAGGAACAAAATAAATCAATATAATTTATACTTTTGATCCAAATGTATTTCTACCCCATTACTAGATTGAATAAAGATATTTCTACTCCTACATAGAAAACATTACAGCAATACTATTTTGTCTTTATATAAAATTTTGATCAGCTACATGAAAATAAGTCTATAAATATGCTTCAGTGAGAAAATTTATAGATGTTATCACATTCCAGTAAAGTTACCCTTTGAAAAGACAACTTAAATGCTGTTACCAATTCAGTCTTTAATTCTCAGAAGGTAGTCAGAGTTATACAATTTTCTACAGTAACTAACTTGACACAGTAGATACATCTTTATTTTTAATTACAAATAAGCTCTTGGGATACATATAATCTCATAAAAAGTGATGAAATATTCAAATTATTAAAGTTTACATCAATATATTTGTAATTTTAATTTTCTACCATTTTGATTTATATATTTGTTTGAAGGAATTCCAAACATGTATTTTTAACAAAGCATTGAGAAAAAAAGATATTGTTTGCAAATATAGAATTTCAGTGTGTTCTCTTATATAGAAGGGATCAGATTTTCAGGATTAAATTTCTTCACTTCTTAAATTCAACATATTTTTACTGATAACGTTGCAAAGTATAGCAGAGATTAATGAAGAGGTCCAGTAAAATTGTAATCACAAATTATCACATTTTAGTTTCCATAATTTATAATATTAGCCCATGTTTATATACCAGAGCATGTAGTTTTTGAGGCTTCTTTTGCCTCTCCTAATTATACTTGTTTAGGAGCTTCAAAAAATACTAATACTTTATTCATGTATTCATTCACACATATATTGATACATAAAAGTTTAGGACATTATATTTACAATGCGTGAGTAGGAAAAACTAGAATATGATACCTCTTAATATAGGTTGCCATTTAATAAGGAAGATTTTACTCTAAAAAATACCATTATAAGTGTCATTTGATTAATAAGTGGTGCTCATGTACTGTAGAAAATTAATATTTTTGAGAGAAAAATCAAATGATTTTATGGAGTCCAAATATTGTTAAAAGTACAATTTAGCTATATTATGTTGAAAGAATAAAAGGTTTTGAGAGTGAGAGGAAAGGCAAATACTTTGTTCATTAGACAATATTCACAGTTTAGGGAGTGATTCTCTCTATTATTTTCTGAATCAATTTACTCCTCCATTCTCATATGGAAATTCCTTATTTGGGGTAATTTAATCTTTAGCAAAGAACATAATTTACCTATTCAGATTCATTTTTGTCTTGCTTGCTCATGCCTTTCTGGCCAATCTCCATGGTATCATAAGAGTGATCTTTATAAAATGTAAATCTAATCAATTTATTTCTCTGCCTAAAATTCTAAATAGCCTTTCCTGCATATAGAAGAAAATGTACTGTCTGTGTGTGGTCTTGTCTGTCCTTCTCAGCTCACCTCTCACTGCCATGCACTCTATGCTTGTAAACAAGCCAGTTACCATGGTTTCAGAAACACACTAAGTATTCCTTCAATAGGCTGTATTTAACTGTTAAATACTTTTCTATTC
This sequence comes from Glossophaga mutica, assembly GCA_039655065.1. NCBI lineage: Eukaryota > Metazoa > Chordata > Mammalia > Chiroptera > Phyllostomidae > Glossophaga > Glossophaga mutica. Next base: position 81,374,248 of record CM077304.1, read on the forward strand.
TACTTCATTTGCCTGCTCTACTCATTCTTCTTTCAAAATTCGGCTAAAATTCTATTTATTTTGAAAAACTTTTCTAAACCTTCTTTTCTTTCAAAACAATTAGCAATTCACTTACTCATATTATTACAGTACATTTTTTAGATTTTAAAGGTAAACTTTAACATCTTAACAGAGCACTCATTTCTGTTTTCCAGATAAAACTGAGGATTTCTGTCTTGTCACTGTACTTCCCAGTAATTTATACTGTTTTTAGATAGTAGATGCTCATTAAGTGGTGAATCAATTAATAAAAGGACAAATAATGGAATGAATATAATTATTGGAAGCTACTTGATATAGAATTAATGAAACAAAGGGATTATTTATAAAATGTCTCCACACTGATTTACCTTTCTTTGTCCTAACTTTGATTTACTTCTTTCAAGGAACCTTAGCTCATAATACCCTTTTGCCTGCCCTAGAACATTCTCACTCTTGTTCATTAACTTCAATTACTATATTTTAAAAGCACTCTATCTATCCCTACCTTTTCAAAATAGATTCCAGCATTACACAGAACAGTTTAAATGACATTGCCTACTCATTGTATATAAGCAAATTTCTTCTTTTCTTCAGGAAAAGCAAGGGTGGGTTCATGATTGACTAAAATATATTAAAAAGTAAATGACCTAATTTAAATCTCTGCCATGCCACTCTGAAATCTATGCATGGGATATAGCACATACCATTCATTCATTCATTCATTCATTCATTCAGCAGATATTTATAATAAGGGCCTTGGATGTGGCAGCTACCATGCTACCTACTGAAAATTTAACATTTGGTAAGATGCTTTACATGCCCCATAAATGTATATATCAGGTAGGTGATAGTAAAATATCTAAAGAAAAAAGTAAATCATTAACATTATCATTGAAGACCCATTGCTTTGAATTTTAGTTAAACATTATTTTTTTTAAAAAATCAAATTTAAATTAATTATTTAAAACTTCTAGAGTAGTGTCTAGAACTGAGAATATTGCTTCCTATTCTATTTTGGTAAATAAAATTCTTTGAAATAAGTCGATATGCTAACAACAAGAACTCTGATGTCACACAATCAAACCACAATTTGGATAAGTTTTTAACAAATTTAAGTACTAAAATAAGTTGTAATTTGTAATAGAACTATGCATCATCAACTATTTCTTTAATATTAACTAAAAAGATGATTATGAATTTAAAATACTACATTTATTTGATAATGAGGATCATTAATTCTAATAGTATTTGACCTTTTATTTATTTGACCTTCTGCACAGATCAAAATTAAAATAATATAGATGTAAAACCTGACCGTATGCAAGGCAGCATAGATTTGTGGACTCTAAGATAAAAATCTACAATAACAAAGAAACTTGGCAGCAAAATAGTGTACTTTAAAATCAGAAGACCTTTCCCAGATCTAAAAATGGCAGGCCATAAGCAAATACATCAGTTTGCTCATTTATAATGGGGATGAAAACTCCCCGATATACTTGGATTGTCAATCATTTAATGATAAAATGTCTGCTTGATGGAAAAAATAATAAATATTACTTAAAGTACTTATTTTGTGTCCTATGACATTGTTTAATCTTTGGAATGTAACAAACTATCCAGAAACTAAGGTCATGACCTCTAATACTTACTTTATAAATGTAAAAGAAAGTCAGTTACATCTTTAGTTGAGCACAGCAGGTAAACAGTGGGATTTCTTGTCAAGAAACCTGGATGCTGCTGAATTAATCAGTCTTTAAATTTGTGGGCTCAGCAAGACAGTTTTGTCTTAATGTTTATAATAGATACATCTGTCAGAAGGAGGACTGATATCAATCAAATATTCACAAGTCTGGTGTTTAAAACGAAGTTCCAATCATATTTTAATTCATATTGAAAAGTGTGGAATACTTGGGTGTCACAGTCAGGTGCTTCTCACCCTCTAGGATAACCAAATAATGATTTCTTGAAAAGCAATGATGCCACGTGGTTGGTTCCAAAGTTTCAAGGTATACTTATTTTCTGTGAAAGGGGGCTTTTACCCAGGGCCCCTAGCATTCTTGTTCCTCAGTAGTGCATTGTTCAATACTGACAACACAATTCCTGCTTTGTTTCCAGCTCTCCATTCTGATACATCTATTATTCCCCTGAGTATGTCCAGTTAAGTCTCACTCAGTCCTGGAAATTATTTCCCCCCAAAAGGTGGCTTTAAGTACCAGACTTCATCCTTTTCACTGCTTGAACTCTCAGTAGGTGGTTGTCATTTCTTTTTTAAAACGTTTGGAGTAGTAATTCACTTTTGCTGTCATGAAGTTACCAAATTTACCAAACAATTTATTTCTGAATTTTGATGTTTATAATAATACTCCTCTAGAAGTTTTAAAGCTGAGTAAGTAAATACGTTGATAAAAATGAGTGAAGATTTTCTAATTTATAACTACCAAGGGTTAAGTTTCAATATATTTGAATTTATTAATTTGTTTTTATTGCATTTGAAATTGCAAATGCAATTACAAACAGAAAAAATCATGTTTCTTGTAATATTTTAAATGTTTCTCTTAACTGAGAAATTTCCTTTAAGATTTACTTAAGTCAAATACCCCTCAATTTACTAAAAGATGATAGACAGACTGACAGACAGATAGATGATAGATAGATAGATTCAAAATCAGTCTGCTCACATAGAATTAAAACTAAATTTTACTTCTCTAAAATCATCAGCTTTATAACCAAGAAAATAAAAATGAATATGCTTTGAATGTTAGAGTTATTTGTACCTAGTGAAATCAGGGAACTATTATGATGACTGTTCTAATTAATAACTCAAGGTTACAGATTAAGGATGGTAGAATTAGTTATATAAAATTCTTGATTACTTTAGAACAATAGCTATACAATATTGAAAAACATCATTGAGCAAGTCACGGAAGTAGATTCCTACAAAATCCTATACTTCTTTCTCTCTCAGTTAAATTATCCAATAGGTAAGCACATTTTATTTATCCTGACTTTTAAACATCTCATCTCAAACAACATGGTGTGGATAGTTTTAACAGTCTCCAGGCCTTCGCTTTTTCTCTTAATCAGAATTTCAGTTCTAAAATCCACCAGAAACCATGTCACTTCTAATTTGAGTATTATTCTCAACCAAAGCAATGCATCGACACTTTTTGCAAATATGAGAGCCCCTTTTTAAGTGACATCAAGGCCTCCTGCACCACAGTAATCTAGTTATACTAGCTTTTATAAATAGGAAAAAAGTAATAATTTAAATTATTTCTAGATTTTAAGTTCTATCTCTTCCTCTAACATACACAAAATATCGTTTTATTAAACTGAAGTATTATGCAAAAATTAAGTCAAAATAATAGCAATGACAATTTTAAACATTAGACTCATAAAGATAATATTTTAGAAAATTTGGGAATCTCAGAATAAAAAAACTATTCTATAAATCATGTACAAAAACACAAATCATAAAAGACAATAGTGAAAAATAAATGCTTTAAAATTAAAATCTTTAGGAAGAAAAGCTAACAATTAAAACAAAGTAAAGATAAGAAGAAACAATTTTGACATGAAGTTTTAGTCAAAAATGTAAAGTATTTTAATATATGACTAACAAAAATATAACTGAAATAGTAAATTGGGAAAGCAGTGACGTGCAGTTCATAGGAAGGAAATACTAAATTACAAATAAATTATAAACTATGTTCAACTCTATGATAGTAAAGGAAATTTAACTGAAAACAATGAGCTATAAATGCCTAACCATAAGATGACAAAAGTTGAAAACTCTATTACCAAGTTGGAGAGAATAAAGTTGAGGAATACAATCTATTTGTAGTAAAATTGAGTATGTATACATCAAATGATCTAGTGACTCCACTTTCAAAAGTATGCACTAGAGTTATAGCATTATACATTAGAAAAAACATAAATGTCTTTATATACTTTATCATATCAGCATATCAGCATGCATAGACCACAGAGATATTCTCTGGAGGGAAAAAAAGTAGAAAGTATGCTACACACTTGAACTATATGTAGTAAAGTGATAGAAAATATAAATGAAGAAACAATTATTTGCATATCAAAGGTTATTCTAGGGAGAAAAATAAATAAATGGGACCTATATGAGGAACAAAGTGGAGTTAAGCATTACCTCAAATATTTGCATTTGTATAAATATAAATATTATAAATATAGGCATTATCTCGGTTACTATAAGTTATAAACAATCATAACATTATTGCTGAATAAAAATGAAAATTGATTTCTCATGTGTATGGTACACTGAGCGGCTCTGTTGTCCTCAGTTGCGTTCACTCATGGTTTGAATATCGTTGGTTTTCTTTGTATCAAGTTTGGATGTAGCCAGGCAGTTCTGCTTCAAGTCACAAGTCAGCATGGTTCAGTTCTACTTTACATGGTATCAAATCTGAGTCTGACACTAACTTAAGTGGCAGGTACCCAGAGGGAATAGCAGAGGCATAGGAGGTCACACCAAACCATCCAAGTACATTTCGAGTTCCCTTCTAGCATCATTCTGATGAAATCCTTTGGGTCAAAGAAATTCACATGTCTGGGTCCAAAGTCAAGAGGTATGTGAGGGTAGGAGGTGATGGTCATACTTTGCCTATGTGAGAAGAACTGCAATGTAACATGCTAAAGTTAGATGGGTCAGTTAATAACTCACTCTACCACATGTGAAGAAAATGGCAGAAATGTCAATATTAAGTGCTTCTGTTTTATGCATGTATGGGTGTCTGTATTGCTTTTCTTTTTGCTTTTTTCTGTATTTTTAAATAATTTCCAAATTTTACAATGAATATCAGAAACCGGTTATTATTAAGCTGTTTTATCTTTTTGTAATCTTTTACAAATTGATGGTTACAAAATTATCACTGGCATGTAAAGTTCAGTGTAGGGAACATAGTCAATGATACTGTAATTGCTATGACATAACTATGCATGAAATATGAGGGGAGACCACTTTAACCCTTATTAGTTTTATACCTGAAGCTAATCCATAATATTGAATGTAAACTGTAATTGAAAAATAAATTAAAAATAAATCTTGTACACTTTTTTAAAGATTCTCTGTCCCACTCTCTACCTAATGAATTCATACCTATCCTTAAAACAAAACTAAATAATCACTTTCAGTGGGAAACTGCATTTATTCTTCCATGTTGTCAGCCACTTTCTTGTTTTTAAAAAAATAAAATAAAATACATATATGTTTTATTTCTAACTTAGTACTTACCAAATTTTGTTCTAGTTTTTAAATAATTCAATTATCTTCTTCCACTACAGCAGAAAGCAGTTTTTACAAAAAAATATATATTTGAAAGTATTTTCCTAGGAAGAACAAGCTTATTAACTCTTCACCAATGTACATCTCTCTTTTATGCTAGACACACATATTGACAGACTATGTTTCCCAACCTTGTTTGCATGTAGATGTAGCTATGTAACTGAGTTTTAGAAAGTGAGTACAAATTATGTGGGCTGCTTCCAAACTGGATCTGTAAAAACCTCCCAATTGCTTCCTCCTCTGGCTGAATGCATCTAATGATAAGACCTGTGAAGTAGGGAAAGCAAAAGTGGGAAGAAGCCTGGGTCCTGAATAGCTTTCTGCTAACTACCTCATTGACAAGAACACAGTTTTGATGACTTGATCTCTCAGATATTCAAGCCTATTTGCTGTGCAATTTATCCTACCTAATGGATCTTGCCAGTAAGTATCTTGTAGAAGCCACTCAATAAATTAATGTATACAATAAAAAATAATTTGATCACTGGCATTATAACTAAAAGAAAAGAAAGCTCATTTTTTGAGAAAATATTGAGATTGCCTTCTCACTTTTTTAAGAATAAGGTACATAATACAGAAATATGAGTGGCAATAGCTAAAATTATGTAATAACTTAATAATATTTTTCAAAATTTTAAATACCTATAAATGAGATAACTGTGTTTATGTTCTTTATTCGTTACAATGTATTGTTTTCAAGAAATGAAAGTTGCAGACTTAAAAAATCGTTGATAAACCTGACTGCACTGAAAATTGCACTATAAATTTTATGTATACATGAAGGTCTATTTAAAGGTAAACACTGATTATCTAAAAACACTTCTTTAGCCACTTGGCTCAGTGTAATTGAGGTCACCATTTAGCCCTTTAAAATGTTCATCACATGGACAACAGTGTGGTGATTGTTGTGGGTAGGGGAACAAAAAGGGACTGAATGGTAACGGAGAAAAATACAATAAAGATGAAATAAAAAACAAAAATAAGCGAATAAATAAATAAATGTATATTTAAATATTTCCTGAATCATACAATTGCGCTGAGTATTTTTGTTGGTTTTTATTGATTTTATTATTTTCCCCATTACCATTCAGTCCCCTCATACACCCTCACCCCAGCCATCCCCACGCTGTTGTCCATGACTGTTAGTCTTTTCTTCCTTTTCGCTCAGTCCCTCCACCCCCAAACCCTATCCCTGCCCCAGCTGTCATCCTGCCCTGAATATTTTCATAAGCACTGTAGTTCATGCTAGAAAATGTTCCTGTTACTATGTGGGTCTCTCATAAAGTCATGTTGATAAAGCTTTTAAAACAACCCTGGTGGAGAAATCTAATTTAAGAATAGTTATCAGTAGGAAAATATAATTAAATGTTAACTCCTCTTTTTAGTCTCTAATTAGAGGTGAAAGGCATTACAATTTTAAACACATATTTCAAAGATTTTAAAATATCAGATATTATCAAAATTTAAATATTTCTGATAAAATCCAGATGGCCATAATTACTGAGGATTTAGTTAATTATAATTATTTTGAATTTAAAATGCACACTTCCTTGTAATTGATTTTAAATTACTTGATTCCTTCTTACATTATTTATGTCATTAACAAAACCAAGTTGCCACTAAGAAAATAATCCAAATAATTAAATGCTTATTAATTAGCTTTTTAGGAGTGTACCCATGAACATTCCATTTTAAAATTAAACACAGCATTTTTATTTTTTATTTATTTATTTTCTTTTTAGAAATTTTTTTAAAAGATTTTTTTTTCCTTTTTTAGATTTTATTTATTTATCTTTAGAGGGGAAGGGAAGGAGAGAGGGAGAGAAACATCAATGTGCGGTTGCCTCTTGTATGACCCCTGACGGGAACTGGCCTGGCAACCCAGGCATGTGCCCTGACTGGGAATCGAACCGCGATCTTTCGGTTCGCAGGCCCGCGCTCAATCCACTGAGCTACACCAGCCAGGGCTAAACACAGCATTTTTAAATCTTTGAACAGAAGAGAACAAATCAAATATAAAGTATGCCTTTATCAATATTTTACACCATAGAAATTGAATAATAATTTTAAAAAGAAGTAAATGGTTATTTTATTTTATTTTTTATTAATACATAAATTTGCAATACTCAGTTCATAGAAACATAATCAAATTCTTATTTTTCAGAAATGTATTCTGATCCCCTACTCTTAACTATGTTGAGCATGTTTATTTCTAGTTAAATTAGAAGCTATAAGACGTATTAAAGTTTCAGGATACACCTAGAGTAAACTGGTACCTTTCTAATAATATGAGATGACTTCCTGCAGCCTCAAGGATACACATGACTCAAGCTATTATGTTTCTTCTGTAAAATGGAATGTTCTTTCCACAAAAATACCTTTTTATGAAGACTGACCCAATGTGTCCCACTATTCCTAGTTAGCATGGTGGTGTTCATTTTTTCAGTTTTAACTCCTATATTTCTCTTGTATAAATTCTCTTTCAAAAAATGAATCCACTGATCATTACAATTTTTTTAATTTCCTTATGAAATCCCCAGGATGTAAATATCAAATTATTTTCTATTTCCAAATTATCTCTTTCTCCAATCTCTGCTTATGAAGACTTTATTCATCATTATGCCACTAGTTTATTATTGTTGACTGTTTTGTTGCATTTTGGTTAAAAGCATGAATTCCTTTTCTTAGTTCAATATCATCATAACTTTCTTGGGAAGATGTATTCTCTCTTTTTCCTATTGTGTACATTCTGATTGAAACATAAAACATAATTCCTGATCATGAAGATTGCCTTAGGATCGATAGCACATCCACGTGTGTGTGCATAAATGTATATATGCACACATATGTATATGTACATATGTGTATGTATTCACATATATGTGTGTATGTATACATGTGTATATACGTGGACAAAAGAAGATACTCGATTTCATTATCCATAGAGTCAAATGTAAATCACAAAGAGATACCCATACCCATAGCTCTAATTAAAAATCTGACAATTTCTAGTGAGGATATAGAGTGACTGTCACTCTCATACATTGTTGGTATGTTTGAAAAATGTCCTTACCAACTGAAATTGAACATTCATACCCCTATGATCCAGAACTGCATACTTGGGTGTACAACCAAAAAGAATTGATGCAAATGTATACCAAAAGAAATCTGAAACAATATCCATAGGAGCATTATTCTTAATAGATTAAAGCTGGAATCAACCCAAATGTCCATCTATAGTAGAATATATATATAAATTTGAGTATAATCACATGAAAAAATATTATTGCAATAGTTAGGAAACAACAAGATACTTATTGCATGTGTATATAAATTTTATAAAGTGTTTACTTAGAAACAAAAATGATTAAGATCAGATAGGTCCATTGCTCAAACCTTCCAATGAAATACCAGTTCTTTATAATTCTTTACAATGCCCCACAGGACACAGCTTGAGGACTCCCCTCTCTATCATTTTGTCCATTCTGTTCCATCCACCCAGGTTTCATTTGCTTAACACCAAGGACACTCCTCTCCCAGGACCTCAGTAGTTATTGTTCCCCCTTTTGGAATATTCTTCCTTGTTTATTTCAAGCTTCTGCTTCTGAATTATCAACTCATAGTGGACTTTCTTAGTAATGCCATTTAAAATAGTCTCCCCGTTGCCCTGGCCAGGTGGCCCAGTTGTTTGGAGAGTCATCCTATCTAGGGGTATCTAACCTTTTGGCATCTCTGAGCCACGCTGGAAGAAGAGTTGCCTTGGGCTACATATTAAATACATTGCAACATGTAATCACAAGAAAATCTCTCAAGGTTTTAAGTAAATTTATGATTTTGCGTTGGGTCACATTCACAATCATCCTTGGGCTACATGTAACCCATGAGCCACAGGTTGGACAGCCCTGCTGGACCGAAAGGTTACAGGTTCCATCCGGGTCAGGGCACAGACATAGGTTGTAAGTTCAGTACAGGAGGCCATCAATCGATGTTTCTCTTTTACATCAGTGCTCCTCTTTTTTTTCTCTCCAAATCAATAAACATATCCTCAGTTGATGATTTTAAAAACTAAATAAATAGTCTCCCATTCTAAATTTATATATCCTTATTTGTTTCATTTTTTCATAGTTCTTACTACTTTTTAGTATATTTTATTATATCATTCTGTTCACTGTTATATCCTCAGCTTCCTGAAGAGTAAACAGTAAATATTGGCCTTCAATAAGTATGAGCACAGGAATCAATCAGTTGATCAATCAAGGCAGCTTACATTGGGTTCACTTTCACTTCCAAACTCTATTAGTAAAAAGAGTGATAACATAATAATAACAATAAATTAAAATAATAAAAATAATTATAATAGGTAATACATGTAGTGCTTATTATAACACATTTTATTAAATTATATGAACTAACTTAATTTTCACAACAATCCTAAGACTAGTAAAAATGTGTCCCTGTTTTGGGTAAGAAAACTAAAGCATAATAATGGTGGACTCCCTTCACAAAGCTATTAAGGGGAAGGCGGTATACATAAATCATTAGGATGCATTGCTTTTTCCTATAATAAGGGGTGTAAATTAATAGGACAATAAATACATAGGGGAATAATTTGGTTTTTATTACTTAGAGGATACATTATCTTATCTGTATATATATATATAGTTACACAGAGTAATGGATACAAGACTCCCTATTTAATATGTGGCCAAGACCTCCAAGATCTCATTATGGGTCATGTATCTCTTCTGATAATGCCTGACCAGGAATGAGGACTAGGTCAAATCCTTTCAAAATCTAAATCTGGTCTCTTCTCAGAGAATATTTATTTATGCCTTTATCGCTATTGGCAATAGCTTGGGGAAACAAAATTCATGTTAGATGTTTGCCTTCTCCTGACACGAATAGATACAAGTCATAATAAATTATGTAAAATAGTGTATAGGAAATAGAGCCTTTTCCACCCATTAACATGATCAATTCAGATGTTAAATAAAACTCCAACACATTCCCTAGTTGGTGGAGCTCAGTGGATTGAGTGCCAGGCTGCAAACCGAAGGGTCATCGGTTTGATTCTCAGTCTAGGGCCTATGCCTTGGTTGCAGGACAGGTCCTCAGTAGGGGGCACACAAAAGGGAGAGAGAATGTTTCTCTCCATTTCTCCTTCCCTTCTCCTCTCTAAAAATCGATAAACAAAATCTTTAAAACAATAACAACATATTACTATGGACACTTCATAGACCAGGTTGAATTTAACATGCAATTTCCAAATATGATTAGCATATGTCAATTTAAGTAACAACAGATCTCAGGCCTACCTGAAATTTTATGTTTACAGAAATCAAGCCATGTCAAATGACATGTTTCCTGGATCACCACTACTCTTTACTTGACTAATTTGTTTATTTTTTCAAACTGAAAATCTGTACAGTAATCTAAGAACCTAGAATAGGGGATGTTAAATTATTAGACATACCTTATAAATTTTTATAGAGAAGTTATTTATTACAGTTAAGAACAGTTAGTAAAGGTCTTTGTCTTAATTATAACATAGGTTTATTAAAATGTATTGGATATATCATTGATTATGCAAGAAGGAAATTATTTCTTTTTCATGTTAAATTTCACAAATACATAATTCAGGCTTAGAAAACCAGTTGAGATCTTTTTAGACCCAGGCCCCTTCCAACTTTCTCTTTTATCATCCCTACAGAGAAACCCGTGTGCAAATGATCCAAGGTGGGGCTCTGGACATGAACCCAGATTTCAAGGGAAAGAAGGTAGAAAAAGGAAAAATAAAGTATCATGTCATCGTATTTCATCCTGTCAATGACATATCCAGGATGCTGGACAAATCACTTACCCTTGGACACTGGCCAGAATTTAGTCTCACGGTGATGTCTATCTTAAACTTAATTACTAAATGTAATCTGAATTCTTGATGGCCACTTATTCAACAAAAGATCAGATTATTATGTTAGAAAAAGGGGATAAGCAGATTCTGTAGGATACCAAGCAGCATCCGTCACAGTTGTCATAATGCAATTCAATGAGAATCAATTTTTAAAATCACACCTGGAATGTAGTCACTTGTGGCAGACCCTTGTGCATGGCGTGGGCCCAGCTCCCACTCTGAGATGCACAGGACCCATGCCCACAGATAGGTTCTCTTGTGGGTAATTAGATTTGCAATGTACCTAAGCTTGCTTTTTGCTGAAAACTCTCTCACCCTGCAAATGCTAAATCTTGCAGGGACCAGGGTAACCAGCTCAACCACTTTTGCCTTTTCATTTGCTAATATCCTTCTTCCGTGATGTGATGAGGGGCCTTGACTCCTTTTCTGTTGTAACTGGGGAGAGTGAGTGAGGACCATCTTGTAATGTGAGGAGATATAGAATAAAGGCCTGTCATGACAGAGGCCTCGGCTTTTGCTCCCCTTGAGAGAAAAGCCATGCTGTCATCTTTTTTCCTCCACTGGACTCAGCAGTCCGTTTTTATGTTTTTATTTCATCCATAATGACGTGGACACTGCTAGCTGGTGTCCACATCAGTCACTCTGCCTGTGAGATGAGTGTGCTCTCATGAACTAGGTACAAATAGAAAGATAACCATTACAGGAAAATAGGTAAATTGCAGTTTTCCTATTTCTGTTTTAAAAGTGTATACAAATAGTGTTTTAAAAAAACAAGCAATTATTGTCAGATACTGAGAATTTCTGAAAGGTAATATCTGATTGAAATAAGAATATATTATGATTCTCTGACCAGAATAAGCAGAAATTAATTTAAAAATTAGAGCATTTTACAAATATCATTTAAAACATAAATAGAAATTTCTATAAATACCCCCACACCAATTTTTTATTGAAGATAATTAGACATTTAAAGTGGAAATCCTTAGGTTTTTCACTTATAGTTTATTCCATAAAGCCACATTAGGCTGCAACTAATAGTCCAACTTTCAATGGCTTACCCGCATAGATACATGTGTTTCTTGTGTATCAAGAAGTCCAGAGTTAAACATGGAGACAACTGTACTTGAACAACAGTAAAAGAAAGTTAAAAAAAGAGGTCCAGAGTTAGATAGTAATAACTCTAAGATGTCTTTAATGTTCAGACACCTTCTATTTAGCTAATTATCTTTGGCCTGCAGCTTTCTACTTCTTGGTTGAAAGATGGGTATTGATTTCTCAAGATGGGCATAGCTAAGGGAAGAGGGTAAAGCTTCCTTGTTAGGTTTTTTAAAAGTTATTATTCCAAAATAGGTCAGTTAAATTTTTGTTGATCATATAAACATATAATGAAGACATTCTAACAAAAGAGAAATTCGAGAGACTGCAAATTAGGGGGAAAAAAAGAAAAATGAAACTGTCTTAGATGTGGGGTGGCCGACATACAATGTCTGTCAAATTACTGTTATTGTGAACTACACACACTTATTTACAACAAAATATTTTGGTTTTTATAAAATATTCAGATTAAAGAATATTTCTGGGTTTTGACAAAAAGCAAACAAACAAACAAAAACCCTCCAGTACTGATAAATACAGTAAAGATTCTGCTATGAGATTAGGTTTTGCCTATTATTGTTCAGTTAGTATTCACTCTCTAGCTCGATGCCATGCGTGCACACACACATACACATCCATGGGATGAGTGGTGTTGGTAGAAATGGTAAAGACCTCCAAATATCGTCTCCTTCATAAAAGCAGTAATACTGAAAAATTGTCAAAATAATTTTTTTTCTTGTTTAGGTTCCTGTTAAAGGTGAGATCATATGGTATTTGTCTTTCACTGCCTGGCTTATTTCACCTAACATAATGCTTTCCAGTTCCATTTGTGCTTTCATAAAGGGTAGGAGCTCCTCCTTTCTTTCTGCTGCATAGAATTCCATTGTGTAAATGTACCACAGTTTTTTGATCCATTCATTTACTGATGAGCACTTAGGTTGCTTCCAGCACTTGGCTATTGTAAATTGTGCTGCTATAAACATTGGGGTGCATAGGTTCTTTTGGCAGGAACCTAAACAACAAAACAAACAAACAAGCAAAATATAACCAAAGACACTGAAATAGAGAATAGGCTGACAGTGACCAGAGGGGAGAGGGGAGGGAATTGCAGGGGGAAAGGGGAAGGGTTTACAGGATCAAGTATAAAAGAACACATGGGCTAAAACAAGGGAAAGTGGAAACGGGAGGGAGGTGGGGAAGGCTGGGATGATGGGCTGGGATGGGAGTAAAAGGCAGAAAACTGTACTTGAACAACAAATAAAATTTTAAAAAATCGAATTTTTAAAGAAATATAAAAACAAATCAGAGCTTTGAGGTGTTTACTGAAGAAAAATAGCAGAATCCTTAAGAAAGAGGAACTCTATGACATTTTCATCCCTCTTTTCAGCTCCATGCTGGCATTGAAAACTAAGAGTCTGACATTCACAGCAGCTGTGAAACAAGCAGGCTGGCAGCCATTGGAAGGAACTTAAAGGGTTTAATGTTCCTAAAAAACCAATCCCTGGAGAACAATCATTACGTGACAAGCAGAAACTGCAAACAAGAAGTATAAGCTAAGGCTATAGGCTAAGGCTAATCAACAGCCTGATTGAGTGCCGAAAGCATGCACCAACACACATAAATGGAGCTCTGTGTTAAAGGTTGGAAGAACTACTAGTTAAAGGCATTTAAAGTAACCTCTGTCTAATTATCAGTTTATTAATATGCTAACTGAACAGATTTCTGTGGGCATATATGACAAAAAACATGTACTTAACAAACTTAGTTCAACGAAGTCACTATAAACAGCAACAACAACAACAACAAAAACATCAATGACCAAAAAACCCAGGGAGAAGAAATTTAATTTTCAGAGTTGCCACATTATACCATTTTAAACTGCAGTTTTCAATAAAATTTTATGAGATAGGCAAAGAAATAAGAAAGTATGGCACATACACATGAAAAAAAAGCAGTCAATAGAACCTATCCTTGAGGAAAACAGACTTTAGACATGCTATAAAAGTTTTTGTATGAGCTATTTTAAGTATGTTCAAATAACTAAAGGCAACCAGGTATATAGTGCTAAAGAAAAACATGTGAATGATGTCTCACCAAATTAAAAACTATCAATATAGAGATAAAATTATTTTAAAAATGGCCAAATAGAAGTTATAAAGTTCTATAAAGTTATAAAAGTGCAATTAATAGAAATTAAAAATAAAATTCTACAAGGGCTCAAACACAGAAATAAAGTGGCAAAAAAAAGAATCAGTGAACTTGAAGGTTAGTTATTGAAATTATCCAGCTAAGAAATAAAGACCAAAATAATAATAATAAAACTAAAGAGATCTGGCAACCAATGGAATGCTATAAATGTTTCTCTATATGCATAATCAGAGTCGCATGAGACTACAGAAAGGGTCAGAAAGAATAATTGAAAACATGATGTCTGAAATCTCACATTTTATTTAAAATTATTAATCTACACAATTCAACAAACAGAGAAATTCACTATATTGGATAAACTCAAAAGAAACTCATTATATTTAAACTTTCTAAAGACAAAGAGGGAACTCATTGCATAAAGGGATCCACAATGTATTCTTTTTCCATTGCTGCTCCAGGAAAAATGACATAAGCTCAGTGGCTCCAAATAGCACAAATATATTGCCTTATATTAATAAAAGTCATAAATCTTAAATTGATCTCACTTGCTAAAATCAATGTATCAACAAGCCTGAATCTCTTCCAGAGGTTCTAGGGGAGAAGATGTTTTCTTGCTGTTGTTAGCTTTTAGAGGTGAACTGCATTTCTTGGTTCCTGGCACCATACCTCCATCTTCAAAGCTAGCAAAGTTGATTCAAATCGTTCCAATCCTTCTCCATCTATCCGTTTTCTGTCTCCTCTTCTACTTATAAAGACCTTTATGAGTATGTTGCTCTGATCCTGATGATGTTGGATAATCTACCCATCTCAAGGTCAGCTGATAAACAATCTTATTTCCAATTGCATCTTTGCCCCCCTTTTTTATATAACCATATTCCTTTTTCATAGAATCCCCTGACCATATAATCATATATATAACCATTTCTCATATAATCCATCTGAATGGATTCCAGAGATTAGGAAGTGAGCATCTTTAAAGGTTTGTTATCACATTTTTATAAGATTAAAATCTTATATTTCATCATAAACCATAAGCAGCCAGAAAGCAATAAGATAATATATTCAAAGTACTGAAAGATACAGCAGTCAACCAAGAATTCTACTTCTGCAAAACTATCTTTCAAACATTACAGAACAATTTAGACATTTACAAGTTAAACACAAACCAAATACATTGCCTGCAGACTTGCACTACAAAATGCATAAAGGAGTTTTTTTTTTTTTTTTTTTTTTTTTCCTGGCAGAAACAAAAGGAAATAAGGCATATTCTCATGCCCACAGGTTTTGATGATTAGGATATGGACATCTTTGGGGGCAATTATTGTGTCTCCGACAGAAGGAAACTTCCTCAACCTTATAAAAGCTGTCTGCAAACAACCTATATGTAACATAATATTTAACATTAAAAGACTGAAAGCTTTCTCTTGAAGATCAGAAATAACACAAAGATGGCATATCTTGCCCAATTTATTAAACATTGTACTAAAAATTCTAGCTATAGCCATTAAGCTAGAAAAAGAAATAAATTCATCAAGAATAGAAAGGAAGAAGTAAAATGATCTATTTCCATAAACTATGATATTGTATATATAAAATCTTATGAAATGCACAGAAAATTATAAGAACTCATAAACAAGTTCATCAAGTTAGCAACATACAAGATAAATTTATAAGAATTAATTATATTTCTATACACAAACAAAAAAATCCAAAAATATTAAACTGAAAAATCAACTCCATCTAAATAACATAAAAATGTTTAGGAATATAATTATGTAAATTAGCAAGACTTATACACTGAAAACTGCAAGAGGATACTATTCAGCAATAAAAAGAAAACTATTGACACCCACAATGAAATGAATGAATCAAGAAATTTCTACGCTGCTCAAAATAAATCAGACATAAAAGAGTATATAAGCAATGATTCCAGCTTATGTGACACTTTAGAAAAGACAGATAAACAGTAATGAGAGCAAATAGATGGTTTTTGACCCTAGGATAGGGTAAAAGGTAAGAATTGTTTATGAGGAGTTATAAAAAATCTTTTTGGTGGGGTGGAAAATTTTTATAACTACATTGTAGTGGTTGCCCAGGTACTTCAATTGGCGAAAACTCGTCAAAATATTTGACTAAAATGTGTGTATTTTACTACATATATTTTATACCTCATTAAAGTTATTAAAGGTAACATGACCCTGCATAATATAACTTTCTTTCTTTTTCTGTAAATTATTAACTTTATTTCTAAGAGAATAATACCAAAGATGTATATTTGAAAGCATTTTTTTAATTTATTTTCTTAATTTTAATTGTTGTTCAAGTACAGTTTTCTGTCTTTTACTCCCATTATAGCCCACCCCGAGTCCTCCCCACCTCCCTCCCATTTCCACCCCTCCTTGTTATTGCCCATGGGTCCTTTATGCTTATTCCTGCAAACCCTTCCCCTTTTCCCCTGAAATTCCCTCCCCTCTGCCCTCTGGTCACTGTCAGCCTCTTTTCTATTTCAGTGTTTTTGGTTATATCTTGCTTTTTTGTTTGTTTTGTTGTTTTCTATTCGAAAGCATTTAAAAACAGACTAATTAATTTAGGTATTTGTATAAAATCAAGAGTAAAACAATATTATACTGAATGAGATTATTTTAGTGTCAGCTTGAAGAACATATGGCCAACAAGATGATCATTAATTTAAAACACAAATGGCTTTATTTTACTGACATTTTCACACTGTTAGAAATAAAATAAAATTATAACTTTAAGTATTTAATAAATGCTATTATTGGTAATATTTGCCTTTAGAGGAAATATAAGTGTTCAATAGGCAGATTTAAACATTATCTTCTGTTTCTTTCTAGGTATTTATACCAAATAAGGATACACAGTATTAAAATATAATTTTTCTTTAGCTTAGAAACTTTGTTGAAAATATAGTTAGTTTATATGCATCATGTTGTTATTGTTTTTCATTTGCTGAAGACTGGTAGTAATTAAATTTCATCAATAATTTAAACTCATACAAAAATTAGAATAGAAGTATTATTGCGGGAATTTTAAGTTTGTCATTCTTAGAAAAATATAATAATAAATGACCTACCCCTGGTCTTCAAGATACTGGACTATCATTGATTTAAGACTTTGGTGAATGCTTTAGGCATTTTATACACATTTGTATTTTCCTTTCACACTCATTTAACTCTTTCCTGGCCTGCGATCTTGAAAGCCAGCTTTGACAGTTGATAATGGAAACTACAACATCAAAGCAGTGTGAGCAACATTAACTAATATTGAAAGCAAGTTCAAGGTAAAGAGATAAAACTTTCCTTCAGTTTAATGGAGACAGAGTGTTAGGGTAGCAAACATATTGCTTGTCTTTTCCTCCTTCTTTGGTAAGCTAGCCTTGATAGAGATCCAAATGGACAAGTACATTAAATATACCAACTTGCATTTGGCTCTATTGTGGCAGACCCTTCTGCGTGGTGTGGGCCCAGCTCCCACTCGGAGATGCACAGGACTCACACCCACAGATAGGTTCTCTTGTGGGTAATCAGATTTGCAATATACCTAGGCTGCTCTGAGTCTTTCTTCTTGCTGAAAACTCCCTCACCCTGCAAATGCTTACTGTAACTTCCTAAAATCCGTGCTAAACCTTGCAAGGACCAGTGTAACCTGCTCAATCACTTTTGCCTTTTCATTTGCTAATATACCTCTTTTGCGATGTGATGAGGGGCATTGGCTCCTTTTGTTGTAACTGGGGAGAGTGAGTGAGGACTATCTTGTAATGTGAGAAGAAATAAAATAAAGGCCTGTCAAGGTGGAGGCCACGGCTTTTGCTCCCCTTGAGAGAAAAGTCACGATGTTGTTCTTTTTCCTCTACTGGACTCGGTAGTCTGTGTGTGTTTTATTTCATCCATAATGATGTGGACACTACTAGCTGGTGTCTGCATCACGCTGCAAAGTACCTGTTCAATTCTAGATATGTACTTCCTGGTAAATGTCTCCCCCATGAAGTTTGTGTGCAGTTGAATTAAGTCTACTTTGGAAATAAATGTTGTTATTATTTTTGCATGGAAAGCAACCTGCTACTCCTGAAGGCCATACCCTTATTAGAGAAACAAGTGAGCACCTGTATGAGCAGCAGTCTTTTTTTCCTCCAGGAACATTATTAAGTAATGTTGCACTCTTTGCCTTTTTAATCCACATCTCTGCACACTCAGACTTGCTGCAGTATCTGGTAAAAATTATCTTCCTTTAAGAGAAGATTTAAAGTCTACTAGCCTATGATTTATCACCTTAGTATCTAATCAGCTGCACTGCCAAATTTCTGTTAAAGGACACATCAGCCCTAATTCCTATTATTTCTTTTGTAGTCTGTAATCATTCCAACACCTTGCCTCTTAGGTGTAGGAACTTGGTTCTTTTTGTATTTTTCTAAGGCAGACACTTGCAAATTTAAAAAAACAAACAAACGAACAAACAAACAAACAAAAAAAAGCCCTGGCTGGTGTGGCTCAGTGGATTGAGTGTGGGCTATGAACCAAACGGTCACGGTTCAATTCCCAGTTAGGGCACATGCCTGGGTTGTGAGCCAGGTCCCCAGTGGGGGCCATGTGAGAGGCAACCACACATTGATGTTTCTCTCCCTCTCTTTCTCCCTCCCTTCCCCCCCTCTCTAAAAATAAATAAATAAAATATTTTAAAAAAATAAAAAAAAAACAAACAAAAAACGCCCCCTACAATCTAACACTTGTGTTAGTTTTTCTCTTTGTATATGATGTCTAACATGGTTTCTGGAACATATATCCAGTTATAGAGATGCCTAATGAAATCCATCCTTTCCTGTAGAATGGTCATTGTTGTACTATTTCCATTATTTCTCAAGACTAGATACTTGTCCTAAAACCTAAATCTCTGCTGTCAACATAAGAAGTATTCAAACCTGTAGAGAATTTTTTGTGAGTTTGAGCCAAACTGATGACAATCGCCAGGAAACAAAATCTCGGTGGATTGAGAAATGCTCCAGAGAATGGCAGTTCTTCACCTTATTTTATTCATTACAACCAAAGAGGAGGCGTAAGGGCAGTTACAAGAAATCCATTGGTGACAGATTAGGGAGGCGGGAGAAAGCAAAGAGGGGAAACCTCTGAGGTTGGATAAAAAGTAAATTGATAGACACTATTACACAGGCAGATACAGGATAGTTAACAGTCAACGATTAACATCATATCAATAATAATTAGAGGTTTTGTGGTCTCCCTCTGGTGCAGCATCTGTTCTTGAGGGGTCCTGAGAAAGGAAATTTGAGATTCCAATGCTATGTTATTGAAGACGCAAAAAGACAGCAGACAGACTCAGGTAAGGTGAAGACTGACCTTTGTTAGGGAAAAGTAATGGCCAGGACATGACTACCAGCCATGAACCTCTTTCATTTAGAAAGTTTCCATTTTAGACCATCCTATGTGGTTACTTGAGGTCTCTGAGTTTGTGAAACTGCCACACAGGACTCCCCCAAGCTTGTCAGGTTTCACATGTGGACCCTTTTTATCCGCACCTGGTATTAGCCACCAGTTCTCACTTCTATCTAATAATCTAGATTTCTCTGTAGGGTCCTATTTTCCCCCATTTCCATTCAAACAGCTAAAATTATAACTATTTCAGCCTCTTTTAGGAAAATAGCCTCTCACAAGGCTTTTGTTCTGCACAGATTGTTATTTCAATCCCTCCTCTGTCCCAGATGTGCCACTGGCCGAGTTCTTACACAATTAATGATGAGCCAAAGACATGTTATTAATTTCTTAGAAATACCTTAAAAATATTTATTCCCCAGGAAGAAGTAGTGTATTTTAAAAACAACACTGACTCTTTCCAGAAGCTCAGTGACATAAATTACCTTATTAATTATATCCTTTAATTTCTTAGGTGTCCTACTTTTCTAGAATGTAAAATGTTTAAAATTTTATGGCAGTACTTCAAAGCATTTATTTGTGCATATATTACTTCAACATATAGTCATGTTTAGTAGGCAATTTAAGCCTGTAAAGATTTATGAAACAAATATTTTGCTCAGTTTTTTCCTTTTCAGGACACCATTCCTAGGAAACTTCAGAAAGAAGAAAGAAACATTGCTCTGTTAAAGATTTCAACAGAACTTTTTTTACAGTCCTTTTACAGAAAGTAATATGCAACCGTGGACAGACAGATGAAACCACTTCACCATAACATGACTGGTAGGGAGTTCAGAGACTTGAGAGGGATGGCTGGACTCCCGCAAGCTGAAGATCCAAAGGGATATTTCAGCAGCTAGAGGGGTTCCCCTGAGAAGTGTGGGGCCTAAACACAAAATAGGGCTCTCCAGCTACAGCACCAAAGACAGAAAAGCACCTAGATATCATCCTGATGTAAAAAGCAGGAGGGTTTCTGTCTACCTGGGAAAAACAGCTGGAGACTCAGAGAGCCTCTTAAAGGGCCAATGCACAAAATTTAATTTACAGCCGTTTACCCTGGGCTCGGGCACAGTGGACTAGAGATGCTTGAGGAGAGTCTTGGGTTGGTGGCTCTTGGGAGAGAACTGAATGAACAGCTGCCAGGGTCCCTGAACTGAGCCATTCCCCAAACTGCAGATGCCATCCTTCTCAGACACAGCACTTCTCCCCAAATGGCATCAGCCTGAGGGGAATCAATAGTCCCACCCACAGGAATTACCCAGTGGAGCTTAAGCTGGGATAGTGATTACAGTTTGATTAATTTAACAACTGACCAGTTTAGGTATTGATTAGTTTAACTACTAACGCAAAAAATACAAAGAAGCACCCAAAATGGTAAGACAAAGAAACAGACCACTATGAAAGAACCAGAGAATTCTCAGTAGAAGAACTAGGTGAAATGGAGGCAAGCAATTTATCAGAGATTTTAGAATACTGATTATAAACACTCAAAAGCATGCAAAAAAGATAGAAACCATAAAAAAGGACCAGTCAGAAATAAAGAATGAAATGTCTGAAATAAATAATCCGCAGGAAGGAATATACAGTAAGTTCAATGAAGCAGAGAATCACATCAGAAATTTGGAAAACAAGGTAGGAAAAAAAACACCCAAGAATAGCAGCAAAAAGTGAAAAAAAAAATAAAATAAAAGGAGAGGTTAAGAAACATTTTGAATAACATGAAGCAGACCAATATCCACATCATGGGAATACCAGAAGGAAAAGGGAGCAGGCAAGGAATTGAGAACCCATTTGAAGAAATAATGATTGAAAATTTCCCTAATCTGGTGAAGAAAAAAAGACACACAAGTCCAGGAAGCTCAGAGAGTCCCAAATAAGTTGGACCCAAGAAGGCTTCCACCAAGATACATCATAATTAAAATGACAAGGCTTAAAGATAAGGAGAGAATCCTAAGAGCTGGAAGAGAAAAGCCAGTAGATAGGGTTAGGTTTTACTTGTCCATAAAAAAAGAAGAAAATTTTACCCTTTGTAACAGTACAGATGGACCTGGAGAACATTATGCTAAGTGAAATAAGCCAGTTAGAGAAAGACAAATGTCACATGATTTCACTCATATGTGGACTCTAATGAACAAATTGAATTAACAAGAAAAATGGGGACAGACTTGTAGATGGAGATCAGGATGACAGCTGGGCTTCAGGCAAGTTAGGAGCTGGAGGGATTGAAAAAAAAAGGAAAAGGACTCATAGGCATGGGCAACAGTATGGTGATTGCTGGGGAAGTAAAGGGTATAAGGGGACTAAAAGGTAGTGCAGAAAAATACAATAAAGCTTTAAAAAAAGAAAGTAATATGCACTCTATGAGGGATCAGACCATGTTTATTAGGCATAATATGTAGCATCCAATATGTTTTCCAAAAATATTTCTTATACAAGAAGAAACAGCCAACTCTGTATATAATTAATGCATGAGGATTTGTAAATTTCCAACCTTTTAAAAGCTGTTTGAGGCTTTTAAGAAAGACAATAGTAGAGCCTTCCATTATTTTCAAAAAGAAAGAGTGACCTTTCAAGTATTCAGAGAAGAACAAAAATCATCTTTAGATAAAAGAGCAGAGTATTGAAAATGAATTTCATATTTGGAATTTCTATATTAAATAGATTATGCAACTTTGGCTTTGTTTTGAAAACGCATCATAAATTATCTTAGGTATGAGTCTTTGTATTGCAACTTAAGGAATGGCTCCAGTTAGTATGTGATCTGTCCATCATTCACTCTACTTTTAAAGTTCCAAATTAGATTATTCAAATGCCCTTTCAAAGACGTTACCCTTGAAAACCACTTTTGGGCTTCCTGGGGTACAGAATGTCCTGGCTGTTGATTGGTTTTAGCCTCAGGGAATATCACACCAGTGCACAGCAGTCTCCAATGACTACCAATTTGCTTCCCAGTGTGATGCTAGGAATTACCTGTGGTCATTAGTGCCATATTTGGTAAATGGCTTCGCTATTTACTGATTGCCCTTTCCTCCATCCACAGTCAAGACAATGAACACAACCAATTGCAGGTTTAAAATTTAACTCTCAATCTTCTCAAGTTTGAGATTTTTATGTTGACTATACTTTTTTCTCAGACTTTCCACTCATTCATTCAGTTGTAAAGTCGGAGATATCAGGACAGAAGTTTACTCTTCTTCTTTAAAAAATGTTCTTTATTTTGTTAACATCATTTTATTTTTGTTTTAATTGCTTATGAAATTGAATGTTTAAGTTAATATTTTATTATGAACTTTATTCTTATGGTTTTTAATGGCGGTTCAAACTTTATAATTAAAAATACCTTTTCTGGTACATGTGAAATCCATAGTACATTGACATACTAGTTAATAGAACTGAAACAACTGACTTTACAGACTGGTTAATGGATTATTCAACTTAATGGAATCATCAAATTGATAAATGATAAATTCAAACTAATTTTCTAAATATTTGAACTTCTAGTTAAAAATAATAATTACCACTAAGACACCATATTTACTCTTAGGGGTTCCTTAACTTTGAAATAGGATTTTTTTTTTTAGCCATTACAATAAGTGACCCAAGTTCCTATAATTTATATGAGGCTAAGCAAGAAAACAAGCTACAAACTATATCTAGGATGATAGAACTGCAATAACTAGCAATAATAATTAATTGAACATTTATAAGATAACCAGGAGATCCAGTTATACAACAACTTAATAAGTTACGAGTAATCTGATCACCAACATGTTTGTAATTTAAGGGCTCAGCTATTTGAATATTTATAAATTTAGGCAACAGTATGGGTTTGGTAACTAGACATTGAGCAATGTCCTGATAAGTCTCCATTATAAAGGTTAGCTGTCTCTAGACAACTATATTATGTTTGATATGATTGACTTTTTTATATTTACTTTTATAAGCAATTTAATGCTTGATCTTATCGATATTATTCAGTTATTATATGTCTACACATTGCTTTCTCAATTTACCTAACATAAAGATTTAGAGAAAGTTAGTTTTGGCCACTCAGTTCTACCAAGTTGAAAGATTAATAATGACAAAATAGTGATAATTATGAAGTTCATTTACTATGTTCTCCGGACACTCTTCAACATGTACTATTTAAGCTAAGCCTTTAACATCACTATTTTGTTATATCTTTACATGAACCATTTGAAATAGAAATTATCACCATGTATGAAAAGAAAAAGTTGAAACTCAGAGGTTCATATAATCTTCTCAAATATATATATTTAGGAAGGAACAGTGTCAGAGTGTGAACACCATCATTTTGGTTTCCAGAGCCCAGATTTTAAACTTTGTTCTTTATTGTGTCTTTCTGTTTAAATTAATGTCTATATTCAAAGCAGTCTAACATTTTCACAAACCATTGAATGTCAGGGTTGGAGGGGATCTTGGAGATCCTCCAGTATAATATCTAATTAACCTTCTCTATAATGTCAACACAGTTGTCATTCAACTCTACTGCAAACAACTTTGTAATGAAGACCTCATTAGCTCAAAATGAAGCCCATTCTGTGGAGAAACTGTTGTTTGGACTATTTGAAAGTTGTTTTTCATAATATACTTTTTGGCCTTCTAGTACCTTTCTCTAAAGAATTTTATTTTGCTTCCATCAACTTTTCTAATCCCACATTTGCTTAATATTCATTAAATATCTACAATAAAGTAGATAAACATTTTAAAAATATATGATACCTCATTTAACCCTCACTCTGATTGTGTGAAAAAGATTTTATTATTTCCTTTAAGAAGGCTAAGAAAACTGAATGATTTGCCAATGGTTACAAAACAAATAAGTATGTGGTCTGACACCAAATTCATTTTGCCTTTGAAAGTCATTCTGACAAATTTACTATTCACTGAATTTTGATTCAGAGTAAATGGATTATAATTCCCATTTATTTCTACTTCTACTTATTCTTCCCATAATTTAGTATTAATTTTAGAAACTCAAATATTTTCCTTGCTCTACACACATGACTTTCTATTCTGCTTTATGTTTGCAAATAAGTTAGAACTCCCTGACTTCTAGATTGAAGTATGACCATTCAAATAATTTCTTTAGTTCAATTGATTTCCTTCTTTTTCTATCTTCAGAAGTACAAGACATATGGAGAGAATAACTGGGGAAAATTTATGCAGAGTACACTCTAAATATTACATGTTCACCCTGAACTAGAAGAATGTTTGTGAAGACAAAGAAAACAACAAATGAAGAACTATTTTGAGCACATAATTTACAGGGGAAATAGTTTCAGTGTAATTATTTTTCATAATAATTTTTACCTTGGAAACATCTTCAGTTGTTAATTTAAACTAATTTTATTTGTCAATGACCTGTGTATTTTATGCATAAAAATGGATGACATGTTAGAACTGAATAAAAGCAACATGTGACATTATTGAATTTTACAAATATTTATTTCCATGTATTTTTATTATTACCTTATAATTCTTAATTGTGAATTAGTTTAGCTACAGGGACTGTATTTATTTGTAATTTTCTTTTCAAATTCTTTCTTCAGAAAATGGTAATGCAATTTCATGTCTGATTTTCAGCAGAAGCATAAACACATTATATGTTAATTTTTAAATAATATGTTCACTATCTGTAGGTATAAATTTCACAAAATAAAACTGATGTATTAAGCTTCTACATCCTCGTATCTTCAGACCAACAAATTGGAAGTAATTGTTAGATTCAAGCCTTGCAATTACACAGTGTAACATCTACGATACTTCTTGTCAGCTTGACAAAAAGAGAATTTTAATAAATGATACATTACACCATAAGAATTCCCCTTTGACAGGCCTTTTGATGATGATAAGTAAAAGAACTTGTGCAAGCCCAAGCAATTAATACTTTTGAAGCATTCTACTGAAATCTCAAATAAGATACATGTATAAATATGTGCAAATACATATGTAAATTATTATTTTGTGAATTCAAGTTTGGGATTACCACATATTTTTCTTATCCTTGAGAACAGTTGGTTTCATTAGTAATTAACTGCATTTTTCAAACCTTCATCTAAATTAAAGTTTAGATTTAAAAAAGGAGATGTGTAAAATAAAGTCATATTACATATGTTAACAAAATAGATATAAAGTTACTTTAGATATTTCCATTGAGCATTTTTTGTTTTTGTTTTTGTTTTTTTACTATTTTCTTTATCTTCTTAGGCTTTTTCTTTGATAAATCTTATGAAGTCATATCTTAATAAAAAAAGGAATTTATTTATGTACAGCTATAATTAAATGTTTAAATCCTAAAAATACAGTAAGTACGATGTTCATGAAGTGCAAAAATGCTAAGACTACATTGAAAAAACCGTCTGTGTTGAGTATATATAATCCATAAAAATGTAGCATCTACTTTTACTGATCTTTCACTTACTCACCATGATAAGAATGTACCCTTTCATAACCTCAATGTTGCCTTTCAGTGACAAAACTTTAGCAAAGAAAAAAACACCATTAATATAATATTCATTATACACCTAACATGAATTTTGAAGTTCATAAAGAGCATAGAACTTAGGTCTAACCTTTATCAGTGCAAGTATCATGTGCTCCTATTAAAACTTGGATCCTGTTTTCTTTAGCCATGCAGAACCTTTTTATTTTGATGAGACCCCATTTGTTTATTCTTTCCTTTATGTCCCCTGCTTTAGGGGACATATCAGTAAAAATGTTGCTGCGTGAAATATCTGAGATTTTCTGGCTTATGTTCTCCTCTAGGACTTCAATGGTGTCATGGCTTATATTTAAATCTTTTATCCACCTTGAATTTATTTTTGTGTATGGTGTGAATTGGTGCTCGAGTTTCATTTTTTTTTTTTTTTTTTTTTGCATGTAGCTGTCCTGATCTCACCTTTAACAGGAACCTAATGAACAAAACAATCAAACAAGCATAATATAACCAAAGACACTGAAATTGAGGACAGGCTGACAGTCACCAGAGGGGAGAGGGGAGGAAATTTCAGGGGAAAAGGGGAAGGGTTTAGAGAAACAAGTATAAAGGACACATGGACAAAAACTAGGGGGTGGGGTGGAAATGGCAGGGAGGTGGGGAGGGCTGGGGCAGTGGGCTGGGATGGGAGTAAAAGACAGAAGACTGTACAAGAACAACAATTAATTTTTTTTTTAAATAAAAAAAAACTTGGATCCTTAGTGGAAGCATAGTGTCCTTCTCACAGGTTTTCAACACATATTTTGAAAGAAAGAAGTAAAATAAAATTATATAAAATATCGTAACATAAAAAAATTATTCAACCAGAAGTTAGTCTTTAGTTAAAGTTTCTCACTGTATGATAACAAAAGCAAGAAGTGATGACCCATGTATCCTGAAGATTACAAAAAAAGAAAGAAAACTCCTTTAAACTTTGAGGCAGTGAAAAACAGCTTACTGACAGAGAAACAAAAATCTAGCTGAGGACAACAGGACAGACAGTTTCAAGCAGAGAAGATGGTAATTTGATAATTTTCTACCCAGCAGAGTTTCTAGTCAGAGATAAATTTACAGAAAATATACCATCAATGTTCCATTTCTTGAGCATAAAATAAAAATACCCCTCAGAGATAATAAATATCTTTTAGAAGAGAGGGTTTTTAATATTTACTAACATGGTTATGAAAATAAATGCCTCTTCAATAGTAAATGGCATATATTGATAATAATCATCAGAAGATTAATGACCATATATTTTTTCAAAAAATAGAAAATGGTAGAACCCATAAATATTAGCAATGCTACTAATTTCTGTTTAGTAGTCCAAATGAGGAAATAGCTCACTTCAAACAGGATTTCCACTGTCCAGCACAATGTCTGGCACATAGTAGACTTAATAAATATTTGAGTGAACAATAATTTGGGAAATACGTACATGAATTTATATAATACTTAAAGATAAGTATTGGCAGGTAAAAAGCAATCCTTTGTTTTTGAAAGCCTCATTTTAAGAGAGTCTTACCTTGAATTCTGAGATGAGGATGGCATGCGGTGGTATGTTTAGAGAACTGGCAAAGGTACTGTTGAGAAAGCCAAGATGTGTCTGGCTTTCCAGAATTAAGGAAAAACATAGGAGTTGGTGATTCCATAAGGGAAACCTAAATGTTCTGAAATACGTTGTGTTGAGATGGTAGAGGTCCAGAAAAAGAATGACTGAATGAGAGCCTGGGAGAAGTGCATGGGTTGGACATCAGTCATCATAGTTCAGAATACCTCGTGAAGGAGTGGACATGGAGGGACCAGAACTCCCAATAGTGTCTGATGACATTAAATAACACATGCTTTGCACTGGGTAAGGAGTTACAGCATCTGTGATCACAAGAAGCTATAAAGTAAGGCCTTACACATTTTCCTTTACTAATAAAATATTTCGTACTAAGCTTAGGAAGTGGGCACTTAAGTGGAAAAATTATATAAATAAATAAATAGTTCATTTATTATAGCCATCGTGGATGCATACATAATACTATAGATTACTATATTTTATATTTTTGTGTATTTTAAAAACATTATTAAATATCTGTGCAATTACAATAAATATCTTTATTTTCTTGTTAATTTTCGTTAAGTATAAAAAATACGAAATACAGAAGTATTTGTCCTGTAATAAAAGAGGAAGAAAAAGCTTTAAAATATTTGTTGAAATTACATGTCTTGTAAATATTCTCTATTTAAAATATTCTCTTTTAAATAGAGAATATTTACTTGTTTGAATTTGCTTTGACTCTCTGGGTCTCTCTGGCTCACTCTCTATCTCACTCTTTCTCTATTCTCCTTCTCTCTCTTTCTACCCATCTCTTTTTCTTCTCTTTCTTCCTTCTTATCTTCTGATTAACATGAGATAGCTACCCTTGCCCCCCGTAATCCTTTCTTGTAAAATTAAAGCTTAAAAACCTCTAACACCACCTAACACACATCGCTCCCACCATATGAGTGCTTACACTTTGTGTAAATCTTAGATATCTGCTATTAAAAAATAAAATCATGATAATTGAATGTTGAGAGTTAAAAAATCAAAAAACATTACTTAATTTTGATTAGAAATATTTTTAGAAATATAGTTGGTACACTGTAAGACTGTTTTCTTTAAAAGATAAGCAATAATCATTATTCACTGAACAAATTAAATTTGAAATTTAGACTTTCACTCTTTATGCAGTTGAAAATATTGTGCTATTAAGATCAAAGATAGCAAAAAGAACTGAGAAAGTAAATGTGAAGTAATGCTTTACTTATATGATCAAACATAGACATAAATAATGATATTAATAAACAGAAAATTAAACAACCAATAACCAACAAACAAGAAGCCTAGAGAATCACAAGAGTGAATATTAGCACTAATACAATATCAGAAAACCAACATTTTATAATTGAATTTTATAAAAAATCTGTATATGCATTGAATGACAACTATAAATTATGATTAATACTATTTTATAGTGGATTTACTGGTATCACCTTAATTTGGGTCATTGTCTTGAAAACATAGATCATATTGGATAATATTGCTTCTAGTCAAGAAGTTGTCTTCATTTAACAGTTTAGAAGACTACAGTTACTTTTGTTCATAGAACATTTATTGATTATTTTCTATTTATAAGGTACTAGGATAGATTTAACAGTCCAGAAGGCAATTATTTTCATCTGTGGAACATTTATTGATTGTCTTCCATTTATAAGGTACCAGACTAGATACATACACACAGCAAAGTTACTTGGGTGCTATTAATATTGGAACACAGATAATTATTTGTTGTGTGTATTAGCCTAGGTTCTCCAAAGAAACAGAACCAAAAAAATATATGTGCATATATATATATACATACACACATAATATGAATATAGTTATAATATTTATAGTAAATATTTACATATATTATATTTTATATGCAATAAAACATATTTAATATAATATATTATATATGTAATATATTTACATAAATATTGGGATCTGTCATCCTTCATAATCAGATGAGCCAATTCCTTATAATAAATCAATCTCTCTTATATAGATAAACATAGGTTTAGCTATAGATGTAGATATGGGTATGTATAGATACAGATATAGATATACTCATAGGTAGATACAGACTTTCCAATATCTTCAGGACCAGTCAGCAAGTTCAGGACCCAGCAGAGCTGACAGTGTAGTTTTAGTCCAAAGGTCAGTATAATGAGACCGAAGAAGAGCTAATATTTTAGTTTGAGTCCAAAAACAGAAAAAAGTTGATGTTTTAGTTTGAAGCTTAGGAGGGGGGAAATTATCTCTTACATGAAGAGGGTTAGCTAGACTTTTCATTCTATTCAGACCTTGAACTGACTGCATGAAGTGTACTCTATTTTGGAAAAGGAATCTGCTTTACTCAGTTTAGCGATTTAAATTTTAATCTTGTCACAAACTCCCTCACAGAAACACCTAGAATAATGTTGGACCAAATACCTGAGCATCATGTTACCCAGTCAAGTTGACATAGTATTAGCCTGTGAAAAGCTGTTCTGCTCACTGAAAGATGTGTAGCATCATTGTTAGCCTCTAAATACAAAATGCTAGTAGCACCATTCTTTCTTAGTTGTGGCAACAAATCAATAAGAACAACAGAATATTTTCTAGTTGTTTTCTAGGTGAAAAATGATCCCTGCTCCATAATCACTGTCATAACTGCATTATCATCTTTAATTCTCTCAACAGATTTGCTAGGAAGATAATATTTTTATCATACAAATAAAAAACTGACTCAGAATTATTAGATATTATGCCTAATGCCACAGAGCTAATACAGTTGTAAAGTCAGTATTTAGATCCATGTCTTCTGTCTCCAAATGCATTCTATTTTCAGTATACCATGCTGTCCAACCAGCATTGGAAAATTGGTTTAGAAGCTCAGGAGACAGATCTGACTGAGAAATATATGAATCTTGAGTTAATACAGCATACGGAAGATAGCTGTATCTGTAGTTGTGGAATAAATTTATCTAGGATAAAAATATAATTATTAGCCTCAGGAAGAAGGAACACTTTCCGAGGGAAAATATGGAATCTTGGAGTTCCCCATAGATTTGGCGGCACACATAAATCCACCCAATTGAGCTGAATCAGATCATTGCTGCAGTGATATTTATAGGTCATTGAATCTCTGCTGATCCCCAAAGGTCTCCCTTCTTTCATCAACAGAAATATTCACAATAAAGATCACTTACTTCATAAGGCTCATGTGCTCACATATGTTTTTGACTAACAATTCACTAGCACATGACCACAGATTATTTATTTTGGCCTAATAAAATATTGTCTGACCAAAAAACAGAGTCTTAGAGGAGAAAAACATAAAGTAAATTTTATGTGTATAATAATCATAAGGTAAACAGTTTTCTGAAGAGGAAAAGGCAAGCATAAAATAAGTTATCTCCATTCTAAAAGGAAGTAAGTAAAGTTGATGAGATTCCATGATTTTGTAATATTCTAGTCTTTGCCCACAAAATTAGAATAAGATAACTCTCTAGGGTTATGCTTGTAACCTGTGGTAACTATTTTCCAAGAAGTTCACAGTTCTTTTTGCCTCCTGATATACACTTTCTTGTGTAGTCCTCTCCCACACTAAAATAGACTTGATGTGTGCAATAAATAGGATATTACAGACATAACAGAATATGACTTCTGAAAGTAAGTCATAAAAGTCATTGTAGATTTCTCCATGGCTTATATGGGATCATATAAACTCTGAAGAAGGTCAGCTGCCCTAAGGAAAGTTCAACATAGTGAGGATCTGAGGTTTCTTGCCAATAAACAGCATTAACTTACCAGACGAGGAAGTGAACCATGTTGGAAGCAGATACACCAGCCCAACTTAAGCCTTCATATGACTGTAACCATGACCAAAATTTTATTGAACCCTAGTGAGAAATTCTAAGTTAGAATTACTTATCTAACCAATCCTGGAATTTCTGAACCTAATAAACTGAAATGATAAATGTTTGTTGTTCTTTTAAGCTTCTAAATCTTGAGGTGATTTATTAGACAGCAAAACTGAAGTAATAAAACATTTATTTGGAAGTAAAATAGGTTGATTAGGGAGAGGTATCTAAAATGTTTAAGTGATCATATTTTTACTTGTTCTATTTTCATCACAAATACTTTCCAGCTTGAAACAGAAAGGAAGGCTACCATGCAGTTGATTTCTAAGTCATTTTTCATTGAAGTTATCTAAAATTACACTAAAGGTAAAGTTAAAGAAGCCCTGATACAAGAAAATATTGACATAGGTATTTAAAAATAAGGTAAATATATTAAAGTTTTCTGATCCTTTGTTTTGTTCTCTATTGGGAGACACATTAGTATACTGTGGGAAAAAAAAAAGATGCTTCCAAAAATGTTTCCAACTGAAACATTTAAAATGCATTTTAGCTAGTGTAAATATGTTTTGAATATTAAAATTAGTTTATCTAAAACTAGACTAAATGAATGAAAGCCAAGCAGAATTCAGAGAATCAGATATTTTGTGTACTACAATCCATTGAACCTATTGATGACTAGTAAACACTAGATGGTGGATCATAAAGAGTTCAAAAATTGATTTAAAAGTTCAAAATGATTCCCAAAAGAAAGGCATTGACTTTATTGCTATTTATTTAACCTGCAGTAGTATGTATATAAACACTGCTCTATTTGGAACTTTTAAAATAAGCAGCTGAAAGAAAAAATAAAGTTCATTGATTAATTGCTCAAAAAGTCTAGGTTTTACAAATAAGAGAGTTATAACAAACCCAGTGAAACTATACATTTACATGATTTTAGAAGTCAAATTATATTTTAAGCTATATTTACTTTGTTTACAACTATTATAAGTGGTAGTAACTTAGTGATATACTTTGAAAGGCATTTATTTATAATAAACTATGTTTCAACAAAGGATGTGAAGGTTGATTTATTCCCCATCCGGATTTTTACTCCCATCTTAACCTTTATGCCATCTTTAGCACTATGTAGACAAATCAATACTGGCCTTTCAGGTGAAGGTTATTTCTATACTCACTTCTGGTTCAAATTTGTGTCAGGAGCTTCATCTTGTAGACCAACTAAATTTGTATTAAGATAGCCCCAATAATGTAGAGGAAGAAAAACAGCACTAGTATCACTTGGGAACCTGTTACAAATCTAAACTATTGGTCTGTACCTTAGACATACAAAACCTGAACGTCTGTGGGTGAGGCTCAGTATTTTTTTAACTTTTTTATTGTTGTTCAAGTTCAGTTGTCTATTTTCCTCCACCTCTCTCCCTGACCCCAGCCGTCCCCATTTCCCATCCTCAATCCTACCTACCTTTGGTTTTGTGTCCTTTATAGAGGTTCCTGAAAACCCTTCCCCCTTTTACCCCCATTGTCCCCTCCCACTTTCCCTCTGGTTATTGTTGGTTTGTTCTTTATTTCATGTCTCTGGTTATATTCTGCTTGCTTGTTTGTTTTGTTGATTAGGTTCCATTTATAGGTGAGATCATATGACCCAGTCATTTTTTTCAATAAGCCATTTGTGTGATTTGGATGCATGCTAAATTTTGAGAACCAATTCGAATCTAAAAGAAATTGGATTGACAAGTGCAATCAGACTCATGCATGCTTACTGGAAAAAAGAAATCTCACATTGAGGAAATATGTAAAAGAAGTTTTGGCGCAGCTCCACTAACTTCTTCCTAATTTAGAAATACAGAATATGTTACTTCAACTAAACTCAAAACAAAGGCAAAGGAGGTATCCACTCTTCTACTATGTAGGTACTGCCTTCTAAGACAGCCAAAATTATGTCATTTCTATCCTAAAATTATCTTTCTTACTATTCTAAACATTCGGAATGTAAATGGTCAGCACACAGTGCTATTGCCATGCTCTGCAGGCTGGGAAGTGAGATTAATAACTGAGCACTATACATTCTGGTGATGGTAGTTTTTGTTTGTGTCGATTTGGGAAAAAGAACAATTAATGCTGAAATAATACTGTGGCTTTCCCACAGTCCAAGAATGTGGTAGTAATGTAATCAGCAGTATTTAGCTAGAAGAGTGGAGCAAAAGAAACTAGACATTGAAATTTAATAAAATGAGGAAGATAAGCCTGCTTGCTAGCCAGGAAGCTATGGCTTCACAACCTAGGGGTTTACAACATTTCTCTGTCAAGAGGATTAGTACTCCTGCTTCCCCCACCTTCAGTACCAGATGACCAGGTGAAAGCAGAGGAAGGCATGCATATATGCAATGGATGTCAAAATGGCATGGAGGAAAGTGGTGGACCAAAGAGGCCTGTTGGTCTAGCCTAGAGAAAAGAGCGATTAGTTGTGAGGTGGACCCATCTGAAGCTTGCGTTAGCCTGTGAAGATGATTGGTTCTTTCAAAAAAAAAAAAAAACAAAAAACACCTAGTTCATCTGACACCCAAGCTAATAATCCCAGAGGAACAAAGATGCTTTCTTTTTCTTACCGGGTGACCTGCACTCACCCAGTGCGTTTGCACATTCTCTGTCTATGACCATGTAGCCTTAGCACCCATGTGGCCCATGGCTACTAAGGCTACACACACAGGCTCCAGGAGGTAGTCTGAATACCATAGCACAGCAATGGACTGCAGCTGTAAGCACATGCTAAACTAGCCAGATTCTGGAATGGGCTGTAATTTAATGTGGAGCTTAAGCTTTTGGCAGTGGCCTTCATCTGTCCTACTGAAGATAAAATTGGACTTTTTCTATGGCAAGACAGAGATATGACGTTAGAAAGCCAGGAGGGAAATCTCCTTAACTTTACATCATCAATAAACCATACCACAGCACCATCATATCCTCTTATGTGGGTCTCAGGAAATTCTTTACCTTTAGATACCACAGAGAGAAGCCCACTTCTATTACTAATAGTAAGACTGGAGGTAAATCTAATCTCCTCCGCTTAAGAGATTCACACAAGCTGAAGAAAACTTCCTTAATGACAAAACTCACTGTATACAATGAAACAACCTAATATTAATCAAATTTTAGTGTTTTAACATATATTCAATGCTCTTTCCCTGGATTCCCATACAGCTTACTTTGGTGTTGTTTTAGCCATTTTATTATCTGTTGTTCTCTTTCATAATACTTAAGAGTGTGACATTTATTTTTCTATCTTTATTATTTAATTTGTATCTTCCTTCCACCCATAGATCCTTGACAGCAGTATCCATGCCTTTTTATCCCCTCCCATTTAATGTCTGGTAACTACATTAGTGCTTTACATCTTGTAGACACAATAAGTATATGTGGAATAAATGAATGAGTGAAGTGAATGAATGTTTGGCTATGAACTCTATCACATCTGTCTCACTTTTACTGGCTTCATCTGAACCATCATTATAGCAGACACAAGGTAGGCATGTCACAAATATTTGGTCAATTAATAAATGTAATAATTTATTGAACTGATTTGTATTTTTCCAAGCTTGAAATTTATTTTTAAATGAAAAAATAAACTTATGGTTTATAATTACATATATTCAAATATGGTTTTGCCCATTTTTGTGATTCTGAACTTAAAATAACCTTACATTATTTTTTGCATCTAATTAAAATTATGTTTATGTTTTCTTTTGTTAATCCTTAATTCTGGTTGCAGAATTTTTTCTCTGTTTATTTGGGATTAGTTAATGAGATAACTCAACTGAGTGAATATGTTTATATAATTAAGAAAGCTGATGAGTAAATTTTCCATACACATACTTCCAGAACAGTTCAAAAGAGATTTATTGATAAAGAAAAATTACATGGCACTAGTTTTATACACCTGCTATAGTAACAGTATAATAATTCCACAATATTTATGTTAATAATAAAATAAGTGTATAGTTTTAGTTTTATGTAATTTTTTATGACTGGCTCACACTAACATCTTCACATTTCTGCCCTTTTATAAGCCTTGAAACATATCTGAATAACTCCTACAGCAGATAATCTCTGACAGCAAACATAGGCAAAATAGAAATTATCATAATTTTTTTCTTATTTTGTTTCTTATTTTTAATTTTAAAAGACATGTTACTCAACTTTTAATTCATAATATTTTTAGAGTAAAGGTAACGGAATTATAATGTACATACTATTGGCCAAGAATAGTTCTAAGTACTTTTTCATCATGATCACATTAACTTATATACAAAACTTCTAAGATAATTTTAGCCTCTTTATTTTACAGAATGGGAAATTGAGTGTCATAAAATGTCAGTAACTTGTCTAAGATGACATTGTCAGTATGCGTTCTATCCAAGGTTTGTGTGAATATTTAAGTCTGTTAGTTTACAATAACATATTAGTTATCTCTAGTGTAAGAAATAACCCCAAATCTAGTGGCTTAAAACAATTAATTTTCATTTTCCACAGATCTAAGGGTTGCTGATGGTTCTTTGAGTCTATCTAGGCTGGCTTGACTGATCTTTATCACCAGCTGGTGGCTGGACTGAATCCAGTTAGA
Source organism: Glossophaga mutica (assembly GCA_039655065.1). Taxonomy (NCBI): domain Eukaryota; kingdom Metazoa; phylum Chordata; class Mammalia; order Chiroptera; family Phyllostomidae; genus Glossophaga; species Glossophaga mutica. The sequence goes on from CM077304.1 coordinate 81,410,716, forward strand.
CTAGGATGGCCGCACTCATAGACCTGGCAATTTAACAAAGGCCAACCACAGTGCCGAGTTTTTCTTTACATAGGCTTTCCATCAGGCTAGATCAGGCTTGTTCAAATGATGAATTCCAAGTTTATCAAGAGAGCAAGCCTCGCTATATAGGCACCTTTTAACCTCAGTTTGCAACAGATTTACTAATGTCTCATCAGACAAACTAGTCACATGACCAAGCCTAGATTCGGAAAAAAAGGAGAAACTTTATACTATACAGCTTTTGGATAAAGGCCCAAAATGTGATTTTATACAAATAACATCAATTGCACATACTCTAGATACAATCATAGTCCTGAATGTGTAATTGACAAGACAGCCAATATTTATGGCATGTGACAAAACTTTTGATCATTACTTGTTTTGAGACATATATACACTGTTTAATCTACTCACCTATATTCGGGTAAAAATTTACAAAACATTTTGTTCCAATATATGCTCTTGGTGGAATTATTTTACCATGAATTATTTTTCTATAGCATTGTGTCATTTATTTCTATAAGAATTTTCAATATTCTAATTCTTTTTAGTGAACCTCCAAAAAGTCAAAGTCTAAAGAGTGCTTTGAACTCAGAAAGATTAACAAACATTTCTTTATCTGAACCTAAAGGCATAAATTAGATAATGATCATTTAATTTACAAATCGACTTGTCACAGTATTTCTTTCAATAGCCTCCTTCTGGCATATTAAAATAGGAATTGATTTATAAATGATAATTTATACACTTGCTTAGAGGGTAATACAACTTATTGATATAAAGATGGCCTTATAAAACTCATTAAATATTAATCCATTTTCTAAAATAGATGCAGTAATAATTAGTAAAATACATTGTAATGTTTTTTTTTTCTGAAATGGTTAATATGACTGGTAACTTCAATAACCTCAAGTTATTGAAGTTGAGTACATGCAGTATTACAAAATATTTATGTCAACCAGGACTTAGGTTATAGTTCAATATAGGGTGAATAATTTTGCATAACCATGGGCCGCATTACTTCTAAATAAAGGATATATTTGATATTATATTTTCTTGCCAGCTTAGATGACAAGCAATATTCAAATTATAAATCCTCTTGAATAAACAGACTGTTATTATGGGCCCAGATTATACTTTTCAATTACCATATGTTTCTAAATGTTTATTTGGGACTTTAGAAAAAGTAGATTTTTCTACTAGCAATCAAATAACATGAACCTTTATTTTGGTAATATTTGAAAGCATAAGTGCTGGAAAATAGAAGAAAAATGATCTTTAAATTCTCAGTGTGATAGAATAGAATTCTAGTATTTTGACCCAGAAAATACTCCAATTAACTTGAAATGCACTCAGGCTGACAATTAACACACACAAACATGCACACGCATACAAACAAAAGTGGTAAGAATATCACAAAAGCAAATTTCTGTTTCTTTTATGAAAGTGTCAGCGAATAACAAAAACACTTAAAGTTTTAAACTCGTTTCATTTAAAACAATAATTTTCAGAGGACTCCCTTTTTTCTTAAAGCATAATATAAAATCATCTTAAAGTATTACATAAAACACCTTCTTAGTTATGTATCTTGTTTTCTACAACAAAATGAAGTAAAGAAATAGATCCCAATGCTCATGGCATTGACCTCTTTGGTTCAGTGCTATATTCTTATTTCGTTCACATCTGAAGTACAGAATTCTGCAATATTATTAATATGTATGACTGAATTTCAGTTGAAAGGTTGTATTTGCACTTTGCTTTCTTCTTCCATATTGTTTTATCTAATATTCAATGAACGATTATTTTATAGTTAGCGGTGACCTCGTATTTTGTTTTTATTGTATATATTTTTTAATTTTTACACAATTTGCATTCAATAACTTCTGTGCTAGTTTCATATATACAGCAGAATGGTTAGAAAATCATATGCTTTACAGAGTGGACTCTCAGTGTTTCAAATGCCTACCTGGGTACATGCGTAGTTATTAAAATATTAAAATTGACTATATTCCCTATGTTGTAATCGCTTTATTTTTATTTAAAATATTTTTACCTTTTTCTTTCCTAAGGTTGTAAATAGTTTTATCACTGTATCATTGTATCCCAAACATGAAAGAACAAATGATTAAATACCCATATATCATTTCATATATCTAGTACTCAGATATTGGACATAAGGGGAAAACAAAGTGCAGTTTCCTATGGCATCTCTGTGTGGGCACTTAGGAAACTTAGTAGGAGAAAAGTTTTCTATTCATTATTGAGGGAGGAAATTGAAACCACATTTCCCCAACAATTTTTGAATTTACGAAAAGCTTCGTTTATAGGCTTAAAGTTAATGTAGACTTTGACTTAAAGATAAAAAAAAATAATAATAAGTAGAGGCAAATTAAAAGAAATATCAGGTTGGCCAAAAAAGTCTATTTATTTTTTCTGCAAAATAAAGGACATAATTTTTATTTCCACCAATAACTTTTGTTGATTTGGATATTTTGAATATGTTGGCTACTCCCATGTCCTATTATGTTGATTGTTCTCAATTAATATCTTGATTTGATCATTGTTAACTTCAATTGGTCTATCTGACCATGGAGCATCATCCAGTGAGAAATCTCTAGCACAAACCTCTGCAAACCACTTTTGACATGTTCGATCAGTCACAGTTCCTTTGCCATATACTGCACGGATCTCTTGTTTTTACTTTTTGTATTTCTGTTGCATTGTTACCTTTCTGGAAATAAAGCATAAAATGCCAAAAATGATGCACATTTTCTCCCATCTTCAATGTTAAAATGGTTACACAAAAATTCACCAGCTTTGATAAATTTTTGGTTTTCTAATGCACGCTGCTATGAAAGCTGCCAATGCAATCTAATGAAATAAGCCAGCCTGTGAGTGACAAATACCATATGATCTCACCTTTAACTGAACCTAATCAACACAAATAAACAAGCAAAATATAACCAGAGATATAGAAATTAAGATCAATCTCACAGAAACCAGAGGGGAGGTGGGAGGCAATAATGGGGAGAAGCAGGGAAGGGTTTTCAGGAACAACTATAAAGGACACATGGATAAAACCAAGAAGAGGTGGAAGCAGGGGAGGTAGGTGGGGATGGCTGGGGTGGGGGGAAGTGCTAGGTGGTAAATGTGGACAGCTGTAATCGAACAACAGTAAAATTATTTTTTAAAAAAGAAAAAATGTTTCAAATGTGGTTAAAGACAACTAAGTGCTGCTAGAGGCATTTTATGGAAAAAAAAATGAACTTTTTTTGCTAATCCAATACTTTAAAAACCATGTAAATTACTTTCTACCTGCTGTGAAAAGTATATTTACTTGAAAACTTAAATTTTCCCTAAGCTTAAGTACATGGGTAAATATACAAGTACATTTATCTGAAAAAATATACTGGATTTGAAAAATAAAATGTCATGGAACCCTTCCCAAATAATGTATAGAGTTAATAATAACTGAGAAGATATCCCCCAAATCCAGTGTGTAGGTGCCACATCAAAGTTCCATAGTAGAACAAAAATGCTAGAGAAGAAGATTGAGAAAGATGGGTAGATTGATCAATGGCTTTATTTCTGCAATTTTAAGTTAAGAGTTATGTGAGTGTACTCTAATAAATGAAAGTCATTGAGTTGCAATAAAATCAACACTAATTTATTTTGCGAAAATTTGATTTTTCTAGAAGATATCCCATGAAATAATACAGTTTCTAGATTAATCTTCCATAAGCCATGCTTTTCTATTTTTCTTATTTTTATTTAATTTACAATAGTCATTCTCAACAGGATTAAATCTGATCTCTGCCAATTTTAGAATAAAGCTTAACATGAATGCTTTTTTGTTTATGGCAAATTTTAATAATGGTATTTCTTTGTCAAAGTGACATTGCTTTTCAATTCACTTCCTCTTCCTCCTTTCCCTATCTCCTTCCAACACCTCTTCTATTCTTATCAATTCCAATATACCATTTGTAACAAATGTAACTGTTTCAGAAAATTATAATTTCCAAGAGGGAATTTCGGTTCATTTTGTTCATTAATACATTGCTTGTGCTTCTAAGTCAAGAAGAAGCAGAAAGCCTTAACAGACTGCTAACACCTGGTGAAATTGAAGCAGTAATCTCCCGGCACACAAAAGCCCTGGACTGGATGATTTCACAGGAGAATTTTACAAAACATTGAGGAAGAGCTAACCCCTATCCTTCTCAGACTATTTCAAACATCCAAGAAGAGGGAAGACTCCCAAACTCTTATTATGAGGCCAGCATCATCCTAATCCCCAAACCAGATAAAGATACAACAAAGAAAGAAAGCAACAGGCCTGTATTTCTGATGAACGTAGACACTAAAATTCCCAACAAAATATTGGCAAAAAGCATCCAGCAATACATTAAAACAATCATATACCATGATCAAATGGGGTTCATCCCAGGGCTGCAAGGATGGTACAATATTTGCAAATCAAGAAACTTAACACATCACATATACAAAATGAAAAACAAAAATCACATGATCATATCAATAGATGTGGAAAAAGCATTTGATAAGGATACAGCACCCACTTATGATATAAACACTCAGCAAAGTGGGAGTAGAGGGAAAATTCCTCAACATAATAAAGGCCACATATGAGACATATACAGCCAACATCAACTCAATGTACAAATATTAAAGCTTTCCCACTAAGATCAGGAACAAGACAAGGATGTCTGTTTTTACCACTTGTAGTCAACATAGTATTGGAAGACCTAGACATGAAGATCAGACAAGAAAAAGAAATAAAGGACATCCAAAATGGAAATCAGGAAGTAAAACTGTCATTGTTTACAGATGACATGATAATGTACATAGGAAAACCTATTGAATCCACCAAAAAACTACTTGACCTAATAGGCAAATTTGGCAAAGCAGTGGGATATACAGTCAATATTCAGATATTGAAAACATTTTTGTATACCAGAAATGAAATGTCAAAAACAGAAATTAGAAAAACAAATCACATTTGTAACAAGAAAAATAAAGTTCCTAGGAAAAAACTTAACCAAAGAGGTAAAAGACCTATATTCAGAAAACTACACAACACTGAAGAAAGAAATTAAGGAAACACAAATAAATGGAAGCATATACCATGTTCATGGATTGCAAGATTTAACAACATCAAAATGTGCATACTACCCAAAGCAATTTATAGAGTCAATGCAGTCCCTATTAAAATACCAATGAAATATGTCACAGGTATAGAATAAACATTTCATAAATATATATGGAACCATAAATGACTCTGAATAGCTGCAGCAATTTTGAGAAAGAAGAATAAAGTAGTATCACATTACCTGATATCAAATTATATTACAATGCCATGGTAATCAAAAGAATCTGGTACTAGCATAAGAACAGACACATAGTAGAGAGCCCAGAAATAAATCCAAGTCTCTATAGTTAATTAATATTTGACAAATGGGGAAGGAACAGAAAATGGAGTAAAAATAGTCCCTTCAACCAGTGGTATTGGAATATCTGGACAACTACATGCAAAAAAAAAAAAAAAAAAGAAACTCAACCACCAAATTACACCATACACGAAAATAGATTCAACGTGGAAAAAAAGACTTAAATATAAGTTGTGACACCATAAAAGTCTTAGACAAGAACATAGGCAGGAAAATCTCAGATATTCCACAGAGCAATATGTTCAACAATATGGCCCCTAGAACAAGGGACATAAAAGAAAGAATAAATAAATGAGATCTTTTCAAAATAAAAAGCTTCTGCATGGCTAAAGGAAACATAAGCAAAATGAAAAGGGAACCAACCGCATGGGAAAATATGATTGCAAATGATACCTTGGATAAGGGTTTGATGTCCAAAAGAAGTAAAGAACTCACACAACTCCATTTCAGGAAGACAAATGATCCAATTAAAAAATGGGCAGAGGACATGAACAGACATTTCTGCAAGGAGGACATACAGAGGGCCCAGAGACATATGAAAAGATACTCAGCATCACTAACCATCAGAGAGATGCAAATTAAAACCATAATGAGATATCACTTCACCCCTGTGAGAATGGCCATCATAAACAAATCAACAAACAACAAATCCTGGAGAGGATGTGGAGAAAAGGGAACTCTAGTGCACCATGGGTGGAAATGCAGACTGATGAAGCCACTGTTGAAAACAACATGGAATTTCCTTGTAAAACTAAAAATGGAACTGCCTTTTGACCCAGCAATTCTGCTGCTGGGGTTATACCTTAAGAATCCTGAAACCCCAGTTCAGAGGAACCTATTCACCCCAATGTTCATAGCAGCACAATATATAATAGCCAAGTGTTGGAAGCAGCCTAAGTGCCCATCAGTAAATGAGTGGATAAAAAACTTAGGTACACTTACATGATGGAATGTTGCAAACCGTTCAGCCTGGTTTCAGGAGTTGTAACCCTCACCCCATGGTGGGCTGTGTAAGAGCCTAGGGACCCACTTCATCTGGGTCTGTTCTATCAAGAGGACATAACCTACTAAGGAGACAAAGCGTATCTCCCTGGCAGGAGTACTGCTTCTGCCTTATCCATCTCTGGCACCAACGCTTGGTCGGTAGTCAATGATGGGTAAGACTCCTCATGGGAGGGGCAACCTAAGCCAGACATGACCACTTGGGAGGCCCTCATGGAAGGACTTGGGGGGCTGCAGCAAAGAGGATATGATGGACCCTTGCCCCCCAGCTATTCTGACATAGCCCGAGTCCTCATTTCCGTCTGGGAGATGTCTTCTGCTTCCTAATCGGCTAAACACCTGAAACTATGAGGGCAAGTGGTGCAGCCCTGTGGCAGCCAGGACAGTTCCCTGGGTGATCAGGCATAAGAAAGAATTCCTAAAGTCCTGTGAAACCTGCTTTGCTAAGAGTGCTCTCATTTAAATGATAAGGGTCCCAGGAGGAAATGGGTATGTCTCCCAAAGTTTTGCAACCCCCTTTCCTGACAGACACTGACTCAGATTAAGCCCTCAGATTTTTTTGAAATGTTAACCATTGTTTGATCCTTGCTGCCTGAATTCCTCACCTGTATTCCTGTGTATTTGAACTCAATAAAAGCCTAATGAGGAAGGGGCTCTGGGTCATTCTCCTCTGAGAGTTTGTCCACCTCTCCTCCCCAAGCAGATCATGTCTTGGTAGTTTTATTTTTATCCTTGATGGAGGGATGGGGCTTTGCAGGCAGAGCACCTCCCCATTTGGTGCCCAGGACAGGGGCCCCCCACAATGGAATACTACACAGCAGAAAGAAAGAAGGAGCTCCTACCCTTTGTGACAGCATAGATGGAACTGGAGAGCATTATGCTAAGTGAAATAAACAAGGCAGTGAAAGACAAATACCATATGATCTCACCTTTAACTGGAACCTAATCAACAAAAGAAACAAGCAAGCACAATATAACCAGAGGCATTGAAATAATGAGAAAACTGACAGTAACCAGAGGGGAGGAGGGAGCGTGATAACAGGGCAAACAATGGGAAGGGAAAGAAGGGAAATGGTCATCAAAGAACATGTATAAAGACCCATGGACAAAGCCAATGGGGGTAAGATTAAGGGTGGGAGGTGGGGGTGGGTGGTGCAGGAAATGGAGACAAGTGTACTTAAACAATAAAAAAAGACACTAAAAATATTCAGACAAATTTTAGTTAAATAATGCATGTGAGAATACATAGTTTAAACTTGTTTTTGTTCCACGTTATTTCCTCATAAAGTTAAATAAATTTTTGATAATTGTATTTATTCCTGCTTTAGAGTAGAGTTAAATGATATTATTTGAAATCATAGTAGAGTCAAAATACTGTATTCAAAGTGGTGGAATCAAAAATCATGTGGTCAAAAATCTCACGAGTTTTGCCATGTCTCATTTGATTAGGCCAGTCTAACCACATACCCACACAGATGGCTAAATGAAGTTCCACATTTGTGGGGGAACTGAGGTACTTCTAAATGGTTTAGAATACACTAACATACTTTAAGGTTTTAGGCTGGTTTCCCTGCTGGAAATGCTCCCTACCCAACACTTTGGTTGGCTTATTCTTGCATTTTAAATCTAACTTCAAATGATCTCATCTAAATAATTTACCTCACTTCCCTTTTATTTTCTAAATTAATATATTCATAACACTATATGAATATGCACATACCCGTACATGCTTACATGCATGTGTGTGTTTAGTTTGTATCTGTTTGTATCCCATGTTAGAAATTAAATTAATAAAGGACTGGGCACAGGATCATCTTCTATTTCAATTATATCCTCAGGATCTATGCAATTGATGATAAAAAGAAATCCAGCTAAGAAATTGGAGATTTCTCTCTGTTTCAACTTAAGCTCCACACTGGCAAAGTTGTCTTTTATTGAACTCTGGGGGATTTTTTTGAATGACATGTATATAGAAAGTGTTCAATTAATATTTATAGACTTAAATCCAGATGTCCAAGATAGCAACATCTCTCAAGGGTCTGTTTGTTCTCTATTTTTTTCTTGTGTGGAAATATAACAGATTACTGATTTAAAGTTATTCTTTTTTATAGTTCCCCTTAGCTCCCAATTCACTAATGCTTTAGAAAATTCCCTAATAAGTACGCAGATTTGGATCCAAGGAATGAACTGTGGCCTGTCTTAATGTTCTAATGTGGAGAATATGAAACAAAGGGCAAAGCCAATTAAACATCACAGCCAAATTAAAAGATAAAGTGTAGATTACTAATTAACAGCACAGATTCTACAACTATTTTAAGTTCAAATCTCAGCTCCTCCCATCATGAGGTTTGTGATTTTGAGCAATTTATATTGATCGCTAGCTGTGCAATAGTCTTCTTCTCTGTAAAATATTATAGACACCACTGCATATAGTGTAAAGATTAAGTAAGTCAGTATATGTAAAGAATTTGGAATTCTGCACAGCATGTTGTGAACAATATGTGTATTATTTACTATTTTAAAATATATGCTACAAGAAGGAAACTTCTAGAAAAGGATTAGAGGAGGCTTTATGATCTTTAACATTTTCAAGTTATTTAGCTTCTCTGTGTCTTAATTAGCTCATCTATACAAATGTCATTACAATAATACTATATTAAGGATTTCATGAGTTATAATATGGAAAGTGCTTAAAATAGGGCCAGTACATAGTAACACTCTAAAAAGGTGATCTATTTTGATAATGATGGTGATGTTGATGGAAAAGATTCTATAAAGGTATCAAAAACAACCAAGAGAATGGGAGAACACATGTGCCAATACATTTGATAAGGAGTTAACATCCAAAATTTACAAAGAACTTACAAAACTCAATACTGAGAAAACAAACAACCCAATTAAAAAATTGGCTAGGAAGATGAATAGACACTTATCCAAAGAGGACATACAGATGGCCAATAGACAACTGAAAAGATACTCAACATTACTAGTCATCAGCAAAAAGCAAATTAAAACCTCAATGAGACATCATCTCACACCTGTGAGGATGGCTATCATCAATACATCAATAAACAAATGTTTGGAGGATCTGGAGAAAGGGGAACCCTTTTGTGCTGTAGGTGAGAATGTAGACTGGTGTAGCCACTGTGGAAAACAGTATGGAGATACCTTAAAAAATTGAATTCGATCTGCCTTTTCACCCAACAATCTCATTTCTGGGAATGTATCCTAAAAAACCCAAAATACTAATTTGAAGGAACATAAACACCCCTATGTTCATTGCAGCATTATTTATAATTATGAAGATATGAAAGCAGCCCAAGTGTCTATCAGTAGATGAGTAGAAGGAACTCTTACCCTTCATGACAGCATGGATGGAACTGGAGAACATTATGCTAAGTGAAATAAGCCAGCTTGTGAAAGACAAATACCATATGATCTCACCTATAAGTGGAACCTAAACAACAAGACAAACAAGCTAACAGAATAGAACTAGAGACATGGAAATAAAGAACAAACTGACAGTGACCAGAGGGGAAGGGGGAGGGAGATAACTGAGAAAAAGGGGAAGGGTTAAATCAAGGATCATGTATAAATAACACATGGACAAGGATAATGGGGAGGAGGACTACATGTGGGAGATGGCGGTGGGCAGAGCAGGGATGAGTAATGGGGAAAATTGGGACAACTGTAATTGAACAACAATAAAAAATTTAAAAAATAATAATTAAAATGTATGGGACATTTACACAATGGAGTATTATTCAACTGTAAAAAAGGAAGAAAATTTTACCTTTTGTGACAGTATGGATGGACCTGGAGAACATTATGCTAAGTGAAATAAGCCAGTTAGAGAAAGACAAATACTATATGATTCCACTCATATGTGGAATCTAATGAATAAACTGAACTAATAAGAAAAATGGGGACAGACACATAGATGGAGAGCAGGAGGACAGCTGGTCGGGCAGGGGCGGTAAACAGGTGAAGGGACTGAGCAAAAAGGAAGGACTCATGGACATGGACAACAGTATGAGGATTGCTGGCAGGAGGAGGGTATAAAGGTACTAAATAGTAATGGAAAGAATATGATAAAGATTAAGTAATTAAAAAAAACAAGGCCAAACAAAAAATGCATATAGCAAAATTTAGAGACTAGTATGGTAAAATTTCTGGTAACCCTTTTCTACTTTATGTGCTCTTAATATGTATTGTATATAAAACATATTTTCTAGGTACATAAAGAAATATTGGTGTTTTTTGAACATGAAGTTTATCTGGCTCTCAATGTTTCATTAGAAAAATCTTACGAAGTACTTGTCAATGCATGTTACCAGATTCCTGTCAAATGCATTTATATCAAGTCATCTGCCAAGTTTACTTATCAGTCATACCTGTTGGCTTATGGTTATATACAGTGTTACTTTCCTTTTAATTAAAAGATGCTAATTTACAGTGCATTTGTTACAGTTTTAGGTTTGATGAAACCTTATTTTCCTACAAAAAATTTGTTTCACACCATCCCTCCATTTTTAGTATTGCCTCTAGTTAGAGCTTTAACTGATGAATGACAACTTCAAATTATAAGAGTGAGGTATAAAAAATATAAAAGAAGTTAACAAATTAAAATCTCTCTAAAATAAGCTATCGATTGTCTAAGTGTTGTTAGGCAACTATTTTGTAGTAAATTCTATAAATACTTCTCTTGATTTTAATGAGTTGAATCAAAAATAGATACAGATATGATTCATACCCTAGTATGATACTAACCATAATCCTTTTTCTTAGTTATAATGAACACTGAAATAATAAACATTTCCTTTTTTAGATATCATCATATTATCTAGGTAAGTATTTCTATAAAGTAATTTGAAAGATTGTGTACCAGCATTTAATTATCAGGAAAATTACTTAAGGTCATTTTTATATCTAATCCATGGCAATAAAGTTGCATTCAGTCAACAAAACCTTATCATAACCTTTATTCCCTTCAGAAAATTCTATTAATTCTAATTGTTGCAGGCCTAATGAAAGTGTGATTCAACATTCTCTAACTGACCTTGGGCCATTTCTTTTAAGGGGTGGCCATTTAGCCAATAAAAGGTGTATGAGTCATTTTGACTTTACATATTTAAAACTCTAAGCAAAAGAAAACATATCCTGTATGAATAGAGTTTTATAATAAGAATCTTAACACTGTCTTCTAAACCATGCCACTAAACAACTAAATCAGATCCTGTTTGTAAGTAGTCTTTGTTATCATGCCCACTGAACCAGCTTCATACGCTGCAAGGAACTTGTTCTATCATCCTCTATATAGTTAAAATTGTATCCTCCAGTTCTTTGTTTTATCTGAAAACTCTCTCTTTTCTAATGATACCAGTCAGCCTACAGCTCTCTGGAACCAGATGATTATATATTTTTACCAAAATGATTTTGAGAGTAGAGTTGCATAAAGCTAGCTCTCTAAAATCTAAAACATTACTTCATAAACAGCTCATTTTTATAAATGCTATTTTGAACTTTGCCTTTCAGTTGTACTACCCTTCACCACTTTACTCATCTATGTATAAATCTTAGAACGCCTGCCTCCAAGTTTACAAGAAAATGGAGGCCACCAGTCAGAAATTTGCAGAACTTCTTGGTTCCCTACCCATTTATCAAATGTATTCAATTCATACCAGTGTTTCCATTCTTTCCATTTCAGCATAAAACTTCCTCTTTCGTTTAATGTAATTCATACCTCAGGGACCTTTTATTTAAATCTTCCTTTTTTTCATATTTTAACCTGTTTCTCTCTTTACCTTTATCATGCCCAGAGTTATCGTAAGAAAGCCATTGCATGTAAACACACACACATACATCTCCAGCAACCCTTGTAATCATATCGGATCAACATAGATAATCTAAGATAAATGGCCTCATCTCAGGATTCTTAATTTAATCACAACTGCAAAGTCCCTTTTGCCATGAAAACTAACATATACACAGGTCCAGGAATTAGGATGTACACATTTACTAGACCATTATACAGCCTGCTACCACAACACACAAAACTAAAATAATCCTTTAAAAAATTATACACTAGGATGGCATCTCTCTGTTATAAGGCTCAGAAGGAAAATAATGTAATCTGCGTTGAAGGATCTTCAACAGCATTTTTGGCCCCCATTCAAGATATTGTTAGCATTCAAAATATAAATTTTTTAATTTATAAGTAATATGTTAGTTATAATGTTTTAGTTGCAATCTGATTAGAAAAAAGTATAAATGTGTTGTTTTATAAATAAATATAAATGAGGTGTTTAAACTCTTGAAAAATATACTTCCACCGACACATACAGAATGCCCATAAAAATAATAGGTACAAATGATTTTTCAGGTTTATAATTTTTGGCATATCTAAAGAAAACAAATATTATACTCAAAATTATTACATGGACATACTTTTATCATGCCAATGTTGTTCCTCTACACACTTAAAGAGCCTTGGGTGGCATTATTAAATTTCTAGGCTTTAAAACAAAATGCTTAGTTGAAGATGGAGGTTAAATATAAGCAGTGCATTGCATTTCTTTATAAAGGAATAAAGGTAGTACAACGCTATAACATTGCAAGAATGGAATTTGTGAATTGTTTTAGGTCGAACAACTATTTATATCAATTATAATGTTTTTTTCAAAAACCTTTCAAATACAGTGACCTTGAACTTATTTCACATATACATTAACTTTTTTTTGTTACTTGAATTTTTACATTCTTGCTCTACAGACAGAGCAGTAGCAAAATATTCTTCCTGAAACTCGAAAGACAGCCATCTCCTTACAAAGTTTTGTAGTAAGGAACACTTCAGTATTTCAATGGCATATATATACATTAACAGCATTTCAAAGGCATATATATACATATATATACATATATATTTACATTAAAACAGTAAATATATATACATATATTTATACTAGACAACAAAAATAATACCAGAGTTTCAAAATAAATAGACATAAAGTACACATTAGCCATGGCTAACATTTTTCTTTAATACATGTTAATCATATTGTTTTCAGTTTACCATGATTTTTGAATGTTAAATAAACCAATTATTTATTGAAATCACTGCATGAACTAATTCTTAACAATTCTTAGTTTCTCAGTGAGTAAGTGTATAACTGCAGGGAAATAATAAAATTCAAGTATTCAAGAAGATATATTGAAAGTTGCATTAATAAGATCTTTATGTTTCCAAATCCTTAATTAGTTTTATTGTAGTAAGTGTTCTCCAAAAAAGAAAACCACCTTAGAGATAGACAAAAAAAGAAAGAAAGAAAAGAAAGGGAAGAGAGGAAAGAAGGAAAGGAAGGAAGGAAGGAAGGAAGGAAGGAAGGAAGGAAGGAAGGAAGGAAGGAAGCCGGTCTTGAAGACTAATAGAAATATAAGGAGAGAGAAAGAAGGAGGGAGAAAGGGAGAGGCGACAATTTAAAAAATTAAATATAAAATGACATTTCCACCAACTTTTCAAACAATTTTCTTTAAACATCACTTTCCTTAAAATAATTTATAAACATCTTAACAAAATAACAACATGTCTCTTCTGTTCCTTGGATGTTATTCAGAAAAGTATTTTCTGTTAAAGTTTTGGGAGTTAGAGTACCTTACTGTAAATATTATTTTTCCAAAGCAAAGAGATTTCCACAGGCAAAATGGATTAATAATAGTCTTGTTTTTTACACTTTAAGTTATTTTATTAATATATTTTAAGAGTAAGTTAGGAATCTAATTTCCTCCTCCTCATTTTTTTTTGTTATTCTTAAGTTATTTATTTATTTATTTTTTAATCAGTATTTTTTTAATTGTTGATATTGTACAGTTTTCTGTCTTTTACCCCGCCCCCAGCCCACCACCCCAGCCCTCCCCACCTTCCTCCCATTTCCACCTCCCATAGTTTTTGTCCATGTGTCCTTTATACTTGTTGCTCTAAACCGTTCCATTTTTCCCCTGAAATTCCCTCCCCTCCCCCTCTGGTCACTGTCAGACTGTTCTCAAATTCAGTGTCTTTGTTTATATTATGCTTGATTCCCAAATTTCTACTGACAAAAGAATAAAATATATTTATTTTCAAGTAAGTATGTACAGAATAAAATTTTCATGATACAGGCATTTATCAAAAAGATCAAAACAACTTCATTTTTACCTCAAAATATATTTTTATTTCTAAGATTTGTTCAAAGTCAAGATTTATTAAATTTTAGTCCATATATAACTCCTTAAGTTTTCGCCTTATCCATATATAACTCCAATGCAGCAATATTTTCCTTTGACTTAACACACTCTTTCCTAGCTTAATTTTAATACTATTTATTGATTTCTGAGTTTGATATGCTAGTTATACCCTTTCAATACACTTTAAAATATTTTAATTATAAAATATGTTTTATATTTAAAATATTTTCTATAGCGGTATATTTAGGAAACCAGTTTTGGTCAAAATAATTCAATCTACTATGCACAGAGGTAAAATTAAAAAGATATGACACTCAGGTGTTTTGTCAGTAGGAAGAAAGATGTATATACTAAAACATTTATTAAAGAAAAACTTTTCTCAGTACCAAATTGGAATTCAAACTAATAGAACTGGTACAGTAGGGCTGTTTATCAATTCTCTGAAGAAATCCCAAATAGATTAGGAATATGTGGTAAATTTTTCATAACTACAGTAACAATGTATGAGATATGTGTGAGTCTGCACATGTGTCATTTGTATCATCAGCTTTAATTTTATTAGCATAGATAATAGTTAACTATAAAATATTTTAATTGTATCTAAATAACCCCACATTGCTGCTAAAATGTTAATTGTTCTTATATGAGTTTAAGGTCAAAGAGATTTTATATATATTAGGTACATATATTTCTGCCTAAATTTTAAAAGGTCCTTTTTTATTAATTTTTTTCTACTTCATTTTTTTATTGTTGTTCAAGTACAGTTGTCTCCATTTTCCTACCACTACTTTCCCCAGCCCCACCCACCCCCATCTCCCACCCTCAATCCTTCCCCTCTTTGGCTTTGTCCATGGGTCTTTTATACATGTTCCTTGATGACCCTATACACTTAAATTAATGTTTATGCTTATATAGAAACCTATTTTTAATATATACTCATAAGAGAATCCCTACCACCACCACTGCCGCCACCACCATCATCACTAGAATGAGCTTCATGAAGACAGGAATGATGTGAGCTATCCTGAACACTCTGTGAAGTGTTCATTGACAATCTGTATGCGTTCACTAAGTATGATAGAGCAAATGTCTATATTAATTTTAGTCATCTTTAAAAAAGGTCTTGAGTATCAGTTTTATATCCTACATATGAGTGAAGTCATGTTTCTTAGCTTTTTCTGACTGGCTTCACTTAGCATGATATTCTCAAGACCCATTCATGTTGTTGCAAATGGCAGTACTTCATCTTTTCTTATAGCTGAGTATTAGTCATTGTGTATGTGTACCACATCTTTTTCCAATCCTTCATCTAAAGACACTTTGGCTGTCCCCATTTATTGGCCACTGTGAATAAGGCTGCAATGAATATAGGGGTGTCTATATCTTTGTGAAAACATGTTTTTGAGCTTTTCAAGTAGATACCCAGGAGAGGGAGTACTGGGTCATACTGTAACTCTGTTCTTATTTTTTTGAGGAGCTACCAAACTGTTTTATACAGCAGGTGTTTCCGTCTACATTCCCCCCAGTGGTAAATGAGAATTCCGTTTTCTCCACAGCCTCTTCTGTGATCACTTATCTTGTTGATAACGGTCCTTCTAACAAGACTGAGGTTGTATGACTTGCATCTCCCTAACAGCTGAACACCTTTTCATACATCTGTTCACTGTTTGTATGTCTTCTTGAGAGAGGTGTTTGTCTAGGTTCCCTGCCCATTTTTCAACTAGATTATTTGTTTGGTGTTGAGGTATAAGAGTTTGTTATATATTTATATTTTTGATATTAAACCTTTTTGGGGGCTGTTGTTGACAAATATAATCTCCTATTCAGTTAGTTGCTCTTTTGTTTTGTCAGGTTTTTTTTTTTTTTCCTGTACAGAAGCTTTCTAGTTTAATATTGTCTCATTCATTTATTTTTGTCTTTACTTACTTGCTTTGAGGTCAAAGTCAAAATGTTCTTCATGAACAAGGTCTATAACTTCAGTACCTATATTTTTTTCTATGTAATTTATTGTTGCATATTTGAAAACTGAAACTCATGGACACAGGCAGGAATGTTGTGGTTGCTAAAGGGAAGGGGATGCAGGGTGGAGGGGGACCTAATATATTGTGACAGAACATGGTTTGACTTTAGGTGGTGGACACAGTGTAATATGCAGATCTAGTATCATAAAACTGTACACTTGAAACCTATATGATCTTATTAACCAATATCACCCCAGGAAATTTAATAAAAATTAAAAAATCCTTATATGCACATAAAAGCTAGTTTTTTATTATTGAATTTTCTAATAGCTTGATTTTAACATAATCTCTCAAAATGGTGGCTATCATCTTCAATATCTAAAATTCATTGATTGCATGTTTCTGTAAAATTATTTTTATACATTTTTTATTTATTCATTTTGAGAGAGGGAGAGAGAGAAAAATTGGATTGTTGTTCCACTTATTTATGTGTTTCTTGGTTGATCTTGTATGTATGTGCCCTGACCTGGGATCAAACCCACAACTTTGACTTATTTGGCCAACACTCTCACCAACTGAGCTACCTGGCTGTTTCTATAAAACTCAACACATTTAACAAAATATATTTTCCTTGCCCATTTCTTACCTAAGTAAGTTTCTCAGATAACTTCAGATTCCTACAATGTAACTATGATGAACCAAGAAACTTCTCTTACAAAATACTATTAAGAAACTATTTTCACACTATACCTTATACAGGCTTTCCTAGGGTACCTTAAGTTACCTTTTCCTAGAAACTTTTAGAATTACTTTTTTCCTCCTATCTTAAAAAATTTCAGTTTTATTTTAATTAGCATATCTTCTCTCCTGCATTACTATTTTTTCTTTCTCCCACCTTCCAGCCATAATTAGGATACGGGCATTCCTGAGAGACTGATATGTAGGCAGATACGTATATATGAATAGATGATGATGATAGATAGACAGACAGATGATAGAAAGATGGATGCACTCATCTCCTCAGAAAACCTCCATCCATAAGCCCTTAGTTAAGATAGGGAGGATATTATCTTTTGCTTCAAAGGACCCATTGAGAACTTGGTTTATTGCCTACCATTTTAATAAGTAATTATTATTATTGATTAATTATACTTATTGATTGATATGTACTTATTGATTGATATATACTTATTGGAATCAGCACCAGGCACAGAGTTTCAGACACTACAGATACATTATTGTTTGATCTGAATTCTAGAATGATCTAAACCTAAATAATTACTTTCTACTTTATTTTGCAATTAAATCCTCCTATCACTCTTATAGTAATAACTTCAGCCATTATACTTTGAACCAGTGAATTTCTCTGTTCATGTTAAAATGTTTTAGGCTGGTGATGTACATGTATGGATGCATGATTAAATCTCATATACATTTACTAATTTTCTTTTTTGGTTCATAAACAACAAAGTGAATGCAATTAACAATATATATTGCTTATTTGATTAAAAATTGTTTCTCATTTGAATTAAAATAATTTTATTTTATTTTAATGTATTTTTTTGATTATGCTATTGCAATTGTCCCATAGTATGTTCTAGGCAAGTCTATGTGTAATTGTATTGAATCTTTGCCACATGTTTATTATATTATTTTTTTTTTTTACTGGGGAGGATTTGGGGATTACTTAAGTTAGATAACATGCATAATATTATCTTTTTTTTCCATAAAGCTCATCTTTGAATAATGGCTTTTTACCAATGTGATAAAACGACTACTTGCACAGTTGGCTGAAATGTACCAGTGTTCTAAATTGGTGAGCTGGTTTCTTATCTCACTTCAAAGCCAAAGCCTTAGGATACCCAGGGCTGTTATCGTCCCCTCTACCCTCAGTCACCTATACACACTCTTTCATCCTCTCTTCTGACTCCTGCCCTCACTTCTTCATGGCACCGGAACTGGTCTCCCTGTCATTCTCCAAATTCACCACTTTTTTTTTTTTTTTTTTTTAGCCTTAAGTGTTATTACATAGATGACTTCATGATAATTTGATCTACTAAATGTATGTAGTGAAATTTTATTTTCTCAAGAACTAGCCACACTTAAACAGCACCCTGCACCCTCAGCTTTCCCTATCATGCCTGTCTGCTGTACTTTTCTATCTCTAGATTTTAGGCTTGATACGCATGAGAATTCTGTGTGTTTGGTCTAACACTATACCCCTATGGCACAGATCAATGTTTGGCTCCAAGTAAGTACTTAATAATGCTTGTGGAATGAATTGATAAATAAATAAATCATGTGTGAAAATAAAATGCTTAAAGTCCATAATAAATTTGACAGAAACAATACTTATCAGCACAGAACTGATTATACTTGAGAGCTACACAATTAACCAAAAGTCATGTCCTTGAAAGTCAAACAGGCTTAAATTTAAATTCATCTCTCTCCTATCTCTTATTTATTATGTGACTTTGGAGGATTACTTAGTAGCTAACCAAGCCTATAACTCAAAGGTAAAATGCTAATAATTGTTTCACAGCCTTATTTAAGTGTTGAATAAGAAGACGTGCACCAGGTAGTGACATTTCCCCCTTTCTACCTGTACCCAGTATTGTAAGATACACATACATTAAAGTGAATATGAAATTTATCTTCCAAACCCAAACGGACTAAGAGTGAAAGGGGCCCCAAGCAAACCAGAATATATGATTTGTCTACCTATTTGGTACACATAAATTCAGACGTAAAAAGACAATAAAAGGATACCAAGTGTGCTGGACACAGTGAATTGGCACTTAGAATAATGTGCAGTGTTTCTGGAAGCTGGAAAGCTAAAATGATTTCCCAAGACTCCTTTTGACAAGTTTCTAAGTATGCATTACATTTGCCAGTTAAATACATACTATGAGATCTGGAAAGCAGAAAGTATAGGAGAGACTGTTCATCCTCTGCTTTAGCTGTTACTACAGAGAAGTGCAGGGCAGAGATTTTTTAGAAACAGATGCCTATGCTTACTACTCAGTAACTGTGTGGTTCTTGAGAGGAAGCTGGCTTTCTAGTCCCTGGATCTTAGCCACAGTGGTATTTTCTTGAAGTCACGTAGAAAGAGAGCCCCCTGACAAGCTAGTTCTGAGTGTTAGGCTTAGAGGCCCTTTAAGTGATGAGTAAGCATTAAAGCTCTCGTAAAAATCTCTTCTGCTTGTAATTGCCTAGGCAGCTTTCTGTTTCCTGCAACTGAAAGCTAACACACAAAAATGTACTACAGAGCCTCCTGATTCACAGAGCTGCTTCTCCACTTAATGCTAATATAATCTTTTCCTAAGTGGTCTTCACTGATTTGCTTAAATAGTATACTAATGGATGTTGAAATATGTCTTCACTTCAGTCATGGATCTAGAAGAATTATTTCTCTAATTGGTTGCTCCTCAGGAGGCATTACTTCAAATACATCTGTTGTGAATAAAAATGTCTGGGGAAAATAACATTACCTGCTGAATTACATGGCAAAGCTACACAACATCATTAATATTCTTATCCAATCTTAAACAGTTTTTCTGATGTTGAAAATGTATAACTGCAAATTAAATCAAGTTTTTAAAAATTAATGTTAGTGTGCTGTGCTAAATACAAGTATGTTCACCTTCTAGAAAGTTAGCATTACATATACACAGGGACAATCTTTAGTAGCTAACTAAAGCTGAAGTTTGCTTTTCTCCACCTTTGTTAACAGAAAAGATATGCTGAGTTTTCTGATAGGTTTTCAAGGGATACAGAGAGGAATCCCTAAAATGTATAACTTTGGCAGGCACGATATTTTAGCTCAAGGAAATTGAGGCACAGAAGACTCAAGAAAAACTTTTACCTCTCCATTAACTTCCTAAAAGAATTTAGAAAAAAAGGCCTGGCCCAGAAAGTGAGTTATTATTGAAGATAACTTTTTATCCTAATGACCTATGTGTATGGCAGCACAAATATCTACTCTTTTTTTAAAGATTTATCTATTTATTTCTAGAGAGAGGGCAAAGGAAGAAGAGAGAGAGAACCATCAATGTGTGATTGCCTCTAGTATGCCCCCTACTGGAGATCTGGCCCGAAAACCAGGCATGTGCCCTGATTGGGAATCAAACCAGCCACCCATTGGTTCACAAGCTGGCACTTAATCCACTGAACTGCACCAGCTAAGGCCATCTACTCTTCTTATCTTTGTGAATTGCCCTACTTTCCTTGGAAGCCCCAGGCCCCTATTTCATTTCTGATTTTAGATGGCATATAAATCTTAATTCCCTGACTGTTTTGGGGTCTTAATTTTATGGGACTCCTGTATCTACATAATTAAGCTTGGTTTTCTCCTGTTAATCTGTCTTATGTCATTTTAATTATTAAACCAGTCAAAGAACCTGTAAGGGTAGAAGGAACTATTTCCTCCCCAATGGAATTTATGATACAGAGAAATTTTTGCTTATATCCTCAAATTTATAATACACATTGGTTAAGGTCTTCTTGTAAGCCCATATATATATATGAGCTTATATTACTATTTGAAGTATACAATCATATATATATATATGCGCACATATATGTACATACATATTTACATATATAAAAATAAAAAATCAGATTGTATACATAAAATGGTTATATATATATATATATATATATATATATATATATATCATATATATCCAAGTGGTTATATATACATATATACATATATATAGAATTTTGCTTATCTGAGAGAAGGCTTTATTGTTAATTATATTACAGGGTAAAAAATATATATATATATGTCATAAACATTATTTTCAGATTTTCAGATTTGAGGTAAGTGTTAAATTAGCTCATAGCAAAATCTTCATGAAACTGTTTATATTTTTGTGAATTTTGTATCCCTGACTGTGAAATGATGAGGTTTTTAATAATTCAGTACTTCAGTAAGCTATTTTAGCCTTAGGTAAAGCTGAGTCAATGAGAAATTACTATGGCCTATGTTAAGACTCCAGGCAGGAGAACAAAGCTGTTTAGGGACAATATGTTTGCCTTAAGTTTGAACAAAATTCAATTGTGCCTACACTATGATTACAAATATGCAAATTTCATGAATGCAAATAGACAGCAGGTGGAAGAGAACAGGTATGTTACTGTATTTGATTTGATAGAACGGTAGGATTTAAATTTTTTTAATTTTATTTTCAGGTGTGTTATTGGTACAATAAGTGGTGATAAAAAGTAGAGTGAATTAACTTCTCTCTAGTGTTTTATTTCCAAAAGGTAACTTTGTTGATATCTGTATATTTAATATATACTAGGTCAACCATCTGAAGTATACAATCTGATCAAGTATCCTCCTAATAAGTAAAGGGCGGATTCAATTATACTTAACTTATGAATGGAGAAGTGAAGCCTCAAGGACCCTGGGGCTTACACAGAGCAAATGGTTTCATTACTGTACCTGGTAATGGCAGATATAAAGAATGCAACCCTACCACCATCAAACTCTTTTAGGTTAACCAAGCAAATCTATTGAAAGGAGGTATTTCAAGCATAGAACTTTTCTACAGTTAAAAACTGTATAAATAATAACACACTACTTCTCTTAGCTTATAAACACAGACAAGAAAATGGCACAAACTGAGCAAGAATATAAAAAGGAAAAGGACATTAAAATTTCATTATGTTGCCTCTGGCTTACACAAACTATTTCAAAGATGCAATGACCTCTTCCATATAAAATTTCAGAAAGTCAAAGTCAGAATATTTCCTCTCTCAGAAGTTTTCAGAGTTTGTGTTTTAAATAGCATTATGCCTTTAGGACTACATATTTTACAGCAAAAACTAAGAAACTAGAGAACCAAGTAAAAAAACCCTGGGGACTTTAAATCTCTTAGATTTACTTTAAAATTTTTTTTGAGGAAATGAGTTTCCCATAAAGGGACACTAGGGCTATCAAAAAAAATCTGGAAGTAAAGCAAATGAAATATTCAATGACTGTTCCCTGAATTACAAAAGTAATGAAGAAAACCATTGGCAATAGTAACCCATTTAAAGGCAAAACTCCTTCCAAGCTGATCTCTCTATTTCTCCTGTTTCTTCATTTCAGTGGTGACATCTGCCGTGGAATAATTGGACTCTACTTATCAGGGTCAACACATCTGCTAATAAATAGCAACATCAGTTTCCAAGCTTTGCATTTTCAAGTTTAATACTGTACTTAAACAGTACTAAAACGTTTAACTACTCATTTGTTTCATTCTGTAAGCAGTTTCAGCTTATTTAAGCAGCCTTTCTGTGAAAATATATACTGTACGTAATATGAGTTTAATAATCTTTCATGGATATGTAGTTCAAAATCTCTAGAACAAAAATTAAAATAAAACTAAACTTGCATACAATTGTTCACTGCTCTCCCATATGGAAAAATATTTTATTATTGTCCAATTATTGTAAATATGTTTTATTATTGTTCAATTATTAAAATATATATTATTGTTCAATTATTTATATATATATATGTGTGTGTGTGTGTGTATGTATATATATATATTTCCATATGGGAGAGAAGTGAACAATTGTATGCAAGTTTAGTTTTATTTTAATTTTCTTTTTAAATATATTTTATTGATTATGGTATTACAATTGTCCAATTTTCCTCTCTTCACTCCCCTCCACCCTGCATACCCCCTCCCATCCACATTCCTCCCCCTTGGTTCATGTCCATGTGTCATACATATAAGTTTTTTGCCTTCTACATTTCCCACACTGTTCTTGCCTTCCCCCTGTCTATTTCCTACCCATCATTTATGCTACTTATTCTCTGTACCTTTTCCCCCTCTATCCCCCTCCCACTCCCCTGTTGCTAACCTTCCATATGATCTCCATTTCCGTGCTTCTGTTCCTGTTCTAGTTGTTTGCTTAGTTTGTTTTTGTTTTTGTTTTAGGTGTGGTTGTTAATAATTGTGAGTTCAGCATCACCAAGCCCTTATTATATGAAATGTTAAAGGGACTTATCCAAGAAAAAGAAGATAAAAAACATATTTTAATTTTCATTCTAGAGACTTTGAACTACATACCCATGAAAGACTATTGAACTCATGTTATGTATAGTATATATTTTCACAGAAAGGCTGCTTAAATAAGCTGAAACTGCTTTTATATTTTTAAATATATTATTATAGCCTTTAAAATTTGCAAAATTTATTGTGCCATCCAATCTTCAATATACAGAAGTCATTTAAAATTATTTAGGAGCTAGATTTCATATAATCTCTTCCTTTACCTTAAAAATGAAAAAGCAGTACAGGTTTGATATATTTGATGTATTATTTTGAGATGTTTTAAAAATAAAGCAGTATGGGTTTGATATATTTGATAATATTTGATACATTATTTTGAGATGTTTTAAAAATACAAGTCAAGGATACTTGTTAGATACCTGGGTATATAGCATAGCTAGGATATTACAAAGAAATATACAACTAAAATGTTTTATTAAATAATTTAAAACTCACTAATAATACTATGTGTATCTACCACAGATTATTATGTATATGTTAATCATATGAAACAAACTATAAAAATATAAAGTATGGTTTGTCAGATTGAAAAATATATATTTTTTAAAAAGATAACACCGTAATGGTGAATTGATAGAGAATTTGAAATCTCAAATAACATTAAGTGTATAATAAAAATAGTACTACATTTTTAAAGAAATATGGTCATATGGTTAAACATTTTAATTGTGTATGCCATGACTCAGCATTCAAAATCATAGATTTTTCTATGCGAATTGATTACATACTTTTGTAAAGACAGATAAAACAAGAAAATTCTTTTACAATTTTTCTTTTATGTTCTTAAATTGATATACCTGTGATTTTATTTTTAATAATACTTGCACATCATGTCAAAAATACAGAAATATTAATTAAAATTTCATCATCTATTGAAATCAAATTTCTTACTATAAGAAGAGTAATAATTTAGAAAATATGTTTATCAGAGTTTCTATATACATATATAAACTTTTATAGAAAACATTGTAAGACATTGCTGTTTTTCATGTTGTTTTCCTCACTTAAAAAGTGTTTTTTCTCAAAAGAAATATATAAAAATTGTCCCTACCAAATAAGTCACTGTAAGTCATTCAATATTTCTGTATTGATAGATACTCAGATTAATTTTGTTTTTATTTTTTCCATTTCTAATAAAGTGGAATGAAAACGCTTATAGCATATTATTTCTCTGTGATGACCTTTCAATTTCTCTTTGGATCAAGTCCCAGATGAGATTACTGGTTCCATGGGTATATGTAATTCAATGTTTAAAATGCTGTTAGACAAACTCCATAAAGATCGGAATGATGACCAGTTCCGCTTGATGGTGGTTATGGATGTGTACATACTTGGCTGTACAAAATGTGATCAATCTTTCAGATTTCTCTCAACCTATTTTTTTAAACATCTCATTGTTTCAATCATCTTGTCCTTGATGACTAGTGGAGTGGAACTTATTTTCATTAAAAAACTATTTGCATTTTCTCTTCTGTGAATTTCCTGATTACAGTCCTTTCTCATTTATCTTGTGGCTGTTTCTTCATTTCATTAACATGTAATTTTTGGTGTAAAATTAAAATATTAACTTCTTACACATCAAATTGTTACAAATAATAGGTGGAGCCATATGCATTCTCAATATGTGACAGTTTTTGACATGCCAAATGTTAATTAAGTATATTTCACTCAAATATTTTATTTCAGACTTTCATTTGCCATTTGACTTTGCTTATAGTTTCTTTATTTTATATTTTTATTTTTCAATTGCAGTTTATACTTACAGTTTCCCTATCAAATAAAAATTTTAATTGCATGTAATCTGTACTATACATACTTTAATTGTACTTTATTTTAATATTATTATAGTTTTTTAGCTTCCTATATAGTATAAAATGGGACTATTTTTTTTCTTTCAAAGATATAGCTCTTTTTTATGTCTTCAAAATTAATTCATTATTTTCAATTTATCTGTGGTACTAGAAAATGATTTTAAATAAAAAATTTTCCATACTTTTAGAGTTAATTTAACACTGAAAATTATTTATATATATACATAGCGTAAAACTAGTTATTTTACTTATCTTTTGATTATGGCTTCTATATAATGTAAAATGCAAAGTAATCACTAATTAAATTTAAATTGTATAAGACAGTAATATTAATACAAATTACATTAATTAAATATGTCAACTGATGGTTTGGCCTGAAGCTAAAGTGTCATTCACCATGACAAAATGGTACTGATAGCTCTGACTCATTTTCCTACAGGACCGATCTTTGCATATGTCAGTGGATCACGTGGTGACTCAATGTTGTCAAGCATCTTTGATTTAAAAAACGTTAACTCAATCTGTAGCATATTGTCATTCCACTGTCACTTGTCTCTAAGGCATCATAAAGATTATTTCTGTAATTTTGCAAATAGCCTGTATGTTTTTAAAAATGATTACTTGGAAGTAACATGTTTCCAAGCACAAATGGAAGTCCAGACCCTAAAATCAGATGGTCATTCAATAATTTAGAATATGGGTCTATATTTTATTATGCATACTAAAATAAAAATACAATGTGTGAAAATTATTGTAGAGAACTTCTAGAAGCATGAGAATATCTCAGGAAACACTACGTAGATAGAATACTGCTGTATGGACTTCTCACTTTCTTTTTAACAAAGGTCTGACAGGGGTGTCCAACCTTTTGGCATCACTGGGCCACACTGGAAGAAGAGTTGTCTTGGGTCACACATTAAATACACTATGACAAATTGTCACAAAAAATCTCATAATGTTTTAAGTAAATTTATGCTTTTGCAATGGGCTGCATTCATAACCAACCTGGGACAGGCCGCAGGTTGGACACCCCTGGCAGTATAGATGTATAAATAAAAACCAGAGTAAATGCAGACCACTTGCATTTTACACCAGCAATATGCACACACTGCACTAGCTGCTCTTTAGCCACAATCTTCTCATAAGCCCTTTGGAAGCATATTAACCATGCCTATGTAGCAAAGAAGAAACTGAAGCTCAGAGAAATTGAAGAACTGAAGCACACAATTATTAGGCAGGAGACAGGTTTGGTACCTAAAAGCATCTTTTTAAACACCCTGTCTTTCTGCTCCCAATCCTAGAGCTGAACTTTCAGTTGAGCCTCTGCTATTTAACTGGTTCCTGCTCACCACATATGGCTTCATTTCACTGCTCTCATATTTGCTGAAAAATGTTAGATGAGGTAAACAACTTATTGAAGAAATGAGCCTATGGCAGTCAATTTAATTCCAAAGCTCTTTCAAAACCTTGCCAATAATTTTAGCTGTTTTTTTTTTTTTTTTGGTCCACATATGGATGTAACGCATATTGTAAAAAAATAAAACATACTTTATCATAATTAACATCAATATGATTATGCAGATGGCCTAAACCTACACAAGCATACAAAAAAAATGACATAAATGTAGACAAACAAAAAATTGGGGAGATCAGGCTGGCATGTTTAATTCCCTGAATTTTAACCTAAATTGGATTCAGCGCTACTTCCAGCAAAATTCCCTCCTGCTTTACACCTGAAAGCAGATGGAGGCAGATTGCATCATGAGTTCAGTCTTTTCAAATTACAATAGTTTATGACGCTCATCTGCATTTTAATCAGATACAAAGGATTTATTCCTGAAATGCATCAAGAAAGCCTATTTCCAGCACCTGGAAATTCATCAGAGAGTTTATAGCCAATTCAGTACAATATGTTGTACATTTTAACTTTGTATCCCTTTCTCTGGAGTATGTAATATTACACAGGTAGAGGTCTTTTATTAAAAACTACCCCAAATCATTTCAAATAGTGACAGAGAGGTGATATTATGCCACCAAATCATTTATTAATATTTAGCTCCTGTTTTATAAGTTTAACAATTTAACAAAATAATCTAAAATATTTTATTCTAATAACAATATTTTCAGTATTTTGAAGCTTACATCAAATGCTACCTTTGTCAGATCTAATAAGAAGTGATCAACATGCAGCTCGTCCCTGGTAATTAAATGAGGTGCATGAATAGTACTTTTTTGTCAAAGAATATTTTGTGGTAGTATTTTTGTGGCATAATAATTTATGTCTCTTCTATGATAGAATATTTCCATTTTACTTTTCAGAGAATTCTATCTAGTTACTCACTTTTCCCAATTTTATTATTTACTTATCTGCACTTTCCTAATGGGAAAATAAATATATTACCACTTTAACTTTTTAGGTGTTTACCACTTTATTGTTAAAAATAACAAAGGGAAACATTGTCGACAAATTAGTAGTACCTTATTTCTGGACTAAATCACACAACCTTTCAAGATACGAATTTACTTAAAAAATGAAATTATCTTTATTTTTCATAGCACTATGGAGAAGCGATAGTAGGAATTAGGTGGTAGAGAAAAGGAAGCCTATATTAGAGAAAGCACATTAATGCAAAAAAAAGAAAAAGCTCCATACCTATAGGCCTAACATTTGTTTTACTAGTATAGTAGATCAGAGCAAATCCAAAATCAAGTATAGATCCCATTCTCAGTAAAAAATAATGTAGGGAATTTCATTAGCATAACAGAAGGAACTATGATAGAATAGAATCCACAACCTTTCATTAGAAGACTTAAATTTTCTTTTCTGCTTGGTCATTTACTAGCTCTGTGATTTTGCAAATGCCTTTTAACCTCATTGAAACTCAGTATTATTAGTTGTGAAATGAAGATTGTATTTACCTCCCAACATAGTTGTAAGTCTAATGATATAATATATATAAAACCTTTCAAACTGTTCAGTTAGATAAAAATGCCGTTATATCATTTTGTCTTTCTTTGAGAGGTGGCCATCATTATCAACACATTCTAAGGTTTCCTGTGCATTTTTTCAGAATCTAGTTCCTACAGGTTCTTGGTGAGGTTTGTCAGTAAGAGGCACATGTCCAAGATTTGAAAGGTGAAGTAGGAGATGCCATTATACCTGTAGCCAGAGGGAGTGGTAGAAAGATGAGTGAGCATAAGTGAAATTCACATCACGCTCAGGGGCACAGGCCTTGATTCTTCAGGCTGGGATATTCACTCTTAACTCCCCCAAACTTCACTGACTTGTTCACAACTTTCACTTTCAGTTCTTCCGAAACTGTATTTTGTTTTTCTAATGTTAAATAATTTTCACCTAAAATATACTGAATAATTTATACTCTCTTGGCCAAACCATAAACGATATATCATTTACTTTTTTGATCACTTACTGGTGACTAAGGAAATGTATAGCAGTAATTTGTGAATGCAAAATAATCAGTAATGCAAAAGTAAGTTAATTATATAATACCTTAATGAAGCAAATTGTGGCACTGTTCACAAATTTTCCATTGTGAAGTCAAATTCTTCCTTGTGTTTTTTTTTTTTTTTAATTCTCACTATCTGTTGTTTTGTGTGTGTAGGTGTATATGTGTCTGATTACCATGATTTTCTAGAATTAAAAAAATTAATCTAAGTTGTCTAATTTACTGGCATGTAATTTTCTATAGTATTCTTTACAACCCTCTTTTTCAACAAATTCAAGGTAATGTTACTTCTTTTATTTATGATTCCAGAAAATTAAGTGTTCTCTCTTTGTTTCCTGGTCAACCTAGTTATAGATTTGTCAATTTTTTAAATGTTTTTAAAGAACAAGCTTTGGTTTCCCAAATTTCTCTGTGTTTCTTTTTATACTTCAAAAGGTACACTTGGACTTCTGGTCAAGATGGAGGCACAGGTAAGTACAGCTCACCTCCTTGCACAACCACATCAAAATTACAACTAGCCTATAGAATAACCGTCACTCAGAACCATCAGAAACTGAGTTAAATGGAAGTCCAACAACTATGGATTAAATAAAAAAATGAAAATCAGCCATGGCTGATGTAGCTCAGTGGATTGAGTGTGGCCTGCAAACCAAAGGATCGAAGTTCGATTCCCAATCAGGGCACATGCCTGGGTTGCGGGCCAGTTCCTGGCAGGGGACACACAAAAGGCAACCACACGTTGATGTTTCTCTCCCTCTCTCCTTCTCTTCCCCTCTAAAGATAAATAAATAAAATCTTAAAAAAAATGAAAACCAAATCAATCCAGAATTGTAGGAAGGGTGGAGACATGGAACAGGCTGGTCCCACATCCATATGTGGTGGATAAAAATTTGGGAGGGATATTTCAGAAGAGAGGAGCCCCAGTCCCATACCAGGCCCCCTAGCCCAAGCTTCCAGTGCCAGAAAGATACGTCCCCAGAACTTCTGTCTGCAAAAATCAGCACGGATTTTCTCAATAGAAGAAACCTCTGGAGACCAAAGCAGTTCTTAAAGAACCCACACATTGACTTATTCAGACTCCATCCCTCTGAGTCCCAGCACCAGGGTACCAGCTTGAGAGGCACCAATGGCATACAGGAAAGAGCTGTAGTGTCTGGCATGAAGGTGAAAGCTGGGGAACAGCTTTCTCCCAAACAGAAATTCAAAATATATAAAGAACTTACACGACTCCACTCTAAGAAGACAAGTAACTCAATTAAAAAATGGGCAAAGGACTTGGGCAGACACTTCTCCAAGGAAGACACAGAGGATCCAGAGACACATGAAAAGATGCTCGATATCGCTAGCTATCAGAGAGATGCAAATTAAAACCACAATGAGATACCACTTGACACCAGTCAGAATGGCCCTCATAAACAAAGCAACAAACAGCAAGTGCTGGAGAGGTTGTGGAGAAAAGGGGACCCTAGTGCACTGTTGGTGGGAGTGCAGACTAGTACAACCACTATGGAAAACAGTATGGAATTTTCTAAGAAAACTTACAATGGATCTCCCTTTTGACCCAGCAATTCCACTGCTTGGATTAGATCCTAAGAACCCTGAAACACCAATCCAAAAGAACCTATGCACCCCAGTGATCATAGCATCGGAATTTACAATAGCCAAGTGTTGGAAGCAACCTAGGTGCCCATCAATAAATGAATGGATCAAAAAACCATGGTACCTTTACACAATGGAATTCTATGCAGCAGAAAGAAAGAAGGAGCTCCTAACCTTTGCCACAGCAGGGATGGAACTGGAGAGCATTGTGCTAAGTGAAGTAAGCCAGGTAGTGAAAGACAAATACCATATGATCTCACCTTTAACAGGAACCTAATCAACAAAACAAACAAACAAGCAAAATATAACCAAAGACACTAAAATTGAGAATAGGCTGACAGTCACCAGAGGGGAGAGTGGAGGGAATTTCAGGGGGGAAGGGGAAGGGTTTAGAGCAACAAGTATAAAGGACACATGGACAAAAACTCTGGGGGTGGAAATGGGAAGGAGGTGGGGCGGGCTGGGGTGGTGGGCTGAGATGGGAGTAAAAGACAGAAAACTGTACAAGAACAACAATTAAAATAAAAATTAAAAAAAAAAAAAAAAGAAATGTGGACAGAGGCAATTCTCTCTCCTCCGAATGCTCCCCCTATAGTGCCAAAGAGCCAGCAGGAAGGGTACAAATCTGAGATTCCATCAGCTTGGCTAATATTGTTTGTCCTGGCCTAGAGAACCCCCTGAGGCTCCATCTGACCCAACTGTTAACAGTGGGTTTTCCATATGAATGAATGGTCTTGACTCTTGTTTCAAAACTTCCTAAATCTTCTCAAACAGAACTTGAATTCACCTGGTAACATCCAAGCCCAGCACAAGTAAAAGACATCTGCAGACTGCTTTATAGCTGAGGCAGGGTGACCCCACAGGTGGGAGCTGAACTTGACCTGCACCACCCCAGAAACCCCTGCACACCCAATGGACAGCTACAAACTACATCAGAGAACCAACATCTTGCCCCTGCATAACTGAGCAGCCACAGAAGATGAAGGTTAGTGGTCAGTGGCCATAGCCAGTCATTGCTGTTGATTGGCCTGGGTAAATCCCTCCTACCAATAGCAATCAAAGCTCAACTACAAGAGGTGGGGGTACTCAGCCCACATAGTGGTTGCATCTTCAGTACCCAACTTGGCTGTTAGGGAAGGCTGTGCCACTGGATCCCACAGGACACCTATTACATTAGGCCATGCTACCAAACCAGGGAGACATAGCAGCTCTACCTAATACATAGAAACAAACTCAAAATGAGGAGGCAAGGAAATATGATCTAAGTCAAAGAACAGATCAAAACCACAGAAAAAGAACTAAACAAAATGGAGATAAGCAGTTTATCAGATGCAGAGTTCAAAACACTGGTTATAAGGATGCTTGTCATTTAGTGAGGACCTTAACAGAATAACAGAGTAAAAAGGA
This sequence comes from Glossophaga mutica, assembly GCA_039655065.1. Classification (NCBI taxonomy): domain Eukaryota; kingdom Metazoa; phylum Chordata; class Mammalia; order Chiroptera; family Phyllostomidae; genus Glossophaga; species Glossophaga mutica. The sequence continues at coordinate 81,442,739 of CM077304.1, forward strand.
TCCAGTCAGAAATGAAGGATACACAATATGAAATAAAGAACAGTTACAGGGAAACAATGTTGAAATGGTTGAAGCCAAGAATCAAATCAATGATTTAGAACATACAGAAGCAAAAAACAACCAATCAGATTAACAAGAAGAACAAAGAATACAAAAAAAAAAAAAAAAAAAAAAAAACAAAAACAAGGATAGGGTAATCAGACTCTGGGACAACTTCAAGCATGCCAACATTCACATTCTGGGGGTGCCAGAAGGAGAAAAGAAAGAGCAAGAAATTGGAAATCTATTTGAAAAAATAATGAAAGAAAACTTACCTAAGTTAGTGAAGGAAATAGGCATGCAATACCATGAAGTATAGAGAGTCCTAAACAAGAGGGTGCAAAGAGAACCACTCCAAGACACATAATTAAAAACCAAAGATTAAAGATATAAAGAGAATCATAGAAGCAGCAAGGGGAAGCAGTTAGTTAGACACAGGGGAGTTCTCATAAGACTATCAGCTGATTTCTCAAAAGAAACTTTGCAGACTAGAAGGGATGGGCAAGAAATATTCAAAGTCATGAACAGCAGGAAACTATAGCCAAGATTGCTCTACCCACTAAAGCTATCATTTAGAATTGAAGAACAGATAAAAAGCTTCCTAGACAAGAAAATAAAACTAAAGTTCATCATCACCAAACTATTATTATATGAAATATTAAAGGTACTTATTTAAGAAAAAACATTGCCAGATGGGAGGGGGTATGAGGCAATGGGCGAAAAGATGAGGAGATTAAGAAATACAGGTAGTTACAGAACAGCCATGGGGACATAAAGTATAGTATAGGAAATGGAGTAGCCAAAGAACTTATATGCATGACCCATGGACATGAACAAAGGTGTGCTGATTGCTTGAGGGAGTGGGGGCCGCTGGATGAAGGGAGGAAGGGGAAAATTGGGACAACTGTAATAGCATAATCAATAAAATATAATTTTAAAAACAAAGAAAGAGAGAAAGAAAGAAAAAGTTACACTCTAATTTTTATTCTTTTCTTTTTTGTACTAGCTTTAGATTTAATTGGCTGTTGTTTCTTCTAGGTACATAGGTTAAAGTTTAATTTTTTGATATGGTATTTCCTCTTTTCCAGTATAGTCATATATAACTATAAATTCCCCTCTAAGCATTGCATTAGCTGTAGCCCTTCAGTTCTGATGTGATACATTTTTATTTTCATCTATTTCAAATAATATTTTAATTTCCCTTGTGATTTCTTTTGATACATCATTTACTTGGGAATGTGTAGTTTAATTTCCACATATTTGTGTTTCCTAAATTTATTTATAATTTATTTTTTTATTTTATTCCAATGTTGTCATTATTTCTATCTTTTTAAATTGATTGAGGTATGTTTTTGACCTAGGACATGGTCACTCTTGGTGAACATTTTGTGTACTCTTGAGAAGAATGTATATTCTGCTCTTGTTTGGTGGAGTGTTCTATAAATTTTAATTAGGTCTACAAGGTAAGAATTTAAAGTCTCTGTGCTATATTCTGCTTTTCTTCCTAAGACAAAATTTGCAAACCATACATTTGATGTTGAAGGTGCTGGAATTGAAGACATTGGCCTGCTTCTCTTTTAGTGACACATTTGCTTTAGGATCTGAGATCTTTGTACAACGAGAAGCAATAGCCACAAGTTTTCTTGGTTTGCCTCTTTCATCATGAAACTGCCACCCAAAAAGCTGGGGAAGGATGGTTGGAGCCCCAGTTTACTCAGCAGTACCACACACTAGGTAGAGCTTTTGTCCCATGAGAATGGTATGGACAGAAAAAGGAGCTCCCTCCTCTCAGGTGTGCTCACCCAGAACTTATCTTTAGCATTAGGTAACCAGGGGAATCATGAGAAATTGCATGTCCTGTCCTCTTGGACAAAGCCAAACTGGGAGATGGTGGGTAAAGGAGCTCTATGTTTTCAGTTATTTTAGTCTAAAGTAAAGTTTACAATTCATTAAGCTAGAAGAAATAAGGATTATACTGGTCTTGGTCAAAATACTGTATAATCACAGTTCTAACCAAATTTTACACTCCTTTAAATAATATTTCTTCATTTGCTGTAATATCATTGGGCTACTTTCACATAAAATAAAAATTTTAAAGATGTATTTTGTGCATTCTCATTTATCCTTTTTCAATAGGGATGGCTTGCCATTGGAAAAGATCATTACTTTTTTATTCTATTTTGAATTTTTATATTGTGAGCCACAATATAAATTATTATTAATAATAATGATAAAATTATCAGATGATTAAAAAATACCCTGTTGTAAAAACTCAGATTCAAATGAGTCAATAAAAAAACAAACCAAAAAACCCCCCACAAACTTTGCATTTTCGGATGGGAGTAGCCACTGCGTGTTTCCTTCTACTATTGATTCTCATACTTCATCAGGAAGTCTTTCCACAGAGGACACCTCGCCTGTGGTTCACAATACCTCATAGGGACTCCTAACACTTCACATGTGTCACCTACCTTTTGTGGCTGGCTTCTGGCACATACTCTTATGGACAACAATAGTTAACCTTTACAGATGACTAGCAAGCAAGCACAGAAAGTCATTTCAACTCTGTGAGACTGGGAGAAGACACACACACATGGACAGTTCAGGACATTACCTATAAAACAACAACAATAACAACAACAATAACAACAACAAAAAAAACAGAAGGCTCACAAACTCAGCCCTAAATTTATGAGATTGAGAGAAGGCGCACAATTTTAAGAATTCTGCCATACCTCAAGAGGAAACAAGAAGCATGAGGCAGACATATTCCTAGAAAATGTCTAAGTGTAGCTGGAATAATAGATTAAGGTAACTCTCTTCCAAATCGAGTCAGTAAAAACCAGAGAGAAAACTATTTCTTCAAATGTGAAGATAGCAAGGTAAGGCTTCAAGGAACATAAAATGTCAATGAAACATTGAACTACTAATGGAAAACAATAAATTTTGAAAAACCCCAAAGAAATTAAAATTTATGAATTGCCTGACAAAGAGTTTAAAATTATTGTTTTATTGAAGCTTAGCAAGCTAACAGAGAATACAGATAAACAATCAATGAAATCAAGAAAATAATACATGAACAAAAGAAGAGATTCAACAGGGAGACAGAAATCATAAAAAACAGTTTAGGATCTAAAGAATACAACTTACATGTGCTTTCAATCATTGAGGTGCCTTGGCTTACAGCTGTGTCACCCCAATATTTCACAAGGTGTTCTTCCCTCACCTCTTTTTTATTAGCTAGAAAAGACCAGGGCATATCCTCCATTAGTTTTCAAAGGGAATATGGCCCTGCTTATATATCAATTTCATTGAAATTTTAGCCTCCACAATTGAGTCATGAAATATTTGTTATTTTAAGCCACCCAAATTGTGGTATTCTGTGATGGTGTCCTAAGAAACTAATATGCTTACCAAACACATAGTGAAACAGTGTAAAATTACTTACAAATACTGAAGAATTGATTCAGTATATTGATTAGGAAGATGTTGACTTAACTTTGGTGTTGAATGTACAATATAATACACAGATGATATATTATATAATTGTATACTTGAATCTGTAAAATTTTATTAACCAATGTCACTACAACAAATTAAATAAATAACACAAGGCATTGGAAAAATAAAGAATATGACATGATATTTTAAAAAAATATATGGTAGAGAGCATCAACAACAATCATAACAGTAGAGAGAATCAGTGCACATGAATACAGAACACTTGAAATTACCCATCCAAAGAAGAAACGAAAAAGAGCAGAGAGCTTAAGTTAATTATAGGAAATCTCCACAAGAAAATATCATCTCATAATGGGTGACCAGAAGGAGAAAATAGTGAAAATGGCAGACAAATTAAAGATCAAATGGCTGGATGCTCCCTAAAGCTAGGGAGAGTATAAAAAACATAGAGCCCTGTACAAATTTGACCAAAGAGGACCTCACTGAGATGCATAAAATTGTTGAATATCATACCCAACTTTTAAATTCATGAAGATAAAAAAAAAACACTCTGTATAATGAAATACCCTAAGGCTATCAGATATGTGAGGCAAAACCTTGCAGGACCAAAGAATGTGAGAAGATATATTCAAAGTGCTAAAAAAAGTGCCAATCAAGAAAACATTACTTTGCAAAACTCTCTTACAAAAATGAAGAGTCTTACCTAGACAAACAGGGCTAAGAAGCTTTATTACTAATAGACGGTCCTTTTAAGATATGCCAAAATTAGTCCTTCAAACTGATTGGTAACATGGAAATATCTAAAGATATAAGGGAAAGGTAAGTATTTGACCAAATTCAGAATATTCTAATACTGTAATAGTATGCTAGTATGTAAATCACTTAATTCTAGTGTAAACATTGAAAGACACAAGTACTCAAAATAAGTAGAATTTAATAATTGCTCAATGTATATGAAATATAAAAGATGTAATGACATCAAAACACAAAAAGGGCATGTAATGGTGAAGTTTTATGGGTGATTAACATTAAATGTTATCAGCTTAACATAAACTGTTATAACTATAAAATATTATAAGAAAACCTCATGGTAACCAAAACCAAAAACCTGTAGTAGATACGCAAAAGAGAAAGAGAAAGGAATCAAATTACACAATGACAGCAAATTAAGAAATAAGAAAGGAACACAGCAGGAGGAAGAAAAAACAAACTAAAAACAGGTAGAAACATTAGTAATATGGTAATAATAACTCCCTGCTTATCATTATTATTTAAATTTAAATGAATAAAATTCTCCAATCAAAAGACATACAGTAGCTGAATGGGTATAAAAATATATGTGCTCTATAAGACATTCACTTTAACTTTGAGGACATATAAGCTAAAAGTAAAGAGAGGAAAATAGCATTCCATTTGAATGGAAGTAAAAAGATAATAGAAATATCTATGCTGGCCCTGGTTGTTGTAGTTCAGTGGATTGAGTGCAGGCTGTGAATCAAAGGGTTGTTGGTTTGATTTCCAGTCAGGGCACATACCTGGGTTGCAAGCCAGGTCCCCAGTGGGGGTTGTGTGAGACACAATCACACACTGATGTTTTTCTCCCTCCCTTTTTCTCTCTCTAAAAATAAATAAATGAAATTTAAAAAAGAAATAACTATGCTTATATCATAAAATAGGCTTTAAGTCAAAAATCTTAACAAGAGAACAAAAAGGTCATTATATAATAAATGATAAAGGGGTCAATTCATCACAAGACAATAGCAATTATAAATATATGAGGTCTGTCCAGAAAATGTCACACCATTGTTAATATAATGGGAATGGTTTGCATGACAGTGATGTAATCTGACAGCCAAGGAGAGTGGACTGGAATACACACATGTGAACAATGATGATTTCACTATACTAGTCAATGGGGGCAGTAGATCCCTTTGGGTGAGCATGTGTACTGTGTGGCCATCACATACAAAATGACTGTGTGAGTAGAGCAACAATTCTGCATCGAATTTTGTATTAAGCTTGAACATTCCTCCACAGGAATGATTTGGATGATTCAGAAGGCCGCAGCTATAGGCAACTGGTGATGTGCTGCTTCATCACGACATTGGTTGGCCTGCTGGTACATCACATTGCGTGCAGAGATTTTTGGCCAAACGTCTAATAATCCAGGTGACTAAGCCTTCCTACAGCCTAGATTTGGTGTCCTATGACTTCTGTTTTTTCCCAAAACTAAAATCACCTTTGAAAGGGAAGAGATTTTAGGCCATCAGTAAGATTCACAAAAATATGGCAGGGCCACTGATGGTGATTTGGAGAACTCTGTGAGACCCCAAGGTTCCTCCTTTGAAGGTTACTGAGGCGTCATTGTCCTATGTACAATGTTTCTTGTATCTTGTATCTTTTATCTTCAATAAATGTGTCTATTTTTTGTATTACATGGCTGGAGACCTTCATATATGTGCTCAACTTTGGAGCACCCAAATACTAAAATACATTAAACAAAATATTAATAAATCTGAAAGCGGAAATAGATACAATTGCAATAATTGTAGTGGATTTCAATGACCCACTTTCAACAACAGATAGATTATTCAGACAAAACAATCATTAAAGAAATAATGTACTTGAACTACACTTTGGAGCGTATGATCCTTAAAGATGTGGCAGATCCTGGCCGGCAGGATCCATGTATGTTGTGGCTGCTCATGAACAAATACACACAGACAACAGAAGTCCTGTGGAGAAAAAGGGATTGCATGGTCACTCTCTGAGAGAGAGAGGGCGAGAGGGCCAGAGAGCTCAGTCCCTGCCTGGACAGGCTTCTATTGCTTCTCTGAGTACATTTCATGGAGGGTAGTCCTCATTTACTGTGCACAGGTTCACTACAGGGGATTACCTTTTACAGATAACAAAGGAGAGAATGTTGCTAATTACTTCAAAGAGAAGGATGTTGCAGACCAAGGGGAAAAGTGGTTGAGCCAGTCACACTCCATACTTGGGAGGTTTAGCTCAAATTTTAGGAAGCTGCAGTAAGCCCTTGCTGCCTCAATTCAGGGTGAGGGAATTTTAGCAAAAGCAAGTCTCATAGCAGTCTACGTACAATGCAAGCCTGATTCCCCATAGGAAAACCTCTCTGTGGGTGTGGTTCTGTGTGCCACATGCACCCTGCTGGTTTTCCACATGAGGGCTGAGCTACATTTCCACACCATGCGAAGCAGTTCCCTACATAAAGATATACACAGGATATTCTATTCAACAGCAGCAGAATACACATTCTTCTTGTGCACAACCTTCTGAACAGATCATGTTTTGATTGATTGGAATAATACCAAGTGTCTCTTTTATAACCACAATGTTATGAAACAAGAAGTCAATAGTAGGAAGAAAGCTGGAAAATCCACAAATAGATGAAAGATCCACAATAATTTCAGGAAAGTCAAAGAAAAATCAAGAGAGAACTTTAAAAATATCTTGACAAACAAAAATAAAAATGCATACCAAAACAAGAAATGTAGCAAAAATAGTTATAAGAAAAATTTATAGTGATAAATACCTACATTAATAAAAATCAGTATCTCAAATAAACAACCTAAGTTTACACCTTGAGGAACTGGAATGAGAAGAACCAGCTAAGCTCAAGTTAAGTAGAAGGAAGAAAATTTAAAAAATAAGCAGAAATAAGTGAAATAATAAAGATTAGAAAAAAGCAGAAGAGAACACCGAAACTGTCTGAAAGGTAAACAATGGTTTGAAAAGATAAACAAAATTTACAAACCATTAATTCAACTAATAAAATGACAGAGAAAACTCAAATAAAATCAGAAATGAGAGACACTACAACTGATGCCTCAGAAATAAAAAGTTTCATAAGAGACTGCTATGAACACCTATAAGAAATGAATAAATTCCCAGATACATACGACCTACCAAGATAGAATCAGAAAAAAATATAAAATCTGAATAGATTTACAACCAATAAATTGATCTAATCAGTAGTTTTAAAAACAATCTGCCAACAAAAAATCTCAGGATCAGGTGGTTTCACTAATGAATGCTACCAAACATTTAACAGAAAACTAATGCATATCCCTCCCAAAAGTCTACCAAAACACTGTAAAGGAGAGAACATTTCCAAACTCATTTTAGGATATCAGGATTAATTCTGAGAGCAAATCTAGACACAAAACCACAAGACACTTCAGTAAATCACAAGATGCACAAATATATTAAGAAAAGCACAAATCAATATCCATGATGAACAAAAATGCAAATATACTGAACAAAATACTAACACACCAAATTCCATCTCACATTAAAAGAAGATACATCATATTCAAGTGGTATTTATCCCTGGGATACAAAGATGATTCTACACATAAAAATAAATTAATATGATGCACCACAAAATAGGAGGAATGATAAAAATCATATAGTCATCTTAATAGATGCAGAAAAAATTGTCAAAATTCAACATCCTTTCATAATGAAAACTCTCAACAAATTAAGTATAGAAGGAATATATTGTACAATAAACGCCATAAGTGGCAAGCTTACCACTAACATTATAGTCAATGTTGGAATTAAATTTTTTTGTCTAGTATTAGGAAGAAGACAAGGATGCACATTCTTGCCACTTCTATTCAACATAGTACTGAAAGTTTTACCAGAGAAATTAGGCAAGAAAAAGAAATAAAAAGCACTTATATTTGAAAAGAAATTAAATTGTCTTTTTTTGCAGATGACCTGATCTTCTATATAGAAAACCTTAAAGACCACCAGAAAACTGTTAAGAATACAAAATCAACAGACAAATATTAGCTGCAATTCCCTATGCTAACAATGAACTATCTGAAAGAAAAAATTAATAAAGCAATACTGTTTACAATAATATTTTAAAAAATAAAACACTTTTAGATTTATGGGCTAAAATGAACTCTTTCTTTCCCTATTCACATGTTCTGCATTACATATTTTAAAAGCAAATATAATTTATATGGCTATGGAATTCCAGTAGGCCTTAGTATTTGAAATAAAATTTCTGTATACAATTATTTAATATACAATTTAAGTAATTATAATTATTTTGTAATTATGATAATTATTTATTTGTACATGATTATGGATAATTATTTTCTTTAAAATATTTACTTACTTTTATGCACATTATTTAAATGTGTTCTTTATGTACTTTTTATGATTAAAATGTATAATTTATATATAATTTTTAAAAGATTATAAAATGAATTCAATGTAAATATATTCACTTCTTTGGAAAATAAAAAAATTTCACACCTTTTATATATATGCACAATGTGTTCACATATATGTATGTGTAATTACATTACATTAAATATGTAATTACACTTCTTCAAATGTTTAGAAAGTATATGTATATTTTTAATGAGTTAACCACAAATTGTGATTCTTCATAAGAGTAGGAAGATATAGTCTATAAGGCTTTTAAAAAAGCTATCCCTCTTTCTAATCCTGTCCCTAAAATTTGCCAAAAATTCCTTTGTATGATAAAATCTAAACAGGTTGCATTGTAATTAATTACTTACATGTTGCTATTATTATCATACAAGCTTATCAATGAAATTCATTTTGTTTAACTCTCTCCAAACCATTCTACATGGTATTACTACAGTGATTTTTCCAAAATACAAATATAATTATATGACTAACAAGACTGAATCTGTTTTTCAGTGCTTTTTTAGTTCATTACCTCCACAGTGTCTAGTGGATAAAGCTTAAACTTCCTATATGCTGAAGTATCCTGATTACCTCTTTTCCCTTTCTTAGTGATGTTTAAATATATGAACATAATGAAATAAATGGTCTCTTTTCATGTACAGTATTTATTTAGCTAGGAAATACTTGATACTCTGAAATAAGTAATTAAATACTCAATGACAGAATGAAAGAAGCTATGAATGGAGGAAAAGTCATATGTGGTTCCTTTGAGGAGTATATAATATATAAAAATAGTATGAATGTGCCTTTTCTTCTTCATGTAGAAATTACTAAATTTAGAGAAGGGTAAGTGTTATCTCCCTCCACTTCCATCTAGATACCTGTTTTTGAAATTCACTTTTCACATATACTAGCCTTGGTTTTAGTTTAACCAAGCCTATTTTCCTCACCTGTAAAATACAAATAATAACAGTATACAATTCTCAGGCTGTTTAATTAAATTACAATAGGTATGATATGTAAATTTATTCACATAGTGCTTGGCACACTATGAATAGTCAAAAATGCCAAATATTATGATTTCCATTTTGCTACATGTGAACATTATAATTAAGTTCTAGCTCTAAAATGGAAGCATTTGCAAAAATATCTGTCAACATACATATGCTAAACTAATACAAATGAGATCAGAGTTTTAAAACATTTTGAGCCATTATGAATGTAGTACTTAATTTGAGTTAGCAAAGACAAATTAATAGTGCTAAGTGACAATGCGTGATTGGTAATTGTTGCTATTTGCCAAATAGTGGGACTTTACATTGTTATAGTGCTTTAAAGTTTACAGATTAGTGTCAAATAGCTCAAGAAAGAGTTGATGGCATGGGTATTTTTTTGTTTTACACATGAGGAAATTGGGGCAAAGGGAAGTTGATTCATTTTCTAAGTTCACAGAGATAGAAAGTGGTTCTTTCCATTAAAGAACATTGTTAAACAGTCTTACAAAAATAGAATTAAAAATGTCAAGAGATAACTTTGAGGAGAAATAAAAATGTATAGTTTAATACAGCATCTACTAAATATATGTATGTATTCACTCAAAATATTTAAAAAATAAAAAAGAAATATATATGTATATATAGAAATATATATGTATATGTGTGTGTATATATGTGTGTGTGTACATATATGTGTATATGTGTATTTATTTATCAACCATTGGACGCTATTCTATGGACTTGGCTCCCTTGTTGAGTAATGCAAACAGGCTCTCTTTCTTTTCTAAGTTTAAAATAGTACAGGAGATTGAAAATAAAACATGAAAAAACTATTTTGCATGTGATTAGTGCAATGAAAGCAGCAAAGAGTTGCCAAGAAAATAAAAAAAAAGAGAAAGAAACTAAATTAAATTAAATTATAAAGCTGAGTTGCGTGGAAGGTAATCTAGAGAAGATGATCAGGGAATGTGACCTGGTAGCAGTGAAGCTTAAGCTAAGACATGAATAACACAAAGACAGACACAGACATGTAGGGAGAATGTTACAGACAAAAAGAGGCAGTTATGACAAGTGCTTTGGCCAGTTTTGAAAAACTGAAAGCCTGTTAGCATGACCAGAACACAATGAGTGAGGAAAATGGAGCCCATGTTGAGCTTGAATGAATAGGTAGAAGGGCAGCAGGTAGCTCATAGTAATAACTTTAGATTTTGTTTTGTTTTGATGAAGATCACTTAATGATTTTAAACAGGGCAATAGCATAATCTCATTTACATTATAAAAAGTCATTTTGAAAAGAACTTATTTGAGTTGTTAAATTATGTCAGCAGAGAAATCAATTAGGAGACTTTTGTAGTTATTTGGGTGTTAGATTCTTATCTGTCCTATGGGGTTGGGAGTGGTAAGATACAATAAATAGAATAGGTTAAATTGTTTTTTAGAAGGAAGAGTTGAAAAACTTCATAGATTGGATGTATGCAATGAAGTAATAGAGAAAAATGAATGATGACTACCATTTAAAAAAATTGAAGATATGTTATGTACTGATTAAGGAAAATGGGAAGAACAGATTCATGGCACAAAAGGACTTAAATGTAGGTAGCAAAGGCAGTGTATAATTAGTCATCTGGTCATACTTTCGAGAGTGACAGGAAACTCTTAATAATTGTTGCAGGATAATTGGAATATGCTAGGGTTATCACCATGGCTATAAGTACTATAAATAGGTTAAAGAAAGAAAAATAGCTAATATGCTATATGCCAAGCTTATACTGTTTAAATTTAAATATCCGCTAATATATTTCTCCTTAAATCTCATTGTTACTACAGACATTTTTCAGATGAGAATAATATAGGAGAAAATGAAGTAATTTGTATAGTCATAAAACTAGTAAGGACTGGTGCTGGGCTGTTTATCTCTAGAGTCCATCTCTGGAGCATGCACTCTTAACCAATAAATATTATGGTTGCTCACAGGAAGCATTTTTATCATAAAGTGGTGGCTCTTGTTCAAGAATGGAAATTGACTTCCTAAAGCAATTGAACATACACACGAAAAATATGATCTGTATATTTTGAGATGTGCTTCTAAGCACTAGATATTATATCCAAGAGCACATTGCCATCCTTACAAAATGTCCTCACTTTACATCTAGCGATAGACACCTCACTTGGAGAAACCATAAGTCAGACATGAGAAAATCATTAATATGTCAATAAATATTTTGTTTTTAAACATCTCTAAGGCACCTTTCAGCTCCCTCAAATTATTCCAAATTATATTGGAATTATTTTTATGTCTCCTGAACCTCTAATCCCAGGTCTCCCTTATAAATTCCCCACTCAACTTGTTGGCAACAGATGACATTTTAAGTTCCAGAAGAAAACTTTTCAAGTTATAAATAAAAAGAAATGATCCCTTGGTATTATTTTATCACTTGTAATGAGTTGATTTAATTAGATTGCTGGAGTTGTGAACTATAGGACAGTGACTCTACACAACTGACTGGAAAGACAGCTTGTCTTATTGACAGAATCCAAGAGCAGCTAAGAAAATACATTATAGCTGGAACACTAGCGATAATGACTACTGTTTTTTTTTTCTTTTTTTAATGGAGATAATGTTATGTATTGATTAAGGAACAGGTACTGGCAATTAGACACTGTTGCTCCTCAGTTCTGGCTTTCCCAAAGCTCATTTCTGATGATATACAATTTTAGATTTCTTCATTCTAGGTTTATTTTAATATTCTCAGGAGAGATGATCTAATGGCACAGCTCTGTTCTATATGGGTCAATGAGCTAGAGTTGGAATTCTTTCCAGGAAATCCAGGAAATGGGGAATTTCTATATATCAGAAGTCAACCCATTTGGCATCATCTAACATTCTCCCATATGTATGCTGTTCACAAATGCATATGCACACTAGACACACACATAAATGCACACCATGTCGGTCCCCTCTATTCAAAATGCACCTGCCTAACACAATCCAGCCTTACCACACAGGCCCTCTTTTTCCCCAAAGCAGACAACTGGAAGTCACCTCCAACTACTCCAGTTCAAGAGAATACAACAGAGCTTCAGTAAGTCCAGAACCAGAAAAACCAAATGGCCTCACATTTCATCTCAATATTCAAAATCTGTAGAATCAAATGAAAATTTAAATCTTCTCTATATTATATAGTAAAGAAAGAGAAGAAATAAAAAAAGAACGTTCTTTATTCAAAACAGTAAATGGGAAAATTATTCCACTCAGCCAACAAAACAAAAAATTCGGTACTTATATTTGTCAGTATCAGAAGAACCTAGGGGGCATATATTATTCCTCTTCTCAATTTTTTTTGCCTTTAACTCTTATTCTAGCTGACTAGAATGAAAATATTTTCCCTTGGAAATTCCTTCCTAAGACCACTGGTTAATTATGTAGTCATAGTACAGGAAATAAGAGTCTATGGACCATTTGTTAAGAGTGATGGTAAGAAATATTAATACATGGATTAGGGTCCATTTATTATGAGTAAGGGACACTGCCTCAGTAAATATTTTTAATCCCATAAAATACTTGCCAATCCTCACAATGTTTGCTTACAACTAGTTATATAAATGAATTTTCAATATAACGGTTTATGGTTATGTAAGGTTAGATGATTCTGGATTAAAAGTGCTCAGTAAAAATGCTGAATATTTGTATAGCTTGTTGCTCAATTTCTTTTCTTTTTGACAGACACAGACTTCAGTTTTAAGAATGAGAGTTCTATGCTGTTAATCACATAAATTTCCTTCATCTCTAAATTTATGATCAATATTTTTTACCCACTCAATAAGTACATGACTTTTTGATAAGCATATGTAATCCTTGACATTTACTGACTAAGATTGTGATAGTAATAATAATCTTCTGGTGATTAACCAAAAAAATATTTATGAGAAGTCCATTCCCAGAGCTCAGTTTTCTGTTTAAACCATCTCACCGACTGACTGTTACCCTGAATGTGATATAGATCTTTCCCTAGGGCTATCCATCCAGATTTTTTTTTTAAAAAAAAAAAGGACAATAACAAGTACTTCTGGAAGTTCTGATCACTTGGAGGAGTTCTATTTTCAAAAAAATATTTTATTTATTTATTTTTGGAGAGAGAGGAAGTGAGGGAGAAAGAAAGGGAGAGAAACATCATTGTAAGAAACATTGTCCAGTTGCCTCTTTCATCCTAAGCAGGATGAACCTGAAACCCAGGTGCCCGACCTACAATTGAACCAACGACCCTTCACTTTACTGAGAAGAGACCCAGCCTACTGAGCTACCCCAGTCAGGGCAGAGGAATTCCTTTTTGAGTGCAAATCAGAAACATCCCATCCTCAGCAGGTGCTTGAATAACATGAAGAATTTCTGTGAATCTGGATCAAGTTATTTTTTCCCTATGGTTGGCTACATGAAATCCCAAGATCACAGTTGTGGGCTAAGAGAGGGCGCATATAAGGGAAGCACAGTCAGCTGTATTCCGGATCTAGACACTAGCGAAATATGAACTCTGAATATTATGATATTGTTAATCATCTGTATTTCTGCATTATTGGGTTAATGCGATGTGAGCATAGAGAAAATATATTTCCATATTATCAACTTTAACTCATTATTTTCTTTGATATTATCTTAAATGCCATATCGTATTGCAAATCTGTAAAATAAAGACATGTATAGATTCCCATACTCTTCTATCATTCCTTTGTAGTTAGCAACAACTACAATAAGTAGCAGGCATTTGGGACCTTGTTTGGCAAATGTGACTCTCTTCACAAGCTAGAGCAGATTATAAGCAGCTTGCCTGGATGATTGAAAATTTCAGAGTTCCAGTCCTGTTAACTCACTCAGAAAACACACTTGTGCATGTTACCTCTAAACACCCATCTTGAGAAAAAATGTATTTTCTAACTTTATCCTTATTGTTGACACCGCTACAGATGTCCAAATTTCCACCCTCCTTTGCCCACCTCCACCAAATCCTGTGCCCCCTTGTCTCTGGCCATCGCCTCAGTGGCCACACTGTTGTGTACACCTTCTTTCATCCAGCCCCTCTCTCCCACCCACAACAGAGGCATTTTTACCAGTCACTGTCTTCACTGGAATCCATGTTATGTGATAAAAGCAAACAGCTACCAGAATTGTTGGAATGGAACAGATCCCATTGCATTAGATAAAGTAAATCTTTGGCATTGAATCTCCACCCACATAGAAGACCACTTTGGTACATGGTTTCTATACAAATTTCTTCTACATAAAATGACAGAGAATATACATATTAGATTTTGGATATTGCTTAATTTAGAAATCTTCCCATTAGTATTCTGATACTTAAATGATTCGTAACATATTTCAATAATAGACACACTGAATTTTTAACACCTCTCCCAGGTAGTAAGATTCATGATCTGTATTTTGTTAAGCATATGATGCATTCAACTAAAAGTAATCTATTTACATAACTAAATTAAAAACAATAATTAGTAATTGAGGAAGAGGGAAATTCTCATTCATTTTTCTCTTTTCATTAGAAACACATACCAATTAACTCATTTAAAAGGCAACAAACATTAAATTAAAAGTCCTACCATTCATAATTCCTATATGGTTTTATAAAAATGACAATAATTTTTAAAAATATTTTATTTATTTATTTTCAGAGAGAGGAGAAGTATGGGATATCATTCTGCATGGCATGGGCCCAGCTCCCACTCGGAGATGCATAGGACCCATGCCCTTGGATAGTTTCTCTCGTGGGGAATCAGGCCTACATTGTACCTAGACTGCATGAGACTTGCTTTCGCTAAAACTCCCTCACCCTGAATTGAGGCAGCAAACATTTACTGCATATCTTTAAATTAACTTTTAAAATCTATGCTAAACCTTCCAAGGATGAGTGTAACCAGTTCAACCACTTTCTCCTTTGCATTTGCAAATATTCTCCTTCTGTGATGTGATAAGAGGCATCCTCTCCTTTGTTTTCTGTAAAATGTAACCACCTAAAGTGAACCTGTGCATAGTAAATGAGGACCATCATGTAAAGTGCCCAGAAAAGCAATACATGCTTATCAAAGCTAGAGCCGAGGCTTTTCTCCTTTTGAGAGAGAAGCCACGCTATCTCCTTTCTTCCACAGGACTCAGTAGTCCACGTGAATTTGTCTCTTGTCTCATCCACAATGTTCCGGACCCTACAATCTGGGATCCACATCAGAGAAGGGAAGGAGAAAGAAGGGAAGAAACATCAATGTGTGGTTGCCTCTGGGATGCCCCACACTGGGGTCCCAGCCCGAAACCCAGGCATGTGCCCTGACCGGGAACAGAACCAGTGACCCTTTGGTTTGCAGGCTGGTGTTCAATCCACTGAGCCACACCAGCCAAAGCTAAAAATGACACTATTTTTAAATAATTTTTATTTAATAGTTTTAAATAAAAAATATTTTAGAGGGAAATTTATTTGGTAACATTATAACAAAAATAAAGAAATACATAAGAGTTATCTCTGCAGAGGAGAAATGAAGGTAAGTTCAGGTGGAATAAAGAGGAACCTTAGAAGTTTTAAGACTTGTATAAACTGAATTGTGAATAATAAAGATCTACTTTAATAATATCAGTTGTAATTATTTTAGAACATATTTCAAATTATTTATATCTTTTGTATGTATAATAATGTTTAATGGTATAGTTACTTTTTAATTTGGTTTATCATCATGGATTTCTGGCATTACTGAAGATTGTAATTTTTATGTAATGAAATCATTAGTCTTTTCATTTATGACTCTTGATATGCTTGGTTAAGAAGATCTTTTGCACCACTAGGTTATAAAAACAAATATTCTCATGTTTTCTTCTACTACTTATACATGTTTGCTATTATTGTTTTTGTAAGCTTTTTGTTATTCAGTAACACAATTTACACTGGCATGAGACATTTTTCTTAACCACACAGGCCTTCTTCTTCACAAAAGTTTATTTCATGTTTAAAGAATGCAATGTGAGTAGTGGTGCCTTGAGTTATGCTAAATTAAAGTTACTAACATCTGTAGTCTCTATACTGCAAATGATGCATTTACAGGAAAAAATAAGGGTGCAATGAGATAGGACTAGCTTTTAACAATCTGCTTAAGTCAGAAGGGTTGATTTTATTTGACACAACTTTTCCTTCTTACTTCTCATTAGATACTTTTTCTCAATATATACATTCTGTCAAATATGAAAGCTTAGTAAGAGTCATGGCACCTGTGGAATATTCTTAAGCCATCAGTGTTTCTCTATGCATTTTGTATTCAACTTGGGAAACATTACTTTGAGGTTAATATGTTTCCCCATGATTTCTTATGACATAAACTAAAAATACAATAAAAAAAGACATAGTCACTGAATTTAATGACTTAGTAATCTGATAAGGAAGATAGATGTGGAAACTAATTATCATATTATATAATACATTCAATAATGAAAAAGGGCCCCCAAAGAGATATATCATGTAGAATATAAAGGAATGCACAAAAGATCTTGTATCATAGGAAGAATTAAAAGAATGAATAGGATTTGACCTTTGGACGTACTAAAACATGCTTGCTTATACTTTAAAACATATATATGGCTCAAAAAATGAACTCAATTTTTATATAGAAAAATATATTTAATTTCCCAAAATTGAATGCAATCTTTTAAATAAATCAATTTGTTCAGGAAAGAAGAACAGTTATATTCCAAGTACAGTAGAAAGAATTTCAGAATTACATGTAGACCATTTGAAATGTGTTTTAAATGTTCTGATGTTGATGGAAATAAGAAAGGCATCACAATTTTGTACTTGTCATTAGACACTTGTCTCAGTTCCATTTCCACAGTGTTCTTTATATTTCACTTTGAATCATAAAACAGTTGCAAATGTTATGAAGAGAAATGTGGAAATAAAAAGCATGTGAGAAAAGTAATCTCAATGAAATAAAACAAAGATGTTTTGACAAAGAAGAGTATGCTAAAGAAACTTAACGAACTATAGAAATGATCCCTGAAAGTATAGGAAAAAGAAGATAAAACTATGACAGTGAAAAGACAACAAACTCATAGCTATCAAGAACCACACCTAAAACAAAAGCAAACTAAGCAAACAGCTAGAACAGGAACAGAATCACAGAAATTGAGATCATATGGAGGGTTAGCAACAGGGGTGTGGGAGGAGGAGAGAGGGGGAAAGGGTACAGAGAATGAGTAGCATAGATAATGGGGAAAAAATAGACAGGGGGAGGGCAAGAATAGTATGAGAAATGTAGAAGCTAGAAAACTTATGACCCATGGACATGAACTAAAGGGAGGAATGTGGGTGGGAGAGGGTGGGTAGGGTGGAGGGGAATGATGGGGAAGAAATGGGACAACTGTAATAGCATAATCAATAAAATATATTAAAAAAAAAAAAAAAGAAACTGCATGCATGAGGATGAATGCATTATCAGGGTCTGTGCCACAATTATAAGAAAGTAATAAAACAAAATTAATAGATCAGCATTCGCATATTTGATGTGACAAGAATATAGCATCCTATGCAAAAAAAGGAAAAAATAATTGGAAAAATGGATAGAGAGCGAGGGTACTCAAGGGCTAAGATTCTTTACCATTGTTGATTTAGAAGAAGACAATAACATCTGAGAAATTCAAGGTGAAGGCAGCGGCAGAGGGAAATGAGTTTGTAAAGGAGTTGTCTTTCAAAGCAAGCCTGAGAAATTCAAGAAAGTCAAGATACAAGATATGCTCATGTTATGCATGCAGTGCCCCCCCCCCCAAATTTTATATGTTGAAGTACTAACCCCCAGTGTGATAGTTTATGGTGGTGGGGCCTTTGGGAAATAATTAGATATTTACAAAAGGATATGAGATTGGGGACTTCCTGATGAGAATAGTGTCCTTATTTAAAAACAAAACAAAACAAAACAGAAATTAGAACGTGAAACTTGCTCTCAGTCTTGCTCTCTGACTCATTATCACTCCCACTCACACAGAGGAGGTCATATAAACACAAAAAGAGGTGTCAGCCTCTCTTTTGACTTACAAGTCAGAAAGAGGACAATCACAAGAACCAAATCTGCTGACACCTTGATCTTAGAATTCTCAGCTTCTGGAAATGTGAGAAAGAAATGCCTGTTATTTAAGCCATTCACTGTACAACAGTGTGTTACAGAAGCTTGAGCAGACTAAAACACCTTGCATCAAGAAAATAATAGTGGAAGCTACATTAACTCTCTGTGAAGAAACTTCTAATTTCCTATCCTGATTACTAAAAAATCAAAGGAGGCTTTACTGTTAAACAAAATTTTGTTGTAGATGAGCCAGTATGACTTTAGAAGCAATACTGTCCTGTAAGTCTGTAAGTTTGTCCCCCAGAAGAAGAAACTGGATGGTTACCATACTTTCTAGAGATGGCTGAGTTTACTTATCAATTTTTATGCTAATAATATTATATTAAACCTAAATTAGTCTATTATCTCTTCTGAAAAATACATTTACTCAAAGAAATGGCCAGAGGAAAATTACAAATTGTCTGGATATCCCCTAAGCCTGGTTGACAAAGGAGACTTTTTGAGAATTATCAGTATGCATAATATTAATCTGTTTCTTAATAAACAAAATTCTTGCTAACAAAGCCCTAAGTATTTTGATCCCTTACTATTTAGCCAGGAAGGTAAAATATAGCCCTAAAATCCTTGTGATTTTCTTTCTTCCAAATATGACATTGTGTTTTTAACCCATGGATCATGAGTTTATAGTCCATGAGATTATTGAAGTCATCCAGACATTATTCTCAATTAGTTTTACAGAATCTGGTCTGGGTTGAAGATGTCAAACAAGAAGCTTTAGATTTTCTGAAGTATTTTCACTTAAAAATTGGCTTTAGAATTTACCAAACAGGCATGACAAAGAAGAAGAAGAAGGAGGAGGAGGAGGAGGAGGAGGAGAAAAAGAAGTCTACATCAACACCAAGGGATATATAATAAGAAACTAAGTCCATTTATTTTGTAAAGGTGGTTGAAGACAGAGTGAAAAAATCCCCTTACCTGAAGACATTTTTTTAATCGCTTTTTGGATAAAGAGTAAGGGAAAGAGAGAACCATCAATGTGAAAGAGAAACATCAATTGATTGCCTCCTGTACACACTGTGACCAGGGATCGAACCTCCAAGGGCAGGGTGAAAATTGTTGTTCATGTGAAAAGATGTTTACTTTTAAAAAGTTATTTAAAAAGATGCTAAAGAATTCTTGAAATCTCATGCAGAAAAATTAATGTTTAAATTTAATGTTTAAATTATAAATAAGTATATATAATATATTTATATTTTATATATACATATAAATTATTACCCTGACGTGAAGAACTTGGAGATGATGATAACTCTAAGAAGCACAGTCAAACTACAGGTGTAATATACTTTGAAGGACTGCATGGGCCATACGAATATGATGCTAAACATCCTCAAATGTGTCAGCCAAATAATGAAAAGTCTTACTTACTGTGATAGTTCAGATTTTCCCAAAAGTAGACACCAAGACAGAATTAAAAGTACAACAGATTTATTGCAAGGGCCCTGTGAAAATAAAGGAGAATGGGAGCAGTCGTTGGTGAATATCACCTTCAGACCACAATAAAGGTCTGAAATTTGTGAATAAGAAGAAGGAGAGAAGGAAGGAAGATTGCATGGAAAGAGCCTTGGACTCTTGAGAAAGGCTTGGACAGCAGATGAGGAGGGTCAGAGCAGAGATTGCACATGGGAAGCATCATGCATGGACTCTGGTAATACCTTTGCTGTGCTCAGTGTTGTTCTAGGAACATCCTGAGTGTGTGTGGTATGAGTTTGAACCTGGTAGTAGATCCTGAGGGTACAGAAACCAGATGCTGTAAACTAACTTACCTTTGAAAAACATTCTCTTTTGAAGGGAGATCTGAAAGGCGTATTTTCATAGCTGACGTACATAGAGAACCATACAAAACATTTAAAGATATAAACTGAGTGAATTAAATTTCCATTTTGCAATAATTTCCATCCCAATTTGTTTTGCACCTCCCTTGAAGCTTGCTGTTCTGGAGTCTCTGCAGGAGTAACAGAATGTTAGAAAACCTATCCAGTTCCTCAGGGTCCAATACTTTGCCTGAACATCTCCCTTCATCACCTGACTTCTTTGAATGTCACCATCAGCAATACATACACCAACTGCTTTGTCATTCCTTGGTTCCTTCCATTTCAACAATCATCATTATCAATCTCAATTGATAATGGTTCAATACAAAAAATTGCTGTTTGTTAATTTTTTTCTGAATTCTGTCCTAATAATTTATTGCTTTAGTTTTATGGTGTTTACTTTAAATTTATATTTTATGTTATAGCATGCAATGTGCAAAATGTACTATTTAGTATGCCATTGTTTGCTAACCACCATATTAATTATACAGTGTCCAGAGCAATATTTAAGTACTTTATGACTTATTATGATAATTTGATATATATAGCTACTTTAAATGTTTTAATTAAATTTTAGTAGATTAATTTGAGACTTTGAATTTATGTAAAGTTGTAGGGGGGAAATGCAATATTGTTTTGAAGGCCTTTGGCAACTTGGAAGATCTCTAAGTTTTTGGGCCCAGGATATGTTTTAAACTCATGAGCATCTCATCCTGGGACCTCTGTCAACCTCTCCAAACAATTTCACCTTCCACCACTTCACATTTCATGCTTTATCCTTCAGTAATACTAAAGAGCTTGTAGTTATGTGAATGCATTATTCTATTTCAGACTGGCATTTCATTAGTTATGTTGTTCTCCATGACTAGAATGCTTCAATTTACTTCCAACTTCCTCAGCCTGGTTAAATCACAGCCTGGTTAATGTGTGAAATGATTAGCTTAACTATCGTTAACTCACAATTAATAATTAAGAAATGCTTGACTTAACCATCATTTCTCCCAGTTGCGTACACACTCTTCTCTGTTCTTCATGCTCTATAGATGACTGCTGAATATTTTTGTCTTCTTCCTTAGTTTTTGAGGTAAAAAATAAGGTTTCATTTTTATGTTCTAAAGAAGAGAAATAACAAATCAAAAGCATACAAATATATGTGCCATATCAAACAATAGCTTCTTGTCAAGTACAAAAGCTTAATTTTAAAACATATTCTGCTCTCAAAAAAATCATTATCTCTTGATGTGTTATAATTCTAAAAATATATAACTACAAATACAGTTGCAACTAGTGTTTTTTCCATCTCAAGTATGTATTAAATAAATTAGAAATTATTAATTCATTTGTATTTCTTTCATGATAACATGACCGAACATATTATTCCATGATTTCATCTTTACTAAATTTTATTTTTCTCAAAAAGCATTAATTGCATAAATCTTTCCTACAAATGATGTGTAAGTTGATAATTTAAATGTCTATAGTTATATATCCACATTAAAAGAGTTATTTGGGGATAACAGAAAACTACTTAATACTGAGGATGAATCTACAGAGTCACATGAAATTTCTGCTGTCTACAACAATTGTTAATGAAAAATGGGTTAATTATCAAAATGGCTTATTAAAAAATAACTTCATTAAAAAATGGCTTACTAAAAAATAACTTCATTGTGTAAATGTACCATGAAGTTATATATTTAATCTGTTTATCTCAACTTTTACATAAGGCAGCAATGAACCTGACAAAGTGGATAGTGGGACTTAATTAATCAGGAAATACAGGAAGCCCTGAGCTGCTGTATATTTGTCAAAGTTGGCAGAATATCCACTTCCTACAAGAAAGAAGAAGTCATATTTCACAGTTATGATACAATTACATTGTTATTTCACAGCTGTCAAAAAGCATAGTCTTGAAATATGACTTTTTAAAGTACATCCTTAAAAAACTTTCTCAATGTTTCAACTAAAAGTACTTCAGATACATTTGAAATATTGTAACTGGAAGAAGCTTAGAAGATTAGCTAATAAAATCTTTTATATTATTTCAATAGAATAAAAAGAGTTTATATTCTAAAATCAATAGGTATCATACAATTTACTGTGTGTATATGTGTGTATCAAGCAGAACATATTAGGTAAGTTTACAAAATTATAGATATTTAGTTGAGCAAAGACAAACCTAAGGGTGATTCAAAATAAAAAAAAATATATTTAAACCATTGTAAGAAAAATTTTAAATATTTTTATAGCCTCACCCAGAGTTTAGATGTAAAGTGAAAGACATATAGATATTATATAATATGAAACATGAGGATACTGGGACAAAGCAATATACAATTAAAACAATGAATAGAAATGAAGCTAACTATAGTATACAAAATGCATGCCATAACATTCTCTACAATTGTTAAAAATGAACTTCAAGTTAAGCTTTGAAGTTTCTAATAGACAATAGACAGAAGCATAATTAGATAAAAGATTTACGGTGTCCATGATGTATATAGACCAGATTATTAGACCCCAGGCAGTATTTCCTGATTCTAAATTCTGACAAAAATAATTCCAATGGGATATTAAAACAAGTCACTCTGTAATGAGTGGATCACCTCTTTCATACCTAAAACAATGCTGTTGTAGCAAGCAGCCTCCAAGATAAAATTAAAGAAAAAAGGGAATTTTAAAACAAAAAGGTAGCCTAAAATTATTCTTGTCTTGACACCTTAAAATTATTCAGTTTATAGAAAAATATTAACTTTTAACAATAAATATTTTAAAGTATAATATTTTCAAAGTATCATATGATGATGGCTAATGCATTTTAGGCTACAATCAATTTCTTTTTCACTAACAGGAAATGAGCTTTATATTTCTGAGTATTAGAGACATGCTCAGGAAACTAAGGATATTATTTTGAAGAAATAAAGTTGACTCTGTTTTAAACAGAGATGAAACCTCATTGGCCAAACTGTATTTCAACAAACGGTAATGCTATATTATACAAATATAAAAAGTAAAAGTGAAAACAGTAGAATCATATCATATTATCAAATTCGTTGCTCTGTGAAATACTATAAAATTGAAATTGTAGCATTTTCCCAAACTACTATAATCTTGGCACTGTTTTTTTTAAATCATGCAACAGACTGTAATCAAAACTGGAATAGATTAGGCTCAGTTTGGTCAGGCAGAAAAACAGCTAGATAATTAATAAACATAAAAATTAGTTAATGAATATCAATACATACCTATTAATAATCACCTTAAATGTAAATGGATTAAATGCCCCAATTAAAAGACATAGGGTAGTTGAATGGATAATCAATAAGACCCATGTATATGCTGTCTACAAGAGACTCTCCTCAGAGCAAAGAACACACACAGACTAAAAGTAAAAGGATGGAAAAAGATATATCATGCATATAAAAACACAAAAATAAACTGGGGTAACAATATGTATTATATCAGGCAAAATATATTTCGAAACAACAAATATAGTAAGAGATAAAGGACAACACATAATGATAAAAGGATCAATCCAACAAGAGGATATAGCCCTTGTAAACATTTATGCCCCTAACATAGGTGTACCTAAATATATAGAACAAATATTGATGACATAACACAGTCATAGTAAGGGATTTTAAAGACCTCACTGACATCAGTGGACAGATGATCCATACTGAAAATCAACAAGGAAACAATGTCAAATGACACACTAGATCAGATACATCAAATTGTTATTTTCAGAGCAATTCATCCCAAAACAAAATATACATTTTTTTCAAGTGCACATGAAACATATTCTATGATAGAACATAGGTTTGTCCACAAAACAACTATAAGTAAATATAAGAAGACTGAAATCATATAAGGCATCTTTTCTGACCACAGTGGTATGAAGCTAGAAATCAATTACAAGGAAAAAACTGAAAACACACACATACACACTCACACAGAGGCTAAATAATATGCTACCAAACAATGAATGGGTCAACAGTGAGATCAATGAAGAAATCAGACGTTACTTTGAAACTAATGAAAATGAACACACAGAGACCCAAAAACCTATGGGACACACAAAAAAGCAATCCTAAGAGGGAAATTTGTAGCATTGCAGGCCTACCTCAAGGAACATGAAAAATCTCAAATAAGCAATCTACTCTTACATCTAGATAACTAGAAAAATAACAACAAACAAAGCCCATAGTGAGTAGAAGGAGGGAAATAATAAAGATTAGAGGAGAAATAAATGACATAGAGACTAAAAAAATCAATGAAATCAAGAGCTAGTTCTTTGAAAAGATAAACAAGATTGATGAACCTTTAATGACACTCGTAACGTGAGAGGACTAAAATAAATAAAATCAGAAATACAAGAGAAGTAACAACTAACCACACAGAAATAGGAAGGATTATAATAAAATATTATGAAGTGCTACATGCCAAAAAATAGGACAACCTGGAAAAATGTATAAATTACTACAAATATATAATCATCCAAAAGTGAATCAGGAAGAATCAGAAAATCAGAGCAAACCAATTATAAATAATGTAATTGAAGCAGTAATCAAACACATACACACGCACACAAACAAACAGGAAACAGAAGTCCTGGACCAGATGGCTTCACAGGAAAATTTTATCAAACAATCAGAAAATAACTAACACCTATGCCTCTCAAATTCCAAAAATTTCAAGAGGAGGGAAAGACTCCTAAGCTCATTTTAAGAGGTCAGCAACACCTTAATTCCAAAACAAGATAGATACTACAAAGACAGAAAATTATAGGTCACTATCCCTGATGAACATAGATGCAAAAGCCTTTAACAAAATATTAGCAAATTGGATCTAGGGATAACTTAAAAAAATCATACACCAAGATCAAGTGAAATTTATTTCTGGGATGCAAGGTTGGTACAATATTAGCAAATCAATTAACATGATGTGCCACATAAACAAAATGAAGGATAAAATCACATGATCATGTCAATACATGCAGAAAAAGCATTTGATGTAATCTGGCACCAATGCATGATAGAAATTGCCAGCAAAGTGGAAATAGAGGGAACATACTTCAACAGAATAAAGTCCATATATGAGAAATTCACATCTAACATTTTATTCAATAGGGCAAAATTGAAAATGTTTCCTTTAATATCAGGAAGAATACAGGGTCGCCCATTTTCACCATTCTTATTCAATATAGTACTAGAAGTTCTAGCCACAATTATCAGCCAAGTGGAAAGAACAAAAAGCATTTAAATTGGAAAAGACAAAGTAAATCTCTTATCATTTGCAAGGAATACATGACATAATATATAGAGAACTCTGAGGACTCCAACAAAAATCTACTAGAACTAACAATGAATTCAGTGAAATAGCATGATACAAAATTAATATTAACAAACGGGTTGCTTTTTATATAGCAACAAGTATTAGAAAAAGAAAGTAGGTAAACAATCCCAATTATAATTGCAAAAAATATATACTTAGGAATAATTGAATCTAAGATGCACCTGGAAAACTATAAGACACCAAAGAAAGAAATCAATGGATATACGAATACATAAAAGCCAATATTGTGTTCACAGGTAGGAATAATTAACATCATTAAAACATCTATACTGTCTTAAGCAATCTATAGATTCAACATAATCACTGTCAAATACCAGCGGCATACTTTGCAAAACTAAAAAAAAGACCAAAAACTTACACAAAAGCACAAACAAACAAAAAAAACAAATAACCTCAGCAATACTGAGAAAAAAAGAACAAAGTTGGATATAACATGATACCCAATATCAAAGTATACTACAAGTCCATAGTAATCAATACAGCCTGGTACTTACATAAAAGCAGACATATAGATAAGTGTCGCAGAATAGGGAGGCCAGGAAAAGACCCACATCTACACGGTCAATTAATATTTGACAAATAAAGCAAGAATGTACAATGGGCTAAAGACAGTCTATTCAATCAATGGTGGGAATATTGGACAGATACATGCAAAAAAAAAAAATGAATCTACACCATCTCCTAATACCTTATAGAACGATAAACTCAAAATGGATTAGAGAATTAAATATTAGACTTAAAGTCATAAAAATCACAGAAGAAAACACAGACAATAAAATCACAGACATTTCTCTTAGCAATATTTTTTCTGATATATCACATTGGGTAAGGGAAGCCAAAAAAAAAAAAGAAAAAAGATAAACAAATAGGACTACATTAAACTAAAAATTTTTGTGCAGCAAAGGCAACAATCAGAAAAATGAAAAAACAACCTACCAAATGCAAGAATATGTTTACCAACAATACATCTGATAAAGGTTTAATATCTGAAACTTATAAAGAACTCATACCACTCAAAACCAAAAAACAAACAATCCGATTAAAAATGGGCAAAGGAAAGCATTATGCTAAGTGAAATAAGCCAGGCAGTGAAAGACAAATACCATATGATCTCACCTTTAACAGGAACCTAATCAACAAAACAAACAAACAAGCATAATATAACCAAAAACACTGAAATTGAGAACAGGCTTACAGTCACCAGAGAGGAGAGAGGAGGGAATTTCAAGGGAAAAGGGGAAGGATTTAGAGCAACAAGTATAATAGATACTTGGACAAAAACGGGGGGGGGTGGAAATGGGAGGGAGGTGGGGAGGGCTGGGGAAGTGGGCTGGGATTGTAGTAAAAGATAGAAAACTGTACAAGAACAACAATTAAAATAAAAAATAAATAAAAATAAAATAAAAAATGGGCAAAGGAACTGAATAAGCACTTCTTCAAAAAGAAGATGGCCAATAGATATAAAAAGATTCTCAACCTCACTAATTATCAGAGTTATGCAAATTAAACCACAATGGCATATTACCTCATGCCTGTGAGAATGGCTATCATCAATAAATCCACAAATGACAAGTGGTGGAGAGGATGTGAAGAAAAGAGGACCCTAGTGTCCTGAGGGTGGAAATGCAGATTTGTTCAGCCACTAGGGAAAACATAATGGAGTTTCTTCGAAAGGTTAAAAAATTAGTCTGTGTTATAACCCAGTGTCCCCACTTCTGGGGATTTATCCATTGAAATACAAAACACTAATTTGAAAGAATATATGCACCCCCGTGTTAATGACAGCATCATTTACAATAGGCAAGCTATGGAAACAACTCAAGTGTCCATCAATAGATGAGTGAATAGAAAATGTAATACATAAATGTAATGCCTTTAAAAAGGAAAAGAAATCTTACCATTTGAGACAGCATGGATGGACCTAGAGGGTATTATACCATAAAATAAGTCAGTCAGAGGAAGACAAATACCACATGATTTTACTTGTGTGTGGAATCTAAAGAACAAAACAAACAAAACTATTTAAATAGACTCTTACATACAGAGGAACAACTGGTGGTTGCCAGAGTGTACAGGGAGTCAGGCCACTGGGTGAGAGAGGTGAAGGTACTAAGATGCACAACTTGGTAGTTACAAAAGAGTCATGGGGAAGTAAGTACAGCATAGGGAATAAAGTCAATAACACTGTGATAACTATGCATGGTGTCATTTGTGGTGCTGGAACTACCAAGGAAAATGCTATGTACAGTATCTGTACTCCTGAAACCAATAGATAACAAAAAATAGCTAATCAATAAATCCACAACTGAAAGAAATTCTTGCACAATTCTAGAAGTATAAAATACCCCTGGAATATTTTATTCAGGTTGATTTTTTAAAGCAGGGTTTAGTAAGAATATTGTAAAATGTCTGGAAAATACTGATTTGTTTTATTATTTAAGCTCATAGCCCTTATATAATTCATGATTAAAGATATGCACAGTGGTGATGATTTAGACCAGAAAGTTATATTCACAGATACCTGTAGTTAACAATCTATATTAGTTAGTGGATACCATCAGTGTGTTACTGCCATCGTGGCTGATTTATAATTTCTAGGTCTAGTCTTAAGAACTAGTCAGAAAAGCATTTCTATACTTAAAACAAATTGCTTGTTTTTCTATGCAATTGGGATTGTTAAGGACATATCTGTCTTTTTCAAAAAGTTATTTTAAAGTTAAAAATCCATAATATATTAAAACAATTTTAATAATGAACCTTTTGTTAAAAGCAAAAAGAGCATAAATGTAATTAGATAAACTAAGTATCCATAGAAATAAAGCCATGTAGTAATGAAAACAAAGAGAATAAGGAGAGCACGTTCTAACATCTGAGTGGACTTTTCCCAAGTTGAGTCAAATAAGAGTTTCTGGTCACGATGACCAGAAAATGCAGCATTCAGTTTTGAGCATGTTGGAATACTAGAAACAGTAACAATCCTCTAAAAAAATGAGATCTACACAGAATATACAACTCATTTATTTTTTGTGCTGTTTGTGTGAACTGACTTTTATCAGAGTTGACAGGGCTTATTTTTTTTCTCCCCCAAGTTCAATGAAAACGGTTTTCTCTCAAATTGTTTGTCACAACCTTTGGACACACAAAGCCTAGGGAGAGAAAAGTAAATATAGGTAAACACACATTTATCAATCTTTTGATGTTACAAACCATTCAGGCAGGTGCATGGATGTTTAGCAGACTAGTAGAGGGGCATTAGTCTTTTACTTCTAGGTCACCGGCACAAGCCTACTATTCCAAAATATATGAATCTCTGTGCTCACTGGATGGTCATGTGTCACAGGAAACACAGAATACAGCAACAAATAGTTTTAGCAATTAATAAAAAAAATCCATTGAATAAATAACTATGCTGATGGACCACATTTAGATTATATAAGGATTTCTTTACTTAAAGCACCCGTGTCTTTTCGTGGACTGAAACAAATCCACTTAGTTGGCTAAACACCTGGTAATAAACACAAAGGCCAAGCAAACTCTGAGAGCAATTTAGTATTTCTCATTTTCCCCCTATATCTGTCCCAGTCTTGGCCAGTTATCTACTAGGTTTGCAAAACTGTTTACGTTAACTGAGCACTTCCACAATTATTTGAACTTGCAGACAACTATAATTGAACAATAAAGTGATTTTAAAAAAAGAGAAAATTTGTGAAACAAAAAGATAAAAAACAATCTAATATTACCTTCTTAGTGGCTACATATTATCTCTCTATGTATATGTCCTGTTTTCCCTGTAACTAAAAGTGATTTTTACCTTCTGACCTTTTTTCACCTTCAGACTTCTATCATCTACTAACAATGCCTTTTGTCCACAGTAACCCCAGAGCGATATCTTTTATTTTCATTAGCGGTTGGTCTTTCTCTTATTGGCAAATCCCATACTACATAAGTAGGCCATAGTACTTGCACCAAAGTTCAATTCAAAGAGTGATTGTCTTACTCTTTTCCTGGTCTTCACTGTTCACAAAGATAATCTCAGTACCAAAGAGTGCTGTTCAATGCTTTGTATACTATTTTGCTCCCTTTTAAGTTCGTCTTCTTGTATTTCCTGTATGCACAGTATTCTACACTGCTGTGACATAAGGTTCTTTGTCATACTGCTCCACTCCACCTCCTGTCCCCATTCACACTCTTTTCTTTCTTAACACTTTTTGTACTGCTTCCTTTTTCTCTCCCCATTTTTTTTACTTGTTAAAATCCAACCAGTTAGGGGTAGGAAAAATAAAATAGAATCTTTGTGTTATTCTCTTCCCTTATTCTCTTCCCCCTGGCAGGAGTATCCTAAAGAAGTTGTATACTTGGCTGCTATTTGCCACTAGTCTGCGAATTGATTAAGGAAAAGAACCTTATAAAAATCTTATGGTGGATACTTAAAAATAAACCTAAATCTGGAAAAGTTTTACATATGTATATGTGTGTGTGTGTGTGTGTGTATATATTTAAATGTATATATGTATATATGTTTTTATATATAACTTGAAAGAATGATTTACTTAAGTATTATTTATAGTACCTAGTAATTTTATATGAAATTATTAGATACATAATAAGTATCCAAAAATATTTTAAAGGCATACAAAGCTATGAAAAAAGTGTAACTCTAGAGAAGAGATGTGTGTTCTGGCCCAGATGGTGTAACATAAAACAGATTCACCTCCTACTAGAGATAGTAAAAATCTGGACCAAATATATGAAACAGTATTTTGCAGATATCAGGAGAGGAAGCTGTATAGGACACTAAACAGAACAAGGGGAAATCAAAAAGGTGAATCCTATGAGTGCCAGAGGCTCACTGCATTGAGCTTGCACCCATGCAGGAAGTGAAGCCAAGCCTGGCACTGTCTCTAAGTTGAGGAGATCAAGGTAGGGACCCAAAGAGTGAAGGCAGCAAAAACTGTCCAGGCAGAGAGAGTGTTGGAGATAGGGCATCTATACAGAGACAGCAAGGGAGCTCTGCAGAGGGTTCCCTGGAGAAGCTACTAATTTCTGATTAACTCATCTGTTTATGGAATCTCCACTATGGTATGGAAAAAGCCCACTCAAAAAGTTAGAGAGAATAAACATAAGAGTTTACACAGAGGTAGGATATAATTTCCTATCGCTACAGTAAGACTGAAAAATAAGGTGATTAAATAGGCATCAGGTACAGCACTAAGAAATATTTTGTCTCAGTAATGGGAGAAAATTACCCATGACAATGGTGCATTGGTGACGTATAACAAACCTTAGGGCAAGATTTAAAGTGGTCAAGCAATTCAAAACAGTATAACAATATTCCAGGACAAGACTGTTAATATAAACACACAAAAATCCATCCGAAACAAGTTAAAACACCTGGCATTCAGGAAAAAACTAGCAGGTTCAAAAAGCAAGTAAATAAAACTTTTAATGAGCTAAATCAATCAACAGAAACAAATCTATAAATGAAAAAGAGAAAAGAATTAGTAAACAAAGATATTAAACCAATTATTACTAGTATATTTCATTTGATCAAAAGGGCAGAGAAAAGAACAAGAAAGCTATATCTAGAAAGATATAAATTTATAAAACCATGCTCCTAGAGTTGAAACTACAATATCTTATACTATTGATATTATGAAACACTGCAGGGCAAAAGATTAGTCTACTTGATATATATTAATGAAATTCTTCAACATTAAAGAAGTAGAGAAAATATGAAGAGAAATAGAGCATTAGTGACTTATGAAACTTCACTTGGGCTAATAAATATGTAATTGGAGGTCTGGAAGGAAATACAGGAAAACAAGTATTCAAGTAAATAACCAAAGCTGTTTTAAATGAATAGAAAACATAAACCTACTGATCCAGGTTCAGTGTGAACCCAGTGACAAAAAGCTTGAAAAATACTAGACTAGGAAACATTATAACCAAATGACTTAAAATTGGTGATATTTGGAAAAAATATTAAAGGCTCCTAGTTAAAGGGACATAAATCAGTGAGCAAAAATGAGCATGATAGCAGATTTCTTGTCAGAAACCACACAAGGCAAAAGATAGTTGACCAACATTTCAAAGTACTGAAGTAAAACTAACATTGATTCTTTTTAAAAAATGCCAATGAGAATTATATCTAGTCAAAATGTTTTTCATAAATCAATTTAAATAGAAGTACTTCCATAATGACAGCATACAGTTCTCTGAACATTTGTTTTTCCATAACAACAATGAGCATATTGGTAAAAATGATCAAAATCAGCTTTTACAAAACTCTCAAAATTAATACCAGGCTTGCAACAATCTGAGAAGCACTTATTCAACAAAATTAGATCTCTTTGCAAGAACAGTGAGCTTGGTGGTGTTTTGATTTAGTTTGCCTCCATCTCTCTCTCTCCAGCTTTGTGAAACCTTGTAAAGCAGCAAGCTTGCAATCCTGTAACTGTGATTAAAAACAAACACAGGCAACAAAAAGGGTTTGGAGCTCACTTAAAAATTTCATCACCAGAAAACTTTCTCTACTTGAACTTTCTGGAAATAACAAAAAAATTATAGAGCTAGACTTTATTTAACTTGACTCAGAGCTTAGTTAGGGTAAAAAAGCACTAAACCTTGTCTATATGTTGAAAATAATATGTGGTAATTGTTTACAGTGGCAGCTATCTGAGTCAGTGACGTGAGGCAAATAAGAGCCTAGCCACAAACTTACCATTATGATCTGGAAAACGAGACATGTATAAATGACTATGAGTACTCCAGCGCATTCGCTGGACACATGCAAGAATATGTTTGTGCCCAGAATGGATTTAAGAAGCCCTGCTATCTCACCCCTGACTGATTTCTGTGAAGCAGGAAGTGAAAACTAAGGCACAACTGAAACCACCAGAGTGTGAAAGCATGTCCCAATGTTGCAGATTAGACCCTCAGCAGAGAGTGAGGGGCTCTTTGGTTTAAAGGACTTCATAAAATCTCTGTAAAATCACTAGCTAGTCACTGAACTAATCAGTGGTCACACACAACAGAAATTTCAGTGGCCACACACAACAAAAGGACACAGACTGTGAAAAATCAGGCCATAAAAGTCACTGAACAATCAAACAGCCACAGCACACAGGGAATAAAAGCCCACAATATAAACAAGACATTGATAGAAAGGGGGAGAAAGAAAAGGAATCTGAGTTCCAAAGCTGCTGCATTATACTTTTTAAATCTCTTGTAATAACAAAATATTATGAGACATGAATAGGATGATGAGAAGATGACCCACACATGGGGGGAAAATATAACACACTGTGTAAGCTGTTCATAAAGAAGCATATATGTTGGGTTTAATTTGAGATATATATATGTATATATAAATAAATTAGTTATAAATATGTTCAAAGAACTAAAGAAAACAGTGTCTAAAGAATTTTTAAATGCATAAAATTAATATTGTACCATACAGATAACATTGATTAAGAGAAACTATAGCCCTGGCTAGTGTGGCTCAGTGGATTAAGTGCCAGCCTGCAAACCAAAAGGTCACTGGTTGAATTACAGGTCAGGGCACATGCTTGGGTTGCAGGCCAGCTCCTTGGTTCGGGGTGTGCAAGAGGAAACTAATCAATGTGTCTCTCTCACATTGCTGTTTCTCTCCCTCTCTTTTCCCCTCTTCCCCTCTCTCTAAAAGTAAACAAGTAAAATCTTTAAATAAAAAATAACCAAGTAAAAATCATGGAGTTAAAAAGGAAAGTTAATAGAAATGAAAAGTTCACTAAAGGAATGATGTACCTGTGGTGTGAGCTGTCAGAAAACATAATCAGCAAATCTGAAGATAGGCCAATTGAGATAATTCGATGACAACCAGAATTTAAAAAGAATAAAGACAAATGAACAGAGCACGTGACCTGGGGATGCTATGAAGCATACCAGCATAAACTAACCAGTGTCCAAGCAGAGGATTGAAAGGAGCAATAAACTATGTGTATAATTTTTCTTAGTTCATAGTGCTCTAAAAAACACTATGGACTGAATAGCATGAACAACAGACATGTATGTCTCACAGTTCTGAAGGCTGCGGCATCCAAGATCCAGGCACCAGCAGATTCTGTCCAGGTGTGAAATGACTTCCTAGTTCACAGACAGCTCTCTATATATGTGCCTTCACATGGTGGGAAAACAAGTAAGCTCTCTGGGGCCCCTTTTAGAAGGGCATCAGTCCTATTTCCAGGGCTCTGTCCTCATGATCTAATCACTTCCCATTGGCCCAACCTCCAAATATGATTGTACTGGAGATTATACTTCAACCCATCAATTTTGGAGACACATATTCAGTCTATGGAAAGTATATAATGGCTGGAAACTTTAAAAATTTGATGATAAACACTAATATTCTATCCAGCCATGAAGCACAAGAAACTTTAAGAGAATCACATCTAGATATATCATAGTCAAATGTCAAAAGCCAAAAAAAAAAAAGTCTTGTAGTTTACTCACAAGATATAGAGAAATAAAAACATGACAACAATAGTCAGAAGTTTGGGAAGGTCAGTGTAGAAAGATAACTGAAGATGTGCGTATTCTATCTGAAGTAGTAAATTTCCCCCTAGGATGGTTGCACTAAGACAAATATCTTATAAATCCTAAAATAACCACTAAAATACAAAAAAACCTAATAAATTAATATTGAAAGTAAAATAAAATTATAAAGATCATCAATTAACTGAAACTGTATAAATATGAAAATATGAAAAACATAAAATTAATAGAAAGATGATAAACATAAATATACCCATATAAATAATGTCACTGTATTTAAATAGACAAAATGTCCCAACCAAAAGGGAGAGTGTCAGATTGAATAAAAAAGCAAAATATACCAATGCTCTGTCTTCAACAAATCTACTTTAAATATAAAGACACAGATAGTTAAAAGCAAAATGATAGAGAGGATGCAAAAATGAAATAAAAGAAAGCAAGATGGCTGTATTAATACAAGCTAGATACTATGGCACATAAAGCTGTAAACTAAAATTCTTACATAACATGATTCTTATCCTGAAGGAGACGTATATCTAGGCTT
Source organism: Glossophaga mutica (assembly GCA_039655065.1). Lineage (NCBI taxonomy): Eukaryota > Metazoa > Chordata > Mammalia > Chiroptera > Phyllostomidae > Glossophaga > Glossophaga mutica. Next base: position 81,477,832 of record CM077304.1, read on the forward strand.
ATAAGAATTGACTAACTGTAAAGTCATCAAGGAACATGTGCAAAAGACCCATGGACAAAGCCAAAGGGGGATAGGATTGAGGGTGGAGGTGGGGGTTGGTAGGGTTGGGGACAGTGTTGAGGGGGAAATGGAGGCAACTGTACTTGAACGACAATAAAAAATAAATAAAGGAATCATAAATAGAAAAAAATCATTGTGTGCAGGTAAATAACTGAATTCTCTTCTTGAATTGTTTCTTAAGTTTAAAATAAACAGAAAAAAAATATTATAAAGTTCTTTTCTTGAAAAGGAATAAATAACTTTCACTCTACCCAAAGCAACAACTCGAACGTGTCCTAATTTTGCCACACAGCTGGCTGGGTTGTGGCTGCGGCTGTTTCTAGTCAACCATAGAGAAAACTGTTCTCTGAAGCAGGATAGAGCAGAGCCAGGACATGCATCTGAAGGACTCCAGGTAGAGTCTGAATTCCTGTTATATGAGGTTTTTGTTTGGGCACACTACTGAGCCTTCTGATATTTGCTAGTATTATTCTTAGATTACAGTTAGTATATAATTAGCAAATCATTTGAGTTATACCACTAAATAAAATTCCATTTTATGATGTCATAAAATATTGTAAAACTATATGGAAGAAATAACTATAGGTATCTAGTGTCTGTGGTACAGTACTTACACACAAAAGAAACTATTACTACATTGAATACTGGAAACTTATTTTTTAATTTTATACATATATACCCAATATTCATTAATAGACCTTGAAGAAATAGAGTAGTAACCATGACATTATATGAAGGTAATTATTTTATATTTTGTCACGCATCACTATAATAGAAGGTAATAAGTGTCTTCAAAGAATAATCTATGACTGCAGGTTTTCAGGTAAAAGGGCTGGAGACATTATGGAATATTGGCAATGAACTAAATGATTATTTCTCTTCTCATCTATGTTACTATTTTAAAATATTTTTTAATTCTATGACCATAAAATATTCTAATATTAATGAATTCTAATGTATATAATTAAGTTGCATTTGTGCTTTGTTTCCGGTCATTTACAGTATCATAAATAATTTAAAAATTAACCAAAGAACCACCTTTTCTTTTCAGCCTTGTATGCATACTGAAATATTTTCTCAGCTTCTCCTGAACCTCAAATGGTGGTGAATTTTGAAATAAGGAGCAAGACACTGTGACAACAATCTTTTAAAGTATGCATTATTAGAAAAAATAAAATTTAATTTGCATTTCCCCCTTAGAATGCAATCAAAATGACAGTAATATCAATTATAATTAGATGTAATAAATTAGTGCAAATCTCTGTCAATATTTTAGCTTTGTAACCAAAGAATAATGTGTCAGTTTAGTTACATTTAAAAAGCTTAACTGGGTTTCTAAAATGGAAATAATCTGGTTCATTCTTATTGTGTTTATTTTAATATGTTAGCTTTACCTAAAACCTGCTGAGTAAAATAGATCTGAAAATTAAATCACATTGTGTCATTTATCCATAATACCAGTTTATATTAGAAGCTCAGGGATGAGATAAAATTCTTAGAACATTAAGTTATCCTCCTCCACAATTCCATCTGTGATGTGGATTCCTTTACTCTACCCAACGTGTTTCTTACTATAGTAATGGAAAACAAGCAGAGCATAAATTTCCTTCCCATAGATGCCCCTAACTCTCTGAATTGGGGGTGGGATAGGGAGGGGAAAACAGGGTAAGTAAAACATTTTCTGGTTGATACATTTAAAAGGAGCTTATTGAAAGAATATATAGGGATATAAAAATTGAGGAAACATTAGAAAATAATTCATAGTAATTTAGAGGTCAAAATAGATTAATAGACTAACATCAGTTCCTATTATTTAATAATGAATTCTAGTTTTATATACGTGAAGTCAAGATAATAGACAGCCATTCTTACTTTTGTAACAGATATTAGCTATGTTCAAATCCTATTTCCATCATTAACTGTGTAAACTTCATGAAATTATTTAATCAATCTATACTTCAGTATTCATATGTGAAATAACAAGAAATTATAGTAATAAATTCACAGAATTGTTTTAAAATGCAAATTACCTATTGTTTTGTTATATATTACCTCAAATTTAGTAGCTCAAATCAACATATATTTACTATCCTAATAGTTTCTGTGAGTCAGCAGTCTGGACATCGATCTTCTCTCTATTCACTGTCTCCTAAGGTTGCAGTCAAAATGGCCTGGCTGTGTTCCTCTCTGGAGTTTGATGTCTTCTCCAAAGCTCATGTAATTGTTAGCTGAATTCAGTGTCTGTGTGTATGAGACTAAGGTCCTTTTTTCTTGCTGATGGTCTTTCTAAAACTACTCTCAACTACTGAAGGCCTCTGGCAATTCCTTGCCAGGAAATCCTCTCACAGTCTCTCTCATAGGCTCTTTGATAATATCACAACTTATTCCTTCAAGGCCAACTGGAGAATCTCTTAAATATGCTGAAGAGCAAATCTTATCTAGGCTAAAATAATCACAAGTAGGAACTGTCCTTTGCTATTTCTAATGGCTAGCTACAAGTCAAAGGTTCTGCTCACTTAAAGGGAAGCAAACTCCGGGGGGGCTGGGGGGAATCACCTTAGGGTGTGTCTAACACATGAGGATTAAATTAACTAAAAGAGATAAAAGATTTCTAATTCTATTTGGCCAAAGTATGTTATCAATAATTCTAGCTCTTAGTTGTTACTGCTGTTGTTACCTACTGAAATTTTCTGTTCTCTATTATTTGCCTCTGATTGCTTCATGAACTCAGTTGCTTCAACTGCTTGGTTGCCTTAAAAGTTTTCTTACATTCTTTTCTGAAAGTCTCTCTTTTTCTTGGCCACTGGTCACTGTTTCCTTCTTTATGCATATAAACTCTTTTCATTCAGGTGATAACTGATGAAAAGACACCAACTTCATGATAAATGAAGCTCGTGTCTTTAATAGGATAAAAGGTACAATGTTTTATCTTTATAAACTCTGTAAAGATGGGGGCTGTATAGCACAGTGGACAAAATAGCACACTCCCAGCTAGTGATGTCATTGTCTGGATTTTCCATCGCCTGGAAGTGAAACATTGATTTGACAAGTTTAAAACGTAAAGAACCAGTCAAATTCTTTAACTGATGGGTTGAAAAGAGAGGGTCAAATCCTTGTGGACACTGTCAAACAAGTGAGGGCACAGAGCAATTGTAGTCACACGACACTTATAAGATATAGCAGGCATGAATATATCTTTCTCTGGGAATATTCGTCTCCAACACTTCTCAGCATGGGAAGTTGTCTGTATAAGTATGAGCACCATTCTGTAGGCTGGATTATTGCAGGGGAGAGCCTCTGAGATTCCCTCCGAGGTTCCTTCATAAGTGTGAATGAGTCTCCCAAGACCCTAAAATCCAGTACTTTAAGTCAGCAATATATCTCCTTGTCAGCAATTTCCTAAAGTTGCCTTCTTACATCATCTTTTTTTCTTTGTAAACCTTCCACAATAATAATAATAATATATCTTTGTTGGCACCCCACACTGTGTTTTTTACTACCATGACAATACCTACATGAAGTATCAAATGGGGCAATGAGATTGGAAAAGCAGTATCAGGTAAATAAACCATGGTTTTCTGCACTCCATTAGAGAGTTTCATACTGCTTAAACAACTGAATAATCTTTTCCTCACCTTTCTGGAAGAACATGTGTGGCTTTATAAGTAAATTGATTTGCTGATTTGTGCATAATCTTCAATCATGTGTAACTTGGATATTTGTTTTATATATTTTGGGGAGCTCTATAGGGGTTATCATTTTATGTTACCAATATAAATCAGTTACATAGTCTATATAATCACAATATCCATTCCACCTTCATTTTGTCTTATAGCACTACATTTGTAATTATACTATTATCAGTATAATTCAACATATAAGTAATTTGCTTTATCCCTGCTTTTTTATCCCTATATGAGATAGAAAGAGGGCTACACGAACAAAAGGGCCCAAGTTTCAGTGATTACATTCCAAAATATTTCTGGGGTCACTACCACTAACTAATTATAAAACTAGAGTTCTGTACAGAAATGAGTTGCAGAGTAGCTTTCATTAATTACAGACCATGGATTGCCCATGGGCATTAGCCTCTGATCTGAAATCTGGATCATTCTTACTAATTGTACATTTAACATAAATATTTATTCAGGCTACCTAAACTGGGAAGCTATAATGTAGACTGCATTTTTATTTTGTATTTTTTATTATTCTGAGTTTTATACCTTTTCCATATTTTTTATTTTAGTTTTGTATTTTAGAATTCCAGACTACACAGTTCTGATTTTATTTCTGTTATTATAAGGACAGTATCTCTCCCTAATCAGGATTCTGTCCAGTGGTACCAAAATTTAATGTTATAATTAGTCCAAATTTATAAAACTTCTTTTTTAAATTGTTATTCAAGTACAGTTGTCTCCACCTGCGGTCAGGATAGCCAACCAGCCTAAGAAGGCACTATGTTCAGGTCTCAGTCTCCCCTGGAGGTGTGGGTTTGAATCCCACTAGTGACAAATGTCTAACCTTTAGGAGCTGCAGTGGCACAATCGGTTAACGGGTGGTACTTATAAAACTTCTTATCTTGGAAATCCTATCACCAACATTAATTTCCAAAATTAAAAAATAAATTCCAGAGCCTCTCTCTGCCTTGCGAGATTTCTATTCCCTTTCTACAACTTAGTTATTATTAGTTATATTAATAATTAATATTATATGTTATATTATATATTATATAAATAATATTAGTTATAACTTGATGAGTTATATATTAGTTATAACTTGATGAGATTCTCCAAGCCAGTTAAAATGACACCTGGATTTTATTTCCTGTGATTATCTGGTCAGTAGTCATTCAATCTTAATAAGTGTTATTCTAATAAATCATAATATGTCAGAAATTCTTCTAACTATTTCCATCACTAACATTTCTTTAAGAGCAGACAGATGTCCTGCACATGATCTATCTAAACCTTGGACTGACAGGGCTACTAAAACTTTTACATTTCCTGCCCCAATATCATAGGACTTTACATAATCTTTTCTTTCTATATTCAGTTTTTTTCTGACCAAATGACTAAAATGCTATATGCCATTTTAGATGATTATTTTCAGTGAACACAGCAAACATAAGCAGACAGCACGTAGTTTGGCCATTCAAGCAGGCTTACTTTCTCTTTGTTTAACAATTTTTGCTGTCACTTTTTAAATATCATTTGATTAGTTCCATATATATGTGGGCGGGGTGTATATACATTAGTTCCACATATATATGCCATTTACCTTTTGATTTACAACTGACAAAACATCAAATGCTGAGAATGACTGCACATACTATGGCATGAAATACATCTCAGAAGGAGATGGAACTGTGCTCTTAGGGCATGTAGTAACCTCTTGTCTCTACCTCCAGTTCACTTTAATTATAGAGCTTTGTTGATCAGTGACTTCCTTGTGAGAAAACCTTTGTAATAACACCCAGAATATCAGCTTTATATATCCTTCAAAGTGATGTCAGCACAGCTGTGTCACTGTTATGGACTGAATCTTGTTTTCCCCTCAAGTTCATATGTTAAAGCACTATTTCCCAATATGATTATATTTAGAGATGGAACAATTAGGAAATGAGTAGGACTAGATGAGGACTTAGCGATAGGGTGCATTTATGAGAATAAGACACCAGAGAAGTTGCTCTTTTTCTTTCCCACTGAGGAAAGGCCATGTAAGCATGAAGAGAGAAGGCAATCACCTGCAAGCCAGGAAGAGAGCACTCGCCAGGAACAAAATCAGCTGGCATCTTGATCTTGGACTTCCCAGCCTCCAGAATTGTAAAAAATAACTTTCTGTTTTCTGAGCTATTCAGTCTATGGTGCTTCCCTTATGGCAACCTGAGATGAATAATGGAGTGCCTGCAAATAGTCAAAAATCAGCAGTTCCAACTTAAGTAATTTCTCTTTTTTTCTTTTTTTACTTAAGCCCTTGAATCTTTATATTATTATAAGCTGATTGTACTCTATCTTTTGAACTTCCATTAGTTAAAATACTATTTTTGTGAACTTAAGTTATAGCATCAATGCAGTTGAGTACATTCCATGATACTATTGTTATTACAGTAGTTATTTTTGAAGCAACATCATGAAAAATTATTGCATACCTAACCATGTTAAGGTGAAATGGAATTTCACTTTCCTCTGCAATACAACTGAAAACAAAAGACTTTTGTGTTTTGTTTTGTTTTCCAGATCAATGATAGACTAATAGTAGTGGCTTCCTCAATTTCCCTGACCATATTTGCACTTTCTACTAAGTTATATAACCCTCATAATAATGTAGAAAAGTGATTTTCAACCCAAGGAGATTTTGTTCCACAGGATGTCTGGAAGTGTCTGGAGATGTCTTTGGTTCTCATAACTAGGGGTATGTGTCTGGGAGCTGTGCTACTGGTATGCAGTGGTAAGAGGCCCAAAGTTGTTAAACATCCTACAGGGCCTGACATAATCTCCACAAAAAAATAATTATAATATACAATGTCAATACTGTTGAGGTTGAGAACCCAGTTTCATATCCTTTTTTTGGATAAGTCAAAGATGACTATTAACCCCCTCCCCCCGCAAGGAAAGCATAAAGCAAAACAAAACAAAACAACAAAAAGATGATGCTAATTAAGTCACTGGTTTCCATAAAATCTTCTATTACAGCATGCATTTCTATCATTACCATGACCCCTATGCTTACTTTCATTTTCCACAGTAGTTTTATTATGACCTAATTTTCCATCTCAGAATTACCAATGGCTGTATAAAAAACAAAAGTTGTTCCTTCCAGATTCACTTTTTCTTTGAAATTGAAATTCAATTATCACCTCTTGGAGGGGTGAGAGTGACAATGGGAACATACATGTATGTGAACAGGTATGTGAATGTGTCTGGTGTTTCTTACTTCACCAAGAAAGGAGATAGACTTATCCCTTGGAAAATTGTATGTCTATAACCAGTCAAATGAACTACAAGTCTTTTAGTTAATAATAAAAGACTACAAGTCTTTTAGTTAGTAAATAAAAATACAATATTTTTGGTACTGTTGTTTCAATTTTTATTGCTGCTATAAGCGATTACCACAAATTTAACAGCTTAAAACCATGCATGTATTATTTCACGGTTATGGAATAGTCTGGATCTCACAGACTGAAAGCAAAGTGTTGTCAGGGCAGCATTTATTTCTGGAAGTTCTGGGGAAAATGGCTTGGAAAGTATTTCAGGTTGCTTATAGAATTTCATTTTAATCTCTCCAAGCTCTTCTGCTTCATCTCTCCTCTGTTTTCCTCTTCTGTTACATTGTATCTGATTTTTTAAGCATCCCTGACTACATGAGACCCATTTAGGTAATCCAGGATAATCTCTGTCTTTTAAAACAGGCAAAAAGGAAAAGGGATTTACGGACCTGGACATGGACAACAGGGTTGTGATTGTGGCGGGAGGGTGATACAAGGGGCTAAATGGTAATGAAAAACAAATACAATTAAAACTTTAAAAAATAAAATGAAATGAAATGAAATAAAATAAAATAAAATAGGCTATTCAATGACCTTAAATGCAGCTGCATAAATCCCTTCACACCACAACCTAAATTGGTGTTTGACTGAAAAACTAGGTTATGCAAATCTTGGGGAACATTTTCAGAATTCCGCCTACCAGAGCATCATTAAAATGTAAAGATTAATTATATTGTTTCCCCTAAAGAACCATATCATATATGACTCAGATTCCCTATTGAAGGTGTTGAAAGAGTACCCCATTATTCTCAAAAGACAGAAGAAACCCCACAGTCATAATCTCCTTTTTTATGTTTGACAGAATGCTTTTTCCCTTTGGTCCTACAAGTTTAGAGAAAGGAAGAGCTTTCTCTAAACTTGAAATAAGTTTTAGAGCTTATTTCAATCATTTTCTTAACTGGGTTTCTCACTGTCATCTCTTATGGACATAATTAGGGTCTTCTTTAATTCTTGTAATTCAAGATAATGTCTTACACATTTACTTGAGTAAAACAACTGGGATTTCTGTGATTTGTCTTCTTTATGACTTTGCTCAGGTTTACACATATTTGTTTTCCAGGTCCTAGAACATTAATTGTATGAGGCAATATATACAAATATAGAAAAGAAGTGTTGAATGAAACTATCATAATTTATGTATTTTACAATTAAATTGCAATTAGTAGACATTCATATTTTAAATCTGCTAAGAAGTCACTCTCTCTTCCAAACTTCTAATAAGATTATTTTGACTCTCCGTTATGTCAGAAGACACTTACTGTAGTCACATTAATCTAGGGGGTGGTCACCAATCATACTCCCTCATCTCCCTTTTTTTCATTTTCTTTTTATTATTGATCTTCATATTTTTAATATACTGTAAAGCCCCAAAGGACATTCCATATTGGATGATGTTTGCTCTGTTAGGAAGTTTGCTAGGGAGGAAGTCATTCCAGCTCTCTTTTCAAAGTTGTTTTTTTTTTCCTTCCCAGAGGCTCAACCATTGTGTAAGATACTTTTGATTGATATATCCTACTATACTATTTTCTACTTTCTTCTATGTTAACTGCCTTCACTTTAGGGAATGAAAAAGTTGCATAACTCTTTTTAAATGTAAAAACCACTATGAAGGTTGAAATTTATAGACAAGTATTTTACTTAATAGGTCAGATTTTGGTAGATATTATATTAGAGCCAGTTAGGATGGATATAGCACCTAGACAAAGTGTTTGTGGTGATTACAGTAGTTCCTGAGAAGATGAGGCACATAGCTAAGAAGTGCTAGAAGTTTAAAAATGATACCGATATGGGCAATTTGGTTTAATTAGAGGCAAGTGATTTTGTCTGTTTAAAATGTTATTTTTGGTCATTTATTAATGACCAAAAATTTATTTTATTTTATTTTATTATTTTATTTTATTTATTTTTTAAAGATTTTATTTATTTATTTTTAGAGAGAGAGGAAGGAGAAAGAGAGAGAGAGAAACATCAGTGTGTGGCTGCTTCCCGCATGCCCTAGCCAGGGCCCCAGCCAGCAACCCAGGCATGTGCCCTGACTGGGAATTGAACCGGTGACCCTTTGGTTCACAGCCCATGCTCAATCCACTGAGCTACACCAGCCAGGGCCTATTTTATTTTATTTTTTTGTGCAGAGACATTATTGTGTGCCTACTTTGTGAAAAGCACCATTTTAGAAACTAAGGAGACAGGCTAATTTGGGCAAATGTCCAACATGTGCCGAGTACTTGTAGGTATCAGGTGACTCAAAATACTTTTTATATGTCAGTAAAGTCAATCATCACACAGTTCTGTGAGTTAGGTAAGATTTTTGTGCCTATTTTTCAGATGAGGGTATTAATGAAGAATTTAGTTATTTGCATCAGCTAACAACTATATAAATGAAAGAGTCACCATTAACACCCAAGAAATTCGAGTACTGCAACTAGACATGAACATGCACAATATTTTATAAGGATTAAATACTATGACCTTAGTAATGTGCCTTTTCATTGAATACATTGTGTACTGTGAAAATGTGTTTTCCTGTAAGGCCTGAAGCCAACATCCCACTTTATTTCTGTGCTATAGCCATGCCTCTATTATAACACTCATTGCATGGGATTCAATTATTGACTTTCTTTCTCCAAATCCTCATGATAAACTCTTTGAGAGCCCTGAAAATCTCTCCATAATTAATTTGGCACTTTTTTTTGTATTGGATTCAGGTCCCGTCCCTGTACCCTATGGTCTGCTCTGGTGTCTCCCACACACAAAATCATTCTCCAAAATTATCCTGCTTTACTTATGTACAATGTTATTTGGATTTCTTATAAACATTCATCTGATTATAAGATTCATTTCAAAACAATATCAATTTATTTCATTGTCTACTTATTAATATGTACTTTATATCAAATAATCCATTTCAGTTTAATGCTAATATGATCACAAGACTCTCAAAAGACCATCTAAGCAGATGAATTTGGAAATATCTATCAGTATACTTTGTACAAATATTTTCTATTATTGTTTTAGGACCATTGTTGATTAATAAAAAAGCAAATCTTTTGTATAGATTATGACAATTTAAGTGAAACAAAAAGTAAGAAGATACAATACAACATATCGAAGATTTTTTAAAAAATCAAATAGAGGTAGACAGAATCATATCAATAACATATTTACTTGATTTGATGAAATGAAGAATTTTAAAAGTATCTAAGTTTTTGAACCTCAAAAACAATCCATTCCTAGATCATCACTCCCCACCCAAATTAATATATTGAAATCCTTTGAAGGTAATTAGATCACAAAGGTGGAGCCCTCATGAATGAGACTAGTGCCCTTATAAAAGAGACAGAACAGCCCTGGCTGGTGTGGCTCAATAGATTGAGCGCGGGCCTGAGAACCAAACAATCGCGGTTCGATTCCCAGTCAGGGCACAGGGACAACCCCAGTCTGGGTTGCAGGCCAGTTCCCAGCAAGGGACACACGAGAGGCAACCACACATTGATATTTCTCTCCCTCTCCCTCTCTCCTACCCTTCCTCTCTAAAGATAAATAAATAAAAAATCTTTAAAAAAATTAAAAAAAAAGAGAGAGACAGAACAGATCTCCCTTGCTCTCCCACTTCCATGTGAGGAAACAAGGAGAAGGGTATCTTTAGACCAGGAAATGAGCTCTCAAACAAACACCTGATCTACCAGCAGATAGTGGACTTCCCAGACTCCAGAACTGTGAGAAATGATTTTTGCTTAAGCCGTGAAGTCTATGGTATTTTTTAAAATAGCATAGCAAACTGACCAAGACTTTTAAACAGAATTATTTTAATATCATTTGGCATAAAGGTTACTTTTAATGTATGTTTGTAAATTACATGCTTTTATGAAAGTTCCCAACATGTCAGGGGAAAATCAGTAAAATTATATTTTATAATAGATATCCAATAGCTGTTAATATTTTCCAACTATTTAATTTTAGTTTTGACTAGAACCAATAGTTCAAAATTTCCCTCCACTAAAATATAAAATGTATCCACATCAAGATACAAAGATTCTTTGCTCACTTGTGTCCTTTAACTGGTAGCTTCTCATGCTAGCTACTGAATTAACCACTGATATAACATGTTGAATAAGTGATTTCTGACATTATATTTAATATCTAATATATCAGTTAATATGTATGCATATATACATATAGTTATTATCACTTCTTTCGTTTATGATTGATTAAATAATCATATGATAATGATTAAATCATTTATTATTAATCCATTTTTATTTTTTCTGCTCAATGTTGTCTTATTTTTAATTATTCAAAAATAGCTTTACTGATCACATGTATTTTACATTCTAGTGGAACTGGTTTGAATAACCATCATTCACCATTCATTTTCAATTTAAATCCACTAACACTGTAACTATGAAAATCACACTGGAGTTTTTTTGATTAATAAAGCTTAAGTAAAAACATGTCAAACTTTTAAAAGGTAGAAATCCAAAAATAGGTGGAGACTATCTCAAATTTCCTGAAACACTAAGTGTTAAGAATTCTAGGTCAGGTACTAATCTCTTGTTAGAATATATGAGAAGAGAGGGCAGCAGCATTGATTTTGATTGCTTTCCTCCAGCTGACTGAAGAAATAGATTGAAGAAGTATTACAAAGCTCTATAGGCAACCATGCTTAGCTGGGAATAGATTGCTATGACAACCCCCCCACCAAAAAAAAAAAAAAAAAATAGGCCGATAATCAGCAAATCAGCAGACAATGTCTGGTGAACACAAAGGAAAACATGTAGTTCTCACAAGAAATAAAAATAATTTATAATTCAAATATATCTCTGTTGAGAAAGGTCAACATTTATATAAGAAGAAACTGTGAGATTAAATAATATGTAGGAAAAGAAACTCGCCCATGGTTCTGTACATTGTCATGTTTTTTGGAAATAATTTGAATGTTTTAATTAAAAATTACTTTGATAAAATTTGTGTTTAGTCAGTAAAAGATTCTGTCAACAAGAACTTGTTTGGGTCAGAAAGAACATACTTTATAGTACAAATCATTTTAAATACAAGAATAACAAGGGAATAAAAAAGAAAGTATATAGTTCTGTAATTATAGTGACTACAAAAGAGGTAAATAATTGATATGGAGATTTGGAGTATATGCTCAGGAATTTGAGCTATGAATGAAAAGAAACTTGTTCAACCTACTAGCTGAAGAACTTTGTCTCACATGCCGTTTCTCTTGCTGGTATATGCTCATGACTAGCATAAATGACCAACTATTCATAAATCTACACTACCTTTTCAGTCTTGCCAATTGACAACACTGCATGGAAAGAAATTCTAAAAAGAAAGAATTAGAAAACTGTGAACATTTTAGGAAAATACCTAATTAGTAATCAATATTAAATTATTTTAGTTACAGTGTAGCATGATAAAATACTACTCCAAGTGTTGGTAAGTTAAATGTTGTAACCTCTAACATTTGCCAAATAAAGACAAAGAAAATTTTGCAAATTATGTTGAAATTAACTGCTATAAGGAGTTATGAGTCCTAGTATGCCAGCAAATACACATTTGACATAGGGGACATAATTTAAACTTATTAAACATTTGATTTTATGATTTTGTCATTATTTCTCTCCCTTTTCATCTCAGATTACATTGTTCAGCACATTATTGTTGTCTTCTTGACATCAGCAACTCTGGTTTTCATGTATGTGTATGTGCATATTCATATGCATATTAGTATGTATAGCATCAATATCTATATCTACATCTAATTTTTGTATATGATATACCATATACCTACTGAGATGACTATAATCAAAAAGACAAAGAATAACATTTGTTAGTAAAGTCATGGGGAAATTGGAACCTTCATATATTCATGCTAGGGATGAAAATGGTGCAGCTCCTTTTAAAAATGCTTTGGCAGTCTTAAAAAATTAAATTTAGAGTTACTACTTGACCCAGAAATTCCACTCCTAAGTATATACCCAGAAGAACTGAAAATGTATGTAAACAAAAATTTTGTACAGAAATGTTCAAAGCTACATTATTCATAATAGTCAAAGGTGGAAAGAACAATGTCTATTAATTGGTGAATGAATAAACCAACTGTGTTCTACCCACACAATGAAGTAATACTGAACAACAACAGCAATGACAAAATGAAATACAGAGACATACTACATCATGGATGAACTTTGAAAATATTATGCTGAATGAAAAAGCCAAACACAAAAGGTCACTTACTGTGTGATTCTATTTATATGAAATAGACAAGTCCAGAATAGACAAATCCAAAAAGACAGAGAGTAATTTAGTGATATAAAGGGCTGGAAGGCAGGATGAAATTCATAATTGCTAATGGTTAACTGGTTTGGGGGTCTGTTGATAAAATATTGTAAAATTAGAGGTGATGGTTGTATAATGCCATGAAAAAACTAAAAGCTACTGAACCATACACTTTCAGCTTAACAATAACCCACAACCGTCGGACCAACTCGAACCATACACTTTCAAAGATAAATTTTTATATAAATTTTATGTCAATAAAAATAGTTAAGTAAATATGAGAATTTTAATGTTAAATATAAATGACAATTCAGTTTGTAGGTATTTCTAAAATGTTATATTTATGAACTTGGGTTAAAAAACATAAACAGAAAATCTCTCTGATTATATTAGAGTTAACATTTTATTAATGAAAAGAAACCAAGTTTAAATTAAAAGTAATCTCCAACACGAAAGAATATATTCATAATCAGTGAAGGGTTCATACTTAGAATAAAGTTTACACAAATCGATAATAAACCTATAACATTAAAATGGTAAATAGACTTTCACAGAAATTCTCAAAAAACAATATACAAATGGTTAATAAATATAATTTAAAATGGTCAGTGTTGACTTCTGGTCAAGGAGAGGATTAGGTAAACAATGCCCACCTCCTCATACAACCACAGCAAAAACTACGACTAAATTACAAAACAACTATCACTCAGAACTGTCAGAAAATCAAGCTGTATGAAAGTCCAACAACCAGGAATTAAAGTCACATTCATTCAGACGAGTAGGAGGGACAGAGATGCAGAGATTCAGAGACACGGAGACATGGAACAGGCTAGTCCCATACCCATGAGTGACAGATAAAAATTGGGAAAGATATTTCAGGAGCAAGGGTTCCCAGTCCACATACCAGGCCACCCTGCTAAGGTTCCAGTTCTAGGAAAATAAGTCCCCATAACTTTTGGCTATAAAAATCCGTAGGAGTTGGAGCAGTGGAAGAAACTACAGGATTCTCAAACATCTCTTTTTTAAGGTCCCACAACATATTTTTTTTAAAGATTTTTTTTTATTTGTCTTTAGAGGGGTAGGGGAGAGGGAGAGGGAGAGAAATATCAATGTACGGTTGCCTCTCGTGTGTCCCATGCTGGGAACTGGCCTGCAACCCAGGCATGTGCCCTGACTGGGAATCGAACCGCGATCCTCTGGTTCGCAGGCCCGCGCTCAAGCCACTGAGCTACACCAGCCAGGGCCAGGTTCCACAACATATTTACGACATACTCAGACTCGCTTCCTCTGGGCTCCGTCACTGGGACAGCAACTTGAAGGACATCAGTGGCATACAGGGAAAAACTAAAGTGTCTGGCATCAGGGTGAGAGCCAGGGTACATCTTCCTCCCAGGGGGGGAAAAAATGAAACAAAACTCTACAGGCCATGCAGCAGCCATTGTTCCTTTTCTGAGCCCTGTTTCACATAGAGCTACAGAGCGGGAGGTAGCACCACATCTGAGACTCCATAAACCTGGTTCACATGGGGTGCCCCACCTGGGTAACTACCTAAGTTTCTGCCTCATCCATCTTACTGTGTGCTTTTCTACATTAGGCCATGCTTTTAAAACAGGGATCAAAGTACACTAATACATAGAAAGAAACAGGGAGGCTGACAAAATGAAGAAACAAAGATGAAAGAATGGAATAAAACTCCAGAAAAAGATGTAAACAAAAAGGAGATAGGCAACTATCAGATGCAGAGTTCAAAACACCAGTTATAGGGATGTTCAAGGAACTCATTAAGCATTTCAAAAGCTTAAAAAAGGCCCAGGCAGAAATGAAGTTTACACTAAGTAAAATAAAGAAAAACTTACAGGGACTCAAGAGTGGAGTGGATCAAGCCTAGAATCAAATCAATGATTTGGAACATAAAGAAGACAAAAACATTCACTCAAAATAGGAAAAAGAAAAAAAGAATCCAAAAAACAAGGATAGGCTAAGGAGCCTCTGGGGCAACTTCAAATGTAATAGCATTCAAATCATAGGGGTGCTGGAAGGAGAAGAGAAAGGGCAAGAAATTGAAACTTATTTGAAAAAAATGTTGAAAGAAAACTTCCCTAATTTGGTGAAAGAAATAAACATACAAGTCCATGAATCACAGAGAGTCCCAAACAAAACAGAAGCAAATAGGACCATACCAAGACACATCATAATTAAAATGCCACAGGTTATAGATAAAGAGAGAATCTTAAAAGGAGCAAGATGAACTAAGCAAACAACCAGAACAGGAACAGTTTCACAGAAATAGAGATCACATGGAAGGTTATCAGTAGGGAGGGGGAGGTGGGAGAATGGGAGAAAAGGTACAGGGAATAAGAAGCATACATGGTAGATACAAAACAGACAGGGGGAGATCAAGAATAGTATAGGAAATGTAGAAGCCAAAGAACTTATATGTACGGCCCATGGACATGAACGAAGGTGGGGGGAAGGCTGGTGGGAGGGGGATTACAGGGAGAATACTGGTAGGAGGGGGTTACAAGAGGAATGCTGGTGGGAGGGGGGCTACAGGTTACAGAAAAAAAATGGGACAACTGTAATAACAATCAATAAAATATATTTATAAAAAGAAAAGCAGATATTAGCTACAAAGGAGTTCCCATAAGACTATCAGCTCATTTCTGAAAAGAAACTTTGCAGGCTAGAAGGGACTAGAAAGAGGCATTTAAAGTGATGAAAAGCAAGGACCTACATCCAGGATTACTCTATCCAGCAAAGCTATCATTTAGAATGGAAGGGTAGATAAAGTGCTTCCTAGATAATGTAAAGCTAAAGGAGGTCATCATCACCAAGCCCTTATTATATGAAATGTTAAAGGGACTTATTTAAGTAAAAGAAGATCAAATTGTGAACATTAAAATGGCAATAAATGCATAAATAACAACAACTGATTAAAAAAACAAACTAAGCAAACAAGCAGAACAGAATTAGAGGTATGGAGATCATTTGGAGCGTTATAAATTGGTAGGGGTAGGGAGAAATGAGGGTAAAGATGCAGGAACTGAAAGGTACAAAACATAGGTACAGAATATGCAGGAGGATATTAAGAACAATACAGGAATTGGAATAGCCAAAGAACCTATATTCATGACCCATGGACATGAACTAAGGGAGGGGGGATTGCTGGAGGGAAGGAGGGTACTGGATGGAGAGGGACAAAGGGGAGAAATTAGGACAACTATAATAACACAATCGATGAAATATTTAAAAAAATAAAATGCTCAATCACATTAGAAATCCTTATTTCTCAGTAGAAAAAATGAAAACAAAAATTATATACCATTGTGTACCAATCAGAATAAATATGACTAAGAGGAATGGCAATATTAAGTGGTAGCAAATGTATAGAGCATTAGCAAATCTTCTGTATTGCTGATAGATATCTAAATGGGTATGTCTGGTTTGGAAAACACTTAGGCATTATTTACTAAAGAGGGACCTAGGCATATAACTCAGCATTCTACTCCTACTTATCAATTAACATAATGCAAGCCTGTGTGTACTAAAAACATACAAGGATGTTCATAGCATTATTCTTCAACCCAAAGTTCATCAATTATGGAAAGAATATATTGTTTTACACTTTATTATCAATAAAATCAATGAATAGCATACAAAATAAAATTCCATTTCCCCTGTATAATGTAACCAGATGCAAAAGTATCAATTCAATAAAAAATGCATGCAAATCTAACCTATGGTGTTAGAAGTCATGGTCTTGATTGATTTTACAAAGAAAGGAGTATGGATTAATTGGAAGAGAGCATGAATAGGAACTTCTTACATCTAGTAATGTTCTGTATCTTGAGTTAGGTGGTGGTTACACAGACAATGAACTAACCAATTATGATTTCTGCATTCTTCAGTGTTGTACATAATATATTTTTAAAAATGCAATCACTAAATAATATATACATATGATCTTATAGATGTAAATGTTTATAAACAAAATTGTATCCTTAAATTATTTATATATTACCTGTAATATATCATATATTCAAAATTTGTTAATACTTTACGTATATATGCTATAGCAAATAAGGGTATATATTATTTATAAATGCAAAGGGAATATCTAAATGCATGAAACAATTGTTAGCATTGCTTGTCTCTGAGTATTGGCTTAGAATGGGTGATTCTCACCATTTACTCCTGAAATATTAAAATTGTATTTTACTGAGTTTACTCATGTATTTACTCATATAATTTTTAAATGTGAAATGATAGGCAAAATTAAACACACTTCTTTTCTCATTATTGCTTTCAGAAAAAGGTTTAAATCATGTCAATGTAAGTTGAGAGGGACCATCATTGAGGAAATGTTCTGCGGTAAAAAAAGAAAAGATCAATTGCCTCTTTCAAAGAAATGTCAAACAGAGAATTATATTCAGCAAGCTATAAAGTAAAAAATTTGGGAATAAGTTCTATTCCTACCTTTATGTCCTCTTAAATGAAGAAACTTTAACATCTCAGCAAGTTTTTACAATATTCAGGGCAGTGGAATTACATGGCAGTATTCTCTCATGAATCTGTTTTAAAATTTTCATGATTTTACACCAAATCTATATGGCAGATAGTTTCTACATTTAATTCTTATTGACATCCATGACCTTTACACTTACATTCAAAAGCAAAATCTAGCCACATTTGAAATTTCAAAGCAGCATTTTTCAGTAAGATTCTTGTTAGTTTTATTTTCTACTTAAATAGGTAATGCCTATGCTTACCATGCTCCTTGACACAATTCTGCAATTATCAAAATTTTCCTCCAAAAAAGGATTCTTGTTTCTGAATACATTTAGGTATGTCACAATCAGTTTTATTTAAAGCTACAAGAATAACAGTAATTTTGGAGTGTCTTGAGTTAAGTTTAGAAGCAAGATTAAAGAGGAAAAAAGTATTTCTTTTGACTGAGTGCAACATTATTTCTAGGATTTTCCTGAAACATCTTTGGGATAATTGGTAAAATCCATCAAAGCCATTAAGATTACTGCTACTTAAGGAAATAAAACTACCCTGGCTGGTGTGGCTCAGTGGATTGAGCATGGGTCTACAAACCAAAGGGTCGCTAATTCAATTCCCAGTATAGGGTAGATGCCTGGGTTGCAGGCCAGGTCCCCAGTAGGGAGCCGGGAGATGCAACAACACATTGATGTTTCTCTCCCTCTCCTTCTCCTTCCCTCTCTAAAATTAAATAAATAAAATCTTTTTAAAAAAGTGAGAATGGGCAATATTTAACCGAAATCTACTAGCCAAGCAGCTTTGGCAAGAAAAAATGGTAAATGGTCAGATATCAGAAATAGTGGTTTTTCTCTAGGGGACGTATCAGTGAAAATATTGCTGCGTGCATGCTAAGCGAAATAAGCCAGGCAGTGAAGACAAATACCATATGATCTCACCTTTAACAGGAAGTTAATCAACAAAACAAACAAACAAGCATAATATAAACAAAGACACTGAATGTGAGAACAGTCTGACAGTGTCCAGAAGGGGAGGGGAGGGAATTTCAGGGGAAAAGGGGAATGGTTTAGAGCAACAAGTATAAAGGACTCATGGACAAAAACTATGGGGGGGTGGAAATGGGAGGAAGGTGGGGAGGGCTGGGGTGGTGGGCTTGGGCGGGGTAAAAGACAGAAAACTGTACAATATCAACAATTAAAAAATACTGATTAAAAAAATAAAAAATAAATAAATGTTTTTTTAAAAAATTAAAAAAAAAGAAATAGTGGTTTTTCACTTGCATAAATTACAGTTTTGGTATTTTTGTATACTGCCTGATTCCCCAAAAAGTTCACCTGGGGCCCTCTTATGATAAGGCCTGCCATATTTATACAGAAAATTAAACATAATTTTAATGCTTGTAATAACAATAATTAATATCTATTACATAGCCTTTTCTAGAAAACTGCATGATCCTCACATATGTAATATCCACACTTAAGCATCTTTAGAGAGACAACAAAAGTGTAACTTCCTCCAGAAAACCACTGCAGTTCAGACTGCTTTGAGTGTCCTTCATCCCTGAGTCTATAAACTTCAAGAAATACCTTTATGACAATAGTTTTATAGCCCATTAAATTGATCTATTTATGGATTCTGTTGACTCAATAGGCTTTAAGCTCCTTGATGGGGGGAAGAAGCAAAATAGCTTTGAGCATTTCATTTCTAGTAACAGAAGATCTTTTGTGTATTATATGTTTAAAAGAAACATTTTGAACTCAAATAGTTTATTTATACATTGGAAAATGATTTATAGCTTATGTAATATAGGACAAAATTTAAAATCTCAATAGCATCTATGCGTGCACAGTAACTACGCTATAGTGTAAGTATGTATATATGTGATATATGCTTTATATCACTTTTCACAAGAGAAGTGCAAGAATGTATTGTAGATGCTGGCTAAGCACACTTAACAACTGTATATTGTGTATATAATTAGATTGGATATCTTTAAGGTTGTCCTTGACCAATAACCAAATTGAAGGAAGAAGTAATATTTAACTGAAGGCCTGGTCTCAGTTAAATTTAAGGGCTATTATTTTATAAATTCTTTTAAACATTGAACAAAAGTTCTTATAGTAAGATATTAATAATACATCTCTAAGGTGTTGGTAATTTACACACATCAAAATTTCTGCCTGATGTATATTCGATCATGTATTTTAAAGTCTTAGACTATTTTTTAATTGGAATATTTAAAATGTTATAATGATTTCAAAGTCAGTAGGACAACCTTTGCCAGACTTTCTCTATTGCAATGCACCATTAGTCTGGAAAATTGAAAAAAGTCAAGGTTTGCTAACTATCTGTTGCAGACTACAATTCTTAATTAAGTCATGCTTCTGAGTTATAAACTTTAATGTACTTTTTCATAGCATTCTATGTCTTACAATAGGTGCTCCCCCTCAGAATATATTTATCTGACAACATTAGGTATATTCATCATTAAAGATGGTTTCATGTTCAGAAAAAAATCTAAATATATCCTCCACTTATTTCACCAAAATTACATCAGACAGCGGGTTAACAATCATACTAAGCTTATAGTTCTGCCAAGTATATTCTTTCTGAGTTTCCACATGTAATTCTGCTCTGCTTCAGTAGAATTCCGTTCTAAAGACTTTGCTCTGGACTTAAAGGATCAACCTCTTTACTAGGAAAGGAGTTTTATTGACAAAGCAAGAGGATTGCAATGCGTCTGTTTTTACAACACAACACATGTGTCTTGAGCGCTCTGGCAAGCAAACAAGAATGCAGCAGTGACACATTTAAATACAAAATGCCGCAGACAGAGTACCACTAGCATTTCTAAGGGACTAAAATTGGGCGACTCAGCTTTAAACTGTTGTTTCACTGTGAATTATGATCCTCTTGCCCTTTAGTGGCTCTAGACATTGAAAATGAATGCCTCTATTATTATACATTATCTGAGATTCTTCTGGAGACTGAACTGGAGAAGAAAAATCCTTAGTCTTCAGTCACAGCAAAGCCCTCATTGACATAAGAGAAATTTATCAATGTAAAGAGATTGGTTTATTACCGCTTTAAAGCTCTCATGTCTCACAAAAGGATTTGTTAAATACTTTCATGGGGACTGCCTGTGTGTTGCCAAGGGGTTTCCTAGAGGCACTGAACCTTTTGGTGATTGAAATGCACAGTCCTGCTGCAATGAATTAACATAATTGGGAGCAGGACTAGATGTTTTTATAGGAGCTGATTATGTGCAGTTCCAATAGTATCATTACTTTAACCTGTTTTTTCCTTGAGGATATAAGAACACTTGGAAAAGGCATTAAATATGCTCTGCAGGTGAGTAGTCTCTGGTGAAAGGTGCATTAGCTATAATTTATAAAGTGTAGTTGGTGGCATTTAACATTTTAATTATATATAATATTAAGAGGTGTCAAGAGGTAATATATTGTGTTATGCTGCCTACCTTAGAAAAAGTTCCAACTCATGATCTATTAGAGAAGCAGAAGACTTTTGTTCATGATATTTTAACCAATTAAATGTTAGGGTAATTGAAGCCCGAATTGATGTAATTGTGTATTTGTTTATCTAAAAAAATCATTGGTAGATCTAGTATCAATAAAAAGTTAAACATCACCTGCAACAATATATAGAACAAGTCAAATTTTTAAAAAATCCAGCCATTTATGTTTTGTCTATAACAGTTTTATCATTAATGTACTCATGGAATTGTTTAATTTCAAAGATTCATATAATACCTAACTCCATTACAATTTACAATATATTTTTAAATTGACAATATAAGCATGGGCTTGCTTATTACTTACAAGTAGGTCAAAATAGCTATGAATAAATAAACCCAACACTGATATTGCTAAATGACTTTTCCTCTCCACAAGATGCCTAATATTGTAAAATAAAGTCCCACAAATATCTCTCTAGCCCAATAACTAGCAACTTTAGTTTTTCAATAATGTCACTTTATCTTAGATGGTATATGATTAATTAAAATAAATGAAGTCATCGATTTCATTTATGTTCACTTGAATGAGTATCTAATATTTTATAGTATAAATCTATGATTATAATCCTACATTAACAAAAATCTAACTTTGTACAATTTTTGAGTACTCATACCAGATTAGTCTTTTCTAAACCTTCGATATTTGAAAAAAAGAGAAGCTCATTGATATTTTACTTATATAGAGAAACTAATTTTGCAGACTAAAAATATTATAATGCTTAATAATTTGTAACATGATCATATTCATTAGTAAAACTGTTTCAGTATATGCAGCTTAAGTGATATAGAAGTTTATGTCTTCCATGCAATTTTCCAGGTAGACAAGCCATCAAGGACATCTCTACATGTCTTCATCCAGGGAATCAACTTGGCAGTAACTCTATTTTTCTCAAAAAATAGTTTCCCACTCTGTGTCTAAACTAGCAGTTACTAGACTCTTCATATAACAATCAGTAGAGAAGAATGAAGGGTAAAATGAATGACAAGCAGGTTAAGTTTATAGGATCACATGAAAATTGCTCACAACACATCTGTTTGCATTCATATAGCAAGAGTGTTATCAAATGGTCATACCTAACTTTATAATAAGTCTTTTAGCTTTAGCCATAGGACCCACTAAAATTTGAGTGTGCAGGGTTCTATTACTAAAAAAAGATAACAAGTGGTGATAAATTAGAACCTCTGCCAAGTAATAATTTTCTGTCATAATATCTGTATACATCTTTCTTACATAACAAAAATACTTAAAAATCATAGATTGGCAGTAGCAATCACACCAGAAATTTTATCAAATCTCAACTGAATATTTTTTACTCATTAAAAGAATCTGGGTAAGGTATAAATATCAACAAGCTTAAAACTTATTTAGAAATATAGTTTAATATATAAAAATAAAATAAAGTATTTCATTAATTTTAAAGGCCAATCCTTTTTATTATGCAGTTTAAAAAAATAATAACTGTTATAATTTTCTGTTTGAGTGAGGAATGCAAGTTTATAAATGAAAAATAAAACCAAACTAATATCATGCAAATCTGAGTTGCAATTTTTGCCAAAATGTTCTAAGAAACATTTTCATGTTAAAGAACATTAAACAAGAAAATGTCTATACTTTAAAATTAGTATAATTCCAAATTTATAACCATTGATGAACAAAGACTTGTGGTTCAGGAGAAATGGGAGAAAGTAAAAATGAGATGGTGTTCCCCATATTAGAAAGGTATTGACCTTTCGATTCTCCGGTGCATTTGCACTGATTGCATCAGACAAGGAGAGTAAAGTCTACTACAAATTGTGGCTGATATGAGAAAAATAGGAAAAACCTAAGAAGTTAGAAATGAATTGAAAATAAGTTTTGGGTGTTTTTAAAGCAATGGAAGTGAGTTTTATTTTCAAAGTGGAGGACAAACAGAATGACATAAAATGTATTAAAATAGGAAAACATGTATGATCTATGTACCAGTAATCATATGTCTTATTTCAGTCCAAGAAAAGGGTTTAGTTTTATCTTCCAAAGTTTAAAAAGAAAGTCAAATTCTTCATTAAATTTTAGGGTAAATACCAAGCAGATTGCCTTTTCATATCAGTTTATTTGCATCTCCTTTTAACTGGACTCTTTGTAGACTATTTTAGCTTTAACAACATGAATTTGGAATCTAGGATTCTAAAATTCTTAGTATCTAAAAGATATACACTCGTATCTATTTTTACCCTTAAATGATATATTCATATGTTTTCTGACTTCCTGTCTTGGACATTTATGGAAAAAGTTACATCATATTGTTGATGAGTGTTGCAATGGAGATAAGAAAACCCTCGTGATAAAAAGAGACTATCTTCTAGGGTTGTCAATTATTTGAAGTTTTTGCAAAAGGCAAGACCATTATAGATATATAAAAACATATGAATATGGAAAATAAATAAATTTTACTTAGTAAACATAAGGAAAGGTAATAAGTATGTGGCTATACCTGCCTTGGCAGTATCGCACATTTTGTGATACTATTTAATTCTTACTTGCTTCTCTTCTCATTTGAACTGGAAAAGCTCTGGTGAATAATGTAAGTTTTACTGTACATGTCATGTAGACATAGGATATTGCACATTACCAAATTTTTTATGTCTCTTTTACTCTTTAATTTAATTTTTACATTTTAAGTGTAGTTGGTGTATAATCTAATATTGGTTATATTAATTTCAGTTGTATAAGATAGTGATTTGACCTTAGATGTGATCACCGCTCTAAATCTAGTAGTATCTTCTCATAACCATCCCTCTGGTCTCTGTAACTAGGAGACACATTTTTTTCTTTCTTTTCTTTGGTTGTTTGTTTAGATTCCACATATATGTGAAATTACACAGTATTTGTCTTTTGTTGCCTGACTTATTTCACTTTGTACCATACACTTCAGATCTATCCATTTAGTCATGAATGATGAAATTTTATTCTTTTTTATTGCTGTGTAACATTCTATTATATACACACACACACACACATGCACACACTAAATACCACATCTATTGATCCATTCATCTATCAATGAACACCTAGGTTGCTTCTACATCTTGGCTAATGTAAATAATGCTGCAATAAACATTTGGATACATACATCTTTGGATAAATAAAAACAAACTCAAAATGAGTTAAAGGCTGAAATGTGAGGCCTGAAACCATGAAACTAGAAGAAAACTTAGGTAGTAAACTATTTTACATCAGGCTGAGTAACACATATTTGCATACATCTTAAGAAAGGGAAACAAAAGAAAAAATAAACAAATGGGACTTCAGTAAATTAAAAAGTCTCTGTACAATGAAAGAAACCTTCAACAACAAAAAACAAGCTACTGAAAGGGAGAATACATTCATGAATTTTATATCTGGTAATGGATTGATATCCAAAATAAACAGAGGTGGGCAAAATTAGGCTTACAGTGTGAATATACTAAACAGTTTATTCTAGTACTATTTATTAATTATTGTATTATTTATTTGTATTACAACTGTAATCCTACTTTTTCTCACTCCTGTTTAAGAAACTCATACTACTCAATAATAACCCAATCAAAAATGGGCAGGGTACATGAAAAAATGCATCTCCAAAGAAGACATACAGATGGCCAACAGACTAAAAAACTGTTCAACCTCATTAATAATCAGGGATATGCAAATTAAAACCACAGTGAGAGACCACCTCACACCAATCAAAAGGTCAACAAATAACATGTGTTGGTAAGAATGTGGGGAAAGTTGTAGCCCTTATAGAAAACAGCATGAAATGTCTTTAAAAATGAAAAATAGATCTTCCATACCACCCAGTGATTCTCTTTTTGCCTTGTAATATCATCCACTTTGATAAACCTTCCGTGAGCGCAGTACCTAGGTTTCTTCTCAGTCCTCCCGTCACACAGGCATTATGCACCAAAACTTAGCTTCATTCTCAGAACATGAATGCCACATTCTATGACATGTTTGTTCAGCCAAAATTATTTTGTTTCATATTTTGTAAGCATTCTCCTATACTAAAAGTGGAAGATGGTGTTGCTTAGTTCATTGTACAATACTACAGAAAAATATTAAATGATATACCTTCACTGGACTATACATGTTCATATCCTCCCTCTGAATTTCAGGAATGCTGCTAAGTGAACAATTCTGAAGCCATACTGCTTGGTTTCAAATCCTATGTCTGCCACTAATTATTACATAAACTAATATAAATGTTCTCTATGATTACTGCTACTTAAGTTGAATGTTTTTTAAAAGTTTTATTTTTATTTATTTATTTTTAGAGAGGGGGGAAGGGAGGGAGAAAGAGAGGGAGAGAAACATCAGTGTGTGATTGCCTCTCACACTCCCCCTACTGGGGACCTGGCCTGCAACCCAGGCATGTGCCCTGTCTGGAAATCGAACCAGTGACCTTTTGGTTCACAGCTCACACTCAATCCACTATGCCACACCAGCCAGGGCTTAAATTGAATGTTTTAATAGAAGCAGGGGACTGTGAAAATAATCAAATAGAGTAAAATTTTAATTCTGGCTCTAATTCTCATTAGTTGTATGACATGGGAAAAGATTCTCGCTATCACTGATAGTTTCTTTGTATACAATTTGGGGAAATACAAAAACCTAGCGAACTTGTACGGACTGGTGATTATACACAAACACATGTATACACATTACAGACATCACTAAATAAATGGCAGCTACTTCTGTTCAGTAACTACTGAAAATAAGAAAGGAAGGAGCTGCAAAAGGGTTTTAAGTAATATTTAGTTTTAAAAAATGCAATATTCATTCAACAAATATTTTTGTTTGCCTCTTATAGCCCAGACCCAGAGCTAAGCATTAGGAATAAACACCAGCAGGTACTGCCATTTACTCTTATTAAGCTCATTCTGTGTGTTGTGTGGGAGGAGTTAAACAATGAAATATGAAAGGTGGTCTTTCATTGGTTATAGAAGCAATCTGGTAAAGAGGTAGGAAGGATAGTGCAGTCCTATTAATATGTATTCCAGATAAAAAAATCATTGGAAATACTGAGCAGCTTAATAAAAATAATAAATAGTGTTTCTGTGGTCTATCATATTATATTACTAATTTTATAGACATATACATTGGAAAATAAGAATATGTCAACATGAAGAAAGTGAGTATATCTAACTATAAAAACAGTTGAACAAAAGCAACAAGCTTATGCCTAATTTGCATATGGGGGGATTAGGATCAAGACTAAAGAAGGGAAGATCAGCTGTCAACAAAGAACAGATAGTGGAGACGTGGTATCCTCACAAATCTGACTGTGATTCCTCTTAACCTCATCGCTTTATTTCTGAATCAGTATTTTTCCTAACTCAGAAAAAGCATTAAAACAAGACATACATACAGAAATACTTCAGACATGTGTATGAGAACTTTCACAATATTTTACCATTTCCTAAATTTTATATTAAAAAATAATGTAAAAGTTTCAAAAACCCTTTAGGAATACACTTGAGTGTGAAAAGAATGCTTTGAAAGTTAAATCTGTGGGTGTGTGTGTCTGTGTGTTTAGAGCAATGAAGCAAGCACATCTTTTACTACTCAGGTAAACATGTCATTAGCCAAGGGTACCCTTCGCTTAGATTTTAACAAACACTTTCCTAATTAATTGACTTCTACATAAATAGAACCTTAGTAAAGATTTAGTTCACATTTGAAATTATGTTTGTTTTTTAATTTTTAATTTTAGTATCTGAAAATATTTTCAAGCCATTATATTTGAACTAATTTAGAACCACACAACATTTAGAACCACATAATAAGAATCCTTATTGCTCTCAATATTTTTAAATTATATGAGGTCTGTCCAGAGAAAGGCCAGACATTATAATATAATGAGAACAGACTGTGCAACATGCACACCAATGTAACTTGGGAGACAAGGAGAGTGGACTTCAATGTGCATGCGTGAACAATAACAACTTCACTGTACCAGTCAGTGGGGGCAGTGGACCTCGTTGAGTGAGCATGTGTACAGTGTGGTCATAGCATTCAAAATGACTGAGTATAGCAATGAATCTATATCCAGTTTTGCACTAAGCATGAATATTCATCCATAGAAACTGTTCAGATGATTCAGGAGGCCACAGCTATGGGCAACTGGTGATTGGCAGCTTCATCATGACAACACTCCTGCTCATGCATCACATCTCATGAAGAGTATTTTGGTGAAACACCAAATAACCCAGGTGATTCAGCCCCACTACAGCCAGACTTGGTGCCCTGTGACTTCCGGCTTTTCCCCAAACTATAATCAGCTTTGAAAGGAAAGAAATTTCAGACCATCAGTGAGATTCAGGAAAATACAACAGGGCAGCTGAGGGCAATTGAGAGAACTACGTTAGATCCCAAGGTGACTCCTTTGAAGGGGACTGAAGCATCATTTTCCTATGTACAATGTTTCTTGTATCTTGTATCTTCTTCAACAAATGTCTATTCTTTATTTTGCATGGCTGGATACCTTCTGGATAGACCTCATATATATGAACTGACTTCAAAGAAAAAATACATCTATCATTTTTTGAGTCATGAGAAGTGAAGAGCAGAAAGCTTGAATAATTTTTCTTTTACTCTATTCTCATTTTGAGAATTCATGAACAAAAGGGGTGTGAGGCCAGAATAAAAGGAAGATGGAATCTAGGTATTTAATCAATAAGCTGTAAGACTAAAAGAAATCTGTGTGAAACGAAAAGATAAAATTTTGAGTTAAATCAATATACCAAGTAAACCTTATCTCTTAGGCTAAAAGGCTTAATAATAAAAAAGGAATGCCCTGGAGATTATAGGAAAAAACTCCATTTCCTCAATAAGATATATAAATAGTGGGAAAATCTTAAAGGAAATAGACAGATAATGAAAAGGCCTTGAGACCCTTCAGTAGAAATTCCAAGGATTTAACTTGATGATATGGAAAATACATAAGTACGAATAGAGGACTCATGGGCACAAACAGTGGTGGGGATTGACTGTGGGAGTGGGGGCGTGGGGTAGGGGTGAGTAGTGTGGGAAAAGGTGGGGCAACTGTTAACTAAACAAGAATTTTTTAAAAAGAAGTATAAACCCTTTAAAAATAAACAACATAAGAAGAGAAAATAGAAAACCAGAAGAAAGTTAAAGCAGAAATTAGAATAAGAAAACTGGACAGTTATAAAATTGACAAAATCAAGATTTTGCTCTTTAAAATTGATTAACTGATAAGCTACTGACAACTGTAACAGACAGAAAACAAATTTATACAGTTTGGAATGAAAGTAATTATAACTGTATGGGAGCAATTAAAATATGAGGGTAATATGAATCATACTACACTAGTAAATTTAGTGAAATATGTAGCTGAAAAGCTTTAATCTTGGAAGAATTCTAATACTTAAACCAACAAAATTAAAATATAGTAAAACATTGTTACTAAACAGAACACCATGCTCAAGATTTTTAAGAAAATAAGAGTACGTAATTACCTGCAAACAGGGTCCCCAGATTTGTAGATCATTATTACTTCAGGTAATTTTTTATAAACAATTTCCTTAAAAATATTTTATAAACAATATAGCCTACTCTTTAAGTCAGGAATAAAACACTAAAACTACTTTCTAGAAGATCTTGGAAATTAGCATATAGATTAATGACAGATCGCATTTACTCATATACCCAAAGCAGAATATTAATAGTTAAACATGAGATTTTTGTGGAGGTGTGTGTGTGTGTGTGTGTGTGTGTGTGTACATCTTAATAATTTCCATTAATATAAGTCCTGGCTAGTGTGGCTCAGTGGATTGAGTGCCAGACTGAGAAACAAAGGGTCACTGGTTTGATGCCCAGTCAGGGCACATGCCTGGGTTGTGGGTCAAGTTCCTCAGTAAGAGGCATCTGCAAGGCAACCACACATTCATGTTTCTCTCCCTCTCTTTCTCCCTCCCTTCTCCTCCTTCTAAACATAAATAAATGCAATATTAAAAAAATATTTATATAATATGTAATATTTGTATAAGATGTTAAATTATATTTATATTTATTAATAATTATTTTTCTACATAACCAGAAAAGTATTTTACAAAAGGATAAAAGGAATAACCAGGATTTGAATAAAAACTCTCAGTGACAAAATCAAATAGATCTTATAAAATGTTTCATGTTTCCCAGAATCATACATTCAGGATTTTTTTGTTTAAAACATAAAACTTTCATTAAATTTCAAGAGAGATAATCACTTAGGAATGTTCCTATCCTCTTGTCTATTTGAAGCATCATTCACCAGAAAAATCACTATTAGGAAATGTGCCTGATTCATTTTCTTCACATGCTAACTATACATGACATGACATATCCCAGTAATTACTGTCAAGAGAATTACTATTAAAAGAATCATTTTCTTTGCACTTAAAGTGTTTTCACTTAAAACAAAAAGAATAAAAGTACTTATTATGTGCCAATTTGGATTGATCTGCTCCTGGGCATCCTTACAGCTCCCTCTTTCACTTCTTTCCAGTCTTGCTCATCAAGTACCACTTTCTCACAAAAGATTTTATTTATCATCTGTGTTAGATTGTTGTTTTGTTAGCAATTACTCTCCCATGAGGATATACACTCTTGTTGAGGTCACTTTAGGTTTAGCCATATGACTTGCTTTGTCCAATAACATGCATTCTTTCAGTCAGCAGCTTTAAGTGCCTTTGCATTGCTGTTGCTCACTTCTCATTTCCCTCCACCTGGATTCCTGTAGTGGTCTGCATAAAAGATGCTCTGTCAACGTGGGCCCCACATGATAGATCACAAGGAAAACCTAGATAGATTGACAAGTAGTGTGAGCTATTATTAAAATGTTATTTTCTTAATAGTAAAACTTTGAGATTTGGAGTTTGATTGACATCACATTATAACCCAGTCTATTCTCAGAGATATAATACCTCAGTAAGCCACACATACACCTCTTCCAAACTGTACCTTTACTTCATAGAATTTTTTGTCCCTAATCATATATTTCTATATTTGCTTACAGTCTGTTTTTATTTATAAGGATATAAATCCATGAAGGCAGAGACTTTATTCTTTCATTGATGAATGTTCAATGTCCAGTTTAAGGAGTGTGGTAGTTATTAGCCAAATGGAAGTGCATGGACTGAGGAAGCGCATTTTAAGCTAAGGTAAAAATTTCTGCATAATGCCAGAGCAGAGATATGGCTGCTGAATTGTATCACTTCATTCAGTTTTTCCAGTTGAAGAGAAAAAATAAAACATAGTGGAGTACTGTGTTATTGCAATTATCCATGAAGTCTGAATATAATCAAGAGAGAGAAACCATACCACAATTTGAACAGGGAAAGTTTAATATACAGAAGTATTGACTTTAAAAGAGGAGTGGAGTGATAGGGAAGTGACTAGCAAGAATTATAGAAAACTGAAAAATATATGAATAGCAAATGTAAGGAGCATCCATAAATACCAACAACAACAACAACAAAAAAGCATGAAGGAACCAAGGAAGAGACACAACTTCTCCCTAGCTTGCTAGAAATGTGTCCTCTAAGGTGCTAGGAAAGCTGTTGACTTGGCAGTGCCTTACTGAGAAACTGTGCTAGAAAACCGCGTAAGGAATTGGGCCGAGGGAAATGCTGGCTGCTATTAACTGCAAGATTGGGTAATGAAGAATGACCTATGCTAGCATATCAGAACAAAAAAAGAAAATCCCTTTCTTCTTGACATGTTGGTCCAACATCCTCCACTGAAAAAGCTTAAAATCATGCTAACTTGCAAGAGAAAATAACCAGATGCATTTTCACAAATTAGGCAATGCAAAGGAATTTCAAGTAGAAAGGAAAATAAATGACAAGTAAAGTAAGAGACTTTGGTGATTGTTCCAAGAACATGGAAAAAGGGGTGTAATATATTTCAAAAATGTAGAGCCATTAACAAAGTTTATTTGACAAGATTTAATAACAGATTGGATACAGAATTGAAGAAAAAAAGAGGAGCTGAACCCTCAGATTCCAATGTAGATGACTGATTCCCTGAGACGTGGAATTTAAGAAGAAATGATCCTTGGAAGACTGGTGGGGTGGGGAAGTCAGTAAGTAAAGCTATGGACATATTACATTAAAGATATACATTAAATATGTAGGTGAAGGTGTCCTTTGCATAAAGAATATAAAGTTCTACAGTGCAGGACAGAGATACAAAATTGGATATAAGGCTTTGCACTTTTATATAAAATAATTATCAAATACTCGATATAGATATTAGCAGAAAGTTGCTAAAGTAATATAATATGAATTGAATTACTTCAACCAAGAGTGAAAAAAGAAGGCTGCCAAAGACAGGTATTCTAGTGAATATTAGTATTTAATGGTTCCCATTTGTTCCTTTGACTTCATGTCAGATTATTTAGTACCAAGTATTCACTTCCAAGGTCAGGGCTATACATGAACATAGGGAGGGCTTATGTTCAACTGGGACTTTTCATATACTATCTTTTGCTAAATAATGCTAAGCAATAATGTGTGTGACTCTTGCACCTAAAATCCAATAGTTATCCACATTGGAAACAATCAATTTTTCAAGCAATCTTTCATACAATGACTGAATGATGTGAGCTATCAGGAAACAGCATCGTCCTAATAAATACAGAGCGACAGCTGAATGGTGATATATAGCCTTGGGCAAAATTAACTAGTTCTCCCAGGGTGAGGTTTCTGGGAGAACTATTTTCAAATGAGTGAAAAAAAATCCCCTGGGGAAGTCAGAGGGCTGTTGGTCTCAGGTGAAGAAAGTCCTTCAGCCACCCCTTGATGATTTGGGCTCTTTTCATATTAAGATCTCTGTAGTCACAGTCTTGTCAGTAATTATGAAAGCAAAAATAGTACAGTTAAAAAATAGGAGAGGAAAAGGATAAAATGCAAATGAAAATTAGAATATAAAAAATATATATATTAGCCCTAGGTGGTTCAGTTGGTTGGGGCATCATCCTGTACACCGAAAAAGTTACAGTTCTATTCCCATTCAGGGTGCATACCTAAGCTGTGGGTTCGATCCCCTATTTGGGGCATGTGTGAGAGGCAAGTGATGGATGTTTCTCTCTCAGATCCATGTTCCTCTATCTCTTTCCCTCTCCCTTCCTCTCTGTCTAAAATTCAAGAAACATATCCTTGGGTGAGGATTAAAAAATATATTAGACAATATTAAGCTAATTGTTCATTGTGAAAGAAAAAATTAAGATAATTAATTTTAAACTGGTAAACACAATAGAAAATAAAATACCTAAAGTTAAAAGTTAAAAAGTGAGATGTGAAATAAAGATTATAAAGAGATATGTATTTAAAAATATGAAAGATGAAAAATCTTAATATCTTTAGACAAAATATTAATATGAACATGTGAAAGTAATAACCAAATAATTATAAAACTGTATTTATTTAAAATCATGGAATTACCAAATTTACTTTTTTAAAAAGGGAAATTGCTAGTTAATGAAATCAATACCAAAGATATAGTGGTATATTTATTTGATACAGAGGTATATTTGATACGGGAGATTGAAAGGGTAGAAATGAAGGAATGGAACATAAGCAGGGCAGAGATTTGAGCTCTTACTAAAATCTTCTGTGCACCTGATGTCTATTATGCAGTTCACCATATTAGACTAACCTGGCCTAATCACCCTAAAAATGACCTGCAGACCTTTAATCCTTCTTTTAAGCTAGGCTTCAAGTCGAAGAGACATGAAGACCCCAAGTGACCTACTGAGATCCAGACAGTGAAGAGTTCATTGCTCTCAGAAATTCCAACCATCAGAAAATTAGAGAAGCACTGGGTTTACTCAAGCATACCATTTAGGCATTGGTGTCTAGTAAGCATAATTGCAGAGTTATATTTGTGAGAGAGAAAAATAAAAACATAAAAAATGAAAACTTGACAAATAGTCTTGACATAGCTTATGGTGGAAAATTATATTTGTATTTTATACATTTATTTCAGAATGACTTGTAGAATAATTTCTTTATGGAAATTATAAGCAGAGAATGAACCATGTGTAATTTCAATTCTTAGCTCATTCTTTTGTCATGAATTTAATACATCTTAGGAGCATTTGTAATGTAGACTGAAACAAAGAGTTTTTGATATTATGGAGCTGTGGGTTTGAATCTTAATTTTGTTCCTTATTGTTTGTGAGATTTTTTCTGAATATCTCAGATCCCATAGGCTTTTAATGTGCAAGTGAGAATTGACTGCAACTTGTAGGCCTATTTGAAGACTAAAAATAGTTCATACAAAGCATCTGGCATAGTGTAATGCAGAGAGTGAGGAATACCTCTCATTTTTGTTATTATAGTTACTGAGTAAGTACTGTTCTGAATCAGCACTAAACTTTCATAAATTAACATGATCACTAGCAAGGTTTTGAAAGGCCACAAGCAAACCAACTAATTTCGTTAATTGGTAACAAATATGAGCACTGCTCCTCTCATAAAAATTTCAGTGACTTGACCTTCAGATTATGTAGTCATTGTACAATAAAATACATATCTGATATTTGAAGTTAATTTATGTGTTGACTAATTCATTTAGCTAAGTGTCTTTCATATTAATGTATTATTATTTGGTAACTAGTGTTGTCAGATCAATTGGTCAGTTGTCCAATCATATAAAAATAAGGGGCCAGCTCTGGCTGGTGCGGCTTAGTGGATTGAGTGTCATCCTATAAACTGAAAGGTCACAGGTTCAATTCCCAGCCAGGGCACGTACCTGGTTTCGGGCCAGGTTCCCAACTGGGGAAGAGTGAAAAGCACCCCCTCTATGTTTCTCTCACACATCAATGTTTCTCTCCCTCTCTTTCTCTTGACCTCCCCTCACTCTCAAAATAAGTAAATAAAACCTTTAAAAAAATAATAAGGGGACTTGGAAAGTCAGACAAGACAAATTCACAGCACATGTGGAACTTAGTTATTTACCACAATAGGATTTGACTCTACAGTAAGAAAAGTTGTTTTAAGAATTATTGATTTTTACTTGGAAAATGTGTCCTATTGATTTTTCCCTCTAGACCCTGAGCTATGGCTTTTAGTGTACTATTCTTGTCCACAATGACAACCAATGGAAAAACAAGAACAAAAATGAGATGGCCACAAGTTGGGAAATGGCAAAATGGGGTTTTAAGAAATACTGTCTAAATGTTTTTTTTCTTTATTGTTTTCCCCTACACATGTAATAGTATCTCAAAGTGCTACTTATTATGAAATGGGAAAAAGAGATTCTAAGGTTTGGGGAGGAAACCATGTGATGAGTTTAAAAATAAGCAACTTAATTTACTTTTTCAAAGCATCTATGTTTTGAACAAAGGATTCCTGGGTTTCTGCCAAAAATAAAGTACAAATTATTTAGAGAGGTTGGTTGTTCGAGTTTCTGTATTTCTTTTAATTAGGCTTTATGGTTTAGAGCTGTCATTAGTTGGTTCTATAGCTAGTTTTGGGGGTTTGGCATTCAAATATTTGGGAATGTATTTAATCAGTCAGTGTAAGAAACAGACAGCATCAATAACAAAACTGTTGGAAATATTAATAATATTTCGGACTTCCGGCCAAGATGGAGGCGAAGGCGGACACACTGTGCCTCCTCTCACAACCAAAATTAAGGACAACAAATATTTAGAAACAAGAAAACAACCAGAACTTATAGAAAATTGAACTGTACGGAAGTCCAACAACCATTCATCCAGACGGGTAAGAGGGGCGGAGTCGCGGTAGCAAAAAGTGGAGGTTTGGGCCCAGGAACGCAAGTAGCAGCAGCTCGCAGTTCCCAGGTGCACAGGCGGTGGCTGGCGGTCCGCAGGCGCACAGGCGGCAGCTGGCGGACCCCGGGCACAGGGGGGCAACTGTGCAGACCCAGTGAGGACGCACAAGGCGGCTGGCTGACCAGGGGGTCCCACATTCGTGCACGCAGACGGTCCAGGCAGAGGGGAAGTGGCGGTAGGGACTGAATCCAGGAGAGAGCGGAGCAGGCGCCATTGTTCCCTCTCAGACCCCGCCCCCACATACAGCGTCACAACCCAGCGACTGGGCTGCCCCACACTGGGGAGCGCCTGAGGCTCCACCCCTCACTACATAAGAGTGTGCAGATAATCCAGGCGAAGGGGAAGCAGCGGAAGGGACCTAAGGCTCCACCCTTCATACGTAATAGCTGCGACCAGACTAAAACCAAAACAAAACAAAACAAAAAACCCCACCAAAAATGGCTCAAACCGGAGAAAAAATGAAAACCCCAGAGTTAATTCCTCTAAGCAACGAAGAGATAGCCAACCTATCAGATGCACAGTTCAAAGCACTGGTCATCTAAATGCTCACAGAATTGGTTGATTTTGCTCATAAATTAGATGAGAAAATGCAGGCTACAATACGCGAAATGAAGGAAAACGCATGGGGAACCAATAGAGATGGAAGGAAAACTGGGACTCAAATCAATGGAGTGGACCAGAAGGAAGAAATTAACAACCAAACAGAAAACGAGGAAGAAACAAGAATTCAAAAAAATGAGGAGAGGCTTAGGAACTTCTGGGACATCGTTAAGTGTCCCAACATCCGAATTATAGGGGTCCCAGAAGGGGAAGAAGAAAAGCAACAAGTGGAAAATTTATTTGAACAAATAATAAAGGAGAACTTCCCCAATCTGGCAAAGGAAATAGACTACCAAGACATCTGGGAAGCTCAGAGAGTCCCAAAGAAGTTGGACCCAAGGAGGAACACATCAAGGCACATCGTAATTACATTAGCCAAGATTCAAATGAAGCAGAGAATTCTAGAAGCAGCAAGGGATAAGGGGACAGTCACCTACAAAGGACTTCCCATCAGACTGTCAGCTGATTTCTCAAAAGAGACCTTACAGGCAAGAAGGGGCTGGAAAGAAATATTGGAAATCTTGAAAAGCAGAGACCTACATCCAAAATTGCTCTTTCCAGCAAAGCTGTCATTTAGAATGGAAGGACAGATAAAGCGCTTCTCAGATAAGGTCAAGTTCAAGGAGTTCATCATCACCAGGCTCTTATTATATGAAATGTTAAAGGAACTTATCTAAGAAAAAGAAGATCAAAAATATGACAATGAAAAGACAGCAAACTCACAGCTATTAAGAACCACACCTAAAACAAAAGCAAACTAAGCAAACAGCTAGAACAGGAACAGAACCACAGAAATGGAGATCATATGGAGGGTTAGCAACAGGGGTGTGGGAGGAGAGGGGGGGAAGGTACAGAGAATGAGTAGCATAGATAGTGGGTAGAAAATAGACAGGGGCAGGGTAAGAATAGTATGGGAAATGTAGAAGCTAAAGAACTTATGACACAAGGACATGAACTAAAGGGGGGGATGTGGGTGGGAGAGGGTGTGCAGGGTGGGGGGAATGATGGGGGAGAAACGGGACAACTGTAATAGCATAATCAATAAAATATACTTTTTTAAAAAAAAAGAATATTTCGGATCCCTGGCATTTCACAGTCAATACTCTGTGCATTGAAGAATCTAATTCTACATGGTTATGCAGAAGTCTCTCTCTCTCTCCACCTCTTTTTCTTTTCTTTTTTCTTGCTCCTTCTCTCCTCTTTTTACCCTTTCCTCCTTCCTCCCTCTTTTCCAAGACCTGATTTTTAATTCAAATTTGAAAGCTCAAGAGAAATAATTTCAAAGTTAAATATTTTATTTTTTCAGGAAACTGAATTTATCTTATCTGTACCTGATTTTGAGATGAATAGAATAAAATTGCAAAGAAAATCGAGTTTACATGCTGACAGATAATATCCTTCATCTCACCAGTTATGATTTTTATTTATGTGCCATGGAAAAGTCTCTTCTTATGGAAATGCACTTAAGTGATCTGGGAATTTTCAGAATCATTTAGAATCTGTGAGTTAAGAGAGCTACATTGATAGTTATATCTGGCTCCACAGAACAATTTGATTTCCAGACACTGATTGCCACCTGGAAAGAAAAAAGTATATAACAACTGAAACACATTATTAATCTATAGAATATTAATTTATTATTAGTCAAAATATTAAGTCTTTATATGGTTTCAGGGATCTCACAACATATATTTCTATTTTAACAAATTCTAAGTTTCTGCTGTGACATTTAGCTAACTAAACATAACATTCATATCAACTATTTTTTTATGAAATTAGTTGATTGCAGACATTTATTACTCATTCATATATTATTAGTCATTTCAAATGTTCTAACATTTTATTAGGTCTATTATATAATTTTAATGTGTGTATTGGTACCCCTCATATTATTCTTGATGACTATCGAGTCCAAGGCAGTTGTTCTCAGTCACTCAGAGCAAAAATCACCAATAATCTAGCCCCCTTGTGCTATTTGATCTGTATTCACATTATTTTTTAATTAGATAAACTGTCTTTAAGAAGTTGGTAAACAGAACTGATTTTCATTGAGATAAGTGGTAAAGGTAGGCAAGGGATCAGCACTCCATACAAGGAGCACTGAGCTAGCCTCAAGTGGAATGGCAAAGCTTTAATAGGCTTAAAAATCAGTTTTCTACTACTCTATAATTTCCTTCTGACTAACTCTGGAAAATGGTTAGACAACTTGGTATTCATATAGAGGAGTGATTATGCTAGAAATTTTATACAAGCTTGATTTTTCTGTTTGGAATCACAGTGGAGAGAGGATCAGTGTCACAAAGAGTGGTTTTTAAAAATGGATCATTTTCCCTAGGCAAAATTGAAGGTGATTAACTGTATTGCCTAAGGTTGAAGTTACTTGTGCTTGCATTTTATTTAAAAATAAACTATTATTGGGAGTAGTTCCAAAAAGCAAATAAAATAACAGGAAAATTATTCTTTATAACTATGGTTATTTCCTTTAGTCTTCTGCAGTCTTCCAATTCAAGGAAACTACATTTTTAAAAACATTTTGTACA
Organism: Glossophaga mutica; assembly: GCA_039655065.1. NCBI lineage: Eukaryota > Metazoa > Chordata > Mammalia > Chiroptera > Phyllostomidae > Glossophaga > Glossophaga mutica. The sequence continues at coordinate 81,516,220 of CM077304.1, forward strand.
AAGTTCAATGATGCCTTCTTTTTTTACTTGACGAATGAAATTGGAAAAGTGACAATTAAAAATGCAGCTTTTAGATAAGACTGAAGCTCTTGGGACCTACCAATGCCTGTTCTAAATCTGCTCTACCCAACAAATTTATCATTTAAAATCAAATAACATATATAGATCTTCCCAGACAAGAAAAACTGAAAGTTATGCATCACCACCAAAACAATATTGTGTGAAATGTTATGGAGAAGAAGAAAGAAGAAGAAGAAGAAGAAGAAGAAGAAGAAGAAGAAGAAGAAGAAGAAGAAGAAGAAGGGGGAGGGGGAGGGGGAGAGGAAGAGGAAGAAGGAGAAGGAGAAATAAAATGTGAATAATAAAATGGCAATAAATAAATATACATAAACAATTAACTCTAAAAAGACAAAATGAGCTAATGAGTAGAACAGAAACAGATTTAGGCACAGAGAACATTTTGATTGTTGCCAGAGGGGGACTGAGAGAGTGGGAGAAAAAAGTGAAGGGATTAAGAAGAATAAATTAGTTACAGAGTAGTCGTGGGGATGGAAAGTACAGCATGGGAAGTATAGTCAATAATATTCTAGTAATTATGTATGGTATCACATGGGTATAAGATTTCTCAGGATACTTATTCACTTAGTAAATTATGTAATGTCTAATTGAGACCGATAGACAGTCTGTCTGGACAGGTGCAAGTGGACTGAGGGCAGGGAACAGGAGGGGCTGCTGCCAAGGGAAATAGAGCTAGGCCATGTAAATGTGACCTGAGAGCCTCTTAGGCACCGAGGCATGCTCCTCAGAGACAAAGGATGGACATTCAAGTACTGAGGGTGTGCAGTCTCGGTCAATGCTGTTACAAACTGCCTGGGGGCCATGGCAAGAATATTGAGCTTCACAGTGCAGTGTCAGGTTGCACATCCATGGGACAGTGAGATTGTGTTGCCCAAGTAACTGAGCATGTGCCTTGCAGATGCTATGTGCCCTGCAGACGCTCTGTGCCCCAGTGCAGAGGGCCTGCTCCTGATGGAGATGTACAGCCTTCCCACTGAAGCCACCTTCATTCAGCATTGCCTCAGAGGCTGTGAGGAGTTTTCAGGATCCCTTTACTTGGGCCTTTGATTCAGTCACTCTCTGTTGGTGTACCAAAGTGTGGGCAGCTCCCTGCATACAGGGACTGAAGTTGATGGAGCACCAGGAGAGTCTTCCGATCCCCAGAAAGGGTGGCAGCAGGAGGAGGTTCTTACACTGGGCACGTGCAAGTCTAGCAAAATAACTGGATAAAGGAAAAAAGCCCTCCTACCCTGTTCCAGTATGAGATTGGAGGTGGAATAAGGGCGGGGGGGCAGGCACATGTGCCATCAAGGTCAAGATGGCAGCAGGGGGAGATGACGAACCAAAGAAGCCTCTCAGTTTAGCCTGAGGAAGAAGGGATTGGTTGGGAAGTAGACCCACCTAAAGTACGGAAAAGTTTGGGAAGTTGATTGGTCATTTTGGGAAAACACCTGATCAGTCCCATACCCAAAATGGATATAGTCCCAGATGAATAAAAAAATGTTCTCTTGCTTGAACCTTGCTGATAGGGACTTGAACTTGGATGGTGTACCAGCCAGTCCTGTCCATGGGACATGTGGCCTTAGAAGCTGCATGGTCTTTGAGATGAGCTATGAGATGGGGAGACCTCCATTCTCCTAGAATATTCAGCAACCAAAACAAACAAACAAACAAACATTCTTTTGCATCAGCACCTGCCTTATGAGTTTGGTTTTTGTGGCAGCAGGCAAGCAAATTCCCTTTTTTTGCCTGGTAACATAATCCCTGGGGCGTACACCTGAAACTAATATAATATAGTATTGTATGTCAACTTTAATTGATAAATAAAATGATTTTAAAATAAATAAATAAAGAATCAGACTTGCTCACATTGTGCTTTTGTTATTGCTGATGATCTGACAAAAGTACTGTACATCAAAGAAGGCCTCCAGAGAAATCCTTTAGTTTACAGCCAGTCACGAACCTCCACTTTCTGCTAGTCTCCTGAAGACCGGAATTCCGACACCATTAGTCTAATTCTTTTTTACAGCTCTAAGATCGGCATTGTCATTTAAATTAAAATAACACATATGGATATGATATAAAATATTTATACTCAGAAAGCTTTATAAAACTAAGAAAGGAGCTTTGTTAAATTCTCAAATCTGCAAACATGTAAATTCTCTTCTAAAGCAAGCTGGTAATCCATTCAGCCTTAAAATATTTTTCATGTATTATTCCACATTAACAATAACATTCTACTTTCCTGAAGTACTTTTTCCTTAAATTTTTCTGGCACTTTATTCCTTGCTCTTTTTCAAAAGAAAAATGCAGAAGAATGGAATCTATGTTTACTGAGAATTATTACTTCATTAATCTTTATTTTCCATGGACTCTCATCTGATGTAATTCACAAACAATATTATTATTTTATGAAAAGCAACAAGTCATAAAAAGGGTCACTTTTGTTTCTCTATAAGTATTTTGGTAATTAGAAACACAAAGCCATCTTTGTGATCTAAAAATAACTCTGAGAAAAAAATTTCAAGGATTTTCTCTGAGCTATCATGAGTTTAGCACACCAACCAGTCTTTCTGACATACTTTGAAACAGATGTCATAAGCAATGAAGTAGCAACTTTTTCCCCAAACTGACATTTGATGAGTATTTATCAATGTAATAAATATTAACCAGGTAATGTGATTTAAAAAAGTTCATAAAATATGTTTTTTCCATTGAAATTCACTTTGATAGAGATCAACACATTTCTCCTGCCAGATGGAGGTGTCATCAGAATCAACAGTAGGTCACCTAGTAGTAGAGGGATATGCCTTGTATGCATTTGGGACACATTTCAATCATGGAACGTGTGGAAATTGCTCTACGCCACTGCTTGATGTCTATTTCTATTATTATATCAAGCTCCATAGTACAAAAGAGATCAAGCTATTTAAGTATAATCTATAAAATACACACTGTAAATTTTGTTGCAAGATATAAACTAAAACATTAATAGGAAAGGGACTATATGAACTATGAGCAAAATCAGGTGTAAGAGCTAAGAAAAGAATTACCTGAATCCACAGGAAAGACTTTAATAGAAGAAGGGACACTGCAATACATCTGTCACAGAGCACACGTATGTTAGCTTGGCAGAAGCCATACAGCAGCCAAGGAAAAGGCAGGCCAATGTGTATCACTTTGAGTTTTAATTTTGATTTAGTAGAACAAATTGTCAGAAATACAAAGACTTAGATTGGAAAATTCTGCAAATCACTGGAATGCATGATGTTCTGAATAAGCAAGCAAATCATATCACAGCTTAACCTAAGAAAACAAGATTTAAATATTTAAAGTAGGTGCCAGCAAGTGTTTTTCATAAAAGTTCAGATAGCAACATTTTAGGCTTTGCAGATCATTCAGTTTCTGTTACTATAACTCAGATCTGTCTTTGCAGTAGGAATGCAACCAAAGGCAATATATTAACAAGCTGATATGACTGTTTCTTCTTTTTTATTTTTTCCTTTTTTTATTGTTGCGCAATTGCAGTTGTCCCCATTTCCCCCTATTACTCTCCCCTGCCCTACCCACTCCCACCTCCCACATTCAATCCTCCCCTTGCCTGTTGTCTTTGTCCTTGAGTCCTTCATACATGTTCCTTGATGACCCTTCCCCTTCTTTGCTCCAACTTCATTTATAGACTCTAAAATTTGAATTTTCATTTGATACAAATATTATTTTTTAAATTATTTTTCAGCCATTTCAAACCAAGTAGAAACCTGTCATAGTTCACAGATTGGACAAATACAGGCACAGGTCTGCTTTGAACTGTGGGATGTAGTTAAATGGCTAATGGTCTAGACAAATAAAGCCTTTGTAATAACAGAGCATGTTTCTCTGATGCTGGAAATCTGAGAAATCTTCACTGTTTATTTTGAATTTTCTAGTCTGAAATTCATGTCTAAGAATCAATAGCATTAGCACTTGCAATATTCTAGTTCAGTTTTTCTGATACAAGTGCCTATGGCTTTATTTAGTGACAAATAAAAGAGCTTAAATCAATTTGACAGATTGTGTCTAAGACTATTTTTATTTCTTTGTATCTTGTGCCAGTTGCTATTATGAAGCTATTGTAGAAACTAGAAGGGTATTTTAAAATAATTAGCTCTATTTTTCCTATGAAATACAGATCTAATGTATGTCTAAATATATAGTAATGTGTACGTTTTCACATTGTAGTTATTTGAATTTCTGACTCTAGTGTCAGAATAACTAGCACATCTAATTTTAAAGAGAACATTTACACTTTTAAGGCAGTGTGTACAGAGGTTAAGGGAATGGTCTCTATACAGACTGCGAGGACTCAAATCAGAGTTCTGCCACTCATCACTATATGACTTTGACAGTTACTTAAACTTAGTGCCTCAGTTAATTCATCTATAAAATGGACATATTCCATACAGTAGTCTTGGGTTGGCCTATGTAAAATACTTAGAATAGGTATTTTATTTTGTTTGATCTGTTATTATGAGACAGCACCTTCTTATGTAGCATTTACTCATTCTTATAAACTCCCTTTGAGTAAGCAAGATAACACACACAGAGAGATTCACACAATTTTGATTAACTTGATAAATTATGTGATCCAGATAAACTTTCTTTAGGGGAACTTGAACACATCTTTATCAACTTTCAATATCACTGTAGGTTCAATCTGAAAAATCAACCATATTTAAAAATATGCAGGAATATTTCATCTTTAAAGGGTACAAAAATAATTGTATCCTACACATCCTACAATAAATAGATGATAAAATGACTATTTCAAATACATGGATTTCAGGAAAAAGAACATATCAGCTACCTTTAGTTATATTAAAAAGTTAGCTTAAGAAATAAGGTTATTTTATTGATAACTTAATCATCCCTTATTTACTTGACTCTGAATCTCTAATTAAACATTACAGGTTTGTTTTTAATTTTAACACAATGTTTGTATTTCAGTATGTGTAAATTCAATAAGAGGTTAAGAATAGAAATAATTACTGTCTAGCTTTTATATATATAAATTAATTTTACAGACAGGTATTTCAATAGTCTGGTTGTAGTTTTCAAATTAAAATATTTATATATGGCCCTGGCTGGTGTGTCTCAGTGGATTGAGTGCTGACCTGCAAACCAAAGCATTGCCAGTTTGATTCCCAGTCAGGGCACATGCCTGGGTTACAGGCCAGGTCCTCTGTAGGAGGCACTTGAGAAACAACCACATATTGATGTTTCTCACCCTCTTATTCTACCCCGCTTCCACTCTAAAAATAAATAAATAAAATATTAAATGTATTTATATACGATTGTTGAAAGCATCCTCATTAAAGTATAAAACATTATGTAAACTTGTCTTTATGATTTTACAAAATACAAATTCTAAAGTGAGTGCTGACAAGTTTAACATCACACCAAAACCAAATTTTGACTCTGGTTGGTGTGGCTCAGTGAACTGAGCATTGGCCTGAAACCAAAGGGTCACCAGTTCAATTTCCAGTCAGGGCACATGCCTGGGTTGTGGGCCAAGTCCTCAGTAGGGGGCTTGTGAAAGGCAATCCAACCACACATTGATGTTTCTCTCAATTTTTCTCCTTCCCTTCCCCTCTACCTAAATATAAATAAATAAAATCTTTAAAAAAGCACAAATTTTGATATGCAAACAATAAAACCACAAAAACTAAGTATAGTCAAAAATCCATATGGATAATCTACAAAATGAGAACACACACACACACACATGTACATTCTTTTTGTCCAGCTTTCTTATACCCATTTCAGGATATGAACAGATATAAATATTTATACCAAACATGTTTTATCTTTAATATAAGCTATTAGGTATTTGTTACTTTGTTCTCAAATAAGAAAACTTTAAAGATTTAAAATAATTTAAAGAAAGAGCTTGCCATGTCTTTAAGATTGTGCTGCAAATACAAGACATAATTAGAATTTGAATGTAGGTTTTGAATGGTAGTTCAAGTCTCTTCCCAAATCATGAAAGATGACCTGTACTAAATTACACTACATCATAATCTGATGATGCCATTTTTGTCTGGCACCATTGGGAAATATACCTATTGAACTTTGCAGAAGTGGAAATTGCCTTTTGGGTCCCAAGGAAACATTTATTTTAATCACTTTTTGATAGAAATCTTCTGGAGGACTAGTAACACTTCCTGTCTTCTCAAAAAGAGGCCACTACAGGGAATTTACTCTTATCTTGATAATTCACAGCCTCCATCTTAAACATCCATTACCAAACCCTGCAGTACTGACTTCTCTGTCAAGCTGTCAGCTGTCATCATCTGCCATCACCCCTCTTGCGACTAACATCCTTACGCTCTGATACCTCTCAGTGACTCTGTGTTGGAGAACTAGATGACCAAGGCTTTTAAAGATTATATGTAAAGTTTTTCAGTTTTCTCAACTGTAAAATGAATTTGCTATGCAAGACTAGTGATTCTCAATCCTGATAATCCTGACTGTATAACTGTGAATTTGCAGATTTGAATCACCCAGGGACTCTTTTGTTTTTTAAATAGTGGCACCTAGGTTCCACTCCAGGAGATTTTGGCATAATTGGTCTGATGGAGCTTCACCATGGTATTTTTAAAATGTTCCTAAAGTGTTTTGTTTTGTTTTGTTTTGTTTTGTTTTGTTTTGTTTTGTTTTGTTTTGTTTTGTTCTCAGCCAGGTTTGTTCAAGACAGTATCAGATAATCTCTAAAGCATCTATCCTGGCTTGTGTGGCTCAGTGGACTGAGCACTGGCCTGTGAATAGAAGGGTTGCTGGTTCAATTCCCAGCCGGGACACATGCCTGGGTTGCAGGCCAGGTCCCCATTTGGGGGCATGTGAGGGACAATCAATATATGTATGTCTCACATGTTTCTCTCCTTCTCCAATTTCTTACCCCCTTCCTCTCTCTCTAAAAGTAAATAAATAAAATATTAAGAAAATCTTTATATATGAAATATATATTTTTTCACAATTAAAAGTATTAGTCTCTAAATGATCACCTATACCCAATACTCTTCAAAAGTATGTATTCCTCACTTCATCTGAAGCTGTTACATTCCTGAATAGTTATGCAAAGACTCCCTATTCATCATCAGACTTACTCAGTATTTCCTCTCTAATTACTTCTCAATTCCATTCTGTATTTCTCTAGCTAAATTCTTAGGTTAGGTTGCAGAAATCTAAATAATGAGTACAGCAAATATATATATGGTTTCTCCATATATACATATTTATAGTGTTGTCATATATAGTTACACATATAATTTGGAATACGTAATTCCCAGGCATGTGCCCTGACTGGGAATTATATGTATATATAATTTGGTTAGCCAAAAATTGTGTTTGTTTTTTCCTGTAAGATGGCTCTAGTGGCCCTTAATTGTCTTTAGCTTCATTTGAATCAGTTTCAATAGATTTTATTGTGACAGCTGTCATATCATCATGCATTTAAAGAAGAAAAACACTTACCAAAATTGGTGAATTTTCATGTAGCCATTTTAATATTGAAGATGGAAGGAATTAAGCAACATCTTGTCATATTATGCTGTATTATTTCAAGAAAAGAAAAAATGCACCTGAAACACACACACAAAAAGATTTGTGCAGTGTATGGAGTGGGTGTTGTGACTGATCCAATGTAGCAAAAGTGATTTGTGGTTTTGTGCTAGAGATTTCTTGCCTGATGATGTTCAACAGTCGGGTAGACCAGTTGAAGTTTATAGCAATCAAATTGAGACATTAATTGAGAACAATCAATGTATACCATGCAGAGATAGCTGACATACTCAAAATATCCAAATCAATAATGTTATTAGTGAAAAATTGAAAATGTGCCTTTTATTTTACAGAAAAATCTAAACAGACTTTTTGGCCAACCAATTATATAGTGTCCTCATATATAATTGTTTAACATCAATATTGCAATAAGCTACTACAATTATATCTTACCTTCTTTTCTTCTGTAAATTTTTATCTATTTTTTAAATTTTTTAAAAGATTTTATTTATTTGTTTTTAGAGAGAGGGGAAGGGAAAGTGAAAGAGAGGGAGAGAAACATCAATGTGTGGTTGCCTCTTATGCAGCCCCTACTGGGGACCTGGCCCACAACCCAGGCATGTGCCCTGACTGGGAATCGGAAAGGTAAACCTTTGGTTTGCAGGCTGGCACTCAATCCACTGAGCTACACCAGCCAGGGCTTATTTCTATTGCTACATATTTGATATTCACAGAGATTAAAAACAATAAAAAATAAAACACTATTCCAATAGCATTCAAAAGATAATATGAAAAACTAACAAAGGAATAGACAGTTGTAATTAATGTGATAGAGATATTGTAAATTCCTATAACAATACAGATTGGTTGCAATTGCACCAACCTGGGAAAGGAGGTTAACTAAGGATTCCTAGAGGAAGCAAAGATAGAGTTTCATATTGAAAAATTTATCTAAGGTTTTCCTGCCTATGTTTTCCTCTAGCACCTTTATGTTATCACAACTTATATTTAAGTCTTTTACCCACCTTGAATTTATTTTTGTATATGATGTAAGTTGGTGATCAAGTTTGGGACATAAAGGAAAGAATAAACAAGTGGTACCTAATCAAAAGAAAAAGCTTCTACATGGCTAAAGAAAACAGAATTAAAATGAAAAGAGAACCAAATGTGTGGGAAAACATACCTCGGACAAGGGTTTGATTTCCAAAATATATAAAGAACTCACAGGACTCCACTCCAGGAAGACAAACAACCCAAATAAAAAATGGGCAAAGGACCTGAACAGACACTTCTCCAAGGAAGACTTACAGAGGGCCCAGAGAAATATGAAAAGATGCTCAGCATCACTAGCCATCAGAGAGGTGCAAATCAAAATCACAATGAGATACCACTTCATACCAGTGAGAATGGCTGTCATAAATAAATCAACAAGTGTTACAGAGGATGTAGAGAAAAGGGAACCTTAGTACATTTTGGTGGGAATGCAGACTGATGCAGCCACTATGGAAAACACACAGTATGGAATTTCCTCAGAAAACTGAAAATGGAATTGCCTTTTGGCCCTGCAGTTCCACTTCTGGGATTATATCCTAAGAACCCTGAAACACCAATCCAAAAGAAACTATGCACTCCAATGTTCATAGCAGCACAATTTACAATAGCCAAGTGCTGGAAGCAACCTAAACGCCCATCAGTAAATGAATGGATCAAAAAACTATGGTACACTTACATGATGGAATACTATGCAGCAGAAAGAAAGAAGGATCTCCTACCCTTTGTGACAGCATGGATGGAACTGGAGAGTATTATGCTAAGTCAGGGAAGTCAAACTCATTTTCATCAGAGGCCACATCAGCTTTGAGGTTGCCTTCAAAGTGCCAAATGTAATTTTAGGACTATATAAGTATAACTACTCCTAACAGTTAAGCAAGAGCTTGGTGCTGCCACTGGGTAGAAACAAGGTGCATGCCGGATAAAACAAGGTGGAGAGCCGGATTCGGCCTGCAGGCCTTGTGTTTGCTACCTATGAGCTAAGTGAAATAATGCAGGCAGTGAAAGACAAATACCATATGATTTCACCTATAAGTGGAACCTAATTAACATAACAAACAAGCACACAAATTATAACCAGAGAATTCATGCTTTCTTGCTTGGCTAACTTTATGCCACCTCAAATATAATCACTCAGTGAGCTCATTAGTTCATCACTTCTACCACCATTTCCTAGTTCCAATTATATCATTAATTATCTACCTAACTCAAACTTCAAGCTACCCTGTTTTCTCTTGTCTCCTTAAGACTTTTCTAAACACAGTAGCCACCATGATCTTTATAATACAAAACACATTTTCTTTTCATTCAGAATTATCCAATTACTTCACATAGTACTTAGCATAAAATCCAAATACTCAACTTTGACCTATAAGACCCAACTTTATGGCTTTTTTATTATTCATGAAATACGAGATTATTCCTTCTTTAGGGCATTTCAAATCAATGTTTCTTTTGCATAGAATATCCTGACCTCATTCAGGGTTTTGATAAAATGTTACTAATTCAGAAAACTGTACTTGAACAACAGTTAAAATAGAAAAAAATAAAAAGAAGTGTTACTAATTCAGATAGGTCTTTCATCTTGCTATCTCTTGCTATTCCCTGACTCTGAATTTATGTAGTTGTTTTGTTTGTTTTGTCTATTTCTCCTTTTACACATTGGCTCCGCAAATGCAGAAAATTTGGCCAAATGTCTAATACATTGAAGATTATTTAACATGCTGTAGGTGATCTTTAAGTATCGCTGGATGAATGAATATATGCAGGTAACACTACTTTTGAAGACTGCAAATCTACAGTGACTCATTGCAAAATGATGTTATGGTCAACAACAAACCACATATATGATGGTGGTTTCATAAGATTATAACAAAGTTGAAAAACTCTTATCATCTAGTAACATCATAGCTAATATAAGATCATAGTGTAACACATTACTCACATGTTTGTGGTGATTCTGGTGTAAGCAAAACTCCTGCACTGCCAGTGTATAAAAGTATAGCGCATTCTACTAGGTACAGTACAAAATAATTGATCATGCTAGTAAACAACATTCTTTAAGGTTTATATATTTACTATACCATGCATTGTATCATTATTTTAGAATTCACTCTTTCTGCTTATAAATCAGTTTGCTGTAAAGCAGTATGCTGTTATGTTGGCAGCAGAGTCATGTATCTGATGTGTACTGGGTCTCCTGATTGCATTATTTTCTCTTGTGCTTGATTTAATCGTATATTGTTTTGTTAATTATGGCCCCTAAGCATACAAAATCCAGAGCTAATGTTGAAGTAACATCGAATGACTGAACTGGAAGCAAAATTGAAAGTGATGCCCTGCCTGATATGTGGCTCGGTGGACTGAGCACCACCTGTGACCTGAAATGTCACTGATTTGATTCCCAGCCAGGTCACATACATGGGTTGCAGGCCAGGTCCCTGGTCGGAGGCATTCAAGTGGCAGCCAACTGATGTTTCTCTCTCACATTGTTGTTTCCCTCCATTTCTGCCTTCTTTCCCCTCTCTCTGAAAATAAATAAAAGAATTTTTAAAAGAGTTATTAGAGACTATGAAGACTATCAGTGATGGTTGTTGCTGGGCAGTCAGACATGCCCCATTCCACCACAGCTACTATCTTGAAGAACATGAACAAAGTGTTGGAAGTTGTTAATGTATCTGTTTCATTGAAGGCAAGGAGGCTAACAACAATTTGAGAAGGGCCTATATCAGAGAGGGAGAAACTTCTCATGATCTGCTTTTAAGACTAAAAACAGAAGCATATCCTCAGCTCCACAATGATCAGAGCAGAAGCAAAAAGTTTATTTGCAAGTTGAAAGAAAAGGCTGGACCTGATGATAAACTGGATTTACTGCTAGCTCTGAGTGGTTTAAACAATGCAAGAATTTTATCCATTACAGAATGTGAAAGTGAGTGGTGAGCAGGCAATAGATGTGAAAGCAACTGAAGAATTTTTGGATCTCCAGATAAGCTGATTTGGAGGAAGATTACTTGTCAGAGCAAATATTCAATATGGATGAAATCCCCCTCTTCTGGAATGGATGCCTGAAAGAACTTTCATCCATAAGGAGGCCAAGTCAACACCAGGTTTCAAGGCTTTCAAGGACAAGATAGCAATCTTTCTTGGGGGACAGTGTTGCAAGCTGCATATGAAACCCTTTTTGGTCTGGTACAGTGAGAACCCTAGGACCTTCATGCATATCAATAAGCACACACTGACAGTGTACTAAAGGAGAAATAATAAGTCATGGGTGACCCTGATCCTCTTCCAAGATGGTCTCCTGAATTTGTATACCAATGAAATGGAGAGGTACTCTTTGGAGAATACCATACCTTTCAAGATTTGCTTATTATTGATAATATTCTTGGACATTATCTTTTTTGTTGGCGATGTTCATCACAATGTAATGTAGCTTTTCTCTCTCTGACATTACCTCTTTTATCCATCCAACAGATCTAGAAACAATGCATCCTTTAAGGCCTATTACCTAAGGAAGCTCTTTACCCAAGATGTTGCTGCAACTAAGGAGGAAGATACTGAGAAGATACTGATGCAATTCTAGAAGGATTAAAACATCTATAACTGCACCAGAAACCTTGCTTGGGCTTGGGGTGATGTCACCAAGGAGCACATCAATGACATTTGGAAGAAGACACACAAGATGTTTATCTGTGATTTCAAAGAATTTGTCAAGAACAAGGAGGCCGCTAAAATCAAGAAGGCGGGGGTTGAGACGGTAGGCAACTTTAACCAGAGTGTGGATAAGGATGACATTGGAAAGATCCTAGAGGTGTTTCCTGAGGAACTAATTAATGAAAAGTTGGAATTGAAACAACAACACAGAGCTAAAGAAGAAGCAAGAGAAGAAACTTCAGAAGAATGAGCAGAACCCCCAAGAAGATTCATAAGGAAGTGTTGAGCAGAAGTTTTTGCAGACCTCAATAAGTTCCTTAAAAAGTTTAAAAATTGACCCCTGACAGTGCAAGGTTTTCATTAACAGAAAGAAATATTTATTGTGCATTATCTGCTTACAAACAAATTTATAATGAAAAAAGAAACAAATCTAGCAAACTACCATGAACATATTTCTGACAAGAGTCACACTTCCTACATAAATGGGAGGGTCCACATTAGAAAGACTACCTATGATTACTTTTACATTACCTGATTACTGGGAAATGAGAAAAAAAAAAACTGTGATGTTTCCTCAGAAGAGCTTCAGGAAGGTCCTTCAGGAGGTGTTCCAGAATAAGTGGTTGTTATTATAGGAGATGAAATTTCTGTGTATGTTATTGCCCTGGAAGACCTTAGAGTGGGACAAGATGTGGAGGTGGAAGTCAGTGATAATGACCATCCTAATCTGTGGAGGCCTAGGCTAATGTGTGTGTGTGTGTATCTTAGGTTTTAACAAAACAAAAAAAATATTTAAAGGTAGGAAAAAATTAAAATTAAAAAAAGCCAATAGAATACAAATATAAAGAAAAATATTTTATTTATTTTTATTTTTTAATCAGTATTTTTTAATTGTTGATATTATACAGTTTTCTGTCTTTTACCCCGCCCCAGCCCACCACCCCAGCCCTCCCCACCTTCCTCCCACTTCCACCCCCCATAGTTTTTGTCCATGAGTCCCTTATACTTGTTGCTCTAAACCGTTCCCCTTTTAGAAAAATATTTTTGTACAACTATGTGATGTGCTTGTTTAAGCTAAGTGTTATTACCTGAGTTGGAAAGTCTAAAAATATTTTTAAAAGTTTATAAAGTAGAAATTTACAGTTGTGTAAGGTTAATTTATTATTAAAAGAAGATAGATATATATTTATAAATTTAGTGTAACCAAAGTTTACCATGTGTATAAAGTGTATGGTAGTATACAGTAATGTCCTAGACTTTTACATTCACTCACCACTCACTCACTCACTCATCTGGAGTAACTTCCAGTTCTACAAGCTCCATTCATAGTAAGTACCATATATAGCTGTACCATTTTTAAATATTTTATGTCATATTTTTATTGCACCTTTTATGTTTATGTATGTTTAGATACACAAAGACTTACTGTAGCATTACAAGTGCCTACACTATTCAGTATACTAACATGCTGCATAAGTTCGGAGCCTAGCAGCAATAGGCCATACCACATAGACTAGGTTGACAGTAGGATGTATCATCCAGGTTCACCTAAATGAACTCTATGGTATTCACACAGAGATGAAATTTCCCAGCACATTTCTCAGAGCCCAGTGTTGTTCAGTGATGCACTACTATACTTTTAATGGCATCTAGGTGGCTGTATTGGTTATAGAAAATTAAAAAATAAACATTTTAGAATGCACTGCATTTTACAAAGTACTTTCACAGGTCATCTAATGGGATCATTATAATTTAAATAGTTGTAAGCATCCTTACTTTACAAATGAGGAGAATGGGGCTAACAGAGGTTAAGAAAGTTTCCATAGGACCCACATCTACTCAGCTATTGGGGTCAGAGAGGAAGTTTGCTCTGATGGACTTCTTAATGTTACACTATCTGCTATCTGGCTGAAATTCAGGACTAATGCATAATTGGTTTTTGTGTTCAGTGCAATATAAAAGATATATAGAGTGTAATTCCTAGCCATATGGTTACATAGTTTCCCAGACAACATTGCATTTTTAAAAGGGAGAGTTCTTCAAATAACCTAACTTCTACATAAACAATGACTTAGAGACAAAATACCAATTAGCTTATCTAATTATTCTGTTATAGAAAAAATGCATTCCTTGCTAAGGTGTGCTGCAGGTAAATTAATAATCACGTGCTGGAGCTAGAATGAGATTGCTGAATATGGTGGGAAACGATTATGTATAAGTTATGAATTTTAAGATTCTATATTATTTTTTTCATTTCTTCATTCTATGGCTGAAAATTCAGAGCTGTTTGAATCTGAGACTTCAGGAAGAAACAAGAAAAGAAAGCAACTTTATTTGTTATTCACCTGCAAGCACTGTTTTTTCTGGTGTGTGATACATTGTGCTCCTGGGAGAATTTGTACGTTCTGCTTCCAAGGTGTCAGTGATTTATTTCAAAACCTCCTTAGCATATTTATTTAAATAAAAATTATGAGAAAATACTTATTTCTCATCAAGAAAAATATACATTAATAGAAAGTCCTATAATATATGTGGTTTGCTTTATTACAAATGCTGTATTTATTATTATCCATGCAATATTCTAGCATCATATCTCTTAGAATTTGGATTTTATTGTGAATTTAGCAGTCATAACTTCTATAATAGCCATGTCAGGACTAACTAGATTGTCATTGATGTGATATTATTATCAGAGAAGGTAAAGGTTATAGAGCTTGATTTAATAAAGGCAGATCTTTCATGCCTTTATTACTTTACAACCTATGACATTTTCAATCTTGGTGAAATATGAGGTTTTACTTTCTGCATAGTATGTTTACATGTAAATCTTACATATATTGTGCACTGACAATTTAATTAGTTAGATTTTCTTTTAATTATAAATGATGGTTTAAAATAATATCATTTAAACCCACTCATTCACTCATCAGATACTTGTATGCTTATTGAGTACTATGTTAGTTGCTTGAGTGAAAAGATGAGTAAATAGTCAATCCTCTAGTGAAATTTATAGCCTAGTAGAACAAGTAATGGAATCAACAAGTATCATGTGTTTTTTCCATCCACCTAATGACTGCTGAGGACACAAGTATATTTTGGTTCTTAAGCCAGACAATGAAGGACAAATACCATATGATCTCACCTTTAACAGGAACCTAATCAACAAACCAAACAAACAAGCAAAATATAACCAAAGACACTGAAATAGAGAACAGGCTGACAGACACCAGTGGGGAGAGAGGAGGG
This sequence comes from Glossophaga mutica, assembly GCA_039655065.1. Lineage (NCBI taxonomy): Eukaryota > Metazoa > Chordata > Mammalia > Chiroptera > Phyllostomidae > Glossophaga > Glossophaga mutica. The sequence continues at coordinate 81,531,763 of CM077304.1, forward strand.
AATTTCAGGGGAAAAAGGGAAGGGTTTAGAGCAACAAGTATAAAAAAACACATGGCCAAAGACCAGGGAGAGTGGAAATGGGAGGGAGGTGGGGAGGACTGGGGTGGTGGGCCGGGATAGGAATAAAAGACAGAAAACTGTACAAGATCAACAATTAAAATAAATAAAAAATATTTAAAGAAAGAATTATAGTTTTTTTATAGATTATCAGAATCCTGATATGCAAAACAAACTTGAAGTTAATTTAAGCTCACGCATGAAAGACTGATTTCCTCTTAGACTGGAGTTTAAAATCAAATTTCTGAGCTTTCACAACTTAGTTCTAGAATCTGAAAAGTAGAAATTTACTGAAGACAGCTCTTAAAATTCAGACAATCTTTGTGAATAATGTTATTCCAGGAGGGTGTGCAAATGTCAGAGCACCCCAAAATAATCTTTGGAACATTTCAAACACAGTTTTCAGATTTTTACATTTCACTTTGATTTTAGGTGTATGCTTGTGTAGGTAAAACAGATAAAAAACTATGCATTGTTGCAAATGTAGTTCTGAAGGTTTACCAAAAGCCTTTATAACAAAAGCAAATAAAATTATTAATTTTAAAGTTTAGTAGGGTAAAAGCTGGCAATAGATAGGAACTGGCATCTATTAAATGGTATGAAATCTAATTTTTATTTTCTTTTTCTTTTTCTTAGGTACGGTTGTCTTCCTTTCCCTCCCACTACTCCCCCCACACCATTTGAAATGCACTTTCATTTAATCTAAAAATTTTCTTGGTTGAGTCTCATAGTAAAGAGGTGTCTTGCTTAAGAAAGATGCTAAGAGATTCACCTATTTATGAAAAAACTAATTCAGTGAGAGAATGATTTAGTTCTTAGTTTTCTTTGAGTTTCCAGCGCCTAATATACTACCTTGAATATAAATATTTGAATATATCTGAGGTTACAGAGATCATTAATTTACAACAATAATATCTTTTTAATGTCAAAGTTCTGAATATATATTCATGAATCAGAAGTAGAAATAAGAGAAAGGCTTAAAGCGCACATTTCTGGAGGAACCTGCTTCCTGGTTCTCAGTGGGCCAAGAGAGCTCTCTGGAGTCTCTTTTGTAAGTGCTCTAATCCTGTTCATGAGGATTTCATCCTCATGAACTAAGCACCACTGAAGGAGAAGATGTGGCATCCCCAAATATGCCACCTTTCCAACTCTTGCTCAGTGAGTGTTAAGTGAGATATTTTTACCTGCTTTTCCTGCTGATCTTAGTTACCAGCTTTACTTGAATTACTCTTTGCAGGCTAGGTATTTTTTTTTCCTGCTCCTCTACTTCATATAAATGACTTTTTTTATACATTTAAAGTGGACATGATGCAACACGGAAAGCCATTATCATGGAATGCCTTTAGAACTCTAGATGCCTTAACATATGTAACTTTTCTTTAGAATTTTCAAATGAATATGCTTATATTGGCATGAGATGATTACAGGTGCAAAAATATTTAAAAGGAGTTATTAGAAAATGGGAACTGAATTTTAGTTTTGTAATATGTACAGAAATAGTACATGGCCAGTATTTAAATGGCTTGATTTTTCCATTGATTGATGTTCGATCAAATGAGATAATTCTTTTAAAATATATTTTTAATATCAGTGCACAAAACAGTCAACATATGCAAAGTCAGGCTCACTTTCAGAGTGACTGCAATGTTCCCATCCTAGTAGGATTGAAACTTTTAAGAGTATTTGCATGTCAAAAGAAATTGTTAACCAAAATAATGAAATTAGTAAAATTCTATAAGATAATTAGAATGATTAAATAAAATCCAGAACAATCCTCTCAGGTAAGTTTTAAGTAAAGGTCTTTGAGAAATATGGTCCAGAAGGCAAGCCTAGCCCTTTTAGCAAGTGGACCCAAAAGCTTCAGTGCAAGGACTTGATAAATATCCCAGTGATATTTGTGTGAACATCCTATTAGTAAGAAAGGAACACAACAAGGTATTGCAGTGACCGCATTAAGCCTAAATTCACATTTTATATTCCAAAGTGGTGGAACTCATACACTCTTCTGATTTTTATTTAGCTTCCCTTATGGGTCTACTAAGACCAAAATAAAGATATTCATGTGGTATTCTGATTAGTTAACATTGTTCTCATGACTAGTTTGTATGAGTCCAGAATATAGAGATAAATCTGTTTTAATTGTGCAGAAAAGAAAAAAACAGATGTTGAGATTATAAGGAAGATTATATTTTTGAATGTGGTATATAATCAAAATAAATGTTAGGGGACCACCTATGACTTTCTCTCTCTCTCTGACTCATTACTTGATTTTCCCAGATTTTACAGTAGGTAGTTGATAAACTCTTATTATGCAGAATCAAAGTAGTAGGGGAATTAATGTAGAAATTCCTATATATAAGGGAAAATATTATTTTTTGTTGGCAATTCAGCCAGTCCTGTGGGAACACCCATGCACTCTTGTAGGTGATTAGTAACACAACAATCATAACTTAACAGGCAATGTTGGTTAGCATTCCTCACACATACTAGCTAGAGTTTATCTGCAATTTTTCTCCCATTTGCAGTTGCATGAACTCTGGATGCAGTTTACCTTTGTGATCTTGGCATTTTACCATTCATATGTGCTGAGTGTTTCCTGATACTGAAATGAAAAAGCCAGGGAATCATAGATAGTTGGAGAATATGGTAACCTAAAGCTGATTAAGTCCAACCCTCTCATTTTATAGCTACAGTATAATTGGGACCCTTGTTAATAGAAGTCAGATTTCCTGATTCCCATAACATGAGACAGAGTTGCACACAGAAAAATCAAAATGAAAATTCATCCTTCAAGAGCTACACAAATTATACATCATTATCCAAAGAGTCTCCCATTCATCCTTACCTTTCAATCCTAATTGGTATTGCAGATATTCTCCCTTGCAAAACCAACCAGCTAAAAACAAATCCAAGGAAAAGGGATTCATATGATATAGTATATTCAATTTCCATGTAAACAAGTTACTAAAAGGTAACCAAAATAATTCTGTACTTGAATGATTATGATGACAATGGCAACTACAAAGATGATGATGATAAATGTAATAGAAGTTCAAGGTAATAAAATAATACTAAAGGTTATATAGTAAGATATAAAACCCTCAGCCCTGCTCCTAAATTTTATTTGCCAGATAAAATCACTTTTCAGTATTGTTTTTCTCCAATAGTATATCTTGACTACCACAAATAGGTCTGCTTCATTCTTCAAATTAACTTTACAGTCTATTGAAGGGATATAGCATAATTTATCACATCAGCCCTCTACTCACCATATTTATGTGAATTCTAGTGTTAGCTTTTGCTAGTAATAGAACAACAAATATAGCTTTATAAATCTTCCCAATGTATGTGTTGGATAATCTAAGTGTCACATAATCTAAGTGTCAAATAATCTAAAGGGAAAATCTACAATATGTGTGGCAAAACACTCAATTCTTTAAATGACATTAAGCTTTTAAAAAGAAAAAAAGGGAAAACAATATGTAAATATGTAAGTAGGTAAGAAAGTAGTGACTTGATTCCCAAATAGTTCATAAATATAACATAAAACATGAAAATTATTTAACTTCACTTATCCTGAAATAAGTGTAAGTTTTCAAAAATATCTTAGTTTTTTCTTCCCCCCACCAGCGTTTGCTAGCACCGAGCTGTAGTGAAGCTGAGTGGTCACAGGTCACTCGATGCTGTTGGAGAGTGCATAGAGTAATGCACTTTCTTTGCAGGATGATATGGCAATATTCGTACATATACTTTTATTTATTTTTTTATTTTAATTGTTGTTCTTGTACAGTTTTCTGTCTTTTACTCCCACCCCAGCCCACCACCCCAGCCCTCCCCACCTCCCTTTCATTTCCACCCCTCATAGTTTTTGTCCATGTGTCCTTTATACTTGTTCCTGTAAACCTTTCCCCTTTTCCCCTGAAATTCCCTCCCCTCTCCCCTCTGGGCACTGTCAGCCTGTACTCTATTTCATACATATAATTTTAGATTTATATGAAATTGTAATGGTCTTTTAAAAAACTCATTAGAAGATTAAAAATTACATTGAAAAAAATAAAACTTTTCAAATTTGCTGAAATGAGAAAAACACGCCGTAAGTATGTAGTGCCAGGACATGTGCTGGGCAGTCTGTTGATTTATGTATGAGTGCCACCTAAGTTCATTTCAATCACATTTAGTTTATTCACTTGGTTTCATTCTGAAGGAATGAATTCATTCTCATCATTTTGTCTGTGGTTGAGAAAATTGAACTCTAACAGATTGCAGTCCCAGAAGAAATTGCTTAGTGTTAGAGCTGCAAGTAATTGCTAAACTCCCACGTGCCTTAGGGCAGAAAATATGTCCTTGATTAGAAAAACACGCAAGGAAAAAGAGACAGCAAGCTCATAGTTAATGGGTAAGATAGCATTCTCTGTTAAGTGCTTTAGAGAGCAACAGGCACATTCTTTTCCATTTTTACTAACAAGAGGATTAATTTATATTCCAAAAGAAATGTTAAAATTCTAATCATTCTTCATCATTAAGTAGGGATTCTATATCTTCTCATTACCATACAGAAGGGCAGTTTAATTCAAATGAGGGAGAAAAATAAATCCAAGGGACTTATTTAAATTCATTTAATATATAGTTATACATTATATACTTTTGGCAGCACTGACACAAATTAAATAGCATAGTTTACCCTTCAATTATGATGGATCCTATAGTCAGAAAACCAATAATCTGGACTAATATAAGGACTTAGATCATTTGCAGTTGCCAAGAGAGTATTATACCATCCCCATATCTTGCAAGAGGAAAAAATATATATATATATATATAATATATATATATATATATATTTCTCTATCTCTTCACACTATTTATGATTAATTTTCACTAAAAACCAATATACAATTTATATATCAACTTAGGTCATCAAAGTGTGTGTGTGTGTGTGTGTGTATTCAGTCACTTACTCTATTCACCCATACAGAACTCACTTTAGCATATATATTATATATGTACTTTATATAGTCTCTATTTCCACTTTGTTCTTTATGATCAAAATCAGTATTTTCTCTAAAGTGTGCACCAATGGCTTCAAGGAGGCACTGAAGAGAGCCAAAAAAACAGGTACTGAAAAGGAAATGCAAAGTGAAAGTGTATATACATAAGTGTCCCCATATTGGTACCAGATCAGTAGTATCTGACAAGTATGCAGTTAATTTCATATTTAGAAAAATGTGCATACATATTTATATCCATATTTAGTGCTTATGTATAAAATATTCGAGTACATAAAAAATTCTGTCTCAAAAAAATAAAGCAAACTGTTCCCAGAAGAATAAAAATTTTCTATGGTGAATAGTCAAACCACTCTCATAATTATCTCAGGTTAAGAAACAAACAGCCTCCCCCCACAAAAAAAGAGAGAAAACCTCATAAACAACCAAAATTATTGCAACAGCAACAACAAGCAAGCCTAAACACATAGAAGTTAGTATTGATAAACATTATCCTTATGAGGAAAGGGCAATATGTAAGTAGAGACTTTATATAAAGCACAGTGAAGCTTTTCACAGGCATGATCTGTGCCTTACCCTAATATCTCTTAGAGAAAAATAATGGACATATTTAAATACATGGCATTCTAATCATATTGTTCTGGGTAAGATCAAGAAAAAGTGATAAATGTCTAATAGATTAATATAGTGGGGCTTACATCTATATCCACAGAGAGAAAAGTGGAAGTACAGTTTTATAGTTAGTATACAATCTCTATTAGTTGCATTAGTTTCAAGTGTACAATACAATGATTCAACATTTTACTTCCTACAATATGATCACCCCACTAATTCTAGTAATCAGTTGTCACTGTGAAAAATTATCATATTGATGACTCTATTCTCCACTATTTTTATCCATCCTTCATGTCCTTCCTTTCTGTTATAATAAAATTAGAACTGTATGACTACAATTTTCATTTAGCCTGCTTCAATAAGTAATAAAGCTTAATTTTCTTATTTTTATACATCGATTCTTCAACTTATTTGCTTTAAAAATATAATATTATTTAGTGCACTATATATAATATCTAATGTTATCCTTACCAGACATCTTATGAAAAAAATAGTACTGTATATTTTTTCTACAAGTGAGAAAATCAAGTTTTGTTGATATTAGAGATCTTCCTCAATAGTATATAACTACTAAGCAACAGATCTATATTTATTAAGTATAATAGCAAGCCTTTCTAGGAAGTTAATTTTTTTTCACATCTCAGATTCTTTTTTTTGCTTATTATATTTTATTGATTATGCTATTACAGTTGTCCCATTTCTCCCCCATCATTCCCTTCCACCCTGCACAACCCCTCCCACCCACATTCCCCCCCTTTAGTTCATGTCCATGTGTCATAAGTTCTTTAGCTTCTACTTTTCCCACACTATTCTTACCCTCCCCCTGTCTATTTTCTACCTACCGTCTATGCTACTTATTCTCTGTACCTTCCCCCCCACCCTTCCTCCCACTCTCCTGTTGGTAACCCTCCATATGATCTCCAATTCTGTGGTTCTGTTCCTGTTCTAGCTGTTTGCTTAGTTTGCTTTTGTTTTAGATGTAGTTGTTGATATCTGTGAGTTTGCTGTCTTTTTACTGTCATATTTTTTATCTTCTTTTTCTTAGATAAGTCCCTTTAACATTTCATAGAATAAGGGCTTGGTGATGATCAACTCCTTTCACTTGACCTTATCTGAGAAGCACTTGATCTTCCCTTGCATTCTAAATGAAAGCTTTGCTGCATAGAGCAATCTCGAATGTAGGTCCTTGCCTTTCATGACTTGAAATACTTCTTCCCAGCCCCTTTTTGCCTCTAAAGTCTCTTTTGAGAAGTCAGCTGACAGTTTGATGGGATCTCCACTGTCAGTGACTGTCCCCTTATCTCTAGCTGCTTCTAGGATTCTCTCCTTCATTTTAATCTTGGCTAATGTAATTATGATGTCCCTTAGTGTGTTCCTCCTCAGGTCCAACTTCTTTGGGACTCTCTGAGCTTCCTGGACTTCCTAGTAGTCTATTTCTTTTGCCAGATTGGGGAAGTTCTCCTTTATTATTTGTTCAAATAAGTTTTCCACTTGTTGCTCTTCCTCTTCCCCTTCTGGTACCCCTATAATTCAGATGTTGGGACATTTGAAGATGTCCTGGAGGTTCCTAAGCCTCTCCTCATTTTTTTAAATTCTTGTTTCTTCATTCTTTTCTGATTGGATGTTTGTTTCTTCCTTGTGGTCCACTCCATTGATTTGAGTCCTAGTTTTTCTCCCATCACTATTGGTTCCCTGTGTGTTTTCCTTCATTTCACTTATTGTAGCCTTCATTTGTTCATCTAATTTGCGACCAAAATCAACCAATTCTGAGCATCCTGATCATCAGTGCTTTTAACTGTGCATCTGATAGGTTGGCTATCTCTTGGTCACTTAGATGAATTGGCTCTGGGTCTTTGATCTGTTCTCCCATTTGAGCCTTTTTTTTTCTTTTTCTTTTTCTTTTTCTTTCTTTCTTTCTTTTTTTTTTTTTTTTTTTTTTTGGTCTGATCTGGTCACGGCTGTTATGTGGTGAGGGGTGGAGCCTTTGGTGCTCCCCAGGGTGGGGCAGCCCAGTCACTGGGTAGTAATGCTATATGTGGGGGCAGGGTCTCAGTGTTTTTAGTTTTTATTTCCTGGCGCTGGGGCCCTGGGTTGTAAATTCTGTCTTGTTCCCCGTTTTCTCCTGGATTATCTGCATGTGAATGTGGGACCGCCAGGTCAGCCAGCCACCTTGCACCTGGGGTCTGCTAGCGGCTGCCTGTGTGCTTTGGGCCTGATAGCTGCTTCCTGCAGGCCCGGGTCGCCAGCAGCTGCCTGTGCTCCCAGTCCACCAACCTCAGCTTCCTTCTGCTGCAACTCCACCCCTCTTACCCATCTTGATGATTGGTTGTCAGACCTCTGTACAGTTCAATTTTCTCTCAGTTCTGATTGTTTTCTTGTTTCTAAATCCTTGTTGTCCTTAATTTTGGTTGTGCAAGGAGGCACAGTGTGTCTACCTATGCCTCCATCTTGGCTGGAAGTTGAAGTTAATTAATTTTAAATAAAATAAGAAATTGTCAATATAATGTAGGAATGTTCTATTGTTTCAGGATTTTATATACAGGCCAAACACTGCTATCGTAATCTTTTTTAAAAATTTAATCTTCAGTGTATGTTTTCCATTGCCATTTAGTTCCCTATTACCCCCTGCTCCCAGCATTTACCCCACTGGTGTCCATGTCCTTGAGTCCTTTCCTTTTTGCTCCATTCCTCCACCCCTTTACCCTGCCCCCCAGCTGTCATCCTGCTCTCCATCTATGGGTCTGTCCCCATTTTCCTTGTTATTGTTTTCTTCAATATTTTCTGTTCATTTTGATCATGGATAGATTAACTTTTTAAAATAAAAAATGTATACAATATAATTATTCAAAGGTCCTTTATTACCAAAATGTCAAAAGTAAACATTTTTTATATAATTATGAGTTTTAGTTCTTGGCTTAGAAGCAACAGAATCTAACTCTTAATTACGACAAAGAGTTTAAGTATTGAGAAGCCTCAAAATTTATGATAGACAGGAAAAACAAGTACCTAGAAAGCTCCAGAAAAATGGTTCAACAACAGTTTGGTCAAACAACCCCAATAGTAATATGACTTCTACAGTACATGTGGCCTTCCATAATAATAACAAAAAATGGCAATGGCAATAATAAGAGGTATTATAATCATTTAGGTTGTATTCAGGGCTCTTTTATAAGAGCTCTTCTTAAATTACTTCATTTTATTTTTCAAAGGAAACTATTAAAACATAATGATAATTCTACTATCAAATAACTTCTCTGAGCAAGTGTCACTGTGTTGGGAAAAACATCTTTCCCAACTCAATTTGTGGGTCAGCCCTCTGACTGTGCCAGACTAGAGTGGGAGGAATGATCTCTTCAATTTCTTACATTATGAAACATAGGTCTTACTTCCCCCAACCCAAAATGGGAAGGCTGAATACTATTAGAAATGGATTTTTGTATCGGGTTGGCCAAAAAGTTTGTTTTTTCCATAAGATGACTCTAGTAGTGCTTAGTTGTCTTCATTTGAAATGATTTTGTTAGTTTGTATTGTGACAGGTGTCATATCAACATGCATTAAAAAAATTAAATTTGGTGAATTTTTGTGCATTTTAGTATTACACATGGGAGAAAATATGCAATATTTAAAAATATTATGTTTTATTATTTCAATAAAGGTAAAAACACAATTGCAATGCAAAAACAAAAAGAAAAAAAGATTTGTACAGTGTGTGGAGAAGGTGCTGTGATAGAACATGTCAAAAGTGGTTTGTGAAGCTTTGTGCTGGAGGTTTCTCTCTGGATGGGTAAACCATCTGAAGTTGATAGTGATCAAATTGAGACATTAACTGAGCATAAGCAATGTTATACAATGTGGGATATAGCCAACATACTCAAAATACCCAAATCAATAAAATTATTGGTGAAAATAAAAAATATGTCTTATTTTATGAAAAAACCTAAATGGACTTTTAGCCCAACTCAATACAATGGATAATAAAACATCTTTATTAAAACTAACATCCAAATTATTTTGTAATTTTTATTAATGAGACTACAGAGCAAAAAAATAAAGTATTTCAGTAAACTTTATGTACTCATTATTATATTAATAAACATTTAGTGAATAATATATAAAGGCCAAAGAAAGACAAGAGACAAGTTTATAAGGCACCTAATATTTGTATGGTCAGTAAAGCTATTCCTTTTATTTCTAACAATCATTCTATGAGACAGAGTTTTATTACTCAGAATTTGTTGATGAGTTGACTACTAATAGTGAAATTAATTTTCTTGCCCAAAGTCACGTTAATGGAACAGATTTTTGGAAACCAGGTAAACAGGACTCCAGATCTGTGTGAAGATGCATGATATGTAATATATTGCTTTTCTGGCTAAAACGCTTTTAGAAAAAACAAAATAAACATGCAAGTTATAACAACCATGTGAGTGGAGTGAATATTTTTTTTCATATTTTGTTTTCCTTCACACTATACTGTGCAGACTCATGTTTTAGGTAACTTCCTGTGGTTTTGGTTTACCTTATCAAATTACAGGTAAAATTAATGTAAAAACTTTCTCATAGAATTGTGCTGGTATGTCTTCCTGACCCACCACTTAGTTTCAAACACAAGAGATCTTCCGTTTAGTTTGTTTTGGGGATTTGCTGGGGACTGAGGCAGAAAACAGTTCTCTTTTCCATTATTCTCTTAGTGTTTTTGAAGTATTGTACTGCCAGCCTAGACTTTAAACACTGATGTTTCAGTCTTCCAAGCTTCCATAAACTACCTAATACCTCCTCCCCTCCTCTTCTGTTCTCCTCTCTTCTCTTTTCTTCTTTTCTCTCTTCTCTTCTCTTCTCTTCTCTTCTCTTCTCTTCTCTTCTCTTCTCTTCTCTTCTCTTTTCTCTTCTCTTCTCTTCTCTTCTCTTCTCCTCTCCTCTCTTCTCCTCTCCTCTCCTCTTCTCCTCTTCCCTTCCCTTCCCTTCCCTTCCCTTCCCTTCCCTTCCCTTCCCTTCCCTTCCCTTCCCTTCCCTTCCCTTCCCTTCCCTTCCCTTCCCTTCCTTTCCCTTCCTTTCTCTTCTTTCTCCTCTCTTCTCCACTCCTCTTTTCTTCTTTTCTCTTTTCTCTTTTTTCTCTTTTCTTCTCTTCTCTTCTCTTCTCTTCTCTTCTCTTCTCTTCTCTTCTCTTCTCTTCTCTTCTCTTCTCTTCTCTTCTCCTCTTCTCATAGCTCTCCATATTATATATAAACTAGCTAGAGTATATGAGGTCTTTCCAGAAGGTATCCATAGAGACATTTATTGAAGAAGATGCAAGAAACAAAACATTATACATAGGACAATGGTGTCACAGTCCCCTTCAAAGTAGGCACCCTAGGACCTCACACTGTTCTCCCAATTGCCATCAGCTGTCCCATCGTATTTTCCTGAATCTCATTGACAGCCTTAAATCTATTCCCTTTCAAAGGTGATTTTAGTTTTCGGAAAAGCCAGAAGTCACAGAGTGCCAAATCTAACCTGTAGTGGGACTGAGTAAAGTGGGTGATCTGATGGTTTGCCAAAAATCTGCATGAGACATGATACATGAATGAACACATTGTTGTGATGAAGATGCACACCACCAGTAGCTCATAGCTGTGGCCTTCTGAATCATCTGAATAGTTTCCATGGAGGAACGTTCAAGCTTAAAGCAAAATTGGATGAAGATTTGTTTCTCTACTCAGTCATTTTAAATGTGACAGCCACACAGTACACATGCTCACTCGACAGCATCTACCAACACACTGACTAGTACAGTGAAGTTATCATTATTCATGAGTGTGCATTCTAGTCCACACTCCTTGGCTGCCAGGTTACATCAGTGTTACACAAACCATTCTTGTTATATTAACAATGGTTCAACTTTTTCCGGACAGACCTCATATATAAGTAAAAAGCAAAAACTCATTAAACTGAGTGAATTCAATGTTCAAGACTATATTATTATCACAGGATAAGTGAGTCATTTGGGGATGCAGAAATCGCCTGAGCTGTGTCCCACATTTCATGAGTAAAGAGCCCATTTGATGAAGACTTTGTGTGATTAATCAATAATTGATAAAATGAATGAGCAAACACGATTGATTAATTGAGTGATTGGCTGACTGAATGAACACCTTAAGACATGTTTTTCCTTGAAGCTGTCTTTTTCTACAATGTCTTTTCTCCTCTTTATTTATCTATGTATGTTTCTTAGGCTTTAGTTTCCTGTTTTATTGTTCTCATTTGATTGATTCAGTTGGTATCATCATTCTAATAAGTTTTTGTTTACATTAGACAGTCTTCTATAAAATCTTGACACATTTTTAAAAGACTTTATTTATTTATTTTTAGAGAGAGGGGGAGGAAAGGAAAAAGAGAGGGAGAGAAACATCAATGTGTAGCTGCTTCTTGCACGCCCTCTATTGGGGACCTAGCTTGCAACCCAGGCATGTGCCCTGACTGGGAATCGAACCAGTGATCCTTTGGTTCCCAGGCCAGCACTCAACCCACTGAGCTACATCAGCCAGGTCTCTGACACATTTTATGGTAGTGTTTCCTTGTATCATTTCTATAACCTCCTAAATTGCTAACATAGAGACAAAAGTTATAGAAGTAATGTGTAATTTTTAAGTAGAATTTACATTAGGAATTTAGGGATATATCAATATTAAAAGTGATATTCATTTATTACAATATACTGACTTATTAAAGAATAAAAATGATATAATCGCTTTGGTAGATGCCAAAAGTACTTTATAAAATTTAATATTTTCAAACAAAATCATCATAGTAAATTGTGAGAAAAGTATTTTCTTTTTTTTTAGAAAAGTATTTTCATAACCTTGTAAAGAGACTCTACCAAAAACAAATGTTATACTTATAACTGAATTACAAGAGGCATTGATATTGAAATGACAACCTGAACAAAGATGTCACTATTTTTCACTTTAAAAATTGCATTATTGATAAAATCAATATTTATCACCTTAATCAATAAAATCATGCTTACTTTTAAGAATCTGTTTTATATGGGAAGTCATTAGGCATATTTTGTAATATGAAATTAGAAAGATATCTAGATATACATGAGTAAAAATAACATACTAATTCAGTTACATTGATAAAGCAGAATAATATACAGTCATTTATCAAATGAGCCATTTACTTGGAAAAAATATCTTAGTTATAATATCAAGTAATAGAAAAATATGGATTATATTATCAAATTTCATGGAGAATATATATTTACATTTACTTGTGTAAGTACATGTTGTAGATCTATATTTAGTGTCTTATGTATAGAAAAAGAATAAACTAAATTCATATGTACAGACTAAAAGATGTTCATGATACATTATGTGAAAAAAGAAAGTTAAATACCGTAATATATGTATGTTTGCATATTAGCTTTTGCTTTAACAATTATCCATTGTATACCTTTAGTCAATTTTTTAAATAAAACTATCCTTTCATAAAGCATAAAGTCTTTCAAAAGTTACAGACAGACACATATACTGCACGCAACTTTACGATGGAGGGACAAGCCCTTATAATCCTATAAATATTGGTAGATTTAATGAAAGTCACTCCTTATAAGTTTTGTCCATAGCAAGTACATTTACTATGATATGATAACCCAAGAAGATGAATTTAAATTTTTAGAAAAGAATAATACATCCTCAGAGGATAGGGTCAACCTAATACATGTTAGTTGAAATGTTTGGCAGCTGTTTGAACAGATTGTCATTTGGGATGGAAAAAACAACCAATTCATCAAAATCAACAATACTCACAGAGGGAGTTGTAGGCTCTTAGCTACCTTTATATTAAATCTAGTAAAAAAAAAAAAAAAACTCCATCATTTAAAACATCTGTTGTCCATAAGAACACATTAGTTAATGACAACACTGTTGTGTTCAACAGAAGCCTAACTGTTGAATATAATACTGTAAATGGAAGTGTGTGAAATGTGTGTGTGTGTTTGTAGCCTTATGTATTTGAGTGGAACAATTTACAGTAATAAATGAAAATTAGGTCTGCAGAGAATCTCAGAATAAATAGGAATTACAAAACAGTTGCACTACTAATCTATTAATAAAATCCCTTTCCATGAAACCATTTTATTAAGACTCATTATTAGTCTCATGGTGGGAGGGTGCCTTTTCATTTTCCGGCTTTATGGATACAGGTCAATAGGTATTGGGTTGAATAAAAATACAGACTCTGTTAGGGGAGGATTCAAAAGAGGAAAATATTATCTACACTTAGCAGCTATATATATTTTTAATTTTTTTAAATTTAATATTAGCCAGAAATTTCATAAATTGTTTATGCATTTTCCCCAAGGAGAGTTAATTTATTATTTTTATATTTTTAAATTACTTTTGATATTATTTTGTATTCATTTCAGGTGTAAAGCATAGCACTTAAGCAATCATATACTTTACAAAGTGTTCCCCCCTGATATTTCCAGTACCTACCTGGCACCACACATAATATCACAATATTAACTATTACGCTCCCTATGCTGTACTTTAAATCCCTGTGACTGTTTTGTAACCACCAAGTCTTACTTCTTAACCCCTTCATTTCTTTCATCCAGTCACCCAATCCTCCCCTCTCTGGCAAGCACTAGTCCACTCTGTGTCTGTGAGTCTGTTTTAATTTCATTTGTTTGCTCATGCATGTTGTTCTTTAGATTCAACATACGCAAGGTCTTTCCAGAAGTTATCCAGACACTTAATATGAAAAATAGAGACATTTATTGAAAAAGACACAAGATAAAAGAAACATCATACATTGGACAATGACACCTCAGTCCCCTTCAAAGTAAGCACCTTAGGACCTCACACAGAAAGGGGATAGGTAGGATGGTTGGAAGGAAAGGAGGGAAGGAGAAAGAGAAAGGAATCATTTGATAATCTGTTAAAATAATATAGATATGATATAGTATGTATAAGATATCTGCAAGAGAAAATGAACAAAAAATCAGTATTAAGATTTAGTATCATTTGACATGTTTGAAAAATTAGTGTGCAGTTATAAGAATTTCACCATAAATCACATGAAAATTTATCTCACTATATTAGTGAAATTACATTTAATTATATATAAAAATATCTAAGTAGCTCCTGTATGTTAAAAAAAAGTATAACATTCATAACGAATAAAGTTTTAATTGGTTCAGGACATTAACTTCTCTGAATATAAAAACTTAAAGAGCTGATCTTGTTTCTTTTTGGGATATGTGTGAACGTGAAACGCAATGGAAAAGGAACTGTCAGAACTACACATGTGCAGATCCATTCTCAAGTCTGCCACATTTCCACACTTAATTTCTTAGGTTTTATTACTTGTCAATTTATATTTCTAATCAATATTTACGATTCATATATCCAGACAGTTTATTCCTTTTTCCTTTAGAACTATAGAATATATTGCTAGATATATCAATTTGAGGTTATTATTGTGGTGTATGAATGCTGTAAGTATACTAGTAATGACACATAAATTTCAAGAAAGAAAATGCTGGTCTTTTATAAAAACATGCTTTCAAATCAAGTAAGTTTAATGTGTTTCTGGTGGAAAAACAATGAACAAAATTAGGTACTGTGTTTTTATTTCTTTGTTTCAACTTATTCACCTGAAGTTAATTGATTCATTTAAAATCTAAGATGTATTGTTTTTGGCAGATAACAGCACAGTGTGTTAGTTCAATGTATTTTGTTTGTTGCTGTTATAACAAATGTTCTGTGGGTTTTCTACAGATATGTAGTAAACTGCCTCCTAATTGCCAATAAATTTATAAACCACTATTGATCTGTTAGAGGAGGTAAGTATAGATATCAAACAGGACAAAATATGTATCAAATTAAGTTAGGTAAATGTAAAAATTATGTACAAATTGTTGATAAACAACATGCAATCCAGTTTTGCTTTTAAATACTAATTTACTTCCTGTCCTTCATAAATCAACTCTACCTAATATTATCTTTTTTATTATTACTCTTGTTGGTGTACAATGATCTTTGAAAAAATGTAACAAAATATAAAATGTTACATCTCATTTAGCATCTTACCCTTGCAAAAAAGAAAATAACATTAAAATAAAAATCAGTTATAGAAGGGCAAGTATACTGACTGGCATGCTGGTTTTACTGTTCCTTTACTTCCTGAAAAATGAAAGTGATAAACTCATCTTTGAAGTGTTATAAGCAGCTTTGAAGAGTTTACAAATTAATTTATATGTCATTTCACTATGTAGAATTTGTAAAAATGAAAAAAGGATTTAATCTATTTAAATGCTCTGTGCAATGGGTGTCTTATTTATCTGATAGGTGGCAGCTCTCAAATGATGACAGATATATGCCTTGTAATGGTGACATGACAATTACCAAGAAAAAGATACTGTATTGTATACCTAAATGTTAAGTCCAGAAAATAATGAAGCAGTAGCTTACCTAGACTTGTAGAAACAGTACATTGGTTTTGGGGGAGTGGGATAATCCCTTGCTAATTAACATGCAGTTGATGCACCTCTGGAAGCCCACACACTGAGCCGTTTCATTGTTCTGGTGATGGAGTTATACTACACAATAGTGAAGATGAATTTGCTCTAATCTTCTCATGGTTTCTCACTGCTTGAGACTACCAGTGTTTGAACCAGAATTGTTTAAGAAATAACAGCACCATCACTGGCCCCAGGATGAAAGCAAAATCAACTGATTTATTCTCTTCCTGGCCAACCAGCACTTTTTGGACCACTAAACAAATTTTAAAAAGGAAACTAGTAATTATAGTTATTACAATAACCCTAGTTCAGAAATAGAGGTTTGAAATCAAGCTAATGAGTTACAACAAACTACACAGAGTCAATTCTTAAATGGCTTATGTAACAAAAAAAGAAAAATCAGAAATATGTTAATAGTTTAAAATATTTATACTATCGGAGGAAACAAGATTCTTATTATAATCTATGTCCACTTATCCCCAGTTCTAATTTTTGTCTATTTTTCATGATTAAAACTTGTGATAGTATTTTTTTCTGAACTGTTAAGTTGCCATACAATTATTATCATCAGAATTTGAAGAGGCACATTATGCCGTCAAAAATGCAAAAATTATCTTATTAGTCTCAATTAGTAAGTTTTTTTAGTAACTGTTTCTTGGTAAGTACTTTTAAAAGCCTAAAATGCTAAATTTTGAGTTTATCTGAGGGACAAAACTCATCTCATGGAAAGCTATTAATGTATAAAAGTGTTTTATTGAAACAATAGAAAAATAATACAAAAAAATCAGTGTAAGCATGAAATAAGAGGAACAAAAGTCCTGGAAACAAAACTATTAATCAAGGTGGACCTCAGTAATCTCTTAACTTAATAGAGCTCTAGTTCTATGTGTTTACAAAATTACAGGTAGCATGGACATTTTTCTGATTTTGCAAAAAAATCTAATTTTAAACTAGGCTTGTTTCAGTAGTGTCTTCACTTCATGGCTTATCATGAGGGGACTTGATTTAAATGCTTTCAACAGAGCTGAACAGTAAGTTGTACACTGTCTTCTCCATGATCCCTCTTACAACCTCATTTCAAAAAGTTTTCTTAAGTAGTGTCACCCCAATAAATTCAATAAAAAAGTGTGGTGTAAAACTAATCCCAAATTGGTAAGAGAACCTTTAACAGACCAGTTAGGGAATCTGGTATGTGTGACACTGTGAAATGGTTCTTAATGGATACTTGAGAAAACTAATGTGAAAGGCAAAATGTTTCAGGTGCAAAATCACACTATCCCTGATGGTGAGTCAAAAATGGAAGGTTTAGCAGGTGTGGATTTACAACAGGACAGCTGCCTTCAGTCATTTAAAAAGGTATCTTGTCCAATGGGATGGCTTTCCTTAGCCAAGGCTGCCAGTATGTACTATGTCAGTATTTGTGGGATAACTAGGAAAAACATGTAATAAAGAGAGACCCTGACCATACTAAAAAGAATAACAATAAAAGCGTCAAAGAAACACTCTATAAGAAAAAAATTAAAAGTTTGATAAGAGCATTGGGCCCAGAAGGCTTAAACTTATCTTTAAAATGTTCTGATGTGCTTTTCTCACCTCCCTCTTCTACTGTAATCATGGAGACTGAAGAGTCCTTGGCCAGAAAGCTGAGTGTGGTTAGGGAAACGCTAGTGGCAAGTAGTGATGTCTGCCCTACCCCACAAGGAAGCTAAGGAGGAAGTAACTTGAAATAAGCGTTTAATTATTACAGGGGGTTAGTCATTTAAATTTTATGAATTAGGATTGTGTTTGTGTCTTAAAATGACCACAAACCATTTGGTAATATAAGATTGAACAAACAAACAAAAAGGCATGGGGACTACCCGTGGGTCTATTTCTCTCCTCAGCTGTGCAAGTCCATCCTGCCGCTCGTATTTTGCATGTCATGCTTCAATAGCATCTTCTAGTGCATATTTTAAAACACTAAGTGAAAAATTAAAAAAAAATAAAATAGTAGATGCTACCACATTTAGTGTGGATAGAATCATTAGCCCAGATATTATTCTCAGATTTTTCGATGAAAGAAAGAACTGTGGATAATACTTATTTTCATGGTCTTTATAAATCTCCTCAAACATTAAGAACATGCATTGTAGATTAAGCAAATATCAATGTAAATAACAAGGACAGTAAATAGAAGAATCTTATGGCTGGGCGAGCACTTGAGCACTTTGTAGTCATCATTTAGTAATGGTTCTCTTCTCCCATCAGTGAGCTCAATAACTAGAGAAATGAGGATGGCAGCAGTTTGTGGGCACTGTTAGCTATGCACGCCAGGATATAAGCAGGGTGTGAACTCAAAGAGAAGGAAATCCAGCATCACTGCCGGCCATGTGAAACTCTGCATGCAGCCTCTCCGAAGATGTTAAACAGATAGTGACAAACAGAGCCAGTGTCCCTAAAACAGTCCAATGTCTAAAACTAAGGTCTATTCTTCAGATGCCAACAGAGGATGTAAAACTTGTAATTCTGCTCACCAGATCAGTTTTTTTAGTTGATTTATCACACATACCATATGATCTCACCTTTAACAGGAACCTAAACGACAAAACAAACAAACAAGCAAAATATAACCAAAGACACTGAAATAGAGAACAGGCTGACCAGAAGGTAGAGGGGAGGGAATTTCAGGGGAAAAGGGGAAGGGTTTACAGGAACAAGTATAAAGGACACATGGACAAAAACTAGGGAGGTGGAAATGGGAGGGAGGTGGGGAGGGCTGGAGGGTGGACTGGGATAGGAGAAAAAGACAGAAAACTGTATGTGAACAACAATTAAATTAAAAAATATTCTGGAACATGAGAAAAAAAGAACAAATTTCAAAATTAAAAAAAATCTTTTAAATATGAATATATTGGCAGATATCACTGAAAGGATTCTAGGTATCAAATGATGACATAGGGCCTCTGTTGCTATTCCTATCTCAGTTTTGTTTTACTCTGTTACCTCAGAGTAGCAAAAAAGAGACAAGAGTGGGGACCTAACTTGGTTTATTCACGCACCCCTAACCAATTTATCTGACCAATGGTATAGTGACCCCGATTTTATAGGCTGCCATCATATGTTCATTCCTCATTCTGGTGTTGTAGGATATGTAGGGATGGAAGATGTGTCTCTGCTAATTAGTATAGAGTACATGGAATCAACTGGGTTATTTTAGTGGGAGAGATATGGTGTTCCTATGAAAACCTTATGTTCACCATATTCCTATGTATGCTAAACCCACAGGTCCTTCTGCTCATTATTGCTGCTTACTAAGAATAATATGGAGACATGTGTTTCATTAAAGCTAGATTCATGTTTCAAGACTCTACAACAAATTTATATGCCGATGGACCCATTACATAATGCTTATTCAGTAATTTATATAACAAGTAGCTAAAGAGTTGGTTCTTACTACTCTTTAAATTCAGGGACTATGAAAAACACTAATGTTTCTAGGTTCATCACTGCTCTTTAGAAATACCTAATTAAATATTTTTCAAAATACCATGATAATCTTTTTCAATTATCTTGAGATTTAAAAAAATATATATATATATAACAACTATAATAAAGTTCACTGGTAAGTATGCAGGAAGCATTTAATTAAATTTCTCATCTCTGAAAATATTTCTGCAATTACATGTTTGCAAATTATATGTGTATATGTTCTAACTTTTTAAGGTAACAGTTGAAAGAGGAGAGCAGAGGAGTCAAGGCACTTGTGGACTACAGGGATGTGAGGCTCCTGTGAAGCATGTGGAAGTTTTTCCTTTATCTAAGCAGGCACTTATTCTACACAGTAACCAAGCATTGTAAAGTTAAATTTTATCAGATACAGAAGAAATTCATTCTGGAATAAAACTATATTTTTTATAAAATATCACTATATAATTTTAAATATGAAATTTTGAATTATGATTCAAAATAAACATTTTGTCATTAATTATGAATCAAATGATAATGGAAAATTAGCAACCCAACAAGTAATTGTTCTCTTAAAATCCTGAATTCACAATGCAATATGTAAGACGCAACCATCGTCACCAACTCTTTGGCACTGCTGCCCTCCCCAAATTATGAATATTTATGAAGTTAACTTTTGATGGAATTATAAACATTTCCAAAACTAATCTCTGTTTATTAATAAGTGTTTCAAAAGCCAGTAACCCAGAACTTGACATTTTTTTACTATAAATTCCAGATCTATCTTTTGTGGGCTCTAAATTCTTTGGTCTAATACTGTATGGTCTAATACTGAATGTTTAAGCAGTAATTTTATACATGAACTAATGATGCATAATTAATCAATAGTGGACAAAAATTTCTCACCGTATATGAGATAACAAGAGTCACAACTTTATTCATGTGACTTCAGAAAGAAAGTAAGATCTGTTCTTTTTAGGGAATTAGCATTTTCTTTGGTGAAGTATCATTTTAATAACATTATAATCATAAAGAATTTGTTAAATTACTGAAAGTTTACAAACCATTATAAACTGACCTTAAAAGGACATCTATTAATAAATATTAATGACTTAAATCAAATTTTCTGAATCTTATGACATTACCTAGTATTTTATATTATTATATATTTTAAAAGTAGAGATCGAAACTAAGAAATCTACTTAAAATCTATACAATTCCAGATTTTCCCTTTTTTGCATTTTAATGAATTAAAAGCTATTTAAAAATTAATTATAACTTAATTGGTTCTCCATTGGTCATTTACTAGTTCTCTGAATCTGGGAAGTTAAACAAATTGGGTATAAGTAACAAAGATTTTTTATTAGATCAGACAAAAGACTCCACAGGAAATTGGATAAAGACAGAGATTAAAATCATCAACGCTCTTCTTATCCTGTGTACCACTGTGCACTTGCTACACCTGCATTTAAAGTATTTTATCCCAGTATTATAACGTCCTAATTAGATGGTAAAGAATTCTGGAATCTCAAACAAACTCCTTTCTAAGGTTGAAATAAATTCTAAGTTGCATTATTGGTTGCATTTTTTCTATATGTTTAGGAATTAACCCTTTGTTTTACTTCTATTAAAAATATCATAGAAAGCATCTCAATATTATATACTGACACTCCAAAACTCTCAGAGAAGAAGGACGATGTCTAAAGGTAATGGATTCACATCTAAAACCAACACTACGGGTACAGTCATTTAGATGTTCACCTCAAAATTTCTCATAATCTTGAGAGAAACATCACTTACAACTTAACAAAAGACAGTTTAATACATCTGAGATTTGAGTGAAATCATGGGTGCTTTCACTACACATTCCTCTTAAAATTGTCAACAAAATATATCAAGTTAGATCATGAGCAAGAACATGAACCCATAGTATCTTATTTTCTTTAGCAAAATTTTTACTAACTTAGGACATAAAAGTATGGTTAAAAGATAGGTTATAAATATTGAGGCAACAAATCAGATAGAAATAAAAAAAAATACATCAGTTACCAATCTGAATAAATTTTCTTTATAAATTTATGGCTGACAACATGATACTACTTAATATATATTTATATATCTGAATTACTTCTGGTTTTACTGTCATGAAAAAATGTGTCTGTCCACATTAAATAAAAACACTTTTGTTTCTTTTACTAGATAGAGAGCTACAGAATTCAAATATTTTTTGTTTTGCTATAAATTCTAGCAACATAACCTTGTTTAGAGCTTAGCCGTGATGAATTATTAATTTTGATATATATATACAAGATATATACATACAAGTGTATGCAATATATATGATATATGTATAATTTTATTTATTTTTAATTTTTAATTGTTTTTCACTATACCATTTAGTCCCCTTATACCCACCTACCCCAACAATCACCACACTGCTGTCCTGTTCCATGGGTTCTTTTTCCTTTTTGCTCAGTCCCTCCACCACCTAACCTCCCCCTTCTGCCTGAGTTGTTATCCTGCCATCTATGAGTATGTTTCTATTTTGCTTGTGAGTTCAGTGTGTTCATTAGTTTCCACATATGAGTGAAGTCATGCGGTACTTGTGTTTCTCTATCTTATTTCACTTAGCATACTATGTTTCATATCCATTCATATTGTTGCATAGGGTAAATTTTTCTTCTTTTTAATGAACAAGGAACATTCTATTGTGTGAATGTCCCATAGTTGTTTTATCGACTCATCTACTGATGGACACTCAGTCTGCTTCTGTATCTTAGTAATGGTAAATAATACTACAATGAGCATAGGGATGCTCATGTTCTTTCAAATTAGTGTTTTGTGTTCCTTCGGATATACTCCCAAAAGTGGAAACACTGAGTCAAAAGGCAGATTCATTTTTAATTTTTTGAGGTATCTGAACAATGCTTTCCACAGTAACTGTACCAATCTGCATTCCCACCAACAGTGCAAAGGAAGACAATTAGGATATTGTTAATATATGGATTTACATGCTTCTCATCTTTTTCCATGTTTTATATAAAAAACAAAGTATAATAGCATGTGTTTAACATGTATAGTGGATAAGGAACAGTAAACCCAATTTAATAGTAATTAAACAAAATATGATACACAAATAAACAAATACCACTTTGAACTGGTGGTTTTTAGAAGATTATCAATTATTTAAAGTTAATTTTTAAAAATGTGAAAGTATAGTTAAAAGTTATAAAATTCTAAATATTATAGCAAAATATATTAATTTTTTTAAATTTATTTTTGACAGAGGGAAGGGAGGGAAAAAGAGAGGGAGAGAAACATCAATGTGTGGTTGCCTCTTGGTTGCCCCCTACTGGGGACCTGACCTGGCCCACAGCCCAGGCATGTGCCCTAACTGGAAATCAAACCAGTGACCTTTGATTCACAGGCTGGCACTCAATCCACTGAGCCACTCCAGCCAGGCAAAAATATTTCTGGATCAAAACATTTTAGTATTCATGAGACTGCAGAGGTCTTAAAATTACATTTTTCATTTGGAGCAAAATGTTATGGCCTGCCTATAAAAACTGTAATGTGAGTTATATTTTAAGCCACTCATACTATAAAATAATGAAATGTTTCATTCACTTTTACATTTGCACTTCTCTTGAACCCTTAAACTCTCTTTGATAGTGTTAAGTCCAAATTCTTCCATGTTACTAGACTAAACACCTAAAACAAAGTCTCAATACATTACATTGATTCACGGTTTCTCAATAGTAGATAGGACTTACCCATTCAAGAAGAATGTAACAGCAGCTGAGAAGCTGTCAAGGAGAAAAATGCCAAAAGGATTAATAAATCATATTTCTATAACATGATGATGAGAATTATAAACAGCTATGTAAAAATTAGGTCACTAGCAGTCAGATGGCTTGGCATCTTTAAGCCTTGGTAGTAGAGTAGTGTGCATTTGTCTTCTGTTATGCACTGGTAAGTAATTGGCAAGCTTAATGCATATAAACATTACTTAAAGACATTATGATTGGCTTGGGTCCAGAAAGTGTCCTATGACATTACCATTAGCTATTGAAGATCTTAAATATTGCTGGAGATGATTGAAGAGTCAAAGGAAAGCCAGAACTCAAAGAATGATAATATTGGTAAGAAAAATTGAGAGGATAGTTAGAAATAAAACATGTACACTTAATTATATAAGAATTTTAAAACAAATCAATGAAACTTAAATGTTCACATGGTTCATAAAAATTAGTGGTTTAGTACACTAAAACATAAGGGAAAGAAATATCTAAGACAAGGGCATATGAATGATTTTTTTCACTTTATTATTTTAGTGTTTCGTATAAATAAGAACTAATCTTCCTAATGTATTCTCCCTGTTATATAGGGAAAAAATATACTCTCATTACCTGTGGCCCTATGTAAAAACAATGAACACCAAAATAAAAGAAAAGCAAGAAACTTAAGGTGAAAAAAATATAAAACCCAATTCAATTGCCAGTTCCCATGAATCAACTGGAAACCCTTTTGAGACAATCAAGCAATAATTTAGCTATGATATATTACATTGGATTTGGTGCATTAACAATGATCACACAATCAAGTTTATTGATAAATAAATTTCATTGAAATAAAGTTAAACATATTTTTAAATCATTTATCCAAAGAACAAGCCTTTGAGAAATGTTTTTATGAGTTTTGTAAATGAGGGAGGTTTTGAGATTCAGTTCATAAATACAATTCTATCTTGCATTGCCTAAATTGCAAATTCTTATTCATTGACGCATATTTCAAATATAGTTGAGTGAGAAAATTAAGAATGTCTATAATTCTATCTCTTGGAGTTTGTCCTTGTTAATATGTGTATCTATATGCTTTTGGTCTTTTCCCTATGTTTTTATTACAAAACCAAACCAAAGCAGAACAAAACAAAAACTCTTTTGCCAAGTATAGCATATAAGGATCTAAGGAATGAACATGTGCTCTCACTCAAAAAATGAATACTACTGAGTTTGCTGTCTATTATGCATGAATTTTTCTGTGTACATACCAGCACTTTTTAATATTATCTAATGTACAAATATATTTATATATAGGACTATATTATAAAATAGTATTTAGTAACTCACTTTTTTGTCTTAACACTGTATCTTAGATATTATTCAATATCAGTTGAAACCCATCCAATTATTTAATGATTATATATGTGCAATAAAAAATGAGAGCAATTAGCTTATATGTGTTTTTTTTGGTAATAAAGTAATTCTGCACTTAATAAGAACTAGTAAATATTATTTATTTACATAGTTAAAACAAGACATATAGATTTTGCAGGAAAACAAGAAAAAAACATTAAGGAAAATTTAGGTCAAGTACAATTTGTAATGATAGATGTTATCCTTAAGAAAATGAAATCGTGTAAGTAAGGAAGTCAAGGGCTTACTCGTCAGAAGGCAGGTGTAACAGGTTTGGTTCTGAATTGAGTACAGCTGAAAAGTTAGTATTAAGAAATTAATTCTAAAGCAGATTTTCCTAAATTGATGATAAGAAACACAAGAAGTCATTTGCCAAAATCAAGAGTCAGGGCATTTAAAACCTAAAAGCTATTCCAATATCATTGCGTTTTCATCTTAATGAATTTATTTTGGTCAAGCTTATTATTGAGATAGAAAATCTGTATTAAAAATATTGTGGTAGAAGGAATCAACAGAATGACATGCATTTGAAAAATAGGACATTATCTCATAATAAAATCCCTGAAAAGATGTTACGCATTATTTCCTTCTATGTAAGATCCATGAAATTATTCCCCAAAATGGCAGTAGATATATGTATTAGTTTTTACTCTGGTGTTATCTTTTGTTTTTCTTTGAAATTTAAAATAGTCATTTTATACAAGCTTCCATAGATGTTGTGCTATTGTTCCTAACAGTACCTTTAGAAATGATATACTCTTGCTATTCAACCAAAATTTGTAAAAATAAATTACCTCAGTTTTTTAGATTGATTACGGTATTGTTTCCTTGTTAAATCTTAGGTGATTGAAAATAAATCATATGTGCTGTAAATATCCTTTGAACCACAAGCATTGCAAATTGACGTTACTGTGTGGATTTTTCATCTTGACAGCTTATTGTAGGAGCCAATTTGCCCCAGATTTTCTTTAAAGAATGGGATAAATCTAGTCAAACATAAAGACTAAAACAAAGTACTTGTTTATTGCTGTAAAGAAATTAACTCATGGATCAGATTTCATATGAGATTTATTCCAATTCCTACTGGATAGAGTGAAACTTTAAACAATAAAAATTAGCAGCAATGTTGCTTTTTTCAAGGAGACAGGATAAAGAAAATTTCTTAATGCAACAAATGCACTTGGCTTATTCTGAGGGTAGGGAAAATAAACAACACAGGCGAAAATTGTATATAGTGATTTTAGGGCACGTAGAAAAACATTTAAAAATGTTTTTGACAAACAGTGAATGCTTCTGCCAATAAAAAACACTCAATGTTATAATTTATGCTTTTTAATGTAGTACTGATACAAAAGGAATCAGCCTAAACAAATCCTATAATGCTTAGTCCAAGGAATAGTATCACAATGCAAATGTATAATATACAGCCATGACAAAGGTAAAATGAGCACTTTTACTAGTATTCTCCTATAACTGTACTTAAAGATTTAGAGAAAGAATCAAGGGCCTTTGGTCATTGTAGAATATGCATATACATATGTATTCCAGTAAAGTCAATGTCAGGAAAGTAGTATTTGGCTTTGGGAGTAGGACTTAGGCTCTGCATGTGTCATGGTCAGAAAATGTCTTAGGGACTGTTGGTTAAAGAGTATAACAAAGTAAATACAGGAAATGTGAGGTGGATGCTAAATGAGGGATTGTGATAATGACCCTCCTCTCCCTTTGTAAAATAATTTTATCAGATAACATTTAATAAACTATTGCTCTACATTAAGTACTATGCTTATTCATCAGATATGTTCCTTTTATTCAATCTTTCACAGCAATCCTACAAAGACGTTTTTTTAAAAATTAATTTCACTTTAGAATGAAAACTGAGGCATTGAGGGACAGTAATTTTCTTTTAGCCTACCAGCTCCCGTCAGTCAGATATGAACTGAGACTTTCCCCACCAGTGGCCATACCTTTGATTCCTGCACAGTCATAATAGACCACTTATATAGAATTTTAAGAGTTCTTAAAGAATTTGTATGGCTGTGATCTCATTTTCCTATCTCAACCATTATATTCAGTTTGTGAGATGGTTGCTGTTCTGTGTCATAGAAACTCTAAAATATGCCTGTTTTTTAGTAAATTCAGGAGTTAGTATGTCTAGCGTTTATAAAAAGATCAGCTAAGGTTCCTGTTGCAACTGCATCTCCTTTGCTTTCTGCTCATTCTGGACTTTTAGACTGCCTTACGGCTGTTTCGTCTTTGTTGTTGTCGTTTTGTTTTGCTTCTTGTTTTTGTGTTTGTTTTCCAAGAACATTCCCAAATAAACTTCCTGCATGCAACTGGACATCTCAGAGTCTGTTTTCAGGGAATATGACCTAAAACAATATTTTCAGTATTAACACAAAAGAATCTTTTGTCAAATCTTCTTCGCCCCTTTCATTTACTCTTGCTGTTTTCTTCTTTTCAGTACTTTCATTTATCTGTGCAACCTATAAAAGTATATTTATTTTATATATTTACTTTTGGCATTCTATATCATTTCTGGAGACTAATTTGTAGTGTCTTGTTTCTTTGGATATTTTGTGATTTTCATTGTAAAATTACATTTCTTAAAATTTTACTTGTGGGGATTATATTTGACTTGGATGATGACAGGTTTTTTCTGGAGAAATTTTGTAACTGTTTCTGACAGGTAACTTGAAGCTATGCCAACCTACTACCGCTTTGAACAATAATATTGCATTGACATTTTTTATATCAGTAACTAGGAGAAATTCAAGCTACAATCCAAAATAAGAATAGGTTTTTAGCCAGAAGGATTATTTTCCCCATTATTCAGTGTTAGGATTCTAGATAGAAATATCTTATAAAACCCTCAGTGAATGTACATTTATATCCATTTTATACTTTCATAGATGAGCTAACCAATTTGCTGAACCCAGCTTTATGATGGACTTATGTTCTTTTAGCCTTTCTAACTTAAGCAAATTCTGTACTTATCTCCCTGTTCACTGTGCTCTGAAAATGCACAGAAACTAAAACTCAAGTTCACTAGAATTTGCAATTGCTCCCAGAGTGACAGTTACTATCGCATTCTGTTTATCACTTTCCATTTGCTCCTTTTGTTTAGTTTTGACTCAAGAAATTTGTTACTTTCCATTCAGCAATTCAATGCATTTAAATTTCAATTTATTCAGTATTTATAATTTTTCTCTTAGCCAAAAAGATGGGCAAATTGCCCATTCTACCACACTGCAGAAATCTAAGTCTCTTCCTCTAATCTCACCAAGTATCTTCATCTTTAAAAGATGGTTCTTTATTTTTTTTCCCCCCGGCTCAGCCAGCTGGGATGAAGTAAAAATAGAGACCTAAGGACAGAGATGCTAAATCTTTGATTTTCATTCTAATGAAAGTTATGCTACTGATAGACAACGAGTTTGATGAATGAAAAATTAAATCATGTTTCCCTCATTAGAATTAAAAAGATAATTACTCCCTTTGGTACAGAGAAAGGTTCAACAATGTGTTGTAGAGAATCACTTAGACCCCAATGGGACCTCAAAAGAGGTTCTATGCTTTGCCTTTCTACTGTTAAATTAGTGAAAAAGTAAAAGGGATATTGAAAAGAACTATAAAAGTGTTTGGGGATCCAAAAATAAAAAAATAATTTTTCCTTACTATTATCTGGAATGATATGAAGAAATATCTGTTTAGGATTCATCAGTATCCCAAAGAAATGGCATCATAAAGTTTGAGATGTATTTTTGCTGCTTGTGAGGGAGAAGACACAGGAAGGCACAGCAAACACCCTGTAGTCCCTTGGTAACAAGAGAACTCAAAAGCATTTCCTTTAGCCTCTAAAAACAGAACATTTGTTTGAGAGAGAGAAAGCAAGAAGATGTTGAAGGGATCTGTGGTCATAATGAGCAGAAATTATAACAAAGAGCAGTGTAAGATGTATGTCAGGAAACCAGGTGGGAATACAGAAACCTCCACAGATGCCAAAACAGTGAGTATACAGGATGTGATTGTACATTGCATCAGATGTCAGTCTAGGACAACGGAAGACTGAAACCCAGACACCTCACCTTCTGATATTATAGTATATAAACTTTTCAAAAATTAAGCCAACCCAGGAGGAAAGGAAGGAGATGGAAGGGCAATTCTGATTTGAGTGAATTAAAATCTGAGCTGAGAACACTTTGAAGCAACCAAGTTTACTTAAAATCATTACATTTATTCTGTTTGTTTCTTTGCCATCAAACAGAATAGGAACTCAATTAGCAACCCCTGGCTATGAGAAACATATAAGATAAAAATAATTGCATTTTGTTAATGGAATTTTACAGCCTGAATATATGTGTCCACACAATATATACTCTTAATCTTTTGTGAAGATCAATAGATCTTTTGGAGGAAGGTTGTGGTCAATTGTGTAAAATACTGTTAATAACTAAAGTGGGAGGAGAACGTGTTAAATTTAACACCAAGTTTCCAAACGGTGACCCTGAGAGCAGAACTCTAGAATGGCAATGGTGGAAAATCAAGAGGAAGGTGAGAAAGTTGAAGCCATAGTGCATGCAAAGACAGAGATAAACTAACAATTCTTCCCCCCAAATACTCCACTCTCTTGAAAAGCTGGTTATTAAAAAAAAGTTAAAAAATACATAAAAGTAATAGCTACGGGTTATATAAGGTCAAAGCAAAGCTGTTTTTCTTCATTTAAGGTGATAGGTACTTGATTATGTTTGACTGATCACACAGTCTGTGCTAGACACCCAAGATGCCAAAGATGCAGGAGGTGGAAGAGCTAGAAGTGTGTGAGAGCAAAGGAGCAGATGTGAAGGGACTAGACTTGGATTGTATGAGTGCCTCTTTCTTTGTAGAGGAAAAGGAAGGCATCAGGTCTATTTTTATTTAATAGATATGGTAGCTAAAAGGTTAAGTAATTACAGTTTGATCTATTCTGTCTGGTAAGAAGTCATGCACCGAGATTAATAGAGGGAAGAAAGAAGTAGTACAAGATTTAAGTAGAATGGATGAGATGTGACTTCATTGTGGAAATGAAGTAAACTTTCCAGGAAAAAATACTGGTTTTTTTTTTTTTTTTTTTTTTTTTTTAATGCATTGTGGAAAGTCCACCTGAGTTTGGTGAAAATGAATCTGCAGTGCCTCTAACTGTTGGGGCACAGACACAGAGAGGGGTTTGTCTGGAGTTGCAGTGTTGGCAGATATGTATAAGCTTAAAATGAGGAAGTCAAGGATATTTTTGAAAGAATAACAGTAAACATGATATGACCAGAAATAGAGGCTGAGTGTGGAGGAAGAATATGAAAGTAGAAGGCTGCTGCTGATCAATAGAGAAGCAATGGGAATCAATGAGTTGGGCATTTCCTCAGTGAAGTTACTATTAATGATGATAGATCTTAGGTGGTCATTTGAGATTACCTGTGATTTGAAACAAGTAGATCTGTAAATATTCAGCCACAGAAAGGAATGAGGGAAGAGAGCAGGCAAATCAGAGAGTTCCAGTCTAATGATCAAAAGAGGGAGTGGAGGTAGTCTGAAAGCAGCATGAGCAGCAACAGAGTCCCATTTATAAGATAACTGTGCTGTACCAATGTTATTAACTTTCAGGCAAATGGAGGGATTTTTGAACATAGAAAATACCTCATTTTTGCAAAGGTTTCCTTGTAAAGACCCAATCACAGAAAATATTCAAATAAAGATGGGATGAATATTAGTTATATTGTGGAGAGGCTTCACAATTTAAAAAAAAAGTTTATCATCTCTGAAGTCTCTTCCTACTCCAAGATTTCCTCTGAAACTGATTGTTGCTTCATCCACCATCCACCTTTTCTGTTGCTTTCAATCGTTAACAAAACTGATTATGTCTTCAATGTCTAACTTGAATGTCTTAAAATTGTATCTTATTCCTCTGTAAAAACATATCCCCTTGTTCCTGCCATCTAAGATCCCCACTTGTTCTTTGGAGATACTAGCTCCTGGGTTTGTTCTTTGATGTCACCTTCTTTGTTCTTTGACTCTGTTAGTTCCTAGGTCACTGCACCTGTCTCCAACACTACATCCGTAGTAGTAAATTCAAAGTCCGAGACCTAGCTTCACCCTTATTTTCAATCATTTGGGTCACATCCTAACTCCAAAACTCACTTCTATGATCATATCCATGACTTTGTTGTTTATAGTCATGCTACTGTCCTCAAACCTCAATTTTTAACATGTCTTATTGAAATTTTCTACCCTTGAAACTCACTCCCTCTATGTGTTGAACTCCAACAATGTTTTGAAGCATTGAAACCTTCCATTTTTTTCTTATTCCTTACCTATCAACCAAAACTCATACTTCTTTTATTATCAAGCTTAAATTTCATTGCTAATCATCATAAAAATCACTCAACTGCAGCATTAACTCCTTACTTTCCTGTCATATTTGTTTACTCTCTCAGCTAAACTACAGCCATGGTTAAATCCAAGTTTCCATCCTTTGCACACCTGCAGCTGCAGAACTGTGCCAACCTACAGGAAACCCTCGCCCATCCGTATTGGTCTAACTTTAAATTCGTGAGCACTAACTTATACTGTATCTTCTCAGTTCATTCACTTTTTTTTTTTTACTGCACCATGGGACTGTTTTATACTATGTTCTTTTGCCTAACACTTTTCCCCTTTTTTTCACTCTCAGCTTATGATCATTCTTCCTATTTCACTGAAAAATATAAAACAGTAAAAAGAGAAATGTATTCTACCAGCTTCCCTTTCCCATCTATTTTCCTGCATCTGTGCTGGGATATTCTAACTTCTGTTCAGTTATCAGGATGGACAGCACTCCAAGTAAATACAATCTTTCCATTGTTCATTGGTCCCCCCACACTTTTTTCTCTCAAGGATATTACTCTAGCAATTTTCTCTTCTGTCTCTTTAATTATCAAATATTCCTCATAAGAACTGTATGGCATCCATTACCAAGAAAGTAACATGCAGTTATGTTGCTTATCCCATAAAAGTAAAATATCATGACCTCACTTCCCTTTTCAGACTATCATCTGATTCTTTTCCTCTAACTTAAACTCCTTGAAATACTCTCTATCCTTCATTCTTTAAATGTTTTTCTTCCCATTTTCTCTCAAGCATACAATAAGAAAATTTTTATCTCAACTCCACCAAAACTGCTGATTTTTGTTGTTACTATTGATCTCTATATTCCTAAGTCCAATTGTCAATTCTCCATCCTCACCTTTTTGACCTAACAAAAGCAATTGGCACCATTGATAATTCTCTCCAACTTAAAAATATGTTTTTTTTTTTTTTTCCACCTGACTTATTTCTTAGAAACACATAGGCTGGGTTTTCCTTCTTCTATGGTGGATGTTATCTCTTGGCCTGCTTTTTTTTTTTTTTTTTTTTTTAAATCACCTAACAAGTACTTAAATAATACAATAGCCTAAGATTTAGTCTTTGATCCATACCTCTACATTGATTCCTCTAAACGATTTCACCCAGTTTCAAGACCTTGATCCCACGTCAATTTTATATCTTTCAAACTTATATCTCCAACTTGTAAACTCTTTCTAAACTTCAGATTTGTTTATCCAACTGCATAATCCAGGTATGTCAAATATAACATTTCAAAAATTGAGCCCTTACATCCTCCCTTAAATCTGCTCCTCCTGTGTCTTCACCAACATAAGCAGACTTCCATTTGCTTACTTAAGAAAACAATGAGCCTTCCTTTAGTCTTTTTGTCTTCAAACAATACCCACCTGCAATCACAATCTTATCCACACTTCTTTCAAAATATGAACTTATTTAGTTATTAGGCATAACTAACTGTTTTTTACAAAAAAAAAAAGTCTATATAGGTTTCATGCTACCAACTCTTTAAGAGCTAATGGGCAATGTGGCCACACTTTTATTTTAAACATTTTACCTTCTTTTTCTCTTACAGTCCCCTTCCCTCATGTGCAATTCTGGGAGAAGGATCTGCCACTTAGTGTTGTAAGTGTGTCTTGAGAGGTAGGAGCAGATCCACTATCTCCAGTGAAACTGAAGTGCTAGACCTATGTAACTGTGGGAGAACTGTAAACTCCTGTTACAGCCCTGTCACCCCCTGCTGTGTGTATATGTGTATAATACTTTGTCTTTCAAAGATCCAGTGTTGGAATTCTCAGTGTAAATAAGTATTTGGTTTTAAATCTATATGTATGTCTGTTTATCTATCTATCATCTATCTGTCATCTACCTATTATCTATCTATCTATCATCTATCTATCATCTATTATCTATTTATCTATCATCTATCTATCCATCTAATCA
Organism: Glossophaga mutica; assembly: GCA_039655065.1. Classification (NCBI taxonomy): domain Eukaryota; kingdom Metazoa; phylum Chordata; class Mammalia; order Chiroptera; family Phyllostomidae; genus Glossophaga; species Glossophaga mutica. Next base: position 81,564,915 of record CM077304.1, read on the forward strand.
TCTATCATCATCTATCTATCTGCCTGTATCTATCCTCTATCCCAGGACACTTCTTGCTTTCACCCTATCCAAGGGATCACCATGTCTTGCCTAGATTTTGGAAAAGCTTCCTGCCTGTTTTCCAGCTTCTTTTCTGCTTATTACACTTCTCAGTCTGTTTTAATTGAAAAACAAGAATTATCTGGGAAAAACCTAAGATCACAACACTCGTTTACTAAAGAGTCTTCAATTGATCATTGTTTTCCCTCTCAAAGTGAATGTTAAAATATTTACTTTCATCTGTAAAACCATTTAATATCTGACTCCTTGCTCCCTCATGGACCTTATCTACCACAGTGCTTCTCTTTTGTCACCCCCCTATTCTTCCTCCATAATTTTTAAACCTGCCAGCTACACGCCCACCTTAATATCTTTGTCTTTACTGTTCCTTTGCCTGGATGCTCTTCCCTCACACTTCTACATCTTAAATATGTATTTTCAGTGAAACATTCCAGCCTAAACTAACCAGAACCCCATCACCTACACCTAATTTCCCATTCTCTGCCTTTATTTTTTCTTTAGCACTTACCTCTATCTAATGCAAGGATTTTTTTGTTTATTTTTTCTTAAATATTTTATTGTTTATGCTATTACAGTTGTCCCAATTTTGCCCCCTTCATCCCCCTCTACCTGCCCTCCACTTCCATAATCAGACCCTTCACTGGTGTCCACATCTATGGGTCCTTCATATATGTTCTTTGACTAATCCCCTCACCTTCCTTCAGTCAATCCCCACCCCCCTCCCTTCTTACATCTGTCATCTGTCAGTCTATTCCATGATTCTCTGTCTCTGGTTCTATTTTGCTCATTAGTTTATTTTGTTCATTAGATTTATCTTATGAGTGAGATCATATGGTATTTGTCTTTCACCAACTGGCTTATTTCATTAGTTTTCTATTTCTTCACTGGAATCAATGTCTTTATAAAGGCAGCTATTTTTGCTTGTTGTGTTCACCAATGGATCACAGCCTATACAAATAGCAGATGCTCAATAAACATTTGTTGAATAAGTAAATGAATAATTCCACTTATTCCATTTTATAAGTTTCTAGTATACAATTTAGGTTATGTTAACCAAACTCCCACAAGGAATGTGTTATATATTTTTCAATAATGTTATTGCACTTAGATTAGGTTTTTTTAATAAAATTCCAGATTTGGTTACTAATAGAACTAGTATTAAGGATACAATGCCTACTTGTGTGTTTGTGTGTGTGTGTGTGTGTGTGTGTGTATGCCTCAATTGTAAAACAAATTAATAGTACCAGACTAAAATTATCAATCAAGTCTTTTGAGTAAAATTTCCAGCCTACCACAAAATTAGTTGATACTTAGCTCTCACCTATAAAAATTAAGAGATTAATATAAAGGATTACAGAAGCCCTTTCATTACAAAATTCTATTAAATATGTACCTACCTCTAAAGCAGAGGGAAAAAAGAAAAAATTTTAAATTATACTTAATTTCATATTAAATAAAGATTTCTATGTATACAATATCAAGGGAGATACTTGATGCCCAGTAATCATTTAGTAAAGGTCATTTATTATCATTGTCAGGGTAGGAACTATCATTTATTGATATTTGTCTTTTATTTATTATTGTCTTTTTATTCTCCTTAAGATAAATAATATGATTTTTAATTTAGCTATGGAAAGAAAACAAAAACTATGTTATTATTAAAAAACATATTTTGGAAAAAGACAAACTATAAATGGTATAAACTTAAGTACAAAGCAAACATTTGCAAATTGGACAATTTTTCAGAATATAATAGTAAAACTACAAACAAGTATATGTATTATCTATGGTTAAAGAGTAAACTTCTAAGTTCGAATACATATTTTTATTTCACTTTAAATTAGAAATTATATTTTCATATATGAAACATTTTAGCCCTGAATTATGTGGCTCAGTGGGTTGGGAGTCATCCCACAAACTGAAAGATTGCCAGTTCATTCCCATTCAGGGCGCAAGCCTGGATTACCAGCCAAGCCCCGGGGGTGGAGGCACGTGAGAGGCAACCAATGGGTTTTTCTCTCATACATCAAAGTTTCTCTTTCTTTCTCCCTCTGTTCCTCCTTCCCTTCCTCTCTCTCTAACAATAAATAAACAACAGTGTGGTGATTGTTGTGGGGAGGGAAGCATAAGAGGACTAAATTGTAATGGAAAAAAATACAATTAAAAAAGTGCTAAAATTTTTTGTAAAAACTTTTTAAACATTTATGCCTTTAACAGTCAAATTGTGTAAAGTTTCTATTCTTACTTATGCTATAAGAAATACTTATTTTCTTAAAGTCAAAATTTATTTATAAAATAATATTTCTTATGAACTATCTAGCACTGAGACCCCAAAATAAACATTTTCTATTCCCCAGTCCAAAATTATTCTGATTCCCAATATTATTTTTGAAATTACAGAGATATTTGAGGCAAAATATTTATTTCATTTCACTAAGAGCCTTTCATTTTTTCAATCCCTTTCAATTTCTTTCAGACAATGTTGAAAATTATGTACTTTTATGAGGATAATAGAGTTAACTTTATTTCAGGTTATTATAAGAATATGTGCAATTTTTAACCTCATTTTTTTTTCCTTTGAGAAAAGTAATACTACTTCTGTGGTACTCAAAAGCTATAAATAATAGTGGTTATGAGAATAGAAATATTTATATATTTTAATGTTTTTTTTTAATTTTTATTTTAGATTTTGTCCAGTATAAATTATTATCTATTTCTTCTATTTTTGAGCTTTACTGATGTATAATTGAAAAGTGATATTGTAATATAATTAAAATGTACAGTGTGATTATTTGATGTGTAATACATTATGAAATGGTTCTCAAACAAATGCTAATTAACACATCTTTTATCTCACATATTTACTTTCTGCAGTGTGTGTATGTATGTGAGAGAGAGAGAACGTACAAGATCTAACCTGTAGCAAATGTCATGCATATAATTTATACAAAACCGTATAATTAACTATGGCGACCATGTTATGCCCTCTTATCCAGCTATTTTATTTCTGGGTATATATTCAAAGAAATACAAATCACTATCTTGAAGAGATAACAGCATTATTGATGAATGGATAGAGAAAATGTGATAATTTTATACAGTGGAATATGACTTAGCCTCAATAAAGAATGAAACCCTAGTATTTCTAACAACATGAATAAACATGGAAAGAATTGTACTTCACGAAATAATCCAGCCAGAGAAAGAGAAATATTGCATGGTATCACTAATGAAAAGAATTAAAAAGTTTAACTTATGAAAACAGAGAGTAGAATGGTGTTTGCCAGCAGCTGGAGAGGGAGGAAATGGGGAGAGATAGGCATAAGCATACAAGCTTCCAGTAGAAAAATTTAAAACTGAATGGAAAAAAGGAATTCTGTAAACATGACTTCATAATCTTGAAAAATATACATTGAAAGAACAAATATAAGCTTTTATTAACTAGGAAGAAAATAGATGATGCACTTACTATAAGAGTATGAAACTGAAACAAAACAACTCTACATTTTGAAATTTTATTACTTCCCATCCAATTTTTTAGTTTATGTGCATAAAATATATCTATGAAGTATTTTTGCACAATGGAATGTTAATGTGTATTTTAAAAAATTTTTGGTTTGCTTAAGTTTTTTGTCTTTTTTCTTTGTCTTTTTATTTTATTTTTTATTGTTGTTCATTACAGTTGTCCCACCTCTTTCCCTTTTGCTCCCCCATACTCCATCCCCCTCCACTCTCACAGTCAATGCCCCCCTCTTGTCCATGCCCATGAGTCCTCTAATCGTGTTCCTTGGATTGCCCCTTCCCCCTTTTTTCCCTGTTATGCCCCTTCCCCCTTCCCTCTAGTCATTGTCAGTTTGCTCTTTACTTCCAAGTCTCTGGTTATATTTTGTTCATTTGTTTGTTTTGTTGATAAAGTTCCACAATGCATGTTTTATTAACATTTCTAAATGTGACTTCTCAGATTTCAGAAGTTTTCAGAAAGAATCTTACAGTTTTGATGGCCTTCAAGAGAGCAATTTTTTCTTCAAAAAATACAATCCAATTGAATTTTTTAAAAGATTATATTTATTTATTTTTAGAAAGAGGGGAAGGGATAGAGAAAGAGACAAGCAGAAACATCAATGTGCTAATCAACAAAACAAACAAACAAGCATAATATAACCAAAGACACTGAATTTGAGAACAGTCTGACAGTGTCCAGAGGGGGAGGGGAGGGAATTTCAGGGGAAAAGGGGAACGGTTTAGAGCAACAAGTATAAAGGACTCATGGACAAAAACTATGGGGGGTGGAAATGGGAGGAAGGTGGGGAGGGCTGGGGTGGTGGGCTGGGTGCGGGGTAAAAGACAGGAAACTGTACAATATCAACAATTAAAAAATACTGATTAAAAATAAATTAAAAAAAAAGAAAGAAAGAAAGAAACATCAATGTGTAGTTGCCTTTGGTGTGCCGCAGGTGTGTGCCCTGACTGGGAATCAAACCAGTGACCTTTTGATTCACAGCTGGCACTCAATCCACTGAGCCACACAAGCCAGGGTGATTTAATATTCTTAATAGAATTAATTCAAAACAAGTAATTTTGACACATATGCTTGGGATTTATTTTGGGTTTTTTGTTTTTGTTTTTGTTTTGTTTTTTTTTAGGTTTTTTATATCTATAATTCTTTATTTTTTTTATATTGTACAGTTTTCTGTCTTTTACCCCGCCCCAGCCCACCACCCCAGCCCTCCCCACCTTCCTCCCATTTCCACCCCCCATAGTTTTTGTCCATGAGTCCTTTATACTTGTTGCTCTAAACCGTTCCCCTTTTCCCCTGAAATTCCCTCCCCTCCCCCTCTGGTCACTGTCATACTGTTCTCAAATTCAGTGTCTTTGTTTATATTGTGCTTTTTTGTTTGTTTTGTTGATTAGCTTCCTGTTAAAGGTGAGATCATATGGTATTTGTCTTTCACTGCCTGGCTTATTTCGCTTAGCATGATACTCTCCAATTCCATCCATGCTGTGGCAAAGGGTTGGGATTTATTTTGATTCACACTGTACTTGATCAAAGATTATTACTTCTAAAATGATTTACTTAGCATAGTATTTATAATTGTTTCATAATATATTTATCCTATGACTTTACTTTTTCCTAAATTACCATACATGAAAATTTTGTAAAAATATTATATGATCTTTTGTCTTTGAAATTTTAAAACATATTATTTTATCTGATAAAAATAACATTAATTTAATTAATTTGCTCACTTTTGTTGTGCAATAGTATTTAAAGAAAATAAATATTATATAAATTAAATTAAAAAACTCTCTTGCAATGAGTTTTCCTAAAATGTGACTGTCAAATTTCTGTCTCATTCTTATGTGATGTCTTAGAAACATTATGTTAACATCTGGCAAATTGGTGTGTTCTATTTGGAACCATTTAAAATATCCAAAGAATAAAAAGTGCTTGAACATCATATTATATAATTGGCTAGAGGCAAAATTAAACTTACTTTTAACTCAGAATACAGAATGATCACCCAGTAAGGTACCTGAACCTACGCAAAGAAAGCATTCTTGAAAATGTCAGAAACTTAATACTCACAATAACGGCTTTGCTTGTGACAAGGCTTCATCTTGCTTTTGTTCTTACCTAACTGCCTGGGTTCTTGTGCCATTTAAATGTTCTCCTAACCCAAAGGTTACATTTTTCAGTAGAATGTCTCTTTAGATTATTCACTATATCAGGAAATCAATCATGAACAATAAGATTGACTTAAATCTTTCATAGTTTTTGAAGTACATATTTAAAAGTAAACCAGTATAATGTTTCACAAAAGTTTTTTCTATATTCCTTTTAACAAAGTTATCTCTAAATAAGTAAATATTTCTTATTTGTAAGTTTTATACCTTTACTCAGACATTGATAATTAATAAAGTACAATTAATTTATGGTTCTCAGTCATTTCATGTACTTACTTGAATTTACTCTTATTGATGTTGTATTATTGGGTTTCCCTCTAGACTTAAGGTTAAGGATTCACATATCTCAAACTGCATGCTACTTTGTATAAGCTTTCTAAATTGTAAAAAAAGCATAATAAATACTGGTTGTTTGAATGAAACCAACTGAAAACACATGTCTCTTTTCAAGCCTTATTTGGCAGATTGTATCGTGTGCCAATAAATTCTTCCTTTCCGCTGACTGCTTGACAAGGCTCAGTATTTGTTGAGTATACTTCCATAAATAATTAATTTTAGACATGCCCATCTGATTTGATTTGACTAATGGAAAACTGACAGAATGCTATTTCTGAGTTGACTCCTTTACAAAGTGACATTACATGTTTCTGCTTCCACCTTTTGCCTTGAATGCCATGCCATGATTAGCCACTATTGCTTCAGCCAGAGTACCAGAATGAAAACACATAGACCAAAATTTGATGTTCAAGTTTAGTTCAGAGTTTCCCAGTTGAGATTAGCTGGCCTGTGGACTGATGAGGTTTAAATAAAATAATTGTAGTATTAAGCTATGGAGGCTTCTATGTAGGAGGTGTTGTGTGTTATGCAGAATCATTCTAGCATGAAACTAATATTCTCTAGTACAGAGAGTGTTCAGTACAACTGTAAACAAATACATAAAGATAGAAACCACTTTAGAAGGTTATTGGTAGTAAAAACATCATATCTTAAATCTTCCATCTTAATTAACTCTAGCGCAATATTCACAGGTGATGAGTTATTCTCAAAGTCCTGATGGTAAAACCTTCAAAATATTTAAAGATTATCTGAATGGAAGCTAGAATATGTGTGTGTGTGCGTGTGTGTGTATACATATACATACACATACACATACACATACACATACACATACACATACACATATACATATACATAGTTTATTTAAGAGTGATTCTCAAATCACTTTCTGGCTTCCACTCAGATACCATGAGTAATGCAAATATTTCTTCAGAAAGAAATAGAAAAATAGCCAGCCTGTGTAACTTTTTAAATTTTAATATTAGAGATGTTTTATGTAAATAAAACACATTATTCAATTGCATAATGCCTAAAATAGTAACACATATGTCAGTGATTTAATAGTTTATGGTGTGTATGCAGTCCATGTTTGAAGAGTTAATATGTGTCAGGGGAAGATGAGCTTTCCCTTGAAGAGATTATTTTACATTTGCTTTGAAGTGTTGGGAAGTATTGGCACTAAATTAGATATTTCAGCTTTAACATATGTTTTCAGGCTATGATAGATTTATGGGTCCCTTAAGTTCCTCCTTTTGTAATTAGTTCTATAGTATAAAATAAGGCTCACAGGGAAGTAAGTGCAGATAAAATAAGCAATGCATTTCCTTAATTTTATAGATTGTTTAATGAAGCCCAAATTATTTCAACTTCATAAAGTTTATTAGAACTCCAAATCAAATATCTATCCTAAGTGTCTATTTGTACCTCTTCCCTGTGGAAATGCCAGTCAGACATCTGACTTCTGGGATACCAGTCAGACGTTTGAAATTTGACAGGCCTAAAATTGAGTTTATCTCTACTTGCCCCAGCTAAGTGCAGTCCTCCTTTAACTCTATTAAGAAGTTGTTAAGTAGTATGTATTAACAAAGATAGCAACAATGACAAAAAGATGGCACACTCAAATTTAGTAATGTAGGAGAGTTTAATCAGGGACAGTTAATGTATACGGGAGCTGGTGCAAAGGAAGCTAAGAATGAAGATATGTTGAAGCACCCTAAGTTTATCAAAAACAAGGAGCTATCAACATCACTGGGCTTAAAGAGGAAAGGAGAGGGAGAACAAGCGAAACAAGGAGCTGAAGTTGTCCGTAACTAGAACTGTAAGAGTCCGTAACTACAACTGTAAGAGAGTACTGCTCAAAAGCTATTGTGAATTTGGGAGGAGAAACTCAGAAAAGGACAATCCGTGACTAGACAGGAGACAGCCACGCAACTAAATATATTAGCTTCACTCTCCACCTCCGATATCCTCCCCCCTGATGGTTTTCATTCACTAGATCCAACAGGAAGCTGAGAAACTAGGGGAAATTAAAATGCCGTTGATCAAGTTAGTCAAGATTGGTCCTCTGGTGCCATAGCAGGGTGGAGAGGATGAAAACAGACCAGAAGGGATAAGCAAAGTGCATCTAACACACATATTCAGTATTTAGAGACAGAAATGAGAGAATCTTTCTCAATTTCTCCCTCTTCTTTACCTCATCCAGATTAAAAAGGACATTTTGGTTTATCTAAAACCCAAATGGAATTCCAGCTTTCAATGGAATAGTATAATGAATGGAAGCAAGGACTAATGGTGAATTGCCCACAAGCTCTCAGTATTTCTTAAAATTAGGTGAAAAATCAGAAGTGACTTACACATATCATTTAGTTTTGACAGTTTTGAGTAGCTTTATTATGAATCCCAGGACATTCAAAGCGTAAGAAAATCAGAGTTATTCATCTATAAATATGGACAAAGGTGTGATTTTATAGGGACCCTCTGAGATCCCATGTGTAAAACTCTCCTCCCTGTGTTTCCCTAAGAACAAAGCAGATACGTCAGGGCACCACGTCTGAGACCCTTCCATGGGGATATGTACAATTTTATCACAGTGACTAGAATCCTTCAATAAAAACAGGAAAGTTGATCAGCTTCAAGTGTGTATAGGATTTGAGGAAGGGATTAAAGTGACTCAGAAGAACCATGCTACAAATCCATAGTTTGCATCAGCCTGAACTTTCCTCGACAACTTCTGGGCTGTGAAGAGAATGTATCTGCAGGTAATTCCTGAGCTGAAGAAACAGTGAGGCTGTTCACCCAACCTTCTCTTCCCTAGAGGGCAGTTAGAGCTACACCCTATGGGGCAGAGAGGAAAGGGTGTACCACCTGTGTTACACCTGTGTAAATAAAAATGGTTTTAAAAGAGACTCTTCACCAGCTACTGAAGTAATCCCATGTTTTAAAATGGCACAGAAGGTTTAGAATAACTAAATGATAGAAAGACATACACATTCTAATTCAAAAATGTCATGTAAATGAAACAGTCTTCACTTAAAAAAATTAAAAAAAATTCTATTTCTGTTTAATCAAAGTATTTTGAAGAGCTAGAGGTATTTGGTAAAAATGAAGTATCAGTTTTTGAAGATATTCATATGTTTCTATAAACATAATTTATGCTTTCTATTTCTACTTTTAATCTTGGAATCCAAACTACACGATATGACAGGTATGAGTTTTTACAGCATGGATAACTTTCAAAGGAAGTATGTGTGGCAGACCCTTCTGTGTGGTGTGGGCCCAGCTTCCACTCGGAGATGCACAGTACCCATGCCCAGATAGGTTCTCTCGTGGGTAATCAGGTTTGCAATATACCTAGGCTGCTTTTGAGACTTGCTTTGTGCTGAAAACTCTCCCTCACCCTGCAAATGCTTGTTGTAACTTTCTAAAATCTTTGTTAAACCTTCCAGGGACCAGTGTAACCAGCTCAACCACTTTTGCCTTTTCATTTGCTGATATCCTTCGGTAATGTGATGAGGGGCATTGGCTCCTTTTGTTGTAATGGGGGATACTGAGTGAGGACCATCTTGTAATGGGAGGAGATATAGAATAAAGGCCTGTCATGGTGGAGGCCATGGCTTTTGCTCCCCTTGAGAGAAAAGCCACTCTGTCGTCCTTTTTCCTCCACCAGACTCGGTAGTCTGTGTGTATGTTTTTATTTCATCCATAATGATGCAGACACTGCTAGCCCGTGTCTGCATCAGCTGGCACCTGGGAACAGGGACTCAGAGGCCATGAGCCATCGTCATTATGGACAACATTTCAACTTGGTGGAAGTACACGTGCATCAGCCCGGGCAAGGGCTGGTGACCCCAAGTTCTTTTCGGAATGGCATGGGGTGTGTTGGATTCAGAGGAACAGAATTTTCTTCCTAGGTCGCTCTCTCGTGACCACTTTGCAACTCTACCTTCTTTAGTAAGCAGAAACTTTGCTCCCTCTCCCAGGCTTTTGCCAGGAGGCGACCTCAACCAAGGTCTGGGCTTGGGAGAAAGAGCAAAGATTTTCTCTTTAATCAGCTTGAAAAACATCAACTAGTTACAGGACAGTTTACAGGCATCTCAGCAAATTCTTTCTTTTCAGCCACGTCTTGTGGCCCATTAAAAAAATTTCTTGGAAGGTTTTTGCACTTCCTCAACCATGAGGAACAGGCTCTCTAAGAACAAAAGCAATGTTTTAGGTTCAGCAGCACCTTGGGGCTGCTGATTTTCTCCTGGATAAGGGATCTTTACATTTTGGAAGTGTGGAAGGGATGGGAGGGATGTGCACTAGATAGGCCCTTCTCTCGGGGTTCGAGCCAGCTGCAGTTAGCCTCCTCACATACTCGGCCTGGGGTGGCGTGGGGTTCTGCACCTCCCATCTGTTGGGGCTGGCTCCCACTGCACCATGAGGACGCGTGCCCCCGGCGGTGACCTGTGGACTGCTGCAGCTTCACCTGCCACCATGTAGGTCTCTTTGCCAGACCTAGCAGCTGTGCAGAGAAGAGATTGGTTTCCCTAGCCTCTTTTTCTCCCTGGTCCAGTGTGCACTGGGGGAGACCTTCCCCACGCCCGGATACACCGGCACACTTGTGACCATTTTTTAATTAAAAAAAAAAAGAGTAAATGTATTTGCCAGTAGAGAAAAAACTGTTTCTGAGAGTTGTGAATGTGTTCATAAATTTGTCAATCTAAAGCATGCTATAAGTGGGATAGAGAGTGCCACATGTTAAAAAATATTAAAAATCCTCCTTGTTTATGCCAGAGCTGTGACCTTTATTGTAAAAATGAAATATAGTCATATTGTCTTGCATGTAAAACTAGCCCTTTTCCACAGAAGACAAAGTACCATTTTTTTTAACTCAGGACCTGTAAACACTGATCGTTTCCTTGGGTAAGAACTGGCTATTCTCCTGAAGGAAATGGTTAATCAATCGAGTCACAAAAGGCCCTTGGCACACAACCATTTTTTGTCTAAAACATCTTTTTTTCAGAACACCTTCCCCCATCCCATCTTTCCCACTTTCCTTGAAATCTGTGAACTCATTGCAGATTGCAGAAACAGCAAGGGGCCTGTCTTTCCAAGCTAAGCAAATTATTAAAGAATTTCCTGATTGCCAAGCCCTTAGCAAGGCACCTCCATCTACAGGAGAATCTGCTAAAAATATACAAGCCCATTGTCTTGAGACCTTTAGTGATTTAGGATGGCCTCAGCAAATTAAAACTGATAATGGCCTGTATACCTTGCCCATTCTACGTAGGTTTTTCTTCAGCGTTGGCATATCCAACATAAAGCAGGAATATCAGACAATTTGTAGAACAGGCTTGTCATATTTTTAAAAAACTTCCTAAAAAAAGAAATAAGGGAGAGTCATGAGTTCTTCCCCCCCAAAATTGATTATGTTAGCCATGTTTACCTATAATTTTCTAAATTGTGATGTATTGCTTTATATTCCAACTGAGAAACATTTTCAAAAGAAGGAGCCAAAGTCATCTTATCCTCAGGTTTTATATAGAGACTCGCTGGGAGATGGCTCTTAGAAAAGCCCCTGTAGATCACTTAACTTGGGGGAGAGGGTGTATGTGTTTCCATCCCTACAGGTCCTGCCTGGCTACCAGCCAAAAGAGTAAAGCCTTATCGTGAACAGGACAGACGTCAAGCTCTGCTACCTGGAGCTGAGAACCAGTCGACAGACAGACCAGATGGCCCAGCTGACCCTGAACAATCAGAAAGAAAATGGACATTTACACGGTCACTCACAGGCCTGGGTCTGCCAACGGAGGAGGATGGAGCCTGCCCCAGTGACAGGGGCCAAGGCTCAGGTGCCTCTGGCGGAGAGCAACAACCCTTTGATGCCCCATAAAGTCCAATGGTTGAACCCTAAAAACTGTTTCAATGGACTGAACTTACAAGTTTGGTGTCTTAGCAGCATTTGGATCCCTTCTTTGTCTTAATCCTTATTTGCGCTTCATGATATATATAAAGGTTGTTCTTTTAAGATTGCATTTGGGAACAGCAAATAGTAGGTTTCACAGGTTTAACAACTACAATAGCATTTACAAACGAAAAAGCAGGGAGATTATATGTTGGGAACTGCCCTGCCTGGACTCAGAGGCTGTTGCACCCCATGGCTGGGCTGAGTGAGAGTCCAAGGGACCTGCTTCTTCTAGGTCTGTTCGGCTAAGAGGGCCTGAGTCACTAAGGAGACAGAGCTTATCTCCCTGGCAGGAGTGCCACTTCTGCTTCATCCATATCTGGCCTCCAATGCTTGGTCAGTTAGCCAATGATGGGTAAGACTCCCTCAAGGGAGGGGTCGCCTAAGACAGGCATGACCATGTGGATGGCTCTCAAGGAAGGACTCGGAGGGCCACAGCAAAAAGAGGGGGATGGACCCTTGCCCCCTGGCTATCCGCAGACATAGCCTGAGTCCTCATTCCGTCAGCAAGAACAGTAAGTCTCCACCTAAGCCTGAAACTAGGTTGGAGGTGAGTGAGGCCCTGTGCTGGAAAGGGCAGGTTCCCCAGGGGAAATCAGGCCTAAGAAAGAAAGCATAATATCCTATGAAACCTATTTTGCTGGTACCCTCAATTTAAATGATAAGGGTCCAAGCCTGAAATAAGTTTGTTTCCCCAGAATTGTATGGCCCTTTAGCTATTTGACCCTGACTCAAAACAGGCCCTCAGAGTTCTTTGAATGTTATCTATTTGACAATTACTGCCTGACAATGATTGTTTGGACTTAATCTGAGAATGTGGGTCCTTGGAACCACTGGTTGCTTGCTGATTATAATACTGTTCTATGTATTTTGATATATTTGCAAATTATTTTCCCAGAGTCATATGGGAGACAAGCAAACAGAAAGCTTTGTGGGATCATACCCGTTCTATTAAAACAAAAGGGGGGAGATGTGGCAGACCCTTCTGCGTGGTATGGACCTGGCTCCCACTTGGAGATTCACAGGACCCACGCCCAGATAGGTTCTCTCGTGGGTAATCAGATTTGCAATATACCTAGGCTGCTTTTGAGGCTTGCTTCTTGCTGAAAACTCCCTCACCCTGCAAATGCTTGTTGTAACTTCTTAAAATCCACGCTAAACCTTGCAGGGACCAGAGTAACAGGTTCAACCACTTTTGCTTTTTCATTTGCTAATATCCTTCTTCTGTGATGTGATTAGGGGCATTGACTCCTTTGTTGTAACTGGGGAGAGTGAGTGAGGACCATCTTGTAATGTGAGGAGATAATAGAATAAAGGCCTGTCACGGTGGAGGACATGGCTTTTGCTCCCCTTGAGAGAAAAGCCATGCTGTCATCTTTTTTCCTCTACCAGACTCAGTAATCCGTGTGTATGTTTTATTTCATCCATAATGACTCGGACACTGCTAGCCAGTGTCCACATCAAGTATGAACAACAAACTTGTCCATACATGGATGGTACAATTATTCTTGGAACTATGAAGAGAAGTATGTGAAATCCAGAGTATCTACCTACTATAAGGTTAAACTTTGAATAGCACATTTTTCTATCCAGTGTGTAACGAATGCCTGCAGTACATATTTTTCAAATAATGGAGAAGAAATGGGTGGATGCCCAAATGCATGGATGAATTAATGAGATAATTAATAAATATAGCTTCATGAAAGCATCTTTTTTCATAAAACTACTAACATATAAACTGTCTCTGGTAATGTGTCAGAACCAAGATATGCTATGACTTCTTTTACTTTATATGGCAATATCCTCATGTAAATCCATCAGAATATATTTCAGTTACAGAAATGGGTATTTAACTTCAGAAATTTAAACTCAACAAAGATTTGAAGTATCTGGTACCTTTTTTAATGCTGTAGATTTGTAGAATTGGGCTGTCTATTCCTGGGGAAGAATGCATTACTGTTCTCTGAAGAGGATTTTGTGCTTGCTTACTGTGCGGACTGTTACTGTGGTGGTTTTTCTAGACACTTCACCCCCTTTCATTCACTCTGTTCAATGGGGGATGACAGCCAGGTTTGCTAGTGGGAAGAGTCAATGCACTGAAATTATCCCAGAGGTAGCAAAATCCCCTTGCCTTCTTGCACTTGGCTGTGCACTGGTGGTGTTAGTGTCTTCTAGCATAGCCTCTAACTCACATTCCACAAGACAATGAGATCTTTTTAAAGCAGTAAACTTACCATGTCCACCCTTTGCACAAAACCCTTTAGTGACATAGAACAGTGCTTCAGAAGAGACCACAAATGTCTCAGTATATCCCACAAGGCTGTTAATTATCTGTATTTCTCAGGAGACCACAGTTATCACCTTAGGAGGAGAAAATTGCCCATGGTACCAAGCTGGCCCTGAAATGAAATCTTGTTCCATACCCACAAGATCTTGGTAACACTGCTCCTCAGTCATTCTGACATACGAAAACATCTCAGTTTTTCAAATGACCATTAGAAGGTTGGAGGGCCTCTTAAGTTTTGCTAGTTCTCAGTGAAATATTAAACCCCAAATATGGTAAATTATTCATAGTTCACTTAGTAAGCAATGTTTTCTCTTTTTCTCATTTGCTGATATGTGTACATTGTCCTCATTCTTCTAAAAAAGTTCTTCATCTCCATAGATCTAATTACAGGACCAACTGATGTCACTTTAAATATCTTTTCTGTGTCCCCTCCAAAATATGGGTTACTTCTCCTTCCTAGACCAATCAAGATAACTTACACTTTCAAAATATCACATGGCCTATGTACTCATCTTACCTGCTATATTTAAATCTACTTGAAAGTCAAAATATTGACATATTCAGAACTGTGCCTTCTGTTCCCAACCTATGATGTACTTACCAGATAGTGGCATATACTGTGTTCTTAGACATAAATGAATTAGTGAAGGTGGTACTAACCTTGAGACTAGATGACCTGATTTTGAATATGTACTCCAGTATCATTGTGTGTGATCATGGTCACACTGCTAATCAATTCACAGCATCCTCTACTGCTTCCTACCCTGCAGGATTTCAGTAAAGATTAAGTGAGATAATGTATGTGAAATCATTGTAAATACTGATTTGCAGCTTAATCATTTTAAATTCAAACTGTAATTTTCTAAATGTTACTAGAAATGCTGTTGATCCATAAGGTTCATTTTCCCTAAATGGATCAAAAAGTTTGTGGACTATGTAACTTGTTAGAGAATTTAAATGGCTGTGTAACGAGGCATATAGTATATTAAAAACAATTAAGTCAACTATTTAATCAGCCTATATTTGTGTGCAGGGTAAGTCACAGAAAGTAGCTACTCATGATGTACACAGAAAACTTCTTCACAACTATTTCTTCTTAAACTACATTTTTTCCAAGTCCTCTAATTTTTTTGTTTTAAAATTGGGTAAAATTAGCCAAACTAAAAGAAATGCAACAGCTATATGTTAATAAAGGTTTTATAGCAATACATTTTTCCTCCCTCAGAGAAAATTTTGCTACAATTTTTCTTAATATAATTGATAATATGTATAGTGATATCTGACATTTCAATCATGTAGATATGTCTTTTTTGGTCTAAAGTAAAATTAAAAACCACCAACAGTCTTTTACTTTCAGTGGTAGCTGGAAAGGAAATTAAAACAGGGCTGGTAATAAATGACCGATATGTTCAATTTGAAAGATTCCAAACCTGGGTCACACACCTGGGGAAGAGAGGCGACAAAATACTGTGACTAATACATAAGAAAAACTGCTATCCACACAATACAATGGGACTTATGGAGTTTTTAATAATAAGCTCTGTAACATATAAGTTAGCCATTACACTTAAAATCAACATTTTTAGTTTGATTAGCACCAATTCTTGTGTAGATTTAAAACCAAACAGAATCAAACACTATTTCACCCACTGCTATTTCATTCATGAGTTTAACGGTGGGTATTTGGTTAAGGGCATCTAAATACATACAAAATTACTTTCACCATGCATTCTTGCAGCATATGAGACTATTAAACTTTAAACTATTAATATGCTAAACAATAATACTAAATGGATGACTGTCATGTACACTCATGTAGACATTGTCATCAGCTCACTTTCAGGTAATGTAGGCAGTTAGAAATGTTCATATCTTTACTCATTGCTTATTTGGATTCTTTGTCTTTTTCTTGTTGCATTATGAAATTTCTTTGGCAAATATATGCACTGTAAATTAATTTTAAAAAATTTTACAAACAGCTGTAATTGTAGAATTGCTCTAGACAGGGTCAATGGCCTGTGGGTAATATCAAGAATTTATCGTTATGGAAACTGGAAGGATGACAAAGAGCCAGGAATTTAACATTTTATTTCCATTTTATTTATATGCCTCAATGAAAGCTGAATCACTGGAGATTTTGGTTCATGTTTCTAACATGCTCATCTATTTAAGCATAATTGGCTTTAACATTTGGGAATCATATGAATGAAGATACTTGATGAGGCTATGACTGAATGAGAGCATAAAGAAGTAATGTATTGAAAGAAGAGAGAGAAGTCCTGAGAACAAAACTAGAGGGAATGCCTATTTTTGGAAGTCAGAATAGGAGAAGAAATAGTCAGGGTCTAAAGAACATCAAAGGGAATTGCAACCAACCACTGAGAATCTACAGAGGCTTAAAAGGCTCTAAGAGGTGAATTTCAATATGTTACTAGGGTCAGCATATCTTTTAACATTTACAAACCACATCTTACAGACAAATAAAGAAATAAAGGATACTAAACTTTTTGAAAATATCAGTAGAAAATTTAGCTAAAGTAAGTTATGAGTTATTCACATTAGTTTATTACTAATTAAAATTGTTGAGTGTTTCATTATAAATTTTAAGTGGAAGGAAATTTATTTTTTAAACTTTCCTTCTTTGATTGCCTCAATTTTTTTAAGTGGCCAGCAATTTCTTTCCTACCTTTTTCTTCTGGTACATGTGAAATCTAACTCACATGTTACAAACCTGCCTGGATTCTCTTCTCTCAATTTAGATGATCTAGTCAGCAAAAGTAACTGTAAACAAACATATTTAGAGCCATGTTAAGACTAACAAGATATATTTTAATGATAACTTTAGTCAATATGTAGATAGATATTCTTTCTTTATCTTCTATTCTTCTAAATAATTCACTTGCTCTATATTTTATTTAATTTTTAATGTTATATAGAAATGACCTAAGGCAGTGCACAACCTCTTGAGTACTTTAACAAATGATTGGTCTTTTGTTATGTTAATTTTATTTATTTTTTCTTTTTTTAAATATATTTTATTGATTATGCTATTACAGTTGTCCCATTTCTCCCCCATCATTCCCCTCCACCCTACCCACCCTCTCCCACCCACATTCCCCCCTTTAGTTCATGTCCATGGGTCATAAGTTTTCTAGCTTCTACATTTCCCATACTATTCTTGCCCTCCCCCTGTCTATTTTTTTCCCATTATCTATGCTACTCATTCTCTGTACCTTTTCCCCCTCTCTCCTCCTCCCACGCCCCTGTTGCTAACCCTCCATATGATCTCCATTTCTGTGGTTCTGTTCCTGTTCTAGCTGTTTGCTTAGTTTGCTTTTGTTTTAGGTGTGGTTCTTGATAGCTATGAGTTTGTTGTCTTTTCACTGTCATAGTTTTATCTTCTTTTTCTTAGATAAGTTCCTTTAACATTTCATAAAATAAGGGCTTGGTGATGATGAACTCCTTCAACTTGACCTTATCTGAGAAGCACTTTATCTTCCCTTCCATTCTAAATGACAGCTTTGCTGGATAGAGCAATTTTGGATGTAGGTCCCTGCTTTTCAAGATTTCAAATATTTCTTTCCAGCCCCTTCTTGCCTGGAAGGTCTCTTTTGAGAAATCAGCTGACAGTCTGATGGGAACTCAAATATGTGAAAAACTTTCAATTTGGTAAGTTTTCTACAGTGTAACTTTATTTAATAACAGCTGCCACTGAATGTGAAGGACTAGTTCTTCTTTTTATATGATTTTTTTCTTTATACAAGCAAATCATCCTTAAAGGGTAATAAAATTGGTAACAAAAAGAAAAATAGCGAAGTTTCAAATTTTGAAAACATTTTCTTATTTTGAAAAGTGGTAGCTTTAATTAAATTGTTTTTAATCAACAAAATAATACAAAACAACCAGGACATCTGCATCAGACATCTTCATTAAGGAGGCTGGGTAAAGTGTGTTGAACTGAAAAAAAGCCTTGTCCTTTTCAGAGATTGCAGTGTCACACTCAAATTCATGACTCTCTCTATAAAACCAAAGGTCTATACTTGTTTGGGCAAAGACTTCCTTTAGTAATTAAAGTCCCATTTAACTGGAGCACAGATCCAAATTGAAGTCAGTACCATTGTATCACATGTATGTTTCGAGCCACTGAGAGTATAAATTCACCAGGATTGAACAGTAATCATTAAGTTTTATTCAGTTTGATTATAGAAGCAACTTTTGTCATTTTTGAACCCCACCATGAATCTAGCATACAATTTGAGCACAGTAGAAATGAACATATTTCTTAGATTGTTGATTTTATCTCCCCTGTTTGTATGTGAGGTTTATAATTGTTCATATGGAGAATAATACAAAAATTAGTAAGGAATAATACAAGAACAAACTGAGTTTTGCATACTCACAAATGTAGCCCTACTTCTGCCCCACCCAGTATTGTGAAAATTTGGCATATGGGAAGTGGTCTTATTGAGAAGGTTCTACTTAGAGACAGGAAGAATAATTTGGTTTAACTAGAGTTCCATTAACTCCACACAAATGGAGTCACTCCTTATTCAATAGCTAAAGTAGAGTCTCATAAAATAGGGGTTTATTTCCCAAGAAGGTAAAGCTAAATTTAATTGACTTGAGAATTAGAGAAGCACTGTGGAAACTTGTTTATTGTAACATCCCAGTTACAACACATTGAATCAGTCCCCAAAATGATAAAACCTACAAGCCACATGGTGATATTATTTTCTTGTAATCTATTCTTTTTTTATAAATTTGGTGTTGCTATCAACTTGTAGAATCACTCCCTTATCTTTAAGAAATATTAACTTGTTGGGCACTGCCCTGCCTGGTTTCAGAAGCTATAATTCCCCACAGCAAAGGCTGAGTAAAGGACCTTAGGACCATAAGCCACTTAGGAGACAAAGATTGTCTTCCTTGTAGGGGCATCACCTTTGCCCCCTTTGTCTTCACCCTGCTTGGCCCAGGGCAGATGACTGGTTAGCCAATGACAGGTAAGATTCCTCAAAAGAGGGACAACCTAAGACAGGCATGGTCAAGAAGGGGCCCTCAGGAAAGGACTTGGGGGGCTATAGAAGAAGGGGGTGATGGAGCCACGTCCTTCGGCTTTGACATAGCCTGAGTCTTCATTCTTTCTGCAAGAAGTCTCCTAATTTCTTGGCTGCCTTACTTCCGCTGCCTGACTTAAGCCTGAAACAATAAGCCTGAAATAATGCTGGAGGTGGGTGTGGCCCTATGATGGAAAGGGTGGGTTCCCTGGGGTGATCAGGCCTAAGAAAGAGAGCATAAAATCCTATGAAACCCTCAAAATTTGCTAATACCCTCAATTTAAATGATAAGGGTCCAAGCAGGAAGTGAGTTTGTCCCCCAAAGTTTTATGGCCCTTTAACTATCTGACCCTGACTTGGAATAAGCCCTCAGAGTTCTTTGTATGTTATCTATTGTTTAATCATTTCTGCCAGACAATGATTGATGAGCTTTACGTATACACTCTGTATTCTTGTGCAAATTGAACCCAGTAAAAGTTTGTCAAACCAAGGGTCGAGGCACTCTCCTCTTGAGAGGGCAGCCGAGGCACTACAAGGCTTTTTTTCCTCTTGAGAGAGAAGCAGCGCTATCCCTTTTCATCCACAGGATTTGGTAGTCCATGTAAATTTGTCTCATTTCATCCATAACATCACGGACCCCAGGAGCCAGGATCTAAGATATTAACTAGCTAAGTGTGCAGAGGTTATTATGGAAGGTATCCAATGTTATAAGGAAATGTGAAATTGGAACAAAATCAAACAGAACTGAGAATGCCTGTAATGTATTGTAAAGTTAGATTTTCCTGACCACTCCACCAAACTCACCCTGACCCTCTACTGGAGCAGTTTGGAGAAACTCAAGGCAGAATAGCTTTCAATTCTACAATTTCTATTTCTTTCATTTTTTCAGTGTTTTATTTGTCATTCTAATTAATAGCTTTAAGATAACGATTATTTTTCTTGAACTTCTTTATAGGAATACAGATCGTTACTTTTGATGTCTTGGAAGATCAAAAGCACATTGCTTTTTTCATTGATTATTTGGGAAAAATTATGTCATATCAATGAGTAAATTAAAGCCTAAGGAAAGAAAAAATAATACCACCCTACCTTCCTTCATCTTTTTAAATGTAGGTTGCCAAGCAGAGTGCAATTGTAAAGAGAAAGCAGAGGAATATATTTCAAAATTAGGCTTGCAAAATTTCAAGCTTTCTTTTCAGCATCAAGCTTGCCTTGGAACTTAACTAATATAAACAATGTATTCAATAATATGTGCTAATTTTTTAAATTGTTGTTCAACTACAGTTGTCCCCATTTCCTCCCACTACTCTCCTCTGCCCCAAATGCTACCTTTCACACTCAATCCTACCCCCTTTTTCTTTGTCCATGGATGCTTTAAACATGTTCATTGATGGCCCTTTCCCTTCTTTCCTCTCTTATCCCCCTTTCCCTTCCCCTCTGGCTACTGTCAGTTTGTTCTTTATTTCAATGTCTCTGTTTATTTTTTGCTTGCTTGTTTGTTTTATTGATTAGGTTCCAGTTAAAGGTGAGATCATATGGTATTTGTCTTTCGCCACCTGGCTTATTTCACTTAGCATAATGTTCTCCAGTTCCATTCATGCTGTCACAAAGGGTAGGAGTTCCTTCTTTCTTTCTGCTGCATAGAATTCCATTGTGTAAATGTACCACAGTTTTTTTATCCATTCATTTATTGATGGGCATCTAGATTGCTTCTGGTACTTGGCTATTATAAATTGTGCTGCTATGTACATTGGGATGCATAGGTTATTTTGAATTGATGTTTCAGGATTCTTAGGGTATAAGCCCTCAGTGGAATTGCCAGGTCAAAAGGCAGTTCCAATTTTTAGTTTTTTTGAGGAAATTCCATACTGTTTTCCACAGTGACTGCACCAGTCTGCATTTCCACCAACAGTGTACTAGGGTTCCCTTTTCTCCACATCCTCGCCAGCACTTGTTTGTTGACTTGTTTATGATGGCCATTCTGACTGGTATAATGTGGTATCTCATTACAGTTTTAATTTGCATCTCTCTGATGGCTAGTGATGCTGAGCATCCTTTCATATGTCCCTGGCCCCTTTGTATTTCCTCCTTGGAGAAGTGTCTGTTCAAGTTCTTTGTTCATTTTTTAATTGGACTGTTTGTTTTCCTGGAGTGGTGTCATGTGAGTTGTTTATACATTTTGGAGATTAAACTCTTATCCAAGATATCACTGCAAATATCCTTACCCATACAGTTGATTCCTTTTAATTTTGTTTATGTTTTCTTTAGCTGTACAGAAGCCTTTTAACTTATGAAGTCCCATTTGTTTATTTTTTTCCTTTCTGTTCCTTGCTCTATAGGACACGTTGGTGAAAATGTTGTTGCGTGAAATATCTGATATTTTCCCATCTGCGTTTTTCTCTAGGACTTTTATGGTATCACAACCTATATTTAGATCTTTTATCCATTTTTAGTTTATTTTTACATATGGTGTAAGTTGGTGGTCTAGTTTCTTTTTTCTTGCATGTAGCTGTCCAGCTCTCCCAACACCATTTGTTGAAGAAGTTATTTTTACTCCATTTTGTGCTCCTGCCCACTTTATCAAATATTAATTGACCATAAAGAATATGTTTTAAAAATCTTAACATGAATATTATTTGTATTATTTTTATGTAACATGGGGCTTGTAGAGTTTTATGAAAGCTTATTAAATATAGTAACAAAATTATAAAATTAAATGAGATTATTTAAGTGTAATGATTACCAAATAAACATCATAGATGTTTCATATAGAACGTTCTGTAAGCAGGTATTAATTGGGAAGTCCTTGTGGCTTTGTAACTTGCCATTACAAAATGTTTATATTGTTAAATTAAGAAAATCCTGAGTCTACCCCTCATTCTTGAAATCAGATGTACTCTTCCAAATTTTTCTTTTCAAATTTGCTTTGGCTAGTCTAGGTATTTTGGATATTCACATTAGTACTATGATGAGTTTTCAGTTTCTACAAATCTTGTTGCTAGGGTTTCAGAGGGTATTACATTAATTTATAGGTTGATTTCATGAGAATTATATCATAATAATGAATCTCCCAACACCATTAACTTAGTATATGTCTTCAATTATTTACCTCTTTCTTAATTTTTTTTTCAGTATTCAGGACAGCTAAATAGTTATGATAGATCAATAGAATAAGAGAATAGAATAGAGAAGAATAGAATAGAATGTTAGAAGACACACACACATATATGGACAGCTAATTTTTGACAAAAGAGTGAATACTATTCATTGGAAAATAATAGCCCTTTCCACAAATGTTGCTAAAACAGTTGCCTATCCATATGAAAATGTAATCTACATTTCACATTTCTCATTATATGCAAAAATTGACTCAAATTGTGTTGCACATCTAAATGTAAAACTTAACAGAATAAAAACTCTTGGAGGAAAATGTGTAAGACCTTGGAATAGGTAAAGATTTATTAGATATGATGCTATATGCATGATCCATGAAGAACAAATTGATAAAGTAGAGTTCCTCACAAAAGACTTACAGAAGACACTATTAAGAGAATGAAAAGTCACAAAATGCAAGACATTATTTGTAAATCATATATCTGATAAAGTGGTTAATACAAATATATATAAACATTTCTCAAAATTCAGTAAGAAAACAACCTAATTTTAAAAGTGGACAAAATGTTTGAACACATACTTCAAAAAAAAAAACAACATAAATAGTAAATAAGCATATCAATAGATGCTTGATATAATTAGTCATTAGGGAAATATTAACAAAATACCAATACACAGAGTTAAATAGCACTATACACTTATTAGTATGTTAAAGATTTATGAAGCTTGACCACAATAACTTGCTATAGATTGAATATGTTCCCCAAAATACGTATGTTGAAATAAAAAAACTCTGGTGTGATAGTAGTAGGAATTGGTACATTTGGGAGGTAATTAGGTCATGGGACCAGAGCCCTCATTAATGAGTTTAGTGAACTTGAAAACCTTTCCCCTTTTTCTATCATGTAAGGACAGAATAAGAAGACAGACATCTATGAACAAGAAAGTGAATCCTCACAGATACCAAATCTCCTAGTTCCTTCACCTTGGACTTCCCAGCCTCTAGCACTGTGAGATATAAATTTCTGTTGTTTATAAACTACCCAGTCTTTGGTATTCTGCTATAGTAGTCTAAATGGATTAAGACACAAGAGTTGCTGACAATTGGAACAACTGGAGTTATCATATATTGTTGGTACAGATGTAAAATAGAATGACAGCTTTGGAAGACAATTTAATCATTTCTTTAAAAGCTTAAATCTATACTTATTATATATTCCATTTATTTTACTTCTAAATATTTTCTCCAGAGAAATAAAAGCATAATTATATACAAAACTTGTGTATAAACGTTTATGGGAGCTGTACGTTGACTATTCTCAGACAGGAACATCAACAAGAGAATGGATAAAGAAATCATGGTACTTATTTGCAATGGAATTATGACTAAGTAATGAAAGGGAATAAATTCTTGTTATATGCAGCAACATGGACAAATCTCAAAATAATAATGTAAAGCAAAATAAAAGATAAATAAAATGCATACATACTGCATAATATCATTTATATAAAACTCTGGAAAAGGCAAACTCATCTATAGATCATAGATCCGTGGTTGCCAGGGGACAGAAAAGATGGGAGGAAGGAATTAAAAGGGATATAAGGAAACCTTTGGGGGTAAAAAATGTATTCATTATTTTTTTGCCTTTTAATTTTATGGACATTATACATAAGACAAAACTTAAATTGTAGACTTTAAATATTCATGGTTTATTTATGTCAGTTACATGTCAATAAAAATGTTTAAAAAATGAATGCACACAATCAGAAAGGTAATTTTACAAAGTACATGAGAGAGAAAACTATTACATGGATTGGAGCTTGAAAATCAAATATTTTCTCCTCTAATCAATCTACTTAAAAAGCCAAATTACTAAACAGTCATGTGTCACTTCATGATGAGGAAACATTCTGAGAAATATATCATTAGGAGATTTTGTCATTGTACAAACATCAAAGAGTACACTATACAATTCTAGATAGCACAGCCTACTTCTCACCTAGGCTGCATGGTATAGCCTATTGCTCCTAGGCTAAAACACTGTATAGCATGTTACTGTACTGAATATTATAGGCAACTGACCCACAATGATAAGTATTTTTTTCATCTAAACACATTTAAATATAGAAAAACTACAGTTAAAATAGTATAAAGAATGATATATCTGTATGGGGAACTTACCATGAATGGAGCTTGTAGTACTGGATGTTGCTCTGGCTGAGTCAGTGAATAAATGATGAGTGAATGTGAAAACGTAGGATATTATACTACTTTGGACTTTATAAACACTATCCCACAAGTTCATCCCCTGTACACTTTCAATGGGGTCAGAGATAGAACATGAAAGTTGTCGATGCTGCTCCATGAACAGGGATGTGGGTTGGATTGATTGAAAATACTGAGGAGAAACAGGCTAGATAAGGCATACATCACCATTTTAGTGACTGGCAAGAGAAAGGGAAAGGTGGCTGGATAATCAGTAGGAATAAGAAATCTAGATAGATAAAGGAACATAGGAGATTGTCATGACAACGTGGTTAGGCTATTGCCTATTGAAGAAGTGGTCAGATTAAGGAACTCTGTGATATTCATAAAAAGAGGGTGTTTAACATGGAGAAAGTATAGAACAGAGGACTCAATATTTTCACTTTTGGAAATTTGTCTTTTGTTCCATTGGCACTATCTGGCACAAAGTGGTTTCTCTGGCATTAAATTGATGGAAGAAATAACACTTATCTATGCTTTACATCATTACAACCTGAAAGTATTTCCCATGTACAAGGACAGGCTAACTTTGTTATACCACAGAAAACTTTGCTAAAGTGTCACTGGCACTTACTATTTATTAAGGTAGCTCCTGTAGACTTGTTTCTGTGTACAGGATCTTAGGTCTTCAAAAAAGAATTTACAACAATGTAATGTGGATTCTGAAGTCCATCAAGCTAGATCTGGGAGGGCAGGCCTGGAAGACCCTCTGAATATGTAGTGCTGGGGGGACTGGACCCTCTGCACTAAAAAAGGTCAGTGACTGACTGACTGGGATATAATCCGAGCACTATTATATCTCTTATAGAACCTATTGCCAAGCCCTACAGATACTGTTCTTACCAGAGAAGAAAAAAAAAAAAAAAAAAAAAAAGACTCCTGAACCACAACATATCCTTCCATTTCTTATAGGAAATTCAGCTCCACTACAGTCTCATGGGATCATCATTATATATGTGGTCTGCCATTGACCAAAAAGAAATTTTGCAGTATATGACTTTATTTATCTGTAAGAACTGCCAACAAGGAGAGACGGGCAAATTAGTTCACTATTTAATACAATTAGGCTATATGAGCCTGATGTATCCATTTAGATTTTATGGTGGGCAATTATAAAAAGGATTTAAAAATTAGTGGTATTCCGAAAAAACTCCCTCTCCCTTACACCATGCTGAAAAGAGTATTGCCAATATTTTGCTCTGTGATTTAGAATTTTGTGTACATGTATTTCTGAACAGCAGTTGGAACATATTTTTTTTTTCTTTAGCTATATTAATGTACCCAAGCAGGCATTAGTCTAGTCTTTTATTTACGGTATATCTCTTTAAAGAGATTTTGTACAACACCATTATGGTTAGTTATATGATTGAACTTGGTTAAGCTATAGAACCAAGTAATTTAACCAAATATGAATCCACATATTACTGTGAAGGTATTTTGTACATGTGTTTAACAACTCCAACCAATTGACTTAAAGTTGGTTTTGGTAAAGTAGATGACCCTGATAATGTGGGTGGCCCTCTTCCAACCAGCTGAAAGCCTTAAAGGTAAAAATGGGTGTTTCCTAAAGAAGTAAATCTGCCTCAAGACAGAAACATCATCTCTTTCCCAAGTTTCTTGTCAGCTGGCCTGCCTTACTAATTTCTGAGTGGCCCCCTGCCCAGTTGCTTGAGCCAATTCCTTAAAATAAATATGTTGATTTTTATTCATATTGATTTTGGTTCTGTAGAAAATGCTGACTGATACAATTATAAATATATAATATACAATGATTTTTAGCCTTACTATGAGGAGAAATATTTATTTCAAAGATTCATGGAAGTATATTTTACCTCAATATTTATAAAATATATCTTAACACTTTATGAAGTATTTTCAAGATAAACTTTTGATAATAATAATGACAGGTATTTAAAGACTGATTTATAATTTTCAAAGACTTTTATAAAATTTTAAAATCTAATCCCAGGCTGTCATAACATGCCATAGACCAAGTATCTTATTCAAATTATTTGTCATAATTCTTAAGGTACCAGCTGATTAGGACCCTGATAACAGCCCTCTTCTTGGCTTGCAAAAGGTTGTCATCTTTCTATGCTCACAGGGCTTTACTTCAGCCCGTGTGCCCAGAGACAGAGCCAAAGCAAGCTCTCTGAGGTTTCTTTTTATAAAGGCACTAATCCCATCATAAGGGCACCCCTCTATGACCTCAACTAAACCTTATTGATACTGACAGATGCCTTTCGCAAATACAAGGAGAAGGCTAAGGAGGAGCAAAGGAGAAGCCACCAGGGAGATGAGCTAAGCCATAGAAATGGAACTGGGAGAAACTCCTACAATGAGCCACACTCCATAAAGCACTAAGGGCATGGCATGCAGCCAGACAATCCCTTCACAAACCAAATGGGGCCATGGCAAGATAACACCATGTCCCTTTGGCAGGCAGGACCATGTTGCCTGGGTAAACAAGCTGCGTCTTGTGGGGAATACTCTGCCCTTGATTGGCAGTCTTCTGCTCCTGGCTGCGGATTGCAGGGGAACCACAGGGAGGCAGGCACATGTGTGATAGGGTCAGGATGGTGGCAGGGGTAAGTTCTGACCAAACAGGCCTTTCAGTGTAGCCTGAGGAAAAGAAGGGATTGGTTGGAAGGTGGACCCACCAGGAGTGCGCAGAAGTCTGTGAAGTTAATTGGGCATTGTGAGAAAGCATCATGTCCATTCTGCACATTAATATAAACCCAGGGGAAGAAAGGGATGTTCTCTTGCCAACCTGTAGAACACACTGGCTGGTGCATTCATAGGAACTTGTGGTCCCACAAGCCACATGGCCAATGCCAGTGCCAGACCCATGCAATGGTTCCAAAGAGCCTGAAGTTGGACAGCAGTGGCAAACAAGCTAAACTCCCTGGATGACCAACTGCTCAGTAGCCCTGCAGTGCCCAAAGGATGGTACTTTAAATGGGTACAGGAACTCTGAACACTGCCTTTTATTTTGGTTTCTCTGAGTGCAGCTGGGCTTTCCCAGGTTTTCTGAAGGGGATGAGATGGGCTTTGAGACAAGAGCCTGCCATTCTCCCAGATGGCCAAACATCTAAATAAAAAGCCTCTTTCCTTTCTCACCAGCCTCTGCCTCTAGCAATTGCCTATTGGTGGCAGTGGGCAGCCAACTTCTACATTGGTTCTCTAAAATTATTACCTTCCAAATGCCCCATTTCCAAATACCATCTTATTGAGGTTTAGAGCTTCAATATATGTATTTTGGGGAGGACATAGTTTAGTTCATAAAAAGATATAGAAGGTATCCTTCAAATCAAATTGACTTATTTTCTTTAGAATTCTATATTCCTTCAAACATTATCATATATATCGTTTCATTTGATTTTAAAAGACACTATATGAAGATACAAATTAAGTAGCATATCATTACTTTCAAGGAAAAGAAAATTTTTAAAAAACCCACAAAACAAAAAAAGCTAAATGACTTGCCAGCATAAACATTGTCATAACAGAAACAATTACTATTTTATTCTACTTTATCATACTATCTTATTTTGCTATACTATACTATTTCAAAGTATTTTTAAACAAATGCTTAAATTTGTAAAAAGAAAGCATTATACAGAGTGGGGAAAAAGTAAGTGTACAGTTGCAAGTACACAGAACACAGAATTTATTCTTATATTATACTTATTAATTATTGTATTACTTATTTGTATTACAACTGTATACCTACTTTTACTCACACCTATATATTGGTATGGAATATAGAGTATAGAGACAACTACAATAAATACTCCATGATACTTGCATTTGTGCTGACCTATTTTCAAGCTTGAAAGACAAGGGTTCGAAGAGTCCAGTGAACAAAAGTGTTAGCTTCACTTTAATTTTATGATAATCATAATGGGCTTTGCCAAGTTGAATTAATTATATTAAAATTGATGTTATTGATTTATCTAAAAGTTATGATCAGAATATTTATCAGAATCACTGTATGAAGTACACACAAAAATAGCCTCGAGGGGGGAAATAATGTAAAATGGAGACCAAACATTTTAAATGAAAACATTATTTTTTAATTTTTTATTGTTGTTCAGTTATAGTTGTCCGCCTTTCCTCCCCTCATTTTTCAATCCTGCCCTGCCCACCACCCCTCTCCCACATTCAATCCTTCCTTCTCCTTGTTTTTATCCATGGGTCCTACATACATGTTCCTTGACCCTTCCTTTTTATTTTTAAATAATATTTGCCATCAAATCTAGTAGGTAGAAGCAATTGAAAAGGTGTGTCTAATGTAAGTGGTGTGTGCGTGTGTGTCTGTGTGTATGTGTGTACAAGTGCAGGCATCTGAATTTGCTTCCACTCTGCCCCCTTCTCCCTGAGGCCCACTATGGGAACCCTTTGTTCCTTCATACCAGAATGACTTCAAAATGCTGGTTTTAGGGTATACCCACATATAGCATAAAATTTTTAATATCTGGATTATTGATCTTCTTAGACTTTTTCTTAAAAATGTAAAGGATGTAAATGAAACTGTATACCTGCTACAAAAGAGATAGCTCCCTGTAATGTAAAAAACCCTTATATTGGATGCTTGCCTTGCACTGAGTTTAACCTCAAGGCATTAAACACACCTATTCTGTCTAACAGTAACTAGTAATTCAGTTTTCATTTCAGCTAAAACCGCAGCCTCACCTCAATTTTAACAGCTGAAATTCTTATGTTCTCTA
Source organism: Glossophaga mutica (assembly GCA_039655065.1). Taxonomy (NCBI): domain Eukaryota; kingdom Metazoa; phylum Chordata; class Mammalia; order Chiroptera; family Phyllostomidae; genus Glossophaga; species Glossophaga mutica. The sequence goes on from CM077304.1 coordinate 81,594,394, forward strand.
TGGGTCATATCTGGTCATTTTTAAAACCTCTTAAATTCAGTTACTATGGAATCAATGGATATCACATATAGTATCCCCAGGGTGAACTGAAATGTGAGAAAATGCCTTGCTCTACAGCTTCTTTCCAAAATTGTCCAAAGAACATTTTATGTTGAAGACAATTTATGAGACACTTTACTTTTTTTTATGATAGGTGGCAGAACTCTTGATTGAGATCTTATACAATGAGCTTCTACTGAAATTCAACGAACTGTATTTCAATTAACCAAGGTTCCTGTGGTCCTAAAATCGATATCACAAAAATGAATTGCTATAAAACTTTGTAATCATATATCAGTAGAAGTTTTTTTAGATGAAGTTCGCAGATTTTCACTGAAATACGTATTTGAATAAAGATTAATCAAAATAATATTTTTATTTTTTAAGAGATTTTATTTGTTTATTTTTAGAGAGAGGGTAAGGGAGGGAGAAAGAGAGGGAGAGAAACTATAATGAGTGGTTGCCTTTCAAGTAGCCCTCACTCGGGTCTTGCCCCTCAACCCGGGCATGTGCCCCAACTGGGAATTGAACTGGCAACCCTTTGGTTCCCAGCCTGTGTTCAGTCCACCGAGCTACACCAACCGGGGCTAATCAAAATAATCTTAATAAGCAAAAACAACAACAACAACAACAAAAAACTTATAAAATAAAGCAAGTACACTTTTTTATTTCTATGTGCTTTTTAAAGAAATAACTAATTTTTACTTAGCACAATTCTTAGGTAAATTGTTTACTTTTTAATTAACCAATCAATTTCTTTATAAATTTTTGAGGCAAGTGTATTCATTAACCTTCTCTCCCCATTATAGATTTTTAAAAAATTGAGGTACAGAGAGACTTAGTAAATTTTTAAATTTTATTCAGATGATAACAAAATCAAGGTTCAAACAGAGATACTGTAATTCTGGAGATTTCTGCATGTAATCACATTCACACATCACTAACATTTTCATATTCAAATGAATGCAATGGTCAAGTACAAGAATTTGAATCATTTAAGTTAATTAGTGGTAGATATTCTATTAAGCAAAATTGGTGACTTTAAGGATTATATCATAAACTTCCTCAAGATCTCACTTATGTTACACTGCCTATATGACTGATACCATGGACCAAGTTTTTCTGAACAGAAACATGAACAGAGCACTATACTGGTGATAGATGTAGAATGAAATGTTAAGAACTTACTTGTATTTCTTTGCTTGTAGATGAAAAGGAAGCCTCTTTTATTTTTTAAAATTTTTATTTTAATTGTTGATCTTGTACAGTTTTCTGTCTTTTACTCCCACCCCAGCCCACCACCCCAGCCCTCTCCACCTCCCTCCCATTTCCACCCCCCATAGTTTTTGTCCATGTGTCTTTTATACTTGTTCCTGTAAACCCTTCCCCTTTTCCCCTGAAATAAGAAGCCTCTTTTAAAGATACCAAATGGCAAATGTAAAGTAAGTAGTAATTCAAGTAATAAATTCTATGAGAATAAGAGCTGTTTGTGGGTTTCATTTTTACCCAACATGGAGTAATAAGGATTCTCTTGACTGAAACAAGCAAAAGAAAAGAGCAACCTACACAAAATACATGATGCACAGTTTTCAATATATGACATACTGAGTCAGGCAAGGACAGTGATATTTGAGAAATAAGAAACAGAAAGCTGAGTTCCACACAGGAAGCAAGAACTAAAAACGGCCCCAGCTTACTGAGAGTATATCCAGGCCATTGCAAAGAAAAGGGGATCCAGACGGAGCCCTAAACATTCACTGAATTGAAGACATTTTGCTGTACTCTTAGCTTAGGGGAAAGAACTTCAATGTAGCAACATGAATGAATCTCAGAGTAATTGTGGAATGAAAGAGAAAAAAAAGAGTTTAGTATATCATCCCACTGATATACTAAGCCTGTGTTTGCCTTCACACTGCCTGCAGAGTTCCCCACCTGCTACCTCGGGGCCCAAGATCAGGGTGAGCAGCTGTGGCCAGGGACACACACAGCTGCTCCAAGAATGAGAAGGAGCTGGAGGAGCTGCTTCTGGAAGTCAGGCAGGGATCTGGGCAGCAGACACTGTGACAGTAAAATGAAAACATGCTGACAGTGATCAGAGGGGAGAGGGGAGGGAATTTCAGGGGAAAAGGGGGGAAGGGTTTAGAGCAACAAATATAAAGGACACATGGACAAAAACTGGAGGGGGTGGAAATGGGAGGGAGGTGGGGAGGGCTGGGGCGGTGGGCTGGGATGGGAGTAAAAGATAGAAAACTGTACAAGAACAACAATTAAAATAAAAAATTTTAAAAAAGAAAAGAAAACGTACATCGACAGAAGATCAGTGATTACCTGGGTAGGTTCAGTACAGAGAGGCTTAGTAGGGAAGGAGTACATAGGGCATGAGGCAACTTTGGGGTAAGATGGATATGTTGACTACCTCAATTTTGCTGATGTTTCACAAGGGGTAGAAATATGTCAAAACTCATTTAATTGTGTACTTGAAACATAGTAGTCCCCCTTACCCACAGTTTTGCTTCTTGAGTTTTCAGTTATAGTCAACTGTGGCCTGAAATTATTAAATGAAAATACCAGATTTTTAGAGAGAGAGATCAAGGGGGAGAGAGAGCCAACTCACAAACTTTTATTAAAGTGTATTGTTATCATTGTTCTATTTTATCATTAGTTATTATAGTTATGATCTCTTACTGTGATTAATTTAGAAATTAAACTTTATCATAGATATGTATTGGTAACCTTAAAAAAAAAACCATAAAAAAGCCAAAGTGAGAGGTAACAAAATTTATTTGAGATCAAAGAATAGATGTTTAAGAAACTTATTCAGGCAGAAACCCAGATAATTTTACCCAGTTTTGTGGTGAAGGCAAGTATTTTTTTTTATGAAAAATGGGAAAATATATAAATAGAAGGAAGGAATCTCTATTGGTGCTAAAAAGTAAGTTATTCTTTGGCCCTACATGGTCATTGGTGTTAATTGTAAAATGTGTAATAAAGTTTCAGTTCTTATAAACAGGATGTCTGCTTTCCTATTAGCTTTACAGTTGTTTTGAATACAACGCTGGTTTGGTCCAGCTCATAGGTTCTTCGACCTAGTTCAGACATTACAAATGTTCGAGGAGTAAGATGTGTAAGTCAGTTCCTCCAGAACAGATTTCCTAGCTTTATTTTAAAATTACTCTACTATGTCAACTCTTCATAGCATGTATAGAGAAAAAGTAGTATATTATAGGATTCAACATCTACTGGGGAACAAGGAAAGAATGCTCTGTGTAATTTATTATATTAAATTATATCATAATATATCTAAACAAAAATTCTGGTTCAGACATAACATTTTAGGGAAATTTGGTTTTAGGATTAATCTTTATTATAGACATCATGTTTGTGTCCCCTCAAAATTCTTATGTTGAAAGCCTAACACCTAATAAATTGGTATTAGGTGGGAAATATGGGAGATAATTTGGTCATAAGGATGAAGTTCCGTGATGGAGTTAGTGTCCTTAAATGAAGTGGAAGACAACTAGTCCCCTCTCTCCTCCAAATGGGGACAGAATGAGAAGAATTTCACTTATAAACCGGGAAGATGGCCTTCAGCCAAATGAGACTGTTCTGGCACCCTAATCTTGGACTTTCAGTGCAGAACTGTGAGATAAATGTTGTTCAGTCCATTCAGTTTATGGCAATTTTTTACAGCAGTCTGAAGTATGTAAAGACAGTCTTCATAGTGTGCTAGCATTTAATAAAAGAATGTAAGATGAAAGGCTAAGCTCTTCTTGATGAATGGCACAAGTAAAATAGTAGTACATTGCTCTTAGATGTCTGTCACTTGATAACTCTGGCTTGAATATTAGTCAGTTTGAGTTCATATGAGAGAGAACAGGGAGGTAGTTTGGAGTTGAGGATTGTCATGGGACATCTTCAATTTTCTATAAAGACACTGTACTTGTTTTCTTTTGCTGCATAAAAACTACCACAAATCTAGTTACTTAAAACGATACAAATTTATTATTTCACAGCTGCTATGGATCAAGAGAGTTTCCATGAGCCTGAGTGGATTACTTTCTTGTTACTGCTATAATCAATTACGACAAAATTAGTTGCTTGAAACAACAAAGTTTTGCTATTATATTTCTGGAAGTAAGAAATCTGAAGTCAAATTTACTAAATGAAAGATGAGGTGTCAGACGGTGCCAAGCTGGTGCCTTTGGGATGCTCTCAGGGAAGACATATTGTTCTTTTTCAGCTCCAAGTGACCACCAATGTTCCTTGGCTTCTAGCTCCTTCCTCCACCTTCAAAGCACATCATTCCAAATCTCTGATTCACTTTCACATTGCCTTCTATTCTTTTGATCCTCTTGCCTCTCTCTTACAAGGACTTTTGTGATTGCATCCAGTGTTTACCCAAATAATTCAGGCAAATCTCCTCTTTTGGGATCTTAGGCTGAATCACATCTGCAAAGTCTCTTTGCCCTTTATGTTAATATTCATAGGTTCCAATGATTAAATTGTGGATATTTTGAGGGAGTTGTCACTCAGCCTACTGCAACTGATTAGCTGAGTCCAGTGCTCGGGTCTCTGAAGAATGAAATCATGGTGATGTCTAGGGCTGCACTCTCCCAGAGATCCCCTGCCAACCTCCTTCAGGTTCACAGCAAACTTGAGATTGTAAGATGACTTACTGGCTGCTTGCTGAGGGAGTCTCTATCAGCTTCTAGAGCCTCTAGATCTCAATCAGCTTCTAGATTCCCAGGATCTAGTCGTATGGGTCTCACATATCATGCAGCTTACTTTTTTAAACCAAGAGAAAATTTTCATTATTGTAATGGCTAGGGTCTTGGATGACCTAAGTTCTGTGTTAGTTGGCATTTTCCTCAGTTAAGTAAGTTATGAAAAACCTGTTGAGTGTTTTCATTACATTTAGGACAAAGTAGAATCCTTCCATACAATACATTGAGTACTAAAAAAAGTTTGTATCCTTCTGTTAAGGCTCCACCAAGGATGTATTAAGTAATAGACAGCAGACATATTTCCAAAGTAGAAACACATCACCATAAAGTAATAGCAGGTTCAAAGCAGACGGATAAAAAAGTCACATTGATGATATCCAAGTGCTCTTTTCTGCCATTTTCAAATGAAAAGCAAATAGAAGAAATTCTAGTCTGCAGGTGTTCGGTATAAATCAGATACTGAGTTATGACACATATTTCTGCTCTCTGTGGAATTTGTGCTTCAAGACATTTTGTTACAAAATGTACCTTATTGAATTTTCTGATACTTTGAGAAGGGAACAAAATATAACAAAATACACATATCTAGGTCTTTGTCAGTTTCAAAAAAGAGCATAATGAAGTACATTCTCCTGTTAATGTTTGACTTTACTGAAACCACAAAGAGAAATTATCAAGAGAAAACATTAAATGTGATTCAAAACACAAATTTGTATTTAAATTACAAGGGAAAAAAGACAAAAGTGAGATCTATCTCTGACATCTAAACAAAATTATGAATCTTTTCTACTATTTTCAATTAACTTTTGCTTTACAAAGGTTTATTGCAAGCTAGGAGGGTGATAACTCTCCAGTCTGCTTCTTTCGAGTTGCATTCATATGATGTATTATTTTCATTTTATTGCAAACATTTCTAAACATATGGTGATTAAATGTAGTGCTTACTTGATATCTCATTAATATGCTCTACTGAATTTTATTAATATTTTTCATCTATATTACATGTCAAAGTAAATTATACACCAAAGGGCAGAGGTTGTTTCATATTTCCTTTTTTACCAGTGCCCATATCTGTTTTGAATATTAACATAAGTCACTTATAATAATTCTATAGAATTTCAATAATATGATTTACATTATTTTAAACAATTTTGAGCATTTGTAACCTAATCATAAATTTCAATTGATAGAAGGAGAGGCATGCCAACTTGTACTCGTACTTGTACAATACGTGTGTGTGTGTGTGTGTGTGTGTGTGTGTTTCATATGGCTTCTCTGCAAAGTGCCTGACACATAGTAGTTGCTCTGTAACTGATGACTGTAATTCACTTATAGATCAACTCACCTAGGATTCAGTTTAAATTTCTGTACCTAAAACATAGTTAGAAATAATGGCATTATTGGTTCTATACTATTAACAATTTTTTGACTTAAACTTTAACATTTTGTGCTAGTGTTTATGATCTAATGAGATCTGTTTAGCCTATATTGAGGAAAAAATTGTATAGAACATTGGTCTTCCATAAGCAAGTAAAGAAATGAAAAACAAAGATTTTTTAAGTAAATAACATATGGTAATAACAACAGTGTAGATATCAAGCAGTGACTGCATTTATGTAATTATCATATCAAATTTCTATCAATACAGACTTTAAATTCTTTGAGAAAAATATGTATGGTTCACAATAATTAATCTGTTCAATTATCTAGTATTAGTACAATTCTGCAAAATAGTACCTATGATATACCTATATATAATTAATGTTATTTTATTATTTTGTTGATTATCCAAGTTTTTGAAAAGTATTCTTTAATGGTTCCCTATGATTTTTACCTTATATTTACTTTTAGACTTCTCAAAAACTGTATCAAAAATTACATAATACACAGAACTAGGGTTGCAGAATACAGTTAAAAACAATTTAAATTAATTGTTGGTGTTGTTTTTAACATAGATACTACACTTATAGGATGTGGAAAATAAATTTTAAGTAATACAGTAGTATTCATTAAACACTTGGGGCATGAACTTACATATGAATGTTTTCAAAATTAAGACCAAAGATTCCGTATTGAAAATAGTTAATCAATGTAATCTGCACCAATTTTGAAATTGTTTAAGAGTGAAAGTTTTGACTGGTTTCCTTAGAAATCCTTAGTTATAAGATATAGTATTACACATATGACATTAGTTTGAAGGAGGTATTATGAACTGAACGGTGTCCTCCACACCCAAAATTTATATGTTCAAATCATACCCCAGTACCTCAGAATGAGGCCATATTTGAAGATAGGGTTTTATAGGAATAATTAAGTTAAAATTAGAGTATTAAGGTAGGCCCTAATTCAATTTACTTGGGTCTTTATAAAAAGAGAAAAATTGTGTACAGTGGGAAGACCGTGTGAAGACACACAGAGAAGACACTCATCCGTAAACCAAGGAGAGAGGCCTCAGAAAAACCAACTCTGCTGACAACTTGATATCGGACTTCTACCCTCCAAAACTGTGAGATAATAAATTTCCCTTATGTAAGCCATCCAGTCTGTTGTAACTTGTTACAACAGCCATAGCAAACTAATACAGATTTATTATTGGGAAGTGGTGTTTTTTGTTTTTTGTTTTGTTTTGTTTTTGCTTGCTTGGGAGAGGGTTGGACACAGCTATGCTTGAACAATAAAAAAATAAATTAAATAAATAAAGTAAAAAAATATCTCACAGAGTCACTAATGCTTGTAGAAAATTACCTTTGGGCAAAAAGGGTAGGGTGACATCTGAATTACACAAATGCAAAATATTTTATATCATTCTCTAGACCATGTCATTTACCATTTCTAAATCATCAATTATTCTGATTTTCCCACTTTATGAAGTTCTGAGTATTTTTAATTAAAAAATTATGTATCATTACAATTGCCCAAGTCACTTTCTTATCTTATCAAGCATGAAACTTCCCTCTTTTACATGCACAATAGATGTCTGTTTGTAAAATAATTCAAAAGAACAATCCATAAAATTCCACTGAATAGATTGTCGATTATGACTCTTAAAATTAGAACTTTGCACCTAAAAATAACTGTGTGTTGATAAACACTTGGACTAAGTGATGAAAGTGAAAATATGAGACAGATTTGGGAGGTAGTAATAGGGTATAATCTATAAAACTTGTTAAATAATTAGATTTAGGACATGAACAATAGGAGTAATGAAAAGGTTTTTATTAGTTCAAGGACCAAATAAACAATGGAAATAGTTACCATAGGATGAAATATTGTGAAAGGGTTTGTTTCACAGGGCAAAAATAAAGATTTTTTTAAAAGTTAATTTGGGATTTATTGTATTTAGGCAGGTATTTAAAATACATTAATTTAATGTTACTAAAAGTTATGGATGTATGAGTATAGTTATTAAAAGCTATGGATGTATTAGCATAGCACAACAATAAATTAATTTTATTTTGAGACTAAAGTTAGATAATTATCTTTATATATGAGGTCTCTTATTCATTGATGTGTAGGATACATGTAAGATATCATCTCACCCCGCAAGTGGTTTATAGCTTAGCAGGGGAAGTAAACTTGTTCAAAATAACTAAATGCCTTTTCTAAATAGTCGCTTAAATTGGTACTTTAGCAGAGCCTAATATTAGCTTTTAGAGAACTAGAACTACTGAAGAATAGTATTCACTTGGTAACTGCTGACCATGTACATTTAGAAGTCCCAGTTTTACCATCTATCCAATATAGATATTATTTGTCATAGTTATTTTAAGGACTAATTAGCTGCAATATGTGGAACTTGGTTAGCGTAGTGTTTTATTTGTTAGATTACTTCCTTCCCAGTCCTCTAATGTACCTAAATTAAGTGACATCCACAAACAGCACTTTTAAAAAGATAATGAGTAAGAAGCATCCAGGAATATCAATTAGAAAAAGATTACATTTATTTTTGACTGACCGTTATCTACATACATAAAATTATATTTATTTTTTAATTCTTAATTAAAATTATAGCCAAATAATAATGCACCTAGAAGCTATTTAGGTCTTTACAAATAATTTAAGAGGACTAAACTATATAGTTTGGTAAGATTAGTGTATGAAATCTGGTGGCAAATGACTAAATCACAGTGTTGAACATATTTAGTGACGTAGCCTACTCATTCTTATTAAATTCAAATATAACTTTAGTATAATGCTGGTAAAAATGGTTTAATGTGTTTATCACGGTTACAAAAATGTTCTCCCTAGTGTATTCCGATGATAAAACAGCTTGTGAATTCTGTCATCTCTGCTGGGTTACAGTATTGACACTTCCTTGCTAGAAAAATATAATATCTAATTTGCTTACTGATAATTGATCAGAATTGGACTGGCTTACCTCTTTAACAAGTTGCTTTGGCATAAAACCACATGCACATGGGGAAATGTTTGACACAGGAGTAAAAAGCAACAATGGAGATAAGAAAGCCTCTTCAATAAATGGTGCTGAGAATACTGGAAAGCCAGATGCAAAAGAATAAAACTAGATTACAGTTTGTCTTCACGTATGAAAATTAATTCAGAATGGATTAACTGTAAGGTCTGAAACAATAAATTACATAGAAGAAAGCATAAGGTAAGGTACTAAAGCTTAAGGTAAGGTATAAGCATAAGGTACTAAACTTATGGATCTTGGTCATAGAGAACATTTTATAAATTTGACCCCAAAGGCAAAGGATTTAAGGCAAAAATAAATGAATGAGATTATATCAAACTAAAAAGCTCTGCACAAAAGAAACCACCAACAAAACAAAAAAGGAACTAACTGAATGGAAGATGATATTTGCAAACAACAGTCCTGACAAGGGTTAATATCAAAAAATACATATAAAAGTTATTAAACTCTACATCAAATAAATGATGCAATTAAGAAATGGACAGAGGAACTAAACAGACACTTCTTCCAAGAAGACACACAAATGCCCAACAGATAGTATGAAAAGATACTCGATTTCACTAGCTATTAAGAGAAATGGAAATCAAAACTACAGTAAGATACCACCTCACAGTTGTTAGAACGGCTACCATCCACAAGCTTTGGAAAGGGTGTGGAGAAAAAGAAACCGTCCTCTGCTGGTGGGAATGTAAACTGGAGCAGCCACCATAAAAAACAGTACAGCAGTTCCTCAAAAAAAAAAAAAAAAAAAAAAAAAAATGAAGAATAGAGTTAGCATATAATCCAGCAATTTCTCTTCTAGGTATACCCCAAAACCTCAAAAACATGTATTCACAAAGATGTTCATTGCAGCATCATTCACAGTGGCCAAGACATGCAGACAACCGAAGTGTCCTTAGATAGAGGATTGGATACAGAATATACAGCACATACATACAATGGAATACTACTCAGCTCTGAGAAAAGATGAAATACTGCCAGTTGCAACAACGTGGATGGACCTTTAGAATATTATGCTAAACAAAATCAGTCAGAAAAAGCTAAGAACCATGTGATTTCACTTATATGTGGGATATGAAACCGAAACTCGTAGAAATAGACAACAGCATGGTAGTTACAAGATGGAAGGGGGTCAGGGCGTTAGTAAAGGGGGCCAAATAGTGACAGAAGATGACTTGACTTGGGGTGGTGGGCACATAATGCAATACAAGATTAGGTAAATGTACACTTGAGACCTATATAATCTTATCAACGAATGTGTCCTCAATAAATTAAATTAAAAAATAAAAAGTGTTCTGGCCTGGGCAGTGTTTGGCTTGAGTCACTGAGGGATATATGCGAGATAATAAATCAGAGGCAGCCAGAGCCTATGAATCTTGTTGAAAAACTTCAAGTTGTCTTTGGCACAGATTTCCTTCTATTCAAGAGTATTCGTTTTGGAAAGCTAGGCAGCTGAAATGGAGAAACATGGGAAGTACATATATACAGAAAAGGAAGCTTATGCCTTTCAGTCTAGAAGGAAATACAAGAATTCCAGTCCACTCCCTACTGCTGATCCCCTTCAAGAGGTGTTTGAAATATATCTTCAAATGCATTCTGTATATTTAGAATAGGAAGACTACCTTAAATTCTAAAATAAACAGATGAAATTAGGAAAAATAGCTATATATGGTATGTTAATCTCCTACATATTTTAAAATTAATTCTCTATGTAGAGCTCTAAATTTTGAATAACACTTATAAAAAAGCCTCTATAGCAATAATCTCTTTAAAATCATATTATTCATTTTTTGTTGTTTTTATCTCTTTCCCTCTGAAGCAGGGAGGTAAGATGACTATAGCCTGCGAACTCAGATGCACTAAGATTCAAACCTCATCATCTCTGTAGCTTAGGAAAAAAAGGCAAGTGTCAAGCTCCTTTCTCGCTAATATCATTTTTTCTGTCATGTTAATTTGAGGATAATGCCATTCTCACAGTAGGGTTGAAGGAAAAGGAAAATGTATGTAAAGCATCAAGCTCAATATCAATGTCCCTAATGTTGAAGAGTACTTACAGTTTTTCATCTTTTCTCAAGTGTGGTCTGTGTATGTGCCTGTGGTGTATGAGAGAGAGAGAGGGGGAGGGAGGGGGAGAGAAAGAGAGAGAGAGAGAGAAAGAGAGAGAGAGAGAGAGAGAGGGAGAGAGAGGGAGAGAGAGGGAGAGAATAAACTGTATAAAGACAGAGAAATGAATATTTGAGAATACTTTTTTGTGTGTTTTATAAAAGACACCAAAGAATGCAGGTACACTCTCACTTGAGGAATTTCTCCTTCCTGAAGTTTAATTAAAGAATGAAAACTAGTGGAAGAGAGACCAGAAAGAATTTAAGAAAAAAGCTTGTCTTATTCTAATACTAAAATTGTTGGCATCAAAATAAAGCCAAACATCTATACACAAATAGTGTAACAGTAGACCTGACAACCTGCAAAGTATTCACAGGGTTACTTGGAGAACCACGTAACAAAAGAGGTATTTACTATATTTAAAATTAGCAAACATGACCTATTTTCACACATTTGTCACCAAACTTCACAGCAGTTAAGTTAGTTAGTGACACATAACAAGGAAAAGGTCACAGTCTTAAGTGCTTTGAATCAGCCGCAAGTTTAAATTACATATTGACCAATGTTGAGGACAGGATCTTTAGAAAGTGGCTTTCCTACCAAATATACAACTTTTTCTATTTATGTTTTAGAAACATCTGAAGTCCTTCTGCATATTATGTAACTAATTATATTACTTACAGGAACATACACTAATATTTCTAGTTTTCCTATCAAGAAACTAAGTTGATTTTAATAAAATACAAATATTTAAGTGTTTAAATAACCAGCTCAATATAGAACAAACAATAACCAATGCAAAACAACAAAATTAAACAAATAAAACCTCTGCTAAAAATAAGATAGGAGCCATGTTTATTATGCCTGATTTATATATGTGAGTGTTCATATATGTGTGTGTGTGTGTGTGTGTGTGTGTGTAAATATGTGTGTGTGTGTATGCCACTTTCTGAAGTGAAAAACAAAAAATATATAAATTTTAAGAGAACACACAGGTAGTTAGCAGCTTAGCTGTCAGAGATCACAAGGTAATATGCTTAATGCTAAAACCAAGGTAATGAGCTTAATTCTAAAACCATTCTTTCCCTACATTATTCTGCTTTCTAATGAACTCATACAAAAGACAAATAATAAAATGACGAAAGGCAAAATAAGAGATTACAATGAAAGCATTCCTTCAGGATTTTGTCTAAAATGTCACCTATCAAGATAATGAAACCTATACAGATAATGGAAACCTTTAAATAAATGTTTATAAAACCATAATTTATTCACTTCTATTGCCTTAAAACTTCAATGTTAACATTAAAATTGAAGGTAGCATACAGAATGCTAATCACAGTTTTCTAAGATATGCAGTATCTTAGATCTTGAGTGGATAGAGTATTAAGATGATAATACAGTACTTTTAATTTAGAACAACAAAAAAATGAAAAATGACAGTTTGAAAGTGCCCTATCAACTGTATAGGTAGGTTTTCATAGCTGTTACTTGTGACATTGTTTAATCAAATTATATAGGTTTCGAGGGTACATTTCTATGATAGATCATCACATTACATTGTGGGCCCACCACCCAAAGTCCATCTTCCATAACTTTCTTTAACTATCTCATAATCTTATTGTAAGGATTCAGTGGAATTGTAAAGTGCTATACAAAATTAAGTTAGTTTGACTAAATGATATGTTATTTATTTATTTGAGAAATATTTCTAGAGAACTTATTTTAAGCAAGGTACTGTTTGGGGAACCTAAGGATATAGTGGGAAAAATGTATAACATCTTTGTCCTCACCAAAGTCCCACCAGTGTGGCATTACTTTAGACAGTGATATTCTCAATATTCAATATTTTCCATCCAAGATTTATTTCATTCTATGAGATAATAAATCTAGAGTTCGACAGAAACTATTTAAAAATTATTTTGAAAGCTTGATTATTCAATTATTTATATATATAATTTTAATTAAAGCATCCAAATGTATATATTTAGTTACACACATGTAGAGAGAGAGATACATCAATTATGTATAGGTATAGATATATAACCACATATAGATATAAAATGACTTGATTGGTCCTGTAGCATACATTACAATTGTAGGCAAAAATTAAAACAGATTTTTTTCTATTACTTACAATGAAAGAAATACATATTTTTATCAATGCTTATTGATAATGACTTTGAAATTAGGATTGTATGGGATGGGATTAATAAAAATGTCATGTCTCACTAATATTGTCATTAGTGATGTAAGTGAGCTTCATTTTTTTAAAAATAATGTAATATTTATTTTATGGACTGAATTATATCACCCCAATTTATATGTTTAAGCCATGAGCCCCTTTGGAGCTAAATTCTTAAAGAAGTATTTAAGGTTATTACATTATAGAAGTGGGACTGGAATCTGAGAGGACTTGTTTGCTCATTAGAAGAGAAACAGCCACCAGAGATCGCTCATTCTCCTCCCCCTCCACATATACCAAAGAAAAGGTGACTGTCCTATTTTAGATGTGAAATAGGAATAAATTCAATGCACCTTGTAAGACATTAACTCTAATTTTAAGAATAATGATAATACATCAATAATTTAGAGTACACTGTATTACCCAGAGAAATCTATGATTTCATAATCAAAGACGCAAAGATCTGCTCTACCCAATAAACTGAAGATACTGGTGTTTTATGATGTCATAATCATTACATATACACATATATTTATTTATTATATATATTAAATGTGTAAAGAAAGTCAACAAAAGTTCAATGACAGCATGAATCCAGAATTAGGCACATAAAAATGACTAACCAAAATAATTATGAATATCTCCTATACCCTAATATAATAGACAAAAGTTATTATACATGCATTTTCTCAGTTATCTATCTAAACTCACACAAAGTCACAAAAATATTGACATAAATAATGTATTAAGTACTACTAGAGTTTCTTTCATATCTTCCTGTCAAGAAAATTGTAATTGCAATTTTATCAAGGTTTATGTGATTGTGTGATGATTGCTTGTATCCCACATTAGGCTATAAGATTCAGTTTCTGTTTTCTCTTTTCATTACATATAATTGTCATTAGAAATGACAATTAACTTTTCTTAACTTTTAAGAATTTAAATTAAATGCAAAATATCCTAAATGCCTCACATTTCTTTCTTCCTTGACCCTGAAAAGTTTTGTTTTTGCAAACCAACTGAAAGGATTCATTCGTTTTCTTTCTTTAAAAAAGTAGGCTAAAGGGGAGAGAGGAGGGGGTAATGGGGGAAAAGGGTGGAGGGTTTACAGGAACATCTATAAAGGACACATGGGTAATAACAAGGCAGGGAGGAAACGGGAAGGAGGTTGGGAGGGCTGGGGGGGGAAGGCAAAAAACTCTACTTGAACAACGATTAAGAAAAATTTATATATATATATATATTTTAGTCACTCTAATTATTTCATAAAAATTAAAATTAAATACTGTGTTGATGTAAAGACTAATAATTGTCTTTCAACTGACTAGAAATCAATTATTTGTACTGACTGAGAAATTCTTTTGGGCACTGTGTTCTTCTGAACATTATAAAAGTAAAAAACTTTATCAGCATTGCTTTTTTAAAAATTTTTAAACCTGGTTTATTATGATTCATACTTTTTAAGAAATAATATCTTTTAAAGATCTCTCCAATCACACATAGAGATATCCTTCATTTCTTTGTACAACCACATCATAATTTATTATATGGATGTACTATTGTTTATTCATTTTTTACTTTAATTTTATATTGACACTATTGCAGATGGCCCCATTTCTCCCCCATGTGCCCACCTCCACACAGCCTCCACCCCCTTCCCTGTGGCCATCACCACTCTGTTGTCTGTATTAATGTGTCATACATATAAATTCTTTAGGTAATCCTTTCACATCCTCCCACCCAGTCCCCCATCCTTGCTCTCTTCTGACAGCTGTCAGTCTGTTCCATGTATCCATGACTCTTTCTATATTGTTCATCAGTTTCTTTTATTCATTTGATTCCACATGTAAGTGAGATCATATGGTATTTATCTTTCTGACTGGCAATTTCACTTATCATAATAATCTTCAGGCCCACCCATGCTGTTGCAAAAGGTAAGAATTCCTTTCTCCTAATGGCTACGTTGTATTCCATTGCGTAAATATACCACATTTTTAATCCACTTATCTACTGATGAGTACTTGGGCTGTTTCTAGACCTTGACTATTGTAAATAAATTGCATATATTCTTTCAAATTAGTGTTTTGGGAATGTTAGGATATATTACCAGAAGTGGAGTTGCTGGGTTAAAAGAAGCAGTTTTATTTTATTATTATTATTTTTTTTTTGAGGAAACTCCATACCGTTTTCCACATTGACTGCACCAACTGCACTCCCACCAACAGTGCACTATTGTTCCCTTTTCTCCACATCCTTGCCAGAACTTGTTGTCTTTTGATTTATTGATGATGGCCATCCTGGCAGATGTGAGGTGATATCATATTGTGGTATTAATTTGCATCTCTCTGATGATTAGTGACATACCCAAACAATCTGTAGATTCAACACAATTCCAATCAAAATACCAAGTGCATATTTCACAGTTCTAAGAACAATTGTTCCAAAAATGTATATGGAACCAAAAATAAAACCCTGAATAGTCTCAGCAATCTTGAGAAAGAGGAACAGTTGGAGGTATCATAAGACCTGATATTAAAATATAATATGAAGCCATTGTAATCAAAGCATCATGGTACTGACATAAGAACAGACATATAGATCAATGTAACAGATCAGAGAGCCCAGAAATAAACCCACACATTTATGGTCAATTAATATTTGACAAAGGAAGCAAGAGCACACAATGGATTAAAGGTAGTCTCTTCAATAAATGCTGTTGGGAAAATTGACAAGTAATGCCAAAAAACACCACAGAAATGGAGATCATATGGAGGGTTAGCAACAGGGGTGTGGGAGGAGGAGAGAGGGGGAAGGTACAGAGAATGAGTAGCATAGATAGTGGGTAGAAAATAGGCGGTGGGCAAGAATAGTATGGGAAATGTAGAAGCTAAAGAACTTATGACACATGGACATGAACTAAAGGGGGGAATGTGGGTGGGAGAGGGTGTGCAGGGTGGGGGGAATGATGGGGGAGAAATGGGACAACTGTAATAGCATAATGAATAAAATATATTTAAAAAACATAAATCTAGACTATTCTTTCACACTATAGACAAGAATAAACTCAAAATTAATAAAGGACTTAAATGTAAGTCACGAAACCATAAAAATCATAGAAGAAAACAGGCAGCAGGGACTCAGACATCTCTCATAGCAATGTTTTTGCTGATAAATCTCCTAGGGCAAGAAAAACAAAACAAAAAATAGATAAAGAAATGGGACTACATCAAATTAAAAAGCTTCTGCATAGGATAAGCAGTCATCAACAGCATGAAAAGGGAGCACACTGTGTGGGAGAAACTATTTTCCAATGATACATCTGACAAGGTGTGAATCTCCAAAATATATAAAGAACTTACACAACTCAACAATGTGAAGACAAACAATCCATCAAAAAATGGTCAAAAAACCTAAATAGACATTTCTCCAAAGAGGACATATAGATAGTTCACATACATATCAGCCTCCCTTCTAGTATAGGAAATTACCCAGTGCCCTGAAATATTCCTTGAGGTGATCCTATAGCTTATCAAATTTGAGGACAATCTGGTGATATGGTGATGGTCAACAAATAAACTTAAAGGTATTGATCTATATTTCCACCTCTACCTCCTTTCTCATATTCACGTGCAAGATTACTGGTAGTGCCTAATAGTCTGATTAAGATATTCATTGCAAATAAAAGATGCTATAGGCCACCTATTAGGATATTAGGAAGAGAGGTATGCTACAGCAATACTTCCTATCAACAAAAAATCACAAGACCTGTCTGTATAGAAATTAAAATAAGAGGTTGCGAGTAAATTTCCATGACTAAGTTATAAAATATTCTTTCATAACCAGCAGACACAGCACATGTAATCCAAAGTATTTATTTTCCCATTCATTATTCTCGGAAACATATCTTAAGTGTGCATTGCTAATTGGACTCAGCATAAGGAATACAAAAGTAGTCAGCAGAAAAGATGCAATGCACAATTTTATGAAGTTCATGGTCTAACCAGGGAGAAAAAACAATTGACCAAGTATTTCGAAATATCAGTGAAATTGAAATGATGACACCACCATTTATGACAAAGGCAACAGCATGAGCAAACATCCTATTGAACAAGTGAATTAATTAATAAATTAATAATTGAGTAAAAGAGATGAGAGGATAGCCTAGCTGCAGCAGAAAGTGACCCTGAAAAAGGCTCCAAGAGGAAGTAGAAACAGATTTTCTCACACGGAACCTTGCTAATTTTAAGCATAGAAAAAATTTTAGTGTTTGTGCCCATACCCTTCAAGTGTAAGTGCATAGTGTAAGAGATGGGTAAATTTAAAACTTTGGTTTTAAAAAGATGATTCATTCAGCATTGTGGAGAAAAAGAAATGATTTTAGGGAAATTTTGGTAGACATGGGAAAATAGCTATTAAATACTTACAATTAGACATACCTGGGCATTCTACTTAATTTTTTATATAATTTAGAAGAATGGATGTTTATTAACTGGTAAAATAACTCTTAAGACTCTTCTTCTTTATATGGAAGGTAGCACTAGCTGCCAGAAATAACATTATAAATACATTGGGTAAATTATACAGCTATTTCATATACTATTTATCATTCAAATATGAGAAAAGAAGCTATTAAATGTATGCTGCTATTTGCTGAAAAAAATGAATGTAGTATATTGATTCCAAGATAATGAACAATGATATTCTCATGCTGTGACACTGAAATAGCTATTCTTTATTTTTGTGCATTTTCTCTGTTACTAAATAACTACTAAATTGAATGAGAAATATAACTATTTCAGAAAGTAAAATATATGGAAAAATTATTGTATTTTATTTTTACTTTCTATTGTTTTTTATTGTTTTTCAACTACAGTTGTCCCTGTTCCCCCACCACCACTCTCCCCCTCCCCACCCACCCTCACCTCCCACCCTCAATCCTACCTCCCATTGTTCTTTGTCCATGGGTCCTTTATACATGTTCTTTGATGACCTTTCCCCTTATTCCCTCCTCTTCCCTCTCCCCCTTCCCCTCTGGTTACTATTAGCTTATTCTTTATTTCAATGTCTCTGGTAATATTTTGCTTGTTTGTTTGTTTTGTTGATTAGGTTCCACTTGTAGGTGAGATCATATGGAATTTGTCTCTCACTATCTGGCTTATTTCACTTAGCATACTGCTCTTCAGTTTGATTCATGCTGTTGCAAATGGTAAGAGTCCCTTCTTTCTTTCTGCTGCATAGTATTCCATTGTGTAAATGCACCACAGTTTTTGATCCACTTATTTACTGATGAGCACTTAGGTTGCTTTTAGCACTTGGCTATTATAAGTTTTGCTACTATGAACACTGAGGCACGTAGATTATATTGAATTGGTGTTTCAGGATTTTTAGGATTAATCCCAGCAGTGGAATTTCCATGTCAAAAGGCAGTTCCACTTTTAGTTTTCCATATTGTTTTCTATAGTGGCTGCACCAATCTGTATTCCCACCAACAGTGTACTAAGGTTCCCTTTTCTCCACAGCCTTGCCAGCACTTTTAATAGTTATGAATTGAATGTGTGTGCCCCCCTAAAATCCTTATGTTTAAATTCTAATCCCCAATGTGATGATACTGGGAAATAGAGCCTTTGGAAGGTGATCAGTTTATAAATTCAGAGCCTTCCTGATGAAATTAGTACCTTTGTATGAAGACACAGAAAAGTTATGTCTCTGCCTTCCTCTGCCAGGTATAGATAAAATGAAATGGCTTTCTACAGAGCAGGAAGAGGGCATCTGCAGACACTGAACCTGCTGTTGTCTTGATCTTGGCTTTTCCAAACTGTAGAACTATAAGACACAAGTGTTACCTAAACCAACCAATCTATGGTATATTTTTTTATTGTAGCCCAAGTTGACTGAGACAACATATACATATATGCAATCAATATTTAGAAAGTGCATGTATGAAAATTAAGTAATTTAAAGAAGCAATTTTTAATGAGGAAAAATTTAATTCCATGCAGTAATAGGTAGATGTTATCAAAATGATAAGTATTGTAGGTGAGATAAGTCATGCAAATAACATTTCCAGAATATAAAATATCAAATATAAAACTCACTAAGATAGCTTATGTTTATGTTTTAGTTGACATAGTACATGGTATTCAATAAACAGTAACAGAAGTGATGACACAGCATATGATTTTACTATAATAAAAACTAAAGGTGTTATTCTACAAAGACAACACAATTATAATTGAATTTTACATTACCAAGACATAATATAGCATTAAAAAAAGCTTAGACTACTTTAGGTACTCCAAATCCCCCCCTCTTCTCTGGTGACCTACAGTATATAACAAAACAACTGAGTGTATTAATACTTCAGGTAAAGATCCAGTATGTGACTTAAATCCTATTTTCTTCAGCCTTCTCAGGTTATTTAGTCAAACCCCTCCACATGCGACACAACTTTGTTCCTTTGCTTGTTTTGTCCATAGCACTATAATTTCCCATTTACAGGCCTTCAAGTTCTCACCTGCTATATGGCAATCAAATGTTACATGTTATGCAGAACAAAATGAATGAAACATTGTTTTTGCATTGTAAAATTTCAGAAAAGCAGCAGCTGAAGGCTGGAAGGCAAATAGCTAACTTAGTTCAATATAGTGAATGCTATACAATTTTGTATGAAATTCTATGCAAACAGATAGGGGAGTAACTGGTTTTGTACAAATGCAGTGTATAGTTAAGAATGGCTTCTAATGAAAGACACAAAAGGTTGGGCCTTGATATTTAATAAGTATTTTTTTTTATTCTTTTATTCAGGAAACAGCAAGAACAAGGCAAAGATGCCAGAAACCTACCTATACATGTTGGTGCAATGGTAACAATCACCACACTTGGTCAGGGTTTGCATTTTTCACACAATACACTACGTTTTCCTGTACCTCAAGTCCTCTGCACACACTTTTTTTTTCTGAAATACTACTTATTATTCTTTTAAAAAATCAGTCTCACATCCAGGATCAAAATGACTGGAAATATGTGTTGGCCTGATGTCCCTTTGAAGACAAATATTTTTTATTGCAATTCATTGTCCTTTCCACCCCTGTGTTTCTAAGAGGTTCTCTGGATTACTTATTTTAGTTTGTTCAAACCTGCTGAGCTTGTTCTCTTTCTTAGCTCCCTAATTAGTCAATAAATCTCTTAACAAATTTTTTTTCTGGTGATTTAGAAATACTATCTATAATGCTATGCAGAGAGAAGTTCTAAATAAACACTTGCTTCATTTAACAAAATCCAGTCATTTTTCTTTTTTTATAAGCAGTAAGCTCACCTTAGAATTATGACCCTCAATTCAAACTTCAAGCCTACCAAACAATGTGCTTTTCAAAAGGATCCACTCTCCTTCATGCCCAACATCTTGACATATGTTCCTGTCCTGGCCTTCAATCCTTGCTTCCAAAAATCTAATGTATATCTAGGAGTTTATATCTAGGCATTGTTTCTTTCTGCTAACCTCCTCTGCCACCTAATACCTAGCTAGTATCATTCTTTAACACTGATATGTAACTACGTTAAAAACATACCTCTGTCAGGGTGCTTAAGGTCACATATTGTCATCTCCTTACTTTCTCACCTCTCTTGAGCTGGGGGAAGAGACTGGAAGTTATTCATTCTTGTACTCCTAACTGTTAGCTTGCAGTGATACTTAAAACTTGACATAAAAAATAAATAAATTATAATTTCAAGAAAGACCTTAAATACATGGGTATGATTTGACCATCTGATTTGCAAGCTATTTCAGACACAGGAAACACCATCATAGAGTTGTAAATGTAGGAAAATCTGGTGTAAAACACATGAGAGAAAGTAGTTGTACTATGCTGGAATATAGGCTTTAATGAAAGAAAATAGATAGGAAATGAGTAAAAAATTTATGAATGACTATTTTATTAAAGTGGTTAATGAGTAAATACAGGCAGAAATTCAGTCTGTAATTAGACCAGGAGATTCTAGACATTTGTGTGATTAAAATAAATGTATTAGTTAATAAGCAAAAAGAAGATAAATTTATGAATAGGCTATGGTTGTGTTTTTTAAATGCTAGAGTGGATAGAAATTATGGTCATAGAGATTAATAAGAGATTATTAATTAACAGAGAAAAAATAATAGAACCTTAGTTGATAAAATAAGACTGGGAAATCATAAAACACAGAAATATTGGAGATTGTAAAGGAAAACTTGCCAGAAGTTAGCAAGTGTTATCACAAACCCTAATCCATAAATTCATTCGATACTACAATTGTTCAAAGCGCAGCATTACTTTGCTATAAGAATTTTCATGTAAACATGGATCCTGTCCTCAAGAAGATTATATTGAAGTAAGGGTGAGGAAAGAACTCTGAAGAAAAAGGAATTAGGGCTAGAACTTGACAGAAGGAATTTCAATAGGTCACGTGGCTCATTCAAGGAAGAGGAAAATGCTGTAACAACCACTGAAGTTAGAAAGATGAGAAATGTGTTTAGAAGAAATGTCTCCAGTTTGACTAGAGTATATGTCATGAACAGATTAATAAAACAAGATGAGACTTTAAAAAAATTAAGGTAATAAGGAGAGAAATTTGTATATTCAGCTAAAGAGTTTAGGTTGGATATTAGAGGGGGTGTCTCTTGTTTCAGGCTGTCTTGCATCTCTTAACTGTTTTTATTTACTTTTGTTTTGGTTTATTTATTTTTTTAATAAAAACATCCAGAACTACCTCTTGGAAATACCCATTTTCACTAAGAGCCATCCTAACCTTTTCTCCCAAGAAGATGAGTCTGTCATTGACACAAGGAAAGACAATGGGAAGAGCTGGCGCACACCAGGTGCTGTATTGTGGAGAGTTTTCCCTTTTATTCCTGAAAATTTCCCTGCATCCTACACTTCACAGGAGCTGGCTGTTTAACGTTTCCTTTTGATCTATGAATTACATGAACTGTTCTAACAAATTCCTTTTGTTTCTCTTAAGTAGGTTAGAATTGATTTCTGTTGCTTAAAACCAAAGTACTTTTACTCAGAAATCAACATTAACTGAACATTCACACAGATGGTGGGAGTCAGTATAAAACAGTACTTTGTTTCATATATATAGTTTTCCAAGAAGGAATGAAAAATCAAAAGATCTGTCCAATGAAAAAGATATTACAGTACAGATGTTGATCTAAGACATTATTTATATAAAAATGTTATACCACCTTTTAAAGAAAATCATAAATCAATGTACAAAATAGTGGTGAGTTAGAAAGAGTTCTTAAAAACATGTTTCCCATGCATTTATATCTGGTCCAAAAATTAACTATTTATATTGAGAAAACAAGAATTAGATTATTCTTGGAGAGCTTGAAGAAGATATTTTTAATTCCATGAAAATGTGTGGCGGTCCAGAAATGAATACATTTCAGGTAATTTTTGTGTAAAAGACTAAAAGTTAAGAGTAAACTAAAAGTAGGACAGGCTCAAAATAAAAACAATATAAAGCAAGAAATTAATTTTCATAATATGAAGTATCACCTGACTTATTTTTCAGTTATTCAAACCTCTTTCTTACATTAAACAATAGCAAATTTTGCTACTGATAACAGGTAAAAAGTGTTTAGGACTAAGTGGCCATGTTTGCCCCAGACACTGTGTAGACTCTCACTTAAGCCTCACAAGACTGTTGTGAGATGATCTTTCATCATGAAGGAACAGAAAACCCAATCCACATTTGCTTAAGTAAGTAGGATATTTACTGACTCACATAAACAAAGTTTTCTGGAAGCGGATTGTCTTAAAGTAAAGCTTAATGGTCTTGATGCTATAAACAGGATTTATAGCATGAGCTTCTTACTTTGAATCCTTTCTCTTTCATGGATTGTTGGTTACTAACCCCTCATGGTCATAGTGGGGCTCCAAAAGTCCAACTGAAAACTCTACCAACATGAAAACCAGAGGAATGAGTAACTTCTTATCCTTCAACATATTCAAGCGTTGGCTTGATTCTCGTTGTCTAAATTGAATGATACTCATTCCTGACAGTATCAGGATGATATGTGTTGATTGACTTACACTGGTTGTAACAAAAAATTGTATGTGCAGTAATAAGAAAGATTATAATCACAATGATATCAGTGAACACTCAGTAGTTACTTCTAGAATTTTTAAAAATGTGGAATAAATTAATTTACAGATATTCAAAATAACCATAATCCATAATGCACTATTACTGTCCACATTATATTGGTAAGAAAATTGAAGCGCAGACAATATTCAGATAAATCTCAAATGGAAGAAATGGGGTTTGGTCAGAAGGACAACAAGGAAACCATTAAACTGTACTGTCACTTATTCTTTGAACTGATAATAAGGACATATCACATGTGCAGAAAGTATTTCTAACAGAAAATGTACGGTGCTATTTCCCAAAAGATAAGGACACTGAGGCACAAAGAAATTCAGTATCTACCTGAGCTAATTAACCAGTGAATGGTTGAGCTAGAATTCAGACTAGGTTGATCTAACAGCAGAGCTAGAATATGTGAATTCATATCATGATTGTTACTGAACATATTTGTAGACAGATAAGGTAACCAGAATTGCATTGGGAGTGTATTATCTTGGTAAACTTTCATTTACCCTGCTAGTCAGGTTCCCTGACAGTCTAAGACCTGTCCTCAGTCTCTCAACCCAGGTGGAAAAGGCAGGGCCCGTGCTGCCCGGAACACAACAGCTGTTGAGTAGACTTAAGTTTAAATGGGTAGTTTTATTTTGGTTTTGCTTCTTTTTTAAATGTATATAAGGCAATAACCTTGAAATACTCAACTTTTGAAAAAAGATATAGTTTTATTTTCCATTAGCTTCCACATACCAAGAGCCAATCCTTATTGACTAAATTATAGATTTTGTCTTGTAAATTTGAAGTGATAGTTCTGGCACCATTAATTCTGACTCACAGGAGGACAGAAGTTTGTATGACATGGGAAAACCTATGCTAAAGGAAAAGAGGCAAATGGTAAGCCCAATTTTGTCAATACAAAGGCCTTACTATAGACTAAGTAAATTCAATCTCTGGTGATGGGGCCTGGGCACCTACAGTTTTCAGTTACCTAGTGTTCTTTTAATATTCATTCAGTGTTCAGAAACATTGCTCAAAAAAAAAAAAAAAGGGGGGGGGGAAGAAAAGAAAAGATACTGTATAACCAATTGCCACAACATGTAGGCAGTAGCATCACTGGACTATTAGCAATTTCCCAGGAGGATGAGTCTGAGGAAGCTCATCTAACTTTCTAGTTTGTGGAACTGATAATGAAGATTCTCTGTGTCCTAGTTAGGGGACAAGCAGGTGCTAAAAGGGCTAAAGAATAAGGCAAGAATTGGGGTTAGGAACAAGAAACTTCTTTTTGGGGAGGGGGGTTTATAAGTGGGAAAAATGACCAGGATCACAGACACTAACTAGCAAGAGGTGCTGGAAAATCTCTCTGAAAAGCTGGACAGGTCAAATTCCCTCCCAAAGTCACCAGTCCAGGACTAAGAACAGAGGAGCAACTCCACAATTAATGTCCAGAATATTTACTGCTTCTAAGAATCAACACAATCTCGAAAGTAACAGATTCTTTTTTTATTATCCCTCTAATTTTCAGTTTTTTTTTTCTTTTTTCCTCTCATTTAAGCAGTTAACAATTACTATGCTTTTTTGCCTGTAGATAGGTTTGTGACAGGAAAGAAAGCACAACTGCCAACAAAACATACATTTCTCAGCTATTTTTTTCCCTCAAAGTCTAAATCCATTGAGGGAATTTTACTTAGTGCCTCTAAGGAAACAATAAAGAGAAGCACCTTTGAAAGAAACATCAAGAGGGAGAGAATTTATCTAATAGATGGAGGGGAGGAGCCCAGTCTCCTGGCTGAGAAAGCGATTGGACTGTGAACCCAGCAGCAAGGGAAAATGAGAAGGATGAGACACTTGCACGGTAATATGAGTGAATACACTTAGTCTTTACCACTTAATGAGCTGCTATCATGGATTTCATCAGGAAAAAGTAAATCTCCTAGTACACCCACATAAACATACTCCTGTTATAGCCACATAAACACATATTACCCCTAAAATATCTATGTCTAAATTCAAGTCATTGACAGAATACTAACCTCCCAATTGTAAAATATCTTGAGCAAATATATGAATGCAAAGTGCTAGGTGCATTTTGGGACAATGGGTAAAATAAACACTTTTTTCCTCCTACAATTTAATTGCCCATAAAATCTAGTTAATAAACATATTTTAAAAACATTCATTTTTTCCAAATCTGATGTCACTTCAGTTCTTAGAACATCCTGTCATTTATCTGATAAATGGACAAATATTAACGTATCCCATATTCTTCTTGAAACTTTGGAATCTGATTAATTTAATTGCCTAGGTAATTTTGGAGTTGATTAACATTTGTTTTAGAGACAATTATGCAGGGGTCCATTTTTTAGTTTATCTTAGTCAGTGCTATCTAAAGAGGCTAATGCTATTCAGAGGATAGTTTCATTACTCAAAAAGAAAGTGATTTATTGAGTAATTAAAGCAAACTAAATCTTCACCAACTCAGTGCAAATTATAAGTGAATTTTAAGTTGGTATGAATTTTGTACTACTCTTGTTCAAATGTAAAATACTACTTATATTGTTGCTATTAGTACTTTTAATACAGTGTGGTTTTGGTTAACACTTTCTTTTTTTTTTAATTAAATTTATTGGGTTGACATTGATTAACAACACTACATAAGAAGTTCTATAATACACCATCTGTATGTTGCATTGTGCGCCCACCATCCAAAGATGAGTCCCCTTCTGTCATTATATATTCGATGTCCTTTACCCTCTTCATCCTCCTTCCACCCCGCTTCCCCACTAGTAAGCACCATACTGTTGTCCGTGCCTATGAGTGTTTTTGTTTGTTATGTTTGTTCTTTTGCTGCTTTCTGTTTTATATTCCACATATGAGTGAAATCATGTTTTTCTTGTCCTTCACCATCTGACTTATTTTGCATACCATGATACTTTCAAGATTCATCCATGTTGTTGCAAATGACAATGTTTTACAATTAGTTTAAATTTAATATTTTTACTAGGAAAAATTAACAGATACTAAAAGGGTGCATTTTTACTGATATTAGGCATAATGACAGAAGAATGACTATAAAACTATAAATAAAATAATAATTTAAAATTACATACATACTCATTTACTTTCTATTAATTATTTCTGAGTACATTTTTATGTACCTGGCAATGTAGATATGTAATAGCAATGTAATAGTAAATTTGTTTTGATTTGGCACATAAAAAATTCTCTGATAGTTTTTCATTTATTCATTTTACATATTTATTAAATTGTGAACAGTGTAAGTAATCAGTGATCCCCCTTCACTCACTGTGACTAGAAGCTTTTAGTTGGTGTGGATTTTTGAAATAGATTAAATTAAATTGGAAAGCAAAACATGAATACAGCCAAGAATTTTAGAAAGTAAGAAATGCACACATGTTTGGGTTTAAATATCCATACACTGTACATAAAACACCCTAAAATTCAAACATGTATTAAAATGTATATATATTTACACATGTAAATAACTATAATAATTATGCCATTATGGTGGTATGATAAAGTAAATATATGTGCAACAGTAATAAATTAATATTTATTTGGAAAGAGTTAGAATTTTGTTCAAACATAGTATATACAGATACCAAGACACTTAAGTCTTATGTAGAGTATGATAATCTGAATGTTGTTTTGGATATTTTTACATAAAAATGACATTTTTAATATGCTTTAAAATCTTACACAAATAAATAAGGGATTATTTTACATATTCATTTATATAATCAGCAATTTTTTAAATTAAGTTTTGTTCTCCCATTCTGTGGGTTGTCTTTTTATTTTGATGAAATTTTCCCTTGTTATGCAAAATTTTTTAATTTGATGTATTCCCACTTGTTTATTTTTCTTTTCTTTTCATTGCCTGAGGAGATATATCCAATAAAATATTGCTATGAGAAATGTCTGCAATTTTGTTGCCTATATTTTCTTCTAGGATTTGTATGTTTTGGGGTCTATTTAAGTCTTTGATCCATTTTAAATTTATTCTTGTGTGGTTTAAGAAGTTGTCCTCACTTCGTTTTTCTGCATGTATCAGTCCAATTTTCCTAACACCATTTATTGAATAAACTATCCTTAGCCCATTGTATGTGTTTGCTTCCTCTGTCAAATATTAATTGACTATAAAGGTGTGGGTTTTTTTCTGGGCTCAGTGTTCTGTTCCATTTATGTATTTGTCTGTTTTTACATCAGTACCATGCTTTTTTGATTACTATGGCCTTATAGTATAGTTTGGTATTAGGTAGGGTGATTCCTCCAACTTCATTGTTCTTTCTTAGGATCACTGCTGCTATGTGGGGCCTTTGTGGTTCCATATAACTTTGTGAAATATTTCTTCTAATTCTGTGAAACACATCATTGGAATCTTAGTAGAAATTTCATTGAATCTATAGACTGCTTTGGGTAGTATGGACATTTCAATGATGTTAATTCTTTCTATCCATGAACACTGTATATGCTTCCACTTATTTGTATCTTCTTCAATTATCTTCATCTTGGTTCCTTATAAAATATTTCTCCTCTGATACTCTCTATTGTAGTTACTGACACCAAGTTACCCAAGCAAGGACCTGGGGGAAGCAAGATGCTTTATCTATTAAAGTCTTTCTTCAATCTTATAACGTATTAATTGCTAAATTGATGTATGCTGATCTACATTTTCTAAAATAAATGTCCCCATCTTATTACCTTATTATTTATTTATATTCTATCTATCACCTGTGTGTACTTATTCTGTGTACTTATTCACTTCTTACACATAACTATTTATAATTGTTTCTCCAATACTGCCAAGGTATAAATCACATCATATCTGTCTTAGTCCCTTTGGGCTGCTATAATAAAATACCACAGACTGGGTGACTTATAAACCACATAAATTTATCTCTCACAGTTCTGGAGTTATCTCTGACAGGCTGGAAATTTGAAATCAGGGTGCCAGCATGGTCAACTGAGAGTTTTCTTTTGTACATCAGTCTTCTCTATATTTCTTAACATTACAGAAAAAGCAAGGAATCTCTGTGGGGTCTCATTTATTATAACAACACTAATTCCACTCTCATGACCTAGGATCCTGTCAAAGGCTCCGCCTCCTAATACCATTACACTGGGCACTAGGATTTCATATATGAATTTTGAGAAGATATAAATATTCATATCATAAAAATACCTTCTTCCTAATAATAACATATTGGTTGCTTCCTGTGGCCGTTAGAATAATTAGTAGATTCTTTCCATAACACTTAATGCCATCACAAGCAGCATATCCTCGAAGCTAATCCTACTAAAATATTATAATCAAACACAAAAGTACATATATTAATCATAATTCACATATTATAATTAACCTTTTCATCTTCCCCCCCCGACAATTACCATTGCATCCCATCTCTTCCTTATTTTGTGATTTTTTTTCCTTCCAGGATTGTCCTTCCCACCTTCCTTGGTAAGCAAAATTTTTATTTACTGTTCTAGATTAATATCTGGTTGGGTATCATTGCCTGAGGAAGCATTCCATGCCCTAACCCCCCTCCCACCCCCCAACACAAAAACTGAAGAAATCTAGATATACCCCTAGCTTAACTATGAACCTTTCTCTTTTTCATTCACTTCCAAATTTTGTAGCACAATTTTATATCAGAATCATTCCTGGTATACCCCAACGTCCC
Organism: Glossophaga mutica; assembly: GCA_039655065.1. Lineage (NCBI taxonomy): Eukaryota > Metazoa > Chordata > Mammalia > Chiroptera > Phyllostomidae > Glossophaga > Glossophaga mutica. Next base: position 81,623,701 of record CM077304.1, read on the forward strand.
TTGGGAATAGTGATTTAATATTATTTCTTATCTTTTCTCCATGTAGCACTTTACAGGTGCTCAATACATACAGAGCTCCTGGATTTAAGCAATATGTATACAAAAGCAGGAAAATTTTCTTTTCTTTAGACAAATTGGGGAAAAATGAAGTATACCATTGCAATAAAGACGGAATGGGGTGAGCTTAAAAAACTGACTATTCATTGGCATTTTAAAAATGCATTCACTATTCCTGCTTCAACTGTCTTTATATTATCACTTGGTTATCATGAATGCAGTCTTGAAGAAATAGCAAGGTGAATTAAATGGAGTATTTTGTAAAAATCAAGTTATTTTATCAATTTAAGTATATCAATGTCTTATTTTTAATAGACATGAACAAAGTGGTTTAACTGTTGCCACAGCTTGAAAACAAGCTTCATTTAGCAGTTGCACAAGATACTAAACCAGAGTCACTTTTGTTAGAGAGAATTTTGGTAGAAGACTTCACTTACCAATAACAGAAACAAGATCAGTTAATTAACAACATCTGAAGTATATTAAATAGAAGATCAAAATATTAAATAAGTAGGGACTGCAGTATTTGGTTTGGTTCATAGACGTAGCCTAGATATTTGGGATGATTATCTATCACGCCTAACACCTCCCTATCTTTTGTCTTCACCAGGACAGCCATCATGACTCTTGCTTTCTAGTATATTTTTCTGGTGATGTCTGCTTGTTCTAATCTGCATATAATCATTGCATTGCGTAAGTTATCTGAATTTAAATTTAAGTATGACAGTAGCAATAATTTGGGAAATGTCTGATATACTATATGATAGGTTTTAAAAGATTGCTTTGTTTAGTCTCCATGATATAATTTAAAGCAAAAGAGAGTGTGCAGTTTTTAAATTTAAATATAGTAATTTTAGTAAGATCCTTAACACATGCATCCACATTATGGGCAAACATGAAAAGCCAGAGGTACAAAATATGATACATGCTTCACTCCTGTGTAGCTTTGTTTGGTTCTCTCATCTGAGCTACTCTTCTTGAAATTATATAAGCTATATCTGCACGATAAATAATGGTTGAAAAGAATACTGAGAGAATGATAGCCTAGAGAACAGTTTTGAGGTGACAATCATTTTTAGCTAAAACCTCTGCAATATCCATATAGGGAATGCATTTCAAAGAATATTCTTTTTAAGATTGAGGTTTTAAAGTACTATTTAAATCTAAATAATTTTTATTATTGTTGTTTAAAGCAGTTTTCAAAATGAGAACCTGGAGAAATAAGAGTGCCCCCATCTGTGTATTTCCTGGTTTACTTATTGAATTTTATTATACTTCATTTACATTTGGTTTATGCTTTAATATTACATTGTAAGTAAATATGTCCCATAAGGGTTCAATTTCAGAGTTTCTTTTTTTCTCTTAGATTACTATACTTAAATTAGCAGCATGATGCTTTTCACTTTAGATTACTTCATATTGGGAAGAGTCAAAGAAGCAATACTTTTAAAAGATTGTATCAAACATAATAGACATTTCCCAAACTGCTGCTAATGTTATATTCAAATTTTGATTCAGGTAACTTCATGATGCACTAATTAGATGCAGATTATTACTATTCCTTCTGTGGCCTACAAAGAGGGAGAACTCAGTAAATATGAGAATAGAAGGAGAAAGTGAACCATTTACTTACTCAGTGAATACTTATTACACATGTGTGGTAATATCTTTCCCTGTTTCCGACTCAAAGAGTGTTCCTTTGTTTTACTTAAGCTTGTGTGTCATATAGTACATGGCAGACTTCACTACCATATTTGTCTCCTCAGGCCAAACGACAAAGTCCATTATTTTGGCAGTAAAGGGTTGCAGGTATTGGCTAGCAGAGGGACTTAGTGGCTATTGGGGACCTACCACACACAGTGATAAGCTTGGCACAGACAAAGAGGGCTCTTTTTCTCTTGATAAGAAGTGTTCCTGGCCCTAGGCTCTTATTTTTATATGGTCAAACTGGGGATGAAAGACTGTATGCACGATACTATCTTTCTCAACAATATATATGAACTATACTGAATTAGAGTTAGAAAGTATAGTTTGATAAATGGATGCTGCATATCAGCCTGCTGTATTCCCATCCTTCCCTAAGCCTGTGGCCTCATGGGTGAATTTCATTTTGATGGAAAAAGGCATTTGGACATAATATAGAAATAGATACTCTCAGTGGCATTAGGAGGAAGTAGGTTACTCTATATCTTCAGTATCTTTTAAGGACTATGGTAAAAGATAACAGCACTTCTAGTTGGCAAACACCAGACACTATATCCTATTGTTCTCTTGGGTGAAGGAGAAAAGCCCTGAAACATGGATCTATGCTGATTCTATGTTAATATTTTAACCAGGAGTCAGAAATTTGGAAATATCAAAACCAGAAGTTGGTTACAACGTAGTCTGAATAACAGAACCCACAAAAAATATAAAGTAAAAAGACAGTATCTGCAAGAACTAAATATCATGAATTTGGCCTCAGACTCATCTGCTTATAACTGCACAATGCTAAATGTGCAAACAGTGAAGGCCAATGGTGAGCACCCAGTGTGGCAGCATTCCCCAGAGCCCTGAGTCATCTTTTCATTTGGTGGCAGGTTGTTCACATACTGCCCCTCAATCATTGAGAAAGCAGTGGATTGCATTCACTGGAATGAAGTTTATTTTGGGGGTATGGATTTGTCTTCCTTTCCTTCTATATTTCAGGTAGCCCAAACTTGTATGAACTTGCAAAATGCCTTATTCACAACAAACATTGCTTCATTAAAAGAGAAGTGTAGAAATGTAGTCAGGCTCATGAAATTCACTAAACTCACCACAAACCCCATCATCCAGAAGCAGTTGGCCTCAAAGTATCATGAATAACCTATTCACTCCTCAATTAGAGAATTAGCTGAAAGTCAATCTTCTAGGCCAGGGGTGTCACACTCATTTTCACTGGGGGCCACATCAGCCTTCAAAGGGCTAAATGTAATTTGAGGACTGTATAAATATAACTACTTCTTAACTAGAGGTGAGGAAGTCAGTGCTGCTGCTGGGTAGAAACAAGGTACCGGGCCAGATAAAGCAAGGTGGGGGGGCTGGATTTGGCCCATGGGCCTTGTGTTTGCAACCTGTGTTCTATAACTTTGGAGTTTTTCTATATTAGGTTACATTATATGCTTTGATTCATAACCAATATGTGAAACTGTTTAATTTATATCCAGAAACAATGGCCAGGTTTAGGATGAGGCAAGTGAGACATGTATAGGGTTTGATACTGTTTTTATTTAAATTTTTGAGGTTTTGTTCATATATTTTACACTGTGACTTTTAAAAATATTTAATTAAATATTTTTGTCTTGATTACTGAATTTTTCAACTCTTCCTCAAATTCTTCACTCTAGCTAAGTGTTTCACTGACCCTTCTTTGTCTCAGATCTGCCAGAAACTGAGACATAAAAGGAGATCAGTGTCTCAGTATTATAAATACCTCCTTGTAGCATTGTTTTTTCTTTTCTCACAGCCTTGGCCTCTGCCCTTCTGGAGATCTTATTTACCAAGGGAAAATAAATTATCCCAACAATGGTTCTGTTAAACTAGCTCCTTTTGGCTTCTCAAAGTGATTATATAAATAACCCTGTATAGAGAAGTATATAATAAGAATGATACAGTTGTCACTAATTACTGTGTGGATACTGAGTAGCTGCTACGAAACGGTTGCATGAAAGATTATGTTTGATCATATGGTTTTTGTCTTTCACTGCCTGGCTTGTTTTGCTTAGCATAATGCTCTCCAGTTCCATCCCATATGATCTCACCTTTAACAGGAACCTAATCAACAAAACAAACAAGCAAAATATAACCAAAGAAACTGAAAGAGAGAACAGGCTGACAGTCACCAGAGGGGAGAGGTGAGGAAATTTCAGGGGAAAAGGGGATGGGTTTAGAGGAACAAGTATAAAGGACACATGGACAAAAACTAGGGGGGTAGAAATGGGAGGGATGTGGGGAGGACTGAGGTGGTGGGCTGGGATGGGAGTAAATGACAGAAAACTGTATGAGAACAACAATTAAAATAAAATTAAAAAAAAAAACAACTATGTTTGAAGTTCACATGACTCATTGTAACTCATTCTAGGATTTCCTTATCCTATAGGAAATATTGAAGAGACAATAGTAAATCAATAAAGGGAGGACCACTAAGACTTACACTTTAAAAAAATGGAATTTGGGCAATCCACCAGAAAAGAATTATAATTAAAATACTAAGTGAAGGCACATATAACATGTAATGAATCTTGAAAAAGGAAGTGATATTAATGTTACATGTCCTTGCAAACAGTTATAGATATAGAGAATCTAGCAATGTAGCAGGTATGTGAATGTACATATATACTTTTCCCCTTTCCCTTTCCTTTATTCTTTTTTAGTGTGGGTTATTCGTAGCATTTACCTATATAATTCAGATCAGAAGGCATCAAACCAAGAAGAACCACTTCTGGATCTAATGAGGGTGACTATATGTTGCATAGAAAATGACAGAAGTGGACAATTTGATAGATCAGTTTTCATCTTTTTCCTGATTTGGAAGAAAGTGAGAGCATCTTCATGTTATGCCTCATTGAATTATTTCATGTCAGCAGAGATACTAAGTTATGATAATAGATATGAGTCAAGAGGTGAAAATTTGTGCTGAGTGGCAATGGACACAATTTTTTTAGTCCAATGTCCTTTTGTCTTCATCTGCAGACATTGCCACCCACCTACTCTTACTCTTTATTGAAGGATAGTTGACCTTACAGGATGTACTTCATAGATTCCCATGGCAACCAACTTATGGCTGGGTTTAACCTATGAATAACTGATAAAGGAAAAAACCAGGGTATCTCTCTTTTTCATTCTTGATATCTGAAACAAGGGTACCAGGTTGCATTTCTGATAGAGCTATAGCTTACATCTTTGGCCCCAGCTCTCACTATACAGACCCACCAGGGTATCAGCTTCCACTCCTCTAGTAACTGTCCTTTTCATTGTTCCCTTCAGCCTGGTAGTCGCTCATGTTGGTTATCTCTTGGTTATTTAATGATTATTTTGGCTTGCTTTTTACATTACTTTATAATCAATATTTTGCATTAAATTCCATCTGATATAAATAACCAAAGTGAATTGTGTTTACTTATTAGACTCTGATAAACATATAGAGAGAAAACAACAAAATACTAGGATCAAAGTACATAGGTCTTGGTGGAGGAGAAGATCTAGTAAAGTCAGGTACCAGAGAAAATAATCCAGAAGAGAAGAGGTGATGATTAGACAGTGAGATGTTTGAAACGAGATTAGGAGAAGTTTGTAATCATTGATAATTTTATCAAGTTTAAGCATGAGAATTAGTGTTAGAGATACTTGAAGGAAAGTGTCATTTTGGGAGAAGAGGAATTGGAACTGAATGCCAGGGTACTGGAAAGAACCTTCTGGTGAGTAGTAAAATCACTAAGAATTTTGACAAGGGAGGGTTGGTGAGAACGCATAAAATCCATGGAGAGTGACAGCACTGACCAGAGACATGGGAGCCTCAAATTAAATTTAATTTTTCTAAAATTTTACTATCAAACCATCTAATGGAGTGTTCTATTTTAGTGGTTTACTGTTGATATTGTAAACAAACAAACAAACAAGCAAACAACCCTTGTTACTATCAAACTGGCTATTTTTTTTTACCATTTACAAACTTCAACTATTTCTAATTTGTTGGCTACTAGGTTCTGCCAGCTGCACATAAGGACTTGTCATCTTGGAAATGAAGAGGTACCAGGACAATAAGTCCTTCTTTAAAACATTATAATTAAAATTTGTATAAACATATAATTAGTCTCATTCCTGCTGAGATGACTTCCCACAATATATTTAGAATTGTTGAAAGGTCACTGTAGGAGTAGGTACTTTAGAAAATTATATTGGCCAGCTTTTTGTCAGCATCTGAATAAGCAGAATTCTATAGATTTGCTACTCTGCTATGATTTTGTTTGATTCATTTTATCCAATCCATGATTATTAAATACATATTGTGCTAAATATATAGGATACACAAATAAATTAAACATTCTCTCCTTGCCCATGAGGCATTTTAATAATGGCTTTTAAAACTTTTAAATGCTATACATATTATTAAGCCCATAGAGTCCTTCTCTGAAAAAAAAAGCATTTATTAATTCATTCACTAATTCTTTCAAACACCTTATGTCTTTAGTAATGTGCCACACTATATAAATACACCAGGAATAAGAATATGCTATTCTACATCTTAAAAACATATTTTTAAATTTGTAACTTTTATCTATCTCATTTTATATTTTACTTTGTCGGCTAGTTTTCTTTATATAGTGCTACACTATAATGAAATAAAATTTTACATGAATGACCAACAAAATATAATACCTCATAGCCACAAATACATTCTTAAGTTATTGGCATAAGACTTCAAATCATTTATGAGTGTTTTTACTGAATAGACAATGTTGATTTTACCTACATGCATTTACTGTAATTTCTGGGTAAAGTAATACAACAAATGGCAGGCTTCTAAGCCATGCAAGCTGTCAGAGAACTCTCCAAATCCCTCAGCACTTCAGCTGCTTCGAGTATATAAACAGGCCTGTAACAATGCACGGTTTTAAAGAAAAGGTTTGTGAATACATTTTCCCTTTAAACTTCTTTAAGAAAATCTGTGCTTCCTAAACTCTGGTAATTACCTCGGGAGCTCTCATCCTGGGCATTTTTGATATGATAAAAAATCATATGATATGATTTTGGTCAAGAATTTAATTAGTTGGATGTGAACCAAGTTAACTTTTGCAGAAGTGAGATTATCAGTCCTCATGATACATACATTTCCGCACTGTTAAGAGTTGCCAAATTTCTCTGCTAAGTGATTGTTACCAATTATATTATCAGAAATATATATTTTCCTTTTCCTATATCCATACTAATACTCTTACTGAATATTATTTTTTCCAGTTGTGGAATGTGACATTAAATCGTGTTGCTTCAGCTTTCCTGATTAATATAGTAAGGATGGACAACTCGTCCCATGTTTATTAAAAATCCCAATATTTCTCTTGAATTATCTTTGAAAATATTTTTGTAAAATTTATCATTAGATGTTTGTTCTTTTCCTTACTCAATCATATAATTTTATATGTATTTTCTCCACTATTTCCTTGTTAGTTACATGGGTTGCAAATATTTTCTAGATTGTGGATTTCATTTTTTCTTTAAATATTCTGTGTCTAGTGGAAACTTTTTATAAAGATAATTATAACTTTAAATTAACTTTTAAGAAATAGTACATAGAAGTCCTGTATGTACTTTGCCCAGTTTCTTACGATGGTAATATTTTGTGAAACTATAGTATAGAACAACCAAGACATTGACATTGACACAATTCAATGGCCTTATTCAATATTCTCTAACTTTACTTACATTTATTTGTTTTCATTTATATAGCGACATACAATTTTATCACCTGTGTAAATTCTTGTATCCACCCCCACAGTCAGAATATTGAATAGTGCCATCACAACAGTGACCCTGCCTGTTGCCTTTATGCAACCATATCCATCTTCCTCCTGACAGTCTTCCCCCACCCCATTCCTCCACTCTACCTCCAATCCCAATAACTAGCAAGCACTAATCTCTTCTCCATTTCTAAAGTTTTGTAATTGCCAAAGGTATAAATGGAATTCTACAGTTGGTCATCTTTTGGAATCAGCTTTTTTATACAATATATTTCCTTGGAGATTCAATTAAGTTGTTATGTGTATGAATAGTTTGTATCCTTTTATTCTGAGCGATATTCCATTGTATATATAATTATTATATATAATTTTATAATATATATATTATTATTATATTATTTATAATAATATAATAATAATTATTATTATATTTATATAAAATGTTTCACAGTTTGTTTAACCACTCATCTGTCAGATGCTTTGAAGGTATATTACCAAATATTCACTAAATGAAATTTTCACAGGAGAAGAATGTACCACTAAAGATATATTATACAAAATTGCATGAGACAAGAAAACCATTTTCACTGTGACTTGCATTCAAAAGCATGAAAGAAGAGAATTAGTATTTCCAAGACTAGAGACCATAAAAAATAGGTTTTATGAATAGGCAAGGTTACAAAATAACAAATAAAAACAAACAACTGTTTAAGTAGTATAAAGAAATAAAAATTAATAAACAGATAAAGACCCAGTTTAGCCTAGCTTGAAAAGATAACTAATGAACTAAATAAGAAAAACCATAGAGGAATAAAAATGAGAAAGTCCAACAAAATATGTATAAAAGAAGATGAAGTGAGGTACTTTTAATATAAGCAATGATTGTGGATATGCCAGAATTGATAAAATTCTTGCCTATTCAAGTTCAAGAAATACATCACTGAGTAGAATAAATCTACATTTAGACATGTGATAGAAAAAAAAACCCTGACAAATAAAAAAATTAAAGCTTCTGAAGATAAAAATAAAATACTATATCCAAAGAAAAGGAACAATTGGATTTTCAAAAGTCACATCAAATGCTAGAACAAAAACTGGAAACAGATGAAATATTTTCTTATGGAGTTCAACAAAGACTCAATCTCAAACTTAAAACTAAGTTATGATTGAAGAAAAAAGCAAAATATAACACAAAAAAATAGTGATATGTATATCAGATAAGAGACTTTAAAGTATAGAATGATTTTTATAATAATATAAACAATAGAAATTCAAATAACATGCATAAAATGGATGAATAAGTGTTCACTGAGGAAATATAAATTAACACCATAATTGGATCCAACTACACACCCACTAGAATGACTAAAGTTAAATAGTTGCAAATCCCACACACATTCTTCGGGCAAATGGAAAAAGGTACAAATGCTTTGGAAAATGACAAAGATTGAAATAATATTATCTTTTTAACAGGTAAGAAAATGCATGTTGTGTTTTAACTCCACAAGATAATGAGATAAGAGGTTTATACAAAGACCTCAAACATTTATTATCTCGGTGTACTAGCATCTTATTACCAACAGCAACTTCTATTAAGAAGAAAAAATAAAAAATGACGGCTAAAATAACCTGTTCGGGTCCTCACAGCTGGGTGAGAGGTATAGACATGACATAAACTGTGTTATTTATCTAAACTATGGTGTGGTATACAGCGCTATAGTTAATCAAACTGTCAAGAATGCCATATACTTTTTTTAGCTTTCAAAGAACTCCAATACATACTGGATTGGCCAAAAAGTTGTTGTTGTTGTTGTTGTTTTCCTCATAAGATGACTCTAGTAGTGCTAAGTTGTCTTTAACCTCATTTGAAATAATTTTGTCAAGAAAATACTGGAGGAAAAGGGGAAGGGTTTACAGGAACAAGTATAAAGGACACATGGACAAAAACTGGGGGCGGGGAAGGAGGTGGGGAGGGCTGGGGCAGTGGCCTGGGCTGGGAATAAAAGACAGAAAACTGTACAAGAACAACAATTAAAATAAAATTAAAAAAAAAAAAAGAAAAGAAAATAAGTCCCCATAACTTCTAGCTGTAAAACCTAGTGGATTTTGGATGGTAGGAGAAACTTCAGGATTCTTAGGAATCTTCCCTTAAGTGGCCCATAACAGACTTGGGACCCACAGAGACTCATTCCCTCTGAGCCTCAGCACAGGGGCAGCAGCTGGAAGTGCACCAGTGGCATATGGGGAGAAATGAAAGTGTCTGGCACCAGGGTGAGTGCTGGGGGACAGTTTCTTCCCCAACAAAACTGCAAAGGTAAAACAGTGGCATCGTTCACTTTCTGAACTGCCCCCCACAACAGAGCTATGGAGTGGCAACACCGTATCAAAGACTCCTGGTTCACATGGTTTGCCACACCCAGGCATTTATCTAAGTTCCACCCCATACAACTTGCTGGTGAACTTTTCTATAATAGGCCACACTACTAAGACAGTCCTAGGAATCCAAGGAGCCCTACCTTACATATAGAAATAAACACAGGAAGGTTGCCAAAATGAGCAGACAAATAAATATGGCTCAAATGAAAGAATGGAACAAAGATCGAGAAAAAGAACACAAAGAAATGATGATAAGAATCTGTGAGGTGCAGAGGTCAAAACACTGGTTATCAGGATGCTCAGGAAACTCACTGGGTACTTCAACAGCATTAAAAAAAAAACCCAGGTAGAAATGAAGCTTACACTAAGTTAAATAAAGAAAAAAATTACAGGGAACCAACAATGGAGAAGATGAAGCCTAAAATCAAATCAATGATTTGGGACATAAGGAAGAAAAAGAACATAAAACATCCAATCAGAAGGGCAAGAAGAAAAACATCCAAAAAGTAATAGGCTAAAGACCTTCTGGGAAAGCTTCAAACATAACAACATTTGAATCATAGGGGTGCTGGGAGGAGAAGAGAAAAAGCAAGAAACTGAAAACTTATTTGAAAAAATAATGAAAAAAAAATTTCCCTAATTTGGTGAAAGAAATAGACATACCAGTACAGGAAGCACAGAGAATCCCAAACAAGATGGACACAAACAGGGCCACACCAAGAAACATCATAATTAAACTGCCAAAGTTGCAGAGAAGAGATAATCTTTAAAGGAGAAAGAGAAAAGCAGATAGTTACCTACAAAGGAGTTTTATAACTGTCAGCTCCTTTTGACAATCAGCTCTTGAGCTGATTTCTCAGCTCCTTGAGAAATCAGCTCTTTTGATTTCTCAAAAGAAACTTTGCAGGCTAGAAGGAACTGGAAAGAGGTATTCAAGTGATAGAAAGCAAGGACATACAGCCTAGATTACTCTATACAGCAAAGTTGTCATATAGAACTGAAGGGCAGATAAAGTGCTTTCCAAAGTAAAGCTAAAGGAGTTCATCATCATCAGGACAATATTATATAAAATGTTAAAGGGATTTATTTAAGAAAGAGAAGACAATCAAAACAATGAACATTAAAATGGCGAGAAATTCACAGCTGTCAACAATTGAATCTAAAAACAAACTAAGCAAACAAGCAGAACAGAAACAGAATCATAGATATGGAGATTATTTGGAGGGTTATTTATCAGTTGGGAGGGGGAAGTGGGAGAGTGGGGGAAAAGGTTCAGGGATTAAGAAGTAAAAATTGGTATGTACAGAATAGACAAAGGGATATGAAGAACAGTATAGGAGATGGAGTAACCAAAGAACTTATATGCATGACCCATGGACATGAACTAAGTGGGGGGATTGTAGGAGAGAATGGGTGATACTGGGTGGAGAGGCAGAGGGGGAAATTGGGACAACTGTAATAGCATTATTCATTTATAAATATAAAACAACAGTGGTATATACCTATATCTAGCTATCTATCTATCTATCATCTATCTATCTATCATCATCTAATGAAATATTACTCAGCCATAAACAAGAATGAAATCTTACTATTTGAGAAAACATAGACAGAACTAGAGGGTATTATGCTATCTGAAATTAGTTAGATAGAGATAGAATGACAAATACTATAGGATTCCATTCATGGAGCAAAATAAACAACAACAAAAACAGACTCATAGATACAGAAAACTATTTGATGGTTGCCAGAAGGGAAGAAGGTTGGGAAGTGGGTGCAAAATGTGAAAGGACTAAGAACTACAAATTAGTAGTCACAAAATAGTCACAGGGACATAAACTACAGTGTAGGGAATAGAGTCAATAATATTGTAATAACTATGTGTGGTAGTAGGTAAATGCTTAAAATGTAGAGGGATCACTGTAAAGTACATGATTGTCAAACCACTATGCTGTACACCTAATGCTGAAACTAGTGCAAGATAATATTGAATATATACTGTAATTAAAAAATAAAAAATTAAAATCCCTTTCTCATACAGCTTTATTTAAAGTTTCTCAAAAGCTCTAAAATTTGATACTAACCACTTTGTATGAAAAACAAACTCAAACATAGTTTATAAATTATGTGTGCTTATAAAGAAGAAATAAATATTTTTTAAAAAAGAGCTGAATAGATCGACCATCTATTGGAAGTATAAACTGATACAAGTTTGGTGTAAATAGTAAACTGAAATAGCATAAGCATTATGCCATTTTATAATTCTAAGTATCCTTCTCAGAAAAATATTTCTGGAAACTAAAAAACATTTACAAATGTTAAAAGAACTTTAGTGAAGCATTGTTTATAATAATGAAATAAAAACAAGACACAACATACATGTTTCTATATAGAGAAAGAAGTAATGAATATATGCATCATTTGTGGCTGAAAATATGTATAGAAATTAAAGGAACTAAATCTATATTTAATAATATCACTGAATCTCTGGGACATTACTAAAAGAAAAAACAATATAATATAGTTAATGTTCCATAATACCATTTAAGTAAAACTAAAAAAAAAAAATTAAACACACAAAGCATTGGTAATACTAAATAAAATCTATTGACATTCCTGAGTAACTATGAATGTTTAAAAATGGACATGAGCTATTTGGGGTCCATATAAATTTTTGAAATGTTTGTTCTATGTCTGTGAAATATGCCATTGGTACTTTAATAGGTATTGCATTGAATTTGTAAATTGCTTTGGTAGTATAGACATTTTGATGATGTTATTTCTTCCGATCCATGAACACGGTATATGTTTCCATTCGTTTGTGTCTTCCTTGATTTCTTTCTTCAGAGTTGTGTAATTTTCTGCATACAGGTGTTTTACCTCCTTGGTTAGGTTTATTCCTAGGTAGTTTATTTTTCTTTTTGCTATATCGAATGGGATTTTTTTTCTTGATGTCTGCTTCTGCTGTTTCATTGTTGTTCTACGTAAATGCTTTTGATTGCTGGATACAAACACTTGTCTAAGGAGGATGTACAGAGGATCCAGAGACACATAAAAAGATGCTCAATATTGCTAGCTATCAGAGAAATGCAAATTAAAACCACAATGAGATACCACTTCACACTAGTCAGAATGGCCATCATAAACAAAACAACAAACAACAAGTGTTGGAGAGGTTGTGGAGAAAAGGGGACCCTAGTGCACTGTTGGTGGGATTGCAGACTGGAACAACCACTAAGGAAAACAGTATGGAATTTTCTCAGAAAACTAAAAATAGATCTACCTTTTGACCCAGCAGTCCCACTGCTAGGATTATATCCTAAGAACCCCGAAACACGAATCCAAAAGAACCTATCCACCCCAATGTTCATGGCAGCACAATTTGCAATAGCCAAGTGTTGGAAGCAACCTAGGTGCCCATCAGTAAATGAATGGATCAAGAAACTATGGTATATTTACACAATGGAATCCTATGCAGCAGAAAGAAAGAAGGAGCTCCTACCATTTGCAACAGCATGGATGAAACTGGAGAACATCATGCTAAGCGAAATAAGCCAGGCAGTGAAAAATACCACATGATCTCACCTTTAACAGGAACCTAATCAACAAAACAAATAAATAAGCAAAATATAACCAAAGACACTGAAATTGAGAACAGACTGACAGTCACCAGAGGGGAGATGGGAGGAAATTTCAGGGGAAAGGGGAAGGGTTTAGAGCAACAAGTTTAAAGGACACATGGACAAAAATTAGGGGTGGTGGAAATGGGAGGGAGGTGGGGAGGGCTGAGGTGGTGGGCTGGTATGGGAGTAAAAGACAGAAAACTGTACAAGAACAACAATTAAAATAAAATTTTAAAAAATGGACATGAGATAATTCGCTTTCTTAAGTAATTTTGTACATTTTAAGGGAATATATATAAAACATAAATACACAGGAAAAAGAAAAACGTATCAAAGTATTAATAGTAGATAATTCTAGGAACTTGCAATACAACTACTTCTTTTTACTTTTAATTTTCTTATGTTTTTCAAAATTCTTAAAATAAAATTGAAGAGAAAGAAAAGAAGTAGTTACTGAAAATACTTGATAACCTCCTTCATCTGCCTTCTAAGGATGAATTGAGGATTGTAGTGCTAAAAGATTGACTTTCTTGTTAAGTGAACAGAATTTTAAAAAGGAGAAATGGGAAGTTAGAGAAGTAAAAGATAAAAATAAAAGCGCATGCCTTTAGAATTTATAAGAATGTACAACATATTTGGGTAAATAATGAGGCTCCATCTTAGAAAATATTAAATTTATATTCTTTCAAACATTCTTCTAGGTACTGCAGATTCAAGTGGATAAGCATAAAATAAGGCAACACGTAACAGGTAAAAGAGAAAGACAATTATTATAGATGATGCAGGCTGATGATGTTTGCTGCACACAAAAGTCCCTAACTCATTCTGATACATGAAGGGAGACAGGATCATCAACAAACACTTGAAATGAAAAGTGTTGTGAGAGCTGAGACTAGAAGAAACAATTAGATATTAGCCAGGTAATCCTGCAATGTGGCAGAAGGTTTAGAGTGATTGAAGAGAAACTGATACTCTTGAGAAAACAAAATTCTCTTGCTGATTTTTTTATACCATAGCCCCAAATCTGGCAGAAAAGCAACAGTTTCTATTTTATAAATAAATCAGAGAACTAGATAACCTTCTCCTACATCCTGTGTCCTATTTGTAAATTAAGGATTTTATATTTTGAATAACCCTATAAGAAGCTAAGAGTGATAAAATTAGATATAAAGGAATATTCTATTTCAAATTTAACTTACTGTATATAAATTTTTAATTATGTATCTTAACTGAGAGAAATGCCAACACTTTTAGTATAGCCATATTTTAATTTACTATTTGCCTTAAATGTTCTTTGATAAAATTTACCACAGAGTGAATTTCAAGACATTTTAATATTAGTTATTTTAACACTAATAAAACTATTTTAACAATATTATTAAATTACAATATAATATGATCTATTAACTATTAAACTTTTAATAATGTTTATTTTCATGAAATGTCATAACTACAAAACTATGTGGAAGATTAAAATAGATATGAATGGTATTCATATATATATATTGATATAATATTCATTATATTTTTCCCATTACCATTTAGTCCGCTTAGACCTCCTTCTCCCCAGCAATCACCTCACTGTTATCCATGTCCATGAGTCCTTTTGCCTTTTTGCTCAATCCCTCCCTGCCCTGGAACCTTCCCCCTCTACTGCTCTCCGCTAGCTGGCATTGGTTCTCCGTCAATGTGTCTGTTTCTGTTTTGCTTTTTAATTTAGTTTGTTCATTAGATTCCACATGAGTGAAATCATATAATATTTGTCTTTCTCTGATTGGCTTATTTCACTTAGTATAATGTTCTCCAGGTCCATCCATACTATTGCAAAGAGTAAAATTTTCTTCTTATCTACCACCCAGAAATATTCCATTGTGTAAATGTCCCACAGTTGTTTTATCCACTCATCTACTGATGGACACTTGAGCTGCTTCTGTACCTTGGCAATTGCAAATAATGCTGCAGTGAACACAAGGGTGCTTATCTTCTTTCGAATTAGTGTTTTGGTTTCCTTCGCATATATTCCCAGAAATGGGATTGCTGGGTCAAAGGGCAGATTCATTTTTAATTTTTTGTGTTATCTACATACTGTTTTTGACAGTGGCTGCACCAGTCTGCATTCACACCAACAGTGCAAAAGGGTTCCCCTTTCTCCACATCCTCACCAGCACTTGTTTGTTGATGTATTGATGATAGTCGTTCTGACAGATGTGAGATGGTATCTCATTGTGGATTTTGTTTGTATTTCTCTGATTATTAAATGATGTTGAATATCTTTTCATGTGTCTATTGGCCATCTATATGTCCTCTTTGGAGAAATATTTTTAAAGTGAAATAAGAAAAAGAAAAAAATAAGAAAATAAAATTGCTTATTTACTCATAGTAAAATATTAAAATTTGACTTTTTAAGTTTTCTTTAAATAAATATTTATTTTATATAATTTTGGAAACTTTAATTTCTATCCTGGAAGTGTTGGCAATGAAATTCTGTGTTTTCAAAATCAGAATTATAATTATTTGTCATATAATAATTAACATATTTTAAATTATTTTTCAAAAAGTTTTCTTCATTTAATTTACCAGCAATAATTAGCAAGGATTTTTAGAGTCTTTAAAGTACTACTTTTAGTTATGAGGAAGGAATTAGATAATACACTTAGTATCTCTTTTAATAATTATGGTATTCTTACACATTTCAAATAACTCTTTTGGATTTGGGAAAATTAATAAAATCTAAACTATGAAGTACAAAAAAGGGAAGTAAAAAGCAATTATAGGTAGGCATTTCATTGTTATTACATTTCATATAAACAACAGCTTGCATTTATTTTGTGATCTGCTTTTTCCCCCAACCATATTCTAAAAATGAAAATATAACCCTATATTATCATTTTTAGTGACTGCATATTAATGAAGTTAAGTACATAAGTTATTTAAATTTAATGCTAATGAACACATAGGTTGATTTCAAATCAATTTTTGTTAAAATATAGGAATGAAACTACTTAGACATATATTTTTTCATATTTGTGTAAGTCTTTAAGATAAAATCTTAGTGCAGTTGATATCTCAAAGGAAGCTCATCTGAACTCAGCCATCATTTACATAAGAAAACTTCCGTGACTTGCTCCCTCACAGACTGAATTATTTGTCCTTGTTAAGTGATCCTATTGTGCCTATGTACCTTATTTATGTCTCTGCTTTCCTATGTGTATGTCTGATTCTTCACAAACTTCCCGAAAGGCAGGAGCTGCACACTATAGTAGGTCCTCAAAGCTTAGTATTTAATAAATATTTATTAATTTGAATCATTCTTGCTGACATAATATAAAGAAATAGATCTGTAAGTGCTAAAATCATTAAAAATATGCTTGAATCATGGAATGGTTGTGAGATATTAAAAGGCTCCAATGATTCTCTGCAATATACTGGAGATGAAACTACTCCACCCTAGAGAGACTTTAACTGTTGTACCTACAGACATGAAGAAATAATTAAGTAAATGAGTAGCAATAATATGAATATTAGTAGATCATTGTAGGCTGAATCTCTCTCCTTTTAATTTCTGGTATGGAATTCTACACTACTTATGGAGATACAATTAAAACTGAATTTCTTGATATATTCATAGCTGCTTTCAAGACTTTGATCGCCTTTCTTGAAACTCTTATATCAGTCCAAAGTTAGGTTCTAGGGACTGTATTTGCTCCCCAGCATTTATATGTTGAAGCTTGATGCCCCAGTGTGATGGTATTTGAAGATGGGGCTTGGGAGGAAATTGGGTTTAGATGAGTCATCATGGGATTGTTCCTTCATGAAGGAAACTTTATGAGAGACTCTCTCTCTCTCTTTTTCTCTCTTTCTCCCTCCCATGTAAGTGCCCAGTGAGGCCATCAGCAAGCCAGAAAGAGCTTTCACCAGAACTCAACCATGCTGGCCTCCTGATCTTAGACTCCCAGCCTCCAGACTAAGAGAAATGTTTTATTGTTTAAGCCTCTCAGTTTATAGTATTTGTTATGGAATTGCAGGCTGAATAAGACACTAAGGAAACTAGAATATTAAGATAAATCTTTTCCCTAATCCAAGTACCCAAGCCAACACAATGTTTTTGGCTGTTTGTTTAATCACTACAAATAATAAAAAAATAAAATAAATAAAAAATAAAGTAAAATAATAAAAAATAAAACAGTACACAGGATATGAACTTTCTATTCCAAGAGAATATTGATAATATTTTATTATCTTTATTTTTAGTTAAATTTTAAGTCCATAAATATTTTAGAGAACTAATATATGCCAGATATTATAGAAGTTACAAAGAAGTACCCTATTTTGTCATGTATAATGCATTCCCACATATACTGTGCACCCACCTTTTTGATCCAAACTTTCAGGAACAAAATCTTTCATTTTAATTTTTAAATTCAATTATCTATTTATTTATTTATATTTAGAAACAAAACTGGTTATCCTACTCTGGGGTATTATTTTTCATATGGATATCATTGTTTGCTTTCTAGAGTTATACTTTTAATGCCTAAATATAAGCAAAAGAATTAAAAACATTTATATAGATACAGAATTAGTACTACCCATGTATAATGTGCATCCTTATTTTTCCCAGAAATTTGAACAAAACAGTGTGCATTATAAATGGCAAAGCACACCACCTATAAAACACACTTCTTCTATAATTAATTTATATGAAATGAGCTAAATGTCCTTCATTTGACTGATAAAAATGTTTTTGTTTAGTATACATTGGTCTGGTGCTAGATATACTCCCCAGTGAATCAGACCTGATAATTTAATAGGAATATAGATTTAATTATAAAACAGTCCATAATTATATATTATAAAAAAGTGTGCTGAAGAAAAATGTATAATGATGGATTGAGTCTTATAAAAATTAAAAAATTAAGAAGATCTTTCTGATATAGGAAGATAAGAATAAGACAAATGGCATTGTACAATAAAAAATAAATGACCAATAACAAAGGAGAATCACAAAAGTTATGAAACTGTTTTAAATGAGAAAATATATCAAGCTTAGTGAGATTTTATGCTGTAAAGAAACACTTGTGTAAATTTGATAGAAATTGTAATACTTGACAAGAATATTGCAGTATGTATCTCATTTTGGTAGATGGATGAGAAGACATTCTAAAATAATGAGTCCGCATAGACAAAACAACTTAATTGAAAATATGAGGGATAAATTTAAAAGACAACATACAGTTAAAATGCCATTTATGTAGAGAAATAATGAAATCTAGACAGGTCTAGAGCAGATTGGTGAGAGCACGGTGCCTTATGATACAAGTTTGTAATACAGTGGAAAAAATCAGTTAAAATAAATGAATGAAATAGCAATTTTGACACAAAAGGAAAAGAAAAAATGTGACAAAGAAGAATCTAACATAGCTTATTGAAGAGGTATCAACGATATCCACTTTTGAAAGACATTAGGATCTTTGCAAAATATGTGGTAAAACAAAACCAAATAAACAGACAAAGAAAAAGAAAATGCCATTCAAGTGGATTGAAACAGATAAAAGCTAAAAATAGCAGGTGATATTTAAATTTGTAAGTTATATACGTAGATACAGATATATAGATATATGGTATATAAACATATATCAAACTGTTTAAAAGCCACAATAGTGAATTACATCATTCTCCACCAGTTACAAGCAATACTTAACCTATCTCCAATTTCATCTGTAAAACAACTATGTAGAGTTTAACTCACAGTCCTATTTGAAAACCAATAAATTAATACCCCTTAGCTAAGTGAAATAAGTCAGAGAATGGCAAATGCCATAGGATTTCACTTATGTATGGAATCTAAAAACAAAATAAACAAATAAATAGAAATGGACTCGTACAAGGGAACAGACTGGTGGTTTCCAGAAGAGAAGAAGGCTGGGTGAAAAAGGTGAAGTGATGGAGGAGTACATAGTGGTAGTCACAGAACAGTCATGGGGGTGAAGTGCAGCATAGGGAATATAGTCGGTAATATTGTACTAACTATGCTTGGTGCCACATCTGTACTTAAAATATAGGGAGATCACATAATTATCTAACTAGTATGCTGTACACCTGACACTAATACAAAATAATATTGAATTTAAACTGTAATTGAGAAATAAAATTTAAATTAAACAAAATAAAAGAATACCCTTAATAATATTAGAAGAGTACCTAGAAAATAATAAATGCTCAAGAATCATTGGTTTCTAGTATGGCATGATAGTTATTTATTATGTTAGAAAGAATTCCAACAGAAAATATTAAGGAAAAGTCTTATAAAATTTCTTAATTTCAGTGTGTGTGTGTGTGTGTGTGTGTGTGTATCATACACAGCTCTAATCATGATGATTAAACAGTTACAAGAAGAAAACAATATCACTGTTCTTATAGAGTTTATACTGAAGTAACAGGGACAGAATAAAAACATGCATTTTAATATCACAGTTTTAAATGATATTTTAAAATGCAATAAACTAATGAGTTTATATTAACAATACAGTTATCTGTGAATGGATTTTTGAAAAATTTTTAAGCAGGAACCCATATGAAATGAAAGCACTGTCTGTGCAAATATTTTGATATAAAATGCTGTAGACACAAGAGAGAAAATGTGCAAATGTCTAGAGTGGGAAAAGCAAAAACAAATTTGGCAGAGTTGGGTGACAGTGAGAAGGCTGCACAGCTAGAGCGCAATGGGGAAGAGGAAGAGAGGTAGAAGGTGAAAGTAGAGGCGGGGCTGGGATCCGGAGTGTTATCTGATACCGACTATTTTAAAGAC
The DNA here is from genome assembly GCA_039655065.1 of Glossophaga mutica. Classification (NCBI taxonomy): domain Eukaryota; kingdom Metazoa; phylum Chordata; class Mammalia; order Chiroptera; family Phyllostomidae; genus Glossophaga; species Glossophaga mutica. The sequence goes on from CM077304.1 coordinate 81,644,043, forward strand.
TTGATAAATTTGACAATGGTTATGTGAAATCATTATAATATTTTGAAAAGAAGTGGATCAGGATCTCTGATTTATAGTTCTAAAAAAGATTGTAGAGAATTTAAATTTGACCACAGAAGCAGTGATTTGGCATCTCTCTCTCCTCCTCTCTCTCTCTTCATAGAAATGGTCTTAAATTAACAAGGGGGACAAGAAATCAAGGAAAAATTCCATTTTTAGTGAAACTAAGCTAAAACCCTGAACTACAAAATAGTAAAAAGTCTTCCAGAGTATAGTGAATATCAAAAAGCAGTGTAGGAACCAGAAGGCAAAAAGAAAACTACAAGGCCAGAAATTTGGTAAAGAGTCAGTGAAATAACTTCAAACATGAGCACAAACATTTATGTGTTAAAACTATCACACATTTGCAAAAGCAGGGATTCTTGGAGGTGACAGGGCGCATATCAGAGGTATGAGATGTTCTGTAACCAACTTGATTCTAAGAATGAGAAGAGGTATTTCTAGATAAAAATCACATTAAATAAATCATATTTGAAAAGGTCAGTCTTTATGGCTAGGTGAAAAAGAAACCTGTTACAAAAGAAATCTTACAGCTGCCCATTTCTATTAACTGAGAACAAGACTAAATACACTCACACTCAAAATCTTGGACCATAAATAAATTTACACCGGGCACAGGACACACCTGTGGCCATTCACTTACATGACTTTCTTACACATTAATGGTTCTTGACTTTCCTATAAATTAATGGTTCAGGGTATTAAATTTCTATAATAGATGAATAAACAATAATCAATACACATACAACTAATATTTTTTAAAAGAAGGGAAACTAAAAAAACAATCAAACATAATAAATACACTGCCATATAAAATTACTACATCAAGTAGATGATCAAATATTTTCCATGAATTACAAAAGTTAACAGGTATCTATGGAGCATATACACAGGTCACAATTCTAACATCTAAAGGAAGAAATTGGTGCTCGCTTCGGCAGCACATATACTAAAAATTGGAACAATACAGAGAAGATTAGCACGGCCCCTGCGCAAGAATGACACGCAAATTCGTGAAGCGTTCCATATTTTTACCAGAAACTACAGGGAAGCTACGATGAACTCAGTGCAAACTATATCAACATGAAAAAGGAAATAGAAACTATCAAAAAGGGCCAAGAGGAAATGAATACAATTTCTGAGCTGAAGAACACAGTAGAAGGAATGAAAAGCAGAATCGATGAAGCAGAAGATCGGATCAGTGAGTTGGAGGACAAAGTAGAAAAAAACAGCCAGATAGAGCAAGAAAAGGAAAAGAGTCTCAGAAAGGATGAAGAGGGTTTAAGAGAAATGCAAGACAACATGAAACGTAATAATATCCGTATAATAGGAATACCAGAAGGAGAAGAAGAAGAGCAAGGGATAGAAAACCTATTTGAAAACGTAATGATGGAAAACTTCCCTAATTTGGTGAGAGAAAAAGTCACACAAATCCAGGAAACACAGAGAGTCCCTATCAAGAGGAACCCAAACAGGCCCACTTCAAGACACATCATCATTAAAATGGCAAACTTCCAAGACAAAGAGAGAATCTTAAAGGCAGCAAGGGAGAAAAAGGAAGTAACATACAAGGGAGACCCGATAAGGTTAGCAACTGACTTCTCAATGGAAACGCTCCAAGCCAGAAGACAATGGTAAGAAATATTCCAAGTAATGAGAACCAAAGGCCTACAATCAAGACTACTTTATCCAGCAAGGCTTTCAATCAAGATAGAAGGACAAATTAGGAGCTTCCCAGACAAAAGAAGTCTAAAAGAATACACCTCTACCAAACCAGTACTACAAGAGATACTAAAGGGACTGCTTTAAGGAAAGAAAGGAAAAGAGAGAGTGAGGAACACAGATACGAAAATGGCAATGAATCAGTACCTATCAATAGTAACCTTAAATGTAAATGGATTAAATGCTCCAATCAAAAGACATAGAGTAGCTGACTGGATAAGAAAGCATGACCCACACATATGCTGCCTACAAGAGACCCACCTCAGGACAAAAGACCTACACAGACTTAAAGTGAAAGACTGGAAACAAATTTTCCAAGCAAATGGACAGGGAAAAAAGGCCGGGGTAGCAATACTCATATTAGACAAAATAGACTTCAAAAGAAGAGCTATAAAGTGAGACCCAGAAGGTCACTTCATAATACTCAAGGGAAGAATCCACCAAGAAGACATAAACATTGTAAATATATATGCACCCAACATAGGAGCACCTAAATACATCAAGAAAATCTTAGAGGACTTCAAGAAAGATATTGACAGCAACACAATTATAGTAGGTGATTTTAACACCCCACTGTCAAAAATGGACAGATCTTCCAAACAAATTATCAAAAAAGATATTGTGGCATTGAACAGTACCCTAGACGAATTGGACTTAGCTGATATATATAGAGCCCTCCATCCCAAAGAAACTAAATACACATTTTTTTCAAACGCACATGGAACATTTTCAAAGATAGACCACATGATAGGACACAAAACAAGCCTCAACAAATTCAGGAAAATTGATATCATACCAAGCATTTTCTCCGACCACAAGGGACTAAAACTAGAAACCGACTTGATGGGGAAAATCCCCAAATCATCAAAATCATGGAGATTGAATAGCATGCAATTAAACAATGAATGGGTAAAGAATGAAATTAAGGAGGAAATCAAAAAGTTTCTGGAAACAAATGAAAATGAACTCACAACAACCCAAAACTTATGGGACACAATGAAGGCAGTCCTCAGAGGGAAGTTCATAGCAATACAGGCCTACCTAAAGAAGACAGAAACATTTCTAACAAACGACTTAACCCTACGCCTACAAGAACTCGAGGAACAACAACAAAGACAGCCCAGGGCAAGTAGAAGGAAGGAAATAACCAAGATCAGAGCAGAATTAAATGGCATAGAGACTAAAAGCACAATCCTAAGGATCAATGAATCCAGGAGCTGGTTCCTTGAAAAGATCAACAAAATCGACAAGCCTTTAAGCAGGCTCATCAAGAAAAAAAGAGAGAGGACTCAAATAAACACAATCAGAAATGAAAGAGGAGAGATTACGACTGACACCACAGAAATACAAAGGATTGTAAGAAATTACTATGAAGAAATGTATGCCAAGAAATTTGAAAACCTAGGTGAAATGGACAAGTTTCTAGAAAAATATAACCTTCCAAAACTCAATGAAAAAGAAACAGAAAGCCTGAACAGACCAATAACAGCTGGTGAAATTGAATCAGTAATCAAAACACTCCCGGCACACAAAAGCCCTGGACCAGATGGTTTCACAGGAGAATTCTACAAAACATTTAAGGAAGAACTAACCCCTATCCTTCACAGACTATTCCAAAAAATCCAAAATGATGGAAGACTCCCAAACTCTTTTTATGAAGCCAGCATCATCCTAATCCCAAAACCAGATAAAGACATAACAAAGAAAGAAAACTTCAGGCCAATATCACTGATGAATGTAGACGCTAAAATCCTCAACAAAATATTGGCAAACCGCATCCAACAATACATTAAAAAGATCATACACCAGGACCAAGTGGGATTCATCCCAGGGATGCAAGGAGGGTTCAACATTCGCAAATCCATAAATGTAATACATCACATAAACAAAAGCAAAGACAAAAATCACATGATCATATCAATAGATGCAGAAAAAGCTTTTGATAAAGTACAACACCCATTTATGATAAAAACACTCAGCAAAGTGGGAATAGAGGGAGCATTCCTCAACATAATAAAAGCCATATATGAGAGACCTACAGCCAACATCATACTCAATGGGCAAAAACTGAAATCTTTCCCACTAAGATCAGGAACAAGACAAGGCTGTCCACTTTCACCACTTCTATTCAATATAGTATTGGAAGTCTTAGCCACAGCAATTAGACAAGAAAAGGAAATAAAAGGCATCCAAATTGGAAAGGAGGAAACAAAACTATCATTGTTTGCAGATGACATGATAGTGTACATAGAAAATCCTATAGACTCGGCCAAAAAGCTGCTCGACGTAATAAATGAATTTGGCCAAATAGCTGGATACAAAGTCAATATCCAAAAATCAAAGGCATTTTTGTATACCAACAGTGAAACAGCAGAAGCAGAAATCAAGAAAAAAGTCCCATTAGATATAGCAAAAACAAAAATAAAATACCTAGGAATAAACCTAACCAAGGAGGTAAAAGACCTGTATGCAGAAAACTACACAACACTGAAGAATGAAATCAAGGAAGACACAAACAAATGGAAGCATATACCATGTTCATGGATCGGAAGAATTAATATTATCAAAATGTCCATATTACCCAAAGCAATTTACAGATTCAATGCAATACCTATTAAAGTTCCAATGGCATATTTCACAGACATAGAACAAACACTTCAAAAATTTATATGGAATCATAAACGACCCCGGATAGCGGCAGCAATTTTGAGAAAGAAGAGCAAAGTAGGAGGGATCACAATACCTGATACCAAACTGTATTACAAAGCCACTGTAATCAAAACAGCCTGGTACTGGCACAAGAACAGACACGTGGACCAGTGGAATAGAACAGAGAGCCCAGAAATAAACCCAAGTCTCTACAGTCAATTAATATTCGACAAAGGGGGCAGCAACATAAAATGGAGCAAAAATAGCCTCTTCAATAAGTGGTGCTGGGAGAACTGGACAGCTACATGCAAAAAAATGAAACTCGAGCACCAACTTACACCATACACAAAAATAAATTCAAGGTGGATAAAAGATCTAAATATAAGCCACGACACCATTAAAATTCTAGAGGATAATATAGGCAGGAAAATCTCAGATATTTCACACAGCAATATTTTCACTGATACGTCCCCTAGAGCAAGGGACATAAAGGAAAGAATAAACAAATGGGATCTCATCAAAATAAAAAGCTTCTGCACAGCTAAAGAAAACAGTATTAAAATAAAAAGAGAACCAACTGTATGGGAAAACATATTTGCCAATGATACCTCAGACAAGGGATTAATCTCCAAAATATATAAAGAACTTACAAGACTCCACTCTAAGAAGACAAGCAACCCAATTAAAAAATGGGCAAAGGATTTGAACAGACACTTCTCCAAGGAGGACATACAGAGGATCCAGAGACACATGAAAAGATGCTCGATATCTCTAGCTATCAGAGAGATGCAAATTAAAACTACAATGAGATACCACTTGACACCAGTCAGAATGGCCTTCATAAACAAAGCAACAAACAGCAAGTGTTGGAGAGGTTGTGGAGAAAAGGGGACCCTAGTGCACAGTTGGTGGGAGTGCAGACTGGTACAACCACTATGGAAAACAGTATGGAATTTTCTAAGAAAACTAAAAATGGACATACCTTTTGACCCAGTAATTCCACTGCTTGGATTATATCCTAAGAATCCTGAAACACCAATCCAAAAGAATCTATGCACCCCTATGTTCATAGCAGCACAATTTACAATAGCCAAGTGCTGGAAGCAACCTAGGTGCCCATCAGTTAATGAATGGATCAAAAAACTGTGGTACATTTACACAATGGAATTCTATGCAGCAGAAAGAAAGAAGGAGCTCCTACCCTTTGTGACAGCATGGAAGGAATTGGAGAGTATCATGCTAAGCGAAATAAGCCAGGCAGTGAAAGACAAATACCATATGATCTCACCTTTAACAGGAAGCTAATCAACAAAACAAACAAACAAGCATAATATAAACAAAGACACTGAATTTGAGAACAGTCTGACAGTGTCCAAAGTGGGAGGGGAGGGAATTTCGGGGGAAAAGAGGAACGGTTTAGAGCAACAAGTATAAAGGACTCATGGACAAAAACTATGGGGGGGTGGAAATGGGAGGAAGGTGGGGAGGGCTGGGGTGGTGGGCTGGGGCGGGGTAAAAGACAGAAAACTGTACAATATCAACAATTAAAAAATACTGATTAAAAAAAATAAATAAAGGAAGAAATTGAAGGAGGTGTAATGTTTCCTGTAAGGCTTAGAAAAGGAGTAGAATGAAATGATAAAAGGCATATGCAGGAGGGAAAATGCACAAAAATAAATTTTAAAATTTTAAAGAGAGTTAAAAAGAATTATGGAAAGTGATAGGCACAAATGATAAAGAGAAAACAAAAGGAATAGAGAATAAAAATAGACAAACAACTAAATATTTTGAAGGCTTAACAAGGATTAATGTGGAAACAGTTGATGTAAAAAACAAATAAGGAAAGCCAGTATTTGTAGAAGTGGATTTCCATTGAGCAAAAGAGATATAATGCAACAAAGCTAATATTTTATAATAAAAAAGGGCTTTGAAACTTCATATTGAAAAGAGGGTGTCCCATTCCAAGAAAAAATTGACCCCAAACTGTCAGCACTGTTTCACCACAGTACAGTTATTCATCATTGTCCTAAACCTCTGTAAAAAGATTTCTGACCATTTGATCTCATAGCACTCATAGCACACACAAACTACTAAAACTCTGCAGCACACCAAAAATGTATGTATATATTTTCCAATCCAATAAAAATAGAATAATTTTATTGTTTTACCAAAATAATAATAGTAATTACCTACCTTTTTGCTCCAAAGTGACTTTTTTAAACTCTGGGTGCTTCTACATGCATATAAGGATTTCTGGTACCAAGAATTAACCAATTAGATGCCACCTTATTATGTGATGTGTCCAATAAGATACAACTTTATTATATGACTTCAAAATTTATGGCTCAAGACAGAACACTTGCATGGACTGTGATTGTTGTATTGACTTTTGTCATTTTTTTCATGTGACAATCTAAAAGAAAAGAGGTCAGTGCTTCTGACTAGTCAGGTATTGCATATTTTAAAAATTATTGTGGTAGGTACACTGTTTAAAATTCGCTACTATAGGCAGTCAGTCAGAAAAAATGAAATTTTACATAAATTAAGATTAAATAGGGAAAATGTTAACTTTTTGAAGACTTTTACTATTGAGAACAAAATGGAAAAATAAAAATGATCAAGGGAAGAAATTATGATTTTAAAAGTTTATATTCTGTCAAATCATCTTTCAAGAATAAAAGCCATAATGTATTTTAAATATACAAAATTGCTCCTATGAAATCTCTTTGATATAAATACTAAAATAAGAACATCAGTCAAATAAAAGACTATTAGAAAAATCTCTGGGTAGAGGGGGAATGTGGAAGCATATTATACATTTATCTATAGATAGAATATTAAGATGAATATGAGTCTTTGGGTAAAGAAATAGAAGGTACGTGCTATATGCCTTAACATAGAGTTAGAGAAAAAAGTACAGAGAGCAGAAAGTATGCTCATTACTCACCATTCTGATAATAGCTAACATTAAAAACTGTGAAGAACTGTACAAACATTTCTCAAATCAGTATATTAATAATACTGCCTAAACTAAATTAATAAAGAGAAAGATTTTCACATTGAAGCTCAAAGTATCCTAACCTTTTGCTGCATATAAAAGATAAGCCTAACACAAAGTGATTAATAAAAATTGTTTTTAAATGTGCAGGTCTATAGGTAATACAAATATAGAGAAGCAGAATTCCCTGTATCAATAACAAACAAGGGTGAATTCGTATTTAAAAAAAAAGCATTAACAGCAACAAATCAGGGCTCTTTGTAACATTAACGCATACAAATAACACTGCAAAAATAATAATTATGCATGTCTACTTATCAAATATGTCTTCAACATACATAAATAAGTCCATAGAAAACACAGGAGAGAAAGAAGCACATTTGTAGAAATTATATAATTTCACCTCTCTGCACACTTCACATATCAAGGAAACAGAACACTTAAGGTTATAAAGTGTATATGGTTCTAGCAAATGGCGGAGCAGGGTCTGATACTCAGCATTACCGACTCTACCAATAAAGCTCTTAACCAGCCTCCTACTTGGTGATAACAGACTGCATCCTGGCTGAGACAGGTGAATGTATATTTATACATTTGGAAAGGACATGAAAAAGCTCTCTTATGACTGTAACAAAAAAGAAATGAAAAGAGTATTGTTGGAGGATTAAGAAAAATTATTGAAATAATTTTCTGACAAAGCAATAGACTGCAGTATGTACGAGAGTTTCGAGTAATAAACAATAGTGCTGAGAGCCTACTTCGGGACAAGTGCAATGACACAGAGGAGTCGGATAGTTCCAGAATCCAAGAGCAGAAAGTGAATGCAGCCAAGAACCAGAAAAGCTATTCAGATTATCACTGTATATCTCTGGGCTCTGTGACTACAGATGGCTTATCTTTCCTTGCTTGAGTTTCATTCTACCTTACTGTTCTCTGCAGACCTCCTTGCTCTGTGCCATTTCACATAACCCAGTAATGGCTGCCAAATTCCTGCAGTATTAGACTATCCAGTCTGGGCACTAAATGAAGAGTAATTTGAGTTCCTATGACCCTACTATATAGGTTCCAGGGAAAGAGTAACTAATCTCTGTAGTTTAGGTCATGAAGTGATAGTTACCCTGTGCCAATCTGGTGGGATGCAGAGCAGGATCAGGTGAAAAACAAAAACTGGGCTGCAGTTAAGAAACCCAAAAAACATGCTGTAAGTATGAGTCCCATTTTGCACACATGATAATTTATTTACTATAGTTCAATTAAAAATTAAATTCAAAGTTTTATTGATATATTTATGCCTTTAATGATGTAATCATAATCTTTTTATTTAAATAATAGTTGTGGAGAAAGGCTACGAGAAAATGTCTTTTTACCCCCATTCATTGAGTTTTTCATCCATGAACATGTAAGAATCATAATGAAGAGAATCTCATGGAAATAGTGTTTGTGGATTGTGGGCACCTGCCTGGGATGGGATGGTTCATGTGAGAAAGTGTGTGGGTCTCCTTAGGCTAATAGATTACAGTACTTCCAGATTGCTTCTGGGGGTCAGCTACTGAGTTCATTTGAAACACAGCAGGGATGTAGGCTGTTCTTTCAAATCTCTAGTAAAATTTTAACTTTTTAGTTTTAATAATCTTAGCTGATATTTGTCTTTTTTTCTAAAATATAAATACCAATTATACCAATAAAATTACTATTTCAGTTCAAAAAGGAAAATTACAAAGTTAAATAAAGTCTTCCCTTATTTCAGTTAATAATTCCCAATATTTTTAAGATAATGGAGAGAACATGGCACTTATTTTTATTTTTTAGAAAAGCATTTCAAGGTGTAGAAGATGGCAAAATTAAATGATAACATTTATAAAATTAAAACACAAATATTTCACTGTGATAAGTGAAAAGATATGACACTTATTTCTGCTTAATGGAAAACTGCTTCAATATGAAACCCCTTCCCCAAATAATTTCTCCTGAACCAAGTAAAGACAGGACCATGTTAGCAGCAGAAAGAGACTGGGTTGAATCTATAGCATCTGTGAGAATAATGGTGGAAGACATTTAGTTAGATCTGAAAAATCTCAGTTTCTGGTGCAATGATGAACATGGTCCAAAAAATTCTAAAATGGGAAATTATTTGTATTCTCTTAAAAATGCAGTCATTGTTTAGTCTTGTATATTTTTTGAATATACTTTTTATAGTGTTTTATTTCCTTCCCCCAAACTATAAGGTCAAGATCAAAATACAGTCATGGCCACAGCTGTAGATTAGAAGGTAAAGATAAAGCAATGGATGAAACCATCCAAGCTGAACAAATAAAAATAAAAGTTGAAAAGAAGAAAAACCATAATAAAATATAGAGGAATTTATACTTAAGAGATAAACAAAAGTATCTTGGAAACATGTGCATTTTTTACACTTAAAATAATGTAAAGATAGTGTTGTAATAAATCAAGAGTTTGATTTTCTAATACACTGTGGCAAAAAAATATCACTTTAAAGTCAAATTTTACTATATATACAAGTTTCCAACTTTTAAATGAAAATATGAAATCAGCATCTCATATCAATTAGTCATAAATAAATGAAAGAGAAATGTCATCATGAAGTATAAACCTTGTGAAAAAGTTTGCAAGCTGTCTGGTATACCCATAAACTCAGAGAAGGACAGGAAATGTGGAAATAAACAGGTTAACACACAGGTGTCATCAGATGTCCATGTGATTTAAAAATTGACACCTAAACTGTTTTCATTAAGTACAAGCTCTAAAGATCAAAGTATTTATCTAATGATACTGACTTAACACATGTGTTTAATTATAGTCTACATACCTTTCCAAACCTCTAAAAAAAGCTTTAAATAATTACTAGACATTGCTATCCTTTAAACATTTGAAACATTTCAAAATGTTTTAAAGGGCTGTTTAACTGTCTCAAGTAAACAAATAGTTAAACATGCACTTGTCAAAGCTTTCTATCAAATTTAAAAAATGTGATATATGTTTATCTAAGCTGTTAAACTTTCATACAATCACAAAAGCAATATAATTCCCCCACTTTTCTCATTTTATTGTAGAGGGAAAAAAACCAATCAAGTTCATTTATAACTTAGAAATAACTTCAGTAACCCACAGCAAAGGACTAAGGACTGAAATAATTGTTTTGACATTAATAATGTTTTAGAGCCACAAGGGTTTTGTTCTTTTGTTTGTTTTATAATTGTTGTTGCTTCTCCTGGAGAAAGAAACTGATCATTTTCTTGTCTAAATTCGGACTTGTCTCTTACATTCCAGCACTTGAAAGGACCTTAAGGTACATCTCAACAGCAACTTCATAATAATTTGACTCTTTTTATTTGTTTCCCTTACCCAAAGACAGGAACACTAAATAAAATTAAAGGGAATGACAAAGCAGGTTTACATGTATACATATGGTTCTTTTTCCTCCACTGAAGTAATGAAAACAATGCACAGATAATTATACCTTACAAATGGTCCTTTAACACACAATAAAATGATTACATTACTGAATTTTGCTTTGTGACTGTATTAGGCAAAATCTAGTGTACAATGCATGTACACAGACATATGTCTATGGTTCTCCCTATGCTGGCCTGCTGATTGGTTTCCAAACATGCCTGTCCTTAGTAGAGCCTGGATCTGAGCCTCACTCTCTCTCCTTGTTTGGCCTTCAATACCTCTGTGTCTGTATCTGCTTGTCTGTGCTTACCTGCCTGTCTATTATTCCATATCTCTCTGTGGTATGTTTCTAGCCGTCTGTCAGTTTGCCTTCCCCTGTGTATTGGTCTGACTATCCCTGTCCCATCGTCAGTTCCTATCTGTCAACCTGTGTCCATATGTGCTTGTCTCTCTATCTGTCCCTTTTCTATATCTGTTGGACTGTATGTATTGGTTTGTAGGTATACATTTCTCTAGCTATGATTCTGTCTGTGTGTATATATGCACAGATTAAGATTTTTCCTTTAGTGTAGATTTAATTTATACTCTACTCCCACGGCCTATGTGAGTGTTTACCAAAGGTTTAGAGATAGCAAGAAGGCATTACTAAATGAAAACAAGATTTAAAACTAATGTCAAATATAACTGTTCTCAGAGTCAACGGAGAATATATAACAATTTACACACTTTAGAGAATTTTTATGGGCATATCCCAGTTCCCAGCATTATTCGTAACATCCAGCCCACTTTACACCATTGACAACCTAAAATTAATTATCTTTGTAATACTAATTTTCATTATTTCATGGAAATTCTACCAAATCTCATAGAGATTTTCCTTTTCTTAGGATAGCCCCAATTTTGACCCCCAAGTGTAATTCAAAACAGTGGGAAAAATCCCTGGCAGAATAGTCTCTAAAGCTTGAATTATTTCTTGAGGAGTAACTCTAAGTAAAGAGTGGGAGAGAGTTCCAAGATAATGCAGGCGAGATTCAATGCTCTGTTTCCTATATATTTCAGGGTTGATTTGCTAGTGAGGTGAGGAGAGCTTCTTAACATTCTTCCGGTGAACTAAAGGTCTCTTTTTAAATCTTCTGTGGGCAATGTGTGGAAAAAAAGACAAACACACCTGATAGTCGCAGATATGCACAGACACCTGCATACACATATTCAAATATCTACTCACATACTTCTTACAGATAAATAAAACCTCACTTACAGAGACTGTTCCAATGAAAATGGCCAAAGGAATTTTCTTTGATTTTGCTCTACAATATCCAAGAACCTACCAGAGCCTAAAATAACAAGTCCCATTATGATAATTTCTCAAACAATAATAGTGTTTTTCCCAAGTATCTATATATACACAAACATATATTTTCATTATTAGAAATTATAATTAAAAACTGGAACTATGAAGACTGGTTATTTACATTGATTAATTTGGGGAATTATTGACAACCTTCCACCTCATGATTATATTTCTTATGTATGGACATCTGGCAATATCACAAGGATTCAATTGTGCAAATGAGGTGACAGAGAATAATTTAGGAAGCAGGTCAACCGTACTTACATAACATGGGAGTGCTGGCCTACTTTTCTTTTCAAAGATGTTCTATCAAATTCAAATTATGCTAGAAAATATGATTCAGCACTGCAAAAATACTGAAAGCACATCAGATGTATTGATAAAATTAAAAAGAACAACCCAAGAATTCACACAACACACAACATATGCTTCTTAGAATTAAAGCAGAATTGCAACCTGACAAAGTTTTCATTCAAACAGGTTCTTTCTATAAACATATTCAAATCTTCTACTTGTTGGTACTGGCAAAGTAACTAGGAATAAGAGAGTATTTGGACCCAGTTGCCAGCTTGCTTAATCATTATTTGTCCCATATAACATGAATTATTAAATTAAGCATCATTTATTTAAATGTAAAATTAAATATAAAATTCCTGTGAGTTTCACAATTATACCATTGTGACCTTTAGGTTTTCTAGGATAATTCTAACTTCTTTATCCAAACTCATTTACTACATGGTATTCTGAACAGACAAAACATTCTAAAAAGTTAAATCATGTCCTCTATAAGAAAAGATAAACAGAGATTCCCTAACTAGAAAAATATCATACATGCTCATAAAAATGTGGGATTAAAATCAGCACTATGTCATTTTCCATCTCTTCCATCTGATTGCTGTCGGCGTGTATTTTTCAACATTTTCACAGCTGTTCATATAGCAAACATAAAACTCCACTATGATCTGAGAGCAATAGTGTAGTGGTTAAATGCCATTCTCTGGGCCAAAGATTCTGAATCCAAACCTTGGCTAATCACCTAAACTACTTATGTAAATAAGCATGGGCAATCACTTCCTCCTGCTATGCCTAGATTTCCTTATCCCTAAAATAATTATAATAATAGGTACCTTACAAGGTTGTTGAGTAGATTAATGTGAGAAAATAAATGTTAAGCGTTTAGTCTTTAGGCCACAGAACATACAGAACATAATAAATGCACACTGCTATTGTTACTATATATGTTTCCAGATTCTACTGTAACATTAGGACTTTAAAGTATCCATTGAGAGTGAAGATAAAATAATAGATATCTAGTCCACATCAAATTAACCTATTTGGAAGGATTTTCTCAGAAGAAAAGGGTCAAATTATAATTTTAGTCAAAAAAGTAGTGGTGTCATTTGAAATGCAGACTATCTTCTACAAGAAGACAGAAGTCTCGGACTATCCTTTGCCCAAACTTTGGTGGAAGACTTGGAAGATCTTTCATGGTCTAGTACAAGAGTTGTTAAACTATGCTTGTGGCCAAATATGATCCCTAAGAACATTTGTTTTCTTAGGGTTTTGCATGTTTATTTGAATGTGGAGGAGAGAAAAAGGAGGAGGAAGAATATGTGACAGAGACCTTCAGGGGAAAAGCTACAACTTCTTTTCTAGAAGTCTTGAGGAAGTTCCATATGACATGTGAACCAGTATTTTCTTTGTGTCTCCTTCACTATTTATTTGTTAGTATAAACAAACTGATACATAAAGGGAGAACCACTAAGCTTAAAAATACCTGCTTTCCAGTTAATAATTTACTGAGGGGAAAAAAATACATCAAGGCATTGGTCCTAAGCTTTTTAAGGTTTGGTCAAAGGAGTAGGGATTAATAAATGAAAATGTTTACCTCGAGGAAGCCACCATAGGCAAAAGAAGAATGTAGGTAAGCACAAATTGGGGGCCCCCAAAGGAGATCTGACAAACAAACAAAATAACAGGAAATGCAATATCAGGGGTGGTCAGGAGATGGCAATGTCATGAGAGAACCAATACTCATCACCAGTTTTAACACTCCAGGAAAAAGCCCCTGAAATGGTATTTCGCATTTTGCCACTCATTCCACACCACCATATGATTATTATTGCCCCATCACACACATGCACACACTTTTACAGAATAGAAAACTATGTTGGAATTAGAATATAATTTCTAATCTCCTTAAGAACTGGGTCAAAATCCAAGGTTAGGAATCAAAAACCAATAGGACAAGAACTTCAAGGTATTTTAGAAATCAAGTTAGATGCCTAAACCTCCTTATTGGTGAGTAGGTAGGTTCATATAGGATTGACACTGACAAGAGACACTGACTCAAAAAATATATATATAAAATAGTTTTTCAGTAGATACTCACTTTTGGGTACATGTTTTGATTGAATTTGAATGTGCTAGATACTTTTCTGTAACACACTTTTGAAATAATTATTTGGTGATTCCCTTTTATAAGGATTTTAAACACACACCACAATTTCCATACAAAGAATACAAAGATACATAAAACAGATTTGTGTTATACTTTGCCTCCCCACATAATTCAGAATATTAAAGTATGTTTTCTGTATATGCTTAACTTAGTATAAGATATATCTGAGAAATTCAGACTTAGAATTTCTCAGTAGTCTTGTAACCTAAAGAAAGTAGCTTCTAGCTTGGATTGGCATACTATTTTGTAGAGATTCAAACTCATAGTTAAGATCAACATCTAGCCCTGGCTGGTGTAGCTCAGTGGATTGAGCGTGGGCCTGCGAACCCAAGGATCGAGGTTCAATTCCCAGTCAGGGCACATGCCTGGGTTGCAGGCCAGTTCCCAGCATGAGACACACAAGAGGCAACCATACATTGATATTTCTCTTCCTCTCCTCTCTCCTACCCTTCCCCTCTAAAGATAAATAAATAAAAATCTTAAAAAAATAATTATTAAAAAAAAAAGATCAACATCTAGTTAGATTTAGCATTCACATTTGACAGTTTCACTCTCATTACAAAATATTTAGAATATTTTACAAAGCAAAGGCTGTCTTTCATTTTAATAAAAGTTTTCATATATTTGTTCCTTTAGGATGGATTTATATGCTTGAACTGCTCTGTGCGGCTGAAATTTGAGGACATCTCACAAGACAAGCCACTGTAGCAAAGTAAAATGCAAATGAAAGGGGCAAAGGGCACAGTATAATGAGCAAGAGGATTTACTGTCTCATCTCCTATTTCCATATCCTTTAGGAGAGGGGGGTGGGGAAATGAGAAAAAGAAATACAGTTCTACGTGCTTTCCCTGGGAGGTTATGGTTGAGTGTAGCTATTTGAAAGCCGTGGATAATATGCCAACTAATTCCTCAAATTAATCTCAATTTTTAATTTTATCAATTTGTGAGTAATACTTTAGTATTTCTATAGATTATTTTCATGTCAGACAATAACTGCATGTTTAACACATTCATATTACTAAAACTGTTCAACGAATAGATATGGATATGATAGTACCCATGTTCAGTATGTGCACATCATCATTGAAGAAAGGTAAGTCAAGATAGTTTCAATGAAAACATTCTATATATGAAACTATGATAAAATGCATTAAAATAGGATCTATTTATTGAGCATATGAGGTACACAAACTGTGTTTGTTACTTATGTGTTTGATCTCTACTACCCACAAGATTCTAAAAAGCAGGTACTATTCTCACTATTGTACATCTGATGGGCTCAATTAACTTATACATGGATTGATTAACTTATACAAACTGTCTTAACAAATTTTAACCTAGTTTGTTTTACCCCAATCCAATATTCCGTCTACAATGACAGTTTGACTTAAAGAGCAAAGTTAAGGAAGAATTTGAAAATCACTGGATGATCAGTACAGGATGTTTGGTAAAGTTAAACGCAAATCATTGGTTGAATATAGGACGTTTTATGACTTACATGCACATAAATAGCCACTAAAGAATCAGCCTTAATTGCCCTCCTCTGTGGGTACCAATTAGAGTCTTGAAATATTAATAAACTGACTGATTTAAGAAAAAATACTATTACATGTTTTCTTCCTGTATATTGCTTTGAAGCACCAAACATATCATGGGCACTCAATAAATATTAAATATTTATCAGCAACTAATAAAATGAAATTATGGTAATATATTTTGCAATGAACTCACCACAAGATGAAGTAAAACAACTTTTAGTACTAGCCCTGGGAGCAGAGCAGAGTTAGACAGCTGGATAAGTGGATGAACCCTATTAGGGAGACATGAGACACTAACGATTGTAGTTGAAAAGGTTAATAGGAGGTCAGAATGATAAAAATTTTTATTGCAATTTGGCAACTAAAACTGCCCCTCCTGATTTACATATTTGTTCTTTTCTTCTAGTATCCAAAATGCAAATTAAAAAATGTATTACTAAGCTTCTGCCATATATTCTCCATGGCCAAACATGAAGTTACTATATTTCATTTTCTATTGGTATTACTTATCTTGAAAGATGTTCCCTGAAGTTATCTTCTTTTTTCTCTTACTTTTGCACATAGTTTGAGATTTTCAGAAGAGCCAGTTATAATAATAATAATTACTATAATAAATAGATACTACGTCTTTGCATCTTTTGGCATGCATAAGTCACTGAATTGTCAAATTCTGAGACACTAGGTAGAGTATGCCATCTCAGAAAGCATACTCCTGTAGATTTAAATTAAAGCTTCAAGTTATTTGGGGAGAAACCAGGCTGAGATCAAGCTCACTGTTTCTTTTCTTAAATGAGTGGAGGAAAATGTTTCATTAAGGAGAGAAAAAGCTTGCCAAATGGAGGGATCCATAGGGAAACCTTAATTTAAGCTCCTGTTCCTCAATTCATGTAAGATTCATGAAAAAAAGAACTTCAAAGTACTCTTAGGAAACTCTACTTTCCTTCCTCTTTTCCATTTTTCCCTTTACAATCCCTCTGAGGAAAAGAGGGAATGTGCTCAAAGTTACTATTTGGGTGACTGGATCCTTCTCCTTTATTCTTCTAATGGTTTCTCAAATGCTCCAAAGAAATAATACATTTAGCAAGTACACTCCTGAAGCTCAGCCACCATTTCCTCTCCTAAGCCTGTGATTAACCCATTGATGAGTCTACAAACTGTAAATTCCAGTTGAATACAGCAGCAGGCACACCATGGTCCAAGTGAAATACACCTCTTACTCTACCCGTCCAAGTCATCATTTTTACATGGAAGAAATGTCAACACCATCGTTAGTTTCACCAGATCTATTTATACAACAATAAAACACTTAAAAGCCTCCAAAGCTCTAATATATTTTAAAATACCTCTTTAATTTTCATGCACTTAGTGTGATGATGATATGTTTGCTTTCTTTCCTACACCCTCATTTACTCTCTGAAATAGAACACCCCTCTGTACACGAACCTTTAACTTGTAGGAAACAGGCACAGAAGTCACCCCTTCCTGTTCTAATAGATCTTAGGTATAATAAGTTAACTTTTACTTTAGGATAAGGCTTTCAACATTTTTATTGCTTTAGTTAATATTTAGAAGTTTGTCTGCTTTTAACATTTTACTTTGCTAAACAGTTTTGTGTACTTCTATAGATATGTTTAGATTTTTGCATCACAGAACAAAGTTGAATAATAAATTATTATAGCATGTATATTTAACTAAATATTCAGAATTAATTTTAGTATGATTCATCTCAACTCAAAAATAAAAATCTCTAAAGACAACAAAGTACAGTGACATACTATTCTCAAAAAGATTCGTACTAGAATTCCTTAAATACATTCATCATTCATACATTTATGTATTGTAAACATCAATGACACCAAAATTAATAATAGCATTTGAGCCAAAGTTTGTATTTGAGAATATCTAGAAAATATCATGATTATGTCAAAGAATTCAAAAAAGATATAGGATTTAGTGAATTTCAAAACTACACATTCTCTTCATTATACATTGCAGCTACAAAAGAAAATCCTCAAGAGAATTAATATGAACTTATGATAATGCAGCCTGCAGCACAGTTTTGTTTTGGTTTTGCCTGATTTTGCTGACAATGCAATTCAAACTCTACCCTACTAATCTTTAGTAAAGGGATCAAATTATTTACCTATAAACATGCAGCAATAAAGTGTCTTTCTTTAAGCAGTACCGATTACTTAACATCTTTCTCTTTTTTACAGGTTTGGATCCCAGCTCATTAGATCATTACCTGATAAATAGAGAGGGTAATGAATTGAGAAAATAACTACGTACCTTCAGAGCAAACCTGCCCGATAACAATAATCCATTAGAAAACTGGCAATATCCTCTGATCTATTGCCCGCAAAGCTATGACTTGATGAAGAGTTTCATTCCCTGGGCTCAGTTCTCCAGAAGAAAATCAGCACAATTTAAATATTTCTTGGAATATGACAGCTCTCTAGATCCCCGGTCGCATTCTGTTCCCTGGGGATGGCAATCTGGTGTTCCTGTGTGCACAGAGCAGTGGAGATGAATTGAAAACGCTTGAGATAAATTAGGAATGGCTAAGTTAAAATTGTCTCTGCTCCAGAGTCTCTCATCTGCAGTCTGTAAGCCTGTTTTTCTGTGAAAAAGCTAGATGGCAGGCTGCCTCAGTAAGTTCTTCTTAAGCGACACAGAGCATTTTCAATGAAGAAAAATTCTCCCATTATCTAAGCTAATGTGACTGCTGCTAAATCTAGTTTTTAAAGTGGCTACTGGCATGAAATTTATTTTCACTCTTGGTTTCTTTTGAACTAGTCTGGAATCCATACTATCAGGCTATATACATTTTTATCTGTAAGAAACATTTAAAGTTTTCAGTTAATATATTAAATTGTAACCCTTTCTGCAGTTTCAACAATCATTTATGTATAAAAAATTTCTACCTTAGGTCCTAAATCCATTCTATTTTGTTTTAAATTGCAGTAGCTCAATATGAATAACTATGTTTTATTAACAATCCCTTATTTTAATAAAGTTCTATTGAAATGTACCATTTTTAAATATCAGTTAATATGCAGAGGTTATATAAAAATAAAAAAGAGAATGTAGATTCCTAACCTGTTATCATAGCAGTAAATGTTGACTGTGAATATCCTCTTGAAGAAAATAAGATGTTCCAAATAAACCAAGCTTTATAAATTATTCCCTTTATAAATAATAACATACCATTTTTTTAATTTTGTTTATTTCAATTAAATGATACAGTGTGATATGAGAGCTCTTACCCCTAAATTAGAAACTTTTTTTAGAATACAGTCTAATTGTTGTATTGGCAACACCAAAAGCACAGGATGTCATCAAAATTTTCAGTTCCATTTCTTTACTTGGATTTTCTGTATAAAACAATTTTTATTATCAGAAAATATACTTAAAAGTATCATAATCCATAAGTATATGTAAGTGTATATGTACATATACATATATATGTATATATATATACACATATATGTGTGTGTGTGTGTGTGTGTATATATATATATAAATGCTAGCTAAAAAAATAAAACAAGAAAGCTGTTCCTTCCACTACCTTCCCCATGGCATACTGCTCTGTGTCTGATTATCTGACGTGCAAATAAACATGCTTCCACAACAAAAATGTGTGCACAATCACCCAGGAACCAACAGAAAAAGTAAATCAAAATTTCTGTTTTTCCGCTGCCTACCCTGTAGCTGTATCTGATCGCTTTGCTCAGAGAGGTGAGGGGAGAAGAAATAGGAGAGACAAAATGAAAAATCACAGTGAATGCCTCCACCCTCTCTGCCTCTTCAGAAAGTGGTAACCCTGTAGCTATTGCTGTGAAGAAATACAATGGAACTGGAAAGAAGAAACTTCAGCATCTCAGTTGGGAACTGTAGTTAACCAGCAAAATTATAAAGACCTACAAAGAAAGAAAAAGGGTGAGGGAAGAGGTTATTTATCAACCTCAGTTATCATTTTTAAAATGACCATGGTGTTTAGCACTGAAGATGTGTAAAGCAAATGAAATGAGAAAAAAAAAAGTTAACGTGTCTAGTAACTGACCATTGATTGAATATCCAACTGCATTTCACAAATCTACACAGAGCATCCCAGTCAACTGAGCAGGTAATTACAGTAGTGAACAAGCTATGTACTTGATTTAAAAATCTCAGATGTTTAGCTCCACTTAGAAACTGCCGATTTTACTCACACTAGATTGCAATGATAAATTCAGGGCCACATGCAATTACATGTGAGTGATACCTAAATTATTCTTGGAATGTTTAGGAATTGTTTCTTATTGCATTTAACATTTAAGAAAAGACCATGTAAGCCTTGGTTAAAAGGGTGAGCAATATTTTCAGGCAGGGGAACAAAACCCCAAAAGAAATATTCATCTTACATTGGAATAAGTGAAAGTAGTGTTCAGTGAGGCTGTAGTACAGAATGGGGTATGAAAGACATGGAAAGAGATGAATCTAAAGAGATAGTAAGCCATTTAGGCAATATAAAGGAATTTGGGCTTCACCTTTGGATAGGAAACCACTGAGGGCTTAAGTAGGGAAGAGGATAATCGTATTTGCATTTGGAAAAAACACTCTTCAGGTCATGCTAGTCAGGAGAAAGTATCACCATGTACCTATTAGCTGAGCAGACATTTCATACTATTTAAGCATTGTGCTTTACTTTTAGTATCCAACTTATCTATTGATTTTACCTTCTTTAAATATCTTTTTTTCTTATTTCTAGCTTTCCTGGCATTATTTCTAACACCATCATCTCTTGCCCATATCATGGCAGGAATCTTTTACTTACTCTCCATTTCAAGTAATTTCCCCCCATCAGTACCTATTACATAGCTGCCACTGCTCTTTCTAAAGTATGCATAATCACATCATTTTCCTGCTTAGAACAATTTATTTACTCATCATTACCTGGAGAATAAGGCCCAAAATTTTTAAAATGATCTGCAACTGATGGTTTTAAAACTAGGAGCTTCCAGGTGACATGTGAAACTGGCCCCCACAGACAGAAGGCAAGGAGACAGTAAAGAAAGAGGTAGGCCACTCCATATGGGTAAGTGGCTGGTTTAATAGCCAAGTGAACTTACCAGACTTGTGTCTGGCGGCCACAACATGAGGACATCATCTCACCCTCCTGCCAGAATCCTAAGAGTTTAGATAGAGGCTTTAGTAAGGTATAAACATGTAGTCTTGTCTAAATCAACACATTATTCCCACTGCTGTGTCCTTGAAGATGATTCTGGCTATGGGAACAGCTGGCATGACATGCATTACAAGGCCAAAGAAGTGGGTGAGGAGCCTGTGATTGCCCGGGTCCAGATCTTGATTCACCTAGTAGTTATATCCTCTCATTTACCTCCTCCAACAGCAAGATGTGACTGCATGGTTTTCTCAGTTGACACATACCCTGACCAGACTGCATGGTCAAGAAAACAAGATGAATCAACCACATTATTGGATTTGAGCTCTAAAGCCTCTGCACACAATACCCTTTCTACCTAAAATTTTTCACCAGAACTATGTGACTGCATAATTCCTATCTATCACGGAATAGTTTTGTTAAATATAGTTTTCTCGGTGAAACATCTTGATTCCCTCATATAGAGTCAATCTTGTCCTCTGCACTAATGGTGATCTCTTATGTGATGTTTTGGTGACCGTGTCAATGAAATCATTTCTCAGGTAAGATATACACTTCCTTTTGGAATCTCCCCTCCCTTCTTTTCCTTTCTACTTTTCTCTCATCTCTTCATTCCCCCCTCCCCATTCATTAACAGTATAGCTGTACATCCATGTCAGTGAGTTTATTGTGGATACTGTATGATTTAGTCCTTCTCTTGTCTTCTATTTTTTTCTAATAGTTTCATTTATAGACTTCCACTTCCTTCTGTTACTGTTCATCTCCCTATTTTTCTTCTCCTTCTCATTTATTCTTCTATGTTTTTCTATTTTTCCTGCTTCATTTTGTTCTCCAGTATTGTTCCACTTCTTCTCTATTCCTCCTTCTTTCTACTCCCATGTTATCAAGAAAAGAGAGAGAGAGAGAGCGAGAGCGAGAGAGAGAGAGAGACATTAAACTGTTATGAACTTATGGAGAAAAATCCTAAAAATATCTCCAATTTATGGACACTCTCATTTTCATATTCTCTTCAATTTACATGATGCGAAGATGTGGAAAGTGGTTGCATTTGACTTGAATTGCATAGTTGCAATATAGGTCTATACAGAAAGTGGCTTTTTTTGCATGTTTATTTTTTAAATTTTTTATTGTTCTACTACAGTCATTCCCATTCCCCCATTGCTCTCCCCTGCCCTGCCCATACTCCATCTCCCACATTCAATATTCCCCTGTCATTGTCTTTGTCTATGGGTCCTTTACATACATGTTCTATAAACTCACAATTCTTTGTAAGCTTTATTTTAAAATACTTTTCCCCAAACTTAAATTTTTAATTAAAATAATAAAGAGGCTAAATTTACAACAAAATTATTTTTATCATTTAAAATATATATTTAATATTAATAATCACAAAGGATATTTACTTTTATTTTAATAACTTATTTTAAAAATATTATTAGAGTCACTGACCTTATGAAACTGAGAATCCTTATGACTGCTTAAATTTAGCTTTAAATCCTAGTTCGAGAGATGATCTCTCTCTCTCTCTCGCTCTCTCTCTCTCTCTCTCTCGCTCTTCTCTTTCTCTCTCTCTTCCTGACAGACCTAGTTTTTCCCCTGGATAATCAGCAATTCCCAAGTCAGCAGAAGACAGTGGCCTGGACCTAACTAATGGTCACAGGGCCCAAACCTCGGACAAGTTAGAGACAATGTCTTGACTCAAGTTATATTTCAGTTCCTGAGACCTAAGGCAGAATGACCCCTGGCTACTTTCCTGTGAGACTGGACTGAGGGATGCCAGAAAAGACCTCAGAGCTGTCCTTAAGACCTGAAGGAATGATTCAATTCCCTTACCTCACTTCTGACCAATCAACTCCCAGTAAGGTCCCAAACCTCTAACCCAGGGTGGGTGTCTTGTGATTTTGTACTATAAAATCAGTAACCTACATGTCATTGGGGAATTTGGACTTTTGACCATTAGCTTCCTGTTTTCATGGATCGTGCTATTTATAACTATATTGCCAACATCATTCCACTGCAAATCTCAGTGTTTAGTGTTTTGTTCACGAACAAAATTTCTATCCTGTAACACTTGCAACATGAGGAACAGTTGCAACATAACAAAAATAAAAAATAATAAAATATAGACATAGTATTTTGCTTATAAACAAAAGGGACATGATTTTTACATAGCACACTTTTCAAAACTGACAGCACTGTATGAAGAGAAATCTAGAGTTACATTTAAAATATATAAAAAATATTTATAATAGGAATAAACTTAATCAATAAGGTGAAAGACTTGTTCACTAAAAACTACAAATGCTACTGAAAAAATCAAGACAACACAAATCAATAGAAAGACATATTATGTACATGGATGGAAATACTTAATATTATTAAGATGTCAATACTGTCTAAAACAATCTACAGATACAATGCAATCCCTGTCAAAATTCCAATGATAATTCTTGCAGAAAAAGAAAAACCCATTTTAAAACTCATATTGAAACTCAAAAGACCTTAAATAAAATAGTCTTGAAAACAAAAATCAAAATTTGAGGTCTCTAATTTCAAAACTTACTACAAAGCCACAGTCATCAAAACGATGTGTTACTGGCAGGAAGAGCGATATACAGAATAGTATAATACTAGTGAGAGCACAGAAAGAAATCTTTACATATTTGGTGAAAGGAACCAAGACCATTCAACAGAGAAAGGACTGTTTTCAACAGATGGTATTGGGAGAAATAGATGCTCACATGCAAAAGATGAAGCTAAGTTCTCACACCATATATGAAAATTAAATCAAAATGGATCAAAGATCTAAATCTAAGAGATACAACTGTAAAACTATTAAAAGAAAACATAAAGAAAAGTTTCATGACATTGGATTAGGCAATAATTTCTTGGATATGAAAGCAAAAGCATCTGTAAGAAAATATAATATAGATAAATTGGACTATATCAAAATTTAAAATCTCTGTGAATCAAAAGACAGTTAACAGAATGAAAAGTAAACTAACAAAACAGTAAAAAATATTTGCAAATCATATATGTGATAAGCAGTTAATATTCAGGGAGTATGAAGAACTCCTATAACTCAACAACCAAAAAGCAAATAATATAATTAAAAGTAGGCAAAGAACTTGAAAAAACACTTCTCCGAAGAAGATATATAAATATTTAATGAACACATGAAAAGATACTCTCCGTTACTAATTATGAGGGAAATGCAAATCAAAATCATGATGAAATAGTGTCTCATACTCATTAAAAGTTCTACCATCAGAAAAAGAGAAAAGATCAAGTGTTGGCAAAGATGCAGAGAAATTCAAT
Organism: Glossophaga mutica; assembly: GCA_039655065.1. NCBI lineage: Eukaryota > Metazoa > Chordata > Mammalia > Chiroptera > Phyllostomidae > Glossophaga > Glossophaga mutica. The sequence goes on from CM077304.1 coordinate 81,668,718, forward strand.
ACTTGTGCACTGTTAGCAGGTAAAATATTGTAGCTGCTATGAAAAACACTGTGGCAGATCTTAAAAAAACTCAAAATAGGATGACCACATGATCTAGCAATTTTACTTCTGGGTACACACTCGAGAACTGAAAGGCACTCAAACAGGCATGTGCACACCCCATGTTCATAGCAACATTGTTCCCTATGGCCAAAGATGGAAACAACCCAAGTACCCACTCGAGAATGAAAAAAAGAAAATGTGGAATATGACTATGTAATTATATATGTATACATATGAATATGTATAGTGAGATATTTTTCAGACTTAAAAATGAAGGAAATTCCTACATCTGCTATAACATTAGATGAATCTTGAAGATATTATATCATAGGTAGCAAACACAAGGCCCAAGGGCCAAATTCAGCCCTCCACCTCATTTTATCTGGCCCAGCACCTTTTTTCTACCCAGCGGCAGCACTGAGCTCCTTGCCCCTAGTTAAGGAGTAGTTACATTTATACAGTCCTAAAATTACATTTGGCCCTTTGAAGGCATCTGAGAGGCTGATGTGGCCCCTGGTGAAAATGAGTTTGACGCCACTGCATTATATTAAAATGAAATAAGCCAGGCAAAAAAAGGACAAATACTGTATGAATTTACTTATATGAGGCACTTATATGCACACATATATACACACAATAATAGAGCGTTTGAATTTTGCAAAATGAAAAGAGTTCTAGAGACAGGTTGAACAACAATAGGTTGTACTTAAAACCACATAACTTTATAGTTAAAAATGATAAACTAACCAGCTATAAGACAGGGATAAATTATTTAACCTCTCTGGGTCTCAGCTTTCTCTTCTGAGAACTGAGGTGATGGTACTTACTTCATGGGGTGATTGTGAAGACAGATGAGATCATGCAAAAGAAACTCAGCACAGATTATCCATAAATGATCTTCGAGAAATTCAATAGGAAGCCAAATACAGTCAACCCATAATAATGCTTCCTCTCTGGACATCCTGAGCCTCACAGATGGGCACCTTGTGGTGTGACTCTGTGTCTTGGCCTTGTTGGCTGGCCTAGGGCTGGGCATCTGATTCCAGGTAAACCAATTGTGTCCCTTACCTGGGATTTAAAAAATATTAGACCTGAAGGATAAGTTTATTCCTTCTCTGATGGTGTAGGACTGAGGAAGCAAGATCAGGAATCCCTCAGCCAGATCTCATTGTCCCCCGTGGAAGAAGCTGGTCTGCAGCAGGAATAAATCAAGACAACACATGCAAAGAGAAACTGAAACAAATAGTGAAGAAAACAGAATGAATGTATTTCTAAGATGTTTTCAGTAGAAGATGCTTCAAAAATCCTTGCAAAAATATCATAATATACTAAAAATGAGTTAATGATAGGCCTTGAAATTCACATTAATATTACAAATTAAAATCTATTTGAAAGAAATTTCATTGCTATTTCCTGAAATTACTTTTTTTTTGTTTATTTGTAAATTAAAAGCAATTTTACCAAGTAAAAAAATAGTTACATTTTTGGTTAGTTTTATTTAAAGTGAAATAGTCTTGATAAATATATGGAAAATGTGCAATGTTTCATGTTATACATCATAAACTGGACTAAAGAGCACAGATACAAATATTTGATGTACTCAAGAAATTTGAACTACTAATGTGTCAAATACTTTAAAATTTCTTTAAACATCTTTGACTTTGAAGAAAAAATTCATAAGAATGAGCAAAGTATATTCTATCCCTCCAAAATAAATGTTTCTTAATTATGCCTTATATTAATATCCCAGCCCATTTGTCAATTACTGATATCCATAAAAATAAAGTTAACATTTGTAAATGGCTTAAGGAAAAATTAATACTAATCCTATTAGAATTAACATCTTTGATTAAACATAGTTTTATTTTTTTATAAAAAATAAACTTTTACCTGAAAGTATCATTTTAAAAGTTCTTAAATTGCTTAAAGACAATTATGTTAAGGAGCTTATGAGGTAGGTAAACACAATCTAAGAGATCACTTAAACTCCATTGCTGGAATAATACTACTGTTTCAGGCACACAAGCTATTAAAGCAAAACATAAAAAAAAATGAGGAACTTCCTCAATTAAAATAAATATATGTAGAATATTGTGGCAATGAATTTTCAAGCCAAAGTTTCAACCCAATGTTCTGAGTTGCTCCAGGCTTTCAGAGTTGCTGTCTGTTATATATGTGACATATGAACACTTCAGCACATTTCTAGGTACAAACAAAGTAGTTCAAATAGTTTACATATCAACAAGGCTTATGTTAAATTTAAGTCAGTTATGAAAGATATTAAAGTAAACAACATTTTAACTCTAACGTGTCAATTACAGCCAATACAGGGTTGGCAAAAGTAGGTTTGCAGTTCATACTGAAAAGTTATAAATTTGTAAATTTTAAATTTTATAAATTTAAATTTATAAAAAATTTTAGAGATCATGTGTTTTAATCTTATTTCCTTATTTGTTTTCTTCCCCTAAGCTAGTGATAGAAAATAGAGAACTAACATTTTTGGTTTAGTACTGATTTAATGATAATATACCATGCCTTCATTTATGGGAAAAGCCTGGAAATACCAATGTGTTTACATAGTACTAACCAGCCACACAAAAATTTTAATAATTATATTAAATCACAGTGAGAAGCACTCCAGGTAATAAACTAAGAAAGAAAAATACTCTCTCTATAAGGCCTGAGAAGCAATTCAATAGGAAAGCTTAAAAATCAATCAAATGAGAAAAAAATATACAAATAGCTAAACATGATGTGACATAGGAATTATAAACAAAGTACAATTAAGAATTCAAAGCACGGATTTGTTAGTTACTAAATCTATTGTGGAGGAGCAAATTTTATGAGAAAATAAAATTACTCTATAATAATAGTTGGCTATATCCTAGTTAGAAGAGCAAGGTTAAACCTATTCTTCAGTGCCAGTGGAGTGAAGAAGCATTGTATGTTAGGGAAAGTCAAATTTGATTTCTTGAAAATAACAATGCAAAACACACAAGAGACATAGACGCTTAAAATGCTTCTCATCCTCTAGCACATTCTAGTTCTCTATTGCATGTAATCAGCATATATCAGCATATATACTACATATATCTGCTGAGCAAATAAGATGCAAAAACTATGGGCATTTTAAGGAAATAAAGATGGAATTATCCGATGTGCACATTTTCCACACTTCAAATCAAAGGCACAGTCATCAGCAACAGGCACTAGCACAGAGCACTGTACATAGTGCACCGTGTTTGCTAAAACACTCTGAGATACTGATGTTATTTGCTACCATCATCACCAGTGAGAAAGGTGGTATATCAAAAAGGTCTCCACAAATAAAATACTGTCACTAAAATACAGTTCCTATCTCATATCACCACTTACCAGTTCGCATGACCAATAATTATTCAAAAATTTTTAAATGTTACTATATTTTCTTTATTAAAGGTTTTATTTAGAGAGAGGGGACGGGAGGGAGAAAGAGAGCAAGAGAAACATCAAAGTGTGGTTTTCTCTCATGTGGCCCCCACTGGGGACCAGGCCCGCAACCCAGGCTTGTGCCCTTACTGGGAATAAAACCAGCGACCCTTTGGTTTGCAGCCCACACTCAATTCACTAAGCTATACCATCCAGGGCAAAAATGTTACTATATTTTCTAAAGCAAGTGGAAGGAGATGCTCATACTCAAGTGGTATCCCATGAATCTCTTTTTCATCTATAGTATATGTACTCTATACCTGCAAAGAAATTTTGTACCATGGGTCTACTGATGATCTCCTGGGGCTTAACAGGGACACAGAGCTTAGTGTCTTGAAATAGCCATATTTTGGAAGCTTGAAACTAAGGAGTAATTGCTAACAACAAAATGTAATGAAATAATAGATTCTCACCAAAGAAAACCAATTTAAAAGGACAGAAATGAACATACTGGATTAAAATGTAAAGAGGAGGTTCCAAGTGGGTAGAAGATGGGCTAGCCTGCAGCAGTTTTTCTCTCACTCTCCTGCTTGCCACCTCCAGCTTCCATGGATGTGAGTTTTAAAGGAGTTAAAAAGGAGTAAACAGTAACTAATCCTCCCTCGTTTTCCACATTCATTCTGAAGCAGCTGTACAATAATCTTTAAATCCTTGACATTACTTGATTATGCAGTTTAATTAGCACACCACTCATGGCTGAATATGAGAGGTTTTTCATCTCATATCTCATACTACTTTCCAAATCATTTCTCTGAATGTTGTATTTTAATAACAATCCAATAAACACAATGCTCATCAAGAATAGTATTTATTTTTAAAAGTGCATTTTTTTTACAATTTTACCAGAACCTCATTCAAAATTTGATATCATGCTGCTCAAAAAGATTTACTTTTTATTTAAAAATGAATATGTTGCACATAATGTTTTTGATAAAATATATAGGAATGTTTCAAGTGTGCTTTTAAGTGATTATGATTTTATTTTATTTTTGAAGTGTTAAAGAATATTTCTTTTTTATTTTTTTAATTTTTTTAATTTTTTTAAATGTAAGACTGATTTTATTACTTTTGAGTATATACAGTATATATTGTACATTTTTAGCTGTTTTTTTAAACCTTTGATGTATATATGTAAATAAATATCTCACATATGAAGTATGTACATATAGTGGCTCCAAATAAAGTTTATATATACATTTATCATATATATATTTAAATTTGTTTATATTTAATACATGTATTTGTTTATTTTTTAATCAGTATTTTTTTAATTGTTGATATTGTACAGTTTTCTGTCTTTTACCCCGCCCCCAGCCCACCACCCCAGCCCTCCCCACCTTCCTCCCATTTCCACCCCCCATAGTTTTTGTCCATGTGTTAAATTAAATTTTATTTTTTTATTTTTGTTCAAGCATGGCTGTCTCCACATTCCCCTGACCCCCACCCTACCCACCCCCACCTCTCCTCAAGCCTATGTGATTATAATTTTAAATACATTAAGATATTTTCACAGGTCCCAAGATTATGAAACTTCTTGCAACATTTTAAGACCACATTCCAGAAAAATATTATATTTCCAGAAAGTAAATTTTGTATAGAAAGAACTCTTATTATATAGATTTTATATTACTTTCATAAAAGAGGTTATCAATATCATATATAAACATGTGAAAGTTACATTCATATATACATATGAATTATATGTGTATGCATAGATAGATATGTACATATATGTATGTGAATATATACATATACACACATACACATATGATTGCTGAATTTGGCCTCTGCTTCAGGGAGGACCATCATAAACACTGTTTTTGTGCTTGATTCTGTCTTTTGGAGACATTTTTCTACCTTCTACTTAGGAGTAAAGGCTGGATTGTCCTTCCCCACTTGATCTGTACACAGAGTTGCTTTTCTGAGCAGAGTTTCTAACAATACGAGGTGAAAAGTGGGGAATTACCAAATAGGATTCACAGAGTAACAGAAGTATGCTATGCTTAAAAACTTCTTTAAATATAAGTTGCACCACCTCATGGAAACACTCCCCTGTTAAACGTGGTTTATAGCAATTTGGAAAACTTTCACAATCATGAAGTGTTGGCAGTGATACCAAAACCCTAAACTGCCCAACTCCTATGATCGTACTACGTGTGCATACTGTCAGCAAAATCCAGCTACTGCTGTGTAAGGAACTAACCACCCAGAAGGGTGCTCCACTAGTGAAATGGGGCACAATAGGGTTGTGCATTTTGAAAATGTTCACGTATGGCACTGACAATATTGTCATGTAGGTTTTCTAGCAATTATTTTCCATGCATCAGCCTAAGGAAATAACACTGAAGGGCTGTGTCTTTGTGAACCTTCATTCTCATGTTCCATAACTTTTTATAATAAAATGACGTGATCATATTCAGAAGGATTTCTTAGCACCTATAGAATAATTTTATTGGTAAAACCTAATATTTTGAAAATTGCTTTGCTCTCCACCCCACAACTTTCACCCACAAAGCCCAGATGACTTCTTTCATGAAAGTCAGCATATGTTTTTTGTGAAAGTTCACAGAGCTGCCTCCTCAGTGGGCCTGTCTACCTGACTAATCCTGCCTCCCTTTGTTTCTAGTAACTCCTTTGGAATGTGTGTCAGATTTCTATTCCCAATCTACTTCATTTTTATAGAGCACTTCTAGCTAAACCTACATCTTTCAGACTATTCCACTAAAGAAAATAAATGTGTTAGAAGATTTTATACCAGCTATGCAAATGAAAACATATGAATAATAATCATCACACATTTGAAAAATACAATGAATAGGTGAAGATAATTAAAACTTTAAGATCTCTTAAAATAAAATAAAATGACATCATTCGATGTCTTAAGAAAAATCATGAATATATGGATTAATAATCATATTATTAATATGATTATGTTTGTTAAAAGTACATTTTCTCAGGTGCTATTAATTATATATTCCATTATTTTAATTTTTAAATTTGAGGTAAGAATTTTGTATTTACAATTGCATTATACATTTAACTCCACATGTTTATATATTGATATATATTGATAGTCCTTGATCTTAGTACACACTCAATAGCTATAAACTAACTATAAAAGTAAGAAGGCTTATATAAATTCTTATATTTATATTAAGTTTATTTGTAAATAAGTATAGTTTATACTAAATACTATTTAGTATTAAATATATTTATATATAAGTAAATATATATTTAAACATTTATAAAATCATTGATACATGAATTTACACCTAAAGTGTTAATAGATATTTATATGCACATGAGTGATTTATGTTAATTTATACATTTATGCAATGATATATATGTAAGCAAGTACATAAATGAAATAATTACTATATATAATTAAAGCTTTTTAAAATATGTAGCAAATACACAAAGAATATATGAAAATGCATATGTACTGTTAACAGAAATTTGCTATTAAAAGAAATATACTGTAATAAAATAAAGCCTTATGGAAGTAGCCTTACAATGGGATCCAGGACAAGAAAGGGCTGTTCAAGTTTAGAGCTATGACAAACACATATATGCTGACATTTACATTCATTTCTATATGCAACTAATTTGTTGGATATGTGGTTTTGCAAATATTTTCTCCTATATATCTGTCCGGAAAAAGTCCAGCCAGTGTTCATATAATGAAAACAGTTTGGAGACATTGATGTAACCTGGCAGTCAAGGAGAGTGGACTGGAATGCTCATGTATAACAATGATGACTTCACTGTACTAGTCAGTGGGGGTGGTAGATACCATTGAGTGAGCATGTGTACTGTGTGGCCATCATATTCAAAATGACTGAGTGAGTAGAGCAACGAATCTGCAACAAATTTTGCATTAAATCTGAACCTTCCTCTGCAGAAACTATTTGGTGTCACTTTATATTACCCTGATTATTGATATATCTATCTTGATACATCTACCTGTTTATCTTGTCTATCTACCTACCTATCTCTACCTATCAAAATTTATAGGCTATTTGTGTTTTAAAATTCTATTTTTAGTGTTTGTTTTTATGTTGATTTATAAATATTATTTTCATATTTAGTAACTAATCTTTTAAAGTTAAGTATGTTCCAAGAGAGTCTGTGGTGTTTCTCTTCGGTTTCTTACAGAATTTTTTAATGTATAGAAGATTGTAATGTTAATGTTAGATAATATATAGATATTTTCTCCTATTTATTTTCATCCTATATAAAAGTATCATGAATATGTTTCCTTATATGTTATTTTGAGCATTTGGTATACTATATATTTGCATATTTTCTTTGAATTATTAGCTGTATGTTGACTGAGGTAAGGAAAGATTCAAAAAAATTTTTTTGCCCATGTACTTATCAGATACTTTCATCTACAGGAGCAAAGAAATGAATCTTTCTTCATCTGCCAACTCCATCACTGTCTTATCAATTAACAATAAAGGCACTATTTTAAGTGTCACTTGGCTATCTTTGTACCATTTTATCTGTGTTTAAATCTTAGAAATGCCATGTCAAATACTACAAAATGCATTTGTAGTTTTAATATGATTGCATTTAATCAATACATCAACTAAAATCTGCTATACTATTAAGCTTCTTAATTTAACTAAATGGTATATATCTACATTTAAGAATACCCTCTTTAATATATTTATGAAGTCTTAAAATTTTATCCATAGAGATTTTGCACATTCTTATTTATTCTTTTTCACCACACATTACTATAATAGTGTATTATATGAGGTAAATAGAATTTATGCTTGAAAATGGGTATGTCTCCTCTTCTGTTGGACGTTCTTATGGGTATTGAGGGAATAGTTGAGCTGGATTTTGGGTTTTATTTTTGATTACAGGGATGTCCAACCCATGGCCCAGAGGCTGCCTGTGTCCCAGGATGGCTATGAATGCGGCCCAACACAAAATCTTAAATTTACTTAAAACCTTTTTTTTTTTTTTTTTTTTTTTTTTTTGCTCATCAGTTTTCATTAGTGTTTGTGTATTTAATGTGTGTCCCAAGACAACTCTTCTTGTAGAAACACTGTATCCCAGAGACGCCAAAAGTTTGGACACCCCTGGTAGGCTCTTGTGAACCTCAGGATTTAAATTCCTTCAGCAACTGGCTGATTGTGTGTGCGTGTGTATGTGCTTTATGTTGAGACTGAGTTGCTAGAAAAATGTTTTCAGTATTTGTGGTCTGTTTTCAGCAGTCCTCTGTGGAGGGGATCCCTTTCCTGTATTTGGCTGCTATTTCCTGTATTTTGCAGACAGATTGGAATTCTCAATTCTCCTCTTCTAACTTCAATCTTAGTAGACCCTGTAAATAGGCCTGAATGGTTGAGCATAGTTGCAATAATATTTAATCTTATTCGCTTAATCTTTATTTAATAAGCTGTTCATAGTAGAAACAGTGATTTCTCACTAAGAAATATGAAACAATTAAGACCGGTTTTTATAAAGTTAGTGCAAAGTAAAATGTTTTGGGAATAAGAGCTTTTTCTGGAACAATTACAATGTGAAAATTATATTATATTCTCATTTTTAAATGAATAAATATCAAAATTTAATTAAAGATTCCAAACTTCAACTTATATATGAGTTTAACACTTTCAATTCCCTTTACATAACATAATCTTTACTCGCACAGAAAATGGAGGTATAGAACTTTCCACAAAGAAGAAAATGGTATCCTAAAAAACATCTTTTTGGATATAAAATTATATATTCTCATTCCAAGACAGCAGTCTCAAGCATAAGAAACACCGACTGCAACGGACATAACATTTAAATGGAAAAAAGGTGTTATGTCTAATTGATTTATAAATCACTTTTCTACATATAATAAAATTATATTTGAATATTTAGGAAATAAAATCAAATACTCATATTCTGTATTCATATACATTTTAAAGGGTAATTATCTATACTATTGTCTAATTAGAAATTTAAAGTTATTTCACTTGATAATATAGTTGAAGGTAATACATTCAAATAGGCCCTCATTAAATTCAAGAACAATCAAAGTATTTTAAGTTCTGAACATTGTTAACTGAATATTGAATTAATTTTTCTTCAAATAAAATCCCAATGGATCTATAAAATACTATAAATATCTTTCTTTCTCAATTATCCACTTGAAACTTGGAGAATGTTTCACATGTAGACATATAGTACTAAGTTATAAGCTACTCTTTGGGATTCAATGAGATAAGCAGTTGTACTTGGGAGGATTTAATTAATTGTGGTTAATTAATAAGCTACAGAACTAAGACACATGACTTCATAAAGTTCCAAAGGTCATTTTCAAATCTACACCTTTTTTTCCTTTAAAAGCTTCAATAACAACAACAACAACAACAACAACGAAACTGACACTGATGGGTAAGGCTGAAATTAACTGACTGTTCCTCTATGACATTGTTTAAACTCTACACTTATTGTTAAACGTATCACATCCTGCTTTCATATATTACAGTCTGAGTCATGCAGTCATTTGGCCAAGGTTACAAAGTTTGTTATTGGTAAAACAGCATTTAAAATCAGACAGCCTGATTCTGGACTCTTAAACATTAACCATTATATTCTATGGGGTCTAAACCAATTCTTTGCTTTTGAAATAGGGACTCATAAATACTATAAACTAAATATTCAAAAAAAATTTATAGAGGTCAGGGCCACTTCCAATTAATAAGGGCCATCATTATGGCAATGTAAGTGTCTCTTACGAACCATAACCATTCACTGCATGCCTATTTCCAGATAAGAAAAAATACTTTCTGAGGAATTATGTTATGGGTATTTAACAAAGAGATCACTTTCTTATTTTTATAGACTTGAACTGTAAAACCCTTTATGCTTCACTATAATCTCTATTATCACATTTTCTTTACCATAATACAGTGAAAATCAATATATGCTGTAACTTGTGCAAGGTCATAAAGCTAATAAATAAGAAATCTGGAAAAAATGATATATTCTCGTGGATCCCATGGTTTCTCCATTCCATTACACTGTGTCCTGTGTGTGTGCAAATCTATAATGGTAGACTTTATTTTATATTCAACATCAAAATCAGTCACAACCATAGCTCATTTAAGTCCAGAAACTGTTAAGTCACTAACTAAAAAGAAAAAGTGGGAAAGATCACAGAAAATAATATACCTTTAATAGTATAGTAGAGCTAACTTAAGAAACATTAAATCAAAAAGAGACAGAGGAAGAAGGCATAATGTAAAATGACTTCAAAGCATTGGGTTGGGATGCAGTGACATTGTGGTGACGGCGATAAAACAAACAAGAAAATTCAAATTGATGATTCTAACTACATCTTCATAAATAATCAATCATAATGGGCAAAATAATCTGAAATGAGTCAGAGAACATTTGTGGGAGGAACGTGCATGTGTGTTCTTGTATGTATGCCTGCAATTAGAACCCAATTAGTATATCATGTTAAAGAAAGAGTATCCAATTATCAAGATAAAATATAGTACAAAACTTCTTTTTAGCTCTGGCCAGGTCACTCAGTTGGTTGGAGCATCATTCCGTACACCAAAAGGTTGTGGGTTTGATTCCCAGTCAGGGCACATACCTAGGTTGCAGGTTTGATCCCAGTCAGGGTGCGTATGGGAAGCAACCATTTGATGTTTCTCTCTCACATCAATATGCCTCTCTCTGTCTCTCCCTGTTTTCCTCTGTCTCTCTTTCTTTTTCTTTCTCTCTAAAATCAGTGAACATAACCTTGTGTGAGGATTAAAAAAAAAAACTTTTAAAAAACAAATAAAATTATAAACTACTGGACATTTTTACTGCATCTAGGAATTGAAATCACGATAGTTTTAATTTGTCATATTTAGAAAGGCTTTTTGAGGCTTTTTTGGTCAAGTTTCAAGACATGTTATATGAGTAATTTTTGTTATATTAAACTCTGACATAAAGTCACAGAGACTATAGCAAAAATTACATGTCTGCCTTTAGTAATGAGAGCATTATCATAGTGTAATAAAAGTTTCATATAATAAGATGAAGTCAGGCTTCAAACAATTTTAAATCCAAAGTGACATTTATTTGGGTACCACCTTCTTTCAAATGTGAAAAATCTAGAACAAGCGCAGAAGTAAATATAGTTGGCCCTTAAGCAACCTGAACTTGGACTGCGAGAGTCCACAGTTATATGTGGAGTCTTTAAATAAATACTGTAAATATATTTTCTCTTTCTTAAAGTTTTAATAACACTTTTCTCTACTTTCATTCATTGTAACAATGTCGTATATAATACATATAACATGCAAAATATGTGTTAGTTGAGTGTTTGTGCTATTAGTAAGGCTTCTGGTCAACGGGAGGCAATTAGTTAAAGTTCTGGGGAAACAAATGTTATATGTGGATTTTCAACTGTGCAGGGACTGGCACCTCTAACCAACTCACTGTTCAAGGGTTTAACTGTATATCTTCTCCAAAATTTCCTGTCTGATAATGGTAGGTGGATAAACATATTCCTATTTTCTTCCTTTTCTTCACTTTAAATTTTCTGTAACTGCAAAATTAACAAGAGCCATAGATTCCTTCTTTGTTTTCCACCTTGTGATTTTCAATTCTATTTTCACTCTCATATCCTTTATGAAATAGTATGTATTACAATTTTTAATTTTTACATGAATTATTTTTGATATGTTTTCTCATCTAGAAAAGAGCAAAGTAAATAGTTCTTGTTGATACTTTAATATTCATAGCATAAAGTAAATATTCACAAATACATTTTGAAGAAATAAATAAATTTATGTAATATTTCCCTCTATCTATCAAATATTATGTAGGAGGGTAGTAAAATAGAATAGATTGTCAGGCCTTAATAGAAGTATGTGATACTTCAGAAAAATATGAGTGACAGTAGCAACCCAACAACCAGCAGAATCTCACATTGCCTTTGCCATAGATAGAGCAATACCACTAACACTGAGCATTTTCTCTGCACTAATATAGGTAACTATTTCTCCCTATGTAAATAGGGACTTTGTTAAAATATGCAGTAAGCATGCCAGACAGATAGCTTGAGACCACTGGAGTTTTAGTAAAAAGCAATTCAGTTCTTAGAAACAAAAATTCAACTGATGCTATCAGTTTTCTCCAATGCTGAAAGTAAATTTTAAAAGCAGATGACTCATGAACTAACTTTGGTAATATTATCTTTAAGAAAAATTTATTATTTTAATCTAGGTTGCTTTCATTATTAAAACCACATTTTCATTATTAAAACTAAGTTTATTGTTTGAAAAAACAAATAAAACAAAACAGGCAAACAAGCAAACAAACAAACAAACAAAAAATCCCAAGAGGACTTCCAATCAAGATGATGGAGGATGGAAACACTGTGTTCTCCTCTTCCCATGTCACATCAAAATTATAACCAGACTGGTAGGAAAGGTAGGGAGGTAAAATGGGCTGGTCCCACACCCATTTGTGGTGATTAAAAATCAGGAGAGATATCTTTGCTATGCAGAACCGCCTCCACCCCTGAGGAGCAGGATATCCCAGCCCCACACTGGGCTCTCCAATCCAAAGCACTGGTGCCAGGAAGAGGAGTCCCCACAATATCTGGCTGTGAAATCAGCTGGAATTCTGTTCAGGTAATGTGGCAGACTGCAAGCGTCCCAGACTTTACTTTTAAAGGGCCCACCCACAGACTTACTCTCTGATGGACTCACTTGCTTTGTGCTCCAGCACAGGGGCAGCAGCCCAAATAATGCCAAGAACATATGGGAGGAACTGAATTTTCTGGTTTCAGTGCAAGGGCTGGAGGGACAGCTCTTTCCTGACAGAAGTACTGACAGGGACTATTGTTTCTTTTTTGCAATCTCCCCTCACAGAGCCCACAAGTGGGTACCACCATTTCTTCACCGTGTCTTCCCCTTACCCGACCTGCAGTTGCAGCTGGGGGCCATACCAGAAACTCCATCCGACTAGCTAACAGTGCTTGCCCCACTCTTGGGATTCCCTGAGACTCGACTCTACAAACTAGAGCACCAGCCAGAACATCTTTCAGCAACTCCTCCTGACAAGCTTTCAGACTTAGGTCATGCTGAGGACTTTCTTAAAAATCTCTCAAAGGTTCATAAATCTCAAATAAACAGCAGCTGACCACTGTATTCCCTGTACCTGTTGCTAACTGGCCCATAGTCTTAGAGGCAACCAGCCTTAGCCTCTCCCTTGTGCCTCTAAATCCAGCACAAGCATCTGCCAACTGCATATTATGCTGTCACTCCTACCAGGTGGCCTGGTTTAGGCACAGGCAGTGACTGACCTGAGCTTTCACTGGAACCCCTCCCAAAAGGTCCCAGAACCAACATACCTGGTGGTCATCTTCAGACCACATTAGAGTACTACTCCATTAGCTACATATGTAACACACCCAAAGGGTGAAATCCACAGGCACCAGGAGTCCCACTAAAGTGAATCCTGTGCCATGGGGTCAGGCCCTGCTAAACAACTCAGCCATAGTCATGGCCAATCCTCATAACCATTCAGCCAGAGGGTAAACCTCACTCACTGATTTGCCAACAGAAAACAAGTTTCAAATACAACAGGAGGGCACACAAACTAACAAAAAATACACCCCTGGATCACCTGACTCAAGTGGCCAGGGAGTCACCTCTGGGTTCCAAAGGACACCTACTACATAAAGCCATCCTACAAATATAGGGAAACATAGCATATCTACCTAATATGTAGAAAAAACAGAGGGAAACAGCCAAAATGAAAAAAAGAAAACAAACAAACAAACAAAAAAAAAAAAAAGAAAAGAAAAAAGCTCCAGAAAAAAGAACAAAAAGGAGGCAAACAATCAGATGATAGAGTTTGAAATATTGATTATAAAGATGCTCAATAAACTTAGGGGAAGAGCAGGTACGTTGAAGTGAGAACTTCTACAGAGAGATAGGAAGCATTAAAAAAGAGATAGAAAACATAAAGAACCAGCCAGAAATGAAGAATACAACTGAAATGAAGAATACATGAGATGGAATCCATAGCAGAGTAGATGAAGCAGAGAATCAAGTCAGCAATTTGGAAGACAGGGTAGTAAAAAGCACTGGATAGAAACAACAAACAAAAAAGATTTTTTTTTAAAAAAATGGGGATTTTTTAAGGGACTTCTGGGACCACATCAAGTGTAACACCATTCACATCACAGGGGTACCAGAAAGAGAGGAGAGAGAGTGAGTGATTGAGAACCTATTTGAAAAAAATAACTACTAAAAATTTCCTTACCTTGGTGAAAAAAATAGACATGCAAGTTGAGAAAGTGTAGAGAGTCCCAAACAAGATGAATTCAAAGAGGTCCACACCAAGACACATCGTAATTAAAATGCCAAATGTTATAAATAGACAATCTTAAAAGTAGCAAGGAAAAGCAGTTAATTATGTACAAGGGAACCCCCATATAACTCTCAGCTAATTTCTACACAAAAACTTTGCAGGCCAGATGAGTATAACACCACATTCCCAAAGAGATGAAAAGCAAAGCCCTAGAAACAAGATGACTCTATCCAACAATACTGTTAAATGTAAATGGATCAAATACTCCAATCAAAAGAAACAGCGTGGCTGAATGGAGAAGAAAAGAAGAGCCATACCTGTGCTGCCTACCAGAGACCTACTTCAAATCAAAGGACACACACAGACTGAAAGTAAAGGGGTAGAAAAAGATATTTTATGCAAACACAAATGAAAAAAATAAAGCTGGGGTAACAATACTTATATCAGACAAGACAGACTTCAAAAGAAATGCTATAACAAGAGACAAACAAGGGAATTTCATATACAATAGCTAAGATATGAAAGCAAACTAAGGGTTCATCAATAGGCAATTGATTAAATAAGGTGTGGTACATATATACTGTGGCGGGGGCTCTGCCCACGGGGTCCCCCTGGCCACCACGGATGAGACTAAGTCTACCGAGACATGATCTGCTTGGGGAGGAAAGGTGGCTGATCTCTCAAAGGAGAAGGGCCAGGAACCTGCTCCTCAATGGGCTTTTATTGGGTTTAATTTGCATAGAAATACAGGGTGTATATGTAAAACTCATCACTCATTGTCAGGCAGAAATGATTAAACAATAGATAACATTCAAAGAACTCTGAGGGCTTGATTTGAGTCAGAGTCAGATAGCTAAAGGGCCATAAAACTTTGGGGAACAAATCCATTTCCTGCTTGGATCCTTATCATTTAAATTGAGGGTATTAGCAAAGTAGGTTTCCTAGGAGCTTATGCATTCTTTTTTAGGCCTGATTGCCCCAGGGAACCTGTACTTTCCAGAACAGGGCCACACCCACCTCTAGCATTGTTTCAGGCTTAAGACATTGTTTCAGACTCCAGTCAGGCAGGGGAAGTAAGGTAGCCAAGAGATTAGGAGACTTCTCGAAGACAGAATGAGGACTCAGGCTGTATTAAAACTGAGGGGTGAGGGGCCATAAGCCCCTTTTCTTATAGCCCCCCGAGTCCTTCCCTGGGTGCCCCTTTGTGAATGTGCCTCTTAGGTCATCCCTCCTTCGAAGAATATTACCTGTCATTGGCCAAGCAGGGTGAAGAAAAAGGGGTCAGAGGTGGTGCCCCTACAAGGAAGATAAGCTTTGTCTCCTAAGTGGCTTATGGTCCCAAGGTCTTTCTACTCGGCCTTAGCCACAAGGGATTACAGTTTCTGAAACCAGGCAGGGTGGTTCCCAACAATATACTATGGAATATTACTTGGTCTTCAAAAAGAATGAAATCTTACTGCTTGCAATAGCATGGATTGGACCTACAGAGTGTTATGCTAAGTGAAATAAGTCAGACAGAGAAAAGCAAATACCATGTGATTTCACTTATATATGAACAAATAAATAAACAAAATTGAAGCAGACACATAGATACAAAGAACAGACAGATGGTTGCCAGAGGGGAGGGGATTTGAGAAACTGTGTGAAAAAAGTTAAGAGATCAATAACTACAAATTGGTGATTACAAAATAGTCATGGATACATGAAGTACAGCATATAGAATAAAGTTAATGATATTGCAATAAATATGTATGTATGGTTCCAGGTAGGTAATAGACTTATCCAGTAGATCACTTTGTAAGTTATATAAATGTCAAATCATTATGCTGTACACCTGAAACTAATGTAATTTTGACTGTCAAGTGCTATTAAAAAATGAAAATAAGGTTTAAGTGGAAAATGAAAATAAAATATTAATCAAATAAGAAAAATATAATCACCATTAAAGTTAATTTAAATAAAATGTATATTATAGTGACTTAAAAAGTATATGGTCTTTAAATAGAATTCCACCAATTCTATAATTGTTACCTGTGTGAACCCATTCTATTCTTCCAAACAAGAGCAGAAGTAGGTATATGAACACTGAGGAACAAACATTTTCCATGAATTCTCCAAAAATTTTGCCAATGTCTTTTGTTAAAACACTTTCAGAGAAAAAAAATTAAGATGAGTCTAATATTGGATCCTTTGTAAACAACATCTGTTTTCTGCCTACTTTTACCAAGTTTTCTGTTTTTTAAAGTAAATAGAAAAAGGAGTCGTATATCGTATTGATTCTATTTTAATTCATTTTTCCTGTAAAATGAATATAGAGTTGCAGTATTCAAATGAACATAGCTTACATTTATAATCAAATGACTTGTAACAAAATATAAGTGGTACAGAAGAGTGTCACATTGGGAATTGATGTTTTGATGTTCTGACAATAAAAAAATAACATGTGTCTTCTAAAAAATGAATTCCAACCTGTGGGTAATGAGGAAAAACACTATTTGACTCTTTCTTAGGCAGTGATACATTGAACGCTGTGGTGAGTTGTTAGCCTTTTCTAAAAAGAGTGGGAATTCTTTTATATAATTTTGTCATAAGAAACAATGCAGGAGAGGAAAATAAATACCCTCTCACACCTCTTTCTCCTGGTCATATTATTTTTTTACTTCCTCTTTATGAGAGAAGTTAGAAATGTAAAGAAACACTCATTAGCTTGAATAAGTGTGATCACTTTTCTCTGTTTGAAAGGGAGCTATGTTATTTTTGTACTTAGAATGGCACTGTCCATCTACCACAAAAATAAGTCATTCTATACTTTCTTCTGAAAGTTTCTGGATGTATAATCAGATAGTGAGATCAAAATTGATGTTAAAAATCTAGGTGCTCTTCTTGCTACAATGCAGGCCATGTAGCATGGCTACTTTTCTACTTTAATACCCCACAAAGGAGTCCCTTTGTAGTTTGCTGTCAAACTTTTCATCGAAGTCCAACATCACTTACAAAATTCATTAAGGCTTAATTTAAGAAAGAAAAAAAATGCTTTGACCATAGCATACAAATGAAACTATTGATTTATTTATAGCACTATATATATCTTCTCAGCTATAAAAGTCGAGCTATTGTGATTCATTATTCATTGGTAGAAATCTTGCTCTTTAGAGATGTAAATGAGAACAAATGAGTTACAGTTCTGGAACAAGTTTTATGTACCTGAATTACTAAAGTTGGTAAAAATGAACATAGATATAAACCCAAAGTGGATTTTAAAGAAAGAGTTTATTAAACCACTCTTTCTCTTGCTTTCAGTTTACTATAACTTACATAATCATAGGATCATGATTAATTAAGGCAGTGTACTGTGATAAAATTAGAATTGGGCTGAAAATGAGAAAATGTGTTTTCTTATCATGGCTTTACTCACAGCTACTATTAGCTTCACAAGCTTTGTTTCCTTCTGTACTGTGCCTGTACTCCATGATGCTGTCCTTGTCTTCACACTCAACATATTCATGTTCTGGTATTTATGCATAAAATACTTGTTCAACAAATACTGACACATTGCTACCAGAGGATGTTCTTGGCAGTGAGGGGAAAAGTGCAGGGTTAGAGAGGAAACATCCCAAGCTTTATAGTGCTTAGAAGTTCTCAGAAGTGAAATAGCAAATGGAAAAAAAAACACATTTAAAGAAATAGAGAAAAGTGCAGGGTAAAATACAAGCACAAAAAGAAATAGAGGGCAGTAACCAAAGAGCTCAGGTAACTTTAAGGAAGAAGTCATTTCTAATGCACCTTAAAACCAGGAGTGGGGGAGAAGGGTCTATGGAACTAAAGAGACCGTGAATGCAGAACTCCAAGTGAGAAAGAGCATATAGCCCATGCACTGAACTAAAATAAACTTCATTAAGTCTACAGTGTAGAAATGCTCAACGGTGGTTTTTTCTAAAATTTTAACTTTTCACCCTGGCCAGGTTGCTCAGTTGGTGGAGTTTGTCCTGACAACGAGAGATTGTGGGTTCGATTCTCACTCAGGGTGTACACGAGAGGCAATCCATTTCTCTCTCTCTCTTTCCGCTTTCCTCTGTCTCTAAAATAAATAAACATCCTCAGATGCTCATTCCCCTTGTATGCCCAGGCTACTATGATATTAAAATACTCTTGGGTTCAGACAATTCAGAAATATGCTTTCTTATACTACAATTGAAGAATTTTATCACCAATAATTTTATATGGTTTCATTTTTTTAAGCTTCAAAGATAAATCCTAAGGACTAGAGAGTAAATGAAAAGAAGCTATAGTAAATAAAAGAAGTGCCTGGTGTATCAATACAGTATTATTGCCAATATTTGTAAAATAGGCATTCATTTATCCTCTGAGCATTTGTTTGGAAGCTATAATCTTGTAGTGGGTTATGAAAATATACCATTTCATGGCAATTTTTCCCAGCAATGGCTCTTTGAAATGTTTTTCTGTTTCTTATAAGTATGACAAACCCCCAAATTCATAGACTAACTTTTATTTTCTATGACAGTGACACATGGATTGTAAGAAGGCTTTGAGGCAGTACGGGTAGTTAAGGACAGAGTCAACAATCAAAAAAAAAAAAAAAAACCCCTCAAATTCAAAAAGAGCTGTTTAAGCTCAGTGAACAATGTCAAAAATATGCTGGCTTTACTTAGAAATATATCAAGTATGCTTCTCTTTGCATTTCAATTTTATCATTCTATGTAACTGTTGGAAGTTTTTAATTTTGTCTTAAAACTTAAGAGTGAAATAATGTGACTCGGAAGTGTGCATCTTTTGTTTGATAAGTTCAAGTTAGTTCACATATGTTTTATTGATTTTAATAATGTATTTAAAATTGGGTTTGATATCCTAATTATTATTTTTTTGTTTTAAAACAGATCACAAATCATAAAAGTAAGATGTCACACCAGTGGGGCAATTTAGGATTTACCTAAGTTAAACAATTTATAATTTGTTTGAAATAATATATACTTATTGACTTATGATGATTTAATAAATTATTATATTAGACTATAAACAATGGATCAAGTTTATCAAGTTCACTTAATATTAAATAGTTCACTACAAGTTATGCTTTTTATTTCTTTCTGCATGAATTTGGAAGAGACTGAAGTAATTTTGTATATTATTATGAAGCTAATAACTGGTTTACAATTATTCTAAGTTTTGTGAGAAATTAAAAAGTTCAGAATTCTTATCAACATAATACCATTCTAGAGTACAGAAACAACAAAAAAGCAATGTGAAAAGTAATTGAAACATTTTATCTATTTTGAAAAGTTTAATACATGAAATAATGCATACAGTTCTTAAAAATGTATAGAAAACTCAGGCTTGCATATCCAAAATACCCATACAAGAACTAAAATAACATTTAAATGATATAACCTTCATAATTTTGAAAAGAAGTATTATCAAACATGAAGCCAATAATAATAATAAAGAGATCAAGACTAAAACTTTGATGAAGACGTAAATAAATTAAATTTTAATGTGTTATGATGTCACTACTCCATCAATAATGATAATAGTTCTAGGTGACTGAGAGTTAACCTGCTTAAAAAGTGAAGCACAGCATAATAAATACTGTTATGTAACTGAGTGAGAATGAGAAAAGTACAAAGAAGAAAATCAACCCTACTCTCCTTCATGGTTTTAATAGTCTTTACACACTTTCCATAAAGTGGAAAGGTGTGGAGAGTTTATGTAAGTGTTTGAAATGAAAAATAAAGTTTATTTGTTTGTAGGTACTGAGACAGAAGCTGAAATGTTTGGTGTATATGACTTTCAATCTGATGGAAGGCATACCCCCAGATCCCTGATCTTGAGATATCTAAACAACATCTACCTTTCCACAGAAAAAAAAAAAAAAAGATAACAGAGCTAAAAAACAATACATAGTTACCTGTAAATAGATAAAAAGAGATTTTTAGATCATATTTAGACTTAATTATTTTTTTAGCCAAACAAAAATTTTTCTTTCTTTGATTATAAAATTTCTATATCATTGGCAAATAAAAGACATTGTGTTGAAGCCAAAGGAATTACTCTCACATTATAATTCAAAGTTGAAAGAACATTTTGTAAGAATTACTATGTTATTTTCTTCGGAAGAGAGACTCATCCAAATAATTAAATTCATCTTCTGGGAAATTACATCAGGGAACACACAGTTGCAGATATTAAAAATGCAAAGCCATTCAAAATTTTAAAAATCATCCCCAAAGCTTTACATTCTGATCATTTATACAGATTGTTCAGACACATCAATCTTGAAGACAGTCAAGATGAAATAAATAAATTTTGAGCTTTTTCCCTATTTCCCAGAACATTGCCAGAAACAATCACGCAATGGTCAAAGAAACAGCAATACTAGAACTCTGGCCAGTAAGCATGATGGTACGGAAGCAAATTGTCCAATTAACCCTAAATTTTCATTTGTTCCTTGAGCACATTATTCTCTAAATCTTAACGTAATTCACTCTTGTAGAATGATTTCCTCAATGTGATGTATTTGGGGAATTTTTAAGAAATAAATCCATCCTTTCTAGTCTCCTGTCATCAATAGAAAATGCTACCGGATATAATCACCAACGCCTTTATTAAAAGATGCAGTGCTTATTTGAAACTATGTATAGAGGAAGGACAAAACTGGAAAGTTAATTCAGCCTGATGGAGTACTGGGTGATCCACAGAAAAATGCGGACACCTGAGAATCAGCTCAAGCTATCATGTTCTGCTCTATGCATCTTTTCTGTGCTACCTTTCATTTGAAGGTAAAATTAGAAATATTGCAAAGAGCCAGAATAAAACTTGACCTATTTATAAGGAAACACAAAGCTTTGAAACTAATCTTTAAAAGACTGGCTCACAGAAGAAAATAGAGACTATTAAGTTCATAATAAAGAAATGTAAAAACTTGGATATTTGTGTAGAAAAAAAAAAAAAAACAGGTGTAAATGTACCACAGTTTTTTTGATCCATTCATTAACACAATGGAATTCTATGCAGCACAAAGAAAGAAGGAGCTCCTACCCTTTTCAACAGCATGGATGGAACTGGAGAACATCATGCTAAGCAAGATAAGCCAGGCAGTGAAAGACAAATACCATATGATCTCACCTTTAACAGGGACCTAATCAACAAAACAAACCAACAAGCAAAATATAACCAAAGACACTGAAATTGAGAACAGTCTGACAGTGACCAGAAGGGAGAGGGGAGGGAATTTCAGGGGAAAAGGTGAAGGGTTTAGAGCAACAAGTATAAAGGACACATGGATAAAAACTATGGGGGGTGGAAATGGGAGGGAGGTGGGAAGGGCTAAGGTGGTGGGCTGGGAGGGGAGTAAAAGAAAGAAAACTGTACAAGAGCAATAAAAAAAATTAAAAAATAAAAATAAAAAATAAACAGGTGGATTTTTTTAAATGACCCCAATGTGGTAAAGGATAGTGGTGTTATAACATCAGACAGTATCACATAGACTGTCTGAAGGCCTCAATTGTGTTTGCTAACCACTAGGTAATTTTTCTAAATCATTGGATCAAATGAAGTCAATGTACACTAACATTTAGTTATTTTTCTCTGAAGAAGAAAACTTGAAACATATTTTCATCAAATGTAATAAAAAAGTATAATGAATTTTCTGGTGAAGAGATTCTTGGACTACAAAATACTGGAAATATTCTAAAATCAACACTGAAGAAATAAAAACAATATTATGGGAATGTGGATTTTATTTGAAATTATTATTTTTTAATCTTCTCAAAACTAATTA
The DNA here is from genome assembly GCA_039655065.1 of Glossophaga mutica. Taxonomy (NCBI): domain Eukaryota; kingdom Metazoa; phylum Chordata; class Mammalia; order Chiroptera; family Phyllostomidae; genus Glossophaga; species Glossophaga mutica. The sequence continues at coordinate 81,691,354 of CM077304.1, forward strand.
TTATATTTAAGAATTTTTCTTTTGGATAATTATCAAGTCAAACTTTTAAAAATATAATATATAAAATGATTTTATTAATTTTAATGAAAATAGAATAATCTGGTTATGTCATTTATTAAATATTAATATATGAAGAATATAGATTTAATCAAAGCCATTGAAGTTTGAAGAACTTAATACTGAAAGGTAAAATGCAATGATATAATTTATGACTATGATGGAACAGTATATAGATAAAAATTGTGTTTTTTTACTTTTATAACAACTTATTTTTAATTAAAGTGTTTTAAGCAGTGCCTACTTTTTTTGAACTGTGATATTTAAATATTGTGCTGGCATTATGATAAGTACAAAATTCAATAAGAGAAATTGACTGGGTGTTTGTTTTGATAATTATTACTTATTTAATTTCATGGTTATTACTAACAATAATTTCACATCTAAAGAAAAGAATAGCCCTGGCTGGTGTCACTCAGTGGATTAAGTGTTGGCCTCTGAACCAACGAGGCACTGGTTAGATTCCCAGTCAGGGCATGTGCCTGGGTTGCAGGCCAGGTCCCCAGTGGAGGATGTGAGAGAAGCAATTACACATTGATGATTCTCTCCCTCTCTTTCTCTTTCCCTTCCCCTCTCTCTAAGAGTAAATAAATAAAACCTTAAAAAATACAGAAAAGGATAATAAAAAAATATATTGAATCTGGGAGTCAAATACACTGGAATGCCACTGCATCTGAATCATTAACATCATTAAATCTCATCCAACTGTCTTTCATCAGACAATATGTAACTGCAACCTACACTCAATGTAGTATTATTGTTCTGACTAGCTATCTTTTGTATTGGACACAGATTATACACTATTTGACAACTCTCTGGTTGCAACAACCAGATCCATGCAAACCTCAAGAAGCTTTCACAGATGCAGTCTCACAGAGCCTTGATGCAAACAGAGGATCTTGTTATGTGATTCCTGCCCTGGAGCTTCTCTGAGACCCATGTGGGGAAGTGGGGGTTGTAGGGAATGTCAACCAGTCCTACTGCCTTGGTAACCTGAAAGTATAGGAATTAATGTTAACAAGACCATCCAGGAACAATGAGGACAAAGGGTATTGAACAAATATTTCCCTGTTTTGTCTTTGGATGGCCAGTTTGGTGGTTCACTTTATAAAGCTTCTCAGAAGGTCCTAGTGGGAGAGGATAACTCTTGCCCAGAGGTTTCTGATTCAAGAACACATCCTTGTATTGGCTTTTCCTCCTTTCCTATTTCAATCTCCCTGCTCCACCTTCTAGCTGGGATCACAGTCTAAAACAAACTAGCCTCATACAAGCCTTGACTTAGGCCCTGCTATGAGGATGGACCTTAAGCTAAGGAACAATGTGTCATCTTGACTGTGTCTTTCCATAGCAGTTAAATTATATTAATTTATCAAGCATTTTTCATGAGGATACATGAGGTATCTGTGTCCTAAAATAAGAGTTCACCTTGAAACTCATATCATCATTTTAAAGGTTTTACATCGATCTATCCAGTCATCCACTCTAAAGTCTGTCCAGATTTTCTGTGAAAGCTCAATATAACTGTCACAATATATTTTTTAAATTTTTTAATTTAACCTGCATTGTATTTTTTCCATTACCTTTAGTCCCCCTTATACCCCCCTCTCCCCAGCAATCACCACACTGCTGTCCATGTCTGTGAGTCATTTTTCCTTTTTGCTCAGTCCCTCTCCTCTCAAGTCCCTCCCCTTAGTTGTCATCTGCTCTCCATCTATGAGTCTGTCTCTATTTTGCTTGTTAGTTCAATTTGTTCATTAGATCCACATATAAGTGAAATCATAATATTTGTCTTTCTCTGACTTTCACTTAGCAAAATGTTCCCCAGGTCCATCCATACTGTCCCAAAAGATAAAATTTTCTTCTTTTTTATGGCTGACTGGTATTCCACTATATAAATGCCCCATAGTTGTTTTATCCACTCATCCACTGGTGGATACTCAGGCTGCTTCCTCTGGTCCTCAGTCATTGTTATTGTCGGTTCTCAATCTTTTGCTTTTACAGATCTCACCTCAAATTTGCACTAGATCTCATCTTTCTCTGAAGAAGTCATTCTATTTTGTTCTCTCTTCTCTGTGTCCTTTCTTAGATGCTGTTACAGTTTTTATCATGTCCAAATGTAGAAACAAGTTTGATAGACAAAAGAGTCAAAATGATGGAGATAAAATTCATCTTTATTACATCTATAGGCTATTTCGGAGCATGCAGCCTTGGTGTGTTTTAATAATGTGTTTCTTAATAATACAAATCTTCATTAAGAAACTGAAGTAAAAACCAGAATGTAAGAAAAAGAATCCCACCCAACTGTATAAACAGATGCCAATTCTCTGTTTATAAAAAACCAAATGCTTTCAATTTACACCTGTTATTTGCTGCCTTTCCTCATATTTTAATCATTATTTCTTGAAAGTGGAAGTCCATTGATTTAGAGAACTCTAATTTTTTATATGTAAAAAAGTATTGTTCAAATCTGAAAGTTTATTTTTAAGAATTTTTTAAAATTTTCTGGGCATCCTCCTTTGAGAATGATAGGCCTGTGAAATCTTATGGGGACATAAAATGACCTGTTTTTTCTAATGGTTTCTGTCTTATTGCTTCTCTTAAACACCATCCTAGTCCTAAAACTCTCTTTGCTTATTAATTACCCCTTGTTTACAGGGATTTGTGAAACTTTGGCTTGGAAAAATCAAATCTATACAAAAAGATAAAAAAGGAAAAGAAAAATAGAATACCTAAAGAGACATAAATTAACTCTTAGCTGGCTGCAAATTGTGAATCATTATAATTATCTTTTTAAAAACACAACTCAGCCCTGGCTGATGTAGCTCAGTGGATTAAGCACAGGCTGTGAACCAAAGGGTCACCAGTTCGGTTCCAAGTCAGGGAAGATGGCTGGTTTGTGGGCCAGGTCCCCAGTGGGGGCACATGAGAGGCAACCACACATTGATGTTTTTCTCCCTTTCTCCTTCCTTTCCCCTCTCTCTAAAAGTAAATAAATTTTTAAAAACACAACTCAATTAACCATTTTCTATGTAATATTAGATATGTATATTTACTTGGAAGATCAAGAATTATGATTGAAATTATTTTTTCTCATTGCCCTGAATGCAAGAGATTCTTTTTTTATGTTAAGGTGACTCCATCTTAAAATCCATCCTTGCAGCAGATGCCAGCATTCTGCTAGCATTTTTTTTTCTGTGTTTTACATTTCTTCCCTACTTATTTCTCTCTACATAAGTCTCTTTATCATAAATTGGTCATTTCGATCACCATGGTCAATTCTTTAATTTTGCCATTTGGTGTATCATGTGTTTTGCATCTTTTCCCCGCTATTATCTTCAAGATACAAAAAGAACCTATGGAAAATGAGTAGACCCTCCTTGTTACCAGTGCAGTCTCATAGGGAAGTATGATAAGCATTAGCTGGTTATTTGGATGTGGAGAACCTAAACTTCTTGTGCCCACATGAGTTAATCTCCATAGCATCATAACTTCACTAATTTTACTCTTGCTATTCCAGAAAATCGTACCTAGAAAGATAAATGATGCAAATAATATTATTGTTCCTTTCAAGGACTTAGGAAAATCTCTTTAAAAATGAGCATCAGACTGTTGACAATAAATACCGCTCACTTTGGACTGACCTTTTACTTAAAACCTTAGCCTTGCCCTGTCCACTAATTACTAATTACTACATCATACACCAATTCTAAGACCTCATATTGAAATTATGTTTTAAACAATACTCCCTGAAATGTTATAAATATTCCAATCTTTCTGTACCCTCCCTAAAATAACATTAAGATATCTTCAAGTAATTGAAGCCCCTTATGATTTCTGTAAGCACATTGTTTGTGTAGAATTCAGCACTTTGAACACTTGAATTTGAAAGCAACTGCAAATTAGAAATGGGTTTATAAAACTTTTTCCTGGTTTTTATACTAGAAGAGTTGCCATTATTCCTATGTTGGGAGACAATTCTCCAGGAGTTCCTTCTCTCTCTCTGTGTCTTCTAAGCAGAGACATTCATAATTTTTATTTCATATTATCTTTCAAGATTGCTTACATAGCAAATAGCCTTGGGACTTAAAGAGTGTCTTCCAGAACAGAGGACATATGGCTTTGCTGTTCATGTTAAAAGCGATACAATGTCTCTCTCCAGGACAAAGGATGCTGTGTAGGTCTGCTATCAGCCTCCTTGCAACACAATGGGGTTGCAGAAACTTGGGCTTTTTTTCCCCTTCTGACACCACCCCCTATGTGTGTGCAGGTATGATGTGGAACTTTTCCTGTGGGAATTATGGATTGGGGAACTAGTGCAAATGATGTAATGTTGACCACTGCTATTGTAGTGAGTCATAAGCTGCCCTCCATTTCTTATGCATGAGTCTTGTGTCTTTACTAGCATAATGAACTTTTGGCAGATAATTTGTTAGCATACACATAAGGTAAAATCTCAGCCCTTCACAGATGTTCATATTTGTATGAAAGATGGCAGATTTAAAATTAAGTTTTTTGCACCAGTGAGCTTAAAAGTGAATTCTATTTTAGAAGCCATATTTAATAACAGTAATGAATCTCTCCACCCTAGTATGGATAAGATTATTTTTAAAAATTAATCACAATTACAATTCAATAACCCTTGTCTGTGGGTTAGGCACTTTAAAGTGTACTTGACATGTGAACTGATTTTATTTTTAAAGCAAATTGGTGTAGTATGTTTAGTTAACCCAAATATAAAGTTATGGAAACTGTTACTGGGGAGACCCGTGTTAGGAGACTCCTTGTCCTTGGTTCTTGTCTTGGTCATGAGAGATGGATTCAGATAAGAGACAAAGCATATAGCCGAAATGAGAGCGAGTTTATTTACAAAACACACGAGCACAAAGCTCAAGTGGCCACCCAGCTAGTCTGAGTGCACCGTCTATTCGAGTTTTGGGGGTCTTATGTAGCCAGCCTCTAGGATTCCTCTCCTCCTCCCTTCCTGCCCTTAAGATACAGTTCCGAAGGCTTCCTATCCCAGGGAGTGGAAACAATACACACAGAATTTCAAAGGCTCCCCTTCTCCTGCACCATCATGATCTCTCTTGTGATCTTTGGAACACCTGTAAATCTTACCTGGCCTCATGGAGCTCAAGACTGCTGAATTAATGGGTGAGACATGTCTCTCTTCTCCTCCCTGCCTTGGTTTGCTATCTATTTTACCTAATAGAAACTATAAAGATATTAAAAATTATGCAAGTTGTTCAAAGTCATACAAGTAGTAACTAATAGACTCAGATTAGTACCTAGATCTAATATTAAAAACCAAATTCTTTTCACTAGGTATTGTAACTTCAGGTTCCTAGTTGAAATTGATGCTGGCCTAAAGTGTCAGACTAACTTATCCTTTACTGTCTGAATAACATGTTGAACTTGCTATTATGTAATGAGAGGAGGCATTGCAAGCCAGCTTAATAAACATATGGGGTTAGAAAGAAACCATCTGCAATAGGTCAGAAAAGAAACAAATACTACTCTTCTGCTCCCCATAAATGTCCTTCTTTTTTGTTAAAATGGTCTTGTCTGTCTAATCAGTGCCCTGGAAGGTACCCATGACAAAAAAACAGTTATTTTAAAGTGCTTTCAAATTTATATAGAATAAACAAATAAAACAATAATTATAGCAAACTACTATAGCAAATAATGCAGTGGTTTTTAACTTTCCATCAAGCAACCTGAGCATGCCCATTAGTAAGTTAACAGATAATTAAGATATAATGAAGGGAGCCAAATCTAAATCACTAATACTCCATTATTAGGTTGAGAAAAACCAGTGTGTTTTTTAAAATAAAAATGCTCTTGACATAGGGGAATGTGGTATAACTGATGTTTAATTTTTGGCCAAGATGTCTCAGATGGTTTGATTTTCTGTTAATAATATTAGAGTATTAAGGGAATTTAATTTATTTATTGATACTTAAGAATTTATTAAAATGAATAGATTTAGGGAGAGATTTTCCTGTTAGAGCTGTTAGTTTTCTCTGCCATGCTTGTGAGGTTCCCAAAGAAAACTAAATATATCTAATTTATAAATGCATGTAAAGTAGTATAAAAAACTGTTAGTTATAAGTAGAATTATTTAGGGTATTTTATTCTTTTCAGTTAGAGTTAATTTATATTATTCAAAGACCTTGCTGGAAATATTGATTTCTTACATGTAAAAACTATAAAACAAATTTTATAAGTTGAACTTAAAGATACATAAAACACAATATTTATAATTTAACAATCTAAATAAAAAATTTAAAACACAAAGTTCTTATATTTCGTATATTCAAATACATAAATTTTAAAAATAAGTATGCAGAAATTTATACACTTTATTTTACATTGAAATATTTAAATATACAAATTGATGCCTGTGTTATTCAGTGCATGCAATTTTAGAAAAGACATTGAAATGTCTTTCTAGACAGTCTTTTATCAATAAATAATGATAGTCTTTATCCCTGATAATGCTTGCCTCAAAATCTTTTTGAAAGTCTAAAAATATAATTCAAATCTTTAGAGAATATCTTTTAATTGCCACATTTATTGTTTTATATTTATTCATCACTGATGTGTTTACTTCTACTAATTTATTTTGTTATCAATTTACCTTGTTTTTTTAAGTACAGTTTTCCTTTTTAAAAAAGTACTTTATGTTGGCTTGATTGCAGTTTTGGGGAACTTTTATTTTTCTCCTTTATTTGTTTTACAATTGAGATTTGGATATACTCCACTATTTCATCATTTTCCTTAACATTTTAAAGTAAATGGTTAATATAAAACCTAAAATAAATGAGGACTTATAGTCAGATAATATAATGAAAAGTACAAGGAACTTAGAGTCCTAAAACTCTTCAGTCTGCAGGTTTTGGCCTATTAAGTCACAAAAAAAGTGATGGAGAGATTGTGAAGAAAAAGAGACTCTCAGTCACTGATGGTGGGAATAAACTGGTACAGTCACTATGGAAAACAGTACGGAGGCTCCTCAGAAAATTAAGGATAGAGTTACCATAGGAGGCAGCAACCCCTTTACTAGGTATCTATTACTCAAAAAAAATGAAAATGTTTATTCTCAAATATATGTGTAGTCCGTGATCAAGGCACGGAAACAACCAAAGTGCCCTTTGATAGATGATTAGATAAAGAAAATGTGATATGTAATGAACTACTACTCAGCCATAAGACGAAATGAAATGTTACCATTTGTGACAACATAAATGGATCTTGAGAATATCATGCTAAGAGAGATAAGTCAGAGGGGAAAAAGTCAAGAACATTTCCACTCATATGTGGGATATAAGACTGAAAGCAACAAATGAACAAACAAGAAAAGCAAACAACACAGACACAGACAACAGTGTGGTGGTTACCAGAGGGAAGGGGGAGGGGCAGTACTAAAGGATAAAGAAGTCAAATAAATGGTGACAGAAGATTTGACTTTGGGTGGTGGGCACACAATGCAATATAGACATGATGTATCATAGAATTGTATACTCGAAATCTATGAAAAGAGAAAATACCAATATAATCTTTGAAACAATGTATGTCACCCTCATGAATTCAATGAGAATTCAATGGATTCTAGACATCAAAATTACAAGTGAACTGCAGAACAGCCACCACTGAGAACTGCCTGAAGACTAGCTGAACAGAAATCCTGTTATTACAGATGACAGATATACAGAAGTCACGTGGAGACTGGTAGGAGGGGCAGAGATCTGAACTGGCTGGTCCTACATATGTGTGGCAGTTTAAAAACAGGAGGGATACCTCAACTACAGATGTCTCCTCTGAGGTGTGTGGTTCTCAGCTCCACACCCAGCTCCCCAGCCAAAGGTTTCAGAGCCAGGAAGAGAAGCCCCCATAAAATCTGGTTTGAAAACTAGTGAAGACAGGCTGAGTGAGACGGAGGATGGCTGCTGAAGTGATAGGCGTTTTTCATGAAGAGCCCTCACACAGACCTACCTGCTGACAGCTTTACTGACTCTGACCTCCAGTGCTGAGGCAGAAGCTCAAAAAGCACCAGGGACACATTGGAAAGAATTGAATTGTGTGAGTTCAGGGAAAGAGCTGGAGGGGTGGTTCTCTCAACCATTTTGTTCTTTTGTTGAGCCCTCACCCCACACAGCCTGCAGGCGCAGGCAAGCATCAAGTCTGAGTCTTCATCAGCCTGGAAAGTACCATTGGCCCTGCCCTGGTTATCCCTTAGACCCCCACCCAATTTTCAGGCCCACCCAAGCTACTTCCAGGAGTTTTTCCACACAAATAGGCAGACTTGGCTTGTTTGCAGGCTTCCCTAATATCTCTCAAAGGTTCACAAACCCCAAACTAATAGCATCTGGCCCCTGTGTGACCCATACCTCTCAGTAAATGACCCTAACTGGGGCACTAGTGGCAGCTGGCCTCAGTTCCTAGTTTTGCCTCTCTCAAGTATCTCAAAGCTGAGCACTAGTGGAAAGCATCTATATATCACTTTGTAGCTCATAACAGGCAGCTCTGGGCTGGTCACAGGCCTGCACCAAAGCTCCCTCAAGAGGCCCCAGAAGCGACACACCTGGTAGACAGCTTCAGACTGTACCAGAGTTTCACCTAACCACATCCATAGATGACACATGCAGAGAGCAACCATAGCAAGCACCAGAGTCCAGCTAACACAAATCCTGTTCTATGGGGTCAGCTCCTGCACAACAGCCCTCATGCCAGTCCTCAAAGGCAATCTGACAGAGGCGCAACCCCCCCCCCCGACATGCTAACAGTAATCAAGTTTCAATTTAAATAGGAAGGCACACAAAACTCACACAAGGAACATACCTGAATCACGAAGCTGGTGACAAGGAAGACTGTCCCACAGGGCACAAATGACACCTGCCACAAAAGGCTACTCTACCAAAGCAGAAGACATGCCAGATCTACCTAATACACAGCAACAAACAAAGCAAGGAAACCAAAATTGGGAGGCAAAGAAACATGACCCAAATGAAAGAACAGGAGAAAAAGAACTAAATGAAATGGGGGCAAGCAAGGTACCAGATACAGAATTCAAAGCAATGTAACTTAAAGAAAGAATAAATTCAGTGAGAACTATAACAAAGAGAGGAGAAACATAAAAATGGAAATAGGAAACATTTTAGCTTTTATATTCATTTCGGACTGGTACTTTTTTAAGAACACATTAGAAGAAATGAGAAGTTGATTAGATGAAGCAGAGGATCAAATCAGCAGTTTGGAAGACAAGGTAGCGGAAAACACCCTATCAGAACAGCAAAGAGATTTAAAAAAAAAAAAGAAAAAGATGAATAGTTAGTTTAAGGGGCCTCTGGGGCAAACAATAATTGTACCATACTTGCATTATAGGGGTACCAGAAGGAAGAGAGAGACCAAATGACCACAAAACCTATTTGAAGAAATAATTATAAAATTACATCACTTAGGAGATAACCAAATGACAGTAAATAAAATAATGCATATTAAGTACAAAAATTAATAATGACTGAAAACTTCCTTAAACTGGTGAAGAAAATATATAAATCCGAAAAGCTCAGAGAGTCCCAAACAAGATGAACCCAGAGAGGCCCCCACCAAGACACTTCATAATTAAAATACCGTAGTTTAAAGACAAAGGAAATTTTAGAAGCAGCAAGAGAAAAGCAGTCCATTACCTACAAGGGTACTACTGTCAGCTAACTTCTCAACACAAACTTTGCAGGGGGTAGGGAGACGAAATAGACAAAGTGTTGAAAAGCAAGAACCTATGAGCAAGATAATTCTACCCAGCAAAGCTATCATTTCTAATTGAATGACAGATAAAGAGTTTCTTGGACCAAAAAAAAAAAAAAAGAAAGAAAAAAAAGGTAAAGGAGCTTATCATAACTCACCAAACCAGTATTACAAAAAATATTAAAGTGATTTCTTTAAGAGAAAGAAGAAACAATAAATAAAAAATAAGAGCTACAAACATTTCAATCATTACTTAAATGCTCCAATCCAAAAACATGGTACAGCTGAAAGGAGAAGAAAAAAAGAAGAATACATACAGCTTGGGGGGAAAGTAAGTTTACAGTTGTTTGTATGGAAAATAACACAATAATTAATAAATAATAATGCAAGAATAAACTGTTTTACAAACTCAACTGCAAACCTAATTTTGCCCCACCCTAGATGCTGCTTATCTGCCTATAAGAGACCCACTTCAGACTGAAAGATGCACACAGACTGAAAGTAAAGGGGTGGAAAAAGATATTTTATGCAAGTTGAAATTTAATAAAAAACTTGGGTAGCATACTTGTATCAGACAAAAGTCTATGAGTCAAAACAAAGTTTATAAGAAAAGACAAAGAAGGACCCAGCAATTCCACCTGTGGGTATTTATCCGAAGACACCCAAAACACTATGCATAATTTGAAAACACATATGCATTTCTATGTTCATTGCAGCTTTAGATACAATAGCCATGATGTGGAAGCTACCTAAGTGTCAACTTATAGACAAATGGATAAAGGAGATGCAGTACATGTATACAATGAAATATTATTACTCGGTCATAAAAATGTATGAAATATTGACATTTGTGAAAACATGGAGGGAACTAAAGGGTGTTATGCTAAGTGAAATAAGTCAGACAGAGAAAAACAAATACCATATAATTTTACTTATATGTGGAATCTAAAAAAACAAAGTAACAACAGCAAAAAGAAACAAACTCATTGATATAGAGAATGTTTTGATGGTTGACAGATGGGAAGGTGACTGGGGAAATCAGTGGAAAAAAAGGACAGTATTAAGATGTACAGATTGTCAGTTATAAAAACAGTCATGGGGATAAAATTACATCATAAGAAATAGAGTCAATAATATTGTAATAATTATGCATGGTGTCAGATGGGTACTAATTAGTGATCACTTTGTAAGTTATATAAATGTCTACTCACTAGATTGTACACCTAAAACCAGTATAATTTTGTAAGACAACTGTGATTAAAAGTAAAAAAATTTAAAATTAAAAAAATTAAAAGACAATAAATAAATAAATGTGAACTCTATAAGTCCTGTGAACCTAATTGGGTTTCTTGTAATGATGGTAGTTTTACTTCTGTGTCAATCTTTTATTTTTTTCTTGTCTCATCCTATTAACTTGTTATCATAATACAAATTTTAATAGAAATAGTCTTTTCTCAATCTTGGGAGTAAAGTTATCAATATTCTACCATTAACTACAAATTGCTTTCCAGTTTAAAACCCTGAAAGAATTTTCTAGTTGTTTACCCTATCTGAAAATTTGATCTCAAGTGTTATTTTCCCAGCTCCATGAAACTGCTACAAACTTGCCTCAGTGGCTTTGGAGACAACCGCCTTGGTCCGTTTAATTGGTGTGTGTTGATGAGAACATAGTTACTGAATACCATGATCATTTTTCTGAGCCCAAATATTAGTCTCTCGAGTTCAGATGCCTTTGAAAATCAGAATTCTAAATTCTGTATCCTGAGTCCTGTGACATTTACATTATTTATACTGTTTTTTTTTCTGCAGCAGATGCTTGTTCCATGAGCGTGTCCATCCAGAAAGGATGATTTCTCACCTCAGTCAGTGTTTGCCTCTGCAGGTTTGGGTCCTTCAGGCCTGACTGCCATAGCAGTTCCCCAGCGCCTTACAGATATTAGTTCAAAATGTTATTTTCTTTATCTGGATAGCCTCATCAAGAACACTGGCCTACTAAAGTCAAATCATTGTAAAATATATATTTGTGTAACCAAAAGGAACATATTTACTTTTTATTGTTGTATTTACTCACTATAACTTCATGTTATTAATAATTTTTCAACATGATAATTTATTTTTAATAATTTTATTATATAAAGTCTTGAAGGTCAAATAATCCTTTTCTATTTTTTCCTGCTATATCTTTTTAATTGTTGATTCTTCATTTGTGTGGTTTTCATTTTAGATTATGAGCATAAGTCTAGTATTATCATAGTTTATGTTTAATCACAGGAAATGCTGGATAATGTTGGATTAAATTATCCAATTAGATTTTTTTTTTCTGGCTGGGAACTCAGTACATCACTGTCTAGGAAAAACTCATATTAATACTTCAGCTTGCATTTTCAAGCATTCAATATATTCTATAATTCAAATAGCAAAGGCCAGTCTAATTTATGAAAGTTTTCCTGACATCTCCTTACTTTGGTGAATTTTGTTTATAGTCCACCCTTTCGTTGAGGTTATAGCCTGTAGACGAACCTGGCTATATGGAGGATCCCCTTTGTAATTCTCTCATAATATGCAGGCTCGTTGTCAACACCCTTTTCATATCTATCCATGGGCAGTGAAACATAAAGCTGACCCTCCTTCATCCCTCAACACACACATTCCTGGGACTTCTACAGAATTGTTTCATTTGGTAATGTTCTTTATTTTTTCATGTACTACTGCTCCATAATTAATTAAAAAGCTACTATTTAATTTTCATTCCTATATTTTTGATACTTTACTCTGAGTTTACATATACATTAACATTTTATTTTGATATTCTGACCTTCATTTAAACTAAGACGGTATCCAAGTCCCTACAAAATACCAGAAATAAATGTTCCAAGGCGATGTCTTTTACACATATTAAATAAATGGTTGATAGTACAACCAATATATTCCAATATATTCATATCTCAAGCTGAAAGGACTTTCAGTGATACCGCACCAGGCCATCACACAGACTGAAATAATCATAGTAGATCTTGTAGAACTGGAAATGAATTGACTGACATATCACAAATCAGATTACCTCCACAGTACCTTGTAAATTCTATGAATTCCCATATTTAAGAAATGCATGCTGGGTTAAATTGAATATGTAAATGGAGATGTATCCCTGATGAAATTTAGTTTTTGCAGTAGCCAGAAACTTTCTTGCTCTTCAATTTAAATTAAATATCTAATTTGTATTAACAAGCAAAATAAGTTAAAATATTAAAGAAAAAACATTAGAATCGCAAGTTCAATTTCAGAGGAAAGTCAAGCATCAGAAGAGAGAGCTTTCAAATGCAATACTATAGCAAGAAAGAGTTCTTTCCTCAGCAGAGTGAAGTCAGCAAGGCTGCCCATGACTACACTTTATCACAAAACACAGACTTGCATGGCTGAGAAAGATAGTGCTTCAATGCCAGAGAGAAACCGCGTGGTGAGCTTGGCAGTACAGCAAGCGCTTTCAGCAAGAGCGCAGACCAGGAGTGTGGCAGCCCGTTCACTTCCATGAGGGAATGGATAAATAGCTAGAGACTAAAAATAGACAATGTCATGTTTTCTATTAATTGAAAATAAAATGATGCCTCTCTTCCCATTTCCTTTTCATGAATATTAATCACTTCGTGCTATTTTAAAAATCGGAGCTGCACCAAAATATCTACAGTAAATTATAAATGAAGGTCAAATTAGAGAAATAATTTTCTATATTTGCATTATTTAAAATTAAAGTTGAAAAACATGTTTATATAATTTGTGTCATTCTAAATCAATTCATCTATGTCCATACAAACATATGTACCCATGAAATATTTCATATCTACTATAGTTGCAATAATTATTACAACCTTTAAAATCTGCCATTTTAAAATATAATTTTATTAAGATAATTATTTAGAGACATAAACCACTGAGAAAATTCTCAATTATAATGTCCTTTCCCAAATTAGAAATGGATTTTTAAGAAGAGAAAAATTTGATTTCAAATACTCTCAATTTTTTTTGTTTGTTTTTCAATGTTAATTTATTTACCTCTCCAAATGAAACAGCACAGGAAAAAACACAATTATTATTAGTGAAGATATTAAACAGATAAAACTTATGTCAATGTACATTAAAGTATGAAAGGGTATATTTTTAAGAATCCTAGTAATTTTTAATCAGAGTGGTTTTGAAAAGAATAATTTTAGTGTCTTTAACATGTTTATCATTATTTCAGTAGTATTTTCATATCTGTAAAGCTTACAGTAAAAGTTGTGTCTGAAATAAATTAGGACAGATCATAATGCTAGACATTTTAAGTACATCATTAAAAAATGATACAAAATTAAATAATTATCTTTTCACAATGCAAGTCTTTCTAATATATTACCAAAACACTCTACAAGGACCATAAAACAAAAATCCCAGGACAAGGAATATGAGATTTTATCTTGCAAAATGGCCTGTATCATTTTGCTGTATGTTTGCCAGTATTCGTTTCCTATACAGACACACATAGGCTAAAAATAAAAACATGAGTAGGATCATGTACTATACTGACAATTCTGGCAGAAAAATTATAAATATCTAGAATCTGACTTACATTAAGTCATAGGTTCTCTATTACTAAAGTCCTTAGCTATTTCATTTTAAATCACACTCCTTGGAAGCACTCAGTGTCTTGTCTGGCCAGAGACAGCTCATATTACAATGATTTTTTTAAGAGTCTCTCTAAACAGTCACTTTGTATTGTGGCTTTGTTAAGGAGAAGAAATGCCTCAATATTCAGTGGGCTGACAGCCAATCTCCTTGATTGCTCTTCCTACCTGATCTCGTGTACTTGTATCCTTAACTGACCATGTGACTGAGTTCTTGTTTCATGGGATAAAGCAGTCACCACTTAGGAGGAAGAATATAGAGAAACCAAAGAAGCAAATGCATCTTTACCTGAAAACCAATTTTATTAATATCTCATTTGCTTTACAGGCTGAAGATACATTCTCTCCTCCTTCACAAAACACATTTATCTAGAGTAGATTTCGAAGTGTCACATCACTATGGTAGTTGTCAGAAACTGGACTGTTTTTCCCACATACGAAACTGACATGTTGACAATAATGATGATAATGAATATGCAGAACTGACTGAGAGCTAACTGTAAAAGGTCAATGCTAATAATACAAATATTAGCTAATCTGAGTTAAAGTATGGGCTAGTTGCATTATTTTATTGAATCTTTAATATCACTACTATTACTCCCATTTTACAGTTGAAGGTACTGAAAATTAGAGCTCCTAAGTATATCATCCAATGTCATACAGCTGGTAAATGGTAAAGCTACAATTTAAACTCGGGCATCCTGAGCTAGCCTGCGATGTCCACTCTTAAGCTATGCACTGGTTGGGAAAACAGGCGAATTAACAAGGATCATACTTCTCAGAGGTGATGAAATGCTGGTGATAGACGCAAGTAGTGGAGTGGATACTGTGTGATAAATAAGGGCTCCCACTAAAGAAGCAGAAAATTATAAGGCAATTAAGAGAGTAGCCAATAAAGTTAATACATTTAGAGAATTTTGTTGAAATCTCTGAATGTGAGGTATAGAGGTATGAAACAAATTGATGATGAACTGAAGAGCTTATTAGAGCTGAATAAAAACAGTCACAAGTAAAATGCTATCAAATGATGAACGATACCAATAAAAGAACCTCAGAAAAAGGCTTTATAATCAGATGCCATTGCCTTGGGCTTTGAGAAGAATCATCCCTCTGAGTAAAAGAAAACACCAACATAGCAATCATTATTTTAAAACAAAATGTTGTATTTATAGTCTTTGAAGTTATTCATGCTCTTTAGTTATGTTCACTGCCCAGTATGAAATAATAAATCCACAATTTTATTTACAGAGTGACAAAACTATCCATCTGCATTTATATAAAAAATGTTGATAGAGAAGCAATTTTATTATCTTATAAATACTGCAATTAACCTTCGAATCATAGTGCTATTTAAATTGGCAAATAAGAAATAAGCAAAAATTGCCAATAGTTCAATTTAATTAACCCTAATTAAATTTTAGCATGTCACTAAATGTAATTACACTACATTTTTTTCATGGGGTTATACTTTATAATGTATTAAATATTATTATTAGTTGAGAGCATTTTATCCCCAGTAAGTAGGATGATATTTATTTATGGTGCTTTTATGAGTTAAATTAAACAACTATTAAATCTTTTCTAACATAATTTATTTGGATGAGCTTAAAAATTTATAGTGATATATCTCCAATGACAGAAACATTATACAAAGAAATATTTATGTTATTAGATATAATCAAGTTTGTTCCTCAAATAACTGAATCATCTAAGCACATGAGAATCCTGCAGCTTTCCCAAATCTAATTCAGTCTTACAAATATTAGGCTTTTTATTGCTGTTCCCCATGACCTCTCTCCCCAATGAGCTGATATGTGTATATTGTGGGCCAGCAGAGATTAAATAGTTTAAAGTTTTTTAAACTCCCTGAATTAAATTATTCTTGTATTTTTAGAGCAAGCAATATTTCATTTTACAATTTTACTGTACCGTCATCAATTTCCTACAAAGTTAAGCTTAGTTGTCACTTATTTACTCTCTGTATGACATAAAATGTTGTCTCCTTCCTAAGAAAATTGAGAATATTTAAATTTTGAGATTGGGCAAGAAGAAAATTGTTCTGACCACAAATATGGTACCAAATCAACCATAATGTTTGATTTGTTAATCCTTTTGAGCTAAGCCATGGAAAACCCTAGTTAAAATGTGAATGCCTTTGGGGCAAAAGAACATTTTAGACTTAACAATAATAACAACATTCTTTTTAAAGATTTTATTTATTTATTTTTAGAGAAAGGTGAAGGGAGAGAAAAAGAGAGGGAGAGAAATATCAATGTGTGGTTGCCCCATGAATGCCCCCTACTGGGAACCTGTCTGGCAACCCAGGCATTTGCCCTGACTGGGAATCAAACTGGTGACCATTTGGTTTCTAGACCAGCACTCAATCCACTGAGCTACACTAGCCAGGGCATAACATTCTTTTTGACCAACGTTATACTAGCACCTTGCAAATAAAATATCACTATCTACACTTAATGGACTAGGGAAAAAAGGTCAAATTTTAAATGAAACTTAAAAAATAAAGGTTCATTCAACATGACATCTCTCCAATAGGCTACACAGCCTCTCATAACTCAATGGTATCAATATACTCTATGCATTATCATTAGTTGTAAATATTCAAATAGATGCAATTCAGTTCCATTATTTTCATATTAATAAAAGATATTATTAATATTTTAAATATAATAAAATATGCCAAAAGTACAGTGAAGCATAGAGAAGGAAGTGATTAACTAGGTCTGAGAGTGGGGTCAAGAAAGTCTTTGAAGTCCACTTTTAGAGAGTAAATCAAATTTGAGGTATAGAAAAGGAACCATGCTCTGGTAAAAAAAAATATTTATGGTCATAAAGTAATAGTACTCAGTACTGATTATTGGAAATGAGTAAAGAACAGACAAGAATCTATCAGAATATAACATGCCTCCAACCAGGGAGTCTCACGCAGTAAGGGTACTTTATAGCAGGAGTTGGTAATATATGGCCCACAGGCCTAATCTAGTCTGTGACTCATTCTTGTATTGACCCATGAGATAAGTAGGATTTTTACATTTATGAAGGCTGTCTAAAAAGCAAATAACTGAGACAGTCTATGCCTCTAAATGTCTAAAATATTTACTCTGGTCTTTTACATATAAAGCATGTCAAATTCTACTTTATTACAAGAGTAAGGGCATGAAGGGAATCAGTAAGGGAATAGAACCAAAGGATAAAGGAAAGTAAGAATAAAAAAAAAGTGTCCTGGGTGGTGTGGTTCAGTGGATTGAATGCTGCCTGCAAACCAAAGGGTCATTGGTTCAATTCCCAATCAGGGCACATGCCTGGGCTGCTGGCCAGGTCCCCATAAGGGCACACCCTGCAAGGGGCAACCACACATTGATGTTTCCCTCCCTTTCTTTCTCCCTCTCTCTAAAAATAAATTTTTAAAAAGATATTTAAAACATTTTGAAAAAAGAATAAAAAAATTAAATTCAGGAAAAGGGTCCTAAGTGATGCTAAGGGTAAAATTAACCTATTTAGTAAATGTGTCTTAAAAAGCAGGGATAAAAAGAATACCAACAGTTATAAACATTAGTTCAATTAAGACAAAGGGAGATGCAAAAGAGAAAAGTAAATAACATTATGTATTTTTTTTGCGCCAAAGCTTTATTTACTTTTTATTATGTCACTAATTCTCAAAATGTTACTTCTTACCTGAGCTTTAGACATATGTAGCCAATTGCCCATTTCAGATTTACACTTTTACATGCACTGCGTATGTCTAAACCAGTAATTATTCTGTTCACCAGCCACTCCCCAGGTACCCTCCACTGTTTAACTTAGGTAGTCCTAATTATTACATTAAAAATGTCCTCAACAGTTACTTCTCCCTTTTGCCTACATTCTCAAGCAATCACCAAATCCTATTGATTTTATCTGTTAATATATTTTATTAAATTTGTTGGGGTGACATTGTTTAATAGAGTTATATAAGTTTCAAGTGTACATATCTATGATACTAGATTTGTATATTACACTGTGTGCTCACCACTCAAATTCAAACAACCTTCTGTCATATATTAGACCCCCCTCCATACTGCACCCCCCAACACCCTTTCCTCTGGCAACCACTGCATTGCTGTGTCTATGAGTTTCAGTTTTATATCCCACATATGACTGAAATCATATGGTTCTTAGCTTTTTCTGATTGACTTATTTCACTTAGTATAATATTCTCAACGTTCACCCATGTTGTCACAAACGGCAGTATTTTGTCTTTCCATATGGGTGAGTAGTATTCCATAGGGCAGGGGTGTGCAAATTCATTTTCACTGGGAGCCACATCAACCTTGCGGTTGCCTTCAAAGGGCTGAATGTAATTTTAGGACTATATAAATGTAACTACTCCTTAACAGTTAAGCAAGAGCTCAGCGCTGCCATTGGGTAGAAACAAGGTGGAGGGCCAGATTCGGCCCGCAGGCTTTGTGTTTGCCATCTATGCTATACTGTATACATGGTGTGTCTGGAAAAAGTTCAACCATTTTTAATATAATGAGAACATTTTATAAAACAACGAAGTAATCTGGCAGCCAAGGAGAGTGGACTGAAATGTGCATGCATAAACGATGATGACTTCACTGTACTAGTCGGTGGTAGATGCCATTGAATGAGCATGTGTACTGTATGGCCATCACATTCAAAATGACTGAGTGAGTAGAGCAATGAATCTGCATCAAATTTTTCATTAAGCTTGAACATTCCTTTGCAGAAACTATTCAGATGATTCAGAAGTCCACAGCTATAGGCAGCTGGTGATTGGCAGCTTCATCATGACAATGTACCCCCTCATGTATCACCTCTCGTGCAGAGGTTTTTGGGGAAACAACAAATAACCCAGGTGACTCAAACCCCCTACAGCCCAGATTTGGCAATCTGTGACTCCTGGCTTTTCCCAAAACTAAAATCACCTTTGAAAGAGAAGAGATTTCAGACCATCAATGAAATTCAGGAAAATATGACTGGATAGATGATGGCAATTGAGAGAACTGTGTGAGGTCCCAAGGTACATATTTTGAAAGGGACAGAGACATCATTGTCCTATGGACAATGTTTCTTATATCTTATATCTTCTTCGATGAATGCTTCTATTTTTCATCTTACATGGCTCAATACTTTCTGGACAGACTTCTCACATGTGTCGCATCTTCCGTATGCAATCCTCTATCAAAGGACACTTTGGTTGTCTCCACGTCTTGGCCACTGTGAATAATGCTGTAATATACATAGGGGCACATATGTTTTTGTGAATGTATGTTTCTGAGTTTTTCAGGTAAATATCCAGGAGAGAGATTGCTGGGTCATACGGTAATGCTATTCTTAATTTTTTGGGGAACCACTAGACTGTTTTCCATAATGGCTATACCAGTCTACATTCCCACCAGCAGTGACTGAGGGTTCTCTCTTCTCCACATCCTCTCTAATACATGTACAAAAGTTAATTTAAAGTGGATCAAAGTCCTAAATATAAGACCTGAAACAATAAACTACATAGAAGAAAGCATAGGTACTAAACTTACAAACTTTGGTTGTAGAAAAGTTTTCATGAATTTGACCCCAAAGGCAAAATTCAATGAATGGGACTACATCAAACTAAAAAGCTTCTGCACAGCAAAAGAAACTGACAATAAAACAAAGAGGCAACCCACCAAACTTGAGATGATATTTTTCAAGCAACAACTCTGACAATGGTTTAATATACAAAATACATAAAGAATTCATAAACTTAACATCAAACAAATAAACAATCCAATTGAAAAATGGGCAGAGGACCTGGACCGACACCTCTTCCAAGAAGACATATAAATGGTGAACAGATATGTGAAATAATAATCAAACTCACTAGCTATTAGGGAGATATAAATAAAAACTACCATGAGATACCACCCCACACCTGTTGGAATAGCTACTATCAACAAGACAAGTAAAACCTGTTAATATTTTTCAAATCAATTTACATTTCTTCATCTCCTCAACTATTTTCTTAGACAAATAGAAAAATTTTATGTTAGCCATTTTATTTACTTCTTATGTAGTACTTCTATTTGTTTTCACTTGTGCACTGTCCAGCCCATTGACAGAAAGAAAGAAAGAAAGAAAGAAAGAAAAAAAAGAAAATTGCATCTCTGAAAAGGGGCTTATATACAAAATATATAAAGAAACCTCAAAACTCAATGTTCAGAAAACAACCTAGTTTAAAAGGTCAAATTATTTGAATAGACACTTCCCAATAAAAGATATCATCAAGCTGGCAAATAAGTCACCTTCTCCCTTTATATTTACATGGTCTTTCCTCTGCGTTTCTCTGTCCTAAATATGTCTTCTTGTAAATAAACCAGTCATACTTGATTAAGGCCCATATATATGACCACTTTTTAACCAAATTGCCTTTTTAAAGACTTTATCCCCAATATAGTCACATTCTGATGAATTGGGGGCTAGGATTTCAACATGTGAATTTGGGGTGGTGAATGCAATTCAGCCCATAAGAGTAGAGAACCAATTTCAAAGGGACAGGGCACTAAAACCTCTAAAACACATGTGTGGCAGGAGTTATGTGATTGGATACAACAATCAGAATCAAACTCTAGAGTTTGGAGTGGTAAATTTTACTTTATGTATAATGCACTTCTGAAAGCTAAAATTAAATGAGAAATCAGACTTCATAGTTTCACCACTTTGGGTTAAGCTTTACTATATACTAAAATAAAGACACTTCTGAGGAAAAATTTAAAATTTAATAAAAAATATGTTATTTAAACTGACAGATCGTACCTATATATACTTTTCCCTACCTCTCTCCCAAGTTTACTATAGTACCATTCATTCCACTTTCATTGACTCACTATGAAAACAATTTTTTCATTGACAAAGTTAATATAAACCTTTTAGTCAAGCCAGCACTTCCTGATATTCAATCACCTGGCACTGTGCATGGCAGCTTATTGGCTTGGAAAAATCAGGAGTTTTTCTTTTTTTCTTTTTAGAAAACCCTAATATTTCTTTTATTTACCCCCTGCTATTTTGACATTTAAAATTTTATAATGTACAAAGCGTTCTCACAAAATGAAATAGACTATAAATTCATTCTTTAATGGCATGAAAGTCAAGGAAGTCAGGGGAGAAAATTCTGAATCTCAGTTCATTTAGGGAAAAGAATTAAAAATATAATAAAAAGTTTTAAAACTTCAATGAGTTCCTATCATTCTTTTTTTGTCAGGGAGGATATTTTTATTAGTTCTCTAACAAGAATATAATCATATTTAAACAGATTTTTTCAATTTATTTATTTTTATCAGTATTTTTTAAATTGTTGATCTTTTTTTCTTTGCATTTTAGTTAATTAATTTATTTTTCCATTTTATTGATCTATGGTTAACATACAGCAATGTATAAATTTAAGGTATACTATATAATTTTGGCTTACATATATTGTAAGCCATGGCTTACATAAGTTTAGTTATGTGGTTTCCATAAAGGGTCAGCTAACATTTTGCTACATACTTAATTATTCTTCAGGGATTTCTTCACAATATTGTGTCATTTTCCCTTTTCTGCCTACCGTAACAGGGTGAGAATTACCCATAAAGGAGTAAAGATTTTTTTTTTTTTTTGTGCAACAGACACTTTATTTTTTTCAATCAGAATTTTTAATTGTTGATATTCTACAGTTTTCTGTCTTTTACCCCGCCGGAGCCCACCACCCCAGCCCTCCCCAGCTTCCTCCTATTTCCACCCCCCGTAGTTTTTGTCCATGAGTCCTTTATACTTGTTCCTGTAAACCCTTCCCCTTTTCCCCTGAAATTTTCTCCCCTCCCCCTCAGGACACTGTCAGACTGTTCTCAAATTCAGTGTCTTTGATTATATTATGCTTGTTTGTTTGTTTTGTTGATTAGGTTCCTGTTAAAGGTGCTATTATATGGTATTTGTCTTTTACCACCTGGCTTATTTCACTTAACATAATGCTCTCCAGTTCCATTCATGCTATTGCAAAGGGTAGGAGCTCCTTTTTTCTTTCTGCTGCATAGAATTCCATTGTGTAAATGTACCACAGTTTTTGATCCATTTATTTACTGATGGGCACCTAGGTTGCTTCCAGCACTTGACTATTGTAAATTGTGCTGCTATGAACATTGGGGTGCATAGATTCTTTTGGATTGGTGTTTCAGGGTTCTTAGGATATAATCCAAGCAGTGGAATTGCTGGGTCAAAAGGTATGTCCATTTTTAGTTTTCTTAGAAAATTCCATACTGTTTTCCATAGTGGTTGGACCAGTCTGCACTCCCACCAACAGTGCACTAGGGTCCCCTTTTCTCCACAACCTCTCCAACACTTGCTGTTTGTTGCTTTGTCTATGAAGACCATTCTGACTGGTGTCAAGTGGTATCTCATTGTAGTTTTAATTTGCATCTCTCTGATAGCTAAAGATATCGAGCATCTTTTCATGTGTCTCTGGATCCTCTGTATGTCCTCCTTGGGAAGTGTCTGTTCAAATCCTTTGCCCATTTTTTAATTGGGTCGCTTGTCTTCCTAGAGTCGAGTCTTGTAAGTTCTTTATATATTTTGGAGATTAATCCCTTGTCTGAGGTATCATTGCCAAATATGTTTTTCCATACAGTTGGTTCTCTTTTTATTTTAATACTGTTCTCTTTAGCTGTGCAGAAGCTTTTTATTTTGATGAGATCCCATTTGTTTATTCTTTCCTTTATGTCCCTTGCTCTAGGGGAAGTATCAGTGAAAATATTGCTGCGTGAAATATCTGAGATTTTCCTGCTTATGTTATCCTCTAGGATTTTAATGGTGTCATGGCTTATATTTAAATCTTTTATCCACCTTGAATTTACTTTTGTGTATGGTGTAAGTTGGTGCTTGAGTTTCATTTTTTTGCACGTAGCTGTCCAGTTCTCCCAGCACCACTTGTTGAAGAGGCTATTTTTGCTCCATTTTATGTTGCTGCCCCCTTTGTCGAATATTAATTGACTGTAGAAACTTGGGTTTATTTCTGGGCTCTCTCTTCTATTCCACTGGTCCACGTGTCTGTTCTTGTGCCAGTATCAGGCTGTTTTGATTACAGTGGCTTTGTAATACAGTTTGGTATCAGGTATTGTGATCCCTCCTACTTTGCTCTTCTTTCTCAAAATTGCTGCCGCTATCCGGGGTCGTTTATGATTCCATATAAATTTTTGAAGTGTTTGTTCTATGTCTGTGAAATATGCCATTGGAACTTTAATAGGTATTGCATTGAATCTGTAAATTGCTTTGGGTAATATGGACATTTTGATGATATAAATTCTTTCGATCCATGAACATGGTATATGCTTCCATTTGTTTGTGTCTTCCTTGATTTCTTTCTTCAATGTTGTGTAGTTTTCTGCATACAGGTCTTTTACCTCCTTGGTTAGGTTTATTCCTAGGTATTTTATTTTTCCTTTTGCTATATCGAATGGGATTTTTTTCTTGATTTCTGCTTCTGCTGTTTCACCGTTGGTATACAAAAATGCCTTTGATTTTTGGATATTGACTTTGTATCCAGCTATTTGGCCAAATTCATTTATTACATCGAGCAGCATTTTGGCCGAGTCTATAGGATTTTCTATGTACACTATCATGTCATCTGCAAACAATGATAGTTTTGTTTCCTCCTTTCCAATTTGGATGCCTTTTATTTCCTTTACTTGTCTAATTGCTGTGGCTAAGACTTCCAATACTATATTGAATAGAAGTGGTGAAACTGGACAGCCTTGTCTTGTTCCGGATTTTAGTCGGAAAGATTTCAGTTTTTGCCCATTGAGTATGACGTTAGCTGTAGGTCTCTCATATATGGCTTTTATTATGTTGAGGAATGCTCCCTCTATTCCCCCTTTGCTGAGTGTTTTTATCATAAATGGGTGTTGTACTTTATCAAAAGCTTTTTCCGCATCTATTGATATGATCATGTGATTTTTGTCTTTGCTTTTGTTTATGTGATGTATTACATTTATTGATTTGCGAATGTTGAACCATCCTTGCATCCCTGGGATGAATCCCACTTGGTCATGGTGTATGATCTTTTTAATGTATTGTTGGATGCGGTTTGCCAATATTTTGTTGAGGATTTTAGCATCTATGTTCATCAGCGATATTGGCCTGAAGTTCTCTTTCTTTGTTGTGTCTTTATCTGGTTCTGGGATTAGGATGATGCTGGCTTCATAAAAAGAGTTTGGGAGTCTTCCATCTTTTTGGATTTTTTGGAATAGTCTGTGAAGGATAGGGGTTAGCTCTTCCTTAAATGTTTTGTAGAATTCTCCTGTGAAGCCATCTGGTCCAGGGCTTTTGTGTGCCGGGAGTGTTTTGATTACTGATTCAATTTCACCAGCTGTTATAGTTCTGTTCAGGCTTTCTGTTTCTTCTTCATTGAGTTTTAGAAGGTTATATTTTTCTAGAAACTTGTCCATTTCACCTAGGTTTTCAAATTTCTTGGCATACAGTTCTTCGTAGTAATTTCTTACAATCCTTTGTATTTCTGCGGTGTCAGTCGTAATCTCTCCTCTTTCATTTCTGATTGTGTTTATTTGAGTCCTCTCTCTTTTTTTCTTGATGAGCCTACTTAAAGGCTTGTCGATTTTGTTGATCTTTTCAAAGAACCAGCTCCTGGATTCATTGATCCTTAGGATTGTGCTTTTAGTCTCTATGTCATTAAATTCTGCTCTGATCTTGGTTATTTCCTTCCTTCTACTTGCCCTGGGCTGTCTTTGTTGTTGTTCCTCGAGTTCTTGTAGGTGTAGGGTTAAGTCGTCTGTTAGAAATGTTTCTGTCTTCTTTAGGTAGGCCTGTATTGCTATGAACTTCCCTCTGAGGACTGCCTTCATTGTGTCGCATAAGTTTTGGCTTGCTGTGAGTTCATTTTCATTTGTTTCCAGAAACTTTTTGACTTCCTCCTTAATTTCATTCTTTACCCATTCATTGTTTAATAGCATGCTATTCAATCTCCATGATTTTGATGATTTGGGGATTTTCCCCATCAAGTCGGTTTCTAGTTTTAGTCCATTGTGGTCGGAGAAAATGCTTGGTATGATGTCAATTTTCTTGAATTTGTTGAGGCTTGTTTTGTGTCCTATCATGTGGTCTATCTTTGAAAATGTTCCATGTGCATTTGAAAAAAATGTGTATTTAGTTTCTTTGGGATGAAGGGCCCTATATATATCAGCTAAGTCCAATTCATCTAGAGTACTGTTCAATGCCACAATATCTTTGTTGATATTTTGTTTGGAAGATCTGTCCATTTTTGACAGTGGGGTGTTAAAATCTCCTACTATAATTGTGTTGCTGTCAATATCTTTCTTGAAGTCCTCTAAGATTTTCTTGATGTATTTAGGTGCTCTTATGTTGGGTGCATATATATTTACAATGTTTATGTCTTCTTGGTGGATTCTTCCCTTGAGTATTATGAAGTGACCTTCTGGGTCTCTCTTTATAGCTCTTCTTTTGAAGTCTATTTTGTCTGATATGAGTATTGTTACCCCGGCCTTTTTTTCCTGTCCATTTGCTTGGAAAATTTGTTTCCAGCCTTTCACTTTGAGTCTGTGTAGGTCCTTTGTCCTGAGGTGGGTCTCTTGTAGGCAGCATATGTGTGGGTCATGCTTTCTTATCCAGTCAGCTACTCTATGTCTTTTGATTGGAGCATTTAATCCATTTACATTTAAGGTTACTATTGATAGGTACTGATTCATTGCCATTTTCGTATCTGTGTTCCTCACTCTCTCTTTTCCTTTCTTTCCTTAAAGCAGTCCCTTTAGTATCTCTTGTAGTACTGGTTTGGTAAAGGTGTATTCTTTTAGACTTCTTTTGTCTGGGAAGCTCCTTATTTGTCCTTCTATCTTGATTGAAAGCCTTGCTGGATAAAGTAGTCTTGGTTGTAGGCCTTTGGTCTCATTACTTGGAATATTTCTTGCCATTGTCTTCTGGCTTGGAGCGTTTCCATTGAGAAGTCAGTTGCTAACCTTATCGGGTCTCCCTTGTATGTTACTTCCTTTTTCTCCCTTGCTGCCTTTAAGATTCTCTCTTTGTCTTGGAAGTTTGCCATTTTAATGATGATGTGTCTTGAAGTGGGCCTGTTTGGGTTCCTCTTGATAGGGACTCTCTGTGTTTCATGGATTTGTGTGACTTTTTCTCTCATCAAATTAGGGAAGTTTTCCATCATTACGTTTTCAAATAGGTTTTCTATCCCTTGCTCTTCTTCTTCTCCTTCTGGTATTCCTTTTATACGGATATTATTACGTTTCATGTTGTCTTGCATTTCTCTTAACCCCTCTTCATTTTTTCTGAGCCTCTTTTCCTTTTCTTGGTCTATCTGGCTGCTTTTTTCTACTTTGTCCTCCAACTCACTGATCCGATCTTCTGCTTCAGGGATTCTGCTTTTCATTCCTTCTACTATGTTCTTTAGCTCAGAAATTGTATTCTTCATTTCCTCTTGGCCTTTTTTGATAGTTTCTACTTCCTTTTTCATGTTGATATAGTTTGCAGTGAGTTCATTGTAGCTTCCCTGTAGTTTCTGGTAGCTCATTGAGAGCTCATGGAGCTTCCTGACTACCATTTCTTTGAACTCCTTATCTGATAGTTGAGTTGCCTCTGTTTCATTTAGCATTCTTTCTGGGGCTTCCACCTTTTCTTTCATTTGGGGATTGTTTCTTTGTCTTCTCATTGTTGGTGAGACTCTTCTTGTAAACCTCAGCTTCTTAAGGTGATCTGTTCTGGCTACCTGGGTTTATGGTGTGAACTTCTGTGTTGGAATACCTGTGAGATTCAGTGTTATAGTCTTCTTCAGGTATCCTGATGTTCACAGCTTCCACTGTCTCAACTGTGGGAATACCCCCTCTTTTGGTCCAACTCTGGTTTTTTCACAGTTCTAGGATTTTTTTGCCTCACTCGTGGGTATTCAAAAAGAGAAAAGAATAAACTGAAAAAAGAAGAGAGGAAAAAAAAGAGGAAGGAAGGATAAATAGAATTGGAAAGAAAGAAAGAAGGAATAAAACCAGAGAGAAGTAAAGAGAAGCAAAAGGAATTGAGGGATAAAAAAGGTAGAAGTAATAAAAAAATAAAAAATATATAATCAAAACAAAACAAAAAGAACCCCACAAAAACGAAAAACAAACCAAAACAAACAAACAAACAAACAAAAAACCCAACTAAACAGACAAAAAAGAACTATCAAAAAAACCCACAAAACAAAATGAAACAAAACACCCCCCCGCCCCGCCAAAAAAAAAAAGAAGAAGAAAAAAATCTCTTGCTATTTTCACACAGGCCAAACTGGATTTTCTGGACTTGCTGGCTATAGCAGGCTGCGAGGCGACTTGTACTGCTTGTTCCTCACTCAGTCAGCTTTGGGCTACTGTCCTCAGTGCCAGCCGTGCACTGTCCCCAGGGCTAATGGCGCACTCTCCATGCAGGGCCTTGGGTGTGATTTCTGAGCCTCCTGCAGAGGGCGCGCTTGCCCGAGTTTATGGGTTTCATCTGGAATCTCTTACAGATCCATCCCTCCCCGAGCCTATTGCTGTGAGCTCTGGGTCTCCTACAGGGTGCGAGCGCCGCCCGAGACTACAGGCGTGGGCTTCGCGAGTTTCCCGAGTTTCGCGCACTCACCCCAGGATCACAGATGTGAGCTCCGGGTCTTCCAGAGTCCCCTTCTCTAGTTGCAGGGTCGCCTCTGGCCGCAGGGCCACTTCCAACCCGGTCGCAGAACCGCCTTAGGTCGCGGGGCCGCCTCCAGTTGGTTGCAGAGCTCTCTCAGGACCCAGGGCCACCTGCGGTGGGTCGCAGAGCCAGCTCCGGTCACAGAGCCGCTTCCGTCCCGGTCGCCGTGTCGCCTCCGGTCAGTTGCAGAGCCCCCCCCTCCCCCCGGTCGCCGGGTGGCCTCCGGTCGGTTGCAGAGCCTCCGCCGGTCGCCGGGTCGCCTCTGTCCCAGTCTCAGGGCCGCCTCCGGTCGCTTGGCTGCCACGTCTAGTTTTCCAATGTCTGCTACAGATTTTGATCTCCTATTTTCATATATACTGTGGTATTGTTGGCTATCTGCTCTGTTCCTCTGTAGATCAGTTAGGTTTTTCTCCCATGTGTAGGAGGAAGGACAATCTGTGTCCTCCTACCATGCCCCCATCTTGGACCCCCAAATTGTTGATCTTGTATAGTTTTCTGTCATTTATTCCCTCCACAGCCCACAACCCCAGCCCTCCCCATCTCCCTCCCATTTCTACCCCCCCAGTTTTTGTCCATGTGTCCTTTATACTTGTTGCTCTAAACCCTTCCCCCTTTCCCCCTGAAATTCCCTCCCCTCTCCCCTGTGGTGACTGTCAGCCTGCTCTCAATTTCAGTGTCTTTGGTTATATTATGCTTGTTTGTTTGTTTTGTTGATTAGGTTCCTGTTAAAGGTGAGATCATATGGTATTTGTCTTTCACTGCCTGGCTTATTTCGCTTAGCATGATGCTCTCCAGTTCCATCCTTGCTGTCACCAAGGTCTCCAAAATATATAAAGAACTTACATGACTCTACTCTAAGAACACAAGCAACCCAATTAAAAAATGGGCAAAGGATTTGAACAGACACTTCTCCAAGGAGGACATACAGAGTGATCCAGAGACACATGAACAGATGCTTGATATCACTAGCTATCAGAGAGATGCAAATTAAAACCACAATGAGATACCAGTTGACACCAATCAGAATGCCCATCATAAACAAAGCAACAAACAGCAAGTGTTGGAGAGGTTGTGGAGCAAAGGGGACCCTAGTGCATTGTTGGGGGGATTGCAGACTGGTACAATCAGTATGGAAACAGCATGGAATTTTCTAAGAAAACTAAAAATGGATCTTCCTTTTGACCCAGAAATTCCACTGCTTGGATTATATCCTAAGAACCCTGAAACACCAATCCAAAAGAACCTATGCACCCCCTATGTTCATAACAGCACAATTTACAATAGCCACATGTTGGAAGCAACCTAGGTGCTCATCAGTAAATGAATGGATCAAAAAACTGTGGTACATTTCCACAATGGAATTCTATGCAGCAGAAATAAACAGATATTTTTACTTTAATTCTAACACTAATGCTTATATATAAGTATATATATATATATTTAAATATTACCTTTTTCTCTCTTTTTGACAAGAAAGGAAAAAGGAAAGGATGAAAAAAGTTTAATTTTACTAAATATTAATAATATTTTAACATTATAAAAAAGAAAAAATATAATCATTAAAATGTATATAATGATTCAATACTTTATAAATCCATACTAGCATTAAAATTATTATTCATTACTACTACTATTTTTAAAGAATTACAAACAATTTTTGGTATATTGTTTCAATGGACAAAGTTAAAAATGTTACCATTGTAATGATGATTATTGCTAAATTTTGCATCATGGCAGAAAATAACAATATTTAAACAACGACATGTATTTTTGTTTTAAGAAAGCAAATGTAACCAGTAACAGTATTTGTAGGGGAAAAAAAGAAATGCAAGTTAGAACATAAATAAGGCTTTTTTAAGTCTCATTTTTTTTAGTGTCTAGATTTCTTGGGCAAAGTTTGTATATTGAAAGAAAGAAATCAATTAAAATCAAGTCAAATCTACACTACCAGAAATCAATAGATTTTTTTTTTTATTTTGGTTCACTTCTAATTCCTCTTTGTATTTAGTTCCTATTACAATTCATAAAAGGTACTTAGAAAATGCTCACTACCTACCGACTTAAATGAACATATAGTTTGTGACTTGCAGCAGTTGTGATTCTAGGGCTTCCAGTTTAGGGTGTAATTTGGTGGCAAAACAAAAATTTATTTTTCTATATTTCTCTAGATTATTATTTTTTACAAGCTTAGTAACTACAAGTCCAACAAAATTAACTTTCATTTAAGAGCAGGGTAAATATCTTGGGGATGTTTTACAAACTTATCTCTCCCTTATGTTCCCAACTTTGAGGTCATGGAGGTGGTACCCTAATCAGTCCAGCACAGGAACTATAGTCAGGAAAATCTGCAGGGCACCCTTCCATTGGTCCATGACACAGCTAACGAAAATCTACAAGTCAAAGTTCCACTATGAACATTCCCCTGTCTTTACTCCTTCTGAGGCCCTATTACTAGAACTCCTGCATTGTTCTACTTGGCCAATGTTCTCATTTTGATTTTATTTGACTTATTTATTTTTTACTTTTAATTAAAGTATAGTTAACTATTCTACTTTTATTTCAGTTATTGGTAGGGCTCTTTTTCCATATTATGGGTTGAACTACGCTGACGCTCTTTTTCTCAGCTTTATGAGTTATGCATACCTTTATTTCCTAGTAACATGCACCACTTTCCTGGAAGTATGGCTAGTTTCTCTCTTTCAACAATGAAACTGCTTCTCACTTTCTTCTTCTGTACACCCCAGCTCTCCCATATGGTATGCTCCAAAAATCTAGCCATATTTCTTACATTATTACACTTAAATAATGTCTGCACATGGATCTCTTTCAAAACCCAAGGAGTAGAACTGTCAAAACAGGTGCTGGGAGCTTAGAAAGCAATAAAATGGGGGAACTAGAAATTGGGTATGTTGATGAGCAGGAAACCAATGTTGATAAACAATTCATTAGCATATTATAGGAGGAAGTTCATTTGTGAAGATAGAGCCCAGAATCCAACAATGTGTTTACAAGCAGTTCAGAAATATCTAACCAGATTTTGGTGTCCAGAAAAAAAAAAAGTTCATAATGGGATGTGCTTCAATAAATAGACATGAAATGGAGAATTCTTAAAAGGAATCTAGCAGCAGTCCAGACTGATATAACACAGAGGTCTTATCCACAGGAAAAAATGCCAAGTCACTGGGAAGAGTAGGGAAACAAACTCTACTCCGTATGGATTAGTAACAGAAAAAAAAAAAAAAACCAAACAAACGCTTATTTCATATAAAATAAGAAGCTAGGATACTTATTCTCCTCAGTTGCATTAGCCCATACATTCCTAGAGAGGTAATTTAAACTATTGTAATAGAGTAAGGGTATACTATAAAACTTTAAAGTAGCTGCATCTTCCTTTATTAAGATCATTTAAAATTATTTCCAAATGTTCTTCCACATATACCAATAAAATTTGTACTGAGTCATACATTTTTATTAAGTGAAGAAAGAATACAGGGAGTCTCTATTTAGGCAATATCTTGATATCCAATTGAACTTTTACTAAATGTAGCTAAAGATATCAATTTCTCATAAATTCTTCTCCAAGTTGCAACCCCTACATCCCTGAAAGTTCTAAAAGATAGAAAGATGGTTACTTTAGGATGATCACATATATGTTTGTATAATGTGTATCCTTCCATGCCTGTGTCTATGATTCATACTGGAATATATTTTTCTCTGAATAGATGACTTTAAGATGTACCAAATCAGTGTTCATGTAACATCTTTTTTTGTGTCCTCGATGATTGCAGGGAGTGGGAGGTATGTGGGGGCTAAATGGTAGTGGAAAAAATGCAATAACAATGTAAAAAATTTTTCTTAACTAGAGAATCCCTCAATAAAGTTACACTGTAAGGTCGAATAATATTTGACAAAGGAGGCAAGAACATACAATGGGGTAAAGATGGTCTATTCAATAAATGGTGCTACGAAAAGTCAGGTATACACAAAAAATGAAATTAAGTCACCTTCTTACACCATATACAAGAATAAACTCAAAATGGATTGAAGACAAATGTAAGACTCAAAATAAAAAAAAACTCCTAGAAAAAACCATAGTAAAATTTTTGACATTTCTATTAGCAATATTTTTTCTGCTATATCTCCTCAGGCAAGGGAAACAAAAAGAAATAAACAAATGGGACTACATCAAACTAAAAAGTTTTTGCACAGCAAAGGAAACCATCAATGAAACTGAGAGACAACGTACTAAGCGGTAGAAAATATTCACCACTGATACATATGATAAAGTGTTAATATACAAAATTTATAAAGAACTCATAAATGCACACTTACAAAAATACAACAATCCAATTAAGATATGTATAGAGAAGCTGACTAGAGACTTCTTCAAAGAGGACATATAGAAGGCCAATAGACATATTAAAAGATGATCAGTGTCACTTATTGTTAGAGAAATGCAATTAAAACCGCAATGAACCCAGGGTTGTATGGCTCAGTTGGTTGGATATACCTTGTTCCATACACCAAAATGCTGCCAGTTAGATTGCTGGTTGGGGCACATATCTAGATTGCAGATTCACTCCCAGGTCAGACTGCATGCATGGGGTTGAGGAGCAGCCAATGGATGTTTCTCTCTCACATTCTCTCTCCCTCTTCCTCTCCCTCTCTCTCTCTCTCCCCCCCCCTCTCTCCCCCCTCTCCCCCCCCCCCCCCCCACACACACACACACACACACACACACTCCTTTCCTCCCTTCCTCTCTCTCTAAAATCAATAAGAAATCATATCCTTGAGCAGCAGTCCCCAACCTTTTTGGAACCAGGGACTGGTTCCATAGAAGGCAATTTTTCCACAGGCCAGGGTAGAGGGGATGGTTTGGGGATGATTTGAATGTATTAGATTCAAACTTACCTCCTTCTGTGTGGCCTGGTTCGTAACAGGCCCAGAATGGTACTGGTCCAATGACCGGGGTTGGAGACCACTGTCCTTGAATGAGGATTTTAAAAAATTCACTTTTTTTTTAAATTACACAATTAGATATCATTTCATACTGTCACAATGCTCATGAATAAATCCACTAATAACAGGTGTTGGTGAGGATGTGGCTAAAAGGGATTCCTTGTGCACTGTTGGTGGGAATGCAGATTGGTTCAGCCACTATAGAAAATACTATGGACTCTAAAGTGGACAAGAGGCGGGGAGAAGATGGCAGCGTAGTAGGAGGGAGCAGATTCTGTGTCTCCCTACACACAGGAGAAAAACCTGGCCGATCTACGGAAGAACAGAGCAGACAAGGAACAATAACACAGCATATTTGAGAATAAGAGATTGAAAATTGTAGTGGACATTGAAAAACCAGTCAGTAAAGAGAGTACTTCAGAACAATAGGAGCCCAGGGAACAGCGCAGAGAGCAGGGTGGCTGAAGTCCCTGCCCGGTGCTCCGCCAAGCCTGCCCCAGGGCTCTAGGGAGAGAGCTGGGTCAGCCGTTGAAATGGGCTGGGAAGATCTCAGGGGCCACCACGCGACTGCGGCCGAGCAAAAGTAAGTGCCCTGCGCCAGGTCACTACAGGACTTTGAACTGAGTTTTCGTGGCAACTGTGAGCTCAGCGATCATAATAGCCCCATCTGCAGACAAAGGCGCGTATGCAGTGAGACGGCTGCAGGAAAATAGACACCCACACGGGAATGCACACGGTCATGGGATTGTGGGCACTCTCGAAAGCATAGCCACTGGCCACGGGAGACAGCTGTGGGGTCATAGTCACCAGTGCACAGGCGGGCGCGCTAACGAAGACAGCTTAGGGCCGGAGGCACCAGCGTGAGATGGCTGCAGGAGCTTAAGTCCCGACACACCACAGAAAGCTGCACAGGTGCCAATTCAGGCAGCTGCATGCAACCGCAGAACCAAGCTCACACCCATTAACTCGGGTAAGTGCACGCACCCCAGGAGGCTCAGAACACACCCTGGAAACCCTAGGGGGAGAGGTGCCTTTCTAACTTTGGTGACCATATTAACTCTGGGACTGAAGCAAAATGATGACTCAGTGCTGAACACAGAGAAAACCAATACGATCACCCCTCAGCCACTGCAGTCAGCAAGACCAGAAAACCCAGCTTGGCAAGTTTGAAAACAACAAGAGTTTTTTTTGTTTGTTTGTTTTGTTTTGTTTTGTTTTTGGTTTGTGTGCCTCTCTATTTACATAATTGTTTTTAATTACTACTTCTTTATTATGTTTATCTTCTTTTTTACTCCCCAACTCTTTTTGCCTCTCTTTACTTTTTTCTTGTTTTATTTCCTCTTCCTTTCTTTCCAATTTTATCTCTTCTACCTTCCTCTTTTGTTCTTCTTTCTTCTTTTTCATTTTTCCCCTCTCTTCTCTTCTTAAATATCCACGAGTGAGACAAAAACACAAACAAACCTAGAACTGTGAAAAAAACCAGAGTTGGTCCCAAAAAGAGGGTATCCCAGCAGATGAGATACTAGAAGCTGTGAACGACAGGATATCTGAAGGAGAATCCACCACTGAATCTCACAGGTATACCACAGAAAGTCACACCACAAACCAGGAAGCCAGAACGGATCGATTTAAGAATTTGAGGATAACAAGAGTCTTACAAACAATGAGAAGCCAAAGAAACAATCCCCAAATGAAAGCAAAGGAGGAAGCTCCAGAAAGAATACTAAATTAAACTGAGGCAACTCAACTATCAGATATTGAGTTCAAAGCAATGGTTGTCAGGAAGCTCCATGAGCTCTCAGTGACCTACCAGAAACTACAGGGAAGTTATGATGAACTCACTGCAAACTATATCAACATGAAAAGGAAATAGAAACTATCAACAAGGGACACAACAAAATGAAGAATACAATTTCTGAACTAAATAACACAGTAGAAGGAACAAAAAGCAGACTCGATGAAGCAGAAGATCGGACAAGTGACTTGGAGGACAAAATAGAAAAAAGCAGCCAGAAAGAGCAAGAAAAGGAAAAGAGGCTCAGAAAGAATGAAGAGGGGTTAAGAGAAATGCAAGACAACATGAAATGGAATAATATCCGTATAATAGGCATACCAGAAGGAGAAGAAGAAGAGCAAGGGATAGAAAACCTATTTGAAAACGTAATGATGGAAAACTTCCCTAATTTGATGAGAGAAAAAGGCAAACAAATTCAGGAAACACAGAGAGTCCCAATCAAGAGGAACCCAAACAGGCCCACTTCAAGACACATCATAATTAAAATGGCAAAATTCCAAGACAAAGAGAAAGTCTTAAAGGCAGCAAGGGATAAAAAGGAAGTAATGTACAAGGGAGCCCCGATAAGGTTAGCAGCTGACTTCTCAATGGAAACGCTCCAAGCCAGAAAACAATGGCAAGAAATATTCCAAGCAATGAGAACCAAAGGCCTGCAACCAAGACTACTTTATCCAGCAAGGCTTTCAATCAAGATAGAAGGCCAAATAAGAAATTTTCCCGACAAAAGAAGTCTAAAAGAATACAACTCTACCAAACCCATTCTGCAAGAGATACTAAAGGGGCTGCTTTAAGGGAATAAAGTAAAAGACAGAGAGAGAAAAAGAGAGAGGAACACAGGTATGAAAATGACATTAAATAAATACCTATCAATAATAAACTTAAATGTAAATGGATTAAATGCTCCAATCAAAAGACATAGAATAGCTGAATGGATAAGAAAGCATGACCCACACATATGCTGCCTACAAGAGACCCACCTCAGGACAAAAGACATACACAGCCTCAAAGTGAAGGGCTAAAAACAAATTTTCCAAGCAAATGGACAGGGAAAAAAAGCTGGGGTAGCAATACTCATATCAGACAAAATAGACTTCAAAAGAAGAGCCATAAAGAGAGACCCAGAAGGTCACTTCATAATATTCAAGGAAAGAATCCACCAAGAAGACATAAACATTGTAAATATATATGCACCCAACATAGGAGCACCTAAATACATCAAGAAAATCTTAGAGGACTTCAAGAAAGATATTGACAGCAATACAATTATAGTAGGCAATTTTAACACCCCACTGTCAAAAATGGACAGATCTTCCAAACAAAATATCAACAAAGATATTGTGGCATTGAACAATGCCCCAGATGAAATGGACTTAACTGATATATAGAGAGCCCTTCATCCCAAAGAAACTAAATACACATTCTTTTCAAATGCACATGGAACATTTTCAAAGATAGACCACATGATAGGACAAAAAACCAGCCTCAACAAATTCAAGAACATTGAAATCATACCAAGCATTTTCTCCAACCACAAGGGACAGGAACTAGAAACCAACCCCAAGGGGAAAAACCCAAAACCCTCAAAATCATGGAGATTGAATAGCATGCTATTAAACAATGAATGGGTCAAGAATGAAATTAGGGAGAAAATCAAAAAGCTTATGGAAACAAATAAAAATGAACTCACATCAACCCAAAACTTATGGGACACAGCAAAGGCAGTCCTCAGAGGGAAGCTTATAGCCATACAGGCCTATCTAAAAAAGACAGAAACACCTCAAACAAACACCCTAACCCTACGCCTACAAGAACTCGAGGAACAACAACAAAGACAGCCCAGAGCAAGTAGAAGGAAGGAAATCACTAAGATCAGAGCAGAATTTAATGACATAGAGACTAAAAGCACAATCCTAAAGATCAATGAATCCAGGAGTTGGTTCTGTGAAAAGACAAACAAAATTGACAAGCCTTTAAGCAGGCTCATCAAGAAAAAAAGAGAGAGGACTCAAATAAACACAATCAGAAATGAAAGAGGAGAGATTACAACTGACACCACAGAAATACAAAGGATTGTAAGAAATTACTAGGAAGAACTGTATGCCAAGAAATTTGAAAACCTAGGTGAAATGCACAGGTTTCTAGAAAAATATAACCTTCCAAAACTCAATGAAGAAGAAACAGAAAGCCTGAACAGATCAATAACAGCTGGGGAAATTGAATCAGTAATTAAAACACTCCCAACACA
Organism: Glossophaga mutica; assembly: GCA_039655065.1. Lineage (NCBI taxonomy): Eukaryota > Metazoa > Chordata > Mammalia > Chiroptera > Phyllostomidae > Glossophaga > Glossophaga mutica. The sequence continues at coordinate 81,728,519 of CM077304.1, forward strand.
CAAAGGTCCTGGACCAGATGGCTTCACAGGAGAATTCTACAAAACATTTAAGGAAGAGCTAACCTCTATTCTCCACAGACTATTCCAAAAAATCCAAAAAGATGGAAGACTCCCAAACTCTTTTTATGAAGCCAGCATCATCCTAATCCCAAAACCAGATAAAGACACAACAAAGAAGGAGAACTTCAGGCCAATATTGCTGATGAACATAGATGCTAAAATCCTCAACAAAATATTGGCAAACCGCATCCAACAATACATTAAAAAGATCATACACCATGACCAAGTGGGATTCATCCCAGGGATGCAAGGATGGTTCAACATTCGCAAATGAGTAAACGTAATTCATCACATAAACAAAAGTAAAGACAAAAATCACATGGTCATATCAATAGATGCAGAAAAATCGTTTGATAAGGTACAACACCCATTTATGATAAAAACACTCAGCAAAGTGGGAATAGAGGGAGCATTCCTCAACATAATAAAGGCCATATATGAGAAACCTACAGTCAGCATCATACTCAATGGGAAAAAACTAAAATCTTTTCCACTATAATCAGGAACAAGACAAGGTTGTCCATTTCACCACTTCTATTCAATATAGTACTGGAAATCCTCGCCGCAGCAATTAGAGAAGATAAGGAAATAAAAGACATCCAACTCAGAAAAGAGGAAAAAAAGAACTATCATTGTATGCAGATGACATGATAGTGTACATAGAAAATCCTATAGACTCAGCCAAAAAAACTGCTCGACCTAATAAATGAATTTGGCCAAACAGCTGAATACAAAGTCAATATCCAGAAATCAAAGGCATTTTTGTATACTAACAATGAAACAACAGAAGTGGAAATCAAGAAAAATTCCCATTCGATATAGCAAAAGGAAAAATAAAATACCTAGGAATAAACCTAACCAAGGAGGTAAAAGACCTTTATGCAGAAAACTATACAACACTGAAGAAAGAAATCAAGGAAGACACAAATAAATGGAGACACATACCGTTTTCATGGATAGGAAGAATTAACATCATCAAAATGTCCATACTTCCCAAAGCAATTTACATATTCAATGCAACACCTATTAAAGTACCAATGGCATATTTCACAGACATAGAACAAATGCTTCTAAAATTTGTATAAAACAATAAACGACCCAGAATAGCGGCAGCAATCCTGAGAAAAAAGAGCAAAGTAGGAGGGATCACAATACCTGATACCAAACTGTATTACAAGGCCACTGTAATCAAAACAGCCTGGTGCTGGCCTAAAAACAGGCATGTGGACCAGTGGAATAGAAGAGAGATCCCAGAAATAAACTCAAGCCTCTACAGTCAATTTATATTCAACAAAGGGGGCAACAACATAAAATGGAGCAAAAATAGCCTCTTGAACAAATGATGTTCGGAAAACTGGACAGCTACGTTCAAGAAAATGAAACTCGAGCACCAACTTACACCATACACAAAAATAAATTCAAGGTGGATAAAAGATTTAAATATAAGCCGTGACACCATTAAAGTCCTAGAGGAGAACATAGACAAGAAAATCTCAGATATTCCACGCAGCAACATTTTTATTGGTATATCCCCTCAAGCAATGGACATAAAGGAAAGCATAAACAAATGGGATCTCATCAAAATAAAAAGCTTCTGCATGGCCAAAGAAAACAGTATTAAAATAAAAAGAGAACCGATGGCATGGGAAAACATATTTACCAATGATAGCTCAGACAAGGGTTTAATCTCCAAAATATACAAAGAACTTACATGACTCCACTCTGAGAAGCAACCCAATTAAAAAATGGGCAAAGGACTTGGGCAGACACTTCTCCAAGGAGGACATACAAAGTGATCCAGAGACACATGAACAGATGCTTGATATCGCTAGCCATCAGAGAGATGCAAATTAAAACCACAATGAGATACCAGTTGACACCAGTCAGAATGACCATCATAAACAAAGCAACAAACAGCAAGTGTTGGAGAGGTTGTGGAGCAAAGGGGTCCCTAGTGCACTGTTGCTGGAAGTGCAGACTGGCACAACCACTAAGGAAAGCAGTATGGAATTTTCTTAAAAAACTAAAAATGGATATACCTTTTGACCCAGCAATTCCACTGCTATGACTATATCCTAAGAACTCTGAAACACCAATCCAAAAGAACATATGCACCCCTATGTTTATAGCAGCACAATTTACAATAGCCTAGTGTTGGAAGCAACCTATGTACCCACCAGTAAATGAATGGATCAAAAAACTGTGGTACATTTACACAATGGAATTCTATGCAGCAGAAAGAAAGAAAGAGCTCCTACCATTTGCAACAGCATGGATGGAACTGGAGAGCATCATGCTAAGCGAAATAAGCCAGGCAGTGAAAGACAAATACCATATGATCTCACCTTTAACAGGAACCTAATCAACAAAACAAACAAACAAGCATAATATAACCAAAGACATTAAAACTGAGAACAGGCTGATAGTCACCAGAGGGGAGAGGGGAGGGAATTTCAGGGGAAAACAGAAAGGGTTTACAGGAACAAGTACAAAGGACACATGGACAAAAACTATGGGGGGTGGAAATGGGAGGGAGGTGGGGAGGGATGGGGTGGTGGGCTGGTGTGGGAGTAAAAGACAGAAAACTGTACAAGATCAACAATTAAAATAAAAAAAGTTTAAAAAATTAAAAAAAATTAAATTAAAAAAAGAAAAATAAAATACTATGAAATTCTCTCAAAAATTAAAAATGTATGACTATGACCCAATGATTCTTCTTCTGGAGATTTATTCAAAGAAACCTAATACAAATTGAAAATAACATATGTACTCCTATATTCTTTGAAGCATTATTTATAATTGTGAAGATATAGAAGCACCCAAGTGCCCATCAATAGACAATTGACTGAAAGAGAAGTAGTACCTATATACAATAGAATATTGCTCAGTCTTTAAAAAGAATGAAGCCTTACCATTTGCTACAGAATAAATAGACCTAGAGGGAATTATGCTAAGTGAAGTAAGTTAGAGAAAGACAAAAATCATATGATTTCACTTATATGTGAAATATAAAGAACAAAATAAATGTACAAACAAAATTGCAACAAACTAATAAACAGAGAGAGCACTGTTGGTTGCTAGAGGGGAGGTTGGTTGAGGACTGGGTGAAAATGGTGCAGGAATTCAGCAGTACAGATTGGCAGTTATAAAATAGGATAGGATGTAAGTAAAGCATAAGGAATACAGTCAATAACATTGCAATTACTATATATGGTGCCAGTTAGGTTACAAGAGATGTCAAGGGAACATTCTGTAAAGTACACGACTGTCTAATCACTAAGCTGTATATCTGAAACTGATACAAAATAAATTTGAGAGGTAAAATATTTCCTGCAATTAAAGCTACTAAATACATGTATGGGAAACATAGAAAATTAATATTTGATATGCCTATGTGCAAATACTATGAATTTCTTAGTCACTGAAGAGTATGATTAAGAAATATTTGTCTTTGTGTGTGTTATTACTTTGTTTGGTATCTGTGCAACTATTTCTTTCACAATTTATGTGTATATGTGTGACATTTGTGTAACTCACCACACTTTTCAAGGATACTCTTTCAAATAATACAATAAGTTTCTAATGTTTAGTTCCTCTACCAGAAAAGTAAAACAAATTGCATCCAAAGTATCCAGTAGTATAAATTCCTGACTCTATATAACTGTTCTTAAATAATTTCTGTCAAACAAGTGTTAAAAGTGAGTTAACCATTTATGTATTTTAAAAAGTTAGTATGAAATATAAAAGTTACCTAGAATTTTACACAAAAATAGTTTATTTTTTCAAAAGATTGCTTGAGTTGGAATTTTTAACATCATTACATTAATTATAAAATATTGTTATATTTTTGTTCTATATATTATAATTGATTTACATTTAAATTTTAATTATATTTTATTACAAATGTATTCATTTTAGATTTTGCTATTTATAAGCACTTCATTCAAACAGTCTGAAATTTTAGATGGTATGACTTTATATGAGTTTGTTAATACATAATTTTAATACCTGATGCTTATTTTAGTAACACTTACTTGATAATCACCTGGTTCCCTTACTGATGTAGCTATCTAGACTTGGGAGATAGAAGTTGCTCTGATTCTCTGAAAACCATTATTACATATTTTATTTAAAAAATTATTGTGTACTCTATAAAATATTTTCTGTGGTAGTAATACTAATGAAAGTATTACTGTACTGTGCATCTGTTAAATATATTTTAGTAAATAGTAGAGAATCCTAACTCAGGTGATACCCAGAAAAAAAAGTCCTTAGAGATTAAGAATCTACTATTGTGTACTTAAAATGATCCAACATTTCTGTGACTGTCTTTGTTGGGATAATACCATTTCTATATATACATCATTTTAAAAATAACAGCATAAAATGTGCATATAACTATCTATGGACAATTGTTGATAATAAATGGATTGGAAACATTTTAAATGTTCATCAAAATGTAAATAGTTAATTAAATGATGGTACATTGAAATGCTAATATTATGCAGCCATCATCATTGCTAAAGATGTGCATTTTGACAAATAGTATTATGAGTGTGCGTGTGTGTGTGCGTGTGTGTGTGTGGGTGCGGAGTAAGATAGCTGAACAAATTATTTTGATAACCAATATGAACATGTTAGTTATATATAAGTCATCAGTAAGTGGTTATATTTTGTATTCAAAATATAGGAAAAGTAGGCCATTTCTGGAGATTATCTCTGAAATAAGAGCTGATATTAAAAAAAACATATCACAGCATAAAATAGCTTCTTCTTGGTAACACACCCTAGGTCTTCTGTAGTGCTTATTGTTCTTTGTTATTCAGAATATAATGACAACTCCTTCATCCTAAAAGGAAATCAGATATTAGAACTTGAAAGAAATCTGTTGCTACTTACTCAATCTAGACACAGAGCCCTTCTCAGGTATGTTAAACACTATTACCAGTTCTTATTATCCCTCCCTCTCTCCCTCTCTCCCTCTCTCTCCCTCTCTCCCTCTCTCTCTCCCCCCCCCCGTCTCTCTCCCTCTCCCCCTCCCCCTCCCTCCCTCCCTCCCTCTCTCTCTCTCTCTCTCTCTCTCTCTCTCTCTCTCTCTCTCTCTCGTCTCTACTGCACATATTCTGTTTACTAAGAACTACAATTACATTTTGACTTCTATGTTGTCTTATATATCTATCTGAGATAGCACAAAACCACTAAATTTCCTTCTTTGCCTTGTTTACTTCAATTTTTCTAGGGAAAGCATCTGATTGGGGTGAAAATCACCATGCAATATGCTGTTTTCAAAAGACATCTTACCATGACATGATGATCAGTCAAGAAAGGCCTGACTTCATTCAACTTTTGATCTCTGTTTCTCAAAGTTGTATTCAAATAATTATAGCTCATGGGATGCAATCATGGCAGAAACTTCATTTTTATTCTACCATATTCTTTAATATTATTGTGTAGGAACTTCCTCTGTCCTGGGTATACCTTGGGAAAAATCTCATCATTTTCCAGAATCCTCTTAAATGATAGAAAATTCTAAATTACTTATATCAGAAAACACAGCCTTGATTTAGAAATATTCTTGTGTGAATGCCAATTATTACTCAACACTTTGATCTAATTTGAAGTGTTTTTTTTTTTTTTTTTTTGGTTTGTTTTGTTTTTCCTCCTTTAATTAGTGTATGCAGGTTAGAGGCAAGTCGAAAAGAGCAAATAGTTGTAGTCTTGCTGTCTTTATTTGCCACTCACAAACTGTTGCTTCTGACCCCTCCAGAGTCACAGCAAAAGTAAGAAAGGTAGGGGTAGAGAAAAATTCCTACCTCATGGCTACTCTCATGAAAGAGCTTAATGTATTCTTTACCTGGAAAATATTTAAAGTTTATTCCTTCTCCCCTGTACCCATTCTGGGTCCATGAACTAAAACTCCATTGACTTGATGTTGACCTTTATGATCCTTCAGCTGGTAATTAATTTCCAAATTTTGACTTTCTGGCAATCCACTCCATGTAATTTCTGTCTTCACTGAGACAACTGTCTTGGCTTTGGTGAGACTTAATCCCAACCTGGTTATCTCCCAATAGGTTACGTATGGTCTACAGAAAATGTTAACATAAACTTTGGCCTGAGAAAATATGAGAGTAGAGGTTAAGTCCAAAATAGAATCAATTCATCCCTTATTTTAATCATTGGAAAAGCTAGTCAAATTTTTGATCTTCTTAGATTTCCTCTGTAAAAGGGTAGAAGTAAAAAAGTTTATCTGCTTTCCCTTCTAGGTTCTTTGGCTAGTATAATAATCATATTGACATATACAGATTATCAGGAAAAATAAATACATTTTATAACATATATAAGGAATACCCACAAAGACTTGAAATCTCAGAGACAGGCAAGTGAGGCTAGTATAACATGTCTAGCTAAGAAGAGGGTAGAGGCCTGAACTTCAAAGGTGGAGGAAAACAATTCACAAGATGAGAAGAGCAAATGTTTGGTAAACAAATGATTGCCATGCCATGTAAATAAGTCTTTCTGATATAAAAAGTTATCTCTGGTCATAGTTCACTTCTTGGTTAAAGCTTCCTATCTAAATTCTTTCAGATAGCTAAGAGGGAGGCAAGAAGCTTTTCCTGTGTGTGCTAGGTCTTAATGGACTTCAGCTCAAAGCAGTTCACATGTCCAAATGACACATTTTGGGGTTGTGTATTCTATTCCCTGTCAGTCATAATCTTGATTAATGAAAAATCAGCCCTAGTAAACTAATAGAGATGTTTAAAAAATTGCCACAAACTTGGAGATTTAGAATGATATTAATTTATTGTCTCACTGTTCTGGAGGCTAGAATTCTGAAACCAAGGTGTTTTCAGGGCCATGCTTCCTCTGAAGGTATTAGGGAGAATTCTTTCTTGCTTCTTCCTAGCTTCTGGTGGTTTGCCAGCAAGCCTTGGTGTCTGTAGGACTACAACTACAGGACTTCATCTCTGCTTCTGTCACCACTTAACAATCTCCCCTCGTGGGATTATATGTCCATTCTCATCTCAAGGGAACACCAGCTTTATTGAATTGGAACCTACCTTAATGGCTTTATCTGTAAAGACCCTATTTGAAATAATGTCACATTTACAAATACCTGGAATTTGGACTTCAATGTATCTTTTTGGTTAATACAATTCAGTCCATAATAACATCTAACCAAGCTCTCTAAGCATTTAAACCAAGCTCATTTTACATTTAAAGCCAGAGACCCTCACTCAGTCTGAGAACAATTTTCTTTAAATAATCTTCCCAATAAAATCCTCTCTTGTTATTCTTTTCATATTTACAGTCCCTTCTTGGGTGAGAAAATTTTGCTTATTAAAAGTTGTGAAACTGGTTCTGTTGAAATTCTTCATTGAGATTTGGTCTGTCTTTGGTATTTCATCTATATTGCATCACACCGTCTGAGTCAAATAAACTCATATTAAGTATACACACATTTAATTGTGAAACATTCACATACCCAAGTAACCAGCATAATGCAAGATAAAATAATTCTATTAAACAAATAATTCCTATAGGGAACCATTCCACATGGTGTGGGGAATGTAGTCCAGCTCCTCTTTGGAAAGGCCAGTGGGGAGCGAGGTTGGCACATAGGACCCACGCCCATGGACAGGTTCTCCTGTGGGGAATCAGGCCTGCATTGTACCTAGTCTGCTTTGAGGCTGGTTTTTGCTAAACTCCCTCACCCTGAATTGAGGCAGCAAATGTTTACTGCTTATCTCTAAAGTAAATTCCTAAATCTGTGCTAAACTTCCCAAGGATGGAGTGTAACCAGTTCAACCACTTTTCTCCTTGATCTGTAACATTCTTCTCCTTGAAGTAGTTAGCAACATTCTTCCCTTTGTTATCTGTAAAAGGTAATCACCTACTGTGAACCTGTGCATAGTAAAAGGACCATCCTTAATGCAATGTACCCAGAAAAGCAATAAAAGTCTGTCCAGGCAGGGGTCGGCCCTCTCTCTCACTTAGGGAGAGGCCATGCCATCCCTTTTTCTCCACAGGACTTCTGTAGTCCATGTGCATTTGTTTGTTGCATCCACAACACATGGACCCCGTGGGCCAGGGTCTGCATCAAATTCCCTCTGGTCTATTCTAGGACTACTTCCCCACACCCACACCCACAAATCCCTAGGCCTGGGAAACCAGTGTTCATGTTTCTATCACTACAGATTAGTTTTGCCAGTTTAAGATATTTGTGTAATCTAGCATACTAATTTTCATGGATACATATTTTCATTTCTTCTGAATAAATATCTAGTAGAATTAGTAGGTTGTAAGGTAAGTGTATACTGAACATTAAAAGAAACTTCCAAATTGTTTTCCAAATGATTTGCATTTCTTTACATGCTCATCAACATTTGATATTGTTCATCCCTTCAATTTTTGTCATTCTAATGAGATCGTACCGGTATTTCATTGTAGTTTTAATTTACATTAATTTCATGGCTAGTGACACTGAGTTTTTTCATATACATATTGGCTATTAGTATACCTATGTCTGTCAAGTGTTCAAAATATTTGCTTGTTTGTGACTGGATTAGTTGTGTTATTAATTAATTAATAAATTTAAAATTTGTTCTGTGCATATATTTGTATATTTGCTTTTTTAGTTTCTTAAAAGTGTTTTTCAAGAGGCATAGGCTTTAAATTTTGATGCTTTTATATTTAGGTCTCTGATCAATTTTAATCTAACTTTGGTATGTATGGTTCAAGATTTATTTTTTCCACATGAATGTTCAGGTGTTCCAGCACAGTCTGTTAAAAAGTGTAGCCTCTCTTCAATGAATCACTTCCACACATTTCTTCAACATTAATTGACTGTGTAAGTACTGTTTATTTCTGGAATTTTATTTTGTGCTATTAGTCCATGTCAGTCCTCATTCCACACTGCACTGACCTGTGTACTGTAGTTCTGCTGTAGGCCAGTGAATTAGGTGGTGTTAGTTTTCTAAGTCTGTCCCTTGTTTTATCTGTACTATGTCCTTAGAATTTTCAAATACAGTTGAAATAACCTTGATATCTACAGAATTTTGCAGGGATCTTGACTGGCATTTTGAAGGATCTATAATGTGATGTGACAATAAATTGTATCTTGACCATACTGAGCCCTCCAATCCAATAATAAGTTATATCTCATGGTTTATTTTGGTATTTGTTACTTTTACTCAACAGTATTTTGAGTTTTCAGTTTGAAAATCTTGCATATCTATAAATTTATTCCTAAATATTCATACGATTAAAATCTACTTAAGTGGTAATTTTTTAAAACTTTTAATTTCCAGTTGTTTGAATATAAAATTGTTTTTGTATATTGACCTAGCATTTTATGACCTGCTAAACTAATAAAGAGTTTATTAGATAGTTGGGGGTTTTTTTGGAGATTATGTAGGGTTACCTCCTTACATGATCATATCCTCTGTACATAAAATAGGTTTACTGCTTTATTCCAATCTGCATTTTCTTTCTCCCTTTTTCTCTTTATCATTTTCTCTTCCCACTCTCTCATTCTCTCTTGTTATCATACTCTCTTTTCTATTTCTCTCTTGTTCTGTCTATTATTCTCTTCTATCCATGGCTTCCTATCTCTCCCTCTCTGGTTTATTATATTGTCTAAGACCATAGTACAACATTGCATTTTATATTTGTCATTAAGTATGTTAGCTCTGTTTTTTCAAAGCTTCACTTTACTAGATTGAGGGAGCTCCTTTATCCCAGTTTTCTAGGAATTCTTATCATAAAAATTGTTGATTTTTTCACATTAATTTGCATTTAGTAGAACGATTTTTTCTTTTCTATTGTATTTTTCCATTACCATTTAGTCTAGTTACATTGCCCTCCCTGCACAATCACCAACCACACTGTTGTCCATGTTCATGATTTCTTTTTCCTTTTTGCTCACTCCCTCCAGCCCCAAATCTTTCCCCCAAACCTTTTTTTTTCTGATTTATTAATATGGTGGATAGTATTGACTGGTTTTCAAAGTTAAAATCATTTTGAATTTCAGAGAAATACACTACTTGGCCATTACATAATCATTTCTATACATTGATGGGTTCTAAACACTAATACTTTGAAAAATTTCATTGACATTATCATATATATGTATGTGTGCCTGTACATGCTAACAAATGCACACACAAATATATACATACATGTTCATATTGCAGTAAAGTTATCTTCCAATGTCATTGTTTGATTATGTTCTATCAAAAATGAAGAGAAAGCCCTGGCAGATGTGATCAGTGGTTTAAGCACCAGCCTGCAAACCAAAAGTTTGCCTGTTTGATTCCCAGTCAGGGCGCATGCCTGGGTCAGAGCCAGGCCCCAGGTAGGGGGCATGCAAGAGGCAACTGATCAATGTTTCTCATGTACATTGATGTTTCTCTCTCTTTCTTTTCCTCTCTTTAAAAAAAATAAAATCTTAAAAAATTATGAATAGAGAATTATTAAATGTCTGTGATTATAGTTTTTTCTATTTCTTTTCATTTTCTCAGTTTTTACTTTATTTTTAAACAATTTTTCTAAAAAACAACTTAAATAAGGTATTTGTGTATTTATATACAATATTACCAAATGTATTGCCAGCTTGCATGAATACTTTTTAGAGTTTAATATTTATCATTAGGAGTTTTTCAGTTATACATTTGTCAATAAAAAACAAAACATAATTCCATAATATCCTTCCATCAAACAAAATATGTTTATTAAAATTGTATGGAAATATGAGATAGAGTTTGTCACCACAACCCTTTAGAATATCATCTGTAATAATAAATAAGGCATTTGGTAGGCAAAAGTCACAGACATTCTGGTATGGGAGTAATAGGAAAACAGCATGGGGTTGAGCCTAGGTGAAATTGAAATTAATTTTCACAGTTTAGTTGCTGGGTGGTCTCAGATGACTTGGCTGTTTAATCTTAGCCAGTGAAAGTGTGAAAGTCATAATATGAAAACTGACACATTCAAATAGAAAAAGAGACAATATTATAATTAGGCTTCATACTCAGAGTAAAGTGAGAAAGCAAAAGCATTTTTATAGTGTCACCGAATTGCAGAAAAACTACAGACTTTTGTGGAAGATAAATATGGACATTATACAGCTTTCATTCTCTGTGTTATGCACAACAAAAGCTATTTTTGGTTGATGTTTTTCTCGAATAATTTTTATTTTACCAGTTTCTGAGGTCAATTTTTGGAGTCGCTCCAGTGGTAGGAATATGCCTGATTGCCTGACACATCATCCTTTATTCTTCCCCCTATGGAGAGTGTTGTTTTTAAATTAGAGAACATTCTGTCTCTTTTCCAGCTGATTAAGACACAAATATAATTTGGCCTATTCGAATTGGTTAGAGAAAAATTCATTAATTATTTTTATAGGTCTTTAAAAACAAGATTGTGTGTATAATATTTATAGTAGATATCATATATGGAGATATATGTACATATATATGTCACATTATATGTGGCCAAGGAGATTACACTGAACTTAATGAACATTCATTGAACTTTCATAGCATTGTGGCCTAAAGTAGACACACAGCTCTACTGGTATTTTTTCTATAAAAAGTAATATTATAAAATTAAAAATAGATTTCATTAATTTAGAACAACTACATAAGCAGAATCACTGTGACTAAAACTCACACTGACAAATTCAGCTGGAAAGAAAACCCAGATGAAATGACTAGTGCTTCACTGTCATGAAAACCATTGTGCCCACCTACCTTTGATTTGTTTCTGCATGTGCAATGCATAGGTACCTTACCATTTCTCACAGAGAACAACCACATTATATAAACTCCCCAAGTCACAAAGTAAATGATTTCTTAAATTAAGACTTTTTAAGTACTATTTTAAGTATTAATTATATGTGATTTGCTACTAAAACCTATTTAAGGTAAGTATATATTTAGGCTAAAAGTAACATTAAAGCATACAAAATATTCGAAGTCTTCATTGTTGAAGAAGTTAAACTGAAAATACATCACGTGTTTCCAAGATTGCATATAATTATTTAATTGATTTATTAAAGTTATGGGAGTAAGAAAAAGTTTTGTATGGACTGTTGATTTCATATAATTCTTAAAATGATGTCTCCTTTAGTTAACATATCAGCAGGCCAGCAAACTCAATCTGTGTTTGTCTCTGAGTTATACATTTAGAAAATTTTTATCAGAGTACAATGTTTGTGTAGTCTGTCTATATATCAAATATTGGTGATACTATAGTTATCACATAATGTCATATTGTGTTATAGGATTAAATAAAAATGTATTACATTATAAAGCTAGATTTTTTAACACTCATTAACCTTTCCTTAAAATAGCATAATATTAAAGTTCAATTATATCTCAGACACATTGAATGGATTACATTTATTGTATTGTATATAAAATCTTATGTAAATTAAATGAGGTTATATAAACTTTGGATACCTAATGCTAGCTGTTATATTAAAAACAACAAAAATTGATTACTCAAGTTTCAGCAGTACTCAGAACCCCGTATAATTGCCATTAAGAAGCCATACCCTGTTGGTTTGTTTCTCTTGTGAAACTAATCTCCTTACTACATGGCCCACAAAATACCAGCAGAGGCCCAAAGACGAAAAGTGGAAGGTTGTGAGAGGGAGAGATTACAGTGTGAATTTGGTTGTGGTGCATAACATTTCTTCTCACATTTCATTAAGTAAAATCTGTCATATACTACCACCTAACACCATGAGAAGAAAGGGTAAGTGCTAGAAAATATCATGTTTCTGTGTACCCAGAAGGAAAACAAATTATGTTTGGAGAGAACATTCTTTTACAAACACTAAGCTAAAGAAGCAGAAAGCTCAAAACCATATGACTAAATTGGGTATACACACTCTTCTGGGATGTCCAGGGCAGCAGTGCTGTTGCAAGTACTGGGTGTATATGGCAAGAACAGCAAGAATAACATACTTGATGGGCCACAATCTCTTAGATTTTCTTTACTTCAGGAAATCAAAGATAGCTTCTCAGAGAGCTTCCTCTTCTACACTTCAAAGTGGTGTTAAATATTCATTAACACTACAAAGTAATTCATAGTGGAATAGTTCCTTTTTATTAAATTAGGTTGGTAATTCTTCAATAATAAATTATCTTTTTTAAATTGAAAATATAATGTTCTTTTATTATGGAAAAAATCTGGGAAATGAAAAGAACATATTCCAATGAAAAGTTCAAGTATTGTAATAAAGTTCACTAAACAATTATAGTTACAGATACAGTGTTAAACAGTCTCATATATCTGGTTTAATTTACATAAGATATTACTCTAAAATTAATTTTTATTACTAAAGAAACCAAAAGATCATTTTGCACTTAATAGAGTCCTACTTTATGAGCTAATACTGAGTCATGCACCACAGGAATAAAACAATAATTATTCTTCATTGTAAAATTACATTCTACTATGTAATTAATTTACCATATTTGTCCCTAGTGACAGATTATATTCTTGGATTCAAGAAGCTGGGTGTTTAATTGTGGTTATTTGTTTAATAATCACCAGCGTATTCAAAAGTATGACAATATTTTTGCCATTGTTTTATTGACTACTTTAATTTTGTAAAAACTTGAAACTAAAAGATATACAAAACTTGTTAGATGCACCCTGATACTATTTATAATTACCATAAGAGATGTTTATACAAATGTCTATGTGATATTTACCTGACTGATAAATATTTTTACATTGTACTAGAACTAAAGTAGAAGTACCACCTTTATAAACCAAACAAAAGCTAGAACCCCAAAGAGGACAACAGTTTTTGAAGTAGACTTTCAAGCTACTGAAGCCAGGTGAAAATTTAAAGGAACTTTAGTTTTATAGTTTTCTTCTATTGTCAATACTTGGTTACTTAGTGACTTAATTTCTTTGAGACTTCAGTGGGTTTTATGTATTCAGTACTCCTCTCACACCTTCATAACCGTAACTGCTCAAGACAATAGTAGCAATAATGCATTGCATGAACATAGCTTATGGATAAATGAAATGAATGACAGCAATTTTTAAGGGGCTGAAGGAAAACCTGGGAATAGGGTTATAAAATAATGTCACCACTAATCCCTCATGAACAAGTCACCTCTGAAAGTCCCATCAACTGACACCATCACCTTGGGAGGTTAGGATTTCCATATATAAGTTTTGGGATGATCCAATAATTCAGATGACAGCAATTACAAAATTTTGATGAAAGAAAGCAAATAAGGTTTAACTAAATAAAGATATCTTGTGTTCGTGAATACAAAGAATAAATTGTGTTAAGATGTCAGTTCTTCCCAAAACAGATTCAATGAAATCCCATTCAAGATCCCAGCAAACTATTTTGTGGCTATCTATGAACTTATTTTAAAGTTTACAGAAAGAAGCAAAGGACCAAGAAACATCATGATGAAGAAGAAGAACCAAACCAGCACACTAAAACTACCCAACTTTGAGACTATCTATAAAGCTATAATAAAGTTGACACTGTGGTATTGGTGAAATAGTTGACAAATAGATCACTAGAACAAAATAGAGAGCCCAAGAATATATCCATACAAATATAGTCAAATGAAATTTGAGAAAAGATGAAAAGCAATTAGTCAGTGAAAAAAACTTTAAAGGGAAATGATGAGTAACAACTAAACAGAGAAAAAGAAAAAAATTACACGGAAACCTTACACGTTTTACAAAAATTAACTCAAAAAATTTAAAAGATTTAATTTTAAAATGTAAAACTATTAAACTACAAGTATATAACATAGGAGAGAATACAAATAAGCTAGAGTTTGGAGATGACTTTTTATATATATCACCAAAAGTACTATACATGAAAAGAAATTGATAAGTTGGGCTTTATTAAATGTAAAAACTTCTCTGAAAAATACAGTTAAGATAATTCATAAATAAGTCATAGACTGGGAGAAAACATTGCAAAACATATCTCGTATAGGACTAGTATCTAAATATGCAAAGAACCCTTAAAACAATAATAAGAAAGCAATTAACCAAATAATAATGGGCAATAAATGGGAGCATACACTTCATCAAAAAAGACATATGAGTGTCAAATAAGTAAAGAAATGTTTAACATCGTATATCATTAGGGAATAGTAAACTAAAACGGTAATGAGATATTACTACACACTTGCTAAAATGGCTAAAACCCAAGACACTAATAAAATCAGTTGCTGGAAGGATGTGGAACATTAGAAATCTCATGCATTGCTGGTGGGAATACAAAAACATACAAGGACACTTTGGCAGGCAGTATCGAAGTTTCTTGCAAAGCTAAACAGTCGCATAACATCCAGCAATCACATTCTGTGGTATTTATACAAATGAGTTTGAAGACTTTCATTCACACAAAAACTCACACTAACATATTTAAAGCATCTTTATTCATAATTTTCAAAACTTGAAAAGAACTAAAATGTCCTTCAAAAAGTGAATGGACAAACTATTGTACATAAGTGCAATGGAATGTTATTAAACAATCAAATAAACCAGAAAGCCATGAAAAGACATGAGGAAACAAAATGCATATTCCAATAAAAGAAACTAATCTAAAAAGGCTGTAGGATTCTAACTGCACAACCTTCTGGGAAAGGCAAAATTTTAGAGAAAATGAAAAGATCAGTGGTTTCAAACCAGGGACTTGAAAAAATGACAGGAAGATGAATTGGTGGAGCACAGAGAGATTTTAGGACAGTACAACATTCTGTCTGATAACATGACAGATATATGGCATTATATAGATGTCAAAACCCACAGAAGTGTACAAAACAAAAACCAAATCCTAATGTACACTATAGATTTTCATTAATAATAACATTAATATTAGTCAATCAATTGTAAGGAAAGTAAACCACTAATAGAAGATGTTAATAAGAGAAACTCTAGGTGTTAGAGAGGAACATATGACAACTTTCTGAACATTCTGTTCAGTTTTTCTATAAATCTAAAATTTCTCTAAACAAAGTCTACTAATTTAAACAAAAGAGATTTGATGGTAATTTGAAAAATAGCATAATTTATTTAGCTTGTCTTTTCTGAAATAGAAATCGGTTGAGTACTGCCTCAAAATGAGTGGAGTATTGCCTCAAAAATTGAAATTTAATATCTGGGGCTTTATTTTAAGGCACTGGGCAGATAGGAAATAAATTTTATCAGATATGGGACAGTATCGATATTAGTAGTGAAAAATATTCAGTACAAAAAACACCAGCAAGAAATTGGAAGATACCTAACACAGCTAATTTACCCAGCTAGGATGGTGGGTGAATAGAGGTTAAAAACAGATTTTTGGTCATGTGCATTTGTTGCTGTTAGCTATGTGTGATAAGGCATTATAAGAAACTTCTAATTAGGAAAAAATTAACTATTTTGCAACCAAGAATAAAAGGAAAAAGAGAAAGTCAATAAATTCAGGCATTACGTTGGAAAAGACCATTGAAACATGCTCAAAAATTAAATGATATAAATGAGAATATCTTTTTAGTAAAGAAAGCCATGAAATGAAATGTAGCTTTCCTACAAGGATTAAAACAAGGTCATGGTCATCGCACGATCCAATGTTTAAAACCAGGAATAGATTAAAATTGTACCTGACAATTCCCTTTAATTATATGCTCATTTGGCTCTTATTTCTGACAACAATTGTATTAAGAAGACATTGCTCAGAGAGGAAGATGGCGCGAGGTAGGAGGGAGCAGATTCCACTCCCCCCTACACTCTAGAGAAAAACCTAGCCGAACTAAGGAGGAACAGAGCAAACAGCCAATAGTACCACAGCATATATGAAAATAGGAAACCAAAAATTGTAGAGGACATTGAGAAACCAGATGGTAAGGAGAGTGCTTCAGGACAATAAGGGCCCGGATATCAGCTGTGGTACCAGGGCAGCTGCAGTCCCAGGCATGGCACCCCCGGGGTCTGCCACAGGGTTCTTGGGAGAGAGCTGAGTCAGTTGCTCCCTCTCAGGCCAAACAACGTTTGAGCAGCACTGGGAGAGACCTGGTTGCTTGATGTCTCAGAGTGGGGAATAAGGACTAAGTGTCAAATACACAGGGGCTGTGAGCACCCACAGAGTCTGTGGACTCTGGTTGGGGACAGTTGCGCGTCACACAATGACGGGCCCTGACCCTGATAGTCCCCAGTCTGGCTGGAAAACTGGGCTGTATGGAGCGGCAGGCTTGAATAGGAGGTATTTCTGAAAAAGAAAAAGTGAAAAGAGAGACACTGTTTGGGGAATTCTCCTTCGGCAATTACTCTGGCCACCTCCTGACCCAGCCAGGCAGCGGCCCTGCGTGTCCCCATAGCACTGGGAAGGGTGTGCGCTGGAACCCATGGAGCCAGAGACAGCCGGACCAAGCGTGCAGACTCACAACCTGGGAACTGTACACTCAGCGGAAGGGCCCCACCCACAGCAGTAACCCCAGGGAAACTGCACTCTGAGCAAGGTCTAGATACTGCACCCAGGGCCCTGCAAAGAGGTGCCAGGCTAGCCTTGGGGAGAGTGCTTGCAAGGCTGAGTCAGTGCTGATCGGGAAGGGACAAAAGGCCCTCAGCCTGCTGCAGACAGCAAGACCAGAAAAACCGGTGTGGCCGTTTGAAACAACTAAGAGGCCTTTTTTTTTTTTTTTTTCTTTTTTGGGTCATTTTTTTAAATTTTATTATTATTATTTTTTATATCTCAATCCCTTTTCCCTCTCTCTCCTTCTTCCTTGTTTTAATCCTTCTACTTTTCTATCCAATTTTATCTCCTCTTTCTTCCTTCCTCTGCATCTTCTTCTTCTTCTTTCTTTTTAATTCACACAAGTGAGAGAAAAAAAACCTGGAACTGTGAAAAGACCACAGTTGGACCAAAGAGGGGGGCATCCCAACAGATGAGACAGTGAGACAAATGTCACTTTGCTATTACAGAGAACCTGCAAGATATTGCACATTTGTACTATTATTTTTCATTATTCTTACATCTTTTATTTGAATAGCATTTTAGTATTACTCTTCTTCCTGTTTTGTCTTCTTTGCTTGGCTGGTTATATTGTATCATTTGACAGGTGTCCCCTGTTCTCTCTTTCATAGTGTATTGCTAATTTACTGTTCTTCACTTCACTTGTGTTCCATTAGCACACTACTCAAGGTCCTACACTGTCTATTCTCCTTATCCAGATCACATAGATTCTGTCATATGATTGTTGCTCTAATATTATTGTAAATAATAGCTGTTCCATAAATTGTAAATACTACACAACACCCCTCCCAGATCTTAGCCCACTTCACGGTTTCCTGAACTCTATTACTGTAGTGAACTCTACTCTCTCACACACTACACCTATTTACTATCCTTTACTCTCACCTTACCTCAGAAACTGACCTCCTACAACCTCACTGCCTTCTAGATCCAACTCACAACCCTTGCCTCCCCAACAAGAGTCTTGTTTTCTTTCCATCCTTTCTAAAAAGTGGCTAGTTGGGTGGAATATAACAGTTATATTGAGTTAACACTCTACATAGCCAAAGGATCTCCTATCTCTTCTCTACTTGTTGCTACTGTAAATATCATACAATACTCTTGCTGTCTTAAACCATTTTGCCTTACCCCTCCAACCGATCACAAAAAAGAGTAGGTGGGAGCTGTGAACACCAGCATACCCTCTGGAAGAGGAAACCCAACAACAAAGGAACCACCAACAGAGAACAACAGAAGAAAGTGCAGGAGGGAGTGGAAACCACACTAACCTCAATCCAGGACCTATCTGGAAATACAACTAAATAGTGGAGAAATTACCCAGAACAAACAACTGAACAAGAGCAAGAGAGAATCCTCAAAACCTTGTACACACAGAAGAAACAACTACAACACAACCTGCCCTCACCAGCAAAACAAAATGCAAGAGGTGGTGCACAGAGTTACCCTCAGTTAACTAGCTGGTGGGAAGGACTGATCAAAGAAAGATAAAACAATCACAACCCAAAGACAAACACAGAGCCAACTTAAATGACAGCCCAAGACCAGTGAGCTTGGGAGATCAAGGAGACTGCACCACTGAATCTCACAGGTATTCTACCACAGAAGTTCACACTATACACCCAGGGAGCCAGAACAGATCAATTTAAGAAGCTGAGGCTAACAAGAAGAGTCTCACAAACAATGGGAAGACAAAGAAACAATCCCCAAATGAAAGGAAAGGGGGAAGACCCAGAAAGAATGCTGAATGAAACAGAGGCAACTCAACTATCAGATATTGAGTTCAAAGAAATGGTTGTCAGAAAGCTTCATGAGCTCTCAGTGACCTACCAGAAACTACAGGGAAGCTACAATGAACTCACTGAAAACTACATCAACAGATGTAGAAAAAGGAAACAGAAACTATCAACAAGGGTCAAGAAGAAGTGAAGAATACAATTTCTGAACTGAAGAACACAGTAGAAGGAATCAAAAGCAGAATCAATGAATCAGAAGATTGTATTAGTGAGCTGAGGGACAAAGTAGGAAAAACACCCAGAAAGAGCAAGAAAACAAAAAGAGGCTCAGCAAGAATAAAGAGGGATTAAGAGAAATTCAAGACAGTGTCAAACGTAATAATATCCATATATAGGATACCAGAAGGAGAAGAAGAAGAGCAAGGAATAGAAAACATATTGAAAAAAGTAATGATGGAAAACTTCCCTAATTTGATGAGAGAAAAAGGCACACAAAGCCAGGACACACAGAGACTCCCAATCAAAAAGAACCCAAGAAAGCCCACTGCAAGACACATCATAATTAAAATGGCAAAATTCCAAGACAAAGAGAGATTCTTACAGGCAACACAGGAGTAATGGGAAGTAACAAAAAGGAAGCCCCAGTAAGGTTAGCAGCTGACTTCTCAGTGGAAACGCTCGAGCCAGAAGATAATGGCAAGAAATATTTCAAGCAATGAGAACCAAAGGCCTGCAACCAAGCCTACTTTACCCAGCAAGGCTTTCAATCAAGATAGAAGGCCAAATAAGGAGCTTCCCAGACAAAAGAAGTCTAAAAGAATACACCTCCACCAAACGAACTCTGTAAGAGATGTTAAAGGGACTGATTTAAGGAAAGGAAGGAAAAGAGAGACAGTAACGCAGGTACAAAAATGGCAATGAATAAGTACCTATCAATAAGAACTTTGAATGTAAATGGATTAAATGCTCCAATCAAAAGACATAGAATAGCTGAAGGAATAAGAAAGCATGACCTGCACATATGTTGCCTACAAGAGATCCACCTCAGGACAAAAGACATACACAGACTCAAAGAGAAGGGCTAGAAACAAATTTTCCAAGCAAACAGACAGAAAAAAAAAAAAAAAAAAAAAAAAGCTGGGGTAGCCACACCCATATCAGACAAAATAGACTTGACAATAAGGGTCATAAAGAGAGACCCAGAAGGTCACTTCATAATACTGAAAGGAAGAATCCTCCTAGAAGACTTAAACGTTGTAAATATATATGTACCCAACATAGGAGCACCCAAACACATCAAGAAAATCTTAGAGGACTTCAAGAAAGATATCGAAAGCTACACAATTATAGTAGGTGATTTTAACACCCCACTTTCAAAAATGGACAGGTCTTCCAAACAAAATATCAACAAAGATATTGTGGCATTGAACAATGCCCCAGATGAAATGGACTTAACTGATACATATCAGTATCAGTTACATCCCAAAGAAACTAAATACACATTCTTTTCAAATGCACATGGAACATTTTCAAAGATAGACCACATGATAGGACACAAAACCAGCCTCAACAAATTCAAGAACATTGAAATCATACCAAGCATTTTCTCCAGCCACACGGGACTGAAACTAGAAACCAACCCCAAACCCTCAAAAGGGGAAAAACCCAAAACCCTCAAAATCACGGAGATTGAATAGGATGTTATTGAACAATGACTGGGTCAAGAATGAAATTAGCAAAGAAATCAAAAAGTTTCTGGAAACAAATGAAAGTGAGCTCACAACAACCCAAAACTTATGGGACACAGCAAAGGCAGTCCTCAGAGGGAAGTTCATAGGAATACAGACCTGCCTAAAGAAGGCAGAATAGGAGGGATCACAATACCTGATACCAAAATGTATTACAAGGCCACTGTAATCAAAAAAGCCTGGTATTGGCATAAAAACAAGCACATGGACCAATGGAACAGAACAGAGAACCCAGAAATAAACCCAGGTCTCTATGGTCAATTAATATTCGACAAAGCAGGCAGCAACATAAAATAGAGTAAAAATGGCCTCTTCAACAAATGGTGGCTAGAGAACTGGACAGCTATGTGGAAAGAAAGAAAAGAAAGAAGAGAAAGAAAGAAAGAAAGAAAGAAAGAAAGAAAGAAAGAAAGAAAGAAAGAAAGAAAGAAAGAAAGAAAGAAAGAAAGAAAGAAAGAAAAAGAGAAACTGGAGCACTAACTTACACAATACACAAAAATAAATCAAGCTGGATAAAAGATTTAAATATAAGCTGTGACATCGTTAAAGTCGTAGAGGAGAACATAGACAGGAAAATCTCAGATATTTCACACAGCAACATTTTTACTAATATGTCCCCCAGAGCAAGGGACATAAAGGAAAGAATAAACAAATGGGATCTCATCAAAATAAAGAGCTTCTCCACAGCTAAAGAAAACAGTATTAAAATAAAAAGAGAAACAACTGTATGGGAAAACATACTTGCCAATGATACCTCAGACAAGGATTTGATCTCCAAAATATATAAAGAACTCACGACTCCACTCTAGGAAGACAAACAACCCAATTAAAAAATGGACATAGGACTTGAACAGACACTTCTCCAAGGAGGACATACAGAGGATCCAGAGAGAAATGAAAAGATGCTCAGTATTTCTAGCTATCAGAGAGATGCAAATTAAAACCACAATGAGATACCACTTCAGTTAGAGCAGCCATCGTAAACAAAGCAACAAACAAATGTTGGAGAGGTTGTGGAGAAAAGGGGACCCTAGTGCCCTCTTGGTGGGATTGAAGACTGATACAACCACTATGGAAAACAGTATGAAATTTTTTCAGAAAACTAAAAAGGGATCTGCCTTTTGACCCAAAAATCCACTGCTAGGATTATATCCTAAGAACCCCAAAACACCAATCCAAAAGAACCTATCCACCCCAATGTTCACAGCATCGCAATTTACTATAGCCAAGTGTTGGAAGCAACCTAGGTGCCAATCAGTAAATGAATGGATCAAAAAATTATGATACATTTACACAATGGAATTCTATGCAGCAGAAAGAAAGAAGGAGCTCCTACCCTTTGCCACAGCATGGATGGAACTGGAGAGCATTATGTTAAGTGAAACAAGCCAGGCGGTGAAAGAAAAATACCATACGATCTCACCTTTAACAGGAACCTAATCAATAAAACAAACAAACAGGCATAATATAACCAAAGACACTGAAATAGAGAATAGGCTGACAGTGACCAGAGGGGTGAGGGGAGCTAATTTCAGGGGAAAAGGGGAAGGGTTTACAGGAACAAGTATAAAGGATGCATGGCCAAAACCAGGGGGGATGGCAATGGGAGGGAGATGGGGAGGGCTGGGGGGTTGGCTAGGGTGGGAGTAAAAGACAGAAAAATGTACTTGAACAACAATTAAATTTAAAAAATCAAAAGATTTAACATAAAAAAAAGAAGACATTGCTCAAAAGTGAGTACACATTATACAAAATGACGCAAGAACCCAGGACTAGCCATATATAAAGTCTGGTTTACAAGGATATATTGCTGAAATGAGGGAACATACTGCATTTCATCTATGTGCATATCTACACAGCTGATATTTTCAATATATTTTGTTCAATTTGAGAAATAAAAATCATTTATTATACCAATTCCACTTCTATATTTGAATTTATTGTATAAAATTCATGGATTTATACTAAAATTCTAAGCAAAATTAGAACTTTGAAATATTTTCACTTTCTCATTCCTAAACCTTTTTTAAAGTACAGAAATATTCAAAATGATTCTTATTAAGTTATTACAGTTGCCCCATTCCCCCCTTCATTCCCCTACACCATGTACATCCTCTCCCACCCACATTTCCCCCTTTTAGTTCATGTCCATGTGTCATAAGTTCTTTAGCTTCTACATTTCCCACATTATTCTTGCCCTCCCCCTGTCTATTTTCTACCCACCGTCTATGCTACTTATTCTCTGGACCTTTCCCCCCTCTCTCCTCCTCCCACTCCCCTGTTGCTAACCCTCCATATGATCTCCATTTCTGTGGTTCTGTTCCTGTTCTAGTTGTTCTCTTAATTTGCTTTTGTTTTAGGTGTGGTTGTTAACAGCTGTGAGTTTGCTGTCATTTTACTGTTCATATTTTTATCCTCTTTTTCTTAGATAAGTCCCTTTAACATTTCATATAATAAGGGCTTGGTGGTGATGAACTCTTTGAATTTGACCTTATCTGAGAAGCACTTTATCTGCCCTTCCATTCTAAATGGAAGCTTTGCTGGATGGAGCAATCTTGGATATAGGTCCTTGCTTTTCATGACTTGCAATATTTCTTTCCAGCCCCTTCTTGCCTGTAAGTTCTCTTTTGAGAAATCAGCTGACAGTCTGATGAGATCTCCTTTGTTCCCTTATCTCTAGCTGCTTCTAGAATTCTCTTCTTCATTTTAATCTTGGCTAATGTAATTATGATGTGCCTTGGTGTGTTCCTCCTTGGGTCCAACTTTTTTGGGACTCTTTGAGCTTCCTGGACTTCCTGGAAGTCTATTGCCTTTGCCAGATTGGGGAAGTTCTCCTTTATTATTTGTTCAAATAAGTTTTCCACTCATTTCTCTTCCTCTTCTCCTTCTGGTACCCGTATAATTAGGATGTTGGAGGTTCCTAAGTCTCTCCTCATATTTTTGAAATCTTATTTCTTCACTCTTTTCTGTTTGGTCATTTTTTTCTTCCTTCTGATCCATACTGTTGATTTGAGTCCCAGTTTTCTTCCCATCATTATTGGTTCCCTGTGCATTTTCCCTCATTTCACTTAGCGTTGCCTTCATTTGTTCATCTAATTTGCAACCAAAATCAACTAATTCTATGAGCATCCTGATCACCAGTGCTTTGAACTGTGCATCTGATAGGTTGACTATCTCTTCGTTGCTTAGAGGAATTGGCTCTGGGGCTTTGATCTGTTCTCCTGTTTGAGCCATTTGGGGGTGGGGGGTTGTTTTGTTTTGGTCTGGTTGCGCCTGTTAGGTATGAGGGGTGGAGCCTTAGGTGTTCACCAGGGTGGGGCAACCCAGTTGTAGAGTTGTGACGCTGTATGTAGGGGTGGGGTCAGAGAGGGAACAATGGTGCTTTCTCTGCTCTCTCTTGGATTTCAGTCCCCTCTGTGAGGCCTGGAGTCTCCCTCCGCACTTCAACCCCCACAGGTGTTTTCAACTGGTGCTTTTCAGCTTTATTTCTCGCCGCTGGTGTCCTGGGTTGTGCAATCTCTCTCTCTGCCCATTTTTGCCTGGTTTATCTGTCCGGGAATGTGTGACCACTGTCAGCTGCCTTGTGCTCCTTGCTGGGTCTGCTCAGTTCATCTGTGTGCCCAGTAACCGCTGCCTGTGTGCTTGGGGTGTGCCAGCTGCCACTTGTGCATCCAGGACCACTAGCCACTGCTTTTTCCTGCTGCAGTCTGTCTCTGCAGGCTGCCGACTCCGCCCCTCTTACTGGTCTGGATGTATCGTTGTTGGACTTCCATACAATTCAATTTTCTATATGTTCTGGTTGGTTTTTATGGTTCTAAATTTTTGTTGTCCTTAATTTTGGTTGTGAGAGGAGGCATAGTGTGTCCATCTATGCCTCCATCTTGGCCAGAAGTCTCAGTCAAGTTTTTAAATAACTCTCTTCAACTGAAAACCTCATATTGATCTGAATTTCTCTCCATAGGTAACGTTTTTGAGGAACAAAATAACCATAATTATACACTATTATTCAAACATACTCAGAAAATGAATGAGATCTATAATAAAGGATGATTTGTGTTATTTACATATTACCTTTGAATCAAAGTAACAAGATTATATTTTCTCAGGAATGATATTGTAATTGTACCTCCTTTCAATTGATTAGGTTACTTTAATAATATAGTGGAGCAAAAACAGCAATAGTAGTCTAAAATTATATCAAGCTGTAGTGATTAAAATAACAATTTTAAGACTTTTACATTAAAATTAAATTGACTTAGCATAAAATCTTCAAATATTATATAAATCAACTTCTATTTTTTTAGTTTGAAATAAATTTTATTTTAAATAGTAATATATTCACTGTATTGCTGAAGTGATCATTTATTGTTGGAAAAAATAACTTTGTTAAGTATCTTTTAACTTTTTCTTCTTCAGGATCTTTCCCTTCTTCTTCTTCTTCTTCTTCTTCTTCTTCTTCTTCTTCTTCTTCTTCTTCTTCTTCTTCCTTTTAATCTTATACTCTTGCTCTATGATATCTTAGCCTCACAACCTTATTCAGTTCAGCAGGGTACATCACATAAAAGAAATGCTTGAAAGCGTAATGTCATTCACTGTACTACTAATCTATTTTCTTTAAACCACTGATTAGCATTGAAATTGATTTTGAACTTCTTGTGACTAGCATTAGCATTAGCTGTTAAAACTTAACACCCATTTCATGTTAGCAAGTGTTGACACATCATTAATTTTGTAACGTGATGTTGTGACTCTTTAAAGCTATTAAAAATGTGAGTCCAAAATAACTTTATAAAGATAAAGTAATTATAAATATCTTTCAATACTTAATGCAGAGTATGTCATCCTTTTTTGACAGTATTTGAACTAGGCAGTTTCTGTATATGCACCCAAATCTGGAATTCACATTAATATTTTCTTTATTATAACTTCAGACTTCTCAATGAAAGCAGTGTGTTGTTAATCACCTAAAGAAATTTTAAAATATTGATATATTGAGTGCAACCAGAGATCTAATTTATTTGGTCAGATATCAGGCCACCTTATCAGTATCATTTTAAATTCCTTAAGTTAATTCTACCTAGAAGCCGGCAATAAGAAGCAGTGTCAAATCAATATTCAAATACCCTCACTGATATCCTGGAAGTCACTGTGCATGTTATCAAAGCCTTTATAAATAGTGAGCATAAATAATAAATATTTTTGTTTCTGGCTCTCATGATGGAATTTTGTGGAAGTAAAAAGTACAGTAATATCTATAATAAATAGTGCCTTACTTTAATGCCAAAGTTTTCCATACTTTTCAGTATAGTGTTTTTATTCATGTAGGAAAAAATTAGAAGATTTTAGAAGATATAACTACATGCACACATACACACACCCCCAAAAACCTCTGAGTCTATGATGTTATAGTAAGATGTTCGTTCCATTTCATCTATTGCTCTTTGTAACTGTTCATTTTTTCTATTAGAAATAAAATATTAAACAGAGACAAATCTAGGAATAAAAACAACTATCTTTCTTTTTAAAAAATTGGCCTACATGTCAGAGGCAGAGTATTCTAGGGATGACTCTGATGCTCATTTGTCATATATGATCTAAATAAACTTTTTGCTCTGCCTCCCTCCAATGTCATAATAAGTGAGGTTTGCATTAGGTTAATCCTAATATTCCTTTGAGGTCTTTATTTTCCCCAGATGAATTCCTACCTAACACATATAGAAAACTAAAGTCACTTTAGATTTATAATTTAGCCACATTTAATATGATTAGCACTGCAAAAGTGCTCAAAAGGATTTGTGAAATGAATGTTTCCTTTACTCTGCTGAATATTTTACTTTAAAAGCTACATTTTTACCAAAAATTATAGTTTTATCTTTAGGTTCTGCTACTAGCATCTAAAATATAATTTTTTCAAGAACCTTAATCAAGTCTCATCCCATACATATTACTTTAATAATACCACTATTGGACTATTATTTTTAATCGTACTACTAATAGCAATAATGGAAATGTTTATTTCTGTTTATGAAGCATCCGATGCTTTTAACATGCTCTCACATGCACACCCTTCCATGCTTCTTACAGCACACTAAAACAGTCTTGCTCTTTGGAAGACAGAAAGTGGTTAAACTTCCTTCTCCCTCTCCATCACTTACTTGCTCTAACAAAGCAAGCCACCATATTGTGAGCTACCTTATGCAGAGCCCCACTTGGCACAAAATGAAAGACAGTCTTTGGCCAATAGGCAGCAAATAATTGAGGCCCTTATTTTGACAGCATGTGAAATAAATCCTGCCAACAACTAGATAAGTGAGCTTGGAAGCAGATTCTTCCCCAGTCAAGACTCAAGAAGACTGTGGCCCTAGCTGACATTTTGATCGATGCCTACAATAGACCCTGAGCCACAGGACACAGGACCTAACTAAGCCATTCTCAGATTCTTTAAAAAAAAAAAAAAAAAAAAACCAGAAATTGGAATACTACAGTTTAATGTTTTATGACACCAAGTTTTGGGGTAATTTGATATGCAGAAATAGATAAGTAATATACCTGATTTTCCAAATTTAAATTATTTTTAACTTGTAGCTCTAATATTTTAACTTATAGCTCTCTATGTCATTTAGCTGCTCATATGACTCTATTATTATTTTCTTTGAATATCCACTTTGTTACATATACATGCCACACAATCATCAAAGTGTAGATAGTTATAGTAGGCAGAAAATAGGAGTGTCAATAAGGAATTATGTCCTCTGTAATGTTAAGTGGAATTATTATTACTCCCAACCTCATGTTCCCTTATCCTTGAAAGAAAGAATTATCAAAAAGATAATTCTTATTCTCTTTTTTCTGCAATTTTCTGTTTATATTTCATCTGAGGTACAAGAACGATGAAGAATGATCAATTTAATCGATGAAGGCTTAATATCATTGGATTCCATAATTACTAGTGTCATTGCACAGCAATAGGAATCTCTTTCTGATGTTCTAGCTCTATGGATTGTGCTACATGATGGATGGATGCATGGATGGATAGACGGATGGATGGATGAAGTTAGAAGAAATTCTTTTCTGCTCCTTGCAACCAGGTAGTCAGCATTTTTGGGACTGTCTCAGGCCTCAAAACCTACACTCTTGGTGTTGACATGCCATCTTTTCTCACATACTTTTTTTGGAATGTAACTAAACTAGCAAAGCAAAACTGAAATGCCACATGAAGACATATCTTCTAGAGAACTCAAAGACTGTATGTATACAGAAACTAATTGCTCCACACAAAGACTTCAATCATCAATTTGGAGGCTGTAGTAGGAAAACCTCATTTACCACAGCTGAATTTGTGTTCTGCATCTTACATTTATTTATTGCGGAATAAGGAATTTTGAGTGATTAGATCACCATTAATAAAGCTAAAAGATGATAATTTGGTTCTTTGAACATTATTTCTAAATAGAAGAAACCAGTGATAAAGAAAGTTAAGTGACTATCCAAAGAATCTTCAACAAATTCCAAAGGTATCACTTATCTGTTTATACTAGACAAGTCATAACTCCTTTGTTTTCTCACCTGTAAAATGTATTGACTTATTTGCTCTTGTAATATGACAGAGATATTGTGATAACTACATAAGAAAATAGTATGTTAATTGCTAGCTTTAACTATTCCATGTTTCTCCCAGGAAAGTCAATGACAAATATTACTTAATATATAGCATTTGTCCAGTGCTTTAAAGACATCAAACTCACATCACTAAAATTGGAATAAAAAATGGTAGTTATATCTGTCTCATTTCAAGTTCCTGTCTACGTGCTCTTACCATTCTATATTCAATCCCACAAGTCTCTTTTTTTATACTGCAGGCCTTTGTTCCTTGTTCTTCTTTCTGCTGAAATATTCTACAATTTGATTGGATACAGCTCTTTGCAAAAACATGTACTCTTTGTCCATTTGGAGCAAGCTCTTCTTTAGAGAGGAATCACCTGACTCTTAATAAAAGATTAGCTAGTCCTCATTTCCATCATTCTCTGTCACTTTATCCTGCCTTACACTATAATATTGCACATATCACAATTGTATAAAACACCAGTTGTGCTTTAATTCATTGTCTCTGCTCTTCCTCACAAAGGAGAGCTTAACCTTATAAGGGTAATGACTTTATTGTGTTCAATTAATATTTCTACCAAAAAGCACAGAGTCTATAATTTGCACAGAGTTGCTGAAGATGAACACATGAGCAAACTCATTTTTGAGAAGATAAGGGGTGACTAAATTATATCTTACCTCCACCTACCAAGTTACTCTGAACTTTAAGGTCAAACCAGGAGGAGAGTTGGTGTAGCAATTAGTCAGTGGAGATGAAGTTTTAAAATGGTACCAGGAAAGTCAAAATAAGCATTGCAATTCTATGTACAGATAAACTACATTTTAAATAAAGGAAGTCAGAGGTTAGGATAGTGTTATCAATCAATACACAAACTAAGGGAAAGAATATAAAGTCACTGTAGATTAACATAAGATAGAAAATTGTTTTTAAATAGCATAATACATGAGTGAGAAAGTGGACACAGAAACCAAAGGGATCTGAAGACCATCTGAAGAAATAAAAGAGATGTAATCAAATAACTGTCAAAGGACAAAGTCAGGGAAGGTGAAAGCACAGGGTGGAAGACAAGGAAAGCAAAGCACTGCTGCCAGGAAAAATCGATTTACCTTTGGCAGCTACTGAAAAAGAGGTCCCTATCTCTCTTTTTTAAGATTTTATTTACTTTTTAGAGAGAAGGTAGGGAGGGAGAAAGAGAGAGAGAGAAACATCAATCAGTTGCTTCTCGCCTGCCCCCAACTAGGAAACTGGCCCAGAACCCAGGTGTGTGCCCTGACTGGCAATTGAACTGGTGACATTCTGGGTAAAAGGTTGGCGCTCCACCCACTGAGCCACACCAGCCAGGGCAAAGTCCCTATCTCTTAGTAACTCCCTGCAGCAGGGATACTTTGACACCCAGAATACCAAATGCATTGCTTCTGATACTATTTCATTTTAAACCAAGTAACTTTTTTTTTTTCCATCTGAAGGAAACTGATCAAAAGCACCTTTATCCCTTCCTTACCCCCAGTTGTTGACACAGTGTCTGGTACATTGTAAGCACTCAAAAAAATTTGACTTAATGGATAAGCCCAATTTATCTTCATTCATGATGCTAAAAAATTTTACTTTTTGTGAGAAGGTATTTAAGTATTGTTAAAATATTCAGAATAGAGGAATCAACAGGATGAAAATGTACTGAAGATTAAATTCCTTTTAGAAAAAAATTATGACAAACTATTTTTTTCAATGAACTGTCTGAAAATTTAATACTATTTCATTATATAGCACATTTGTGTTCTTTAATCTCTTACTATAATCCAGACATTTCAGGAGATCAATATATATTCAATGTGAAAATAAAAAAGACTGAAATGCTACTTTACTTACTGCAAAAATGATTATTCTGACAATGCTTTTGCCACATTCTAGGTGAAAATAATAGCAAGGGTCTATGTTACTGCTATTTTAAAATAAGTAAACTGGTAAAAAATAATGAAAGAATCCCACAGAACAACTTGGAAACCATAAAAATGAAAAAGCAACAATAAAAATCCAGGAAGACAAACACATAAAATATGTTTCACTGAAGTCAAAGAAAAATGAAATTCAAGAAAAATCTCTGAGGTATGGCCATGACCTTTAAAAATAGCTATAAAAGGAATAAAATACAAACACAAGTACATATGCCATTAAGTATTTGATTCCTCTCCAAAAATTGTGTGTGTGTGTGTGTGTGTGTGTACAAATGCAGTTGTAGCAGAAAACAGCTTCCCAGTTCCCACCGCACATTGCGATACCATAGCATAGCAGGTCACTGTTGCGGGCGTCTGGCAGGCACCTCTATGAGAAAAAGTTTCATTATTACGAAAATTAAAAGTTAATGTAAACATAGAGCTAAATATATCATTCCATTAACTATAGTATGCATTTTCTTCCTGATACAGAGTGTATCTATTAAGACCAAGAAGTCTCACT
This sequence comes from Glossophaga mutica, assembly GCA_039655065.1. Classification (NCBI taxonomy): domain Eukaryota; kingdom Metazoa; phylum Chordata; class Mammalia; order Chiroptera; family Phyllostomidae; genus Glossophaga; species Glossophaga mutica. Next base: position 81,759,632 of record CM077304.1, read on the forward strand.
TTATATACTGAGTGTCCAGTATTTGGAACATACTTAATTGTACAAAGGTGTTCATTTAATGGAAGAGAAAAATAAGTTATTTGCCCCAGCAGTTGTACTGATGTGTTCCTTCATTATGGTGCAGAGCTTGGCCCTGCACAGCTGTGAGCCTGACCATCCTGTGGGCAGTTACTCAACACAGCCCACTTGATTATCACATTAAACACACACACACACACACACACACACACACACACACACACACACACCCTGATAAGGTTGTTCTATAAATTTCAAAGGGAGGACCAAAAAAAAAGAAAAAAAAGTGAAATACCCTCTATAATATACTTTTTTCCTTGAAATGGAAGGGGAAGATTAATAAAATATTTCAAAAATAACAATATTAAAAGGTAAATAAATATAAATTGTGTGAGCACTGAACATGTCAACCATTAATCAAGAAATGTAAATATAATGCACTTAAATACAGTTAAATGTGAGAGAAAATCAAGAGCTAGTTGTGGAAAGCAAAGACACAGTTGAACACTGTGACTAAACACATCTGGAGGTGACCAAGCCTCGGTTTTAGACGAACACGTGCCCTTAAGAGCTTCAGTTTGTTCAAGTGTTACACTTTATTGAACACTTGGGTGATCTTTTCATTTTACTTAGGATTCTGAAAATTAAAGATTTAATAAGATCTTTTTCCTTATGGTCGTTTTTGGCAAGTATTTTTTAAATGAAATTGAATTTGTATTTTTTTCTATTCATGCTGGATTTCAAATCAAGACAGAAGTTTCCCTACTCCTTGTTAAAGAGAATTTCAGCTATATTTTTTCTCTTTGTTTTAGAGTACATTTACATATTTGGTCCAAAGAGAATAAATTTGGAAATAAACTTGGTATATAATGGGAGAATAAATCCAATGTCACATTTTCCCCCAGCAGTGGTTATTAAAATGCCATTCTTTTCCTGTTGATTTAAGAGACTGTATTTACAGAGAACTACCTCCATTAGTCTCTCTGTTTGTGTGGCATTCTCCTTGTTCTTCCTTGCTTGGGTTTTCCTGGATAATCTCACTTATTTTCTCTGGCAAGTAAATTTTCTAACCAACTTGTGTAGCTCAGACTCAAATACTTGATAGTTTTGATTAAAATTTTAAAACATTCATAAATTAATTAAGGAATACTTTAATTTGGGGGTTTGTGTCTTCCTATCCAAGTAAATGTAGCTACTTTTTAAGTCTAAGTTTGTGTTTTTAAAATGTGTTTGCATATTTTATTTTGCTACCAAAATATCGCTTTCAGTTTTTCCTTTTATCAATTTTCTTGCTTTTGTTTATATCAATAAAAATTCTTTGTTTCCAGTATGTTCATTATGAAACCAGATATTGTATAGTATTTTACAGAATCTACAGTATTTTAATATTTGTTTTCACTGTATAATTGATTTGGGGGAGATTCCCAGTGTATATTCAGATTATATGCAAATAGAAATATTAAATTTTCCTTTCCAACTCTAATCATGCCTGTTATTTTGTCTCACTTTAGAACCACAGCTAATGTCTCCAAAACTATGCATTGCAAACTGTTAAACGTCTGGCATTTCATTCTACTTGCAAGCTATAACAGAGTGCTACATTTCTAGGATGTTGACAGAAGATGTGAGACTCCTGGGTCAGACACAAATAATTTTATTGCTCCCCAAGAAACAAGCAGCGTAAGTTTCATATTTCTATCAGTTCTCCTCACTCTCCAAGCTCTGCAGGGGTGACATGGAGCAGCCTAAGTAAATGTGGATGCAGTGAGTTTGTGTCGCATGTATGAATGCCAACTTAAGAAACCGCTTCCTCACTACTGGATAAGGAGAAAACTAGCAAACCTGTTCAAACTTTGTCCCAGAGGAAGACAAATTATCTTTACTATTCCTACTTAGTAAACAAATCTACCCTCTGCTTTTCAGGGAGATATTATATCTGTACATATTCCAGTGCCTGTTTAATATACAAACACAATTGAGAATATATTCTGGAACAAAAGTTGATATAGGACCTTAGAGATTTTTCTTCCAACATAATATAAAGCAGTAGTAAAGATAAATGATATTCTTTTTTTTATTCCTGACAAAGTATAAAAGCTTTTAGCATTTATCCATTAAGTAAGTGACTAGCTTCAGTGCAGAGATATATTAATCCTAACATGTTAAATGCATATCAACTGATCCCAAACTACTGACCATCTTTATAACAAGAATGTTGGTAATATTTTATCAAATGACTTTTAAGAATCTACAGAGATAATCATGTGCCATTTTTATTTATTTCTATTAATATATAATAACAGATAAATATATGGCTCAATGGACCCACTACTAAGTTTTTAAAATATATTTCCATTATCATATATTACAGGAAGAATTCTAAGATGATACACAATTGCTCAAACCCTTGATCAATACTCTTAATTTGAGTGTATGCAGGGTTTGTAACTCCATTCTAACACACAGAATTTGACAAAGGTGATAGAATATTACCATAGGAATTGCATTACATTACATTAAATTTTAAAAAGGTGTTTTGCAGATAGAAAGAAAGTCACTAACCACTTTTAAGCTAATAAAAAGAAGATTATTCTGGGTGGGCCTGATCTGGCCAGATTAGCCTAGCAATTTTCAATCTTTTGTATCTCATGGTGCACAAACTCATTAATAAAATTCTGTGGTTCATCAAAAAATATTTTTTGCAATTTGGACCAAAAAATAGGTATAATTTTGATTCATTCACACCAGATGGCTACTGTTGTTTTGGCTGTTGTCATTTCTTTATTTACCAACCTAAGGGGAAAGAGGTCACTGCCCCAGACTAGATAGTCAAGTATTGCATATCTAAAAAATTCTCGTGGCCCACAGGTTGAAAATCACTGGACTAGACGTTAAAAAAAAAAAAAAATGATCTAGAGGTCAGAGAAAGAAGTCTTTGACTGGAAGCAGTGGAGATGTTTTCTTTCTGACTGTGAAGAAGCTTTCAGCCTTGTCATGAACTGCCAATTGAGAGAGATGCCCTCTTGAAACTGTGAGCCTTAGTTGTACCACTTCGAGAAAGTGAATAATGCCAATGGCCATGTGATTTTGGGAAAGAACCCCAGGCCCTGGATAAAACATTTTGATTGAGGCCTTGAGGGATGCCAAACAGAGGAACTTGTTAGCTTCTGCTTGAACTTCTAAGCCATGAAAACTGAAATAACAGTTGTAATTTAAGTTCCTAAACATGTGATAATTTGTTGTATAGAAATATAAATTAATATATCATATAGATGTATTAATACTTTATTAATGTATATAATAAATTTCTAGCCTGGGCTGGTGTGGCTCAGTGGATTGAGCACCGGACTGCAAACCAAAGGGTCACCTGTTCAATTCCCAGTCTGGGCACATGCCTGGGTTTGCCAGCCAAGTCCACAGCAGGGGTGCTTCAGAGGCAAACACACATTGATGTTTCTGTCCTTCTCTTCAACCTCCTTTCCCCTCTCTATAAAAATAAATAAATAAAATATTTTTTAAAAATAGATTTCTATGAATCCTTCCATAAATACCATTTTAAAAGATTTTTTAAAGATGTTGTTGGTTTTGGTTTAGTATTTTTTAATTTAATGTATTTTATTGATTATGCTATTACAGATGTCCCATTTCTCCCCCATCATTCCTCTCCACCCTGCACACCCCCTCCCACCCACATTCCCCCCTTTAGTTCATGTCCATGTATCATAAGTTCTTTAGCTTCTACAGTTCCCACACTATTCTTGCCTTCCCCCTGTCTATTTTCTACCCACCATCTATGCTACTTATTCTCTGTACCTTTTCCCCCTCTCTCTTCCTCCCACTCCCCTGTTGCTAACCCTCCATGTGATCTCCATTTCTGTGGTTCTGTTCCTGTTCTAGTTGTTTGCTTTTGTTTTATGTGTGGTTGTTAGTAACTGTGTTTGCTGTCTTTTTACTGTCATATTTTTTATCTTCTTTTTCTCATGTAAGTCCCTTTAACATTTCATAGAATAAGGGCTTGGTGATGATGATCTCCTTGAACTTGATCTTATCTGGGAAGCACTTTATCTGCCCTTCCATTCTAAATGAAAGCTTTGCTGGATAGAGCAATCTTGGATGTAGGTCCTTGACTTTCATGACTTGGAATACTTCTTTCCAGCCCCTTCTTGCCTGTAAGGTCTCTTTTGAGAAATCAGCTGACAGTCTGATGGGAACTCCTTTGTAGGCGACTGTCCCCTTATCCCTTGCTGCTTCTAGAATTCTCTCCTTCATTTGAATCTTGGCTAATGTAATTATGATGTGCCTTGGTGTGTTCCTCCTTGGGTCCAACTTTTTTGGGACTCTTTGAGCTTCCTGGACTTCCTGGAAGTCTATTTCCTTTGCCAGATTGGGGAAGTTCTCCTTTATTATTTGTTCAAATAAGTTTTCCACTTGTTGCTCTTCTTCTTCCCCTTCTGGTACCCCTATAATTTGGATGTTGGGATATTTAACAATGTCCTGGAGGTTCCTAAGCCTCTCCTCATTTTTTTGAATTCTTGTTTCTTCCTTGTTTTCTGTTTGGTTGTTTTTTCCTTCCTTCTGGTCCACTCCATTGATCTGAGTCCAAGTTTTCCTCCAATCTCTATCAGTTCCCCATGCATCTTCCTTCATTTCACATATTGTAGCCTGCATTTTTTCATCTAGTTTGTGAGCAAAATCAACCAATTCTGTGAGCATCCTGATCACCAGGGCTTTGAATTGTGCATCTGATAGGTTGGCTATCTCTTCCTTGCTTAGAGGAATTGGCTCTGGAGCTTCGATTTGTTCTCCAGTTTGAGCCATTTTTGGTGGGTTTATTTGTTGTTGTTGTTGTTGTTGTTGTTGTTGCTGCTGCTGTTTTTGGTCTGGTCATGGCTGTTACATAGTTAAGGGTGGAGCCTTAGGTGTCCCCCAGTGAGGGGCAGCCCAGTCACTGAATTGTGATGCTGTATGTGGGGGCGGGGTCCAAGAGGGAACAATGGCGCCTGCTCCGCTCTCTTCTGGATTTCTGTCTCTTCTGCCGCTTCCCCTTCACCTGGATTATCTGTGCGCGCAAATGTGGGACCACCTGGTCAGCCATCTGCCTTGGGTGGCCTCACTGGGTCTGCACAGTTACCACCCCGTGCCTGGGGTTCACCAAGCCACCGCCTGTGGGCCTGCCAGCTGCCTGCCAGCTGCCTGCCCGCTTGGGAACTGCCAGCTACTGCTGCCTGTGTTCCCGGGTCCCCACCTCCACTTTTTCCTGCCGAGACTCCGCCCCTCTTACCGGTCTGGATGAATGGTTGTTGGACTTCCGAACAGTTCAATTTTCTACTAGCTCTGGTTGTTTTCTTGTTTCTAAATATTTGTTGTTCTTAATTTTGATTGTGAGAGGAGGCACAGTGTGGTCCACCTACGCCTCCATCTTGGCTGGAAGTCTGGTTTAGTATTTTATTTAAGGCTTTTACATGCATATTCACAAGTGAATTTGCCTTATTCATAAGAAAAATATAAGATTACATGGTGACTAGGGAAGATATTCTGTCTCTTTAACTTCTCACCCTTCCTCTCTCTTTAAAAAAATTATTTATTTTTAGAGAGGGGGGAATGGAGGGAGAAAGAGAGGAAAAGAAACATTGATGTGCAAGTAAAGCATCTGTTCATTGCCTTATATACACCCCCAGCTAGGGACCTGATCTACAACACAGCATGTGCCTTGACTAGGAATCGAACTAGTACCTTTAGTTTTGTGGGACAATGCTCAATCCACTGAGCCACACCAGAGAGTCTCTCCCTTTTTGTTTGTTGTTACATTTCTGTTTGTCTGAACATATCTTATGATAATTCTTTTGTCTTAGTTTGTGGTTGATAAATCCCTGAATTTCTGAATTTTGAAAATATTTTTATTTCACCCTTTCACTTGAATGCTCAGTTCGAACTGGCACTTAGATTCAAAATAACTGATGATAGAGAACAGGGTAGAAACATTTTCCTTGTGGATATATTTTAAGCATGGGGAACCATGATTTTAAAAAATAGTAGTTGCTCTATTAAATTTGTTGATGAATAAAAGAATGGCTATTTCATCGTTGCTTTCTATAAGCACTGTGCATTAGTTGGCTGTATCTTTATTCTCATACTTTTATAAGTTCTTCATTTAGTATATAAATATGAAGGTATTCAGGTATTCATATATTTCCTCATTTATTTGTTTTTATTATAGTTTGTTTTGCTTTTTGAAAAAAAAATGTGCTTAGAGTTGCATACCTTAGTCTTTGTAGTTCTGTTAGACACTTGGATTTTACTTTTCTATTTGACATTTATATCTTTCTTTACCTCCAAATATGATTTTCATTGTTTCTTGGATAACCTGCTGGGTTTTTTGTTCTTATTATTGAAGTTATAGTTATATCTTTTATTTCAACTTCTTTATACTTTTCCATTTTTTTCTGCACAATACTATTTTAGGGGAAACATTAGTTTAGTCTTCTAACTCATTATTTCTACTATATTTATTCTGCTATTAGGCACATCAATTTGGTCTTAATAGTATAATTGTTAGATATATTTTAAGAAACACTAATGGTCTTTTCTCATCATTGATTTGAACTATTTTAGTTTTTTTAAGATGAAATGTCTGCCATATACCCACTATCTATTAGCCATATATCATCTATCAACATTAACTCAATAATCATGTCAGTAAAGGACTACATTTTAGACTTTCCAAGCACATTAAATACTTGTAGCCCATATTTAAAAAATAGTTTTTCTACCTTTTTATTATTATGCAGTTTTATTCTAGTGATGAAAGATTTTTTTAAAAAGGGGATTGAACAAAAAAGGAAAAGGACTCATGGACATGGGCAACATGTGGTGATTGCTAGGGGAAGGGAGTATAAAAAGACTAAATGGTAATGGGAGAAAATACAAGAAAGGTTAAATTTAAAAAAGAAAAAATATGTATCTCTTTTGTGAGAGAGAGAAAGAAAAAGATGTTTGAAGAAAATATTAAATTGTAAATAAAGAAAAATAAAGCAGGTAAAGAAAATAGGAACTGCCATTGACATCAGGATGTGTTATTTACTGTAGACTGGTCAGAGGGGTCTCCAATCAGGTGACCCTTGAGCAGGGACCAGAAAAAGTAAATGACCAAGCCATGAAGGAATTAGAAAAAGGAGATTTTCAAGGAAAAGGGACACATGAAAAGGTCTTTTTAATGTTTATAACTATTAACATTTATAAAACTTACTCCTTATATGTTACAGAAAATGTTACGAACATTTCTCCTTGGTATATCAGTTAGCTATGTCTGAGTAACAATCCATTCTGGTACATAATGGCTTAAAACATCAACAGTTTTTGTTTGTTTGTTTTTGTTTTGCTTTTTCTCATGAGTCTACATGTTCAATAGATGGTTCTTCCTGTCTGGGAGAGGCTTAATCTCACTGAATTTCTGTGTTTGAGATGAGCTGGTAGGTTAACTGGAGGATAACTACCTCAAGTTATCTTTAATTGGGATACCGCTCCATGATGTTCCTTAAGTCTAGACAGATTATTTTCATGGTAGTGGCAAATTTTGATGAAAGGGTGAAAATAAATATTTTTTCAAGATTCTACTTGCATCAAGTTTGCTATTGTCTCATTGAGTAATCAAGTTACATGCTTAACCTAAAGTTGGTAAAAGCATGCTACAAAGTTACAGAAGAAACAAATAACAGGAGAATCCTTGATTAGGGCCATCAGTGTAATCAAACACAACTGAATACTACTTTAAGAATTAAAGCTCTTTTCAACCACCATTCATTTGGTTGTTCTAGGCTTTTTGCCTCAGATTTTCTGTTCATCCCTGGGTATATGCTGTTTCTGTGTATCACAGTCAAGCTGTGTTAATTCTAGAGGAAACATATGGCTTTATAATATGAATGTATTCCATATCTTAATTTTTAAAATAATTTTTGAAAATAACTTTCTTCTTAGAAACTACCAGTTGTGGACAATGGTTTACTTTTTATTGGACTGATTTTACTGTTGAAAATAACTATAGATATAGAAAAATATGGAAAGTATTTTGAAAAGTTTTGAAGAACAATCAGTTTGAACATCTACGACCACTAAGAAAAGGATTAGGGGAGGGAGGTGGGGATGGCTGGGGTCAGGGGGGAAGAGTGGGGGGGGGGGGCAAAATGCAGACAACTGTACTTGAACAACAATAAAAAAAGATTGCACCCTAAAAAAAATAAAGTGTGTGATGTAAGCTATACATACACCTTATGTTTCTCTAAATCAGGTATATTTTTATAAATCACTTGTCACAAAAATAGAGTATAAGCTGATAGCATCAGTATTACTGGTCTAAAGAGGAAGATGTTGGCGCACTAGGTGGCTAAAGCCACTTTGGATGGAAAAGGTACATGCCTGAGAAGAAGGCATCACACCCTAGGAGGTACATCTACACTGTGCAAGTAAGAGCAAAACTAACATAAATCAAACCCAGAAAATGAAATTGTTCCTACAAACATAAGAAAAGATTGGTTATTCTGTAGTCATGGTTGTAAGTAACTATCAGAAACTGATGTTTAATTAATTACTGGCAACTCAGGGAACACACTTTACAAGCAAAGTGATCAGAATTAGTCTCTCATTTATGATAACTTCCTAAACAAAAATAGATGATTCCAGAAAATATGTCTCCATTTGGTAACTAATAAATACCCTGTTTCTGGAAAATTATATTTCTTTTTTATTTATTTTATTTTAATTTATTTCATTATTTTATTTTATTTTAATTGTTGTTCAAGTACAGTTTTCTGTCTTCTACTCCCATCCCAGCCCACTCACCCAGCCCTTCCCACCTCCCTCCCATTTCCATCCCCGCCTAGTATTTGTCCATGTGTCCTTTATATTTGTTTCTGTAAATCTTTCCCCCTTTCCCCTGAAATTCCCTCCCCTTTCCCCGCTGGTCATTGTCAGCCTGTTCTTTATTTCAGTGTCTTTGGTTATATTTTTCTTGTTTGCTTGTTTTGTTGTTTAGGTTCCTGTTAAAGATGAGATCATTTGTTATTTGTCTTTCACTGTCTGGATTATTTCGCTTAGCATAATGCTTCCCGGTTCCACCCATGCTGTCACAAAGGGTAGGAGCTCCTTCTTTCTTTCTGTTGCATAGAATTCCATTGTGTAAATGTACCATAATTTTTTGATCCATTCATTTACTGATGGGCACCTAGGTTGCTTCCAATACTTAGTTATTGTAAATTGTGCTGCTGTGAATACTGGGGTGGATAGGTTCTTTTGGATTGGTGTTTTGGGGTTCTCAGGCTACAATCCTAGCAGTAGAATTTCTGGGTCAAAAGGCAGATCTGGCTTTAGTTTTCTGACAAATTTCCATACCGTTTTCCATAGTGCTTGTATCAGTCTTCAATCCCACCAACAGTGCACTAGGTTGCGTCCCCTTTTCTCCACATCCTCTCCAACACTTGTTGTTTGTTGCTTTGTTTATGATGGCTGATCTAACTGGTGTGAAGTGGTATCTCATTGTGGTTTTAATTTGCATCTCTCTGATAGCTAGCGATATCGAGCATCTTTTCATTTCTCTCTGGATTCTCTGTATGTCCTCCTTGGAGAAGTGTCTGTTCAAGTCCTTTGCCCATTTTTTAATTGGGTTGCTTGTCTTCTTAGAGTGGAGTCATGTGAGTTCTTTATATATTTTGAATATTGAACCCTTGTCCGAGATATCTTTGGCAAATATGTTTTCCCATACAGTCAGTTCTCCTTGAATTTTAATACTGTTTTCTTTAGCTGTGCAGGAGCTTTTTATTTTGATGAACTCCCATTTGTTTATTCTTGCCTTTATGTCCCTTGCTCTAGGGGACATAACAGTAGATATTGCTGCATGAAATATATGAGATGTTCCTGTCCATGTTCTCCTCTAGGACTTTAATGGTGTCATGGCTGATATTTAAATCTTTTATCCACCTTTAATTTATTTTTGTGTATGCAGTAAGTTGGTGCTTGAGTTTCATTTTTTTTGCATGTAGCTGTCCAATTCTCTAACCACCATTTGTTGAAGAGGCTATTTTTATTCCATTTTATGTTGCTGCCCCCTTTGTCAAACATTAATTGACTGTAGACACTTGGGTTTATTTCTGGGTTCTATTCCACTGGTCTATGTGCCTGTTTTTATGCCAGTACCAGGCTGTTTTGATTACAGTGGCCTTGTAATACAGTTTGGTATCAGGTATTGTGATCCCTCCTACTTTCCTCTTCTTTCTCAAAATTGCAGCAGCTATTCAAGGTCGTTTATGGTTTCATATGATTTTTGGAGTGTTCATTTTATGTCTGTGAAATATGGCATTGGTACTTTAATAGGTATTGCATTGAATCTGTAAATTGCTTTGAGTAATATGGACATTTTGATGATGTTAATTCTTCTGATCCATGAACAGGGTGTATGTTTCCATTTGTTTGTGTCTTCCTTGATTTCTTTCTTCAGTGTTGTGTAGTTTTCTGCATACAGGTCTTTTACCTCCTTGGTTAGGTTTATTCCTAGTATTTTATTTTTCTTTTTGCTATATCAAATGGGATTTTTTTCTTGATTTCCGCTTCTGCTGTTTCATTGTTGGTATACAAAAATGCACTGATTTCTGGATATTGACTTTGTATCCAGCTGTTTGGCCAAATTCATTTATTAGGTAGAGTAGTTTTTTGTCTGAGTCTATAGGATTTTCTATGTACACTATCATGTCATCTGCAAACAATGATAGTTTTGTTTCCTCCTTTCTGCGTTGGATGCCTTTTATTTCCTTTTCTTGTCTAATCGCTGTGGCTAAGACTTCCAGTACTATATTGAATAGAAGTGGTGACAGTGGACAACCTTGTCTTGTTCCTGATCTTAGTGGAAAAGATTTTAGTTTTTTTTCCCATTGAGTATGATGCTGGCTGTAGGTCTCTCATATATGTCCTTTATTATGTTGAGGAATGCTCCCTCTATTCCCACTTTGCTGAGTGTTTTCATCATAAATGTGCTTGCTGTACTTTATCAAGTACTTTTCCCATATCAATTGATAACTTCATGTGACCTTTGTCTTTGCTTTTGTTTATGTGATGTATTACATTTACTGATTTGTGAATATTGTACCATCCTTGCATCCCTCAGATGAATCCCACTAGGTCATGGCGTATAATCTTTTTAATGTATTGTTGGATGCGGTTTGCCAATATTTTGTTGAGGATTTTAGCCTCTATGTTAATCATCAATATTGGCCTGAAGTTCTCTTTCTTTGTTGTGTCCTAATCTGGTTTTGGGATTAGGATGATGCTGGCCTCATAAAAAGAGTTTAGGAGACTTCCATCATTTTGGATTTCTTGGAATAGTCTATGAAGGATAGGGGTTAGCTCTCCCTTAAATGCTTTCTAGAATCTTCCTGTGAAAACATCTGGTCCAGGGCTTTTGTGTGTCGGGAGTTTTTTTGATTACTGCTTCAATTTCATCTGCTGTTATTGGTCAGTTCAGGCTTTCTGCTTCTTCTTCATTGAGTTTTGGAAGATTATATTTTTCTCGAAATTTGTCCGTTTCACCTAGGTTTTCAAATTTCTTGGCATACAGTTCTTCATAGTAATTTCTTACACTTCTCTGTTTTTCTGTGGTATCAGTTGTAATCTCTCCTCTTTCATTTCTAATTGTGTTTATTTGGGTCTGCTTCTCTTTTTTTTTCTTGATGAGCCTGCTTAAAGGCTTGTCAATTTTGTTTATCTTTTCAAAGAACCAGCTCCTGAATTCATTGATCTTTAGAATTGTGCTTTTAGTCTCTATGTCATTTAATTCTGCTCTGATCTTGGTTATTTCCTTCCTTCTACTTGCCCTGGGCTGTCTTTGTTGTTGTTCCTCGAGTTCTTGTAGGCCTAGGGTTAGGGTGTTTGCTTGAAATGTTCCTATCTTTTTTAGGTAGGTCTGTATTGCTATGAACTACCCTCTTAGGACTACCTCTGCTGTGTCCCATAAGTTTTGGTTTGCTGTGATTTCATTTTAATTTGTTTCCAGAACCTTTTTGATTTCTTTCCTAATTTCATTGTTGACCCATTCATTGTTTAATAGCATGCTATTAAATCTCCATGATTTTGAGTGTTTGGGGTTTTTTTCCTTGGGGTTGGTTTCTGGTTTCAGTCCCTTGTGTTTGCAGAAAATGCTTGGTATGATTTCAATTTTCTTGAATTTGTTGAGGTTTGTTTTGTGTCTTATCATGTGGTCTGTTTTTGAAAATGTTCCATGTGCATTTGAAAAGAATGTGTATTTAGCTTCTTTGGGATGAAGGACTCTATATATATCAGTTAAGTCCATTTCATCTGGGGCATTGTTCAATGCCACAATGTCTTTGTTGATATTTTGTTTGGAAGACCTGTCCATTTTTGAAAGTGGGGTGTTAAAATCGCCTACTATAATTGTATTGCAGTCAATATCTTTCTTGAATTCCTCTAAGATTTTCTTGATGTATTTAGGTGCTCCTATGTTGGGTGCATACAAATTTACAATATTTACATCTTCTTGGTGGATTCTTCCCTTGAGTATCATTAAGTGACCTTCTGGGTCTCTCTTTATGGCCCTTATTGTGAAGTCTATTTTGTCTGATATGATTATGGCTACCCTGGCTTTTTTTCCCTGTCCATTTGCTTGGAAAATTTATTTCTAGCCCTTCACTTTGAGTCTGTGTATGTCTTTTGTCCTGAGGTGGGTCTCTTGTAGGCAGCATATGTGCAGGTCATGCTTTCTTATTCCTTCAGCTATTCTGTGTCTTTTGATTGGAGCATTTAATCCATTTACATTTAAATTTCTAATTGATAGGTACTTATTTATTGCCATCTTTGAACCTGTGTTCCTCTCTCTCTCTCTCTCTCTCTCTCTCTCTCTCTCTCTCTCTCTCTCCCTTCCTTTCCTTAAAGCAATCGCTTTAGCACCTCTTGCAGAGCTGGTTTGGTGGAGGTGTATTCTTTTAGACTTCTTTTGTCCGGGAAGCTCCTTATTTGGCCTTCTATCTTGACTGAGAGCCTTGTTGGGTAAAGTAGCCTTAGTTGCAGTTTTCTGGTTCTCATTACTTGAAATATTTCTTGCCATTCTCTTCTGGCTTTAAGCTTTTCCATTGAGAAGTGAGGTGCTAACCTTATCGGGGCTCCCTTTTTTGTTACTTCTTGTTACTCCCATGCTGCCTTTAAGATTCTCTCTTTGTCTTGGAATTTTGCCATTTTAATTATGATGTGTCTTGAAGTGGGCCTCTTTGGGTTCCTCTTGATTGGGACTCTCTTGTTTCCTGGCTTTGGGTGACTTTTTCTCTTCAAATGATGGAAGTTTTCCATCATTACTTTTTCCAGTATGTTTTCTATCCCTTGCTCTTCCTCTTCTCCTTCTGGTATCCCTATTTTATGGATATTATTACATTTCACATTTTCTTGCATTTCTCTTAATCCCTCTTCATTCTTTCTGAGCCTCTTTTCCTTTTCTTGTTCTTTCTGGGTGTTTTTTCCTACTTTGTCCTCCAACTTGCTGATATGGTCTTCTGCTTCATTGATTCTGCTTTTGATTCCCTCTACTGTGTTCTTCAGTTCAGAAATTGTATTCTTTATTTTCTCTTGGACCTTGTTGATGGTTTCTACTTCCTTTTTCATGTTGATGTAGTTTGCAGTGAGTTCATTGTAGCTTCCCTGTAGTTTCTGGTAGGTCACTGAGAGCTCATGAAGCTTTCTGACAACCATTTCTTTGAACTCAATATCGGATAGTTGAGTTGCCTCTGTTTCATTCAGCATTCTTTCTGGGTCTTCCCCCTTTCCTTTCATTTGGGGATTGTTTCTTTGTCTTCCCATTGTTTGTGAGACTCTTCTTGTTAGCCTCAGCTTCTTAAATTGATCTGTTCTGGCTCCCTGGGTGTAAAGTGTGAACTTCTGTGGTAGAATACCTGTGAGATTCAGTGGTGCAGTCTCCTTGATCTCCCAAGCTCACTGGTCTTGGGCTGTCATTTAAGTTGGCTCTGTGTTTGTCTTTGGGTTGTGATTGTTTTATCTTTCTTTGATCAGTCCTTCCCACCAGCTAGTTAACTGAGGGTAACTCTGTGCACCACCTCTTGCATTTTGTTTTGCTGGTGAGGGCAGGTTGTGTTGTAGTTGTTTCTTCTGTGTGTACAAGGTTTTGAGGATTCTCTCTTGCTCTTGTTCAGTTGTTTGTTCTGGGTAATTTCTCCACTATTTAGTTGTATTTCCAGATAGGTCCTAGATTGAGGTTAGTGTGGTTTCCACTCCCTCCTGCACTTTCTTCTGTTGTTCTCTGTTGGTGGTTCCTTTGTTGTTGGGTTTCTTCTTCCAGAGGGTATCCTGGTGTTCACAGCTCCCACCTACTCTTTTTTTGTGATCGGTTGGAGGGGGAAGGCAAAATGGTTTAAGACAGCAAGAGAGTATTCTATGATATTTATAGTAGCAGCCTCTAGGGAAGAGATAGGAGATCCTTTGGCTATGTAGAGTGTTAACTGTGATTTTCCGCCCAACTAGCCACTTTTTAGAAAGGATGGAAAGAAGATAAGACTCTTGTTGGGGAGGTAAGTGTTATGAGTTGGATCTAGAAGGCAGTGAGGTTGTGGGAGGTCAGATTCTGAGGTAAGGTGAGAGTAATGGATAATATATAGGTGTAGTGTGTTTGAGAATAGAGTTAACTACTACAGTGATAGAGTTCAGGAATCCGTGGAGCGGGCTAAGATCTGGGAGGGGTGTTGTGTAGTATTTACACTTGTATGGAACTTCTATTATTTACAATAATATTAGAGCAACAATCATATGACAGAATCTATGTGATCTGGATAAGGAGAATAGACAGTGTAGGACCTTGAGTAGTGTGCTAACGGAACACAAGTGAAGTGAAGAACAGTAAATTAGCAATACACTATGAAAGAGAGAACAGGGGACACCTGTCAAATGATACAATATAACCAGCCAAGCAAAGAAGACTAAACAGAAAGAAAAGTAATACTAAAATGCTATTCAAATAAAAGATGTAAGAATAATGAAAAAATAATAGTACAAATGTGCAATATTTTGCAGGTTCTCTGTAATAGCAAAGTGACATTTGTTTCACTGTCTCATCTGTTTGGATGCCCTCTCTTTGGTCCAACTGTGGTCTTTTCACAGTTCCAGGTCTTTTTTTTTTTTTTTTACCCTCACTTGTGTGAATTAAAGAAGAAGAAGAAGAAGAAGAAGAAGAAGAAGAAGAAGAAGAAGAAGAGAGGAAGAGGAGATAAAATTGGATAGAAAGGAAGAAGGAGAGAGAGGAAAAAGGGATTGAGATATAAAAAAATAATAAAAATTAAAAAATAAAAAATGACCAAAAAGAAAATAAAAAAAGCCTTGTAGTGGTTTCAAACTGGCCACACCGATTTTTCTGGTCTTGCTCTCTGCAGCAGGCTGAGGGCCTTTTGTCCCTTCCTGATCAGCACTGAGTCAGCCTTGCAAGCACTCTCCCCAAGGCTAGCCTGGGGCCTCTTCGCAGGGCCCTGGGTGCAGGATCTAGACCTTTCTCAGAGTGCAGTTTCCCTGGGGTTACTGCTGTGGGTGGGGCTCTTCCGCTGAGTGTACAGTTCCCAGGTTGTGAGTCTGCAAGCTTGGTCAGGCTGTCTCTGGCTCCATGGGTTCCAGCACACACCCTTCCCAGTGCTATGGGGGCACACAGGGCCGATGCCTGGCTGGGTCAGGAGGTGGCCAGAGTGATTGCCGAAGGAGAATTCCCCAAACCGTGTATCTCTTTTCACTTTTTCTTTTTCAGAAATTCCTCCAACTCAAGCCTGCCGCTCCATACAGCCCAATTCTCCAGCCAGACTGGGGACTATTAGGGTCAGGGCCCATCACTGTGTGACTCCCAACTGTCCCCAACCAGAGTCCACAGACTCTGTGGGTGCTCATAGCCCCTGTGTGTTTGATACTTAGTCCTTATTCCCCACTTTGAGACATCAAGCAACCAGGTCTCTTCCAGTGATGCTCAAACGTTGTTTGGCCTGGGAGGGAGCAACTGACCCAGCTCTCTCCCAAGAACCCTGTGGCAGACCCTGGGGGTGCCATGCCTGGCCTGCAGCTGCCCTGGTACCACAGCTGATATCCGGGCCCTTATTGTCCTGAAGCACTCTCCTTACCATCTGGTTTCTCAATGCCCTCTACAATTTTTGGTTTCCTATTTTCATATATGCTAGGGTACTATTGGCTTTTTGCTCTGTTCCTCCTTAGATAGGCTAGTTTTTTCTCCAGTGCGTAGGGAGCAGTGGAATCTGCTCCCTCCTACATCACCGCCATCTTCCTCCTCTGGTAATTACATTTATACATTTGATATTATCCTACCCCACACTTCTGAAAGTCTCCCAATCTATAAATCCCACTCTCAGCTCCATTTGGAAAAAATGGTCTTAACAAGGAAAATTTTCCATAACAGAGTAATTTAATTCATATATCAATGGTGGTCTTATGTACAATGACACTCTAAAACAAACCAAGAAAATATTAAAATTATCCACTGGTACTGCCCTGGCCAGTATGGCTCAGTTGATTGGAGCATCATCTGGTAAAGAAAAAGGCCACAAGTTTGAGTCCTGATTAGGGCACATGCCTAGGATGTGGATTTAGTCTCTGTAGGCATACCTACAACAGGAACCCATCAATATTTCTCTCTCACATCAACATTTCTCTCCCTCTTTCTCTCCTTCCCATCCCCTCTCTCTAAAATCAATAAGCATGTCTTCAGGTGAGGATTAAAAAATTTATCCACTGATGCTCTATTTAGCTGGCAGAAAAAAAATTAATTACATATGAACAATTATAATATCACCCAGAACTTCTAAAATGTTTTCATTCATAAAAGCTGGGATACATTGAAAAATCAAGGGTATGAATAAAAATATAAGCAAATGACCAAAAAACAATAAAAAACAGATTATAAAAATAAATTCTCCAGTGATTCTTATATTAAAGTTATCAGTTACTCAAAGAAAGAAAGAAAGAAGAAAGAAAGAAAGAAAGAAAGAAAGAAAGAAAGAAAGAAAGAAGAAAGAAAGAAAGAAAGAAAGAAAGAAAGAAAGAAAGAAAGAAAGGAAGAAAGAAACCAGCCAGAAAATATCCTTTTCCTTTTCCTTTAATTTGGTTCAGTGCTTAACCAAGACTTCTTGACTCCCAGAACCCAATTAAGTGAATATTTAAAGCTGTATCTAAATGATAATATTCTGGCTATGAAAAAAGTTACTTTTGAATTTCATTTTATATGTTTTCAGAGTACCTGTAAAAGACTTTGGATAATGCTATTCTATTTGTTAAAGTGATTTTCCTGCAGGAAATAGCCAGAATAACCTTACTGGAGTGCTGTCTAAAGAGCTGACAAAGAGGCCATGTTACAAATGGCATCTCAAAGGGGCGGAAAATGAAGCCCTTGTTTCCCATCACCACCCATCTTTGAGATACGACAGTTAGATTTCTCACTGTTCAAAGCCTAAAGCCATTATTAGATGGTTCACTCATTTTCCTTTTATCATAGACACCACAACCTATAGAGAAAATTGATTCAAGTGTGTTGGTTACATTACTTCTAGCTGTTAAAGTGGCAAAGTGTTTATTTTCTGAAATGACTTATACTTCTGAGTTGGCAGATTAATTATAAACTCATTTGGATTTGTATACCTAATTTAGAGTTACTGCAAAATGAGACTGTAGCCTTAAAAATATTTACAGTTATTTTTCTATGAAATTCTTTAAAAATTACAATAAAAATAATTTCCAATTTAAAATAAATTGGCATGAAAAGAATTGCCACTCCAGTAATATCACTTACACCATAATAATAATTAAATAAAAGTGCTTAAAGTTCTACTTTTAAAATGTAAGTTCAGTAAGAAAGTAATGAAAAAGAAGTAAAATATGACAGCATAGTCTGTACAGCATATTAAATTTTAATTATATTTTATATCATAGCCATTTTTATGTATAAAATCAAACTTTTCAAAAAAACTTCTAAAAAGTATTCTAAAAATTCCTCTATAAATGTAATATTTTACACTTAAATATTTTGAAACAATAAGGGTGCCTTCTGGGGATGTTTTGGTTTCACTCATGTCTGAATTACACTTAAACAGACAACATTTTTGAATGATTAAGGAAATATTGTAATTAACAAATATGTGTGAATTGAAAAAAATACAAGATTAAAGGAACCAATACTTTTAAAGGATTAATAACTGTGAGAAAAGAAGTAACATCTTGAAATGGAAATTCAATATTTATGTTGCTTAAAAAGCTGAGGGACTTTATTTCAATCTGTGATGCTGTTACAGAACAGGGACTGGGCTAGGGGGTGGGGGAGATGATATATTATTACTGAAACGACCCCCCAGTTTTGTTATGTCTGCCACCAGAGGAAAGATATCTCTCAATGCCAGAGATTTGTGAAAAGGAAAGGAAATGTTTATTTCAAGCTATACAGACTTAAAGTAGTGACCTAATGTCTTCATTAAAATATCAAAGTCCATTAGGATACCCATGTACGCACACAGTACTTCCTTCACCCTCTGCCCTTATCTGGGGTATCTCAGGAAAACTGTACAATATCAACAATTAAAAAATACTGATTAAAAACAAACAAAACAAAAAAACAACAACAAAAAAAGCCACTGGAAAATCTGGAAATATTTTAGCATCAAAATAAATAATGCTGGTAATGGAACAGAATCCATTATCTGTTAGATAGAATGGAAAACTATGAGTTCATAGAGAAGTAAATAAATAAATGAAAAATTTTTTGAAAGTTTAATGACCTAAGTGGGATATTTACATAGTTTTCAAAGTATTTCTCCACATATTGCATATTAGTTATAAAAGTGGGGGAAAGTAACTTCAATGGGGAAAAGCTTGACAGACACTATGATAATAAAGTGATAAAAATAAACAAAACTGTCCACCACCTCATGAATATATAGAACACAGTGTCCCTTCTGTGATATCCTTTCTAGAGATGCATCAGAATTTGATAATAATAAAACATCTTAGAATCAAAAAAAAAAAAAAGGAAAAGTAGTCTGTGATTCAAGCTCCCGGCAGCCTCATGGTCCTCTCTTCACCAAGGCTGTGGGGAGGTCTCCACCCTGCCAAAGCCACGTGACTCTCCTTGGCAAAGCTATGAGGAGCAGGGGTCTCCACTTTGCCAAAGCCTAGTGGCAATTCTCTGCTAAAGCTGTATAGTGATTATCCCCCATGTGGCTGTGGGGTTCCCACTCTGGCCAAAGTTGCATGGTTCTCCCTTCACCAAGGCTGTCGAGAGGTCTCCACTCTGGCAAAGCCTCATGGTTGTCCCCTCGATAGCTGCAGTGTCTCGGTTTAATCCTCACACCAACCTTCCTCTGCAGCCCCATCTCCAACTCCTCCCACAATAGACTACACTTGCCAGCACGCCTGTATTATTCCAAGTTTACTGGGCTGCCATTGTGAGCCTGGGCAGGTGTTGTGCCATTGCATGGAGCCAGGCATCTCCAAGCTCTCACAAGGGTGCTGTCACCTGGGGGACCTGCCCCCAGTTACATTTTGGGCGGAAGTCACTTCCCTCCCCCTGGCTCAAAGCACAGGTATTTAACATATCTATGCAACCAGTTAAAGGCTATAGATATGTTAAATGACCATGCCAGAGGTTAGCCACAAAGCTGTTCAAAACAGCTCTCAGTTGCCCTGCTCCATGAGTCCCTTCCCCCAACTCACACCTGTGCGGGTCTAGGGGGCGGGTGGTGGGGGTGGGGGGGTGGAGGGCAGGGGCACGGGGAGTGAGGAAATCCTACATGTCTTTTTAATATTTCCTAGACACATTGAGTTCTGGACCCTATTCCAAATCCCTATTTGGACACACCCATCTTGGCTGTACGGTATATCAATGTTACCCTTTCTTTACTTGATAATATTTTTCTCACATGGTTTTTAAAAACTCCCCTAAAAAGCCTTTTATTCTTAATACAGTTTAAAAGTCATGCTTGCTAGTCATTCTAAAAGTCATTATGGTAGCTATGCTGTGACTTTAAGCTTTTAAAGGGCATTTTAAGGGAATAATCTCTTCTATCCATAACTCTCTAATTTATAGATAAGAATTTAGGTAAGCTCCCATTTTAGTTAATATTCAAAAGCCAAAAGTATTATAAGTCATTTCAAACAAATATATTTGAAAGGAAAGAAGCAATTTCTTAGAACTGATCATTTTCTGGCTAGCCTACTAGAAAAAGTATTTTTACTTCCTCAAAAGTATTAAAAACTGGCTTAGGCTTATGACTTAAGAACACTCAGTCTGGTTGATTGCAAGGCTTGGACCCTAACACTGCACTCTCACCTTTGCTGTCAGTGTGAAGGTCTGGGTTCCTCCAAATAAGAAGCCAGATAAGGTAAAATCTGATGCTTGAGGGCTCCATCATATAGTTGCAACCACAAAATCTAAAACCAAATCTCCTAATAATGCCATAGAAAGCACTGGTTCTTCCATTAAACACCAGTGCTGACCTATCAGGATGAGGCTGGAGCCAACACTGACAAGTTACATTGCTGTTGCATGCTGGGCCCTGACTGATCACATGGCCAGCAGAACCCGTTCTTCCTTCATCAGGCAGCTTAAAGCCCCTTAGCTCATCCATCACTTTAAAAATTTTAGAAAGCAAGGAGCAACTTTGGTTATTATTTTTTCCTTTTCCAAGATATAGCACATATTCTGACATTAAAATGTATTAGATGCACTTTATGTAAGTTGTTTTGCAAAAATAATATTATAAACTCTTAAACTTGAAAGAATGCATTAAAGAAAAAATAGGAACTATTGATGACATGCCAAATTATACATTAAAAGCTGTTTTATAAATTTGAATTACTATAATTTTAATAATGAAAACTATGTTCCCCAATGTCCTAATGTTCTGCCAGCTCATCTTTAAAAAACACATATATGTATAACCACATATATATAGAAATGTTTTTATTTACATATACTATATAGTATTTATCATTGACTCCTCTTTGTCTTTATAAACAAAGAGGACCTACTTTTTACTGAGTCAGGTCCGATACTTCCAGAACACCTACCTAAAACAAGAAAAATAAAATAGATTTTTCCAGCCAGGGGCTATTTCATTATTCCAGACAACGCTTTGTATTGATCCTCTTCTATTTATTTCTAATTTTGTTGCCACTGATTGAGTTGAGCTCTAAATCTTGTGATGGCTTACATGCTGTTAGGATGCTATATTGCTACCAGAAGATAACGGTAGCAATGTTCTCATTTTAAACTCTAATTTAGTTTTATTTACGGCAAATTAAGGTGACTGATATAGCGTTTTGGCATCAAAAATGCTTTATTAGATGTCTTTTTTTTCCTTCCCTTCACAGAAAACACAGTGTGCATGGTCAATACAAATGTGTGCATTAACGTCCAGTATGGGGATTGTGAACCAGGTAAACTAACACAGAAATTTTTTGACAACCTACCAATATACATGACAGAAAATGTGTGCCGATATGGTTATATTTCAAGCTTCCTGTTTAAAACTTGCTAGAAGACCAAATGTGATATGAAAAGGGTTGAAAGGCATACCTATCTAAAAGGTACTCTATGCTAGACTTTGAACTCTCGTCTTTGATAAGGTTTTGTTCTGAAGAGCTCTCTCGCTAAAAGACTGTATGTAATGTATTTACTAATATACACACATTAAGAGGTATGGATTTCTCAAATTAACAAAATTTAGAATATAAACATTGAGGTAGTGAGATTTAAAAAAAGAATAATTTAGTGAGGAAGAAAAAGAATCTGGAAAAAGGACAGAATATGGCCTGATGCCGTGAGTACTTAGGTGAGGCTCCACACATAAACTATGGTGCAGGTATTTGCTAGGGAAGACACACAGTAGGTAAAAATGTGGGCTTTTACTTTAGATCTATAGAAAACATAATTAAATATATATATTTCATATAATTTAAAATTGCTTTCCATTTTGCCTTTCTGTGTGAAATGTTGTCTTTGTTGACTACTTTGTAAGCTTCTTATTTTCCTTTTTTATGTTCTTATTTTTTGTATAACTTTTACCACATTCCATTTTTTCATTGAGACTAGGGGTCATACCTTAATAATTTTGTAATTCTAAAAACTAGCAAGATAATCATTATACTAAATTTATTCTACTTCACTATATCTATATCTATATCTGTTTCTATATCTATATCTGTATCTATATCCATATCTACTGGACTTATGGAATAAGAAAAAACTAACATTGGTAGTTTGTTGAAATTCTCCTCCTCACATTTAATAAGTGTCTCAGGCCAACATGATTTTCCCACATTCACTACTTCAGAATAATAATGAGCAAATTAATTTTGCCATATAAGATAACTTGTGATATACATCTTTCAGGAACAGAAGCTTTGCTAGTGTTCTTGTGTGGCCCTCATTATAGCTTTAGTCATCATATCATTTTATAGTTGTGGGAGGTCAAGCCTAGAAAGGGCCAAACTCCCAGACTAATTAGCCTTTCTCTTCATATCACCCTTGTATTTCCCCCCTAATCTCACATTCACCTCCAGAACCACTCTATTACCTTCAGTGCCCTATTGACTGATTGCAGTTGATCAAAACCTACGATGAGTTTGCACACCAATTATTAACCCCTGATATAGGAGGTGGGTAAAATACAAGTACCCAGGCATGTTACGTGATTATGTTGGGTCATTTTCTAAACACAATTAGAAACCAACTGCAGCTATTGTCAACAAGTGAAGGGAGGTTGAAATATTTGTGAAATTTGTAAGTGAAATGAGACATCGTAAATTCAGCAAAAGTTTTCCAGTCCTCCTTCATTCCATATGCAATAGTTTTTTTTAAATGCATTTAAATTATATGATACGAAGAATTATGAGGCTATTTACATTTTACATGTTCTTATATTTTAAATAGAGAAGACACAATAATACCATTTAACAAAAAATGTGTTCATGGATATACCTTTCAACATGGCTATGTGTTCTAGTTATAGTTTCTCAAAACTTAGCCAAAAAGAAAAGCATTTAGTGCAGAATATAAATGAATATTCAAGCACAAAGTCTAATATCGCCTAATGAAATTGATGCATAATGTGTTATTCAGAATTGAGTTACATGGTCAGACTTTTCTTTATTGATTTTTTCTAGTGCACATGTACATTTTAAAAAATGCTCATGCAATCTCTTGTTCCTACAATATGTAAATTCACTAATACAAAAAAATTCAAAATTAATATGTATACACTTCTGCCCAGAGCAGGAAAAATAAAATCAAGAGTGAGTTGTTTTTTTGATATTTTGTTTTCATTTTGGCTTCCACTAATCTTAGAAATATTTTTATTTCATGAAAAATAAATCTACGATTATTTATTGTTTGTCAATTTCACAATGACCCACAATTTTTAAGCATTATATATATATATAGTATGTTTTACAACATAGTATCACATAAGCACTCTAATTTTCAAGTAAATGGACTTTATTTTTTATGTCTTCATAAAGCAGAAAAAATAATTTAAAAAATCATGTCACGATTCAGCTTTTTATCACTTATGCCAGATGTGGACTCAGGGAACTCTTTTAGTGGCCTGACGAATTTAAGCATCACAGTCTTTCCTGAGACATACCCACATAACCAAAAAGACATGTATAACTCTTAAAGGCAGATAAAGAAATATGGTTTTAAAAGCATTTTTTCAGTGCAAGACATTTAGACTTATCTGCTTTCAATTGGATGATTAAATATTAAATTATATGCAGAGAAATGCTAAGTAAATCCAAATGTTTAAGATAAAATAAATGTTCAATTTACTTCAATCAGACTTTTAAAAATGCAAAAAAGCAAAAAGATCTATTTGTGGCAATAATTTAGAAATAATTGTCCATAAATAGTGTTCATAACAACGTAAGTTGATATGGCTTGTTTGGAAAGATACCTCGTGACTTTCCCTCTTTTTTCCAGTTATGTCACATCCAAGTGTTACAGAACAGGTGAGAGCATCCAGGATGTGTGTATGATGGAGAACTGGCTGCAGGGCTAAAATACGCAGGGAGCCCATAAATACAGAAAATGCTCCAAAATGATGGCACATCTGTACCATATATTCTCCTGTGGCTATAAAAAAGATTAAATTAGAACCGCAACATTTGATTGATTTTACAAGGTCTATTAAGAAAATAATACTAAGCATATACTATGATCCATTATATGTTAGATTACAATTATGCAACATGGATAAAAATATTAAAAACACATTCCAAGAGTGAACAGGAGCGAACAGAGTGATGATATTGGCAGAGAAAAAGCAAAGATACTAATAGAGGAAGACAAGCAAAAAAGAAAAATGAACAAAGTACACTGTACATTATAAACTGCATTACCTATTTAATGATAAAACACAACAATACACACACATATATAAAATAGCTTGTCAATATAGAAATGATCCAAAATTTTAAGACATACTTCATCATACTTTATAACATGTCATAAAAATAAACAAGTAAAATTTTCAAGCAAACTGTCATTATACACATATATGGGTGAGAGATGAGGTTGGCTGATGGGTGCGTATATAGCCAGACAATATGTAAGAAAATCTACAAATATAATTTTGTAAGATAGAACAAAAAAAGGAAAGAAAACAATCCATTAACTTATTTATGAATCATAGAATGAAGTCTAGCTCTTGGAGAAATTGAAAACTTTAATTACTTAATGCTTATGCCTTTCCAGACATTTTAGTTCATTCAATAACATTCATTGAGCTACTACTATGTCCTTACTGTGTGCTAAGTTCAGTGTGAGATGTGTGATATACTAGTGAACTGGACAGGTATGACCCTTGTCCTTCAAATAAATGTAGGAGACAAGAATAAATGAAACCAGTAAGTAAACAAAATAGTCACAGTATAAAGGAAATAATCATGGCTGCTGAGATATATAAGTGGTTACAAGGTATATTGTGTACAGCAGTCAGAAAAGGTCTACCTAGGTCTGCAGTGTGCATATACATGAAGATCAAGGGAGTGTTTTAGTGAGTTAAGGAGTCACAATTGTCAGTTTCTTCTGTCAACTCCCTAGGCTATTCAAACTCCAGTTATTTGATCAATCACTAATCTAGGTCTTGCTGTGATGTTATTTGTTAGATGTGTTTACCTTCTACAATCAGCTGATGTCAACTAAAAGAAAATATCAACTTTTGGGCTGAGCCTGATCCAAGCAGGGCAAAGACCTTAAGGGCAGATCTGAGACTTCTTTCTGCCAGAAAGAAGAGACTCCACCTGTGGACTGAAGTTGGAGCACATGCACAAGTTTCCAGTCTATTCCTCCTGGGGGCCTGCCTTGCTGATTTAGGATCTGTTTAGCCAGCCCTCACAGTGTAAACCAAATTCTTGCAATAAATTATACATAGATAGATATCTGTATCTATCTATAGATAATCCTATATATCCTACTGAATCTGTTTATCTGATGGAGCCCTAGCTGACACAGGAAAGCAAAGGCTTTGAAGTTAAAAATGAATATGCTGTGTTCAATGAACTGAAATGAATCACATGGCTGAAACATGGGAAAGGGAGAGGGCTAACGAGGAGATGGGCTTGGTATCCTTTTGTTGAATCCACATGATGCTCTTGGAGATAATTATCACAGCTCCCTTCTCAAAGAGAAAAAAGTAAATTTAATAAAGTTATAAATGTTACCACAAATAAAAAGTCACGTAAATGAGATGGGGCTGGGATTTAAAGCCCAGATTTATCTAACTCCATCCTTCACGATTTTCCAATTTTTCTTTGCTCATTCATATGTAGGGAAAGTAATAGCAACAAGACCATGATAGACTAAGATACAACCAGTGTGGTTGGTTAATAAAGTTAGGTTCCAAGCCCATGTTTCTTCATCCCTAGTTTTTAAGGATCATTGTCACTTGGATATATCACTCGTATTATTCTTCATTTCTGTCATTTATCAAATGGTTTTCCTATGCCTTACAAATTTGTAATCTTATTATGTGACTTTAGCCACCAAGTGCATTTGTATGTCCAGAAACATATTTCCTTGACTCTGTGAACTGCAACGAACCTCTAAATCCATTCCATTCCCACCACACCCTGAGCTTGGTACCACCTCACTGGGAATGTTGCCACCCCTGGAATCTTAAAATTATCTCACTGATCGCTTTCTAGCTCTTGCACTCTTGGCCTGAGCCTCATCAAATGCCACAGTCCCAGGTAACTCCTAGTGTAGCTTATTTATGAACTCTTTCCCATTCTTCTTGTCTTTTTATATGCAGATTGAGCATTGCAAAACACCCTTTAGCATCAGTCTCAGGTTCCACCCAGGTAAGTATAAGGGTGGTTCTAAATCTCTTTAAATATAAGTACTCTTAACTGTTGCTCCTGGGATGTTGCACACTATTGCTAACAAACTACCCATCTACACTGCTCAGTAGAATTTTTTTTGCAGTGATGGAAATTTCTCATATCTGTTCCGTTTAACAGAGTACACATGAGGCACTGCCGAGCACTAGAAATATGACTAATGCATGTAAGAAACTGAGTTATTGTTTTATTTTAGTTAATTTAAATTTTAATATAATAGACACATAGATACACTGACTACTGTTTAAGACAGTACAGTTCTAGACTGATGTTACTATACATTTGTGGTTCTAACCTAAGTCAGATTTCATTGAAGGCCATAAATTTTGGTATTTCTCTTTTTAGTTTTCTCTCCCAGTCTTCATAGTTCTATCTAGTGATATAGAAAAGAAATAGTCCTATTGATGTAAAAAGAAATGTAGCAGAATACGAGTCCTATTGATAAGAAAAGATACAATGGGATACAAGACCTATTCTGAGCCCCCCCCCCCCCGATTAAAGAAATAGATCAAAGAAAGGGGGAAAGGGAGTTAAGATTTACGACCGCACCTGCTGCGGAAGTCAGAATGTAAGATGTTTAAAAGAACAGTTTTTCCCTGAGATCGGGGCCCAGAATTTGGAGACTGCCTTCTCTGGGACCACACGTGTAATAAAGAGTCGTGCTTCGTGAACTCCCTGCATCTGGATCGTTTCATTTCTCCGTAACACTAGCTCAGAGCTGGCTTTTCCCAGTTCTTTAAAGTTAACCTCCAATTTCTTCCTCACTTTCAGTAAATGCCAGACTTTTTAACATATAAATAATGCATTACGCTATTAGCACAAACACCATGAACTTACTTCACACTCACCAATCATTTTCTTTTTTCTATCAAGTCATACTGGATAAAATGTCCCTCAACATTCGTTAAAAGTAATTATTTTATAGGTGGTCTGGGGCTCTTTGAAGATTTCTCATTATCATAATTTCACCTTATGTCTTTCCCCTTATATCTTTGACTTATTTTTTATACCAGAAATTTTTTTTCTAATACTTTCTATACTCAATTTTCTTGAAAATTGACTTGAAAACAACTTTTCTCATCCAACCAACATTTCACTCTAACATTCTTTCTCATTTTAAAATACACAGTCAAAACTCACAAAGTAAATCAAGATTTTTCCATCCTTACTATGTATCCTTAGATATTTGACAAAGTTTCAAAACTTACCTCCACCTCTAGTGTTCTTCTCACTCACTATTGAGACTCTCCTATCCCTGCTTGTTCATTTAAATTTTCCTCAGGGCTCTCTTACTAGTTTTCTCCTGCTCTCACTCTTAGCTTTCTCTCAGAGCTTCACATAATGATTCCCAGCTGCGGTAGACAGGCACTGCTCAAATCGCTTTTCACTGAAAGGCCTGTAGTCCAGCTGCAGTGAGTGAAATGGGGAGATAGATTCCATCCAGGCTCATCACCTTCAGAATCTGCCTCAGCTGCAAGAATTGCCACTCCTGAGGTCACATCATGGGCAAGCCTTGCTGCAGAGCTCCGAACCAGAGGTAGGATGAGGCTTTGGCGGGCCTGCATCACAGGGCAGCTTCTTCTTCTACCCAGTTCTACTGCCTCCATAAACACAAATAGTTACAAGATGTAATGGGAGAGAAAATCCCATTTAAAAAAGTAATAAAAATATACAATGCCAGGGAATTGATTTTTTTTAAATGTGCAACATTTGTATGAGGGGAAAAAAACACTACTGGGAGGCTAATGAGCTTATTGAACCGATAGAAAGATATATTTTGTATTTTTTGTACACAGGTATGTTCACACAGCATTATAAAGAAGAGATCTTATATCTTGTTGGTTTAATTCTCTAAGATATATCTATATCTATATCTGTACCCATATCTATCTATTTATCTATGCCTTACTGCAACTTAAATATAATTTACTTAAGGAAACATGGTAGGACTCCATAAAAATCATCAACATAACCCCAATGCAAAATCTCTTGCTTCATTAATTAATATATTTGTATGCATAATAAAAGCCTAATACAATTGTCAAAAAGCTATTTTTTTGTTTTTTCTCTAAGAACAAATAGTAATTAGGAAGCTGTTGTGGAAAAATAAACCCTCAAGAGACTTAATAAATATCCCTGAAAAAAGGAAAGTCATAGGGGGAAATGAACAATCTAGACATCAAAATATACTATTAATGTTCTCATAAGAGTGTGGCTATACTATTGATTTTATCTTTTATCCTAGGAAAATACATTAAACTTTGTCAATTATTTGGGGTTTTCTATATTTAAAAAAAGATCTGTGAATAGATGGATTTCAATATTCTTCTTCTTTTACATATATGTGTATATACACATACAAATATATATATATATATATATATATATATATATATATATATATATATATGGGGGCTCCGCCCACAGAGCCCCATCCCTCCCTCACAGATGAAAGTAAAAACTACCAAGACATCTTCTGCTTGGGAAGGAAAGGGGTCAAACTCTCAGAGGAGAATGACCCAGAGCCCCTTCCTCACTAGGCTTTTATTGGGTTCCAATACACAGAATACAAGTTTAACATGTCAAAGAAATCTGAGGGCTTAATCCGAGACAGTGTTTGTTAGGAAGGGGGGTTGCCCAACTTTAGGAGACATACTCATTTCCTCCTGGGACACTTGTCACCTAAGGAAGAGCAATCTCAGCAAAGCAGGTTTCACAGGACTTTAGGAATTCTTTCTTATGTCCAGATCACCCAGGGAGCCATCCTGGCCAGGACAGGGCTGCACCGTTCACCCCGCACAGTTTCAGGCTTTAAGCCGATTAGGAAGCAGGAGACATCTCCCAGATGGAAATGAGGACTCGGGCTATGTCAGAATAGCCGGGGGGTGAGGGTCCATCACATCCTCTTTGCTGCAACCCCCTGAGTCCTTCCATGAGGCCTCCCAAGTGGTTGCGTCTGGCTTAGGTTTCCCCTCCCATGAGGAGTCTTACCCGTCATTGACTGCCAACCAAGCATTGGGGCCAGAGATGGATGAGGCAAAAGCAGTGCTCCTGTCAGGGAGAAAAGCTTTGTCTCCTTAGTAGGTCACGTCCTTGTGACAGAACAAACCCAGATGAAGTGGGTCCCTTGGGCTCTTACACAGCCCACCATGGGGTGAGGGTTACAACTCCTGAAACCAGGCTGAATGGTCCGCAATATATATATATATATTTATATATTTATATATTTATATATATAAAATTTGCCTCATTGTAGTGCCTTGAACTTCCAAGTATGATGTGCTTAGAGAGAACATTTCTATCTTGTTCCTAAACTTCACGATAAACGTATGTACTTTATTATGTTAAAGTCATTCTTTTCTATGCATTGTTTGCTAATAATATTTGTCATGATTGAGTATTGAATTTTTTCAAATGCTCTTTTGCATTAAATAAGCTGATCATATGGCATTTCTTCTTTAGTCTATTAATATAAAGAATTGGCCTTGCTGGTGTCACTCAGTGGACTTAGTGCCCATCTAAGAAACAAAGGGTCACCAGTTCGATTCCCAGTAAGGAGACATGACTGGGATGTGGGCCAGGTCCCCGGTAGGGGGAGTGCGAGAGAACCACACACTGATGTTTCTCTACCTCTTTCCCTTCCGTATCTGTAAAAATTAATTAATTTTAAAAAGAAAAATATTAAGAATTGCGCTGATTGTTGAATGTTGAACCAGTTTTGTATTCTTGGGATATAGTGTAATTGGTGGTGATGTATTATTACTGTTATATATTGTTGAATTAGAATATTCATATTTTTGTGAGAAGTTTTGCATCTATTTTCATAAGTCATATTGGTCTGTAGTTTCCTTTTATTTTCATGTTTTTGTCTGAATTGGCTATGAAGGAAATGTTGGCTTTATAAGTTGGGAGTGGGAATTGTTTTCTCCCCTTCTCATTCTGAAAGATATTGTTAAGAATTGGTATAATTTTTTCCCTTGCATCAGCTGCAAAGTGTTTTTACCAGTACCTTAGGGCAGCAGTTTTTATTGTTTTCTCTCTGCAGGTTAAATCTTTTGGAAGATAGAGGAGGTAGGATAGGCAAAATTTCAGAAGTTAATGCTGTTCTGTTTCCCAAGTAGTATCAGAAAGAGAGTGTACTTGGATTCTCCCTGAGTTTTTCCTTTCTTCTCCTACTTGGGTTCAGGAGGGAAAGTTTGCAAGACATTGTGAAACCCCCGTGTCTGCAGGTCCAATGGACTTCCCACAGTAGTCTAGTCCAGCTTTCACAATTTATTTAAAAAAATTAACTTCTATTTTCTGTCTATTCTTTCTTTTGTGTGTGTGTTTTTAATGTATTTTATTGATTATGCTATTACAGTTGTTCCATTTCTCTCCCATCATTCCCCTCCACCTTACACACCCTCTCCCACCCACATTCCCCCCTTTAGTTCATGTCCATGGGTCATAAGTTTTTTAGCTTCTACATTTCCCACACTATTCTTGCCCTCCCCCTGTCTATTTTCTTCCCATTATCTATGCTACTCATTCTCTGTACCTTTTTCCCCTCTCTCCTCCTCCCACGCCCCTGTTGCTAACCCTCCATGTGATCTCCATTTCTGTGGTTCTGTTCCTGTTCTAGTTGTTTGCTTAGTTTGCTTTTGTTTTAGGTGTGGTTCTTAATAGCTGTGAGTTTGCTGTCTTTTCACTGTCATATTTTTATCTTCTTTTTCTTAGATAAGTCCCTTTAACATTTCATATAATAAGGGCTTGGTGATGATGAACTCCTTGAACTTGACCTTATCTGAGAAGCGCTTTATCTTCCCTTCCATTCTAAATGACAGCTTTGCTGGATAGAGAAATTTTGGATGTAGGTCCCTGCTTTTCAAGATTTCAAATATTTCTTTCCAGCCCCTTCTTGCCAGGAAGGTCTCTTTTGAGAAATCAGCTGACAGTCTGATGGGAACTCCTTTGTAGGTGACTGTCCCCTTATCCCTTGCTGCTTCTAGAATTCTCTCCTTCATTTGAATCTTGGCTAATGTAATTACAATGTGCCTTGGTGTGTTCCTCCTTGGGTCCAACTTCTTTGGGACTCTCTGAGTTTCCTGGACGTCCTGGTAGTCTATTTCCTTTGCCAGATTGGGGAAGTTCTCCTTTATTATTTGTTCAAATAAGTTTTCCACTTGTTGCTGTTCTTCTTCCCCTTCTGGGACCCCTATAATTCGGATGTTGGGACGTTTAACGATGTCCTGGAGGTTCCTAAGCCTCTCCTCATTTTTTTGAATTCTTGTTTCTTCCTCGTCTTCTGTTTGGTTGTTAGTTTCTTCCTTCTGGTCCACTCCATTGATTTGAGTCCCAGTTTTCCTTCCATCTCTATCAGTTCCCCATGCATCTTCCTTCATTTCATGGATTGTAGCCTGCATTTTTTCATCTAGTTTGTGAGCAAAATCAACCAATTCTGTGAGCATTTTGATGACCAGTGCTTTGAACTGTGCATCTGACAGGTTGGCTATCTCTTCACTGCTTAGAGGAATTGGCTCTGGGGCTTTTATTTGTTTTCCAGTTTGAGCCATTTTTGGTGTTTTTTTTTTTGTTGTTGTTGTTGTTTTGGTTTTAGTCTGGTCGTGGCTATTACGTAGTGAGGGGTGGAGCCTTAAGTGTTCCTGGGGAGGGGCAGCCCAGTCGCCGGGTTGTGACGCTATAAGTGGGGGCGGGGTCTGAGAGGTAACAATTGTGCCTGTTCCGCTCTTTCCTGGACTCCAGCCCTTTCCGCTGCTTCCCCTTCACCTGGAGTATCTGCGCACACCACTTGCTGTTACGTAGTGAAGAGTGGAGCCTCTGGCACTCCCTAGTTCGGGGCAGCCCAGTCGCTGGCTTGTGACGTTGTATGTGGGGGCGGGGCCTGAGAGGGAGCAATGGTGCCTACTCCGCTCTCTCCTGGATTCAGTCCCTTCTGCCACTTCCCCTCTGCCTGGACCGTCTGTGTGCGCGAATATGAGACCACCTGGTCAGCCAGCCTCCTTGTGCGGCCTCACTTGGTTTGCACAGTTGCCCCCCTGTGCCCGGGGTCCACCAGCTGCTGCCTGTGCACCTGGGAACTGCCAGCCGCTGCTGCTTGCATTCCCGGGTCCGCACCTCCACTTTCTCCTGCCACGACTCCGCCCCCTTACCGGTCTGGATGAATGGTTGTTGGACTTCCGTACAGTTCAATTTTCTATAAGTTCTAGTTGTTTTCTTGTTTCTAAATATTTGTTGTCCTTAATTTTTATTGTTAGAGGAGGCACAGTGTGTCCGCCTAAGCCTCCATCTTGGCCGGAAGTCCGGTCCTGTCTATTCTAAGTATGCAAGTGAGAGGGTCTTGTTTCTTGCTGCTTTCTTTCCCAAGGTTTTAGGTTATTTAATTTCACCATAATCTCAGTTCTGTGATGGGTTTGAGAAAGTGATTAAAGTACAATTTGTACTTTAGGTTTTTCAATGGGGTAAGGATGAGATTGAGACTCTTCCCAGCTCTCTGTCTCTGAAATGAAACCAGACTCTTTTTAGAGAAAAGAAATTTGTTTTGGTTTTTTTTTTTTTGACATTTTATTTAAGGAAATATGTTAAGAACTCATCAAAATAATCAAAACAATCTCCATGAAATAATCTTTGCTTCTCTGATTAATCCTTTACAAAATCATCAAAATAAGCTTTTCCCTTACATTGAAGTAGGTTTTTTAATCTATTATAATTCAAGCTAACTGAAAAGAATGAAAGTTTAAGTGATTTTAAAAGCATTTTTATTATATTTAATGCTTATACTTTAATATTGTGTAAGCCATTATACTTGTATTGCATACAACACAAATTCAAAAGTCCTGAATGTTAAAGCCTTATTATGTATGTTAGAATAGTTTTAGTTCTTTGGAAAAAGAAATCCTCCATTAAATTTGTAAGCCTCTTGCTTATGCATTCACTTTCTTTTTTTACTTTATTATTTTTTGTACTTTATTTAATCTTTATTGTATTTTTACATTACCTTTTAGTCCTCTTATACCCCTCTCCCTCCAGCAACCACCCCACTGTTGTCCATGTCCATTCACTTTCTTAAATGTTCTTAGAGGATAACTATTTATAAAAATTGAAAACATCTATTACATGTTGGAATTGCTTTTTATTTACAGTGCATAGTGTGAATTATATTTTGAAACATTGATTTGTATTTATTTATACCATTATAATAAATTATATTAGCATTTTATTTTTCCTAGTTCAAGAATTTAAGTGGCAAGATAGAAAGCAAAAATAATGCATGACTCTTCCTGGCTTTTTTAATATTTAAGCACTAAAAGTTACACCTAGGGAAAAGCACCTGAGAAGGAGAGAGTATCTATAGATGTATCTGTATCTATATCTACATATATCTATCTCTCTCTTACCTATCAATCTATGTACCTACCTACCTATCATCTGACTGTCTGCTGTCACCATGAGCAGTCACAGCAAGGATAGGATGATTCTGGATTGGAAGGGTTCCCTATCTTGATTTGGGGAAAGAAAGGAAGCCAGGGAGCAAACAGGAATTCAGGGGGAGAATGGGAGTGAAAGAGAAACTGAACCATGCTTCTCAGAAGTGCTAAGTGAATGCAACCAAGACCTACAGTCACCTGGATGAGAGGGAGATCCAGACAGAACCACAGGAGTGTTGTGAAGTTCTTCCTGCAGCCACTTGAAACAGGGGCCTCAGACAGGTGCTGGATCTGAGTGTTCATGTTGAGTAATGTTTTATATAATATCCTCTACAGACAAATGGCCTTTGCCTGTGTCTTAGTTCTTTAAAACGTCCCTCTGTACTTTGACACCAGCTTGTCAGTGGAGTCCTGAGAACCAGAAGTTATGCAATGCAGTGAGTATTCCAAAAAGATATTAATTTTCACTTTATAAAATATAGTTTTTACATGAAGATTTATATGGCCCATATGAGGTAACTTATTCTAGACTGCTAAAATTCTAATTCTCTGATTGACTCTAGACTTTGAAAAGGTAGAAAATATTTATAAATGACTGAAGTTACATTTCTCAACAGCCTGAGAAAATGTGAGCCTAAAATTAAAATTATTTTTTTAATATTTATTTGTTTATTTTTAGAGAGAGGGGAAGGGAGGGAGAAAGAGAGGGAGAGAAACAACAATGTGTGGTTGCCCCTTGAGAACCCTCTACTGGGGATCTGGCCTGCAACCCAGGCATGTCCCTTTACTGGGAACCGAACTGGTGACCCTTTGTTTTGCAGGCGGGCACTCAATCCACTGAGCCACACCTGCCAGGGATAAAATTAAAATTAATTTGAGTGTTAGGAAACTAAGTTCTTGTTTCTTCTGCTCCTCTGTTTTAAAATTATTGTTCTATTAAAACAAAATAACACGATATTATTTATTTTAGTTTGAACTATTCAGCTCATTCATTCTTCATTTTTTCCCTATTAGCTTTTCTTTTTTTACTCCAAAATAACACTTTAGGAGAGTAGAAAGAGAATGAAAGAAAAATTAAATATTTTTCATCCTTCCAGTTATATTGTCAGTTTCTCATTAGCCACATTACTGAAGAATCTCAACAGTTTTTTAAGCTACTTATCATGACAGAAATAATATTGTAGGACCATCATTGCCTTTCCTAATAGAGACTGATAGAAATGTTTTTATTAATTTTTATATTTTTAAGATGAGCATTTTATTTTATACTTTGTAATGCATGCACCTAAACTGGTGGCTTAAAAATATTAATATTAGCCATGCAGAAGCTTTTTATTTTGATGAGATCCCATTTGTTTATTCTTTCCATTATGTCCCTTGCTTTAGGGGACATATCAATAAAAATGTTATGTGAAATATCTGAGATGTTCCTGCCTATGTTCTCCTCTATGACTTTAATGGTGTCACAGCTTATATTTAAATCTTTTATCCACCTTGAATTTATTTTTGTGTATGGTGTAAGTTGGTGCTTGAGTTTCATTTTTTTGCATGTAACTGTCCAGTTCACCCATCCAGAGACACATGAAAAGATGCTTAGTATCACTAGCTATCAGAGAGATGCAAATTAAAACCACAATGAGATACTACTTCACACCAGGCAGAATGGCTATCATAAACAAACCATAAACAATAAGTTTTGGAGAGGTTGTGGAGAAAAGGGGACCCTAGTACACTTTCGGTGGGATTGCAGACTGGTACAACCACTATGGAAAGCAGTATGGAATTTTCTAACAAAACTAAAAGTGGATCTACCTTTTGACCCAGCAATTCCACTGCTTGGATTATATCCTAAGAGCCCTGAAACACCAATCCAAAAGAACCTATGCACTCCAATGTTCATAGCAGCACAATTTACAATAGCCAAGTGCTGGAAGCAACCTAGGTGCCCATCAGTAAATTAATGGATCAAGAAACTATGGTACATTTACACAATGGAATTCTATGCAGCAGAAAGAAAGAAGGAACTCCTACCCTTTGCAAAAGCATGGATGGAACTGTAAAGCATTATGCTAAGCAAAATAAGCCAGGTGGTGAAAGACAAATACCAAATGATCTCACCTTTAACAGGAACTTAATCAACAAAAGAAACAAACACGCAAAATATAACCAAAGACACTGAAATAGAGAACAGGCTGACAGTTACCAGGAGGAAAGGGGAGGGAATTTCAGGGGACAAGGGGAAGGGTTTAGAGCAACAAGTATAAAAAAACTGGGGGTGGTAGAAATGGGAGCGAGCTGGGGAGGGCTGAGGTGGTGGGTTGGGATGGGAGTAAAAGACAGAAAACTGTACAAGAACAACAATTATAATAAAAATATTAATATTAATAACTGTTGACTTATTTGCACTTTGTACTGCCCAACAGAACATCAGAAAAATATAGATTAGATAATCCAGTAACTTTAACATATTGTTAAAATATATATATTTTTAAAATTTTGGTTTCTAACACAATAAGAATATAAACCCAGGTCACTGATTAAAAAAGCATTTACATTTTTGTCCAGTATTTTATGTCTTCTATGTACTAAAAGTATGTACAACAAAGAGAGCAAATAGGTAATAGCCTTTTATTATGGCATATACTACTCTGATATAATACTTACGATATACTACTCTGTGAAATGTTCTGTGTTTTTTTAAATAATTCTTTAAAATATATAGGGCACCATAAACTTTGATGCTACGTGCCATGAATTTTCCAAAGAAGTACAAATTATAACTTGTTGTTCTGTTGTCTTATCATGCACTAAACTCTTGTTCCCATTTTTTTTTAACAGTTTTGACATAGCATTCATTTGAGATATAATATAATTCAATTCTTTAAAATGTACAACTCAGTGGATTTTTCAAAATACATTTAGAGGGAGGCAATCATCACTTCTATCTAATTTTCAAACATTTTTTATCACTTTCTTCCTTTAGCAGCGACTGTTCTACTTCAGGCTACAGACCATATTCTCTGGGCCTTCTGTGACTAGCTTCTTTAAATGAGTGTTATAAGTTAATTCATTTTGCAGCAGGTATCAGTACTTCTTTCCCAACTCATGTCACTTTACAAATCGTAGCCCTAATGTAGGCACTTGAAGCAGAACAGAGCGTAATTAAATGTGTGAGCATGCTTATCTTCTGTATCTGAGGCACAGTGTCACTAAAATGTAGTGATGAAAACCACTCATTGCTTAGGTGTTATAGGTTACTGGCAGTCACCATTTATGACAGTTTTGTGGTAAGAGGAGGAAGTAGGAGACCATTGTGGTTTCTTGTATCATCATCATTTAAAAGGGGTGAAAAACATCTAAAAATTTCCCATCCCTTTTCTCTCTACTTTCCTTGGGAAACATGAAATTTGCATTTAAATGTATGCATGTCCATACTCTCTCCTCTAACAATGTTATGGTTATATTCATTAACTTTTCATCTTTATACCTGTCTATCTTTAGTATCATCTGCATAATGAATTTACCCATAGCAGAAGCTT
Organism: Glossophaga mutica; assembly: GCA_039655065.1. Taxonomy (NCBI): domain Eukaryota; kingdom Metazoa; phylum Chordata; class Mammalia; order Chiroptera; family Phyllostomidae; genus Glossophaga; species Glossophaga mutica. Next base: position 81,797,043 of record CM077304.1, read on the forward strand.
TTCCAATTCTATAGTGAAATGGAGTTTTCGTTTACTCTTCAAACTTGCATTTTATGTCAAGTATGTGTCAAGCAAAATTCCGGAGATATTATAATAAATGAAGTATACTGTCTGACCTCTACAGAACCAGAGTTTTCCAAAGGATACATATATGTAAACTAATAATTTTAACCATGTGATAACTGCCATAATAAACAACTGACCACATTATAGGAGATCACTACCAAGGATAATACTCATTCACATCATGAATCATATATAGAGTTCTTCTAAATAATTGTGTGTGATTGGAATAAAGACAATTTTGAGAGAATGCATCTTGTACTTAGATATAATGAGATGGGGGAAAAAGGATGTATTCTGAAACTTTGAAGTTTTTATGTCTGAATTATGCCCCAGGCTCCTACAACAAGGACACTATACTCAAGAGAGACAGTTATAGAAGAAAAAACATCTATTAAATGTGTGCTAAAGCATGCCTGGTGAACATTTATTAAATTGGCCCCTTTAACTCTCAAGGTTTGACTAAAGTAGAAACAACCATCATTCTTGCCTTCTGCCAATTCTGGTCCCTTAATATGGCCATTCCTTGAACTTTTTCTTCAGAGCTGTTCTGGATAAGTTTTAGTCTGCTTTCTGTAGTATGAACAAGGCTTGCTTTGTTAAGCTTTAACTATTCATATTGTGCTGGTCTCCATATAAATATTCACAGTCATTTCATCCAGCTGTTAGCCTGATGTTGGATTGTCTGCATTAGACCTGCATGAAGATTTTCAGAAACACAGAAGGACAGCTGCCACCCCGGAACTTCTGACTCAGCAAGTCCAGGATGGTTTTGAACTTCGTGCCAGTGATTCTAATGCAGTAATTGAGAAAATAACACTCTACAAGAAATGTGTCATTTCCCATATTGTATGTCTTCAAGATGAAGTTAATCAATGTCAGGACCCTTTCCAATGCCACATAGCTCCATACTATCTAGATCAGAGGTCTACAAATCCAGCTCACAGCCTGTTTTTGTAAACAAAGTGTTTTTGAACGACCCTTCTGCACATCCACCTATTGTCTCCTGCTGCTTTAATACTACAGGCATGGCTTGTGTTATTGTGCTTCGCCTTCTTGCACTTCACAGATGTTGCCTTTTTTGACAAATTGAAGGCAAGACCCTCCACAAGAAAAATGATTATAACTTGCTTTGTCCAGATACTTTAATTATTGTGAAATCCTGAAATTTAACTGGCAGTATCTCCAGGTTATGCCCATATAATGGCAGAACTGAGTAGTTGTGACAGAGAGCACATAACCCACAAAACCTATAATAGTCACTGTTTGGTTTTTATGTGTCTATATATTGACCATACTTCCTCAATCAAAATTTTGGGGAAAGAATATATTTTATATGTCTTCCTGCTCCTTAGTTTAATTGTCTTAACTTATTTATAGTAGTTCCTCATCTGCAGGGGAATACCATTCAAGACCCACAGTGGATGCTGAAACTGTGGATAGTGTTGAACCCTATATACTATATTTTATCCTACCCATACATACCTATGATAAAGTTTAATGCATAATTAGGCACAGTAAGGGATTAACAGTTACTACTAATAAAATTGTACAATTATAACAATATACTGTACTAAAAGTCTCTTTTTGATATGATTTAGGAACTGAAACAGCTGCTCAGTGACTAATAGGCGGTTAGTATATACAGTATGGATATGCTGGACAAATGGATGATTCGCATACCAGATGTGGCAAGGAAGGAAGGCAAAATATTTCATCCTGCTATTCAGAATGATGAACAATTTACAATAAAATATATAAATTGCTTATTTGTAGGATTTTCTATTTAAAATTTTTGGACTGCTGTTGACTATAGGTAATTGAAGCTGTGGAAGTGAGACCATGGATATGGGATACTTCTGTGTTTACTTTGTCTAATTCACAATGCTCTACATGTGACTGATTTTCCAATTTGCAATAATTGAATTAACACTAATATTTGTAGGAATATCCATGGTGCCCATTTTGTATTCACTATCACATCATAAATAAGTACTACTTTTACTCATTTACTAAATTGTAATTTTCTTATGTGTATAACCCTCCGAAAATTGGCTTTGGTTTCATATTTTATTGAGAATACTGGTTGAGTTTATTAATAATAAACTCATTGATCTTTTTAATTCAAAATGTTAATTATGATTACAACTAGCAATATTTAATGAACACTTACTATAATCCAGACATATTTATTATTTTATGTAATTATTGCAATAACTCCATAATATAAGCATACTTGGTAAGTTTATAATTTTAGAGAAGCGAAATTAATATTATCCCCAGGATTTCTATACAGGCAGGATGACTCTCAAGGCCCCTCTCCCTTTCTTATCATTCTATATTTTTCTTTTTTTCTGATTCTTTTCTGCAGAAATATTTTCCCTTCTTTGTAGATTCCTTCACTTATGTTCTTAATCCCATGCTCTCTATTAAAACATTCTCTGATTTGATGTGAGTAACCTAATACCTTAATTATGCTTTCATTAACTCTTACCAACACAGTCTATTCCAATGACTGGAGCCAGGAATGCTGTAAGAGTTGGTGAAATGAATGAATCAAGTTCAATGTTTCTTATCTATCAAATAAGCAGTTGTACAATGTATTAATTTCCTATTCCTTCTGTAACACATGACTGCAAACTTGGTGTCTTAAAACAACAGAAACGTATTTCCTCACAGTTTGGAGGACACAAATCCAAAATCATCATTACTGAGCAGGAATCAAGGTGTCAGCAGGGTCACACTCCCTGTGGAGGCGCTAGAGAATTACTCCCTTGCTTCTTTCAGCTTCCGGTGGCTGTCACCATGCCTGGAGCTGGAGTGGCCCTATCACTCCAGTTGTCAGTACCTTCAAACTCTCTGTTCTACCTTAACATTACTTTTTTTCTTGGTATGTTAAATTTCACTCTGACTCCCTTTTGTAGGCATACAGGTGATTGTGTTTATTATTATTGCTGGAATAATTCAGGGCAATCCCAAGATTCTTAATTTAAACATTTCTACAAATTTGTTTATTTATTTTGTCAAAGAGGTAACATTCATAGGTTCCAGAAATCAGGACGTGGATATCTTTTGTGGAGACATTTTTCAGCCTACCACATGTAACATTTGTAATGATTCTGCAATTAATATAATTTAATATAGTGCATGAAAAATAATAACAATGTAAATTATTTTTCTTAATTTTATGCTATATACAACAATTCATTTTCATACAACCATGTTCAAGGCACTAAGCTCATTTTTATGTTTTTTTTTTTTTCTGAGAAATGTTTGAAGCTAAAAGAAACAGGCAGTATTCGAGTTTGAATTAATTCTATGATAAATAACTACCGTATTTTTCAAACTATAAGATACACCCCCCCCCCAAATTTGGGATAAAAAGGGGGTGTGTCTTATATTCCAAATGTAGCTTACCTGACTCACGGTGGTGGTGGGGATGGTGGTGGAGCAGGGTCACAGGAAGCAGGAGAAGGGTTGCCGCTGCATTTTCCTCCCAAATTGTGGGGCTAGGGGACAGTGCATCTTATAGTCCAAAAAATACAGTAATGATTGCATTTATGCCCCTGTTAAGTACAGTCTACAGCAGGGATGTCAGACTCATTTTCACCAGGGGCAGCATCTACCTCGTGGCTGCCTTCAAAGGGCCAAATGTAATTTTAGGACTGTATAAATGTAACTACTGCTTAATAGTTAAGTGAGAGTTTGGTGTTGCCACCCAGTAGAAACAAGGTGCTGGGCCGGATTCAGCCCTCAGGCTTGTATTTGCCACCTGTGGTCTATAGGATTCTGTAGTTTTCAGAAATAAGAAAAATTCAAAAGTCATTGGAATTGACTCACGAGTTCCCCATGGTCAATATGTTCTTTCTTCTCATTCATAGGTACCTGCTACATCTTTCCTTCCCCTCTCCTTTCCTTGCTTTCATTCTTTTTCTTCTCTGAGAATAACGTGAGAGCCAAATGTGGAGATACTGGGCTTAGAATGACTGAATCAGGGCATTTTAGGCACTTACCAAGGAATAACTTATGTCCTAATTTTGGTTTTTCTCTATTTCCCCCGGTGATATGGAATGATTAACATCCTCATACTAGCACTTCCATGTACCATTCTTTTCTTAAAGATTTCTCTGAAAACTGACGACTCATTATGTTTGAGACACAGCAGCAGTAAAAATGTTTGTTTATTGTTTGGTTGGCTGACAGTTTTTATCATTTTTACTTTATTGTCCAAATGTCTGCAGTAAAAAAAAATTAAAAACCCAGCAAGCCTTTGTCTGTAAATGCAAAAAGTGGCAGCTTGAGAGGGAAAGTATCCACGATGGCATGTGGTTGAACTCTAGAACCTGGAGACTTGAAGCTAGGAAAGCTGTAGAACAGAGTGGTAGCGGGGTTCCTAGAAAGCGTTGGCTTAGTAGATCAAGAGTAGCACCACTCTAAATAACTAAATATTTTGAATTCTTAGGAGTTAACTTGGACAGATGTCTTCTCCAGTGTATACCTAACTAGAAATTCTTATCCTTTAACCCCATATGCTGGCTATCAGCCAGTTTATTATGTCACCTGTTTTAAAGTGAAAATTTCACTGCTTTTCCACCAAAGCCATATTACTGACTTCCCAGCAAGAGGGATGCCCACGAAGAACCAGAGCTGACTAATACAGCTTTTGCATTTTGCAGAGAGCAGGACCTGGAGTTGAGAACATGAGCAGTAGATCATTGACTCGGAGGGAAATTGCAGCCTCACGGCATGCACAGTGCAGCGAGGAGGACATATGCTTACCTGTGGGCACCACTACCCTCTTGGAGCATGTGCCTATTAGGACTGACATAAACGTGTGCCTATTAGAGCAGCTGTGTACAGCATGCGCCTATCAGGACTGAGGGAAACAACACATGCTCATCCAAATTAAGAAAAACGTGTTTACAAGGAATTGTGCAAAATCAACATAACTGCAACCAAAAGAATAATAAAAGCAGAGGACTTCAGAATATGAATGGATGGTGTGCCCAAAAGAGAGTCATTTTGAGACATCCTGCATGCTCTGCCTTGGTAGAAAGACCTGCACTGTGCTTCTGTCCCTCTGACTGTGCTTTGCAAGATGTTCACTGCGCAGCCCCGTTGCCTCCAGACTGGGACCTGATCTGGATTTGCTCATAGAACTTGGGTTCATTATCCTCCAGTTCTTCTGTACGATGTTATTACTAATTGTTTCTGAGTGACTATCACTGTTATTAGGTTCATATGGATTTAGACTGAACTTGCATCAATAAAAGCTGAGTGAAGAGCAGTCCCCTGTGTTGACTGACTGTTATTCCTTAGTGCCAGTGTCACCTGTAGTGCTGGTGGTCATACAGGTGGCCTGGTGCTTTCAGTTCTTGATGCCTGGGAAAGACAACCTGAGTGGGGACCGAGGGCTGACTTATAGGAAAGACTATATCCCAAAACGTACTCATGACATATTTCCATAATCTCTCAGGATGTGTGTAAGCCCCAAGGAACCCCCTGGGCTTCTAGCAGAATGTTGGTGAAAAACTTTTGTCCCAGTCTTATGGGTTTGCAATGGAACTAACTCACTTTGAAGTCAGGGTGAGATTTATATCATTGTAAAATTAGTGTCAATGTCACAACGCAAGCACTGACTTTGGCCACCTTGGGTACCACCCTGCAGAGGTAGAAGAAATGGTTCATCTTGTTTTCTGGGGCACTTGAGAGTCAGATTCACAATACACTGATATGACATAGGTAAAAAAAAAAAAATTTTTTTTCACTAATTCACAGGCACTGAAATTACCATTAGGGTCTAAAATATAATTTTAAAATAATATACTTTTCTCTAGGTGTTTTAATTTCATCACCTTTTCAGAATTATTGAAAAGATATCTGAAACATTAGCTTGGTATGAAGATTAAATAATATAATAAGCATATCTAGTCCCTCACATGCCATATCAGTGCATGATAGCTATTACTTATAATATATAATTATTATCCCATCGTTGTTATACATTACTACTATATGCTAATTATTGTGGTGATGGAACTTGCAACCTGGGTTTGTGCTCTGCCGAGAAATCAAACTTGCAACCTTTTGGTCTATGGATGATACTCTGACCAACTGAGCCACACTGACCAGGGCAGTCTCCTGGGGCACTTTCCAAACACAAGCCAACCAATACAGTTCACCCTCCAACCACTTTGCTTATTGAGCTTTCACATTCTCAGTCACTATAAATCTGCTCTATTTACCCCAGGGTCAGACAGCAGGCAATCAGGGATAGCCCCAGTCCTCAGAGCCTGAAACCAGCCTGTTATAAACTTGCTCACACTTCCTTACCCTTTCATTCTGCAGAAACTACAGTTCAGGTTCTTGTCCATATTGTCTCCCTTTCCATCTGCCCTGTGACAAAACCCTGGTGCTTCCTTACATGTCCCCTGACTCCTCCCCATGGCATGGCATGCCCTTGCATCTTGGGAACTGTTAGCAATAAAATGTCTTTTCATTTGGAAGCCCTGATCTGCTAACCTGACTATAGTATAACTTTTCTATTGATACACCATATATTTATTGTTGACACTATTATAAATATCACCAAATTTCCCCCCTTTACTCCCTCTACCCAGCCCCTACTTCACCCTCAACCTTCACCACTATTTCCACGGGCTATACATATATATGTATGTTCTTTGGCTAATCTCTTCCAGGCGCCAACCCTCTTCCTCTCTGAGATCTGTTAGTCTGTTTCATGTATCCATACCTCTGGTTGTATTTTGTTCACCAGTTTACTTTGTTCATTAGATGCCACATATAAGTGAGATCATACGCTATTTGTCTTTCCCTGACTGGTTGGTTTTGCTTAGCAAAATATTCTCCAGGTCCACTCATGCTGACGCGAAGGATAAAAGTTCTTTCTTTTTCATGGCTGCATAGAATTCCATTGTGTAAATGTACTGCAGCTTTTTTATTCACTCATCTACTGATGGGCACTTGGGCTGTTTCCAGATCTTGGCTATTGTAAATAATGCAGTTATGAACATAGAGGTGCATATATTCTTTCTGATAATACACTGTATTTTAAAACATCCATGTTGGAAGACAGTCAAGTATCTTTAGCTGCAATGAATACGGTTGGTGGTATCATATAATGAAGATTCTATTGTCATTACTGCTTTAATTATGAGTAGAAGGAAGAAGAATACTGACAAGATAATGCAGTGAATGTCCCATCACTTGTCTGTTTTTTCTGAACCTTCTGCCCCATCCTTCAATGCTAAATTATTTTCATGAAGTCTTACAGTTTAATTCAAAAAAGACTTGTCTATTTTCTCTCTGGCCCTTTGCTTGGCACTGGAAATGACAGAGGAATTAAGATATAATTTATACTTTGGATTATATTCTTTTTTAATCAACCATTAAAACAATATGACTTAAAAATCACATAAAATTAGAATACTCAAAACTAATTTTCAAAAGTGATAAATAGTGGAGAATTGACTTTATAAAATATAAATCTGTATAACATATTTTTAAATACTCAACATGCAAGGAATACAAATATTAACTCATTAATTCTCATAACAATCCTATTATTTTTGTACTGAGAAAACTGAGGCAAAGAGACGTTAAGTAATTTTCCCAAGACCATAAGATAATCGTTGGAAGTCAGAGTTGGAACCCAGGCAATCTGCTTCCAGGATCCGTACCCTTCTCAAAGGCAATAATAAGTGTCAGCATACTTGCTTTAAAAACATTTATTTCTAAAAATTATTTATACACAATATACAATTGCATTATTTTTATCATGTCATCACATATTCAACAGGAATTTCAAAACTATGAGCAAAAATGCCAAAGGCACAATGAAATGTACAGTTGAACATATCATGAAAACATTATTCACTTGTGTTCTCTTAATAATTTATCTAAAACTGCTAAAAGTTTTTTCTTTTACAAAAATAATAGGCTTTATTCTTTTATGTTCCCAAGGGTTCCATTTGTGATATAGTAACTATTTTAAAGTATTTTTCAGCCTTTAATATGAGAGTATTTTTACCATCTCTATAGTTATAATACTCGTTGTAACTACTCAATAACTTCATGATATAATTCAAGCTATTCCCTTTTAGTTATTTTCTCATTTCAATACAAATATTACAGGATAATTTACATTCTTGATACTAGAACATTACCTCACATATAACATTTTACTCCTGATTATGAAAATATATTGCAATGGAACTTCCAAAAATTAAAGTAATAATTTTGAATCATCTACTTATATAAACATATTTTCTAAAACACAAAATAGGTTACTTTTATATACAAATAAGTTTTCTAAAGGGGAAATGAATTCATGACAGATTGATTGAGAAGAAAAATTTCCTGTCTTCCTAAGAGTCTTATGAGTATAGATATTTATTTTTCATGTTTCTGATTCTCATAGGAAAGGAAATCTCAAAGAAATCTCAAAAACTAATAGGAAAATATGCAGGTGTCATAAACTTAAACAAATTTTTGCTAGAGTGAAGATTATAACAGATTCAAAGGCATTTCAGGGTGACTCATATTTCTGATTTTGAAAAAGTGTACTACTTTTCCTAAAAAACCATAGATCCAGAAAAAACCTCCATGAACAGCTCCTTATATAGAAGCATGATAACAGGTTAGAGCAGAAAGGCAAAAACATAAAAATGTTTTCCTGATATGTGACTTCTACCTGGAGTGAACAGTGAAATAAGCCAGAGCCTAATGTAGAGAGGATTTCTCTAGGGCAAGCTGAGCAAGAAAAGGAAAAGTCTGGAGGCGGGGTTTCAAAAGGAAGGAAGAATCCACAGAACAACAGGGTGCGAGGTTTGCCTCTGACAGAAATTAGAGGTAGTAGCTTGTCTGGAAATAAAAATATGTCATAAGAGAAGAACTATTCAGAATATATCAAAGGAACATTTTTATGTATATATGTTTAAATTACAATGTATAGTATAATTTCTTCTACCTAGGTTTCTTAAAATGTAGACTCTTTTAAATTAAAAATACTTTTTTTTTATCAGTGTTATACTAAATGTGATTTATGCCCTGGAACCAGTCCATGTATTCTTAAACATGAAATTATTATTAAAAACAAAAGTATTTAGAAATGTCTATAGCAAATTGACATTTTTATGACATATTAGTATACTTTTTGTTATGGATTTAATTGCGTGCCCCCAAATTCCTTAACTGAAGTCCCAACCAATAGTAATTCAGAATGTGACCTTATTTTGAAAGAGGCCCAGACAGGTGTATAATATTTGCTTAAACCAAAGTCAAAGGGCCTAATGCAATATGACTAATCAACATATAAGAAAAGGAGATTTGACACAGAGGCACGCACACAGGGAAAATGCCATGTGGGGCTGCAGGCAAAGATCAAGCTGTACTTCTACACACCAAGGGCCAACAAAGATGGCCAGCTAACCACCTGAGAAAAGCTAGGAGAGTGGTCTGGAACATCTTCCTTCTTATCACTCAGAAGAACTGACTCTCTGACACCTTGATCTCAGACTTCTAGCCTCCAGAACTATGAGAAAAAAAGGAAAAAAGGACAGGAAATTGTTGTTTAAGACACTTAGTTTATGGTACTTTGTTATAGCAGCCCTAGAAAACTAATGTATTTATGAAAGTGTCAATCCTTCATGTGTTGCAAAAAAGTTTTACATAAGGATTTTTCTAAAGCATGCAACAATATAGCTAAATGCATGTAATGATAAACTAAATGTGATGCATTTGAGTTTTCCAAAGCTAAACCCTAACCTTATTTATTTATTTTTTTCATCTTATTTAAGGCTTGGGCACTACAGTGCCTTCAGGAGACATGTAGATAATATAACTGAGTGAAGAGACTCATGGTACAACATAATAATGAAGAAAAAATGAATTATATGCATACAGGTTGATACATTGGCCACATAAAACATGTACGCAGACCCACCAGTTTGGTTGCTTTGTATTATTTTTCCTTTGGTTATCTCAAGCACAGCCATTATTTAACTTATTTTCTATTCTCAAGTATTTATCTTTATTCAGAGTTCTCTTAGGAACTACGGTCCTGTATATTCAACTATGTGTTCAACTTCTTCACTTGGTAGTTTTAGAGATATAGATCACTCCACATGTCCAAAATGAAAACATGTTTAAGTTAATAAAATTAATTGGTTTCTGATTTATGCCACTGACTTACACCCACTGTAAAGTCATGAAGCTCTACTAGTGATAATACATTTTCTCTTGTGATAGAAAAATATTGTTCACTACGAGGTCTGTCCAAAAGGGAACCAACCATGTAATATGAAAAATACAGACATTTATTGAAGAAGATACAAAAAACATTGTACACAGCATAATGATGCATCAGTCCCCTTCCAAGTAGGCACCTTGGGACCTCACACAGTTCTCCAAATTGCCAGCAGCTGCCCGTTTATATTTCCTGAATCTCATCGATGGACTGAAATCTCTTCCCTTTCAAAGGTGATTTCAGTTTTGGGAAAAGCCAGAAGAAACAGAGTGCCAAATCTGGACTGTAAGGGGTGCTGAGCCACCTCAGTGATTTGATGTTTTCCCAAACACCCCTGCATTGGATGTGATGCATGAGCTGGTGCGTTACCATAATGAAGCTGCCAATCACTAGTTGTCCATAGCTGCAGGCTTCTGAATCATCCAAACAGTTTCCATGGAGGAATGTTCAAGCTTCACACAAAATTTGATGCAGATTCATCAAATATTGCTCCACTTGTTCAGTCATTTTGAATGTGACAGCAATATAGCACACGCTCACTCAATTGCATCTACTGTATCCACTGACTAGTACAGTGAAGTTGTCATTGTTCACCCATGTGCATTCCAGTCCACTCTCTTTGGTTGTCAGGTTACATTGATATTGCACAAACCATTCTTGTTATATTAACAATGGCATGACTTTTTCTGGACAGACCAATTATACACATATATATTTTTGAAGTTCTTTAGTGAACAGTGGTGAGAAATATCAAAATCAATTATGTTCTTTCAGATCTTACTGATATAGAAGTCATCTTATATAGATAGTAATAGACTATCAAAGACAGATTGCTAAATATTTACACTAAATTATGTTTTTAGTAAATACATAGTTATCTTCTTTTTCCAATTAATGCTAACTGTGATGATATTATGCTTCTCCTGTTTAGCATCCCTATTCCTTACTTCATTGTGTGTATGTTTCATAGAGAGATGCCCATGACTTGGCTTATAGAATATCTCTCACATGTTATTTTATGATCTGTTGTAAAAAGGCAATATAGTACAATTTAGTGGCGAAAGGCCCAATCTCTGGAGCTAGTGTGTTTGTACCCCAATAGGAAGTTGCACCAATCTTGGTGCAAACACTATGGAAAACTGTGTGGAAATTCCTCAAAAATTTTAAAATGGTATTGCCTTATGACCCAGCCATCTGAAGAAACCCGAAACACTAACTCAAAAGAATATATGCACCCCCACATACATTGCAGCATCATTTACAATAGCCAAGATATAGAAGCAACCCAAGTGCCCAAAATAGATGAATGAGTAAAAAAAGATGTGTTACATATGTACAATGGAATAATACTCAGCCATAAAAAGAACGAAATTTTACTTTTTGTGACAGCATGGATGGACTAGAAGGTATTATACTAAGTAAGTAAAATAAGTCAGACAGAGAAAGACAAATACCATGGGATTTCACTTGCAAGAAGAATCTAAAAACAAAGTAGAAACAGACAACAGACTGACAGTTGACAGAGGGGAGGTGGGTTTGGGGGCATGGGTGAAAAAGGATTAAGAAGTGCAAATTTTAGTTACAGAATAGTCCCAAGGATGTAAATTACAACAACATTGGGAATATAGTCAATAATATGGTAATTAATATGCATAGGGTGAGGTGGGTACTTGAAATATTAGAGAGACCACTTTGTAAAGTAGATGATTGTCTAATTACTATGCTATACACCTGAAATTAATACAAAATAATATTGATTACAAACTGTAATTGAATAAGAAAATAAAATTTTGACATAAATAAAAAGTGACCAAATACGATCAAATAACTATTGAATATTTGGGAAATGTTAAATATAAATTAAAATTAACATCACCATATGGGAACCTTAGTGCACTGTTGGTGGGATTGAAGACTGGTACAACCACTATGGAAAACAGTATGGAATTCTCTAAGAAAACTAAAAATGGACATACCTTTTGACCCAGCAATTCCACTGCTTGGATTATATCCTAAGAACCCTGAAACACCAATCCAAAAGAACCTATCCACCCCAATGTTCATAGCAGCACAATTTACAATAACCAAGTATTGGCAGCAACCTAGGTGCCCATCAGTAAATAAATGGATCAAAAACTGTGGTACATTTACACAATGGAATTCTATGCAGCAGAAAGAAAAAAGGAGCTCCTACCCTTTGCAACAGCATGAATGGAACTGGAAAGCATTATGCTAAGTGAAATAAGCCAGGCAGTGAAAGACAAATACCATATGATCTCACCTTTATCAGGAACCTAAACAACAAAACAAACAAACAAGCAAAATATAACCAAAGACACTGAAATAGAGAACAGGCTGACAGTGACCAGAGGGGAGAGAGGAGGGAATTTCAGGGGAAAAGGGGAAAGGTTCACAGGAACAAGTATAAAGGACACATAGACAAAAACTAGGGCGGGGGGGCGGTGGAAATGGGAGAGAGATGGGGAGGGCTGGAGGAGTAAGCTGGGATGGGAGTAAAAGACAGAAAACTGTACAAGAACAATTAAAATAATATAATTTTAAAAAAAGAAAGTACAAAAATAATTAACATCACCAAATTTAATATAATTTGTCCTTACACATATATTGTTAGAGTAGAAAAATAGAAACTGGTGCTGATATGAATTCTTTTAAAAGTTTCCCATTAAAAAAATACTTTCCCGTCATAATTATGAAGTGTGAAATTAAGACTTTTCATGGTGATATCAATATGTCAAATTTTTGCTTTCATACTTTTCTAGTACTTCTTTTTTTTTTTTTTTCTTTTTACCCTTTGGGAACAATTATAAATTCCCAGCAAGTCTTAGATCAAATATTCTCATTTCAATTTTATTTAAACTACTGAAAATATAAACATAAAATCATCAAATATTGTTATATTATACAAAATGACATTTTATTAATTTTAAGTGAAATATGTGAGGTATAAAGCAATTCCTACATGGTCTATTAAAGTCTTCACCAACATTTAAGTCATAATATTTTTTATGTAATAATCATAATACCAGGCCTCCAACCTGCATTTTAACAGAGCTCCTTGGCTTCCTGGAGGAGGTCCTTCAACAAATGCTTATGAGAATCTGAAGGTCATCCTCATTCTAGTAAGGGTATAAAAAAAAATACCATCATGATAATAATTATTTTCACTGAGTTTTAGGTTTGTTGGTAATTATTATTTAGCATTTATTTTTGCATATTTCACAATCTTTTAAATTTAAATATTTTAAAATATAAATTTAAATAGTTTACTATCAACAGAAATGAAATGATGCTATTTATAACTCATAAGTAAATACATATAATAGATGGATTATCATATTTATCCATTGAACTATTTCATAGAATTTGTTAAATGTATTTGGTTTTAAGCTTCTAAACTTCATTTCTTTAACTTTTCCTTTAATATTCTGTTAGTTGACCTGAAATTAATGATGCAAGAACAGACAATCACTTTGTGACATATTTGGGACCTGCAAGAATTTTGTTTGAATAGATCTCTTATTATAAGGAAAAAGCTTAACTCTGACATTAATGAGAACTAATCATGTTAAATTTTCAGCCTACTGAAGCTTAACACTGACCTGTTTTATCAAAAGAATAGTTATAAACAGACATTTAGTTATGAGTAACACTACTAAAATTCCATGAGCTATAATCTCCCATTTAGTCTGAGAAATTAGACATTAAGTAAATACTTATACAGGATTTTAATCTTAACAAAAATATTTTAAGTGACATATAACAAATTTGTTTATTTAATAAGATTGCAAAAATAGCATGTGGCTAATCACCACTTGTGCTTGTGAACATGTGTATTCTTTTATGCATAGAGTGATAAAACTTGTAATCTAGACAGGTTCAAGAATCATCCACAATGCATATGGCAAAGTTAAAGTGGAAATTAGTATAGTGGCTGTAACAACGTATATTTCAGAATATATTTCATTGCTTTATTTCATTTAATTCAACCACTGGTTATTAGTGACTATTGGATAGGCAATATGTGCTAGGGACTGTGGACACATGAGAAAGATAAAGAAACAAAAGTGATGTCTTCATAGAATGAATTTTCTAGAGAGGGAAAAAACTAATCTAGAATCCAGAAAATATATATCAGCAGTAATTTGGTCTAAGCAATTCTAGAAATGAATGAATAATTTATAAACAAAAAAGGTGTGGGGGTGGGGAGTCATTTACCTCAGATAGTCTGGTCAGTCACAGCTCCTTTGAGGAGATGATAGGCAAGTTAAAATCTCAAGAACGAGAATAAGTAAGGTATATCAAAGTAGTGGGTAGAGCAGCCCAGCCCAACTGAACAGCAGGGGTTGAGAGCCTGGTGGAGAAAATAGCTCTAACTCTATATAAAACAGAAATTTATTACTGTGACTCATTTGCCCTTCTGGTAGCCTTCAAGCCAGGTGCAAGGTGAGTACTTGAGCAATGTGTGTGCTCTATGCAAAACAGAATTTCAGAATTATTTGGAAATAATTGAAAAAAACGTTCAAAGTTTATTTTTATCATCATTAGAAACATTAACATATTTGCCAATCAAAAAAAGATGTCTGAGGTTTTAAAAAATAAGACTTCAAGCTCTGCCTTCAGAAATTCCTAGCCACACTTCATATTCTCCCTCTCAAAAGCTGGCAAACATCCTGAAGGGATTCCAGCCATGTGTCTGAGTCCAGCTGCTTCACCCAGCAGGGTTTTGTTTCTTAAGCACCACATGTTCCAGGACATTTCAGTCTATCTTTCATAAATTTTCTCTTAACTCCTCAGACTCCCAAATAGTCCCAGAACTTAGAAAATGCCCTGTGGAGAGAATTGGTCAAGCATTTGAGTGTCCTCAGTTTTCTGCTTTCTGATTCTAGCTCTGCAGGTCAACTAAAGTCTTCCTGGTTTCTCCTTCCCCCAGCAGAGGCTCTGTGCTCTGGCTCAGCCTGATCTGCAACTGTGCCCAGAATCAGCAAATATCCACTCTCTTACGGTGAAGTGGACTTGAGGCAAAACTTCATTTATCGACTTAATCCTATAAAGCACTTTCTTTTCCTTTGGCATTTTGAATCAACAGGGATTTGTCACAGCTCAGGATGAGCATTCCATAATCTCAGAAATGACCAGGCATTTTGCTTTCCCTAATGCAATATTCCTCTATTTGAGTTCTATAAGCTCTCTTAGGAAAGATAAAAAGAAAAATATGTACTCCATATGTTATAATAGGTCTTCCTATAATGTATTAGCCTCATGCTCAATTAAGAGGCTATAGCTCTATGAACTGACCCAAACCTAGGAATTAGTAAGGAACCCCAGCCACAGGTGGGTCAGTTCAATCTTTGTGGGTCACATTAGATGCATCATTGTTGTTGTTATTGTTATTGTGTTGTGATGGTTGATGATAATGATGTTTCATTTATACAGTTCAAGCAAGGCCTTAATTTATGGTCCATCTGTTTTGTCCCTGGAAACCTCAGAATCAGCTAACTCCAGTTATAACTAAGATCAGCGCTGTTCACACCAATGAGATCATTAGATTTAAATGGAATGTTGAGAGAGCTGTCAGCTTGTGGTAGTGGAAGAGAAGAAGCAAGAGCTGTGGTCATCAAACAGAGTGAGTGCTATGCCAAGCAGTAGATATTGGAGGGGTGGGGCACATGAATACATGGAGAGAGAAGAATCTCTACTTTTCTCTAACTTGTGGGAAGACAACTGAATATTATATTTATGTGGAAATTGGAAGATAGAAACAGGTAGTAAGCTTTCATGACTACTCCCACAATAGTTCTCTTATTTGCTCTTGGAAAAGTAAGAGAGTATAAACATGTAATAATGTAGAAGCTTGAGGTCACACAGATGATAACATCTGTACTCTGTTTTCCAGTTGTAAACACCAATCCTTAATTAAAAAGTTAAAGAAAGGGAGTAGATAAATTTAATAAAAAATAGCCATGACTCTTCCAGAAAAACAGTGTTTCATTCTTTTTTATAGCCTAATAATATACCATTGTATTTATGTACCACATTTTTTTACCTAATCATCTGTGGATGGGCATTGGGCAGGGCATGGGAATTGGGTTAAAAAGATGAAGGGAGTAAACAGTTACAAAATAGTCACAGGAATATAAACTATAGCATGGGAAATATAGTCAGAAATATTGTAATAACTATGTATGGTGTCAGGTGGGTACTAGAATTATCAGAGGGATCATTTTCTAAGTTATGTAAGTATCTAATCACTATGTTAAACACCTGAAACAAATATGTGTGCATGTGTGTGTGTATGTGTACATATGTAAAGGGCTTAGAGAATGGTCTCACATGTACAAAAAAACCCAGAAAAATGTAGAAGGGCACTTTGTGGGTAAGTAGTAAAAGATAAAGAGACAATTAAATAAGGGTAAGAGAACACATCAAAAATGTGAATGGGCTCTGTCTGGTGTGGCTCAGTAGATTGAGTGCTGGATTGCAAAACAAAGAGTTGCCAGTTCAATTCCCAGTCAGGGCACATGCCTGGGTTGTCAGCCAGGTGCCTGGCGTGGAGCCCATAAGAGGCAACTACACACTGATGTTTCTCTCCCTCTCTTTCTTCCCCCTTCCTCTCTTTAAAAGTAAATAAATAAAATAGAATCTTTAGAAAATGTGAGTGGGAAAGAGACTAATAGCAAAAATAAGACAATCTCTGTCTTCACTGACCTTCCTTAAAAGAGTGTCCATGGTGGAAATTGGTTCCAAGGTAAGATTTATAACTGTCAATAAACCTGTTTTAACATCTATGTTTTGTCTGTCTCCTTGCAAGCAGCACTGGCCTTGAGATTCTTCTATTTGTGCATATGTATTAGAAACAAATTGAGTTAAATTAGTGTTTAAAGGTTAAAGAGTTTACATGAATGAGAACATAATATTTCCACCAGTAAATTGGTAAGCAATTTATACATGATGTTTTACATTATAACAGGTTTGTGTGAGGCCTCCTTCATATTTTTTAAAATTATGTTTTATTATTTCCAAGGCAGTACTAATTTCTTAGTGAACTAAATTACAACAAACTCATGGCAATTAAATAATTACCATAAATTTAATGATATTATTATGATAGATTACAGTATGGTTTCCAGTTATTCATGCTTCATGTATCCACAGTCTACTGTATTATTGTTTTCAGATGTTATACAAGAGGTGCTTTAAGTGTGTCTGAGTAGATGGGCTGGGGCCCTAGCATTTCTGACATTTCCCAGAGAAGAGCTTCTCTAAAGTAGCTAAGAACCCTTTTAGCCTCTGCCTTAGAATAAATGCATGTCAGGTCCAGCTGAGTCCAACCCATAGTGAGGAGCTAAGCCCATTCATGCCCACAGTATGGAGAAGAGCCAGTCTGCCAGGTCTACTCTTGATGAGCTGATTCACAACAGAGTTGAAGATGAGTGTGGGAATAAAGTTTATTGTTATTATATGTAACTGAGGTTTGAGTGGCTTGTTAATAAGCATTACTGAGTCAATTGCTGACAGATGAAGACATTGCCACCTAGAAGTGGAGTGCTACATTATCGAAAGTCTGCAATATGTGGTATGGGATTTGGAACTAGAGAGCAGGAGTTATGAAAACTATAAGATGGGTTTGAAAAAAAATAGGCCAGTTAAAAATAGAATTAAGAAGGATAGTAGAAACCTAGAAATGCTGCTATACTCTAGATTTTAATATGAAACTTTATATATACATATAAAAATTATATATATAAAGATTATATATATATATATGATTTCATATATATAATCTTTGGTCTCTCTAGCCAGCAATAGTTTAGAAGTTAAGACACAACTGTGAGGTAGAATTCAAAAACCTATGTGATCTTTAAAATACTTCCTGTAGATATAAACAAACAAAGCCAAAGCCTTGGCAGTCTCACCATTTAAATGAGTGTGGTAGTACCTATTATATCTTTATACCTAAGTAAATAGACTCCTAATAAGGTGAAGAATATGGTCCCACAAAATACAAGAATAATTTCTCTAAAGACTTGTAGGTAAGGCTGTTGGCACCAAGAGGTAACTGGAATTGAATGTGTGTGTGTGTGTGTGTGTGTGTGTGAGAATATGTATGTGTGTGTGGAGATATATATATATATATATATATATATATATATATATATATATCCAAATCTTTGAGAAATCTGTATTTACAAGAATGTTGCCAGTCTATTTAAAATGGGAAAACAGAAGAAAACAAAACGAAACCTCTTGTCCTCCACTTATTTACTATTGGCAGAGAATAAACTGAAAATGCCAAAGAGGCAAATGGAAAGATCCTTAGAGGAGGGCCTACACCAGTAAATGGAACCAGCATCTGGTCAAAAACTTTTCTACCCCAAGATTCAGAGTACAACTCAATGTTTGCCTGGCAGAATGTCAGAATTCCCAGGAGTTTGAGACTTTAATGGGTTTTCCATTACTCCTCTTTTCAAATGAGAGTATTTACTGAACTTATTCCATAATCATTTGTTGAGAATATGGGTGGAGAGTAACTTGTCTTTTCAGTTAGGAGGTCTCCATATAAAAATAACTGGCCCTGTGCCCGATATCAATCATGAGATCCTTAGCAACAATTAGTAAGTCTTAGTAAGTGGGAGTCAGCAGGTGAGTGAAATTTACATGTGGATGGATCCTAATAACAGTGATTAATAGAGTGGACTGGGGTAGACTTATTGGGTTTTGCCACTCTTAATTCCTCCCTGTATCAGTGTCTTATGCCATATAACTTACTTTGGCTAATTGGTTATTGACATGCATAATAGAGTAAGGGGTCAAAATATACTGACATGAATGGGCTTTCTTTTTTGTTCTATTGGTTCTCCTTCCACTAATGTTAACACACACAAAGTAGACCTTACTTGACCTTTTGGGAAGAAACCAAGCTCTACAGATCTGAAGCCTAAGAAGGAGCTTCACAACTGAGTCCAGTCTAAAAGTGCTAACCCAGAACTGTATTTAGAACTATGGAAATAGTACCAGATGCTATTAATGCGTGTCTCTGAGTTTGAGATAAATTTAAGGAAGGCAGCATATTTTTGACAATAGTGTACTAATAAAGTTATAAACCATGGATTTTATACTAGAGGCAAAACTACCCTCAGAGAAAGAATTTTAAAAATTACATAGGTAAAGGAGGATACATTTTTACATATGTAGGTTCATGTTAATAAAATTAAACATGAAAATAAAAATGTTTTTCCCCATAACACTTTGAAGAAAATTTTCTTCCTCTTGGGTCATTGCTGAAAATTAGCTTTAGGTCATGAATGGAAAGAAGACCACAAATAATTGATTTTTCAAATAAATATAATTTTCCCTTTAGTACCTTCAATATTAAAAATTTAAGTAAATATTCAATAATAAATATACAAAGTCTATAACATAAATTTCAAGAAATTAATATATTTCAGTTCTTTTATTTCCCTACATCATACTACAATTTGAAATGAAGAAAAATCTTCTTTATATTAGGTTATTGGGGGAAGTTTAAATTTTTAAATCTGACTTGTATTATGTTTCATAACTTTAAGATTATTTCAGAAAGCGAATTATTATCATCATAGTCTTTACATATTTCCCTTAAAATTTTCTATGATTTTAAAACTTTGTTCTATACCAAAATTAATTTTGGTTTATAACAAATATGTAAGGGTATTTATTTACTTTTATGGTAAATACCATAAAAGTAATAAAGTGGGGGGGTCATCTATACATAATGCAGGTATGGAATTGAAAATCATATAAGCTGAAATCTAACTGTACTTTTGTGTTTCAAGGATTTATTATTTTAAGTCAAACACTACCAATATTGTACACATAAGTTATATTAGACTATAATTCTCTAAATATGATCTTGGTATAATATTTTATATTGTAATATTTGGTATATTTCTCTCAATTTTGGATTTTATTTTGGTGTTACTTTCTGATACTTTTAACGAGTTTTAGAAAATTAAATTGTACAACATTGACTTGAATATGTATATCGATAGGGCCTCAAAGTGCCAACAGACAGGACTTGCAAGAAATGTTACAAAGGTTCTTCAGTCAGGGAAAAAAATATATATATAATGTTGTACTGAATGAAGTAGTAACACCCAAAAAATTGCCTGAAGTCTAGTTGAACAAAAGTTTCACAATTAAGGATATAATGAAGAAGCCACATTGAGACTAATAGGAAGGGCAGAAACTCAGAACAGACTAGTCCCACATCAACATGTGGTGGTTAAAAATCGGGAGGGATATCATGGCTTCAGAGGGCCCCACTGAGGAGTGAGGGGTCCCAGTCCTACATCAGGCCCCCTAGCCCAGGTTTCTCAGCCTGGGAAGAGAAGTCCTCATAATTTCTGGCTGTAAAAACTAGCAAGGATTTTGACTGAGTGAGACTGAGGGGTTCTGGTATCCCAGGTGTTCCCATTAATAGGCCCACACTCAGAATTATTCATATTCACTCACTACTGGCTCCTGCACTGGGATAGCACTTAAAAGGTATGAGTGATATACCTGGAAAAACTGAATTTTGTCAGGGCAAGAGCTGTAGGGGCAGCTTTTTTCCAGAGAGAGATAATGGAGAGGACCATTGTTTCCATTCTAAACTCTCCCTCCATAGACCCATCAGGCGGGCAACATATCTGAGTCTCCATCAACTTTTTTTTTAATTTAATATATTTTATTGATTATGCTATTACAGTTGTCCCATTTCTCCCCCATCATTCCCCTCCACCCTGCACACCCCCTCCCACCCACATTCCCCCCTTTAGTTCATGTCCATGTATCATAAGTTCTTTAGCTTCTACAGTTCCCACACTATTCTTGCCTTCCCCCTGTCTATTTTCTACCCACCATCTATGCTACTTATTCTCTGTACCTTTTCCCCCTCTCTCTTCCTCCCACTCCCCTGTTGCTAACCCTCCATGTGATCTCCATTTCTGTGGTTCTGTTCCTGTTCTAGTTGTTTGCTTTTGTTTTATGTGTGGTTGTTAGTAATTGTGAGTTTGCTGTCTTTTTACTGTCCTATTTTTGATCTTCTTTTTCTTAGATAAGTCCCTTTAACATTTCATAGAATAAGGGCTTGGTGATGATGATCTCCTTGAACTTGACCTTATCTGAGAAGCACTTTATCTTCCCTTCCATTCTGAATGACAGCTTTGCTGGATAGAGCAATCTTGGATGTAGGTCCCTGCCTTTCAAGACTTCAAATACTTCTTTCCAGCCCCTTCTTGCCTGTAAGGTCTCTTTCGAGAAATCTTGCTGACAGTCTGATGGGAACTCCTTTAACCCAGCCCTGGTGATTCACTGGGACCTATACCTTACCCAACCTGCAGTCCCAGTCAAGCTGTTTCCAGTGACTTTTCCGTAATAACAGCCTGCCTTGACTCATCCTTAAGACTTTCCTAAAGTTACCAAACAGTATCTGATCTCCATGTGCCCCATAGGCCTGGGACTAGCAGCAGCTGAATTTGGTTCACAGCTTAGCCTCTCCTGAGCACCTCCAAGGGCAGAATGAGTAGCAGCCATCTGAAGATGACTGTGTAGCTATTTCTGGGTGGCTCTGGGCAGGGCACAGATGGCAGTTGACCTTGGCCTGTGACGCGGACACCAGCCCCAGTGTCTGAGGTATTATGGATGAGATAAGATACATTCACATGAACTACCGAGTCCTGTGGAGGAAAAGGGATGGCATGGCTACTCTCTCAAGGGGAGAATGCACTGACCCTTGCCTTGACAGGTTTTATTGGCTTTCAATTTGCACTGGAATACAGGTAAAGCTCATCAATCTTTGTCAGGCAGTAATGATGAAACAATAGCATACAAAGAACTACAGGGCTTATTCTGAATCAGGGTCTGTTAGCTAAAGGGCTACAAAACTTTGGGAAACAAACTCATTTCCTGCTCGGACCCTTATCATTTAATTGAGAGCATTCTTAGCAAAGCAGGTTTCACAAGATTTTATATATTCTTTCTTAGGCCTGATCACCCAGGGGAACCTACCTTTCCAGCACAGGGCTGCACGGCCCTCTGTCATTGTTTCAGGCTTAAGTCAGACAGAGGAAGTAAGGCAGCCAAGAGATTAGGAGACTTCTCATAGACAGAATGAGGACTAAGGCTATGTCAAAGCCAAGGGGCAAGGGTCCATTACCCGCTTTTGCTGTAGCCCCCCAGTCCTTCCCTGGGGGCTCCCCATGAACATGCTTGTCTTAGGTCGTTCCTCCCTTGAGGAATCTTACCTGTCATTGACTAATCAAGCATTGGAGGATAGGCAGGGTAAAGTAAAAGGAGCAGAGGCAGCTCCCCTGCCAGGGAGATAAGATTTGTCTCCTTGGTGGTTTATGGTCCAAAGGTCACTCACTCAGCCTTAGCCATAGGGGAAGTTACAGCTTCTGAAACCAGGCAGGGCAGTTCCCAACAGGCCTGAGCCTCCCAGAAGGCCCAAGAGATACCTCCATGAGTAACACATTTAAGGGTAGGTCTCAGTGAGCACCAGAGCCCCACTGAAGTAAGTCCTGCTTTTCGGGGTTCACCCCCTGCACAGATGATCCTCCACAATGGTTGAAGTCAGACCTTGCAGCCAATTGGCCTGGGAGTAAATCCATCCTGTTGATGTGCCAACAACAATAAAGGCTCGACTACAACAAAAGGGTGTACACAAATAACATGGGTGGAGGGGGTCACCCTGGAGTACCCAGCTTGGGTGAACAGGAAGACTGTGCCACTGGACCCTACAGAACACATGCTACATAAGACCACTCTTTTCAAGTCCAGGCGCTGTAGCAGCTTTAGCTAATATATAGAAAGTAACTCAGAGAGTCTGCCAAAATGAGGAGATAAAGAAACATATCTCAAATGAATGAATAGAACAAAGCTCCAGGAAAAATATTAAAGAAAACAGGAATAAGCAATCTACTAGATGCAAAGTTCAAAACACTAGTTATAAAGATTCTCAATGATCTCAGTGAAAACTTTAACAAAGAGATAGTAAACAAAAACAGAACTAGAAAACAAAACAAAAAAAATGAACCAGTCAGAAATGAAAAATGCATTAACTGAAATTAAGAATACAGCACAGGAAATCAGCAGTGGAGTAGATGAAGCAAAGGACCAAATTATAGATTTGGAAGATAAGGAAGCAGAAAATACCCAATCAGAAGAACAAAAAAGAAAATAGAATTCAAAATGTAAGGATAATATAAGGAATCTCTGAGACAACTTCAAGTGTACAATATTTGTATCATGGGGGATGCCAAAATAAGAAAAGAGGGAACAAGGAATTGAAACCCATATGAAAATAATGACAGAAAGCTTCCCCAATCTGGTGAAGAAAATAGACATACAAGTCCAGAAAGTGCACAGAATCCCAAATGGGATGAACCCAAAGAGGTCTACACCAAGACATATCATAATGAAAATGCCAAAGGTTAAATACAAAGAGAGAATAATAAAAGTAGCAAAAGTAGTTAGCTATGCACAAGGGAGCTCTCATAAGCCTGTCAGTTGATTTCTCAACAGAAATCTGCAGGCTACAATGGATTTGCAAGAAATATTTAAAGTGATGAAGAGCAGGGACCTACAACCAAGATTACTTTACATAGCAAAGGTATTATTTAGAATAGAGGGACAGATAGAGTTTCCCAGACAAAAAAGCCAAACGAGTCCATCACTATCAAACCAATATTGCAAGAAATGTGAAAGGCCCTTCTTTAAGATGGGGGAGTTGGGAAAAAGGGAGGGGGAATGGGTAAATGGATTAAGAAGTATAAATTGGTAGTTACAGAATAGTCAAGGGGATATAAAGCACAGCATAGGGAATATAGTCAGTAATATTATAATAACAATGCGTGGTTGCAGGTGGGTACTAAATTTATTCAAATGATGACTTAGTATGTTATATAATGTCTAATCACTGGGTTTTACACTTGATATCAACTAATATTGTATGTCAAATGTAATTGAAACATAAAAATTAAAATAAAAAATAAAATAAAATTATGAAAACAGTTAAAAATAATACAGTGGTCCCAAATAGTATGTTCAAATCCTCACTTGAAAATAGAGTATGTTTGATGCCATTAAATATGCTGAAGGATCCAAAAGTGTGATGGACAAGGTAGATGTTATACTTACCTTACCCCAGAACCAAACTGGAATTATAACTAAAATGTATAACAATCAACCTGATTCAACTGAAGACATGCTGAATAGAAATCTTATGACCAAGGATTTATAGAAAAAGCCACATTAAGACTGGTAGGTAAGGGGAAGACAGAAAAAAAAAAAAAAAAAAGAATGGCCCCACACCCACTAGTAGCAGTGAAGATTCTGGAGTCATATCTCAGCAACAAACATTCCCCACGAGGAGCATGGGGTCTCCTCACTCCCAAGCCAGGCTCCCCCAGCCCAGAGAACCTGAACCAGGGAGAGGTGGCCACATAATGCCTGGCTGTGAAAAGCAGCAGGGATACTGTTGACCAAGGGGAGCAGGACACTTCTAGAGAGATACACATCCTTCTAAAGGGCTAACAAACAAAATCTTATTCACAGCCACTCACCTTGGACTCCAGAGGAGGGAGAATGGAGTACACTGGCGTCATCTGAGGAAAGACTGGGGTTTGTGGCTCTGGGGAAAGGGCTGAAGGAAGAGCTACTAGGATCCTTGTGCTGAGTCCCCATCTCGCATTGCATGGTTAAAGCATTCCCCTCTATACAGCATCATCCTGGGGGAAAGTAACAGTCCTCAACTTTAGACTTCCTTTTGCCCCATCCTGTGGAGTTCACACCCTGCTAAGGAGTGTGCTGCCAGAGCTGGGTGTAGAGGACTGGGCAGACTCATGAGGTATCAATGACTTAGTGGTATGGCTTTAGGGCAGAAGCTCCAAACCTGACTGGCACCTCCCCCTCTTGGGAGATCCTATAGCCCCATCCTGTAAGCTTTAGGTAGCCCCACCCTCTTGACTCCTGGTGGTTTTGCCCTGCTGAGGTTTGGGCAGAATCTAAGACACACAGAGGTATGTGGCTCAAAGAAAAGGGTCAATCCTCCCACCTTTCCCCAAGCCTGAATGGCACCTCTCCTTCAAGGGACAATTACTAGCCACACACTCCCTTATTCCTGGTGGCACCACCCCGTTGAGCTCAGGATCCTGGCAGAATCTTGGACAAACTAAGTTGTGTGACTCTAGAATGGTGGCCATTTAAGCAACATATGCTCCACAGATGCATAGCCCTTGTTTCATCTGGACAAACATTAATTTGTTTGGGTCTGATAAATTTCACTGGCTTCATCTGATGACTCTCTAAAACCCCACTCCACCCAAAGCAATCTGTAGATTCAACACAATTCCTATCATGATACCAAAGATGTATTTCACAAAACCAGAACACACATTGCAAAAATTTACATGGGATCACAAAGACCCTAAGTAGCTACCACCATCTTGAGGGAAAAGAAGAAAGCTGGCAAAATCATTCTACATGACATTATACTTCAAGGCCATAGAATCAAAACAGCATGGCACTGGCCTAAAAACAGGCATATAGATCAATGGAACATAATAGCCCAGAAACAAACCCACTCCATTATGGTAGATTAATATTTAACAAAGAACAGAAGAACATGCAAAGGCATAAAGATAGTCTATTCAATAAATGGTGTTGGAAAAATTGGACAAATGTACAAAAAATGAAATAAGACCACCCTCTTATAACATACACAAGAATAAACTAAAAATGGATTAAAGACTTAAATATAAAACCATAAGAATCCTAGGAAATAACATACAGAGTAAAATCATGGATATTTTTCATAGCAGTATTTTTTTTTGTGATATATCTTCTCAGGTGAGGGAAGCAAAAGAAAAAATAAACAAATGGGACTACATCAAATGAAAAAGATTTTGCACAGCAAAAAAAAAAAAAAAAAAAAATGATCAACAAAATGAAAGACAATCCACTAAATGGGAAAACATACTCACTAATGATACATCTAATAAGGGGTTAACACCCAAAATTTATAAAGAATTTATACAATTCAACATCAAAAATAATTTAATTTTAAAAAGTGGGTGAGGGACCTGAATAGACACTTCTGCAAAGAGTACATAAAGATGGCCAATAGACATATGAAAAGATGCTCAACATCACTAAACATCAGAGAAATGGAAATTAAATTCACAATGAGATATCACCTCACACCTGTCAGAATGGATATCATCAATAAATCAACAAACAAGTGTTGTCAAGGATATAAAAAATAGGAAACCCTTCTCCACTGTCATTTGGAATGAAGATTGGTGCAGTTTTCCACTTTATACTGTGGAAAACAGGATAAAGTTTCCTCAAAAAAATAAAAATAATAAAAATGGAACTGCCTTATGACTCAGCAATTCCACTTATGGAAATATATCCAAAGATACCCAAAACACTAATTCAAAAGAATATATGCACCCCTTTGTTCATTGAAACACATTTACAGTAGCCAAGATTTAGAAGCAAACCAAGTATCCATCAGCAGATGAATGAATAAAAAAGCTGTGGTATGTTTACACAAGAGAGTACTGCTTGGCCATTAAAGAGGAGGAAATCTTAGCTTTTGTGACAGTGTGGGTAGGCACAGAGAGTATTATACTAGGGAAATAAGTCAGGGAGAGAAAAGCAAGCACTATATAATTTCAGTTGTATGTGGAATCTCATGAACAAAATAAATAAGCCATCAAAATAGAAAGAGTCATAGATACAGAAAACAGTATGACAACTGTTAGATGGGAGGGGTTTTGCAGCTGAGTGAAAAATGTGAAGGGTTTAAGCAAAAAAGTAAAAGTCATACAAGATGGAGGTGTACGTAGACACACTGTGCTTCCTCAAACAACCAAAAGAAGGACAACAAGAATTAAAAAAAAAAAAAAAAAAAACAGAAATGACAAAAAATCAAATTGTATGGAAGTCCAACAACCAAGGAAAAAGAAGAAACATTCATCCAGACCGATAGGAGGGGCAGAGATGGGCAGCCGGATGGAGAAGACTCAAGGCAGTGGCTGGAGAGCAAGGCAGTGACTAGAGGACCCAGTGAGGCAGCAGCTGGTGAAGAGGGAGAGAGGGGGGAAATAGAACCACCAATGGGAGAGGGAGAGGGGGCAAAAGGTAAAGAGAATAAGTAGCCTAAACGGTAGGTAGGAAATAGACAGGGGAAGGGTAAGAATAGTATAGGAAAGGTAGAAGCCAAAAAACTCATATGTAGGACCCATGGACATGAACTAAAGTGGGGGAATGTGGGTGGGAGGGGGTGTGCAGGGCAGAGGGTAGTGAAGGGGGGAAATGGGACAACTGTAATACCATAATCAATAAAATATATTTTTAAAAATAGTAAAAGTCATAGACACAGACAACAGTATGTCAATTGCCAGAGAGAAAGGGGATTAGGATGAAGCAGCAGAGGGTAAAGGGGGGATGAATGGTGACGGAAGAATTCGCATTAGGTGGGGAGCAAACGATACAATGTACAGATGATGTGTTGTGTTGTTTACCAGAAACCTGTGTAATTTTGCTGACTAATGTCATCCAATAAATTCAATTAAAAAATTTAAAAGGTTTTGAGGTGGGATCCCTGGATTAAGTATGGGACCTATATGCAATTATGTGTATTTGTATAAGTAAAAGGAGGCAGATACTAAAGTGGTGTATGCACAAGCCAAGGAAAAATAGGACTTGCTGATAGCTACCAGAATCTAGGACAGAGAGAGGTTGTCCCACATAGCCTCCAGAAGTAATCAGGAGATACCTGCTGAAACATTGATTTTGGACTTGAAGCCTCCAAAACTGTGGGAGAATAGATGTTTGTTGTACCAAACCACCAAGTCTGTGGTAATTTGTTCTGGCTGCCCTAGGAAACTAATACAAATTCTGGTATTGGAAAGTGAAGTGCTGCTGTAACAAATATTACAAAGCTGGAAGTAGCTTTGACTTTGAATAATAAGTAGAGGCTGAAAGAAGTTAGATGCACACAATAGAAAAACATTGGATTGTCCTGAAGAAGTGATTGGTAGAAATATGGATATGAAGGTGATTAGTAAGAGTTCAGAAGGAAATGAGGAACACATTATTGGAGACTGGAGGAATTGCAGTACTTGTTCTAAAACACCATTGACCTAGGTTGAATTTATACTATGGCTGATGGAAAAGCAGAATTTGTAATGGATAATTTGCTGAGATTTTCAGGCAAAATGTCGAAGCTGCAGGCTAGTTTCTCCCTTTGTTTACAGTAAAATGTGAGAGGAAAGAGATAATTTAAAGAAGAAATTGCTAAGCAAAAATGAGCAGTATTTGATGATTTGGGAAATTGTCAGTCTATTCAGATTTCAAAGGAAGCTAAAATTAGGAAATCCACCCTTGACCAACCATGCTATGAAAAAATGAACCAATGATGTGGATGGGAAACATTTTACTGAAAATATTAGGTATATAATGCATGGATATAATTCACCCTCTTAACAGAAGCCAGGATTAGAAATTGGCTTGTCCAGGAAACATATGTAGAGGATTCTTTTGTAATGGTGAAGTCCCTTCTGAATTACATGGGAGACCTACAAGGTTTCTAGGAATGCTAGACCAGCAGAAACACAGCCAGAAAGGGACAGACTGGATAAAATGAAAGAAGGTTTTTGATTCCCACATTTCAACCTCTTCTGTGTGAAAGACAATATTAAGGAAAAAACTTACAAGCCACAGATTGGGATAAAATGGTTTCTACATAATTTGATAAAGGATCTTTCTCCCAAATGTACAAAGAACACTTAACACATAAAAATAAGAAAACAACAACCTATTATTGTGTTATATATATATATTTTTTAAAATTAAAAAGGTCATAAAATTGTTTATAAATCTAAGACTCTAATAAATACAATCAATAATAAGTTGAGATACAGATGAATATTTGGCTAATGTATTTACACAGATATCCTTTTAGCAAAACCGAGTCAAATTACCCACGTTTATGATATTTAATTCAGAATGTCAGAAGCCATAAAACACATATAAAATATAAAAAAAGACTGTATTTACATAACAGCTCTAACACTGTGTCATAATTTATATTTATTTATTTAGAAAGAAAGAAAGAAAAAGTTTATTCCTGATAATACAAATACATTTTTATACTTGTAAATATTTTTTAATTTATTTTATTTTATTTTATTTTTATTTTTATTGTAGTTCAAGTACAGTTTTTTGTCTTTTACTCCCAACCCAGCCCACCACCCAAGTCTTCCCCACCTCCCTCCCATTTCCAACCCCCTTAATTTTTGTCCATTTGTCCTTTATACTTGTCCCTGTAAACCCTTCCCCTTTCTTCCTGAAATTCCCTCCCCTCTCCCCTCTGGTCACTGTCAGCCTGTTCTCCATTTCAGTGTCTTTGGTTATATTTTGCTTGTTTGTTTGTTTTGTTGATTAGGTTCCTGTTAAAGGTGCTATTATATGGTATTTGTCTTTTACCACCTGGCTTATTTCACTTAACATAATGCTCTCCAGTTCCATTCATGCTATTGCAAAGGGTAGGAGCTCCTTTTTTCTTTCTGCTGCATAGAATTCCATTGTGTAAATGTACCACAGTTTTTGATCCATTTATTTACTGATGGGCACCTAGGTTGCTTCCAACACTTGACTATTGTAAATTGTGCTGCTATGAACATTGGGGTGGATAGGTTCTTTTGGATTGGTGTTTTGGGGTTCTTAGGATATAATCCAAGTAGTGGAATTGCTGGGTCAAAAGGTAGATCCATTTTTAGTTTTCTTAGAAAATTCCATACTGTTTTCCATAGTGGTTGTACCAGTCTTCAATCCCACCAACAGTGCACTAGGGTCCCCTTTCTCAACATCCTTTCCAACACTTGTTGTTTGTTGTTTTGTTTATGATGGCCATTCTGACTAGTGTGAAGTAGTATCTCATTGTGGTTTTAATTTGCATCTCTCTGATAGCTAGTGATATTGAGCATCTTTTCATGTGTCTCTGGATCCTTTGTATGTCCTTGTAAATATTTTCTTATGTTAAGTTTTTTATTCTTTTTAATTAAACTTGTTGGGGTGACATTGGTTAATAAAATTATATAGGTTTAAAGTGTACAATTCTATTATATATCATCTGTATAGATTTTTTTAAGCAGAAAACATAGGTACTAAATTTATGGACAATGATCCTAAAAAGGATTTTATAAATTTGATCCCAAAAGCAATGGGAGTAAAGGCCAAAATAAATGAATGGAACTATTTCAAACTAAAATATTTCTGCACAGCAAAAGAAACCACCATGAAACAAAAAGGCAAGCAACCAAATGAGAGAGGATATTTGTAAACAGCAGTTTTGACAAGGGATTAATACCCAAAATGTGTAAAGAGTTCATACAACTCAACACCAAACAAACAAGCAATTCAGTTTAAAAAAATGGGTAAAAGACCTGAACAGATTTTTTGGTTTGTATGTCTAGTAGCCCATATATATATACATACATACATATATATATGTATGTATGTGTGTATATATATATATATTCAAAGCTGTCTAACAACCCATTTTAAAAGTGTGAAAAATATTAGAATAGATATTGCACCAAAGGGAATATACAGATGGCAAATAAACATATGAAACACCAGCCAATATAATTTTTCATTAAAAATTTCAAATAAAAAAACAAAACAAAACAAAAATACCACTACATACCTACTACAGAGACTGAAGTCCAGAAAAAAAAATAAAACCTGATAATACTAACTGCTAACAAGAATTCAGAACAACAGGAATTGTCATTTATTGCTGGTTGGCATGCTAAAAGATATAATGGTTTGAGAAAGAGTCTGGTAGTTTCTTGCAAAGATATATGATGGGTGATCCCTCAAAACCAATATTTTATTTATAAAAAATTGTGTATGTACTCTTACATGTTTAAACTTCAGTCACCTTCAGAATACTCTCCATTCAATGCAATATGGCTATCAAGACATTTTTGCACTGCTCAAAACGGTTTTTGAACTCATCAATTTTGATGCCTTTTAGAGCTACTGCTGTTTTTTTGTTTCACCTCTTCCACATTGACAAACCATTTTCCTTTGAGGACATTTTTCATCCAGAGAAACAAAGAAGTGTCTTGAGGCAAGTTGATCGGGTGAATAGGGAAGGTGGGGCACGGGGGTCATGCTGTTTTTGGTCAAAGATTGCTGAACACTCAGTATAATGTGGACAGGTGAGATTGTAAATCACCCATCATGAAATGGGCAAGTGCATTGAAAGAGTCTTCAGAAAAAAAAAATTACTGAAAACCAATGCAGCCTCTCACAACAATACCAGCTAGTATACTGGTACACATGGGTTTCTAGAACACTCACCTAGCAAGGGAAGTCTGTACTATGTGGGACCTTCCCTCCAGAAGATAATTCTGCTTTTGGGGGGTCCCCCCTCATACATAGTCCTGCCATATGATCTAGCAATTGCACTTTTAACTATTTTGGAAAATTTAATTTTAACAAAAAAGAACTGCACAGGAATTTTATAGCAACTTTATACATAATTGCCAAAAATAGGAAGTGATCAACATGTCTTTCAATAGGTGAGTGGATAAACTGTAACACTACCATAAAATAGACTATTATTCAGCAATAAAAATAAATAAGCTATCAATCCACAAAATGACATGCATAAATAATAAACTGATACTGTGAAGTTAAAAATGCATGAGAAAAGACTAAATACTCTATGATTTTAATTATGTACCTTCTGGAAAAGGCAAAACTACAGACATGGTAAAAAGATCAGAAGTCACCAGGTTTGTGGGTAGAGGAGGGGAGGATGGTGAGTAGGTGATATGCAGATGATATGCACACTTCCTTCACCAGGAGATACCTCTGACATGATTGCTCTACCCCAGATAACATTTTCTCCCATGCTTCCTGTTGCTTAGGCTAAAATATTTAGGCCATCCTCTATTTCTCACTTTCATTATATTGCACATTCAGTATAGTTGCAAATTACATTGTGTGTAACTTCAAAATATAATCAGAATAATACTACCATTGAAACTATTTTGTGTAATAGAATATTCAATGCTAGATACACAGTACTATGCATTTTTAAAACCTATGTGACTTTATAGTAGAAATATCATATCATATATCAATGTATCCATAGTTATATACATATCCATAAATGCTTATATCCATCCCTATATATATATATGTATGTGTGTGTGTATATATATATATATATATATATATACAGATACATATATATATGTGAGGATGGAATGAAGAATGTGATAAATACTATACACCTATATTATAAATTTATGAAACAACTTCACTGACACAAATAACTTTCAAAAAAAGTTATTTTATTTTTTTTCAAACAAAAAATACCTAAAAAATAAGTGCACAAATATACTCTGGTTGATAAACTTGTTTCACACAGTGATCTGGCCTTAATAATTATAAATTAATATACATATTACAGTTAAATATATAAATGTCACTGATAGGTGTCAAGTTTCTCAAAGTTGCAGGCGAAGTTTACAGATAAGAATATGTGGGAGGCTACAATTATCCATGTGGTGATAGATTAGTATTAGCAACATTAGCATGAATTTGTGTTTAGCATAAAGTCTGTGCACGTAGTTATGTGTGTGCATGCCCACTTACACAAGTTACTATACATTCATATATTTCCTTCTTTCGACTGAGATAACCTAGCTCTAATGATATACCAGTAGTAATGACCACACCTAGCACCCAGATCTTAGTTCCTAATTGAATTTTCCAATAAAGTAAAGCAGTGATCTTTGAGGGAATAGCTGATTCTAGCACTAAGGAAGGAAATAAGCAAGATGAGTCTAAAGCACATCAGTGTCAAAAAGTAAGGAAATGAACGCAAAGAAAAAGAGAGAACAGAAGAGAAAGGGAAAGAAAAGAAAAGCAGAGAAAAGGAAATGAGAGGAGAGGAGAGGGGAGGGGATGGGAGGGGAGAAAGAAAACAAACAAACAAACAAACAAACAAACAAAACCAAGAAGGAGCTATTCCAAAAGGGTCCAGGAGCCAAATGAGAGAATTTACAATGGTCAAAGCTGAAAGAATTTGAACAACAAAATAAATACCTAAAATTGTATTGAATTATGATCCAGGGTATGAAATGAATATATATGAGTCCATACACTCAAGTATCTGTAGAGAATAAAAATTCAGAATTAATCAGATATTACAAGCAAGGATATAATTATGACAATAGTTACCATTTGTTAAATGATGACTTTCACAATTTATATATCCTAACTAGAATTCCCCTTCAAACATTACTGGCACTACTACTAGACAACTCTGAGCTATATCCCTAGCCCCAGATGCTCTTTCTCCCGCATTTCCTGTTACTTAGGCTAAACATTTGGAGACATTCTTTATTTCTCCCTTTCATTATTTTACACATTTAATATATATGCAAATTTGATTGCTTTTAACTTCAAAATACAATCAGAAAACCACCATCATTTTAGCAATTCCAGTGATATTATAAGGCAAGAAACCACCATGTTCTTATTGGATAATTCTAAAACCTCCTAATCTGGTGTCCTAGACTATGCTTCAGCTCTCATACACTTTGTTCTTAACAAGAAGCAGAGTGATTGATTTTTTTTTTTACAATTATAAATGAGTGCAGATTATTTCCCACTTAAAATCATCAAATTTTATAATTTTTAATCAATTCCCATTATATATCAAATTTTATGTAATCATCACAAAGGAGGCACTTTTAGTAACTTTCAGCGGTTGTTTAGGATGATTTTATTGGAATTGGAATTTTTTTATATATTTCAAGCTCAATTTTAAAGAATATCATTATGCAGTTCCATCCTCCATGATTGTGAAAAATCTGAATAGTCTTTTTCTTTCTTTAGTATAGCTTTAATAAGTACAAGAAGATAGTTATGTGACCTTTCTATATGCTTTATCTTCCCTGTAGAAGATAATTTCTATCAAATAAAAATGAAGCTAATCAGAATAAGTGTTCACTATAGGTATCTGTTCATTTTTCATCATTATGTTACAACAAGAAGATGATATGAAGATTAGTCTTTGATTTTAATTTAAATTGATTTTACTAGCAAATTAGATTTGGTTATGCTTCATAAGGAAATATTTTGTGTAGCAAACTGAATTGCCTACCTTTACAAATTGCTATGAATAAGTAAAGGAACTTCATTTCATGCAAACTTTTTAATATCTAAGCAGAAATGTAAGATTTACTCTTACAATCATCTGTGGTTCTACTGCATTAAGAATTCTATTTATCTAAGCAAAAAGAAGAACTTGCATTTAGTAATGTGCCTCTGTGCTTCTTTACTGTATTACATGGTACTATAACCTATTCAACATCTTTGCGTGTTTTAAATGTGATCACAGTGATGAATTCGACCTATCAGCAAAAGTTCTTAAAGCTTTTATTCAGTGCCATACATATAATTAGCATTATTAACATTGTTTTCTTAGAAATGTGCATATTCAGTTCTAAATGATTAAGCTTTTTTCTCCATATTAAACATATACAGCACCCTAAACTTTTTTTAATTTTATGGATCTTTAAGTCTCTATTTTATTGTAAAATCTATAGCTCTTTATTTAAAATGGCAATTAGCCATTAGAAACTGTATTTCTACATTGATTACAATTAATGTGAAATTAAAATTAGATATAAAAATAAAAGTATTCAATCTGGATAATCTACAAATTAAAGTTACATAGAACTAGAGTTGATATTACATTAACCAAATAATTAGCATTCAACTCTCCTATAGAATGTGTTCATTGCAAATGATAACCGTTCCTCTATCCACTTCTTGTCCCACAAGTGCCAGTTATATCATAGCAGTGAATTATACCTTGTTGCTGTCGGACACTATTTATTGGCTAACAATTTCTCTTCCTTAGTTCATTAAGCCCAAATTTTGTTTGAGCCCCAGTATGTTGAGTTAAATAGAAGCCTCTTCTCTCATCCCACTTATTAGTTGTCATTGGTCTAAATTAAACATGATCATTTCGTATCCTTTTCTAGTTTGCTAGTTAGGAGTGAGAGGGTGACTTAATTCTGATCCATGAGTCATAAAAAGTATACTGAGCCAAATTTTAAGAAATCTCACTTGCAAAATAAGAGAGAGAGAAAGATAATTTTTTCTTGTTTTATTTTTTAATGTTTTTTATCAGTATTTTTTAATTGTTGATATTGTACAGTTTTCTGTCTTTTACCCCGCCCCCAGCCCACCACCCCAGCCCTCCCCACCTTCCTCCCATTTCCACCCCCCATAGTTTCTGTCCATGTGTCCTTTATACTTGTTGATCTAAACCGTTCTCCTTTTCCCCTGAAATTCCCTCCTCTCCCCCTCTGGTCACTGTCAGACCGTTCTCAAATTCAGTGTCTTTGTTTATATTATGCTTGTTTGAAATGTGGTTTTTTTTGAAGATGTGATAGAGATTTGGCAGCTTCCTTTACAGCATGAGGTGACAAACCTAAAAGCAAAAAACTAACACTCTTTATTAGAATGGCATAAGACCCATATGCTTAACCAATGAGTTGTTGCCCCAAACTGAAAGTACTTAAGATCTGGATTTGTTGCTAGGTGAAATACTGAAATGTCTCTGTTGTTTGTGTTCCAGAGTTGTGCACTCATCCTCACTGATACAGCTTCTTTTACTGTTCCAAAGTTTTGATCCTAAATAAATACACACGATTAACAATGTCTACTGTTGTGGGCAATAATTTAATTAATGGCTCACATTTATTATACAACTGTTATGGTTCTCTGTCCTTTTGCATAGGTTATTATATCCAGTAATTATAACAATCTTATAAAATATGTAATTATACCTACTATGAGGTAAGGTAAAAGAAGCAGAGAGGTAGAAAAAAATGCACACAGGCTAGAACTTGCAAATTCCCACCCAGGCAGGCTCACCTAGAGCTCCAGTTCCTTGCTTTATTGATGAGGTACCGTCAAAGAATATGTAAGTAGAAACAGAGTAGCTTAGAATCACATCATATAATTCATAATTTGTGTAAAAATAAAAAACAAAGAACTAATAAAACAAATATATTTTGAATAAAAAATAATACAAAATAAGACTGGAAGGGTATACTTTGTTATAAATTTTCTATTACTATTATCTCTTGTAATTTATATACTAGATATTCCATTTAAGTAGTGTAGACATGGAATTTTTTTGAATGATTTAATGTGGCTGGGTTGTGTGTGTGTGTGTGTGTCTACCTAACCATTATGTTACACACAATGTTATTTGCCTAAACAAGTGATATACCACTATATTTTTTTACTCTACTCAAAACATTACTAGGCATCAGAAAAATCTTAGAAATGTTACTTACTATTATACTTAAATGAACTTGAACCTGTGATTTAACCTAACTTCTGAACCCATTCTTTCAAGAAACCTGTCAGAATAATAATATATTATATTCAAACTTTGGAAAGAGAAGAAATGTCTACCTTGGTTAAGAAACATGTACCATTAAACCTCTAAGTCAAATTTCATGACTTGAACTAAAGAAAGTGTGAGTGAAATAAAAATAAATTTATTTATTTATTTTTATGTTTCCTTAAGCTAGAGTTCTATTTATCAAGATATCAAATTACGTGGAAAAACGTGAGTCTTTTTTTTTTTTAATCCTGTGAAAGAATAAGAGTATTAAGTATAGTTCCTCTCTAGAGCTGTGAATTTACCTTTTATATAATCTCCCCGGATTCCACTGCTGTGATCCCATTGCTGTGACCTTGCACTTTTGATCTGGTGATCTTACATCTCATCATGTAACAAACAGCTTTAACTCTCTGTTTCCATCTCTCTGGGAAGAATGTGTGCATTTTTCTCTTATGGTTTTGGCCTTTACCTTGTATAATGCACATACTGATATTATGATATAGATATTAATGTATTAATCACAATAAATCATAAAATAAAGTATTTCAGAATGAGTACAAATAGTATGGAGTATTTTCTAATTTGTGAGCAAATTAAAGACTAGTATAATTCCTACATTACCCTGTGGTGTGAAAATTGATTTAATATTTATTTCTGATTGTTTTCTGCATACATTAATATATTTTATTAATGATATTCCAAATTAATTATATATTCCATATTTTTACTTTTAACTATAATTATTCTGCCATAGTAGTTTTTGACAAGAAAAATTGGAACTATATATGAAGAGTTTGCATATTATACACAGCATTTTCATTATACAGATCAACATAATTTTAAGTACATAGCTTGGTAACATAATATGATAGATAAAAATGATTAGAAAAATGCCTATGCCTTTGGAAACACACAGAATTGTATTTATGGTCAACAAAAATATTTTTAGGCTGTTGCTTAGCAACCTGCATGCAAGGAAAAATTTGCATCCATACTTAAAGAATAAGAGCTTATGATATTAAATTCTTTAACAGTGTTTGGTATTATTACTCATCAAAGTTCATCAATAATATTAACTTGGTTGGCTTTCTAATTTCATTTGTAGTTATCAGTTTACTTATTAAATTTAACATAAAGCAATAAAAATACCCATAAAACCTTAAAAAAGAAGGAAAAAGAGAGGGCGAGGGAAAGTTGAAGAGAGGGAGAAAGGGAGGAAGGAAGGGTGGGAGAGTGGAAGAAAGATGAAGAATCTCATCTTCAGATGCAACGAGCCATTTTACTACCCCTTAGGGAAAAGAAACTAATATTTCTGTGAAGTTACTATTTGCCCTTTTTTTTTTCTGGGGCTATTTGATGGCAAATACAACTATATTCTTGTGAAATATATCTTCAGTGAATTTCATATAGGAAAATTCAAAACGGAAATACAAAAACAGATGCCTACAACCACGAGTATGTGAATATTGGCTCTTTTACCACACTCATTTTGCCAAGATACCTTTGCCAAGCCATACATTTCTACTTGCATCCCGAGAAGAACAGCGGCGGCATTGTTAGAATCTAACAATGAATCACTTTCATTTTTATTTTCTCTTTAAATTTTTTTAAATCACAGGAAAAAAACCACAACCCTAACTACTTACCTACAACAATATTATGACATTATGATAGTTGTTCACTCATTAACCCTAACTTATATCTTTACATAAAAAATAAGACTTGTATATTTATTTCATGTCTTGATATCCCTATTACTGTTAATTGTATCACTATGATGCCAATGGTCTAAATTAGAAATCAGTTGTTGTCCACACTTATGTATTCCTGCTACTGGTATGTAATAGGAAACTCTAACTTGCTTAATTCTTTTTTTTTTTTTTTATTCTTGTTCAAGTACAGCTGTCTCCATTTTCCTCCCACCACTGTCCCCAACCTCACCCACCCCCACCTCCCACTCTCAATGCTATCCTCCCTTTGGCTTTGTCCATGGGTCCTTTATACATACATACATGTCCCTTGACAACCTTTCTCCTTCTTTCCCCCATTATCCTCTGGTTACTGCCAATTTGTTCTTTATTGCAATGTCTCTGGTTATATTTTGCTTGCTTATTTGTTTTGTTGATTAGGTTCCTGTTAAAGGCGAGATCATACGCTATTTGTCTTTCACCACCTGGCTTATTTCACTTAGTATAATGCTCTTTGCTTAATTCTGTTACCTATTTTCCCCCCTCAAAGCCAAATCATTCTGTACATACTGCACTTGCTTCAGTTCTTTCCTCCATTGTCCTTAGAAGTGCTTCTAAATTCTTTTCATTTAGTTTTTGCTCTCCAAAGTGTATAAATTGTTCACAGTGTTCTTTCTGCATCAATGATATCACTAACTTAAAATCAGTCCAAGGCTTCTTATTGCCTGTGCAGCAAGTAAAAACTCTTAACATGATGTAACACATGACCCCAAGAGTAGCCTCTTCTGAGCTTTGCTACATATACACATATTACATGCAATATTCAATATTGAGATCATCATAATTTTCTAAATTTGGTATTTTTTCTTTCCATTACTTTAGGCATACAATGTCTATGCTTATAATTTCTTTCTTTTTCCTATTTGGAAAACAACAAATTCTTGACACTCAAATTTATCTTTGCTACTCCCCAAAAGCCTCTGTTTAACTCTCCTTCCTGGAGAAACTTAATATTTCCTCATCAGTGTTAGTGCTCTAGCTGACACATTCTTCTGTTACTATATCTTATTATATTTCTTTATAAGTCAGCACCTCTTATATGATAAGTAGGTATATCTGTCTTCAATTTTCCCCTCTCAGGACCTATACATGCCTTTTAGGCTCTAGAGTTTGATGTTTAACAAATATTCAATAGCTCAATAATGTGATGTTGAATAAATAAATTAATAAATCTACTAAATCAATAATTGAAGTAGTAATATAAATTTTAAAAGATAACATTTATGGACACATTTGATCTTTGAAAAAGTTAGCCTTTGTTGTTCAGTGAAAAGAACTTTGAAAAGAGATTCTCTGACTTAAAGCCAGGATTTGACATTTACCTTCATTATTCAACAAATGTCTATGGGCTATGAATTATTTACCCTTCACATAATTAAAATGGTTTCTACCATAATATACTTACAATCATATAGGCAATGGTTTATGACAGAAGAGATGGGCTGACACTTGTCAGCATGAAAATGTTTATAAGATTGAGAAAAGAGCCCTGGCTGGTGTGGATCAGTGGATTTAGCATCAGCCTGCGAACCAAAGAGTCGCCAGTTCAATTCCCAGTTGGTGCACATGCTTGGGTTGCAGGCCAGGTCCCTGTTAGGGAGTGTGCAAGAGGCAACCATACACTAATGCTTCTCTTCCTCTCTTTCTCCCTCCCTTCCCCTCTGTCTAAAAATAAATAAATAAAATCTTAAAAAAAAAAAAAAAAAAAAAAAAAAAAGAGCCACTTACCCCGGTTTGCAGAGCTGATGCATACCTCAAGGAAATAGTAAAACCTGAATTATGTTTAGAGAATGAACAAGTCCAAGCCAAATGCAAACATATATAGGAGACATTTGAAGGAGAGGAAATAGTAGGGGGAAATGCTTGGTGGTGAATGATATTTGGAGGCAACTACAGGCAACTAATACATGGTTAGGTTTCTCCTTCCTTGTGATCCAGATTAGGTTAGGTGACCAGAGTTGTAAGAATACATGTAGAAGCAAAGAAATGTTTATTAAAGCATTCCTTAAATGTTTACTGAGAGCCAATAATGTAACAGGCACTATGCTAGGTTCTAGGGATATAATGTTAATCACATCAACAATAAACCTCAAGTTTACACAGCCTTATATTCTAGTGTTAGAGAGAGCTATGTATCTTAAAGTCTCACACATAGTTAACAAAATTGTGACAGAAAAGTTAGAGCATGATTAGCGTATGCAATGAGGGAACTGAAGCCTAAAAAAAACTCATCTAGAGTTAAAAAGCCAGGTTTCACAGACACTAGACATTTACTCAGAATCCAACAGCATCCCTACCAACCCATTGCTGTGTTGGATTTCAAGAATACGAGGAAATTGGGAGAATGGGTAACCTAGTTTAGGATCAGAGGTAACAAGATTGAATTGTTTGTAGGAAAACCAAGATGATACTCCAGAGTGGGATCTTAACTGAAATAGTTTTTCACCAGTTTTTAGATGGCAGATAAGAACATGGAAATGGATGAAGATAGAAGCAACGACTAAACCATATATTAGGAAATAATATTCCATTACTGAGTTTCATTGTTTTTGTTGAAAAATTGTTTGTCATTATTTCTGTTACTTCTTGAAAATTAATATTTTCTTTCCCTCCCTCCTGCTTTTAGAATTGTTTCTGTTTTTTTTCTTCACAGTTTTACTGTAACGTGCTATTGTGTGTTGTTCTTTGTGTTTATTTACCTTGGTAGAGGTCACAGTCCTCCATGAATCTATAGGTTATTATTACTTTTAAATTTAAAAATATAGTAATTAGCTTTTTAAATATTGCCACCGCCATGCTTTTATGTGACTTCACATTTTATGGAGCTTCAATACACATAGGATAGACGTTTTCACCAATTTTTCCTGTATGTTTCTTTTTACTCTGTATGCTTCATTTTGAATATTTTCTATTAACATGATTTAATTTTTTCTCATCCTGAATTGTTTTTCTCTTAAATACAAATAACACATTTTTTAATTTCATTTATTGTGGGGCTTTTATTTTATATATTTTACTCCTCACCTGAGGACATTTTTTCATTGCTCTTAGAGAAGAAGGAAGAGAGGACAGTAGAGAGAGAGAAATATTGATGTGAGAGAGAAATATGTATGTTAGTGCCCATACACATCTGACCAAGGATGGAACCTGCAACCTAGGTATGTGCTCTGACTAGGAATGAACTTGAAACCTTTTGGTTTCAGAATGACACTTCAACCAACTGAGCCACACCCACAAGGGCTCATTGTGTTTTTCTGATATAGAATATTCACTTGAAGAATGACTATTCTGTTTAAAGAAGATTTTAGTGACCTTTTGATCTTATTCATTTTACCCATTGTCTTATTTTCTTGAATGGTTAACCATTATATTTTAATTTTTTGTCAGCAGGATCCAATCTCTGGAAACCCTGGGATCTATTTCTGTAGTATGACCATTTTATTGTATGCGAATTTTAGTGATGTTCTAGAACAGGCTCACACCCACTTGGGAGAGCAAACAGTAAGCATCTCTTCCTAACTCTGCATTCAATAAGTTTACATGAGTAGTGTGAAATTGTAAGCAAATGCATGTCTGGCTGACTGCTGCTATGAAAGCCAATACTCAAGAGTCAAGTACTGCTCTTGTTGGTGTGGCTCAGTGGATTGATCAAAGGGTTGCTGGTTTGATTCCCAGTCAATCACATGCCTGGGTTGTGGGCCAGTAGAGTGAATGCAAGAAGCAACCACACATTGATGTTTCTCTCCTTCTCTTTCTCCTTCCTTTCCTTTCTGTCTAAAAATAAATAAATAAAATCTATTTTTTTAAAAAAAGAGGCAGGTGTTAATGTAAAGGAAAGTGGTTTATTTTCAGGTGCCAGCCATCTGGAAGATGGAAGGCTCATGTCTTAAAGCCCATCTCCGTATCTCAATGAAGGCAGAGGTTTCAAAGGGAGGGAGAGGGGAACAGAATAAAAAGATCAAGGATGAGGACTAAAAATGGTATCTACATGCAGATGAGCACAATGCATTCCAATAAGGCAAGTAATGGTCTGGTGTACATCATCTTGGCATCACATCATCCTGGAATTGTGTCATCCTGACTCCACAGTTGGAAGTCAGCAAATCTCTGGGAGATGGAAAAACTTAAGGTCAGAGTCTGTATCTTTTGAAGTTAGTTCCTATGATTCTTACACAAACATATTCATCTACAAAATACATATCAGTCAGAGTCCGCATTTATGGAAGTAATGTCAAAAGAATGGTGGGGTGAGTTGTAATTTCCTGCTGTTAAAATTTTCACTGTTACAAAATCACTCATGGTGGGCATATTTACATATGGAAAGGAGTAAAAGTCACAAATCAATTATCTTCTATTTTCCCAAAGCCATTGCAATTGGTCCTGTTTTAGCATTCCTGGTAATTTTTTTTAATCTAATGACAAATATTGCCTATAAAAATGTTATAGAACAGCAATTTTCCAATTTTTTTTCATTTCATGGTACACATAAACTATTACAAATCTGTGGCACACCAAGAAGTATATTTTGGCCAATCTGACCAAAAAATAGGTACAACTTTGATTAGTTCATACCAACAGCTATTATTGTGTTGGTTGTTGTCATTTGTTGATTTGACAGTCTAAGGAAAAAGAGGTCAGTGTCCCTGGCTAAATGGTCTGGTATTGCATGTTTTCAAAATTCTTGTTGAAAACAGGTTGAAAGTTGCTGTTAGAGAGACTTGACTTGAAGTTATTTTCATTTAAGGAGACATCGTTTTGCTCTGCTTGGCAGATGGAATGATGGCTGGCTCATAACTCTAATCCCACCAGGCTTCTAGCCAAGTATGGTGGACAGAAATTTTAATTAGCTTCTGTCTATCTTGAGTTACTCAGCTCCTCCAGTATAGCCCTCCAGAACATCCCACTGAAAGATCTTCCCTTTAACTCTTTCCCTTTTTCCTCAGCAGAACTTTGTTCAAAAATCTTACCTACATTTCAAAGGTGGTAAAACTAATCTTTTTAGACTTGGATCCTTGGCAACTTCACAATTTACTTGTGTTGAGGGGATAACTGGTTCTTTGTTATAAATTGATTATTACTTGTCAAAAAGGGTCTGTGCCCCTCCCCTCTGAATTTTTCAATTTTGTGTCTAGACTCCCACAAGAATTGTGACATTTCCCATGGTTTGTCATCCTGCAGAATTTCTTCACCTAACTAATATATAGATTTTTTATTACATTTTTGCCCTACACCCCACTGTGACAAATATTCTAAGAAAAAAAGCTGTTTGTCTAAAGCTTTAGCCTCTATGGAATTTCGGTGCCTTCTCTTCTTGTTGATTCAGCAGCCCTCTGATGACTTCA
Organism: Glossophaga mutica; assembly: GCA_039655065.1. NCBI lineage: Eukaryota > Metazoa > Chordata > Mammalia > Chiroptera > Phyllostomidae > Glossophaga > Glossophaga mutica. The sequence goes on from CM077304.1 coordinate 81,840,969, forward strand.
AACAGACTTTTAAATTTTTCTTATTGTTGCTAATTTGGCTTTTCCAGTTATCCTTTATAGGAGTATTGGTCTGCCATAAATTGCATACTCTTGTCTAGAAGAAGAAAACTGGCCTATTAAACTAGGATTTCTATGGATTAATTTTATACTTTATTCTTTTTGTATGTTTAGAATATCACATAGCTGGTACACAGGGAGTAATTAGACATGTAATCAATGTCTTATTTATTTAAAAAAATAGGCTTATATCATCTCATTTTCAATACTTCTTGGTGTTCTTTTCCTGACATGTGCATCCAAAATATAAACTATCTAAAATTTTCATACTCGGTTATTATAATATATATATGACTTTCTGTTACTCATTTACTTGGAAATTTCTTTATATTACACTTTTTTAATATCACTTAATTCTTAATAAGTTAAACTTTAAAGAAATAGAACTCCTTGGAATTTTTAAAATTTTTTTGTAAAATTGATATGTTCACCATATCAAAAATAAAGCAATGTGGAATTAAAAATAACAACAAAATAAAAATGTCCTATACCATAAGAGGGAGAGCTTATTACAATTAGCAAATTTCATTAATACTATCTCTCTTGCTTTTGTTTTCCTTTAAAAATTGACTACATATAATTATTTTTGATTAAATGTATTGGGGTGACATTGGTCAATAGGGTCATATAGGTTTCAAGGGAACATTTCTATGACACATGATAAGTACATTGCATTGTGTGCCTACCACCCGAAGTCAAATCATCTTCCAGCAACATGTATTTGATTCCTCTTTAACCTTTATCATTCACCCACCCCATTTCCCTCCAGTAACCACTATGCTGTTGTCTGTGTCTACGAGGTTCAGTTTTCTGCCCCACATATCAGTGAAATCATATGGTCCGTAGCTTTTTCTGAATGACTTATTTCACTTAGCATAACATTAAATACAAATATTATAAAAAACATCTTAAAGTATCTATTGGAAAAAGTAGACAATATGCCTGAAATAAATGTAAATTTAGCAGGCATTTAAACCTATAAGAGTATGAAGGAAAGGTTACAAGTAAAAAGTCATATTAGAAATGAAAATTCACTTTGAAAGTTTTATTACAATATGAGACACTGCAGAGAACTTGAAAATAAATTAATTGAAATTATCCAAATTAAAATATAAATAGGAAAATGGAGATAAAAACAAGGTAAAACTTGAACTTTTAACCAAGATTAAGTAATAAGTACCAGTAATATCTACTACTTCCTTAAACAACTAAAAAACATACAAAATATATAAAACAAGAGTTTTCAAATATTGGACAAAAGTCAGTATAATACAGTGACTTCTGAGAGAGGAAAAACAAATTATCTGAGCCCAGGAATGTCCCCAAGCTTAATAGCCATAGACAATCCTCTGACACAGAACAAGAAGGTGGAACAATGTAGAATGAGTGGCTTCTCTCAGTAGAATAGACAGTTTGGATTCTTGAGAGGTTGAGGCACCTAGAGTATACAGGACACAATGACAGAGATGAGGGACTTGCAAGTAGAGATAGTTCTAGAGATCTTAAAAAGCAAACTTTCCATCTACAGAGTAGTAAAAAAGAAACATATATAATGCTATTACACAAGTCTTAGGGGAATGAAAGTATAAGACTAGTCAAAAGATTTTTCAAAGGGCCATGGAAGATTTTTCCATAGTGAAAATCCATCAAGGAAAAAAAAAAAACTTAATTCACAGGGCATGGGATATTGTACGCAGAAGGTACCCAACAGTAGGTCAAAATTAGCCCTAGATTAAAGGATGTTCTGGTCCTTACTTGAAACACTCAAGAACATAGATCATTTTTCTCTCACCATACACAAAAATTGATCAGAATAAATTCTGAACCTAAAGGTAATGTGTTATGTGTTTTAGAAAAGCTACCACAATCTGTGCAAAGAGACAAGTATTTGGTTTTGCTCCCATAAGGAATATATTCTGATAAATATTTTAACCATTTGCTTAGAATAAACATAGGTTGTTATTCTATTCCTCACTAGAGTATAAGGTAACTACATCAAAAAACAATTTGGTAATAATTAAATGAAAATGATTGACCTGATACCTGATCCTATAGTACCCTACCTTAATTCAAGGGCTACTTTATGTTATGCAGAAGAATGAATATATTTATGAGGGGAAACACCAAAATACCAGAATTTATTTATAAAAATTGTGTATTTATTCTTACATTTAAACTTTATTCACCTTCAAAATACTCTCCATTTGACACAATACACCTATTGAGATTTTTTCCCACTGCTGTAAACAGTTTTTGAACTCATCGATTTTGATGCCTTTTAGTGCTTCTGCCATTTTTTGTTTCACCTCTTCCACATTGGCAAAACACCTTCCTTTGGGAACATTTTTCATCCAAGGGAAAAAAAAAACAATTTTTCAAGATGAGATTAGGTGAATAGGGAGGGTGGGACATGGGGGTCAGGCTATTTTTGGTTAAAACTGCTGAACACCGAGAGTGGTGTTTATTCTAGTTTCCTTGGATTGGAGACTCACATTAGTCTCTGTGATTCACCATGTCTACCAACTATAATGAAGACAAAGTTTAACTCTTGATAAAGTTAATGTCTGCATGAACAGACACTTCTCCAAGAAAAACATACAGAGGGCCCAGAGACACATGAAAAGATGCTCATCATCACTAGCCATCAGAGAGATGCGAATTAAAACCACAATGAGATGCCAACTCACACCAGTCAGAATGGCCATCATAAACAAATCAACAAACAATTGTTGGAGAGGATGTGGAGAAAAGGGAACCTTAGTGCACTGTTTGTGGGAATGCAGACTGGTGCAACCAGTGTGGAAAACAGTATAGAATTTCCTCAGAAAGCTAAAAATGGAACTGCCTTTTGACCCAGCAATTCCACTGCTGGGACTATACCCTAAGAGCCCTGAAACACCAATCCAAAAGAAGCTATGCACCCCAATGTTCATAGCAGCACAATTTATAATAGCCAAGTGCTGGAAGCAACCTAAATGCTCATCAGCAAATGAGTAGATCAAAAAAGTATGGTACATTTACACAATGGAATTCTATGCAGCAGAGAGAAAGAAGGAGCTCCTACCCTTTGTGACAGCATGGATGGAACTGGAGAGCATTATGCTAAGTGAAATAAGCCAGGCAGGTGAGGGAACATGACCAACAAAAGAAAAAAGCAAACAAAATATAGCCAGAGTCATTGAAATTAAGAACAATCTAACAATAGCCATAGGGGAGGGGGGAGGAGACAGAGGGGAAAAGGGTTTTCAGGAACTGCTGTAAAGGACACAGGACAAAACCAAGGGGGAAGGTGGAAGCAATGGAGGGAGGTGGGCTTGGCCAGGGTGGGGAGAAAGTGGTGGGTAGAAAGTGAAGACAACTGTAATTGAACAACAATAAATTTAAAAAATAAATTATGATAGCTATGCACACACACAAAAAAAGTTAATATTTTTATTTAGTGTTTTGTTGGTGCATCTGGCCCCCACCCAGGGCTCTAACAGAGTGCCTATGGGAATCAGATGAGTTTAATTCACACTGTATCATCAATTTCTTCTGGAAATAGATGAACAAAATCATTTTATCTTTGTTAAAGTGTAATTTAATTTCTACCCTATAATTATTTTAATAAAAAATAATGGAAAAAACTAGTTTTCCCCCTACACTAACAGTTTCACTCATTATTGTTTGTCACAAGAATGGTATATTTTAGTGTAGTTAATACTCAAGAGTTTTTCATCAAGTGAGAGAAAACTTTTATAAAGCCTTTAGTTCATTTTTCAAATATATAACATGAATTTCAGCTCTTTCACCCAAGACACTAGAATAAAGAATTTAAACTCAAATTTTACCCAGACTGCATTTTGCTAATCAATTTCCTAAGCAATATTCTAGAGCAATACCCATTTCCGTAACATAAGTCCAGACTGGATAACTTTCTTTCAGAGTAAGGCTTCCTAATTATATCATCTTAATTTTGTTTTAAATGGACCTATTAGTTTTTGCAATGCTTTGAAAATAAAGTTTTCTTATACCAGTGTTAATTTTACACTGAAATCTTTTAGAATAGAGCCAAAGACATGCTCTTTACAATGAAAAAGAGGTGGTGAGTTTTTATAAAAATTTCATAAATTATATACTCTTTATGACATAACGGTTATGTGTGCCACCTTAATTTACAGCAGGTAAGCCTACCTTTTTCCCCACTTTTAGTTTAACCTATAAATCCACAACTTAAGATTAAATTAACTTGCTTTTCAATAAGATTGTTGATGCAACTAAGTAATTATGATAAGTTGGTTCATTATTAGTCTTCTCAGTTCTACATATGTAACACTGATTGAGTTAAAACTTCTATTTACATATTACAATCAGAGGTTAACTAAACTGTCATATTTTAAATTTTGAGGTAACATTAAGAGACATGAAAAATTCATCTAAGTGATGAGCTTAGAAAAACCTTAGATTTTAATGGATTTATATGTGGATAAAGTATATATAATTTATCTTCTTAGAAGTAGTTGGGATGTCAAGAAATGACAAGAATAGCTATGCTATTTTTATACTGTTAAACACAGTGTATTTTGAAGTTACTTTAATAAGTGAATGTTTACAATCAGCAAATCTAGGCACAATGAAATAAAGTTAGCTTTCTAAATATTCATCTATATAGTTGCTCTCCCTCTAAAACAATATACCCTCCCCAATAAAAGGTAGTATGGTTTTGATTATAAAATTAATACTTGTGATACAGTAGTATCCATCAAAATTCATCTGCAAGTTCCTGAACAAGTTTTGATCCTGTTCTGACTTACAACATTTGTTTAGTCATTAATCTCTTTTCTCAGCAACCAACCACATGTTTTGTTATTAAACACATGCCCTGCAGATACAATAAGTAGTTCAACCCAAATTGGATATTTCCTATGTTCTATTGACTGAGACACATGCTGAGGACTCAGAGAGAAGTAGGGCATAGTTTTGGTATTCAGAGAACATGTCATCCAATCACACAATGACGTGCAGCTAGATCAACAAACAAATGACAGTACAATAACTGCAGAGCAGGGAAAACATACAGAGATTGCGTGAAGAGGGAGTAATTATTGCTACTTGGGGAAGTCAGAGGAGAATTGGAAGTGGAAGTGATATGAGATTTGGGACTGAAAATTGAATAAAATATTCATCAGGTGGACCAAAGTGTCTGTTAAATAAATGGAACTTAAATGTTAAAAAAATAGAGTTACCATTTTTCTGTTAAAATATTCAACCACCCTTCTCATCAGAACACATGCTAACATCCCTAGTAAGTTAGTCAAACCCTCTCTCAGGTTTATTTTACCTCTCTTCAAATCTTCCCTCATGAGCTGTGTTTTGTGGTAATTTGCAAGAAATTCATCAACATCCCGGATTTTCCTCTGGATACTTGGTAGAATTATACTTTCTTGCCTCCTTTGATTGTAGTTTTGAACATGTAACTCTCTTTAATCAATGAAGTAAGAGTGGAAGTGGGATGTCTTATATCCAGGCAAAGGCCTTTGAGATCTAATGCATTGTGTGACACATTCTCTTCCATCTGTCATGGTAAGTATGGACACATTGGGAAAGAGATTGTGAGAGCTTGGGTGCTTGAGTGTCAAGGATAAGCAGATCCACAACCCACTCACTGATGGACACTTAATGCGAAGGAGTAATAAAATTCCATCTTATATATCAATAAGATTTTGGCTTGTGTGCATAACAGCATAACCTAGCCCATCTTGCCTGACGATAGTTTTAAACACTTACTTCTAAGCCTTTGGTACCAAAATGAAATGGTTAGAAGAGAAAGAAATTACTTCTATACATAGAATGTGCACATTGTTGTGTAGTGTATTTACACATGGTATTGCTTCTCATCATAACTGGTACTGCACAGCTCATCTACAGATCCCTGGGCTCGCAGAGCCATTACCATTATTTGTCCCCCTGCTTTTATGCACTCCCTTGGCATCTGCACTGTCATGTGAATTGGTAGGTGTAGAATTACTGATGTGATTATTTCATTATTGTTGCTTCCTCCATATATTGTAATTTCAAGGAGATAGTGCTATGTCAATATACCCTAATGAATAACAAAGACATTGGACCAGTATTTAATAAATAAGTGAAGGTTAATAAAATGAGTGAGTAAATGTGTGAATGTATGAATACATGAATTACTGAGGATTCCAGGTACCCATTTAATTAATTTACTGTCCCCTCAAGCCTTAGACAAAGGGAAAGGGACAGAAACCAAGATTTTATAAGCAGGTTTTACTAAATATAATTTAAAATAATTAACAAGTGCTAACATTATTGACTTCCAGTAGTTAAAGGTGATATTTAAAATATAACACTACATTATAAATTTAAAGATTAGAAAACTGAAATCAATGCATGTTTGTGATTTACCAGTGGTGACACCGAGAGTTAGTGACATTGCTTTCAATTCTATGATAATAGTGAGAATTTTCCTCCTTAGAGGAAAGTTTGAATGAAACACTAAAACAAACAAACAAACAAAAAAACCTGTCATTTAATAGCTGCATGTTCTCGAATAAATATTTAACCCTTCAGGACCTCAGTGTCTTCATCTCCAAAAAATTAACACCTGTATTATCTAATACATAGGCTTGTTATGAAGATTCAAATATACATATTTATATAATAAATATAAATATATATATAATAAGTAGGAATCATCCCTGCATACAATATACATGTATAAATACACTATATATGATGAACAGTATGTAAGTATATATACACATTTGGTTTAATGTTGGTGATGCTGGTGATATGAAAGCTTAGAGTGAAGTCTCAATATGTGAAATTTTTAATAAGTTTCTCAGTTCTAATTATTTTTCACATATATTTTAAGTCTTTGGGAATAGCCATGCATTACCTAAGACTAAAAAAAAAAAAAATACTCTGTAGAGTGGGGAAATTATGAGTATTATGTAAGCTTCATAATTGTGAGACATATTAATTTATTTATGTTCATAACTCTGAGATATTTTTGAGTCATAATTTAAAAATCCTACTAGGTTATATATTTACTGTCTTTAGGCTACATGTTAAACAATTACTAGAAGAAAAAAGAGACAGATGAGGTGAGAACTAGCATTTATAAAGAATCTACTTTGTGTCAATTTCTAAGAATATATGTATGTAAAATATTTAATATATAATTTACAAAATAGATAATTTGTAGTATATAAATGTAATTTCACTCCCATATCTCCCCCACTAATATTTTAGAAAAAAGCAAGTGAGCCCTGATTGGTGTGGCTCAGTTGGGCGTCATTCCACAAAGCAAAAGGTCATGGGTTTGATTTCCATTCACATGCCTGGGTTGCAATTTTGGTACCTGTTTAGGGTGTGTACAAGACACAACTGATTAATGTTTCTCTCTGACATTGATGTTTCTCTCCCTCTATTTCTCCTTCTCATATCATCTCTCTAGAAATAAATAAATAAAATATTTAAAAGAAAGAGTAGGTGAAGATAAATAATGTCAAAATAGTCAAAGAACAATAATTTTTTTAAGTTTAGGAAGAAAATTGATAATACTAAAATGATGAAAGCTATATTCAGATTTCATAAAATAATGTAATTAAAATTTTAAGGACAGATTAAATGTAATGTCCAGATGTACACAGATCAATTTTGCATCTTAAGTTATCAAAGTGTTTGCCTAAATCTCCATAGCATCTGAGAGATGATAATGGTTCTGAATCTCTACTCCTCAATCCTCAATTTCTAAAAACTTTATAATTACACATTTTACAATATTTCTAATAGTGGTTTATACCTTTAAAATTTAGAAAATAAATGTGCACATTCTTTTTCCTTTTACTGTTTTATTTATTTATTTATTTATGTCTTTATGTCTTTATGTCTTTATGTCTTTATTTACTGTTAGACAAAGGGGAAGGGAGAGAAACATCAATGTGTGGTTGCATCTCATGTGCTCCCTATGGGGCACCTGACTGCATGACCCAGGCATGTGTCCTAACTGGGAATTGAACTGGTGCCCCTTTGGTCTGCAGGCTAGCACTCAATCCACTGAGCCACACCAACCAGGGCTTATTTATTTATTTTTATTGATTTAATCTTCACTCTATTTTTTTCCATTACCATTTAGTCTCCTTACAACCCCTCCCCTCAGCCATCACCACACTGTTGTCCATGTCCATGATTTGTTTTTCCTTGTTTCTTAATCCCTCCATCCCCTCTCTACCCCGCTCCATGCACAGTTTACATTAAATATTATTCTATATTCTTCTCAGATTCACAGCATAGTGGTTAGACAATTATATACTTTACAAAGTGCTCCCCCCAATATTTCAAGTATTCACCTGGTACCTACCATACATGGTTATTACAATATTATTAACTATTTTCCCTACAGAAATATGTGGTATTCTCTTAGGTGATCATCTATCTCTGCCAGGCATAAATAATACTACACCTTTTTCATATATTTTAGAGCTTATTTTTACTCCATACATTTACCTTTCCCAGACCAGTATTTATGCAATTAACATAATTTGAAAAATGTTTATTTCCATATACTCATATACTCCAGAGTTTGGGAGTACACTCCATAGCCAAAACCTTCTGTTTACTTTGAAGGGACTAGTTCATTGGAGCATAAAAACAAAGAAAACAGAAGAGTTGATAGCAGCATCTGGCATTCAAAAGAAGAAAAATCACATAACAAGAGAGAAAATTCATTGGTTTCACCAAAGTGTTCCTCCTTATTTCTGATATCACAAGGGTATATAAATCCTCTGTTTCCCCTACACCTTTTCTGAAGTAATTGGGGGATTAAAAAAAGAAAACTATTGCTTAAATCATTATATTAATTGTATGGTTTGAATTACTTTAATAGTTTAAATTTCTGCATTAGAATAAAACATTTTCCACTCCCATGTCATGTATGAGAGTTAAGGCAAAAAACAAACATAAAGGTATTACTTTTCTTTGTACAGTATTTAGTATATTAATAACTATGGAATAGTTATTATATCCTCAAAAATAATAATTACTGTTTGTTGTGGACCGTTCAGCCTGGTTTCAGGAGTTGTAACCCTCACCCCATGGTGGGCTGTGTAAGAGCCACGGGACACACTTCATCTGGGTCTGTTCCCTCAAGAGGACGTGAGCTACTAAGGAGACAAAGTTTATCTCCCTGGCAGGAGCACTGCTTCTGCCTCATCCATCTCTGGCCCCAACGCTTGGTTGGCAGTCAATGACGGGTAAGACTCCTCATGGGAGGGACAACCTAAGCCAGACGCAACCACTTGGGAGGCCTCATGGAAGGACTCGGGGAGCTGCAGCAAAGAGGATGTGATGGACCCTCACCCCCCGGCTATTCTGACATAGCCCGAGTCCTCATTTCCATCTGGAAGATGTCTCCTGCTTCCTAATCGGCTTAAAGCCTGAAACTGTGGGGGCAAGCAGTGCAGCCCTGTACCGGCCAGGACGGCTCCCTGGGTGATTGGGCATAAGAAAGAATTCCTAAAGTCCTGTGAAACCTGCTTTGCTAAGAGTGCTCTCATTTAAATGATAAGGGTCCGAGGAGGAAATGAGTATGTCTCCCAAAGTTTGGCAACCCCCTTTCCTGACAAACACTGACTCAGATTAAGCCTTCAGATTTCTTTGACATGTTAAACCTGTATTCTGGTGTATTGGAACCCAATAAAAGCCTAGTGAGGAAAGGACTCTGGTTCATTCTCCTCTAAGAGTTTGGCCACCTCTCCTCCCCAAGCAGATCATGTCTTGGTAGTTTTTATTTTCATCCGTGATGAACAGGGGGTTCTATGGGCCCCCCGCAACTGTTTCTTGGTATTTTCACATAAATGCGAGGTTAGAGTAATGGGCTTGTGCCTTGACATTCTAAATGCCAGAAAACTGGAGATGCCCAAGGACATTGACATATGTGACTGAAGGCATGGGGAAATTATAATAGTTAGCAAACTACAAATTTTGGGGAAATATTTTTGCTATAATGATCAATAATTAAGATTTTTTTTGTTCCTAAGAATATTTAAATCAATTTATCTTACATACCATTAAAACTTTCTATATTTAATATATAAATTACAGAGATGAAAATGACAGCTTCCCAGAAACAAAACTCACAATGAATTACATAACCCAGATTTTACCATTATTAAAGTTGAGTCATATCTGCTTCCATTTAATTGCTTTGTTTTGTTTTTGTAAACTTCTTGTTTTTATTTAAAATTACACATTATATATACAACTTAAATTTAGTAGAAGAGTAATCAAACTGAAGGAAATATTGGATTTTTTTTCTATACAATATACACCTAGATGTACTACCATGTTTACCGAAATAATAAAACCTTCAGGCTTGTGCAGACTCCTCTTAAAGCCGTTTGATGGACAGAGATAAAATTCCAAACCTAATCCAGCTCATCCCATGTATTTGCTAGAAAATCTATTTTTTATGGTGTGCCTGTTGCAGAGTTTTTGTATTATATGGTGCCCCATTCAATAATGGATTTTGCTGGTGAATACATTAGCTGACATTAAAAATTTTCTGGCAAAGGAGAAATTTTGTAAGTTCTGTGAAACCCACTTCATCACCTTTTTTATAAGACCTTCCCCTCTCCTGACAGGTTTTTATTTGATCTTCTAACTTTCCAATATTCCAAAAGATCTAAGATTTTTTCCCTTTTGTTTTATTTTATTGACATAAAAATAGCAATGCTTGCTTAGATATGAGAAACGTAGTTGCGGTACCTTTTTCTATTTCAATTGAAATTTTAAAAATTTTCACTGTGTAAATGTCCCATAGTTGTTCTATCCACTCATCTATTCATGGACACTTGGGCTGCTTCCATATCTAGGTGATTGTAAATAATGCTGCAATGAACGTAGGGGTGCTTAGGTTCTTTCAAATTAGTGTTTTGGGCTCCTTCAGACATATTCCCAGAAGTGGGATCACTGGGTCATGAGGCAGATCCATTTTTAATTTTTTGAGGTATCTTCATACTACTTTCCACAGTGGCTGCACCAGTCTGTATTCCCACCAACAGTGTAAAGGGGTTCCCCTTTCTTCACATCTTCACCAGCACTTGTTGTTTTTTGATTTATTGATGATAGCCATTCTGACCAGTGTGAGATGTAGATGAGTGAATAAAAACAACTATGGGATATTTACACAATGGAAATTATCCAGCTGTATAAAAAGAAGAAAATTTTACCTTTTGTGACAGCATGGATGGACCTGGAGATCATCAGGCTTAGTGAATGAAATAAGCCAGTCAGAGAAAGACAAGTACCATATGATTTCACTCATATGTAGAATCTAACAAACAAACTGAACTAACCAGGAAAACAGCGACAGACTCGTAGATGGAGAGCAGAAGACAGCTAGTTGTGGGGAGGTTGGGTGCTAGAAGGATTGAGCAAAAATGCAAAAGGACTCATGGACATGGACAACACTGTGGTGATTGCTGGGAGGAGAGAGGTATAAGGGGACTAAATGGTAATAGAAATAATATAATATAGATTATATATTAAAAATTATTACAAAACGAAAAGTAAAAAGTGTATCATCCAAAAAATGACCAAGAGATTTTCCTGTATCCCTTTTACACCCTCTCTTGTTGCCTTTTCACTTTGTTTCTATTCCTTTTTTTTATAAGGGTCTTTTGAAATAATAGTTTCCATATAGTGAAACAATTTCTCATAGCTCAACTGACAATTCTCTAAGGGGTTAGTGTTCTTGGAATACAGCCTGGAGATTATTAAACTAACAAATAAAGTATTTTAGTATATCCCATAACTTTGTGGCACAAACCCAGCATCAGTTGCAGTATTTCTGGCCAGACTGACTCTTTCTGAAGGACAGATATGAATTGCTCCAAGCAAAAGAAAATTGTGAATGCAGTTTATTTTATTTGTTTTGTTTTGTTTTGTTTTGTTTTACTCATTCATTAGCAGCATGAATTGAGATCCTTTCAACATGATTTCAAAATGAATACATTTTAGCTGGTACTAGTGCTTAACTTAGACACCTAGATTAAGCAGTTTTTTTCCTCTTTGTGAAAACTGCCATTATAAGGTCTTTGTAAACAGAATAGAAAATCCTAACCAACTGTGTGTAAAGTATTTCAAAATTCAAATTCTAGCATTCAAATCTCAAGCCTGTCCATTGTATATTTTACTTCAAAGAAATACAAAACAAATCTTTTAAGTGTTTTATACCTATTTTCAAATTAAGGATTTGGATTGTTTCTTTTTAATTGCCTTCTTCAGAGTTGTATGAAAATGGTACTTTACCTTCCAGCTAAATAAAATTTTTTAAAATTGAAAACTTCCAACTTTACCTATTTTGTTTAAAATACCTTCTTAAAGTAGTAGCTCAAATATCACAAGTCTAGCATTTCCTGAAATCTCCAAAAAGTCAACTAATCCTTTTGGCCTCCTACCACACTTGCCTAATGTTCCATTTTAGTGATCATCGAATTCAATTATAATAATCTGGAGTATATTAGTTTAAGCATGTCTCAATCATTCTAATTACACATTTCATGCTTTTTGTGAAATCCTCAAAACTGAGAAAGATAAATCTGTTAGGAAAGTGAAACAAAGAATTAGTATTATTACTAATAAGAAAAATAAAAGTTATTTAATGATTATTGTAAGGATTTATCCTAACATGTATCCTATTTCCTAACAATTCTCCCATGATATAGATATGATTATCACCCCAGCTATTTATGAGGAAGCTGAGTTAGAGTGCCACTGAACTGCACAATGCCATGTACTTAGTGAATTATGAAGCTAGAATTCAAAGCCAGAAAACTTAACTCTAAAACCAGATTGCTTTTATCAATGTCTTGTCAGGAAGAGCTGGAGTTGACACTAGAAGCATGTTAAATTAATGGAAAAGTGTGTTGCAGAAAATTAAAGTTTTCTTAACCTTTTAGTTGATACATTAAAATGTATGAAATATGCATTATTCATATATATTTACAGACTCATATATACATGAATGTATACCAAATTTTATATACATACATACATGCATATCTATCTACAAAGGAAAATTATTTTTTTAAAAAACTTGTTTTCTATATAGCTTAGAAAATCAAAAAGAAGGAACGACCTCATTGAAAATAACTTATAAAGATGAATATTTAGGGGAAAATGCACCAAGTGTGCAACTTCTATACAAAGAAAACAAAGAAATCTTAATAGCCTACATAAAAAAATAGCTTGACTAAATAGAATACTACTAGTTGGTTTAGATAGAATGATCAATAATTTCAAAAGTATCCCTAAATTAATTATGACTCACTATGTTGTTTACCTAACCAGCAACCCATTTACCTTTGTCTTCTTGAAAATAGAAATCCAAATAAACATATGAAAAACATCAATGAGGTACATCAATCAGAGAAATGCAAATTTAAACAATGATGAGACATCAATACACTTCTATTGGAATGGCTAAAAATCCAGAACACTAACACCAACTCCTAGCAACAATGTGGAACAATGGAAATGTACCTGTTGCTGGTGGAAATGGAAAATGGTACAACCACTTTAAAAGACAGTTTGATAGCTTCTTAAAAAAAAAAAAAAAAACTAAATACACTCTTACCACAAAATACAGCAATCCCGCTCCTTGGTATTTACCCCAAGGAGTTGAAAACTTACACAAAAATCAGCACAGATATTTGAAATAGCTTTCTTTATAATTGCCAAACTTGGAAGCAGTCAAGATGTCCTTCAGTAAATAAATGGATAAATAAAATGTGGTATATTTAGACAATGGAATACTATTCACCATTAAAAAGAAATGAATTCTTAAGTCATGAAAAGACATAGGGAAACCTTAAGTGCATATTACTGAGTGCAAGAAGCCAATCTGGAAAGACTTCATTCTACGTCCTTCCAACTGTATGACATTCCGGAAAAGGCAAGACTATTTAAAAAGATAGTCATTGCCAGGGCTATGGAGGAGGCGAGGAGGCAAAGAGGAGGAGCACAAAGGATTTTTAGAGCAATGAAAATACTCTGTATGCTACATGTCATAAACATTTGTCCAAACCTATAGAATATACAAGACCAAGAGTGAACGCTAATGCACACTGTTAGACTTTGGATAACTATGATTCATAAATATAGGTTCATCAATTATAACAAATGTTCCACTGGGGTGGGCAATGTTGCAAATGGAGGAGGCTATGCATGTGCAGGCGCATGAGGAAATAGGAAATCTCAGTAACTTCCCTTCATTTTTGCTGTGAACCTCAAGCTGCTCATAAGCTAAAGACTCAAAACAAAAATTAAATAAAAAAATCCTTTTCCCTGTAGGTATTGAGTTGCCTTGTGTTAAATTTAGTGAAAGCTGAGACCTGCGTTTTTATTTTAGGAGTGAATTTTATTAGTCCACTTGCAGAATTCTCTAAAATCAGTTGAGATCTGCTGAAAAGCTTCCGAAAAAATTTCTCTGCCCCAAATACAAAGGAGAAATATTCTCTTTTCTGGACCATAGACTTTGTGTGTCCTTGAAGATGACATAACTGCCATGTGACCATCGGGGCAAGCCTGATGTCAAAGTCAAGACAGCAACAATAGTAATACAGAACAAAGGGAGAAGCTAGCTTTAAACTGACTTAGTTACCCCATCACCACCATGTCTATGGATGTCTTGGTATATGAGCTAAAAAATCCCTCTTTTTTTCTTATAATATTTTACATTGGATATTCAATCAATAACAGCTAAAGCAGAAAGTATTGTGTCACATCATTCTATACATATATTATCTTGTCAAAATAATATAAGGGCTCTGGCTGGTATGGCTCAGTGGATTGAACACCTGCCTGTGAACCAAAGGGTTGCCAGTTCTATTCCCAGTTAGGGCACATGCCTGGGTTGTGGGCCAGGTCAGGCCCAGAGTAGGGGGTGCATGAGAAGCAACCACACATTGATATTTCTCTCCCTCTCTTTCTCCTTCCAATCTCCTCTCTCTAAATATAAATAAATAATATATAAGAAAGTATATACATGGTTGCCTAGAAAGTATCCAACCATGTAATATGAAAAATAGAGACATTTACTGAAGAAGATACAAGACACAAGAAACATTGAACATAGGACAATGGCGACTCAGTCACCTACAAAGTAGGCACTTTGGGACCTCAGGCAGTTCTCCCAATCACCATCAGTTGCCCTGTCATATTTTCTTGAATCTCATTAATGATCTGAAATCTTTCCCCTTTCAAAGGTCATTTTAGTTTTGGGAAAACCCAGAAGTCACAGGGTGCCAAATCCAGCCTGTGGGGGGCTGAGTCCCCTGGATGATTTGATGTTTTGCCATAAAAATCTGCATGAGATATGATACATGAGTGGGCCAGTCACCAGTTGCCTATAGCTGTAGATTTCTGAATTATCCGAATAGCTTCTGTGGAGGAATGGTCATCTTAGTGCAAAATTTGATGCAGATTCATTGCTCTCCTAACTCAGTCACTTTGAATGTGATGGCCACACAGTACACATGCTTACTCAAGGGCACCTACCATCCCCTCTGACTAGCACAGTGAAGTCATCATTGTTCACACATGTGCATTCCAGTCCCCTCTCCTTGACTGCCAGGTTACATCGATGTCACACAAACCATTCTCATTATATTAACAATGGCTGGACTTTTTCTTGGATACACATTTTTATCTAAAGATGATTTTAGCATTCTTATAACTATACTTATAAACATGCAAAATAGGAAAATCCTTAAAATTAGTTTTTATTCAGTGTCATTAAACAACTACGTAAGATAGAAAACTAAATGATGAAGCTAACATAATTTTTAAGTATCAGACTAATACAAGAGTACAAAAATCTTAGAACTAGGATAGATAGTTCAGAACTTAACCAAAATACAGTAACAACTTAATATGTGACAAGGATGGCATATCAAATTTTGGACAAAAAAAATATATGATCTAGCCAATAATGCTGATACAACATGGTATTAGTAAAAAGATTGATATCTCATATTTCATTCAAAATAAATCCTACAGTCTGTGATTAAAAGTAAAGTGAGTGAATAAGTTAACATATCAAAATAAAAAGTAAACATATATGAAAAAGTATGAATTTTATTTTGAATAAATATAACTATAACATTAAAATAACTAAGAGGTCAAAATAGTAAATAGAATATTTTTTAAATTATTAGTTAAATGGTAAAGGGTATGTCCTGTATATAATCAGAGTAGATATAATTGGTACAACTTAGAATGCAATTTGGCAGCATCTATAAAAATTTTTAATGTATACACACATTTAATCAGCTTTATTACTTCCAGCAATTTTTCTTATACATACATTTCAAATATGCCCAATGAAAAGTTGAATAAACAATGATTTTTATTCAATCTATATGTGTTGATATTGTATAAATGAAAATATAATCCAGAAAATGTATCATTATATGAGAAAAACAATATGTCTAATAGTAAGGGGATATTGTGGGCTATAGCTAACCACAAAGCATAAAACTTAGCTCAGGAAAAACTTGTTAAAAATAAAAGAGAAAAAAATACTAAAATGTTATTAATAATGCCATGGTTTTGAAAGACATATTAAGACAAACACAAAAAAGAGGGAAAGCAAGCTCTTTCCATCACTTCTGTATTTCTTTTTGCTGTATTATCTTTACCTTTTTATTACCTTTTGATTTTTATGCTGAACTCCATAGCCAAAAAAGCTGCTGCAAGTGACTACTTATGTTTTGGGAAGAAAACCGACTTTGATTTGTAATGTGATGGGGTGTGTGTGTGTGTGTGTGTGTGTGTGTGCAGAAATCTAGACTGAGAGTAGTCTGGAAAGTTAGAAGTCTATCACCAATGTAATAAAGGCATTAGAAGGGACAATGAATGCTATTTACCTTTGCCACGCTGAAGAGAACATTTGTGGAAGAAAACATTTAAGTTCTTTCTACTTCTAGCATTCTACTTTCATTTGCCTTTGTTACAGAAGGCCTAAGGAGGGTAATCTTTTCAAATTTAGTTTTTGGCTTCAGTCTCCACATAAGCAGTTTTGACTGAATGCTGATTAAACTTTAGTACAGAAATCCTACTTGAAAACTTCAGAGACAGAGGCCCTTTATATTCCAGATATCAAGAATAAACACTTTAAACTCTTTAGCACTGTAATAATTCTCTGAAAATGTCAAGTTCTTGTTTCCAAATTTTCTATAATCCTGAAATGATGAGGTTATGTTAGGGAAGAAACTCAGTTCTTGCTGATGCAGTAAAGAATTACAGATCATCAGGTCTATTAGCATGCAAGCTAATTAGTGATACATTCTGATGGAAGAGAATGGGCCTTGCTGAGGTGGGGGTGAAAGGCAGAGGTCCAGGGTAGGGGTGGTAAGAGCATTAGATCCTTTGTCTTGTGGACTTATATAGCTGGTGGGTGGGGTGAGGGGGTTACATATTGAATGGTGGGTAAAGGTAGTGCCAGCTCCCTGGGGTGGGTGTGCCTCCCCAAACTTAGGTATGTGTGGGGATCATTAGCCCAAATTCTTATCTTGCTCCAGACCACATTTGTTCATCTTGTTGTGAAACAGATATATGACAGAAGGCAGTTAATTAAAGTTGAGGCAGTTACCCAGAGTTATTTATGGGCTTTTTCTGTAAGCATTAGGGAACCCCTCTTAAAATGGATAGTGGCCACAGGTAACCAAATAACAAAAGTTGATTTATAGGTTTCTTCTTTGGGCACTGAAGACCCTCTCCTCTTCCCCCTTCTAGACCTTGGGATGAATACCCAGTTTCAAAGGTTTTCTTTCCCTGATAGTGGAAACAATACATAGAGAATTTTGGAAACAATACGTAGAGAATTATTACTGCATAATAACATCATATTATACCTTAAGGAATTTTAAGGACTTCCCTCCTCCTGGAAGTATGGGGTTTCTTACGCTATTCAGAACACCTGCGAATATCACACGACCAGGCTCAGAACTGCTGAGTTACGGGGTGAGACATGTCTCTCTCCTCCTCCCTGCCTTGGTTCGCTATCTATCCTGCCTAATATTTAAAGTATACACAAATGACCTTCTCTCTGAACCACATTACCTGTTTACTCAGCGTGGTGACCTTCCCTTCACAGACACTACTTCATTAATTATGAAGATTGCAGGTCCAGGTTCAGAGTTGTGTCATCATTTTCTCTTCTTAATGGAGGAGCCTAAACACTGTGGTTACTAAGCTTTCTTCAAACACAACATCCTGCTATCCATCACAATGAAATATGATTTTACTCCTCTCTGAAATGCTATAGCTAATACTTGCCGCCCTCTCTTAAATACTGAGAAATGACAGATTCATTCTTTCACTCTCTCTTTCTCTTTAATCTATGTTTGAAAACACGCAAAAGAAATCCAGGAAGAGAAAGGGAGCAGATGAGGTTTTTTAAACATTTTAAGACATTTTAGAATAAGATAAGTGTGTTCTGTTGAATTTAATCTATGTTACTGTAGTTGCTTTTTTATTCATCATTGACTAATGAGTAGCTGAGATTTAGCGATGACCTTAAGCTTTATAAAGAAAAAATTTGACCCTCAAAGCAAATGACAAGGTTTAATGTGTAATAGATGTGGAAAAAGTTTCATGCTTGTGTCCTATCCTCTTATAACAGTTATAAAGCAGAGTCCAATAAGTAACTAGTCTATTAAAAGTATTTAAATATTTAGTATCCAAGCTTTGTAAAAATGAAGGTATGTCAGTGTAATTCAAGAGCCTTAAATTTCATAGGATTAGGGTTTCATATGCAGAGTATTCAAACATGAATCCTTTCTACAAAATTTTTAATTTTTAGTTCCTTAATTATTTGAAACCAAGTTTCATATTGTAAATTAAAAATTCCATGCTTCATTTATGTTTTGAAAGTCACTAGACAAGTCTGAGAGTTAACATTAGAAAAACTACAGAAAGGACTTTACATAAAAGGTGCATGCACATACCCTCTGATCGATAGAAATTACAAATGTCAAAGGACAAATTTTCTTAAGTATTTTCTTTAAATGTCATTATTCTCATTGAGTTTGTTACCTTTTTCTTACAATTCTAAAAGCTATTATTTTGTGCTACAATTATTTTCCTTTTATCTTTAATTACTTTATTAACTTTTCTACAGTTCTTAAAACATCACTTATGTTTTTTGCAGTTTTGAAAGCAATCATCTTTGTAAATAGTTTTAAAAATATGGAATGGTACATATGAAAAAAACACTCAGAATCACAAAGCCTAAAGGAAATCTCGATCTGGAGAACTATTATTTCCCAATACATCCTGTAATATATATATATATATATATATATATATATATATATATATATATATATATATATATATATATACCTGTATATTAGTATACTTATCTTTTGCAATTAAATGGGATCAGAATGCACATGAAAGTTTATATTTGCTTTTTTGAAATTAACATTGTATTTGATTATTTTTCTCTAGCATCAGGAACCTGGAAAATACTATTTTAATTACTGCATAATAACATTGTATTATACCTTAATTAACTTATACATTCTCTCATTTTTTATTATTTAGATTTTTTACAAAATATGCCTACATAGGTATGTGAAAATAAATATTGTTATTAATTTATATCTGTTTTATTTCCTTGTTAGTAATACTGAGATGAGCATCCCTGGATGTAGATTGCCAAACTATTATTTACAAATATTAACTAATTTTAACCCTCCTGATTATGTATTAGGGTTTTTCTGTTTCACTGCTGCCTACCAGTGTTAAAAAGTATCATTTTCAAAAATTTCTGCTTATTTTATACAGTGGGAATGTGATAATTCAATATGGATCATCAGCTTTAACTGTGTTATTTTCACCCCTGGAATTTATACGTATTCATATAAATTCAATGAAATAATTGGATGTGCATTTTCTTAAGGGTCTATCTGTAGGGCAACATGCATGCACATGTCGTTCTGCTTAGAGAAGAAGAAAGCTTAAGAAAAAATGAGATAAGAAGAAAAGCACATGCCTTTCTCTAACATTGATTCAAATCTTTGTGAGAGAGGGAATGCCAGCACATATCATTGATGATGTTTAAGAGGAGTTATTTGAAATCTTGAGGCAAGGAAGCATTCTTCGAGGGCCCAAGAAAAATAACGGCAAATTCAAACAGAAGATATTCTAGCTTTTCTAACAAAAATTTTTGTTGTCTCATCATTGTACCTTACTGTTTGAAGGGATATATTATATATCTTCTAATCTGAGTCATGTATTTAATATTTTATGTTTTTTATTTTTAGATAAATTCTCTTTAATCCATCCAATCTGATATTTAAGTAATATCAGCAAATATTAAAAATATTTTGCAGGGATATATATATATATATATATATATATATATATATATATATTCAAATGCATATGCCTGTATGAATACAAATATTTTTAAAGATTTTTATTTATTTAGACTAAGGGGAAGGGAGGGAGAGAAGGAGAGAAACATCAATGTGTGAATGTGTGGTTGCCTCTCAAATGCCCCTACTGGGGACCTGGCCGGCAAACCCAGGCATGTGCCCTGACTGGGAATCGAAATGGTGACCCTTTGGTTCACAGGTTGGCACTGAATCCACTGAGCCATACCAGTCAAGGCAAATACAAATATTGATACAGAAGTTTTGAACATCACACTTTTTTTCTAATGTTCTTCCCTTTGTTTACTTGTACAGCATGATTGTGAACTTATACTCTCATTAACAGCTAAATCTTTAAATATTTTTTCTAAACTATTTAACCTTTTCCTGAAATTTTTACTATATTTTGCTGAAACACTCCTGGAAGAGATCTACATACTCTAAGTTCATATAGTTAGACTTGAACTCTCCCTAGCATTACAATTAGTAACATGAAGATGAGATTTATTTTAATGCTTATCTAAATTCAGTTATCTTGTTCTTCTGGGTACAGTATAGATTAAACTCTTTTGCCATCTGTCCAGAAGAGTTTACATAGTAGGCTTGAGACTCCTGTGCTTAGAATAATTTGTTCACAAGGTTGGACCTTGGCTGCCATCAGGAAACTTGGCTCTCACAGTGTTCATAACCAGCAGTTAGTGGTAAGGACAGTTTGTGGGTGCCTAGACTTTTAAGTATAACAATATAATTTATGCTGAACAGCAATGTTTCTGAGTCTAGAATTTTGGTACCTTACAGGTAGAGGATATTCGTGTGACCAACAACCCCCACCTATCCCAAACCTCTGGACACCGAATCTCTGATTAATTTCTCTGGCAGGCAACACTTCATGTGTGTTGTCACAGCTTGTTAGAGCAAGTAAGTGTGCCCTGTGTAACTCCAAGGGGAAAGGACTCTTGGATGTTTGTGCCAGATTTCTGCTGGATTCCATCCCATGCATCTTTTCTCTTTGATGATTTTGCTTTGTGCCTTTCCATTATAATAAATCTTAGGCATGAATGCAACTCTGCCTGGTGCTCTATGCATTCTTCTAAGGAATCCCCAAGGCTAGCAGCAATCTTGGGGAACCCAACTCATTCTCTCTTATGTATGGGGGAGTCACGTGACTAGCACTGGTCATTATGATGTTGGTAGACGAGATATAGGTCACTCTGGGCTGTAGCATTAAATTGTTGGTGTGAGACAACTCCATTGTTTCTTTCCCTTTGAGATGGTAGGTAACACTGTCCCAGAGATTCTCTAAGGCTGAGGCTGAGAATGAGGATGACTTGGAGCAAAGCACCCAGCTGACCTAAGCTGAAATTAGCACTGTAAGAAATGAACTTTCAAATTTTTTTAGTCTCTTAAATTTTAGACTTTTGTGCTATTAAAGCACAATGGGACAATCTTGGCTTATATAATACAAACACTAAGTAGATTTTTGTTACGGTGAAAATAAGGTTATGTAGCATGAAGGGTATTTATATCAGAGATTAATAACAATGATCAGTTGTCATACATGGAAATCTGCATTACCTGTCACTCACACTTAAAATTTTAACAGCATAGTTTATTTTATTAAACAGATTATCATCTAGTGCATGATTTTGTGATTTTTATTCCAAATAATATTACAACCTGGACTAATTATAGCAAAAAAAAATCTATATAGTCCAAAATGTACTATAATTTATAAGAAAATAATCTTATAAAGTTTTCTAAGAGTTTTTCATATATGTAATAGTCATCCTTTGATGAAGCTTTCAGAGTTGGAGGTAAGCAGATTGGCCAGTTACTTAATAAAATGATAACCTGATTAAAATGGCATAAAGGGGTGTTTTTCCCACCACTTAATTAACATTGAACTATGTGCTGATTACATACTAGAGGAAATAGGTTATTAACTGAGCTTAGTAGCAGAAGTGTCAGCACAAAACAAGTTGGATGTAAGCTAAATATGACAACCTATTATTTATTCACAGTAATAAACATGCCCACATAACGGTATCTTTAAAGGAATATTTAAAAGTCTCCAGAATATGCTTTATTTCAGAGGAAATATATAGATACACATTCTCATCTTGGGGGTTTCCAGTTAGAGTATGAATATCTCTGCCTTTACAAATACTTCACAACCAAAAGTGAAAGCTGGATATTTCAATAACTTCTTTTTTTCTAATATAATTTCTCTACTTTTTTCACTTAAAATCTCAAGTGATTAATATTCCAGTAATATCTTTGAAAACTTGAAGCCTAAATATTGCTACAGTGTCCTGGTGCTATTATACTTTTTAAAAAATAGATACAATGAACTGAAATGTATTTATATGATTTCATGTTTTGCCAAAAGCTAAACATGTTTTATCACTAATTTCTCCTTTTAAAAATGTAATAATATTACCTTTCTATACAAAAACATTTATCATGTATAAATACTGGTGCCTAGGATGCATCTGAACAAGTCACAAATGTATAGTTTGTAAAGGTAGCCTTCCTTAATTTTTGTCTACCATATGGGACATTTTCTGACTTATTGGGAAAATTTGTTAAAAGTAAAAAAAAAAAAATTGCATTCTACAGTTTTATAACTGCAATTCACTTAAAATTAAGATAAGTTAATCATAATACCTTTATTTTATTATATCCTAGCTAGATCACAGTTTTATTTATGCTATAGCTAAAGAGAAAAAAATATAAAAATGGGAAATTATAGCTTATTTTATCATATATAATAGATGCCCTACTATCAAATAATGATAATAATGATAATAATAAAAGTGCCAGGCACTTTTCTAAGATTTTTATATACATTAACTTAAAAAAATTGTTGTTCAACTACAGTCATCCCCATTTTCCTGCCATTACTCTCCCCTGCTCTATCCACCCCCCACCTCCCACATTCAGTCCTATCCCCTTTCCCATAATCTTTGTCCATGGGTCCTTTGTACATGTTCTATGACTTGATCTATCCCCTTCTTTCCTCCATTATACCCTTTCCCCTTCACATCTGGTTACTATCAGTTTGTTCTTTTTGTCCATGTCTCTGGTTCTGTTTTGCTCACTTGTTTGTTTTGTTGATTAGGTTCCCCTTATAGGTGAGATCATATGGTATTTGTCTTTCACTATCTGGCTTTTAACTTAGTAAATGGTGTTTTTAAAATAAACTTTTTTAGAATAATTCTAAATTTACAGAAAAGTTAAGGTCCCTTCTTGGTTCTTTGGTTAAGAGCAAGTGCAAAAAATTTGTATAGTTAGAACACCTATGTACCCACACAATTTCTCCTATTAGTGACATCTTACCTTAGTATGGCACATTTTGTATAATCATAGAACTGATCATCTGATTAAGTACAGTCCATACTGTATTTAGATTTTCTTAGCTTTTATCTAATGTTCTATCTGTATCCAGGTCCTGCACAAGATATATTTATTTAGTATAATTTTTTTTAGGCCATGGCAATATCTCAGAATATGTATTAATGACCTAAACAATTTTGGAAATTTCTGGTCAATAGAATGTTACTGAATTGAGATTTCTTTGATGCTCTTTGATAATTTAGTGAGGTCATGGTTTATGTTTGTTCCTTTCTTTTTGGAGTAGACAGGGAAACACCACAGAAAATAAAGTGCTAATTTTATAAATATCCTCATATAAGGGCACATCCTGTCAACATAACTTATCACTGTTTGTGTTCACAGTTGACTGAGGTAGTGTTTGTCAGGTTTCTCCCCTGCAAAATTACTCCTTTCTTCCCATCTGCATACAATGCCCTTTAGAATAAAGTCACTGTGTGCAGCCCACACTTGGGTGGGAGTTATGTTCCACTTCACTGAGGCCAGAGTAGCCAAATAAATTATTACTTTCTATTTTAACTGTATCAAAATAGTTTGAAAAAGTATTTGCAGTCATTGCATATTTATCTGACAACTAAAATGATTCCTCTAAGTTAATTTTGAAAAGAATTGCCCTAGCTGGCGTAGTTCAGTGAATTGAATGTGCAAACCGAAGGGTCACCTGTTTGATTCCCAGTCAGGGCACATGCCTGGTTGTAGGCCAGGTCCCCAGTAGGAAGCATGTGAAAGAAAACCACACATTGATATTTTTGTCCCTCCCTTTCCCCTCCCCTTCCCCTCTCTCTAAAAATAAATAAAATCTTTTATTTTTTATTTTTTTTTAATTTTTTTAATTTATTTATCTTTAGAGGGGAAGGGTAGGAGAGAGGAAGAGGGAGAGAAATATCAATGTACGGTTGCCTCTCGTGTGTCCCCTGCTGGGAACTGGCCTGCAACCCAGGCATGTGCCCTGACTAGGAATCGAACCGCGATCTTCTGGTTCGCAGGCCCGCGCTCAATCCACTGAGCTACACCAGCCAGGGCAAAATAAATAAAATCTTTAAAAAATAAAAGAATAATCTGTTAGTAACTGTACACATTCCCATTAAGACCATTTTTCCAGAACCTCACTGAAATCAAAGCCACATTCACCCCACCTGGTATCATCAAACATATGTGCATAAAAACCACCAGATCCGATATGGTCTCATTAGCACAACAGAGGACAGCTGGAAGACGACAGACCATGTGCAGAGAGGCACCAGTCTCAAATGTTGTAACGGGCAACCCCATCCAATCCACTAAACCAGTCCTTCAGGAAGAAAAGAATCCTCACTTTAGCGGAGCTCAAATTGCCCAATGACAATTAGTGATTCATTAAATTTTGAACAGTTTGTTACCTAGAAGACAATCGATAATGTAGCTAACACTAAAAGTACACTGTTATCAAAGAAGCTGAGAAATTTGCCAAGATGAATTTTGACTCGCACGAAATTACTATAGTTGAACAGGTCATACCACATTGAGTCTCTACTGTATTTTGGGTAATCTTGACACTTGAGCAAACACAAAATTTAAGGCAGAGTCAAAAGACATTGTAAAAACAAAGCAACAGGATTTGTTAGTTATTTGATGATGAGAGAGCAGTAAAGAAACAATTGAGGTTTTAAATGTGCTGAGTATATTAGTGTGTTTTGGGTGTATCTACTAAGTATTCTAAGAAAAGCTAGACTCAGCATAGTCGGGTTAAGTTAGTCACAGTTCTAGACCTAGCAAACTTGTCTTATGTGTGTGATATAGAAAGCTGAGTTTACAACCAAACATCTAGATAAGATTTTGAGATCTTATTCTCAGTTATGTTAGGAAGAATTTATTCACACGCAAAAGCGTATTTGGGAGAGTGCACGTGCGTGTGCACATGTGTCACACACATATAGGTTAGTCCACAACTAAGAAGGAAAAATAAATACTTTCTTAAAGGTTATAACAAAATTCCACAAACCATTTTCTTTGGGCCAATTAAATATTCTATTTATATTCAGGCACAATTTTTATTGATTGAATAATTCTGTGTACTGTGTACTCACAGGCAGAAAAGAATAACAGATATCTAAAAGCTGCACATTAATATGATAGCTACCAAGAAGACTTTTTGGCTTTCATATATCATCTTTAAGTGCCTATTAATCCACCTCAGTTGTTTTCATTATTGCTCTGGTAGGTATCCATTTTTCTGGGATGCCTTGTCCCTTGCATTTAGAATGCTAGATTATTCCCATTGGCAAGGTGTCCTCCAACCATGGTCCTCCTTAATGGTGAAAATTTTAGCTATTTGGGCTACTGCTTTGTGGCAGTGATTGCCCACATACCCCAAACACTTGGAACAGGACCACCTGGGTCATAAATCAGGAATTATTAAAAATCCTTTTTCTCAAAATATTCTCAAAACCAGCTGTGTCATTTTGGGTTGTCTGCAAGCTGACATCAAGACAGGAATAAATATGCTAGATGTTTTTGATGGAAATGCCTATAAAGCATAAATTAGGAAAAAATGAGTAGCATGTAAAGCCTTCAGACCACAGCATAAATATGACACTTAAGAAAGGAAAAAGGCAAAGAAAAGATTAAGTAGGGAGTAATTTAGATGATAGTTTTTATAAAACTTTGTAGAAGTTCCAAAATGTCTCAGGCAGACCAATGTGGAGTCCTTAACCAAATTTGTCTCATTTCAAAAAACCTGATCTGGCAGGAAGGGCCAGTACTAGATAACCTGCTGAGCTCAATCACTGGCTGGGGACAGCCCAAAGGAAAATGAGATTTAGTAGGAACTTGGTAGTAGATCCAGAGGGATCTGTAGTTGTCACCTAGAGCTGCAATTTCTATATTGCACATTGCAGGGTTTTCCTTTTGTTTGTTTGCTTTTTCCTTTGAAGTAGCACTCTAAGCAGTGTACTTAACCGAAACCTTCTCTCTTCACTTGGCATAATCCAATTTTAAGATCCAGCTCTTGTAGCTTCCTGAATGGTAATTTGTAAAATTACCATCATAAATTATATCATCAAAGTGAAGAACATTTCCTCTACTCACTCATATATGATCTATTCCTAATATTTCATTTTGTTTTAAAAATGTTTACTTATCTCATACAAGTTAATATAAACATTTTGAGGTCAGGAGTTATTTTCTCTATCTTATACCCCACCAAATTAAACAAACTGGCACAAAGTATATTATTGAAAGAAGAAAGGAAGAATATAAAGACAGTGGTGAATTTTACTTCCTTTTATATAATCACTTAGAATATACTTACACCAGGAGATGGATGAAAACCTTACTGCTGCTACTGTGTCTGCAGATGGATGAAAGGAGCCTGGGTTTTGGAGCTAGGTGATGGATCTAGATTAAACATTTACTAATAAGATGGGTTGATTGGAACTCTATGCATAACCATTACCTCAAATCGAGATACTATTATGCATTTTAATTCACTGGTCTGGAAATAAATGAGATATAATTTTGTTGTAGATGCTAGACCAAAATAATATAAAAGACTTAAGCTGTAACTACTTAAAATGCTTGAATATACATTCATATTCAAGATAGCAGGTCCAAAATGGAGTTGCTTATGCTAAGCCTCATTATGTGTCATCAGACTGACACATAATTCAGTTAGAGGGTTTTTTCTCCCCACTCCTGCTCCCCTGGAAATGAAACCTTGAACCAGTGACTCAGGGGTCAGCAGGACCATCACTAGTTAGGTCATCCACCT
Source organism: Glossophaga mutica (assembly GCA_039655065.1). NCBI lineage: Eukaryota > Metazoa > Chordata > Mammalia > Chiroptera > Phyllostomidae > Glossophaga > Glossophaga mutica. The sequence continues at coordinate 81,868,623 of CM077304.1, forward strand.
AATATACCCTTGCCATTCTCTTAAGGAAAGTAACATTAAAATAATCAACCAACTCTTTTGCCTCATTTAACTTCCTTGTTTTCATTTTTTTCTGCCTATAAAAGTCTCATTTTATACAGCTTCCTAAAGCTCCTTTCAATCTGCTAGATTGGTTCCTACCCCATTCAGATTAATTTTTTATCAACTCAAGTCTTCATTTTTTAATATGCCTCAGTTTATCTTTTAACCATTCTCAGTCTCAAAGCAAGAATGGAAGGGGGCCTTGAGCAAGTAGACCTTGGTTACTAGTGGAGCCCCTTGAGCTCACTCTGTGCTTGCTGCCTCCAAAGGTTGTGATTCCCTCCTGATCCTAGCTCCTCAGCTTTCGCTTTAGCAGCTTCTAGACTTTATTTCAGCTTCTTTTCTGAACTGGGTCTGGAAACCAGCTGGAGTTTTACTGGGTCTAACTTAAAAACCCAGAGCACACCCACATTTGAACTAGGTCTGACTTCAAAAGCAGACTGGCTCCAGGAACAGATTGGGTCCTACTTAAAAACTGGGCTTGTTCCAGTGTCACGCGATTCTGACTTAAGCTGGACTGAGTCCAATGTGAGGCTTCAGATGAATAAAATTTTAAGTCTGAACTAGCAGGTTAATTTTACAAAAGATAATCTTAAATTATAGTAGCTACAGTGGAAAACTATTATCCATTTATGAGGTACCTAGAGAAAAAAGAGGTTTCAGCAAAGCACTCACTATAAGAGATACAGGGAAAATTATTTTTTCTCTTGCACAGTTTCTGAGAGCTACTGAGACACCTGACTTGCACTGGATCCTGGAAAAACTGGCCCAAGTCAGCAAGGGGTGAGAACTGGTATCACAGTCACCTCTCCCAGGCTTCTTTCAGTGGTGACCGGTCAAGAGGGGAACAAAAAATGTCATGTGGTCTCTTCCTTTCCGATTGGCAGGCAAAAAACATTTGTAAGAATTAAATCTTTCAGTTGTGAAACCCACTGATTTCTCTCCCAGGGACAGCTGTTGCCTTATTTGTCTCATTTTGTGTCCTGAAAACTTGTCTTGGCCTCTTCCTGGCTGAGGCACACCAACTCTTGTATGTGAAAGCAGCTCCATAGACAGGTTGGGGGCTTCGAAATTACGGCTGGACAGAAATGTGGGGGGTGCTCCATTTACAGTTAGGGTCCTAACTGTTGCTACGTCTCAGGGGAACTGCCTAAATCTTTCCTTTGGTTCTGCTGGGGAGTGACTCTGGACCCAGAGAGGGTGGTCTCTTTTGCATCCTCTTTGGGGATGTTTTTGATGTCCGTAGGGTTGTTCAGTACTGTCAGGAATATTTATTGCTTGCCCTGGTTAAAATATAACAAGATATAGCTTTATTAATCTTGAAAATGTTCATATGCCTCAGTTTACTTTAAATAATAGATAGATGAGAGAGAGAATTAGGGAAAGAGAGAGGGGCAGAGGGAGAAAGGAACAGAGGGGAAAGGAAAGGAAGAAAAAGGGAGAGAAAGAGAAGAGAGAGAGAGACTCTTCATGAAAGATCGTTCTGAGATTGTTTACTTAATCTGGTTAGGTTCGAAGGGATGATAAACATGTTGCCAGTAGACAATGGGGCACTGGTTGTTCATAGAATGTAACTTTCATTATGAAACAAATTATTTAACTAACCACTTTTAACTTAACACTTTGAAAGACAGACTGGCTTTACACTGGAATATTGTGGAGGATATAATGAATACAAGCACACGTTTGATGGCCCAGTCTTATTTGCCCTATAGAGTGTACAGAAAGAAAATGAAAGACTCAAGATCTGAAATACATAATAAGAGACTATAGAATTTATTTACTAGGTAAAATATCTCATCTGTTGTAACCACAGGAACAATGAGTTGAAAACCAGATATGAGTTTGATTTTGTGGTTTGCAGAATTACAATATATGTTTAATTCAAAGCATTCTAGGCCTCTTATTCAAAAATTAGAACTTTTTTCTAGAGAAAGTGGGAGCCTGTAAATTGGAATTAGGGTATTATAGAAGATTATAATGATTTAAATAACTTGAACTCTCAAAGAATACTGAATTCCTTTGTTAACAAAAGTAAACTTTCATTCTCCATTGGTGGAGGTTAGACTCCCCATACTTGAACACCTAATACTTAACTTTTGAGAGCTAATTACCTTATAGAAGGATGGTAAAACTTGAGAATTATATAAGAGAAAGTATTCTAAGGGTGTTAGAACAGAAAGGAAATGCCACAGCACTGGATCAAGATGAATTTATGATTGTGACTTAGAGTAAATGAAGATATAAGGCAATGATATAAAATAATTTATTCAAAATTTTGGAAGGCTAAGAATTTCACTGTTTTTCATGTGTGAAAGGATAAGCCACACCCTACTGTTGTAAATTTGAATACTCTCAAAACATGCCTTTTATCACTGATGTTTTAAACAATACATCAGTAAGGAACACTCCAGCATTTGTAGAAAATTCTATCGTGACTCTATTATGAAAGCTAAAGATTATAGTGATAGATGTTAGTGTCAAAACGATTTTTCTGGTGTTCTGAGAGAGATGATGAGACCCTGGAGTCACAGATTTCAAGTGACAACACTTATAAACCATAGACAACATAGGGAAATTACCACAATAAACAGCAGAGCAAATTGTGATATTCAATAATATGTATTGACAGTTTTGACTGTCTAGTAAAATACTGCTTAATCTGTATACCAAAAAAAATCTAGCCCTAGCTGGGTGGCTAAATTGGTAGGAGTATCATTCTGTATATGAAAAGGTTGAGGGTTCAGTTCCCAACCAGGGCATATACGTAGTCAGGGCATGTTTAGGAGGCAACTGGTTGATGTTTCTTTTTCACATTGATGTCTCTCACTCTTTCCTCCTTTTTCTCTAAAATCAATAAACATATCCTAAGGTGAGGATTTTAAAAAATCTATATCTTGGGGAAGATCTCACATGAATTATCATACTTAAAGTCAACACTCTACATTGAATTTCCAGACTCTAGTCAGTTCATACATAACTCCTTTGAGTGATATGAAGGCAATTCCCATTAAGAAGTAGGATATCACAACACTGTAACATGTATGTTCTTTAACTTCTCCCAGTCAACTTTCCTAAAGGAATTTGTAATGTTTAACATGACGACTGTGCTGGGGAAATATCCCAGACAAAATAGGGATTTCTGGTCATAGGTCATACATTTGCAACATTCCCTGGGTACACTAAACACCGTGCTGATGGCAGAAAAATTAAGGTTAGATCATGGATACAGTTTCGAGCTAAATTCATTTCACAATGGATCTGGATGATTTATGAACATACCCTCGTATTGCCCTCTAGTTCCTTAATAGATAGTTAAAAACTGTTTTATTCAGCAACTGGTGAATTGCCTTTAGATATACAAAATAAGGACAATGTTGTAAGGAAGATCCAAGAGAAAACCAATGAATCTGCCACTGCATAGCAGAATAGTAAACTAAAAGGAAATACTGCATTTTGAGGTATTTTTGGAGAATCAGGCCATCATGGTGTAATTACAAACTGTTAAACATAAAAATAAATTTAAAACAGTGAGAGAACAAGACAGATTACATACAAAGCAGTGACAAATAAATCTAAACTGATTTCTCATTACCACAAGCCAAAAGACAATGTAATAATACCTTCAAAGTACTATGTAGAAATAAATGTCTCTCCAGAATTAGATATGCAATACATTATTCAAAGTTGGAAGTAAAATATAGGTGTTTTAAGGCAAAAATAAAGGAATGAATTTATTACCCACTTCCTTAACAAAAGACATTTCCCCCAAAAAATGGCATTCATGCAAAGAGATGACAGAGTCATGTAAAAGATGGCATTACACAGCAGAAGAAAGGTAGAGATATAGAAGGAACAGGCAGCCCTTACTGGTGTGGTTCAGTGGATTGAGTGCTGGACTGCAAACCAATGGGTCACTAGTTCAATTCCCAGTTAGGGCACATACCTAGGCTGCAAGTCAGGCCTCCAGTAGGGGGCAATCAGGAGGCAACCACACATTGATGTTTCTTTCTCACTCTTTCTTCCTCCCCTCCCCTCTCTAAACATAAATAAATAAATAAAATCTTTATTAAAAAAAAAAAGAAAGAAAGAAGGAAGGGACTGGTAAATCAAATGACCCGGTGGAGGGCAACTTCACTTAATCTCTTACAACAGGAAACTGGGAATATTTCTCTTAGAGTACGAAAAGCTGTTATAATGTACAAAATGGATGTGGCATGAGTGTGTAAATGTAAATGAGAGTAATTTCTTCTTATTCAATACAATATGCAACATATAGGAATTTGTTTTGGTGTCATGCCACCCCGTGTCATCCTCTGTACATTTCTGTAGGTACCACTGAATCCTGCTGTCTTCACACCGGTGCTCTGCCTTGGTCTATTCAGGTTGCAAGTAACTTTCTTTCCTCAAATGACCACAAAAACAACTTTTCAGCACATTCGTTTTTCCTGAATTATCATAATTTAATTTTCTTTTCCTTTCTTCTGGTTATTTCATGTTTCAACAGCGCTTGATAATTTTACTTGTACCACTTATTATTGTAACTAACCTAATTAATAAAATTTGGGGTTATAGTAAGAAAATATAAAGCATTCAGTTATAACACATTCCATTATAAGTTAGCAGTTTTTTTTTTTCAGCCAGAAAACAAAAAATAACATATTATTCTGTAAGATGATTTGTAGTCTTAGCAACTTTCTTTACAATATGTATTTTAAATTGACATTATTTCTGTTCTCCTGAGTCTAATTCTCTTTTCAGGCTATTCATTTCTCATCATTTTTAAAAATTTTATTTGCAAAAGTGCAAATCAGTAAGACTAAGTCTAGGACTGGTATTCAGAAAAGAGAAATATGTACATAGATCCTAAGGCAGGATAGAGGACAGCAACATTGGACAAAATACCAGCTGACTGGTAGGGTACCTTGAGTTCAGAAGAGTGGTAAAGTAGAGGTGAAGAAAGGCTATCTGACCTGGGACTTATATTTGAGAGAATGTCCAATTCTGTTATTCCAAAGAGTACAAAAAGCAGTAAAAACTGGTTCTACTTTAATTGGGGGTGGGGGGGATACACTGTAAACTCTACTGCTAGAAGGTTAATGTCATTGTTCTTTTAATGGAGGATACTGAATTTATAAAGTGAGGGAGGCCTTATCACATAAAGTTTTGGTTGAATACATAAGCTATGAGTTTCCAGGAATTTGATATTATGGTTGCATAGTTATAATAATGTCCTGAGTCAGTTGCTTTAGAAAATGGATTATGATGTATCTAATTAAGTTGAATCTTTTAGAAAAAAATCAGTAATTCAATGTGCAGAACACTAGAAATTATGTAATTTGAGATTAAAAAGGCATTGTTACACCAGTTATTATAGTTTGTTTCAAGACATATACCACTTCATTTACTGGAGAGTCAAATACTAACCAGTCAAATGCTGAAAGGTCAAAGATACAACAGAAGTAAGTACTTTCACTTGCACGAGGGCTACTGAGAGTGTGAATGTAATTACTGTCCCTCATTCTCTAGCCACACTGTGTTGTAAGGCCAGGGTTGAATATCTGAAATGAAGCATTGCCAGATATTTTACATGGTAACATCTTATACTAACTGCTAAGATATTAAGAAAACCTCATAAACTTCTTAGATGAAAGATATATTGAGCAGTCCATCTTTCATATAGAGTATTTGGGTTTGAAATATCAGCATGCATCCTGATCCCTGATCTCTGGACAGGTTATTAATTGTATTATACAGACAGCATTTTTTCCACATGCTCCACAGTGCCAATATTTGAAATTGGCACTGAATTCATATGAAATTATATAAATCTTTATAAAATTACACCTTAGAAAGAGCAGCCCATTCTTTAATGCATATTTTATAAAGAGACAAAAACAGATTTAATCTTGAAAGTTTTAATCAAGTTTGTGGAATATCCTTAACCAAGCTTCTTTACTTGTCAAACTATAGTCCTCCTTTACTATTCTTAGCAATAAAGGTATTTCTTTTCTATGGTTCTTAACTGTCTCTTTCCAGATTTCCAAAAAAATTAAAGCATTTTTGTATCACTTGAGAAATATAAAATGATGGCTAGATTAGCTAATTAATAATAATGTCATTAAAAAACTGAATGGCAACAGGAGTAAAACATTCCTTAAACTGTGCAGCATTTAAATGCCATTTTAATGTGTGCTTTAATACATTGCAAAAAGTCATTCACCTGTTAAATATATTAAATTGTCTTCATAAGACTGTAATAGGCATTTTTCCAAATGCTCTGACATGTTATTTTGTAAGGACTTGGCTTCCCTAACTATAGTATTAGCTATTTTATTAGCATAGTTTATGCAAGTTTACATTTCAAATGTGTGAACTCTGAATATGATGAATTACAATATTCTCTATGGTCAGTGAGAAGTATTAATAAAGAGTACATAAGGGCAGTACCATTAATATGTAATTACCTTTTGGCAGTTTCATTCACATTACTTTCAATGTTATATAATAATATGACTCTTGTTCCTTCAGTCAAGACAACTATTGCGTGGTTTTGTCAAGCTATATATATTTTTTGTCCCTTTATTGTTTTTTATTTCATACATTCATTACTTTATAGGCAATGGACAAAGTAGATACTGTTCCTTATTATATTGAGCTTATATTTGGGTGAAAATGAGGAAGAATAAGCAAATAAACAAGGTACATAATAATGACATGTTATTAGTCTGAAAAAAGTGTTTAGATAGAGACATTCAAGTGTGCAAGAGGTATCTCTTGGCAGAAAGACATAAAATGTATTTGTTGACATTTGAGCAGAAAACTTTAAAAAGTGGTGAGTGGGTCACACATAATGTAAGACTATTCTAGGCAGAGAACATCACAAAAGCTTCAAGGTGAAAAAACACAAATGACCAAAGAAGAGCAAGTAAGTCATTATGGTTGGAAAGTGAATGAAAGAAGAAAAGAAAATTAGATATGGAAATAAAAAAGTACCAGCCTTCTATGATGAAAGCAATTTGTATTTAGGAATTTAAGCATTATTCTGAATAAGACAAAGAACAAGTGAAATTTTCTGAGCAAAAGAATAATATTATCCAACATATAGTTTAATGTATATTTGCTGCCCGAGGTGGAAGTGGAGGTCAAGTGAGGAATCAGGTAGAAGAATTAGAAAGTCTTTGGTGTAAACTAAACCAAAAATTACAGTGGTTTAGAATACAGAAATAACAATAAAAATAATGGGAAAACTGAATTAATAATGATGCAATTGATTGAGGCATGGGGTGGGAGGTGTGAGTGTAAGATGGGGCATCAGAGGTATAACAGAAAAATCCCTTGTCAAATGCACAAAGCCAGTCACAAGCATAGTTGGCTTTGAAAACATGTGGCCTTGCTTCAAAACAGACAAGTCATGATTACTTTATGACTTAGGACAACAATTATTTTATTATAGCTCATGATTTTCCCAACATCATTTATTGAAATGACTGTTTTTACCCCATTGTATGCTCTTTCTTTCTTTGTCAAATATTGACTATAAAAGTGCGGGTTTATTTCTGAGCTCTTTGAACTGTTCCATTGATCTATAGCTTGTTGTTATGCCAGTACCAGGCTGTTTTGATTACAATGGCCTTGTAGTATAGTTTGATATCATATATTGTGATACCTCCAAGTTAATTTTTTCTCAAGACTGCTGAAGGTATTCAGAGTCTTTTTTTTAGTTCCATATAAATTTTTGGAGCATTTGTTCTAGATATGTGAAATATGCACTTGATATTTTAATAGAAGTTATGTTGAATTTATAGGTTGCTTTGGGTACCTCACTAATCATCAGAGAGTTATAAGTTAAAACTACAATAAGATATCACCTCACACCTGTCAGAATAGCTACCGTTAGTAAATCAACAAAAAATAAGTTCAGGTGAGGAATTGGAGAAAAGGGAGCCCTAGTGCATTGATGGTTGGGAATGCAGATTGAGAAATCCACTGTGAAAAACAATATGGAGTTTCCTCAAAAAATTAAATATGGAAATTTCATTTGACCCAGTGATCTCACTTCTAGGAATATATCCTAAGAATCCCAAAACACCAATTTAAAAGAATATATGCACCCCAGTGTTCATAGCAGTATTATTTACAATAACCAAGATCTAAAGACAGCCCAAGTGCCATCAGTAGATGAGCGGATAAAAAAGTGTGGTACTTTTACATAATGGAGCACTCTGCAGTCATAAAAAAGGACATCTTACCTTTTGCAACAGCATGGATGAATCTGGTAACATAAGCCAGTCAGGTAAAGACAAATACCACATAATCTCACATATATGTGGAATATAATAAACAAACAAAGAAACAAACAAAAATCCTGACAAAATAGAAACAGAGACATGGACACATGGAATAGATTAATAGCTATAAGAGGGGAAGGGGTGGAGGACTAGATGCAAGAAAGTAAGGGATTAGCCAAAGTACTTATATGCATAACCCATAGACACGCAACCGTATGGTGATGGCCAGAGGGAAGGTGGAGCAAGGGTGTGGGGAGGTGGGAAAGAGGGGTGGGGAAATAAGAACATCTGTAATAGTGTCAATGATAAAAATAAAGTTCACAGAAGGGGGCTATATGTAAATAATTTTTAAATGGGAGAAAAATACACTCCATATTTTATTCTTTTGTGATGGATAAAGAACATCCCTAGAATATTTGAATAAATGGTTTAGTCTATTGCAAAAAAATGATTTTCCATATTAACAAGCTGACATTGTATGCTATAGTCCATACAGTTTCAAACGAATGAGGAAGAAACAACACCTTTTATCACCCCTTGTGACAAATTTAGCTGTCACTTTTAAGCCTTTAAAATTAATTTATATTGAGTATTTTCTTCACTTCCTTTGGGTTTTACTTCTATATAAAGAAATATATACAAATGAGATAGAATATTCAAGTTCATATATGTGTGTTTTGGCCAAAATCTTGTAAAATAAAAGAATGGTGTTTATCAATATTCATTTGAAATCATCCTTTTGAAGTGTCATTTGATCCAGCCATGTACCAAGTAGTGAGTGACAATATTTATAGCCTAAGTAATCATTCATTGTATATGGGCCATTTTAGAGGTAATGAGGCGCAGTTATTGTCTATGACTTTAGTGTACAAACTTCCTATATGCTGCACACTTCACTGAAGACATGTCAAAGGTAAAGCCAGCTCCTCTTCTGCGGAAACAGTCCATCAGCTGTTCTTGCTTAAAAGCAGCTTTCACAATTTATATCATTGATGTTTACAAAATTGAGAATACCCTGTAAATATTTCTGTTTTAACTATAAATTTCAGGACTTCATCCAAAACTATTTACCCAGAGGAGTTAGATATAATCCCGATGCTGGACATAAACCCTAAAATGGACACAGAGACAACTCTAAACTCATTTTAAGTTGAGGTTATGCATGTTTGACTCTTATTCTCCAGATTAATAGCAGAGCAATTTTAATTTCTTGTTCTCTGACTCTTACTAATAAGCTTTTGAAATCACTTAGAAAACTCTCTTTGGTAAGAAACTTGGGAAGCGATACTGTAGCTGTCTGATGACCAATTGTATGGAAAATTGATATAGATGGGAAAAAGTTTTCCACTAAATGATTTTGCACCAGAGGGTGGTAATCACCTTGGTAATATTTGGCTAACGTCCTTCTTTTCCCCATTACGTTTCATCAACTCCCATCATGCTTCACTTCCTCTCCAGGATTCAGGGTGGTGCTCCCCTTTCCCTGTATCAATTTCATTTGGTAGCAGTCCATTTCACACTATTCCAACACTATGGTCTCACCAGTTTATGCTCAGTTTTTTCAAGTATAAGTGAATTATACCACTATTTTATTTCCTCATTCATGTATTTAAAGCATCCTCAAAATTCATGTACAAAACATATATAAAAACAGATTTTAAAGTGAAGAGAAAATTAGAAATACTTATCAAATAAAAATACAGAAATCAAAGAAAATTTTTTACTATTTCTACTTAAATTTAACATTTCAAAATAAGGTTATAGTAGAGAATAAATGGAAGCCTACTGATCATTAAGACCTGAGTTCAGACGGCTCAGTTTATTTCTATAGCCCAAAAGAGATCTGATGGTGTATTCTGCTACTAGGTCCAAATCCTGTAATAGAAAATATCTGCTTCTGAAAGAGAAGCTGAAATAATTCATGTCATAATGGATTATAGATGGAGATATCAATATTAAATTATATTTAGTTTAATACAGGTACTATAGAAATATTTATAGATATGCATACATGCATGGTTACTATATACATACATATTTCTCCTCTCAGACAGCTAGGATGGCTTAGAGACACGGAAGTCTTGGTGACAACAAGTGCACCCTGAACTTGCTTTCTAGTCAATTTTCAAATAAAAGGAACAAAGTTTCATGGAGAAATGGCTAAATCTGTGCCTGGGGTGGGATATATAGAAGATGAGTCTAGAGTATCTTGTAGTGACAAGATGCTCTTGTAGTGACAAGATGTAAACAGTGTTTAAAAAAAAAGCAGTAAAGAAAAGAAACACAATGATGGCAGTATGTCAGAGAGGCACAGGCATCGAGAGTCTATGGAAGTGTGTCCAATGGCCGACAATTTGAGAAAATGAATAGTATAATGCTGGATTATAACCCAAAGTATAAAATAAATATCTACAAGTTCATACCATAAATAAGGAAATAAAAATACTAAATGGAGAAGAGACAAATACCCTAAGCAGAATATCAAAGAGTTTATGCAGATAATCTGCCCTCAGTGAAGAGGAATATAACTCCCCACACTGTAAGTATGAGCTGTTTGTAGTGACTTCCATACAAAGACTACAAAATGAAATGGGTTTAAGAAGAGAGACTCTACAGTAGAGACACCTGACAAACGCCACGGCCATCAAGTGATCAAGGTCGACAATACTGATAAGTCATTTTGATAGTGTATAGACTTCCTTAAGTGAAGAAATGACCCTCTGAGTCCTGTCTAATCATGATGAAAATATAAGATAAATTCCAATTGAGGACATTTGATAAAATTGCTGGTCAATTCTCCTTAACACTGGCAAGGTCATCTAAAATAAGGAAAGCTTAAAAATGTCACAGGCAAGAGATGCTAAGGTGCTAAGACATGACTAACATATGTGTATACATTGGATAATATCCTGAAACTGTAAAGGACATTAACTCAAAACTAAAAATTTCTGAGTGGAGTATGGACTTTAGTTAAAATAATGTATTCGTATTGGCTCATTAATTACAATAAATGCACCATATACACAAAAGGTTAATAATAAATCTCTGTACTATCTTTAAATTTTTGTGTGTATCTAAAAATGTTCTAAAATAAAAATTTTATTCTATAGACACAAACATTAAAGTAGCAGACATGTAATCCAAAAAAGTACGTTATCAATCATATTTTTCTATACCTCCTTTCATAAATGTCTCTGGTCTCAGAAAAACATGCAATTAACAGTAGGCATCTTCAACAGTATACACAGCCTATCATTTTAATAGAACACAAAAATTTACCAGGAAACTTAAGGAGGGGATATAGGTGAAAACTACATAAAACAGAACTGAAAATATATATCCAGCAAAAAATAATACAAACCAGATGGAATCAAAATATAAACCTCAATTTTCAGATCATTGGTATATTAAATAGCAATGCGACTTATCACTTCAAAATTAGTTTGTTATTTAGGTTGCCTAAATATACAGTATATAACTTCCCAAAAGGTGTTCCAGGAGAAACAGATCCCATATTAGGTTACATGGTCAAGTTCTTTAATGAAATAAAATTATTACAATTTATATTCTACTTTTCAAGGGTTAGCATGTACATTAGTGTCACAAAACTTTTGGTAATTGTGACAATAAAAAGCTGCATTAAATAGCTATTTCATTATTTTATCCAAATTTCCCAGAAATATTTGATCACATTTATGTGTTTTTTACATAAAGCCTACAAAATCTTTATAAACTTAATATATCCACAAATACATTTGGCAAAAACAAACAAACTTCTACAATTTCAATCTTGAATAAAAGGACTCGATCACATTAAATCAGCATTCACATATGAAACACCATGACTTAGCATCACATAATTCTTGAATTGTCAATGTAGAGGAGGAATTCTAAAAGACAAAGACACGAAATGCGTAATGACCCATGTTTTAAAATATTTAAGCAGTTCCATTTTGAATAAAAACAGCATGTCATTTATTAAATTATCTTTGTTAAACCAATTTTATACTTTGTTTACATTTTAATGTTCTCTATAATTATTTTATTGCATATTTGAAAATCATCTATGGTTTCTGAAATAAATGACACATGAATGAGACTTCATGTCCTCAAATTATTCTTATTATAACATACCCTTAATATTAAAATAATCAAGTTTACTCTGTTCATAATACATTAGACTAAGACTATAACAAAAAAATTAAACTGAGCAGCAAATTAATGTGCTATTTATAAGACACTATGTTTCACAATTCCTCTAAGGAACTATTGATCTATTACTGGAAAAGCAGAGGGGAAAAAAACCCTTAAACTCTCAAGCCATTATACTAATGCAGTTTTACATAGAACAAAGATCCTGAGTGTTCATGATATCATTTTAACAAACTGTGAAAACCAGTTTTCTCAAACAACAAAAAGAAAATCTTAGAGACATTTGTACCTCTATGGGATTATTACAAAGGTCAAGACAAGAATTTCATAGTCAGATTCTAAAGAAACATGATGTTAGACATTATTGAGAATAAATCTTTCTGCCACACACTAATTATGTGACCTTAGACAAGTTATTAAAACACTGTGATCAGTCAAGTTCCTTCCTCATTGATCTTGAACAAACAAAGAACTGGAAAAATATAGTAAGTGTGGCAACTGACATTACTTGAAAAATTCTCGTGATGTCATTTACTCTATGCTGCCCACTTGACTCATGCAATAATATGAAATCTCAAACCCAGCTCAAGAGTTTGATTTTTTATAACACATGTTTTAAAGATTTTATTTATTTATTTTTAGACAGAGGGGAAGAGTGGGAGAGAGGGAGAGATAAATCAATGTGTGGTTGCCTCTTGCTCATCCCCTACTAGGGACCTGGCCCGCAATTCAGGTATGTGCCTTGACTGGTAATTGAACCAATGATCCATTGGTCCACATGTCTGTGCTCAATCCACTGAGACACACCAGCCAGGGCTGTAACACATTTTAATTTAAAGAATACTAAAGGATCATGCCTGAGACTGGTTTCATGATGCATATTTTTAAATCCCTGATGAAAAAAGAAGTAAAAGCACTAGTTAAGTTGAAAACTATTGTAATCACTTTGGATATCTCAAATGAAGATCATAACAAACTATCATTTTAAATATTACTTTAAATATTTTTAATTGTGCATCATTTTATTGGTAAAAAAATTTAAAGTTGACAATGCCAGCTGTTAGAGAGACAGTAGATATAGCCATCTCTTATACATTGCTTGAGTGTATGTGTGTAAATTAAAATATCCTCTTTAAAAAGCAATTTGGCATTATCTTGTAAACCTAAACATTCACAAAGTCTATAAATTAGCTATGCAATTCTTAAGAATTGATGCAGACACCAGCCAGCAGTGTCTGCGTCATTATGGATGAAATAAGATATTCACACGGACTACAGAGTCCGGTGGAAGAAAAGGGACAGCATGGCTTTCTCTCAAGGGGAGCAAAAGCCCTGGCGTCCTGCATGACAGGCCTTTTTCAAAATTTCTGGTCACATTACATGATGGTCCTCATGTACTATGCACAGGTTCCTTTCGGGGATTACTTTTTACAGACAACAAAGGAGTCAATGCTGCTAATCACATCACAGAAGAAGGATATTTGCAAATGAAAAGGGAAAAATGGTTGAGCTGGTTACACCAGTCCTTGCAAGGTTTTGCATGGATTTTAGGAAGTTACAATAAGCACTTGGTATCCCAATCCAGGGTGAGGGAGTTTTTGCAAAAGCAAGACTCAAAGAGGCTTAGGTATATTGTAAACCTGATTTCCCACAAGACAACCTATCTGTGGGTGTGGGTCCTGTGCATCTCCAAGTGGGAGCTGGGCCCACGCCACGCAGAAGGGTCTCTCACAAAGAATATAACAGGAGAAATTCTTGAACATTTGCAATTACCCCACACACTCATAGCACACAGAAACTGAGGTAGAAATTAAAACCTAATAAATGTAGACATAAAATTAATAATACGATAGCAAATATAAATAAAATAGAAAAGAGATATTTTAATTGACAAAATAATAAAAAAATCAAAAAACTCTAGCAAGCTTTAGAAAAATAAAATTTAAAATGCACAGATTGCGCTCTGATTTATGTGACTCAGTTGGTTGAGCGTCATTCTGCAAAGTGAAAAGATGGCCATTTGATTCGTGGTCTGGGTTGTGGGTCTGGTCCCTGGTCAGAGCACTTAGGAGAGACAACCAATCATTATTCTTCTCTCACATCCATGTTTCTCTCCCTCCCTTCCTCTCTCTAAAAGTAATTAAATCAAAATATAACAAAATATACAAATTATTAATAACGAGACTGTAATGGAGATCCCACTACAGATCCTACAGACATGAATAAAAGGGTATTAAAAAGAACTTTATGCCAATGCATGTGATAATTTAGATAAAAAAGAATAAGCTCTCAGAAAAATACAGGCATAAAAGCAGTAAAAAATCTTACTAGTTGTATGTTTATTAAATAAATTGAAACTGTTATTTTTAATCTTCGCCACAGAGAAATCTAGAGATTCAAATAGCTTTATTAGTGAATCCTTTAAAAAATCTATGGGGTAAAAAACACTAATATTGCGGTTTTAAACTCTTATAGTTTTTAAAAACAGAGAAAATATTTTCTCCTTTTAATGAGGAAATCATAACCTCAATTTCAAAACTAGCAAAGAACCTTACAACATGAGATTAGAGAACAATGTGCCCCAGGGATAGAGATAGAATTCTTAAGAAAATATAAATAAGTTAAATCCAACCATATATAGCTGGATTTAAATATATGCTTATATATTTAATATATCTCAAATATCACACTATATGAATCTGAAAGTCAAAAACTTCTCTAAACAAACTCAGTAGAATAAATGTGAAAGACTGGATCAGGATATTTCAGAGAAAGGGACATCTGATATATCAATAAATATGAGACATTAGTATACACCCACCAGAATGGAAGAAAATTAAAATGGAAGAAAAAAATACCAAATGTGTTGGAGAGGATGCAGAGCACCTGGAACTCTCCTAAATTAGGAGTGTGATGTTGGCAAAATCACTTGGAAAATTCTGTAACAGTGTTGACTAAAGTTTAATGTAAGCATAGCCTGTGACCCAGCAATTCTATTTCTCAGGGTATATATAGCGTAAAATTATACATGTGTTCACCAAAAACAAGGATTTTCAGAACAGCACCACTGTTAATTGGCACCAAACACAAACTATCTAAAAAGTAAATGTCTATCCAACCTCATAATAGATAAATTATGTAAAGTGTATTCACACACAGAATAGCATAAAACAGGAAAGAACAATCTACAATTTAACACACAATAGTATGGCCAACTTTCAAAATATGTTATTAAATGCAGTAAAACAAAAAGAAAAGTTTATGCTATATTCACTCATATATTTATCAAGTATTCCAGGGTATTATGAATCAGATTAGTGGCTATTTTTGAAGGGGTTATGTATGATAAAAGAACATGAGAAGAACTTCTGTATTCCCAGAAATGTTTGCTTTTTTGATCTAGATGTGAGATAGATACACTGTTTATTTTATGAATTTGCAGTGAGCTGTATACCTATATTAACTTCTCTTGTTCTAATATATATCTGTCAATAAAAAGCTAAAGAGATAGCCTATGTCTGCAAAGTGGATTCAGCTTGTTGGTTACCTGACCTGCAAACAAACAAACAACAACAACAACAAAACAAGTTAAAGTAGTTTCAGTTTACCTTCTGATTTCAGAATCATCTCAGTAAAGTAGTTCACATTATGGCTCACCCCAATTCTGATTGAATATCCTCTATTGAAGTTCCAACACAAAACTCACTTTCCTCATGATGAAAATGGAATGATTGCTGTAATGCTTACACCACGAAACATGTACAAACCCTTTCATCCAATGCCTGAACACATAAGGTATAGTGTCTCCTTGTAGATTTTACTGTGTTTCCTGTCCAACTTAAAGACTTTTGCAATCATTTGTGAAACCTGAAAATACACAGGGCATAGAAAAATTTAACATAATTGCAATTAATTAAACATCCATGGAAACCATTACAGAGTTTTGATGTCAGCTCCTTGGATGCTCCCCAAGTACTTCAGCTTGTTCAATTCGTTTTGCCCTTTAAAATTTAATGAAAATTGGTTTGAATTCTCATCTTATATAAATAGCCAGCATTGTCAAATTCTTACTTTTACTGATTTCTTCCTGCCCACTTTGTTCATGTTTTAACTTTTCTGTATATTTTAACATATGAGATGTGTCAAAACTGCCTTTGTCCCTGATATGCCACTGATTCAATTTTTAAATTTCATTTAAAATTTTTAGGTATGAGTAATCCAAAATGCAGAGTTCATAAGACTCTATTGCCTAGTTCTGTGGTTTATACAGAGTTTTAAAGGACAGTAAGGATGACCTGCTTTGACTTGGAGAAGACAGAACACTGGAATTTCCTGTTAAGGGGAGTCCATGCTCAGGTTTGTGAGAAGGTGGGGGGAGTGGACCCCACCCAAAGCCACACAACTAAGCCACTGATACCCCCAGAGTCTGCCTGGAATTCTAAACTCACAGCAAATACACCTGACTCCTCTGCCAGGTTGTGAGCTCCACAGAGTGGGGGCAACAGGGAGTCTGGAGGGTGGGCCTATTGCATTCCCCCAGATTGAAGCCATTAGGAGGGAAGTGTTCCCCTAAAAATGGTATTTGTGGTCTGGGAGTAACCACAGGGACCCTGGTGGCTGCCCCTTCAGCTTCTCCCCAGAGCCACAAACCTCAGTGTGTCATACATCTCCAGCCCACTCTGCCCTCTCTTCTCCGGAGCCCAGAGTGAATGCCTGCCAATGAGATTTTGTGTGCTGTCCCTTCCAAAGGGCACCTGTGTCTCAAGCAGATTCCCATCTCTCTCTGGTGGACAGATGTTTTATGTTTGCCTCTCCCTGGCTCTGACGCTCTGGGTTGGTGAGCCCAGCATGAGGTTGAGTCCTCACTCTCCTCAGGGGGAACCTCTGCAGCTGAGATATCCCTCCAGAATCTCAGCTGCTGCCTGTGGGAGTGGGGCCAGCCCTTCTTGTGTCTCTGCCCTTTCTGACAGTCTCTATGTGGCTTCTTTTGTAAATCTTTGATTATAAAACTTCAGTTCAGCTAGTCTTCACCTGGTTATTCAGATTGATTGTTTTACATTTTACTTGTAATTCCCATTTGGTCTTGAGGTGAATATAACTTCCACCTATCCCGTGATCACCATGAATCCCCCATTTTACTTATTTTTTAAATTTGATTTTGCTAAAATGCTAATATAATGATTGACATTAACTCCTCATTTTCTGTGAGATAAGAAAAATAAGGATCAAAGCAACTAGAACTTTATAAATTGCTAGTAAGAATATAATATTGGTAAAATGACCTTGAAAAGCTGCAGACATTGTGGAACAGAGGCCATTTACATCCCCATCCTCTCACAGAAGGCACACCCAAGTCTACTTGTTTGAGTCACTATCCACTGCCAACTTTTTCATAGATTAGTCTGTATTCAATGTCATTAAATAAAATTACTTAATATTGGCTAAAAATATAAATAAATTACAAGTATTTCATTGGAGAAAAATGAAGCAATTATATTAGAAACTAGACACCACATGATATTTTAAGTTGAAATATTTTGTTTAGGCCATAACTTCACCTCTTTTATTCTTTTCTGCTACCAGTAAAATATTTGTTTAAAACATACAATAAGTAATATGTTTTATGTTTAAATATATTTTATGTTTAAAACATAAAATAAATAATATAGAGAGAGTGAAGCATCATAATTGTGAATCTATCTTCCGAGAAGAAATGAACCCCCCCAATGTGCTGGATTTGAGAATTCAAAACAACAACATGATAAAAGTAAACATTAAATGCTTTAATATCCTAGACACCAGAAATAGTCTGTTGGTTCATGTTTGAGTGTGTCAATTAGTGTCATTATTGGAGCTAAAAGTTATCATGTGGTGTCTCTTTCGTCCTCTTAGTTATCAGTTTTTACATCTAAACCAGATTTTCTGCTTTGTCCCAAATAGTCATGGAAAATATTTTTAAAATACTTGACAATTTTAATGTGTGACTTCTGCAGTAATTCAGCTACTTCTAGGCCTATAATATCTCTCATTTAGGTTATGAAGTATGCTTCATCAATGATTCACTTAACATAAAGCACTAATTAAGCACCAAACAAATGTATATTAACAGAAAAAAAAAAAAAAAAAACACCTGTAAGTATAGTGATGACTCAGTCTTTTCCAAGTGGTTCAGGCTGTATCTGCAATATTTTTAGAAGTATCAAATATGAGATTATCAAACATTTCAGGAATAAAACTGAGGTTTATTTATCTCTTTGATTACATGCTATCATCATGTCTGAAGATGTATCAAAATATAAAATTGATTTTTCTGTTCAGAAAAACTAAATAAAGATCACGTATTGTCCCCACTACCTATTCTGTATATTTACTCTAAGCTGAACTCTTATGGATGCCTTTGTGTGAATGGCATTATTTCAAATTATATCTTTATATGTTTCTTTCATATTTAATGTATATGAATGTGGGGACTGCATTCATATATATGGGATTCAACTGTGCATATAAATAACAATTTTTCAAGCCCTGATTTCAAGAAAAAATATATATATATTATATAAGCCACTTACTGGCTATTTTACAACATAATGCCCAACTAAAGTGTTATTATAATCATCTAAATGATAACGGAAGGAAAGGAGAAAATTATTGTTCACTGAGAACAAGAAACAAACACAAATCAAATATAAATAAGAGAAATAGAACAGCTGTTGGATATGCGTAAACATATTTTTAAAAGAATATAATTTGTAAATCATAGAGAATCTGAATTTGGAAATAGTTGTTCACGTCATCCTCTTTTAAATGCTTTTATTCTCTTTGCCACAGGAACAGAAATTTTTCCTACTTCTGTCTCTTTGAGCTTTTTCTTCTCCATCCTTGTCTCCTCTTTGCAACTTGTAAATGTTAGAGTGTCTCAGAACTCATTTCTCAGACCTCGCTTTTTATCTTGCTCCCTGGGCTACTTCTGACTTGAAATGTTCTGTACACTGATTTCTTTTGCATAAATCCCAAGCTAAACTATCGATCTCTTTAAACTTTTCCTGCACTAGCTTTCCTAGATCAGCACGACACTCCCATTTGTTCATTTGCTTAAGCCTAAAACTGTGAAGTTGTTGTTTTATCCATTTATTCATCTATTAACATATTCCTATTCTGTCAGTAAGAGCTAAGGATGCCACCTTAAACAGACTTATCAATACAACCATTAATCACTACCTCTCCTGCTAACAACTTCCAATTCACACTCATGATTAAATTAATGCATTGGTTACCTAAACATTCCATTATTATTATGAGTGATGTTTTTAAAATAAAAACCAGACCTATCACTCCTTTGCTTAGTGGTTTGTCTTCACCTCATACTAAAATGTAAATATTTATCTTTGAGATTAAATCCAGATGGATTATATGTCCTTATATGATCTATTTGCCATTAGGAAACAGGCTAATCCTTTTAACCTTCCAACCACTCTCCCAGTTACTCTCTACCATCTACAAACCTCACATTTCTTGCTGTGTTTTTAAAATACCAAACTCCTTTCTGCCTTGTGCTCTTAGTACTGGTGTTCCTGCTCCTGGAATGGTCTTTTCCCAAGATTCGTACATGGTAATTTCGTGATTCTATAAAATTCTCTAATTAAATTTCATTTTCTCCAAGTCCAACCAACTCAGAAAATATTCTAACAGACTCTCCAACTATCAAGTATATCATGCTTGTTGTCATATACAACTTTAATTTTCCTCAATATTTGTCAATAATATACATGAATATATGATATTTTATTGGATCATTTGCTACTTGTCTATCTCAGTTTCACCAAAATTTAAGTTTCATAGATACAGAAACATTTGCTTGTCCACTACTCTATCCCCAAATCCTAGAACATGTCAATCCTGGCCATATAATGCATTTTACAAAAATAAATGCTTTTCTTCATTTTAAATAATTGTTTTTAAAACCTTGAATACACAAAATAATATTAGTTGTCAACATTGGGTCTAAGCACAATTTCATCAATCTATTTATGATTCTATATTTTTATTTCTAATGAAATAATTTATCAGAACACAAAAATACATCAGATGTCAACATAAAAGCCAAAATCTTGACAATAATTTACAGTCCTCCTCCTTTAATCTATGTTCCCCCCGCCGAATTAACCATTTTAAAAGTATCTTCCGTATAATAGTTAATTTTATTAAATTTATATTGTTAGACTTTCAGTTAGTAAAATTAAATGGCTGGGACAAAGCTTTCAATATACCCCAGAACGCCTCTTAAAAAAAAAAAAAGCTTAGCCAAACAAACAAAATTCAGAAACCACGTATTTAACTAAAGTAGGTGGCAAGTTATCCTGAGAGTATTACATAAACAGTGTTTGGTGGAGAAAAGTCAATTTAAAAATCAATATCCATACAAGATTAATAGCTGTGCAAAGACAGTAGAGGGGAAAAAAAAAAAAAGAAAACTTTCCGATGATTCTAAAAGCCCACGGTAAGAGAAATCAACTGCAAATAATCACACTGAAAGAATCTCTACCCAGTTGAACAAAATTTAACAGTGAAATGGAGGAAGGAAGAAAGCAAGAAGAGAAGGGAGGGAGGGTGGGAGAAAGAAAGGAAAAACAGGACCCACTGAAGAGTAATGGGTCAGGGATGCTTTTGAAAGAAAAACTATGACATATAACCAAATTGAGCAGGGCGTATACTATTAAGGCGGCAGTTAGTTCAGTTATTTAATGGTGAGGATTTCACAGAAGTCAGATCACAAAACTGTTTAGGCAGCTATTCAAACAGGTTTAAAAATTTCAAGATAACGATGTAAATTATGTAGAGGTGAAATGATTTGTAACTAATATTTTTCCAAAGTACTGTATAAAAACTCCAAAACTCTAAAAAAAAAATAAAAAGAAAAATAACTGGAAAAAATGTTTTGAAGTCATTACCTTTAGGTGATGACTATATGCAGATGTACAATTTTTCTTTGGAATATGTGGAAATTTTTGGAAAATGTTTAAAACAATAGAATGGTAGCATGAGGATTAGTTTATGTAGCTATATTATTAGAGTTTCAATATATACATATGCAAATAAATGCAATCTCCATTTCCTCCAATTATATTTTGAATTTATTTCAGGTTTTAGTCAAGAGACCTTATGTCCACATAACAAACAATAAAAAATGAAAAAAAAACCAAAGTACAAAAATGCCACAAAAATACAACTTTCTATGTATTTGTTGGAGAATAATTCATTTTACTTGTTAAGCATTATCTATATATTTGCTTATTTTGAATGATATATACTACTCAATTATGTGACTGTATACCTGTTTTTTACTCTTTAAATAATTTCCCTGTTTGCAAATGATTGATTTTTTTTCCAGGAGTTTGCTTTTGCAAGTATTGAACTGCGAATATCCTTGTACATTCCTAATGTTTCTCTAGGGAAATCAATTCCCTTGAGCCAATGACTTTCAATTACAATGCTAGACAGGACATGTATAAATTCATGATAATAAAATCATGCTCCAGTGTAGCAGCAAACTTTTTCAAAGTGGATATATCATTTTTCACTCTCACTATAATGGATCCCAATGGATCTATATTCTCCTCAACACTTGTTACTGTCAGATTTATTTATTTGCAAATAATAGCCACTATATTATCCCATTGTGCCTATAATTTTTATTTTCTTGAACACTAATGAGGATGAATATCTCTTTCTAAAGTCTTGGTCATATGTATGTCTTTTTCCTTTTTTTTTTGTTGAGATACTTATTTGTACCATTTTCTCCCTAAACTGTATACTTTTCTTAGTGATTTATATAATTTTTGATATACCTTTAATAGTAATCTGTTTTGATTATGTGCCCTACAAATATATTCTTCAGGATAACAATAGTATTTATTGAATAAATTAATAAATAAATATCAAATTAAAACACTTGTTCAAATACTTGATTATGCATTCAGCAGCTGTGTAAATTTTGCAAAGTATTTAATTCTTGTGATATTTAACTTTCTGTGTAATTACTTATTATAAATACTTTATCAGTTTTGAGTTCACTATTTAACTTAATGATAAACTGATATTTTGCAGCAATTGAAAAGCATTATTTTTCTTATAAATATTAAATAAGAGGAAGATAGGTACATGCATATATACATACATTAAATGATAGATACATAGACAGATGATGTGGACACCGGCTAGCAGTGTCCGAGTCATTATGGATAAAATAAAACATACACAAGGACTATGGAGTCCGGTGGAGAAAAAAGGACAACAGCATGGCTTTTCTCTCAAGGGGAGCAAAAGCCCTGGCCTCCACCATGACAGGCCTTTATTTTATTTCTCCTCACATTACAAGATGGTCCTCACTCACTATCCCCAGTTACAACAAAAGGAGTCAATGCCCCTAATCACATCACAGAAGAAGGATATTAGCAAATGAAAAGGCAAAAGTAGTTGAGCTGGTTACATTGGTCCCTGCAAGGTTTAGCACTTGCAGGGTGAGGGAGTTTTCAGCAAAAGCAAGACTCAGAGCGCCTAGGCATATTGCAAATCTGATTACCCACAAGAGAACTATCTCTGGGCATGGGTCCTACGCATCTCTAAGTGGGAGCTGGGCCCACGCCACGCAGAAGGGTCTGCCACAGATAGATATTTTAAGCATAAAACAAATCTGACTATAGTGTTTGTACCATTCTACCATTCAGCCATATAACAAATTATTTGTTTTTTAAATTGAAACCAAATAACATTTCTTAGAAAAGTGTATATGTAAAAGTTTAACCACAAAAGTTGTACATTTACATGCACTTGACATCTTTCTTTAAGTGGAAATTTAACAGTCTGACACAATATTCAAGCTTTATCACAGTTTAAATAAAGATAATAATTTATTTTCTCTTCTATTTGTAGTATGATCCTGTCCAACACACTTATGTCTGGATGTAAAGGCATCTGTATCATAAGTTCCTTTGTCGAGCTTCATCTAATAACACTTAACTGACCAGAGAAAACTTCACCTCAAGCCAAATCACATGAAATTATATTTTCACAACTTTTCTTGATCTCCTTTACCTTCCATTTTATTTGGTCAATTTGTCAAAGTATAAATGGCCTCACATTTTATTATTTCAAAAATTAATAATTAAGATTTTGTTTAACAAAATATATAAACCTATATTTGAGATTTACTTAAGTAATGATGTCTTAATATAAGCATGAAAATAGATAGAAAATAAAATTTAATATTTTGCATACAATTTTAAGTTCAATTTTAATAGCTTATTCTTTAATTAAAGTGACATACTGTCACTTAATCATGGTATATTAATTTCAGGTTTTAGTTTTGGATCTTTATCAAAGTTGTTATATTGCGCTATACAAAACTAGTCAGGAAGCAATTGATAAATGAAAAACTAGACTTAATCCATAAAATAAATAAATAAATCATTTTGTTAGATACATACTATTATTTTGTTAATGTTTAACAGTTGGATAGGTGTGCTCATGTTTAGGTTAAAATGATTTGAACAAAAATATTTTATATATCACTGCTACTGCTCACAAAATTCAATAACCTAGAAAAATTCTAGTAGATTTGTGAGAAACATGAACAATTTAAACATGCATGGTTGACATATCTTCCTAAAATGGTCGTAGAATGGAGAGAACAAAGTTTAGATGTAAGATAAGTAAATTATAATTAAATATCACCCCATGCTAAATAAGCTATAGTAATAAGTTTTTATTTTCCTAAATGACCCATAGGGGAAAACAAAATTAAAGCAGAGAATATAGTGCTATGTGTCAGACATAAAAACTTTCTCTTATTGGAATATCCTACCAATCAGTATCTGAAGAACCCTGCCCCAGTTATTAAGACTGTATAACACAGTACTCAATAACTTAGTGGCCTGAAACAACATCTATTTTGCTTATGACAGCTTATCTCTGCATTACTAAATGTGATTTGGAGAATGGGGCTGATATCGTCTGAAGGCATACTAAAAACATATGAGAACACACAAGGAATGAAATACCTGGGCTTTCTCAGGTAGCTCTCTCTCTCTCTTTCATGTCCTTCCTGTGCTCCTTTCCGTATAATGATTTCAATATAACCAGATTTCTTATATGCCACTCAGGGCTCCTCAAAGAGGAGATAGACAGAAGATAGACTTGTGTAAGACAAAGATAGACAGAAGGCTTAGAAGTCACGTAGCATCACTTTCATCATTATATATTTCTTAACTCAGTTACAAATTATACACATCACATGAAAAGTGTCAACATGAAATTATAAGAACAGGCGAGATGTGATATGTCTGTACATATTATATGTGTATTAGTGTACAATATATGTATATCTATTGGTGTACATTTTTTTGGAAAATAGGAAGTAGCCCAAATGTCCATCAATAGATGAGTGGATAAAACAACTATGGGACATTTACAGAGTGGAATACTACTCAGCCATAGAAAAGAAATAAATTTACCCTTTGCAACAGCATGGGTGAACCTGAAGAACATTATGCTAAGTAAAATAAGCCAACAAGAGAAAAACAATTTCACTCATATGTGAAATCTAATGAACAAACTGAAATAATAAGCAAAATTGAGACAAATTCATAGATAGAGAGCAGGATGACAGCTATTGGTAGAGGAGGTTAGGAGGTGGATGGATCAGGCAAAAAGGAGAAAGAACTCATGGACATGGACAACAGTGTGGTGATTGTGGGGAGTGGGTATAAGGAGGCTAAATAGCAATGGAAAAGTATTTTTAATTAAAAAAATACTCTCTCTCAAGCTCTGAAGTAGAAAAAAATACATGCTGAAAACAAATAATATGGATGCAACCAAGTCAAAAGTAGCCTAACTACTTTTCTTAGTAGTTCTTAAAGTAAAATGCCTAGGCAACAAATCAGCTGGAAAAATACATGGTAAATATTAAAATTTGTGCCTCTATATTAAATAGAAATTTATTCAAAATAAAATGTGAATGCATTAATTTAAGATTAATTTGTTAAATAAGTAATTTGATTTTTTTTTTAAGATTTTTTATTTACTTATCTTTAGAGGGGAAGGGAAGGAGAGATGGAGAGAAATATCAATGTACGGTTGCCTCTCGTGTGTCCCCCGCTGGGAACTGGCCGGCAACCCAGGCATGTGCCCTGACTGGGAATCGAACCGCAATCCTCTGGTTCGCAGGCCCTCGCTCAATCCACTGAGCTACACCAGCCAGGGAGTAATTTGATATTAGTTGGATTAATGGACATGGAGGTGGGGACACCCTCGATCCTACCCGCTTTGGCTTTGTCCATGTGTCTTTTATAGTTGTTCCTGACAGCCCTTCCCCTTTTTCCCTCCATTATCCTCTCCCACCTCCCCTCTGGTTACTGTCAGTTTATTCTTAATTTCAATGTCTCCGGTTATGTTTTGCTTGCTTGTTTGTTCTGTGATCAGAGACATAATAATTTATTCAATTGGCAAGAAAAGCTCAATGGATTTACCAGGTTAATACTTCAAATCACTTGCCCTTCTAAAAATGGCTGAGTCTAGAATAATCAGAAAATGTGCATATATTGGTAATTTCAGTACGAATAAACCTTATATACTTTGTATGGGGAAAAAAACTTAGACTGTTATCATTATCTGTTCTTCCTATTTTTTATATTGCTGCTTCAATAACAAAAATATCCAAAGCCCAGTGACCTACAATAAAAGCATTTATTTTATTCTTCATTATCAAAAACATTATTTATGTCCTTCATGGACTATGGGTCAACTATATCTCCATTCCATGTACAGTCTCATTACAGGGCCAGGCTGAAGGAGTCATTATCTGGAACTTTCTGTTCTTATGCCAGGGGACAGAGTGCAAAGTGCAAAACTCACTCATACAATCACATTAAATGCTTCTATTTGTATGTGGTACAGTTTAGGGTTCTCCATTTTCCATTGACCAAAACAAGTCAAATGTCAAGCTAGACAATAAGATGAGGAGACATTCTTAGAATATGCAATTCTGTCAATGAATTTATATATATATATATATATATATTCCATTATATTCCATATAATTCCATTATAGATGGAAATTATATTACTATCATTATCATTACTATTATTATTATTTTGCTTACAACAACAGAAATTTATTCTCTCACGGTTCTGGAGGCTAGAAGTCTGAAATCAAGTTGTAGGCAGGGCTGGTTCCCTCTGAGGAGTCTGAGGGAGAATCTGTTCCATTGGCATTTTATTTTTAAATGGAATATATATATATATATAATATATATATACTGTAGATATTCTCCTATATGTCTCCTATAGCAATATAGGAGACATGCTTAGAATATGCAATTCTGTCGATGAATTATATGTATATATAATATATATTACATATAATAAATATATAATAAATGTAATCTATGATATATAAAATATAAAATAAATATAATAAATATATAATATATATAATATATATTATCTATTATATATTATATATATATATAATTCATTGACAGAATTGCATATTCTAAGCCTGTCTCCTATATTGCTATAGCAGACATATAGGAGAATGTCCAATATATAAATATATATATATATATATATATATATATATATATTCCATTTAAAAATAAAATGCCAATGGAACAGATTCTCCCCCAGACTCCTCAGAGGGAACCAACCCTGCCTACAACTTGAATTCAGACTTCTAGCCTCCAGAACCATGAGAGAATAAATTTCTGTTGTTGTAAGCAAAATAATAATAATAACAGTAATGATAATGATAGTAATATAATAAAATGCCAAATCTGTCAGAAGGTCTGGACTGAATATCTGATAATGTAATTGGATATCCGCAAGCACTTGCTAGGAATTGTATTTACGTGGGTGCATTGGGCACACTGGCTTCCTCACGTAAAACAAATTCCTTAGACAGGACATTCAGTGTTTTAAGAAAGGAGGAACTGCCACAATAAACAGGTATGTGACAACTTATTTAGTTCACAAGTAAAGATTAATGGGTTTAGGAAATTAAAAAGAAATGAGTCCTCTGAACTTTCTATACATTTGCATTTTTATATCTTGTGGGTCCCACCTTTTCTCTATTAATGCTCTAAATTTCGTATAAGATGGAGGCTGTGAATTTGACTAATATAATTTGGAAGTGTACGGAATTAGCCTTTTTCGCTATTATGTTGCTCTAGTTTTATTTATAAGAGATTACTTAACATAATAAGAGGAAGTCTGTGCCATGGGATAAAAGTTTGATATTAAAAACTTAGGGAGCAGCTGTAACCCGTGAGCAGTAAAATCCAGGAACAGAGTCTCAGCCTCACCGCTGCTGCCGCCCCCGCCCAGACATTACTGAGTCCCCATTTGTCTGCCGCCATCCACTCCGGACACGGAACATCCAGTCATGGATGAAAATGAGCTGGTGCAGAAGACCAAGGTGGCCAAGCCAGCTGAGCGATATTATAACATGGCAGCCTGAATGAAGTCTGTAACTGAGCAAGCAGCTGAATTATCCAATGAGGAGAGGAATTTTTCCTATGACAAAAATGTCATAGGAACCCCATAGGCCATCTTGAAGGGTCATCTGGAGTATTGAGCAAAAGATGGAAGGTGCTGAGAACAAATAGCAAATGGATCCAGAATATAGAGAGTAGATTGAGATGCATGCAGCTAAGAGATATCTGCAATGATGTACTGTTTCTCTTGGAAAAGTTCTTGATCCCCAATGCTTCACAAGCAGAAAGCAGTCTTCTTTTGAAGATGAAAGGAGACATCTACCGTTACTTAGCTGAGGTTGTTGCTGGGTATGACAAGAAAGAGATTGTGGGTCAGTCACAACAAACATACCAAGAAGCATTTGAAATCAGCAAAAACAAAATGCAACCAACATATCCTATGAGACTGGGCATGGCCCATTAGTTCTCTGTTCTATTATGAGATTCTGAACTTCCCAGAGAAAGCCTACAGTCTTGCAAAAACAGCTTTTGATGAAGCCAGTGATAAACTTGGTAAGTTAAGTGAGGAGTCATACAGAGACAGCACACTAATAATGCAATTCTGTGACATTGTGGACCTCAGATACCCAGGGAGACAAAGCCGAAGCAGAAGGAGAAAATTAACCCAACCTTCAAACTTTTGTCTGCCTCATTTTAAGACTTACATAGTAGACCATTTTTTATTCATGCTGTCCCACAGATATTTTTGTTTATGATTTATGAAAGGTTTATGTTACTTCTATTTGAATTTCTGTATTTCCTAATTGGTTTTTATGTTTAATATTAGGGGAGCAGAGCCAGTTAATATTTAGGGAGTTATATTTTCATCTGGACGTGGACAATATGGGGATGGAATTTTTATACAAGTTATCAATATTTGGCATTGTACTTTTGGTACATTGTGGCTTCACAAGAGCCAGTGCTAAAACTGCTTCCATGTCTAAGCAAAGAAAATTGTCTACATATTGATTTATCCTGGTGGGGAAGAAAAGGAATAATTGGTTCCAATCACAGGTATGGTTTTTGTGGGTACTTGAAGTTTTGGAATATTTGGAGGGCTGTGGTAGAAATGGATTTCCCATGGGTAGTGTTAGGAACCGTTCTGCCTGGTTTCAGGAGTTGTAACTGCCCCCCCATGACTAGGCTGAGTGAGGGACCTTCAGACTGTAAGCCACTAGGGAGACAAAGCTTATCTCCCTGGCAGGAGCGCTGCTTCCACTTCATCCATAACTGGCCCCAATGCTTGGTCGGTTAACCAATGATGGTAAGATTCCCTCAAGGGAGGGTTACCTAAGCTAGGCAGAACCACTTGGAAGGCCCTCAAGGAAGGACTCGGGTGGCTGCAGCAAAGAGGGGGTGATGGACCCTCGCCCCCCAGCTATTCTGACACAGCCTGAGTCCTTGGTCCATCTGGGAGACGTTTTCCTCATCTCCTGCTTCTTGGTCTTAATCCACTTAAGCCTGAAACTATGACAGAGGGCGATGCAGCCCTGTGCTGGCTAGAGCGGCTCCCCAGGTGGTTGGGCATAAGAATTTGTAAAGTCCTGTGAAACCTGGTTTGTTTGCTAAGTGTGCTCTCATTTAAATGATAAAGATCCGAGGAGAAAATGGGTATGTCTCCCAAAGTTTTGTAACCCCATAGCTGAGCTGACAGACCCTGACTCAATTAAGCCCTCAGATTTCTTTGAAATGTTATCTATTATTTGACCCTTGCCACCTGACATTAATTGATGATCTTTACCTGTATTCCTGTGTATTACGAACCTAATAAAAACCATTGAGGAAGGGGATCTTGGCCCTTCTCCTTTGAGAGATTGGCCACCTCTCCTCCCTAAGCAGATTACATCTTAGTAGTTTTATTCTCATCTGTGGTGAATGGGTGGGGCTCTGTGGGCTGAGCCCTGCCACAGGATAGTGCACATTACATTGGACCAGGTGTGTTTGTATCTGTGGAATATTCAGTTTCCATGTGCACACCTGTAACCACAGCTGCACAAGTGTTGTTTTAGTTGTGACCCAACTTACTCTGGATAAGGGCAGAAATGATTCTCATTTCATTTTTTTGTAAATTTACCTGCTGTTTACTTGCATTATTTTTGCTGCACTCATTTTATTTGTATTTAAACGTTTTCAGCACCAAAGAAAAAATGTACAAGTAAAGATGCATTAAGGTGAATTTCCTGATATTCATTACTTTATGTATATCAAGCACAGCAGTACAACAAAAAAAAGTATTTAACTTATTTTAGTTTTTTTTCCCTATGTGATTTTTTTAATACTTTCCTAACATGCATGTGCTGTAAAAATAGTTAACAGGGAAATAACTTGAGATGATGGCTAGCTTTGTTAATGTCTTATGAAATTTTCATGAACAATCTAATCATAATTGTTAAGAACACATGGATTAAATTAGTGTAAGTAGAATAAAAATTTTATGAATGGACTTTTCAAAAAGACCTTAAAGTTGCCATTCTCTACTTTAGTTTGTTTAATGGAATTAGTAATAACCATCCCACCACACAGTTGCCAAGTTATTCTTATATTCAATTGGTTCTACCGCAGCAGCTACAAGTTCTTGATAAATTTCATTGGTCCCTTCATTTTAGGTCATAATAAGGAACAATTTAACCAATTATAATTTTTCAGATTTCTAGGATTCCAGAGACCAATTTCCAAGTTTAGTAGCATGATTTTTACTACCCTTTTTAATTTTTTAAAATTTAATCTTTTTTTATTGTTGTTCAAGTACAGTGGTCTCCATTTTCCCCTCCCCACTCCCCATCCTTGATTCTACGCCCCTTTGGTTTTGTCCAAGTGTCCTTTATACATGTTCCTGACAACCCTTCCCCCTTTTATCCCCATTATCTCCTCCAACCTCTCCTCTGGTTATTATTGTCAGTTTGTTCTTAATTTCAATGTATCTGGTAATATCCTGCTTGCTCGTTTGTTTTGTTGATTAGGTTCCACTTACAGGTGAGATCAAATGGTATTTGTCTTTTACCCCCTGGCTTATTTCACTTAGCATAATGCTCTCTAGTTCCATCCACACTGTCACAAAGAGTAAGAGCTCCTTCTTTCTTTCTGCTGCATAGAATTCCATTGTGTAAATGTATCTTAGTTTTTGTGATCCATTCATTTACTGATGGGCACCTAGGTTGCTTCCAGCACTTGGCTATTGTAAATTGTGCTGCTATGAACATTGGGATGCATAGGTTCTTTTGGATTGGTGCTTCAGGGTTCTTAGGATAGAATCCCAGCAGTGTAATTGCTGAGTGGAAAGGCAGTTCCATTTTTAGGTTTCTAAGAAAATTCCATACTGTTTTCCACAGTGGCTATACCAGTCTGCATTCCCACCAACAGTACACTAGGGTTTGCTTTTCTCCACAATCTCTCCAACACTTGTTGTTTGTTGATTTGTTTATGATGGTCATTCTCACTGGTGTGAAATGTATCTCATTGTGGTTTTAATTTGCATCTCTCTGAGGGTTAGTGATGCTGAGCATCTTTTCATATGTCTCTGGGCCCTCTTTATGTCCTCCTTGGAGGAATGTCTGTTAAAGTCTTTTGCCCATTTTTTAATCGGGTTATCTTCCTGAAGTGGAATCACGTGAGTTCTTGTCTGAGCTATCATTGGCAAATATGCCTTCCCATACAATTGGTTCTCTTTTAACTTTAATGCTGTTTTCTTTAGCTGTGCAGAAGGTTTTTATTTTGATGAGATCCCACTTGTTTATTCTTTCCTTTCTGCCCCTTGCTCTAGGGGACATATTGGTGAAAATATTGCTGCATGAAATATCTGAGATTCTCCTGCCTGTGTTCTCCTGTAGGACTTTTATGGTGTCACAACTTATATTTAAATCTTTTATCCACCTTGAATTTATTTGTGTTTATGGTGTAAGTTGGTGATCCAGTTTCTTTTTTTTTTTTTTTGTATGTAGCTGTCCAGTTCTCCCAACACCACTTGTTGAAGAGGCTATTTTTACTCCATTTTATGGTGCTGCCCTCTTTGTTGAATGTTAATTGACCATAGAGGCTCTCTATTCTGTTCCATTGGTCTGTGTGTCTGTCCTTAACACCAGTAACAAACTGTTTTGATTATTATGTTTCTTTCTGTTACCATTTAGTCCCCTTATACCCCCTTGCCCCATAAATCACCACTCTGTTGCCCATGTCCATGAGTCCTTTTTCCTTTTTGCTTAACTCCTCCATCCCTAACTCCCCCACCACTAGTTGTCACCTGCTTTCCCTCCATGTCTGTCTCTGTTTTGCTGGTTAGTTCAGATCGTTCATCAGATTCCACTTATGAGTGAAATCATACGGTATTTCTTATACTCAACTCATCAGTCTAACATTTTCCCAAGTCACTACAACCTCTCCTAGTAAAAATTTCTATATCAATCAGAGTTATTAATTTCAAGCAACAAGAACTCCCATCAAATAATTATCTCAAGAAGTAATTCATTGAATGGATATTTGAGAGTGAGCATACTTGTAAGAAAAATGACAGTGTAAGATTTTCTAAGCAAGCAGAAACAAGCAAGAGTTTAGCATAAAACCAGTCTGGTAAATACATTAATGATTCCATTGCTTAGCAATGCACATTTCAAATAATACTGCTGACTGTGACAGCCCTGGTCTCTGCAAGCAAAGGCTACACTGTGATACTTTCTGCATGTACAAACTCAATGTTGTATGTTGCACGTACAAACTCAATGCTACAACTCTCAGCTAGCATGGTTTCTTCTTGAACCTTAACTTTTTATGTTGTTAACTTTCTACTCAATTTCACAGGCAGGTATACTCAATTTTCTGTACTAATGTCTTAGTTGCAAGAAAATCTCAGAAAGTGAGGATCTTACTTTCCTATGGTAGAAGGTTAATCCCTACCAATACTCATAAAGTAAAAAATAATGCAAATAGGAAGAGAGTTCAGATGCAGAGTCACAAAAATGAATGACGTTTATTTATTATATATACGTAATTCCTTTGATTGATAGAAAAAATATGTAAAAATTAAATACCCTCAGTATTAATGAGGCAGGTTTTGATACCTGGTATTAAGTACTTTATTCTGTAGATCAGGTAAAATTATGGCCTATTTTTATAAGTAAATGTTTATTTTAACACGGTCACACCCTTTATTTAGATGTTGTGTGTGGCTGCTTTTGCAATATTGTAGCAGAGTTGAGTAGTAAAACAGGACATATTTCGCACAAATTTTAAAATATTACTCCGTGGCATTTACCGAAAGTTTGCCAACCTCTGTTATAAATTACTGGTATTTTCTTAAATGTTAGGAGCTAAAACAGTAAATATCATGGTAGTCTTAATTATCATTTTATTTTTTCATTTATAAGTTTTATGCAAGGGAAAATGAACCTGTGTTTCTCTTACAGAAAAATTCCATCGTAAAACTGACAAATAAAAAGGAAACAGACTATTGAGAAAGGTACACACAGCATTGCTGATGAAATTTCTAAATGTCAGAGAATAAATAGATATCACATAGGTTGAATGAACACTAAAATTAGTTTTTCGGAAATGGAGTTTGTTTTAAAAACATTGATAG
This sequence comes from Glossophaga mutica, assembly GCA_039655065.1. NCBI lineage: Eukaryota > Metazoa > Chordata > Mammalia > Chiroptera > Phyllostomidae > Glossophaga > Glossophaga mutica. The sequence goes on from CM077304.1 coordinate 81,902,222, forward strand.
TTTTGGTTTTTAATAACTTGAGGTAATAAAAAGTCTAGTTGAAGATGTTCTATTGGCAGGTTACTAAAGTAAGATACTTCGCAGACATAAAAATGCATTTACTTTTTCTTTAAGCAGACATCTTAAGTTTGTCAAGGCTTACTTATTTACAACCCTGTCATATTTCTCAGATTACCTTTCTTTTGCCCCTTAATTTTGCATGTTTTTTTTCTATTTTTTTAAAGCTACCAGTTTGAGACAAAAGTAATGTTGAATTTCCTAGAGTGCTAATTCTGCTTTATGAAGGAAAATGCAACCCAAACACACTGTCTCTGGCATTAAGCAACAGCATTTTTTCCTGAGCAGAAAACTGCAAAGTGATATAGAAAATAGCAAAAGTTACAAATTTAGGGAATTTGCAGTGTTCAAGCAGTTTCCATAATAACTAGTCAGAATGTTGCCTTTGTTTCCTGGTGAACCACTAGCCTTTGCATAAAAATTAGATCTTTTTATTGATCTATTTGTTGGAATGAATGAGAAGTTGTTTTTTTCCTCTCTCCCTCTCAAGAGGGGTTTTCAGTGTTATGGTTTGTCAGTTGTTAGTTAGCAAATGTTATATTAACCCAAATTTTGTTTTCTGAGGATAGAGCCTAATAGAAACTTATGAATGTTTTGATAAAGCATCTGTAGACCCATAGCTCCACATAATCCAAATTTTGCAGTGTCATTTTTCAAAATTTTTGCTAAAATTGAACTAAAATCAAAATTCCTGATGGCTCCTGGTACAAAGAGACAAAAATAGCATAACCCCTCATTCACGCTCAAATAAAATATTAGTCATATGTTTGAAAAGTGTTATTTAATGGCATTTCCTATTATTATAAAAAGATATTTTGTCCTCAATCTCCTTTCCATTAGTATATCAACTTAAGGCCCTTACTGCTAATATAAATATTCACTTGCATGTATTATTTTTTTGAAGAGGAAGAAAAATCAAACTTGCTATTTGTACACAGAACAAGTTATGATTAAACTGCTCATGAAACTGACATAGATCTTAGTGCACCTGAAATTAAGAGGTCTGGAATAAAATTTTGTTACACAAATTAAGTCAGATTACAGAAATAAATAATAGGGAATGGAACAATCTGTTAATGTGACTTAATAACAGTAAATAGCATTTAACATGCTCTTTCCTAGTTTCCTGGCATATGTTAAACTCTTTATAAGCATTTATATAATTGTTTTAGGAACACTGACTGGTATGTCTTTGTTTTATAAGTTAATAATCTTATTTTTAAGAGGCTGACAATGAGGCCAAGTTCACTTACCTATGGTGCATCAGAACATAAATAAGAACATAAGCCCTGGCCAGGTGGCTCAGTTGGTTGGAGCATTGTCCCACACACCAAAGGGCTGCGGATTGCATTCGCACCAGAGCACACACCTAGGTTGCAGGTCTGATCTCTGGTTGTGGCACATACCAGAGGCAACCAATCTATGTTCCTCTCACATTGATATTCTCTCTCTCTGCACCCCCCCTCTCTCTCTCACCCCTGCCCCATAAGAAAACATACCCTTGGGTAAGGATTAAAGAAAAATATATGAACATAAAAACATTTCTAGAATTTGAAAGAATCACAAAGTCAGCTCCTTTTCTGATTCATGTTTAACAATACAGGGATAAGACAAACTAATGTCATCATATCAAAGGGGGACCTCAAAGACACCTATATGTTACCCAGAACATACTTTGCCCACTAATCAATCCTAGAAAGTCTGTCCACAATGTATCCAGCCATATACTATGAGAAATAGAGACATTTATTGAAGAAGATACAAGACACAAGAAACATTGTACATAGGATAATGAAGCCTCAGTCCCCTTCAAAGTCAGCACCTAGTGACCTCACATAGTTCTCCCAGCATCTCTTCCACTGTTCAAAACACTCTGCAAAATCCTTTGCTGGAATTGCTATCAGCTGCCCTGAAATATTTTCTTGAATCTTATCAACGGTTTGAAATCTCTTCCCTTTAAAGGTGATTTTAGTTTTGGGAAAAGCCAGAAGTCTCAGGGCACCAAATCTGGGCTGCAAGGGGTGCAGGGGGTCACCTTGGTGATTTGATGTTTTGCCAAAAAACTTCCATGTTTTTGTATGCATTATACATGGGATTATTATACACATTATTATACTCATGGTATGTAATTATTATACCCATGTATAATACTCATCCTTATTTTTCCCTCAAAAATTTGGGCAAAGAAAGTGGGCATTATACATGACAAAATACAGGGTGGGGCAATAGTAGTTTTACAGTTGTGAGTATGTGAAACGGGGTTTATTCTTATGTTATTGTTTGTTAATTATTGTATTAATCCAGGGATTTAGTCCAGGGATTTTGTTAGTTTAGTTTTAGTGACATTTGACAGGGGAGACTAAGGTCATTCTATGAAATATAATTCTTGTCCCTTTAAAACCTTTCGACCAGATTTATTTCCCGTGGGTAACCTAATTTGGTATGCCTTAAAGTTACCGAAGATGAAAACAAATTGTTTTAGTGCCTAGAAATTTCTCTTTATCACAGGTTATTAACAACTTGGTCAGCAACCATGTCTACTTCTGTGTTCTCTGCCACATTAGGCCTTAGCAACTGTCAACAGACAGCAGCAGAGACCCCAGCCTTGTTCTGAGGCCGCGTGCCACTCGTCTGTCACTGCTGTGCATGGAGAGGGCGTTTTCTATTCAGTCAGAGGAAAACAGTCCAAAAACAACACAGTTATCTTGGAGTTGAAGCCCATATACGAGGAGTACAGCAGGTAATTCATGAATGTTTATTTTCCTTGAAAGGTCAGGATGATCATCTTGTACTTTTGATTGTTTGTTTTTAATATTTGATCTTTCATGAACATTTAATTGTAGTTCTAACCATAAATCATTGAAATGAAAGTTACCTAATTATTGATTTTCTTTACTGCAGTGGCAGAAATTATTCTAAGCATTGTAATATTTATATTACTAATCTACTAGTGATAAGCATGGAATTTATTTTCTAATACAAACCTGTGACCAAAAATGTGGCTCCCCCAAAGTCTATAACTATATTTTCTAATATGGCAGAAAAATGTATATAACAAATAATAAAATGTCAATTCTGTGAAAGATACCATGTTCACTTACTTTTTAACAGCCAGTAATCAACGAAACCTCACTATATAAGATATACATATTTGTGCATATGAATAAAGATGGTAAAAAATGAGGGGCTTTTTTACATACATTTACATTCATCTGTAAATCTAAAAATGCTTTTCAAAGCACCACTGGTCTAATAAATATATCATCATTCTTATTAGTTTATAGTAAAATATAATCAAGCTGTAAGAGCAACAAAATAGATTAGAAAGCATGACATTTCCAGTGAAATATGTATGTCTTTATAGTCTTTTGAGCAATGAGAAATTATGTCAGTGCAATTTTGCCTCTGCGGAATATCACACCCTTAATAATTAATGAGGGTAATCAGATATTTACAAATTGTAATAATTGGTCTCTATTTTACCTGGGCAGATAAATTAATTGGTTAAATAACAAAAAAAAAAAAACTCTTGTAAAAAATGATTACCAAATAAATCACAGGCTATAATTCACTGAAAATGTGATCTTACCAAAATACTATTGTGCAGAACTCCATTTGTGTCTGAATATCTGGGTCAATATCATTTGTATAATATCTGTAGCAATCTTGACAAAAGGCAGAGGTAGTAATTCCTAGTGGAAGATAAATTAAGTATTATTATATCCATTCATTTGTTTATCAACAACTGCTTTTTGAATGCACCTATGTACAAAAACATTGTTCAAAATGCCTAGGATCCAGCAGTAAACAAAATGGATAATAATCCTTGTCTTCATGGAGCACGTGATTGTATATTTTTTCTCTAATTCTGAATATTTAACTATTTATTTTATATATCTTCATAATAACCTAGATAACTATGTGGTGAATAAGATTTCTAATTAAAAATGTGAATATTGAGCCTAAGAGACTTCACAAAGTGACAGCTCCTGGAATGGGCACTTGACTTCTAGGACAATGCTCTATGTTCTTAACCACAGAGATCTACTTTATAACATAAATATCCACTTATTCTAGAAATATTTTTATGGAAATATCTATTTAATCTCACAGTTAAGGGATATAGTATCAATTAAAGTGTCATTACCAGGGAAAATGAAGAAATCTTGCTGAGTGAACCTGTATTTACTGTCTTTCTTCATTTCACAATGGATGAAATACCAGATAGAAGTTGCAGAAATGAGAGAGTAAAAACTGGCATTTTCCCTTTCTGATGCACATTGTCAGATTTGTGCCTATCCATAAGCAGTCACTTCAAATATAGACCCCAAATAAGAAGATTTTAAAAGAAAAAAATAACACTTCCATTCAATTCCATACTCACCTCAGTGTCTGTACAGGGTAATTGCAAGAGGTAAGCAAGTCACTCACACCTAACATGGTGATGATATTCGCTAAACTTTTCAGGTTTCTCTGAGATCTCTTTGATGAGGCCACAACCCTGGCCCCGATCTGTCTTTGGTCTGCTCAGCCCAGGCTTAGCAAAGAATTCTGCTAAGTCATAAGCCCACCCTTGGTATATGATCACCCATGACATCCGCTCCTATTCCTCATCCCCATCCTTGGTTTCCATCATCTTGGCCTGCCTTGAGCAAGGATTCTGTTAAGCAGCTTTAGCAGGAAATCCCTTATGTTTGATGTCCACTGACATCTTTAACTTGGCTATATATCATCACTTGCCCTTGTTATATTTGGAATTGAGTTCTGTTTTCTACTACAGTCTCTTTCTTTCTATGCAATAGTTGCTGAAGAAAATCTGTTTTTACTTCTTTTAACTACTGTATAGTTATAGTTCTCTTTCACACAGCAAAGCCTCTATTTTCAAATAACATAAGATTCTGAGGTCTGGATGGATAGCCTTGGCTTTTGTGAAGACATGATTTTACATGGTACATACTAAATTTATTCACACACACATTTGTTATTCTTTCATAAATTAGTTTATTTCTGTTCCTTTCTAAAGAAATTGGTACTTCAGTGTTACTGAAAATTTTGTGGGCTCCTAGATGAAACAAATCACAAAGACAAAACAGTAACAACAATATGAAGCCTGAAAATTATATAACTATGGAAAAGTTAGTCATAAGCTTCTATGTACCCACATAGTACACAGTAAGTATCTCCATTACAGTGACTTTCACACTGTATTACAATTTGTTGTGGGTTGCTGGTTCAATCCCCAGGTGGGGCATGCACAGGAGGCATTATCAATGTTTCTTTCTCACATTGATTCCTCTCTCTCTCAAATCAATAAACATATCCTCAGGTGAAATTTTTTTAAATGTTGTATGACTGTACAGTGATCCCTCACCTATTGCAGGAGTTACATTCCTGAGACCCCCACGATAGGTGAAAATCTTTGAAGTAGCGCAGATTTTTTACACTTATTTTATTACTTATATATATTTTAAGGCTTTATAAACCCTTCTCACACTCCTATAAACCTTTCCCGCTCTCTTATTAACTTTTCCCACACTCTAATAAATACTTTATATACTCTTAAACACTTTCTACACTCTTAAACCTATGTAATTTTAACACATACAAAATTCTGTATGGGTACTCTCCAGTGAAGTATACAGTCGTCCCTCACTATATTGCGGTTCACTGATTGCGGCTTCACTGTATTGTGGCGATACAGTGGCGAAACAGTGAAGCCACAATCAGTGAACCGAGATGTAGTGAGGGATGACTATATCCCTAGCCAGATTTTGATCTACTTTTAGGTTAACACCTGTCTCATATTGATGAACCCTCAGGGTTAGACGGTATCTAAGACCCAGTAGACATTTAGTGAAAATCTCAGACTAATTAAAAAATGCTTGGGCATGTCTAGTGAACTGATGGGTGGCCTTCCTGAAGGTGTTTACCTGCAAGATCAAAAAGCCTGTTTGAAGGACTCCTCTTCATAGAAGCAGGAATCAATGATACAAGCTATACCAGAGGAAAAAAATGCACCACAAAGACAGATGATTTTGAATGTAAGACTGGGTCTATCAATTATATGTGTCTTGTATACTAGTCCATATTTGACAAGTAATCCCTAAAGGGTCGTATTTAAAAAGGTTGTGTCATTCAATTGTGTAAATTATGGGAAACTAGCAGCACAGTTTGGATAATCCCTAATATAGCACAGCACAGAGAAGGGATGGGTCTTTTCACTTAAACTGTCTGCAGCCTCAGATGTCTGTCACATTGGCAAATACTGATAGTCAACAGTAACAAATTTATTCATAATTATAAGTGAGAAGCCTTCCGTAAAGTACTAGACATGCTTAGAAGGCTATTTAAATGACCCAGTCAAATCTATTTTCCTATAAACCCTTTAGTGTTGATGGATTGGTAAGATTATGGAAACCTGGATTGTATAGTCTAGAATGGAATGATTTACACCTTAAGTTTAAATAAAATAGGGGACCACATTGACAGTTTTAGATGGGGTTCTAAGATTTAAAAGAATTAGGCAGGTAACCTTATAAGATCTTTCCAAATTTATGTTTGTATTTGAAAATATTTACTGTAAACACACATTCAGAAAGAGCTAAAATAGTGTCGTAATTTTGAAACTATTAATTCAAACAAGTCATATAGTGATCGAGATCATGGAAACATGCAGCATTTTTTAATGAAAAGATATTCTATGTACAAAATATTCCTAACATTCTGCCAAATGGCAAATCTAAATTCATGAGGATTACAAAAAAAAATGGTTTGCTTTCTTAAATGTTATTTGGTCTAATTATAAATCTGCATTATCTTTATATGAAACTAACATTTAAAAAGAAATGTAACTAGGGGGTTCAAGATGGCGGCATGGTAGGAGGATGCAGATTGTCCTTCCTCCTGCACATGGGAGAAAAACCTAACTGATCTATAGAGGAACAGAGCAGATAGCCAACAATACCACAGTATATATGAAAATAGGAGATCAAAATCTGTAGCAGACAGTGGAAAACTAGACGTGGCAGCCGAGCGACCGGAGGTGGCCCTGAGATTGGGACGGAGGCGACCCTGCGACCAGAGGCAGCTCTGAAACCAGGTCGGAGGCGGCCCTGGGGCCAGAGGCAACCCTACAACTAGAGAAGGGGACTCTGTGGAAGACCCGGAGCTCACATCTGTGATCCTGGGGTGAGTGCGCGCAACTCGGGAAACTCTTGGAGCCCACGCCCGTAGTCTCGGGTGGGCGCTCACGCCCTGTAGGAGACCCAGAGCTTACAGCTATAGGCTTGGGGAGGGATGGATCTGTAAGAGATTCCAGCTGAAACCCATAAACTCGGGAAAGCGCGCCCTCTGCAGGAGGCTCAGAATTCACACCCAAGGCCCTGCATGGAGAGTGCACTATTAGCCCTGGGGTCAGTGCTCGCTGGCTGGCACTGAGGACAGTAGCCCAAAGCTGACTGAGTGAGGAACAGGGAGAAAAGCGGTATGAGTCGCCTCACAGCCTGCTACAGCCAGCAAGTCCAGAAAATCCAGTTTGGCCTGTTTGAAAATAGCACGAGATTTTTGTTTGTTTGTTTTTTGTTTTTTGTTTTTGGGTATTTTGTTTTCTGGGTTTTTTTTTTTTTTTGATAGTTGTTTTTTTTTCTGTTTAGTTGGGTTTTTTGTTTGTTTCTTTGTTTTGGTTTGTTTTTCATTTTTGTGGGGTTCTTTTTGTTTTGTTTTGATCATATTTTTTTTATTTTTTTATTACTTCTACCTTTTTATCCCTCAATTCTTTTTGCTTCTCTTTACTTCTTTCTGGCTTTATTCCTTCTTCCTTTCTTTCCAATTCTATCTCTCCTTCCTTCCTCTTTTTTTTCTCTTCTTTTTTCACTTTATTCTTTTCTCTTTTTAAATACCCACGAGGGAGGCAAAAAAATTCTAGAACTGTGAAAAAACCAGAGTTGGACCACAAGAGGGGTATTCCAACAGCTGAGACAGTAGAAGCTGTGAACGCCAAGATGCCTGAAGGAGACTATAACACTGAATCTCACAGGTATTCCACCACAGAAGTTCACACCATAAACCCAGGCAGCCGGAACAGATCAATTTAAGAAGCTGAGGTTTACAAGAAGAGTCTCACAAACAATGAGAAGACAAAGAAACAATCCCCAAATGAAAGAAAAGGAGGAAGCCCCAGAAAGAATGCTAAATGAAACAGAGGCAACTCAACTATCAGATAAGGAGTTCAAAGAAATGGTTGTCAGGAAGCTCCATGAGCTCTCAGTGAGCTACCAGAAACTACAGGGAAGCTACGATGAACTCACTGCAAACTATATCAACATGAAAAAGGAAATAGAAACTATCAAAAAGGGCCAAGAGGAAATGAAGAATACAATTTCTGAGCTGAAGAACACAGTAGAAGGAATGAAAAGTATAATTGATGAAGCAGAGGATCGAATCAGTGAGTTGGAGGACAAAGTAGAAAAAAAGCAGCCAGAAAGAGCAAGAAAAGGAAAAGAGGCTCAGAAAGAATGAAGAGGGGTTAAGAGAAATGCAAGACAACATGAAACGTAATAATATCCATATAATAGGAATACCAGAAGGAGAAGAAGAAGAGCAAGGGATAGAAAACCTATTTGAAAAAGTAATGATGGAAAACTTCCCTAATTTGATGAGAGAAAAAGTCACACAAATCCAGGAAACACAAAGAGTCCCAATCAAGAGGAACCCAAACAGGCACACTTCAAGACACATCATCATTAAAATGGCAAAATTCCAAGACAAAGAAAGAATCTTAAAGGCAGCAAGGGAGAAAAAGGAAGTAACATACAAGGGAGCCCCGATAAGGTTAGCAGCTGACTTCTCAATGGAAACGCTCCAAGCCAGAAGACAATGGCAAGAAATATTCCAAGTAATGAGAATCAAAGGCCTACAACCAAGACTACTTTATCCAGCAAGGCTTTCAATCAAGATAGAAGGCCAAATAAGGAGCTTCCCAAACAAAAGAAGTCTAAAAGAATACACCTCTACCAAACCAGTTCTGCAAGGGTTACTAAAGGGACTGCTTTAAGGAAAGAAAGGAAAAGAGAGAGAGAGAAACACAGCTACGAAAATGGCAATGAATCAGTACCTATCAATAGTAACCTTAAATCTAAATGGATTAAATGCTCCAATCAAAAGACATAGAGTAGCTGACTGAATAAGAAAGCATGACCCACACATATGCTGCCTACAAGAGACCCACCTCAGGACAAAAGACATACACAGACTGAAAGTGAAGGGCTAAAAACAAATTTTCCAAGCAAATGGACAGTGAAAAAAACGCTGAGGTAGCAATACTCATATCAGACAAAATAGACTTCAAAAGAAGAGCTATAAAGAGAGACCCAGAAGGTCACTTCATAATACTCAAGGGAAGAATCCACCAAGAAGACATAAACATTGTAAATATATATGCACCCAACATAGGAGCACCTAAATACATCAAGAAAATCTTAGAGGACTTCAAGAAAGATATTGACAGCAACACAATTATAGTAGGAGATTTTAACACCCCACTGTCAAAAATGGACAGATCTTCCAAACAAAATATCAACAAAGATATTGTGGCATTGAATAGTACTCTAGACGAATTGGACTTAGCTGATATATATAGAGCCCTTCATCCCAAAGAAACTAAATACACATTTTTTCAAACGCACATGGAACATTTTAAAAGATAGACCACATGATAGGACACAAAACAAGCCTCAACAAATTCAAGAAAATTGACATCATACCAAGCATTTACTCCAACCACAAGGGACTAAAACTAGAAACCAACTTGATGGGGAAAATCCCCAAATCATCAAAATCATGGAGCTTGAACAGCATGCTATTAAACAATGAATGGGTAAAGAATGAAATTAGGGAGGAAATCAAGAAGTTTCTGGAAACAAATGAAAATGAACTCACAACAGCTCAAAACATATGGGACACAATGAAGGCAGTCCTCAGAGGGAAGTTCATAGCAATACAGGCCTATCTAAAGAAGACAGAAACATTTCTAACAAACAACTTAACCCTACACCTACAAGAACTCGAGGAATAACAACAAAGACAGCCCAGGGCAAGTAGAAGGAAGGAAATCACCATGATCAGAGCAGAATTAAATGACATAGAGACTAAAAGCACAATCCTAAAGATCAATGAATCCAGGAGCTGGTTCCTTGAAAAGATAAACAAAATCGACAAGCCTTTAAGCAGGCTCATCAAGAAAAAAAGAGAGAGGACTCAAATAAACACAATCAGAAATGAAAGAGGAGAGATTACGACTGACACCGCAGAAATACAAAGGATTGTAAGAAATTACTAGGAAGAACTGTATGCCAAGAAATTTGAAAACCTAGGTGAAATGGACAGGTTTCTAGAAAAATATAATCTCCCAAAACTCAAAGAAAAAGAAACAAAAAGCCTGAACAGACCAATAACAGCTGATGAAATTGAAGCAGTAATGAAAAAACTCCTGAAACACAAAAGCCCTGGACCATACGGTTTCATAGGAGAATTCTACAAAACATTTAAGGAAGAGCTAACCCCTATCCTTCACAGACTATTCCAAAAAATCCAAAATGATGGAAGACTCCCAAACTTTTTTTATGAAGCCAGCATCAGCATCATCCCAAAACCAGATAAAGACGCAACAAAGAAAGAAAACTTCAGGCCAATATCGCTGATGAACATAGATGCTAAAATCCTCAACAAAATATTGGCACACCGCATCTAACAATACATTAAAAAGATCATGCACCATGACCAAGTGGGATTCATCCCAGGGATGCAAGGATGGTTCAACATCCGCAAATCAGTAAATGTAATACATCACATAAACAAAAGCAAAGACAAAAATCACATGATCGTATCAATAGATGCAGAAAAAGCGTTTGATAAGGTACAACACCCATTTATGATAAAAACACTCAGCAAAGTGGGAATAGAGGGAGCATTCCTCAACATAATAAAGGCCGTATATGAGAGACCTACAGCCAATATCATACTCAATGGGCAAAAACTGAAATCTTTCCCACCAAGATCAGGAACAAGACAAGGCTGTCCACTTCCACCAATTCTATTCAATATAGTATTGGAAATCTTAGCCACAGCAATTAGAGAAGAAAAGGAAATAAAAGGCATCCAAATTGGAAAGGAGGAAACAAAACTATCATTGTTTGCAGATGACATGATAGTGCACATAGAAAATCCTATAGACTCGGCCTAAAAGCTGTTCGACATAATAAATGAATTTCGCCAAACAGCCGGATACAAAGTCAATATCCAAAAATCAAAGGCATTTTTGTATACCAACAGTGAAACAGCAGAAGCAGAAATCAAGAAAAAAATCCCATTGGATATAGCAAAAAGAAAAATAAAATACCTAGGAATAAACCTAACCAAGGAGGTAAAAGACCTGTATGCAGAAAACTACACAACACTGAAGAAAGAAATCAAGGAAGACACAAACAAATGGAAGCATATACTGTGTTCATGGATCGGAAGAATTAATATCATCAAAATGTCCATACTACCCAAAGCAATTTACAGATTCAATTCGATATCTATTAAAGTTCCAATGGCATATTTCACAGACATAGAACAAACACTTCAAAAATTTATATGGAATCATAAACGACCCCGGATAGCGGCAGCAATTTTGAGAAAGAAGAGCAAAGTAGGAGGGATCACAATACCTGATACCAAACTGTATTACAAAGCCACTGTAATCAAAACAGCCTGGTACTGGCACAAGAACAGACACATGGACCAGTGGAATAGAATAGAGAGCCCAGAAATAAACCCAAGTCTCTACAGTCAATTAATATTCAACAAAGGGGGCAGCAACATAAAATGGAGCAAAAATAGCCTCTTCAACAAGTGGTGCTGGGAGAACTGGACAGCTACATGCAAAAAAATGAAACTCGAGCACCAACTTACACCATACACAAAAATAAATTCAGGGTGGATAAAAGATTTAAATATAAGCCATGACACCATTAAAATTCTAGAGGATAATATAGGCAGGAAAATCTCAGATATTTCACGCAGCAATATTTTTACTGATATGTCCCCTGGAGCAAAGGACATAAAGGAAAGAATAAACAAATGGGATCTCATCAAAATAAAAAGCTTCTGCACAGCTATAAAAAAACATTATTAAAATAAAAAGAGAACCGACTGTATGGAAAAACATATTTGACAATGATACCTCAGACAAGGGATTAATCTCCAAAATATATAAAGAACTTACAAGATTCTACTCTAAGAAGACAAGCAACCCAATTAAAAAATGGGCAAAGGATTTGAACAGACACTTCTCCAAGGAGGACATACAGAGCATCCAGAGACACATGAAAAGATGCTCGATATCTCTAGCTATCAGAGAGATGCAAATTAAAACTACAATGAGATACCACTTGACACCAGTCAGAATGGCCTTCATAAACAAAGCAACAAACAGAAGTGTTGGAGAGGTTGTGGAGAAAAGGGGACCCTAGTGCACAGTTGGTGGGAGTGCAGACTGGTACAACCACTATGGAAAACAGTATGGAATTTTCTAAGAAAACTAAAAATGGGCATACCTTTTGACCCAGCAATTCCACTGCTTGGATTATATCCTAAGAACCCTGAAACACCAACCCAAAAGAACCTATGCACCTCTATGTTCATAGCAGCACAATTTACAATATCCAAGTGCTGGAAGCAACCTAGGTGCCCATCAGTTAATGAATGGATCAAAAAACTGTGGTACATTTACACAATGGAATTCTATGCAGCAGGAAGAAAGCAGGAGCTCCTACCCTTTGCGACAGCGTGGATGAAATTGAAGAGCATCATGCTAAGCGAAATAAGCCAGGCAGTGAAAGACAAATACCATATGATCTCACCTTTAACAGGAACCTAATCAACAAAACAAACAAACAAGCATAATATAAACAAAGACACTGAATTTGAGAACAGTCTGACAGTGACCAGAGGGGGAGGGGAGGGAATTTCAGAGGAAAAAGGGAACAGTTTAGAGCAACAAGTATAAAGGATTCATGGACAAAAACTATGGGGGGTGGAAATGGGAGGAAGGTGGGGAGGGCTGGGGTGGTGGGCTGGGGGTGGGGTAAAAGACAGAAAACTGTACAATATCAACAATTAAAAAATACTGATTAAAAAAAAGAAAAAGAAATGTAACTAGCTAGAGAATCTCAAAAATTAATTAAATTATCTCCTTAAATTTCTAGATTCACAAATTTTATCTAAAAACCAGTTGAGAAAGTTGTAAGGGAAGATTATTTTCCTGAGGTTTCAGTAAGTTATAATTTGTCAGAGAAAATTGTTTTAATTTATTTCTTACAAAGATTGATCCTTTACGTATGTTGTTTTTATATTCCTACCTGGTCAGGAGTTCAGGGGGAACAAAAAGACACCGAAGCATCTGAGAAAAGCATTTCAAAGTGTAATATTATCACCTGTGGATTTAAATTACAGTAGTTTCCTAAGAGTTTCACGTTTATTTCCATATTCTTTTAAGAGAATCATGTATCCAAATGTTTGAATGAGGGAAGACAAGACGCAAAAATGACAATAAGGGACAATTGCAGGGAAGATCATCTCCATATAAAAAGACAATCCCCCTTTTCATGAGTGGCCATCTCTAAAGTGGTGATTTTTCTTAGGAAATAGTAAAATGGAGTCAATAAAATGTAGACATATCTTACTACTCTTACTACTTGATTAACTACTATTTTTCTTCAGCTCAAGTGTTACTTTCTTAGAACAATCTTTTCCTGCTTTCTGTGACTGTATGAACTCCTGCAATTCCATCTTCTTTTTTTCACTCAATGTGTCAGTGTTTATTTTATTTTGTAATGCTTTATTGTTGCTCTATCACAGTTGTACCAACATTACCCCTTTGCTCTCCTCCACCCATCCCACCCCTTGCTCCCACAGTCAAAAGCATTTATCCTGGTGGTAAAAGGACATTGAGTGTATGATCTTGTGATGGTGCTCATCTCCACCATAAACTTCAGTATCAAGAATGTAAACTTATGCACACATCTCCTCACATTATGTCTGCAGCTTTTAGTAAAAGACAAAGGCACTAATAGTTGAATAATTGAAAGCATGGATAATTCAATATTTCTCAAATTCTCCATCCAGTACACAGATTACTCACTTGGTACAGACAAAATAGATATCAAACTATGTATAATTACTGGATGACAATAGCTAAGATACACACACATACACACACTCCTCACATTTATCACTTCACCTGCAGAGATTTACTGACTGTGCTTACATTTATTGTGTGTCAGCACTCAGCAAAAAATACTGATTTGACACATGATTTTTCTGTAAAGGGAAATATAAGGATGGCTTATGCTTATGGAAGATACTCATCACATAGCATTTGATGACAGGGCTGATCAATGCCTTTGCCTTTGCAGAGGAAGCAAAAGGGCAGCACATTTTTTTGCTTTTAACATCATGCCTTTAGTACACAGTTCATTGAAATCCCATTAAATTGATGTGCCTTTATAATAAATTAGAGAATGACTCAAATTCTATAATTGATATAATTAAACCACAAGTTTCATGATCCCATATTCATGTGGACATGCCAGCTTATTTGCATCATGCTGTTTGACCAGCAAACCCATAAGAGTGTTCACTGATGTGAACTATCCAACCTGAAAGCATTGTAAATTGATCTTTGACTTCATTTGTTACATTGCAGGATGAAATAGAAGTTTGTCTAATGTGAATGACAAAATGCTAGGCAGAAAAGAAAACTTTGAAGATTTTCTGAATTGCTAACCACAATTACATATAGTTATTTACTTCAGTCTTGGAAGAAAAGTTAGTATAGCTCCATGTATAAGAAATGTTTAAACTATAAAGTATAGATTGCTAAGAGTCATTTATGAAGACGTAGGCTATGACCATTACAAATTTTGTGACATGAACAGAAAGTTTAAAATATTTTTCTCTGTTGTAACTTGACAAATTATTCCATTGTCATCAGAGTGTGAAGAATTCAATATCACTGAAAAATTAGGATAACATTCATTTACTGAATGTGTATTACATGCCAAGAATTTTCATACAATAGTCATAGTTCTCAATATAATACACTCTAATTTTAAAAAGGTTGAAATTTAGGGACATTCATTTATTTGCACAATGTTATACATAGCTAATATTTTATTCAAATGCAGACCTGGTTTACTCAAAGTCTCTGCTGTTTTCTTTTTAAATTATAAAGAAAAAAAATCTCATGTTTCTCCTCTACTTCTGTGACCAGATGTATGGGAGAGTTTCCCACACTAACTATTTCTTTGACAACAGTTAGGTATTTTACAATTTAATATTGATGCTAGAATTAGCATAGATCTCACAGGTTAAGGTCTCAGTTTCATATATTTGCCTCTACCTCAGATGCCAATTACAAGTTGTGCAGCCCCAGGTTACACACAACTTCAGTTTCACATGGCTACAAATTGGAAGTTTCCAAGACTCCCAACATGGATCCAACAATTTGCTAGAGTGGCTCATACTACCCAAGAAAACAGTTTACTTAATATTGCCAATTTACTGCAAAAGATTTTATTTAAAAATAATGTTATCCTCACAAGCAGACTTTTTTTATTCCTTTTAGA
Organism: Glossophaga mutica; assembly: GCA_039655065.1. Classification (NCBI taxonomy): domain Eukaryota; kingdom Metazoa; phylum Chordata; class Mammalia; order Chiroptera; family Phyllostomidae; genus Glossophaga; species Glossophaga mutica. Next base: position 81,917,947 of record CM077304.1, read on the forward strand.
GAGAGAAGAAAAGAAAGTGAGAAACAGCAATGCCAAAAAGAAGCATTGATTGGTTGCTCCCTGTAGATGCCCAGACTGGAGATCCTACCCACACAGACCGGAATGGAACCTGCAATCTAGGTAAGTGCCCTGACTGAGAATCAAACCTGCTACTCTTCAGTTGCAGGACAATTTTCCAACCAAACTGAGCTACACCAGCCAGGGATACAAAAGATATTTTAAAAGATACAAATAAATAGCCAATTAAAGAGATATGTACATCAAGCTCTAGTTTACAAGATATTAATTTTGAGGGAACCTGTTCAATCCATACCAATATGGTAATGTGGACACATCGCATTATACATCTATCAAAACCCAAAGAACTGTGCAAATTAACCAAAATGTTAAGTATGGTATTTTATAATAATAATGTTTCAGTGTTGATTTGTTGACACATTATTATACCACACCAATGCAAGATTATAAAAACAGTGGAAATGTATACAGTTGGAAATTTGGTCATGGCAGAGGGAGTATGAAAACTTACTGTACTTTATACTCAAGTATTCTATAAATTTCAAATTTCTTTAAAAAAATCTTTTAACAAAGATATATGTGGAATTGTTTTATGCAATTTACTAAATAGTTAAGAGCAAAAGTCTATTTTGCTCATGCAAATTCATGCACAAACATTAATTTGAATAAAAAAATATGAATTTAAAAACATCATATTGATAAAATAATTCAAGAAATCGTTTTTACAATGTTACTATTAAACTATTTTTTTTAAATGTATTTGTAGTAACTTCATTGACCAGCAGTTCCTGGGCAAGAAAACACTATTTTATATCAATCAGTTATAAAATGCAACAAAAGCAAAAATAAAAATGCAGGACTAAATCAAATTAAAAAAAAAAAAAACTTCTGGACAGCAAAAGAAACCATCAACAAAGTGAAAAGGCAACCTACTGAATGGAAGACATATTTACAAATCATATTATCTGATAAAGGATTGATATCAAGAATATATGAAGAACTCATACAGCTCAATAGCAAAAAAAGTCAAATGATCTCATTAAAAACTAGGATCCCTGGCTGGGTGGCTCACAATCTCTCTCAGTCTCTCTCTCTCTCTCTCTCTCTCTCTCTCTCTCTCTCTCTCTCTCTCTCTCTCTCTCTCTCTCTCTCCCCCCCTCCCCTCTCCTCTCCTCTTCCCTCCCTGTCTCTCTTTCTACCTTCCTCCCTTCCTCTGTCTCTAAAAATTTATGAAAATATCCTCAAGTGAGTATTAAAAAACAAAATGGACAGAAGATGTGAGTAGACATTTTATCAAAGAGGATATGCAGATGGCCAAAGGAAGGTATTGAAAACAATTTTGAATCAAAGTGAAAAATGACAGATGGCTATTTTGATAATTTTGTGAAACTGAAGTATAATAGTTTTCTATCATACATTTTACTTCTTAGTGGTGAGTTTTAGAAGCTAACATCCAAAGTCCTCTAAGAATTATAAAAAGCAGATGGCAGCCCAAATGTCTTGGCGGAAGGAACTTCGTGCTTCAGTTGACCTTGAGAAACTTCTTTGATTTGATTTCTTTGTTCCATCATGCTCTCTGGAACTGGCAAATTGAGGCAGTCATTGTGTTGTTACCCAACCACCCCCAGCTTTCTGTCTTTTAAGTATATAGGGAGATTTCTCTTATCTACATCCTTTAAATTTTGGAACAGCAATACTTTTTGCTTTGGCCAATGGAAAGTGTTTGGAAACGATCCATGGTCCTTCCCAGAAGAGACTCTAGAAACCAGATTGTGGTCATTTCATTCTCTGCCTCCCCCCTCCACAATCATGGAAACACAAAGTTGGAGCTTACCTCACATGAGCCAGAAATAAATTTGTATTATTATTGTTGCTATAAACTATAAGATTTGATAAACTTTTATTAATGTGTCATGAGCTACCTGTTCTCATTGAACTCGCTTTCCTGGTTATAGGAAAATAGCAGTCATTTGGACTGTTTTAACTCTGTCTCTAGGTTAATCAACTGGGGAAAAGGCACAATTTATCTCTTTTATTTCATATAAACTTAGGGAACTTCAATATGAAATTTCACTACAAAATTAAAACATTATTTTCCACTCTCAAAAAACTCTTCAGTTAATTTGACCTTTTATAATGCCTCATTTCTTTACTCAACTTTAACCTGGCAGTGCTTAATTAAGTCCTTCTCTTCTAATCTTGAAAATTTTTACCTCCAATTAATTACAGTTAGTGTTTTTCTTCTAAAGGGCAAAGTTAGAAGAGGTTGGCTAATGAAAGAGCTCTGGTCAATTAACCACCCAGTTTGAAGTATATTCTAATTGTCTCACAATGTATCAGCAGCTGGAGAGAGTGACTGTAATGCTTACATCATTTATATGTACAAATGAATACTAAAAAATTTCTGGGAATGGAAATCCTCTCCCAATTGTGATTATTAACATCGTAGAACCTCTATTTAGACTACTTATGTACCAATTCTAACACCATCACGTATTGTATGAACTTAGTTCATTACTTAATTCTTCCCATTCTCAGTTTCCTTATCTGAAAATATATCATAAAGTCCTGTTATGAAGAAATAGTATGAATACATTACATTATTCATCATGGGCTTTTATATATAATAAGTGATCAATACACTGTTATTATTTTATTATTATTATTTTGTTTATCTATTTGGAAAGCATTATTTTTTTCTTTGTGGTATGTGTCAAGAATATTGAATAGTTGCTGAAAAATCAATTTCTTTTTTATTTTGACTTTTATTCTATTTTTATTACCATTTAGCCCCCTTATACCCTCCACCACCCTGTAATCACCACACTGTTGTCCATGTCTATGTGTCCTTTTTCCTTTTTGTTCAATCCCTCCATCCCTAACCCCTCCCCTACTTAGCTGTTATTCTGCTCTGTCTATGAGTCTCTCTCTATTTTGCTTATTAGTTCAGTTTGTTGATTAGATTATCTATATGAATGAAATCATATGGTATTTGTCTTTCTCTGACTGACTTATTTCACTTAGCATCGGATTCTCCAAGTCCATACTGTCGCAAAGGGTAAAACTTTCTTCTTTTTTATGGCTGGAGTAGTATTCCATTGTGTAAATGTCCCACAGTTGTTTTACTCACTCATCTACTGATGGACACTTGGGCTGCTTCCATGTCTTGGCAACTGATTGTAAATAATGCTGCAGTGAACATAGGGGTGTTTATGTTCTTTTGAATTAGTGTTTTGTGTTTCTTTGGATATATTCCCAGAAGTGGGATCACTGGGCCAAAAGGTTGATCCATTTTTAACTTTTTCAATTATTTCCATACTGCTTTCCATGATAGCTGCACAAATCTTCATTCCCACCAGTGTTCTCCTTTCTCCACATCCTCATCAGACCTTGTCGTCTATTGATTTATGGACAATAGCCATTTTGACAGATGTAACATGATATTTCATTGTGGTTTTCGCTTGCATTTCTCTGATGTTTAATGACATTGAGAATCTTTTCATATGTCTAAAGGCCATCTGTATATCCTCTTTGTAGAAGTTTCCATTCAGGTCTTTTGCCCATTTTTTAAATTGGTGTGTGTGTGTGTGTGTGTGTGTGTGTGTGTGTGCGTGCATGTGTGTGTTGAGTTTTGTAAGTTCTTTATACATTTTAGATATTAACCCCTTATCAGATATATCAGCAAGTATGTTCTCCCATTCTGTGGGTTGTCTTTTTATTTCATTGATGCTATCCTTTGCTGTGTAAAACATAAACCATAATCAAGTGAAATTTACTCCCTGAAATGCAAGTTGGATACAACATTCACAAATCAATAAACATGATTCACCATGTATACACAATGAAGGATAAAAACCACTTGATTGTACCAATAGATGCAGGAAAAGCATTTGATAAAATCTGACACCCATTTATAATAAAAACTCTCAGAAAAGTGGGAATAGAGAGAACATACCTAAACATGTTAAAGGTCATATATCACAAACCTACTGCCAGCACCATAATCAATGGGCAAAGATTACTAGCCTTCTCCTTAAGATCAGGAAAAAGACAGGAATATCTGCTTTCACCTCTCTTATTCAACATAGTACTGGAAGTCCTAGCCACAGCAATCAGACAAGAAGAAGAAATAAAAGGCATACAAATTGGAAAGGAATAAGTAAAACAGTCTTTATTCACAAATGACATGCTACTGTACATCAGAGTCCTGAAGATTCCACCAGGAAACTACTAAAAGTGATAAATGAATTCAGCAACGTAGCAGGATGAAAAATTAATATTCAAAAATCTGTTGCATTTTTATATGCCAGTAATGAGCTAGCATAAAGAGAAATTTTTTAAAAATCCCATTCATCATTGCTTCAAAATAATAAAATACCTAGGAATAAATCTAATCAAGGATGTAAAAGACCTGTACTCAGAAAATTTTAAGACTCTGAAGAAAGAAACTGAAGATATAAATAAGTGGAAGCACAAATCATGTTCATGGATAGGAAGAATTAACATAATTAAAATGTCCATACTACCCAAGGCAATCTATAGATTCAATGTAATTCCTATCAGGATTCCAATGACATTATTCACAGAACTAGAATAAATATATATTTTTTTTAATTTCATGTGGAACCACAAAAGGCTCCACATAGCAACAGCGATCCTGAGAAAGAATAAAGTTGGAGGAACCACACTACCTAATGTCAAACTGTACTATGAAACTATAGTCATTGAAACAGCCTGGTATTGATATAAAAAACAGACATAGACCAATGGAACAGAATAGAGAGACTGGGAATAAACTCATACCTTTATGGTCAATTTATATTCAACGAAAGAAGCAAACGCATACAATGGGCTAAAGACAGTTTATCCAATAAATAGTGTTGGGAAAATTAGACAGATACATGTAGAAAAATGAAATTAGTCCATCTCCTTATACCACATACAAGAATAAATTCAAAATGGATTAAAGACTTAAATGTTAAACCTAAAACTATAATAATCATACAAGAAAACATAGGCAGCAAAATATTGGATATTGCTCATAGTGATATTTTATCAGCTGTGTCCCCCCAGGCAAGGGAAACAAAAGGAAAATAAACAAATGAGACTACATCAAGCTAAAAAAAAACAATTTCTAATTTACTTTATAAAACACTGGGTAAAAGTAGACCTTAGAATTAATGAAATGTAAGAATCATACTAATTGGCTGATGTTTGCCATGTGATAAATGTCTTTTGTATGAATGGATAAATGATGAACTAATTACTTTATTCAGAAATTCTATACGGAGTACCTGTTACGTGGTCATGTCAGAGACAGAAGTAGAAATCGTGAATTGGCAGAGAACAAGCAAAGTAGTCCAGGGGCCCTCCAGGAGTGGCTAAGGTCCAGGTTGCTGGCAGGCATGTAGAGATGACGTCGGTCACCTTAGCAGGTCTAAACTTTCTCTTGTGTATAAATAACCTAAGAAGGTTTTATTCTGTAAAAACTTTTAATTTATGAATCCAAAGACATTTTTGAACTATACTGTACATAGGTAGAAAAGTTATATGACTGATCTGGGGTTGCATGAAGACCCAGTGACTCTACCTGAAATATAAAGCCCTAGGAGTTTTAAATCCAAGGGACTTTTCAGGGATATTCTTGACTAACTGCAGTTGTAGTCAGATAAAGTGAAGACTTCAGGGGAGAAATATTTTGAACCACAGATGCCAGATAAAGAGGTAGAGTGTCAAAATATGTGTATAACAAACACATCAGTAGGTCTGTGAAACCAGAAGGAGGGTTATAATATTAATTTTGTAAATGCTATTCTGGAGACCAAAGGAGTTAAATACCTAGAAAAAGGCTTATACTTAGAAAGGATATTATGCTTCAGCCTCCTCTGATCTCTTTATTCCAATGGACTCACACGGATGGCTATGTTGTTTAAGGAGAGTGTGTGTATCGCTCAGATTAGCCCAACATTCACCGGGTTGAATTGCAGTTTTACCTAAACTTTTACTCTGGGTTGTAAATCAATGAATTTAAAACCAATGAATGATCCTATTGGTTTCTTCATTGAGCTTTCTTCAATAACTCAGAGAAAGTGACAAATCTGATATGTCTGAATGTTTATTAGGCAGCACAGAAGTGTGATTTGTTGAAAAAGGCCAGAGCAAGAGGTATTAACTTTATGTAGTATGGGCCAATTGGTTCATATAGAGAACATCCACAAACAACCAGATAAAAATCACCTGGCAAACAATCCCATGCGGTTTGTCAGTGTCTTGCTTAACAACCTTTCTGGGTCACAGCATGATCATTCATCTGGCCTCAAATCTGAGATTGGTCAACTCTCCCCACTGTGTGTTCACTCATTCAGCAACAAAGTTATTAAGGTGTGTCAGGCGATGTGCTTTGTGCTGCAGACACAAAATCTGTTATTATGAGACATCTCTTTAATACATTTGAAGTCTTATGGATAGGTAAATACCTGGGACATATTTATAATACCATGTAAAATTTGTTGTAATACAGGTTAAGCACAAGGTTTTAAAGAAGAAGAGAAACAGAAGTAAGAAAATCCAGAAAGAGTAATACAAACGCTGGCAATTAATTGGGCCTTGAAAGATAAGTTTACCTGGGGAAGAACTCTGAGATAAAGGATAATAAAAAGGCACCAAGGCCAGAAAGTATATGGAATATTTGAAGAACCAAGTAGTTTGTTTTATGATCATCCTATAATTTATGTTTAAGTATCACTGATATTAGGTATCACTTAGTATTTTTTGAATACATGATTAATATTTTCTTTTACATAATTAATTTGGAAATAACTTTGAGATTTTAAAGGATGCAACCTGAATCTAAAGTAGATTTTAAAAAATTTCTCAATGGTATAATCAGAATTTTTCTGAATTACTAGTGGTCTAGTTTTTATTTTATGCTTCAGGCTTTAAATAACACATTTAAATTTAGAAAGAACATTTGAAGGATATTGCCACAATAAAATAAACAAATATTTTAGCACTATTTTAAAGTTATTATAATACAACAGTCATCTTCAGTTAAACATTTTGTTCCAACAGAAATAATTGCTTGAAAGAATAGTATAATTTTGACCTATACATACCATAATATAATCTTAATATAAAGCATTGTATAGTTTTAATTAAATGTTTAACAAGCTGCTTTATACATTTGCTTCAAAATCCACACAAATTTATTTCCCTGGCTATTAATGTTAAAACCAATTAGAAAACTATAAACAACACCAATTTACTCAATAATAAATGATAAAGATTGGTCAATAGAAATCACATTAAGTATTTAACAATGAAGCAACTAGAGACAACTTACTGGTTTCTTTATTAGAGAAAAATCAAGAGGATGCTAGTTTATAAAACAAAATTAATTTGGATAAATTCTATTAAAAAGAATTCTACATTTGAAATTATTTATAAATATTAGAGTTCTAAGCAATCATAGTGAAATAATGATTAGTAATATTTTCTTGTCCCTTACTTAATGTATAAAATTAAACAGTGATATGAATTTTAAAAGTATATGGTGTATTATTTTAATACTAAAAATTGTATATTTGTTATAATGCTGAACTAATAAACCTAGATTCTCATTTTTCCAAATCGATGAGAAAAAAATATGACTAAAGATATATACAACAGTAAAAGAGAAAATATAGATATATGTGTTTATACATAAAATTTAAAAGTGAAGCATGACACTTAGAAAATTAAAAAAACAATGTGTAGTTTAGAACCATGTTAAATTCTCCAATTCCTTGATATTACTTCATTTTATAAGGTATGCCATTTACTTAGAGATTTAGATTATATCCTCTACCTAACAGGATCTGTTCTTTCACTAAAATAGTTCTCATCGCCTTTAAGGGTGGTTAACTTGAATGTTAATGCTGGGTCCTCGATCATAATCATCACCTTCATCTTCTTATTATTCCTAGTAAACAGTAAGTGCCTATTATGTTTTAAGTATGTTTATATATTTACTCATTAGCCTTTGATAGCTATATAAACTTAATTTTATTTTGAATCATGTCCTTTCTCTGTTTTTTGATCATCACTTTTATTGTTTTTGTTAGACTTTAAGTCTTATTTCATAAATCATCTGAGGCAACATCATATTAAATAGAAACTTATTGAAAAAATGTATGCTGTCTATGTATACAAAGAATAATAAGGGGTAAAACATAGCACTCAATTAAATTAATATTATTTTTATGATGTCAATCAAGACAGTGACTAATTTTTATACTCAAAAACTCAATATAGATGCTATATTTTCTTCATTAAATATTTATTTAAGTTCTCCTATGTCCTGTTATTACTATGAAAATATGCAGTTTAGGAGAAAATATATTATAGGACAATTTATCTGGCATTCTCTATTTTTAAATATTGATGTGTTATACCTACACAATAAAAGACAATTCAATATGTAACAAGTATGTATTTTCTGGGCAGTCCTTAATAACTCAAAGTTTCAAATGCTACAGATTGCATCTAAAATATGTATTATAATGTGAAATTGTAAACTTGAATTAGGAAATATTCTTTAAAATAAATTAAATTATTTTCATATGATTTGGAAAAGAATTATAAGTTTTGCTATTTTGTATTACATTTTGAAAGAGAAACGAAATAAGGAGCAGATAATATTTAACATGGAGATGGAAAATAAATTGCGTATCTATTAAAAAAATAAATGATGTCTGTAACGAAAAGAGAAGCCCTCAACAAATGATTTAAAAAGGACAGAACGAAAGGAAGATATTATTGAGTTGACCAGGAAAAGAAAAAAGAAAAGCTACATAATTGTTGTCACTTTGTGAAAAGAAAAGGCAAACTTTCGATGCTCTTGGCTCCAGCTCTTCTGTATTTGTCTGTTACCACGTGTCTTCCAGATGAGCTTTCCTGTGTTTTATGCAGGTAAAATGGCGTTCAACTTTATTTAGGATAATTAACCCCTCTGCACTCTTCATTTCTTCTTTTATTCTACTGCCTTCCTCTTTACCTATGTCTTTCTTCAGGCTCTGTTTTGTCAAGTTAATAACATGCTACCTTACTGGAAGGAATAACGATACATTTTATAGTATCATATTTGAAAATACTATCGCTTATCTTTTTAAGTGGATTATTCTAGTTCTAAATAACCTTTATAACTCAACAAAATAGAATAACAATATGCAAATAACAAAATAATGATATCTATTACAAACTTATATAAAATACATGTACATAAATAATGTATTCATATAAAATAATCAATGTATTTAAAATAACAATGTCAATGGATTATATATAGTAACAGACAATAATATTCACATCATCTCTCCCATATTTTATGTACTCTTTTGTTTTTCTTTTTTTTTACTAAGAGGATAAAACTAATTCAGGGCACAGCAGTCTTCCAACTTTCACTGAACACCCACCAAGTATCATGACTTCCTGCTGCACAAGTTATAAATGGCAATATGGTGTCTACTACTGGCAGGCTACTCCAGGAATGTAGTAAATAAAGAAAAGATTTCTGCTATGAAATCTTCTGCTTATTTTGGTGGTGTCTTTGTCTCTTCTATAACTATCTTTGCCTGAAAACTAAAGTAGAAATCTTGTTTCTTATATCCTGAAACAAATGTTTGAACAATACATCCATGATGAAAATGATTATATTTTATATACAACCATTAACTTTTAAGTTTTATAGACTTTAGAAGATATGCAAACTATTAAAAATCACAGAGGCAAAAGAATAATGTGAAATTTTTTTTAGCTTCTGAACGTTTGAACTACCTAAAAGATTTCTTATATTATTAGTTATACAATCAGGCCTAAATATTTTCTTAACATGTAAAGACTAATTAAATGTGGAATGATTATTTGATTTCACTATATTAAGTAATTTTATTTCACTTTTTAAATAGTAAATTATATCCCATTGAGAGATATGAACACAAATCAACTGCCAAGGTCAGTTTTCAGGAATTCCTGAAAACCTAGTTTTTATAGTTCAATTGATAAAAGTTAACACAGAGTGAAAAAAATAGGGAAATAGTGAATGAGAATTGAAAGTTTTGTACTTTGTGAAGCAACATTTTGTAAAAGACTATCTTGAAGATTCTAATAATGGATAGGTAGAAATGATGGATAACTATAATCTTCTCACCTGGTTTATTGCTACCAGGATGCAATGGAGCAAAACATGAGATTCTAGAAAAAATATTTTCTTTTTTTTTGTTTCTTTAAGTTGAGGTGTTTTTTTTGTTTTTGTTTGTTTGTTTGTTTGTTTGTTTTTTGCTAAGTCTGGGAGTAGGTAGACATCCCAAGCTAAAGAAGATAAAAAAGTTTTAATTTTTATTTCAATTTTTATTTTACTTTACTGATTTTAGAGAGGGAAAGAAGAAGGAAGAAAAAGAGAAACATTGATTTGTTGTTCCACTCATCATGCGCTCACTGGTGGACTCTTGCACCTGCCCTGACTAGGATCCAATCGCACCCTTGGTGTATCTGGCGGACACTCCAAACAACTGAACTACTGGGCAGGATGATAAAAAGGTTTTAAGTGGAGTCCATGGATTCCCAAGTCAAGAGAAATTTTAATAATATAAAATTCTATATAATTTATAAAATTATAAAATAACTAAAATTGTAATTAGAGGAAAGATATTAAAGTTATTTTCTTGTAGTCTATAAAAATAAAGAATAAAGCAAACTAGAGAGTAAACATTGTTAGAGAATAATACTTTATGATATACTACTTTTCATCTTACAATAATATCATCAATTTTAAATATGCCAATAAATTATTTTAATAAAGCCATAATTTCATTTTACATAGGGTGAGAAATTACAAATACTAGAATTAAAATTGCAGCCTTAGGAACACTATTATTTTAAACTCAAAACCGTGAAACTACTTTCTGAGTACAGTATATGCCAAGTTTTATTGTCTGTGTGTAAGTATATAATGCGTGTATGTGAGAGAGAGGAAGCTTACAAGTCTTTGAAGCTTTTGCAGCAAAAGCCACTGTTCCTGAGTAAAGAATACTTTGGAAATTTATGTTCTCAAAAGTCTTTAACCACTTACTTCTAGAGAAAATTTTCTAATATGGTGTTTTCCTTTTACTAGTGATGCATCTCATATAAAGGGAATTTGAGAAATACTCTAAGCTATATATACTTTCAGGATAAAATTCACAAGCTTTTTATACAAAATATTTATGTAGCGTAAATATTTTTCTGGTACATTCAGTTCTAATCAATACCTTTCCCTATAATGGCTTCCTTTAACCAGATATGTTTGCACAGTAAATTAATTTCACATTTCCATAAATAGCTATAACAGTCATCATTCATCATTCAAATTGAAAATGCTCAGACTATATACCAAAGTGTATCTCAATATTTGTACCAATTCACAAAATGTCAAGAAATATAAATTTAACTCAAATAAAATTATTAGGAGAAATGTGACAATTTTCAAGATAAGTTACTCAAATATTTAGGTAATTTTGAAAAATGCCTTGATAAATTTAAATGATTTGTAGAAATAATTTCAAACCATATTTCAGCTTAATTCCACTTCTCCTAATATATATGTAGTTTCAGTGAATGTAGGATAGATACCTTTCTATTTATCAGTTTAATATCTTTCATTAAAAATAATATAATTATTTTCTATAATTAAAATGTAAATTTATTAGACTATATCCTACATCCTATTAGTTTTACCCATATTTCTGGAAAGTAAATTACTCTGAAAATAATTTTAGAGAGCATTCTTTTCCTTGTGTGGATAAGGCAGTGTCTGAAAAAAAATCAGTTGCTACCATAAAAAACAAGTCTTTTTAGCACTGCCTGTTTAGATCTGTTACAAACTTTAATGAGGAAGTAACTGTCTTTATGGACTACATTTCTGGCCAGCTCCATCTGCTTTTATTTTTTAAACAGCCTGCTGAGGCAAAGAAAAATAAGCAGGTAATAAAGTATGTGACTGAATTACCACCTCTATCTAGGTTACCACCAGAACAAAAGACATCATGGTTATATTTAACAATAGAGATTAAACTCTAGAATTGTTTATGTTCAAGAGTTGAAGTTTCAGTATTCTCAGGAAAATAAGATAACTGATAGCATTGGAATAGAGATGTGTTTTAGACGTTATAATATTAATAATTAGACAGAAATCTTAAGAATAATTAGCTGAAATTCCAAATTGAAAGTCATAGGACAAGTCCAGATGGTTCTGATAAGTGAAACAACAGTCAGATTAGGGCAAGGATGACTAAAGCAGTATATGAATGCCTACAGGTATTGGCAATGATTAATCACCAAATGCAAACAATCCTCTAAGCTAGGATGATAACTACAGCAAGCAGAGAAAGGTCTTGGGTTCACATTTATTTACTTGACACTGACACAGAGCATTTCTAATAAAGAAGAATTTCACAGGGATAGTTTGGCTCAACATATGAAATTTATGTTATGGTAGATTGCTTACAAAAATTTATGTATTTTTTTGCTTCTCTGTATGCATATGTCTTTGCATTTTGACTCTACAGTGTCTCACACAAGAATAAGTCTAGTTGGCTAGTCGTTAAATCCAGGATGTCCTTGGGACTTTCTCTGGCCAATAGAACCTGTTATGAAGAAACCTTACTTGCTTCTACTCTTCCCCGGAACACTGCCAAACCTCCACATGAACATTTCCAGCCTATTCTGTTGGAACATGGAGGACAATTACTCATATTGCCTAGGCAACAGCCAGTCAAATACCAGGCACCTGTGTGAAACCTGATTGGATAGCTCAAGCAACTTGCCAGGTGACTCACACATAAAAAAGTCTCATGGATATCAGCCAAGCCTGGCCTACATTGTCAGAGCCACCCACCTGACCCACAGACTCACGAATGATAATAATGACTGCTGTTTTAAGGCTTGGAAAACTAGTGCTCATAAATAGGCCCCCTGTTTTTGTAAATTAACTTTTATTAGAATGCAGCTTCATCCATTTGTTTATGTATTGTCTACAGCTGCTTTCATACTACAACAGTTGTCAGTTACTTGCAATAGAAACTTTATGATCTTCAAAGCTTAAAATAAGTGCCTTCTGGTCACTTATAGGAAAAGTTTGCTGAGCCACTACGTTTTGATGTGGATAGGTACCCAGAAATAAGTAAATATATAAACAGGCAAAATATTTCCGTAAATGTTTGCTTTAGGATTATAATATCATAGTAACATAATAATTTCTAATTTGTAATTATTTCTGGACCTTTTAAGTTTTACAACTATTTGTTAAACAGATATTTAATTATTGAATACCCAACATGAGCTATCCCTTTACTAGGGGCTGGCAATACAGTGGTGCACAAACAAAAAATCTTGCCTTCATGCAGCTTAAATTTTAGGGTGTGGAGACAAACTGAATACACATATAGGTAGAAAAATGATTAAATATTAATAATTTTATATGATGAAAACTAGTGTTTTTCCAGATTGTGACAGATGCAACTGAAATGGTATAGGAGAAATTGGGAAGGTAGCAGAATGCCTGTTATTTGAGCAAATAATCAAAAGAGATAAAGTAGTGAACTCAGTAGCTATCAAGGAGAAGACAATCCCAAGAGAAGGAATGGAAAATACAGTGGTCTTAAATTGGTCGATGGGTAAAGTCTGATCCTTCAAGCCACAAGAAAAAGACAAAGAAGACCAAAGTGAGTAAGGAAAATTGTAGCAAATGTGGAAAGCAGAGAGGTAATGACTTGGTGTGATGGATGCTAGGACAGACTTGTAAGGTTCTGCTGACCGATACAGTAGACACTATTGGGTTCTTAGAAGACAGCTGGTCTAATAAGAGATGTTATGTTAATGTAAAGAAAAAACAAATTTTGAAGACTTAGAATAAAAAAAGAAAGTTAATATCTCTGTAACTTTTATATCAATTACATTAGAAATGATATTTCATATGTAATAGGAGTGGGTTAAATAAAATTTATTAATTTCATCTTTTTCTTTTTATGCAGCTACTAGAACATGTAAAATTACATATATGGATGACATAATACCTCCATCAGACTGCTCTGGTCAGGACAGTGTTGAAACTGGCTTTTATTCTGAATGACATAGGTTACCATTGAGAATAGTCTTTAATGATGCACTTGCAGAAAAGGGAAGACCAGTTTTGTGGATGTTTCATTAATCTGTGCTGATAAAAAGATGATGGGGAATTTGAATAGAATGGAAGTCATAATAGAGATAGATGTATTTGTATTTTGCATATATTTTATTTTTTCAAAGATTGTATTTATTTATCTATTTTTAGACAGAGGGGATGGGAGGGAGAAGAAAAGGACAAGAAACATCAATTGGCTGTTCCTTGCATTCACCCCATCCAGGGGCTGAATCATGAACTAGCAACCCTTTGCCTTGTAGAACAATGCCCAGCTCACTGAGCCACACTAGTCAGGGCATGTTTTACATGTGTTTTAAATTGATGTTTGCTGATATATTGAAAGTGGGTTGGGGAAAAAAAGTAAGGGTGGGTTTATATATCTATGATTTGGGTTCAGGAAACTAAAAAAATGAGTCAATTACTTATATGAGGATGACAAGAAGAAGAGCTAGTCTGGTATAAGAAGAATACAATTTAAGACATGGTAAAGCTAAAAATGCTGAGTAAACATTTTGGTAAATATTATGTATTTCAGAAGTGAGATTGGAGCTGGGTATTGAACTTAGCGACTCACTACCACTAGGTGAGATGTAAAATTCACAGTATGAATAAGGAGAAAGAAGGAAAGCAGTCAAAAAAAGCAGAGCTTTAGGTCACTCTTAACTTCTAGAGGACAAAGAAATGAGGAAGCACCAGCAAATGGAACGAGAAGGTCACCCTACTGAGGAAAGAAGGAAAGAAATAGGAATGTTGTGGGAGCCGGGTAAAAATGTGTCAAGGAATTGGGAGTGATGGTCTATGTCAAATATTTTAGATGAGATGTAAAAATTAATCAATATATAGGTTGTTAAAAATAACTTTGATTTACATTATGCTAAGCAAAATAAGCCAGGTGATGAAAGAAAAATACCATATGATCTCACCTTTAAGAGGAACCTAATCAACAAAACAAACAAACAAGCAAAATATAACCAATGACACTGAAATAGAGAACAGGCTGACAGTGACTGGAGGGGAGAGGGGAGGGAATTTCAGGGGAAAAGGGGAAGTATTTGCAGGAACAAGTATAAAGGACACATAGACAAAAACAAGGTGGGGGGTGGAAATGGGAGGGAGGTGGGGAGGGCTGGGGGTGGACTGGAGTGGGAGTAAAAGGCAGAGAACTGTACTTGAACAATTAAAATAAAAATTAATAAAAATAATATTTTTGATTGAATTTTTAAAATAAAAAGGATTAAGGGAGAAAGAAAAGTGGAGATAGTGAATATTCATTACTTTCCCTGGGTGCTTTTCTATTAAGAAAGACAGAGGCATTCAGCGATAGTTGAAATGTGAGGTGGAAGGTGGTCAAGAGAAATTTGGTAAAAGTGTAGATCACAGAATTTATGCTCAATCTCTAACATTATGCTTCTTTTTTATTGTAGAATTTATTTCCCATCAGCTTCAGGTTTGTAGAAATATTGAGTATAAATCACAAGGAATTTTGACTCCCAGTCAAGATGGAGGCATAGGTAGATACACTTCACCTCCTCACACAACCACGGAGAGAATTACAACTAAACCTCAATAAATAAATAAATAAATAACACCCAGAACTGTCAGAAAGTCAAACTATATGAGAGTCCACCAACCAAGGATTTAAAGAAGCCACATTCATCCAGATGGGTATGAGAGGCAGAGACATGGAGATGATCAGAAAGGCAAGGAAACACAGTGTGGTTCAGAGAGGCAGTGGCAGTAGTGGAAGGGGAAATCCCACATGTATGTGTGGTGGATAAAAATTGGGAGTGATCCCAGTCCCAGGCCAGATAGCACAGTCCAGGGTTCTGGCTCTAAGAAGATAAAAATTACCCATAACTTCTATCCGTAAAAACCAGTGGGGATTGGGGTGGTGGTAAAAACTGACAAATTTTCAGGAGACTCTTCTTACAGGGCCTACAGGAACTTAGAACTTAAACAGATCAACCCCCTCTGGGATTCAGCACCAGGGCAACAGCTGGAAGGGTGCCAGTCTCATATGGGGAGTGGGTGAAGTGACTGGAAACAGGGCAAGTGCCAGGAAAACCTCAAAAAGCCAGGCAGCAGCACAGTCCCTTCTCTGAGCCCTTCCCCCACACAGAGCCACAAAGCAGTGAAGTGGGTTGCCCCACCCTGGTGATTGCCTAAGGCTCCACCCCACACAATTCTCAGGTGCCTTTTCTACCATAGGCCACACTAAAGACTGGGAGTCAAAGCAGGGAGGCTGCCAAATTGAGGAGATAAAGACATATGGCCCAAATGAGAGAACAGAACAAAATCCCGGAAAAAGAACTAAGTAAAACAGAGATAATGAACCTATCAGATTCAGAGTTCAAAACACTGATGATCAGGATGCTCAAAACTCATTGAGTAAGGCAACAACATAAAGAAAAAATTAAGTCTACGCTAAGTGAAATAAAGAAAAATCTAAAGGGAACCAACAGTGTAGGGGAGGAAGCCAAGATTTAAATCAATGTTTTGAAAATTAAAGGAGAAATAAACATTCAACCAGAAAAGCAAGAAGAAATAAGAATTCAAAAAAAAAAAAAAAAAAAAAACAAGAATAGTTTAAGAAGTGTCTGGGACATCTCCAAACATACCAACACCTGAATCATAGAGATGCCAAAAGGAGAAGAAGAAGAGCAAGAAATTTAAAACTTATTTGAAAGAAAACTTCCCTAATTTGGTGAAGAAAATAGACATACAAGTCCAGGAAGCACTGAGAGTACCAAACAAGTTGAACACAAAGAGGACCACACCAAGAGACATTGTAATTAAAATGCCAAAGGATAAAGATAAAGAGAGAATCTTAAAAGCAGCAAAAGAAAAGGAGACAGTTACCTACAAAGGAGTTCTCATAAGACTATCATCTGGTTTATCAAAAGAAACTTTGTAAGCAAGAAAGCACTGGCAAGAAGTATTCAAAGTGATCAAAAGTAAGGACCTACAACCTAGATTACTCTACCCAGCAAAGCTATCATTTGGAATGGAAGGGCAGATAAAGTGCTTCCCAGACAAGGTAAAGCTAAATAAAGTTCATCATCGTTAAGCTCTTATTATGTTAAATGTTAAAGGGACTTATTCAAGAAAAAAAACATCACACTATAAACATTAAAATAGCAACAAATTCACAACTATCAAAATTGAATTAAAAAAATAAGCAAGTAACCAGAACAGGAACAGAATCATAGATATGGAGATGATTTGGAGGATTATCAGCCAGGAAGGGGAAGTGGAAGGATAGGGGGAAAGGTGCAGAGATTAAGAAGCATAATTAGCAGGTAAAAAATAGACAGGGAGATGTCAAGAATAGTATAGGAAATGGAGAAGTCAAAGAACATATAAGCATGATCCATGGATATGAACTAATGGGAGAGGATTACTGGAGGGAAGGTAGGTACTAGGCAGAGAGGGACAAAGGAGGAAAATTAGGCCAACTGTAATAACATAACCAATAATATATATTAAAAAATACAAGGAATTTTCATAACTCACTCACCATAACCACACACACATTTCCCCACATTAACCTTAAAATCTTGCATTAGTTAGACATTTGCTATAATTGATGAGCCAATATTTATGTTATTATTTACTAAAAGTCCATAGTTTACACTTGTGTTCTATTTTCATGTTGTACATTCTATAGGTTTTGATAAATGTGTAATTATATTTATACAGTTATAGTATCATATACATTAGCTTTGGTGCACTACAAATCCCTTGTGCTCCACCTATTCAACCCTCCATTCCTTCCTGTGTGCTTCTAGCAACCACTGATCTTTAAAGTGGCTCCATAGTTTTGCCTTTCCAAGAAGATCATAGAGTTGGAATTATACAGTATAGAACCTTATCAAATTGAATTCTCTCACTTCACATTTAAAATCCTTCCATTTTTGTGACTTCATAGCTTATTTATTTTTATCAATAACATTATAGTGTATAGATGTACCTTAGTTTATCCATTCACATTCTAAAGGCAATCTTTATTGCTTCCAAGTTTCGGCATTTATGAATAAACATACTGTAAACATTCATGTGCAGGTTTTTGTATGTACATAAGTATTCAACTCTTATGGGTAAATACCAAAAAGCTGCTGCTGCATCTTCTGCTAAGAGTGCATTTACTTTTATAAGAAACTGTCGAATAATTTCCAAAGTGGCTGTACCATTTTGAATTCCCAGCAGCCATGAATAAGAGTTCCTATTGCTCCACATCGTCACTAACATTTGGTTTTGTTTGGACATTTTAGATTTTAGATTTTAGACATTCTATTAGGTGTGTAGTCATATCTCTTTGATGTTTTAATTTGCTATTACCTATTGAGTATAATGTTGAGTATCTTATTTATAACAATATCCACAAAATAACTTTCCAGGAGTTTCTCTTAATTATTTTTAATTAAAAATGTATTATTCTTTCTGGCTTCAGGGAACAAACTTCTGAGAATAAATTTATAATGATATTTTAATTTTGGGTTTGGGAAGGGTAGGGGAGGGGTGGTGAGAAAATACAGACAACTGTAATTGAACAAAAATAAAATAATTTAAATAAAAAGGGGGGAAATACATTTTAAGTTTGACAATACTTTATAAAAGATACTTCCCTAATTCTACTTTTTATAATATATATGCAATGCTCAGATGAAAGGAAATTTTATTCATTAAACACATGATTGTTTCAATTATTCAATTTATAATAATATGAAGATAATATGAATTAAGTAAATGGAAACACTATTAAAAGAGACTGATATTTTTTAAACTATTCACTTCGGTGTGAGAACAAGGTTTTATTTCAAGTGCTACTGAAAACTTGAATTGAAATATTCTTTAAAATAACATTAAAATATCAATAAGGATGGAAAATCAAACTTTAAGCTTCATATTATATTGGAACAGAAGCATGAGGTGTTATCAAATTTTATATAATTATAAAATTTCCTAAGTCCAATAGAAAACATTTAAACTCAGTATTTGAGCACACTAAATTTTCGGTGGTAAAGTGATCTAAGTTTTCATCATTTCTATTTTGAAAATGGCTTGTTAAAGCAACTCACACTGATAGTTCATTGACTGAAAAGAAAAATATTACAAACCATTATAAAAATTTAGTATCATTACTTTCTATTCCACAGAAGTGATTCTGTTAATTTTTCTGTACCTAAATTTTTATAATGGTTTGTAATATTTTTCTTTTCAGTCAATGAACTATCAGTGTGAGTTGCTTTAACAAGCCATTTTCAAAATAGAAATGATGAAAACTTAGATCACTTTACCACCGAAAATTTAGTGTGCTCAAATACTGAGTTTAAATGTTTTCTATTGGACTTAGGAAATTATATAAAAGTAATGAGATCTGGGCTGTGTCCAAAAAAAAAAGAAAATGAAAGAAGCTTATTGTCTTCAGTCATTCCAACCAACTATACACTTTCCAAACTCAAAATTAAAGACATTTATTTATTTTTCTTTAATTTGCTCCCTACAGTATTTAACCCATTAGCTAATTCTGCTCTTATATTCTTCAGATTTCACATAGTTTTATTCATTTCCTCTTTGGCTAAAGGTATAGAGAAAGAACACAAAATTTGGATTTTGAAAAACCAGCATCATGTGCTCACTTCATTATTCACAGGCTACATAAACTTAAATAAATTCTCTATATTCTCAGAAAACAGTTTCCTGAAATTAAAAATGAAAAATAAGATGCCTATGTCAGATGATTGCTGTTAACATCAAATTAGATGAAAATGAGAATATCTTAGTAAATGATAAACACAAGTGTTAGTTAATTTACTGTTTATTTCCAGTGCCTTATTATTCTAGTTCCAACAATAATTATATATAAAGTTTTATATTTTCACAACTAATTTCTCTTATCTTCCAACATTCCTTAAAAAATAAAAAGGGATAAGACTTCTATAACAAAAGCATACAAAATGTTATAAGTATTGAGAAATAAGCACATAGAAACAGAATAATCATCTGTGTATTGAAATATATGTGATTTGCATTTCTCTCTGTACTCTTGATTTAAAAAAAAACTCTGAATTAGATATACATTCATCCTATAATCATCCTATTTATAATATATATGAAAAGAATACTAACCCATTTGGAAAAGCTATAATTTTCTCAAAATGATATCCTTGGTGAATCAAAATATGCAACTATTAAATATCAATAGTCAACTATTAAGTTAATATTATATGCACACCCTTAACTTGCTTGGACTACAATAAGGTATAACAGAGGTTTGCCTTTAAAAATGTAAAGTAAATGTATATTATATATGTAAATACATTAATAGAAGTTGGTATATTATTGTTACATTATGTTAACCTCTATGATATACAGTTTATCATTCAAAATAGATATCCTTAAAGTCATTCTGCTTAATAAGCCATTTAAAGAGTAGAATGTGGCCTCTGTTCCAGGGGTTATGTTACATGTAAAAAGGACACCTTTGTTTAATAATATGGATGTAGAAATATGGAGCTATGAAACAGATTGCTGAACACTCTAATAGTGCCAGTCCCTCTCGGCCATGATGGTCCTAATAGTGTCATCTGTCAGCAGCTCTCCTCTTCTCCTCTGCCACTGAGTAAGCAGCTTACAGAGTCAAGCCAAAAACTGAGACACAATATTAGATACCATCTGTGTCGCTCATCTGATTTCAATCCAAATTGTTCTCAATCCAATCATGGAACCAAGAGAAAAATTTGATTATGATTAGGGTGAGAAATGAAAAAGACATGAAACTAGAAGATCAGCATCGAGTTCCCAGACTCAGACAGGTGAATTGGCCATTTTGCAAATTCCACTGTGTAAAAGGGACTTGAGGACTGAAAAATAATAACATGTACAGACACGGGCAAAAAATACAAATAAATGTGTAACTGTGTACATATGCACGCACACTCTGTTTTTAAAATTGACTACTTATTTCAAAGAAATGTTTTTATAATTGTTTTAGCAAAATATCTGGAAATATTAAAATATGGAATAATAAAAAATGCAGAATTGTATGTCTCTGTGAGAGTAAAAGTTTAATCCTAAGGTACTGATTTTTCAAAATACTTGAAGACTGCAGGCAAACAAGAATTGGGGCATGGATGGGTATCCTAGTGATAGACATCTGCTCTGTAAGTGAGCCACTGTGGATCCATCTGCAAAGCACATAGTCTAGCCAGTTGCTTGAATGAGAATAGGTGGTAAAGAAGTTAAGTCACATAATCTTTATTTATTGTGGTCCTTGCTGTGTTTTTTTTCAGGGGTGGGATCAAGGCTTATCAGCTATTTTCATTTATCTTTATATTTTCCTTCTTTTTTTGACATATTTTGAGCAGTTTCACACATTAATGTTGAATGACTATGGGCAATAACATGGCACAGATCAAGATAATTGTGTATAAATTAAAACATATAACTATATTTAAATATAAATTATTTTATAGCAAAAATATTTAATGTAATAAGGAGTAACACAAAAAGAAACATTTACTTTGGATACCTATAAACCATAACACTTTAGACTTCAGGAAATTATTTCCACAGCATATTACCAATAAAGTATATTGAAAATTTTATACTATTTCCCATTATTGGAAGAATATATGTAAGCTCCACAATGTACCTAAACATTAATGCATAAAAATAAAAGTATAGAAATATTACTATTAATTTGCTTCTGTCATGATTATCAACTTTTATGCATGGAGTTGTTTTTTTCAACAGAATTCATGTGATTTGAGTTACATACGAATTTTCAGTTTCACACTGAAATAAAATATTTTTGAGAAATTACCACAATATATTATCAAAACATTCAATATTTATAAAGGTTGTTAAACAGCAATTTAAAAATCCTAACCAGAAGTAAATGTTCTGGGATATATTTTTTTCTTATTTGCTTTTGTTTTTTTTCCACTGTGCTAAGTATTTTCCAGTTACCTACTTTACGGAGAAGTATGTTAAGAGAAGCAAAGATTGTTTTTGATATTTATTATCTAAGTCACATTTGCCTTTCTACTAAATTTTTTAAATAAAAATGTAACATGATAAATGCATTGCCATAAGCTAGATATCATAGTTTTCATATGGAATACTCCACTGTAAATGAAATGATCTGGGGCAAGTCTGACACTTTCAGAAAACTATGTGCAATTCTCCCTATAAGACACTTGCTCCCTTGTAGGTGAACTTAAAATTCGAATTTTATAATTTCATGTTGCAATACTGAACATATGATTTAAAATTAAGTTTGTGCCCTTTACCTCAAACATGTGAACTCTCAGAGCTGATATGTTAATATTTCTATTAAGAGGAAATCACTTACCACAGCACCTGTTTTAAAATAGTGCTCACCAAATAATGACTGCTGTCTTCATTACTTGTCTTTTAAATTAAATTTATTGGGTGACATGGTTAATAAGATCGTATAGGCTTCAAGTATGCATTTCTATGATACATGATCTGTATATTGCATTGTGTGCCCACCGCCCAAAGTCAAATCATCTTCTGTTACCATATATTTGGTCCTATTTACTCTTTACTAATCTCCCACCCTATTTCTCTCTGGTAACTACCATACTGTTGTCTGTGTCTGTTTCAGTTTTATACCCCACATATGAGTGAAATCATGTATATGGCTCTTAGCATTTTCTGGCTGACTTATTTCACTTAGCATGATAGTTTCAAGGTCCATGCTTAGTGTCACAAATGGCAGTATTTCAACTTTTCTTATGGCTGAGTAGTATCCATAGCATATATGTACCACATGTTCTTCATCCAGTCCTCCACTGAAGGACACTTTGATATTTTCCATGTCTTGGTTACCATGAATAATGCTGCAATGAACATAAGGGTGCATATGTCTTTGAGATAAACGTTTTCAAACTTCTCAGGTGGATACACAGAACAGTGGTTGCTGAGTCATATAGTAACCTATTCTTAATTTTTGAGGAATCTCCATACTGTTTTTTCATAGTGGCTGTGTTAGTTTACATTCCCACCAGCAGTGAATGAAGGTTCCTCTTGTTCCACAACCTCTACAACAGTTATTGCTTGTTCTGTTGATAATAGACATTCTAACAGGTGTGAGGTGATTTCTTATTGCAGTTTTGATTATTGTGTTTCCCTAATAGCTCATGAAGATGATCATCTTAACAAATATCTGTTGGCTATTTGTATGTCTTCTTGTGAGAAGTGTCTGTTCAGGTCCTCTGACCTATTTTTAATAGGTTGCTTATATGTTTGGTGTTGAGTTGTATGAGTTCTTTACATATTTTGCATATTAACCCCCGTCACATCTGTTTGTTGCAAATATCTCCTATTTTGGTTCATTGCCTTTTTGTTTTTTCAGTGGTTATTTCTTCTGTGCAGAAGTTTTTAGTTCGATATAGTCTCATTCACTTATTTTTGCCCTTACTTCACTTGCCTCTGGGGTCAAATTCATAAAATCTTCTCTAAGACCAAGGCACATAAGTTAAGTACCTATGTTTTCTTCCATGTGATTTATTGTTTCAATATTATATATAGGTCTTTGATCCATTTTGAATTAACTTTTGTACATGGGAAAAAACTGTAGTCTAGCTGCAGTCTTTTTCATGTGACTATTCAATTTTCAAAGCACTATTTATTAAAGAAGCTTTCTTTTCTCCACTGAATGTTTTGGCTCTTTTGTCAAAAATTATTCACCCATATACATGTGGTTCTATTTCTGGGCTCTCAATTCTTTGCCATTGGTTTATGTGTCTGTTTTTTTGCCAATACCATACTGTTTAGATTATCGTTGCTCAGTAGTATAATTTGAAATCAGGTAATGCGATATCTCCAACTTTATTCTTTTTTACTCAGGATTGCTTTGGCTACTTGGAGTCTTCTGTGATTCCCTACACATCTGGTGATTTTTTTTTATTCTACTTATTTTAAAAATATCATTGGGACTTTGATGGGTATTGTATTAAATCTTTATATTGCTTAGGGTAATATGAACATTTTAACTATGTTGATTCTTCTAATCCATAAACACAGAAGATCTTTCCATTTTATAAGGTTTTTTTTTCAATCTCTTTTAACAATGCTTTGTAGTTTTCAGTATATAGGTCCCTTGTACCCTTTGCTAAGTTGTTTCCTAGGTGTTTTATTTTTTGTTGTAATTGCATATGGAATTTTTAAAACTTCTTTTTCTAAAATTTCATTGCTAGTATATAGAAAAGGAGTGAATTTTGGTACATTGATTTTGTATCCTGGAACTTTACTCTATTGGCATCCAAATTGGGAATGAAGACTTAAAAGTGTCACTTTTTTGTGGATGACATGATTCCTTATATATAAAAGAAACCTAACTGTCCACCAAAAAAATTAGAAACAATAAATAAATACAGTGAAATTATTAGAAGTAATAATTTCAAATACAGTATTATTTATTTTTAACTTATATATGTCGCATCCAAATTCTATTTTCCTACATCATATATAGTAACATTTTAAGAAGGAATTAAAAAGCTTCTGCATGGCAAAGAAAACATCAATAAAATGAAAAAAGAACCAACCATATGGGAAAACATATTTGTCAATGGTACCTCAGACAAGGATTTGATCTCCAAAATACATAAAGAACTCACACGACTCCACACCAGGAAGACAAACAATCCAGAGGTACCCAATCATCAGGAAAGCCCCCACAATATTGTGAGATTCACAGT
Source organism: Glossophaga mutica (assembly GCA_039655065.1). Lineage (NCBI taxonomy): Eukaryota > Metazoa > Chordata > Mammalia > Chiroptera > Phyllostomidae > Glossophaga > Glossophaga mutica. Next base: position 81,942,886 of record CM077304.1, read on the forward strand.
AAATATTAGAAAAAATCCTCTTGGATTCCAGCATTTGGAAGTGAGAGGAAACATCGTGAATATGATAGAACACTATTTCTTAGCATGGTCTTCTCTCAGAAGAAATTATTTAACTAGTAGGCTAGTGTTATCAAACCTACCAGGTGTGGAAAAAATTGTACCCAACTCCAGCCTCCTCTTGTCATACTGCCCCACTGTGTTGCGACCATTCAAGGCCTGAAAGGTCCATGGGATTTGGGCAGATGGAAGAATATTCACGGAGCTATTGGGATGTGTGACATGCTTTTATTCACGGGTTGGCGAGCCATGCACACTGCAAGCTGTGTGCGTCCCTGCATGTCTCTGTGCGACACACTTCTCGACCCTGCTCCCCAGCATGGCACCTGGCAGTGAGTCCCTAGCCCCTTTTAAATACTAGAATAAACACAGCCAGATTTAAGCCAGAAAAGTATATAATGTAGTGTAATTCTGCACATGAGAGCCTACTTCATGTTATGGGAACACTTTATAAGACCGAGTCTCAAGGCTATGAGAACACTACCAATCAGGCCCGTTCAAGGCTATGCTTCCCTTAGTTACCCGGACACCTGGGTGAGGAAGCCAGACTGCCTCCACTTCCCCTACACCCTCCTAAGAAGGGAGGAAAAATTGGAACAATTTGTAAAGTTCACAGCTCAGAGGATTAGTCTCACCTGAAAACTGAGATCTAATCACAGGATTATAGAGTGCCTTTTCCAAAATAGCCTTTCCCAAAACCTCACTACCACATTGCTAAAGGTAGATTTGTAGAAGTTCTTTTTACTTAGCACATCATGCCAGCCTATTAAGAAAAACAAATTAAAAAGTCAAAAAAAGAAATGCAGTTTGAAGACAAAGCAAACATCCAAACCAGACCTGGCTGAGATATTGGAATTATTAAACTGAGATTTTAAAATAACTATGATTAATATGCCAGGCTAGTGGCTGTAATGAATAGATAGCAATGAAAACACAGATGACCATTGTAAGCAAAGAGATGGAATCCTAAGAAAAACCAATAAGAAATGCTAAAGATCACAAGCACTGTAACAGAAATTAAGAATGTGTTTTCAACTACTTTGTTTCTCTTCAAAACATTTTATTCTCTTTAAAAATTATTTTACTGTTTTTCAATTACAGTTGTCTGCATTTCCTCCCACCCCAGCCAAACCCACCTCCCTCCCTTGCTTCCACCCTCACCCTTGGTTTTGTTCATGTGTCCTTTATAGCAGTTCCTGAAAACCCTTCTACCCTCTGTCCCCTCCCCCAGCCCCTCTGGCTATTGTTAGATTGTTCTTAATATCAATGACTCCAGCTATATTTTATTTGCTTTTTTCTTTTGTTGATTATGTTCCAGTTAAAGGTGAGATTTCCAAGGAGTACATACAGAGGGCCCAGAGATATATGAAAAGATGCTCAGCATCAGAGAGATGCAAATTAAAACCATAGTGAGATACCACTTTATACTGGTCAGAATGGCCATTATAAACAAATCAACAAACAAGTGTTAGAGAGGCTGTGGAGAAAAGGGAACCCTAGTGCACTGTTGGTGGGGATGCAGCCACTGTGGAAAACAGTATGGGATTTCCTCAGAAAACTAAAAATGGAACTGCCTTTTGACCCAGCAATTTCACTGCTGGGATTATATCCTAAGAACTCTGAAACACCAATCCAAAAGGACCTATGCACCCCAATGTTTACAGCAGCACAATCTACAATAGTCAACCACTTTGAATAAATAACAAAGAGCAAAATTGCTTGATTGTGTAAGAGTGCATTTGAAAGTTGTTTAATTTGTTAAGAAAACAAAAAACTATCTTTTATAGATAATTTTCATCTTTTATAGATAGTCTGTACCATTTTGTGTTCCTACTAGCTGTTTGTGAGAATTACTGTTGCTCCACATCCGCCCACTGTGTTGCGTTTTTGGTCTTCCAGAGTTTGGTCACTCTAATAGCCTCATAGTGGTATCTCATTTTAATATGTATTTCACTGATGACATATGAGGTGTAGTATTATTTTATATGCTTATTTGCCATCTGTGTGTCTTCTTTGATCAGGTGCCTATTAATCAGGCATCTTTTGTCCATATTTTTATTGAGTTGTTTTGTACTGTTGAGTTTTGAGTTCTTTGTATAATTTAGTTCCTTATTGCATGTGCCTTTTGCACGTTTTCTTCCAGTCTGTGGCTTGTCTCATTCTCTTAACACTGACTTTTGCAGAACAGAAAGTTATTTTTAATTTTAATGAAGTCCAATTTATCAATTTCTTTGTCTCTTTTTGGAACATGTCTTTGATGTTTCCTGTAAAAATCTATCAGCATTCCTAACAGCATCTGTTTTTTTTCCTATGTTATCTTAGCAGTTTTACACTTTTGCATTTTACTTTTAGGTGTATGATTCATTATGAATTAATTGTTGTGAAAGCCCTAAGAACTTTTTCTAGATTTGCACATGGATATCCAGTTATTCCAATTTCATTCACTTAGGACACGATCCTTTCCCCTATGAATTTGCTTTGTATCAGCCTCCTTTGTGGCTCGTTAGTCTCTTCCATCGATCTATTTGTCTATTCTTTTGTCAATACCACAGTGCCTTGATTACTTTAGCTTTATAGTAAGTCTTAAAGTCATGTAGTGTCAGTATTCCAACATTGTGCTTCTCCTTCAATATTGCATTGGCTATTCTGAGTCTTTGGCCTCTTCATATAAACTTTAGAATTAACTTGTCAATACCCGCAAGATAACTCACCAGCATTGTGATTGTGATTGTATTGAATCTATATATCAAGTTGGAGAAAACTAATATCTTCACAATATTAAATCTTCCTACCTAAGAACATGAAATATCTTACTACAAATTAAATTTCTTTGATTTTGCTCATTAGAGTTTTGTAGTTTTTTCTCATAAGATTTTGTAAGTATTCTGTTAGATATATACCTAAGTATTTAAGTTTAGGGTCAATGTAAACAGTATTGATTTTTAATTTCACACTCCACTTGTTCATTGATGGTGTAGAAAACAATTGACGTTTTTATTAACCTTGCATCATGCAACCTTACTATAATTGCATATTAGTACAAAGAGTTATTTTTATCAATTTCATTCAATTTTCTACAGAGACAATTATTTTATTTGCAAAGACCATTTTATTTCTTTTTTCCCCAATCTGTGTACCTTTTATTTCCTTTTTTCTTCTTTGTCTTATGTCATTATCTAGAACTTCCAGTGTGATGCTGAGTAAGCATGGTGAGAGGGTACATCTTTAACTGGTCTTAGTGGGAAAGCTTCAAGGTTCTCAATATTACATGTAGCGCTAATTGTAGGGTTTTTATTTTTTACACATTTCATATCAGGTTAAGGAAATTTCCTTTTATCCCCACTTTATTGAGAGTTTATCATGCACAATTTTGTCAAATATATATATTTTATCTATATATTTTTATGTTTATGTGTGATTTTTCTTTTTTACTCTGTTGATGTGGTAGATTATGTTAATTGATTTGTAATGTTAAAGTAGCCCTGCATACCTAGGATAAATCTCCCTTGGTCACTGGATATTACTTTTTTAAATACATTGTTGGAACAATTTGCTAATATTTTTTGGAATTTTTACATATATGTTTATGAGATATCTTGATATTTAGTGTTCTTTTCTTGTAATATCCTTGACCAGTTTTGACATTAAGTTAACACTATCGTCACAGAATTAGAAAGCATTCCCTCTGAGGGAAATATATAAGAGTGGATATTATATGATTTCTTCTTTCTTTCTTTCCTTTTTTTTTTAGCTTGTTACGGTGTGTTTTATGCCCCAGAATGTGATTTATCTTGGTGAATGTTCTATGTGAGCTTGAGAAGAATGTGTATTATGCTGCTGATGGATGAAGTAGTCTGTAGATGTCAATTATGTATATCCAGTTGATTGATGATGTTGTTAAATTCAACCATGCCCTTACTGATTTTCTGCCTGCTGGATCTTTTACTGTTTTCTAAACGTGAAAGTAGAATAGCACACTTTCCTCAAAACAGGCTGGATGCCAAAATGCAATTTTAAAAAATGACTTTTTTAAGCACCAAAATTTTGTAGTTCTTTACTAATCTAACATAATCCAAAGACAGATCTGTATTTTTAAATTACATTTATTGGGGTAACATTAGTTAATAAAATCATATAAGTTCCAAGTGTACAATTCTAAGATATGCCATCTGTATATTGCATTATAAGCCCAAAACCCAAAGTCAAATCTTCTTCTCTCACCGTATATTTGACCCCTTTACTCTTTACTACTCCCTACTCCCCTTCTCTCCGGTAACCACCAAACTATTGCTTGTGCTTGTGAGTTTCCGTCTGTTTGTTTTTCTTGTTTATTCATTTGCTGATTTCACTGTTTTTTATTCCTACATTCTCCAAAGGAAGACAGATGTACTAGTAAGAAAGAAAAAAATACATTTTAGGCCAAATAGTAAACCATTATTATAAAGTGTTTTTCACAGTTACACCAGTGCTTAATATTCCAATACTTTTTTTCCCTTTTCTCTTCACTTAGCATCTAGAAAAATATATCTCAGCTTGTTCTCAAAGGAAAATAAGAGTCAGCCAAGGAGAAAAGAACAGAGAATTTGATAAAATATTACTCCTTATAAAAAATTAAAGTAAATTATGTTTCTAAACAATAAATAATTATCATTTTCCTTTATTTTTTCGTAATAAGTTTGCATTTTATTCAATGTTCCTAATACATATTAGGAGAGACCCACAAAAAACAGGAATTTAGTTTTTTAAATTGTGTATTTATTCTTACATATTTCAACTTCAGTCACCTTCAAAGTATTCTCCATTTGATGCAATACACCTATTGAGGCATTTTTTCCATTGCTCAAAACAGTTTTTAAACTCATCAATTTTGATGCCTTTTAGGCTGCTTTTTGTTTCACATCTTCCATACTGGCAAAATGTTTACCTTTGAGGGCTTATTTCATCTGGAGAAACAAAAAGAGTCACGTGGTAAGATCTGGTGAATAGGGAGGGGAGGGCACAGGGGTAAAAAATTTCATTTTTGGTAAAAAAACCTGCTGAACACTCAGTGCACTGTGGGCAGAAGTACTCATAAATCACCCATCATAAAATGGGCAAATACATTGGAAGAAGTTTTAAAAATAATCACCGAAGCCAACATAGTCTCTCACAACAAAGCTAGTTGTACACCCATACAGATGAGTTCCTGAACACTCACATAGTGGAGTAAGCCTGGACTACAAGGGGCCCGCCCTCCAGAAGATAATTTATTTTTTGGGGTGGTTCCCCTCATATAATAAATTTGCACTCTTAATTATATACTTTTTGGAACCAAGTAATTAATTTATTCCAATTAGTTCATAAAATGCTTAAGTAGGCCTCATGTAAAGTTACCACAATAAAAGTATTTTTAAAATGAGCAAAGCCACTTATATACATAATAAAACTAATACTAACAGTTATCATTATTTTGGCCTATAATGAACAGACTAAATAAAAATTACAAATGTCCATTGAAAAAGACTTCACACAAGATTTCCAGATGATGAAAAAATAAAGTAGGTTTTGATTTAGAATAAAAAGTTATGAAATTCTTTTTGCTTTTTTATCACGTGTGAATTCTTTTTCATTCTTGAAGCAAATTAAACAGGCATGTTATCTTTTCAAATGTTTAGCAACATTATTGCTCTAAAATTAAAGATTCAATACTGCAAATTACAGAGACATAATTGCCACCATGGGATCCATTTGTAATCCTTACACAGATTGGTCCCATTTATCTCCATAATTTTTCAAAATTTTTTTTTTCCAAATTGATCAGCCTGAGTATTATGTTAGCTTTGGTGCAGATCATATGATCTTAGCACATTATCTGGCCCATTGGTGGTGGGGAGGGAAGACAAGTAGTATGTTTGCAGCATAAATGAAGTGTTCGGCCTGTGAGGGAATGTAAAGAACCAATAAGTGAAAGGACAGATATTGGGGTTTCAAATGTAAAAAGCAATATTTAGTTTACAAGTGCAATGAAAAAGAAAGACTATTAGGATATAATATTCATTTTGTAAGTAATTAAAAAATAAATATTACAGAATTAACAAGGAAAATTGTAAAGAATAAAGATGATTGTGAAGATTGAATAGAGAATAGATGGTGTGTAACAAGTACAGGACAATAGAAGCCACAGAGATGCAGGTAATAAGGAAATACATCATGTAGAGAACTTAAAAATAAATTACTATGTAATTGCTGAAGTTACTTTGAGTTTCAAAATATATGTAACCTTAAAAAGTAGCACATCTTTATCATTATGCTTTAATAAACTTTGTATTCTAGCAGAAAAAATGTAGACTTATTTAATAATAAATTTATAGCAGTTCAACATCATTCAGTGTTGCTTTAGTCATATTTCGTGTCACCTTCTCCTGTCTGTGGTCCCTCATATCCCTGTGTTTAAATAGTAGAACAGACATAAATGATGATTGCATAGTGATTGAAAAGAAAATAATATGTGTTGCTTTGTTTTTATTCTGATTCAACTTAAAAATTTTGCTTATGTTTAAAATGTAAAGCACAGAGTGGAAAGAATGGGTGCGCTATTTTGCTTTGCTAAAGATATGTAAGTAATTTTTTAATTGTGTTTGTTAAAAGCAATTAAAAAACATTGCATCAGTGGTGCATTTTGCTATTTGCCAAAAATACATATTTCACAGACATTCCTGTTTTATTAAAATATATTAATGAGTTACTATGAAGTTATTATTGATGACTGTGAAAACTGTAGGTTCATGTTTTCTGTTTAAAAATATATTAGTTAAATGTAAAAGAAGAAAAACAATATTCTCCTTTTTTGTATTATAATATTTTATTATTTTTACTTTTCTACTGGTATGAATATAAACATAGAGTAGAACAAAGACAGTTTTCACTGACTGCATTTATTTTCTAGCCATTATTTTCAGTTCATTTCATGGCTATTATTGAATATAAATGGCCGTAATAGGAAGAAATAAAAATGGATCCACTCTAGTGTCCAATACACTGGCTATAATCCACAGACATTGGCAAACTCTTTCTGTAAAAAGCCAGATAGTAAATATTTTAGGGTTTGTAGGCCATACTATCTCTGTGACAACTACTCAGTACTGGAGCTATATCATAAAACCAGCTGTAAATAGTACACAAACAAAAGGGTGTTGTTGCTGTCCAATGAAATTTGATTTACAAAACAGCCAGCAAGCTGGATTTGGCCCTCTGGTCATAGTTCACGAAACCTTGATCTATAATACAAGTGATAGGGGTGCACTAATAAGGAAACACTTTGTAAATAATTTTCTTATACTAGTCAAATTACTAAAAGAGGACAGAAACCAATAAATACTTCAGTGCATCTTACAGAATGGTAATTGGCTATTTTTTTCCCTCAGAATGAAGAAAATAGGTTGACCAGATTCTTTTTAGGCATCTATTTTTCAATTTAACTTTTAACTCTGATGACATAAAATATATATCAGAGGATTTACCTATATGTGAAGATGCAAAATTGCTACATTATTTGTAACCTAGTTTCTTAAATATTTTGTTGGTCAAAGTTCATTATAGTATGTCAAACTGAATTTATTCTTCTAAATTTATCTATTTAAATGTATACTATAGTTGTGCATTCAAAGGAATAAATAGCATAGAAATTAACATAGAATCTTTTATAATAATCTTTAATTTGAAAACAGCTTATTAGGGCTATAAAATTATTAGACTACATAGCAGGAAGGCAAGGAAAAAATGGACAAGAATCCTAGTATTTGATAATGGCATTTGTTCTATTAGGTATTCTTCTCTCTTTAGAAAAATCACATTCACCAATGAATTTGCATTCATTTAGAAGGCTACTTGATTTCTAGTCCAAAAGCAATGAATTTATTTTATCATTTTTACTTCATAGTAATGTGAACTTCATATCCCCTTTTCTCGCTTTGCTTACTCTATGAATGACCAAAGTAAAATCCCTTTTGTTTTTAGCCTCATCTGAGGATATTTTTCTTTCTTTGCTTGTAGAGAGGTAAGGAAAGAAAGAAATAATAATGTAGGAGAGAAATATCCATCAGTTGCCTACCAGACCTGCCCAGACCAGGAATTGAACCCACAACCTAGGTATGTAGGTTATGTGCCCTGACTGGAAATTAAGCCTACAACCTTTCAGCCATGGGAAGATGTTCCAACCAAGCCACACTGGCCAGGGCCTCCCTGTTTCTTTGTTGTTGTTGTTGTTGTTGTTGTTGTTTACTCTTCACAGTGCTTATTGTAAATTTGAAGACTACCAGTATAACTAACATTGATATATAAATGCATTTATAGACTCCATACACATAGATTCTGCTATCGTATGTTTGGAGCAAGGGTCAGAAATCCGATTTGTTGTTGTTGCTGTTAGTACCTATAGTTGACCATGGATTAAACTAAGAAATATTGGGTTGGCCAAAAAATTCATTTGTTTTCTTTCATAAGATGACTCTAGTAGCACTGAGTTGTCTTTAACTTCATTCAAAACAATTATATTATTGTTATTATATTATTATATTATTCAGTTATATTTGGCAGCTGTTGTATCAGTGTGCATTTAAAAAAACTTATCAAAATTGGTGAATTTTTGTGTAGCCAGTTTAATATTGAAGGTGGCAGAAAATATGCAACATTTTTGGCATATTATGCTTTATTATTTCAAGAAAGGTAAAAATGCAACTAAAACTAAAAAGAAAAGATTTGTGCAGTGTATGGAGATGGTGCTATGACTGAATTAACATGTCAAAAGTGGTTCGTGAAGTTTTGTGCTGGAGATTTCTTCTTGGATGATGCTCCATAGTCAATTAGACCAGTTGAAATTGATAGCAATCAAATCAAGACATTAATAGAGAAAACCAACATTATACCATGCGGGAGATAGCTGACATACTCAAAATATAGAAATCAGTAAAGTTACTGGTGAAAATAAGAAATATGTCTTTTATTTTACAGAGAAAACTGAATGAACTTTTTGGTCAACTCAATACTTAACAAGAAACACACTATAATAGATGCAATATGCAAGCCAAATTAATATTTGAAAATTTTTAGTTCAGTGGATGAATAATTTTCAAAATGTGGATAATTTTTGTCTGCTTAAAAAAAACTGAAAAATACATACACACACATATATGTATAATCTATAATTTATTTGGATATAAGTTTTCTGAATTTCCTATATTGACATTTTAAATAACTACTTCAAAACCTAGACTTTATTAAGCAATATTTGCTAATTTCTTATTTTTTCTTACATGATTCTTTAAGAAACTTACATATTTAGGAGGAATAGATTTTTTTGTGATGAAGGTTGATTCCGCTGTAGAATATCAGAGGTAAATTCTGTTTTATATTGTTGCATCCTTGCATTATAAAAAAGAACAGGTTGTCTTTGTCCAGGAAGCTTTGTCTTCAACACTTTATCACTGAAGTTCACAAAAAAGATCAGAAAAAAAATCTGACACCTTTTTGTTTTTAACTCACTTATAAATATCATAGAGGAAGAATAAAAGACACTTAATGAAGAGAAAGCATATTCAATCATTTCTCATCTCACACCAAATAAAGGTTATTACTTTGATTTCACATGACATAGAATTGTATCATCTCAATGGTCTTCTTGATTGAGAATAAATGCTTCATTAAATTTAAATATAGCAACCTAATAACAATAGTAAAACCAGAAAAAATGACTGACATTCAAAGGAACATATATATCACTCTTTAGATCGTATTCAACTTCTAGGTAAAATGCAAAGATTAATATTCAAAAGTGCATAACAAATGCAAAGGATTATGGTATGACAAAAGGATATAAAAGTCAAACTTAATTTGAGAGCAATTTTCAACATATAGAGATCTTGTTGATTGTTTTTAAAATGGGAGCTGTGGGAGAAAGAACAAATAAATACAATCCTTACTTTAGTATGGTAAATAGGTGATTAGTAATGAACTTTTCACTGAGATGAGCAATAAGGAAAGAGGAAAAAGGTGTGCTTTTTGAGGGCAGTGCTGACAGAATTCAGTTTTTTAACACACGGAGTGTTAGGTGCACTGGACGCCCCCAACTGGAAACTCTGAATAGGAAGTCTGAGCTCCCTCCCCCGCCAAGTTACCCAGGCCTCAGAAACAAATAGTCCACCCCTGCTGGAAATCTTTTCTTGTATGTTTCAAAATCAGTAAATATTTAGTAAATTAAATGCCTAACCCAAAATATGCCCTTACCTAAATTAACTATCATACATTATTCCCTATTTAATTATATACGGTACGTATAAACAACCAGTTTTATAAGCCAGTGACATAAACTGTTTCTTAAAAGCCATCTGTAACATTTAGGGTTTCAAGAAATCCAAAGGTCATCCTACACACTCCTCTCCCTTCTGCTGCTATGAGAGGCCAATCTATCAGTTTTACTCTCTAAATAGTTGCAAAAATCCATCTGCTTCCTTATTCTCACTTTTATTCCCTTCATGTAGTAGTTTCCTAAATTGTCTTACATTTACTCTTGTGCTGTACTTTCCTAAATGAATCCAGAGCTATGTGTTTAAAATATAAATGTGACCGTGTATCTCTTCTGATGAAACGTTTTGTAATAATGATTTCTTCGTGAATTTAAGATAAAGTCCCGGTCCTTAAACTGGACTGAAAATGGGTATTATCTATCTTTTCCAGTGACCTAATTTTATCTTGTTTCACTCCTCCCTTCTTTAATTTTACCCACAATGGCCAGTGTTTCATTTAAAAAATCCCTGCTTTTTCTCATATATCACTAGGGATCATTCACTCTGAAGAACTAAAACTAGACTACTGAGCAGGAAGTGAGATTATCAGGAACTACATAAACCAGCTCACAGGATTTACAGGAAGGCCAGGGAAAGAGGCACAGAACACGAAACGCAAACTGTTTCTCTGGAATCTAGAGAGCCAGATCAGTTCAACAGTTCCACATCAGTGTTTATACAGAAATGAATGAGCTTCAGTTTCACTTTCATCAAAAAACACTTTTTTTTTTTCAAAATATGATTCAAAGATAGACCATATTGATGGAGATCTGATCAAATCACTGGGGAGGAGTAGGAAGGGGCCCTAGGAGGAGGTTGCAAGGCAATGGTAAACCGTCTAGGGAGGATTAGCTGAGAGGCTGAACACCTCTGGAGCACGTGGAACTATGGGCCAGAAGATTTAAAATAAAAGAAGGGCAGAGACCAGCTCGCAGGCTTTCTTCCTTTAGGATGCTTAGATGATCACACTACAGCTGCCTGCATTTCCCAAAGGAAAGTAGAAGGAACTCTGGGTGCAGCCTAGGATCGGGCTGGCCTGGCTGAGGGTGGCAGCGCTATTCTCTGGGTGTTCTAGAGTGGATGGGGTCCAAGTCAGAAGCCTGTCATCCTTCCAAAATTGTGTAGCTCTTGTATCTGTTGTTGTTTTAGATTGTAAACTAATCCTATAGGAATATGGTAGTTACAAACTAACAGGGGAAATGATAGGGGAACTGAGGAGTTAAAGATTTTATTCTTAATTGATAGTCTTAAGTGACTAATGCATGTGGAAAGCTGTCATTCCAAAATTGTGTAGCTTTTGAGTAAAGACTCCTTTCCTTTATCATCAAAGCTTTGCCTCTGGAATTCTGTCTACACTCAGGTGGGCCCCACTTGCTGTTCAGTAATGATATGACTGGCATAACTTGGCAAGGGGAAGAAGGCAGGAAAACTTGATCAACAGCACTACTAAAGCATTACCATGGAGTAAAGGCGATCTTCCAAAATAAATTAAAGTGCTATTACAAAAGAGTCTGTAATTTATGTTAGAAGGCCAAAATATTTTTTAAAAGTACATAATAGCAGGATTTTATTCTGCTGGTACCACTACCTACAATATTTTATCTTCGTTTCAGTAAGTTAATTCCGGCTTCTGCTTCTGATCTAGCTTGTATATATGGGATCTAGCTTGTATGTAAGAGTTCTCTAAAAACTCTTTCCATATGAGGTCTAATTTTTGTACACACACTGAGGATATTATATTTTTCCTAAATAACAATGATCCCACATTGAATTTAGCAATTTACTTACATGGTTACCTGTGGGAGGAACTCCAGCCAGCAGAATCCTCCTGTCTGCCGCAGATGGTAAACAAATCATCCCAGACACAATCTTGCTGTTCTGGTGGGAAAGGCGGTGACAATTCCCTCTATTGGAGAACACCCTGAGCCCTTCTCCCAAATGGCTTTTATTGGGAATGGTACGTGTAGGTGTATACATCATACATGAATAGCTCATCAATCAATGTCAAAAAGGCTACAGTCATACAAAAACAGGTATTATTTGTAAATAACAATGGAAAGAAGACAGGGATCTGTCACAGGTCAGAGTCTGTTAGTCATGCTGATGCCAGAGGGTCTTTAAGATGTGTTTCATGAGATAAGGAGTTTACTCCTTGTGTGTTGAACTTAAAATATCTGTTTTTTATCACCAGGGCTATACAAAACAAAGCAGAGCAAGCTTCAAAGGATACAATGTATTTATCAGGCCTGGTTCCCACTGGAACCCTTGGCATTAGAGTCTAGTCCTGCTTGCCACCTGTGTTGTTACCCGGTTTTCCAAGGAGACTTACTAGCCCTTTTCAGGACATGCTTTTGTGGGGCTGCAATCTTGGAAACAACACAGAGTGGTCCCCAACATCTCCCCCTTTTTTGTTTGTTATGGCAGCAAAACCAAAGGCACTGGTGCTGCTCTAATCAACAGAGTTATGTTAGGCAGAGCAGGCTTCAAAGGACAAAACATACTTTCTTTCTTGGGCCAGATTTGCCCCTGGGAGCCGTTTGCTCCAGTAAAAGGCTGCAGTTGCCTCTGGCATTGTTTTCAGGCTGAGTCAGGCTGGGGGAGCAAAACAGCTAAGAGATTAGGAGACTTCTCCTTTCAGACAGAATGAGGATTCAGGCTATGACAAAGCTGAAGGGTGAAGGTGTTTCTGTCCCTTCTCTGTAGGCCCCTAAATCCTCCTCTGATGGTCCTTCACAACTGTGCCTATCTTAGGTTGTCCCTCCCTTGAAGAGTCTTACCCATCTTTGGCTAACCCATCATCCCCCCACCTCCCACCGTCCCCACCTACCCCACCCCGGCCAAGCATGAAGAAGTGAGGGAGGCAGGAGCTATGCTACTGCCAGGAGTATATGTTCTGTCTCCTTAATGGCTCATGGCCCCAAGACCTTTTCACTCAGCCCTAGCTGTGGGACCTTTATTGTCTGTTAATGAGGCTACAGTCCCAGAAACTAGGCAGGATGGCTCCCATCAGTTACTTAAGGTTAATAAGCATATCACTTTTGTTCACATTTTATCCCTAATAACAAACACTGTGCCTCCCATAGTGTGGGTGTTTAACATGTGGTAGCTGAACAAATAAGTGAGTTTTGGATATCATTACAGTGAATATGTGTGTTAGTTCTTATATAATAAGAAGAATAAGTTACAGTAATCAAGACAGTATGGTATTGGTGGAAGAATAAACAGATCAATGAGACAGAATAGAGAGCCCACAGATAGACTGACATAAATGTAGTCAACTGATGTTTTTTTTTTTTTTTTTTAAAGCAATATAATGGAGCAAAGATAGTCTTTTTAGCAAATGGTACTGGAACAACCAGACATCCACACACAAAATAATAAATATAGATATAGGCCTTATACCTTTCAAAAAACTAATTCCACTTGCAACACTGACCTAAGTGTAAAATGCAAAACTATAATACTTCTAGATGATAACATAGGAGAAAATCCAAATGTAGCTGATGCTTTCTTACATGCAACAAATGCACCATCCATAAAACAATGAATTGATAAGCTGGACTTCATGGGGGGAAAAAAACACTTCTTCTCCACAAAAGACAATGTGAAGAAAATGAGAAGACAATCCACAGATTAGGAGAAAATATTTGCAAAACGCATACCAGGTAAAAGACTTTTTTCCAAAATACAAACTAATTCCTAATTCTCAACAATAAGAACACAAACCACCTCATTTAAAAAACAGGGCAAAGACTTTAAGAGATACTAACAAGAAAAGATATACAGATGGCAAATAAGCATAGATTTCTCCATATCGTATATCACCAGGGGAATACAAATTAAAACACCTATTATTGTAGAGTGGCTGAAATCCAGAACACTGACAACATCAAATGCTAACGAAGATGTGGAACAACAGGGATTCTCGCTAATTGCTGGTGAGAATGTAAAATGTTATAGCAACATTAAAGGACAGTTTGGTGGTTTCTTACAAAATTAAATATATCCTTATCATATGATCCAGCAAATATGCTCCTAGATAATTAAAGGAGTTGAAAACATGGCCACACAAAATCCTTCACACAAATGTTTGTAGCACCTTTACTCATAATTTTCAAAAACTTATAAGCAATGCAGATGTCCTTTAGTTGGTGAATAGATAAATAAACTAATATATCTAGATAATGTAGTAGTTTTAATGCTAAAATGAAATAATCTGCCAAGCCATGGAAAAATTTTAAATGCCTATGAAAGAAAAATTTTAAATGCCTATGAAAGAAGCCAATCTTAAAAGGCTACATACCATATGATACCAACTATATGACATTCTGTAAAAGATAAAACTTTGTAGACAGTAAAAAAGATTAGTGGTTGTCAAGTATTAACAAAAAGAGATGGATGAACAGAGTACAAAGGATTTCTAGCTCAGTGAAAAAATTCAATATGATGTTACAATAGTGGAGACAGCTTATTCTAAATTTCTCTAAACTCATGGAATCCACAACAGCATAAGTGAACTAAAATATAATAAATTAACATGGAGAAATAAAGATGCAATAGAAAGCTGATAAATTTTCAGCAGTTGTAGCAAATGTACCACTCTGTTGGAGGATGATGAAAATGTAGGAGGCAGGGGTGAAGGGCCATGCCTGTTTAGGAAAAGGAACTATATGAGAAATCTCTCCAACTTCCTCTCAAAATTGTTGTAAACCTAAAACTGCTCTAAAAAGTTAAGGTTTCTTAAGAAAAATAAGCATAGTATGGGAAAATTTCAGGAATTAACAATGGAACAAGAACCCAAAAGAACAGTCAGTCAGCTGGAAGAGACCAGAATTCTGGTGAGTTCCAGAATCCACAGCAGGAGTGTTTCAAAGTGGAACCTGTCATGACACAGGCCAAATGTAACCTGGGATTGATAAATGCAAACAAATAAGCAAACATGCCTGGATTCAGTAGAAAGGAGATTATTAATAATATTGGAAGCAAATTTCAGGAAATCAATGGGGAATGTAAGAATGGAGAAACATAAATTGATCATTGCTTAGCTTGAAAAAATCTATTAACATGACAAACGCTTGCAGAATAGGAATAGAAATTGCAAGGACTTTGGTTTGCCCTTCATGTTGTGTTGCTGCTGCAGTGTTTGAGAAGAAAAAAGCATGAATAAGTTTAAATATGGGTGTAAAAAAGTTAAAGTTAAAGGAAATTTTTAACATGTGTGAGAAAAGATGAGTTGATTGAGGGAGAGAAGGTAGTGGGAAAATCCAGGTCATTCTCATTAGGCAGGAAGGGGCTTCTCCAATTTCAAGGAAGAGAAATTGGAAATGGCTGCAAACACAAATAAGGTTATAGGATTAGAAATTAAAATTTGATGGAGGTTTGCCTTATGTGGCCTAGGAAAGCAGGATCATTTGACTATTAATATAGTCCAGGCAAATGAAGACAAGGAACTGGGAGGGTACCACTAGAAATAGAAAGAAATAAAAAGGTATGAGAAACAGTGTAGAAATTAAAATGGCAGGCAGTATTGGGTTCCAGATTCACAGTTCTTTAAGCATAAACATATTTCACCCTCTTTAAGATAAGAACAGAAAATTATAAACCCAAAAGTATGTATGAGGTCTTAGGAGGAGTCTGTGCATGTGAGGTACCCCAAAGTTTAAGGTTCCTGGGAAATCTACTTCTGCCCACAAGAATTGCTGATAAATTTTCATGGAGCAAGATTGGAAGAGTTGTATTTTTTAAAAAGACTGCTCTAGCTGTGCTGTGGAGAATGGATTGGAATATGGTGCAAAAGTTGGGAAGTAAACAAAAGAAAATAAAGCAAGAGAAATTAGACTAAGACACATGAAAGAACATGTCTAACTTTTCTCTCCAAACAAAGTCTAATTAACAATATAAGGAATTCCTCAGTTGCTAGAGACAAAAGCACATTTCCAAAATAGAATAAATAATAGTCATACTCTATTTTAAATAATCAGATATTAAATATAAATATTTTATGATAGTCATTTGCCTAGAGTGTCACTGCAAATGGAATACATTTAATAAAATTCTTCTAGTGAATTTCAAAATTATAAAGTATGAATATGCATGTAATGTCAAAAGTTTTTCTTAACAAGAACAAAATTGTTTAAGAGTAAAATGAAGTTTTTTTAACTGAAAAATTTTATTGGGATAATTTCTGATTTGCATGCAGTTTTAAGAAAGAGTACAGAGAGATTCTTTGTAGACTTTGTTTAATTTTCCCCAATGGTAACACTTACAATATTATAATGTAATATTATAACCAAGATGCTTTTATTGATACAATAATCTTATTTAGATTTATCCTGCTTTGCTTGTCATTTGGTGTGTGTTTGTTCTTAAGTCCTATAAAATTTTTTCATACGTGTAGAAGTCTTGTATCCATCACCACAGTCAAGATACTGAACAATTTCAACATAATATACATGAGTTACTTTAAAAGTAAAATTATATGAACTATTCTATTTCTCTACCTAGAAAATAGATAAACAAGGAGATATATCTTTCTATTAACTTAATTTTACAACCCAGTCATAAATGGTAAATTAAAATTTTGTAAACTTAAAATACTAGGAAAATCTGAAGCAGTCTCACACTTGCCATCTTCATTTTAGCTGTTGCAATAAAATATAGCTGCCAATCAGTAGAATACAAAGCAACAGTGATAAGTCCAGTTTCTTTTTTATTATTACATTTTTAAATTGAATTTATTGAGGTGACATTGGTTCAAAAATCATACAGCTTTCAAGTGTACAACTCAACAAAGCACCATCTGCACAATGCACGGTGCACCCATCACCCCAAGCAAAGTCTCTTGCCACCCCATTTCACCCCCTATTGCTCACCTCCACCTACCCCCTCACACCCTTTTTTTCCTCTGGCTACCATTGCACTGTTGTCTTTGTCTATGTGTGTGTGTGCATATACATTTTTTTTGCTTAATCCCTTCCCCTTCTTTCATCCAGCCCCCCGAATGCCCTCCTCTGTGTCAGCTATAAGTCCATTCCATGTATCCATGCCTCCATTTCTATTTCTTTGGTCAGTTTATTTTGTTCCTTAAATTCCACATATAAGTGAGATCATATGGTATTTGTCTTCCTCTGAAAAGTCCAGTTTCTAACATGTTCTAACAAGTCAGATATTAGAATCAAATTAACAGGCTAAGACACTGTCAAATTAACAGACGTACATGAACTGAATTCTGATTATACCCATTTCCGTAGGTGTTCTCTTCTTACCATAAAAACAATAAAAGCTCATGTATAATTTCATGAGAAAAGGCATTACATTCATTTTTATATAGAAAAGATGTGTTTTGACAGTGGAAATGTTATGTAAAGTAAATGCTTAAAGTAAAATTATTCAAGTTACAGGTGTTTAGAATATATCTTGTATAAATATATAAACAGTTACAATACATATAAAGATACATTTTTGCTATTGAAGAATACATTAATGTAAATTGCATGTTAAAGTATATTCATGAAGCAGACTAGAATATATACTGTATAAACATGCAAATAGTTACATTTTTGAACTTTCATTTTCAAAGAAAATTTATTTTAAAAGTTACTGTTTGCATTTTCTTATGGTAGAAGTTGCAGTTGAGTAAATCAGCTCCCTCACTTCTTTTTTTAGACTCAAAACATAGTTCTAGCATAGTTCTTCCTCACAGACAGTGGTGTAGGGAATGTGCTCCTGCTTGAGGTTGACAAGCCACGTGGAGTCTCTGACATCATCACTATTGGCTATGTTATACTGTCTTGGATGAAGAATTGAGTCTCTACTTATCCGGGTAGATTTTTTTCTGTGGGATGTGTGATGTGTGTGGTCATATTCCTATTTAGGACCAGGCATTATTGGAAATTATCTACAGGCTTGTACATAAATCCAAATTTATGAAACAAATAAATAAATAGGTAAACACAGTAAAGATGAGGAAAAACAGAACTTATCCTGAGAAGGACAACTTAATGGCTAAACAGAAGATTGGACAAATTTTTAAAAAATGAGAAATATTGATAATTGTACAGTGGTTTTGAAGGATGATGTCCTGGTTTTAAGAGATTACACACACAAGTATGGCTAAAACAATGCCATACCTACAACTTTCAATAATTTTAGAAAAAAAAGTGTTTGTGCATATGTGTGCATGTGTGTATGTGGTATATGTGCTGCATGTGTGTGCACTCATGCACACATGGTGGGTAAAGTCATAATGTAAATGAAACAAAGTATACACATTTGGGAAATCTGATTTCTCTCACTGTTATTGAATTTTTAATGTAAGTCTGAAATCATCAAAATTAAAAATTAAAGATAAAACAATTGAAAATTGGCCAACATTTTTTTCCTTTATGTCTAGAGGTTATTTTTTTAATAATGTGGATGGGAGGTGAAACTAGAATGTGTGTTCCCCACATGCAAAAGAGAGATAAGAAATGAACAGGAGTTAATTAAATATTAATGAGACAGATTAAAATTTATCTAAAATGACCCATAATTTGTGCCACTACATAGTTTGATCCTGATATCTTATCTGGATTGGTATTCCTGCTGCCAAATCCACTACATTCTCCCTTAATTTTCCTAAATTATCGCCTCCAGAAATACATCTATATCTTCTCACACTTGTACTAGATTTAAGTCTTAATATTTAGGGACTGAATCATATTAAGTGTCATATTCACCAAATCTGAGGACCTAACTAAATGGCAAAGTGCTTTGTTAAAATGATGGATGATGCCATTAAAATAAGCAGTCACTTATTGATTGCATTTTAGATACTCCCTTTTTAACTTTTTTATCCTCACCCAAGGACATTTTTTTCATTGCTTTTAGAGAAAGAGAACGAGAGAGAGAGAAACATTGACTTGAGAGAAAGGCATTGATTGGTTGCCTCCCATATGCACTTGGACTGAAGATTATATGTGCCCAGACTGGACTGGGGATGGAACTTGCAACCTAGGTATGTGACCTGACTGGGAATCGAATTCACAACCTTTCAGCTACAGGACAATGCTCCAACCAACTCAGCCACACTAGCCAGGGATAAACATTCTTATTATAAATACAACAACGCAAAGCAAGAGAGAAATGGTACATTCACAAACCTGTGCCAGGTTTCATAGAAAAGTTGAACTTAGCTTTGGAGATTGTCATAGAAAATACCATATTCTTCAATTGGTTGCTGGTTGTTGTTATTGCCAAATTCAGAATCCTGGCCTGCATAAAACATCATTCTGAGCCTATTTTTAAATTCCCTCTTATATAAGGTAGTAAATTAATAAATTCCTTATACATTTTTGGGTCAAAAAATTCAAAATAGCTGAAAAATACCAAGTTGACTGAATAGGAATAGAGAATATATAAGCAATTAACATAAAGAGGAGGTGAAAAGCAGAAAAACAATAACAGCATAAACATTAAAAATAAAACTAAAGAAACTAAAAAAAGGTGAACAATTTTCTCAGCCTCTCAGGTATTGCACAAATAAGACACAGAAGAACAAGGTGACAAATGTGGATCAGTTGAGGCACCTTGAGATACATCTCCTTATGATTCACACACACATGCACACAAGCACAAACTCTCACATATAAAATAAAGAAACAACAGGTAGTGGGAAACACATGACAATGGAACTAAAACTCTCTGGGCTATAATTGTGGGTCTTCCCAAAATGTATTTGTGTTTGTTTACACAACTCATTTAACTCCTCTGAGGTTTATATTAAAAGTGAAGATAGGGGAGAGGGGAGGGAATTTCAGGGGAAAAGGGGAAGGAATTACAGGAACAAGTATAAAGGACACATGGACAAAAACTATGGGAGGGTGGAAATGGGAGGGAGGAGGGGAGGGCTGGGGTGGTGGGCTCGGGTGAGAATAAAAGACAGAAAACTGTACAAGATCAACAATTAAAATAAAAATTTTAAAAAAGTGAAGATAATGTGCACTTCTCAGATAAAACAAATATGTAGAATGGAGTAGAATTTCTTAAATGAATCATCTTGGAACATAGATAATAGTCCTCTGAGAGTGAAATAACACATGAAAGTTTACTTGAGATAATGAAATTCTGTGTCAGCATACACTAATTTAATTTAAAATAAATAAACACTGACATAGTATATATAAAAATTAAAATATGTCAATTGTATGATATAAAGTAATATAATTTATATGTAGATATACAAAAGATGACACACCAGAAAGCCAACCCTCTTTTCAACTCTACAGACAACATACTGGTACCAATGCTTGATACAGAAACACCAAAAGTCTTAGGAGGCAGAGGATGTTAACATAAATGGAAGATACAAATTAAAACACATTCTTATCATTGATTTTTTTCTTTCTTTATTGTTACTCAATTACAGTTGTCCCATTCCACCCATTACTCTCCCTGCCCCATCCACCCCCACCTCCCACATTCAATCTTGACTTTTTCTATGTATTGCAAATTCAACTCATTATGTCCAATGAAACTCTACAGAAAATTAACTTGTTTTCATAGGTGATTTGGAACAGAGAAAGCTTTTTCCTGACCCAAATCTGGTTAATGTATATTTTAAGTGTTCTAATTCTCTTGAGTTCTCATTAAATACAACCAGTAAACACATAAACTGAAATATTTCATAAGAAGAGCTTTCATAAAATCCCTAGAATATATTATTTTTCTAATATGTGGTTACTATTAAAATACATATTATATTTACACATAATTTTATCTCTCACAGCCCTCCAAAGGCAATGGTGATAAAAATAATATCTAGCATCATCTAGAGAGTATGTTCTAGGGTAAGTGTTAAATATTTAATGTGAATATTCTTATTAGTTTTCACAGAAAATATGCAGAGTTGTCACTTGAGGAAAGTGAAGTTAAAGTGGGTTAAGAAACTTGTCCAATTTCACAAGGATGATAAATGGAAGAAATAGAATTTGAACCAGGGATTTTAATCCTAGAAACTTTGTTTTTTAAATACTTTGCCCCTGCTTCTGAACAGATAAATGCATTATATGGTAAGCTTAAGATTGTTTGGTATTACTAATAAGTTCAACAGTGAATCAGATATTCAACTTGGATTCAGTGTCATATTGATAGCAACTTTGCATATCTCATGCTACTTCACACCTCATTTCAAACTTAAATTTTAAGTAATTTCATATCAGTCTTGAAAAAATTGTTTATGGTTGTTAAAAAATATTGTTTGGAGCTCTGGGGAAGGTAATAATACATTTCAATTTGCAGCAATTTTGTATCCATGTATATTTTCCATATGTGAAAAAAATTTATCAGTTGAAAAACTTGAGATGCCATTTAATAAATACTCATGTAAATATCATTTACAATTCTTGTGGTATTTTAAAAATATGCATACTCCAATTGTATAAAAGTGTTCTTTTGTATAGAATATTATTACCTATTCATGAATCTAATCATAGTTCTTTCCTAACACATCCCAGAATGTCCTTTCTCTGCAGCTTTCCATGTTTTATTCAAGATGACTGAGTTAGACTCAATTTGCCCATCTCTTAACTCTGCCCCTGGAGAATCTGTCTGCTTCCACTGGAGTTCTCTTTGTGTCATCATATTATTGAGAGTTCAATGAATCCCATGAAAATACTACTAGTTTTCATTTGTTATATGTCTAGTAGTTCTGGAGCCCAGTTAAAACTTGAAAAATCAGTGTATTTAATTACTGTCTTGCTGGTATAGAGTATTTTATTATACTAGAGTTAATCATGGTTTTATTGTATAAGGAGTTCTTTATGAAAGGGTGTTTAATGGTTATCTGCTAGCATTTTTAAATAGCAGAGAGGTAATCAGCCCTCTAAGGACTGTGTCTACCTGAGGTTAGCTCAAAAACACAGAAGCCTAATTAGCATCCCAAATCACCACCCAGCCATCTGTTACCGCTAGGCAATGTGGAAGAAAATGTGAATGCCTAGGAAATAAGGTCTTTGTGTGAAAAGTCCAGATTCTCAATTAAAAAAAAAATGTCCCCATAGGATTTCTGATATCCTTCTATTTCTGAGAAGTATATGTATGAGAAAAGGTGTCAGACATAGCAGAGCAAAGAAGTCATCATAACAAGTGCATATCACTTCAGCCTGTGTTTAAATATCAAAAATAGGATGCAAAGAGGAGAATGAACAGAATGTCATTCCCTAGAGCTACCCATCTGACACCTTGTGCTGACATACACTCATTATAGAAATGATATATTTTTCAAATATGTGACATAATTTGTAACCAGATTTGAAAAATACACAGCCCTTATCTCACTAGTACTCAACTACTTATATTTTCACACACAATTTAGTTTACATCAAAACAATCTTTATTTTGATGTAAAATTAATGGTGTAATGTTCTCACCTTTTAGAAAAAGTTTTGTTTGCTTTTTTATTTTTTTTTTGTTTTCAAATAATATAGCATTACTCTTTTTTGTCCCTTCTTTGTCCTACAAGGTTTCCCTGATTTCAAAACAAACTTCAACCTTCGTTATGTCTCTGCTAATGAGGCACTGGGAAAGTAAGTGAGCAATATGTAAAACAGTTTATGAAGAATAAATATAACACAATTTAAACCCCTCTCAACCTTTCTATTCTCCTATCTTACTAAGATGGCTACTTTGAACACTAAATCATTTATGAACATTCTATGATATACCTCAAGAAAATACTATGATTTTATCAAGAAAAGAAGGTCTTTTCAACTCCAATCCTTTTCAGACACACCACAAATATAAACCAAACTATAATAGTTAAAATATTTTAGGTAATATAAAGGTTCTATTGTCCAAGAAATTACATTCAAATACCCCTGGAAATCATGCTATTATATAATCATTGTTATTTAACTTGGAAGGATATTATTCTTAGGAATTATATAGCAGTGATATATAATAGATTAAAATGATAAAACTATAACCATGA
Source organism: Glossophaga mutica (assembly GCA_039655065.1). Classification (NCBI taxonomy): domain Eukaryota; kingdom Metazoa; phylum Chordata; class Mammalia; order Chiroptera; family Phyllostomidae; genus Glossophaga; species Glossophaga mutica. The sequence goes on from CM077304.1 coordinate 81,966,229, forward strand.
CTAGTGTGGCTCAGTTGGCTAGGCATTGTTCCCCAAAGCCAAAGGTCGCTGGTTCAATTCCCCATCAGGGTACATGCCTGGGTTGTCAGTTCGGTCCCCAGTCAGGGTGCATACGAGAGGTACCCAACTGATCGCTGTTTCTCTCCCTCTTTCCCACCCTTCCCCTTGCTCTAAAAAATAAATAAAGTCTTTAAAGAAAAAGAAGATAAAATGATGACTATAAAAATAAAAATCTGATATTTTATATTAAATTTTAATACTAAACTGATAAAATATTTTAGTTTTTTTTAGATTCCTATTTACTGTCACCTTTATTAGTATGGGGTAGTGTTCAGTACCAGAAAAAGAATAATAACCATTGTAATATACGTTCTCTTTCTGGCTGATTTATTTATTCAATAATAGATTATTGCATATCTATTATATATTAAGTAACATTGTATATAGTAGGAGTGTATAATGAGTAAACATTTCTAGTCCCATAGTATACTATTTAGTGTGTGAGAAAGATAGCAATCACATATGGAAGGAGAAACACAAAACAAAACAAATAAATGTATGTAGGTACATAATGGAATCTGACCCAACCTGGGGAGAAGTTCAGATAAGACACCTGAGAAAGTAACATGATGAAATCTGAAGGATGTGAATAAATTAATTACACAAAGAAACATAAGGAAGAGATGCCTGAGTGTATGAACCTCACATGTAAATACTCTGTGTTACGAGAAAGTCTGACATATGCTAGGAACTAAAAGAAGACGCGGGAAAGGAAACTGAGGAGGTGGTTCAAGGGCAGTCCAGGTTGTACACTGGTCTCAGCTCTAAAGCAATGCTCAGGCACTAAATGCATTATGCCACAAAGTGATGTAAACCAGACATGTATTCTGACAAGGGCCCCATGGCTGTGCTATGGAAGGGACACACAGTGATGGTGATGAATGTGCTTTAGAGGCTAATGTGCGAGTCTGTAAAGAGATTACAATTATTTGGAGTGAGTTGGGAGCCATGGGTAACTGGCCAAGCGGATGGAATTGAGAAGTTATTTGACAGTACTTGATAAATCACCACCTGCTTTGTGATCTTTTCGATTATATAAACTTGTAGAGGTTTTATTGCTTTATATGAAAAATCATGAATATTAATCATTGATTAAAATGATGGAGTGATAAAACAAATCAGTGAAATGTGATAGATGACCTTATGGGTTTATCTCTTTTTCTTCCAAACAATCGTGTTATTAGTGCCTTCTCTGATGTTTCTATTTCTCCACCTTTCAGGCCGATGACATGCCTGCCCTTCTCTGTTCTATGGAAATTAGGCACAGACATGTAATTTGTACTGACTAATGACAAGACTGGAGGGAGGAGTCATGGAAATCTTTCGATATGTAATAATTAAGGAAGAACAAGGTGGAGATTTCAAACTAATCCACACTTAGAGAGTTAAATTCCATTTGATCTTTTCTCTTAAATATTTTTTTTTCATAAGGGCAGTTTGTTTTCTCGGCAACCCAAGAGCTGAGTATCTGTCAGTTTAATATGCCCCTCTGTCATGAGCAAGGGAGCATCTCCAAAAGGAGTCCCTCACACATGTTTGTGTTTTTCCACAATGCCAGTTTTATTAGGCCTCCCCAATAAGCCAATAGAGCCACATACAGGTTACACACAGACAGGGGAAGCTTACATGACAGAAGTGAGCAGGGCAAGTCTTGGCACAAAGGCCAAGTCCCTGGGGACATAGCAGGTAGAGAGGTGGGCATCAGTCTCAGGCCAGGTGGCCATAGTGGCAGCATGTGTCCAGTGGACCAGAAGTCCAGTAGGGCTCTGAAATGACCGGTGGCACAACCAAGCTCTAGCATTGGGTGGTCAGAGCTCTGAGTTCTTAGAGCCTGCAGTGGGTGGATGCCTCACTCATAGAAGCTTCCAAATGGAGTCTTTATCCAAGTGTCCAGACCTGTGCTTTTGGGCATTCTGGACCTTTCCTAAAGATATTCCTATTATAATTCATACCTCAGTCTTTTAAAAAAAATATTGAATTTACTGCGGTGACATTGGTTATTAAAATTATTTAGGTTTCAGGTGTACAATTCTATAACACATTATTTGTATATTGTATTGTGTGTTCACCATCCCAAGTCTCCTTCTAGCACCATTTATCCCCCCTTGACATAGCACTTGACAAAACTGTCATGGCTGACAATAACTCCATATTGGACTGTCATAAGTGTGCAAAAAGTATTCTCTGCTTTTGTTCTATACACCCTGTTATAGCAGAGCCAGTCTTCACCCATGCACTTAATCAGATTAAGCCTTCAAATGGATTAGCTAGTACCTTGAATGTCCATTAAGATCCATTTGATCTTAAGGCTCCAGAAAATTTTGGAGGGATTCCATGCTCTGTCTTCCAGCTCCCAGGGCAGCAGTAGCATCCCTCAGTGCTCTTCAGGGCAGGCCCACACCCTCAGCTCACTTCAAGAGCCCTGCCCTCTGGCACAGACTAAATCAAACTGCTCCCCTGGCCTGTGGTAGCAGGAGTAGCAGCCCTGAATATCTGATTCACCTTCAGGATCATTCTTCCCTTTACATGAACGATAATGCTTATTAGCTACCTTCCTTCATTCTGTCTCATTCATTCCATTATTCTCAGCTAACAGTGTTTCTGCAGGTATAATACCAACTCTATTTCTAGCTTCTGCATATATAAATTATTAAATCTTCAGTTTACACTCACACTAATCTCCTTACCAAACAACTGTTCAAGCACACCATTAGTGTTCTCTTTAGAACAAGTTTTCTCATTTTTTCAACAGAGACAAGTTCTTGTTCTTTTTGCCCAACAATTCCCTCAATCTATCTCTCTTCTCTCGTATTTACTATAAGCAGACCCAGTCATTCCTTCTACTATTGGTTAGAAGTAGTCTCAACTGAATATCTGATTATATCACACACACGTTTTACCTTTATACAACACTAGAACACAATTCAGCCAAGTTTGTCATCACTTTATATCAAGGGTTATTTTCCCAGTGTCCAGTAACCTACTCCTCATTCTAATCTGGGATCTCACCAGAAAAGACATCAATCCCCATATATCTGTCAATATTCTCTCCATGGTGATGTCTGCTTTCTCTAAAATTATAGTCTTTTTCTATAACTCTCCTCTGTTCTTCTCTCTTCTTCCTAAGCCTCAAGAGAATTCACTTGTGTCCATGTTTCAATTAATAGTCCCATCGAGGCAAACTAGGCTTTTTCCAGTATACACTATAAACCTGTCCTATTCTCCACCTGTCACCTAGTTTGAAGCCGCTTTCATTTCTTTATGAATTTATTATAACAGCACTATACTTCTCAGTAACAAAATCTGTATTGGTCATCTTGCACTGCCATAACAAAATATTATAGACTGAGTGGCTGAAACAAAAGGTTTATTTTCTCTGAATTTTAGAAGATAGAAGTCTAAGATCAAGGTGCTGACAGATTCAGTTTCTGGAGAGCTTTCTTCCTGGCTTGCAGATGAGGCTGTCTTCCTATGTGCTCATGTGGCCTTTCCTCAGATCACAGATAAAGAAAAAACTGGGGAAAGAAGCTCTCTGTTATCTCCCATTAAAAAGTACTGATCCCATTGGATTAGTATTCCACACTGATGGCATCATTTAACCTTAGTTACTTCCTTAGAGGAACTATCTCCAATAATCTCCAAATACAGCCACACTGGGCATTTAGGTTTCATCATATAAATTTGGGGGAGGAACCAAACCTTGTGTTCATGACACCTGAGTTGCTTCCACCTTTAGACTATTTTGACTAATGCTGCTGTGATCATAGGCATACAAATATCTGCTTGAGTCTCTACTTTCATTTCTTTTGGGTATGTATGGAATTGCTGGATTTTACGGCAAATTCATTGATCTTTTCAACAATATTTAAGAACTTACTATTTCACAGGCACTGTTCCATGTACTGAAAACAAGTGATTGCCTTTAAAATCAATCTCTGATGCCTCTAAGCTCACAGGGTCAAAATCATCCTCTAAAGAAAGACTAACCATAAATTTCAGTATCTCCAGTAGAATGTGTCCAGGTTTAAAATAACAGCACCTTTCAATCTCAATAGTGTTTATCTTTAGATAATAGAATTTATGATGGCATTACCTAAAGCCAATTCCAACAATTCGGGTCCTTAAAACAAATTTACCTAATACGTATTCTCATAACTCTTTTTATTCAAGTAAATACTCTATCATGTGAATGGTGCTTTATTCTTTTAAATGACTTCTTGATCCTCTTTAGAATTCCAAGGATTTTTTCTATTAACTAAAGATCAGTACCACTAAAATTTAAGTGAACAGTAAGTTATAAACTACAAATGTAAGGAGGCAGAAGGGTCAAGAGCAAGAAAATGGACAATGACCCCCACGTTACGAAGGAAACTGCAGCTTCAGCGTTGCCCTGTGTCTGCCACACTCTTTAGTTTCTGTTTCACTCCACTGTGATAAGACTTAGCAGGAATGAGCAGAGACATGATTTTGGAAATGTAACATCATCCTTTCATACTATCAGGTCTGAAAAAAAATAAGATCTTCAGTTAACTCCTGTAATGAAATTCATTACAAATGGAGTAAAATATTAAATAATATTCAAAAGTAAAAGAAATAAAATTAATGCTACAATTTTAGTGGAAAATACCCCCTTTTCACTTCAAATAAATTAAAAAATATCACTAAGGGACAGATATACATGACAACATAAAATCAACTAAACAAAAAATAATGCTCATTCATGATACCAGCAATTATGAGCTCCATTCCATTTGAAGATTCCCTTTGATTCTGGGGAAGCGAAGATTAAATTCATGATCTGGTCTCACAGAATAAACTAGAGGGAAACAGACCCTGAAACAGTCATGTCTGATATCATGGAAGGAGAGAAATATCTACGTATGAAATATTTCCTACTGTAGCTTCAAAGTAAAAAGTGGTTAATAATTATGCTTAACACAGATTCTGTAGCTCACATTCAAATGGTTACTCTTCAAGAAAAGAGAATAATTTCAGTTCTTTTTTTTTAAAATTTATTGTTCAAGTACAGTTGTTTTCACTTCCCCCCAACAATCCCACCTGCCCCACCCTCTATCCTACTGCTTTGGCTTTGTCCACGTATCCTTTATACATGTTCCTTGAAGGCCCTCCCTCTATTTCCCCCCATTATCCCTCTCCCCACTCTCCTCTGGTTACGTCAGCTTTTTTTCTTTATTTCAATTCTTTAAAAATACATAAACTCTTCCTGCCCATTATTTGTGAATTAGGTTCTGGGTTCATGTACACTCATATCTCTGTACATAAAGTTTTAGGTTTCTACTGGTAAAGATCTCTTTATTACAGACTTCTTGCTTTTTAGCGGTTTAATAAAGAATTTTCTTTCTTTTCATTCTGTGTATTTTTATTTTTTGTTGATTGATTTTTGGGGAGAGAGGTGGGGAGAGAGGAAGGGAAATAAAGGAGGGGGGGGAGAGAGAGAGAGAGAGAGAGAGAGAGAGAGAGAGAGAGAGAGAGAGAGAGAAATGGATTTGTTGTTCCACTTTTTATGTATTCATTGGTTGTATCTTGGGCCCTGACCAGGAATTGAACTTGCAACCTTGGTGTAATGTATTAGGACGACACTCTAACCAGCTGAGCTGCCCAGCCAGGGCATATGTTATTTTTAAAGCATAAGCCATCTCAACATCTGATTTATATTATGTGTTTTTTGTTCTAATAAGCATTTTTAAATATTCTATGGAAGCAAGAAAAGGTCAATTCACATTTTTTAAACCTCAAGTATGAAACAATTTAGACTGCTTTTATTATCAAACTACATTGTTGGTTTTATAAAGCATACTAATAAATGGTTACCCATTTATATTTCACATCCTCATGATGATTTTATAACTACTAATTGCTGTATTTATTCTTACACATTTAAACTTTAGTCACCTTCAAAATATTCTCCATTTGATGCAATACACCTATTGAGATGTTTTTTTCCACTGCTAAGAACAGCTTTTGAACTTGTCAACTTTGATTACTTTAGTGCTTCTGCCATTTTTTATTTCACCACATCCACACCTGCACGTTTCCCTTTGAGGATATATTTCGTCCAGGGAAACAAAAAGTTGCAAGTGGCGAGGGGTGAGATTGGTGAATAGGGAGAGAGGCACCTGGGGGTCAGGCCATTTTTGGTCAAAAACTGATGAACACTGAGCATGGTGTGGGCAGGTGTGCTCATAAATCACCCATCAAGAAATGGGCAAACACATTGGAAGAGCCTTCAAAAAAAAAAAAAAAAAACGCACTGAGGCTGCATGCAACCTCTCACAACAGCACCAGCTCGTACACTGATGCAGAAGGGTTCCTAGAACAGTTACCTAGTGGGGTAAGCCTGTACTTCAAGGGGTCTGCTCTCTAGAAGATAACTTTTTGTGTGTCCCTCTTGTATGTTTTGGTTTTGTTTATTTTGTTTTTTCACATACAAATGAGATCACATGATTTAGTAGTTGCTATACCCTTTTTGTTTCCATTTGTCTTGTCGCTATAAGGAATATAATATTGTAAAGAGAATTTTGTCAGCACATGAAGAGACTATATTTGAATTTACAATTTATGATTCAGTTTCCCTATTGATTAATGAAGTTAACCGATATTTTATAATAAGAACAAATAAACCAGTATGGATGGCTATATTGTCATATTATGTTTTCAAAAGAATGATGTTTTATAAATCCAAACAGGTTGTACTATTATTATTATTATTTGCCATTACTTGCACATTTTATGAAAGCTTCCATCTGTATCTTTGCTCTCTATGATATTCCTTCCATAACTTTTCCAACTAATGGCCATAGTTGGCACAACATTCTAATGTGTTTGGATATATTACATATCATCCTTGAGGGAGAAATTTTGGCATCACTGTTTTCCAAGCAATTCTTCTCATGTAATCTGCTTAATATTATAATGTCCTAGATGTGTTAACCTGTATTTGTATAAATTAATCTAATTTCTACAGTTTGCCCATATTTTTAGATTTGTAACTTCCTTAGCAAGAACTCCCAATGAAATAGAATTGGCAACATTTTTAAATGGTTAACTGAGAATTCAAAAAAATCACAAGCATCAGACTCAAAGATTTATCCTAGAAAAATGTAACATATAATCAAATGAGGTACAAATACATTTATTAGTTTATTTAGGTTATTTCCTTTGATACTTTTATTCCCATATAGTTTGATATATTCAATACCATATTTAATATTGGTAAATATTAAGATAATGTCTCCTTTTTATGCTAGTTATTAAGTCTATTTTATCTTGAAATATTCTTCATATAAAGACATATTTATGTCTTATATAAAGATTTTCTAATTGCTCTGTTTTGGGTAGGAGTTTTTTAAAAACTCATTTTCAATTACAACTTGCATTCAATATTATTTTGTATTAGTTTCAAGTGTACAGTATAATGACTAAACAATTACAGACTTTACAGAGTGTTCCTCTCATATTACCAGCACTCACCTGGCATCATACACAGTTATTACAATATTATTGACCATAGTCCCTAAGCTATATCTCACATCCCAGGGATGATTTTTAACTACCAATTGCTACTTCTTAATCCCTTCACCTTTTTCACCCAGCCCCTCATACTTCCCTTCTCTCTCTTGCAATCATCAGCCTGTTCTCTGTATCTGAGTCTGTTTCAATTTTTCTTTGTTGTTGTCATTTATTTTCTTTTTTAGATTCCATATGTAAGTGAGATCATATATTTGTCTTTATCTGACTGACTTACTTGACTGAACATAATACCCTCTAGGCCCAATGTTGTTGTCACAAATTATAGGATTTCATTCCTTTTCATGGAACAGTAATAATATATTACAATGTTTAATTCAGTGAATACTTTTACATGTGTAGTTCTAACTTGAATTTTCTGACTTGTAATCAATTTTTGCATATTGACCATCTACATTTACCATTTTTGTTTACTGATTTGTACATATACTGTTTTCCTTGTACATCAGTTTAGTGGCTTATTTGCTTCTGAAAAATTATTTTTATCTTTTTATTTTGTCATTAATGAGCCTTTTTTCTAATATTTATTTTTTCTTTTTAAACAATTACTAGGAATACTACCAAAACCAGAACTTGTCCTCCAGAAAATAAGTAAATGAAGAGAGAAAAAGAAATGATCTTTCTCATATTATTGTTTCCCCTTATCACCATTCAATTCCCATGATAGCCAAGGAGTATATGAATTTAGACTTTAAAGTACAAATGTAATTTTTTGACATTGTGAAACTTCAGCCTTCATATATTATTTGTGTGGTGATTGTGGTGGTGATAATGGCAGTTGTGGTGGTGGTGGTGCATGAATAAACTCATAAAAACACTTCAGAAAATATTTGGGCATAAAGGCAAATACCTACATAGGTAATTCCACACCTAGGGATATACAATAGAGAAACTCTTGCACATGTGTCTCATATCATGGATCTTAGAAATAACTCAGAACTATGAACAACCACAATGTTGTTCAAGTTTTCAATGGGTGAATACATCATGGTATATTCACATAATGGAATAAGATATAGCAAAGGACATAAATAAACTACAGTGGTATGTATCACTGTAGTTAAAACTCAAAAAATGTTAAAGAAAAGGAGCAAGTATTTATACAATATTACAACATCATGTGAAATTTATACAGATAAATGTTAGCATATTTATAATATATATTGAAAATATAAAAAATAAAATTTAAATATTCACCACAGAATTTAGTGTAATGATTAAGACTTAGTAGTGAGAAGAGAAGGGTACACAAAATATTTGGAAGAGATTGGCATGGCTTTACTTCACAATCTGAGTGGTGTACAAGGAGAGTTTGCATTCTTTTTATTAAATCTAAATACTATTGCTATTAATATTATTAAATTAGTAATATTATTATTAAAATATACATGTGGAAACCAAAGAAAGATTTCCGCATCCCTCCTGAGCTATTGATTTAGTGCCAGCAACCTTGAAGCATCATTCCTTCCCTATGTCCTCACAGGTATTCTTTCCAGCACTCCGATAAAGCCCCTTACACCTACGCAGGCACAGACAGGCACACAAATCTGTGTTCTCTTGCTCTCTCTTTTAAATTTGGCACTGGTGGAAGCTTCTTTAAAATCTCCTGCCAACGGCACTTTTTCTTCATATGAGATTGCAAACTTTGATTGCTCTTCTTGACTTCTCCCAGGAAGTGAATCCTCTGCTCCAGTCACAGGACTTCACACCTGTGTGAATAAATATAAATCTTTCTTTGAGGCCCAAATGCTAACTGTCATCAGTTTCAACGTTGAAGTCTAACTTTGGGAGCAATCTTACCCACACCACTCTGATTTTGCTATAATAATGCATATATGTTTGAATTCTTCTCTATGATATTTTGATGTTAAAAATAGCTTTTATCAAGGTTAAATTTGTCAGTGATAGTCAATTTACAGAGTCATTATTTGCTGTAACAAAACAAGAAACATGTATAAAGAACCCATGGACAAGGACAATGGTGGGGGTACAGTGGGGAGGATTAATTGTGGGAGGTGGGTGGGCAGAGCAGGGGAGAGCAATGGGGGGTAAATGGGGACAACTGTAAATGAACAACAATAAAATTTTAAAAAAATTCTCTTGATGAGTTTCTTATAATCTAAGACCAATAGAAGATTTGGTGCCACTGGTGATATACTTTCTATACAAATTGATTTATTTACTAACCATTTAAAATTGCTATAAATGTTATGTCATTGGAAGTTCTTGTTAAAGAAAGTAGGAATTTAAAAATATGGACAAACTGAAATAAATTAGATTAACTTGTACAAATATAGACTCATATGTGTAGGGCATTATAATATGAAGCAAATTCCATGAGAGGAAGTATTTGGAAAATAGTGAATACTAAAAGTTTCTCTTCAAGGATGCTATGTAATATATACCCAGGCACATTGGAATGTTGTGTCAACTATCACCATTTGTTGGAGGAATAGCAAGAGAAATTGTGGAGAGCAAATCATGGAAAGAAGCGATGTGGATTAATTTTATAAAAATGGGCAAGCAGTGGCAAACAATAATAATATCACTTATTTGAATTTATATAGCATCATTCTTCTGAAGACACAGTTAACAACATACTGTTTATTGATTTTTACTGAGAAAAAATTGATCAACTTCACTGATAAATAGAGAAACTGAATCATAAAGTGAAAATTCCTTGAGGAAAATGCAGTCTCTTTATGTGCTAACAGAATTTTCTTTGTTATATTATATTGCCTACAGTGACAAGGCAAATGGAAACTAAAAAGGCATTAAGTGCAACCACAAAATCACCTGACAACCATTTATTAGTGTATTGTGTAAAATCAAGAATGTAGTTTAATAATAAAAGGAGTCTAACTTGTATCTCACTTGAAGTTTACCCTAAAAAAGCAATTAAATTCCTTCTTACTTTTATAGAATATTTAAAAAATGCTTATTAAAAGAGAGAAAGACACAATACAACTCAAACACTGAGATGGTTTAATTTTAAAAGATAAATATAAAAAGTAAAAAGAAAGGGAAATTTGTATTAAATTACTAAAATAGCAAGAAGAACATTGTAATTAAGATATTTTTACTAGTAGCTCTGGCTGGCATGGCTTAGTGGATTGAGTGTCTGCCTGCACACCAAAGGGTCGCCAGTTTGATTCTCGGTCAGGGTACAGGCCTGGGTTGTAGGCCAGGTCCCCAGTGGCAGGTGTGCAAAAGGCAACCACACATTGATGTTTCTCTTCCTCTCTTTCTAATTCCCTTTCCTCTATCTAAAAATAAATACATAAAATCTTTAAAAATATATATTTTTACTAGGAGAAACCTCAGACCACATGTGTACAAATGAATAGTCATGAACTATGAACCTGAAAATCAATATCAATGTGCATTTTACTGCAGTATACTTATCTTCTTGCTAAAATCTCATGGTACTGATTAAAAAAAAAAAAAAAAAACTTCCCAACAAATCAAAACTCTTCTACTTTAGGTGATTTGACTTTAATATGCTGAGTACTTTAGAGAACAACTAAAATGATGATGGCGACAGCTTTAGATAATGAAGGAATGAGCTTCAATGTGCTTGAAAATAAATTCTTGCTCTAAGAGATTCTGCTTAACAAACTTAAACATCTATCCTTTTTAAATGTTTGATTTCTTTAACAGATACTTAGAATATCTTAATACTATAAGGTTGGATTTCTTTAACAGATACTTAGAATATCTTAATACTATAAGGTTGGAAACAACCTTATAGTATTAAGAGTATAAAAAACTTTTCTCATGCTTTGGTTAACTTTGATAACTATAATTCATAATGAATGTAATACATTGTGGAATTCTAATAATATGGATTCATCCTCTCTTGACCAGGAACATTAAAAGGCCATGAGACAGTGGGGTGGGAGCATCTGTTAAAACTGAACTTAAAATTGTGAGCATGAATCAGTTTATATGTATATACATTACAACGTTGCACATTAGAAGATGAATCAACCAACAGTCTTTGTTTTGTTTTTTTCTCTATGAGTATGAGAGAAAAGTGTTACATCTGAACCATTGCTTTTATACTGGGAAGAAAAAATAATCCCAATTTAAGATAACAACAATGTTTCAAGTACTAGTCATATTAGTTTTACTTTGCTAATTTTCTGAATCCCAGTTTCCTTAACAATAAATTAAGTGTATTTGTGTATTCTATTGCATAGTATTACATTAAAGATTAAATAGAATGTATGTCTATGTGACTTCTTAAGTAAAAACACCATATAAATGTAATTACTACCTATTGTGTTCTCTAAAGTAATGTTTTCAAACTTAAAATAGATATAAAAGTTGAGCTATATTGGAAACCTACAACAATAAATATCAAAATTGTTCATGAAAGAAAAGGAGAAATAACCAGAAAAATAATAAAATGCTTTAAAATAAAAGATATGAAAGCAATATTTTTAATTTCATATCTTTTAACATTTAGTTTAAAAATAATATAGAGGTAAGTACCCTGGCTGGTGCAACTCAGTTGATTGAGTGCCAGCCTGCGAACCAAAGGGCCGCCAGTTTAATCCCCAGTCAGGACACATACCTGGGTTGCGGACCAGGTCCCTAGGTGTATGAGAGGCAACCAACACACGTTGATGTTTCTCTCTAACACTTTCCCTTCCCCTCTCTCTAAAAATAAATCAATAAAATAATAAAAATAACATAGAGGTAAATGCATAGCTTCTGGTGAAAATATTTAATATTGCAAAATTGAAAAATGCTAACATAATGCAAATCAAAACATTTTTAAGAAATCAAAACATGTAAATAATAATGATAGAGCCATCAATTAATAAAATAGAAAGCAAAGGAACAATAGAATAGAGCAGCATGAAAAATTAGAGTAACGGTATAACAGTAAATGGTACAGAATAGCTATAATTTTGAAAAGGCTCTCACATTCCCCCCACCCCACCTCTCCCTCCCTCCCTCTCTCTCTCTCTCTCCCTCTCTCTCTCCCTCCCCTCTCTCTCTCTCTCTCTCTCTCTCTCTCTCTCTCTCTCTCTGTCTGTCTTTCTCTTTCACAAATCAACAATGATATCTTAGGGTAAGAAATAAAAAAACAATTTTAAATTGAAAAAGAAAAGGCAATATCTTTTAAAAATATATAGTTTAAATGAAGTGAAGTGAGAGTAACTATAAGAGGCTAGAAACAGGGAAAAGCACATTTACTTACTCAGTGAACAAGAGTTTGTTGGACATGTAAATATAGTGTCCAACGTTATTCTTGACACTTATTTACAACAGTTAAAGAAAAAACACAATAAATATCTCTTAGAGCTCTTATTGGAGTAGGGAAGATTACTAAACCAAAATTGAAAAGTAAGTAACTTGTACCTTAAAGCGTACCTAGTGTTTTGGGGCGGGGGGAAACATAAGTAAGTGAAGGTGATAGTTTGCTGGGGAATGGAGATTGTAACATTAAACAGTATGATGAGAACAGGCTTATCTTTCTCAACTCAATCTTATTCTGAGAAACAAAAAAATAACTCCCAGGTTTATGTTTCTATCAAAATATGTTCAGTTGCCTAATAGGTGTTTTCCCTTGGATTTCTAGTTTATATCTCATATTTAAAATGTCCAAATCTATCCTGAATTGACATCTAAATCTGTACTCTTTTAACACCAAAACAGCTTGATCCTCAGTTTTTCTCATTAGTCAATCATAATTCCAATCTCTCAGTTATGTAGTACAATAAATAATAAGTAAATAATGAAGTAAATAAATAAATAAAATCCTTCAGAAATTCTTGTTTATTTCTTTTCTAAAAAGGACATCCAATCTGTCAAAAAAAAAAATCCTGTGAGAAATATCAAAACATTTGTACGGGTATTTAATGGAGCGACATAAAATGCTTATGTGACTCTGGATATGAACACAGGTACATAAGTGCATATGATATTATTTACTAGGTCATTGGACATACATCTATATGTACCTTTATCACTGTATACACACACACAAATGTATATGTGTATATGTGTAATGTGTGCGAGTGAAGACAGAGAAGATGTAAGCAATTCAAATAAGTGTGTTTGAACTTATTTGAATAGATATCTGCAGCAAAATGGAACTACTTCTGAAAATCCACATTGTTTTAAGCACATCTGTAGTACTTACAAAAATTTCAATAAATCACATCTCAATGTGCTTCAAAGAATTTATATTAAAAATTAACATTAAAGAACACGTATTTCAAAATTTAAAACCAATATTTAAATATTCAATAAATAAAACAAAACGAGTTGTAAAGCACAATACAGAAGACGGCTAAGTAATAGTCACTACAGATCAAAGTTGTACAATATAAATGAAATTGAAGAAATGAATGATTTTAATGATTACATTTTAAGAGAAGCAGTAAGAAAGAAACCTTAAATTAGCTGTACCCCCAAATTTTAAGAAGTTAACTTAAGAACAGTAGTATAATTCCACGGATACCACAAAAAAATAGGACATCACTCCACCAACTATAAAGTACTGATTCAAGAAAAAATAAAAAAAGTTGATTCTTTAAAAAAACTATTAAAAATGACAAATCTAGAACTAAATCATAGTAATAATGTGCAAGCAAATCATGTACATAAACATAAATGCAAATATCTTCTGTAAAGTATGTAAGGAAGATAATTCCTCATTGGATATTATTTAAAAACACTAACTTATTTTAGGGTTAGAGATATTTATCTTTTTATTGTTATTCAGCTCTTTACCAGATGGGGGCCCCCACATGCACAAACAGCCTAACAGGTGTGCACAGCAGCGTCCTGCAGTATCACTCTGGCTCAGTCTCCAGGTGGAGGGGCCCTTTGTATGCATCCTGGCATGCCCTCCTCTCCTGGGCCTGCTGGATCTAGCTCCTACAGGGGTCACACTATAATGGCCATGCAAGTCAACTAGAGAACCTAGATAGAGGTCCCACCCACTATCCAAGTGCAGGAGAAACACATCCAGTAGCGCTCACCAATTATTTTGATCCTGGACAGTTCCTTCATTTTCCAGAGGGTTCTCAATGTTCCCCATCCTTCCCTATGTGATATCTCTCTCTTGTCTTCTGTGTACAAGCTGTTCAATTGGCTCTCAGTTGTCACTCAAAAGGAATTTCTCAGAATGTCTATCATCAGTAAATAAACAAGTGCTGGCAAGGACATGGAGAAGAGGGAACCCTTGTACACTCTTGGTGAGAATGAAGATTGGTGCAGCCACTGTGGAAAGCAGCACAGAAATACCTCAAAAAATTAAAAATGGATCTGCCTTCTGACCCAGTGATCCCACTTCTGGGAATATATCCAAAGAAACCAAAACACTAATTCAAAAGAACATAAGCACCCTATGTTCACTATGGCATTATTTACAATTGCCAAGATATGGAAGCAGACCCAGGTCCATCAATAGGTCAGTGGATAAAACAACTATGGGACATTTACACAACGGAATACTACTCAACCATTAAAAAAGAAGAAAATTTTACCCTTTGTGACAGCAACGCTGGACATGGAGAACATGATGTTAAATGAAATAAGCCAGTCAAAAAAAGACAAATACCACATGAGTTCACTCATATGTGGAATCTAGTGAATGAACTGAACTAGCAAGCAAAATAGAGACAGGCTCATAGATGGAGAGCAGGATGACAGCTATGGGAGAGAGGAGTAGGAGGTGGAAGGATCGAGAAAAAAGGAAAAGGACTCATGGACATGGACAACAGTGTGATGATTGCGGAGGGGAGGAGAGTGGAAGGGGGCTAAATGGTAATGGGAAAAATACAACACAATTTTTAAAATAAAAAATGAAAAGGATACTGCTCTAACTACAGGTATATATTCTATGTGTTTGGAGGGAAGAAGTGAACTCAGTGTCCTACTACACCATCATCTTGGATCAACTCCCCTTGGTTAGCCAGCTGGAAAAAAAATGATTATTGTATCTTACTACACATACACACATGCACACTAATGCACACATGTGTGCAACACACATATACTCACTTGCATAACTAATATATAAATGTATCTATTATAAATAAATTCAAAATTAAATGTAATAAAAAACCTAAACATTTTTAAGAAAATATCTTTATGCTATGGGATAATAAAAATGTTTCAAAATCACAGAAATTTCAGAAAACTTTAAAAAATAGATAAAATATGTAAGCTTTAATAAGGTCAAGAAAATGATAACCAAACTCTAAAAACAAACATATGCATCTATGATTATGTCACATATGCATGCCACAATGGATCAGCACTTGGATTACAGATAGAACATAATAGAAAAAATGAATAATTGAAAACATATGAACAGATAATTTAAAGAAAAGGAAACCTGACTAGCAATACAGAATATTTGCTTTACCACATTAATATTGAGAAAAATGCAAGTTAAAACATTGCCAGTTCATTCAAAACTTATCAGCGAGGCAGCAATCAAAAGTTACCTAAATATCAAGTGTGTGGGCAATGCTAAATGAAATCTAAAATTAGAAAACAATTTGACAGTATCTGAGATAGCTAATGATGCACATGTCATAATCCAGCCATGCCATTTCTAAGTGAATGTTTTAGAAAAAAAACTTGACTCTATGTAATAAGGCATATAAAAGGATGTTCCTTGAACCATTACTTACAATGGTGTGGTACTTTAAATGTTATTAGGCAAATGAGTAAAGATAATATACATAGCATATTTTAGTTAAGCAATTAAGATGACTAAGTAGAGTCTATATGTATTAAACATGAATATTTGTAAAGAAATTGAATGCAAAGAAAAGAACAGAAAGAGATGCGAAACATGGAGCACTGATGAATTTTAAGAATACATTGTGCTACCATCAATAAATCAAACAAGTTTGAAGAGGATGTGGAGAAAAGGGAAACATCATGCACTGTTGGTGGGAATGCAGACTAGACAAGTGTTGGAGTCTCCTCAGAAAATTAAAAATGGGACTGACTTTTGACCCAGCCATCCCACTTCTGGGAATATATCTTAACAATCCCAAAACACTAATCAGAAAGAATATATGTGCCCCTATGTTCATAGCAGCTTTATTTATAGTAGCAAAGCCAGGAAAGAGCCCAAGTGTCCATCAGTAGATGAGTGAATAAAAGAGCAGTGGTACATTTACAAATAGAATACTATGTGGCCATAAAAAAGAAGGAACCTTTTACAACAGCATAGATGGACTTGGAGATTATTATTCTAAGTGAGATAAACCAGTCAAAGAAAGACAAATACATATGATCTCACTTATGAGGTCTGTCTAGAGGGTATCCAGCCATGTAATATGAAAAGTAAAGACATTTACTGAAGAAGATAAAGATACGTTGTGCATAGGACAATGACTCCTCAGCCCCCTTCACAGTAAGCACAGTAGACCACACACAGTTCTCTGAATCACCATCAGCTGCCCTGTCATATATTCCTGAATCTCATCGACAGTCTGAAATCTCTTCCCTTTCAAAAGTGATTTTAGTTTTGGGAAAAGCCAGAAGTAGCAGGGAACCAAATCTGGGCTGTTGGGGGGCCAAGTCACCTGGGTGACTAGATGTTTTGTCAAAAAACTCTGCAAGAGACATGATGCGTGGGTGGGCATTTGTCATGATGAAGTTTCTTATCAGCAGTTACCCATAGCTGCAGCTTTCTGAATCATCCAAATAGTTTCTGTGGTGCAATGTTCCAGCTTCTTGAAAAATTTGAGGCAGGTTCATTGCTCCGCTCACTCAGTCATTTTGAATATAATGGCCATACAGTTCCCATGGTAACTCAACAGTCTCTATTGCCCTCACTGATTAGTACAATGAAGTTGTCATTATTCATGCATGTGCATTCCAGAGTCCACTCACCACTCACCTTGGCTGCCAGATTACATCGATGTACTCAAACCATTCTTATTATACTAACAATGGCTGAAATATTTTTTGACGGACATCGTCTATGTGGAATCTATTGAACAAAATAAACTGATGAAAAAAATAGAAAGAACCATGGACATATGAAACAGAGGACAGCTATCAGTTTGGGTGGGGAGCGGGGAACTAGATAAAAGAAGGAGCAGGGATTAGCTAAAGAACATATATGCATAACCCATGGGCACAGACAACAGAGCTATGATGTCCTGAGAGAAGAGGGGGGCAGCAGGGGTAAGGTTCAGGAGGGCATGGGGGAAAGATGGGGATATCTATAATAGTATAAACAAGAAAAACAAAGTTTAAAAAGTATAGTGTTTGAGGATATGTACATGCATGGCTAACATATTATGCATGGTGAAGATATTGTGCACAGCCTTGGAAAAGTACTTACAACTGGCGAGAAAGAAAGAAGAGAATGAAAGAATGCTGCTAAGAAGGCATGAACACTATTATTAAATTCTGTTTCTTTAAAACAAATTATCTGAGGACAGCTTAGAAAGTTTATTAAATTCATATGCATTTTGATATATTTAAAATATATCTACATTTAAGAAATGAGTCAGATAAATACCTATGAATTCTTCCCCAAAACACTCAGGCAGTTCATGTTTTAGTCTCTATAAAACCTGTCATGTCCTCAGTGACTACTATAAACAAGTGGGTAAGGGAAAATCACAATAAATTCTCATTTATCTTTATAGCATTTTTAACTTAATTCTGGCATTGAATTTGGCTGATCAAATGACTAAAGGAAGGAATTTGCGTACTTTAATATAATCAGTAATACATTTAAGTTAGAAGTGTAATAATTTATGAATGTCTGGTACACAAACACACATAGATGTGTCAAGCAATAAATACATGCATAAATCTATGTATGTGGTTTTAAATGTGAGATTATATGAAATATATGTATATATCACATAAGCAAAAACATATACATTCAAATAGACAATAATTTATGATTCATTGTCTAAATAATTCAAATAAAAAAGAGAATGCTTATTTGTATTGTAGGATAGCATACTGAAAAAGGAAGTGCACTATCAATTAAAATATTTCCCTAACATACACACACACACACACACACACACACACATAATTTTCCTGGTCTTCTGAATTTAAAGAAAACTTGAACACATTTATTCTGTATCATTTGGCATATTTATGTGTTTATGCAATTAAGCTGAACATTGTTTTGGAGATAGGCATTTTAAAAAGTGCATTTTTATAGGAATCTATCTTCCAAGAAATAAAAATACTTTGAAAAGAATGACAAAGTAGTAGGAAATTCAGCAATACCCATTTTGTGTGTGTGTTTTGGTGTGTGTGTGTGTGTGTGCGTGTGCGTGTGAGTTAGACCATTGAGTAATAATTTCTTAATGTCACCTAAGGTAAGTACTTCAGATTTTATGGGAAAAATCATATAAATAAAGAAGTTTAATGTCAATAAAAATATGCAAGAAAATAAATGTCACTGATGGAAACAGTCATCATTTCTGCATTTAAGTCATTGCATTTCTACTGAGAACTCTTTACTAAAACTCCCTCATATTTATTTGATATACATATAATTAATTACTTTACTAATTACATAATAAAATACTGGATTGAGATATTATTGATTATGAATTGCCTGACATATATCCCATAATTCTCATACTTAACTTTATACATTTTATGTTACCTTATAAAACTAGCTATCTTCCTACTACACTGAAAGCATCTTAATCTTTGTGCCATAGCCAGCAAGGTGCCTGATATATTATAGATATTTAATAAGGAGTTGTCACATATGTGCCACTGCACAATGGATTGACTGATGCCAATGCAGTTCAGCACAAACTATATGCAATAATTCATGATCATTATAAAATTTTCATTCTCAGAAATATGGCTTTGTAATTGATAAGAGAATATACAGGGCCCAGCATAAATAGCACTCCTTTTTATCACAAAACCTTCTATTACAAAATCATAAAGATGTAATTCTATAACATAACGATATCACACTCAAGCACACCATACGATATTTTAGGTGAAATGTTCAAATTAAAACTATAAATTATTGTACCCATGTTATTACCCTACCACCTCACTCAAGCAGGCGTTACTTCTGCCGGACCCTGTAGTGTTCTTAAATTATACAAAGTAAACCTTTAGTTTCCAATTTGAGATTGTAGATAATGAATTAAAAATTATAATACATTATGCAAAATGAAAGAAAATACTTTCATTTAGATTTGCTGATGTTTCTTTTATATTTTTATAATGTTAAAATATTCAGATATATGCAAATGTTTGAAGTCACATTTGAAACCATCCTTCATTTTACTACATCAGTTCCCCTAGCACAGGACAAAACAAATAATAAACACAGATCATTTGTTGACTAAGTGGCTAAAAATCATTAAATTCATTAGTTAATGGAAAATCTCTAACCATAGGTTATCTGTCTCTTTAAATAAAACTATCTAGATAAGCTATTATTCTCCCATTCAATGGCAGTTCTCAATTTAGGTATCCTATTATTATTGGTCCCATTTGGAAAATTATTTTTGTTATACAATTTTCATTGATGAGCCTAGTTTTAATGAGGTGAAATATCATTACATAATCATTTACTTCATTGTTACTTTGAGGCTTATTTTACTGTTTTATCTTTAATTGATTGACTCTGGTATATTTATTTGTTGTAGAATTGAACAAATAGGGATTTGAGTTATTTCACATAACATAGTTATATTTCCTAAACATAATCAATTTTTCTGGTGAAATCCTATATTTTATATTTTATAATATACTAGCGAATACATGGAAGTTTTATCTATATACACTACTATTTACTTGAAAGAGAGAAAAAAACATTTCCACAAACATCACTACTCTAACCAACTTCATTGTGAAAAGCTTTGGTAGTTTTAGGGAAACTTTCTCAAAGAAAATTTTGAGTTTTAATGGATGAATTTTGATAATAAAATAGTATAAGTAAATAACTCTTAAATAGCATTTATGTCATTCAAAGTAATTTTACTTAACTATGTTTTTTTATCTTCAAATTAATCTATGGGAATAGACTAGTAAAACATTTAGAAACAAAAATAATAATAAAAAATAAAAGAAAAGAATGTTTTAAATGACTCAGTCAGAAGCATCTTTAGTCAAGTTGGATTAACTTTAAGTGCATTCACTGGCAGGTACCCAGCCTCTCAAACGCCTTCTAGAGACCATGAAGGATTTGTAACGACGAAGGCTGAAGTGTTGCTGTTACTCTCCAGAATTCTGTTCACTGCTCTGATGACTGCTGAATAACTTTTGCTCCTCAGTAGGCCCACAGTAGTATGTGTAGGTCCATATCCAAGTCTTTAGGCTTAGGATGCTAGAGAGAAACATGAATTTATTCATACTTGGCATTTCACCATCTGCTCTCATGTTTCTCTTGGCTTGGTCTTATGACCATGATGACATACTTTTCAGTAAGAAATTGCAGAGTTTGTCAATGATTTCCTTGATCTGCTTTTTAATTTCTAGGGACTAGGTCCTGAATATAGCTTATGCTATTTTTACTGCAAAGGAGCAGTGCTATTTGCATTTTCCTATCACCTATAATATTCATACTAAATATTTTTGAATGAATCTTGTGCTTAATGGTTGTCAAATAATGACAGTTCCATAGCAATCATGCTGAAGTTTTCATGCTGGAAAGGATCCAGACGAAACTTGACTATCAATTTTTACCCAAGTGTTTTCAAAATTGCCTCATTGTTTCCAGAATGTGACTGAATCAAAATTTTAATAATTTATTGATATTTTCAAATGCATTTGCTCATATTATATTTCACCAATATACATGGAGTGCCTCTATATACTAGGAACTATGGTAAGACTAGAAATAATCATTTTATATCAATATATTGATAATAATTTACTAATTGGACTATAATATAGTGACATCCAGATAGTCTGATATGGTTATCAAAGAATACAGTGCTAATCAGTATCATCAACTTTTTATAACACAATTCCTTAACTTTTATTTTGAAATAACATAGAAAATAGTCCTTGATGGATTTTTAAATTTTTTTCCATTCAAGTGAAGCAACATCTTTTATCTTAGGCCCTGAAATCACTTACTCTTTGTTTGCATTAGGAAAGTTGCACTGATGTGCCTTTCTTTTAAACAAATTTAATCTTTAGGTTTCAGCTTTTCCCATTGACATTGGGTGCTAAACACAAAAGACTTTGGAAAATGTCAGGCAAAAATTTGAAAAGATGACATAAAACAGATTGCATTTTAGGAGTGAATTTTACCTTTTATATCATCTAATTTAAACTTTCCACCTCATCCTCTTTTGACAGAGTAGAAAACCTAGGTTCCAAAAAGTGAAGCAACTTTTGAAAGTCACTGACAGAATGTAGCATATGACTCAAGTCTTCTAAAGTTAAACTCGATGTTTAATTACACTAAGTTGCCTTATGTAACATTTCTCTGTCATATCTTTAGCAGGCCCAAACCCATTCTCTCACCCCACTCCCAACTTCCTCTCAGTTTTCACATCTTCATTTGAAGGTGATTCTTTATTGTATGTCCCCTTAATAGAGCAATTCCAGCCATCCTTTACTACTGCCTTTTGTAAAGAAAGCCCAGAGGATGCTATTGTCTCTGTACTTGTCCATGGATACATTCAGAGAACAGGAATATGATCAAAACTGTAAGTCAGATGAACACCACAAGTATTTGTACCATAAGTTACTAATCAGAAATAGAGGCGACTTTGGTTGTCAAACTTAATCCAATACAATTAATCGTCTCAGATTCTAAACAGCACAACCGGCCAGCTAGTTCTATTGAAACAACTCACACAATTGAAAGAGACTTAAACATCAGAACCTCTCGTTTCATATCTCAAGCATGCACAACTAACCCCCTGTTGAAACTCTACATCCTATCCCAATCATAATCTCTCCCTCTCTCTCACATCTCTGATAGTGCTCAAGTCAAATAGGTTTCATAATATGTTTTTTTAAATGGTAAAATAAACATAAACAAAAAAGTGTGTGTGTGGTTGAACACCCTCAGGAAGTTTTTGCACATTAGAAAAACAGGCATATTACTTGTTCTCTTTCTACCAATATAAAGAACAGTAATAGGAAAAATTATGTTAATACCCAACAGTGATATTGTAGCAAGATTGAATGTGAGCCTTCCTTCTTAAGAATAAGAATCATCTTAAATGCCTAAAACAATGTCAAATCCAATTGAATGTTTAGCATTATTATCCAAACCAATAAATAAATAAATACATAAATAAATAAAAATAACACGATTAAGGATAGATCATTTGTACAACATAGAAAGTAGATAAAACTTTCCATTATGCCTCACTCTGTGAGGCCCCCATCAATACACACAATTTGATTCTAAATTGTATTACTAAATTGATGGGTTCGTTTTTAGCAATTAATCAATGAGGATTTAGAATAATGGGAAAATAATAGGGCAGAAGTAACTGCTTGCTTCCCACTTTTTAGTACTTGTGGAGATTCTTCACAATACTATCCAGGCATCACCTCTTTGCATTAAGGTCCAGAAAAACTATCTCTTTATCTTCTTCCTTGATAATCTACCACCTCTGGCTAATTTCATATCTCCACCAGTAGTAAAGGGTAGCAATGATGTAATTATCCACAATGTCATGACTCTTTGGAACCTGTTTGTATTAAAAAAATACAGATCTTCATGCCCCAGCTAAATACATTATTTCTTATAACTGCTTCATCCACTGTGATGTCAGATATAATGAAGTATTGGCTTTCAAAGATAATAACTATGCTCTATTGATGATAACAACAAATGAAAGTCATATCCAGATTATGCAGGAAAATGTAAGTTAAAATTTATTTCCTTATTGTGTTCATCTTAGTATGGATCACTGTAGTATAAATGTAGAACACATCTTCCAACTATACCTTCTTCTATTGAACATTTTAGGATGTGATCACCCTACCCCTCGAATGTGAGCTCAAATGATGACTACATCTCTGCCTCTACGTAACACCACTAGCTGGAAGGATAGGCAGGGTGAAGCTAGAAAGGCTGTCACATTTGCTAAAAGAATGCCCCACCCTTGTTCAACATGCTTAAGACTCCCCAGGGAGAGAATGATGTTACCGCACAGCAAGAGAAAGGATATCTATGGGAAGGGCCACAGACATTATGAGGAGAGTCTTAGAATTCATAGGAGGTCTAGCCGTGCAGTAAGACCACTTGACACATGGTGTGAAGCCTGTAGAGAAGGTAGGGAGAAACCCTTGGTGCTAATGACTCAAGACACACAGGGTAAACCACTGACAGGCAAAAGTCCAAGAACTCTTGTTTATTAATAGGAAAACATGGGTAGACAGAGCCCTGACTCACCTTAAGTCCATTGAAAATAAGAGGTCCCGAATTATCATCAGTACCATTCTGGCAGTGAAAATATATGTTCCAGTTAGCAGGAATGAGCCTCACATGGCTTCCTTCTGGAACCAGAACTCAATTGCAGGACCTGTGATATTCCATAGACATTAGACCTGGAACTCCTCAGTGTGATCAAGTCAACAACAGGAGAATTCAGGGTGGTGGTAGGGAGGGGTGTGGTAGGGAACTATTAAAGGGCCTTGATGAGGATAAATAGGCACAGGAGGAACTTATAAAGATAAGTACACACTGGGACACATGTCCCAGTCGGTATTTAAAGGACCCCAATTAGATGGCATACCTGAGAACAGGACTCCCAGACACCGTATGGGAATTTAGATAACACCAGGGTAGGCATTTCTATCAATCACAAGTACTGATGACCACGTCTGAACTTCAGGCACATTTTCTCAGTAGTGTTGGGAATCTAATAACCCAGGTGAAAATGTTCTGAAACATTTTGAATGGAGGGTGTGTGTGGGGAATACGGATACACAAACTTTCCTGGCCTAAGAATGGTAGTGCTCTGTGAAATATGTCATAGAGAACAATTTGGGTATTTCAGAATGCACATTTACACAATTTCTCTGCCTCCGTCCCCCTCCCCCTCCCCCTCCCTCTCTCTCTCTCTCTCTCCCCCCCCTTCTTCCCTTCCCCCTTCTTCACCCTTCCTGCCCTCTCCCCCTCCCTCCCTTCCTTCCTTCCTGATAGGATGTTAGAATATTTAATCTAACTCCTCAATAGACAGATTAAGACAATGAACGATGAACTTCCAGCCAAGATGGAGGCATAGGCAGACACACTGTGCCTCCTCTTACAACTATAATTAAGGACAACAAATATTTAGAAAAAAGAAAACCACCAGAACCTATAGAAAATTGAGCTGTACAGAAGTCCAACAACCATTCATGCAGACCCATAAGAGGGGTGGAGTTGCGGCAGGAAAAAGTGGAGGTGCGGACCCGGGAACGCAAGCAGCAGCGGCTGGCAGTTCCCAGGTGCACAGGCGGCAGCTAGTGGTCCCATGGCACAGGGAAGCAACTGTGCAGACCCAGCGAGGCCGCACAAGGCGGCTGGCTGACCAGGTGGTCCCATATTCGCATGCACAGACCGTCCAGGCAAGGGGAAGTAGCAGAAGGGACTGAATCCAGGAGAGAGCAGAGCAGGCGCCATTGTTCCCTTTCAGACCCCGACCCCACATATAGCGTCACAACCCAGCGACTGGGCTGCCCCGCCCTGAGGAACACCTAAGGCTCCACTCCTCACTATGTAACAGCCATGACCAGACTAAAACCAAAACAAAACAAACAAAAAAAAAAAAAAAAAAAAAAAAAAAAAAACACCAAAAATGGCTCAAACCGGAGAACAAATGAAAGCTCAGAGCCAATTTCTCTAAGCCTTGAAGAGATAGCCAACCTATCAGATGCACAATTCAAAGCACTGGTCATCAAAATGCTCACAGAAATGGTTGATTTTGCTCACAAATTAGATGAAAAAATGCAGGCTACAATACGTGAAATGAAGGAAGATGCATGGGGAACTGATAGAGATGGAAGGAAAACTGGGACTCAAATCAATGGAGTGGACCAGAAGGAAGAAACTAACAACCAAACAGAAGACGAGGAAGAAACAAGAATTCAAAAAAATGAGGAGAGGCTCAGGAACCTCCGGGACATCTTTAAACGTCCCAACATCCGAATTATAGGGGTCCCAGAAGGGGAAGAAGAACAGCAACGAGTGGAAAACTTATTTGAACACATAATAAAGGTGAACTTCCCCAATCTGGCAAAGGAAATAGACTACCAGGACGTCCAGGAAGCTCAGAGAGTCCCAAAGAAGTTGGAACCAAGGAGGAACACACCAAGGCACATCGTAATTCCATTAGCCAAGATTCAAATGAAGGAGAGAATTCTAGAAGCAGCAATGGATAAGGGGACAGTCACCTACAAAGGAGTTCCCATCAGACTGTCAGCTGATTTCTCCAAAGAGATCTTGCAGGCAAGAAGGGGCTGGAAAGAAATATTTGAAATCTTGAAAAGCAGGGACATACATCCAAAATTGCTCTATCCAGCAAAGCTGTCATTTAGAATGGAAGGACAGATAAAGTGCTTCTCAGATAAGGTCAAGTTCAAGGAGTTCATCATCACCAAGCCCTTATTATATGAAATGTTAAAGGGACTTATCTAAGAAAAAGAAGATCAAAAATATGACAGTGAAAAGACAGCAAACTCACAGCTATTAAGAACCACAGCTAAAACAAAAGCAAACTAAGCAAACAGCTAGAACAGGAACAGAACCACAGAAATGGAGATCATATGGAGGGTTAGCAACAGGAGCGTGAGAGAAGGAGAGGGGGGAAAAGGTACAGAGAATGAGTAGCATAGATAATGGGTAGAAAATAGACGGGGGAGGGCAAGAATTGTATGGGGAATGTAGAAGCTAAAGAACTTCATAATACTCAAGGAAAGAATCCACCAAGAAGACATAAACATTGTAAATATATATGCACCCAACATAGGAGCACCTAAATACATCAAGAAAATCTTAGAGGACTTCAAGAAAGATATTGACAGCAACACAATTATAGTAGGAGATTTTAACACCCCACTGTCAAAAATGGACAAATCTTCCAAACAAATTATCAACAAAGATATTGTGGCATTGAACAGTACTCTAGACGAATTGGACTTAGCTGATATATATAGGGCCCTCCATCCCAAAGAAACTAAATACACATTTTTTTCAAACGCACATGGAACATTTTCAAAGATAGACCACATGATAGGACACAAAACAAGCCTCAACAAATTCAAGAAAATTGATATCATACCAAGCATTTTCTCCGACCACAAGGGACTAAAACTAGAAACCGACTTGATGGGGAAAATCCCCAAATCATCAAAATCATGGAGATTGAATAGCATGCTATTAAACAATGAATGGGTAAAGAATGAAATTAAGGAGGAAATCAAAAAGTTTCTGGAAACAAATGAAAATGAACTCACAACAACCCAAAACTTATGGGACACAATGAAGGCAGTCCTCAGAGGGAAGTTCATAGCAATACAGGCCTACCTAAAGAAGACAGAAACATTTCTAACAAACGACTTAACCCTACGCCTACAAGAACTCGAGGAACAACAACAAAGACAGCCCAGGGCAAGTAGAAGGAAGGAAATAACCAAGATCAGAGCAGAATTAAATGACATAGAGACTAAAAGCACAATCCTAAGGATCAATGAATCCAGGAGCTGGTTCTTTGAAAAGATAAACAAAATCGACAAGCCTTTAAGCAGGCTCATCAAGAAAAAAAGAGAGAGGACTCAAATAAACACAATCAGAAATGAAAGAGGAGAGATTACGACTGACACCACAGAAATACAAAGGATTGTAAGAAATTACTAGGAAGAACTGTATGCCAAGAAATTTGAAAACCTAGGTGAAATGGACAAGTTTCTAGAAAAATATAACCTTCCAAAACTCAATGAAAAAGAAACAGAAAGCCTGAACAGACCAATAACAGCTGGTGAAATTGAATCAGTAATCAAAACACTCCCGGCACACAAAAGCCCTGGACCAGATGGTTTCACAGGAGAATTCTACAAAACATTTAAGGAAGAGCTAACCCCTATCCTTCACAGACTATTCCAAAAAATCCAAAATGATGGAAGACTCCCAAACTCTTTTTATGAAGCCAGCATCATCCTAATCCCAAAACCAGATAAAGACATAACAAAGAAAGAAAACTTCAGGCCAATATCACTGATGAATGTAGACGCTAAAATCCTCAACAAAATATTGGCAAACCGCATCCAACAATACATTAAAAAGATCATACACCATGACCAAGTGGGATTCATCCCAGGGATGCAAGGATGGTTCAACATCCGCAAATCAGTAAATGTAATACATCACATAAACAAAAGCAAAGACAAAAATCACATGATCATATCAATAGATGCAGAAAAAGCTTTTGATAAAGTACAACACCCATTTATGATAAAAACACTCAGCAAAGTGGGAATAGAGGGAGCATTCCTCAACATAATAAAAGCCATATATGAGAGACCTACAGCCAACATCATACTCAATGGGCAAAAACTGAAATCTTTCCCACTAAGATCAGGAACAAGACAAGGCTGTCCACTTTCACCACTTCTATTCAATATAGTATTGGAAGTCTTAGCCACAGCAATTAGACAAGAAAAGGAAATAAAAGGCATCCAAATTGGAAAGGAGGAAACAAAACTATCATTGTTTGCAGATGACATGATAGTGTACATAGAAAATCCTATAGACTCGGCCAAAAAGCTGCTCGACGTAATAAATGAATTTGGCCAAATAGCTGGATACAAAGTCAATATCCAAAAATCAAAGGCATTTTTGTATACCAACAATGAAACAGCAGAAGCAGAAATCAAGAAAAAAATCCCATTCGATATAGCAAAAAGAAAAATAAAATACCTAGGAATAAACCTAACCAAGGAGGTAAAAGACCTGTATGCAGAAAACTACACAACACTGAAGAAAGAAATCAAGGAAGACACAAACAAATGGAAGCATATACCATGTTCATGGATCGGAAGAATTAATATTATCAAAATGTCCATATTACCCAAAGCAATTTACAGATTCAATGCAATACCTATTAAAGTTCCAATGGCATATTTCACAGACATAGAACAAACACTTCAAAAATTTATATGGAATCATAAACGACCCCGGATAGCGGCAGCAATTTTGAGAAAGAAGAGCAAAGTAGGAGGGATCACAATACCTGATACCAAACTGTATTACAAAGCCACTGTAATCAAAACAGCCTGGTACTGGCACAAGAACAGACACGTGGACCAGTGGAATAGAACAGAGAGCCCAGAAATAAACCCAAGTCTCTACAGTCAATTAATATTCGACAAAGGGGGCAGCAACATAAAATGGAGCAAAAATAGCCTCTTCAATAAGTGGTGCTGGGAGAACTGGACAGCTACATGCAAAAAAATGAAACTCGAGCACCAACTTACACCATACACAAAAATAAATTCAAGGTGGATAAAAGATTTAAATATAAGCCATGACACCATTAAAATTCTAGAGGATAATATAGGCAGGAAAATCTCAGATATTTCACGCAGCAATATTTTTACTGATACGTCCCCTAGAGCAAGGGACATAAAGGAAAGAATAAACAAATGGGATCTCATCAAAATAAAAAGTTTCTGCACAGCTAAAGAAAACAGTATTAAAATAAAAAGAGAACCAAATGTATGGGAAAACATATTTGGAAATGATACCTCAGACAAGGGATTAATCTCCAAAATATATAAAGAACTTACAAGACTCTACTCTAAGAAGACAAGCAACCCAATTAAAAAATGGGCAAAGGATTTGAACAGACACTTCTCCAAGGAGGACATACAGAGGATCCAGAGACACATGAAAAGATGCTCGATATCTCTAGCTATCAGAGAGATGCAAATTAAAACTACAATGAGATACCACTTGACACCAGTCAGAATGGCCTTCATAAACAAAGCAACAAACAGCAAGTGTTGGAGAGGTTGTGGAGAAAAGGGGACCCTAGTGCACTGTTGGTGGGATTGCAGATTGGTACAACCACTATGGAAAACAGTATGGAATTTTCTAAGAAAACTAAAAATGGACATACCTTTTGACCCAGCAATTCCACTGCTTGGATTATATCCTAAGAATCCTGAAACACCAATCCAAAAGAATCTATGCACCCCTATGTTCATAGCAGCACAATTTACAATAGTCAAGTGCTGGAAGCAACCTAGGTGCCCATCAGTTAATGAATGGATCAAAAAACTGTGGTACATTTACACAATGGAATTCTATGCAGCAGAAAGAAAGAAGGAGCTCCTACCCTTTGCGACAGCATGGAAGGAATTGGAGAGTATCATGCTGAGCGAAATAAGCCAGGCAGTGAAAGACAAATACCATATGATCTCACCTTTAACAGGAAGCTAATCAACAAAACAAACAAACAAACAAGCATAATATAAACAAAGACACTGAATTTGAGAACAGTCTGACAGTGTCCAGAGGGGGAGGGGAGGGAATTTCAGGGGAAAAGGGGAACGGTTTAGAGCAACAAGTATAAAGGACTCATGGACAAAAACTATGGGGGGAGGAAATGGGAGGGAAGTGGGGAGGGCTCGGGTGGTGGGCTGGGGCGGGGTAAAAGACAGAAAACTGTACAATATCAACAATTAAAAAATACTGATTTATAAAAAAAAAGTAATAGCTAATCACTGAGAGGGTAATAAAATTTTTAAAAATTAAAAAAAAAAGAACTTATGACACATGGACATGAACTAAAGCAGGGAGTGTGGGTGGGAGAGGGTGTGCAGGGTGGAGGGGAATGATGGGGGAGAAATGGGACAACTGTAATAGCATAATCAATAAAATATATTAAAAAAAGAAAAAGAAAATGAAAGATGATATTCACCACAAGGAAACTTCATGCAAGTAGTACATGTAGCAGTTCTGAGAAAATAGAAGCTGTAAGAAAAGTCAAATTCAGCTTACAACTCCATATTGATCAGGCAAGAGACACTGAACCAGGCAGGATGTAAAGAAATAGATGCTAATTTCTACCTGAAATAGGTAATTGACTTCAGAAGGGCACTGCAAAACAAACTATTTCATAGAGCTTTAATACAAAATTTTGCAGAGAACTGATTGCACACTTCATCTCAAATTAATAAATTTAAAAGAATGAATTGACAACCCAACGGGGAGAGAGTAGAAGAAAAATTAAGGTTGCCATTCAGAAATCAAAGTTGAATTGAGTCATCAACCACTTGAAATTACAGATTTCACATTGTTTTAAAAAGTAATGTATTTTCCTTTTTGAAGAGAAAAAAATAAAGATGACTAGATGACATTCTGTGAGACTAAATTAGGAAGTGTTTCTCAGAGACTATCTTCCAAAAAGAATGACTTTAAGATTCCATATATGTAAAATGTAAAGACATATATAACTCAAGAAAGCATCAAATGATTATGTCAGCATTGAGCTTTGTCCTTAAAATTTCTATGAAGGGCAAATAAAACAATTCTATTGATACTTCACAAGTAGATAAATTGGCTTACATGTTTTCCCAAGTAATTCTTACTAATCAATATTCAAAAAAAGGTCACCTCACTTTAGTGCCACTTAAAGTGGGCTTTAATTCAAAACAGTTCTAAATTCATGGCGGCTCACAATTTGCAGGCCTAATACAGAACTTATTTGAATATTTAAGTCCCTTTGTGTGTATGTGTGCATGTGAATACTTGGTAAAGAAGGAATCAAGATCATACTAGGATGTTCTCAATTAACAGTGTCCATCTGTAATTTCCTATATACATACAAAAACCAAACTAACCATTATTCATGCGTGGGCTCTTTTAGCAGAAAAATTTGGAAAGCAGTTTTATATCAGTGTCATTAAATATTTTAAATAAAAATCAATGAATTTAAGTCAATAAAGATTTGACTCTTTTCAATCAATTTATAGAAACAAGTAAGGCTTTTTGAAGTTCACTGTTTCATTGGTGAGATACTTGACATTATGTGAGTGACCAAATTTAAATTAAAACATCAACAATGAAGATAAATATATGTTTTCCTGTAATGTTGCAAATACATATTTTGGTGGAGCTTATTTTCACAGAATATGTTTTAACTAATTTAAAATAAACTAGGTTAGAAACTACTTAGATTTGGCCATCCTGAGTATGATCAACTAACATGGGGTTATTCTAAATAAAAGCTGAATTGGTAAAATATACAATTTTTAAATATAATCCCAGAATAATTAAACTAGAAAGTTATATGCAACAAATCTGATATTAAATTAAAGGGGAAAAAATCCTTTGACATTGCAAGTGTTTTGTTGCCCCACCATTAAACACATTCTAGAAATGCTTCAGTGTTTGAAAAATATTTTCTAATCAACAGAATTGGCCCACTAAATGTTGGTTCCATCTTATTTATAATCAGTTGGAACTTATTATTCCAAGTAATGAATAAGAAAAGAACTCAAACTTAAGATTGTAAATTATAATTAATAAGTTATAATTTTTTGAAACAAAGCTATAGATAGAAGATATTAAAATGTATTCTTTTAAAAGCAAGGATGAAACTAAACAAATTAGTGACAAGAACTCAAACAGCTTACAAGATTTAATTTTGAGATTTTTAAAATTAAGCTTTAATATTATAACCTACAGTAAGATATAACTCCTGTTTTTAATTAAATAAATGTATAAGTGGAACTTGAAGAAAACTGAGAAAATCTATGATTTGTAGCACCTGTACTTTTTTGTAACATTTAAAAGACAGATTAGAAGAGACAAGTATTTGAAGAATATTTCACAAGCATTTGCGTGTGATAAATATTCGTAAAAATAATTGAGCTGAAATATTTATAAAATTCAATACTAACTATGGAGTTAAAATAGTTCCCATTTAACAGAATTTGTTCAGCAGCTATAGAGAAAATGCTATCTCAATTAAGATATCATGGACTTTCAAGAAAAAGTAATTGAAGATGTCAACAATTTGAAATTTATTAACTATAAAATAAAGCTTTTAAGAAAATATTTTCAGAAAATTTTTCAGAAAATATTTTCAGAAAACAAAAGTAACACATTCATATTGTCAAAATACATTATTCAGAAAAATATCATTGACACTAGAGACAGATTAAAGACATATATACATCCTAAAAATAAAGACATATTTTGCCCATGTTCAGAAAAATCAATAGAAAGCTTTTTCTATCTTGCTTTAAAGTATACAAATGTGATATTTTTATTTCTCTAGAAATAATTTCATATTTGAAAGTGTTTTGAATTAAGCTATTTTCAAAACAAATCAATATATTGTACCTATAGTTAACAATACAGCAGTGTACACTAAAAATGTGTTAAGAAAACAGACTTATGTTCAGTGATGTTACTGTAATAATAGTAAAAAAAATCAATGGCTACAATAAAATTAACTTGGCAGTCTCCCTCTCTCATATACATTCAGCATTTCATTATTTCTAACATGTCACATTGACCTTTTGAACAAAATACTTCTAGTTACCTAACTTTTCAGAGAATCAACATTCCCACTTTCTATATTTATTTTTTTTAAAGTATTTTTTTTAAAGATTTTATTTATTTATTTTTAGAGAGGGGAAAGGAGGGAGAAAGAGAGGGAGAGAAACATCAATGTGTGGTTGCCTCTCACGTGGCCCCAACTAGGGGCCTGGCCTGCAACCCAGGCATGTGCCCTGACTGGGAATCGAACCTGTGACCCTTTGGTTCACAGCCCGCGCTCAATCCACTGAGCTACGCCAGCCAGGGCCCCACTTTCTATATTTATTTTTAACCACTATTAAAAAACAAACTGTAATACCTCTTGTCTAAAAAACAAGTGCTTCAAAATTTGGAACATGGCCACAGTCCTGAGTGTTTTACACCTTGATGAGATACATACTTTATAAATGAGGACACTGAGGCACAGAGAAGCCAAGTAAATTAGTCCAAGACAGAGAGACAGTAAGTGAATGAACCAGAAGGAAAACCTTTCCATTCTAGATGACCGCAGGATACTGTCCTTTCCATAATCTAGTTTTAGAGTCCTGCCCTAAATTGTTTAATGCTTTACAACTTTATCATTACTCATTTCATTTTAAGCTTCATACATATATAAAATATATATAAGGGCTGAACTACTTTTATCACTTTCCTTTTCCCTCCCATATACAGTACCTGGTTGTGTTTGTTTCCACTTATAATCTGGCACACCTCCAGCAAGTGGATAATAATGATTTGTGGAATGATTGATTGGCCTTAAAAGCTGAATGTAAATAGACTCATTACAATTACAAAAGGGGTATTTTTTAAAATTTAATTATTTACTTTCAAAGTTTCAGTGGGGAAAGGAGGAAGAAAATTGTAAAAACAACAATCTTTTAACAACCCATAATTTAGAGTGTGTTGCTAACATTTCAATGCTTTAAACTGCCTCTTCTCTACTTGTCATTAAATACTAGCCTTTGTATCTTAGCCTAGAGGTCATTTCATCTATCTCCTCACAGAAGCAGAAGTACTTACTTTATACACTTGCTTTTATTCATATGCATATCTGGATTTCGTAAGACAGATTTTAAAAATTCTTAAAATTACAGAGTTAACATGTTTCCTTTTCATTACTCTAGTAACTGTTTCCTTCTAAAATATTTTTAATGTTATATCTTTTTTAAATAGGGATTCTAAAAGAAGCTTATTGCAGAATATTTTTTTCTTTTGATCAGTCTTGCAGCATCAACATTTCTTCAAAGGTTTTACAAAATCTTTTTCTAGTTTCAGAATACTAAACTCAGTATTCTGTAGTATTAAGTATTAATACTTAAGAATACTTAACTCAGTATTCTCAGTATTAAGCCTTTACTTTGTAATTTGTGTGAATATTTTAAATATAATGTGAGTCTGGGATAGCTCCAGAGCAGGGTGACTATATATTTATACAATGGAAGTTATTTGTAATATCATTTTTACATGAATACAGTTTTGAACTTCTGTGTAATATACAATAATAACAGAATTCTTTTCCAAATCATTTGCTCTATTAAATCATTAACTTCATCAACTTTAGTGAACTGAGAGCTGATTATATTACTTGTTAGGTGCCTGCAACATCCTATAAATACATTCTCTTAAATAAGGGATGATCTCAAATGCTCCATTTCTGAGTGGACCAGAGATGCATTGGCCATATAAACCTCAGAAAATAAGTGCTCTTAGTTGAGCTTGGTTCAACATATATCTTTTTCATCTACTGGAGATAATAATAAAGCTATAAGAATTATAGATGTTGACTCTACACTTTTTTTTTTTTTTTTGATGGATTAGAGATCATTACGCAGCTAGTCAGGTCCATGCTTGCTTGAGAAATGTATTCGGAATTTGGATATGCTAGAGTAGAAAACGTATTCATTAAATTACTGACAACATTAATTTGGGTAAGATGGTTGACACCTTGGAGAATAGGATAAAATTTAAAAACCTGACAAGCAAGTATAGAAGATGTCAACAAGATAAGTTTTAGTAGGGAGGTTGAAAGAAAAATTTACCCAAGAGGAAAAACAAACTGCACAAATATAAAAAGAGGAGATAATATTTGCAGAAATGTGGCTTTAGAAATATGCATGTAGTATAATGAAATATGTTGTTAAACAAAGATCATTTTTATAATTAGTTTTTATAATATATGATGAAAAATAAATTTTATTTGATATTTCTTTTTAACTTTAAACCTAACTGGCTTCGTCATCTTTTTTTCTTCATTCATTCACACTGTCATGCTTATATGCCTATATTTAGCTAGTAAATATTTTTAAATAACATTTTTTATTTATTTTTAGACAGAGGGGAATACAGAGAGAAAAAGAGGGAGAGAAACATCAATGTGCAGTTGCCTCTTGCATGCCCCCCACTGTGGACCTGGCCCTCAATCCAGGCATTTGCCCTGACTGGGAATTGAACTGGTGAACCTTTGGTTCGCAGGCTAATGCTCAATCCACTGAGCCACCCCAGTCAGGGCTTGGTAAATATTTAATGAGAGTAAATAAGCATTTTTTTGCAAGAAGACTGCAGTAAAGGAATATATAAAATCTGAGTCATTAACATTTCCACCAGATTCCCTATGTGATTTTGATTATAAGAAGAAATCAAAATGAAAATTTGGAAAACTTTTATTCATACTCTGACACTGATTTGAAAACCCCTTGTATTATGGACTAAATTTTTGTGTCCATCTCAAATTCTTAGTTTGAAGCCAATGTGATGGCATTTGCACTTAGAACTTTGGGGAGGTAACTAGATTTAAATGAGGTCAGTAGAATGGGACTCCCAGGATGGGATTAGTTTCCATACTAGAAGAGGAAGAGAGACCATGTCTCTTTCACTCTCTCTCCACTGTGCATGGACAAAGTGAGAAGCCTACAGTCCAGCCAGAAAGAACATACCCCTGGGAGCTGAATTGGTCAGCACCTTCATCTTGGCTCCTCAGTCACCAGAACTGTGAGAAATGTGTCCTTTGTTTAAGCTACCCAGTTTTAGTATTTTGTTATAGCAGCCTGAACTGAAAAAAGATTCTATGGTAATAAGAAATATATATTTGACTTTTGTCCTTAGTTCCTGACACAGAAGTTCTAAAACCCTTAGAATTTAACTAAGTGATAGAGGTGATAGGAGCTTCTTCTGATATCTATAATAAGCCGCTACCCACCATACCTGAATTTTTGCTAATAAAATGACTCCTGATGAGCCCCTAGAGAGCTTCAGGGGTGGAGCTAATTGTCAGAGGAACCACCAAGTGATCAGAAGGTTGGAACTTTTAGCCTTACCTGCAGATATCAGAGAAGGGGAGAGGGGATGGAGATAGAGTTCAGTCCTCAATGGCCAATGACTAAATCAAGTATGCCTACACAATGGAACCAACTTAACATGGAGTTTAGAGAACTCCTGGGTGGTAAATACATCCATCATACCCAGGTTCTATCAGAGGGAGGATAAACTGGGGAAAGGCTGAGGTCTTAACTTTAAATCAAGGGGTACATAAAGATTATTAAGTGGAAATAGATACTTACTGTAATTACTGGCTGGAGAAATGTTACCATAATTTGACCACATAGTGATGGGATTTGCCTAAGTGTCAACAAATGTAAGGGAAATGGTTAGTGTCAGAGAATATGAAGGTGCAAAGAGAAGGAAAATAGTCTCTTTATGATTACATACCAAGAATAGTGCTTGTTTAAGTAAGAATTACAAGAATTTTCCAGTACCTGATATTTATTGTCTCAGTACTATTGCCCAAATACTTATACATACTGTGTATGTATGTGTATTCTCATAATTTCCATCTCAGTTGGTATATTATTGCCACTTTATTGAGATAAATGAGACTTAGAGATATTATGAAACTTGCCTAGGTCTATTATTACCAGATTTATCAAATAAAAATACAGAATGCCCAGTTGTTATGGAACAGTACTTGGGGTCTGCTGCCCACCACTGCCCTCTAGCCAAAAATAGCAGAAGCAAAGCTTTGGAGGTAAAGGAAAGGAGTCTTTATTCAACAGCAGCTACTGAAGCCTGTCCAGTCACAGCTTTAACCACTTAAGCCTGTCAATTAAGGTTAAACTCTAACACCTGAGTTTTCCTAGCTTTTCCATGTTAGTTTTTAGTTATCTTGTTTCTATACAGTTCGTTTACAAACTAAAACAACACAAAATACAAAAGCTACACAATTTTGGAAGAATGGCAGGTTTCTGCCTCAGAGGGCATCCCTTCTAGAACACCCAAAGAATAACCCTGCCACCCTCTGCTGCGACAACTTCATCCTAGGCTGCACCCAGAGTTCCTTCCCATACAAAATGCCATGTGTTGGAAATGCAGGCAGCTGCAGCACCATCATCAAGGCATCCTCAAGGAAGAAGAGCCTGAGGGCCAGAGCCTGAGCTAGAGCATGAGCCTGAGAGAGAGCCAACTCAGGAGCCAGGGAGCGCTCTCTTTTTATCTCCATTGGCTCTGGAGCCATTCAGCTTCTCAGCCAGTCCCATCCTAGAATGCCCACAGTTGCCTTGGCAAACTCCACCTGTGGCCCCTCCCTACCTCTCCCCAGGGATCTGTTATCTTAATCAGATCTCTCTGGATCAAGTTAAATTTGAATTTCAGATATAAAATACATTTTTTGGTACAAGTATATCCTATACAATATTTGATATATTCTTATAGCTAAACAATTAGCCACTGGTGAACTAAAATTTCAATTTAACTGACACTATCTAGATCACACAGCTAAGGAAACATTGGCTAAGGAAATGACAGTCCCAGAATCTGAAATCAGATCTATCGCATCTGTAAACACTTTGACCTCATAAGTCCCTGGTCTCTTTTCAGAGGGGAAAAAAATGGCAATTTGCCCTGGCTGGTGTGGCTCAGTAGATTAAGTATGGGCCTGCGAACCAAAGGGTCGCCAGTTTGATTCCCAGTCAGGGTACATGCCTGGATTGCTGTCCAGTTACAGGCAAGAGGCAACCACCCCTTGATAATTCTCTCCCTCTCTCTAAAAATAAAGAAATAAATAATCTTTAAAAAATGGCAGCTTGATTTTTGTTGGGGTTTGCGTGTGTGTGTGTGTGTGTGTGTGTTTTTTTTTTTCTTTGTATGTTTGTTTTTTCCCACTGTTAAATCTCAGAATTTTTTCCCTACAGCTTTGGCTTGATTTATTCCCAGTATCAAATGCTGAAATCTACTGTTGCTGGCTCTCTATATAGCTCTTATGGACCCAATAGAATAACTCTTGCCAAAGACATGAAGCATGCAGTTACTACTCTTTCCGTCGTTGTGTTTATCATTCCCCCTAAGTTAAGAGTCTCCAAATACTTTTGGCATTTCTCCTAACTCAACATTCTGCTTCCCAGTGCTTACTCTATTTGCATTTTACAAGGCCCTCAGCTTCCCTTACTCATCATATAATGGGGCGAGTGGCTTTTCTAGCTGCTTTTACAGAAAATGGTTTCCTAGAAAGAAAATATATATATATATTAAAACTGTAAAAGTATACTTTAGGCAAGACAAAACTGAACAAAACATATTTGATGTATTCTAATTCATCATATGTTTTGGGATAAAAAATAAACACATACAGTTGTTTTATTGGTATTAACCTTGTCTTTTGAGACTAAATTGTTGAAGAATTAAACTTTAGGCATCTCCTCTCTTCCCGTGTGTTATAAAGGTAAAACCCACAATAGATAAGGAGAGAGAAGGTTCGGACATCTGGAACTTACTAAAATAAAGAAAATAAAAGATTTTCTTTGAAATTCGTATTAATTTTTCTGGGGATCTTAAATAAAGGTTATAATAGAGAACAAAAAAACCCCTAAATTCTGGGAAGCAGACTTATGGACAGCTTTATCTTTTATCCTAATAAAGTTAATGTTAAAGATATACTTAGAGAAGGTCAGGCAATTATTGAGCATCATGTTTTTGTACACAGTAGTAAACTATATGCTTAGAAATGTTTCAAGGGATGCTTAAGAAGTTCCCATTAAGAAAAAAAACAACAATAGATATAAATGATACATAC
Organism: Glossophaga mutica; assembly: GCA_039655065.1. Classification (NCBI taxonomy): domain Eukaryota; kingdom Metazoa; phylum Chordata; class Mammalia; order Chiroptera; family Phyllostomidae; genus Glossophaga; species Glossophaga mutica. The sequence continues at coordinate 82,005,399 of CM077304.1, forward strand.
ACGATAGCATACTTCTATGCACAAATGCTTCAATTGAGATCCTAGTTTTATTACACATCAATAAGACAATGTGACAAAGTTATAAAAATAAACTAGGTATACTGAGATACCAAAGTGTTATGTATTTTAAAGGGATAAGAAAAAATAGGGAATGGAAATCCTGAAGTGACTTGATAAGTAGAATAAATATAGCTATCTGGAATGTTTTAAAGGGCATAGTAAACTCAAAAATTAACTTTAAAAATATGGAAAGCCATGGGTTAGAGAAGAATGACATCTACTGTATCAGAAGTGGGACAACAGTGGAACAATTTAGTATGGAAATTGGCCAATGCTACAAGTCAGGATCTGTTGGTTTGCTTTTCTAAAGAGCTGGTTTACCTGTACAACACACAGATTATTATCATAACTTGAAATTAGTTCCCAAATAAGGTTATAGAAAGTATGTTTGGTATGTTTTAATAAAGAGTATTATAAGTATCTTTGCTAGTTTATTTCTTATTTACCAGGTCAAAAGGCAAAAAACATAGTTTCCTCAGTAACAGTCTACCTGTACTAATTAGTTCATGAAGGAAATTTCTCTAAATTTTCTTGTTAGATTTATGATGTATCTAATTTTTTTAAGATAACATTAAGATTAGTATTTCTTAGATAAAGGAGAAATAAAGCTGATATCTATTTAATGAAGAGAAAGCTGTCACACAAAGGAAAAATACAACCATGGGAAAAAACATACCCACCTATCTGAAAAAAAGATATTTTCTAATTTTAATAAACACATTATTTTCCTTTTGTTGCTTATTTAAGTGTTAATTTATATAAAAACTTTGAGGCTCACATCTATGTTTGTGCAGGTGCTTTGAATGTTAAATATGTAAATACTTTTATTATATTAAGAATAATCGGATAACAAAATGCAAAGTGTTAGTATCTTTAATTAAATTTAAAAGTGTAAACTTCAAAGTTTGAGATAAGTGAAGACCTAGGGAGAAAAATGGTCACAGATAAAGCATTTACACAGTGCTGCTTCCTCAGTACTCATTGCTTGAATAAATATCCTAAATGAATATACCATATAAAGCAAAAATATTGTGTTTGCTAAAATAAATACATGTTTAAATGTGTACAGCTACAGATGGCTACAGCTCTTAGAGAAATAAATGGGGCTCAGTCTAAAATGAATGTAAGACATTGAAAGAAGCATAAACCAGTTTTACAGAACGTGATAAAATGAAAATTGATTGACAGGTAATGAACTATAAAATCTATATTGAAATAAAAATTACACAGAGAAAGAATAGCACATGGCCTTATCCTTACAGTCTTAGGGTTGAAAAATGGGAAATTTTCCAAACCACCAGCTCACAAAAATTAAGCAAATTAAAAACTGATGAAAAATCTATGCACTGTGATTGAATTATCCAGTTGCTGAGAGAGAGTAGTGCAATGCAATTTAACTTTGTGGTTTTAGAATGCACTTCCTACTCGTATTAGATTGAATTGGCAGTTGAAAATGAGATGTTTCCTGTATATCTGTGTGCTTATTTATTCATCTTTATATTTCTAGATAATTCCTCATCTACCAGAGGATTAAAACATATGTTGGAGATCTGCATTCTGCATCTCATCCTGTCAGCATACCCATGTAGACCTTATTTTGCTACTTTACAATTTAATAGTCTGAAATGGGTAGCCATAACTAGTAAACATTGGATTTTATTGCTAATTTTATATAACTGTTCTGCATAAAATTTAAACTGCTTCATTCACAGAAAGGATGTATTTATACTTTAACTTCCTATATTTTTCCCTGACTAAAGGGTGTGATAGGAATAAAATCTACATCTTACCTCTTATATTAAAAAAACAAACAAACTAAAACTAGTTTATAAGAAATGAAAAGCAATAGTGGAATATATTACAAGCTTACTTCAGGACACAAGAGTGTGCACACACGTGGATCAGCCATCATTTGTCTGCAAATCACTGAAGACAAAGTCAGGTGCAGAGGCAGGAAGAAAGCTTGCCCAATTTGTGCAGATAGTACATAGCCAGAGCCTAGTTCAAATTCAGTAACCTTATTCCAAAATGTGCTTTCTTGACATTTAGAAGCCAAGATTTTTTAAAACACTTATGTATCTTAATTATACCTGAACACTTTACATAACATCTTATATTTGAGTTGTCTTAAATAGCAATATTTTGGCACAAGACCTAGATCATTAGATGTATAATTAACACTGGATGCTGTGCCTTTGATGTAAAGAAGGGTTTAAAGCCAGGAGCATTATCAAAGGACATCATTCAAATAAACCTGTTATAGAAAGAGAGAAATGTATCCATATCATTATTCAGGTTGGGAAACTGCCTAATGTATCTCGATAAAACTAAATTAATTATCATCTCATCTCTGCTTTACTTACAATAATTTATCAATTTCTTCATTTTGGGCCATTATAGTGTACATTTACTTCAATCACCAACACATTAAAAATGTGTAACTTCACTCATAGTCTAAAGAAAAGATGATATGGAAATGGGGCAGGCTGGGCAGAGCTAGGACAGAGGGAGTAAAATTGGAACTGTAAAACTTGATTTTTAAAAAATCACATAGATAAACTCATAAATCTTTAAAAAGAAAAAGAAAAGATGCTGAATTTCCTGAAAACCTACATTTAAATCTATTGACTTCTTAGGGTGTGATCCCAGCAATGACATCACTGGATCAAAAGCCAGTTCCATTTTTAGTTTTCTGAGGAAATTCCATACTGTTTTCCACAGTGGCTGCACAAGACTGCATTCCCACCAACAGTGCACTAGGGTTGCCTTTTCCCCACATCCTTGCTAACACCTGCTGTTTTTGACTTGTTAATGATGATCTTCTGACTGGCGTGAAGTAGTATCTCATTGTGATTTTAATTTGCATCTCTCTGATGGCTAATAATGTTTATTACTCTTTCATACTTCTATGTGCCCTCTGTATGTCCTCCTTGGAGATGTCTTCTCAGGTCCTTTGCCTACTTTTTAATACAAAAGAACCTATACAGCCCAATGCTCATAGCAGCATTATTTGTAATAGCCAAGAGCTGGAAACAGCGTATGTGCCCACCAGTAAATGAGTGGATCAAAAAACTAAAATGGAATACTACACAGTGGAAAGAAAGAAGAAGCTCCTACCATTGACAATAGCATAGACAGAACTGGAGAGCACAATAAAGCAGGTGGTGAAAGATAAATGCCATATGATCTTACCTATAAGTGGAACCTAATGAACAAATAAGCAAAATAGAACCAGAGACAAGGGAAAAGGGAACAAATTGATAATGACCAAAAGGAAGGAGAGAGAGGACTATCAGGAGAAAGAAGTGGAAGGGACTAGTCAAGGAACATGTATAAAGGACCCATGGTAATGGACAACAGGGTCGGGACTGCCTGAGGGAGTCTAGTGTTGGGCAGGGCAGGGGAGAGCAATGGGGGAGAAGTTGGAACTACTGTAATTGAACAACAATTAAAATATAAATAAATAAATAGATAGATAGATAAACCTATTGGCTTCAAATGGGTCAATAATTCTCTGAGGAAAAGTGCACATTTTTCTGTGACTACATATATTTGCTTACAGAAAACCTGTGGCTTTTTTAGAACACTAAACCAATCACTTGAAATGTGTAACTCAATTCTTTTTCATTCATAATTCTAGAGCTGTCAAGATGATATGGATTAGTGGAAAGAGGGAAAGGTGAAAAAAACAGACTGTAAAATGGATAAGAAAACATATTAGGGAAGGGGGCTAACACATTTGAATTTGGGCTACAGCCACTTACAACCTGTGCAAATTTGGACAATTTGCCTTAACTTCTCTGAAGCCCCAGGTTTGTCATCAATATATTGATGACAATAGCAGTATGGATCTTATTGGGTCCTGTTTTAATATAGATAAGGTGTGAGTTGTAAAATTTCACTTTGAATCCTATATCTTTATTAGTTACTGTGTGAACCTTGGAAAAACAATTAACATTTTTATTCTAAAATTCAGGCCATATGTGTTAAAGCAATGACTATTTTAATCATCTGTGTCAGGGTAACGAACGACCCCAAACTTGGTATCTTAAAAAAATAAGGATTTATTTTGGGGCAGCAGTGGAAAAAAAAAAGATTTATTTTGCATTTTGTCAGGGTCCAATGAGAGCAGCCCACCTCTGCCCCACAGGACATCACTTTCTGGGGCGGACTCCCTGGCTTGAGCTGAAGGCATCCGAAGGCTCCTTCCTGCTCATGCCTGGTGGTTGATAATGATTATAGCCAGGAATCTCCATCCAGCTTCCCACCAGAACACCTACACGTAGCGTCTCCCTGTGGTTCTCAGATTCCTCACCACAGCTAGGATCCAAGAATAAGCACCCAGAGAAAGCCAGGCAGATACTATATTGTTTTTGTGACCTAATCTCAGAAGTGACAGTGTCATATCTGTCTTAATCTCAAGCACACCGAAATTCAAGAGAAGGGACAAAAACTCCACTCCTCAGTGAGAAAAATGTCAAAATCACAAAGTAAGAAGAGCATTGAGGTGGGAGTTATTGATGCAACAATTTTGAAAAATATAGTCTAACCACAGCTATGTAAAATAGAGATATTGTCAGAATAAAATAAAACTGTGTATCTGAGAATGTGTTGAAATATTTGAATTTCAGGAATCAAAATTGTATGTGAATGAGTAAATAAAAAGCACTATTATATAGTTAAATTTTATCATAATTGTCCAGAGTACAGAAAAATTGTTAAATTTTCAGCAATGTTATGTGCTTGAAAATTTCACTAGAACTTTGAATTTCTCTTATAGCAGTAATTGAAAATATCATAAAATTTTAAAAGGAGGGCACAAGTGGGATGGAGTTTCTAATATTGAAAGCATTTATAGGTTGAGGATGAGGCTATTTTTAAAAGTATCTATAGTATACACTATAGATTTTTATTAATATCTTGAATGTTACAAACCCTTTGACATCTGAGAACTCAGCACAAATAGAATATTCAGCAGCCACAATGAAAGCCAGAGACAGAAGGAAAATATTTCCCCATGCAGAATGAAAACAACTTTCAAAGTATACCCAGGAAAATTATCTATTAGGAATGAAGACAAAACAAAGAATAACTAAAACTTAGTTCTTCCTAGATATGTACATTAGAAAGAAGAAAAGAAGATCCAGAATAAAAGTTCGGAGGTATCAGAAGGAATGATAGTAAGGATACTAACAATAATGTAGATGTGTTTAAATGAAAAAATATATACAAATCAATAACAAATTTATACCTAATCTGTGAGTTAAAAATAACTAAGAATTAAAATATTTGAGGACAGTAGCATAAAAGTATTGCTTTAAGGAAGGCTAAAACTTTTTTATGTACTTTAGACAGGTATAAGCAAAATTATTCAGCACCGAGCCAGCCAGTATCGTTTTATGAATTCTGCATAACTTTTACTTCAAAACCCGGTGAGGACTGTCTAATGAATGGCTAGAATCCAAAAACTGCCAACACCAAATGCTGGTGAAGACATGGAGCAACAGGAAATCACATTCACTGCTGGTACAAACGCACAATATTACAGCTACTTTGGAAGAATATATGGTCATTTTCTGTAGAACTAAACACACTATTACCATATGATCCAGCAATCGTGCTCCTGGTGTTTTTTTAGAATTAGTTGAAAACTTAGACAAAAAACTTACACATGGAAGTTATAAAAGCTTTATTAATATTGCCCAAACTGGGAAGCCACCAAAATGACCTTCAATAGGTGAATGGACAAATAAACTGTAGTATACCCAGACAATGGAATATTACTCAGTGCTTAAATGAGCTATCAAGCTGCAAAAGGCATAGAGGAACTTTAAACTCAAAGTATGGAGTAAAAGAAGCCAATCTAAAAGGCTACATAATGTACAATTCCAACTATGTGATGTTGTGGAAAAGACCAAACTATGGAGACAGTAAAAAGGTTAGTGGTTTTCAAAGGCATGAGGGGATGGAGGAGTGAACAGGTAACAACTTGTGGGATTAGCATGGGGGTGAGACTGTTCTGCATGATACTGACACAGGCTGAGCCTCTGTCAAACAGGTGGGTATGTTCTTCAATTATTTTTACTATTTTTTGAGTCTCTCCTAGGTAAATGCAAAGTTTTTTTGAGGTTCTCCCCAAAGAGCTCTGCTGTGTGCATGCAGTAGTTGACACCTGCCTGCAAAAGCAAAGAGTTCCTGTAGAGCAAAGAGCTCTGTTCTGGGAGGGAACCTGGAAAGCAAAGAAATCTACCCTGTGCCTGCCTGAAGAACTGAGCCCTTTATAAGGCAGATCCCAGCAAGCGGTTCCAGGAGCCATATTCTTTCCTTATTAACGTGTGCCTTCTTGATGCATGAAGCTCTCTCCCTTTCTCCCTCCATTTTGTTTTCAGTAAGTCTTCTCTCCTGATTTCTATCTTGTGGGGGAGGGGAAAATACCCCATTCATATGTGACAATGCTATAATGGTGGAGACGTGTCATTTTACATTTGTCCAAATGCATAGGAGGTACAAGACCAAGAGTAAACTCTAAGGTAAACTGCTGTCTTTGAGTGAATGTGATATGTCTGTACACGTTCTTCTGCTCTAACAAACGTGCCTCTCTGGCTCTGCATGTTAATGGCAGAGAACGCCGCACTGTTTGTGTATGTGAAGGTATACGAGAACTCTGCATTTCCCCCTGAATTTTGCTGTGACCACAAAACTGTTCTAAAAAGTAAAGTTTATATTTTTTAAAATATAAATATCCTTGTAAGAACAATGATAAAACTGTAATTAAACACATCATATCAAGAAATAATAACAATAGTTACAGTAATAATAAAGAAAATGTGCCTTGATAAGTGTGGATTTATCCCATTAATACAACTGTGTTTTAACATTAGAAAACCAGCAAATGTAATTCACCACATAAAGAATTAAAGGAAAAAATAAATTATGTAATAAATACAGAAAACATGCTTATAAAATTCAAAATTTAAATATGATAAAGATTTTTATAAAAATAATAAAAGTGGAAAGGACCAGCTAAATAAATCTACAATTAAAATAATTTTACTTCTCCCAAATAAGCACAAGTTTATAAACTCTAATAATATTCATAATTGGCTGAAAAGGGTGACATTTTTCTTTTTTACTTCTAGACAGGAAATGTTATTGTAGGCTCTTTAGTTTGGGGACAGTATGTTATGTATTATTGTGGCAATAGCTAAACTTAAAGATCAGGTATGATAGATATGTGTATGAGAGTGAGGCCGAAATAAATACTACTGATAGCCTAGTGTTCTATAATGAAAGTATGCACAGCACTGCAGGGACACAGAGGAGAATTAAACCAAAATGGCACAAAGTGGTATATGTGTCAAAGATGTTCCATGGGGGATATGCTTTTAGGTCAAGCTAAAGTTGTATAAAGGCTGATATAAGGGGGTTGTTTGCTCCAGAGCAACAGACCAGACTGAGCAAAGCCTGAAGCAATAAAGAATAATAGGTTAGTACCACAGGCACAGAAGTTGCCTATAGAACAATGAGCAGAAGTAAGTTTAAAGAATAAGACAGATGCTGGATTACAGAGAGGCCTACTTGTCACAATTGGGTTAATAGCAGGGAAATTTTAACAATACAGCATTACTTTGTGTCAGTTCTTTATGAGAGGGCCTGGACTATAATCTAAAAGTTTAATAAAACAGATGTGATATTGATAGAAAATGAGTCATTCCTGATCTGTGACTTACCAGTACTTACAAAACTAGTAATATTTCAATAACATCTTTCTGAATATGGACATAATTATATATGTAATATATTATAATATATGTATTTTAACATGTAAGCAATATAAATATAATCATAATATTTAATATATTAATGCTATTTATATTAATTATAATATATAACATATTTATCTATTTTTATATGTATCTATAATACATTCCTCTATGTGTATATATAAATATGTGATATATTTATATATTAGTATATAGAGAGATGTACAGGTAGATGAGATATAGATATAGATATAGATCCTTAGCTTTAGGAGGTCTAGAAGCTTTCTTCTTAAAATATAGCTTTCTCAGTTTTGGAGAAATAAGCATTGCTCTAGAAAGTTGCTTTTGGAGAAATAAGCATTGCTCTAGAAAGTTGCTCAAGACCTTTAATATGTTCACAGTTGCATAATTAGAGCCTCAATTATAGTCAGTGCTCGATAAATGTTTACTGACTGTAATAAAGTAATCTCCTAATTGGAAAGAACTTTGAAATCTATATCTATATATCATCTACCTATCTATCTGTAAAATTTGGGTTCAAATCTTAGCATTTCCACTAAGTCTAGCTTAGTGCAATATTTTTCTCTTTGTTTTTTTCTTAATTTTACAATAGAAGTAGATAATTTTTGCTTCCTAGAGATGGTGAAAATACTTACTGTTGTGATGCCACAAAATGCTGAGTACATTACATGCCATCTAGGAGACATTTAAATTACTGGTAACTATTATTATCATTGCTGTTCAACACCCCCTTCCATTACTCTTTCTGATGCCCAAGCTTGTGGAAGTCAAAGTCTGCCAACCACAAATAGAGGTACCTTTGTCATAGCTTGTCAGAAAAGGTTTAATACCATTCTATCCAAAGACATAAGATCAGTTTGCTTCTGACTTGATGTGTAATATACTTTGGTTGTGCCACCTCTGAGGAGCTCATTAGCAATACCCCTTTTTGAGTTTCTACAGGCATAAAAATGATTTTTTATTCTCATTCCTATTTCATCGTCTCTTTTGCTCTTTTGTAACCTGCATAGAAAAGGGCATTTTCTCTGCTCTTAAATATTTTACAACAGTGTCCTCCTCTTTGTCTTCATAGGAAAGTGAATCAGCCTTATCATACCGCAATGTAGTGCTGCAGCCCAAAAGCTTGAGTTTAATTCGATCATTAGTGAGAAATGCCCACCTGGAGAAACATAATAAAGATCTAAGGCACACACTGCATAGCTCCCCAATAGAGCACTCCTTTTAAAAAGAATTAATTAGATGAATAAATTAGATTTTAAGCACTGATCTACCTTTATACCCTACAGAATATGGTAATTAGAAATTTAAGCAGTCGGCTAGATATCATTAACTCATTGGAGACATTTCTATCAGAAGCCAATAGTATTACCAAAATGTTAATTTTCTAAAACCATTTTGAATTCCTTAAACATTGTAAAGTACACATGGAGTTAATTTAGCAGGCCAATTTAGATAAATGTATCAGATAAATAAGGCTATACTTATGTAAAATGCATGCTATACTCCAGTTATGATGTCGGTACTTAAAAACCATGGTGAAAAGATCATGGAAATGGTGTGGCAAAGAGCAATTTACATTCAAGAAAACGGCCCCCCTTAAAAATAATTGATAGTCACCTAATAGTAGTATTGCCTCAGGTGATACAGGAAAATAGGCTATATCCTTTCTCTTATAGGTCCTGCCTCCAAATACAGTCACTTTGTAGTAAGGGCTTCAACATATGAATTTGGGGTTAGGCGTGAACAAGTCCATAGCAAATGGACATTTGAAATGACCAAATGAACATAGTATTAATTTTCATGCTTTTGAGAAATTGATACACAAGAAAAGATGACTAGAGAAGCATGCATATAAGTAAGATGGAACTACATAGAAAAATAAAACTTTGGTTCCACATTTGGAGCCAGAAAATTTACTTATGGATGATTAGAAATTCTTTGCAAGCTGCTCTCCTTATTTTCACTTTTACTTCTAAATTGATGCACTCTTTTTCTGATATGGTAATAAATCCTAGATTAATTCTAAATTGTGCAAACCTCTGGGATATTGACCTGTCTGGACATGTTAACAGATAGGTTAGATGAGTCTATTGGAATTCTACTTGCATAAGGAACTAAGGAATATCATGGGATGGGGAGGTGGGAACACATTCTAAGAGAAGGATTCATAGGTCATGAGCTTAATCAGTTAAAAAAAAGTCTCTTTTCAAGGAACAACTTGCTACATCAATCATAATCATCTATCAGCCTTTGCATCCCTGGACTTAAGTTTGCAGTATACTGTGTATTGCGTGAAAAAATCCGAAGGTACTAAGGCAAAAGCAGCACCTATTCTGTACTCACACACTCTATCTTAGTGTTACAAATAATAAGAAAAGAGGCATTTTCTTCCTATTTTGTAACACTTGACTAAAAATTTAGCTTTATGAGGACTGCAGGATACTGAAATGGCAGTGGCAATTGCCCAACATTTAGTAGGATCAGCAGTCACCCAGAGGAAACAGATAGAATGAGGGTTACATTTAGAAACAGTGAGTGCATGGTGCATTCTCTACGATGTTCAAATGAAATACAAATTCTTCTTTGCACAAAGGCCAGCATAATTTAGGAAACCTATTATCAGTAAGAGTCATCTCAGAGGAAGAGGAATAAAATCACAGATGTCAGTAGTAAATGACTTGAGATACCTGTAGTTGGTGTACTCAAATGTCACAGTTTGCCAGACACAGTTCTGACTTACACTTGATTGACAGAGTACTTATTAATGTGCCCTTTTGCCCTCTCAAAATTTCCCATTCTGGTTACCAATTATATGGAAACCAACTCCAGGGGTAGGGAAATTTGGAGGGAGCTGGAAAGTGCCTTAGTGAGATAAAGACAAACGTAAAATGTAAATTGTGCTTTATAAAATTATATTGCATCATATTGTATTGTACTGTGTTTAGAGTACTAAAAGGTTTAAAGTACTCTCTGCCACTGTGTTATTGGTTGATTACTAAGTTCTTCTAACAGGGACAAAAACAAAAATGGAACATAAAGTTCTCTAGTTTTATGACTGCTCTGTGCAGTTGTCTGGGCCAATATTTTTTTCCTATGAAAACTTAAGTTCCAAAACAAACAAGCAGGCAAAATATAACCGGAGACATTGAAATAAAGAACAAACTGACAGTAACCAGAGGGGATGGGTAAGGGGATAATGAGGAAAAAGGGAAAGAAGGTCATCAGAGAACATGTTTAAAAGACACAAGACAAAGCCAAAGGGGAGTAGGATCGAGGGTGGGAGATGGGGATGAGTGGGCTGGGGGGTGTGGTGGTAGAAACATGGAGACAACTACTTGAACAACACAAAAAGCAAACAAACAAACTTAATTTCCAGTGCATTTCTTTTCTTGGATATATCAAGGAAGACACTGATTTCTCTGGGGGTGGGGAAAGTGACAATAATTGAAGACAATTTTGTTCACCAGAAAGAAAAGGCCCTCCTAGCATTTCTATGGGTTAATTTTGGGGACATCAGTTAGAAATTTACCTTGACTCCAGACAAAGGTAGGGAAGGTTTCAAACTCTCCAAATAAAATAACAACTAAAAAAAAAAGACTTCAAAAAAATCATTTTAGATTCTTGGTATAAATCTAGAGTCCAAATTGATTTTATTTCTGCATCAGGGGTACAATTACATCATGTCTGAAAATTCTCCTGAATACAAATGAGTTTTGACTGGACTTAAAATTATTCTTGGCAACTGCTGGTGTTATATGGTGTTAGACTTTTTCAGGAAATACCGGAGAAATCAATACATATGCAATATAAAGGCTTATCAAGATGTCTAATCTTAGCACTGCCATGATTTTCACCTGGATAATTCTTTTTAGAATGGTTATTCTGTGCGTTGTAGGATTTTTAGCAACATCCTTGGCCTCCATCTACAAGATCCTGGCAGTGCATGGTTCCCTACCCCCAAAATAACTGAGGAAGGACATAGCCAAATGTCCCCCGGGTGGGGCACATGGGGAGGAAAACAGTGCCCCAGGTTGAAAACCTCTGACTTAGATAGACTAATGTGAATTTCCTGAAATGAGACTGCAGGTGCATTTGCTCATGGAAGAAAAATTTAGAAATCTCCCATACAACCTCACTTGTGTAGACACAGCCTCACTGTCTGGGCTGAAAGCCAGTATTAAAATTAAGTATCTCCCAATTCCCTAAGACAATCAGGAAACACGTTTTTCTACCTCCCTTCCCTCTATCCCAACACCATTTCTTTTGGACAATTAAACTACAGTACTTTAGGCTCCTTAGAGGAAAGCTACTGTATAAATGCAAAGTAATAACAGATAGTGGCCAAGTAAAATGAAAGAAACTATACTAAAAAGCTAATTGTCTAAATTGAGAAGTTGGTACTTATGAATAAATATTTGTGGACATATTTTCATATTAATTCACTGAAGTAATACCAGACTCCCATTAGATTAATCTGAAGACAAAAAAGACATATTTTTGAAACTAAAGACATTAATCTTGTGATGACCTATAACAACAACATTATTTCTACCATAGAAGATAAATAATATAATTTTTAAACGATAAATGCCAATGCTGTGTCTAGATGCACATTTATTAATTTGATTTGCTTTAATGGAATTTCCCCCACAAGAGTTCTGGTAGTAGGCAGCAAACTTATAATGTGTAAGAAATGATAGTTCTTACTGTTACTTTCATCACAGAAAACACAGTCTCTATTATATACTAAAGCATAATCACAAATATTCAAATCCTAACATCTTGGTGCCCAATGAGAATTTGAGAGTTGTGGTGGTAAAATGAACACTGTTTGAAAGGAAATTTCATTAATTCTAAGGAGAAAGAAAAATGTGGTTATGTGTCCCCTGGAAAGATTAATCCTATTTAATTAGTTAATTGTAGCTTGATTTTACAGTGAAAGGTAATGGGATAAGTAGTTAATTATATTGTAAATTTACCTAATTTATTTGATAACCCAGCTGAGTTGAATAACTGAATTAAGGCTAATAGCTTAATCCAGATAAAATTTAATAATAAATAACACTACTTTGGACTGGAGGGCTAAGTGAGCTCATGGGTGTTTCTTTTGTGTCCACTAGCTCTCTGTCACCCCACGACTCATGTGTTCTTTTGTCCCAGCCACTGGATGCATCTGTCTTGCTCATATGCCGGACTCTTCCTCATTTATCCATGTACTCATGCTAATCTTCCAGCTTGGAAAACTGCATCCAATCCGTAATAACCTTACACTCATTTTATTTTAAAAATTAAAACTCCTGAGATTTTACCTCCTCTATAAAATCTTGCCTCTGCTCCTTCAAGTAAATTGAGTCTCTCCTGCAGTGGTCTGTTCCCACCTCTGCACTCTCACCTACTTCACTGTAAAGCAGTCTACCGGTCCACTCATTATCCCCTCAGCTCTCGAGCTCTTTAAGGTCAGGACACTGTCTTTACTGACATTTCCTACTGAACACAGTAAATTCACAAAGCACATGCCATACAGACAACTGCTGAATAAGTGAATGAATTTATGAATGAATGTAAACTACTTTATAGTTTGAAATCACTTTTCAGAAGGTACTAAAATATAAAATTAACATATATTTATTATTTCTTATCTGTATTCCCTTTCCCTACCAGCACCTCAGTCCCCTCCAAGTTTCTTACTAAGGAACTGACATTGTCTGTTTTTCAGTTCATTTGTGTTTCCCGTCTCAGACCTAGCAGTTGCCCAAGAAATATTTATTGAAGAAAGAATCATGCTTCTTGATAACCAAGAACCAATATCAAGAATTCAGTGATTCTTTTTTATATATATTTTATTGATTATGCTATTACAGTTGTCCCATTTCTCCCCCATCATTCCCCTCCACCCTGCACACCCCCTCCCACCCACATTCCCCCCTTTAGTTCATGTCCATGTGTCATAAGTTCTTTTTTTTTTAAGATTTTTTTAAGTACTTTTTTTTTTTCCTTTTAGATTTTATTTATTTATCTTTAGAGAGGAAGGGAAGGAGAGAGGGAGAGAAACATCAATGTGCGGTTGCCTCTTGTATGTCCCCTGCCGGGAACTGGCCTGGCAACCCAGGCATGTGCCCTGACTGGGAATCGAACCGCGATCCTTCGGTTCGCAGGCCCGAGCTCAATCCACTGAGCTACACCAGCCAGGGCGTGTCATAAGTTCTTTAGCTTCTACATTACCCACACTAATCTTGCCCTCCCCCTGTCTATTTTCTACCCACCATCTATGCTACTTGTTCTCTGTACCTTTTTCCCTCTCTCCTCCTCCCACTCCCCTGTTGCTAACCCTCCATATGATCTCCATTTCTGTGGCTCTGTTCCTGTTCTAGTTGTTTGCTTTTGTTTTAGGTGTGGTTGTTAATAGCTGTGAGTTTGCTGACTTTTTACTGTCATATTTTTATCTTCTTTTTTTTAGATAAGTCCCTTTAACATTTCATAGAATAAGGGTTTGGTAATGATGAACTCCTTGAACTTGACCTTATCTGAGAAGCACTTTATCTTCCCTTCCATTCTAAATGACAGCTTTGCAGGATCGTGCAATCTTGGATGTAGGTCCCTGCCTTTCAAGACTTCGAATACTTCTTTCCAGCCCCTTCTTGCCTGGAAGGTCTCTTTTGAGAAATCAGCTGACAGTCTGATGGGAACTCCTTTGTAGATGACTGTCCCCTTATCCCTTGGTGCTTCTAGAATTCTCTCCTTCATTTTAATCTTGGCTAATGTAATTACGATATGCCTTGGTGTGTTCCTCCTTGGGTCCAACTTCTTTGGGACTCTCTAAGCTTCCTGGACGTCCTGGAAGTCTATTTCCTTTGCCAGATTGGGGAAGTTCTCCTTTATTTTGTGTTCAAAGAAGTTTTCCACTTGTTGCTCTTCTTCTTCTCCTTCTGGGACCCCTGCAATTCGGATGTTGGAACATTTAAAGATGTCCTGGAGGTTCCTAAGCTTCTCCTCATTTTTTTGAATTCTTGTTTCTTTCTTGTTTTTTGTTTGGTTGTTTGTTTCTTCCTTCTGGTCCACTCCATTGATTTGAGTCCCAGTTTTCCTCCCATCTCCATTTCCCATGCATCTTCCTTCATTTCACGTATTGTAGCCTGCATTTTTTCATCTAATTTGTGAGCAAAATCAACCAATTCTGTGAGCATCCTGATGACTAGTGCTTTGAACTGTGCATCTGATAGGTTGGCTATCTCTTCATGGCTTAGAGGAATTGTCTCTGGAGCTCTGATTTGTTCTCCATTTTGAGCCATTTTTGGTGTTTTGTTTGTTTGTTTGTTTTGTTTTGGTTTTGGTCTGGTTGCGGCTGTTACATAGTGAGGGATGGAGCCTTAGGTGTTCCCCAGTGTGGGGCAGCCCAGTCACTGAGTTGTGATGCTGTTTGTGGGGGTGGGGTCTGAGAGGGAACAATGGCACCCGCTCCACTCTCCCCTGAGCTCTGGTCCCTTTCTCCGCTTTCCCTTTGCCTTCGCCTTGATTATCTGCGTGTGCAAATGTGGGACCACCTGGTCAGCCAGCCGCCTTGTGTGGCCTCACTGGGTCTACACAGTTGCCACCCCGTACCCAGGGTCTGCCAGCCACCTGCACACTTGGGAACCACCAGTCACTGCCCCCTGCATTGCCGGGTCCACACCTCCACTTTTTCCTGCTGCAACTCTGCCCCTCTCACCGGTCTGGATGAATGGTTGTTGGACTTCCTTACAGTTCAATTTCCATTAGCTCTGGTTGTTTTCTTGTTTCTAAATATTTGTTGTCCTTAATTTTGGTTGTGAGAGGAGGCACAGTGTGTCCATCTACACCGCCATCTTGGCCGGAAGTCCTCAGTGATTCTTAATAACCTTCCAGAGTGAATAGCTCATTTACAAATAAATTAAACTTCTAATCACAAATGACACATTAATAATACATTTGATGGTTGATATAATGCTAGGTACTTCACAGATGATTTGTAAAAACACTAATACTTGGAATGAGGTTTAATAATGGGTGTCCTGCATGTAATTCTTACAAAATTTATGCTGTAGCATGGTGCACATCATATTTCACGGAATTTGTCAATAAAAGGAAAAGAGTAGGTGTTTACACTAAAAAAGGGAAGCAATTCTATAGTTCAGGTATAATGAGGATATTTGAGAGGGGAAACAGTGAGAAAATAAGCAGGATTTGAAGGTAACTGTGAGACAGAAGGTGACTGATAGCACAAGTACTTGGATGGAGGTGGAGTGAATTACTACAAAAACCTGGGTAAAGTTTTGAATCTGGAAATGAAGATGGTAATGTTTCATTAAAACAGTGCACAGCCCTGACTGATGTGGCTCAGTTGGTTGGGCATTGTCCCATGAAGGAAAAATGTTGCCAGTTTGATTCCCAGTCAGGGAACGTGCCAAGGTTGAGGGTTCAGTCCCTGGTTGGGGTCCATACAAGAGACAACTGATCAATGTTTCTCTCTCACATTGATGTTTTCCTCCTTCTCTTTCAACCTCACTTCCCCTCTCTCTAAAGATAATAATAAATAAATAAATAAAACATGCACACTCTCTTTCATGGTGTTTTGTCTTAGGTTAAAGGCCATAGTACTTTATAATGGCCAATGTGGCCTTCCATTACCTAGACCCACCTCATCATCATATTATGTCCTTAACTTTGGCCATAAGACCTTCTTTCAGTTCTTGAAATTATTCAGGGACTTTGCCCATGCTGTTCTTTTTGCTTGTAACTATCTTCATCTTCCTTTCCTCTTAGTCTGATATTCAGGCAAAAACATGTCTCACTTTAGATAACACTTCTTTAAGGAAAATGTTCCTAACTCTCTGCACTAGGTTAGAGGGTAGCAAGTTATAGATACTTTATGAATTGCTATATTACATTAATATCTGTCACTAAACTGTAATTCCATGCCATTAGGCAAAGAATCCGCATTCCTTGCCAGTATAACTACAACACCCAACATAATATTTGACACATTTTTTGAATAAGTAAATAAATGGAGTGGTCAGATGAGGAATATGGAACATTAACCTATAGATATCTATAGAGAAAGAAAAGCTGATGTAATATAAATTTTACATTAGATACCTTTTTTCCCTTTATGATGAAATAGCTGAGTAGAGTTGAAAATTTTCAGGAAAATAAAAAAAATAGCATTAGGCAAAGTGGAGAGTTTAATAGGGAGTAAACAAAAACTTAATAAAAAACCATGCATTAGCCAAAAATATCCTTAGCCAAATAAAGAAATCTGAGATCATCAGGGCAATTCCCCAAATTCTTCCTTGCCACACTAGCACACGCCCTCCTCCAAATTTGACAGATTAAATTTCTAAGTAATACAGATAGGGAATCACCTCTACAGAGGGAGTTAAGTTACAAAATATACCCATTAATAATCTGATAATTATAAAGCTGGCACTAATATTTCTCAGTGGATCATGACCCATAAATGCTTACAGTTCATGTTTATTTACCATCAGCAAACTTGACTGACCAGAGAGATACCCTCTCTAAAACATTCCACAGATCATCACGTTTACCTTTCTACTGGAAGTTTAGTGCATAAACAGAGAGGTTGACCTTTTCCCAACTATTTCTTTCTTTCTTCTTTTATTCCCAGTGTGCTCTGGAGAGGCATGATGAGTTACAGAACAACTGCTAATCTTTCTCTTATTACTTAGTATCCCAAGTTAATTTAAATCAATTGACAGATAATCGTAAGAAATCATTCTTACTATTTAATAAGGTAATGTGATAATATCCAATTTATAGAAGACATTTGAAGCAAAAAAATTATCTGTCTACACTATCTAACCTTTTAGGACCCAACATACCTCAAGCTTTAACTGAACTAAATCGTAGAGAGAAAAAAACATATAAAACAATATATTCACATCCTATTGTGACCCTTAGATGACAGTGACCAGTGAAGAGGTCTCTCTCAAAGTTTCTTATTGAACTGTACTCATCCTTCTCATGATGACATGAGATAATAAAATAGCTACGTGATGAGATGAAGTGAGGTGAATGTGACATTATTAATAAAATAAGGGTAACACAAGCACTACAAAGCTGTGTCAGTTGACCTGATAATAAAGAGAGCTACCAAAGTGACTGACGGGTGGGTAGCATGCACAGCATGAGTACTCAGGACAAAGGGGTGAGCCATGTCCTGAGCAGGTGGAATACTGTGAAAGATGTTATCACTACCTGAACCATGAGCAATTTAAAACTTATGAATTATTTATTTCTGGAATTTTCAGCTTAATATTTCTAGAACTTGGTTGTTTGTGGGTAACTGAAAATGAAGAAAGCAAAACCTTGTTTAAGGGGGATTACCATATTTTTATTCTCATTTTTCAGATAAGCCAACAGTGGTATTAAGAGTTTAATCATATCCTCATTTCCTAACTCAATGTCCTCACACATCATATCTACTAGGTTTCATCACTACCGTTTGCTCCTGCTAGCTTCTGTGGAATTTACATGCAGAACTGAGTAGAAAGCAATTTTTTCCCTTAATGCAGATACTTTCCTCTATTCCCTAATGACTTAAAAGTAGAATGAGTTTTTATTTGTACTTCCACAGAATAATCATAAGACTGTAATCAAGGAGAGATTGTAAGCAGCACTATATCTAAAGACCAGGATTTTAAGATAGGAGGATAAAAGAGAAGAAATTAAGGCCTAAAAGAAACAGAAATCTTTTTCTTAATTTAACGTTCTTAAATTAGAAAAAAAAATTTTTCTTGATCCTAAAACTACAACTTCTTTTTCAGCTTTTTAAATTTTAAACTCGCCTAAGCCTTTTAAACATAGAAATCCTTCCAATTAAACAGGAACTGTGTTTTTTCCTTTAATAATTTATTTTATTATCCTGAAAGCCCAGCTACACATTTAAAATTATCTTTGTTGAGTTTTACTCAAAATTCCTAGGTGATTTATCATCAAAGAGTTTATGAAAATATATAGGATATTAATTTGAAAAATTAGTATGAGTTTATTCATTTATATAGTTATGAATATATAGTAAATTGGTTATCTCAAAACATTTTACGTTTATATGTTAGTGTCACATTAATCCTCATGTGATCTTCATTTATGACCAGTCTTGAATCAGATGGTGAAGAAGCAGAGTAATCAATCCTCCTAGACACCCAAAAACTGAAAGGTCCCCAGTCAGTAACAATGCCTCTGCGGTCAGCATGGAATTGTACATTGTAGACACTTGCTAGGTAGGTAATACTAATACTTAGCTTTGGTGTCAGTGAGTGCTAGCTATCTTAGTGCCTAAGGAAATCAAGCTTTTGCTTATTTCTCTGAGTGGTGAGCTGACAAATATTTTGGCTGGTATACTTTGGAGGATAAGAGTAGAAAAGAGTCTGTTTTTCTGCTGGTAAAAATAAAAAGGAATATCACCCTACAATAATGAAGCAATGCTGGTGTTATGGATAAATTCTCTAGAAAAGGGGAAAGTAAGAAAGATAGCAGAGATATGTAGCAAACATGTATTAGTTTCCACTATATACTGAGCAAGCAAGGGACTAACTTCATGTAATGGGTAAACCTACTGTTGAAGTAAGCCACACAGCCCCTTCTTTTCTGAAGACTTCTCCTGAAAACTGCTCTATCATTATTTGATATGACCATGTATTTTTGCAAAACTTGCAAAAATATTTTGTACTCTCTTTTTAATGAAAACTCCCCTTTCCCATATTGTACAGACTTTAGTCATCTTCAAATATATCTTGCTGTGGACACATTTCATAAGATTGTTAATTAAGATGACCACTTTTAATTGTTCCAGGAGGAAGCATATGAACTTCATATCCTTATAAAATTTGCAGGGCTTCCTCTGCAAGCATGGGCTTTTTGGAAAAGCAACAATAACTGAACAAGATGGGTTCTTTATTTGTCATTCAGAACTTCGGACATGGACCATCAAAAGCTCTTGCCATTTGTCCTCCACTGTCAGTAGCAGACTTCTCTCTGCAAGGAGGAGTCATGTGTTGCAGCATCTATAGGGCAGCCAGGAAATATTCTGAGACTAAAAATGGGGGTAAACATATTTTCAGGGTCAGCAGGGACTCATAATTGCATCTTCCCTGTTATGCCAGTGAAGGCAGTTCATTTATATAAATTTGCTAGAAATGTCTCGAGTTCTGGATGAGAATGGTAATCAAGGAAGACAGAGATATAAAGCCAGGTTAATGCTATGAAAGATTAGGGAGAGAAAGATACTGAATCAAGGGCACATGGAATAAGCTGATGATGACATGGGCCCTGAGGGTTTTCTTATGTCATCTAGAGTCTCGTTGGACTGTCCCTTGAATAGACTCACAACTGTACCTTATATTTAAATTGTGCCATTTACATGCAGATTCACTGTTTACTGATGGTGTCTGTCTTTTCCTGCCAGCTTAGCCATCATGATCTCTAAAATACCAGAAGCCAAGAACAAACAATAATACAAGGCTGTCTAAGTTACTGCCACTCATTAGAGGTTAGAAGCCAAAATAGTGTTAGTAAGGTAAGGTGAAGTCAACAGTTAGACTCTGAAATTAGTTTTGCCAAACCTGAGCCTAGAAGCTGGTTGGTCATTATTACCACTTCTTTAAATATCTCTGACAGAACAACAAGATCCCAAAGATGCCCATATCCTAATCTTCAGAATTTGTGTGCATATTATTTTACAGAGTAAAAGAGGAATATCACCCTAAAGTGGGTGATATTTTAGATGTGAATAAATTAAAGCATCATGATGTAGAGAGGTTATATTGAATTATTCAGGTGAGCTAAATGTAATAAAAGAGCTCGGGTAAGTGGAAGGCAAGAGGGTCAGTGTCAGAGCAGAAAGTGTGACAGCAGAAGCAGGGGTTGAGATGCTACATTTGCTGGAAGGGGGCCAAGAAGAGGGCACCCTCCAGACACAGTAAAAGGGGAGGAAATGGATTCATTTCCAGAGTCTGCCAGTATCTGGTATTTGCCCCATTTCATTCGTTTAGGGGCTTCTGACTTCCAGAACTATGAGACAAAATGTGTGTTGTTTTAAGCCACCAAGTTTAAGGTAATTTGTTACAGCAGCAATCAGACTTTAATACAATGGTTACACAATCTGTGATTTCTATTAGCTTTAGTAGTAGGTGTTTAATCTCCTACTTTACAGGTATTCTCATTCATTAAAGGGCTTTAATTTATATTTTAAGAATTATTGCTAACATCTGAAAACAACTGAATATAATAAATAAACAAAATTAAGTGACCAATGATAATACAATATGCTTAGAAACACTGAAAGGCATTTTTTTTCTGCTTTTAAAGTACACCCTAGACTTAAAAATATATGAATAACATTGTATGGAGTTTAATGTTAAATCAAACTGAAGAATAATATGATTTTACAATGCATTAACTTTTACAATAAAATAGAAAATAATGTATATTTATGCAATTGGCTCATTGTTCTACCTAATATAAATTAAAAATTATTTTATCCTATTAAATCACTGAAGGAAAATAAGTAAACTAAATAATAAATTCATCAACAAGAATGCTTTTAAATATCATAAATACCTGATATATTTATATCTTTATACTTATATCTATATAATTTCAGACCTAGTAGAGAAGTCAAAAGGGAAATAAAGCAGAAATAAAACTATAGAAATCTCCAGAATCAGGGACATTCCTACTTCTATTAAAACACAAAATATTATGTAACAGAATTTTGTAAGTTCTCAATTTGTTGTCCTTTGATTCCTGTTGCCTTCAGACATTTAACGTGGAAGAAAACACATGGGAAAGCCAAGAAAAAAAGATTTTTTTCTCTTCAGAATTTAAAAAAACATAGCAAAATATTTTACTTTGATCTACTATGGGTACAAATATATAATACTTTTTCTGAAATAGTTATATCAGTGAGCATAATAAGTAAACTTCCTGAACAGAGGACAAAAATTGATTCAGAGAGTCCACACTCCCAAAATCTTCATAAATGTTCTATTTAAAATGGTGCATAATTTTTACAGGCAGCCAGAATTTAAACCAGGCCTGAAGTTGTCTGAAATGATTTATACTTAGTTTATAACATCGGTTTAAATTGGCCCCTTCTTTATTGACACCTGTAAGATATGTGGCCTTTTCAAAATCCTCAAATAGCAAGACTATGTTTAGCTTATCCTACTCTTTAGCATCTTTAATTATATCTTCCTGTACAAAATTATTTTCTTCTGCTGTCAATTCAAATTGTTGAGCCAGAAATCAACTTTGTTAGGTGTTTCAGTTGTTTAGGTTATTTACTTAATTTCAACTTTGCTTATAACTCAGTTCATGGAAGGCTTTCCCACTCTCATTTATGCATTTCAAACTGGCCTTGATAGTCCATCAAGAATAATACCATACGGCCACACCATCCCAAACAAGCCCAATCTCACCTGATCTCAGAAGAATAATACCATTTAAACACCATCCCAGACTTGAGTGTCCACTACGTGAGTTCTAGTTACGCACATTTTCTTTCAGCCTGATTTGTTTTATACTTTAACATTATGGGAGATCATCAAAAATATTCTACATGGACCCTGATAATCTTGATCACTGCATGTAAGGGATTTTCATCTCATGGACCACAGATGGGATATGAAGACTGTGACTATTATGCATTGTTGTTTTTAAGCAAAGTATGCCAAGATACTTGCCATTTCTAGAGATCGATGCACATCTACAAACAATAGCTACAAATCCCCTGCTTATATCCTTTTGCTTAAAAACAAAGATGGCTTTTTTGTTCTATTTTATTTTTATAATATGAAAGGAAGGGCTTGTCTGGAGACAGCCAAATAATTTAAGAAGTGTAGCAGAGTTGAACTGTCAAGCTGCTCTTACTACCATGGCAAAGTTAGACATCTGAACAGCACGTCTTTTCTCTGATGAGTCACCGTCTTCCACATATACTCTCACATCTTTCTGATGAGTTTCAGGCCATCAGAGGTTCTGTTAGTGATAACATATATGTTATGTTTATTTTAGTATTTTTCAAAGTACCTAATTTAATATAGGACCTTACACATACAGGTACTGAGTAAATATTTTCTGTGTCATGCCCTTTAAGAATAAATATTAAGTAAAACAATGAAGTAATAAGAATAATTTTCAGATTATTCTTAAATTTATATTGAAATTACAAAATTAATTCATGCCTACTAAAAATAAAACAAAAACTATAAAGAATAAAATAAAAATCATCTTTATTTAGGTAATAAAATCTTTTTGAAAGTAAGTCAAAGAGAAAATCTCTGAATAATTTTTTTCAAATCATCATGCCAAATTTTAAAAATCATCTATAAGAACATGGCAAAAAGTTAATTAACAGCAACAAAGTTTAACATAATGGCTACTGTAGATTAAGCCCTTTTCTTTTTGGTGATGATACCAAGAGGAATAAGAGCCTGTTTACAACTGAGAACCTCACAATGTGGCAGAAAAAAACAGATACTGATAAATGGTGCTATAGACAGATACACAAATGCTATGGCAAGCATAGTTAAATAAGTCAGTGTGCACAGCTGTTTCACTGTTTGTGTAGTGGAAGTATGTGCATGATAAGTGCATCTCTTTCAGAAATAAACCCACATTCTACTTTGATACCTCAAAATACTACTCATCTGAAATTGGAACTGCATATGATAACATCATTTTCCTAGTCTCACTACTTCATTCTTCAAGCTGCCCTCTACCAATTTGTGAAGAAATGTATACTTAAAGATGAAATACAATAGTCTTTCTAAGACCTTTATGAATTGTATGAGAAAAACACTATGACCAATTAGTAAGCTTTATCAGTCGGGAAGAGAAGTTATCATGATAATACTATACAACTTAGTAGCAGAGCTTTAAAAGAATGAAAAATATGCAAAAAAGCAATAATCACTAACATTTATGGAAACTACTACAGATTATAAATGTAAAGAAATATGTATTGCAATAGCATTGTTAACCACCCAGGTAATTAGGCACCATGCAGTAAAGCTAACTATGAAATATTCTTTGGTAATGTTTACATTAAAATAATAGAATATTCAGAAGGGTTTATCTTGACTCAAATAGATTCAAAATAATGAACATATTTGTATTAACCAGAGTTGACCAAACTGATTATTAGAGCCTTATAAAAATAAGACTATTCTACATAAAGGCTAATCAAATGATCAAAAGTAATAACTGCTTATTGATCATT
Source organism: Glossophaga mutica (assembly GCA_039655065.1). Taxonomy (NCBI): domain Eukaryota; kingdom Metazoa; phylum Chordata; class Mammalia; order Chiroptera; family Phyllostomidae; genus Glossophaga; species Glossophaga mutica. The sequence goes on from CM077304.1 coordinate 82,029,501, forward strand.
AAAATGGAACCAGTTATTCATTCAACAAATAGTTCTGAAGAACAGGTATGTGCCAAGCACTGTTAGCTGGGTGAATTTTAATAGCAATACTTTAACAAAATTATATCTAATAATTTAGCAAAACCTAGTGACTTAATATAATACAAACTGAATTTAAATATTTTTGGTAAGGGTATATCAGTCATTTAGTTCTGTAGTACAAACCACCTTAAAATGTAGGGGCTTAAAACAGCAAGAATTTATTTGCTCATTATTCTGCAATTCGGTCTCTAGTCAACTAAGTGGTTATTCTGATGGAAAGCTAGTAGATGCTGCGGCAGATGTAGAATTCAAGACCAAGGGGAAAAGTACAAGAATGTGTAAACTGAGAGTTAAAACAGAGAATCAAGATATTTAAAAAAACTGCCAAATTAGCCTCCAGAATTAAAATTTGGAGTATAAAAACGAATTTGAATTTGTTGTAGGAATATATCGTAATATAGAAACTTGGGTTATAGTTATTTCAAACTATTTAAGAGGTTGTTCATTCCTATACAAAAGAAGAAATACACACAAAGTAATTGAAATAGAAGAGGAAAACAAATGATTTAATATTACCATGGATAGTTTTTCTGAAACCACAGAAAATGATTATGATTATCTTTATGAAATATTAATTACAAAGTATTGGGCCATGCTAATCATTTTAGAAAAGTTTACACAACAGCATTCTTTGTAAACCATTTTATTTTGATTGCAGATATCTGTATTTAAATCTCCATGTTTTTTCTCATTTGAATATCAGAGCCAAATAGCTTAGTTCTGGAATTAATTACACTAAAATATTTTGCAGTTTCATTCATTAAGTTTGCAAGAGATGAAAGGCAATTTCATAACTGAAACTTCATTAGTGTAAAATTTCAACTATATTGAATAGGTAGTCTCTTTTGTTCTATGAGAAACAAATCATACTTGTTATAAAGTATAATTATATCATATTTCTAAAAACTACCAAATTCCTTTTATCAAGAATATTATACTGCTACTTGACCACTATATCTTTGATCAAATACATTTTTGTAAAACAGCTTAGAAAACTAGAATACCAACAATGTTAGTAATTTTTATTCAACTTTTTGTTATTTATAACATCATTTCATCACAGCAGAATCCACAGAGAACATAGACAGTCTCTTATGCTTACCTCACACACATAAAAAAATGTGTTTATTCTATTCTTTCATTTACTGTACTGAAGTATTACTGATACATACAATATGGCTATTTCTGTCTAGGTGTGTGTGTATGTATATGTTTTTTATGGGTTTTTCACAGCTACATAATAATTACTGGATTAGTTACTCCAAAAAAATCAAAATGTCTAGAAAAGATTCATAACATTAGAATCTAGAAAAAATAATTACTCTGTTGTAATGTGATGATATCTGTTGAAGCTGAAAGGAAAGAAAACTTTATGTTTTTAAATTGAGGTAACATTGATTTATAATGCTATATAAGTTTCAGGTATACAGCATTGAAATTCAGATCATTTGTCCATTTTTTTAATTGGGTTGTTTGTTTTACTGTTGTTAAGTTGTATGAGTTATTTATATGTTTGAGATATTAAGCCCTGATCAGATATATAATTTGTAGATGTTTTCCATTTACAAAAGTCTTGGATACATGAAGTCTGTCCAGAAAAAAAATCTAGTCATTGTTAATATAATGAGAATGCTTTGTGTGGCATCGATGTAACCTGGCAGCCAAGGACAGCGGTCTGCAATGTGCACGTGTGAATAATGATGACTTCACTACACTAGTCAATGGGGGCAATAGACTCTGTTGAGTGAGCATGTGTACTGTGTGGTTGTCACATTCAAGGTGACTGAGCAAGTAGAGCAGCAATGAATCTGCATCAAATTTTGCCTTAAGCTTAAACATTCCTCCATGGAAACTATTCAGATTATTCAGAAGGCCACAGGTGTGGGCAACTGGTGACTGGCAGCTTCATTGCAAAAACGTACCCACTCATGCATCATGTTTCATGCAGTTTTTTGGTGAAACATGAATCACCAGGTGACTCAGCCCAACTGCAGCCCAGATTTGGCACCCTGTGACTTCTGGATTTTCCCAAAACTAAAATCACCTTTGAAAGGGAAGAGCTTTCAGAACTTCGATGAGATTCAGTAAAATACAGCAGGGCAGCTAACAGTGAGTGGGAGAACTGTGTGAGGTCCCAAGATAGCCATGTTGCAGGGGAGTGAGGAGTCATTGTCCTATGTACAGTGTTCCTTGTATCTCCTATCTTGCATCTTTTTTAATAAATGTCTCTATTTTTCATATTGCATGACTGGATACCTTCTGGACAGATTCCACATTTTTTGTGGATTTGACTCCAACAGCAAGAGAAACAAACACAAAGTAAATAGTACTACATCAAAGTAAAAAGCTTCCGCATGGCATAAGAAACTATTAAAAATTGAAAGGTAATCTACCTAATGCCTCATACTATTTGTCTGTATTTTTACTTTGGAAAAGTTACAAAATTGTATATAATCAAGAAGTTAAGAATTACTATGTCTCATTATTTAGGACAATTTTCAACATGAGTTTTTCTTAATTTTAAATTACCTTGTAACAATAATAAATAAAATATTTTTTCCATTGAGCAAGGAGATTGTGAGTTCTCCATTTTCAGCTGATAATTTATATGTTTCTGTGTTAAGTTCCAGTAATCTGAATAATAATGAAGAACTTTATTTTAGGAGTATCTATCATTATACATTAAGAAACTTTGTTTCCAAGGCTCCATTGACATCTATATAAAAGCAACAAGAGGTGAGGGAATTAAGAAGTACAAATAGGTAGTTACAGAATAGCTATGGGGATGTAAAGGGCAGCACAGAAATATAGGAGCCAAAGAACTTACACGCATGACCCAAGAATATGAACAACAGTGTGGGGATTGCCTGTGGGAGCGGTGGGTGTTGGAAGGGGTAGGAGGTAAAAGGGGAAAAACTGGGACAACTGTAATAGCTTAATCAATAAAATATAATTTAGAAGAAAAAAAGCAACAAGTGAAAAATCCATTTTAAAAGGGACAGGGTACTTTGAAAAAAGTTCATTTAAATAGAAAAGTTTCCAACCATATGATGCTGTAGCTCTAGAACTTTCTGCATTATTTTTTAAAGATTTTATTTATTTATTTTTAGAGAGAGGAGAAGGAAAGGAGAAAGAGAGGGAGATAAATATCACTGGGTGGTTGCCTCTCATGCACCCCGTGCTGGGGACTTGGCCCGCAACACAGGCATGTGCCCTGACTGGGAATCAAACCAGCAACCCTTTAGTTCTCAGACCTGCACTTAACCCACTGAGCTACACAAACCAGGGCATGCATTCTTAATAGGTATTTATTTATTCTGGATCATTTTATTTAGAAGACAGTTTTAATACTGAATATATTTCAAGATCCTTAAGTACTTTTATTTTTTGAATAGGTAGTATTATATAGCATACATTATAGAGAACAATGAAACTGAAAAACAGTGATGTATATTAAACTAGGTAATAAAGAAAACAACATATCTGTTTTTGAGGAGTTGCAAATCCATATATGGCTCTCCTGAATACTCTCACTGTTCTTTTCAATCAAGGGCATGAAGTAGTTTTCAAAGAAATGCTTATAACCTGAATTATAATAAGTATTTAAATTTTAAAATGCAAATTATATCTCTGGTGGGCTTTGTTGGATGATTATGTCTGGTATTTCCCCAGCAGGCTTACTTATAAAAGAAGAATACATTTTAAGAATAAGTAGACAAAAAATAACTATAATTCTATATTCATTAAACATTAAAAATGCAGAAATTTGGAAGGTTTCATGGAAATAAATATTGGAGAAAAATGTAAAGGAAAAGGAATTTGTCAAGTTCATTGTAGAGAGACCCCCCAAAATAAAGCTTTATAAAATAGATGCAAATTTTTAAATGATCATTTCAAAATGTATAGTTGATTACAGAAAAATGAGAGAAATAAAGAGGCAGATATGCTTTATATTGAGGGACTGGTTGATTGCACCGATGCATTAAATTAGTGGCTTGACCGTATCGAACAGCCTTTCGCCCTGTCACTTCATTGACTCTGCGCTAGCCTTGTGGTTTGGTTTAGCTGACAGAGGATGCTAGTAAGCTAGTGCGAAAGTGATGCTGTGCTAGTTTTCAGCTAGTAGCTTCCATTTACCCTCTTGAAATTCTGAATTGGTTATGAGAACAAGCCCATGGATGGGCTGGAGGAGGAAAGAGCAAGTGAAACACTAAGCACTTCTCAGTTCTTTGTGTTCATGAAGTTTGGCTTTAACATTGATCATTCTCTTCAGTATGCTTTCCTGTCATATTTTTTTTTTCATTTCTATCATTGTGTCTTGAATGCCTGAGTTGTTTATTTTCTTCTTTTTATTTTTCCATGAGTATATGTACTACTTTTATATATATTTTTTTCTTTTAAGCCTATTTTGCTGTCCCACACATATGTATATGTCAGGTTTAAATGGCCATAATTTTATTTTATTTCTTAAATATTTTTTATTTTTCTTTTTTTAAAAGATTTTAAAAAGTATTTTATTTGTTCGTTTCTCTAACATAGTACTGTTTTGATTGTATTTTTTTCTTTTGTTTTTTGTTGTTCAAGTACAGCTGTCTCCATTTTTCTGCCACCACTTTTCCCCACCCTGCCCACCTGCACCTCCCACCCTCAATCCTACCCCTCTTTGGCTTTGTCCATAGGTCCTTTATACATGTTCCTTGACAACCCTTCCCCTTCTTTTCCCTGTTATCTCCCTCCCAACTCACCTCTAGTTATTGTCAGTTTGTTATTTATTTCAATGTCTCTGGTTATATTTTGTTCGCTTGTTTGTTTTGTTGATTTGGTTCCACTTATAGGTGAGATCATATGGTATTTGTCTTTTACTGCCTGGCTTATTTCACTTAGCATAATGCTCTCCAGTTCCATCCTTGCTGTCATGAAGGGTAGGAGCTCCTTCTTTCTTTCTGCTGCTTAGTATTCTATTGTGTAAATGTACCATAGTTTTTTGATCCACTAATTTATTGAGGGGCACTTAGGTTGCTTCCAACACTTGGCTATTGTAAATTGTGCTGCTATGAACATTGGGGTGCATAGGTTCTTTTGGATTGGTGTTTCAGGGTTCTTAAGATATGATCTCAGCAGTGAAATTGCCGGGTCAAAAGGCAGTTCCATTTTTAGTTTTCTGAGGAAATTTCATACTGTTTTCCACAGTGGCTGCACCAGTCTGCATTCCCACCAACAGTGCACTAGTGTTCTCTTTTCTCCAAATCATTGCCAGCACTTATTGTTTATTGACTTGTTTATGAAGATTTTAAAGATTTTATAAGTTGTGAATGAATTTCCCCTATAACTCCTACATTGCATAGGAGATAGTTTTGCGTTTTGTTTTAATATAATTTATAGATAAATACAACAATTTTGGTGTTTATTTTAGATGTACAGTTTTACTGCATTGTGATAAGAAAATGTTAATAATTCCTATTTTAAAAAGATGCTGGGTTTTTTGTGGTCTAGTAAATGGAAGTTGATCAGGAATGATCTATCTATTACTATATTTTTTACATATGGTTACATTTTTCTTAACAAAAGATATAATTTATTCCAAGTGGACCTATTACTTCCATCAAGCTATGCATTCAAAGAGTCCTACCTAAAATTATGTATCATTAAAGCAGATGAAACTGTTAAAATTGTCTTCATTGAAAAACCAAAATGTTCTAGTGACACTATAAAATAATTAATTTAACATTTTATTATAAATAAAAAGTGCTAAATTAAGATATTTCTTCCATCACTTAAAAATACAAAGAAGAAAAATAAATAAAATAAGTAAGTTTGAAACAGTTTTCACAATAAGCTTTAGCAGATGTGCTCTAAGCAGAAAACTCATTCAATGTATTTATATAAACATGGAGTGAGAGTGGGGAATGGCTTTGGTGCAGCTGGTGCAGTGAGCATTTGTGACAAATGACAAGTTGGGAAAGGGGCCATTGGAGGGTCTCTTTTCATAGAAAGGACAATTTATCATGAAAACATAAGATTATCATATAATTAAGAATTTTTAATAATGCCAACACAGTGTTTTGTCTATGTATATTTCTATGTAAAATTTCCTCAAAGAAAGAAGTGGAAATTATTTCACTAAGTCAGATTTTTAAGACTTAAATGAAACAGTATAAAAATCTATTTTTCTGTAACGTTTAATTTGATCTAATTTCTCAATCTTTGTGATGCAGTTCTTTGTAAACACTGTATTTTTTCTTATCAATTTCTGAAAAGGCAAAGCCAACATAAAGTATCTTTCTGTAGTTATATTTAGCAATAGGTCAGATTCTCTCTGGATTCCCACTGCTTTAAAATGTGATTTCAAAATCTACTAGGCCTGTAGTGGGACAGATTTCAAGGATTTTGAACTTGAATGCATTGTGATTATTTTTCTTTCCTTGACAAAGCTGCAAGGAAAAGCTGTTCCTTCGAAAACACTTTTGTAGAAATGGAGCTGACTGGCTACAATTTTATATAGAGCTTGGCTTTCCCTGTGGGATATAAATAATAATTCTTTTTGTTTCCACAACATCACAGTAATATGAAATTTGCAGAGAATAATAAATAGAACTAGACTGAGCTCCTGTCATTTCATCATTTCATCATTCAGATCAAATGAGCACTGAATGTCATAAAAAGTGAATATAATGTTAACTTTCTGTACTTGAAATGAAAATATTTTACCTGCTAACATATTTCCAAATAACTTTGAAAGAGATGCCTTGCTTTGATTGATATTACTTTATTCACTACACATTACAGACATTGTTATTTATCGACAGGATTTTCTATTGATGTTTTATTCTAAGGTTTAATTTTCTATTAAAATAGTGTGTTTGAATTTACATTTGTAATAAGTTTAAGAGGTTCATGGAATCTTAAAAACACATTTTATTCTTGACAGAGAAATAATCCTTAGTGTATGATATGGATGTGTATAATTGAGAGGTTCCTGAATCCACATAGTTTCTAGGTTAGAATTTCAGCTAAGATTCCTGCTTCCAGAGTAGCTAGATTTTGAAACTGGAATCAAGCTTGCTCTCTCTGTGACCTCATAAGGTTACTACATATTGAATGTTATGAAGATAATAACTGACCCTATCTGATTGCCTTGTTATGAAAATTAAATGAGATAGCCATTGAAAAATCTCCTTACACAGTGCCAGATACATGTTTAATGTTGATAAATGATAGATATTAGTAATAAAAGTGAATTAGTAATAGAACATAGTGAAAATAATCCTGGCCAAGAAATGCTGAGCTCTAATAGGACATTATTATTTATTCTCTCTGTAACCTTGGGAAAAACACATAAACTCCCTGAATTCATTTTAGTGAATTTATTTATTCACAAAATGAAGGTTTTCCTAAGTTTCTTGTACATTATTTAAAACTGACATAAAGATGAAATACAATAATACACGGGATTAAGCCATACAGTCTTATTTTATGGTCTATTCATTTTATTATCTACCTTATACATTAATTCCTCTAAAATCATGAAATTGTTGATGTTTTCTACATAAGTCCATATTTAAAATAAATGGAAACTCAAATTCAAACTGCTTGAAACCATATGTAGAATTTGCATGAGTATAAATATTTTTCATGGTTTCAGCTTTTTAGAAATGTGTTTTTCAATGCTATTTTAACGTTATTCTTAATAGTTAACTATCAACCATGAATTCAAAATAGTTTACTTCTCAATCAGCCATATTTCTTTTATCCCTTTAAAATGCCCTGGTTATATTTTTCTTAGAAAATTCCATACTGTTTTCCATAGTGGTTGTACCAATCTGCAATCCCACCAACAGTGCACTAGGGTCCCCTTTTCTCCACAACCTCTCCAACACTTGCTGTTTGTTGCTTTGTTTATGAAGGCCATTCTGATACCTTTTGACCCAGCAATTCCACTGCTTGGATTATATCCTAAGAATCCTGAAACACCAATCCAAAAGAATCTATGCACCCCTATGTTCATAGCAGCACAATTTACAATAGCCAAGTGCTGGAAGCAACCTAGGTGCCCATCAGTTAATGAATGGATCAAAAAACTGTGGTACATTTACACAATGGAATTCTATCCAGCAGAAAGAAAGAAGGAGCTCCTACCCTTTGCGACAGCATGGAAGGAATTGGAGAGTATCATGCTAAGCGAAATAAGCCAGGCAGTGAAAGACAAATACCATATGATCTCACCTTTAACAGGAAGCTAATCAACAAAACAAACAAGCAAGCATAATATAAACAAAGACACTGAATTTGAGAACAGTCTGACAGTGTCCAGAGGGGGAGGGGAGGGAATTTCAGGGGAAAAAGGGAACGGTTTAGAGCAACAAGTATAAAGGACTCATGGACAAAAACTATGGGGGGAGGAAATGGGAGGAAGGTGGGGAGGGCTGGGGTGGTGGGCTGGGGTGGGGTAAAAGACAGAAAACTGTACAATATCAATAATTAAAAAATACTGATTAAAATTTTTAAAAAATGCCCTGGTTATAAAATTCAGCATAGAAAAAGAATGAAATTGGATGTACAGCTCAAGAAGCTATTTTGGTCACCATATCTCCCAGGAATAACTTGATATAGATTTATAATCCATCTTTAAAATTGATGAACCCTAGGGACTGTAATGGAAATGAAATATTTACGCACTCAAATTTTAACATGATTTAAATATCCAAGTAGAATTTGGAGGGCCAGCTTGGAGGAAATAAAGGAAAAGGAAAAGAAGAAAATAATTGGTTTTCTGTCTGATTTATATTGCTCCAAAGAAATTTTAACTTTTGCATACTGGGCCAAAATATATATTATTGGCATAAGAACTATTTGCACTCAGTATTTCTAGGAATGCACAAGTTAATTGAGCTGGATGAATCTATTCGTATATTCCCAATTTCTTCCACTGAGTCCACTGATTGTGTGTGTGTGTGTGTGTGTGTGTGTGTGTGTGTGTGTGAATTTAAGAGGTGATTGGCAACTCAGCTATCTCCATGGAGATTAGTAGTACATACTTGCTATATCCTTTTAAAGTGGGAAGTAATGCCAGATCCAATGGTACTTAATTATAGAGAATGAGCCAATTTGGGGTCAAACTGTAAGTATTTGGGGATGAGATCTATAGAAAACAAAAACTGTATTAAAAGAAAACATACCTACATTTTCAATATAAAAATATACAAAATTCCATTTCATGAAATTTGAGAAATAGCTACTATTTGAGAGTAGACAATTCTATTGGAAAGAAGGAGTAGGGGTGGGGATTCTCTATGGTGTTTCCACACTTTCTGTGACAGTTTTGTCCTGGACCATCTTTTCAAGGATGTTTGTAAAGTAAACAGCCTGAGAGAATAGAAATAGTGTTTCCTTGTGAGTCAATGCACATATTTGTTTCCTGACTAGGCTAATATCGATAATGTTTCCCTCCCTCCTTAGAAGTTTAGAGCAAACTGAAACTCAAGATTCCACCACCATGACTCAGACTCATTAGAACTTTGGAGGTGAAAGTAACTGATGAAAAATGAAGCCTATGCTACATGCTGTGTTGTGAGTCACACAGTCCTTTGTCTCTATCCCAAAGGTTTCTGTCCTTCTGCCAGCACCTATGAAACTGTGGCAGATGACTTGTTAGCTTAGAAGTCAGATAATATCTCAAACTTCATTTTTGACAGATTCGCTGTGATTCAACAGTTATTTATTGAGAACTTAAGGTGCAAGTGACTGTGTCCAATGTTATATGTACAGAAATAAAAAGAAATTATGTGGGCCATATCCTAAAGGTATTTACCATTAGAGGTGGAGTGGGGAAGCAAGCAACAACCAAAATAGTATAACTTGGAGGAAGAAATGATTTACACAGACACAATACAACTCCAAAACTAAGACAAACAAGAAAACAACCACCACCATCACCAACAAATTGCATTTTGATAGGTGCCAAATGATTATATGAGGGAAAAGAAGCACCCACACTAATGAAGCTATAGTAGTTCTTGATTTGTTTCTATAATGACAGTCATAGCTTAATTTGATATTATGTGGAGAACTGTGATTGAGCATGATACTTAAAACGCAATGTAGGATGTAGATAAGGAAAGAAGCTTAGATCTTCTGTCAGGAGTAAGCTACTAGGGAACACATACACACACGCAAGATTTATTTCAGGATATTAGCTTACATTTGGCAGGGAAGGGACCTATTTCAATAGTCCCTGCAAAGCTGCCTCAACATCTAATGCTACAGTCTGAAGTCCAGCCAGCAGCAGTCAGGAAAGGAAAGTTCATGAGCAGGCCAGAATCTCATGAACATGAGTTGGAATCCCCTAAGGTCTGAATCCTGTGTCCATTCTTATCGTCTCCTGTGTCTGACCTGGGCAATGAAGGAATCCTATAAAAGCCTCAGAGCCAAATACACATACCTGGTCCAAATGATCCTCCATGCCAACAAAGTGAGTTAGCAGATGATCAACAATAGTACAAAATTATTGCTACCTCTGCTTTACCCTCCTAGTCTTGTAAGAATCTCTCTTGTGGCACACCTTAACAAAGTATAGAAGAAAAGGGAATCATGGTAATTATTGGGTTGGCCAAAAAGTTTGTTTTTTTTTTTTTTTCTTTCAGATGGCTCTAGTAGTGCTTAGCCATCTTTAGCTTCATTCAGGATAATTTTGTTAGATTGTATTGTAACAGCTGTCATACCAGCATGCATTTAAAAAACATCTTATCAAAATTGGTGAATTTTGCTCCTTTTGCCAGCAATGTTGTTCATTATCTTTTGGGAATGGATAATGTTCGTTATCTTTTGGGCACTGGTTCTTACCTATGTAGAGAAAAGGCAGGTCATATCATAATCACCTGAAGAATTTTCCAAATGCATGTGCCTCTCTTCTCTGTACTTCCTGCCCACCCCCATGGGGAACCCTGGTTTACAAAATACCAAGTAACTATCAACAGGGTTGGTGGTTTTACACATCAAGTAGAAAGAAAGAAAGTGAAATAATAAATATTTGCAGTCACAAACTAAAAAAATGCTGATTTTTTGTGTAGCCATGTTAATACAGAAGATGGAAGATAATACACAACATTTTCAGTATATTATGCTTTGTTATTTCATAAAAAGATAAAAACACAACTGAACCATACTAAAAAAATTGTGCAGTATATGGAGAAGGTGCTGTGACTGATTGAATGTGACAAAAGTGGTTTGTGAAGTTTTTTTGCTGGAGATTTCTTGCTGGATGATGCTCCACAGTCATGTAGACCAGTTGAAGTTGAGACATTAATCGAGAACAATCAACATTATATCATGCAGGAGATAGCTGACATACTCAAAATATCCAAATCAATAAATTTATTGATAAAAATAAAAAGTGTATCCTTTACTTTATGGAAAAAACCAAATGGACTTTCTCACCAACCCAATAGTTAGTTCTAGCTCAGTTGACACATTAGAGTCATCATACACCTTAACATAGACCTTAAGATTTTTATTTATTTTGAAAATAACTACTACAGAAACTGTTAACAATTCTTATAATCATTATAAATGCACAAAATCATTTGAAAAAATATGAAAAGCAGCTAACTGTATTGAAAAAAATTGCTATCTTGTCATTGACAGCTTACAAAATGTGTTGTATCACCTTCTAAAATATATCATATTTTTCCATATGGCCTACCAGAAAAATGGGTTTCTCTTTAACATATTAAACACATACTAAAATAACTAATTTACCAAAAATATATAATAAATCACCTTCAAATATATAAAGGTCTATCCAAAAGATGTCCAGCCATTGTTAATATAACATAAACACTTTGTGCAACATTAATGTAACCTGGCAGCCAAGGAGAGTGGGCTGAATTGTGCATGTGTGAAAAATGATGACTTCACTGTACTAGTCAGTGGGGGGTGATAGACACCATTGAGTGAGCATGTGTACTGTGTGCCTACTGCATTCAAAATGATTGAACAAGTAGACCAATGAATCTGCATCAAATTTTGCCTTAAGCTTGAATATTTTTCCATGGAAACTATTCAGGTGAATCAGAAGTCTGCAGCTATAGGCAACTGGTGATTGGCAGATTCATCATGACAATGCACCTGCTCATGCATCACGTCTCATGCAAAGTTTTTTGGCAAAACATCAAATCACCCAGGTGACTCAGCCCCACTAGAGCCCAGATTTGGCAACCTGTGATTCCTGGCTTTTCCAAAAACTAAAATCACCTTTGAAAGGGAAAAGATTTCAGACCATCATTGAGATTCAGGAAAATATGATGGGACAGCAGATGGCAATTGGAAGAACTGTGTGAGGTCCCCAGATGCCTACTTTGAAGGGTACTAAGGAATCACTGTCCTATGTACAATGTTTCTGGTATCTTGTAACTTCTTCAATAAATATCTCTTTCATAGGACATGGCTGGATACTTTATGGACAGACTATCTGTCTCTCTCTCTACACACACACACACACACACACACACACACACACACTAAACACTTCCTTATCAATTAATTTAAATCAGCTTGGTCATCTGGTTGGATTGTTCAGAATCAAAGTTGTATAAACACATTTTACTGTCCTAAAGGAGTGCCTTAAGTGTTTTAGCTTACTTACCACTTAATTATGTATGCAATTCTCTAGAAAGAAGCATGGAATTATCAAAACTCTTCAGCAGTTGACTTTTATTTTAGTCCATTTTAGATGATAGAGAGTTTTTGTGCCTCAAATATTGAATGTGAAGATAGTGCCACAAGTTTTACTGTATTTAATGCAGCTTTCCTAAGCATAAAATGGAGAAAATCTTAATAAATACTGATTTCCTTGTCTCAGGTTTGCCTGAAATAAAATTTAACAAATTACATCTTATGCTGAAGTGGGAGCATTAGGCTGCACTCTTATAGTAGAGCAACATTGTTATAAAGGGACAACAGTTCTTCATGAAAAGAACTTTGTTACAGAGTGCTATCACATCAATATTAAAAGAAGCACTGGTCATCAAAATGCTCACAGAAATCGTTGATTTTGCTCACAAATTAGATGAAAAAATGCAGGCTACAATACGTGAAATGAAGGAAGATGCATGGGGAACCAATAGAGATGGAAGGAAAACTGGGACTCAAATCAATGGAGTGGACCAGAAGGAAGAAACTAACAACCAAACAGAAAACGAGGAAGAAACAAGAATTCAAAAAAATGAGGAGAGGCTTAGGAACCTCCGGGACATAATTAAACGTCCCAACATCCGAATTATAGGGGTCCCAGAAGGGGAAGAAGAAGAGCAACAAGTGGAAAACTTATTGGAACAAATAATAAAAGAGAACTTCCCCAATCTGGCAAAGGAAACAGACTACCAGGACATCCAGGAAGCTCAGAGAGTCCCAAAGAAGTTGGACCCAAGGAGGAACACACCAAGCCACATTGTAATTCCATTAGCCAAGATTCAAATGAAGGAGAGAATTCTAGAAGCAGCAAGGGATAAGGGAACAGTCACCTACAAAGGAGTTCCCATCAGACTGTCAGCTGATTTCTCAAAAGAGACCTTCCAGGCAAGAAGGGGCTGGAAAGAAATATTTGAAATCTTGAAAAGCAGGGGCCTACATCCAAAATTGCTCTATCCAGCAAAGCTGTCATTTAGAATGGATGGACAGATAAAGCGCTTCTCAGATAAGGTCAAGTTCAAGGAGTTCATCATCACCAAGCCCTTATTATATGAAATGTTAAAGGGACTTATCTAAGAAAAAGAAGATAAAAATATGACAGTGATAAGACAGCAAACTCACAGCTATTAAGAACCACACCTAAAACAAAAGCAAACTAAGCAAACAGCTAGAACAGGAACAGAACCACAGAAATGGAGATCATATAGAGGGTTAGCAACAGGGGAGTGGGAGGAGGAGAGAGGGGGGAAAAGGTACAGAGAATGAGTAGCATAGATAGTGGGTAGAAAATAGACAGGGGGAGGGCAAGAATAGTGTGGGAAATGTAGAAGCTAAAGAACTTATGACACATGGACATGAACTATAGGGGGGAATGTGGGTGGGAGAGGGTGTGTAGGGTGGAGGGGAATGATGGGGGAGAAATGGAACAACTGTAATAGCATAATCAATAAAATATATTAAAATTTTTTAAAAAAGAAATGCAAAAAAAAGAAGTACAATATTGTTGCAGTAAAGAATAAAAGCTTTTATTGTTAAATAATAAATTATTATAGTGTTAATTCAATTCTCTGTCAGATTTTAAAGTATAACAGTAATAATCATCATTAAAATTTGAAAAATAAATTGAAAAATAGTTAAGAAGAATCATTGTTATTTTAGTGTAAGACTAAGAGACAATCCAAAAATTGTATTTGAATAGTATGATCCTAAATTGAAATTATATTCTCTGAAGTCCCAAACATATGGACATAAAAAACCCTCAAAGCTGCCAGTATTTTAATATTCTTAATAAATGTCTTCAGTAACATTTAAACACAATTTAAAAAATAATTCTAATTTTTATTAATCCAGTTATTACTATAATAATTATTAAATCTTTTTTAAGTCAAAATTGACTTCACCAGTCAGTGGGAGTAAAACTATATTTCCTCAGGAGCTGATCAGAGGTCTTCACTGAACAAGAAATTGTACTGAAGAAAGAAAGGGTAGGCTTTTATGTTTTAGCTAATAGATCGTGTGAGCCAAGGAAGGGTAAAATGGTTATACAGCCCAAATGAACAGAAATTGGAAGTAGGGAGAGCAGAAAAAAAAGGAGAGAGGAAACAGAAAGAGAAAGTGGTCAGGTAATGTCATGGATCACCAACGCGCTTGAGTTACAGAAGTGGCTGAGAAACTTGTAACTAGACAGCCATCATTGATCCTGAAGTCATTTAATTGCGAAGAGAAAATTTTCTCATCTTCCTTAATCTTCTGAAGTGAGGAAAATCTGTTCAACTCTCCTCTAAAAACAAACAAAACTAGGAATTAATCATCTTGAATCTTTCCTGTGGCTTATTTGTCATCGTCATGTTTTGTCAATTCTTCTAAGTAGTGGCTTTCCAATTATACCATTCATCAGAATTGCCTGGGCAATTTTTAAAACACAATGCTGGGATTCACGACCAGTTTTTGACATAGTAAATTCTGAGTGAGGCTCGACAGCACTGGTCAGGGCACCACATGTTGAGAACAGCTGCTCTAAATGGTAGTATTATCGGTTAGGATTCACTTTCCTGCTGCCACCTTCACTCAGGCCACCATTATCACCCACCTGGATGAAAGTCTCCTAACTAACCCTCTACTACCCCTGTACTCAGTTCCTAGAATAACCTTTCAAAAAATATAAACTTGATTGAGCAAATAAAATGTCTACAAAAGGCCTCCTCTGTCCACATTATGTAAAGTGAACTCCTTTCCCTCTGTATCCTACTCCCCAAATGCACAGTGCTTTGTATTTTAAGGGTATATACCACTATCTTATGTTTTCTTATGTAGTATGTATTATTTTAAAATCATTCTGTGCGTGAGGATCTCCTCTACCCTGCTTATATCTCTGCTCCTAAATAGTGCATGGCAGATATAGCAGGTTTTATTAATATTTGTTGAAAGAATAAATAAAATTGCCTGTGTGCATTGGTTCGGAGGATACCATTGTTTTATAGAAATTAAAGAGCAGAATTCTATATCTAGGTGAGCATGGCAAGAGAGAAATGATGTAATTGAGAAAAAAATCCCTAAATTACTTAATTCCCTGGAATAGAATCTCAGAAGCAAAGATTATAAGAATGATATTTTTCTTCCTCTATCTTTAAGAATTTTAACACATTTCATGGTTCAGATTTTCCAAAGATGTTTGAAAAGATATTAAATCAATATTCTCTAGAGAAAAAGGGAAGGGTAACATCAATTTTGGAAACAAATTGGCTATAATTAAACCTGACTTTTCTTTGATAACCTAACCATTCAGATACAATGGTATTACTAAGTAACTGGTGACTATTGTGAGGTAGATTTGCATGCACTATATATTTTAGAACTTGGCATGCCAAATTATTCTTGAAAATTTGACTTGGGTATTAAATTCATAAGATGTCTCAGTCTGATTTATATACTGTTACAAGTATTTGTCAATGTATAAACACACAGATGCCTGCATAAACATGTCCACATGCATACCCACATGCAGGTATGCACACCCACATGCATGCACATGCACAGCACACTGCAGAACTCGATTCAACTACCTGGAGCATTTATAAATAGGTTAATACACCTGTTTGTGAGGTGTGGTAAAGAGGACAATAATATAAGGTGAATTTAATTTTCCCCCAAATAGTTACTTATTTCAATTATCATTACATTTTAAGAGCTTTATGTGCGATTCTGGCTTTTAATAATATTTTTTAAGTTGCCTAGTTCTTTTCAAATTTTCCATGGAACTTCAGATTGCAGGAATTTCTATTTTATTTACATTCTTACTCAGAACTCTGTTGTTTTCTAGCTTTGTGACTTTAGGCCAGATACTTGTCTTCTCTTGCTTCAGCTTCTTCATTCATAAAATGGGGATAATAATACCACTTACGTCAAAAGGTTGTTTTGAGTCGATTCATTATTACATGTAAGAGTGCCTGACTCATGGTAAATTCTCAGTAAATATTAATTTTGTTATTGTTTTATATTATTATTAAATATCATGCTTCCCTAGATTATATTGTTTACTACCAACCAGAAGCCATTGTTGGCAAAAGTAGGAGGATAAAAACCAGTGAAAAGGTGAATGGAAATGATGATGCCTCAAAGTTGAAAGCTTTATCTGCTGGGTCCACGTTCATCTGGCTGGATCCTAGGGATTGTGGCTCTGGGCCAGCTGGCTCAGGGAGCTACTGGTTTGGGAAAATGGAGTTTTCTGGCATCCAATTCTGATTCTGGAAACTGTGAAATGGAAACAGAAGTACAATTTAATGAAGACCTGCTAGATACCAGGTAATGGCATTCATGTTGTTTTATTTTAGGGTTGTTAGTATTTTTATTTTTATAGATTATAAGGGAAAAGATACAGACATTAGTTAACTTATAGAATGTTACACAATTTTAAATCATAGTGTCAGAATTCAGTCTTGGTTTTGTCTAAATCTAAAGTTAATAAACTCGTCTCTCTCATGCTTTGTTTTGATAGAAATAAGCAGTGAATTTCAAGAGTTTCTGATACACAAATTAAATCTATCTACAATGTGAAGACTGCCTTCATTTTATATAAAAACAAAAACTATCCTTTTGGGAATGTTGGCTTCCTGCAACGAAGGGTAATCAGATAAGGACATAGGTGGCTAGAATCTTTGGGGAATAGAATGAAAAAGTAAGGCTACTGGGGGCAACAGCAATCAATTTCTAGATTTTAATATTAATACTCTAGACCTGACACCATTACCAAAGAGAAATGATCTTGGCTTCTCTCTAAACTAAAAATCTCTATATTCAGCTCAGCCAAGTCCACACTGGCACTCTGAAAAACCAGACAGGTTAAAGGTATTTCTGCAACACACTAAAGGTACATGGAAAAAAATACCAGATCCCAAACGTCTTTCAGAGAATATCTAGTTCATTTGGCAGATTTATTAAAACACACAATGCTTCCCATCCCTGAACCCCAGAATTTCTGATTCACTAAGTCTCGGGTTAAATAAGAAAATGTGCAACTCTAACAACTTCGCAGGCAATGCTGATGCTGCTGGTCTCAGGCTCTGCTCCAGGAACCACGGCTGTAGTCTCAAACTCATTTCATATGGGAGTAGACTGAAGCCCAGATGACAGTGGGTCTGAGGCTGCACAGTAAATGATCTTGGAATGGGAAAAGGAAAAAAGGATCACTGAGACGTGTCCAAAGAAATTATACAAATCCAAGCTTGCAACAGTATGGTTGTGGGCTTGTCCGAGTTTACTGTTAGTGCTATAGCCACAATGGTGTCCAGACACTTCTGACTAAATTAACCATCAGGAAAAGGAATCAACATAATATGTTTCATGCTATTATCTTGTAAATACTAACAATTCTTTTGAACCTTATTAGAACTACTTCTACTACTCCATTTTAATATTGTAATAAAAATTAATGAAACAGAATTTTGTCTGAAATGCATTAGAAAAATTTGGACTATGTAAATCATGTAGTCAAAACTGTGTTTTCAGAAAAAAAAATGATTTTATTTCCTAGGCCAAATCAGATGGACTGCATTTGGTTGGCAAGAATGCTTTTTGAAAATTATTTGGATACTAAGATGGGATTTAGAGAAAATGACAACTATCTGCCAGGAGTAATGAAGAGAAAAAGAACACCAAGCATTACGCATTATCAAATTTTGGGATGTCATTGGCATTTGTGATTTTTTTTTTATTTTTCATATAAAATATTCATATTATTCTAAATTTGCTGAAGGTTTATGCTACTAATTATGATCATGAAAACATTCTTCATCACATATTGTTCAAATATTGATTGATCCACCAAATAAAATTCTACATCTGTGATAGCTGAACAACCTATGAATTCCAAGGTTCTACTGTGCTACTCAAATATGTGAAAAGCTATTTCCATTGTGAGTTTTGGAATTTTTCTTTTTGACATGACAAGGCCCATGATCACAATTCTACAAGATACAAGGAATATAACATTTTGTTAAAAACTTCTGAGTATGTACAGCCTTCACTGCTCAGAGGCATGAGTAACACCCCAGACGAACCGAAACCATATTCCTGTGTGAGCATTCCCCTTCTTCCTTCATCCCATTTAACTGAGTGAGGTAAGAATGTGATTGCATTTAGTAGTTATTAGAGATCATTAACCACGATCACTCCCTTTTTCCTTTGTTTATATGTTTTACATTCTTCAAATACAACAGCCTACAGAGTCTCCCAAAGGAAGAAAGCCAATAGAATTAAAACATACAAATTTTGGGCCCAGTGATAGATGGAGTCTCATCCTTTCAGAGCTGTGTATTCTTCTCATGATGATGCCCTACCAATGAAATATATTTATTTAAGGGGTAATAGCATGTGGGACCAACCAACCAAGTACAGAAGGGAGACTCATTCCCTAAAGCAAAATTTTTATCATAATCTATTTGAATTTGTGTATTAAAAATTTACAGAAATTTAAGACTGGTATGAAACACCACAATCTAATTTTCACACCACTCTAAGTTTTGCTATTTGAAATATTTGACAAAAATGAAAATAAAAACAAACTAGGTCAGGAAATTACATATTTCATCACTGTTAAAAGCTTTCATTCAGTTAAAAGAGTACCATAATTTTTCCTTCAAGGATATTTTTGTTGTTGCTCTTTTATAATTGTATTGGAAGCAGAGGCAATTTTAAGCTTGACAAAGAAAGGTAAACTAGAAACAGATTACTCACCATCTTTTCTTTCCCATGCATTATGCCAAGGAAAAAATAATAATAAAGGCACTTAAACATTTCACTTAGATATATTGAATTTCACAAAAAGCAGCATTAGTTTGTAGTGAGTATTAATTAAAGTCATGTAAATGACTTCCTAGATCTCTATCTTATGTCACTTTTATATTTTCCAACTCATCTCCTCATACTTTTTTCATTCCTTCACAAATAGGTATTCAATCTAAAATATCAAAAAGGTTGATATATTTTGTCAACATAATATTTCTTTAAAAATCTACACGTTAGAATTATAGTTAAAAAGAAAGTAAAATATGTCAAAAAATAAATTAAAGACAGCCACAGATTATTTGCCATGCATTCTTTTAAAAAGCATAGAGCAGTGAAACAAAAGCATTCACAGTGCTTGGGTATAATTTTGGTTTAAGGTAATTGGTCCTCTGGACCTCATATTTTCAAATTATGGCTATTTGAAAAGAATGTTAATGGGAGACAATGAATGTGTATAAAATTATGGAAATAGAGAGTCACTCATGGTTTGCTAGTGTATTTCTTTGCATGTGAGCAAAAGGGGAGGAGCAATGGAGTCAGAAAAATTATTTTACCAGGATCATCCCCCAAAAAAACATGGATTCTCAGAGAATTGCAGTTTATTTTTTCTTATACCCTTTTATATTTTGAAAAGGTTGGTTCATCTTCAACTTGGTAAATTACTAAAGCTAGATGTATGTATTTCCATACGGTCAACGTACATCTTATCAGTCATCACAAATATCTTAATTATGATCATTTATTTTTCCCCAGAGTGACTTTCAGAGAACACCAGTCCTAAGGGATTTGCACACATACAAATAAAAATAATTGGGGGCAAATAAATAAACTACTTAAAGTACAATCTCCCTCTTGAGAAATTACAATGCCTCTTAACATATTGGAGAAACCAGAATTCCATTATTACGGAAAACAAACTTAAATGATGTTGGGACAAATTATCACTTGACAGAACTAGTGATCTGTGGACATACTACAATAAAGGCTGCATGTAAACATAGATTTAGAAACTACAAATGAAATAAAAATAAAGAAAAATAGAAATGTGAGTATCCAATAGGGAACCAAACATGCACACATATGTGGTTCATTCTAAATATTCCCACATCTTTAAAATGTAAAAACAAGACTGAGATGCCTTTGATCCAGGTAAAAGAGGTTTGCTCTTTTTCCAAAGTCTTTGTGGTTTTAGACATTGATTTAGAAGCTTATAGGTTTAAGAAAGCCACATTTTATTATTTTACCATTTGCTTCTTTCTTTTTTTAAGATTTTATTTATTTATTTATTTTTAGAGAGGGGAGAGAGAAAGGGAAGGAAAGAAACATCAATGTGTGGTTGCCTGGCCTGCAACCCAGGCAGGTGCCCTAGACTAGAGATTGAACCAGTGACCCTTTGATTCACAGGCTGGCACTCAACCACTGAGCCGCATCAGCCAGGGCCATTTGCTTCTTTGTCTATGACTTTATCTCAGTTTCCTTCTCAGTAAAATGGGAATAGTACCAAATATACAAGATTGTAAGGATTGGTGAGTTAATATATCTTCTGCCGGGTTTATTCGACAGTCCATTGGCATATTTTGGGAACTGATTGACTTTGAAATTTCACTCTAGTATGAATATCTTAAATGAGGGACTTTTTACATTTTATTGGAATAGTAGAAAGAAACAAATTATTTTTAATCATTTTTTTCTTTTTTTAAAGATTTTATTTATTTATATTTAGAGAGAAGAGAAGGGAGGGAGAAAGAGAGGGACAGAAACATCAATATGTGGTTGCCTCTTGCAGTCTCCCTGCTGAGGACCTGGCTCACAATATAGGCATGTGCCCTGACTGGGAATCGAACTGGCAATGCTTTGGTTCACAGGTTGGCACTCAATCCACTGAGCCACACCAGCTAGGGCAAAAAGAAATAAATATTAAATTTACACTTTTGTGCATAGATTAAATACCTCTTTAAGTGTAGCACCCATGTTTTCATCATCAGTATACCCTCCAAATTAGCAAAATCTCATAAAAAGAACAAAAATTTAATGAACAAATTGATGAATAGAGGTAGAAAAATAATAGATATATAGAGCAATCCACATTCACACTATTAATAACTATACTATGGTGGGACATTTCTGAACAATTTCCACATAATAAGATCGTGTTTTATATTATTTATAGCCATAAAATATATGCAAAGTCCTCATTTCACTAAGTATTCTATGATCCTAAATTTTACCAGCCTCCAAATCGCTGTTCCCACCTATAGTCCATTGGTGCCATATCCAACTAACTTAACTATAGAGCATTTTACATCATCTCTTAAAATAGGCTGCCTGTATGTCGTAATCTCATAAATTAGAAGTTTGATTAAAAGAGTTCCCACAGAACACATAAAATTTTCAGGTAAGACCTCACACTTCCAAAATACCCAGGGAAATGTAAATGGATTTACTTGATAGGAGGAATTAAACAACAGCTAACACATAGGCATTAAAAATGCATCTATAGTGTCTATAAAGCTATTAGTTACTATTTCAAAAAGAAGTGAATGAAGTCAAGGAACTACTAAGCAGGTAAATGTTAGAGGTGGTATTTGCCAGGCCAAAAATACTCAAGGCAGTGCTGTGATGTCAAGCCTAGGAGTCTTCCACTTTGTAATTTGATGCCAAGGATGGATAAGTTGGAGTAGGCAATGAAAATAGGTACAAAAAGAAAGAGAGATGTCAAAAATAAACATTCTTTTCCAGTGAAATGGTTTTGTCATTGTGTGTAAATGTGGTTAATGTGGATGCATGGGGATATTTTTAAATACAATTGCATTTTGTAGAAGAAAGTACAGATTACCCATGATTAATATAGTTTAAGTTTGTCAATTTGAATTTATGGAATGAACATATAATATCCAAATCTATGCCAAGTTGAGACCTTGCATAGGTGCAATAAGAAAGTGCAATAAAATATTGTTGCACTTAGTATACTCACTTATATTCTATAAGATTTTGGCAATTTTAGCTTGCATCTCTTCTACCATATGATAAATTATCAATGCAGCTGATTTTCTTGTAAAAGAGATAGTTTTTGATAAGCCTCTTGGGTGCATTGAAGAGGAAGGGTTGGGTTAGACCACTAGGTGGTATGTTTGAAAATATAGATGTTCACTGAAATATGTTCCTAGGGCAATCACTGCTAGCAACTAACTCACTGCTGAACTTTCAATAGCCTAAGTAGAAAGAAATACTAATCACTAGGGCTGAATCAGAGGAACAATAAAGGGACCTAAGAGGCTCTGCAAGACAAGGATATGAGTTAACAGTTACCAAGGGAAGTATCTTTTGGAAAAAAATATCAGATATATAAAGGAGACTGGTCTAGTTTTGTAGGTGATATGTGACACAAATCTTTTTCCCCTTTTCCTAAATAAATCTTTAAACTTCCATTCCTATAAAATCATGTACAAGTAACGTTGGGAAAGAAAAGCCCTATAATTGTATGAGAAGGAACAATCTTTCACGATTATTTGCTAATACAGTAAGTACACTTGCAAAATATTTTAAACAACTGCCCTAGAGGTAGGTATTATTGCTCTTGCAATTCTCAAATTTACAGATAATAAAATAGAAACTCAGCAAAATGAAATGACCTAATTGACTAATAGAAGCAATAATTAAAAACTTAAATTCAGGTCTAATTTTAATTTTACATCTGATTTTTTTTTTCTGACCACCAGGCCAAGACATATTATTGTTATTTATGTAGAAAGAAGCATTTGGATATACATATTTAAACATTCTCCTTATTTGGAGGTGACCAGGAAAAGTAGCTGATAAATTTGAAATTTCTCTAGCATAAATATTCTAGTTGAAGAGAAAAAAGACAATAATTTTGAGAAGAAATCATGTTTTGATTCTATACAGGGATGAATCATCTGAAAAGCACTGAATATTTTAGGAAATTATCATGCTGGCTATTTGACATTTGAAAGAGACAAAGGATTCATCCAGAGATAATACCTATACAGTGCATGACCTACATAAAATATCCATAACACCAAGAGACGTGCTCAAAAAGACAACAAAAGAATAGAGAAGTCAGGGAAGCCAGACTAACAGTGGGAGTGAAAATAAATCTTTCTTTAAGCCCAGTGAGAGAGAAGAATCCTAATGGAAAAAAAGATAATGCTTATGAAATGAATGTGGCCATAGCCACAGAGTACTTGAGAGAACAAAATCACAGGTTAACAAGTAAGAGTCACACATTTCAAAATTTTAGATATTAGCTGTGACTATAGGCCTATTCCAATTACTGAAAAAAGTATTACATCTTACAGAATTTTATATAAACAGTCCCCAGGATATATTTTCCCAAGCACTGCCAGCACATTTGTTGAAAGGAAACTACAGCCAAAGTGTGGTAAGAGGGTCATTTCCACTTTTGTGCACTGCCAAGGCTTGAGGATAAGGCAGGAGGGGTCAAATTTAAGGATAGAAGCACTCTGAAATTGAAGTTACAATGACCAAAAGAGAGTGACATGCCTTGAGCAACAAAAAGCTGCTTTTATGCTAGAGTGACAGAGTGGAGAAGTTGCAACAGAAACTGTATGATCTATAAATCTTAAATATATACTACATCAATGTGTCTATTTAAAATGTCATAAATTACTGTGATGTATTCATTTCATAAGCAATGCCTGTTTCTATTATGATTTCTCTTTGCCACTGTGATTTACCTTCTCCATTAAACTATGATTTCCTAGAAGAAGGCTTATTTCTACCACAGCTCTTTGCACATAGGAGGACTTAAAAAATTATTAAATTAATAACTATCCCAAATAATCTGAGGCAATTATTCAGCAAGAACCTGTTGCATGAATGATTCTGAACAAAGTACATCTTTGGTAGGGTGAACTGACATGAAAGAAATGAATAATATTATCATAACCTTTGAAGAGTTCATAATTTTATTACAGAAATAATACAAATTCGAGTATCATCTACATAACAATACAGAGCAGTATATTATTTAAGAATCAAATATTTGTTAGAGGCATAGATGCTATTTTAACAATAGTAGATATTATGTTCATAAGAGCTAAAAATTCTTAAATGTTCACTATGTGCTTGATTAAGTCCTAATGTATTATCTTAATTATGCTTCACAACAAATGCATATGTGAATACCATTACCATTTTCATTTTAAAATAACAAAGCAGTAACATTTTGGAGTCACATAGGTTGAGTTAGAAATGAAATCAAGTTAATGAATTCTTATTTTTTAAATACTATTTTCACACACAAAAAGTTGAACTTGACACACAGTAGACATTTAATATATCTTAGGCTGTTTAGAATCTGAAGACGTGCTAAGGGAATTTAAGGGGTGAAGGGGTTACTAAATGTGGAACTGAGAGATCAGAAAGAGTTTCCTGATGAGGAGCAGAAATAATTTCCATGGATCAAAAGAAGAAAGTCAGTTAGGATTGGAGAAGCTGATCAAAAAAGCAAGGGCTTGTTTTAAGGGATGTGATTGGCCTCTACATGGACTAATAGCGTAATAGGTCTACTTTAACTGAGGAATCAAAGGAGTAAATTCGTATATAAAATTTAAGAATAGAATATTGCCTTCTTAAATTAGCAAAATTTAATTTACTAAATTCTGTTTCTTTTTTTTTCAGAGCAAGGAGTAATATATATATATATATATATATATATATATGTATGTGTGTATGTGTATACATATACACATACACACACATATATATACACATAATATATATATATAATTTCTTCCAGAAATTATATAGATTGCAAAAACAACAAAAGAGAAATTACTTTTGCTTTTCTTCTATTATATTTAAAATACAGGTATAAAGTAGATAATAAGTGCTATATTAATATAAAACAGCAGGAGCTGCAAAATGAATTTTTGCAATTATGAGTCTGCTCTAAGTGTTAAAGAGCCAGAACATCTTTAAAAGAAAACATTCAATCCTCAACTGAGAATGAAGCTCATGTGTTCAACCTAGCTCAGCCTTCCTTCATACATTAAAAAAAAATAGAGCTTCTTTTTACTTCAAGTCCTTAACTCATTAATATTTACACTTCAAGAGACAAGGTGAAGAGAAAGGCAGTTACGATAATTACATCTTCTCACCCATGGTGTATTACCTTCTTTATATTTCAGTGGGCAATCTAATTTCACTATCCTAAACAAAATTACTACCAACTGAGAGACAAGATGATATTCGTATATGTGAGGTGTTCACATTTGTGTAATGCAAAGCCTTGTGGAAAACAGAGAAAGTGCAAGTGCCTACCTGTTGGTGTGATTTTCAGTATTCAGAAGGACTGAAATCATTACGTGCCAATAAGACATGTAGCTGTAAAATACTAGAAGAATCATTTTCACCCATATACCATAGTAATGTGTTACACTTCTACATAAACTCTAGATGCTCCATAGTTATCAGTTTTGCTTGTTCTCTCTCTCTCTCTCTCTCTCTCTCTCCCCCACCCATCTAGATTGACACTCTTTTGAGAGTCGGAAATAGAATTCAAGGTGCTTTTTATATATTATTTTATTTAATTGTCACACCATAATAGGAACTAAGCATAAATAACCCAATTTTTAAGACATAAGAAAATTAAGGCTCAGAGAGTTTAAGAAATTTTACATTTAAGGATTACATTTACATTTAATGTAAATTTTACATTTACATTAATTTACATAATAAGGGTGAAAAAGTTAAAGCGATTTAAACAAGACCTAGAGCTGCTTTGTAGAGCCAAGATTCAAACCCCCATCCTTTCTGATATCAGATCTTGTAACTTTAAACAGTGAAACCAGAAATATGGTTCTGATCTGTTTGAAGGCAAAGCCCATGCCATTGACGCCTTTATCACTTTTATGGTACAAAACTTGGAACCATATGTTTCAAGATATTTGCTAAGATAAAGATAGATGATATAGCACTATACAAAGTTGCAATGCTGTAAAATTATTTTATACAAATATGTTTGAAATTGTTGGAATATATAAGAGTTGGGGAGCTAAGTTTCAGTGAAAAATAACTCCACTAGACACACAGCTAGGTTAATAACATGGTATGATGGACTAAATTGCACTGAAGCCCTGGCTCCCCATGTGACTGTATTTAAAGAAAAGGCTTTTACAGAAGAAAAGTTGAATGAGGTCATGAGGTCCTAATCCAACATTACCGTGTCTTTACCAGATGAGGAAGAGACTGGGGGGGATGTGTGCATACAGAGAAAAGAGCATGTGTGAACAGGCAAGGAGATGGGTATTCTCAAGCCAAGAAGAGGCCTCATGACGAACTTGTCTGCACCTTGATCTCAGACTTCTAGCCTCCAAAACTGTGAGAAACAGATTCTGCTATTTAATCTACCCTATCTTGATATCTTGTTACAGCAGTCCTGGCAGACTAATGTAATTGAGTAGGAGATGATGGGCATGTATGTGCATTGGTATAACAGGAAGCACTGTTTTTTTTTACGCAAAAATGTACTTGTTTTCTTTAAATAATATCAGTATTAGTCAGGATTCCACTGTGGGTAACAGAAATCACCTTATGTTAAAACAGGAAACATTATCATAAAAAAGCTGCAGCTAATATCATATTTAATGATGCAAGAATGAAAGTTTTATCTTAAGATCAGCAGCAAGACAATGATGTCTGTTCTCAGAACTCCTATCCAGCATATTACTGGCTGTGATACCCATAGCAAACAGGTGAAAAAAGAAAAACAAAAAGTATCCTGATTGGACAGAAGGAAGCAAAATTATCATTACTCACAAAGGAAATGATCTGCCTGGCAGAAATCTGATAGACTCAACAGAAAAGCTACTAAAGCTACTGAGCTTAACAAGCTTTTACAACACATATCAATGTAAAAGTTGGTTTATTTTTATACACTAGCAAAGAACAATTGAAAATTGAAATTAACAAGGAATATGATAAACAGTATCATAAAAATATAAAATATTTAAGGATAAATCAAATCAAAGATCTGTAGGATCTATAAATCAAAACAATAAAATATGGTTAAGAGAAATTAGAGAAGATTTAAATAAATTGAATAAATTGAGAGATTTGTTCATGTTGGAAAGATAATATTTTTAAAATGCAACTCTCTTAAAATTATTATTAATGTATATTTGGTCCGTTTTTTAATTGTTTCAAGCAGAAAGTTAAATTTGGTTCCAGTTATACCATCTTGGTAAAAGTAAAAATAATTAATGGTGTTTTGATTCTGACATAAAAATAAAATATATTCAACAAATCATATGTAGTCAAGAGGGACAGAGCAAGAGAAAAGAAATTTGAAAATATGGTTTTACTCTACTTAACAATTAAAGTCAGTTGCCAAGAGCAAGTCACTTCATTTTTCTGAGCTTCAGTGTAATTAAAATGCATGTTGGGAAAAAATGAGGTCTGAATTCAGAGTTATGGACTTAAGAGCTATTTCTGCTGTTTATTAGGCGTTTACCCCATGGTTGGTTAATTTTTGGTGCCAGAAATCCGCATGTACAAGGATTTACACTTGACTTTTTTAAAAAGTCCGTTTGGAGCAAAAACGGTAGGTAATTACTATTACTACTAATTTTTTTGTAAATCAATCAAAATTATACCTATTTTTGTCATATCAGCAAAAATTATATTTCTTGGTGTGCTACAGATTTTTAGTAATTAGTTTATGTGTGCCATGAGATGAAAAAGGTCTAAAATTTCTAATATAGATGGATCTCAAGATATCAGCAGACTGCTTCTACCTTATCTAAGAATTATGAAGCAATCAGCCAACAGGCTGAGAGAATAAAAAAGTTGGGCACACTAATATAGGTGAAAAATCTGAAATAGTGATCTCTGAAAATGAGAAAGTGTAGTAGAAATATCTGGCAGTACTAATAGCCAATTGGAGATTCAAAGATCCTAGTGAAATTCTCTAGCACTTTTCAGTTGTTCAGTCGGATTTACCCAGAGAAAGAGATTAATCAGGTGACTCTGACTAAGCGACAGAGGGGCACAGGATTAAAAGCTATTCCAGAGTGGAAATATAGGATCCAAACTGAATTGTGAAGGAAGTGAAGGCAGTGCGATCATGGTCAGAGGAACTGAGTTCTTCTTGAGGGCCAAAATGATGATAGGGTTAGATGTACTTGAATAAGTAAATGGCATGATAGAAGGTAGTATTCAGAATCCAAGAGGGAAATGAGTATAGTGCAACCTAACAGCATAAACTTCAATTAAGTTGGAAATTTTTAGAGGAGGAGAGTTTGTTCGAACAATACTTAGCAAGAGAGCACAGCAACAACTCCATCCATTCATGACCCCTGTGACCTGCTGACTTTTGCCTTGACTCCAGTCTTCCGCAGAAACCACAGTAAGCCTAGACATGGTAGCAATGTGGAATTCTTAACCAAGTGAGCTTTAAACTGAGTTAGATTCCTTTACTCAGATTGGCCATCTATTAGTTGGATGAAGGTTGTTTAAACTTTCTAGGTTACAACTTCCAAAATTCTCAAAGGATAAGTATATAGTTTGAAGTAGGTTTAAAGAGTCCTCAGAAGAAATGGCTAAAATATATGGACTCAAAAATAAAATGTTAGCAAATATAAGTAATTATAAAATTGGCTATTATTATTCTCCTATTAATTATTATGCTATGGCTTCAAGAAACAAAATTACAAATCAGATTAGAGGTTATAGTAAGGTAGGTACCAATTCAATCTAAGGAAGAGCTCTTGAACAGCTAGAGCTATCCTGACTAAAACATCAGTCCTTTTTTTTTTTCTTCTTCTTTTTCTTTAGGCTATAGGCTCATCAGGGAAGAAGGAGCAAATGAGAGGCATTTCATCCTACTTTCTGAGAGGGCAACAGGGACTGTTTCGTAGATTTCTGAGTTACTGTTATGGTCTGAATGTTTCTGCAAACCCCCCTCCCTCAAAAATTAATTTGTTGTAGTTCTAATCCCCAAGGAAGTGGAGTTTGGGGAAATGATTAGGTCATAATTCACATAAAAGGATTAGCACCTTTCTAGAGATCCCAGAGAACTTGCTTTCGCCTTCCCCTATGTGATAGCACAGCAAGAAAGTGCCCTCTAAGACAAAGACAAATCTTACCAGACACCAAATCTGCCAGTACCTTGATCTGGGACTTCCCAGCCCCCAGAACTGTAAGAAATAAATTTCTGTTATTTATAAGCCATCCAGTTTATGGTGTTTTAGTTATAACTTGAATAAACTAAGACATACTTTTTCTTCTCCAGCTAAGAGATCTGTTCTTCCTAATTCTGTAATTAGTAAACTCTTGAGCTGTGTACGAATCATCTTTGTACAGAATTTCTGATGGTAACATAAAGCTATATGAAATCCAGAGAACTAAATAATCAGTGGAAAATCATGAACAAAGCAATGAACATGAGATGTGGCAATGGCATGAGACTTAGAAATGATGTCTTCTGTTCTAGCAGCTGCATATGATGGAGATATTTTTTGTATACTACATATGAAGCCTTGCAACAGGCCCTACCTGCCTAACTGGAATTTGGCCCATGAACTAAATTAAAATTATATCGTTACAATAAAGCATATTGATCATTCCCTCTGACAGCGGGACACATTCCCTACCAGGAAACCATTCCTAATAACACAGCAGGATATAGTTCACACACCTGAATGATATATCTGTCTGAAAAACCATCTTCATGTAACCTGACAGAACATTCTGCTCATGTTATTCTAGTCTGAATTGGAAATGATAGCACGCTTTCTGCAATCCTCTCTTTTCTCTTTCTACAATTCCCAAAAGACTCATTTCTTTATTATTTCATTTATTGTGAATGCTATAGTCTTTCTTACTTGCATACACTGGCTTTGATTTCAGTGCCAACTCTGCAGTAATTCCATGCAGGGCACTGAGTGACAAAGTGTTGATGCTAATGTACTGGAAAACAAAATCCTTCAGTTTATCGATTGCACTAGAGTGCTTAATACAAAACTAGATCCTTTTGTATTTTTCACTTTTCTCATTCTCCTAGACTCAGTTATTTTTTTTTTTGTCCAGGTCACTTTTATTCTTTGGATTACTTTTCAGAAGATGGCAAGGAAAAGATGCTGAGTTTCCAAATTACAAATCAGCTTTTTGGAAAGTGAACATTTCTGTTAAATCAACTAGATGCCTCCCCAAATATTTCAAATGTTTAAAGCAATGAACCTGTCTGAATTTATTGGTTGTAATATTAGGTAACTATAAGATAGAAACATGGCAAATTGACATAAAACATATATTAGAATATATTCTACTCAGTAAAATTGTTAAATTTAAATTTTTATGTCTTTTTTACTTATTTCCATAACCACAATTTTTATGCATTCCTCTTTTATTGTGGTAAGAAGTTTTTTTAATCTTTTAAAATACTATTTCAATAGTGTCATTTGCAGAATTTTTTTAAAAAAGGCATCTTACCCCTTATGTGTACAGGATAAATTTTAAACTCCTTAAACTGGAACTCAAGGGATTGGCTAATCTAACTAGCTCCTCCTTTCTAAGTATTAAATCTACTCTTCCACTTCAAATTCCTGCTCAAGCCAAACAGATTTACTCATTGTCTCACTTTGTCGCTGTTGTGCCTTTGCTAAAGGCAAGTTATTACCCTTCCTATCTACCTGTCAAAATAATATTCCCCAGAAAATTTCATGCTAAATTTTACCTTGCTTTTGATATTACGATACTCTTGCTGGTACAAACCTCTGTAAGTGACAATCATAAATAGTTCCATGTCATGAAATAATATTTGATAGGCATGAAACTTGAGAGTTGCCCACTTTCTTAGGAGGTCTAAGTATTATATTGAAAACAGGCTGGTCATCGCAATACGTGGTTTTATTATGACAATTCTTATTTTGTCACATTTACATTAACATTTTTGTCTAGCCAACAAGTTTGTTTTGTTTTTACAGACTTCTCATCTTTCTAGCCATGGAAGATGCTTTGTCAATAGGTTTATTGCATTCTTTTTTGCCCCATACAGAAGATTCGTGATGATCAGGAATGTAGCTGTTATGTTTTCTTCTGCCACAAAATCTACCATAGCCTAGTACCTAACATATAGCAAGCATTCAATACATATCTTCTGAATCAATAATTCACTTCCATAACATTTTATAGGGATTATAGTATAAAGACCATACATAATATTAAAATCAAACTTCATCTGAAAAATATTTGTCAGTATACAATCATAAAAAATGATTCTATGTTTTGTTGGGAACACAACATAAAGTATGCTATGAACTCTAACATAAAAACATTTTTAAAAAGTAGAGAAAACTGGTACTTTTCTGATGGCTTAAGTATATATAACCATTTGTTGGGGGATGATAGGTTCAAACAGTTAAGATATGTTCCCTCCAGGTTCTAATTTCAACAAATAGCTATTGACAACAGTCACTGTGTCAAATTCAGGATATATGAATATTAAAAAATATCCTTCCACCAAATGCTCTAAATGAGGAAACTGACAAAGTAATACATAATCTCAATGTATTGTGATGCAGATTGTGATACTATAACTACAAGTACTGTGAATGCATTCACTTCATACTGAATTAGACAATAAATTTCTGAGAGGCGGTCATATATGTTAGCTGTTTTTTCTGTAACTAATTATTAACCTCATTTAAAACATGCAATGGCAGGTTTGATGAGCAGTCTAAGAGAGGTAAAGGTATGACAGACAGAACATCCTGTGTAAAAGCATAGTGAAGTAGACACACTCAAAAGTTGGCAATTATTTCAGTGTGACTCAAATGTGATTATACCAGGGTCTGGGGTGGAAGAGAGTGGGGGAATGAATAGTAGAGAAACCATCTATACACTATTTTAGATTTCATTCTGTAATAAAAGGGGATGCCATTCAAAGTTTTAAATGAAACAACTGGATTTATGCTTCTGAAGGACCATTGACAGAAAAGTGTTGAGTGAATTACTGAAAACAACAGAAATAAAGGGTTATGATTATTGCAGTGATCTAGATAAGAAATTGTGAAAGTGTGAGCTAAGGTGGTGACATTGAGAATGGAAAAAAAGAGGATACATTTTAAAGAAATTAAGGAGAATCAATAAGATTCCATGGCAGATAATGCATTGGGTTAAGAGATGAAACAGAATTAAAGATGACACTTGAGTTTCTGACTTGGTAGACATTTTAGGCAGTGAAAAGATCCATCTGGAAAGGAATAAAGAGGGAGAAGCTGATTTGGGAGAGGGGGTATGAATTCCTTCCTAATAATCAGGTTACATCCTGTTACATTGGTAATAGGAGAATAGAATGGTTTCACATTTGATTATTGTTAGAACATAGTCTCTCTCAAAGATAAGAGAGTTGCCACTAAGCAATAAACATATTGTTTAATAGTATTTAATGCTAAAATGTTACAGAATTTTTAAACAGAGGGTATAAACTGTACTTCCTTGCATTAAACTTCAACTGTTATGTATCATTGATAGAAATATTTAATACCACTGTTTGTTTCATAACAACTCCATGTCTTATTCAAAGGGATTACTATGTGTTGATTTAATGCCTATTCAAGTAGAAGAATGGCACAAGGGCAGAAGAGGAGGCACTGAGAAGAAAGGGAATCCTGCCTATCATTTAGCATGTTAGTTTAAGACTTCCTGCTTTAGGATTTGTTCACATTATTGCCCTTCATTATAGACTATTTGATTAGTGACTTAATGTCTTCAGCTCCATCGCCTTTAAAGATCTTCCTTTCTTCCCAACTGACTTACAGTAACCTGGAGAGAAACAACTGACATGTATAGTTGACTTAACCAGTGACCATTTTTACCCTGTTCCCTAATATGGCATTACTCTCAGTTCGCACTCCATTTTACTTTAAGTATTTGTTTGAATTTTATTTTTAAAATTACATTTATTAGCCTGTATTCACAGTAGTATAGTAACTACTGCAGAATTGATATTTATGTTGAGTGTTTTAAAATATAACATAACTTTCTTTTACACACTATTATAAAATGAGGCATGCTTACTTTAAATAATTCTAACAATAAAAACATAAAGAGTTAAAAAATCACTAAAAAATCCCATCTTCCTTAGACAATCTATGTTAATACATTAATACATGTCCTTTCAGGTGTGTGTATGGTTGTGTCTGAGAGAGAGAAGAGGGGTCAGTAGTTGATATCAAATTTCATATTCATGGAGTTACACAGTAGTTCCAGTTTTATAATGTTTCTTTTTAATTAAACAAAGCATTTTATCTATCTTTCCATGGGTACATAACCTCTCCTTCTTTGGATATACGAAATTTTATGTCACTACTACACTTTAATAAATTTCAGGTTATTTTCTTTTTATACAAGTGTAAAACATGCTTCAATATGAATTTGTGCTACTTATTCAATTATTTCCTTAATGAAAAAATTTATATACATATTGCTGAAATATATAACAGGAGAGCTGCATCAACCTACAAGTTCACCAGTAACACATAAAACTACCTCTTTCCTTATATACTTAT
The DNA here is from genome assembly GCA_039655065.1 of Glossophaga mutica. Taxonomy (NCBI): domain Eukaryota; kingdom Metazoa; phylum Chordata; class Mammalia; order Chiroptera; family Phyllostomidae; genus Glossophaga; species Glossophaga mutica. Next base: position 82,063,604 of record CM077304.1, read on the forward strand.
GCTAATGTTCTTTTTCTCATTTTTGCCAATCTTTTATATGGTATCCCACTAGTTTGCACAAAAGCCACTTAGGAGAACAACTTCCCTGGTCACCTTCTATAAGATAGCACCACTTCATTCCACAATCTGCCTACCTTATTTATTTTTCATAGCATTTTCACTGCCTGACACAGAATATACTTGTTATTTATTGTCTCTCTTCCCCCACTAGGATTTACACTCTATAAGGGTGTGGATCTTATCACTTTTCTTTAATTTTTCTGGCAACATGAGCAGGTGTAGGCATGTAGTAGATATTCCAAACTAAATTGTTAAGTAAATTTTGAATGAATTAAAAAACATAAGATTTTCCATTATAAATCCATTATGTCTAATGAACTCTTCTGAAATGTTATCATATATTAATTTCTTATAGTCATTTATATATTTTTTATTTTTTTACTTTAGTCTATGGGTTAATATACTTATTTTTGAATCAGTATGACACGTATTTTTACTACATTTCTCTAAATATATTTAGAATTCTAAAACAGCATGCCACATTCCTATTTTGTTCTTAGAATATTTCTAATAATCTTTTGATTTTATTTTCTTTCAGATGATCTTTTAAACCATGTAATAAAATTTCACATAATGCCATTAAAATTTTAATTGGAATTGCACTGAATCTAGAGAAATATTCAGAGAAATGAGACATGTCCTTCCTCTTTAAGACAATACATGCTGTTATTTCAAAACTTAATTTTATTAGTTTTCTTTACACATACTCTGAATATGTCTTAAAAGTCTACACCTAGGTATACTATGCTTTTGGTGTTATTGTAAGTGGGTTAATTTTCTATTACACTTCTAACTGCTGCTTAAATTGCTCTGTGAAAGATCTTGCACTATTAGAAGCTCTCAGAAACACTACATCATAATACCATAAAGCACAGTGAAACAGAATACATAAAAGTGGTTCCAATAAAATATGGATTAATAAGCCTAAAAAATGAACAAAATCAACTAATATTTACATGGGGCTTAAAAATCCATCTCATTTTTCTTTAAAAAATTACTGATAGCAATATACTTACAATTTCTTTTTTTATTGTTGCTCACTTGCAGTTGTCCCTTTCCCCCCAACCCCAGTTGCTTTCCCCTGCCCCATCCAACCTACACTCCCAAAGACAATGCCCTCCCCATTGTCCTTGTTCATCGGTCCTTTATACATGTTCCTTTGCTTACCCCTTCCCCTCTATTCCCCCAATATCCCTTTACCCCCTTCCTTCTGGTCACTGTCAGTTTGTTCCTTATTTCCATGTCTCTGGTTCCTTTTTCCTTGTATGTTTGTCATGTTGATTAGACTCCACTTATAGGTCAGATCATCTGTTGTTTGTCTTTCACTGCCTAGCTTATTTCACTTATAGTTTCATAAATAAGACAGATTGATCTTTATATTTAAGATCTATTTTAGAAGTGTGATTGAGTCATGTTTCTAAACTTTTAAGATTATGATTCTCTGTGTATTAAAAAATGTTCTGTTCATCTTGGTTTATTTGAAACCTAGGAGCGAACTCTTGGGAGTAGATGAGAAATAATGCATACAGTCAATCAACATGCTCATGCTCTAGAACACAGTTTGAAAGAACTCAGATATGCCTTAACTTCAAGAAACTATAAAGCTTTCACAGATGTATCTATAAGGTTTTTGTTTGTTTTACATACACATCATGCTAGCCTTTACATAGTCATGAAAAGTAGTATAGCTTTGCCACTAAGGAAAGAACTAGAAAACTTAAAATAAGTAAAGTTTCCCAAAGGTGTTTTCAAGCCAAACTATTGTTGCTGGGAGAATATGATTGCTAATAAATGTGTTCACAATCAGTTAATGAAAAAGCCTGAGTAAGAAGAAAGCCGAATTTTAGCCTTTTGAGTATTTCTAAAATGACCAAAAGTTTAATATGTTATAGGACTTCTGGGTACTGATCGCTGAATTGATTATAGCTTTTTGGAGAGACTGATTTCTTTATGCCCTATTTCAGCTTGCAAATATAAACCATAACTCCTACACTGTTACAATCGCCATTATCTGAATGAATCTTCCTGTGCAATTTTCAGTAATCATTTTTATTCTCCCATCTGTGCGAAAGACTACTTGATATTACCAACTAACCATCTGCACATTTATGGAAAGGCTGCATAGCACCTACTTATGTGAAACCAGCCATATCCCTTCCCATCACAAGCCAAATTTGCCAAAAGAAGAAACTATTACAAATATTTTTAAATGCCCCTGCTTATATTAAATAAAGATGCATGAGATAACTAATGTAGCATAATCAAGCTTCATAATACAACCATCAACCATAGTATTTCAATGCTAGTTTTATTCTTTGTGAGAAAAAAATGGAGTTTTAAAAATTAATGCATAAAATAAGGAGATGGTTTTAAAGCAAAACTGTGTTAAATTGAGGGTTTTGCATCACAACATTTTCTTGGAAGATAAAAAGGCAATTTCTGCCAATTGTGCAAAAACATCTCCCTTTCTCTGCCTTAGTTACTATCCCCCAGGGCACTTTGTAGCTTTTGCAGTAGAATGAGATGCTGTTATTCCTCTAGGGAATGAAGAAAGAACTAATCTCACCACTTGATATTCACATACCATACTCTAGTTTTCTGAGATTTTCCAAAGAAGACCCTGCTGCCAATCCCCCTCCTCATCACCCCAGACACTGAGCGCCCTCTCCCACAGACTGAGGGCCAGCTTTCTTCACTATCAGAGCTTGAATGTTTTGTATCTTTTCTCTAACAAGCTCCTGTATCTTGTGAAATATTTGAATATACTTGACAACTAAAATCACATATTTTACTAATTTTCAAACATATTTCAGTCTCTAAAATTGCCCTTAATGGGATTTACTCAACAGACTGCATATTTTAACAATCAGCTGGTGTGTTCCCTTGATTGTGCTGCAGATTTGAATACTTAAGGCTTTCTATATATGTTTGATTGAACCTCATACACTAATGAGCCACATAAATTGTGTCTTTGTAGAGAAGACTGTCAGAAACTTCGTGCTGAGGTGTGTGTAAGACGTGCTCCATGCACCCTTTAATGCATGCTTGTGTGTGTGAATGTGTGTTTCTGTGTATTCCTGTGTGTGTGGAGAGAGGTTTTGCTGGTGTCTGGATAGTTGCTGTGAGAGATAAGCCAAAAGAAAATGCTTTTGCTTCAAAATGAAAATGAGCACCAATTTCTAATTCTAAGTTCAGGTTTCAACTGAATAGAATTGTGCATTCACTAAAAAAATAAAACTGAAACTATTTCTTTGATATAACATTAATATTTTAATGATCGATCTTCCATACATCTCTTGTGTATGTACATGAAATGTAGTATATAAACTCTAAAATGCCCTGGTTTTGTAAGTATGTGCTGAACTCAGTAAGATTAAATTGGGAAACAGTTTTGTTTTTGCTTTTAAAGAGCTCTAATGGTTCTTATTTTCCTTCTCCTTGTCAGCAATGTGGTCAGACTCAAAAGTTTAACAGTCACTTTCAGGCAATACAAAAGTCTAGTCTAGGCTAAATAAGTATTTTTATCTTACATGCAATGTAAGATTTCTTTTCTGTCCCCAGACTGAAGAAAGAAAGAGAGAGAGAGAGGGAGAGGAAGGGAGAGAGAGAGAGAGAGAAGGAGGGAGGGAGGGAGGGAGAGAGAGAGGTAAAGAAAAAGAGGGGAGGGGAGGGCAGGGGAGGGGAGGGGAGGGGAGGGAAAAGTCAACCACTGGGGCTATTCATCTTTCATCTTTATTGGCTGCCAATATTTTCTACCACAAGTGACTAAATGTTCAAATACTGGTTTTCTCTCTCTCTCTATCCCTCCCTCTCTCCTCTCTCGGAGAGCACATCTGTGGATTCTTCACCTGCACTTACTGCCCTGCTACAGAGTTGTCTGCACAGACAATGGACTCCGCACACTTCTCACAATGGTGCCTCAGGTCTGGCCGCTGGCAGTGTATCCCTAATAGACTATTTCAGCTGAAATCCTGTCCAGTAAAGTCCCTTCAAGACAGCTTTAACCCAGCATGCACTAGAGCCAGAGTTGCTCCCACTATCTTAGCTCCAACACTCAGTGGAAGAGAAATTTTGCCTTTGGCATTTCTCTTTCCCAGTTTTAGAAGGAGTTTGCATTTTCAAACTTTAAGTGAACATGAGGCCTGGTGGCCTTCACTTCATCCTCTATGCTTTACCAAGAAACAATGTGGCAAGATAACATTTCACACCCTCAAAGGTCTCTCTGAGGACTGTACTCTGGGCCCAATTTCCCTAACTGTGGCCTAAAGCCAAAAGACAGGAGTGGTCCCAGGTGCTCTCTGTTCTTTAAGTTCCTTCCTTGAATCCTCATTCCCAATAAATAGCCTTCTCTTATGAGGATTGTCACCCCAGTGATTGTTGGGCTGACAATCACTGGGCCAGTTCAGCCACTCTTAGCCCCGTGAGGGTGTGTCTAGATCGCTTTTTTAGATAGTTCTCAAAATCCACTGTCCTCAACTTTGTGGACGAAGCCTAGAATCCTGAGCTACAGAAAGACACTACTCTATATCCTGTTACCTGCCCATGGAAATCTACCTATATCCCATGACAAAGCACATGGCATTTTGTCAGAGAGATCTTTTTTATTATGTCTTATTTACCCTATTTTCCCCATTCCTCACTCTTTCACACCCATTGATAATAACCTGGTAGGTGTCCTTTGATGTATTTCACCATAAAATATAATCATATACAAGTATATTTATACATACACAGGATTTGTCAATGCTCTTTAAAAAAAACAGTGTCATATTATCTGTATTTATGTGCATCTTGGCATTTACAATCTAGAATGCTGGTTTATAATTATTTGTTTAGTGGCTGAATGATACTACCTTTCTTCTTTAGCTATAGTGCTTTAGTAAGCATTTGCTGATGTTATATTTTTATAGGATAGATTATCCAAAATGACTGGGTCAATTTTCAATTTAAATTGTTTTACATTGAAAGGCTACAACAATTTATACAAACACCAGCAATGTATGAAAAAACCTCACCCCCACCCCTAGAATCACTGCCATTGGCAGTATTTAATCTTTTAAAAATATACTTTGTGTTACTCATATTTAGTTTGTTTCTATTCCTCCAGCCACTTGTGATATTGATGTTTATTGCTAATTTAGATGTGCTAGTGACAATTTTCTATTCATATTCTTTGGCATTTTTATTTTAGATATTTTATCATCAATTTCTAATTCTTTGTATGCTATACATATTAATTCTTTAGAATTATCTTTTACAATGGTTTTAAATTTTTATTTTTTATTAAAATGTTCAAGTACCTATTAGAGATAATAGTATAGTCAGGTATATGTAGGTATATGTAGGTATAGTCAATACCTATTTTTTAACAATATTGGTATTGTTTTTCTTATTTGCTTATTTTTAATTAAAAAATTAAAATTTAACATTTAAAAATGTAAAAGTGAATTAAAAATTAAAAAATAGTTAATTGTCCTCTCCTATAATCAACCATATAGTTATATGTGTATATGCTACGTAGATATACGCACATGTACCATACACACACACACACACACACACACACACACACACACTTTAAGTTGTAGGTAGCTGTATGTCTCTTAGAAAGTAAAAAAAAATATGTTTTATTTTTTTAAATTATTTATTTATTTTTAGAGAGGGAGGAGGGAGGGAGAAAGAGGGAGAGAAACATCAATGTGAGGTTGCCTTTCTTGTGTCACCTACTGGGGACCTGGCCCGCAACCCAGGCATGTGCCCTCACTGGGAATCAAACTGGCAACTCTTTGCTTTGCAGTTTGGTACTCAATCCACTGAACCACACCAGCCAGGGCAAAAAAAAAGAAAAATTAACTACTTAAATAGTGGCTTAAATGCGTGGATTAGCAATGAGATTCTATTCAAATAGGATGTCTAGTTTAGCAATAGCACGATAAACTAAAGTACTTCATAATAAAAACAATTTCTAAGTCTCATGAATGATCCAGCAGAAGTAAAAGAGATATGTAGATGCAATCTTTGATTTGTGTGTTACTTAGAACCCTTAAAAAGGAAGAATAACTATAAATGTTATCTATAATAATTTTATTACCCCACTAGAGGGTGAAAATGGGGTTTCACCTTTGTATTACTATACACTCACTTGTGAAGGAAAATTATAAAAAGTATCTTTGATGCCAGGTGCTGCTTGATATCAGGGAAATAGCTGTGGGGAAAACACGGTTCCTGTTGTCAGTTATTCCATTTGTAATGAACAATTGCTGTTTTTGACTCCCCAGAATTCAGGCCATTCTGAATTTTTTATGGGTTTTTAGGTCAGAAATTATGAAGAGCTTGAGATTTTACTCTACTTGCTAGATAAGTTATCTTGGTGCAGTGTCAAATATGGTAGCAGAAAAATGTAAGCTTTTGTATCAAAAACACAAAGACATTTCAGTCTGACAGGAATGACAGTGGCAGAAACACCAGCTTAGCACTGATTATCTGAGCCCCATACCCACACCACATGTTTAGGGCCACATTCTGGGCACACAGACAGTGGGGAGGTATTACAAGAGAGGACACCAGAGATTATGAAGCCCTTGTTTTATGTAGAGCTGTGGACACTCTGAACATCCTCTTCTCCAAAGAGAGAAAGATATCACCTGGGGATGTAAGCAAATCTTCTCTAAGCATGTGAGTGGGACATCTCTATCTTTACTGAGCAGGAGTATTTATTTATAATAGGAGTATAAATAAATCTGAGCAAATTGCTTGTAAATACCTCAACTTGAAATAACTTGAGATTCATGGATAATTAACTCCCAACAAAGGGAAATCCTCATATATTTCTGCAAGGGTTTAGCATATGTATTATGAGTGGACAATTTATTGTCCCCACTCTGTACACAGTGTTTTATTTAGAAAGTTTATTGGACCTAAGCTAACTCAACTACATGGTACTAACACTGTGGAGAATCCTTTCTCTCTGTCTCTCTCTTTTTGCTTTTAAACATGTACAAGGGGTAATTTGACGAGGTTCCTAAGTTCAGCATGCATTCTTTGAGAGTATGATAACTTAATAACAGTTTATCAAACACCAAATACATGACACACATGATATAAAGAAGAATTGGGCATGGTTTCTTCCAATAAGGAGCTCAGCAGTCAATGGGGAGTGGGTGGATTGCGGGCACATAACTCTGGTACAAGTGTAAAGAAGCAGCAGAACATGGCAATTAAGAGTGTAAAGACAGCAAACTCACAGCTATTAAGAACCACACCTAAAACAAAAGCAAACTAAGCAAACAGCTAGAACAGGAACAGAACCACAGAAATGGAGATCAGATGGAGGGTTAGCAACAGGGGAGTGGGAGGAGGAGAGAGGGGGAAAGGTACAGAGAATAAGTGGCATAGATGGTGGGTAGAAAATATGAGGAGGGCAAGAATAGTATGGGAAATGTAGAAGCTGAAGAACTTATGACACATGGACATGAACTAAAGGGGGGAATGTTGGTGGGAGAGGGTGTGTAGGGTGGAGGGGAATGATGGGGGAGAAATGGGACAACTGTAATAGCATAAGCAATAAAATATATTAAAAAAAAAAAAAAAAAAAAGAGTGTAAGTTCTGGAGAGAGCCCCTCTTCTTGACTTTTCTAGGTATGGTTCAGGCAATTTATGTAAACTTTCTCTAGCTCAGTAATAATGACCTGGTAATAGTTCTATGAAAATGCAATAATAATGATGATAATAATTAGTATATAGGTACTAAGAAATAGCATACATTTTTGTTATTATTATGCTAAGTGATGGCTATATCTAAAGTGCTTTCAACTTATGGTTGAGAAAGCACTAACTTACTATCTTCTTTTTTTTTTAAGATTTTATTTATTTATCTTTAGAGGGGAAGGGAAGGAGAGATGGAGAGAAATATCAATGTATGGTTGCCTCTCGTGCATCCCCTGCTGGGAACTCTCACTGGGAACTGGCCTGCAACCCAGGCATGTGCCCTGACTGGGAATCGAACTGCGATCCTTTGGTTCGCAGGCCCGCGCTCAATCCATTGAGCTACACCAGCCAGGGCTATCTTCTTTTAATTTTCTTCATAGCATTTATTACTATCTAAAATGATCACATGAATACATGTACATAAGTATATATATTTATTGAGGATTCCTTTATATAATTATATTATAGAGAGGGAGATTTAAACAAATAAGTAACCATATATATATATATATATATATATATATATATATATATATATTTACAATTAAATAAATAATTTTAAATTTATAAGTTAAATATGTATAGTTACTTATTTGTTTAAATCTCCCTCTCTAATATAATTTTAAAAAATAAAGACTTTGTCTATTTTATTTTTCTTGTATTTCAGCTCTTAGGAAATTATCTTGCACAAAGTACAGTCCAAGTAAATATCATTGAATGAAATCTGCTTAGAGTATTCAGGTAAAATAAAAACCACTTGGAAACTCACAAGCACACATGTATTGATAAAATATAAGGTGTTTTTGGTAGAACCAGAGAAAGTAATTTTTGGCTGGAGAGTAAGCTGGAAAGCCATGATAGAATTTGCAAAAGATCTGAGCATACCATGGTAAGGACATTTTATTGTGAAACATTGTAGCACTAGTTTTTCAACAGAAGTATTTGCAGATACTCTCTTTATAAAAAAAAAAAAAAAAACTAGGTCAGCAGCATCGAGAATGAATTGAATGGGGACAAAAGAGAATGCATACATAAATATTATGTAGAAAAAAAAACAGGTAAGAGATAAGTGCCTGCACTAGGTCTCACGAGATGGATTCAACTGGTATTTTACAGACAGTGTAGACAAGATTAGTGAGTAATTAATATGCAGGATGAAGCTGGGTATAGGGTCAACAGAGTTGATGATTCAGATTGAAGTTTGAATATACTGTATGACTCACTGACTTTAGAACTTCAACTACAGTAATTGTCAACAGTTCCTAAATTATTTTCTTTCTTTTTTTTTACAGTTTTCTTTTACTTCCCCCCAGCCCATCGCCCTAGTCCTCCCCGCCTCCCTCCCATTTCCACCCCCCATAGTTTTTGTCCCTGTGTCCTTTATACTTGTTGCTCTAAACCCTTCCCCTTTTCCCCTGAAATTCCCTCTCCTCTCCCCTCTGGTCACTGTCAGACTGTTCTCAATTTCACTTGTCTTTGGTTATATTATGCTTGTTTGTTTGTTTTGTTGATTAGGTTCCTGTTAAAGGTAAGATCATATGGTATTTGTCTTTCACTGCCTGGCTTATTTATTTCACTTAGCATGATGCTCTCCAGCTCCATCCATGCTGTAGCAAAGGGTAGGAGCTCCTTCTTTCTTTCTGATGTATAGAATTCCATTCTCTAAGGAACTGGGAGTTCATCAGAGGCAAAGTGAGTCATTCTAGATTGAGTCCGTGTATCAGTTTACGTGAGACAATGGCAGCTGCCTCCACAAACCACTAAAAAAATAGAAACAAACTTGTGTTTTACTTGACAATATGTAAATAAACTTACATCAAGCGCCGGCTGCACTTATTCCTGTAATCAAAGATGATGTCATTCCAAACCCTAAAGATTAATAGAGGATCAAACCAAAGCCTACAAAAATTACAATAAGGAAAAAATAAAAGATCTATTTAAGCAAAAATTGCAGTAAAAGATTAAGAACTCTTTTCTTTATAAAGCTTGAAACACTTCACAATAAAAATACATTAAGGCAATGTAATTAACTACAGCAAAGTAATAAAAGGTTTCTCCTTCAGCAGAAATCCACAATGTTTCAGACAAAAAACTCACAGGGATAATTTAAACATTGGCCTCAGTTGGTAAAGGAAATAATAGAGAACCACAGAAATTAAGAAAGTGTCAAATTTTATTTGTATCTATGTGGAAAGTAGCTTTATAAAAGCAAAATAGAAAGGATTTTGAAAATAAATTTAAAGATTAAAGTTACCTAATGTTAGACATTTGGCTACGGATCCTGAAGAGCCAACAGAGAGTTGCATGTAAAGAAAGTCACGGTTTGTTCAGCTGCAGGAACACCAGCCTCTCTTCCCACAAAGGAAGCATCATCACCTTTAGCTACTGACTTTGTGTTTAAAAGGTCTCATCTGCTCAGTGATGAGAAGGGTTCTGTATGTTACTGGAACTGAGAGAAAAAAAGCAACTCTGATTTATTGTTTTTTACTGTTTCTTTAGCTTGCCCTACTTAGGCACTTCTATTTACATGATAAAGAAAGAGGAGCAAAAATAGTGACTTTTTTTCTCTTTTGGTGAAGAAGCATTTCATGAAAATTCTGAAATGCCTTTCTGTAGTTTCTACACAGAACAGTAGAGACTTGAACATCGGGTCCAGAATGAAGGCTTATGAGAGTCTGTAATGAAGTGGAGCAGGGGGCACAGAATGTGTACACAAAGACAATCTTTGCATGTGGAAATCTTCTGCTTGAGTTATCTGTTGTTGTTTGCAAACTGACTCTTTTGGTGCGCTAAAATAGATTTAAAAAAAAAAATTCTCTGTGTTAAGAGGAGTCCCAAGTGATGCTTTAATACCATGGAGCATGAAAGTACCATTAGATGATTTTTTATTACTGTGTAATACCTTCTAACGTATAATTAGATATGCCAACTCCCACACATTTACGTGAATTCAATCACAGATCTGAATTATTAAAGCTCATGTCAATATAACACTCTTAGAATGAAGAATCAGAGAAAAATAAATGAATAAACAACAAAGGCTATTCCCAGGAAGGATAGTCATTCACCCTGTTTTCCAATTCTCAAAACAGTCTCTTTGATGTGTCACCAGGTATCTGAATGTGATAGCAAAGAAACTTGGGTATCACGTGACAATAATCATTGCCTGTATTTGCTGAAGGAGAAACAGCCTACCAAAAGGAAAGAACAGAAAAGGAAATAATGTAATTTGTTCTGAGCTTGAATAGGGATGTGCTCAAATAATGTCGTTGTCTTTCTCCCTCCCTAATTATTATTGCTGTTGTTATTAACGTCAGCTGTGCTTTTATTCTGTCGTGTGTATTCAAGCAAGACCTCTAATATGCTCTGACTTATGTGGTGCTTATAATTTACAATTTCAGAAGAGAAATTATATGATCAATTCTTTTAGAATTCTACTCTTGCAATTTACTAACCATATGACCTTGGACAAGCAACTTAACACTTCTGTGCTTCAGTTTATCTATAAAATAATAGTATCAAGGTTCAAAGTTGTGACAACTAAATGATTTCTTCCACATAAAGCATTTGAAATAGTGTTTGGCACCTTAAAAATATTTCATTAAAGTTATATAAAAATATATAAAATTATATATAAAAAGTTACATATAAGAGTAACCAATCTCTCTCCCAGTGTCAATGTTAGAAGTGTCCTGCGTTCCCCTGTGGGTTATGTTCACCTATGGATCAGTCTCTGTGCCCTGCATGAGGTGGGGAATGCAGGGCTTCTTTGCTAAAAATGTTATGGGAATCAGGTGAAATGAGGGAAGAGAAGGGCTAATCCCAGAATCAGAGCAGGGTGAGGGATGCATACTCTAGTTATGAATTGTCTTCATTAAGATTGTTCCAAAAACAGGAGTAAATTTCAGTGTTCAGATGGAGGGGACTGATAAGGGATCAGAAAGGCAGAGGGAGGGGATGCAAAACAAGACATCTTATAGCCAGATCCTTCTACTCATCTGCTTCTAGTACTTCTCACTATATTACCTCCCTCCCCCGACCAATAACTATTTCCCAAATCCTAGCATCATACTGAGCCTTTAGTATGTGGGTATTACTTTACGTCTCCTAGACCGTTAATGGCAAGTGTCTCTGTAGGATGTGACTGTGTGCTTGTACAATACTAAAGGCACTTGCCACTTCAACGGGAAAACTTGTAAATTCAGTCAAAACAAATCATACCAATGGCTTTATTATTACATATAATATTATACATTATATATTAAAATTATACATATTTTTATATAAAGTGCTTGTCAAGTAAATGAGTTAATTTTAAACTGGTACAGTCAAAGTTGAACCACAACTATAGAAAAAGTGTCCTTATATCTTTTATCTTTTGTGGGAAACAGGTTTATTAATTTCTGATTAGCAAATTAACCCCAAAATTACACAATTACTTCATTATAAGTCAGTCTTCTGTCCACAAAGTCCCATCCATAATACTTTCAATGATATATTGGCAGATAAAATCACAGTACAGTAAAACTGGGACAGCTCCAGTGTAAAAGAAACAGGGCAAGAACTGAGCTAAGCCGACCTAACAGTACTTTTGCCCTTTAAGAATGTGTTCAGCTCATCTTCCTTGTTTCTAATGCACTCAAAGGCTCAGCCTGACTAATTCATACTCAGAACAAATTGCATAACACTCCAAGACTGACACTTCCAAAGTTCATCCATTCTATAGTTGCTCGACATTAGAAAAGGGCAACTTTTAAAAAACGAATAAAATAGATTTTTCTCACTCTGCTGTTATGTCTCAAAAACAGCTGAACAGGTTTTTTTGAAACTTTTAAAGTAGTCTATCATTCAACACTTGCCATTTCAACATTGGTACTATTAAGATTAGTAATAGTCAAATTAATTTTTCTGAAGATCTAAATATCTCAAGATTTTAAATATTATTAAATATACAAGTTCCTGATAAGGACTGTCTCTTCATAAAACACAGAACCAGCCCCATATCTTTCCTTTAATAATTGTTTTTAAATGAGTAATTTAATGAATGAGTTAAAATAAGTTCATTATGGAATGCAAGCAATGAATAATAGTGAAATTGAGCAGGCACAGTATCCTGAACTTATTAATTCATGACAATTTTATTTCTAGCACTGAGTCAATTATACTCAAATAATAATGCATGGCACCAAAAATAGACAAAAAAAAATACAAGTGAAGTTTTAGCCGTCCGTATTATTGTAGCTATATCCATTAAATTTATCTCTGATATATTTATCCAAAGATACTTCATACTGAAGTGGTACTAACCTAATTCAAATTGGCTTTGTGAGGAAAAGAGACTAATTTATGAATGTAAATATGACTTTCAGAAATCTAGATTGATTCTAACATCAGGACACCTGAATCTGGGGGTTAAAATAATGTATCAAGGCTCTGTTCTCTCTTCATCTTTCATGTCTCCTTTTGTCAGCTTCCCTTTATTCTGCAAGTACATTATTAACTTTTGTTCTAAAAAGAAAGGAGATTGTTTTGGTCTTGTGCCCAACCCTGATCAATTATTGTAATGGAGGCTTCAGTTGTGCTAATTATCCCAGGTCTTTAGTCCTGTGCTACTCAAGGACGCAAAAGGAAGATCATTCTAATTAACAGAGATACCAGGGATGGGGGTAGGGTAGCTCCATATTGAAAGGGATGGTACAGTCATTACCAGATGGACTCACTTGTTTGCCCTTCCTTTTTTTGCACACATTTTGCAATGCAGTATGGCTTTGGAGCTGTTGCTATCATAGCTTTTGTATTGGGATAGCTTTGTGACTTTCTGTGGCCTACAGAATGCTGCTGCTCTTTCTTGACCTCTGCAACTATGACTAACCGTGGAAGTAAGCACCAGGTAGGCTGATAGAAAACAAGAAATCACATGCAGCCATCTGCCCCAGGCAAGACAGTGATCTGTTCCAGGTAAGGCTGTCTGAGATCAGCCAGAGCCCAGAAAACTGCAATTAACTGCAAATGAACGAATGAGCCAACTGAAATCAAACAAGTTAGTTCATGGAAACCAACTTTGGAAAAAGTAAATTTTGAACACAAAAAAAGAGATAAGTCACTAAAAATAATGAATGGGTTTTCTTTGTTGATTGAAAGTATCTCTAAAAGAAAAGAAAATATTTGCCTGCAATAAGATATATGGCAAAAACCAATAAAATAATTTTATAATTCCCTATAACGGGTATTATGAAAAATAATATATCCTCAATACATTAAAATGTATATTCTATTATGTCTTCTAAATAGAATGGTCTTCTTGCCTAAGAGATTAAAATGGTCTGTGAAAGATTAATAGTTACAGCATCATAAGATAAGAAAAGGTTTTGTGGCTACCATAAATGATTAATAATGTTTAAAAATTTATATGAACAGTGATGTATGCTTTTAGGATAGACTACCAATTAATTCATAGTTTTTAATCTTTTTTTCTTTGCATTTAAAAGCAAGACAGAATAAGACATTAATGAATTAAAATGCAAAGTTAACTCTGAATGTGTGACCTCACCAACCATCTTGGTACAAGATTACGGGTAAGCCAGTATTAGTGAGAGGGAAAGTCAAAAAATTAGAAGGATGATTATTATCGGCTACTACAGCAACAGAGTAAATAATCTGGAGTTTAACATGTAGGCTATCTATAGGGAAATTTGCAATGAGTAAGAAGAAGCCAGAGAGTCATTTCATGATATAATTTTCTTACAATTATGTTACTCAAAGTCTCATTTAATATCTTCACATATATAACTCTTGAGATCCCCCCAGAGAGTATCTGTTCTCCTAAAGCTGTCCTGTGCTTTCTGAACTGCTGTAATAAAAATTAGTTAGGAATTATAAAGAAGATAACTCTTTTCACACTAAGTAGATCACATTAAGAACAACTTTATGAGGCTGTACTTCCCTGGTTAATCAAATTTTATGCCTATTAGCAATATTTGTATGGAATGAGCCTATCATTTACAGTTGATTAAATGTTGTGTTTTAATTTTTTAAATGGGTATCAAGCCCCTCATTAAAAAATAAAACACTCAAAAATTATCATTATTAACATTATGGAATCTTAGTTCTGAATCTTACCATTTCTCCTCTTGAAACAAAGTGAAAACAGGGAAAAAAACATAAGCTAATTTTCATATAAACTATGAGACATAAATAAAAGTTGCAGTATACTTTTAAGTGTTACCGAAACAGCTAAAAGCAGAATAGCAGTGTAGGAATTCCCATAAGAAGTTACACAAGGAGCCCAGACCTACATTCCCAGCAAAGATGAATCTCCAGTTATAAACTGTTCCCAAAAGCTGAGAAGCCTTGTTTAGTAAGAAATGCTATGAGCAGGAAAGATTTCTTCAAAGAAGCAAGAGAACTAGTGAAGGGGTAGAGAGAAGGTGGGGAAAAGTGCACAGAGTAAAGAGCGCTGAAAGCACCAGCAAAAAACACCTCCCAATAGTCAGTAAATCATTTTGGATGCACACATGAGGGGCCAGTCACTGATGAAGAAATTCTGGGAGTGTAGGGCAGGTAAGGAAAAGCCTCCAGCACCTCCATAAGTATGGAAGGGTAGCAAAGACATGACTGACTAAGGCACTATGTTTTGCTTTGTTTTGTTTTTAATTTAATCTTTTTAAAGATTTTATTTATTTTTAGAGAGAGGGGAAGGGTGGGAGAAAGAGAGAGAGAGAGAGACATAGATGCGTGGTCGCCTCTCACATGGCCCCCAATGGGGACCCAGCCCAGAGCCCAGGCATGTGCCCTGACTGGGAATCAAACCGGTGACCTTTTGGTTTTCGGCTCACACTCAATCCACTGAGCTATACCAGCGAGGACTGTTTTTAATTTAATCTTTATTTTATTTTTTTACATTACTTTTTAGTCCCCTTACACACTCCTCCATCCAGCTATCATCACACTATTGTCCATGTCCGTGATATCCATCATAGAAAGGTATCTTGTCAAGTGAGGAAAAAGCCCTTTGTCAAGGCTAGTGCTTTACCTCAGCACTCTTTCTTACATCCCTCCCCTCCTAGCCAGGAATCTGTCAAAGAGCTGATCCATAAAACTGCTGCTTGCCCAAATATAAGTAACCAAACAGGAAGAAGGAACTATTTAAATAAGGATTAGATAAAAGACAGCAACACAATTTTTCTACAAAATAATTTATCAAGTAAGCATTGCTATGTAACAGATAAACAACATTAGCATTCTACTATGAATTAAATACAATTATAGTAATGATAAACCAGAGAATGAATAGTTCAAAGAATACAAGACGTGGCCAGACAACCCATAAAAGTGAAAGAGAACAGAGAGGACTCCGAAAAAAAGAACAAACAATATAGATGATATATTATAGAGTTGTACCCCTGACACCTACGTAATCCTATTAACCAATGTCACCCCAGTAAATTTAATGAAAAATTAAAAATAAAAACAAAATTAAAATAAAATTTAAATGTAAAAATTGAAGATAATAGAGTACTAGAAAACAAAAGAAAATTAGAGAAATGAGAAAAATTTAAAAGGCCAATAAGGTAAAACAGTCTATCTTTAACTGTTCTGATTAAATTGGCTCCCTAAATTTTCATACGTATTTGAGTCAGTATCTACACTTTTTTTTTGTCTATCTATTTACAAACCAGTAACACATTTTTATTACTAGTTTAATAAAACTTTAATGGCTACTGTTTCCTTTTTGTTCTTCTTTTTAATGTTTTCCTCCTTCCCCCCTTACTTTTGCTATTAGTTTATTATTACAATTGTCATGCAGAAAGTGTCTCTATGTATGTATGTATGCATATTTGCGAAAATACTTTTTTCTATTCAAGTATACAAACCACTCACCTATTTTTTCTTCTAGTGTATATAGCTTTATGACTTTGCAATCAAATCACAGAGCTATTTGAAGCTTACTAGTACATAATTATGAGTTTGGGTCAATTTTATCATTTCCAGATGAATACGCACTTTGAGTATCATTAGTTTAAAGAAAGCTGTCTGAAAACAAGTGATCAGCCCTGGCTGGCGTAGCTCAGTGGATTGAGCTCGGGCTGCGAACCAAAGGGTCGCAGGTTCGATTCCCAGTCAGGGCACATGCCTGGGTTGCAGGCCAGGCCCCTAGTGGGGGCCACGTGAGAGGCAACCACACATTGATGTTTCTCTCCCTCTCTTTCTCCCTCCCTTCCCCTCTCTAAAAATTAAAAAAAAAAAAAAAGAAAGAAAACAAGTGATCATATATACTGCTGGTGAAAATGCAAAATAATATAGTACTTACAGATGGTGATATGACAATACATATCAAAAAAATTCAAATGTTTTCTCTTTGACCTAGTAATGCTACTTCTGAAATCCATAAGTTATTCCTGCACAGGTGTACAGCAACATGTAAACAATAAATTTTTGTATTATTGAAGTAGCAAATAATTGAAAAAAACTAATTTATTCAATGAAAAACACTTTTATAATCAAAACTAAAATAAACCAACATAATGAAATATTGTGCATACATGGAAAATGGGAAGCTCTCTTTCTTAGAGATAAACATATGTACATAGATAATGATTCAATATGCACTAATTAAAATATCAATAGAATTGTATGGTATTAATCTTGGGTGATGTAATTATGATGTGCCTTGGTGTGTTCTTCCTTGGGTCCAACTTCTTTGGGACTCTCTGAGCTTCCTGGATGTCCTGGTAGTCTATTTCCTTTGCCAGATTGGGGAAGTTCTCCTTCATTATTTGTTCAAATAACTTTTCCACTTGTTGCTCTTCCTCTTCTCCTTCTGGTACCCCTATAATTTGGATGTTGGAATGTTTAAAGATGTCCTGGGGGTTCCTAAGCCTCTCCTCATTTTTTTTGAACTCCTGTTTCTTCATTCTTTTCTGGTTGGATGTTTCTTTCTTCCTTCTGGTTCACATAGTTGTTTTGATTCCCAGTTTCCTTCTCATCATTATTGGTTCCCTATACATTTTCCTTTATTTCACTTAGCGTAGCCTTCATTTTTTCATCTAATTTGCAACCAAATTCAACCAATTCTGTGAGCATCCTGATTACCAGTGTTTTGAACTGTGTATCTGATAGGTGGGCTATCTCTTCATTGCTTAGTTGTATTTTTTCTGGGTCTTTGATCTGTTCTTTCACGTGGGCCATTTTTTTTGTCTTGACACACCTGTTATGTAGTGAGGGGCAGAGCCTTAGTTATTCACCAGGGCGGGGTAACCCACATGGCTGCGTTGTGATGCTGTTTGTGGGGCGGGGGTCTGAGAGGGAACAATGGCACTTGCTCCTCTCTCTGCTGACTGTCAGTCACTTCCCCTGCTTCCCACAAGCAAAATAGACCTTTTTGGTGCTGCTTCCTGGGTGGATGGGCTTGTATACATTCTAGGACCCTGTGGGTCTCTCCAGTGAATTCTCCTGTGAGGCTGGAAGTTTCTCCCGCTGCCGCCTCAATCCTCACATGTGTTTTTAATCAGTGCTTTGAGACTCCCCCACCCTGCGCTGGGACCCTGGGTTGAGAGGTCTGTCTCATGCCCCCAGTTGTTCCTCCTAGTTTATCTGCCTGTGAATGTGGGACTGCCCACTCCACCAGCCGCCACCACAGTTGTGCAGACCAGCTGACACCTTGCGCACCCAGGTCCTCCACTGCCACTTTGCCGAGTCCTCTCTGGGATCCCGTCTCCATCCCTCCTACCAATCTGGATGAATGTTTCTTCTTTAACTCCTTGGTTGTCAGACTTCCATACAGTTCGATTTTCTGTCAGTTCTGTTGTTTTTTTGTTTTTAAATTGTTGCCGTCCTTCTTTTGATTATGCAAGGAGGCACAGTGTGTCTACGTACACTTCCATCTTGGCCAGAAGTCAATAAATAGGAAAAAAAACATACATTTTAAAATTGTATTGTTTTAATTATTAAAAATAAAAATGTTTAATTCAAATTTTATGTTTTCAAATTGATTTGTGAATATAGGCAAAATACATATATAACAAGGATGTCATATGCTCATCTTGTTTTTCTTATGGGTTTTCTAGAAATCTAACCTACCACACAGAAATTCATATTTTCTCTGTCACTTCAGTATATAAAATACAAAAATAAAATTCATGGATAGTTCAATAGGAATATGCTGTGTGAATGACCTAATATTTGAGTCTCTCCTTTATTTAAATATATTTCTGACAATACTTAAAATTGCTTCAAATACATTCAGTTTATTAATTTAAGCTAAAGCATACTTTTTAGTAAAATTAGGAAATTCAACCTTTTAAAATACATATAGTAGTGTTTGCCCAAGCATGCTTTTCTCCGTCTTTCTTTTTCGCTCTTTTGAATAATACACCAGTTTTTATATAATAATAATTATTATAATAATATAAATGTTTGATGGTTTAATGTATTGGTTCTGGAATAGAAAATCAAGAGGCTGAAATATATTTTTTATATTTTGCTGAAGAAAAATTCATGAGATTCTGAATAAAAACCTAGTCTGAGTTCAGATAGCTCAAAGAGGCTTCTTTCATTTCACATTAAAATTAATTTACTAATGTACTGCCCCAATGACTATAATCACAATTTATATAAATTCATTTTATTAAAGCATATCAGTAAGTACCCAGTTCTTTTCACAGTAAAAAGGGGGAAAATTAAAAAATGAACGAGCTCTTCATTTATTTCTTCATATAAAGTATAGTTTCCCAACCTCAGCACTATTGGCAATTTGTTCTACATAATTCTTTGTCATTGGAGGGCAGTTGAGGGAACAGGTAGGGTAGCATTAAGTCAGAATTTGCCTAATGTAGTTAGTTAGACTCACTGGCAAATCTAGGAATGGAATATATTAGTTAACCTAGTGATAGGTTTTATTAGTCTTAGTCTTGTTCACAGTCTTTGATATTGGTAACTTCATCTTGTTGATATTAGCTCTTCAATTGCTCTTGTATATGCAAAGAAAAGGAAGCCTTGGGCTGATGTGAGAAGAGGTTGTTACCCAAGGAGAATGAAGCTGTAGTGTTTGGCCCATAAATATACATTTACACTCACAGAAAGTCAAAGATAGATGGGAAGTTATTAGACATCTCCTCTCTGAAAACTCCCTTGAAAAGCCTTCTTAACAAGCCCATCCTGGTGCACACCAGAAAAATAAGGTAAACAGATATCCCAGTTTGCCTAGAACAGTGGCTTGTTTTTGTTGTTTCTGCATAATTATTAATACAAATTTCTTTCATTTTCCAAAGTGTCTTCATTTAGGATACTAAACTAAAAAAAAGTAATCCCTTATTCATTTTAGTCTACTGCTTTGGAATGAGTAGTAGTTATTGGTTTTCTGTTTATATTTGTCCAAAGGACCTACTGAAACACACTACAGGTAACAACTGGACAGGTAGTTTTGTGTGCTATTTAAGAGCATGTTGTATGTCTAAGCTTGAATTCTAACTCCAGCAATAGTGAGATAGGATATTTTGGGTCTCAGTTTCCTCATTTTTAAACTGATGTTAAAAATAATTGTTGCTTCCTCACCCACAAAATACCATACACAAAATGCTTAAATTATATACATTAAAAATAAAATATATAATAGCATGACTATCCCATAGCATAACACTATTACATTCCTTTCTTAAAGATTTTATTTATTTATTTATTTTTAGACAGAGGGGAAGGGAGTGAGAAAGATGAAGAGAAACATCAATGCGTGTTTGCCTCTTATGTGCCCTGCACCTGTGACCTGGCTTGCAACCCAGGCATATGCCCTGACTGGGAATCAAATTGGTGACCCTTTGGTTCACAGGCAATCCACTGAGCCACACCAGCCAGGGCTACTATTGCATTCTTGGTTCATTATCCTGGCTCTTGTCTTTTCTACTATTCACACTGTAAAATAAACTAATAAAACAAGGTGTGAGGGACTGTACACACTAACTCTCTGAAATTGTTCCATCAACCTATTCATTATATATGTCTGATGTTCTCCATTTGCTATTTCAATAAAATTTGAATCACATTGTCTTTGGTCATTTATAAGTTGTTTTTATGCACTTAATAATAATTTCAGCTGTGTTTACATAAATTTTAATATCACATTTAGGTTATTACTATTGTTATATTACATTATATATATTTTTTTAAAGAGCTTTTATTTTTTTTATTTTTCTTTTTTTTAAATATATTTTATTGATTATGCTCTTACAGTTGTCCCGTTTCTCCCCCATCATTCCCCCCACCCTGCACACCCTCTCCCACCCACATTCCCCCCTTTAGTTCATGTCCTTGTGTCATAAGTTCTTTAGCTTCTACATTTCCCACACTATTCTTGCCCTCCCCCGTCTATTTTCTACCCACCATCTATGCTACTTATTCTCTGTACCTTTTCCCCCCTCTGTCCTCCTCCCACTCCCCTGTTGCTAACCCTCCATATGATCTCCATTTCTGTGGTTCTGTTCCTGTTCTAGCTGTTTGCTTAGTTTGCTTTTGTTTTAGGTGTGATTCTTAATAGCTGTGAGTTTGCTCTCTTTTCACTGCCATATTTTTGATCTTCTTTTTCTTAGATAATTCCCTTTAACATTTCATATAATAAGAGCTTGGTGATGATGAACTCCTTGAACTTGACCTTATCTGAGAAGCACTTTATCTGCCCTTCCATTCTAAATGACAGCTTTGCTGGAAAGAGCAATTTTGGATGTAGGTCCCTGCTTTTCAAGATTTCAAATATTTCTTTCCAGCCCCTTCTTGCCTGGAAGGTCTCTTTTGAGAAATCAGCTGACAGTCTGATGGGAACTCCTTTGTAGGTGACTATCCCCTTTTCCCTTGCTGCTTCTAGAATTCTCTGCTTCATTTTAATCTTGGCTAATGTAATTACAATGTGCTTTGATGTGTTCCTCCTTGGGTCCAACTTCTTTGGGACTCTCTGAGCTTCCTGGACGTCCTGGTAGTCTATTTCCTTTGCCATATTGGGGAAGTTCTCCTTTATTATTTGTTCAAATAAGTTTTCTACTTGTTGCTCTTCTTCCCCTTCTGGGACCCCTATAATTCGGATGTTGGGACGTTTAATGATGTCCCGGAAGTTCCTAAGCCTCTCCTCATTTTTTTGAATTCTTGTTTCTTCCTCGTTTTCTGTTTGGTTGTTAGTTTCTTCCTTCTGGTCCACTCCATTGATTTGAGTCCCAGTTTTCCTTCCATCTCTATCGGTTCCCCATGCATCTTCCTTCATTTCACGTATTGTAGCCTGCATTTTCTCATCTAATTTATGAGCAAAATCAACCAATTCTGTGAGCATCCTGATGACCAGTGCTTTGAACTGTGCATCTGATAGATTGGCTATCTCTTCACTGCTTAGAGGAATTGGCTCTGGGGCTTTTATTTGTTTTCCAGATTGAGCCATTTTTGGTGGGGTTCTTTTGTTTTGTTTTGTTTTGGTTTTAGTCTGGTCGCAGTTATTACGTATGAGGGGTGGAGCCTTAGGTGTTCCTCAGGGCGGGGCAGCCCAGTCTCCTGGTTGTGATGCTGTATGTGGGGGCGGGGTCTGAGAGGGAACAATGGCGACTGTTCCGCTCTCTCCTGGACTCCAGCCCTTTCCGCCGCTTCCCCTTCACCTGGATTATCTGCCCAGGCGAGCGTGCTGTTACGTAGTAAGGAGAGGAGCCTCTGGCGCTCCCCAGTGCGGGGCAGCTCAGTCGCTGGGTTGTGACGCTGTATGTGGGGGCGGGTTCTGAGAGGGAACAATGGCGCCTGCTCTGCTCTCTCCTGGATTCAGTTCCTTCCGCCACTTCCCCTCCGCCTGGACCGTCTGTGCGCAGGAATGTGGGACCACCTGGTCAGCCAGCCACCCTGTGTGGCCTCACTGGTTCTACACAGTTGCCCCCCTGTGCCCGGGGTCCGCCAGCTGCTGCCTGTGGGCCCGGGGACCGCCAGCCGCCGCCTGTGCACCTGGGAACTGCAAGCCGCTGCTGCTTGCGTTCCTGGGTCTGCACCCCCACTTTCTCCTGCCGAGACTCCGCCCCTCTTACCGGTCTGGATGAATGGTTGTTGGACTTCCGTACAGTTCAGTTTTCTATAAGTTCTGGTTGTTTTCTTGTTTCTAAATACTTGTTGTCCTTAATTTTGGTTGTGAGAGGAGGCACAGTGTGTCCGCCTACGCCTCCATCTGGTTGCCAGGCCAGTTCCCGGCAGGGGACATACAAGAGGCAACCGCACATTGATGTTTCTCTCCCTCTCTCCTTCCCTTCCCCTCTAAAGATAAATAAATAAATAAGTAAGTAAGTAAATAAATAAATAAATTAAATATTTAAAAAAAAAAGATACATTATATTTATTTTTACTGAAGAATTGTCTGTGACATTTACAAGGTCAGGAATTGGCAAAATTAATACAGATAGTTTGATAGCTCCCAATGAGCCCTATGTCCTAATAGTAACACCTTTGTGTAATCTTTCCCATTGAATTGAATTTTGTGGCTTTCTTCCAAGCTGTTAAATATAGCAAAAGTGAAGGGATGTCACTTTGTGATTAGCTTGCTAGAAACTGAGACTTCTACTTCATTAGCAGATTGTATATTGCTTTCTCAGCTTATAGGATCTGATGGAGCAAGCTGCCATGTTGGAGAGGACTGTGTAGCAAAGAACCGAGACTTTCAGTCCAACAACTTATGAAAAACAGAAAACTACCAGCATCCACATGAGCTTGGAAGAGAAGCCTCTCCCAGGCAAGTTGTGAGATGACTGAAATCAAAGGATTCCTGATCACAGTCTGTGAGAGTCTCTGTTCAATGCAAACTGTGAAATAGTTTTAAGCCAAGCTTTTTGAAAAAATAATATGCAACAACAACACCATTAAAAAAGAAGAGAATGTAGGACATATGCTCATGAGCCCTTGTAACCTAAAAGAACATTTAATTAAAAATAAGCTTGTTCACACCAGTTGAAAATCGCTGGTATATGGAATTTCCCTGTATTATTTTTTATACTGCATGTGAATCTACACTTATCTAAAAATAAAACTCTTTGAATAAGTCAATTCAATGTCAAAACATAAATATAAAAGAAAACTTCTTACCTCTCCTTTATATCTCCTTTATCTCATTGACATCATTATAAACTTGATCTTTCATATAAATCTCTGTATAAAACTTTTCAAAAAAAAATTGGTATGGAAGTGAGTAGAAAGTGAAGCAGTGGGAATAGGGGAGGACTTTTTTTTTAGTTTTTGTTTTGTTTTGCTTGACATAAAAGAATTTAGGCTTAAGTGAATAATCCAGGGAGAAGCAGAGATAGATGACAATAGAGGTGGAACAGACACTTGCAAAAAAGAAGGCCCTGAGAAGGCAAGCTGTGATGGTGTGCAGAGGAGGGATTCAGCTTTGACTTGGGGGGAATACTTTTTATCCCTCACTTTTCATAAGGCAGGAGAGATAAACAAGTATGCTGGCAATTTCACTGGTGATCAGAAAAAGGAATTTAAAACTCAGAGTATGTAATCTGTGAATTACCAGTATAAAATTATTTGAATATAATAAATATAACTGATGAACTATACAGACATAATTACACCTATTTCTAATGAAATAGGAAATATTCTCAATTCTTCTCTTTTAGTTGGGACAGATGCAAATATATCATTCATACATGCTAACTTCTATATTCCTCTTCATAAACATTTTTAACATGTGAGGAAATAAAACATGTGCTTTTATCTGCCATGAGAAATAATTAAGTACTGAAAGTGAATCAGTACTGAATCGCAGCCAAAGAGCAAGCTAAAATTGAACCTGTACCTTTGAGAAGATACTCATGTCTTAATTTAGCCACAAACACAGCTATTTATCTGTGCTCCTATCAATTTGTGTTAGCCAGTTTTAAATAGTCAACTTTATTCTCACCTTTGATCCCCCAGGGCACTGAAAAATACCTTCTTGTATGTGAACTCAAGAGAAGTTCATCTTAGTTTAATTCTCTAAGGCTCCTGGCTTCATGCCCAGATACCCAGATACCAGCTGATCATGTTTTCATTCTATAAGGAGTAAATGATGCCTCTTTGTTGAGTATAGGCTTCTAGAGGATGTTAAAATCCATCAAATAAAGGAGACAAATGAAAATAGAAAGTTTCATGGCAAAAGTGCATAATATATGGAAGGGGCTCCCCAAGGCCAGCATATTTGCCATTGCTGTCTACAGGGAGCAGTAAATTGAAGTCAATGCGCTAATTGGTTTATAGTTTTTTGTTGTTAATCTATCACTTAGAATGGAAGGGCAGATAAAGTGCTTCCCAGATAAGTTCAAGTTAAAGGAGTTCATCATCACCAGGCCTTATTATAAGAAATATTAAAGGGACTTATCTAAGAAAAAGATGATCAGTAAAAGTAAGAAACATATGAATAGTAAAATGACAATAAACTCAAAACTATCAACAACTGAACCTAAAAAAACCACAAAAAACAAACTAAGCAAACAACTAGAACAGGAACAGAATCGCAGAAATGGGGCTCACATGGAGGGTTATCAGTTGGGAGTGGGAGGGGGAGAATGGGGGAAAGATATAGAGCATAAGAAGCATAAATGGTAGGTACAAAATAGAAAGGAGGAGGTTAAGAATAGTATGGGAAATGGAGAAGCCAAAGAACTCATATGTACAGCCCATGGACATTAACTAAGGTGAGGAGAATGCAGGTGGGAGCGGAGATGCAGGGCAGAGGGGAATAAAGGAGAGAAAAAAATGGGACAACTGTAATAGCATAATGAATAAAATATATTAAAATAAAGAATTATCCTTCATCATTTATTATTGTTGTATTTCTATTTTTTGTTCAAAAATATATTTTATTATGTTGCACAGAGTTTGTGTTCATACCATCCTTGACAAAACTAAAGTTTCCCACCCTATCCTGAAATACAAATATTGGGAAATACTAATTATGGCTAAGATGGATAGTCAGTGTTTGTTCTATAGCAGCATCGTAAAGAAAGTGTGCTTTGAAAACAGACTGTGTTCATATTTTAACTTTAGAAATGACATTGTGACCTGGAGCAGGATGCTTAGCTAGTATATTCCTTAATTTCTTCAAATATACAATAGATTAATGAAAGGAACTTAGCTCATCAGTGAGCAATTAACTCACATAAGTACAATGTCTGGCAAGAAGAAAGCATGGCCAGTCATGAAAGTCTGTTATCCTCTCCAAGCACTGAAACTCTCCTTGTACAATTATAATTAGTGTTCATTCATTGATTTAATGTAACAGCAGTAAACCTCTTGAAAATATTTTTTATTAAACACATTTGTTGAGCAACTACTATGTTCTGAATACTATGCTATAATTCAGGAATACATTAAACTAGACAGGACCCTCAGAGAGTCTACAACCTACAATCACTTCATAGAGAGGTTTATTTCTATTTAAGCAGATATCATTTTAAGCTGGTGGCCTGTGCCTGGTACTGTGTGTTGCTCTGAAGTGAAGTTGGGAAAGGCGAAAAGCTAAAGATAGGAAGGCACCAAGAAGAGTGCCAGTGAAAAGGGGACTAGAAAGAATTAATCCCAAAGAAGGAGACAAATTCAAAGTAACATAAATGGATGTTTTATTAATGTCTGAGTGTGTGATCATTGAACACAGAAAAGTATTCTATAAAAAGTAGTCTTTCTACAATTTTTCTTGTAATGTTCAGTGAACGATACATTTTTCTTAGTAGTCACATAATACTTGTACTATTTTAGAATTTAAAATCAAGAATTTTTTAGAGGGCAACAGGTGGGGTTGGTAAGTTATTCGAGTAGTATTTGATAGAAATATGATTATGAATGATGATTTTGTTATACATAGGTACAATCATCAAAGTTTAAACCAGTTAATGCAAGTGCTTTCTATTTAATAGAAAAGGTGAAGTGAGTAATATAGTAGGGTTCGATTATTATTTGAAGGGTTGTCTCCATCATCCACCTCTTGCTCCATGTAGTCCAATTACAGTTGATTCTGAAGTTCACAAAGATTTACATCCTCTCAACTTGATGTCCATTGCTCTTTGGATGGAATTGGTATCCTATTACTTTCCTGGTCTCAATTTGGTAGATCAGTACACTGATAAATTGAAAATCAGTGTAGTGCAATCTATACAATTCAGAAAAGATATAGTATTTCTTTTTTTCTCAGTCAGTTCCCAGAAAAGCCAAGGTGTTTAGCCCACAGTAGGCATGAAACATTAGTGGGTGAGCAAGTAAGCCATACTTTATGAAGCCAGATATTGACCTGTGTCCACTGATGCCAAGGACGGTGGAAAGCCCTGTGATACTCTGTCCTACATTGAACAAGTTGACACTACATGAACAATATGTAACTTCTTTCAGTTATTGATTTATGTATAAGTTTGAATACATAATTGAAGCATAAGTTTTTTCCAGTGCCTACTGGATAAAGCCCAAGGCCTGATTTTAATTTTAACATATACCTGTGAAGTTACATTAGGTAGACAGTAGTAAGTACACATCTTAGAAGTACAAACTGAGGAACAGAAGTTAGTGTGAAAGTCAAACTTGAACTTTAGCCTATATTCTTGATAGAAAAAATAATAGAGAAAAATGTCTTAAAGTTAATTTCCTAAAATATTCTATACCTACTGTTTGAGACTAAGATATTCAGTTGTGAGCCACACTATGCCGTAAGTCTTTCTCAAGATAGGATCCAGAAAAAGAAAAACAGGGACAGACGCACTCTCAAGAACTCCTACTCCATGACCGATGTGATACAATTAATTATCAACATCTGTCTGATCCTGAAGTATCTACTTAACCAGAGGTTGGTTCTCTTTCTGATTCTACATATCTAATAAACTAGAAATTTTGGCCTGGTGAGAAATGTCCCTAGTTTTGGTTGAAATCATTGGCTATCAGGGAGTGAGACTACCATCCATAGCTCTATGGGTAATCACCAAATCATCTGCCTTAGTGTAAAAAACAAAATTAACTGAGCAAATATCTATGTCTATATTTTTCTTAGTACTGTAATTATATAAGTTCTTCCTCCCAATGTTTTAACTGATATTTTAAAATTTTATTTTAAAATTTATGATTACTAGTATCAAAAATGTGTTTTATATCTGATGCTGGTTTGCATGTAGTAGTCATTTGGGTTGGCTTTATTTCAACTCCATTAAAACTTTAATCAAAATGTAAGGTCTAGGATATTTTCTATTTTCTGGTATGTATTTTCTATCTTAAATCATACAAATTTAGAAGCAAGTAAGTTTCTCAAGGATGTTAATGTGGGCAGACACTGGAGAAAAAAAAAAAAAAAAACAGCAAGCATTCTGAAGCAACCCCACTTCTCTCCCAAGAGGATTAAAACAAATTGCTCATCGGTCTGTTTTTGCACTCAATAAGAATAGGTGTCAATAAGTCCAACTCGAAACCACAATCCTGAATTCTTTAATCTTTGGGATCAATTTGTGAAAAGAGGATAAAAAGTTTTTGGAGACACAAGGGGATACTCCAGTCTAGAAGAAATACAACCCTTAGGTACAACCCAATTATTTATCAACAGAAAGAGATACAATCCCAGGGCTAGACTGTTATTTCAGATCCAATTTCTAGTTATCTCTTGAATATCTTTGCTGTCACAGGAAAATATGTTGGCAAATTCACAACATTGATCTAATGTTCAAAGATGTTTTTCAGAATCCCCTTCAACAACAACAAAAAGAATATAAAAACTCCATGAAATTGCATGGTGCTATTCTCCACCTGTTATAGTTTTAGATGTTTGTAAATGTTACTGCTCATGAATGAGTTTCAGTGTGATTTAATACTACAATGCATAACTACCTCTTTTTAATAAAAACATGTTTAAACTTTGATTCCAATACAAAAATCAATCTTTTAAAATGCTTATGGATAGGAAAAAATGTCTGGAACTTAATTTTATTTCTAACCTCCTATTAGATATTTCTGACACTCATTTTTTACCATCACCATGGGAATTTCACTCTTCATTAAAACTCAGAGAGCTTTTCATTTAAAACAGGATGTGTTTCATTACCAAAAGTATTTATTGAATGCCTGCCATATATCAAGCACTATGAGATAAAAATCAATAAAATATAAAAGTCTATAAAGTCTTGAGAGCATTCTATTGTCTATTCACTCTTTAGTTTATTATATGCAATTTCAATTCTAAACCCAACCAATTTCTGCAGCTTGTATTCTCTTTATTTCACTTCATGCACTGAATTCTCCAATTATATTGCACTTCTCCCCTTACATGAATATTCCATTCCTCTTTATTCCTCTGCAGTTTTATTCATGATACACTTTTCTCTCACAACCTGGAATACCCAGTTCTCAACCTGTCAAACATTTACATATTTCAAGATCATAGTCAAAGTTATCTCCTAATCAATAAAATATTCCCTAGATCACTTTGTGAAAGCCATTCAATCTTTTCTCTGAATTCCATAAGTTCTTTGTTCTTACCTCATTCAGATTAGCATTAAAATTATACCATGAGGTGATACATTCACAGAAAATGAGAGCTGAAAATTAAAAGGACCATTTCAAATTTAAATGTTATAAAAGAACAATGGGAAAATCTGTTGCTGCTCACTAAAAATAATATATTAGCAGAAAGATATATCATTGTTTTCTCAGCAAAGTAGACTGGGAGTGAAGATAATAGTTTATGATAATAATGAAAAATTCATGTACTAACTATAGAAGTGAGAAATATAAAACTGCTTTGTACATTTAAAATACATAAATATGTATTTTTTCAAATAGTTATTTTTTTCCAGGACATTTAAATTTCTCATGCTTAGAGAAACTAATATTAGCATATCAAAAAGGCATATAGACTTTTTTCCTCTACAGCATTCAGAAAATAAAGTCACTCTTCGGGGCAGGACTACAAGAAAGAAATCCATCAAAATAAGTAAGAAAGTTAGAAAGCAGGTAAATTCAAGGGCACACATGCGGAAATAAATATCCAGTGAGTGTAAATGCAAATGAATGATTAACATGTTTAATTATATAAAAATGTCTCCATGATGTGTTTAAAAAAAACTAAGACTATTAAAATTAATGTATTCATAACCATTGCATTACAGAAGGGAGTTGAGTGTAATACTGTTTTATGTCAGCTTGCCTAAGTGTTAGGCCACAGTTATTCAAGCAAACACTAATTTAGGTGTTGCTGTGAGAGCATGTTTTATAAGTCCAGGAACAGTACTTTACTAAAGGAATTATTTTAGTTAAGCTGGGTGGGCCTGATTCAATCAGTTGACAGACACCCTGAGCAGAACTGAGGCTTCTCCACCAGGCAGAAGTTCTGCCTGTGGGTAGCCGCTTTGATTTATAGCAGAGTGCAGGCCTATTCCTCCTAAAGGCCTGCCTTAGGGATTTCAGACTTGCACTGTTACCTCCCAAAATCATGGAAGTCAATTCCTTGAAATAATTCTCTTAATGTATATCCCCTATTAATTATATTACTCTGGTAGAACCCTGACTGATACATGGAGTTCAATGTATTCATATGTCACATTTGTCCTACTTTTCAGTCAGTTTATAGTCATTTAGCAAGCAGTTATTTCAAAGTTATAGAGAAGTAATTGAAGTCAGCTAGTCTCTACTCACCATTTAAAGAATGAGTCTATTCAATCAAAATGGCTTTGTCTTCTGCCTGGCCAGATAACTAGTTGCTTAAAGCCTCATCTCAATACATCAAGGTTTGTGGTTTGATCCCTGATCAGGGCACATACAAGAATGAACCAATGAATCCATAAATAGTGAAACAAATCAATGTTTCTCTCTCTATCACCTTTCCTCTCTTTCTCTGAGATCAATAAATAAAAATAAAAATAAATGATTTTGCCTCCTGATGAGTTATTCACCATAACTAAATGTAAACTTTCAATATTACCTCTACACATGTTTCTTTTCTAGTAGTCTATTCTTTGATATGGCACATCCCAGAAATCTGAAAGTCATCTCCAACACCTTTTTCTTTCTCTTGTTCCATATCAAGTCCATTACTGTTTATAATAACAGTTCCAGGAATCTGCATACAAAAAAGTTAGGGGACAGTGTGCATACAATCAATTGAAAGTTAAGAAACCAGTGAATGAATGTAGGAGAGAAAGAGATTGGCGAGCAAGAAAGTGAGAAGCAGATTGTTCAAGACGTTGAAGGCTGTTGAATTTTACTCTGCATGAGAAGAAAAGGCATTAAAGAGTTCTGAGCAGAGATGACATCATCTGACTTAAATTTTAAAGGATTCTAATTACTGCTGTGTAGAGAATGAATGTTATAGGAGTAAGTGTGCATTCAGGGAAGTCCGATGAGATGCTGTTATGAAAATCTAAATGAGTACAGTGGCTAGACCAAGATTAAAGCAGTGGGGATGATAAATGCTAAGATGCTTGGTATACTTTCAAAGTATACCAACAGGATTTCTTAATAGATTGCATCCACTTTTTCCATAGCAATCAATGAAATCTGGATTTTAAAATTTATTCAGCTACCAATATTTAGTGGGTTCTATTAATTGCATGCCAAGCACTGCTCTAGGATCTGGCACATGTCAGTACACAACATCGTCTTTAAAATCTAATCATCTCAATTCTCTGCTTAAAGCCATTCAAATTCATTTATTTAGAATGGAATTCCTTAAATATGGACAACTAGGTTTTTATGATCTGTTCCTTGCTTACTTTTCTCCAGCATGTTCCCCCTAACCCGTTTCCTTTCTAAACTCTTACCTTATTCTCCATCTACACTCAACTATATGTTTTGCTTCTGGGGTTTATCCATATTCTTTCCTCAGTGGAATATCCTTTCTCATGCCCCAACTTCTTTGTTTTGCTTATTACTCCTTGGTCTTTAAGATTCACCTTAGCTATCACCTCTTCTGAGAGAGTCTCTGATTCATCATGGTTTAATAATATTTCAGTTCTGTGTCTTCCCATAGCAACTGTGCACATCATTACTGTAACACTCAATTTCATGAGTTGTTAATTCTTCTGTTAATATTTGCCTTCCCCACTTGACCTCATGTTACTCAACAATTTGATATGGAGACAATACCAAATGTTAACTTAATGAATAATTGATGGATTCTGAAGACACACTTGGTCTCCAGCACAGATGTGGGGAAAATCCCCAGGTTTAAATCTCACCACGCTCTCTTCTGTCTGCCAGCGATGTTGTTCTTCTTTCAACTATTTTGACAAGTCAAGCGCATTTTCTCGTGCAATCTTCACACATGCTGTTTCTTATGTTCAGAGCACTCTTCTCTTCAATCTTCATCTGAAAACTCCCTCCTGCTTCATATAATAATAAATCTTTGGTCTCACTTCCTCATAGGGGTCTTTTCAGAACCTTTAAAATGAATTCAAGTACTTTGATTAGCTTTCTTTGAAAGATCTGCAATTATCCTTTACTCTACTTAGCAAAACTCATATTAACACTGTTATGTTCATAATTTTTGCTTAGAAGCTCTCTCTTCTATTAGTGAATAATCTCTATGAGGCCAGTGTCAGATATGTTTTCTTTGTCATTTTTGTGTATTCATTTTAAACATTTCAATTGAAGAATACTCTTCAGAAAGAAAAGTACATGTATCATAAGTGGGGTGCTTGATGCATTCTCCTACACAAAACACCTCTGTAAAAACTCCAAGATCAAGGAACAGTTTATTAATAACATTCTAAAATTTCCCTTCATCCATATTCCTGTCCTCACCCTCCCTGTGAGGTTTAACTACTATTCTGAGTTTAACAGCATGGGTTACCTTTGCCTTTTTGTATTTTATAAAAATGGACGATCAAGTATGCTCCACTGCTAATCCATTTTTTTCAGCACTATGTTTATGAGATCCATCCATACTGCTGTATGCAAATGTTAAGTTGTTTATTTTCATTACTGTGTAGCAATACCACTAACAAGCACACCATGACATCTTTATTCATTCTAGTGACAATATATGTTTATGTTCTACAGGTTTGGGCTATTATAAACACTGTAGCTATGAACTTCCTTCCACATGTCTTTTGATGAACATATACTTGGATATATTTTGGGCATATACCTACAACTGGAAATGCTGGACCACAAAGCATATATGTTCAGCTAGAGTCAATACTGCCAAACAGGTTTTAGAAGTGATTATATCAATTTACTCGCTCCTAAGGAGTTCCAGTTATATCAATACCTGGGATTTCCTTGCAAACAATGGAGATTTTTAGAGTTTTTCATTGTAACTCTTTTGGTAGGTTCGTATTAGAATTTTATTTTTGGCTTAATTTGAATTTCCTAATGATTAACATGGTTAAAGGCTTTTTCATATGTTTATAGATATGTGTGTGTCCTTTTAAACAAACATTTAAAAAGACACAATATTCACATTTTGACTATTTTCAGTTGAGTTTCAATTTTTAAGAAGATTTCTTTTATTTGTTTTTAGAGATAGAGGAAGGGAGGGAGAAAGTGAAGGAGGGAAACACTGGTGCATGGCAGAAACATCAATCGGGTGCCTCTCCTACAGGGACATGGCCCATAACCCAGGCATGTGCCCCGACTAACAGTTGACCTGGAGACCTTTTGGTTTGTAGGACAACTCCCAACTAATAGTGCAACACTGCTCAGGGTGATTTTTGTGTGTATTTTGATACAGGCATTTTCTCATTTATTCATAGTATGTTCTTAACACCCAACAGTAGATATCGGGTAAATAGTCCTTTAATGACTGATAGAATAAATGAATGAATGAAAACATATGTTTGGGATAGTTCTAAAAAAGTAAGAAGGATAGGATAATGTGCATACAACAGATATTGTTGATTAGCTGTTCAAATTTCCATTTTCAACCTTATTTTCCCTTCTATGATATAAATGTTAAATCTTGATATCCTAGCTTCCATTGTTCCTAGAAATAACCATGTGGTGCTTTTCAGGCCAATAAGAGGTAAGCAGAAATCAACTAGTGGCATCTCTTTCTTTATATCATGCCATCAGCCTATAGAAGACACATAGCGTGGTGCCTGGAGATACAGTAGGCATATTGTGACCCTGAGGTTACAAGAACAAAGACAAAATAAAAAGAAAAATATTTAAGGAAAATATATAAGCAAAAAAATGACAAGAGCCTTCATTCCCAATAACATTATTGAACATCTTTACCAGTCACATCCCTGAACTTTTTGTTATGTTTTACAAATAACCTCCATTTATGTTGGTTGGTGATACATATGTGCTTTTAATTTTCTCTTATTTGCAAACAAATGCATTCCTAACTGGGGAATCTAGAGTTCAATCTGTGTTTCTGGTTAGAGAATACCGTGTATTTCAAAGGATCTATTTTTCATCTATTATAAATGAAGGCCTAAGGAATGTCCTGCCTCTAAGCTGGTGCTACGCTCACAGGTGTCAGAAAGTCATAGCCTGAACCCTGAATCCTGGCTCTGCAGTCTACTAGCTATTTCTCCCTTGAGAAGTTTACTTAATAGCATCCACTGATCTTTAGTTTTCTTTCTATTAAAAAAGTAAAACAAAATAAGAAAAACATCATGGTTTGAGACAATTTGGAGAAAGCTTATGATAACAGATGAAAGGTACCTAACGCAAGATAAATGTTCAATACATATAAGGTATATCCCTTCATTTTTAATTACAGTACATTTATAGTACAAACTTGAGAAATACATCAAGTAAACAACAAACATAAAAGCAAGATATTTAAAAAAATAAATATATGTATTAAAAATACTTTTTTTCCAAATGGCAGCTTTCTTGGAAGGATATTAGGCATACACATGATATATCTGAGGCTTAGTTAAAACATCTTTGACCTTGTAGGAAAAAGGGAAGGGATGTTACCTGATATTTACAATATTAGATGTTACTTATAATTACCAATTTTAATTATTATTTTGTGTCAACAACTTAATCAGTTATCACAACCAAAAAAGTTTATGAAGCTTCCAAAGATATGCAAATTATTATCAATAATTGTATGAGTACCAGGAAAGAGGAAAAAAATATATTCCAAGGGAAGACAGTTTATTTTTCCAAATACCTGGAATCTAATGAGAAACATTTATTTTGAATAATTTTATATTGTTTCTCAAGAAGGTAACAAGCATAATTTTGAGATTTATAATCTCATATCTGTAATTTGTGTATGTGCTGATGTGTTAATAAATGTAAATTTATCTTTTTTTCAGAATAGAAAATTGAATCATACCTTAAACTGCATTATACTACGAGGACATTGTATTGACTCAACTATTTGATTTGTTTATGAGGCAAAACAGACAAGTTAAGCCACAGAGAAAAATAAGAATGTTTTTTAAAGAGATTAAAATGCACTTGAAATTAATAAAGTACTGATTTTAGATGGCATAAAAGCATTATAAAGGTTGAAGGAAAAGAGCAAAGAAATCAGTAAACCTTTACCCTTTAAAAATTTCATTAGACTTAGAAATGTTCCTGAGGAGAAGGAATAACAGAGCTTTCTGCTCTTTGTCATTGTTCAGAGAAAAATTAAGAAATTATATCATGAATCAATTGAAGATGTGCATTTCACAAAACCTTTGTCCTATAAAGGAGCAAAGACTGGCAAAGCTTATTAGTACACAACCCAGTTACCTCAACACTGAGAAGAGAAAGTCATGTTAAATTTTCATAGATCTTAGAAAATATTACAACAATCATAGGCAAGGGAATTAATTCAAAGCTGTTAAAAAGTGTCATCATCAATTTCCTACAGAAAATTCTGTCAGAAACTTTGGAAGCCAAAAAATAAAATATAACCAAAACTCCTGAATAGCTGATGAAATGGTACAACAAATTTATTTAATTCTTTCTGCAAAAAGCAGCTTGAGCTATCTAAATGAAGGACAAGGGAATAATAATAATACCTTATATTTACCTGTATTTTTCAGACCATAAGATGCACCTAGGTTTTAGAGGAGGAAAATAGGACAAAAAATTTTTAAAGCAAAATATGTGGTAAATATTTAATAACATAAATAACATAATATTTCACCAAGGTAAATGTAAATAGAACTCAACAGCAGCACTACCAACCATTATTCCTCCCAAATTTGGGGGGGAAGTGCATCTTATAGTCCAAAAATACAGTAGGTTCAGTTAAGGCACATTCACATTTGTTATGTGATTTGAGTTTTTAATAACCATGTGAAATAAATAGGGGATTACTCTACCTCCTTTTACAAATGAAAAGAAATGACAATATACCTAGGGAATTATTATTTTGGACTAGAATTCATCTTTCTTCTCTATTCATTCAGTAACCCATGCTGCATTAAATTACGGAAATACATTACAACAGGGTTGCATCAGTTTTTAAAAATCCATCCACCATGTATTTCCAGTAAGAAGGAGAAACTCAGAGACAATAGATAAAGCTAAAGGAAATAGTTCAGAGCCTAGAGCTATTGGTGATTGCTGTAACCTGTTTGCCACTGCCCTGTGTACTTCTAAATTTTACAGTCTGTCACCAAATGATGATCAATTTGTAAATACAATTTGAAAACATATACATTTTCTAGTATTTGTACAACTGTGATGATTCATTGCAAGTCTCCTCCCATGTAGCTAAATGCCAACCATCTATGGATCTCTCTGTCTATCTAAATGCCTAGGTTTGTCTTTAAGGAGTAGTATGTCTACAATGAAAAAATTCAAACTTAAAACATTTATTTTTTGTGCAAAAGCCTTACTAGGTCATGTGTGTGCATAACTACTATAAAACATAGAGAAAAATATTATTTCTATTAAAATTTTAAAATAAGGTTGGCATACAGACACAGACAAAACAATAACTGCATGTGCTCACACATGTGTGCGTGTCTCATATATATATGTTCTATCTACATATGACATTAGGGCACATAAGAATTTTCCTTCACAAAAGAAAAGGTGAATAAGCCAGCAAAGCAACAAACAGTTCTTTTCAAGGACAATCACCGCATTAGTGATGGGCAACGTAAAGCAATTGCACAGATGAATAGCAGGTATGAATGGGATGTGCAGAAATAGGTAACATTTTTGTGTTATACACATCATTTAAAATCCAAATCTTTCCATCCATTTCACTTCCCCACATTCTTCCCCAGCTTTTTTGTCTAATAATAAAAAACATACATCCGTTATTATGGATACCAACCAATCTTAGAGGCACTGCACCATATTTGCCTGTGGGAATTCTCAACAAGACTATAAATTTCATTGCATAAGAAACAGGATTACTCAGTGCATGCACCTTTTGGTCTCCCGAGATGCTGTCAGGAATAAAAGCACAACCTCCTGAGGACCTTAACTGTATTTATTTTTGACTCAGTCTGGGGACACATTGCTCTCTCTAGTTGCTTTTAGGAGAACTGGCTTCTTCACCTTTTCCTTCAAAAACAGTGAGCAGAGCCTTTAAGAAGGTATAACTTTCAAAAATCCTGAGAGAAGAGGAAGGTTGCCTTTATTCGCTTTCTGATTTTGACCTGAAAGCTCTCCAAGAATAGAAACACACATGTCCCAGTTATATCCTTGACTTAGTGGATAAAATATAAGAAAAAATAAAAATTCAGGAATTAAGACTGTAGTGTTTAGCTGGTAGCTTCTGATTATACCTGCTGACGTAAATGTTGTAGATTAATTGATCTTGTGCCAGACATAGGTGTAAAAGCCAAATAACAACTCAAATTAAAAGGGAAAAAATGGGAAACCTTGTGTCATTCAAGAGCTGTGAAAGCTGTTACCCTCAGTGGATGAATTACAAAAATATAATCCCACCTGTAGAGAGAGATAATGGAAACATCTTAACTGTCTCATTTGGCTATGCATGGAGAGAAAAATTAGAGAGACAGAGAAAGGGAGGGAGGAAGAAAAAGTAAGAGAGAGAGAGAAGGAAAGAGAAAGAGAAGAGGAGGAGAGGGAGAATTCTCTAAGAATATCTAACCACAAACTCTAGTCCCAGCACATGAGAGAGAAGTCCAAGCACAAAATTTAGTATTAAACACTCCAGCTAGGGAGTACATGATGGTGATTTAAAAGAAAAAGAAAAGAAATATACTCTATGGGGAAAATACTAAACTTAGAATTAAAATTACTCTTCTACATGAAGTTTCAAGGAATATGAGCTTACAATGACAAATTACAAACATTCTTAAAATGAAAAATGATACAGAATGATAGTAAATAGAAAAAAATGTTGGAATCATAATTACAGAACAGATGACACTATTAAATAAATAATATAAAAATAAGAAATGTTTAAAATATAAAAGTGTACAGAATATAAGATGCATAGGCAACATACTTGTCATAGTTGATTAGAAAGGTTGAAATAAACCTAAATAACTCTGATTACAAATTTTAAATACATAATTTAAATTAGAACACAAAAGATGACTTGAGTAGACACAGATGAAGAGAGAAAAATAGAAACTAATATAAGAATATCTGAAAATCATCCATAATGAAACAGAATGACAAAGACATGAAAATTCAAAAAGGTATCAAAACACCTAAAGGAAAGCAAAAGTCCTTACATATGTCAAAATTGAGTTTAACATGAGATAATAAGAAGAATGGGGGTGTATTAAGGAAGATAATTCTTGAGCATATCTCCAAATTTATGAATGAATAATTTTCAATTAGATAAGCTGATTAGTTCTCAAGAAGGATAAATTAAAAGAAGCTGACATGCAGATACAATGAAACTATTAATTAACTTTCCCTAAAGGAACTTCTAAAGGATATAAATCAAGAGAAAAGAAAATTATGCCAGACAGGTATCCAAAAGGAAGAAAAATGTTGAAAATATTTGGGTAAATTAAACATCAAATTCACAAAACATATAAAACACCATCTCATTTTTAAAGTGAAAGAAAAACAAGAGGATAAAAGTGTATAACAGTTGAGTATAAGTTGAAAGGAGAAACCACTGCAAGTAAAGCATTCTAAGGTTGCATTTTTCATGAGGTAGGTAAAGATTTTAACTTTGGTCTTTTAAAAGTTAAATACAAATGTAACTAATAAATGAATATAAAGAATCCATAAAACTTCCAATCTTCTTGGTGACAAAATGTAATAAAATAAAACACTATCAATCTTTTTAAAAGCAGGAAAAAAGAATATATATATATATATATATATATATATATATATATATATATATATATATAAATAGAAGCACAAAAATAAAAAAAATATTATCAATATATTGGGTTGGCCAAAAAGTTCATTTTTTTTTCTGTAGGATGGATCTAATAGCGCTTAGTTGCCTTCAATTTCATTCAAAAACAATTTTTAGATTGTATTGTGACAGCTATCATATCAACAAAAAAACATCAAAATTGGTGAATTTTTGTGTAACCATTTTAATATTGAAGATGGAAGAAAATATGAAATGCTTTCAGCATATTATGTTTTCTTATTTCAAGGTAGAAATGCCAAAATAAAAAAGTTATGTGCAGTGTATGGAGAAGGTGCCGTGACTAAACTCACATGTCAAAGGTGGTTTGCGAAGCTTTGTGCTGGAGGTTTCTCTTTTGCTAGATGATACTTCTTGGTCAGGTAGACCAGTTGAAGTTGATAGCAATCAAATTGAGACATCAATTGAGAACAATTAACTTTATACCATGCAGGAGATAGCTGACATACTCAAAATAGCCAAATCAATACAGTTATTGGTGAAAATGAAGAAAGGTGTCTTTTCTTTTATGGAAAAAACCACACAGACTTTTTGGCCAACCCAAATAGATACATGCAATAAATATAAATAGATTAAATTATTCACTAAAAAGATAAAAACTGTCATACTGGACTTGTTTGCCTAAGACATGTAGAGAGTATAAGACCACAGGTAGTTAAAAACAAAAGGAAAGTAAAGGTGTAGCAGGAAAATACCCACCAAAAGAAACCTGTGGTTGTGTTATGAGACAGAACGTACACAAAGGTAAAAGTGCTACCAGCACAAACATATGTCCAGGTTGCTATTATACCATGTCTGAGTCAAATTCACTGGTATAATATTCTAAACTTATTTTCACCTAACTTTAAGCTATATAAAGTAAAAAGTTCCAGGACTGAAGAATTAAATAGAATAGTTTCTTATCCCAGTAAGTGATTTGAGCACATTTTTCTCTTTAATCAAACAAGGAAACTGAACATACAAATTTTAAAGATTTGAATAATATGATAACATTAGATAAGGTAACAGATAAATCTCAAAATCTCATGGGTTCTTAACCGGTGAACTATTCTCCAGGTTCAGGAACTATATTCAGGGATATAGATGTCTTAATCTTTCAGCTCTGCCATTCTCTTGGGCAGTGCTTCTCAACCGGGGGACAATTTTGCCCCTATCTGAATTCTGGTAATATCTGGAGACATTTTTGGTTGTCTCTACTGCATGTTATTAGCCTCCCTGTATAGAGGCAAGGGATGCTGCTAAACATCCTCTGAAACACAGGGCAGCCCCCATAACAAAGAAACACACCATCTCAAATGTTGATATCTGAGGCTGAAAAACCCTGTTGTATAACTTCCAGGTCCTGTCTTGGATGTTGCTCATCTGTCCAGCAGGTGAGGAAGAATGAGGCTCCCATTGGAGAAGTTTCTATGGATCAGGTTTAGATGTTGCACTCCTGCCAAATTTCTAAACTCCTTCAAATAAACCCCCAAAGGACAAGAAAACCAAAAGAAAAAAATGGACAAAAGGCTTGAAAATATATCACTCTAAAGTAGCCAAAGCATATATAAGTATGTATACATTTTCATTAGTAAACAAGGAAACAAAAATTAAAACCAATAAGTTACCATTTGACATTCATCAGACTGACAACAATACAGAACAATAACAATAATAACAATTTTGGCAAAGATGTGGAGAAACAGAAATCATATATACTTTGGTCAGATTGTAAATTTATACAACCAATACAGAAAATAATTTAATATTATCCATTAAAGTAAAAATGCACACACTTCATTACCACGGTTCTTTATTCCTAGATATTAATGAGCCAGGGCAGTGGTTTCAGCACCACCAGCAGGTAAGATCACCTGGGGAAATTTTATAAGATACCATCGGAGTTACAGTTACAATTAGGCCAGAATGTATTCTCAAGAAACAGATTTTTTTTTAAAAAAGCTACCCGATATCATTAATTTATAGCTGTGGTAAAAATGCACTCTCTTGGAAAGTCTCTTCTCTATGTATACAACAACACCATTAGTAATAGCAAAACAAACAAAATTGTACACAAAATACAGTAACTGTTATTCACATACAGTAGAACAGATACATATTGCTGTTTAGTCATACAATGAAGTGTCACACAGCAGCAAAAGTGCATCTATAGCTATATTTGTCTAGAGTTGAATTTAAAACATAATTAAATCTTTAAGAATGTAAGTTTGAACAGAAAGAGTTTAAGACACAGTCTAAGAGAGTATCCTCAGGAAGGTGGTATAGTAGGAAATCCTAGACATTCCTCTCTCACAACAAACACACTAGTTCAGCAAGAGCTAACAAATTATCTTTCTGAAAGAGTCAGGAACTGTGTAATTGAAAGGCTTCTGAACTCCAAACACAAAATGACTCACCAGAGCTGGTAGGGAGATTCAGAATACCCTATTACCAGGATGTTAAAAACTCAATGTTTAAGTCTCAGTCACTTGGGTAGAATATACATTTTAAAATGTTGCTGACTTTAGCAGAAGTCACAAAAGAAAAATATCAGTGATAATTTTTGACCCACCCATATGTCAGGGAAAACTTTTATTTACAAAACCTCTGTTCTTCTTATCATCCTGCAATGCCCCTTTGAAGCCCCTAAGGAAACTTACCTCGTCTCTAGCTCTGAGTGTCCTATATATGCCTTTCTATCTCCACATCGATGTATGTGAAGCCTGTGACGCTCATGTATGTGGAG
The DNA here is from genome assembly GCA_039655065.1 of Glossophaga mutica. Taxonomy (NCBI): domain Eukaryota; kingdom Metazoa; phylum Chordata; class Mammalia; order Chiroptera; family Phyllostomidae; genus Glossophaga; species Glossophaga mutica. Next base: position 82,105,333 of record CM077304.1, read on the forward strand.
CTCTCATACATATGTGTGTATTAAATTTGGTTATTTCCTCCTGCTAAGTATTACGAAAATAAGAACAAAGTAAATTTAATAAACATAAATATGTAAACTAACTTATTAAGAAAAAAGTTTTCATAACCTCTTTAAAAAAATATCCTGGTGTATTTTATCTCCCCATCTCTTGCTTCCCAATTTCCATATACACATTTTTTTAAAAGATACATTTTTAAATCAATTCAAACTTAAAAAAAAAACACTTTGGAAAGAAGCAAGAGTTAAAAGAAAGAAAGGGGAGAAAGAGGACTATGGAGCTGAAAATGGGAGAAAAGAGCACCTGCTGCCCCTTCAAAAGAAAAAAATAGGGCAGATCAGTAAACTCCCAGCTTGCCAAGTACCTAAGATTTAAAAGCAATATACATAAAACAGAGGAGATGAAGTCCCTACCTAATTTATTTGATGACTTGAGGATTTTTTTTCTTCTGAAAACATGCATGAGGCAATATCTCTCTTTGGATCTCTTTCTATCACCCTTTTGAATTTGTAGACCTTCCTTCAAATCCTAAACTCCAGGAGACATTAGTAAATTGATTTATAGGCCTACAGTTTTTACACACTCATCCTCATATTTTTATCTTTCTTAGAAAGAAGAAATAAAAAAGATGGATGGAAGAAAATTTAACTGCCAGCTATTTTTCCCAGAAAGTTATGTCAAGATATGTATATACTTTTTAGAAACATAAATTTCATATAATACAGTAAATGTGGTAAGAAACCACATTCTCAAGGTTCCAGTGAAAAACCTTGATTTAAAAATCCCATCAGCTTGATTTTCCTGCTCAAACTGAAGGTCAGAGAAGAACCTGACCATTAAACCTGTTTTAATAAGGTAATGAACTTATAATTAGATGCTTCCTGGGACAGGTTATAAAATTTCTAGAACGGCAGTTAAATTTGAGAAAGTAATTGGTTAATAGGCAAAACCTTCTCTCTACTTCCCCATAAAATGTTTAGGACCCAATTAGCAGAAATTTGAAAGAGTATATTGCATAAAAAGAGAGATGAAACCAATGTGGAAGTTTTTGAAAATCATAGGATAATGCTTTAAAAAAGTAATAGAAAAAATATTTTGTCTTACCTCTAAGTATATTTCATCACACAATTTCTGCCTCTGAAGTTAGTCCTCACTTAGAGAAGGAAACTGTCTATTCCTGACTTTGATTTGTATCTATCCAAACAACCTGGTGAGGATATAAAATAAGAGGTTCACAAAACAAGAAAATCAAACAAATGAAAGCTCGTAGACACAGACAACAGTATGGTGGTTCCCAGAGGGAAGGGAGTTGAGGGGCAGTAAAGGGTAAAGGAGGTCAAATATATGGTAACAGCAGATTTGACTTTGGGTGGTGGGCACAAAGAAATATATAGATGATGTACCACAGAACTGTACACTTGAAACCTATATATTCTTAGTAACCATTGTCATCCTAATAAATTTAATTAAAAAAAGGTAAGATGCTCATATATTCAGGACTTCATCATACTTCATGGAACTGCATTGTAGGAGTGACAGAGCAGTACATTCAAAATGAATTAAAGAGCAGGGAATAAAGGAAACAAAGAGAATCTAAGAACTTTCTCTCTCACCTTCTTTATCTGCCAATTCTCCACCTCTCCTGGGACATAAAGTGGCTGCCCCTTCAGTGGACTATTGGGAGCTACAGAGAGGTTTACACAAATGTCTGGACAATGGTAGACCCTTGATATTTTGGTATTTCTCCATGCTTTTGGCCTCACATCTCCTTTGATGCAAGAGATAGCACCATGGTGGTAGGGAAGAGCAGCTTAAATTTGTATTCTTTCCCCTCAATTTTAATTAAAATTTTAATTAGCATAATTAAAATGACTGTATGACCTATAGCAATCTACAAGGTTTGTTTCAAAGAGTTCAGTAAAAATGAAAAGACTCTTGATATTGCTTCCAGCATTTACAGATTATCTAGGTGGCAGACAGAGGCAAAGCACAATTCCTGAGAATAGGATAAAACTCTTCTGTATTTGTAAGAGAAAATAAAACCTGGCATGGAGAAGGTTATAGGTAATTTTCAATTAAAAGTTTTCCGCTGACTTGGTGATCAAGAAGACAACTACTTAATGTGCTAAATAATAAAAGACACGCCCTCATTTCAGTTTTAAAACAATAAGGAATCCTAACTAGAGAGAAAAAAGAAATAATTAATTCCAATATTTTAGATAGATTTTTATGGAGGGTGAATGCATGTAACTAAAAAGAAAAAAAAAATGTCCTGGATATCTAGAATCCCCCTCTCCCTATGGGAATAGCTAATAGAAAGAAGGCTAAACACACACAAAAAATTAAAATTCTATGCTTACATACATTTTATGTTATCACTTTCAACCATGAGTAATTCCATTTAATATGTGTTAGTTAATCTTTGTGTTTTTACAGATAAGGACATGTAATTTCTGAAACAGGGCAGGGAACTTGAAACTGTGAGGTGAATAAATGTATAAACTAATTAAGTTAAAATTCGTGCTCTTAGGTTCAGAGCCTTGCAAATTATTGTCTGTATGAAAAAGTCACCTTCCAACTATACAGTTAAAAATAAAAGCTTTCATTGATAAAAGGGTGGGAAAAGTCTTTTTGAAACTTTATGTTGAAGGTTGAATGTGTGATTTGCCAAGAATAGCTTGCTATGTGTCTGCATAAAAATTAATATTTATAGATCCCAAGATGGACTCCATACTGGTAAAACCAAAACACTATTAAAAATTAAACTGAGACTTCTGTTGAAAATGGTGGAATAGGTAAACTCTGAGATTGCGTCCTCCCACAATCACATCAAGATTACACCTAAACTGTAGAACAATTGTCACTAAGAACCAACAGTCTAGCTGAATAGAATTCCTTATAATGAAGGATCAAAAAGCCATGTTGAGACTTGGTTGGAAGGGCAGAGGTGCAGACTAAGTAGGTCCCACTTCCACCATGTAATAATTAAGAAATAGGAGGGATATCTTGGCCTCAGAGGTTTCCCTTGAGGAATGAAGGGTTACAGCCCCACAGCAAGTTCCCCGGTCCAAGCTCTAGTCCCCATAACATCTGGCTGCAAAAACCAGCAGGAATTGTGTTTCAGAGAAACAAAGGGCTCAGGGAGACCTAGACACACTGCCTTTAAAAAGCCAGCACACAGTCTCACTCACTCCAAGCTCCAGTGCAGGGGCAGCAGCTCAAAAAGTGACAGGGATATATGGTGAGGAATAAAGTGAACTAACATCAGTGCAAAGACTCAAGAAGAAGGGACCAGAAAAATTCTTTCTGGGAACAGAAGTGGTGTCATGTGCCATGATCCTTTGTTGAGCTCTCTTCCCATCCTGCAGAAACAGTGCAGGCAGGCATCAAATCTATGCTCTCTATTAACCCAGCTAACATTCTTTGTCCCATCCTGGGGATTCCCTCAGACCCCAGTCCATACAACTCACTTGCATTTTTATATACCAGTAATGAACTAACAGAAGGAGAAATTAACAACAAGGAGGTAAAAGACATGTACTGGCAAAACTATAAGTCACTGAAAAAAATTATAGAAGACACAAATAAATGAAAAATACTATGCTCAGGGATTGGATGATTAGCATAATTAAAATGACTACATGACTTATAGCAATCTACAGGTTCAATGCAAACCCTGTGAAAATACCATTGGTATTTTCACACAACTAAAAATGAATAATTCTAAAATTTACATGGAATCACACAAAACCCTACATAGCAAAAAAATTTTTTGATTAAAAAAGAACTAAGTTAAAGGTATCATGCTACCTGATATCAAACTATACTACAATGCCACAGTAATCAAAATGTCATGGTAATTGCATCAAAGTAGATATATAGATCAATGGAACAGAATAGAGAGCCCAGAAATAAACCCACCTCTATATCATCAATTAATCTATAATGAAGGTGGCAAAAACATACAGTGGTATAAAAACAGTTTACTTAATAAAAGGCATTGGGAACACCAGACAGATACGTGAACAGAATGAAATTGGATCACATTCTTACTCCATATACAAAAACAAACTCAAAATGGATTAAAGGCTTAAATGTAATACCTGAAACTATAAAACTCCTGGAAGAAAACATAGGCAGTAAACTCTCTGACATTGTTTTTAGCAATATATTTTTGGATATGTCTGCTTAGGCAAAAGTAACAAAAGAAAATAATAGGCAAATGGTACTGCATTAAACTAAAAGGTTTTTGCACAATGAAGAAAACTATCATTAAAATGAAAAAAAACAACCTACTCTATAGGAGAAAATATTCACAAGTGATATATCTAATAAGGGATTAATATTCAAATGTATAAGGAACCCAAAGGATGCCAAAAACAAACAAACAATCTAATTTTTAAAAGGGCAGAGGACTTGTACAGACATTTCTCCAAAGAAGACATACAGATGGCCAACATGAAAATATGCTTAAAATCACTAATCATCAGGCAAACGCAAATTAAAACCACAATGAGATATCACCTCACATCTGCCAGCATATCTATCATCAATAAATCAACAACAAGTGTTGGCAAGGATGTGGAGTAAAGGGAACACTCATGCACTGTAGGTGGGATTGGGTAAATTGGTGCAGACAGCATGAGGGTTACTCAAATTATTAAAAATAGAACTACCATGTGACCTAACAATTTCACTTCTGGATATTTATCTGAAGAAATCCAACACACTAATTTAAAAAGATATATTGCACATCTATGTTCATTTAAGTACTATTTGTGGTAACTAAGATATGGAAGCAACCTTAGTGTCCACTGATAAACAAACAAATAAGGTAGTAAGTAGTACATGTATACAGTGAATTGTTAGTCATAAAAAAGATTGAAATCTTGCCAATTGTTATAACACATATGGACCTACAGGATATTATGCCAAGTAAAATAAGCCATACAGTGAACAACAAATACCATACGAGTTGACTTATTTGTAAAACGTGAAAAACAAAATAAACCAAGAAAACAGAAACAAACCCATAGATACAGAGAACAAATTGATGATTGCCAAATGAGAGGGAAGTTAGGAGAGATGGATGAAAAGGTGAACAGGATTAAGAAATAAACATTGCCAGTTATAAAAAGAGTTATTGCAATGTAAAGTCCAGCACAGGGAATATAATCAATAATACTATAATAACAATGCAAGGTATTATATTGGTACTGGACTTAGGGTGATCACTTTGTATGGTATATAAATGTCTAATCACTATATTTTGTACCTCAAACTAATATAGTACTGTATGTCCACTGTAAAAAAAAAATTAGTCTGAATGTGTAACCACAAGTCTGGTTTGTTTGTTTGGTTTTTGGTGTTTATACAAAAGAAACATTAACACTGTGAGCCCCAGTCTAGAAATTGGTAGCTTGACAAGATTAACATTTCTATCCCAAGCCCCCTTTCTATATGAATTAGTAAAATACAACCTCACCAATTCAGAATAAATTAGTCAATTTATAGTTTTTCCATGCTTTCTTTTTATCCTCGAATTCTTCTTTCCCAAATGTAGAAGTCTTCGAGTTAAAAGACATAATAGTTGGGATGGGGAGTGAGATGAGATTGGTTCCAGTCTAACATTTTTATCTACACTGATTCTAATTTTTCCACCTTGCTAACTAGTATGAACCTGTCAGTATCCTTCATCTCTAGTCTAGTGCTCAAGTCATCTCTTATTATCTGCTTAGCTTGTCTAGCCCCATGGACCTAAGCACCATGTTATCAGAACTATTAGCTGTAACAATTACGATAGATTGCATCACTTTTTGATCAAATCAAAAATTAGGATCTTATATATCCAAACCAAAGAAAGCCTAAGCTATAAGAATTTGTGAATTCCTTGTAAAATAATTTACAAATTTAACTAATTCCAATATAATTCCTCGGATAATTTTTGCAGTTTGCACAAAACATTCAAGAAATTCGTAAGTAATAAGATGCAATAGATATGTGAAGTTGGTTATTTAAAAAATAATTTCATTTTACCCAAACCATGTATTAGGTACAACATAAATTAATTATTTAAATATAAAATGTTCAAATATGAATTAAATGTGAATAAAAATTTTTAATCCAAAAAACACAAGATACCATAAAACATATTAATTTATACATATGAGATTAAGAAGAACATTGCAGTTGGGGGAGAGTGAGTGAGAGTGTGAGACTTAATGATGTGGAAGTGCAATGACTTCAGGTTAGTTTCAGATATCAATGGCAAAGATACAGCAATTTGGCTCAAAAGATAAAGGTCATGGATGAGTGGCAATTTAGTGAGGTAACTTGCTTCCTTACTGAGGTCCTTACTGTCTGTAATTAATGATCTCTGATTTAGATTAGTTAAAGACCTACAGGCTGAAAATGTAGACAGTTTAATGCCTTTTTCAAGAATGGGTAAAGAAAAGGTTGGAGTGCTAAAGGCACTTACTAAATCCACATAACTAGTGATGGCAGGACCATTGAAGTTTTAAAACAAGGCTGCTGTAATTTGACAGCATTTTTTTTTTTTTTTGTCTTTCTGTGAGATTTACATACTAACAATGATGAAAACACTGAATACAACTAGAGACCTGGGAATCAATTAAGATTTGTTGCTAAAGCTCATTTATTCTCTACTCAAAGCAATTTTACATCATATTTAGATATCACCACATTGATTTTTAGTTTATTTGGTTGCTTGCTTTCTTTTTAAACCACATTGCTTTTAGCTCCTTATTTGTGTTATATCTACTTTGAAGGGATAGCTTTTAACTTTTGAAAATTTAAATCTGCGTAAACATTTTTGTTCAGTATGTACACAAAGGATTTTTGTCAAAATGAACCAGTGGTGTTAATATTATGCTAACTCTTGTAATGCTTTAAAGAGCATATTTGGTGAATATGTTTGGACAGGTACAAGATATAGATTTTTAGCCCACTACATATTTAAGCTAGAGAAGATAATATTACCAAAGGAAAGGACATGAGACAGAGCCTTGAAGGAGAAGAACAAGATTTATGTGGAATTTATCCAAAAGTGGTCCATGAATCATTCACATGAAAATCATCTTAGTGCTTGTAAAATGCTGCTTCTGGGTTAAAGCTATTAAATCAGAATATTATGTAAGTCCAGGATAGTACATTTTTAAAGGTTTTTGTTTAATTCTTTCACATATTAAAATATGAAACCATTAAGTTGCAGGAATTTTAAAAAATTGTCAGAGCATTGGGAAAAAAAGAAAAACAAACTAATTTAGAAGAGAACCATTTCATTTGTTGAATTAAGAAATCAGATAATAAAAATAAAGAAAATAATAGAATAATGATCTGGTGTTAATATACTGAAATTTATAAAAGACCAAACTGTTGAAATAATAGGAATTTGAGTTGAGAGAGTGCACTATCTACTGAGAGATAGAATTCCAACTCTCAAAGAAGCAGTGGTATGTATATATAATGGAATATTACTAGGCCATAAAAAATAATGATATCTTACCGTTTGTGACAGTATGGATGGAACTGGATGCTACTATGCTAAGTGAGATAAATCAGACACAGAAAGACCATATATTTCACCATATAGTGAAATATCATATAATTTCACTATGTGGAATCTAAAGAACAAAATAAATGAAAAATGAAAAAACACTCACAGATACAAAGAGCAGACTGATGGTTGACAAAGGGGTTGGGGAAACTGGGTGAAAAGGTGAAGTGATTAAGCAGTAAAAATTGGTAGTTGCAAAATTGTCACAGGGTTATAAAATACAGCATAAGGAATATAGTCAATGATATTGTAAAAACTATATATGGTGCCAGGTAGGTACTAGAAATATTGGATGGATCGCTTTGTAAAGTATATGATTGTCTAACCACTATGCTGTATACCTGAAACTAATAGAAAATAATATTGACGGTAAGAAAAATAAAATAAATTAATTAATCAAACTTGTCAGCCTGGCAAAAAATTTAAAAAAACAGAATTTCCAGCTTCCGGTCATGTTCCATTTTCCAATATGGAAAACCATGAATATATACTATAGGAATAAAAGGAACAAAGAACTTAGTTAATAGTGGTTATTCTTTCTTGCATTAACATAGGACAGTCTAGTGGTGATGAACCAATTGACCACAAAGAGGAAACTAAATAGTTTCTATGGTGAATCAGAGTCTTCTCCTACAGGCTTTGAAAGGCCAAATGTGTATCTCTTAGCTTGAAATAATCATGGTGCAAATATCAAATCCATTTACCCCACCACTACTACACCTAAAATGGCAAATATCAGTTCCAAAAGATGAAGGAAAATGGAAGGAAATTCAGAAAGTAGTCATTAAATCTCTAAACAACCTAAAGAGAGTTTCTTAGGAGAGAAAACAAATATTAAAGAATTAAACACATAAATTTTAACAAAGCAAAGTTTAAAGAGAAATATAATAATGATCTGGAAGTATGTGGAAAAGTTAAACATCATTGAAAGAAAGGAATGTAGCATGGTACAAGGTTTAAAACAATGACCGAAATGGTTATAGTATAATTCAGCAAAATTACTAGCAATGAATTTTTTTTTTGCAAAATGAAAATTATTTAAAGTATGTAGTTGAAATAATTTCTAGATGTATTGAAAATGACAGAAGTTTTTTCATGTTATTAATAAGTATTTTACTCCAACAAGAAAACTAGAAAAACTAACAAAATTTGACAAGAAAAACATTTTATATTCTGTTAGTATTTTAATCATAATTATTGTTACAAATCAATAAATACAAAGTATTTTTCTATAAGATGAAAATATTCTCATGTTATTAATATATATTTAATATGATAATAAATGGAAACCTGAAAAAATGTAGATATCCTATATTCTGTTTCAAAGTAAAATTCAATTATTTTTAATGTATAAACTTTTAAATTTGAAAGTTAAAAGATACTCATAAGTTACAAAGGAAAAAGAAAAAAGAAAATACATTTCCACAACTATAATTAGGAAAGAAAGACTAATAACAGGAATACTTTCACACTAAATGTTTATGTATCTAATAGCTTAACTTCATCTCCAAATCTTTTCACTTCTTAGAAATAGAATATAATTTAAAAATGCAGAAAAATACCATTCTAGATTTAATAAAGGGCTATTTTGTATTCATTCTCATGCTTGCATTGTTACAACTTTGTCAAAGGAATAGATGTACTTAAGGCTAAATAAAATCTCTTTATAATGTTTTCCACAGACCGAACTATTTCTTTGAACAATTGGGAACCATTCTGCAGCTATACACAGAGGTTTTATAGGTCTTTTGTTGAAACTTTAAAAATATAATGTTACATAGGGGAGTATGATATGCCAATTTTTTTCTGATAAAAGTTCTTTTCATTTTAATATTATATGAGTATTATACATAACTTGGCTAGTTCACACTCAAGGCCATCACCTCTAAATAACTCTCACTTTTAAAAAAGCCACAAAATCATGCATTAAGAATTTATTACCAAGTTAGTCTGAGGAATATATCTATTTTAGCATAAGTTCTAACAGTATTACATTTCATTAGACAGCTTTATTTAAGACTTTGTTGTCCCTCCATTCTTTTCAGTAATAAGTGGTTTCAATGAAGAGTGTATTATAGTGCATTATTTACCCATTTACTTTTGGATTTCCCTCCCACCTATTTTTTATTCTGCCTCTTCAAGCTGTCAGTCCATTGTATTCAATGGAGCATCAGAAAATATCAGATTCTTTCAGCACAACAGGTGTGTATTTATAAGGCATATCTGAAAATATGAAGCAATTCAATACATTAATGTTACTACTCACAATTTTTGTTAAGAGAAAAGATGAAATGCTAATATAAAAATAAAATTACTATTTCTTTCACACATTTAACAAAAATATTGGACCAGGTGATAAAATTGTATCTACAGACTCTACTAACCACTGGTATTTGCTTTTTTAGCTTAATTTATAGATTTATTTGGGCTTTAAATATATTAATAATTCCTGATTTTCCTTAACATCAATCATACTATGGATAGTAACAAAAATAAATAAAAATAAAAGACAGTTAGAAGATGTGAAAGTTTATTTTTCCAGTCTATTTATATGACTATATATAATTCCAAAATAAAATTGACTATTTTCTCTTTCTTTGCTTCACTCATTAAAATTAATAAGTAAATAAATCAGAAAAAAACAATAATGCCAGGAAATATGTAGGAAAAATTCTTAGCTAATTTCAAATTTTTCATCCCCTTTATTTTCCCACATTTCATGAGGTTTTTTTTTTAGGATTCACATCCTGCTTGCCAGGATAAAGATCACATTTTCCAAACTTCCTTTCATCTTTGTGTGGCATTGTGACAAATTTTTGGCCAATAAGACATCAGCATACTAGTTACAGGGAAGCTTCTGGGAACCCTGTCCTAAAAATGAAAATATTCATGTGTATTCTTTACCTATAATTTTTCATTCATGCCTCAAATATATTACTTGGAATATGCAGCCTCTTATCTTACACAATGAGATAAAAAAGTCACGGTGTATGTAATAGGACTGAACAAATAAGTAAGTGGATAGGTGATGTGTGCATGTGTTCATACAGATATGTGTGTATGCATAGGGACATGTGTATGCACACATATAGAGACATATAGAAGATAAAGACCTAATTATAAATATCTGTGTATGCAATAGTTAGTGTATTTTCAAATATTACCTAATTCTGTTTACCAAGAGCCTAGAAACAGTGACCCTGGTAGCACAAAGTTGAGGGAGATATATCACTGGTGAGTCTTGTGCTTGATAATCTCTGGGACTCTGCCACAGGTACCTTATTAATCACTGAGAAACAGGTGATGTGGTTCCCCTTGGCACTGCATTTTAAGAGATATTGATTGTGCTCATTAGCAAAGGTTTTTTTTTGTTTGTTTGTTTGTTTTTGTTTTTTGTTTTTTTGTAAACAGTTGTGCTACTCTGTCCTAAGGAATGTCCAAAACTTCTCCATGAAGACAGCATTAAGAAAATAAAAAGGCAAACCACAGAATGGGCAAAATGTACTCCCAATCCATATCTCTGCCAAAGGGTTTGCCTCCACGTACATAAAGAAGTTGTATAACTAAATAATAAAAAGACAAATAACCTAATGAACAAATGCTTTGTTAAAGAAGATGTACGAATGACTGATAAACACATGAAAAAAAATGCTCAGTCCTCAGAAGCAGCAAACACATCTAGCACCGAGATTTTGGTTTCTAAGTATCATTTTCATAAAAAAAATAACTAGGGCTTGTTTGGAGAAAAGTATTATTTTAGAGCGGGGACATGAAAAAGATGAAATGATTCTAGAGCATCTTATAGTATCACAATGTAAGGAGTTCCTCAGAAAATAAAAATAAACAAGGATAGTGACATGTAACAGAAAAATTGAAGCCAACCTTAAATAGCTTCCCATGGTCACAATTGAAGTAATTTGAGGCACAAAATTAATAATTTAGTATTGGATTGTAACCCAAAGTATAAAGTATCAGCAAGTTATAGTGATATAAATAAATAATTAAATAAAAAAGAATGGATAAATCTTTTCCCAAATAAGTTGTACAAATGATCAGTAAGCACATGAAAGGATCCTCAACATCACTTTGTTACTTCCTTATAAACTTCCCCTTATATATAATATCTCCTACTCTAGGAGTTTATTCACCCACTAAAGTATGCTGGATCTAGTGACATGATTATAAACAAATACATAAATAAAAATAAAGTGGCTTCAGAGTGGAGAAACCTAGCAAACACTTCTCACCCACCCTTTTATATGGACCTTCTCTTTTCTCAGTTATACCAATACTACTCAATCTTTAACCCATTTAAGAGGTGAACATTGTTAAAGAAATTGAAGATATAAATAATTGGAGAAACAGCCCATCTTTTTAGACTGAAGTCTTAACATTAAAATGGCAAAAACTCTCAAATGGCTCTACAGATCAATGCAATGACTTTCAAAAGACCAATGGACTTCTGTGTAGAAACTGACATGCCAATTATAAAATTAATTTGGAATTTCCAGGGACTCAGTAACCAAAACCAACAATCTTTGAAAAGAACAAAATATGGTATTTGTCTTTCACTGCCTGGCTTATTTCGATTAGCATGATGCTCTCCAGTTCCATCCATGCTGTTGCAAAGGGTAGGAGCTCCTTTCTTTCTGCTGCGTAGAATTCCATTGTGTAAATGTACCACAGTTTTTTGATCCATTTATTTACTGATGGGTACCTAGGTTGCTTCCAACATTTGGCTATTATAAATTGTGCTGCTATAAACATAGGGGTGCATAGGTTCTTTTGGATTGGTGTTTCAGGAACCTAATCAACAAAACAAACAAACATAATATAACCAAAGACACTGAAATTGAGAACAGATTGGAAGTCACCAGAGGGGAGAGCAGAGGGAATTTCAGGAGAAAAGGAGAAGGGCTTAGAGCAACAAGTATAAAGAACACATGGACAAAAACTAGGGGTGTTGGAAATGGGAGGGAGTTGGGGAGGGCTGGGGTGGTGGGCTGGGATGGGAGTAAAAGACAGAAAACTGTACAAGAACAACAATTAAAATAAAAATTAAAAAAAGAACAAAATAGAAGAACTCACATGTCTTAATTTCAAAACCTAAGACAAAGCAACAAAAATCAAGACAGTGTGGTACTAGTACAAAAATAGACATATAAATCATTAAAGTTGAATTGACAGTCCAGGAAAACACCCACACATCTCTGGTCAACTGATTTCTGACAAAGGGAACAGGTGTTGACACAACTATATAGAGATATGCAAAAGAATGAAATCAGACATTTAATTCATACTATATACAAAAATCAACTCAAAATGGTCAAAGACCTAAATATCAGAATTAAAAGTATAAAACTATTAGAAGAAATCATAGGGGTAAAATATCATGATCTGGGATTTGGTAAAATATTCTTGGACAGGACACCAAAGTCACAATCAAGAAAAAAGAATTGATAAATTAGACTTCACCAAAGTCAAAACCTCTTACTTTAAAAGACATTATTAAGAGCCCTGGCTGGTGTGGCTCAGTAAATTGAGTGCCAGACTGTGAACTGAAAGGACACCAGTTTGACTCCTGGTCAGGGCAAATGCCTGGGTTATGGGCCAGGGCCCAAGTTGGAGGTGTGTGAGAAGCAAATGACGGAAATTTTTCTCACACTTTGATGTTTTTTTTTCCCTCTCTTTCTCCCTCACTTTCCCTCTCTCTCTCAAAATAAAAAAAGTAAACAAATATTTTTTTTTAAAAAAAGACATCATTAAAGAGTGAAAATAAGACCCATCAAATTAGGATTCAGAAGATGGCGGCTGTGTAGGTGAAAGCTGAGCCCACTTGCTTACACATCCAGCATAGATTTTTGGCTGATCTTCTGACTTGTGACCTGAACAATTAATGGAATCTCAGCTGGTATGAATTTTTGAAGCTGATTAGTACAGAGGATGCTTTGCATCATCCAATAAGAGATTTTATGAGTTGAGGGGGAACTGCAGTAGAGGACAGAACTGATAGAAAATGCAGCTTAGTGGCTCCTTCCCCTCCTGGAGTGGGGCCATGGTCTTACACAGAGAAACTACCAAGAGAGACTTGGAGGGATATAATTCACACACACATGCACACACGTGCACACACACACAGCAAGCAGCACATCCATAGCTGCAATACCAACCAGGAGAGTTCCAGAGAGAAACTCTATCTCCTAAAACTGTCAGAGCCACTGGCAGGCTGTGGACAGCCCTGACCAAGAAAGACTTTGTGATTTTTGGGGAGGTGGAGTATACAGAGAACTGGCCCAGGGCTTAGTGCTGCAGTGTGGAAGCTGCATAGAGACTCTTTTAAAAGATGAACTGAGGCAAGACTCAGCAGGGACCCTGTGCTGTCATGCAGCGGCTCTACCAAAAAAGAAATCAGAATGACAGCACAGTTCAAGCCCACTGAGTCTAGTTGCTCAGGAAGAACAGAAAGTGGCACACTGAAGGAACTGTGGGGCTCAGCCTACCATAGCTGGTGAGCAGGGGACTGTGCAGAGCAAAGATTTCAGGCCTGAGTCTCCAGCAAGAGCAGCAGTCTGGGGATTGGACAGTCAGGAGCTAAATGCCTGAGATTCATTGGAGCCAGGGTAGTCGCCTCACATGCAGGCATACCCAAACCCCACCTACAGGATTGCAAGCTCTTCAGATCAGTGAGGCCAGCTCTTCAGGTCACTGGAGCCCCCTGCTTGGTGCATATCCACAGTGGAAAGAAGGAGAATCTCTCAAAGGGCACTTTCTGAACTTCTATCAGACACTGTAAGCTATAGTGGTTCCTCGGGCCCTGATCCACTGAAACCAAAAGAGCAGAGAGATTAGACAGGTGAAATAAGTGGTGTTCAGGGACCCACCCTGCCTCAGCTCTTATACAGAGCTGCTATCAGCACCAAGCAGTAAAGAGCTGCCCCTTTTACACAGATTCATCTCCTTACAGGAAAGGGACAGCTAATTCCCAGAAACCACCCATTATTGGAAAGCATCTGGTCTGGACCAAGACTTGTGGTGGGAAACACTCCCATCATCTTGGGAGTTGACCCAGGGATTCCACCCTCCCAATCGCACCGGAGGCCCCCTTTAGAGGCAGGCAGAGGCAGTACTAACAGTGCTCTCAGACATTAGATGAACCACTCCTGGGCCTTCTGCTAATGGAAAGCCAGCAGGGCAGAATAGTGGGGACCAGCCAAGCCTGAAAGAGAGCCACAGACTGTGGATCACTTGCAGTCTCAAAAGGGCTGCCTAGAGATAGACTATGACACCATCTGACATTATCATGGGTGGATCCAGAAAGAGAAGACAGTGGCAAACACTAGACTCTGATGAAACTAATTCTACTATGGTTTTCTTCACTATTTGTGTTGTTTTTTCTCCTGAATAGCTTTTTAACATTTTTTCTTCATGTTTGTTCCTATTATTTCACTATTTTATTTGTTGATTTCAAATCTCACATTTTACCCCTCCTTGAATCCATCTTGCCTTCATCCTTCTTATTATTTTTGTTTTAAATTTTACTATTTTCCCTTTCTATGACTTGTTTCTATTCTTCTATTCTACACTCTTACGATTTCTCTTCCCTCCAGCCTCCCAAAACCACTTTTCTTACCATTAGTCATCTCACATTGTTTTTCCCTTTAATACCCTTTCTCTCTCTCCACCTTTATCAATTTTTACTCATTGGTTTTTGATATGGAGAAGGGTATTGAATTTCTCCAATTTTATTCCTATATGTTTACTATTTTTTATTTCAAATCTGAAATTTTACTGTACCCCTATCCTACTCCATTTTGGCCTCCTCCTGCACATTTTTTGGGCAGTCAGACACTCAATATATTTATTTCAGTAGGAGAAAACCACCTGAGAGTAATCAAGCAAACAGCACCTAAAACAATACCTTACAAGAACAATGCTATGCTATTGGAACTATACCAAAAGTTTTCATATTTTCAATGCAGATTCTAATCTTCTAATCAGTAAATATGATTGGATGGTTATAATACTCTGATATCATCTAATGATAATATCTTAAGGGGTTAAGCTACATTCCCATATTTAGCGGAAAACAGAGTTTACTGGTGAGCAGTGAACTATATGTACACTTAATAAATCACTTTTTTTAATCAGTATTTTTTTAATTATTGATCTTGTACAGTTTTCTGTCTTTTACTCCCCGCCCAGCCCACCGCCCTAGCCCTCCCCGCCTCCCTCCCATTTCCACCCCCCATAGTTTTTGTCCATGTGTCCTTTATACTTGTTGCTCTAAACCCTTCCCCTTTTCTCCTGAAATTCCCTCCCCTCTCCCCTCTGGTCACTGTCAGACTGTTCTCAATTTCAGTGTGTTTGGTTATATTATGCTTGTTTGTCCTGCCCATTTTTTTAATTTCATTTTTTTCACTCTCTTAGCCTGATTTTCATTCCTCACTCTTATTTCTCCCCCCTTGATCCTCTCAAAATCATGTTTCCTTCCTTTAGACATTTTATAATCTCTTTTTTCTTTTTTTTCCTTCTTAATCCCTTCCCACTTATATTAATCTTTGTGGGGTTTTTTGCAATTGATATTGCTGTGGTGTATGTTTTCTCTAATTTTGTTCCTATTTTTTACAACTCATAATATACTCTTCCCTTTTCTTATTCCATTTTACCTTCCCTCTTTTCTTTTTATTTACAATGTAAATTTTATTTTTTTCTTTCTCTGTCTTGTTTGTATTCCCTATTTTTATTGTTTCTCCCCCTACACTCTCAGATTGCTTTTTTTTCCATTAATCATCTCACATTCATTTACCTTTCCTAAAATAGTCTTAATCTCTTTCCACCTTTATTAATATTTGCTCCTTTGTTGTTGATGGTATGGTTGTGGGTGGGGGGTTATTTTTACAAATGTGAGTTTCATGTCCTGTGTTGGTTTGTTTTGTTCTGGCAGCACCTGTGCAATAGCGCACAAGATGTAGTGGGCAGAATGATTCTCAGTCAGCCAGCCAGAGAGAAGAACCCAACAAAGAATGACCCAACAGCAACCAACACACAATTACAATAAGATAGTCCACATAAATAGCATAAAGGGCTATCCCAAGAGCATCTAGCTCAGGAGATCAAGGAAACTGCACCACTGAGTCCCACAGGTCTCCTACCACGGAAGGCCACTGTGTGAAGACAGGGAGTCAAAGTAGATCAATCTAATATGCAGAAATAAACAAAAAGAGACACCTAAAATGGGCAGAAAAAGAAACAGCCTTCAATCAAAAGGAAAGCAGAAATCCCCAGTAAGAGTGAGTCTTAAAGAAAATTGAGGCAAGCAATCCATCAGACATAGAGTTCAAAATAATGGTTATAAGGATGTTCAAGGAGTTCAGTGAGAACTTAAAGGGACTCTACAGAAGCTGCAAGTAACTTAATTGAAACTACATCAGCATGAAAAAGAACATAGAAACTATAAATAAGAGCCAGGAAGACATGAAGAGTGCAATATCTAAAATGAAGAATACACCAGAAGGAATTAAAATTGGCTTAGATGAAGCAGAAGACTGAATCAGCAAGTTGGAAGCCAATGTAGACAAAAATGCCCGGAAAGAACAACAAAACAAAAAAGAATCAAAAAGAATGAAGAGGGCTTAACGGTGCTTCAGGACAACATGAAACATAATAATATCCTTTTCATAGGGATACTAGAAGGAGAAGGAAAGGAACAAAGGATAGAAAATCTGTTTGAAAAAATAATAACAAGAAACTTCCCTAACTTGGTGAGGGAAAAAGCCATGCCAGCCCAGGAATCACAGATAGCCCTAATCAAGATGAACTAAAAGAGGCCCACTCAAGACACATTAGAATCAAAATGACAAAATTTAAAGACAAAGAGGATCTTAAAGGCAGCAAGGGAGAAATAGCTAGTAACATACAAGGGAGTTCTGAACAGATTATTAGCTGATTTCTCAAAGGAATCACTATAAGCTAGAAGTGAATAGCATGAAATACTCCAAGTAATGAAAAACAAAGGCCTACAACCAAGACTTCTACCCAGCAAGACTCTCAGGTAAAATGGAAGGAGAAATAAGGAGTTTTCCAGGTGCAAAAGTGAAAATGGCAATGAATAATTACCTATCAATAATAACCTTAAATTTAAATGGGTAAATGCTCCACAAAAGAAATAAGGTAGCTGAATGGATAAGAAGACATGACCTGCATATATGCTGTCTACAAGAGAGCCACCTCAGAACAGAAGAGCTACACAGACTGGAAGTGAAGGTATAAAAAAATATTCCAAGCAAAAAGGCATAAAAAATAGCTGAGGTATCAATACTTATATCAGACTTCAAAATAGACTTCAAAACAAAGGCCATAATAAGAGACAAACAAGATCATAACATAAGACTTAAGGGAGTAGTCCAACAAGATGATATAATCCTTGTAAACATATATGCACCCAATATAGGAGCACCTAAATATATAAGAAAAATCTTTGAGTACTTCAATAAAGATGTCAGTAGCAACACAGTCATCATAGGGGATTTCAATACCCCATTGTCAACAATGTATAGATCTTCCAAAGAATTAACACAGATATTGTGGCATTGAATGACACTCTAGATTAAATGGACTTAATAGATATATACAGAAACCTTCACCCCAAAGAAGCAAAATATATGTTCTTTTCAAATGCACATGGAATATTTTTAAAGATATACAACATGGTAGGTTGTAAAACAAATCTCAACAAATTCAAGAAAATTGAAATAATGTCAAGCATTTTCTCAGATCACGATGGCTTGACTAGAAACCAACCTCAAGGAAAAAAACAAAAAACATTCAAGTATATGAAGCTTGAATAACATGTTTCTAAATAATGAATGGGTTAACAATGAGATCAAAAAAGACATCAAAAAACATCTGGAAACAAATGAAAATGAACACACAATGACCCAAAAATGATGGGACACAGTGAAGGCAGTCCTAAGAGAGAAGTTCATAGCAAAACACACCTACCTAAAGAAGATAGAATATCTTAGAAAATCTAACTCTACATTTACAAGAACTAGAGGAACTATAACAAACAAAGCCCAAAGGGTGTAGAAGGAAGGAAATGACCAAGATCAGAGCAGACTTAAATGACATAGGGACTAAAAGAACAATCCAAAGGACTAATGAATCCAGGAGCTGGTTCTTTGAAAAGAGAAACAAATTTGACAAATCTTTAACCAGACTCATCATGACAAAAAGAGAGAAGACCCAAAAAATGGCATCATAAACAAAAGAGGAGAAGTTAACACCAATGCCACAGAAATACAAAGCATTATAAAAAATTATAATGAACAATTATATGCCAAGAAATAGAAGAACCTGGGCAAAACGAACAAACTTCAAGGAACATACAATCTTCCAAAACCAAATCAAGAAGGAGCACAAAGCCTCAATATACCAATAACAGCTAGTGAAATTCAAGCAGTAATTAAAAAAAAAAAAAAAAAAACACTCTAAAGGCACACAAAAGCCCTGCACTGAATGGTTTCACAGGTTTACCAAATATTTAGAGAAGAGCTAACTCCAATCCTCAAACTATTCCAAAAATTCAAAAAGAGTGAAGTCTCCCAATCTTTTTTCATGAGGCCAGTATTATACTATTTTCAAAAACAGGTAAAGACACACAAAAACTTACAGGCCAATATTCCTGATGAACATACATGCTAAAATCCTCAACAAAATATTTGCAAACTGCATCCAGCAATACATGAAAAAGATCATACACTATGATCAAGTGAGATTCATCCCAGGGATGCAAGGATGGTACAATATTAGAAAATCAATAAATGTAATACACCACATAAGCAAAATGAAAGACAAAAATCACATAATCATATCAATAAATGCTGAAAATGTGTTTGATAAAATCCAGCACCCATTTATGATAAAAACACTCAGAAATCCAGGAATAGAGGGAGAATACCTTAATATAATAAAGGCTATATATGAGAAACCTATAGCCAACATACTCAATGGGAAAAAACTAAAAGCTTTCCTCTTAAGATCAGGAATGAGACAAGGCTATCTGCTTTCGTCACTCTCATTCAACACAGTACTAGAAATTCTAGACACAGTAATCAGACAAGAAAAAGAAATAAAATACACCCAAATTGGCAAGGAGGGAATAAAACTGTTATTATTTGCAGCTGACATGATGGTATATGTAGAAAACCCTATAGTCTTCACCAAAAACACTACTCAACCTAATAAGTGAATTTGGCAAAAGAGTGGGATGCAACATCAATATTCAGAAACCAAGGTCATTTTCTTACACCAACAATTAAATATCAGAAAGAGAATCTAGGGAAAAAATTCCATTTATCATAGCAACAAGGAAAGTAAAGTACCTAGGAATAAATTTAACCAAGGAGGTAAAAGACCTGTACTCAGAGAACTGTAGAACACTGAAGAAAGAAACTAAGGAAGATAAAAATAAATAGAAGCATATATGTGTTCATGGATTGGAATAATTAACATCATTCAAATGTTCACACTACCCAAAGCAATCTATAGATTCAATGCAATCTCTATTAAAATACCAATGGCATATATCACAGATCTAGAACAAATATTTCAAAAATGTATATGGAACCAAAAAAGACCCCAAATATCTCAGTAATCTTAAGAAAGAAAAACAAAGTAGGAGAGATCACAATACCTGATATCAAAATGTACTACAAACCCACTATAATCAAAATAGTCTGATACATGCATGAGAACAGACACATAAATAAAAGGGACAGAATAGAGAGCCCAGACATAAATCTGTGTCTCCCTGGTCAATTAATATATGAGAAAGGGGGCATGAGCATACATTGGAGTAAAAATATTCTATCCAATAAATCACATTGGGAGAACTGGAATGGTACATGCAATAAAATGGAAGTAGACCACCATCTTACAACATACATCAGAATAAACTCAAAAGGGATAAAATTTTTAAATATAAGTCATGACACCATAAAAGTCCTACAGGAAAAGAGAGGCAAGAAAATTTTAGATATCCCACATAATAAAAGTTTTGCTGATATATCTCTTAGGGCAAGGAAAATGAAGGAAAAATAAACAAATTAAACCACATCAAATTAAAAAGCTTTTGCATGGCTAAAGAAACCATCATCAAAATGAAAAGGAAATTGACTGTATGAGAAAATGTATTTGCCAATGATACATTGGACAAAGGTTTGATCTCCAAAATGTATAGAGAACACATCTGTCTCAACACCAGGAAGACAAAAAATCCAATTAAAAAATGGGCAAAGGACATGAACAGATACTTCTCCAAAGAGGACAAAGAGGTCCATAGATATATCAAAAGGTGCTGGACATCACTAGCCATTAGAGAGATGCAAATTAAAGCTGCAATGAGATATTACCTCACACCAGTCAGAATGGTCATCATTAATAAATCAACAAACATCAAGCGCTGGTGAGGATGTGGAGAAAAGGCAAGCCTGGTGCACTGTTGATGGGAATATAGAGTGGTGCAGCCACTGTGAAAAACAGTATGGAATTTCCTCAAAAAACTAAAAATGGAATTGCTTTTGAATCAGCAGTGTAATCACTAATTACTAAAAATCCTATATCACTAATTCAAAAGAATTTATGCAGCACTATTTACAATAGCCAAGTGCTGGAAGCAACCTAGCTGTGCCCATCAGTAGATGAGTGAATCAAAAACTATGGTATATTTAAATAATGGAGCAGAAAGAAAGAAGGAGCTCCTACCCTCCGAGACAGCATGGATGGAACTGGAGAGCATTATGCTAAGTGAAATAAGCCAGTCCATGAAGAACGAATACTAGATGAATTCACCTGTAAGAGAAATATAATGAACAAAATAAACTAATAAGCAAAATAGAACCAGAGGCATGGAAACATGGAGCAGACTGACAGTAACCAGAGAGGAGGGATAAGATGGGGATAATGGTGGAAAGCAGGGGAAGGGATTTGTCAAAGAACATTCATGAATGACCCAGCCCATTGGCATGGACAATGGTGTGGAGATTGATTGTGGGAGCAGGGGTGAGAGAGCAAACAGAAAATTAGGACAATTGTCATAGAGTAACAATAACTTTTTTAAAAAGGCATAAAATTAGAGAAAACATTTGAAATTCACATATCTGAAAAGGGAAATGTATCCACAATTATAAAGGACTCATACAGCTCAATAACAAAAACAAACAAACAAACAAAAAAAAAAAAAACAAGGAATACAGTTAAAAATGAGCATGTAACAGGGTGTGGCCATGCACATAAAAAAGGAATGAAGTATTGATCCATGCTATTACATAAATAAACCTTGAAAATATTATATTAAGTAAATTTTAAAAAACCAGTTATAAAATACTTTATATCATATACTTTCATTTATATGAAATATCTAGAATAGGGAGATCTGTAGACATAGACCTCATTAGTGTTTTCCAAGGGCTGAGTAGGGGTTGATAGCTAAAGCATACAAATTTTCTTTTTGAAATGGTGAAAATGTTCTAAAACTTTAGTAATGATTGCTCATATCTGTGAATATACTAAAATCCATGTAACTGCACACTTTAAGTAATTGAATAATATGTAAACTGTATTTCAAAAAAAATGCTAAAAATACATGTTGTTAGGTTTTTTCCCCTTAAGTATACTCCTAAGAGCAGTGTTTGAGGGTTTCAATTAATTCCTTGGTATTTTCTGAGTGTGTGTGTGTGTGTGTGAGTGTGTGATTTTAGATAGTCCTGGTGACTGTGGAGTATTATTGCATTGTGGTTTTAATTTGCATTTATGTGATGGCAAATGAAAATGAGCACCTTTATGTTTAATGTTAATTTGATATCCTCCTTTGTGAAGTGCCCATTTAAAGCTTTTACCCATTTTTGGCTGTGTTTGCTGCTTTTTTTCTCATAGATTCATAGTTTTTTTTGTTTGTTTTTTAATTCTGGAGTCAAGACTTTTGCTTGAATTGTGTACTACTAGTGTCTACTTCTGTTCCGTTGCTTGTTTATATACACCTTTAATAATGTCTTTGAATAAACAGAAATTATTAACTTTACATAGTCCACTTCATAATTTAGTTTTTTATGGTTAATGCTGTTAGTATCTTATCTAAGAAAACTTTGTTTAGGGCCAATATTCTTTTATGTTTTCTCATTGAAACATTAATATTTGTCTATCATATTTACATGTATGTATGTATGGTTTAAATTAGTCATCCAGATTTTTTAATTATTTTCATGTAATAAATTAATCCAGCATTATTTATAGAAAAATCTATCTTTTCCTCATTAAATTGCTGTGTCACCTTTATCACAAATCATAAAATTGTATATGTACAAATCTATATTTTGGCTTATCTATTTTGGACTTACAGGAAATGTATATTTTATAGTTGTTGAATATAGTAGTGTTCTATAAATATTATTTAGCACAAGGTTGATAAGTTTGTCCAGGTTATCTGTTATTATGAATTTTTAAAAACTATTATATTTTCTATCAATTCCTGAGAATATTCAAATCTACAACTGTGAAGACTGGAATTAATCTATTTTTCCTTAATTTTTGGCAATTTCTGCTTTTAATATTTTTATGCTTTTTTCTCGTTTGCAAAACCATTAATGAATGAATTATCTGAGTCTGGAGTTTTCTTCATAGCAAAGTCCTTGATTTCATATTTAATTTTTCAAATGAATAAAAGACTATTTCTATTTTTTCTATTGCTTCTGGTGTAATTTTTGTAAGTTGTATAGGTGGTTGTTCACTTTATCTAATCAAATTAATTGGCATGTGTTCTTTTTAATATCTTCTTATGATCTTATTTTATCCTTAAAATATGTAGTGATATCCCATCTTTCATTTTTGGCTTTGGAGATTTCTTAATGAGTTTCATCCTTCTTCATCCCTGAAATATAAATTCAAGACTCAACATTTTCTATAAAATTCTTTGGCTGAATCTTAGTACACTTTTACTTATAATAGTACACTTTTAATTATAATTCAGTTTTTAAGATTTTCTAATTTCTACTTTAATTTTTCTTTTATTTTTGAGTCATTCAAAAATATATTGCACAATTTTGCAGCTTTGGGCACTTTCTACTTTATTTTAATGTGGTCGCGGAATTTTTGAATTTTTTGAGTTTGAATATTTTCTACCCATTTAAATTGGTTGAGGCTTATTTTATGAACCATCATATGGTCACTCTTGATTATGCATTTTCAGAAAAGAATGTACTTTCTGTTATTGTTTGAAATGTTCAGTATATTCCAATTAGAATGAGTTCCTTTGATTTCATTCTCCCTTTGTCCTTTTGTATCTTTACTGATGTTTGTTTCTTTTCTTTTTTTTTTTTTTTATTTTTAGAGAGGGGGAGGGAGGGAGAAAGAGAGGAAGAGAAACATCAGTGTGTGGTTGCCTCTCACGTGGCCCCCACTAGAGGCCTGGCCTGCAACCCAGGCATGTGCCCTGACTGGGAATCGAACCTGCGACACTTTGGTTCACAGCCCGCGCTCAATCCACTGAGCTACGCCAGCCAAGGCTGTTTGTTTTTATTGTTGTGTTTCTTCCATCAGCTAATGAGAGAGATACATTAAAATTTCAGACTATGAATGTGAATATGTAATTCATCTAGTTCTATAAAAGTTTGCTTTATATGTTTTGAAGCTCTGCTATGGAATGTATACTGGTTTTGAATCAGTTTATCTTTCTCATGATCTGATCTCTTCATCTTTCTAAAATTTTCCTCCATAGGTCTAGTGATATTTTTTGCCTAAAAAGTTTGGAACTAAGCAATAACATTTGGGTTGTATTTCTAATGGCATAATGTAAAGACAATTAAAAGTATGTTCTCAAGAAAAATAACCAAAATTGGATCATTATCTGAAACCAGGGACTAATTTAGGATCCTGCCATTTTGGAAGGAGGCTTGAGGCTATGGTCTCTAGAAAGTTATAAGCTTGGAGAAGTCATACTCGTGGTTTCAACACTAAGGAATGTTCCAAGCCATTATATTGCACTCACTCAATTAGCCTAAAAATTGTAACTATGGAACAAATAATTGACATTATAACCTGGCCTTTAAATAAGGAAGCTAGTCTTGGTAAACTCAATGGTAAAACTGTTGGAAATGAAAACTGCATTGGAGGAGGAAGAAAAGGAGAGAAAAACAGAGAAACAGAAAATGAAAAAGAATGAGAGAACAATCCAAAGGAGTGTAAAATATAAAATTGAATAACATATGAGGAGATATAATTCCTTAAAAAATAGCTAACAACAAAATCAGAAATAAATTCTCCCTAGGTCCAAATATTGGTATAAAGCCATTAAATAAAAACTTTAAAATTAGTATTTTTTTCATGTTCAAAAATTTAAGTGAAGATATAACTTACTTTTCATAATATGAACTGTGGGGGGAACTTCGCCTGCAGCCCCCTCTCCCCCCAGTTTGCCACAGATGAGAATAAGTCTACCCAAACATGATCTGCTTGAGAAGGAAAGGTGGCCCAATCTCTCAAAGAGAAGGGCTAGGAGCCTGTTCTTCAATGGACTTTTAATGGGTTTAATTTGCACAGGAATACAGGTAAAGCTCAATTATTTTCAGGCAGTAAGGATCAAACAATAGATAATATACAAAGAACTCTGAGGGCTTATTCTGAGTCAGGGTCAGATAGCTAAAGGGCCAAAAAAATTTGGGGGAAATAAACTCATTCTATGCTTGAACCCTTATCATTTAAATTGAGGGTATTCTTAGCAATGCAGGTTTCACAGGATTTTATGCATTCTTTCTTAGGTCTGATTGCCCAGAGAACTCACCCTTTCCAAAACAGGGCCACACCCACCTCTAGCATTGTTTCAGGCTTACATGAGGCAGGTGAAGTAAGGCAGCCAAGAGATTAGGAGACTTCTCACAGACAGAATGAGGACTCAGGCTATGTCAAAGCCAAGGAGCGAGGTTCCATCACCCCCATTTTCTATAGCCCCCCAAGTCCTTCCCTGAGGGCCCCTTAGAGACCATGCCTGTCTTAGGTCATCCTTCCTTTGAGGAATCTTACCCATCTTTGGCTAACCAGTCGTCTGCCCAGGGCCAAGCAGGGTGAAGTAAAAGGGGGCAGAGGCAGTGCCTCTGCCAAGGAGATAAGCTTTGTATCTTTAGTGGCTTATGGCCCCAAGGTCTCTTTACTCAGCCTTAGCCATGAGGGGTTACAACTTCTGAAATCAGTCAGGGCAGCTCCCAACAATGAATTAAAGTAGAAAGAAAATAAGCAAAAAATGGTTGTAAGAAAGCTAATTAAAATGTTAGAAATAAAAATATAGAAATTCTAAATTAAAAATACATATACAATGCATGATATGTACCCCAAAGTAGATTCAGTTGATGAATTAATGAATTGAAAATTGATATTAGGTATCACATACAATGTTACATAGAGAAACAAAAACTAAACATGAGTTCAATTAAGTCATGTAGAGGCTGATAGAATATTTTGATAAATAATTAATTTTTGTATTTTTCCCAATTTCCTATTTTTGTGTGTTTCTTGTCATTCATGGATTTCCCCACTACTTTAGCTTCTATGCAATTAAGGTATTTCATGGGTGAAAAGGCATCTTTTGGGGTTTCTCTAAGAGTCATATATCACCCAAATTCACATTATTTATGGTACACAATCATCTCTGAAATAATTATAAATTTTAAGTATATTTTATTGATTATACTACTACAGTTGTCCCACTTTTTTTCCTCCCCTTTATCTCCCTCCTCACTGTACCTCCCTCTCACCATCATTCCTCCCCACCTTAGTTCATGTTCATGGGTAATACATATAAGTTCTTTGGATTCTCTGTACAATTCTTAACCTCCCCCTGTCAATTTTGTACCTACCAATTATGCTTCTTACTCCCTGTATCTTTTTCCCCATTCTCCCCACTCCCCCTCCCTGCTAATAATCCTCCATGTGATCTCCATTTCTGTGATTCTGTTCCTGTTCTAGTTGTTTGCTTAGTTTTTGGTTTTGTTTTTTAGGTTTAGTGTTGGTAGCTGTGAGTTTGTTGTCATTTTACTGTTCATAGCTTTTGATCTTCTTTTTCTTAGATCAGTCCCTTTAATATTTCATATAATAAGGACTTGGTGATGATGAACTCCCTTAACTTGACCTTATCTGGGAAGCACTCAATCTGCCCTTCTATTCTAAATGATAGCTTTGTTGGATACAGTAATCTTGAGTGTAAGTCCTTGCCTTTCAAGACTTTGAATACTTCTTTCCAGCCCCTTCTTGCCTGCAGGGTTTCTTTTGAGAAATAATCTGATAGACTTATGGGAATTCCTTTGTAGGTAACTCTCATTTTCTCTTGGTGCCTGTAAGATTCTCTCCTTATCTTTAATATTGGGTAATGTAATTATGATGTTCCTTGGTGTGTGCTTCCTTTGGTTCAACTTCTTTGGGACTTTCTGAGCTTCCTGGACATTCTGGAAGTCTATTTCCTTTGCCAGATTGGAGAAGTTCTCCTTCATTATGTTTTAAAATAAGTTTTTAATTTCTTGCTCTTCCTCATCTCCTTCTGGCACCTCTATGATTCAGATGTTAGAATGTTTAAAGTTGTCCCAGAGTTTCCTAAGCCTTTCCTCATTTTTTTGAATTCTTGTTTCTTCATTCTGTTCCAGTTAAATGTTTATCTCTTCCTTCTGGTCTAAATCATTGATTTGAGTCCTGGTTTCCTTCTCTTCACTGTTGGCTCCCTGTATATTTTCCTTTATTTTGCTTTGTATATCTTTTATTTCTTCCTTTATTTTGAGTCCGTACTAAATCATTTCTGTTAGCAACCTGATTACCAGTGCTTTGAACTCTGACTCTGATAGGTTCACTATCTCCTCATCACTTAGTTATTTTTCTGGAGTTTTGATTTGTACTTTCATTTGGGCAATATTTTTTTTGTTTCAGTGTATCTGTTATGTTGTAAGGGGAGGAGCCTTAGGTATTTGTTAAAGTGGGAAAGCGCATTTCACTGAGTTGTGACACTGTGTGTGGGGGAGGGATCAGAGAGGGAACAATACTGCTTTCTTGGCTCTCCCCCCACTTTCAGTCACTTTCATCACTACCCAAAGTGAGTTGTGTCCCTCTGGTGCTGATTCCTGGGTGGGTGGGCTTCTGTGTATTCTAGGACCCTATGGGCCCTTCCGATGTACTCTCCTGTGAGGCTGACAGTTTGTCCAACTGCCACAATCACCACAGGTTTTATAGTCAGAGTTTCTGACACTTTCTATCCTGGTGCTGGAACCGTGGGTTGTGTGGTCTGCCTCACTCCCCAGTTGCTCCTCCCAATTTATCTGCACTCAAGCATGGGACTGCCCACTGCCACTTTGCTACATGTCCTCTCTGCCCAGGCTGCCCATCTCCAACCCTCCTACCAGTCTGGATAAATGTTTCTTCTTTAACTCATTGGTCATCAGACTTCCATACATTTTGATTTTCTGGGAGTTATGGTTGTTTTTTGTTATTAAATTGGTTGTTAAATTCCTTCTTTTGGTTGTGCAAGGAAGCAAAACAAATCTACCTTCTCCTCCATCTTGGTCAGAAGTCATAAATTATTTTAAAAAATAAGTCAAGCCTACTTTTGTGCCTTTAACCTTACCATTTCAGACTCACTCTAGCTTCCACTGCCAAACTATCTCAATTCTCATGGATTTTAGTCTGATCTTATGGGTTTCACCAATGTGGAACCACAACAAACCCAACATTTTCTTGGCAAAACTGTAGACATTTCCAAGAATATCCCCTCTCCCTATAAAATCTATTTTATAACCTTGGTAGTCTGATTTGTATTATATGATTATTAGCTTAACAACCTAAACTATTTTAAGGAGTTAGTAAAGAATAGTTGGTCATGGTTTTACCTTTCCCTACAGTTACTGGGTATCACATAGTTAGATTGATTTATATCAGGCTACATTTTTCCTTGGCTATATACTGATTAAGTAAGTCTTCTGAAAGTATGTTTTAATTTTTATCTATCATACCACTTTTTTTTTTTCAATACCCCTCAATACACACAAATAAAGTCAAGTATTTACTTTTCCCTGTTTCTTCTAAGATTTTAACTAGTGGAGAATCTTGTTAAATATTTCAAAACTTATTTCTTTTATCATGTAGTAGTAACATTAAGCGTTTCAGTTTAAAGCCATTTCCTTGTGATAAGGAACTGAAGAAAATTGCACTACTTATTGAGAGAGTGAAGAAGGCAATTTCAGGCAGGCAAAGCCAAATATTCGACACTAAATCTCATTAGCCCCATATCAACTCTACTCTGAAAACCCAAGTGCCATGCTGTTAGCAATAAACAGATTCTAATGCCTTTCCAGAACTCCAAATTACAATATGTAAATCCAAGTATAAATAATTAAATGTACATATATTTAACTTGAATTACTCTGCAGACATGCTGTTCTCACCTCCTGCCCCCCACCAAACCTTGTCAGTTGTTGGTAAAATACTAACATGGCACTAGAGAAGAAGGAGAAACAAAGGTAGTTAGAACATTACAGCCCCTGCAGTGCTTAATCCATAAAGCCAGAAATGCAAATTGGTGAATTGGATCCATGACATGGTTACACTGAACTATAGCAAAAGGACCCTTAGGGGACTAGCAGGAAGTAAATTGGATTCTATTTTGAGATGATGGTTCATTTACATTGTTGTAATTATTTAAATAATTAATTTCATAATGAAAGAGGCTTATAAAAGTCTAAGCCCCACCGAGCTGCAAATCCAAAATTCTGTCATGCTAAATCAGAGCTGTTTATCCCCCATAGTATATCAGTAAATCTATTTAGGTAAAAAATATATATATTATTAGGGAAATAGACTGAAATCACATAAGGCTTAGTTGGTATTTTATTATTGAAATGTTTCAGCTTTATAGTATTGTTGGTGCTGCGTTTGTAGAGTTTTCCTCTAACCCAGAGCAAGCAGACAGATATCTTACTTCTGACCAAAAACACATGAAATTTTCAATCGTATCCAACTTAGACAACCGTAACTTCATAGGAAGTATCAGGAAGATATGCAAGTCAGGACCAAGGATCCTAAAGGAGGAGAAAGTTGCCAGAATGCAGTGAATCTTGCTCAGTAAGGTATCTGGAAGTCTACAATAAGCAGGATCAAGATTAGCTTTGAGAGAGAGCATATTAAATAAAGCCAGTGGGTTAAATACCCCAAGATCAGGTTAGAGAGATATAACTCTAGAGTCTCAGAAAATTCTCAAAAGCAGAAGATCGGCAAAGGCTGGGAATGTTGGAGAAGAAAACTATAGAATCAAATGCATAAAAGAGAATCAACTTGAAGAAAACTAGAATAAAACTCATAGAAAGAGAATCAACTTGACTTTGATAGTTCCCTCCTTCCCTCTTCCTTCCTTCCTTCCTTCCTTCCTTCCTTCCTTCCTTCCTTCCTTCCTTCCTTCCTTCCTTCCTTCCTTTCCTTGCCCTGTCAAAAGAAGTGGGGGGAAGAGTAATGCTGGCTTGAGCACCTAAATGAAACATATAAGGGAATTGAAAATTCAATAACATATCACATAATGCTTTCTTTACCTCCATTATATCCTCACCTGATAGATCATTACTTTCCTCCAATGAAAGAGACATCAGTCTCTTTCTCTAAGAAACTCAGCATTTGTCCTGTCCTTAATTCTGTGCATATAGCATTTAGCAACATAGACTGTTTTATTTCCTGCTCTATTTGATTTATATTCAGTTCTGTTCCACTTCAGCCAGTCATTCCCAATACCACACCTTCAGATTCCTCAATTCCTTCACTGTTCTCTCTTTTAAGTCTTAAGCATATGCTATTCCACTTTCGAGCTGCGATTGCTATTCTTCACCTAACTTTGAAACTCTACCACTGTTCAAGCTCATCAAGATTTGTAGACACTTTATTTCTATTTGGTCTAAATCCTTGAAGTTCCTACTTTATTCTGCGGTTGTTTGGATGCAGGATAACTATTGTTAACTGGATAACATATGGGCCCAAAAATGCTTGAATTTGAACTTCAACTTCTTCATTTTTTAGATGTGTAACATTTGGGAAGTTTCTTAATATTATTAAGACCTAATTTCTTTCTAATAAATAATTATAAAAGATTACCTACTGAATAAAGATGAAATCAGTATGAAAGAGCTATTTCATATAAAGAAGATAACATAGTAGCTGACACCATAAACACAGTATATTTCACCTATTAGTATTTGTTTTTAACCATGTTTTATTACTTAACTATTCTAAGATACAACTTGTGTATTTAGTATTGGAAAATAAGTTTCCCTTTCTATCTCTACTCACTCTCTATGAAAAAGTTCGTTTAAATATATTGTAATCATCAAATATTGATGAAATCCCTATCTTTAATCAAAATTGCCTTCTTTGAGTACCAGACATATGTTACACATTGTGTTGGACTGGTGTGGTATGAATATTATACCAAATCTCCACCTCAGCATGTCCAAATATGAATCAGTCATCACCTTCCCTTTACCATGTGTTCTACAATGGTTTTCTCAACCATGGTGTAAGTAAAACCAGTGACCCAGTTGCCAAAAAAAAAGAAGATGAAGAAAAAAATGGTGAGCCAAGCTGGAATATTTATTCTTCCTACAAACTCATATCTAATTAGTTATTTAGTTCTATAGATGTATATTCTATATTCTTGAAAAATATTTCATTTCTGTATCATCACTACCTTAGTGTGACCTCTTCCTTTTCTTGTGTAATTGCTGCAATAACCTTTAAACAGTTCTTGACTCTAGAATTTCCCTCAAAACAAACTTAATAAAACAAAAGCTATCTTTACTACTTTTAGAATTCTCTTTATGAAATTGAATTTTGATAACAGTACGTCTCTGCTTAAATAATTGTAGTGATTTACCATAGCCTTCAAGAAAAGAAAAAAATACTTAGAGTATATATTCAGCTCTTTTCTCTATTGAGCATCATGGAGTTCCAGGACTCAAATCCATTTCTTAACTCTGTGGCCTCAGACAAGTTACTCTACCTACCTAATATGCAATAACTTAATGCATGTAATAATCTAATAATATAACTCACTTTTCTACGTACCTTTATTTCTCTTTACTCATATTAAAGTTGCAAAATTTTGCTTCTAACATATATTTTCATACTTATTTAAAGCAGTAGTTGGTACTTTGATGGCACATAACAACATTAAATGGTATGACTAACATCAATATGCTAATTTCTTTATAATTATAACTCATTAGATTCTCTCCACAAATCTTTTTGGTAGGCACTGTGATCTTAAGCATGAGACATACTGCAGTTAGGGAAATTAGCATCTTTCTCACTGTCACATGTCCAGTTAGTAGAATAACTATGATTTAAATCCAAATCTGTCAGTCTCCAAACTCTGTTCCTTCCATTTCTGTTTTACTATCTATTAGAGGAAGAGCAGCTGACACAGTTATAGATGCCTCCAATCCTATTTTTAATTAGAATTCTCAACTATCTTATGGAATCAAACAGTACAGCTGAATTTAATTTTCAAGTGGGTAAGCACATGAGCATTTCATGCCTCTAGATTAGTGTTCCTCAAAGTGTCACTTATGATCAACTTCCATTGGGCTCTTAAAGGGTGACTGAAAATAAAAATCCCCAATTACATCTTAGAACTCCACACTAAGAATTACTGGTAATATTTCCAAAGAGGATAATAATGTACACAAAGAGAACCACTAGCCAAAAATGAGGAAAAAATATGCTAGATGTCATCACTCATTATCAAGTTTCTAAATGTGCTGGTCATAAGAGTTGAGAATAGGTTTATTGCCATATTTTTATCAAGTTTATGACTAGATAACAGATAAGAAAATGACATTAGAAGATATTCTGTGAAGTGCACCTAAACTTGGGAAGAGAAAGAGAAGGGAATAAAATTACTATTTTTTTATTGCTGAAACTATGTTTGGACATATAATGCCCAAATTCAGTAGAAAGAAATGGTATCTCATGACATACCAGGCAAATGAGAGAATTATACCTTCCTACCTGTGAAGATATGGCCATGTGATTTCCTCTAAGTGATTATATGAGTGGAATTTATGTTTGATACCTCTGTGTGAAATTATTCAATTGTTTTTGTTCTGCTCCCCAGTTACCTCTGACCTGACGCTATGTGTAGACAGATGTACACATATACAATGAAGGGTCATATGGACAACCTCCCTTCTGGAGAGGTGCTCAGGCTCACAGTGAATATCAAAGAACTGAACTTCAAATATTTGGTTTATGATTTTAGGTTATTTTTACTGTAATATAAACTTTGTCAGTATACTAACTGATATAGGAGGTATTTATATTTTGTTTAATGAAAAAAAGAAAAGCCTCAACTAACCAAAAACATGTTCAAATTATAACTAAAGGACACATAGTTGGTTGGCTGATTCACTTCAAAGGGTGGGTCCAATTGCCTTTAGAGAAAAAAAGACAAACCTAGCTTTATTTCAGATAGTAGAGTTCCCTAAGATGCAAAGTAAAAACGACCAAGTGAAAAAGACATCAATACTAGTATTATCATCAAATAATTAGATTAGTTTTAGGATGCATGTCACCAAACTAGGTGTCATGGAATTTTCAAAGCTTAAAATTAATTTCCTTTGAACTCCATTTTACTTACAGTAACCTTAATTACCATAACATTTCCCAAGGAAGCCTCTTATCTTAATGCTATTCTAGGCCCAGGCTGTTATTAAAAGATTTGAAAGATTTTGTTGATATGCATATGGTATGATCTTTTAAAAAACTATTAGATTTAAAAGAAAATGCAATATATATATTATATTGCAATATAATATATATTAAATATAGTACAAATTGTAATAAAGCATTCAGTTGATACTTTTTATGTGTGTAGAGGTTAATGCTGTTGCTTTATATTTGAAATATTTTTGAATGTAGTATAGTACATGAGGAATGGGTTTAAATGGGTTCCATTTAAAATTTGAGTTGTCCCAGGAATACATAGCAGAATCAATTTTTACATCATTTTGCTATGAAAAGAAATAATGGGTTTATCTATGTGTTAATCATAAAAGTCAACAAAAAAGTTAATCTTCTAATGCTTCTTTTAGACTCAGTGACATTTATTCAATAAACTATCTTTAGCACATTGTATTTTATTGCCTTTCTTCACATACAAGAATAAACTCAAAATGGATTAAAGACTTAAATGTTAGACTCAAAACCATAAAAATCCTAGAAGAAGGCACAGGCAGTAGAATCTTGAATATTTCTCCAAGCAATATTTTTTCTGATATAGCTCCTCAGGCAAGGGAAACAAATGTAAAAATAAGCAAATGGGACTACATCAGATGAAATAGTTTTTTCACAGTAAAGAAAACTAACAATAAGATGAAAAGACAACTGACTGAATGGGATAATATATTTGCTGATACATCTGATAAGGGGTTAATACCCAAAATTTATAAAGAACTTATACAACTCAACACCAAAAAAAAAAAAAAAATCCAGTTAAAAACAGGCAAAAAAACTGAATAGACACTTCTCCAAAGAGGACAGATAGCAAATACATATGAAAAGATGCTCAATGTCACTAATCATTAAAGAAATGCAAAATAAAACCACAATGAGATATCATCTCACACCTCTCAGAATGACTATCATCAATAATAAATCAACAAACAAAAAATACTCTCCAGGATGTGGAGAAAACAGGATCCTAATGCACTATTGCTAGGAATACAGACTGGTGCAGTCACAGTGGAAAACATGGAGGTACCTCAAAAAATTTAAAATGAAACTTTATGGCCCAGCGATCCCACTTCTGGGAATTCATGCAAAGAAACCCAAAACATTAATTTGAAAGAATATAAGCACCCTTATGTTCATTGCAGCATTATTTACAATGCCAAGATATGAAAACAGCCCGTGTCCATCCAGTAGATGAGTGGATAAAACAACTATGGGACATTTACACAATGGAATACTATTCAGTTAAAAAAAAAAAGAAAAGAAAATTTTACCTTTGGGACACCATGGATACACCTGGAGAACATTATACTAAGTAAAATTAGCCAGTCAGAGAAAGAAAAATACT
Source organism: Glossophaga mutica (assembly GCA_039655065.1). NCBI lineage: Eukaryota > Metazoa > Chordata > Mammalia > Chiroptera > Phyllostomidae > Glossophaga > Glossophaga mutica. Next base: position 82,140,067 of record CM077304.1, read on the forward strand.
GTAGGAGACCATTCTGCATGGTGTGGGCCCAGCTCCCACTTATAGATGCACAGGACCCACGCCCACAGATGGGTTCTCCAGTGGGGAATCAGGCCTGCATTGTACCTAAGCTGCTTTGAGTCTTGCTTTTGCTAAAACTCCCTCACCCTGATTTGAGACAGCAAATGCTTATTGTAACTTCCTAAAATCCATGCTAAAACTTCCTAAGGTCAGTGTAACCAGTTCAACCACTTTTTCCACTTTTCATTTGCAAATATCCTTCTTCTATGATGTGATTAGCAGCATTAACTCCTTTGTTGTTTGTGAAAGGTAACCACCTAAAGCAAACCTGTGCATAGTAAATGAGAACCATCATGTAACGTGACCAGAAATTTTTAAAAAGGCCTGTCATGGAGGACACCGGGGCTTTTGCTCCCCTTGAGAGAAAGCCATGCTGTCCCTTTTCTTCCACTGGACTCTGTAGTCCGTATGAATATCTTATTTCATCCATAATGATGCAGACACTGCGGGCTGGTCTCTGCATCAAAATACCATATGATTTCACTCACACATGGTATCTAATGAACAAATTGAACTAAAAAGCAAAGTAGAGACAGATTCATAGGTAGAGAGTAGGATGATAGCTCTGTGGGAGGAAGGGTGAAGAGATCAAGCAAAAAAGAAAAAAACTGGCCGTGGACGGTGAGGCTCAGTCATTGAGCATCAGCCTGTGGACCAAAGGGTTGCCAGCTCAATTCCCAGTCTGGGTACATGCCTGGGCTGTGGGCCAGGTCCCCAGCAGAGGGTACATGAGAGGCAACCACACATTGATGTTTCTTTCCCTCTCTTTCTCCCTCCTTTCCCCTTTCTCTAAAAATAAGTAATAAAATCTTTCAAGAAAAACCCCATGGACACGGACAATAATGTAGTGATTGCAGGGAAGAGGTAGGAGTAGGTGGGTGGGTGGAAGTGGAATACGGTATGGCGGGTATAAATGGTAATGGAAAAATATAATAAAAAGAATTCATGACATTAATTTGGGGTATTTCATTTTTCATTATTAAGAAACAATTGATGTTGGAGGACTGTGTAGGGGTGTAGGAATTGAGCATATAAGAAAAAAGAGATGAAACTCATGGATGCAGACAACAGTGTGGTGATTGCCAGGGGAGGAAGAGGAGGATGGGGAAGTGGAGGACAGTATAGGGGGAATAAATGGTGATGGAAGGAGGCTTGACTTGGTGTGGTGAACACACAATACAATATACAGATGATGTCTTGTAGAATCATACCCCTGAAATCTACATAATTTTATTAACCAATGTCATCTCAATAAATTTGATAAAAAGAAAAATACAAAAAGAATGGGAAAAATAAGTCAGATAAAATCAAATAAAGCTAAAAAAGGAAGTAACTGATGTCAGTCTGTTTGAAAAACATGGAAAACAAAGTTTAAAGAAATACTTTACCTTCCCTCCATCCATTTCATGGTTGTTTCAGTTTAATGAGGCCAGTTGTCTTTTCATTTATTCCACTGTTGCTTTTTGTAGATTTATTAAGTGCCACACAGTGATGAGGCACCAGAGGATATGTGATGTGCACCAAACAAAGCAGATCCCTGCCTGGAGGATGTTTTCATGGTAGAGTGGGAGGTAGACATTTAATCAATCACACAAAACAACTGAAATATGAAAACTGTTACTGGTCAAAAAAAAAGGCAAGACAGAAAGCATCCCAAAAGCATATAATGAAAATTGACTTAATCAAAGACACCAGAAATAATTATTTTTGAGGATGTTACAAAAAGTGATTAGAAATTAATTAAGCAAAAAATGTTTGCACATGTATATATGCCAGTGTGTGTTCACACACATATCTGTGTGCACGTAGCACTCCTGGAGGAGGAGAATGTCAATGTAAAGGCTTTGTTTTAAGGGGAGGTTCAACAGTCAGGGGCTACTTCAGGGCCTCAAGATGGCTGGCTAGAGTACAGGAGTGTAGGGGTAGATTACAAGGATAAATAGAGGCCAGATTTCAGAGGGCTTATTCAGACATTAAGATATTTTGACTCCTTCCTTGAGCTTTCTAAACTAAAATCTTTGTTTATTCTCAATTGCATCTAGTTAATTTATTTTTAATAGCATATGGTTAAAGTATTGCCTTAAATTTTATGTAATACTTTATGTGGCATAAATGATGGAAGAAAATTTCTATCATTTATAGAAAAGGAGTGGAAAGAGGGTGGGAGAAAATGAATAATCAGCCATTAAGAGAATGATGACAACAACAATTCTAAAACTATATGACCATCAATTATTAATAATGAATAATTAAAATACATTGAGTACTTAAGCAATAACGACCCTTTACATACCTTATTTCTAACACTCATCATGTGGCCAGGTAGATAACACTATCAGTACCAATTATCAATAATCACACTGGGGCAGAGAGGAGATAGGCTGTTTGCCTAAAGTCACAGAGTTAACCACAGGCACACTGCAATGAAGTGAATAGTGCAATAAAGCAAGTTACAAAGTTTTTGTTTTCCAGTGCATATAAAAGCAAGGTTTACACCTCACTGTGTTCTATTAAGTATACAATATCATTGTGTCTAAAAATCAATGCACATGCTTTAATTTAAAAAATGCTTTACTGCTAAGAACTGTTAACTGAGCTTTCAGAAAGTTGTAAACTTTGCTAGTCTTGCCTTGAAGTTGAAGAAAATGCACTATCTATGATAGTGGCATTTAAGGGCAATTAAACGAGGTATGTCTTTATGAGATCAGGATTTCAACTCTGAGGTCTTAGAGTTCAAGGTTTATGCAGTCTCCCACGCTGATGAAAGAGTGTTATTGCTGTGAGAAAGATAAGAGCAAGTTGCCTTTGAAAGAAATACCAAGTGGTTTTAACATGTGCTTTTAATCCCTAAAATTATATTCAAATGATTATCAAGAGGCTTCAGGGATAGATACATCCCAATTAAAAAATAGTCTTCTACCTTATTGAGTTCCAAATAAGGAGGGCAAATTGCCTTCCAGTTTCCCAAAGTGTTTATTCAATATGTTAATGACTAAATATGATAATAATATCACATGAATACAATATAAATTCCCAAATCATAGATAATCTGATTCCAGAAAAGTATTTATTATTGTGGTTGGATTGCTTTGGTATTATTGTTTTGGATGCATTTAAAGTATTGCCAGTGTATGCCATGATATTAATAGTATTAGTGCAGGGAGTTTACCATTTATGATAATGGTAAAGCATTATTATATACCATATAAATTTCATATTTTAAAATGAAAAGCATTTTATTACTATACTAATTTTCTGAACTAGTTATAATTTTATAATTACTTTAATAACAATTAAAGTATTTATTTGTCTGCCCATAGTGATTTCCAATAACCAAATTCTCAAATTTGTGGAGCTGTATCTACAGATGTTAAACCCAATGGTGCCATTTATATCTTTATAAAAGATATAACATGAAGCAAAACATTACCCATTGTATTGTAGGAAAACTTTTATAAGTATGTTAGAAATCTCCAGTATTTATGTGAACTGTCTCAGAATATTGGAATATAAGTTAAGAATATTAAAATGGAGAGTTTTTAATAAATATTAAAATTGATATTATTAATAATGTCCAACCTACATTTTATTAATAGATTTTATCATTTAAAACACTTTTTAATTTACAAACAAATGAGCAGACAGTATATAGAATTCCCATATTATGCCAATACCCACAGTTTCCCCTACTATTAACATATTATATTAATATGATCTATATTTAACCATAATACTGATCCTTATTTTTCACCAATGCTTTTTTTCTGTTCCAGAATCTCATCCAAGCTACTCTGATACATTTAATTATCAAGTCTACTTAGGCTCTTCTTGGCTATACCATTTTCTTAGACTTTCCTTATTCCTGATGACCTTGATGGTTTTGAGGAGTATTGCCAGGTACATTATATAAGAAGCCTTTCTATTAGAAGTTTTTTTTTTCATAATTAGACTATAGTTTTAGGTCTTTTAAGGGAAGATAAAAATAAAATGTCATTTTTATCACATTACATCAGGGATACATACTGTTAACACGATTTATAAGTTTTGATGTTGACCTTGATCACCTGGCTGAAGTGGAGTTTGTCAGGTTTCTTCATTATAAATTCACTCATTTTCCCCCCTTTTACACGTTCTATCCTTTGGAGGGAAATTGCTATGTACAGGTCACACTTAAAGAATATGAATTATACTCTCTACTTTAGAGTGAGGTATCCATAAATTTATTTAAAATTCATCTGCATGGAGATTTGCCTCTTTTCCTACATACATTTAACAATTCAGTCATTTATATCAATATAAACTCATGGATATTTATTTTGGGCTTTGGGTTGTTGTAAATTCTATGTATTTGTTTTGTCATTCAAATTGTTTTATCCTTGGCCATTGGGAAATCTTTCAGTTGGCCCCAGGGAATCTTTAATGTATTATCATCAATGGAGTTTAGGGGCTATTTTGTAGGTTTCTTTTAACACCCTTAATTTCTGGCATGCTAATATTTTTTAAGCAAATATAGTATATTTCTTGCCCCAGTTCTAGAATTAGCCATTTCCCTAAGAAGTTCCTGATTTCTTTAATAAAGAATAATACTATAAGCCAAGATCTGTGTGTTAGGTGTACTCATTGATACTGCAGTGTCATTTCTTTTAGACCATTTCAGCTGACAGATTAAAAAATATATTTGTGTATATTTACACATATATATACATACACATATATAGATCTATATGTAATCATCTTTATAGTTCTTACTGATGTCTCTAACTCTAATCTACTACCACATTGATTACTTTTAGCCTCCTCTTTGATTATCTGTAAATTTCCAATATAACCATAAGAAACCTAGATACAAGATCTAGGATGGATGAATCTGCCACCAACTTACATACAGGTTTAGTTCAAGTATACATGTATAGAAGTATCAAAATTGTTAACTTAGGTCCTCATTAAAAACAACTTTATCAAATAAAATACAGTGCTTATATACAGTTTATTGTGTATTAAGTCATTTCCAAAGGTCAGAACCTTTTCTTACTTCCCCTTCAGGAGGTTTTATTTTTGTTTTTTTGTTTGTTTTACATGTTTATAATACAGGTCAATTATCTCATCACAGTCTGCATTCTTTCCTGGAACCCTCTGACCTCCTAATTTTTTTCTTCAGTTTCAAAACATTGATTCACTCTTTGTGTGGTAAAGTTCTATCAGTTAAAACAAAAGCATAATGTCATGTATCTACCATTACAATATTATAAAGAATAATTTCACCACAAAGATATTTTTACTAAGTGATAATATTCATGGCAGACCAAGAAAAAGTTTTTAAAAGTTTATTAGGACCCTTGCAAAGAATTGTCATCAGACTATTTTTTTATTGAATGATAATGATTAAAAAACTATGCTACATTTATTATTATTGACATTATTATTATTAAAATTATTAAGGAAAAGTCTGCATGTGAGCTAATTAAAACACTGAGCCCTAGGTTGCAGCAGTAAATTTTTGGACAATAATATCAGAAAACATACTAATTTTAAGTGTTTCACTAAAGTATTGTGTTATAAATGAAATCTAACATAACTTTAAAAACAATCTTATATGTTTCTTGTCCTGGAATTAGTTCTCTCACATATTGTTTTAAATAATCACACAATCAGTTCAGAGGTTAGGGAGATTTTGAATGTAGTCCTAACTATGAGTTTATGAGACTTGAGAACAACATTATGCTTTACAAGTAACTGGAGGAAAAAAAAAAAAAAAACATTTCATTGGATCAGTACACAGGATATAAGATAATAAAATAGCTGATTTATAAAATTGTTTGAGTAAAACCAATCAAATGATATCTCTAAATTAAAAAAAAACTATTAAATAAAAAACAATTAAATCTATAATTCAGAATTCAGGGTTTCATAAGCCTTAGGACTTTAGTTTTGAAAAAAAAATAAACAAAAATTCTATATCTTTTTAAAAATTTTGTGTCACTCCTAGAAAACCCATTCCACACCCTAGTTGGTGTGACTCATTAGATTGAGTGCTGGCCTGTGAACCAAAGGATTGCTGGTTCGATTCCCAGTCGGTATATATCTGGATTGTGGGCCAGTCCCCAGTAGGGTCTGTGCAGGAGGCAACCACATATCAACATTTCTCTCCCTCTCTTCTTCCCCCCTTTCCCCTCTCTAAAATTAAATCAATAAAATTAAAAAAAAAAAAAAAAAACATTGCACAATACCAAGGTATTTCTGCATAAATTACAATGTCTGCTTTCATTTCTTGGTATCTTAAATTTTTGCCTTAAAAAGTATTACCAGGCCTTATGTCTCAAAGAAATGACATAATAATTTAGGCTATATTGCACAGTAAATTTTAGTTCTTTAATGAATGGTTTTAAATTTCGGTGTCTTTGTCATTTGTTAAATATAAGTTTATTCATGTACAGAAATGGATTTAATTACAGCAGGTCCTCCAATAACATTGTTTCATTCAATATCATTTTGATATAACATTGATTAGATGCCTTAGTAACTTAACTCTTGTTTCTATCCATTAGCCTATGGTAAACTGGTTTTGTTAAATCTTATTGCACTTAAGTATTAGGACCAATCAACAATGGTAAGTGAGGTGTTACTGTACTTTATATGAGAACTACTTTCTAACAAAGAGATATTTAAAAATACAAGGACTTGCTTTGGAAACTGTCAATTACACAATCACTAGATGAGTTCATCAAGCAAATGTTTTAGGACAACTTACGAATGTTTTAAACATTATACTATGAGATAAAGATATAGAAAGAACAAGACTGAGTGTCATCCCACAATATTCATATTTTCTAATAGAGTAAACACAAATAGTAATAAGAGATTATAATAAATTATATAGGTTCAATAATACAAGATCATACAGATACAGGGTAATCTGGAAACCCATAGTTGGAATAGTCAAGTGTTAGTTAGTCTTCCCCCATTTCTTCCTTTCTTCCTTTTTTTCCTTTTAAATTTTTCTCTTTTTTCCCCTTCTTTTCGAACAGAGATTAAAAAAACTGTGGGTACACATAGATAAACATTTTGAAGAAAACTCTAGATGTTTTAGATTTTCACTGTAAAATATATAGGTTATATGTAGGCTAAGGTGGAGAGGCACATGAAAGTTGAAAAATAGGCACATTAGTTTTAGAGATCATGATAGATGATTAATATTTTTAAATGATTATTGTTGAAATAAAGTGACATCCCCTACCAGTAGATTCAATGAAAAATCAATTAAAACAAAACAAACATAGGAAACAAAATAATGCACTATAGGATGATGTCAGTTTGAATATGGTAGGAAAGAAACACATCTGAAAGAAGATATGCTACCTTTGTGAATTTACTTCCTACCATCTTTTACTTTGCTCTGCTCTGCTCTGTATATATTGTCCTCATATAAGTTAAACACATTTCTTCCTCAAGGCATTTGCATTTTCTGTTCTTGTATCTAGGAGAATATTCTTTAAGATATCTGTATAACTTCTTAATATGTTCGATTTCTCTGCCCAAATGTCCCTTTATCAAAAAGCCCTTATCAGCACATTGTCCATTGTTTTTAATATAGGTACATTTAGTATATCTTACCATTCTTTACATATTTATTTATTTTCCTACTGTACATCTTTCCTGACTAGAAATAAAGCTATGGGAGAACGGTCATTGTTGGGTTCATTGCTATGTTACCTGTACCTAGAATAGTGTCTGGGAAAGAGCAGGTATTCATTATGTGATTGTTGAATGAATGGACACAGTCCCTCCCACCTTGAAAATAAAATGAAGGTAGAAAAATTTCAGAGCACCTCTTTATATAATTGATCATTAATCATCATATCTAGACTTGGTAAAGGCAGCAGGTAAAATATGTGGACTGGGAGATTAGAGGTGAATTGAAGAGCATATTGCACAAAATAGATAAAGAAAATAATAGATTTAAGAATAGAAGGTAATAGCGCTTCTCAGATAAGGTCAAGTTCAAGGAGTTCATCATCACCAAGCTCTTATTATATGAAATGTTAAAGGGGCTTATCTAAGAAAAAGAAGATCAAAAATATGACAATGAAAAGACAGCAAACTCACAGCTATTAAGAACCACACCTAAAACAAAAGCAAACTAAGCAAACAACTAGAACAGGAACAGAACCACAGGAATGGAGATCATATGGAGGGTTAGCAACAGGGGAGTGGAAGGAGGAGAGAGGGGAGAAGGTACAGAGAATGAGTAGCATAGATAGTGGGTAGGAAATAGACAGGGGGAGGGTAAGAATAGTGTGGGAAATGTAGAAGCTAAAGAACTTATGACACAAGGACATGAACTAAAGGGGGGAATGTGGGTGGGAGAGGGTGTGCAGGGTGGGGGGAATGATGGGGGAGAAATGGGACAACTGTAATAGCATAATCAATAAAATATATTTTAAAAAAGAATAAAAGGTAATAGATTTACACAGAAGAAAATAGTTAAGGAAGAGATATTCAGAGATCTGATTCAGCTCTTGGCAATAGATAAGACTTTTGTAATGAAATACTCCAAAATATATTTATATGTATGTATAATAAAATATAGTGAAAGAAGGTAATTCAAGGGTATGAAGTAAAGGAACTAAGAAATCTAAATGTCACCATTAGGAAGATAGGAGATGAAATATTGAGAGCAGTTATTTATTTCATTGAAGCCTAGACAAATGTTTCTATAGCTTCACAAATAATAGTATTGAGGATGGATAAAAAAATGAATTGAGTCTTTTAGTAAATTTTTAAAAGGTAAGGTTTGTGAGTTATGGTGGCAGAACAATGATAGACAAATGGCAATAAAAATAATATAGATTCCAATCCTCTTCTCTTAAAATGAAAGATGAAATGCTTTTTCTTGCTTAAGAGAAGTTGTATTTTTAAAGCAATATAAATTTTTAGTAGTGACATGAGGAAATAAAAATGATTTTAAAAGAAATGATCATATCCTGGAGGTACTTTAAATGATTTAGTGATTGCTAGTGGTAAGTGGGGTAGACACTGAACCAGAAAAAAAGAGGCCGTTAGTTCACTGAGGATTTAGCTTAGGTAGCTTCATTTTAGATGGAGACTTATAGTAAGATCCAGATAAGCAGAGACATTAATTGGTTAGGGGAAGTTTGGTGCCTGAGTCACACTGCATTTCAAACAGTTATTTCAGTAAACAACACTAAGTAGTTGTATAAATAAGACCAGAGTTTGAGAGAGAAAAACCAAAGTAGAAATATATTTTTCAATATTATTAACCTAGAACTGGTAACAGAAGCCACTGGAATTGATATCCTATCCCAAAGTGTGTAAAGAGAAATAAGAGATAGGAAGGCAGTATTTATAAAAACACAGGCATTTAAGGGATTGGGGGAAAAAAAAACAACTTGAACTCAACTTAGAGACAATTTAAATAGAGAGTAGCCCACAGGGTCAAGATGCACAACAAAAAAGGAAGATAGAGACCAAAATGTTTTCATTCTTTATAACAGCAAAGAGGCGACTGTGATAAGTGACTAAGAGTAGAACACAGATTCCAAGAAATAGAGCAATGCGAGATAAAATGGGGAAAACCACACATTTCAGTAACTTAGTCATGAAGAGGAAAGGAGAGATAGGACATAGATAAGAAGTGATGTTGGGTGGAAAGAAGGTATTTTGTAATAAAAAATACTCATAGCTGTTAAAGGCCAAAAGGGAACAATGGACAAGAAAATACATAAAGTAAGGTTATATTGAATAATCATAGGAAAGGGGATAGCATCCCAGGCACAGGTGAAGCTGTTGGCCTTGTACTTAAAGAAAGAAATCTATTTATTATGACTAGCTGCTGAGAAGAGAGAGTGGGTGAGATAAAATTCAAGGAAACATTTACTGAGGGTACTTCTGCTGCCAAGTAGGTGAAATCTTCTGAGGAGGATGAGAAAGGTAAGTTGTTAGCAGTTTAAACAAACAAAAAAAAAATACAAAAAAACCTTTAAAACATTCGCCGGTATTTTTCAGTTTTAGTGAACTCACTAAAGAAACTGAAATAATTTTATAGCAGAAAGTTAAAATCAATTAAGGTAGAGACAGGTGGAGACAGAAAACCAATATAAAAGAATATATAAATTTCTTCCACACAACACTTAGATGTAGTAGCAGGAAAAACAGTTGATTGTTGTAGTTAAGCATTTTCACCGCAAGTAGAAAAGAAAGGCAAAGAAAGGAAGGCAAGAAAACGTGCAGGATGCATTTAAATTAGTAAATATTGGGCTCTGTACTTCATCACAAAGGACTAACTACACGAAGCAGGTGATGTATGTGAAGAACAAAAGCTATCAAAGGAGTCAAAATTTACTCAAGTTATTAAACAGAACCTAAGAAATGATGTGCTATGATAGCCAATTTATTTTCAGCCTAAAATACAATTAGTATTCGGGAACAAGTTATAGTGTTTAGGGTTGAGGGTAGTGGTGGTCATTTGAGCAGGCACTTGTTCCAGCTTCATAAACTTGACCTTACAGACAATGGAAGTTTTTTTTCCTCATCTCTACTTGATATTAGAAGTATTGGTGTTATGGAAAACCTAATATTAGGTTATACCAGAAACTAATAAGTAGCTGAAAATTACTATAACTCTGCTTAGCATTACACATACTCTTCTCACCAAGCTGCTCCCTGGGATCCAAAGTGCTGATGACAGTCCAAAATTCTTTAGGCATTGTCAAACTCAGAAAAAATAGTTTGTATTCTTACTGGTATTCCTACTTTGGCAGAGTTCCTAATTCCTACATCTGCTTTTATTCCAACACAGTCTGTTTCCAACTGGGAGTCTCAGAGTTTTGACAGCTGATGCCCTTGCTATGTCAGGGAAAATAGAAACGTGTTGTCCTATTTAGAAAAGAAAAATGTTATCCTGATTGAGGACATAAGAAAACATATTTCACTTAAATTGTAAATCGCATACTTAAATTAGTTGATGTTCTTCAGTTCCCATACTGCCCTAGCCTAAGGGGAAAAAATGAAAAAAAAAATGTTCATATAAAAATTTAATCGTTCTTTAAAAAATCAACACATGAACCCTGACCGGTACAGCTCAGAGGACTGAGTGCCACACTACAAAATCAAAGGTTGCCACTTTGATTCCTGGTCAGTACTAATGCCTGGGTTGTGGGCATGGTCCCCCAGCTGGGGGTGTGCTGCAGTCAACTGATCAATAAACATTGGTGTTTCTCTCCTTCTCTTTCTCTTTCCCTTCACCTCTCTCTGAAAATAAATAAATAAAATCTTCAAAAATACATGAACTATCTTTAAAAACTAATAACCATTAAAGGTATGAAATGTTTCTACTCGACCGTAATTAATTCATACTTTATATGTCTGTGTATCTTTGTATAGGTAGATAGATACTGTATATATTATATTACTATACTATATATACTATCACTACTATACATTATTTTAATATGTGCATATGTTTAATTATCCAATTAGTTTTTCTGTTCACCTATCATCTTGTAAAAGCTCAAATTGAACATACCATTCACATTTCTTAGTTGCAAGCAACAAAAATTAATTTGTTTAATATCCCCACCCATTTGCCCACCCCAGAAATGTATTACAAGGATACTGGGTAGCTTACAGACTATCAAGAACGAAGAACACCCCAAATTATTCCCGGACCTGGCTCTGAGGGCACTAATACTACACTTACTGAACACCTACAGAGCCAATTATACTGCCAGCTCTAGACACTTTACTGCTCATTGAATTACCAAGGTAGCTCCCTTTGCAAACAAAGACAGATAGACTATCACTCCCACCCTTGATACAAAGGATCCTGTGTAGTCACTATTTGTTTGCATCACTAGCTTGTGTCCAAGATTTGTTGATAGTTGCCTCAGTTCGGAAAAGCTTTAGTTGCACACCAGATACAAAAAGCCTAGGGAAGTAGAGATTCCCTTTACAGAGGCCAATTTCATCTCTTTTTACACTGAAACTCCCATTTCTTCAGGGAAACAAAACATATGAGGTCTGTCCAGAGGGTATCCAGCCATGTAATATGAAAAATAGAGATGTTTATTGAAGAAGACACAATAAACAAGAAACACTGTACACAGGACAATGACGCCTCAGTCCCAATCAAACTAAGCACCTTGGGACCTCACACAGTTCTCCCAATTGCCATCGGGTGCCCTGTTGGATTTTCCTGACTCTCATCGAAGGTCTGAAATCTCTTCCCTTTCAAAGATGATTTTAGTTTTGAGAAAAGCCAGAAGCAGCAGGGCACCAAATCTGGGCTAGAGGGGAGGGGCCGAGTCATCTGGATGATTTGATGTTCCACCAAACGCTGCGTGAGATGCGGTACGTGAGTGGGCATGCTGTGGTGATGAAGTTGCATATCACCAGTTGCCTATACCTGTGGCCTTCTGAATCATCGAAATAGTTTCCATGGAGGAACGTTCAAGCTTAACACAAAATTTCATGCAGAATTGTTGCTCTAATAGCTCAGTAATTTTGAATTTGATGGCCACACAGTACATATGCTCAGTCAATGGCATCTACCACCCACCCTGACTAGTACAGTGAAGTTATTGTTCACACATGCACATTCCAGTCCACTCTCTTTGGCTGCCAGGGTACATCGATGTCACCCAAACTGTTCTTGTTATATTAACAATGACTTAAATTTTTCCAGACAGATGTCCTATGTTATGAAATTTTATTCTGCTAATACTAATCTTTTCATCCTACTCATTCACAGAATTTAAGAGTAAGTAGAAGTTTAAAAAAGTTTTTAAGCTCCTTTTTCCAAAGGAGCTTTCAAATTTTTCTTTCAGTTTCTAAAATTAACAAATCATGACTTGAAAACAAACAAATATGGTGTAGAAAGGGATTGGCAAACAAAGGGAAGGAACTGGTGTCGTCAGAACCTAGGATCCTGGAAGAGAGGATCCACAGAGCTGGGAAGCAGGACATTGAGGAGGTGGGTGGTGCCCTGCTCCTGCTGTGACCTCTGAAGGAACACAATGAGGCTGGCTCTGGGAGTATCAAAGGGTTAACGATGATAATAATAATAATATGAAAGCAAGAAGTGAACCACTGCTGCTGACAAGGTGAAAAGTTATACGTGGCTTTGCAGTTTTCTCGTAACTAGAACCTTTATGGGTAGAAAATAGCAGGGAGCTCACTGGAAAAGGAAACATAGTTTGCAGAGACACAGCTCCAATATCATAAAGCAGAGTATAAAGGGAGAGTTGGATCTTAGAGATAAATAACTTAATAACTTACCTCTTTCCAGTTGAACAAGGTAATGTATACATAGCTGTTTTTTTTAAATTCTATAAATCCAAAAAATATTTTCACTTTTCTAAATGTTTTACAAATTTAAAACATCCATGGTCCTGAAAATAGCCTAAATATAGGTATTTAAATACTCTTTAAATGTAGCAGGAAATTATTTTTTAAATGTAGTCAGACTTCATTCTTTTCCTGAGGTGGAAATGTAGGGCGGAGCTCACTTAGGCCTGGTTTTCTTACATACTGTGCATCTTCGATAACTTATTAACCTCTCTGACTGAAAGTTTTCTTACACATAAAATGTGATTTAAATATGGCTTCCAAGTTTTTTAGAAGTAGTATGTAAATCAAGTTTATAAATGGATATTAAGAACTTTTCTGATAAATATTCTTAAAAACCATACAAATATTTGGGCATATTATGGCATTTGACTTTTGCTCCATTCTGTCCCTGGTAAAAAGGTTATAAATCTCATGCCAGAGCTGGTGAGAGTTGCCTGTTGGGTCTACTGCAGATGGGAAGACCCTGAGGGGTGGTCTGCAACTGCACAACCTGGTTGGGAATGAATGGCACCTATGAAAATACAAATGGGCTGATTCCCATGATTTTAGAGGAAAAAAGACGGTAGGCAATATGAAGTTGCTGAGTAGAAAGGAAACAGCTAACATCACTTTTACTGCTGAGGATAAGTAGAATTGGAAAAATGCTTTTTGTGGTTGTAGTCAGAAAAACTTTCATAGTTAGAAGAGACTTAACTCAGAAAGAGTGCATGGCACTGTCGGCTTGCTTCTGATGATAAAGTTGGCAAAAAGGAAATGGCATCCAGAAAGCTGGACCTTAATAGAAAGCCTCATAAAACACAAAACACATCAAAAACATTATGCAGAAATTAAGTTACCATGATAATTTTATAGATCTAGTTCCAGTCACTTTTTCCATAGACTTTTTAATTACTGAAGTAATAAAGTGGTTTTTTACACTAGCTTGCCATTTGATCAAAATTTGAGAAGACAGTGAAGGAAATAATTAATGAACCATAGAAAGTTTATCTTTCTTGTTTGTTAAAAATATATCATAAGGAAACTTTCTTCATTCAAAGCTAAATAAATTATATTAAAATCCCAAGCCAAAATCTAAAATCCAGCAATGACAATGAAAATGACTATATTCACTACAAAAATACAGGACATAAAATTAAAAATAGTTCAGTTATCAAGATTCAGTAAGAGGATTATTTTGCAAAACATGTAAGTAAAAAATTAAAACTCGGTTAGAGAGTCATCCCGATACATCAAGGTTGTGGGTTCTATCACCAGTCAGAACACATATAAGAATCAACTAACAAATGTATAAATGGGTAGAATGATGAATCGATGTCTCTCTCTCTCTCTCTTTCTCTCTCTCTCTCTCTCTCTTCCCCTCACCCCCCAAATAAATAAATGAAAACATTTATAAAGAAAAATTTAAACTATAAATATTAAATCAATAAAGATTTTTTAGTTTGGTCAAGGTGAAGTAACAAGTAATGAAATTATCTTCCCACTAGTAGCAATCAACTAAAAGATGGGGAAAAATATATAAAGTAATAATTTTCACACTGTTGCACATCAGTAATGAAGGAGAGTAAAGCATGTGAAGTGGAAAACAATGAGACAAGCCCCGTGTTTGGCCCAGCTTATGGCCTGGAGAGTTTCAGGATTCATACAGCTTCACTGGAAAATTCTACAAAACATTTAAATAAGAATAATATCAATTTTCATCATTTTTTTCAAAAATTGAAAGAGAATAGTATACTTCTCAATTCATTCTATAAAGTCAGCATTGCTCTGATATCAAAAGCAAACACAATGCCGAGTTAAAAAAAAAAGCAACTACAAAACATTGTCTCCCATGAATATAGATGCAAAAATTCTAAAAATAATTGTAGAAAATACTGTAGAAATAAACAGTAAGTAAAAAGGATAAAACAGCCCTGACCTGTGTTTCTCAGTTGGCTGGACATCATGTCTCAAAGGAAGAGGTCGCCAGTATGACTCTCGGTCAGGGCACATGCCTGGGTTGCAGTTCCTTCCTCAGTGGTGGCACACAAAAAAGGCAACCAACTGATGTTTCTGTCTCGTATTAATGTTTCTCTCACTCTCTTTCTTCCTCCCTGCCCTCTCTCTAAAATCAAATAAATATATATTTTTAATTTAAAAAAGATGACTAGTTGGGGCTTACCCCATTGATGTAAGATCGTTTTCATGTTGGAAAATTATGGTAATGTCATTCACCACATCAACAACTTGAAAAAGAAACACTGTATTGTCATCTCAATAGATAAAGAAAAAGCATTTGGGATACAGAAAAAGCATTTGAAAAACTCTACATCCTTTCTTGAAAGAGCTTAAAAAATCAGAAAATTAACAATAGAATGGAATTTTCTCAGCTCAATAAAAAGGTATCAACAACAAAAGAAATCTATAGCTAACATCAATTAATGATGAAACACTGTATATTTTTTCTTTTTATAAGATCAAGAACAAGACAAGATGCCTGCCTTTACAACTCCTAATGAACAACGTACTGGCAGGTCTACACAGTTCAGTAAGGCAAGAAAAAGAAATTAATGCATTCAGATTGAAAAGGAAGAAGTAAAACTGTTTATTTATTGCTTATTTTTCAGATGACCAGGTCATCTGTGTAGAAATTATAGGGGGATATATAATAACACTACTGGAACAAATTAGGTATGGTCAGTAAGGTTACAGGATACAAGTTAAATACACAAAACCAGTTATATTAAATCAATTATATAAACTGACAACAATCAAAAATAAAAATTAAAAAGTATGATTTAAGTAGCATCAATTAATATAAAATACTTAGTAATATATCTGGCAGAAGATTGTAAAGATCTATATGTGAAAATTAGGAGGGAAACTGATAATATAAGTAAAAAAAAGACCTAGATAAACGAGATTTATTTTCTTGTGTAGAAAAAATTCAATGTTGTTAAAGTATCAATTCTTTCCAATTGATTTATAAATTTAACACATTCTCAAAGTCCCAGCAGTATTTTGGTAGAAATTGGTAAACTGTCTTTCAAATTTATATGCAAATGCAAAGAACCAAGAACAAGCAAGACAACTTTGAAAAAAAAAAGAACAAAGTTGCTGATCTAATATTACCTAAGTTTAATGTATTATAAAGCTATACTTATTAAGACAGTGTGGTATTGGCATAAACACGGAGAAATAGAACAATGGAAAAAAATAAAGAATCCAGAAGTAGAGCCACATATACACGAGCAACTGAAGTTTTACAAAAGTACAGAGGTAATTTAGTGGAGAAGTAATAGTCTTTTTAACACATGATAAAGTAAAAACAAAGATGTCTATGTTCAAAAAAGAAAAGATGAGAATTTTAAAAAAGCTAACACAAAGTGAAACTAAACTAAAATTGTAAAACTACTAGAAGAAAATATAAAAGAAATATTTTTGTAAAGTTGAATTTGGCAAAGATTTCTTAGATAAAATAAAACAGTATGAAAGAAAAAAATTATACTTCATCAAAATTAAAAATGTCCACTTTTCAAAAATACTGTTAAATTATTAAAGAAATTAGCCTCAGACTTGGTAAAAATAATAGGTGTAAAGTGTATCTGACAAAGTGTAACAGGGTGCAGCCTAAAGGGGGGCCCAAAAATAGGGATTTGGAGTGGGGCCCAGAAGTCTGGATGTCCAGGAAATATTAGAAAGACATATAAGATGTCCTCATCCCTTTCCCCTCAGGTGTGAGTTGGGGGTAGGGACAAATAGAGCAGGGTCATTGAGAGCAGTTTTGCATAGCAACAGCTTTGCAGCTAACCTCTGGCATTATCATTTAACATACCTATAACCTTTAACTGGTTTCACAGATATGTTGAATAGCTGTGGCCACACCTTGAGCCAGGGAGAATGGAGTGACATCCACCCAAGATGGAACTGGAAGGCAACTCCCCCTGTTTACTGAGCCTGCGTGAGAGCTTGGAGATGACTGGCTCCACACCATGGGGCCGTGCCTGCCCAGACTCACTATGGCTGCCCAGTAAAGCTGGATGGATACAGGAGTGTTGGCAAGTGTAGCCGATTGTAGGAGGAGTCGGAAATGGGGCTGCAGAAGAAGATTGGCACGGGGATTTAAACCCAGACACAGCAGCCATTAGAGGGAGAGCCATGCGGCTTTGGCCAGAGAGAAGAACAATGCAGCTTTGGCAGAGTGGAGACCCCCTTGCAGCTTTGCCAGAGAGATCTATGCAGTTTTCGCCAGAGTGCAGAACCCCGCAGCTTTGGTAGAAGGGGAACACATGGCTTTGGGGTGCTCCCTTTGGCTGCATGGCCTGGGAAGCAGGAGATACTTTGCCTGTTAAAAGGGTGAACAAACTCTTGCCAGTAGGTCATGAGAAGGTGCCACATGGCTTTGGATTTATCAGAGACCCTGCCTGGACAGCAACATAGCTGACAGTGTCAGGAGCCTGGACCCTGGACATTTGCTTCTTTTCCTGAGTTATGGTGACCCGAATTAGGGCAGAGGGAGAAGGAAGTACTGTGGGCATCTGTGGGTATCCAAAAGGACTTTGATATCTTTTGTCCCATTTGTTAGGTCACTACTTTAAGTCTGTATAGCATTAAATAAACATTTTCTTTCCTTTTCACAAATCTCTGGCATTGAGAGACGTCTTTCTTAAGGCAGCAGACATAATGAACCTGTGTGTGTGTTTGTTCTGTGACAGTTTTTGGTGTCCCTGGGTGGGCCAATAACTGCCCCCCTTGGACCTGTGTTCTGTAACAAAAG
The DNA here is from genome assembly GCA_039655065.1 of Glossophaga mutica. Lineage (NCBI taxonomy): Eukaryota > Metazoa > Chordata > Mammalia > Chiroptera > Phyllostomidae > Glossophaga > Glossophaga mutica. Next base: position 82,158,245 of record CM077304.1, read on the forward strand.
CACTTGTACCCATAAACAGGATCCAGTTGGTAGGGTAATAATATGGGTGTAATAATTTATAGTTTTAATTGGAACATTTCATTTAAAATTTTATGGTATGCTTGAGTGTGATTGGTTATATTACAGAATTACATGTTTATGGTTTTTAATAAAATATTTATATTAAAAAAGGATCATTATTTATGCCAGAACATGTATAAGAACTCTCATATTTAAAAAAAAAAAAAAAAAAAAGGAAAGAAAAAAACCTAACGAATGGGACAAAAGATTTGATCAGACTACTTCACCAGAAAAGATATATCAATGGCAAATAAGCATATGATAAGATACTTAACAGCATTTGGAGTCATTATTAATTTTATAATACTGGGTGAGATAATATGGCTGGATTATCAAGGATATCATTAACGACAGCCAATTCAATGGAAAGCAAATCTTAGAACCAGAGGTAATTGGGAATTCTCAAAAATCATGGGAAAAACTATGGCTTTTCAGATGGTAAAGAAAGAGGGATTTGAACCAATCTTATGTAATTTTTTTCTGTAACTTCAAGTTAAGTGAATTCATCTTTGAACAAGATTACATGTATATAAGCACAGAAAAAAGTATGTAAGAATGACTATTATAATTGGTTTGTATCATGTTAATTGTACTCTTCATATTTCATATTGATCATAATAAAACTATATCATTTGTATAACTTAAAATACATCTTTATATCCCTAAATATATAAATATACTCCAAATAACAACAATAAAAACTACATGAATCATCAACATTTTTCAGACTAAAGATGGTGATTCTATAATCTTAAAATATGTATGAACACACATAAAAACCAAGAGCAATTTTAACTTTTACCTTGTTATAAGACACAAAGAGAGTAGCACCATCCAAACAATTCCACTAATTACCTTGCATTTTATCAACAATAAGAGCTTTTGAGATTGATAGAATGCCAAAGCAAAGGTGAAGGGCGCAATCAGTCTCAGTAGGCACTTACCAAGAGTACAATGCAAAGCAATTAAGATTACTGTTTAAATCAGTATAGTTAATCTCCTTGGAATAAAAGGACTCATGGAGAATGAAGGCCACACACAATATCTCTGTGTTCCTAAAACAAGTCAGAAGTAGTAGACATCGAAGGGCTGAATGATGAATGGGCAATTGGCTAGTAGGAAATACTTAATGATGAAAAACTGAATAGGAAAATATTAGGGCTATTTGAAAAAATCAAAATGTGCAGGAATTTTAAATATGCAATTTTTGTAACACAAAGAAAAGAACACATTCATTACACAGCTTAATGTGAATCATTGATTACTTTCATATATTTAAAAGACTTCACCAAGACAAAGTGTGTATCTTGATTATCAGTCAATGATAAAAGGGCATCAGCTCAAGCCTGCAGACTCCTGGTCCACAGAGGATTAGCCAAAATTTACTTGATAAAACAATATTCTAGCTCAGTAATAAAATATGAGTAGACCAAACCAGCTTCATGGGTATGTGATGTGTTCAGTTACCCAGTACCCTAAATTTAGCAGGGCTTACACCTGGTTAATTCTCTGCTATAGCTCTCTTCAAATGATTAATATTTTTTTACAATAAGTCCCACACTTATATTTTGCACTGGACCCTAAAAATTATGTAGCCTATATTACCAAAACAAAGCTGAAGAGGTGAGGAGGAAAGGGATTCCAGACAGGAAAGAAAATATGCAAAGATAATAAATAATGTGCTTTGTCATATAGCTTCATAAAAAATAACTCTATTCCAGGAAATTAAATGGGAAAACTGGAAAAACCAATGTAATGGAGGAAATGTCCAAATCATTAAGTGCCTTTTAGGTAAAGTTATGGATTTTTTTTTTTTTTTAATTCAAGTCTTATAGGAAGCAGATGCCAAGACAGAGAAATGCTAGAGATTTATTGGAGGGAATGCCTGTAAAAATATACAGTCACCAGGAAAAGCCTTCAGACTCTTATGCAGGATATTTGGGGGCGGGGGAGGAATGTGAAGGAAGTTAAAGATTGGAGTACAGCTCCCATAAAGTGTTACCTGGGCTGAAGAGGGTCCCCAGAGCATGTATTGCCAATTAGATGAGGTCTGATGGGAAAGGATGGTCCAGATCTAGATCTTCACTGTTCTGCCACTAGCCAGCAGCAATTTATGGACAGGGTCATGTCAGATGTTGGAAAAAAAGAGAAAAAACCTGAGGCAAATCCTGCAGATTAATGCTGTCAGCTAATGCCGCTCCTCACACCAGGTTCTCTCTTAAAAAGGGATCTGGGTGCAGTGTCAGAGGTTCGTACTTCACCCTCCAAAATTTGATGATTCCTATCTCACAAGCCAAGTGTCCAACATGGAGGTTATTCAACAACCAAGTATGCCACTCCAATTATAGACTGAGGTAATGACAAAATGACCAACTGGACACTGTGGATCCAGTCTAAGCTGAATTTTAATTAGAAATACATCTATTAAGTGACCACCATCTGTTCTCAGTCTAGCAGGAGGCTATGATGATGCTTTATATCTATGCATCAATGTCAGCTAAGACCACAGGTCTAATTGTCTTCTAAATGTCAGAATATTCCTCCTTCTATAGCATTCAATCAATTAAAGCATCTCTTTTTTTCAGTGACATATAAACCTTAAAATTGAGTCTCATATGGAAACTGAGCAGGGAAATGTAACTTTACATCAGGACAATTGTCCTCAATCTATTGCTCCTAGATTCCCTTTCCTGGTTATAGATGGTAAACAGAATCCTGGGTGACTGCTTTTTCATTTGTCCCTAGAGATGCCATTTTCTATTAACTTTGACCACAACCTCCTGCGTGTGGATTAAGATCTATTTTGAGTGCTGTGGACCCCTGGCTTCTGGTGGTTAAGCATTGCCACATGACATCTATTGTTTTGGGGCCTCAATATCCCCATTGTGCCACTTAATAAGACAAACCCTAGTTTAGAGACTGCTTTTCCTACTGACATCCTTGGCCTGTGTATGAAAGCAATCACAGAAGTGATGCTGGACACTATCTTATCAGCATATATGGGGTGGCTTTGATGGAAGTTGTGTCCTCTCGGTCTTATAGCTCTGATTATTTCAACTTGCCCATATTCTTAAACTATTTCATCCTTTCCTCTATTGCCTGACATTACAATCCAAGCATTTTACCTTTGAGTAGTGTTAGCCTGCTCCCAATTAATTCTTGCTTATCTAGTCCTGTATTCCAGTTTACCTAAAAATTTAGTAATATTTTCTTAATATCTTTAGTTTCTCTTTAGAGGCCTGTTTTCTCTTCCAGTAGTTATGTTGAATAGAGTCTCAGTCTTCCTGTCTCTCCCTCTCTCTCTCTCCTTCTGTCTCTTCTCTCATATGCATTCTATCACTGATTCATGAAAAAATGTGTCATTTCTCTAGTAATCTCTGAGAGTGAGTAAATCCTTATACCAATCTACCAGATAAAATCCATTTTCTGTCCCTTGATTAACTAGGCAGAAATCCAACTTCCAACCAGGTAGAAACATACTAAACTCTCTTACAGCCTTTTTCAAATTCTTATGTATTATTTAAGATTAAAAATAAAGTAGAGAATCCACCTCTCTTTTGGGTGGGAGTAGGAAGTAGTAATCACATCAATGTGACATTCCTATGTTAATAGATCTTCCTCTTCATGCCTTCTCCAATCTTCAACTCCATGCCCTTTTATAATATCTTTGTCTTTGAGGGCTTTTAAAAGTCATCTAAGCTCTTCTCTAACACTTAATTATTAAATATCAATACTGGGTTAGAACCTCACTTTAGTTTATCATATATGTTATATCTTGGTGTTTCAAGATTCTTCAAATTGAACATCTGGTCACAATTAGATGGAGTGACTTTAGCATTCAGTTAAGCCTCCTATTGCAGCGATCTTGAGGTGAAAAATGGAGAAAATAACAGCACATATGCTACCAAGAGTTCTATTTCCTGATGAGGATGAGCAGAAAAGTGTCAGAAGGGGTAATAAGATTATTCCAGGTTGATTGTTTTGTTTTGCTTCATTTAAAAAAAATGTAATTGAGACAAGTTAAATAATTTTCAGAAGGAGCAAACAGAAAGTAAGAGATTGAAGATAAAAAGAGAGAAGGTAATGGACAGTTTATAGTCCTCAAAAATGTAGAGTACTGATAGAAGGATGGACTTTGGAAAGAAAAAGATGAGAGAAAAAAGGGGTGAAAATAAAAGGTCATGTACGAATAAAGAAAGTAGGTAGGATTGGTGATTGTTTCTCTTTGATTTCTTGCATTCATCTTTAAAGATGCTGAGGGCTTCTCAAGTGATTGAGAGATATTTTAAGGGGAACTTGAAATATCTCCCTTAGAACTTGGGAAAATATAAAAATAAGCTGATGCATTCTTCCTTTTTGAAAAAAAAATGCATATAGAAAGTTGCTTCGAACAGTGAGGTAAGGAGTGAGAATGGGAACACCTGATCAAGCTGTACTTCCATCAGTTAACAGCATGCATGAGTTCCTTAAGACTAAGAAAACAAGAGTTTAGCATGAGAGGATATCTCTGTAAAACTCACAAATGTGTCCCCACGAAGTAACTTAGATGCTTTCCATTATATAGGACATAATGGCCAGCAAAAGTCAACCAAGAGAGAGTCAAAAACAGCATTGAACATACAAAAATATCTAATCCTGTCATTACCCTTTTTCCCAAACTTGGAGGCTAAAAAAGATTCAAGAAGATGAAGGAAATAAAGCAAGAAGAAAGAACAAGCCCTAAGTCCTTTCCTGTTCCTTAGCCTCTAATTGCTTTTGATAAAACAGAACAGAAGAGCCTTGAATTGGATGTGAGATTTACATTTTGATGTAGATGACAGAGGGAATTAAATATCTAAAAAGGAAATTATTCATATGCTTAACGATTATCACAAAGCTATGGGATCTTCTTAGTCGGGGAGAGAGTCTGGTCAAATGGATGAGAGTAAACCCTGACAGAGCATAGTAGTGTAGAAATCAGAGAAACATAAAGCCATTCTCTGTGTTTAACTTTTCAGCCCTTTCAGTAATCTCATTATATTTATACAATTTAATTCGCACTGCTGATCAAATATATCCACATAATTATTTAGGTTTATACAAAATTTTATAGGAACACTTAAAGAATTTTTAATACTAAAAAATAAAGCTATGTCCATATTTCCCTCCCAAAAATCTTAAAAGATTTTCCCCACTAAAACTGACCCTGAAAACCTGGTATAAATTGCTATTAGTGGGTTAAGTAAGAACTGGAGAGTATTCTAAGTTGCCATTTCTGTGTGAATGAAGGAAAGTAGACATGTATAATCTATGTCTATTTTATTTATGATAATGGCCAGCAAGCTTTCTGTTAAAAGAAAAAAAAAAAAAAAAAACTAGCAAGTTAAGTATTTCGGGCTTTGCAAGTCAAATGGTCTTTGTCTCAGCCAATGGAGTGCAATAGCAGCCATAAATAATAGATAAATAAATGAGTGTGGCTGTATTCCAGTGCTACCTTTTTGAAAAAAACAGCTAGTGGGGTAGATTTAGTCCGCAAATCATAAAATATTGACCCCTCTGCTAAAGCACAGAAAGGAGAAGAGCTAAGTCACAGAAGTCAGGAGATGAGAGACCTCCCCGTATTGCCCTTCACAGCTTCACTTTGGCGACAATGTAAATGAGCTGAGGGGCATTAAGAAAATCTGGAGGTGAAAACTTTGGGGGAGATTCCTCTTTATTCAGATGTTTGTAACCTAAGCCAACTAATTTATTTCTGAAATTTGTATTCCCCGTATCAAGCAATGGCATCACATTTTATTAATCAAGTTTGTTCAGAATGACCTTAACTTCATTCTTCTATACTACATAGCATACCTTACCTTCATACTTTAGAAGCATCACTAAATTCAGAAAAAAATACTTGATAAGACAAAATATCAAGAACTACACATAACTTGTGTAATCTAAGAAATTTGGGTACACAATGTAAACAATACAACAGTACAGAAGGCCCTGGAAGTTTGCTCTAGTACTCTACTCCTAGAAACCTAGAGAAATAGAAGGAAAGGTTGACCTCCACAAACTCATGTGGTCAGTGACTTTCTGCGCTGTGAAATAAAGGGAGTAGAGAGACTAGGAGATAAAATGGGGAAACTGCCATTAAAGAAGAGACCTCGTGGATAGTTACTCTCAGAGATCAGCTGGGAGTAGCTCTTTAACAAAGAACATGAAACTCTCTTATCCTTTCTACAGGCAAGAGAAAAACAAAAATATAGGAACCTTGTCAGTCTGATTACCAAGAGTTCAGTAATAATATCAGCTAATGTGAATATTTAAAGTATATCAGGAGTGGGGGAGAGGTTTTAGGGAAAACAAGACACATTGAATCAGCTTAGCAGAAACTGCAATCTATCGTTTCCTGTACTGGATCAATTCACTGCCAAACCCAGGGCCGGGGAAGCTGGATCTGCTATTCTATGGCTCTTCCTGGATCCACTGGAACATGAGACAGTCTGAAAACCTTAAGATATATCTACAGATGGAGATGAGTGATCACAACTGCATGACCCAATGCCTACTAGAGTCTTACCCCGTTAAGGAGTCAGAGATGTAAGAGGGTATGAGAATAATTTACCCCAGAGATTGTCTGCTAAAATAAAGGGAAAAACTGACCCTGAAAACCTGGTATAAAGGATTAGTTGCTGTATTTGCCCATAAATAGTCTTAGACACGTGCTGCTACCAGACCCACATAGCCAAGAACTCTAGAGTGATATTTAAAATTCTTGAAACAGATTCTAAAGAGAAGGTTTCAGTAAGGATAATTTTCCCATGAACACATTTAAACTTTTTGTAATGTTGTAGGTTCAATTGTGCCCCCCATCCCCAATGTAGGTTGGTACCTACCTGTGAATGTAACCTTCTTGGGACATAGTGCTTTTCAGGTGTAGTCAAGTTAACACGAGGTCATACTGGCCTAGGGTGGGCTCCTAAAGCAATCACTGACTGGTATCCTTATTGGAAGTTAGGCCACAACCCTCTCACAGATCCTGGGAGACAGTGAGCACTGTCTTCCTTGATGAGAATATTTCAAAGCCATGATCCTTGAGAAAAACATTCCCAGATTATAGAACTGACAAGAAGATTGTCAAAAGATTTGCATATCAAAGGAGCAGAAGAAGAATTTATAAGTACAAGTTCTCAAAAGTAAATGCTCTAAGAAAAGGGAGGTCATGGGCCTACAGGCAGGAAGAGGCCTTCTTGGTCAGCTTCTAGAAAGGACTTCCCTACCACTCCTTGCATCAGACTTCTATCCTCCAAAATCATAAAAGAATAAATTGTTTTAAGCCAGCTAGTTTGTGGTAGTTCGTTACAGGAGATCTAGTAAATAAATAGAAAAAAATAATATTCTGGAACTGAAAAAACACGCAAGATGATGGTGATGGTGCCTTGTCACTCTAAATTACAAGGAGAAATACAAAGAGTAATGAAGACACTCTCCCAATAAAAAGAGTATGAACCGACAAAATGATACATTGTTTTAGAGAGTAAAATCATCTCTAAATTTAAAAAGACTGAATAGTTATGTATTAATTTTGTTAAAACTTTAAGCAACCCTCCTCCTTAGATTATTTATGCATTTATCCTTCCCTACAGGGCACAAGGAAATTAAATCTTATTCAACTTTTTCCCAAGTACCTGGCCTATGATTTTACTGAACAAATATTTACTGAATAAATGATTGTAAAAATTAAGATAGCTAGTCACTAAAGCCCAAGGCTACCTTCTCTCCATCTTCCAAAACTCAAACACCTAACCAGTAGTTAAGATATCCTGCCTTTATTTTTTGTAAGTGGAGACCATGACCTTGAAGGGCACAACAGAGAACTGATAAACATTCTGCTGAAATTCTCCCCTAAAAACTCCCCTAAGATTCCCACCTAGCAGAGAGAGAGAAGAATTCAAGAGAAAGGAACCAGTGTACATGCTCTCCTTCTGGGGAGCAGGCGACACCATTCCCTTCCCACTTCTTTCCCCTCTTCTTTCTCCACAGGTAAACATCTCCTAAATTCTAAGGATTTTCAAGAAACTTGCAGTCAGGGAGAACAATGGGCAGTGGTAGCTTGTCCCAGAATAATCCCCTGGCCCTGCCCCCACTGCCACCTTTTCTCTGAATTCCCAGTGAGCTAATGCAGCCCCGCGGAGGCTCTCTGATTGCTGTTTCTATGCTAAGCCCCCCCTTTTTTTTTTAATTTTTATTTTAATTGTTGATCTTGTACAGTTTTCTGTCTTTTATTCTCACCCGAACCCACCACCCTAGCCCTCCCCTCCTCCCTCCCATTTCCACCCCCCCCATAGTTTTTGTCCATGTGTCCTTTATACTTGTTCCTTCCCCTTTTCCCTTGAAATTCCCTCCCCTCTCCCCTCTGGTGACTTTCAGCCTGTTTTCAATTTCTGTGTCTTTGGTTATATTATGCTTGTTTGTTTGTTTTGTTGATTAGCTCTCCTTGCTAAGCCCTTTCTTGCTTCATGGTCGGTTCTCAGATTTAATAAGCATATCCTCATAGTCACCTGGACTCATGTTATGAAATCTTTCCTACATGAAGTCAAGAACCCACATACTACCATCTAGCCCTAGGCAGACCGCTTAGGGCCAGGCTCTGTTTACTTATTAGTAAATTTTAGTCTATCTTTTGCATCTGCTTGACCACTGCTGACATTCAGAAAGCACTCAAGATCTTGCTTCTACACCATTTCCACAATTTAATGCCTCTGTAGTTTCTACTCCTCCAATTCATTCATTACGGTGCTTCCAGTTACTTATCTAAAACAAAAGTATAATTATTCTATTATTTTGATTAATAAATCTCATGTCCCCTTCCCTGTCAGCTGTAGTATAAGTGCAAAAGCTTATCTCTCACATATTATATATAATGCCATGTGCAGAAAATTATCAATTCCTTTTCACATTCCATTCCTGTTATCTGATTGTCCATCTTTATAATCTCTAACCAATGAACATATATTTATCATCCAGAAGTCTAGTTTAAACTAATTTCTGTTGTGAAGCTTGCCTGTTTTCAACTCACTAATCTGCTTTTTTCACGTGTCTGTTCTTATCTTGGTATATTTTAATTATTTTGTCAAAAGATTATCTCCCCAGTTGGATATCCTACTTGACTTCATACAAGTTCCACCTCCTCAGCTCTGTGCCCAAAGCACTTCTTTAAATGGAAGCTGGTGTAAGAATTAATAAAAAAATCAATTTGTTTAATTGATTAAAGGCAAATAAATCTATTGAGATTAATAGCTAATATTAAAATATGAAGAACTAGAAGTCTATGGCAACACAACAGCAAATCATGAGTTAAGTAAATTTCCTGTGTGTTTATCAGGCTACACGAGATCATAATATAGTATTTAAAAATAAGAATATAACATGATTTTAAATAATGAATTCTCTAGAAAGACATCATGCAAGATAGCACACAAAAACTAATTGCCATCAAATTATAGACTCTAGCCTCTTTTTCTCTTATTTTCAGTTTTCTAAAAGTCAATGCATTATTTGAATTCTTAAAAGCACAGCTATCTTTTATACTGCTTAAGAAGTCCTGGATATTTTTAATAATAAATACATTATGTTTTCATCAACTTTTGTTTAGGTTAAATAAAGATAACATGTTAAAAATAAAGTTAGAAAAATAAAGATTTAATGACATGTTGACAGTACAAAATTCCTGGAAAGTAAAAGTTCAGCAAATTTTTTTTTAATTGCTACACAAGAATTTAAATACCATGTAGCAGATGATGTACTCTTTGGGCATCTCAAAGAAGTCTGTTTAGCCATAAAGGTAAAATGTCACGAAACTCACCAAGGAAGAAAGCTAAATGTTAAACTTTACTTTGAAAAATTTTATTTGAAAGAAATCAAAGTATAAAATAATAGCCCTAGCATGATTTCACAGTTATAATATAAAATACTTAGGAAAATAATATAAGTATTTATGATAGTTACCATTCACTAATTAAAACTAATTAGTTTGGTAATTAAAAAATATTTTTCATTCTTACATTAAAAAATAGTTCTTTGAATGAGAATCACATGTACTCATAATCTTTGGTACTAGACTGCATTATCTTACCTCTCTTGCACCATGATAGAAAGAGTATTGACTTTAGCACCAGAAAAAAGCTAGATGTGAATATGCCCTGCTTCACGCAGAAGCAGTATGTCCTGAAGACATGTTGCTTACACTTTCTGAGTTTGGGAAATTTTCCAGCATGTCTTATGGGAAAAAAATATTTAATTTGATTAAGCAAAATGTCATTATTTGGTATGTTAGCTCCACCCCTCCAAAAGATTGAGAAGTGCTTATTGTTTACAGAACTACCATTTATGCAGTAAAATTTATATATATATATATATAAAATTAGGAAGCTTAATTGCCATTCTGTATAGCATGTATAGAAAGTAATGAGGTACGTGGGACTGCATTTGTTTGTGGGTATATATGTGCATGCATACACATGTGTATATGTGTACTAAAATCCAACAAGGAAATGTCCTTAGCATTCAAAATAAAAACATTTCTCAAAACAGTGATTTGAAAGAATATGTGCACCCGTATGTTCACTGCAGCATTATTTATAATAACCAAGAGATGGAAGCAACACGTAACCATCAATAGACAAGTGGACAAAGAAGTTATGGTACATATGTAAAATGGAACATTACTTGGCTATAAAAAACAAAACTGACACAGACACCTGCCCGTGGTGTCCGTATTGTTTTGGAGGAAATGTGACATTCACACGGACTACTGAGTCCGGTGGAGGAAAAGGGACAGTATGGCTTTTCTCTCAAAGGGAACAAAAGCCTTGGCCCTTGCCATGACCGGCCTTTATTGGGTTTCTCAGCGCATTACATGAAGGTCCTCATTTTCTATGCACAGGTTCACTTTAGGTGGTTACCTTTTATAGACAACAAAGGAGCCGAACTACTAATCACATCACAGAAGAAGGATATTTGCAAACGAAAAGGGAAAAGTGGTTGAACAGGTTACACTCCATACTGGGGAGATTTAGCACGGATTTTAGGAAGATAGAGTAAGCACTTGCTGTCCTAATTCAGGGTGAGGGAGTTTTAGCAAAAGCAAGTCCCAAAGTGGCCTAGGTACATAGCAGGCCTCATTCCCCATGGGAGAACCTATCCATGGGTATGGGTCCTGTGCATCTCCAAGTGAGAGCTGGGCCCATGTCATGCAGAACGGTCTCCTATACAAAACCTTACCATTTGTGACAGCATGAATGGACCTGGAGGGTATTATGCTAAGTGAAATATGTCAGTCAAAGAAAGACAAATACAATATGATTTCACTTATATGTGGAATCTGAAGAACAATATAAATGAACAAACAAAATTGAAACAGACTCATATTCACAGAGAACAAACTGATGGTTACCAGAGGAAAGGGGAATTGGGGGACTGGGTGAAAAAGGTCAAGGGATTAAGAAGTACAAATTGGTAGTTACAAAACTATGATGGGAATGTAAAGTACAGCATAGGAAATATAGTCAATGATATTGTGTTTTTTTAAATTATGTTTTTCTTTTTAATGAATTTATTAGGGTAATATTGGTTAATAAAACTACGTAGGTTTCAGGTTCACAGTTCTATATAACAAATCATCTGCATATTGTACTGTGTGTTCACCACTCCAAGTCAAGTCTCCTTTCATCACTATCCCCCCTGCACCTCCTTCTACTTCCCCTCACCATCCTTCTCTCCTGGTAATCACCATGCTGTTGTCTGGGTTAAAGTCAATACCACTGTAATAACAATGTGTGGTGCCAGGTGACTACTGGAAATATCAAGGGGATATTTTGTAAAGTATATGATTATCTGACCTCTATTCTGTACACCTGAAACTAATGCAAAATAATAGTGAATATAAAGTGTAATTTAAAAAAAATAATATTTCTGTAGTTGGGAAAATATTTTAATGTTGTTTAGGTTCACTATCACCTGAATGATGTTCTCCTAAAGGATGATGTATATATGTATGTATGTATGTATTTAACTGCTTTCTGTTAAACAGTGGCTGATATCCTCAAGGAGTTGGATATTACTCTGCTAAATTGTGAGTGTTTCTCTCCCACAGAGAGAGCCCCTCTTCTGGACTTTCTGTGGTATAGGAGACAGTACATAGAACAATGGCTCAAGGAGGTTCTCTTTGCTTTTGCCCAGCTGAGCTACAATGCAAGGCGATTAAAATCATAGACTGTGCAGCACCTTAACCTGCTTTTTCTATATGTTTTTGGCTATAAGTAATTGCATTGGCTACTATATCACCATTCAAATGTTGATAGCTGCTGTTTAAATTATTTTTAGTGTTAGAGAGATAAAAGATCACCTGCGGGACATGCAGTGCCCTTGTCAGTAGCTGGCTTTTCCTTCATGGATGCCTGAGATACAGTGAGGCCACACACTGCCTCTTTAATGTTGCACATTAAGCAACTACTGGAAAATTTTTCTTGAGTATAAATTGATTATCCTATAACAGACATATACAGAAGAGAAAAATTGAAGAGTAATTGTTTAATGAACATGGTTGACATGGGCTAGCATTGCTGAATTTCTTTTAAAATATATGCAACTTTAATAATAATTTAAAAACCAGCAGGGAAGAGCTGCTTATCCTCTCACAAATGCCACCCTTTCTAAAGCACACATTTCAAATGCTAACTTCTCTTGAAGGTCTTTCTTTGAAGCCGAGTTAGTCCCTATTTTCTTTCTGTGATCCCATGCTATTTTGTGTCGTTTTCTTCATTATAGACTCAACCTTCTCCCTGCATGCCTCCAACCTCCATTCTTCAAAGAAAGGAATTCAATATAATTTATCTAAGTATATTTAGCACCTAATAAAGAACCAGATATTTAATTCCCAGCAGGAGCACCAAAATGTTTAATAAATGAATGAAGCATTATATAAGCCAACAAAGCATTTGTAGTCAAAGAATGAGAGTGGGTCACTTCAGCTAAAAGTGACAGAAATCTACCTTACATTAGCCTAAGCATAACGAATTATATAGGTTCATAAAACTAGGATGCTCAAGGACAAAGTAGAGTTGACTTTAAGTACAACGAATAGAAGATAAATCATTTTTTTAAAGCTCTAAATAAAAATCCTGGTCAGAACTCTGATAATTTGCTCCATTCAGCTTCTTCTAGTTAACCTGTCATGAATCGTATACCTATTTCTATAACCAGCTGGGGTTCAGGAAGGCTAAACCTTAGTTAAGATATGTGAAATGGGTTTCTCATAGGAAAGAAAATGTCTCTAAAACAAAGAAAGAAGGCCAAAACCTCAGATACCCATTTACATCAAGATAATTTAGAAAACTGATTATTGGAAGCACTTGGTAAGCAAACAAATACCCAACAATAAGTTGCCTAGACCAGCTCTCCCTGGACTCCAGACCTGCAGATATTTAAGCTATCAAAGACGTTCATCTACCCATGACTTGTTGTATTCATTTGTCTAATAACTATTTATTGAGGCTCCATCATATACCATGCATCATACAAAGACAGGCACATAATAAATAGATGATTATAAAGAAATCAAAAGTTTCTCTGACCCTGATGGAATATCCTATTAAATAATTAGTTTAAATTAGCTGCATCATGGAGTAGTGATTAATTCATTTAAACAATACAGGATTATGTTATATGTATAACATACTGATTTTTTTCATGATTATACTTTAATTATCTACTCTCATTAAAACCCAGAGTAAACTGAGCACAAACCAATACGTTGCTTGATTTTTTCTCTGTGAACAGAGAATATTAGTAAGATATATCTCTCTGGAAAATGTATCTAGTTAACAGTTTGAGCATATCTTTGTGATAGTCCTGCTTTTTTTCCTTACTTCCTTATTATAGAAGTAGGTAATTTTTAATTATTTGGAGATTTATTTAGGTTAAAAATGTGCACTCAGTGTAGATTCCTTACTATCAGTTGATCTGTTGGAAATCAGTGTTAGATATAATTGAATAGTGACTTATTTTCAGTATTCAATTGCAATCAAATTTTGAATGATTTAAGAAAATGAAATTAAATAATTTACATATGTACATTTTAAAAAGAAGAAAATACCTACATTGTATGAGACTCTGCAATAAATAATAAAAGTGAAAAAAAATTGTATACAAAAGAATCTAAAAAGCTAAAGTGTTTATGTTATCAAATAATTAATTTTATAGATTTTCCTCTCACTCTTATTATTATACAGTTGAAGTTAATTGCTCTCATAAGACATGCCAGTGCAATTGATGATTGATCCTGCCTGTATTTTTATTTTCTTCATTTTCAACACCTATGAGCCGTCTCTGATAAATGGTTCTAATTTGTTTCTGATGACTGAAGGATCACACACACTCCTTTGCATGCCTCAAATATGTGTGTTTTTTCTCAACATTATGTTTGTTTCTCTGTGTGTTATCACTACTGCTGTTATGGAATCTTCTTTGTTTCTGTATTTTTTCATTTAAGAAATATAAATATTTTTGAAAAATATAAACAAATTAAGTAGGTATTGAGAGAGAGAATGCTAAAATCTCATGTGTAAAATTGATTTGTTTTTAAGAGGTTGGCATTCTATGAATATTTAGAGCAATAATCAAAGTAGCTCTACAGTGAAAATAATTGTAGATAATTAGGACTTAAAATTTCAAATTTGTCCAAAGATTTAGTATTAGAATCACAAAACCTTTTTAATTAAAAAAAATCCTGCTCTCTGAAAAAATATCAAAGCAATAATAATTTGCATACATTTTAACATGGCTGTTCATTGGAAATATAATGTAAGCTCCATATTTAATTTTAAAATTTTCAGTAGCCATATCAGAAAAAATAAAGGATACAGATAAAGTTAATTTTAATAATACATTTTATTTTATCCAAGATACTAAAAATATTATTTTATCACTTAATCCATATTAAAATACTTACTATATATTTATTTTTTATAAAAGTATTAAGATATAATATATATGAATACTTACAGTTTGTCTCAATTTGGAACAGTAGCTACATGTTGGATAGCACAGTTCTGGAACATTAAATAATATAAGAGAAAATCAAAATCTCAAATGAGGGTACAACTACAGTGAAAATCAATGTTACCATTCTCTATCAAATAAGTATAGTTCAAACACATTTTACAAGTTGTCAGGCACATGCTTACTGGTTTATGTGTTTGCATAGCAAATGGAAAATTAAAGGAACACAGCTCTGATGAACTAGTTGGCTGAATAAAAACATAGTATATTCTGGACATATACTACGTGTACTAATCAGGTTGTATTTAATCACTAGGGTATTTCCTGATAAATGCCAAATTCTTGGCTTACACCTGAGAATTATTTTTTTCAAATTTCTGAAATTGGAGACTAAGAATCTGTGTATATAGATAGCTGTTCTTCATGTAATTTTTATGCATATTAATATTTGAAATATATGGTTGTATGCTATGTGCTACATGGGATTTAGCAATACCCTAATAATCAACAAGAAGATCACCTCACTTTGCCAACCACAAATCATAAATTATAGGAGACACATTTACATATACACAGTGTTGTCTTCAACACCTTCCGCTATTCTCAGGGAAGCAGACCTAGATTCATTTAGTTGGTAGACTTCAATCACTCATTCAGTCTGCAGCAAATCTAAGAAAGATTAACAAATTATTAATTCACTCTAGAGTAAATCTAAGAAATAAAGGATAGGAATAAAAAGATTAAAAATAAACATTAAAGCATAAGAATAAATAAAATAAAAAACAAACACAACAAATTTAAGAAGATATAATACACATATTTAATAGGTCCTGATCTTTCTAGGTTTGGGGATACATAAATATTTTTCTTTGTTTTTTATTATAAAGATAAAAAGACAAACAACTAATGACATAAATATTTAGTATAATGGAAAAATAATGCAGGCTAACACAAGAGAGAGGAATGAAGCAGGCACAGTGCACTGCATATGAGGTGAGGCAAGATCTAAATGAGGTGAATGAGCAAATCAAGTGAAATCTGGAATATGACCATACCAGGCAGAGGAAAAAGGACATTGAAAGGCCCAGGCTTGCCATATTTACACAAAGAATATCAGTAGGACTCTAGTAAAGCAAGTAAGTAAGAGAATGGTAGGAGCTGAGATAGAAGAGCCAAGAGCCAGATCATCTTGAGTCTTACTGTCATGGTAAGGGTTTGAAACTTTACTGTCTTTGTGATAAAAAGCACATACACTATTTAGCATAGAAAAGAGATAATGCAATTTATGTTCTTAAAAGCCACTCTGATTGCTCTGTGGATAAATGATTATAAGAGGGCAAGAGCTGGAACAAAGAGATTGTATAGAACAATCTTATAGCTGTTCAAGCAATCTATATTGATACTTGGACTAGGTCATAGGGAGATAATAAGGAATGGCCCAATTCTGGCTACATTTTAAGAATTTACAAAACTAATTAATGAAATCAGATGTAGTCTGTAAGAGAAAGAAGCAAGTTTGACCTCAGGGCTGCTGGTCTGGTTTTTGGATAAGTGGATGCAAAACATTTCTACTAACTGTATAACACATTTTTACAAACTCAGTGACTTAAAAAGATACCCTTTCATTATCTCATAGTTTCTGTGAACAAGGAGTCTGGGAACAGGTTAGCTGGATCCTCTGCTCAAGGCCTCACTATGCTGAAATTAAGATGTCACTTAGGGCAGTAATATTATCTGAGCTTTGGAGCCCCCTTCTTAGCTCACTGGTTTTTGGCTGAATTTGGTTTCTTGTGGTTGTCCAACTAATATGCCTCATTTCTTCCTGACTGCTGGCCAGGTACTACTCTCAACTTCTAGAGGCCAATCTTGGGTTTTTCCATGTGGATCTCTCTACACCTTGGCATTTTACTCCTTCAAGATCTGCAGCATAAGTCTGTGGATCATACTGCGGATGTTTCTTGTCTCTTTAATAGTTTATCCAATTGTATCAGGACCACTGATGATATTATTCCTTTTGATTAATCTCAAAGTCAACTGACTTATTCATTTAATCAAATGTTTAGAGATTGGGACGTAAGGGAAGAAGCCAATAAATAAAACTGAATGGGGTATCATCAAAGAAACAGAAAACAAGGAAAGTGTGGTATCCTGGAAAGAAATTACAATAGTTTCAGCAAATAATTGATTGTGTGTAATGGAGTTAAGAAGTTAAGTAAGTCATGGACTGATAACTGATTATTGCATTTAACAATATGGATGCCCGGGTTGCACTTGAGAAGATTCAGTGGTGTGATGAGGATGAATGTACAAGCGCCATAACTTGGGGAGAATGAGAACTGATAGAAGGGGGTATAGTGACTGAGAGTACAGTCAACTTTTTAAAAAGAGTTTTATCATAAGGAATGGGTAAAGAGAAATGGGGCTATAGCTAGAGGAAATATGGGAATGAGAAGAGTTTTACTTTTAATATGGGAGCTAATTGATGCTAATAAATGATCCTGAAGAGAAAGAAAACTGCATAATGCTGTAGAGAGAAAAACAACTCTAGAAGCAAAGTTCTAGTGCTAGCAAGGAAAATAACAACACAATAGAACTTAGTGCAGAAGTAACAGGTTTGTCCTTAGAAATCCACATAGTTCATCTGCAGTGAGGAGAAAATCAATCTATGGTCAGATAGGAGATAGTTAATAGATTTGGTGGTGGGAAGAATAGGGATTAGCTTCCTTGATAGCTTCTATTTCTCAGGTAAATAAGAATATTAGGAGTAGGGAAAGACACGTAAAAAGCTCAAGTAAAGAAAATGTAAACTACTTCTTTTTGAGTGGGAGATTTAATTGATCAATTAAATCTCATAGAACCAATATGAGACGTGTGGCACCAATAAGCACATAGTACTTATTTCTCTCTAAACAAGTCCAGCTATTCGAATACTGTCTTACTGGACTCTTTATGAGTAAGAAGATAAAGCTCTATTTTGTAAATGCAAGGAAATGTTACAACAAGCAGTATTACCTCAATTAAGACAGAGTAGATACAGATGAGAGATGCTAAAATGAAGTATTTTGGATCAGACCAATATGAACTTCCGGATTTGGGAATGCAGGGTATAAAAATGAAATATTTTATAATTTGAAAATTTAAAAGAACTTCTTCAAATTCAAATGAAGAATGGAAAAAGGGATCAGTGCAAGAAAGGGAGGAGGACTTTACATATGGGATTTTTCAGAAAAACACCTTTGGATCAAGTGATTGTTAGTCTCACTGTCATCAGTCCCTTCATGGTAGAACTATGGGGCAAGTGCCCTTTTATCTCAGCCATAGTGGGACTGCACTTCAACTGGGCTACTCTGGTTTTAATCTGTATTCTTTTCAAGTGAGAAGAAATAGCAGACTGAAACCTCAGTGCTGGGTAAGGACTCTGGAGGCCAGCAGAGATGGCATTGCAACTTACTTTGGAAATACACTGAAGATAAGCTCCTGTTACCTAGGAATTAGCTTCCACTTTCTAGAGTTTATTGAAGTCAGGTATGCATGACTATTTCTCGTAGATAAGGTTAAAATTTGATCAGATAGGAACACTCATAGATGGCAGGATGGTCATCTTAGACCATCCTCAGTGAGCACCAACCTGGCACAAAAGAAAAAAAGGAATCTAGAGGTTTACCTCTGCTACGCAGATCTTGGAGAAGAAAATGAAAATGATCTACAATGTTTAAGAGACATCAAAAGTGCTCCTCAAGAGACAGTGTCAAATGTAAACATCTACTAGGTCTATATCATGTAATCCACCAGTTCGTCTTCTAGGCATCTACTATAAATTTTTAAAAAGACTTATTCATAAAGATACTGTAGCTTTATGTTTATTCAGTCATTATTTATGCTAGTCAAGAGACTCGGAAGCAACCCAAGTACACTTTGATGTGTCTGAATTAGAAAGATGTGGTACATACACAGAGTACAATACTACTCATCCATTAAAAGATGAAATATCGCCATATGTAATAACATGAATGGATCGTAAGAGTATTATGCTAAGTGAAATGAAAGACAAGAATTATATGATTTCGCTCATATGTGGATCTAGAGCAAAAAATAACAAATAAACAAACAAACAAAAAAAACTCATAGACAGAGATGATAAATAGTATTGTGGTTACCAGAGGGAAAGAGGCGTGAGGGGAGAACAAAGGGGGTAAAACATATGGTAATGGAAAGAGACTATACCTCTGGTGGTGAGCACACAATAACATATATAGATGTATTATAGACGTGCACCTGAAATGTATATGATATTAACAAATGTTACCATGATAAATTTAATAAAAAATAAAATATAATAAACACCTGCTAGACTGAAAGATAAAAGGACAATTTATAAATGCACTAATTAAATTAAGAAGATTTTTATTTATCTTATTTGTATTTCCTTTCTAAGTCTCAACCATGGTGAGAACAAAGGATGAGTTAACCAGTTTATTGAGAGAAGAACAGGGACAGAGAAAAGGACCATGCCCATGTCCCTATCCTCCTCTCTGAGCTGAACTATCAACACTATGGAAGGGATATATTGTTAAATCATGCTTGAAAATTATATTAATAATGCAGATACTTTATTGTGTTTCCTGAATTGAACAGGTATTTTGGCCTAAACTAACCACATATCTGAACATTCTAGCTCCTAAAAGTGAACTGAAAATTCATGGAGCTGGCTCACATTTACACTCAGTATGAAAGAAGATTCTTAAAGGGACAAGGCAAAACCAAAGTTGCCTTTTGATCATATTCCATAAATTAGTCTAACACTTAAAAGGGAGTAATCTTAGTGAAAGCAATTGTCAGTGAAATTAATCTGTTTATGGTTAGAAATTGAAACTGAAAGAGAATGAGGATCTTTGAAAAACTGGTAAAGCTAGTATAGTTTGTGGAGGGGTGTTTTTTTTCTTAAAATGAGTACTAATGCTGACAGAAGTGAGATGAAAGAGATAGAAGGAAATAATGATCATGAACTGAGCTAAGCTGAAATAAAGACTTTAGAGTCAGTATAGTACCGGCAGTGAAAAAGTCTAGGGCATGACATTGGTGAGCTAAGATGGAATGAAGAAAATGGTGTGGGAGTGGGGATGCTGAGAAAGCAAGAGACAAGGCTCATGAATTGATTACCTACACATATATGAACAAAGACCGATGACATGGGTAATATTGCAGAGAGACAACTTGATTCAGGTGTTAAAACCCTCAATGAATGAGGGATATAGCTGGCAGAGTTTGAAAATGACAATAACAAAGAAAGATAGATGGTGTGTCCCATGTTCATTTGCTTTGGAAAAGCAACGTCTAACTTCAGGTTCCTTAAAATTTTATTTAATTTTAAAATGGATCTATAAAGGACACATGGACAAAACCAAGGGGGAGGGGAGCAAGGGAGGGAGGTGAGTTTTGCTGGGGTGGGAGGGAGTAGTGTGGGGTAAATGCAGACAACTGTAATGGAACAACAATAAAATAATTTAAAAAATGGATCTAATAAATTTATTTCACAGGGCTGGGATAACAAAGTAACACAAACTGGGTAATTTAAACAGAAACTTATTTTTCCACAATTCTGGAGGCTAGAAATCCAAAATCCAGGTATTGGCAGGGCCATCCACCTTCAGAAGCCTCTTAGAAGGAACTTTCCATGCTTCTTCCCACTTCTGGTAGCTGCAAGGTTCCTTCACTTGTGACAGCATAACTCTAGTCTCTGTCTCCATCTTCACATGGCCATCTTCCATGCGTGGCTCTGCTCAAGCCATTTTTTTTCAGGGGTAAGGACATCCAGTCGTATTGGACTAAGTGTCCATCCTGCTGACCTCGTCTTAACTTCATTACAATTGCAAAGACCCCATTCCAAATAAAGTCACATTTACAGGGATGGAGATTAAGGCTACGATGCTTCTTTGCAATGGGAAACAACTCAACCCATAAAAAACACCAAACCTATCCATTAATTCTGTTTTTATATTAGCACCCAAGGTTACCCATACACAGAGTACATTATGCCTTCAAATATGTTGAATGTTATGAAAAAGAATGTGTCTGTTTTGTGTCCCAGATCATTTTATTAGATAAGAGTAATGAGTTTCCTTGTTCTATTTCCTTGTTTTATTTACTATTATTTGCAAGAAATCTCTATTTTCTTAAGTTAGAACATTATGAAAACTCATCATCCTTTATAGAAGAATATGAATTATCCCTTAATATATAGGAGACAATGTCTCAGAAAAACATACAAGTTTCATTTTTTGTCCCTTGTATAAATGTATTAAATTTAATAAAACAGTATTAAAAAAGAAAAAATACAATAAAAGAAGCCAGTGTTTTTCATTCAGGAAGAATATTATGAGCATGATAGTTTGGTAATATCTTTAAAAACATTTGAATATTATAACTTGACAGAAGAGCTATAAATATGCCAGTATAAACTGTAATTGTCCCATGCAATAATATTTTATAAGAAAAATGATTCAAAATCTGTCTTTATTTTTATCATAACAAATATGCAACTAAATTCTGCTATGTAGTAGGCACAAAGCCTACTTAGTTTCCTCAGTGTGTAACAAATTATACCATAGCAGTAGTAATAGTTGGGTTTTAAATGGAGAATCAAATTTATTAGCATATAATTAGAGATTAGCATGCTGCTATAAAATCTAAATTTATGTTAGTATTAAATAAGTAGGTTTCAAACCATGCATCCTATTTATAAATTATATATAATTTGAACTTATAAAACTAGAAATTACTTATCTTCTGGCTTTTCTGATATGACCCAAGATTTGATTCTCTTATCATTCTGTACTGCCATTTAGACCATTGGATTCCAATACATGGAGTGAAAAAGCTATTTTTTGCCTTGTTCTTTCAATTCAAGATATGATCACTCTGGTGAACTTTACATTTGTGATTCAAGTAAAAAACCTTTAATCTACTGTTATTGTAGAAAAAAGCTTGATGGCTTAATGGATAAAAGTTCTCACCTTTTCAGGTCCAATTTTAAGCACTAACCTCTAGTGAAGAATAATCCACATCTCGAATGCAAATACGCATTCCATTCAGTCAGCTTGGTGGTAAGAAAAGCGAGGAATAGACTGAACCTGTATTTTCCAGATCTTTACCTCTAAACTTTTATTCCTTAGACTGAAATGGGACCAACCAAAATAATAAAAATAACTTTTGTTAAGCAGGAAAATTCGTGTTAAAAAGAATTATTTTCTCAGGAATAAAGTCATCATTGTCAGCTATTCAATAAACCCCCCCAGCTTAATTTTAATAATATGGTAATATAAAAATTTAAGTGACTTAATATATAGCATTTTTAGATATAATAATATGGCAATATCATATTTAAGCAGATAAACCATTTAAAGCAAAAGTCTCAACTAAGAATTCCCTTTTCCTCTATCTATTGGCCTCTGCCTGTGGCAAATTCTGCTATAACAGAATACTGAAAACTCTGAAATCAAAATCCGTGTTTGAGTCGATCTTAATAAGCCAGGTGGTGAAAGACAAATACCACATGATCTCACCTTTAACAGGAACCTAATCAACAAAACAAACAAACAAGCAAAATATAACTAAAGACACTGAAATTGACAACAGGCTGACCGGAGGGGAGAGGGGAGGGAATTTCAGGGGAAAAGGGGAAGGGTTTACAGGAACAAGTATAAAAGACATATGGACAAAAACTAGGGGGTGTGGAAATGGGAGGGAGGTGGGGAGGGGTGGGGCGTGGGCTGGGATGGGAGTAAAAGACAGAAAACTGTACATGAACATTAAAATAAAATTTAAAAAGTGAACCTGCTCAAACATCTCACTTCTTAGTCCTGTGAACTGCGTCTGGATCACACGTAGACTCCTGAACTCATTACATCTAATCCAAACCCACTCCTTTTTTTCTGACTTTCCTTTCCCCTCTGTCACATATGCCAATTTGCTCAGAAATGCAAACTACGGATTTGATGTTCTGTTCATTTTCACCTCATCCTCTTATATGGTCATCTGACAAGAGATAAAAATCTTTCTATTTTTCTTTAACTAAAACTTTATTTCATAGAGTAGTTTTAGGTTTATAGCAAAATTGAGGGTAAGATTCAGATATTTCTTGTATATCCTCTGCTCTTAAGAATGCATGGTCTCCCCCATTATTAGTATTTCCAACTCTGTGTTTCAGCTATTCACTCAACTTGCCTTCTCCCAATCACCTGTCAACCAATGATCTTTTTTCTACTTCCATAGTTATGCCTTTTCCCAAATGTCATGTAATTGAAATCATATAGTATTTAGATTTTTCAGACTGGCTTGTTTCACTTAGTAATATGCATGTAAGTTTCCCATGTATCTTTTCATGGCTTGATTTCTCTTTCTTTTTAGTGCTGATTAATATTCCATTTTCTGGATGTATCACAATTTATCTATTCATCTACTAAAAGTCATCTTGGTTTCTTGCAAGATTTTGGCAATAAGGAATAAAGATGCCCTTAACATCCACATGCGTGTTTGGGTACACATAAGTTTTCAACTCCTTTCAGTAAATACCAGGGAGGATAGTAACTAGGTCACTTGGCACAGCTGTATTTTGTTTTAGAAATTACCAAACCATCTTCCAAAGTGGCTGCACCATTTCACATTCCCACCATAATGAATAAGAGTTCCTGTGTTTCCACCTTCTCTTTAGTATTGAGTGTTGTCACTGTTCTACATTGTGGTCAATCCATTAGGTGTCTAGTGCTATTGCATTATAATTTGCCATTTCATTATGACATATGATGTGGAGCATTTTTATATGCTTGTTTGTCATGTGTTTGTTAAAGTCTTTGGCCCATTTTTATTTTAAATATATTTTATTGATTATGCTATTATGATTGTCCCATTCCCACCCTTTATTCATCTCTGCCATGCACAACCCCTCTCACCCATATTCCCCACCTTCCGTTCATGCCGATGGGTCATACATGTTATTTGGCTTCTACATTTCCTATACTATTTTTAACCCCCCTCCAGTCTATTTTCTACCTACCACTTATGCTCTTTATCCTCTGTACCTTTTCTCCCTCTCTCCCCCTCCCAGTCCCCCACTGATAACCCTCCATGTGATCTCCCTTTCTGTGATTCTGTTCCTGTTCTAGTTGTTTGCTTAGTTTGTTTTTGTCTTAGGTTCAGTTAATAGCTGTGAGTTTGTCATCATTTTACTATTCATATTTTTTATCTTTTCTTAGATAAGTCCCTTTAACATTTCATATAATAATGGCTTGGTGATGTTGAACTCCTTTAACGTGACCTTATCTGGGAAGCACTTAATCTGCCCTTCCATTCTAAATGAGAGCTTTGCTCCATAGAGTCATCTTGGATGTAAGTCCTTGCCTTTCATAATTTGGAATACTTTTTCCCAGCCCCTTCTTGCTTACAAGGTTTCTTTTGAGAAATCAGCTGATAGTCTTATGGGAACTTCTTTGTAGGTAACTCTCTCCTTTTCTCTTACTGCTTTTAAGATTCTCTCGTTACCTTTAATCTTGGCTAATGTGATTATGATGTGCCTTGGTGTGTGATTACTTGGGTCCAACTTCTTTGGGACTCTCTGAGCTTCCTGGACTTCCTGAAAGTCTATTTCCTTTACCAGATTGGAGAAGTTTTCCTTCATTACTTTTTCAAATAAGTTTTCCATTTCTTGCTCTTCTTCTCCTTCAGGCACCCCTATGATTTGGATGTTGGAACATTTAAAGATGTCCTGGAGGTTCCTAAGCCTCTCCTCAATTATTTGAATTCTTGTTTCTTCATTGTGTTCTGGTCAAATGTTTATTTCTTCCTTCTGCTCCAAACAATTGATTTGAGTTCCAGTTTCCTTCCCTTCACTATTGGTTCCCTATACATTTTCCTTTATCTCACTTTTCATAGCCTTCATTTTTTCCTCTAATTTTTGACCATATTCAACCAATTCTGTAAGCATCCTGATCACCATTGTTTTGAACTGTGAATCTGATAGGTTGGCTATCTCTTCATTACTTAGCTGTATTTTTTCTGGGGCTTTGATTTGTTCTTTCATTTGGGCCATATTTTTAATCTTGACATACCTGTTATGCAGTGAGGGCAGAGCCTTAGGTGTTCACCAGGGCGGGGCAACCCTTGTCACTGCGTTGTTAAGCTCTATGTGGGTTAGGGGTCTGAGAGGGAATGGTGCCGCTTGCTCCACTCTCTGCTGGTTTTCAGTTACTTCCTCCACTACCCACAAGCAAATTGGGCCCTTCTGGTGCTGGTTCCCAGGTGGGTGGGTTTGTGTACATTCTAGGACCCTGTGGGTCTCTCCAGTGAACTCTCCTGTGGGGCTGGGAGTTTCTCCCACTGCTGCCTCAACCCTCACAAGTGTTTTCAGTCAGAGGCGTTGAGGCTTTATTTCCCCATGCCAGGACCCCAGGTTGTGCAGTCTGTCTCACTCCCCACTTGTTCCTCCTGGTTTATCTGCACATGAATGTGAGATTGCTCAGTCCACAATCTGCCACCTTGCTGGGTCCACCAGCCACCACCTTGCCCACCAGCAGCTGCCTTGCTGTGAGTGGTCTCCACTCAGCTGCCATCTCCACCCCTCCTACCAGTCTGGATGAACGTTTCTTTAACTCCTTCATTGTTGGACTTCCACACAGTTCAATTTTCTGTCAGTTCAGCATGTTTTTTGTTTATAAATTTGTTGTTGTCCTTCTTTTAGTTGTACGAGGAGGCACAGGTGTCTACCTATGCCTCTATGTTGGCTGGAAGGTTTGGCCCATTTTTAAATTGGGTTGTTTATATACTTAATTGTTGGGCTACAAGTGTTATTTGTGTATGTTGGATAACAGTTAGATGCATTCTTTGAAATTTTCTTCCAGTCTGTTGTGTGTCTTGTCATTCTCTTCACTTTGTCTTTTGCAGGGAAATTTTTAATTTCAATGAAGTCCAACTTATTATTTGTTGCAAGAACCAGTCATGTCTCTAGAGTTGTATCACAAAGGCATTACCATATCCAAGGTTACCTAGGTTTTTTTTCTTATGTTATCTTTTAGAAATAGTATAGTGTTACAGTTTACCTTTTGGTCTTAATTTTGAATTAACTTTTTGTGAACTCTGAAAGGTCTCAGTCGAGATCCTTTTGCATGTATGTGCATGTGAACATGGGTGCACAGTTGTTCTACTGCTATTTGCTAAAATGACTACCTTTGTTCCATTGATTGTCTTTGCTTTTTTCCCAAAGATTAGTTGACTATATTTATGAAGATCTATCTCTGGGCTCTCTGTTATGATCTATTGATCTATATACCTTTTATTTTTCCATTATTATACTATCTCAATATGGTAGCTTTAAAGTCAGTCTTAAATTTGGGCAGTAATGGCAGGCTTCCAACTTTATCTTTCTCTTTTGACATTCTGTTGGCTATTCTGGATCTTCTGATTCTTTATGTAATCTTTAGAATCCATTTGTCAATATCCACAAAATGACTTGCTGGGAATTTGATTGCTAGTCACTGCATGTCATCAGTTAACATCTACTTGTAGAAAAGGGGATATCAACTTCACTCTCAGGACACTGATACATTTTTTATCACCCTCACTGCTTTCTTTTTTAAACAAATTACTCTCAACTATTGTAGTAAGATTGGGAATGGAAACTGGAAGCTAATGGAAGACCCAATCAGCTTAACCACTTCCAAATCAGTTTCTCAACCTATTACCTACATGCTGGCTCCTACCTGACTCTAGTTTCCATTCCTCTGATTTTGGGTCACCACAAAACCTCTAAATCTTTAGTGGCAATAACTCTTCTTCAATCTTTTATTCCTTATGTTAATTTACTTTCTGTCTTAGAAAATTTTCTCAGAATTTTTGCTCCTGATATCACTTTTTATTTTTTTGCAAAGGCTTTATATATTATCCTTCTTTTCCTTCCTTTTTTCTTCCTCCTCTATTTTTATTATTTTTCTATAATTTCTAGTTATTTAACTAGAAAAATAGTCGGATGCTTAGTTTACTAATTTAATTCAACCTTTCCAATAGTTGCTTTTGCCATTAAAAACAGAAACAAAACCAAAACCTTTTCTGTGGCTAAACTATAGATGCACAGTTTTTTGTTTTTAGGAAAAATTAGACTACAATTTTTGTAACAAAAATTTTTCAGAATCTTCATGATTCATTCTTTAATAACTTAATATAGTGACTCATTTCCCCACTGGAGAGAATTGAAAAAATAATTTTCTATTCTCAAACTATTGATATTCTGTCTCAGCATTTTTAAATATAACATCTTAATTCTGGCAATCCTCATTCTCACTCAAATCCCCCTCTATTTCTGGTGCTGGTCTTGTTTTCCTGCCTCTCATTACCTACTTAAGGAAAACAGCTCCCTTTCACTGATTTCCTGCACAATACTCACATGAGGCAATTTTGTATAAAAAAGATTATTACTGAAGAAGTGGGGATGACAGATAATATTATGCCATATCAAGCAAAGCTAAAAACCTAATGTTAAATATTATAACTCTCTTTAATCACAAATTGTCTCTCTCCACATAGAGCATTGCTTACTGATTGACTGACTTCTGTGTGCCTTTCTCACTCCATGTCCCCACTTCCTGACCTTGAATGACAGACAGTCTACTACTGAGGTCCCTTTCTTAAATTAACTATTTACATATTTCATTAAAAAAAAACCCTCTATTAAAAGTCACTTGTAGACAAAGGAAGTTAGCTCTCATTACTAGAACAAATATTTAAATAGTGTCTGGTCTTTCATGATGCTGGCTCAGCTATATTTTGTAACTGTTCCTTAAGTATAACAGGTTACCTATTATAATATCCCTGAAAAAAAACTGTTCATTTCACTTGATTTTTGGCTCTGACCCTGCTCGTTATTATGCATTTATTAGAAACAAAGGGTAAAAAAAAATTTGCTGAATCATAGAGATATTTTATTGACTTAATGCTAATGCATATGTAAAACAACTAGAACAGATATCTATCAGAATGCAGAATCAATTTATGTTCTTTCCCTCTCTGAACATAGACCTCCAGAAACCATTTTGGTCTTTGTTAGTTATACATATGTAGTTTTAGATATATGGTTATATATATTATATTGTTATATACATACACACACACACACACACACACACACATAGTTGTAAATAGGTATACTATGTGTGTATACATACACATAGTTTATGTATAGTTTATGTATATATATACATACATGGTTTTATATATAGTTACATATAGTTATAGTTTTATAGTTATATATAGTTGTATATATCATTATTTATGCTATATATAGTTAGTTATATATACAGTTATATATAATAGTATATAGTTATAGTTATTTATATAGTTATATATTGTTATATATAGCTATATAATTATTTATATAGTTATATATAGTTTTATATATACTTATATATGTATAGTTACATATATTTTTAAATAGTTATATATAGTCATTTACATAGTTTATATAGTTAAATATATAATTACACATAGTTATATAGTTTCACAAATAGTTATATATTTTGTATGTATAATTATATATACTTGTATATTGTTATTTTTATATAGTTATATATAGATAATGAAGTTATATACTAACAAAGACATACATATTTGTTAAATATATATTTACAAATACATATAACTATACATAAAACTATAATACATAAATATATATATTTAATCTGTGAATTTTTCTTATTTATGTATGTGGAGGATAAATATACAGAAGCAAAATAAAGTGTAATTTATTTTCCAAAAATATTTACCAGGTGATGAGAAAGAATGTTATACTTGACTTCAGTACCAGTCAAATTCTGAAAGAAGAATCAAAGCTCAAGAAAAATAATCTGAACTATAACATCTGTTTTGAGGCCAAGAGGAGAAATCCATAGGAAAAGCAAGATTCATTACCATTTAAAATGTCAAACTTTTTAGAGCACCAAAACCCTGAAAGCTTGTAAAATAGCTCTAAACCACAGTCTACAAAATCATTTAACTAATGTATAGAAAATTTAAGGAAAAAACAACATATATATGTATATATATTTTTTTGTGTGTGTGTATATATAATAAACAAGCTTCATAGTTTGAATAAGCAAATGTGTAGTCTTTTGGATAAGCGCTATCTCATTTACTTGAGTTTAAAATTAAACAGAATCTCAGAAGTGAGACAAATATGTCTATATTAAAATGGAGTATTTTGGCAAATGTACTGAGCTCCTAAGTTTTCTCCTGAAACATATGTACATCCAATCTATTTTGTCTGCCCTAACTGACTAGGTATCATAGACTCTAAGTTAAAAAAAAAATGAATGAAACAGAATAGATGGTAAAAAATCCAAATTATAAGATTTTCATAATTTAATTTCCTGGCTTTTTGTCCTCAGCCAAGATAAATATCTAGACATAGTCCTGTATAAATATGTCAATTTCTTTGAGTTCCATTATTCTGTTTGCTTAGTGTCTAATTTAGAGAGAAACCAGCTGACTTTCGCTAGTGAAGTTACAGAAGAAATTTGGGAGTTTTATACTTTGTTATTTGACAAAAGATGTACTTGAATTTCTCCACAGATGATTGTCGTTTTGCTCATTTGTGCTTTTCTTCTATAATTACAAGAATTGATTAAAAAAATCTCAGTAACTGGACAGGCACTGGCCCAGAGAAGGTCTGCCTCAGGCTGGCCTATAGCATGTGAGTTCCTGACTTCGTGTAGACAAGATTTCACAACATGGGGCCAGGTGATTTTGAGAATATTTTTATTGAAGCTGGGACAGTGAAACAGAGGAAGGACTTAGGGTAGAAGAAGTAACAGGAGAGCGCCTAGGCAGTGCTCTGCTTTGGCTCCCTAGAAAAGTTATAGGAAAGGACTGAGCCAAAGTGGGGCTGCTTTTAGCTCACTGGGGAGCCAGAGGAAAAAGGGGCCCCAGAGACAAGATCAGGGGATTAGTCCGTGCAGAGATGCCACTGCTCACTTCTCTCTTGGCTGTAAGTCTCCTTGGGACCCTTAGTGTTTAGGAGGAAATAAAAACTTCATGACTGAGAAGGGGCATGGGCATACTCTAGAGCGAGCATGTACTGTCTTTGTCCTGAGAGCTTTTTATCTTTTTTTTTTTTTTTTTTTTGTATGTGAGAATCTTAGGGGAGGATTTTAACAGAATATTCTTCATCTTTCCAGGTGAAGTTTTAATATGCTGATGTGTGAGTTTTGGGAATATTCTTTTTTCTATATTGTTTTACTTTTATCTTGAGTCAGTCTGGCTTTTATAATAGGGTTTTTGTTATTTGTTCCACTGACTTCATTTGTCTTTGGGCTTAGTGGACACAAATGAGCACTAATGACATTAACTGGGTCTCTGTTCTCTATCTCCCAGACCTGGGATATGTAAGCTATGCATTCTTTGGTTAGGGAGAAGAGGTATAAACCATTCACTCTCAAGTGTCCTTGCTTAGGGAGGCAAGTTGCAATTCACCATCTGGTTGTAAGTTGCTCAAAACTGTTTGGCCTTGTTTAATATTCTTGTTTCACTTTCCCCATTCCACTTGCCAAGGAAGTTTCCTAGTTTCTTATTATCATCTTGCCTCATCACTATGTTAAATATAATGAAATTTCAATTCAAAGGTCAGACAAAACAAGTTAAAGCCAATCATTTTTAAAATGCTAAAACAAATAATGCAATAAGAACCTTGTATACCTGTATATAAAGTGAAGAAGCTTATTATACCACTATTTTTTTCTGAAATTACTCTATTATGACATTTGTCTTACACTGCTATTTTTCTCCATCTTTTATACAATGAAATAAGCAATGTAGGTTGTATAAATAAGAAATAAATTATTGTTATTATGAATCTGAAGTCTTTTTGATTTAGGTAATAGAATATGTGATCAATTTTGTACAGTAATTGTAGCTCATAAGCCTTTAGAAACAACACTGATTTTATTTTTTGAAATATAATTTAGAGTTATGAAATAATCAGGTGATCCTGGATAACATTTAATGCTAACCTGCATGACTGGCTTTAAGTTTAATTTGGAAAATATTTATTTAATGTTCTGGTTATGAAAGAAAAAATTCATTAAAAGTTAAATATATGGTATTTGTCTTTTTAAAAAACTATAGTTGACATAAAATTTTATATTAGTTTCTGGTGTACAACATAGTGATTCAACATTTATATGCCCCATGATAATTGCAAGTCTACTAACCATCTGTAATATGAATACTATATGATTTTACTAACATAAGGTGTTTTTAAACTATACTTCAGACTATTATAATTCTATTACTCTATATTCTAAATAGTGATATATTTTGGAATAAAATAATTTTTTTCTCAGAATGGTATATATTTTAGTCAGTTGACTTAATCTTGAAAGTAGGAAATCTTAACAGTATTAAAATTTAGATTCCAAATGTTTGCAATTCAATCTAATTATATTTTGTAAATATTTGATGATTGAGTAATTTATTTAATGTACTATTAACAAATATTCATTCAACAAGCAGTATGTGCCAGACACAGTTCTCAACATGGAGGTACAGCAGTAAAGTAAAACAGACATACCATATGTCACCATGGACTTATGAGAACAATAAACAAGTAAATACATGACTTGTTTGGGTTATGATAAGGACAGCAAAGATAAATGGAGAGTGATATGAGAAATTGGGAATGATGGCATGATGCTACTTTGTCCCAGCTGAATAATTTGGGTAAGCCTGATAGATAACTCTCTAATAAGGTAATATGTGAGGAGAAACCTAATACATGTGAGGTCATGAGCCATATAAATATTTGGGGTAGATTATTACAGGTAGAGAGAATAGAAAATGCAATAGCTTTGTATGATGTATTCAAAGAATACTAAAAAGGCCAATTCCACCATAGCACACTGAGCATCGAGAATTTTATAGGAGACAATGTTGCAAAGATAGCTATGAGCCATACACCTGGGACTATGTAAGAGTGTCTATTTTTGCTCTGAGAGATATGAGAATGCTGCAGAAGGTTCGGCAGACATGCAACACATTCTGACTCCATATAAAGTGAAAGCTCTAACAGCTGGGTAGAGATACCAGCTAGGGAGCTTGGAGCAGAAGAAGGGAGGCCAGTTAGGAAGCTATTGCAATCATTCCACTGAGAAACAATGTTTGCATAATGTAGGACAATAGTAGTAAGTGCTGAAAAGTGGTCAGAGGTCTGACTGAATTTATTGGGAAGAGACTACAGAATTTGCTGATAGATGGGAAGAAGTTCTGAGAGAAAAGGAGTTAATGATGAACCCATAGTTTTTGTTCTGAGCAATAGGAAGAACAAAATTCCAGTCACTGAGGTGAGGAGGATTTGGAAAGAATCAGAAAAAGGTGATGTGGTAATAAGAAGTTAAAATTTGGCCATTTTATGTTGGAAATGCTTAGTAGATATAGACATGCAGAGATGAGCAC
Organism: Glossophaga mutica; assembly: GCA_039655065.1. Classification (NCBI taxonomy): domain Eukaryota; kingdom Metazoa; phylum Chordata; class Mammalia; order Chiroptera; family Phyllostomidae; genus Glossophaga; species Glossophaga mutica. Next base: position 82,190,819 of record CM077304.1, read on the forward strand.
ACATTTGAGCAACTCAGGGAAGAAATCTCAAATAGAAGGGATATCTACGGGCATGATATTACACCAGCCAGGGCATGAATCTCAAATCAGAAAATTCTACCTACTATGATCCCATATTAACTAAACATTTTGTTATTTTATATGCCACAGTTTTTGCATTAATATTGATTTTTTAAAACATAGCATTAAAATATTATTCATTCATCTTGCTATTTTGGCACCCCCTTTAATTTTCTGCTGAGGTATGTATCTCATCAGCATCACCCTAGTCCTAGTTCTTCTTACCAACACTGTTTGTTAAGGGCTTCTACACACTCCAGTGTTACTCTTCAGTCCTTGAAGACTTTAGCACCTAATCACTGTCCTCTCAGTAATTGATCTTGTCATAATTCTCAGCAATATCTTCACCTTCATAAATGCTTTATTTAATACAAGGGCTTCTCAATGCCCAGTCTTCTTTTTTCCTCTAATGATCTTTTCTTCTACCCTGCCTAGCTGCATTTCTGTTATCACACTCTAGTATTATATATAATATGTCTCTATCTCTTATTCTAGACTTTATCATTTTATCACTACAATCTTTCCATAATCTCTCTTTTAAGCATCATTCTTTGTCTATTATTGCTGTATTTTTAACACACTTTCTTTAGTACCTCAACTACTACAATTCTTTAACCCAACCTGGACTTAAAATATACTTATCCTATCAACTTTTGACATCCTGCTCCACTCTCATAAACCTATTTCTCTTTATTCATCACAAATACCTCAAACTTACTGCAGCTTCTGCCAGAAGGGAAACCTGTGCTCCTCACTTTGCTCCTTTGGGACTTCGCTGACATGCAACCTTCTTCATGAAACCTTCCCTCGCCACCCCAAATAAAATTGCAACACCTCCTTCACAGCATTTTCTATATCTCTCCCAAGTTTAATTTTTAATAGAACTTATCTTCATCTGACATTCTACATGTTCTAGTTGTTTGTTTATTAATCTATTAAATATATCTCCTATATATACATAAATTTAAGGAAGACAGAACTTTGTTCATTTGTAGCAATATCCTGTCACAGATTAGATGCTCAGTGTACATTTGTTGAAATAATGAATAAGCAGATGAATGGATGTGATTCCCAAGGGAAGAGAAGGAGGGGACAGAGAGTACAGGAGAAGAAAATGAAAGGGCAGGAAGGGGATTTAGAAGGAGAGATGCAGATACTAGGCAATGTGTCCCCCTCCTCTCCATGGTAATGAAGATGAGGAGAACCATCACAGGAAATGAAGGAAGAGCAGTTAATATTCTGAGAGAAGAAGCAATTCTAACAGCAAGTAGCAACTGAATTAGAAGCTGCTGATAGGTTCCTCCAATAAACATGTAAACATTTGGAAGAAAGTACAGACAGTGAGTATGGACAATGTTTTGAAGACAGTCTCTCTGTGGAGAGTAACAGGAAAAAAAAATGAGTCAGAAACTGAAACAGATAAAGGATTCGGAGATGATTTTCAACTACATTTAACTTTAATAACAAACTTATACAAACATGTCCTTTGTTCAAACATGTGACTAAAAATTATAATACCTTAAGACTATAATGTGCTTTCTTAAAAAATGTGTTGTTTTCAATACTTTCACATGTTTATCCTCACATCAGTGGTGCAGTGACAAAAAACACTAATTCAAATGAGAAATTTATGAAATAACCATTTTTACACATTAGTTTAGCTTTTCATAAATTTTCAGTGATGATTATAGAACTGGAACACTGTAGAAACTAATTGTCCGCTGCCTTAAAATACTCAATTGACACTTTTTATCCTATAGAACTAAGTCTAAAATCTTTAGTATGGGATATATATATATATATATATATATATATATATTCACTAATCAAAGCTTTGGTTTGATTCCCTAGCTAGATTCCCCTTGGCTTAAGCTATATTACACTTTTTTCAAATAAAATGCCTTTCTAGGTAATATGTTCTGCTGTGTAGTGATCTTAAAAAAAGATCTAAATCATCCCTCATTGGTAAAATGGGCATTACGGTCCATGAGTGAAAGGATTTTTCTAAGGACAAAATGAGACATATTAAATCCATAGATGGTGCTGTGAACAGTGAGGTGATGCACATGTTCATCTTTAGAGTCCTAGTGTCTTAAAGAACACAGACTCAGTATACATTTTTTTAAGCTGTTGCATTGCATTGCATTGATGTCTGTAATTACAGAATTACATGGATAGCACATCAGTATCTTATGGCTTACCTCAAAAGAAGTAGAATTAACAGCAAAATAATATGAAAAACAGTTCGAATGCAGAGATAGCCAAGTGCTTGCAACTGGTGGTAGCTCTAAAAGTAATGTTGTTCTGTGCTCAGAACGCATTGAGGCCACTTTGGATGACATATGAAAGAACTGACGTCTTCCAGGAGAACAGCAGAGTGCCATCTTTGGCTAGAGTTTTCAGGGTGCAACTTTCAACTGGATTTCTTCTTTGTAACAAACCTGTTTAATTTTCTCAAAAGTCTTAGTATGATAATCCAGAACCTAAACTTCCAAAATGTGTAAATAGTATAACAAATAAATGAATTGAAAAAAGTGAGAAATAAAACTATAAAGGGCAGACAGACTCAGAGTATAATTAAAATCTATTGTGGAAAAGATATGGAAATAAGTGCTTGTAACTTAACATCTAATACTGTGAAATGTGAAAAAGCAATATTTCAAATTTAATTATTCTCAGATCCAAGGAGACTTGAAAGAATTTCATCTGAAATTCCACAAAAGGCAACTATTGCATTCAGATAGAAAAGCTAAAGATTATAGACAGTAGTACCAGAGGTTTAATAAATCTCAAAAAAGACATGTAGTTAATTTAATTCTGTATCAGTCACAAAAGTCATAAGAGTTCTCCATGATACCTATGAGGTTAATTTTCAATTATTCAGTGTGTTTGGTAGAGCAATTAAAACAAAGTCTCCAAGGGACAGCTATTTATTACCAAATGTGAATACAAATTAAATTATTCTCCTAATGTTTTCTTCTGAATAAATAAGACAGTCAGAATATTAATGTGCTACTAATGTCAATAGTTGAAGATAAATTTTCATATATTTGTGTTTTTAATGCTGAGATATATTCCTGGAATTGGGTGGTAATTTGCAAAGTATATTCATATCTTATATGCTCTGGTGCAGTGAGACATTTTCTAGTCTCAGGAATGACATTATTTACATAATCTTTAATAAATCTTGCATCTGAAGAATGAGAAGACTTAGATGGTTAAGTCAACTGATTTATAAGATCCCTACTGGTTCTAAAATTATATTATTTTAAGTAGTTAATTTTATTTTATGTGGACCTTAAATAATATTATATTTAAGTTAAATAAATCATTAACATCTGAGCAATGACAGATGTATATTTTCTGAATACCTTCCTTTATTTATTTTTCCTTCTGGAATTAGTCTAAACATAAGGGAATGATTCACTAATTTTGGGAAGCATAGTTGTTCAGAAACTGCCATCAAAATGAAAATGGATACACTGCCTCTTGATTTCACCAAAAAAGTGCTCTCTTCCTTCAGAATTTCCTACTAATCCCAGTATGTTTGTGACAATCTAGTTTGTAAAGTAAAAATGGAAAGTAAATGCAATGCAATAATTGATTTTTAGTGCAAAAATAATGTTTTCCTTTGTCATTATCATACTTTATAACGTTGTGATGAATGCTATTATTATCACATGTAAATGATCATGAAATAGCTTATTAGGTGCAGTGGCCATAAGTACAATCATTACCTTGTTTCAGATGAACAAGTACCCTGAATCACAAAGCTGGTAGTTTGCAAAACTGAGACTTAAATCTAGTTCTATCTGACTACAAAGCCAGAGCTTTAAGCCATTATATCTTTTTTCTTAAACTTTTTATTTTGAAATAATTTTAGACTCCAGAAGAGTTGTAAAAAAATACAGACTGCTCCCATATATACCCTTCACCCAACTTCTTCTAATGTTAATATCTTATATAACCATGAAAAAATGATCAAAGCTAAGAGATTAATACTGGTATAATAGTGTTTACCAAACCAGTGGTTTATAAATGTTTTCCACAAATGGCCACTTAGTCATTATTTTAGGCTTGTGAGCCATATGGTCTTTTCCCCCAAGTAACTGGGTCTGCCCTTATATCCTAAAAGCAGCATTCATGTAAACACTATGTAGACATGGGTAGGGCTGTAGTCTAAGAAATCTTTAAAAACAAGCTGCTGGACTGGGCTGGTCCATGGGCTATAGGTGGGAGACACCTAATTAAACTGTAGATTTTATTCAGATATTCCCAGTTTGTGTTTTTGTTTTTATTTTTGTACCAATGTCCTCTGACTCTTCCATATTTCAATCCAGGATGTCATGTTACATTTAGCAATCATCTGTCCTTAGTTTCTTCCTATCTTTCACATTTGTTCACTCTCCTTTTTTTCATAACCTTGACACTTCTGAAAAATAATGGCCAGGAATTTTGATTTTGAAAAATATCTCTTGATTTAGTTGGTTTGGTATTTTTTTCATGATTAGACTGGGGTTGTGAACTTGAGGGAAGAACATCAGACAATTTTGCCCTTATCCTTTCATGATATTATATCTTCTTTGAATAAAAATTTAAGCCATTGGCTTTTAGAATTTATTAAATCCTGTCATTACTTATTTCCACTTATTTCAGTTTAAGTTCTAGCATTATGTAGATCAGGAAAACTGGGGATTGTGATACAAGTATTACTATTTATATCTTATTGTCCATTCTAAATATAATATTCAGGAGCTACCAATATTATGAGTATTTAGACTGGCAACGTAATGAATTTTTATAGTTGTAGTACACTGCTATTATCATGTAATATTATGCATTTGCCATTTGTCAAAATTTAACTACAGCCACCAGAAATATACTATGGAAAAGAACAGGTCTTAGTAACTTTACTTTAATTATAAGTCAATCAGTTTATGTTAGAAAAAAATAAAAGGAAAAACCGGACATCTGAACTTATATGATTTATCAAAATATTTTCTAATTAGGCTAAAGATTTTGATGTCTCCAATGAGTCAATCCAAAATTTCTTTGGTTCATCTAGCAAGAGTGTCTCCATCTTAATTATATATATGAAAGTAAATATATTCTTAGTGAGTTCCAACACTGACTTAAAATATTTTGTCTAATAATATTAGCTTATTTTTCATGCTAACTACTTATTGAATAACAGAAAATTAAAAGTTCCCCCATATTGATTTTATAATGGATTTTTTTTATTTTTTAAGTTTTATATATATATATAGTTTAAAGATTTTATTTATTTATTTTTAAAGAGAGGGGAAGGGAGGGAGGAGAGGGAGGAAAACATCAATGTGTGGTTGCCTCTCACACAACCCCTACCGGGCACCTGGCCTGCAACCCAGACATGTGCCTGACTTGGAATTGAACCAATGACCCTTTGGTTTGCAGGTGGGCACTCAATCTACTGACCCACACCAGCCAGGGCTGATTTTTTAAACTATATTTTGAAACAGATTTTTCACCATGGTAGTCTATAAAGGTAAAAAACTTTCATCAAGTTAGTCACAATTTCATTTTCAATTTACACACAGACAACATTTAAACATATTTATTATTTCAAAACTTTCATACTTTACACTTAAAAATTCTCACCTTAAAATAACAAATATTAATTGTTTTTCATGAGTGTTTTCTTATATTTCATAATCAGATATGGTAGTTTTTATCATTAGTACCATCAGAATTGTAAGTAGAATTTTATGATCGAAAATTTTCACTGGTGGCCCTAGCCCAGTAACTCATTTAATTAGATTGTTTCCAAGATTGCGGTTTCGATCCCTGGTTAGGGCACATGCAAGTATCAACCAGTAAATATATAAACAAGTGGAACAACAAACTGATGTTTCTGTGTGTCTCTCCTCTCTCTAAAATCTATAAGTAAAAACATTTTTAATAAAAACAAAGGCTGATGTTTTAGCCCTGGCCAAGTATCTCAGTTGGCCAGAGCATCATCCTAATATGTCAAGTTTGAGGGTTCAAACTCCAGTCAGAGCACAATCAAGAAGCAACCAATGAATGTATGGATAAGTGGGGCAACAATTGATATTTATTTCTCTCTCTTTCCTTTCCTCTTTCTAAAAATCAATAAATTAAAAATAATTTAAAAATTTCACTGCTTAGATAGATAGATGATATCTTGGCATATATTAACTTGTTGATTCTATTTTTGTTAATTGATATGTATTTATTCTTCTGGGACAGAATACCTGTAGTTCAACAACTCTAAAACTAATTGCATCATATTTAACTCAATGGTCTATGCCCATTCCCATAAACAAAAAAAAAAGTTTCTGAATAAACTTGACTATTTCATTTACCACATAGTCAAATTTTCCTGTAAGTACAGTCAATTTTGCATCAAGAATTTCTCATAAAAATGATCTCAATTCTTAGGCCTCCCCTTTTCATATCTTAGTTTTGTATTTAATTATTGTCTCCTAGGCCATAACTTATCATTGCAACAATAGCCTCTTCTACCCATAGTCCATTCCTCACAATATTAGTATATTTATTTTTCTGAGAAACATATCTGATCATATCACACTGCATATTAAAAAAACTTCTTGTATTCTTTAACTAAGAGAAAAAACAAAGGACAAACTTCTAGATTCGTAGATTCAAATCTATCATTCACTTCCTACCTTCACCTAAATGTGGCTAGAATAAATTTTAATTTCTTATGATACCTTTATTGTTGCTCTTTCAGGAGAGTTCTCTTTCTTCTGTCTACTTGACTCTTCAGATATATTCCTCTGTTACACATTTCCTAAAATTTCACTGAAGATATTTGCAAATATTTTAATATAATTTTTATATTTTAATTTCTATGTGTCTTAACATTAGTCCATATGCAAAATTTATACATGTATGATAGTATCATTAATAATGTAATTATATAATACGTACAACTGACTTTAAGAAAGAGGGTGTATTGCCTTTATCATGTATGCCTCAGAGAACAGATTGAAAAAGATACCATTTTTCTTTATAGATGTTCGATATACCAAATATAGACAGTCTTTAAAACTTAATCTGAAATCAATCCATTCTGTACTTTATGTAAGAGTAGCTCTTCAGTAACATGTAATTCTTCCACAGTTACTGGTTTGGTCTGTTCATATTTTCTGTATTTTATGTATTATGTTGCTTTATAGATTTTTGAAAGAAATAACATTTTGTCATGTGTAATATGCATCCACATTTTTATCCCAAACTTTCAGGAAAAAAAAATCTTTGGTTTTAATTTTTAATTCAATTTTTATTTATTTGTAGTCAGATACTTGGGGTTTTTTTGTATTATAAAGGAATTTTAGTATTTATGTTTTAACATATTATGGTACAAGAAATTTTATGTACCAAATAATTACAAACACAAGAACAAATACAAGGTATTTCAGGTAATACCCATGTATTATACACATCCTTATTTTCCCTCAACTATTTGGGCAAAAAGTGTGCCTTATATATGGCAAAATTTGGGTAATTCAATTTAATTAAAATTCCAAATTATTGTAATATAACAGAATAGGATTTTCTAATGCATCTTGAAAGGTTTGTTTCATCTATTTTATTATTTTTGTGCCAAGTTGGATATGTACTGTATTAGTTTTTTATTACGTAACAAAATGCCACAAATTTTGCTATATGACACCACACCCATTTATTAACTTGGTTTCTATAGGGATATACATAATATCCCTATATGTATATTATGTATTTTTGGCATATCTGGGTTCTCTGTGAAGAGTATCAAATGGCTGATATCGAGATATTGGAGGGGCTGAATTCTCTAAAGGCTCAGGGACAAAAATTCACTTTCAAGTTCGTTATTGTTGTTAACGATTTCAGCTCTCCATAGCTATGTGACTGAATTCCCTTGCTGGTTGCAACCCAGGAGCCACTCAGCTCCTAGGTCTGCTTAGAACCTTGTCACATGGCCCTACCCACCTTCAAGCCAACAACGGCACATCAATTCCTTCTTATGCTTTGAATCTCTGACTTACTCTCTGAGACCAGCCAGAAAAAGCTCTGAGCTTTTAAAGAGCTCGTGTGACTAGGTCAGACACACCTGGGTAATCTCCCTATGTCAAGGTCAACTGTGCCATATATTATAGCCTAATTACAGGAATAATATCCATCACATTCACTGTACCCTAAATTATGCAGTGCATATAAAACAGGGCTAAGAAATCTTGGGAGACATCTTAGAATTCTGCCTACCACAGTCTCCAAAATTGTTTCTAAAACAAACATAATACATCCTAGGAAAATGGAGTTCCAATTTATCCACATAACTAAGCTGGATATTTTATATTTGCCCAATCTTTAAGCTACAACTACCCCTAAATACAAGTAAATTTTAGCAGATAACTGAAGTGAAATTCTCATGATTACATCTATATGATATGTAAACTTTTATTTTTTTATCCACAGTCTTAGTTCAGACCCTGTCAACTCTGGTTATACTGCACCTGTCTGCCTACTTATTCCAGCAGCCTCTTATTTTAATGAACCATTTTTCTGTGTGCCATCACATCCAGCTTGCTAAAAACTAAATATAATTTTATCTCTGTAATTAAATATATATTTTAGTTCTCTTCTTTCTTTATCATAAATTTCAAATTCCTTGACATGTTAATATAAATGTGTGAGGGCAGTAGGCAGTGTGAAAGAACTGTCTGGGATATAACTTACATTTGATAAATATTTCTTACTGAATTGTAGAAAAATTAATTTTGAGAATTATCTCATTTCATTTCCTCAGCTTCAACTTTAGTTAACTTACTTTACTTTGTGTTCCAATGACATTAAACATCTCACATTTCACAGAATACAAAGCCATTTCATGCACTGTCTTGACATGTGCTCTTAACTATTCATGTAAATCCATTTTTCACATTCTCTGCCTCCTCATTTTTCGTCATCCAGCCCAAATGTTTCCTCCAGTGTGAACTCTTCTATGAGAGCTGCATATATTTTAGTTTTCTTCTCTTTCCATCATGTTAATGACCTTGTGAAGTTATAAGTGGTACAATAATCATGTTAGGAAGAAAGTGCTATAATGTGACAGTCTGCTTAGTAATTAGTAAGATGAGGATACATTTTTGAGAATGATGGTGAGCTGAAAATACTATCTTTCCCATAGCAAATTAGGAAAAATCGCATGTTGAAAAATAACGGCAAACTTGATTCACAACAGATTTAACTTTTGGACTCAGTGGATAAAATGTAAGATATCTACTTACAATAAATTGAAATTGCCGCCCAGGATATACATAAAAGAATACTACTGCACATAGGAGGAATCAGCACTAATAGTGATCCACAGGAGGGAGGAGTAAGGACCAAGAGTGGGAGAGGGTTGGAGAGAGGCTTCGGCTCTTCAGTGGCCAGTGTGATTTGACCCCCATACCAAGGCCAGTTAGCAGTGATAGCGGAATCAACTTTCAGGCAACAATAGTGAAGTTGGGATATACACTAATAACTTGTAGCATTGGAAAATATTACGAGAACAAACATCAAAAAATTCCCAACAAAAGAATTTATTTCTTAAGAGAGTATCAAATTTATCAACAGAAATTATCACTCAGTCTCAGATTTTCTCATGTAAATGTAATCACACTCTTTAGAAATCTACCCATCTTTCAAAAATATTCTTCCTTGACCTGAAATTTGATCTCCAAAATACATAAAGAACTCACAAGACTCCACTCCAGGAAGACAAACAACCCAATTTAAAAATGGGCAAAGGACCTGAACAGAAACTTCTCCAAGGAGGACATACAGAGGGCCCAGAGACATATGAAAGGATGCTCAACATCACTAGCCATCAGAGAGATGCAAATTGAAACTACAAAGAGATACCACTTCACACTTTAGCAAGTCCATCATAACCAATCCACAAACAAGTGCTGGTGAGGTTGTGGAGAAAAGGGAACCCTAGTACACTGTTTGTGGGAATGCAGACTGGTGCAGCCACTGTGGAAAACAGTATGGAATTTCCTCAAAAAACTAAAAATAGAACTGCCTTTTGACCTGGCAATTCCACTGCTGGGACTATAACCTAAGTATTCTGAAACACCAATTCAAAAGAACCTATGCACCCCAATGTCATAGCAGCACAATTAACAATAGCCAAGTGCTGGAAACAGCCTAAGTGCCCATCAGTAAATAAGTGGATCAAAAAAAAAAAAACCCCAAAAAACTATGGTACATTTACACAGTGGAATACTACTCAGCAGAAAGAAATAAGGACCTCCTACCCTTCATGAGAGCATGGATGGAACTGGAGAGTATTATGCTAAGTGAAATAAGCCAGGTGGTGAGGGACAAATACCATATGATCTCGCCTATTAGTGGAACCTAATCAACAAAATGAGCAAGCAAGCAAAATATAACCAGAGGCATTGAAATTAAGAATAACTGACAGTAACCAGAGGGGAGGTAGGAGAGGATAATGAGGGGAAAGGGGGAAGGGTTGTCAGGAACATAAAGGACACATGAACAAAGCCAAAGAGAGGTAGGATCGAGGGTGGGAGGTGGGATGTCTGGGGGTGGGTGGGGGGGAAGTGGGGATAACTGTACTTCGAGAACAATAACAAATAAATAAATAAATAAATAAATAAATAATAGAGACATGTTCTTAAATAAATAAAAGCAAACAAAATACTTATATGGGACCAAAAATTAGATAGGTATACAAGTATACTGACATACTAGACACAGTCTGGTTAAGTTAAATATCTTCCAAAAGATAACATGTCTTAAATGCCTGAAACCTGTGGAAGTTATGTTATAAGGCCAAAACAAAACAAAACAAACAAACAAAAAAAAACAAAAAGAATCTTTGCACAAGTTATTAAAGATTTTGAGATGAAGAGATTATCCTGTAGTTTTGGTAGTACCCAACATGCAGTCTAATATATTCTTATGAGACACAGAGGGATACTTAATACAGAGAAGAAGGTGTTATGAAGATGGCATAGAGAGAGATATGAATATGCTGTCCTTGATGATTAGAATTATGTGGCTGGAGTCCAAGGAATGCTGCAGTCACCAGAGGTGAGCACAGATTCTTCCCCAGACACTTTGAAGGAAATCTGTCTCTGCTGACACCTTGGTTACAGTCTAGAGATAATGACTTTGGATGCCTGGCCTTCAAAACTGTGAGTGAATTAATTTCTATTGTTTTAAGACACCAAGTGTGTGATCATTTATTACAGCAGCTCTACGAAACTAATATACACAAAATAATGAAACAGATAAATTAGGTAAGTCAGAGAAAAATAGCTTCATATGTTTTGAAGTAAATGCATGAGATTGAAAGTAAAGCTGGAGAAATGCTCAGTTTTAGAAGAATCTAGTCTAAATATACTGAGGCTTTCCAATTATTACTATTGTCTGCTTTAGCCAATTCTCAAATAATCAGAATTAAGGTAGGGAAAGGGAAGGGGTAGACAAGCTAAGGCAAAGAGTTTTGAAGGGTAAAAACAGGTAGTTCAAAATTATAGTGAAAAACAAAACCATAGGAAGTAAATTATAAAACTGTAATATAAAATTGCATTCAATATTTAAGAACATATATTCATTCTAAAGGCATCATCCAAAAAAGTATTAATATAAGCAAAATATTTTATTACTCAAAAACCGCTTAAATAACTCTGACCAAAACATTATATAATTATGCAGCAGCTCAAGAAACCATTTTAAAAACAAGCCATGCCATTCACCTGCTAAAATTTCAAAAGGCACTTTGATGTAAACCAGCCTTCCTTATGACCAACAAGGCCTTATTCTTATATAGGCTGCATCTTGCTTACCCAGCCAATATACTCTCCATTATTTACTTCTCCCTTTTACTCCCCCTGTACTGTGTTCCAACTCCCTCAGCCTAACTTTTTCTTGCACACACCAAGGGCCTCTGGTCTAATGCCTTTGCATATCTTGTTTCTTTTGCCTGGCAAACTCAGATCAGTTCAAGGTTAATTACTTCTGACATTCTGGTGAGGGAAGTGAGGCCTTTCCTAATTATTCAATCTATTTCATCAAAATCTACAGTATTTTACAACTTGCCCTGGCCAGGTGGCTAACTTGGTTGGAGAGCTGACCTGTACACCAGAAGGTTGTAGGTTCAATTCCCCATTAAGGGACATACCAATGTTGCAGGTTCTATCTCTGGTCAGTCGCATGGGGTAGGTGACCAATAGATGTTTTTCTCTGTCTCTCTTTCTCTCTCCCTCTTTATCTAAAATCATCCTTGTGAGGATTAAAAAAAATTCTATCTCACATTTTATTTTATTGTCTTTATCATCTACCATTATTTTCTTCATTTATTTACTAGTTTATTTTTCTGCTTCAAATAGAACAGTGTGCAAGGATTTTGGCTTATTAGAAACTGCATTATACGTAGAATTGTGCCTGACATTGGGGAGGCATTCAAATGTTAGTTGAATAAATATCTTTAGAGGGACTAGCACATTCTCTCCTTTGTTTTATTAATTATTTCTGTATATTGTCTTTGAGTCTTCTTGGTCATGCTTTGGAGACAGCCTTCTTCTTTCAACACAGTATTCTTAATTTTTCTTTTAAGGTACGAAAAAAATAACATCATTGTTCATTTCCCCAAACCAGGTTACTACCAATCCAGGTCCAATTATCATGAGTTGAAATTTAAAGACAGGGAACAACCTTGGATTCTAGATTCTTAGATTTTTGCCACAAAGTTCAAGACTTTGATTTCAAAGAACTCTCCTGGAGAGGAGACAGATAACTTTCCATCATTCAATGTTGTCACTTTTTCAATTATTTATTAAGTGTCAAATACATGCTAGGCCCCATTGCAGGATTGTAGGGTATAAAATGGATAAAACCAAGTTCCTGGTCCCACAGAGCTTACATGTTAGTAAGTGAAGACATCCAATCACTAAATAAACAAGTAAGTATGCATTATATAAGATGAAGATAAGTGTAACAGAGGAAAAAATTCGAAGTCACAAGAAAAACAATAAATTCAATTATTGTGAGTCACTATTTTATATTAGATGTTGAGAGAAATATTCATGCACGTTGTGGACAGAATTATGGAGGAAGAAAAGATGTCATCACCCTTACATGTGATGAAAGAACATTCTAGGCAGAAGGAACTAAGTGTATGATCCCCAAATGAAGTGAGAGGGTATCTAGTACGTTCAAGATACAGCAAGTTCATGTGGTAGAGTAATGGCAGTAAAGGAAAGGGTGGTGGCTGATGAAGTCAGAATGGTAAGAAGGTGGAGGGGCAAGACATGAAGGTCCTCCTAGACCATTTTAAGGACTTAAACTTTAAATCTGAATAAAATGTCAAGCTAAGGAAGAGTTTGAATAGAGCAATAGCATGATGTCATGTATTTCAAATGAGTCACCCCGGCTGTCATGTTGAGAATATTTTTTCCTTAATTTTAATTAAGAAAAATACTAAAAATTAAGCATTTTCTAATTTAAACCAAAAAATAGTTTCAAGTAGATAGATAAAAATTTGACTGCTAAAAGGAAGACTTTCTCTTGATAAAATAGATAAACTATGGTATCTAATTCTAAAGTTGAACCACTTGAAATTTCCAAAATTCAAGAGCTTTAGATTTGCAAAAAGAATAAATTTTATATGTTTAACCTGGTAATTACTAGATAATATAAAAATGAAAAGATGCTTTTATATGTATATATTTTACTTATTTAATTTTTTCTCCAAGTGTCCTCCTAATTATCCTTCTTCACTATCATTAACCTTCTTTTGTATCAGTACATATAATAAGTATGTTGAGTTACACATTTGACTCTTTTAATAATTTTGCTGAACTTAAGTGATTGTTATTATTTTGCTTACTCCTTGGCTTTGGATAGTTATATTTCTAAATTTTGGTGAAAAATATAAGGATTTACATGTGGAACGCAATTTACAATTGGGTAAGACTTTATACAAATGTAATATTCTCCCCACAAAAAAAGAAGAAATGAAGAAAAATTATTTTATGAAAATGTCTGTTTCTAAGTTCTGCTTAGTTTACCCTAAACATTTAGATTTCTGGTTTCATTAGCACTTCTAAAATTGGATAAACACACTTTACTCTCATATTTTAATGGTTAGTAGGACAAAAGATGAATAATGTTTATATTAAGTTTTAATTATTGGATAAAATTTGCCAAAATATCATAGAGGATATCAAAATCATGATTATCCAATTTGATTTTTTCAGAAGAAAATGATATATGAAGATTTTTCATAAACTTTCAAGATTATATTCATGTTCTTTCCCTTTAACCAATTTTTATTTTACCATGATTAAAATCTATTGTGGACTAAATTATGAAGAACAGTGACGCGTTAGCACAAAATAAGTACTATGGACAGAATTATAGAAGAGAATTGTAGCCTACTTTCAACTCAGTGTGAGAAATGTACTCCAAATTACATGTTCCCTCAAGAGACTTTGGTCAAAGGGTAGTTTATGCTCTTAAATTATCAACTGCACTTGAAAGAATAATTTCTCAAGGATAATTTTTCTCTCACTGAATTAGAATTACAGAAAATGAAGTAAGATTTCTGCACACAAGAAGGACAAAGAGATTCTGCAATATTAACTATTGGTTAGCAATATATACTCCTAAAATATAATATTCTGGGTCACACATGTCAACAAAATGACTATTAATGGCAAAACGCCACTGGGATTTTTTATTGCCTCTCATCTAAGCTTTATTAATTTTTTTTAAATAAAATTAATTAAGTTCCCTGACAAGTTGTTTCACGAGGCGTACACCCAAACTAATTAAGCCTGTTTTCTTAGGGATTTATGACTTACGCTTGATTGACTTTGTAACTGAATTACATACTAATCTTCTAGCTTTATAATCCTTGATATTTTTGGCTTTACTATATTCCTCTTACCAGATAATATCTTCAGGAATGTGTTCACACAAACTGTTGTTCCTCCAGAGCACAGGTTTAAAATACCCTCATTTTTGCAACAATGCTCAACATTATAGAGCCATATAAATGCTTCACTTGTAAGAGAAACCTATTAAGGCAATGCTACAATACATCCAATATTAGACTTTCAGCCATTCAAAGGCAGGTAATATAGGTGCATATAATCAAGTCTTAGAGAAGTAATTACAGTGAAATGAATGTGTAAATTGTAATGAAAACCTTTCTGGATTTGCTATCATGGTTTAAAATGGTTGTGATAATTGAGAAGGGTAAAACAGTTGGTGTTTATAGCTCTTGAAAATATAAATATTTCTTTCAATATCATCTTGAACCTCCAAATGCATAAGTCATAGAAAGCTGTTAACCTATGCCAAAAATGCAATATTAAGAATACCCTGATGTTAAATGCTTATAATCACATTTTCCTTTATATTTACATTGTAAAAGTAAATTAAACCTAAGATCATCTGGAATATTACATTTCACTTTATGTTCTGCATATTAATTCATTCTAGTTACACTGTTTATTAAAACTTGATTTTGTTTATTTTGTCCTCCTCTGTGGAATAGTAACACTTTGTTACTTGGACCACCAATTATAAACTCTTCAGAGATTAGGTAGATTATACTTACATAGTTCTTATATGTACACTATTTGGTTTAGATTATTAATTAAGCTTTTAATTAAAGTATAAGTCTGCTGTCTTGGCCTTTATTTTCAACACTAAAGAATCCCTATATTCTTATTTTCACATTTCACCACCACTCCTACTCTCAGTAGCTAGCTGTAATATTACTATCATTCCTACGGTGGTGAAAGAAAAATAAAGCCTATTCTATCTATCTGCACTCCTTAGGTCCAAGGAAAAGTACCGTGGACTCAGTGACAAAAACCCTGACCTGGTAATCAATCTTTTGGATTCAGTTCAAAGATCTGTTGCTAAATTAGTGTTTTTGAGTCTTTTACTTTGTGGGCAGAGAAAAAATACTTTAGCTGGAAAATATATGCCTCTTCAGTATTTCCCATCATCTTTCCAATAAGCAAGAGAAAAACCCTGACTGCAAGATATTTTGAAAAATGAGAAATAGCTTTTCCTTTTTCTTTTTTCAAATTAAACATTTGATATTTGTGTATCAGTTAAGAAAAAGAATAGGGAAGTGTGTGAGCTTACTCACCGTGGAGGTAAACAGTTGGAAGACTCCTGCTGTTTTGACTTGTACATCAGTAAAGAGGGTGTCTACCAGGTGGCAGCTTCACCACCACCAACAGCCAGGTAGTACTGCTAGTGGTGGAAAAATGGCACAAGGTTAACCAACCTCAGTTCTTGACTTCTGGCTAAGAGAAGAATTTAGAGCCAAACTCAAATTATAAGAGAAAGTCTACTTAAAAAGTTACAGATGTAGAAGAAGTGAGCCGTAGAAGAAATGGGCTTAGGAAACAAGTTATAGAAGAGGAAGGGCCCTTGGAGTTTAGGAGAAAGAAGATGAGAGATAAATGCTTTGAGGGACAGAATAAGTAAGAGAGGTGCACTGCATGCTCCTTAGAAAAAGGACTTTTATCTGACGCCTCAGAGAAGGCTCACAATAGAATATTCATCAGCTTTCAGTTGTGACTCCTCAGCATTACAGTCCCTACTGATTGGGGGGCACCGGGGAAGGGACTCATTAGTCACTGCAGCTGGTCCTGATATCCAGCATGGTGTTGCTCCACCTGGTTTTGCTGCTTTTCTGGGCCTGGAGCTGAAATGAAACACAGCTGAGACCTAGATGTCATCTTCTGAGGTTAACGTTTAAGGGAGTGGTCATGCAAGGGTTTCTAGTTTTGCCCATTGAAAGACACCCAGGGAGCTCTGCCCTGATGACCCTCTGTACCTGGCCCATTGTTCCTGCTCTGCTCATGCCTATCTAACCGCCCACTACAGTGGGAACACATACATACAACAAGAAGCCACATAAAAGCACACATACTGCCAGTCAGAAACAACAGCTGTGCCAATAACCATTTGCTCTATTAAAACTGTAGTAAAAATACAAGGTCGGTCCAGAAGGTACCCAGCCATGTAATATGAAAAATACATTTAGTAAAGAAGATACAAGAAACAAGAAACGTTGTACATAAGACAATGATGTCTTAGTCCCCTTCAAAGTAGGCACCCTGGGACCTCACACAATTCTCCCAATCACCATCAGCTGCCCCATTTTATTTTCCTAAATGTCATTGATGGGATGAAAAAAGGAAAAAAAAAAAATCACTTTCCTTTCACAGGTGATTTAAGTTTTGGGACAAATCAGAAGTTGCGGGGTGCCAAATCTGGGCTGTAGGGGATCCAAGTCACCTGGATGATCTGATGTTTTGCCAATAAACTCCACATGAGATGTGATGCATGAGCAGGTACGTTGCTGTGATGAAGCTGCCAGTTTCCAGTTGCCCATAGCTGTGACCTTCTGAATCATCTGAATAGTTTCCATGGAGGAATGGTCAAGCTTAATACAAAATTCGATGCAGGTTTGTTGCTCTATGAGCTCAGTCATTTTGAATGTTATGACCACATAGTACACATGCTCATTCAATGGCATCTACCACCCCCACTGACTGGTATAGTGAAGTTGTCATTGTTCATATATATGCATTGCATTTAACTTTCCTTGGTTACATTAATGTTGCACAAAACGTTCTGGTTATATTAACAACGGCTGGACTTTTTCTGGGACATACTATCATACTGTGTGTGTGTGTGTGTGTGTGTGTGTGTGTGTGTGTATTTACATATATGTGTGTGTATTTATTATATATTTAACATAAAATTTACCATTTTAATCATTTTTAAGAATAACCATTTGCTTTGGTACACTTTTATTTCTATGAGCCAGATGACTGAGGGCTTACAGTTTTGGGATTCATCAAAGTAACCACATAAGGTCTCTGAACTGAAAGACAGGCTTTTCCCCCTTCCTCACTTATACCAGGAAGCTGCATGCAGAAATGCTAGGCACAGAATGTGCCTAGCAAACTGACAAAATCATGACCTTAGTCAACACAAAAATTTGCTAATGATTAGAAGAGGATACAAGCAAACAGCAGACACAGATGAAGCATCAAAGAACTTGCCTCTTGAATGGCTTGCCTCTAAGCCATTAAACATGGCTTCAAAACAAAGTTTCCTTGTCTTCCTTGAGACATGTGTGTCCCCACCTCAATGTATCAGATGATATCTCATGATGTGTGCAGTACAGCTTAGAGGCAAAGCTGCTCAGATCCCAGCCTGTTGGTGTTCATTCTTCATTACTCCTTCAGTTTGGGAGCTTACAAGAACAACTTTCGTTCTTTAACCAACTCTCTTCCATAAATCCATAACTTCATGTGTACTTATAATAAACAATTAAGACAGACCTGAAATGTCTTGCTAAAAGCATTCTTATATAATAACTTCCTTGGTTATGTCTGTGCTAAGAAATGTCAAAACAGTGTTCTGTTGACAAGTAGGTCTAGTCAAAATATCTTTCACATCCCTAGGCATGGAGAGCAAGTTGCAGAACTGCTGCCAACACTTTTCTTCCTGTAGCATCGCATTGAAGTTGCACAGCCATACTGTGTTATAAGATAAGCAGCTCCACTCCACTGCTTGGAGAGAGATTCTGAGCTCAACTTCAACTCCACTGCTTGTCATCTTTGTGACTTTGGACAAGTTGCATGATTTCTGGAAGGCTTAGTGCCTCATTTGTGAAGTGAGATTAACATTAATTCATAAAGCTGTTGGTAGTTAACAATGGACCAATCTCATAAGTGTATTCCATAGGAAAGTCACATACACAGGTATCAACCACTAGAATATAAATTTGATAAATATTTCACTGGACACACCCACAAATTTTTATAGAAAAAAAGAAAGTAAACTCTGCCTTGTTTTCACAGATATATCCTTATCTCCTAAAGCAGTGCTGAACACATTGTTAGGCACTCATTGAAACCATCTTGCTTGTATAAGAAAGTGAATGAATGGATGAAGGAAGGAAGGAATAGAGCTTAGAGTATATGTTCCATTCCTTTTTCTGCATTGCTTTAAGAATACCTATCTTGAAGTTAAAACCTTATTGTGTTTATAATATATGTGTAAGTATCAAAACATTTAATTTACATATTTACAAAATTATATTTTTGAAATTTATCCTTCCTTACACATGATTCATATATATCATAGATAGATCATATTCCATCATATGAAAAACTGAATTCTGTTTTTCTGAAAACTACTGAAGATATATAAGCATATATCAAAATGTTTTCTATTATAAAGAATACTATTATGAACATCCTTGTACATATATCTTTGTGCATATGTAAAAATGGTTCTCTAAGTAATATACCATAAAAGTGGAACTGTTAAATAAGAAAGAATATTTGTTCTCAGTTTTACTGTGAATTAAGTAAAAATTTATAAGCCATACCAAAAATACCCTTTATTATTCCAAAACCATAAAGATATGATCCAATAAAGTCACAGCAGTAATATGTTTTATTACTATTTTAATTTTTAATGATCTAAAAAGTACAAATCATACTTTATGTTAATTTAATTTGCATTTACTCAATAATTGCTAATGTGAGTTATTTACCAAATTGTTGGGCTTTTGAATGTGTTCAAAAACTTATTTACAGTTGTCCTTTTACTACATATTGTATTTTCTTGTCAATTTTTAAGAGCTCTTTGTATAGTACATGCATTGATCCTTTCACTGTTACCTATATTACTAATATTTTACCCATAGTTACATTTTATATAGATTTTGTGATTGTAGTGTTTGGCATGTTGGATTTTAAAATTGTAATATGGTCATTATTTTTATCTTTCTTCTTAATGGAATCTGAATTTTCACTCTTGATTAGCAAGGTTTTTCTTTTCCTGTTCCTATATGTTGCATATTATTACCTGTGTTTGTTTCAGCATTTTATTTTATGTTCAATATTTAATTACTTGGTCCATCTACATTTTATCAGTTTGTGTGGCAAATGAGCTCACTTGTACTTTCCCAGTTAGATTGCCTGATGTGTCAGCACAATTTATTAAGCAATCCATCTTTTCTTACTGAATTAGACTATTACCCTTGTCAAGTGTTCATTTCCATTAAAAATGTAAGAGTAAACTGTGAATAGAACTCTTATGCCAAGTCAGTAGTACCCAAACAGGGGTGGCTTTGTCCTCTGGGACCGTTATGGCTACCATAGCATAGAGGGTAGAGGCCTCAGATGCTGCTAAGCACCCCACCAATCACAGGTGATCCCTGCCCCCCCCCCCCCAACAAAGAATTACCCAGTCTAAGATGGCAGTAGTGATAAGACTGGATGGACGTATAATACTGGATTTGCCTGATATTTGCTCAGTTAAGATGAATATGGAACATTCGGAGATTGCACCTGATTATCATAAATGTTGATAGTGAAATGGCTCATTAATAACCTGCAGTTGTAGTCAGAAGGGGTCAAGTTGGCAAGTATTCCCAGAGAAAATATGACAAGTACAAAAAACAGATTGGTAAGGATAGATCTGGACTTAATTGGTCTATGCAAGCTTCCAACATATTTCTTGCAGCTGGGTGTTCCCTAGGGAGTGGAATAACCAGGAAATTGAGTGTGACAAACTTAAATCTCCCACTGCAGTCTCTGAGTCCCTGGAGCCCTCTGGCCTGCTGTATCCCTTACAGAGCCATGTAAATTGAGAACATAGTGTGTCTTGTGAATCTTTTCATCAAATCCAGATAAAGTAGTATCTAATTTAGTCAGTCGTCATGTTGAATGTGTGATTGTTTCATATTCTGAATTCTCTCCTCTGTGACAATGATCCATTTTTTTAAACCCCTACACCAAAAACATATTGACCCAATTGCTTTGATTTTAGAATATGTTCTGACAGTATGGCAAGGGCCCTGACCACTATTTCATTTTCAGTTCCCTAGATATTATCTTGCATTTGTCTATCATTTAAACATTAGTTTATTCTACCTAATTCCAAAAAGAGGAAAACAGAAAATTAAAAAAATGAACATTGAAATTCCAGCTGAGATATCTTCAAATTATATATATATCATATATATATATGATATTTTGACATTAAGTCTTTCTATCCAAGAATAAAATCTATTCTCATTTTTTAGGTCTTTGTATCTTCAATTAAGATTTTATAGTACTCTTCATATTATTTCTAAGCCTTTCTTATTCTATTTATTCCAGAGTGTTTTACAGAATTGTGTTAACTGACATTCTAATGTTAAACCTCCCAAGCACCCATGATGTGGAAAAAACAATTAGCACTTAAAAGCAATCAACAGGAAAAAAAGTTCCTTATTTCAATAAAAATTTACAATGATATATAAATAATTCCAAATAAGTTGGAGTTTTTAAAATTTGAGAACTGTTATCTTCATTTTTATTTACTCAAATACATTTTTAATTATAGCTACCTTCAAGAAATGTAAACTATTTATATTTATTTATAGAGAGTGTAAGTTTTTGTGCTTTCTTCGTACTTTCTTGAAAAAAATATTCTTAAGTACCAAACACAATAAGCATCTGAACCTAAAGTCATCACAAGTATTGTCAAAGGTATTTTCATATGCTTAAAAATTGATCTGATATTGCCCATCCTATAAATCTGAGACTATAATAAAAAAGTGTTGGTTAAGTTAAGAAAGGTAAATAACATGTCTTAAAACTATTATTTAGTATTTGTTTCATAGTTCTATCTAGATAGGACTAAAGAGTCTACTGCCTGAAAATATTAAAAATATTCAAAAGTTCAAATAAGGAGTGAATAAAAAACCTAAGCAATTAAGAGTCATGAATCACTGATGTAAACTCATCCCAATTTCAGTGACATCCTAAGCCTGAAAATCACTGAGATTGCTGGTAGAAAAGCCAGTTTCTGGTACAAAGTGTAAATGACACTTTTCAGGTTATCTTAGATAACTCCTGTGTAGGTGGAATAAGAGCACATTTGGAGAGGCACATTAAATGGTTTAGATGCATTAGTTCAGATACTGCTGGCTACATACCAGCATGCCTCTTCACTATAGAAAATACTTTCTCATTTCCCAGTATTTAAATTACTGTATTAAGGAGATTTGGAGAAACCATAATGATGAATAGAATGATTTGAGCCAATATTGTATTTATGTTTAATGTAAACATATGTTTATGTTTAATGTACTTTGCGTGAATTATACAGTGGCCAATATTTTTAAATTGGCAATCCAACTGTAGATGCTTTTTTTAACCATTATAGTCAGTTAAGTGAAACACCTCACTCTTCAAGTTCAAATGCTTTAAAACAACATGAGATAATTTATTCAACAAAAATAAAAATGACTGAGAAAAATCAGGCAAATGATTTAACTACTTGAAGTGTGTATGTGTATAGTAGTTATCTTTGTTCTATCTAAAACTGCTCAAATTGTGTCAATTGCTAGAATTGAGCAGTAAATTTGTATACATGTGTTTATAATGTGTGGAGATCAAACATGGGAATCAGTGTAAATCCTATGAAAAAAAGGATCATGCTACATCATTATCCAACACTATATTTTTATTCCAAAGACATGAGCTCCATTCCAGCTGGGCAACTAAAAAGTGACTCTACTTTAGGCTATTGTTTTCTATACAGGCCAGATTTGTGCATCGTATCCTTAATTTATTCTTTCTCCCTCTGTCTCTTTGTATAATATATATTACATTATATTATTTGATATATTATATATATATCAAATAGATTAGATAAATATAAATATTATTATAGTAATTATCTTCTCTTATACATGAATATATGTAAATATAAATTATATAATATATAAATTATCACATTAATGTATTCATTATTTCAATTCTCTTTTTATATGCAAGGTATGAACATATAATTTATATGTGCATATTAACATGTATATATTACATGTATAATATATAAATATATATGTAGATGTACAGAGAGAGAGAGCCCCATGAGCAGCAATGTCATGGCAATGACAAGTGATTTATCCTCATCTTTTGATTTGCAGTCACTTCCTTTCAGTCATAATGCATAGAAGATGGAGGAGGCAGGAATTCTGGAAACACTGCTGTTGCAGGATTACAGTTTATCTTGAGAAGCCCTTGGTCACAGGTGTTCTATCCACTTCCAGCTTTCCGAGCGGAACACTTACTGGACAAAAGAGAAAAGAGGGCCTATCCTGGGTGACCTGCTCTACAGTTTTACATGGAGAGCAAGACTCTACATTCACCAAGGAAACAGGGAAGAGGGAACTGTTTGCCAGACACCCCTCCTGCTGGTCGGATGAATAAAACGACTTTCTACTTAAAAGCATGTCTGACTAGTGATCAGCTTCCTTTAATTTCCCATTGAAATGTACAAGAAGACTTCAAAGGAAGAATAAAACACAACAAATACAAGACTGAGAGACACCCAGACACTTGTCAGTTTCTAAGAGTGAGTTCCACTAAAATGCATCATCCATAAAACTGAAATCACAGTATCAGCTATGTCACAATTTTTGTGACATAAGACAGAAGATGAGAGCTCTTAATATATGGCTTTACCCTTTTTAATATTTTGTCCCTGATCAGAGTTCTGGGTTTGTGCCAAGGAAAATATTGGGCAGCTGTCCCTCCCTTGTGCAGAAACATCGTGCTGCTTCTCAGAGAGCCAAAATACACGGACAGCCAGAGAGCAGAGGTCAGTCTGTGCTCTCCTCTGCGACTGGGATCCATGGAAAACAGCACACTGGAAAGCAAGTGGAATTCTTGGCATCACATGGCACCACTGATAGTGTCATTTCAACTAGTAAATACATTTACTGAAAAGAACCATACTATTTTCAGTCCCATCTGCACTCCTCCCTAGAAAAGATGCTGGAATGAAGACACATGGAAGAAAATGAGGCCTGAATTAGAAAATAATATAATAGCACCCGAATCAGAGACTATGAAGTAATTATTGATAAAATTGACTGAATAAAAATAAAAATAATTACTTTATCAAAAATCCCACCATTGCAACAGAGTAAATATATAAATAGAAAACTGGGGAAAAACACATGCTACATTAATGGAAATCAAATGCCAGTGTCTACATCACTTAAATTGTCATTACAATAGAAACCAAACCAAACAAAACAAAAAAAAGAAAGAAAATAATGATCACTCAAGAAAACAAAGAATCTAAACCTAAAATTCACAAATAGCCCTGGCTGGTGTAGCTCAGTGGATTGAGCGCGGGCCTGCGAACCGAAAGATCGCGGTTCGATTCCCAGTCAGGGCACATGCCTGGGTTGCCAGGCCAGTTCCCGTCAGGGGACATACAAGAGGCAACCGTACATTGATGTTTCTCTCCCTCTCTCCTTCCCTTCCCCTCTAAAGATAAATAAATAAATAAAATCTAAAAGGAAAAAAAAAAAAAGGTTGCAGGTTTAAAAAAATAAATAAATAAATAAATAAAAATAAAAAAATAAAATTCACAAATAGAAATGCATGTGGCTAAATAACACAGTAATGCTATTTCACCAGTTTATACAAATTATTTAAACAATATTTATTTAAATATTTATTTATTTAATCTAATAAATTAGTTTAGGAAGGAAGGAGAAAAAAAGAATAAAAAACTGTAAGTATAATGCTAAATATCAGCAAAAAAATCTATGTAATCAATTATTTAATATACTGCTATTGAAGGTGTAAACTTATATAACTTGCCAGGGTAACAATTTGAAATAAAGAGTTCTGTAAATATTTATAGTTTTTGACTAAGTAATCCTACATCTTGGGCTCTATACTAAGAAATAAAATACAATTAAAAATAGTCATAGACAAGTGTATTTATTGATATATTAGCTCTTAAAAGAGAAATTTAGAAACTACTCTAATATTTAAGGATAGGTGAGTCATTCAGTAATTGTAATGTATTAATATAACGGATTATTATGCAGTTTGTTTATAGAGTAATAAAACACTTAGGTTACAAATTAATAGGTAAAAGTATGTTATTATGATGCAGAAAGAAATACAAAGGAAACAAAGTGAGAATGAAATGCATTAAAAGGTTAACAGTGGTCATTTCTAGATCTCTACTGCTACCACAGAATTTTTTCCAATATAACCCTTGACCCTCCACAATAATAGCCTCCCTCATTATCAGCATCCCCAGCGAGAGTGGTACATTGTTGCAATTGATGAACCTACATTGACACATAATCATCCAAAATACATACTTCAGCTTAAAGCTCACTCTTGATGTTGTTCATTTTAAGGGAATGTACAAATGTATAATGGCACGTATCTACCATTATAGTATCATAGGCAGTATTTTTTAATAAAAATCCTCTGTGCTCCAGCTATTCATCTCTACCCATCCCTCAACAGCTGGAAACCCTAACCACTGTGTAATCTCCATAGTTTTGACTTTCCTAGGAATGTCATATAGTTGGAATTGTACAGTGGTATTCAGCCTTTTAAACTTGGCTTCTTTTATTTACTAGTATGCATTTAAGATTTCTACATGTTTTTTTATGGGTATTTGATTGCCTTTTTGTTTCCTGGGTGCAGTTTATTTGTGAGGTGGTGCCTGTCTGGAACTTCCCTTCTTCTAAATACAACGCCTCCCACTTCCTTTATGGATATGCCTTTTTTCTTCGCATTTGGGCTATCAATCATTCGATCCTTCCTATCTTAATAGGTATGTGACATTTGCAAAGAGATAAGCAGCCTGTTCTACATGTAAATCAACAACATCAAAAAAATTCTTGCTTTGAAAAAGAAAACAGACAGCTGGACTAAAGAGTGTGCTCAGCAGTGTAGATAAGGTCCCTCCCGGCACAAGCTCTGAATCTGCTTGTCAACTAGAAACAACATTTGGTGGACCTCAGGTGGTTCATACACACTGTGAGTAAAGCTGAGTTTTCTCCAGTTCAGGAATTGGTGGGTGCAAGACCCAACTTCATACAAAAATACTCATTTCACAAATATCACTGCATAATATTATGAGAGACTGTTTAGTGCGGACCTCCTTCTCCTTTTGAGATTGTGTATAGTAAAAATGAGGCAAAAACTGCAAAGAGGACATTAAAATAGGGAAATGTCATTGACTATAAGAAAAAGTCAGATAACATAAGTTTCTAAAATAATGGTGTATTAATCAGGGTTGTCCACAAAAAGAGAAACAATAGGGGTGTGTGTGTGTGTGTGTGTGTGTGTACCAAGGTCTGTTCAGAAGAAGTCCAGCCATTGTTAATATAATGAGAATGGTTTGTGCAACATCAATGTAACCTGGCATCCAGAGAGTGGATGAGAATGCACATGTGTGAACAATGAGGACTGCATTGCACTAGTCAGTGGGGGCAGTAGATGCCGTTGAATGAGCATGTGTACTGTGTGGCTATAATCAAAATGACTGAGGGAGTAGAGCAGTGAATCTGCATCAAATTTTTTTGTTAAGCTTGAACATTCCTCCACAGAAACTATTCTGATGACTCCGAAGGCTTTTGGGGATAATCCAATGAGTGCAGTGTGAATAAAAGTGTGGTACAAACACTTCAAAGATGATTGAGAATCCATTGAAAATGATTCACATTCTAGAAGGCCTGCAACAAGCAGAACACCTGAGAATGTTTAACATGTATGGGCTGAAATCAACAAAAATCAGTGACTGATAATGCAAGAACTAGAAGCTGACTGGGGGATTCCAAAACCTACTGTGTGCAAGATTTGGTGCCCTGCGACTTCTAACTTTTCTGAAAACTAAAATCACCTTTTAAAGGGAAGAAGTTTCAGACCATCAGTGAGATTCAGGAAAATACAACAGTGTAGCTAATGCCAATTCTAACAAAAGATTTTGCAGAGTGTTTTAAACAGTGGAAGAGACTCTGGGAGATCTGTGTGAGGTCCCAAGGTGCCTACTTGAAGGGGACTGAGGTGTCATTGTCCTATGTACAATGCTTCTTGTATCTTCCTCAATAAATGTCTCTTTTTCATAATACATAGCCGTATACTATCTGGACAGACCTAGGTATGTGCCTGTAGAATTGGCTCATGCAATTAGGGAGGCTGAGAAGTCCCAAGATCTGCAGTTGCCAAATTGGAGACCCAGGAGAGCTGACGATGTGGTCCTACTTTGAATCTGAAGGCCTGAGAATCAGCAGAGCCAAAGGTATAAGTTTCATTCTGAAAACTGACAGGCTGGACACCCAAAAAGAGATGATGTTTCAGTTAGAGTCTGAAGTGAGGAAGAAAATACCAATATCTCAGCTCAAGGCATTCAGGCAGGAAAAGAGTTCCCCCTTACTTAGCCCTTTTGTTCTATTCAGGGCCACCGACATTAAGGAGGTAACCTGCTGTATTCTGTCTACTGATTCAAATGTTAATCTCATCAAGAAACACTCTCAGAGACACACCCAGAATACTGTTTGACCAAACATTTGAGGATCTTATGGACCAGTCAAGTAAACATATAAAATTAATTTATAAATGGTAAGAAAAATATGTCAAAGACAAAGATTTTAAATAAACTGACATCAGATATTCTCATTTTTCCACCTTTCAAATTAAAATTATAAACAACCTAAAACATCTTTTTATAAATAGAAGTCTCCTTTAAATAATATTCTTATAGCAGATAATTTAGAAAAACAAATTAAAAAACAACAATGCATGAGGGTTCCTTTTTTTCAATATCCTTGTCAACACTTGTTTGTTAATTTATTAATGATAGCCATTCTGACCAGTGTAAGATGATACTGTAGTTTCAATTTCCATTTCTCTTGTGATTAGTGACATTGAGCATCTTTTTACATGTCTGTTGACCATCAGTATGTTGTCTTTGGAGAAATGTCTATTCAGGTCCTCTGCCTGTTTAAAAAAATATTGAATTTATTGGATGATGTTGGTTAATAAAATTGTATAGGTTTCAGGTGTATAATTCTATAATACATCTTCTATACATTGTATTGTGTGTTCACTACCCCAGGTCAAGTCTCCCATCATCATTCATGTCCCTTTTGCCCTTTTCTACCTCTGTCACCCTTTCCCCGCTGGTCATCACCACACTATTGTCTGTGTCTATGTTCTGCTCATTTTTTAATTGTATTGTTTGGGTTCTGTGTGTGTGTGTTAACTCTTTTCTTTAATATTTTATTTAATTATTTTTAGAGAGAGGGGAAAGGAAAGGGAGGGAGAGAAATATCAGTTGGTTGCCTCTCACACACCCCCTACTGGGGACCTGGCCAGCAACCCAGGCATGTGCACTGACTTGTAATTGAACTGGTGACCCTTTGGTTCACAGGCCGGCACTCAATCCACTGAGCCACAGCAGCCAGGGCACCCATATATTCTTATAACGCCACTGGACAGGATGTTAAAAGTTGTTAACTTCAAAAATCTGTACTTTATTATATTTACTGATAAGGATAGTTAACACTAATTTGTCAGAAGTATTTGATGAAGCAAAGACTACAATAGGCAAATATACTTATTAGGAAAATATTTCCCCAAATGCATTTTTTCTTTCACTTAAGAATAAATAGAAAATAGAAAATATCGAAAATGTGTTTATTCCCATAGGAATAAAGCCCAGACAAAAGGATGAAATAAAATACATCCAGGTATAAGTATAGAATAAGAATATTTACCCTCAAATTTCATCTGCTTAGTTCCAATAGAATGAAAATAAATCCATCCCCTTCAGTCCCAGCATGAAATCTGGCCTTATGAGAGAGCATTTGGTCACGTCATCATTCTGACTTTGTACATTTTCCCCCAAAAAGCAGATTTTAAGTCTCCAAATGCCTTTCAGATCACTAATTCTACTGCCGGCTGTTGCATTACAACATTAGTTGTTGGCTATGAGAGCCATTTCTGTGTGCTCCGACATTTGTTCTTTGGCACATCTTTTTAACAGGTGCTCCATAGCAAAGAGAGGCTAAGAATTATGAGGCATTCCAAGTGCTAGAGGAAAGACTGCTGAATAAAGCTACCTTTGTTCATTGGAATAAACTCGCTTCTTGGCACCCATGACTTTTTAGCTATAATTTGATCAATCTATGCTCAGACCTTTGGTTGCTGTAACAGCTGGTTTTGAAAGGCTGCCTGGTTTGGGTTTCCATACAATCATGTCATCATTTAAATGGAGAATAAAGGTTCTCCTCATGTTTTTTTTTATGCAGAATAACATTCTTTCTACCATTGTTATACATAGAGCTAACTGAAAACCTTTTTAAAGAATTATGTAAGAGAATTTATGGGCTATTGGTTCCAAATAATATACCTTCAAAAGAATTAATGATAAAATGTTGAAAATAATAATTTGGTTGAAATAATATTTTTTTGTAAAATGAGAAAATTTTTGAAAAACACTGAATGTATTTGGGCAGGAAATCACTGCACAGATTTCCTAGTTCCCCTTTGCAAATGTGGCTTTGTAGATTTTTTGAAGTGTTCAGTTTTCAAAGCTCGGAGTCACTTTCCACATAAAAACGTATTTCAGAAAGAGCTAAAGGAAGGTTTACAAAGGACACCTGGCTTATTCGGAGCCCTGAGTTATTTCAAAGTGGATTTCTAAATGGAATCGCTCTTTTCATCTATAAGGGGCAGTCATGTTTGGTCATAAGAGCTAGATTTTATAGTAGAAAAATGTTCTTCTCAAACTAATATTTATAACATCTTGCAAGGCATAGATGAATAAAATATTTTATGTATAGTTTTCCCTTTAAAAATTCTTCATTAAATGTTAATAAAATTTTAATTGAGAAAAATGACCAATAAATTATTGTCTTATTTTAATATTATCAATAATTTTTAAGCTTTACTATAAAATCTGCCAATGGCACACACAAATTTTATGATTTACCCTAACTTATCTCTTTATTTACTTCTCTGGTCACTAATTCCCATGTATCCAATATTCAAGCATGTTCCCTACAAATTTGTTCAAATTGCTTTCTATGCCTAAAATCCTCAGAGTACTGCTCCTTCACCTTAGTGACTCCAGCTCATTCTTTAGATTTCATCTAGATGTACCTTATTTTCTGGATGGTCTCCCTGCAGATAGCCTCTCCCCACTCTACCCTCACCTCACAATGTATTTTGTAGGTATATTTTGTTCGCTGTCCCTATTGGAGCCTCTGATTCCCTTGTGGCTGTATTTGCATCTGAGTGTATTTCACTCACTATGTTTACTGTAATTACCATTTTACTCACTTTTCTCATAAGAAACACTTAATTCCTTGGAGAAAGAGGCTATATCTTATTAAACTTTGAATTCCTAGCACCTGTTTTGCGATCAAAGATTAATTCATTAATTATTTGTTAAATGATTCTTTTAATGGCTTGCCCAATATAGCTTATTTCACACTGACTCCTAGTGATCCTATAATAGAGGAACTTTGTGACTGGTCTTCATACATACACAGAGAAAGGCAAACATTCTTATCTTTATTATTCTTGTCTTCAGTGTCATTGTTTGATGGCTGTTACATTACAGCTGAAGGCCTCCTATGAATTCGTGGGCAGAGCTTTTGTTGTCACAGCAGAGTAAAAAAAATGTGGAGACTTTTTGAGATTTGAATACATGAGTGTATTTATTGTTGGTTTCACTTATATGAGGACTCTAAAAAAATGAATATTTGTTTATTATTTCCTTTGTCTAGCATTACTAGCCATTGGAGAGATGCAAATTAAAACCACAATGAGCTACTTCTTCACACCATCACAAACAAATCAACAAACAAGTACTGGTGAGGTTGCAGAGAAAAAAGAACCCTAGCACACTGTTGGTGGAAATGCAGACTGGTGCAGCCACTGTGGAAAACAGTCTGGGATTTCCTCAGAAAACTAAAAGTGGAACTGCCTTTTGACCTGGCAATTCTGCTTGGATTATACCCTAAGAATCCTGAAACACCAATTCAAAAGATCCTATGAACCCTAATGTTCATAGCAGCACAATTCACAATAGCCAAGTGCTGGAATCAACCTAGGTGCCCATCAGTAAATGAGTGGATCAAAAAACTGGTACATTTACTCAATGGAATACTATGTAGCACAAAGAAAAAAAGAGCTCCTATCCTTCACAACAGCATGGTTGGAACTGGAGAGCATTATGCTAAGTGAAATAAGCCAGGCGGTGAAAGACAAACACCATGTGATCTCATCTATAAGTGGGACTAAATCAACAAAACAAACAAGTGAGCAAAACAGAACCAGAGACAAGAACAAATTGACAGTACTAAGAGGGGAGGGGAGAGGAGGGTAACAAGGGGGAAAGAAAGGGAATGGTCAAGTCAAGGAACATGTATAAAGGACTCATGGACAAAGACAAAGTGGGGGGGGGTGGGAGCAAGGACTGAATGTAGGAGGTGGGGGTGGGTAGGGCAGAGGAGAGTAATGGCGGACAATGGGGACAACTGTAATTGAACAACAGCAACAGAAAGAAAATAAAAGGAAAATTAAAAAATGAACAAACAAAACAAGAACTGACTCATAGAAACAGAAACCAAGGGGATGGTTGCTAGAAAGGAGGGGTGTGAGCAGATGGGTGAAAAACATGAAGAAGAATATAATAAATAATATTGTGATGAGTTAACACACAGAACATAATTACTAGAATTAGTGGGGTGATTATATTATAAGGTATAAAAACATCAAATCACTATATTTTACACCTGAAATTAATTTAACTATATAATATTGTATACAAACTACATTTAAGTAAAAATAAGTAAAACTTAGATTAAAATAATAAAAATTCATTTTCCTAAATACAAGAAAAATTGCCTACTGAATAAATATATAAATGATAGTATATATACCGCCTCCAACCCCTGCCTTACCCAGGTTGTCTGTAGAGAGACAATAAATTCTTATATGCCCTATGTTCTCTTCATACGAACTGATCTTCCCTAAGGTGAATTTGCAGAGATAATTTGGAAGCTTCTTCTAATAGCACAAGATCACCAATGAATGTATGGATGACTTCTACATTTAGGTCTTAAGTTTAAAAGAAGTAAATTGTTCTGCATGAAGTGCATATTTTATGTGTATAAAATAAATTATAACTTAGGGGTTAGGACCAAGTAGAGAATACAGAGAAAAAGAAGATGGGAGGGGAAAAAAGAAGAGATGGACCAGGCAGACTGGCATCTGGAGACTATGAGTAAACGTATCTCATAATTTCTGTTGATGGACTGACCAAATGTTGCTCATGGATGGCAATGTCTGATTTAAATTATAAGTTGTTAGCATTGCTGTGACATGAACCCCTCCATTAATCCAAAATCTTAAAGCCATCACAAAATACAAATGCCTTCTGAAGGTTGTTTTATGTTGCTTTTGTGTAAACAAGATGAAAGGGGCCGAGTTTCCAATTAGCACATAGAAACAGCCTCAGGAGGTGAGATACACAGAGTTTTCAACTCATCAGAGACTTGGAAGCCAAAGGTGCCATGAAATTTTAAGCCCCTGTGAACTCAGTAAAACCTGGAGAAGGTCACTGGACAGGGATATGTTCTGGGTGCTACAGTGTGTGGATATATGTGTACATTTGCGCATTAGTGCGTCTGCTTGTGTTTGTGTCCGCTCTGTGTGAAGGAATAGCACAACACCAGCTGTGCTGACTTCTGAAATATGCATAATGTAATTCAATGCAACTATATTTAATTGTTAAAATAGCATCAAAACTCTGTATAACTACCCCAGCATAGTATACTCTTGGGGATACCAAAATATGAGTAATAGTATCAAAATTTAGTTATCTACAAAATAATAATTAGAAAAAACCTCAAAGATGTTCTGAATGTTATAAATATGAAGTTCCAGCTTTTAGAAAGAGTTGAAAAAGCTAAAAGCAAACTTAATTTTTTTCTTTTTTCAAAAATAAAAAACAATTCACCCTATTGCATAGTTAAAACAATAATAAAGTGATGTGGGCACCAGCTAGCAGTGTCTGCATCATTAGGGATGAAATAAAACATACATATGGACTACCAAGTCTGGTGGAGGAAAAAGGATGGCAACATGGCTTTTCTCTCACAGGGAGCAAAACCTGCGGTCTCCGCCATGACAGGACTTTATTTTATTTCTCCTCACATAACAAGATGGTTCTCACTAGGTTACCTTTTACAGACAACAAAGGAGCCAATGCCCCTAATCACATCACAGAAAAAGGATATTAGCAAATGAAAAGGCAAAAGAAATTGAGCAGTTACACTGGTCCCTGCAAGGTTTAGCATAGATTTTAGGAAGTTACAACAAACATTTGTAGGGTGAGGGAGTTTTCAGCAAAAAGCAGCTTAGGTATATTGCAAATCTGATTCCCCACGAGAGAACCAATCTGTGGGTGTGGGTCCTGTGCATCTCCGAGTGGGAGCTGGGCCTGAACCACGCAGAAGGGTCTGCCACAATAAAAAATATTACTTTTTAATTGTAGCATCATTTTTAAAGTAATTTGCTTCAAACTTATTTCTATATTTGAACATAAGTTAACCACCTTTAAATATGTTAACAGAGTTTTAACTTATGATATACTGTATTTTATTTATAAATACTTCAAAATAAACATTTATGCTTTGCAACAGAAGAGTTTTTTTAAACACATTTTAATTTAACTAACCTATGAAATAAATGTGGTCCATTTTTCATATAGTTATATAAAAGATTGGTAGATTTTATTCCCCAAAAACTAGAATTTTATTTTATTTTTTATCTTTAGTATTTTAAAATCAATTTAATAAAATATGGAACCTAGAGTAAACAACCACGGTGGTTCTTGTAAGACATATATCCCTTCACGTCGAGTGCTGGGACAAACGCCTGCTGCAGTGTGGACTAACTGCTCTGGCGCGGTGCTTTTCTCATAACAGCGTCTGTTTGGAGCATTTAACTTGACCTGTTCGTGAGGTGTCAAGGTAAATTATGTTATAGTGGCACTCTTATGAGAATGTATCCATTCTAGGGTGTTTATATCATTTAACATTAGTGCTAAACTTAAGAGTTTTCATATTACATTTTATTGGACCTGGATTTTCTCCAGGATTTTATCTCCTGGATTTTGAATTCTCTCATGGTAATGGGATCACATTTTGCCAAGTAACTTGAGTCGTGTAAACCATAAGCAATTAAGTGAACTGATGATATATACATACATATATATGTATACATGTTTTTATATACATATATAGAGAGAGTGTGTGTGTTCACCTTCAAATCATTTATATACCAGCCCCTTCAGTAATAGCCTATCCCATTTTTTCACTTTAATCAATGGCACAGCAGTAAAGTTAATAGTCCATTAACATTCTAATCACCATGATGTCTTGCAGCTATTGTTGATATATATAACAATGTAATTAGTTTTAAGAATCCTTGTATTATTCTGAATAAGAAAAGTTTTTTTTTAATTTATAGTCAGGAAAAACAGACTTATCACAATAATATGTATCTCTGACTTGATAAAAATTCCCATTAAAATACACATATACTAAGATACTTCAATTAAGCATTTTATTAATAGGGATTTAAATTATTTTCGTTCCCTCCCTCGACCCCAACATCTTCTGTTCCAGTTGCTAGCGCTATATTAAAAATTACTTTAAACCTAGAGGCATAAAACAACCACTTGATAGGGAGATTATCCTATGCTGACTGTACCTCATCTGATTAATGTAGTTAAAATCCTTACAGCCAGAGTGGGCAAAGAAGTCACCTTACAGAAAATTCTGTTCATCAGACAATGTGATACTACACACAGTACCCACTGTGGGCTGGACACAGAGCTAAGAGCAGCTGGAGGCTCTAGATAGAAATCAACACAGATGCTGGTTTAGGAGCTTTCTGGTAATGGACAGATGAGATGACCTGCAATGCTAACTATTACCAGACAAATCTGGGGTTGGATTGGGGAGAGCCAGTTGACTTCAAAGAGGATAGGAAATAGCATCAGTCTGGCAGGACCTGATAAGGAGAGCCTGAACGACCCTGATTTATCAAATGCTGTCTCACATGGAAAGGTTGTAAAGTATCACAGAAGAGAACCATTACCAGTTTTTTCCTGTAATTATAGCCATTTAGGTACTGTCGAGTTTTAGATCGCACTGACAAAGAAGACTGTATTCTGACATTTTTTTAAATTATTTTAGTATATTGTTTAAAAAATCTTATTTCATTAACATTTTGTTTTTAAAAATACAGAATTAAAAAATTTGTAAGGTATATTAGAAACAAGGTTGTGTAAAGCTTCATGACTATTTGGGCGTTTTCATTGTTTTGACATGCTCTGGGATCCCAGGAAATATGAGGTCCCTGGTTTGTACTTAGTAACTCATTCTGGTAAGTAAACCGCTATCATTTCTGTCAATACCTGTGAGCAGCTCACCAAGTTGCATATTTTAATTCTGATATATTTATAAAGGTAAAAGTTATAACTATCTGGATTTTCTTTTTTTCACATTAAGCAAGAATATTGTTTTTATTGTACGAATTGATAAAACTATTTCATTCACTAAAGTTTTGTCTTCTGGGACAAAATGTATAAGAAATCTGAAACAATAACCCAGGTATTAGATACAATGAAAGATAAATACCTAATCAGCAAAACAAACAAGGTAACCAGAGACACTGAAATAAAGAACAAACTGACAGTGACCAGAGGAAGGGGGCAGGGTGATAACAGGGAAAGAAGGGGAAGATTCGTCAAGGAACATGTATAAAGGATCCAGGACAAAGCCAAAATGGGTAGGATTGAGGACGTGAGGTGGGGGTGGGTGGGGTGAGGGAAAGTGGTAGTGGGAAATGGAGATAGCTCTACTTAAATAACAAGAAAAAGAAAAAGAAAAAAGAAATCATGTCAAATGTAAAAGGAGTTATTAAAACTATGTTGTTGTTTTTAGGTTTAGACTGTAATTACATAAATCTAGTCTCTAGATTACATCTAACGTATCTACAAGACCCTAGATTGTAACTATTTTCTTCAAATAGAACTTATATTATAGTCAGATTCGTTTTGTTTCCATTTGTTTTGAAAAAAATCAGTCATTTCAAAAAGTACAAGTAAAGTAGAGAATCATTATAAAGATTTAAGTAAGGTAATGAGATATTACTCTCATAGAAATGCAAGAACAGAGCCAGAATTCACAGGGAATTGAACTGCAGGTTCATTTTGGTTGGAAGATATTTTAGTTTAAGCTGCCAAAACAGAGTACAGCAGACTGAGAGACTTAAAACAAAAGATATGTATTTCTCATGGTTCTAGAGTTTTGAAGTCCAAGATCAAGGAGTCAGCAGATAAAATTCATGGTCATGATCCTCTTCCTGTTTTGCAAATAGCCAGCCACCTTCTCTCTGTGCTCTCCCACGACAGGGGGAGAACAAGCTCTGATCTCATTTTCTTCATATCGGGACACTAATGCTATCATGGGGGCCTGACCCTAACAACCACATCTAAATCTATTTTCCCCCACAGGTCCCACATCCAAATAGCATCACACTAGAAGTTAGGATTTTAACACAGAAATTCGAGGAGATAGAAATACTCAGTACATAACACAAGGCCTCTCTAGGGACATCAGGCACTGGACCTCGAGAGTGCTGACTACAGAACTTAGCTGTTACTAGGGCAAAACAGCATTTCATATCAGCCTCTTTTTAACCTCAAACCAAACGCCTACTATTCAGTAGATAATCAATGCATTGGTTTTGTCTGGTTTTTCAGAAATTATACTCAAGAATGCATCAAATGATCATCTGTTAATGCTATTTAAAGCAGATATGCAGCTACTTTTATTCTTTTTTTAAAGATTTTATTTACTTATTTTCAGAGAGATGGGGAAGGAAGGGAGAAAGATAGGGAGTGAGACATCAATGTATGGTTGCCTCTAGCACACCCCATACTGAGGATATGGCCTGCAACCCAGGCATGTGCCCTGACTGGGAATCAAACGGCAATGCTTTGGTTCGCAGGCCTGTGCTCAGTCCACTGAGCTACACCAGCCAGGGCCAACTTTTATTCTTTATTACTATTATATCTTACCTCTCTTAAAATTTTTTAAATCTGTACTACAAAAATCTTATTTGTGTCATAAGAAATTTTTAAAAAGTAAATGTAGTATTTGAAAATAGCATATATATTACTTTTACTATATATAAATAGCATATATATTACTTTTAAAATGCTATGAAGAAAGGGGGAAGGAATTGTAAGAAGCATTTACTGCACCTGTATTGTTTTATTTATTTTTTAATCAGAAGCAGAATTCAATCAGTCACACCGGGAGCATTAAACGCCTGCTCTGGACACTTTCCCAGGAGATCCAAGATGGCAGAGGAGTCAGTGGAAGCTACACTAATCTCCTCCCAGGACCAATCTAGAATTACAACTAAATTGTAGAGAAATCATCCTGAATAACAACTGAACACTAGTTGTGAAGAAACCTTATAACAAAGGACAGACAGAAGAAACCACTTCACCACAATGAAACTAGTAGGGAGTACAGGGGAGGTGCAAGAACACTGGCTGGGCTCCCATGGGTGGCAGCTGATGTGCTGGAGGAATATTTCAGTGGCTAGGGGGGTCTCCCTGAGAAGTGTGGAGTCTTAAACCCCAAGCTGGGCTCCCCAGCCTGCAGTACCAGAGCCAAAAATTAACCCAGATAACATCCATCTGTGAAAAGCAGCAGCGTTTCTTTCTGCCAGGGAGAGATGGCTGGAGACACAGAGAGCCTCTTAAAGAGCCAGCACACAAAATTTCATTTACAGCCACTTCCCCTGGGTTCTGGCAGAGGGAGGGCAGACTGGACTAGAGACACTTGAGGAGAGTCTAGTGCTGGTGTCCAGGGGGAGAGAACTGAAGGAACAAATGCCAGGATCACTGTGCTGAGTTATTCCCCACACTGTAGAAGCCATCTTTCTCAGGCAGAACATTCCTCTCTAAGTGGCATCAGCCTGAGGGGAAGCAGTAGCCCACCCACAGGAATTACTCTGCCCCATACTGTAGTGCTTAAACTAGCTGCTGATTACAATTTAAGATTATATCACTGATTAGTTTAATAAATAAGGCAGAAAATACAAAGAAGCAGCCAAAATGGGAAGACAAAGACACAGGCTCCAAATAAAAGAACAAAATAATTCTCCAGAAGAAGAACTAGATGAAATGCAAGCAAACAACTAATCAGATAGAGAGTTTAGAGTAATGATTATAAGGATACTCAAAAGCATGAAAAAAGAGAAACTGTAAAAAAGGATCAGTCAGAAATAAAGAATGCAATATCTGAAATAAATAATACACTGGAAGAAATAAACAGTATGCTAGAAGAAGCAGAGGACTGAATCAGTGATTTTAAAGACAAAGTAGAAAAACACACCCATGTGGAGTAAAAAAGAAAAAAAATTAAAAATGAGAGGAGCTTAAGAAACATTTTAGACAATATGAAGCGCAATAACATCCACATAATGGGTATACAAGAAGGAGAAGAGAGCAAGCAAGGCATTGAAAACCTATTTGAAGAAATAATGATCAAAAACTTCCATAATTAGGTGAAGGAAAAAAACACACAAAACAGGAAGCTCAGAAAATCCCAAACAAGTTGGACCCAAAGAGGCCTATGCCAAAACAGATCATAATTAAAATGACAAGGCTTAAAGACAAGGAGAGAATCCCAAAAGCCACAGGAGAAAAGGAGGTATTTACTTATGAGGAAGCACCAGTGAGACTGGCATTCGATTACTCAACAGAAATATTTTGGGCCAGAAGGGAATGGCATGAAATATTCAATGTAATGAAAACCCAGGGCTTGCAACCAGTGCTACTTTACACAGCTATGCTATCACTTAAAACTGACAGAAAATTATGTAGCTACTGAGACAAAGAAAAGCTAAAAGAGCCCTGGCTGGTGTGGCTCTGCAGATTGAACATCGGCCTGAGAACTAAAGGGTTACCAGTTCAATTTCTGGTCAGGGCACATCCTGGGTTACGCAGACCAGGTTCCCAGTAGGGGGCACATGAGAGGCAACCACACATTAATGTTTATCTCCCTCTCTCTCCTTCCCTTCCCTTCTGTTTAAAAATAAATAAATAAAATATTTTTTTAAAAGCTAAGAGTTTGTTAACACCAAACCAGCACTGCAAAAATGTTAAATGTTTTCTGGCTTTAAGAAAAAGAGAAGGGAAAATAGTCTAACAATAAAGTGGCACTAAATATGTTTCTATCAATAATCACCTTAAATGTAAATGGCTTAAATGCTCCAATCAAAAGACACAGGAGAGCTGAATGGATAAGAAGAGAAGGCCCATAAGTACACTGCCCTCCAAGAGACCCACCTCAGACCAAAAAATACACAAAGACTGAAAGTAAAGGGATAGTAAAAGATATTTCATGCAAATAAAAAGGGAACTAGAGCTGGAGGAGTTGTACTTATACCTGACAAAATGACTTTAAAACAAAGGCTATAGCAGGATAAAACAAAGGATATAGAAGGACAATACATAAGAGTAAAGGGATAATCCAACAAAAGGATATAACCTTAACAGACATTTATGCACCTCACATAGGGGCACCTAAATATGTGAGACAATTCTTGATGGATATAAAAGGGAGAGATCAACAGAAACACAGTCATAGTCAGGGACTTTAACACCCCATTGACTTCAATGGATAGATCTTCCAGTCAGAATATCAACAAGGAAACAGTGCCCTTAAATGAGCACCCAATATCAAATGGATCTAATTGATATCTTAGAGCATTTCACACCAAAGCAGCAGAATATATGTACTTTTCAAGCTCACATGGAACATTTTGTAGGAAAGACCACGTGTTAGGACACAAAACAAGTCTCAATAAATTTAAGAAGATTGAAATTATATCAAGCATCTTCTCTGAACACAATGTTATGAAACTAGAAATCAATCACAAGAACACTGAAAAACAAACAAAGATATGGAAGCTAAGTAGCATATAATTAAACAATGAATGGGTCAACAACAAGATCAAGGAAGAAATAAAAATATACCTTGAAACAAATTAAAAACAACCCAAAATCTGTGGGACACAGGGAAAACAATATAAGAGGGAAATTCATAGCATTATAGGCCTATCAAAAGAAAGAAGAAAGAAAGAAAGAAAGAAAGAAGAAAGAGAGAGAGAGAGAAAGAAAGAAAGAAAGAAAGACCTGAAATAAACAATTTAACTTAAAGGGATTTGAAAAAGAAAAAAATTTAAAAAGTCCAAAAGTGAATAGAAGGAGGACATAATAAAGATCAGAGAAGAAATAAATGAGTCTCAAAAAATGATACAAGTGGTAAATAAATAAATAAATTTCTATGTTTTTTAAAGATTCGTTAACAAGATTAACAAACTTTTGAACAGACTCATCAAGAAAAAGAAAAAAGAAAGATTAAAACCCAAATAAATAAAATTAGATATGAAAAGCAAAAATAACGACTGACACCAAAGAACTAGAAAAGATTATAAGAAAATATTATGAAACTCTATATCCCAACAAACTGGACAGCCTGAATAAAATGGATAAATTCCTAGAAACATACAATCTTTCAAAACTAAATCAGAAAGAAGCAGAGAATCCGAAGAGACACATTACATCTGTGAAATTGAAACAATGGGCAAAAAAGTCACAATAAGGAAAAACCCCTGACTGGATGACTTCACAGGTGAATTTTACCAAACATTCTGAGAAGAACTAATCCTCCACTTCTCAAACTTTTTCATAAAATTAAAGAGGAGGGAAGGTTCCAAACTCATTTTATGAGGCCAACATTATCCTAATTCCAAAACCAGATAAAGACACTACAAAGAAAGAAAGTTATAGGCCAATACTCGCAATCAACACAGATACTAAAATCCTCAATAAAATATTAGCAAACTGAATACAGCAATACATCAAAAAGATTATACACCATGATCAAGTGGGATTTATTCTGGGAATGCAATTTTGGTACAACATTCACAAATCAGTAAATGTGATACTCATCATAAATAAAATAAAGTATAAAAACTACATGATCATATCAACACATGCAGAAAAAAACACTTGATAGAATCCAGCACCCATTTATGATAAAAATTCTCAGCAAACTGGGATTAGAGGGAACATGCCTAATCATAATAAAGGCCATATATGACAAACCACTGCCAGCATCAGACTTAATGGGCAAAAGCTACAGATACTCCC
This sequence comes from Glossophaga mutica, assembly GCA_039655065.1. Classification (NCBI taxonomy): domain Eukaryota; kingdom Metazoa; phylum Chordata; class Mammalia; order Chiroptera; family Phyllostomidae; genus Glossophaga; species Glossophaga mutica. The sequence continues at coordinate 82,232,090 of CM077304.1, forward strand.
TTAGGATTGGGGACAAGAAAAAAATGTCCGTTTTCATTTCTCTTAGCCAACATAGTGTTGGATGTCCTAGCCACAACAATAAATCAAAAAGAAAAAAAAATAAAAGCCATGCAGATTGGAAAGTAAGAAGTAAAGCTGTCATTATTTGCCAATGATATGATACTATACATAAAAAACTCAAAGATCCCACCTAGAAAACACTAGGACTGATAAGTGAATTCAGCAAAGTAGCAGGATTCCAAATTAATATCCAGAAATCAGGTGCATTTTTATATGACAATAACAGACTAACAGAAAGGGAAATTAAAAAACAAAGTCCCATTCACAATTGTTACAAAAAGAATAAAATACCTAGGAATAAACCTAACTAAGGATGTAAAAGACCTGTACTTGGAAATTTATAAGATACTGAAGAAAGAAATTGAAAATGAGTAAAAAAAATAAGTGGAAGGGCATACTATGCTCATAGATAGGAAGAATCAACATCATTAAAATATCCATACTACCCAAAGCAATCTATAGATTCAATGCAGTTCCTATTAAGAATCCAATGACGTACTTGACAGAACTAGAAAAATATTTCAAAAATTTATGTGGAACCACAAAAGGCCCTGCAAAACAACAGTGATCCTGAGAAAGAAGAACAAAGTTGGAGGAATCACACTACCTAATATCAAATTATACTATAGGCTATAGTAATCAAAACAATATGGTACTGGCATAAAAACAGATGCATAGACAATGGAACAGAATGGAGAACCCAGGAATAAACTCAAACTGTATAGTCAATTAATATTTGATGAAGGAAGTAAGTACATACAATGGGCTAAAAGTAGTTGATTCGATAAATGGTGTGGGGAAAATTGGACAGATATGTCCAGAAAAATGAAACTAGACCACCTTCTTACACCACACACAAGAATAAATTCAAAATAGATTAAAACTTACATGTTAGACTGAAACCATAAAAAATACAGAAGAAAGCACAGGCAGCAAAATCTTGGACATTGCTCATAGCAATATTTTATGAGATGTATCTACTCAGGTAAGGGACACAAAAGAAAAAATAAACAAATTGGACTACACTAAACTAAAAAGTTTTGGTACAGCAAAAGAAAATATCAACAAAATAAAAAGGAATGGGTTCACCCACAGAATGGGTGAACGTGTTTGCTGATACATTTGATAAGAAGTTAATATCCAAAATCTATAAAAAACTTATGCAAAAAATAACCCAATTAAAAAATGATTGAAGGACTTGAATAAATTTCCCCAAAGAGAATATATAGATAGCAATAAACATATGAAAAAATACTCAATACTGCTAATTATCAAAGAAATGCAAATTAAAACCACAATGAGATACCATTTCATACCTGTGAGAATGTCTATTATGAATAAATCAACAAAAAAGAAGTGCTGGTCAGGATGTGGAGAAAGGGGAACCCTTTTGCACCGTTGTTGGGAATGCATACTGGTGCAGCCACTGTGGAAAGCAGTATAAAGATACCTCAAAAAAATTAAAAAAGGATCTGCCTTTTGACTCAATGATCCCACTTCTGGAAATATGTCTGAAGGAATTCAAAACACTAATTTGAAAGAACATAAGTACCCTTACGTTCATTGCAGCATTACTTACAATCACCAAGATGTGGAAGTAGTCCAAATGTCCATCAGTAGATAAGTGGATAAACAGCTACGGAATATTTACACAATTGAATACTACTCACCTGTAAAAAAAAAAAAAAAAAAAAAAAAGAGAGAGAGAGAGAGAATTTTACCCTTTGCAACAGCATGAATGGACCTGGAAAACATTATGCTAAGTAAAATAAGTCAGTGAGAGAAAGACAAATACCATATGACTTCACTCATATATGAAATCTAATGAACTAATTGAATTAACAAGAAAATCATCCTGGCTGGCGTAGCTCAGTGGATTGAGCACGGGCTGCGAACCAAAGTGTGGCAGGTTCGATTCCCCGTCAGGGCATATGCCTGGGTTGTGGGCCAGGTCCCCAGTGGGGGCCATGCAAGAGGCAACCACACATTGATGTTTCTCTCTCTTTCTCCCTCCCTTCCCCTCTCTAAAAATAAATAAATAAAATCTTAAAAAAAAAAAAAAAAACAAGAAAATCAAGACAGACTCAGATAAAGAGCAGGATGACAGCTAGCGGGGATGGGGACATAAGGGGTTGAAGGGATTGAGCAAATAGGAAAAAAGCACTCATGGACATGGATAACAGTGTGGTGATTGCTGGGTGGAGTGAAGGGGACTAAATGGTAATGTAAGAAATAAAATAAAGATTAAACTAAAAAAAGAAAATTACATATACAGGTGGTTGCAAATAAAGGTGGTGATATAGCATATGGGAAAGCATGTTTATGTCTATTTTAATGAAAAATAAATAAAATTAAAAGAGCCTACATTCATTATGAATCTATAACTTATGAGCCAGTACGTACAAGGTTAAATATTGCATATTAAAAAGCATTTAAAAACATATTTATCATGCTGTTGTAAAAGGTAGGAGTTCCTTTTTTCTTTCTGCTGTGTAGTATTCCAGAACCTAATCAACAAAACAAACAATCAAAATAGAATCAGTGACATAGAGATAAAGAACAGACTTCTGGCAAAGATGGAGGTGTAGGTGGACACACTGTGCCTCCTTGTACAACCAAAATTAAGGACAACAAAAGTTTAGAAACAAGAAAACAACCAGAACTTATAGAAAATTGAGCTGTACAGAAGTCCAACAACCATTCATCCAGACTGGTAAGAGGGGCGGAGTTGAGGCAGGAAAAAGTGGAGGTTGGTGGACCCGGGCGCACTGCAGTGGCTGGCAGATCCCAGGCATGCAGGTGGTGGTTAGCAGACCGCAGGCACACTTGTGCCCGGGGTCATCAGATAGCAACCCGGGTACAGGACAGCAACGATGCAGACCCAGTGAGGCAGTGCAAGGTGGCTGGCTGACCAGGCCACATTCGCATGCAGATAATCCAGGTGAAGGGGAAGCGGTGGAAGGGACTGGAATCAGAGAGAGAGTGGAGCAAGTGCCATTTTTCCCTCTTGGACCCTGCCCCCACAAACAGCGTCACAACCCAGCCACTGGGCTGCCCCACCCTGGGGAACACCTAAGGCTCTGCTCCTCACTTGTAACAGCAGTGACCAGACCAAAAAAAAAAAAAAAAGGCTCAAATGGGAGAACAAATTAAAGTTCCAGAGCCAATTCGTCTACGTGACCAAGAGATAGTCACCCTATCAGATGCACAGTTCAAAGCATTGGTGATCAGGATGCTCACAGAATTGGTTGATTTTGCTCACAAATTAGATGAGGAAATGAAGGCTACGATAAGTGAAATGAAGGAAAATGAAGGAACCAATAGTGATGGAAGGAAAACTGGGATCTAAATCAATGGAGTGGATTAGAAGGAAGAAAGAAACAACCAAACAGAAAACAAGGAAGAAACAAGAATTCAAAAAAAATGAGGAAAGGCTTAGGAACCCCCAGGACATCTTTAAACATCCCATTCGAATTATAGGGGTACCAGAAGGGGAAGAAGAAGAGCAACAAGTGGAAAACTTCTTTGAACGAAGAATAGAAGAGAACTTACCCAATCTGGCAAAGGAAATAGACTCCCAGGAAGTCCAGGGAGCTCAGAGAGTCCCAAAAAAGTTGGACCCAAGGAGGAACACACCAAGGCACATTATAATTACATTAGCCAAGATTCAAATGAAGGAGAGAATTCTAGAAGCAGCAAGGGATAAGGGGACAGTCACCTACAAAGGAGTTCCCACCAGACTGTCAGCTGATTTCTCAAAAGAGACCTTTCAGGCAAGAAGAGGCTGGAAAGAAGTATTCCAAGTCATGAAAGGCAAGGACCTATATCCAAGATTGCTCTATCCAGCAAAGCTTTCATTTAGAATGGAAGGGAAAATAAAGTGCTTCTCAGATAAGGTCAAGTTAAAGGAGTTCATCATCACCAAGCCCTTATTATATGAAATGTTAAAGGGACTTATCTAAGAAAAAGAAGATAAAAATATGACAGTAAAATGACAGCAAACTCACAGATATTAAGAACCACACCTAAAACAAAAACAAACAAAGCAAACAACTAGAACAGGGACAGAACCACAGAAATGGAGATCACATGGAGGGTTAGCAACAGGGGAGTGGGAGGAGGAGAGAGGGAGAAAAGGTACAGAGAATAAGTAGCATAGATAGTGGGTTGAAAATAGACAGGGGGAGGGTAAGAATAGTGTGGGAAATGTAGAAGCTAAAGAACTTATGACACATGGACATGAACTAAAGGGGGGGAATGTGAGTGGGAGGGGGTGTGCAGGGTGGAGGGGAATGTTGGGGGAGAAATGGGACAACAGTAATAGCATAATCAATAAAATATATTTAAAAAAGAATAAATAAAAATAAAATCTTTTTTAAAAGGAAATAAAAGAAATAAAGAACACACTGATAGTGATCAGAAGGGAGGAGGTTAATGGGGGGAAAGAAGGTGAAGGAGCAAGTCAAGGAACATGAATAGAAGACTCATGGGCATGGACAATGGTGAGGATTTACTGTGGGAGGGGTGGGGCAGGGGAGAGCACCAGAGAAAAAGGTGGGACAACTGTAACTGAACAACAATAATAAAAATACATATTTATCAAAATTAAAATTAAAAACCTATCACCACATCCAAGAAATCAGTATATTCTTCTTCACTACATTGTATGTTTGAAAGAAAAGATTTATCATGTTACACATTTGAAAGCAAAATTTACATGTGTGTAGGAGCATACATATAAAATCACTTGTATTTCTCTTACCATTAATCTTCTTCCAGAGGGCCTCAATAACCTTTATTATCTGAAGTACAAAAATTTCATACGCAGGACTTTTTAGCATATTAAAGAAACTAATTTTCCATTTGCCATATTAGGATACATTCTCCATCCAAAAAGGCTCAAGGAAGTTTCTTTAAATAACTTTTATTATTTGTCTTTCATAGTTAAAATAATACATACTCATTATTTAAAAATTGGAGGGAAAAGAAAAAGAACAAAGAAGAAACAGAAATAACTCACAATTCTACTACCATCAAATACATGGGTATCTGAAGTGGACCAGTCACTAACCAGTTTTATTTTTTTCTTCAAAAAAGAAAAAAAAATATTGGGGGACATTTGCTCACTATAGTACTTCTTTGAATGTCACATATTAGCTTCCAAAATACAGACATACTTTGTTTTATTGCACTTTACTTTATTGTTGTATATTAAGTGGAGAGAGCCTTGCTTCCTCACCCAGGTGTCTGGGTAACTAAAGGGAGCAGTGTTATATCCTTGGAGGGGCCTGATAACCAGTGTTCTCATAACCTTGAGACTGGGTCTGATAAACTGTCCCCATAACTTGGAGTGGGCTCGCATGCGCAGAATTATGTTATGTTATATAATGTTCTGGCAGTTTATCGGCTTTCTTCCCTTCTAGTACTTAGACAGGTAGGGACTTCCTGCTGGGGGCGATGATGATGACAGACACGAAAGGGGACAGGTGCTACAATGGGTGCCTCAGTGGGGATCAGGGGCCATGACATGAGACATGCAGATAGACACGCAGCTTGAAGCATGTGTGGCTTGCCCACCCATGAATAAAGACATGCCAGACATCCCAACGGCTCCATGAATATTTTTCCATCTGCACAAATACAATGAACCTGCCTGGCCTTGAACGGTGGCAACAGAATTGTGCTTTGCCGATATTGTGTTTTTTACAACTTGAAGGGTTATGGCAACTCTGCATTGAGCAAGTTTAGCAGTGTCATTTTTCCAACAGCATTGGCTTACTTTGTGTCTGTGTGTGACATTTTGATAATTCTCACAATATTTCGAATTTTTCATCATTATTATATTTGCTATGGTCACCAGTGATCAATGATCTTTGATGTTACTACTGTAATTGCTTTGAGGTGACACAAACCACGCCCGAGTACTACAGCAAACCTAACTGATAAATGTTGTATGTATCCTGACTACTCTAGTGACATGCCATTGTCCCAACTCTCTCTCATTCCTTTGGCATTTCTATTCCCTGAGACACAACGCCATTACAGTTAGACTAATTAACATCCTTACAGTGGCCTCTGTGAGTTCACATGAAAGAAAAAGTTGCACATCTCTCACTTTAAATCAAAATCTGGAGATGATGAAGCTTAGTGAGGAAGGCACGTTGTAAGCCAACATAGGCCAAAGCTATTCCTCTTGCACCAAACAGCCAAGCTGTGAATGTAGAGGCAAAGTTTCTTTTTCTAAAAGGAAAATTTATTGAAGGAAGTTAAAAGTACTACTTCAGTGAACACATGAGTGGTGATAATGCAAAATGGTTTCATTGCTGATAGGAAGAAAGTTGTAATGGTCTTGATACAAGATCAAACCAGCCACAACATTCCTTTAAGCCAAAGTCTAACCGAAGGCGAGGCCATCATTTTGCTCACCTCTATGAAGGCTAAGAGAGGTGAGGAAGCTGCAGAAGAAAAGTGTGAAGCTTGTGGAGGTTGGTTCATGGATTTAAGGAAAGCAGCTGCTTCTGTAATTTAAACATGCAAGGGGAAGCAGCAAGTGCTGACACAGAAGTGGCAGCAAGTTCTCCGGAAGACCTAGTTAAGATAATTAATGAAGGTGCCTACATTAAACAACGGATTTTCAATGTACATTAAATGGCCTTTTATTGAAAGAAGACACAATCTAGGACTTTCATAGCTAGAGCGAAGTCAATGTCTGTCTTCAAAGCTTCAAAAACAGACTGACTCTCTTCTTAGGGACTCATGCAGCTTTGACTTTAAGTTAAAGCCAGAGCTTAACCTCAGTGATTTTTCAACCAGTGTGCCACAAGAATTTTTAAAACATCCAAAATACCTGACAATTTAATCAGGAACACTGATCTTTTTCCCCTTACACTGTCAAATTAAAAAAAATGGCAACAGCTTACAAAATAGCCGTCCAATGTGAATGAATCAAAATTATACCTATTTTTTGTCACATTGGCAAAAAATATATTTTTGGTGTGCAACAGAATTTTCATAAAGTTTATGTGTGTCAAGAGATGAAAAAGGTTGAAAATCACTGCTTTAACTTAATCGTAGGTGCATTAAAAATGATATTAAATCTAGTCTGCCTTCGTTCTGTAAATGAAACAACAGAATGTGGATGGCAGCACATCAGTTTACAACACTGTTTACTGAATTTTTGAATCCCGCTCAAAAAATAGAAAAAAAAATCCTGCTCAAAAAATAGAATTTTTTTTCAAAATATTACTACTCTTTGACAACTTACCTGGACTCCAAAGAGCTGGGATGGAGATAAAGAATGAGATTCATACTGTTTTCGTGCCTGGTAACACAACATCCACTCTGCAGCCCATGGGTCAAAGAGGAATTTTGACTTGCGATTGTTATTATGTGGAATCTACATTCTGTAATGCTATAACTGCCATAAACGGTGATTCCTCTGATGGAATGGGCAAAATAAATGAAAACCTTCAAGTTTCACTATTCTAGATGTCATTAGGAAGATTTATGATTTACACAAAGATCAAAATAGCAACATTAACAGGCGTTTGGAAGAAATTGATTCTATTCCTCATGGATGAATATTAGGGTTTCACATCGTTAGTGGGAAAAGTAACTGCAGATGTGGTGGAAATAGCAAGAGATCTAAAATTAAAAGTTGATCATGATGACGTGACTGAATTATTGCATGTCATGATAAAATTTTAATAATGGGGTGTTGTTTCTTATGGATGAACAAAAGGAAAGTGTTTTCTTGAGAGGGAGTGTACTCTTTGCAAAGATGTTTTGAAGAATTTGAAATGACAATGACAGATTTACAATATCACATAAATTTAGTTGATAAAGCAGTGGAAGAGTTTGAGAGAATCAACTTTGATTTTGAAAGAAGTCTTGTAGATAAAATGCTAACGAATAGCACTGCATGTTACAGAGAAATCATTTGTGAAATTAAGAGTCAATACATGTGGCAAACTTTATTTTTTATTTATTTTTAGAAATTACAACTCTCCAACTTTTAGCAAACACCACCCTGACCAATCAGCAAACATCATCACTGAGGCAAAACCCTGCAGCAGCAAACAGTGCGTGGTTTACTAAAGGCTCAGACGGTGTAAGCATTTTTTAGTGATAAAGTATTTTTAATTGAAGTATATACTATGTTTATTTCAGAAATAATGCTATTGACATTTAACAGACTACATGGAGGACTGTCCAACCTCTTGGCATCTCTCGGCCACACCGGAAGAAGAAGAGTTGTCTTGGACCACACATTAAATATGCTGTGACACGTAATCACAAAAAAATCTCATGTTTTAAGTGAACTTACAATTTTGTGTTGGGCCTCATTCATAGCCATCCTGGGCTGCATGCGGCTCATGGGCCTCAGGTTGGACACACCTGGACTACTGTATCGTGTAAACCTAACTTCTATATGCACTAGGAAGCCAAAAGATCTGTGTGATTTATTTTATTGTGATACTCCCAGTTTCACAAATGAACCTGCGATATCTCTGAGGTATGCCTGTAAGTATAGTTGCAAAGATAATTTATTAAAGAAAAGTAAACTTAAGGTTCTTTTGAAATCATCTTCCTCTCCAGATTTCTCATTATTATTCTGCTGATTATGTTTTCCTAAGCTCAATGTCAGAGTCATGTTTGGTCTACTTCTACCCTCAACAGTTGAGTTGATTTTTCTCTGTATCCATCCTAAGTTTCTTTAACATGAGGCTGTAGCCAACTTTTGTGTTCAGTGCCTGGGAATTAAAATAAACTATGTCCAAAGAACTTAAGCATATAAAATTGTCCTCTGCGAATTAAAAGCTGCAAGCTAAATCTTTAAAAGTAGGTGTGCCAAGCCAACTAAAATTGACCTAATTGCTTGTGTGCTTAACTCCCAGGCAACTGAGAGTTAATCATGACCACTACTTGAAAGTATTAACATATCCTGAAAGGCATGGCTCCCTAAGAAGGTGAGATTGCAATATTGTTATACTTTTGGACCATTTGAATTTCTAATAATGTCATATCATAGCATCATTTAATAAGATTGACTAAGAATCATCAGATACTAGAGACTGGCACTTCGATTTATTATTTATATTCATTTGAGCCCCCCAAAATCCAAACTAGTATTTCCGTAATTTAAAAAATGGGTAAGATTAAATGACATTTGTCTGTTCAATAAAAAAAGATTCCTCAAAGGTTATAGTTTTATTACTGAACCGAAATGCGGTTTCAATTGCCCATTGCCACAAAAAGCTAACTCTGGAGGCAGAGGCTGCTCAGAAAGGAAAGAGGTTTTCATTTGGATGCTGACCAATCTAGGAGAATGGGGGCACTCCCTGTCTCAAAGCTGATCTCCTCTGCAAAATCCAGACAAAACCCAGCCAGCCTCAGCAAGACCAAACCAAAGGCAGTGCCCAGAATTCCTGTTCCATTTTAAAGTCACACCCTTTGGAGCCCGAGGTAGCTGCTAAGTGGCAATACAGATAGTTTAGCTTGTTTCCACCTACTGTCTGGCTTCAGGCTCCCTCCTAGAGGCTGTGTGTGGAGCTGGCACAGCCATGGCCATGTGACTACTAGGGCTGTAAGTTCCCATGCTTCAGTGCTAGAGAACATGGAAACACACCAGCGAATTCTCCACCAGGTCAGTGAGAGAGAGAGAGACTGCCTCCTGGAGGCTGCGGACCACATGACTGTTGGCTCAAGGAGAAGACAGGCCACTGTACCGTCTGAGCACAGGTCCTGACCAGTGAGTGACAAGGAGAAAGAGAGAGTTTCTTCATTCCCCTGGATTTATATTAGCTTTGGGGGAAGGATGGGTCTGGTGCTTTTTCAGAATGACCAATTAACTTCACAAACTTTTGTGCATTTTGGGTGGATCCACCTCCCAACCAATCCCTTCTTTCTCCAGACTAGACTGACAGGCCCCTTTGGTCCAGCACCTCCCCTCCTGTCAGTCTGACCTCTATTGTAATGTGTCTGCCTTCCCTTGGTCCCACCCCAATCCAGCACCACAAGCGGGTAGGAGGGCCATTATTCCCTGATCAATTATCTTGCTAACCTTTTGCACACTTAGTATAAGAACCTCCCCTTGCTGCCATCATGGCCAATGGGGAGACCCTCATGGCACTCTGTCAGCTCCACATCCCCCATGCCTAGGCCCTGCAAGCAGGGAGTTGCCCTCTCAGTGAAGAACCACTGAAAAAGGAACCCTAGAAGCCCCACATGGACACTCAGACACTCTCTACTCTCAATGATTATTTAACTTCATATTTCAAAACATGTTTCTTTCAAGAGAGAATCTTAGAATTGGGTTGCTACAGGTCTTTATCTTGCAGCACAATTATAATGAACTTTTGACTGTTTACTTCTTTCAATCTAAGGGCAAACAATCTTGCCTGACCATGAGCCCTCTAGTGTTCCCCATTCTTATTTACAGCAACCAGGTTATTTTTTAAACACATCCCTTATATATCACTTCTTTGACTAAAATATTACAGGTTCACTGTTGCCTGTCTCAACAGTAGACACCAGTAGCACATGAATCATACCTCAAGCCACTCTCTGGACTATGGTTTCAGTACAAACATTCTACACCAGATACATGAAATCCATTCACTCACAAAAGGTCTGTATTTCCCCCCACTGGTCTTTTCTCCATGCTTTTATCTCTACTTTCCTATACCACTTTCATTTGTAAATTACAGCATAAATTCTGGCTGTAATATATTCCTAATTCTTTTAATCATGATTGATCTCTTCTCAAGATACATTAATTCACTAAGATAGTTAACTATAGTAATGCATTGCATAATGAGATTTCAGTTAATGATGAACCACATGTATGACAGTGGTCCCATAATATAATGGAGTTGAAAAATCCTATCATCTAGTAACATTCTAGCCATTGTAATATTACAACATATGCATTACTCTCATTTAAGGTGGTACTGGTGTAACAAACTGACTGCACTGCCAATCATATAAAATCATATAAAATTTCATAGTGAATGGTTTAGCAGAAACTTTACAGACTTCAACAAGATCCTTAAAAAGTTTGCAAACATGGACTATAGCACCAAAAGGTTTTCACTAACAGAAAGGAATGCTCTTCGTGCATTATCTGCTTACAAGCAAATCTATGATGAAAAAAATAAACAAACCCAGCAAAATGTCATGGACAAAAAGTCCATGTGTTTTTATTCTGTAAAATAAAACACAGTTTTCATTTTCACCAGTAACTGTATTGATTTGGATATACTGCATATGTCGGCTGTCTTCTGAGTGGTAGAATGTCGATTGTTCTCAGCTAATGTTTCAATTTGACCCCTATCACCTTCAACTGGTCTACGCAACCATGGATCATTATCCAGAGAGAAATCTCCAGCATGAAACTTCACAAACTACTTTTGAATGTTCTATTGGTCACAGCACCTTCTCCATATACTACACAAATCTTTTGTTGTGTTTCAATTGTGGTTTTACCTTTCTTGAAATAATAAAGCATAATATGCCAAAAATGTTGCATATTTTCTTCCATCTTCAATATTAAAATGGGTACACAGAAACTCACCAATTTTGATTTTTTTAAATGACAGCTGTCACAATACAATCTAACAAAATTGTTTCAAGTGAAGTTAAAGATAGCTAAGTGCTAATAGAGCCATTGTATGAAAAGAAAAAGAAAAGTGAACTTTTTGGCCAATGCAATATTTCTGAAAAACGTGACATCTCCTCACAAAAAGCCTCAGGCAGGTCCTTCAGGAGGCCTTTCAGAAAAGGCATCGTTATCATAGGAGATGGCAGCTCCATGCATCTTATTCCCTCTGAAGATCCCCCAGTGGGATAAGATGTGAAGGTGGAAGACAGCAATAATTATGAACGTGACCCTGCATAGGCCTATGCTAAGGTGTGTGTTTCTGTCTTAGAATTTAACAAAAAAAAATGTTTTAAAAGTAAAAATAAATAAGTAATAGATAAATAGAATAAAAACCTTAGAGAATAAAATAGAAGAAAATATTTTTGTACAATTGTACCTGTTTGTGTTTTTAACTAAATGTTATTACAAAAGTCAAAAGTTTTAAAAAATTAAAAGATTTATGAAATGAAAATGTTACAGTAAGCTAAAGTTAATTTACTATTAATGAAAGATTTAAAAATTAATATAGAGTAGCCTAATCATACATTTTTTATGAAGTCTCTAGTAGTGTAAAACAAAGTTCTATACCTTCACACTCAGTCACCACTCACTCACTGACTTACCTGGGCAAATTCCATTTCTACCAGTTCCATTCAGGATAAGTGCTCTCTATATATGTATCATTTAGTATCTTTTATACTATATTTTTACTTCACCTTTACAATGTTATAGAAGTTTAGGTACACAAATACCATAGTGTAACAGTTGCTGACAGTGTGCAGTACAGTAGTGACATGCTGCGGCTGTACCACGCAGCCCAGGTGTGTGGTAGGCTGCACCATCTAAGTTTGTGTGAGTGCACTTTGGTGTCTGCATATTGATGAAATAGCCTAACAACTCATTCCTCAGAACATATTCCTGTCATTCAACAGCTCATGACTAATACTTATTGAAGATCTAATATATATCATATAGTATTCTAAGCACTACAAATAAAATGCATGCCTTTGGAGAGGCCATATTCCAGTGAGGACAATAAAAAACTAAAATGTAAACAAAACAGTAAATAATATAATTTTGGAATCTAAAAATTTCTAAGATGAAAATGAAACAAAATGCAGAAAACAGAGTTAAAGGAGGGAGTAGAGGGGTGTGTTTTCTGTAGGACTTGATGAACACCATCCTGAGCAGGTGGTATCTGAGCAGAGAGTGGAGGAGGTAAGGAAATCCTTGATTGGACTTTTAGAAAAACAAATCCTGGTACAGGTTAGAGCAAATGTACAGGCCTGTTGGTGGAAATGAGCTTGACAGGTTCTGGGTAATTCAGCTTTAACCTACTTATTGTATACTAATCTTGATAAATAAATCAGCCACTATAACAATAAGATGTTACAAATCGTTCAGTGGAAAACATAAATCTATATCTTTAGGGAACTGACACAATAATTTGCTGAACAGACACTGTGACAACTTAGACAACATGTAAATAATAACCTCTAATGAAAACATTTTGAGGGTTGTGCTTTATCTTATGCATGGCATATCAGCCTTTTCTAAATCTAACTGATCTCTCTTATGCCCTGAATATCACAAGACAAATTTTAAACAAGGTCTAATGGTCTTGAGTGGTATCTTTTTATAAAAGAAAACTTATATGGATGAAGAGGCAGAGGTGTGAGTGCTCCCTTCATTTCCTCCCTACATGTAGACTTTAATAAATTACAAAATACTATTTATTTAAAAGTTTAAATCTATCACTTTATTTTATTAGACATAAAATAATAAAATAAACCTTGTATTATACTCAGTTATGGAAGTATATCTCTCCATGGAGTCATGAACTTCCTGAGATCAGTGGCCATGTTTCATTTATCTGGGTAACTGCTCCCCTATTTTACATGGTATCTTGCAGAAGAGTTATTTATTACCTATTTATTGAAGAGTTATTTAATACCTATTTATTGAATAAATGAAAGTGTGTGTGTGTGTGTGTGTGTGTGTGTATCTTTCTGTAAGGACAGGCTTTACTACATTATAGATTCTAAATTTATCTCCTTTCTGTAAAACATAATTAATAGTAAGTAGTGTTTTAAAGTCTGTATTGTTTATTACTGTTGACTCAGAATCTACCAGTCTTCCCCTATAATAGGCTAACAAGTACATTTTGAATATTGAATAAAACATCTCCGACTATTTAATGAAATGAATATTGGTATTCAAAGCAATTAATTCATGAGTCCATTTGTTTTTTCAAATGACTCAACCCTTGCCCAAAACTTTTTTTGAAGAAAAAAAATTAACTTCTGAATGAGATGATGGGTTTTTCAACAAAGTCATATTGGCTTCTTTGTAAACATATACATCTGATCATTGACATGTGAGAGCCACTATCTCTGAATTAAAAAAAGAAAAAACACTTTCTGCTATGGCAGAATACTATAATAAAGTAGTATTTGAGGAAGTGTTCAGACTTAAATAGAAATGTGTTTACTTGATGTTAAATTCAGATTTTAGAAACAATTATTAATACATTAATGAGGAAATCAGCTTCTCTGTAATACATTGTAGCTGTCAGGAGAAAAGTTTCAGTAAAATTATTGAACCTAAATATTTGACTAAATAAGATAACTGCTTTAAAATGTGTATTATTAGCACAGGTTTCTAATAGTCTTTCTGATCTTTACTAATTAAAGAATCATTTTCCTTTATCTGAGGAGTTTGAAAATGACCCAAGACATTTTCTCCTTTCCACTAGAATCACAAAGCTTTGTCTCCCAATCACAGGGTGATGGCTGGGAAAGTCCTCAGATTGTACTCATGTATAAATATTAAAAGCCTGTAATCTTGATGAACTAGAGAACTAGGGTATATTTATCTCCTTCCTGGAATACAGTTCTTAATCATGGCAACATGCAACATATTTGCTTTTTTTTTTTCAATTCTGCATCTGTAGCCTTTAATTCTTTCATAAAATCTAAGCTCAAATAGTCATATTATCAACATAATATATTCTAATGTATACATGAGATCTCACTGTCTATAATATCTCAAGGGTCATTATCTATTCTCAATCATCAAATTTATGCACAACAACCAAGCACGCACACAATTGTCGCCTTTTCCCTCTACCAGAGGTTTTTCACTCAGATAACAAATCAGGGGGCGCTTAGTCCAGGCCCTCATTTCCCTGCCGCAGTGACCGCGTTCGCCATTGCAACTGGAGCTGAAGTCGTGCTCTTTGGGTCACGTTTTCCTTGATCCAGTTCTGTTTTTGCCCTTGGCAATATCAGCAGCTGTGATTATTGTATCTACCGCCAGGTGACAGAACTTAGCATTTCATTTTGGGGGAGAAAAAAAGGCAATGGAAAGAGATAGAAGGCTTAGTATTTGTATAACGTTTATGACATCTGCAAGTACCACACAGCTAAAAAAAAAAAAAAAAAAAAAAAAAAAAAAAATCTGAACCCTGCCTGCCTGGGGTAGAGGAGGCTGTCCTTCAGGCAACAGTACATTAACAATTCTTTTTCTCCCCTAGTAATTTGAGTCAGATGGGGAAAAAAGGTTGCAATTACTTCAAATCTCTTTCCAAGCTCAGTTCTGCTGAATGCTATGTTGGTATTCTTCTCATGATACTCTTTGTCGCTTATTCCTTTCCAGATCAAGGAGAAATCAATGCTTAAAAACAATTTTTTTCAAGATAGACATCCGTCCTGTAATCCAAAACAAAAAATCATTAAAAATCTTACATATTATCCAAAAAGAGAAAGGCTATTTTCTCTAAAATCGTATTTGTTTTCTTAGTTAGTGGGTAACCTAATGTAAGTTCACATACATGCACCACATTGGTTTCTAAATACTGTAAAAAGTTGTACAATTTAAAGTAAAAAAACTGTTCTCACACAACAAAAACGCTGCATCTCCAGATCACAACGAATCTGCAGCACATTTTTTTACGCTGAGCTCTAACAGTGCTGGCAACAAGGGCTCCACAACGAAGGTTGCTTTTCATTTTATCATTTTAGCTGGATCCTTCCCTCCTTTACACAAAATCCATCACCATCTTTTTCTTCATTGTATTTTTGGAAAAAGTTAATATTCTTTAAAAGCTTGAAATGACTGAAATATGCTGTTAGATCTCTCAGTAAAAGGGGTTGTTGTGAAGCAGGTAAATAAACACCTGTGCAGAAGTGTGCCACAGCTGTAAAGTCCTAAACACACATTAAAAACTCTAATTTAGCTCATAATTCTAAACCAGTTTATGCGGAGGCTCATTATTTGCAATGACAGATATGATTTTAGAAAATGTTTGTTTTTGTTCATGTGGAATCCACCCACCAGCATCATAGGCCCTGAGGATGCCATGGCTGTTTTCCATTTCTATGTGGGTACACACAATCTGACCCACTGCAAATGAGCTGTTAAAAATGTTCCCAAGCTCTGCCTGCCACTCTGGAGATGGCTTAGTGAAAATAAGAATTTGACGTGTTAGCTACAGGTCAACTTGAGAGCAACAGCCAAGGGGTGAAATCATTAAGTCCTTCCTCCATCTTTTGATAACTTCTTGATGGTCTGCTGAGCACCTTCAAGGGCAAAGGACAACGGGGCTGCAGCAGCCAAGCCAGCACCATGCTGACCCCTGAGGGAGCAATGCGAAGCCTGGGAGTGGGGGTGGGGAGCTTCTCCTGCCACTGAACTTTTCAGGGGTTTTATACAAAAAAAGAAACCAAAATATAGCACTTTTCCTCAGCTTCATTTGATTCCGTAGAACATTTTACACCATCCAGCCAGAGTTATAATTGCTATAATCACCACAATGGCTTCTTACATGAAAATTGTGTCCTTTAATGATTAGGTTATACTCACAATGAATGTTGCCTTTACCTTGTGAGTATAAGCAACATTGTGTCTAGTATAGACTAAAGTGTTAAAGTTTCTTAAAGACTCAATTGTTGTTCCATCTTAAAAGAAAATTAAATATTTGGAAGCTAAAATATCTTTAATTCCTACATTGGTGTTTTTTTGCTCTTTGACTATGGTATACATGGCTTGTCCAGAAAATGTCCAGTCATTGTTAATATAATGAGAATTGTTTGTGTGACATTGATGCAAGCTGGCAGCTAAGGAGAGTGGACGGGAATGTGTATGTGCGAACAATGATGACTTCACTGTACTAGTCAGTGGGGGTGGTAGACACTGCTGAGTGAGCATGTGTACTGTATGGCCATCACACTCAAAATAACTGAGAGAATAGAGCAACAAATTGGCATCAGATTTTTCTTTAAACTTGAACGCTCTTCCATGGAAACTATTTGGATGATTCAGAAGGCCCCAGATATGGGCAACTGGTGATTGGCAGCTTCATCACAAAAATGGACCCATTTATGCATCACCTCTTATTCAGTTTTTGGTGAAACGTAAAATTACTCAGGTGACTCAGCTCCACTACATCCCAGCTTTGGCACCCTACGACTTCTGGCTTTTCCCCAAACTAAAATCACCTCTGAAAGGGAAGGGATTTCAGACCATTGATGAGATTCAGGAAAATCTCAGGATGAGCTGATGGCAATTGGGAGAACTATGAGGTCCCAAGGGACCTACTTTGAAGGGGACTGAGGTGTCATTGTCCTATGTACAATGTTACTTATGCATTATATCTTCTTTAATAAATGTTTCTTGTTCATATTACATGGCTGGATGCCTTCTAGACAGACCTCTTATGTGTGTATAACTGGTTTACACAATAGTCTGAATTATGGGCATTAGGGAGTAAGGTGGTGTAAACATCAAACATCTTATGTTTCCCAATCATAATTTGCAACTCTATCATGCTAATGTCATTAATCTGCTCAAAACCCTGTAACAGATTAAATGCCAACACTCTTATAATGGCCTAAAATGACTCTTTCATATTAATCTGTAACCAAACAAAAAAACAGGGATTCTGCTGCCTGTCACCACAAAATCCAAATTTGTGATGCAGATGCTAGTTCAAAAGGAAAGAGGTTTTATTCAAGTGCCTAGTGATCTGGGAGAATGGTGAACTTCATCTCAAAGCCCTTCTCCTCAGCAAAACCATGGCAAAAGTCCAACAATCCTCAGTAAAACCAAATTTGACAAAAGTCAGTGTCCAGAGTTCCTGCTCCACTTTAAAGTACAGTGTTTTGGAGGCTGCAGGCAGCTGCTAAATGCTCAAAGTCTCCATCTAGGTGGCTTAGCTTATTTCCAGCTGCAGTATATGTCAGGCTGTAACAGGGTGAAGCCAAGCAGGGGGACCCAAATAGGGATCTGTAATAGGGTCCGTGTGTGTGTGTGTGTGTGTGTGTGTGTGTGTGTGTGTGATGTCCTCACCACCACAAGTCTGAACTGGGATGGGGTGCATGGAGCAGGGCCATTGAGAGTTGTTTTGAATAGCAACAGTTTTGCAGATACCCTCTAGAACAGTTGTTTAACATATCTATAACCTTTAACTAGTTTCATACATATGTTAAACAGCTGTGTCCATGCTTTGAGCTAAGGGGATGGGAGTGACTTCAACCCATGACATAACTGGAAGGCAACCCCCCCTGGTTACAGAGCCTGTGTAAGAGCTTGGAGATAACTGGCTCCACACCACAGGGCCACACCTGCCCAGACTTACTATGGTAGTCCAGTAAAGCTGGAAAAATACAGGGATGCTGGCAGCCCATGACCAACTGTGGGAGGAGTTGGAAATGGTGCAGCAGAGGAAGATTGGCACTGGGATTTAAACCCAAGCGCAACAGCCATGCAGGGTCTTTTTGGGACCATGTGGCATGGGCAGAGAAGAACCATGAATTTCTATTTCTTTTTCTGAGATATGGTGCCCCAGACTGGGCAGAGAGCGGAGGAAGGACTGTGCATTTGTGGGTATTCTAAAGGACTTTGGGATCTCAATGAAGACATTAAGTTATTACTCTTACATTTGTATTACTCTTTAAATAAATAATCCCACCAATCTCTGGCATTGAAAGATGTCTTTCCCTGGCAGCAGGCAAGGCAAACCCAGTATGGGGTGGGGGATTCCTGAAGCACAAGGGGTATTGTTCACCACCCCATCTGTCCTGTAACAAGGCTCCCTCCTAGCATTCAAATGTAGAGCCTGTATGGCCATGGGCTAAATGATCATGTGGTCCCAAGCAAGAGATCATGCAAGAGCACAGGCAAGAACATCACTGAGTGGGCAAAGGAGGCAGGCTCCTTTCTAGAGGCCATGGGCCAGTGCACCGTGCAAGTCCAGGTCAGGAACCAGAGCAATTTACCAGCCATAGTGAGAGCCTCCTTGTTCTCCTGGGATTATATTAGCATGAATGTGGGGCAGGCTAGGTTTTTTTTCAAAATAACCAATCAATTTCCCAAACTTTTAAGAGTTTCAGGTGGGTCCACCTCCCAACCAATCCCTTCTTTCCCCAGTCTAAAATTCCTCTTTCATCAGCACCTCCCCCTGCACCATTTTGACTACAACAGTGCATGATGGGACCTGCCTTCTGCTGCTCCCATCCCCAATGTGGTACCAAAAGATGAGAGGGCTTTGTCCTATCCAGTTATCTTGGTAGCTTTTCGTGCTCAGCCCCTATTCATTGACATTTCTAGCTTTCCACATGCTCAGTGTAAGAACCTCTCCATTCCACCAGCTTGACCAATGGGGAAGACTCTCTGGTGGTCCGGACAGACTGTCTACCAGTAACAAACCCTCCCCTCTTTGCCTTCCTGGTTGTCTAGTCTCCTCTCCCACTACTGTCTTTTGGACCTCCTTGTTCTCAATTAAACATGATAGTCATGCATCTTTCATAGGACTTGGCACAGCCATTCACTCTTCCTAGAATGTTATTTGACTAATTCTGTTTGTCCTTAAATTCCATCCTCTCACTGAAGTTCACCCTGACCACGCTATTTAAAAATGACTTCTCTTCCCATTGAATACTCAATTTCCCTCACCTTGCACTATTTTTTATTGGCCATAACCCTTTTCACCTTCTAAGGTAGAATGCAACTTACTTAACTTTGTATTTATTATATATTATCTGTCTTCTGTTACTGTGATCCATCCAAATCACCCAGAAAAGTTTGGTGTATAGCATGTGCTCAATAACTGCTTGAATGATTCCTCTTGTCCTTTAAGGCTATGCTTGGTAGATGCCTTAATTTACAAGTAACTTTTCAGTAAAACAGATAATCAAGCTAATTTAACATATTTTAAAATTTCAATCTTATATTCTTCTTTATATCCAAAATTTGCTATGCTTCAGCCTAAGAGATTTTTTTTAATTATTATTTTAGAGAGAGGGAAAGGGAGAGAGAAAAGAGAGGGAATGAAACTTCGATGTGAGAGAGAAATTTCAGTCTCTCATCATATGTGCCCTGACGGGGGACCAAACCCATAACCCAGTCACATGCCCAGACCAAGAATTAAACCAGCAATCTGTGGCTTTGTGGGATTATGCCCAACCATCTGAGCCACACTGATTAGGGCCAGCCTAAGAAATTCTGATTGAGGGCATGGTAGGTTACTTTTCACTCCAGTGAAGGCCATATTTTTTGTTTGTTTTGTTAGTTGCTTTTATTCTTGGGTAATTTATTCTTTTTGATTCAATAAGAGACATTCTTATGGGTCAACTTGGTTAAGCTACAGTCACCAATTATTCAATCAGACATTAATCTAGGTGTTGTTGTGAAGGTATTTTGTAGATATGATTAAGTTTATCTTCAGTTTAATTAAGCAAAATTATCCTGGATAATCTGGATGGGCCTGATTCAATCCACTTAAATGCCTCACAAGGAGAACTGAGGCTTCCTTTAAGAAGAACTATGACCTGTGGAGAGCAGTTTCAGGCTGTGCCTATTTCTTTCCGTCTACACTTGCAGACAGCCTGACCTCCAGATTTCAGCATTGCCTCATCGTTTAAGCCGATTCCTTCCATTAAACCTCTTAATGCATATCTCAAACTATTCTATTTCTCTGGTTTAGGACTGACAGATGCACCTTTCATATAACTGACCTCCTTAAATGGATTGAGGGTGCTGGAGCAGAAATCAAGGAAAAAGGGAAACCTTTTTTTTTTTTTCTTTTTTAAAAACCTGCTAGGTGTTTTGGTCTTTATTCACACTCAGTTACTATTGAAGCATAACCAGTGAGGCCGACTTGATAGTCACTCACTGCATAGAGCACAGAAGAGAGCTTTTGGGTGTGCTGCAGAGATGTCCCTTCTGCATACTCCCTAGAGAGAGAGGTGTGATCTGGTTTGACATTTCTAGACCACTTCACTATCCTCAACAAGTACCTGTTTCGTAGTCTCTTGATTCTGGGTTTTCCTCACCTGCAAGTCTTTCCTCTGGGGTGAGGTCCTGCAAGATGTTTCGGGCATTGGTATTTTGGTGCCACCACCTTAAGTTCATATATCTTTGACGCATCACTTTGTGGGAAGCCATACTTGATCCTCTCTTTACCCTATCATCATTCCTCAGTCCTTTTCTACTCAAATATACACAGAGAAAATCATACATGTTTCTATCAAAATCTAATCTGAGAACATGTTACTAATCTATCCATTCATCACAGCCAGTATTGATCTTCATGAGAGACTTTACTGTCAACCTACTCACTTGGCATAGAGTGGGGTTGCAGAAGGCAAGCACGTAGAGGAAAGAGAAAAGCTACAGCAATTCCCCTAGAGACTAGTGATTCCTAACTCTCACTGTTACTAAAGACATAGTGCTCAGAATATGAATACGTAAACTAAGGTTGGAAAGTCATGGTAATGATGAGATAATATTAGGGTCAATTCTGCCCCCTCTTAGTAAATTCTGTAGAGATATGCAGCTGGCAGTGTGGTATTGGGGCTCCTTTTAGAATATGGCCAATTGGTGCCATTTGTGTTCAAGTATAATGCATTAGCCAAATTTCCATGTAACAAGAAAAGTCTCACTCAGGATCTTATTGCAAAATTCACTCATAATTAAAGAAGAAATTCTACTATATGCTGCAATATAGATAAGACTTGAAACCATCATGCTATGTAAAATAGACCAGAGAGGAAGAGACACATAATATATAATTCCATTTAAATCAAGTACATATAATAGTTAAATTCATAGAGACACAAAGCAAAATTGTGACTTCCAAAGGCTAAGGGAGGAGAGGAATACACTGTTATTGTTTAATGGATATAGAGTTTCTGTTTGGGATGATGAAAAAGTTCTGGAGATGGATTATAGTGATGGCTGCACAAAAATGTGAATGCACTTAATGCCACTGAACCACACATTTAAAATATTAAAATTTTATGCTATGTATATTTCAACAAAAGAGCAGAGAGAGAGAGAATGAGAGTTGCCCAAGAGAGGGATGGGAAGAGAAGGATAGAGTAGGAGGGAGGAGAAGGGGAGAGAGAGAGAAAGAGAGGGAGAGAATCATCATAAGGACTTAACTCCTCTGAAGTTCAATACCTTGTTTGGTGTGTTAAGAGCCATGCCATAAACTGAGAAGATTCCACAAGAATTCAGCTGCTTTCTGTGTACCCAGCAGAAATAGTCATTATTAACTGGGAATATTTGAACTGCTGAAGATACTATGTGCTACATACATAAATATACGGTGTTTATTGGAATTTTTTAGAAAAGATTCATCCATTAAGAACCGAAGGACCAAATTTTGGCTGATGCATTAGTTTCCTGTGGCTACTATAATAAATTACCACAAATTGGGTAGCTTGAAACAAAAGAAGCTTATTCTCTCACAGTCCTGAAGACCAGAAGTCTGAAAACAAAGCATCGGCAGGGTCACCCTCCTGCAGAGGCTCTGGGGGAAACTCTGTGTCCTGCCTCTCCCAGCTCCAGGTGGCAGCCAGTGTTCCGGGGCTGGAGTCTCCTGTGTGCATCAGTTTCCTCTGTGTGTCTCTCTCACAAGGAAATTTACATGAAATTTAGGGCTAACCAGGTAATCCAAGATTATTTCCTCATCTCAAGATCCTCAATTTAAGTACACCTACAAAAAGACCCTTTTTCCAAATAAATAATCAATCTCACATTCTAGGGATTAGTATATAGATGTATCTTTGTGGGGGGTGGGGCACCATGTAGCCCACTACAGATGACAATGTATAGATTATATTTATATATTTAATTTCAAATTATTTATTTATAAGTAACATGGGAAAATATCATTGAAATTGCCTTTGAACTGGACTCTTGGTTTCTTCCAATTGCCTTCATATTATCTCTTGTCAATATAACAGAGAGCATGATTCTTTTAAAACACAAGTGAAAACCTGCCAGTTTTTTGCAGAAAACCCTTCAATGATGCCCATCCTCTCCCACTCCCAGTCTCATAAAGCATAAACCCCAGGTGTTGGCGTGTGCCCCCCAGGCCCTACAACATCTGCTGCTTCCCTGCTCTTTATCTTTTTTGGCCTCATTTCTCAACACTCTGAACCTCATCCAATGTGCCACAGCCACGAAGTTTACTCATTTGTTTGCTGTTCCCTGAGCTTGTCAGGCAGGTTCCCATCTTTACATTCATTGTTCTTTCTGCCTTATTTATAAAATATTGATGTGGTTTGCAAATTTCCTTCCTAAATCTTTGCTGAAACATCACCATTTCAGAGGCTTACTTTACCTATTTTTCTCCTAACTACTCAGCATCTTCTAATATAGTATACAGCTCACTTGTTAATTTTCAGTGTATATATTTCATTCCACACATTGGGAGGCCCAGGGGATTTTTGACAGTTTTGTTCACTACTGTATCCCTGGAGACAAAACAATTTCTGACACATAAAAGTTTCTCAATAAATATTGTTTGAATGCATAAATCTATAAAAAAAATTCATCCGCCCTGGCTGGTGTAGCTCAGTGGATTGAGCGCGGGCCTGCGAACCAAAAGATCGCGGTTCGATTCCCAGTCAGGGCACATGCCTGGGTTGCAGGCCAGTTCCCGGCAGGGGACACACGAGAGGCAACCGTACATTGATATTTCTCTCCCTCTCCTTCTCTCCTACCCTTCCCCTCTAAAAGATAAATAAATAATAAATTTAAAAAAAAATAAAAAATAAAAAAAATTCATCCATATATTGTTCTCTGTATAAATGCTGAAGAAAACATAAACAGATAAAAATATTTCCATGTTACTGTATGTTTGGCTAAGTTTAACATAAGTCAGGATTTAATGTGATAATATTCTCTGTAGTGTTCTAAATATGGCAATAAGTGAAGCATCTTTTGAAAAAACGGCATGGAATATTTCAGACGGAGGGGAACTGCTCAGGGAAACTTCAGGTAAAAGGTGTAACAGAGGAATTTGAATCATAAAGATAATTTTGGTTTAATGTTTTGACATAGCTTATAGAAATAAATCATTTTACATATATTTTTTTTAGTTTTTCTAATTCTGAGTCAAAGAGAGCAAATGAACTAGATAACAGTGCTAACCAGTGCCTTCCAAAGCCTGTCCAGCCGCTTCCCAAACGCCTTGTTCAAATTACGTAGGAGACTGAAAGTTCTTGTCCGCATGGAAGGGGGATGCAGTCTACAGCTATTCCTTCTTCCTGGGGCTGTGTTTGGGTAACAGCCCGAATACCTTTGTGATTTGAAATTCAACTCATGTCACCAAGATGCAAAGAGATTAATTGAAATATTTATTTTTCTATGGGCAGATAGCAAAGGCATAAAAATTAGCTTTTTCTGTTTTTCTCAAGCTCCATATCAGTGTTATAGATCTTTGGTATCTGAATTGGCTAGGCAGTAGCAAAGCACAATCAGGAAGTACAACTGTATAATCAGGAATAACCTATCTTTTCATTTCACCTAAGGGTGTTGTGAAGGTCCTTTTCAAAGCCCATTAACTACACAGTAATAGTTTTTTGTGTGTGATTTGCCATTTAGTGTATGTAAAGAGTTCATATATCTGTTCACATTCTGTTTCATGGTGGCCCTACAAGGTTTGAAGTATTGCAGAGCTTGGAAAAACCTGAAGAGATTAGCCAAGGGTGAAGCTGAAAATTTGGATTTCAGCCTATATTTAAAAAAAAAAAAATCTTTCCTATGGGAAAAGACCAAAACCATAAAAAAAATTCACTAAGCTCCCTTTCTTATGTACTGCAAGTTGATTCAGGGTTAACAAAATAGTTTTGAAATACTTATGTTGGCAACAGAAAAAAAATATTGAAGGAAGAGACATCCATTCTTCTGATACTTTTTCAAAAGAAAAATACTAAATTATTTCCCAAAGGAAAAATAAATATTCATCTAGTTAATTTCCCAATGCTTGTAAATTTAACTACACATAAATCCAATTTCAATATTAAATTACCAATGCTCAGGCCCTGACCAATGTGGCTCATTGGTTTAGCACTGTCCCACAGAGTGAAAGGTTGCCAGTTCAATTCCCGGTCTGGGCACATGCCTGGGTTGGCAGTAGTCCTGGTAGGAATATGTGCGAGAGGCAACTAATTGGTGCTTCTGTCACTCACCGTTGCTCCTCTCTTTTCCTTCCTTCCCCTCTCTCTAAAAATACATAAATAAAATCTTTAAAATGTTTAAATTACCAATGTTCAGCATGCATACTATATTGTTCTAAAGTCAAAAGTATAATGTGGTCTAGGTGAGAAGGTTACACCTGATGTTTCCTTCTGTTAAGGCAATCCCGGTATAAGTGTCTCCTCTACCTCACAAAGTAGCATAAGTTATCTGTTCTGTGTGTTTGAGATATGCTCTGGGTATGCTGTAGCTCACTCCTCCCTCTTCCTTCATGAGGGCACTCAATCAAGCCAAAGGAAACAGATATTCTCTTTTACTCCTCCTTGATTTAAATTGTGTAAGAGTAGAGGTCAGCCCATAGAGTAGTTTCAGGATGTAAATCTATATAAATATGTGATTTAACATGAAGGCGTATCATTATTGTCATATGCCTGCAATTTCCTCTATTAACATCTTTAGTAATCAAAGGAGATATTTGTATTTCCATCTGCCTGGTTGATTGATCTTATATTTCGATTGGTTTGAACATGGGACAGGATAAACAAAGGTCATTGTCTTCCCGTCTCTTTTCAAACTCCAGTGATGAAATTGTGTATTTATTTATGGAGGCTTAGTCTATAAAACATTGTGACTTTACCTATAAATAAAATGTGCATGATGTCTCTTTTTAATAGCTTTTATTATTTCTAACATTCAAATAAAGATTGAGGTTTTTGATGGCCAGATATTTGTTCTTATGAAATGTTTTATCACAGTAATTTGTACATTTATTTAATTTATGTTTATTAAATATCAAATATCAGTAAACTTATGTTAACTAATAACCCACCATAGGCTTGGAAGAGTTCAAAATCTTTCTTCTAGACTTATGACTAAAAGAGATAAGGCACTGCATCCTTAAAATAAGTCTGTTACTTAAATTTTCTTCTCGCAGTTGCTATAACTATTTTTATACACATTTCTAACTAATTCTAAATGTAATCAACTCCCCTAACCAATACGTGGGAATAAAGAACTTTAGTACTTTAACTCTCACTGGACAGGTCTCATCAATCAAATCCTTATTATTGTTTTCTGGACTTTCCATTCTAGTTCTTATGGTAGCACCAAAAAATTGCTATTATTTTTTCTGCCATCTACTTAATGCTCTTCCTTGTTCTGGCTCCATAATATATTTTGTTTTTTTTTCTAATTATAATTATATCATTGGAGTTCACTCAAATAAACAGTAAGTTTTAATATACCTAGAGGCCTATACAAACCCTAGAATGGCTGAGTTAATAAAGTTCAAGGAATCCCTTACAAAATATCTCAGCCTGAAATACCAACACAGGCACTTCTTAGAAGGTTACCAGGTGTCAACTGAAAATCTTAAGAAATCCTGCAGAAGATGGCTACAGTGACTATGTAGTGCTTGAACATCTCCAGATCCCCACATTAAACTAGACAAACAAATGGCAAAGCCAAAAGCTCATGGGCAGTATTTATAACAAATATAGGTAGCAAATATAAGCAGAGACTCCAAATCACATGCAAGTGAAAATAAATTGCCATTAGCCATAAGACCTACATGGTATCAGAGTCAGAGGATGCTGAAGAAAGTAGCCTTCTGAAAGACCCGAGAATAGGAAAATGCAAAAATGTAAGTCTTGACACCATAAAAGTCCTAGAGGAAAGCATAGGCAAGAAAAATTCAGATATTCTGTATAGCAATATTTTTGCTGATATATCTCCTAGGGCAAGGGATATAAAGAAAGAAATAAACAAATGGGACTGCATCAAATTAAAAAGCTTCTTCATGGCTAAAGAAACCATCATCAAAATGAAAAGGAAACTGACTCTGTGGGAAAACATATTTACCAATGATATATTGCCAATATATTTGTCAATGATAACTTGGACAAGGGTTTGATCTCCGAAATATATAAAGAACTCACACGACTCAACACCAGGAAGACAAACAATCCAATGAAAAAACGGGCACTTCTGAACATACATTTCTCCAAAGAGGACATACAGAAGGCCCATAGACATATCAAAAGATGCTCAATATCACTGGCCATCAGAGAGATGCAAATTGAAATCACAGTGAGATATCGCCTCACACTGGTCAGGATGACCATCATCAATAAATCAATAAACAACAAGTGCTGGCGAGGAGAACAGGGAACCCTAGTGCACAGTTGGTCAGAATACAAACTGGTGTAGCCACTGTGGAAAACAGTATGGAATTTCCTTAAAAAATATAAAAATGGAACTGCTTTTTGATCCAGTGATCTGCTGCTGGGAATATACCCTAAAAATTCTGAATTACCAATTCAAAAGAATGCATGCACCCTTGTGTCCATAGTGAAGTGCTGGAAACAGCCTAAGTGCCCATCAGTAAATGAGTGGATCAAAAAACTATGGTACATTTATACAATGGAATTCTATGCAGCAGAAAGAAAGAAGGAGCTTTACCTTTTGTAACAGTATGGATGGAACTGGACAATATTATGCTAAGTGAAATAAGCCAGTTTATTTCAAAGACAAAGACTATATGATCTCACCTATAAGGAAAATCTGATGAACAAAATAAACTAAAGAACAAAATAAAACCATAAGCATGATAATATAGAACGGACTCAAAGTGACCAGAGGAGAAGAGGAGGGGGATAATGGTGGAAAGAAGGGGAAGAGACTAGACAAAGCACATGTATGAGTGATCCATGGACATGGACACCAGTGCGGGGACTGACTGTGGGAGTGGGGGATGAGATGGGTGGAGGGGGGCAAAGGGGGAAAAATTGGGACAACTGTAACAAAATAACAATTAAAAAGGGTTTAAAAATAAAATTACAATAATAATTACCAACAGTTTAATATAGTGCAAAATTTCATTACTTAGTTATTAGTTGCTAGCCAGAAAATAACAACTAAATTTTGTATTTCTGTTAGTATGGGAAAGAGTGAATTGAAAAAAAAATAATTATGGCCATGGAATAAATAGGAAATTCTTAGGCTTCTTCAAAAAAAATTGTGGTATTCTTAGATCATTTGATTAATATTGTTTTAGATGGAAATAAAATGTCAGCATTAAAAAAATTAGCCAATGTGAATTCATAGAAGCTGGAACTGGGAGAGGCATTGCCCAACCCAAAGGGTTCCTCACCATTGTCTAAAGATGGTAAAGCAGTTACAGCCTACAAAATCTCAAAACTGACCAAACAGGAATCTCTTACAGGAAATGTTACAGAATGAACCCGTTTGGAAGCCTACATACTGTTACTGAAACAAGCCCCCTCCCCCAGGGTATTTCTGTCACTATGGGTTCTTTGCCCACCTCCAGAAACTGTGGCTCTCAGTGCCAGAGATGGTAAAAATGAAAGGAACTACTTATTGAAATTTATACAGGTTTAGGGTAATGGCATAATGTCACCATTAAATTTCAAAGTCCCTTTAAAACACCCACAAACACACACACACAGTCCTGCCTCCCCTTTCCCCACAGTCAGGCCAGTCTCAGGAGTACCGTATCTCAGGAAAAGAAGTAGAAGTCTGTAACTTGGCTAGGCTTCGGAGTCCTCCCAGTAATCTGTGCTCAACTGGGCAGGTCTCCTGCAGTCTTTAGTACCATCAGCAGATGTGTCGCTGAGATCTCCAGTTCTTAATCCAAACCCACGTGGCACCTCCTCATGGACCATCCTTAAGAGTCCTTTCAACTCTTTTCTTCCTGCATGGTCTCGCATTGTTTTCCCTCATTTTCTTCCCATTGTCTTTCATCGTCTCCTGTCCCTTGTGGTAGCCTGCCTTTAGTTTTAATCTCAGCCTGGAACCTCCTCTGTAACCCCATTTCCGGCTCCTCCCACAACTGGCTACACCTGCCAGAACTCCCGCATTTTTCTGCCTTTCTCAGCTTCCATGGTTAATCTAGGCAGGCTTGGCCCCCTGGCTTGGAGGGAAGCATCTCCTAGTTCTCAGGCAGGCACTGTAACCAGGAAGCTGCCTCTCAGTTATATCATGGGTCAAAGTCACACTCATCTCCCTAGCTAGCTTGCTGTTGATATGCAGAATAACCGCTTTTGTGTATAGATATGAAGCTATCCTGCTGTTATTGATATACAAAAGGAGGCTCTTTGAAGTTTAAAAAAGAGATTTTCTTGTATCATGATTCCTTCTAAAATTTAGGGAACATAATTTAACATTTGAAATGAGTATCAGAAAACATGCACTTGCAACCTGGACAAAGAAAAAAGAGAATATGGAAGAAAATAGAATTTCTGTAAACAATGACATCATACCATGAAGACATAACCACAATATAAAACAAAACTGTAACTTGATACAATTTTTTTTATGTAAAAAACTCTGGAAGAAAAAAAGAGAGAAAAAAAAGAAAATATTTTCAGAAGTAAAGATCAAGAAAAACTACAGGAGCAAATAAAAACAACAATAAGGGAACCAGAGAGTGAAAATATGTCTTATTTTCTTAAATCTAAAAAAAATAAGAAAAAGATAAGAGTGATTTGGCAGAAAATAACCATAGTCACAGGATGCTAAGACAATCAAACACATTTTAATAGCAGTCCTGAAAAAAAAAAAATTCAAGTATAAGACAGAACAAGTTACTCAAGAAAATTTGATAAAATAAAAAAATTACTGAATAAAATTTTCTAAAATAAAGCTAAATATTGAAATACCACTCTATATAATGGGGGATATCAGCCTGGATAAACAAAAATCAAGTCATATTCTTATAAAATCACTCAACTTTAATGATAAAAATGTATTTGAAGACCTAGAAAAATAGAGCAGGTGATATATAAGGAAAAGGATAATCATTATCAACTTCATATAAAGAAATGCACTATTTCATAAATGGAGTAACATATTTAAGATTCCCAAGGGGAAAAATGTGAGTTAAAGACTTTTATAGCCAGAAAAACAGTCTTTCAAGTACAGAGTAGAGTTGAACATTTATTACCAAAACTATATGGATTATTATTTCTATAGGCCTTTTCTTAAGAATCTACTGGACAACAAGCTTCAGACAGCCAACATTACAGAAGAGATTTTGATATAGACTAGCAATGAGCACTAAATATATAATCCCTGCTTTAAGTAAGAAAAAGTGATCATTAAAAGGGAGAGAATATAGTGACTAATGGCTATATGTTCTGACAAGGTATAAATAATCAGCCATGAACTATTGGAGAACGGGGAGAGCCTGTGCAAAAATTAAGTAGTGGTCCTATTAAAGTAGTGGTACTACTAGCTTGTTAATTTGAGATATTTGTGAGTGTCTGAGTCAGCTAGGGCTACCATAAAAAATACCAGAAATTGTCTGACTTAAAATGACAGAAATATATTTTCTCATAGTCTGCAGGCCATAATTTCAAGGTCAAGGTGCCTTTGGGGTTGGCTTGTAGTGAAACATATCTTTCTGGCTTTCAAAAAAGTGCCTTCTTGCTCAAATAGCCTCCTCTTTGTGTCCATGCAGAGAAAGATATCTCTGGTGTTTCTTCCCCCGCTTTTTAGGACAACAGTTCTGTCAAATTACCCCACACTTATCATCACAATTAATATGTATTACCTTCTTATAGGTCCTATCTCCAAATATAGTTACAACAGGGGTTTCAGCTTCAACATATAAATTTTGAAAGATACAATTCAGTCTATAACAGTGAGTGTGATATGGGATAAAGTAAGTGAATAATTATGAGATTTTCTAATTGTATCATCTTATGTATGAGTGAATGAGTATTCCGTGCGTGAAAAGAAAGAGATATGAATGCAATATAAAGTGGATTAAGTGCAAACCCTGTCATCCTGCATTTAATTTGGTAGTGTCACTCTTTACTCATGTCATATTTTATTACCCTCCCACACACCCTAGCTTTATCTATTTGAAAAGCCAAGATGAAATTAACAAGCCAAGAGCCAATGAGTACTTCTAACTTCCTGTTTGTAAACATTATTCCACACTGAAAGAAATTAGGATCCTTTAGAAAATGGTTACTTCTAGGAAATGAGCAGTAAATGTATAAGATTATCATAAAATATTGTCATATTCCTTGCTAGTAGGGAAGTTATCAAAGATTGATAGGATCATGTCAAAAAATTTAGGGATAACATATAAATGCACCCACTGGAAGGAAGGAGACCTGACAGAATGGTGACCACACAATAAAACACACACATAATGTATCATAGAAATGTACACCTGAAATCTATATAATTTTATTAACCAATATCACCGCAATAAGTTCAATAAAAAACAAAAAATAAATAAAAAGCACTCACTAGTCAAAAATGGAAAAATTTACCGTCAATATGGAAAATCATTGCAATAAACTGAAACTCATCAAAGCTTTTAATTTAATGAGTTTTCATTTTGGAGAATAATAAGAAAATTTATCCATTATCTTGACAATTGAAAATAAAGAGAAATAAGTCAAATCTGAATGCCCTATCTTTTCTGTATGAACTCTGCCACTGGAAAACCAAATAATGGCCCTGGCTAGTGTGGCTCAGTGAATTGATTGTCGGCCTGCAAACCAAAGGGTTGCCAGTTTGATTCCCAGTCAGGGCACATGCCTGGGTTGCAGGCTAGATCCCCACTAGGGGGTGCACAAGAAGCAACCACACATTGATATTTATCTTTCTTTCTCCCTACCTTCTCCTCTCTTTGAAAATAAATAAATAAAATCTTTCAAAGAAAAGAAAACCAAATATCAGTTTAAAGGAAGTACCACTGTACAGAGAAAAATATTAAAAAAGAAAAAGAAAAAAGAAAAAAACCTCAAGCAAATATCCCTAAACAACAGACGCTGACCAACTTATTATCTGCCATATACTGAAATTTTCTAAAAGCCTCAATGTGAAGACAGATGCACATCATAATGGTAACTATAATAATATTAAGAAAAATATATAATTCATATTTGTAAAATATATAGATTTTTATTAAATGATTATATATTAAATTTCTTCTATATATTCATTTCTAAGCTGTCAAATATTAATATTTCTGAGATAGATATTATTTAAAAGGCATTTCAGTTCTTTGACAGTCTGGTATAGCTTAAAGTCCTACCTCAAATAGAATAATCACATACAGGTATTAAATAAAATATGTAACATTATAAAAAGTAACTATATTCAAATAGATATCAAATATTTAATTATAATATAGTAAATTGATTTATGCATTTTGATTAATGCATTAAATATTAATATCTTGATGTGGGTTTAATAATTGTCATAATTTTAAATTAGTAATATTTCAAGATTATCTGTAGCAATTGCAATGAGATATGAAAATATTTGATCAACATGGGTAATCCTACTGTAGATTTTTGTCAAAATTCATGACTAAGAAAAAGCTAAATTTTAATTAGAGGATAGTAAAACTATAGTTGTAATTTTTTTTCTTCCTGTTGTTACATCACCTATCCATGGACTTTTGGGGGATATTTAACACTGTGATTAAAAACCTCTAAATAAAACTAATTTACTAGGCCTCTGTTCTTTTAAGAGGAAAGAATTTGCTTCTAATCAATTCTTAATTGATTTATTTATCATGTTATATATTTATAATTTTTAGTATGACTGTAACATTAAAGTGTTATAGTTAAGTATTTTACGTATGCTCAATTGCTTCAATAGCAAATACAATTAAGAACATTAATAATTAACATTTATGCATTATGATGTTAATATTTCTTTTATATATGACAGGAAAAACTTTGCTTTCATGGTATAACTCTAATATTCATAACAAAGAAATCCCAAAATATTAAGAGCAAGAAAATATAATAAATTATAATATTATAAATTTTAAAACATTAGCAATAATGTGTGAAGGTATGAATAAAGAGAAGACAAGCTAAATGTATATGCAATTTGAGAATGACAAAAAGTTAAGATAAATTTTATTAAAGGCTCTTAAAATATTAAATTATTAAAATAATATATCAATCAATATTCCCAAGATGCAGCCATAATAATTATTAATACTTTTCTATATTTGTTATATGTTTGTGTTTAATTTGTACCTCAAGTATGATTCATGATACACTATGTCCATCGTTCTGTGCAAAGCCTCTCTTATTTTACTTAATTTTGTCATTTCCCACCTCCATCCTCATCAACGAGTTACTGATAGGCATCATTATAATATATGCCTGATTATATATATCAAGAACATATAGCTGATATACACTTTGCTATCAATATAACTTCTTACTCTAAAATGTAAAAACCTATTTTAAGAATTATCCAGATTACAGTTCATAAATCTAAATTATTATTTAGATTCTTATTGTATTGTATTTAAAACTACGTATGCCTCACAATTTATTCAATGCATTAGTCAGGTTTTTCTGCAATAATTCTGTAAATTCTCAGTGGCTTACACACACTTATTCCTGTCCATGGACACATCACAGCAATTACATCTCCGTTGAGGTCAGTCAAAGTCAATAGTGCAGAGAATTGTACTCTGCCCCCAAGGAGGTCAGGATGCAGTTGGGGAGGAAAAGAAAGTAAACATAATGCTATCACACCTGTTAGTAATTCCTAGCCACCGCAATGATGAATTTTCTAAAAAAAAATGCCTTCTGGTGTACCTGTCCAAATTACTATTGGGTGTTAATTAACTGGCAGTAGATTTTCTGGACTTTAAAGTTCTATCAATAATGACTGCCATCGGTCCTGCCAGACTGCTTTCAGAGTGGCTGTGCCCATTGTATCCCAGGTTCTCATTCTTCCAAAATCATAACAGTGTTTAATGTCATTTTTCTTTTTTTTCCAAATCTGATGTAAGTAAAGATATTTCTTATTTTTTTATGTTTGTTTTCTTTTTAATACATCTTTTCAGAGATGTTATATACTTCTTTTATAGTTTTTATTCAGGCTTCCCATTCAGTGATTTGTCTATACTATTTGTCCTTTTTTTCCTATTGATTTCCAGACATTCTGTAAAATCTAGATGTTATTCCATCAGTAATATATATTCACCCAGTCTTATAATCTATATTCACCTTAAATTAGCATTTCTGTCACTTCTTCAGTGAGCAGAAATCCTGAGTTTTGAAAAGTATTTATTTCAATCTTTTATTAATGCATATGGTCTTGGAGTATTATTTAAAAGGATTTTACTATCCAAAAAGTAACAGAGGAATTCTGCATTTTCTTCCCTTAATTGTATTCTCCTTAACTTGGAGTTTTATACATTTGGAATTTATGTTTATTAGTTGTTTAAATTTATTTTTCAATTACAGTCAACATGCAATATTATATTAGCTTCAGTACAACATAGTGATTAGATATTTGAATACCTTGCAGAGTGATAGCGCCAATAAGCTTAGTACCCATTGGGCACCATATATAGTTATTACAGTATTATCGGGCATATGCCCTATGCTGTAGCTTACATGCCGTGAAGGATTTTATAACTGACAATTTGTAATTCTTAATCCCTTTCCACCATTTTCACCTATTGTCCCAACCCCCACCCATCTGAGGACCACCAATGTATTCTCTGTATCTGAGTTTGTTTTTCTTTCATTTATTTTGTTGATCATATTCACGTTGTTCAGTAATCCAATTAATGAACATGGTATATCTTCCCATTTATTCTATATTTTCCCATACTTTTTAAAGTTTAATCGATTGTACCTTAATTTAGGAAAAGGAAAATAGGGCGTTTTCTAGAAATCAACATCTTCACGATGAGGGTGAGCTGAATTATATGTATTTTCTTCTTCTATTTCCACCATTTATGTTGATGAATATGCAAATGTATGTGAAGACATACTTTGATTGATTTTCTTTCCCAAAGGGCCAAAATAACCTTTCTTTTATACTACAGAAATTAGGGTTTCCATGGTTCTTGAGAGCATTAAATTTATTGTTGGTAAAGTACTTAGACAATAAAGAGCCCATAGATGCTAACTATTAATTAGTATTTTTATTAGTATGACCTTGAAAGATGAAAATGTAACTCACACAGTTAGATGTGGCTACACTTAGCAGTCATAAGTAGATTCAATGAAGACTCAAATTTTAGATTGAACAAAGAAAAAATATGTTATTTGAATACAATTCATTTGTATCTTGAGAAGGAACAAACAGTTCTACTATATAATGTACATATGACATATATACACATATTTTAGTGATAATAATTAATATTCTATATTATAATAATTGTCTAAGTACTGAGATAAATTATAGCTATATAACACCAAGCTATAGCTAAACCAAATTATAATAAATATGGGGTGAAAGACATTAATTGCAACAAATACAAATATTGGTTCACAAAGTCACCTCTGCAAAAACTTTACTTCATGATTTTCTGCAATGGAACTTAAGGAAGAGACAAAATTTTAATCACTTTATATTCTTTCCATCCTATATAAGTTCTGGAAGATCTGACCAAGAAGCAGCAAGCTATGTAAATGGTGGTGCATTTTTCTGTTTGTAATCCTTCAATATTGGCACAATTTTTTATCAACTGCACTATGATTTCTTTCAAGTATATTTTTTATTGCTGTCAACTAGTTTTTTGTAAATTAAATTTATTGGGGTACATCAGTTAATAAATTATATAGGTCTTAAGAGTACAATTCCATGATACATATATTTCTTTGTGTGCCCATCACCCAAAGTCAAATATTCTGTCACCATATATTTGACAGAATATACTATACTACTCCATCACCCCATTTCCTCTGGGAACCCCTGTACTGTTGTTTGTGCCTGAGTTTTCGTTCATTTGTTTTTGTTGTTTGTTCATTTGTTGCTTTCAATTTTATGTCCCCCCATGAGTGAAATCGTATGGTTCTTGTCTTTTTTCTCTCTGACTTATTTCATTTAGCACAGTATTCTCAAAATCCATTCACGTTATTGCAAATGGCAGTATTTCATCTTTTCTTATGGTTGAGTAGTATTCCATTGCACATACTAGTATGTAAATCTTCTTTATCCAACCACCTATCAAAGAACACCAGTTTTTTCATATCTCGGCCACCACAATTAATGCTGCAACGAACATAGGAGCGCATGTATCTTTGCTAATCAATGTTTTCAAATTTTCTCGGTAGATACCCAGAAGAGGGATTGTTCTATTCTTAACTTTTTGAAGAATCTTTATACTGTTTTCCATAGTGGCTCTATCCATTTACATTCCCTCATTCCCTGCTGGTGGGTATGTGAACCGGTATAGTAATTCCATATATTTTTATGTCTTCTAGTAAAGTTTAACAATTTTCTGTATGTATTTTGTGCATTATTATATTTAGGTTAATTTATATATTTTCTGTTTTGTGTTATTGTCTTGGGTATTGTGAATTGTGCTTTTATTTTTTGCTTATTACTGTTGATTTCAAGAAATGAGTTTAATTTATGTATTTTTATCTGAAAACATTGCTGAAGTATATAATTATTTCAAATAGTTTTGCAATTAATTGTGATGCTTTTTTATGTTAATAATCATATTATCTAAAAAATTGCCATTGTATTTTCCTTATCTACCTGTAATGATAACTCCTATATTTTTCAGATCTTACTGTATTTGGCAGCTTTCTCAAGAATATGTTGAAAAATAATTTGGATAGAAGTTATTCTTTCTGTAAGAAGTTACCAAGCAATTGTGTTTCGAGAGTGCTGTTTTCCGTAGGTCTTGGTATATGGACTTTGATATATTATCTTCCAACATTTATAATAATAAATAAGTGCTGAACTTAATCAAATATTTTTGCTGCAAATACTGAGATAACAGTCATTTAATTTCCTCTATTAGTTCATTAATGCAGTGAATTACATTGATAACTCCTGATTTTGAACCACATTTATATCATCTCTGGGATAAAGCTAACTTGTTCATGAAATATGTGTTTGCATATATTTAAGTGCATAATTCATTTGGTTACCAACTTGTCCATTAGCAACTAGTCAGCAATTTACATTAAAATATTTATTTTTTTTTGCACTACTTTGGTATCAGTAATATTACAGATTCATAAAACATGTTGGACAGGTCTCTTTCTCTTTCTCTCTCTTTCAATCTCTCCTGTAACCTGTTTTTGAAAGTAAATTAGCTAGCTAGCTAAATAGATAGGATACATAAAACCTCATTTGAATACCATCTAGACCAGGGACAGTTACATATATTATTAATATTTTATTTAACTTTCAGGGGCATTTGATTCATTAAAATATTTTAAAATTCCCTTTTTAGTTTTGACAATTTATATATTTCTATAATTCCATCCAATTTCATTGAAATTTTCAAATATACTTGCTTACAAATTTAGAAAATATATTTTGTCAATAAAAATTCTATTTTACCTATATGTGATTCTTGTTTTTATTATTATTATTATTATTATTATTATTATTATTTTAATCCTCACCTGAGTATATTTTTATTGATTTTGAGAGAGAGAGGAAAGAAGATAAAGAGAATATTCCATATTTTAATCTTTTTAGGTGTAATAAAAAAATTACACACATTGAAAGTATATAGATCATTACTATACTGATGTAATTTAACTTTTGTCTAATTCAAACATTCTTCTATAATTATTTTTATTGATTTCTCCATTTTAATGGTGCAAAGTGAGAGATATTCTATTTTAGTGTTTTTAAATCTGTGATTTGCGAATCAATAATAGGTTCTAAAATTAATTTAGCTATCCACACCCGTAATTTAAAAAATAGGAGATAAAATAATATACATAAGATATAGTAAGTCAGGTTTCATGAAACATATGTTCATTTAATATTTATGAGTGTGCTATGCATAGCAATATAAAATGTAATGCTTACTGTAGGCTGTCTAAGAATTTTAAAAAAACAACACTCTGGAATATATTTCCTAGAATAGAGTCCCTTAAGTATTCTTAAGAAGAAAGCTGGAGCAGTTTAGCTTTTCTTTCTTTTAACCAATGTTTCTCCTAACACAACTGACAATTTCCACAAACTGTTAAAGTTCTTACGAGAGTCCACTTTTTCCTTTTTCTCCTCCGTTGCTAGACTTCAGCCCTTCAGGGTCTAAAGAAGAAAATGTATGATTCTGAATTCCACCTTAGCCCAGTAGGTTGCTAAATAAGCAGCTCAGCTAGTTTTTTAGCTGCCTGTTCCTGGAATCAGCAAATACCTCCACAGAAGAAATACAGAGCTCAATACTCTGAGTCTCTGTCTTCTTTGTCCAGTAATCATTTACATCGCCACTGACTTTCTCATGCCTTCAACAAGTTTTCTAATTTGTTGCTGTTGTAACAGTTTTTCACATTTTCCAGTTGTACTCAATGACATGGTTGTTCTCAATTATTTGTCATTACAGGCAAATTCCATTAAATTTCTTAATTGCAATATTTAATTCAAATTAGGAAACTCTAAAAAATGTCTATTTTCCATCTCAATAACACAAGGAAAATAATATATTTAACTCCCCTTTGATCTCCTTCATTTCACAATGTCTTTTTTATTACTTTATTTACACATTCTCCTAATACAAATTTCTACAGTGATAGATATGCTTTCCTTGTTACGTTGTTTCTGGGACTGTTATTTTTGACTCATTGCTTATTTTTATCGCCATTTTAATCTACTAATATTTTGCTTCGTTGATGCTTTATTATTGTAGCTTCTGTTCTTTCAATTAATATTGAGGACACAGGATACCCTTTTGTATTTCTTCAGGAAAAGTTTTATGAATAAGAAAGATTAAGTTTTTGGATTCTTGAAAATATGTTTACTTTTTCTTATTTTTACATGATAGCTTGCCTGATTTGGGATTCTAGGTTCATTATTATTTTCCTTGTTATTTTGTCTTCTTGTATCTTTGTTTGATTGTAAGTAGAACCCTGCCTATTTGATTTCTATTTCTCTGAAATGTATATTTGTTTAACAAGCATATTTCAGAAATTATTATTGCCAAATAATATTTGATGTTCTGTAGTGTTGATAACTGTTGAACTCAATGTTTTTTAGTGAAATAATTATCTAAGTCATCACCTTGCAGGACTAATCTGAGATTTTATATATATTTTAACAGTATTATGGCAGTATAGTTCACATATGGCAATAATTCATAGATGTCTTCTTTTGCTCATTGAAATGTGTTATTTAATTTTCAGGTATATTTTAATTTTTCAAATGGTCACATTATTAATTTCTTATTCGACTTTATCAAGGTCAGAGAAAATATTTTCTATGATTTTGATTTTTTAATTATTGAGATTTTAATTATGTATATTCATATGGTTTATTCTGTAGAATGTTCCATGTTCATTTTGGAGAATTTGTGTTCTGCTATTGTAGCCTGTGTGTCCTTTAGATCATTACTATAATAGATCTTTTGAATTTGTACTATTTTTCAAGTCTAATATTCCTTGTTGATCTTCTTTCTAGTTTTTCTATCCATTATTGAAAGTGGAAGAAACCATATCCATCCAGATTGGTAGGATGGGCAGAGACATGGAAGAGGCTGGCCCCACATCCATGTGTGGTATATAAAAATTCAGGGGGGATATCTTGGGACTAAAGAGTCTCAGCCCCATACCAGCCCCCCCCCGCCAGTCCAGGGTTCCAGTGCCAAGAAGAAAAGTAGCCATAATTTCTATCTGCAAAAAACAGCAGAAATTGAGTCAATGGATGAAATTCCTAGAGTCCCAAGCAGTTCTTCTTAAAGAAACCACACACAGATTTATTCAGACTCACTCCCTCTGAGCTTCAGCACTGAGATAGCAGCTTGAAAGGCACCAGTGGCATACAAGGAAAAAGTGAAGTGTCTAGCATCATGTCGAGAGCTAGGGGACAACTTTCTCCCAGACAGAAAGGTGGGCAGAGACCATTGTCCCTTTTCTAAACCCTCCCCCCAAAGAGCCACACAGCTGGCAGGCGGGTGCCATATCTGAGTCTCCTTTCAGCCTGGCTAATACTGTTTGTCCCACCCTGGAGATCCCTTGGGACTCTGTCTCACCCAATTTATGGGCCCACTCAAGGTGTTAACAGAAACTTTTCCATATGAATGGCTGATGTTAGCCTATGCTTCACATTTACTAAATCCTCTCAAATTCCAGCAACAGCTGGAATCAGCAAGCCCTTAACACCCTATACCTCTTCCAAGTGATCCCATGCTGGGCACAGCAGCAGCCAACCTAGATTCACAGGATAACTTTGTCTGGTAATCTCCAACCCCAGAACAAGTAGCAGTCATCTCAGATTGCTTAACAGCTCTGTCAGTGTGGCCCCTACCAGATCACAGGTTGGGGCTGTTCCTGTCCTGCACCACTCAGGAAACCTCAGAACCTACACACCCAGTGGACAACTACAGACCATGTTTGAGAACCACCACCCTGCTCCTGTACAGCTGATCCTCCATGGACAGTGGAGGATGGTGGTCAGTGGTAATAGCCAGTCCTTGCAGCAGACTGGCCTGGGTAAATCCCTCCATTTTCCTGCCAACAGCAATCAAGGCTCAACTGCAAGAGGAGGGTGAACTCAGTCCACACAGAGGGCACACCTCAAGTACCAAGTTTGGGTGATAGGGGAGGCTGTGCAAGTGGATCTACTACATTAGGCCATGCTACCAAGATGGAGAGTCATAGCAGTTCTGCCTAATATATAAAAACAAAGACAGGGAGGCTGCCAAAATAAGAAGACAAAGAACAGCTCTAGAAAAAGAACTGAACAAAATGGAGATAAGCAAACTATCATATGCACAGTTCAAAACACTGATTATAGGGATGCTCAAGGATCTTAGTGAGGACCTCAGCAGCTTAAAAATGATCCAGTAACAAACAAAGTATACACTAATTAAAATAAAGAACAATTTGTAGGGAAACAATGGTAGAGTGGATGAAGCTGAGAATTAAATTGATGATTTGGAACATAAGGAAGCAAAAGCAATCAATCAGATATAGAAAAAAAAAAGGCCCCCCAAAAATGAGGGTAGTATAAGCAGCCTATGGGACAACTTGAACTATTCCAACATTCACATGATAGGGGTGCCAGAAGTAAATAAGAAAGAGCACTGGAAATCTATTTGAAAGAAAAATAATGGGAAAAAAAAGCTTCCCCAATTTAGGAAGGAAATAGACGTGAAAGTCTAGGAAGCACAGAGAATCCCAGACAAGATGGGTGCAAAGAGGTCCACTCCAAGACACATCATAATTAAAATGTCAAAGTTTAAAGATAAGGAGAAAAATTTAAGAACAGCAAGAGAATAGCAATTAGTTACTTACAGGGGAGTTCCCATTAGTCTGTCAGCTGATTCCTCAAAGAAACTTCTCAGGCTAGAAGACATTAGCAAGAAATATTCAAAGTCATGGAAAACAGGATCTTAACAGCCAAGATTGCTCTACCCAGCAAAGCTATATGGAATCAAAGGGCAGATAAAGAGCTTCCCAGATAAGGGAGAAAAAAAAAAAAACTAAAGGAGTTCATCATCACCAAACCACTGTTATATGAAATGTTAAACAGACTTATTTAAGAAAAAGAAAGATCATTCCCTGGCTGGAGTGGCTCAATGGATTGAGTCCTGACCTGCAAATCAAAGGGTCACTGGTTTGATTCTCAGTCAAGGCACATGCCTGGGTTGTGGGCCAGGTCCCCAGCTGGGACCACAGTGGGCAACCACACATTGATGTTTCTCTCCCTCTCTTTCTCCCTCCTTTCCCCTCTCTCTAAAAATAAATGAATAAAATTTTTAAAGAATAAAAAAGAAAGATTAAAACTATGAACAATAAAATGGCTATAAACACATATCTATCAACAAATGAATCTAAAAAACAAACTAAGCAAACAAGAATAACAGACAGGATCCTGGGTATGGAGAGTGTTTTGATGGTTACCAAATGTGAGGTGGTTGTGGGGAAATGGTTGAAGAGATGGGATTAAGAAGTACCAACAGGTAGTTACAGAATAGCCATGGGGGTGTAAAGTACAGTAGAGGAAATGGAGTAGCCAATGGACTTACACATATGACCCATGGATGTGAACAATGTACAGGGATTGCCTGAGGGAGTGGAGGATGCTGGGGATGTGTGGCAAAGGGAGAAAAAAAATGGTACAACTGTAATAGCATAATCAATAAAATATAATTTTTAAAAGAGAATATAGAAGCTCCATCTATAATTTTCATTTCTCTGTTTTTTCCTTAAATTCTGTCAAGGATATATTCAAGTATTTTGGGGGCTCTATAAGTGATGTAGATATATTTAAAATCTGTATGTCTTCCTAGTGGATTGAATATAATTATAAAATATCACGATATCTCTAGTGATGTAAGCTTTTTCTATTTCTGGTATTAATAATCTGTCTCCTCTCTCTCTCTAGCAGTCTCTCTCTCTCTGCCTCTCTCTCTCACGCACTTGTTTTTTTTTTCAGTTGGCCTGACTGTAGGGTAATCAATTATCCTGATTTTTTTCAAAGAATCAGCTTTTGCTTTCAATGACTTTATGTGATCACTTCCTGTTTTAAAATTAATTAATTTCCTTTTTATTTCTTTCTTATGATATTTTAGAATACGTCTGCCTTCCTTATTCTAATTTCATTAGGTAGAAACTTAGATGTCTGGGTTTAGATCTTTCTTCCTTTCTAACATACTCATTCAATCCTGATGATGTAAATTTCCCTCTGAGGACTGCTTTCACTGCATACCGCAAATTTTGATAAGCTGTGTTTTCATCTGGTTCACAATATTTTGAAATTTCTCTTGAGATTTTTTCTTTGACTCTGTGTTATTTAAAATTACTTGTTTTAATTTCTAGTTATCTTTCCATTATTGATTTCTAATTTAATTCTATTGTAGTCTGAGTACAGTTATTATATAATTTCTATTCTTTTAAATTTGTTAAGATTTGTTTTATGGCCCACGATGTAGCCTATCCTGGTGAATGTTACATGTGAGCTTAAAAAGAATGTGTACTTTTCTATTGTGGAATGATGTATTCTGTAGACATTAATTATATTCAGTTGATTGATGGTGTTTGTGAGTCCAACTGTTTCCTGGTTTTCTGCCTGTTGAATCTATCCATTTCTGATTGCAAGTGTCAAAGACTCCAGGTATTGTAGTAGGTTCATATACTTCCCCATTGTCATTCTATCGTTTTTTTTTTCCCATTGTTTGATGTTCTATTTTTGGCCACATATATGTTAAGAATTGTTATACCTTCTTGGAAAGTTAATTTTTTTATGTTTATGTTATGCTCTTCTTTACCTCAGATGAATTTCCTTGCTTTAAAGTTTGTTTTGTCTAAAATTAACATAGCTATTCCTGGTTTCTTTTGATTGGTGTTAGCATGGTATATTTTTTCCTTCCATTTACTTTTAACCTTTATGTGTCTTTGTATTTAATGTGGCTTTTTTAACAATGTATAGTTGGGTCTTGTGGGTACCCCCTGATGACTAGGTTCCCCAGGGCTTTTCAACACTCAGAGCTGTCCAAACAAACTCCAGGAATTCTTCAATTGCAGTTCAGGTTTTGTCACCCAGGCATTCTTTTCCATAGAGGTTCTGCTCATAAGTCTCTGCTCCAGTAAGTGATGCTTCCCCATATCCAGTTATCTGTCTTTCCAATCTTGGAGATAATTGTTTGCCCTGTATCCTCTCCTGTCTTAGGGATCCAAGAAGAAATGTAGATTTTTCAGTATGATCAGCTTTGTATTCAACACTTGTAATTAGGACAGAGTGGAGACTTCCAGACTTCTCACATGCAGAACCAGACACTGAGAGTCTTCTATATTACTTTTATTCGATATAAGGTTAATATTCAGTATGTCAATTTATATTAGTCTCTACTCAGTAGTGGTTAATAGGTTGGTGCTAGTGATTTTGTGATGAATATAATGCTATATTTCTTCATGGAGTTTACAACAATCTAGAAATGATGACATGTATAAGGTTACAATGAGCTCTCAAGTGTTTTTTTCCTTTTCTGCAGTTCAAATTAATATCAATTTACTACTCGTTCATTATTTTTATCACCTGTTAGTATTCCCTAGCAGACCAAGAGGTATCTGGTGATAAAGAATTAAGAAAAAAATATGAGAGAAAGCTTTATATTCTACGCCAAAAATGCTACGCCAACTTTAATGTTTTTCTGTACCTTCTGTGAACTGCAGAAAGCCTATCATTTAGTTCATTGATTTTTTAAAATTCAAGTAGGCTTAATTTTTTAATAACATCATACTGTTCTTTTAGTATCTATCCTTGCTACTCTGGGAATGAACTCATTGTAGACCACCACTTTTCCTGCTGCAGCTGCTGCTTCTGAATTTTTAACCAGCTGTGGGGGTCTTTTCCTCCCAGTACTGCTGGGACTGTTATACTGGCTCTCTTGTAAGTCCTGCTCTCTGTTCAGAGGCAGCACAACTCAGAAGCATGCCCCTCTGATACCACCTCCAAGGTCAAGGCCCTCCTTTTCAGCTCCTTTTCT
Organism: Glossophaga mutica; assembly: GCA_039655065.1. NCBI lineage: Eukaryota > Metazoa > Chordata > Mammalia > Chiroptera > Phyllostomidae > Glossophaga > Glossophaga mutica. The sequence continues at coordinate 82,276,711 of CM077304.1, forward strand.
CCTCTCTACTCCGGCATGCTCACCGCTGCTCATGTAGTTGCTTCTCCAGTAATGCTTTTTCCCAGGGATACCAGGCCTGGGCTTTGCAGCTGTCTCAGCTGTCTTTTTTAGCTCCTCTGTATTGTCTGCAGCTCTCTGTACTGTTCCTCCCTTACCAGTGAAACGTCCCTCACTGCCTCCCACTGCTACTTAAAATTGAAGAAGAGCTTTTCTCCAACAGCTGTGTCATTTTAAGCTCTGAAGTTTGTTTCACATATTTAGAGGCTGATTCTTGCCTCATTGCTAGGATCTAACCACTTTCTTGTGCATATTTGTTCAACCATCTTTGTATTGTACTGTTACAGTTGTCCCTATTTCCCCCCCATTGCTTGCCCCTGCCCTGCCACCCTCTGTTCCCACAGCTAATTCCCACCCTGCTGTACATGTCCATGGGTCATTTAAACCTGTTCCTTGACTAGACCCTTCCCCTCCTTTTCCTTATCCCCATTCATCCTGCCCTCTGGTCTCTGTTCTATTTTCCTCATTTGTTTGTTTTGTTAATTAGGTTTCTATTACATGTGAGATGATATGGTATTTGTCTTTTACTACCTTACTTATTTTACTTGGCATAACACTCTCCAGTTCCATCCATGCTGTTGTGAAAGGTAGGAATCTCCTCTTTATTTCTGCTACATACTATTCCATTGTGTAAATGTACCATAGTTTTTTGATTCATTCATTTACCGATAAGCACTTAAGCTGCTTTCAGCACTTGGCTAATATAAATAATGCTGCTGTGAACACTGGGGTGCATAGGGTCTTTTGAATTATGTTTTCTAGATTCTTAGGGTATAATCCCAGCAGCAAAATTGCTGGATCAAAAGGCAGTTCCATTTTTAGATTTCTGAGGAAATTCCATACTGTTTTCCACAGTGGCTGCACCAGTCTGCAATCCCACCAACAGTGCGCTAAGGTTCCCTTTTCTCCACATCCTCTCTAACACTTGCTGTTTGTTGATTTGTTAATGATGGTCATTCTGACTGGTGTGAAGTGGTATCTCATTGTGTGTGTGTTTTTGTTTGTTTTTTAAAGGCTGCCCACAGTTTTAATTCCACTTTTAGAGGTACTCATTGTGGTTTTTTTGTAACTATTCAATCAATATAAATCTAATAATTTAGGGAAAGATAATCTCTTCCTTTATAAGTATTGAGTTTGGGCATGAGCTTGACCCAACAAAAACCTTTTACTTGATAACAATTGTAGTTGAACAACTGAACAAATCTCTCCCTTGGAATGTTGAATTCAAGAGCAGTATATAGTGTGGAGAGGAAGAGAAGGGAAGGGCTGAATGCATCAGATTCTGTGCTCTACACAAACGCCATGACTTAAACAGTAGGGAGGGTTTTGAAAGAAGACATTTACTGAGGACAAGAACCGTAGAAGTCTCACTGTGGTTTTAATTTGCATCTTTGTAATAGTGAGTGACATTGAGAATATTTTCACGTGTCCATGGGCCCTCTGTGTGTCCTCCTTGGAGAAGTGTCTGTTCAGGACCTTTGCCCATTTTTTCATTGATTGTTTGTCTTCCTGCTGTGGAGTCATGTGAGTTCTTTAAATATTTTTGAGAGCAAACCCTTGCTCAAGGTATCATTGGCAAATACTGTTTCCCATGAGTATCCTTGGCAAATTTGGTTTCTCATATGGTTAGTTCCCTTTTCATGTTGATGTTTTCTTTACCAATGCAAAAGCTTTTGAATTACATGTAATCCCATTTGTTTATTATTTCCTTTATTTCCCTTGCTGTAGAGGTTATACAGGTGAAAATATTGTGTGTGATATCTGAAGTTTCCCTGCCTATGTTTTCCTCTAGGACTTTCACAATATCATAGCTTATGTTAAAGTCTTTTATCCATTATGAGTTTATTCTGGTGTATGATATAAATTGGTGGTCTAATTTTATTTTTTTGCCTATACCATTCTGGTTCTTTCAACACCATTTGTTGAAGAAGCTATTTTTATTTCACTTTATGCTGCTGTCCACATTGTCAAATATTAATTGACCATAGAGACATGGCTTTACTTCTGGGCTCTCTATTCTGTTCCATAGATCTATGTGTCTGTTTTTATGCCATTACCAAACTGTTTTGATTACAGTGGTCTTGTAACATAGTTTGATATCAGGTACATGTTTGTATCTGTGGAATATGTCATTGGTATTTTAATAGGTATTGTATCAAATCTATAGATTGCTCTGGGTAGTATGGACATTTTAATGATGTTAATTCTTCCAGTCTGTAAACATAGTATATGCTTCCATTTATTTGTATCTTCCTTAATTTCTTTCTTCAGAGTTCTGTAGTATTCCTATTACAGATCTTTTACCTCCTTGGTTAAGTGTATTCCTAGGTACTTTCTTCTTATTATTACTATAGTAAATGGGATTTTTCTTCCTAGTTTCTGTTTATGTCATTTGCAAATAATGAGAGTTTTACTTCATCACTTCAAATTTAGATGCCTTTATTTCTTCTTCTTGACTAAATGCTGCGGCTAGAACTTCCAGTACTATGTTGAATGAAAGTTGACAAAGCAGATACCCTTGTCTTGTTCCTGATCTTAGGGGGAAAGATTTTAGTTTTTACCGTTGAGTATGAAGTTGGCTGTAGGTCTCATATCTGGCCTGTATTACGTTGAGGTAAGCTCCCTCTATTCCCACTTTGTTAAGTGTTTTTATTGTAAATGGGTGCTGTACTTTATCAAATATTTTTCAGCATCTATTGATGTGATCATGTAATTTCTGTCTTTCATTTTGTTTATGTGATTTATTACATTTATTGATTTGCAAATATTATACCATCCTTACATGCCTAGATTTGATCATGGTGTATGATCTTTTTAACGTATTGCTGGATCTGTATTATCAATATTTTGTGTGGATTTTAGCATCTATGTTCGTCAGCGATATTGACCTGTAGTTTTCTTTCCTTATTTTGTCTTTACCTGGTTTGGGCATTAAGATAATACTGGCCTCACAAAAAGAGTTTGGAAGTCTTCCCTCTTCTTTAATTTTTTGGCATAGTTTTCAAAGGATAGGAGTTAGCTCGTCCCTAAATGTTTGGTAAAATTCACCAGTGAGGCTGTCAAATACAGGTTTTTTGTATGCCGGGAGTGTTTTGATTACTGCTTCAGTTTCACTAGTGGTTATCATTCTATACAGTCTTTCTGCTTCTTTGTGATTCAGTTTTGGAAGATTATATGATTCTAGAAATTTATCCATTTCACCCAGGTTTTCAAACTTCTTGGCATATAGTTAGTTGTTCATAGTAATTTCTTATGATCCTTTGCATTTCTGTGTTATTGGTTGTAATTTCTCCTCTTTTGATTCCAATTTTATTTATTCAGGTCCTCAGTTTTTGTTTTTTTGTTTTTTGTTTTTTTTTTCTTGATGAGTCTGTTTAAAGGCTTGTCCATTTTGTTTATCTTTTCAAAGAACCAGCTCCCTGATTTATTGAGCCTTTGAATGGTTCTTTTAGTCTCTATATCATTTAATTCTGCTCTGATCTTGATTATTTCCTTCCTTCTGCTTGCTCTGGACTTTTTTCTTGTTGTTCCTCTAGTTCTTGTAGATGCAGGGTTAGGTTGTTTATTTGAATTTTTTTTCTTTTTTAGGTAGGCTTGTATTACTATGAATTTCCTTCTCAGGACTGTCTTTGCTGTGTCCCACAGATTTTGGACTATGTGTGTGCATTTTCATTTGTTTCCAGAAACTTTTTGATTTCTTCCTTTATCTCATTGTTAACACTATTCATTATTTGATAGTACGTTATTCAGTCTCCATGAATTTGAATGTTTTTGAGTTTTCTTTGAAGGTGGTTTTTAATTTTAAGCCATTGTGATCCAAGAACATGCTTGATATGATTTCATTTTTTTTTTTTTTTAGTTTGTTGAGGCTTGTTTTATGACCTATCATGTGGTCTGTCTTTGAAAATGCTCCATGTGCATTTGAAAAGTATGTATATTTTGCTTTTTGAGGTAAAACGTTCTGTATTTATCAACTAAGTCCATTTGATATAGAGTGTTGTTCAATGCCACAATACCCTTGATTCTTTGCTTGGAAGATTTATCCATTGTTGACAATGGGGTATTAAAATCCCCTAGAATGAGTGTGCTGCTGTCGGTATCTTTCCTGAAATCCTCCAAGATTGTCCTTATATATTTGGGTGCTCCTATGTTGAGTGCATATATGTTTATGAGGGTTATATCTTATTGATGGATTTTTCCCTTAAGTATTATGTAGTGTCTTTTGTCTCTTTTTATGGCCTTTGCTTTGAAATCTATTTTGTCTGATATAAGTATTTTTACCCCAGCTTTTTTTGATGCCCATTTGCTTGGAATATTTTTTTCTGTCCCTTAACTTTAAGTCTATGTATTCCTTTTGTTCTGAAGTGGGTCACCTCTAGGTAGCATATACGTGGGCCATGCTTTCTTATCCATTCAGCTACACTATGTCTTTTGATTGGTACATTTAATCCATTTACAGTTAAGGTTGTTATTGATAGGTGTTTATTCATTGCTATGTTTTCCCTTCGTACCTGGGTTCCCCCCTCTCTCTCTCTTTGTTTCCATCTTCTTAAATCAGTCCCTATAGCATGTCTCGCAATGCTGGTTTGGTGAAGGTGTATTCTTTTAGCTTGCCTTTTTTTTTTTTTTTTTTTTTTTTAGGTCTGGGAAGCTCCTTATTTCACCTTCCATTTTAAATAAGAGCTTTGCTGAGTAGAGTAGTCTTTGTTGCAGGCCTTTGCTTTTCATTACCTGGAATACATCTTGCCATTTCCTTCTGGCTTTTAGTGTTTCTGTTCAGTAATCAGCCAATGGCCTGATCAGAGCTTCCTTGTTTGTTACTAGCTGTTTCTCTCTTACTGCCTTTAACATTCTCTCTTTGTCTTTAATTTTGTCATTTTAATTATTATGTGTCTTCAGTGGGCCTCTTTGTGTTCATCTTGATTGGGATCCTCTGTGCTTCCTGGACTTGAATAACTTTTTCTCTCATTAAGTTAGGGAAGTTTTCTGTCATTACTTTTTCAAACAGATTTGCTATCCCTTGCTCCTTTTCACTTTTTCTGATATCCTTATAATATGTATATTATTATGTTTCATGTTCTCCTTCAGTTCCCTTATACCAAGTGTGTTCTTTTTTGACTCTTTTTTCATTTGTTGAATTGTCTGGGAATATTTTTCTACCTTGTCTTCCATCTCACTGATTTCATACTCTGCTCAATTCTTTCTACTTTGTTCTTCATTTCAGATATTGTATTCATCATTTCCTCCTGGCTCTTATTGATAATGCCTATGTCTTTTTTTCACACTGGTGTAGTTCTCAGTGAATTCTTTGTAGCTTCTCTGGAGTTCTTTGTGGTTCTCTCTGAGCTCCTTGAGCATCCTTATAATCACTACTTTGAACTCAGTGTCTGATAGTTTCCTTGACTGTATTTCATTTAGCGCTCTTTCTGTGGATTCCTCCTTTCCTTTTAATTAGGGCTTGTTTTTTTATCTCCCCATTTTACATTACTCTTCATGTTGTGTCTGCTTATTAGATTTATCTGCTTTGATGCTCTGTCTTTGTGCTGTGACCTTGTGTGGTAAGAGACCTGTGGGATTCAGAGGTATAGCTTCTTTGATCTCCTGAACTTTATTTATGTTCTTGGGATGACTTTACACCATTTATGTGGGCTCTCTGGTTGTAATTGGGTTTGGTTTTTGTTGGGTTGTTTTTTGGTGAATCCTTTCTTCTGGTTGGCTGACTCAGAGTCACTCCACTCACCACATCTTGTATCCTGCTGTACAGTTGGCCAGAACAAAACCAAACAGCCCAGGAAACAAACCCACACCTTCAAAAATAATTTCCACCTACAATCACACTGTCAACAGCAAATAAACCAATATTAATAATGCTGTAAAGAGATTAAGACTGTTATAAAATAGGAAAACAAGTATAAGATGACCAACTGGAAGACGTATGTTTATAAGATAGTAGAAGGAGGAGCAATAATAAGAATAAGGAATAAAGACAAGGCAAAGAGAGAAGTAAAGTTAAATTTACATCACAAATAAAAGAAGGAGGAAATAAGGCACAATGGAGTAAGAGAAGAGAAGCATATATTATTTGGTTTAAACAGAAATTGTATATGTATATAGTGAGAGAGAGAAAAGAATAGGAACAAAATTGGAGAAGAAGATCTACCACTGCACTATCAACAACAAATATGCAAAAATTAATATAGGTGGGATGACAATAAGATGGAAAATAGAAATAAAAGCTTAAAAGATGTTTAGAGTAAAGATAAGTGATTTTGACAGGATGGAGGGAGAAGTAATACTAAGAGTGAGGAATGAAAACTGGCTAAGACAGAGGAAAATTATAATTTATTTTTTTAAAGAAAGGGGAGGAAGAAAGCAAAATGGAGTGGGAGAGGGGAATCATAAAATTTGAAATTTGAAATACAAAAAAAAAGTGAAAATCTTGAAATAAAATTGAAAAATACAACAACAACCATATCCACAACTAATGAGCAAAGATTGATAAAGGCATAGAGAGAATAAAGGCATTTTAAAAATGGAAAATAGAATGTGAGATGACCAATGACAAGAAAAATGGTTTTGAGAGGCTAGAGGGGGCAGAAACAGTAAGAGTGCAGAATGGAAACAAACTGTAGCAAGAGAGAAAATAAAATTTAAAATGAAGTTTTAAATAAAATGAAAAATTTAAAATAAAATGAAAATAGGCAGAGGAAATAATAAGGTAAAATACAGTAAGAGAAAGGCAGAGCAAAATATGAGATTTGAAGTAAACTAGAATATAAAAACTAGTGACATAATAGGCACAAAATTGAAGGACAGGAAATGAATGTTAAAAGCCACTCGGTAGAGAAAATTATGCAAATCATGAAGACGACTGTGGTGAAATTTGTTTCAGCAGAATCTAGTGTTTACCACTGTCTTGTCTTTCTGCATCCGCCCTAGGTGATGCCAGATGGTATTCCAATCTGGACCTAGGCATCTTGTTTGAGACTACCAGTGATCCACAGTCTGTGTCTGTCTCTGCATTTGTTAATTTAGTCAAACTGTAACCAGCACTCAGGTTTAAGCACCACAGGGTGGGGCAGAGTAATTCCTAAGGCTATTGCTTTCCCTCAGGCTGATGCCACTTAGAGGGGAGTGATCTGCCTGAGTAAGATGGCTTCTGCTGTATGGGGAATGACTCAGCACAGGGATACTGGTGGCTATTCCCTTAGTTCTCTACCCAAAACAACCATCCTCTCACTCTTCTCAAGCATCTTCTCCTCCTTTGCTGGAGCCCAGGGTTAGTGTCTGTAAACAAAATTTGGTGCATTGACTCTTTAAGAGGTTCTCTGTGTCTCCAGCTGTCTTCCCTGGCAGACAGAACCCCTGCTGCTTTTCACAGCTGGGTGTTACCTGGGTTCCTTTCCAGCTCTGGTGCTATAGGCTGGGGAGCCCAGCTTGGGGTTTATACCCCTTACTTCTCAGGGTGAACCCCCCAGATGCTAAAATTACCTGCTGGCACTTCAGCCGCCACTCATGGGAGCTTAGCCAGTCTTCTCTCAACTCTTCTGCACTCTGTACTGGTCACCTTGTGGTGAAGTGTTTTTTTCTGTCTGTCTGTGATTATAAAGCTTCTCTCTAGCTATAGTTCAATTGGTTATTCTGGATGATTTCTCTACATTTTAGTTGTAATTCTAGATTGGTCCTGGGAGTAGTTTAGTGTAGCTTCCATTTACTCCTTCGCCTTCTTGGATCTTGCTCATTTACTTTAACTCACAAGCTAATAGTTCCTTATGGGAGTAGAATATGAAAATCAATATACTAATTCTCCTTAACTTTCAACCTTCACTTTAAGGACAAAGAAGCAAGAAAAAACAAAGCCAAGTAAGAAAATGAGTTAAATGGCAAAGTTAAATGTAAAATGTAAAACTCTTAAATCTAAACTGTTTTTTAAAATTGGCTATCTAGAATTAACAGTAAGAAATAAAATTTTTATTTCTGTGAAACTTTAGTTGGCCCACTAAATGTTGGTTATTATTTGATATGTGTTTTAAGAAATCTCACTAAAACATGAAGTATTTAATTATTATTCTTTTTTATAGAAAGATAATTAATGAAATTATCTCCATCATAGGTAAGGAACAATTGTACACACAGTTCTACATAAATAGCACTTTTACAAAGGAGTAATACAATTATTCATACTCAATAGAGTGAAAATCTGTATTCAGATTGACATACCATTAAGTTTGCAATCCATATAGGCTCAAGTCATTTGCGTTTTTCCCCCAAAGGAATTCATCAGATGTCAGCAGAAAGGAACAAGATATATTTTTCTTGTAGTGACAATCTTAGACTTCAAAATGTCTTAACAGAATTAATTTGCTCAAGTTTAAAAAATTCTATTTAATTTGTAAATCTTATACTCATAAAATTGGCTAATTTTTACCATTGTTTAAAATTCAATAATAGAGACACATAAGCATATTACAAACAAAATATATCTTAACCATGCAATGATTGGTTATTTGGTTCAATTATTCTCAAATACCAAAGAAGAATCTCTGGGCAGGTAAAAATATGCATGACGTTATTCACTACATGAACTTGGGCATGCTATTTAACTTCTCTGGACCCAGATATCACAACTTCCTTCAATCAGGGAACTGAAGGGGGTAATTGATGTCTTCAAATGAAATTATTTAAGTAAAGACATTTTGTAAATTTTCAGTCACCAATGCAGAAGATAAGCTTAATAGATGGTAACTATCATGGACAATGGTATTCATTCACTTCATTTATCTAAATAAAGCCTCTAAAGTGCAATCAGTAGCATCTTATTTTACATTTGTTAGAGGGACCAAAATTTAAACACACATAGAGAATATTCACAATTTTGTTCCTTCCTTTTTCAATTACTCTTGGTCAGTAGGGCATTTCAAGACAGAGATGATGGAAGTGAAACAATTGTATCTGTCACATAGAATGAGGCAGAAGTTAGGTTTAAAATAGGATCAGTCTGGTGGTCTCAGACGGGTCCTCTTCCAACTCCACTAATATACACATAAAAGGCAGAAATTTTTGAAAATTCCCAATGCAGAAAACTGTGACTGACAGTCAGCCAACTGCCAGATGTAGGAAAGATTTCCTTTAGGTAAAAGTCTGAGAGAACTGCATTGAAATATATCCTATAGCCTTCCTGTGCTAGGCTATACTTGTCTGATTTCCTGAAAGTAGCAAAGGCAAGATTCATTTTCTTCACCATTGTCTGTCATTTTCATTAAAAACAAAACAAGCCAACAAACTAAAGATGTAAGTCTGTAGAATACTGGGAAACTATTTATTTTTGGCATCAGTGATGTTTTTAGATATTCAAAACAACTGTACTTGAACAACAATTAAAAAAAGATTTGTAATAATAAAAAAAAAAGTCTGTCAATGCAAACTTCTCTGCAAAAAGAATAGGACAACTCCCAAAATGCTTAACAGAGCTGGGGCACTGGTGATTAAAAACAAACTAGGTCAATTAAAAAGACAAGCTCCTATCAGGTCCCAGAAAAATTATCTGGGAAACTTGATTCCCCAACAGGATGATTTGCAGAAAGTCAATGAATACATATTTCTTTTCTTCATTTGCCCAGATTCTGATTTCAGTCATGCTAATGAAGGTCCTGAGAATCTGTATTTCAACATACCTTCCATGTGATTAGAGGAACAACCCTGTGTGGAAGTTAATGATTCAAGACTCAACTGGTATATTCAGTATATGTTTTTGGTTATTATGAACACTGAAACTACAATATCACTTTGTATCACAGTTTTCATCTATCAGAAATAAGCTCTTTCTTGGTGATGAAAATTAAGTACGGTGTAGCAATCCTCTTAAATGTTCTGATCAACTCTTCATTGAAATACATATTTAGTAGGGCAAATGGGAATTTAACAATACTGTTTTATGCAAGATGGAATGTATCATTTTTCTGGATAGTTGAAAGCTCACTGCCATACTATCATTTAGTATCTTAACTTTGTGATGTCTGTTTTCATAGTAACTTACATCCCCTACTTAATTTTATCCCAACTTTTACTTGTGGTTGTGTTCTTCCTACAGAATAGTGTACTCTGCTGACATGCATTGCTACCTCTCCATATTCTATCAAAATATTTTAAATAAAATAGGCCCTTTATTTGTATATTCCAAATATGTGTCACTCTTCAGCAAATATCAGTGACATATATGAGATTTTTCTTAACTTTTTATGATAAAATTTCCTGTTGACTTTGTTTATTATACTTTCCATTTGATTATACTCATCTGTGGTCTTTCCTGGATCCTTTTGATATGCTTATTTTGAAAGGAGAATTTCAAGGTGTGTGTTCCTTTAAATAAGAATGAAAGTGAGTGAAATCTGGAATTTAATATTTACTTAACAAAAAAGCAATTGTATTTATCATAAGACGACCTGTCATTGGAAGACTGCACATTTTGGCTTTTGTTAGTGGAAGTGATCTTTGCAATGAGACCAAATTAACCTATGGTAGAACTATAGAAGTGATTTGATTTTTCATGTTACATTAGAGCTTGCATTGTATTATTATAGACATGTGGAAAAAATGATGTAATAACCAACTTTGCAAGCACAACTTAATTAATGAAAATAATTTTCCCTAATATCAGGAAGCTACTGTTATGGACCCAGAGAGATCACATATTTTGGCTGAAGGGCACTCAGTAACATGCTGACTGTGAGATGTGACTCCAACATCCAGAATGGACATGTCTGCTTCACTCTTAAATTTTGTATTGTACTCATTGATAAGCACTACATTTTGTAAAAAGCATGCACAAGTTTTCACACAGGTCAGGATTTAAATTTTTACCACAAAGTAGCATCATAATGGATCTTTCCTTTTAATTCAACCAAATGTTTCAAAAAACTATTACTGAATTGAAATATTCCCTATTTACATATGGATACAGCTGCAAAGAAATATGATTGATTGATTTTAATAAACATATCAATTCTTGGGAATTTATATGATGAGTATTTTTCCTTATGAAGTGTTAATTTAAGGAGGCTACTTATTTATCCTAAGAGAAATTTTACTACTCAAAATACTTAGGTAATCTCCTATAGTACATGTATTAAAATGTCCATAATAATGGAAAAATATCTTTCCTTGAGAGCCAGTTTAATTTTGAAAATATCTCAGAATCATCTGGAGGCAATCTTTAGCAATAAATTTGATGATTAGGCTGAATATTAGCATTTGGGTCAAAAATAAATCTCAGGTAATGAAAACTAATTTGCTTGCACAACTCATAACCTTCTTTTATGGTAACTGCCCCTCCAAAAAAAAAAACATAAAATAATTTTGGAAATATTAGCATTTTTTAAGTAAGTAAATTAATTTGGACAAACCCGTATTGGATATAGAAGTTTCAGTATGATACTTAAAATCAGTTTTACTACTGTGTAATGCCTGACATGTAGCAGGAAAAATTGCTATTAAAGACACATGCATCAATCAAAGAAAATCTATTGAAGAAAATATTTAAAAAAAAAAACTCAGTGCTTTTAAAGGTACTCTTAAAATAATTCATACTTCCTGTGTTTCATTTATACAACTGACATACATCATACCTATACTTTTATTTAGATTCATAGTATTTATATTCTGATAGTAATATATTTCTTTTACGTAAAACAGAATTTTGAATAAGAAAAGGAGAGGTAGGTTAACAAAATGCTATTGTGGGTATTGACCTGCCTTATTAAATATATATATAGTTGCCTTTAACTTTTTAGATGTTCTAACTACATAAAGAAAACCATTTTAAAGTTATTTAATTACAGGTTTAATATTTAAATATTGTCAATAATTTATGACCCCCAACCACCTGTTCATTTTAACCTCTGTCAGTCTAAAACATGGATATTTTCAATTGCTTGCCTTTCCCTGTTTATTAAATGAGTTTTCCTCTCCACCTGACAATCCTACTTGCCTTTCAAGTCTTAATCCTAATATTACTCACCCTGTGACACTATAACAAAATCTCTCAGATGGATTTAACATCTCCTTCTCTAACACTATGTAACTTTATGTGCACACCTCTATCATCACACTTATTGGTACAGACCAATTGTTTGCATGTGTGCCCAATCTCTCCACACCCAGGTATTTTTTAAAAAGTTATTTTCTTCCAATTCTGTATCCTGACCATCAACATAGTGTTTGGCACATAGTAATATAAACATCTGTAGAGTAAAAAAATGAAAAAACTTTCTCTAACAATTCAATAATGTTCACAAACCAATAATAATTGGTGAACCTTTCATTTTGTCCTTCCACGGAGCATCATTATAAAACTTTTGAAAAAGGCCACTTGAATAATCTATCCACAGTAAAATCTTCCAAAATACGTATATTTTGGACCATAATTTGGAGTAATATTATTATTTTAAAGCAATTCTTACAAAATTAGTTCATACAGTATTATATGGCAGGGCAACTTGTTCCTTACTGAGGACACTCCATCAATTAACTCATCAAATAGTGACTGAGAACACAAATATGTAAACACTCATGCAAAGCTTAAGGAGGTCTTTGTTTTTTAATTTCCTATATCTTAAAGTAGTTTATTTCCGTTGTCTATTTATATTCTATTATACTCTAAATTTAAACACATAAGGAAAAGAGTGAATCCAATCATGCGTAATTTCAGGAACTTCTCCAATGCAATTTGAGCAGGAAGATAAAAATTGTCTTCCTGACTTTTTGTTGTGTAAAAACAATGGTTTTTGTTTCTCATGCAATCCCCAGGTTAGTGATCTTTTAATTTCCATGATTTTGTTTTGTTTTTAGAAGTTAGGGGCCACCATGGTTTATTAAAGAAGGCACAATCCTCTCTGTTTTACCTGAACAGATCTCTTTGGTTTCCTCGTTAATGGTTTTGTTGAAGAAACTTTTTGTCCATCGTTTACTGTTGCTGATAGCAGTATTTTCAAAACCAATTCCTTTCAAATATGTACCTTTTTGGCGCTACATTTCATATGCAAAATTTTTGAATAGGTAAACATTACTCCCTTTCATATTGATTATTTATATCAATTATATTTAATGAACATGCACTATATAAATATATACTATACATATAGTACATATAATGCATATAATATATAATGCATATATACATATATAGCTTTCTTAAGAAAGTAAATATATTATCACCTAAATTCATAAAATAGATATTTGAAAAACATTATTCTTTGCTTGAAAAGTTGTTTTGAGATATTTTTTGAATAGTAATGTGTAATGTGATTTATTTTTTCCATATTTGATTTCTATACAAACACTTAATATCCAATTATCCAGTAATGGATATTAATATCACCCCCCTGCAATAGCTCAGTCTTCAGGTATACACAAAAGCCATCCCAGGAAAAGCAAAGCAAGAAATGGAGGTCAAATTTGGCATGCAGGAGAAGTGAAATAAGGGAAAGAGACCATAGGAAAGAGAGAACAGTAGTAAAGCAGAAGAGATAAGCAGAAAGTTCAAGAGGTGGGGAGAGAATAGTAAGCAGCAGATATTCTGTCAGATAAGAAAAATTAGGACCATCAAAAAAATGGTGAACAATGAAATTATTCTGTATCCTGACTATTTCAGTAACTTAAACCTTTTGGAACTGGGCCGCTGCTATTGTGCATGTGGTAGGGAAGAAACAAGGAGGACCAGTCAAGGAAGGAGATCAATTTCCATATTCTGTGAAGCTTTCCATGTGAGTTTGGGGAACTAAAAATTAGTGAATACCTGTTATGTGCCAGACGCTGTGTAAAATGCTTTTTGGAAAACTTCCCCCTAAGTTACTTCTAGTGTTAGAAGAGTGTGAAATTTGTTCCAAGGCAGGATTGAAACTAACTTGAGAGAGTACAATTGAAATAGCTTTATAAAATGCAAAATCTCTAACACTTTTTTCTTAAAATCCCATGTTAATTTTTATTTTTATTTCGCAATATACCTATGGCTGCTTTAAGATAAAATTATGTTTAAAATTTCTCAGTATTGAGTAGAAGCAACAATCAACAATGTGAAATACTCTTCACATCCTCAAGTTCAGAAAATTTTAGTTTCGCAGGATAATATGTACATATAATTCTCAATCCTGTTAGCCATGCTGAAAGGTCTGTGATATTATAGCTTTTACAGACAAGAACAACTGTAATTAATAAGTGAAAAAAAGATTTTGACTAACTTTGAATCCTATGTAATTTCAACAACATCGTACTCACTTTCCAACAAGAAACTGTACCTGTTTATGTTTCAGTCTATGCTTTTATAACAAATAGTAAATGAAAATTGTGATGGTTATAAACTCTAGTATGTTGAACTTGAAAGTAGGGGCTGGAGTGAAATGGAAAGGAGCTAGCATTCCAATAATATCAATATAGATGATAAAGTTTCATCCTTCAAGCCACCTAACAGATAACTATCATTGTCCCTTTTTGAACACCTCTTACATTTAAAACACATTTTAAGTCATTTAATAAATTAAACAACTTAATCTCCAAAATGGTTACTTTGAAGCTAAAACAACTCCCCATAATAACAGTTTTTCTCATTCTGTTCTAAAAATATTTCATATTTTCTTATTGAAATTATTTTCAATAGTAAATGAATAATAAATTTTTAAAATGTTTTTGTTTCTAGATAGAGAAAGATATTGTTTACAGGCTCAGAAGACAGCACACTGCCTGTATTCAAACATAGCTCTGCTAATACTGTGAAACTTAAGAAAAATTGATCTATAAATTTACTCATTAATTTAATAATTATTTATTGATTATAGCTATATGTCAGGCATTGTTATAGGTACTTGATATTTCTCAATGAACAAAACATCTCTACCTTCATGGAACTAATCTTATAACTGATAGGAAGCAAACAATAAACACTAAACATAACAAGCAAGTGAATTACATAAAATGGTAGAGAATGTTAAATACTGAAAGAAAGAAAAAGAAAAGAAAGTGGTTTAAGGAAGATGAGGATTGTGGAGCAACAGAGAAAGCAAGTGGTAATATTAAATAGTTATGGCAGGTTATAACAAATTGTAGTAAGCCTTATGATGATGGTCAGATTTGAGGGGAAAAAAATGAAATGAGTGAACGTAACCAAGTGGATGTATACAGAAGAGCATTCTCGCCTCAGGGAACAGGATGGCAAAGACGTAGGTGTAAGAGTGTGTAGAATGTTTGAGAATTGAGAAGGAGTTCCTTGAGACTAGAATAGAGTTATCCAGAGGAGAAAAAAAAGTAAAAGAAGCCCAAGTGGCACTGGTGAGATAGAAATAAATAATATGGATTCTTGTAGACCATCATAGGGATTTTGGCTTTTACTAGCACGAGAAGCCACTGCACGGTATTAAGCAGAGGAGAGACATGAAAAAAGCCTGGTGTGAGAGGCTGATGAGGTAAAAACCAGAAGATAACCACAGCAAACCATATAATAAATAATGGCAGCTCATACTGGTAAAAAAGCAGTGGAGACGTTGAAAGTGGTCAGATTCTTAATATATGAGCAACACCTTCCTAACATGAGTAACCCACTCCTGTAAGTCAGACTTTCTACCTCAGAATGTTATTGTCATTATTTTAGATTGTTAAAACTATAATGTAGTACCAAAACACAATAACTAACAAACACATAATGAAGGACCTATACACAAGTAATATATTATTATGTCAGGGTGCAAAATGCTTTATGATCACAGAACAATTAGTATAGAAATTGACAAAGACTTGTCAGTAAATTCACTGGTTAGCACAAGTAAAATCTAAGGGGTCATTTCCACCACATGACTCTGACATTTTATAAATTGCATTTGGAATATATTCAACACTTCCCTACATTATCATTTTGTTAAAATGTTAATTTAAAAAGTAGTGTTAAAATATAGAACTGGGTTTGGGGGATGTAGATACAATTTTCCCCATGTAAATTTCATTTGTAAAGTATTTTTGAGAGACATATACATTTCCAAAAGTCTGACTTAAAAATTAAGAGATGGTTGTTTTACTGAAAATGTTAACAAAAAATGTTCTACAGAGTATGCCTATATTTTGAAAACCTAGTCAATAGGATCTCCTAATGGATTTTGGGTGGAATGTGAAAGAATGACAAGAGTCAAGAATGATGCTAAGATATTTGGCTTAAACAAACGGAAACAGTGTAATTGCCATCACGTGAGATGGGGAAGGTTATGGGATAAAGCAGATTTGGGGGAGATGTGCTGAGGGTACACATCATGACTTCCATCTGGAGGACATTGAGTTAGTAATAACTACTATACCTAATAGAGATGCCAAATATATGAACAGTCTAGTCGGAAAGTTAAAAAAATTGGGCTAGAGTTTGAGACTGTTATATAAATGCCATTTCAGGTCTTTAAAGATGAAAGTACCGAAGGAATGAAAGAAGAGAGAGAAGAGAAGTTAATTCTTTAGCACAATAACGTTAAGATGCCTGGAGAACAGAAGGAACCATCAAAGAAGACTGTGGCAGGCAGAATAATGTCTCCCCCAAAATATATACATCCTAACCCCAAGAACCAATGAATATGTTATGTTACAATACAAAGGGAAATTAAGGTTGCTAACCAGCTAACCTTAAAACAGGGTATAGTGGGGGAATTCTTAAAGGTGGAAGCGAGAGGCAGAATAAGTCACTATGCGATGCACTGGGCAAAAGATTTAAAGAGCTGTTGCCAGCTTTGAAGATGGAAGGGGACACAAGTCAAGGGAAGTGGGCCACCTCTAAAAATGGAATACTAACAGTGCTCACTTCTATTCTGATTGTCTCAGCCTGAACTGCACACTAGAATAATCTTGAAAACTAAACACATCTCATACCATTCTTCATCCTGAGATTCTTGTTTTTCTTATTTAATAAGAACTCCTCATGATTCTAATGTGTATCTAGGGTTGAGACTTCTGCTCTATACGGTTGTCATGAGATTTATCTGAGTTAATCCCTGTGAAGTGCTTAGAACACACTTACCAAAAGCTCGATTAATATTGATCTATTTTAATAATCATCACCTTACATTTGATGAAATTAAACTAAAAGAGATAAAGAACACACCCAAATCAGAGCTGCTAGATGGCAATAGAAGGTCTAACTTCAAACATGGATTCATCCTAGTAACTGAATCTGACTCCAGAAACCAAAGAAAGACAGCAAATTAAAGACCTGATTTCAAATAAAAATTATTATCAATAGCAACCTACTCTGGGATTACTAAATAGCTAAAATGTTAGGTTCTGATTTTATTCCAACAATTTTTGTTTCTTTATTTTATGTTTAATGTTTCACAAGTAACGTTTTCAAATATGTGGCAGATAGTTGTTCTACAGTCCATCTTATCCCATCTCCTTGAAAGTTCTGAGTCACGAGATAGTATATTTCAAAAAAATGTAATTTCCAGCAGAAGGGAATTATGGTAGCAATAAAGCCACTAATATTAACATTGCCATTTACTATCCAGGTCACCTATGTCTTGAATAATGAACATAAAAATAAGAACAACAGCTAAGATTGACTGAGTTCTTTGAGGGCACTTCATATATGTTGAATAATTTAATTTTCTCAATAGTTTCACAAGTTAAATAACTCATCCTTTTTTTTCAGATGAGAAACTCTCTGAACCAATTACCTTATCTGTAAAATAAAGAGAATAGTATGATATCACAGAAAATGGTAAATAGAAAGATAATATGGGTTTTCTAATGAAACATACCAGGAGAAACAGTCTGTATTTTGGAGGAACAAAAGTTGCAAGAAAGATGCTTAAAATGATAGTTGCTAATGACAAAGCAGGAAAGCTAATGCAACATGATCGTACGGAAAAGAAACAACTACCAGTAAAAGGAACTATTTTCCAAGAAACAAATTTATTTTGCTACTCTCTACTCATTGTCTTGGGTCTGAATTTTCAGAGAGGATTGTACTTAGAGAGTGGCCAAGGTGGCACCTACCAGGAGGTGCAGCCTGTGGTTTCCAGAGAGGCAGGAATTAAGGATAAAGGAGTCTGAGCTAGAGGAAATATGACAGTTGATTCAGATATGAACCTGAATGGAATTGCACTGCTTTTTCCTAAACTTGAATTTTGAAAAACACCACACTCCTGTTTCTAATGATGAGTCTGGCATGGATTGGGAGAGTACTGAAATCCTACACTGAATTCCTATAAGACTTGTGGATGTTACAACCTGAACATAGACGCAAATGTCACCCAAGGACTCATAGGGTGACATGCAAACAGAGTAGAGGACAATGACACATGCAAACACAAAAAGACTTTTACAGTCTAAGTTATCTGAGAATTCTATGTCTTACTATTCAGCCTACATACTTATTGTTTGATATATGCATTATTTATTATTTTGATATGTTCAACTCTCAAATACAACTTTTTTCATGAGTACTTGTAATTTATTTCAAATAAGCAATACTAAAACAGGAATGTGCCACCTGAGATTAGTTCATAAACTAATTACACAGGAAATATTCACATGAAATAGTGCTGAGAAGGATGTTAAATAATATCTATATTAAAGTTTTTATTAGAATTAGAGATAATGAAGTTAAAGTATCCAACAGCTGTTTATGTTTATAGCACCTAATGGATAAGTTATTAGTATTATTAGAGAATAAGTATTTCAAGTACAATAGAATTTATAATTGAAAAATTGATCTTGTAACTATAATAAAACCCTAGAATACAATTCCCTGGCTTAAACAAATAAGCATTAAGCAACAAAACAATTCACCCTCAGGAAGAATTATATCTAGAAATAAGCTAAATGAATAATTCTATGCCAAATTTTTAAGAAAATATCTATCATTATACTAGACATCTCCTACCTGCTAAGCACATTTTTCTAATGAGTCTTTCAACCAGTCTCATATTTTTCTTATTGCCTTTTCCTTGCATGTCTTGCCTATAAATACTGACCAGATGTATGTCTGTTTGGGTCTCATCAGAGTAAACCTAATACTCAAAAATACCAAAATCCTTACATGTTATAAATTTATCCTCATTTGCCAAGTGCAAAATTATTGAAATACTCATTCTCTAGTATGCATACAAATATTCCTCCAAAATTTGAATAAAAGCACCTGATAATTTAAAATTTTCATGTCTTTTTTATTTTAAACACCAAATTCACAGTGTCATTGTAATTTACATGTGAATTATGAATAAATTATAAAGATTCACTGTCTACACATTTATAAAATCATATCACCTCTTCCCCTTTCATATATACCTAGTGTTTCCAATCACAGCATAAGTGTGATTGCTTAAGCAAAATTCCGCATTTGTGACCATTCACAAAAACTATATATTGGTATGTACTAAAAATCAGAATATTCATGAGTTGTGCTTGATATTTTTCATAACTAATACAAACCGAGAGGTTGTTAAAAAAAAACATTATTTTCATGTACTATTCTGTCAAAGAAATGCACAATTTGGCCTTTCCTTATCCTTCGTAGGACCATTTTCAGGATGTGATGCTTTTGTCAAAGATAAGATAGAAAAATAAAAGCTATGTCTACCAGTCTATAATCACACTGTCTTCTCTCATCAATATTCTGAAGGCTTTTTTTTTCTCCTGAAGTATCACTGTCACTTTTCACATTTAACACCCAGCCATCAACTTTTCTATGAATGCAATCACACCAGGAGCTTCTTCATCTGCATGTGTCAAAGGAAAATGTAAGAGATGTATATTTCATGACATAATAACATTCTACAAAACTCATAATGGAATTCTGCAACATTTGGAGATATTTCTTTTCTCAGACTGATTCAATAGCTGGGTCATTCCTATGCACAAGTATGCAGCTTTGCATTTTATTTTCATCTTAACATTTTTGTCAAATTATCTCTTTTTCTATTATGTCTATTCAGAAGCTACCTTAGAATACATCTTTATTTCTCCTTTTGTGCCATAGAAAAATAAGTGAATTTTTATGGGAAAGAGGAAGAAATAAAATGAAGAGGTAAAGATCATAAAGTATTGCCCTAAGAGGGAAGATACAAGGAGAAAGACAATATTTATTGAGTTCTTACAATATCCAGATACTTTCACTGTTTTTAGAACTTACATTTATTCTGTTAGTAACCACACCTTTAATAGGTTGGTACTGTGATTATTCCCATTTTACAGATAAATAAGCTGAAACACTGTGCTAAATAGTGGTGCACTTGGTAGTATATTCCAGATACCTTGGCTCCAGAGCTCAGATTCCCAGCCATTCAACTCATTGAGACCTGTGACTTATCAAGGGCACGTGTCGCTCTAAACTCCAGGATGTAGGCAGCACTGAAAGGGAAATTATTACTGCACGGGGTTGTAGGAGAGGGAAGATGCAGAAAATCAATTTACTAGTGTTTGCTCCTCATTTATCTTTTTAAGTTTGAGAATTTCACCAAGTCCCTTTCATCAGATACGAGAAGGAAGAGAGGAGAGGAAGGTGTATAAAAATTGAAACAGACTACTAAATACAGAATTGTATATTTAGTTAAATAACTTTTTCTTTACCTGAAAGGTAACACATGGTTCATAGAAAATTTGGAAAATGAATGGACATACAAGATAAAAATGATAATCTAATAACACCTTCCTTTTTCAAAACAGAATTAAGATGTCTGATATCCTGATTATTTTCTGAAGATATAAGAATTTGAATGAGAATGAGTCTGAAGGTAGGAATTCAGGAGTTTTTATACTTTAAAAATAAAAATAATAAAATTTATTCAGGCAACATTGGTTAATAAGATTATATAGGTTTAAAGTGTCTATGATGTATCATCTGTGTACTACATTGTGTGCCTACCAAACCAAGTCAAATACTTTGATAATCTGAGGAAAACTAGCAGAATGAATTGTTTTGCAATATTATAAATATAACTTCATCTGCAGTCCCACTCATATGCACATGCAGCTAAGAATCTTTGATCCAGATAACTCAAGTCTTCTGCCTCAGAGATTGCAATGGCAGTCTGGGACACTATCAACACTCAGTGCTATTATTTTGACAATGAAACACTAGGAGATTTTCTTATAGAAAGGGTTTTCTCAAAGTTTATATATGTTCTTTTAGAAGAACATAGTTTTTGTTAAACATGGAGTTTTATATGATCATCTCTGTTAGAAAGTTACAAGAAATGAAGTGCGATGCTAAGAAAGTAGTAGTTCCAATGTATAACTTACCTTTGATTACTTAAACAATTTGTTTAAAATGTGGCATTTTATTTTGTAATATATTCTAATAGTAGAAAAGCAGAACACTGTAGGAAAGTGAAAAGAAGAAAAAAATGAATATTTCATAAGTTAGTGATAAAATCTTTGTAGATTATTTTAATTTTACTTTTTATATGTAAATGAGATTATATTGTATATAAAGAAATTAATGGCAATCTGGGTATTCACATAGTAGCCACAGTTTTGAACATTTTATGTGTTAACTCATTTTATTCTGCCAATATATCAAGGGTCAGTACTGTTATTAGTTTAATTGCACAGAATAAGGAGTAATGAGACTTTAAATTCCTTATGGTACATAACTAGTGAGTACCAGAACTAGAATTTGAAGGCTGTTAACTTCAAGAATATGTTCTTAAACTATTCAGCCATGGTGTTTTTCTTTAAATTAAATTTATTGGAGTAATATTAATTAATAAGATTACATATGTTTCAAGTGTACATTTCTATGATACATCATCTGTATATTGCAGTGTATGCCCACCACCCACGTCAGATCATGTTGCATCACCAAATATTTGGCTCCCTTTAGCCTTTATTATCCCCCCTTCCCCCTTCCTTCTGGTAACCACCACACTGTTGTCTGTGTTTATGAATTTTTGTTTGTTTGTTTTTCTTGTTTGTGTATTTGTTACTTTATATCCTACATATGAATGAAATCATATGGTTCTTAACATTTCCTGACTGACTCACGTTGCTTAGCATTATATTCGCAAGGTCCAACCATGTTGTTGCAAATGGCTGTGTTTATCTTACTTATGGCTGAGTGGTATTCCACTGAGTATATGCACCACCTCTTCTTTATCCAATCATCTATCAAAAAACACTTTTTTTTTTAATGTCTTGGGCACTGTGAATAATGCTGCAATGAGGCTAGGCATGCACATATCTTTGTAAATAGATGTTTTCAAAAATTTCAGGTAGATACCTAGAACATGGTGTTCTGGGTCAAATGTTAACTTTATTCTCAACTTTTTGAGGAATAGCCCATATGTTTTCCATAATGGCTGTATAAGTTTACAATCCCACCAGCAGTAAATGAGTATGTCTTTTTCTCTACAATCTCTCCAACACTTTTTACCACTTGTCTTGTTGATAATAGCCATTCTGACAGGTGTGAGGTTGTGTGGTATCTCATTATAGTTTTCATTTCCCTACTATCTATTGAAGTTTGACATCTTTTCATATATCTTGTGGCCATTTGTGTGTCTTCTTGAAAGATGTGTCTATTCAGATTTTCTGCCCATTTTTTAATTGGATTGTTTGTTTGCTTATGTTGAGTTTTATGAGTTTTTAATACGTTTGGGATATTAACCTCATTGGAGCTGCTGTTTGTAAATATCTTCCATTTGGTTCATTGCCTTATTGTTTTGTTGGTGGTTACTTTTGCTGTGCAGAAGCTTTCTAATTTAGTCCCATTCATTTATTTTTCCTTTTACTTCCCTTGCCTTTGGGATAAAATTCATAAAATGTTCTCTAAAACCACAGTCAATAAGTTTGGTACCAATGATTTCAATTTAATTTATAATTTCAGGTCTTATATTTAGTTCTTTGATCTATTTTAGTTAATTTTTGTATATGGGGAAAAAGAAATCAGGTTTGAATTTTTTGCACGTGGTTTTTCAATTTTCCCAACACCATTTATGGAAGAGACTTTCTTTTCTCCACTGTATGTTTTTGACTCTTTTGTCAAAAATTATTTGCCCATATACATGTGGTTTTATTTTTAGTTTCTCAATTCTGTTCCATCATTCTTTGTTTCTGTTTTTCTGTTAATACCATGCTGTTTTGATTATCATTACTTTGCAGTATAATTCAAAGACAGGTAGTGTGTATCTGTTGCTTTTATTTTTTTCCCCTCAGGACTGATTTGGTTATTCAGGATATTTTGTGGTCTATACAAATCAGGTGCTAAAAAGTGTCATTGGAAATATTTTGGTCTTACATTAAATCTGTATATTGCCTTGAGTAATATGGACATTTTAACTATATTGATTCTTTCAATCCATGAACACAAAAGATCTTTCCATTTCAGTGTGTCTTTTTGATCTGTTTCAATAATGCTTTGTATGTTTTTTGTTCTTTTTTAAAATTTAATTGTTCAGACTTCCGGCCAAGATGGAGGTGTAGGCGGACACACTGTGCCTCCTCTCACAACCAAAATTAAGGACAACAAATACTTAGAAGCAAGAAAACAACCAGAACTTATAGAAAATTGAACTGTACGGAAGTCCAACAACCATTCATCCAGACCGGTAAGAGGGGCAGAGTCTCGGCGGGAAAAAGTGGAGGTGCAGACCCAGGAACGCAAACAGCATCTGCAGGCATTTCCCAGGTGCACAGGCGGCAGCTAGCGATCCCCGGGCCCACAGGCGGGCAACTGTGCAGACCCAGTGAGGCTGCACAAGGCAGCTGGATGACCAGGTGGTCCCACATTCTCGCGAGCAGATGGCCCAGGCAAAGGGGAAGCGGCGGAAGGGACCAGAGTCCAGGAGAGAGTGGAGCAGGTGCCATTGTTCCCTCTCAGACCCCACCCCCACCTATAGAGTCACAACCCAGAGACTGTGCTGCCCCACCCTGAGGAACACCTAAGGCTCCACCTCTCACTACGTAACAGCTGCGACCAGACTAAAGCCAAAACAAAACAAAACAAAACAAAAATACCCACCAAAAATGGCTCAAACCAGAGAACCAATCAAAGCTCCAGAGCCAATTCCTCTAAGCTGTGAAGAGATAGCCAACCTATCAGATGCACAGTTCAAAGCACTGGTCATCAGGATGCTCACAGAATTGGTGGATTTTGCTCACCAATTAGATGAGAAAATGCAGGCTACAATACGTGAAATGAAGGAAGATGCATGGGGAACCAATAGAGATGGGAAGAAAACTGCGACTCAGATCAACGGAGTGGACCAGAAGGAAGAAACTAACAACCAAACAGAAAACGAGGAAGAAACAAGAATTCAAAAAAATGAGGAGAGGCTTAGGAATCTCCGGGACATCGTTAAACGTCCCAACATCTGAATTATAGGGGTCCCAGAAGGGGAAGAAGAAGAGCAACAAGTGGAAAACTTCTTTGAACAAATAATAAAGGAGAACTTACCCAATCTGGCAAAGGACATCGACTTCCAGGAAGTCCAGGAAGCTCAGAGAGTTCCAAAGAAGTTGGATCCAAGGAGGAACACACCAAGCCACATCATAATTACATTAGCCAAGATTAAAATGAAGGAGAGAATTCTAGAAGCAGCAAGGAATAAGGGGACAGTCACTTACAAAGGAGTTCCCATCAGACTGTCAGCTGATTTCTCCAAAGAGACCTTCCAGGCAAGAAGGAGCTGGAAAGAAATATTTGAAGTCTTGAAAAGCAGGGACCTACATCCAAAATTGCTCTATCCAGCAAAGCTGTCATTTAGAATGGAAGGACAGATAAAGTGCTTCTCAGATAAGGTCAAGTTCAAGGAGTTCATCATCACTAAGCCCTTATTGTATGAAATGTTAAAGGGACTTATCTAAGAAAAAGAAGATCAAAAATAGGACAGTAAAAAGACAGCAAACTCACAGATATTAACAACCACACCTAAAACAAAAGTGAACTAAGCAAATAGCTAGAACAGGAACAGAGCCACAGAAATGGAGATCATATGGAGCGTTAGCAACAGGGACGTGGGAGGAGGAGAGAGAGAGGGGGAAAAGGTACAGAGAATAAGTAGCATAGACGGTGGGTAGAAAATAGACAGGGGGAGGGCAAGAATAGTGTGGGAAATGTAGAAGCTAAAGAACTTATGACACATGGACATGAACTAAAAGGGGAGAATGTGGGTGGGAGAGGGTGTGCAGGGTAGAGGGGAATGATGGGGGAGAAATGGGACAACTGTAATAGCATAATCAATAAAATATATTAAAAAATAAAAATAAAATTTAATTGTTCAAGTACAGTTGTCTCCATTTTACCCCCACCACTCCCTGCAACTCTATTTTTTTAGTATATAGGTACTTCACATATCTTTGTTAATTTATTCTTAAGTATTTTGTTCTTTCTGTTGCATTGCAAAATGAACTGTTTTTTTTTCTGAAGTTTTCTAACAGAAGGAGTTTTCTGTTAGTATATAGGAATGCAGTGGATTTCAGAAACCTGTATATTTGAATTACATCTAGACACTTTTGATAGCTTCTTATATTTGAGTTCTCCTAAACATAAATGTTTTGACCTAAGGCCTAGACCAACATATACATCCTTAACAGAGGATGCTTCTCCTTGGATGTAAAGAAGGGGTTAAAGCCAGGAGCGTTATCAAGGGACATCACTCAAATAAACTTGTTGTAGAAACAAGGAAATGTATTCATATGATTTTGCAGATTGGGAAACTGTCTAATGTATCTTGATAAAACTAAATTAATTATCATCTTATCTCCGCTTTACTTACAATAATTCATCAATTTCTTAATTTTTTATCATTATAGTGTACATTTCCTTCCATTGCCAATACATTAATAATCTGTACCTCCACTTATAGCCTAAAGAAGAGATGTTGGATAACCTGAAAACATATATTTAAATGTAATGGCTTCAAAGGGGTCAATAATTCTCTGAGGAAAATAAAGTGCACATTTTTCTGTGACTACATATGTTTGCTTACAGAGAACCTGTGGCTTTTTTAGAACACTAAACCAATTACTTGAAATGTGTAACTCAATTCTTCTCTTTCATTCATAATTCTAGAGCTGTCAAGATGACATGGATTAGTGGAAAGAGGGAAAGGTGAAAAAGCCAGACTGTATAATGGATAAGAAAACATTAGGAAAACACTAGCAAATATGAATCTGGGCCATGGCCACTTACAACCTGTGCAAATTTGGATACTTTGCCTTAACTTTTCTGAAGCCCCAGGTTTGTCATCAGTATGTTGGTGACAATAGCAGTATGGAGCTTATTGGGGTCCTGTATGATATTAAACAATTTTAATATACACATAAAGTTTGTAGATTTGTGAAATTTTACTTTGAATGTTATATCTTTATCAGTCACTGTATGAACCTTGAAAAATTAAATTTTAAAACTCAGGCCCTATGTGTTAAAATAATAACTATTTTAGTCATTTGAACCAAGGTAACACACCATTCTAAACTCAGTGGCTTAAAAAAAAAAAGAATGCAATGTATTTTGCATTATTGTCAGGGTCCAATGAGAGCAGCCCACCTCTGACCCACAGAACATCACCTTCTGGGGCAGACTCCCTAGCTTGGGCTGAAAGCACCCAGAAGCTCCTTCCCACTCATGCCTGGTGGTTGATAACGATTGTTGCCAGGAATCTCCACCCGGCTTCCCACCAGAACACCTACACATAGCAT
Organism: Glossophaga mutica; assembly: GCA_039655065.1. NCBI lineage: Eukaryota > Metazoa > Chordata > Mammalia > Chiroptera > Phyllostomidae > Glossophaga > Glossophaga mutica. The sequence goes on from CM077304.1 coordinate 82,303,429, forward strand.
CTCCCTATGGTTCTCAGACCCCTCACCATGGCTGGGATCCAAGAATAAGCACTCAGAGAAAGCCAGGCAGATACTACATTGCTTTTGTGACCTAATCTCAGAAGTCACAGTGTCATATCTGTTGTAATCCCAAGCACACCAAAATTCAAAAAAGGGACATAAACCCCAGTCCTCAGTGAGAAGAGTGTCAAAATCACAAAGTAAGAAGAGCATTGAGGTGGGAGTTATTGTTGCAACAGTTTTGAAAAGTACAATTTAACCACAGCTATTTAACACATATATTATCAAAATAAAATAAAACAATGTATCTGAAAATGTGTTGCAATATTTTATTTCAGTAATCAAAGTAAATCACTTTATTCAAATAAATCACTTAACAAATAAAGTGAGTAAATAGAAAATAGTATTACATAGTGATATTTTGTGTACAAAATAATTGTTAAATTTAATGATATTTATATTCTTGAAAATTTCACTAAAACTTTGAGTTTCTCCATAGCACTGATTGAAAATATCATAAAATTTTAAAAGGCAAGAACAAGAGTCACAGAGTTTAGAACATTAGAAACACTTGTAGCTTGAGGATTAGTCTATTTTTTTAAAAAATAGCTATAGTGTATTCTTTATATTGCTTATTAATATCTTGAATGTTAGAAACCCTTTGACATCTGGGAACACAGCACAAATAGCAGAATTTTCAACAGCCACAATAGAAGCCAGAAACAGAAAATACTTCCCCATGTAGAATGAAAACAACTTTCAAAGTATATGCAGAAAAATTATACTTTAGGAATGAAGACAAAGTTTAAATTAGCTAAAACTGAGTCCTCCGTAAAGGACTCTCTAAGAGATATGACTTCAGGAAGAAGGGAAGGGGTCCAGAATTAAAGGTCTGAGACATTGGAAATAATGACAGCTAAGTCACTAAAAAACACATGGGTAGATCTAAATATTTTTAAATGTACAAATCAATAATAAAATTATTCCTAATTTGTGAGTTAAAAACAACTGCAGAATTACAATATTTGAATATAGTAGCATAACATGATTGCTTTATGGAAGGCTAAAACTTTTTATGTAGTTCAGACAGGTAGAGGCAAACTTATTAGGCAAAGAACAGACACTATTGTTCTGTAAATTTTGTGTAACTTTTATTTCAAAACCTGACATAAACTGTACAATGAAGGGTTAAAATGCAAAACAGTGCCAACACCAAATGCTGGTGAGGATATGGAGCAATAGGAATCACATTCATTGTGGTGCAACAGCAGAATGGTTCAGCCACTTTGGAAGAAAATTTGATAATTTTTTTGTAAAACTAAACACACTCTTACCATATAATCTAGTAATTGTGTTCCTAGTATTTCATTCAAATCAGTTGAAAACTGATGTCCACAAAAAAGACCTACACGTGGTTTTATAGCAGTTTTATTAATATTGCCAAAATTGGAAAGCCACCAAAATGACCTTCAATAGGTGAATGGACAAATAAACTGTAGTACACCCAGACAATGGAATATTGTCAGTGCTTAAAGGAAATGAGCTATCAAGCTGCAAAAGACATAGAGGAACTTTAAACTCAAAGTATCAAGTAAAAGAAGCCAATCTAAAAGGCTACATAATGTACGATTCCAACTATATGATGTTGTGGAAAGACCAAACTATGGAGACAGTAAAAAGGTTAGTGGTTGTCAAAGGCATGAGGGGATGGAGGAGTGAACAGGTAACAACTTGTGGGATTAACATGGGGGTGAGACTGTTCTGCATGATACTGACACAGGCTGAGCCTCTGTCAAACAGATGGGAATGTTCTTCAATTATTATTACTATCTTTTGAGTCTCTCCAAGGTAAGTGTAAAGTTTTTAAGAGCTCTGCTCTGTGCTTGTGCCTGTTGACCTACCCAGGAAAGCAGAGTTCCTGGAAAGCAATGAGCTCTGCTCTGTACCTGCAGTGCAACCTGGAAAGCAAAGAAATTTACTCTGCATCTGCCTGAAGGATCCCGCAGCAGTTCCAGGAGCCATATTCTTTCTTTATTAGTGTGTACTCCTTTGATGCATCGATCTCACTCTCCCTTTCTCTTTTTCCTCCACTTTGTATTCAGTAAGTCTCCTTTCTTGATTTCTGTCTTGGGGAGTGGGCAAGTATCTCATTCACATGTGACAATACTATAATGGTAGGTAGATGTCATTTTACATTTGTCCAAACGCATAGGAGGTACAAGGCCAAGAGTAAACTCTAATGCAAACTGTTGTCTTCAAGTGATTGTGATGTGTCTACATATGTGTCCAGTTCTAAAAAATTTGCCTCTCTGTCTCTGGATGTTAATAGTGAACGTCACACTGTGTGTGTATGTGAAAGTATACAAGAACTCTACATTTTCCACAGAATTTTGCTGTAACCATAAAACTGTTCAAAAATATAAAGTCTGAATATTTTTTCAAAATTATCCCTGTAAGCACAATAAAAACTTCTAAACAAATACATCAAAGGGACTAAATGGTAAAGAAATAAATATAATAAAGATTATACTGTTTAAAAGAAATAATAATAATAGTTATAGTAATAATAAAGAGAATGTGTCCTGATAAATGTGGATTCATTCTACTAATGTAACCATGTTTTAATATTAGAAAACCAGTAAATATAATTCACCACACAATGGATTAAAGTAGAAAAATAAATTAATTAGGTAATTAATACAGAGGAATTTTGAAAGCATTTAAAATATATCTGTTAAGTAAATGAACAAATGAAATAACTTAATGAGTACTTCTTTAGTCCTTATAACAAACTCATGAGATCAGTATTGATTTTATCCCTACTTTATAGAGGCAAATAAGGCTTCAGAGAAGTTACCAGACCTTTTCTATGAGATCAGTATTGATTTTATCCCTACTTTATAGAGGCAAATAAGGCTTCAGAGAAGTTACCAGACCTTTTCTAGTCTCTCATATAATAACAGATTAAACAAGGATTCAAATCCAGCTTCCAATCCAAGCCCAAGCCTCTAACTAATAAAATCCATTCAGTTATCAGCTAAAAACTATTTATATCAAACTATTAGGAAATAAACCCACCACCCTCATTAATAAAATCAGAAATTTGACTATGGTTATGTCTATCACACTGATGCCTAGTTTTCATCTATGAAACCAGGAAGAAAAGCAAAATGGATGCTTGGGCACTAAAATTTTTCCAAAAGAAAAGACATTTAAATATTTTCATAATTCTGTTAATATGTTTTTTTTTAATTATTCAAATAATGGAATCAAGAGAACAATAGAATATTGATTGTCACTGCTGGAAATGCTTAACCAGGAGCCTGACATCATTGGATGTAGATTAAGGAGTTTTATAAAGGTAATTCTTGCTGCAGAAAAATTTAACAAATTATAAAACTCTGATGTTCTTTACAGGTACTGAGAGTCTTCAATTTGTTTTATTCACTGACTGTCAGATATCATTGACTTTTGGCATTGACTATAAGGCTTTTTTTCTAACATGTGAGTAATATTTGTAGTGTACATGTATCTGTAAGGGAAAGCTTGACTTGTTTTTTCAATATTTGAAAATAATAATTTGCTGTATTTCTTATTACAAGCAAAAGATGCTTAAATATGGCTTACTGGTCTCATATTTTGATTTGTCATTACCAATTAAAACATGTAATGTTCTATCTATCATTGTAATCTAAACACCATTTCTTATACTTTAATTTATGTTGCAAAATTGATACTGTATTTACATTCAATATTCTTCATCAAAAGCTGTTAAATATTCAGCAAAGCTTAAAACTAATCTTTATTTATATTCACTCTTTGGATATTTATGTGTAGAAATATAATAGAATTGATAAATCATAAGTGAAATTATTAGTTTCATTATCCATGAGAATTTCTCTAGTATTAACAATCTAATGTAAGCCATCTGGGGGATTTGAAATGTAGTTATTCACTATAGCAGCCATTTGAATTTGGAGAAAATTTTTAGTTTCCAATACAAAGACAAATACAAACATTTTTACTCATTTTATTTATTCAGTTGGTCATTGATAATGATAAAGACTTCTGGCTGTAAAAGACACTGAAACATCGAAGTGTTGGTGTATATTTTTATATCTGTATTAATTTCAACTTAAGTCATAACAATTAATCTTTAGGCAGATGCACTCCAGTAGCTGCATGGCCTACCATTCAAAAATCATGTTCGTGAAGGCCACAATGAAAGCTGCTGGCAAGGTTGTGGAGAAGAAGGAAACCCTAGTACCTTATTGATGGGAATGAACACTGGTGCAGTCATTGTGCAAAGCAGTATGGAATTTCCTCAAAAAACTAAAAATGGAACTTCCTTTTGACCAGCAATTCTATTGCTGGGATTATACCCTAAGAATTCTGAAACACTGATTGAAAAGAACATATGCACCCCAATGTTCACAACAGCACAATTTACAATAGCCAAGTGCTGGAAGCAACCTAGGTGCCCCATCAGTAAATGAATGTATCAAGGAGGGAAGATGGTGGCATGGTAGGAGGGAACAGATTCCACTTCCCCCTACACACAGGAGAATAACCTAGCCAATCTACAGAGGAACAGAGCAAACAGCCAACAGTACCACAGCATATATGAAAATAAGAGATCAAAAAATTGTAGTGAACATCGAAAAACCAGACGGTAAGGAGAGTACTTCAGGACAATAAGAGCCCAGGGATCAGCGCAGAGACCAGGGCAGCTGAAACCCCAGGCCTGGCGCTTGCTGGGTCTGCCACAGGGCTCTAGGGAAGGAGCTGGGTCAACCTCTCCCTCCCCAGCCAAACAAGGTTCGAGCAGCACCGGGAGAGTCCTGGTTGCTTGAAGTCACAGGGAGGGGAGTGGAGGACTAAATGGCAAACACACAGGGGCTGTGAGCACCCACGCATAGCCCTGGGAGAAGTGCGCTCCCAAGCCTGTGTGGCCAGAGGTGGCCTCGCTACCCACCCGCAACCAGAGGAGGGGGCTTTGTGGAAGACTCGGAGCCCATGCCTATCAACTCGGGGAGCGCATTCGATCTGTGGGAGAACCAGAGCCGAGGCTCCTGTGAACCTGGGGTGAGTGCTCGCACTGCAGGAAACCCAGAAACCATACGCATAAACTCAGGCAGTGCATGGGCCCAGTAGGAGACCTGGAGCTCACACCCATAAACCGGAGGAATGAGCACGATCCATGGGAAACCCAAGCTCACACCCATAAACTCTGGGAAAGCGCGTGCTCTGAAAGAGTCCTAGAGCCCATGCCCGAGGACATACATGGAGAAGCACCGGGCTAGCTCCGGGTAGACTAGCCCAAAGCTGACTGAGTGCTGAACAGGGAGAAAAGCGATACCAGTCGCCCCTCAGCCTGTTGCAGCCAGCAAAACCAGAAAAACTGGTTTGGCCAGTTTGAAACCAGCAAGAGGTTGTTTGTTTGTTTGTTTTTTGTTGTTCTTTGCTTGATTTTTAAATTTTTTTTAAATTTTTTTATTTTTTTATCCCTCAATTCCTTTTCTTCTCTTTCCTTCTTTCTTGTTTTATTCCTTCTTCCTTTCTTTCCAATTTTATCTCTTTTTCCTTCCTCCTTTTTTCATTCTTTTTCTCTTTTTAAATATCCACAAGTGAGACAAAAAATCCAAAAAAAACTAAAAAAACAAGAGTTGGACCCAAAGGGGGGGCATCCAACAGCTTAGACAGTGAGAAAAATTTCACTTTGCTGTTATAGAGAAACTGCAAGTTATTGCATATTTGTATTATTATTTTTCATTATTCTTAAACCTTTTAGTCGAATAGTATTTTTGTATTATTCTTCTTTCCATTTAGTCTTCTTTGCTTGGCTGGTTATATTGTATAGTTTGACAGGTTTCCCCTGTTCTCTCATCCAAAGTGTATTCCTAATTTACTGTCCTTCACTCCAATTATGTTCCGCTAGCACACTATTCAAGGTCCTATACTCCCTATTCTTGCTATCTAGATCTCATAGATTCTGTCATATGATTGTTGCTCTAATATTATAGTAAATAATAGCTGTTCCACACAATTGTAAATACTACAAAACACCCCTCCCAGATCTTAGCCCACTTCACGGTTTCCTAAACTCTATTACTATAGTGGTTAACTCTATTCTCTCACATACTACACCTATTTACTGTCCTTTATACTCACCTTACCTCAGAATCTGACCTCCCACAACCTCACTGCTTTTTAGATCCAACTCACAATCCTTCCCTCCACAACAAGAGTCTTATCTCCTTTCTATTCTTTGTAAAAAGTGCTTAGTTGGATGGAAGAACATGGTTAATACTATACATAGGGAAAGGATCTCCTGTCTATTCTCTACCGGCTGCTACTGCAAATATCATAGAATACTCTCTTGCTGTCTTAAACCATTTTGCTTTACCCCTGCAACTGATCACAAAAAAGAACAGGTGGAAGCTGTGAACACCAGGATACTTGAAGGAGACTGCACCACTGAATCTCACAGGTATTCTACCACAGAAGTTAATACCATAAACCCAGGGAGCCAGAACACATTGATTTAAGAAGCTGAGGCTAACAAGAAGAGTCTCACAAACAATGGGAAGACAAAGAAACAATCCCCAAATGAAAGGAAGGGAGGAAGCCTCAGAAAGAATGCTAAGTGAAATCGAGGAAACTCAAGTACCAGATATTGAGTTTAAAGCAATGGTTATCAGGAAACTCAATGAGTTCACAATGAGCTACCAGAAACTACAAGGAAGCTACAATGAACTCATTGCAAACTATATCAACATGAAAAAAGAAATAGAAACTATCAACAAGGGCCAAGAGGAAATGAAGAATATAATTTCTGAACTGAAGAACACAGAAAAAGGAATCAAAAGCAGAATCCATGAAGCAGATCAGATCAGCGAGTTGGAGGACAAGGTAGAAAAAAACACCCAGAAAGAGCAAGAAAACAAAAAGAGGCTAGAAAGAATGAAAAGAGATTAAGAGAAATGTAAGACAATATGAAATTTAATAATATACATATAATAGCGATACCAGAAGGAGAAGAAGAACAGGGATAGAAAACCTATTTGAAAAAGTCGTGATAGAAAACTTCCCTAATTTGATGAGAGAAAAAGTCACACAAATCCAGGAAACACAGAGAGTCCCAATCAAGAGGAACCCAAAGCAAAGACGCCCACTTCAAGACACATCGTAATTAAAATGGCAAAATTCCAAGACAAAGAAAGAATCTTAAAGGCAGCAAGGGGACAAAAAGGAAGAACCATACAAGGGAGCCCCGATAAGGTTAGCAGCTGACTTCTCAATGGAAATGCTCCAAGCCAGAAGAGAATGGCAAAAAATATTCCAAGTAATGCGAACCAGAGGCCTGCAACCAAGACTACTTTACCCAGCAAGGCTTTCAATCAAGATAGAAGGACAAATTAGGAGCTTCCCACACAAAAGAAGTCTAAAAGAACACACCTCTACCAAACCAGTTCTGCAAGAGATGCTAAAGGGACTGCTTTAAGGAAAGGAAGGAAAAGACAGGCAGAGAGAGACAGAGAGAGGAACACAGGTATGAAAATGGCAATGAATAAATACCTATCAATAATAACCTTAAATTTAAATGGATTAAATGCTCCAATTAAAAGACATAGAATAGCTGAATGGATAAGAAGCATGACCCACACATATGCTGCCTACAAGAGACTCACCTCAGGACAAAAAACCTATACAGATTCAAAGTGAAGGGCTGGAAACAAATTGTCCAAACAAAGGGACAGGGAAAAAAGCTGGGGTAGCAATATTCATATCAGACAAAAGAGACTCCAAAAGAAGGGCCATAAAGAGAGACCCAGAAGGTCACTTCATAATACTCAAAGGAAGAATCCACCAAGAAGACATAAACATTGTAAATTTATATGCAGCCAACATAGGAGGACCTAAATACATAAAGAAAATCTTACAGGACTTCAAGAAGGATATTGACAGCAGCACAATTATAGTAGGGGATTTCAACACCCCACTGTCAAAAATGGACATATCTTCTAGACAAAATATCAACAAAGATATTGTGGCATTGAACAACACTCTAAATGGAATGGACTTAATGGATATATATAGAGCCCTTCATCCCTAAAAAAACTAAATATACATTCTTTTCAAATGAACATGGAACATTTTCAAACATACACCACATGATAGGACACAAAACAAGCCTTGACAAATTCAAGAAAATCGAAATCATACCAAGCATTTTCTCCGACCACAAGGGACTAAAACTAGAAACCGACTTGATGGGGAAAATCTCCAAATCATCAAAATCATGGAGATTGAATAGCATGCTATTAAACAATGAATGGGTCGAGAGTGAAATTAGGGAAGAAATAAAAAAGTTTCTGGAAACAAACAAAAATGAACTCACAACAACCCAAAACTTATGGGACACAGTGAAGGCAGTCCTGAGAGGGAAGTTCATAGCAATACAGGTCTACCTAAAAAAGATAGAAACATTTCAAACAAACAACTTAACCCTACACCTACAAGAACTTGAGGAACAAAAACAAGGACAAGTAGAAGGAAGGAAATAACCAAGATCAGAGCAGAATTAAATAACATAGAGACTAAAATAACAATTCTGAGGATCAATGAATCCAGGAGTTGGTTTTTTGAAAAGATAAACAAAATCGACAAGCCTTTAAGCAGGCTCATCAAGAAAAAAAGAGAGAGGACCCAAATAAACACAATCAGAAATGAAAGAGGAGAGATTACAACTGACACCACAGAAATACAAAGGAATGTAAGAAATTACTAGGAAGAACTGTATGCCAAGAAATTTGAAAACCTAGGTGAAATGGACAAATTTCTAGAAAATTATAATCTTCCAAAACTGAATGAAAGAAGAAGCAGAAAGCCTGAACAGACCGATAACAGCAGATGAAATTGAAGCAGTTATCAAAAAACTCCCAACACGCAAAAGCCCTGGAACAGATAGTTTCACAGGAGAATTCTACAAAGCATTTAAGAAATAGCTAACCCCTATCCTTCACAGACTATTGCAAAAAATCCAAAATGATGGAAGACTCCCAAACTCTTCAGGCCAATATCACTGATGAACACAGACACTAAAATCCTAAACAAAATATTGGCAAACTGCATCCAACAATACATTAAAAAGATCATACATCAGGACCAAGTGGTATTCATCCCAGGGATGCAAGGATGGTTCAACATTCACAAATCAGTAAATGTAATACATCACATAAACAAAAGAAAAGACAAAAATCACATGGTCATATCAATAGATGTGAGAAAAGCTTTTGATAAGGTACAGCACCCATTTATGATAAAAACACTCAGCAAAGTGGGAATAGAGGGAGCATTCCTCAATATAATTAAGGCCATATATGAGAGACCTACAGCCAACATCATACTCAATGGGCAAAAACTAAAATCTTTTCCACTAAGATCAGGAACAAGACAAGGATGTCCACTATCACCACTTCTATTCAATATAGTATTGGAAGTCTTAGCCACAGCGATTAGACAAGAAAAGGAAATAAAAGGCACCCAAATCCGAAAGGAGGAAACCAAACTGCCATTGTTTGCAGATAACATGATGGTGTACATGGAAAATCCTATAGACTTGGCCAAAAAGCTGCTCAACCTAATAAATGAATTTGGCCAAACAGCTGGATACAAAGTCAATATCCAGAAATCAAAGGCATTTTTGTATACCAACAATGAAACAGCAGAAGCAGAAATCAAGAAAAAAATCCCATTCGATACAGAAAAAAGAAAAATAAAATACCTAGGAAAAAACCTAACCAAGGAGGTAAAAGACCTGTATGCAGAAAATTACACAATGCTGAAAAAAGAAATCAAAGAAGATACAAACAAATGGAAACACATACCATGTTCATGTATCGGAAGAATTAACATCATCAAAATATCCATACTACCCAAAGCAAATTACAGATTCAATGCAATACCTATTAAAGTACCAATAGCATATTTCACAGACATAGAACAAACACTTCAAAAATTTATATGGAACCATGAACGACCTGGAATAGCTGCAGCAATGTTGAGAAAGAAGAGCAAAGTAGGAAGGATCACAATACCTGATCCCAAACTGTATTACAAGGCCGCTGTAATCAAAACAGCCTGGTACTGTCATAAAAACAGGCACATGGACCAGTGGAATAGAACAGAGAGCCCAGAAATAAACCCAAGTCTCTAGGGTCAATTAATATTCAACAAAGGGGGCAGCAACATAAAATGGAGTAAAAATAGTATCTTCAACAAGTGGTGTTGGGAGAACTGGACAGTTCTGTGCAAAAAATGAAACTTAAGCACAAACTTACACTGTTCACAAAAATAAATTCAAGGTAGATAAAAGATTTAAATATAAGCTGTGACACCATTAAAGTCCTAGAGGAGAACATAGGCAGGAAAATCTCAGATATTCCATGCAGCAACATTTTTACTGATATGTCCCCTAAAACAAGGGACATAAAGGAAAGAATAAACAAATGGGATCCCATCAAAATAAAAAGCTTCTGCACAGCTAAAGAAAACAGTGTTAAAATAAAAAGAGAACCAATCATATAGGAAAACATATTTGCCAATGGTACCTCAGACAAGGCTTTAATCTCCAAAATATATAAAGAACTTACACGACTCCACTCTAAGAAGACAAGCAACCCAATTAAAAAATGGGCAAAAGACTTGAACAGACACTTCTCCAAGGAGGACATACAGAGGATCATGAGACATATGAAAAGATGCTCATTACTGCTAGCTATCAGAGAGATGCAAATTTAAACCACAATGAGATACCACTTCACACCATTCAGAATGGCCATCACAAACAAAGCAACAAACAGCAAGTGTTGGAGAGGTTGTGGAGAAAATGGGATGCTAGTGAACTGTTGGTGGGACTGCAGACTGGTACAATCACTATGGAAAGCAGTATGGAACTTTCTACCAAAACTAGAAATGGATCTACCTTTTGACCCAGCAATTCCACTGCTTGGATTATATCCTAAGAACCCTGAAACACCAATCCAAAAGAACCTATGCACCCCAATGTTCATCACAGCACAATTTACAATAGCCAAGTACTGGAAGCAACCTAGGTGCCCATCAGTAAATGAATGGATCAAGAAACTATGGTACACTTACACAATGGAATTCTATGCAGCAGAAAGAAAGAAGGAGCTCCTACCCTTTGAGACAGGATGGATGGAACTGGAGAGCATTATGCTAAGTGAAAAAAAGCCAGGTGGTGAAAGACAAATACCTTATGACCTCACCTTTAACAGGAACCTAATCAACAAAAGAAACAAACAAGCAAAATATAACCAATGACACTGAAATTGAGAACAGGCTGACAGTGACCAGAGGGGAAAGGGGAGGGAATTTCAGGGGAAAAGGGGAAAGGTTTACAGGAACAAGTATAAAGGTCACATGGACAATAACTATGCAGGGGGGTGGAAATGGGAGGGAGGTTGGGAGGGCTGGGGCAGTGGGCTGGGATAGGAGTAAAAGACAGAAAACTGTACAAGAAAAACAATTAAAATTTAAAAAAATTAAAAAAAAACTATGGAACATCTACACAATATAATACTATGCAGCAGAAAGAAAGAAGGAGCTCCAACCCTTCACGACAGCATGGATAGTGCTGGATAGCATTATGCTAAATGAAGTAAGACAGGCCATGAAAGACAAATACCATATGATCTCACCTGTAAGTAGAACCTAATTGACAAAACAAACAAGCAAGCAAAATAACCAGAAACGTTGAAATAAAGAACAAACTAATAGTAACCAGAGAGGAGGGGGAGGAGGATAACAGGGGAAGGAAGGGAAAGGGTCATCAAGGAACATGTGTAAAAGACCCACGGACAAAGCCAAAGTGGGAAAGGATTGAGGGTGGGAGGTGGAGATGGGTGGGGTTGGGAGGGCGAAGGTGGTGGTGGGAAAATGGAGACAATTGTACTTGAACAAGAATAAAAAATTTTTAAACAGAAAATTAAAAATGCCCCTGGATGAGTGAATACTAGCACTTGTGTTGATCTTGAGTCCTAAATCATGAAACCTTCCTTACGTGACAAGTTTCTCCAAATACATCTAGGTGCTACCCTGTTCAGGTGCAGAGGGACTCACCATTCCAGAGGAACATAAGACTGGCTTGACAAGCCAAACTTGGGTGAGGAGTAAGCACATGAACTATTTTTTGATGCATTTATCCATGAAAACAATGAGTAATATATGTGTGAAATATCATGTTTTCGGCCTGTACAATGCTACCATCTTCTAGAAAAGTATTCTTTTCTTTAGTTGTGCACACAACTTAAACTTTCATTTTTAGTTTATTTGATATTACTCTAAAAGAACAAGAATTAATTTTAGTATTTTCACCCAGATGCATGCATGCATGTGTTCATTTAAAAAAAGAAAACAACTGTTGAGGAACAGTCAATTGGCAAAGTCAAGTTCAAAATTCTCGAGGTAAGAATAGGAACAACTAAGCTGCAACAAGTGAGAGTCGGGTCTCAGACATCCATCCTTCCTCATAGGGGAGCTAACACAACCCCAAAGTACACAATAGATGAAGTGAGTAAAGATCACAACTCTAAGCCTTGAAAAAAGGAATTTTCATGCTTTTTAACTGCCTCAATGAGCGAAAGAAAATCTTAATTTTTTAAAGATTTCTTCTGAAGCCACTATTTGATTTAAACAAGGAAGGAGACCCTTCTCTGGTAGTTTAATTGGAGACTGCTGGGTCCACAAGAAGATGAGTCTAGAAGATCATTTTCAGAGATTCGCAAAATACTGCTACACACCTTTGACTTTGAAGCGCTCCAAAGTATACATGGCTCATTCGGGTGCCTCAGAATCCTCACCTAGATAGGTCCTGAAATACCCAAAATGACATTTCTAAATAGCATATTATAAAACTTTTTTTTCCTGTCTGCTCAAATATTCATTCAATGCAGCAGGGATCACTATAGGATGCCTGCACTTTCACATACATTCTTTTCCAGTTAGTGTCGGATCATAGCTATGATAACAAGAACCTTAAAAGCAGTGGATAAAAAGAAACATTAACTTACTAAGAAAAAGTTTAAAGAAAAAGTCTTTTTAAGTTATTCAGAATGTTCTTTGGATATTTTTATTTAAAAAGGTCTTTTATACAAAAGAAGCTACAAAATGCATGAGAAATATCAGAAATTTGTTCAATAGGCCATAACTATTTATCCAGAGATATATTATTCTAAAATAAAACCTCTGAAGGTTACATTCCACCAAATCATTTAGCCAGCCCTTTTTATGTGTCTGTTTCAAAATTGGAGGTACCAAATTTACAAAGAGCACAACCAAATAAGAACCTTCCTTCTCACATGCTCTGATTCACATTGCAAAGCATTTCAAACAAGTCCTGTTAGAGGGCTGATCTCATCCCTCAGCAAGGACTAAATGAGATAACCTTAATTATCTCATTCCCTGATTTTCTTCATCCTGATTTTATATATATTTCCCATTTCAAATCACACTGGGGCAAACATCACCTACAGGGTGGAAAAACCTACAAACTTTGGGGTAGCCTGAGAGCTTGGCAGAAATCTAGCTTGTGTTGCAAGACAGAATGAACAACAAAGTTTGACTGGTACTCTCCATCCAAGCAGCAAAAGAAAGGTGTAGCTTTTTCTGCTGAAGTTATTTTCCAGGGACACAAAACTTTTTCTCACTTATTGCATCTAATTTGTTTCCTGGAGACCATGCACAATAGATCATCAAAACACCAAAGGAAAAAAAAAAAGCAATTTTTAAAGAAAAATTTGATTGGTTCCAGTTTTGTTCTACTGAGTAAACTAGACCTCCCCTGCCCTTTGGGAACTTTCATGAAGTCTGCTTCCAACTGATAAAAATCCAAAGTCCAAGATTTTATAAATCATTTCTCTATTCTTTCCCTCCCCTCTCTCCACAGCCCTGATATCATAAATACCTTCACTGCACACCTAATCAATTGCAGTGCAAAGAGAAAAAAGTCATTTACAAGTAAATTTTGAAACGTTGTATTTGCTAAAAAACCATTGAAAACACCTCCTTATAGTAAACTCAGTTATTTACATAATGGTGATAAATATGAAGATAGTGAGAGACAATAATCTACATGTATTTGGAGTGATCAACTTAAAATTAAAACAACTCATATTCTACAAATTGCTGCCATTATACAATTCATGAAAATTAGACTAAAGTTGCAGAGCTGGAAAGGAATTTTGTTTGGCTAAGGAATGAATAGAATGAAAGTAAGAATTATGCATATAAATGAGAAGTGAGCTTGATATTTCATTTTATTATTTATACAGTCAACTGTCCAGAAGTTATCCAGCCATGTAATGTGAAAAATACAGACATTTATTGAAGAAAATACAAGATACAAAAACCACTGCACCTAAGACAATGACACCATAGTCCCCTTCAAAGTAGGCACCTTGGGACCTCATACCGTTCCAATTGCCATCAGCTGCCCTGTCCTGTTTTCCTGAATCTCCTCAATGGCCTGAAATCCCTTCCCTTTCAAAGGTGATTTTAGTTTTGGGAAAAGCCAGAAGTCACACAGTGCCAAATCTGGGCTGTAGGCGGGCCAAGTCACCTATGTAACTTGATGTTTCACCAAAAAACTCTGCACAAGACATGATGCATGAGCAGGCATGTTGTCATGCTAAAGCTGCCAATCACCAGTTGCCCATATCTGTGGCCTTCTTAATCATCCAATTAGTTTCTGTGGAAGAATGTTCAATCTTCACACAAAATTTGAGGCAGATTCATTGCTCTACTCACTCTGTCATTTTGAATGTATGGCCACACAGTACACATGCTCACTCAACAGCATCTACTGCCCCCACTGGCTAGTACTGTGAAGTTGTCATTGTTCATGCATGTGCATTCCAGCCCACTCTCTTTGGCTGCCAGGTTACATCTATGTTACTCAAACCACCTTCATTATATTAACAATGGCTGGACTTTGTCTGTGCTGGACTTTTTCCAGACAAACCTCATATGCATACTATAAGCAGATGCACCATTACACTTCTCACAGCATGAAGAGCAATTAAAGCCTTGCCATTTTTTTATCCAGAAGATAGATTTTATTACCCTCCTTATCTAACTGAATAATAACTTGATAAGTATTACAGCAAGATTTAAGATCTAACTGCTGATTTCAGTCAAATGGCAGTGTAGGTAAAGGCAGTGCTTGCATCTTCCCACAACCATATCAAAATTACAACTAAACTACAGAACCACATTCAGAACTGCTTGGGATCTAATTGAATGGAAGTCCTACAACTAGGGGTTTAAAGAAGTCACATCAAGAATGATAGGATAAGCAAAGACACAATTTTGATGGTTTCCAGATGGGAAGGGTGTTGAGGTGATAGGTGAACAAGCTGGTCCCACACCCAAGTGTGGTTGATAAAAATCGGGAGGAATATATCAGCTGCAGAGGTCTCCCCTTAGGATCAAGGGGTCATAGCTCCATACCAGGCCACCAGACAAGGGTTCCAGTACTAGGCATAAAAGTTCCTATAACTCCTGCCTGTAAAAATCAGTGGGAATTGTGGCTAAATGAGATGGAGGGTTTCAGGAGTCCCAGGCAATTCATCTTCAAGGGTTGGTGCACTGACCTACTTGGACTCACTTCTTCTGAGCTTCAGCGCTGAAACAGATGCTTAAAAGGACTGACAAGGAGGAATTAAATTGTCTGGCATCAAGGCAAGAGCTAAGGAGGGCAGCTTTACGCCAGACAAAAATGCTGACAGAAGCCATTGTTTCTTTTCTAAGGCTCACTTCTACAGAGCCAGCAGGTTGGCACTATATTCAAATCTTCATCAATGAGATCCACACCTTTTTCCCCACCCTGGTTATTCCCTGACATCCCACCCCACCCAGCTTGCTGGCCCATAAGCTGTTTCTTCCAGAAACAGCTTCCATACAAATGGCCTGTCTTGATTCATAATTCAGATTTTTCTAAAATCTCTCAAACAAGAAGCATAGGGCCTCTGCATGTCATGTACCTTTGGATAACTGGCTCTTGGCCTGGCACTAGCAGCAGCCAGTCTTGGTTCACAGCTTGGTCATGTGTAGGCACCTCCAAGCCCAGCCCAACAAGCAGCCATCTGTATATCACTTTGTAGCTCATGCTGAGTGGCTCTGGGCAGAACACAGGTAGTGAATGACCTTGGCCAGTACTCCGACAGACCCCAGAGGCAGTGCACCCAGTGGACAGCACCTCCTAACCATCCCCACAAACAACATACTCAAGAGGTACACTCAGCAGCACCAGAGCCTTGCTAAAGTAAGTCCTGCTCTGTGGGGTGGACCCTGTACAGCTGATCTTCCACAGTGGTCATCAGTGGTCATAGCCAATCCCTACAACCAGTCAACCTGAGAGTAAACCCCTCCAATTGATATACCAACATCAATAATCAAGGCTCAACTACAACAGAAGGCTATACACAGCTCACATGGGGGAGAAAGGCACACCTGAAGTGCCCACCTTGAGTGAACGGAGAGGCTATGCCACTGGACCCTACAGGACACTTACTATACAAGGCCACTGTATCAAGCCCTGGGTGTAAGGATACTCAATGAACTTAGTGAGAACTTCAACAGCATACAAGAGGACAAGAAAAAACACAACAAAGAACCAGTGAAAAATGAAGGATACACTAACTGAAATGAACAATAATTTACAGTGAATCAACAGTAGAGAAGATGAAGCTGAGAATCAAATTAGTGATTTGAAATATAAAGAAGCAAAAAATCATCCAACCTGAACAACAAAAAAGAGAAAGGATCCAAGAAATATGATGATAATGTAAAGAATCTCTGGGACAACTTCTTGCATTCCAACATTTATATCATGGGGATGCCAGAAGGAGAAGAGAATGTGTTTGACAACTCTTCTGTTTAATTGAATACTTGAGAATCTCCATTAGAGGATATCCTAAACAGAAGTCCATCCTCATGGTGTTCTCTCAATGTCTCTAAAAACAACAAATGGATTTTACTAAATGAAAGTCAATTGCCTCAACCATAAAGGTAAAAAGGGAGACAATTAATATGAGAGGCCTACTGTACATGACTTAGTTTATGATTAGGAAACTCTAAAACACATTAAAGAGAAGAAAAAGACTTCTTCGGAATGTCTACGCTGTGTTTTGCTAGTTATCTTAATTGATTTTTTTATGTCAAAAAGCAAATATGCAAGGAAGGCAAAAGTAAAAAGCTACACCTCAGACTATGCATCATTAGCTGATCACAGCTCCATTTTAATGTTCCTATAATTTATTTTGAAGCCCCAGACAAGTACAAAGAGCACTGATTATGGATATAGGGGAGTTTTCACTCCTTGAAAAATATGAGCACCTTCTGGATAATTTGGTTTAGAAAAAAGCATTCTCTGGGCACCTGATTTCAGCTGTTAGTTCAAGTAAACATCTCACTGGTGCCAATGGGTACTTTGCTTCTTGGCCATCAGAGCTAAACCAAGGTTAAAAGGCCAAAGTATATATTGCACTTAAATACTATGGAAAGTTAAGAAAAGGGAAGGGCAACATATTAATTGACAGTTTTATCTCTTTCTCGGTGTTGAAGTTATTTTTACACCACCACAAAACAATCTTCATATCTCACACATTTTTCCCTAAAGTTTACATTAACTTATGTACATTTAATTGAATGTGTTGCTATAAACTCTTTTACAAACAAACAACAACACAGTGAAAACTTGGTATTTGAGGTTTGTTCTGACACATATGTTATAAGAAATACTAATATAATAATAGTATTCACTACTTAAAGTATTTTTAAAGATTTTATTTACTTATTTTTAGAGAGGGGGAAGGAGAAAGAGAGGGAGAGAAACATCAATGGTGGTTGCCTTTCACACGGCCTACTGGGGACCTGATCCACAACCCACGCATACACCCTGACTGGGAATTGAACCAGCCTCCCTTTGGTTCCCAGGCCTGTACTCAGTCTACTGAGCTATACCAGCCAGGGCTACTAGTTAAAGCTTTTATGACCATTCCTCAAATAAAATTTGTGTTCAGATTATCAATATATAAAAGTCTTATTTTTGTTTATAGGATTGACAATGGCAGAAAGTAAAGCATGATGCTGTCAAAGAAAGTACAATACCAGTGTAAATCAGAACTTAAGAATAACTTTAGTTTTCAAGGCCTTTGTTTAAAGGAGTGCGGGGCATACACTTTTGTACTCCACCCTCGTACTACTCACATGGATTTTTTTCTGATCTTTCTATTGACAACTTGCTTTTTTTTATTCCTGTGTTTGCCTAGTCAGATAACAGTTTTGTAAACTGATGATTTCAGCTCCCTTATTATTCACATTACACTGCTGTACAATACCAGTCAAGCATTATGATTTTTTCACTCCAGCTGTGTTGAACCACAACTAGATATGAAGCAATTGACCTTGTTGTTCATTGACTCGTATGATGCTTCACTACCTACTGTTTTGTGCCACTCACTTCACTCCATGCATCTTATAAAGTCATGACCTTTGTAGTAGATATTACTCTCCAAGCTAGTTTTAGGAAAGCAAAACATTAAATATGATATGGCCAATATTATGAAAATATCAAAGATAAGCAGAGTTCTCTTGTTTAAGATTGAGGGAACTAGAATTCCCTGCTTTCTAAAAGAAAAACAAAAAACAACTAGGTCATTTGGAAAGGATGACTATATATAGTAATTGCTAATAGTTTTAAAATATTGATGTATTTGTTTGCTTTTTTGTTTATTACAAACACAGGGAATGCTTTTTGTTTTAGTAACTCTTCTATAGAATAGTCAGATGGTTGTAATATTAAAAAGAATTAGAAATAGGCTTTATAAGTAAATAAAACCTATCATTGAATTTTATCATAATTCACAATCTTGGGTGTGGGAATTTTACCTTCACACTGATACATCCTTTATATGACTAGGCAAAGTATCTGGAATCATAAAAATTGCAAGAGTAGTAAAAAGCTTATCAGTGGATTTCCAAATATCAATTGACTGGTAATAATGTAGTTGATATTTGTAGGATGTCACTGAGAAAATCATAGTCTATAAAAATATAGATACAATTTGCATTAGTAATGTATTTTTCTACTTGCTGACAAATTCTTTTATGGTTGGTGATCACTTTTAGGGAACAGTATTATTATCCACTGCATTTCATGAGTATATGATAATCATGGTCCATATGGAAAATAATTCATAGCGTAACAAAATAAATAATAAATCCACTATCATCAAACAATATTAAAATACTAATTGTATCAAAGTTCAGTTAGGAAAAGAGAGTTAAAGATGTTATGGGGAAATTATTGCTGTAGAAGTTGAGGTCTGAAAGATAGAAGTTTGAGAAACAAAAGAAATCACTCCCTATTATAGACTGTACTCTTGATTGGGCAACCTAGGGCTTGCAAGAGAAACCCTGCAGCCATACTCTCGCTATTGAAGTGGACCCACAAAGGAGAGCTCATGCAGAGACGTTTGGAAGTTATCTCTATAGAAAATACACTCCAGTGCTTGAGGCCACTGTTGCTTAACTAGACTGGGAGTGGGGGAGATTTGGAAGCTAGAGACTGCCAAGTATCTGTACAGCTTTTTATGGCAGCAACAACCTTTACAGAGCAATGGCTTCTAGTTTTTCTTTATTTCCTGGAACACTTATAAGAAATCGATCCCACTGCCCTTATGCTCTTTATTTCTACTATAATTTCAATGGCAGCAGCTGTGTGGTCATCCAAAAACTAGCCTCCTATAGGTATTTGACTCCAAATAATTAAAAGTGATAATTTAAATAACTATTTTTGCACAAAATGCTGTGGACTTCTAGTGTTCTATTTACCACTGGCACAGGGGCTATTTATTTTTAAATTTAGTCATATCAAAGAACCCATTCCAGAATCAGTCTTAATGGTCTGCCTCTTGGAACTGATACATTAAATCTATCTGTCAGGTGGGGCCTAGTTAGGAAACCAGAATCACAAAAAATACCATGCAAACAGGTACTGTGCTGTAGGAATTACAATGTACACAAGTACAAGAGGAGCTGAAGAAGTTAAGTTCTGAAAAAGGAGGATGTCAATAGACCAAAGAGAATCACTAACCATAACATCTGAGGTACTATTCTGTGTGGACAGGCCAGAGCTTACAGGAACAGGAAAATCCCAGAAACAATGCATATCTGGCTGCCAAAGTGACAATGCTAAGGAGATGGGGGAGAAAAGTTATGTAGGGATCTGTGGAAGTTGTTTTCTCTCTACACAGTTTAGTGAAGTCCTTGGCAATTAGCTGAAGACCCCTGTTTGGTAGCAGGATCAATAGTTAGAAAGAGAAGCCAGCTAGAAGATGGAGCCTACTGACACCATGTCTAATGACTGTAACTTCCTGGGAGTAATGATCTCCACTTCAATTTTAGTTTTCAAGTCATGGACAAGTTGTATTTTCAGAGAACGATAACGTAGAACCATACAGAGAAGGGGATTCTGAGAAATATAACTCCTAAGCATACACAAAAGTGGTAATATTAAGACTTCAGAGTACTAACCGTATTATAAGTAAGACTGAAACTATGCAAATTATCTCCTAACAATGGAATCTGTTCCACTATAAAGGACAGGATAGAGAGCTAATAAATATATGACTAGGTTATTGTTACTAAAACTGGTTATTTTTTCTAGTTACTTTAATGATCAGTAAGTAGAATGCATTGAAAGCAATGCAATTATTCAACTCTCCCAATTTGGAGATAAAACACACGTACTAAAGAAGTAGCAGAACAATGGCAAGAATTTATATGAGAGCAAAATATAAAGAGAGAGGGGTGATCTAAGGTGAAGTTCAATCCTGTTTAAATTGGAGCCCTATACCTCTTATGCCTCATGCCACTGCTCGTGATGGGAAGATTTTCTGAACAATTTCAGATATCAAATATCCTAGTGCATACATATTGTATTTGGGACAAAATTATCTGTTCTTCTATCTGTTGAACTGAGCCACAATATAGATATGCCAAGCATTCTCAATATTCCCTTAATTATGTTTTTAATTATTTTCACATGGTTCATGCTTGGTCCTCGAAGGTATGCAGTCCAAGAAAAAGACACCTTAGTTCCCATCATCTCTCATGAAACTTTGCAAAAAAGGGTGGGGGGAAGAGTTGTCCCAACCAGTTCTATTTAAAATAAATACTACACCTAAGTGCTCAGTTTTTCCACTCACATGCCTGAGGAAGGGATCACATAGAGACTGACCTTGTAGTGGCCTAACTGTATCATATTGCCTTTCAGTTCTTTACTTAAGGAATTTATCCTGTTAGCAAGAAGGAAGAAATGATGTAAACAGGTGGAAAAATTCAAATGGCAAGGACAGGCTACGCTGGGATAGATGAATAGTCAGAACTGGTGTTAATTTTATGTTCCTCGTCTAATATTAGCTGAATATTATCCTTTGATGGTCTAAATTGAGAGAGAGAGGAGGTAACTCTCTTTCCTGATCTTCACTTTCTAAGGCAGAGACACATTATTGCCTCTGCACATGCAATGGACCATTTCCTAGTAGCTGGTTATTCATCCCACCATCTTTTTTCTTTGATATTATGTATGATACCTTCATTCCTATCCCAGGATTTTTCTTACATAAAGAAAGCTGAGCAAACGGAAAGTGTACAGTATTAAAAAGTAATGCAGAAGTCAATGTTTTCTCTAAAATAATTCATTTTTAAGTGCTACGAAACATAGTAGCTATACTGAGTTTGTGATCTTAAGCATCCTCCATGATCCTGAACATGCCCTACTGTTAGCAGTCAAATCAAAGCATGGAAGTCAGAGTTTTATGAGCAACAAAAAATTTGAGATGCTTTGAACTTCAATCTTTTCTTCCTTCTCTCTTGTAGACCATGATGAAAGTAGTATCTTTGAAATCTTGAGGCATTAGTCCCTATGCCCTCTGTAATTTTTTCCTCTTTCTTCTCTATGTCTGAGGCCTTGATCCCTGCCATCTACTTATTCTCATACTGTGGTGCTCCACCTTTCATTTATACCTGGGTCATCTTCTTTTCAGGTATGCAGCCTCTCCGTCTTACCTCTGAACTAAACAGCTTTTGAAAAGCCATGAATCTGTTGAAGGTTGCTGGAAGGAAAAGTGAAGGGAAGTTCACTTAAAATAAACCACGATATTTTTCAGATAAAGTTTAGTGAAAGTCTTTTGGACTTTTCTAGCCTACCTTTTTTAACACTTTCTACAAACTATAGACTGTTCTTATTTTTCTTTCCTCCTCTCTGACTTGATGGCTGACATGGTCAAATACTAATAGCTCAGATTAAACAGAATACAGGGAAAAGTAGCCAAATAGCTAAGATAATGTTATTAGTAACAGTTAATAGTATTCTAATGTCTTAGACTAGATTTTCTTTTTAAACAGCCTCTTTCATATCCGACTAAAGTAGGCAAGTGTGTTATGTGGCAAACACAATAACTGCACTCTATATTATCATTATTGCTATTCTGTTTTAAAAGATTTTATTTATTTATTTATTTATTTTTAGAGAGTGGGGAAGGGAGGGAGAAAGTGAGGGAGAAAAACAACAACATGTGGTTGCCTCTTGTGCACGTCCTACTGGGGACCTGACTTGGAACCCAGGCGTGTGCCCTGCCTGGTAATCAAACCTATGATTCTTTGGTTTTCAGGCTGGCACTCAATGCACTGAGCTATACCAGCCAAGGCTCATTATTGCCATTCTATAGATTATTACATAGTCTCCTTAAAGACCTCTAAAAATAATAAGTAATATAGTATACAGTATTCTTACAATTAGTTTAGACCCCTACAAGTGTCAAGAAACGTATACTTAACTGAGATCTCTTAAATTTAGCCATGTTTCCAAAACACCTTTTCCCCCTTAGGGTATAAGGACACACAAGCTTTCAATTGAGCAATTGTTCATTGATTTATGCAAAAATATTAATTGAGAAATTAATGCTAACAATTATTTTATTTGTTGATGGGAATAAAATGGCAACTAAGAATAAATAAGGGAGCAAAGATGATTTTTATAAGTGAAATGATTAAGATTCAAACAAAATACGTGAAAAGGTGGCATCTCCCTTTCATGTGGTAAATGATCAGTGAACACTTCCTTAGAATATAATTTAAACTGAGGCCTGGAAGATTGGGAAAAGTTAGCCTTGAAAAAAAAAAAGGGCCAGTATTCTAGGTAGAGGAAACCAAGCAAGAAAGACGTGAGGTAGGTGATAGGTTGGTACATCATAGGGACTTTTAGAGGACAATTGAGGCGCTAGCACAGTGTGTGAGAGGGAGAATCATCGGTGAGCTGGGAAAGGAGATTAGGGATCCCATATGCCTCCATGGGTCACCCCAGTAAACAACATGGGTGTCACTGGCGACTTTTTCAACAGGAATTTTGATGATGTGGCAGAAAACATAAGCCAGAAAGATGTTTTAAAATGCAAATGAAAAGTGAGGGAGTCGCCCTGGTTGGTGTGACTCAGTGGATTGAGCACCTGCCTGTGAACCAAAGGGTCACCTGCTCGATTCCCAGTCAGGGCACATGCCTGGGTTGTGGGCCAGGCCCCCAGTAGGGGACATGTGAGAGGCAACCACACATTAATGTTTCCCTCTCTTTCTCTCTCCTTTTCCCTCTCTCTAAAAAAATAAATAAATAAACCTTTTTTTAAAGAGTGAGGGAATAGTGCAGTATCTGAATGCAAACAATTTTATTTTCAGGGTCTTTTGCTATAAAGGTCCCAAAATGGAGAAAAATACAAAACTAGTACAGATATGCATTGATGATCAGAATTCTGTTAAGTCAAAAAAGTGAACAATATAATATAAAACATATTAAGTTAATTTGTGTACAATAGTATGGAATACACCTAAAGAAAGTTACTTTATATATTCAATTTTCAAGCATGTATATGTGATTCATCAGTTAACAAATAAATACTGTAAATAATTTATGGCTTGGTGTTAAAATATACAAAACTGAATAAATATTCAATACACTAATTTTCTTAGACATTCATGTCAAATTAATTGCCCATGGAGATAACTGCTTAACAAGAAATAAACTTGGTCTAAGGTCTGACATAAAATCTACTGCACTGAGCAAGTCTTTCTAAGATTCAATTCTATAATCTTACATATTCTTAAATATTAGAATAATTTTTGTATACCCTAAAACCTATGATTTTTATCAATCACACATAAATAGGTACATATTTGTTTTTGTCTGTTTTTTTTTTATTACAAGTAGCAAAGAACCGTGAAGTTAACTCAATTTGAACAAATGGAAAGAGGCTACGTGCTAGGTAGGAAAGCTTAATATCATGAATTTACTAATTCTTTCTAAGACAATTTACACAATCTGATAAGCATAGGAAAAAATTTGTTTTGTACTGTTTCTTTGTAACTAGAAAAACTATTTATAGAGTTCAAATGGAAAAATAAACAAGCAAGAATGGTCAGAAAAATCTCTGAAAATTAGCTTTAAGGAACAACTAGCCTTACCAACTAACTGTATAATGATTCTTCAGTATTTAAAATTGGTGATATGTGTACATCAATACAGCAACCAGTGCAATAGAAATCACTAATGATTTGGAACATGAACAATTATATAAGATAATTGGGCAGCAATTTGAGAAAAACAGTATTTATATCTACCCTTTATTTGTTATATCCAGATAAATTCCAAAGGGATCAGAAAAGCAGAAAACTGTAGCACCACATGGACCATAAACATTACGGTGAATTGGTTCCCACATCCCACCCCATTAGATGGTGCCCTGCTTTTTCCTGTTACTCTCTGTCATACCTACAGTTTCTACAGTCACAGTCTCTCTAACCTGGTCAGAGTTCCCTACTGGTTACATCACTCCCCATTTTAACTCATTATTCAGCAATCTTCCCAATTTCTTTTCTGTCATTCAGAAATTGTTTGAAATGATTTAGCTTCGCATACACACACATACACAAAGATTTTATTGCTATATGTTTATACTTTTTTTCTTCCTTTATTATCACTTTAATGGTGGCTTGGGAGTAAAATGCATAAAATATACATGTTTAGTTCATAAAATTAAACTAGATCCCTAGATTTAAAAACAAACAAAAATTAAAAGAAAAAAAGAAACTAAGAGAGGAATGTGCTTGTTTTCAGTACACCTTAGGACATAATTTATGAATGAACTGACTCTCCTTGATCAAGAGCACCACTAATGGCCAAATAATCTATGGCCATAGAATGAAACACGAACCCTGCCCTCTCTGCAACATGGTGGATGGGGCAGGGGTGGGCTGTGGACAGCAGAGCAGACGTAGTGACAGTGGGAGTATAAAATGGCTATACAATGAGCAGGAGAGCAAAACAACAGGAAAATTAAAATATAAGATACCGCTTAAAACATAGTAACTCTTCACCATGTAATCAAGGGCAGTTTTATTTGTTTGGCAACATGAAAGCCCAATCTAACAGTAAATCTGGTCTAATATTAAACAATAAAATAAAATAGTCTCTAGTCCCTGCTTGTCTCTATAAGGAACAGAGTCTCAGTTACTCCAATAAATCATGTATGTATTGTGTTTTAGTTCATATCATTGTGTTTTTACCTATGTCCTCTGATAACTCTCAGATTTTAGGAACATGTTCCCCTCTAGACTTTTCTTATTAATAATGTTTTAAATTTCTTTTCTACTTGAATTTAGATTTGGAATATTATCTAGTTATCCTAAACACCTATCTCACTCAGGTGGTTACAAACCTTTAAAAATCTTAGACTTAAATAATCTTGGCTTTTATTTCTTCACCATGTCCCTCACCACACCCTGTTTTTCAACGTAAACCGAGACTATTCTGGGATTAATGGTGTAGGCAGGAGCTTCTCAGACAGATATGGTTATCTCCTGAGTTACATAGTCATGTTCCAGGGAAAGAATTTTGAAAACCTGCTTCGCTACACAGGAATATAGTGGCTAGCCAAGGGGCGGGCAATCATGGACTTTGATTTAAAAATCGAGTTGCTAGTCTTTGCATGAATGAAATAAAAATGTGACAAAAGCTATACCAAGGTAAATGAATTCAATACATTCATCTCCTAAATGATAAAGTGCTGTTTACAGAGTCAATTTATTTAGCAGAAATTGTTTCTTAAATTGCAACACCCTTAATCACAACTAAGTGGAAAACTATGACTGTTTTTATTTCCAATACTCTGTTTGTATTTTCAATGCAATAGAATCAAGCCCATTAACCAAAACAATAAGGAGAATTTTTACAGATCATGAATATTTAAATTAGATTTTATTAAAACAAGCAAGGATATGTTACAATATTCGATGCAAACTCACATGAAAATTTTAGGATAAGACATGAAACTATAAATAAAATTTATATTCACGGTTAGCCTCTTGAGGATTCACTCACAAAAGCCCAGGGATATTTATATTCTCCTTTTTCTTACCAGTTGGGAAAGTTTAAAAAGTTCAGTCTAGCATGACTAAAATATTTTTATAATTTTTATCAAATATTCAGAGAACTCTATTTCATTCCATTTAAAATACCTGAATGGCCCTGGCTGGTATAGCTCAGTGGATTGAGCACAGGCCTGTGAAGCAAAGGGTCGCTGGTTCAATTCCCAGTCAGGGCATATGCCTCGGTTTCGGGCTGGGTCCCCAGTGGGGAACACATGAAGGCAACCACACATTGATGTTTCTCTCCCTCTCTTTCTCCCTCCCTTCCCTTCTCTCTAAAAATAAATAAATAAAATCTTAAAAAAAAACTTGAATGATAAAAAAAGACTGACCAGAATGCTCAGATAATTTAATGACATAGTAGCAAATATAGTTAGAAATAACATTGTTCATAGTTGTATTACTAGGTAACTTTATATATAATGCCTGGAATAGTTCCATAAACACCAGTATTTATGAAAATCAAAATTATTAGAGCACATAGTTCCAAATAATGTTTAACCTCTATTAGGTCAATTTCATATAAATATTCTCAATTCTTATCCGGTAAAAATGAGGATATCTTATAAAGTTGATAAACAGTATTTAAATTGATTATATTTACAGCAAAATAGCAAATGTTTAGAGCCAGTTATAACTGTCATCTTGTCATTGCACTAGTGTGAAAATAGACAAGCTATTTAATTTCTCTGAGTTTCAATTTATTCATGTATAAAACACAAATAATAATACCATTGTTAATAGCAAAAATACATCTTAGTGGTCACATTTGCTCTGTGGATTACTTAAGTAATATAGAGATTGAGATTTTTTCTATAGTACATCAAAGGAGTTTTTGTGTTTATCTCTGTTTTTGTTTGGCTTCTCATGGACAAGAGAGAAAGGTGTGCAAATCTCCACTAACTACTTAGCTTGCATGCCCTTGAATGGTCTGTGGTACATCTTGGTTTTCTATGAAAACATGTTACTTTTTTTACCTAAGCTGTGAAAAAGCAAAAACAAACAAAAACACTTAGGTAGTTTTTGAACTATTTTGTTACCTTCTATATATTCAGTTGGTCTCCCAATGTAATATCCCCAGGTTTTGATTCTGTGAGGTTGCTCTCCCTGACTATGGTTTTACCCTGCTACACTCTGACATTTACACTGCTAACCTTCGGTTTCATCCAGAATTCTATCATTTTCTTAGGGAGTGAAAAGGGCTGAGGAAAAAAGAACAAGTAGAGGACAGCAAAATGAATGCATGTATAATGTTTGGCTTAAGACATAAGCTGTGGGTATGGTGAAGTGTATGTTGTACATGTGTACCATACTTAAGAAATAAGCAGTGCTGTGGTGCAGTATCCAGGGATTAAAAGAAGTCATGCAAGGGTTGATGCTAGAAGCAGAAAATCCATGCACAGACTAGCTGAAATTTGGTTCAATGGAAACAACTGAAATAGACACTGAGTTTATATTTTGGCTATTCAAGGGAGGTAACACCTAATATCATATCAGGGACTGAAGATATGGGACTATGTAAGGTTCTTAAATAAATATATTTATTGGCTTAAGTTTTTATTTTACCTGTATATTTTTAATGTTACCTGGAGACTTGGGTCACTGATTGCAGGGGCATCAGATGTGACACTTCCTGAAATGTAGATTTTGTGACAGCACTTGCCAGATTGCAATCTTTCAGTCTCCACACAAACCTTTCACAACAAATTTAGACTTCTCTAGATGGCACATCATGCCCTTAGGGCCTCTGTAAACCTCTCTCTAACTCTGACTATTTCACACACACACAACACACTCCCTCCACTGTCACATAATATATATGCAATTCTTGCAACAGAGTAACTTTCTAGACCTATAGCCTTGAGTTCAGAGCTCAACACAGGTACATAGGGCTCTTATCCACCTTTTCAATATCTATACTCAGCTAAAACATTTCTCTGGTCTCTACAGTTTAGGGACAGTGTATCTGCAATAGCTCTACTATTCCAATTGATACATACCTTCAACCAGTGCTTCCAAGTCGTTCTACCATAATTGTGGCGCTATGTTTCTACCATTTCCAGTGGGGTTTAAGTACCTTACAAATAGGGGCCATGGTTTATTTGTTCGTAATGTCTGGTACATGGAACATGAAAGTGCAAAAATATATTTCATAGGACAAGTGATGAATTAATTAATGGAATTTATTAATTGATATTATACACGAAAATTGGTATTTCTTTTCTGACTTTGGGGTATTTATTTTAAAAACATTTAGAAAATGCATTAAATATAGGCATAAGTTAAATCATCTGTCATCCTACTAGTCAAAATAAATAACTGTTATCATTTTGCTTAATTTCATATATTCACATGTCCACCTGTGTTTATAATTTAATTTAAAAACAGAACATTCTAGAACTGCACTTTCTATTTTGTATCATTAAAAGGAAAACAGTGGCTATTTATAAAAAGATGGCTATAGCAATCTAAATTTCAGCATTATGCCAGGTTACTTTTAAAGAAAATAACATTTTTTTTTAGCTTGGAAGAAACTTTAATGAGATCTCTAGTTATTTTAAGGAGAGACTAGAGTAGATTAGGGAGACTGAGACAAATTGGAGTTAATTTGGTCGATGAGAATGTGAAAGAGACTCCTCTTCTCGAGTTATAATAGAGTTGTTGATTTTTAGGTGAACACCTGGCTGCCTAAAGTGAAAGCATCTCCTCGCCTTTCAGGCCTTTCACCTAAGGTGACTAAGGGCTGCACAGTTAGATATTAAGATATAGCGACCTGCAGCTGTCTGTAGAGGCAGCTGGTGTGTGTTTGTTGCCCCTTCATTTGTTCCCTCTCTCTGCTTCTTAGAATGTGGTGTGATGGCTGGACCTTTACTTATGTATAAACAATTCTATAATGACCTTTTTGAACATGAATCCGATGCACATCTCTCTTTTATAGAGGAACATTCCTAGAAATGGAATACACGTCAAATGCATTTCACTGTCATTATCAAATTCTACTCTAGAATAGATGCAGCAAAATATATAGTCAGACAAACAATGGATAAATGTTCCCGTTCAAAATGTTCCAAATATCACTAGATTTTCTCATGTTTGAATATTTGTAAAATTTCAAACACAACATCTCACTTACGTTTTAATATGGATTTTTAAAAATTTACTGGTAAGGTTAAATTTTATTGATAATCATGCCTTTTATAATGTTTCTTACTCTTTCCTTTATAACAACTTTTTTCCTTTATTAATGTCATATTTTCCTAATTGAAGGCATCAAGAATTATTTATTTATTTATTTACCACACCCAAGGATATGACTTATATGATTTATTGATTGTAGAGACAGAGATAAGACAGAAGCACTGATGTGAGGAAAGCATTAATCAGTTGCCTCCCACATATGCCCTGACCGAGTATTGCACGTGCGACCTAGGTATGTGCCCTGACCAGGAATCAAACTAGCAAACTTTCCGTGTGTGGGACAACACTCCAACCAACTGAACCACCCGGCCATGGCAAAGGTGTCAGGATTTTAAAATTTAATTCTTTTTGCCACTAAAGATGAAAATACTTTTTTTCTAGTTTAAAAATTTTCTTTAAATTTCATTATGGTACTATTTCAATATACAAATTTAAAATTATGTTATAAAATATGCTTCTGTGAGAAATGTTTTTAACAGAAGAGTGACTTGGGTTATTTATTTTTTTTTTTAAAGAAAAACCTTATACCTATATATGTCTACACATACAGAGAAAGTAGGGAAAAATGTCCAACATTGACTTTAAGTTTCAGCGGAATCTTCTATCTTGAGAACACCTGCCTGACTCCACACAGCTTAATAAATCAAGAGCTATTTCAACAGCTGGCATTAACGAGAGCTCCCTCCTTAAGGAAATTCTATATCAGGCAGATAAAATTGTGACTATTTTATTTTAGGAACTTTCTAAAAACCCATTTCTTCAAATGATACACTTCATCAATATCTCCCTCTCAGGACAATATATTACTCATTAAGGTAAATATCCCCCTCCTTAGGGTAATAAACTACTCAACTGGGCCAAATTCTTGCTTATCAAAAACCACTTTACTCATCAAATCCTTGTCTCACTGTGTCCACAAATTCTAAACAATTCTGTTATAAACATCACCCAATACTAATCAGATCTCTATATCAGTGAACTTAAAGGTGTCTCATACCAAATCACAATATCTTATAAATATATAGCCTTGACAACCCCAAACCCCATCCACAGTTCAGAAGGACTACCAAAAAATATACCAAGGTGGTGAGGTTAAGTTTCCCATATTGCAGTAGATGATAAGCTTGTTTTAAATCAAATAATAGGTCATTAAGTTTATTTGGTGGGTTCTTGGAGAGTAGATCATATGGATTGTCCAGGAAGTTGAGACTTTATAAGTGTTCCCTCTCGTCTATTTAACTCCTCTTCCCTCATGCCTTTTTAAAACATGTCCTTTGATATCGGCTAGAGGGTTTTTCAGTTCTAAGCACTAGAAAATCCACACTTCCCTTAAGGATAATCTTTATTTTTTTTCTTTTACTTCTTTTACCTTTTTTCCATCTCTGACTATAGCACTGTTTTTGAGTCACCCAGCTCCTTTAAGACCCTTCTTGGAAGAGTGGGCTATAGGGGCAAGAGTGTAGAAAAACCATGAGAAGAGTGGAAGACCCACAGCTGGCCCAAATGAGCTTTTAATAAAATTGTATTTTGAGTTACTATCATGTTAAAGGGGGATTCTTTTCTTCCTCCATCTTGGTTTACATGAGCAAATTCTGTCTTTTTAATCCTAGTGGATAAATTTGGAGACCAAAAGCTACATCTTATCATATGTGACATTGTCAGGAAATCTCAAAAATCCCACATCTCTGAGTGACTGGGTAGGCATTGAGGGAAAGCACACATCACTTCCTTCAAATTCCACAAACTGAAATGTTCCCTTCCATTATGCAGTAAAGTTTGTGTCAGAGTCAAATTTCAGCTTTGATGGCACTTCACTGTTACAGCAAAGAAAATCATCTGGATTTTAGCAACAGATAGATTGCCATTTGGTTTGTCAGAAGCACTACGAGTTTGAAATAAATGTAATTTATATAAATCTCCCTAAAGTTTTCTTCAGTTTTATTGATATGCAGTTGTAATGTTTTGTGAATTTCATTTATGCCAAATCAGTTGACTACTTTCAGCATTTTCCACAGAAATGTAATTCTTATATTATCTTGTCTCATCATTCAGGTATCAAAGTAATATGTTTTTGTTCTGCATTTATAAATTTTTATGTAGATGTCTTTTTCACACAGTACTGATTGCATTTTCCATAGGGGAACTTACTTATACTGTAGTATTTCATAATTAAAATTTCTTCAATTATTTTATCTATTAAAATATAAAGTTAGAGAAAACATACCAATAATTCAAATTATTTACATAAGAAAAAACAGCTTTTTCTTCAATTAACTATAAATATATCCAGGTAGTCTATTCTTGCCCTTAATCAGAAAACAGAACAAATTTTAAATTACAATATCCTTTTGCAGTTGCTATCTTTAATATTATGATTAATATTATCATTAAAAAATGATAGAAAGCAGAGTTTACAGAGGCACATGCATAAATTCTAGTCCAAGTATTATACATTGTGAGGCTTATCACATACTATTTTATTTTATAAAAGCCATCTGAGTAACAAGGTATTCCCTTATTTTTTTCTCTTATGAATATGCAATTTACTAAATGTAGTTATAAATTTGTGTTAATATTTAACTCAGTAAATATTTATTGAAAACCTGCTATGTGCAAGAAGCTCTGAAAAAAGTCTAAATTAGAATCTAAAATAGAAGTCTAACTTAGAAATTTAAAATAGCTCTTGATTCAAGAAACTATGCTGTCATGTGAATAAAGGCTGCTAGCCAAGAAAGTGTTATTAGATAAAATGATATAGAAAATGATAAAGTAGTTTAGAAATCTCAAATTTTGGGTAATCAGATTTGGGAAATCGGGAAATTAGATTTGGACCTTACATTGTAGAATACACTGGACCTAGATGTGTGGGGTTGAAAAGATACAAATTATGGTTAATAGGCTGTGGAAGCAGACCATTAATTTCCAAAGAGATTTCTGAAAATGGACATGAATATTCCCATCTTGTCTTCCAAAAACATTACTACATTGTTTTCACTGTTAACTTGAAATATATTTTATAAACTGATTTCTGACAACGAGATTGTCCTTTCCATCTCAAATGGCTCGCAAAACACCAGAGAACACTGCACAGGCTGCGTGAGGAAAGGAAGGGCATGTGATAGAGCAACGCTGGAATGTAGGCCACATGCAAGAAATGTGAACAGTGAGTCTGAAGAATGATTAAGCTGTACAGTGGAGAGCCTTACACAAGGTCATATCTTACTAGATAGATATCTCAGTTTACAAGTTAAGTCTTGAAATAATTGCAATTGGCTTTATTAGCAGATATGTTTCTACTGCAAAAATTGGAGAGCTGACACTGCAAGTTGCCTGTCCCCTCCTGTGGCCATTTACCCAAGTCCTAAGGAGCCCAGCTGAAATGAGTGACATTCCTTGGCTGAAAAGAATATTTGTTATCATTCTGATATCACTTAGTAGACAATAGGAAAAAAGTGGCATTTTTTTTAAAGCAAGGGAATTATGTGATCAGAACTAAATATTGCTTAAAGCAATTTGGCAGCAGTGTCGAAGTTATATCAGAAGAAATATATAAATTATTTAAATAGACCAAGTGTAAAGTAATAAAAGCCAGCAAGAGGCATCCAAAGGCAAAGCTTAGATCTAGATTTCAGAGGCAGTGTTAGAATTCACAGCCACTGCAACTAATTGAATGGAGAGAGGTGCTAAGGGAGGAAAAAATAGTTAAGTTTCAAGTCTTGACTGAGAAAATATTGAGTTTGCAGACAGAAAAATTCAGGAGAAAAAAAGTAGTTTTGAGTAGAAACAGTCAAAACTGGGTTTGTGCCCAACAGGGATTATACATAAATATGTTCAGAAGACAAAGGAAAATTAGATTTGACTCATGAAAGATGAGAATCAGAGATTTAGAGTTACAGATTTGGTTCACACACAAGATGAAAATTCCCCATTGCAAAAGATATGGTGAATATGTATTTAAAAAGTTTATATTTAGGAAAGAAACAGCAGATGGTTATTGTTGATCTTTAAAATATATCATGTTAACCTTCAAGTAAATGTCTTCCTAATTAAAACTTTGAAGATAATGCTAACTTTCTTATGGTAATATTGGAATAAGAAACAAAAATAAATAAATAATGGGACAAACAAGTTTAATTTGGGGATGTTCTAATTTTGGCTACTCATAGGTTAAAATTTTAAAAGCAAAGCTTTTTAAAGAACTTAAAAAACAAATTAAAATAAATGATCCTCAGGGGTCAAGTATGGGCACCTGTTAGGTTTACTTGCATCAAGAATCTCATAGCTTTGATTCAAGGCTGTCGTATCGAAGTGGGTAAATTCATGTAAAAAACTTCTACAGATAAATAAATAAATAAATAAATAAATATTTTAAAAAAAAAACTTCTACAGGATTTTCTTTTATTTTAAATCGAGCATACATAAAGAATTGCATAATATGTATTCTAGCATTTTGAACCAAAACTTCAGTGTTTATAGGCCTCAGGCAAATGTTCAGTACCTTCCAAAAGTATAAGGAACACAGTCAACAAGAAAATTCTCTCACCATTGGAGCCTAATAAATCAACACCTTTCATAAGAAATCATTCATCTCTTTCCACTGTTTAGAAACTACAGGGACTAATCTTAATGTGAAAGTTCAATATAAAAATTACATAATATATGAAGCTGTAATCGTGGTAAACAAAGCAAATCAATTAATGGTTCCCAACTATGCCTTATTTATTATTGCAATTTAGACTTTTAAAAATCTGAAAATTTAGAATCAACATGTTTTATAACTGGAAGGGGAAGTCCTAAATGAATGTTTACACCACAAGATATGCCACAAAATGTTTGGGAATCGTGGAAGAAGCTTGAGTCATCCCACAAAGGTTTATTAAAACTTTATTTTTAAAACCTGCAGTGACATATGTACACTGAAATATCATACACTAAATACCAACACATTGTTTGTCGTTAGTTTTGAGTTTGTGCTTTGATGGTAATTCAGCCTGGAGAGAAATCTGATATAAAACTTCTCCCATTGTGCTTATTTAATTGAAGAGTATGTAGAAATTACAAATTCAATTTTGAAAATATATTACCACATAGTATAAGTAACAGGATGTATGTGGGATTGCCTACAAATAAAAGATAAATTTAATGTTTCAACATATTAAGGAAGCATATAAGAATATGTACAACAAAGGTAAACAAAACAACAAAAATAATAAAAAGTAACATAAAAGTAACAGATCATTAAAATATCCATACTATCCAAAATAATCTATAGATTCAATGCAATTCCATCAAGATATCAATGGTGTATTTCACCAAACTAAAACAAATATTTCACAAATTTATTTGGAACCACAAAAGGCCTGAATAGCCACTGTAATTTTGAGAGAGAAAAACAGAGTTGGAGGAATCATGCTACCCAATATCAAATTAAAATACAAGGCCATAGTAATTAAAACAGCATGGTACTGGCATAAAAACAGACATAGAGATCAATGGAACAGAATAGAAAATTCAGAAATAAACCCACCCACAGCTTTACGTTCAACTTATATTTGACAAAGGAGGCAAAAGCCTTCAATGGGGTAATGATAGCTTATTCAATAAATGGTGTTAAGAAAAATAGGACAGATACATACAAAAAAAATAAAACTAGACCACCTCTTACACCATACACAACAATATACTCAAAATGGATTAAAGACTTAAATGTTAGATTCAAACCCATAAAACTAGGAAAAAACATAGGCAGTAATATCTCCCACATTTTTCATAACAATATTTTTTTTCCTGATATAGCACCTCAGGCCAGGAAAACAAAAGAAGAAAATAAATTGGACTACATCAAACTATAATGTTTTTAGCATAGCAAAATAACCTATCAACAAAATGAAAAGACATCCCAAAGAATGGGAGAACATATCCACCAATGATACATTTTGATAAGGGGTTAATTTCCAAAATCTACAAAGAATATACAAAATTCTACAAAACAACAAATAATCCAATTAAAAATGGTCAAAGAACCTGAATAAACATTCTTCCAAAGAGGAAATATGGATTGCCACTAGACATGAGTATATGTGCTCAGCATTACTAATCATCAGAGAAATGTAAGTTAAACCACAGTGACATATCACTCCAAACATGTCAGATAGGC
Source organism: Glossophaga mutica (assembly GCA_039655065.1). Lineage (NCBI taxonomy): Eukaryota > Metazoa > Chordata > Mammalia > Chiroptera > Phyllostomidae > Glossophaga > Glossophaga mutica. Next base: position 82,339,349 of record CM077304.1, read on the forward strand.
TATCATCAATAAAGCAACAAGGAATTAAATGTTGGTGAAGATGTGGAGAAAAGGGAACCATTTGTATTGTTGGTGGGAATGCAGATTGGTACAGCCACTCTGGAAAGCAGTATGAAGATACCTCAAAAAATTGAAAATGAAACTGACTGATGACCCAACAATTCCACTTTTAGGAATATATCCAAAGGAACCCAAAACACTAATTCAAAAGAATACACATTCTCCTATGTTCACTGCAGCATTAGCTATAAAAGCCAAGATTTGGAAGACGCTCAAGTGTTCATCAGCAGATGAGTGGATAAAAAAACCTGTGGTGTATTTATACAGTGGAATACTACTAAACCATAAAAAGGAAACCTAACCCTTCATAACAGCATGAATGGACCCAGAGAGCATTACACTAAATTAAATAAGCTAGGCAGAGAAAGACACATACCATATGATTTCACTCATTTGTGGAATGTAATGAACAAAATGGAAACAGACTCATAGGTAGAGAACAGACTGACAGCTGTCAGAGGGAAGTAAGGTTGTGGGGCTGAATGAAAAAGGTGAAGGAATTAAACAGAAAAAAAAATCATAGACACAGACAACAGTATGGTGATTACCAAAGGGAAAAGGCAGGTGTGAGCAGGGATAAGAATGTATAAATGGTGATAGAGTAGAGGGTATAAATGGAGAGATAAATGGTGATGGAAGGAGACTGGACTTGGAGTGGTGAACACAGGATACAATATACCGATGATACATTATAGAATTTTACACCATTAACCAGTGACCCCAATAAACTCAATAAAAAAGAAAAAAGATGAAACACTAAAATCTCACCTAGTAATAATTGCATTCAATGTAAAAAGTCTAAATACACCAATTACTGGTAAAGGTATAACCAATATTTGCACATTGGTTATCAAATGGTACCAAACTACAAGCTATCTAAAAGCAATCACCTTTAATGAAAAGTCAGATATAAAAGTGAAAAGAAAAATGTTTATCATGCAAACTCAAATAACAAGAAAAGTAGAGAGGCTATATTAACTTAAGATAAAATAAGCTTTAGGAGAAAAAATATTACCAGAAATAAAAAGGGACATTTTTTAATGATAGAAGTATAAATTCACCAAGAAAACATATAAATATGTATGTAAATAATAATAAAAGTTAAAGAAATTTTGACTTTTAATTTTGAAATCTTTAAAATTAAAGATTTTAAATGGTACTTATAATTTCCAGTAAGTTATTACTATTGAATTAAAATACAATTTATGATAAATATGTTATATATTATACATTATATATATTTATATAATTTATATATGTATTGATACATAATATATATTTTCCTCAGTGAAAAGAAAAGGGACATGTACAGAGAGCAATGTTATTATTTTCCTTATAATACAAAACATGCCGCATGGTAAGTTTTGGTCCCAAAGGAATCAGACTTTCTCATTTTATATTCAGAGGGTGAATGAATTATGGTTCAACCGAAGCACAGGAACGTTCTATTAGTAAATACCGCTTTGAAATACTGCCCTTAGTGACCATATAACTTTACTGCATTTTTCCCATTTTAAAGCCAACGCTGAAAAGTTTTATACAAACTGACAATCACTGTTTTGTCAGTTTGCAAATTCAAGTAATACACTATACAGTGAAATTATATTTGGAAAATAGTTTTCCTGTGTAACTAATTTACTTTGCTTTCAGTGTTGCTGGTAGACACATAACATTTTCTATTTTCCTCAGCAAGGACAAGAAATACAGCTTTTAACATTAAGTCTGACAAGAATTTGAGAGGTTAGAAACAGCAACTAGGTCTCTTACCCTCCTCTCTGTCAGTCACTTATTGCACACTAAACTAATCTCCTCTGCAAAAACAAAACACACCAAAGCCAGGGACTTTAAACATAAAAATAAATGAACTTTAAAGACAGATTTTTGTGCAGAATATGTGATTTCCACACAATTCCCAAAAGCCCAGAGTGTTAATTAGAGGAAGATAATGACATTTCAACACAAGTAGGAATCATCTTGAATGAGAACGCTCAAGCCCCCTCAAAGTAATAGTCACGAGTGCCCAGCATACTAATATAAAGCTTGTGAAATTCATGTATCACTAAGCTGTCACTGATGATGTTTATATGCCTTTTGGTTTAGAGGTTACAATGTGGTCTGACAGTATAATGTGCTATTTATATGATTCCTAGGTTACATTTCATATTTTGATTAGATATATAAGTGGTGTTGCTGTCAGGTGGTGAATGCTGTTCCTCCTCAAGCAGACGCTTAAGAGGAAGGGGAAAGGAGGGGAGGGAAACAACAAAAACCACCAGGGGCATTAGTTTAACATGTTTCTAAGAGCATAAAGAATTCTGCTCTTGGGACATTTCATTCAACCACATAATATATATTCTTCACCATCAAACGTATCTTGATATTCATTTGCCCTCTCTTTCAAAACTCAGGGACACAAAAAGGGTCGTTTAATTAAACTTTCATTGACTTTCTTTTGGAAATCTAATAGATTCCAGAGCTTTATGCAAACTAGACCATTTGGTAAAAACCCAGTAGACAATGATAGCTACTGCAGTTGACAGTTTCAAAATCAGTGCTAAGTCTTAGACTCCACCTCCCTAAGAATGACCTGGAGGAATTGTTAAAACAGACTTTGGGGGCCCAGGTTTTGCCTGGACATTCGAACTTGCATTTCCATAAAGCTCCTAGGTGATAGTGATGCTGCTGGCTTGCAGATGACACTGAGTAACAATGCTCTCGTCATCATCTGGAAATATTTATGTCCAGGTAGAATAAACAATTACCTATGTTAAATTCTGTTCTATTAAAAAAAAAGTCAGATTCAGCCTATAAATTTTTAGCAAAACTCTCTTCCTTTGTATAGTCATCAGAGAGAACTAAAAAAGCTGAAGACAATTTATTTTTCAGGTTCACAATTCTAAACAAGTGTCTCAGCCCTATGAGGTCCTTAGATGGTAGATAAATCCTTAGATGGTAGATTATAAAAGTCATCACAGAGATTATCTTTATAAAAAGTGAGAAATATATCTAGTACTACATAAAACATTAGGCCCATGGTCACCAATGGCCACAGCTATATCTCTATGTTAAATGGGTCCCTTCCAACAAAAGCAGGACGTAGGCCCTGAGGGGTTATGATTAGGGCATACTGAAGAGATCTCAAAGTCCACACTAAGGATTGTTAATTTTAAAGTGATTGTTATAAAATTACAGTATTAACTTTGACATTTATCCACCATTGCAGTCTGGGCTCAGTAAGGAGATACAAAACTCCACAATGGCTTAAACAAAGGTCATTTAATGTAAAGAATAACTATTTCCAATAAAAGGGTAACCATGATGTATAAGGAAACTCTGCCCCTAGGTCTAGCTGCCTGGCCTGAGCTGCTCAGCAGTTTCTGGGCAAGCAACAGACCACTTTAGAATGCAGACAATCAACAGCTCATGGTGTACAAGCACGCAGTGAAAGTCCAGGTGCTGACAGCAACAGGACACATTCAGAGTGCACAGGCCACGTGGGAAGTAGCTGTGAGCAGGCTGCAAGATTCTTCCAGAGAGAGTTCAGGCACAGGAGGCCCTCAGATCGCACTCTCTGTAGAGCCTCTCATTTCAGTGCTCAAGCATGGGGAACGGTTATGATCTCTAGGCCAATGCTGCAAGATCCATAGAGACCAGCTTCTGGGCTTCTGCTGAGACAGTACTCGATGGCTGTTCTCAGGCTCACGCTCTCTCTTCCTCTTCAGCATCTCCTGTGTAAGGAGGAACACCATTTACACCTACAACACCTAACAACAAAAATATCACTTGCTTTTCCTAATTCAATTTAAATGGTAATGTGGGAATCATAAAAATAACATCTGCCCTATAACATTTTAGCATCTGTCAACATTAAAACCTTTTAAACCAAAGCCATATAAACAAAATCAGAGAACGCTTAGTCATGCATAAATTTCAAAAGCATATAATTAGTATGCTGGATATTTGTGACTATTAATTTGAGGAGGCTTAAGTGTTGCCATTCAAATTGATTGCTGTGTTGATTTTATAGTTTTCGATTGTATTTCTATTTATACTTTTATCTAATTGTTTTCTTCCATTTTTTTGGATTAAATTTATAAATTTTTAGCTCTTAAGGTACACTCTCAGTAGCCTAGATCACTGATCTCAAACCTCTCTTCTTTTTCTTTTAAACTTTATATTTTATTGTTGTTCAAATACAGTCATCTCCATTTTTCCCCCTCTACTCTCCCCACCCCAGCCATCCCCACTTCCCATCCTTGATCCTACTCCTCTTTGGCTTTGTCCACGTGTCCTTTATAGTTGTTCTGGACAACCCTTCCCCCTCCCTCCCCCATTATCCCTTCTCACCTCCCCTCTGGTTACTGTCAGTTTGCTCTTAATTTCAATGTCTCTGATTATATTTTGCTTACTTGTTCATTTTGTTGATTAGGTTCCACTTCTAGGTGAGATCATATGATATTTGTCCCTCACCACCTGGCTTATTTCACTTAACATAATGCTCTCCAGTTCCATCCATGCTGTCACAAAAGGTAGGAGCTCCTTCTTTCTTTCTGCTACATAGTATTCCATCATGTAAATGTTCCATGGTTTTTTGACCCATTCATTTACTTATGGGCACTTAGGTTGCTTCCAGCACTCGGCTATTGTAAATTGTTCAGCTATGAACATTGGGGTGCATACAAACCTCTCTTCTAATAAAAGTATCAAAGCACAAATTTTCCTCAAAATATTGCTTTTCTGCAATCTACAAATTTTTGAATAGTTTATTTTTATTGTATTTTTCCATTACCATTTAGCCCCTCTAAACCCTCTTCCACCTCCACCCATGACCCTCCCCTGGCAATCACCACAATGTTGTCCATGTCCATGAGTCCCTTTTCCTTCTTGCTCTATCCTTCCACTCCCTAAACCCCATCCTAGAGCTGCCATCCTGTTCTCTATCGATGAGTCTTTCTCTATTTTGCTTGTTAGTTCAATTCGTTCATTAGATTCCGCATATGAGTGAAATCATACAGTGCTTGTCTTTCTCTGACTGACTTGTTTCACTCAGCATAATGTTCTCCAGGTCCATCCATGCTGTTGCAAAGGTAAAATTTTCTTCTTTTTTACAGCCAAGTAATATTCCATTGTGTAAATGTACCATAGCTGTTTTATCCACTCATCTACTAATGGACACTTGGGCTGTTTCCAAATCTTGCTCTTGTGAAAAATGCTGCAAATTTTAATAGGTTTTTAAAGTTTTTATTATGTTTCAAATATTTTCTAACTTCCATTACAATTTGCCTTTGACTCATGAGTTGTTTAGAAGTATTATTTGAAGTTTCCAACTATTTGGGGTTTTCCAGATTTTTTAAATTTATTTCTAATTTAACTTTATGTTCTCAGAGAACATTCTCTGAGTGATCTTCATTCTTTTAAATTATTGAGGCTTTTATGGCTAAATATATGGTCTATCTCGGTTAATGTTCCATGTACAATTGAAAGTGATGAAATCTTGAAAAGCAGGGACCTACATCCAAAACTGCTCTATCCAGCAAAGCTGTCATTTAGAATGGAAGGACAGATAAAGCGCTTCTCAGATAAGGTCAAGTTCAAGGAGTTCATCATCACCAAGCTCTTATTATATGAAATGTTAAAGGGACTTATCTAAGAAAAAGAAGATCAAAAATATGGCCCTGGCTGGTGTAGCTTAGTGGATTGAGCGCGGGCCTGTGAACCGAAGGATCGCGGTTCGATTCCCAGTCAGGGCACATGCCTGGGTTGCCAGGCCAGTTCCCGGCAAGGGACATACAAGAGGCAACCGCACATTGATGTTTCTCTCCCTCTCTCCTTCCCTTCCCCTCTAAAGATAAATAAATAAAATCTAAAAAAAAAAAAAGGAAAAAAATATATTAAAAAAATTTTTTTAAAAAAAAGATCAAAAATATGACAGTGGAAAGACAGCAAACTCACAGCTATTAAGAACCACACCTAAAACAAAAGCAAACTAAGCAAACAGCTAGAACAGGAACAGAACCACAGAAATGGAGATCATATGGAGGGTTAGCAACAGGGGCGTGGGAGGAGGAGTGGGGAGAAGGTACAGAGAATGAGTAGCATAAATAGTGGGTAGAAAATAGACAGGGGCAGGGTAAGAATAGTATGGGAAATGTAGAAGCTAAAGAACTTATGACACAAGGACATGAACTAAAGCGGGGAATGTGGGTGGGAGAGGGTGTGCAGGGTGGGGGGAATGATGGGGGAGAAACGGGACAACTGTAATAGCATAATCAATAAAATATATTAAAAAAATAAAAAATAATAATAAAAAAAAGAAAGTGATGTGTACTCTGCAGTCCTGGCTGTAGTGTTCTATAAATGTTAATTAGGTTAAATTGGTTGATAATGTACTTCAAGTAGTCCACCTACTTCCTGAGTGTGTCTACTTGTTCTATTACCAATAGAGGAGTTTTGAAATTACCAGCTTTAATTGTGGATTTATCTACTCCTTTCAAGATTATCAGGGTTTACTTCATGTGTTCTAAAGTTTTTATATTTTGTGTATACACATTTAGGATTATAATGGTTCTTGTTCTATTTACTCTATTATCATTGGGAAATGCCACCTTAATATTTGGTAATATTTCCTGTACCAAAGTCACCTGTGTCTGATATTTATATAGGCACTTCAGCTTTCTTATTATAAGAGTATATTCTCCCCCATCTCTTTCCTTTTAAATCATCTGTGTCTTTATAATTAAAATGTGTTTCTCACAGAGCAAACTTAATTGGAAATAGCTTTGTTTTATCCATTCTGCAGATTACTGGCTTATAAATGGCATGTTTAATTCATTTATATTTAATACAATTATTGATATAGTGCCATTAACTCTGCCTTGCAATCAGTTTCCTATTTATCTCTCAGGGGTTTTCTTTCCTATTCTTTTCATTTCTTTTCTTTTTCTTCCATCAGTTAGATTGAGTATTTTTTATTTTAAATGATACCTCTCCTCCTGGGTTAACTTTCAATTCTTTTTTATAGAGCATTCTATTGGGTAAACATGCATCTTTAACTTATCAGTGTTTCAAGCTTGTCATTTTTGCAATTATTGTCATAAAATTTACTTCACTAAACTATAAGCCCCATACCTATTTTTATTATTCTGCTTCAAATATATAATGATTTTTCAAAGTAATTTTAAAAATAAAAAATGCAATGAAATTTATTACATTTACTAGCATGGTTATCATTTGTACAGACTTCATTTTGTATAAATCTGTTTGTTTTAGCCCTATTTCGTTTTTAATACCTGAATTCTCCATAGAATTTCCTGAGTTCTTAAAATGGCCACTCCATTCTGACTGACTATACCCAAGGGTCTCTCAGCCTCTTTCCAGTTCTGTTAATTTTTTGGTTTGAAAATCCTTCATGATTATCTTCTCCCATTTTTATTCTCTGCATGGCCCTGTGGAATCTCACCCTACACATACGCAGTTTAGTACTCAGAGACTCAAAGAGAAACCTACGCAGATTTCTGGAGTTCTTTTTTTCTACATAGTTTAAACAAATACTGAAGCCAAATTCCTTCCAAACTGAATTCTAAAAGTCTTAGATTTATTTAAATCTAATTAATCCCCACCTAATATATATGTTACTTTTCTTTGTCATTTTTTCTATCTAATTTTTATAACAGAAAAAAAGCACAACTTTGAGTTAGGAGAATATGGCAGTAATTCAGGTGATAAACAGCAATGTCTTAGAGTAGTGGCAACAGTGGTGACAGCGATGACAGTGGTAGAGAGGAGAAGTGGTTTGATTTGGAGTGTTACAGTGAAGGCATTATATAATGAATTTGTTTCTGGACTAGGTCTGGAGTATTATAGAAAGAGGGGAGACAAGGCTGACTCCAAACTTTAGAAATGATTAACCGTTAGATATTCATTGTCACCCACTAAGGGAAAGATCACAGGAGGAGTCAGTTTGGCCTATAGAAACCATGAGTTTAATTCTGAAGAATTTAAGTTTAATAAATCAATTAAACATATAAGTGGAAATATCTAAAATTGGATAGGTGAAGCTAGAATTCAGGAGAAAAGGTCAGCACTGGAAATAAAAATTTGAGAGCTGTCAATGTGTGCATAGAATTTAAGGACATGAAACAGGATACAATCAACTGGTATAGTGTATGTAGATACACCAAAAAGTGGGCTCAGGGAATCCTCAGCCATTGCAATATTTAGGGAGTGAAGAGAAAAGTGGATCTAGCAAAGGAGACAGAGTAGTCAGCTACCAGCTACGTAAGAGGAAAAGTGAGAGTACCCTCCTGTAAGACACCTGAGGAAAGTATTTCAAAAGAATAAAATGGATCAAATACCATCAATAGCTTAAGTACCTTCAGGTGAGGTGGCCATTGGATCTGTTACTTCTAGAGTTTATAGATGACAAATGAAAAGGTATGGTTCAATGGAGCAAAATGACAAAAGTATAACCGGAATTGATTTACAAGGAAATGCAAATGGAAGATGTGGAGTCAGCTAACAATGACAACCTTTCTGAGGAGTTTTTCTGTGAAGAGGAGCAAGAAGTAGATTGGAATCTCAGTAGATTGAGAAAAATCCCAATGAAAAGCAGTGCCCTGGAATAATAAGTGGCAAGAAATGAAATCCAGAGGAAAGGTGGAGAGAAAGAATTTAGGTAGCATTTTAACCATTCGATAGGAAAAAAGGAAATGGAAATGCTGATATATTAAGTTGGTAAATTTGATGCTGAGGTGGACATTTTGTTATAATCAGTACTATTTTGCAATGCTAGGAGGGAAGGAGAGATAACTTGATTACTGGTTTCCAGAAGTACCAGATGAAGAAAGGAGATTCCTGCTAAATGCATGATCTGCGAAGGCCCAAAGCAGAAAACATCACCACCTCCTCATTTCTACAAACACATACACTTAACTTAAAGACAATGTTGACTTTTTGTAGGAATTCTTAAATTTCCTTATGGTCTGAAATGACTGTCAAGTAACTTTGAAATGGAAAAAATTTTTAATCACTTTAAAGTTTTAAAATTTGGGGTTCAAGATGGTGGCATGGTAGGAGGACGCAGATTGTCCTTCCTCCTGCACATGGGAGAAAAACCTAACTGATCTACAGAGCAACAGAGCAGACAGCCAACAATACCACAGTATATATGAAAATAGGAGATCAAAATCTGTAGCAGACATTGGAAAACTAGACATGGCAGCCAAGCGACCGGAGGCAGCCCTGAGACCGGGACAGAGGTGACCCTGCGACCAGAGGCGGCTCTGCAACCGGGACGGAAGCAGCTCTGTGATAGGAGCTGGCTCTGCGACCCACCGCAGGTGGCCCTGGGTCCTGAGAGAGCTCTGCAACCAACCAGAGGCGGCCCTGCGGCCAGAGGCGACCCTGCAACTAGAGAAGGGGACTCTGTGGAAGACCCGGAACTCACATCTGTGATCCTGGGGTGAGTGCGCGCAACTCGGGAAACTCACGGAGCCCACGCCCGTAGTCTCGGGTGGGCGCTCGCGCCCTGTAGGAGACCCGGAGCTCACAGCAATAGGCTCGGGGAGGGATGGATCTGTAAGAGATTCCAGCTGAAACCTATAAACTCAGGAAAGCGCACCCTCTGCAGGAGGCTCAGAAATCACACCCAAGGCCCTGCATGGAGAGTGCGTCATTAGCCCTGGGGTCAGGGCTCGGCTGGCACTGAGGACAGTAACCCAAAGCTGACTGAGTGAGGAACAGGGAGAAAAGTGGTACGAGTCACCTCGCAGCCTGCTATAGCCAGCAAGTCCAGAAAATCCAGTTTGGCCTGTGTGAAAATAGCAAGAGATTTTTCTTCTTCTTCTTCTTCTTCTTCTTCTTCTTCTTCTTCTTCTTCTTCTTCTTCTTCTTCTTCTTCTTCTTTTTGCTTTTTGGGTGTTTTTCATTTTGTTTTGTGGTTTTTTTTTGATAGTTGTTTTTTGTCTGTTTAGTTGGGTTTTTTGTTTGTTTGTTTTGGTTTGTTTTTCGTTTTTGTGGGGTTCTTTTTGTTTTGTTTTGATTATATATTTTTTATTTTTTTATTACTTCTACCTGTTTTATCCCTCAATTCCTTTTGCTTCTCTTTACTTCTTTCTGGCTTTATTCCTTCTTCCTTTCTTTCCAATTCTATCTCTCCTTCCTTCCTCTTTTTTTTTCTCTTCTTTTTTCACTTTATTCTTTTCTCTTTTTAAATACCCATGAGTGAGGCAAAAAAATCCTAGAACTGTGAAAAAACCAGAGTTGGACCAAAAGAGGGGGTATTCCAACAGCTGAGACAGTGGAAGCTGTGAATACCAGGATACCTGAAGAAGACTATAACACTGAATCTCACAGGTATTCCACCACAGAAGTTCACACCATAAACCCAGGTAGCCAGAACAGATCAATTTAAGAAGCTGAGGTTTACAATAAGAGTCTCACCAACAATGAGAAGACAAAGAAACAATCCCCAAATGAAAGGAAAGGAGGAAGCCCCAGAAATAATGCTAAATGAAATAGAGGTAACTCAACTATCAGATAAGGCGTTCAAATAAATGGTTGTCAGGAAGTTCTATGAGCTCTCAATGAGCTACCAGAAACTACAGGGAAGCTACGATGAACTCACTGCAAACTATATCAACATGAAAAAGAAAATAGAAACTATCAAAAAAGGCCAAGAGGAAATGAAGAATACAATTTCTGAGCTGAAGAACACAGTAGAAGGAATGAAAACCAGAATCGATGAAGCAGAGGATCGATTCAGTGAGTTGGAGGACAAAGTAGAAAAAAAGCAGCCAGAAAGAGCAAGAAAAGGAAAAGAGGCTCAGAAAGAATGAAGAGGGGTTAAGAGAAATGCAAGACAACATGAAACGTAATAATATCCATATAATAGGAATACCAGAAGGAGAAGAACAGAGCAAGGGATAGAAAACCTATTTGAAAAAGTAATGATGGAAAACTTCCCTAATTTGATAAGAGAAAAAGTCACACAAATCCAGGAAACACAGAGAGTCCCAATCAAGAGGAACCCAAACAGGCCCACTTCAAGACACATCATCATTAAAATGGCAAACTTCCAAGACAAAGAGAGAATCTTAAAGGCAGCAAGGGAGAAAAAGGAAGTAACATACCAGGGAGCCCCGATAAGGTTAGCAACTGACTTCTCAATGGAAACCCTCCAAGCCAGAAGACAATGGCAAGAAATATTCCAAGTAATGAGAACCAAAGGACTACGACCAAGACTACTTTATCCAGCAAGGCTTTCAATCAAGATAGAAGGACAAATTAGGAGCTTCCCAGACAAAAGAAGTCTAAAAGAATACACCTCTACCAAACCAGTACTGCAAGAGATACTAAAGGGACTGCTTTAAGGAAAGAAAGAAAAAGAGAGAGAGTGGAACACAGGTACGAAAATGGCAATGAATCAGTACCTATCAATAGTAACCTTAAATGTAAATGGATTAAATGCTCCAATCAAAAGACAGAATAGCTGAATGGATAAGAAAGCATGACCCACACATATGCTGCCTACAAGAGACCCACCTCAGGACAAAAGACCTACACACACTCAAAGTGAAAGGCTGGAAACAAATTTTCCAAGCAAATGGACAGGAAAAAAGGCTGGGGTAGCATACTCATATCAGACAAAATAGACTTCAAAAGAAGAGCTATAAAGAGAGACCCAGAAGGTCACTTCATAATACTCAAGGGAAGAATCCACCAAGAAGACATAAACATTGTAAATATATATGCACCCAACATAGGAGCACCTAAATACATCAAGAAAATCTTAGAGGACTTCAAGAAAGATATTGACAGCAACACAATTATAGTAGGGGATTTTAACACCCCACTGTCAAAAATGGACAGATCTTCCAAACAAAATATCAACAAAGATATTGTGGCATTGAACAGTACTCTAGACGAATTGGACTTAGCTGATATATATAGAGCCCTTCATCCCAAAGAAACTAAATACACATTTTTTTCAAACGCACATGGAACATTTTCAAAGATAGACCACATGATAGGACACAAAACCAGCCTCAACAAATTCAAGAAAATTGAAATCATACCAAGCATTTTCTCCAACCACAAGGGACTAAAACTAGAAACCGACTTGATGGGGAAAATCCCCAAATCATCAAAATCATGGAGATTGAATAGCATGCTATTAAACAATGAATGGGTAAAGAATGAAATTAAGGAGGAAATCAAAAAGTTTCTGGAAACAAATGAAAATGAACTCACAACAACACAAAACTTATGGAACACAATGAAGGCAGTGCTCAGAGAGAAGTTCATAGCAATACAGGCCTACCTAAAGAAGACAGAAACATTTCTAACAAATGACTTAACCCTACGCCTACAAGAACTCGAGGAACAACAACAAAGACAGCCCAGGGCAAGTAGAAGGAAGGAAATAACCAAGATCAGAGCAGAATTAAATGACATAGAGACTAAAAGAACAATCCTAAGGATCAATAAATCCAGGAGCTGCTTTTTTGAAAAGATAAACAAAATCAACAAGCCTTTAAGCAGGCTCATCAAGAAAAAAAAGAGAGAGGATTCAAATAAACACAATCAGAAATGAAAGAGGAGAAATTACGACTGACACCACAGAAATACAAAGGAATGTAAGAAATTACTAGGAAGAACTGTATGCCAAGAAATTTGAAAACCTAGGTGAAATGGACAAGTTTCTAGAAAAATATAACCTTCCAAAACTCAATGAAGAAGAAACAGAAAGCCTGAACAGACCAATAACAGCTGGTGAAATTGAATCAGTAATCAAAACACTCCCGGCACACAAAAGCCCTGGACCAGATGGTTTCACAGGAGAATTCTACAAAACATTTAAGGAAGAGCTAAGCCCTATCCTTCACAGACTATTCCAAAAAATCCAAAATGATGGAAGACTCCCAAACTCTTTTTATGAAGCCAGCATCAGCATCATCCTAATCCCAAAACCAGATAAAGATATAAAAAAGAAAGAAAACTTCAGGCCAATATCACTGATGAATATAGACGCTAAAATCCTCAACAAAATATTGGCAAACCGAATCCAACAATACATTAAAAAGATCATACACCATGACCAAGTGGGATTCATCCCAGGGATGCAAGGAGGGTTCAACATTCACAAATCAGTAAATGTAATACATCACATAAACAAAAGCAAAGACAAAAATCACATGATCATATCAATAGATGCAGAAAAAGCTTTTGATAAAGTACAACACCCATTGATGATAAAAACACTCAGCAAAGTGGAAATAGAGGGAGCATTCCTCAACATAATAAAGGCCATATATGAGAGACCTACAGCCAACATCATACTCAATGGGCAAAAACTGAAATCTTTCCCACTAAGATCAGGAACAAGACAAGGTTGTCCACTTTCACCACTTCTATTCAATATAGTATTGGAAGTCTTAGCCATAGCAATTAGACAAGAAAAGGAAATAAAAGGCATCCAAATTGGAAAGGAGGAAACAAAACTATCATTATTTGCAGATGACATGATAGTGTACATAGAAAATCCTATAGACTCAGCCAAAAAGCTGCTTGACATAATAAATGAATTTGGCCAAACAGCCAGATACAAAGTCAATATCCAAAAATCAAAGGCATTTTTGTATACCAACAGTGAAACAGCAGAAGCAGAAATCAAGAAAAAAATCCCATTTGATATAGCAAAAAGAAAAATAAAATACCTAGGAATAAACCTAACCAAGGAGGTAAAAGACCTGTATACAGAAAACTACACAACACTGAAGAAAGAAATCAAGGAAGACACAAACAAATGGAAACATATACCATGTTCATGGATCGGAAGAATTAATATCATCAAAATGTCCATATTACCCAAAGCAATTTACAGATTCAATGCAATACCTATTAAAGTTCCAATGGCATATTTCACAGACATAGAACAAACACTTCAAAAATTTATATGGAATCATAAATGACCCCGGATAGCGGCAGAAATTTGGAGAAAGAAGAGCAAAGTAGGAGGGATCATAATACCTGATACCAAACTGTATTACAAAGCCACTGTAATCAAAACAGCCTGGTACTGGCACAAGAACAGACACATGAACCAGTGGAATAGAACAGAGAGCCCAGAAATAAACCCAAGTCTCTACAGTCAATTAATATTCTACAAAGGGGGCAGCAACATACAATGGAGCAAAAATAGCCTCTTCAACAAGTGGTGCTGGGAGAACTGGACAGCTACATGCAAAAAAATGAAACTCGAGCACCAACTTACACCATACACGAAAATAAATTCAAGGTGGATAAAAGATTTAAATATAAGCCATGACACCATTACAATTCTAGAGGATAACATAGGCAGGAAAATCTCAGATATTTCACGCAGCAATATTTTCACTGATACGTCCCCTAGAGCAAGGGACATAAAGGAAAGAATAAACAAATGGGATCTTATCAAAATAAAAAGCTTCTGCACAGCTAAAGAAAACATTATTAAAATAAAAAGAGAACCAACTGTATGGGAAAACATATTTGACAATGATACCTCAGACAAGGGATTAATCTCCAAAATATATAAAGAACTTACAAGACTCTAGTCTAAGAAGATAAGCAACCCAATTAAAAAATGGGCAAAGGATTTGAACAGACACTTCTCCAAGGAGGACATACAGAGCATCCAGAGACACATGAAAAGATGCTCGATTTCTCTAGCTATCAGAGAGATGCAAATTAAAACTACAATGAGATACCACTTGACACCAGTCAGAATGGCCTTCATAAACAAAGCAACAAACAGCAAGTGTTGGAGAGGTTGTGAAGAAAAGGGGACCCTAGTGCACAGTTGGTGGGAGTGCAGATTGGTACAACCACTATGGAAAACAGTATGGAATTTTCTAAGAAAACTAAAAATGGACATACCTTTTGACCCAGCAATTCCACTGCTTGGATTATATCCTAAGAACCCTGAAACACCAATCCAAAAGAATCTATGCACCCCTATGTTCATAGCAGCACAATTTACAATAGCCAAGTGCTGGAAGCAACCTAGGTGCCCATCAGTAAATGAATGGATCAAAAAACTGTGGTACATTTACACAATGGAATTCTATGCAGCAGAAAGAAAGAAGGAGCTCCTACCCTTTGCAACAGCATGGAAGGAATTGGAGGGTATCATGCTAAGCGAAATAAGCCAGGCAGTGAAAGACAAATACCATATGATCTCACCTTTAACAGGAAGCTAATCAACAAAACAAACAAACAAGCATAATATAAACAAAGACACTGAATTTGAGAACAGTCTGGCAGTGACCAGAGGGGCAGGGGAGGGAATTTCAGGGGGAAAGGGGAACGGTTTAGAGCAACAAGTATAAAGGACTCATGGACAAAAAGTATAGGGGTGGAAATGGGAGGAAGGTGGGGAGGGCTGGGGTGGTGGGCTGGGGCAGGGTAAAAGACAGAAAACTGTACAATATCAACAATTAAAAAATACTGATTAAAAATATTACATATATTAAAAAAAATAAAAGGAGATTACTGAACACTGAAAAATTTTTTTTTAATTTGAAATGAAAATATTTTTTTAATATATTTGTATGAGAAACAACTTTTCCATTCCATGCAAAATGTAGTTTATGCAACCTAAGGTGCTTTAAAAACAATTACTAATCAGAATATAGAGTAATCACAAAGTGGAATGCTACATGATTGCAAATATTTATAAAAAGTTTTGAGAGAGGTAGGCAGGCCCTTTATCCCTGAATGGATTGACACATAATAGAACAGGGGGATAAGGAATTCTCCAACTACCTCTCCATATAATTTCTGAAGGCAAACTCAACAACTAAAGGAAAAGGGAAGAGAACACAGATGTGCCCTGTCAGTAATGAAACTGAAACAGATGAGGCCCAGGGAGAACTACATGAAATAAAGGCTGTCTCCTGGATCCTCTCTCTAAGGATAGGAGAGTTAACATTAAGATTTGAGTCAAGATGAAAAATGATGAACAATCGTAATTAGGTATGCATTGGATAGATTTTCTTTACTTTGATTCTGTTTAAAGGGAATAAATAATGATTTACAATATATTCAGAGTGTGGATTTTTGCTTCTAGCTTATAATTCCCAAAGGAATTCACTGATGATTACACTACAGCCTGCAAAGCTATCAGTTCTCTATTTGCTATTTTCACTGGGATTTTGTTTTTATTCTTTCTTGTTTGTTTGTTTTAACAAAATAAAATTGTACCTTTCCAAGGTTTTTATTTTTTCATCATATATATCTGTAAGACATTCACTTCAGCATTTCCATTTGTGAAATAATTGTTTTATGTGGGTGGTGAGCTACTCAAAGGTAAATAAAATTAAACACAGAGAATGCATTTTTATGAAAGCATATGTTCAGGGACTGGGAAATTAACAAGCTCCCTGAAGTAAACAAAACCTCTAGGATAACACGGAATGGGTGGGTCCCATATCACAACCAATGGAACAGGGGATTACAGAATTTTCACTAGACACCAGTTGTAAAGAATAGTTATTTTCCAAAAATCATTCTCCATAAATCAGACATACTTAAAACAAAAAGGTTTTCCCTTGTCTAACCACAATTTTAAAATAATTATCTACATATGCAAAGAGAACAAGATTTGAACTATCCAGATAACTCTAGCCAGTAATAAATTTGCAGAAACAGTTGTATCTGGATAATTGCTTTCATTCTCCACTGCTTTTACATGATTGGAAATGAGATTTTTTAAATTACACTGCAAAACAGTGTGAAATGAATGATCAAGGCGACATCAGCAATAACCTAAGTCTTTATTACCAGGCCACTCCGCAGTCTCACATTGTTGTACCCATGATCCTTTTATCGAATTTTCTAATCTTGTAAGACAGTTAGAAATATATTTCTTGCCTATCTTTCAAATATTCTTTGTGACTTTCAACAAAGATTTCCTAAAACAACAGTTAACAGCCATTGTTAAAAAAATAAAGTCTGTTCATAATAAACTTTGTTTACACTTATCATCAGATTAATTTTTTTCCCACTGTCACTGGGAAAACAGTGACTTTATTTTTCTAATAATTAGCACTTCTATGGACTTTGGTCCCAATGTACACCTCCAAATGTACTCCTTTTTATTTCCCAACATTAGTGATATCTACAATTAGGTTTGTTATCTTGTTCAAAGGATTATCTAGATCTTTCCCTTAATCTACTATAGCATATATTCATATTCACATGTTTATATGATCTATGATTTTTTTAAAAATTAGGACATTGTTAGAATAGTTCTGGGATAAAATCACAATTTCTTCTAAGAAGTGTAAATATTTCCCAACCACACCTCTGACATCACAAGGATATTGATATTTACAGACATAGAATTTTAAATATTTAAAATTGACTTTGTAATTTTATTTCTTTGACTCAGCAGCACTATTTCTATGTAATTCTCTTAAATATTTACCCTGAAGGGATTATTTTGCTTAGGATCCAGGCTTTTGATTTTTTTCAAGATCAAATGCAAGGCCATGTTTTTTCAAAACTGTGAAGACCAAAGGGATAAGAGAAACAACACAAAAGAAATCCCTAATGGTGCAGTGAATTCTGTAAATTTGTGCCTTAACACAAAAAACAAACAAATTGGCTTTTTGTTAATGACTATGTTGGAAGGGAAATTTCCAGA
Source organism: Glossophaga mutica (assembly GCA_039655065.1). Classification (NCBI taxonomy): domain Eukaryota; kingdom Metazoa; phylum Chordata; class Mammalia; order Chiroptera; family Phyllostomidae; genus Glossophaga; species Glossophaga mutica. The sequence goes on from CM077304.1 coordinate 82,357,095, forward strand.
AAATGAGGAAAGTGAATAGATATTCCAAATTTGTCCAAGATACAAACAAAAATAACTTATTTTTCTTTGCACATTTTTCAATATCTGGTTATCTTCACAATATGTACTAGACCACTAAATATACACTTTTTTAAAACAATTAGTTCTTAAAAGAGAAACCCACTTATTGGAAAAGTAGATGTTAAAAGACTTTCCAATACTGAATTACTTTTCTTATATTCTCCATAAAAGAATAAGCTATTTCCTACTGATGGAGCTACTTGAGTCCATTAATGCAAATAAATAAAAACAGAAGATACAAAATAAAGCTGCCCATCTTAACTCAGTTCAGATGCTTGATAATCGCTGAGACCACAGAGTTATTTTCTGAGGAAGGCCCCTGAATCAGAAAATATTAGATTTGGTATTGTTAAAACATTATTCTGATACTTGGTAAATTGGAAAAAAAAGACTTTATTCATAACTACTGAGATCAATGTCAAGACTATCATAATAGGGAAGAGGGATATGGATGACTCAGTTCCACATACAGCAAAGATAACCAAGGATGTATAGCCAAGGGACAAAGTAAAGGAGTCAGTAGGTGGAAAATTATTAAAATGGGACATTAATGGTAGGGGAATTCTTGCTAAACTGACAATAGGATTTTTGTTGAAGGCAGGTCAGGGAATTACACATTAAAAGTGGAGGGTAAGGGACTTGATCAGAACCAGTGTGTCATCAGATGTCAAGAGTATGGGGATTCTTGTTAAATGGACTTAGTATTTCTGCTAAACCTGGGCAATGTGGGCCTGGCAGTACCAGACAAACACAGAAGGCCAAAGATGAAAAGAGGGCTCAGAGGAATCTCAAGATTTGTCAGGAGGGTCTTTGTCAGTAGCATGATTAGGAAACGCAAAATTTACAGTAGCTTATACAAGTATAGATTCATTTTTTCTTTAATCACAGCACGAGGCTAAGATAAAGCTCCATGACTTTAGGAAAACAAGCTCATAACTTGCTAGAGCATGTCCTTAGGACATGGCTCACAACTCATGGTCAAAAATGGCCAACTGAAAATAAAGGTCATCTGCTCATCCTCCCACCCAGCATATACAGAACATGCCAAAGTCTTGTGTGGCTCATCTTGCTCCAAGTATTGCTAGCTTGGATGGCTCTAATATTGCTGGATTATTCAATGTGGCCTCACGTACTCATCTGCAGGGGGAGGGAGGATGGAAAGTAGGACTTGGCATTAATTTTTCAGTGGGGAACTTTGTTCTTCTTCAGGGGTCTCTTTCCTCCTTTATTATGTCTTATCCCCAGGGTTTCTCTCTCTTTATGTAGCTTTCTGATAAGATCCAGGACTTCTTTGAATAAAAGCTGGTTTCCAAAAAATAAACGTGGGGACTATAAGATCTCTTAACACAGCAGCCAAAAGATGTACTATGTTACATCTAACACATTGTTCTTGTCAAGTGAAATCAAGGTAATCCCAGACTCAAAAGAAGAGGAGATGAGTCCTCTGCTGTGTAGGAGAAATATTATGCACATACAGGAATAAAAAGAATTGCTGGCAGCCATCTTTGCAGGCAACCCACCGCAGTTCATCATCAGGCACTCAGGCTCTACTGTACTTTGCCACTTTTGACTAAAAGCAAACTTTGGGAACTTCTTTATCATCTCTTATACATTTTGGCCAAACCCAGAACCTCTTCATACATTTCACATTTAGCTATCACAGTACCTTTGGAGAGTTTTTGTTCCTCTGAATATGTATTTATTACTAAAACAAGTTCAAAACATGTATCTATGATTAATTAATGTTTTAACATCAAACTCCAGTATACATATTCTTATTAACATCAGGCACCATGACAAAACATGACAGAGATGGAATAAGTAGTGAGGTATTTGTAAGTGCAGAGTGTTTCCCCAAATTATTTGTATACCGTTACAGAAGTAGAATTATATCCTCCTTAGAGAAATAAAATTACTCAAACTGATGAGAATTTCAAGCCCTTCATCCAGAAGAAACATTTTGAATTATGTTCTGTGCAGAGTATATGTGCAGGATTATGCCAAATCCTCGGTATTACTGTCAGAAAAGGACATTGATAATGGTGAGGTACTCACTGAAGTAATCTTGGAAGTATGTGTTATGAGGAAAATTGACATAGCATAAATCAGCCTTCTTATTTATAGATGTGTGTGAACAGTAATACTTTGTATTGTTTCAGACTCAAACAGAAGCAGTGGTAAAATTTTCAAAGAGATGCACCTTTTCTTAAATTAAGAAACAAGGTTTGGACCAATAAAACCACAAAAAAATGGTTGTACTTCAGTCACAGGAGATACATACCTAATTCAGTACATGACAAAGAGTAAGTACTTACTATAATTTTTTAAATGAAATACTGAATGGCCAAGTAAGAGGTAAGGCAGAGAAATAATTCCTCAGTGAGCAGTAGGAAGAAATAAGAAGAACCTTTGAAGTCCTTTCTAACTCTGCAAACATAAAGGAGGCAGACTCCCTTTGAATCTTATCTAGAAAGGTTCAGCAATGAAAGAAACAACAATCATGTTATAAAACTACCAAATATTATGCCAGCCTGGACCACTGAGGAAATTACTAACACAATTCCAGTGCAACGGCCATGAAAAGACATACTGGCGTAGTGATAGCATTTTATCTTACTGCCTATCACTTTAGTTCTTCTCATGACTTTTTTCCTTAGATGTGTTTATAAAAATGTGCATGTCCTTTTATATTTTGTTCAATTTCCATGTATTAGAACTTATGTGTTTTAGGCTAATGACCATATCCACTTAATTTCCTTTGTATTAAACTCAAGTAGGCATTAAATAAATGTTAATTCAAGATTATTTTCAAGATGATTTATCTCCAGTGATGATTTGATTTTTTCATAATATCATACATTAAGCCAATATCTCAAGCCTGGATAACAATATAATAAGAAGACACTATTATTATAAATGTATAAACTCATATACATTCATACACATATACATACACAATACAGAATTTCAAGTGCTTTCACATAAGTAAGATATTTTATTTTTCCTCAATCTCTACTGTATATATTTATTTAATAGTGAAATTACCCATAAGATACTTCAGGAAAAACTGGACTCCTCAAAGCTCAGGAAACTTTCGATCTGAAATGTTTTAAAACTACAGAAGTCTGCAGGAAGTACACAACAGGCATTTCAGAAGTGCCAGCTCTACCTTTCCCTAAATGATGCAGACACTGGTCAGCAGTGTCCGCGTCATTATGGATGAAATAAAACATCCACACAAACTACCGAGTCCGGTGGAGGAAAAAGGACAGCATGGCTTTTCTCTCAAGGGGAGCAAAAGCCCACGGCCTCCTCCATAACAGGCCTTTTTTAAAATTTCTGGTCTCATTACATGATGGTCCTCATTTACTATGCACAGGTTCACTTTAGGGGATTACCTTTTACAGACAACAAAGGAGTCAATGCTGCTAATCACATCACAGAAGAAGGATATTTGCAAATGAAAGTGGAAAAAGTGGTTGAACCTGTTACATGCATTCTAGGAAGGTTTAGCATGGGTTTTAGGAAGTTACAATAAGCACTTGCTATTCCCAATTCAGGGTGAGAGAGTTTCAGCAAAAGCAAGACTCAAAGCAGTTTAGGTATATTGCAAACCTGATTACCCACGAGAGAACCATCTGTGGGCTTGGTCCTGTGCATCTCCAAGTGGGAGCTGGGCCCACGCCACACAGAAGGTTATCCCACACCTAAGCACAGTTCAACTTCATCATTGGAAAGTGATTCTTAGAAAAGGACAACAGAGAGCTTTTACTTTTAGGGGTGAGTTTTATAATTCTCACCCACCATATAGTTAGGCAAGGATAACACTCTTTCTCAGATGCATGAAAATAAAACCAGTTATCAATCTTTACCCACTCTGATGCTCGTTAATTATGTATATTTCAAACACTTTTTTAGTTAATATGGAAGTTTCTCTCTTCTCCCCGGTGGAAGGATAGCATTTGTAAATATACTTGACAGATCATTAGCAAGGCACTAGCTATGTTATCATCTTTATAAAAGTGATATTTATTTCACCCACCAATAATTTATCATTATTTTCAATAAATTACCATTAAATAATATCATTTTCTTAAAGCCAAAAATTTCAGAGCATAATAAAAACACTTTTACTGACCTTTTCATTTCTATTAAAACTGACATGTTGATGTACATGAATCAAATAGTCAGTTGTGGACCGGAAGACTCATAAATAGGACATTGAATAATGTATAAGAAACACATTGAAAAAATCAATCAATTCGTTTAAACATCATTTAAAGTATAAATTTGGATACTGTAGTCAGGAATCAGAAAAAATAAAAGAGTTATCAAGTAATGTTCATACAGTGGTTAAGAGTATGGACTCTGACATCCAAAGTAGTAGCTCTGTTTCTTGACAATTATATAACCCTGAACAAGTTCATGTCTTTGAGCTGTAGTTGCTTCAAATGTCAGTATGAAAAACAGTGCTAAATTTTTGAGTAATTATGTGCATTAAATGCAATAATAAATTGTTAACAATAGAATCTGGCAAATAGTAAGCTCTCGATACGTGGTATATAGAGTCCAGCAGGAGTCATGTCTGCTTGAGCAAGGTTGGTAGGGTGATAATATGGGTGTAATCATTTTTAGTTTAATTTGAACATTTCATCTAAAATGTCATATGGTATGCTTGCATGTGATACTATTATGTTACAGAATTACATGCTTATGATTCTATAATAAAAATGTTGTAATAAAAGAGGGGTGTCATTTGTGCTGGACTGTATATACATATACATCCATCATATATGTATATATAATGAATAATAATTAATCATTAATTCATGCAACAAATAAATACTGGCAAAATCCTGTACCAAAGATTAAGTTAGATAGTTTGGCATAATAATAGAAGAATGAGACAAAGCCCTGTCCTTAAGGTCATACAAGAATCATCAGGGGAGACTTCCAGCCAAGATGGAGGCATAAGCGGACACACTGTGCCTCCTCTCACAACCAAAATTAAGGACAACAAATATTTAGAAACAAGAAAACAACCAGAACTGATAGAAAATTGAACTGTACGGAAGTCCAACAGCCATTCATCCAGACCGGTAAGAGGGGCAGAGTCGCGGCAGGAAAAAGTGGAGGTGCCGACCCGGGAACGCAAGCAGCAGCGCTGGCAGTTCCCAGGTGCACAGGTGGCGGCTGGCAGACCCCGGGCACAGGGGGGCAACTATGCAGACCCAGTGAGGCCACACAAGGCAGCTGGCTGACCAGGTGGTCCCACATTCACACGAGCAGACGGTCCAGGCAGAGGGAAAGTGGCAGAAGGGACTGAATCTAGGAGAGAGCGGAGCAGGCGCCATTCTTCCCTCTCGGACCCCGCCCCCACAAATAGCGTCACAACCCAGCGACTGGGCAATCCCGCTCTGAGGAACACCTAAGGCTCCACCCCTAACTTCGTAATAGCCGCGACCAGACTAAAACCAAAACAAAACAAACAAACAAAAAACCCCACCAAAAATGGCTCAAACCGGAGAAAAAATGAAAACCCCAGACTCAATTCCTCTAAGCTGTGAAGAGATAGCCAAACTATCAGATGCACAGTTCAAAGCACTGATCATCAAAATGTTCACAGAATTGGTTGATTTTACTCACAAATTAGATGAAAAAATGCAGGCTACAATATGTGAAATGAAGGAAGACGCATAGGGAACCGATAGAGATGGAAGGAAAACTGGGACTCAAATCAATGGAGTGGACCAGAAGGAAGAAACTAACAACCAAACAGAAAACAAGGAAGAAACAAGAATTCAAAAAAATGGGGAGAGGCTTAGGAACCTCTGGGACATCGTTAAACGTCCCAACATCCGAATTATAGGGGTCCCAGAAGGGGAAGAAGAAGAGCAACAAGTGGAAAACTTATTTGAACAAATAATAAAGGAGAACTTCCCCAATCTGGCAAAGGAAATAGACTGCCAGGGCATCCAGGAAGCTCAGAGAGTCCCAAAGAAGTTGGACCCAAGGAGGAACACACCAAGGCACATCGTAATTCCATTAGCCAAGATTCAAATGAAGGAGAGAATTCTAGAAGCAGCAAGGGATAAGGGGACAGTCACCTACAACGGAGTTCCCATCAGACTGTCAGCTGATTTCTCAAAAGAGACCTTCCTGGCAAGAAGGGGCTGGAAAGAAATATTTGAAATCCTGAAAAGCAGGGACCTACATCCAAAATTGCTCTATCCAGCAAAGCTGTCATTTAGAATGGAAGGACAGATAAAGTGCTTCTCAGATAAGGTCAAGTTCAAGGAGTTCATCATCACCAAGCCCTTATTATATGAAATGTTAAAGGGACTTATCTAAGAAAAAGAAGATCAAAAATATGACAGTGAAAAGACAGCAAACTCACAGCTATTAAGAACCACACCTAAAACAAAAGCAAACTAAGCAAACAGCTAGAACAGGAACAGAACCACAGAAATGGAGATCATATGGAGGGTTAGCAACAGGGGAGTGGGAGGAGGAGAGAGGGGGGAAGGTACAGAGAATGAGTAGCATAGATAGTGGGTAGAAAATAGACAGGGGGAGGGCAAGAATAGTATGGGAAATGTAGAAGCTAAAGAACTTATAACACATGGACATGAACTAAAGGGGGGAATGTGGGTGGGAGAGGGTGTGCAGGGTGGGAGGAATGATGGGGGAGAAAAGAGACAACTGTAATAGCATAATCAATAAAATATATTAAAAAAAAAAAAGAATCATCAGGGACCCACAGAGTTAAGTGGATGAGCTACTAGGTGACAACTGTTGTAACAGAGGTCTTCAGAATGTCACCTTACTGTTACTGAGGAGGCCAGGTGGATGAATTTAGGCTACTTCACCTGAGATAGTTTTTGTTTGAGTTATCTAGATATAACATTTCTGTTTCACTTTATAGTCATAGCTAATAGCCTAATTTAATAAACTATTTCAAAGGCACTTAGCTCCCTTCCTGAATTCTTAAGCCAGAGGTCAGTTCCAAGGTCATGATGAGAAACTACCTATAGATTTCTGCCTGAATTTGAGAACTGGCCTTCCATCTCTATAAAATGAGTGAAGTAAGGTTTTTTGTTTTGTTTTGTTTTTTTCCTTTTCCAGCCTACAGAGAAAATATTGTAGTAACCTCAGGAGCCAAAAGAAAAAAATGCCCTCTTGTTCCTTTATTATGAGCAATCTTAATTTCAAATTCAAAAACAGACTGGAGGGGAAAAATTCTAGCTAAAATGACTTCAGGGGATATTGAGTAAAAAGTATATTTTACAGAAAATACTTAGTAATATGATACATAAATCATCACGCTAAAACCCAAATTGGAAGTTGACTCAGGGGAAGTTACAAAGGTTAAAGCTTAGACAAGTAATAAACGAGGAAATCATCCTTATTACCTTAAGGGGAGGTGTTTCATCAGAACAGAGGTTTTGTACAGAACTGATTTATTAATACTTTCAAGCAAAAATGTACTAAATACCTTGCTCATAAAGATCACACTAAACTATTTGCATGAATGCCATGTGTGTATTTGACTCTTGGACAGAGATTTGCCATCAAAAGGCATGACCCAGTATTTGCCTAAGCAATAGAGAATCAAGGAAATTTTACACAGAGAAGCACCCATTTTCACTCTGCTAAAGAATGTTACTCAATGCCTATATTTCAGATTCAATAAGACTGAGCCAGGCAGCTGTGTTTCATGTCAAAATAAAAAGAACCATCATCTGTCTTTGTCAGCCAACCTCAAAATTTGAAAATTATGTTTTATTTACTTGCCCCTGAAACACCATATAGCTATTTGTCAAGCCTTGTCAAAGTTGACTCTCAATATATCTCTCATATTGATCCCTTCTTTTCTAGTCTCTCTGCAAAAATAAGAGTGCAAATATCATGACCTTTTACCTATTATTAGCATAGTCTCCTAATTAATTTTCATAACTCCTTGGTTTTTCTTCTCCATTTCATTCTTCTCACAAACACAAAATTATTCTGTTTAAAATATTTCACTGATCACACAACTTACTTGATTCAAAGTCTTGAAAATTTCTCTCTGAAGGAAAATAGCTAAGATCTACCATATTTTATGCACAAATTAAAAATATATAAACCTCCCATCATTTAATTCAGACAAAAATTTATTTCAAGAATCTACAGATACTGAAATATTTATTAACATGATGTTGTGAGCTGCACATATAAGATGGTAATAATTAACTCACTGTGACATCACCAATTCAGAGCTAATTAACATTACTTGCATAAAAGAACTTGGATAGTCTTTTGATATTGGGAAAACAGAAAAAGGCAGAGTCATTTAAAAAGATTTAAAAATAAAGTTAATTGATTTGAATTGATCACTATCAAAGCAAAAAAAAAAAAGAAAAGAAAAGAAAAAGAAAAAAGAACCTTAACTTTTCTCCATAGCTCTTAATGTCCAAACCACCTCCTACCTGCCATCCTCTCATTACTTTCCATGCACACCATGGCTCCTTTGAATTCTCTTCCCCCAGATGTAAATTTTAAGGAAAACAAAGAATCTCAAACTGTATAGAAAGTAAGTGTATGTTCATTTCTGACTGGTTTTGTCTTCATGTTTTTCTTCTTACTCTTTACTGAAATTTCTACTGCCAGTAGATTTGTCATTTGCACTCTTTTGTATAAAACTGATGGAGTTTTCATGCACTCCACATAAAAAGCCCTGATCTAGGTCTTCACCTAATCCTAGTACTCTAAATAACATTACTCTTCCGGTGAAGAAAAAGGGAAGACCTACAGCTGGCCAAGCTTCCTAGAGGCATTTCCAGGGTGGAGTAAATGCTCTAACAAATGCTCTAACCTGGGTGTACGTTTATAAAGCAGCCACTTGTAAGAATTAATAAACAGTCTGAACAGCCTGTGAATTTTCAAAATATCAAATCTAAAGGTCCATGCCAGGAAGACTTAAAGACTTATATTCTTCGGAATCAACCATTCATTCATTTGACAAAAACATGAGGTCTGTTTAGAAGGTATCCAGCCATGTAATATGAAAAACAGAGACATTTATGGAAGAACATAGAAGATACAAGAAATGACATATACAAGACAATGGTCCCTCAGTCCCCTTCAAAGTAGGCACCTTGGGACACACAGTTTTCCCAAAGACCATCAGCTACCCTATCATATTTTCCGGAATCTCATCGAAGGTCTGAAATCTCTTCCCTTTCAAAGGTGATTTTAGTTTTGGCAAAAGCCAGAAGTCACAGGGTACCAAATATGGATTGTATTGGGGCTGAGTTACCAAAGAAACTGCATGAGATGTGCTACATGAGTGGGCATCTTGTCATGATGAAGTTGCCAATCACCAGTTGCCCCTAGCTGTGGCCTTCTGAATAATCCAAATAGTTTCCATGGAGGAATGTTCAAGCTTAATGCAAAATTTGATGTAAATTCACAGTTCTACTCACTCAGTCATTTTGAATGTGATAGCCATACAATATACACACTCACTCACTGCCATCTACCACCCCCACCATACAGTGCAATTGTTGTTGTTCAAGCATTCCAGTCCACTCTTCTTGGCTGCCAGGTTACACCGATGTCATGCAAACTGTTCTCATTATGTTAACAATGGCTGGGCTTTTTCCAGACAGACTTCATATATTAAAGACAAAGTAACCATAGTAAAAATTAGAAATAAATAGTAACCAATTAGACATGATAAAACATGCCTTCACAAGGCATAACATTAAGGAAGGAAGTCAGATAATGAAACTAGACTTTACTCCCACAATCTGAATAGTGTTTTGATAGAAGTACAATATGCTATGGGCTAAAGAAGGAAGAAAAGGGTCAAATAGAAGAGGCACTAACCAAACCAAAGATGTTCAAGAAAGGCATGTGTAGGAAATACGGTCTAAGTTGAAATTTAAACTAACCCACTAAACCTTGAAGGAAGCAGAGTATGTCATAGAGCAGAAATAAAACAATAAAAGATGCTTACACCAATACAAATTCTACCTGTCACAAATTGACCCTTTGACTATCCCCCTGTATTTTATACTTTTACAATATCTGTGAAGCATTATTATGAGAAACAGAGTAAGGATCAACCCTTTTGTCTAAAGTATAATGGAACTTGAGTTATTTAATATAATGATATGATCCATGTTAAAGTATTCAAGGCCAAACATTTAACCATTCACCAGTGTTTCAAGGAGAAATAGAGAACAGATATTTACTATCAGAGGAATTGATTATACATGTGTAAATAGAGCTGTTTTGGTAAGCTATTGGTAGTCCCCCTGTAACAGGGTACAGCCAAGGGGCCCCAAATAGGGATTTTTAATGGGGTCCAGAACTCAGGGTGTCCAGGAAATATTAGAAAAAAATATGTAGGATGTTCTCACCCCCACAAGTCTGAACTGGGGGATGGGACACATGGAGCCGGGCCATTGAGAGCTGTTCTCCATAGCAACAGCCTTGCAACTAACCTCTGCCATGGTCATTTAACATATCTATAACTTTTAACTGGTTTCTTGGATGTGTTAAATAGCTGTGGCCACTCTTTGAGTCAAGGAGATGGGAGTGACTTGAACCCAGGATGCAACTGGGAGGCAATTCACCCTGGTTATAGGGCCTGCATGAGGGAGAAAAAGAAGGAAGGTTGGTACTCACATGACTTTGGAGTAGATTGGGACCATGCAACTTTGGGGTGCTCCCTTTTGCCATGCAGCATAGGAAGCAGGGGAGACCTTGCTGGGAAGGAAACCAGTGAAAGGACTCTTGCTGGTGGTCCATGAGAAGGTACCACATTGTTTTGTTAATCAGCTTAACAATAACCCACAACTTAATTGTTTTGGATTAACTAGAGATCACGGTGGTGATACAGCTGATGGTTTCAGGAACCAGCTGTGGCTCAGAGGCTTCCTGAGCCACAGACTTCTACTTCTTTTCCTGAGATACAGTACCGCAGACTGGGCAGAGGGAGAAGGAAGGACTGTGTGCATTTAGGATTTTAAGGAAGACATTAAGTCATTACTCTAAGTCTGTATAACTTTTTGAATAAATAATTCCTTTCCTTTTCACCAATCTCTGGCATTTGAGAGATATCTTTCCCTGGCAGTGGGCAAGGTGAACCTACTATAGGGGGCCTCCCAGAGCACAATGGGGTCCATTCAGCAATAACATATCATTTACCCCTTCCTGGGTCTGTTCTGTAACACTCCATCTGAGTGAAAACTTTGGCTCGGTATGACTACAAATTAAATAAGTTAGCCTAATGTTTCAGAAAGGCTGAGGAATGTTTCATGATCAGAAATAGTAGTGACTACTGTTTTTCTTGACCTTAAATATCTGTGATGAGATTTCCACTAGAGTAAGCTTCTTAGTTTCTCTTCAACTAATGCCTCCACCCCCACACAAACACATACACGCACACACACATTTCTCCTCATGTTAGAAGAAATTACTTGTGTGATAGTAAGTTAAGAGAAGTAACTGATCATTTCAGCCCTGTCATTTCCTCTCTGTTAAAAGAGTACACTCTGGCATGTCCAGACCATGAGACAATCACTCTGTCCCTCTGAAGGATGACTGAGGTGGCATGGCTTCTCCACAATATAGCCCACGGGCCAGAGCAATAGGGACATGGGTAAGCATTTTTTCTTGAATGTTCAAGTAGGTTAAAGACAACCAAACTAGAAGTTGCTCAGCATTTATTCTGTGGCCTCTTATAAACCTTGAAAATGCTAGCATGAGTTAAAAAATGAGGGATTTCTCTGAGTAGCTTGAATTCTGAAATTTTAAAACTGAAAAAAACTTTGGAAAATTTCTGGAGTATTATATGCTTTCTAAATTTAGAGCTCATTACTAGCTATCCTTAGCAAAATGAATTTCTATCCATTCAAGCAACAAGTGTGTATTATAAATATTTATTATTTTTCTTATTGAATTCCTACTGTGTACTAATATTATTTTAAGCATTGGAGATAAAACAGTGAACAGATAGAAATCTTTATATGTGTATATGTGAGCATGGGTGGGTGTGTTAACATGGCACATTAGTGATGAACGCTGAGGAAAAAACTGAAAAAAGGAAAGAGGATATAAAATGTCAGAGGTGGGAAATGAAGCAAGTGATGAACCATGTAGACAAGGTTGGACTGAACATGAGAGCTCACAAGTAGGCTAAAATTTGAGGCTGCTTTAAATTGAAGTTTTTTAAATATATTTTAAATATTTAGAGGACAGTTTGAGTGTCATGTAGAAGAAGGGAAGAGAATGCAAGGGTTCATTTCACACTGTTATTCAAGGACATTTGTGTTAGCTCAAAGCTTTAGGTTCCCATCAAAAGTCCAATGGTTGCTGGAATCATCCTTCCAGGAAGGCAATTCACGTAAGATGCAAGCTCACTGTGCAGAATTGTCCTTTAAAGAGTTTTGGTAAAAACAGTTTTCTTCATTTAATTATCTTACTAACCATGTTGCATGGTCCTTTGTAAACAGAGGCTCCTGAGAGCTGACTGACTAGCTGATGGACTTCTCCATCTGGCTCCAGGTAAAAGTGGTGAGTCATGTCTGGTTTCAACTCCAAGTGAGGAATCACAAGGAGTTTCATGGATCTGGACTAGAACCAGGATCCAGAGAAGCTTCGCCTAAAAGAAAGGAAAAGCATTTACCAACTTCACAATTTAGGGCTGTGGCTATAAATGTAATTCCAATCAAAATTATCGTTTACATAGGATATCGCTAAACCGTTTTAAATGACCCTTTTCTCTCTCCTACTACTTCTTTCTAAATGAAATTCTAGAAAGCGCTCATTTATATCCTATCTTTTATAGACACACACCGCTGTTTATTTACTGCCAATGTGTTTATTTGCGGTTAAATGGAAAGAATTATAATGATGATGGCTTCCAGCTTCTTATTTCTTATGTAAATATTCAATTAGAGCTGACTAAAGGAACCTCTCATATTCTCTTACACTTTTTTCCATGAAAAGTTTGGTAGATTAGGCTCTCTTGCTATCAAATTTATCAAATTGGCTGTTTTTTTATGTCTGCCTTCATGTTCACAGCAATTTCTTGGCTTCTTTTGTAAATTTGCCAAAACCTTAATTGCATTTGCAAAAGCAATCAAATTAAATGCTTAAAGGAATATACCAAAAACAGAGGTTTGATAAAAGTAAAATATAAACCATAATGAACTAGAGAGAGGAACAACTAAGGCTCATTTTATTTTTTGACATTTCCAACTACTACCTCATGAATATGGACAAAGGACTTCGGTTGTCTGCAGAAAAAAAATTAAAAATTATCACTTTCTAAAATTAAAACTTTTAAAGTAATCCTTTATCTAGTTGATTCAAATCTCAGTACCTGAGTGTTCATAACTGAGCAACAAGGTAGCCTATTCAGTTATGGAGAGTCTAAAAAACGTTCCAAAAAAAGTAAAACATAATAAATTAAAAATTTTAAATATTAAATGAATCTTTCTTGTTTTTTCTTTGTAAAGTTTTTGCACTTCATATCTACTTATAATATATTTTGTAATATTACCTTTCAAGTATAAAGAACATTTATTAAAAATAGATACAGCTTTATAAAAACATGAATATTATTCTAAAAAGTCACTCTAAGAATTATCTTCTCTGTCTTAAAGCAACGAAACTAGGTTTAATCAGAGTAGAGAGGTCCTATATAATTCTTGCCAGTAGAATAACTAGTTGATAACAAAGCATCTAACAAAAGCAGCAGAGAAATGAAAAATATCAAGCCACTATGCTCCAAGCTGACAAGATATATTTGTACAAGAATAAGCATTCTTAACAGCTGCTTTAGAGGCTAACATGCTAATGAGAAATAATATAACTTGGCCATAAAGTTGAATTCTAATTTTTGCCACTACATGACCTAAGGGAATTTAACTCCAAATATCCTTCCAAGAGCTCAAACTTAAAGACTAATAATATCTTTAATTTGTGTAAGTCATGCCAATACATGTCTCATAGTTTAAGCAAAATAAATCTGACTGTCCTCGTGGTAATCTAATAATTAATCATTAGTCATCACTGATTTTAGAGTTGACGGGTGAACCTTTAAAAATCTCTATATTTGTAATAATTTAATTGTAGGTTATTTCTGTGATTGAAAACTTTTAAACCAGTGAATCAATGAATCAGTTAAGAGTGTATGTGTTGAAATTGACATAAGACTCCACATAAACTAGGTTAACAGGGATAGTTCAGGTCAAGTTTCATCAAGTTTTACCTAAGACTCAATGTATGTGCAGCCAGCTACAAAGTGGTTCCCAGTAATTCTAGCCTTCTAGAATTTGTGCTCTCCCTCCATGAACCAGGGCTTATTTGTGTGATCAATAGAATACTGTAGTAATAGTCATGTGGAAATTTCAAGACAGCATAAAAGATATCACCTTTCACACTAGCCTTGTGGATCACTAATGCTGGGGGAACTTGCCACTATTTTGTGAGGAAACTCAAGCCATCTTGTGGGAAAGACCATCTCTTAGTAAACTGAGACCTTTCACATCAGCCTGTCCCAACTCACCATCCTCGGAGCAAATCCTGCAGCTTCAGTTAAACTTTCAAATGACTGTAAGAATGGCCATAACATGACCATAACCACAGCCTCATGAGAGACTCTCTAGACAAAACAACCCAGCCAGGCTACTCATTAATTCCTTACCCACAAAACTGTGAGAGATATTGCACAATTATTGTTGTTTAAAGCCATTCAGTCTTTAAATAATGTTACGTAACAGTGGATAACTAGTAAACTCTGCCACCAAGGACAAGTCTTTGCACATGTCTTTGCTTCACATATTCATATTGGCTTAAATCTCAGGCTTCAAATAGTCTAGGATATCTGCTAGCAACTTGGAAAGGGTAAGATACAAAATTAGAGGATACAATAAAGAAGGTCATGAGGGTCATTGTAAAATTCTGACTTTTGACTATTAGTAAGATGGGAAGCCATTGAAGGAATTTGAGCAAAGAACTATTTTATCTGGCCTTCATTTTAAAGCATCATCCTAGGTTCTATGTAAAGAAGTCTATTGCAAACATCAGGCCTAAAGACGATAGCACTCTCTTTTTCTGGAGCCAACCGTACCTTCTTCCATTAGGCGTGTCTTTTTTGCCTCTCTGTCTCCCAAGTTTTCAGGGCCCTGGAGAGACTTGCAACCAGGGAGCAGCAGGCAGTGGCAGCTCATTTTGGGCTCCCCTCTTGAACCTGTCTCCAAGATCCCATTTTCTCTGACTTTTCCGTCAGTGAGCTAACAGTAGCCAAGCGTTGGATTGCTTCTATCACTATGACTGACATTCACTTCTCAGTGAGTGCAGGCAGGCCAGCATGGCTCACTTCTTACCTATAACATTTCTAGAGAGCCATTGCAGCCCTGCCTAGGTTCTCTCCTGCTGCTTCTCCTACCCTAAGCCCTTTCTTTGTTTCATTGTTTCACTGCCCCCAGATTTAATAAACTTATTCCCAAAATAAAAAAAGGGTAAATATGATGTACAAGGCAAGAGTGGTAGAGATGGTGAGAAGTTGTCAGAGTCACACACTTACTACTTGCAATACCTTTGGCAAGTTACTGAACTCTCTGAATAGGCAACATGTGTTCTACACGGAAACTAGGGGCAGTACTACATTTCTCACAGCATACTACCCACCGTTATACAAAAGAAAAATGGAACACACTCAATCAGACTTGCCCCCATTTCCAACTAGTCACGAACTCTTAGTGGGAAAAAACATGCATGGACAGAACTCTTAGTGGGAAAATACATGCAGGTACAGTAGAACTCCTATGAGGGTGTAAATCATTGGATGAGGCTGACTTCAGAAATGTTTAGAAAATCCTTTTTCATATGTTAACACTTTTATTAAAATTAGGGAAATAATAGAACATTGCAAAAATAGCACAAAATGAAATTTCTTAATTCTATAGAACTTCTCCACTGGAGTAACTATGAAATAAAAGAAAATTAAGTTGTGCCACCTTTATATCCCTCAAAATAATGTCTTATCAATAAATTTTATTGAAAACTGCTAAATCAGACTTCCAGCCAAGATGCAGGCATAGGCAGACACACTGTGCCTCCTCTCACAACTAAAATTAAGGACAACAAATATTTAGAAACAAGAAAACAATCAGAACTGATAGAAAATTAAACTGTATGGAAGTCCAACAACCATTCATCCAGACCAGTAAAGAGGGGCGGAGTTGCGGCAGGAAAAAGTGGAGGTGCAGACCCATGAATGCAAGCACCAGCGGTTGGCAGTTCCCAAGTGCACAGGCGGCGGCTGGCAGACCCGGAGCACAGCGGGGGCAACTGTGCAGAACCAGTGAGGCCGCACAAGGTGGCTGGCTGACCAGGTGGTCCCACATTCGTGCGCGCAGACGGTCTAGGCAAAGGGGAAGTGGCGGAAGAGACTGAATTCAGGAGAGAGTGGAGCAGGTGCCATTGTTCCCTCTCAGACCCCGCCCCCACATACAGTGTCACAATGCAGCGACTGGGCTGCCCCGCACTGGGGAGTGCCTGAGGCTCCACCCCTCATACGTAATAGCCGTGACCAGACTAAAACCAAAACAAAACAAAACAAAAAATGATCAAAAATGGCTCAAACCGGAGAGCAAATGAAAGCCCCAGAGCCAATTCCTCTAAGCTGTGAAGAGATAGCCAACCTATCAGATGCACAGTTCAAAGCACTGGTCATCAAGATGCTCACAGAATTGGTTGATTTTGCTCACAAATTAGATGAAAAAAATGCAGGCTACAATACGTGAAATGAAGGAAGATGCATGGGGAACCAATAGAGATGGGAAGAAAACTGCGACTCAAATCAATGGAGTGGACCAGAAGGAAGAAACTAACAACCAAACAGAAAACGAGGAAGAAACAAGAATTCAAAAAAATGAGGAGAGGCTTAGGAACCTCCAGGACATCGTTAAATGTCCCAACATCCGAATTATAGGGGTCCCAGAAGGGGAAGAAGAAGAGCAACAAGTGGAAAACTTATTTGAACAAATAATAAAGGAGAACTTACCCAATCTGGCAAAGGAAATAGACTACCGAGACATCCAGGAAGCTCAGAGAGTCCCAAAGAAGTTGGACCCAAGGAGGAACACACCAAGGCACATCGTAACTACATTAGCCAAGATTCAAATGAAGGAGAGAATTCTAGAAGCAGCAAGGGATAAGGGGACAGTCACCTACAACGGAGTTCCCATCAAACTGTCAGCTGATTTCTCAAAAGAGACCTTCCTGGCAAGAAGGGGCTGGAAAGAAATATTTGAAATCCTGAAAAGCAGGGACCTACATCCAAAATTGCTCTATCCAGCAAAGCTGTCATTTAGAATGGAAGGACAGATAAAGCGCTTCTCAGATAAGGTCAAGTTCAAGAAATTCATCATCACCAAGCCCTTATTATATGAAATGTTAAAGGGACTTATCTAAGAAAAAGAAGATCAAAAATATGACAGTGAAAAGACAGCAAACTCACAGATATTAACAACCACACCTAAAACAAAAGCAAACTAAACAAACAGCTAGAACAGGAATAGAACCACAGAAATGGAAATCATATGGATTGTTAGCAACAGGGACGTGGGAGGAGGAGAGAGAGGGGAAAAGGTACAGAGACTAAGTGGCATAGATGGTGGGTAGAAAATAGACGGGGGGGGGGCAAGAATAGTGTGGGAAATGTGGAAGCTAAAGAACTTATGGCACATGGATACGAACTAAAGGGGGGGGAATATGGGTGGGAGAGGGTGTGCAGGGTGGAGGGGAATGATGGGGGAGAAAAAAGACAACTGTAATAGCATAATCAATAAAATATATTTTAAAAAATTTAAAAAAATAAGTAAAAAAAGAAAACTGCTAAATCATTGGAAATTGAGGTTGTTGATCTTCACTAGTATAGTTCAGAACATGAGCAGAGGTCAGTGTAGACGTAGTTAACCAGCATGATTCCTGAATCAGAAGATCACAGGGAGAGCCCTAAGGATCTCCTGGTTGAAACAAGCTTTGGTCCTATCAACATGATAAAAATGGGGTCTTGAACAATGAGCCAGCGGTCTCTAACTTCGTGGAGAAGAGTGTTATAAAAAATAAGGTAAAGCTTGACACTGACCGCTCAATATTTTCCAGTACATACAGTTGTAAGCAATTTTAGGTGAGTAAATATTAAGGTATTTGGGAACATCAGAAAAAAATGAAGTGATAAATCATTTTCAAAATATTCCTAATGAGGGTCAATCCACTTATATTCTAATCCACTTGCAGTGTTTCTAATGGATTTGGTGTGTAGTGAGCAAAGTCAGCAAGGAGCTGTCATCTGAACATTTTAGCCTTTCCTACCTTTCCAAATATAAAACCAAATCCAGATAAAGATATATGTCAAATAATACAAAATATAATCCAAAATATACTTATTTATATAATTAAAACAAAGACAATACTTGAAAAACATGCATAATCCCTTTAAAATAGATTTTAACAGCTGGATAAAGAATAAAATACAAATAACATAATACTAAATCTGAGAAAGAAATTAGCATACTAAATTGCAGACAGTTATTTACTTTTATTAATGTTCAGTTTCCTGTGTTGCTTTAAATATGTTGTTACATTATAACCAATGTATATAATTGTAACATATCTTTACCTTCTATAGGACAGCACTGTTTTATATCTGTACTGTAAGGGGTGTTTGTTTGTTTAACAGTGTGTTTGTGCAGCTAAATATTATACCTGCACAGTCTTGAAATAAGATGTGATTATTGTCCTGAAGAATCCGACAGCATGGCCAGGTTAGGAAAAAGCCTGGCTCTCTGTGTAATGACTTCACGTGACACATTAAATAAGCAAGTGGGGACAAGAAGAGCTTCTACTTAAGTACGTATGTCTTTAAACAGGCCGGAAATTTTCCCAGAAGTCATATGACCAATAAAGTGGCAGATACTAAAATGAGCACCCTATACGCTTCAGAAAACATGATCACATGTCAAATAATGCCCACCTTCTTTAACGACAGCAGAGGTGATTTTTGTTCCTTACCACTCAGAAAGTTTTGCATAAAATTTCCCCTAGGTAAAGACAATTTTTAATAACATACAATTAAAAGTGTTATTCTATGTAGTATGCTGGTAAAAGTGTGTGAATGAAGCTGATGGTAATGTTATGTTAAGATTTTACTTAAACATACTTTATGTGTATATAAAATATATCACTAATGAAATCTTTATATTATGGCTTTTTGTGTAATCGTGTGTAAATGAAATGTCTTCATAGGATAGCTATTATACTGTCTACAAAGTGCAGTTGTTCTGCTTTCTGTTCATCCTGAGTTAAATCACTTACATTTTCAGTAAATGTTTTACTCCACCTATGCAAACATCTGATGACAAGATAGAGTAGTTTTTCAATTTATCTAGTGTGTTTAATTAGCCTGGAGGTAAAGAGGAGGTGCTTAGTCCTACCTAAGCCAGGGACTGTCAGAGGAGTGGCAAAATCTCTCTCTCTTTGTGTCATGGATTCCATGTGAAATGCCTGGTGGCGAGCTGTTTATTCCCTAGACACAAGCTCTTCAACACCGTGGTCACTTCCCATATGCGGTTCCTGAGCATTTGAGATGCGCTAGTCCAAGCTGAAACGTGTTGTAAGGGTAAAGTGCACACTAGATTTCAAAGACTTAGTACAAAATATAAAGGCAAAATATATCAGTCATAAGGTTACATTGATTATTTTTTAAATGATAATATTTTATACATGTTGGGATAAATTCATCCGAATATAAGATTATTTTTACCTGTTTTTTCTGTTTTGTTTTGTTTTTACTCTTTTAATGTGACTACTAGAAAATGTGGAATCCAACATGTGGACCACTTTTGCTCCTCCTGCTGTGCTGCTGTTAGACAGCACTGTTCCCGTTTTCCCCACATTCTTTCAGACATGACAGCTTTTCAGGGTTTTACGGTTCAAAGGGCAAAGTGCATTTAAATCCAACTACCAAGTAACAACTTTTTATTTCTTGTCTAGCTTTCTGGGCTGGGATTAGTTTGAAGATGCAATGAAAGGAAATCTATCTTCAGATTCGTTTCTTTAATAAGAATCAGTTAATCAATTTATTCTTCTGGGAGGGTCAGGGACTGGTTATTGCTTGTCAATGCCAACAGTTGATCTATGGAAGATCCGTCTTTACCAATGTGTATTCCTGCTTAATATACTGACAAAGTTAATTTCCACCTTATAAAGCTTCCAAGAACCTTTATATTTCTATTCTGTCTTCCATCATTTAAAGTACCCACAATCCATTTGAGCAACACTCTTCTCCACACCCAGCCTTTAACAGAAATTGCAGAGTTCTGCTGTTTGTCAGCACTGACATTTTCCTCGAACTTAAATGACCCTGAGCTCGGCACCACTTCTGCATCCCTTTGGCGCCTACATCCATTTCTCAGAGGACCGGTCGGAACCATAGAGTGCCAAGTTCTACCTTTAATGCTGAATTAAAGCAAATGTCTTAATTGTAACTCATTCTGTAATTCTGAAGTCCAAAATTAATACTTCAATATTTATATCAAAAAAGAACACCAGGAATGTATGTTTTCTATTTTGTATTTACTCACGTTTATGAGAATTAATTTGCATACATTTGAGATATATTTTTCTTTTCAGTTTTTTTAAAATCATATTTTTCACCTACATATTGAGCATATGGCATCTAATTTCATACAGGAAGTTGGCTTGTTTTTCTATTCTCATTTTACCATGTACTCCCTAGAGTTGTCATGTCAGCAATTCTTGACAGAAAAAGAAACAAATATTCCTACCACTCTGTTGTAACTAAGAAAGGCAATGCTTTCACTCTGGTTCACAGAACCTTTAAAAAGCAAGGCACAAAGAATTATAGAAAATACGGACTTTGTCAATGGTGAAGTGTTCTAGCTCTTCCATGTTTAACTATAAAGTACTGTGGCATTTTATCACAATATAGTATAAGACTATAATGAGAAGTATGCAAAATTGTCTTTCATAAAAGGAGTTATAAAAGGAAAAAATAAAAATGTTTCATAAGTTTATTCACTTTCTTTGTCTCTTTTTTAATAAAGAATAAGCCATTGGTAGAAAAATTAGCAAAACTGCAACAAACAGCCTGTCGATTCACAATATAGCATGAGCAAATCCTCAAAAGTATAAAAGGCAGAAAGAACTTTACAAAACCTCAGTGGGATTTACTTTAAGAACATCAGACAGAAACTGAGGAGATTTAAGTCACTTGAAATAATGGAACAGAAATGGGATTTTTTTAAGCCATAGAGAATCAAACTTAAAAATGAAATATTAAATAGCATGAGAATATTTATTTATGTTTATAACTATTTTATTTATTTTTTGCAGCACAGTAAAACAAATGGTACACTTTGGAAATTCAGTGGCACAAAGTACACTACCATAATTGAAGGACATTATAGTTTTTAAAAAAAAAGGAAATAAAAAGGAAAAACAATTCTATTTCAAAACACTGCATTACATAATTTTACCTGCCCAAACAGACCATTTACAAATATTAGGTCAATAAACTGCCAACATCCATATAATGGTAGCTTTCTTACTAAAATGCAAGAACTTAAAAGATAGGTATCTAAAAAAGAAAAGACAAAAACAAACTGGAATGAAAGCCTAGATATGTATCTAAAATTGAGGATTTTCATTTGGGCATTCACACTCTTCTCTCCCTCTACCATTTCCTGCTGGAAAATATTTTAAAATTACAAAAGGAGCAACTATATAATTAACATTATTAAACATTGAGTGAGCTATCTTTTGTTTTATATTTTTGTAAAGACTAAAGCGATAAATAACTAAAGCATTGGTGTCATATACACCAGATATTTCTAGAAAAACCTATATAATGAAATAATTATAAGCACACTCATCATAGCTAATACTTACAATGTATATGATGTGTTATTGTCTTATTATGCAACGTCTGAGTTACACCTCAGAAACTAAGACATTTTTCTCATTTTGCAGATAAGGAACTTTAGACATAAAGAGTTTAAATGACTTGTCCAAGGCCACCCAACTAAGTGGCAGGATCAGGATTTAAATTTAGGAAGTCAGCCTCCAGAACTCAAGCTCTGTAGCACCATAATGTACTGATGAATTAGAATCGGTATTTTATTTTTATATCCTATGTCTTATATAATTTAAAACATATTTTTTTAAAGATTTTTTTATTTATTTATCTTTAGAGAGGAAGGGGAGGAGAGAGGGAGAGGGAGAGAAATATCAATGTGTGGTTGCCTCTCGTGTGTCTCTTGCTGGGAACTGGCCTGCAACCCAGGCATGTGCCCTGGCTGGGAATCGAACCGCGATTGTTTGGTTCACAGGCCCGCGCTCAATCCACTGAGCTACACCAGCCAGGGCTTAAAACATATTTTAAAAGATAAAGTATCAAGAAAATGATCTCGAGTATGACTTAGTATTTTAGAGGAAACCTCATTCTTAAAAAACTATCTGCTATAACCATAGATTTTACATATTAGTATAGTTGCCCAGGAAAGTTAATGACTTAGATCAAAGGTTATTTATATTTTGCAAGTTTGGGCCAAAGTTCACATAAGATTCTCTCATACTTGAGAGAATCTTAAATTACACATTAACACTCAATGAAGTTCTAATAAAGGCACAGACATCAATCAGATAATGAATGAACACTCTTTTTTATTTATGTTTTCACTTTTTCTGAAGTGGGTCTGTTTGCACATAATTGAATCAATCATAATTATTGGTTTCTCTATAGTCTATTTTATTGGTATATCGATGTGGTAGGCAGAATTCTAAGATGTCCTGCCCTTTGGTATATGCACCCTACCTAATCTGTCAGACAATGTCATGGAATTTTACTTCTGTGATTAGGTTATATGGTTTGGCACAATTAGCCTTGAGATAGGGAGATTATCCAAGTGGGCCTAAACTAATTACATGGAGCTCTTAAAAATCAGGAGTTTTTTCCAGCTGGTTGCAGAAGAGGAAGAAATTCAAAGCCTGACAGCCACTCAACGTGCCTTTGACAGAGCGAAGGGTCACAGAATGTAGGGATCATCTAAGAACTGAGAGGACCCTCAACTGACAGCCAGCAATCCTACATCCACACAGAACTGAATTCTACCAACAGCAAGGAGGACATTAAAAGCACAGTTTTCCCCAAAAGCCTGTACACAAGAACTTAGCCTAGAAAACATCATGATTTTGGCCTAGTGATACCCTGATGAGAGCATCCAGCCACACTGGGATGAACTCCAAATCTAAATCACTGTTAGTTAACAAACAAACAGTTGTTTTTATAAGACACTAAGTTTGCTGTAATTTATTAAACAGCCAGAAAAAACTAATAAAATGTACTTATTTATTTTTATATATAAATATGTAACATTATCTATATGTGAATATTCATATGAGTGAATATATATGTTAAAATTCACTCATATAACTTTATATAATCATACATTATTCAATTTCATAACTATATTATATCCTGCCTACTTCTGGATATGGACATTTGAGGTTTTTTACAATATTAGAAGACTACATTGCTTAGACAGGACTATGCATCTCTCCATGCACATGTATACGAAGTTCAACTTGGATATGCCTAGAGGAAGAAGTGCTAGATTGTAGGAAATGTAAATGGTTGATCAAGACACTGCCAAACTGGTAAAGCAATGGAATTCCTTGTTCCACATTTTCTCCAATATTTAGTATTGTCAGACTTGTTATTTTTTTGCCAATAGAATCACATCTCTTTGTTGTCTCTTTGTATTTTCATGATCACTAATGAGGTTTGAGTCTTTTAAGATTTGGGACCAAATAGGGTTTCTCTTTTGTGAAATAACTTTCCATGTATTTATCCACTTTTCTTTTGGATTGTTGATTTTCCTTATTGAGTTTTAAATTTCTTACATAGTCTCTATAATAATTTACCATTAGTTATATATTACAAACATGTTCCCCAATTAGTGGCTTTTCACTTTCTATAAACAAAAATTTTTATTTTTAAGATAGTCAAATGTTTCTATTATAAATAATGCTGCGATGAACACAGCATGCACATATTCTTTAGAATTAGTAATCCTGATTTATTTGGATATATTTCCAGAAGTGGAATTGCTACATTGTAAGATAGTTCTCCTTTTTAAAGTTTTTGAGGAAGCTCCATGTTGTTTTCCATAGTGGCTGCACCAGTCTGCATTCCCACCAACAGTGCACAAGGGTTCCTTTTTCTGCACATCCTCACCAGCATTTGTTGTTTCTCGATATATTGATGATAGCCATTCCAACCAGTGTGAGATGGTATCTCACTGTGGTTTTAATTTTCATTTCTCTGTTGATTACTGATGTATGTCCTCATTTTGGAAAAGTGTATTCAGGTCATTTGCCCATTTTTTTAATTAAATTGTTTGGTTTGGGGTGTTGAGTTTTCTAAGTTCTTTATAAATTTTACATACTAATCCCTTATCAGATGTATTCTCAAATATGTTCTCCCATTGTGCAGCTTGTCTTTTCATTTTTTTGATGGTTTCTTTTCCTGTGCAAAGACTTCTAAGTCCATTGCAGTGTTATTTACAATAGCCAATATTTTGGAACAGCCCAAGGGCTTATCAGTAGATGAGCTGATAAAAATGTTGTGGTATATTTATGCAATGGAATAACACTCAGCCATAAAAAAGAAGGATCTCTCACCTTTTTTGACAGCATGGGTGGACCTGGAGAGCATTATGCTAAGTGAAGTAAGCCAGTCAGAGAAAGAAAAGTATCATATGATTTCACTTACACAGACAGTCTAATAAACAAAATAAACGAAGTAGAGACAGATTCATGGATACAGAGAAGAGACTGATAGCTGTTAGAAGTGAAGGAGTTGGAAGCTGGGTGAGAAAGGTGAAGGGATTAATAAAAAAGGGGGGGGACTCTTGCCAAGATGGAGGTGTAGGTGGACACACTGTGCCTCCTCTCACAACCAAAATTAAGGACAAAAAAAAATTAGAACCAAAATAACAACAGAACAAATAGAAAATTTGTTCGGTACAGAAGTCCAACAATTCACCCAGACCGGAGTTGGCGGCTGGCGGAGAAGGATCTCGGCAGGAAAAAGCAGTGGTTAGTGGTCGCAGGTGCACAGGAAGTGGTTATCGGGCACAGGGAGGCAACGGGCAGACCCAGTGAGGCCCACAAGGTGGCTGACCATGGTCACATATTTGCATGCAGATAAACCTGGCAAAAACGGGCAGTGAGACAGACTGCACAACCCAGGGCGCCAGTGATGGGAAATGAAGCCTAAAAGCACCAGTTGAAAACACTTGTGGGGGTTGAGGTGACGGGAGAGATTCCTAGCCTCACAGAGGAGACTAAAATCTGAGAGAAAGCGGAGCAAGAGCCATTGTTCCCTCCCTGACCTCACCCCCAAATACAGCATCACAACTCTGCAACTGGGTTGCCCCGCCCTGATGAACACCTAAGGCTCCGCCCCTCATATGTAACAGGCGTGACCAGACCAAAAGAAAAAAAGGAAAGAAAATGGCTCAAACAAAAGAACAAATCAAAGCGTCAGAGCCAATTCATCTAACCGACCAGCCAATCTATAAGATGCACAGTTCAAAGTACTGGTGATCAGGATGCTCACAGAATTGGTTGATTTTGCTCAAAAATTAGATGAAAAAATGAAGGCTACAGTAAGTGAAATGAAGGAAAATGCACAGGGAACCAATAGTGATGAGAAGGAAACTGGGACCAGATCAATGGAGTGGACCAGGAGGAAGAAATAAACAACCAAACAGAAAAGAATGAAGAAACCAGAATTCAAAAAAATGAGAGGCTTAGGAACCTCCAGGACATCTTTAAATGTCCCAACATCCAAATTATAGGGGTACCAGAAGGGGAAGAGGAAGAGCCACAGTGGAAAACTTATTTGAACAAATAATAAAGGAGAACTTACCCAATCTGGCAAAGGAAATAGACTTCCAGGAAGTCCAGGAAGCTCAGAGAGTTCCAAAGAAGTTGGATCCAAGGAGGAACACACCAAGGCACATCGTAATTATATTAGCCAAGATTAAAATGAAGCAGAGAATTCTAGAAGCACCAAGGGATAAGGGGACAGTCACCTACAAAGGAGTTCCCATCAGACTGTCAGCTGATTTCTCAAAAGAGACCTTCCTGGCAAGAAGGGGCTGGAAAGAAATATTTGAAATCCTGAAAAGCAGGGACCTACATCCAAAATTGCTCTATCCAGCAAAGCTGTCATTTAGAATGGAAGGACAGATAAAGCGCTTCTCAGATAAGGTCAAGTTCAAGGAGTTCATCATCACCAAGCCCTTATTATATGAAATGTTAAAGGGACTTATCTAAGAAAAAGAAGATCAAAAATATGACAGTGAAAAGACAGCAAACTCACAGCTATTAAGAACCACACCTAAAACAAAAGCAAACTAAGCAAACAGCTAGAACAGGAACAGAAACACAGAAATGGAGAGCACATGATGAGGGTTAGCAACAGGGGAGTGGGAGAAGAGAGGGGGAAAGGTACAAAGAATAAGTAGCATATACAGTAGAGAGAAAATAGACAGGGGGAGGGCAAGAAAAGTGTGGGAAATGTAGAAGCTAAAGAACTTATGACACATGGACATGAACTAAAGGGGGGGAATGTTGGTGAGAGGGGGTGTGCATGGTGGAGGGGAATGAAGGGAGTGGAAATGGGGCAACTGTAATATCATAATCAATAAAATATATTTTAAAAAAAGAAAAAAAGGAAAGAGTTATACACATGGACAGCAGTTTGGTGACTGCCAGAGAGAAGAGGGGTAGATGAGGGTAAATGGTGATGGAAGGAGACTTGACTTGGGGTAGTAAACAAATAATACAATATACACATGATGTACTGTAGAATCGTATACCCAAAACTTATATAACTTTATTAACTACTGTCACCCCAATAAATTCAATTAAAAATAAAAATATTAATTAAATAAAATAGTCAAATGTTTCAATATTACAGAAATTTATTTGTATTTGTATGTTATGAATTCTTCCTGACCCAAGATCAGAAAATTACATACTTTTATAGTCTTTTAAAATTTTAAAGTTTTGCTTTTGATGTTTTAAGGTTTTAATCTGGGGTTGGGAAAGAGATGACAGACTTGGGATCTGGGTCACCTGCTTATGCCTCTTATCTGGCCCTATTAGTGCTTTATATTGGAAGACCATTTTCATATTGCAATGATTTCTCCTGGGCCGGCTGCTTACATGACTTGGTGACATCTGACAAAACCTAGACCATAATTAGCAGTTTGGCTTTATGGCTCCCTTGTGTCCCACCATCAGTCACCCCATCTCTAACACCCCTGGTGTTAGTTTGTCAAATACACCTCTACTCTTTTTATTTGTCCATCTGTTACTTAGATGCATAAGACACAATCAAAGAATTAAAGGCCAAATAAGTGAAAAAGACTCTGAACCCTTAATGACTGCAAAGGAAGCTGTCTACTGGACAATGCATTGAACTCTTAAATGAGAGATATATAAACTTATATTGGTTTTAAGTTGCAGAATTTAATTTACTCAGTATAAAAGGTTTTCTGCAAAAGGTAGAGTTTTTATTTCAGTAAAACCAAGTTTTCATAGCATGTGACTAAATACCAAGTAGTAGGATTACAGGATTGTATGTTAAGTATATAATTAACTTTTAGAGCTGTCAAACTATTTTCCAAAGTGCCTAAATCATTTTGCATTTTTATTACCAGTTGGTTTGCATCCAGGCCAAAATTTAGTGTATGTGTATACATGATAGAATGTGCCAGAAAGAGGGGGTTCTGTGATTTTGTCACTTGAGTCTTTCTCAGTGAAACCAGAAAACAATATTATATACTACCACTGTTAGAGAAATGCTATTCATGAAAAATTGCAAAAATAACCATAAGCCTTTATCCTTTTATGTATTCATGCCCTTTTGCAAAACAATTTTGCCATTACTTCTCCATTCCTTATATCCGGGCTAGCCTTATCACTTGTCTTGATTAATAAAATGTATAATAGAAGAAGTAAAAGGCCAGTTTTGAGCCTGTCCCTCAAAAGATTTTGCATGCTTTCACTCTGGCTCTTGGAACCCTGTGACTAGTATATGAACAAGCCTAAGAGGATATGCAAATACACAGAGCACACTCAAAGCACCCTAACTGAGACCATATTTTATTAGCCAGCCTACAGCCAATCTGGCAGCTGATCGCAGATGTACGAATGCACCCAGTTAAAACTGAAAGAACTACCTAGCTCAGCCCATACAAAATTGCCAAACAATAGAATCATGATTAAATAAGTGGGTATTTTAAGTCACTGAGTTTTACATGACTCATTATGTAGCAATAGCTAATTGAGATGCAGTTTCATCCCTAACCTGTTTTTATAATCCAAAATAAAATGTGTGCTGCTATTATTAAACAAAATTAATGTTCTTACTAGCTCCTATTCATGGAACTATTCAAATCTGAAATAAAAAAAGGGTTTTCTTTAAAAAATAAAAAGGTACTTCACAAAGTATGCAGTTTGGATTCTGTAAACAAGTTATAGTCTTGGTTCTGCCAATTATAAACTATATGATTTTAGAAAAATTATTTAACTTTGGTTACGTCCGGCCAAGATGGAGGCATAGGCAGACACACTGTGCCTCCTCTCACAACCAAAATTAAGAACAACAAATATTTAGAAACAAGAAAACATCCAGAACTGATAGAAAATTGAACTGTACGGAAGTCCAACAACCATTCATCCAGACCGGTAAGAGGGGCGGAGTCGAGGCAGGAAAAAGTGGAGGTGTGGACCCGGGAACACAGGCAGCAGCGGCAGGCAGTTCCCAGGTGCACAGGCGGCAGCTGCCGGATCCCGGGCACAGGGGGGCAACTGTGCAGACCCAGTGAGGCCGCACAAGGCAGCTGGCTGACCAGGTGGTCCCACATTCTCGCGTATAGACGGTCCAGGCAGAGGGGAAGTGGCGGAAGGGACTGAATCCAGGAGAGAGCGGAGCAGGCACCAATGTTCCCTCTCAGACCCCGCCCCCACATACAGCATCACAACCCAGCAACTGGGCTGCCCCTCACTGGGGAACACCTAAGGCTCCACCCCTCACTACATAACAACTGCGACCAGACCAAAAACAAAACAAAACAAAACAAGAAAAAAAAAAAACACCAAAAATGGCTCAAACGGGAGAACAAATGAAATCCCCAGAGCCAATTCCTCTAAGCATCGAAGAGATAGCCAACCTATCAAATGCACAGTTCAAAGCCCTGGTGATCAGGATGCTCACAGAATTGCTTGATTTTGCTCACAAATTAGATAAAAAATGCAGGCTATAATACGTGAAATGAAGGAAGACGCATGGGGAACCAATAGAGATGGGAGGAACACTGGGACTCAAATCAATGGAGTGGACCAGAAGGAAGAAACAAACAACCAAACAGAAAACAAGGAAGAAACAAGAATTCAAAAAAATAAGGAGAGGCTTAGGAACCTCCAGGACATCTTTAAATGTCCCAACATCCAAATTATAGGGGTACCAGAAGGGGAAGAGGAAGAGCAACAAGTGGAAAACTTATTTGAACAAATAATAAAGGAGAACTTACCCAATCTGGCAAAGGAAATAGACTGCCAGGACATCCAGGAAGCTCAGAGAGTTCCAAAGAAGTTGGACCCAAGGAGGAACACACCAAGGCACATCATAATTACATTAACCAAGATAAAAATGAAGGAGAGAATTCTAGAAACAGCAAGGACTAAGGGGACAGTCACCTACAAAGGGGATCCCATCAGACTGTCAGCTGATTTCTCCAAAGAGATCTTGCAGGCAAGAAGGGGCTGGAAAGAAATATTTGAAATCCTGAAAAGTAGGGACCTACATCCAAAATTGCTCTATCCAGCAAAGCTGTCATTTAGAATGGAAGGACAGATAAAGCGCTTCTCAGATAAGGTCAAGTTCAAGGAGTTCATCATCACCAAGCCCTTATTATATGAAATGTTAAAGGGACTTATCTAAGAAAAAGATCAAAAATATGACAGTGAAAAGACAGCAAACTCACAGCTATTAAGAACCACACCTAAAACAAAAGCAAACTAAACAAACATCTAGAACAGGAATAGAACCACAGAAATGGAGATCATATGGATTGTTAGCAACAGGGGTATGGGAGGAGGAGAGAGGGGGGAAGGTACAGAGAATAAGTAGCATAGATGGTGGGTGGAAAATAGACAGGGTGAGGACAAGAATAGTATGGGAAATGTAGAAGCTAAAGAACTTATGACACATGGACATGAACTAAAGGGGGGGAATGTGGGTGGGAGAGGGTGTACATGGTGGAGGGGAATGAAGGGAGTGGAAATGGGACAACTGTAATATAATAATCAATAAAATATATTTTTTAAAAAAGAAAAATTATTTAACTTTTGTTTGCCTAAGATTCTCCATAAATAAAATAAGAATATTGGAAAAATCACAGTATAGGGATGGTGATACGGACACAGGCTAGCAGTGTCCATGTCATTACGGGTGAAATAAAACATACATATGGACTACCAAGTCCGGTGGAGGAAAAAGGATGACAGCATGGCTTTTCTTTCAAGGGGAGGAAAAGCTTCGGCCTCTGCTATGAGAGGCCTTTATTCTATATCTCCTCACATTACAACCATTACAACATGGTCCTCATTCACTATGCCCAGTTACAACAAAGAAGCCAATGCCCTTAATCACATCACAGAAGAAGGATATTAGCAAATGAAAAGGCAAGAGTGGTTGAGCCAGTTACACTGGTCCCTGCAAGATTTAGCATGGGTTTTAGGAAGTTACAACAAACATTTGCAGGGTGAGGGAGTTTTCAGCAAAAAGCATCGTAGGTAAATTGCAAATCTGATTACCCATGAGAGAACCTATCTGTGGGCATGGGTCCTGTGCATCTCTGAGTGGGAGCTGGGCCCACACCACACAGAAGGGTCTGCCACAGGAAGGAAGTATATATATAAGGTCTGTTAGGAAAAAGGCTAGCCATTTTTAATATAAGAATGATTTGTGTGATATTGATATAACCTAGCAGACAAGTAGAGCGGACTGGAATGCTCGTGCGTGAACAGTAACAACTTCACTGTACTAGTCAGTGGGGGCAGTAGATACCATTGAGTGAGCATGTGTACTGTGTGGCCATCACACTCAAAATGACTGAGAGTAGGGCGATGAATCAGCATCATGTTGCATTAAGCTTGAACATTCCTCCAAGAAAACTATTTGGATAATTTAGAACTCTGCAGCTATGGGCAACTGGTAAATGGCAGTTTCATCACGACAATGCAATGACTCATGCATCACTTCTCCTGCAGAGTTTTTGGTGAAACATCAAATCACCCAGGTGACTCAGCCCCGCTACAGCCCAGATT
Organism: Glossophaga mutica; assembly: GCA_039655065.1. Lineage (NCBI taxonomy): Eukaryota > Metazoa > Chordata > Mammalia > Chiroptera > Phyllostomidae > Glossophaga > Glossophaga mutica. Next base: position 82,388,649 of record CM077304.1, read on the forward strand.
TAGCACCCTGTGACTTCTGGCTTTTCCCCAAACTAAAATCACCTTTGAAAGGGAAGAGATTTCAGACTGTCAATGAGATTCAGGAAAATATGATGGGGCAGCTGATGGCAAATGGGAGAACCATGTGAGGTCCGAAGGTGCCTACTTTGAAGGAGACTGAAGCATCATTTCCCTACGCACAATGATTCTTGTATCTTGCATTTTGTTCAATAAATGTCTCTCTTTTTCATAGTACATGGCTGGATATCTTCTGGATATATGAAGAGACCTCATGTATTCATATATATGAATATATAGTATATTCATGTATATATAGATATTATACACACACAAATATACCCAGATGCACATTTGTATGTTTTTATGTGTATGTATATACTCTCACATATGTATTTTTGAAAGATCATCGGTGAACAAGCTCTAAATGGAGTGGAGTCAGACAAGGTCTTAGTGTCCTCAAGACACATAAATCAGGGATTCATATCTCTGGACCATCTTGGAAAACCCCAAATACATTTGAATTTATAATTAGTAGAGAAAGACAAAGAAATAAGGGCAGTAAAATGTATAACATATATTCTAATACAACCATCTCTGTGAGTAATAAGAAAAGCCTACTGATCAGTCTGTGGTTAATACACAAGTAAAAGATGCAAGTAGAACTTCACATATAGTATAGTGAGAGCACACTATAAGTACTCAGTAAATGAATCATTATAGAGCTTAAGTGGCAGAAACTTTCAAAATCAAGTTTAACTTTGAGAGGTTTTTAGACTGTCTTAATTGAAGTCAATTCATTCCAACAAAAATTTTGAGAAGTTTTTTTGTGAAGTGTATTATGCATATATTATAAACATTCTATTTGGGAAAATCCAATAACTTACATGAAATCAACTAGTTAGAAGTCGAGACTAGAAAAGAAGTTTCTTGAGTTCCACCGTAGTAGTCTTTCTACCACATGAGGTAACTACTTCAAATAAAAGCTCTTTTTCTCTGACAAGTTATCATTACATATTAGTTACAAATTAGACAAAAAGGAATTTTAGCATATTGCAAGAAAACTAGTTATTCATTGTAAACTTATTTTGAAAGGATTTATTTAGAGAAAAGAAGGTAAGGAAAGTTTCCCAATTTAACTAAAAGACCAATATAATCAAATTCCTCCATCTGTGTTGGATTTCTGGGATCTTATCTATGTAGAATCTAAATTGTCCTGCCAGTCACAGTTAGGAACTGGGTTATAAACTGCTGAAATCAATTTATGCCTTACCCACTTAACTCCCTATCTTTAAAAGGATCCCTTCAGCACTGTACCAGGAGAAAGCTTTTTTCTCTTTTCGGATACCAGTTTTCTTCATGCTACAAAACTTTCAATCATCCTATGCCACAAACATCTCCAAATTAATTCTACTTTGAGTCACAATGATCTTTTCTTCTTTAATTTCTCAAGTATACTACACCATGGTATTTGGACTATTATTAATTTGAGATTACATTCCTATTTAGGGGAGGAGGAAAATGTCCAAATTGTCTTGATTTTATGAAATAATGGTGATAAAGAGATGGTAGTTTCCTTTTAATGTTTCTATTTGCAAAACAAACAAACAAACTGTTAGTTAGGTCTTAGGTATGGGTCCTTAATTATTTTCCTCACTATTTCAGGAAATTCACAAGTCTAGGAATCAAACAATAGGGTCTCAAATTGCCACATTGATAAAGCAGATATAAATTCTCAGCAGAATTAGCATACCCTATTACTTGTTGATTTTCATTCCAACAATAAAGCAAGCTATACACACACACACACACACACACACACACATACATACATATATATATCATCAGAGGAATGTTTAATTTCATCAAATCAAATAAAAAATAAAGGAAAGTCAACTTAGTCAAATTAATTGTTGACAATGAATTATTAACAAATAATAATATTACTAAAATATGTTACAATTTCCTAAAAATTTTCACAAATATTATATCTTTTGGTAAATCCAGACCATTTTTCTGGCCTCATTTTACATGAAAAAAATGGGGTTGACAGACGTCAACTGACTTACTAAAGATCTAATAATTGTTTTTGATTAAATAAGTATCTAATGAGGAATATAGACATAAATAATTTGACTTTAATTCTGGCAGTTTTCATTGCCTCAGGCTGCCTTATGTCAAGGGATTCAAATGGCATATTTTGTTGGTCCCAAATTACTTAAGACTAGACACTCACATATATGATCATATAGTAAAATTAGATTTCATAAGTGTGACAAAATAATTCATATTCTCTCTTAAAATATACAGAAGGTAGCAGCATCTCCTTGTGAGAGATGGTCAAATGCAGCTCACCAATTAACATACTTTAAATTTAAGACGTTTTCTTTTACAGCAAATTAAAAATAACTTTCCAGTTCACTTAAATTGTAGCATATGGTTTCAGAGTTTGAGAAGAAAGAAGGAAATTTGTTGTTTACTTATGGCATTTTTAAAGAAAAATAAGCAGAACTATGAAAAAAACATGACATCCAAAATAGTGGGTTATCCTTTGAACTTAGAGAAAATGACTCAAAAATACTTCTGTAAAATAAGTCTACAAAAAATATTTCTGGAAACAGAATAAAATATAAGAAGATTTCCAGTTAGTTTTTCAACATGATTAAATAAGATATTGTATCTAAAAATATGGAGAATGTAATCATCAAGAGAAGATCAGCTAAAATCTCCAAAAGACTGTTTATATTAAAAAAATAAATTGCCATTCATTAACTATGATGAAAGTAGCTGGGTAAATATTGTTAAAATCCTATCAGTAAAGTTAGACAAGAAGATTCAAGAAATGGTCCAAGAAATTAGAATAAATTAAAATTTTAAAAAATATCTTTTATTTTTAAATTATAGTTGATGTACGATATTAGTTTCAGGTATACAACCCTGTGATTAGACATTATGTACCTATGAAATGATCACCCCAATAAATCTACTACCCAATATCATTTATAGTTATTACAATATTATTGACTATATTTCCTAGGCTGTACTTCACACTCCCATGACTGTTCTATAACTACCAATTTGTATTTATAAATCCCTTCACCTTCTTCATCTATCCCATCAACCTCCCTCATATTCAGCAACCCTCAAATTGTTTTCTGTATCAATGAATCTGTTTCTGTCCTGCTTGTTTATTTATTTTGTTTTTTTTTTTAATTCTAAATATAAGTGAAATAATCTGGCATTTGTCTTTCTCTGCCTGACTTATTTCACTCAGCACAATACACTGTAGTTCCATCCATGTTGCAGATGGCAAAATTTTATTATTTTTTTTATGGCTGAATAAAATTCAATTGTATATATGCACTATTTCTTATTTATCCATTCATCTATTGATAGACACTTAGGTTGCTTCCATATCTTGGCTATTGTAAATAATGCTGCAGTAAACATATAGACATATGTCTTCCCTATTTAGTGTTTTTGGTTTCTTAGGATAAAGACCCAGAAATGGAATTGCTGGGTCTTTTGTGTCCTGTTTTATAAACTTTGTTTTAAAGTCTGTTTTTACTGGTATATTTACCCAAACTTTTTTTTTCCATTTCCATTTTTATGAAATAACTTCCCCTATTCCTTTACTTGCAGTCTTTGTATCTTTCAGTCTGAGGTGAGTCTCTTGTACATAGCACATATAAGGGTCTTATTTTGTTATCTATTCAGCCATTGGATGCCTTTTGATTGGAGCATATAATCCATTTGTACTTAAAGTAATTTTGATAAATATGTATTTATTGACATTTTATTATTTATATTTTGTCTTATTCTTCTTCTTAAAGAAGACCCTTTAACATTCCTTGTAATACTATTGGTTTGGGGTGATGAACTTTTGCTTTTTCTTGCCTAAGAGCTTTTTATACATCCTTCAATTGTAAATAATATTATTTTTGAGAAGAGTAATCTTGGTTGTAGGTTTCTTACTTTTCATCACCTTGAATATTTCTGGTCAATCCCTTCTGGCCTACAAAGTTTCTGTTGAGAAATCAGCCAACAGTCTTATGGGAGCTCCCTTGTTGGTAACTAACTGCTTTTCTCTTACTGCTTTTAAGATTTATCTTTGTCTTTAAACTTTAGCATTTTAAGTATAAGGTGTCTTGGTGTGAGCTTTTTAGGTTTATCTTGTTTGGGACTCTGTGCTTCATGGAATTGTATGTCTATTTTCTTGAGAAGGTTATGAAAATTTTCCATTATTACTTTTTCAAATAGGTTTTCAATTTCTCTTTCTCTTCTTTTTCCTGCACCTCCATGATGCGAGTGCTGGTATGCCTGAAGTTGTCCCAGAGGTTCTTACACTATCCTCACCTTTTTGGATTTTTTTTTCTTTTAGCTATTATCATTGGATTTTCTCTGCTTCCTTATCTTCCAAATCACTGACTTGATCTTCTGCTTTATCTAATCTACTATTCATTCCCTATAATGTATTCTTCATTTCATTTAATGTATTTTTTTTTATTTCTGACTGATTTTTTTTTATGTTCTCTATCTCTATTTCTGTTTCCTGTCCCTTTTTTTGGAGTTCTCACTAAGTTGCTCTACTCTTCCTTTAAGTATACAGAGCATCCTTATAAATACTGCTTTTGATCTGCATCTAGTAGATTACTTATCTCCACTTTGTTTAGTTCTTTTTCTAGAGTTTTGTTCTGTGCTTTCATTTTGAATATGTTTCTTTGTCTCCTAATTTGGCTGCTTCCCTGTATTTTTTTTTTTTCTATGTCTAGGAGCAGCTGCTATGTCTCTTAGTCTTGGACATAAAGAGAAGATTCTCTACTAGAAGCCACTCATAAGGTAGGTGTCCTGTAGGGCCTAATGGCACAGCATCCCCAATCACCTGAGTTGGTACTCCAGGTGTTCCTCCCTACTATGTGGGCTGTGTATAACCTCCTGTTGTAGTCAAGTCTTGATTGCTGTTGGCACATCAATGGAAGGGATTTACCTCTAGTCCCATCAGCTATAAGGGAGCCATCTTCAAGGATCTGCTGTACAGGGACCAATCCCACAGAGCAGAACTCACTTCAACAGGGCTCTATTGCCTACTGTGTCCACCCCTGGAGTGCATTGCTCATGGAGGTTGTTGGGTGGTGCTTTGGCATTGTCTGAATCTGTCCGTAAGGTGTGCTGGCTCTGATGCCTCCTAGGAGGCGAAGGCCAAGGTCAGCCTCTACCTGGACTGTGCCTAGGGCTACTCAGCATGAGCTACAAAGCAATATGCAGGTGGCTGCTACTTGTACTAGACTTAGAGGTACCTGGTAGAAGCAAAGCTGCAAACCGAGACCATCTGTTGCTAGTGCAGGGCCTTAGGCCATGAGGTATGGAGTATGCAGAGGCCAGATACTGCTTATTTGAGAAATTTTAGGAAAGTCAGCAGCATTAAACAAATCAGTATGTTTGCATGGAAAAGCAAGTTGGTTGGACCTGGAATTTGAGAGAGGTGGGGTCTCAGGGAATCACCAGGGCTAGGTGAACCATATTAGCCAGGTTAATGGTGCCTACTTGCTGGCTCTGTGGAGGAAGGGCTCAGAAAAGGATCAATGATCTCTGCCAGAACTTCTGTCTTGGGAAAATCTGCACCTATAGACCTCAACCTGGTTCCAGACAATTCAGTTCTGACCCATGTGTTCCTGATGCCTTTCAAACTGCTATCTCCATGCTGGAGCCCAGAAAGAGTGAATTCAAGTAAGTCCATGTGGACTCTAAGAGGAACACATAAGACTCCAGGAGGCTTCATCTCACTCAGCCAGAATCTTCACTGGTTTTCACAGCCAGGAGTTATGGGGACTTTTCTTCCCAGCATTGGAACTCTGGACTGGGTGGCCCAGTGTGGGACTAGGAACCTGGACTCCTCAGGGGGAACCAATGCCACTGAGAAATCCCTCTTGATTTTTAACTGCCACAAGAAGGTGTGGGACCAGCCCATTTTTGCATTTCTGTCCCTCCTACCAGTCTTTATGTGGCTTTTTCTTTACATTCTTAGTTATATACTCTCTATTCAGCTAGATTTCAGGTGGTTCTTAATGGTGGTTGTTCTGTTCTTTAATTGGAATTTTGATGTGGTTGTGGAAGGTTCTGCATACTATGTTTACTTACCCACATTGCCATCTTGACTGCAAGCCTATAAAAATACCTTTTAAATTGAAAAACTCCATGCTAAAAGTAACTAGGAGAAGAGAGCTATAACGTGTAAAGCAAATACACAACATATGCTTTCAAATCCACAAGAAAAAGAGGACAAAAAAATTAAATGGCAATTTACAGACCAGCAATCTAATAGCTAACAAATATATATAGATATGATCAACTTTTGTATAGAAATGGAAAATAAAATGTAAATAATATCTTTCTTTATATACATCCTAGTGGTATTTAATGTTTAGTGGTATTTAAATAAATAATGTCAAACTTTAGCAAGTATGAAAAAGTGAAACCTTCATGAATTACTAGTAGCAATATCATTTGGGATGACCATTTTCATGAGAATTCAGGAAATATATCTGTGAATTTAATATGCATATAAATCAAGACTCTCACTACTGTATAAGTACAGACAAGTAATTCTGCCACTAGGAGACATAGGAATATGTCTTAGCAAGATGTTCATGGTAGTGAGTAGCTGATGTCCCTAATTAGAGGAATGAATATTTGATAAATATATACTATGAAATATCATGCAGCAGACGGAAAAAAAATAACAATATAAACTCCAGAAATCTTAACATAGAGGTATTAAATGAAAATTTTAAGAAATTGTAAGTTAAGAGATGACAGATATCCAGAAGTGGGAATCTAAATATACAATTTTATTTTCTACCTATATTGCAGAGCAAAATAGATAAAGCAAAAATATTTACCAATAAAAGAAATATTTCTGAGCTACACTGGTCAATCAAAACAGCTTTATAAAAATGTAATAGAACACATAAGACTGAGAGATTATATAGCAAACAACCTCTAGGTTCAATGTATAATCCAATTCAAGTTTATTTCTTGCATACACAAATCTGCTAGAGTATGGACGACACTTCCAGAAAACTGGCCTCCCTAAAGTGGCTGAGCAATCCAGGCTACTTCTGTATTAAAGTACTCCATCTCAAAGTGAGCATCCACAGTTTCTGTGGTAGAGAAATAAAACCCAGAAAATCACAGAGCAGCTCTTATATGTACATACACATCCCTTCTGCTCTTGGCCCATTAACTAGAACTAGCAGCATGGCCAATTATCAAGAATGCTAGGAAATAATAGATTCCATATGTCCAGCAAATGAAGAGGAACAGATATACTGGTGAGCACAAGCAGTATTTCTTCATTTGGTATATAAATCTCTTCTGTGTCTATACTCAGTAACATAGTTCAGACAAATTTGTAGTTTAAAAATTAATGATTGTGCATTTACACTAGTTCATCCAGAATGCAGGTGACTATGTGGAAGAAAGACAATACTTAAATCAGAGGTCTATAGATTGTGGGTATACTCTAGATGCATATATTTATTTATTATGTGATCTTTAGGAAATTAATTTATTTATTTAGGTCACAATTTCATTATTGTGAACATAATAGCTTATGTAATTATACTGTTTTGAGTGTTTTTGCTATCAAGCATTCTAATGTTTTGCATATATAGCTTATTTAATCCTCACAATAACCTCTGAGGTTCTGTTAAGTTTGCTCTTTTTCAGTTGAGGACACTCAGAGAGGTAAAGGTTAAGAAATTTGTTTGAAGAATGAGGACTGCAACCCAAGCAGGCCAACACCAAAGCTCATGTTTTAATCCTAGCATGTGCTCTTCCTCCTACTAGTGGCATTCTATTCTCTTCATTTCATGTGTTTCATTGGAATATCAAATGAGCGTATAAAAAACTATACATTGAAAAGCCCTGTGCAAAAATAGATGGTTCCCCAAAATCATCTACTCTTTCCCACATTCTTTGCCAACCATTTCTCTTTTTGAGATATAAAATCCAGTGTAAACTGTGATATTTCTTTGCTATACCTTAAAATATATATTATATATTTTTCCCAATATAGGTAGAAATTATTCTCACCATAATTCTTTTAAAATACATACATTGATGGATCAAAATATGACAGAAACTGGAGAATTATGGAAGTATAATATTATTTGATTTCTACATTTTCAAAAGCTCTTCTACAATGTATGAAAATATTTATTTTTAAAAATATGCAATACTAAGGTTACAGATTAACAATATGAAATATGACTATTTCACCTACAATTATGTAATTTTGCATTGTTTGAAAATGAAACAATTCTTTCCTAAGCTCATATCTTTCTTATAATAACTTGTTAAAGATAAGCAATAACAGCAACACAGGCTAGAACATTCTGGTTCTTCTCAACAGTTCCCCCTCAGTCTTTACATTCAGTAGGCACAGGGCTGCTTTCACGGTTACCTTGGGCAATGCTTCCCCATGGCATCCCTGGGATGTCCTAACCTCCACCTTATTCTCTTTCTTTCTCTTTATTGACAGCCACCCAACCACTCAGCTGTGGCCACATGTTTTAGGTTTGTTATAGCAGCACCCCACTATTAAAATTTTGTATTAGTTAGAACAATGTCATTTGCTATAATAAACACATATAAAATGTCAGTGGCTTGATATAATGTTACTGTGTTTCATGTGGAAGTAAGAATCTAGTACATCTATTCCAGGTTTTAGGGCTGGGGTCTGATCTGGACTAGGATGACACAGACAATGTCATATTTAATATACGAGCCAAGGTTTCTCTGCACATTGACATCTGGCCAAGATAGAGGAAAAAAAGATGTTTGGAGAAGATACATTCTTCTTCTTAATTAGCAGGGTCTACAGGTGGCATTCATCATTTTTTGGTAGCATTCCCTTAGCAAAAACAAGACACAGACCCTAAACTCAAAGAACGTTGGGAAATAAAATCATTGTCTATGTAGACAACACAAAGTGGTAACACTATTTTACAGAAGGAGAAAAATATCGTAGGACAACCATCCACTTCTGCTACACAGAGACCATGATACACTGAGCTCTCCATGGCTGTCAGCTATTTTTGACTGACTATTGCTATGATGTTTTTAGTCTAGCATCCACTTACGCTTGCATTTCTGTTCCCTAGGATTACCTTCCTCTAACTCAGTAATTATTCCTTTACTCATCCATGTTTGAACACTTGAGAAACTTTAATGAATACCAATATCTGGAGCTAATCAGTCTCTGGGTTAAGGACCTAGGCACATTATTTTGAAAAATCTTCCAAGTTCCTAATTGGCTGACAGAGTCGATGTTCTATTGCCTAATAAATAGTGGGAAATCAGAACTTTTGTATTTATGTAACTCCTGGGCAGATTTTTTAGTCAATATTCTGCTGCCTCTAATGTAGCTTTTCATTTACTTTGCTGCTAATCTTTCTGAAACGCTGTTGCTTCTTTATTGGTGGCAGCAGAAAAGTGGATGTGGGGTGCACTAAAAAGAGTCACAACTCTGGCATTCTGTATGGTGAGCTGGCTTAGTGTGCCACATCTTGGAGCTGGTTTCAAACCCTCCAAGTTACTTTATAAGATTTAAAGTTTTTTGTTTGTTTATAGAAGGACACAATACATGACACAAGTAAGCTGGACTTGTAGAGGGGGCAGCTGATGTATAGCAGTCAGATTTCTTAGGCTCCCTGAGGATTGGCTAATGCAAACAATGTTATGGATTTGGGGGCTGTTCCTACTTATCTGGTGCCTGGTGCAAGCCACAGTTAGGGCAGCAGCACAGAGGCTCCACTGTGAGGGTCCTGTAAAGAAGGTGGTTGGGATGTAGATTTAATCAGCTGCTCAAGAAGAAGAACTGACTGACTTTCAGCCAGGGCTTTAAATTTAGGTCAAGATAGCATTTCACCAAAAAAAAAAAAAAAAAAAAAAAATCTGTATCACAAGTTGACCCTATGATGTCTTGACAGAAGTTTTGATCTCTAGTATTTCAAGTATTTGAGTGGCCTGAATAATAGAGGAGACTTCCAGAGAGTAGGGTATAAGATGCCCTAAACAGTGTAAAAAACTTTATTGTCTGAGTGTAAAGGAGGAAAACAAGTGAAAATATAAGTAATCCTTTGTAAGCCAGCCCATTACCAAGTCCAATTTATATAGCATTAGCCAAAAAAACAGATCCGAAATCCCTGGGGTCTCTAACAATATCTTCATAGAGTTGCCAAGTGTGTTAAAAGTATTAGTTCTGTTTTTCATGACAGTATCTTGCTGTATTCCTTGGGTCAAGTTGGCATGTCCAAAAGTTGTATTGCTGAAGGATAAGAACCTATAGTTCGGTAAAGCCATGCATTTAAAAGTTAGTGGTATCTTTTTTGTAACTAGGGGGAAGGTATCATTGTGATGGTCATGGTCAGAGACAAAGAGTGAAAGGTTTGGTGGAAAGCTGGAGGGACAGAATAACAAATCATACTGGAGAGTAACAGATCCTTTCACTAGAAGGGTGGGCTCACATAAGACAGTTATTTCCTGGGATAAAGCAATAATCTTCATTAATTTTGGAGTGGCACAGACAGTAGTGCCTGCTACTAGATTTTCCTTTAGGTATGGTAGTATAGGGATATATGTTTTGACGGTTAAGAAGGAGTATACCAAATCATGGGATAAGCAGTGAGTTCAGAAAATGTGATAGAACCTGTAATATTGATGGAATAAAAGTAATAATTGTCCCATGACATATCTATTAGTCATTAGGAGAGGTAGGCCCATGGGTATTGCTGGGACACTGGTCTAAGTTTCTGGATTGAAGTTCTCCTCAGTGAAGGGAGAAAGTTATCCCCAATGTCAAGTACTTGGTCTGAGGTATTTTCGTCTGAGGCAACATCATTGCTAGTGATGAGTTACAGAGCCAGGTAAATCCCATGTTATCTGTGATATGGGGTTGAGGTACACTTCCCAAGTGGCTATCCACTCAGTTTGATGTAGGTCATGTTTTTGTGACTCTTGTGTTATAGCATGGCTGACCTGCATTTGGAATTTGAAGGCAACATTGGGTCTGGGAGCTTGATTTGTAGATATCTTTTAAATCAGAGTCCTATGGCTGTACAGCTGGCAAAAATGATGTGTCACTGTCATAATTGAACAAAAACAATGAAACCTGACTAGTAAATTTAAAACTCCAGCTAAGGGTGGCTATACATAAAAGCCCTCAACAATCCATATTATTTCACTTATGATTGGAACCTAATCAACAAAACAAACAAACAAGCAAAATAGAACAAGAGAAAAGGAAATAAAGAACAAACTGACCAGTGACCAGAGGGGAGGAGGTAGGGGAATAATAGTGGAAAGAAGAGGAAGGGTCAAGGAACATGTATAAAGGGCCCAGAGGCATGGACACCTGGGTGGGGACTGACTGTGGGAGTGCGGGCGTGGGGCAGGGAAGAGCAATGGGGGAGAAATTGGGACAACTATAATTGAGCAACAATAAAAAAATAGGAACAGTGAGGGGGTACTTGTAAAGCATATCTTTGAGCCAATAATTTTTAACTCTTTATTTAGAAGAGGTCATTTAACTCTGTTAAATTCATGTAGATTTTTAAAAAAATCTTCAAAAACAACTATTAAAGTTTTATAATTTTTACTCCTACTGCTACTGTTTCTTTCTATCCTTTTTTTCCCTTTTTTAAATTGTTGTGCAATTACAGTTGTCCCCATTTCCCCCCACTACTCTCCCCCACCTTACCCACCCCAACCTCCTACATTTGATCCCTCCACCGCATTGCCTTTGTCCCTGAGTCCTTTACACGTGCTCCTTGATGAATAAATAAAGGCTCTCAATATTGAGGTCCTGCCATAGCATAAAAGATGATAGGGATTGTGCCAAAAACAGGTTTTGAGTCACACAGACTGGTTTGGGTATATATTGTTAACAAAGGGTTGTTTATTAAGTAAAATATCTGTGGCTGAGATGGCTGAGATTGGACCTCTAGCCTTAGCTTGTTATCAGCCCTCTAATTTAGCATATTATTATGGGTCCTTTGTCTCAGCTGTCAATTCATTTGGTGACAGGCAAACCAGCAAGGTTTTGGGACTACAGGGCTCTCATTAGCCACACTTACTGGCATGTAGGGCTCAGTGTTTGCCATGCTTGGTTGAAACAAACGATCAGACTCAGAGTAACAAGATCTATACTCAAATTTTGTGAATTTTGTGTACTTGTACTTGACAGTCTTGCTGTCCGATGTTGATTTTCCTTACTAAGCAGGAGCTGTCTGATTTCATTGTTGTGGCATGTGGTATTGATTCCATTATTACCTTCAAACATGATTTTAGTTTACTAAGTAGAGTCTTTTATTTTTCTTCTTTATAGTCCATACTGTCTTTGTAAATGGCCCTGAGACCCCAATTTTAGTGTTCTACAGGATATCAAAGAGAGAGCCTGAATTATCTACCCTTCATAATCCAAATATTGGAAAAGGTTTTGGGTGGTGTTGAAAGTTTTGGACTCTGTTAAAATAGTTAATGTGGTCCAATTTAAATAACAACTTGATCTTTAAAGATTCAAAGATATCATATATAAGGGCTATTGATGAATGGCTCTCCCATTGCTTTTCCATATGAGAGCCCCATTTTACCTGTCCTAAAACATAGAAACAATGAATGATGCCTTACAGTGTGTTACTATAACTTCCGTGCTGCGTCTTTTCCATTAAAGTCCTCATACCCAATATCATATAAATGAATTTACTGATTTCGTCAAATCAACAACTGATACATATCCTGCTATTACATATTTGGTTAATATGTGTTATTCAGTGCCTACTTTCATAGGCTGTCTATCACTTTGAATAAGACTGAAAGATCAATTATAAAAGTTTGGTACTATATGAGGTGTCCCTCTTCCTCAAGGGGACACAGCTTCCCACTCATTCAAAGGGTTTTGGGTCTATAACTTGGCTCAGTTTGGGAACTGATTGAGGATTCATGACTCTGTTTTATTATTCAGATTAGACTTTTATTCACTTGACTTAGAACTTTTCTGTTCGTATGCTATAAGTAAGAATTCAGTAGACCTTCTATATACTTCACATTTAGGAACACCTAGATCAACTGGCCAACACCACAGGTCTGAAAATGTAAGACCATTCTTGTTGCTGCTTTGACACTGCTGTCCACTAGGGTAATCATGCCAACCTTCCCTTTGGTGGCTGAGTGTGGCCACTTGACCTCTGACATCCCAGGATTCAATTATTCCTACTGCATTTTGATTTCCCAATTCAGTGATTACAGTTTCCACTCTAAATTCTGACCCACAGAGAACAATCACAGAGCTCTTCATAGATGCTGGGGCTCCAGTCAAAAATTTACGTCTCAGTATTGGTGAAAGGTATGTCTTCCAGACATTCCCATTGTGGGTGAGTGCATAGTAAATGACAAATCCACTCCAACATTTCAATAGCCTTATTTTAGATTATTTAAATAACATTAAATTAAAGTAGGTCCAGCATTTTCAGCTCACTCACTGTGAGCCATCTTTTGGTCCATGTTTTAGCTAACCAACCAAGCAAACTGTTAGAGCTCTTTCTAACTCCCTGAGGCATAATATTATATGCAGAATCTCTGCCTGGTGAGCCCATATCAATAAATTCAACCAAACCAATTTTATGGTACTCCCACCATAATATCACATATTTAGTATCCATTGCCATACATATCTGTGTCCTCCCTGAAATTCACACATCGAAGTCCTGAGCCCCAATATGATAGTATTTCAAGATAGAGACTTTGGTAAGTAATTAGGGTCAGATTCCATTATAAGAATAGGTCACTTGTGATTGGAATTAGCAACATTCTAAGAAAAGTAAAAAAATCAATCTCTCTCTCTCTCCCCTCCCTCCATCCCCCCTCCTTCCTTCTTTCCCTCCCTCTTTCTCTCCATGTGAAGACATAATAAGAAGGTTCCTACCTTCAAACTAGGAAGAGAGCTTTTACCAAAACCTTACCAAGCTTGCATTTTGATCTCAAATGTCTAGCCTCCAGCACTGTGGGAAATACATGTCAGTTTTTAAGTCACCTAGTCTATAGTATTTCTTTGTGGCTGCATATAATGCATATCCAAGATAAGTTATGCATTAACACCATTCATATAAATACATGTACTTTTCTGTCCTATCAGATGAGCTGGCCTAAAAGAAACAACTCAGCAGCAATGAGCACACATAGTCCCCAGATCTTGGTTTCTAATGCCACTCTTCAATAAAGTTACTAGGGATCTCTGAAGAAATGCCTAATTCTAAGATTAGGAAATGAAATAATACAAGATGAGTCTAGAGCAACTTGTAGTGACAGAATATAAGAAAATGTCAAAAAATACACAAATAAAAACCAAAATGAAAATACTAAAAAACAAACAATTTAATATGGTTTATTCTGGAACCCAAAAAAAGACTAGATAAAAACTAAGACAATCTAAATACAGTATGAACCTTAGTTAATAATAACATATCAAGATTCATTTCTTAATTATAAAAATATAGCATACTAATATAAAATGTTAATAATAAAACTTGGTGTGTAGTATATAATTCTGTATTCTCAATATTTGTGTCAATCTAAAATGTTCTAAACAACAAAGTATATTTAAAAATATGTATTCAGTCATGTGTTTTTTTATTTTCATGTTTTTTTTAATAGAATTCTCTTTATCATACTCTATTTTCTTTGATACCTTCCCCCAAAACAAAGGTTCTCAGAGTGTGGTCTTTGAGCTAGCAATATCATTATTGATTAAGAACTTATCAGAAGTGTAATGTCTTGCATCCCACGCCACAGATACAAAATTATAAACTCTGAAGTTGGAACAATTTGTGTTTTCTCAAATCTCCCAGGTTATTCTAGTACATGTTAAAATTTTCAAACCACTATCCTATATTATTACATACTTGTCCTTAAGGATAAAAATAACTTTAAAAATAACATAATTATTTAGGGATGCAAACACTTTAGATCTAAGTACTCCAACACAAAGCAAACATTTATTAAGAAAACAATAATCATATTTTAATCATCCAGAGACTTGATATGCTGGGAACCATTCTGCCTGGTTTCAGGAGTTGTACCCCACCCATGATAGGCTGAGTGAGCAAACTTCAGACTGTAAGCCACTAAGGAGACAAAGCTTATCTCCGTGAAAGGAGCACTGCTTCTACTTCATCCATAACTGGTCCCAATGCTTGGTTGGTTAGCCAATGATGGGTAAGATTTCCTCAAGGGAGGGGTTGCCTAAGCCAGGCATGACCACTTGGAAGGTCCTCAAGGAAGGATTCGGGGGGCTGCTGCAGCAAAGAGGGGGTGATGGACCCTCACCCCCCATCCGGGTTATTCTCACATAACCTGAGTCCCCAATCCATCTGGGAGAAGTTTTCCTTATTTCTTGGCATCCTGGTCCTAATTCACTTAAGTCTGAAACTATGATGGAGGGTAGTGCAGCCCTGTGCTGGCTAGAGCAGCTCCCTGGGTGATCCGGCATAAGAAAGAATTAGTAAAGTCCTGTGAAACCTGCTTTGCTAAGAGTGCTCTCATTTAAATGGTAAGGGTCCGAGGAGGAAATGAGTTTGTCTCTCAACATTTCGTAACCCCTTAGCTGACAGACCCTGACTCAATTAAACCCTCAGAGTTCTTTGAAATATTATCTATTGTTTGATCCTTACCGCCTGACATTGATTGATGAGCTTTACCTGTATTCCTGTGTATTACAAACCTAATAAAAGCCATTGAGGAAGGGACTCTTGGCCCTTCTCCTTTGAGAGACTGGCCACCTCTCCTCCCCAAGCAGATCATGTCTTGGTAGTTTTATTTTCATCCACAGTGGACAAATGGGGCTCTGCAGGCAGAGCCCCTCCACATTGATAAGCAATGATTTCATACTATGAAATACATTGGGAGAATTTTTGTAAAAAATCACAAGTTAAATATTATGACTCATTTATAAATCAAGAAGAGTAGATCAGAAAAATTAAATGACTTGGTCAAATTTGACAAGACTTTGGTTAAAACTGCAGATGTTTTATTCAAAAAGAGAGCCATATACCTCTAAAATAGGTGTTCTTGTTATTATACCATTTGCTTTCTACTATTTTTTTAAACTTGAGTACACAACATCGTTAAAAATTGATGAACCAGAAGTTTGAATGTTCCATCACTTTTGTTCTGTGACTTAGTTTTTTAAATCACTGAATCTCAGTATCTTCATCTTTAAAATAAGGCTGATAATATTTTCTTATCACACCAGTCTCTCATAGAGAAGGGTTTTAAACATTAGAGGACAAAAATTAAGCTGTTATACTTCTGACTCCTTTACCAGTTCTTCTTATTACCAGGTTGATGGGCCTTGGTTGTCAGAGTTACATCTGTTTCTTCACAAACATGGGGACTCATGAAATGTAAACAAAGAGAAAAATGGGGGAAAGAGAGGCACATATTAGATGCATTTTAGTTCTATTTCTTATTTCTTTTCAGATAGTAAGGGATTCTGATCAGGTCTGTTGCCTGATATTACCTAGGTGCACTGGCATGGATAATCTGAAACTCTCAAATTAAGCAACTTCAGTGTAGTCTGGAAGTGTAGAAAGAAACTATATTGATCTATAAGTTTTAAATATCATATTTTAAAGTCAACTTAGATGTATATTTAATACATTTCTTATGGTAATAAAGACATGGTAATTGTTAGCAATGCAGAAACTGAGTAGAAGCATAAGAAAATGGAATAAGTATAAGCCAATCACCTTAATTAATATTCAAAACAGAACACTCAATAGCAAAGATTAGAACTGACCCTATGCAAATTAATTTGAATGATTTACATGAGATTTATAGTCAAGAGCCAGAAAATAATACAAGCTCACAGTTTAATCTCAAGAATGTAAATTTAAGCATGAAATCATATCATGACTCTAATATCTTTGATGCAGTTGTTTCATAGAATGAGCTTTGAAGAGATTATCTTAGCTTTTGAAATCTCTCACTTTTTAAACAAGAGGAAAGAATGATGTGGTTTAACTTGTGATCTAACAGAGGTAGGTTATAGTTTCCTTCAAAAATACACTATGAGGAAGGTCCAGAAGAAATCAGTACCATGACCATTACTAGGCATATTTCACAGGTGTGGCTGTCATGGTTCCATCAGGGAGGCTGAACCACTAGGTGTGAGGCAGAATAAGTGATTTATTATGAAGATTATACCTTGGCCAATTTGTGGGAGACCATGAAGAACTCTAGGAAAGCTGTTTCTTTTTTTTTAATTGTCGTTCAAGTACAGTTGTCTGCATTTTCCCCCCTCCACTCCCTCCCCCAGCCCCAGCCATCCCCACCTCCCTCCCCTGATCCCACCCCTCCTTGGTTTTGTCTATGTGTCCTTTATAGTTGTTCCTGAAAACCCTTCCCCCGTCCCCCCCATTATCCCCTCCCATCCCCCTTCTGAAAGCTATTTCTTTCCAGTCTGGAAGTATTCCTACTATGGGGAAGAAAAGCCAGGAGAAAGGAGATAAAGCTAACAGGAACCAGGGGAAACCACAAAAATCTGGCACCTTCAAGAAAAACTGCAACTCACTAGGACAAACAGGAATTACACCTGTATTTAAAAGCCCCCAAGTTTTCAGATCTGGGTAGTACGAGGAAGAATCAGGTACCTTTATCACAGTGCTGCTCCCTCATTTGGTCAAGCACTCATAGAGGATGGAGGCCCTGGGGCCTGTCCAACCAAAAAAGTGACCCAGGACATCAGCACAGCGTGCCAAGCTTTGGTGTTGCCTGGACCTCAGAATTGACCTTCAGAACATGATGGCTGTTGTTTCGCTCCTGCCTTCCAAATTTTGTGTGGTTTCTCTTGTGGTTAACCTTAATCCAGAACTATGTGGAGAAAGAAATTCTGGAAAATACAATTCCATCTTAACTATTTGACAGTACAAAACCACCATAACAAGATTTTGATAATCTCTTTCCAAATAATAGACAGCCTAAAACTAAAAGAGGCAATAAAGCAGTGGAACAGTCTCTGTCCACTCAGAATCAGATGGTCCAGCATTTTGCACCCTTCACTCCAACATTTTCTGCTTATGCGACTGTCTTGAAAAAGTCACTTCAGCCTTCCCGAGACTATTTCTTTATATGTTATCAAAGTATAACATTATGCATTTAGTAGCCCTGCTGTGAACATTAAATGAGATTGGGTATATAAACCATCTAGTACTATTTCTTACTCATAGTAAATGCTCAATAAATAGGAACTATTAATTGATAACTGATACCCAAAATAAGTCTTGAAACATGGGACACATGAGTTTCATACAGAACTTCAGCTTCAAGTTTAAGGTGTGCATGACATAGCATTCACTCAAATATTTAATTGAACTACATCAACACAGTGATATGGGACAAGTTTTATATGTCAGTCAAATAACAGCCACATGATCGCAATCTCTATTAAAGAAAAAGGTATCACAGAAATAAACTATTTATTTTACAGTTAAAATTAAGGATAAAGGGACCAAATATTTCCAGAAGAAAAATGAAATTTTATAAGATTATCTTCTTTAATCATGCCTAAGAATTACAATTAGAAAAAAAATTATCTTCTTCTGCGTTAGCTGTGCTGGGTTAGTTATTAATTATCCCAAATTTCCTTTGTATAAAGCATAATGAGGACTTATGTTTATACTATTACCATTAACCTTGATCTTCAGTGTATTCTCTTCCTAACTTTAAGACCAACAATGAAAACATTAATGAATATTTGTATGTAATCTTGTCTTTTACGATTGTTATCTTGACATTTTTTTTCTCATGGACCCACCTTTGCTTTCATGCTTCAAAAGTGCCACTGTTATATTCCTCAATCACTCCAGAGAGGAAAATATAGGAGATTTCCTTGATCACTAGTGAGTGCTAAAACTGATTGAAATATATATTCAAAATGAAATTGTCTATAATATACATATGTAAGTATCTTTTATATGTGTGTTATATATAGTTATAAATCCTTTTATATATGTGTAACATATCTATATATAATTATGTTTTACTAAAGTAATGTTCCAAGTTCAATAACTCGCCCTGAGATTTATGCCCATGACTTCATGGTTCGTTACATTCTGTGTTGTCAAGAAGTCAACAGTTTTGCCCATGATCTGTAATTGCATCTGTGATTCTCCATGCATGTCCAAACAAATGAAGGACAGAGGACAGAATTACATAATTGGAAACTCTATACCAGAACTGGGAAGTTTATGGAAATGAAACTGCTGAACTCTGACTGCTAAATGTTCTTTATATAATGCAACATAAAATGTTGAATATTTTGTGTTTAATAAGAATAATATGATGACATTAAACTGGAGACACAATCAAGAAAAGATTACTTACCAAAAAAAAGTCTCACACAAATAGAAAAAGGCAGTTTTACACAGATTCAAATATCTTAAAAAAGGAGGAAGCTACTATACATTCAGGGAAATTCAGTATCAATCATCTCAGGTTACTTTGAACTAAATAAGATATTTTTTAAAAAAAACCATCAATTATCTGATAGCTTACTGTTCATCTAGCTTCATTAATAATATAATTGAGTGAGTCTGCCAATATAAGAATCCCATGTCTTTATAAACAGTGATACATTGAATTTTTATGTTTTCTTTTAATTTTCCTTCCTCAAACCACACTGTGGGCATTACCGAAATCAATGCACTAGTATTGCATAATATAATCTTAAAATGTGTGAAATTTTTTTTTGATTAGTAACACTCTGATGTTATCTTAATTCATACATGGTTTTTAATTTGCAGTTCATAAAAATTCAATCTTGCCTTCATATTCCCCTTTTCTTCCGTCTTCTCTGTCACACTGGCAGGCGTCGTATCGCATGGACAGCACTCGTACACTTCTCCTCCTCAAATGTCAACAGAGCTCTGAATGTTCCTCAGTGCTTCATCCAAATGAGCCACAGGCTACTAAAGTGATAGTTAATTAGAGCCATTTAATTCCTTTTTAAAAATATTCCTAAGCATCACCAGCAACTTTTGTCATAGTACTTCAGGATCTCTTTGAAATGAATAAGTATGTTCTCCTTCTGCCTCATATTAATTAATAGACTAGCTCTCTGTAACTCAGTTAGGAGTATTATTAGTTATTAATAAACTTCTCATCATTTACTTAGATATAAGATACACATCTTAATGATATTTTCAAGTTTTTTTTTAATTAGGGAAAAATAAACGCACACAGACACATCACTGTGTAAGTTCCCTATGCTAACCATTAAGGACATATTGAGAAAAGCTATTCTAAGGAGCTTGAAAACAATGAAAATATTTCCCTCTGCTAGCTTTTCACTGAGAGAAGCTATAGAAGATTTCTCAGAGGAAGTAGCACTTAAGCATGTTTTGTATAGAGCTAAAGGCACACTAGGCCCTAGAATTTGAGAATGAACTCAAATAGCAACGTAAAGAATTTCCTTAAACTTCAGTAGATAACTAGAATTTTTTTTAAATACTGAAACTTCACTTGTTAGAGTAAAAATAGAAAACTTCATTTGACTAATATAAGTAATTCTAAATTATACTTATAAATAGCTTATAAATAGGCCTCAGATGGACTCTGACATTAAGGAACAGTCTAAAACTAAGACTAAAACAAAGTAATTATTCTAGAAAAGTATTGTTTAAAGTTCAACTTTTCAGGCATCATTTGCTAGGGCTACCCTGCCTAAGCTATAAAGCAATCTGAGATGGTTGCTGCTTGTGCTGGCTTGGAGATTCCCAGGCGAGTCAAGCAGTGAAACTAATCTGGCTGCTGCCAGTGCCTGGCCTGGAGCTCACTGAGGCAGCTGCTGCTTGTTTGATAGGATTTAGGAGGTTGTGATGCATGTGCCAAGATCAGCCATTCATATGGAAAAGCAGCTTGGGTGTGTCTGTAAGTTGAGGGGAGTAGAGTCTCTGGGGATCACTTAGGTGGGTCAAACAGTGTTAGTCAGCGTGATGGAGTCTCAGATACTGCACCAGTTTGTGGCTCTGTGGCGGGGAGGGCCCAGAAAAGGAACAATGGCTTCTACTCACCTTGATGTCAGACACCTCAGCCTCCCTCTGCATGCCACTGGTGCCCCTCAAGCCACCTCCCCTGTGCCGGGGCGCAAAGGGAGTGAGTTTGAGTAGGTTAGTCCATGTGTGGATTTTTTTAAGAGGAACTGCTTGGGGCTCCAGCAATTTCTTCCACCAACTCAATCCCCACTGGTCTTTGCAACCAGAAGTTGTGGGGACTTAACCTCCTGGCACTGGAACCCTGGGCTTGGAAGCCTGGGACTCCTCACTCTTGAGATATGCCTCCCGAAGTTTTATCCACCACACATGGGTGAGAGAGGAACCTGTTCCATATCTGTGCCCCTCCTACCAATCTCAATGGATGTTGTTTCTTTAATTTTGTAGTTGTCAGACTTCATTCAACTCAATTTCTGAAAGTTCTGAGTGATGGTTGTACTATATTTTAGTTGTAGTTTTGATATGATTGTGCAAAGAGGCAAGCTGCCATCTTGACCAGAAGCCTTGATTCCAAATATTTTCATTAAACATTCACATTATACTGACTCAGAACACATACTCTTGATTACTAGAATTTTAATCCCACTACCACTACCACTTCTACCCACAAATATTTCCCATTATTAAATACCCTCAAAATCTTATTGTTATCTGGCTGTTATAATACTACTTCTATAGCCTATCGCTACTCCTGGGCACAAGCCCCCACAATGGTAACAGCAGGTAGACAACCTTCTGAGCGGGTTAGTCTCTTTCCCTAATTTGGTACCATAGCGTTGGGATCAATCTTTTCCCATGAGCCCTGACATCAGAAGTAGTCACTTTGTTCAGGGAAAAGTGAATCCTACCTACATAGAGATTCTTTCCTTGCGACTTCATGGGAACAACCAAATTATATAGAGTTCAAAAGAATTTTTTTTGTTACTCAATCTAAATCTTAGGAATTGGTTGTATACTATACATAATTGTATGTGTGTGTGGGGGGGGGGTTCCACCCGCAGAGCCCCATTCCTCCCTCACAGATGGAAATAAAACTACCAAGACATGATTTGCTTGGGGAGGAGAGGTAGCCAAACTCTCAAGGGAGAATGACCCAGAGCCCCTTCCTCACTGGGCTTTTATTGGGTTCAAATACACAGGAATACAGGTATGGCAGGCAGCAAGGACCAAACAATGGTTAACATTTCAAAGAAATCTGAGGGCTTAATCTGAGTTAGTGTCTGTCAGGAAAGGGGGTTGCAAAACTTTGGGAGACATACCCATTGCCTCCTCGGACCCTTATCATTTAAATGAGAGCACTCTTAGCAAACAAAGCAGGTTTCACAGGACTTTACGAATTCTTTCTTATGCCAGATCACCTGGGGAGCCACTCTGGCCGGCACAGGACTGCACCCGCTTGCCCTCATAGTTTCAGGCTTAAGCAGATTAGAGCCAGGAAGCATTTCCCAGATGGAAATGGGGACTCAGGCTATGTCAGAATAGCCGGGGGGCAAGGGTCCATCACCCCCTTTTTGCTGCAGCCCCCCAAGTCCTTCCATAAGGGCCTCCCAAGTGGTCGTGTCTGACTTAGGTTGCCCCTCCGGTGAGGAGTCTTACCCGTCATTGACTAACTGACTAAACATTGGGGCCAGAGGTGGATGAGGCAGAAGCAGTGCTCCTGCCAGAGAGAGAAGCTTTGTCTCCTTAGTAGCTCACATCCTCTTGACAGAACAGACCCAGATGAAGCAGGTCCCTAGGCTCTTACTCAGCCCACCATGGGGTAAGGGTTACAACTCCTAAAACCAGGCTGATCAGTCCACAACATATGTGCTATACTTTTATCTGATGGGCAGCACAGTAGGTTTGTTTGTGCCAGCATCATCACAAACACATGAATGATGTGCTGTGCTGCAACATGGGGATGGTTTAGATGTCACTAGGCAGCAGGAGTTTTTTACATCCATTATCATCTTATGGGGCCACTGTGATACGTGCGGTAGGCCTGTCACTGGCAGAATTTTGTTGTGCAGTTCATGACTGTAGTTTGTGTTGAATTGGCAGAACCATCCAATTCCTTTTCAGTTTCTCTTTTTAGTCAAAGTTAAAGAGAACAGACCTAGACTTCCCTTAGTCTTTCTAGTTTCTGTCCCCAAACCGCTGTGAGAAACATGGTAGAAAATACCTATAATGCGTCTTCTCAAGGGCAAAAATAAGTAATAAAGTTATAGGGTACTTTAAACTCACACTTTTTAAAAATAAATATATTTTAAAAGAAATGATCTTTAAAGGTGAAACTACTAAAATTATAATCATCCAATGTTTCTATAAACATACAATGTGGCTTAACTTATTGGGCATTTCCAGTTTAAATATCCATATTAGTTGAAGATATTTAATTTTTATTATATAACTTAAAGAACAACAAATATCATGTGTTCATTTGTTTTATTGCAGGACATATCACTTTTTTTCTCAAAACAAATATTCATCCTAAAGATACATTCATACCTCAAATTCATGGAATAATCTTCCATTCTAAAAGATTTTTCTATTTTATAATTAACGTTCCTTAAAAAAAGTCAAGGAACATGTAAAAAAGGACCCATGGACAAAGACAACAGGGGTGGGGGAATTGGATGTGGGAGATGGGAGGTGGGTAGGGCAGGGAAGAGTAATGGGAGGAAAGGGGGACAACTGTAATTGAACAATAGAAATAGATAGATAGATAGATAGATAGATAGATAAAAATAAATTTAAAAAAAAAATTTTAAACTGTAGGATCCAGACTCAATTACAACCTCCAATTAATTATTGAAAGCAATCATACAAAATGAATCCTAAAACCAGGCTTTACATCTAAGCAAAGACGATCGGAGGAAAGTGCATCTTCAAAAGCATCAAGTAGAAGAAGGTACAAAAATGTGTGAGCAAGAATCACACCACTTGGAGATTTGATGTTTTATGACAGCAGCTATGTGCTGGAAAGACTAGAAAATGTAAGTGGAACAGTGGTGCCAGAGTACAAGCCAGATCCTTAATCAGAAGAGACTGAATGACAAAATAGGGCCCTGGTTATAGGCGACCTGGCTGTCATGGCCTCAGTGGGATTAACCACAAATGCAGTGCTATGCTTTATTGTCTGGAGGTCTGATTGGTTTCAGAACCATATAGGAAGCTAACCCTTAGGCAGAGATTGTGCAGTGGGGCAAGAATCCAGGAAAATCCAGAAACAAACATATCTTCTAATGTTAATATTCTGATTTAGAGATCAAAGTCCTTTACCTATTTTCAAGAGCTTTAACAACATATTCTAACTATAAATTTTTGTATATATTAGATTTAATAAGTGCCATTAAAATTCATCTTCTAAATCACATATTCACATTAAAGTAGGCTCTTATTAGATTTAGAATTATTTAAGGTCATGATATCAGTTTCTATATTTTCTTGCTCTAGGAATACTACAAATGCAATTTTCTTGGATAAATCAAGCTGCGTAACTTAGGCAGAATGGTTCACTCCAGCTCAGGGTAGAAATGTGATTTCTTTCATGGCAGGCAACCTTATTATCTTTTATTTTTATTCTTCCCATCAAAAGGGCACATTCATACCTTTAGAAAGATCTTATTAGAATAGACTTCTTATATTTTCATATTTCATTAAAACTGTACGTACTATGAAAAAGCCAACAATATTATTGCAGTTCCTATTGAAATTAACTTCTTTTATAAGCAGAACTGTAAAAATATTTTATTTAGGGTGAAAAGCTCTGACCCCGTGCCTCTTACTAGCTGACTTATTTTGTAGCAACTAACATTTGCTCTTCAGTCAATCTGTTCACTGGTACTTACTGGCCACCACAGGTCACATTCACCCCAGGAATGGGGCAGTAAAGAGAACATATATAAGTAAAATTTAAGACAAGCTTCCAACTTCATTAAACCAAGAGCTTCAGGATACTTTCCTAATCAAATATTGGATAGACTTGACTATTTAAGTTTCTCTATTCTTCCAGAGTGTTCTAAAGATAGATGGGCCAATACAGAAAATGGCATGTAAGGTAAGGTGAAAATATATTATCATCTAATAAATAAGCCTCTTTTCAGTATTTAAAATAAGAAAACATATATGGAATAAAGGCAAATAAAATAAGATTATGCACTTACTGTTAAATGCAATAGTTCACATAATTAACCAGATTAGGGACAAGGAAGTGTCTGACTATATAAAGTTAACTAAGGAAAGAATAGGTCCATCAAAAGAACAGAGGTAGTATCTGGTTAACATTGGAAATTTAGAAAAAGGAGTTGCTGTGGAAACATTGTGTTTTCCCTTTTAAATGACATCTGGAGAACATGAGACAGCAGACTTTAAATATTCTGATTTCAGTAACCAGCCAACACCTTGGTGAAACTAGCTCAGCTGAATGTCATTAAACGCATGCATCATTTCTGACTCCTTCTGTGCTGATTGTGTGGTCTAGTGAACATTTGTAATATTTGTGGTAGCCCTGCATGTTTTGAATAGTCATTCTTTATTTGTTTATTCCATTAATTTCTCATATTTTTATACTACTATAATGCTGCAAATTCCAACATTATGAATGAGGTTTCCTTAATATAAAAGTCAAAATTTAACATCCCAGATTTCTCATTTTAACTCTGATTTGTAATCAGAGTTAAAATGAGTTCAAAGCCATCATTTCATTAACCATACAAAAGGCTGAACAAACTGAAAATCAATATTTCTTTGACTCATAGAGAATACATGTTGCACATTAAACCATCACCCCACAGTCTGAACATACAGGCAAAATCAGTGAGACACAGATTTTTTTGTCCTGGGACAGAAGCCCCTGGAGCCATTAACTGGTAGGAAACTCAATGGTTATATGATGAATTTGAAAAAACTGCATATAGACTACAGTGAGAATGAAAATATGGGCCTAGTTTTAAGGGAGATCTCACATTCATGAGGTTTATCTCCAGAAAGTCCACTTCTCAATGTGAAAATTCAAGAAGAATCCTGTTCTAGATCTGACATTGGAAAGTATGCTCAGTTTTCTCCATAACAAAGGCTTGCTGTGTGGGTGCCTGGCAGACTCTTTACAGCTGGGGGAAGGGCATTTCTCCCACTCCAGCCACAGATACTAAAAGGGGAAAAATCTGGGGGAAAAAAAAAAAAACATTTGAGAAAGTTATAATGTGAGATTAAGTTATAAAATTAGAGAATGCTTCCCTTCCTCCACATTTTATCACCACATAGAGAGATCAAGTTTGATAACTAGTTTCATATATAACTATATAAACTATATAAATACTATGTATAAGCTATGTATATTTGTTTCATTCTTAATTAATCTAAAAATAACTTTAAAGTAATAATACTGATAAAGTATTGGATGATTATAGCATATGGAGAAATGAAAAGAATGACAGCAATGAATTGGGAACACTCTGTTATAGGGCACCTGCAAGGAGCTCATACCCTATGCAACAGCATGGATGGAACTTGAGAGCATCATGCTAAGAGAAATAAGCCAGGCAGTGAAAGACAAATACCATATGATCTCACCTTTAACAGGAAGCTAATCAACAAAACAAACAAACAAGCAAGATGTTATCAAAGACACTGAAATTGAGAACAGTCTGACAGTCACCAGAGGGGAGAGGGGAGGGAATTTCAGGGGAAAAGGGGAAGGATTTAAAGGAGCAAGTATAAAGGACACATGGACAAAAACTATGGGGGGGAGGAAATGGGAGGGAGGTGGGGAGGGCTGGGGTGGCGGGTTCGGGTGGGAATAAAAGACAGAAAACTGTACAAGATCAACAATTAAAATAAAAATAATAAAAAAAAAGCATGTACTGTTACTTGAAGCTTGATCTAGATTTGCCAGTAAAGTATATACAAACTCTAAGGCAACTTCTAAAAAATGTTAATGAAGTATAATTAACATACTAAAAAAGAAAGGAAATGTAAATATATAAAGTACTCAGATAAGATCAGAGAACACTTGGCCTGGCCCTGACCAGTGTGGCTTAGTTGCTTGAGCAGGGTCCCTCAAAGCT
This sequence comes from Glossophaga mutica, assembly GCA_039655065.1. Taxonomy (NCBI): domain Eukaryota; kingdom Metazoa; phylum Chordata; class Mammalia; order Chiroptera; family Phyllostomidae; genus Glossophaga; species Glossophaga mutica. Next base: position 82,415,800 of record CM077304.1, read on the forward strand.
AAAGGTTGCAAAGTCACAGGTTGGATTCCTCATCAGGGCATATGCTTGGGCTGTAGCCTGGTCCCTGGTTGGGGCAGGGAGCGTGTATGTGAGACAACAGATCCATGTTTCTCTCATACATTGATGTTTCTCTCCCCCTCATTCTCCCTCCCTTTCCCTCTATCTAAAAATAAATAAATAAGGTCTTTCAAAAAAAGATCAGAGAAAACTAAAAAAAAAGAAAAGAAAAAATATGACTACAAAAGTTACAAAGTACAGATATTAATTCAACTGTCAATAATCACTTTAAATGTTAATAGTCTGAATATCCTGATTAAAGGATAGAGAAAAATATACCATGTTAATATTAACAAAAGAAACCTGGATTAATTATATTAATTTCAGAAAAGCAAACTTTAGAACAAAGAAAGGTATCAGGAATAAAGTGGGCAGTACAGAATAACACTTATGCACCTAACAGTGTCAAAATGTATGTGGCAAATCTGATAAAACATGCAGGAACAATTATAAAGGACACATGGACAATAATGGGGGGGGTGGAAATGCGAGGGAGGTGAGGAGGGCTGGGGTGGGGGGGAGGCAGAAAACTGTACTTAAACAACAATTAATTAACTAATTAATTAATTAATTAATTTTTAAAAAAGAAGAAATAGACAAATGCACTGCTATACCTAAAACTTCAGAACTCTTCTTTCAGTAACTGATATATGATTCAGGCTAAAAATCATTAAGGATACAGTTGACACGAAACCATTAATCAAATTTATCTAATTGACAATTATAGAAAACTGCATCCAACAATAACAAAATATACATCCTTCTCAAGCTCATGTGGGACATTCTCCAGGATAATCACATTCTGGAACACAAAGCATACTTCAACAAATTTAAAAGCATAGAAAACCTGCAAAGCGTATTTATTAATTCAACTAGAAATTGGTAACAGAAATCTGATTGAAAATCAATAATTATTTGGAAACTAAATAAATTACATAACACATGCTCAAAAGCAGTCTCAAGGAAACAAAAATATTTTGAACTAAATAAAAATAAAAACATAACAAAAATTTATAGGATGCAGGGAAAACAATTCATAGATGAAAATTTCTAGCATTAAATGCATATTTTAGAAAAGAACAAAGAGCTAAAATCAATACTAACCTTAGCTTCTACTGTAGGAGTCTACAGAAAGGAGAGCAATTAAAGCCTAAAATCAGTAGAAGAAAAAATGGTAAATGTGGAGCAGAAATGAATGAAATTGAAGACAGAAATACAGTAGAAAAAATTACATCAAAATTTGTCTTTGAAAAGATCAATAAATCTGATAAACACCTAGATATGCTAACCAAAAAAAGACAGAAGATGCAAATTACTGGTGTTATAAATAGGAGAGGGGGTATCAGTACTGATTACATGGACATTGAATAATAACAAAGGAATGTTGCAAACAACTTCATGTCCACAAATGTGATAACAGACAATTTCTTAAATAGCACAAACTACAAATATACACAAGAGGAATAATAGGTAATATAAATAGGCCTATATCTATTAAAGTAATTGAACTGGTAGTTTAAAACTTAGAAAAAAAATAAGAAGGCACTAATGGTTTGATGAATTTTACCAAACAGTAGAGGAAGAAATAACAGCAATACTTCACAATTTCTTCCATAGAAATCTATTTTCCAGCATCCTGAGCCAATAGGACATTGGTGTGTGCTCTTCCTTCTGCAAATACGACACAGGTTTAGGAGACTACACTCGAAGGAAATGAGAAGGCCAAGTCCAGTGAGAGATTTCACACAGAGTAGTGGTTGACATTCTTGAGAAAGAGTCCAACTGCCGCCTATTTCTTGCATTCAGGTACAACGGAACTGTGCCTGCCAGCAGGCTATTGGGATTCCTTTAATAATGTTTCTGACTGGCGTAGCCTCCACTGATTTTGTGATCTATTATATTTTTATTAGATTCCATTCTGGTTAAACAGCTAAAGTGAGCTCTATGATTTGCCCCTAAACCACTTGAAAAATTCTGCTGACCACAAACCTCTAATATTTGGCTTGATGATACATGGACTCAATTTAAGGAGGGAAGAGGCACTTGTCCTGTCCGCGAGCATTGAACAGTGCATTACAGTTGTAAGTTAATAGCATTTCACATCTGGACAAAGGTCCTCCAAACAGTCCCTCACAGCAGTGGGGCAGAATTGTGCAGAGGCCAGTCTGGTTTAGGGGATAAAAAAAAGGCATGAGTTTATAACCAGACAGACCTTGAGACTTTGGGTTAAATTTTTGCTGTACTTTTTCTAGCTCTATTATGTTAGAAAAGTTACAAAGTCTCTCTAAATCTCTACTCACCTATAAATACAGACAATAAAATGTACTCCTTCTGGAAGACACTACTACTTGCCTACTCATCAGCCTGTTCTTTTTATTCTTGACTAGCACAGCTCTAATTTTATTCAGATATCAGGTAGCAGTGTTCTATCCCAGGTGACATCTCTTGATTGATGGTGATCTTATTCTCACTTGCCAGTTAGCAGTTTATTTATTGTCTGATCCAGTTTTGCTCAAAAAGCCCATAAGACAGATAGTGGATATCTGGAAAAGATTTCACTCCCCGAAAAAGACAGAGAGATAGAGAGAAGCTTTCTTTCTCCACCTTGCCTTTGATGATAGTTGTGTAAGGGTGTAATTCTTGGCTTTACAGTAACAACTTTACAGCCATGTATGAAGGGAAGACCACAAGAATAACAAGCTCACAGTGATGCCCACACAATTAGGTGTCATTACTTTGCTAAACCCTTTTAGGAACCACCTCTCTCCAGATCACATCCCAGGAGAAAAATAAACCCTTACTGGGAAATACAATTTTATTTGTTTTACTTGTGCCTAAATTAATTCTTATTGAAACAGTGTTTCCACAGGATTTTTATAAAGACTGCAAAGATAATCCTTTTTAAACTAAAGACTGACAAACTACTCCTTTACTATCACCCCTCCCAAGGCTTTCCATCTCACTCAAAGTGAAAGCCAAATTACCTAATGGTCATGATTTGTTCTCAACTCCCTCTAACTCACCGTCAAATCTGACCTACTTTCTGCTCCTTTGCTCCTTGATACCTCTGCTCCAGACCTCCTGGTTTCCATGCTATGCCTTCCACACCCAAGGAAAGCTGCTTCCAAAGGATCTTCACCTTAACTGTTCCCACCACATAGATGGATCTCCCCCTAGACATTTGCTTGACTCATTTCCATTCATCTCTCTTACTCAGACCTCACCTTCTAAAGGATGTCTTCTCAGTCACCCTGTCAGTACATTTGGATATCCCTTGTCCTGTTCTATAATTTTATATTTTCTCATAGCACTTTTCACATTTCAGGTAGTATATAATTCCCATAAACTATGATGAATATATTATCATCTACGTCAGGGGTGTCAAACTCATTGTCCCCGGGGGTCACATTAGCCTCACTGTTGCCTTCAAAGGGCCCAATGTAATTTTAGGACTGTATAAATGTAACTACTCCTTAACTAGAGGCAAGGAGCCCTACATTTGGCCTTTTGAAGGCAACCAGGTGGCTGATGTGCCCACTCGCACTCCCCCACCCCCGGTAAAAGTGAGTTTGACATCCCTGATCTACATACATGCAAAAATGGAGCTACATGAGGGCAGGAGTCTTTCTTTTGGACACTAAGCAGTGCCTGTCAAAGATGTGCTTAATAAATGTTAAATTAATGATGAATATGTGAACATTTTCAAGATGCTCGCACACCCTAGCTAGTCAATAAATTTTCCCTTAATCTATGTACACTTCCTTCCTAGTCTTGCCTTCCTTTTGATCTAAGCAAGTAGTATGATACACCCCATTCTTTTCTACGTTCTTACTCCCTTTAATTTCTTTCTATATACAGTACTGCTATATTTATTGTGGTTGCTTCTCCAAATTTTTGTCTTTGCATGTATAAAAAGAATTATTCATTCAGAACTTATTTACGGTATGCCTACTATGTGCCAGGTATTTTGCTATGTTTTAGAGTTTTAAAGAAAAATAAAACACAATCTATCTCATTGAAGTCCTCCAATATTTTATTTAAATATTTAGGTACACCCATATTAGGTTCATATGTGTTTGCAAGAGTTATATCCTCTTGTTGGACTATTCCCTTAAAAATCATGTAGTGATACTTCTTTGTCTCTTGTATGGCCTTCATTTTGAAGTCTATTTTATCTGATGTAAATATTGCTATCCCAGCTTTTTCTTAACATCCACTGGCATGGAATATTTTTTGTATCCCTTCACTTTCAGCCTATGTATATATTTTGTTCTAAGTGAGTCTCTTGTAGACAGCATATATGTGGGTCATGTTTTCTTACCTAGCTATCCTGTGTCTTTTGATAGGAGCATTTAATCCATTTACATTTAAGGTTACTATTGATAGATACTTATTCATTCATTGCATTTTTTCCCTTTGTATCTGTTTTCCTCTCTCTCTATATATATATATATAATATTTCATTTTGTTTTATATATATATATTTCATTTTGTTAAAGTGGTCTCTTTAGCATCTCTTGCAGTGCTGGCTTGGCGGAGATGTTCTCTTTTTTTGTTTAGGAAGCTCTTTATGTTGCCTTCTATTTTAAATGAGAACCCTGCTGGATAGAGAGGTCTTGGCTGCAGGTCCTTGCTTTTCATTACTTGGAATATTTAGTGCCAGTTACTTCTGGCTTGTAGTGTTTCTGTTGAGAAATCAGCTAACAGCCTTACTGGAGTGCCCTTGTATGTTATTAGCTGTTTCTCACTTGCTGACTTTAAGATTCTCTCTTTGTTTTTAAATTTTTGCCATTTGGATTGTAATATTTTTGGAGTGGGCCTCTTTGGGCTCCTCTTGATTGGGACCCTCTGTGCTCCTTGGACTTCCATGACTTTTTCCTCACCAAGTTAAGGGAGTTTTCTCTCATTATTTTTTTCATACAGGTATTTTATCCTCTGTTCCTTTTCTTCTCCTTCTGATATCCTTATGATGAGAATATTGTTATGTTTCAAAGCTTCTCCATGGCTAAAGAAAACATCACTGAAATAAAAGGGAACCAACTGTATCTGTCAACGACACATATCTGTCAATGATACATTGAAGAAAGGTTTATTATCCAAAACATAAAAAGAACCCCCACAACTTAGCACCATGGGGACAATCCAATTAAAAATGGGCAAAGGACCTGAATAGACACTTCTCCAAAGAGGACATACAGATGACTCATAGACATGAAAAATGCTCAACATCACTAGCCATCAGAAAGATGCAAATTAAAACCACAATGAGATATCACCTCACACTAGTCAGAATGGCTATCACTAATAAACAACAAACAACAAATACTGATGAGGATGTAGAGAAAAGGGAACCCTAGTGCATTCTTAGTGGGAATGCAGACTTGTGCAGCCATTGTGGAAAACAGTATGAAATTTCCTCAAAAAAATAAAAATGAAACTGCCTTCTGACCTAGCGATTTTGTTGCTGGGAATATACCCTAAGAATCTTGAAACCCCAATTCAGAAGAACTTATGCACCCCTATTTTCATACCAGTGCTATTTACAATAGTCAAGTGTTAGAAACAGCCTAAGTGTCCATCAGTTGATGAATGGATTAAAAAACTGTGGTACATTTATGCAATGGAATACTATGTAGCACAAAGAAATAAGAAGGAATTCCTACCTTTTGTGACAGCATGGAGAAGACAGAATACTATTATGCTAAATGAAATAAGACAGTCGGTGAAAGACAAATACCATATGATCTCAGTTATAAGAGAACTCTACTGAAGAAAAGAAACTAACAAGCTAAACAGAGCCAGGACATGGAAACAGGGAACAGGCTGACAGCTGCAAGAAAAAACAGTGGGTGGGGGGGGGGGGGTAGTGGAAAGAAGGGCTAAGGACTAGTTAAAGAACATGAATGAATGACCCATGGACATGGACAACAGTGTGGGGATGGACTGTGGGAGCAGGGGAGGGCTCAACAAAGAAGGACAAGGGCAGGTAATTAGGACAACTATAATAGAATAAACAAGAATAAAAAAATCTGAGTTATGGGAGAGAGTTTCTACATAGAACTATGGCCTCTTACTGAAAATTTCTATGAACTATTCAGAGCCCCAAACAGGTTGCTTTTTAAAACTATGTAATGGTGGTTATGACACAGAGGCAAAGGATACCTCCCAGATGCACCTGCTGTTGGAATATATAGGAGAATAGACAGATTGGTTGAGGCCAACCAGCCTGTATCTGGGCTCTGAGACAATACCACCTCAGATTCTAGAGTCTGCTTTACAGATGGCTGGCCGATTTTGGCGATAACAGCACAAGCACGGAAAGAGAACACTAGAGTAAGCCAGAGCAGGCCAGAGGAAAAGGCAGAATCCCTGCTGAAGACAAAATGAATAGTTTATGAATGCGCCTGAGACAAACTCTGGGAACTCTTCCAGCTGAGAGGAACTTGATTTTACTACATCTGAGAAGTCACCCCAGCTATTTACAACACTTGCTGGTAGTGATTTTTCTATAATACAATGTAGTAAAAATAACTGTAACTAGACACTCATACAATGCCCCTGTCTGCTATGCATAATTTTTGGTCCTCAGAATTAATTTGTATCAAATACCTCTCTTACATAATTTATGTGCTATATTTGTCACAAAATGCTTCTAACTTTTATTTAACTTTTAATTTTGAAATATTTATAGATTCATAGGAAGTTGCAAAAATAACAGAGTGATCTGGTATATGCTTTACCCCACTTTCCCACCATGGTTACATGTTAAATAACTGTAGTACAATGTTTAAACCTGATCGTTGACAGGGGTAAAATATGTGTTGAATTCTATGCCATTTTGTCTCATGTAAATTTGTGCAGCAAGCATTAAAATCAAGATGTAGAAACAGTCCATCACCATGAAGATCTCCTACAGGAGATCCACATTTTTATGGATCCACACTTCCACCCTGCCCCCAAATTAATCCTTCTTAAGCCCTGGCAACCACTAATCAGTTATCCCTATTTATACTTTTGTCATTTTGAGAATGTTATACAAATCAAATTATATGGTATATGGCTTTTTTCACTTTGCATATCACCCTTGAGATTTAAGTTGTTATATGTGTTAATTCATTCCTTTTTACTTCTGAATAGTACTTTATGGTATGAATATACCACAGTTTAACTATTTATCTATTATAGGACACTTTGATTGTTTTCAGTTTGGAATATTACCAACAAAGTTCCTATGAACATTCATGCAGAGAAAAAAGAAACCCCACAGTCTAAGCTAACACATACTCTGGTTTGTATTCTTTCACATGTTGATGTGGTTCAAATAATTCATTTGTTCTTACATGATGAATAAATAAAGGTGTTTGCACAACATGCTCAGATCCAGGGCGAAAGGTGTGTGATGGTCATTGGTCAAGAAAGCAAGTTGATTAAGCATGCTGAACCTGCGCTGCAGAATGGAAGGTCAGAAGAACTGTACTGCGAAATTACTGTACAAACAGAAACTCAGAACCATGCCACTAAGAAGACAGAAGGACAGGTGCTCTCCAGAACATGAAGGCAGTTGGTCTAGAAGCAAAGTGCAGACATTATGAGTTTGTAGAAACAGAATAATATAGGCAAGGACAAAAGGCTTTTTAATAATCCCATTCTCCCAGAGGTTATAAAATATGGCATATGTTTAATATATTTGAAATTATTGAATTATCAAAAACATTAAAAATGACTTTTTAAAAAGTTATTCTATTTGATTTTTTTCTTTGGTAAAAATATTGTCAGACAATATTTTTTTAATGCTGAAATTTCCAATTCTCAATAGCTGTCATAACGCCAAGTAAAGAAGTTATTCATCCATGAAAGCTTCTTTTGTTAAAGTACAGATTGCATTATTTATACAATATGAATGTTTAATGAATGCATACAAATTCAAATGTCAATGTAGATAAAATAAAATTACATTTCTGTCAAGAAAAAAGACTTTTCAATGAAGAACAAGACTTTGTTTTAAGATAAAAAAAGTTAAAGAAAAAAGTGTAAATTGTTTTGAAAGTAAATGACAGAGAAGTATATGTGGATTTCCTTAAAGTTTATCTTAAATACAAATGTGAAACCATATCTTTAAACAATGAATGGGGTAGCCATTTCACTTTGTATTTTAGAGAATAAATTAAAACAACAAATTTTTATCCCATATCATAAAAAATCATGGTTAAAATCATTATTATAAGGATAATAAATAACAGTTTTATGCATCCAGACTAATGTGGCATGAGCTTTAATGAGTTAGGTTGTTTTTAATAACACACTTGAGCAAAATTGGCATTCATAGAAGAATTTAACCATACAAAAGTTTCTGTGAAATTATATTTCAATTATTTATAAAACATTTTGCAAACAAAATTTTATATTTTATACCCAGGTTTGTTATTCTAAGGTATTTATTCCTTTGCAGGTCACATGAGAAGGCATAACAAAAGAAAATAATCGGATTCTTTCTGTTAATTTTCTATTATCACAGTACAAGGAAGAACTTTTTTGTGGAACCATTTTCAAAAGATTTACTGGGTAACATGGAATTCACATGGAAGAAGATGATTTAGTTTGTTACCATAGATGTTTCCCATAGTTTATTCTTTCTATAGACAAAGCAAATTGGTGATTTCTGCCATACTGAGAACCTAACTGATGAAACACTTCTCTGCTTAAGACTTGTCCTAGCTGTCCCTCTCTAACTAAAATTCCCACCACTAAGGCATTTTCAGTGAAATAGTCAACAAAGATTTTGACAATATTCTGTAAACTGAGCTTTATTAAGCATAAAGAGCTGGGGAGGTTGGAAAGTTTTGAGGGAAAAGGAGTCGGACACACTCCCTTACCATTTTTCTCTGGTAGTAATCTGACCTGCATTGTTTGGAAGACTGATACATTGTCATTAAGTATATAAATCCTACTTGCTATACATGGTGGAGTAAGGAGCTACTTAATTGTCCATGTGAGAAACAACTGAGGTGTAAATCAATGCATACAATTTGCAACATTTCCACATGTGAATTGCAATTTGAGAGCAGTATAACGATTATTTCAGATGCAAGAGAGAGCAAGCTAAATTAAAATAATATTAAAAAATTAATTTGCTGGCATATATATCAGAAAATTTTAAGAACATTCTGGGCCTGGGACTTAATGTTACAAGGCACAGTTTATTTTCAGCACTTCAAGATTCTTTGTCCTATACTGATTTAATATTACCCTTCATGTCATCACAAAAGAGAGGCTTATCTCTCACCCAGTTCCAAGACCTGCTCTGGTTTACAAATTCAGTCTCTTAATTGAGAAAAAGGTGGGATATCCCGGAGAAAATTATATACTATCAAACTTTATTCTATAATAAATAATAAAAATGCATTATACTACAAAACCATATTCTACTTTTCTGCAGCTACTTACCAGAAAGGACTATAGGAGGAGGGATTGTAGGATATTACTACTTACTGGTTCAAAATGCTTTAATTCCTGAAGATCAAAATTTAACTTTAGTCCATTAGGATTTCTCCTTGTTAAGCAGTCAATAAATGATACCACATTTCTTGAAACAGAAGAGATTAGAGCCATATCAATACTTGAGAAATGAAGAAATTTAATTCTCCTATTTCAGTTGTGCAGAAGAGAGGTAAATTTTAGGCTATGAGAATTAATTAAAACTATAAATTCTGATTGACATTTATAGAATACTCCATCTAATAGTGGAACAGTACATTCTTTTTCAAGCTCACACTGAACAATCACCATAACAGAAGACATCATGAGCAGTAAGAAAAGTACCAAATTCAAAAGAATAGAAAAAATATAGCGTTGTTCTCAGATAACATAGTGATTAAACTGGATATCAAAACAGAGATAGCTGGGAATTCCCAAATATTTGAGATTAAAAAATAAACTACATACATGAAAGAAAAAGTCTCAAGGTAATTTTGAAAAACTTGGAAAAACTAAATGAAAATACAACTTATCAAAATCTATGGACTGTAATGAAAGCAGTGCTTAGAAGATTTATAGTACTAAATGTATATATGAAGAGGAATAAATATTTAAACTCAATATTCTAAGTTTCTACCTTAGGACATAAGAAAGAAAAAAAACAATTTAAGCTTTAAATAAGCAAGAAGTAAAAATAGAACAAAAATTAATATAATAAAAAAATAAGGATTCACCATAAAATATCAACAAAATCAAATGGTGACTCTTTAAAAAATAAATAAAATTGTTATATATCTAGCCAAACTAATTCTGAAAATAAAAAATAAAAAGACATAAATTACCAATATCAGAAATGAAAGAGGAATCATTCTTACTGATCACTTGAACATTAAAAGGATTTTAAAATACTGTATAAAATTCTATGTTTGTAAATTTAATCATTTAGGTAAAATGGATCAATTTCTTGGAAGACACAAACTACAAAAAATCATATGAGAAAAACTATATAATTTAAATTTATATATATATATATATATTTTTTTTTTACAACAGTGTTCCAAAAGTATGGATCCAGATGGTTTTGCTCATGAATTCTACCAAACATTTAAGAAAGAAATTACATCAGTTCCTTAGAATCTCTTTCAGAAAATAAAAGTAGAAGATACACTTCCTAATTCAATGAAGACACTATTCCTCTAATACCACACCCAGAGTAAACATGACTATAAAGAAAAATTAGAGCCCTGACTGGTGTGGCTCAGTGAATTTAGTGCCGGCCTGTGAACCAAAAGGTGGCTGATTGGATTCCCAGTCAGGGCACATGCCTGGGTTGCAGGCCAAGTCCCCAGTGCGGGACACGTGAGAGGCAACCACACATTGATGTTTCTCTCTCTCTTTCTCCCTCCCTCCCCCTCTCTAAAAATAATTAAATAAAATTTTTCTTTTTTAAAAAAGAAAGAAAAATTAGATACCAATAACTCTCACAAAGATGAAAAATCCTCAACAAAATATTAATAAATTGAATTCAACAATGTTTAAAAATTATGAACCATAACCAAATGATATTAATTCCAAGTACAAAAGGTTGGTTCAATCTTCAAAAATAAAGTAATCTACCATATTTAAAGATCAAGAAACAAGTCATATGGTCATATCATTTGACTTGAAAAAAAGCATTTAACAACAACAAAAAAACCCAATGATCATTCATGAAAAGACAATCCTCAAACTAAGAAGAGGGAAACTTCCTCAACTTGATAAAGAACATCTACAAAAAAGTTTTAGCTAACATCATACTTTATAGTGAGACACTGGATACTTTTTTCTCCTAAAATCATAAATAAGGCAAATATGTCCTCTCTGAACACTTTTATTCAATCTTTTTCTAGCTACTGCATTAAGAGAAGAAAAGAAAACTTACACAGATTAGGAAGGAAGAATTAAAACTCTGTTGGCATATAGCTTAATTGTCTAGATAGAAAATTTCAAAAAATCTCCAGTTACTGGTAGTAATAAACAGGTATAGAAAGGTTACAGGTACGTACAAGGTTAATATATAAAAATCAGTTACTTTCATATACATTAGTAATGAACAATTGAATTTAAAGTTTAAAAAGATAATATAATTTAAATAGCACCAAAAATAAAATATTCAATACTTAGGTATAGAGCTAATAAAATATATACAGAATCTCCATGAAAAGTCTATAAAGCTGTGACAAAAGGGATCAAAGATCTAAATAAATAGAGAGCTATTGTGTGTTCCTGGATATTGCTAAGAGATCAGTTCTTCCCAACATGATCTTTAGATTAATTGCAACTCCAATTAAATGTCAGTAAGCTCTTCTGTAAATAACAAAATGATTCTAAAGTTTACACAGAAATACTGAAGACCTAGACTAGTCAATGTAATCCTGAACAAACTGGTAATCAAGACAATGCGGGATTTACAAAAGAATAGACACGTAGATCAAAGGAACAGAATGGAGAACCCAGAAATAGACCCACACTAATACAGTCAACAGATTTGAAAAAGAAGTAAAGGTGATTCAAAGGAGAAAGAACAGCCTTTAAAGAAACAGTGCTGGAACAATTATACATGCAAAAAAAAAAAAAAAAAAAAAAAAAAAACTTGGATACAGACTTAACATCTTATACAAAAAATTAACTCAAAAAGTATTAAAAACCTAAGTATAAAATTTAAATCTATAAAACACTTAGAAAATCTGTGGCCTTTGGTTCACTAATGAGTTTTTAAATAGAATACCAAAACTGAAAGAAAAAATTGTAAGTTGAATTTTATTAAAAGTAAAAACTTCTGTTCTATGAAATATATTGTAGAGAATAAAAAGCAAGCCATACATTGGGAGAAATATATTTGCAAAGCATATATCTGATAAAGTACTCATCTCCCAAGTATCCAAAAACTTCTAAAATTCAACAAGAAGAATATGAACAACCAATTTTAAAATGGGTAAAATATCTGAAAAAATTACTAAAGATGCATGGATGTTAAATAAGTATATGAAAAGTTGCTTCACATTATTTGCAATTAGATAATTGCAAATATTAAAACCACAATGAGATTCCAATACACAACTATTAGTATGGTTAAAATACAAAAACAAAAAAAAACTGACAATATCAAATGTTGACAAGGATTTGAAACCACAGCAGACCTTATAAAAAAGGATACAATCAATTTGAAGGATACTTTTCAGTTCTTACACACCATCATCTCACCATGTAATCCAGCAATCTCGATTGCACTCCTAGTCATGGACCAAACTGATTGGAAATTTAGGCATATACAAAAGCTTTCATGAAAATTTTATAACAGCTTTATTCAAAATTTTCAAGTATTAAAAGCAATGAAAGTCTACTTCAGTAGGTTAGTGGATAAACAAACTGTGGTACAGCCATACAAAGAAATACTATTCAGCAATAAAAAGAAATGATCCATAGTCATTCAACGACTAGACAATGAACACATATAAATGAATGAATGAATGACCCACGGACATGGCCAACAGTGTGAGAATAGATTGTGGGAGTGGGGGTGGGGCCAAGGAAGGCGAAGGGGGAAAAACTGGGACAACTGTGATAGAATAATAATAAGAAATGATTTTTAAAAACTTGAATGAATTTTAAATGCATATAGATAAATTGAGGGAGTCAGTCTTAAAAGGCTACCTACTTTATGATTCTGATTAAATGATGTTCTGATACAGGTAGAACTAGAGCAACAATAAAAAGAATTATAATACTATAATTGGGAGAACATGACATTGGGTATTAATCAAAATATATAGAAAATTTTAAACCATATTTAGAACATATTTAAAACATATAGATATTTTAAAACATATTTCAGGAGTTTGGAGAATCCAAGGATGGAGTGCAGAATGTGACCAAGAAAATGTAACTACTCTGCAAATGTGTGAGAGAACCTACAAGGAGGAGCTGGGGGAAGGTGCCAAAAAGTGGAGTTTATATGGCTAATGGCAAAAGAAACTCTACATAAGTACTGAATTATACTGAATAAAGTAATTTCCTAGTGACAAAGGCTAACAATTGTGATACTGCTGTGTGTGTACACTGGAACTGAATAATTAAACAAATGGATGGCAGATAGTAGAAGCCAGGTTTCTCACTATCAAACTAAGAGTTTACAGATAAAGAAGTGGAGGCTATAATGATCTATATAATGGGTTAGTGCTGGATACATCAGTATGAACTTATGTTATTCTTAATACAGATGCAAGCTATTGTATATAGAAATATTTACATATACATATGTATACAAGCATGAGTATACACATACATATTTCTGTGTTACCACAGCTGAAAGGCCTAGGAGCAACTATAACCAGTCACAATGAGAATACTTAGCACCCAAATCTCAGTTTCTAATACTACTCTTTAATAACAGGAACCAGGGCCCCTGGGACAGCCAACTGAATCTAGAACCAGGGGCAGTGAATAAATATGCCAAGTGGTTATGGAGCAACTAGTCCTGCCAGAAAGAGTGTGTTAACCACACACACACGATGACGGAGAGGATGTCAAAGAGACACAGGAGCCAACTGAAATAGCACCCAATTGGCCAGTGCAGGGACAATCTTAGCAAATTAACAAGCACAGTAGTACTTAACCATAACCAAAAGTATAAAACAATATGCATGATTCCATACAGCTAGAAAAAAGACTGAATCAATAGATCAATAAGGGAGAAGAGACAAATCTGTAGTGCGGAAGAATTCCAAATAATTTATGTACATATTCTACCCTCTAGGAGGTGGAGTATAAATCCCTGCTCCTTAAGTGTGTTGTTCATAGAGTGACTTCTTCCCAAAAAGCATAACATGGAAGGGAGCAGAGGGAGGAACCTTAGCATACAGGAACTTGGCACACACTGTTTCAGCCAAGTGATCAAGGTTAGCATCAACAGTAATAAGTCATGTGGGTATAATGCGATGATAATGGAGCTTATACAAAAATAATGAACTCTGTGGTCTTCCTCCCAAGGACACATAAACTCCAGCATAATCATGAAAAAAACATCAGATAAACTCAAATTGAAGGGCATTCTATATAATATTCAACCACTACTCATCTAAACCATCAAGGTCAATTTTTTAAAAAGTAAGAAAGAATCAAAGAAAGTATAAGAAACTGTAACAATCAAAAAAAGGTGCAAGTGCACGTCAGTAGATGAGTGGATAAAAAAGCTGGGGTATATTTGCATGATTGAACACTACTCAGCCATAAAAGAAAGGAAATCTTACCTCGTCCAACAGCATGGATGGACCTGGAAAAGCATTATGCTAAGTGAAACACTCATAAGCCAGAGAAAGACAAATACCATACTATTTCACTTATGTAGAATCTAATGAACACAAAAACCTAGCAAATGAAATAGACTCATAGATACAAAAGACAGACTGACAGATGTCAGAAAGGAGGAAGTTTGCAGGGCTGAGTGAAAAAGGTGAAAAGATCAAGGAAAAAAACCTTATACACACAGACAACAGTGTGGTGATTACCGGACGGAAAGGGCAAAAGGGTAGTAGAGGAGAGTAAAGGGGGAATGGACGGTGATGGGGGCATTTGACACGAGGGGTGAACACAACACAATATACAGATGATGTGTTATAGAACTGCACTTGAAACCTATGTAATTTTATTAACATCATCCCGATAAATTTTTTTTTCAATAAAGAAGCTAAGGATACGTGACAACCAAATGCAATGTGCTATTTTAGATAGGACACTGGAACAGCAAGAGAATATTAGGTGAAAAGCAAGGGAAGGTGAATAAGACATTAACACAATGTATTAATATTTGTGTATTAATTTTAACATGCATACTATAAAAAATAATAAATGCAGTCACTTTAAAATGGAGCTGTAGCTGCCAATCCAGAGGAACTGCCTTGCAGGTCTCACTCCTCAAATCTTAGGAAGGTTAAAACCGAGCAAAATGATCTTCGGGCTGCACCTGAAGCGACATTGTATCCCATGCAACTCTGAGACAGCAAGAAAGCAGATACGACTAATGGACTGAAAATTAAATACAGCCTTTAGAATTAACCTCACTACATTCGCTTATCTGCATTTACAGAAAAGCCTTCCTTCTATTGATGTAATTATTCCCCTTGATTGATATAATTTTCTCCTTCATTAAAATAATTGTTCCCCTTCCCCTTTTTGAAAAAAAAAAAAGAAAAAAAAACCCCTTGCCTTTGTTCCTAAAGGGAACATTGGGTTTCTTTTTGTATTAGTGCTTCCAGAATAGCTATTTTCTTGGGTATCAAATAAATGCTTGTTTCCTATCACGTTGGCTTTTTATTTTTAGGTTAAAAGTGCCATATAAAAGCAAGATGTTAATAAACAGGAAAGCTGTGTGAAATATAATGTAACCCTTTACTATATTCATACTTTTCTCTGTAAATGTGTTTTCTAAAACTGAAGTTTATTAAGAAAGAAAAATTTTTAAATAAGCAGTATAAGGAGGGACTAAAAAAAATGGAATTAATTCCTAGAGGGCAGGCCCCTTGTAGTACAGTCTTCCCCTGCTAGGTGAATGTTCTAGGAACCCATCTGTATCAGTGTACCAGCTGATGTTGTTGTGAAAGGCTGTGTTTGGTTTCAGTGAATTTTTTTTGAAGACTCAATGTGTTTGCCCATTTCATGATGGGTGATTTATGGGCAAGCACACCTGCCCACACCACGCTGAGTGTTCAGCAGTTTTTGACTAAAAACAGCATGGCCCCCAAGCCCTACCCTCCCTATTCACCTGATATCTCCCTAAGTGAATTTTTTTTTCTCTCCAAATGAAAAAAATTCTCAAAAGGAAACATTTTGCTGACTTTGAAGAAGTGAAACAAAAAAACCACAGAAGCACTAAAAGGCATCAAAATTGACAAGTTCAAAACTGTTTTGAGAAGTGGAAAAAAATGACTCGATAGGTATATGGCATCAGATAGATAGTACTTTGAAGGTGACTGATGTTTAAACATTTAGGAATAAATACACAATTTTTTATAAATAAATTCTGGGGTGGTTTGGTCCCCTCACACACACTAAAATTATCTTTCATGAGAAGGTTCGTTTTACAAAACACAAAAACTAATTGTCAGCAACTTTTATGAATTCTCCATAGAAAAAGGAATTCTTGCTATGCTCCTAACAAAGGAATCCTTCAACAAAATGCACTTTCATGACATATACAAAAGAAACCTAAAACCATTTCTACAGAGAGTGCCTTTACTGGGGTGTTCATGAAAATGAAATAAACCACATTTGACCCTCATCTTCTCAATGTATTTATATCAAAATTTTCATATCTTTTCTCCTCTCATATTATTTATGATTGTCTTCAATGAGTACCATTTAAAATTATGTAACATTAATTTATGAATTGTTATTAACTTTAGCCAAGAGTTTAAAAAAGATTTGTCTCAGATTCCTCAGGAACGATTGGTTTTAGATTTGCTTACCATCTATTTAAGGGGGGAAATACTGGAAAATACTATTGGTTTACAAATTCAAGAGTTTCCCAGATGATTCCTGAAATTGGATCCCATGCAGAAAGGGGAAGGACAAACCAGAAAGAGGCAAACTATGCCAAATTGGTAGGTGGCAGTTTTAATAAGCAAGGAAACTTACTTATAAGGCTTCTCTTGGGTGGTCAGAGAATCTTAAAAGCTTACAGAGAGGACTTAACCAGGTTCAGTCACGCATAGATTGGGTGGTGTTAATAACACATTATCGGAAGGTTGCATCGGTTGATATGGTGCTAGCTTTGCAACTGGTGGGCAGACCGTACTTTCCAAGGACAGGGGCAGGGGTGAGGAGCATCCGATCGATCGCCTGGGTCACTGGTCATCTGTACCATCCTCTCAGTGACCTCCTTCAACAAATACTGCTGCAATGGAATATCCAAACCTGCCAAACTTACAGAGAAACATACAAAGAAAAGGGAATTTATTGAAGAGAAAGCTCCTGGTCCTATTGTAAAGAGAAATATGGACAAACAGCATATTGGCCTCTAAAGCTCACTGAAGTTTGCTGAAGCAGTGACAGCAAAAAAAAAAAAAAAAAAAAAAAAAAGAACAATGATGAGTCCAGAAAAACTATATGTTTTTATCCGACAAAAAAGGAAATTATGTTATTTCCAAAGGTGATATATATGCAGTGTATACAAAGTATATAATTTTTGTGCATGAGAAAAAGCCTATGCCATATTCTGAAAAAAATACTTTGAAATCAGTCTAATTACATTCTACCTAATTAATGTTATCCATATCTCATCATTAACAATTCAGAGTTAAATTCTCCCAAGATGGCAGAAGAGTAAGTGGAAGCTGCACAAACCTCCCCCAGGCCCAAACTGGAATTACAACTAAATTGAAAAGAAACCAGCCTGAATAACCTACTGAACACGAGCAGGAGAGAAGCCTTATAACCACGAACAGAGGAAAGAAGCCACTTTGCCACAATCAGACTAGGATGGAGTGCTCAAGAAGGCTGGCTGGGTTCCCACTGATGGCAGCTAAAGTTTTGGAGGGATATTTCAGTGAATGAGGATTCACCCAGAGAAGTATGGGGTCTAAACCCCAAGCTGGCCTCCCCAGCCTAGAGCACCAGAACTGAGAAAAGAACCCAAATAACATCTGCTGTGAAAAGCAGTAGAGTTTCTATCTGCCAGGAAGAGATGACTGGAGATGCAGGGAGACACTTAAGGACCAAAGCACAAAATTTTGTTTGTGACCTCTTACCTGGGCTCTGGCAGATTGAGGGCAGAGTATACTAGAGATGCATGAGGAGAGACTGGGGTTGGTGGCCCTGGGGAGAAAGCTGAAAGATCAGCTGCCATGACTCCTGTGCTCAGTCACTCCCCATATTACAGAAGACATCATTCTCAGGCAGAACACTCCCCACTATGTGGCAGTGGCCTGGAGGGAAGCAATAGCCCCACCCACAGGAATCCTTCTCACCCCACCCTGTGAAGCTTAAGCCAGGCTGCTGAGTAAAGCTGGGGACTATTTCAGTGATTAAATCTAATAGCAAAGGCAGATATCTGGAATCTCTGAGACTTTAGCTGACTTTCCTGTGGGCCTGGTGCTGGTAAAAGCCAGCCTTGGTATGCATTCTGGTTCTTTCTGCACACACCCAAGCCCAGCAGAGGGAGCCATCAGCTGTGGATTGCTGATAGCTCCAAACAGGTTGCCCAGGGTCAGTCACAGGCAGCATCTGACATAGGTCAGCACCAGATCTACCTAACACATAGAAACAAGCACATAAAAAAGCAGTCAAAATATGAAGACAAAGAAACAGGCACCAAATGAAAGAATGAGAGAATCCTCTAGAAGAACTAAATGAAATGGAGGCAAACAATATATCAGAGAATTTAGAGTAATGATTGTAAGGATACTCAGCAGCATGTAAAAATACAGAGAAACCATAAAAAAGGACCAATCAGAAAGAGATAAGGCACTATCTCTAATAAAGAGTTAAATTAAAACTAGCTAGCCTAGATAGGAATTTATTTTCATACATTAAAATGTTTGTTTAATTAAGGCTCAAAAATTAATTTAGTTTGTCTTTTTAGATATCTCAATATTAATGGCTCATCATTTAATTTCTCCTTGAATGTTTGTGAAAGGAGTATAAGTGAGTTGATACAAGTTAAATGACTAGAATAAAATTCAGTGGTTTTGTTTTTCCTATTAGACAACTAGCTTTCATCCTAAGAATAAATTGAAGGAATCCAGAGAGGTTGCATTAAATCCAAGTGACTTTTCTAAAGAAAAAGAAAAGGCTTCACAACACCAATGTTACACAAAATTTCAGTTTCAAGTAAAAGAAACCTTGAGATAGGGTTGATGAATCTTTTTGTTCAAATTCAGGCCTAATCATGTCTCCTAAAGGAAGACTTATCAGCAAGATGTTCAAAAGAAAATATTGACTTGCTCATATAAAGCTTTAAATCTCCTGCCAAGAAATCTGAAAAGACTAAATAAGGATTTTGTCTTTTCTTGTGAGATGAAGGAATAAAACAACCTTAGAAAACTGAATACTGTCATTATGGATTAGTGAAAAGACTTGTTCTCTTCTTCAAATAAAGCACCTTTACAACTACAATGTGTTATTTTTGTCTGAAGGCCACAACTAACAATAATGTCACCAAAAATTATGTCATATGTAATTTTGCATTTATTAAAAAAACTAAACGTTGTTACATACACATTTTTTGAACATCACTATGAGTTATTTCCAAAAGAAAACATCACTTAGTAAGGGAAGCTTTTATTTTTTTTCTTTTTCCTCTTTTCTCTGGCTTTACTATTGTTTCACTTTCCTTTCTAAACATTACATTTATTAGAAACCTAGTTTTAATTCTTGATGATTTGGCCTGCTTGTAAAAAAAATTAGGACAATTTATTTAACTTTATTTGAGGATGAAGAAATCTCTGTTGATCTAAATCACGTTATTGACAGAACAGCACAATGACAGATGATTTGAGGGCTACTAGCCTGGAGTTATCTTTCATAGTCTGAAATCCCCACTCTTTTCTCTTTGATTAAGGAACCAGTTTCTAGAAAGCTACTACTAAGATATGAATATGCTACTTCACTATCAGTTTTTCTATAACTAATTATTTAGCGCTCCTTTGGAGTACTTCATTGTTATCACTAAAGTGTGTTCTCCACTAAGAAGTAAGATACTCAAATTATGGGTCTCTGTTTTAGAAATTCAGGCTTGGACATAGCAACAGTATGAGAAATCCCAGTAGTTCAGAGGGTACAAAAAAGAACCAAAGAGTAAGGAGGCTCTTTGGATCTTCTGGACCCAATACCAACATGAGTATTGGGAAGGGGTGTGGGTTCCCACTACACCAACAGACACCCAGAGTGTTTAAGAATTCAGCTTAATTCTGACACCATCTACCTGGAGATAGCATCAGTTTCTGTGGGTTAAGGGTTGAGTCCTACACCAAATAGTCTATATCAAAGCTGAATTTATTACCCTACCAAGAAAGAGCTCATCACACCAGAACAACTTTGGAGAATCAATATGTAGGTCATGCTCTAAGCACAGACTCAGTTCTCAACGAAGTCTGAAAAAGGTTTATAATTTTTTCCTGTCTTCTATGAATATAGAAAAATACCCACAATCTAAACTAGCAAGGATAATCTTTAAAATATAGGTGAGGATTTTAATTTAGCTCCTTGTTTCATTGGGTTCCATGGTTAATTTTGACATAAGCAGGATATGGTGGAGCTGATGATACTGAATAAAAGTGTGCTAGGTTCCCCAATTTAATCTAATTTAAAATTCTTAGAAACTCTATTTTGTCTGAGATGTTATGTAATTTTACCAAGAAAGAGGCCAATTCTCATACTATGACATTTTCATCGTTATCTCCCTGAATATAGAATGCAGGTTTTTGAGAGAATGCAGGTTTTTGTGGTCATAAAACTCATCCTCTTTCCTCCACAGCATGCAAATAAAATGATTCTCTCATGCTTTCTGTGAGACCTTAGAAGTGTTTCTCTTTCCTTGGTACAAGGCATTTGAGGTAAAAATAAGGGAGGCATCATTAAAAATTATTTATTTTTTGTCAAAAATGGTTTAAAGTGTTGTCTTTATTTTCTTTATTCAGCTGCTAGCACCAATCTGAGCATTTCACTATTGTTTTCACAGCTACCTTCTGAAAGATTCGCCAGTCTCTGACAACTTTTCCTCAGTAAGAACTGTAGAACTTCAATTGCTCATGAATTTAGGAAGATTTTTTAGTAATTTTTGGTACCACTTTCTTACTAACTTTTATCTTATCATAATACAGTGAATTTTTAGATATCACAGAAATGCTTTTCCTGCTCACTTAAATTACTTAACTCTAACATTTTGGGTCAAGCAAGGGATGCTCATCTTTAAAATACTGCACACTATTTATGAGAGCTATGAAAAAAATAGAAATCACTTTATTTTTATTTACTCTGAAACTTGAGTATTTGAGCATACATATGTAGCAATTGTTTTTTCCAACCAATATTCCAAGCCTCGAGTTGTATACAGCAGATATCTAGCCCTTATTGTACACTATCATGTCTTTTTCCTACAATGGGCTTTCCTCAAGGTTCCTAAACAAGCACACTGTAAGAATGCCGCAGAAATCTCACCATTTAACATTTCCTTAGCAAATATCTCTTGGTTTTTCTATACTTCTGTTCTAAAAATGTACATATTGGATATGGTATAATAAACTCAGTGCTGCCACTGCAGGAGATGAGAACAAGGCTTGGTAGGAAGAAGCCTATTATACTCACAGGTCCCAGAGAGGGTCACTGCATGCCACATAGAGTCACAGGTGGTCAGAAGGTAGGATGGTCAGGAGGTAGAAGACAGGGGCTAAGGTGGACAGCGTAGGCCACAGTCTTATTGGGGTTTCCATGGGAAAGGCAAGACAGAGCAGAGTAAACAGTTCAGGATTGTCTATTTTGAATAACTCCAGCAGGCTTTGGGCTATAGAAGAGATCTTCAGTTGCCTGGTGTCTGGACCCAGGATGATGTAGGGCAGGGAAAATATTGGCTTGGTGTGTGAGAAGATACCTGGGGGTACAAACTCAGGATTGATTGGCTCGGATATGAAAAGCAGACTCACTAGCAAGTTGTTATTATCTTTGGAAATTAGCTAGCTTTAGAGGGAGGAATTTCTCCTCAGCCAAAAAAGGTATTTTAAAATGCCAAAACATTATAATATAAAGGAAAATAATATACACACCAATACAAGCCAAATTTCAAAAAGATATATCTTTGATTTCAGTGCCTTTGGTTATATTTTGCTTATTTGTTTGTTTTGTTGATTAGGTTCCTGTTAAAGGTGAGATCATATGGCATTTGTGGAGAACCGGCTGACAGTGACCAGAGGGGAGAGGGGAGGGAATTTCAAGGGAAAGGGGAAGGGTTTGGAGGAACAAGTATAAAGGACACATGGACAAAACTAGGAGGGATGGCAATGGGAGGGAGGTGGTGAGGGCTGGGGGGGTGGGCTGGGCTGGGGGTAAAAGGCAGAAAGCTGTACTTGAACAACAATTTAAAAAAAAGATATATGAAAACATCCCCAGCCAATACTTATATTGAGAAAAACTATAAATTTTCATCCATAAAATGCATATAATATTTTTAATTTTAAAAAATGTGGAAAATTCTTGAGTTACACTCTAAAAAGAAGTGTTAACTGTCAGAATCAAGTGAAGATATTTATTTAAAGTGCCATACAGAGGATAAGCATCAGGTATATCATATACAAAGCACCTTTTATGATAAAATATTGCTTGGTGGTGAGAACATCATGTTTTAAGTTTCTTACATTCTAATATGATAGTATGTTAGTGTGTTACTTATAGGCATTTCTCTATATTTTAGTTACATTTTAGAAAATGTGTTGAAGTGTAGTTTTCATGAAACACCTTATTTTTTCCACTTAAGAATAAAGAAAAATAGGCTCTTTGTTAGTGTTTCCATACAGAACATCTGATTTTCAGGAAGAGATTACTGGCATTCAATGGAGATAACTATATTTGCTGAAAATTATTTTAGGGCCCCAAAGTACCAATACCATGCGTTAAATTATAATGTGGGACAGTTACTTTCACTCTTTCTATGACTACCAGTTCCAAACTTGTAAATTATACTATTGCCATTTTACTTAAGCCTAAATTCAAGCAAAAAACTTTTCTAATTTCTTCTCCTCAGTATCTATATTTGTCATCTGTTTTTTCTGTCCGTTGTTTATTTAGTCAACCTACTTCCAGAAGAACTTCCTGATTTTCCTCTAAAAACCACCTTTAACCAGTTCTGGGACTGGGAGTATAGCTTGATTTCATCTCTTATTTCCCTGATGGCCATTTGATGCATATATATGCAATCAAACTACTTCATCACCCTAACAAACACTGAGTGGTTCACAAATGGACAGGTGACCCCAGCAAGAGCAGTAAAAACCTTAGATATCGTTTTGCTTGAGTTATTGGAAAACAATCAGCTCCTGATTGTTCTTTCCTTTTTTATTTTAAGGCAGTAAGCTGTAAGCCAAATCATTTTGGAAGTCATCGTGCCACCATATAGAAGAGCTTATATAAAAACATATAAAAGCAAGAATAGATTGAATCCTAATGACATCATCAGAGTCCAAGATTCCAGTTATATCTGAAATCAAGACATCCTTCTAGATACAGGTGTGAAATTTTTGTTGTTGTTGTTTAACACACTTGCAATAGGAGTTCTGGCTCTTTCAGAACATTTTTTAGGTTAAAGTAAAATGTATTTTAATTCAGTCTTACCCACTAGATACTCAAGAGAAAAAAGTATTTTTGAACATTAAATACTAAAATATAATCATGGAGGATGCCATTTTATTGGATTTAATTAACACACACACACAAAAAGAGAGAAAAAAACAGTGATACCATCTGTTGTCCTCCATTTGAACTCCTTATCTGTGATTCTAATGGGGGAAATACTCCAAGGGCATATACCGTAGTGACCAATAATGAGGCTCTGAAGCAAGACATCTAGAATTTAAATGGCAGCTCTACCCTTCATCAACTATGTAGCCTTAGGAAAGTTACTCTGTGCATCAGTGTTCTCATTAATAGAATTGATGAGAATTGAGGCAATATTACATGGGATTACTTTAAGAAATAAATAAGATAATATATGTAATGTACTTAAGGCAGCAGCAAGCATATTGTTTATACTTAATAAATGCCAGGCCCTGACTGATGTGGCCCAGTTTGTTGGGCATTATCCCACAAACCACAAGGTCATGGGTTCAATTCACAGCCAGGGCATATGCCTAAATTGTGGGTTCAGTCACTGGTCAGGGTGCTTATAAGAGGCAATCCAATTAATGCTTCCCTCTCACATCAATGTTTCTCTCTCTTTCTCCCTCCCTTCTCCTCTCTCTAAAAAAATAAATACTTTCTTAAAAATGCCAGTATTTGAATATTATTTTTCACTAACAGTATATATTATTTTCATTTATTCAATTATTATATATAATTATAACTCAAAGAATGCCCCCTTCTAAATCTCTTATAATTGTAATAATCTCTCTTGCATATTTATCTCCCTTCCAAAATCTTTGTCAATCATAGCAAGCAAGATTCTGACAAGTGCATTCATCTCACGGCTTTGATATTTATTAGATTTATTATGTTCAAAGCTCTGCCTGCACCCTAGAAACATAATAGTAGATAATAATTAAAAAATGATGCTCCTCTCATGGAATTCACTTTCTACAGGTGACATAGAAACCAAAATCAAGTATTTATTTATAATTTTGAAAAATATTATGCAGAAGAAACACAAAATTATTTAAGAACATATTCTGGGGTACCTGCTATAGGTATAGAAAGTCAAAGCTTTTCTTTAAAATTGGTTTTCAGTTGAGCTCTTCACAATAGTAGGAAAAGGAACAGATAAATATGGGGAGTAACTTGTGAGAAAGACCATCTTTGGGAAGGAGAATGTTAGCATGTTGAAAGAATGAGAAGGCTATTCTAACCTAAAACACAAACAACAAATGAAAGAATGGCAAAAGAGGAAATTCATAAGGCAGTAAAAAGTAAAGTCACACAGGAACTTTAAAGCACATAAAAAGGTTCTGATCTTGTTATTTTTAATATAATAAAAGAAACCAAAATCCTTTGAAAGGTCATTTTTTAAAAAATTATAAACAGTCACCCTGGTAGATTGTACCTAAAAAGGGTAAAAGAGAATAAAACAGAGTAGAGGAAAGGCTCAAATCTATTTCCATATAGTTGTAATAAGATATAAGTAAAGATGAGGCATATTTTGAAGGAGAAATAGAGAGAACTTAATGGGTTAATAATACATTTAGGAGTTAGAATCAACTGGCTTTGACAACTGATGTGTCGTGGGAACTGGCAGAAGAGTAAAAGGAGAATATTCAAGGATGCTACAGATACCTGGATTTTTAAAAGGTTAATGGTATAAATTAACTTTGTAGAATTGCCATTCACTAAGATAGGAACACTATTGAAAAAGAGCTTTCCATTCTGGGAGGAAAAGTAGAAGATACTGACAAGGGAAGGCTCACTCTGCAAAGACAAGAACACACACAAACATACAAATGTGCGCGCACGTGCACACACATCTTTTTTCAGGACATCAGAGGAAAATTTGTAAATATACTACTGAAACTTTCGTTTCAAGAAGTTAAGAAAGAAGAGAAAAAGAGAAAAAAAATCTAGAAGAAAATAATGACATCATAACAGAAATCAATGAAATAAAATGCAGACATACAATAGAAAAACCCAATGGATTCAAAAATAAGTTCTTTGAAATAAACAAGGGAATCTATAATCCCTTTCAAATCACAGTAAAAAATAAATGACCAATCTCAGGAATAAAACTGTAATATCATTATATATATATATATATATATCCTTACTCATAAAAAAGAAAATATTTTGAACAAAAGCATAACAATAAATTTGATATTTAATGAAAAGGACAAATGCGAAGTATCTTATCTGCTGCAACAATAAAGAGCTGTGAAATATAACCAGAGACATTGAAATTAAGAACAATGACAGTAACCAGAGTGGAGATGGGAGAGGGATAATGGAGGGAAAAGGGTGAAGGGTTTCCAGGAACATCTGTAAAGGATACATGGACAAAACCAAGGAAAGGTGGAATCAGGGGAGGGAGGGGGGAATGGCTGGGGTAGGAGGGAGACATGGGGAAAAAGGCAGACAACTGTATGTGAACAACAACAAAATTAAAAAAAAATGAAAAACAAAAGAGTTGTGAATAGTTCTAGGTCTGTTAAATGAAGTGAATACACGTAGAAAACCTTTCCCAAAAAGAAAGCTCTAGGAGCAGTTGGCTTCACTAATGAATTCTTTCAAACCTTTCAGGAAGAAATAAAACTCTTTTTACACAGACTGCTCATAGAAAATAGAGGAAATTTTCCAATATATTTTATAAAAAATATCATAATACTTATTCCAAATCTTACTAGCATATTTCATGAAAAAAATATACACCACTATCATTCAGAAACATAGCCATGAAAATCTTAAGCAAATTATATTTTTAAAAATCCTTTTAAAAAATAAGAGAGTAAGTCCAAATAGATTTATTCCACGAATGCTATGCTAGTCTTAAATATGAAAATTAATCACTGTGGGATTTCAAAATTAACAGGCAGAAAGAATGCTGAGAATTAATGGCTAGAGAAGTAGGACAATAAACAAGAGATCATGATGCTAGAACTCAAGGACAGAAAGCGATTGAAGAGGGCAGCGTGATCGTTATTATTCACTCCTTTCCCACTGCCATGAGTCAAGTTTAGGCCTGTGTAAGCCATCTATTGCTGGATAACAAACATCACAAAAATGTCTGTGCTATATAACAGTATTTATTTTGGCTATTAATCAATGAGTAAGTTGGGGTTCAGCTGATTTATTCTGGGCTTACCTAGACAGCTGTAAACTAAAGGTCCGTCCAGGTCTACTTCACATATCTCCCACATCCATAGCAGAGGTACAAGGGGAAAAGCAAATATGCAATGTCTTTTAAAGTCTTCACATTGGAATTGGCACATTATCACTTCTGCCTTTCTCTTCACCAAAGAAAGTCACATGACCAGGCCCAAAGTCAAGAGGTAAGGTGCACTTCTACTGGAAGGAAATGCAAGGTCAAGTGCTGAACTCTACCCTGAAAAAAGGTCAAAATGGTCTATTTCATGTGATGTACATTATGCCATTACACAAAAATAGTGAACTTTGATAACAAAGGGAATTTTTCTCCTTTGCAAATATTTAAACTTATGACAGCACATTTCTTAGTGTCAACTTTAGTGTGTGAGCAGGTGAATAGTTTTTCAAAATTCCTTTGGGTAAGGGAAAACCTAAATACTGAAAGGAAGGAGTCAATGGATTGGATCATGGAAAGCCTTGATCCCTAAGTCCTGAGAGGTCCTGGTGGAATGCAAATGCCATCACTTAGAGGACCCAGCTGGGAAACTGGAAAGGAAGCCGGGTGTTTGTTCTAAAGTCTCCCATTTCATCATGCACCTCTTGTGCCATCACGCTCCTCTTACATTACCATGGCCCCTCTCAGTGTTGCCATGAGACTAAAGGGTAATCACTGTGCCTCTCTGCATCATCAGGGCACATCTCTGCCTCACCACGTGTCTCTAGCCGCTCTGAGTTATCTCACAACACAGGTAATTACAGCTCCGCTAGCTTCAACATGTCTCCTGTTCAGAGACAACTCTGAACAGGAGTGTTACATTTTACAGGGCTTCTGAGGATCTGAAAACATGTGGGCTTGCATTCCTGGGGAGGCACACAGCATTTGGCATCAAAGTCTGAGTGACTGCACAGGCCGAGATGAACAGGAGCATTAAAGCCACTGAAATGGGTCTTAAGCAGGAGCCAGCAGGTAGAAAAGGCCAAAGGAGCCTGAGCCCGTACCCGTGCTCCATGCGAAGCATGACCATCGGAGCCCAGAGGGCAGCTTTATGGACTCTTGTGGACCTTAGGCACTTTCATTTTGTAGGCCCCTTCCTCGTATAAAAATTATATTTTACAACTTCATTGGTATAAAGATTATATCAATATTATGGTATTATCTATTAAAACATTTTCTTCAACCTAAAAAAATAATAATAGCAAAAGGCATGGGTGTGGCGGGGGGCGAGAAACTGGGTCAATAATTAAGTCTACCAAAGACCCTGCTGCCTGGGCTCACAGGTTTTCTAATGCAAGCCCACAAACAGAGCCTTTGCAGTGCATCGCCCTTATCTAAAAATACCCAAAATGCCTCCATATTTACAGATACATTTTGAGAAATTCTTTTTGCAGCAGTTACCATTCATTGTGCTACAGTGGTTTACCACTGCTGACATGGTTGATTTGGATCAGTGATAGATTCCATCACAGGGAGAGCACACAAAGGAAGTGCAGAGATCTAAGAGGCTGAGGGGCAGGAGAGTTCTAGCTGAAGCACTCTGTACTGGATAATGACTAATAAATCCAGCCAAATTCATTATCAGTTGACAGTTTGAATTTGAGATTAGAAGAGAGCTTGGGTCGTGATAAATGTAGACTATATGAACTGTTATAGGTCTTCAGAACTACTTTCAGCAAAAAGTGACTAATGTTGCAAACTGATCGGCAATGAATGATATTTCCATTCCCATGTGACCTGGCTGCATTGTTACTGAGTATTTTTCCTGTCCTTAAACATATCTCTTAACATACCTCCTTGTCTCCACTATCATTCTTCTCCAATCTAGCTGCTAATTTTTCAACAGATTATTTTAAATTAAATCCTTCATCACCTATAGAGCAAAGGTATGCTTTTAGTAAATAATTTCTTAATTTTTAAACACAAGGAACCTCAGATAATAATGGACCTTAATGAAATGTATGCAAAATAATATCACACTATTGTGATATTATTTATAGTTTTATTTATCTATGATTTCTAAACTTGAAAATCAAAACAAAAATCCTGTCATGGTCAATAACTATTATAGACCTTAGTATTACATGGATACTAAAACAGTGACAATCTTAAAGCTATCAGAATTTCATGTGGGGGTGTATATGCATACATATATATCTCCACAAAAATAAATACACTCAAATCCAAACAGTGATTATACCCACAGATAAGTGCAATTTAGAAAAGCATTCATTTTTTCCACATTAGTCAATTGCATTTTTAAAAATTCATGCATTACTTTTTATGATAAAATTAATTAAAGCCTCTCTTTACTGATCCACATGTTCAGTGTTCCGCCTGATGCACAAGAAGTAATTGAGAAAAATATCATCCCAGAGCCTATCCTTACGGTGAACTTACCGCAGAAGCAGAGGAAAGGAGGACAACAAAGGACAACATTATGAATGAATCTTGGGAAATATAAGTATACTAAAGAAGATCATTTATCATTATTGTTTTTGGAGGTGTTTTCTTTGATGAAATTAAAAGTTAACTTCCCCACTGAGCAGGATCACATACTCAAGTAACACATCATTTTTAAAGGTCATGAATTAGTTCCACTTTAATCTGAACCCACAATGTATTCATCTTTAACATATATTTTAAAAATATACTTTAAGAAGTTAAATTTAAAGTGCATTTTAGAAGATGAATCCGTACTAAAATAATCAAAAGTACAATATTATGGTACTGACATTACAGCATTAAAGTGAAGTAAAATCATTCTGTGATTATAAAGTTACCATAACTACACAAAAAGTCAACCCTTTACCAGTATAATTAAATGATGTTCCTTTCAAAAATATCTATGATATACTAAGCTGTCATGAAAACTATTATGTAGCAGTGAATATGTGCAAAAACTTTAGTTAATGAAGTACTAGCCCTTATAAGGTTGACATTCTCTTAAAGTTTCATAGGTCTTTATGAATAATTCCTTGGTTTTGTATTCACATATTTTCCATTATTCATCTAACCTCTTTAATTATTTATTTTACCTATTACTTTGACAGTGACACTACAATAGGCCTATTTAGAGAAACGTCCTTACGAAAAATTGAAATGAGTCCATGGGTTCTCACTTTTAAGGGTGTCATTTATTCTTCCATCACATATTCCAATCTTTGCCATAAAAAAAAGACAAGCTCTGTCTGCCACATTGCAAGTCAAAGCAGTTATCAGCTGCACTATCTTTATTCTACTTCTAAGTGGTTCTAAATGGAACACTGCTAATTCAAATATCCCTCATATCATTTCCTAATTTCTGTCTGAAGGTAATTCAAACTTTCTTTTAGTCCAAACTTCTTTCTGGGCATTTCAATTTCTTTATAATCAAGCAACAGACTTTCTTTCCAGGCACGATTCATATCATTTCCAACTATGACTTTTTTATTCCAGCCCTATCAAGTTTCTTGCTACTATACAAAATGTGAAAATGCCACATTTCCATCTTTTTCCTCCTTACTGAAACTGCCTATCTCTTCGGTTGTTGCCAAAAATTACCTCTTAGCTCTTATGTTTGATATTCAAATACCCAGTCCCATGGGGACATGTCCCAAAATACTAACTGGCACAATTGTCTGTTAGGTTCCCACTGTGAGAACTATTAACTATGGGCCTATCATGGATATAGTTGTGCAGTTTGTGCACTGCAGAAAGGTACTAAGGGAAGAGAATGACAACACGAATTCAATCAGTATTCCACTTGCTAAGCCTGTGTTCTAGCCCTATGCTCCAGGGAGGCAAAAAGATGGAGGAGGGGAGGAGGGTGCCTTTTTAAACCCAAAGATGCCTCCAATTTTCTGAACCATCCAGTGATAAGATTACCTTTGCTTAGAGGTAGAGCTTGTTTTAATGTAAGCATCTTAAAAGTGAGATTCTTTCTTCTAATTCACACAAAGTTGCAATATAGTCTAGCATGTAAACCTTGCTGGCTCTAATATCTCTTAGCTGTATATATAAAGTTGTCCTTCAATAAATTATAACTTGAGAACACACTAGGTACTTATTGATGTCCTAGTAACTGTAGGAGACGGTTTTGCATGGCATGGACCCAGCTCCCACTTGGAGATGCACAGGACCCACACCCATGGATAGGTTCTCCTGTAGGGAATCAGGCCTGCTATGTACCTATGCCACTTTGAGTCTTGCTTTTGCTAAAACTCCCTCACCCTGAATTGAGATAGCGAGTACTTACTGTAACTTCCTAAAATCGATGCTAAATCTTGCAAGGACCAGTGTAACCAATCCAACCACTTTTCCCTTTTCATTTGCAAATATCCTTCTTCTGTGATATGATTAGCAGCATCCTCTCCTTTGTTGTCTGTAAAAGGTAACCACCTAAAACCAACCTGTGCATAGTAAATAAGGACCTTCTTGTAATGTGCCAAGAACCCCAATAAAGGCCGGTCAAGGCAGAGGCTGCGGCTTTTGCTCCCCTTGAGAGAAAGCCATGCTGTCCCTTTTCCTTCACCGGACTCGGTAGTCCATGTGAATGTCTCATTTCATCCATAACAACTAGGACACTGCAGGCTGGTGTCTGCGTCAAGTAACTACCTAGAGTCTGGCACATATGAGACATTTAATAAGGGCTATATATTCAACTAATTATTCCTTTGGAGGACAAAACTGGGGAGAAAATTGTGTCAACTTTAAAATCTATGGATGAAATCCTGACATCAGTTTTCCAAGTATTTTATTCAGTTGGGAGTTAAAATTACTCACCATCATTTCCAAAACATCAAATTAAATTAGCAGTAAGTTTTAGGATGCCTTTGAATTCAGAAAATATCTATTCAAAATAAAACTGATTTGTTTTAATTCCATCTACATAATTCATTGGGATAAAATTTCCTTATTAGTTTCTTCACAGGGGAAGACAAATGCCTCATTAATTTTAAATGTATCCATCTGAGAATGCTATGCACATCAAATAGAATAATGACTGACATTATAAGGAACACAATAAACTGCATACCAAAATCAAATTGCCCACTATTCACTCAGAACAAATACACACCTTTATTTGTACTTTATAAGCTTCGTGAGGAGAAACTGAATTAGATATTTAAGCCATAGTGGGAGCTGGGGGATATTATGTGATGGAGAGACTGTCATTCTATCATTAGCAGTAATATCCTCCACAATGTGTACTATAGATATGTAAGGATCTCCCACGTGAAAATAATTCCTTACATTTAGAAATCATTTAACTGAGACATGTCCTTTTATCCAATTCCTCGTTTGAGTCAACACCATAAATCACAATAGAAATAAAAAAAGTTGTTTAGTTCAATTTCATATGATGCTCTTTTACCCAATTATTTAAAATACACTCATTCACATACTAAATCAACAAAATTAACCATTTTGTTTCTTAAAAAAATTGAACTTTTCATATATCTGTTGGCCATCTGTATGTCCTCTTTGCAGAAGTGTCATTCAGATCTTTTCCTCATTTTTTAAATTGGTTTGTTTGTTTTCTTGATGTTGAGTTTGATAAGTTCTTTAAATTTTGGATATTAACCCCCTATTAGATATATTTGCAAATAAGTTCTCCCATGCAGTGGGTTGTCTTTTATTTTGTTGAGGGTTTCTTTTTTTTTTTTTTTTCATAAAAACTGTCTTTATTTTTTCAATTATCCAAGTGTATTTTTTTATTGAGATATATTTTTCTTTTTTTTTAAATCAGTATTTTTTAATTGTTGATATTGTACAGTTTTCTGTCTTTTACCCCGCCCCAGCCCACCACCCCAGCCTTCCCCACCTTCCTCGCATTTCCACCCCCCATAGTTTTTGTCCATGAGTCCTTTATACTTGTTGCTCTAAACCGTTCCCCTTTTCCCCTGAAATTCCCTCCCCTCCCACTCTGGACACTGTCAGACTGTTCTCAAATTCAGTGTCTTTGTTTATATTATGCTTACTTCTTTGTTTTGTTGATTAGCTTCCTGTTAAAGGTGAGATCATATGGTATTTGTCTTTCACTGCTTGGCTTATTTCGCTTAGCATGATACTCTCCAATTCCTTCCATGCTGTCGCAAAGGGTAGGAGCTCCTTCTTTCTTTCTGCTGCATAGAATTCCATTGTGTAAATGTACCACAGTTTTTTGATCCATTCATTAACTGATGGGCACCTAGGTTGCTTCTAGCACTTGGCTATTGTAAATTGTGCTGCTATGAACATAGGGGTGCATAGATTCTTTTGGATTGGTGTTTCAGGATTCTTAGGATATAATCCAAGCAGTGGAATTGCTGGGTCAAAAGGTATGTCCATTTTTAGTTTTCTTAGAAAATTCCATAGTGTTCTCCATAGTGGTTGTACCAGTCTGCACTCCCACCAACAGTGCACTAGGGTCCCCTTTTCTCCACAACCTCTCCAACACTTGCTGTTTGTTGCTTTGTTTATGAAGGCCATTCTGACTGGTGTCAAGTGGTATCTCATTGTAGTTTTAATTTGCATCTCTCTGATAGCTAGAGATATCGAGCATCTTTTCATGTGTCTCTGGATCCTCTGTATGAGGGTTTCCTTTACTGTGCAAAAGATTTTAGTTTGATATAATCCTTTTTTCCTTTCATTTCCCTTGCCCATTGAGATATATCAAAACAAAAACAGAAAACATTGCTATAAGAAATATCCAAGATTATATTGCATATGTTTTCTTCTAGAATTTTTATGGGTTTGACACTTGTATTTAAGTCTTTCTTCCACTTTGAGTTTATTCTTGTGTATAATATAAGGAGGTGGTCTAGTTTCTTTTCTTTTTTTTTTTTTTTTTGCATGTATCTGTCCAGTTTTCCCAGCACCATTTATTGAATATAATCTTTTTACCCCATTTCATGTTCTTACCTCCTTTGTTAAATATTAATTAACCATAAAAGTGTGAGTTTATTTCTGGGTTCTCTATTCTGTTCCATTGATCTATATGCCTGTTTTTATAATAGTGTATCCTAATTGTATTTTAATAAAGAATAAAAATAAGTAAATAAATGATTTTAAAAGTTTGATAACTTTAAAAGTGTATCTGTCCAGAAAGTGGCCCTGGAAAAGGCTTCCAGAGTGATGACAGAGTTCTATTTCTTACCCTACATGAACCATTACAAACTTCTCACAATGGTATATTTTTCACACAAATGCCAAAATTATAATTTTACAAAGCTATTACTTTCTCAAAATCTTTCCGTGGTTTACTTATCTCACTTGTAAAAATTCAAAATTCTTTCTATGGTTTTACAAGGCCCTGAAGACTTAGCCCCTTCCAACTTTTTATTCACCAGCCTCTAAAACACATGAAGGGGGCATCCGCTGCAGGGCCATGCTGCACCCTGTGTCTTCAGCCTTCAACACTCTGCTCCGAGTTGTCATCGTGGTTCACCCACTCACTTCAGTCAGTGTCTGTGTAAATGTCAGCCTTTCAGAAATGTCTGCCCATCACTGCTATCTTTGTAGCTTTTTATTTTTATTTTTTTGTGTGTGGCAAAATATTTAAATTTATATTAATTGTTGTTCTTGAACAGTTTTCTCTTTTACTCCCACCCCAGCCCACTGCCCCAGCCCTCCCCACCTCCCTCCCATTTCCACCCCCCTAGTTTTTGTCCATGTGTCCTTTATACTTGTTCCTATAAACCCTTCCCCTTTTCCCCTGAAATTCCCTCCCTTCTCCCCTCTGGTGACTGTCAGCCTGTTCTCAATTTCAGTGTCTTTGGTTATATTTTGCTTGCTTCTTTGTTTTGTTGATTAGCTTCCACTTAAAGGTGAGATCATATGGTATTTGTCTTTCACTGCTTGGCTTATTTCGCTTAGCATGATGCTCTCCAGTTCCATCCATGCTGTTGCAAAGGGGAGGAGCTCCTTCTTTCTTCCTGTTGCATAGAATTCCATCGTGTAAATGTACCACAGTTTTTTGATCCATTCATTTACTGATGGACACCTAGGTTTCTTCCAACACTTGGCTATTGTAAATTGTGCTCCTTTGAACATTGGGGTGCATAGGTTCTTTTGGATTGGTGTTTCAGGGTTCTTAGGATATAATCCTAGCAGTGGAATTGCTGGGTCAAAAGGTAGATCCATTTTTAGTTTTCTTAGAAAATTCCATAGTGTTTTCCATAGTGGTTGTACCAGTCTGCAATCCCACCAACAGTGCACTAGCGGGCGCTTTTCTCCACAACCTCTCCAACACTTGTTGTTTGTTGCTTTGTTTATGATGGCCATTCTGACTGGTGTCAAGTGGTATCTCATTGTGGTTTTAATTTGCATCTCTCTGATAGCTAGCGATACTGAGCATCTTTTCATGTGTCTCTGGATCCTCTGTATGTCCTCCTTGGAGAAGTGCTTGTTCAAGTCCTTTGCCCATTTTTTAACTGGGTTGCTTGTCTTCTTAGAGGAAGTCGTGTAAGTTCTTTATATATTTTGGAGATTAAACCCTTGTCTGAGGTATCATTGGCAAATATGTTTTCCCACACAGTCGGTTCTCTTTTTATTTTAATACTGTTTTCCTTGGCCATGCAGAAGCTTTTTATTTTGATGAGATCCCATTTGTTTATTCTTTCCTTTATGTCCCTTGCTTTAGGGGACATATCAGTAAAAATGTTGCTGCGTGAAATATCTGAGATTTTCCTGCCGATGTTCTCCTCTATGACTTTAATGGTATCAGAGCTTTATTTAAATCTTTTATCCACCTCGAATTTATTTTTGTGTATGGTGTAAGTTGGTGCTCGAGTTTCATTTTTTTGCACGTAGCTGTACAGTTTTCCCAACATCACTGTTTAAGAGGCTATTTTTACTCCATTTTATGTCACTGCCCCCTTTGTTGAATAGTAATTGACCATAGAGACTTGAGTTTATTTCTGGGCTCTCTGTTCTGTTCCACTAGTCCATGTGCCTGTTTTTATGCCAATACCAGGCTGTTTTGATTACAGTAGCCTTGTGATACTGTTTGGTATCTGGTATGGTGATCCTTCCTACTTTGCTCTTATTTCTCAAAATTGCAGCAGCTATTCGGGGTCGTTTATGGTTCTGTATAAGTTTTTGAAGTGTTTGTTCTATGTCTGTGAAATATACCATTGGTATTTTAATAGGTATTGCATTGAATCTATAAATTGCTTTGGGTAGTATTGACATTTTGATGATGTTAATTCTTCCAATCCATGAACATGGTATATGTTTCCATTCGTTTGTGTCTTCCTTGATTTCTTTTTTCGGTGTTTTCTAGTTTTTTGCATACAAGCCTTTTACCTCCTTAATTAGGTTTACTCCTAGGTATTTTATTTTTCTTTTTGCTATATTGAATGACAATTTTTCCTTGATTTCTGCTTCTGCTGTTTCATTGTTGGTATACAAAAATGCCTTTGATTTCTAGATATTGACTTTGGATCCTGCTGTTTGGCCAAATTCATTTATTAGGTCGAGAAGCTTTTTGGTGGAGCTTGTAGGATTTTCTATGTACACTATCATGTACACTGCAAACAATGGCAGTTTTATTTCCTGCTTTCTGAGTTGAATGCCTTTTATTTCTTTTTCTTGTCTAATCACTGAAGCTAAGACTTCTAATACTATATTGAATAGAATTGGTGAAAGTGGACATCCTTGTCTTGTTCTTGATCTTAATGGAAAAGGTTTTAGTTTTTGCTTGATGAGTATGATGTTGGCTATAAGTCTCTCATATATGGCCTTTATTATGTTGAGGAATGCTCCCTCTATTCCCACTTTGCTGAGTGTTTTTATCATAAATGGGTATTGTATCTTATCAAATGCTTTTTCCACATCTATTGATATGATCATGTGATTTTTGTCTTTGCTTTTGTTTATGTGGTGTATTACATTTACTGATTTGCGAATGTTGAACCATCCTTGCATCCCTGGGATGAATCCCACTTGGTCATGGTGTATGATCTTTTTAATGTATTGTTGGATACGGTTTGCCAATATTTTGTTAAGGATTTTAACCTCTATGTTCATCAGCTATATTGGCCTGAAGTTCTCCTTCTTTGTTGTGTCTTTATCTGGTTTTGGGATTAGGGTGATGCTGGCTTCATAAAAAGAGATTGGGAATCTTCCATCATTTTGGACTTTTTGGAATAGTCTGTGGAGGATAGGGGTTAGTTCTTCTTTAAATGTTTTGTAGAATTCTCCTGTGAAACCATCTGGTCCAGGGCTTTTGTGTGTCAGGAGTTTTTTGATTACTGTTTCAATTTCATCTGCTGTTATTGGTCTGTTCAGGCTTCCTGCTTCTTCTTCATTGAGTTTTGGAAGATTATATTTTTCTAGAAACTTGACCATTTCACCTAGGTTTTCAAATTTCTTGGCATACAGTTCTTCTTAGTAATTTCTTACAATCCTTTGTATTTTTGTGGTGTCAGTTGTAATCTCTCCTCTTTCATTTCTGATTGTGTTTATTTGGGTCCTCTCTCTTTTTGTCTTGAGGAGCCTGCTTAAAGGCTTGTTGATTTTGTTTATGTTTTCAAACAATCAGCTCCTGAATTCATTGATCTTTAGAGTTGTGCTTTTAGTCTCTATGTCATTTAATTCTGCTCTGATCTTGCTTATTTCCTCCCTTCTACTTGGTCTGGGCTGTCTTTGTTGTTGTTCCTCGAGTTCTTATAGGTGTAGGGTTAGGTCGTTTGTTTGAAATGTTTCTATCTTTTTTAGGTAAGCCTGTATCGCTATGAACCTCCCTCTCAGAACTGCCTTCGCTGTATCCCATCAGTTTTGGGTTGTTGTAAGTTCATTTTTGTTTGTTTCCAGAAACTTTTTGATTTCCTCCTTAATTTCATTCTTGATCCATTCATTGTTTAATAGTATGCTGTTCAATCTCCACGATTTTGAGGGTTTTGGGTTTTTCCCATTGCAGTTGGTTTCCAGTTTCAGTCCCTTGATGTCAGAGAAAACACATGGTATGATTTTAATTTTCTTGAATTTGTTGAGGCTTGATTTGTGTCCTATCATGTGGTCTATCTTTGAAAATGTTCCATGTGCATTTCAAAAGAATGTGTATTTAGTTTCTTTGGGATGAAGGGCTCTACATATATCAGTTAAGTCCATTTCATCTAGAATGTTGGTCAATGCCACAATATCTTTGTTGATATTTTGTTTGGAAGATCTCTCCATTTTTGACAGTGGGGTGTTAAAATCACCTACTATAATTGTGTTGCTGTCAATATCATTCTTGGAGTCCTCTAAGATTGTTTTGATGTATTTAGGTGCTCCTATGTTGGGTGCATATATATTGACAATGTTTATGTCTTCTTGGTGGATCTTCCCTTGAGTATTATGAAATGACCTCCTGGGTCTCTCTTTATGACCCTTCTCTTGAAATCTATTTTTTTTCTGATATGAGTATTGCTACCTTGGCTTTTTTTTCCCTGTCCATTTGCTTGGAAAATTTGTTTCCAGCCCTTCACTTTGAGTCTGTGTAGGTCTTTTGTCCTGAGGTGGGTCTCTTGTAGGCAGCATATGTGTGGGTCATGCTTTCTTATCCATTCAGCTATTCTGTCTTTTGATTGGAGCATTTAATCCATTTACGTTTAAGGTTATTATTGATAGGTACTGATTCATTGCCATTTTTATATATGCCTGTGTTCCTCTCTCTCTCTCTCTCTCTCTTTTCCTTCCTTTCCTTAAAGCAGTCCCTTTAATATCTCTTGCAGAACTGGTTTGGTAGAGGTGTATTCTTTTAGACTTCTTTTGTCTGGGAAGCTCCTAATTTGGCCTTCTATCTTGATTGAAAGCCTTGCTGGGTAAAGTAATCTTGGTTGCAGGCCTTTGGTTCTCATTACTTGGAATATTTCTTGCCATTCTCTTCTGGCTTGGAGAGTTTCCAATGAGAAGTCAACTGCTAACCTTATTGGGGCTCCCTTGTATGTTACTTCCTATTTCTCCCTTGCTGCCTTTAAGATTCTTTCTTTGTCTTGGAATTTTGCCATTTTAATTCTGATGTGTCTTGAAGTGGGCCTCTTTGGGTTTCTCTTGATTGGGACTCTGTGTTTTCTGGATTTGTGTAACTTTTCGTCTCATCAAATTAGGGAAGTTTTCCATCATTACTTTTTCAAATAGGTTCTCTATCCCTTGCTCTTCTTCTTCTCCTTCTGGAATCCCTATTATATGGATATCATTATGTTTCATATTATGTTACAATTCTCTTAATCCCTCTTCATTCTTTTTGAGCCTCTTTTCCCTTTTTTTGGTCTTTCTAGCTGTTTTTTTCTACTTTGTTCTACATCTTGTTGATCTGATCTTCTGATTCATCAATTCTGCTTTTGATTACTTCTACTGTGTTCTTCAGTTCAGAAATTGTATTCTTCATTTCCTCTTGGCCCTTGTTGATAGCTTCTATTTCCTTTTTCATGTTGATATACTTTGCAATGAGTTCATCCTAGCTTCCCTGTAGTTTCTGGTAGATCATTGAGAGCTCATGAAGCTTCCTGACAACCATTGCTTTGAACTCAATATCTGATAGTTGAGTTACCTCCGTTTCATTTAGCATTCTTTCTGGGGCTTCCTCCTTTCCTTTCATTTGGAGATTGTTTCTTTGTCTTCCCATTGTTTGTAAGACTCTTCTTGTTAGCCTCTGCTTCTTAAATTGATCTGTTCTGGCTCCATGGGTTTATAGTGTGAACTTCTGTGGTAGAATACATGTGAGATTCAGTGGTGTAGTCTCCTTTGGGTATCCTGGTGTTCACAGCTTCCACTGTCTCAGCTGTTGGGATTCCCTCTCTTTGGGTCCAACTCTTTTTTTTCCCCACAGTTCCAGGTTTTTTTAATGTCTCACTCATGGGTATTTAAAAAGAGAAAAGAGCAACAAAAAATGAAAAAAAGAAAAAAAGAAGAGGAAGGAAGAAGAGATAAAATTGGAAAGAAAGGAAGAAGGAATAAAACAAAAAAGAAGGAAAGAGAAGCAAAAGTAATTGAGGGATAAAAAAATAAAAATAATAATAATAAATATAATTAAAGAAAAAGAAAAAATCCTCTTGCTGGTTTCAAACTGTCCAAAGTGGTTTTTCTTGTCTTGTTGGCTGCAATGGGCTGAGGGGCAACTGATATCACTTTTCTCCCTGTTCAACACTCAGTCATCTTTGGGCTACTCTCCTAAGAGCTAGCCTGCTGCCTCTCAGTGAAGCGCCTTGGGTGTGGTTTATGAGCCTCCTACAGAGCACACCCTTTCCTGAGTTTATGAGTGTGAGCTCCGGATCTCCTATGGGGTCCATGTGCCGATCCAAGTTTACGGGTGTATGTTCCGCAGGTTTCCTGCATTGCATGCACTCATCCTAGGTTCACGGGTATGAGCTCCAGGTCTTCCACAAATCCCCCTCCTCTCATCGCTTGTGAGCCTCAAGTTTCACGGGTGCCTCTGGTGGCAGGAGCTTGGGCATGCACTCCTCCCGGGGCTATGAGTGGGTGCTCACAGCCCCTGCATGTTTGCCACTCAGACCTTAACTCCCCTCCCTGTGACTTCAAACAACCAGGTCTCTCCCAGTGCTGCTCAAACCTTGTTTGGCTGGGGAGGGAGCAGTTGGCCTGGCTCCCTCCCTAGAGCCCTGTGGCAGACCCAGCAAGCATGGGGTCCGGGGCTTCAGCAGCCCTGGTCTCCATGCTGATCCCTGGGCCCTTATTGTCCTGAAAAACTCTCCTTACCATCTGGTTTTTCAATGTCCACTATAATTTTTGATCTCCTATTTTCATCTATGCTGTGGCACTTTTGGCCGTTTGCTCTATTCCTCCATAGATTGGCTAGGCTTTCCTCCCGTGTAGAGGGAAGTGGAATCTGCTCCCTCCTACCATGCCACAGTCTTCCCTCTCTGTTGGAGAGCATTCAGCCTGGTTTCAGGAGTTGTAAATCTCACCCCATTGTGGGCTGAGTAAGAGCCAAGAGAACCGTTTCATCTGGATCTGTTCTGTCAAGAGGACATGACCTACTAAGGAGACAGAGCTTATCTCCCTGGCAGGAGCTCTCTTTGTGCTTCATCCATATCTGGCTCCCAAAGCTTGGTTGGTTAGTCAATGATGGGTAAGACTCCTCATGGGAGGGGCAATCTAAGCCATACATGACCACTTGGGAGGCCCTCATGGAAGACTGGGGGGAGGGCTGCAGCAAAGAGGGGGTGATGAACCCTTGCCCCCTGGCTATTCTATTTTAACATAGCCAGAGTCCCCATTTCCATCTGGGAGATGTCTTCTGCTTCCTGAGCCTAATCAGATTAAAGCCTGAAACTATGACGGCAAGCAGTGCAGCCCTGTGCTGGCCAGGACGGTTCCCTGGGTGATCGAGCATAAGAAAGAATTTCTAAAGTCCTGTGAAACCTGCTTTGCTAAGAGTGCTCTCATTTAAATGATAAGGGTCCAAGGAGGAAATGAGAATGTCTCCCAATGTTTTGCAACCCCCTTTCCTGACAGACACTGACTCAGATTAAGCCCTCAGATTTCTTTGAAATGTTAAACCTGTATTCCTGTGTATTTGAACCCAATAAAAGCCTAGTGAGGAAGGGGCTCTGGGTCATTCTCCTCTGAGAGTTTGACCACCTCTCCTCCCCAAGTAGATCATGTCTTGGTAGTTTTATTTTCATCCATAATGGAAGGATGGGGCTCTGAGGGAAGAGCCCCCCAACATCTGGTGCCCAGGACAGGGGCCCCCTGCACCTCTCAGTTCTGTTTAGGCCTGTCTGTGGGTGGATTGGAGTCTCAGTGTTCCTCGTTAATGCAGTGTTTCATTCACTACCTGTTTTCTGAGGCCTCCAACAGCTCTTTTTTTAAAGCACCATTACCAGGATATACATATTTATCTCTCCATACTTATAAATAGGTGTATGAGCACCATGGCTTTCTCTGATTCACCAGTGGATAAAGTAAAAAACACAGCCCCCAAGAGCTCTGCTGTGAGTATCTTTTCCACTCAAGAAACCAGCCAGACTAAAATTAGGATCCTAGTCCCCTTTTATTTTTCTTAATGCCATGTATCACAATCTGAGAAATGTTATATTAATTTATTATATGATTTCCTCCTCTATAATATAAGCCCTAAGAGCAGAGACTTTATTTGTTCATTTCTGCATCACTATAATTTTTCACAATACATACCACATAGTAGGAGCTCAACAATCTTTTATTAAGTAAATGAAATAATCCCATGGACTGTAAACCTTGTATACCTAATCTACTTGAAGTTGTGTAGAAGAATTTAGTATCATTAAAGATAGACTGATATAGTTAAGAAGACAAATAATTGACAAGTCAAAATAACTTGGTACATCAAATGAAGTGTGAATCTGATCTATCTTTCTAGCCATATTATTACAGGTACTGTAATTTAAGGTTTCTTTTCTCTTTTAGTATATTACTAATACTTTTAAAATATAAATTCAGGGGAGAAGACTTCATTTACTTCCCATTGGACTTTTAAACTTTTGTTCTTAATTTTTATGCATGTCAGATAATAAAATAACTGCAACATAACTAGTAGGAGAATGCTTTCTCTAGAGAAAACAGTACTATCTGTATAAGAACGCTTACTGTTCAGAATTTGAACAGCGCATTTTTTTAAAGATCTGCCCTTATCATCTGCTGTGTGCCATTGAATAGGAGAGGCAGTGTAAAATACAATTTGTATACCAAAGATGGATTTGATGTTACCTGCAACTTTATAACTATTTTTGCACCACTAGTTTCTGTGATTAGATCTGTGTTAAGGGTATTTTATCCATAACTGCAATTACCTATTTATTTTAGTACTAAGGATTCCTGAGCACCAAGGGAAATGTTTAGAACATTAGTAAACAGAATTCATGGGGAGTTTTCTTGTGTAAGCAAAGCCATATTGAATATATTTAAATCTGTAGGTTTGTTTTTGAGGGAAAGAATTGAAAAGAATTAATGATGCTAATGTACATCTCACTTCTTTCCTTTTCCAAACAAAACCTATAGAAGCCACTATGTTTATTATATCTATATCTGGTTTAATCCACAGATAAAGTAAGTTCTTCCTCCAAAATTATTACATAGTCTTTACTCCATACCTATGAGGAATACATTCTAAGACCCCCAGTTGATGCCTGAAACCACAGATAATACAAAACCCTATATATACTATGTTTTTCCTTTAAATGCATACTTATAATAAAGCATAACATAAATTAGGCATAGTGATATATTAACAACTATAATAAAATTAAAAAATTATAATAATATACTGTAATAAAAATTTCGTGGTCTCTCACTCTCTCAGAATATCTTATGGTTCCATAAGATACACTTCTTGTGATAATATGAGATGACAAAATGCCTACATAATGAGATACAGCGATATAATCAGAATGGTGAGCAATTTAAAATTTATGAATTGTTTATTTCAAGAATTTTCTATTTTTATTCAAATACAAGCAAAAGTGTATATAGAAATTCTCAGAGGTAGAAACAGTGAGCCATGGATGAAATAAGACATCTGGAATGTGTGGACTCGGGAAACAAGTTACAGAGCAAAAAAAGGGCCCTTGGAGCTTAGCAGAAAGAAGCAGAG
Source organism: Glossophaga mutica (assembly GCA_039655065.1). Classification (NCBI taxonomy): domain Eukaryota; kingdom Metazoa; phylum Chordata; class Mammalia; order Chiroptera; family Phyllostomidae; genus Glossophaga; species Glossophaga mutica. The sequence goes on from CM077304.1 coordinate 82,459,389, forward strand.
GTATGCATCTTGAAGAAAGGAAGAGGGAGGAAAGGTGTGGCTGTGCTTGAGAGAGAGAGTAAGAGAGAGAATGAGAATGTGCTGGGTGTTCCATCTTGAAGATCTTTATCCCTTCTCTAAAGATGGATCTTAAGGGAAGTCTCAGGGGAGAATCTCAATAGAATATTCATCAGCTTTCCAAGTTTGTCCTTTCAGGGTTGTTGTCTCCACTAATTGGGTGACACCAGGGCAGGCAAGGAGTCATTACTTATTGCATCTGGTCTTGATGTCAGCCAGGACATCATCCCGCCTGGCCTTGCCTCTGTCCTCTGCCTGGAGCTGAAACACAACTGAGGTCTAGATGTTATTGCTAGTTTGACCAAAATTCTGTCTGTGTGGTCAAGAGTCTTGAGGCTTTCTTCCTAAGATTATTTGCTGTGGGTCAGAATCTCATTGTCCTGGGGGCTTAAGGTATAAGAGAGTAGTATTCAAGGACCTGTATGGGAGTCCTATGAAGCTATTCTCTAGCTGCCCTTATTTCTCTTCTGAAGAGAAAAGTCTAGTTCATGGTCTAGAACATGACTAGCAACATGCTAGGGAAGAAAGGTTAGAGGTCTAAACTGTGTGATTAGCGATATAAAATATTAGGGGGTCAAAACCACATGACCATTGATATTCTAGGTGAGGAAAGGTCACCCTGGGAGCCAAGTACTTGTTTTCCCAGTTTTGCCCATTGCTAGGTACCTGAGGCTTTCTGCCCTGGTGATCTTCTTTACCTTACCTGTGGCCCTGCTCTGCTCATTTCTAACTGCCTACCACACTCCCTCAAGGATTCTTGGCTCTGAATTCTTTAAGGGAAAGGGGTATAGGATCTCTTCTGTAGTTGCTTTCTGCTGAAGAGGGATGAAGTTTGCTTCAGAATCAAGTGATGCTTGTTCTCTCTCAGATAGATGATGAGACCTAGACACAGAAGTAGGTTTTGATGGTGTCTAGAGCAGGTAAGAAATGGTATTCCCAGTGTACGAGTAGGGCTTGTACCCTGGTGGAAGCAAATTGTGTTATAAATCTCAATAATTCCAAGTGAAATGAAGGGGAAAAAAATGAAACATCAGTTTGGAGGGTTGTAGCCAACCATGTACAAAAACTGGAAAAATTCAGGATCCAGTTTAGTTCATAGGTGCAAAATAAAATTTTAAAGAAAACTAACTGAACTAGAGTCAGAATTTTCTATTTAATATATCAGACTGAAGTTGACCGTGGATAACTGAAACTATGGAAAATGAAACTGAAAATAAGAGAGACTAGTGTAGTTTTTGTATTTGAAGAAGGGGATTTTGTTTTTGGCTTACAGCCATTTATTTATTAAGCAAAATTATTAGGCATATAGCATATATTGATACTGTGTTGGGTGCAAGAGCACAAAGATCATTAAAACACAACTGCTTTTTCACACAGCTCCCAAACCTCTGGGATTAAGAAAAAACTCATAGGCAGACAAAACAGTATGGTGAATACCAGAGGAAAAGTGGGTAGGGCAGTAGGAGAGGATAAACAAAGGATAAATAATGATGGAAGGAGACCTGATTTTGGGTGGTAAACACATAATACAATATAGAGTTGATGTATTTTAGAATTGTTTACCTAAAATCTATATAATTTTATTAACTAAAGATACCCCAATATATTCAATAAAAAATGGGCTGGTGGCACTTAGAGGATAGGATGGATGACCCCTGACATTCATTCATTCCATCTCTAAGATTCTATTAGAAGCCTAAAAATATGTTAGCAATTACTTTAAAAAGACACAATTTCTGTCCTTTAAGGGACATAAAGCTGAGTAAAAATCAGTCCCTGGCTCTAATGGATTTATAGTCCAGTGAGGAAGACAGGCATATAAAAGTAAATGTCACAAGTATAATGGAGCAGTAGCAGCCTGCACAATATATTACAGAGACTCAAAGAACCTGGGAGCTTTAGGAATGGCTTTCCAAGAATTCTTGAGATGTCTCACAAAATAAGTAGACGTTATACACATGAATGAGTTATACAAGGTAATGTGTAATGCCATTTCACAGAGTACTGCAAAGCATCATCAGGTGAGGAACAATGAGGCTAGAAAGAAATCTGGGCTCACATCAGAAAGATACCCATAAACCCACAATGGCTGAGACACTCAGCAGGTGATTGGCATGAGCAATGTGAGAGTGTGTGGAGCATAGATGTGAAGAGACACAGACTGATGGCAGAGGGACCAGTTGGGAAACATGACTAAATATCCAAGAGAGAGACAATTAAGGCCTGACTAGTTTGGAGCAGTAAAAATAGAGAAGAGGACACATATATGTCAATATTTCAGGGAGTCAATCAGGAGGGAGAACCTTCTTGGTTTATTAGAATTAGAAGGCAGGTGAGAAAGAATGAAAGAAATAGATGACTTACATGGTTCAAGAGAAATTAAACAGAAACAGCTATAGAATTGCCAATAACAGAAGTGGATTAGTTTATTCAAAATATTTGATGCTTGCTCCCTCTAGGTTAATTAATTATCCATTACCAGATGTTGGCATCAAGTTTTTTTCTGTGACTTGCTTTGGGCAGTTAAATGGGAACAGAAGTGAAATGATCAGTTTTCCAAAATAAATTGTAAGAACAATTTTAAGGTTATATTATGTTCTATTTCCTCAAAGATGAGGTTAACAATGTCTCAGATCAAGGTCATGCTAGTTCAGCTCTGGGCCGAAGACAACATGCACAGCACAGCCTCACAGCAGAGCTGCCACTGACCCAGAATGCACATGTAGCATGAGAAGGAAATAAACCTTTGTTATCATAAGCCACTCTAACTATTGGGATGTTTATTTCTGCAGCATATGTGAGCTTCATTAATTCAATAGCTACCCTAATATTAGTCTAAGAATAAGTAACTCTCTGGACAACTTAATGAGGAATAAATGGAGTGGGCTTTATAGACGTTTAGAGTACATAAGGACTGCTATAAGAAACAAAATTGTTTTTAGGAGGCAGGTACAGAGGCTGGTGGCTAAGGTTTAAGTCAAGTAACCTCAAGGAAAAATGTCCTGAAGCCAAAGAGTAAGCTCAGGATTCAAAAAGAAAGGATCTTTACTTTCTATGATAACACTAGAGTTTAAAAGGCAGCTGCATATTGGTCTAGATAAAGACAAGGACCTAGAATAGGTCTTCCAGAAAATGCTGATTTTCTAAAGGAAGTACCTGCAACTTGAATGGAATCAAAACACAATGTCTAGGATGGATATTAATTAATGGTAAAATTATATGTAGCCAAGTTCACTTTGTGAAACTACATTGCAATCAACTGAACATATACAGTTTTATATCCTGACCTGACCTTACCCTGCAATACAACAAAAGGTAGGTTAGGCATTTTTATTTTTATTTATTTTTATTATTTTTCTTTTTGGTTTGAGCTATTACTATTGTTCCCATTTTTCACCCCTTCCCCTCCCTCACCCATTCCTAACCTCTCCTCACCCCAGGTCAATCCGTACATTGTTGTCTGTGTCCACAGGGTTGTGCATAAATGTTCTTTGGTTAACCCTTCACCATCTTTCATCCTATTACTTCTCCCTCCTTTCCATCAGCTGTCAGTCTATTATATGTATCTAAGCTTCTGTCACTCTCATTTGTTAACTTATTGTGTTCACCAGATTCCATACATAAGTGAGATCATGAGGTATTTTTCTTTCACTGACATGCTTAATTCACTTAGCATAATTTTCTCCAGGTCCATCCATACTTTTACAAAATGGAAGAGTTTGTTCTTTCTCACTGCTGTGTAGTATTCCATTGTGAAAATATACCACAGCTTTTTCATCCTCTCATCCACTGGTGGACACCTAGGCTGTTTCCAAATCTTGGCTATTGTAAATAGCACTGCTATAAACATAGTGGTGCATGTATTTTTTTACTGGTGTTTTAGAATCTTTGGGGTATTCCCAGAAGTGGCATTGCTGGGTAAAAAGGGAGCTCCATCTTTAATTTTTAAAGGATACTCCATATTGCTTTCCACAGTACCTTCCTGATATTGAGTTGTATTAGCTATTTGTAAAATTTGGAGATTAAATCCTTGTCAGATGTATCATTGGTGAGAATGTTCTCCCCTACAGCAGGTTACTTATTCATCTTGAAGATGGTTTCTTTAGCTATATAAAATATTTTTAATTTGATGTAATCCTCTTTGTTTATTTTAGTGCCTTATGAGAGATAGTATCAAAAATACTGTGGATCATACCTCAGAATAATAAAGGCCATATATGAAAAAGCCTACAGCCAACATCATTCCCAATGGATAAAAACTAAAAGCATTCCCCTTAATATCAGGAACAAGACAGAGGTATCTTCTTTCACCACTCTTATTTAACATACTTGTGGAGGTCCTAGCCATAGCAATCAGACAAGAAAAAGAAAAGGCATACAAATTGGAAAGGAGGAAGTAAAGCTGTAACTATTCCCAGATGACATGATATTGAACATAGAATACCCTAAATCCTCTACAAAAAAAAAAAAAACAAAACAAAAACAAACAAACAAACAAACAAAAAAACCCTACTAGACCTAATAAATAAATTCAACAAGGTACAGGTTACAAAATTAATACCCAGAAATCAAAGGCATTTTTATACACCAACAATGAGCTATCAGAAAGAGAAACTAAGAATACAATTGCATTTACTATCGCAAAAATAAATAAATAAATAAGGCACCTAGGAATAAATTTAACCAAGAAGGTAAAAGACCTATACTCAAAGATCTATAGGCCACTGAAGAAAGACATGAAGGAAGATACAAATAAGTGGAAGCATAAACTGTTTGTGGATTAGAAGAAATAACATCATAAAAATGGCCATTCTACCCAAAGCAATCTATACATTCAATGCAATACCTATTCAAATACTAATGGTATACTTCACAGAACTGTAACAAATATTCCCAAAACTTATATGGAACCAAAAATGCCTCAGCAATCTTGAGAAATACAAAAAATGAAAAAACAAAATTGGGGGGATCACAACTCTTTATATCAAACTATATTACTGTAATAAAAAAAAGCCTGGTACTGGCATATAGATCAAAGGAACAAAACAAAGAGCCCAGGAATAAACTCACACATGTATGAACAGTTGATGATTGACAGTGGTGGCACGAGCATACAGTGGAGTGCAAATAATCTCTGATAAATGATGCTGGGGAAATTGGACTGGTACATGAGAAAAAAATGAAACTAGATGAACAACCTATACCATATACAAAAATAAACTCAAAAATAATAAAAGATTTAAATGTAAGATGTAAAAACCGTAAAAATCCTAGAAGAAAATACGGGGAGCTTGGGCATTTTTAAATTGCTAGATGACATATGCTCTGTTGTAGCAAATGGGATGGAAGCCTGTCATAGAGAATGAATAGATGTAAAGTCCAAGAATAGTCTCTCCAAGAGCATTTCCACTTATCTTTATTATATTCTTCTGTGTAGTAGCAGTAAACACTTATCCAAGATAGAATATAGACATATTTTGATACTTGAAAATTCATAAAACATGTTGCATATAGCTTTGCTTAGGAAAGTACCTAAAGATAGTGCTTTAAAAATAAACAGGAACTGGGCAAAAAAGTGAGGGAGATGTGGCCCAAGAAAAGAACATGTAGTAAAATGTATCAGGTGAAATGCTGCACTATGTTTCTCTTTAGCTAGCGGGCTCTGTATTAGTATACATTGAATCAGCCACTGTCAGATGGTAGCACAAAATATTAATTTGTTGAGAAAAATCACATATAAATTGCTGTAACATCTGCATTATTTTCTGACACCACCCATATATATATGTTAATAGGCATGGCAGGAAGCATGAGTTGTAGCTGAACAGACTGCATAAAATATTCTTATATGTGTGTGTTGTTTGCATAATGGCATCACATTGTAAAATAACTACATTTGCTTTTTCTCCCAACAATATGTTCTTGAGATTTATGAACAGTCACAGAGATAGATCAAATTCACTCTTTTCAACCACTAAGAGTCTTTTTCTAAGATCTGAGTTTTTAATATGTTTTACATTTGTTCTAATTATAAATATACTTTAATTATTTCTAATAATTTATACTTCCTATTATAATTTTATTACTACTTTTTCTCCTTTCTTGAATTTTTATGTTTATTCTCTAACAGTTTAGAAATATGTATGTATTTTCTACAAATTCATGGTAGCTTTTAACTTTATAACATACTTTTCTATTATAAATAGTGTTGCTGTGAACATAGGGGTGCATAAGTTCTTGGGTTTTTTTTTTTTTTTTTTTGCCTTCTTAATCATGCAAATAGTTTTTTAAGATATTTTTATTGCTATTCTATTACAGTTGTCCCAATTTTTCCCCCTTTGCCCTCCTTCACCCATCCTACCCCCATTCCCACACTCAATTCTCACACTGTTATCCATGTCCATGGGTCATTCATATGTGCTATTTAGCTAGTCCCTTCCCTTTCTTTCCACCATTATTCCCCTCCCCACTCTTCTGGTCACTGTCAATAGGTTCCATGTTTCCATGCCTATGGTTCTATTTTGTTCGTTAGTTTCTTTTGTTCATTAGATTCCTCTTATGGGTGAGATTATATGGTATTTTTCTTTCACTGACTGTCTTATTTCATTAGCATAATATTCTCCAACTCCATCCATGTTGTTGCAAAGGTAGGAGTTATTTCTCTCTTTCTGCTGCATAGTATTCCATTATGTAAATGTACCACAGTACTTTTTATACACTTGTCTACAGATGGGCACTTAGACTGTTTCCAACTCTTAGCTATTATAAATAGTAGTGCTATGAAGACAGGGGTGCATAAGTTCTTTTGAGTTGGTGATTCGGGATTCTTAGGGTCTATATTCTCAGCAAGAGAATCGCTAGGTCAAAAGGCAGTCCCATTTTTAGTTTTTTGAGAAAATTCTGTACCGTTTTTCACAGTGGCTGTACCAGTCTGCATTCCCACCAAACAGTACACTAGGATTCTCCACATCTTCACCAATACTTGTTTTTTGTTGGTTTGTTAATGATTGTCATTCTGACTGGCATGAAGTGGTATCTTATTGTGGTTTTAATTTGCATCTCTCTGATGGTTAGTGATGTTGAGCTTCTTTTCATATGTCTATAGGCCATCTGTATGTCCTCCTTGGAGAAGTGTCTGTTCAGATCTTTTGCCCATTTGTTAATTGGATTGTCTCCCTGGTGTTGAATCATATGAGTGCTTTATATATTTTGGAGAACAAACCCTTGTACAATATATTATAGGCAAATTTGTTCTCCCATACAGTTGATTCCCTTTTCATTTTGTGGATGGTCTCTTTAGCCATGCAGAAGCTTTTTAATTTGATATCATCCCATTTGCTTATTTTTCCACTTATTTCCCTTTCCCTAGCAGATATATTAGCAAAAGCATTGGTCCAAAAATATACTCGACATAAGTGAATTTGGTAAAACAGTGGAATACAAAGTCAGCATTCAGAAATTGATGGCATGTTTGTACACCAACAATGAAATATCAGAAGGGAAAACTAGGGGAAAAAATCCCATTTACTATATTAACAAGAAAAAGAAAGTACCTAGGAATAAATGTAACCAAGGACATAAAAGACTTCTAGTCAGAAAACTACAGAACACTGAAGAAAGAAATTAAGGAAGATACAAATAAATGGAAGCATACACCATGTTCATGGAATGGAAGAATTAACATCATTAAAATGTCCATGCAACCCAAAGAAATCTATAGATTCAACACAATTCCTATTAAAATATCAATGGCATATTTCACAGTCTAGAAAAAATACTTCAAAAATTTATATGGAAGAAAAAAGGCCCCAAGTAACCTCAGCAATCCTTAAAAATAAGAACAAAGTGGGAGGGATCACAATACCTGATATCAAACTATACCACAAGTCTACTGCAATCAAAACAGTGTGGCACTGGCAGAAGAACAGACACATAGATCAATAGAACAGAATACAGAGGCCAGAAATAAATCCATGTCTCTATGGTCAATTAATATTTGCCAAAGGGGACATGAGCATACAAGGGAGTAAAAATAGCCTTTTTAATAAATGATGATAGAAATGGACAGCTACATGAAACTAGACCACTGACTTACACCATACACTAGAATAAACTCAAAATGGATAAAAGACTTAAATATAAGTCATGACACCATAAGTCTTAGAGGAAAACATAAGCAGTAAAATTTTATAACATACTTTTCTTCACATGGTTTGTAAACAGTACCTAAAATTATCATTATCTCTGTGCCCTATGCAAATAAGACAAGGACCTTATCAGATTTTTTTCTGTAAAATCCCCTGCAAACAGATTCCATTTTTTATAAACTAGAGTTTTCTATTCTGATATCAATTTGTTAATGTATAGCTGACTTTACTCAATTTAAGTTATTGAGATGACATTAATAAAATTCATAGGTTTCAAGTGTACAATTTTATGATACATCAACTATATATTGCATTATGTGTCTAACAACCAAAGTCAAATCTTCTTCCAACCTCATATATTTGACCCCCATTACCTTTTACCGGCCCCTGCCCCTCTTCCTTCTGGTAACCACCATTATGTTGTATGTGTCTTTGAGTTTTTGTTTGTTTTTCTTGTTTGTTCATTTGTTGCTTTCAGTTTTATATCTCACATATGAGCGAAATCATATGATACTTGACTTTTTCTGTCTAATTTACTTCACAGAGCATATTTTCAAAATCCATCCATGCTATTGCAAATGGCAGTATTTCATCTTTTCTTACAGATGAGACATAGGCCATTGTATGTATGTGCTACATCCTCTTTATCCAATCATCTATCAAAGAACACTTCAGTTGTTTCTATGTCTTGGCCACCATGAATAATGCTGCAATGAACATAGGATACGTATATCTTGGCAAATAAATGTTCTCAATTAGGGGGGATAGATACACAAAAGAGGAGTTGCTGAGTCATATGGTAACTATCCTTAACTTTTTGAGAGGCCTCCATACTCTTTTCCATAGTGACTGCACCAATTTACATTATTACCTCCAGCATGAATGTCATTTTCTCCACAACCTCTCCAACACTTGTTACTACCTGTCTTGTTGATAATTTAGGTCATTAAATACATCTAAAGCCAGAGTGTAAGCAATTTGAAGAAGAAGCAAAAGAATTAGAATTCTAAAAAGAAATGTCAAAGAGAAACGGTGATTTAGAAACTATTCTGGGGAAGGGAAGGCATCCTGACAACTATTATTCAGTTGATGTGGTAGGTATTTTTCCACAAGTACCTTAATTCACAAAGCAAAACAGAGTCTAATAATTTAATTTAGCCATACAACTAATTCTCTTTGTTCTTCAGGCATGCTTCTGATTATAATTTGACTTTTCATGACCCATTATAAATCTGTTCAGTTATCATTCCAATTTCCATATTTCAGTCCAAATAACTCTGAGACACATAGAAGGTCTAACCCTTGGCCGATTCCATCAAGGTGATGATGCTATTCCAAGGTCTCTGAGTATTCAGCTCATTTTGCTGTAAAATGTGACTTCTTTAAATGTACCATGAGATGCTAACCTGATCATTGCTTGTCTCATTTGCACCCACATTTGAGGAAATCCTGGCTACTACCTATGTTGAGTGATCAAATAACTGCATAATGCAGCTCTACCCATTTCAAATGAACTAGGGATGCACAACTGACCTACATATAGCATGGTATAATGCAGAGGGGAAGTCCATGGGCTTTGAAGTCTGCCTTTACGATTCAGATTTGACTCTGTACAGGGTAGCTGAGATATTTGCTAAGTTACTTAAAAATGTTCTAGTTTTCATGTCTACAACATAGAAATGATAATATAATGTCCAACTCTTAGCATTACATATATTAAGTGAGTCGATACAATTCTAAGTAAAATACTTAGAATAGTACATTGTATGTACTGAGTACTCAATAAATATTAGTAGCAATCATAGCAAAGATGATATGAATATAATACTACCCAGTTCAAAGAGGATGAAGAGGGCTCTTCAGAATATCTCTTGTGTGATTCACAAAAAAGAAATAGAGGGGACTTACAAGTTTCTGGTCTGAGTTAGGTCATATAAAACATACTGGTTCATGAGTAAAATAAGCCTGAAGAAAAAGCAGTCAAAAAGGAGAGTAAAATAAAGCATATATATAGAGATAAAGCAAAGGTAAGAGAAGCCACAAAACTACTCAGGTGTGGAGAGAGGATCCGGTTCTGGATTTTTCGGTTTTCTGGTTGGTCTCTTTAGATAAAACTTATTTTTTAATTTTATTATTTTATTATTTTTCAATGAGTATGGAATTGCCAGTCATATTTTGATAATACACAATGTCTTTCTTCCCATCCCCATCTCTAAGCCACTTAACTGGCTTTCTGATTCTTGCATCTATAAAATTGTACCTTTTGTTTGAAATTTGTGTAACTTAATTTTTTGAACCTCTCTAGTCTTTTCCATCTTGCTCTGCAACTGTCACTCATCTGTCATATCAATAGTGTGAATAGCATCATAATTAGAAATAAAAATGATCTGAAACTATAGGAAATCAAGTTGAAGTGAATATAGGAAATACATTGTCCTCCCAGACGCAGGATGAATGTTTATGGGCTCCATGTTAAGAAAAATATACCTCCCCCCACATGTTACCAGGACATAAAATAGGGATATTTAATTATTTAGAGTCATCATTTCATTAACACAAATTTCTGACACTTGCATCCATCAGTCTCATCCCCAGCTTTCTCTTTATCTGTCTCTCTTTTTGCCGGTCCCTCCTTGGTCTGTTTCTCTCTGTTATGTTTTCTCTCTTTTGCTCTTTTTCCTTAATATGTATCTGAACTATCACTTCTAAAGCACTGAATTTTAAGCTTCCTCTTCAAATCTCTGAGGAGGCTGCCCACTTTTGAAAAACATTAAACTGTATATCATACAGCTCAGATTCTAATGGTTAAATATTTACTAATGGGAACAGGTTGATAATATATTGCTACTTTAATTAAAAAGGATGATGGAATGGCATTTTAAATAGCAATGTTGTTCTCTAAAACTGACATAGTTCCATTATAAGAAAAAAAAAAGCCTAAGTCAAACCTACAGTTGAACATTTTTTCTTCCAGTGATAGGGACATTTCAGTTTAAATTTTTAATCTTCTAACAAAATATTCACTGCCAAAGAAGAGGTCCTTATCCAATTTCTCATTTTTGCCTGAATTCTAGCACTAGAAAGGCACCAGGATTATTTCCAGTAAACCGTAAGTGTTCAATGACTAGAGGAAAATGGGAATAAATTTCTAAACAAATCTAGTGGAATAGCTATAAACTAGATTTTTCCAAAAACAGTTATTTTTATTTCTTTTGACAGGTATATCACACTCTTCTTCTGTTGACCCTTGCATCTCAGAAAGGAGCCTCCGGTCACTGGATGTTAGCACTAGAGGGACCTGTTCAGCGATGTACTCAGTGCCAGACCACTTGGTATGGTAAAGCCAGAGCCAGAATGCTGGCTTTTGGCAGCTTACCTGGGGCATTTTTCAACCATATTATGTGTTATTTAAAAATAATTTTCAATCTCTTATACCATTCTTTCAATGTTTTTTGTTTCTGTTCTTACTATATAGAAGTTTAATTATGACTTTGGCTAGGACATTAAGCTATTATTAAAATAATAATAAATCCTCTCCTTTTTTATTTTTAAGTTTAGTGTTATAGGAAAATAAATCCAGGAACATCAGTATGTAAAGGAACATGAATAGAGGACTCATGGACAAGGACAATGGGGGGTGGGATTGACTGTGGGAGTGGGGGGTGGGGTAGGGGTGAGCAATGGGAAAAATGCAGGATAACTGTAACTGAACAACAATAAAAAACGAAAAAAAAAAGAAACATTTTGAGTTTGGATTTGTTAAAACAGAAGATGAGTTTTGTTTTGTTTTTAAATGGCAAACAATTCAAATATACATACAAATATAGACAATAACAAATATATATTTATCAAACACCTAGTTCTGTAACATTTTAAAATTTAACCATGTGTATTTCAGCTTATTTTTTAAGTATAAAACATAGCCAGAGGTCAAGGATCTGTGTATTACTCTTTGATCCTTTTTTTTCAGTAGTAGCCACTCTCATATTCCTGGCATTTATCATTCTCATAAATGTTTTACCTACTTAATGTCTGTATATCCATAGGCAATACATAGTATTTTGTTATAATACATATAGCAATACAAATAGCAGCATATTGAATGTTTTTGGCAACTTACTGTTTTCTCTCTCTTGATAACTACACCTCTAATTTATTTGTTTGGGTGGCTGTAAATTTTCCCATTTCATAAATATATTGTTGTGTTATCTTTTCTACTGTAAATGAACATCTGGTTGTTCACAATTTTTCTTATAAATAACTTTACAATGAACATTCTTATCATACCTCCTTCTGTACCATGTCTATTACTGTAGAATATACTTAGTAGAGGAATACCTAGGCCATTGGTGTTTTCTTTCTCAAAATGACCATATCATTTTAGACTGTACTTATACCAATCAGAAGAAGATGAGAACAAGAAATTTCATCTCTGTACATCCTCAACCATACCTGTTACACGTTATTTCTAGATTTGAAATTATTTCCTCAAATGGGAGTAAAGTGATACTATGTTGTTTTTTTTATTTGAATTTTCCTGGTTATCAGAGAGGGAAAAGTATTGTATTAATTTCCTATTGCTATTGTAACCAATAACCAGTAACTTAGTGTCTAAAAATAACACAAATTTGTTTTTTCACATTTCTAGGAGTCAGAGTCAAAATGGGTTAGCAGGGCTACAACTCTTCCAGAGACTTCCAGGGATAATTTGCCTCTTTGTCTTTTTTAGCATCTAAATCAACCTGTATTCCTTCATTTGTAACTCCTTCCTCATGCCTCATCCAACCTCTCCCTTTGGCCATCACATCTCCTCCTCCTCCTATTCTCTGAACCTCCTGTCTCATTAATCTTAAAAGGAGCTTTGTGATTACACTGGGCCTACCACATAATCCAAAAATGATCTCCCTATGTCATAATCCTTTATTTATTCACATGTAAAATGTCCCTTTTATCACTTGAGGTAAAAGAATTACAGGTTCCAAAGATTAGGATGTGGGCATCTTTGAGACACTATTAGCTGGCCTACCACAAATAGATATTGACAATTTGAAACTATTTCTAAGGAAACTACATATTTATATCAATTTGTCTATTTTTTTACTTGGTCATCTTTTTCTAGTTGATTTGTGAAAGATGCTTTCTTTGAGGAAATATTTTATAAATATTAAAAGTTTGTCAGTTATAAGCATTGAGAATGTCTTCTTCTACTTTATGGTTTGTCTTTTCATTTCTGATTTTGTGCAAAGTTTTAAATTTTATTGTAGTCAAAATTTAGCCAAATTTTTTCCTTTAGAGTGTGGTCTTTTGCATTTTGTTTAAAATATTGCCTTGACTCTTCTTGGTACTTTAGTTTTCCCTATGAAATTATATATCAGCTTTCCTTGTTCCTTGAAAAGTCCTACTGGAAATTTCAGTGAAAGTGATTTAAAGTTACAGATAATAATGGAGAGTGTCAACATCAGTTTTTCCTTTTATAGCTTTACCATTTTGCACTTTTCTCCAGAGTGGCTTTCTTCTTCTTTATTTAAATGTAACTTAGAGCTTTTGTTTATATTGAGACTAAGGTTTGTTTTTTTCTGTTTATATATTCTAATTGATCATCACTGGTACTTAGGAGAGGCTTTTAATAATTTGTCTATAGATGTTCCTGTAATTTTTATCTAGACAATCATGTGTATTCATATGGATATTATTCTCTATTTCCAATTCTTACACCTCATACATGGATTTTTGACCATGTAGGGCTTCCTAGATTTAACTAGAAGCACAACTGTATCATCCTTCTGAGTGTAAGGAAACTTCTAATGTTTCATCTCTAAGTGTGATGTTTCTTATGATTTTGAATGATATGTTTCATCAGGGCAAAGAACTTGGCTTTTTCTAATTACAAGTTGGATAAGGGTTTTATTTTGAATGTTGAACTTAATCAACTGCTTTTTTCATTTATTGAGATGATCATTTGCTTTTATCTATTATTTCTTTATTAATATAACATCTTTGCAAAAAATCACCCATAAATTCTAAAGATAACTCTTCTTGATTAAAGCATATTTTCTTTGAAAACTGCTGAGTTCACCATACAGCAAAATAAACTCAACATGGATAAAATACTTAAATATAAGTTGTGATGCCATAAAAGTTCTAGAGGAAAACATAGGCAGTAAAATGTCAGATATCCCATGCAATATCTTTGCTGATATATCTCCTAAGGCAATGAATATAAAGGAAAGAACAAACAAATGGGAGTACATTAAAGTAAAAAGCTTCTGCATGGCTAAAGAAAACATCAGCAAAATGAAAAGGGAACAAACTGTATGAGAAAATATATTTGCCAATGATACATTGAACAAGGGTTTGGTCTCCTAAATATGTATAGAACTCATACAACTCAACACCAGGAACACAAACCATCCAGTTAAAAAATGGGCAAAGAGCCTGAATAGAAACTTCTCCTAGGAGGACATACAGAGGGCCCATAGACATAAGAAAGAATGCTCAGCATCACTAGCCATCAGAGAGATGCAAATTAAAACCACAATGAGATAACACTTCACACCCATCATTAACAAATCAACAAACAACAAGCCTGGCAAGGATGTGGGGGAAAGGGGACCCTGGTGTACTGTTGGTGGGAATGCAGACTGGTGCATTCACTGTGGAAAACAGTATGAAATTTCCTCAAAAAAATAAAAATGGAACTGCCTTTTGACCTAGCAATTCCACTGCTGTAATTATACCCTAAGAATTCTGAAGCACCAATTCAAAAGAACCTATATACCCCAATGTTCACAGCAGCATTATTTACAATAGCCAAGTGCTGGAAACAGCCTAAGTTCCCATCAGCAAATGAGTGGATCAAAAATTTGTGGCATATTTACACAATGAAAGGCTATGCAGCAGAAAGAAAGAAGGAACTCGTACCCTTTGTGACAGCATGGATGGAACTGGAGAGCATCATGCTAAGTGAAATAAGCCAGGCAGTGAAAAACAAATAGAATATGATCTCACCTATAAGTGGAACCTAATAAACAAAACAAAGAAATGAGCAAAGTGGAACCAGAGACATAGAAATAAGGAACAAACTTACATTGACCAGGTGGGGAAGAAGGATAATGGGCAAAAAAATGAAAGGTTCTAGTCAAGGAACATGTATAAATGACCTATGGTAGAAGACAACAGGTTAAGGACCAACTGAAGGAGCAGGGGTGGTGTGGTGGGTGGGGTAGGGTGGTGGATCAGAGGAGAGCAATGGGGGAAAAATTAGGAAAATTCTAATTGAATTGATACGGGACTCAAGAGTTAGGAAATTTTAGTTTAAGGTAAAAAGTTATAAGCTTAGCAAATAATGTATATGTCAAAGCTTTTGTTTCAGAGACAACAGATAAGGCCCATCCTGGCTCCTGGGAAAACAGTCGACCTCCTGGGGCACTGCTAGAGATTACTGCTTGGGGACAAGTGGAGACATCCAGGCCATTGTGTTTCAGGGAATGGCAGATGACCACCCCCCACCCCTCAAAAATCTCCCTACCCCCCACCCCCAACAGCTAACTGCCTAAGACAGGAATGTTGTAGTTTCATCTACCTAATCCTCCCTGAATTTCAAAACCCCTCACCACACCTTGTTTATTCTCTGGTGTAAAAAGCCTTGCTGGAAAGAAAAGGGGAGATGATCTATTAGGGTATGAACCCACCATCTTCTCAGATCACCAGCCATCTGAATAAAGTGCCCATAAAGATTCAATCGCTGTCATTGCTTATTGGGTTTGGTAGTGACAAGCAGCCTGAACACCAGTCTTTTCCATTTTCAGAACAATAAAAAAAAGAAAACTGCTGAATTCAGTTTACCAATATTTCATATAAAAATCATGTGAGATTTTGGTCTACAATTTTCTTTTTCTTGTCTGTCTATGACTTGTTTTTATAGAAGGATTTTATTTGCCTGATTTTTTATAAGATCAGAACTGTCTGTTTAAAGCGTGACCAATTAAAATTTTTTTCTATAAAATAGCCTGGGATTGAGAGAGGTAAATCGATGGAGGGATGGGTGGATGGATAGAAGTGAAGAAAGAAAGAAAAGAAGGAAAGAATAAAGGAAATGTAAGGAAGGAAGGATAGAGGAAGGAAGGAAGGAAGGAAGGAAGGAAGGAAGGAAGGAAGGAAGGAAGGAAAGAAGGAAGGAAGGATAGAAGAAGGAAGGAAGGGAGGGAGGAAGGGAGGGACGGGAGAAAAGAAAGTGGGATTAGATTATTGACTAGGACTACCTAGACTTTTGATTAAAAATTCAGGTGTTTAGTGCTTACTGTCTTAAATTTTGTGTCTTCTCAAAGCAATCTGATAGTTTTTTTTTATAAAAATTATCAGTTTTTCTTAGATTTTCAACTGTGTTTACATGCTGTTGTTCATAGCATTCTAACTATAGGGCTGAACAAAAGTAGGTCTATATTTGTGAGCATACAAATACAGTTTATTTTTGTTAGCATTATAATCATAACCTGCATTTCTTTTTTTAAGATTTTTATTTACTTATTTTTAAAAAGGAGAAGGGAGGGAGAAAGAGAGGGAGAGAAACATCAATGTATCATTGCCTCTCATGTGCCCCCTACAGGTAGCCTGGCCCGCATCCCTGACCGGAAATTGAACAAGCCACCCCTTGGAGCCATAGCAGCCAGGGCTACATATCTTTTTCCAAATGAAAAGTCAAAATCTTCTTTGTCCACTCCTGTATTTTTAACTTCTACCATATCTGTGTTCCCTTTTTTGTGCCTCATCTTGATATAACTCACTTAGTCTTGTTCAAGATTTGTTAATTTTTTTAGTTTACTTTTTCTTTTTTATAATTTATTTTCATACAACAGCTTTGGTTTTTCTTGTTTAACTCAGTATTACTTTTTCCCCTCTTTTGTCAGTAATTGTCCTTATCTTTACCTTTAACATACTTTCTTTAGCCTTATTCTCCAGCTTCTCAATTTGTGTAACTAATACAGCTTCACTCTTTGTTCTTATTACTATAAAGATTATATACATACATTCTTTGATATATTCTATGCATTTTGACATATGGCAATTTCAAGTTTATTTGTAAATAGATTGTATTTTATGCAACTAAAAGGAACTAAGGAGTGCAGTTTTTTTTGTTGTTGTTTTTTTTTTATTCCCCACCCCCTTAGTTCATGACCATGGGTTGCACACATAAGTTCTTTGAGTTCTCTGTTTCCTATATCATTTTTATCTCTCCTCATCTATTTTATGCCTACCAATTATGCTTCTTATACCCTGTATCTTCCCCCATTATTCTTCCTTCCCCCTCCCCTCTGAAATCCCTCCATGTGATCTCCATTTCTCTGATTCTGTTCTTCTTCTGGTTGTTTGCTTAGTTTTTGTTGTTTGTCTTTTCTTTTAGGTTCATTTGTTGATAGTTGTGAGTTTGTCATCATTAAGATTTTATTTATTTTTAGAGAAAGGGGAAAGGAGGGAGAAAGAGTGGGAGAGAAACATTGATGTGCAAAAGAAATGTAGATCAACTGCCTCTTGCACATGCCCAACTGGAGACCTGGCCCAAAATCTAGGCATCTGCCCTGACCAGGAATTGAACCAGTGACCTTTTGGTTTGTAGAAGGATGATGCCCAACCCACTGAGCCACACTAGTCAAGGTGTAGCTTTCAATTTTTAAGGAACCCTCTTCCATTTTGATTCAATTGTCTTATAATTATTTATAACATTTAGTGATTACAAAGTGAGCCACAAAATCTAGCTTCTCTTTTTGTGACCCATATCCATTTTTGGTTTATTCTTCTGTTACTTATTCTTTTTTTGTGTGTGTGGTTTCCCATTTATTTATTTTTTTTTATATTCTATTGATTATGCTATTACAGTTGTCCCATTTCTCCCCCATCATTCCCCCCTCCCTGCACACCCTCTCGCACCCACATTCCTCCCTTTAGTTCATGTCCATGTGTCATAAGTTCTTTAGCTTCTACATTTCCCATACTATTCTTGTCCTCTCCCTGTCTATTTTCTACCCACCGTCTATGCTACTCATTCTCTGTACCTTTCCCCCTCTCTCCTCCTCCCACGCCCCTGTTGCTAACCCTCCATTTCTGTGGTTCTGTTCCTGTTCTAGCTGTTTGCTTAGTTTGCTTTTATTTTAGGTGTGGTTCTTAATAGCTGTGAGGTTGCTGTCTTTTCACTGTCATATTTTTTATCTTCCTTTTCTTAGATAAGTCCCTTTAACATTTCATAGAATAAGGGCTTGGTGATGATGAACTCCTTGAACTTGACCTTATTTGAGAATCGCTTTATCTGTCCTTCCATTCTAAATGACAGCTTTGCTGGATAGAGCAATTTTGGATGTAGGTCCCTGCTTTTCAAGATTTCAAATATTTCTTTCCAGCCCCTTCTTGCCTGTAAGGTCTCTTTTGAGAAATCAGCTGACAGTCTGATGGGAACTCCTTTGTAAGTGACTGTCCCCTTATCCCTTGCTGCTTCTAGAATTCTCTGCTTCATTTGAATCTTGGGTAATGTAATTACGATGTGCCTTGGTGTGTTCCTCCTTGGGTCCAACTTCTTTGGGACTCTCTGAACTTCCTGGACTTCCTGGTAGTCTATTTCCTTTGCCAGATTGGGGAAGTTCTCTTTTATTATTTGTTCAAATAAGTTTTCCACTTGTTGCTCTTCTTCTTCCCCTTCTGGGACCCCTATAATTCGGATGTTGGGTTGTTTAACCATGTCCCAGAGGTTCCTAAGCCTCTCCTCATTTTTCTGAATTCTTATTTCTTCCTTGTTTTCTGTTTGGTTTTTAGTTTCTTCCTTCTGGTCCACTCCATTGATTTGAGTCGCAGTTTTCTTCCCATCTCTATTGGTTCCCCATGCGTCTTCCTTCATTTCACGTATTGTAGCCTGCATTTTTTCATCTACTTTGTGAGCAAAATCAACCAATTCTGTGAGCATTTGATGATCAGTGCTTTGAACTGTGCATCTGATAGTTTGGCTATCTCTTCATGGCTTAGAGGAATTGGCTCTGGAGCTTTCATTTGTTCTCCGGTTTCAGCCATTTTTGGTGGGGGGTTTTTTGTTGTTTTGTTTTGGTTTGGTTTTAGTCTGGTCGAGGCTATTACATAGTTAGGGGTGGAGCCTTAGGTGTTCCTCACAGCCCAGTCGCTGGGTTGTGACACTATAGGTGGGGGCGGGGTCCGAGAGGGAAGAATGGCTCCTGCTCCTCTCTCTCCTGGATTCAGTCCCTTCCGCCACTTCCCCTCTGCCTGGACCGTCTGTGAGCGTGAATGTGGAACCACCTGGTCAGCCAGCCGCCTTGTGCGGCCTCACTGGGTCTGCACAGTTGCCCCCCTGTGCCCGGGGTTCTCCAGCTGCCACCTGTGGCCCCAGGGATCACCAGCTGCCACCTGTACACCTGGGAACTGCCAGCCGCTGCTGCTTGCGTTCCCGGGTCTGCACCTCCACTTTTTCCTGCCGCAACTCCGCCCCTCTTACCGATCTGGATGAATGGTTGTTGGACTTCCATACATTCAATTTTCTATAAGTTCTGGTTGTTTTCTTGTTTCTAAATATTTGTTGTCTTTAATTTTGGTTATGAGAGGAGGCACAATGTGTCTGCCTATGCCTCCATCTTGGCTGGAAGTCTAGGAGTACAGTTTTATTTTCATCATACGGTTTTGAGTTTGTAAAATTATCTCTTCATTAGTAAATTTTAATTTTACTTTTCTTTATGGACTGTATTTTTAAAGACTTTCTCATAAAATATGCAGTAAATATGTGCAGAGGTTGTATAGTACTTGATAAAAGCTATTTTTTAAAATGTGTTAGGTACATGTTAGAATATCTACCTCACAGTTCTATTTTGCTAACTCAGTTATTAAATTATTCTACACTCCTACACAGTTTGCTTTCTTTTCTCACCTATTAGTTTTTTATAGATTTCCATTAAAAAACCTGTGCTTTCTTCTGATTTCACATATTTTCTGAGTCACTACTCTTACATTTTTAAGAGTTGGCTATCTAATAATAGCAATTCTCCCTTCCTCCTAAATATTATAAAGAACTCAGCAAACTTTCCCATCAAGTATAATTATTTTATTATTGCTTCATTTTAGTTTTCTTATTTTTAGTCTAAAATGGAATATTATTGTTAATTTAAATTTAGGTAACATACTTTATCAACATGGGTTACTGCATTTGCTTCTTAATTTGGCCATGCCTCTGAATTTTCTTTTTTTTCATCCAGAAATAAGCTTAAATATCCCATGAAGGGTTGAAGATGGTCTCATTTTTTGACAAATGTGAAAGGTAACTTTATATCACCCTCACTCTCAAATAATAGTTTGCCTGTTTATACTATTGGAGAAAACTTGTTATTTTTTCTAAGCATATTGACCACATTTCACCATTCTCATGCATCCTCTATTGTCTTTGCTGATAAACCTGTTACCTTTATACAGATATTCTGTCACTTTGCTCTTGTAACTTTTAAAATTCTAGAAGCCTACCTTTCCCATTACCTACCTCTCTACCCATCAATGTATAAAATCTATTTTTAATTTAAAAAGGAAATTTTGATGGGGAGACACCAGAGTTCAGGTTTCAAATTTTTAATTTGTATGTAATGATGAGCCAACTGAGACAGAATATCTCAATTATTTTAATAAATAATTATTGAATCTTATTCACCAGACAACCAGCCAGACACTGGATGTTCTGTCTCTGACATCAGTGTGTAAGGGGTCTGGGGACAGTGGCATTGTGACACCAGAATTATGTTGTGTGGTTCTGAACTGACGAGGTTAGAATACATGATCACTAGTCTTTTTAATAATGCTTATTGAATAATTCTCATTTCAATTTAAACATTCTTTGAACTTATTTAAATTATGCATTGAAGTTTACCATAAAGGTTCTAATTTACCCTAAGAAAGGGTGAGTGTATGTATAACTATGTCCAAGCATCCCAATAAAGTCATTTTTTTTTAAATCTCTCATCTAAGCCAGCATTTCCTACAAAATCATCCTTACTGATTACACTAAATATATTTTAAGATGAATGTTTAGCCTGTGAGCCACTAGCGCATAGAACTGGTGTCCCATCCATGCAACTGGGACCTCAATGCTAGGTAACAGTGGGTTAGGCCTATTACCTTAGCCTCTGCTGTTGTATTATTAAGTGAGTTTCTCAGGGTCACAAGCCCTTACAGTCATGGAGTTAGGTTTAATATTTACCCATTCTGTATCCATGTACAGTTGTTTTTGTTTTTGTTTTTTTCCATTATACTAACAATCAGTCTATTCAGAGTTTATAAATGGTTTCAACTACAAAGCCATATTTTCCAGATGGGGCCAATTTTTAAAAGAGAAAAAAGAGGACATTAGAATGATAACATATATCCCAATTGGTATTCAAGTTTATGGTCTTATAGCTACATTGTTTGTTGACTACTGTATTAAGGGTTTTTTGTTTTGCTTTGGATTTTTTTTGTTTGTTTTCATCTTTATTGTATTTTTTATTACCACTTAGTCCCCTTATACCAACGTCTTCCCCCCTGTAATCATCATGCTGTCATCCATATCCATGAGTCCTTTTTCCTTTTCCCTCAATCCCTCCATCCCTACCCCCGCAACAGACTACCTGTCATCCGCTCTCCATCTATGAATCTGTCCCCATTTTCCTTGTTACTTCTGTTTGTTAGATTCCACATATGAGTGAAATCATGTGGTATTTGTCTTTCTCTGATTGGCTTATTTCACTTAGCATAATGTTCTCCAAGTCCATCCATACTACTGAAAAGGGTAAAAAAATTTTTTTACAGCCTAGTAGTATTCCACTGCATAAATGTCCCATAGCTGTTTTATCCACTCATCTACTGATGGACCCTTCAGCTACTTCCATTTCTTGGCAATTGTAAACAATGCTTCAAAGAACATAGCGGTGTTTATGTTCTTTTGAATTAGTGTTTGGTGTTCCTTAGGATATATTCCCAGAAGTGAGATCACTGGGTCAAAAGGCAAATCCATTTTTAATTTGTTGAGGTATCTCCATACTGCTTTCCACAGTGACTGCACCAATCTGCCTTCTCACAAACAGTGCAAAGGGGGTCCCCTTTCTCTACATCCTCACCAGCACTTGTTGTTTGTTGATTTATTGATGATAGCCATTCTGACCAATGTGAGATGATATCTCATTGTGGTTTTAATTTGCATTTCTCTAACAATTAGTGACATTGAGTATCTTTTCATATGTCTATTGGTCATCTGTACATCCTCCTTGGAGAAGTGTCTATTCAGGTCCATTGCCCGTTTTTTAATTAAGCTGTTTGTTTTTTTGGTGTTGAGGAACTTTGTAAATTTTAAATATAAACCCCTTATCAAATGTATCAGTCAATATGTTCGCCCATTCTGTGGATTGTCTTTTTATTTTGTTCATGATTTGTTTTGCTGTGCAAAAACTTTCTAGTTTGATGTAGTCCCATTTGTTTATTTTTTCTTTTGTTTCTCTTGCTTGGGGAGATATATCAGATAAAATATTGCTATAAGCAATGTCCAAGATTTTACTGCCTATTTTTCTTTTACAATTTTTATGGTTTTGGATCTAACATTTAAGTCTTTGATCCATTTTGAATTTATTCTTGTGTGTGTTGTAAGAAGGTGATCTAGTTTCATTTTTTTGCACATATCTGTTCAGTTTTTCCAACCATTTATTGAATAAACTATCTTTGGCCCACTGTATATACTTGCTTCCTCCGTCAAATATCAATTGACTATAAAGGTATGGGTTTATTTCTAGGCTCTGCATTATGTTGCATTGATCTATGTGTCTGTTTTTATGCCAGCACCGTGATGTTTTGATCACTATGGCCTTATAGTATAGTTTTATATTAGGTAGTGTGATTCCTCCAAATTTGTACTTCTTTCTCAAGATTGCTGTTCCTCCTATGCAGGGCCTGTTGACTATTCTATTAAATTTTTCTTGAAAGTTTTTGAAATATTCACTTGTTTCAGGTGAGCTCATTATAAATTAACCAAAAAGTGATTCAGGAAGAAAATAATAAGCTTCCAGAAACGAAGAAGTAGTAAAATTATCTCTTTATCACTACCAAATGGAAAAATATGAAGTCAAGTTTATAGTCAGCATTTTATGAATATTCAGAGTGAACAGAAAAGGGAACAAATTTTGTTTCCTGTAAGAGGTATGAAATACACTCTTACAATAGTATCATCATAACTTTTCATGATTCTAAGGGGTAAGTTCAATGGTTCAGTGTATTTTCTTGGACTTACTTGAGGATACTTTGTATAAACTCAAAGTTGAAAAGAATAAAACCTTAGTTTTATCCTTGTGGCTAAAATCCTAAAGTATTTGGAATCACCAATAAAAGAAATTATTTGGCATTCTATATTTTGAGTAAGAAAACTCTTTTGAAATAGGTCTAGCCTCTGTTGAGTTTCACGAAAATAAAAAATTGCAATGTGCTTTGGCTTGAATTCTAAGGTGTGATTCTGCCAAGGTTTGAATTTCCCAGGAATGATATAGAGTCAAAATTTTCTCTTGAAGGTACAGATACTTCTCATTTAAAATATAAAATTATACTTGTTTCCAAAATAAAATACTATTCAAGTAATCAATTGTATTAAAAAATGATAGAAACATCCATAAGGAAAACTGCAACTAGCCTCTCATGTGGTCTAGGGTGCAAAGTTGGTAAGCATGGAAATTTGTGTACACAGACACTTCTGTGGCAACCCCCAGCGGTTCAGCACATCAGGATTACCAATATTCTGGTGACCAATTTCACCCATAAAAATCCTCATAACTATTGATCTATTTCTTTTGTTTCTGGAAATCCAGTTTTCTTGTATCCATCAAACACTTGGTTTATAATCCATCACTTGGCAATCAATCAAGTGCAAATATCTCTTTACTGCTATTCTTTTAATTAGCAACATTTGTTTTCTATTCACTTTTTGTCTTTTAGAAGCAGTTGATGGTAAAGTTTGACTGAATAACAAATGCTGATGCATACCAGATTATAAGTGTATCTTTGAGAATCTACTTGTTAGTTTTCACTTTCACCCTCTCCTACTGCTGTCTGACTCAAAAGCCTGTATGTCTCCAAAGCATTTTCAAACTTATTGGCTAGCCTCACAAAAAGTGATAGATCAAGTGTTCCCATTGTTCAGAACCTGAGATTCAAAGCTAATATTTAATCATTACCCTCTCTCTGTGTTGATATCATGCAATCTCTTGTCCTTGGTTGTCAACTTTGAGATTAGACAATGATAGGGATAGTCACAGATGTATACTTTACATAAAGCCAAAATAAATTGTTCTCTTTTGGATGTTCCTTGTGTTGTCACTGACATCTTCAAAGATTCAACTGCTTTGGGAAATTAGATTTAATTCCAGGGAATTTAAAACTGTCAATATAGTATCGCTGTAGCCAAATGTGTACTGTTGTTGGCTCTGTATAATTAAATAACTCTATTAAAGTTCTTGTGTCTTTTTTCATTTTCCATACACCTTTTTTAAAAAAAATCACTATTTGCTTCATCTATTCTTATATTTCTTTTGTTTCATTAATTTTTGTAACACTGTTATGGTTTCTTTTTTAGGATCCATTTTTAATCCCTTTATAAAATGTTTAGAAATCATTTTAACTTCTTAACATCTCCAAAAATACAGGAACAGATATACAGAAGCCCTAAAATATTCTCAAGAAATCCTGAGATATTTGTTCTTTCTATACTTAAATACCAAAGTAAATTAGAATACAGAATATATATTTATATTTTTTTATCATTTAAAAAGTGTGCATATGTTACTACAATCTCAGGATTTATTACTTTGTAAAGAATTATATTGGTATTATACCTAAAAAGGAAGCTTCTAGAACTTATGTGGAAAAAAGTTGCCAAAGTTTAATATTAATTTTCAAATTTGCATCACTTTAAATTTTAAACTATTTTGAAAACCAGAGTTAAGAAAACATAAATTATAGATAATGGATAAAGAAAATGTGGCATATGCAAAAAATGGAATATCATTCAGCCATAAGAAAGAAGCAAATTTTTACATTTGCAACAAGATGTATGGACCTTTAGGGCATTGTACACAATTAAATAAGTCAAAGACAAATCCTGTATAATCTTGCTGATATGTGAAATCCCCAAAAATCATAAATAAACAAACAAACAAACTCATATACACATAAAACAGATTGGTGGTGGTTGCCAGAGGTGGGGGGGCCAGCAGGTGAAATGTGTGAAGAGAGTCAAAAGTACAAACTTCCAGTTATAAAGTAAATAAGTCATGGGGGTGTAAAGTACAGCATGGCGACTACAGTTAACAGTATTGTGTAAATAGTATACAATATCTATTGTGTATTTGAAAATTATTGAGTAGACCTTAAAAGTCCTCATCAGAGGAAAAAAAAATGTATCTATGTATAGTGAATAGATGTAAGCTAGACTGTGGTGATAATTTCACAATATATACAAATATTGAATCATTATGTTGCACATCTGAAACTAACACACTGTTATATATCTAACTATATAAAAAGAGGAACATATAAATTTTAAAAAATCATAGCATTCTTAAAATGATAAAATAGTATGAAGCCAGTCATGGGCAGTAGTAACCAAGGCAAAGAAAGGGATATGCCAAGAAATTCATAAGGCAAACAGTCAGGTCAAAATGTTTTATGAATTAGCATCCATAGTCTGCACTAATGAAGGTAAAGAAATACAAAAAGCAAGTAGGTTTATCAGAAATCTGAAAGCTTAGGAAGAATGTGACAGGAGCGAGCAGGTCAGCCTGCAGGGGGTGTCATGGAAACCAGCAAAGTTCCAGTTAAAAGAGGGAAATGAACAAAGAGCCAGAGAAATTAAAATAGGACAACAACAGAAAGAAAAGGTTTAGATTTGAAGCAAATGCTTCTATTACTCACTAGGAACTTCAGGAGAAAAGAACCCAAGGCTTTCCAGTAAAGATTAAGAAGCCAAAAGATATCAAATCTCTCTCTTATAAAATACTCTCTCAGCCTTTCCTCCCAAAGTGCAGCATCATTGTAATGTAAAAATTTGAACTATGACCTGTGTGAAGGTGACCAACAAACCTTATTCTTTGTGTCAGTAGAACATTATGAACTGTGAAATTAATGCGAAGGCAAATGAAAACAGTATATACCTAACTGCTCTCCATTTCCTCCCCACACTTGGCTGTTAAAACTTTCCCCAAATCCACAAGCAGCTGTATGTTGGCAGCTAATGTTTGGGTTATGGTATTTGGGAAAGATCAATGTATAAATATTACAGTCTAACTAAAGGAAATATGATGGGATTTATTTTGCTCAGAAATGTCATTCTGTCAGCTTCCTGGAGCTATACTAAATTCCCTTGGCTTCTGCAGAGATAACAGTGCTGTGTTTATTCTTCCTTAACAGAGAGGAAAAGGGCAAGGACACAGCATAGTCCCTGAGAGGCCCTAGCGTTGTGTCTGCAAACAAAAAGCCAATTTGCTCAGTTCCATTCCTCAGGTTCACTTCTACCAGGTCAACTAGAAGTTTAACTAACTCTGAGCATTTTCTCTCCATTTCATACTTCCTGAAGTCATGGGGTTAGACAGTAGAGATCTCATGAAAACTTCCTCAAACCACTGATACTGATAGCAAATACCATATTCAATCTTTTGAGATAGGGAAAACTTTTATATTTCTTATTACCACCATAAAAACTGCTCCTAATCTTATGCTAGCACAAAAGTGTTTATAGTACCAACTGATAGCAAAGCCAAACATTTACCTTTGGGAACACATGACTGCCCCGAACTGGATTCCATGACAAAAGTCAGCCCTATAGAAGATAATTTGATTGATTATTTTCCCAGTTTTCTAATTTTACATACTTACCATTCCACATCCATAGGAGAAAAACAGTTCATTGTATACAACAAATGTACTGGGGCGTTAGGATTTAATTTTCCCATAGAACCCATTTGGGAATAACTGCACAAAGCATCAGAGCTCACATGATCTTCAAGAACTGTGAAGGGTGTGAGAATGTATCCTTTTTTCTTTTAACAAATTAGCCTGTCACAGATGCACAGATGCTAGCAGAAGACAGAAAGAAGACTCCTGCACCAAAGCATTGGACTTTTTAATTTACAGCATAGTTTCATGGTTGCACTGTGTTTCTTTGCCCCCAGAACCATGTTGGTGGCGTGAGGAGCAGTCCAAGTAGATGCCACACACGCACTAGCTTTGTGTGACAGCTAAAGACCCCAAGTTTCAGAAACCGTAATCTCTGAAAGGGGCTCCTAACAGATTGCCCAGTATTTGCCCTACAGAGACACGTTACCTACATTATCTGTATTATCTTAACTAGGTAAAAAGTTCATCCCTCCATTCCAGAGGTAAACACAATCTCTGTCTTCCTGGGCTGTTTGCTCTATAAAATTCCTTGAAACAAACAAACAAACAAACAAAAACAGTCTAAAACAAATTGCATCAGTGCTTCTTCACAAGACATGCAGAAACTCAAGACATCCAAGGAGAATTGTCACCCAAGGAGGGTCAACCTCACAAAATCAAAGATGCTTCATTCCCACAGCTATGTTTCCCCCACTCTCTGATGGAAAAGCTACAGAAAGAGGAGTAATGATGCAAAAAATCAGTCATGAAAAACAACACTGCAAGAATGTCTCTTACTTCAAAAGACTGAGAGACAAAATAATCTTAGCAAGCATATCACAGGCAAGGTCAGGTTGGATTTATAAAGTCTGCACTCTGAACCAAGTGCATTTTTTATCTTCCCACCATGAATAACCACCATAGTATATGAATAAGACAAACATTATATATAATGCATAGTACAAAGCTAGTGTATTTAATTACTTGTTTGGGGAGCTACACTGCAGGGTTGCAGCTAAACCAGTCAGCCAGCTCTCTAAGAGTTGTCCATAACAGTGGTAGTAGCCTCTTTTGGGCAGCAGGAGAATATCTGTTGTTACTAAAGAATTCTTAGCACAAATTTTGTCAGTGACTCTAGGGAAAGATGTTATTATAATTTCAGTTTCTGTTGTAAAATTTTCCTTGTATATATTTCCTTTTTCAGTAAATGAGTGGGAAGTTTGATGGAGTTCTGAAGCCTAGGCCACAAGTCCCATAGTACTAATGGAAGGCACAGTAATTGACCCTTATTGATGAATGCATGAATGAATTAAGGATAAAATCAAGAAAAACCTAATAGAAACATAGTCCTTGTACACCCTAAAGGAAAAATTTAAAAAGACTCGAAGTATGTGAATCAAATATGATAAAGAAGGCATTTTAACTCTATTATAATTTTATTAAAATGTCTATTTACTTTTTATTTTTATTTTTTAATCTTTACTTTTTGTTTTTTAATTATATTTTATTGATTATGCTATTATAGTTGTCCTGGTATTTCCCCCTTTGCCCCCCTCCTCCCAGCACCCTTTACTCCCTCAGGCAATCCCCACACCATTGTTCTTGTCCGTGGGTCATGTGTTTAAGTTCTTTGGCTACTCTGTTTCCTATACTGTACTTTGCATCCCCATGGCTATTCTGTAATGACCTGTTTGTACTTCTTAATCCCCTCACCTCTTCACCCATTATCCCCCTCCCCCCTTACACCTGGCAACCTTCCAGTAACTAACTTCTTTTCCGTTGCTTTTAAGAGTCTCTCTTTATCTTTAACCATTCGTTGGCTTTTTAATAATGATTTATTTTGGAGTTGGGCATCTTTGCATACATCATAGTTGGGACTCTGTGCTTCCTGAACTTGCATGTCTATTTCATTCACCAAATTAGGAAAGTTTCCTTTCATTAATTTTTCAGATAGATTTCCAACTTCTTGCTCTTTCTCTTCTGCTGGCACCTTTAGGAGGTGAATGTTGGAGCTCTTGAGGTTGGCCTAGAAGCTATTTATACTATCCTCATTTTTTTATTCTTGTTCTTCTTTTTGTTCTGCATGATTGTTTTGTTTCCTTATGCTTGAAATCATTGATTTGGTTCTTGGCTTCATCCATTATATTGTTGTTTCCCTGTAAATTGTTCTTGATTTCAATTAGTGTATCCTTCATTTCTAACTGGGTCTTTTTTTATGCTGCAGAGGTCTTAATTAAGTTCCTTGAGCATCCTTATAACCAGTGTTTTGAACTCTGCATCTGATAAACTGCTCATCTCCATTTTGTTTAGCTCTGTTTCTGGAGTTTTGATCTGTTCTTTCATTTGGGCCATGTTTCTTTGTCTCCTCATTTTGGCATCCTCCCTGTGTTTGTTTCTGTGTATCAGGTAGAGCTGCTCTGACTCGGTAGTGTGGCCTATTTTAGTAGGTGTCCTGTAGGGTCCAGTGGCACAACCTCCCCTATCACCCAAATTGGGTACTCGAGGTGTGCCCTTTGTGTGGGCTGAGTACACCCTCCTCTTGTAGTTGAGACTTGGTTGCTGTGGCAGATCAATGGGAGGGATTTACCCAGGGCCAGTCAGCTACAAGGACTAGCTATGACCACTGACCTCCAACCTTTGACCTCATTGGGGGATCAGCTGTTCAGGGATAGGGTGGTGGTACTCAGATTTGGTCTGTAGTTATCCACTGGGTGTGCTGGCCCTGGGGTTTCCTGGGTGGTACAGCCCAAGGTCAGCCCTCACCTGTGTTTTGCCTGGGATACCCTGCCTGAGCTTTAAAGCAATCTGAGATGGCTGCTACTCGTGCTGCACTTGAAGATTCTCAGGTGAAGCCAAGTTGTGCCTCTAATCTGGTTGCTGTTAAGTCTCACAGAAGCCAGCTATTGCTTGTTTGATAGGATTTAGGAGCCAAGACCAGCCCTTCTTATGGAAAAGCAACTTGGTTGGGCCCATAAACTGGGCAGAATAGAGCCTCTGTGGACTTCCAAGGGCTGGAAGGTTGCACAGGTTAGCCAGGTTGATGGAGTCTCGGATATGGCACCAGCCTACTGGCTCTATGTGGGGATGGCTCAGCAAAGGGACATTGGCCTCTGCTCACCCCAATGCCAGACACTTCAGTCTCTTCTGGTATGCCACTGGTGCCCTTCAAGCTGCCACCTTGGTGCTGGAGCTCAGAGGGAGTGAGTCTGAGTACGTGAGACTGTGTGTGGGTTCCCCAAGAAGACTTAGGGCTCCAACCGTCTCCTCCACCAGTTCAATACCTGCTGGTTTTCACAGCCAGAAATTGTGGGGGCTGATCTTCTTGGCACTAGAACCCTGGGCTGGGGGGCTTGGTGTGAGTCTGGGACTCCTCCCTCCCAAGATATCCCTCCCCAATTTTTATCTATGTGGGTGTGGGGCCAGCCTGTTCAGTGTCTGCACCCCTCCTACAACTTTGGATGGATATGGTTTCTTCAATTCCATAGTTGTCAGTCTTTGATTCATCTGTTTCTTTTTTTACTTTTTGACATTCCTAAGTGATTATTGTTCTATATTTTAGTTGTCATTTTGATGTGGTTGTGTGAAGAGGCAAGCTATATCTGCCTATATCACCATCTTGTCTGGAAGCCTTAAAATATCTCTTTAAATGGTGAAAGTTAAACCTTAAATATGTGCCAGTTAGAAAAATATATTTATTAACAGCCTAAATTATCTTACTTATTCTCTTTAGAAAATAACAAAATGGAATTATTAAAAAAACATCCCTAGTTAAAAATAAAATAAAATTCTTTCAATCTCCATATATTGGCTACAATTAAATATCGTATAAAATAGGATCACCTCCTGCCTTCATGACTCTATTCATTTTATTTGTTTCCTTCAGTATATAATTTTACTCTCAAAATTAAGTTTAAATAATTTGAAGCTAATCCTAAGTTGATTTAGCCTACTCTTTTAAAAGAAGAATATATTAATTCTATACCTCTAATTTTAGAATAGTTTTTATCAATCTAAAACCACTCCCCTCTGAGACCTATTGTCTGGTTATTAGAAACCTGCATACAGAAATGGAGATAATCCAAGGAAAAACTGTTTTATGTTTACATAAACAGATCATCAATAAATTTGTCAAATACTTAATTAAGTCATACTGTTTAAATAATGGCATAAAGTTTAAATATCCAGAATTTACCTGGAAACACTTAAGAACTAAAAACTAAGCAAAAATGGGATGTAGGTAGGTTATATATATCTGACAAAGTTTGTGTAATAAACCCATACAGGTGCACTCATTTTGCTTTATACATATTTCTAACAAATTAAAATTTGTGGTTTCCAGAATTACAAAAGGATAGAAATATTAAAATAGTAATAGAGAAAAACACATTGCAAGGCAGAAAAATTAGCATTAAAATAAAAATAAGCCAATATGCACATGAAAATATATACCCCCTCATCAACATCACACAGAATTACCACTGGACTTCGTTACTCTAGTCCTTGTAGTATACTCAAGGAAAACACGAAACCTGTATGAGAATGTTCATGGCAGCATATCCATGACAGCTAAAAAGTAGAAACAGCACAAATGAACTGTTGAATAGATGAATAAAACTGTATACATCTATACAATGGAATGCTATTTGTAATGAAAAAGAACCAAGTATTGATTCATGTAACCGGACAGATAAACCATGAAAACGTTACATTAAGTGAAAGAATTGAATCATGAAAGACCACATATTACATGATGTTCTTTCCATGAAATGTCCAGAATACGCAAAGCTACACAGACAGAAATTAGATTAGTGGCTGCTAAGGAAGGATGGGAGTAGTTGGGGGAAATGGGGTGACTGCAAAAGGACTTTTACCAGAAGGTTTCTTTGGAGAGGGATGAAAATGTTCTAAAATTGGCTGTTTATGGTTCTACAATGCTGTGAACAAACTGAAAATCATTAAATTATACACTTTAATGGGTAAATTATACAGTTGGTAAACTATATACCAATAGAGCTGTTGTGAAGTAAATAAATAAAAATAGATCCCATCACAAAGAGCAAAAGTGGTCACCATTAAGCTTTCTTTGCCCATTGTCTCATGTAGTCTTCAAAAGCCAGAGAATTATTTTTCATAGTTTTATATTTCTGTTCAAGTGAATTATTAAATATTATTTCAATGTGAAATATGTCTGATGACTTTTTTACAATGACTTTTTTAAGTAAACAATACTGTAATCTCCATATGTTGGTTGAAAGGAAAAAATCTACAAATTTCAAATAAGATATTAATATAACCTAAAAATATTTTGGTCCCAAGAAATAAAAAAATACATTATTAATCATATACCCATCTATCAATATTAAAATTGGAAGATAGAAAAATGTTTGGTAAGGATATCAGGTATATTTTTTCAAATTTTGGTGTAACCATTTATATTTGCTTCTCTAGTCACTTTACTTAAAAGAATGCCAAGCAACCCCAGATATAATAAGGAAATGAAATTTATATGAAATTCTGTTTGAAACACTCAAGTTGTTTGGAATCAATATATGTTGCCATTCCATTCTAGTGTATCCTCATTCCTGTCCGCCCTCAGTTACTGTTGGTAGATGATACAGCATTTGGGAAAACTAGCCATCTCAATGTCTGTAACACAAGGTAGTTAATGGGATTCCTGGTAAACTCTATCCCTGAAATATATAACTCAGCTTCCCTCAGTCTATTATTCAACTGACTGCAATGTAGTAGTTGACACATCTCCTCTGTATTATTAAAATGCATAGTGGAATATGACTCTTCTTTTACCAATGATTTGCATTATTCAAGGATTGGCGTATTGGAAGTAATTTGCATTCTTTAGTGAATAGTCAAGAGGAGCATATATTTCTAAAAACTATAGATGCATCTATGAGAAATAACAGCTTTAAATTTAATACACACACATGCTCACTGGTACATAAACACATACATGCATAGTTAAAAAGAAGTGAAGGTTTTAAAAGATGAAAACAGCTCTCAGAGTAAATCAGGCCATTGTTCCCCAGGATGTAGCACTGAAAGAATTTGTGAAGATTTGAGCCTTAAAAGGCTAATAGCACCAGCAACTGTTTTGGAGCCTGACTCTTAGGACTCTTAGGATTAAACTTGTTTAGACAAGAGAATCAAGATTCCCCCTTTAAAGTGACTTTCATTCCAATGAGGAGAAAATGACATTAAACAAATAAATACATAATACAAGGTCTTTTAGGGAAATGAACAAGAAATAAAGCAAAGAAACTGTATAAAACAATGAATTGTGTGTGTGTGTGTGCACGCGCTAATGCAGACAGGGAGGACAGGAGAGGTTATGGTAATAAAGGGCTAAGTAGAATCTGATTAAAATGGGAGTGTGACCTACATAGGAAAAACATTCTAGGCAACAAAGGGCAAACTCAAGGCAGGAGTAAAATTGAGCTTCTCAAGAAATAGCAAGAAGGGCAGTGTGGACAAAATGGAATTCATAAGGGGAGAATAATTAAAGGTGAAATTAGTGAAGTAGCAGAAACCAAATTATACAGCCATAATTATACTGTTTTGTTCTATGTATGATGAGAGAAGCCTTCAAAGAGCTCTTGGAGAAGAACTAACTCAGACTTAATTTTATTTTTAAAAGATTACCCTGGCTACTTTGTGGAGAATAGATTTTAGGACAATAGAGTAGCTAAAGGAAGATGGTTAGATTAAGATCTGGGAAAAATAGGAGGGTGACTTGAATTAAGATTCAGAGGTAGAATTGGCCAGAGAAGGCAAACATGATATATATATTTTGAAACCTAATTCAACATGACTTGTTCATGAATAGGTAGGTCAAGAAAATTTAAAAAAAGAAAAGAAAAACACCTTTTCTTTCATGTACACTTGTGTAAAGAGTAATGTTATTTAATGAAATAGGAAAAGAAAGGAAGAAAGAGTTGATTCAAAGAACAAAGTTAATCAAATGTTCTAACAGATATTCAAGTAGCAATGTTGAGTAGGCAATTGGATATGTGTCAGGGGTTCAGAGGAAATGGTAGGGCTAAAGACACAGTTTTAGAAGGCATCTATGTGGGGTCGATATATTTGTTAGAATATAATCTAAACAGCTATAAAAAAGAGATAAAAAATGTAGTGACCTAAATAAGGTAGATGTTAACTTTTCTTTCGTATAAAAGTCTAGTGGCAAAAAGTCTATTCATCTAACCTTTGGATTTAGTGTTATTTATAACTAGACTACTTAATTTTACTCATTAACCCTAGATTAAGCTATTATTATTTTAGAGAAATAAGGTCTTTTCCTGATTTGACCGAAAGAACACCTATTTGTTTTCCGACCAAATCTACTTTTTACATATTTTAATCGCAGTGACAATCCTATTGTCATTGTCCTCAGGTATCTAGACTATGTATCTATGAAGTGCCAGGCACTATGATAAACTGTCAACACATGATAGTAAATAAAAGAGATTTAGTCCCTTTCTTAGAGTGAAATCTATAGGATAGACAGAAGAGAAAGGAGTTAACACATAAAGTAATGCAGGTCTACAGAGGGAAAAGTCCTTAGGCTCAACTCCCAAATTGAACTTGTAGACCCCTACCTGCTGGATTACAAAATCCTCTGTTTTCTAATTTAAGACTTTCCTCTATATTCTATACCTGCACTTTCAACAAGTTCTATTTCCTGTCATAGAATACCACCCCACTTGACCCAAATGAGTTCCTTTTTTTCCCTCAGAATAGACCAAAATTACCATAATGTATTTGGAGCCTCAAACATTTGAGAAGGCAAGGAGTTATAAGTGGTCTACGAATCTATCTGTATAGCAAGCAATGTCTGTAGACTGAAGAAATACTGCTTCTTGTCTACATGTTGGGCTAAAATGCAGCTTCCATTCTAATTAGTTGGATCCTCTGTGATTCTGTTTACTAAATATTTTATTTATTTTTTATTGTCCCCATTTTCAATTTACTAAACATTTTAAAATGGCACACCTTGCTTACACATAGTACTTACAAAATCTATATGAATGCAATTATTTATATAATTATCACATGCAAAATCATGCAAAGCATTAATAAATTCACAATAGCTTCTGTGGTTGCTCAGTCAAAGGAAGTATTGATTATGCAGTTTACATTCCTGGTCTCAGTTTACAGTCTAATCTCCCCTACGGCAGCTAAAGTGAATCTTTTAAAAACTAAATCCGGATGATGCACTCTGTTCAGAAAACTCCAATGTCTTCTCATTTCACTCAGTGGTTGACAAGCTCCAATACGAGCTGCCCTCACCACTGCATTCCTCATCACCTTCCATCCTCCTTGTTCACACCACTCTAGTCACACTGGATGTGGTGATGTTCCTCTAGCCAAGCAAGTTCTAGTCTCAGGATCTTTGGCACAATTCCTCCCATGGGGCCTCTCCAATCACTGTTTTCTCTAGCCGGAATGATTTAGCTATCTTTCTTCCTTATGTTTTCATCATCTTCTCATTATGCAAGTAGACACTATTGGAGCCCCACTCAGATTCCTTATATGGGTTCGTGCGTCCATCCCCAGCTGTTGCCACCATTGGCTGGATGAGAACACATAACTGCCCTTCTTTTATCCAGCTAAGTAAACCCAGCCAAATAATAGTGCCATTTTTCCATGCCATGCCTGCAATCAACTAATATATGTTACAAAAGGCCAAATCGACCTCAACTGGAACCAACTCTGCAGTGTAAATCTGTGCTCCAGAGCTTCCTGTGATCTACCTGAAGGTCTCCAGCTAAGACCACATTCTTACTGAATTTTTAATTCATCTCTATTCTGCTTGCTTCACTTCCCTTTCCCTGACCACACCTCTCTCTCCCTTTAAGAAATCTTTGAACAAGAATCTCTACCCCAGGCTGTCCTTCTAGGGAAACAACCTAAGACAGATGCCTTCCTTGACTACCACAAGCCCAGGAACTCCCTTATCTTGCTGTACTCTTTTACATAGCACCTATCACCCCATCACATACTGTATTTTTTGCAAAATGTTTCTATTTATTCCCTTTATCTTACAATAATATGTTAACCCATGAGGACAGGGACTTTTTGTTCACTACTATATTTCCAAGCCTACAAAACTACCTCTTTGTAGTTACTCAATAAATATGCATTGCCAGATGCATGAATAAATGGAGTAGCACAATGAATACATTTTATCATGTTTTTAAAGGATGTCCTATTCTTAAAAACATTGAGAACCAATAGCCTAGATTAAGTAATATGAAATAAAGAATGATTCTTTTAGGGAATATGTTCTATGTTCTTTCAAACTGTCTCACTAGTGGAATACCAGTCATTAATAAAATATTTTTATCAACTGATTACTTCACTAACACACTCATCTCCAGCCTTGCAGACTTTAAATTCAAAGGCTTTAATCTTATAGTCTGATAATCAATTTTTCCTCTAGATTTATTAATTAGCCTTTCTTTCTTATAAGACTTTATTTTTTTCAATCATCAGTATTTTGAATCCAGATCTTAAAAGTCCATATTGAAAACATCTAAATGAAAATGCATATGCAAACAATGAAAGTCATTAATAAGGAAGAATACCAAGAGGGAGTAGAATTTGCCACCCCAAAATATGCCTCTCTGAGATATGATTTTAAGTTGGTTTTTAGTAAGAAACAAAAGCCACAGGAAAAACATTTGATCTCCCTTCTACCTACCTAAAAGGAATTTAAAGACAGGACCTGCTCCAGGAAAGGAGATACAACATTTAACTATAGCTTAATATGAACTAGTGTGATACATAAAGAACGTAGAATAGAATCACTACAAAGATTCTATTTTACCATAAAGTCAGCAAAGGAACAGAGCTTAGCTTTGAGCTCCTTCATTAAGGAAACACTGCAGCCAGATATGACATATCAAACATTCAAATATCAAACTATGGAGATTCTGGCTGACTTTCAGTCCTTCAGTTTGCCAGCTCTCTAACACAACTCAACCTTGACAAGTTCTTCCAGAAAAATGTCTACACTGTCAAACACACTCTACAAAAAATGACCTGGATAATTTGATTGTTACAGATTTTAAAAGTCAGAAAGGATTTGAGGTTGCAAGCCAACCCCACAGAAGTCCTTTCATTAAGCAATAAATAAAACTTGATTTAATTTTTTCATAAAGAGGTCTTTGTGGTCATGAAATCCTACTGTCTGCTTCATTCAGAGTAAAGATATCTTTGAGATAGAATATTAAACATATTCAAATAAAGACCTTGCAAAGATGTTTCATTCTAATTTTGGAGTACATAATGAATGTACTTTGCAACTAGCACTTAATGCCAGTGCTTTTATGGCTTATGACATAACGTTTGTTTCTTTTTATTCAAGAGAAAAGGTCAACATGACTTATAATTAGAACAACAACTCTGAGTAAAGAAGACTGTAATTAGACTATTTTTGACAAATAATAAAGTGTCAGATAAAAGAAAGTGAATCCTTGGTGTCAGCAAAACTAGTTTACATGTAGACAGGAAAAGTGATTCTTTCATGCTTATTCAGGTGACTTTGTTCTGGTAATCTAACTCAAGTAATAAATATACATGAAACATGCTATCTAGACATTCAAACCCAGCAATGGTTCTCATAGAAGTGTTATTTTGCCTACAGGTGATATTTGTCAATTTCTGGAAACTTTTTGGTTGCTACAACTGGAAGAGGAACACTGTAAGCCCGAGACAGAAGGCCAAGGATGCTTCTAAATATCTTACAAAACACAAGACAGTGCCCCACAAAAAAGAACTGTATCAATTCAAATATCAATTTTGAGAAACTCTGAACTAATGCCATAAAGCTTTCTTGATTCTAAAATTAACTACCTTTAAAATAGTCTATAGTTATTGGAGCCCTATAGTAAAGTAGTTGCCTACTGACATAACCAATGTCACCCATTAAATTCAATAAAATTTTTCAAAATAAAAGACAAATAAATAAAATTTAAAAAGTAGAACTTAGCAAGCAGCCAGCAAAAAATCTTTAAGCCTTTTTAAAATTCCACCACCTAAACAAAGGGGCTTGTGTACCTTCTAATCTGTTGTCGTTAAAAATAAAGCCATTATGCCATTTCAAAAAATTAATCACAGTATGAGAAAAATTCTATGGCTATTGTAGACTAAAGAAAAAATGGGAGCTGTTAGGCTTTCTAGAACCCAGCACTGTGAGATTACATTAGGATTCAGGACACTTAGATGTCACATCAGTGTCCTCTGTGGCTGTGCTAGTTTGTTAAGGCTGCCCATAATGATGTGCCACAAATGGGGTTGTTTAATGCCAGAAATGTATGGTCTCAATTCTGGAGGCTAAAAGTCCAAGATTGAGGTACCTGAAGGATTGCCTTTTCTCCGATCTCCTTCCTTTGCTTATAGATGCCTGCCTTCCTCCTGGGTCTTCATATGGTCTTTCTTTCTGTGCCTATGTTCTAATCTCTTCTTCTAATCTCCTCGGCTAAGGACACCAGTCATATTGAATTAGCATCTACACCAATAACATTATTTAAATTTAGTTGTTCATTTACATACCCTATGTACAAATGCAACACATTCTGACGTACTAGAGGTTAGGACTTCAACGTGTGGATTTTGAATGGGACACAATTCAGCCTATAGCAATGGCCTTGGCATGTCTTTGGTCTAGAAGTCCTCTAGAGAGAGAAAATACCTGATGGTCCGTGTGAAAACTGTCCAGACTTTTTACTGGGCTAGAGAGCAGGAGAGCACACACAAAAGTGAGCCCTCTCTGTGCTCAATTCTTAATTTTTAATTCAGCTCTCTGAAATAAATTCTTAATTTTTATAAATAACTCTGAATTCACATGAAATTTTTGTAGAAATCAAAAGAAATAAAAAAATATTATCTTTGAATCGTAGAACTCATTTGTGTAAATAATAGGTTTTCCTAAAGCAAACTACAGCTCAGAGAATGAGTTTTACATAAGGACCGTGTTGGCCAGGACACCACATGCAGTGTCCAGCATGGAATAAGACCTGGATATATATTTCTTACTGACTGTATGATTGCATCAAGGATGTTACTAATGAAGTGCCAATAAACTAATCACTAATTTTATTTATATGTGAGTGTATTATTTTAGGGTCATTTAAAGAGGCATTTAATTCTACATTGAAGTTAACACAAAGGTAACACAGAGTGTTATAGAAATTAGAGAATAAGAAATTATCTGATATCCAGGTTACAATATATATTTAAATGGGTCTCTGGGGCTACTAACAGGGTTAACAAACACTGAATTCCTTGTTACAGTTGAAATATGAGTGACCTCTTCTATCATTGGCTTCTGTTTTGTTGAGTGCTTTGACACTACAGACAAACTTCTGAAGTGAATCTCTTTCCCTCTCTCTCTCCTCTTAAACTAGAGAAGATTGAATGTACCATAAGTATGAATCATTCAGCCAGTCAGATCTAATAGGCACCAAGTGCACAATCTGTTCACTACACCCTGACTCCCTGAGTGAAGGACTTCAGACCCTTCTGCTTCAGATCACTACATTTGCCTTTGATTATAATGAGCCTCTTAGTATTTTATAACACCTTGTTTTCAAATCTACCTTTTACATTAGATTGTGGGCTTCTCCAATATTATTTATATTTTCATTTATAGTACATTATTCCCAATGTTTGTCACTGAATAATTATTTGTCAAATAATATTCTATTTCTGTATTTCATCTACTAAGTCAGAATGTGGCTATGCTACTGTCATCCTCCCCACAGTCTCTTTTTCTTTGTGTCTGCTTCTCATTTTCCCTCATCTTCATCATCAGTGCTCTCTCTCCTGCCTTCACCTATTCCCCTCTTGGCCATGAGCTCATTGAGAACAAAGCTATGACTTCCACTTAACTGGGCCTTTCCAGCACCTGGCCAGCATGGCTGTATTATAGAACTAAATGTTGGTTAATGAACATTCCTGTGCCACAACCAGGAGCCTGGGACCTAGAATATAATATGATACACACACACACACACACACACACACACACACACACACACACACACACGGCTTTTTAAAAACATGATGAATGGATGGATGAATGAATAAATGTTTACTATTCCTAGCCATTCTCTGAACACCAGACTTGGAGTCTATACTTTACCAGTTCATCTATGTATCTGACACAACATTTTGTTTATTCTTTTTTGACATCTGCCTTATATTATTTATTACTTGTGCATGTCTGCGAACTTGTGTTTGCATCTCTCCTTTCCCTATCTCACCACTAATCACTCACCCCTATCCACACTGTAAGTTTTTTCGTGAGAGGAATTATATCTTAACTATTTACTTTTAATGCACCAAATATCACACATTATAACCAGAGAAGCATTCATTTGTAATAACAACTGTTTCTTTAATTGTTTAAAGTAGGTTAGTTTTATATTTTCAACAATTACCTTGATTTAAGCATACCATCTTATCCTTTTCTGTGTCCTCAAGACTTTTTACTGTCTTGAGTCGATAATGGCATAGTAAGAAATATTTTCCAAATCATTAATTTCCCAGGTGTATAAATTATTTTTGAAAAGTAGTTTCAACACCAAGGGTTTGACTTATCTGGCATCTGGATTTGTCTGACACATGATTTAAAGTCTTATAATTATAAAATATGATTGTTTATTGAGACAGATGTACATATGGTGCACCTTTTGAAATTAAATAAAAAGCGCCTGAGTCTAACATCTGTGTTGAAGGCATCCATCACAGCCGGTCTCTCAGAAATTATTTGGTACTTTCCTTGCTTGCACTAGAAATAGTCTTTCACCATGCTTCTTCTTTAAAAGCTTACTATTTTCTTTCAGAGACATATCTTTACAGATTTGGTTTTATTTCACAATCCTAAATGTCCTTTACAGCCATAGGTTTATGACATTAAATTATATGTTGTTAGGATATACGTTAAGCTGCTACAAGAAATTCTAATCTGTAAGTTTTTTTATTATAAATTTATTTCTCTCATACTTAAGAGTCCAGAAGTGACCAGTCCAAGCTT
This sequence comes from Glossophaga mutica, assembly GCA_039655065.1. Lineage (NCBI taxonomy): Eukaryota > Metazoa > Chordata > Mammalia > Chiroptera > Phyllostomidae > Glossophaga > Glossophaga mutica. The sequence goes on from CM077304.1 coordinate 82,500,561, forward strand.
ATGTGATGGCTCTGCTTTCATAGGTCATTCAGGAACCTAGTTTAACTCCTCCTACTGCACCATCGCACCCTAGGTTGTTGTTCTTGTCTTCTTTGTCAAAGCTGGAGCATCCTTTGTCAACAATCCAAATGAAATAATTGAGAAAAGGAATTCCAAAACAAACATTTTTGTTTTAAAGGAGACCATTCATAAGTTACTCGCATAACTTCCTTGCCTATCCTATTGGCCAAATTTAGACTCAATACTAGGCTTAACTTCAAGAAAATTTGGGAGTAAATCTGTAAGCTGCATAAACAGGTGGCCAGGGAAAACTGCCAAAATTCTATTACAAGAAGAAAATGTAAGGAACAGATATTGGTCAACAGTCGACTCAGCCAGCTCTTCTGGCCACACCTTCCACGAGCACCCTCTTCCCACATACAGACTCTTGCCTTCCCTAAATGAGACAACCAAAATTCTAGTTATTCTAGCCATACAAAAATTGAGGAGGCTAGACTGAGTGTTGCATTTTCCTCTTTGTAAAGTTTGCCCTTTGCTCTTTGTAACTCAGTAACTCATAAACTAATACAAAATTTACATATATCTCAGACACCCAGTACACAATTGTGAAGCTGAAATAGAATAACCACCATAAGATCCTATTAGAATGGGAGCAGTCACTGTTCCACAGAAATGACAAAAATGTGGTGTACAATCATTTCCAGATATTTATTCGAGTACTAGAATAAATTGCTCAGTTGGACTTTTCTCCTGATCGCGGCAAAAAAACTCCTGGTCCCTTTCCTTCAAGTTCTTTGATTTTTTCCCTCTGGAGTAGGATTGGATCTTTTTGCCCATTACCTTCCCATTCCCCACCTTAAGTGGGCATTGAGAGTACACACCCCATAAACACTGCTTCAGTGATAATCACAGTCTCTTGCTGGTCCGACTTGTGCTTTCTTTGGCAATATGGGTCCCTCACAAATGTATTAAAATTCTAGTCTTTGCTCCCAATAAAATCCATCTGAAAGTTACCACATTCAGGTTATTTTTATTAATAGTTCTTAAGATTCTGAGCTATTTTATTATTTACTACATCTGCGCTGGAATCCCCCTTTTTATTCTCAACTTAATACTAGCTAGTTTAAAGTCTTCTAAAAATATAGATTCCAAATAAGAAGTTAATCTGAATTTTGTTCCTGAGCTGCTCTTATTGTTTCACTTAAGAGTCTTATTGGGAGAATTTAAAAATAGCTGACTTTTTCAGCTATGTGAGGCCATACCTGTCAAAGTAGATAGAATGCCATAGGTACAAATTATCTCCACTAAGAACTCTGTTTTCTTCAATATCTACAAACTAGTTGTGTTACATCATCACAACTAGTGTTGTCCTCTTCTACATGGATTGGGGGCAGAGAAAAGAGGAAGTTGAGAGAAAATGACTTCATCTTCAAAGTGATGACTCTGAAGATGCACATATTACTTGTGTTTACACCCATCCTGTCAGATCCAGACTCAGTTCCATGGTGACATGTAGCTGCTGTGAAGGATGGGGAATGAAGTTTATGTTGGTGATCTGAACTCCATGTAAGCTAAACTAGTGGAGTTCTATTATTTTTTTAAAAAAGAACGAGTCAAGGAAGGAAGAAAGAAAGGGAGGAAGGCAGGGAAAAAAGGAAAGAAAAGAAAGATTATTAGGTCATTTTAGCAACATAAAATAATAATTTATAAACAAAGTTTTCATTGTACTCAATTTCAAAGAAGTTTATTATCTATTACTTAGGGATACATTTTGCCCATTCATTTCTAAGTTGAAGCATTAGTAACAAATATCTTTGATGATTACTAAAAGTAGGACATAGGAAATTTTTCCATTTTCTTGGAATGTCATCAAAATTACAATCAAGTGGAGCACTTTAAAAATTTGGAGGAAATATTTCCATCACAGCTATAAGCAAACACTAAAATTATTATTTTGGTAGTAATACAGTATCTGTTAACTGATTTTACCTTTTTTCTCATAAGCAGTTTATTTGGGTCACTGCACTTTTTATATTACTCTTTACTATATTCTCTACAGAATTTTCAATTGACTGCAAAAATTATTAACAGTAGGCTTCCCTGATGCTCAACTCAGTCATTCATGACTTCACCAGATGGTTTTGCTTTTTGGGCCAATGTTTTATTTTTTTTCATATTGATTCCCCCCACCTAGATTCAGTCAGAATCCAATATGTGACACTCACTTTTAATTTCATGATTAAAATATAAAATACTATGCAGATACATCTTTTATTTTTCTGCATATTTAAAGCTAGTGACCAGAAGAATATTTGCTGTTACTTGTGAGCAAGGTAATTTTAAAGTATACTTGTTTTCCTCACTTTCTTATTTATTCTTATTCTCTAATAATTCAAGTGACATTAGTTTTTACCACCTCTTACAATTATCCCTTTGGTTACCCTACTGCTTTTGTAAATTTGCTTTATTTAACAAGTTTATTTAATGTGTTGATCTAAGTCCTGCTGAGGAAAACTCATCAGCTGGTACAACTCTAATTATTTCCAGTCTATATAAATAGTACATACTTTAAGATGCAGTTAAACGAAGGAAAAAGAGAGAGATTAAACTGCCTGAAAGTTTCTTTCATGTTTTAATCTAGTCATGCCAATCTATTAGATAAAACAATATGAAAATTTAACTCTCATTGGCCATGTGATATTTTCAGTTGTTATGATCTAAACATATATGATTCTCAGCAACAATCATATTTTTAATGTTTTACTTTATAAATTATCAATGTCTTATATTTGAAAACCTTTCAAAGATCTTCTACTATGTTAGCTTATAAAAGTGATTAACTTAAAGTCTGCTCACTAGTGACCTCGAAAAGATGAGCCTTGATGATGTATCTAAAAGATTTTTCTGATATAGAGAACAAGTTTAAAACTTGGTAAAAAAGATTTGCCATTATTTTCATAAAAATATAGAAATTTAGCTTGGGTAGAGATGGAAATCACTTAAGCGAACTTTGTCTTTTGTACAGATGGAGGTCTGGGTATCAATGGTTTAGATACCTTGTTTAAAATCACATCCTCAGCTGAGGGACAGTGGGGGTGGAGTCTAGATACCTTCATAGTCCCTGCTCATCCAATAACCATCCATTGCTTTTTCCTTTGCCACATTTTTAGATTCATCATGTAAATTACAGTTGCCCACACTGAATAACTGTCAATTAATTAATATTAATTAAAGGTTAAGTTAAACACATGAAGGATGCATTATTCTCAAGAAACAGAAAATATTTGCTTTCATTAATTACTAATTTCAAAAAAAGTCACCCTGAATGTAGTGAGTTTGAAATGATTACCTTTATTTTATAGTTCAAAAAAAATAAGACTGGTTTTGCCCTGGCTGGGGTGATTCAGTGGATTGAGTGCCAAACCTTGAAGCAAAGGGTCGCCAGTTTGATTCCTTGTCATGGTATATGCCTTGGTTGTGGGCCAGGACCCCGGTAGGGGGTGCACAAGATGCAACCACACAGTGATGTTTCTCTCCCTTTCTTTCTCCCTCCCTTTTCTTATCCCTGTAAAAATAAATAAATAAATAAATAATCTTAAAAAAATAAGATTGATTTAAATAAAATTATTTGAAAAAAGCAACTTTTTACACATTATTTTTTGTCAGTTTTTATCTTTTTTAATCTCTGGTTTTATATCTTCATCTGCCTTTGCAATAGATAGATCTAGCTACTGTTTGCTACATGTATTCTAAAATATATGTTTTTGAAGTCATGTCTTGCATAACTATTGTTATCATATATCTAGCACCTAGATAAGGGTTCTGATACAAACTAGATAAATATTTGTAAATTGATAAATGAATACATAGATACATATAATTGTGAATGTGTATATACACATATATACATCAATTAATACATATATTAATATGTATATATTATATATACATATTTATACATGTATATGTATTTTATTTTACTAACCACCTATAAAGTTTTATAAGTTAGTCTGTTTAAAAATACTACCTTCTTTTATTTTTTCCTTTTTAAAAATTATTTTATTTTAATTGTTGTTCTTGTACAGTTTTCTGCCTTTTACTCCCATCCCAGCCCACTGCCCAGCCCTCCCACCTCCCTCCCATTTCCAACGCCCCCCCTAGTTTTTGTCCATGTGTCCTTTATACTTGTTCCTGTAAACCCTTCCCCTTTTCCCCTGAAATTCCCTTCCTTCTCCTTTTAAAAAACAGTTTTATAGATAGGTAATATTTGTGCAGTCTTGAAGTAGGAGAAGTTACTTGGGAAAGTGTGAAAGGAAGTAGAGGAATAGGCATTATAGATAGATGAAAAAGCTTATTCAGTGGACATGTGACTACCAATGATTTGTCATTGCTGTGGTAACAGATAAAGTAACACATGAGATTGGAGACTGGGTAGGAGGCAAGACAGAAGCTTGCTACAACTATCGATCATACACTTTAGAGGTTCCAGGGAACTGATACTTGCATAGAAACCTCAGAGGAGGGCATTTACATCCTCCACTCCACAGCAAACCTAAAAATGAATGCCAATACTTCTACATGTGAAATTCCTGGACACTCTGCCATTACAAACTATGTTCACTTTTCACTCACTCAAAATCCAGTCTAGATGTTTTCCTTTACTTTCACCTTTTTCTCATCCTGTCATTCTCCTTTCCTTCCCGCCTCTTTTTGGGAAACTGCAGGTTCACTTCTGTATCTTATTCACAGCAAATTAGCAATTTTATATATATATATATATATGAATATATATATATATTCTTTTTTAAAATTGTTATTGTATTTTTCCATTATGATTTAGTCCCCTTATATGACCCTCTTCCATCTAGTAATCGTCACACTGTTGTCCATTCCCATGAGTCCTTTTTCCTCAGGCCCTCCACCCTCTAACCTTCCCCACTGGAGCTGTCACCCTGCTCTCCATCTATGAATCTGTCTTTATTTTGCTTGTTAATTCAGTTTATTCATTAGATTGCACACATGAGTGAAATCATATGGTATTTGTCCTTCTCTGACTGGCTTATTTCACTTAGCATAATGTTCTCCAGGTCCATCCATGCTATCGCAAAGGGTAAAATTCCTTCTTTTTTACAGCCTAGTAGTATTCTATTGCGTAAATGTCCCATAGTTATTTTATCTACTCGTCTACTGATGGACACTTGGGCTGCTTTCATAAATTGTCAATTGTAAATAATGCTACAATGAACATAGGGTGCTTATGTTCTTTTGAATTAGGGCTTTGGGTTCCTTCAGCTCTATTCTCAGAGGTAGGATTGGTGGGTCAAAAGGCAGATCCATTTTTAATTTACTGAGGTATCTCCATACTGCTTTCCATAGTGGCTGCACCAATCTGCATTCCCACCAACAGTGTAACTTTCTCCACACCCTCACCAGCACTTGTTCGTTGATGTATTGATGATAGCCATTCTGACAGCTGTGAGATGGTATCTCGTTGTGGTTTTAACTTGCATTGCTCTGATGACTAGTGATGTTGAGCATCTTTTCATATGTCTATTGGTCATCTGTATGTCCTCCTTAGAGAAGTGTCTGTTCAGATCCTCTGCCCATTTTTTAACTGAGTTGTTTGGTTTTTGGTATTGAGTTTTGTAAGTTCTTCATAAAATTTGGATATTAACCCCTTATCAAATGTATCAGCAAATACATCTCCCATTCTGTGGGTTATATTTTCATTTTATTGATGTTTTCCATTGCTGTGCCAAAACTTTTTAGTTTGATGTAGTCCAATTTGTTTATTTTTTCTTTTGTTTCATTGTCAGGGGAGAGACATCTGATAAAATACTACAAGTAATGTCCCAGATTTTGCTGTCTGTGTTTTCTCCTATGATTTTTATGGTTTTGGATCCAATATTTAAGTCTTCGATCCGTTTTAAATTTATTCTTGTATGTGGTGTAAGAAGTGGTCTAGTTTCATTTTTCTGCACATAGCTGCCCAATTTTTCCAACACCATTTATTGAATAAACTATTTTTAGTCCATTGTATGTTTTGCTTCCTCTGCTGAGTATCAATTAACTATCAAGTCGTGGGTTTATTTCTGAGCTCTCTACTCTGTTCCACTGTTATTATGCCAGTACCATGCTGTTTTGATTACTATGGCCTTTATATTATAGTTTGATATTAGGTACTGTGATTCCTCCAACTTTGTTCTTCTTTCTCAGGATCAGTGTCGCTATGTGGGGCTTTTTTCCTTAAGCATGTACATTTGGTTTCACACTTCACCTCCATAAACCAATCAAAGTTGTTGTTTTTCTTTTTTAAGATTTTATTCATTTTTAGAGAGAGGGGAAGGAAGTGAGAAAGAAAGGGAAACATCAATGGGTGGTTGCCTCTTGCACGCCCCCTACTGGGGAACTGGCCTGCAACCTAGGCATGTACCCTGCCTGGGAATTGAACCAGCAACCCTTTGCTTTGCAGTCCGGCACTCAATCCACTGAGCCACACCAGCCAGAACTTAAAGTTGTTGTTTTTATTTTTCCTCAAGAAATACTGATAATTACCCATAGGAGAATTCCCTTGCCTAAAATAATTTTTCTTCTGAATACAATGTGAATGATTTCATTTCGTTTATTATTCTTTAACAAAGCATATGTGCTATAATCAAGAAGTGGGTGACTTTCCATTACATACACAACTTGAAAGGTCTGCTAGCATTGTAACAGGACTAAAACAGACATGAACGAGGGTCCCTGGTTTCTGTCTGGCCTTTTATCCTTTCCTATGCCTCCATCTTGTGAACCTTGACTAACTGGCCAATCATAAGCACTGCAAAAGAATTTCTCAGAAAGTACTGTTCTGACAGTTATCAAGATAAAACTGCACCAAAAATCCTAAGCAGGTGGCATAAAAATGAGTGCAACTTTAAACAACAATTTTTGCAGCATTTAAATACAAAAATCTTTCATTTGGACCAAACCATAAAAACACATACCTTTCTCTTTTCCTCTCCCAATGAAACTCTGATCTTGTTTCAACTCAGGAAGTTACCTAGTCCTAAGATGATCCCAATATGCATTAGATGGCTAAAACCTGTATCCTCTCTTTGAGTCACTTAAATTATATTTTTTGATGGCACAGAAATACATTGATAAGTTTCACATACAAAAACATAATAGTTAACATGTGATCAGCAGCTGACAAAGAATAATAGAAAATCTGCTTTTCTTCATTCCTATGACAGCAAATGGTTGGCACTGTGAACAACTAAGTCATTCACTTCAAGTATTTGAAGATGAAGAAAGTAGAACCAATTAATACCACCTTCTTAATGTCTGAACTAGACTCTCCTCTATAGCTACCTTCCTGATGCTTCTACATGCTGGTGGTCCATCCCCATTTACAGACAGAATAGGCTCATGGCAAATTTCAATTGTACCCAAATTGATATGTGTATTCTCATATCCTTAGTACCCTACTCAGGACCCTCTCCAGAGTCACAACAGGGATCTTCAGAACTTATTTTTCATTATTTTTCTATTCTGTTACAACTTTTTACTACTTTTTCTGTGAACCTTTTTTCTTTATGGCAAGAGGATAACCCATAGTTACTCTTGGATCTCTATTTTCATTCATCATCAGATAACTTCTACCATTATCACATTATATATTTAATTTAACGAATAGCTCCACACTTCTACTATATGCATTACAGAGAATCAGACCCTATGAGGATCAGAGTGAATTTACACATTAGGAATTTGAGGAGAAGAAAATGGTAAGGCAGAAAGGATAACATCCCGGGCAAAAGAAATAGCACTAGCTAAACCCCACAGCACCCTACTGAAAAAGTTCTCCACTTTGGCTATATCACTGAATATTTATAGGAGTAAAAGGAGAATAAAACAGTAGAGGCAAGTCATAGTCATTTTCTGTAAGAGCCCTTTGTAGGATGAAGCACATAATTTAGTAGATAATAACTGAATGTTTTTAGGAAGATAAATTTAGCAATCATGCACAGAAATGAATGGAAGAGAGAGAGTCATGAGGAAAATAAATCAATTAGAAAGCTTTTGAAATAGAGAAAGGAAAGAAATTAAAGGAATATTTAACATACAAAACCTATAAAAGTTTACAACTTAGAGGTTGGAATAAAAGGAGAAACAGAATTAAAGATGATTATAGATTTTGAGCCTGAATGAGAGAACAACGGTGTGATTGACAGGAATGAGGGAGACAGGAAGAAAGGCCAATCATGATAAAATCATGAGATCTCTTTCAGGTATATGTAATCATGCTGCCAAATACTCACTATAATTTAGACTTATATTGTAATTTCTGTATTTTTTTCTGTAATCTGGCCTGTCTCCAGAGCCCTGTCCATTTCTGATTATCAAAGAGAAAAAAGAAAATAAAAACAAATGTGCAATCTAGTTTAAAGATTAGTTTGAATACAGTGTCTCAGATAAAATGTGCTCAGATGACTGACCTCTTGCTTCTGGGAGAAGAGTACAGCTTATCACCCTTATAGTAAGAGAGAGGAAACATCAAATCCTCTGACGCTCATGTCATCTCACTCTTACTCCTCTAGTTTTTCAGCAATGCCCTTGGCAGCCCAGATTCTTCTTCTTCTTCTTCTTTTTTACATTTTTTAAAATATTTTATTTATTTATTTATTTTTAATCAGTATTTTTTTAATTATTGATCTTGTACAGTTTTCTGTCTTTTACCCCCTCTCTAGCCCACAGCCCTAGCCTTCCCCACCTCCCTCCCATTTCCACCCCCCATAGTTTTTGTCCATGTGTCCTTTATACTTGTTGCTCTAAACCAGATTCTTCTTGTTCTGCTCCCTTCTGATGCCAAAAGTCTGTGGCTAATACTCCTCATATATCTCAGAGGTCAGGCATTTGACACAAAAACTGCTGCTTTTGGTATTCACCTTAGTTCTTGCTGTAGAAACCTCTGAGGTCTCCTCAGTTTCTAATTTGGCCCTGGTTAGGATGGCACTCCTATAGCCCTCACTTCATTTTAACAATGGTGACCCCCTTCTGGTAAGATCAATATGAGGACCAAGAGTGCCATAGAAAAGCCAGTATCAAAATCATTGTTTACCTTGATAGACTACACTGGCCCTATGCCTTTGAATTGGTTGTGCACCAATTGTTTATAAGACTCACTACAAGTATCTTCCTAAAGTTTCACATAAAACAGGGGTCTCCCTTTAACTTTGCTAGTATTCTCTCTCTTCTAAGGTACCTTTGGGCCAAAGCTCAGAGAAGAGAAAATGTGGACCTACTGTGGTTCCTTTACTTCCTCTCTTTATTTCTATCTTTCCAAAATCTGCTGGGCCAAGACTCATGGATAGCACAGTTATGTCCTGTATATTAAAAGGGAGTTCTGAAGTGCTACTCCAAGATGAGTTACTTGCAAGTATGGGGAATATAAAAATAATAAAACTCTTCTCTTTAGAATAACTAATTAGTTTGATTTACCATTATGGGAGAAAACTGCCAGCACTACCCTCAACTCCAAAAAACCTTTTTTATAATACACCACTTCTTTATCCATTTTATTTGGGGGGGACTTTCTCTTTGCATTATTTCTGTAACAATTCCTAATCTCCCCCAGGCCTCTTGTTGCCTCAGGCAAAATAACACAATGGTTTTTAGTCTGAAAGGCAAAATAAAAAAGCACATCATTAATTTTCAATGTATTACCCCATTGTACATGTTTAGTTTAAACTACCTGCAGAACACTTAGGAAAGTAATTCCCCCTTGGTAATCCAGAGAGATTTGTTTCCTTATTTTAATTTAAAGTCTAAGCAATGTTCTAGTTTTCATTTGACCTTTCACTATGATTAATCATCACTAATGTAGTTTGGCTATAAACCAGAAGGAATTTTTATACCTTTAAACACATATAGTTTTAAGAACACATTTGGTTTCTTGGAAAATATAATAAGAATTTGATATATAAAACCATAATTTTTTTAGATACCAGAACTCCCAGAATCCATCTTAATTTAACAACAGTAATTATCTTGTTGTGTTGGTACTACAAATATTGGTGGAGAACATTCACAAACAGATCACCAAACCTGGAAAATTAGAGGGAGGGACAATAGAAGAGAAATAAAATAATCAGCCTATACTGCCAAAAGTCAAATATGTCTTAGATACCAAGGTCAAGGAAAACCAGAATTAGGACCTGGTACAGCAAAAAGTTGGAGCCAAAGACAGCAAGGGAGAGGGCAGACTGCTCACTAAAGCCAGTTAGAAAATCTCCAGACTGGCAAAGAGATGAAAGATGCTAATGACCACCAGACATGAAGGTAAATTAGTTTTAGGAAGCCATGGGATATGAAATAATGATTTAGGATTGATATTCTAATTATTTTTTTTCCTCACAAGAACTGGTGATAGACCATTGAGAGGCAATGATCATTTTTCTTATGGCTGAGGTTATTGCCAGCATTTGCCCCACATAGTAACTGCAGATTCTGTCATCTATGTGGGTGAATAAGGCTGGTTTTGGGGAAAGAAAAAATTAAGATCCATAAATCTGAGGGTCCAGAGTGACCACATGGGGTTGACTGTTGGGATGACAGTACTTAAAGTTGAGAGGTAAATAGAGATGAGATCAGAACACATCAGAGCATGAACTTGATGACCGTCTGTAACATTAAATGGAACCTGTGAGTTGCCAGTGGATTAAAAGATTTAAGATATACTAGTGGGAAGAGGGGTTGCAAGACAGCAGTGAAATAAGAGGATATATCACATACCTCCTCCCAGAACCAAATTGGAAATAAAACTAAAGAGAGGACTAGACACCTGAAATAAACTGAAGATTACCAGAAAAAAGACTCTTAACCAAAAAAATAAACACCACGACTGATGGTAAGGGTGATATCATTAAAGGGGCTGGCCCATTTATGGTGGCAGTAGGCTGAGGTGGTGGTGCAGCTGTGAGAGCTTCCCCTTGAAAGAAGAGAAGCCAGGACCACAAACTGGGCTCCCAAGCACAGAATGTCAATGCCAGGATTAGCAGACCACATAGTACCCATGGGTCAAAGGATGCAGGGTTTTTCTCTGCTGAGGAGAGACAAGACCCACTGGAGACAAAGCCACTACCTTTTTTTCTTTTTTCTTTAATAATTCTTAAAAGGACCAAAGCACAGGTTTTGCATTCACAACTACTCACCTTGGGCCCAAGCAAAGGGTGGGTGGTGTGGACTGGCATCCTGCGAGGTGAGTCTGGAGCAGGAGACACTGGGGAGAGATGTGGGGGAACAGTCATGTGGTTTTATGTGCTGGGATATAGCTGGACCCACAGCAGCCATCTTTTTTGAGAAGAGCAAGTTTCTCCCAAAAGAAAAGCAATTACCTTACCTGTGGGATACTGTTCTCCCAACATCTGGAATCCTATTCTTCCCGCATTGCATCTTTTTTGTTTGTTTAGTTCTGTGTTTTGTCTTATTTTGTCTGTCTTTTTTTCTTTTCTTTTCTTTCTTTTCTCCCATTCTGCAGCTTAACCCCTGCTGAAGAGACAGCATGCACAGATTCAGGGGGTGTCAGAGATGGGCTATAGGGAGCAGACATACTATACACTTTCCTGGGAAACAGACTGGTATTTCCCCCTCATTGCAGAGCCGTAGAAATACCCTCTCAGTTTCCAGCAGACCCAAAATCTGGGCTCTGGAGGCTCCACCCATTAGTCTACTAAGTGTCCTGCACTGCCAAGTACAGGGAAAAAGTACTGGATAGACTCAGACTCAGATAACTCGGTGACATGGGAACACACCCACCATCTTCCCTAAAGTCTGAAAGGCACCTGCCATAGGAGATCCAGGAGTGCCAACTCCACCCTGCCCCTGATACCACCAGAAGCCATCTGAGCAACAGTCAGGTCTACAGCTAGTCTAAAACTGACAGCAGACCAGTAGGGAGAGACAGGCAGAGGCAGATCCTGCAGTGACTTGGGACATTTGCTGACACACTCCTGGACCCAGTGCTGATAAAATCCACCTTAGCAAAGCAGCTTGGCCCAACCCAGGTGTAGCCAAGCCCAGAGGAATCAACTGCAAACTATGGGTCACTTATAGCTTTGAATAAGATGCTGAGGGCTAGACATGAGCAGCACCTGACAATGGATTACACCAGCCTCAGACGCATCAGAGCCATACCCAAAGGGAGAACCCAGCAGGCTAGTACTGAACTCTGCTGAGGTGAATCCTACTTTGTTCTTTTTCATTAATGTTATTTTTTCTTTTTCATGGCCTTTTTATTATTTTTCTATTTTTTCCATTTTTATTGCTCTATATTTTTCTTTCATATCTCTTATTTTTACTCTCACCATTGTTTACCCCATTGTTTTCTTCTTCTTCCCTTGCCTTATTTTTGTTATTATTCTCCTTTTTTGCCCCTTTTTCCTGTTTTTTTTCTTTCAATTTGTTATTCTGTTAGTTTTTTTCTTTTTTCTCCTACCATAATCACTATGCTATGCTTTGGTCTTCTCTTATTCTTTTTCTTTTATTTTCCCCTTTCCCTAATATTCCATTTCTCTTTCTACTTTTAGTCTTCTCTGATCTTCTATCATTAAAATTGTTGTTGTTGTTGGCAGGGTTGCCTGTTTTGGTTTCATTGCTTGTGTTGTTTTGCTTTGGTCTGCCAGCACCTGTACAATACTGTACAAGACAGGGTGGAAGTTGGGCCTCTCCTTCAGCCAACCAGAGGGCAGAGCCCATCAACAAACAAGCCAACAACATTCGGGACCCAAATACAATAGGAGAACCTACATAATCCACACAAAGGGCATTCCTAGAGCATCCTGATCAAGAGACCAAGGAGTCTGCAACACCTGGTCCACAGGACACCTACCACATAAGGGAACACTACAACACAGGGAGTCAAAGCAGATATATCTAATACAATGAAACAAACAAAGAGAGACAGCTAAAATGCATAAACAAAGAAACAGTCTCCAAACAAAAGAAAAGGAGGCATTCCCAGAAAAAGAGCTAAATGAAATTTAGCAAGCAAATTATCACACATAGATTTCGAAGTAATGTTTATAAGGACACTAAAGTAAATTAATGAGAACTACACCAGGATCAAAAAGACATAGAAGATATGAATATGAGCCAGTTGGAAATGAGGAATGCAACTCTGAAATGAAGAATACACTAGATGGAATAAAAAGCAGGATAGATGAAGCAGAGGATTGAATCAGTGATTTGGAAGTCAGGGGAGGAAAAAAACACCCAGTCATAGCAACAAAATGAAAAACAAAAAGGTTTGATTTAAAAAGAATGAGGATGGTTTAAGACCTCTGGGGCAATATGAAATGTAACAATATTTGCATCATAGGGATATCACAAGGAGAAGAAAGGGAATAAGAAATAGCCTGTTTGAAGAAATGACAAAAAATTTCACTAATTTAGTGAAAAGAGAGTCACACAGATTCAGGAAGCATAGAGAATCCCAAACAGGATGAACCCAAAGAGGCCTATACCAAGACATCACAATTAAAATGGTAAAGTTTAAAGACAACAAAATAATCTTAAAGGCAGGAAAAGAGAAACAATCAATTACCTACAAGGGAGCTCCAAGAAGGCTGTTAGCTGAGTTCTCAACAGAAACATTATAGACCAGAAGGGACTGGCATGAAATATTCCAAGTAATAAAAAGCAAGGACTTGCAAACAAGACTACTCTATCTACCAAGGCTCTCATTTAAAATGGAAGGTGAAATACAGAGCTCCCTGGACAAAAAGAAAGAAAGAAGTCTAAGAGAGTACATTTCCACCAAACCAGCATTGCAAGAGATGCTAAAGGGACTGCTTCAAGAAAGACAAAAAAATAGAGAAAGGAACTCAGTTACAAAGGGAAAAATGGCAATGGATAAGTAGCTATCAATAATAATCTTAAATGTAAATGGATTAAATTCTCCAATCAAAAGAGATAGAATAGCTGAATGGATAAGAAAACAACCTGCACATATGCTATCTACAAGAGACCACTTAGAACAAAAGATCTACACAGGCAGAAAGTAAATGGATGAAAAAAAAATGTTCTATGCAAACGGAGACAAAAGGAAAGCCAGGATAGTAGTACTTCTATCTGGCAAAATAGGCTTTAAAGCAAAGACCATAACAAGAGATAGAAAAAGTCACTATGTAATACTTAAGGGTCCAGTCAAAGAAGAGCATATAACCCTAGTAAACATATGTGCATCCAATACAGGAGCACCTAAATATATAAATAAAATCTTGGAGGACTTTAAGAAAGAGATCAACAGCAATACAGTCATGGTAGGGGGGTTTAGCAACCTACTGTCAACAATGGACAGATCTTTCAGACAAAAAAAAAATCAACAAGGATATAGCAGCATTAAACAACATACTATAATGAATGGATTTAATTGATATCTACAGAATATTCACCCCAAAGCAAAATATACATTATTCTCAAATGCATATGTGTTATTTTCAAAGATAGACCACATAGTAGGACACAAAATAAGCCATAACAAATTCAAGAAAATTGGAATCATATTAAACATTTTCTCAGATCATAATGTCCTGAAATAAGAAAAACAAACAAAAATATTCAACATGTAGATTAAATACCATATTATTAAATAATAAATGGGCTAGCAATGAGATCAAGGCAGAACTCAATAAGTACTTGGAAATAAGTGAAAATGAACACACAACCCAAAACCCATTGGACACAGTGAGAGCAGTCCTGAGAGGGAAGTTCATAGTATTTCAGGCCTACCTAAAGCAGATAGAAAAATCTCAAAAACTACCTAAATTGACACTAAAAAGAACTAGAAATACAACAACAAACAATCCCAGAATTAATAGAAGGAAGTAATCAAGAGCACAGCAGAAAAAAAGTGACACAGAGACAAAAAAAAATTCAAAAATCAATGAATGCAGGAACTGTTTGTTTAAAAAGATAAGCAAAATTGACAAGCTTTTAACCATACTCATCAAGAAAAAGAGAGGACCCACATAAATAAAACTAGAAATGAAAGAGAAGTAACAACAGATACCACAGCAATAAAAGGACTGTAAGAAATTACTATCAACAATTATATGCCAGGAAATTAGACAATCTAAGCAAAATGGATAAATTTCTAGAAACATACAATCTTCAAAAACTGAATCAGGAAGAAGTAGAAAATCTGAATAGACCAATAACAACTAGTGATATCAAAGCAGTAATCAGAAAACTCCCAGCACACAAAAGCACTGGAGCAGATAGTTTCACAGGCAAATTTTACCAATCATTCAAAGAAGAGCTAACACCTATCCATCTAAAACTATTACAAAAAATTCAAGAAGAAGGAAGACTTTCAAATTCCTTCTACATGGTCAGTATTATTCTAATTCCAAATTTAAGTAAAGACACAACAATGAAAGTAAATTACAGGCAAATATCTCTGATGAATGTAGATGCTAAAATCCTCAACAAAATATTAAGAAATTGAGTCCAGCAATACATTAAAAAGATTATACACCATGATCAAGTGTGATTTATTCCAGGGATGCAAGGATGGTAAAATATCCACAAATCAATATACATGATACATCGCATAAACAAAATGAAAAACAAAAATCACATGGTCATCAATAGATTCAGAAAAAGCATTTGGTAGAATCCAGCACCCATTTATTATAAAAATACTCACCAAAATGAGAGTACACGGAGCATTTCTCACCATAATAAAGGCCATATACAAAAAAAAAAAAACCTACTGCCAACATCTCAAGGGGCAAAAACTAAAAGCATTTCCCTTAAGATCAGAAACAAGACAGGAGTCCACTTCTACCACTCTTATTCAATATAGAACTGAAGGTCCTAGCCATAGTGATCAGACAAGAAGAAGAAATAAAAGGCATCCAAGTTGGAAAGGAGGAAGTAAAACTGTCTTTATTGGCAGATGACATGATATTGTACACAGAAAACCCTACAGACTCCACCAAAAAAATACTCCAACTAATAAGTGAATTTGGCAAAGTAGTGGATACAAAGTCAATATTCAGAAATCAATGGCATTTTTGTACACCAACAATGAACTATTAGAAAGAGAAACTAAGAAAACAATGCCATGTATTCTAGGAACAATGATAATAAAGTACCTAGGAATAAATTTAACCAAGGAGGTAAAACAACTGTATTCGGAAAACTATAGGACACTGAAGAAAGAAATTGAGGAAGGTACAAATAAGTGGAAGTATATACCATGTTCATGGATTGCAAGAATTATAATTAAAATGTCCATATTACTCAAAACAATCTACACATTCAACTCAATTGCTATTGAGATATCCAGGGCATATTTCAAAGATCTAGAACAAATATTCCAAAAATTTATATGGAAGCAAAAAAGACCTCGAATAGCCTCAGCAATCTTGAGAAAGAAGAACAAAGTAGGAGGGGCCACAATACCTGATATTGTGATATGTTACTGTCAAAGATATGAAGTCAGATTCCTTCCTCTCCATAATTGCTACTTTTTCTTTTCTTAAGCTATCATTTCATATAAAACATGGCATTTAATGTCCCTCTTCATTCAACCAACATCTATCTGTACCTCCTATTGAAAAGCATTCAGCTCAGTTCTGGGAAGGATGTAAACATATATACACACAGTCCATGTCCTCAGCACTTCGGAATAAATATAGTTGGAGAAGAGAGAGCATTATATGGTAATGCTACTAAATTCTTTTTTCTTTTCTGGAAAAGCAGACATTTTCCAGGACTAGCAGCAGGTTTTAATTTTTAAAATCATACATCTTCAATAGTAGATGTTCACAGGAAAGGGTAGACTAAATATATGAAAGGTCTATTTGCAATTCAAAATGGGGTTTTTCAAACTGTCAAAGTATCACCAGCATGAATTCCTTTATGTAAGGTGAGGAGATATAGAGAGGAATTTATTTACTGTATTTATCTTTTACAAAAGCTTTCATGAAATGTAATTATGATTTATATCTATTTGATTGTTTACACAATGCCTGCTTTTCCCATTTGACTGTGAGCTTCATTAGTATTGGGACCACACTGGTGAGATTCATTATCACACACTCTACTCTGGAAAAATCTCACACATGGAGATAGCCAGTAAACATTTTTTGAACAAATAGAATTTGGGCTAAATTTTAGAACTCTGAGTATGATATGAAGTAGATTCCAATAAGCTCTCCAAACCTACAGTAATTGGGATTGTGTTAAGGGCAATGCAATACCTTGCTGAGCTCAAGGTCATTTTCATTTTGAGGGATGTCAATAGATCAGATTTGTTTGAAGACCTCTAAAAGACCTTGATCTTTTCTGGGTCACCCATGCCAGTAAGAACACAGGCATTTTCTGAGGGACCTTTGAGATAAAGACCACTTGAGAGCAGAGGGTCACCCTTGACATTCTGCCTCATGACACAGTAACAAAGCCATTTAACAAGCAGGTTTTGTAGAGGGTGCTCAGCCCACACTATTTTCTATTCTGTATCAGATTTAGCTCTTCCACAGATCAGCATTTTGTAGTCAATGAATACCGCCCTTCAACCTTTGAAGGATTTTATAATCCAATTTTATGGGGAAACAAATGTATTTTTTCTACTTTAAATTCATCTTTTCATTGTCTCTTATTGCTGCGTTTTTATGTAACATTCTAGAAAGAGCTTCAGACAACCCAGCAGGGGATTGTATTACACATAAAATTATTGCTTAACTGACATCAGTTTTGGACCCCTGCCACTTATGTATAACTTCTCATTTTTGCCCTTCAACTGAACTGTATATAAATAAACTCAAAATAAACTCATTATGGAACTGGAAGTTGAACATATGTCTGAAATGTCACAACATTCTTTGCAGCCAGTGTAAGATTGGCTATAGATTATCATTTTTATTTTCAATAATAAAACCTTTTTCTTTGAAGTTTAATTCCAGGATTTAAAGCACAGCTCAACAAATTTTTGTTTGATATAAAAACACTATTTTTAAAACTATTATTTCCTGCCAAAGTGGTACCACTGGGAATTTCATAATAGTTAAATGACAAAAGTATGTCATAACTCCCTTAGCACAAATAGGTTTTTTTGAGAGTTCAGCACCAGTCTTTGACCTTATTTGCTCATATTGCGGAGTGTCAAAGGTAACATCAATCAAGCATTTTCTAAATATATATGTGTAGATAGTCCTCAAATATATTCAGCTAATTGTTGTTAATGGAACTGAATTTTCAGAAAAGGAGGAGAAACATGTATGAAATAAAAACTTTGAGTTAAGACCATATATGTTTTAAGTTCAGACTACTGATTAACCTGTAACCTCTACACTCATATTCAAAGATGTTTGGAAGTTGAAGAAACTTATATTAGTCAGAATTGCCTACATCTTGATTCGGTAACAAATACCACCAAAATCACAATGGTATAATATAACAAAAGTTTACTTTTCACTCAGCTAAGGTCCACTATGCATGCAGCCTTCATGTTGTGCATTTCCTTCTCAATTTCAGGTTTCGTGCTTCACTGGAAGAAAGCTGAGCAAAAGAAATCCCCACTCCAGATGTTAAGTTGTTTAGACCCAAAGTAATTCCTATCACTCCCAGTCACAGGATACTGGGAAGGACTTAGTCACATAGTTCCACTCTACGTGAAGGGGCAAGGAAATGTTGCTTTTCATAAGCCCAAAAAGGTGAGAACTGGTGACGCTGGTTAACACTACGATGTTATCCTCAGAACTCCATCAAGTAAGACAGATTTGACTTAAAGCTACACATCTGTATTGGGCTGAATAATGTACCCCAAAATTTGTGTCTACCAGAAACCTTAGAATGAGACCTCGTTGAGAAATAGCATCCTTGAATACATAATTAATTAAGATGAGGTCATACTTCATTAAAATGGGCCCTAAATTAAATGACTGATATGACTATAAGAAGGTCATTTCAAGACACAGAGAGGTACACAGGAAGAATACTGTGTGAAAATGAAGGTGGCAATTGGAGTAATGCATGTGTAAGCCAAGGAATGCCATTGACTGCCAGCAATCACCAGAAACTAGGTATGGAATAGATTCTTTCTCAGAGATTCTACAAGGGACCAATCTTGATTCAGACTTCCAGCCTCCAGAACTGTGAGAGAATTAATTTCTGTTATTTTAAGTCATGGAATTTGGTAATTTGTTATGCTAGCCCTAGAAAACCAATGTACCACCCCTAAAACAAACTGTTCAGTAGAGAGTTCGGTCACTTCTCTGATCCTACAGGATCACTTTCACACCATCTCCTTTCAGAAGCATGGCCTTATTTTAACAACTTACAATATTTATCCTGAGGAAATAATCTTAAAATACATTACACTGCATTACTTAAACTCAAAAGGGACACTATTTAATGATCAACCAAAGGATTAATCTGCTTTCCTTAAGTATTTATTTATTTATTTATTTATTTATTTATTTATTTATTTAAGGGAAAGGAGAGAGAAAGAGAAGGTAGGAAACACCAATGTGTGGTTGCCTCTCACGCATCCCCTACTGGGAACCTGGCCCACAACCTAGGCCTGTGCCCTGACTGGGAATCAAACCAGTGACCCTTTGGTTTGCAGGTCAGCACTCAATCCACTGAGTCACACAAGCTAGGGCCCTTATGTTAATATTCCATTAAAGTATTTGCTCTGGACCTCTGGAAATTCATGAAGAATTTGAAGTCTCTTGCAAAGCTAAGAACAATTAGAATAGTATTAATGGTCTCTACATCTTGTATTTTTACTGCTTTTCTACTGATCAAGAGATTAGACATATTGAGTTGGGAGTTGAAGGGCAGGGTAGAATTACTGTTAAACATTTATAAAAATGTCAGAATTTCTGTGCCAATGTCACCATTTAACAATTTCAGCTAAGTGAGATGCCAAAAGTAGGTTGTAATAAAAGCCAGGTAAGTGGGAAGATAGAATTGAAGTACTTAAATTATTTCTTCTTTTAAAGGTATGGTAAAAACATACCTTTGTAAGTTACCACCTACCTTCTTATGAAGAATAATTTATTCTCTATTAATGTTATCTTCCAGCAATAGATAAAATCATGCAATTTCCAGGATGTTTTCAGAATATTTTGCTTTTCTAGGAATACTTTTCCCTTAATATTGATAAAGTAGTAGAAAAAAATGCAATTCCCATTACATCAATTTATTGACACTAATATTTAGTTTGACTCCACAAATGCAGCCACTTTTGAAGCTGCTAAAGCACTTTTGAAGCATGCTTATTGTTCTTTGCTGCATCTTATTTCAAACTCATTTCTTTCAATGTTAGCTTTCGAGCTTTTCTGGCATATCTAGTTACATGGAAGAAAAATTACTGAAATGGTCTATTGCAGTACTAATATATATTCAGCATTATCTCTGAAGCACTGCTATGACAGTCATTTACATAGTAGCTCTAAGGGTCTAATTCACTTCAACAATGTCTTTATGATGGCCAAAGGCTGATGTATGTGCCCTGTGTTGGGAACTGCAATTAAATACATCATTTTAATGTATCCATGTAGATGGATGTGCAATTCTGAAATCCATAATAACTAGTGTCATGATATTATGAAAGCTAGAAATTTGATACTTATATTTCTACTAAGCCCACAGGGTTCCCCTAATAGTGTGGCTGGTTTTGACATCAAAATACCTGGACTTAAGTAGACTTAATTGTTCTTTGCCATGATTGCTATTAAGAGAGAGAAAGAGGGACTTCCAGCCAAGATGGAGGCGTAGGCGGACACGCTGTGCCTCCTCTAACAACCAAAATTAAGGACAACAAATATTTAGAAACAAGAAAACAATCAGAACTTATAGAAAATTGAACTGTACGGAAGTCCAACAACCATTCATCCAGACCGGTAAGAGGGGCGGAGTCGCGGCAGGAGAAAGTGGAGGTACTGACCCGGGAACGCAAGCAGCATCTGCAGGCAGTTCCCAGGTGCACAGGCGGCGGCTGGCAGTCCCCGGGCCCACAGGCAGCAGCTGGTGGACCCTGGGCACAGGGGGGCAACTGTGCAGACCCAGTGAGGCCGCACAAGGCAGCTGGCTGACCAGGTGGTCCCACATTCGCGCTCGGAGATGGTCCAGGCAGAGGGGAAGTGGCGGAAGGGACTGAATCCAGGAGAGAGTGGAGCAGGCGCCATTGTTCCCTCTCAGACCCCGCCCCCACCTATAGTGTCACAACCCAGCGACTGGGCTGCCCCGCACTGGGGAGCGTCAGAGGCTCCACTCTTCACTACGTAATAGCTGCGACCAGACTAAAACCAAAACAACAACAACAACAACAAACCCACCAGAAATGGCTCAAACCGGAAAACAAATAAAAGCCTCAGAGCCAATTCCTCTAAGCAGTGAAGAGATAGCTAACCTATCAGATGCACAGTTCAAAGCACTGGTCATCAAAATGCTCACAGAATTGGTTGATTTTGCTCACAAACTAGATGAAAAAATGCAGGCTACAATACGTGAAATGAAGGAAGATGCATGGGGCACTGATAGAGATGGAAGGAAAACTGGGACTCAAATCAATGGAGTGGACCAGAAGGAAGAAACTAACAACCAAACAGAAAATGAGGAAGAGACAAGAATTCAAAAAAATGAGGAGAGGCTTAGGAACCTCCAGGACATCGTTAAACGTCCCAACATCCGAATTATAGGGGTACCAGAAGGGGAAGAAGAAGAGCAACAAGTGGAAAACTTCTTTGAACAAATAATAAAGGAGAACTTCCCCAATCTGGCAAAGGACATCGACTTCCAGGAAGTCCAGGAAGCTCAGAGAGTCCCAAAGAAGTTGGACCCAAGGAGGAACACACCAAGGCACATCGTAATTACATTACCCAAGATTAAAATGAAGCAGAGAATTCTAGAAACAGCAAGGAATAAGGGGTCAGTCACCTACAAAGGAGTTCCCATCAGACTGTCAGCTGATTTCTCAAAAGAGACCTTACAGGCAAGAAGGGGCTGGAAAGAAATATTTGAAATCTTGAAAAGCAGGGACCTACATCCAAAATTGCTCTATCCAGCAAAGCTGTCATTTAGAATGGATGGACAGATAAAGCGCTTCTCAGATAAGGTCAAGTTGAAGGAGTTCATCATCACCCGGCTCTTATTATATGAAATGTTAAAGGGACTTATCTAAGAAAAAGAAGATAAAAATATGACAGTGAAAAGACAGCAAACTCACAGCTATTAACAACCACACCTAAAACAAAAGCAAACTAAGCAAACAGCTAGAACAGGAACAGAACCACAGAAATGGAGATCATATGGAGGGTTAGCAACAGGGGCGTGGGAGGAGGAGAGAGGGGGAAAGGTACAGAGAATGAGTAGCATAGATAGTGGGTAGAAAATAGACAGGGGGAGGGAGGGCAAGAATAGTATGGGAAATGTAGAAGCTAAAGAACTTATGAAACATGGACATGAACTAAAGAGGGGGAATGTGGGTGGGAGAGGGTGTGTAGGGTGGAGGGGAATGATGGGGGAGAAATGGGACAACTGTAATAGCATAATCAATAAAATATATTAAAAAAAAAGAGAGAGAGAAAGAGGCGGGGTGGGATGAAGAGACATGGCCCTCTGATTTGCTTACTTGATTTGGAATTGAGAGAATAGGATCTGTAATCCTGTTCAATGTAAAGAACAGGATTCCCTTTTCTTTACACACTTCACATAACTAGGTGCCTCATGTTCTCTCCAATTTGCACAAAAATCAGCTTTTCTTCCAACATTTCATTCAAGTGTATGATGGCTTTTTTAACCATTTAGTGTAGTCTAAGTTTTTTATAAACCTTATACAAATATTTGCCATAAAGTTTGTTTCCTTAAAAAAGATTTTCTTTCTACAGTATGTACAAAATCTTCTTACTTTTGGCTTATACTGTGAGCTTTCATCTCTGATTGTCTATTTGATCACATCTGTCTGTCTCATGTTCCCACTAAAAAGAATAATTCTTAAGTTCAAAAATGACTAACAAGCACTGTAGGACTATATTTTTAAGTCTCAGGATCTTTCTGACAGTAATTAGCGTAATAGTGTTAAATACATGAATCATCTGGCTCCTTGTTTATTGAATTTACAAGCATTACATGGCATGGACAAATGTGAATATGCTTGAGTGACCTGTACACACTTACTGCATGACACAAGCATGAAGAAGGCATATTTGGTACCTGCCCTCCTGGAGTTTACAGTATAAGGAAAACTTTAAAACCAAAACAAAACACACGCACACACACACATAAACATATACACATACTTATTTTTCATTCTTTGGAGATAGCTTTCTAAACTGCCCAATTGTGGTGCTTGTAGCCTAACCAAAGATGATGCCATAGAATGTTTATTTCTTTCCATTCCTTATCCATTCATGTAACTTTGAATTTATTTCCACACTGTTTTATCATATAAGTGCTATTTTAAATTAAGTAACTAATATGTGACAGTAAAATAAAATTTATACAATATATTTTATTTCTAACCTATCTATATTATTTGACTTCTATTGTCTCTAAGGCACTCTTAGAGACATACAATAGCCCACCTACTGTTTAAATTATATACTTCAATTTCTAAATGCAATTAAGAGGAAATCAATCAAGAACAAGATTTGATTTTCCCAGGGTTCTGAGCACAACCAACAGTGTTAGTTAGCATTAACCAATATCAAATATGATGTGATATTATTAGCATTTACCACTTCATACTATGTGGCTAGTTTATGTACCCAAACTATTATGGTACTATTACCAATGTAAAACATTTTGACAGTCTTTTCGATGCATCAAAATTTTAATCCAATCCATCAATAGTAATATTTATAATGTTTGTTTATTCTTAATCTACAGTGAGACAATCATAAACATAAAATAGTATTGTAAAATTTCTAATGAAAAGAGTGATTTCCCTCTGAGATTTAACTAATATGATAATCGGCTTTCCTGTTCCTATACATTTTATTTATTTATTTTTTCAAATACAAGCAAAAAAATATTCGAAAAGTTACAGAGGTAGAAGAAGTGAGCCTTGGAAGAAGTGAGCCCATTAGGCTGCAAGGAGTCAGTAAATAAGTTACAGAGAAAAAGGAAGAGTTCTGGGAGCTTAGGAGAAAAAGCAAAGATTCACAACATGAGAAAAGAAAGGGGGTAAAATATACAGGCATGCTCAAGAGAGAGGAGAGAGGAAATAGGAAAGAAGAGAGATACAGAATGCTGGGGAAGGAAGGGGGTGTGGAAAGTTGTAGGAGAGAGGGAGAGAGAGTGAGCCCATACATTTTCAATGAAGTAGTGATGTGTCTTGAGCCAGTATTTAAAAGCTTTCTTTGAATTCTTACCAAAAATATTAATGTCAGCTAAACCTGAAAGACAAAATAATTTAGTAGATTTGTTGAAACAGATTTAAAATATTCATATTAGTTGAGGCTTCTTTTTTGGTAGATACAATTCTATATGTCCTTATTATTAGTCTGCAGTATATGAGTATACCATCTGAGAATGCCTTGGGAGACTTCATGGAATATCAGGCTTTTAAAAAATATTTTTGAAGATAATAAGAAATCAAATTTTAATGTTGGATAAGGGTATAAAAGGAACTGGTAATATTTGTAGGACAGAAATCCAAGAATATATTTTTTTCCATCTCTGTAATGAGAAATTTAAAAGTAGAAAAACAAAGATTGTTAAACACATTCTAAAAGTTTAAAAATTAATTTTATTATTTAATCATTAAATTCAATTCTTATTTTTCTATAATAAGCATATATCACTTTTAAAATAAGTATATATGAGTTCCAATTACTGAAGTTATTGCCCTAAACATTCTTTTTAAAGAGAATCAGCATTTTTCCATTTTGGTGGGTAAAAAGCACAAAGAGAAACATTATACCAATGAGGAAAATCACAGGAATATATGCTTTTCGGGTGCTAGGACTGTTTCACACACTTTATACAAATCCTAGCCATTTCTGTGAGAAGACAATAAATGAGAAATTGATGTTGTTGCTCTCATCACCAGCCAGGAAATTGAAGTTAGAGCCTTAGGACAAAACCCTAAGAATCATAGGCATACATAGTAAATAACAGCCTTCTCCTAAAATATCAGCAATTAAATATCCTAGCATTTCACACTTTTTACCATCCTTTAAGGAGTTATCTTCACTTGCTAGGTAATAGAAATTTATCTAGGAGAAAACACCCTCCTCATTAGGCACATATATAAATTACAACTAAAGAATGGATGTTAAAGGTCTGCTACTGAACGGGTTGCCATAGCAAATTTTTTCTTTTAAACATGACTGAAATGTTTCTGTGTAGCAATAAGAACATATCTCCCAATGTTGTCCAGGATACTAATCATGAAAACAAAAATTTATCTTTTCCTGCTAAATTTTACTGTCTTGATTACAAAGATGATGCAATTTTGATTCACACTGAATGAATTCAATTTTTTAAATAAATGTAAACAGAGATGCCCTCCCATATTTAACAAAGATTAATCTACCTTCCAGAAAGACAAGAACACATTCATACCTCTGAAACAAAGATTCTGGTCTTATCCACATGTAGCATTCAACAAAATTAAAATAAGCAAATAAAAATAAACATTAAAACTAGCCAAATAAATAAGATCCTTGAGCTATAGAGAACATATCAGAATATTTCCCTAATGATACAGCTATAATGAGAATGACTCAGCTAATAGCTGAATTTCTGACATTAATAGGAAAGGGATCCTAACAGACATACATTGAAAGTATTATTGTAAAATATCAGCTTCACCAAGGCCATTTCACCAGGACATTCAGTATCCCCTTCTGTTTGACCCATTCTAACCCATTTTTAAAAAGCTGGCTAGTCCAATGCACGGAAGCACAAGGTAACCACTCACAAACATAGCCATGTCTGCCTCTCAGAATTTTTCCTGCTTGCTTCTGCTATTCTGCCTTATTTTCATTATTCTTGGTGTTCTAATCACTCCAAGATTTACTCTGCCCTCTTATCCATAGCAAGCACATTCATCTCTTGACAATACAAGTTGGTGAAGATCTATATTCAACCTTGAATTTCTCTTAGGATGATCCTGCCTCTCTCCTCATCACCACACACCAAAACTATACCCAATATCTACCCACAATTCTATGGAACTAATATGCTGGAAATTCTTCTCACTTAAAGAGAAGGACAGAATATTATTTCTGTGGAGCAGCTGACCTGCAAGAGTGTCACCACTCTGGGAACAAAGTCTCACAATATCATGTTAGTTCATTTCCTGGGGCTGGTTCACATCATTCTATGAGGTACAAACAAGGAGCTTCTCTTCCATCTTTCTGTATTCCATCTACATGTTTCGTTGAAGGGATATAAAGCATGAAATAACTGATAAGAAGTTACATCTAGGCAGTTATACTAAAATTTCTCTTGAGAGAAATAAGTAGAAGAAACAGAAGACTTACTTTCAAAAGGAAATGGGCAATTGCCATAAATGAGAAAAGGCAAGTATAAACAAATGCCAACGGATTTGTCCATATTGTGTTATCAACTATTCAAATGTTTTGCAGTTGTGATCTTTAAAAATTAATGTGTATTGTTATGCCAGTTCTTAACATAATTTAAAACACCTAGGCTATGTTTTATTTTTGTGGTTTATTTTGCCCAGTATCTCAATATATTTTTACATAATACAGCACTTCTAAAACCAACATCATAATAACTACTAGTTACTAATTTTTAAAGATTTTATTTACACTATTTCATCACAAAAAATAAAATTTAAATAAATTATTCTTTTAGTTATACGACATAATTAATTCTATAGATGAACTCATGCCCATATGTTCTGAATGGGTGCTATAATGTTTTAACATGAGTCTCCAAGTATTTGAAAGCACATAAGGCTGGATCATGTAAGAGAACACTGATACAGGGGAGAGAAACACATCAATTGTAGCACTGCATCTACCACATTAAAAGTATGTGTTCTTGGACAAATCACCTAAATTCCCTGAGCCTCAGGCTTTTTAATTAGAAAAATGAGATGACACTTTGAACTGTTTCAGAGGATTGTTTATGAGAATCCAATGTAAACACTGATATAAAAAGGTTTGTGAAACATTAAAGAATAATATAATTATTGGTTTTAATGGCTTCTATTTAGTTTCCAATATCTATTTCTTATAAACTTTACCCATATCATAAATTCCACCCCTTATTAGCTTTATTTTTATGTTTCATACTTTGAGCACTTGCCACTGCACAAATAGTAACCATTACCTTTTTTCCATTTTTCTATTGAGACTCTAAAGCAATCAATATCTAATAATTCTCCTGACACAGAAAAAAAAAAAAAAACATGCAAATCATTGCTATTCTTTCTATTCCTCAACATCTTATTCAGGTAATCACCAGCATACTCTGAAAAATGTCTTTAAAAATTACATTTTCAATGACTCTTTCTTTTAACTAAGTCACGTGTGAAAAGAACATCAAAAGTATCAGAATCTGACTTCCGGCCAAAATGGAAGTGTAGGTGGACACACTGTACCTCCTCGCACAACCAAAATCAAGGACAACAAGGATTTAAAAACAAGAAAACATGCAAAACTGAGAGAAAATTGAACTGTACAAAGGTCAGATAACCATTCATCCAGACCAGTAAGAGGGGCGGAGTTGCGAGAGGAGGAAGCAGAGGTTAGCAGACCTGGCCCACAGGCAGCTGCTGGTAGACTAGGGCTGGCAGGAGGTGGCTGGTGGGCCCCAGTCACACAGGCAGCTGGCTGACAAGGTGTTCCCACATTTGCACGCAGATAATCCAGGTGAAAAAGGGGAACGAGACAGAACTCACAACCCAGGGCCCCAGCGCCTAGAAATAAAACCTAAAAACACTGAGATCCCACTCCCACATACAGCCTCACAACCCAGCCACTGAGCTGCCCCACCCAAGGGAACACTTAAGGCTCCACCCCTCATATGTAACAGCCACACCCATACCCACCCCCACCCCCGCAAAAAAAAAAGGCTCAAACAAGAGAACAGATCAAAGCCCCAGAGCCCATTCATCTAAGTGATGAAGAAATAGCCAACCTATCAGATGCACAATTCAAAGCCTTGGTGATCAGAATGCTCACAAAATTGGTTGATTTTGCTTGCAAATTAGATGAACAAATGAAGGCTACAATAAGTGAAATGAAGGAAAATGCACAGGGAACCAATAGTGATGGGAGAAAAACTGGAAATCAAATCAATGGAGTGGATCAGAAGGAAGAAACTAACAACCAAACAGAAAAGAATGAAGAAACAATAATTTGAAAAAATGAGGAGAGGCTTAGGAACCTCCAGGACATCTTTAAATGTCCCAACATCCAAATTATAGGGGTAGCAGAAGGGGAAGAAGAAGAGCAACAAGTGGAAAAGTTATTTGAATAAATAATAAAGGAGAACTTCCTCAATCTGGCAAAGGAAATAGACTTCCAGGAAGTCCAGGAAGCTCAGAGAGTCCCAAAGAAGTTGGACCCAAGGAGAAACACACCAAGGCACATCGTAATTGCATTAGCCAAGATTAAAATGAAGCAGAGAATTCTAGAAGCAGCAAGGAATAAGGGGACAGTCACCTACAAAGGAGTTCCCATCAGATTGTCAGCTGATTTCTCAAAAGAGACCTTATGGGTAAGAAGGGGCTGGAAAGAAGTATTCCAAGTTATGAAAGGCAAGGACCTACATCCAAGATTGCTCTATACAGTGAAGCTGTCCTTTAGAATAGAAGGGAAGATAAAGTGCTTCTCAGATAAGATCAAGTTCAAGGAGTTCATCATCACCAAGCCCTTATTCTATGAAATGTTAAAGAGACTTACCTAAGGAAAAGAAGATAAAAAAAATATGACAGTAAAAAGACAGCAGCCCTGGCTGGTGTAGCTCAGTGGATCGAGCACGGGCCTGTGAACCAAAAGATCGCGGTTCGATTCCCAGTCAGGGCACATGCCTGGGTTGCAGGACAGTTCCCAGCAGGGGACACACAGAGGCAACTGTACATTGATATTTCTCTCCATCTCTCCTTCTCTTCCCCTCTAAAGATAAATAAATAAAATATTTTTAAAAATTTTAAAAAAAGGCCCTGGCTGGTGTAGCTCAGTGGATTGAGCGCGGGCCTGCGAACCGAAGGATCGCGGTTCGGTTCCCAGTCAGGGCACATGCCTGGGTTGCAGGCCAGTTCCCGGCAGGGGACGCACGGGAGGCAACCGTGCATTGATGTTTCTCTCCTTCTCTCCTTCCCTTCCCCTCTAAGGATAAATAAATAATAAAAATAAATAAATAAAATATAAAAAATTTTAAAAAAAGACAGCAAACTCACAGATATTAACAACCACACCTAAAACAAAAGCAAACTAGAACAGAAACAGAAACACAGAAATGGAGAGCACATGGTGAGGGTTATCAGCAGGGGAGTGGGAGGAGGAGAAAGAGGAAAAAGGTACAGAGAATAAGTAGCAGAGATGGTGGGTAGAAAATAGACAGGGGGACAAGCAATCCAATTAAAAAATGGGCAAAGGACTTAAACAGACACTTCTCTGGGGAGGACATACAGAGGATCCAGAGACACATGAAAAGATGCTCAGTATTGCTAGCTATCAGAGAGATGCAAATTAAAACCACAATGAGATACCACTTGACACCAGTCAGAATGGCCATCATAAACAAAGCAACAAACAACAAGTGTTGGAGAGGTTGTGGAGAGAAGGGGACTCTAGGGCACTGTTGGTGGGACTGCAGACTGGAACAACCACTGTGGAAAGCAGTACGGAATTTTCTAAGAAAACTAAAAATGGATCTACCTTTTGACCCAGCAATTCCACTGCTAGGATTATATCCTAAGAACCCTGAAACACCAATCCAAAAGAACCTATGCGCCCCAATGTTCATAGCAGCACAATTTACAATAGCCAAGTGCTGGAAGCAACCTAGGTGCCCATCAGTAAACAAATAGATCAAAAAAACTATGGTACATTTACACAATGGAAGTCTATGCAGCAGAAAGAATGAAGGAGCTCCTACCTTTCGCAACAGCATGGATGGAACTGGAGAGCATTATGCTAAGCGAAATAAGCCAGGCAATGAAGGACAAATACCATATGATCTCAACTTTAACAGGAACCTAATCAATAAAACAAACAAACAAGCAAAATATAACCAAGACATTGAAATTGAGAACAGGCTGACAGTCATCAGAGGGGAGAGGGGAGGGAATTTCAGGGGAAAAGGGGAAGGGATTAGAGCAACAAGTATAAAAGACACATGGACAAAAACTAGGGTGGGTGGAAATGGGAAGGTGGTGGGGAGGGCTGGGGTGGTGGGCTGGGATGGAAGTAAAAGACAGAAAACTGTACAAGAACAACAATTAAAATAAATAAAGAAAAAATAAAAATAAAAAATATAATTTTTTTAAAAAAGAAAATAGACAGGGGGAGGGCAAGAAGAGTGTGGGAAATGTAGACGCTAAAGAACTTATGACGCATGGACATGAACTAAAGGAGGGGAATGTGGGTGGGAGGGGGTGTGCAGGGTGGAGGGGAATAATGGGGGAGAAAAAGGACAACTGTAATAGAATAATCAATAAAATATAATAAAAAAGTATCAGAATCTTGGAGACTTCCTTATATACTTCTCTTTATTACATTCTGCTTCAGTGCAACTATTAACCTCTAATTCATTAGAGAAATAGAAGATCTGGGAATCTTTTAAATGGTAGCACTCAAATAAAGTCCGGTGGAATATATGTAAATTGGTTTACAGTACAGAAGTAATTCCTGGTTGCACTAATGAAACTCACTTGAACTTTGAATTAACAAATATAAACTCAATGAATACATACAGACTTAACATTATTGTTTCATATATATTTTTAATAAAACTGTGAAAATTAAAATTGGATGCAGTGAGTGGAAATAGGTATTTTATCAGACCAGCTATAAGAAGATCCCATGAGAACCTCAGAAAAGAGAATGTCAACAGTAAGAAAACTAAACTACTAAAACCGATTCCAGAGCATATTTATGGATGTGACTGTGAAATAGGATCATGAGTCTGTGGCACTTTTAAATGTAAAGTTGTGTGGGTGAATTGATTTGAAAGATTATAAACACCTGCATCTCTACCCATCCAGGCCAATTTATTTATAAGATAAAAAATACCTGATAATCATCAAGTTATTTTATGTATCTAATGCCTGACAGACTGACTGAATATTTCACATGGAAGAGAGTTTTAAGTAAGATTGTCAGATTCATAGTAGGAGGAGATTGTCTCTGGGAGCCAGGGTTGGACAGGGCAGGGGAGAACAATGGGGGAAAATGAGGACAAGTGTAACTGAAAGGCAATAAAAATTAATATAAAATAATAAAATAAAATATTTAATCATATGTTAGAAATATGGTGATACTAAACACTGTGAAAAGGCTGTGATAACTCATTTTCTCCAAAAGAAGATTTTATTTAAACTTTGCTCCAATGGTATATATCTAATTCAAACCAAGTTCCTTAAAATAGAGTCTTCTTTAATTTAAATCAAACTTTTTCCCAACTTACAATAATAAAACCTAAAAGGATGAGTAAAATGAATATTAAAAGCATCTACTATATCTGTTCATTTTATAGATAATAAGAAAAAACTGACCCAGACTAATGTTGACTCAGCAGACCTGTTGTAGAAAGCTAGATCAGAGAATCATTTCACTTGAAGTCCATACCTTTTTTCATTATAATTTGCTGCCTCAAAGGTTGTTTGTTTAATTGTTTAAAGTAATAATATTTGATAATACAATTTATGAAAAATCTTACTACAGACTAAGGTAGTATTTTCATTTCTTTATCTGAAGAACAAATTGTAATTATGTTTTTCCCTAAATCGGTTAATTTATTTTTGCAAGTATTTCTTGCATCTTACTTTTTTCTTTTTCACCTCAGCATTAAAAATTGTTAAAAGTTCATTGAAATACTTTCCCAGTAGACTTTGACCTTCCAATTTGATATCTCTAACAGTACTACATGTTTTCAATGGATTTTCATAATTACAGTAACAAATTACTTCTAAGATTAATGATTGTAACAACTGAATTAAATATTGATTAGCTTGCTGTCTTTAATATGCAGAAATAGAATATAAGGTAAAAATGACATTTTGCTTTCTAACCACGTTTAGAGCAACCATTCTAAATTACTGGTTCCACCCTTTATTTTTCCTCCTTTACATAATGGATGATGATATGATAGACATACCCCCTCTGTTATGTGCAAGGTTATACAAAATTCACAAACTTGTAGATTTACCCTTCTCTTATCAATTTAAGAAAGCACATAAGAATGCAAATGAGTGAGATATTGTTAAACAATCAACTTAAAATCCCTCCTAACATATTAAAAGCAAAACGTTATTCACTAACATCTGTATTTTAAGTATTCTCAGTTACAAAAAAAATTTCAACCTACCGCACACCAATTGTGATATCCCAGGATGTTTTGGCGTGTATATACAGATAATTATCATCTAGAATGACAGGGATTGAGTGGATAAAATAGAAACATAAAACAAGATGAGATTAGTGTTGAATACTCAAGTATTTACCTTGGAAGAGATAACTGTCAAATAACAAAGGAGGGACTCTTGCTTCCATCCATGATAATGAAAGAGGTACCAGGCTTCCCAAATGGAGAAACTTTTGAGGCAACTATTTTTAGGCATTGGAAATCAGCCAGTGCAGAATTGTGACCACTGAGAGTAGAGAAACATAGGAGATGAGCCCTGCGTTTAACCCAGTGTTTTAACCAGGAGCACTTTCTGGACCATAATGTAGCAAGATAGGGTCCAAGTGAAATATGAGAGGTTAGCTAAGGTGAGAAGGCAAAGACAGAAGTTTGGACTACTGTGGGGACTGAAAATTGTGGGTTAGGTCCTGGAGAAGATTGAAGTGGCAGAGAGGGAAACAAAAATGTCACCATGGGGTTTCCTTGTTGGTTCTTAAACCAGAACTGGTCTGAATAAGTGCAGAGCAAGAATCCACAAGATTGGACTGAAGAAATGACCGAAAGGGATTAGCCAAAGAACATATATGCATATGGGCCCATGGACACAGACAACAATCTGGTAAGGCCGGGGAGGGAGGAAGAACTGGGTGGAGGGGGGCAAAGGGGAGCAAAATGGGGGACATCTATTATAGGGTCAACAATAAAAAGAAAATTTAAAAAAGACACTGAAGAAGATACAAATAATTGGAACAATTTACCTTGCTTGTGGATTGGAAAGATTAATATTGTTAAAATGTCCATACTATCTAAAGCAATATATAATTCAATAAAATTCTTATAAAATACCAATAGTATTTTTGTCAGAATTAAAACAACTAGTCCTAAAATTTATATGGAGCCACAAAAGATCCTGAATAACCATAGAAATCTTGAGAAAGAACAAACTGAGAGGTTTCATGCTCCCTGATATCAAACTATATTATGGACTATGATAATCAAAACAATATCATACTGTATAAAAGTAGGTATATAGATTAATAAAATAGAATAAAGAGCTAAGAAATAAATACTTGCTTATATGGTCAATTAATCTATAATAATGAAGGCAAGAATATCCAATGGGGTAAAAATGATCTCTTCAAGAAGTGATTCTGGAAAAAATGGTGCAGACACAGGCAAAAAAATGAAATTCAACCACTTTCTTATAACACAGACAAAAGTAAACTCAAAATAAATTACAGATGTAAATGTAAGACCTGAAACCATAAAGCTCCTAGAAAAAAAAAAAAAACATAGGCAGTAAACTCTTTGATGCCATTCTTAGCAGTATCTTTTTGGATATATCTCCTCAGGCAAAAGCAACAACAGCAAAAATAAACAAATGGGATTACATCAAACTAAAAAGTTTTTCAACTCTGAATGAAACCATCAACAAAATGAAAAGACTACCTACTGCATGTGAGAAACTATTTATAAGTGATATATCTAATAAGGGGCTATATCCAAAACATATAAGGAACACATAACTTACTACAAAAAAAAAATCTAATTATAAAATGGTCAGAGAACATAAATAGACATTTCTCCAAAGAGGATATACAGATGACAAATAAACATGAAAATATGCTCAACATCACTAATCTTCAGGGACAGGAAAATAAAAGCCACAATGAGATATGACCTCACACCTGTCAGAATGACTATTATCATAATTCAACAAATAACAAGTGCTAGTGAAGATGTGGAGAAAAGGGAACACCCATATACTGTTGGTGGGAATACATATTGGTGCAGCCACTGTGGAAAGCAGTATGGCATTATCTCAAAAAATAAAATAAAATACAGCTGCCATATAATTGGCAATTCCACTCCTGGGTATTTATCTGAAGAAAACAGAAACACTAATTCAAAAAGTATATGTATCCTTATATTTATTGCAGCATTGCTAGTAATAGTGTAGATATTGAAGCAACATAGATGTCCATCAATAGATGAAAGATAAAGAAGATGTGATATATGAGGTCTTCCAGAAGGTATCCAGCCATATAATAAGAGAAATAGAGATATTTATTGAAGATAAAAGAAACACTGTATTATAGGACAATGACATTTCAGTCCCCTTCAGAACAGGCACCTTGGGCCTCACACAGTTTTCCCAATTGCCATCAGCTATCCTGTCATTTTTTCCTAAGTCTCATCAACAGTTTGAAATCTCTTCCCTTATAAAGGTGACTTTAGTTTTAGGAAGAGTCAGAAGTTGTGGAACGCCAAATCTGGGCCATAGTGGGAGTGAGTCATGTGGTTGATTTAATGTTTTGCCAAAACACTAAATGAGATGTGATGCATGAGTGGGCAGACATGTTGTCATGATGAAGCTGCCAGTCATCAGTTGCCCACATCTGTGGCCTTCTGAATCATCTGAATAGTTTCCAAGGAGGAATATTCAAGCTTAAAGCAAAATTTGATTTAGATTCCTTGCTCTACTCACTCAGTCATTTTGAATGTGATGGCTACACACTACATATGCTCACTCAGCAGCATCTACCACCCTCACTGACAATGAAGTCATCGCTGTTTATGCATGAGCATTTCAGTTCATTCTCCTTGGCTGCCAGGTTAAATAGATGTCATGGAAACCTTTCTTTTTATATTAACAATGGCTGGAAATTTTCTGGACAGATCTCATATATACACAGTGAAATAGTACTCAGCCATAAAAAAGTGATATCTTGCTATTTGTGACAATATAGATGGACCTAGAGGGTATTATGCTAAGTGAAATAAGTCAGACAAGGGCAAATACCATATGATTTCACTTATATGTGGGATATTTAAAAAACAAAACAGAAGTTGACTCGATATACAGAATAAGTTGATGGTTGTCAAAGGGGAGGGCAGTGAGGGAATGTGAAAAAAATAATAGTCCACAAGGTCTAGTGGACAGTGATACTTACAGGGTTGTTAACTGAGTGGAGATATCAGTGTTCATACAATGTTGGGAGATAGAGCTCTAATCAAGAAAAATGAAGAATCCTCACAAAGCACTTTGGGCATTCAGTTCAGATCTTGGGAAGGTTATATTTTAGAAGAAAAGCTCAAAACCTAGTGCAAGGACCACATACAAGGACAAAGTACAAAGTCAAAATAGATCAGCTTAATAAAGAATAAAACAAACCTATCTAGATCAAAAGTATTTCCCATCATTAGTCAACAGAAGATGTAAATTAAAAACTCTGACAGAAGAGAGCAATGGGGGGTGGGGGGGAAATGGAGACAACTGTAACTGAACAACAATTAAAAATAATAATTATATATTATTATTTTATATACTATTATTATATAATATGTTATTATTAATTAAATATATATAAATTCTATATATATAATTAAAAAAACAAGATATCTCTTCATTCACTAGAATAGCTAAATTTAAAATGACTTTTAAAACCCAATACTAGAGCCCTGGCTGGTGTGGCTCAGTGGATTGAGTTCCAGCCTGCAAACCAAAGGGAACCAGTTTGATTCCCAGTCAGGGCACATGCCTGGGTTGCAGGCCAGGTCCCCAGATGGGGGCGCACGAGAGGCAACCACACATTGATGTTTCTCTCCCTCTTTTTCTCCCACCCTTTCTCTAAAAATTAAATAAATAAAATCTTAAAAGAATGAACAGAACAATATTTAAAAAAACAATACTAGAAAGTATATGGAGCTCTCAGACATTGCCGATGGGAAGAGAAAATGGAACAATCACTTTAGAATACCACTTGGCATTTTCTATAAAGTAAATGTACATCTACTCTAAGACTCAGCCATCCTATTTCTCATAATATATCAGAGAGAAATAAAAAATGTGTATTCCAGGGACTCCTACAGGAATTTTTTTGCAACTTAATTTATAATTGCCAGAAAATGGGAAAAACACCATGGATAATAAACAAATTATAGTAAATTTACGGTATATTCATTTAGTAGAATAACATTTTTAATTGACAAAAAAGAAGAAAATTAGTGATAACTCAAACAACAACAATCTCAATATTACATTGAGCAAAAGAAGTTAGAAATAAATGAGTACATACTATATGATTCCACATTTACAAAGTTCAAGAATAAAAAATAAAGAACACACAAAACTAACCTATGACACAGAAATCATAACTTTTGTCATCTATTTGTTAGAAGACTTACCTGGAAGAGTGACCCAAGTAAATTTTTTGGGATATTGGAAATGTCGTATATTTTAACATGATATTCATGGTTTAATCATTTACTAAAATTCACCAATGTGCATACATAAGATCTGTAAACCTCAATATATGTACATTTAACCTTAATTTTAATGAATATAGGAAAATTATAGAGAAAATTTGGGTTAGTCTAAAAAGTCCTCAAGGAACCTAATTAGTTTTTGAAGTGTGCTTATCTTACTGTTGGAACAAAATCAGTATGAAAGAAAAGCACTGGGGCACAAGTCAATTGAGATGGAGGAAAAAAAGCTGCCTTAAATGTTGAGATCCCAGGAGACTAACTACACATGCATGAGAGGAAAAATAAAATCTTGGAGGCGAGAAAGAGGGAATACAACTGGTCCTTTTTCAAAAAGGAGAAACACAAGGGAAATGAAATATTAGAGATATATCACACTGGTAAAAAATGTAGGAGGAAAAAAATGCTTGTCACAGCCTAGAAATTCAAAGACTAAGGAAACATAATCTTGAGGTTACATGGCAAACTTAATAGTTCTCACTCAGATCTTCTTGGTGTATAGTTTTCAAAAACATCAGCAGCAGCTTCAGCTTGGAAACCTGCTGAGGATGATTCTCCGGTTTAAAAATAAGATAGAGGAATGAGGAGAAGGCTTTTCCTAGGAAACAAGTTTATATACATAAGCAATTGTACAGCAAGAAGCAGTGATAGCAGCCATTTTTGTACATAACAAATGCCATCTCTCACTGGGTGTGAAAACAATGCCACTTGATGGAGTCCACATCTTTCATGAGTTTGGGCTGTCAATATGCAGAGTTGAAAGAGGCAATGTTAACAAAAGGATCTCAATATACTATACAGGAAAGAAAGGCACTTCGGTAAGTCTTAATGTCTGGGTCTTACATTATTAAAAATACATAAATGCCTCAAATGCCCATAACTGAGAAAAGTAGTATTTTCCCCTTGGATATGGCAAATGCATAGTGCCATTGTGTTCTCCAGACATGTTGTTAAACTAAAACTAAGAAAATATTCTTTTACTTTCTTTCCTTTGGACACAAATAAGTGTCTTATATGATATTTGGCCAAGAATAATGCACTAGTTCCATCTTGCTTTCTCCTTATAGCCCATTGGCCAGACCAGTCCCATAAATCACACTAACTTTAAGGATGATTATATAAGTCTCCCAGGAGTCCAAAAGGTCAGGATACAAAATTAATTCTAGCTAATGGAACATTTTTGTAATGCCTAGGAACATAGAATTTGAGAGCCAGTAGTGGTTAAGTTATCAGCATCTGGGGTCAGAGTGTCTGGGTTAGAATCCTGGCTTCATCATTGAACAACTGGAAAACTTTGGAGCAAATTACCTAATTTCCATATGCCTCAGTTGCTCTTCTATAAAATAGGAATAGTAATAACATCTATTATGTACAATTGTCATAATAATTCAAAAAATAATACATGTAAGCATTTACCACAGGTGCAGACACACAGAAAGCATTCAGTACAAATGTTGGGTAAAATAATTTAACTGCTCTCTGCCTGGGCAGCTCTTTACTCAGAGTTGAAATGGATTATAAACACTGCACTAACTCGTTTTGAGCTTCTAACCTTAACCTCATTTCTCAAAGTGAGAAATATGAAGCCACTATTTAAAAATCAGAAAGGCTTAAAAGGTCTTTCAGATTCACTTTCATAATTTTAAAGAATGTTCAGTTAGAAAATATGATAATTTGAAAAAACAGATTTTTCTAAAGTCAAGTTAAATACATTTTAATAGAAAAATAATAATAGTAGCCAGCATTTGTGTAGCTGCCATTTGGTATGCATTTGACATAATTCATCTCACTTAAGCTTCACAACAACTGAGGGAAACAAATACTCTTGGTAACTGCATTGTTTAGATTTGAATGAAGACTATAAAACAAATCTTTAGGTCACAGAGTTTGTAAGTAGCTGACCTGGTATAAATTGAATCCATCTGATCCCATGTAACCTTGAGTAAACAATTTAACTGTTCGATGCCTCAAGTTTTCCCATCTGCAAAGTAGTAATAATTACATACTTCCTTCATAGACTTTTCATAAGGAAGGAGTTAATATATTCAAACTACTAGAGCAGTGCCTGGCACTATATTACAATTGTGGTAATTCTGGAAGAGTTGAGAGCCTGGTGACTAAGAGTGTCAACAGATCTTTATTTCTACTGAAGGCATGGCCCACCAGAAATGACAGTGATAATAAGGAAAGATTCCCTTTTCACCTAGCTTTTTAAGTGGCAACACTGCAAGTTAACAGAGTAGAGTTTATAGTCATCATAAGCAAACCACTGTGGAGAACATAAATCAGAATTGATTTCTCAGCATATGTAAGAGACCAATTTGGGACTCCTCGAGAACATAATAGTGGCTAGGAATAGAGGAATGTGTACTTTTTCAATGGAATTTGACCAAAGAGATTTAGGTTTAAATGTGATATGGTCTGAGGACATTTGACTCATAGATATTTTATGACAACTCATTCCTACTAATGAAGATTGTATCTACCTACTGCATGCAAGCTTATTGCCTGAATATGCCAGCTATCAGAGATGAAAAAATAAGAAATACAGTCCCAAATAATAGCAGAACATTACTCAATCTAGTGTATATAGCCCCAAAAGCCAGCAGCATTGCTTAATGGGATTGTGTTTAATCTGAAAGCACACCACTAGAGAAAATGTAAAACAATGAGTGGCCTGAAGTGGTAGTGAAATTAATCAGCTCCTGGACTGGAGAAGCCCTAGAATGTTGCAACAATTCAAACAAATAGTTTAAATTGGTTTCACTTAGAGCCATATTTGTGTTGCAAATGTTATTCCATCCAAGTTTCTTGTACAGGTTTACCCAAAAGGGGATGATGCCTAAGCAACTTGTGAAAATATAAACAAAACTCCAAAGCTTCAATTTGGAAAATGTGTCAGCTAGAAAAGTTTACTAAAGATTAAGTCTGTGAGTGCGTTTATTTTAGACAAAATAAAATATCAGTAATGCTAAAGCTGAAACTAAACTATAAAAATCAGCACATTAGTAAATTCTGGACCCAACCAAGATATACACACAATAAGAAATGTACAGAGTATAAATGTAAATGCAAAAAAAAAAAAAAAAGTCTTCATGTAGCAAAGGGAATAGGTGATTTTTCGGGGTCAGAAGTTCCGCACAAGTAATTTCTGTCCTGAAGCTGTAGAATAAAAACAACTCACATGTATAATCCTAAATCTAAATAGGATTTTAAAAGCCTATCACCATGAATAAAGGATCACATCTCATTTCCGAATGAGGTACAATGAACAGGGCAACAATTAGTTGATTAATTATTCAGCAGCATAGTCAGTGTTCTTACAAAGTATAAAATACACCAAGCAATTGCCCACATTTTCTCACTTTTACAAGGGCTTTGCTAAGTGCCTATTAAATGAATATAACTAATCATGGTATATGTGTGCAAATTGTGCATAAATCCATCAAAATCAAATTACCACTCCATTCAACCCATAAAATCCAGCAGGTGGCCAGAAGAACATTTAACAACAACTAATCTACTAAACAACCTCTATACCCAGCTAAATAACTTTCAGCCAGAACCTTAATGATGTGCAGGTGCAGATGACTGTACCCATAATACAGTCAAATGGCTATATCCAAGGTACTAAGTATGTACATGTAATTCTGAAGCTAAGGATAGAAGGAAATGATACTAACCTTTATTGAACCAAAGCTCTGAGATAACTTACTCCATCACAAAAGAATAGGATAACTGGAGTTTTAACCTAGGTTAGTCTGACACCAAAGTCTATGTATTTTCTACTTCCTCACTATGTCTTTTCATTATGCAGAGCCAATTGAATCTACTTTGATATACGTCTGTCCTTGACTCCTGACTCACTTCTCCCTTCCGGTTGCCTTGTTCAAATCTTCTACTGTTCTTGTTGCCCCCAATAACTATAACCATCTTTTTTAGGTACAGTTATGAGGCTTCCAGATTCATAACTGTATAATATAAAAATATCAACCATCTTCTCCTCTCAAGTCATCAAAAATCAAAAACTTAGAACAGAAATGCAAATCTATCTTTGAAAAAACCCTAGATGGCATTTGTGACCCCAAAGCACAAAGTATGAAGATAGAAAGAATATGGAGAAGTCAAAGTACTTGGCATAAAGGAGAAGGCACAATCCTAAGTGCCTGCAGAGTGGGTGTTTTGGTGGGTTCGATTCAATGAGTTCAATTTCCTCATCAATAAAATGGAAACGATAATAACACATAACAAAGCATTATAATAAGAATGAAATTAGAAAAGAAATTTGACATGGGATGTAGAAATGAGCTGTGGAAATACCTATAGAAAATCTCACTGAAGAAGTTCATTAGACATACCGAGGCAGATGGAAATGCAGACCTGAATGAACCTCAGGAGTATTGCCAGGGCTGCTGCAACACATTTATGAACCAGGAACACATAAATGAGATTGAAGTTGTGCGAATGAAATATGTGGGAGAGGAAAGAGGTACAGCAGATGGGACACAGAAGAACATGTGAAATTAAAATTAATCAAAGTAACATTTGTAGTAACAATAATAATAATTTTTAAATGAGAACTTAGTGCCAGGCACTGGGCTAACCACCTCATTCATTTCTCCTTATTTATTTCTGTCAAAAACCATTGATGAGAAAACTGAAACTTACACAGTGACTTTTTATAGCTATTAATATTATTGTCTTTCTGAGCTATAACTAGAATATATGATTATGTGTTGCTAGAGAGAGAGAGCTTTTAGGAGTCAATTGGTCAAGAAAATTCAAGGAATAGGTACAGTTGAGCACAGATGGGCAGTATCTCAGCTTTACCTGGAAAATGAAGGAAGAGAATATCTCCAAATAAGAAATGAGAAGGATATGAGCATGTCCAGACTCTTCCTAGTATATGGTGGTGACCCCTCCTTCAGAAATATGACTTTAATAAATGGCTGCCCATTTCATAAAGGAACAGGACAAAGACAGTGGCAAGGGACAACAATGTAGATGGGATAGGTTGAGGCTGGGTGGGTGGAATACACCAGAACTGAAACTAGGAAATGTTGTTATTTGTTTAGAAGAGATGGCTTCCTCTGTGAAATCAAAGCCAAGTCAATCTGTTTTAAGGATAAGTTCTAAAAATAAACCTACTTATATAGTGCAGAATTAGAATCATTCTATGTATTTTTGCATAGATAAATGTGAATGTAGTTCAGGATCTTAGTATGTCAGAAGAGATTGTCAATTAATATGTCTCTATCAAAACAACAGATTGTAATCTTCTCTACAGACATGAGTTGTGTGGAATTCAATAATCATAAGGAGGATTAATTTGGAGGTGTATAATTTTATCATAAATGTGGGCAAATAATTCAGTTTCAGCCACAATGAGAGACTACTAAAGAGCCTTTAAATGCTCCTCTTCCCCTTGCCATCTCTGCTTCCTCTTCTTAATTCAACAGAGACAACCATTTATTTATTTTTCTCCATAATTTATCAAACCTGCTTTCAAGAAAGGATCAATTATTCAGAAATTGTTCTCAAAAGATTCAGTTATTTGATGAAATGCAAAAAATTCCTAGGGGGTAAAAGAAGTATTTTTTTCCCATGTAGATGTAGCCAAAATGCCATGATCATGCATCACCATGTCACTTTAACTGTAGAAGAACCATTGATTCAAACATTTGGTGTAAGTAGAGGCTGTATGAAAGATTGCTAGCTGTCTATCAAAAATCAGAGCTTCCCCTGTCAAGGCAGGCAGAACCTAAATATAGACTGTATTACCTACACATCCTTGAACTGAGGTGTAGACACATGAGTAGATTCCACCAACAGAATATTCACAACAGTGATGTTTGTACTTTTGAGGCCACATTTTTTAAAGAAAATCATAGTGAACTCCCAGAGGCTGCCCACTGAAGAGAAACAACTGCATTTGACAGTTGTATGAGTGACAAATAATATTTGATTGTGCTAAGCCACAGAAACTTTGGATTTGACGTTTTTGTTGTTTCAACAGTATAATAAATATGTTTTCTAAAGTTATTAGTTTTTGTTTTGTTTTGTTTTGTTTTTCATTTTAAGGAAAAGGCTTTAACTGCTATGAGCAGAATGTCTAAAAATGTCTCAGGGCAGGAACCTTCTGATGTTGTAAAGATGTTAAGTATTCTTATAGGTAAATATATTGACATTTATTGATTATTTGCCATTGGTAAAAATTATTCTAACTATTTTCCATGTATTATCTCATCATATCTTCACACTAGTCTGATATAATAAGTGCTATTAACATCCATTCAAAAGGAGGGAAGGAAGTATCAGGCAGAAGGAAGCAAAGAGGGAAAAACTGGGATAACTGTAATAGCATAATCAATAAAATATAATTTTTAAATGATCAAACTGTTACAAAAGACACTAAACAATTTATTCATAATTACCCAATCTTTTTTTACTATCAAGCTTAAATACCACTGTATACAAAAGTATAGTTCTGACTGTCTACAAAATACTCTCTTTTAGTACTGGGCAACAGCAGTAAATGCTCAGACTACTGAGTGAAGCGGCCATTTACAATATAGTAATCAGTTTTTCACTGACTGTAAGCATGTATCTGAAGGTGAAAGGTATTTAAAATGGGGAATATGGATAATTTTTATTATCTCTCTCTCTCAGGACTTTTTTATAAACCTCAATATCTGACAAATGGCCTCTAACAGTATTAATGCGATTTTCTTTCCATTAGAATAGGGAAGTGCAAGTGGTTGGATCAAACTTTGAGAAAGGAGTTTTGTGTGCTATTCTACACTAATTTAGTTATGCCAATAACCACAAGCTGAAAGCTACTATAAATTCTCATACCTGAAAACATTCAATAATACTTGTAGGTAGGTCTTTTTCCCTCAACATTTTGCTACTTTAATTTTTAAGAAAAGGAAATGTTAACTCCCTCAATAACCCTTTGTATACACATCATCATGTTGGATACAGGAAATGCAATCACTGAAATTGCTGTCTGACTATGATAAAATATTGATGTAAGACTATCATCAGTTTCTATGGATACGGACACATATTTTTACATTCTCATTACAGGTGATGCGAACAGTCAACAGAAATATATGGATTTAATTCTATATGGAACAAGAGAAATTTTAAATAAGTAAATATGACATATTAAATAAGAGAGGCTTAAAGCTGAAATATATATTAGGGATAATTAAATAAAATCCAGGTCAGGTAACACACATAATTTATGGAAATGCTTTATATAGGGCTCATAGTTCATTAGAAAATTATGAGTTTAAAATCACTGAGCTCCAATCAAGATGGCAGCAGAGATAAACAAGGCTTGCCTCCTCACACAACCACATCAAAATTACAGCTAAAATATTTAACAATCATCACCCAGAACCATCAGAAATAAAGTTGAACGGAAGTCTGACAACTACAGAATTAAAGAGACATGGAAAGGGCTGGCCCCACACTCAAAATTGGTAGATAAAAATTCAGGAGGGTTATCTCAGGAACAAGGAGTCCTATTCACACCAGACACCCTAGTCCAGGGTTCCAGTGCCAGGAAGATAAGTCTCCATAACTACTCATTGTAAAAACCAGTGTGGATTAAGTCAATGGAAGAAATTCCTAGAGTCCCAGACAGTTTGTCTTAAGGAACCCA
This sequence comes from Glossophaga mutica, assembly GCA_039655065.1. Classification (NCBI taxonomy): domain Eukaryota; kingdom Metazoa; phylum Chordata; class Mammalia; order Chiroptera; family Phyllostomidae; genus Glossophaga; species Glossophaga mutica. The sequence continues at coordinate 82,545,046 of CM077304.1, forward strand.
CACAAGGACTTATTCTGATGGACTCCTTCTGAGCTCCAGCAACAAGGCAACAGCTTAAAAGGCACCAGTGGCATTAAGGGAAGAACTGAAGTGTCTGTCATCAAGGTGAGAGCTGGGGACAGCTTTCTCCTAACAGAAAGGTGAGCAGAGGTCACTGTCTCCTTTCTGGAACCTCCTCCCTCAAAGCCACATAGCTGGCAGGCAGATACAATATTTGAGACTTCATACAATATTTGAGAACACTGTTTGCCCCACCCTGGAGATCCCCAGAGACTCTGCCCTATCCAATTTACCAACACAACCAAACTGTTAACAGTGACTTTTCCATATGAATGGCTGATCTTGGCTCAGGTTTCATGATTTCCTAAATCCTCTCAAACAAGCAACAGCCAGCCTCAGTGAGCCTCCAGCCTCCTATACCTCTTGCTAAGTGGCTCCAGGCCCAGCATTAGCAGCAACCAGCTTAGATTTACAGTTTAGCCACACCTGGGAATCTTCAAGCCCAGCACAAATAGCAGCCATCTCAGATTGCGTTAAAACTCAGGCAGGGTGGCCCCAGGTAGAACACAGGTGTGGGCTGACCTTGGCTAGCACCACCCAGAAAACCCCAGAGCCTGCATACCCAGTGGACAGTTACAGACCACATTTGAGCACTATCACCCTACCCCTGCACAGCTGAGCTTCCACAGAGGGCAGAGGTTGGTGGTTGGTGGTCACGGTCAGTCTTTGCAGCTGACTGGCCTAGGTAAACCCCTCCCATTGGCCTGCCAGCTGTAATCAACGCTCAACTGTTGTGGACCGTTCAGCCTGGTTTCAGGAGTTGTAACCCTCACCCCATGGTGGGCTGTGTAAGAGCCACGGGACACACTTCATCTGGGTCTGTTCCCTCAAGAGGACGTGAGCTACTAAGGAGACAAAGTTTATCTCCCTGGCAGGAGCACTGCTTCTGCCTCATCCATCTCTGGCCCCAATGCTTGGTTGGTAGTCAATGACAGGTAAGACTCCTTATGGGAGGGGCAACCTAAGCCAGACACAACCACTTGGGAGGCCTCATGGAAGGACTCGGGGGTTGCAGCAAAGAGGATGTGATGGACCCTCGCCCCCCCAGCTATTCTGACATAGCCCGAGTCCTCATTTCCATCTGGGAGATGTCTTCTGCTTCCTAATCGGTTTAAAGCCTGAAACTATGAGGGCAAGGAGTGCAGCCCTGTGCCGGCCAGGATGGTTCCCTGGGGCAATCAGGCATAAGAAAGAATTCCTAAAGTTCTGTGAAACCTGCTTTGCTAAGAGTGCTTTCATTTAAATGATAAGTGTCCCAGGAGGAAATGAGTATGTCTCCCAAAGTTTTGCAACCCCCTTTCCTGACAGACATTGACTCAGATTAAGCCCTCAGATTTCTTTGACATGTTAAACCTGTATTCCGGTGTATTTGAACCCAATAAAAGCCTAGTGAGGCTTTTATTTGACCACCTCTCCCCCCCAAGCAGTCATGTCTTGGTAGTTTTTATTTTCATCCGTGATGAAGGGATGGGGCTCTGCAGGTGGAGCCCCCCACACACATCTGGTGCCCAGGACAGGGGTCCCCGCACTCAACTACAAGAGGAGGGCATAGTCAGACCACATGATGGATGCATCTTGAGAACCCAGCTTGGGGGGTAGGGAAGGCTGTGCCACTGGACCCTACAGGACACCTACTACAATAGGCCATGCTACAAAGACAGGGTGTCATAGCAGCTTGACCTAATGCATAGAAACAAGCACAGGGAGGCTGCCAAAATGGGAAGACAAAGAAACATGGCCCAAATGAAAGAACAGATCAAAACTCCAGAAAAACAGCTAAATGAAATGGAGATAAACAATCTATCAGATGCAGAGTTCAAAACACTGGTTATAAGGATGCTCAAGGAACTTAGTGAGGCTTCAACAGCATAAAAAAAGATCCAGTCAGAAATGAGGGATATACTAATTGGAATAAAGAACCATTTACAGGAAAACCATAGTAGAGTGGATGAAGCTGAAAATCAAATCAATGGTTTTGAACATAAGGAAGCAAAAACAACCAATTTGAGCATGAAGAAGAAAAAAGAATCCAAAAAAACAAGCATAGTGTAAGCAACCTCTGGGACAACTTCTAGTATTCCAACATTTGCATCATAGGGGTACCAGAAAGAGTAGACAAAGAGCAAGAAATTGGAAATCTATTTGAAAAAACAGTGAAAGAAAACTTCCCTAATTTGATTAAGTAAATAGTCAAGCAATTCCAGGAAGCACAGAGAGTCCCAAACAAGCTGGACGATAAGAGGCCCACTTCAAGACACAGCATAATTAAATTGCTGAAGATTAAAGATAAGGAGAGAATCTTAAAAGCAGCAAGAGTAAAGGAGACGGTTACCTACAAAGGAGTTTCCATATGACTATCAGCTGATTTCTCAAAAGAAATTTTTCAGGCTAGAAGGGATTGGAAAGAAATACTTAAAGTCATGAAAAGCTGAGACCTACAACCAAGATTGTTCTACCCAGCAAAGCTCTCATTTAGAATCGAAGGGCAGATAAAGAGCTTCCCAGACAAGAAATAAACTAAAGGAGTTCATCACCACCAAACCATTATTATATGAAATATTAAAGGGACTTAAGAAAAAAGATCAAAATTATGAACCAAAAAATGGCAAAAAATTCAAATCTATCAACAATGTATCCCAAAAACAAACTAAGAAAACAAGAACAGAGACAGAATCATAGATACAGAGAGCATTATGATGGATGCTAGATGGGAGGAGGGGGTGGTGGAATGGGTAAAGAGGTGAGGGGGTTAATAAGTACAAATAGGTAGTTATAGAATAGCCATGGGATAGAAAGTAAAATATAGGAAATAGAGTAGCCAAAGAACTTGTATGCATGACCCATGGACATGAACAATGGGTTGCCTAAGGAGTGAAGAGGAGCTGAGTGCAGGAGGACAAGGGGGAAAAATTGGGACAACTATAATAACATAATCAATAAAACATAAGTAAAAATTAGACAAAATCATTAACATGGTATAAAGATGTTTATGAAGACATACAATCTGAATTCAAGTAAACTAAATAGATATGGGATAGATATATAGATAGATGATAGATCGATAGATAGATGATAGGTAATAGACAATAGGTGGAGAGATACAGAATCTGTGTGTATAGTTTTGTGAAACATTTACTTTTTATAAACTAGACTATTTTTTCATGTTTATAGTCCTCCCAAAGTTAATTTGTTTCCAAAGTGTTCTGTCTAGTCAAAATGATTCATTTTATCTCTGATTGAATAATTTAGTATCTATTGCTCAGTCCTTGGAGGAATGACAGCACAAGCTTAACTGCAGGTTAAACAGACAGGAAATGTTTGGTGCTCTGGGCTGGAAGAAACATGTAGGCACCCAAAAGAAGCTTTAGGTCGACTTTTTTTAATGTTTTCTTTTTTCAACCTGTGGTCAGAAGAAAGGCTGATTGTCACAATTAAACCAAGAAGAAATAAGAGAATATCTATTGCTTATTGTATCAAGAAATCACTTAAGCTCAGGACCCAAACTTGCATACCCCACCAAGAAAAAATATCTGCAGTTCATTGGATCAATGATCCTTTCAGAATAGCCATGTATTTCACTAAAGCAAAGACTCCTGAACTCAAAGGTCTCATTAAATATTCTTCGGCCACAAATAATATGCTTTCTCAGAGAATTTCTGTTAGCAGTAACTTTATTTCCACCTCCTTACATGGTACTTTGGCATTATAATAATACATTAATGATCCTTATAGATTGACATCTCAGGCAACTTCCCCCCAGCCCACACATTAATAAAGTGTGTTACCCAGTGTATTATTGAAATATATGTGTTCCAATGTTAAGGAGGCAAATGAAAGGCAATGAACTAGAAAAACAGAGAAATATAAACTGCTAAGTGGTACAATAAGTAAAACAGACAAGGTATGGAAGGCAGAAAAGAGTGAGGGTGTGATCGTATATTTTTTCTAATAGTTACAGTTAATCTCTTGAATTCTTGATTTTTATTTCAGTTTCAGCTTGTGTAAGAAGGGCCTGATAATACTGTTATCTGTGTACTTACCTCTTCTTTCAAGTTAAAAGATATTGGAAAACAAGAACAGCTTCCTGTTTATCTTTTCACCCTCCTAAGCTTTTAAAAATACATATGATGTTGACTGAATTTAATGAAACAAACATAAGAATGAAGGTATAAAGGAATTTCTGGAGTCAGATCTTAAAAGCATAGACATCTTAGAAACTGATCAAAATTTGGTGAAATTTGACTGAAAAATGGTGATGAAAGGAAGTGACTGACTTTTGAAGTTGAGTATGATTGGGGATCCTGAGGAACTCTAAGAACAAGCTATTAAAGAACTTGATTAATATTAAGGATTCTTTGTTACTACTACAATATCCAAGATTGGGGTAATATATAAACTATGAATGTTAAATATATTGGAATAGGGTAAGGATAAAATGTATACTGGTAGACAATAATTGTAAGAGAAAGGAAAAGTGGCATGATTTCTTGGCATGGACCATACAGAAAGAGGCCTGGTCAGTGATGGCCTAGAAGTGACAACAGAGAGCATGGAATTTACTGACTTCACCTTTGATTTGTAAGATTCAAAGATTCTTTTGATGGCTGTACACAATACACTGACAGACAGATGCAACACAGAACCCTTAGTTACTTAGAGCTCCAAAGTAGAGAAGGCTGCCTGTCAGGGCCACAAGCAGAACAGCAGAACAGCAAACAGGCAGAAGGAGGCAGCTTGTGGATGGATGGCAGGTAGAGTTATCCAGGGCTCCCTGTGGATTAGCTCATTTACATAGAGGCTGTCTCCAGTTGTCAGTGCCTCCTCCTGGGGCAGCTGGGGGTGGGAAATGTGTGTAATAGTCCTGGAGTATGAGAGACCAATAAGAAAGTAGTTTGGGTATGGACTTAATCAGATAATTGAGAAGAATGGACTAGAGTTAGGTCAACACAGCTTTAAAAAATAAAAACAAATAAAAACTACATTATAATCTTGACCAGTGAGTTCAGTAGAGGAGGAGCTTCTTTCTTTTCCAAGATTAAAATCCATGGTCAGTTGCTCTATGAACATAGTTATCTGATATTCTCTTTAGAATTGTGAAGCCACATTAAGAAAGAATCTTAGGGATTATTTGATCAAAGTCTATATCATGTTGTATCAAGCTTTAACAAATACTGGAACCACAGAATTAAAGTTATCCCTTGAAGCTTTAGAAAAATAATTTTAGAAGATAATAAAGTAATACTATACAAAACCAACTATCAGGTATCAGGAGTACCTAAATCTGAGTCTCTAATACATCAATTGCAGATCTACTGTCAATAGGTCCCCCTTAATTTCAAGCATATTGACTGTGAATGGGATGTGTCCTTAAGATACTACACGGAAACTGTGAAGAAAAGTTTCTCTAATTCTGCTCACTTCCCAGAATGCCATCTATGCTTCCATTTTACACACATACACAAACACACACATGATCTCTTTTAACATTTTTCTGGAGAAATTGTTTAATAGTTTTGATAATCTCTCTCTAGAGAGAAGATAAAACTTCAGTTTTTAAAAAGATTTTACTTATTTAGTTTTAGAGAGGGAAAGGGAGGGAGATAGAGAGGGAAACATCAATGTGTGGTTGCCTCTCTTGCACCCCTACCAGGGACCTGGCCTGCAACCCAGGCATGTGCCCTGACTGGGAATCAAACCAGCAACCCTTTGGTTCACAGGAGCATGCTCAATCCACTCTGCCACACCAGCCAGGGTGAGACCATAAAACTAATAATTACAGAAATGGTTGCAGTATATCCTAAACATTTTAAGTTAATATTCATACAAAAAACCACAAACATACTTGGTGCTGCTAAAATGACCTGGCCAAAATGACCACCAGTGTGACCTATTGGAGCATATCTTATGTTGCAGTATCTACCCACTAAGTCTTAAAAAATGAAACTACTGTCAAAGAAAATTGCACCAGACAAATTAAACAGCAAGGAAGACTTCATTTGAGACTATTGTAATAGGGAAGAGAGATTGAATTCAACTCCTTTGAAGAAAAGCAGGTGACATTTTAAGCACTGGAATAACCTACTGGAAAAGTACTGAAGGAAAGACTTTAGGGGAGGGTTAGGAAACGCAATCAGATCATCAATGTCTGCTAAATGGCAATTATCTAAAGCTAGGCCTCCATCCTTCTGTGGAGACTGAGTGGAAGACAGGGGTTTTATCTTTTTGTGGGTCACATTTCAAAGGGATGGCTCCCAGGTCCAAAGAGCAAGGCATTCCTGGCTTATAAAACTGGTTGGAGGCTGGAAGACTTAAATCTAAGAAAGCTAGAAACAATTTATAACTGCAAATAAAGACTGAAAAAAAGAAAGGCAAAGCCTATAGTCCAGAAGAAATCTATCTAAAATCCAGTCAAGTTGAGGGGATTACTAAGACCATTTTGGTCACTTTAAAAAGAAATTTTTATCCTTTCAAGTACATAATTTTAATTGCTTGTGTTTTTGATTTGTGTAAACTAATGCCTCTTCATACAATATTTATTCATCAATTTATTTACACACTTATCAGATTCCATTACCTGGGAAACTCTGAATTTAGAGTGGTTGTAAGGAACTTAAATAAGGAATTAAAATATTAACAAAACAAAGAGGGAGAAGTAAATGAATTTCTCCAAGAGGGCAAGAAGTATAGTTGCCAATTAATGTGTTCTTGTAAGATAGATATATATTTAATTTTAATAAATAGTGATTTTTCAAATGATTTGGTATAATTTACTAAGTGGTGGAGATGAGATTGAGTTTTAGTAAGTCCGTGAAGGAACTGCCTAGGACTCCAGAAGCCTTTCATTTCACTCAGCTACAATTTTAGCTAGTTTTTACAGCCAGAAGTTATTGGGACTTCTCTTCCTAGCAATGGAACCCTGGGCTGGGAGGCCTGGTGTGGGGCTGCGACCCCTCAGTCCTCAGAGGGGACGTCTGCAGCCAAGATATCCCTCTGTATTTTTATCCATCACACATGGGTGTAGGACCAGCCCATTCCACATCTCTGCCATTTCTACCAGCCTCAGTGTGACTTCTTCTTTAAATCCCTAGTTGTAGAACTTCTGTTCAGCTAGATTTCAGGTGGTCCTGAATGATGGGTATACAAGCATTTTCAACTTTGTACTTAAAGAAGCATTTTACAGCTTCTCTTTGGCATATTGCCAGCATCACTACTCTTGCACTTTGGAGGCATTATTAAGTAAAATACAAGTTACTATACCAGTCAATTTGATAATCAAGATGGCTGCTAACAATCTGAAGAAACCCAAAACACTGATTTGAAAGAATATAGGCACCCCTATGTTCATTGCAACATTATTTACAATAGCCAAAATGTGGAAGCAGCCCAAGTGCCCATCAATAGTTGAGTGGATAAAGAAGTCATGCTACATATATATAATGGAATTTTACTTGATCATAAAAAAGAATGAAATCTTATTATTTTTGACAGCAAGTACAGACCTAGATGGCATTATGCTCAGTGAAATGAGTCAATGACAGGGAGATAATTACTGTGTGATTTTGCTTACATGTAGAATCTGGAGAACAAAATGAAAAAACTAATAGGATTAAGATGGAGTTGTAGATACAGAGAAAAGACTGATGGCTGCCACGGGGGAGGGGTCATTGAGGGAATGGGTGAGGAAGGTGAAGATTTTGAGAAGTGCACAATGGTAGTTGCAGAGGGTTTACAGGAATGCGAAATGCAGATAGGGAAGGAATACAGTCAGCAGTATTGTGATGACTATGTATTGTGCCAGGTGACACTGAAAATATCGTGGGGAACACCTTTCAAAGTATATGATTTTCAAACCACTACACTACACACCTGAAACTAATACAAAATAATGTTGAATGTATACAGTAATTGAAAAAAGTTTAAAAGCATGCAACTGCTATGATCACATAGCATGTACAGCCTGGATGTACAGAACGAAGGGATAATTTGTGTCCTGGGTGAGATGGAGTGGGACAGTGAGAAATTTCTTCGTGCTACTCGGAACAGTGTGCCATTTACAAGTTAAGAATTGTTTGTTCCTGGAATTTTCAATTTAATATTTCCAGACTGCAGTTAACCATGAGTAACTGAAATCACAGAAAGCAGAACTGTGGATAAGGGGGACTACTATACATGCATAAATAATACGTTGTTCACCACCGAAAGCCAGGCTCCTGAATGACCAATCAAAAGACTGAGAACTATTATCCATCTTTGAAGCTCAGCTTTTTAAAAGGGATTTTTAGATAAAATGTTTTAAACCCTTTTTATTTCCATTAAATATGCCCATAGTTATCAGCAAAAAAAAAAAATATATATATATATATACATTAAAGTGTAAAAATTGAGATGCTAAAAGGCCATGTTTCTGACTCATTTCACAATAACATTGCCCTTCGCACCTCCTTTACAGTTTTGAAACACTTTAAAACTTTTCATTTCATCCCATTACATTGGAGAATTTAAAGTATACAATTCATTTTACCAGAAACAAACCAAAGCAATTAAATACAGTGATATTCTACACCACCCATGTATTTATTGAATTTTGCTTTTTGTTATATGATGTATAAAAAGGCCATATAAATTATTGAATGCCCAACAAAATAACTGAACTTGACAATTTTCTAAAAACTACATGTAAAGACTCAAGTTTTCTGAGAGCCAGGCTTTTCATATGAGTGGCAAGGGGCAAACAATTTTAATACAGAAAATAAGTAATTTTTTTCATATATAAAGTCCTTTAAAAATATTAGTTCCTATATGGTGAAAGTTTAAAAATATTGATTTTAAAAATATTAGTTCTTATATGGTGAGAGTTCCACCTACTGGTAAATACATTAAACCAGGTGTGTTTCAGCAGTTCTAATAAGGCAGTTTCCCTAGTTTTCCATCTTTCCTGTAACTAAATTCTAAGAATGAAGGCTGAAATGGGAGAAAATTGTTGCAATTCTAATGAGGAACTTCTGGAAAAATATAATAGGGTAATTTCACAGTTTGTCTTCTGAAGACTGCAGACTCTCAGTATGAAGGTGATCCGAGTAGACCACTGTGCCCACTGCCTTCCCATGCAGGTGAAGATTCTTGACCAAATTTCAGCACGGCTCTGTCAGCTCAAGGTCTTGTCCCTAAGATGAACACCCCGCATCCCTTACAATGCCTGCCTGAGAAAGTTCAACATCGCCAAAAAAAATTTACTGTTTGTTCCAGCCAAAACCTGACTAACCTTTTTCTTAGAGCATTTACTTTAGAAAGCATATAATTATAAAGCCTCCCTCTGTCCCTTTGAGACGTATCTTCAACAATCCAGGAATGTTTTTCTCAAGGGCCTTGAAGTCATCCATTTGAAAAGTAACCATCAAGAAGGCTAGGGTCCATCCATGCTGTTGCAAAAGGTAAGGTTTTTTTATTTTTCACTGCTGCCTAGTATTCCACTGTGTAATGAACCAGAGCTTTTTTTACCCACTCATCCACTGATGAGCACTTAGGCTGCTTCCAAATCTTGACTATTGTAAATAGTGCTGCGATAGACATAGCAGGGCATGTCTTTTTTTTGTATTGGTGTTTCAGGATCTTCCAGGTATATTTCTAGAAGTGGAATTGCTAAGTTAAAAGGGATTTCCATCTCTAATGTTTTAGGGATATTCCATATTGTTTTCCACTGTGGCTGCACCAGTCTGCATTCCCACCAACAGTGCACTAGGGTTCCCTTTTCTCCAAAACCTTACCAATATTTGTTGTCTATTGATGTATTGATGGTACAGCATGAATAGACCTGGAGAAAATTATGCTAAGTGAATTAAGCATGTCAGTGAAAGAAAAATACCACATGATCTCATTTATATGTGGAATCTAATAAAAGCAATATACTTACAAACAAGATAGTAACAGAAGCTTGGATACATAGAACAGACTGACATCTGCTGGGAAGGAGGTGGGGAGGATGGGATGAAAGATGGGAAAGGGATTAACCAAAGAACAGTTATGCACAGCCCAAGGGCAGGAACAACAATGTGGAAATTGCCTTGGGGTAGGGAGAAGGTGGGGCTAGGTAAGGGAGGAGAAGGGGAGAAACGTGGGAACGACCATAATAGCTTACATAATTAATTAATTATTTTTTTAAAATGAGGGTGGGGTCAGACTCCCAGTTTTTGTGGTTGGGCAGGAGCCTAACTTCGAAACCACTACATAGCAGACATAGATGGCCTAATCACACTGACCTGCTTCCTCTACCTAGCAGCCTTCAGGACTTTTCCTTTAGTCTTCCCCAACACTTGAAACATCTCCCACCTTTTGTTTCTGGAGATTTGAGCTCAGTTTAAATTGAAGTCTCTCTTCCCTACTACAGTAGTCTGAAAAGAATCTCTTGCACTTTTAACACAGTCTGTTTCACTTTGACATTTCCAAGCTGGCAGAGTAGGAGGTAATTCAGAAGGCTGAAAGAAGCTCACAGAGAGAGAGATTCCAAGATGGCTGCAGAGTAGCTGGAAGCTCCATCCACTTGCTCCCATCCCCAGACCTTTCTTGCAGCTCGACCACAGAGCAATCAACTGGAAAATCCAGCTGAGTGTGAGAGAGAGTGTGAGTGAGAATGTTCATGGAAGAGGTGTGTGGGTGTGTGCAAGAGTGTTTAAGTGACTGCTTACCTGCAAGGGCACTCAGGGGTGGGCAGCCCAGGCTCTCCTGGTGGAACTGCTGCTCTGCCCAGTAGTTCTGACTGTTTAGACAGAGAGTGGGAGCCATTTTGAAGAAATTACAATATCATGCTTGTGAAGAAGCTGTCAGAGCAGCTGGGCCCAGGCATCTGGACTTGGTTCTGTGCCCTCTGCCTTGGGCAGGGCCGTGCACCCTACCACTGCCAGAAGCCACGGTCTGGTGGCTGCAGTACTTTCCAGGGAGGGCACTGTCATGTCTCTGGTTCCAGAGCACCACTGGAACCGTGTGCAGGACTGAGTCTGATTGAGGAGGCTACAGTTCAGCCAAGGAGCCAAGAGATCCAGGGGTGGAGACAGGCAACTGGGGCAGCACGGGCTGTACATACTGTGGTGGTAACACAGCGGCAGGAGCCCAAGGCTGAGACTCACTGCAGGGAGTGGCGTGAGCCACCTGCCATTGTCCATTGTTACAGTGTTTCTGCTGGAATCTTCCCTTCCTCCCCCCCATGCCATCAGGATGATATGAGATTTAAAAGAGAGTTTGTATACAGGATATACTCTATTGATTTGGGAGAGAGGGGAAGAGGCATTGGTGTGAGAGAAACATTGGTAAGTGGCCTCCTGTATGTGCCAGAGGAGATCCAACCCATACCTAGAAGCCCTCTGAAGACAGAAGCGGAGGTGGTAGGGGTGGAGCCCCTTAATCAACCAGACCAGGGAAAAAGTTCCCACCAATGAATAGGCCAATAAAAGTCAGGTCCTAAATACAACAGAAGAGTCCCTGTAACCCACACAAGGAACATTTCTAGAGCACCCAGATCAGGAGATCAAGGAGTCTGCACCATCGGGGCTCTCTGCTCTGGAGAGAGATGAAACACGCTGGAGACAAACCCACCATCTTTTTTTCTTTTTTCCTTAAACGGACAAAGCACAGGCTTTGTGTTTGTGGCTACCCACCTTGGGCCCAGTGAAGGGAGGGTGGCACAGAATAGCATCACATGAAAAGAGTCTGGAGTGGGAAGCCCTGGGGAGAGTCTTGGGGGAGCAGCTCTGGGATTTTCAGGGCCTGGATATACCTGGGCTCCACAGCAGCATTTTTCCTGAGAAGAGCTACCCTCTTCCAAGAGAAAGTCAATTATCCCTCAGGGTAATTGAGGGATACTGCCCCTGCCCCACCACCCTCTGGAAATCCCCTCCCATAACTTCTGAAATCTTATTTGCTTCACTCAGGAACTTGTTTGTTCTTTTTTCAGTTTTGCGGTTTTGCTCTATCTTGGTGTTCTGTTTTGTTTGTTGGCTTTTTTGTTTGTTTGTTTGTTTCTTTTCTCACATCCTGCACATTAACCCTTGCTGAGGACACAGCAACATGGACAGACTTAGGTGAGGAGTCATCAGAGACCAGGGGTAGGGCACAGCGAATTCATACACTATCTTGGGACGCAGGCCAGTGCTTCCCCCTCACAGGAGAGCCACAGGAAAACCCTCCCGGTGTCAGGCAGACCCAAAATCTGGGCTCTAGAAGCCTACCAGGGGTCACCCTGTCAACTACAGAGAAATAATCTCAGACAGACTCAGACTAGTGGCTCGAGGGAGGGGGAACACACTCACCATCTTCCCTGAAGTTTGAAAGACACCTGTTACCGGAGATCCTAGAATCATATCCCCTTGTTTCCATCAGATACTGCTTCATAAATAGTCTTGTCTGAGACTAGTCTAAGATTGACTGCAGGCCAGCAGTCAGAGGTAGGCAGAGGCAGATCCTGAGGTGACTTGGAACATTTGCTGACAAACCCCTGAACCCAGTGCTGATAAAAGCCAGCTTTGAAGAACATCTTGGCCCACCCTGGGAGCAGCCAAGCATGAAGAAATCAGCCACAAACTGGATCACCTGTAGCTTCAAAAAGGTAGCCAAGGGCCAGACATTGAAAGCACCTGACATGGGCTTACACCAGACTCAGATATCAGAGTGGTATCCAAAGGGAGAAACCAGAAGGCAGGATCTAAACTGTGCTGAGACAAATCCATTTGGTTCTTTTTGCATTATCTTAGCTTTTTTTTTCCCTTGCCTTTTTGTTTATCTTTTTATCTTTTTTTTATTTTTGGTGCTCTAATTTTTCTTTCATATCACCTAATCTACACTTATCTTTGAGTACTCAACTGTTCCCTTATTCTCTAATTTTATTATTTTTGTTGCCCTTTATGTGTTCCTTTTACCTGTTCATCTCTTTCAATTCATTAAGCCTAGTAGTTCTCTTCCCCTTTCTCCTCTCATAATCACTTTTCTTTCCTTTGGTCTTCTCATATACTTTTTCGTATTCCCTTTTCTCTACTATTACACTTAGCTTTCTTCTGATATTATTCTTTGCTCTCTTGATATTGATATCACTGTGGTGGTTGGGGGGGGCGCGGTTGATTGTTTTTGTGTTGGTTCTGCCAGCACCTATACAACAGCATACAACATATGGTGGTGGTGGTTGAGCCTCTCAGCCAGCCAGATGGAGGGGAGTTCCCAACAATGAATGGGTCAGTAATAATCAGGATCCAAATACAACAGGAGAGTCCACATAAACCACACAGAAGTCATTCCTAGAATATCCAGATCAGGAGATCAAGGAGTCTGCACCACTGGGTCCCACAAACTCCTACTACTCAAGGTCACTCCACAAGACACAAAGTCAAAGCAAATCAATCTAATACATAGAAAAAAATACAAAGAGATTGTATTTTTTTACAAAATACAAAATACAAAAATACAGCTAAATTGGAGAGGCAAAGAAATAACCCCAAATGAAAAGAAAAGAAGGATACTCCAAAAATGGGGCTAAGTGAAAGCCAGGCAAGCTATCAGACATAGAGTTCAAAGTAATGATTATAAAGATGCTCAAGGAACTTAGTGAGAACCACAAGGAACTTAGTGGGACTTACATCGGCATGGAAAAGGACATAGAAACCTTGAATAAGAACCAGTTGGAAATGAAGAATATAATATCTGAAATGAAGAACACACTAGAAGGAATTAAGAAGAGGCTAGATGAAGCAGAGGATCAAATCAGAGTTGTAACACAAGGTAGATAAAAACACCAGCCAGAGCAACAAAATAAAAGACTCAGAAAAAATGAGGATAGTTTAAGGGAACTTGGGTAGAACATGGAAAGTAAAAATATTTATATCATAGAGATACAAGTAGGAGAAGAAAAAGAGCAAGGGATAGAAAACCTGTTTGAAAAAAATAATGAGAGAACTTCCCTAACTTGGTAAGGAGAAAGTCACACAATGCCAGGAAACAGAGAAGTTCCCAATCAAGATGAACCCAAAGAGGCCCACTCCAAGACATATTACAATCAAAATGGTAAAATTTAAAGACAAAGAGAGAATCTTAAAGGCAGCAAATGAGAAACAGCTAGTAAAATACAGGGAGCTATAATAAAGCTATGATCTGATTTCTCAACAGAAACACTATAAACCAGAAGTTACTGACACAAAATATTCCAAGTAATGAAAAGCAAGGACCTGTAATCAATACTAATCTACTCAGAAAGGCTTTAATTAAAAATGAAAGCTGAAATAAAGAGCTTCCCAGACAAAAGAAGTCTAATGGAGTACATCCAACAATCCTCCACTGCAATGGAGTACATCCAACAATTCTTCACCTTTTTAAAGAGATCCCAAAGGGACTGCTTTAAAAAGGTGAAGAAACAGAGAGAGGTGGTGGGGTGGAGAGGAGGAACACAGGCACAAAGGGGAAAAATGTCAATAAACAAGTATCTATCAATAATATCCTTAAATATAACTGGATGAAGTGCTCCAATCAAAAAAACATAGAGAAGCTGAATAGGATAAGAATTCACAACCCACATATATGCTGTCTAAAAGAGATGCACCTCAGAAAAAAAGATATACACAGGCTGGAAGTGAAGGGATAGAAAAAATTTTCTATACAAATGGACATGAAAAAAAGCTGGGGTAGCAGTACTTATATCAGACACAACAGATTTCAAAACAAGGCCATAACAGGAGACAAAAAAGGTCACTACATAATACTTAAGAGAGTAGCCCAACAAGAAGATACAATTCTTGAAAACACATGTGCACCCAATATAGCTGCACCTAAATATATAAACAAAATATTGAAGGACTTTCAGAAAGAGATAGATAGCAATAGAATCATCGTATGGATTTTAACACCTGCTGTCAACAACAGATAGAGGAAGAAATCAAAAAGTATCTGAAAACACATGAAATGAACATATAAGAACTCAAAACCCATAGGACACAGCAAAGGCAGTCCTGAGAGGGAAGTTCATAGCTATACAGGTCTACCTAAAGAAGAAAGAAAAATCTCAAATGAAACTAGAACACCAACTTACACCATACACTAGAATAAACTCAAAATGGATAAAAGAATTAAACATAAGCCATGATACTATAAAAGTCCTAGAGGAAAACATAGGCAGTAAGATCTCAGATATCCATGCAGCAATATTTTCACTGATGCATCCTTTAGGGCAAGGGATATAAAGGAAAGAATAAACGAATGGGACTGTATCAAATTAAAATGTTTCTGCATGGCTAAAGAAAATATCATCAAAATGAAAAGGAAACCAATTGTATGGGAAAACATATTTGGAAATGACACCTAGGACAGGGGTTTAATGTCCTAAATATATAAAGAGCTCATACAAATCAATGCTAGGAAGACAAACAATCCAGTTAAAAAAATGGGCAAAAGACCTAATAGACACTTCTCCAAGGAGGACATAAAGAAGGCCTGTAAGCATATAAAAGAACACCCAACCTCACTAGCGGTAAAAGAAATGCAAATAAAAACCATAATGAGATATTGCCTCACACCACTCAGAATGGCCATCATTAACAAATCAACAAAAAAAGTGCTGGTGAGGATGAAGAGAAAAGGGCACCCTAGTGCACTGTTGGTAGGAATGCAGACGATGCAGCCACTGTGGAAAACAGTATGGAATTTCCTCAAAAAATGAAAAATGGAACTACCTTTTGAGCTAGCGATTATACTTCTGGGAATATACTCTAAGAATCCCGAAACACCAATTCACAAAACAATCTATGCACCCCTATGTTCGTAGCAGCATTATTTACAATAGCCAAGTTCTGGAAACAGCCTAAGTGCCCATCACTAGATCAGTGGATCAAAAAACTGTGGTTCATTTACACAACGGAATACTACGCAGCAGAAATAAAGAAGGAATTCCTACCCTTTGTGACAGCATGGATGGTACTGGAGACTATTATGCTAAGTGAAATAAGCCAGTCGGTAAAAGACAAATACCATATGATCTCACTTATAAGAGGAATCTAATGAACAAAACAAGCTAATAATCAAAATAGAACCAGAGACATGGAAACAGGGAACAGACTGGCAGTTGCCAGTGGAAAGGGGGAAGGTGTGGAAGGATGGAAAGAAGAGAAGGGACTAGTCAACGAACATGTATGAGTGACCCATAGACATGGACAACAGTGCAGGGACAGACTGTGGGAGCAGGGAGTGGACTGGATGGAGGAAGGCAAAGGGGAAAAAATTGTGACAACTGTAACAGAATAAACAAGATTAAAAATAAATAAATAAAAAGGAAATAAGCTTGGAAATCAGCGGTCCCTACTGCTTTGTGGCTGTAGTTTGATTTGGTCAGTGTAGAAAATTAGACATTTTCACTTATGTACTGAATATGACTTTTTGGCTTTTCTGAGAAACACTTCCCAATATTGAATTTCTCTCTCACTTCCAGTAAATGTCTTTAGTTCTAACTAAAACCCCACATGTTATAATCTAAATTCTTTTTTCCTTGTTCCTTCCTCAGCAGAACTAGACAAAGAATTTATGGATCATCTGGCGAGAGCTGAAAGAACTGCTACAGATAAAGTAGACCACTTTACAGAAGCTCAATTTTTTGAAGTCAATTGCCTAAATTAAAAGAGCAAATTGATGCCAGAGAAGGATTAGCCTCTAGAAGCTGATTTAAAACCTAACAATCTCTCTATAACAGTGTGCCTTCCTCCATTGGGTATGGTCTTTTTGATAATTCTAACCAAGTATCACAAGATGTATGGTTTGCCTTCACTCTGTTCTTCTTAACATTTTAACACTTAATCTCCCTTCTGACACCTTTCAAAATTCTTGCCTACTTCTTTTTTTCCAGTATATAGTACCTAGTACAGCATAAATACATGACAATAACTCCACAGTTATCGTGTGTCTCCACCCATCTTAACTATATGGCTAAACTTCTTTTTTTCCTCTTATTTCAATTTGACATATGCTCACCAGAAGAAAACAGCCTATGTGTGTACATGGCTTGCAATGATTATTGTTTCATTTAATATATATCAAGAGCAAGTCATCCTCATTTTTATAATCCATCAAGTAAGACATTAACAAAGTAAATCATTAAATGTGGGAAGTAATTATTTACCCTGTGAAAAGCATGAGCTTCAAATTCTCTGATGGCTTATATAGTTACAATGATAAAACTTAGTGACAGAAAATGTGATTTCTATTTTGTGGTTTCTCCTACAGAATATTAGCCATGTTTATATTGCACCTTATTTCTCATTAACTTGAAATATATATGTCTTTGTCAACCAGCTGAAGGATTTGGCATTTCTCCTTATTATTGCTACATTCAATTTATCAACCACAGAGTAAAAATTATTATTAGAGAGCCATGGTTTATGGTTTTATTGTTGTTGTGTTGCAGACCGTTCAGCCTGGTTTCAGGAGTTGTAACCCTCACCCCATGGTGGGCTGTGTAAGAGCCTAGGGACCCACTTCATCTGGGTCTGTTCTGTCACAAGGACATGAGCTACTAAGGAGACAAAGCTTATCTCCCTGGCAGGAGCACTGCTTCTGCCTCATCCATCTCTGGCCCCAGTGCTTGGTTGGCAGTCAATGACGGGTAAGACTCCTCATGGGAGGGGCAACCTAAGCCAGACACAACCACTTGGGAGGCCCTCATGGAAGGACTCGGGGGGTTGCAGCAAAGAGGATGTGATGGACCCTCTCCACGCCCCCCCACCCCAGCTATTCTGACATTGCCCGAGTCCCCATTTCCATCTGGGAAATGTTTCCTGGCTCTAATCTGCTTAAGCCTGAAACTATGACTGACTGTGGTGCAACCCTGTGCCATCCTGAGCAGTTCCCTGGGTAATCGGGCATAAGAAAGAATTTGTAAAGTCCTGTGAAACCTGCTTTATTTGCTAAGAGTGCACTCATTTAAATGATAAGGGTCCGAGAAGGAAATGGGTATGTCTCCCAAAGTTTGGCAAACCCCTTCCCTGACAGACACTGACTCAGATTTAAGTCCTCGGATTTCTTTGAAATGTTAACCATTGTTTGATCCTTGCCACCTGACATACCTGTATTCCTGTGTATTTGAACCCAATAAAAGCCTAATGAGGAAGGGGCTCTGGGTCATTCTCCTTTGAGAGTTTGGCCACCTCTCCTCCCCAAGCAGATCATGTCTTGGTAGTTTTATTTTCATCCGTGATGGACGGGGGGGGTGGGGGGGCGCTCTACAGGCAGGGCCCTCCACATTGTTGTTCCTAGGATAAATTCCTACTTGTACATAAAAATATTAATTCATTCAATCCAGAGTTTTCTGAAGATATCAGCTATTAAAAATGTTAAAGAAAGGTCTTTCCAAGACTCAAACTACAGTTTATTTTTCTTCTTTTGATGCCATTTAGAGATACTAATCTCTAAGATACTTATATCTAGAACTAATTGTTCATTTTATGCCAACTCAAACATACATGAAGTGGCAGGCAAAACCTTGGCATCAACCAGGGACAAAAACAAAAAATAAATTGCTGTGTTTCCAAGAGATATATGAATGAAATCTTGTGAAACTGAGGGATGTGAAGTTTAAAATTGTCTATGATGATGTAAGACAAAAGAGATGAATCCAGCCAAAGATATTCTTATTCATATCCAACAGCATATCCTATTATGGTTTACTTTATTTCTCCTTTACTTAAGCATTTACTGTTCAATTCAAAAAATATTCCTTAATATCTATAAATAATTTTTAAAATCGAAAGTTGTATGTAGTGTAAACAAAAAAAGTATATTTTCTTGTTCAAAGAATAAAAAATCAAAAATAACCTAGAAATCAGAGGTACTTTAACAATCAAACAATTCTTTAGGGGTTTTAAGAATAATTGTAGCTATAAGAAAAATATCAATATTGGTGATAACATAATTCTACCAGTACATGTAGAAAGCTGATTTTAATTATCTACCAATCTGTCTCTCCTGCTACTCTAAGCCGCTTCAGGGATTCTATCTCATTTATCTTCATAACCACATCATCGAACATACTATCTATCACATAGGAGTTCAATAAATGTTTGCCAAAATAAACTACACCTAAGTGTTTATTTAATTGGTGATAAGATTCAGAAAAACCTTAAGATTTTATTCCTCTTGAAAATTCAGTAATCTACAGAAATTGGTATTTAAGTTTTGTATCTGATATCAAACATATATGGCCTAGAATATAGACAAAAATACAGTCAAAACTTTTTTCTTTACTTTTACATATATTGAATCTGATATTAATAGGTTAGAATGAAAAATCTCTTTTAATTCCCCTAACATACTCTTCAAGTTCTTACCTTTCAGGGCCCTGTGTATATCTTTTCCTATCTCATCATCAATTTGACTATGATTATTACCCAACACTCGAGGCCCATCTCATAAGACACCTCAAAAATGAAATATAACATCACATTCATAAGCAATAAAATTACATGGGTGTGATTTTCTGAGGTATACTTCCTTTTTCTGTAAAATGTAAAACACCATTGTGATGAAAATGTTCTATATGCCTAACACCGCATCCCCAGACTTTTGTCCTGGGGTCCACCATGCCATGGCTGCCACCAGCATACATCAGCAAACTAGTATGACTCTCTAGGCCAGCAATTTTCAATCAATGTGCTGAAAGAACTTTTAAAACATGCAATAACTTACTGTTCAGTCAGGAGCACTAACCTCTTCTCCCTTAGATTGTCAAATAAAAAGTGACAACAGCCAACACAATAGCCATCCAGTGTGAATGAATCAAAATTATACCTATTTTTGTCAGATCTGAAAAAAATAGAACACATTTTTGGCATGCTGTAGAATTTTAGTAATTACCTTATGTGTGCCATGAGACGAAAAATGTTGAAAATTGTTGCTCTAGGCATTTTCCCTAGACTACACTCCTCTAACTTTCAATCTTCTGTTCTCATACTCACCTGTCCAGTTTTCATTTATGTATCACCTGTACTCTTGTCTTGACATCTGCTTTGTTGTTGACTCCAAGCTTTAGTTGAGTTTCTTCAACTTTGTTTCCATATTTTCCTCATCCATGTTATTTTGTAGCCACTTTAAACCTTAGCTGAAAAAGTCCTCCTTTGTTTCCAGCACATTGTATCACTCCTTTCAGCTCCCATACCATTTGGGAAGGAGAACTTGGACAGTATGGACTGATCAGCAATTCCTGTAAATGAACCTGAGAACATCCCCCAGTTAAAGACCAGACTCCTCTTACATAGAGAGAAGTTTGATTTCAAATTCATGGGCATGGACAACATTGTGGTGATTTGCAGGGGGGATATATAAAGGCATTAAATGGTAATGGAAAAAAGTTTTTTGTTTTTTTTTTTGTTTTTTTTTTTTTTTTGGTAAGTGGAACAAATATCCTACTTAATGGAATTCCAGAGAGGTAAGACTTCTAAAAAGAAGTTGGGCCCCACACGGTAGGACAGCATGAGAAGACAGGAAATAAAGAGGGGTGCTACTTGAGATGAATATTCATATAAGGGCCTTCTGAGCAGACAATATCTGAGTAGAGATCAGAGGAAGTCAAGAGACACCCCATGTGATAACCCAGGAGAGAAGCACCACATGACAATGAAGAAAATCTACAGCTTCCTGATGTTAAATCTGCCTTATAATTTTTAAGTAACAACAATCAGGCCAGCTGGCTGGAGCAGAGTGAATCAAGAGGAAAGGATCAGAAATAAGTTCAGAGAAGCTAGGTGACATAAATCCTTGTAGGTGATGGAAAAGACTTTGGAAAACTTGGGAAACATGATGGGAAACAATTAAAATGTGGGAAACAGGCAAGCAACGTGATCTGGTTTATATTTTTAAAGTAACTCTGACTTAAATATATGTGCAATGCTCAAAATCTTATAAAGAAAGTGTTCAGGTAGACACAGATGAGACCCTATCAAAATCAGTATCAAGTGAAAAAGAGTAGTCCAGTTTTACCCAGACCAGCAATGAAAGCAGCAACAGAACTAGGAAGTAAACTGGAAGAAATTAAAAACAAGCAAACCAATATCCTCCAAGCAAAAACAAGACAAGTTTTTGTGGAAATCATAGAAATAATGGCAGTAGAAAGCATTGACATTATACAAAGAGGGAGTGAGTAATTCTGTCTGATGGAGTGATACTTGAGCTGGTTGGAAGGGAGGTAAGTAGCAATCAGGGACGGGGAAGAGACATTCCAAACCAAGAGAATAGCAAGAGCAAAAAAGCGTAAGGGTGCAAAGCAACAGGTTGGAGAACTACAAAAAATTCTGAGAATTTTGCACTTTTACCCATCTAGCTTTTGTGTTTTTATTCAGCAAATAATAATTGCTAACTTTTTGCCAATTACTGTACTAATTGTTCATGTTTGTTATTTCACAGTAATCTTAATTAAAAGGTAATCTTACTAGCCACATTTTATAGATGAGGAAACAGGCTTTGAGATTTAAGAAACTTGCCCAAAGTCAAATAGGTAGTAAGAGGTGGAGGCAGGATTTAAACCTAGGCAGTAACACTCTAGAACCTGTCAAAAAAAAAAAAAAAAATCAGCAGAGTGTTAAATGCTATACCAAATATACACAAAAACAGGTTATTTTCCTCTAGTATTTTTCTAAGATTAACTGCTTCAACTTATGATTCAGGAAAGTATAAACTGTAAATATATGCATGTATATGATACATAAATACATATAAATATGTCTGGATTGTTATTTTACTTTTATACAAGAGATAATATAATATGCAATAGTCAAAGTTGATAGCAGAAGCCTAGTATTTTGGTTCAAATATTTAATTTTATATAAAAAGTACTATTTTTATTATTAGATCATAGGAGAGATAATCCATATATGTTGTAACTTGATGATTTTATCAAAAAGGGGCTGTTGTAAAAGAGATTGTTCCTATGAAACATTTGGACCAGCCTCTGAAATATGCTGAGCACCTCTCACATGTCACATGTGATTATTACTCCTGAGTCACCTGCATTATTGCCATCAAGGCACAGTGAGTCTAAATAAAATGCAATTAGGAAGAAGGTATTGATTAAAATGTGTATATTTTGTGTCAGTTAAACATTAAACTAGGCCCCGGCTGATGTGGCTCAGTGGATTGAGTGCCAGCTGGCAAACCAAAGGGTCACTGTAGCAGACCCTTCTGCGTGGCGTGAGCCCATCTCCCACTCAGAGATGCATAGGACCCACACCCACAGATAGGTTCTCTCGTGGGTAATCAGAGTCACAATATATCTAAGGTGCTTTTTGCTGAAAACTCCCTCACCCTGCAAATGCTTGTTGTAACTTCCTAAAATCCATGCTAACCCTTGCAGCGGCCAGTGTAACTGGCTCAACCACTTTTGCCTTTTCATTTGCTAATATCCTTCTTCTGTGATGTGATTAGGGGCATTGGATCCTTTTGTTGTAACTGGGGCATAGTGAATGAGGACCATCTTGTAATGTGAGGAGATATAGAATAAAGGCCTGTCATAGTGGAGGCCAGGGCTTTTGCTCCCCTTGAGAGAAAAGCCATGCTGTTGTCCTTTGTCCTCCTCCGGACTCGGTAGTCCATGTGTATGTTTTATTTCATCCATAATGACTCCGACACTACTAGCTGGTGTCCACATCAGGTCACTGGTTCAATTCCCAATAAGGGCACATGCCTGGGTTGCAGGCCAGGTCCCCTGCAGGAAGTGCACAAGAGGCAACCACACATTGTTTCTCTCTCTCTCTCTTTCTCCCTCCCTTCTCTCTCTCTAATAATAAATAAATAAAATCTTTTAAAATGTTTTTAAAAAGTTAAACTGTATCAGAAAATAATATATGAAATAAATAACATACCTAATAAAATTTTGACCATAAAATATAAAGTAAAAGAAAAGCACAAAAGCTAAGGATTCATTTTCCTAGGAATGTTATAAGGTAAAGTACATCTAACCTGCCCTGGCTGGGTTGTGAGTTCAGTTCCCAGTCAGGGCACATACTTAAGTTATGTGTTTGATCCCCGGTCACGGGCTGTACAGGAGACAACCAATCAATATTTCTCACATCTCTCTTTCCCCGCTCTCTCTCAAATCAGTTAGCATATCCTCAGGTGAGGATTACAAAAATAGATCTATCCTTATAATTCTAAATATTGAAGCAGGTGGTTTCGGGTCCTTCTATAATCACTTTTATCACGTCAGATCTTATTTATCTTCAAGGGCCAGCTCAAGTATCTTTTGTACACATCAACGGTCCTTCAGAATAATTCTGATAACATTCCTAGGTTTATTATAGCTCATTAAAAACAGAGAGCAAGAGTGAACAGTTCACGGAAATCCCGCACAAAGCACTGTCCTTCACTGCAGAGTGCACTGCAGCAGCCTTCTTACAGCCAGGGCTGGGCATGAGATCTGAGAGAAATGCCTGCTGGGCCCTCTGAGCTTTCAAACTCGCCCCTCAGGTTGAGATCTGGTCAAAAAATAGAAAAGGAACTCCCCTGGTACAAAAAGCTGCCAAGGTAGCAATAAAGAAATCAAGTCATCAGATTCCAAGCCCTGATAAAAGGAAAAATCTCAATTTTGTCCCCAAAATATTTGAAGATAGTGGCGAACTAAATTTAAAGGTGCAACAAAGTTTTAATACAGGTAAACACATATTGTATTGATTCATCTCCTCCCCAAGCTAGCAACCTAACAAAAGGAGACGTGTTTGTTTTTCTGGAATAAATACTATTTACTTCAGCTACTATTCTTTTATCCCATAGTATCAAGCATAAAATAAAAATTATAACATGTAAGAAACTGTTATTTATTGTAAAAAAATAGCCAATAGAAACAGAACCAGAGATAAATCAGTTGTTGGAATTACTGGACAGGGAATTAAAAAAAAAAACTGGTATGTAACAGAAAGACAGTCTATTAAATTTTGTGTTTACATACTTAATTATTTTGTGTGGCTGAATATTCCAAGCCAAGGGCAGGGGAAATTGTTATTTATCTGTGCATCCACAGACTAAGTCCATTGCCTTATCCTTAGTACAATTCAATAGAACTTGTATTCAATGAATAAAATATATAACTATCACAATGTATTTTAATGTCTTTGGGAAAAATACGTGTGCACACTAATTATGCATGATGAGAGAAAGAGTAAATAAACTAAGTAATGAACACACAGTATGGCTACTCCCAGATGAAATAGTAGTCTCAGTTGAATCTCATCAATGTCAAAATATACCAATCTGCTTCAAGCTTCAAAGTTGGATCAAGAAATCTCTGAGAATAAAATATCAATAGCATTGATTTATATTTTTAAGCTGAAAGAATAAAATAATTTCAGGCATTTGAGGGTTACATTACAATAATGGCAAAGTCAAGGATGAAAAGGACACTGATCAACTGAGAAGAGCTATAAGCCACAATGTTCTGCCAGAGGATTAAAGTAATATCTACAGATAAACTTGCTGGCAGTGAGATATTTACTTATAACCAATGCCTAGGTAATTAAATGTTCTAAAGTAATATAAAGGGACTTAGCCCTGGCCAGGTGGCTCAGTTGAAGAGTCATTCCATGCACTAAAGAGCTGTGGGTTCATTCCTAGTCAGGGCACATACCTAGGTTGCGGGTTTCATGCACCCAGTCGAGGTGTATACAGGAGGCAACCAATCAATGTTTCCCCCTCACATGGATGTTTCTCCCACCCTCCCTTCCTCTCTCTCTCTCTCTCTCTTTACACACACACACACACACACACACATATGCATGCATACATATATATTTACACCCTATATATAAATATATATATTCTCTCTAAATAAAGGTGTATATATACATTTATATATATATATATATATATAAATACATTTAGTATTATATACTAATAAATAAATACATTTAGTTTCTGTTATAATTTTCCCTTTTAAAGGAGAGTGACAACCTTATGATTATCTATCTTAATATTGTTGGAATAATATTTAATGTATACCAAATTTCTATCATGATATCTCTTCTTCCCTGAATCAAAAAAAGAAGAAGAAGAAGCAGGGCATATGGCATAGGGGCAATTGGGTCAAAGGGGACAGGATATAGAAGATGGTCCCTCTCTCCACCTTATTCAGTGGAAATATGGAAGAATAAGAGAGAGTGAAGGAGGGTAAAAGGGCAGATTTGGGGGTTCTCATTCCTTTCACTTCTCATGACTAAGCTGCACATGGGTGGTTTTTCTAACCAATTGCATTATCACAGTGAGATCACTATTAGCATATATAGAGAGGCTGAAGGCCTCCAGGAAACGTCTTGCAACCAGTTCATTGTTATGGGCATCACAATATAGGAGTAGTCCAACGCTGGCAGAAAAAAGTTATCAGGAAAAAGAGCCTGTGCTGCACCCTGACTCCTCATGGCCACCCACAGCAGGGTCGGAGGATTCAGGGACACCACCTCAAGTTACATAGGCTCCTGCTATACCTGGACATCATCTTGCATAGAAACAGATTGTTGGAGAAGAAAATGTGAAAAGTCATCCAGGGGACACAATTTCAACCAGAAGAAACAATGACATTGTTGAATGACATGTTTAAAGTTCTCCCTTCACCTTAACACCCTGTAGGGTCAGAAGTGGGACAGGAAGATTAGATCTGTTATAGAGCCAAAAAAAAGATTACATTCCTTTTGCAAGTTTGTAATTTGAGTAAATGTTACTGACTCAATGCTAAAAGATACATAATCAAAAAGATCAATGTATACATGATGATAGATTGATATAGGCAGATAAATATACCCCAAAATAGGTATAGATGATCAATAAATATATAGAGTGAAAAATAGAGTTGGTGTAGTTATAGATGTAGGAATGTAGAAATAAATACTGATATAGACATAGATATAAACTATCCCACCACAAAAACAATAAATAGTTTAGTGTGAAATTTTTATTTCACAGATTTTTTCATGAATACAAAACTGTCAAGGAGACTTCACATGTGCAACTTCAAGAATAAAGTTTAAAGGAAGGAAATGAATACTATTGAACATTTAAAACATACCAGGTTTTTTTTTCATATGCTATATTATGTAATACCCAAAAAATCATGAGGTAGACACATTATTAGTCCCATTTTATTGTTGAGAATACAAAAAAGTTGCTTAACAAGTTAAGGAACTTATTTAAGGCCAATGAGCTTCCAACAACAAGGCTACTATGTGGCCAGGTTTGTCTGGGTGTGCCATCTGAAACTGACTCCCCAAAAGAAAGATATTTGGAAAATTAAAGAATTCTTTTATCAGGACTCTGATATACAGATTCCCTTAGAATAACATGGTACTATCTCAGGAATTAGCCAACTTATTATATTTTCATTTCCTAGACCACAGTGTTGAGAGCTTTTAGGGATTTATAATTCCTGTGCTCTTTCTGGAAATACAGGGCAATTGTAATATAATATCTACATAGTATTAAAAAATTAAACGTTTCTAGCAAAATAACAAAGTTTTAAGTTGCTTAACATCGGAATTAAATTATATTCAATAGTTAAGCAAAGATTTTAATATTCCATCAAACATAAAATATTATATCTTAGGTGCTAGCTCAATAGTCACAAAAGAAAATAATCTTACCACTTCATTAAAAGCCTAAACATTATGAAGGAACTAAAGTTAATCATTCTTTCTAAAAAAGGTTGATTTTGTTTTTCCTTATTTTTGTTTAATCTTTATTGTATTTTTCCATTACCATTTAGTCCCCTTATACCCCACCCACCCAGCAATCACCACACTGTGGACCATGCCCATGAGTCCTTATTCCTTTTTCCACAATCCCTCCACCCCTAGTTCCCCACAATAGATGTCATCTTCTGTCTTTGAGTATGTCTATGTTTCGCTTGCTAGTTCAGCATGCTATGTTTTATGACTGAGTAGTATTCCATTGTGTAAATGTCCCATAGTTGTTTTATCCACTCATCTACTGATGGACACTTGGACTGCTTCCATATCTTGGTGACTGTAAATAACACTGCAATGAACACAAGGGTGCTTATGTGCTTTCAAATTAGTGTTTTGGGTTCCTTCAGATACATTCCCAGAAGTGGGATTGCTGGGTCAAAAGGCAGTTTCCATTTTTAATTTGTTGAGGTATCTCCATACTGCTTTCCACAGTGGCTGCACCGATCTGCATCCCCAGCAACAGTGCAAAAGGGGTCTTCTTTCTCCACATCCTCACCAGCACTTGTTGTTTGTTGATTTATTGATGATAACCATTCTGACCAGTTTGAGATGGTATCTCATTGTGATTTTAATTTGCATTTCTCTGATGATTAGTGACATTGAACATCTTTTCATGTATCTATTGGCCATCTGTATATCCTCTTTGAAGAAATGTCTATGCGGTCCTTTGCCCATTTTAATTGGGTTGTTTGTTTTTTTTTGGTGTTGGGTTTTGTAAGTACTTTATAAATTTTGGATATTAACCCCTTATCAGATGTATTGGCAAATATGTTCTCCCATTCTCTAGGTTGTCTTTTTATTTTGTTGATAATTTCCTTCACTGTGTAAAATCACTTTAGTTTGATGTCTCATTTGTTTATTTTTTTTTCTTTTATTTCCCTTGCCTGGGAAGATATATCTGATAAAAACTTTCTACACTCAATGTCCAAGATTTTGCTACCTGTATTATCTTCTACATTTTTTATGGTTTCAGGTCTAACATTTAAGTCTTTAATCCATTTTGAATTTATTCTTATGTGGGGTGTAAGAAGGTGGTCTAGTTTCATTTTTCTGCACTATCTGACAAGTTTTCCCAACATCATTTATTGAATAAACTATCTTTAGCTCATTGTATGTGCTTGCTTCGTCTGTTTCATATTAATTAACTATAAAGTTGTGGGTTTATTTCTGGGCTCTCTGTTGTGTTCCATTGATCTATTTGCCGGTTTTTGTTTTGTTTTGTTTTGTTTTGTTTTGTTTTTATGCCAGTAACATGCTGTTTTGAATACTACAGCCTTGTAGTATCGTTTTATATTAGGTAGCATAATTTCTTAAATTGTATTCTTTTTTTTTTTCCAGGATCGCTGTTGTTATGTGGGTCCTTTTGTGGCTTTATATAAATATTTGAAATATTTATTCTAGTTCCATGAAATATGTCATTGGAATCTTGATAGGAATTGAACTGAATTTATGGATTGCTTTGGGTAGTATGTACACTTTAATAATGTTAATTCTTCCTATCTATAAACATGCTATGTGCTTCCAACTATTTACATCTTCTTCAATTTCTTTCTTCAGTGTCTTACAATTTTCTGTGTACAGGTCTTTTATATCCTTAGTTAGGTTTCATCCTATGTATATTATTCTTTTTGAAGCAATTGTGAATGGGATTGTTTTCTTAATTTCCCTTTCTGTTCATTTGTCATTGGCATATAAAAATGCAACTGATTTCTATATATTAATTTTGTATCCCACTACTTTGCTAAATTCATTTATCAGTTTAGTAGTTTCTTGGTGCAATTTTTTGGGTTCTCTATGTACAGAATCTTTAACCAGACTCATCAAGAACAAAAGAGAAAGCACCCAAATAAATAAAATCAGAAAAGAAAGAGGAGAAAAAACAATTGACACCAAAGAAATACGAAGAATCTTGAGAAAATTGTATGAACATGACAACAAACTGGACAACCTGAATGAAATGGATAAATTCCTAGAAACATACAATCTACCAAAAATAAATCAGAAAGAATCAGACAATCTGAATAGACAGATTACACCTAATGAAATTGAAGCAGTAATCAAAAACTCCCAACAAACCAAAGCCCTGGACCTGATGGCTCCACAGGTGGATTTTACCAAACATTCCAAGAACTATCACCTCTCCTCAAACTATTTCATAAAATTCAAGAAGAGGAAAGCCTCCCAAATTGTATTTACAAGGCCAGCATTATCCTAATTCCAAAACCAGATAAAGACACTACAAAGAAAGAAAATTATAGGCCAATATCCCTGATGAACATAAATGCTAAAATCATCAACAAAATATTAGCAAACAAAATACAGCAGTGTATCAAAAAGATCATACACCATGATAAAGTGGAATTTATTCTGGGAATGCAAGGTTGGTACAACATTCACAAATCAATAAATGTGATTCACACATGAACAAAATGAAGGATAAAAACCACATGATCATATCAATAGAGGCAGAAAAAACTTTAGATGAAATCCAGCACTGATTTATTATCAAAACTCTCAGCAAAGTGGTAATAGAGGGAACATAACTAAACATAACACAGGGCGTATATGACAAGCCTACTGCCAGCATCATATTCAATGAGTAAAAAGTATAAGTGTTCCCCTTAAGATTAGGAACAAGACAGGGATGTCTGCTTTCACCTCTCTTATTCAACATAGTACTAGAAGTCTGAGCCACAGCAATCAGACAAGAAAATTAAATAAAAGACATCCAAATTAGAAGGAAAAATGAAACTCTCTTGATTTGTAAAAGAGATTGATTTTAAATGATTCTGGAATAAGACATTGTGGCAGATTCTGTTCTAAAAAATATATTCAGATTAATATATATCCAGATTAATGATATAAAAAGAGAAAGACCACACATTCCACATGCTGACTTGTGAAGAAGATAATGTGTTCACAACCAGTGCTTCTTTACTTTATATGTTCTTGGGACTACTGAAAAAAAAAAAGGAGGAATATTTAAAATTGATCAATGACACAGTGTTATTTTTCTTATGAAATGATGAAAAATTGTTGACATAACCTCTACCTGACTCTACATTCAGAACCAAGTATGATGTATCTAATATCACTACACACTAACAGAGAAACTAAAAAGCATAAAAAATTCAATTAAACTAGTAAAGAAGTAAATAAAAATTATTTTAGAAAATAACATACTTTTCTCTAAATAATCGGAGGCAAGAAAAAGATTAATTTATTTTGAACATTAAAGCAAAATCTTCTTCTTTCCTAAGACCCATCTGTAAGATTTTATTTAAAAATCCATAGGACAAAAACAAGTTTTATTTTTAATTTTTCTCACTGGCATTTGTTTTTACCAAATCCATGTATTAAATGTAAATAAGGTTATACTTTTTAATTTAAAAATTTACCATTGTTGTTTTTCATTGAGTTGACAAGTCCATTTGAAAACCCTAGTTTCCTAGATATCATAGTGTTTTAGAGCAATGCTGAATTGTTTCTTAGTGATTTACAAATAACAAGAAAAGTGGGAGAGTTCAGAAGTTTTTATGGAAAAGTGAAATTTTGTCTGTTGAATCTAAAAATAAAACATTTGAGCATGCATTGCACTTCTCTAGCAATTCATTTTTATTGTACTTTATAAAATCTTTGGTCGGCAATAGTCTGGAGGAATAAAAATGGTATATTCCCACAGATAAGTTTTAGAAGCATGGTTAAAGATAAGCTTTGGCAGCAAATAGAAGTTGTTTTGAGTTCCAGCTCTGCTAAATTCTAATGGTATGATGTTGGGTAAGTTATTTCATTTCTCTAGGTTTCAATTTTTTCATCTGAAACATAGGAACCTACTTTATATGATTTCTGTGTGTTCCATAACCAGAAACATCAAGATCACTCAGGTGCTTGTTATAAATGGAGATTCTCAAGTTTGCTTCAGACCTACTATATTAGAATCAGCATTTTAATTCTTTATATCCATGAATGTGGTATACTTCCACTTATTTGTATCTTCCTCAATTTCTTCAAGATTTTATAATTTTTTGAGTACAGATTTTTTATGTCCTTGTTTAAATTTATTCCTAGGTACCTTATTTTTCTTTGATGCAAGTGTAAATGAAACTGTTTTCTTAGTTTCTCTTTCTGATCATTCGTTACTGTTGCATAAAAATGTAGCAATCTATGGATTCAACCAATTCCTATCAAAATGCCAATGGCATATTTCACAGAACTAAAACAAATATTTCAAAAATTTATATGAAACCACACAAGACCCTGAATAGCCTCAGTAATCTTGGAAAAAGTTGGAAGTATCATGATACCTGATTCAAACTATACTAAGAGGCTATAGTAATCAAAACAGCATGGTACTAGCATAAAAACAGATATATCAATCAATGGAACACAATAGAAAGCACAGAAATAAACCCATGCCTTTATGCCAATTAATATTTAACAAAGGAAGCAAGAAATACAATGTGATAAAGACAATCCATTCAATAAATAATGTTGGAAAATTGGTCAGATGCATGCAAAATGCAACTAGGCCACCTCCTTACACCCCACACAGCAATAAACTCAAAATGGATTAAATAATTAAATGTAAAACACAAAACCATAAAAAACCTAGAAGAGAACATAGGCAGTAAAATCTTTGACATTTCTCATAGCAATATTTTTTTTTGATATATCTCCTTGGGCAAGGGGCACAAAAATAAATAAATAAATGAGACTAAATAAATTTTTTTAAAAGTTTTTTCAATAAAATGAAACCATCAGTAAAATAAAAAGATAAACCACTGAATGGGAAAACATATTTGCCAATGATATATCTGATAAGGATTAATACCCAAAATTTATTGACAACTAAACACACACACACTCACACACACAAACTCAGTCCAATTAAAAATGGGCAAAGGAACTGAAGAGATACTTCTCCAGAGAGGACATACAGTTGGCCAATAGACATATGAAAAGATGCTCAACCTCACAAGTCATTAGAGAAATGAAAATTAAAACCACAATGAGATATCACCTCAAACCTATCAGAATGGCTATCATCAATAAATCCACAAACAACAAGTGTGGATGAAGCTGTGGAGAAAAGGGAACTCTTGTGCACTGCTGGTGGGAATGTAGACCGGTACAGCCACTGTGGAAAACAGTATGGAGTTTCCTCAAAAAATTAAAAATGGAACTGCCTTATGAGCCAGCAATTCCCCTTCTTGGAATATACCCCAGAAAACCCAAGACATTGATTTGAAAGAATATATGCACCCCTATGCTCATTGCAACATTATTTACAATAGTCAATATTTGGAAGCAGCCCAAGTTCCCATCAGTAAATGAGTGGATAAAAAAGCTGTGGTGCATTTACACAATGAAGTATTTCTCAGCCATAGAAAAGAAGGAAATCTTACCTTTCATGACAGCATAGATGGACCTGGAAGGTATTAATCTAAGTGAAATAAGCCAATCAGGGAAAGACAGATACAAATTATTTCACTTATATGTATACTCTAATTAACAAAATAAACAAATAGAAACAGACACATAGAGAACAGAGTATGCAGTACTGGGAGACTGGGTGAAATAGGTGAAAATATTAAGTCCCTCCAAAAATTGCATGGACCCAGACAACAGTATGGTGATTACAGGAGGGAAGGCGGAGGGGACAGATGGAAGAGGGTAAATAGGAGATAAATAATGACAGAAGAAGACAAGACTTTGGATGGTGAGCACACAGTGCAATGTGCAGGTGATGATGTGTTGCAGAATTGTATGCTTCAAACTTATATAATTATATCGACCAATGTAATCTCAATAAATTCAATTTAAAAAAGAATCAGCATTTTAACAAGATTCCCAATCCCCAGGTGATGCATGTATACAAATACGGTGTTTGACATAAAGCATATGATCAGAAACTATTCACTCTTATTTATTCATAATAAGATATGTAAATATTATTGCTTGAAATAGAGGGTGATATTTGAGACTCACACACACACAAAGACATAGAAATCAAACAATTATCTTTCTGATATTTTACAAATACTGAAAAAGAACAAAATATAATGCAAATTCTGTGGACATTACTAACAGAGAACATATGCTTCTCATCATCAAAAACCCCATGTGATACAATATAAGCCAGGTTCATCCAGTGGACATAACAAAGTGTTCTGATTTGTTTGGCTAGCCATAAAAAAATCATTTCCAGAAAAAAAAATGAAATTGAGGCAATGTTACTCTTACACAAAGAATAAATTTTACTTGAACTGAGAAAAGAGAGAGAAAGGAGAAAAATAATCATTCTGTGCTCAGCCAATAACACTTGTGTATACTCAGTCATATAACAAAAATAGCCTAAATGTTCAAGGGTTGAAGTGATAGCTCCAGTCAAATTCCTAGTCCTTTTAAACTTACCCTGCGTGACTAGGCAACACAGAGGTCACGTACCATTTCAGTTGCAACAGAGAAGCTCAGTGGGAAATAAAGAATGAAACAGATTGCTACTTTTCTCTAGATCCTCTGTCTAGATTCTGAGAAACCATACTAAGGAAACAAATATGACTTAGTAATTATTTTTTTTTGCATCAACACAGGAAGGTTAAGACAGATAAGGAAAGGAGCACATTGGCATTTGCCATTTTTACAAAATACAGGTGCATCGGATAATTTACACAAGGAGTGTACCTCAGCCTACTATCACCAGTGATGCTCCAGAGGCCATAGCAGATACCTGATATGATTAGTTTAATATCTAATAAACACCTGAGTGTTCTCCTCTGTTAAAGCCATGGGCAAGGCTTGCCCAGGGGTAAAACAACAACAACAACAACAACAACAAAACCATAAACACTGGTAAGTCACCATTGCACTTATAAAACCTATATTTTCTTTTCAATTCCATGTAGCTTACTTTTGTAAAAGCTGAATATTCACAAATTGGAAACTTCAGTTATTCACAGAAAAGTATTTTTTTACCATGCCAAATACTACCGACATACTTCCCAGGTAGGGACAGAGACCTAGTGTTCACTCTGGGCCACACATTACACTAGATACTAAGAAATGGATGCAGAAGCAATAAGAGGAAATTTCTCTACCTGTGATACTAACTGGAAGTACTCAAGGGGCCCAATACATAATATTCTCACAGTGAGCTCAGCAACCTGGTTCCTCCTCTCAATTTCCACTCGCTTTTCATTTTATGTCATGTTTCAGCATAGTACAAATATCAAATGTCTTGAAAGTCTGAGCCCCACCAAATATATCCATAGTTTGAAAACTCACATTACACTAAAAATGATTGATTTATAAGTTTTATAAAATTTATTAAAATTGGATAAAATTCGGTCACATTTCTTAAATGTATAGAAAAAACATATTTTCTTATAACTTAAAATTTCCTATATATGTTACAAGGGTGAAAATCACTTGAAAACATTATAAGACTTTGTAAACCTCGCCTCAAATATATTATCTTTATTATTAAAATGTGAAATAACAGCACATGAATGCATGTAAACAATTCAATAATTAGTTTTTTATGCCATTCTTACCCTTAATAATGCAGTATCATTTAAAAAATGGTTCCAAAGTTTAAAATTATATGATTAATATTATTACTTTGTTTTAGCCAAAAAAAAGAAGTTGTGGAAACTTTATTTTAAATGTCATGGCATTGTCTAATTTTCTGTGAAAGAATCTTCCTAAAGTACATGTGAATAATTGTATTAAATTATTCATCATGAAAGTTAATTTGACAGTTAATTATAATAAAGGAGAGGATTTTCTGAATGTAATCCAGGGATTTAATGCCTAAAGTAGAAACTACTGACAGAACTTGTCCTTGACTATGACCTCAGTGCTATATGCTAACCCCCAAATTAACATTTCATACTTTTATGAACTACAAAGAGTGATTATATTTTTGACAACACAGAGTATGCTGACTTTCAAGTTGGAGAGGAGCATGAAATAATGAAAGTTGAACATGTTTTGGACTGAACTCCTAATTTCACCTTTCATCAATTGTGTGATTGGGGAAAATTGTTTAACTATCTGAGCTTTGCGATTTTTTTCCCAGCTGTAAAATGTTGATTAAGTTATGCAATTTTGATTTTGTTGTGATGATTAAAAAAATGAAAAGCTGCTATATCTTTGCCTGAAATATAAAAGGCACTCAGCAATTATTAGCTCCTTTCCCTTCTTTCTCTCCCTTCATATTGGAGTGAAGGGAATAATTATAATACCCTCAGGGCCCTCAATACAATTTTTAAATTTCTGTTTTATAGCATTTATTAGTTAATTTTTTAACATGCATTAGCTCTTTTAATGTTTCCAGTAACCTTGTGCTATGGAAAAAAACAGATAATTATTTCTTTCTTACAGGTAAATAAAAAGGTTCAGAAAAGATAAATAAATTAACCAAGTTCACATAGCTACAAAATGACATCAGTGGGAAACGAACCCATGTCTATCTGATTTTAAAATGATTTCCTATCCCCTAGATCAGTGGTTTCCAAAACCCAGGCCTGAACATTAATACTCAACGGCATAAAATCTTTTCTAAACTGTAGAAAAAAATAAGAAAATTGGTATAATCAGAGAGCTTTTCTAAAAGTAGAATATATTCACATTTTTAAATTCAGAGGTGTTGCCCTTTTTAAGGATAATTTTTTTTATTTTAAAGCAGTAATGAGAAGTGAGAATAGAAGGTGGATGTTTCTCATTTCTTATTTAAATAAAATTAAATAGTGCCATGCCTGTAAGCCTCACTTTTTTAAAGTTTACTAGATTATGAAAAGTAGAAGTGTGGAAACCATATGCTACAGCATGCTACTTTATTACTCTCACTAGTAATAAAAACTGAGATTGCACTGAAATAACATGAGCCTTCTCAATAATGCTGGCTCTGGGGAGTGTAATATGATGATGTGGGTAAACTCTATTCTTATTATCTATAGACTAAAAGCACCAAAAGGGGTACTTTAGAGGATGTAATGATTACAATGGTGGTAGTTTCAGCAAAGCTGTGAAGTTTGGCAGTGTCAAATAATTCAGTAGTAACAAGCTATATATTGATTGAATAGAAGAGACTCCAGTGACCGTGGCTGGCTATTACCAGGCCTTCCCCTGGCAGATCCAGTGGACGCACATCTGGCACGGGACCACAGTGTTCACGACGACTTCCTGCAGTGAAGAGCCAGGGGATGTCAGAGTAATCACACCACATTAGGGTTAGCAAGGTGCTATCATGGTACCACTCTGGTTTTCCAGATTTCTTTCTATATGTCCATTTATCTTTTATAGTATGAAATTCTCCATCTTCATTCATTCCTAGCCACATCCTTGAAGTATCTGGCTGGGGAAAATAATGTTTTAAGAGTCTGAGATTTAGTAACTTGGTATTAACTCTTTAGTATATATCCAATCTTCCTATCTTCCCCAGAAACAAAGCTAGGACGCCCTGATACAGTCATTGCTGCCTAGATACCCTGCGCATATTATTTTCGCATATTATTTTCATTGCACTTCCAACCTACATCACAATTTTCTCTTTATTTTTGGTGTTATTAGTACCTACAAGTTTCCTGGCACATGAATGGCACTCGGGAAGTGAATGGATGGACTAAATAATTAACTAATTAATGTTATCTCAAGTACAGATACATTGGAGTAACTCTTGTGACCTTTCTCTATAGAGATGAGATGTAGTGACACACTCCTTGAGAATCCCAGCACAGGGTAACCCCAATACATTTCAACAGAACTTCATAGCCAATGAAACACCATCAGAATTTGAACACCCCTATTTCAAATTTATAAAACTCAAGAGATCTTACAGCGATATATGATATCACTGGTTTTATAATTGCATAATCTTGCAAATTAAGAAGAATACAGAAATATCTTATTTGACATCTTTACCAATAGGTCCTTCAGTAGGTTTCCTTGATGACATAAAGAGCATTGTGGAATCAAGTTTCTAATAAAATGACACTAAACACATTCACAACGCAGGATAAAATGCAGGCTATTATTTTGCTAACTTGACAAGCAAACCTAGAGATACCAGAGTAGTTGAGAACTCATATGGATGCAGTACGTACTTTCAAAAGAATTTTTTCCCCAGAGGAAATTATAAACAGGAAATCTAGAAATTTGGAGGGGGGTCTTTGAAATAAAAGTATAAATTAAAATGACATATAAAAATCCAGGGTATAGGTTAAGTCAAAGGAAGTTCAATCATGTAACCTGTGCTCTCATGATTAGATTAGCAGATGTCCTTGGGACAATGAAATAAACTGCAAAATACCAAAAGGCAGAATTCTAAACTATGATAAGATAAATACTTTTAAAGTGTGAAGAAAATGTAGTATCAATGTTTATGACATTGAAGCTTTCTCTGACTGAAAAGGACACACTAGAAACATTTTTTCGCTTAAGCAATGAGTGGAATATGCTTAATGAAATATGTTTATGAGAATATTTCTACTAAGTAAAACACATAAATGTCAGTGCCTCATTTTAAAATTATAATAATTTAAAGGAATTAAGAGATTGCAGGTAGAAATAGGTACTGTGAGTTATTATAAAGTTAACTTAATGTCTGATGCATGAGAAAATTCAACATTCAGAAGACTTCCTAAGAAGACAAACAAGGCAGTCTGTCAAGAGCTATGAAGAGAAGGGAAGTCCTTCTGCCCTCCTTCTTCCTCTCACTTTCCCAGTGGCAGAACCTAAAGGGAAGCTGGTATCAACAGATGCTTAGCAGTTAGTTTGCAGAGTCCCAGTCTCCTAGACCTAGAAGTATGACTTTAGAGCTAAGAGATATTAAGTAAACCACTGGGAGAGCTGGCAAGGATTGAACCAGAAACTTAATGGATGTATCAGTAGCCATCCTTTGACTTCTGTCTCCTCAATGCTGGATTCATTCTTAGGTAAGAAGCTCACAGAAGCTTGAGGCTCATATTTCACACCCAACACAATGAAAAAAGAGAGAGTCTCAGGAACTTCTGGGCATGACGGTGGTGTAGGTAAATGCAGTACTTGCCTCCTCCTACAACCACATCAAAATTAGAACAAAGCTACAGAACAATTATCATTCAGAACTGCCTTCAATCTTGCTGAATGGAAGTCTTGCAACCAAGTAATTAAAGAGAAACCACATCATTACTGGTAGGAGGGATGGAGATGCAGAACAGGCTGGCCCCACACCATATGTTGTAGATAAAAATCGCTAAAGATATACTGGCTCTGGAGGTACCTCAAGAGGAGTGAGGTGTCACAGCTCTACAATAGACCCCCCAGTTCAAGTTTCCAGTGCCAGGAAGAGAAGTCCCTGTAACTTCTAACTATAAAAACTGGCAGGCATTGAGGTTGAGGGAGACAGAGGGCTACTGGAGTCCCAGGCAATCCCTCTTAAACAGCCTGTACACAGACTTACTTGGACTTACTCTCTGAGCTCCAGCACAGGGGCAGCAACTTAGAAGGCATCAAAGACATATGGGGAGAAACTAAATTGCCCAGCAACAGGTTGAGGGCAGCTTTCTCCCAGAGAGAAGTGCTGGCAAAGGCCATTGTTCCTTTTCTGAGACACCCCTCCACAAAGCCAGCAGGCAGGCACCATATCTAAAACTCTATCAACCTGGCTCACACTATTTGCCCCACCCTGGTGACTGTCTGAGGCATGTTCCATCCAATTTTCAGGGCCACCCAAGCTGTGCCTGGTGGCTTTTCCATACAAATAGCCTGTCTTGGCTCATGCTTCATATATTTCTAAAGTCTCTCAAACAAGCAGTAGCTGGCCTTGGTTCAAAGCTTGGCCTCACCTGGGTACCTCCAAGACCAGCTCAAGTATCAGCCATCTGTAGGTCACTTCGTAGCCCATACCAGGTGGCCCCATAGAGAACACAGGTGGCAGCTGACTTTGGTCTGCACTTTCCAGGAGACCCCAGAGTCAGCACACCCAGTGAGCAGTTTCAGCCCATGTTAAAGCACCAACACCCAACCAAATCCACAAACAACACACTTAAGGGGTAGACTCAGTGGGTAAAAGAGCCCCACTGAAGTAAGTCCTGTTCTGTGGAGTGGACCCTCCACAGTGACCCTCCACAGTGGACAGGGATCAGAGGTTGGTGGTCACACATAGCCCTTATAGCTGATCTGCCTGGGGATAAATACCTCCCATTGTTGTTCCAATAACAATCAAGGTTCAACTATAAGAGGAGAGTATACACAGCCTACGTAGGAGTGCACCTCAAGTTTGGGTGAAAGGGAGGCTGTGCCACTAAACCCTTTACCATATCTGCTACATTAGGCTACTTTACCAAGTCTTGGAGACATAGAAGTTCTACTAATACATAGAAGCAAGTACAGGGATGACGCAGACACTGGCCGACAGTGTTCTTGAAGTTATGGACGAGACAGGATAAATTCACATGGATTACTGAGTCCTGTGGAGGAACAGGGACAGGCACAGCTACTCTCTCAAGAGGAGAGCACCTCAGAGCAGCCTGGCCACTCTCTCAAGAGGAGAGCGCACTGACCCTTACCTTGATAGGCTTTTATTGGCTTTCTAATAGCATACATAAAAGAAGGTTTTCGTTCATTATACTTAGGCTTGCTTTAGGTAATTACTTTTTACAGATAGCAATGGAAGGGATGTTACTGATTACTTCTTACAGATTAACAAGGAAAAAATGTTGCAAATGCAAGGGAATGATAAGAGTAACAGGTCTGATTACTCTTCAATCCTTGGGAGAATTAGCACAGACTTCAGGAAGTTACTTTAAAGATATGCAGCAAGCGCTTGCTGCCTGAACTCAGGGTGAGAGAGTTTTAGCAAGAGCAAGTCACAAAGCAGCCTAGGTATAATGCAGGCCTAATTTCCCATGGGAGAACTTCACAGGTGTGTTCCTGTGTGCCAACTCACCCACCACTGGTTTTCCATGTGGGTGCTGGACTACATTTCCACATCTCAAGAAGCAGTTCCCTACACAGAGAGGCTGTCAAAATGAGAAGACAAAGAAAAATGTCCCAAATGAAAGAAAAGAACAAAATTGCAGAAAAAGAACTAAACAAAATGGAGACAAACAATCTACTAAGTTCAGAGTTCAAAACACCGAATATAAGGATGCTCAAAGAACTTAGAAATACAACAGCATAAAAAAAAAAGTCAGAAATGAAGGAGGCACTAACTGAAACAGAATAACGTATAGGGAATCAATAGTAGAGATGAAGCCAAGAATCAAATCAGCAATTTGGAATATAAGGGAGAAGGAAGCACCCAATCAGAAAAGCAAAAATAAGAAAGAATAAAAAAAAAATGAGGATAGTTTAAGGAGCCTCTGGGACATCTTCAAGTATACCAACATTTGCAAGAAGGTGGTGCCAAATGAGAAGAGATAGAGCAAAAAATTGAAAACCTATGTGAAAAAATAATGACAGAAAATTTTCCTAACCTAGTTAAGGAAATAGACAAACATGTCCAGGAACTGCAGAAAATCCCAAACAAGATGAACTCTAAGAAGTCAACACAAAGACATATCATAATTAGAATGCAAAAAGTTAAGGACAAACAGAGAATCTTAAAAGCAGCAAGAGAAAAGCAGTTAGTTACCTACAAGGGCACTCTCATAAGACTGTCAGCTGATTTCTCAACAAAAATTTTGCAGGCCAAAAGGGATGGACAAGAAATATTTAAAGTAATAAAAAGCAAGGACCTACAACCCAAATAACTTTACCCTGCAAAGCTATTACTTAGAATCAAAGAACAGATAAAGAGCTTCCCAGAAAAGAAAAAGCTAAAGGAGCTCACCATCACCAAACTAGTATCACATGAAATGTTAAAGGGTCTTCTTTAGAAGAAGAATTTTAAAAAAACAAAAAATAATAAAATGGCAATAAACACCTATCTACAAATAACTGAATCCAAAAACAAAACAAACAAGGAGAACAGAAACAGACTTACAGATATAGAGAACATTTTTAACAGATGCCAGATGAGAGTGGGGTTAGGAAGGAGGGTGAAAAAGTGGAAGGGATTAAGAAGTACAAATTGGCTGTTACAAAATAGTTATGGGAATGTAAAGTACAGCATAAGGGATATAGTCAACAATATTCTAATAACTATGTATGGTGTCAAATGGGTGTGATATTTATCAGGATGATCACTTAGTAAGTAATGTAATGTCTATCACTGGGGAGTACACCTGAAACTAATATAACAATCAATATATATCTACTGTAATTGAAAAATAAAATAATGAACATTTTACAAAAACATAGCATGACTGAATGGATGAGAAAACAAATCCCATATGTATGTTGCTTACAAGAGACACACTTCAGATCAAAAGACACACAAAAACTGAAAGTAAAGAAATGGAAAATGTTACTTCATTAGAATAGAAATAAACAAAAAAAAAATTGCATAGCAATATTTATACCACACAAAATAGACTTTAAAACAAAGGCTATGTAACAGCAGACAAAGAAGGACCCAGTGATCACACTTCTGGGTATTTATCTGAAGAAACCCAAAACACTAATTCAAAAAGACCTGCATCCATATGTTTATCACAGCATTATTCACAATAGCCAATGTAGGGATGTAACCTAAGACTCATAGATACAGAGAACATTTTGATAGTTGCCAAATGGAAGGGGGTTGTGTTGCCACCCTTCAAGGCCAGGTGGGTTCATGGTATTCATGCAAATGGAAAAATATTCAGGGAGCCATTGGGATGTCTGGCATGCCTTTATTCACAGGTGGGTAAGCCACGCACGCTGCAAGCTGTGTTCCTATTTGCATGGCTCATGTCATGGCCCCTGCTCCCCAGCATGGCACCATCATGGCACCTGTCCCCTTGCACTTCTCTCATTACCATTGCCCCCAGTAGGGAGTCACTACTTATTTAAGTACTATGGGGAACAAAGCCAGAAAACTGCCAGAACATTACATAACACAACATAATTCTGCACATGTGAGCTCATTTCATGTTATGGGAACAGTTTATCAGACCCAGTCTCAAGACTATGAGAATGCTGCTCCCCTTAGCTACCCAGACACCTGGGTGAGGAAGCCAGACTGCCTCCACTTACCCTACAGGAATATAGAGGGAATGTGTAAAAACGGTGAAGGGATTAAGAGGTATAAACTGGCTGTTACAAAATAGTCATGCGATGTAAAGTACAGCATTGGGAATATAGCCAATAATATTGTGGTAACTATACATGGTGTCAGATGGTTACTAGACTTATTGGGGTGGTCACTTTGTAAGTTATATAAATGTTTAATCACTGTTATACACCTGAAACCAATATAACATTGTATGTCAGTTATAATTGAGTAACAAAAGATTATTTTACAGATTAAAAAAAAAAGAGTGCCTCTGTTTTTGTCCATGCATGCAGTATTCCAGAACTGGCTTTGGCCACTGAATTTGGCATTCAGGAAATCACAAGTTAGTTAAGTAGAAGCATTTTTACTAATGCCCAAGTTTATTTACAGTTTAATTTATGTATCTCTGTATTACAATGTTTTGAAGAATTAGTAAGAAGAGAGAAGTAAGGACAATAACAATATTCCAAAGACTGCGAACTAGCTCAAAATAAGAAGTGGCAGGCTAAATTCAGCCCACAAAATCTTTTACCAGACCTGCAAAGTTTTTTGTTTTGGTTTTGGTTTGGCTTTATTAGGTAGTCAGTAGCATTTCACATTTAAGACATTTTAGATAAAATCCAAATTTCTAGGTTTTCTTGGAAAAAATAAGAAGCTCTGGCATCTGGATCAGCATGTCTGCATGACAGGGACCAACCCTACCAGGGCTGTGCAATATTCCGTTGTCTCCCCCAGGCTTCACATCTCTCACTTCCATCAACAGCCACTGGCCTCCAAAGACATTTGAGTGTGAGACCCAGTTATAACCCAGAATTCTAAAAGGAAGAAAAGAAGTATCTATAACAAATGATTGGTCCAGTGAAAGTTTTGACTTTATTGTTCTCTTCAAAGATGAGATTAACTTCAGCCTATCTCTATGCTAACTCCAAGCAAGAGGATAATTATTGAAGCAAAGTCAACATGTGGGAGGGATGTAATGGAGAACAGTGATGGAGAAATCAACTTTGAACAGGCAGAAGGATTCCTTCAGTAAACCTAACTCTATATGTAATGAGGTATAATTTAAGAATATGATAGTAAACATAAGTTAACTAAACTCTCCTGAGATAATCATTAAGTCTTCATCATAGCCCTATACAGATGAGAATTCAGCAACTAAGAAATAAATTAAAGCCCCAACATTTTCAGTTATACCAAGAAAGTAGTATTCAGTGTTCTAAGAGGCTCCAAGCACAGCTCATGGTTTTGTGTTTCTGGTGAATTAGACCCAATAGTCCTTTGCTGCTATAGTGTGCCCTCATATGAAGAACTGGAGAAAACACGTTTGTATAAATCCAGACTTTGTAAATCAAGACTGCTACAGCACAAAATGATCCATTCCCCAGCCTTGCCTGAGAATATTCTTTTGCACATACATACCCTTCTCATAAAGTTAAAATTTATTTTTGTTCTGGTTGACGAAATCGAGCCAAGTGAAACCACAAAGTATATTACCTGAGCTGCAGTTTTATACGAATTAGTTAGAAAAAGTTGACAGTGGCATGATTCTGAAGACTGGGCTTGAATCTGTGGTTGCTATAAACTAAACCCCTTATGGGTTCAGTATATCACCTAGGCACCTCCAAATAAAAATGCATGTTCTAAATAGTTCATTAGTACTATACAGTTAATATAAAGCTTCTCAATCTAACATCAAGATCAACCACAATACAGCTTGATTTACATAAATAAATTAAGTGAAAATGCAAGACTACCCATTATCATCTTTTCTATTTGGCAGATAAAATTGTTTTCTGGATCATTATGCTTAGTTTGTGGTGGTGGTTCTTTTTCCATAAAAATGATGAACTAAATGTTTCATTTGCCTTAAAGTCTCTGTTGGATCCACATTATGGCAATACTGCAACACTATAGATTTAGACATTGCAATAATTAAGGTTTAGAGGTATAAAAGCTCTCCCAAAGAAAGTAATATGTAGATGGAAGCATGAGTAAAATACTATAATTCTTCCAACTTTAGAGAAACTAACCCTTGATATATATTTGCATAAGTGTTTGAAAAATAGAAATGCATTATGACCACTATGGTAATATTAAAAATTATTATATCAAAATGTCAATTTTCTGTAGACCTATATCCCCTTAACAGAAAGATTTTTACAGTAGAGAAGGAAATATATATATTGAAGGATGTGATGTGAAAGTGAATTGAGAGACTTTTGAATCGATTGCCTACTCATTTTCAAGTAATTCTCTTTAGTCATGCTGAAACCATGCAGATCAGCCTAATGTAATCTTACCTGGCAATTTGCAAATGAATGATCTTAAAATTTATCCATTTCTCTTGTGTGTATGCCTTTGAAGTTTTTCTGAAAAGATTTAGCAACATTTGGTGCACAGCATGCGTTTATTCTTATTCTCTTTCACACTGATTCACAGAAGAGAATGTTAAATAGTCTTCTGTGACCCAGTATGCACAGCAGGTCAGAGAGGCTGAAAAGAAACGTGAGATGAGACTAAGTCCCTTGCTCTTCAATGTACCTTTTTACAATCTCTCTCAGTTCATTTCAATTTAAACACAATTTCATACCCATGTTCTTTTCTCAGTACAGTAACATTTCTTTGCAAAGGCTTTATAATTCTTCACCAAAGATGAGAGAGCAATGAGAAAGTTATTGAAACTGAGGAAGAGTTATGATCCTTCCTAGCCTAGATAAATTCGTCAGTCAGATATCCTAACACCTACCTCACAAGTGTTATAACTTTCTATAGAATCAATGGCACCCATATATCCATTTCCATCTCAAGAAGACTAACTCGAAAAGAACCCACTGTTATTTATCTACTTCTTTCTTCCTGTTCAAATTTTTGACTATGTTATAGTTTTCTATTGCTGCTGCAACAAATTATTATAAATGTTGTGGCTAAAAACAACA
The DNA here is from genome assembly GCA_039655065.1 of Glossophaga mutica. Taxonomy (NCBI): domain Eukaryota; kingdom Metazoa; phylum Chordata; class Mammalia; order Chiroptera; family Phyllostomidae; genus Glossophaga; species Glossophaga mutica. Next base: position 82,589,889 of record CM077304.1, read on the forward strand.
CCAATTTATTATCTTACAATTCTAGAAATTTGAAGCCTAATGCAAGATCTCCATGGCTAAAATCAAGGTGTTGGGAGAGGTCTTTCTGAGAGCTCTAGTGGACCTTTCCTGAGAGCTGCTAGAGACCCGTATTTCTTAACTCATGGCAACCTTCAAACATTCTTAAAGGCAGCATGGGCTTCTCAGCTAGCATCGCTCTGACCTTGCTTCCATCATCCTATCTGTAACTCTCTCAGGTCTCCCTCTTCCACTTTTAAGAATCCTTGTGATTGCATAAGTCCCACGGAGCTGGCAGGGAACCCAGGATAATCCCTCTGTTTTAATAACATCTGATTAGAAATCTTAATCCCATATTCAATTTTAACTGCCCTTTGCCATGCAACCTAACATACTCACAGGTTCTGGGAATTCAAATTTGATCATCCATTGAGGGCCATTATTCTGCTTACTATAGTCTCTAAAAGTTTTTCCAGAATTTCCTCCTGAAAATTCATATAAATGCAACATTTATTCATCAACACACATTTCATTTTTCAAAACTTCCCAAGATTTTAGTTTCTTGACACTATGCTATTGTAAAAAAGTATTGAGTGGTATTCACAAAGCTTAAACCCAAGTCCTGGCTATTCTACTAATTAGATCAAGATATTTAGTATTTTTGAACCTCAACTTATATGCTTATTTAAAAAGTAATAAATGGTTCAGAACTTGACTAGCTCACAGAATGCTGTGATGACAAAATGGGTTGGTAATTTGGATGGTCCTTTAAAACTATTAAGTTAGACAAATGGCAAGTCAAAGAACAGTGGTGTAAACTTCAGAGATACATTGGCCTGTGTTAAAACCTTGGCTTTTGCATGTGATCATGCACTAGCTTTTTAGAGTCTCCAAATTAGTTTGCCATCTATAAAATAAAGCTGCCCTCTCAGGGGATTTAGAAAAAATAAATAAAAGGTTAAAACGTAGAAGTGCTTAGAACAGTGCTGAAATTATATTCTAAGCACTTAACTAGTTTTTTATTTTTATTACATTTATTGGGCTTACATTGGTTGATAATTTTATAGGTTTTGTTGTTAGTTTTGATAATTAATAAATGATTAAACTAACTTGATTATTGAGTTTTCCAAAACTTCAGTTTTAAGGGGAGTGAGATACCTTATCATTCAGTCTGGATAGTATGGGATTAACACATACCCTAAGAGCCCTGAACACCAATCCAAAAGACCTATGCAACCCAATGTTCATAGCAGCACAATTTACAATAGCTGAGTGCTGGAAGCAACCTAAGTGCCCATCAGCAAATGAGTGGATAAAAATAACTGAGGTACATTTACACACTGAATTCTATGCAGCAGAAAGAAAGAAGGAGCTCCTACCCTTTGTGACAGCATGGATGGAACTGAAGAGCATTATGCTGAGTGAAATAAACCAGGCGGTAAGGGACAAATACCATATGATCTCACCTTTAACTGGAACATGATCAACAAAACAAACAAGGAGGCAAAATATAACCAGAGTCATTGAAATTAAGAACAATCTAACAATAGCCAGAGGGGAGGAGGGAGGGGACAGTGGGAAGAAGGGCTTTTGGGAACTACTATAAAGGACACAGGGACAAAAATGAGAAGGAGGGTAAAAGCAAGGGAGGGAGGTGGGTTTGGCTGGGGTGGGGGATGGTGGAAAGAAAATGAAAATTGTAATTGAACAACAATAAAGTAATTTTAAACAACAACAGCAACAACAAAAGATTTAAAATTTTTGTCCCTTTTTAATCAATAATTAATCTTTTAAAATACATTGCACTATTATTTTTGAAATTTTAATGGTCCCAAATTTGTCAATGTGGGATCCTTCAAGCCCACTCCTGTTTTATTTTATTAATATATTTTTTAATCCTCACCAGAGGACATTTTCTCTCATATTTAGTGACAAAGGAAAGGAAGAAGGGAAAGAAGGAGAGGAATAGAGAGAGAGAAAGAAACTGGAAGCAATCTAAGTGCCCATCAGCAAAGGAGTGGATCAAAAACTATGGTACATTTATATGATGGAATTCTATGCAGCAGAGAGAAAGAAGGAGCTCCTACCCCTTGCGACAGCATGGATGGAACTGGAGAGCATTATGCTAAGTGAAATAAGCCAGGGGGTGAAAGACAAATACCATATGATCTCACCTTTAACAGGAACCTAATCAACAAAAGCGAAAAAGCAAACAAAATATAACCAGAGTCATTGAAATTAAGAACAATCAAACAATAGCCAGAGGGGAGGGGGGAGGGGGCAGTGGGGAGAAGGGTTTTCAGGAACTACTATAAAGGACACAGGGCAAAACCAAGCGGGAGGGTGGAAGCAAGGGAGGGAGGTGGGTTTGGAGATGGTGAGGGGGAGGTGTGGTGAGAAAAATACAGACAACTGTAATTGAACAACAATAAAATAATTTTAAAATGTGGGAAAAAAAAAGAAAGAAACATCAATGTGATAGAGAAACAGCAACTGTCCATCTTCTCATACACACCCTGACAGGTGATCAAGCCCGTGACCTGGGCATGTGGCCTGGCTGGGAATCAAACCACAACCCTTCTGTCCATGGGACGACTCTCCAACCAACTGAGCCACACCAGCCAGGTCCCCACTCCTGTTTTAATTTAAACAGAATTTTGTTTCCATGAGCTTTTTTCAGCACGATAGTATTTATTTACAGAGGTTTTCTGGTACATCAAAATGCTTTAGGTTCACATTACCATTTTTCTATCACAAACCTAGAATCACCCATTTCTCCACAAAACTCATGGTTTATTTTAATGTTAAATATTATTTAGCAGAGTAGATCTAGGCACCAAATAGTCTCATTGTCAAATACTTGTTATTGATTCTGGCCCAGTTCCATGGACAGAGCTAGAAAATAAACATATGTTTATAGTCCACAGGGACTATATCTGGTCTTTTCTTCATCTGGGGATTTCACCTATGCTTTTTTCCACACAAGAACCCTGATTCTTATTACATCAATATATTTATTTATTTGTTTTATCCTTCAGGACACACAGAATAATTCCAGACCTATTAAACCAATATCATTATCAACAACAACAAACCTATTAAGTAAAATACAGGATTTTCGGGGTGGAGGGGCATTTTTATCACAAGTCTATAACTCACTAAGGCTGTTCAGAGAAATTTGTTCAAAAGCTTCTTGAATAACTCCTGTTCCAGTCAAATCAATTTTCCCTGGACATGTTTAGTGTTCAATTTTCCTTGAGCTTTTTACATATTATTTTGAGATAATTCTCTTTTATTTTCATTTCTGAAGTAATATTTGCCTCTTTATTCCATTTCTTGAGTTTAGTTGCTTCGCAGAATGTTTGGTACTTTTTCTGATATTTTAAGTCTTTTCATTTCTGTAGAATTTTAAACTTTTATTGCCTGCTTCCTTCTTTTCTTTCACCAACAAAACTCCAGGGATATTCCCTACTCCAAGTGTCCCAACTCTACCCCAAAAGAGGTGTTTTTTTTTTCCTGAAATCCACCATTGGTTTGATGCAATTCCATATCTTTTCCTTCTTTAATCTTCCAGTAGCCAGAGCTCTGACCAACAAGTTCTCTGACTTGTTCTCAGAATGTCTTCATCAAAGTTGTTGACTCTTACTGTGTGTTATTTTATCACTATTAAGTTCCTATCACTTTTCCTGTTTTCTGTTGAGTCTCTGCTGGACTCTCTATGCAGCCACACATCCTGAGAATGAATGTGCTTAACTTGTGCGTCCATTTCACTACCTAGACATAGTTTGGAATTTGCAGTAGTCTTGGTGTTCTAATTATGCCCTATGTATCAATTATAGCTAATTTTATTTGTTCTTCTCATTAACCTGCATGTGCGGCTTTTGAGAAAATGGATAGAAATTTTTATTTAGACAGCTGCCATTACCAATAGGTAGCTAGAGTTTATAAACATCAATTCTCATTCCTTGCAACTACTTGATAGGACAGATGTAATATTAGGAAAAATAACTGATTCAGAAGTCTAAAGATCTAGCTCTTCTTTAAGAATATATTTTTAACTATAACATGCCTTATGGTTCCCATCTGGTATGCATTGACCCAAAGGTCATCTGTACTGATTTTCTTGGCTCTTTTTTTTTTTTTTTTTTTTTTTAATCAGTATTTTTTAATTGTTGATATTGTACAGTTTTCTGTCTTTTACCCCGCCCCAGCCCACCACCCCAGCCCTCCCCACCTTCCTCCCATTTCCACCCCCCCATAGTTTTTGTCCATGAGTCCTTTATACTTGTTGCTCTAAACCGTTCCCCTTTTCCCCTGAAATTCCCTCCCCTCCCACTCTGGACACTGACAGACTGTTCTCAAATTCAGTGTCTTTGTTTAAAAAACTGTGGTACATTTACACAATGGAATTCTATGCAGCAGAAAGAAAGAAGGAGCTCCTACCCTTTGCGACAGCATGGAAGGAATTGGAGAGTATCATGCTAAGTGAAATAAGCCAGGCAATGAAAGACAAATACCATATGATCTCACCTTTAACAGGAAGCTAATCAACAAAACAAACAAACAAGTATAATATGATTTTCTTGGCTCTTACTGATTTCTTTACCCCTTTAATTTCAAGTGTTCCTTTAGCATGTATTTCCTGAATATATCTTTCCACCATGATCTTAATGTTGTTTGAATCATTTTTTTTGTTATTGAAGTCCTGCCACTCAGTTTATCCCTCTTATTACTTGAGAAAGACTACATACTCCTATAATATTATCACTTCTCTGTATTGTTTGAAAGCATAAAAATAAATTGATAGTATATAAGTACTTTCAAAGTTAAAGTGCTTTGAAAAGAGAAGAGAATAATGTTTATCATTAACCCTACTCTATCTTAGAAGAAATACATTGAGGTGTCAATTGGTTAGCTCAAGGTGATACAGAAAGTTTATATGAATTTCTAGTTCTGGTTAATAATTCCTTGCCTTATATGTCTTAGATATGGACATATCCTTTATCTCAAGTATTTCTGAGGAACACCTGAAATAGGGTTCCTCAGACTCTAAGACCACCAACTTGCAAATACTTTTACTAAATATTTATATCTTTAAAAAGTGAGTATATTTTCTTTTTCTTTTTTTTTGCACAATTCTTTTATTTTCTTGGCTTCAAGGTGCCTTTCATTCATGAGAGGTGGAGGTGGTATGGCAATGGAAGCTAAGTTGAGAATCAAAATTCCATGGTCCCTGGTAGTTGAAGGTACAGGGCAGGAATAAGCTGGAGGAGCCAATAAAAAGGAGACTTTGTGCCCTCCTGAAGACCATTATTTTAACATAGCAAATTTATATGTAAAGAGGAAGCCACAATCTCCTCTTTGAATTCCCCATGGGGTATCATCTCATAAGAAATATTATATCAAGTTGTCTTGTAATCATTCACAAGATTGTGTAAACATAAGCTGGCTTCCTAGGGAGAAATTAAATCACAAACACTTGTGCCAGGTGGGACCAACATATCAGTTTTCTAAAATAATACGTGATGTTCCTTTTTAAAGCTTTCACGTTGTCCTGGTTGTATGAAGCTGCAGCTATCTTGCCAAATACAAAAACCAGCATCTTATTGATTAGAAAAGTTCACAGTGGGTCCAAGACAAAAAGGGCTTGGTGCATTCCACACACCTGTAATTTATGTCTTCCAATATCCCAGATCTTCCCTGCATAAAATTGAGTGAAGGCACGTACTGTGTTCTCCATGACCTGGTCCATTTTAAATGAAATAAGCGGATTCATATAAATAACATAACACTTGTTTCCACTGCTGTTGGTGGAAGCAATGACATCGCTATAGGAGAGTCGGCCTTTTTTATAGAATACTGGACAAACTCCTCCTTCACTAGAAGTCTTGACCAATGTGTGTGTGCAATGTCACCAAGAAAGTTGTTGTTTTGAGTTTGTTTCTTCTGACACAGAACTCTTTGAAAAAAACCATAGTCTTTGTTTTCTAAGCTAGTACATGAAAAACATTCTCCCTTTAATGGAAGCAAGGGGAGCCCAACTCATATTCTTTTTAGTGGACTTTTTAGTGCAAAATATGTCATGAAATTTACTATTCAGCTTGACCACACAGAAAATTGTGTTTCTTAAAATTTCTCACCACCAACCCTTCACAGCTTTTCTCATCTTCCTCAGTTCGTCTCTTCTTAAATCACTCAGAAATAACCAAATTTAGAAGAGTCCACCTTCTCTTCATTTTTTTAGAAAAGTTAACAGCCTTTTTTCCCTTCAGTGCTTTAAAAAATGTTAATCAGTTCTATTCCTAAAAGCATTCTGTTTCTTTTTAACTTAATTGAAATTCTGGGCTCCATAGAATAGTCAACTTCCTCTTTAAATAAAAAAAAAAAAATTAAAGTCCATAGCCCCTTCAATTTTTAAAAAATGTTAAAAATAGTATTACTAAACAGATATGGGGTCTTTTTAGCATAATTGAAATATTTTGCTCTTCAGAACAGTCCCTTTCCCTCCAACTTTTAAAACAATGTTAACAGCCCATTTTCCCTTCAATTATTCAAAATAAGTAGAACCTAATCATGAAAACAAACAAGCAAGCAAAATATAACCAGAGATATTGAAATTAAGAACAAATTGACAGTAACCAGAGGGGAGGTGGGAGGGGATTAACCAGATGGTTACAGAGAAGGGTTTTGAGGAACATCCATATAAGACACATGGACAAAACCAAAGGGAAAAGTGAGTATATTTTCAACCTTCCCCATTAGTACTCATCATCACTCTATCTATCCCATTCTTATTTACATTCATTTTATTCTTGCATCCACTTATGCCTATTTTAATATCTGCATTTTTCCCACAATTTAGACAATGATTTTCTTCTCAGTTTTTTTCTATCTCACTGCTTTTATTTTTAATTGCCAAGTTTAGTCAGGTATTTTTCATATGCTGAAAAACTCCTGAAAGCACACTTATAACTGAGTGAATTCCTACTCATTCTTGACTTCCCTGTTACTACACACTCCCCACCCGCATGGTGTCCTCTTTTTAATCTCATCATACATTCCTTCGAGCTTTCTGTATTCCAATGCTCTCTTCAACAAATATAGTAGGAAGATCAGAATATTAATAAAGATTAACAGAAACTTCCTAGACCAATAAATTTCTATTCTCTACTATCTCCTATGCCATGACAATGTATTCAAGAGCAAGAAAGAAAAACTATGATTTCTACTCCAGAGGTCCCACTGAATCTTAACATCAGACTAATTTGGGAGAGAGATGAGCATTCCAAGGCTAGCAAATTGGAGAAGAAAGCACAGGCACAAATCTACCTGGCACTCTGACATGTAAAAACTGAGAAATTATTGTTTGGGAACATGTAAAAGCATAGTAGTCACTATGATTACATTATCCCATTTAAAGATGGGGTGTGCTTAAGTATTCTAGCAGGGAAATGAAAAGAAGGATGAGGATTTTTTCCAATAGGTATTGGTATGTGGGAGCAATTTATTTCTACTTGACTCACACTGAGTGTTGTGGACCATTCAGCCTGGTTTCAGGAGTTGTAACCCTCACCCCATGATGGGCTGTGTAAGAGCCCTAGGGACCCATTTCATCTGGGTCTGTTCTGTCACCAGGACGTGACCTACTAAGGAGACAAAGCTTATCTCCCTGGCAGGATTGCCGCTTCTGCCTCATCCATCTCTGGCCCCAGTGCTTGGTTGGCAGTCAATGGTGGGTAAGACTCCTCATGGGAGGGGCAACCTAAGCCAGACACAACCACTTGGGAGGCTTCATGGAAGGACTCAGGGGGCTGCAGCAAAGAGGATGTGATGGACCCTTGCCCCCCGGCTATTCTGACATAGAACGAGTTCTCATTTCCATCTAGGAGATTGCCGCAGCCCGCTGCGGCAAGGGTGGTCGTGAGGCTGGGCAAGGGACTGAATATAGGAGAGGACCAAATGCTCTGCTGGCATAAGGCAAGTTTATTGCACGGTCTTCAGGCTTAAGTACAATCATGAGTGCATAGCAAACAAAGGAGAAGCTTTCTGGCACGAGATTCTCTACTCCCTCAAGGTCGGGAAGTTCTCAGGCTAACATTGCTACCGGGTACGTGATGGGCAGGCCAATGTTCTGAGAACAGTCAGAGTCCAAGATAGCCCCAAGGCCGGAAACCAGGCCCAGTCACCACACCTGCGGTGCAGGACCCTATCCTCGACCCCTCACAGGCCTCCTGGGCTCCAACAGGAGATGTCTTCTGCTTCCTAATCAGCTTAAAGCCTGAAATTATGAGGGCGAGTGGTGCAGCCCTGTGCCGGCCAGGATGGCTCCCTGGGTGATCAGGCATAAGAAAGAATTCCTAAAGTCCTGTGAAACCTGCTTTGCTAAGAATGCTCTCATTTAAATGATAAGTGTCCCAGGAGGAAATGAGTATGTCTCCCAAAGTTTGGCAATCCCCCTTCCTGACAAAGACTGACTCAGATTAAGCCCTCAGATTTCTTTGAAATGTTAAACCTGTATTCCGGTGTATTTGAACCCAATAAAAGCCTAGTGAGGAAGGCGCTCTGGGTCATTCTCCTCTGAGAGTTTGACCACCTCTCCCCGCCAAGCAGTCATGTCTTGGTAGTTTTTATTTTCATCCGTGATGAAGGGATGGGGCTCTGCGGGTGGAGCCCCCCCACAATTGAGTAATTGTAGTCTTGCATAAAAAAAAAAAGTTAACATTCTTCTAGCCTCTAACAGGGAGCTAACATACTTGATAGAACACCATTTTTTCCCAAGATAATGCACAGTTTGCATAGTTGCCAAACTGTAAAAATAATAGTCACCACAGACTCTCGGCTTCTATGTTCACCAATTGCTCCAAGACTTAGAAATACATTAGTCCAGTTCAGTTTCAATTATTCTGACTTCTCATTAAAGAAAGGATTGATAACTACAGATTTGCTAATAGCATAAAGAGCTTTCTGTGATCTAAATTTAATTTAGGCCAATTCCCAGCACAGTGTGAGCTACTGTACAGTCCATGAAATGAGACAACCTAATTTTCTCACTTTATGCAGTTAGCTCCACAGAGGCTGTGCCACGAGCCATTTGCCATTTGCCATTCTCTTAGTGTGTAGGTCTTAATTTATCAGTTTAAAAAAATCAAAGTTTGCCTGTGTATAGAGTCACATGTTCAAATTAGAAGTGGGAAAATTTGATAAAAAGCAAATTCTAATATTTTTAAATAATAATGAAATAAGCATAACTCTAACTTCATTTTTTATTTATATCAAATTCTTTTGTAAGTATAATCATTTAAATTATGTGAATATACTCCACTACTTCTCATCTAAAATTGTCTTTTTCAAAGGATTCCAAGAAACACTTTTTCCATATATGTTAACAGATGTTATGCAAAACACAATAGAAATGTTATATTAAAATAAAAACTATGCTTTCCTTTTATAAAAATTAGCATAATATTTTATATGATATTGCATATTATTAATCTTTAAGAGTACTGTGGAGTAAGTAGTGTTTCTCGGCTTGATTTGGCAACGGTATCCACTTTTTATCATTGGTTATCTCAAGGGCCACAAATCAGGAGCTGGGAAATTCTGATTGAATTAAAACAACTTCACCTTAAAATATATGAGAATGTGCCAGGCCTCTCTTTCATTCCTGCAACAGACATTCAACCTCTAGATTCAAGAATGACTAAAATACTCCCAGCAACATCTAAGCCAAACTCAGCATTTATTCAAACATGTGTGATTAAGTATTATCTTTTACATATGAACCATACTAGGCCTTAAAATTAATGCAAAATAAATATTAAAAATGTGAATATGTGATTCATATATGAAAAGAACCAATACAAAAGGAGAGAGGATGAGGTGATCTTTAGAGAGAGTAACACATTTCTTAATGTTCCAGGTAAGATTCATTTTTTGATAAGCACACTATAATCCAGCATTACCTAAGAGACAGCAAGATTATGAGACATTGGGAACTTGGGTCTGTTTCCCTGGGAATAGAGTGGTGGCAAATAAAGAATAATGGAAAGGTGCAGAGTATGGACCATTGTGTCAATATGCTGAACTCATCATAACAGGCTCTGTGAAGGCAGGAGTACCTCTCAAACCCTGGTTGCAGGTTATAGCAGGGAGCAGCAACCAACATGAGGAAACCTAAAACAATCTGCTAATTTCACAGTTTTACCTATGAGCAATATTAAGAAATAGAAAGAGATTTTTTTCTTTTTTAATGATTTTCAAAAGCTAGAGGCACCCACTCTTACTCACTCTCCATGCCATCTCATCTCTCTGGATACACACAATTTCTTACCAGAGGTCCACAAATCTAGAAAGAGATATAGAGAATGTGATAATGATAGTATAGCTAATAATACTCAGATGGCGATAGTGGTGAGAGTTACAGAAAATACCTAAGAATTGCAAGATAGGCAAAAACTATAATAATAATTACCACCATAGAGATAGCAATATAAAATTTGCTACATGGCATGAACTTTTGTTTTAAAATATAATATTTAAATAACATATATATTAAATAATTTAATTCTTAAAACAGCTCTTTGAAGTAAGTACCTCAGTTATTCCTGTTAAATATAAAGAAATGAATCCCAGACACATCAAGTATATTGTTCAAAGCCAAAGATAGTATATACATAAAGAGAATTCAAACCCAGCTGTCCAGTTCCGTAGTTGTTGCTCTCAACAACTGAAATTGCTCTAAAATCTTTTCTGAAATTTAAGTTTTAATTTCTGGAAGTTGATATATCTAATTAAAGTACTTATTTCTTTTTCAGTGGTAGAACTTAATCTTTATTTACAGGGCATGTTGTGGGGGCCCCTGTCCTGGGCACCAGATGTGGGGGGGCTCTGCCAGCAGAGCCCCATCCCTCCATCACGGATGAAAATAAAACTACCAAGACATGATCTGCTTGGGGAGGAGAGGTGGCCAAACTCTCAGAGGAGAATGACTCAGAGCCCCTTCCTCACTAGGTTTTTATTGGGTTCAAATACACAGGAACACAGGTATGTCAGGCGGCAAGGATCAAACAATGGTTAACATTTCAAAGAAATTTGAGGGCTTAATCTGAGTCAGTGTCTATCAGGAAAGGGGGTTGCAAAACTTTGGGAGACATACTCATTTCCTCCTGGGACACTTATCATTTAAATGAGAGCATTCTTAGCAAAGCAGTTTTCACAGGACTTTAGGAATTCTTTCTCATGCCCGATCACCCAGGGAACCATCCTGGCCTGGCACAGGGCTGCACCACTTGCCCTCAGAGTTTCAGGCTTTAAGCCGATTAGGAAGCAGGAGACATCTCCCAGATGGAAATGAGGACTCGGGCTATGTATGTCAGAATAGCTGGGGGGCGAGGGTCCACCACACCCTCTTTGCTGCAGCCCCCTGAGTCCTTCCATGGGGGCCTCCCAAGTGGTCGTGTCTGACTTAGGTTGCCCCTCCCATGAGGGGTCTTACCCGTCATTGACTACCGACCAAGCATTGGGGCCAGAGATGGATGAGGCAGAAGCAGCAAACCTGCCAGGGAGATAAGCTTTGTCTCCTTAGTAGGTCACGTCCTGGTGACAGAACAGACCCAGATGAAGTGGGTCCCTAGGGCTCTTACACAGCCCACCATGGGATGAGGGTTACAACTCCTGAAACGGTCCGCAACAGCATGTAAGATATAAAATTTCACATAGAATAAGAAACCCATTGAGAGGAGAAGTTTTGTACAGTGTGTACAGTTTGGAACTGTTCAAGTATAGTTTCATTGTAAAAAGTTCTACAATAACAAACCACATTTAAAGAAAGTTCTTAGTAGAAAAACAGTAAGACAAACTTATACCAAACATAGTATACAACAAACAACATTTTATGCCTCAGTTGCACAATCTAAAAGTTAAAGTTCCCTTCTGAAGTACCATCCTGAACTTAGAACATACAGCCATCAGAGGTAGTTTCTGGCACAACCTTTCGATCTTCCTCTTCCCCTACAGAGAACTACTCCTCAATCAAGTTTAATGAACCTTTGTATACAGATTCATTTTCATAGTTTTAAAGAGCTTCTATTTTGTCTAAACCTCCACATTATTCAACCATTATACTAAGTTTCTCAGTTTCAACTCATTTCTCAGCAGCCTGGAAGATATTATAAATGGCATCCAGAATAACCAGAATAATTTTGGTATCTTTGACAGTTAAGAGGTTCACCAATGGTTCTATTATGCTATAATGAACAAGGTACACAATCTTTTTAACTGTTCCACCACATGTATAGTTGTTCACAGCCCATACAGCTTCCTTTTGTGTTTTAAAATCTGCCTTAGCGAGAACAAAACAGTGAGGAATGGGACTAATCCATGATTCACTACTTGCTGTATCTAGTCCTGGAGGCCAGCTGTGATGTTTGACATTACCCATGGAGATTCCTTCTGGATATTAGTCTTAGAGTTCATTAGTAGGTTGGGAAAGATAGCAAGTGCTCCTGCATCTATTACAATCTGAGTCTGTTCATCTGTCCCAGTGACAATATGTCCTATGGCTCTTCATGAAGGAGTCCCAGTTGGCAATTGAGTAGCTCCCAGGATCTTCACAAGTTGGGGCACAGCTCTCATTTTCAATCCACCCATTTGGACCAACGGTAAGGTAGAAAATGGCCCAGCAGCTACCTGCTAATACTTCTGGGTCATCATGATGCAGGAGACAAACTAAAGTAGGAAAAATCTGCTCAACAGCACCTAATGGGCGTGCAGGATTCTTGTTGTGACAACAGTCTGAAAGTGTCCAGGTAAGATTACATAAGCAACCACATGCTAAAGATGACATATTAGGAACTGCAACAAGAGCCAACAGTGGATCAATTACACCATACTTGATAACCAAGTCTCAGAAAACTGAGCCATCACCTGTGATGTTTCCTATAGCCCATACGGTTCATTCACTGACGTGAGCATGGGAAGATGCCAACAGAGAAATGAATGCTGGGATGGCACCTCCATCTACTACAGCCTTGGTCTGTTCCAATATCCTAGAAGCAATGTTAGCAAGGGCCCAGGCAGGTTCAAACTGAACGGGGTTACCATCAGTTCTGTCCAAGAAGGACACAAATTTTGGAATCAAACCAGCCTGGATAATGTCGTCTGTGGGTGGCTATTTCTCCCTAGAAAGCAGTTTCCTTGTAGCCTGAATATCTTGGAGCTGGCTTTCCAAATTGTTGCTATTTATGCCTTAGTGTCCTCAACAGACTAATTTATAGTGCCCTGGTTGTTGCGCTTTTCCTGTAGTGAAGAAGTAGCACCATCAGGAAATGAGCTTACATTTCTCCTTTTCAGCATCTGTTCATCCTTCTTAGCTTTTCTCAGCTGCACATTAACTTCTATTTGGTGACATCTCATTTATGTACTGTCTTTCCTCTTGTTCTTAAATCTGTTAAGGCAGGCAGCTGGTGAACTAGCATTGCCGTTGGTGGATGTGGTTATGAGACAGAGGGAGATAGCTACACGGCTGGCTCAGGCTTTGCACAGGAGACGGTGTGGGGCAGACGGGCTATGGTTCGGTTGCTCTGCAAACGTCCAACACTGATCAGCCCGGAGACCATGTGGTAAAGTAATTAATTTTTAAACTCCCAAATGAATGATTAATCATGCACCTTTTGCCTGCAGTCAGTGCACTAGTTGCCAGTTTACAAAAGCCTATTCCGAATCGAAAGGCAATGCCCAAGTGCTGTATGGCCATATGTAGGGATCTTTCTTGGAGTGGAGAAGCATTTTTCTTCTGTCAAGACGAAGCTAAAGTAAAAAGACAGGAAGGGAAAAGTTTGATTTGGGTTTCATTTATCTCAGGAGCTCTCTGACAATCTGCTGAGCTGCTGTTTTATGCAGTGAGACTTTACAGACCATGTCAAGACAGCTTGCAGACAACGCATTTTTTATTTAGGAAATGTGCGCTTAACGGCTTCCGTGTCTGAAGTTTCTTTTGAATCAGATTTTGCAGTGTGCTTGCTTTGGTTTCATTTCATTTGAAAGTTGGCAGAAGAGGCATTGTGAATGAAAACTTTCCTTATTTATGTACTTTTCTCTGCACACAGAAGAGACAGAACATGAATTAATTATGACTCCATGTGAAACCAATACCTTGGTGACAGAAATCTTGATGTGTCTTAATGTATTTTATCATGATATTATATATATAATGATTGCATTTTCACTACTTCTTCATTTACACAATGAACACAGATAATTTATATTGGTATGATTCAATGTGTTTTGTTTCAGGTGGGGGTGTAAGTTTATCTTATGCCAGTGTTTGTTTCTTCATGTTAGCACTGAAGGTACAGAGTTTACAGAGCCAGCATGTTTCAAATACAAAGCTTAGTTTTTCTTTCACTTATTTTCACCATAAATTTGCAGTATTCATTAAAAGAATAATAATCACAGAATATTCATATTAATTACATATCCAGAGTCTCCTAAATACATATGGATGTCCACACTAATGCCACATTCTATATGCATTTTATTTAAGCACCAATGACTGTGAAATATTAGTAAATCCAGCCCTTGCATCTTTTTCAAGACCCTCAAATGAGCTTTTGAAGTCAGTGAATTCTGATTTATAAATCATTTTTTTCAGAAATATAATAGATAAGAAACAGTTTCAGGTACATTAGGTATTACTAATCATGGCTTTTCATGATCATTCAATTATGTGGGTGAAATCTTACTTGGCAGAGGATATTTTCTTATGGTAGTTGATTTGATTCTCTCACAGCAGGTTCCCAAGTTTTGAATGCCTGACGTGAATGCTTTGATTTCTTTTCAAAGACAGGAAGAATCTTTTGCTATGTGCTACGCAGTTGTAAGCAAAACGGCAAAGATTTTAGGAAGTGGGTAATTGAGTTCTATTATCATAGGCATACCTCATTTTATTGCACCATTAAGAACATTCTTACTCTACAGGGCAAGGAATCAATTTAAGGGTTGTACCAGTTGCTTAGTATGTCTTTTGACCAATGCCAAAGACCTCAGCAGGTATAAACACACTGCTTTGACCTATTATGGTTACCTAACCTCTTTACATCATTTCTGGCAAATAATTGCCACTACTTTGTCCCTGATTCAATGAGACAACATCATCTTTATTTAATTCAGATAGTTCAGTTCAAGACAGCAATTCCCCTTGTCATGCATGTACACAGAAAACAACACCATCGAGCTCCTAAAAAATGTCAGTGCTCCCTTTGTTTGTATATTTCTCAAAGTCTAGGAGAACGGACATCTATATGACCTCCCCGAATGGTATACTCAAGAAATTGGTGAGTAGATCTTATATAAATCCATGTAGTGCTCTGATGTCTTGAGCTTTTTGAGAACTTTCTCTGCATTATTCCATGGAAATGCTAGTATTTTAAGTTTATTTCCATATAGTCCAATTTTAGGTCCAGATATCAGACAGTCACAAAACAAACTCTTAAAGTCATTCCTTTATACTCAAGTGAACACAGTGGATCCAGAATCTCTGCTTAGCGTATCCATGTCAACTTATGCCAAATTAAATAGTACATTCCTTCCATTCTCACACTCCCTTGGGATCCATTCTCACACATATTCCTCAGGCATTTGTTGATGTAAATTAGCAAAATCTTGCAAGTCTTTAGGTGTTTATGACATTGTCTCATTGTTGACAATTTGTGTCTGACCCTCAGCAGCCTGCCAGACCTCAAGTCTAGCCATAGGTCTAGAAGCAATGAGAGGTGGTAGGGGTAAGTCCTTAAAAAAATCAACAATATCTTACAAGGCAACTATAATAGGGAAGACTCTTTTAATTTTTAAAGGAGAGAGAGATTAAACTCTTCAGACCAGATAGGAAGACATACTTTTGCTATAGAAAAAAAGCTCAACTTATTTCATGGGTTCAAAGTAACGTATTTCACTGGAATCTGCCATCAATCCCCAACTTAATTTTCAATGTCCCAATCCTTCCTAACTGCTGCTCTAAATATTTTAAAAAGATACTTTATGAGAGTGTACATTAAATTTGTGTTGTAATTCAACCACATGCACAATTAGATTTTTTATTTTCTTTTAAAAAATCCACCACCACAGATACAAGAGATAAGTTATTGTTTTAGGGAACCCATAGAAACTGTCTGGTTCTATATCCTTGACCTGGAAATTTAAAGCTCTGAGGGCACCATTTTTTCCACGAGTTTTTCAGCATACTAAGAAATAACTAACCCAATTATATTCCTTATTTACACTAAAATGTTCTTTTTTAGTAAGTACTTGACCACACACAGACAAAACTTCTATAGTCACTATGTTATAGGTGTTCACAGGTGGAAATTTAACTGTTTTTTACCAGTGATCCTTTACCATTGGTGAAGAATTCATTAATACCTTTAAACTGATCGTACCAGAGAAACAATTCCAGACTCTCAGTCCTAAAGTTCTATAACCTTAAAACCATTTTTGATACCAATAGTGTTATCTATTATGGCTTAATCAAGTCCACAGGTCCACAATGAACATTATGGGATTACACTTCATATAACTGTGGAAGAGGCTAGGGAAGTAAAATTCTGAAAAGTGAGTTGAAGAGTCAAAGAATGTTCACTAGTGAGTCCTGATACAGTTGAATGAGCTGAAGCTTAGAGAGAGATGTGGAAGCCTGAAATATCTGGCCTTTGGAAAAGTTCTAGAAAGAGGAGCTAGTAAAGCTTTTCAAAAGACCTTGACTTTCTATGACTACCACCTTTGTGAGTTCATAATCAAACATGCTGTGGTGGCCAAGCTGTTGTAGGTGAGGAAGATAGATGGAGGGATTCTAGACATGGCGGTGTGGGCAAGAGCAAGGACAAAATGAATCCTTTCCCCAACTGAGCCAGTATTTATCATCTAATCCACAATGATCTTCAGAGCATAATTGCAGCTTTACTTTGTCTCTCAAATATCATGCGATTTCACTTTTAGCCAAGGCTGATCTGGTAGAACCCAAGGACGAAGAGTCTGGAAAATATAATTTCTAATGTAACCATGTTAACAATAGAATAATCTTGGATACTAGGTTATAGGAGTTTACTATGAGGCAGAGACTATGATAAACCTTTTAATATGTATTATTCATTTAATCTTTATAACAGCCTATGTAATTTGTGCTATTTTTATCTTGATTTTTTACTTGAAAATACCAAAACAAGTATGATAATAAAATTACCCATAAGTCCACCATGGATACATACAAACATAGAAAAAGAAAAGATGTTACCTCCCTCCTCCAATCCTATCTTCCACCTGTGTGTCCCCAACCTAAATGTAACTAAAGGCAGCCCACCATATCCATGGGCCCTATATCTCAACCAATTAAATCAAAAATATTTTGAAAAAAATTCCAGAAAATTTATACCTAAACAATACAATAACTAGTTCTATAGCATTTACATTGCATTAGGTGTTGTAAGTAAACTAGAGCTGATTTAAAGTATACAGGAGTATGTATATAGGTTATATGCAAATACTATACTATTTATATAAAAAACTTAAGCATCTGTAAATTTTGATATCCTCAGGGGGTTCTGGAACCAATCCCCTGGGATACATAGGGATAACTATAGTATTCACCATTTGTTGTATATCCTTCCTGATTCTTTCCTATGCTTGTGAGAGAATAAGGATTTCTAGAGAAATTTTGAGGACTTGGTAAACAAAGAACCTCCCAAATTATTTGTAATCTTTGGTGAGGGAATGGGAAAACATGAAATATGATTGTGATGTAAATCCCAAAGTGACATAGGAACTCAGAACCTAATATAATTTAATTTATAAAAACAGAGAAATGTGTATTTTGTTTATACCTGTGTTTATAAACTAATATTCATCCTGGTTCCTTTAGCTAGGGTTCTTGCCCTAATTCCTTTCCACTCTCTTCTCCTGCTGAACAATATATATGGTAGAAATTATTCTAGTCAGTAGTCTATGTCAAGCAGGTATCTCATTGTACTCTGAGCCTTAGCTAACCCTTCAAGTTTAGCCCTCTGGGTCTCACACCTTTGTAACTTTGAAAAGATCAGGAAAGAAAAATCTAAGTAAAGAATTTGTTCCATTATCATGCTTAGATTTGGCTACAGTGTTTAAAAATTCTTCCTTCTTTCCTCTTCTTTGTGGACAGAATATGTATACTTTTCCACCCCATTTGGGCTGGGCCATATGACCTGCTTTGATCAGTGGAAATTGAACAAAAGTGATACTGTATAATTATTATCAGAAAGTTGATCTTGACCTAGAGATTGAAGCAAGGCCACTCAGGGTGATTTTTTAAGCCCTGAGTGGGAAAGAAAATTCTGTATTAAAAATTGTAAGAGTTTACAGTGGATTAATATGTAGTATTATTAGAGCAACAACTAGTTTTTCTAACTATGGGTGCAAAAGGGTAAAGGGTCCTTTCTCTAAATACATGGGAAAAAAATTCAATACCAGGTGTATGTTAATGATAACATGATCGTTATTATGTTGATGATAACATTCAGGAAGAAAAATCCAATAATAAAGAGTAGATTAAACATAAAGATTTCTTTAAATAAAGCACTATTTGCCAGATTCTCTTTGATTCTTGGATAAATATAATAGCTGCTGGTAAGTCAACTACCAAAGTGTATGGTTTAAGGTCAAAGTTATAATAAAATGAAAATTAATAGTAGTAAGCATTTCAGTTATTAAATAAGAAAGAATGAGCCCTGGCTGGTGTAGCTCAGTGGATTGAGCACAGGCCTGCAAACTAAAGGATCGCGGTTTGATTCCCAGCCAGGGCATATGCCTGGGTTGCAGGACAGTTCCCAGCATGGGACACACAAGAGGCAACCATACATTGATGTTTCTCTCTATCTCCTTCCCTTCCTATCTAAAGATAAATAAATAAGATAAAATAAAGTTAAAAAAAGAATGAAAACAGGTATTAATTTTAAAAAACCTACACCCTCATAATTAAGACTGAAACACTAAGAAATCCCCATTAAAATCAGAAGTGAGGGTTTACCCAGTATCATCACTAAAATGAGACATTGTGGGACCCTTGCCCAATGAATAATATAAAGGAGAAATAAAAAGCCAGTTCAATTCTTAATAAGGATTATTTCCCAACATGTTAAAAAATACTCTTCTAGTAAAAAATTGTGAAACTAGTGAGTTAATACAAAGGTATATACTAAATAAGCATAAAAACATTAGTAGTATATAACCTAGACAGAACAAATAAAATAGACATTTTAATTATAATATAAACAATTCAAAATTGCTGACAAAAATTATAAAATACATAAAAGTAATCTTAAGATAAAATATGTTGAACATATATTTAAAAATCTATAAATTTCACTGAGAATCTTAGATAGGACTGTGGAATAATTACAAAACCACACTATGCACCCAGCTGAAATGATAACACATTAAGAGTCTTCTGTAATTACTATGTAGCTTTAATGCTATTTAAGTCATATCCCAAAGTAAATGGTGCAGCTCTGAAAGGTCACAGCATCACTTACTTAGACTGGTAAGAGTTGTGTACATGAGCCAGGGGCAGGAAAAATAAATAAGATCCCCAGGGGACCCAGTTCCATATTGCAGAACAGCAGAGTGCCATTATAAAAGTCAGTGCATTTGGAAAGAGAAATGAGATATAAAAACAGTGAAAAGAAAAAGATAAAATAATTATTGTTGGCAGTAAATATGATGTATTTAGAAAACAAGAAATGAAATAAAAAACTATTAGAAACAATAAAAAAGTGGACCAGAAGACTAATTACAAAACCAAAATATAAAAGCAACAGCTTTTCAATATATAAACCAAAGTGAGTTATAAAATTCAATGAATAAATAGATATTATTTTCAATAGAAATAACAAAATAAGATAAAACATTTAGGAAGAAACCTAACAAGAACTGTATAAGTCTTATACAAAGAAAACTTTAAACCCCTACTGAGGCATGTTAGAAAGCCTTGAAAAAATGAAAACACATAATTTGTTTGTGGAAACCAAAATTCCACACTGTAAAGTTATTAATTCTCTCTAAGTTAATCTATTGAATCAATACTAAATTGAAGCAAAATAATTTAATAGAAAAAAATTAATTTTAATCTGTTAAAATAATATGCAGAACTGGTCAAGGAAAAATAAAATTGATGAAGGAGCTCAAAATAATATTAAAATATAGGGTTACATAAATTAGAACAGCTGGGTAGAAGCAAAGTAATATACCCATGGCTCTCAAATAATGCAGAAGAACTAACTACCTAGGGTTCATGTTAACTCTGAAATTTCCCTGTGGGCCAAACATAAAAATTCTGATTTTCTAGGTCAGGGTTAAGCTGTGGAAATATGCATTTTTATAACAAGATCCCCAGATGATTGTAACACAAATACAATGATCCTTTGCTTAACTACTCTGCCAATTTGACTCTGTCTTCACTATGAAACATGATGAGATATCCAGTGCCCTCTACACACTGAAAACACAGTCAGCTGGCCACACTCGGGCATTAGCTCCCATAGTTGAGTCTGCTCTCAGAGCTAAAACTAAAAACTATGAACTGTTTATGTCTGCCTATTCCAAATAATTACCTACTTTAATTAAATATTACATAAACCCATGAAGTGAGTGTTCAAAAATAAGCTTGTTATATTAAAACTAAATTAAATGTTTTAGAAAAATACAATAAAAGTAAATTGCTGAAAACAATCTTTTGAACAAATGTGGATAAGAAAACTGTAACAGATTAGTACAAAAACTATAAAAAGCTAGAAGAATTCACAGATTATTCACAAATATCTTTGTTTAAGATCTCGCTGCACTTAAGAGAAAAATATAAGCATCATTAATGCAAATCTGATAACAAAAAAATTAACAGAACCACAGTCAAAGAAAATGCCTGAGACCTAATTCAAGAGAATAGCAAATAAATGTGCATTTATGTTTTTAATTAAAATATTTAGGGTATTATTTTTTAATGATTCTCCACTTTAACCAGGTTTTTGATCAACAGAGAAAATACTATCTCCAATAATTTTGGCTGAGAATACATCTTCTCTAATGAAAAAATAATGCACAAGTAGAGAAATACTAGACAAATGGATCGATGAAACAGTGTTCATAGATGGATGGGTTAAATTGGAAATTCAGAAAATATCTATTCCAAATAGATGGGAATGAGAAATCAATAGAGAATGTTGACAAATTCAACTAGTCATTTGGAAAAATATTATACAGCTGTATCTCTTTTGTATGCATCCCCCAAAAAAACTTGAAAAGGAAAACAAATATAATAAGGTCAGAAACATATGAAAATGCACTAAATATTTTAATATAATTGTAATGAGATAGTTCTCTTAAGCATGACATTATATGTAAATCATAAAGGTGTTAAAAACTGGACAACCAAAAGGATGACTTATGCTAAACCCCACACCACGAAATGGAGACAATTATAGTTTCAGCTCTCTCAGAAATGGCATCTTAAACCAGTCAGTCAGGAATCACCTGACCAGTTTTAGTTAAATAATCTGCCTGTCAGACCCCTGCCATTCTCTAAAGTAACTTCAGAATAACCAATCCGCTTTTTTGCCTAGTATGTATAACTTCTTGTTCCTGTTCTCTTCTGCTTGTCTTTCCGTTTAAGCAACTCCTCAGAGATCTTTGCTACCTGCTAGAATGAATGTGTCCAATTCTAATTGATTTTTACCCAAATAAACTTTAAAATTTTTAATATGTCTGTTTACCTTTTGAATTTTCTTACTGTGGAAAACAAAACCGAAATGACTGCCCCCCCTTCCCCCTCCCAGTCCCCAGGATCAAGAAGCAACCAGGCAGGTACCTGTTAGCCTCCTTGAGCTCCCTGCTTTCTCCCTGCCTCAGGTGGGAAAGTTTCTGGGAGCTTCACAGCTTTCATGTCATAAGCTCTCAGACTTTAAGTACTTTCCCCTAAATTTGGTCCTTAATCCACTGGATTCAGCCTAAGTCTAACTTAGAAACCGGACTAGTTTCGGGATCAGACTGAGTCCACTTAGAAATTACACTGAGCCAGATTTAAACAGGGCTGGACCCAGAGTGAGGTCTCAGGTGAACAAAATTTTGTCTGAAGGCTGAACAAGAAGATTAACTTTATAAAGATAATCATGAATTACAGTGGCCACAGCTGAGAAATTTTAACTTGGATAAGCTCATCCATTTATAAGGTACCCTAAGATAAATGGGTTTCAGCCAAGCATTCAACATAAAGGGTGGAGGAAAAAAAATTTTTTTTTCCTCTCTAGTTACGTGGAATCAAGATAAGATGGCTGAAACACCTGACTAGCTCCAGGGCCTGCGGACCAGATCCTGGGAAAACTGGCAGAGCCAGCGAAGGGTGAGAATCCTTGTTCAAGTTAGCGTTCCTAGATCTATATCTGTGATGTATGGTCGAGAAAGAAAGGTAAAATTTCACATTGTCCCTTCCTATCCAAATTTAGACTGACAGCCAAATAAATAGTAAGAATTAGATTTTCAAATTGTGACTTGTGAATTTTCAGGTATTGATGGATTGTCCATCCAATCTTTCCCTCCCAGGGACAGCTGTTGCTTCATTGTTGGCCTCATTTTGTGTCCCGAGAACTTGTCCTGGCAGCCATCAGATTGGGAGCCCCCGTAGTATAGCAGGACAGAAATATGGGTCAAACTCCACTTGCAGTTTGGGTCCTACTAACTGTTGCCATCTCAGGAATCCTGGCATAGTGCATGCAAGTAGAAGATTCTCTAACAGCAGCTTCTTCATTAGCCTAGAATCAGAGCAAAACCACTTCCTTTTAATTAAATTTTTTATTGTAGTTTTCCATTACCATTTATCCCCATTATACCCTCTTCCAGCCTGCAATCACCACACTGTTGTGCATGTCCATGAGCCCTTTTTCCTTTTTGCTCAATCCCTCCACCCCCTACCCTCCCCAATACCTGGCATCCTGCTCTCTATCTATGAGTTTCTCTATTTTGCTTGTTAGTTCAGTTTGTTCATCATATTCCACATGAGTGAGATCTTATGGTACTTGTATTTCTCTGACTGGATTATTTCGCTTAGCATAATACTCTCCAGGTTCATCTTTGATGCCATAAAGGATGGCATCTTTCTTTTTTTACACCTAAGTAGTACTCCCTTGTGTAAATGTCCCATAGTTGTTTTATCCACTCATCTACTTGTGGGAGGAACTCCAGCCCACAGAATTCCTCCTGTCTACTGTGGATAAGAAATAAATCATCTGGGACACAATCTTGCCATTCTGGTGGGAAAGGGAGTGGTGACTCCCTCTAGTGGAGAACGCCCAAGGCCTTCTCCCAAATGGCTTTTATTGGGAATGGTATGTGTAGGCGTATATATCATACATGGAGAGCTCATCAGTCAATGTCAAAAAGGCTACAGTCATACAAAAACAGGTATTATCTATAGATAACAATGGAAGGAACACAGAAATTTGTCATAGGTCAGGATCTGTTAGTCACACTGATGGCAGAGGGTCTTTAAGACATGTTTCATGAGTTAAGGAGTTTACTCCTTATGCCTTGAACTTAAACATCTGGTTTTTTTATCACCAAGGCTATACAAAACAAAGCAGGGAAAGCTTCAAAGGGTACAATGTATTTATCAGGCCTGATTCCCACGGGAGCCCTTGGTGTTAGAGTCTGGTCATGTCTGAGATCTGCGTTTTTACCTGGTTTTCCAGGAAGACTTTCTAGCCCTTTTCAGGGCTTGCTCTTATGAGGCTACAGTCTCAGAAACCACACAGAGTTGTCCCCAACAATCTACTGATGGACACTTGGGCTGCATCTATATCTTGACGATTGTAAATAACACTGCAATGAGCATAGGTGTGCTTATATTCTTTCAAATTACTGTATTTTGCCATGTAAAATGCATTCCCATATATAATGCACACCCACATTTTTGGTCCAAACTTTCAGAGAAAAAAAATCTTTCAATTTTTTAATTTAATTTTTATTTATTTATATTTAGAAACAAAACCAATTATCATATTCCAAGGTATTATTTTGCATACCAATATTATTATTGCTTCCAGAGTTACAATTTTAATGCATAAGCATGAATAAAAGAAGTAAAAACATTTATAAAGATATGAAATTAGTACTACCCATGTATAAAGCACATCCTTATTTTTTCCTCAAAAATTTGGGCAAAGAGATTGTGCATCATACACGGCAAAAATACGGTAATGTTTTGAGTTCCTTCATATATATTTCCCAGAAGTGGGATCACTGGGTCAAAAGGCAGATCCATTTTTAATTTTTTGAGGTATCTCCATACTACTTTCCACAATGAATGTACCATTCTGCATTCCCACCAATAGTGCAAAATGGTTCCCTTTTTTCCACATCCTCACCAACATTTGTTGTTTGTTTATTTATTTATGATAGCCATTCTGACCCTTGTGAGGTGATATCTTGTTGTGGTTTTAATTTGCGTTTCCCTGGTGATTAGTGACCTTGAGCATCTTTTTATTTGTCTATTAGCCATCTGTATTTCCTTTTTAGAGAAGTGTCTATACAGGTTTTTTGCCGATTTTTTAAATTGGATTGTTTGAGTTTCTTTTTCTTTTTCTTTTTGGTGTTGTGTTTTATAAGTTCTTTATTAATTTTGGATATTATCCCCTTATCAGACATATCAGCAAATACGTTCTCCCATTCTGTGAGTTCTCTTTTCATTCTGTTGATGGTCCCCTTTGCTGTGCAAAAACTTGCACTTCCTTTTTTGGACCTCCCGGTATCTAGTTGTATCTTGGAGTTAAGGATTCTCTATTGAAGTTCTATTTATTAGACTTAGACAACAATATGTTTTCATATATTTATTAATGTTTACAAAACAACACTATAACTAATTGGACTGACCCCAAAAAGCTGAGTTTTAGGTTCACTTACAGATAATGTAAGGATTACAAAAGGGGGAAAAATCAGTTGCCTTTTGGAAAAGATGACTCAAGAAATCAGAAAGGTTTGTAATGATTTGGGAAGGAGAGAGGCACTACATAATTGAACAGCTTAAGTGAAAGTTATGTGTCCTTATTAAATTTGGACTCAGTAATCAAAACTTTATTAATCAAATCATTATCTAGTGTGTTTAAAAAATTTAGTGTTACTATATTTTTAATTTTTATTTTCTTTTACTACTTTAATTTTGGCAAAAACATGAGAAATTAAGAAACATTTTTATTGCTATTTAACTCAAATATTAACATTTATGAGGTTAGAAATAAATGAAGAAATTTAATATATATGTATTAATATAAAGCTATATTTTATATCTTTACCTTAATATTATTATAGCTAACATAAAAATCTGCATCTATGCTTACATGGTGGCTTTTAGAAAATTTCAAACTATGATAGATAATTAGTTGACAAGTGTCTGTTGCTTGAGGAAATTTGCTTGAATCTTTTTTTTTTTAAACAACCAAATACTGGGTTTGGCATGATATTCAAAATCCCTAGTTGTGGCAGACTCCGGCCAGCAGAATCCGCCTGTTGAGACTGAAAGAGAAAATAAATGCACCAGAGACAGCAATCCTGGGGAATGGCGGCAAGCTGATTAGCTCTGTGCTTGGGAAAATTCACACAGGCTTTGGAAATTACCTTGAAGATAGATAATACACATTTGTTGTTTCAGACCAGGGTGAGGGAGTTTTAGCAAGAGCAAGCCATAACAGTCTGTATGCATTTTCTAGGCCTGATTCCCACGGGAAAACTCGGTTTGAAGGTCTGGCTCCTGCCCACCACCTCGCTTCTATCAGTTTTCTATACAGAGCTGAGTCACATTTGCCAGACTAAAACGAACCAGCCCCCTACACCTAGTTGGTGAGGTTCTGGGAAAGAAGAAAAGCAGATTTCATTTTACCCTCCAAACAGAATGGCAGTTCCAAAATTTACTAATGCTCACTGTGCAGGAACTAGAGGCAGCTATTTTTTGGTAGTTGGAAGGACTATTTAATAAGTTGAGGCCCAGGTATATCAGGTCTGTCTGGAAAAAGTCCAGCCATTAGTAATATAACAAGGATGGTTTGCACAGCATCAATGTAACCTGGCAGCCAAGGAGAGTGGATTGGAATGTACATATGTGAATGATGACAACTTCACTATATTAGTCAGTGAGGCGGGCAGTAGACACCATTGCGTGAGCATGTGTACTGTGTGGCCATCATATTCAAAATGACTGAGCGAACAGAGCAATGAATCTACATCAAATTCTGTGTTAAGATTGAACATTCCTCTATGGAAACTATTCAGACGATTCAGAAGGCTTTCAGGGATGATGCAATGAGTGCGGTGAAAATAAAAGTGAGGCATAAATGCTTCAAAAATGGTCAAGAATCTGTTGAAGGTAATCCACATTCTGAAAGGCCTGCAACAAGCAGAATACCTGAGAATATTAAACATGTACAGGCTGCAATCAACAAAGATCAGCAACTGACAGTGTGAGAACTAGAAGCTGATCCAGGGATTCCAAAAACTACTGTGTCCAAGATTTCGACACAGGATCTTGGCATGAAACATGTTGTGGCAAAATTCATTCCACAGCTTCAGCTATCAGAGCAGAAGGAACATCGTGCTGCAGTTGCTAAGGACTTGATTCAAACTGCTACCAAAGAACCAGATTTCTTTAAGGACGTTATACTGGAAGATAAATTGTGTGTCTATGGCTCTGATCTTGGAAAGAAAGGCCCAGTCGTCCCAATGGAAGTTGCCATGCCCAAACAGGGTGTGGCAAAATGACAGCAAAAACGAGACCATGTTAACTGTGTGTGTGTTTTTTTTTTTTTAATTGGGAAGGTGTTGTGCATCATGATTATGCTCCTTCTGACCAAACAACTATTAAGATGTACTACTTCAATGTTCTTTATTGGTTGAGAGATGTGATACAACAAAAATGACCACAGCTGTGGGCAACTGGTGATCGGCAGCTTCATCACAACAGTGCCTGCTTATACATCACATCTCATGCCGAGATTTTTGGCAAAGCGTCAAATCACGCACATGACTCAGTCCCCCTACAGTGTATATTTGGTGTCCTGCAACTTCTGGCTTTTTCTAAAACTAAACTCACCTTTAAAAGGGAAGAAATTTCAGACTGTTGATGAGATTCAAAATTATAATCCTAGCAGTGGAATTGCCAGGTCAAAAGACAGTTCCATTTTTAATTTTCTGAGATTTCATACTGTTTTCCACAGTGGGTGCACCAGTCTGCATTCCCACAAACCTAATGAACAAAACAAGCAAGGAATATATAACCAGAGACATTGAAATTAAGAAAAAATTGACAGTAACCAGAGGGGAGGTTGGAGGAGATAATGGGGGGAATGGGTAATGGGTTTTCAGGAACAACTATAAGGGACACAGGGACAACACCAAGGGGGTGTGGAATCAGGGGAGGGAGGTGGGGATGGCTGGGGTGGAGGGGAAGGGTAGGGGGAAAAGGCAGAAAACTGTACTTGAACAACAATATAATTTAAAAATAAAAGAAAGAAAAATAAATATATGACAGGGCAGCTGATGTTGCTTGGGAGAACCATATGAGCTTCCAAGATGCCTACTTTAAGGGGGACTGAGGTGTCATTGTTCACATGTACAATATTTCTTGTATCTTGTATCTTCTTCAACACATGTCTCTGTTTTTCATAGTACATGTATGGATACTTTCTGGACAGACAAAAGTGATAAAAATTTTTCAAGATCTCTGTGAAATGTGATTTCTTCAACAGAAAAGGATATAGGTAAATTGAAAAGAACCAGAAATTTCAGTGAAACTGGGAGTTCTCCAAAGAGATATTTTTCTATCTTCCAAGAAATAAGTTAGCTATTTTCTAAGATCCCAATAAATTTTCCTTTTTCTAAAGCCTTAAACAGGATGAATGGGGCAATATCACTGAAAGCCTCTTTGGGGATTTTGCTAATGATAATTCTGTCTGAGCATGAGCTCGTCATTCTTATTATGTTAGGTTTCTTTTCACGGCACTGCTTTGCACTTGCACTGTAGTATAGCTCTCTGTTTTTAGATAACCAATGGGAGCCTGGTTTCTCTTCATGATACGAGTGCCTTAGTGTCTTAGTATATATGGCAATTCCCTGGGGAAAAATCCCCAGGGCTATGTCTAGCAGCAGTGAATGCTTAGTATATATAATATTAAAATAAGGTATATATTTCTCTCTGCATTTTTCCAAATAATACACATTTATTCAGGGGAAAACAGCCACCAGTCACCTGCAATAATAAAATAATACACACATACATACATGAAAACGAATGCTCCTACTCCTTTTACACACATAGGCACACACATAAACAAAACACATCTTCAGGGTTTAATAGATGCCAAACCTGAAATTCAGACCTGACATACATCGGAGTGTCATAAGTTCTGGCAAGTCACAAAGTTCTAGTGGTATGAGAAGAGAAGGCATCCTCAATACAGAATAACAATTGTCAATTAGATGTAGCTCCTGACCTACCTCTCATTTCATGGAGAGAAATCGCAAACATAAATAAACATCAAAAAACTTTTCTCAGAAAAATGTGCATGACATTAGAGCCCAAAACTCATAGCTTTAGTAAGCTGAAGAAAACATAATTTTAAGGCCTTAGAGCAAAATCTTCCCTTCTCTCCAGCACAGATTTTAGAAGGATGTTTATGCTTCAGGAGTTTCAGAGGATGCCCTGTGGAGAAGGGAGGAGGGTTATTGTGAGAATACAGTGCAATATGCAATAACAATCTATGAGAAGTAATAGTAACGTACAACCAAAAAAGCTTCTAGAGCTCAGGAAAGGAGTCAAGTTGTTTCACTTAGTAGACTATAGAACTTGGCATTTGAGTACACATGAGAATCTCCACAGAGTGTATTGGGGAAAAAACATAATGACATATGGCTTGGAATATGAATATATATATATATATATATAGTGGTGTGATGCTGTGCTAAAAAGTAAAATTGTGTGTATCTATAATGCAACATAAATAGAGGAGAGCATATAGAATCCATATGTACACAAATGTGGTAAATGGTAAGAGTGGTTAACACTGGATGACTAAATGTGTACACTTTTAATATTCCTTTTTTTCTGCAATATTTTATTTGATATATCTCCCCAGGCAAGGCAAACAAAAGAAAAAATAAACAAATGGGATTACATCAAACTAAAAAATTTTGCACAACAAAGGAGGCCATCAACAAAATAAAAAAGACAACCCACAGAATGAGAGAATGTATTCACTGATACATCTTATAAAGGGTTAATATCCAAAATTTATAAAGAGCTTAATGGAACTCAATGCCAAAAAAAGCAAATGATCCAATTTAAAAAACGGGCAAAGGACCTGAATAGACACATCTCCAAAGATGAAATACAGATGGCCAATAGACATATGAAAAGATGCTCAATGTCACTAATCATCAGAGAAATGCAAATTAAAATCTCAGTGAGAAATCATCTCACATGGGTCAGAACGGCTATCATCAATAAATCAACAAACAAGTGCTGGTGAAGATGTGGAGAAGAGGGAACTGTTTTGCACTGTTGGTGGGAATGCAGACTGGTGCAGCCACTGTGGAAAGCAGTATGGATTTACATCAAAAATAATTCTTTCTATAATTTCTGTTTTCCGAATTTCCTGTGATTAAGAAGTATGCTTTATAATATGTAATGCTTTATATATGAAAAGTTAGCAGTGTTAACATGATTTTTATTTATAATTTAGTGATAAAAATAATGAAAAGAAATTGTGCATCATCAAAATCCTTGGACAGACATCCAAGAACACTAGCTTTAGAAAATTCAAAGGTACCAAACTTTCTGTTTAAATTAGTGCTTTAATGCATAAGGTTCACTGCTATGTCTAATGTTGGCTCAAGTTTATAAAATAGCAGTACATAGTCTCTTACATTGTTGGAGAACATATTTACCTATTAATTGAACTTATTTTTTAAAAGATAAAGCTGCTTTTTCTTTCAAAAATAAAATTGTAAAAATTTCACTTTAATCATATTATTGTATAAGATTATATAAACACTTCTCTAGCTGAATTTTATAATTTATTTACTATCTGGATGCAATGAAGAAAAAAAGTAAAAGGTAAAAATGCTAGGCTTTATAAAAATATTGCTAACATAATATTTATTTTCCATTTAAATAGCAATGCAAATGTACTGCTGAAGAAATATTTCCATACGGCATGCATAAACATCCTGGTTATTGATCCCTTAAGAGCTTTTGTGCTATAATAAGTTTGATGACTGGGGGAATGTTTCTATAGCATTTCTCACATTATTACATTTTTCCTATTATATTAATCTTTCATTTTTACTTTAAAACATAGGTGGTAATTATTACTTTTTTTTATTGTGTTCATTGGGGTGACATTTATCCCTCCTTTGCTCTCTTCCATCTACCCCTCCCTCTTTCCCTCTGGCTATCCCCATACTGTTGTCTGTAGATATACAGTTTTTTTGCTTAATCAGTTCACCTTTGTTTACCCAGTCCCCCAACCATCCTCTCCTTCTAACAGCTCTCAGTCTGTTCTATGTATCTACGCTTCTGTTTCTATTATGTGTGTTGAATTATTTTGTTCATTAGATTCTACATATATGTGAGATTATATGGTATTTATATTCCTCTGCCTGACTTTTTTCGCAGCATAATATTTTCCAGGTCTATCCACGCTGTTGTGAAAGATAAGATTTCCTTCTTTTTTGTAGTTGAATAGAACCCCACTGTGTAAATGTCCCGCAGCTTTTTTATCCACTCATCTACTGATGGGCACTTGGGCTGCTTCCAGATCTTGATCACTGTAAAAAACAATGCAATGAACATAGGGGTACATATATTCTTTTGAATTAGTGTTTTGGGTTTATTCAGATCTGTTTGCAGAAGTGGAATTGCTGAGTCAAAAGGTATTTTTAATATTTTGAGGGAAAAATACTGTTTCCACAGTGGCTGCACCAGTCTGCGTTATTACATTTTATGTTTTGTACTACTCTTAACTGCTATCAAATGGTTGAATATCTTTGTACTATTTACCTTTTAACCTAGAAAACTAATATTTAAGCAGAGCCAAAGATATATATTGCATATATGTTTGCATATATGCATGCTATACATATACATAGACACCTATGTACACATAGGATATTATGGGATTCATGCTTAAAAAAATAAATTATTCCAGACTGAATACTAGATAGAAAGAGATGACTGAGAAAGGAAGGTGCTTGCCCAAGGAGAATCAATGTCAAATTCAGAAAAACAAGTAAGGGGTTTGTTTTATTCTTCACCTCACCTCCACTTTTTGATACAATCCTATTAACATAACATTTCCCATTCTGTTTCTCAGAAGCTTAATTTCTGGAAATACTAGTATAAAAAAAACCCATTTTGGTCAAGAAATATAGAAAAGGTAAAGGAATTAAGAAGGGGGAAAACCCTCATAGACACCAACAACAGTATGGTGATTACCAGAGGTAAGAGTGGGTGGGGGAGGTAGAAGAGGGTGAAGCGGGGATAAATGGTCATGGAAGGAGACTTGACTTTGGGTGGTGAACACACAATTGAATATACAGATGATGTATTATAGAATTGTACACTTGGAACCTATGAAATTTTATTAAACAACATCACCCAAATATATTTAATTTAAAAATGGGGAAACTACATAATAGCTTTCAGCAAGAATCTGAAAGGTACATTAGAATATTAAAGGCTCTTTCTAAGGCCACATCACCCTAAACACACCCAATCTCATCTCAGAAGCTAAGCAGCATTGGGCCTGGTTAGTACTTGGATGAGAGAATATTAAATGCTCTGAGACATCCTCTGGTAAATAAATCTGTCTAATTTTTTTCAAGCATATATTGCAATGAAAATGTTTTTAAAGTAATATTCAACAGAACCCACAGAAACACATTATCCAATCCCCACCTCTCACTGTCCCATTTAGTTTTTAAACATTAAATTTATAACTGTTCTAATTTTCAATGTTATACAGTATTTTTCTGTTTTTCTCAGATGCCTTTAAAAAATTCTTTGCATCTTTCCCGTATTTCTTATTCCTTTGCTTGCTCTCATATCTTTATTTTACTGGTTTACTTACTCTTTAATGCTTATTCAAAACACATTATTACATTTCTTTAACATATCTTTCATTCCTCTTTATTCTTTCTTTGTTTCTAATTACCTTTTTAAACACCCTGATTATCTTCATGGACCCTTCCATTTGTTTTAATTCTTTCCCTCCAACTTCTTTGTTCTGCAAATCCCTACTCTGTATCCTGCCCTCACGTATTCACGCCCACAGAGGATTGGGTATATTCACTATGTGGTACCTTAGCACTGTCATGTAGTTGTCTTTGCATCTATCTCTCCTACTATAAGCTCCGAGAGTTAGAATCTACCATAGTGCTCAGAGTGTTTATACAATATTTAATTGTTGAGTGAATAAGTGAATGAATGGATAATGCTGTTTATATGACCATTCTTCAAAGACTCTTGAACATATGTCTGCAAAGTATATCATAAATATTTCATTGTTTGAATGCAGTTGCTGTTGTTCAGTAGGTCCGTGTTTTCCCTGATTGAATATAAATTCATTTTATGGAGACCGTTGATTCCAAAGAGACAGGTAACAACATTTAGCAGTTGGGTTTAACAAATTCTTTTAAAATATTAACCTGAATCAGTCAATTTTGAGATGTAACTTTGTACTGATTGACATATCTAATCAGAACAGTGAAAACATCAAAACCTGTTTTTATGTAAAAAAAAGAAATCTTTTGATTGTTAATAAAGAATACAAGACCCCAAAAATCCCAAACAAAAATAAATTTAAAATAATCTACATTTGAATGACAATCAGGTGGTTATTAACTACATTTTATACTTGGTTTATTTAAAACAACATATTAAACATGATATAAGGACCAAAGTCTATTCACTAAAAGTAAATTAAACCTAATTGCAACACAGAACACTAGAATTTTAAACATACAGAATAATATAATTTTAAAAATCATGAAATACATTACTTCACTCCAAAAAATATTAAGTATTTATTATGCTCTGATAGGTTGATTCATTTGTGGAGTCAATAATTAATCACTCTGAAAGCTCACAATCTTTTATAAATATCAAAAACTTAATAATTGCTTCACAGATCCTAAATAGACTAGAATCCACAGACTCAGTATATCAAGAGAAATGGATACAGGTTTAAAAGATAGGTGCTTTAATATAAGTAAACTGTTAAAGGTGAGATCATATGGTATTTGTCACCTTTAACAGGAACCTAAACAACAAAACAAACAAACAAACAAAATATAATCAAAGACACTGAAATTGAGAACAGGCTGACAGTGACCAGAGGGGAGATGGGCAGGGCTGGGGTGGTGGGCTGGGATGGGAGTAAAAGACAGAAAACTGTACATGAACAACATTAAAATAAATTTTTTAAAAAAAGACAAAAAATAAATAAATAAACTAAATCTCAAATGTTCATATTTTGAAATGTTTGCTTTTATAAAAGAGATCAGTGTGATGACCAGAAGATAAAAATAACACAATTTCTAGGCATGGAAGGAGCATATGTATCAGCAAAAATGCCAACATAGCAAACTCACTGCCAATGTTTCTTTTGAAAATATTAAATATGTGTTCAACTCATATTAGTATGGATTGAGGAGAAAGAAGAAAATACATAAATTAAATTCACAAATTATCACTTCAGCCATTGTATTAACTCTATTCTCCAACTAGATTAGAAATGTTAGAATTAACTACGTTGTGTTTCAACTCCTTTATATGCTCATCCTTCTATTGTAATAGCCATAACTTTTAGGATTATAATAATAATAATGATTAATATTGGTTTTATATTTATTGAGTGTATATGTTCTATACCACAAACTTTATATGTACAGTCTTATTTAAATTTTTAATAACTTACTAATAGATTTTATGATGGCAAAACTTCACCATAATGTAATAAGTGATGTATAAAACTTTCAACTATATAATGTATGAAATAATGTCGTTATAAGTGTAATTAAATGATTGAGTTGAACCTGCACAATATTTGAGGGGATGGAGGTTTTTGAGATGCAAAGGTACAGCCTTCTGGTCCCAAATGTAGCTTGTTATCACCCAGTTGTTGTTTAATTTTTGTGAATTTAATACATTGTTTCTAGTATTTATTTTGCATTATATAAAAGTTATGTGTATATGCCCTGGCCAGTGTGGCTCAGTTGGTTGTAGGTTGTAATATAAACTAAAATGTCATGAGTTCAATTCTCTGTCAGGGCACATGCCTCCCTCAGTTGCAGATTTGGTCCCCAGTTGGGGTGTGTACACAAGAGGAAACAAATCTATGGTTCTCTCTCTCACATCGATATTTCTATCTCTATCTATCCTCTTTCTCCTGTCTCTAAAATCAAAAAGCATGTCCTTGGGTGTTGTGGACCGTTCAGCCTGGTTTCAGGAGTTGTAACCCTCATCCCATGGTAGGCTGTGTAAGAGCCCAAGGGACCCATTTCATCTGGGTCTGTTCTGTCACCAGGACGTGACCTACTAAGGAGACAAAGCTTATCTCCCTGGCAGGAGCGCTGCTTCTGCCTCATCCATCTCTGGCCCCAATGCTTGGTTGGCAGTCAATGATGGGTGAGACTCCTCATGGGAGGGGCAACCTAAGCCAGACACAACCACTTGGGAGGCCTCATGGAAGGACTCGGGGGCTGCAGCAAAGAGGATGCAATGGATCCTCCCCCCCCCCCCGCCCCGCTATCCTGTACCGGCCAGGACGGCTCCCTGGGTGATCAGGCATAAGAAAACCCTGTGAAACCTGCTTTGCTAAGAGTGCTCTCATTTAAATGATAAGAGTCCCAGGAGGAAATGAGTATGTCTCCTAAAGTTTGGCAACCCCCTTTCCTGACAAAGACTGACTCATATTAAGCCCTCGGATTTCTTTGAAATGTTAAACCTGTATTCCGGTGTATTGGAACCCAATAAAAGCCTAGTGAGGATGGGGCTCTGGGTCATTCTCCTCTGAGAGTTTGACCTCTTTCCTCCCCAAGCAGATATTGTCTTGGTAGTTTTTATTTTCATCCATGATGGAGGGATGGGGCTCTGCGGGCGGAGCCCCCCCACATCTGGCACCCAGGACAGGGGCCCCGCACTTGGGTAAGGATTAAAAAGAAGTTACATGTATATATTATGATATAAATGTACATTCTTCTTGCAGAAAATTCAGAAAATGCAAACAAGCAGAAAGAGGGTGAAAAGTCATTCATAGTTCTACCCCATGAAGATGGCCACTTCTAAGACTTGGATGCTATGTTAACTACCCTCCAAGATGGCCCCAATAATAGTTGCCCATTCTGGCTTAAATATCTCCATGTGCCTTGAAAATGATGGTTAAGACTTCCAGGTCATAGGCAGCAGTTCTAGGAATTTTTCAATACCTATTCTGTCAATCAGACATAGGGTGACAGAGCTGAGAAAATGTGAGGGACTTGGGAATTCATCCACGTTCCCTCTTCCCAAAATGTACTAACCTGTCATTCACACACCTGGCTTTTGCTCCTATCTAAATATGATTATGGCTTCCTACACATGTAGTATGATTAACAGAAGTTTGACGGATAAAAACCCAATACTAATTGAATTATTGGAATTTTTGTTATCTCCAGGTGTTGTAATTTTATCAAGCCTGTTTTAAAGAAATATCAAACTGAAATTTAAAGAAGTTAAGTAACTTGCCCAAAATATTCAGCAAGTAAGTAGAAACTGAGAACTAGTTCTAGGACTATTTTCTTTGAAAATAGCAGAAATCAATGCCAGTTAATAAAACACAAAGAGATAAAAACTAGTTTATTATAAGGACCCAGGTATTGTCTCAATGCCAAAAATTGGAATACAATGAGGATTAACCTGCAACAAGGTGATGGGCTACTGTACAAGAGAAAGAAATGCCTAGTTATTTGCTTCTCTCTGTATGTCTGTTTCATTCTGCTGTTGTTTCAAAACAGCTTTCTTTGCTTCCCTTTCTTGTCACAGAAATAATCAGTAGCATCCAGATATTTCTTCCAGTTAAGAGATCAGATAGAAAAAGTTAGAATCTTCAAGAAATTTACTGAGTATCTCTTACATTCCAGGTAGTTTCTGGGTGCTAGAGACACAAAAATAAACAAGACATAATTCTTGCTCTTGAGGAAGCCAGGCTTTAGAGGAAAATAAATACTAGGTATTAGCAGATAGTGTCAACAAAATGTGGAAAGTGCTAAAATAAAGGATTTGCTTTTTTGCATACTACCCACTGCAATCAATATACCTCATAGTTTACAAATCTGATGATGGAATTTCCCAGTTTAAATCTTCCAAAAACTTATCATATACTTTGAATGAAATTTAAACTCATTACAGTCTAAAGTTTCTACAAGAAATAGCTCTGCTTATGTTTTTAACTTAATCTCCTACAATTTTATCTATTGCTACTGCCAGAAGCCAAGCTCTTCCCTACAATAGAAGACCTTTGCCATGGTCAGCTTGGCTCAGTTGGTTGGAGTGTCCTCCCATAACTTTCAGGCTCAATTTCCAATAAGGGCACATACCTAGGTTGCAGGTTCCAGCCTCAGTCCTGGCTCAGGTGCATGCAATACTGATCCAGTGCGTCTGATCCCAGGTCCAAGCATGTATGGGAGGTAACCAATTGATGCTTCTCTCTCTCCCTTCCTTTCTAAAAGCAATGAAAAACAAAGTCCTCAGGCAAAGATCTAAGAAAAATAACTTTGCCCTCACTAATCCCTCCGAATAATGCCAACACTAGATCTTGGCTGCTTTCTTCCTCTAATTCATTTCATGCCAAATATCACCTCCTCAGAGAGGCCTTCCATAACCAAGATATAAAAAAAAGCACCCCTTCTCTAGTTATTCTTTCTTACTGGGCCCTGTTTTGCCTTCTCGTGGCACTTAACGTGTGCTTGTTTTAATGTCTGGTACTCCAAAGGAGTCAGTTCTATAAGAGCAGGAATCTTCCTTCACCATTTATTGCCTCAGAGTGTAGAACTGCTCCTGACATATAGCACTCTTTCCATACAATTCCTAGTGGAATAAGTGATTTAACGCACCATACGTGGAACAGAAACGAAGAGAAACAGTTGGACAAACACAAAAATTCATGGAAGACTTCCTAGAAGATACATTTTTTTCAGTACCTTATTCTTTGCACTCAAAATTTTAGGTGCTTCCAATACTTTTCATGGCATGGTTTCTAGACCTCAACAGCTTCACAAACCAAATGGCTATTTGACAAACTCCAGTTGTCTGTCTCTCAATTTACAACAAAACTGAATGTGATAATCCCAAAAGAGTCTGTCTAGCACAGAGAACACTCAGATATAAATTTCTTGGACAATATTCCTTGCATTCCTAATCATTCAAACTAGATTTTGGCTATTTCTTAAATTGCATAAACCAACGAAATGCCTTAGGCTCAAATTCAGGTTATGGTAAATTAAAATGAACAGTCACTGTACTGCTGCTCAGCCTTATTCTGAATAGTGACAATTTGTATCCATACACAGATATCGATGTTTACTTTCATACCATTACATTTCATCTCATTTATCTCAGCCTCTATTCTAACCTATTGAGATCATTTTTTCTCTTTTATTGTGGTATAATTGACATACAAATTAAATATTTCAGTATACAACATAAGGATTTTCTATATGTATATATGACAAAACAATCACTGCAGTAAGTTTATTAACATCCATCATCACATATACTTTCATATTTTTTCATACAATGAGAACTTTGAGGATCTCCTCTTAAGTAACTTTCAAATTTATAATATAGTTTTGCTAACTATAGTCACCAGACTGTACCTTAGATCTTCAGGATTTATTTGTATAGTTAGAAGTTTGCTCCTTTTGACCACCTTCATCCATTTCCATTGAGATCATGTTCATTTTATTGTCCATCATATTTGTTACCTCACCTAGCTTTTTATCAGCAAAACATTTTAGTAGCATGGTTTCTCTGTCCAAATTATTGATTAAAATGTGGATGCTTAATCAATATTTTCTACTGCTAAACCAGCTCCAAATTGATCTTTGATTTGACCATTATGTCTATTTTTCTACAATAATAATGAAATAGATTTTGTCATAGTCTTTTCATATCACCAGCCTCAATTCTTTTCTGCAGTTTCTGCACTTTTCAAGGTAAAGCTTTTATAATGGATAAAAATATATAGAAACCCAACAAATGGCATACGTCTTAACAACATAAATGATAACATATTTAATACTAAAAAATGTACTTTTATACTAACTATAAGAAATAATTTGAACTTTATTTTGACCCAAAATATACTGATTTTAATTTCTAAATGTTAACATTTAAAATATAAATCATTCACACATTGTGCTGTACAAATAAATATAAAGGTCTTTTAAGTTGAAAACTCAATACAGAGGAAATTATTTCAATTAAGAGACTGATTTGAACTACTTTTTATTAGTAAATATTCAAATCTGAAATAAATCAATAATTAGTGTAGAAAATACAGCTTACCAAAACTGACAATAAAAGAAGTTAAAGGTATTAGCCAAAAGACATACATGCATAACCCATAGACTCAGACAACAGTGTGGAGATGGTCAGTAGGAAAAGGGAGGCAAACGGGGGAGATCGCATCTATAATAGTGTCAACTATAAAAATAAAAAAATTTTCCCCCAAGAAAGTAATTTAAAACTGTCAGACCCTGGCTGGTGTAGCTCAGTGGATTGAGCGCGGGCCTGCGAACCAGAGGATCGCGGTTCGATTCCCAGTCAGGGCACATGCCTGGGTTGCAGGCCAGTTCCCAGCATGGGACACATAGGAGGCAACCATACATTGATGTTTCTCTCCTTCTCCCTCTCTCCTACCCTTCCCCTCTAAAAATAAATAAATAAATAAATAAATATTAAAAAAAAAAATAAAATAAAATGAGGCATATAAAAATTTAAGCTTTAAAAAAAAAAAAAAAAACTGTCAGAGATACTCAACCTTCTAAAATAAGTGTCAGTCCTAGATGATTCTGTTAGGAAAAATTCCCATGTAATTTAGTCTATCCAGAATAAGGAAAGAAGGAAAGTTTTCTAATTTTTTATCAGTTATATCAGAAATCAATTTCCTTTATGTAAACAAAGAAAAACTATTAGAAATAAATAATGGAAGGACTTCCAGCCAAGATAGAGGCCTGGGTAGATATGCTTTGATTCCTTGCACAACCAAAAGAAGGACAACAACCAATTTAAAAACAAAAAACAATCAGAACTTTCAGAAAATTGAACTATATAAGTCATAAAAGACAAGGACCTACATCCAAGATTAATCTACCCAGCAAAGCAATTTTTTAGAATAGAAGAGCAAAAAAAATACTTCCCAGATAAGGTCAAGTTAAAAGAGTTCATCATGCCTTGGCTGGTGTAGCTCAGTGTATTGAGCGCGGGCTGAGAATCAAAGGGTCATCGATTCGATCCCCTGTCTAGGCTATAGGCTGCACCCCCTGTGGGGGCCATGTGAGAGGCAACCACGCTTTGATGTTTCTCTCCCTCTTTTTCTCCCTCCCCCCTCTCTAAAAATAAATTTAAAAAATGTATAAAATGAAGAGTTCATTATCACCTGATGATGTACCTACCACATGTACCTAAGTGGTAGGTACAAAATAGACAGAATAGTATAGGAAATGGAGAAACCAAAGTAAAGAACTTACATGTACAACCCATGGACATAAACTAATGGGGAAGAATGCTGGTGGGAGTGGGGTACAGAGCAGAGGGGGATAAAAGGGAGAAAAAATGGGATGACTGTAATAGCATAATCAATAAAATATAATTAAAAAAAGAAATAAATAGTAGAAGAAACAACTGCAATTAAAATACCAGAAAATGATTATATATGTAGGAATAATCTTATCACAAAGGTTATGCTTACAGTAATAAATGTCTAAATGTCATTTGTTTACAAGAACAGATGTTTATTCTTTTTTTTTTTTTAAAGATTTTTTTTTTTTTTATTTGTCTTTAGAGGGGTAGGGGAGAGGGAGAGGGAGAGAAATATCAATGTACGGTTGCCTCTTGTGTGTCCCCTGCTGGGAACTGGCCTGCAACCCAGGCATGTGCCCTGACTGGGAATCGAACCGCGATCCTCTGGTTCGCAGGCCCGCGCTCAATCCACTGAGCTACACCAGCCAGGGCATTCTTCTTTCTATGTTCTTGGAGAGTTGCTTGCTTACATGTTCCACATTCTCTTCATTTTGGCACTCAAGTTGAAGGAGCATCAGCTATCAAGAACATGTTGGCCTATGGTAAAAGGAAAGACTGATGGTTCTTAAACATTCTATCAATGGGTAGCATATGCCACAGCTGTCCATATGGCCAAAGCAAGTAATGAGGCCCAAACTGACATCAATGAAATGAGAAATTAAAATCCTTTGCAAGAATGAGTAGTGAATAACTGGTACAATAACAAAAACAGCAAGATCTACTGCATAAATTTGTTCATTGAACCCTCATAACAAACCTAATTGAAAAAGAATAAAAATATTCTTTTTTATCACTTATGGATATTTTTGAAATACAACTAGAAAGATTATTGAAACTTTATTACTTTATAAACAAGTGGGATTTGTGCCATTCAAAGATAATTTAACAGTAGAAAAATATTAAAATTAATCTTATGAGTGCATCTAGAAGAAAATATGATCAAGTCCATAGACAATGAGAACACATTTGAAAAGAATTAACACATTTTTACTTACAAAAAAATTCATTAAAATAAAAACCGATGGATACTTCTTTACAACAATATGTTGGCATTAATTATACTGAATGGATACTTACTGTAGGCTTTTAAATTAAAAAATTAATATGGCAAACAGCATTATATAAGGTCTTTCCAGAGGAACCCCGCCATGTTATATGAAAAATAGAGATATTTACTGAAGAAGATACAAGAAAGATTGTACACAGGACAATGATGCCTCAGTCACCTTCAAAGTGTGCCTCTTGGGATCTCACACAGTTCTCCCGATTGCTATCAGCTGCCCAGTAGTATTTTCCTGAATCTCATCGATGATCTGAAATTTCTTCCCTTTCAAAAGTGATTTGGATTTTGGGAAAAGCCAGAAGTCACAGGGCACCAAATCTGGGCTATAGTGGGTCTGAGTTACTTGGGTGATCTGATGTTTCACCAAAAAACTCTGCACTAGACGTGATGCACATGCGAGCTCGTTGTTGTGTTCAAGCTGCCAATCAACATTTGGCCATAGCTGTGGCCTTCTGAATCATCCAAATAGTTTCCATGGAAGAAAGTTCAAGCTTAATACATAATTTGATGCAGATTCATTGTTCTCACTCAGTCATTTTGAATGGATGGCCACATAGGACACATGCTCACTCAACAGCATCTACTGCCCCCACTGACTAGTACAGTGAAGTCATCGTTGTTCGCACATGCACATTCCAGCCCACTGTCCTTGGCTTCTGGGCTACATCAATGTCATGCAAACCATTCTTGTTATATTAACAATGGCTGGACATTTTCCGGACAGACCTCATATAATGTATCATTCTACTAAAAGTATTAGCCAAAGCACTGAGATAAAAAAGAAAATTAAAGATATTAAAAATTAAAAATATAAAAGATCAAACTATAACTACTTGCAGCTATAATTATTGTGTACCTGGAAACAGAAAAGAATCCACTATAAAAATTCTACAAAAACAAGAGAATTTAGTTTAGTACTTGGGTATTTAGAAAGCAATTACCTCTATTACACACAAGGAATAGTTGTTTGGAAGCAAAGCCATAAAAGATGCAAAGATTACAATTATAATAGCAGGAAATTTATAAAATACCTAGGAATAAACTTAATAAATATATATAAAACTTATGTGAGAAAAACTAAAGGGCCACAAAAGTAGATTTAAATAAATGCTAAGATTTTTCCATATTTATAATTAGGAAAACTCTACTTCATGGTGACATCTTAAAGGTTATATATTTAATATGAGCCAAATAAAAAACACCCATACATTTTAATGATACTGTATAACTTAAAGTTTATACAGGAAGAACTAAAAAAACAAAATTACCAAGTCTAAAAATAGGAGATCACCTAGGTGGGAACAGTCCTATTGGGTATTAATATATTATAAAGCCTCAAAATTTAAGACAATATGATAAAAAAATCCTAATGTGTACAGGAATTTGAGATATTAATTAATGTTATTGGGTAATTGAGTAGTGACCTTGAGAAAGATAAAGCTGGATCTTTACCTCATACCGTATGCCTGAATAAACTCTAAATCAAAAATCAAAGATTTAAGAATAAAAATAAACCACAAAATATCTTTGTCTATTTGGGATATGAAGAAATAGTAACTATACAAATTTGGGAGGTGGGGGTGGATAGAGGTAGAAATAGTCAAGGTACATTAGGGAAAGAGAACCTAGGTAGCTGGAGCATACATGTATACTTACATACATGCATTGACTTATTGGAAGGAATGGTTTACACAGTTGTGGGGTATGAGGGACTGGCTAGGTAAAACCAGTCTGGAGGACAGTCCATCAGAAAGGTCAGGCTGGAAACTTTCAGGCAGCAGCTGAAGCTATAGTCCAATGAATTTCTCCTGCAAGACCTGTTTCTGCTCTTAAGGGGTTTTGACTGATGGTTTCAGGCCCATAAGGACTATTAAGGATAATCTCCTTTACTTAAAGTCAATTGGTAATAGGCTGTGATTGCATCTACCAAATGCCTCCATAGAAACATCTAGATTAGTGTTTGACTGATAAATGAGGGACTATAGCCTAAGCAAGCTGATAAAAACTGCCCATTACAGGGGAAGAAACAATGTCCTGCTAGGAGGGCTGCTATCAGAAATACCATGAGGCACCTGATTAAAGTTCTTTTAAAAAAATTTTAAAAATTTTGTTCCTTTCAATATGTCACTACTTATTCTTAGAAAAGTATGTTGGATAAAAACTCAAACAACTGAGCAAAATGTGGACAAAGAAACAAACGTAAATGATTTCCACTTCAAGAAACAGACTGAGTACATCCATTTGCCTTCCTTTCCTCTTCACCGGATTAGCGTTACAAAAAAGGACCACTTAAAGAAACAAGCCCAAGAATGCATCAGGAAAACAAACCACTCTCTCAGCATGTTTTGTCCACAAACTCATCCCTCCTTGTACCTCCTTTATCACTTGCTCAAATATCCTCTAGTTAAGGAGGTCTTTTCTAACTACCCCATTTTTTAATGCTAAACACAATCATCACCACTCTCTTACACTCCCTCTCCACTTCAGAGCAGATTTCTATTTATTACACTGACTACTGTTTCCTCAGT
Source organism: Glossophaga mutica (assembly GCA_039655065.1). NCBI lineage: Eukaryota > Metazoa > Chordata > Mammalia > Chiroptera > Phyllostomidae > Glossophaga > Glossophaga mutica. The sequence goes on from CM077304.1 coordinate 82,633,369, forward strand.
ACCTTCAATGGTAACTGCAATATACTGGCACTCGAACATATATGTTAAGTAAATCAATGAATGAATCGATGGTGTATAATTAGTAAAATATAAATTCTAAGAATATTTGCCTTGGTGAGAAACAGAGGTCATTACTTTGGACCAATGAAGGTGGAATTGTGATCCTCACATCCACTGCAGGGATCAACAGAGAGTAAGATTTACTTTATAAATATAATGTGAATGTTATGTCCTTATTTTCATATTTTTACTTATTCTGTAGATAAATTATATAAGACAATTATGAAATAAAATGTAAATGTTATTAATCTCAGCAATATAAAACTAGAAGCCTCACTAATAGATATCAGAAAAAGAAATGGGGAAGAATTAATAATAACCTTACTGTGCAAAGTGGTAAAAAGGAAAAACAAAAATATTGTGTGAAGCCAGTGGAACAAGCAGTAAAATATTGTATTAAATTATAAAGGTGACTTGTAGGAAAAGTGAAAATAATTATGATATATACCTTGGAGGATAGCAAAAGCCAGGTTGGACTAAAAGAGGCAGATGCCTGAATACTGAGAAAATTTCCATATTTTGCAGAAAGAAGTTGAAAAGTTGCTGATAAAGTAGTATATATATGCTATTTTATATATATATAATGTATATAATTTTATATATATATAAAATTTAGATTTTCAAATGTTGCCATCAGAAGAACCAAAAAATAAGTGGTTAAAAGAGTTTCCCTCTAGGGTAAGGGCCTGAAAAGAAGGAAGGGAGTACTTGTTGTTATTCTCATAAGCTCCATTTTAAAATTTAATCTTGTTTACCATATCCATAATTTCATTATTTTTAAAAACAGTAATAACAAAGTGAATGAAAAAAATTATTTTAAGTGTAAAATAAAGCAATATAAAGTATTTATCCTAGGGACAGTGAAATTAATTTGAACTACTCATTTTGCTAGACATTCTTTATAGTTCACAAATAAATTTTCATCATTAAAATAAATAAAAATAGACTTGTCTATGAGCTACTAAAATTGTGTGATGCACAAGGAAGTTTGGGAAAATAGAACATAGAGCACCTCTCAACATCTTACTAGTTTTTGTGGTGCTCACAGGCATCAGAAGACTGAAGTAATGCCAGGAATCCTATGTAAAATTTCCCAGTGCTCTTCCTGACATTTTTTGCTGTGACCTCTCTCTAACTCTGATCGTACAGTTGTTAAGTTATTTCAGTTTGATTTTGTACAAACAGGAATTCAGTCTGTGAAAACTGTGAATTTGTGGGTCAGGCAACAACCAGATCAATTTATTTCTAACTTTGAGGTACAAAACATGTTTTCTGGAATTTTAGAGGAAAAATAATTGATTCCACTAGGTCTTATGATGTTCAATTGCCTTATGAACTTTAGATGAGTTGATGGTATTCTCCCTTCCTAAAAGTTTTCTTTCTGACTTTGCATTCAAGCCTACCTCCTAAAACTTAGCATAGCTGTAAATTTAGGGAATGATTCTACAGACATAAAGAATATTTTCAAAAGCTGAGTAATTGAAATGAATAGGAAGCAGGAAATGAGTAGGAAGAGAGAAAGTAGCAAAACTGCTTTATCTCTAGTCAAAACATCTGATTAAGAATTAAGGAAATCATGAGTCCTTTATACTTGTTGCTCTAAACCGTTCCCCTTTTCCCCTGAAATTCCCTCCCCTCCCACTCTGGACACTGTCAGACTGTTCTCAAATTCAGTGTCTTTGTTTATATTATGCTTGTTTGTTTGTTTTGTTGATTAGCTTCCTGTTAAAGGTGAGATCATATGGTATTTGTCTTTCACTGCCTGGCTTATTTCGCTTAGCATGATACTCTCCAATTCCTTCTATGGGGGGGTGGAAATGGGAGGAAGGTGGGGAGGGCTGGGGTGGTGGGCTGGGGCTGGGTAAAAGACAGAAAACTGTACAATATCAACAATTAAAAAATACTGATTAAAAAAAAGAAAAAAAAATAAATAAATTGTTCATTACATTAAAAAAAAAAGAAAATTACATTGAGAAATATATATTTTAAAAATCACAAAAAAAAAAAAAAAGAATTAAGGAAATCACAAAACGGATGCACCACTAAATGCAATGTGGTATCATGGAACAAATCCTGAAACTGAAAAAAAATTGACAAACAGGTGGAATCTTAATAGAGTAAGACATTTAGTTCATAGTAATATAGCAACATCCACTTAGTTTTGAGAAATGTACCATGGTCATGTGAATGGTAACATCAGGGAAACCAGGTAAAAGTTGTGCAGAAATTGTCTGTGCTACTGTCAATTCCTGGGCTGGGCATAGTGAGGTCTTAAAAAATTATTAGTGTGGCTTTGTGAAGAAACTACTTGATACAAGGACAAAGTAATGAACCTGTCAAATCCAGTAGAAGCAAGGAGCACAAGATGTCTTGACTTGGCCAGGCATTTACATCTGCTCCACTATCTCAGTCCATTCAGTTTGCTGTAACACAGTGTCGTAGACCAGGTAGCGTATAAACAACACATTTATTTCTCACAGTTCTGGAGGCTGAGAAATCCAAGATCAAGTCACCTATAGATTGGGTGTCTGGTGAGTTCTCAACACTTGGTTTATAGATGGTTGTCTTCTGTTCTGTCTTCACATGGCAGAGACTAGGGGACTCTCTGGGGACCCCTTCCCAAAGGCCTTAATGTCATTCATGAGTGCTTCACCTTTATGACCCAACCACTGCCAGAGGTTTCACTTCCAAATGTTTTCACTTGGGATATTAGGTTTCAACATATGAATTTGTGAGGGTACACAGTTGGTCTATACCACCCACTTAATGTATACAATAATAACATAGAAAAACAAAAGCTCATGTATAGAAGCAGTCATTTATTTTTGTGTAGATGATAAGCTTCTTAAAGCCCTAGGTGTTGTTCATAGTTATATCCTTAGTATTAGGAATGCAGTGGACATCTGGTTAACATTTGATAAGTAAAGAATAGATAACTTCTCATTAAATAATTGCCTTTGTGTTCATGGAATATTAAAATTCTAATATATCATAACTGAATTGACTAAATAGAACCAGACTGGTTCTGATTCATACAGTCATACCATGGAGTTAGTTATTATGTATTATAATTAGCTGTGAGTTCATATCTAAGCAGGGTAGTATTATTAGGGTTAATAATAGCAATAAGACTACATGCAGGAAAATAGTTTTCGACAATTCTTCAGTTTCTGCTTCCTCCATAGAAAGTCACTAGCAAATAGAGTCTATTTATCGTAAAAAAAAACCTCTCCCTATTATAATAAAGAAATATTGATAGTTTCTAAATATAAAATGATTTAGCTTTGTACTATACCAAAAATTTATTACTTTAGGCTAATATTAACACATTTCTGAAAAGTAGCTGTGTGTATTATCACCCAAGATGATGTATCTATTACTTGATAAACTTTGTTAAGAAAGCTGACTCTGGATTTTGAAAAACTATTTCTCTATCACAGTTAGACATTCCTACACTTAAAACTATAGAATTGAATTTAAGAAATTTCTTGTATATTTAAGAAAATCATACAAAATATCTAACTTTATAACCATTAAAACAATTTAATTATTCACAAGATTTTGAACAGTGGAAACTATTCCAATGAGGTACAGATTATTAAATGTTATAATGAAGTCATTTATTTGGAAGACTTTCATCTTACAATTAACTTTTCAGTTACCAAAATGTTAAATTAATAATATGTTCATTTATTTTTATATAATTAATAATGTAACTGAAATTTACAAAGCTCAGTATCTAATGTGTATATTTTTGCACAGTATACTTTCTGATTGGACCAAGATGCACATATGTAGTTATGTAAGAAAAATCCAAGGAATATACTGCTCACTGAAAAGGGAAGCTCTCTCTGTGGATTTTATTTTCTTGACTTAGAGCAAGTCATCTGTTACAATATTATCTTATTGTTGTCTGTAAAAAGTTATACTATAAACTATTTGATAGAAAGTGTTGCTATTATCTTTACTTCCAAAGTTTTGATTTGAAAAATTGATTAGCACAAAAAAATTGATAAACATTTTATAAATATCTCTTCACGTTTTTCCTCTAAGTAGAACAGTATCTTTTTTCTAATATAAATTCTATGCCTGGTGATATACAATATTTTCAATGTTGACATATCAAATAACTAATTTTGATGTTCTTTGTCTTTATTCACTAAAAATAATACTTAATAAGTTCATCCCTAGTTTTTCCTAAATGCACTAGAAGAATGAAACTCTACTCAATTACCAAATAGCATAATTGTATCATATACATTTTATGGACCACAAGTTAAAGAACACAGTACCTCATTTTTAAAAATCTGCAAGTGTATAATGTGCGATGTAAAGATACGTATAGATTTTGATGGAGAAAAGTGAATATGGATTGCTTACCAGGTTTAAGAGATTTCAGCATTGACAAAAGGCAATAAGCATAATTCAAAAGCAGGATCCTTCTTTAATCCTGAAAATCAAAGCTCTTTCGAAATAAAGTATAAATACTGAATAGCAAACAGTTTCCCGAGTTTTAGGGGGAAAGTAGTAGAGAAAAATTTAAACTTATAGGCCCTTTATTAATTTTGTAGAGATGGTGTAACAATTCATCACAAATTGGGCTTTAAAAAGCTAGAATTTACTCTCTCACACTTCAGGAGGCTAGAAGTTCAAAATCAATTGTCATTAGGCCCTGCTCCCACCTAGAGCTAAAGGAAAGATTACTTCCTTGACTCTTCTTTATTTCTGACAATTGCCAGCAATCCTTGGCTGTGTTTCTCCAATCTCTGCCCCTGTCACAGCCACCTTCTCCCCGAGTGCATCTGTGTCTGATTGCCTCTTTCTTGTTGTCTTCTTATAAGGACATGAATGATTGGGTTTAGGGCCACCCTAATCCAATCTGGCATGATTTCATCTTAATTTACATTGTACTTACACCTGCAAAGACCACATTTCCAAATGAGACAAGTTCACAGGTACTGAGGATTAGGACTTGAACATACATACCTTTTGGGAGGATACAATTCAACTCATTATAGGCTATGAAGGAAAATAACATTGCAGAGGTTTTTCTTAAGAAAAAATGCAGTAACATATAGGAATAGACTTAGATATGAGAATCAGTCTGTCAGGACTGCTCTTCAGCTATAAAACTCAATGTGGGCATCAAAAGAGGAAGTGCAAATATTTGTTAGGCTAGGGATCCCCACAGGGTACAATTCCAGCGGTATCATTCACAGACACTGAATCATGAATGGTGTCACCCCAAAGGTTGTGCCTTAAAGCCTGTTCCTCAATTTCAAAACTTTTACAAGGCCAGAGAGATAAACTAAAGGGTAAGTCAAGCCAACTCTAAGGTAATAATGGAGAGTGTTGGAGATTAGAGAAAATCTGAGTGTCCATGCAGGAAATACAGGCCCAGTGCTACTAAGCAATTCATTTTACTTCGATAAATGTGAAATTTGGTTTTAATATAAAATCCTCTGATATTTAAATGAAGAAAACAATTTTAAAATGTTTACGCTATGAGAACTAAAAAAAATCATCTACAGGAACACATTTAGGTGGTTATCACCAATTTGCAATCTTTCTGATTTGGGTCCTTTTGATTCAAATGTATCTCCCTCACATTACTGTATATCTGAAACTAATAAAACTAATTGTGTGCCAAATGTATTTAAATGAAAAAAAAAATCCAGACCCATTGACCCAACACCTCTACTTCTAGGAATTAGTTTAAAAATATAAAGGTGAAAAGACATATATAAGGATATGTATAAAAATATTAATCATTACATTATTTATAGTAACAAAAAAGGCAAGAATCTTAATGTCCAAACATAGAAGAATGTTTAAATAAGTCCTGGTAGAGTTCTCCTCCCCCCAAAATGGTGGTCTTTTAAACTAAAAATTCTGAAGGAAAACTTTCCTTAAAAGGGAAACATTTTGAAGATTTTAACTCAAATGATGTTGTAAAACTATATACCTTCAACCTTAACATAAGTATATGCTAGTGACTTCCTTTTTATTTCACTGTGAAATGGAAGTTATCAGTAGAGATTCCCTTTAGTGCTTACCATCAAACTGCCAACATCTGTTTCTATTTCTCTCTTTTCTTTGTTTTCCCTCCTGTTACAATGGATAAATGATCCATGCTCTTCTCTAAGGCCGACTCCTTTCCCTGTGTCATCAATCTCATCAATCGTAATCTCTTTTTACTACTGAAAGCCATTGCTTTTGCAGTACACACTCATACCTCTATCTCCCCTTCTCTCCTCACACAGCACAAATTCTTAGGTCTTATAAGTATTGATACTCCATAGTCTCCACTCTCTCTCTTCTTATCCTCATTTGAATACTTTCCATAAGGATTTATCTTCAAAACTCACTGAAAATGCTAATATCCAAGTTTAGCAATGACCTCTACTTTGACAAACTTTCTCTTAATTCTCAGACCTCATTTTATTCAACCTGTCACTACATGGGACAGAGTTCATAGCTTATTCAATCTATCACTACATGTGACATATTTCATCATTCATAGTTTAAACACATTCTCACTTGATTTCTATAATACCATCTTCTTCATTATTTTCCCATCTCTTAGTGTATTTTGACAGTTTCTCCTTTTCATGTCACAGAATGTTCAGGGGTATGAAAATAAATTTTTCAGTCACATCCATTACTTGCCTGGGGCCCAGGAGTCCTACAGGTACAAAAGTTAAACACACATATTATAAATAAAGTAGAGGTAGGTAAATACCTACCTAATGGACTGAAAACTTCAATGGAAGCTGATTTGAAAGGAAAGGAAAAAGGAGAGCTCAGTAAAGAAAAAGTGTGCAAGAGTGAATAAGTCTAGCAAAATGGGTGAGATTTGGTAGCAAGGAATGGAATGCAAAAGTGATTCTATATCCAATGTGAGGGACTACCTAACTATGATCTGAACCACCCCCTTCGGTACCATTCCCTTCACCCCACAGTCCCAATGAAGAACGAAAGAGAACTCAAGTGTAAGGGGGAATAAAAGTGCACCTATAGGCTCAACAGTTCTGCCAGTGGGAAACACTGTAAATAAACTAAGCAAATATCAAGAAGCAGAAGGAGTTTTCTTGCCAAAAAGCCACAGAGGTCAGGGAATTCGAGGAAACTGGTAACACCGAGGTAGCAATACAGGCAGCCGCCATAGGAGAGGGGACAGCAGCTATTCACAGAGCAAAAGGGGAGCTAGAGAGGTAGACACACTAGAAAGGAAGAGAAGGACAGAAAGCACCAGCTCTGACTCTCATGTGCACCTTCACGAAAGGACTCCTGGGGGAAGCGTTAGGGAGAATAATGTGAGATGAAGCCTGGGCTTCTTGGTAGTCAGCACTCTATAATTCTGAACTGAAGTTTTTAAATGTAAAAAATGTTTTTTAAAACCTAAACAACTTCCCATAATACATGTGGCTTTTAACCTCTTAAATGTTTTTAATTCATTTTAAAAAATCGAATTGATGGAAACAGAATTTCATTTAGACCAATAAAGAGTCTCCCTCCATTTCTTATGTTTGAACACTGAAATCTTTCAAGCCCCACCCCTACCCCTCCCTTTCTTTTCCTCCACCTGGGCGAGAAGGTACACCTTCTTTTGGTGTCATGGGGGAAGTTTAAACCACACAAACTCAGAGCCATGCACAGAACTCTCACCACAGCCCTATCCCCTAAATGATAAAAACCAGAGCTGTGATCCACCCTCTTGCTCAAGCCATCCCAGACAAGTGTGAGTGCTTGCCCTGTTCTCCACAGAAAGCCTCGTTATGTGAGTAATACACTATTTCACACTTTCTTGATGCGGGTGGGGCATCTTCAGTCTCCACGTTAAAAAACAAATTTGGGTGGGGGGACTGATCCCATGCTCATGTTTTGTGGGCAACCACAAGCATCAGTATTATGAGAAGGGATAAGAAAAGGCCCTGTAAGACATGATGTCTAGAAATAATAGGAAAGTTACACGGAAAGTAAAAGAAAAAAAGTGTTCTGCAGAAAGTGGAGTGTAATGGTCAATCTCATTAATTATCAAAGATATCCTCTTAAGTTGCACTTCACTTAGTAGTATTGTTAGTACTGTTATAAATAACCCCTTAAAAATGTTTCCAGTGAGCTATTATAAAGGCAGAATACACCCACCCCTCAGAATTAATAGAATATTTTCACTCAGATGCCATCAAAGTTCATGATTCATGTATTGTGTAAATATAATATATAACAAAATGGATACATTGCAAAGACATTTTATTGTCTTAAGAACCACTTCCCTCTCATCTCCAAATGTAATTATTTTCAACTCAGAACACTCTGATATCTGAGAATGTTCACAGACTTTTGCATGATCACAATCTGTCCACGCTCGCTGACAATCGCAGAAATCTAGCTGTCTGCAGGGAAGATAGAATGAGCAGGAAAAAAGCAGATCTGATTAAAGGCTCCCGCCTGAGGGAAGAGAGAAATCCATTGACAAATTCTTGGGGATCATCGATTTTTAGGTGCAAAAGAAAAAAGAAAAAGAAGAAACAAAGAGAACAAGAAGGCAAAAGAAAATTAAAGCCTGAAAACAGATGTTGAATATTGTTTGCATGTAGAAAGCGCTTTTTTATTCCCAGAAAATCAACTTCTTGAGTCTAAAATGTCATTTGTTTTTCAATAAGTTCTTGGTTTCTCACAGACAAAAACCCAGAATTTTGCTTGCCATGAGCTACATTCTGAAATTTATTGACTATTTTAAAGTTATGACAGGTCTTTGAATATTATTTAAATGTTAAAATAGCCCTGGCTGGTGTAGCTCAGTGGATTGAGCGCGGGCCTGCGAACCAGAGGATCGCGGTTCGATTCCCAGTCAGGGCACATGCCTGGGTTGCAGGCCAGTTCCCGGCAGGGGACACATGAGAGGCAACCATACATTGATGTTTCTCTCCCTCTCCCTCTCTCCTACCCTTCCCCTCTAAAGATAAATAAATAAATTCTAAAAAAAAAATAAATAAATGTTAAAATAGATGTCTAGATAAATAGCAGGTTAAAAGTCACTCCTCAACCTTTGTTACTAAATTCAGCTTTGGTAAAACATCAGCTCCAGGGAAAAACAGCTTTAAAAGTTCGTTAACAACAATTTATTAGTTAAAAGCACATGTAAGTCTATGACAGGGTGTTACACCATGTCTGCCAAATAAAAAGAAAGTAAATTTTCATTCTTCACACCTGGAGAATTTGGAAACTAGTGGACTTGTGTGAAGTGACATTTCACTAAATGTATTTATAAGACCTTACTTTAGTCATGACTTGGGTTCTCAAGTATTTTATATTTAATTAGGGTAATACTAATATTGTATTAAATATATCTCTCATCCACATGGAATATTAGTAAGAAATTACTTTCTAGATGTTCTCAGGGAATAGGGAAAAGCAGGTGCTTTACCAATGATGGGCCCATGTCTAACTTAGTGTTTTACAAATAAACAGATGCTGAATAATAACACATAATAGTTAATAGATAAGATGCTAACGAGTCAAGATGAGGATGGTGAATTGGTTAAGAGCTATACTCCATTAACTCCCTTGAATGACCAATACATTAGATTGCATATTTGATAAATGTAGCTGTTGGAACATCTCTAGAAAACTTCCCTCTGGATTTTTTCTTACTTAAAGAGAAATACATAAAGGCTTTTGGGGATTAGGCAAAAAGCTATTTCAGCTGTCTTTTTGTTTTCCTGGCTTAGTACATCACTGTCCATAATAATGTCAGCAAAACCAAATTGTAGTTGTGGGAATTAAGGAATAAGATTATAGGATTTTACAAAGGACTAAGACTATCAGACATTTTTGTCTCTGGACAACCTTTGATAGGAATAGATGTTTGCTTGCCATTTCCATCAGCCTGACATGAGAAAGAAGGAAGAATAAAAGGAGTAAAGAGCAAACTTACAGAAAAGATCTGTTGTTTCGGAGGAAGAGTCTTCTTAATGATACAGAAGCGTTTTGTTAATAAGCTGTCCTGGGATCCTGAAAGGGAAGGATAGCAGATGGGACAGAACGACAACACATCTACCAGATGGGGTCATACCCGAAGGATTTCAGTGCATGGCTGTAAAGCTTGACTGGTGACATGGACATTTGTCGGTGGTCTCACCAGAAACCTTCCCCTCCTACCAAATTGTATAAAGGCATGAAATAGATCCAGTAAAATGGACTTCCACCCTGACCACTCTAAAAAATAAACTTTGTTGCCTCTTCCTAGGCAAAGGATTTACTCCAGATTTGATCAACCCAGTGTATAAAGAAATACTCCCTTCAACCCTGTTCCAGGAATTCTGGATCCGAACTTTTCCCTTTTGTTGTATGGACATAAAAAGGGGGCATTCATAGTTTTGGTAGCTCTTGGCAATCATTCCAAGACTGTGGGAAAACAATTACTGAGGAAATGTGAACCATGTATAAGGTTGAGCTGAGAGAAAGAAACTGGACCTTGGTGATGCCTGAAACCTACTCTTTTAACTTCTATGACTTAATAAATTTCCTTTGTTGATTAAGCGTATTTGAGGTCAGTTTTCTGCTTTTGTCACAGATGTATAGTGAGAGAATGGTAATATAATGACTTTAATCAAATTTATCAAAAAAATCCTATTATTTATTTAACATTTATTATTATATACACCAAATGCTGTGTTAAGTCCAGAAGATGCATGATAGCATAAACAAAACAAGAATAATCTTTGTCCTCCCAGAATTTAGGACCCAGTGAAATATTTACAGAATAGGCAAGATAACATGGTCAGTGCCATGAGGAGGGAAGCACAGAATATCATGGGAAACAATTAGAAGCCAAAACATAGTGGACATTTGTGTTTTTGAAGACTCTCGATTTAGTCCCCCTTACTAAAGCTCCTGGACTTTCTTTTGGAGAATTGCCTTGCTGTTGAGTATTGGTGGTATGCTAAATTCAGATACCTGACTCATAGTACAGAAATGAAAACATTCAAGTTCTTTCTTTTTACAGCCCAATTAATTCAGGGCGTGAGTGTATTAGCTTAGCTCAAGTAATCAGCTGCTTTTTTCCAGAACATACATCTTAAGTCAGTATCACAAATATGGAAGAAACATTTGATTCATTTTTCATCCCCAAGAAGGCAAAGCAAATGATTCCTGCTACAAGATATCTGCTGTGCTTCCTGCTTGCATAGCCTTCACCACTGTTTCCCTAATGGTCATTCTCGAGAACCCCGTCAATTCTGTTGTACTTATATTAGCCAAAATTAGTTGCTATCGCTTGTGATCGAGGGATCCCAACCTGTGTTTTAGTTACCAGAGAAGACTCCTGGCAGAAGTGACGACTAGGTTGATGTCTTTTTGTTGTATGTTCACAAACGCAGTTTATTAAAGAGCTAGTATGCCTAAGATTAGTTCAGAGAGAGATAGGTAGTAAAATGTGAAATTGGAGCTTTGAGAGCTTAAGCAAAAAAAAGAAAAGAACAAAGGGCAACAGGACTCTATACAAAGTAAATTAGTAAGATATATACAGAGTTCATGAAGAGGAAAGGCTACAAGAATAGTGAAATTGTAATGGTGTGGTCTTGAGCTAACAGACTGTGAAAAAGTTCAAAGTAATTTAGAAAGCTCCTGCATCCAACCAAGGAGAAGCAGTATATTACATAACAGGCAAAGTAAATGTTGCAGAAGGAAAGGAAAGAGCAAAACCTAAGTCATTGGCTCTCACAATCCATGATAAAAGAAATTTCTCTGCCCTGGCCAGGTAGCTCAGTTGATTACAGCTTGATTAGAGCTTTGGCCTGAATCCCATGGTTGAGGGTTTGATCTCCAGTCAGGGCACATACATGTGCCAATAAATACATACATACAATACATAAATACATAAATGCAACCAATAAATACATAAATAAGTGGAACAATAAATCGATGTTTTTCTCTCTCTGTCTTTTCCTTCCTCTCTCTCTCTAAACTCAATAATTTTTTTAATTAAAAAAAAGTTTTTCAGCCCTGGCCAATGTGGCTCTGTTGGTGGGAGCATCTGTCCCATAGAAAGGGTGAGGGTTCAATTCCTAGTCAGGGCAAATACCCAGGTTGCAGGTTTGATCCTCAGTCTGGGTGCATATGGGAGTCAACCTATTGATTTCTCTCTCTCTCTTGCTCTCCCTCTCCCTTTCCTCCCTCTCTCTAAAAGCAATGAAAAAAATGTCCTCAGGTGAAGATAAAAACGTTTTTCAATCCATCTGTGAAGGACTTGTGATTAATTACAGTACTCTTTTTAGTCAACTAGCAAAAGCAGTGCAGACCCATGGCCATATCTTAGCTAAAGTGAATTTATAATATATAGACACAAATTAATATTTACGTAAAACACATTATAGGAAACCCTTAGCTTCCTTGGTGATCTTCTCAACAAATGTATTTTCCTATGGTATTGGGGCTGAAAAGACTTGAAGTTTGACTCCAAAAGACCAGATAGTGATGGTTTGATCCCAAGGTTACAATAATTATATTTGATTGATTCTTCCAGGCCACCCATCACAGTGACATTTGCAATGCCACTGGTATAATGTACAAAATACTAGCTCCACCTATTGTGTCTCACCACCTCCAGTCAATTCTACTCAACCAAGTCAAAACTGTCTTGTTTTTATATTACATTAATTGAATCACAATTGTTCATCTGAGTAGTTAAAATGTTTCTGCCTCTAAATTCTAAAAGCAATTTATATTAAGAATTCTTATAAAAGAGCCATGGGAAATGTCTTCAAATATAATATTATTAAAAATAACTTATGAATACATCTTTTTTGTTTGGAGCTTTTTGTCATATTTGAGGGAGAAGGTTTGTTTGTGTGTTTATTTGGTAGTGTTTCTAAATGTAAACTTTTATTTCTTCTAGTTTTTCTCATTCAAATCCCTAACCATTTACTGAGGATGTAATTTGTGCAAGGCATTTTGCCAGGTGCTAAATGCTGATGGCTCCCTAATGTGAATCATTGACTAGGTGAGAACTAACTGCATCAAAATAATTTTGGAAGCCTTTAGAAATACAGATTCCCAGGTACCCATGCAGACAGACCATTCTAATTCAGCAGGTCCAGGGTGAATGGGGAGCATCTGTATTTTTAAAAATCTCCCAAAGTGATTTTACTAGCATCAGTTTTAACAAAGTGCTATAAGTAAGTCAAAGATTCTCCTTGAAGAAGCTCACAAAAAGTACACCACATATTCTCAGAATCAAATTATGGAAAAACTGTGATAAATGTTATAAGAGAATTACAACTGAACCTCCAAGCTTGTGATACTTTATATTATGGATTTTTATTGATTTCCTAAAACAGAGCTCTATGATAGGAGTTCTTAATCTATGGTCAATGAAGTTCCAAAAGGTCCATGAACAGAAGGAAGTTCATGGACTAAGGTGGGGAAAATAATTATATTTTATTATTATTAAATTCTAACTGAAATATGTAATTTCCTACAATTATTAATGTAAGCAAAAACCCACAGTAGTATTAACAATGTCAGAAATCACAATAGAGGTCCTAAGCTATTACTTACTCTTATCACTACTGTAAAGTTACAATAATAATTATTACAAAATGTACTACTAAAATCATAAACATTACTACACATAATATTTTGGTGTTTTACTAACTACATGCCAATATAGACTTTTTCCTTTGCAATTATTTTGAGGTGTCAGAAAATGGTTAAGCCTTGGGTTGCAGACAAGGCCCCCAGTTGAGGGTCATGTGAGAGACAATCAACATCAGTTGATTTATATTTAAAAATGATATATTTATTTATAAAAATAAATAAACAAAATCTTCAAAAAATGGTTAGGGACCTCTAACCTCTCTGACAGAAAACTATGGAATATTAAAGGTAGAAAAGATGTTACAAATTATTTAACCCATCTTCATTTTATAATTGAAAACTGCAGTTGACTTACTAATATTCTCTCCCCTGATGAGAAGTAGCAGTGCAGGTTACAACAGACCTCAAATCAATGGTAACATTTGACTCTTTAAACAAATACTATCCCTATCAGTGATTCTTCTATTTAGAATGGGCATGTACCCATTTCAGTAAAAAGGACTGCTGAAGTTTTCTGAGAAAATTCTGTTATTTATTAAGAGAAATGGGTACATTTCTCTCTTTTTAATCTAATTAAGTATGAAGAAAAGTCCCCATATTTTTCTTGGCAACAATCTTTCAACTCTGATGGGAGCTGTCCTAAAGACAAACACACATACATGAGGGGTAAAGCTGATAGACAAGAGAAAAAAGGAATCTGATCCCTGAACAAACTGAGACTGGGGCTGACTTGATTCCACTTTTGAATCCCCAGTTATGATCAAATAGATTCTATATTAGTTTTTTTAATTAATTATAAGGTGATTTAAAATTGCTAACAAAATTGATCTTGTATAATTACCCTTGCATTTCTACACTCAGCATAAACTGTGCAAAAACCATGTGTCAGATACTTCCTTAACCAATTTATTTATACTGAAGCCTATCTTTTCACAATAGAAATCCTATTATTATTCCATTTCTACAGATGAGAAAATCAAGGTGCTGTGCAGGTAAGTCCCTTGCCCAGAATGGTCCAGTTAGTAATGAATGTAACTGAGATCTGAAACTGCCTGAAAACATGGGGTCCACACTGGATATGTAGCTCCCTGCTGCGTGCCCAACACCACACTATTCGAGAATAAGATAGCACTGTACTGTTAGAAATGGCAACAATGATGTAAGTTTTGTATTCCTCAAGGAACTCATTGTTATGTTCTGTAGAACCATGTGAAATAGTTAACATGCCTCTATTTTACTTATGTATTTAAATACCTTGACATGAGACAATAATTGAAAGTAAAAAAATAAAATAAAATCTTGCATCTACTTAAAATGTGATAACTTTTTTAAATATAGTTACAACATTTATATTCCTACAAGAATTGCTGTTTTGTGACTCGTGAACACCTGGGTGTAAAATAATTAGAAAAATTTATTCTGGGAATTGAGGGGCTTCATTGACTTAAGGCTCAATTTTGGTGTAAATTAGTAGCAAGAGAGAAAAATATGAGTCAACATGAAACAATGGCCACCGCCAAATGTTGGTGTGGTGGGCCCACGAGGTAGTCAACACAAATGAGTACATGAAAGGGTCTGGAAACCGAGCTGTGGGGAAACAGAAAATCAACTTCTGAGACGAGGACAAGTCATCAGAGCTCAGTTCTGGACAATTTTAGCAACAATTGGTAATTAATGTGGCTTCATTTAATTGGCTGTACAGGCAGACTAAAGTCAGTAGGTAAGACTCAGTGGTGCAATAGTAATACTTAATCATTTTAAACCACTGTTTCCAACCTTATTAACTTACAAGAGTTGCAAAGGATATTGGTTAAAATAATACATTTCTAGATTCTGCACATAATGGGTATTAGTTAGGAACAAATAGTTGCATTTTAAATAAATTCCATAATGATAGGTGTTGAACTCTGGAAAAATTGAGACTACTAATATTAGACTAAGCAAACCAAGTCAATGAGACAATGGTCATAACTATGAAAGGAGGAGATGCAATCTAAATCAGTTTCATGGAGATTTGTGCATCACTCCTTTTAGTTTAGAAACATACAACCTTCACTCATGAGATATTTATTAACTGTATAATACATGATAGCTATTATGCTATGTATAGAAATTTGTGATAAGCAAGTTTTGACTTCTCTCGCCAGAAGTGTTCAGTTGTTAGGAGAGATACACAAGTCAACAGTCAATTATAATACACTTTGATAAGTCCAATGCTAGAGTTAAGTATACAGTTTTACAGTAGTAAATAGAAGAAGCTTACGACTTAAATTTAGGAAGCCATACCTTTGTTGAGAACGGAAGTGTAAATGTGGACTAAACAGAGCATGTGCAAAGACTGAAAAAGCTCTTCCACTATAGGCAGAAGTAGGTAGGAGAGGGATATAGAAAACTGTTAATGAAGGGTCTTCAGAAGATATGTAAAGTCACTGGAGAGATTCAGGGAAGGCAGTGACATAATCATACCTGAGTTTTAGAAAGAACAGTAACTGCAGATTAGAGAATAAATTAGAGTAGAACCAATTTATAGTTGAAGAGATAAATAGTGTAGGGCAATAATTCATTCTTTGATGATAGTCGCCTATTGTATCAATTTTCTTTTGCTTCATGATAATATCACAAACTTAGTGGCTTAAAACAACACACATCTGTTTCTGTGAATTGGGAATTTAAACATGGCTTTCCTGGTTAAGATCTTTTATGGATGGAGAGTGTTAGCAATGAGTATGTTCTCATTCGGGGACTGGGAAAGGATCTACTTCCTTACTTTCATGGGCTTGACGACCTTCACTTCCTCGTGGTTGTAGAACTAAGAGCATCAGCTTTGGCTGACACTTGGCCAGAAACCAGCCACTCTCAGTTCCCAGAAGCTACCAGCAGTTTCTCGCCCTGTGAAGTTCCCCAACATGGCTTGGGTGGTAGAGGAATCTTAAGATCTGTCCACCACACCTGAATTAAGAAAAAGTCATTAAAGACAGAAAGAAATAGGTAAGATCCAGCTATATTAGATCATCTTGAAAAGATTGCATTGTTTACATAATTACCATTACAATTTGTTAAACATAAAAACAAAAACATTTGAATCTATCCTTTTGGAGGGGTGATTTGATCTTAGATGCAATATAAAATAACTGTCTTCACTAACATGCATTTATTATGAATTAGGTGTTTGCTCCAAGTAGAGAAATAGACTTGAAAGGAAAATTACCCTCTATGGACAGTGAGTTTGAAGATATCCTTTAATTAGCAAGAAAAATGCCCAAAGAATGCCATTCTTTCCCAGCAACATGAACAGCAGGCATTAGTCATAGTTTTGGCACACAAGCAGATGTGTCCTGGAACTTTACTTGGAAGTGGTTAAAATGAAGCATGTCATTTCAACATGTCACAGTTATTTGACATTTAAGGAAAGAGATTAATTCTATTTTACCAAAACCTTAGGAAAATTTTCTAAATGATTTCTACCTTGTAACCTTGCTGTATGCGTCTTTAAATTTGCTTTTCCTATACAGTCCCAAGTGTGTTATTATTCAGAGAGATCAAAAGCCTGTTTAAATCATCCACAGAAATCCCATTAGCTATAGCAGTATCCTGGGCAGTTAATAGGACTCAATTAGGTATTTTTCGTTTATCTTTAGTGCTGAAAGTTCAAATTCATGAGTGTTGATCTAACAATACAGTACAGTGTTCCTCAATAGTCAAACCAATCAAGTATTAATTTTATATGATTTTCCATATTATCTTTAGTATATAGGAATGCAAAGTTATTTCATTGGTATTGGCACTGCTAGATGATGTCAATTTGAATTTTAAATTCCTTCTTGATTGCGGGGGACCCTGTCCTGGGCGCCAGATGTGGGGGGGCTCCGCCCGCAGAGCCCCATCCCTCCGTCACGGATGAAAATAAAAACTACCAAGACATCTTCTGCTTGGGGAGGAAAGGGGTCAAAGTCTCAGAGGAGAATGACCCAGAGCCCCTTCCTCACAAGGCTTTTATTGGGTTCCAATACACCAGAATACAAGTTTAACATGTCAAAGAAATCTGAGGGCTTAATCCGAGCCAGTGTTTGTCAGGAAGGAGGGTTGCCAAACTTTGGGAGACATGCTCATTTCCTCCTGGGACACTTGTCACCTCAGGAAGAGCACTCTTAGCAAAGCAGGTTTCACGGGACTTTAGGAATTCTTTCTTATGTCCGGATCACCCAGGGAGCCGTCCTGGCCAGGACAGGGCTGCACTGCTCACCCCCACAGTTTCAGGCTTTAAGCCTGATTAGGAAGCAGGAGACATCTTCCAGATGGAAATGAGGACTCAGGCTATGTCAGAATAGCCGGGGGACGAGGGTCCATCACATCCTCTTTGCTGCAACCCCCCCGAGTCCTTCCATGAGGCCTCCCAAGTGGTTGCGTCTGGCTTAGGTTGCCCCTCCCATGAGGAGTCTTACCCGTCATTGACTGCCAACCAAGCTATGAGGCCAGAGAGGCAGAAGCAGCACTCCTGCCAGGGAGATAAGCTTTGTCTCCTTAGTAGGTCACGTCCTTGTGACAGAACAGACCCAGATGAAGTGGGTCCCTTGGGCTCTTACACAGCCCACCATGGGGTGAGGGTTACAACTCCTGAAACCAGGCTGAACGGTCCACAACACTTGATCACCAAGGTGTTTCATCAGACATGCAACCTGAATTTGCTCACAGTGAACACCACCCCAGCAGGTAAGTTCAAAGTGGTGGCATCATGTTGTCCACTGATGTGTTGGCACTTTGCAGAGCAGCTGTGGAATAGTCTCATGCTCAATTCCCTTAACAGAGTTTTGTTTTGTCCAGCTTCCTGATCCTTCAAGCAAGATGCATGGGTAAGGAAAGCAAAGTCATGCTTTTTAGTCTACAAGTGTAAATTAGATTCTAGGAAATAACACATGAAAACAATAAAAATGCTTTATATGATTAATTACAATACTATTAGTGATAAATGTAATAATAATATTATCGTATAATACCAGCTACTAATAATGATAGCCAATATTTTGGTGTTATCTATGGGCAAGTCAGTATGTTAAAGTACTTAACTACCCTAAGACTATTTTTATCCACATTTTAGAAAGAAAACTGAACTTTGGACCTATTCACGTATTTTAAGCAAGGTATCTCACTTGTAAGTGACTGAGACAAGATTCACACTCAGTTGTGTTTTCCTTAAGTGCTTAAAGATATACAGTATGACTAATTTAATTCCACAGGTATGGAAAAAAATTAATTAAATAACAATATCAATGCATTTACAGGTTAAAATAAAAAAGAAAAATTTTTGTAGAAAACTATATTTAAGGATCAGTTCTTATCATCCATATCTCAAAGTATATTATGCTATTATAAAAATATGGCATTGATTTTTCTAGAAATTATTAACAGAAAAGTGCAATTACCTACTTCTTACTGTTGACGAACAGATCTGGTATTCTGTCACTTTAATTTGTTTATTTTCCTAAGGCATATTATTTCCTTTCATGCTTGAGATGAAATATTTCATAGGGTTTTTTTAAAGTTTGGTTTATTAATTTAATTACACATCCCGCCTCTTTATTTTCACCCCTAAAATAGCACTCAAGGGTCTTTTTATTATTATTTGTAGCAAATAATAGTTGCCAGTGAAACTATTATCTCCTAGTCTCAAAGTGTAAGGCAACTCAGCTCATGATTTTTTTTCTTTTTTTCTCAGCTTGAATTCTGGACACATAATCATGCCATTACAAATGCTGCCTGTAGGAAATGAGGAAGTAGAGCCATTTGCATGCTCCTCCAACTGACATAGCAGATGACAGCCAACTGCATAGCATTTAGCCAGTAAAATAAACTGAAACCACATTGAAGCTTTCATGCATGGGAGAGAATTGCAAGCATATGCTCACCATGCCTTTCTTAATAAAAAATACTCAGCTTCTTCTAGGTATTTTATGTATCACATCCCACCCAGAGCATATCAGAGGGTTTGAACAACAGGATAAATAGTATAGAGAAACTACACGTTTGGGAGGTGGGGACAAATTCTTTGCAATAATGTCTCAGATCGAAAGTAAAGTCAATGCCTACCACATTATCCATAGCTCCCTCCTCAAAAGCTTTCTTCTTCTCTTCCCTTTCTCTCCTTCCTTCACTCCTTCACTGTGGATCGAATGGTCCACAGTGCATTTGAGAAATATTGTATGCTTCTTAGGACCCGTCATTCCTTCAATACAACCAATGAAAGTAGAACAGAGCTTTGTTGTGAAAATAATTACTCCATTTATTAAGTTACTGTTTTTCACTATGCAAATCACATTTCTTGTACACAAACATCTTCCTTTTAAGCTTTTGACAATGATGGGAGCTAGAAGGAGATTGCTAGGTTAGAGAAAGAGGCAGGGGTTTGCTTTTTTCTGCTCTCTGGTGGCTTCTGTTGGACTTCCCAACTGCTGTGGTTTCTCTAAGCATCATACCAGCAAACCTTCTTCACCCTGGAGTTTCTTTCCCAGGGAGATAGAAGGAAGCCGGCAAGCTAGAGTCCAAAAGGGAAGGCATGCTCCTTTCCATGCCTTCCTGTGTGTTTTCTCTGAGATTCCTGTCTGCCTCAGTCTCCTGGAGCATCAACCTCAGAACACATCTTCGCCCTGGCAGGGGACAATCCTTCCCACAGCAGCAACTGAATCCAGTTTTCAGTTTTCCCAGCATTGCAGAACCAGCTTCAATGATATCAGCTCCTTCTTACTGGCACCCCCACTAAGTGCCGGTGACAGCCCTATGGGACCCCTCTTCTGAGCTCAGAAATGGCAGCACTACTGAGCGGCAGCCCCCATTCTGAGCAGCAGCCCCCATTCTGAGAGGTGTGGCATGCTAATCCTGTCTAGCCAAAGGCCAGGAGAAACATGACTGAATGACAAATTTTCACACTCCCTCTGTAGAAAATGTAAAGAATGCAAGTTTGTGTTCAGGGTTCTAATAGAGCAAATAGGAGTAACAAGTCATGGCTTTAGAGCAGGAGGATTATTTCTCACATGCTCTTACTTGTGCTTTACTGGATTGTATTTTTTGAGCTTGTTAATATCACCACTTTCACTAACTTCAACTTCTTTGTTTTTCCTAAGAGTTTATATGTTTTCAAAGGCCAAGATTGTAAACCTATACGGATTAGAAAATCTGTTTTGTATGTTCAGTACACTGACAGTGCTCAACATGTCTGAAATGACAACAAAGGAGTCAGTCATATGGTCTCCGCTGTAGTTGCTGATTCCTGCGCTGTGAACAGCAAGTTGCCAGAAAGGCTCTACCTACACAGTCTGTAGAGATAGGCTTGTCCCTCAAAATAGAATGGTAACTTTATAACAACCTTAATTCTAAGTGCCAGCAGGGAGAAAATGTAAGTAGCAGCACAAAATGGCAAATTGCAGTTTCTACAGAGCAAAGGGGGAAAAGAGCCAAACAAAATTAAAAAACAAACAAACAAAACCTCGAGAAACTCAGGAGAGTTACAGTGTGATTGCTCCAGTAATGCTTTCTTGAAACAGCAGTCTCTGGGGCCTGCTTATTGGCAATACTGAAACTGAAGAGTAACTGAAGGGGTGAATAATACAACGAAAGCGCAGAAGTACTAGCCTTATGAGGCTGTTTATTCTGCAGCAGTTTCATCCAGAGCAAGCTGACCGCTTTTATAATGCCTCAAATTAAACAGCAGGTACCTACAGCCTCCAAATAAGCAATATCAAGCATTAGCCAACGTTCAGACCTGAAACATTGCAGAGGCAGAGCTAGAAGATTTCTCAAAGTAGTTTCTCTCCTTTTTTTCCCCGTTTTTATCTTCACATTCTTAAAAGTGATAGGAATAAAATTCCAGTTCCATGTCCTTCTGTTGTTGTAGATTTCATTGTCTTCCTTCCTATACAAAGAAGGGCACTTTTTATTTAGGTCAAGGCCTAAGTTTTGGTTCAAACCACCCATGTAAGTATCTTGGAAATGTTCATACTCAAAACACTTTGCTTATCATCCTCTCGCTTATTCTTTAGAAATAATAAATCTTAAGAGATATTAGCATTTGTTCCGGACAATTTTCCAGAAGATAATGTCCTGGACTCAAATACAGTCAAAATCTCAGTATTAGAAGGGAGCCAAAGGTCATCTAGACCAAGACTCAGCAAACTTCCTGTAAATGGCCAAATACTGAGAATTTTTGGCTTCATGGGCCACACAGCCTCTTTCATACTGCTCAACTCTGCCTTTGTAGCATGAAAGCAGTATCTTCAATACATAAATGTATGAGTGTGGCTGTACTCCAATAAAGTTTTATTTACAAATACAGGCAATGGGCCACATTTGGCCCATGGGTCAAAGTTTATGACTCTTGGCTTGATTTAGACCATTGAACCATGAGATGGAAAAGAATGACAGAAAGAAGAAACTCCTTTAAGCTGGGGGGAGAAAGTGGTTCTGAATATCTGACATCTTTTTTTTACCTTTTTTTTAGGTATTAGATTCCAATAGTTAAGAGTATAAATCCTAAGTATACAGCTTGATAAGTTATAAAATATGAATATACCCCCATAGACACCACCCAGATCACTATACAGAACATCAACATCCCTAGAAATCTCTCTTATCTCCCTTCCAAATCAATTACCCACAGAATAACCACTATTTTTAGTTCATCAGTATAAATGAATGCTCCTTATTCTTAAATGTTATATAAATGAATTGGCTGTTTATAATTTCTTGTGTGATGTTTCTGTTTCTCTACTTTATGATCAAGGAATTACTTACCATTTTATAAAATTCTTGCTTTAAAATGTGAAATTTCAAACATATTTATTACAGCATTATTTATGTCAATACTGAATACTTACGATAGTGCAATGGTTAGAGAAGTGTGCTACACTTTGAGGGAAGGCCACTCCGCCAGCTACTCCCCTCTCTCCAATTTCAGCTAGGTCACAGGTGACCCTCATTTAAAATTCCTAAGCTTTGTAGTGCTAGGTTTTTTAGTCATCCACACAGCTATTCACTTTCTCAGAACATTATCCTTGAGGAGAATGTCAAGACTTTGAGAGGCAGTTGGGTTTATTAATTAAGAACATGAACTTTGGATTTAGACAGCTCAGATTCAACTTCTAGGTCTTTTACATACTTGCTATTTGAACTTTGGTAAGATACTTAACCAATCGGTGCCTGTTCTTAACAATAATGCCTACCTTATAGGGTTGATGTAAGGATTAAATTAATTAATGCATGTAAAGCACTTGGAATAAAGCCTGACACATAGTAAGCTACACTACATAGTGATAGCAATTAACTCTGAAACGCAAAGCCTTCCAGCTCATCTCTTTTGTGTAATAGTCAAGGTTTTATAATTCTAGTCCCCATAGTCATAAAACATTGCATATAAATGTTTAGTCAAAGTCTCCAAACTGGACTGATACAGACATAAAGAGAACACAACACAAAACAGAATATATCACATGAACTATAACTTTAAAACGATATGCATGCATGCAGGAAACATGCTGGGATGAATAAGTCAAGGTCCCAGCGGTTGTCTCCAAGCTGTGAGATTAGGAAAATCTTTCATTATCTCCTTTATATAGTTTTTTATAATTTCCAATAAAATAAACACATGTAACTTTTAATTCTAACAACAGAACTGTCCTCATATGTAGCTTACTTAAAATGATGTACAAAACCTGTGTTTGAGTGCTGGAACTTCATATAGCAGAGGCATAGTGTTAGGCAAGTCGACTGGAATATCTAAATTTAGGTTTGCTGGTATTTAAAAGGGGAGTCATATCCTTACTTCAGTTGGTTGTAGATATTAAAGGCGAAATCACATGAGGAAACCATTTTGTAATGTAATGCACTATACAAATGTAAGAAATTTCATTGATTTATTAGGTTTAAAAAAGCATATAAGGTAATATTTCTAGAAACTCAAGGTGTTCATTTATACTCAGGACATTAGAGGAAAAGTGAACAAAACTTCCAGCTAGGAAAGTGATTTAAAAGCTTATTAAACCATTGTGCCTTCACTTCCTTTATGAATAATCACAGGAGACCATTGGCTGGCTTGTTCTTGCTCATATGAGAGAAAACCCATATGAATACACCATGTTTGCTAAAAAGATTCCTGTACTACAAAAATTGATTGAAAGTCTGCCATGAGCCAGGCATTATGCTAGTTATTAGGGATATAAAAATGAGTAAGACATCATTATTCTAAAAAATTTCTCAGTGCAGAAAATTTGGAGACAATTCTATGCATTTTTATTCTACCTTAATCTAGGCTAGTATATCTTTTTTTTTAAGATTTTTTAAAATTTACTTTCAGAGGGGAGAAAGAGAGGGAGAGAAACATCAATGTGTGGTTGCCTCTCATGCACCCCCTACTGAGGACCTGGCCTACAACCCAGGCATGTGCCCTGACTAGGAATTGAACCATCAACCCTTTGGTTCACAGGCTGGCACTCAATCCACTCAGCCACATCAGCCAGGGCTAAGATGTTATATCTTTTTAATCTTTGTGGAATATGCTTTAGTTGTTGTAGTTCCTATTGCTTTTCACAAATTAAAGATTGACTTTGATGTTGTTCATACATACACACACCCCTATTGATTTTGATTGTCAAACTTGGCATACAGATCAAGAAGCAAGATCTGTTCCTTTCATTATTGAGCACTTTTCAGCTCACATGGTTACCAGTTTGTTCACTAAGATGGTGAGTCTGGGAAGTAATTCATAAGATTGAACTGAATAAAATTAATTTATCAATTTCTTCTACTCTAATTGTATGAACTCTTCGAAGAATTCTCCTTTCTTTGATCTTCAACTTATTTCCCCCAAAGCCAATTGCTGAGATTGCCACAGTGAAATTTAAGACTAGGAATTGGAGGAGAGATTAAAAATCAACTTTTCTGTGTCTGTTTTACTAGTCATCACGTCACCTTTTGTCACAAACACATAATAAACAGAAGAAGATGGATCTCAGAAAAGTTTAGTGAAAGTACTGCACTTCATGACTGGGGAAGTAGTGTAACAGGGTACAGCCAAGAGGGGGGGCCCAAATAGGGATTTGTGATGGGGTCCAGAACTCAAGGTGTCCAGGAAATAATATAAAAATATGTGTAGGATGTCCTCACCCCTATAAGTCTGAACTGGGGGAATGGGACACATGGAGCAGGGCCATTCAGAGCTCTTTTGTATAGCAACAGCTTTGCAGCCAACCTCTGGCATGGCCATTTAACATATCTATAACATTTAACTGGTTTCATGGATGTGTTAAATAGCTGTGGCCATGCTTTGAGCCAGGGGGATGGAAGTGACTTCCATGCAAGATGTAACTGGGAGGCAGCTCCCCCTGGTTACAGTGCCTGTGTGAGAGCTTGGAGATGATTGGCTCCATGCCATGGGGCCACACCTTCCCAGACTCACTACAGTGGCCCAGAAAAGCTGAAAGAATGCAGGAATGCTGGCAGGTGTAGGAGGAGTCAGAAATGGGGCTGCAGAGGAAGACTGGCATGGGGATTTAAACCCCAGACATGGCAGCTATGCAAAGAGAGGACTATGCGGCTGTGACAATAGAAATGGAGAACCACGTGGCTTTGGCAGAGTGGGGACCCTGCAATTTTGGTGAGAGTGAGGACCACGTGGCTTAGGAAGCAGGAGAGACTTTGCCTGGAAGAAAAGGGGTGAAAGGACTCTTGCTGGTGGGCTATGAGAAGGTGCCACATGGCTTTGGATTAACTGGAGATCCTGGTGGCAACACAGCTGCTGGTGATGGGAACCCAAATCATGGACTTCTACTTCTTTTCCTGAGATATGGTACCCCAGATTAGAGCAGAGGGAGAAGGAAGGGCTGTGTGCATCTGTGGGTATCCTAAAGAACTTGAATATTTTAATGAAGATATTAAGTCACTACGCTAAGTCTGTATAGCCTTAAATAAATAATTCCTTTCCTTTTCACAAATCTCTGGCATTGAAAGATGTCTTTCCTCTGGAGGCAGCAGGCATAGGGAACCTAGTGGGAGTCCTTTCAGTAACAGTATATCGTATACCCCCCTTGGCTCTGTCCTGTAACAGTAGCTTGAGTTGCGGGGGTGGGGGGGACCTTTAGGTACAGAAACACAAGACTTAGGTCTTAGTCCGATGCTCCCACCTTGGCTCCTCACTAGCTGTGTAAATTTAGTAGTCTCAATTTTCTCCAAGACTCAATTTCCTCAGCAAAGAAGGCAGCTTAATAAACACAGGAATGCTATAAAACGCAAAGGATCTTACACTCTTTCTTTCAGATTTATCCAAAGCAGTCTTTGATAATGAACATAAAATACATTGATCTACCTGTTTCTCTTACAAGGCAGTTATAAAATTGTGAGGAAATCAAAAGAGTAAACTGCGATCCTTTCACCTCCCTTATTGGGAATATCATTGAGGAAAAGAAAAGAAGCAGGCAAACTAGTAGATTTAAATTCCCCGTCAGTTGGATATCTGGGTAAATATTGAATGTATACTAGAAAGAAAAGACTTTATCTCTGAAATGCCTTTACATTTCATAGATGTCCCTGATATCCCTGGCTAAGAATTAACTGCAGTGAATAAGACTTAGGATCTAGGAGGCATAGGTCCTTGAAGGATATCATATGAACTACACAATCCTATGGGCTATAAAATGAAAATGTTTCATAATCATGCTACTCCCTACAGTATGACAAGCCTAGCAAACCACACTTAGGGACTTCATCTGATCTCATTCAGGGGGGCATACCTGACATGGGATGGGAAAGAAGAACCTTGTGAACTTTGCTTGATGTCCCAGACCCCTCTCTGCTTCATCTAAGCTTTCTAATGGCCTTCATCCTCATTGTTTGTGTAGCAAACATTGATACCATGTAAGATCTCTGATTCCTGTGAATCTGACTTGGCAATCCAGAAATAGTTCAGAACAATATCAATAGCAATCACAACAATCCTGCGAATGAGTTTCTACTGTGGTAAGGTGATTCTTTGTATCTGCTTGTCTGTCTTTCCAATTGTGGGGATGCAGTTTGCTTTGTAACTTCACTTCTCTGAAGGATTCAAGGACAGTTGTTCAACTTTATTTGTTGTTAGGATGAAGTGGCAATTTCTAAGCCCTTTACATGCCAGACTAGAAACCTGAAGCCAGTTTATATTAATTTTAACAATGATAGAACAGGGAAGCAGAATGTTAATGATAGTGGGATAGGTAACAATAAGAAGATATTTTATACCAGATTCACGTTCTTGGTTAAAATGGTCCATATTTTCCAGCAGACAATAAGTAAATTACAGGATATTTCCTTTAATATATTTATGTAATTTAGTTGTCTTCTCAAATATTTTACCACTATAAATTCTAATTGCAAGAGATTTTAAATATTGCTGTTTTAATTTAAATATTTAAATACATTCAAAAGTATTGAAAATATATTTCCAAAGTGAACAGAGGTCCAGAAACTTATTACATTGGAAAAATGGTGCTTAAATTATTTTACAAAATTCTACATATCATAACTGCCCCTTGTAGCTAATTTGTACCACTAAATCATCCTACATTGTATTGACTAGTTGTAAAATAGGGGAAGAACTATCACTCAATTCACTTCTTCACTGAAAAACAACAACAACAACAAAAACACCATATTAGCTACAGAAGTATTTAAGAGATCTAGCAATGAAGGCAACGCAAAGGAACTAGAATTAAATAGGAGTCACAAGAAAAGATTTAATGTCTCACATAGAAACATGAAAAAATTAATGAAGAGTAAGAATGAAGTGGCAACATGGTAATTTTGGAAACAGCAACAATACTTTATGCAACCTATTCACTATTTGTTTGAAAATGATTAATGTTTATGTGTATCATTTGACTTCTCTAATCCTTTTATCATATATGCAAAGTGAAAATAGTATTACATACTCTACTTTTGTGAGTTGTAAGCCTTTACATTGAGAAAATGCAAATTCCTCTAATACAACATTTATTGAATAGCACTTTATTTGTCCTCACATTTATCTCACTGAACCTGAGTTTCTTGGTGGTAGGTTCCATGTGTCTTCTTCAGATTTCCAACCTTACCCTCTAGCATAGTGCCTGCCATATAGTGAGTTTAATACGTACTCATTGGAAACAATAAGAAGAGAGGGAGAGAAGGAAAAAGAGGATAAGGAAAGTGAAAAAGAGGATAAGGAAAGTAAAAAAGAAAGAAGGGAGGGAGGGAATGAGAGAGGAAGGAAAAGAGAGAAGGAAGACAAAAGTAAGAAAAGATGGAAGGAAAGACAGAAAGATTGCTTTAGTGATCCAAGAAAGAGTAAGTAGAACAAAATTTATCAATACTTTAAGTCCTAGCCGAAGCCCTTTGTCGAGAAGAGATAAAAGACTGTGGCTAAAAGGAGCAAAGTCTGATCTCACAGATGAATGAAGTAACAGTAAAAGGGGAACTTCAAGTGATGCCAATAATGAGTTGTATTTATGGTACTTTGTAAGCATATGTGCCTAGCTGACTTTAATATCAATAGTTTTTTAGTCCATTTACCCCATTGTCCTTCAGGGTGTCAGGGAAATAAATTATAATGCATGCAGGGTAAACAGAGGCAGTCTGGCTTCCTCACCCAGGTGTCTGGGCAACTAAGGGAAACAGTTTCCTGTAACCTTGAGAATGGGCCTGATAAGTAATGTTCTCATAGCCTTGAGGCTGGGTCCGATAAATGGCTCCCATAACATTAAGTGTGCACTCGCATGCACAGAATCACGCTATGTTATACAATATCTTGATTTTCTGCCAGCTTTATTTGTCTCTCATGTTTAAGGGGATAGGGGCTTTCCATTGGACACATGCAGCTTGCAGCACGTGTGGCTCACCCACTCACCCTTGAATAAAGGCATGCCAAGTATCCCCACACATCTTCTTCCATCTGCCCAACTCCAGAGTGGACCTGCCAGGCCATGACAGGCTGCAAGACAATGCATTAGTCCAGTATCACTATAAAAAGATATAAACATATACATAATTCTCTATTCCACCAAGAAAATGAGGCAGCAATTTTGACACATAATAATGTTATTCTATGAGCACCGTATTTTTAAATACCATTGTCAAGAAACATAGCCTCATTGAATATAGTTCTATATCTATAAAGAGCAGTTCAAGAGAGGATAAAGTAGTACCTGAAACAGATATTCTGTTTCCTTCTCTCTCTCTCAGTCTGTCTCTCTCTCATACACACACCCTTTTTACCTTATTTATCAAAATAACTAAATTTCTCCAATAGCTAATCACCCTCCCTCCAAATTTAAGTCTAGCATGTTAGCTCCTGACAGTTCACTTACCCATATTACTAGCATTAAAATAAATAAACAGTTCTTTTTTTCTTACCCTTTTTGGCAGATTCTAAAGTTTTGCTAGTTTTACTTCAACCCTGCACTTTCTTTTTTTATGCACTATTTATTTCTTGTTTTATTTCTTCCATCCTCCTCTATTCCCTGAAGAAAAGAAGATTACCATTCCAGATTCAAGCACTCATGACTTTACAGTGCCCAAATGCTACAGTTGATTTAAGAAGGGCCTCAAGCAGTAATGTCACCTTTCTTAGGAGACACATATACCAAAGCCACAGCCTGGCCCTTGGGAGGAATATTGGATTTGAACTGGGGCAACTTGGGCTTCTCTCTTCTCTATCCTAATGCAATTCATCACTGCCAGCATGACTTCAGCAAAGGCATCCAGAGGAAAATATGCCCCAGAATGTCCCCTGTTCCGTCTGTTTTTATGCTTTTATTTCCAAATACTATGGAAGCCACCAAGCCACATAACATCTTCTTTGGATCTTCATAAACTAAAATAAATTTTTTTCTTTACACAAAGTACCTTCAATGAAAAGGTTGTGCTTTGTTTATTTTCATATCTGAAGTCTCCTGTTGCTAGCATCAGTGAGTTGGAGATAATGTGCTCAAACAAAACATCTTACTGTGAATACTTCCTCCATTCATTTTGCATTTCTGTGATACTGCTGACCTCTAGCGTTCCGAACACCAATACTTTCTGTAACTTCATTTGTACTCATTATTTTCAAAAGTTCATGGGTTTGTCTCTTCTATTAGTGGAATCTGATAAAAAATTCTAAGTTCAATAATAAACAATTACCTTTAAATATAAGAACTGAAACTGAGAATTAAGGTTGAGGAACTTTTGAAAATATTAAGTTTTAGAAGAGATATTAACAGTTTTATTATTTTTTAATTTTTATTGAATGTATTGGGTTGAATTTAGTTAATAAAATTATGTAGGCTTCAGGTTCTACAATACATACATCATCTGTATATCATATTGTGTGTTCACTACCCCAAGTCAAGTCTCCTTCCATAACCATTTATCCCAGCTTTACCTTCTGAAGAATCTAATGGACAAAATAAACTACCAAACAAAATAGAAACAGTCTCATAAATACAGAGAACAGACTGACCACTGTCAGAAGGGAAAGCGGTTGTGGAGCTGGGTGATGAAGGGGAAGGGATTAAGCCAAGAAAAAACTTCATAGATGCAGACAACATATGGTGATTACCACAGGGAAAGCAGGGTGGGGAGGTAAAAGTGGATAAAGGGAGGATAAATGGTAATAGAGATATAAAAATTTTTCATTGTTATCACAGGCATTCCCTTTGAGGCTTCTCAAACTGAACATAGTCCAACACCAAATTCCAAAGTCCTCTTATAGTATTCAGCCTTCCATTTGTTCATACTAAAAACCTTGGAGTTAACACTGACTTCTTTACTTCTTTCACACTACAAATCTATGGGAAAGCCTGTGGGTTCTACTATTGAACACATCAGAATTCAGCCACTTTTCACACTCTTGCCACCATTACTGTGTCCCCAGTCACATGTTCTCTTGCTGGGATTACGGTGATAACCTTCTAATCAGTCTCCCTAAGGCTATGGAATCTATTAGCTTTAGCAGCCACCAGGGTGGCTTCCAAGGCTGTCAAAGAAAGGACTGAAGTCTGGAGAAGACAACAAATCCCTAGCCGACCTGCCTGCACACCCCGCATCCCTAACCTCATCTTTCACAACACTTCTCTCTCTGTGTGCGTCTCTCTCTGACCCAGCCGCACTACACTCTTGGCTATTTCTTTTTTAGTTTAATAATATATTTTATTGAACCCAATATATTCGAAATATTTTTACTTGAACATGTAATCAATGTAAAAATACTAACAATGTTTTTCAAATGGTTTTTAATTTTCAGTTACTGTTGCCATACAAGTTTCATGTATAAAACATAGTGATTAGACATTTATATAACTTACAAAGTAATCACCCCAATAAGTCTAGAACCCATCTGACACTATACATAGTTACCACAATACTATTGACTATGTTCCTTATGTTGTGCTTTACATCCCCATGACTATTTTTATAACTGGCAGTTCGTATGTCTTAATTTTCCACCCCTCCTCACAACACCATTTGGCAACGATCACTTTTTTCTCTGTATCTATGAGTTTGTTTTTTGTTTTGTTTTGCTAGTTTGTTTATCTGTTTAGATTTCACAAATAAGTGAAATTATCTGGTATTTGTCATTTTCTGTCTGACTTATTTCACTTAGCACAATACCCTCTAGGTCCATCCATGTTGCAAATGGCAATATTTCAGTCATTGAGTAATATTCAATTGCATATATATACACCACTTCTTTATTCATTTTTAAATTGATGGACACTTAGATTGCTTTCATATCATGGCTAATGTAAACAATGCTTCACTGAACATAAAGGGTGCACATATCTTTTCAAATTAGTACTTTGGATTTCTTCATCTAAATATCCAGAAGTGGAAGTGGCGGGTCATACACTGTTCTTTATTATTAATTTCCACAGTGGCTGCAACAATCTGCATCCCCACCAACTGTGCACAAGGGTTCCTTTTTCTCCACATCCCCACTAACACTTGTTTGTTGATTTCTTAATGATTGCCATTCTCAGAGATGTGAGGTGGTATCTCACTGTGGTTTTAATTTGCATTTTGCTGATAATTACTTGTGTTGAGCATCTTTTCATATTTCTCTTGTCCATCCACACGTCTTCTTTGGAGAAATGTCTATTCAGGCTCTCTGCCTACTTTTTAGTAAAATTGTGTGTGGTTTTGGTGTTAAGCTCCAAGTTCCTTGTATATTTTGGATATTAAGCCTTTATCAGATGTGTCATTGGCCAATAACTTCTCCCATTCAGTAGGCCGTCTTTTGGTTTGGGTTTTGGTTTTTTGATTATTTCTTTTACTGTGCAACAATTCTTCAGTTTGATGTAGTACAATTTGTTTATTTTTTCTTCTGTTTTCTTTTTGCTCCAGGAGACATATCTAAAAATATAATGATTACTAAGAGTGATGTCAAAGAGTTTACTCTCTGTTTTCCTCTAGGAGTTTTATGGTTTGGGGTCTGACATTTAAGTCTTTAATCCATTTTGAGTTTATTTTTAAATAGTTGTAAAAAAGTTTCACTCTTTTCCCTAACACCATTTTCTCTAACACCATTTATTGCAGAAACTATCTTTACCCCATTGTACATTCTTGTCTCCTTTGTCATAGATTAATTGACCACATATGCATGAGTTTATTTCTGGGTTCTATTCTGTTCTATTGGTGTATGTGTCTGTTTTTATACCAGTACCAGGTTCTTTTGATTACTAAAATTTTGTAGTATAGTTTGAGATCATGTAGCATGATGCCTCCAACTTTGTTGTTCTTTTACAATATTGCTTTTGCTATTTTGGATCTTTTGTGATTACATAAAATTTTAGGGTTATTTGTTTTAGTCCTTTGACAAATGTCATTGCTGTTTGTATTAGGATGGCATGGAGGTAGATTGCCTTGGGCAATATGGACATTTTAATGATATTAATTTTTCTATCACTGAGCATGGTCTATCCCATTTATTTGTATTTTCAATTCCTTTATTCAATGAATTATAGTTTTCTGAGTAACAGGGCTTTTTTTTTTACCTTTTTGGTTAAATGTATTTCTAGGTATACTATTCTTTTTGATGCAATCAAATAGCATTCTTCTTTTCCTAATTTCACTATCTGATACTTTGTCATTGGTGTATAAAAATGTAAACAATTTCCAAATATTAATTTTATATCCTTTACTAAATTCATTTATCACTTCCACAGGTTTATAGTGGATTCTTTAGGGTTCTGTTAGGTAGCAAATAGGAATGAACAGCCTGAAGGGAAACAAAGGCAGGGACCTCACCATAACAATCTAACAAAGAACTTAATATAGGAGGCTGGAAGCAAAGGAAGACATGTCTCACCAATTAATTCAGCAGTCCTGAGCTCGATTTGATAACATTCCCTGGTGTCCTAAGCATCACATGCAAAATAGTGCAGGAGAAAGGGGAGTCTTTGAGACTGTACTGAGAAAGGGAGGCTTCTCTAAGCTTCTGTAACAATCTCACTAAGATTGTAGGTCTTATCACAAACAGGAATAGCACAGGAGGAGGGTGGAGGGGAGTCCTTGAGATTCTATGCTGGGAAGAGGAGCCTCTCTAACAATTTCACTAAAACAAAGAGTATTTACTAAACTGAGAAAAAAAAGTTTTGTAGCTAGCTGTACATTATTCCTAAGATTTAGAATGGAGAGAAGAAGGGGTATCTCTAGAATCCAGCTCGGGGGTTATGAGGTATATAACCCCTGAACCCCAATAGTCAGGCAGTCAGATTAGCCAAGTGCCACTTGTAGCGTTTTGCTCAAGTGTGTAAATAAACCTGCCATCGCATTTCTACCATACACGTTTGTCTTTCACTTGAATTGATTCCTTGCAAGTGAGACAAGAACCAAGGTAGGGGCGGGGGGCCTCCTGACTCAACACTCTCTCTCCTCTCCATAACAGTTCTCTCTATATATAGTATCATGTCATCTGAAAATAATGACAGTTTTACTTTTCCCTTTTCCATTTGAAGGCCTTTTATTTCTTTTTTTCATCCAATTGTTGTGGCTAGAACTTTCAATACTATGTTGAATGCAATTGGTGACAGTGGTCATCCTTGCCTTATTCCTGATCTTAAAGAAAATGCTTTCAGGCCCTGGCTGGGTATCTCAATTGGTTAGAGTGTCATCCCCATACACTGAGGCTAAGGGTTCAATCCCTGGTCAGGGCACATACAAGAATTCATCAGTGAATGCATAAATAAGTAGAACAACAAATAAATCTTCTTTCTCTCTAAGTCAGTAAATTAAGAAAAGGGAGAAAATAAATATTTTCATCTCTTCATCATTGAGTATGATGTTAGCTGTGGGTTTGTCATATATGCCTTTTGTTATGTTGAGGTATGTTTCCTCTATTCCCATTTTGCTGAGCATTTTTGTCATAAATGGGTGCAGAATTTTGTCAAATGCTTTCTCTGCCTCCATTGATATTACAATATGATGTTTACCCTTCATTTTGTTTATGTGATATATCATATTAATTGATTTGCAGAGACTGAAACAGCCTTTCTTCCTGGGAATAAATCCCACTTGATCACATGTATGATCTTTTTAATGTATTGTTGAATTCGGTTTGCTAATATTTTGTTGAGGATTTTTGCATCTATTTTCACCAGGGATATTGGCCTATGATTTTCTTTTTATGCAGTGAATTTGTCTGGTTTAGATATCAGGGTAATGCTGACCTCATAAAATGAATTTGAGAGCCTTCTTTCCTCTTAAAATTTTTGGTAATAGTTCAATAGAGATAGGTATTAATTCTTTGACTAAAGGCTTCGTCCTGCTCCTAGGCCCCTGACTTCCCTTTTATTAGAGTTTTTACTTTAGAAAACTTGTAACTGTGATTCTTCCTCTACCCTTTTTGGACCAAACACTTTTAAATGTTTCTTGTCAGTTTCAGATTTAGGGATGTCTTTCTCATAGGCCTGAGAGCCAATGCTTTAAAATGAAAACATCAAGAAACACAGTGCCCCTATCTCCCAGTCTTTGTGGGTTGGTAAGAGTCTAACTTCCTTATTTTACTTGTAACACCATCTCCTGTCTGTGAAAAGAAAAGAAGCTTTTCTTTTGCGTAATACCAATTAATAGACACAGGTGGCCTTTGATTCCTCCACCAAAACAGCTCTTAAAAGTGTCCAGCCCTTTGTTTGTAGACTTGATGAGTTGTCTGGCTTGCCTATTACAGTAGTCTTAAACAGGTTATTCTCAGTTTAACTTTTGACAGCACCAAGTGGACTAATTCCTTAGGGTCTGAGTATCAGCTGTTCCCTCACTCTGGAATGTGTCCACCACTCTGCATGACTTGCCCCTCACTTCTTTTAGACCTTTGTTCAAAAAGCCACCCTACTCATGAGCTTTCCTACCCTACATAAAATAACAAATTCTATATCTTCCCCCATCTTCTATCTACTTTAACTTGTGTCATTCTTCTCCAAGAAATGTATCACCATTTAAATTAATCACATAGTTATTGGCTGTCTCTTCCTACCACAATATAACTTCCATGGGGGTGGGCGGTAGACAGAATATTTTTTCTGGTTTGTTTACTGATAAATCCCTGGCATTTTGATAAAGATATTGAGTAACTACTTAACTAAATATTTGTTTCATGAAAGAACAGAAATGAATTGAAAAATAAATGGCCATAGAGTGACTTTTTGTGACTTTAGTGCAAAGCCTGTTTGAACTTTAGTAATTTAGTTATCAAAAACTTAAGAATTCCCAACTTCAACAGATAGAGCACCTTCATTAGTAAGTAAGTATGTAATGAAGCAAGTATATAATGCATTACAAATGGGATTTTACCTAGGACCTAGACAGATATGAAGAAAAGTAAGAAAAGGTAATAATTTAAAAAGTTTCCGTCAGAAGAAACACGCTTCATAGGTGTATCACTTTCTTTTGCATCCTCTGAGTTTCTGATTCAGCAACTCTATTAAAGAATCAACTAAACAGATTCTAGAAGGCATTTTAGAAGACATGACAATCAATAAAAATGTATTTATTATAAAAGATAATGTTCTGATAAGAAATAAAACAATTTTGAAATGGAAATTAAGAAGAGAGCTAACGTATAATAGTAATTAAATATCTGGAGGAAAACAGAGGTATGTTTTAAAAGAGAAGCTTGTGAACTGCTGGTTAACTGGAATATTTGGGAGAAGGCACAACATTGGGGGAACGAGAGTTGTTACTGGGCCTTTGTCTACATCCCATTCATCACTGCACTACAAGCCTGAAAATAACATGACACTTCAAAAAAAAATAGCAATCTGTCACCTAACTTATGAAATGCTGAAAAGTTATTATCCCTTAATGTGAGTATCTTCAATACTATTCAAATAAAAATTATAAAAGCAAATATATAGGAAGTGTTTACAGGTACTATTTAAAATAGTTTACATGGACCATCTTATTTACTCCTCTCGACTCCATGAGGTTTTATTATTATCCTCATTTTGGCAGTTAAATGAGGATAATAATAAAACCTCATGGAGTCGAGAGGAGTAAATAAGATGGTACACCACTGGTACACCAGTGAGAAGCAGAATCAGGACAGTTACATAAAAAAAATCAAATGAAGATGTTGGATAAATTATTATATAAAAATTGGTTAGGTACTAGATAAAAGAATGAGCAGTAGTTGGCATAAGAAATATAAAATTACCCTATTTTCCACTACAATGCCCTAAAATATCTGTCTAAAGAGAACTGCATCATTAATGTCCACTCAGAGCTTGCCAGTGGCTTCCCCAGACCCTCAAGAAAAGATTGTTTATGATTTGTTCCTTTCACAATGTACCGTGACCTCATTCAAATCCTGCAGCCAATTTGTAGCATTTTGTAGAGGCCCTATTGTCAATGGTACAGCATCTTTTATTTTTAAAAAGCCTAATTGGTGATCTTGCATCTGCACATTGCAAAACTAAAATAAACATGTGCCCTCTCCAAGGTCATTTTCAAACAACAAAGAAAAAAATTTGTATTTAAAACCCTGGCTAGAGGTTATGAACATAGACTGTATAATCAGAGGAACTTAGGTTCAAAATGGACCTTGGCATTTATTGGTTGTTGAGCAACTTACTGAACTATTTGGGACTATAGTTTTCTCATTTCTAAAGTAGACAGATAAAATTAGTGCATATTTTAAAGAATATAATAATAATGACATGCAATTACATGTGTAACTCCCAGTAAGTGACTGACTACCATAGAACAAGCACAGTACAGAGGTTTACTTTACGGTTGGTGTCATCACTGTCACTCTAAGCAAAATCACAATCAACATGTAACATTTCAGTAAAGTATAACTTTTGTTAGAGATATAAATTATTGTTAATTATATTAATATGGAATGTATTATAACATAATTTTCAACTTTAGAAAAATAGTAATGTTTATTCATTAGAATACATGCTAATTTGTATTCAACTTAAATACCATTTCTTTTTCTGAT
The DNA here is from genome assembly GCA_039655065.1 of Glossophaga mutica. Lineage (NCBI taxonomy): Eukaryota > Metazoa > Chordata > Mammalia > Chiroptera > Phyllostomidae > Glossophaga > Glossophaga mutica. The sequence goes on from CM077304.1 coordinate 82,670,495, forward strand.
AGACTGTAAGCTCATTGAAGACAGATTAAATCTCCTTTATCTGATCCAGTGAATCTTTATTCATTACCTGCTCTGTGTCAGCCATCATTCTAGGCTCAGAGAAATCACAATAAACTAAAAAGAAAAGTACGTACTTTCATGTGGCCTTTTTTAACATTTTATTTTTTATATGTTTTATATTATTGTTCAAGTACATATATCTCCATTTCCCCCCAACAACCTCCCCCACCCCAGCCATCTCCAACTCCCACCCTTGATCCTACCCCTTTTTGGCTTTGTCCATGAGTCCTTTATACATGTTCCTTGTCAACACTCCCCTCTTCCTCTCACCCATTATCCCTTTGCACCTCCCTTCTGGTTGTTGTCAGTTTGTTCTTAATTTCAGTGTCTCTGGTTGTATTTTGCCTCCTTGTTTGTTTTGTTGGTTAGGTTCCACTTATAGGTGAGATCATATGGTACCTGTCTTTCACCTCCTGGTTTACTTCACTCAGCATAATGCTCTCTAGTTCCATCCATGCTGTTGCAAAGGGTAGGAGTTCCTTCTTTCTTTCTGCTACATGGTATTCCATCATGTAAATGTACTACAGTTTTTTGATCTGCTCATTTACTGATGGGCACTTAGGTTGCTTCCAGCACTTGGCTATTGTAAATTGTGCTGCTATGAACATTGGGTTCCATAGATTCTTTTGGATTGGTGTTTCAGGATTCTTGGGGTATAATCCCAGCAGTGGAATTGCTGGGTCAAAAGGCAGTTCCATGTTTAGTTTTCTGAGGAAATCCCATACTGTTTTCCACAGTGTCTGCCCCAGTCTGCCTTCCCACCAACAGTGCACTAGAATTCTTTTTTCTCCACAACCTCGCCAGCACTCATTAGTGGTGATTTGGTTACAATGGCCATTCTGACATTACTGAAGGTAAAAACTAGCAATATACAAACAAATAAACATACAGTATATATACTATATAGTTAGAGGGATATCCTCAATATCTTGAATGGAATTGGTTCATAATAAACAGTTGATTAATATAAATTGAATTTAATTTCATTATTTTAAATTATGTCAATATAACATGAAGAATATGTAGAGGTGTGCTGGAGTGAGCTCTTTCCAGCTCAGGAAAGCCAATTGTGTGCATTTCTTCCTAATTCGGTGTTCAATTCTGCATATTCACTTTGGTAGTTTTAAATCAGCAATGTTAGGAGTTTTCACACAACAGAAATCACCAGTGCTATTTTTCTTAAGTACGAATTGTTCAACATTTATCAGCACTCCACCAGATAAAGGTTGACAAAGTATGGAATCTGAATATTGTGCACTTCTGAAAATGAAAAAGCCCTTAATATGTATAATAGCACATTAATAATTATATTGATATATTTTAGAGGTCAAATCTACAAATTAGGTAACATAACTTTAGTCTGAACATTATATATAAATATATAAAATTATTCCTTCAATAATGAGTTATTATCACTTGATTATTCAGGCCCATAGAAGAATCATAATATGAATAACCCACAAAATCAATTTAATTTTAAATATATCATTTTGATGAAACAATTTATATTTTGAATAAATGTTTATTTAGTATAATGTTATACAACTTTGTATGCTTTAAACAAAACTTACTAGCTATGAAGAGAAAAGAGAAGCTTCTGAGTATCAGGAGAAAGCAAATTTGAAATTATTTCCCTGTGGAAAATCTCATGAAAATCATTTAGATGACTTTATGCAGAGCTACTATGCCCTGGGCTAGAAATTTCCCAGGGCTGCATGTCTGGGGATTATAAATTATTAAATCATAATTTTAAAAAGAAAAACCAAAAGCATTTCGAATTCTGCTACAACAGTGATTTATTGTTTAATTTTTAGTGGAATAAAGTATTACATTTATTTTGTTTTTACTATGTTTTAAATATATTCCTCTTAAAATATTAGATACAGATTTGTTTCTTAATCAAGAATGTAACAAAGGGAAACATTTGTGCCTCCTCTGTCACCAGGAGATCTCATAAACAAGGAGCAAGTGAGCCTGAGAACTATCAATCTGTTCTCAAAAACAGTTTCAACATAGACATATCCTAAGAGTACAGTTAAAAACAAGCCTTTTGGCTCCCACAAGTAAGTCTAAGAAAAGAAAATTTTGGTCAAAATGTATAATAATTGAACTGTGAGATAAGAAGTTATGTGCATCGAGGAATAATGAATCAAATAAGAGAAATCCATGAATCAAAGAGCCCCCTAAGTAATAAGTACCTAATTTCTTATAAATGTGACCTTGTTTATTTGGAAAGTATGTTTGAGCAGTTCTATGTGACTTTAGAAGCAAAACATGCATGCCTGTCTCTCTTCCTGAGTTCTTTCCTGCACCCAAATATTGGCCAGCAGTGAAGTCATTTGAGGTTTATCAAACTTTTCATCTAGTGGTGCATTTCTAAATATGCTATGAATTCTATATACACTCAACATATAGTTTTTGTAATTATAAAGTTTTGACTGTGCCATTCAAATGTTTGATTGATCTGAAATTTATTTTGTGTCTGAGATTAGAGATCCATTATCTTTTTTGGCTACTCAGTTTCGTAAAACATTTATTTATTAGTGCCTCTTTTCTCCACTGATCTGCCGTACCACTTCTCCATATATCAGATTTGCATTATTTAGGTTGGTTTTCTGGTCTCTCTATTCTCTTCCATTTCTGCTTCAAAGAAAACAATGCCAATACTATGCTGTAATAAATATAAAATATAACTATAATATTTAATATCTTTATAAAAAGCCTTGAAATCTGACAGGGCAACTCTCTACTTTCCTCTGTTAGTCATGTCTTGGCTATTCTTGAGGCTTTGAAATTTCATATTAATTTTAGGATAAGTTTGCAAGTTTCATGAGAAGGATATGAACTCTGTCAGGATGTTGATTGATGTAATATTGAATAGGTCTGTTTGCAGATAATTGACTTTTTTAATATAATGTGTCTATGAGCATGGTGTGGCATTTCATTTATTTAGGTGGTGTTAATAACTCATGAAAGTTTTATAGATTTCTGCATAAAAGTCTTGCTCATTTGCTTGTTTTATTGCTATACATCTTACAGTTTTGTTTTTTATAAATATATCTTTTTAGCCTACATATCTTATTCTAAATATGTGTTAGTATATAAAAATATAACTGACCTTTGTATGTGTCCTATATCCCAAATTAACTAATCTCACTTGATAATTCTAACAATTTGTCTGCAAGTATTTGGCAATTTCTGTATAAGCAATTATATCACTTAGGACTAATGAATTCTTCCTTTAATTCCATTGTTATAGGATTTATTGCTTTTTCTCATCTTACTATGCTCACTAAGACCTCTAGGAAAATGGTGAATTGAAGTGGTGGTAGTGGGCATGCTTGTTTTGATCTTCAGTTTAAAGGAAATTATTTAGCATTCAGAGTTAAATATGTTCAGTGTAGAATTTTATAGATACCCTTCATCAGTTTCAAGAGATTTCTGTTATACCTATGAATATGTTAGATTATTTATCAAAAAGCATTAAGTTTGCTAATTGCTCACCTTAAAAGAGTAAGACTATCCTTGATTATCCAGGGAGATTAATTTTATCTGTCACCTTGCCTGAGTCATATATCCCAAATATTTAGTCAAATGTTATTCTGGATGTTTCTGTGAGGGTGTTTTTGAATGAGATTTGCATTTAAATCAGTGGAACTTTGAGTAAAGCCAATTGCTCTTCATAATGTGGCTGGGTTTCTCCAGTCCATTGAAGGCCTGAATAAAATCAAAGGCTGACCGTCTCTCCAAGCAAGAATGAATTCTCCAGACTGCCTTCGAACTCCATCTTCAATATTAGCTCTTTCTGGTTTTCCAAATAACTGTCTTTGAAATCAAGCTGTAACTCTTTGAGTCTCCAGCCTGCTGGCCTCCTTCATCAGAACTTGGATTTGCCAAGCCTTAACAATCATGAGTCAATTTTATCAAATCTCTTTCTCCTCTCTCTCTCTCTCTCTCTCTCTCTCTCTCTCTCTCTAGATGATAGAGAGATAGATATAAATATAGATATAGATAATATAGATATCTATTCATCTCACTGTTTTGTTTAAAAAAAAAAAAAACTCTAGTGAAGAATTTGGTACTGAGAGTAGCCCTGTAGGAACATAACATTTTTTATTTGATTTAATTTTTATTGCACATTTTTCTGTTATCATTTACTCCCCTGGTACCCCACCTTTCCTCAGTGATCACTACACTGTTGCCCATGTCCATGAGTCCTTTTTCTTTTTGCTCAACCCCCCCACACTCCTCTCTGCTTCTATCCATCATCCTGCTATGAGTCTGTCCCCATTTTCCTTATTAGTTGTTTGTTCATTGGATTCCACATATGAGTGAAATCATATGGTATTTATCTTTTTCTCAGACTGGCTTATTTCACTTAGCATGATGTTCTCCAGGTTCATCCATACTGGTCGCAAAGGGTGAATTATCTTCTTTTTTTACAGTTGAGTAGAATTCCATTGTGTAAATGTCCCATAATTGTTCGATCCACTCATCTACGATGGACACTTGGGCTGCTTCCGTATCTTGGTGATTATAATGCTGCAATGAACATAGTGGTGCTTATGTTCTTTCAAATCAGTATTTTGGGTTCCTTCAGATGTATTCCCAAAAGTGGGATTGCTGGGTCAAAATGGAGTGGTGGGAAGAAAATGCAGACAACTATACTCAAACAACAATAAAAAAAGTGCAGATCTGACTTACAGCCAAGATGGAGACTTAGGTAGACACACAGTGCCTCCTTACACAACCAAAAGAGGGACAACCACGAATTTAAAAGCAAAAAAAACAACCAGAACTGACAGAAAAAATCAAACTGTATGGAAGTCCAACAACCAAGGAGTTAAAGAAAAAAACATTCATTGAGGCTGGTAGGAAGGGTGGAGACAAGCAGCTGGGCAGAGAGGACTCATGGTAGGTGGTGGCTGGAGGACCAGGTGAGGTGGTGGCTGGGAGAGCTGCCACATTCATGTGCAGATAAACCGGGAGGAACAGCTGGAGAGCCAGATGGATCATGCAACCCAGGGCTCCGGTGAGGGAAAATAAAGCCTCAAACCTCTGACTGAAAACACCTGTAGGGGTTGAGGCAGCAACAGGAGAAAATCTCAGTCTCACAGGAGAGTTCTCTGGGGAGACCCACAGGGTCCTATAATGTACACAAGTCCACTCACCCGGGAATCGACACCAGAAGGGCCCAATTTGATTGTTGGTAGCAGGGGAAGTGTCTGAAAACTGGCAAAAAGCAGAACAAGCTACACTGTTCCCTCTTGGACCCCTCCCCCTACATACAGAATCACAGCTCCGGTGAGGGAAAATAAAGCCTCAAACCTCTGACTGAAAACACCTGTAGGGGTTGAGGCAGCAACAGGAGAAAATCTCAGTCTCACAGGAGAGTTCTCTGGGGAGACCCACAGGGTCCTATAATGTACACAAGTCCACTCACCCGGGAATCGACACCAGAAGGGCCCAATTTGATTGTTGGTAGCAGGGGAAGTGTCTGAAAACTGGCAAAAAGCAGAACAAGCTACACTGTTCCCTCTTGGACCCCTCCCCCTACATACAGCATCACAACGCAGTGATGCCCTGCCCTGGTGAACACCTAAGCTCTGCCCCTTACTATGTAACAGGTGCACAAAGAGATAAAAAATGGCCCAAATGAAAGAACAGATCAAAGCTCCAGAAAAAAATACAACTAAGCAATGAAGAGATAGTCAACCTACCAGATGCACAGTTCAAAACACTGGTAATCAGAATGCTCACAGAATTGATTGACCTCAGTCACAAAATAAAGTAACAAATGAAGGCTACTCAAAGTGAAATAAAGCAAAATGTACAGGGAACCAATGGTGGCAGAAAGGAAACTGGGACTCAAATCAACCATTTGGAGTAGAAGGAAGAAATAAACATTCAAATAGAACAGAATGAAGAAACAAGAATTCAAAAAAATGAGGAGAGGCTTACAAACGACCAGGACAACTTCAAATGTTCCAACATCTAAATCATAGAGGTGCCAGAAGGAGAAGAGTAAGAGCAAGAATCTGAAAACTTACTTGAAAAAATAATAAAGGAGAAATTTCCTGATCTGGCAAAGGAAATAGCCTTTCAGGAAGTCCAGGAAGCTCAGAGAGTCCCAAAGAAGTTGGACCCAAGGAGGAACACACCAAGGCACATCACAATTACATTAGCCAGTATTAAAGATAAGGAGAGAATCTTAAAAGCAGCAAGAGAAAAGGAGGGAGTTATTTACAAAGGAGTACCCATAAGACTGTCAGCTGATTTCTCAAAAGAAACCTTGTAGGCAAGAAGGGGCTGGAAAGAAGTATTCCAAGTCATGAAAGGCAAGGACCTATAGGGGACCAGTTTGTTTTGTCTGGCAAATATGACTCAGCTCTGTATGGAAAACCTACAGAAGCGAGGTGGTGGGCAGGAGCCAGACCTTCAAACCAAGTTTTCCCGTGGGAATCAGGCCTAGAAAATGCATACAGACTGTTATGGCTTGCTCTTGCTAAAACTCCCTCACCCTGGTCTAAAGCAACAAATGTGTATCATCTATCTTCAAGGTAATTTCCAAAGCCTGTGTGCATTTTCCCAAGGACAGAGCTAATCGACTCACCGCAATTCCCTTCTGCATATTATTTTCATTTCCTTGATTGTACCTCAAATGTAGACAATAATATTCTATGTAATAGATAATATATCTTTCTTTGTTGTAAGTCCCAAGAAAAACAATAAAAGCTTGGCTAGGCAAGGGTCGGGACATTCTCCTCTTGAGAGAGTGGCTGAGGCACTCAGAGGCACTCTCCCCTTGAAAGAGTGGCCATGCCAGTCCCTTTTCCCCCACAGGATTGCTGTCTCCTGTGCATTTTTTTCTCATCTTCAGTCACAACAGGTGGACTCTGCTGGCCAAAGTCTGCCACATCTGGTGCCCAGGAACAGGGACCCAGAGGCTATGAGCTGTCATTGTGGCCAACACACCAACATGGTTGGAACGCGTGCAACAGCCCAAGTAAGGCCGGACAACACCGAGTGCTTTTCTGTAAGGTCGCAGGGTGTGTTGGATTTCAGGGAAAATGGACATTTTTCCAAGGTCACCCTCTCTTAGGACCGCACTCTCTTTAGTAAGCAGAAGCCTTGCTCTCTCTCATTGACAATCACTGCACCTCAAGGGTATGGGTTGAGCAGTTAAGAGTCACAAGGGCAGTCATCACTAAAAGCCACCCATGACAGGATGGGTTAAACGTGGGCCAGGAAAGAACTTGGTTTCCTGCCAAGTGCAAGCAAAAGCCCACACAACGAAAGGTACACTGTAAAAAATACTCAAAAGCCCATCCCCGTAGCACAACCCCCAATCAGGTTTTAGGCTTGGGAGAGAGAGCAATGAATTTTCCTTTCCATTAGCTTGTTTTTCTTATAAGTGCCTCTGTGCATTTTTTGAAAGCTGCTTTTTGCAGCCCTTTTGATTCTGCCTTTTCCCTCCACCCACCTGTGAACAGAAAAGCAGATAGTAAATAGTGTTTCGGTTTCAACTGGACTCGCAAGATTGCTTTTAGAACTCAGTGTTAGTTACAGGGTTATTTATGAGTATCTCAGCTTCTTGCTGAAGTGCCAAAGATAAGAGGCATTCCTCCCTCCAACTTGAGATCTCAGGCATTCCTACTTGAGTAGGCCTTATGGAGGTGTCTGGGATCAATCCCCCAAACATGCAGGGGTCTCACAGGGAATTCCAATCACAGTAATTTAACTCTAGGCTCAGTCAGGGAGTATGATATAAAGGTTGGTCACCTGGTGCTTCGAGCCCTGCCCGTTCCCCCCCGCCGCCCCGCAGTCTTAAATGCATGGGAAAAACCTGAAACCCATAAGCAGGATTAGGGTACCCTAGATAACAGGCTGCCCTCCCTGACGGTTTTCACCAACAATGCGTTATGACCCACTACATTCTTTCCACTGAAAACAAGTAGGATTTTTTTTTTTTTAAGATTTTATTTATTTATTTTCACGTGAGAAGCAACAAGTAGGATTTAAAGGTGTGGACGAAGTGAAAGCGAAACTGGTTTTGCAATTGCTATGCTTGCAGTGGGAGGAATGTCAGAAAAAGTTTCTTTTATTTGTTAAAAAATTTAAAAGTTTCTGCGAATCCTCAACCATGGGGGATGGGTTCTCTAAAGAACAAGAGCAATGTTTTCTGCTAATTCAGCAGCTTTTTAAGGCTTCCAGAAGTCTCCCTGATAAGGGATCTTTAGACTTAGTTATTTAGGAAAAAGTTGGGCAGAAGTTGAAACAGCACCAGGTGGTGTGAGATAAAGGTTAGTGTCTCAGTCCCTCCTTTAGAGGATTTAATTTGAAAATACTGGTTTGCTTGAATTTTGTTTTCATTTCAAAAGTAACATCTCAGTCTCAAAATGTTTTGGTAAATAGAATGAGATCTCTAATGTTGTTACATCATAAGGATTCTACTCAGAAAGAATTTTAATTGATTATTAAAAAAAGAAAAAGATCTCACTTCCCTCGTACAATAAAAAGCGCAGGAAAGAAAATAATGAGAAAACGTGTCTTTTAACCATTCTGAATCCTCTTTCTGAAGGCCCAGGGACTACTTCGGTCCTGGGAACAAGCTATGCGGAGCTTTGCATCCTCCCTCCCTCTTCTCCAGCCTCCCTAAAGTTGTCAAGGGCACTAGATAATAAGACAGCTCACTTTTAAGCACATTCCAGGAATGCAGCAATCAGCAAGAATAAAAAAAAAAAAACAAAAACAAATGTATTTGCCAGTAGAAGAAAAACTGTTTCTAAAAGTTATGAATGTGTTCATAAACTTGTCAATCTAAAGGATGCTATAAGTGGAATAGGAGGTATGCTGTTTTAAAGAAATATTAAGGATACTCCTTGTTTATGCCAGAGCCATGACCTTTTATTATAAAAATAAAATATAAGTGTACTGTCTCCTGGAGAGAACTAGCCCTTCTCCACAGAAGACTAAGTATTATTTTTTAACTCAGTACCTGTAAACACTGATCGTTTCCTTGGGGGAGAACTGGCTATTCTCCTGGAGGGAATGGTTAGTCAGTTGAGTCACAAAAGGCCCTTGGCATGTAACCACTTTTGTCTAAAACATATTTGAGCAGAACGCCACCCCCATCCTCCCCATTTTCCTTGCAAACTCTAAATCTAGAAGCTACCAAATCCTAAGAACAACAGGGCAGTTGACTGGCTTCTGAAACTCATTGCAGCTTGCAAAAGCAGCAAAGGGCCTGTCTTTCCAAACAGAGGGAAAAAATGACACTTTTAAAACTGAAACTATTTTTCAGCAGCCACTTGGAACCAAATCTCATTCACACTGCTCCCTACCTGTTGCAAACCAGAAAGCCAAAGGTTAAAGGCTTAAAAGAGCCCTTCCAGAAGGGCAAAAATCAGACCCCCGAAGCTAAACAAAAAAAGTAATAGAAAAAGTTTAAAGACTGTTTCTTTATCATTCCCAAGCTAAGCAAATTATTAAAGAATTCCCTGACTGTCAAGCCCTTACTAAGGCACCTCCACCCATGGGAGTTAATCCTCAAGGACTAAATTCCCAAATGATTTGGCAAACAGATGTCACTCATTACTCTCCCTTTGGAAAATTCAAATACATTCATATTTCTATTGACACTCTGGTGTCCTACATGCATCTACTTTAACAGGAGAATCTGCTAAAAATATACAGACCCATTGGCTTGAGGCCTTTAGTCATCTAGGGCAGCCTCAGCAAATTAAAACTGATAATGGCCCAGGATCTCTTGCCCATTGTACTCAAGCCTTCCTTCAGTGTTGGAATATCCAGCGTAAAATAGGAATACCTTATAATCCAACCAGTCAGGCAATTGTTGAATGGGCTCATCGTACTTTTAAAAATCTTCTTAAAAAACAAAAAATGGGGAGTCAAGAGTCTACCCCCCAAATTTGATTACGTTAGCGATGTTTACCTATAATTTTCCAAATTGTGATGAATCTCTCTGTACTCCAACTGAGAAACATTTTTGGAAGAAAGAACCAAAGTCATCTTATCCTCAGGTTTTATACAGAGATCCACTGGGAAATGGCTCTTGGCAAAACCCTGTAGACCTCTTAACATGGGGAAGAGGGTATGCATGTGTTTCCATCACTACAGGTCTTGTACGGCTTCCAGCTAACAGGGTGAAGCCTTATCATCAACAAAACAGACATCAAGCTCTGCTACTTGGAGATGAAAACCGATCAGCTAACAGAGCAGACAACCCATTAGAAGAAAACAAGCACTGGATTCCGGTGCCAAAAAAATATGGTTTATGTTGCTAAATATATACTAGTTTATTTTTCTGTTCTAATTGATACTTTGTGTTTTCCTTTAAAGGAGCAACTTTATGCTGCAAGCAAAGAGCAGTACAGTGATTACCATCAGCTCTCTATGATAACCGCAGTTGGTCTACATACCCAAAGGGGAGTTTACCATACTTCAAATCCCCCTCCGGTTCCTCCTTGTACTTTAGACAGTAGCCATAAAGACTCAGTCTCTTGGTCTTCGTGCAGAGGACCAAATGCCCCTATTGCTTTTCCCCCTAAAAGTCCTTTTGTAGTGGAGAACTAGGGAGCTAATTGGAAGGTACTGGCTAAGTGTGGCATAACAATAGTGTCAACTCTGCCTCAAATCCCATATACTAAAATGTGGTGGGAGGGGCCCAGTATTGGGGCACCTATTATCAGAATTGTTTCTCCCAAACACACTAACCCTTGGCATTACAATTCTTGGAAAATGGGCTTGCCTTTTATTTCTAGGAAACGCCTGTATAAAAATTTTTTTTAAATGTCTCCACCAGGCTGGCCCTCCAAAACAGGATTGGGTCTCAGTTTGTACCTCTCACCCTTACTTGTTTTTGGCAACTCCAGGGACAGCTGAAGTCTTTTTTAATAAATCAGCAAAAGTTTATTATCCACCCTTCCCTGTAGGCTCCATATATACCAGCTGTCTTATTCATGTCAATAGTACTCAGTTAAGCCTCACTACGGTTTATAAAGTTAGAAGACAAACTCAAGTATGGGTGCCAGTTAATGTACCCAGAGAATGGGAAGATTCCAATGGCATAGCAGTGCTTAACAATGTGCTTGCCTCTTTAAGAGTCCGATGGTTTGCTGGCACTTTAATTGCATTTATTGTCTCTGCTATAGCTGTGGCAGCTACTGCGGCCATGGCAACAGCTGCCCTCATTGAATCAGTTCAAACTGCTCATACTGTTGATGTTCTCTTAACCAATTCCACTTCAGAAATGCTTCAAACAGGCCCAGGTTGATCAAGAAATCCTGACTTGCCTTTCTGCAATCGAATCAGCCCTCAACTGGATGGGTGAACGTCAGGATGTGCTAGTGACCTGTCAGCAGCTGACCTGTGATCCTGGTTTCCCCAAACTCTGTGTCACCCTACCACAATGGAACTCCAGCCAATACTCCTGGAGTGATATTCAACATCACCTACGAGGAGCTTTTTCTACTAATTTAAAGGCACAAATTAATAAATTGCAACTGGGTTACACCAACAGTTGCAGGACATTCAACGCTTAACTGAGCAGGAGATTCTTCAAACACTTAATGATAATCTCAGCTCCTTAAACCCAAAACACTGGTTTGATGGACTCAACCTAAGACTGTGGTTCATTGGAGCTGCTGGTTGTTTACTGATTTTAATAATGCTTTGTATATTACAATGCATTTACAAATTATTTGCCCAGGGTTGCAAAAGAGACTAGCAAGTAGCAAGTCTTGTGGGTTGCGTCACCACAACAGCCTTAACAAAAAGCAAAAAAAAAAGGGGGGAGGGGGAATTGTAGGGGACCAGTTTGTTTTGGTCTAGCAAATGTGACTTAGCTCTGTAAACCTACAGAAGCAAAGTGGTGGGCAGGAGCCAGACCTTCAAACCAAGTTTTCCCGTGGGAATCAGGTCTAGAAAATGCATACAGACTGTTATGGCTTGCTCTTGCTAAAACTCCCTCACCCTGGTCTGAAACAACAAATGTGTATCATCTATCTTCAAGGTAATTTCCAAAGCCTGTGTGCATTTTCCCAAGGACAGAGCTAATTGACTCGCTGCAATTCCCTTCTGCATATTATTTTCATTTCCTTGTTTGTACCTCAAATGCAGACAATAATATTCTATTTAATAGATAATAAATCCTTCTTTGATGTAAGACTTAAGAAAAACAATAAAAATTTGTCTAGGCAAGGGTCAGGGCGCTCTCTCCTCTTGAGAGAGTGGCCATGCCTGTCCCTTTTCCCCCACAGGATTGCTATCTCCTGTGCATTTGTTCTCATCTTCAGTCACAGCAGGTGGACTCTGCTGGCTGGAGTCTGCCACAAGGACCTACATCCAAGATTACTCTATCCAGTGAAGCTATCATTTAGAATGGAAGTGCAGATAAAGTGCTTCTCATATAAGATCAAATTAAATGAGTTCATCATCACCCAGCTCTTATTATAGGAAATGTTAAAGGAATTTATCTAAGAAAAAGAAGATCAAAAATATGAACAGCAAAATGACAACAGACTCGGTTATTAACAACTGAACCTAAGCAGCAGAAAGAAAGAAGGAGCTCATACCCTTTGCAACACGATGCAAACATCGTGCTAAGCGAAATAAGCCAGGCAGTGAAAGACAAATACCATATGATCTCACCTTTAACAGAAATCTAATCAACAAAAAAAAAAAACAAAGAAGCATACTATAACCAAAGACATTGAAATTGAGAACAGGCTGAAAGTCACCAGAGGGAAGAAGGGAGGGAATTTCAGGAGAAAAGGAGAAGGATCTACAGGAACAAGTATAAAGGACACATGGACAAAAACTATGGGGGGTGGAAATGGGAGGGAGGTGGGGAGGGCTGGGGTGGTGGGTTGGGGTGAGAATAAAAGACAGAAAACTGTGCAAGATCAACAATTAAAATAAAAATTGGGAAAAAAACAAACTAAGCAAACAGCTAGAACAGGAACAGAATCACAGAAATGGAGATCATATGGAGGGTTATCAGCAGGGCAGTGGGAGGGAGAGAGGGGGGAAAAGGTACAGAGAATAAGTAGCATTAATGCTAGGTACAAAATAGACAGAGGGAGGTTAAGAATAGTACAGGAAATGGAGAGGCCAAAGAACTTATATGTATGACCCATGGACATGAACTGAAAGGGGGGAATGTGGGTGGGAGGGGATGTGCAGGGCAGAGGGGAATAAAGGGGGGGAATGGGACAACTGTAATAGCATAATCAATAAAATATATTCTTTAAAAAATGTAGATCCATTTTTCAATTTTTGAGGTATTTCCGTACTGCTTTCCATGGTGGCTACACCAAGCTGCATTCCCACCAATGGTGCAAAAGTGTTCCCCTTTCTCCACATCCTCTGCCAGCACTTGTTGATTTATTAATGAAAGCCATTCTAACAGATGTGAAATGGTAGTTCATTGTGGTTTTAATTTGCATTTCTCTGATGATTAGTGACTTTGAGCTTTTTTTTCATGTGGCTAATGGCCATGTCTGTATTTCCCATTTGGATAAGTGTTTATTCAGGTCGTTTGCCCATTTTTCAATTGGGTTGGTTTTTATTATTGAGTTTTCTAATTTCTTTATAAATAGTGGGTATTAACCTCATATCAGATATATTGGTGAATATATTCTCCCATTCTGTGGGCTGTCTTTTTATTTTGTTGATGATTTCCTTTGCTGTGCAAAAACTCTTTAGTGTGATGTAGTACCATTTATTTATTTATTTTGTTTTGTTTCCCTTTTCTGGGAAGATATATCCAATAAAATATTGCTATGAGCAATGAAGATTTTGCTGCTTGTGTTTTCATCTACAATTTTTATGGTTTAGGTCCAACATTTAAATCTTCAATTTATTTTGAATTTATTCTTGTGTGTGATGTAAAAAAGTGGTTTAGTTTCTTATTTCTGTACCTATTTGTTTAATCTTCTCAATACCATTTACTGAATAAATTATCTGTAGCCCATTGTATGTGCTTGCTTCCTCTGACTATAAAGTGTGAGTTTATTTCTGGGTTCTCAATTTTGTTCCATTGATCTATGTGTCTATTTTTATGCCAGTATCATGCTGCTTTGATTACTGTGGCCTCATAGTTTCATATTTAGGTAGTGTGGTTCCTCCAATTTTGTTCCTCTTTCTCAGAATCACTGTTGCTATGAGGGGCCCTTTATGGTTTCATATACATTTTTTAAATATTTGTTCTAGTTCTGTGAACTGCATCATTGGAATCTTGATAGGAATTGCATTGAATCTATAGATTGCTTTGGGTAGTATGGACATTTAAGTGCTGTTAATTCTTCTTATCCATGAGCATGGTATGTGCTTCCACTTACTTGTATCTTCTTCAGTTTCTTTCTTCAGTGTCTTATAATTTTCTGAGTACAGGTCTTTTACGATCTTGACTAGATTTATTCCTAGGTATTTTATTCTTTATGTAACAACTGCAAATGGGATTGTTTTGTTAATTTCCCTTTCTGTTAGCCCATTATTGGCATATAAAAATGCAACTGATTTCTGGAAATTAATTTTGTATCCTGCTTTTTTGGTGAATTCAATGATCAGTTCTAGTAGTTTCTTGGTGGAATCTTTGGGATTCTCTATGCACAGTATCATGTTGACTGCAAATAATGAGAGTCTTACTTCTTCCTTTCCAGTTTGAATGCCTTTTATTTCTTTTTCTTGTCTAATTGCTGTGCTAGGAATTCCAGTATTATGTAGAGTAAGAGTGGTGAAAGTGAACATCCCTGCAGTTCTTAATCTTAAGGGGAATGCTTGTATTTTTGCTCATTGATTATGATGCTGGCATTAAGTTTGTCATACATGGCCTTTATTATGTTTAGGTATGTTCTCTCTATTCCCACTTTGCTGAGAGTTTTTTTTTTAATCATTAATGGCTGCTGGATTTTATCAGATGCATTTCTGCATCTATTGATATGATCATGTGGTTTTTATCCTTCATTTTGTTTATGTGATAAATCAGATGTATTCATTTGTGAATGCTGTACCAACATTGCATTCCCAGAATAAATCCCACTTTATCATGGTGTTGATTTTTTTGATGCATCACTGTATTCAGTTTGCTAATATTTTGTTGAGGATTTTAGCATCTATGTTCATCAGGAATATTGACCTATAATTTTCTTTCTTTGTAGAATCTTTATCTGGTTTTGGAAATAGGATAATGCTGGTCACAGAAAATAAGTTCAGAAGCCTTCCTTTCTGTCGAATTTTATGAAATAATTTGAGATGGAGAGGTGCTAGTTCTTCTTGGAATGTTTGGTAAAATTCACCTGTGAAGTCATCCAGTCCAGGGCTTTTGTGTGCTGGGAGTATTTTGATTACTGCTTCAATTTCACTAGGTGTAATCTGTCTATTCAGATTCTCTGATTTTTCCTGATTTAGTTTTGGAAGATTGTATGGTTCTAGGAATTTGTCCATATCATCCTGGTTGTTCAGTTTGTTGGCATATGGTTGTTCAAAATATATTATTACAATCCATTGTATTTCTTTGGTGTCAGTGGTTATTTCTCACCTTCTGATTTTACTTCGGTCCTCTATTTTTTTCTTGATGAATTTGTTAAGGTTTGTCAATCTTGTTTATCTTTTCAAAGAACCAGCTCTTGGATTTATTAATCTTTTGTATCTTTTTTAGACTCTATTCATTTGTTTCTGCACTGATCTTTATTAATTCATTCCTTCCACTCACTTTTGGCTTTGTTGTTCTTTTCCAAGTTCCTTTAAATGTAAAGTTTATTTATTTGAGCTTTTCATTGTTTTGTTTTGTATTTGTGTGTGTGTGTGTGTGTGTGTGTGTTTTAAAGATAGGCCTGTAATGCTTGAATTTTCCCTCTTAGGATAGGTTTCCCTGTGTTCCACAGATATTTTATTGTTATTTCCTAATTTTCATTTGTTTCAAGGTATCTTTTGATTTCTTCCTTGATCTTGTTTTTGGCCCATTCATTGTTTAATAACATGTTATTTAGTTTCCATGTCTTTAAATGTTTTCCAGTGTTCTTCCTGTGATTGATTTCTAGTTTCATAGCATTGTGGTCGGAGAAGATGCTTGATGTGATTTCCATCTTCTTAAATTTATTGAGACTTGTTTTATGTCCCCACATGTGGTCTATCCTAGAAAACATTCCATGCACACTTGAAAAGTATGTATGTTCTGCTGCTTTAGGATGAAATTCTCTGAAAATATCAATTAACTCCATTTGGTCTAGGGTGTAGTTTAAGGCCACTGCCTCTTTGTTGATTTTCTGTCTGAAACATCTGTCCATTGTAGTCAGTGGAGTGTTAAAATTCCCAACTATTACTGTATTTCTGTTGATCTCTCCCTTTATGTCCATCAAGATTTGATCCTGTGTTGGGTGCATAGATGCTTACTAGGGTTATATCCTCTTGTTGGATTGTTCCCTTTATCATTATATAGTGTTCTTTGTCTATTAATATAGCCTTGGTTTTAAAGTCTATTTTGTTGGATAAGTACTCCTACCCCAGTTTTTTTTTTTTTCTTTTCCATTTGTATGAAATATCTTTTCCCATCCCATTACTTTTAGTCTGGGTGTATCTTCTGAGGAATCAGATGACAGTCTAATTGGTGCTCTGTTGTATGTAAATATCTGCTTTTCTCTTGTGGCTTTTAGGATTCTCTCCTTGTACTTAAGTCTTGTCATTTTGATTTGATGTGTCTCGGTGTACACCTCTTTGGGTCCAACTTGTTTGAGACTCTCTGAGCTTCCTGAAGTTGTGTGTCTTTTTCCTTCACCAGGTTAAAGATGTTTTCAGTCATTATTTCTTTAAATATGTTCTCAATCACTTGCTTGCTCTTTTTTCCTTCTGGTATTCCATTGATGAGGATGTTGTTACATTTTGTGTTGTCTAAAATGTTTTTTAAGCTATCCTCATTTTTTAAATTAAAAAAAAAATTTGCTGCTCTACCTGGTGTTTTTTTTTTCTACTTTGTCTTCCAAATCACTGATTTGATACTCTGCTTCATCTAACCTACTATTTATTCCTTCCAGTGTATTATTTCAGATATTGAATTCTTTATTTATAACTGGTCCTTTTTTATGGTTTCTATGTTTTTCATACTATTGAGTATCCTTATAATCATTATGCTAAACTTTCTGATAAATTGCTTGCCTCCATTTCAGATTAATCTAGCTCTTCTTCTGGAGAATTTTCTTGTTCTTTCACTTGGGGTATGTTTCTGTCTTCCCATTTCAGCTGCTTCTTTGTATTTGTTTCTATCTATTAGGTAGATCTGCAAAGACTTGGTGTAGGCCTTTGTCAGACACTGCTTGTGACTGGCCCTGGCAACTGGTTTGGAGGGATCAGGAATTGGCATCTGTGGCTCCCTTTGCTAGGTCAGTCTTATCATGGTGAAGTGGTTTCTTCAGCCTGTCCGTGGTTATAAGGCCTCTCTTCAGCTAATGTTCAGTTGGTTATTCAGGATGATATCTCTCAAATTTAGTTATAATTCCACATTGATCCTGGGAGGAAGTTAGTGTAGCTTCCACTCACCCTTCCACCACCTTGGATGTTCAGGAACATAATCTTAGGGATGATCTTCTGAATTGATTCTAAGGTTTCTGGAATTGGATCTCTATTCTGATTAGATTAAATGTCACTCCAATAAATTCAATAGAAATTTTTTTAAAATGAATTAATTGGTAGTTACAAAAATGTCACAGGGACGTAAAGTATAGCATAGAGAATATAGTCAATAACACTGATAACTATTATGGTGTTAGATGAGTACTAGATTTATTGAGGTGACCACTTTGTAAGTTATATAAATATCTAATCATGGATGGTATACCTGAAACTAATACAATAATATTTGTCAACTATAAATAAAAATTATTTTTAAAAAACTAAAAAATTCTATATATTAAAACTTCGTCAATTATTTGCATAATATATTTTATACTAATCTTTTCACAATGTGTTTAGAGCATATGGAAGTTCTTAATTTTAAACATCAATCTTTTAAATTTTAAATGTATCAATCTTTGCCAATTTGCCTTGTGCTTTATATTTTTCAAGAAATTTTTTTCCACATTGAGATTAAGATGTGTCATATTTTCAAATTAAATTTAAAGGCTTGCTTTTCAAATTTGAAAAATAAATTAAAAATAAAGAAACAGATGGCTCTACTTCTAGTGATAAAGTACTGATAGACCATAGGGGGATATGGCAATATAAATATGCAAAATATCAAAATTGGTAACCATATTCAAACACTATAGGTCCTAGATGACCATGTGATACCTCTGGACATTTTTGTCAAACTAATAAATACAACGATATCAGTTAGTTGCTCCTAATTTCACTAAACATAGTGAGGAAAGAAAATGATGAGCTCAGGGATTTAAATTCCTAGCTCACATGTGACATAAATGACCTGCAAGCTTCTATGTCTGTCCTGAAAGAAAACTCTCAACTCCCATAGCCGCAGGACTTTGAATGCCGAAAAACAAATCCAGAATGTTATCTTGCAAGTGATTAAATTACAATGCAAATTGAATTCTGCAGACTCACAAGTCATTTACTATTCAAGTAAGGGAATTGATTGGGAAGGAATATCATCCTGAAAGTTGGAACAGGGACATGTAGGAAGACTGTCATGAATGGGATCACTGAACCTAAATTCTGAAGAGTCTTCTTTGCCAGTAGAAGCAGCCTCTCCTTCCACATCTGAGATTAACCCTGAGGCACTTGCCATGCAAGACAATGTTGATTACCCTCAGGGCTGACATCCTCCACAACTCTTTGCTAGTAGACTTATCACTAGACTCAAGGCCACTAAAGGTGAGGTACGAAGCATGACCCATGAGGAAGTACACTGCACTCCAAAAGAACTTTTTGGTTGTCTAATATATATGGACAGAATTCCTGGGAATACATGTGGGAATGAATATTAAGGATATAGGATAACAGTAAAAGGAACAGAAAATTGTAACAGGCCTAATTTGTTGATATGGACCCACTAAGCAGAGATTCTGCATTTAATGTTGCAGCTCTCGAGGAGTTAGAAAGCCTTTGACTATTTGATCGGTTCCTTGGTTGGTTGGCTTAAATACGGAATAGAAGTTGGTCCAGAGTGAGTGAGTTAGAAATGCCACACCTGCCTTGGATTACTGTCAAGGAAGGAATTCAGAGGCTTAGGGAGATTGAAATGTTAGAGTGAATTTGTCATTTAAGGCCAACTTGTGCACCACAGGAGGGTCCAAAAATGATATTCAAGCCCTACTTCACATTTTGTATGTCCCCTGTAAAATTCATATGTTGAAGTTCTTACCTCCAGTACCTCAGAATATGACCTTATCCGGAGAGTGCATCCTTACCAAGTAATCAAGTTAAAATGAGGTCATTAGGCTGGGCCTTAATCTGGTATGACTCATGTCTTCATAAAAGAGGAAATTCGAACACAAAAACACACTTATAGATGATATACGATGTGTAGAGACACAAAGTAAAAGGCGAAAGATTTATACGATCTGAAGAGAAACCAGAGTATAGAGACACAAAGTGAAGATGGTTACAAGCCAAAGAGAAAGGCCTGGTGCAGATTCTCTCATAGGCCTCAGAAAGAACCAACTTTGCCAATACTTTGACTTCAGACTTGTAACTGCCAGAACAATAAATTGCTGTTGTTTGAGCCACTCAATTTGTGGTGCTTTGTTATAGAAGTTCTAGAAAACTAGTATACAAAACATCCCCAAAATGCTGCATTTTGAGACTAGGAGAATCACAGAAAACCTGTCAAATGCATTAAAATCTTTTGTATGTGCCAGAAAAGCAACTTCCCACCACTGACCTCATAAATACGTTACTTCTATGTTCAGGAATCAGCAAGCATAGCTTCCCACTGGCTTACTAAAGTCAACTATTTTTTGGTTGTCCACTTATCTCTGTCATCCTAAACCTTTTCTTATGTTAGGTAGGGTTTGCTATATATTTTCTTCTTGGTTACTAGTTTACTGCATTTAAACCAATTTCATTTTCCCTTAATCACAAATAAAAACAAGGTTGGTTAATGCCATCATCTACTTGGTTCTTTAGACAAAGTATATCATAGTAAAAATTTTCTCTTATTCAGTAATAATACATGTACACATTCAAAAGAATGGCATCCAAGCCCTCCTTTGCATTTTTCTCATTCCTCATTGATTTGTCATCTTTTTTAATGTAATAAAAATACACATTGAGAATCTGTACTTCCAGAAAATCATCTTAAATAACCTGCACAGAACCATTCCTTCTTTATCACTAGTTGACACTTTGGAAGGATATGATCTGTTTCTTAGGTGTAATTATAGAATATTTCCTATGAGCTTGTTCCAGTCATCATTTCAACTCAGCTCTTTTCTTATATCCATCTCAAATCTTTCTCACCAAGATATAATCCTGGTAAACTATTAATTTCTATCTAAGCTATATGGAAGACAAAATGACTATATCCTCATGTTTTTGAGAGTGGGGACAGAGCACCTTTAAAAGCCAGAAACTAAGATTTGCTAATTCACAAGCTGAAATCAATCTTATAAAATTTTTAAAGATTTTATTTATTTTTAGAGAGAAAGGGAAGGAGAGAGAGAAACATCAATGTGTGGTTGCCTCACACACACCCCCTGCTGTGGATCTGGACAGCAACCCAGGCATGTGCCCTCACTGGTAATGGAACCAGCGACCCTTTGGTTCACAGGTTGGCGCTCAGTCTGCTGAGCCACACCAGCCAGGGCTAAAATATTTTAAAATATTTCTAAAAACCCTGATATTCACTCCTCAATAACATTGAAAAAGGAGCTAACAAAACCACAAGATGAGTACAAATGCAAATAAAAAGTGTCCCAAGTCTCAGTGAAGTTCTGAGCTTTAATAAACTCAGAAGTATAAAGGTCACAAAAACATCATTTGACAAATTAATTACTTATATTGCCCTTTTATTTGTTTTTAAGTTTGAATAAAATTTTAATTTTAAGTTTTTGTTTGTCACTCTGCAGATAAGATTTTTAAATTACATTAAACATGTTTATTCAAGATACAATTTCTAAACAAGCACAAAAGAAATTGAAATAAGTTTTCAAATAGTATCTCCCTTTAAGCATTTATACTTCTGCAGTTATAAAAGCCTTAAAACCTTACAAAAACTTGAGACCCCAGGTTATTAATTCACTTTTTGTTTTTAACAAGTTTTTTCCTCCAGTATGATCATATAATTTTTTGTTTCATAGTAGGGAAGTGTTTATTTTTTAATTTTGAATGTAGCACATAACAGATTGTATAGTTGCCAATTAAAAGACATTGTTCAGCCCTGGCTGGTGTGGCTCAGTGGATTGAACACTGGTCTGTGAACCAAAGGGTGGTGGGTTCAATTCCCAGTCAGGGCATATGCTAGGATTGGAGACCAAGTCCCCAGCAGAGGATGCATGAGAGGCAACTACACATTGATGTTTCTCTCCCTCTCTCCTTCCCTTCCCCTTTCTCTAACAATAAATAAATAAATAAAATCTTTAAAAAACAATTGTTCAGTAACTGCCCTTCATGATAAACCAATCTGTCTCTTTCTGCAACACATCAAAGTGTATCTCTATTGGAATTCCTTTAACATACTCATCATAAAATTATAACTCTGGGACTTCATTGAATTCGTTTACACTTTATATCTGTTATTATTGCTGAAGGCCTAGCTTAAAACCTAGGTAAACAAAGAAAACATGAGGTTTCTTCTGTAAAGAACATTGCAAAACAGAGATCAGAGGCACAATTTTATTTCTCAATCTGTGAAATCTAAGTTAGTTTACAATTAAAGAATGATTTTAATTGTCAAACTTTTAAATTTTATTAAAGGCTTGTGGCAATGCATCAAATGAATTTCAGACATATATAAATACACAGGCAGCTGTTTGTAATTTGCATTTTTATCAGTTGTGAAAGAGTACAATGTACTTCCTGCATCTTATTTTCAGAATTTGCATTAACATCTTTGGCTACCCATTATAAAGTGGGGAGTACTTGAATATCTCATTCTTTGAATTTTCATTTTTGATCGTAAATCAGATAATGTCTGGCACTTTCCTCTTTTCTCATTTCTCTCTTCTCTCAACCTCCAGGTTTACTTGCTCCCATTTCTTCTTGGCTCTAATAAAACACACAAAATATTTCAATTATTTTCTTTTACAGCATCTTCAGGATATCAACATTTTTTTGTGTCCTTTGCTAATTACCATACATCTAAAGGCAAAACAAAAACTAAGCTATTGCTTTAATTAATAAATTTTTAAAATGCCATTCAAACTAATTTCACTTCTTCCTGAATCTTACTGTGTTTTGGATTTGGATAGAGGGGTGGAAAGGAATGCTTATAATATTATTTATAAGGATGCTCCACAGAGAATCCAGAATGAACAGAATGAATGTTCCATCCTATGGAGTCAGGTACCTCCACTCACACCAGCTATATCCCTATCGGAGAGGATATGTGGCCTCAAAGAAGGCTGGCAATGAGAATGACACCTTTAATTGCTTTGGGCAACTTTCCTCAATGCCCAAAACACATTTCCCTCTCCTATTATAGCATCCAGTGATATTTTTCCTTGCCCATTTATATTTCTAAGTCCTTGGCACTCAGATATTTTTTAGAGGAATAGACTAGTGGCAGCTTGTGTTTTCTGCCACCTGTTTCTAGCAGTCCATCTGTCCACTGGGAAATGGTGAAATCGCTCCCCTGTGTCTTAGTGGGAAGTACAGGGGAAGAAACACAAGCCAATCTTTCTGTCTCTTCTTCTGGTGATGAAAGCAATGGGAAAGGGTAAGAGTTTGGAGGTTACAAATTTCCCAGTCAAAAGCTTGGGTAAATAAGAAAACTAGCTTTATTTTGTTATAACTGTTTTTGATTTTTGACTGTAAATTCCCTTTCTGCCTGATGTAAAAAAAACTTACGGGTCTTTGCACATAAACTTCATCCAATTCAGTGATTTCTTAGTTAATTCACATTTATATTTCAGCCACATTCAGATTTGAAATTCTTTCTCAGGGTTTTTCTCCCTCTTGCACCCCACTTGCAGTTTATCCCAAATTCTAGGGTGGGGACAGGGAAGAATGGTTCTGCCATGTGACAAATAGAAAGAAAATACCATCTCAAAAATCCTGTGCCTCAACAAGGTGTGGACCATGTACTGCTGAATGGTGGCCCACAATTCCCCCACCTCCAACCCAGGGATTGTTAAAAGGCAGATTCTGATTTCTTGGGTATAAGATGGAGATTCCACATTTCTAACAAGTTCCTAGTTGATGTCATTGCTGGTGGCCCTCAGATCATACCTCAAATAATAAGGATGTCTTTGCTGGATGATAGCAGAACAATCTGTTGAGATTCCAGCTGAGCCTTCCCCTGCAATAGAGTCTAACAAAAAGGCATCTTCCTCATGCTATACCCTCAGTCCCCGCTGGGGGAGTTTGTATAGGCCTATTCATCCTCTCCCAGGAACTCATTTTTATTGAAACTCATGGCAATATGTGATGCCCTCCTGAGAAAACCTGGAGCTCGGGAATCTCAAGAGGCTGTCTCTCACCCTCTCATGTAAGACATGCTTGCCATCCACACAACCCCACCATGAAATAACATTGAGAAACTCTCTCCAAAGCTTTCCTCCCCTAGGTTGCATCTGGGAAGTGCAATGCAGATCCTCTCTATGCTCAGATTCTTCCAAACTTTAAGGGGAATTCTATCACTGATCTTTCTACACCTGGGGCCTGCCATAGCTGGAAGTGGTAGGAGAAAAGGAGGGGACAAGTGGCTTTACACTATATCTGGTCTCTCACTGCCTCTCCATACCCTCCTCATTACTCTCCAGATTAAAAGGAAAAAAGTGGTTTTGTCAGATCACATTCCCTGTCACCTCCTCTTTCCTGTGTCATACATGGATGGTACATGTTTCATGATCTGAAGTGACCGCTCCTTCTCCCAGATCCTCTGTAATTCATGGCTCATCAATGTGTGGTTTAACCAAGATTTCCATTGATTTTTTTTGCTTTCTCCCCCTCAAAAAAATTAAGTGCCATAATATGTAAAATATTCACAAAATTGAAAGAAACCATAGTCAATTAAATTGTGCTGCAACAGAATTTTCTTGCAGTACGATATGTTTTGAGGATTGGAAAAAATTTTACTCCAGTACATACACACACACACACACACACACACACACACACACACAGGTCTGCATACTATATGACAGTTGCAATCAGGAAAATTCAGAGAAATACTGCTTTAGAAGATCTCAACTATTTACTTTAGAAAGGGGCCAATTTCTAGTCTGGATATGATCTGGTTCATTCTGTGAAGCTTTTGTATAAAAAATAATGGATAATTGAGAATAAAAGACAGAAAACTGTACAAGATCAACAATTAAAATAAAAATTAAAAAAAATTTTGAAAAAAAAAATGGATAATTGTGAAAGTTCTAGGCTACCAATTTAGGTAGGAACTCCCTATTTAGAACTTCATCCGAAAGGTTCAAGTTTCTGAACAGTAACTGAAACTATTTTACCCTGTGTGGTTTTCCAAACCTACTGAGCCAGGCCCAGGATAAGCTAGCAGAAGACCCAAAGCTTTTTAGCAAAAGAACCACCTTAGTTCAGTCTGCTACAAACCTCTACCCTGAGGAGATTCCTAGGATCTCCACACCCTCCTAAAGAAGAGAGCACAACAGGAAGGAGAACACAGTCATTATAAACTCCTGGTCTGAAAACTTCATCTTAGGGGCCCTATAAGTCCTCTCCAACCAATATTTGTCTATGACAAAATAGAGTAGAGCTTTAATATTTTGTGTCAAGATATAGTTTTATATATGTGCTTTGTAGTTTAACAAAGAATGCAGTTTAACATATATAATCTTGCTATGCTTGTAGCTAATAGAGAAATATGTCAAGAGATTTCTGATAACACATGAAAGTAACCAAAGCAAAGGAGAACACAATAGGACAAAATAAAATTAATTGCTAGTAAAAAAAGATCTACTTAGCTGCAATTAATTATGTTCTTATGTACCATGAAAAATTTTTTAATTTTCTAGAATAGGTTCCTTGAATATACAAATTTATTCTTTATTTTTAGAACTATATAATACATTAAAATCTTTAGTAAATATTTACCTGTATATATCTTTTTAGTTTTCGAATATGTTTTTGAAAAAGGAATTCTTTTTTGCCAGGCTGAACCATTATATGATGTTGATATATATTTATCTGAAAAAAAAAAAGACTGAAGTTAAATATTGTATAACTTTAAAACCATATTCTAGGAGTGTTTCAAATTTCTAAACATCTCAGAGGTGAAATTATTCTCTAATTTGTTTTACCATTACAAAGCTAAGAGATCAGGGACACAAGTGAGCTTATTAAGACTATTTAAATTATCAATAAACATGGTTACACATCTCTTAACTGGCTGTCCAGTTCCTCAGGTAAGGCTCTCTCCCATGTGACTAAGCTAGAGGAGAGGATGGTAGCTATATGTGATAAAAATATTTCTTTGTCTTGCTTTACTATGATTTTATACACAATTCTGCTAATATTTGCAGGAAAGAGAAAGGAAAGGGAAAGGAAAGGAAAGGAAAAGAAAGGAAAGGAAAGGAAAGGAAAGGAAAGGGAAGGGAAGGGAAGGGAAGGGAAGGGAAGGGAAGGGAAGGGAAGGGAAGGAAAGGAAAGGAAAGGAAAGGAAAGGAAAGGAAAGGAAAGGAAAGGAAAGGGAGGGAGAGAAGAAAAAAGAGAGAAAGAAAAGAGGAAGGAAGGAAGGAGAAAGGAAAGGAAAGGAAAGGAAAGGAAAGGAAAGGAAAGGAAAGGAAAGGGAAAAGAAAAAAGATGAGTCTGGGAGGTAAAGCCCTATTACCTTTCCCCTTCATGAAGTTGCTCCTGTGATGGCAGACTGCTCTACCACCGTGAACTCTCTGTTCCAGGAAACCAAGGCATTTATATACTTACTTGGTCCTTAAATATCAACTTTCCTCTGACAGCTCTATATTTGAACTATCATCAAACAATGTTGTATTTGTGTTTTCAAGTATGTCTGTGCAACTATGATTCTCAAAGCCTGGTCCAAAATAATATCAAAAATATATTCATTTTTTCCCATGTCGATATTTGCACTAATGACATATAGGTAAGAGTGAGTATAATGGTGGCCACCTTAACACAAATACAGACAATGGTACCAAACTATTCTGGTAGTTATTGCATTCTTCACAGCCATCTCATGGTAAAGTATAATAAAATTAATAATAATATAATAATAGTAAGAAATAAAATTTAAAATTTACCTAAGAATATTATTATTTTTATATATAAACCCATGTATCATTTTATTTTAAAACAAGTAGAAGAAAAACAATTTAAATAAAGCCAATTTCAGTTTAAATTATAAAAGGAAGGTGCTAAGAGAGACAAAGTTTTAACTTACATTTCAGAAAATATAAAACATTCAGAACTCCACTAAGTAGACTGTGAACACAGAAAAATATAAACATGCAATCATAGGGAACTGAGCGGTCTTTCATTAGGTTGAGAAAAGTTAGACACAACTTTGAAAGAGCAAAATTCATCTGAGACAGGGATTTTCTTCAAAAGAGATTTGGTTCCTTCCTCCCTTGTGGCCTTGCACTTCCTGACGCATACTATGATTTTGCCTATTACAGGAAATGATTTAGAAGCAATCTGTGCGTGGTAGGGAGAGATGAGAGGTCGTGAAAGATATTGCAGTTAACCCTCAACCTAACCCTTTCAGAAAATAATCATGAAGTTCTTAAAAAAAAGAAAAAGCCAGGCACTGGCCTGAAAGTGATAATTGAACAATGCACTTAGTGGAACAAGAAAATGTCAATCATTTGAAAACAATCCTCAAGGGTGAAATAAAGCTATCAAAGTACAGGGAACAAAGTACAGTGCTCTGAGACACAAGGCTAAGAAGGTTCAATGTCAAGTCATCTGCACCAACATATTTTTTTCCCATATCCTTTAGATCACTCCTGCACATGGAAGAAATCCTCTCACTACTTTTCTTAGATGGTGGAGATGGCCTGGAAATAAAAGAGGGAGTAGGTAGCAATGAAGATTCATTGGACCATCAGGAAATTCCATGGGAATGCAAACCACAGACACGAGTAAACCATATAAGTACCTCACCTGGACAGATATTGAGTCTGGGGTCCTTGTTAACACTGACTTTATTGTTGAAGCCATTTGCGGGCCTGCTGCAGTGAGGTGCACTTACTGAGACAGTCCTCACAGCATCCCTCTGAACTCGGATGTAAGATGCATTCTCAGCACTTCTGTCTTTATTATTGTGATGGTAGCTCATTTTATTTTTTGGATTTGGTGTCTCTACTGCTGTAAAATAAGGTGGGGAAAGAGTGAGGGATAAAACAAGCTGCTTTCATACCCATAAATAACATTGTGCATATTGTGTTTAATAGCACAATGGAAAACAATGTAAGCTGAAAGAACAAATGTTATTGTAGATGGGTTGACATCTACAATAACATATTTCAGGTATAAAATATTATTTTATACTTAACCTCTTTTCAAATTACAATTTAGAAATACCAAATATACAGACACTACCTCTCCGCATTCCTTGGCCAGGACAATTCTTTGGTTCATCATAAACCCATTTTCTTTTTTTCACGCCTTTAAAATGAGGCTTCCTCACTGGCTGGACGTCATTCACTTAAAGAAAATACAAATTTTTACAGTTTTTTAAAGATGCTTTCATATGAACATTATTGTTGGTGATAATTACATATCTGTGGATTTACATGTTGAGCAAGAGAAAAAAATAAATTTAATACTTTACTTTCTAGAACAAAGGATGATTTATTTTTAAGTACCAAAAAAAACCCATCTTGAAAATAGATGAGAAAACTTTCAATCAGTAACAATCCTCAAAGAAAAAGGCTTTTCTTCAAAGGAGTGGGTGGGTTACTTTAAAAGAACATAAAATTACATTCCAAATATAATTACATACCTATCTCATTATAATATTATTTTAAGTAGTTTTAGAATTATTTTGAACATAAATCATTTTGTACATTTTTAGCCAAATTTACTACTTCTGAAAAGTTGGATTAATGTAAAATACTTTTTAAAGAATTTTACCTTATCCTTTTAAAATCTTATGAAGTTCCATGTAAAGAGAGTCTTATGAAAAAAAGAATTTCTAAGTGCTAAAATCACTAGATTATTCACTTTTTACTTGTATATTTTTTCATCGAAAGTGTTGTATGCATGCTGAATTTTCCAGGAAATTTAGGGTATATTTCTCCAGAGACTCTTAAAAGAATTTAGTAGACAGGAGCATTTTCCGTTAGTTCTCTGTACAGAGATCCTGAACATTCACAAGTAACTAATGCCCAGGGAAAATGAACATCGAAGGCGCTGAGTTGGTTGCATTAGCTCTCTATGGTGAACTAATAAATGTCTTTGCCCTTCCACTCATCCTCAACTTTAGCATCAACCTTCAATGAAACTTTGATCCACCATCTCCTGTTCAAATATCATGCTCCACCCTGACTTCAGGCTCCCACTCCTAGGATTTAGAAACCGTATTTTTAACAAGTGCTCCTAAACTGAGCTTCTTGGAGATGAAGCATCATAGCTCCCTGTGTGCCTAGCTGAGATCCAGGAGCATTATACAGCTTCAATAAATAAAATAAGAGAAAGGCGGAAAGGAAACACACAGGAAGATTCGTGAGTCCTAAATGTATCACAGAAAGTAGCTCAGAGCACTGAATGGCAAGGAGAAGCCAGATCAGGAAAGATAATCCAAAACATAATAAAAACCTGTCAATGTGTTAAATTCCACTATGTGTTAAATTAAAATGCACTATTTACAGAATCTTCTGAGAAGGTAGCATACTATTAATTTTAATACCTAAATTAAAATATTGGGAAAGTATATAGTTTACTAGGACCTACATCACAATTCGTTGCCAGAGTAAAAAAAAATAGTGTCTTTAATTCTTAATCCTGAATAATTTGTGAACCATTCTTTTTAAATTTCTTTTTAAAAATTCTATTTCAAGTAAGCAAAACAAGTCCATACTGAAACAAATATGCCTAAGGCCAAAAAGAGAGCTCTCACTTGAAGAGGGGTCCTCTCTGCACTTCAAACTGATATTCTCAGTAGCATTTAATACATGCGTTGTAGGTACTAGTCGGGTAGTTAGGGAGCACTTTGGATGAGGACTGTCCTTGTTATCTTTTAAAGCAAATTAAGAAAATAAAATGTCAGTATTAGTAAAAGAGGTGTCTCAGTTGGCATTTCACTTTTCACACATTATACAATGGGCATACTTCTTTTAAAATATACATAGAAAAATACACATGTATGCTAATTTTTAGAATGCATTGCTGAAATTCCCTAATGCTTCCCTGAGTCCCTAAAATTTGTCATTAAAAACAAACATTAAAAATCCAGAAATACAGCCATTATCTTCAATATGTAAATTACATATTTGTGGCAATACTTTTAATAAGTATGCAAAAGAATTAAAATGTTATCAATTTGACATAAAATATGCCAATTTAAATTGAGGTTCCAAAAATATTTTAAGTGTAAAATCATTCACTTTGTTCTACGCTTTGGAGCAGGGCCGCCCACTCTGGCTACCTTCAGTGGTGAAAACAGTGTAAATCAGTGCTATCTGAACTGGCAACCCCTAGTCACACGTGGATGTTGCACACTTGCAACATGGCTAGTGCAACTGAAGAGCTGAATCTTTTTGTTCTATTTAATTTTAATTAACTTAGCCAAACGTGGGTAATGGCTACTATTATTATTTAGCTTCAGAGTTTTTGTTTTGTTTTTGATGGACTGGGCAAAACCTTTCCATCTCCAAGTAAGAGAGAGAGGGAAAAAGAGATATACATATATTTTCCATAACAATCCTTTAATTTGATTGCAAGTGACTTTTCCTATTCTTGAGCACATTTATTAGTCAAAAAACAGTAGATGAAGTTGGTTAACATTTAGATAGAGAATCTGTGAAGCCCTTTAATGCCAGGACACTGTAGTGGTAGCTGGTGACTGGGAGAGCTCCCACCAGAGAGGCACCAGTTGGGGGATTCTAAGCATGGTAGGGGCATGATAAAACTATGAGCATGTATTTTATTATCACAGCTCTTGGTTATTCACTGAGTATAGTCAGTAATGATTATTAAATGGGGAAGTCATGGAAGTCCTCCTGAGATTAAAACTCTTCACAGTGTTCACAGACAAAGCTTTCTAAGAAAATTTAATCATACAGAGTGTATAATGTTGGAAAAAGAAACTATAAATGACTTGGTACAACCATTTAAGAATACCAATAACTTCAGAGCTAGCAAGACTCCTAGAAATGATGTTGCCCAACAGGCTAATTTTTTAGGCTGTTCAGATTGAGTCCCATGGTCAAACAAGTAGGGACAGAACCAGGGCTGGAATCTTAGGGCTATTAACCCTTATTTAGTGTACTTAGTGTTATTTTTATTTATTACCTTGCCTACTATACGGTTTCCACAAAAATCAAGCTTTACGTTTAATGTATCTATTCAAATTACA
This sequence comes from Glossophaga mutica, assembly GCA_039655065.1. NCBI lineage: Eukaryota > Metazoa > Chordata > Mammalia > Chiroptera > Phyllostomidae > Glossophaga > Glossophaga mutica. The sequence goes on from CM077304.1 coordinate 82,701,189, forward strand.
GATTTATTAAAATCATACGTGGTTTATTACCTTTAGCACTTGAACATTTTGCCAGGGTGATTTCTTTTTCTTCGGTTAATGCTTTATTTTCATCTACTCCAAGAAATAGGATCCTCTGTGGAATGTAACAGTCACCTCCTGTGACAACACCTTACTGTCAGTGGCAGTGATGGCAGAAAGTTTTACAAAACTACTTTTCAGTACAGGATTAACCTCCTCTGCAATACCCGTTTTGTCCACTTTTGTTTAAACACTTCTCAGTGATACCATCCCTGTGTCACTATCATAGATGTTTAGAGTAATACATGTGCATATATGTGTTTATGAGTACACAGTATGAACACTTTCATACTGCTAATTGAAAGAAAATTTACATAGTCAACACAATTAATTTTCCTTTAACATATAATGATCTTTGGTTCCACCTTTTACCACCCTTTACAGATAAAGTAAATATAATTTACCTTCCATATAATATCTTCAGATATATGAAAGCAGTTTTTGTATTCCTTAAAGGTCTTCTATTTTTTTCAGAATATACATAGTTGCATTAAATATTACTTATGTACTTAATTTCCAGATGCTTCGGTACACAAATCACCCTCTCTCAACATGCAATAAGTGTTACAAGTAACCTTTTTTAAAGGTGGCATTCAAATGTAGGCTGCCCTGTACAGAAACTAGTGAAACCAGTATAATAATATATGGCATTTTATGGAGTGTTCCTTTACATGTCAGTTGCTCTTCTGAGTACTTTGAATGACTTATCACATATATTTATCTTCTTATACTATTCCTGATAATTCAACATGAGTTTTAACTTAGCTGACAAATGTTACTGAACTATTTTGAGACACTGCGGCCAGCAAAAAATATTTTTCCCCTTCGATCTGTATCATGTCAGGTCTTTTCCAACTTGAAGAAAACCTACCATAATGTCTTGATCTTTTGTTCCTTGCTTTTAATAAGTCATTTTTAAAAAGTTAAATTTACTGGGGTGACACTGGTTTATAAGGTTATATCAGTTTCAAGTGTACACTTCTGTGATACATCATCTGTCTGTTGTATCATGTGTCCATCACTCAAAGCTGATCTCTTTCTGTCATCACATATTTGACCCCTTTCACCCTTTACTAGTTCTCTACCCTGTTCTTTCTGCCAACCACCAGGCTGTTGTCTGTGTTTATGAGTTTTTGTTCCTTTGTTGATTTCAGTTTTACCTCCTACATATGAGTGAAATCATATGGTTCTTTACTTTCTCTATCTGACTTATTTTACTTAGTATGATATTCTCAAGACCCATCCATGTTGTCACAAATGGCTATATTTCATCTTTTTTATGCCTGAGTAGTATTCCATTGTTTATGTACCACATTTTACCCAATCATCTGTTGAAGGATACATTGATTGTGTCCACATCTTGGCCACTCTGAATAATGCTACAGTGAATGTAGGGGGTACATATATCTTTGCAAATAGATGTTTTTAAAATTTGTGGGGGCAGATACCCAGAAAAGAGATTGCTTTGTCATATGTTAACTCTATTCTTAATTTTTTTGAGGCGCTTCCATACTTTTTTCCAAAGTGGCTGCACCAATTTACACTCCCACCATCACTGAATGAGTATGTCTTTTTCTCCATAACCTCTCCAACACTTGTTACTACTTCTCTTGTTAATAATAGCCATTCTAATAGGTTTGAGGTGGTCTCTCATTGCAGTTTTTATTTGTATTTCCCTAAAAGCTAGTGCAGTTGAGCATCTTTCCGTATATCCATTGGCCATTTGTATGTCTTCCTTGGAGAAGTGTCTGTTCAGGTCCTTTGCCCAGTTTTTAATTGGATTGTTTATCTGTTTGGTGTTGAGTTGTATGAGTTCTTTATACATTTTGGATATTGATCCCTTGTCGGAGCTGTTTGGGAGAAACATCTTCTCCCATTTGGTTGGTTGCCTTTTTGTTTTGATGGCAGTTTCTTTTGTACCGAAGCTGTTTGGTTTGATGTAGCCCCATTTATTTATTTTTGCCTTTACTTCCCTTTCCTTTAGGGTCAAATTTTAAAAAAACCTTTTCTAACACCAAGGTCCATAAGGTTAAAAGTTATGTTTTCTTCTATGTAACTTATTGTTTCAGGACTTACATTTAGGTTTGTGATCCGTTTTGACTTAATTTTTAAATTCAAGATTTTGTTTTCCCAGTTTGAGTGTATGTGGTTAAACTTAGTTCATTGTTCCATCACGTTAACTTCTAGTCATCTGTACATTTTTTAAAATATGTTTCCATTCATCCAGTCATTTAATTGTCTAAACACAAAGTCAATTATTCTACAAATATCTACACAGAACGCATCGAGTACCAGACATTCTACTGAAGGGATTCATCTGTGGCAACTGATCGTGCACAGTTTCCGGCCTTAAGGAGCTTACACACAGCCAACAATAAAAATGTCAAAAGATTTTGATAAAATAAAGTTATAAAAGAAAATTCAGACTCACTTATTACATATGAAAATCGACTAATGACATATTGAGAATCGACCAATAACAACATAACTCACCTCCATTTTCAAAAGCAGCAATGTCAGCCCTTGGTTTCCTATCCAATGATGTTTTTATCTCACTTTGTCTTTCAATTGAGCTAAGTTTTGTTGGAACTGTAAGTCCATCCCCTAGAAAAAAAAATTTCATTACCCAGGAACCGTTAGTTGCTTACATAAGTTTACAGTAGTAATAATAATAAACCCCTAAAAGATAATGCAAGTATTGTTTGTATAGTGATATGATGAATAATAAATGTATAAATATATGAATTTTTAAACAAATTGTATAATTACCAGGGAAGTATCAAGCAAATTTATTTCCCTTATGTGGATAATTAATAATGACAAAAACAACCTAACATTATCTTGTATGTATAATGTAGATTATTTATGTTTTTATATAATGAATTTTTGTGATAATTCTTTGTTTATATGTATTCATTATGAACAAATTGAGTGAAAAGTATTAGTCTACTATTGACTTAAAAATGCTAATTATACTGTGATAAATAACTCTCACCATTTCCCTTATACATCCCTAATTTTTTTCTTTATCTACTTATTTTTTTTCAATTACAGTTGTCCCACATTTTCCCCATTGCTCTCCCCTGCCCTGCCCCTGCTCCACAGTCAATTAAAAGCAGAATAAAAGAAATACAAAAATCTAAAGAAACATATGATTCTAGGTTGGATTCTAAACCAGGGAAAAAACTTCATTTTGCTATAAAGGACATCAGTGGCACAAAGGGTGAATTTTTTTAAAAAAGTCTATAAGTAGTGTTGTATCAGTGGTAATTTCCTGATTTTGAAGTTTATATTATAGTTACACACGATTTATGTAGGAGATTCATGTCTGAAACTTACTCCTAAACAGTTCAAAAATAATAGCAATGCATATATTTACAGAGAGAAAATGAAAAAAATCACATGTGTAAATGATAACATTTGGGGATATCTGGGTAAAGTGTATTCATGAATTAACTGAAATTGTATTTTAAAATGGAAAGCTTTTTTTTTTTAATTTTTTTTTTATTTTTTTATTTTTTTTAATTTTTATTTTCATTGTTGATCTTGTACAGTTTTCTGTCTTTTATTCTCACCCGAACCCGCCACCCCAAACCTCCCCACCTCCCTCCCATTTCCACCCCCCCCATAGTTTTTGTCCATGTGTCCTTTATACTTGTTCCTGTAAATCCTTCCCCTTTCCCCCTGAAATTCCCTCCCCTCTCCCCTCTGGTGACTTTCAGCATGTTCCCAATTTCCATGTCTTTGGTTATATTATGCTTGTTTGTTTGTTTTGTTGATTAGGTTCCTGTTAAAGGTGAGATCATATGGTATTTATCTTTCACTGCCTGGCTTACTTCGCTTAGCATGATGCTCTCAAGTTCCCCATTAAAATGGAAAGCTTTTTAAATGGGGGGGTGGGGTGGGCACTGATGAAAGAAGGTGAAGTGGTTATCCAAAGAACGTATATGCATGACCCAGGGGACCCAGGGATGCAGACAAAGATGAGGGCATTGCCTGAGGGGGAGAAAGTGTACTGGGGGAGGGGAGCAAAGAGAGAAAAAGTGGGGGCAACTGTAATAGCATAAATGATAAAATACAATAAAAATTAATAATAACAATAAACATAATCATAAAGCAAAAGTGCATAGAATTATCTTTATAATCTACCTTTTAAAGTACTCATTGCTAACTTGTTTTCTTTATACTTGTTTAATTATTGTTTTTGTTTTTTTGTTTGTGCTGTCTGGATAATGTGGGCAATCCTGTCCTTCCTTTTATGATTCCTACATCTGATGGTGTGTTGCTGCCACCTACAGCCACGTGTTTGAATAGTTTGCCACAAGTGTACTTGCAAGACAGACACTTTAATCTCTGTCCTATGCTCATCTGGATCCTGGGAGACATTCCCAACTTTGTTTGTTTTTTATTATATTTTTAAGGTAGGAAGGGTTTTAAATCATTCCCACTGCTGCAAAAATTGTTTTTCAACTCATCCTAGCAGTGAAAAAACTATATAAACTTATGGCTTCTATAGATTTTCTCTGAGTTCCTGGTTTTACACCCAAAAAGCAATGTTCATATCTTGGCAAGGGAAAAATGTTCACCAACAGCAAAATCTGATTTACCAAAATATAAGATCAATATGAAAGTCACAGCCTTGGAATTACCCACCTGCATCATCCCTGAAATTGCCTGATACACAGAAGGCACTCATTTAATGAAATATCCCCTAGTTCTGCCTCTAACTTCATTCCGTGTATCTATCTCCTTTAGATCATTCTAGGGCTAAGGGCTAGGTTGTCCTTTATATTCATAAAGAAAAATCTACATCTATTTCACATGGAGATTTATTTCCATAGACAAATAAAATGGTGAAAGCAAACTATTTACAGAAGTACTGCATGGGGCATATAGTGTCACCATGTGTTTATGAAGTTTTCATTTTGTGGCTCCTGGGAAAATATAATTATATTAATAGCAGCTTTTTATATTAAATTTAGGTCATGTGATAAATGTACTTCTTCTCACTCTCAATTCTGATGTATTTTTTATCATTTAACTCTAACATTTCACTGCCAGTCTCACCAAGTATGTCTAATGCATCACCTTGAAATGCTACCATTTAATTCCTTACCTTCTTGCAATTCACTGCCATTTTCCAAAGGCTTCTCTAACTCTTTTTCTGCTATAGACGATGTGCTTTTTAAGGATGAAATATCTGAGGGAGTATGAAGTCTGTAGTATTCACCTAATTTCCCATAAGAAAAGTAATCGTCAGTATATCTGTCACATCAAATGTTAGAATGCTCACAAATGTCTGATTGCTCACCAGATTTATAACACATCTCCTTTATTGCTCTTTTTTCTTCAATTTCTTCAGGAGTCTTTGTCCACACACTGGAAGCATCTATAGGATATATTTGTTTTAAATTAAATTGTCCCAAAACTAAATAATCTGAAAATTTATAAACCAAAATGAAAAAAAAAAACAAACAAACATTGTTCTCATGGATGGGTTACTATTTTGTTTCTGTAATTTTTTAAATCAATAATTTGTAAACTGGCAAATATTTCTTATTTCTATATTTCACATATTAGAAAGACTCAGTCAAGAGAAAATAAATGACTACACATTGTATGTCTTAAGCTGGAGATACAGATTCACATGTTGAGATCACATTTGTTTGTTTGGAGAGAGCGGTAGATATGGGAGACACGGAGCTACGGCAGACAAAGACAAGAATACATGGTTCTATGCACTCCTGAGCACAGAAACTGTGGTGGCCTGTAGCCTATGGAAGGACATATTCCGAGGCAAAGACAAAGTGAGAGTTTAATTTTCAGCATGTTTGTCTTGTGTACATACATGTTCGCACCACAGTGCTGTGATAACATGGGAGGAACAGGATAGACAAGGAAGAAAAAAACTGGGTTTTAACCTTGTTCATACCTTTGCAAAGTTTACTTGGGATAATGCAGTTGATAGGGCTTTATAAATCATAAACTCCCTAAAGATTAAATGTGAGGCAGATAGACATAATCATGCAATAAACAGATGGACGCACATATATCAATATTAAGTTATAGATGAATAGAAGAAGTTATTAGTATCCCTACATGTGACTGTACATATTTAATCAGAAAATGTGTTTCCCAGTCATGTAACAAAAAACCTCCCAATCCAAATAATAAATGTGTGTAGATATAAAACAAATTAGAACATAATAAATTTAATATACTTAATAAACTTAAAGCTATTCTTCATCAAATCTGCCTTATGTATCACTTTATAAAACCCTAGTAGTTAAGTAAATATGTAGAAAATATTATGAGGGTTTTGAATGTGCATTGTAAATCAGAGAAAAAGTTCACTAACCATTTTGCTCACCTCCTTCCTCCTCTTCTTCCTCAAAGTTAGTTTTTAAAACTAAAGGATGGCGAATGGGTCGTGATAGATTCTCTTGAGGTTTCAGGGGTTCTTGACTGTGAGTCAGGGGTGGAGTTCCATCCTGAATTTCCTTTTGTAGTATAGTATCTACAGAGAAAATGCAACATTTCAATCTTATCAAAATATTCAATGATCAACCATTGTCCTGATTAACTGTATGTTTATGGAAAAGTTATTAAACTAACTTACAAAACATCAATATTTTGCCTATAAGGCATGGAAAACACGCTAATTTATAGACTTTAGATAGTAATTACAACCATGACTTAGTATGTCACACTTTTAGTATAAATGCAAACTCATCACAAGCAGTACAGCATTCTTACATTAGATCCACAGGATAAAAATATAACAATTGATCACATTATTACAAATTAACAAAGTCAAGCTCATATAAGGGAGAGCTTATGATGGCAAACTTTGTGTGTCCAAAAGAGGGAAAAAAATCCAATGGTTCTAGTTTTCTGTGGTTGGGGGTGATTATTTGGAAGTAAGAAAAAAATCATACTTTCAGATTTCTCTATTGGGTAAACAGGAGTTAGACTGGCCAAAGCTCTAGGTCATACTGAAATATTCTGTAACCTTCAAAACTAACCAGTAAATAATAGCAGTGGCTTGTGAGCACACGTATCTTCTATCATTCCTAATTCAACTTCCTTTGTTTTCTGAATCAATATTTACCTAATCAGGATAATTATCAGAATCAACTAAAGAAATTGTTCAAATCATCTTTGGGTGTCTGCTTTCTAAACTTCTGATTCAGTTGGTCTGGATTAAAGCCTACAGATCTGATACTATGGTTTAAATGTCCCAGGTAATTATAAAGGCAGCCAAGTTTGGAAACCACTGCCCTAAATCGATGATCACCTAACTGGGGTCCTAGGTCATGAGAAGCCTTTCAGGGAATATTCCATCCTAACAATTTGAAAACAATCAACCCTATTCCAGATCCTCAATTTCCACTTCCATTTTCACCTTAAAATTAGTTTGTCTAGAATAAATCTGAATTCACAATAGCCTTTCTCCTCTTTGCAAAATAAAAGTATACTTTCACTGATGCCAACCCTTACTGTAGCACATTGCCCAAAAAGAAATCCTCCTTTAGTGATTAATCAAACTACCATGAACCCACAGGGCTTTCTCCATCACCTTAACTTGTACACATTCTTACCAGGAGAAAATCATGCGGTAGACAAACTGATGACCCCCCACCAAAGATATCCATAACCTGGATCCATAACCTGACTGCAGATAGAACTAAGACTGCTAATTAGACTACCTTAAAGCTGGCAGATTATCCTGGATTATTTAGGTGGGCCCACAATAATCAAAAGATCTTTAAAAGTGGAAGAGAGATGCAGAGGAAGAGAGCCAAAAAGAGGTGACAATGGCAGCTAGGTAAAAGTGATGCAGTGTTACAAAGCCTTGACTATTCACTGCTGACTTTGAAGGAGGAAGAAGGGGGACATGAGCCAAGATGAATACAAAAAAACCTGTATAAAGTGGGAAAGGCAAGGAAACATTCTCTGTCAGAATTCCTAAAACAAATGCAGCACTGAAGACACCTTAATTTTAATCCAGAGAGATCTGCATCAAATTTCTAAACTAAGAAACTATAAAATCACAAACTTGAGTTGTTGAAGCCACTTGGTGGGTGGTAATTTATATGGGCCACATGTGGTGAGTGATACTGAGGTCTGTGTTCGAAGTTCTGATTTCAAATGCATGGTAGTAGTTACAATTTCTTGTTGAAATATTTTGCTTCTTTCATTTATGGACCATTGTTAAAGTACATGTCGCTATTAAGGGAAAGTCTAACGAGACTAGAAGAGAGCACTAGTAAAAATTCTAAAGTAAAAACATGACTTCAAAACTTCTTAGCTATTTTCAATGTATAGGGTCTGGCAGAAGTAACTCCTACTTGAGTGTGGTTGATAGGGTAATAATATGGGTGTAATAATTTATAGTTTTAATTTGAACATTTCACCTAACATGTCATATTGTATGCTTGAATGTGATATTGTTATATTTCAAAACTACACACTTATGATTTTGTAATAAAAGATGTTGTAAAAGGGGGCATTATTTGTGCCAGACCCTATATATTCCCAATACTTGGCATTAACTGCAAAGAAAAGCTTCACTGAACATTTAAAAGAGTAAATGATAGAGTCACATTTTTTAACAGTTTTATCGAGCTATAATTCACATACCATACAATTCACCCATTTAAGTGTACAATTCAATAGTTTTTAGTATATTCACAAAGTTAAGCAACTATCACCATGATTCATTTTAGGACATTTGATCACTCCCGAAATAGAAACCTATACCCATTGACAGTCATTCCTCATAAATTCCTAATGTTCCCAGCCCTACACAAGCAACTATACTTTCTGTTTATATGGATTTGCCTCTTCCGGATATGTCACATAAATGGAAATGTTGCCTTTTGTACATGACTTATTTCACTTACCATAGTGTTCTGAAGGTTTATCTGTGCTGTCAAAGAATAGACACTTTGGTTGTTTCTGCTGTTTTAGGCTTGTGTAAATAATGGTATGAACACTTAAGTACAAGTTTTTGTGAGGATATATGTTTTCACATCTCTTGGGTATACAAGGTTTGTCCAGAAAGAGTCCAGCCATTGTTAATATAATGAGAACGGTTTGCAGGACTTGGACACAACCTGGTAGCCAAGGAGAGTGGACTTGAATGTGCATGTATGAACAGTGATGACTTCACTGTACTAGTCAGTGAGGGCGGTAGGTGCCATTGAGTGAGTAAGTGTACTGTGTGACCATAGTATTAAAAACGACTGAGCAAGTAGAGCAACAAATCCGCATGAAATTTTGTATTAAGCTTGAACATCCCTCCATGGAAACTATTTGGATGATTCAGAAGGCTGCAGCTATGGGCTACTGGCAATTGTCAGGTTCATGATGACAATGCTTCCACTCATGCATCATGTCTCCTGCAGGGTCTTTTTCGGAGAAACATCAAATCACCCAGTGACTCAGCCCTTCTACAGCCCCAATTTGGTACCCTGCAACTTCTGGCTTTTCCCAAAACTAAAATCATCTTTGAAAGAGAAGAGATTTCAGACTGTCCATGAGATTCAGGAAAATATGACGTGGCAGCTGATGGCAATTGTGAGAATTGTGTGAGGTCCCAGGGTGCTTATTTTGAAGGGACTGAGGCATCTTTGTCTTGTGTTCAATGTTTCTTGTATTTTATATCTTCTTCAACAAATGTCTCTATTTTTTATGTTATATGACTTCTGGACAGACCTCCTGTCCAGAAGTGCAATAGTGGGACATATGGTGACTCTATGTTTAACCTTTTGAGCCAGACTGGTTTCCAAAGCAATTGGTGCAATTTTATATACCTATCTGTAATGTATGAAGATTCCAATTTCTGCACATCCTTTTCAATTATTTTTATCTTTTTGATTTAACCATCCTAGTGGGTGTGAAGTGGTATCACACTGAGCTTTTAGTGTACATTTATCTAATGGTTATAATTGATAAGCATCTTTTTATGAGTTGATGGTCCATTTTTATATTTTTAAGAAATGTCTATTCAGATTCTTTGCCTACTTTTGCAATAGAATTGTCTTTATATTATTGGGTTCTAAGGTGTTTTTATGTATTCTAAATATAAGTCCTTAATCAGATATATGATTGCAAATATTTTCTCCCATTCTGTGGACAGTCTTTTCACATTCTTGATGGTGTTCTTAAAAACACAAAAGTTTCTAATTTCGATGAAATTCAATCTATTTCTTCTTTGGATATTTGTTCTTCTAGTGTTGTGTATAAGAAGGTTTGCATAACCTAAAATTTCTTATTTGCATAACCTAAAATTTCTTATAAGAATTTTATAACTTTAGCTCTTACATTTAAGTCTGTGGTGTATTTTAAGTTAACTTTTTTGTGGGATATAAGGAATGAGTTCAAATTAATTTTTTTGTGTGTGGCCACCCATTTTACTCAGCACAATTGGTTGAAATACTATTTTTTCCCCTGATGAATGGTCCATGCACCTTTGTTAAAAAACAATTGACCATAAACCGATTTATGTAAAGGTCTGTCTGCCAATTTCATCCCTTTGATCTACATATCTATACTTTATGGGAGTATCATATGGTCTTGATTACTGAAGCTTTGTAGTAATTTCTAGCTTTTGAAATCATTGTGAGTTCTACAATGTTGCCCTTTATTTTCCAAGTTATTTTTACTATTCTAGGTCCCTTGAATCTCCATATACATTTCAGAGTCAGCTTGTCAATTTCTGTATATAAGTCAATTGAGTTTTTAATAAGGGTGGCATTGAATCTATAGATTAATTTGGGGAATATTGACATATTAACAATAAAGCCAACCTATAAACTTTGGACATTATTTAATTTTTAAAGTTTCACTAATTACTTTCAACAATGTTTGGTAATTTTGAATATAATTTTTGTACTCCTTTAGTTAAATTAATTCATAAATATTTTATTTTTATGCTATTGTGTTTTTTCACTTTATCTTCAGTTTATTTATTGCTCATATGTATATAAATACAATCAATTATTTTATGTTAATTCTTTACCCCGTAACTTATGGAATTTTCTAAATAGGACTTCCAGCCAAGATGGAGGCTTAGGTAGATACATTTTGTCTTCTCACACAACCAAAAGAACAACAAATTTAAAACAAAAGATAATCAGAATTTCCAGAAAACTGAGCTGTACAGAAGTCTGACAACCAAGGAGTTAAAGAGGAGACATTCATCCAGACTGGTAGGAGGGGTGGAGATGGGCAGCCAGTTGGAGAGGATGCATGGCAAGGTGGTGGCTGGCAGACCAGGTGGCCTCACATTTGCGTGCAGATAAACCAGTAGGAACAACTGGGGAGTGAGACAAACCACACAACCCAGGGGTCCAGCATGAGGAAACAAAGCCCCAAAACTTCTGGCTATAAAAACCTGTGGGGGTTGGGGCAGCAGGATAGATTCCCAGCCTCATAGGAGAGTTCATTGGAGAGACCTACGGGATCCTAAAATGTCCACAAACCTACCCACCCAGAATCAGCCCAGAAGGGCCCAATTTCCTTGTGTGTGGTAGGGGAAGTGACTAAAAGCTGGACAAGAGCTGAGCAAGTGGCATTGTTCCCTCTCAGACCCATCCCCCACATACAACGCCACAATGTAGCCAAGTGGATTGCCACACTCTGGCTCCACCCCTTACAACTAACAGACCAACAAAAAATATGGCTCAAATGAAAGAACAGATTAAAATTCTCAAAATAGAACTAAGTGATGAAGAGATAACCAACCTATCAGATGCAGAGTTTAAAACACTGGTAATCAGGACGCTCACAGAAATGGTTGAGTATAGTCACAAAATAGAGGAAAAAGTGAAGGCTATGCAGAGTGTAACAAAGAAAAATATACAGGGAACCAATGGTGAAGTGAAGGAAACTGGGACTTAAATCAATGATTAGGAGCAGAAGGAAGAAATAAACATGCAACCAGAACAAAATGAAGAAACAAGAATTCAAAAAAATGAGGAGAGGCTTACAAACCTCCAAGAAAACTTTAAATGTTCCAACATCTGAATCATAGAGGTGCCAGAAGGAAAAAAGGAAGAGCAAGAAATTGGACATTTACTTGAAAAACTAATGAAAGAGAACTTCCCCAATCTGGCAAAGGAAATAGACTCCCAGGAAGCCCAGGAAGCTCAGAGAGTACCAAAGAAGTTGGACCCAAAGAAGCACACACCAAGGCACACCATAACTAGATTACCCCAGATTAAAGATAAGGAGAGAATCTTAAAAGCAGCAAGAGAAAAGGAGAGAATTACCTACGAAGGAGTTCCCATTAGAGTATGAGCTGATTTCTCAAAAGAAAACTTGCAGGCAAGAAGGGGCTGGACAAAAGTAGTCAAAGTCTTAAAAGGCAAGGACCTACACTCAAGATTACTCTATCCAGCAAAACTATCATTTAGAATGGGAGGGCAGATAAAGTGCTTCCCAGATAAGGTCAAGTTAAATGAGTTCATCATCACCCAACCCCTATTATGTGGAATGTTAAAGGGACTCATCTAAGAAAAAGAAGATCAAAATTATGAATAGTAAAATGACAACAAACTCACAAATATCAACAACTGAACCTAAAAACAAAAACAAAAACAAAAACAAAAAAACTAAGCAAACAAGTAGAACAGGAACAGATTCAGAGAAATGGAGATCACATGGAGGATTATCATCGTAAGGGGGAGAGGGGAGAATGGGGGAAAAGGTATAGGGAATAAGAAGCATAAACGGTTGGTACAAAATAGACAAGGGAAGGTTAAGAATAGTATGGGAAATGTGGAAGCCAAAGAACTTACATGTACCATCTATGGACATCATCTAAGGGGAGGGAATGCTAGTGGGCAGTGGGGGGCAGGGGGGATCAGGGAAGAGGGGAGTAAAGGAGAGGGAAAAAATGGGACAACTGTAATAGCATAATCAATAAAATATATTTTAAAAGACAATTAATAATAATAATATAAATAATATAATAAATAAAATAATATAATAATATAAAATGCTTAATATAAGAGATTACTTGAAAACACTAAATATGAGATTTTTCCATTTCTGATAACCCTCCTTCATTTTTTAAAAATTGTAAGTAAAATTTCAGTTAATAAAGCAAGTCTGTGGAGATTTCAGACATACCTAATAAATGTTAGGAGTAGAGGACTAATATTTGAGTACCTGCCTTTACTTTTTTGCACTTTTAGAAGAGACACAGTGTCCAGTCAGGATGAAGAGTCACCCATTTAAACTCAAATTATTTCAAAAGCCAACATCGTTTGGGCTATTGCATTTACTCAACACCTCTTCTCCCCCAAAGAGGAAAGAACTGAGTTAAACAATATTTCTCTCTTATAATCATTAACAATTGTCTTACTTTGTATTAATCCCCCCACACACACCCCACAAATTAGTCTTTTACTGATGCATATATTCAAATAAAATTGTTTATTAACCTATTTAAAAGCCATTTATTAGACAATGGTTTTTCAAGACTTAGGATAAAAAGGTCATGTACACATATTCACTTAGGCCAGACCTTCTGAAATGAGCTGATGCAAAGTTTATTTAAAATGTCCACATAGTCACCCAAGGCATCTATAAGACAGTGATAGAGAATCAGAAGAATCAAATATCCCATTCATTATAGAACAATCGCTTCAATGTGTCAGCTACTGTGTTTTGAACAACTTCTCCCCTAGCAAAACTTAGGGTTCATTAAGAAGAACAGTTATTCTGAGTAAACAGTTATAGCTGAGTATATCTACTGTATACCATGGGAGAAAGATAAAGTACCTGCCATGCTTGCAAAGAAAATACAAAATGTACTCAGAAATGCCCACCTAATTTTTATAATCAGAGCAAATATCAACTGATTTCTGTTTTCTTCACATAATTTAACTGAGCTTGGTAATTCCCAAACACCATCATTTGACTTAGCAGCTCTTTGCTTTTAAACTTAGAGATGATAACCAGAGGGATTAGTCCTATTTCTAAAATGTCTGGTTTAACATTTAAGTGAAGTCTTTTTCAAAAGAGTCCAAAATCTTTTTTAATTTTCCAGCAGATTAAAGTTTAAACTGAAAAAGTTTTATATACTCAGACCAAAAAAAAAAAAAAAAAAAAAAAAGGTAGGTCTCTTGATAATTCCAGTCAGTGTTTAAAGATAACATACAACAGTAAATCAACTAATGAAAAATTGCTTTTGGCAAGCTCCTCCTTCTGGAAGAGCGCAGGTGGCTACTGAGATAGCATTGCCGTGGTTGTACTCACCCACTTAACACAAACCACAAGATGGGTCTTAATGCCCTGATCTTAGAAATTATCATAGGCTGCACTTTTTAATGTCTAAATTTTATCTTATTTTAACCTGAAAGACAAAATTACTCATACGTTGCATAATGCAATGTGAATCGATATAGTTTGCTACCAAAGAATTGTCATAATCCCACCTGAATTTCTCAATCACATGCACTTATTGAAACATAAAAAGGAAGACTTAGATAAATGTACAGTTTTATACAGTAATCTTTGTCTACAGTGAGAAAATTCATGGTCCCAGTTTTGGTTGACATGGACCTTGGTGGATAGGTGTTCCTGGAAATATTGTAGGACATATTAAGTCTACAAAAGAGCAAATTAGAATTTCTGAGGTATTGAAATATTTCCAAAATGAATAGGTAAAATGGTAGTTCAACACATAATTTAACTGAGCTTCATAATTCCTACAGTCTAGAAACTGAATATGCTTTCCTAGAGCACAGAAATGTGTCTGGACGGAGGAAAAATAGTTGCCTGCTTAACACAAATACATGGATAAGAAAAGTAAGTATACAGAAATAAGTACTACAATAATTTAATAAATAATAAAATAAGAATAAACTCTGTGTTTTTCAGATTCACAACTGAAAATCTATTTTTGCCAACCTCTATACATACTGTTCAAAACTTTCTAGGGTATAATTGGCAACTATGTGAAAGGTAGTTCTGCATTCCTAGTTTAGGTGCTTGGGATTCATCAGTGAACCAAAGATAGATTCCTGCTTTTATGGAACATTCATTCTAAAGAGACAAGTCAGACAACTGAACAATAGATATAGAAAATAAGGAAATTATATTGTATCTAAGAAAATTATAAGGGATATGGCAAAAAGAAGGTACAGAAAGGTCAGGAAGATAAGAAATGTGTAGGGAGCAAGCATGAAGGTTGATGACATTTCAAAAGCATGTTCAAAATACGCTTCATTAAAAGAAGAGGTAAAGGAATTAGTCATGAAGATATTGAGAGAAGTGGACTTTATGTAAGAGCCCTAAAGCAGGAGCATGCTAATATGCTCTAGGAAAAGCAAGGAAATTGATGTGGCTTGAGCAGAATGAGCAAGAAGAGTTGTGGGAGGTAAATTCAGAGAGGTAACAGAGCACCAGATCAAGTAAAGTCCTTCAAGCCTCCATAAAAATCCCCAAAGTACAGAATTCAGAGAGCTTCTAGGTTGGTGAACATATCCATGTACCAGGAAGGTGTCACCCCCCAAACCCACAGGAACAGAAGTTCCTGTGCTTCGGCCCTTGCAGACCTTGCTTTATGTATCTCTTCACCTGACTGTTCACCTGTGTCCTTTATGATATCCTTATTATATAATAAACGGGAAAACATAAGTAAGAGTTTCTCAGTTCTGTGAGCCATTCTAGCAAATGATTCAATTCAATGAGAGAAATCATGGTAACCTCAAATTGTAACCAAGTTAGTTGTGAGGAATCTAGGGACCTGATACTTGGAATTGATATCTAAAGAAGGAGTAGTCATTTGGGATTTAGCTGGTTAAGGCCTGTGGGGTCTTTACAAATGCCAGAATAAAATTGAATTGGAGGACACCCATCTGGTGTCACAGAGAATGTTCGATGTGAGTTGTGAGTATGGTAGTAGTGTAAGAGTAAAGGAGAAACACAAAGGAGCATTTTGTTTTCCTAGACAAACTGAAATAAAGAGGAATAAAGGGCAGAATGGAGTAAGTCCTGGTGAATTCAAAACAGAGAAGTGGACATGACAAGGCTGTGTTGGAGGGTAAAATGAGTGTGTGTGACTCCCTCTTATCCTTATTAGATAGGAGAAAGGAGGTTTGAGGAAGTGGGGAATTAGCATCCTATGAACACAGCTTATTCCCTTTCACAATGGAGGCAGAGTGCTGAGGGGAAGGGTTTGGTCCCATTGCCTGAATCTAGCTTATACTGCACTAAGAGAGGGAAAAGCTTACTCGAAGAGTCATGCTCAGCCAGACACTTGTTGACGAAATCGAGAATTCTAGAAAAGCCATGTTATATTTGACCCCATTATTGTCTGTTTAGTAGATGATATAATAACATGTATCCCTACAAAACTTAGCCCAGAGAATGTCTTATAGTTGGTAGCCAAATAATTGTCAGTTACACATTTTACCCTTTCTTTGCCCAGCCACACAGCCTTTGTTTCCTGATATCCTGAAAGAGCTGGTTTGATGGATAGTAATTTATCCATAGACCATTAGGAAGCAAACTAGATATACACTAGATACAAAAAATTTAGTAAAATGTTCCTCATGAAATAAAATCATGCTAAATATATGCAAATGGGGTCAAGTTAATCATTTAGTAGGTGCAAAACATTCATGCCAGTAGATTACCTTTCAGTAGTCATCTATCCATCCCCCACTCATCTCTGTATACATCCAATTCTACTGAGCAACTGGGCTCCAGATACTGTGGAAAGTATTTGTAAGGGAACTAGTCATGATCTCCATCCTTATAATGTTTACAGTTTAGTGAGGAGGAGAAACACTAAACAAGCTATTACATGTGTGATGAATATTATAAGGTCAGAATTTTCCAGAAGAATACAATAAGGGGAACTGATTCTTAGTTATCTATTTGCCAAGGATTAACTGAAGCCAAATTTTCAAATCGCAATATCTGATATCCTGTAGGCTTATTTCTGGAACTACTATTCCATCACGAAAAATATTCCATAGCAGGAGAATGAAATGACTACAACATCAGGGAACCCTGACACCCCTTAATTTCTTAAGCAAGGTTCTTGACATTCACCATTTTAGTCTATGGTGTCTTCTGAATCTTTCCCAACCCCCCAAATATAGTGTGAAGTTCAAGCACATAGTCGTCTCTCTGTATCATTTAGTTGGATTGAATTGTGCCATTTCTTTTGTAGGAGTGGGATCACATTTTCTCTGTCAATTTAATCTTAGGAAGAACTCCACATATAGCTGTTCTTCTGGAAACAGAAGTGTGCAAGACAGACCAAGCCCTTGCTCTCCCTACCTATGAGACCAGTTTCTGCACATTCAAAGCAGAAATGGTGAGGCTATGACCTCTGAGCTTGGCCCCAGTTGTGTGATGCTTTGCAGGGACACAGTTTCCTTCTACCTAGTGAGGTCAGTAGTCATTCTACTTCTCTGGTGAGTAAAACCCACTGTAGATACACAGAATTAGAGAAAGTTTAACTGCTCTTTGTTCACTTACTTTATCTTGTTAGCTTCTTGATGGCTCATTCTAAACTTTATCTCATGATTCTTGATAGAATCCTCCCAAGTTATTCATTGGCTATTGGCTATTAAACCATATTACTCACCATGCCATACTTTACTTAATGTGTTATTCTATGCAGCTACTCCAAAACCAGATTATAATATGGTATGTTCATGTTATTCAAAATATACTCACTGCTACTTGGTGGCAAAAATAATCCATTGATATTTCGAGGTTTGCTGTGATAAAAGATACAACTGATCTTCACACAACCAAGAGGTTGAGTTTCCCAGAAGCATGAAATACTGCAATTTTGCTAGACAAAGGAGGTGGGAGAGATGTAATGATCAGATGTCATAATAAATACTATGTGCTACAACACAACACAAAGTGAAAAAATCTATTGTAATTAGTGATTCAGGATTCTGTGTGTTTCCTGGTTTTCAATGCTTTTAAGGTTTGCTATTTAAAAGATGCAATGATTACTCCTAAAACATACTCCTCCATTTTCCTAAGATTTTAAATTGAGCAAAGTGCAAAATGCCTAAAATTAAGGAGTAGAAGAAATGTTTTCTCTATTGTTTTATAACAGTTCAATATTACTGAAGGGAGACCATTTTAACACACATAATGATGTTGAGTCATTCTACCTGCATTTCCATGTGTCTAAATCTGCAAAGTGGATCTAAACATTTGCCCTCTCTCCATAATGAACACACAGTGTCACTGCCAAGGGCCTTTTTACAGTGTCGGTATCGGCACTGGGAACCCTGAAAGAAAGAAGTAAACAGTGTAGAAAACTCAATACATTAGCATTAATGTTCAACAACAATAAGTTGCTAACTAATTAAAGAAAATACAAGATCAAATTATAATTTAAAAATACCACAAATTAAGGACACAAGTTTAAAATTTAACAAATTAGTATATTTTCAGTGAGAGATTTACAATATAATCTAATTAAATAGTTCCTGTCACAAGCCATTGACCAAATGTTATTTTTCATAATCACTTAATCCATATGGTTCACTCAGGATAAATATCTGAGACCAGTGATACTTTTGATCACAAGCCAATGACAGACCAACTTCCTTTCAGAAGCCAGATATTTTTTTCCAAGTCATATTCTACTTGTGGAGATGATCTGTGTTACTTAATCTTTTTTATTAAATAATGTTTTCTTAGTCTATGAAGATAATGTTGTGTTTATATAAGGAAAGTGAATGGAGATTAAACTTGAGATTATTATGACATTTTAAGTAATTATCACATTATGTTACATTAAATGTGCTTTTTGCCTTTCGTCTACAAAGATAAAACAATTGTGCCAAAACATACACACACCAACATCTTTATACCAACAAAAGCAAAAGTAGATGTGGATTATTTTAATAGGCTGCTATAACTTTTTTTATTCTTTGTCTTTTACACACAGATCCAGAGTGGAAAAACTGTAGGTTTTTTAGGCAGAGAGGTAGGTAACATACAATAAAAACAGATCATTAAGTTCTTCCCCATTTTGACATGTGTCCCATGACTGTTTCTTATCTTTGACCACACACTTATTCCTGTCTTCACACCCTACCCATTTTAAAAGTAGATCTTTTAAACAGTACAAGGTACTCATAGTACAAAGTAGTGTGAAGAGGCTACATAAACCAGTATTTGAACTACTGGCTCAATCATTAGTCCACAGTTACAGTCAATACGTTACTCCCCACCATGAGGCCTCAGTTTCCTCATAGGCAAAAAGGGAATAATATGACTTCCTCACAGATGGTGGTAAAAATTATGTGAGATACAGTATCACGATTACAATTGTTATTTCTATTTATTTATTTAATTATTTTTGAATTTTCTACCCTATCAGTCACTGTGCTAAGTATTTGCAGATACTAACAATGAAACAAACAAAACTCTCTGCCCACATAGAACATAAATTCTACTATTATTTTTCATTCCTTATGGCTTAACCATAAGGTAACAGGCAATAGAAGCAAATCTAATTCTAACGGTAAGAGGTTGATTCCATTTAGGTTTCCTAGCAGAGATGAAATACCTTAAACTAGACACGTCCTGTCTATCACTGGGTTCATTCTGTCATTAACATGAAGCTTCAAGCATTGAGTTTCTACATTTATTTGGTTTCATTGTGATCCATTAATCCTGATCTCTTAGATTAAAATTTTTCCCATTTAACTTTATAAACCTAATTCGTATCTGGCTAACTTGTTTATATTATTCCTGTTCATTTTTCTATGATATTAAATGCATGTTATTACTCAGATTTTTGACAGATGAAAATTCATAACCTGGGTTAATGAATTTCAAATAAGGAATCAATTTGATTTTAAACTAAATTTTATAATGACCTGGATTTATTTGAATTTAGATGGCTGAAATCACATTAACCAAAGCAGTATGATATATCGTATAATTTTTCATATTAGTAATTTGATATCTCAAAGAGTCATAATACAGGCAAAAGTGCCACATGAAGATGAAAAAAAGCCATCGGCATGTAACTGGCATAAATAAGGGTAGTTTCAGACAAATATTTTAAATTATCACAGATTTCCCCAGAGATATACAATATATCAAAAATATAAGATAAACTTTAACTTCTGATTTCAAATACATAAAATATTTTATGTAAAATTAGTAAATTTTGATTCAGCAATAGAAATTATTGCCATATTGTCCTTCATTCTAAAAAGATTTAACATGTGAAGTACTATAAATTGTATAATATTTACCTTTATGCATGTGGAATTAAAAAAGAAATAGCAGTCATTCCCAACTTCTGCCATTTTCAACTCTTGTGCTGCTAATCCAATGTTTTTTAATAAAAATTGCAGAAACACAAATATAAGAACTATCAGTGTGTAAGGGGGAAAAGGACTTTCTTTTCCACAGTCTTTCAGGCTATCAGTAGTATTCCTTTAAAACTGACCTCCTGTTGACAGTATATTACACAATAGGTAATTCTTAAATAAACTTAAATTAGAAGATACCTTCTCTAGCTTTCCAGAAATGTTGTAAGTGGTTGCTAGTAAGCACACAAACTCAAACTTCCATAATTTTCCTCATTGTTACCAAATCCATTGTTTGCTCATCATAAATGACCTCACATGTAACTGTAGGTTAGTTTACCTTAGTCAATACTGTGCAATACTTCTCTTACTCATGCTAGTATATTAACCAAAATGACTAGTAAAAATAAAATAATATATTTTCTTTCAATGTTCTGATTGAATATGAATGTAAACTAGTTCATAATTTCATAACTTCAAATTATTAAGTATTTTACAATTAAATGGCTATTTTCTAAACCTTATTTCTACATATGGTTTGAAAACAGTTAAAATTTTAAATAGGTAAATATATAATCTATGTTTCAAGATAGAAAATTATTAAATTATGTACTCACAGCTATCCACTGATTTGGAAAAAAACATCATTCAAATTTCAATATTTTAATAAGAACTTGAAAATAAATTAGATTTCTTATTCATCTTGTAGCTATATTCCATCCATTCATTATTCATCCATCATAAAATGAGGAAGAGCTTCTTCCTAAAGCAGAAGGGTTGTTCAGAGAGCTTGCAAATTTTGAGTATTTGTTCAAAGCGAAATGATATACTCTGATGTCCAGAATGAGACATTACAATCAGCAGCTGAGATATTTCTTCATCTTAGTATCTTTACTAAAAGTACTAGAACCTAGCAGAAATTAACAAAAATATTCACAGTAGGTGACTTAGAAGGTGTCATAGAGATGACAGATTGCACTAGATCAAAATGGACTGTGAAATTGCAATGTACCTTTAATTGGAAACTTAAAAGATCAAGAGATATGGATTCTCATTTTTGTCTAAGTAAAACAGACTAACTTGGTATGAGCTTGTTGCATACAATGCTTTGGGGTAAAAATCTAGGAAATAAAACAAAAAACTAATATTTAGAAAAAAGTTGTTTGCCTATAACTATAAATAAGAGAATAGAATGAAGTAGGCAGTAGTAAAAGTAAATGAAAAAGTAGAGAATGAATATTTGGCTGAACCAAATATAATATAACCAAATATATATTTAGTATATTAGTAGAAATTTATGGAAAAATCTAATATCTTGTCTTTTATTTTGCCCTGCTAACTCTATAACAAAGTGCCCATCTTCGGCACATAGGTTACTGGGAAAAACACCCCTAAGCAATATATGTAATTAGTCTTTAGATCCAGGTAAACTCTTTCTCCATCAATGAAGTTTTAGCTGTAATGGACTATTTTCAAATACTGTTACCAAACATCACTATTACATGATTATATGTAATTCCCTGATTAAAGCCATTGTGAAAAATCCATATTTTATGTTTGGAAAAGGAGGAAGTAATGTTTTTACCTCTTGAAGTATATCATGAACAACTACATTCTAATAAATAGCAAAAACAGGCCAAACTAAAATGGATATTTTTTTGTTTTGCTTTTGTTTTTTGTCATTGCAAAGAACAGTAAATAAATCTATATATTTTGATAGTCTTTATAATACCTGGGGCTCTAATCTCTTTCTCTTCTTTTCTTTTTCTTCCTTTTCCCCCCTTTTCCTTATTCATGTCTTTCCTGTTGTAAAATTCATTCTTGTCTTCCAGGGAAAGCTATGACCATACCATGTGAGGTTTTATTCCTAGTAATAGAGATGTGAAATTTGCCTCTGCAGATGGGGATAGGCCCCAGAATTCTGCAAATATTTTGTGTTGGCCACCGCACTGTGTGTGTCATCTCAGGTGCACGCTAGCTCACTAAAACATCAGTCAGAGAAGAAAGTCTCTTCCAGGGTGTAGTCAAATAACACCATGTTAAGTGTGGGGGCTGGTAGAAACCTACAGATGGCTATACAGGTTTATGAGGGTCACAGTACTACCCATCCACACAGAAGTCTAGTTCATAACCCTGGATTTGTCTTTTGGCTCTCTCCTGACTTGGACTTCTGTTTCTGCCAGTGCCTTTGCTCCAGGCACTAATGAACAAAAGCACTGGAAATAAATAGTGGTATCTTGAGGAATGGTTCGCCTTACTGCTACTATTCAAAAAAGCAAGTGAAATGTTTTTTAAGATAAGCCTTTCCCCCAAATAACAGAATGTTAGACTTAGAAGATTCTGTGGCAGTTTGGGAAATGGCAGTTGATAGTTGTGAGGGTTATTTAATTGTTGTCCCCTTGAGACTCACGAAACAAGCTGCTTTTTAGAATTCCTTTGGAGAAACAAAAAAGTAACTAGCTCTTGACTATAAAATGCTAAGAAAGTTTGGTCCCAAGATCTTGCAGCCAGCATCAGGTGAAGCCCTCCTCCAACCCCTTTCATTTTTTGGAGGGGGGGCCATGTTCTGTTTTCCTATGAAAAAATCAAAGATAGCAGAAGAGAAAGCAAATACTTTGAAATGACAAATCTCTTCTTTCCTCCCTCCCCTCTGAATCTAGCAAAAAACCTGAACTAGTTGTTGTTAGTGATATTTCATTCTTTGGGGACTCCCTTATATGTAGATACTCTAATGAGACATAATTGTTTACTTTTGCAACGGCGAAGTCAGGAAAATGCTGAACACTATAATACTTGCAAATACGACAATTATAGAAATGAGAACTACGTCTCATCAAAACACATAAAAAATGGCTTTAGTCAAAACTCCCTTATTGAGAGATTCCTAGGTTCAATGACATAGAAAGGCTATTACTAAATATTTAAATTTTAATTTTATTCAGTCATTGACTGTCCTATTACTATTCTCCACTGTTCTTTTGAGAAATAGTCAAAGCTGTTTCGGCTCTGCAGTTGATTGACTGCAACTACTCAAGTCATTTGGACTCTGTTGGATCTCATATTTAAGATAAATGAGATTCCTATAAAAAAACTTGAAATTGAAACCTTGGTATACGCATTTGTGCAGTTTTGGATTAGTTTAAGGCTAAACTTTGCACTCCTTAAATAAAATCAGAACCAATTTTGACTGTATTATGGTTCCCAATGAGGGTTACCCAAATGGTTACTATTTTATCTCAGGTGTTTTAATTATAGCGTTTCCAAACGTTCTTACTGGGCAATCAGTTTTCCTTCGACCTTGAGATATTTCTGGATGTTTCTAAACTTCTACAGTGCTTTCTTAGGAACTTAATACAGAGAACAGGAAATGGGTTTCATGAGAATGGTGTTAAATCGCCATAGAAATAATTCGTTATTTATAACGATTTTATTTAATCATCATCGACATCATCGTTGAATGTAGTTAAGCACCAACTCCCCAGAAACGAATCTTTGTTTTTTCAAGGTCATTAGAACCAGGGAGAAGCCCGCGGGTCGCGGTGTGTCGGCTTCCGCACTACAACTCCCAGAAGGCAGAGCGGCCAGGTACGCTTCTGGGCGTACTGCGCAGCCCCACCCTCAGTGTTGTGCTGCCGCGGCGCCTCAGCGTGGAAATTTGCGTAACTGGAGCGCGACGGCTGACTCCTCTGTGTGCCAGGACCAGACGCTGTTTTGAAGTCCCCTCTCTGTCCGCACTACCTGGCCTGCTCACCATGAAGCGCCTGGGCTCTGTGCAGCGCAAAATACCGTGTGTGTTTGTGACGGAAGTGAAAGAAGAGCTCTCCAGCAAAAGGGAGAATCAGGTAGCAGGGGGTGGTCGCGTGTGGGCTTATCGTGGTGCTGGCTCCGTTTCAACCTGGCAAGGGTGCGCGGGCGCGTCGGAGCAGCTGTGTAGCTTTTTGCAGGTTTCGCTGGGGAGCTGTAGGGTAGGGGTCTTGCAGACGTGAGCTCCGTTCAGGTTTTTGAACCTTCTCAGTTACAAGGGAGGAAATACACAAGCGGATGTTTCTTGTCAGGCGATTCAAACTTTTGTTCGCGTGGACATTGAAAACCACATCTTATATTCCTTTCTTCGCAGGTTACTGCTTTTGGGGAAAACCCCTTAAGTATTGTATTTACATAATCACCGCAATCCAAGCCTTCTTTTCAAGGGAATGGTGACCAAAAAAAAAAAAAAAAAAAAAAGATGGTGACAAAGTAGAGTTTTTGGAAGACTTGCTTCACCTGTTCTAAC
Organism: Glossophaga mutica; assembly: GCA_039655065.1. Classification (NCBI taxonomy): domain Eukaryota; kingdom Metazoa; phylum Chordata; class Mammalia; order Chiroptera; family Phyllostomidae; genus Glossophaga; species Glossophaga mutica. The sequence goes on from CM077304.1 coordinate 82,725,849, forward strand.
TAGCCTAATTTGTTCTCAGAACTCTTATACCAGTAATTTTTAAGGTTTTTTATTCTCTTGGCACCTAGTTTTACACTTAGAGGGCCCTTATTATAAACACTGGTGAATAAGGTTAGTAACCTGTGACGGGATAATTCTTTAATGTATAGCAAAGCCCTTTATAGTAGAGTCCCCAGTTATCAGTCGGGTACTTCCAACTCATCCTATAAAACCAGCATGTATATTTGACATCGACCTCAAGGCCCCCTGACATTACTCTCACCGGCTGCCTTCCTAGTGTGCAGGACCTGACACTTGGGCTGTGGATAAATATTTGTTGAATAGAAGAATGAACTCTGGAGTCATTTCATACCAGTTTTCCATTTACCTTGATTTTTTTTTTTTTTTACTTACAATATCTCTTTCTATTCTCCTTTCTACTGCCCCTGCTTATCACACTGCCTTACCATTCTTGCCATCAGAATGATCATCAGTAGGCTTATTCTTAGTTAAAACACAACAGTTGCTACTAAATGTCTGTAGCAGTAGTTGTTGTCAAGCTTTTATTTTTTTTAAGCCCTGATGAAGCTAATCCATATGAAACACTATCATCCTGAGTAGTGGCTCACTCTAGCTATGATTTTCAACTTTGTTAGATAGGGAGTGTAGTTTGTAAATATTCCCTCCACCAGGAAAAATAAGACTTTCTCTTGTCCATCTGTAATTAAGAGTAGCTTTTGCTTATAGCAGTGATTTTCAACCTGTGTGCTGCAATAAATTTTAAAGCATGCAATACCTGTCTAGTTAGGGGCACTGACCTCTTTTCACTTAGATTGTCAGACAAAAAAAAATGGGAACAAATGGCAACAGCCAATACAACAATAGCTGTCTGGTGCGAATGCCCTGTCTTGAACTGTAAATATATAGGTCATAGAATTGCATCTTATTGGTCATGTCGCATAATAAGGTTGCGTCTGATTGGTTAATTCTTAGTACCAGAAATCCTTATATACAAGTATAAGCACCTGATTTTTAAAAGTTACTTTGGAGCAAAAAGGATAGGCAATTACTGTTATTTTATTTTATTTTTTTATCAGTAATCAAAATTACACAGGTTATTTTATCAGATTGGCAAAAAATATTTTTTGGTGTGCCACATAATTTTAGTAATTAGTCTACATGTGCCATGAAGTAAAAAGATTCAAAATTGCTGGCTTATAGCATAGCATACAAATCCTTACTATAACCGAGGCTTCCTGTTCATCAGGCCCAGTCTACTCTCAAGTATCATTACAGTGAAGTCTTGTTCTAGCAAAGTCTGTTTTATCCTGTGAGCATACCAGGAACAATCCTGCCTCTATATTTTTACAAATCTAAGTACTCAACCTAGATCCCCTACAGAATTCTTAATTTTTTGAATCAGACCTTCTCTGTGAAATCTTAGTTATCTCAGTGATTTTCCCTGTCCAGAAATTTCTGAGGACTACTTTACTATTAGTTTACTCTTCATGGTTTGTCTATAATGGCAGTAGAGAACTTTGTGTGCCGCTCTTTATCTTATGTTGTTCTTTGGACATGTCCATAGCAAAGAGTGGTAGATAATTTATTGTGCAAGGGATATTTGTACTCATCAGGAGCTCCATGGACAGAATGATCTCTCTAGGATCTGTGATAAATTTAAACATATACTAATAGGCCAGATGTTGGTTCTGCCACCATAGGTTAAATTGATATCCTTTGATACTGATATTACAAATTAGTAATAAGTTGCCCAGTTGTTCAGTTTTATGTTAAAAGTATTGAATCAGTACCAGAGTGGGGCTAATTTCCTAAGTTTACTAAGTTTATAAGTGGAAATAATACTTCCACTTACTAGTCTTAAGCCTATGCACCCAAGTGTAATGTTTGTATTTTGCGGTGTCTTTTTTTCACATTATGTAAGGTGAATGTTACATCAGATAGTTTAGACTATCTAACAGTAGCATGAGCCTTTCTCAGAAATGAAAATACATTACATGTGAAAAGCTGATAGGAACACTAGAAATGGTCTTTTCCTCCATTATTGATAGTCCTTTGGCTTGTCTTCCTGACAGTATAAAAGTCATAACTTAAATATGCACTTTACTCCTCAGAAAGCTGAAAGGCCCCAACTTGTTTTTCTCCTTAGCACTTTTTAGACCTAACATTGCATTACACATTTTGTTTCCATTGTCTCCCTTGTTAAAAAAAGTTTCATGAAAGATAGGTACTTCTTTTGTTCGTTTCTATATTTCTCAGGCCAAGAACAATGCTTAACCTTCAGGAGGCATTTAGCAAATAATTGTCAAGTGAGTGACTGAACATACTAAACACCTATGGTAGGAAAGCAGCACCGCATAGGACATGGTTCCTGGTGTTGAGCTCATTGTGGCGGATAAAGAAACATGAACAATGAATAATCTGTGGAAAAACAGGTATTGCTGTGATAGCATGGAAAGCAGGGAATGATTCCTGAGAACTTCATGGACAAAATATTTTTAAATTGTCTTGAAGGGTAAACAGAAGATAGGCCCTTAGAACTAGTGAAATCAAGAATGTCCCAGGTGAGAATGTGTGCAAGGGCATGGATAGATGGTGTCTTTGTTAAATGAGTTTCTCTCTCTCTCTCTTTTTTAAGCCATTTAAAGTTTTGGCAACTGAAACTGTAAGTCACAAGGCATTAGATGCAGATATACACAGTGCCATTCCAACAGAAAAAGTGGATGGAACATGTTGTTATGTTACTACCTACAAAGGTAAAATAAAACTACTACAAATACTGTTTATTACTTAATACCCATTAAGGGCCATATAATATGGTAATTGCATTATATGTTATCTCTAATTTGTATAATAAACTCTCCATTTCACACAGATGGAAACTGAGGCTCAGAGGATGTAAATAATTGTCCCAAACGATATAATTAATGAATGGCTGAACTGGTAATAGAACCTAGGTTTGTCTGACTCTAAATCTGATCCTAGTGCTGAGTCCATGCTTTCATTACCACCATTAACAATGTCTGTAATTTATTTTATTTTAAAGTACTTTAAAAAAATATAAAAAACTGAAGTAGAAATTGTCTACTATGTTAAGGAAAATAATACATTGAAAAGAGAAATAATCTTTTAATTTGGATGGTGAAATTACCTCTCAGTTCAAGCAAAATAAATAGAACAGTTAAATACAAATTGGACATATTTCTGGTATCAGGAAATCTCTTCTGAAATGCATTTTTTTCACTTTCAATGTGATAAAATACACGTAACATAAAATGTACCACCTGAACCATTTCTAAGTGTACAGTTCAGTGATACGTACATTTCACCTTGTCGTGCTGCTATTACCAACATCTGTCACGAGAACTATTTTCATCTTCTAAACCTGGAACTACCTGTTAAACGTATCATCATTTCCCCTCCCTCCAGCCTTTGGCAACCACCTTTCTACTTTGTATGATTTTGACTACTCTAGATAACTCCAGTACAAATATTGGAATCATATACAGTATTCGTCATTTTGTGACTGGCTTACTTCACTTAGCGTAATGTCCTCAGAGTTCATCTGTATTTTATAGTATATGACAGTATTTCCTTCTTTTTTAAGGCTGAATAATATCCCATTGTATGTACATACCACATCATCTTTATCTACTCATCCATCAGCATACACTTGGGTGGCTTCCACCTTTTGGCTATTGTGAACAATACTGCTATGAACATGGTGTAAAAAAGTCTTTCCCAGACTCTGCTATCTAGTTTTTTTGGGTACATATACAGAAGTAGAATTGTTGAATCAATTAATTCTATTTTTAGTTTTCTGAGGAACTTCCATACTGTTTCCCATAAAATTGTGCACCATTTACATTCCTACCAAACAGTTCACAAGTTTCTAATTTCTCTACATCCTCACTGGTACTTTTTATTTGTTTTTGATAGTAGCTGTCTTGAAGTAAGTGAAATGAATTTTTGTTTACTAGAAAAAGAACAAAAGGCCCATTCAACCAGAAATGACAATATAATTTTAATCAGGTTCTTCTGTATTTATGTTAAGAAACTTCAACGTGCATCATTTTGTGTGATTATAATGGTAGCAGTTGAATAAGGTTGGATTGCTAAAGGACACTTAGCAATGACAGTGCTTACAAATCCACAGTTTATTATAGGCGAAGGATACATAATATAGCAGGGGTATTAAAAGTAAGGATTTACAACACAGCCAAAAACTGTCACAGCAAAGGGTCAGGAGAGGTCAGGTGAAAGCTCCTCTATTGCCCCCCACACTCCTACACTCCAGGCCCTAGCAGGACGCATACTCTCAAATCAGGAACCCCTGATGTGTGCCCAGAACATCTTTGAAACAGGGAATCCACAACAGAGTCTTAGCTGGGGATTTCTTTATTTTGCTGGTCACAAAGGCACCTTTCTGCTAAGTAACCAGCCTCAACAGCAGAGCCCTCCAGAAGTCTCTCATTAATGAATGCAGGCACACTTCCCTGAAACTTCTCAGGCCCATGATTTCAAAGTGTCACTGTTAATCAGTGTTTTATGTCTTGACCAGGCGTCCAACCCTTGCAGAACAGCTTAACCTAATTCCAGATCTTCTTTTAACTCTCATGGTTAAAAAGTTTCAGGGAAGGTGTGAATTACCTGATTATATTTCCATTTCGTATAGAGGTAACTTAAGTTTGTCACAAAAGCTAGCTATAATAAAATACGGTCTTGTGAAAGGGTCACATATTGCCTTTTTATGTAATCCCCATTATTCTGTAATCAAAACTTGTCTTATATCAGATATCACTAGGTAGAATCTGTCTTCTAGACTTCTTATTTTACTTTGTCCTCTAGGCTTGCTTCTCTTGAAGAAGATGACCCTACTCTTTATTGAAAAATTTTATTCTGAAGCATGTTTTAAAGTAAATTTCATTGTTTGCCTTTTAATATTCTTCCTTTGCTTTTATTATTTTCGTAGGTCAGCCATATCTGTGGGCTCGACTAGATAGAAAACCTAACAAACTAGCTGAGAAAAGATTTAAAAATTTTCTACATTCAAAACAAAACTCAAAAGGTTAGTAGTTATTTTCTTTAGCTTTTCATGACTTAAATACCTGAAATTTGTGATTTATTTCTTGCTATGGTGTTAATATACATTATATCCTTTTGTACAATTTAAGCACTTTGGGAAAAGAAAAAAATTAGAATTGAATATCTTTATATGTAAAAGAATTGAAAAGTATTCTAAAATGTTTTCCTAACATTTATGTACCTCTTCATATACTGAGTTGATTTTATTAAAACCTATAAATTACTACATATATATTACAATGAGCAACCTGGTTTACTTTTGTCTAAGAGACAACCATATAATTTTATAAAGCAAGCACAAATTTCAAAGTTATTATAATTTTTAATTATTAAATTAAAATGCCTCTATTATATAAGTAGATTAGATACTCATTGCAGTCTACTCATTCATATATGTATGTAATCTATATATATGTGTATTCATAGTACTTAAAATATATCATAAATCTATACATGGGAACATTGGCTACTTTAGTTAGATGGTTATCCTATATTTGCAAATGCTGGTGTGTTCAGAATTGAAAACTTAAGGTGTTAGTGTCCTGACCCTGAGAAGTGTAGTCACATTGTGGTGATAATCAAGGAAGAATAATTATATGGTACCTGGTATTATGGGGTTTATTAGCTATTCCCACTTTGAGTTTGTTCAGTATTTTATGTTTTTAAAGTATCGCCACATACAAGATTCTCTAACTCTTTTAGAATTTTTTTGGAATGTTGAGGAAGACTTTAAACCTGTTGCAGAGTGCTGGATACCAGCAAAGGAAATCGAACAGTTGAATGGAAATCCAATGCCTGATGAAAATGGACACATTCCTGGTATTGTGAAATCTCTTCTAAAATTCAATTTTATGTTTACTAGTGTAAAGAACAAAAGACACATTTGATCAGAGATTACAGAATTTTAATTTGGTTTTTCATAGTATTTATCTGTATGGCACAAAATTTCTTAGTCTGATTTATGTTAAGTAACAGTTTATACCGAAGATGCTTCATGTCCAGAATGTTTTTCTCTTAGGTTTAGAATCACTTCTCAGATGGACAGTTACTACCTATAGTCTGAAAATAAAGTGTTGAGTCAGAATAGCATCTTTTCTGAAATGAGATATTAAGAAGTCTCTACACCTTTCAGATTGGGGATAAGAATGTGTTGGTTTTTTTTTTTTTTTTTTTTTCCCTTCAAGAAGCCTAGAAGACTATGTCAATTAAGGGAGTTGAAAATAAATATCTCATAAGTGGCTTCACTGGAGAAGACAAATTTTTTTGCAAAAATGTGCCAGGTAGAAAGATAACCCAGATGAAGGTTTACAGGCATGTCCTGAGTACCTAAAACTTTTAGAGTACTCTTAGATTCTAGTAATACAAAATGAAGATCAGAACCCTTATCCTCAGAGGTCTTAGAGACATGGGAGGAAGTCCACCAATAACAGTATGATTTAAGAATGAAAAGCAAACGTACATAGGGTATAGTCAGAGAAAAGAGTAAGAATTCACAGTTCCACCAATGGTGTTTAGGAGGCTCCTAAGGGGAGTGACATCTGTACTGAAGCTTGAGAACCAGGAAGTTAGCTGAAAAGAAGAGGGAAGGTCAGCTTGGGCAGACTCCCATATGGAGAGAGCATGGAGTGTTTTGTATATTTTATTTAACACTTTATTCTGGCTGGAATATTTGGGTGTATGACATTTGAGGAAATTATAAAAATTGAGGCTGGAAATGTGGAATGGGCTCAAGTCTTAAAGGGTTTGTATTCTATATGAAGGAATTTGAAGTATATCCTGAAGGTTATTAGGCAGGGATAAAACAGAACTAAATTTAAATGTTTTTAATGGAACTATGATAAAAATGGAGAAGGGGGTTCCCATTAATCTGGGAAATGAAGGCCAGAGATAATGATGATCCCAGTGGTGTACGTTTCATAGAACAGTGAGGAAGTCTTTTCTGACACCTGAAGTTAAGATGAAAATAGTAATAACATTCAATAAATGTGGAATCAGTACTTTTTTCAGTAAATACAGGAATCCAGTGAATCGTGGAACAGATACTGCATATGTCTGTTGTCCCTAAAACTGCAAAGGGAGAGAGAAAACTTAATTAAAAATTTAAAAAAGATTTTAATTGTTTTAGAATGGTGCTCAGTTCTTATTGAAAAGGTGAATTTTCTAGTAAAAATACTGAGTGCTCTGTAGTAAATAATGAAGTTAATTTCTCAACAGAATAAAAAAATGAAACCTTGAAATTTAAAAAATGATTGATTAAAAACAGTACAACGGTTACTTTTACTGACTTTGAAAGTGGTATTTTTGTGTGATAAAACATCCAGAAAATAGAGAAAATTTACAATAAAAATAAAAATTACCTCAAGTCTCAATGCACAGAAAAATAGTGCAATAAGAAACATGTTTTTCTTTAAATGATAGGTTGGGTACCAGTGGAAAAAAACAACAAACAGTATTGTTGGCATTCCTCTGTAGTTAATTATGATTTCGAAATCGCCCTGGTACTGAAGCAGCATCCTGATGATCCTGGTCTTTTGGAAATTAGTGCAGTGCCTCTATCTGATCTGTTAGAACAGACACTGGAGCTTATAGGAACAAATATTAATGGAAACCCATATGGTGAGTAAACTTCGTTTAGTACAGTAATTCATTTATAAAGAGAACTTACTGGGTTCATCCTCACACACACATAAATGACAAATAAATTTGATTTAAGAAGTCTAGGATTATGGCCATTTTATAGCTATTTCTATTAATTTTATGTCCAGGGAGAAATTTAGCTAATCATTTTATTATTCCAAAATGTTTTTTAATCTCTTTCTTTCCTATAATGACATTATAAAACTACATAAGAAAAGTGTAACTCAAGTGTAATTTTGCATTGCTTTTTAAAATTTAGGTGAACTGAGCTGAATGAAAACCATAATGTGCTTTTTACGGCTAGGTAATTAGTGTAGGATTAATTAATTGCTAAGTGTAAAGTGACTAAAGAATTGGCAGTGAATAGCAAACATATCAGGCTATGATGAATTGAGTACCAGTCCCAAGGGCAATGTGGAGTACATTGTTGACAAGATTGATGAAGACAGGCCTTTGGAACATTATAGCTTGAATGGCAAAATCCTGTATAAAGATCAGAAGCAGACTGGCAGGTGGAAAAAAGCTAGGATAGTAATTAGACAAGTCAGCAGAAACATGGCATGGCTGTTTGGCAGACATTGAACAATAGTGAATGTGGCTTATGCAGGGGTGGTCTTTTTCTGTAAAAAGCCAGAAGAGCTTTGAGTTTTGTGGATACCTCTAAAACAGGCCATAGATAGTATACTTAAATGAACAGGTGTGCCTCTGTTCCTTTGAAACTATTTACAAAAACAGACATGTGGCTAGATTTCGCCCCCAGGTCACAGTTTGTGGACCCCCGGTATAGAGTAGAAAAGGTAGAATTTAGATTTAATTGGATGTATTCTCACTTTTGAGTGAGAATATTTGCGTATCTCTCTGCAAAGAAACCAACTAAATTAAACGTGGGCTTTTTTTTCTTTTTCTTTTTCTTTTTTTTTAATTTTTACTTTTTTGAGGGAGGTAGATTTTCTCATTCTTGAAACCTTTGACTAATGGCAAAATTTTACCATTTTAGGGTTAGGAAGCAAGAAGCATCCATTACATCTTCTTATACCACATGGAGCATTTCAAATAAGAAATTTACCAACCTTGAAGTACAAAGATCTGTTGTCCTGGTTTGAAGGTTGCAGAGAGGGTAAAATTGAAGGGATAGTGTGGCATTGCAATGATGGCTGTTTAATCAAGGTAATGGCAGAAAATAACTTCTGTGATTATGTCCTCTTAATGTTCCTAAAACAAAGCAGGAGTGGCACTAAAATACTCTACAAATTGCAGTAATGCCGATGGTGTGATAAAGAAATTTGTTTGTTCATCTCACATAATGCCCTTTTTTTTTTTTTAAATATGATAGTGTTTCCCAGTGTATTTATTCTGTGGGTCATGAGTTCTTTTAGATGTGCTTCAGAATTAAAGTGATGAAAGCATCTGGAAAACCCTGCATACTACATATTCCCTTGGAAATTCATGCTGCACATTAGTGTTCTGTGAAACGCTCTGTAATTACAGCATTTAGTCCTGTTGAATTCAGCAGTCTCATCGTGTTTAACTCAGCATTTCCCAAACTTACTTGGTATGGAATCTGTTGAGTTAAAAGAGTGCCAAGGGTCAGTTAACACATACATAATGAATTATTTTGTATTTTATGCCCTTTCTGTCTGTCTACTTGATTTCTCACAGGTTCTTGAAATTTGTCATGTTCAAAACTGGACCTAGTTATAACCACCCCGACTCCAACAATTCATTAAAGTCAAAAACTTAAGATACCATATATAACCCTGCTCTCCATTACTTCATACCTCCAATTACCAGTTCTTAAAGGTTCTTAGCTACTGACTGCATCTTTCTCCCCAACTAAGTAGCTGTTAGCTTATGCCAAGATTCATGGGAGTTATTATATCATCTTCTTAAATGTTAACTTTCAGTGTTATCTCTTTCCTATCCATTCTTTATAAATGAATGAGAATATTAACTTCCCTGCATAAAACTGTTTAATGACAGTAAGATTTTTCATGATCTGGCTCCTGCTTAACTTTCTGGAACTGCCTCTACCCCCATCTCCCAAGCATATATCCACAATGTGTTTGTTCTAACCATACTTAAATAACTAGAGGGAAAAAAAGAAAGCCCATTCTGTCACATGATATTCCTTTTGGGTAGAATGTTTCCTCGCCCACCATTAGCTAGCTTCTGTATTAGCAGCAGACTCCATTGTTAAAATTTTTGGAGCCCTTGATTATGTTCCTGGCATGTTTCCAGGTACTAGAAATACTGAGTCCACTAAACCTTCAAGTGTCTCTGCCTTCATGAAGCTCGCATTTTATAGGGATGGTAGACAATGAAAGCTATGTATTATGTCAGGAGGAGAAGCAGCTATGAAAAAATAGAGTAAGAAAGTGGAGCCTTAAATAGTGCCTGGCATAGTTAGGCACTCAAATATTTTTAAGCGAATGAAGATTATACAGCCTAAAACTAATACCTTTTTCCTTTTTTTTTAGGTCCATCGCCATCATCTTGGTTTATGCTGGCCAATTTCAGATACATATTTGAATTCAAAATCAGTTATTGTTAACATGAACCTGAACAAACATGACTATGCTTTTGATACTAAGTGTTTATTTTATCATTTTTCAAAAATAGACCATCAGAAATTTAGTAGGCTCAAAGATATAATACTTGATGTATAATCTGGAAATGTAATTAAAAACCAGCTTTATTGTTATATGTGAATCTTGAATATTCTGCCATTTTTAAAAGGTAAAGATATCCCAAGGTTCCTGTTTATTGTTTAGTGTCTGTAGTAACAATATGTCTTGTAGCATTTGGAGAAATGAATTTCCCATATGGAAGTATCTATTTAAAATGTTATTCAGAATCAGCAAGTGAATTTTAACTTCTGGACTTAAAACTGTAAGTAATAGTAAGCTCCTCACCTTGTACAAAGGGTTGGATTCTGTCTACTTGAAACCGGGTAGTAATTTAATGAAAACAACAAATTTGGATCACTTACTTTCAAAGTTAAATAGTTTATGCTGAATTTAATGTAATTTTGCTAGACATTTAACAAAACCTATAGCTCAGCCTTATATATATAGCTATATATAAAATAGGTATGCATAAAATTTACCATAACACATACATAAATAGGTAAGTATATATAAGACCTCACTTTTAAACATTAAAATTGCTAAAGTTTACTCTCATATTCTTTAAAAACTCAAAACATAATGAATGTATAGATATCACCATAGCTCATTGCTTATTCCATAGTTGTAACACTTTGAAAGTCTTCCAATATATACTTTTCTAATGTTAGAAATTCCATATAATTTTATTTACTAAAAATTCAAATTTAGGTAAAGATGTAAGGTATTAGAAAGGAAATCATGTAGGTCAGAGACTTGCTTGATTTCCAGATGGAATTTTAACTTACAAAATTAATAAGTAATTCAAAACTACAGGTATAGCTGTCCCTTAATAAATGGGGAAATTAACAGGACTATCCTCTTCGTCTTCCAACTCTTCAGAAGCAGCAGTAGGACAAGTCAGTTGAATTCCAGATTGCTCAGAAAGTTTTTTTAACTTCTCTTCTAAAAGAATATTTTTTTTCACTTCTTCTTTGTAATTGTACTTCAGATCTTCAATTTCTTCAAAAAATGAGGGATCAAAATTTTGTAGTTCTTTCTTCAGCTTTTTTATTTCCTCCTAGTAGAAACATTTTATCTTTAAAAGTCATGCATAGGTATATAATACACTCTTTAGGTTTGAACTAAAGAGATATAATTATAAACATGAAAGCCAAAGTAATCTGACTAGCCAAATACACTTAAAAAGACAGAAGTATTTTCTTAGGATTTTGTTAATAAGGTTTCACTGTGCAGTGTAACTACCATATTTTTTGGACCGTAACACACACCTAGGTTTTAGAGGAGGGAAATACGAAAAAATGTTTGAAGCAAAAAATGTGGTAAAATATTTAATAACATAATATTTCACCAATGTAAATGTAAACAGAACTCAACAGCAACATTCACAACCATTACTCCTCCCAAATTGGGGGTGGGGTGGAGGTGCATGCATCTTATAGTCCGAAAAAACAGTGGCTTGTTAACTGTCAAATTATTTGTTATGTTCTAGTCTTGGACTAAAATTTATTAGTCCAAGTTAGTCTAATTTAAGAGTTCCATTTATTAGTTCCATAGTTATTCTTTTTCCAAAAGCATATTCTCAGATACTCAGTGAGACCAGCAAAAAGATGTGGCTATTCACAGCATTAAGGTTTTGGTTAAGATTCTTTGGCTTAGGCTTCATTTATATTGTCTTTACAAATAATGTAATTTGTAATAAATTAATGGTCAACTTCATATAAACATTTATGATCAGGGAAACTCTAGGGCTTATGCCTGGCTAAACAGTTAACGCATCTGGTAAAGAGACAGTTTGAGATTTAATGACCATTTTAGAACAGCCATTGATCACTAGTTAACTTTCATGTTCTTTTGTTCTATTTACAGATTCTTAAAGAAAGAGATAAAGCATAGTAAATATCTTTTTTTTAAGGGAAGGAAACTATTCCTGAAAAGAATTTCAAAAGGAAATAAAAGACACTATTCACAATGTGACCAAAAACTTAATATTGAAACTGAGCTCTATATTTATGGCAATTAAGAAATAAATTTACTTTTTCATACTATTTATTTTGTCTCAAATTTTTTGATAGCTCTTGTATAATAAATAGTTTTAAACGCAGCTGAATATAATGAACTTTGTAGTGTCAAGATCAACTATAAGTATAAAATGTAATCCCAGAAATTTTTATGATACAAACTCAAAGACAGTGATCATAGTTTTCAACAGCTGTTTTCACAAAACATTTATAATACTATAATTAGATATATTAAATATTTGTACCTTCAAATGCTGCTTTTCTAGGTCTGAGGTTTTAAGCTGTGTCTCTAGATCTTTCAGTTTTTCCAGTAGTTGATCAGGATCTGCCCCCCCCAAAAAAAAAAAAAATTAGATTCAGCTTTTTCCCACTTATGTTCAAGATAAAGAATTTGTTTTAGAGAATAAGGAGAAAAGTTATGAAACTGAGAGCCTGGAGAATACATCATTTTGTGGCTGACACACTTTAGGCAGTGACTACTATCTGCTATCTCTTGTCAGGTATGGTGATTCCATAGCAGACTAAGAGAAAAGGCATCTGCCAGATATTAGAGGTATAGAGTGAGGTTAACTTTTTACATGAAAGAAACTTATTTTACACAGAAAAATTCTAGAGCCAGGAAAATTTGTTGAGTACTGAAAGTATAGCAGGAAGGTAAGTGAACTGTTAGAAAAGGGACTACAACCATAAGCCAACCCAATGCCCCTGCTACCCAGTAGCATTGCCTATTCCATGTATGTCACTACATATATAATTACCACATGAAAAAATGCATTAGACAGGATGAATAACACAAAGGTAAGTCCTGATAGGTGGAAAACGTAAGTACAGGGGGCTTTATTTTATGTGTTTGCTCTCCAGAGTGAACATGTCTAATTTTATGAGAACCAATGGGCAAATGGTATTTTTGCTTTAGCTGCCATCTGCTAGAAACATACTTTCTTTAAACTAAACACTATAATGTGCCATGTATGTGGTGGTCATGTTGCAGCCACTGAAGGGTAAAATAAAAGTAATACAAAAGTTTAAGAAGATGGGCAGCAAACATTTTCATGAATGGGATTAAGTCTACTAAGGTGTCTTGAAATGGTCCTCTGTAAGTGGAGATGGGAAATACTTTCCTCACCCTTTTATGGAAGTAGAGTCAGCAGAACCCATCTATCGTACTTTGGAAGGCAGAGCAAAATTCTACTTTTCAAAGGTTCCCTCACCTTCGCAGAAAGTGCTAATGATTTTTTTACAGAACTGATTCTTAATCACCGGAATGTTATATTGAGCTGATTGTCTTAATCAGTGGGATACTATATATTACACAGATTTGGTAATGTGTAGCACTTTCCAAAACTTAGTTTAATGACCACTTACATTAACACAGTGCTTTAGAATTTCCAGAGCAATTTTCGTTTGATTTGGAGCCTTAACAATCTTTGAAATATGATAGGTACCGTGGCAGACTCCGGCCAGCAGTCTGCCTGTTGTGACTGAAGATGAGAACAAATGAACAGGCAACAGCAATCCTGTGGGGAAAAAGGGACAGGCACTTAAGGCTACTCTCTCAAGGGGAGAGCGCCTATGAGTGCTTCGGCCACTCTCAAGAGGAGAGAGCGCCCTGACCCTTGCCTAGACAAGCTTTTTACTGTTTTTTCTTGGGTCTTACATCAGAGAAGGATTTATTATCTATTACATAGAATATTATTGTCTACATCTTAGGTACACTTAAGGAAATTAAAATAACATTCGAAGGGAAATGGCGGTGAGCTGATTAGCTCTGTCCTTGGGAGAATTCATACAGGCTTTGGAAATTATCCTGAAGATAGATAATACACATTTGTTGCTTTAGACCAGGGTGATGGAGTTTTAGCAAGGGCAAGCCATAACAGTCTGTATGCATTTTCTAGGCCTGATTCCCACGGGAAAACTCCATTTGAAGGTCTGGCTCCTGCCCACCACCTCGCTTCTGTACATTTTCCATACAGAGCTAAGTCACATTTGCCAGACTAAAACCTGTCTCCTACAAGGTACCTTATCTCTTCAGGAGATAAGGAATATGGGGATTCAGAAATTCCCTCTCAGCAGACTGAGAGTTAGAACTGCCAATGTCAACAGCATTAATGGGTCTTTGGTCTATCGCGCCTAGTCCAGTACCTCAAGCTAGGTGCTATGAGAGACACAGAGAGGTTATATGTACTTTTAGTCACTGAGAGGCAGTGCAGCATAGTGAGCAATAGAGAATGGGGAGGAGCTTTGGAGTTCCCTAGATTGAGGTTTCATCCTGTCTCTTGTCACTTCTATCTGTGGGGCCAGGTAAATTAACCTCTTCAAGTATGTTTATCAGAGGTCAAAGGGAAACAGCACCCACCATACAGGGTTATAAGGATTATAAAATGGTCATAAAGCACTTAGCATACATGTGGTGCCGTACAGCTCATACATGAGAGCTTCAACGCAAAGTAGCAACAGGACTGTGGTAAGATACTGAAACAGCTATATAAAATAGATTGTTCAAATATAAATTGGTATTCTTTGGCACAGAATTTGGCATTTCAAGCTTTCAGACATATACAGTACAAATAACCAATTCTCATTTATGGTAGTTATGGTCCATAAAGTCAACACAATTAGTAAATATTGAACCATTGCTTTTAGAGGAAAAATACGTAGTTTAGATATAAATATAGATATGTAAGTATACTTATATCTAAACATATACATATATCTCAGATTATAATCTTAAATCCTGGAAACAACTTGTTCTGGTAGATTCTATTTTCTTTGTTTTACAAAAGAAAACAAGGTTTAGAAGTGTCAAGTTACTTTACTGAGGATGCCCCAATAAGTGTCAGACTTGGGATTTAAACCTAGTCCAACTGTCCCCAGACCCAGAGCTTCTTGCCCTAAACTGCACTGCCCCTGTGGTCTCCATCCTCTGGTCATCTCCATATGAAAGCTGAAACAACGCACTGCCTCAACTTGTTGGATCTCATCCGGGAAAGTGTGGGTCTGAGAAATTTTTCACCCTCTGTGTATATTCATAAAAGTGCCATGAGTGCTAATTATAGGGTTACAAGTAAAATTTAGTGAGTAGGTGAATAACAGATACAGAATCTGCAAATAATGAGGATCACCTATTGTGGGTATATACAAGGAAGGTTCAGGAAATACTCAGGAAGGTTTCAGGAAATATATGAAAAGTAAGATACCTTTATTGAAGAAGATACAAGATATGAGAAACACTACGTAGGACAATGACACCTCAGTCCCCTTCAAAGTAGGCACCTTGGGACCTCACACAGTTCTTCCAGTGTCTCTTCCACTGTTCAAAACTCTGTAAATCCTTTGTTGGAATTGCCATCAGTTGCCCTGTCATATTTTCCTGAATTTCATGGATGGTCTGAAATCACTTCCTTTTCAAAGGTGATTTTAGTTTTGGGAAAAGCCAAAAGTCACAGGACATGAAATCTGAGCTTTAGGGAGGCTGAGTCACCTGGGTGATCTGATGTTTCACTAAAAAACTGCACAAGACATGATACAGTAGACATGATGCATTCATTAGCAGGTGTGTTGTCATGAAGCTGCCAATCATTAATTGCCCATAGCTGTGGCCATTTTCATCCTATTGCATCTCTCATCCAATGAAGAACACTGAGGTAGTACTCACTGTTTTTGGCCTGGAGGGCCATGCTATTGAGGGACAACACCATCTCAATCAACAAACACAGTTAACATGGTTTTGATCTTGCTATGACTTTGCCATGCCTTCTTCAGGCGTGGAGAACCAGGCTATTTCCATTGGGATGACTGGGCCCTCATTTCCAGATCACAGCCATAGACCCACAATTCGTCTCTGGTCATGACCTTTTTGAAGAAATATGGTTCACTGGTAGTGGTTTGAATTGTCACTAGCAACTGCAGCACAATGTTCCTTCTGCTCTGGTAGCTGAAGCCATGGAATGCAATTTGCCACATGTTTCATGCCAAGATTCTGCGTCAAAGTCTCAGACACAGTAGTTTTTGGAATCCCCAGACCAGCTTCTACTTCTTGCACTGTCAGTTGTCGAGCCTATACATATTCAACATTCTCACATGTTCTGTTTGTTGCAGGCCTTTCAGAATGTGGATCACTTTCAACGTATTGTCAACCACCTTTGACACATTTGTGCCACACTTTTATTTGCACTGCACTCTGCATCATCCCTGAGAGCCTTCTGAATCATCCATATAGTTTCTGAGCATGAATGGTCAAGCCTAACGCAGAATTTGATGGAGATTTGTTGCTCTACTCGCTCAGTTATTTTTAATGCAATGGCCACACAGTACACATGCTCACTCAACAGTGCCTACTGCCCCGACTGACTAGAACAGTGAAGTTATTGCATGCACATTCCAGTCCACTCTCCTTGGCTGCCAGGTTACATCAATGTTGCGCAAACAGCCCTCGTTATATTAACAATGGCTGGCCTTTTACCAGACAGACCTCATATGTGTATATAGATTTTGAATATATGTATATATGCACATAAGCACATAGGAATAGGGTAATGACTAGTAATCACTTCTGAATGCAAATGGAAGGGGATAAAGGATAGACATTCTTTTACTCTGTAAAAGAAAAAAATATTCTTACCTGTTTATGTAGTTTTAAATTAATAAGGTTACAAAAACATCTAAAATAAAATGTAGAGGGTTTAAAAGGGACTGTGCTTAAAAACCTGAAGCAACCAACTAACCTAGTATTCATTGCTCAGCACTGCATCCTGATTAAATCAGTAAACACCCATATAAAACAAAAGGAGAAAAATATTGAGTACTTGCAAAGGACTTGATGGTAATAATAATATTGCATGGAGGGAGAAACAGCTCCAAAAAGTTATATTGGGGATTTGACTTTATAGGAAGACAATTACCAGAAATTTGTGAACAACAAACAAGGAAAATCCTAATTAAACAACTTGGGTTACCTAAAATGTTATAAAATACATTACCATGCATGGTGCTCTCAGCTCCACTTTGGTCTTTCTGTGTTTCTATCTGATGGATTAATTCTGCCTTTTCTTTTTCCAGCTGATTATTAGCTAATCTAGAGCACAATGATAATGTTATTAAAACAAAACAAACCAAAAACATTGCTCCACAAAATACATGGACATTTCCTATGAACTGTGAGGTACATACAGTGCTTAGGAGTCTCTGATATTCATAAAGGCATCACTTTACTTTGTTGCAATGCTACCATTCTCAAAGAGAGATCACGGGGTCAAAATTCATGTTTTTCTTAAAATCGAACCTGATGTCATTTTTAAGAGTAGTTTTCCCATTGGATGAGCCTCATGAGGTTAGGCTACAGAACCCTGGAAGTAAAGGTGTTTTTCCATTTTTTTTGTTAATATTTGTCTCCGGAAAGTTAAGGTTTAATACATTTTATGCTACTAAAAAAGTGTAAAAAAGCACATTAAAAATTTGATAACCTATATTAGGATCTGGTTTACTGTTTTTTTCAGCATCAGTTATGTAAAAGATAGAATGATTGGAATTAGAAGGATAAAATAAGGCTGGTAAGCCTTTTAGGTAGCTAGGTTGAGACATCTTACCTCTCTAGATATAGTAAACGTGCTTATATTAAAAGATAATAAAAAAGAAAAAAACGTCGTCACAGGAAGAGAGAATGTACCTAAGAACCTGAAGCTCCCGTTGAAGGCCTGGCTCTGTCTCAGCACCCTCAGGGACATGTTTGAGAATCTCAATCTTTGGACACAATGAAGAGTTAGAAGACAAAGTTTGACATGAAAATAATGAGATTTTATAAAGATACATTTTCAATAATACATAATATTAAAAGCTGGGTTTTCAAAAGCACACAAGTATACATCCATCATCTTCTGTTCACTATTCATTCAATAATTATTTATTAACTATTATATGCCAGGCATCATTCTAGGCATAGAAGATACAGATGTGAAAAAAGGAGGCAAAATCCCTTTGTGCATGTTCCTGTGGCCCTTACATGTTTAGTGAGGAAAGACAATGAGGACATGGTGTGATGTGCTGCGATGTGGTGACAGTGTCACATGGAAGGAGGGGCTATCAAAAAAAGTAACTCAGAGTGAGAGGATGGAGAGTGATGGAAGGCACCATAGGCTTAGGGAAGGTCTAAAGTGCCTCCATTAAACAGAGAAATAAAGTGGGTAAATATTATTCTAAAGAAGGGAAGCAAGTGCAAGGCCCTGAAGCTTGAATGAATTTGATTTGTTCCAAGGACTGAAGGTCAGTGTGGCCAGAACACTGTGAATGAAGGGAAAGTAAAGATGAAGTTAGGGAGGAAACAAGGTGCTAGACTATGCAGGTCCTTAGAGAGGTTATGAAAAGAACTTTATAATTTTATTGCAGGTAATGTGGAACTAATGGAAGACTATAAGATGGGACTGCTATGATTTGCTTTAAGGATTACCTGGAAACTATGTGGAGAATAGATCAGTGATAGTGAGAAGGTAAAAGAAGGCAAGATTGGGAGCAGGCAGACCAGTTAGCAGATTATTGCAATAGTTCAGGTGTGACAGAATAACTTGTACTGGACTGGCAGTATTGGAAGTGCTGAGGCGTTACCAGATTTAGGATATATTTTGAAAATTGAGCTGATGTGACTTAATGAAAAAGGTGTAGGGTATGAGAGAAAAAAAGGACTTGATGATCTCAGGATTTTGGCTTAAACAAACAGGTGAATGGTGGTGTCATTCACTTAGATGGGCCTCCCAGGGTAAGAATTAGTCAAGAGTTCATTTTTATCTGCATAGGACAATACGAAGGAATGGCTTGAGATATAATACATTATTTTATCATATAAATGAAAATTACATTACTTGCCTGTTGCTCAAGGCCTTCGGTGTATTTCTTAATTTTTTGTTCTCTCTCTGTTGCTTGTCTTACAAGTTGTTTAAGATCAGTAAGGCTTTGGGTTTTCTTGGCAATATCAGTTTCCAGTTCTTTCAATTTGGTCTCATACATTCTAAAAGAATAAAGGAAAATACATGGATGGAACTGTAAAGCATTATGCTAAGCAAAATAAGCCAGGCAGTGAAAGACAAATACCATATGATCTCACCTTTAACAGGAACCTAAACAACAAAACAAACAAACAAACAAAATATAACCAAAGACACTGAAATTAAGAACAGGCTGACAGTCACCAGAGGGGAGAGGGGAGGAACTTCAGGGGGAAAGGGGAAGGGTTTGCAGGAACAAGTATAAAGGACACATGGACAAAAACTATGGGGGGTGGAAATGGGAGGGAGGTGGGGAGGGCTGGGGGCGGTGGGTTGGGATGGGAGTAAAAGACAGAAAACTATACAAGAACAACAATTAAAATAAAATTTAAAAAACCATAAAAAAAGAATAAAGGAAAATAACTGGTGTAGATGTTGAAAATAATTCATCTCATTGATTTAAGTCAGTTCAAATTATTGCACTAAAAATAACAAAGAATATCTTATTACACTGTTTCTGTTAGTCAAATATTTTGCTACTTATTTATTTAGCATTAGATGACAGCAGGGACTAAGCATCCCCAACTAACAGAGGGGCCAATTAAAAAGGATGTAGGTACTTCTGAAGTATAAACAAGGGTGGAGTCTAAACTATAAAATATTAAAATCCCTTTTTCAGTTGTAAAAGAAAAACTTGAAAGTAAAATTCATCAGAGTATCAAATTCTGTATTATTGGATATCCTAGTAAGAAATCACAAATTAAACCATTTCATAGACACACACACACAAAGATTTTAAAAAAGGAAGTATCCAGCTAAAACAAAACTAAAAGGGCTCTGCTAGGAGAAGAAAGAGAATGAGCAAAAGTGTGGGTGAGAGAAAGAGCCTACAATAGGGAGGGGGGAAGCTTGTAAAAATCTGAATAGATTTGTAACCTTTAAAGAAATGATCAATAGTTCAAAAAAAAAAAAAAACCCTAGATTTCAATAGAAATTTTTAAAACATTGAGCCAAAATGGTTTTACAAGCACATCGTAACACCTTAAAGGGAAACCATACTCATAATATTCAAACTTTTCCAGAGAAAGGAAGGAATCTTTTGGCAATGGAATCAGGTAAAGATAGTACAAGGAAGGAAATTATCTTAATACATTCAAAACGCTTTTGATAAATATTAGAAACTCAGACTAGAAGGCAATGTTCTTAACCTAACAAGGACTATCAACCCAAGTGGTGAAATATCAGAAGCCACTCCTTCATTTCATTCAATTCCCTGCTCAAATGCCACCCTGAGAGGCTTTCCCCCAATCTAAAACAGTTCTACATCATCCTGGCCTGTCTCGGCAGGCAGTACAAGGGCTGATATGAATCCCAGCTACAGACCTTAGCAATTTTTTGGTGTATGTAGAGAGGCTGGAGCCCAAGGATTAGAATGAGTCTTCTCTTGACCAAATGGATTCTACTAGGACTTACATTTTTTTCAAGAGGGTTGACTGAAGGCCTACTATATCCTTAATTACCTGTACAGTTCTCAGATTAAACATGTATAAATAATCTAAAAGACAAAGTCATCTTCAACTAAATATTATCACCTGTCTCAAGTGCTTACAAACTTTGTAAACCCTTTTCACCATAATCTTTTCTGCTGGCTCACAGAGCCGTTTTTAGAAAAGGAAGGACAGGAATTATCATTTCCATAGGCATAAAAACTTGAGCTCACAGCAAAACAATGCAATTTACTTATGGTCACAGCGAAATTAAGTATTTTTCTAAGGAAACTACTTGGCTCTCTGAAGGAAACTAGGCAAAGTAGGCCTTTTACAAAAACATAAAGCAGCGTCTGGCATGCAGCAAGTACTGAGTATATATCTGCTGAATGAATGCAACTTAAAGCAACTCTAAATTCCTTGAGGCCATCTGTTATTACAGAAAAAAAAAAAATGAAGAACCAAGAAATCAACTGAAGAGTGTTACTGGTTGTGAGCATCAGCTGGAGTCCAAGCAGACAAAAGAAATGCCTTCTCTTACACTATCACACATTATTTCATTTAACCCCTACACTAGCCCATAGACAGAACTAAGAGAGGGCCAGCGTGAGGAAGAGTGGCTTCTGATTCCTCAGCATATTAGGACTGGAACCAAGGACCCTCCACCTGGACTGCCTGGCTACGTGGGCTGCCCTCCAGTTACCTGCATAACCCTCCTCTTTCCTCCTTAACGTTGGTTGTCAAGGGCCAAGTACAGTGCAGCAGGTCCACTACGGGATATGCTGTAGCATCACAGTGCTAAGGCTCCTATCCCAGTTGTAGTAATGGTGACTGCCACCGCCCTCTCATCACGTCCATTCTAAATAGCAGGTAGACACTGAAAAGGGAGCTGGGGATGCATGGGCACAGAAAACTGTATGAATATGGCAAGATAAAGATGAGTTTGCCTTTGAAATGGGGCCAGCAGATGCCAAGAACACAATGTAATATAAGATGACTTGAATGGAAAAGAACATGGGCAGGATTTCATTGGTCTCTGGCTTTTATACTATTTTAAAGCAGCTGCTTACAGTTGGAAATGAGACTGAGAGCAAAGCCTTTTACTGACTCATCAGAGTCATGATGAAGCACTGTTTTGAGAATGCCAATGAACATATGAATGTGTAGTTGTGAATTCCCATCACCTCTTTCACAGCTACAAAGTTTGACAGTCAGGAATCACACATACTTGTAGAAAAGGTTCACGAAGTGGGAGAAAAGCAAGTGCCAGAAAGCGGAGGCCAGTAATACGCTAAAGCTGTTGCTGAATTCATCTGTTGGGGTTATTTGAAGAACAAGTTGCTGAGACTACACCACCAAAATGACACCCCAGCCCAGATCCAGTGTGCTAGCTACAGGTGGTAACAAAACAGCTCCACTGTGCCTGGCTTATACTTGAGGTAGAAAATGAACACAACAAAAAAGATGAGGTGTAGTTGGACAAAGCCGTGCCCAGGAGAAGCTAGGCAGCATCAGTCGAGGCTCATGGCTGAGAGCAGCTTCATAATGTCCATCTAGCTCCAACTCCCAGCTCCACGCCCTGCTCTGTCCCATGCCCTGCCTCCCAAATTAGTTCAATACTTGAAAGAAGAACAAGACTCTTTGGCAAAAAAAGACTCTAGGACAAAAAAAAAGAGTAAGCATCGTGTTAAAACAAACTTCTGCTCATCAGGAAAGAACTAAGTAGGAATAGCGTCATGTTCTTTTAAAACAATAATGGCAGAATTACAACTGATTAAACTTTGTGCAAGTTGTGAACTATTTGTTCGTACCTTGTAACAACAATTGATTTCCAGCTCTTGCTGTCAGCACCTTCCAGCTGTGGGCCTCTACTTTCTGCCAGCTGTAATCTCTTACCAGTCTCTTCTAGCTGGACTGTCATCTTCTCATTTAATATCTCTAAATTATTCTTGGCTATCCGTAACTTCTCTGCAGCTTCAGTTTCCTATCATTAAAAGCTAATTAGTATATTATCACAAAATGTAACAATGTTGTCACAGATGCAATATATTCAAAATTTTTACTATAAGTTAGAAATTTAAAATAATCTGGGGTTCAAATGCTGACTAAAATTCCAATAGAAATCTAACATTTTACTCTAAAATAGCAATGTAATCATAATAATTAGAACAACAGATCATTTAAATGAGGTTAGAAAAATATATTTACAAGTATTTTATTCTAGTCATTTCTTTAAATTTGTCATTATATTTGGTTATTTTAAGTCTGTCATCTTTGTCTATAATATTTACAGAATAATGGACAGTTTATGACTTTACACATTTAAAACTTTTTAAAAAAGATTTTACGTATTTATTTTTAGACAGAGGGGAAGAGAAGGAGAGAGAAACATCAATGTATGGTTGCCTCACATGCACCCCCTACTGGGGACCTGGCCCACAACCCAGGCATGTGCCCTGACTAGGAATTGAACCAGCAACCCTTTGGTTTGCAGGCCTGCGCTCAATCTACTGAGCTACACCACCAAGTCTGTCTTACACATTTAAAAGACGTTTTGTTTTGATTCTCTATACTTGAGAGACACACCTATAAGCAAAAACTACGTGTAAATACCACAGATTATTTTCACTAATAATCATCTACATTCAAAGCACAGTATAACTCTGGCCTCAGAATACACTCAGATAACTAGTTTAAAAACACCAATTTTAATTTATTCACTGGATCATCCATAAAAATAATAATACCTAACTTGTCTGGACAAGGAATATATTTTCTACTTAGAAAGGAATCTTACTGTTCATTTAACAAAACTGTTTCGTATACTCCTTGCTGCACAGCAAGCATTGTTCTGTCATGTGTACAAATACTAACTCATTTAAACTCTACAGAAGCTCTATGAAACAGATACACTAATTATTCCCAAGTTTATAAATGAGGAAAATGGGGATAGAGAGAGGTTAGTAGTTCCACCTAGTTATCACGGCTAATAAATGATGGAGCTCAGATATAAATCCAAGCCATATAGCTTCTATATTACATTACACTGCTTAATTTATTAATTTTTTTATTTTCAATGTTTCTCATTGTGAAAGGATGGCTGGAATAAAAACATAATTTCTAAAAGTCTTAATAACTACTTTGACTAAACACGTTCATCAACTTTTTCATTCCATTTTTCCAAGGTGTATTAGTTCCCAGATGTATTATAAAAAGTAATTATAATCACTAATGAAAGTTGTACTTTTTTAAGTTCTTTGCGGAGCCGTTCATTTTCAGCAACAATCTTCTCTGTGCCTTTGGTCTTGGATTCATAGTGCATGCTCAACTGTCGTCCAAGATGTACTTTAAGTTTTTCTAGTTCAGCCTAGCAATAAAAAAGTTGTACATTATTTAAACAATTAAATAAAGTAAAAGGTGATCTTGTAAACTTATAAAGCTTAATTCAAAGTAGTTGCAGAGATCATATTTGATATAATTAGAATTAAAGTCTTCCATCTAATACTGGTCGTCTACAGTACAGCTTCCCAAGCTTGGCTACACACTAGAATGAATTGAGAAATTCATTCTAGGAGGACTTGAGAAAACAAGTTTAAATCACAATACCTGTGGCAGAACCGCCCATGAGGGATCTAATAATCTCAGGATGGGGGCTTAGGGATCTGTATTTTTGAAAATAGATAAGGTAATTATTTAATGCTGCCAGAGTAAGAACCCCTGGTCTTGAAATAATAAAATGACCAAGAGGGATTACTCTGACTATTCTTAGTCTTGTTTCTAATTTTTTTCTGTATGTGTAAAATATGTACTGCAGCCATTAAAGCCATTTGCATAGTTGAAGTATATTTAAAATTTTCCTAAAATGTTAATAACAATTTAACAGTAAAATACTCCATGCAAATAAACATATTTAAAATATTACCTTCAACTTTTCATTTTCCAGCTCAAGATTAGCCATTTTTTCACTGGTCAGTATTCCTGATGCTTTTTTCAACTGTTCATTTTCTCTTTGGACTTTTTCAACTACTTTTTTCATTAAACCAATGGTTTTCTCTAGTTCTGGGACTGTCTTTCCACTTCTACCAGACTAAAAAAGAATATATTAACTTTTAATTAAATCAAATATTTTTAAAGATTTTATTTATTTATTTTTATAGAGAGGGAAAGAGAAAGAGGGAGAGAAACATCATTATGTGGTTGCCTCTCACATGCCCCCAGCTGGGGACCTGGCCCGCAACCCAGGCATGTGCCCTGACTGGGAATTGAACTGGCAGCCTTTTGGTTCGCAGGCCCTCAATCCACTGAATTACACAGGTAAGGCTAAATCAAATATTTTAGAAAGCATATTATAAAGTATCAATAACAACAGGCTCATTATTATACTCACATTATATCGATTCCTAACATTTGGAGCCAAAGCTTGGATTACTTGAATTTGCCATTATATTAACCCTCTGAGAAAGGGAGTGCAATTCTCACTTTGCATACAAGAAAGTCAAGATTCACATAATTTGATACTCCTAAAGTCCTATAGCTGTTAAGTAATAGCTTAAATACTGTAGCCTTGATTTTTATTCCCTCTTCCTTTCTCTCTAAAAGCAATGAAAAATTGTCCTCAGGTGTGGATTTAAAAAAGAAAAAAAGAACAGCCATTGATTAGAAATTCAGTTTCCCTCCAATATAAGTAGAAGATACGTTTGGAAAAAAACATAGTATGAAGTTATCAAAAGATATGGGTCTGCAATTAACATGTTTAACTTGTTATAATTTAATATAAAAAGTTTTTTAACAGTTGAATCCAATCATCTTGCTTTTTTAGCATTTTAGTCAGTATTCACATTGCAGTGAATAACCCTAAAATATAAACTTTTACATAATTTTAATACTGTACACTTTCATAATTAGATTTAAAAAGGTTAAATTAACAATAGATTTTTATTTATAAAATGAATGTTGCTAATTTTCAACAAGATATTTGTCCTGAATACTTTTCTAATTGTATTCAATATTTTTACCAAATCCATCATTACTTAATATTGTTACTTGAAAAATTTTTTGTCCATTATTATTGCTTCCTCTTGTGCTACTTAACAACATTTGGCCTTGACCTCATAAGCAACATTTACTCATCGTAAAAAAGTAAATACAAAATACATGGAAAGAATATATAAGAATACAAAAAGAAATGGAATATATACAGAACATTATATTAAAGAGTTGCCATGGACATCATAAAATAATTACAAAATGTTAATTGGACCAAGGGCACTTAGTAGTTACCTCAGTCAACAGAAAGATGATCCCTGAAAGTTAAATGCTATCAAGGTGTGGAGGGATATGCAACAACAACAACAAAAAGAGGTGATGTGGAGTACAAGTAGAATAAAATGCATGTAAGGGTGACAGATGATAAAATACATTAACTGGAAACACAGAGAAAAGCTTTATAATGTTTCCCATTGTGGACGCAGCAGAATAAACACTGAAATCTGTAGGCACTAACCAGTAAAGGCACACCACTGCTGTTATGACATATTCAAAGTTATTTTTTTAGTTCCTGCTTATCACTTCTGAAACCAAAACAAATATATGGCGTATTCTCCCATACTCACCCCTCTAACATGGCCAAGCTTCCGCTCAAGTTCTGCTTTTTCTTTTTTAAGAAACTCACACATTTCCTTCAAATCTCTTACTTGATTCTGTAAGATTAAAGCAAACATGTAACATAGCTACAGTCACTGGTTAAGAAAAGACAATTCATCTAACTGGCAATCTCTGTAACTGGATGGTCAAACTAAACAAGGAAGATTTTTTAAAAAGATTTTATTTATTTTATTTTTAGACAGACGGGAAGGGAGGGAGAAGGAGGGGGAGAGAAACATCAATGTGTGATTGCTTCTCACGTGCACCCTACTGGGGACCTAACCCACAACCAAGGCACGTGTCCTGGCTAGGAATTGAACCGGTGACCCTTCAGCTTGCAGGCCGGCACTCAGTCCACTGAGCCACACCAGCCAGGGTTAAACAAGGAGGATTTTGAACTAAGACATATGTTGACTTAAAGTATGAGGTCTGTTTAGAAGGTATCCAGCCATGTAATATGAAAAATAGAGACATTTATTAAAGAAGATGCAAGATACAAGAAACATTGTACACAGGACAATGACACCTCAGTCCCCTTCAAAACAGGCACCCTGCAACCTCACAGTTCTCCCATTTGACATCAACTGCCCCATTGTATTTTCTTGAATCTCATCAATGGCATGAAATCTCTTCCTTTTCAAAGACAATTTTAATTTTGGGAAAAGCTAGAATTCACAGGGCACCAAATCTGGGCTGTAAGGAGGCAGAGTCACCTGGGTGATTTGATGTTTCACCAAAAATCTCTGCACGAGACGTGATGCATGAGCAGGCATGTTGTTGTAATGAAGCTGCCAGTCAGCAGTTACCCATAGCTGTGGCCTTCTGAATCATGTGAATAGTTTCCTTGGAGGAATGTTCAAGCTTAATGCAGAATTTGATGCAGATTTGTTGTGCTAT
This sequence comes from Glossophaga mutica, assembly GCA_039655065.1. Taxonomy (NCBI): domain Eukaryota; kingdom Metazoa; phylum Chordata; class Mammalia; order Chiroptera; family Phyllostomidae; genus Glossophaga; species Glossophaga mutica. The sequence goes on from CM077304.1 coordinate 82,753,217, forward strand.
TCACTTAGTCATTTTGAATGTGACAGCCACATAGTACACATGCTCACTCAAGGGCTTCTACCACTCCCACTGACTAACTAGTACAGTGAAGTCATCATTGTTCTTGCATGCACATTCCAATCCACTCTCCTTGGCTGCCAGGTTACATCGATGTCGTGCAAACCATTCTTGTTATATTAACAATGGATAGATGTTTTACAGATATACCTTGTATATAAAAAGTATTTTGAATATGGATTTTAAGAATTATTTTCCACATTTTTGCCTTAATGTAAAATATAAATTTGAATTTAGGACTCTGGTTTTAACTATCCCATAAATTATATATATGTAGATCCTTATGGTATGGAGAAAGAGACAACTGAACTTATAACACTGGCTCTAGCAGTGTAAAAATCAAAATGAGAAGCAGAAAATAGTTTAACTGTATGATTACTCATGAAATTAACAGATTGCTAATAATCTAGATTTATAAAAAAGAAATTAAACAATTAACCAGCCAAGAAAAAAAGATTCCCATAAACAGGATATGATTAGGAAAAATCAAAGATAAACTTTTTACAAATATCAAAATAAATGAAATTTCTAAAGGACACACTTATCCTAATATATTTTTAATTTAAAGCCTTTATTGTTTTAAAGATATCCTAATATTTTAAAGCATGACAACTGTTAATGAAATACACCAACCATCCTCTTACCTCAGAACATTTGAACTTATTATTTCTGTTGTTCGGAAATTTTTCCAGTATTAGCAGGACCTACTTCTTATCTGTCCCCTAGATCCCTGCTAAAATGATACCTCAGACAAGGATTTGATCTCCAAAATATATAAAGAACTCAAACGACTCCACTCCAGGAAGACAAAAAACCCAATTATAAAATGGGCAAAAGATTTGAAGAGACACTTCTTCAAGGAGGACATACAGAGGGCCCAGAGACACTTGAAAGGATGCTCAGCATCACTAGCCATCAGAGAGATGCAAATTAAAACCACAACGAGACACCACCTCACACTGGTCAGAATGGCCATCATTAACAAATCAACAAACAAGTGTTGGAGAGGATACGGAGAAAAGGGGACCCTAGTGCACTGTTGGTGGGAATGCAGACTGCTCCAGCCACTGTGGAAAACAGTATGGAATTTCCTCAGAAAACTAAACATGGAACTGCCTTTTGACCCAGCAATTCCACTGCTGGGATTATACCCTAAGAACCCTGAAACATCAATCCAAAAGAACCTATGCACCCCAATGTTCATAGCAGCACAATTTACAATAGCCAAGTGCTGGAAGCAACCTAAGTGCCCACCAGCAAATGAGTGGATAAAAAAACTGGTATATTTACACAGTGAATTCTATGCAGTAGAGAGAAAGAAGGAGCTCCTACCCCTTGCGACAGCATAGATGGAACTGGAGAACATTATGCTGAGTGAAATAAGCCAGGCAGTGAGGGACAAATACCATATGATCTCACCTTTAACTGGAACATAATTGACAAAACAAATAAGGAGGCAAAATATAACCAGAGACACTGAAATTAAGAATAATCTTGCCCTGGCTGGTGTAGCTCAGTGGATTGAGCCCAGGCTGTGAACCAAAGGGTCGCCAGTTCGATTCCCAGTCAGGGCACATGCCTGGGTTGCAGGCCAGGACCCCAGTGGGGGCCATGTGAGAGGCAACCACACATTGATGTTTCTGTCTCTCTTTCTCCCTCCCTTTCCCTCTCTCCAAAACTAAATAAATAAAATATTCAAAAAAAAAAAAAGAGAATAATCTAACAATAGCTGGGGGCGGGGCGAGGGGAGGGGAGAGTGGGGAGAAGGGTTTTCAGGAACTACTATAAAGGACACATGGACAAAACTAAGGGGGAGGGTGGAAGCAAGGGAAGGAGGTGTGTTTGGCTGGGGTAGAGGGGAGAGGTGAGAAGAAAATGCAGACAGCTGTAATTGAACAACCATAAAGTAATTTAAAAAATCATTTTATTATGGAAGCCTTTCCTTTATTACGGTATTTTAAGTAGCAATTCCTCACACTCTCACCTAACACACACACACATGCCCCCTTCCCACCAACCATGTTTTTTCTCCTTAGCACTTAATATAAGCTGACAAACTATATATTAACTTATCAGCCCTCTTCACTAGAATGTAAGTTCTATGTGTACAAGAATTTTTTTCATTGTTATTTCCCAGCATCTAGAAGAGTGCTTTACACAAAATAGGCTCTCAACAGATAATTGTTAAATGAACAAATGTAAAAAGTATAACACTACCATGGCATTTTTATGAATATGAGTTTTTAACTTCTTCATAAACTAATATGGTAAGTATAACAATTAAATAGAGAAAAAAAGGCTTTTAGGCATTAGATTTCTTAACTATAATAAAGAACATTAAATTTACCTTCAATCTTGGCAAATCTTTATATGCTTGTTCAAGCTGAAATTTTAATTCAATATTTTCAGATGACAACTTCAAGTTTTCCCTCTGAAGCTCCTGTTCTCTTTGCCAATGATCATCTGACTCTATTTCTGAAGTCTTCAGGAAAATAAAGTTAGGAGTATTTTTAAGATTTAACAAATTAAAGCTGCATAAGACATATTGAATAAGGAAACACTATGTTAAAATGGAACATTTTTCCCCAAAGGAATATGAGAAAATTGCAGAGCTCTGGAGAAAGCAACCAAAAATAAATAGAAATATAAAACTTAGGGAGACAAGGTAATAAAATATATTCGAATTAATATTGAAAGCAAAGCCAAGTAAGTATAAGTTAATGTCCACACGTTTGTTTTTTTAGTACAAAAATAAAGTAGGACTGTTATCTATTATAGACTGTATTATATTCCACCCATACTCCACTCCCAAATTCAGTATGTTGCAATCTTAACTCCCAATACCTCAGAATGACTTTGGAGACAGGGCCTTTTCAGAGATAATCAAGTTAACATAAAGTCATTAGGGTTGCCCCTCATTCAATGACTGATGTTCTTATACAGAAAGGAAATCTGGACTCAGACATGGAAGAAAGAAAAACAATGTGAAGGTGCAGGGAGAAGACAGCCATGGAACGACAGTGAGAGAGGCCTGGAACAGATACTTCCCTCACAGCCTAGAGAAGGAATTAAGCCTGCTGATGCCTTGGTTTTAGACATCTGGCTTCTAGAACTATGAGAAAAAAATTATGTTGTTTCAGCCATCAAATCTGTGGTAGCCATAGCAAATAATACACACAAACCTACAAAAAGAAGTGCCTCAATTCCTGGAGCAAAAGTAATCACTCTGCCCTTGTAACATTGTATTTGCATTTCTCTTGGAATGACTTCATCTTGGGTTATTATTTATGTTCACTTTTACCTCTCATTCTAAACTACAGGCTATTTGAAAGAGAAATCTGTGCTTGATTTACTTTTTTTTCTATAAAATGGAGAGTTTCAAATTCACAATTCCTTATTATCCAGCGGGGGGAAAAAAAACCCATTATGAACCTGAAAAGAGTAGTTAAATAAGAATTAACTTTCATCCACCTTCTCTTAACATTTAAATGTTTCATTGTGTTCAATGTTTTGAGGATGAAGGTGACTGAAATGGGTGGAAAGCATAAAGAAAAAGAATGCTGTTTGATTTCAATTGGGAACAAACTTGTCTTTATCTGCACCGTAATATAAATCAAACTGTCCCAAAGTAGTGTGTATGTAGGAAGTTCATAAACTGTAGAGTCAGCCCTTTAGGCCTGCATTTAAATTCTGCTCTGCATCTTCTTGATCTCTAGAGATGTTACGTATTCCCCATGAGTCCCATGTAAATTACGAATAATACTCTGTTAAATATTGTGGATATTAAATGTAGGCAAAGAGTCTAACACAACACAGATAGCAATAAGCTCGCTTTTCTCATTATAAAAGAGTAGTTTTATAATACATGGAAAAAACCACTAAAGGAACTTGTTACATATGTCAGAATGTCACACAGCATAACAAATTTTCACTGATATTATTCACCATATAAAATTTTACTTGCAGTGAGATTTACAGCATGGTTCATTAGAAATTTCTAAGGTGAAACAAACACCTCTAAAGTGCCTTATCTTTTGTTATTCTGTGATCTAATCTAATCATTTTAAGTGAGCACTAACGTCAGAACAGGGAATATTAAAATGAATTAGGAAATGAATAACCATTTATTTTGTCAGAACCAGGCAATGCTAGGGTTTCAGGAAAGTTTATTAATAGTTAATATTTTGTTACAAATTCTGCTCAATTTTTTTCCATTTGCACATATCTATACTATTTGCTACAAGAAAACTCAGCTAACAAAGAAATAAAGAACTGTCACATCCTCAAACCTGGGGCCCGCCATTTCTTGGCTGGACTGGCACGTCAGTCTCAGAGTTTGCCTGTGCAGCCTCCTCTGCACATAGCTTCACTGCAGCAGCAGCTGTGGCAGAATAGTGCTCCTCCCCTGGAGATTCTTCTGAATCCATGACGTGACTGACATCTTCAGCTATGTGTCTTTTTCCTTTCTCATTCTCACCTAATTCATTCTCTTCCTTGATTTTATATTCCTGCTTATTTTCACAATAGTCTTGATCAATTTTCTCAGTTTCAGGATCTGGGTCATTTTCAAAATTGGAGTTAAAATCTTCCAAGTTACCATTATTTAGCCTAAATGTACTTGATTTATTGTTTGGTCTTGCCTCAGATATATTTGGCTCAGTAGGATCTACAGTGTCTTCTGCCTTGTATTTTTCTTTGTTATTGGAATACTGTAGAATATTTCCAGGTTCCTCATGATATATGTTGTCACTGGTGTCTATTACCTTCCCCATTTTAACTCTGAGCACCCTTAGGGGTCTTTTTTTGTTCCTGTGTAAAGTATTTTTGTGAAAAATGTTGTGCCCATATTTATTAACACTGGTAGAAAGGGTAGAAAGCATAGTTGTGTCACGCAACAGATTCTGCTTGAAGCAGAAGAAATAGATGAAACATGAAAAGAAAAGAAAAAAAGAATAACAAACATGTACATACACACTAAGAGATTTAAAGTAAGATAAAACAATTATTCATTAATGATTCTTTATAAAGAAAACTATAAACATATCACATATTTGATGGAAATATGCAATAACATATTTTCCTATTTTATCTAATTCCATATTCTTGCCACAGCAAACTCATATCAACTACATTTAAAATCTCTAGACTCATTTATAAGTTCTATGTGAAGCATAACAATTTTAAGTTTACTATTATTGTATAAGAAGAATCAAAGAAATTAAAATATATCAGTACCTACTAAAAATAAAAGTTTAATTTGTTGCGTTAATATTAAGGATAGGGATCAACTACTCGTTTTGGCCAGATAAAGGTAAAAACTGATTTCACTTCTAAACTTCAATGAGAAAAAAATGAAAAGGAATGATGTGCACTTACTGAAGTCCTAGAATAGGTATCCTTTGAAGACTGTTTTTCTAAAGCATGAAGTTTTTCTTGGAGGTATCTATTTTGTAAACGTAAATCTTCTATAACAGAATCTCGAGGAAGAGCTTGGTGGGTCCTATGAACAACAACCACCGACTCTTTATTCAAATGTCAACTTTTCATTGTTTTATTATATTAAAATACAGGAAAGAAAGAAAATATATAATATATTTATTAACATATTTATTTTAAATTCTAAAAAACTTACAAATTTTATGAAAATTTAATTAGGTCATGAATATTTACATTATAAAATGATCCTCCTTTGAACTATGTGTAAAAAAGTGTTCCTTGATTTTTAGAATTACATTCACATCTTTAAAGAACAGGCATCAATTTATATGAAATTATATATGAAAGCTGAATTAAATTACCTACTTTTAAAAACATATATAATAACTTCATAATATCCATATGCTTCTCAAGAAGCACAAGGATTTACAAAGGCTCTTACTGGTGCCAGATAATAATCTGTTACTTCATGTCTACACTCATCTGTGTGCCCTGCAAGGTCCTCCATAACCTGGCACAACCACACTTATTCAACCTAATTGTCCAGTTTGCCTAGTTTACTAAGGCAAACAAACCCATTCTTACCATACAGGAAAGATGCACTCCTGCCTCTACGTCTCTGCTAGGGTTCTGCTTTCTTGAAATGTCTTTCCTCCCTTTAACATCTAGATTTGATTCATAAAACTCAGAAATTTATACTTGCACTGGGAAAGAAGACGAGTTTAGTATCTTTTACAAAAATCTTATCATTACTTCAGCCAACACAGAATGACATTATTAAGGAAAAAAGAACAATTAAACCTCTAAAAATAATAGAAGCTTTCAAAACAAATAGTTTGATTCTTGTAAAAACTGCAAAGGAGAATTAAAGTGCTCAGTTTAGTTTTTGCTCTGAATATATATTTTGACTAAGGGGAAAAAAAAGAGGGACGAAGCCACTGCTAGGACCAGATAGTAACTATAAATAGAAGTTTTTTTTAAAAAAGAATTCTTCAATTCCAATTTCCTTCTCCATTAAGCGAAATTCTGAAGGATTTAAGAAACCATGGCTTAGAAGAGAAGCACTTTGTGTGTAAGTTCGCAGCTCATAAGTGTTCCTATAAAAGAGTTCCACTTTGTATGTACACTGCATTAATACACACACAACAGTATATGTTCATAAAGAAGCACCAATGGTAGTTTTTGAAGATTAACAGGAAGGAAAACAAATCAATAAAATGAATGGTAAGTATCCTCATATCCAAATGCAATAGGTGGGCATCAGACTTTGATCATTTTAACCTGATTCCAGATTATTTGTAAATACTTAGAAGGGGAAGAAACAAATTAGGTAAACCTAATCTATGTTCATCTTGGAAGATATGAGTAAAATAGAAAATTATGAATAGTTTTACTTGCTGCTGTTGGGACATAATTTTATTTTTCTTTGCATTAACATGACTATACCAGAAGACAAAGCTTGGAAAGAAAAAGCAAAAGAAGAAAATCTTAAAGGCTCTACTGAAAAAATGACCTTGAGGGTTCTGGAGCTAGGTACAATATAGTAAACACATCCAGTCTTTTCTCTCACCAGTGCATGGAGTATCTACTTGAGGACTTTGAAAAGTAAATAGTTTACAGATTAGGATAAAATGCCAGAATGTAAAGTATCAGTAAACAGGTGGTGAATTCACCTCTTCTGTTCCTCTGGTATTTATTGGCTTGAATGCAACACTGCTTGATATATTAAAGTGAGTGTCAATACTGAGGGAGAGAGCTCTAGGAATGCCTTCAAGCTCTAGCACTGAGTGCAAATATCCCTCATTCTTTCTTTCTTCTATCTATTCTTTCATGCCTCAGCCCTCAAGCAATCCCATAGACAGTGGTGGCAGAAAGAGCAATGGGAATACACAGGTGGCTAAATTTTTACAGAGAGAAATCATCTTCTCCAATTGGTAGCAAGTTGTGATCTGTAAGGTGGTAGGATGAACGTAGTCCCCTACCTACCCCCACCCCCTTTCTGCCCTCCTGTTGTTTGCTTGGCTGCAGATGTGCACAACTGCTGAAGTGCAAGGATGCAAAGGGTACTAAAGTACCAGTTTCGGTTCCAAGGACCTGAAGGGGAGCCCTAGGGAAATAGAGTATCAGGGAGATCACAAGAAGGAAGAAGTTCAAACAACTACATAGTTGTTTATGGGCTCAGCCTCACGGATCTGATCCTATTCAGAACACCAAAGACACTGAGAACCAAACTAACAGAGAGAAAGACAGACAACGTGCAAGACTGTCAACTGGGAGACGGGGGAGCAGGACAGATCCCAATAGCACTGCAAAGGCTTTGAAACAGAACTGATATTGGAATCATAGCCCATAGACAGCAAGTTGGAACTTGGGGTCTCAATCTATCCAGACCAACTGCCTGCTACAACAAAAATAACTACATTTTCCCATAGAATTTAACTAAGATACAGAAACTCAAAACATAATATTCAAAAGTTCAAGAATATAAGCCAAAGATGTGACATACAAAGAAACAAGATTGTCTCAACTCACAAGAAAAGATGATCAACAGAACCCAAGCTTAAAATTACATGTTTATTATGTCAGTTTCTATTTTCTTCGTTATAACTGATAGCACATTTCCATATAATAGCTTACCTCATATATGATATGTCATTTTCTAAGTCAAGATTTCTCTTTTTTAATTCTTCCAACTCTTTTTCAGACTCCAAAGCTCGCACTCCCATAACTTGATTAACAGTCATGCCAGTTGTTTTTAGTTTCCTCTGCAAAGTAAGTTTCTCTTTATCGGCCCTGCAGGATTTAACAGAGAAGCATGAAAATACACCCTTCGCTGTTCAGCTTGTTCAGTTTCTTAAACTGCAGGTTTTTTATTGCAAGACCCATGTATAAAAACCAGATTATTCTGCATTGGCTATGAGCTAACTTATTTTAAAGTTATAGGAACTCCACTTATAAATTGTTAAAATACATTTAAAACATATTTTAAAGAAAGAAAAAGTAAATCATAGTTATAATTAAAACTAAAGAATTTCTTATATTATCAAGTATAATAAAACTATATAACTTCCAGGTCAATTAAAGACTTTATACATAATTAATTAGGTTTACATTAAACTCACTTGGCAAAAAGGTCCTTCAAAGTATTCAACTGCTTTGTTAGAATATAGATTTCTCCCTCTTTCTCTTTTAACTTGTTTCGAATTCCTTCTATTTTGCTTTGCCATTTTTTACCTTCTTCCCACCTAATTAATTCTTCTCTAGCACTCTGTGAAAAATAACAGAGGAAGAAAATTATCAATATTGTTTTTAACTTCATTTTAACAATTATCAATTGCAATTTACTACAAAAATGGTAAAACAATACTTCCTAGAAAATAAGTCCTAACCTCTGCAATTTTTAGGCCTGCCAAGCTATTAGCAAAAAATGACCTTCAGTTTAAGTATTCTGTATTTTCTAACTTGACAAACAAATTTCTAGGGAATAGTTTGAACCAATGCTAATACCCTTAAGTCTTTACATGAAGATTTTGATGTAGATGATGGTGGCCACAGTAAGCCTGCAACAAAGAATCCACAATATATGTATAAATGGCCAACCCGATTCTGTCATCCCACAGCAATAGCCTAGCACAGGACCCCTTCGATTCTTCAATACACATTATTTTTCTTATCCAACAAATATTTATTTACTGCTAGTCATGTCCCAGGTGCTACTTTAGGCACTAAGAATAGAAGCAATGAATAAACCAAAATATATATATATATATATATATATATATAATATATATATATCTTCCTGAATATTAGAGTCCAGTTTATGTTGTTTAAGTGGATGGATTAGGGAAAGGGAGCAAAATATAGAAAAAAAAAACAAGGAAAGAAATATTGTGGTTATGTTAGTGTGATAAGTGCTAAAAGTGGGGTGGGAAATAGGGAAGGAATTCGAGCCTTTTAGGGATAGGTGTGATGGCTTCTTACAACTGAGATACAGCGATCAGGCAAGTGCAGAACAGCCCATGTACTGCATAAGCTTCAGATGTGCTACTGGACATTCACGAAGTTAAAAATTCTGCTCACAGATGTCTGAGCTTAGAATTTACATCTTCATTCTACCAAGCAATTTTTAATGATTTTACGGTGTACTAAATATTCTAGGAATATAACAGCTGTATAAAAGTAAAATCTGTAGAAATCATTTTGTTGAGAATTATATCAACAACTGTTTACCATTTCAGAAATGACGTTATAAATGGAAATGCCATTGTGATATATTAGCTGCCAATAGGACACGTTTCGTATCAGATTGCATTCGTTGCTCTGAATTCATATTAACATCACCTAAAGGTGAAAAGGACAACTTCATCATGCTTTCTAGTGCACTCATGCCAGAGCATTTACATGTTGGAATATAGAATTTTTATGAATACATTATTTTTATAAACTATTTCCTTTTATATTTCTCCCTTATCTTTTGTTTTAGGAATTTATAATGACAAATTTGAAATTATGCATGTACGTACTAGTTTATATTAACCATGCATATAATTTGGAATAGTAAAAGGGATATTATGAAACACTGTATTCACTATAAAAAAGACTGTTGGATCCATATGAATTTTTGATTTCTTTTAGATCTGTGAAATATGCCATTAGTATTTTTTTTTTTAAGATTTTTTTAAGTACTTTTTTTTTTCTTCTAGATTTTATTTATTTATCTTCAGAAGGGAAGGGAAGGAGAGAGGGAGAGAAACATCAATGTGCGGTTGCCTCTTGTATGTCCCCTGACAGGAACTGGCCTGGCAACCCAGGCATGTGCCCTGACTGGGAATCGAACCGCGATCCTTCGGTTCGCAGGCCCGCGCTCAATCCACTGAGCTACACCAGCTAGGGCGCCATTAGTATTTTAATAGGAATTGTATCAAATCTACAGATTGCTTTGGATAGTATGGACATTTTGTGATGTTAATTCTTCCAATCCATGAACAGGGTACATGCTACCATTTATTTGTATCTTCCTCAGTTTCTTTCTGTGGTGTTCTATAGTTTTCTGAGTACAGGTCTTTTATCTCCTTGGTTAAATTTATTCCTACATACTTTACTTTTTTGTTGCTATAATAAATAGTATTTTTCTTAGTTTCTCTTTCTGAGTGAAACTCAGGAAAATGCCATCAATTTCTGAGTATTGACTTTGTATCCTGCTAAATTCACTTACTAGGTCGAGTAGTTTTTTGGTGGAGTCTATAGGGTTTTCTATGCACACTATCATGTTGTCTACAAATAATGCCAGTTTTACTTCCTCCATTCCAATCTGGATGCCTTTTGTTTCTACTTCTTGTCTGATCACACAGTACTCGACCTCGAATACTATGCTGAATAAGAGCGGTGGAAGTGGAGAGCCTTGTCTTGTGCCTGATCTTAAGGGAAACACTTTTAATTTTAACCATTGAATATGGGGTTGGCAGTAGGTTTTTAGTATATGGCCTTTATTATGCTGTGGTATGTTCCATCTATTCCCACTTTGCTGAGTGTTTTTATCATAAATGGGTGCTGGATTTTAGCCAATGCTTTTTCTGCTTCTATTGATATGATCGTGTGATTTTTTTTTGTCTTTTATTTTGTTTGTCATGTATCATGTTTATCGATTTGTGAATACTGTACCATCCTTGCATCCCTGGAATAAATCCCACTTGATTATGGTGTATGATCTTTTTTATGTATTGTTGGATCTGGTTTGGTAGTATTTTGTTGAGGATTTTTCCATCTATGTTCATCAGAGACACTAGCCTGTAATTTTCTTTCTTTGTTGTATCTTTACCTGGTTTTGGGATTAGGATAATACTGGCTTCGTTAAAAGAGTTTGGGAGTCTTCCCTCTTCTTGAATTTCTTGGAGTAGTTTATGAAGGATCACTGTTAGTTCTTCTTTGAATATTTGGTAAAACTTGCCTGTGAAGCCATTTGGTCCAGGGATTTTTTGTGTTGGTAGTTTTTTTATTACTGCTTCAATTCCGCTAATAGTTATTGGTCTATTCAGGTTTTCTCTGCTTCTTGCTGATTCAGTTTTGGAAGATTATATGTTTATACAGGTGAAATTTACCCATTTCACCCAGAAATTTATATGGGACCAAAAATGACCCCAAATAGCTACAGCAATCTTGAGATAAAAGAACAAATTTGGAGGGATCACAATTCTTGATAACACAATATACTACAAGACCACTGTAATTAAAACAGTCTGGTACTGGTGTAAAAACAGACACATAGATCTGTAGAAAAGAATAGAGAGCCCAGAAATAAACCCACGTCTCCATGGTCAATCAATATTTGACAAGCAGGGCATAAGCATACAATGGAGTAAAAAGAGCCTCTTTAACAAATGGTGCTGGGAGAACTGGACTGGTACATTCAAAAAAAAAAAAATGAAATTAGACCACTGACTTATGCCATACACCAAAATAAGCTCAAAATAGATAAAAGACACAAATATAAGTTGTGATACTATAAAAGTCCTAGAAGAAAACATAAGCAATAAAATTTCAGATATCCTATACAGCAATATTTTTCAGGATATATATCCTAGAGCAAGGGAAATAGCAAAAAAAATACAAATGGTACTATATGAAATTTTTAAAATATATTTTATTGATTATTACAGTTGCCCCTTCATTCCCCTCCACCCTGCACACCCCCTCCTACCCACATTCCCCCCCTTTAGTTCATGTCCATGTGTCATAAGTTCTTTAGCTTCTATATTTCCCACAATATTCTTGCCCTCCCCCTATTTTCTCTCTACCATCTATGCTACTTATTTTCTCTGTACCCTTTCCTCCTTTTTCCTTCTCCCACGCCCCTGTTGCTAACCCACATCATGTGATCTCCATTTCTGTGGTTCTGTTCCTGTTCTACTTGTTTGCTTAGTTTGCTTTTGTTTTAGATGTGGTTGTTAATGTGAGTTTGCTGTCTTTTTACTGTTCATATTTTTGATCTTCTTTTTCTTAGATAAGTCCCTTTAACATTTCATATAATAAGGGCTTGGTGATGATGAACTCCTTTCACTTGACCTTGTCTGAGAAGCACTTTATCTGTCCTTCCTTTCTAAATGAAAGCTTTGCTGCATAGAGCAATCTCGGATGTAGGTCCTTGTCTTTCATGACTTGGAATACTTCTTTCCAGTCTCTTCTTGCCTGTAAGGTCTCCTTTGAGAAATCAGTTGACAGTCAGATGGGATCTCCTTTGTAAGTGACTGTCCCTTTATCTCTAGCTGCTTCTAGAATTCTCTCCTTCATTTGAATTTTGGCTAATGTAATTATGATGTGCCTTGGTGTTTTCCTCCTTGGGTCCAACTTCTTTGGGACTCTCTGAGCTTCCTGGACTTCCTGGAAGTCTATTTCCTTTGCCAGATTGGGGAAGTTCTCCTTTATTATTTGTTCAAATAAGTTTTCCACTTGTTGCTCTTCCTCTTCCAGTTCTGGTACCCCTATAATTCAGATGTCAGAACGTTTAAAGATGTCCTAGAGGTTCCTAAGCCTCTCCTCATTTTTTTGAATTCTTGTTTCTTCATTCTTTTTGGTTGTTTCTTTTCTGTTTGGTTGTTTCTTTTTTCCTTCTGGTCCACACCGTTGATTTGAGTCCTAGTTTTCTTCCCATCACTATTAGTTCCCTGTGCCTTTTCCTTCATTTCACTTATTGTAGCCTTCATTTGTTCATCTAATTTGTGACCAAAATCAACCAATTCTGTGAGCATCCTGATCACCAGTGCTTTGAACTGTGAATCTGATAGGTTGGCTATCTCTTGGGTGCTTAAAAGTATTGACTCTGCTGGTTTCATTTGTTCTTTCGTTTGAGCCTTTTTTTTTTTTGGTCTGGTCATGCCTATTACACATATGGGGCGGAGCCTTAGGTGTTCACCAGGGTGGGGCAACTCAGTCGTAGAGTTGTGACGCCATATGTGGGGGTGGGGTCCGAGAGGGAACAATGGTGCTTGCTCTGATCTCTCTAGGATTTCAGTCCCCTCTGTGAGGCTGGGGGTCTCTCCCCGCACTTCAACCCCCACAAGTGTTCTCAATCAGTGCTTTTAGGCTTTATTTCCCAGTGCTGGGGCCCTGGGTTGCGCAGTCTGTCTCACTGCCCGTTTTTGCCTGGTTTATCTGCGTGCGAATAAACATGGTCAGCCGCCTTGTGCGCCTCGCTGGGTCTGCTCGTTGCCTCCTCGTGCCCAGTAACCACTGCCTGTGCACCTGGGGTGTGCCAACCGCCGCCTGCACATCCGGGACCACTAGCTACTGTTTTTTCCTGCCGCAATCCCTCTCTGCTGGCTGCCGACTCTGCCCCTCTTACCAGTCTGGGTGAATCGTTGGACTTCCATACAATTCAATTTTCTATCTGTTTTGGTTCTTTTTTTGGCTCTAAATTTTTGTTGTCCTTAATTTTGGTTGTGAGAGGAGACATAATGTGTCCATCTACGCCTCCATCTTGGCCGGAAGTCCTCCAAATGGCACTGTATGAAATTTAAAAGCTTCTGCATGGCTAAAGAAACCATTATCGAAACAAAAACAGCATTGACTGTACAGAAGAATATATTTGCCAATGATACATCAGACAAGGGTTTGATCTCTAAAATACATAAAGAACTCATATGATTTAACACCAGGAAGACAAATAATCCAATTAAAAATGGGCAGAGGACCTGAATAAACACTTCTCCAAGGAGGGCATACAAATAACCCACAGACATATGAAAGGATGTTCAACATCACTAGCCATCAGAGAGATGCAAATTAAAACCACTATGAGATACCACCTCACACATATCAGAATGGCCATCATTAATAAATCAACAAAGAACAAGTGCTGGAGAGGATGTGGAGAAAAGGGAACCCTGTGCTCTGTTGGTGGGAATGCAGACTGGTGCAGCCACTATGGAAAAACGGTATGTAATTTCCTCAGAAAACTAAAAAAGGAACTGCCTTTTGACCCAGTAGTTCCACTGTTGGGAATATACCCTAAGAAGCCCAAAACCTCAATTCAAAAGAACTTATGTACCCCAAAGTTCACTGTGGTGGTATTTACAATACCCAAGTGTTGGAAACAGCCTAAGTGCCCATCAGCAAATGAGCAGATAAAAAAAAAATATGGTACATTTACACAATGGAATACTGTGCAGCAGAAAAAAGAAGGATTTCCTACCATTTTTGACAGCATGGGTAGAACTGGAGACTATAATGCTAAGTAAAGTAAGCCAGTCGGTGGAAGACAAATACCATATGATCTCACTCATAAGAGAAATCTAATGAACAAAATAAACTAATGAGCAAATAGAAGCAGAGACATGGAAACAGGGAACTGACAGCTGCCAGAGGAAAGGGAGGCTGGGGGAATGGTGGAAAGAAGGGGACAGGATTAGTCAAAGAACATGTATGAGTGATGTATGGACATGGACAACAGTGTGGGGATGGACTGTGGGAGTGGGGAAAAGGCAAAGGATGAAAAATTGGGACAGCTGTAATGGAATAATCAGGAATAAAAAAAGAATGTTTGGACTGAAAGGGTTAAAACCATAACTTTAAGTCAAATACTCAAGTTATTTGAAATGCCCGATTAAGATATTGCCCTCTTAAAACTAACTTTTCTGCTACTGACTTAGTTTTTACCTGTTTTATTTAGTTAAGCTCACAAGTATCCTTTTCTTTTTTTAATTTTAATTGTTGTTCTTAAACAGTTTTCTGTCTTTTACTCCCATCCCAGCCCACTGCCCCAGCCCTCCTCACCTCCCTCCCATTTCCACCCTCCCTAGTTTTTGTCCACATGTCCTTTGTATTTGTTCCTGTAAACCCTTCCCCTTTTCCCCTGAAATTCCCTCCCCTCTCCCCTCTGGTGACTGTCAGCCTGTTCTCAACTAAGAAGACAAGCAACCCAATTAAAAAATGGGCAAAGGACTTGGGCAGACACTTCTCCAAGGAGGACATACAGAGGATCCAGAGACACATGAAAAGATGCTCAATATCGCTAGCCATCAGGGGGATGCAAATTAAAACCACAATGAGATACCACTTCACACTGTTCAGAATGGCCATCATAAACAAGTATCCTTTTTAAAAATGTAAAAAACTTATTTGATAGTCATTAACTTCTTTTTTTCTGAAATATCACAAGAAATTCTGTGTACCTCCAGAAACAGAAACAGTTGAGGGCATAAGGTAAGTTTATTTTTCTGCAGCATATAGTACCTTTTAGGGACTGGGCAGTTCTATCCCATCTGACATCACCTTTTAAGTGAGACTTAGGAAAGAATAGCCAAAATAACTTAAAAATGAATAACAACAAAAACAACAAAACACCAAAGGCAAATGCCACCAAGGGTGTGTTCTGGACTGGGGGAGAAAAGGTAAAAAGAGATGATGGAAAGAGAAATTCTCTTTTCATATTTTCTATGCCGACAGCCTCTTAGGCATAGATTTCAGAATAATGTTATTATACTTTAAATTTTTCATTCATTCAACAAATACTGAGCATCTACTATGTGCCAGGGACTGTTTTGGGTGTTAAAGATGCAACAATAAACCAAACAGGCAAGGTTTCTGCTATCAAAGCTTGCAGACAAAAAGATGAACACAGGACTAAGTAACTCCCTAGTCTGTCAGACAGTAGCCGTATTTTTCAGACCATAAGACGCACCTAGGTTTTTGAGGACAATAAGAAAAAAATTTTGAAGCAAAAATTATGGTAAAATATTAAATAACATAAATAATGTAATATTTCCAATGTACAATGTAAATGTAAACAGAACTCAACAGCAGGATTAACAACCATTATTCCTCCCAAATTGGGGGGGGTGCATCTTATAGTCTGAAAATATGGTAAATGCTAAGGAGAGAGAGGGGTAAAGCAGCATAAGAAAAACAGGACTGCAAGGAATGGGGGTGGGTTTTGTTACAAAGATGGGCTTCAAACTTTGTTTTCAGAGAAAAATGTGCTGAAATTTCACTATGAAAGGATTCTTTGATTATAAAAATATTCATAAATTAGAAATGCCCAGGACTATGTAATCTGAAAGAACATTCTACCTCGATTCTTAGATATACATTTAATATAAGTATAACTGTCCGTGTTCTCTCTTTTTCTAGTAGGTAATAATGTACATGAGGATGAACTTCTTGTTGGTTTTCAGAAGACTTTAACATATTATTTCATTGCCAACATATTCCTGAGACACTGTCAATGCAAACAGTATTATCTATTTTAAGGAGAAATAAGCTAAACACAGAGGTTTGGAGTCCAGGAAAAGCCACAAAGCTATTGAGGTATTCTAATAAGAATCAGGTGAGGAACTGGTATCCAAGAATTAGTTTACACCTTTGCGCAAGCACAAATAGGGAGTCAGAGAAGAGAGCTATCTAGAAAAGTAAGGACACTTTGATTTGCATTTTTCACCAAAAAAGCTTTTGAAAGCAAATATGTTGTGATTCCCTGTATATAAACGTAAGCATTTTAATCAAAATTATACTAACATTGATAAATTTTAATAGGAAAAATATTTTTGTAAAATACTCTGTTAAAACATTTAGTTCCATTACCTATTTATTTCTATACGGAATCAATAAAGATATGTAAGTTTCTTTTTTCATTTATTCAAATTATTTTATAGATATTGAATATTTTCTGTGTACACTTTTTCATACCATAGTTCCTGCACTATGATTTTCTTCATGGGCAAACATTACCACTAGTACAAATATTTACCAGGTCACTTTTGATGTTTTCAATGCTCCCAACAAGATATAAGTGTTAAGTTTATCACTTATACAAACTTAATTATATGTATTTTAGCAAATTTTAGTTTCTCTTTGGGTTGATTATTTCTATCAATAACTTTGTTATAAAGTAGTTTACTATTTAACTTCCAAGGAAATTTTAAGCAGTTTTTCTCAAATTATAGAATCAATTAATTGAGTGGGTAGGTTATTTTAATATTACTGTACATACTGAACATATTCCATGGCACACTGTTTACCCTGAAACAACCAACAGTCTAGACTACTTAAGAACAAAAGAACACATTTGAGTCAAAGTAGAAGACTATAAATGCCCAGCTTTTTTCCCCCAAAGGACAGATCACCAAAGTATAAACAATTACATTGGAAGAAGTGATAAACAGTGATAAAAAGTGCAAGGTGTGAAGATATTCTGGAGGTATTATAATATCAGGAAGGTGACATGGACATGATGTAGTAATTTCCAAATGAGAGTTACATTATAGGTATCTCCCCAAGTTCCCTTGTAAATTCCCACAGAACAGGAACTTGTCTTAGACAAGTTCTCTACATTGTTCAGTATAATTTACAGCATGTGTTAGGTCCTCAGATTAATATATTAGCTATTCATCAATTACATATTTAACTCTGTCTCACAGCCTCAAACACATCAGTGTGTTTCTTCACATACCTTTTCTTTCACGGGCTTCATTTCTACCTCATCCGCTTTTCTTTCTAGTTGGCTTTCTAGCTTTTTAATTTTCTTTTGGAGTTCTTCAATTAAACTTTGTTTACTATCAATCAGAGTTTTGCCCTGAAAAATAATATGCATTTTAACATTTTATAAGTAAAATGTATCAAACAAAATATGCAACAAATATTTCAACTGTAAAAATTTCCTGAAACCACAGTTTATCATCCTTTCTAAATGACACTGAATATAATGGTATCTGTTTCTGCCTTGTCCTAAGATATGCTACTCTGAAATTACAATACAATGGAGGTCACTGAAAGGATTTAGCTAAATTAATCAAGATGAGATGTAAGCTAATTCCAGCAAATATTACATATAAAATTAAAAAGTTGTAATCAACTGTCACATATATAGTAAATCAAAGACATCATCACAAATAAATATAAAATTACCTGTAATCCACTGGTTAGTCTTTTTATTTGTCTTTTCAGTTCATCATTCTCTTGATCAATTCCACCTTTCTCTCTAAGCATTTTATTATAGGCTTTTTGTGTTTTTTGTAGTTCATTAGTTAAGTCACTCAAATTATCAGTTAGTGAATTTTCTCTGTTTTTACTTGTTTTAAGAGCTTCTTTCAACTTTAAAAGGTTTTCATTTAAATCTTCAATTTGTGACTAATGTAAGAAAAAGAAAGGTTTAATTCTTGAATCTTCAAGTATCAATGATAAAAACAATAAAATATGAAAGTATACCATTAAGACTTAAGAAGAAAGTTTTATTCTAAATGTTTAAATACACATAGGAAAACCCCCCTACAAACTACACATATTTTTCTATATTCATTTCCGGTGACCCAAGGCTACTTTGAGGAAAAAAAAATCAAAACATGAAGAAATAGTCTAAAGCAATTCATCATCAACAAATACCTAGAACCAAATGTTTCTAGGTATTATCAAATAAGCAATGTTTCATTGTAGCTGAGCTAATTTGTTAAAGAAACAAGCATATATCAATGTGCACAGCAATGTTTTAAGCACTACCAAACGTAAGAGTAGAATAAACAAAATCTATGACTTGAAGTAGTTTCTAACCTACTTTGTAAAGACGACATGAAAGAGTAACTCGTAATACTAGACAATATACAGAAGAAAGTATATAGAAAGGAGTTTCTAGCTGTGTTGTATAGTAACAGTGATCGAAATACTAGTACTTAAAATATGTTTTGTTGAATAAGTTACAAGTCAAAATATCAATAATAACAATAATAGGAAATTAGAACTTAGTATTATGATGCAATGAGGAGAAAAACATAAATTTTCCTAAAGAAGTCAAAAAGGCTTCAAGAAAGGTGTTGAAGAAGACTCAAAAAAAGGTTATTCCTGCAAATATATTTATTACTTAATGGATTTTTACTGTCACCTATACTCATAGTCTTGATAGATGCATTGGAAGGTTTTTTAAATCTGAGTAAAATCCAGACCTTATACAGTTTAATGGTGGTGAAGTACATATAGATATAAACCAAGAGTAAATCAAAATTACAAACAAAACAACATATAAAAAGTTTTCTAAGTTTACTGAAATACAGTATATGAAACTTTGTGTAAAGAAATTTGGAAATCATTATGAAATGTATATATTCTTGAAAAAAGTTTAAATTACCAAACCTAATGATCAAGTAAGAAAATAATAAAATATTGCCAAAAAGTAATAAGTAACTTCAAAAACAAGGCTTCAGAACCAGGCAGCTCTATATATTAAATGTCAAGGATTATGTGATATCCATAAACTATTTCAGAGGGTATACAAAGGAAAGCTAATTAACTCACATTATAACTAGCAAAAACTAGATAGAAAATTCTGATATGGCAAAAGAAATAAATAAAAAATCTACGCACTTCCTCATTTATTAATACAGAAGTAAAAATCATTCGTGAACTGTTTCTTAAATATAATTCTATTAGGAAGAATAGATTAAAATGGCCTATTCACTGCTAATTCCAAGGTGATAACCAGGGCATAAGTACAATAAAGATACTTATTGTTAAAAAGAAAAGTGAGTTCTCTTCCAATGGAATTATCAGGAATGTTTTTATATTAATGAATATGTTCATATTTACCCTTAGCTCTTTAGTATGTCGATCAACAATCTGTTGAACATTGAGATCTGCCTCTTTCTGAGAAGTTGCAGAAATAATACGTTCTTCAGCTGCTGCTGTCATTTCTGCCCGGAGTTCTAAAAGTGCTCGACTAAGTGCCTAAAAGTTTCAAAAGATATACAATTTTTTTCAAAAATTTGATATTTTATACCAGCAATATGTAATACTTCTTTCAACTATTTGCCTAAAATACCATGTGCTTAATCAAACATAATTCACAAACCACAAGACAACTTTTTCAAATGAATTTCCTTTAGTAATGGAGCTCAATTCTTTCCAAATTAAGTATGAGAGTCCAAAATCTTGACAATAACAATTTTGGGAACCTGGCATTAAATTAGGCAATTTGTATTATGAAAACTAGGTATGTTTTGTTTCCAAATATCCAAGTTTAGATATTTACATGAATTACTCAATACATACTTCCATATGAAATTTAATGAATTTAAGTACACTAGGAAAGTTATTAGATTAGAAAAGGCTTAAAACTTGTCAATAAATTTCATGAGCTAGCACAGAAAAACAACAGCAACTTCTAAAACAATTGAGTATATCAAATCTGATAAATTAAAAAAACTAATCAATCAGAAAATCCACTGATCTCTACTTTTTATAAAAGTACCTATGTGACCTTCTTTAACTTTTCCTATTCACTGTCATATCTCCCCCTCTTAAGCCCAAAACTGTTCAAAATTATTTAGTTATTCAAATTGTTCAAAACAGTCTTGCAGTAGCATAAAGTCCCAGTAGAAAAGGAAAGGAAATAATAAAATTAAGATTTCCTCTTATTTCTATTTCCTACAGATAACACACCTCTCAGATTGATCACAACATAAAAAGATAAGCTGGACTATATCTGTATTTACAAACATCATCAATAAAGCTCGTTAGAACAATTTTCTTAAAAGACCCTGCTTAACAGAAATAAAATAAGGCTCATACTCTTTATTCCAACAGAGAGATAGATACTCATCATCTTTAACAAGTCTAATCTAAAAACAATCTACCACATATATTTCCTGAGTCTTGATAATTTTCTGTTGTTACTTACTTTCTGTTGTTTTTCTTTAAGGGCTAACTGGCTCTTTAACCTTTCCACTAGGTTTTTCATCGTGGTTGTTGGAGCTCTTGAATTTGCTTCTTTTTGAGCCTGAAGTTCGGATTTTAAACTCTGTGACTCATTTCGTGACTGGGCCAAAAGGCACCTTAAGTCCTCTAGCTCTGCTTTCACTTTTTTAATTTCATCTGCATGGTTTTCTTGGAGCCTAATATAAGCAAACATATGTATTTAATAGAGTGGTTGCTGCAATTAAAACTTTGACTGACACAAATTTTATATAAAGAGCAAATATTTAGTCCTAAGTATTCTTACAACCTAAGTCTTGATTCAAATCCAAAAGAAATACAATTCTTTATTCCACTTAACTACTCTTAAACTTAACATAAAATAGACTTTTTCTTTCTAGTTTCCGTCTACTATTTTGGTAATGACTGCATCAAGTAATTTTGTGGTCTAGACAAATAATACAGAAAATGAACAAACAGCACTTAAATACTATGTGACCTGCAAGATGTGACTGTTTCCTCTTCTCAGGGTTTCTCAAAAATGGCACTATTAACTATCTGACTGAATAAATCTTTGTTGGGGGGCAAGGGATGAGCAGTCCTATGCGTGAAAATGGTTAGCAGCATGCGTTGCTTCTACACACTAGATGCCAGTGGCACCTCCTAGTTGTCACAATAGAAAAAGTCTCCAGACATTACCAAATGTCGACGAGGGGAGAGAACGAGCATAATTACCTCAGCTGAGAACCACTCTCCTACATTGTCATGTTGCAAAGACAAAATGTAAAATCTCACAGAAATTATGTTATTATTAATTTGTTTATGGTTCCAAAGTCACTAGTATTACATCTACTACTAATATCTTATATTTATAAATACGGAAGTAGATACAATAAGCAGACTTAATTCAGTTAATCCTATCGTTTATTCATCAATATGCCAAATTATATGCAGTCCACTTTATACTTAAATACTGCATAATAAAGTTAACAATACGTAGAGTCAAACTGACCAATGAGAAGACTGTATTAAATTATAAACAAGTGCTAAACACTAAGACTTGTTGCTTACAACAAAAAACATATCACTTGAATCATCAAATTGGGAAAAAGTAAGGTTTTACTAAGAAAAATACAAAGGTCTATAATTTCCTAAGCCACATTAAAATATGCATAGTGGACGAAAAGGGGACACTATAACAAAACTAACCATACGTAAGCCTAGGTGATCTGATCATAAATTCCTGAGGAAGCAATTCATGGTGCTCCCAGGTTTATAACTTCTTTAGTAAAAGGTTTATCTTTGCCTTAAGTGAGCCCTGCCCATTGTTTTTGTTCATCTAGGTTACCACACCTTTGAAATGCTCTTTTTCAGACTCCTGGAAGAGAGAGCACATAGTCCTTGTTAATTATTCTGTAAACCAATCCCTTACTTGCTTTCTCCCACCTTCATGTAATCTTTCTTGCTGTTCCTTCCTTAATTCCAATGCAAAAAAAGAAACCACAAACTGTCACCCTTGGAAGCATTTCTGTGTCTGTAGAAATCTCGCTTCCAGATGCATCTCTGTTTGACTCAGATTAAATTCTCATAAAAGTGTATAAAATTTTCCTACAGGTTTGGATGTTCTTATGTCAATAATACCAATTTGCACACAGAAAATAAAAGTGTAATCACAGACTAAAATGACATGGTAAAGTACAAAACAACTCAACTATTTCAATGGCAAAAAATTATATAAACAAGGTCATTTTAAAGATGATTATTTTCCCATGTTCAGACATTAGGTTCAAAAGCAGAAGTAATTTTATATTCTAAAACATGATAGAGAGTTTATCAAAAATAATATCTCATGTATGAAAGTCAACAGAATGAGAAAAATTACATACCAAGAATACCGCATGCTATTGCTAATTCTCTTTCATTTTTTTTTTTTAAAAGATTTTATTTATTTATCTTTAGAGGGGAAGGGCCTCTTTCAGAGAATAATCTCTTTAAAGTGGCAGCTTCTTAATAAAATTATAGTAGTGCTAATTTTGACAGAAGTATTTTGAATAATTGAGTCAAGAATCAAATGTTCTAATAAGATTTTCAGAGCTGGAATAGAATAATTAGTCAAAGAGTTCAGCTTTCTCATTTTTTCAGATAAGAAACCGAGGTACAGAGAAAGAGTTCTATAATGATTACAAATACATAACTATAAACCTATTTTAGGCTTAAAAGTCTATATTCTGATAAATTGATTGAGCAATATTTAATATCTCTAATGTAGAGAATGAAAGCTGTGAACCATTTACTGCCACTATAGTAATAAGAAATAGTTAATTTTTTATTGAACAAATATCTATTAAACCTCCGTGTGTGCCAGAAACTGTTATAGGTGTATAAATAAATGTTTTATATTTATTTGTTACTTTGTAATTTTCAAATCACTATCATATACAAGAGAATTTGGCTTTCAAATGATCACCCAAAAGAGCCAGGTTAAGTATTGTCATTTCCATGTTACAGATGATGAAACAGAAGCTTCAAGTGGTTAAAAACAAGATTCTAGAGGAAAAACTCTGGGCACCTGAATCAGGCTGACTAGATTCAAATTGTGACTTTCCCATTTCCTCCCAGGTATGTTACTGAGCCTTCTTGTGGCCTAGTTTCCCATGTGAAAAATGGGGAGACTATAACTTATATCATAAGTAGTCCTGAAGATAAATAAGATAATAAAGTGTTTGAAGGCTGCACAACACAGAAAACAGGTTAATCCTTATTCAATCATTATTGCTATTTGCCCATTGTTATGATACATTTCTAAGGCTTACCGTAATTTGGTATTTTCAAAGTCTTTGATTTTTAATTCAGTGATTTCTTTTTGTCTCTCTAAATCTTGAGACACTTTTTTCAGTTTCATCAAAAGTGAGGAGAGAGAGTCATCTTGTTCTGCTACTGTCTGTTCCATCTCAGCAAGACGAATGAAATGCTTGTTGGTAGGAACTGGAGTAGGAGGCTGTTTCAGTAAGTCCTGTGAAATACAAATAAATTAGCTCTGAACATGTACAACTCAATGTGATGCTTATTCCATGATTTAATGTGGTTCCTCAAATACTCTATATATTGTCTAAAGTGTAATAGGCAATGAAAGCGTAAAGAAAACAGGAAACAGACATTATATTGTTTGTATTCCCAATATCTAGCAGAGTCCCTACATGCAGTGAAAGAATGATAAATGTGGATTGACTTAATGAGTAAGGCTCAAGGATGATATGGTTTGCCTGTCAAGAGATGAAAGATACATCATTTCACACATATGAAAGACACAGATCAAAAGAGGCAAGTATAAACTGAATTCAGAACATGAAAATTAATTACATTTAGGTAAACAAATAATGAGCAGAATTTGAAAAAAAAAAGACTGAGGTCAGATCATGGAAAGCTTTGAGTATGTGGCTAAAGAATATAAACATGATTTTATAAGCAGTAGTGAGATGCTAAAGGATGTGGGGCTAGGGAGAAGAATGATTAGAACTGTGTTTTTAGAAGATTATTTTAGCAACAAAAAAATAGGGTGGTTTCTACCCTCCTACCCACCCCCAAAGAGGAAAACTAAATTTTCAATTATATGGTCTCAGAAATCTATAAAGAATAGAAGAAAGTTCTTAGAATCTTACCCAGGCTGTCTGTCTGAATTTATTGAGTGAACTATCAGCCTGTAGTTCTAATTTATGATGAAGAATCTGAAGGTCTTCTTCATGTTTCTTAACAATTTCTCTTTGCTCCTGTTTTACAGTGAATCAAAACTATATCTTAAATTATGATTTAAATAAATTTACAATCTAAAGATATTAAATATTTTTATCTTTAAACTTTCAAAATCCCTGTGAGATAGGGAAGGAACAATGTTGGCATATATATATTTACATCAATATGCATTTCTGCTAGTACACATTCAAGTTGCCAAGTTCAGCCTTAGGTCATAACTTAATATTAATATTAGAATAATATGTATCCATCACCTTTTAACTCATTTCTAGAAATTTTTTAAAATGCAGCTTTCCCCCAAGGTTCTAGCAAATCTGATTTCACTTACTGCTAGTGTGACAAGATTTCATTCTAACTTATTGACTCAATTTTTACCTATAAATTCAGATGGTGTTTTTGAATATCATAATATAGTTTCACCATGACAGCTATTCCTGATTTAATCAATCCATAAGAGAAAGATTCATTTGGAAAGTGCCAATTTTACTGACAGATCTGTAATCCAATCAACGAAAGTAACAATTTCTAAATGGAATCTATTTGAAAGCAAGAAATGAACTGCCACTTCAGGGCAGAATAATATTTGCATTTCACTAAAAAACATGATAATAAATAAAATAGCATAACATAATAAAATACCTCTCGGGCCTTTTCCAGAAGATGCTGATACTTCTTTAACACTTCTTCCTTTTGATTTAACCTTGCTTGCATGTTGGCAATTGTCTGCTGAGCAATTTTCAGTGTGTGATGTGACTGTGGTTCCACGACTTTTCTGCCTAGTTCAGCTATAAGCTTTTCTCGTTCTGCAGTGGCAGGTAAATGAAGCCTCAGTTCATTGATTACTTTGTCTCTTGACAGAATATTTTGTTCTGCTAACCGTAAAGCAGATTCTTTTTCTTTTAACTTCTGCAATGATCAAATCATAATAAATTATTAAAGTATATTTTTTCTTTTAAAAATGTTTCATCTGAATTTTCAATTAGTTATATGTTTTAAAAAGTTTCCCTTTATTGTTCACAACATACTTATAACAGCCAAAAGATATCAATAAGGTTAAACTGATTGTATTTCTATGTAGCGGCTAAGTTATCTATATGCATCCCTTATTTATAAGACTATATCGCATGTGTTAGAAATTTCATTGTTACGATGAAAATGAAATTTAAGTTACTTTATTTAGATCTTATAGTTTTAGAACTAGAAATGTGTGGTGGTGATAAATTTAGAAAGAAAATGTAATGAATTGGTCCTTTTATTTCAGTCCATTGATTATCAGATCACTAGAAGAGCAATTTATAAGTCAGCAGGGTAAAAAAAATTGGAACTTTAGTTGCCCAAGTCAATAAATCACTATTATAAAATATGTGGTTTAGGAAAACAAAACCAAAAAAACTCAAATTAGCCATATCTATTGTTCTTTATTGGCTGTTAGGAGAATATAAAAGGAAAGTGGAATTAGCAACAGATTCATCATTCTATGCATCGTCCTCATTAAAAAATAATACAGGGTAAAGCAAAAGCAGGTTTACAGCTGTATGTGAAACACCATTTATTCTTACATTACTGTTTATGATTGTATTATTTTTCATATGAACAACTGTTAACCTACGTTTGTCCCACACTGTATTTAGAAAATTCCACATACCCAATAATACATTAATCAAAATGCAAATTTTTCTAATTACCTCTTCTAGTGAGTTGCAAGCTGCCCGTGTTTCTAGAATTATTCGAACATTCTCCTTAATTTTTCTTAGCGCAATCTCAAGTTGATTTGGAAGGGGCAAACTTGGGTCTGGCATTGATCCTGGAACCTCTTCAAACTATTAAAAATAGCATTTTGAAAAAAAGTCATAGCATCAAGGAAAACAATATTAATTTTTACAATTATATGACAAGATATGGTTAAACCCCACTTATATTTGAACTATAAAAGGATAACAAATTAAAATTCCATCTGACTTTAGAAAACATTGCTACTGGTTCACATTATAAGCCATGCTACAGAGCAGCAAACAGCAGCAAATCACTCATACCTTTTGTGCTGCACTTAGTATTTCATTTTGCTGATGCTCAAAAATGTCAAGCTGACGTTCTAGCTCAACTTCTCTTTGATCCCAGGCCATTTGCCTTTCTTCATGAAACTGATAGAAGACAGTGTGTGTCAGGCATACACAGAGATACACACCAAGCAAATAATAGCAATTTTATATACATTTTCTTATTTAATTCTCACAACAACCCTTTGAGGTCACTGCTATTTTATGGAAAAAGGAAGCAAACTCAGAGAGGTAAAGTAACTTGCTTAAGGTCACACAGATAGGCAGATATGGAGTTGGAATTTCAATCCATTCATGTACCCAGCCATTCATCCATCCATCTATGCAACCAAAACACATTTAATGACATGTACTATGTGCCAAGCACTATTCTAGGAAATGTAAGTATAACAGTGAACAAAGCCCAGCTCCTTTCACCATGGAACTTATGTATTTATTAATGTGAAGGAAAGATAAATGTATCTATGTATTATTCCTGTTTTAAATTTAAGATTACTATTTCAACATAAATAAATGTGCATTTTTATAATGGTTTAGAAAATAAAAAATAGAATATTTTATACCAAAATAATGGAAGCTAATTTCAAGTAGGAGAATAGTCATTTACACAATGTTTTTGTGTTTAAAATACTGCAACAAAACATCAAAAATATAAAATGAACCTTGTTCTGCTGTACAAGTTCTTCCTCCAGACTGCTGATTGTATGTTCATATTCAAAAATTATATTATTCAAATATTTTATTTCTTCTTTATCTTTAACTAATTCTCGATTTAGTTTAAGCTCTTGAAGATGGAGTTCTTCTATTTTCATATGCCAATTGATTACCTAAAGATTTATATTTTACATACACAAATGTCAATGCTATATGAGGAAATAACATTTTTCTCCACAATCCTAATGATTTTAATTCAAATTAATGAACATTCTATAATAAAATATTATATAAAATTATCCTTTGTTATGCTACATGGCAGTTTATTTACAATTCCCATAGAATTTTCTAAAAATATGTGGGATCTTAACATAAAACATTCTTCAAATTATGCTTTGAGTGGGATAGTGCTAATATTCACCTTCATTTACTCATTTACTTTAATGTATTTATTGGGTACTTACTGTAAGTATGTAACTGAAAATTGGTTTACTTTCAAAAATGAAAATCCTAAATATTTTTAGCTTCAAAAATGAAATTTAGTTGCAAGACAATTATTTTTCATTTAATTATTTCAAATAAGGGTAAAAACAAAATATTACTAAAAAAAGTGGGCCTACTAATTGTACATAATTTTATACAAATAATGATTACAAAGAGTAGAATTCAAATGATCACCATACAATGTTTAAAAATAATTACAAATTAGTATTTTATTTATATAGTTTTTTAGAGTATTTAAAATTATTTATTTTAAAATCTACATTTCTCCTAAAAACATTGCTTACAAGAATCTCATTTTATTCTTACAAATAGATATTTAAAAAAGCAAAACCCCTAATTTGTAAAATCTCAATTAATATATTATAACTGGAATTTTGGTCATATATTTAACGTTTTATATATAGGTACATATTAAGAACCTAAAATTATCTAACTCTTTTGGAAATACTGAAGATAAAAATCAGTGTTTTACCTTTTGGGCTCCTCTGGTATCCTTCAAAGTGCTTATTAACTCTTCTAGCCCCTTTAACTTTAATTCCAACTCCATTTTTTTGTTTTCCATATTTCTATATTCTTGTTGAGAATTTTTCATTTCTTGCATTATCTTCAGTTTGTCATTTTGTAATTGAATCATTGTTTTAGAGAACTTTTCCTGCTGCGCCAAGGGCAAAGCTCCACTAAACTGGCGTCGTAGAGATTGAATTGTCTGGCGCAGATGTTTTGCTCTGTTTCTCCCCTCCAAGCGGGCATAATAGAGAGCCTGTTCCTTTTCATCCAGTTTCTGTTCTAAGCGCAAAGTACAGGCCTCCATCTTCTGCAGTTTTGATGTAAGAGACTCCACCTTACCAAGAGCAGTAACCTCACTAATTTGAAGAGAGACAATGTGTTGGTGCAACTTGGCAATTAGTGCCTTTTCATCCGACTGTGCCTAATATAAAAATTACATATATTTGTAGTAAGTCTCAAGTTTTTCCAATGAAACTGATCATGGATTCAATATCATAATTTACTAAATAAAATTTAAAAGTGTGCTACCCGCACAAAATCTAAACTTGCTTTAATACAAATTGCCAAAGAACTGTAAAAAACAAACAGAGAAAAAACCCCAAAACAGAAAATCCAAATCTGTCATCTGAATAAATAACAGTTGGAAAAATATTGTTGTTTTATTTTTTTACCTTCCATATATAAATAATAGTAATGGTATAATACTAACATGGGCAATGTATTTTTTTTTTTATTCTAAAAAAACATGTGAGAATGTGTGAAAAGCTACATAAAGCTAAGAGAAAATACTGGTATGAAACACTTAATATTTCTCCTCACTATCTTAACTCTGACCAACATTCAGAGCAATGCATTTGTAGGTATTTAAATGCTTTTTTGTATTATGAATGGTAATTCAAATTAAATTGTATAGGAGCCTCGATTTGATATATTCTCTGATTAAAACTATAAAATCATCCCAATATCTAATGTGAACTGAGGGGATAAACCTATATAGATGAGCCAATACTGCACACACCTGATAGTCTAACAGTTGCATCCTGATGGACTCTACTTCTTTATCCCGGGACTGCTGTTGTGCATTCAAAATTTCAACTTGCCTTTTGGCGATGTCAGAAATCTCTCGCAGTCTGGGAAGTGATATTTCAGAAACAATTAGGTACATTTTGTAAGTAAATAAATACCAGGATTTCAAATTTTTAAACCCTTGGAAAAGGTTTTAGTATCTCTTCTTTGTATGAAATATTATAGCAAGGCATCCTAAACTGTTCCACGAAACGTAATTCTGTGAGAGGTTAACATGTGTTTTATGAAAAAACTCATTCCTGACATCCCTCCCCCCTTGAAAATTCGTAATATGTAGTATCATATTAAATATTCTGAGAAGTTTTAAAGTAAAAAATTATTTGAAACTACACATACAAGGGAGATCACCAAAAAACCGGAACTTATTTATAAAAATTGTGTAATAAAAATTGTGTATTTATTCTCATATTTATTCTCACTTCAGTCACCTTCAAAGTACTCTCTATTTGATACAATACACCTATTGAGACGTTTTCCCCACTGCTCTAAACAGTTTTTGAACTTGTTAATTTTGATGCCTTTTAGTGCTTCTGCTATTTTTCGTTCCACCTCTTCCATATTGGTAAAACAATATGGAAGTCCCTTTGAGGACTTTTTTCATCCAGTGAAAGAAAACAAAAGTTGCTTGGGGTGCAATTGGGTAAATAGGGAGGGTGGGGCACAGGGGTCATGATGCTTTTGGTCAAAAACTGTTGAACATTCAGCGTAGTGTGGGCAGGTGCGCTCATAAACCACCCATCATGAAATGGGCAAATTCATAGAAAGAGCCTTAGAAATATTCACTGAAGCCCAAAGAAGCCTCTCACAACAATGGCAGCTGATGCACTGATGCAGATGGGTTCCTAGAACACTCACCATGCAGGGGTAGCCTGTACTACAAGTGCCCTGCCCTCCGCAACATAATTCTGGTTTTTTTGGGGGGTCTTCCCCTGTATACATTATTTTCCAAATGCATGTGACCAAAGTACTCCTATTTCACACATTTTTGAAAAGACACTTATCATAGTTTGGCAGAGCTAGAATAAGGTATTAGGTAGCTTTATTTGTTATAATTTGACATTAAGTGCTGGTGACAATACGGAAAGAGTGTTAGGCAGCTGCTAGGAATGAACAGCCTGAAGGGAAACAAAGGCAGGGCCCTGGCCATTACAACCTAACAAAGAACTTCATACAGGTGACTAGAAGCAAAAAGAACACCTGACTCACCAATTAGCTCAGCATCCTGAGCTCGGTTTGATAAGATTTGCCAGGTTCCTGAGCATCACAAGCGAAATAGCGCAGGAGGAGGGAAGAGTCCTTCAGACTGTGCTGAGAAAAGGGGCTTCAGTAACAACCTTACTAAGATTGCCAGGTGAGCTCAACATCACAAGTGGGAACTGCACAGGAGGAGGAGGGGGGCCTATGATGGAAAAGGGGCCTCTAACAATTTCACCAGGACAAAGAGCTTTACTAACTGAGAAAGAAAGCCTTTATAACTAAATATTATTCCTAAGATTTAGAAAGGGGAAAATGGGAGGGAAAGTAAAAGCTGTCTGAGGTATAATAATCCCTGAACTCCAATTGTCAGTGTACTTAGATTAGCTAAGAACCCACTTGTAGCCTCAGCTCAAGTATATAGAACAAACTCGCTAACTTACCAACAGATTTACTAACAACTTTTTTTCCTCTATACGTGACGCATTCAGATTAGCTGGGTGCCTGCTTGCAGCATTGTATTTGTATGTATTTCATAAATAAACTTGCTATCTCATTTCCACTATACGTGTTTATGTCTCTTGCCTTGCAAATGAGACAAGAATCAAGTTGGGGGAGAAAGACATCCTGACTCGGGTCTGTCTCTTCCCATCTGTAACAAAAGGGGAACCCTTTCGAACTGTTGGTGGGAATGCAGACTGGTGCAACCACGGTGGAAAGCAGTATGGAGATACCTCAAAACATTAAAAATGGAACTGCCTTTTGACCCAGTGATCCCACTTCTCTGAATTTATTCAAAGAAACCCAAAACACTAATTCGAAAGAACATAAGCACCCCATATGTTCATTGCAGCATTATTTACAATCTCCCAGATGTGAAAGCAGCCCAAGCATTCACTAGTAGATAAAAGGATAAACCAACTATGGGACATTTACACAATGGAATACTACTCAGCTGTAAAAATGAAAAAATTTTACCATTTGTGACAGCATGGATGGACCTGGAGAATATTATGCTAAGTGAAATAAGCCAATCAGAAAAAGACAAATACTACATGATTTCACTCATAAAAGGAATCCAATGAATAAACTGAACTAACAAGCAAAATAGAGATAGATTCATAGAGAGAGAGCAGGTTGACAGCTATGGGAGGAGTTAGGGAGTAAAAGGATCAAGTAAAAAGGTAAAAGGACTTATGCACAACAGTGTGATGACTGCAGGGTGCAGTGGGGTGTGAGGGGGCTAAATGGCAATGGAAAAAATACAATAAAATTAAGAGTGAGGTTAGGCATAAAAAAAGATTACAGATATTTAAAATTCCTAGGTTCTCTAGATAGACTGATGCATGTATTGATTTGCTTTATTTTAATTTACAAGTTACCAGAAATGTGAAAAAGACTATATATTTTCTAAATTTAAAATAAAAGGGGGAAGCTTGGTGGTAATTTATTAAATTTCATCTTTTAAAGATTTTATTTATTTATTTTTAGAGAGGGGAGGGGAAGGAGAGTGGGAGAGAAACATCAATGTGTGGTTGCCTCTCACACAACCCCTACTGGGGGCCTGGCCCACAGCCCCTGCATGTGCCCTGACTGGGAATTGAACCAGCGACCCTTTGGTTTGACAAAGGCCAGCACTCAATCCACTGAGCAACACCAGCCAGGACATTTATTAAATTTCTTATATGACTATTGTGTTGAGATTACACAGGCAAAGTAAAATGCATTTTACTCTGGGTTGTAACTATTTTAGTTCAGTGTGACAGATAAGTAAAGTTTTCTCATACTGATTACAAGCTCTCATTGACAGTTACATAAGTCTTCATTAATTAAGATATAAAATGAATAACATAACTGAGCTCATTTCAAAAGGTAAGGTCCATGAGGTGATAGGAAGAATAAAAAGGAATCTTTCACAGTGAAAATGGCTGACAATGACTGATATTTCCAAAATGATATCAATGCTCCAAAAAATGGCTATTAACTATGGGGAGGCCGTAAGACTCTTTTTACTAATTATTTACACTGACAGATCAACTCAGGGATCCTCACATTTTTTTTTTTCAGTTTTTTTTTGTTTGTTTTTGATTTTGTTTGATTTATTGGGGTGACTTTGGTTTATAAAATTAAACGTTTCTATAATACATCATCTGTATATTGTATTGTATATTTGCCAGCCAACTTGGAATCCTAACACTTTTCCACTGAAGCAACACATAATGACAAAGGAGAGTGAATATATAGCATATCTACCTGGCACACAGTATTTACACCTTACATATATGTTGTGCTCTAAGCAAATAAAATGTTTCTTCACATGACATGAAAACAACAATGTTACTTCAGAGTTATTAAGTGTAATTGTATGAGTTAGTATATGTTTAGCATAGTATATATAGTAGATACCCCAAACTAATCAAAATTTGAATGTTTCCTTATATTTTTTACATCAACCTTCTGAACAGGTAGAAGAGGCATTTACAAAGTAGTTGCTCTAATAAAGTAAAAAATAAAGAGCTAGTTTAAATATATTAATGGCCCTCCCTTCTAAAAAAATGTTAATATGTAGAAGAACTAGGCCTCTGAAGGCCTTGATTCACAGTCAGCTCTTTCTGCAACATTACCCTTGGACTCTGAAAATTTGTGAATGTTGAAGTGATTTCCTCTTCATTATTATTATTTATTCCCATTAAAAATCAATCTAGATTACTTAAACATGTTCTTTTGAAAAGAAACCAGTATCACTTGCCACTAACAGTATTTTCCCTGTACCACCGTATTTAGGTTTCTTAAAAACAAATTAAGAAGAGGTACATCTAATCCAGTGACCATAAAGTTTACATGAACTCACTTTGACACTTCAACTTTTAGTTCCATTTCATTCTTCTCTAATTCTAGAATCCGTTGTCTATCAGCATCACTTACTGTCTTGCTCACACTTTCAGCTAATTCATCTCTTAAAATCTGTTCTACTTTCTGTGCTTCCAAGTTGATTTTGGTAAGCTAAAAAAAAGTAACAAGAAATATTCAGATATATCAGTTTTTAAAGCAGTTTTTCTTTTTTAATTTAGTTTTTAGCATACTGCAGTCCTCTTTACATTGCATTAGTCCACACACTGAATTGAGTGTGAAGTACAAAGAACAGATTGAAAAGAATAAAGAGAGAAAGAATTCGGAATAAATTATGCAAACTCTGGTTATATGCCAACCCCCCAAAAGTCATTTTTGTTAGGCAACTCACAATCCAATAATATCAGAATCTCTGATATTTTTTGTAAGATTTTATTTTTTATTTATTTTTAGAGAGAGGATAAGGAAGGGAGAAAGAGAGGGAAAGAAACAAAGATTGGCTGGCTGCCTTACACATGTCCCCAACTGGGGACCTGGTCTGCAACCCAGGCAAGTGCCCTGACTAGGAATCGAATCAGTGACCTTTAAGTGTGCAGGTTGGTGCTCAATCCATGAGCCACACCAACCAGGGCAGAATTTCTGATATTCTTAATGTGCTAGGAATGCAGTATACTCATTATATTTTACTTCAGTTATATCACCTATAAATAAATCTAAATGAGTTAATAAAATCTTAATATGTATTTAGTGACAGTTAAAATAAAACAAAATGATGCCATGCTTTGAAAATTATACTAATTCTCAAGGTAAAACAAACAAATATTGCAAGAATGCTACTTCATCATAAACTGTCAAATACTTGCAAACTGTACGTATTACCATCCATCCACTTTAATAATTCTGACCATGTCAAAAAAGTCTAAAATCCCCTGTTAGAATACAAAGTCCTTGAGAGCAGAGATTACGGTTTACAATATTTTGTTTCCTGCTATAATTCCAGACCCTCTACAGTATCTGGAATGAAATAGGCACCAAATAAATATTTGTTAAATGAATGGAAGGTAGTGGCAAGTAATTCCATTACTAAGCAAGTATTCTTTTTTTTTGCATATTAAATCTAAAAATGTAATGCTGGTGAGATATAAGAACTCATTCACAAAAATATTTGTTTTCTTTTTAAACATTTAAAAATATATCTTTTATTTTTATCCATTACATAAAATATAAGTACTACATTAATATGCTACTTCAGAGATACAAACAAACCTCTTACATAACACAATGTTTACCACAACTAACCTTATTTTTTAATTACATGATAAAAATGGTAATATCAAACCTCAGCAAATTTGGTTTCCAATTCAAAATTACGTTCTTCCATTTGTTTTAATGAAGTCCTTATGTGTTCATACATTTTTTGGGAATGTTCAGCCCGCTGCCTTTCATTTAATTCCTTCATCTCCAGCATAGTGATTTTTTTTGAGATAGAAGCAATCTCAGTGTTGGTTATTGATTTCTTTGCCTTATCCATATTAGATTCATTTCCTACATACAAGAATATTTAAGTCAAACTTACATCCTTATAAAAATTATATTCCAGATATTTTAGACATTGTCTTCAACAGAAAACATGAGCCCTCTGAATTAGGGCAGGTCCAGATTCTAGTCACAGCTCTAGACATAGCTCTTCCTGTGACATGTTGCCTTTCCCATTTAATCTCTCCAAAACATACATTATTCATCAATCAAATGATAATAAAGATGATTCCTTATGGGATTACTGAAATAACAACGTAAAAAATATAGTGTAAATGGTGTCACATACAGAGAATCAAAAAAGGGTAAATAACTATATTTTGGCAACTGAAAGTAGATAAATGATATAATAAGATATTCAAAGAATAACACTATTTGGTGAATATAGGTGTGATGACTTTATTTTAAAGTCTCACAGAGTCAAGCTGAAATGAAAATACAAAGTCATACGATTTAGGGGTCTCATCAAGTATCTATCTTCTTTAACCATGAATATTACACAGCTTTTGTAAACATCTAATACCAAATACTTAAAATTTTATTAGTTATCACAAACTAATCTCATATATGTGTGATTATATGTGTGTATATACATGTATATGTGTATATATGTATACTATACACACACACACATATATAGTATGGCTTGTCTTTGGACAAAGAAGTCTGTGGTTAAATAAAATAAGACGGAGGTGTATGTAAACATGGCTCACCTCCTCACACAACCACATCAAAATTACAATAAAACTATAGAACAACCATCACTCAGAACCGTTAGAAATTGAGTGGAATGGAAGTACAACAGCTATGGAATTAAAGAAACTGTATCCATTCAGACTCGTAGGAGGAGCAGAGACATGGAGATGTAGAACAGGCTGGTCCCACAACTACGTGTGGTGACACAAAAGTCAGGAGGGATAACTCTGGAACAAGGAATCCCAGCCCAACACCAGATCCCCTGCCCAGGGTTCCAGCCCTAGGAAAATAAGTTCCCACAACTTCTGGCTGCAAAAACCAGTGGGGTTTGAGTTGGTGAAAGGAACTTCTGGAGTCTCAAGCAGTTCCTCTTAAAAAACCCATGCAAGGACTTAGTCTCACTCCCACCAAGCCGTGCTACCAAGACAGGGAGTCATAGCCCTCAGAAACAAACACAGGGAGGATGCCAAAATGAGGAGACTAAGAAACATGTCCCAAGTGAAAGAACAGATAAAAAATCCAGAAAAATAACTAAACAGAATGGAGATAAGCAATCCTTCAGATGAGGAGTTCAAAACACTGGTTATAAGGATTCTCAACGAACTTAAGAGAGGACCTCAATAGCATAAAAAAGATCCAGTCAGAAACGAAGGATTCACTAATTGAAATAAAAAACAATTTAAAGGAAAACAGTAAAGTGGATGAAGCTGAGAATGAAATCAATTGGAACATAAGGTAGCAAAACAAACAATCAGGACAAGAAGAAGAAAAATGAATTAAAAGAAGTGAGGATAGTGTAAGCAGCCTATGGGACAACCAAAGCATCCCAACATTTGCTTCATAGGGCTGCCAGAAGGAAAAGAGAAATAGCAAGAAACTGAAAATCTATTTGAAAAAATAATCAAAGGAAACTTCCCTAATTTGGTGAAGGAAATAGACATGTAAGTCCAGAAAGCACAGAGAGTCTCATACAAGATGGATGCAAAGAGGCCTACTCGGAGACACATTATCATTAAAATGCTAAAGGTTAAAGATAAAGAGAGAATTTTAATGCAGCAAGAGAAAAGCATTTAGTTACCAATGTGGGAGTTCCCATAAGACTGTCACCTGATTTCTCTAAAGAAACTTTGCAGGTCTGAAGTTTTGGCAAGGAATATTCAAAATAATGAAAAGCAGAGACCTCCAGCCAAGATTGCTCTATCCAGAAAAGCTATCATTTAGAATTGAAGGGCAGATAAAGAGCTTCTCAGACAAGAAATAAACTAAAGGAGTTCATCATCACCAAACCATTATTAAATGAAATGTTAAAGGGACTTAAGAAAAAAATCAAAACTATGAATAATAAAAGGGCAAAAATACATATCTGTAAACTATTGAATATAAAAAATGAACTGAGCAAACATGAAGAACAGAGACAAAATCTTGGATGTTTTGATAGTTGCCAGGTGGAGGGCAGTGTGGAGGAATAGGTTAAGAGATAAGGGGATTAAGAATTACAAATAGGTAGTTACAGAATAGCCATGGGGATGTAAAGTACAGTTTGGAAATGGAGAATCCAAAGAATTATGTGCATGACCGATGGACATGAACAATGGTGTGGGGATTGCCTGAGGGAGTGGGGGTGTGGAGTGAAAGGGGGTAAAGGAGGAAAACCTGGGATAACTGTAATAGCATAATCAATAAAATATAATCATAAATAAATACATATGAAAACAAAATAAAAAATTTACCATGAAAAGGCATCTCATAGGATTAACATTAGTTACTAGTCATTTTTGAGGAAAAAATTAATGCTTTTCTTTGCATAACCAACATGTTTCAGTTAAGAAAATTTGGTATAGTGCTTTATTTTTTGGAGAATCAATTAATCACATGTTCAGTGAAGTCAATTATTTTAAGGAACAAAACAGTGATTCAAAACACCAATAATGTCCCCTTTTATATTTTTAGCTTCACAAGCTTGAGTTTTATAACTGAATTTGCTCAAAGTATATATATGTATTATTATTTAAAACAAACTAACAAAAAATGGTTTCTGTGTCTCCCTCAGTTTTAAGAAGTATTTCATTTTGTTCTGTATGCATCTTTAAACATATGATTTTAGAATAGACTACTGCAAGCAATGATCAAATAATTAACAGTAACAGATTACTGAAAGAAGCTAAAAGTGTTAGTTAATCAGTCCATTATGGAATAGAGACTCATTCAGTCAACCCTAAACACCATGAATAAAAGAAAAAAATTGCATTAAGTATAAATATATAAGGAATATAACACCCCTTCTCTGTTCAATTCTGTGCTAAACTATGATAATGAAAAGAGGCCCGTCACAAAAGGTACAGTGATTAGCCACCTCTACACTCTTGTGTTTGGAATTTTCTTAGGGAGAGGGTAGTGCACACCGCCCCAACACCAACAAACTCTTGGATGAAAAAAGCTAATATGTGACACTTCCAAACAAAGATATACAAACAACAGAAAATAGTGAAAGCTTTAAAACCTTTTCATGGCCTAAAGCCATGTATGAGAGAGATTAAAGTATTTGAAAATTTAAAAATTTCTATAGAAATTATTAAAAAGATACAGCATAATACTCATCTTATTTCTCTTAAATGGTATGTTCTTTGATGTAGGCGCTACATGAATGCCAATTCATTTCAAATCTCTTAATGAATTAAAAATTACATTTTTAAAAGTAGCTTATTTTATTTTAAAGAATATATTTATTTATTATTAGAGAGAGAAGAAGGGAAGGAGAAAGAAAGGAAGAGAAACATTGATCGCACGCCCCCAACTGAGGATCTGGCATGCAACCCAGACATGTGCCCTGCGCAGGAATTGAACGGGTGACTCTTCAGTTTGTGGGATGACACCGAACCTACCGAGCCACATCAGTTAGGGTTCTAAAAGTAGCTTATTTTAGACTTCCCAATGTTAGGCCTCTGTAAACTACATATCTCAGTTACCAATATAATAACACAGTTGTATTTAGCAACAGAACCTGTTAACAGCATTAGAACTCTGAGGTCCAGAAAGGAAACACATGAAAACACCTTACCCGAAGCGGCAAATTTATTTGAAAATGATAAAGCATAATGCTAGCAAGATAAAAAGTTGTAAATGCTATAAACTAAGAAAACCATTTGAAAAACTAGTATGGAAAACCCTCCTAGCAGGAACAATAAAGATTTTAACACCCTCTTAGAAAATAATTTCTGTAAGATATACATGAAGATGTTCTTTGCAGCACTATAACAATAACAAAAATAAGAAAAGCTAGAGATTTAATCATTCAAACATAGAAAGATACTGCATAAATATTTACAAGTATGATGAATAAAACACAGCAATATTTTGATATCTACTAAATAAATACAGCGTATACTACATTTACTATAATTTAAAGTACATGCAATATTTAAGCATGTATAAGGTAATGTAAAAAGTGATAATATAGTAATGGAATCAAGAGTAATATAAATTTTAAAAATTTTGATGCTATATGGTCATCTTTTAATTTAAAAATGTCACATGATACAGTCCTGACATAACTTTATACATGGTGAAAGAACTCATAATACTGTCACTACAATGCAGGTATTTCAAAATGATCACCAGTATTGATTGTGAAATAGTACAAAACAGCTAATGCTTAGTTATAAATTTTTAACATATGTAATTTTATTTGAAACAAATCTAATTTTATAACTGAAAACCGAATTTTGGTAGAGATTAGTAGATGATATTATTCAACTGCCTGCTAAATTAAACTGTTAGACAAAGAGTTCATTTTTATCAAAATACTTTCTTTTCATCTGGTATAGAAAAGGAACTTTAAATGAAAATATCCACTATTAGATCTTAATCATTTTATGTTATCATAATCATAGTACTTACCTAATTTAGTTTCTTGTTCCCAGGCTTGTTCAATAGTGTGAAGTTTTTCCTTGGTAATTTCTAGTTCTTTATTTATAGACTCTATTTGTTCTTTTAGAGATGCATTTTCACACTGAATTAAACAGAAATATCAATGAGAAACTACATTACGATTCAGACTAGTACCACAAAAATAACATTGTCTCAACTTTATATATCTCCTGAAACTCACAATCCAGTTTCTTTTACAAAATTAGAAGTTTTCACACATGTAATACGCATATAGGTATATACACATATAATATAAAACATTATTTAAAAATAATAAAAATTTCGTGTATCAAATATGTGGTCCTAGCTGCAGCCATGCTCCTTTTGATCAAGATAAAATACTCACTGCTTCATAACTTTCACATACTAGTGCTTACTTCCCTCATTCACACAAATAGTTCCTGAGCATCCCTAGTATGCTATCAATGGCAGGTGCTATATGTTAACAGTGAAAAGAAACAGAACAAATTCTGGCCTTCACAGGCCTAATCATTTGGTGTCTGTGGATACATATGTGTGGCAGGAGTTGGGGAGGGTGTGTAAAACAGCAGAGAGTAAACAGGCAAGCAAACAAAAAAAATCTTAATAATCAAGATCTAGAAAGAAACAGTATGGGTCAAGAATAATAAAAGGAGTCATATCTAGATAGAGCAGTTAAAGAAGGCATTACTCAACTGAAGAGGTGGTATTTAAGTTGAAACCTAAGCTATGAGAAGGGGTCAGTCTTGACAAGAACCCAGCCATGGAAAGAAATCGTATACTGGTAAACCCAGATGCTCTAAAGCATGAAAGACTCTGACATGCTAGAGGACTTGAGCATGGTGAGCAAAAATAAAAGTGAAGAGTGGAATAAGAGAAAGGTGGAAAGATAACTAGAACCCAAACACACACACACACACACACACACACACACACACACACGCAAAATAAAGAGGGAAAAAAAACAACAAAAGAAAGAAAAAAAGAAAAAGGAAGGATAACGGGGCTATACTAAGCAAGGCATGTTACATGAAGATGAAGAACTGAATTTAACTTAATGCATAATAGGATATGATTTAAAGATTAAACAATTCCAGGATGCAATGTGGAGAATAAAGGAGTAAACAGAGAAAACCAGAAAATAGTCAGGATGATATTATAAAGTCCAGATTAGTGATGACACTGGTTTACACTAGACTAATAGCAGTAAAGATGGAGAAAAGAGGACACGTGAATTAATTATATTTGGGAAATAAAAATGATAGCAGAAAGGAGTGACTAGAGAATAACTCTGAGGTATCCACCTTAACTAACTAAAGGTAATATGGCATATATTGAAACAAGAACAACTATGAGAGAAATAGACATCAGGAGTGCATTTGGGATACAATAAATTTGAGACCCCCTTGAAATGTGAGTTCTAAAGTTGGTAATTCCACACAGTGAAGACAGTTCTGAGAAGTCAGGCTGGGGGCATAAATGTAGGAGTTGGCACATAAGTACATTCTAAACTGATTTATTCTTTCAACAGATAAAATGCCTACTCTATGCCAGGTATTCTAAGCACTGTACTTCAATAGTAAACAAATTCCGTCCTAGAAATTGCATTTTAATGGAGTAGTGAGAAGACAAGCCAATATATAACACAATGAATGTCAGGTAATAAGAGTTAATGAAGAATAATAAAACAGAATAATGAGGCTTTTTAACGCAGGATGTTATGAAGAAAAGCAAGATAAGAGATTAAACTTGAATTTCTGGTGACATCCCTAATTACAACCCAGTTCTAAATACTGTAAATACATAGGAGAAAAACAAACATGGGCTTGGGTATTTTAACTGTTTCTACCCCTTTTTTCTTTCTTTGACTTCCAGATTCTTTCAAAGTGAAATTATGTTCTTGCTCCAGATCCCATTTTCATCCCCCCACCCTGGTATTGCACCTCATTTATTACCATTCTCATCTGTAATCTTTAATCATTCTCTTCCTAATGGCTCTGAATTTTCTTCCCCTCTCTCTTCAAACTGCACTGGTTTCATTAAAAAAAAAAAAGTGATAAAGCAAAACAAATCCTCCTCTTCATTCTAATTCAATACACATTTATTTCTTTATCTTCTATTACCAAATTTCCAGTTTTTTAATTGCCTTATCACCCATTCAGTTTTGTATGCCCTAATCACCAGCACTGCTCTTTAAAATTTGGAAATCCAATTTTAATAACCTTTATTCTCATGAAACTTTACTCTTAAAAGGCCTTTATGATTTCTTACTCACCATATATGATGATCTTTGCATCATGGCTCTACACAATTAATCCCTGTCTGAGGTCAACATTAAGAGCTCTAACTCTGTGCCAAACAGGAGGCATTAAACACACACATGAATTAAGCAGAGTTCCTGGTATCAAAGGTTTACATTCCAGTAGGGGAGGCAGCCATAGAAACACATACAATATGATGTAATATAAACAACAGAACTAGGTACAGGATGTAGAATTAATACAGACAGAGGGAGTTTGTTCTATAAGGAAAGATGTTTCAGAATAAAGGAGACAATCTATACAGTTTTGAAACATGAATAGAAATTCACTGAGCAGATGAACTGGGAGAGTGGAAGAGCTTTCTTGATAAAGGAAAGAACATGTACAAAAGAATATATGTAAGAAAATACACTTGTGTTGCAAAGAGCCAGTAGTTTGGTTTCTAACACATACCTTGTACAACTCCTTAGAGCATTAGAGGAGAGGAAGTGAAGTAAAAGCTAATCACAACAGGAACTTGACATTTATTCTTTAAGTGACTAGCAGCTTTCAACAGGTTTTAAGCAAGGGAGTGACATGGTCAGATTCACATTTATAATTATCATTCAGTGGCAGTAAGGTGGGCATAACACTGGAGATAGAGATATAAGTGATGGCTACCACAGTAAAGATAGTAAAGAAAAAAGATATTTTTTTCTTTAAAAATAGGGACAGATATGTTTTCAGAATTATAACTGAAACATGAAAAATAAAGGAAAGAAAGGGATATAATACAAATACAAAATTTTTAAATTTTGAGAAAAAATAAAAATATTCTTTGGGAAAATAGGTAAAATAAATTAAAAATTTTTCATTTATGTTATCTACAAGAGATTTCTTATCTAATTTTCTAATGATAAAGAGAACAAAGGACATGAAAATACAAAAAATGAATTATTACCACATTTAAATATTCAGAATTTTCTGTAAAAATTAATATAATCATCTCTTTGGCAAAAAAGTAAAAAGTAAACTGATTATGATTCCTTTTAGTTAGTATAAATCAATTGTGACTCAGATAATTTTGTAGGAGTCATTGGAGGTTACTGAGAATAATGTTTTGTTCCATTGAGTGTGTTCCCCTAAGCAGTAAAGGCTTTGGGCCAATAGGCTTCTATCTCATTCCACTCCATCAGAAGAT
This sequence comes from Glossophaga mutica, assembly GCA_039655065.1. Taxonomy (NCBI): domain Eukaryota; kingdom Metazoa; phylum Chordata; class Mammalia; order Chiroptera; family Phyllostomidae; genus Glossophaga; species Glossophaga mutica. Next base: position 82,796,560 of record CM077304.1, read on the forward strand.
CATAAAAAAGAATAAGCCAAAAGACATAAAAACCTCTATATCTGATACAGAAGATGAATAAATCAGGAGCTTATTTTGCCTACTGTAAAAGGTATGGAGGTTAAGTGGCTACAAGAGTTAAGTTGTAACAAGAGTTAATAAGGATCTGGGCCATATTCACTGTTTGAATTAAACTTATACTGCTTCATCCTATTCTTCTGTCTCTCTACCACAAGACAGAATGGGAATTTGCTGAGATCACCCATGGTCTGGGAAGAGCCATTTACATTTCATCCACTCTTGGCTACAACCACCACAAGAAAACAGAAAAGCCAGGGACCATGACAGAACATGGTAAGAGAAAAGGATGGGTACTAAATTATGCTTCTTCTTATGATTATAATATTCTATCTGTTCCTTTTTCTTTTTTAATTTCCTTGTGGAAAGAGGTCTGATTAAGCTAAATCTCACATGTTGGCTATGGAGAATGACCTGGATGAAGTTGTCCAGAAGTCCTTCAAAGGCACTTAGAGATAGGATACCACCAAGGAAAAATGGCTGATATCACAAGGTTCAATGATCACACAAACTTACCTCCAGATGTTCCAAGTTATTTGTTCTTTGAACAAGCACATTATCTTTTTGCAAGATGTCCCTGTACTTAACAGTCAGTTCATTGTATTGTTTATTGGCCAATTCTAGTTCAGACAGAGAAACACTACTGTCCATAACTTTTTGGAGAGCTGCAATCTTGAAAATGGCCATCTCCTATGTGAATAAGGATACAATGAGTTAATGTATTTTTTTCTGATGAGGCACTAGCCACTTTTAAAAAAGATAATACAACCAAAAACAAAACAGATTTTGGAATAGTTTATAAAAATAAGAATTCTCAAGTAAGTAAAACATTGCAATAATAATTTCTTTCATATAAAAATGTTATTTGGAAAGTTTCATCATAATAAAAATATAAATATAGCAAATCCTTTTATAAATCCTGTCATAGTAAAATGAAATTCAGTTAATTTGAACAGAATAAAAAAAGCAACAGGAAATACATCACTCAGAATGTATCTTTGGCTAGACTGTCTGAATTTCACAAGATTAAGAAAATAACTTCCCTTTTGACACCAGTATGGCAAAATTAGCATTGCCACAAGTAACCTTTACAGCTTAGCTATTTCTGCTTGTTATAGTTACAAAGACTGATTGTGCAATACAATAAAATTTTTTTGTTCACAGAAAGAAAACATTTAGAAGAAAAAAGTTCTCTCCACCCTAGCTATCTGTAATAAACAATATCTAAACCTTTAAGTTACTTTGCTCATGTTCTACTCATTAACTACAAAGCTATAAAGTCACAATATAGTATTCAAAGACATAGTATTAACATCAAAAAGAAATGTCTGAACTTTCAGTTTTCTTCAAAATAAGCTGATGTACTAGGGCAAGGAACAACCAATTTTAAGAAGTGAAAACGATAAAGAATTTATAGTTATAATTCACTCTGAAGTAGAATAATAAGAAAAAAATATGTGCAGTGGTGTTTAAGATCTCATTCTGACAACTTCTCCATGTAAATGAGTATACGCTATTCTACAATACCCCTGGAATTTGCTTTCACTTTTTCTTGAGGGAGGGTGAGAGAGTTTATGTTCCCTTTAAAAAAATGCCCCCCTTTTTTGTTTTGCTTTTCCAATTGTTGCAAAAAAAAAAAAAAATCCAGGTTGAACAACTAGGTTTAAGAGGAATAAAATTTGTCTTTTTTCCCTTTTTATCTCAAACATTAGCTGTATTTGCAATATTCTAAGAATATTTTACAAAACTTAACACACATACACACACACAAAGAACATTTCTTAAGTCTGAAAATTTCCTCATTATATGACCTACTAAAAAGTTTTTACTTTTCAATAGGTTTCTTACTGCATCATGATTCAGCTTTAAGATTACAATGAAAATAGGCTTACTAGCATAACAATTTCACCCATTACTGCATTTAAAAGGGGATGGTAAGGCACTGGGTTTCATTTTAATTTTATTTCAAATTCTTGTGTTTATATGATACTATATAAATTTAGAAAATTCAACTGAACATACACATGCTTAAAATAAGCTGTATAATAAAATCATATGTAAAGCAAGGTGCACAAGAGTACACATAGCATGTAACTTTTTGTCTTTGTTAATATTTGCAAAAAGATACATTAGAAGGATGATCAGTTACCTAAGGGGGTAAAAGTTACAGGGACAGAGGGATAGTAGATTGCTTTGACTGTACCATCTTTTGAACATGCAAATACTTCTGTATTTAAATTTAATTTTAAAATGGAAACAAGTAATCCCTGAAATTGAAAACACAAGCAAAACAAATGAGCTTAAATGTATATTAAATGTATAAATAATCATACAAAGGAAATTATTGGAAGTTAGTGTAGAATATGTTACCCCTTAATGAAAGATAGTCTAAAGAAAATAAGAACTATAAATTTTAAACTACATCTGGTAGCACTGCTATTGTCACTGTTAATACCAATACAAGATTATTATTTTCAAATTAATGTATGAATATTGTAGGATAAAACAAGTCATTATTTTATTGTTAGATTTGTTATTTTAATAGATTTCCATGTAAGAAAACAGAAACACAAATACAGAATCAAATGTTACTAAAAACTCCATACTATTTACTTACCCCATAATGTTAAATATGAATTAGTAATAACAATATAAACTCATGGTTTAAATATATACATATTTTCTAATGTGTCCACTGAAAGGAACCAATGACAATCCAAGAGCAATGACACTTAGTGACCCATTTTTTCATAATCTAAATTCCTTTGTTGCATCATGATTCAGCTTTAAGACTACAATGAAAATAGGTTTATTAGTATAATAATTTCATCCATTACTGCATCTACCTAAGGGTATCTGAAGATCTAAAGATTTTAGATATAAAATCTTTAAAGAAAAAGAATTTGCAAAAATTATGATTTTCTAATTATATTATATTCTCTACATTTATTAGCACATGTTCCCTTACTGGCCCAGGCTATTCGGTTATCTTGAAGTATCGTTCCTACTAGAAAGGAAAGATAATACAAAATCTTCATCTTTTTTCTTTTTAAGAACCAGTTTTCAAAATACAAAGTTGTACTCTGCTTCTACCTGTTCCTGCTCCTGACTCCACTCCTACTTTCTCTTCTTTAAGTATCCTGACAGAATCAGACACTTTTAAATACTCAGTGTGCTTTAACAGGCACTGTTTGGAGGCATCGTTCTTTTGTCTCAACTTTGGCAGTGAGAACCCTTTAAATCTGTCTCTTATGTCCTTTTGACAAGAATCAGTTAGTCTTTGAACCAAGTTTCAAAGCTTGGTTTGTTTCCTGGGACAATAAGATGTCCAAGATGTACTTTATATATTTTTTTAATCCAGACATGGAATAAGCCATTTCTCTAAAAAACTCTGGGTCTTTTCAATGGGGAAAGGAAAGAGAAAGAGAGGGAAAAAAAATGTGTGCTAGAAACATAGATCAGCTGCTTCTGGCACACCCCAAAAAGGGACCTGGTTTGCAACCCAGGCATGGGCCCTGACAGGGAATTGAACCAGCGACCTTTCAGTCCACAGGCCAGGGTTCAATCCACTGATCCACCACACCAGCCAGGGCAAATTTTGCAACCTCTAATGAAATAACAATCATCAGTGAGTGCTAAAGTTAAGAGAATTGATGAGGAATTGGTTAGTTACATGGTGCCAACATTTCTCCAGTTAATTAAAATCATTTAGTATATACTCCCTATTAATACAGTAATCAATTATGAAACATGGGACCACTAGATAATCTTGAAGTGATACAATATAAACTATTACCTATAAAGCAAAAAACATTACTTATGAAGTATTTTTGCCCAAAATGTTTAACCTGAATATAATCAAGGCTTGCAAGGTAACTTTAGTAAATACAATGGATAGAGAGAAACAAGTAAAATTATGCAAAAATAAAAAATCATAAGTCATCAACATTTCTCAAGAGAGGAAAAAAAACTAGGGTATTCTATCGTAAAAAGACTTGTGACATGTAATGTTCAAAAACAATGTAGGTTTCTTGACTGGATCCTGGGACAATTGAATATCTGAATATAGTCTGGACATCAGATAATATAAGGAATTGTTATCCATTTTATTAGGTAAAGTTATCATGGTTATGTAAAAAAGGGGGGGTTGACTTTAGAGGTAAACACTAAAATATTTAGAAAAGAAACGTCTGCAATTTAAATACTCTTACAAAAAACAAATACAGTATGGCAGAATGGTAATAAATATTAACTATTCATCCAGGTGATAGGTGTCCATCATACTACATTTTCTTCTTCACGTCAGAAAATTTTCAGAGACAAAGAAAAATCAGATATACCTTAAATCGTTGTAAACGTCCAATTTTTTCACCAACTTCAGCTTCCATTGATATCAATTCATTCTTCTGTTTCTCATTTTCTTTTCTAAGTTGATGCTCCATTTCTACTAAAGTAGTGTATTGTCTTATGAGTGATTTTTCATTCACTTGCAAGACGGTGATTTTCCTACTGTTTTCTGAAAGTGTTTTTTTCATTTCATCTGAATCCATCTGAAGAGTACTGAGCAAATTCTGCACAAAGGCACATTTATATTACTTGTTGAAGCTAGCTATCTTAGTTTGTATAATACTGTATATTGATTTTAAAAGGGTTTACCTACATTATATTCTTTTACTTTTATAGTATCTTGTTGAATTTGACTCTCAAGTTTTTTCTTTTCCTCTCTCATTGTTTCAGATTCTGTTTTCCAGGTCTCCTTTTCACTTAAAAAAAAAAAATGATGACATGGTAAACCTACTAAAATATTTAACTGCAGGAAAAGATAATTTTAGATTATCGAAATTTAAAGGTTGACTAAAACAAGAGACATCATAGCTACACAGTACCTAATAGCATAAGAATGTCAAAATTCTATTTGAAAGAGATTTAGCCTGGAAGTTACATTTTTTATTTAATAAATGCAGGGTAAAACATTTATTTTATCATTTTAATTATTCCATGAATCATCACTCTACAATTGTTTCAATATAACAATTACTGCTAAATCTTACAAACATTTTAGTAAAAATGAAAACCATTAGGAAAATAATCAATGCCCCAAATTAATTCTGGACATCAAGTCTCAACTTTCTGACCCTACTTTTAAATTTGATTATTAAATACTTGCAATATTTAGAATACAAACAAAATCAGAAATCATTAGACTTAAAGATGTGTCATACAGTGCTGCCTAACCAAGAGATATTTCACAGTCATCTGCAATCAGCTTGGCATAAATTAGTTATGCTGTCATTTTCTCTGTCAATGAATGTTTAAGACTTAGATAACTCATTAGCCCAATTCTGGCTAGTAAGATCTAAATCACAGTCTGCCAACAGCCTCTAGAAAAAAATATTTATACAAATATAAGAAGTTGTGTGGAAAAAAATGCCCCTATTCTTCAATGTGCAAAATGGTTCCATCTTTCTTGAACTCCTATACCTATTTTATAGCCACAGTAGGAGATAATATGACCTACTTATAGGTCATATTAGAACAGATAATCATTCTTTGTTACATCAGATAATCCCCCTTATGTTTAATCACCCTTAGTGTTTAAATCACCTTTCATCAGGTATTCCAATCATTACTAAAAAAATTATTCTATTGAGATCAATGAGATGGCAGAGATAAGGAGAAACACATGAGTTCCCTATGACAATTTGAATAATTGTCAAATAAAAGATTTATGAAGTGCTCATATCTGAGCATTTTCATATAGCTCAGTTGTTTCCTATCTTCCCTATGAAAAAAGTATTGTTACCACAGAATTTTATAGATACTAAATGAGACAGAGAAAGTGGAAAGGAAGGGGCAGGAGGTGATGGTAAAACAAAGTATCTAAACATTTTTATGTTATGTTCATCATTAACACGAATATGCTGCAATTATATTTATAAAGTTTTGCCAACACTTATACCTTAGATATTCTTTATATAATAAGCTTTGTTGATGACGAATTACTGCAAATTTTCTGTTATAGTCTTCAAGAGAACCTTCTAAATCCTTTAACTTATTTTCTTTATATTCCAGTTCCTAAAAAAAAAAAAATGGGTTTAGAAATGAAAAAAGCATCAGAATATATTTTAAATTTTAAGGTAGAAATTCATATTCTGACAAGATTATAGCAAAATGTATAAAGGAGAATAGTCACCGTAGCAGCAAAGATCTTACTTTAAAGGCATTTGGAATGAGGCAGTATGTGCAAAAGAAAAGTAAACAGGTAAAATTAATTTTATCATATAAGACAGTTATAGTAACCACCAAAATTATCAGACACAGTAGTTGTAAACTTACCTCTAGTCATTCAGCTCCACATAACCTTTCATGAATATATACAATACATGTCCCCACTTGAATTATCCTTTCCAATTAATTTTTTTTCAAAGATAAAGAAACTGAGACTTAGAAAGATTAAATAACTTACTCAACATTCATTAGCACTACCCTTGGCAACCATCCTGGCAACCATTTCCTAAGCACATATGCCAAGGCTGGCGCCAGGTACTTTAAATCGGTGCAGATGCAACGCTCGTGGTCTGTCTGACTCCGAAGGCCTTGCAACTTCCCTCACTCTATGCTGCCTTAAGGATTGAGAGTCCAAGTACTTGTTTTACCATTTTGAACAGGTTTTCAGATTCCCAATCAGTGCTCTCTCTCTATTCTACCACAGTGTTTCTCACACTTTTTTAAAAAAAAAATTAAGGTAAGACCGTGAATCTAATCTGAAGCAACATAATACTATGTCATTACTTGTTGATAGTGTCCCTATACTGTAAAAAAAATGAGAGAAACTATAAAGAGTGCTAAAATTATGCATTTAAAAGTAATGTATAACACTAATTATGAAGTGATATTCTAATAACTAGTTGATGTTTTACCTCTTTGATGAAGACAACATACAAAATCCAATATTCAAAAAAAGATTAATGTAATTCCAAATATAAAAACAAGAATTTAGAGTCTTAACTCAAGTATGTTCAGAAACAGATTAGGAAAGGGAAACAAGTGCTCATAATCAAAATCATATTTTCATTTTATCTGAACCTATTTTTGTAATTATACTGTAAGGTATGTAATGTTACGGGTTTGACACTTCAAATGAGATAATGAAAACCATCTTTCATTAGGCCATTCAGAATGACCACGACACAGATAGCAAAACTGAGAAACAAACACAGGGCAAACATTCTAATTTGCTGATGGTTGACCAACATTTTAGAAGATAAAGTTAAAAAAAAAAAAAAAAGGAAAAATTTTAATCATTACACTAAAAAGCAGCGTCAGATTTTGTTTGCTTGAATTGCTTTTCTAACCATCAATAAATAAAGGTGCTTACTTCATTCCTACCTTATAGTAGCTGCATATTATTCTACCTGTCAATTGTATATTTCGTATAAATAATATCTATGCAAATAAGAGTGTCAGCATGCTTCTCATGCAGATAAATGGAATAAACTGACTTTATTCATAACATTCCATTTAACATCAAAACCATTAACATATATCTGTTAACATGCTAAGAACTCAAAAAAAAATTAAGACTAAATTTAAGAACATACTACCTAGTGTTTTGGTTTTCCACATGTAAAATTTCAGTACCTGTAAAATATGTATTAAATATTCATTCAGAGAATTAATAATATTGGCACTAGATGGTGCTATCCCATCAGGCAAATCTATTCCTTTAAAAACAACATTTGATCCTTCTGATTGCCGTAAAAGGCTGATTTCATTTTCAAGATGATCTATCTGAAAAACAAACAGTTCAGGAATGAAAATCACATCTCCTACACTCAAAAAAAGACATTTAAAAGCACTAATTTATATTCCACTGGGTATTTTTATTGTTTTATTTTTTTTGAAAAAGGGGAAAGAAGGGAGAGAGGGAGAAACATGGATGTGAGAGAGAAACATTGATCAGTTGCCTCTCGTACATGCCCTGACCAGGGATCGAACCTGCAACCCAGGCATGTACCCTGATCAGGAACTGAACCACAGACCTTTTGTTTTGTGGAAAAATGCCCAAACAACTGAGCCACATCAATCAGGGCACCTACTTAATATTTTTAAAAAGTAGATATATGATCATCCTGTCAGGTATTAATTAAACCATAATTTAATTTCTACTTAGAAATGCTTTAATATACACTTAGATTTTTTGTATGATTTTATAATATAAGGTACTTCTTTTTATTATTTTTTAAAGATTTTATTTATTTATTTTTAGAGAGGGAGGACAGGAAAAAGAGAAAGAAACATCAATGTGTGGTTGCCTTTTCGCATACCCCCAACTGGGGTCCTGGCCTGCAACCCAGGCAGGTTCCCTGGCTGGGAATCCAAACAGCGACCTTTTGGTTCACAGGCCGGCACTCCATCCACTGAGCCACATCAGCCAGGGCTATTTTTCAACTTAACTTTATGTTTAAGAAAAATTCAAACAGGTGTTTTTTAAACGCTGAAAGAACTAATTTAAGAGACACTCACATGAAGTAGTCATTAAAAAAAATGGTTTCATAGCATAACTATGTCCCATACTTAGCATTTTCTTTTATTTGATAAGATTCTCACCTTTAGATTTGCTTTTGCCAACTGCTGAGAATAACTGATAACCTCATTCCGAGTTTCCCTGAGCTCCTGCCTTAATTCTTCATTCCTCCCAGTAAGTTGATCAACTTGGGCTTTCAAATGGAGATTGACATCAAAGATTCCTTCTGCATTCTTTGATTCTATAGCCTAACAGATTTAGATATATTGAAGAAATGTAAAGAAAAACACGAAGATCATAGTTAAAAATTTTATTTAAATAAAATTCACCTTTAAGCATTGTACTATTTCCATTTAATAACAAAATATGCCAAATACAGTCCTTATTTGCTAATTTAAATTTATAAAACTATATTAACTTTCATTAGTATTACAAGCATAGTAACTACTTCACTATAACAATTAACAAACATCTAGCTAAATTTAGTAGACTGGTAGACTAGTAAAACAACCAGGCAGAAATAAGATGACTAGTGTTCAAATCTTAACCAATCTCTTACTTACTAGGCAAGTGACTTAAATTCTTTATACTTTAGTTTCCTTACCTCTAAAGAAGAGGAAATAATATTACCTCTGTCAACTTTACAGGTATTTATATAATCAAAATTAGACATATATGAAAATACTTTGAAGCTATGCAGCACTTGAATTTGAAGCATGAGCAAAGGAATGAAACAGCTATTACATTAAACGAAGTAAATTTCTCATTGCTTCCTCTCCACATTTAAATACGCAAGATAACAAATGCAAAGTATGGTAACATGGTATCATCTAAGAGTGCTGGATAAACAAAAATAATGTCAAATATTAAAATATCAAGTGGCTTCACTGGTCCTAATTCTCCAATAATCATACCCACATGCATATCTACATAATACATACATATAGATATATTTGGACTTTAAAAGAACTATATGGAATAACCTGTTAATGCAAAGTAAAGTTTCAGAAATGAAGGTAGAAGGCAGAGTGGTAAGATGAGTAAAACCAAATGTAATCTTATACTCAGGAAGGTGATCAGGGATTTAACTCTGGGCAGCAGATTTATAAAAGTAAGCCTTGATCCTAAGGAGATCAGAGCAGGCCATGTGCAATAATAAGTCCTACTAGCTCAAAAAGGACACCAGGAAGCCAGAAGTAGGTAGAAGGGGATATTCTGATGGACAACAAAGTAGTCTGGTTAGTTGTCTTGCTAAGAAATAGAACCATGTTGTCTACATGGTCCTAACACTCTCACTCTCCCACTTTAACAAGTGAATATAGAAATAACCACTTATAGGTTCTAGAAAATAAATAAAAATAAGCAGATTTTGGAGAGGACCTTGAACTTTAAAAACAGGACCAGCCAGGAGTGGTTTGCCATTTTTAAGGCTTTATTCTGAGGACAGCCTGAAGTTTCAGTGACCTGTCAACTTTCTGGCCTAGAAAACAGAGGACAGGGCTAGCCCTAAGCAGCAGGAAAGTGAGAAGGGAATCCCAGAAATAAAAAAGCTAGCAAAAGGGATTTCCAAACTCTGTATAAAATCTCTGCCAGATTTCAAGCTCACCATTGAAGCAGAAGAAGGGAAATAGATGACAGAGGAAAATATCAGTAAATTTAAAGAAAAATCAATAACAATTATACAACTGGGAGAAGAAAAGATAAAAATTAGGGAAAAAATGAACAGAGCTTCAGGGACCTGTGGAAAATATCAAAAGAACTAAAATGTTTGTTTCACTGGAGTTCTAGAGAGAATGGGACAGAAAAAAAAAATGAAAGAAATTACTGGCAGAAAACTTCCCAACTGTGGTGAATAGCATATGTAGAGACTCAAGATGCCTAGCAAACCCCAAACAAGATACACACACGTACACAAACGTGCACTGCATGCACACACACACATGCACATCGCAGTCAAACTGGTAAAAATCAAATATAAAGAGAATGTTTTGAGAGCAGGTTGAGAAAAAATACACCTTACATACAGGGAAGAATGACTCAAATGAGAGCAAATGTCTCATCGGTAACTGAGGAGACCCATAGATCGTGAACAACATCACTAAAGTGATGAAACAACAAAATGAAACCGTTAATACAAAAAAAAAAAACAAACCAAAAAAAACAAAAAACAAACTTACATTAACTAGTCTTTCAAGGCTAGGAATAATTAGAGATGTTTCTCCTCCTTTAACATCAGGCTCTTTCTGCATTTCCTGAATAGCTTGCAATATTTCTTTCATACCTTCTTCAAGTCGTTTGTTTTCTTCAACTAATTCTTTTACTAAAATGACATATTTTCCTCATTGAATGAATATATCTTTTTCATAATTTACACTATTCTATATAGATGACAAATAATTCACATATAGTAAAAATAGTTCACTTATAAGATGCAAATGCAAATAAATATATTTAAAAAGGTCAACAACAAATGCCAAGTGTGAATAGTTGAGCTGAAGATACACCTATTGAAATCATATGCATATACATATACCTCACAGTTCAAAAAAACAAATCATAAACACACTTTGCCTTTATTGTATGTTAATTTTTTTCAAAAATTGTTTACTTTCACTAGAGAACAAAAGGGAATAAACTTATTTATCATCACAAAAATATTCAGACTAAGAACATTCTCCGAATCTGAATATAACAAGACAAACCAAATAGATGAAAAAGATTAATATCTGTACCTTAAGGAGGTAATTAAGGCTAAAATAGATTAGAAAACAGAGCATATTAAAATAGATTAGAAAATAAGAGTGTATTTCAGACCCATGATTTGCAGTATAGGATAAATAAGTATGGAAAAATAAGAGATAATAGTAACTTACATTTTTTCTGAAATTTGGCTATTATTGTTTTACTTCTTTCTAAATCTCTTTCTTTTTCAATTAGTTCTCTTGAAAGAAATTCACTCTGAACAAAACATAAGAAAAATAAAATATTTTTTTTTTACAAAATACCACAATAGTTTAATTTTGAAGTTTCAAGAAAGTTTGATCAACTGAGGTTTAACACACCAAATACAAGCTATAGATGTAATAGCAGTCATAAAAATAAAACAAAATCTCAAAGATAAAAAAGATGGTGATCCTTCTCTATTTTCTCCCTCCCTCACACCCATGACAAAAAGCAAACAGATATAATGTAGATTTTTTTTCTTTAGTGCCACAAACATCTCTTTTACTGTTCACACTTATCTATTCTGCCTGGCTTCTACAATATTCAAGTTCTATTTCTGCATTTCTTCTTTGTGCTTCCTTGATCAATAAATCCTGTGCTATGACTTCATGCTAAAGAAATACTTAATAAATTAGGCAAGTAAATGAGTTCATATGAAATGAACTACATTTTTAGATTTTTAAAAAAATAGAATGTGCATAAATTAATGTTAATGTGCAAATATTAAAAAATCTTATTATATTCCTGACAGATGTGGCTCAGTTGGCTGGGCATTGTCCTACACAGCAAAAGGTTGCTGGTTCAATTCCTGGCCAGGGCACATGCCTGGGTTGTGGCACGGTCCCTAGTCAGGGTAAATGAGAGAGGCAACTGATAGATGTTTCTCTCACACGCTGTTTCTCTCCTTCTCTTTCTCCCTCCCTCCCTCTCTATAAATAAATAAATAAATAAATAAATAAATAAATAAATAATCTTTAAAAAGTATTATTATAATTACTTATAGAACTTCGTTAGAAAAGTAATTAAAAAAAAAAAAAAAAAGCAATTCCAGGAATGTAACTTGGTGGAAAGCTCACCTGAGATCTAAGAAATACTAGTTCTCTCCGCAGATGTTCTATAACATTTTCAAGTGGATCTATCTGAGAAAATTTTGATTGTGCAGTAATAGATACAGGTTCTGGAAGATGATTAACTTCAAGTTTACTTTTCAAAATCTCTGCCTGTAAGGGTACTTTATTTTTTCTTATATGTTCTTTCAAACTGCCAGCATGATTTACTTGGGTATGAACCTGTTCATCTTCTGATGTTATGACTTGTGATTTATCCATATCACCTTTATCATCATGAATTTGTGTACAAAATATTGCATATTTTTGTCTAAGTGATAACTTCTGCATTAAGTCTGATGTTGTTGATAAGGCTCGTAAAGATGAAGCACTTTTTAGTGTGAAACTTGTCTTCTCAGGTGCATGATGGATTCTTGACACTTTCTTCACAGAGTCGTCAGAAAGAGAGTATAGGAGTTCATTTATTTCTTCATGACTCTCACTACTAAAGGTATTGACTAACGATTCTAGATTTCCTAAAGATTGTAGACATGGTGCTTTAAAAATCTCCCTTATTGTAATAGCTTCTGGAAGTGTATTATCTTTCAGTTGTGTAGATGAAGAATGTCTAGTTAAAGAGACAAAAGGATCCACTTCACTTGCTACGCTATGACGAACTTCAGATAAGATTCTTGGTAACGATCCTACCATCATATCCTCTTCTGACTCTTTCTGATATGCTTTTGGGATACTGAATGGTGCTCTCCTATGCAGCAGCTCTATTTTATCTGAATTCCTAATCTGTATGCAGGGTAAATGATATCTCATTAATCAATCTTTGAACCAACAAACTGTTTAAATAAAAAATTTTTTTCTTTTATTTAACTTTTAAAAAATGCCCAAAATGAGATAATGGGGCAAAAATGAAAGAACTGACATTTTTCTTTATTCTCTTTGCCATAGCAAATACTGTTTACCTTTGAATGTGCTGCACTGATATTTTCAAGGCCTGTGAAATCAAATTTTCTTTCTCCCATTCTATTTGCTTGAGAAAAGTTTTCTGTTAGATTCAGGTCCTCAACTGTTAGTCCTACATATAAGAGATAACAAATCAGACATAAAAATAACTCTTCTATTATTTCAATACTTTCTTAAAAAGTAGAATCAAGTTTTAATTCAAAAAAAGGTAGAATGATGATTTCCAAAATCCTGGATCCCCATGTAGCCTATATACAACATTCTGACTTAACTTACTTTTAATAAAGTATTAATATGAGAAACTAATATACTTTATTTTCTCTATCATTCCTTATCCCTTATATATATAAAAGTATTAATAAGTACTAAAATAATTAAAGACACATATAAAGAAACTATCCAAGAAACATGAATGAGAAAACTAGTTAATACACTAATAAGTTCTGAAGTTTTGTCCTTCTAGAAATTTTTTTGATGTATTGTAGAAATCAAACTACTAAAAAAATAAATAAATAAACAAAGAACTCTGTTGTTCATAGTTACTTACGGACTTAGACCAAGTTAAAAACAAATTTCTTCTCTATGGTCTTCGAAAGCTATAAAAAACTTAACCAACTGTTCTCTTTATATCATGTAAGCTAAACAAACAAAAAATGTTAATTTTTATTCTACAAAACATTATGTAGTAAAGAATAATGTACAAAGAAAAGGTTTCAATGCATAACTCTCTTAAAAGAAAAATAAGTATTATCAGTAACATATATTAACAAAGATTGCTAAGTTTTATCATTACTAATCATGACTTATTTGGATTATCTACAAATTAATGGAGACTTTACTGTAAATTTTCAGAAGTCCATTATTTTGAAAGGGTTTTTGTTTGTTTGTTTGTTTTTTACCATGAAACTGGTAAATCTGAAATGATTTAGGACTGGACCCAATAACACTAATTTACATAATCTTCATTAGGCCATTATTTTCACTTATTAAATTTTTAACAGAGCCACATAACATAGAGATAATATTACTAACATGCAGAAAATTTCAGATCCAGACAGTTCATTTTCTAATGACTATTTAAAGGTTTGGAATAACTAAGTATACCTGAAGTTGCAGTTCTTTTTCCTTTTTCTTGAGCCATTTGGCGAATTTTTTTTTTCAGATCAAGTCGTTCTTCCTCTAAACTTTCAATCTACAAAGTATAAACTATTAGTATTTTTCTTTAGTTCAACCAGAAAAATAACCAACTGACTACTACACTTGCCTCTTTCAAAAGAATTTGGTTTTCGGCTCTGTATTGTTGCTGTTTTAAACATTTTCTATTTCTGAATTCAGTTAAATCAATCATTGTCTTCGGTTCAAGGCCTAAAGTAGAAAGTAATATGATTAAAACCTTATCAACATTCAAATGAACTACAAAAACTTCATATAGCAACTAGTGATCATCAAGCATCTGCTTATAATTAAATCAGCATCACTACAGAACAGGGCACATTTTGTGCAAGAATTTTCCTGATGCTTGAGCTGTAACCATAATGGAAATCCTAACAGTTTGAACTGTAACTCTCCAAATTCAAATTTTATCACAATTTTAATGGAAATCCTCAAAAAAACTATTTAGGGTAAGTCTTTTCCATGGTTGGCTGTCAGAGAGGTACTATAAATGTAGCAATTAAGGACAGAAGCTTTGGAAAACAGACTTGGATTCAATTCCCACTATTAACTAAGTCATAGGGAAAATATTGTGTGTACATATTTTATTTGGCTTGTTGTCAGGGATATAATGAAATCGACCCAAATAAAGTACTTAGTACAGTGCCTGGCACATAGTAGTCATTATTTAATATTAATATCAAGAATATTGGCTGCTCTGCCTGTGGAATAGCCACTGTCTCAGTGCTTCACTAATAAACTCTTTTCATTTGCAGCTGTAAAAAAATAAATAAATAAAATATTATCATGACTAGCGTGCCTGTCTCCTAACTTCTTCTTATAATGCTTAAGCAGCTATACTCTGAAAACCAGATATCAAAAAACTGTCTCAAGTAATTATAACCAAATTTTGCAGCCTTTACAACACAGGAAATCTGGTGTTTTAACAGCCATCTAGAAGGCTCAGTCATCTTTAGGGACTTCTAGACTCAAGTGGGCTGTGATCTGGTAGGTGAAGTTATCCAAAAGAAGTTTAACTTGAGATCCTGGCATGACTCTGGGTCCTAGTTAGACACTTGTTTACAAATAAATAATCTGTATAACATATTTATTTTTCCTTCCTCTAGAGAACAGTTCTTACAGATGATCATGTTAATTCTAAGAAAGCATTAACTGGTATTTACCAAGTAAAATAAAATCATTATTTAGATCTTTATTTTCATTTTAAAGTAACAATTTAGACTGAACCGTCATAACATTAAAACCAGTAATATTCACTAATAAATAATTTTTTGAAATCAATATAAAAGCTCCTCAAGCTACACTTACTAATTACTTCTTAGAATCAACAATAACCTTAAAATAGCCAAACAAAGAAAAGCTCAAGCAGTCTAAATTATAAAAGCGAAGTATTTAAAAGTCTTAAAAAAGTTTAAATAGTATTTCTAAATGTCCTCATGAATTCTTCTGAAATAAGAGCAAAAATGACATGTTGAAAAAAGTAAAAGGTTAACTTCTAATATGTGGTATTAACTCAGTAGACTTTCATTTTTTAAACGAGCAATTGTTACTAAGGAGATCCTGACCTATATACAGCAGTGCTTCAGGCCTGCCCACCCACCTCACCCCCATCAAATCCCAGTCCCACTTCAACTAGAGTAGCTCCGCTTTCATTTGTTTTAAATATTTTTATAGAATATTTTTTTAAAAAGCATCCAACTATTTAAATAATAACAAGCTATCAAAAAGAGAAACTGAAAATGACTTGACAACTAGGATTAAGCAAAATACATATCTTAAAGACTACTCACCCACACGCTCTCTAAGTGCCTCATTTTCATCGAGGAAGTCATTGATCTTCATCTCAAGTTTATTGATTTCCTTTGTCAATACTTCAATCTCTTGATCTCTTATTTTAATTTGGTTTTTACAATTCTTTATTTCAATAACAGCATCTTCTAAACCATATACTCCCTAAAAATATCCAATGTAATTTAAATATAATATGATTTATTTGAATAAATTATCAAATCCATGAATTTATTTTCTTATTAAGTCGGAGGGTAAGTATACATACACCTAGGGTTTACATCACTAAACTCTGCTTTTTATTGTGCCTTTAAAAAACAAGTCCATGAATAATGACCATGGAAAATGAAAGAGTTGAAATTTTCCAATACAACATCCTAATGGCAAAGAGACTCAGAATATTACATGTAAATCACTTTACCAAATATACAAAAGGAACAGTAAGGGTCAATCAGCGATACAATTAGAATATGTAAATCATTAGATGACTAACTTAATGGTAATCAGATTTAAAAATATAGAAAGTACAAAGTAAGACTGTGTTGGCATGATAGGCAATGAAGCTGGTCCTGTTAACAACTTTTATCAAACTACCCAGGGGAGTAGCATCCATATGATAGCTCAACAACACGGATTGCCAAGAATATAATCCTGTGGCCTCATGAAAGCTGATTACCTGGACAAGTGATTTAAAAACAATTCTCTCTCCTGCCAAAAAGTAAATGCTACTCAAAAGTTTGAATTATTTCGTATGAATTAATTAGGATAACGTTTATCATAAGATATTTCTGGAATATTTTAAATGGTATGCGGTAAATGGCACAGAACAGCCTAACTGGGTAGCAAGAATGATTCTAAACCCCTTGACTGACAAGAAAAAATACATACAGATTCATAATCTTTTAATCGTTTCAGAGTCTCCACTAGTTCTTTATCCTTTTCCCTAGCATCAGCCTCAGCCAGTTCAGCTGTTCTCTCCGCCTCTTTAGTTTTCTCTTCTAAAATTTGAACTTTAGACTGAATTTTCATATAATGGGTCTTTTGAGAAAGTGTTGAAGCACCTAGAAGGTAAAAATAAAATCATTAATGAGTAGAATTGAATAGTTATTCCTTTAAACCATTGATTCCAATATGGAGTGCAGGAAAAGTGGTATATGACTAAAAATATACCACTTTAATATTATAATTTTATATTTGTAAAATAAAGTTATAATTTGGTTTTACTAATAAAACAAACTAAAAAAGTAAAGTTCAATAAAATCTTCTTAGCTGAAGGAGTATGGATTATAAAACATGGCAAAACACTGCAAGCATATGTTCCTAATGTACAACCTCTCTTCTGTCCACTGAAATAGAACAATGGGTTTTCAGCTGGACACATGACCACTTGAAGTCAACACTAAATTTCTACTTACACTCCAGCAACTATGCAGTCATGTGACTAATCGGGTATAGACAGAAAAGCCATATGTATATTTTAAGGAATGTTTTTAAAGGAAAGAAGTGTATCTTTTTTCCCTCTTCCCTCCTGGCAGCTGGAATATACATATTGAGGCTGGAATGCAATCAGTCTTCTTAGAACATGATTTGGAAACCACATGTTGAAATAGACAGGATAACAAGATACAGGGTGCCTACCTAATATCTGCTTGTTGTGCAGCTATCACACTAACCCTTAACTAGTTGTCTCAATTTTGTTTATATCATGAAAGATATATTTTTATCCTGTTTAAACCACTATTAAATCTGATACCTGTCATCCATAGCTAAACTTAAACCTAATAGCTAAAAAAATCTCTATTTAATGTTACCAAACTGTTACTAGACCAAAATATAGTATTCCTATCATTGTAAAATTTATTGACTCAAGTCATTTTTATACTCATCCATAATAACCATCTACAGATTTATTGGGCATATACTTATGTGTAGGCATTGGGCTAGTGCAGGAGATCACATCTGCATAACAAATGAGCCCTGCTCTCTGGAGCAAACAACCTAGCTGAAGAATGACAGACTGAATTGTCCCCAAAACCTATTTTCTCTTTCTTCCACATGACCCTCCACAATATCTACCTGCCTGTCCTTCAGGATGTACCCTTTGCCTCTTGCCCCCTCTTCCTCTATTTCACTGTTTAGAATGTGGATGTGAATGTACAGTTCCATTTTGGATGAGGTAGATGAAGATAACACCCTTGTACAATGGTCTAATTCCACTGCACAAGTGAAAAATAAATTTCCATCTTGATTGTGCCACCATTTTTCAGATTTGTTTCTGACAGCTAAACCTAATCCTAATCAATGAAGAGGGAAACACCATTAGCTGTCATATTTACAAGTTAAATTCAAGATATAAAGCAGACTCCGGGCTACATATATGTGGGCTTTAGGGGTCATATATAGGATGCTATAACTGATTGAAGTGTTGTTAGGTAAGACCTTTTCCTTATTCAATGGCAGAGGCCAACAGCCACTTTTTCTGCTGGTGGTTGGAATACATAACACCCATAATATTACTCATCCTTTTAAAGCAGTTTAAACTTCTGTCAAAGCACAATTCCAATACATACATAATATATACACATATAGAAATATGTACATCAAGTGGGCCTTGATGCTGCTCAACAATCACACTACATTTCCGTAGTCTGTTCATTCTTCCAGATGACCATTTCATACTTTCACTTCCATACTCTCTCCTCACACTTCTAACACATATTCCCCTATCTTCACTTTCAGCTGACAACCTTGCTTCCTGTTCACTGAGAAAACAGAAGCAATCAGTAAAGAAGTTCTACAAGTTCTCACTATCAGGACATCTACTCAGCCACCTGCCCCCTGTATACACTCCACCTTCCGTGCTCTTATTATGGATGAAACCTCTGTGCTCCTAAGGCCAACTGCTCCTCTGGAGTACTGTATTACCATACCATTGCCTTCTCAAGGGATACTACTCCAGAAGGTTCTCTCTCTCCCTACTTCATTAATTCATTGTTTCTTCTTTAATGGATCTTTCCCATTAACTGAGAAGCATGATTATTTCTTCCATTTTAAAGAAAAAAATACTTCCATCACCCGTTTTTCCTGTCAAGGAACCACTCTATTTTCTCATTTCCTTCATAGAAACACTTCTTACAAGAGTCTAAATCTTCTTTCGTCTTGAACCAAAAATGACCACTGCTAAATCCAATGGTCAAGTTTCAGTGCTCGCATTGACTTACTAGCAGCAAAGAATACAACCCTGAACACAGTTATTTATTCTCTTCCTTGATGACATTGCTCATGTGGTTTTCAGAACTCTACATGCTCATGCTTTTCCTCCCATCTTTCTGGCCAATCCTTCTCATTCCCCTTTGGTTGTTCCTTTTCACCTCCCCAGCCTCTAAAGTAAAAGCACTCCAGGGCTCAGTCTTTAGATTTTCCCTCTTAATTAATATTTTCTCCCTTGATCTCAGCCAGCCGCATGATTTCAACTACCATTTTTATGCACCTGATTCCCAAATTTACATCTTTAGCCTAGATTCTTCTCTTGAACTTCAGACTTTTATACACAAGAATTTACTTAACATTTTCACTCAAATATCTAATAAGCATCTTAAATTTGGCATGCCTTGTTTAACTGAGTGCCCTTTCCACAACCTTCCCTAGAGTTCAGACTAAACATCCTGATAAAACTTTCCCTCACATCCTGCATATGATCTGTTGGCAAATTTTATTTCTATCACCTTCAAAATACAACAGAACTGAATACATCTAATAGCCCCACTGCTCTAAGCTACTATCACCTCTCCAAGGATTATTACTATTAATAATATTATTGCAATAGTCTTATAATAATAGTCATCTTCTGTCCTTACCACTCCTCTACTTTATAACAGACACAGCCTAACTCAAATTACATCACTCTTGTCTTAAGAAACATTCTTTAGTGTCCCTTCTCTCTTAAAATAAAAGCCAAAGTCCTTATAATTAACTGTAAGGTGCCATATGACATGGCTTTTGGTGACCTTTCCAATCTCATCACTAACTACTGCCCCACTTGCTCAATCATGCGTGACACACTCCTGCTTGTGCCTTTGCACCTACTCTCATTGCTTAGGGGCATCTGCATGGCTCACTCCCTCATCTTCTTTAAGTCTTTGTTCAGATATCTCCTCAAGGAGGCTTTTGCTTCACTATTTAAAATTACAGACACACCACCAACCACAACCGCTATAATACCACTGACAGTTACATACACACACATAGATTCACCTGCTAGTTTCCCTTTGTGCCTTATTTTTTATCTTCAGCATTATAATAAATGTCATAAACTTATTATGAATAGTTTGCATTAATATGTTCTCATATAACTATAGTATGTAGTGCTGTGGCAGTATAAGACCACTGATGTTATTTATATTCAGAGTATTTGATGTGTTAGACAAAGTAGTATGACCCAGGGTAGGAAGAACATGATAGGGTATTAGATTGGGTAAGGTTAATTCAAATGGTGACAAGCCACAGTACTGCTGAAAACTATGGGCAATACTGCGATATTGATAAAAATTTTATATTCTTCGTTAATTATAAAAAAGGGGTTAAATAAGTACAATCAATTACTTCACCATTTTTCATTTCTTTCATACAGTCAGTCTAGTAATACAGGTTAATGAATTTTCATCAGAGTAAAGTTATAGAAAACATCTATCATTTACAAATTAAAGACTAGTAAGATATACAAAGTAGTTAATAATATCATAATGATTTTTTGAAAATATAGTAAAATTCAAACAGAGAAAAAACCCACAATATAGCATTGACATGATATGACTTTATGTTAATAAAAATATTTTAAAATGTAACAATATATAAACTAACTATATACATATAAAATAATAAATTACCTTTGTTTCTTTGGAGCTCATTTTTCAAATCTTCAATAATAAAAGTACTTTTTTCCATTTCTTTCGTATATTGTTCTATTTGCTCAGTGAGCATCTTAATATGACTATCTCGTTCTTGTATCCCCTATAAAATATTTTTGAATGTTATATATTATCTTTTCATGAATATTAACATACATTTTAAGAATAAGAAAAAATGTAAGTTTTATTTTTTTAACAGAATTGTAGAATATATTTTTTTGGTCAAAACTATGCCTTTTACTATTTTATATATTTCAAGTGTACTCTACAATGCTAAGCGTACTGCTGTCACTCTAATACTTAAAGAAAATGCAATGGTTAACACTCCACCAAATAGGAATTATAGAACTCTCTAACATTTGTGGCTTCTTAGGACTCTTTTTATGTTACTTTTCCTCATCATCCATCCAATTCCATTCACCATTTTGTATCTTTGTGTTTAGCCCTGTGCATTCTCATTTACTCAACTTAGATCTCCCTGCTATAGTACTTCATTCAAAATTATTGTTCCTTGAAATTGTTCTTATTCACCAAATACTTCCAAAATTTTTTATTTCTTCTGAACTATGAATACAGAGCACTGATAATGAAAGTGTAACTTCTTTCTATATATTTGTACTAAAAATGAAATCCTTATAACCACACTTTTACCTTACTTCACAGTGCTTAGGATATTTCAGCCATGCTTTATAACCACACTTTTAGTTTACTTCGGTGTTACTTTACCTACCCAGTGTTTAGGATATTTTAGCACTAAAGTACAAAATGATAAACTTTAATAACAGAATATTAAGATGTTTTTAGATTTCTAAAAGTTTTTAATAGTTTAATATTATTCCTAACTCAAAATTTAATTCTATTTTTTTTGGGGTGAGACTGGATAGTGTAAGGTACTTCAAGAGACATAATATATATCCAACAGCGCAAGTCACTAGACAGCACAGTCACTATTAGGCACAGGTGACATAGTAAGTAAGACATAGTGTAAGGTTCCATTGCCAACATTAATAAAACTGGTTGATAAACCAAATTTTCAGAAGGATTTACCTGTTGCAGAGCCATAACATTACTTTTATCGGCATCAAGCTGGGCATTTTTCAGTTTCTCCCTCAGGTTATGTAACATTTGCTGATATTCAATAATTTCATCATCTTTAGAAGACAAAATTAACTAGAAATAAATAAAATAAAATCTGTTACATGAGAGAAAAATTAATAAATCATTCCTTATTTATGATAAATACGCCAATAAATACTGTTGAGGGATCTCAAAAAAGTACAGGAAACAAAATTCTTTGAAGTAAGAAAGTATTGGCAACTATTGAATAACCATTGTTCCTTTTTTGTGTACAATTTGAAGTTCAAATAAGAAATAATTCAAAAATTGACAATGTAATTTCAGCAATCTAGAAATTGACTCTCTAAATAATCTCAAGCTTCCAAAACCCATTCCTAAAACAAGAAGTTATTAATAGCTCCATGTAATTACAAAAACTTTTATACAACCAATCTTTATGAAGAAAACATTAAAATGCCACTGAGAAACAAAATATATTAAATGAATGAGCAGTATCTTGTAGTGTTACATAACAGGAGGGGTTAGCCCTCCCATTGACAAGGATGGAAGTGTCCCTTGGGCCTGACAACATGCCTAGGGTTAATGCACTGCCACCTACTTCGTGGGATCTAACTATTATATTTTAATACTGTATTGCATATTTGAAAATAGCTACAGGAGTGGATCTTGAAAGTTCTTATCATACACAAAAGATTGAAACTATGTATGGTGATGAATATTAACTGAACTTAATGTGGTGATGATGATTTTGCTATATATACAAATACCAAACCATGACACTGTACACTTGAAATTAATGTATGTTATGTCAATTACACCTCAGTGTTTTTAAAAAAAGGTATCTTGTGTTCTTTGCTAGGACTAAATATCAACATCAATCTATAAATTAATTTATAAATTGAATAGATACCCAATAAAATAACTAAGATTTTTTTTTAAAACTTCCTCTAAAATTTGCATTGAAAGTGCATTTATTAGGGCCCTGGCTAGTGTGGCTCAGTGGAATGAGCATGTGTCTGCAAACTGAAAGATCACCAGTTTAATTCCCAGTCAGGGCACGTGCCTGGGTTGGGGGCCAGATCCCTGGATGGGGGCGTATGAGAGGCAACTGATCAATATTTCTCTGACATGATGATGTTTCTCTTCCTCTCTTTCCCCCTCCCTTCCCTTCCCTCTAATAAATAAGTAAAATCTTTTAAAAAATGCTTCTATAAAGAAAAGTCTAAAAATAGAAAAATAATGAGAACAACTTTTTCAAATATTTAAGCATAATAATAATTTAAAAAGTATACATGGTTAAAAAATAGATCAATCAATGCAAAAGAATAGCTCTAAAATTCAACAGGAGTTTTGTATGTAATAAAAATGGAACTGAATTTAAGTAGAAAAATGATAAAATATTCAATAAATTATGTTTGAACAACAGACTAGCTCTGGTGCATCCATATCTCATACGGATACCAAAATGAGTTATATATGCTTCAAAGATCTGAATGTAAAAAATGAAACCAGAAGATACTAGAAGAAAATATGAAAAAATAATTTTATATTCAGAATCCTCTCTAATTATGATGCAAAGACCAAAGGTAATTTAAAAATACAATAAATTAACTAAATAATACATAAAAAATACTTCATAGCAAAAAATACCATAAAGCCAAAAGACGAGTGACAAACTAAAAGAGTATATTTGCAATATATATCATAATTATATGTGTAGCAATTTATTCTATAAACATTTTCAAAATAATAAATATACAACGATAGTCATTAAAACAGTTTCTAGCAGCAAAAAATGGAAACCTCTTAAACATCACACAATAAGGAATCAATAAATAACATATCTACAGTGCTCTTCAAAAGATACTTAGCAAAAACAAAGTACAAAACAAATATATGTGCTACCATCTTATCTGCCAAAATTAAATATGGTTAGAACATTTTTTTCCAGGGGTTAGTAAGGTATGGCTTGTGGGTCAGATTTGGTCTGCTAATCTGTTTTTGTAAAGATATGCGGGAAAAGAACCTTGCTCACTCATTTGTGTATTATCTATGATTGCTTTCATGCTACAATAGCAGAGCTGAGGAATTATACCAGAAGCCAAAAGTTTTAAAATATTTACTACCTGCCTTTTACAGAAAGTTTCCTGACCTCTAATTGATTCTGTGGGTCTCATTTCCAGTGCTTCTGCCTTTGTTTAAAATATACATTATCTGAGCTTTGTTACCAGATGATAACAAATTCCAAATAACCAATAAGATTTATGGAAACCCTGTTAGAAACAGTGCCTATAGAGGTAATAGGTTTTATAACTAAAATTATTTATGCAGAATAATTTCAGACTCTTTTCAAAATATGCAATAATTACATTCCTAGCTTCTGATATGGTGAGACTGGAGATGAGGCTTAGCTGCAGAGTGCAGAGGAGGAAGAGACTTCTGAAAAGACATCTCAAATGATTCTGAAAGATCCCTTTCTTTGCTCCCATTGCCAGAGAATGTTAAAAGCTTGATTCATCTGATATGAAAAGAGAATGAGAAAAACGGACTCTAAAATTTAACCTGGAACTACATAATTAATATATAAAAGGTTAACTGTGATTTATGCAAAAATATTCAAATTTATTTAGAATTATCTATTTTTAGATGACAAATACATTATATTTTGGACTCAGATTCCTATAAAAAAGTTTAGTTTCAGTTAACTCAATGACATGAAAGAGCTCATTAAATGACATATAAGCTAGAGGACTATGCAGGACAGTTATTAAGCGTTTTCCAAGCTAAGATATTTAGTACACTTTTCTAAATGCCTAATAAAAATGTCATTAACTATTACAAGGCCTTTAAAGAAAACTAGGCTAAAAAATTGAAAGCTAAACAGCACATGAAAAAGCCATTAGATCAATTGAATACGGCACCTTCCATTCTTCTACTTTTGCATTGACAGCTACCATGATGGGATCATCTTCTTCATTTTTTGCTCTTAGAAGGTCTGTAAGCTCCTTCACCTAAAAGGCAACAATTATTTCAAGACCTGTTGCAAATTAGTGCAACATGTACATATTTGTTATATATGAAAATTTATAAATACATTATACACATAATAAGCATATACATACACATATACACACATACATTAAGTGTATATGCATTATTAAAGCAGTTCTGTAGTTAGAGGTGAAATTTAATGGTTTCTGCATTTTTACAGTTGTATAATTATTTTTCATTACTAGAGAATTATATTTTTAAGCATTGTTATATTTTCTTAAATAAGTTTAACCCCATGTAAATGTGAACAATATATTGATTTCTTTCATATTTATAGTATATTTATGGTGTAAAATTAAACTTTACGCTCCATAGGACTCCCAAGAGTCTTTGGTAGAAAATTCCCATAATTATTAGCTTTGCGGGACTATCTACACATTCATTCAGGTATCACCTATATACCTTACATGAGGTATATTTAATGGGATTAGAGAAAACACATATGAAGAAATATATCAGCAAGGCACATGACACAGTATAAAATGACATACTATACCATATGACAAAAATTCATATCGTAGAAAGATAAAGTACTATCTACTTTCAAATAATTAGTAATGAGGCAATATGAGGTCTGTAAAAATAAGTCAGTCCAACAGAAATTCCTACTTGAAGCCGATAATGATCATTTTCTTTTTTTAATTGGTCCACTATAGTATCTGTCTGATGCACAATAGCTTTCATTCTATTATATTCATCAGTCATTTTCTCCATTTCTTGTACAGACTCTTCCAGATTTTTTCTCATTTCTTGGTTCTGAACTTCAATTTTCTCATTAGCTTCTGTTAAAGTCTAAGAAAGTTAAAGACACTACGGTTAAAAAAAATTAAGAAATGAATTTAAACTAAATTAAAATTAAATGGAGTCCTAAGTATCTGTTGGAGTAAAGAGAATTCTTGACAGATCTTTAGTATCAACTGCTGTTGTCCTGATATACCAAAGTTGTGGGTTTGATTCCTGGTCAGGGCATATAAAAGAATAAACCAATGAATGCATAAATAAATGGAACAACAAATCAATGCCTCTCTCTCTCTCATCAATAAATAAAATTTTTTAAAAACTAAATATCAAGAAAGCTTTACCTAAGGATCTTAGTTCTTAAACAATGCTCAAGAAGCATATAAAAAGAATAAATTTGCAAGATTTGCAACTTCAAAGATGCAATTTATTTCATATTTTACAAGTATATAGTTACAGATTTATACTAAAGAATTTCATGTAAAAAGGCAGAAAACTGTACTTAAACAGCAATTAAAATAATAGAAAAAAGAATTTAATGTAGGGCTAAATAGTAGATCAAATTATAAGGAATTTAAAGTTTTTTAAGAATCATTGTTTTGAAGTGACTTCTATCCATTTTACCTGAATTTCATCCAGATATTGAACAAGTTCATAGTTTTTTTTAGATAACTGTGATCGATAGTCACTGTCTTCTCCTCTTCTTGATAAAAGAGTTTCTTTTTGTGAATCTATTTGTTTCTGATAGTCAGTAACATCTTGACGAAGTTGTTCATTCTGAAGATAGACCAAACACAATATTCCATTTAGAAACTCTCCAAAAAATTCTTGTACTCTAAATAGCGATCTCAAAACATATCTTTAAAATCCCAAGATTTCACCATCCTTAAAGCCTCACCTTTTTCTTTAGACGTTTGTTCTCCAGGAAAGGACAGTGAAGGGTAATTAGAAATGAGAAAGGCAATAAATAATTAAAAATAATAATTAGAAATTTTAAAAAAGTATGAGGATGAGATATTATTTTGGGTGAACAAATAAAGCCAGAATATTAATTGTTAACAAAAAAAAAGAAATCTTAATTATGTTAAAAAGATAACTATCAGGATAAACAAGGCACAAACATTATTTGTCTCAGAAAAACCAAATAATAATTAGAACTGACAAGATTTCATGAACAAAAATTTTAAAAGAATAATGAATAAAATAAGAGAAGACAGAAATCCAGTCATAAATTCTATTAACAAACTAGCAAAGAATAGCTAATAAAAGAGAAAGGTAGATTTATCCACATAGACCTAAGAGATGAACGTAGTATTTAATGACCTTACCCACAGATTTATTTTCTATTTCCTGGAGACAAAGTCATATCATAAAATCATCCAGTCTGAAAACATGATTTACTTAGATGATTCCAATTCCAGTTACCATATAAATTTACAAAAACTTTCTTTAAAAATATATTTGTTGAACCGCCACAACTAATAAAATTTTTTACCAACCTCTCTTCTTAATTTGCTGTTTTCATTTTCTGCTTCTTCATTTCGAAGAGCCAACTAGAAAAGTAATTAAATAAATATATAAATAAAATTCAGCAGTAATTCAATATAACACCAGGTTTTCATCTAATCAAATTAAATTTTAAATCTTCTCCAATAAAGTGAGGGTACTTAATTACTAAGGACTTCATGTCTACCTAAGATATAAATAATAGGAGAAAATTTCTGAAAATTAAGTATTAGGAAGGATACAACAGGTTGTTTTAAAAAAAAAAAAAAACCCCAAAAAACTCTAAGCAAAGAACACAGAAAATAAAAATATAATGAGTAGTGTTCTATCCAAGATCTTTATCATTTCACAGTTGTTCTATCTCAGGACTAGAATACTGAGTACTTTCAGTGAACATTAAATTAGTTATAAGGCACTACATAATAGTTAAAAAAATCAATCTTAAATCAGACTGGCCTAGGTTTATATACAGTGTCTATCAATTTCCAGTAAAGTGTGAACAAGTCATTTAACATCTCTAAAATTCAGTTTTAGCATCTCATATGTTTATGTAAGAATTAAGTATGATGTATATAAAGTCCTTAGCACAATGCTCATGCATGGAATAGAAAAAAAAATCTGTATTGTTTTCTTTACCACATATAAATAATTTCACTTGTTGGACAACTACAGGCCATGTCAGAGCACCACAACACTGCCCCTGCACAGCTGATCCTCCACAGAAGCTAGAGATTGGCAGTCAGTGGTCACAGCCAGTCCTTGCAGCTGACAGGCCTGGATAAATCCATCCCATTGACCTGCCAATAGCAACCAAGGCTCAAATACAAGAGGAACATGTACTCAGCCCACATGAAGGGCACACCTTGAGTACCCAGCTTGGGTGATAGGGGAGGCTGTGCCACTGGACCCTACAGGACACCTACTACGTTAACCCACACTACGAAGACATGGAATCAAAGCAGCTCTACCTAATACACAGAAACAAACACGGGGGAGGGGGGGTGGAGGGGCTGCCAAAATGGAGACAAAGAAACATGGCCCAAACGAAAGAACAAATCAAAACTCCAGAAAAATAACTAAACAAAAAGGAGATAAGCAATCCTTCAGATGAAGAGTTCAAAACACTGGTTATAAGGATGCTCAAGGAACTCAGCAATGACCTCAGCAGCATAAAAAGATCCAGTCAGAAGTGAACAATACACTAATTGAAATAAAGAACAATTTATAGGAAAACAACAGTAAAGTGGATGAAACTGAGAATCAAACCAGTAATTTGGAACATAAAGAAGCAAAAAACAACCAATCAGAACAACAAGAAGAAAAAAGATTCCAAAAAATGAGGATAGTGTAAGAAGCCTCTGGGACAACTTCAAGCATTCCAACATTTGCATCATAGGGGTGCCAGAAGCAGACAAGAATGAGCAAGAAATTGGAAATCTATTTGAAAAATTAATGCAAGAAAACTTCCCTAATTTGGAGAAGAAAATAGACATGCAAGTCCAGGAAGTGCAGAGAGAGTCCCACACAAGATGGATGCAAAAGGCCCGCTCCAAGACACATTATAATCAAAATGCCAAAGGTTAAAGAGAGAATCTTAATGCAGCAAGAGAAAAAGCAGTTAGTTACCTACAGGGGCATTCCCATAAGACTATTAGCTGATTTCTCAAAAGAAACTTTGCAGGCTAGAAGGGATTGGCAAGAAGTATTTAAAGTCATGAAAATCAGAGACCTACAGCCAAGATTGCTCTACCCAGCAAAGCTATCATTTAGAATGGAAGGGCAGATAAAGAGCTTCTCAGACAAGAAAAAACTAAAGGAGTTCATCACCACCAAACCAGTATTATAGGAAATGTTAAAGGAACTTATTTAAGAAAAAGAGGATCAAAACTATGAACAAAATGACAAAAATACATATCAATAGCTGATTCTTAAAAACTAAAAAAATGAAAAACAGAGACAGAATCATGGATATGGAGAGTTTTGATGGTTGCCAGATGGGAGGGGGGTGTGGGGGAATAGTGATTAGGTGAGGGGATTAATTAGCAGTACAAAAAGGTAATTACAGAATAGCCATGGGATGTAAAGTAAAGTATAGAAAATGCAGTAGCCAAAGAATTTATATTCATGACCCATGGACATGAAAAATGGTGTGGGGATTGCCTGAGGGAGTAGTAGGATGTGCTAAGTGGAGGGGAGCAAAGGGAAAAAAAGTGGGACAAGTGTAATGGCATAATCAAAAAATATAGTTTAAAAAATAGTTTCAGTTGTAATTCTTTTCCTTAGTTTTCCCTAACAGGCACATATCATAATCATTATTATGGATATTTTTCACCTATTGTCCATTCCCAAACCTCTTATGACCTTTTACTTTTGTTTTCCCCCCAATACATTAAGAAGACAGAATCTTAATACTGTGCCAATTATAATATAGTTAAAATTCTATGATAATTAACCAATTACAATATATGTCCCTTGATTTAACCTTGGATATTGGGTAGGGAGACTATGATGGATATTATTGTGTCAATAGAGAAAATATGAGTAGGGACCATATATTAAATAACAATATTGAGTTTATATTATATTTCTTTAGTATACTGATTACATAGCAATTATGTTAGAGAATACGGCACTATTCAGGTGGAACGTACTGAAATACTTAGGTATGAAGTATCATGATATCTGCAGTATTTGAATATAATGTATCATAAGATCTGCACCCAATGGCTCGGCAATAAGAATGAGGGAGAGAGAGAGGGAGAAAGAGAGAGAGAGAAATATGTGTGTGTACAAAATATACAGAATGATAAAGCCAATGTGGCACAATGGTAACAACTGTCGAACCTATATTAATAGCATACGGGTGTTATTTTTCTTACAATCTTTATGAAGATGTGGAAGTTTTCAAAATTAAAGTTTAAAGAAAGTTTGTAGTAAGATGCAATATGCTATACAAATCTTAAAAGTTACCTCTTATTATTATTATTGTATGGGAGTTAAGATAGTCATCTTGTTTTGAATTTAAAAAGTTTAACACACATAGAGATGTGAAGAACTTAACACTAAAGCATTTACCGGTACTGATAACTGTATTTTCCCTTGGATTTTAAACATCATACTCTTGATATTTGTCCTTTCTTGAGCTGTTCCTTGAAACACCTCTTCCTATTTCATTAGATATTTCTATGTCTCAGACATCTGCCCAACAAGAATTTCTGTGGCTTCAATATCTAGGCAAAATCTTTCTCATCTATCCAGTGTCTCTTGTGAATTCTAGATCCACAGATATCCTTTTTGAATATATACATAGAGTACATGTGCAAAACTAAAATAATCATCACAAACCTAAACTCCTTATGCCCCTTCTTAGTGAATGAATGACACTATCCACTTATCCAGTGACCCAACTCAGAAAATCAGGTGCATTCCTCTTCACCAACAACCAATCATTCAACATATCCAATCACATCTCCATCTCTCAAATGTGTCTATGTCCCTACCCACCCTCAGTCATTACTTTAATTAGTCCAACATTACACTTGCCTGAAATGCCTCCTAACTAGTCTTTGCCCCCTTCAATCCACTCTCTACAGAGTAAAGTTTAAAAGCACAGAATTGATCATGATAGCCCTGTATTCGAAATTCTTCATTGGCTTCTTTTAGAAAAAAGACCAAATTCCTCAGGAACAGGCTTTTGTTTATCTCTCCAGAAGATCACACGTTAAAACTGGAAGGTAGGATGTAGTACAGTGGTTAAGAGCGCAGACTCTTAAGTAAGTTTGGATTCAAATCTTGGCTTTACCACTTATTAGTTGTGTAACTGTGGGCAATTACCCTTACTATGTCTCAGTTTCTTCATCTGTAGCATGGATGAAATGCCACCTATTTCATATAAGTATCAAGCTGGTCTGAAGGTTGTGGGTTATTGTTAAGCTGATTATCACATAAGTATTAGATGAGGAATAATCAATTAATGCATATAAAGTGTCTGGCCCATAGTAAGGACTTTTTATCTATATTCCAGGCAAAATAAATAATTGCAGTTTCCTAACTACATTATGCTCTCTTACTGCTAGGTCTTAGCCAATACTGTATCATCTACTCAGAATGCCCTTTTCATACTAGCTGCTATGGCTCAGTGGATTGAGTCCTGGCCTGTGAACCAAAAGGTGGCTAGTTTGATTCCCAGTCAAGGCACATGCCTAATTTGTGGACCAGGTCCCCAATTGGAGCCATGCTAAAGGCAACTGATCATTATTTCTCTCCCTCTCTTTCTCCTCCCCTTCCTCTCTCTCTAAAATAAATAAATAAAATCTTAAAAAAAAAAAAAAAAAAAAGAATGCTCTTTTCTTAACCACCATGTACACCCATTCCCTTTGCCAGGCTAACTTACTTCAGGTCTCAGTTTAAAGATCACTTTCTGAAATTCAAGACTGATTTAGGTATTATTCCCCAGAGTATTCCAAAATATTCTTATATGCATTTGTACCCCTAGAGTATTATCTCCATGTTACAATTGTTACTGATAGTAAATATCGCTGAGAAACAGAATATAGTTAGATGCCCACTACATCTCCAGTATTTAGCAAATTATCTGGCATGCTGTAAAATACTCACTAAAACTGAATGACTGGTTACAGATAAAGAAGTTGTCAAAAACAACTCATAGCCATATTCCATTTAAAGGAACCTAGCAGTTGCAAAAGTACATAGATCATATATTCAAGTTTTCTGTGTTTGTGCCTATGAATAAAGATAATAATCTAAGATATGAAGGAACACATAGTGCTGAGTAGCTAAGGGTATGTGGTACGAATAGTATAAAGTTGACTAATATATAGGCTAGCTACACAGAAAACCACACAGAAATCCCCCTAAGTAGCTGCATTACTCTATAGCACAGGTTGAATCCTTTATGATTACTTAGAAATCCATAGGTCTGCTGTTTTACTGAGTCAACAAAACAGATAATGCTCTAAAACACAGGTGGCAAACACAAGGCCTGTGGGCCGAATTCGGCCCTCCACCTTGTTTTATCCAGTCCGGCACCTTGTTTCTACCCAGTGGGAGTGCCAAGCTCCCGCTTAACTGATAAGGAGTAGTTACATTTGTATAGTCCTAACATTACATTCGGCCCTTTGAAGACAACTGCAAGGCTGATGTGGCCCCTGGTGAAAATGAGTTTGACACCCCTGCTCTAAGAGCTTACTCCTAACCTTTAGGTGGGATTAATCCATACTCTTTCCACCATATGACTCTTCCAAATTATACAGATAAATCAAGAATGGGAATGCTTTTTCTTACAAATCAATCTATGATGGATTCTCTTTAAACAGAAATCCTAAAAATCATTGTTTACTTAAAATTCACAACCATCTACTTCTAAGAGAACAAGAGATGATATAAGATTATCAGGATGTAATACAACATTGACCTTCGAAGGTACACAAAGGTAGAAAAAGCTTCCGGGTATCAGGGATAGGACTGTTACCACAACTAGGCACTGTCTGTACTAAGTTTACTGACAGCTGAGACAAAATAAAAAACACATTATTTTCTGGCAGGTAATACAAATTTATCTGCAAAAAAAATTGTTCCTCAAACAAAATTCAAGTGACACTGCATGGTTTTATAAATAACAAGGACTAATATAAGAGGTAATAGCAAAATATGCTTGTATAAAAGATGAAATTCCATGATTTAAAATATTCATTGATTTACAAAATACTGACATCAACACAACTTAAGAACCCATATATTACACATAAAGTGAAGTACACCTGAAAACAAGAAATCTGATTAATCATTATTGAATACAATGTTAAAAGATTAATTTCTAAGTCTATTATAAATACAAAAAAAAAAAAAATGCCTTTCCCCCCAAATAAACTATGGCAAATTAAAAAAATCAAATTTTTGAATGTCTGTTAATTTCTTCATACCAGTTTTCCAGAACAAGTCATCAATGTAAGTAGACAATTCTAGTCTTGAGAAAAATGTATTTCTAAATATAAAGAATTAATCCCCACATCATATTTAATGATAATTAATAAGAAGTACCTGATCTATTGCATTTGAAAGATGTGATGAGAACACAAATTGTGATATCAAACCTTAGGGATGAGCATACAGCAATTTTCACATATAAATACAAACATAAAAACTGATATTGTCGGCAGAGCTGAAGGAGACAGGATGATGAGACCTTTCAGAGTTCATTTGTATTTTTTCGCAATTTTGTGTGAATTTGTGAATCATCTCATTCCCAAACTACAGATAAATTGAGAATAATTTCCACGAGGAAGAAAAGAGAAAAGAGGAGAGAAGGAGTCACTACAGATGATCCTTCCTGGGAAAAGGGTGGCCAGCACTGAGTTCTAGCCTGTAGACTTAGGGCATCCTACTCATCTCCTCACTGAATCCCTAGAGAACAGACTGGTTGCAAATTGAATCCCAGGGAGGTCCCTACCAGGATTACCTCAGGACCTCAACTCCATTGTCAAACCTTGGCTTTCTGATCAGGATGGACAGTTGGAGCCACGAAATGGATTTCTCCACAAGGGCAGGAAAATACTTTCTTTAACAGTGATTTTTAAGACTAGATGTGAGGACTTCCGGCCAAGATGGAGGCGTAGGCGGACACACTGTGCCTCCTCTCACAACCAAAATTAAGGACAACAAATATTTAGAAACAAGAAAACAACCAGAACTTATAGAAAATTGAACTGTACGGAAGTCCAACAACCATTCATCCAGACCGGTAAGAGGGGCGGAGTCGCAGTAGGAAAAAGTGGAGGTGCGGACCCAGGAACGCAAGTAGCACCGGCTCGCAGTTCCCAGGTGCACG
Source organism: Glossophaga mutica (assembly GCA_039655065.1). Lineage (NCBI taxonomy): Eukaryota > Metazoa > Chordata > Mammalia > Chiroptera > Phyllostomidae > Glossophaga > Glossophaga mutica. The sequence continues at coordinate 82,830,979 of CM077304.1, forward strand.
GGCGGTGGCTGGTGGTCCTGGGGCACACAGGCGGCAGCTGGCGGACCCCGGGCACAGGGGGGCAACTGTGCAGATCCAGTGAGGATGCACAAGGCAGCTGGCTGACCAGGTGGTCCCACATTCGCGCACGCAGACGGTCCAGGCAGAGGGGAAGTGGCGGAAGGGACTGAATCCAGGAGAGAGCGGAGCAGGGGCCATTGTTCCCTCTCAGACCCCGCCCCCACATACAGCGTCACAACCCAGCGACTGGGCTGCCCCACACTGGGGAGCGCCTGAGGCTCCACCCCTCACTACGTAACAGCACGCGCGCATGCGCAGATAATCCAGGTGAAGGGGAAGCGGCGAAAGTGACCGGAGTCCAGAAGAGAGCGGAACAGGCGCCATTCTTCCCTCTCGGACCCCGCCCCCAGCTATAGCATCACAACCCAGCGACTGGGCTGCTAAGGCTCCACCCCTCATACGTAATAGCTGCGACCAGACTAAAACCAAAACAAAACAAAACAAAAAACCCCACCAAAAATGGCTCAAACCGGAGAAAAAATGAAAACGCCGGAGTCAATTCCTCTAAGCAGTGAAGAGATAGCCAACCTATCAGATGCACAGTTCAAAGCACTGGTCATCAAAATGCTCACAGAATTGGTTGATTTTGCTCACAAACTAGATGAAAAAATGCAGGCTACAATACGTGAAATGAAGGAAGACGCATGGGGAACCAATAGAGATGGGAAGAAAACTGCGACTCAAATCAATGGAGTGGACCAGAAGGAAGAAATTAACAACCAAACAGAAAACGAGGAAGAAACAAGAATTCAAAAAAATGAGGAGAGGCTTAGGAACCTCCAGGACATCGTTAAACGTCCCAACATCCGAATTATAGGGGTCCCAGAAGGGGAAGAAGAGCAACAAGTAGAAAACTTATTTCAACAAATAATAAAGGAGAACTTCCCCAATATGGCAAAGGAAATAGACTACCAGGAAGTCCAGGAAGCTCAGAGAGTCCCAAAGAAGTTGGACCCAAGGAGGAACACATCAAGGCACATCGTAATTACATTAGCCAAGATTAAAATGAAGCAGAGAATTCTAGAAGCAGCAAGGGATAAGGGGACAGTCACCTACAAAGGAGTTCCCATCAGACTGTCAGCTCATTTCTCAAAAGAGACCTTCCAGGCAAGAAGGGGCTGGAAAGAAATATTTGAAATCTTGAAAAGCAGGGACCTACATCCAAAATTGCTCTTTCCAGCAAAGCTGTCATTTAGAATGGAAGGACAGATAAAGCGCTTCTCAGATAAGGTCAAGTTCAAGGAGTTCATCATCACCAAGCTCTTATTATATGAAATGTTAAAGGGACTTATCTAAGAAAAAGAAGATCAAAAATATGACAGTGAAAAGACAGCAAACTCACAGCTATTAAGAACCACACCTAAAACAAAAGCAAACTAAGCAAACAGCTAGAACAGGAACAGAACCACAGAAATGGAGATCATATGGAGGGTTAGCAACAGGGGTGTGGGAGGAGGAGGGGGGGAAGGTACAGAGAATGAGTAGCATAGATAGTGGGTAGAAAATAGACAGGGGGAGGGCAAGAATAGTATGGGAAATGTAGAAGCTAAAGAACTTATGACACAAGGACATGAACTAAAGGGGTGAATGTGGGTGGGAGAGGGTGTGCAGGGTGGGGGGAATGATGGGGGAGAAATGGGACAACTGTAATAGCATAATCAATAAAATATATTAAAAAAAAAAACAAACAAAAAAAAAACTGATATTGTTACCAGCAATTATAAAAAGCATAAGCAGGTATTTTTTTCAGGTAACTTGACCAGTTAAAATTCATTGAAAAAAATGTGCCTTACTTGTTCATTAACTTTCTTCTCTTTTTCCAACTCTTTTTCCATGTCCTCCAGTTCCCTATCTTTTTGTTCCAATTGCTTTTCAAGTTGGCGAATTTCATCACGTAAAAACCGGGTGTCACGTCCACCTGTTGACTGCAGTGCCATCTTCAAGTAAAAAACCAAAAGTATAAATCATGTAATCACATTACAGTTGGAGATTCAAATGAATCAACAACAAACAAATAATTATCTTGATTTTAAATTTGTATTACAATCAACATCAGATGTTCAAAATTGTGTTAGCTTAAAAAACATTTTTTTTTAAATTTAACTTATTTAAGCTTTAGTTCACAGGCTGACAACCCCCTAAGCTTTTCCAGAGCCACCCAGAGCTATGAAGAATTGACCATCAATTATGCACGCTCTATAATAGCTTCTGAGCCAGACTAAACTGTGTAGTCACAGAACATAGATGATGAACTATCTAAGTTTCCCCTGAGCATCAGAGCTCTGAAACCAGGCTCCAAAGCACCTTAGCCTCCATTCCAGTTACTGGACCCTGGTGCTCTTAAACTACCCTTAATTTCACACCATAGACTATTTAGAGGACTTTCTAGGATAATGGAAATGTTCTCTACATTCTCCAGTATAGTAGCCATCACCCACATGTGGCTATTGAGCACTTGAAATGTGGCTAGTGAAACAAAAGAATTGAATGTTTAGTTTTAATTATAATGAATTTAAATGTAAATAGCCACAAGTCATTAGCGCTACTGTATTGGACAGCCTACTTGCAAACTGAAGGCTTCTGTACATATCCATTCTTTCTCCCTTCTTCCTTTTGAAGTCTGATCCTTCTATATCACATTCCTTCCCACATTCTTAGGAATCTCTATGTATTTAGTTTCCTAATCATACATTCATATTTTGGCTCTTGGCTTTCTCAAAAGCTGTTTCTTCTACCATACCCTCTGTCACTATTCCTCAAATTCCCATGCGCCTCACTCCACCTGTTATTAGTAATCCTTTGTATATCTTTCTAGACTGTAGGGTCTAAAAGACTATTGAATCTTTTTATTTTGTTCATATTGGATACTCAATTCTTAATAGAATTTAAGGTACATGATAGGCATATAAAATACATGCTGAAAAAGTAATTACAAATACAATATCATTCTTGTGATTTCCAGCCAATAATAATTCAAAATGAAAATAATAACTTCAAATAATAAAACTAACAATTATACCCTAGAGAATACAAAAGGACATACCTCTAGTTCATTTTCCAGTTTCATTACTTTAGTTTTTAATTGATTTTCTATTAAAAAAAAGATGTTTCAATTGGTCAGATTTATCAAGCGTTTAAATAAATTTCAATAAAATAATAAAATTAATTCTTTTTAAAAATTCCATCATGATTATAATACTATAAGAAGAAAAAATACTATTCTATACCAGACCCAGAAGGAGTTAGCTTTCAAAACAAATTGCATATACAAATTTTATAGACTATATTAAAGTTAATTCTCTATGGCTTAATAAATAAATGGAATCCACTATCTAATATCATAAACTTTTCCCAAGGTATTTACCAAATTTTGCTTGTTCTTCTCCAGCTTTATCAACTTCTTCCAAAGCTAGCTCTACTTCTTGAGCTTTCATCTAAACATTAAAAAAAAAAGTGGCTTTAATATGCCTTTACATTAGAACATAAGAACTGAAAATAAGAATTTGATTTCTTCTCCCAATACTTAGTGTCTGCAGTGCCTGTCACATGGAGATAATCAGTAAATGAGACACATTATTTTCTTTCCTAAGGTTATAATTTCTAGATTGTTAACAGTTTAAAACATCTTTGTTTCCTCTTTTCCCTTCAAGTCTTATATCCAGTGTTGCAACTTTTCCCTTTGTAATGTTTTCCACTATCTCTGTTTTCTATTCTGGTCCATTCTCTTTTTTTCTATTCTAATTGTCATTACTCTAGTCCATGATTGTACGTCTAATCTCCTTCGTAATGTTATGTCTAAACAGCTTCAATTCCCTTCAATCTGTCCTATTAACATACCTAATTTTTTTTCCTAAGGCATACTTTTGAATCTATCTACTGTGACTCAAAAATCTTTAATGAATACTCATTGCTGGCAGCATACAATTTAACTTTAAGTCCTCAACAAGGCTATCAAACTATAGATACCCACCATTTATTTCCTCTCCAAGCTGTTATAAACTTTCTATACTTGTCTCCTCAAATGTAAAAGAATATGCACATTTTCACTCTCCATCTCTAGTCTCTCCTTAACATTTTTCCATTGCCTTCCATTTACCTAAAACAATCATCAATCTTTGAGGTTTTCTCACACTTAACTCTCTTCCCTTTCTAACCTTATAAATAGTTACCTGCATTTTTCATTTCTACCTCAGGATTATGCTAACATAATTAACACAGGAACTCCCTATGTTATTTTTAAGCATATTCATTGTTTCCCCTACACATTCTTTTAGTAACTTTAGAGCAAAAAGTGGCAATGTTTTGCACACTAAAATTCTCAATCACATTTGAAGATACCTCATTTCTTAGTGATTGAGATATTACAAAGTACTTTCACAGAGATTAACTCATTTGAATAACAGATCCTTACATTTCTTTAATAGTCAAAACTGTTTTTGAAATCTACTACATACAAACCTTCATTAGTGACTGAGTAATTCTGAAAAGGTGTATCACATTTTCTTGACTTTCATTTTTCAACTCATTTACTTCCACCTAAGTAAACAGAAAAGCAACTATTTTATAACCCTTAAAATATAAAATACTTCCAGTTATACCACTCAGTAATTCAAGGACAACTTAATCATATTTGTGTGTATACATCCATGTACTACTTATCAACTAAGCACCTTGGATAGGGAAACCAATAAATTATCTGCCAATTCTTCTTGACGAGGTAGGTCATCTGGGTCAACTTTTATTATTTCTTTCCAGTTTATATGAGGTGGCATCTTGAACTGTTTAACAATGTTTTACCTTCTGTAACAAAATAGTTGGGTATTAGCATTTTCAAGGTAAAAAGCATTATTGTTTTTACAGCAGTTTACACTTTTTATAGATTACATTATAACTATGGTGTTAACAAAGAGCTATAGCTCCTTAACTATGTAACAGATTAGTGGGTAACAATAGCCTTCATTAAAATTATAGCAGCTGAAACAGTACAATTATCAGTTATTGTACTGTCTAAATAAACTATGACAGCTCCCTTGCTAAAACTAATCTAGGCCAGAACTAAGATTTTCAGTCACCTTCTCCACGCTCTTTACCAGCAAAGCGCGCGCGAACATCTAAAGGTGCCAAGCGCGGGAATGCTTGGAAAGCTGTAACTGACGCCTGGTTCGGAGAGTCAGCAACTGGGGGCGAGGCTGGGGGAGGGCAGAAAATAAACAACTGAGAGAAGTGCATTTGGGTCAGAGTAAATAGGGCTGAAGCAAGAAGGCAGATGGATTGAGGACCAAAAACTAAGGGGAGAGGAAACTGGGTTATTGCACACGGGCCCTGAGACTTAAAGAACCTGCGTGGGAAGAGGTTCGCTGCTCCTGCTCACCAGTATCCACCCACCAAGCCTTGCAAACGGCGGAGGCTTCTTATCCACCGCTTCCACCCCGGGCCCCGCGGCTATGCTTGACGGCTCCCCAGCGCCGTTCCAACCGGGCACTGGATCCCGAGCATTGGTTCCGAGCAAGCAATAGCGGCGGCGCCGGCTGCTAGGCGACCATTCCCCACCCAGCCGAGGCCGGAACAAGGACCCGGATGCAGAAGGAGCCTACATTTCACGACTGTGGGTAATGCTTTACGTTTGAATTCCCCAGCCGGGTTCCTGGACTCGTTTTAAGGACCGGGAGAGGGCGTAGGGTTAGGACTCCGAATCCCAGGGTACAGTTCTTCTTGGTGGCTGTGCATCCTGGGAACTGAAGTCTCTGCGATGTGGAGGTAGGCCTTTCCCGACGTGCAATGCGGGAGGCTGCGACCGTACCCCGGCAGCAGGGAATCTACCCGAGGCGGGAGGCGCAGCACCTACTTAGGCGGGTCTGCGCTGGTGGCCTGAATGAGGTAGATCATGACTGCTCCTTCTGTGGCGTTGCTGGCTGGCCTGTTTTTTCTGAGGTTTCCCTAAGCCATCGCTTGGTGGAACCACTCCCAGGTGAGGTCAGACGGTCGGTCTGCGACCAGAGAGTAATTGAGGGGTGCGGTCCCGGTTTAGGGAAGCTCCTACCATTGGGGAGTAAAGTCCAGATTAGAGTCTGAAAGATGGGAAGACCACACCTTGTCAGGTGTTTGCAAGCTATGGTCCGGGTGATGCTCAGTGTAAAAGGGAGGGGAAAAAGTTTTAGCCTTTTTTTGGGTTCGGAATTTGCCTCCGTTCAGTGGGGGCTGCGCAATTGAGATCCTGATCTGGGCGCGAGGGAAGAACTGAGAAGACGCCGCATCCTTCGACCCCGCCCGCCTTACCTGTAGTGCGTTGATCTTTGCGAATTGAAGGACTTGAAGGTTGAGGAGAGGAGTTGGCATAGAGTGAAGGCTCTGTAGTGGAGGGGTTAGAGCTTGCCTGGCCACTGCTAGAAGTGGAGATAGAAGGGGCCTCGGTATTCACCATTCCTGTTGCTGTCACTTAGTTGGTTACCGAGGCCGCCGTTCTATGAAAAAGCCTTCTCAGGTATTTACAAGTCTTACTTGTGCAAGTTTTGCTCATCCCTCTGCTCTCAGCCTTTCTGAAGTATGATAGACCACTAGGTAACTTTCTCAAGAAGCTGTAGGCTTAAACTTTCAATGGCATTTTCAACTGTTTGGACTAGTGCCTATCTTTTTTCATAAGCATGTTTTTACTATAATTGATAATAATTTTTTTATTGAAAGCAAGTAATAGGTTTCTTTCCAAAACACGTGGTTGCGCAATAGCTCTGAAATATGTTATGCCAAATACTATTGTCTGTTTTTTCAAACCATGCTCTACATTATATACGCAGAACTTAAAACTGGAAATTTGTAACTTTTGACCAGTCTGCCTTTCCCCGCCTAGACTTCACACATAAGTGAGAGCATACAATATCTGTCTTTAACTGACTTATTTCACTTTGCTTAATACCCTTAGGGTCCATTCATGCAAATGACAAATTTTCTTTTTGTGTGTGGTTGATTAGTCATCTATTGGTCTATTGTATATACACTGCATATTCTTTTCTTTCTTTTTTGTTTTTGAGAAAGGGTGGAAGGGGCAAGTAAGAGAGAAGAAAAAAAACCATCAATTTGTTGTTCCGCCTATTTATGCATTCATTGGTTGATGCTTGTATGTGCCCTGACTGTGGGTGGAACCCACAACATTCGTGTGTCAGGACAGTGTGTATCAGGACAAGGCTGTGAGCATTTGACCTACAACAGTCTGCAACAAATAGGAGGGTGCAGACAGCTCTTAGAGACTGACGGTCATTTCCTTCTGATATATACCCAGAAGTGGAATTAGGTATAATACGGTAGTTCTGTTTCTAGTTTTTCAAGGAACCTCCATACTGTTTTACATAGTGGCTGTACCAATTTACATTCCCACCAACAGTACCCATTCTCCCAACACTTATCTCTTGTTTTTGATGACAGCTGTTCTAATAGATATAAAGTGATAGCTCATTGTGGTTTTGATTTGCGTTTCCCTGATGATTTGTGATGAACAGCTTTTCATTTACCCGTCAGCTGTTTGTGTCTTGGGAAAAAATTCCTCTGGCCATTTTTAATCAGGTTATTTGTTGTGTGTGGTGGGTTTCCTCCCTCCCTCCCTCCTCCCTCCTCCCTTCCTTCTTTCCTTCCTTCCTTTTGCTGTTGTGTATGTGAGTTCTTTTATAGTTTGGGTATTAGCCCATTATCAGATATATACTTGTAAATTTTTCTCCTATTTTATAGGTTTTGTTTTCATTTTGTTGATGGTTTCCCTTTGCTGTGCAGAAGTTTTTTAGTTTGACATAGACCCACTTACTTTGACTTCTGTTACCTTTGCTTTTGGTTTTAAATCCAAAAAAGCATTGCTAAGACCAATGTCAAGGGTTAATACATGTTTTCTTCTAGGAGTTGTATGATTCAGAATTTATGTTCAAGTCTTTAATTCATTTTGAGTTGACTTTTGTTGGTATAAGATAGTGGTCCAGTTTGCATTCTTCTGTATGTGGCTCTCCAGTGTTCCCAATACCATTTATTAAAGAGACTGTCTTCTCATTGTATATTCTTGGTCCTTTTGTTTATTTTTGGACTCTCTATTTGGTTTCATTGATCTGTGTGTGTGTTTTTGTACCAGTACCATATTGATCTGCTTACTATAACTTTGTCATTAAATCTTGATAGCAGTCCATGAAATAGGAGCTTACATTGTTCTTGTTTTTCAACTAAGTTAAGAAACTGAGGCTTGGAGCAGTTAAGTACTCTGTTCCAACTTAAATGATTTGCTTGAACACAGATCTTCCTGGCTGGAAGACCTGCTTGTAACTGCTACACTGCCTCGTCAGGCCTGCTGTGAACCAATATTCATAAAGTACGTGTACTTTGATCTTGCAATGTATGTTAAATATTTTATATTCTGATATATAACTTAGTTTACTCAAGAAGTTGAATTAAATATTCTTCACGTTCAGTGATTTTAATTCATAATTTAACAAAATGGGAATAAAATATAATGTTTCTTGAGCATATATTATGCCATGTACTATGCTGAAAACTGAATTTTCATAGTAGAAATCTTATTTCTACTGTGGCACCTTATTTTTCTTGTTTTTTAAATTTATTGTAACTATTATTTCCTATTTATTCTTTTACTAGTTTTATTTTGTCTTTATTAGCCTTTTCTATCCTCTACTTTCCTCGCCCTGTTTTTCTTATTTATATTCCCAGTGACTCAAGGTCCCTAATGTAATGGTAAGTTTTATTCTCATTTTTCAAAAGTGAAAACAGGTTCAGAGAAGCTAAGTAATTTCCTAATAATTAAGGAAGCTAAGATTACAACCCAGAGCTCATTTACAGTGCTGTCTAAAATGTAGAATCTTGCTTATATTTTATTATTTTACCCATTCTAAAAATATTTTTGAACTTGAAATAAGTTAGCTATGGTCTATCAGGGTTGTCCAACCTTTTGGCGTCTCTAGGCCACACTGGAAGAAGTGTCTTGGTCTATACATTAAATACATCATGACAGGTAATCACAAAAGAATCTCACAGTGTTTTAAGTATTGGGCCACATTCATAGCCATCCTGGGCTGCAGGTTGGACACCCCTTGCTAGGTCCTAATACATTGTGGTGTATTTGTAACTAACTCTGAACCACGAAATTTAACTCAAATTCTAGTTTAGTCACTCACTATAATTTTGAGGAAAATTGCTATCACTCACCATTATTTTTCATTAAATTTTCTGCATTAGCTAATTTTCACCAAAAGAAGGGATTTATGTAACAATTTTATAAGTGACTTAATTACAGGAACACTTGCCTGGACCTGCTTTTTTCCTCTCTGGTTTTGTAAGCAGTTTTATCTGCTTACAAAACCTTCACCAGAAAGACTTGCCTTTTATAATTGCTACTACCTCTGTTCTCTGTATCAATCAACCTATGTTCCTCCCTTGCCATTTTGCTGCCTTATCAAGAAAATGAGTTATAGCTTACTTTTCCAGCTTCTAAAATAATGCAAGGCCATAAGAAAGTTAGCATTTACTGTGTGTAGTAAATGTTTTGTTTTGCCTTGTTCTCATGGAGAGGAATCAGAGTGCAGCAAGCCAGTACTTGTCTTCTCTCAACTGGAAGAAACTGGAAAGATTGGTAGGAGTTAGTGTGAATGCAGACTTTGCAAACTTAGCCGGCCAGAGTTTTATGAACTATAAAATAGTAATAAAATATAGTTGATTATCCTTATCAAAAAAGGTATACTCATGAAATTATTGAACTGAGAGGACTTTTCTTTTCAGGCTAAATTTTCCCAGATTTATATAAAATTTTTAACAAGCTTATTATTTTTCTACAATCATACTGTTGTATTATTTAAAAAAAGTGAACAATCGGTACAGTTTTGTTGAAGGAATTATGTTTTCTATGTCTATAATGTAGCTCACAAGCGGTCTTCATTTGTAGTTGAGTTGTCTGCATGTATGCAGTGGCATCCTGTTTTTGTAAGCAGACATAAATCAATCATTTCATTCACCCAGACCATACACATCTGGGTCAATATGCTTGTGTGCCTAGAAAAAGAACTTAAAGTTCCCTGCCTTAGTCTGTTCATGCTGCTTTTAACACAGCACTCAACATTAGGTAGTTTATAAACAACAGGAATTTATTTCTCACAGTTTTGAAGGCTGGGTAAGTCCAAAATCAAAGTAGCAGCAGATTCAGTGGTGAGGACCTACTTCCTTATTCATACCTGGGTGGGAGTAGGGGGATGGGTCTTTTCTCTGTGGCCTGGCAAGGCAGAAGAGGCAAGCAATCTCTTTTATAAGGACATTAATTCTACTTATAAGGGCTTACCCTCATGTTGTAATCACCTCCTAAAGGTCCCACCTCCAAATACCATCGTATTGGGCATTAGGATTTAACCTAAATTTGGTGGGGGAGGATACCAACATCTAGTCTATAGCATTGCCACAACTAACATTGAACAGTAATGTGTTATATTGTTACAGTAATGGCCTCCAGTGCCCCATGCCTCCTTCTGCTTATGCCCTGTAACAGTCTTTCTTTCCCTTGAACCTCTCCACAACGGAGCTGATGACTCGCATGAGAACTAGCTCTCTCTCCCTTGGAGAATCTTCGAAAATTCTATTACTTTGGTCTATTTATAACATCTCCCACATTGATTCTGGGTTTACCTTGCTTGATTGATAATTTAAAAATGCAGTAAGCAGTGAGTTGAAAAGAGCTGTGCTTTGGGCTTGCCTTCCTGTTTTCCTGGAATCACCATTTAAAGAAGTTCAGGCTAACCTACTAGAGGATATGACCACAAGTAGCCAAAATTAGCTTTCTAAGCTAAGACCCCCTACCCTTTATGTGTCTAGCCTTAATCAATCAGGATATCCATATGTACGAATGACCCCAGGCACAAGCAGCGTAAGAAATGTGTGTGTATGTATATCAAATAAAGACATTTATATGAAATAAAGGAGTTACAGATTTATGGGTCTCATAACTTTAAAATTCATAGAGTAGGCTAGAAACTCTCCAGGAGGACTTCATACTACAGTTATGAGGTGGAATTTTTTCTCTGGGTAGGTAATTTCAGTTTTGCTCTTAAGGTGATTCATCTGACTAGATGAGGTCCATCTACATTATGGAGTATATAATCTCCTTTACTTAAAATTATCTGATTGTAGATGTTAACCACATCTACAAAATGCCTTCATAGCAACTCCTAGGTTAGTATTAGAATGCTACTACTACTATTATAGCCGAATCTAGTTGATATATCTAACCATAGTAGTAGCCATCATGAATAATAAACGTTTTTCGAGGCCATTCACTCAGTAAAGATGAGCAACTCATTGATAAACCCACTTGGTGCTTTTTTTTTTTTAAATCCTCACCGAAGGATGTGCCTATTGATTTTAGAGAGAAGGGAAGGGGAAAGTGGGGAGAAACATCAATCATTAAGCACCCCCTGACTGGGGACTGAACCCTCAACCTAGGCATGTGCCATGACTGGGAACTAAACCTACAACCCTTTGGTTTATGGAATGATGCTCTGACCAACCAAGCCACAATGGCCAGGGCCACTTGGTATTTCTTAAACCCTTCATCTGTACCAAGTTTATAAATGGCCAAGATAATTTTAAAAGATTACCCAAGAAAGCTTATTAATGAGAGAAAGGGAGAGAGCTAGTTCTAGTGTATGCTTGTGAGCTCAGTTGTGGATTCATCTGAGGTTCTGCCCCAAAAAAGCCACCTGTTGGAGTAGAAGTTGGAGGTGGAGTGGGGTTGCAAACCCTAAGGAAGGAAGATGAAATAGAGATAAAAGTGTGGCAGGTGGGCACAGATAACCAGGTTCTAGGTAATCACGAACAATAAATTGAACCAAGCACACAGAGTTTATAGCAGAAAGAGAGCAGATTTATTAAGCAATAGTACACTTCACAGAACGTGGGAGCAGGCCAACCCAAAGCAGAGATTGACCCTTAGTAGCTGGAGGGATTCTTTTCTTATAGGGCAGATATTTCCTGGCTAGTTTTGGTAGGCTTTTATTGTGCATGCACAAGTGATTATATTACTTTAAAACTACTGTGCATGTGGTCTTCCATGATTTTCCTTGATTGTCCACTGGGGGAGAGGATCCCACAATGCTAATTTGTTATAATGCTACTGTAATGAAGCAGGGGTCATGTAGCATGTTCTGTTCAGGTGTAGTCATGATTCACCATAATTCAGCGCTTTTTCAGAAGCAGGAACAACCAAGCCAGGGTCTCTGCCCTGTATCTATGTCCTTTGTGCCAGCCCTGGGGTGCCTCTGAAATTTTCTCATTCCTGAGGAACTGGTGTTAGAACAGGGTATACCTGTTCTGTATTGATGTCCTTTGTCTTAGTCCAGGCCCTTCAGAGCTTCCTCACTCCTGACTATCCTCTCAAAAGGAACTTCGGGTGACATCCCAATTATGTGGGATTTTTGTCCCCAAAGAATCCTCTAACACCTATGAGAGTCTCATTGTCAGTTAAGTAAGTGGTTAAACAAGCTCTTTTGCTTTTCTTTCTTTTTTTCTCTCTCTCTATTCTGCTTTACTTCTATAGTGTTCAGAAATTATTTTTAATATAAATGCAAGGTACTACTGCCTCTGGGTTTAAAAAAGAGAGAGAGAGAGATGAATAAACCACATTCCCTATTCCATGACAGCAGGCTTCTCTTTTACAGTGAGCCCAAGTCTGGGGTAAAGGACAATCCCCAAAGTTAAATGAAGTTTAAAGGTTTGATTATTGTGTTGGAATTGAACATTCCAGTTACTTAATGAAACTTTTACAACTGAAAGTGACTGCATAACTTTTTACTACCTAACTATATTCAGAAATCATGATATTTTGTTCTAGTATCTTAAAGTAACATTTTTATAACCTTGTGTTTTTTAAATCTTTAAATTCAGCCTAAAAATATTGTTTATAAAGTATCATGTCACTTTTTTAAAATAACAACTTCAACTGAAAGAACAAAATGGGCACAGTGAAAAACGACCATGTGAGAACACAGGGAGAATGCAGCCACCTCCTAGCCAAGGAGACCGGTCTCAGGAAAAACCAGTTTACCAGCACTTTGATGTTCAACTTCTAGTCTCTGTGAGAAATACATTTCTGTTATATTTAAGCCAGCCAGTCTGTAGTATTTTATTAATAGTAGTCTTAGCAAACTGATACACCATACGTTCCTGTTAGTAAATTTGTAATTTCCCTGAGTGAGTTTTGGTGGCATATAATTTATCTCTGTTGTACTGAAAATATGAGACCTCCTGATGATTTGATGAGCCTTTCTCTTACTCTAACTTGCTTTTGCATTTGTAATATGGTGCCAAAACTAAGTGCTTGGGTGTTCTCCTTTTCTTGTGAGTGTGATGTGCTTCACTTAGTTGCATTTTTCTTTTTTCTAGACATTTTGAATACCTGTGCTAAAGCTGAAATGAGAATCTCAATAAATGAATAAATATTTTTTTTTTAAAAAAGAACTAAATGCCCTTAATCAGCTACATTTAAAACTTGGTTAAATTGCCTTAATTTAAAACTATATTTGTAGTTCTAATGTATTTATTTTTACTCAGTGAATAAATACCAGGCTTAACATGCAAAGTCTCCTCAATACTTAAACTTTTAGAAAGCTGGTATAGTAAAATGAAAAAAAAAAAAAAGAACAAAAGAAAACAATAAAGCCAGTAGATTAAATTTAACACTTTTACAACTCAAGTTCTGTAAAAATTCTAATACTATTTGTATACTTGGCTACATTCTTTTACTTTTATTTTTTAGAGAATTTATATGAGTCAAACTAACAACATATGCTGTGGAGGAAGCAAGAACTCAAATGTTCTGGAGAATAACTGTTTTTGCAGACCTCTTTATGCCTTTGAAATTGAGGGAGGAGGAAATGGAAGGAAAGTTACTTGGAAGTGAGAGAAAGCAAAGTGGGATTGGATTACAAGATAGTTAACAAGATCATGTGCACCCTTCAGGGCGATATTTCAAAGGGGTGTTAACCTGGATGCAGTGAAACAATGGACGGGGCTTGCTTAAAACAAAGGTAAACCTTTTTACTAAAAAATTACATGCCTGGGGCATTACTACCCACCATGACCTACCCATTTAAGAATTTATGATCAGATCACCCTGGGAAGTTACTTTCCGTAGAACCCCATTTTTTTGTCCACAGTTCCCCTTTTTGTTCATAAATCAGTTGAAAGTATGCATTGATGACCAACCTTTTGGCCAGAGTATGGTCTCACAGTGCTAGGAAGGCTTATTCCTAGGAAGTCTCAGTATACCATTGTCTTGTTAACCAGTGGGCATGTTGCAACACTATAACCATGGGATCTAAATTGAGGTCAGATCTTCCCAAAGTGGGAAGAGCAGATAAATGGAAGGCAGTCAGGTATTATGGTCTTCATTGTGATAAAGACACTCTGGATTATTTCTGTCTTGTGAACTATAATGTTCTAAGTTTTTCTATCCGTGTCATTTTTCTAATATTACATTTATATAAGCTATAAAAAGATTATAATTGATACAGAGATATCTGACCAGATCACTGGAAAGTAGCAGGAAGGAGCTGTAGGAGGAGGTTGCCCAAGGACGAGATTTGCTGAGAAGCTGAATGCCTCCAGAGCCCATGGAATTATGGGCGAGGAGATTGGAAATAAAAGAAGTACTCTGGCTCTCGGGCTCTTTTTCCTCCAGGATGCCTAGATGATGGTGCTGCAGCTGCCTACATTCCCAACACATGCTATTTTGAATGGGAAGGAATTCCAGGCACAACCTAGGATCAGGCTGTGCTGGCAGAGGGTGGCAGGGTTATTCTTTGGGTGTTCTGTAGGGAACAGGCTTTGAGGCAGAAGCCTGCCATTCATCCAAAATTGTGTATCTTTTGTATATTACATTGTTTCAGTTTTTAAACTAACCCTGTAGAGATAAGATAACTAAAAACTAACGGGGAAATGATACAACTGAGGTGTTTTAGAGTTTAGCCTTAATTGATAGGTTTAAGACACTCCGGGGTGTCTAAACTTTTGGTGTCCCTAGGCCACACTGGAAGAAGAAGAGTTGTCTTGGGCCACATATTAAATACAGAAATGCTAACGAAAGCTGATGAGCAAAAAAAAAAAAAAAAAAAAAAAAGAGAGAGAGAAGAAAACAGAAAAGATTTTAAGTAAATTTACAATTTTGAATTGTGCCGAATTTATAACCATCCTTGGCCACATGCACAGCTTAAGCAATGGGGTTGGACACCCCACTGGGTTGGAGTGATTAAAGCTGTGACTTGACAGGCTTAAGTAACTGCTTTTGAATAAAGACTCCTTTCCTTTATCTCCAAAGCTTTGCCTCTGGAATTTTGCCTGCAGGGTAGCGTTAGGCAGCAGGATCCCAGTAGCCATTCAGTAATGTTTCAGTTTTCTTATACACGTGCAGTAATCGTAAATATTTGTATCATGTAGAAAAACTCAGAACAACTATAACTATTATGTTTAATATCATTAGCACACAGATAAAGACAAAATGGATTCTGTATTCAACATCAGTCCATAAGTGTACGGGCCTTGTTAATGTCTTGGGATAGCTGTCTCCTGATGTCAGCAGCTTCTCATCCTAGAGGAGTGTTAGATGACTGTTGTAGGTCAAGGTGAATGTCTAGATGTCCATTTGTGGTTAGGTGCCTTTTTTTTCTTTATGAGAAATGTGAATCAGTGAATTAACTCCTTTAAGTATATCTGCATATGAATTAGTTAACACCTGTTAAGTTCCCTTCCAAGGAGATTGGAGGTAGTCTTTTATTTGATGTCTCTTCTAGTAGACCAGAGAATTTCAACCAGTGTGCTGCAAGAGGCACTATGGTGTGCCTCAAGAATTTTTAAAACATGTAATACTTAACTATTGAGTCAGGGACAGTGACCTCTTTTCCCTTAGGTTGTCAAATTAAAAAATATCAACAGCCAATATAGTGATAGCTGTCCAGTGTGAACGAACCAAAATTATACCTAAGTTTTTGGTGTGCTGCAGAATTTTAGTAATTAGTTTATGTGTGCAATGAGATGAAGAAGGTTGAGAATTGCCGCAGTAGACAAAATCTCCTAGTCATAAGCCATGGTGTTTGAAGTCTCTGTATCTCTCGGGAGCATACTATAAAATGAATCAGTTGCTGATTTATCCATTTCTTTTACCTGGTTAATAAGTCCTTGACAATAATAAGAGTGCCTCCTCTGAATAAGATTGGTTCATATGCTCTTTCATCCAAATGTATGAGGTGACCAGTGACTATTTCATAAGGAGAAAGGCTGTTTACAAGAAGGGGTAGATCTCAGATTGAGGACCACTATAGGAAAAGGTTTTGACCAAGGGAGATTAAAAGCTCCTGAAAATTTAACTAGTTGAGTTTTAATTGTACCATTTGTATGGGGGTGATAGGCACAATGACAATGTTATAGAAGAGGCAAAATTGTTACAAATTGATTGCATTTTTTGCCCAGTGAAATGAGTCCCTCCTTTGTAAGTCAGAGGGAATTTCCCAACTGGGAATTAATTCTTCCAATAAAAATTTACCTACCTTTAAGGCTGTTGATTTCCTGTAAGGGAGTGCCTTAGCACATATTTGTGTCCTTGGGATGGTGGCATTTGGATAAAATCCAATCGCCATACTTTAAATGGACCTAAATGGAATGGCAATGTCTCTGGGATCCATGGAGTGATTTTCTAGAGTTATTTGAGACAGATAGAACATCTGCTATGTATTTTATTAGCTACATAGAATGTCCTGGAACTTTGATAATTGCTAGAATTTTCATAACTGTTTTGGTAGCTATATGGTATCTAATAATTCTGCAACCTGTTTTCTATTCTTCATAGACTGCCCTCAGGAAGTTAAGAAGCTTCTCTTTGCTTCCATGACATTCCAAAGTCATTAGTGACACCAAAGGGATGATAACTATCAGAGTAAATATTGTTTTTTGATCTTTGGCCAACTGACAAGCTCTGGTTAGGGTAATTAATTTAGTTTGCTGGGCAGGTCTTATATCAGTTAAATAACAAGTTCCAGTTATATCTACCGTGGAAGTTGCTGCATGTCTAGCTTGGTAATGTCTGTTTGTCTTTGAGATAAGATCCATCTGTAAACCAAATTAAGTCAGCATTATTAATTGGAGATTCCTGTAATCATTGCTAGGAATAACAAAGTGGTCATAAATAAAATGAAATTGTGGGTGTCTTTGTTCTATAAAGAGGACAGAAAGTTGGTAGGTTAATAAGGCTGTTTACATCAAGCTAAAATACGAGGTGGAGAAAGCATGAGTATTTAATAAGAAGCCAGTCAGCTGACTGAGTAGTGCTGAGTATGGTTAAGAGTTCAGCAAAGATTTGACAGGATAAGGATCATAAATGATTGAAGGAGAACCCGTAACTACATTTTATGTTTCTTTGTATTTCACGGCTGTAGCAGAGATGGCCCTCCTACAGGAGGAAGCTCTTTCTCTAATTGCTGGCTATAATATCCTTGATGATCTGGACATCTTGACATCCTGGAGGTCTTTGATGATCTCCATGTTTCTGCATTAGAACTCCTAAAGCATTTATGTTCAAATATGAAAAGGAAGGGAATGTTATTAGTGTCCCAAAAAGGAAGCTTTAGAAAGTTTTTCCTTTAAAGCTTCTAGCTTGTTTCTCTTCAGGGTTCCATTGGATTGAATCAGGTCCATAGAGTGGTTGGGCCATCAATCAAAAATGTGGAACCCAGTTACAAAAGTATCCAGTCAACCCTCTGAAACCTCTAAGCTATTTCTTAGTTCTTGGAAGGGGAAAGAGTAAGATTCCTCTAAGTCTTTTAGAGTTAATTATTAGCCCATTTTTAGATAAAAAAGATGGCCAAGATATTTTACTTGGGGCAAACACAATTGAAGCTTGTCCTCGGACACCTTCTGTCCTTATTAGTTATCAGTTGTTATAGGTTAAATTGTATTCTTTTGGGAGTCTAGTAATGTCCTAGAACATAAAAGTAAATAATCTATTTTGGGTTAGAGTGTAATCTTGAAGAAAATAAACATCATTTAAATCAGCTCTTAGTATCTGAGAAATTGGTGGGACTCTGTGTATATTCCTGGGGTATTACAGTCCAGGTAAATTGGCAAAATTCCCAGGTAAAGTTAAAGAAATAATGACTGTCATAGGTTTCTTTACTGGAAAGATAAGAGAATTATAGGGGCTTGTACATGGAATTATAAACTCTCCTTTTAAGTAATCTTGTATAATGTGCTTGTTTTCAGCTTTAGCACATCATCAGGTCTTAAAGGATATTGGCATATATTAGGTGGAGGCAAAGTATTGTCAGTAGTTATTTTGATAGCAGTGACTAAGGTGATCTTACCAATATGTGTACTGCAAAGAACCCAGAGCTCTGTAAAACATTCTTCAGCAAATGTCAGTTTTAGGATTAGTTTTCTCTTTAGGAGGTTCCTTTAAATCATGATTTTCTCAATTGGTTCTGCATCTGATTTATTTAGTTCTAAATGCATTCCACTTTTATGAGGAAAGGATATGTAAGTGTCATGGGTTTCAAGAAAGTCTCTCCTTATAGGGTGGATTGGGTTAGATTTGACTAGCAAAAATATATTGCCCTGTAAACATTCCATAGTTGAAAGAGAATAGGTTCTGATTTTAAAATGCACATTGGTTGATTGGATATCCCTACCATTTGCACAGAAGTTTTACTCTGAGGGAGAGGGCAACTAATTGAGTAGGGTTAAGAGTAGATAAAGTAGTGCCAGTATCTAGTTTCCCTGTTTATGGTGTAAGAAAACACAGGTCCATCTGCCTGTCTCTTTGAAAGTCAATACTCGAGAGACAGGCTCTGATGTAAAGGAAAGTACTTTGTTCAGATGCCAGTCATTTGGAAGATGGGGGACTCGTCTAAAAGTCCATCTCAACATGTCAATGCAGGCGAAGGTTTTTATAAGGAGGGAGAGGGAAAGCAGAACAAAGCAATCAAGGGGAAGAGATTGAAAGGTTCTCTATGTGCAGATGAGCACAGTCCATTCTGATAAGGCAAGTGATAGTCCAGTGTGTATCCTCCTGGCTTTAGGTTTGGAGGTCAGCAAATCTCCCAGACCTGCAACTCCTGAAGATCAGAGTCTGTATCTTTTGAAGTTAGTTACTAGAATTCTTTTTTTTTTTTTTTTTAATGGTATTGCTATTTTTTTTAATATTTTATTTTATTTATTTTTATTTATTTATTTATCTTTAGAGGGGAAGGGAAGGAGAGAGGGAGAGAAACATCAATGTGCGGTTGCCTCTTGTATGTCCCCTGCTGGGAACTGGCCTGGCAACCCAGGCATGTGCCCTGACTGGGAATCGAACCGCGATCCTTTGGTTCGCAGGCCCGCGCTCAATCCACTGAGCTACACCAGCCAGGGCAAGTTACTAGAATTCTTATACAAACACAAGCTACCCATTAGTAACAGTCAGCATATACAACAGTAGCAAAAGAATATTGTGGGGTGTATTATAGTTTCCCAATGTTACAATGGTAATTTCAGTTTCTCCTAAAGCGTTGCTAAGAAGGGGAAATAAATGTCCTCTCACAATCTTTAGAGCAGCCCTATGCTTACTCCTGTCTTCTTCTTCTTTTTTTTTCCCTAAATCCCATTTCATTTCTGTACAATCCTTTTTAAGATGACATGGCCTTTAAAGCAGACCTCCTTTTCGCCTTATTGAAAAGGTCTTCCAGAAAGTCTGACCTGATTGCTTAGTTGTCGGAGATGGAAATGCATAATTTTAGTAGCTTTATCCTTTTCTTCCTTTTGAATAGTATACATAATTGATCCGCCAGAGTTACTAGTTTATCCCCATTTGTCGTTGGCCAGTTAATTCATGTTGTTTAATCAGAGTTGCAGTCTCCTCATAGAATCCTTTCTGAAATACCAAATTGAGCATTGGATCATTTTGATAATACTTAGAACAGGCAATAATCCTGAATATTGTTTGAAAGTTTTTTTCCCAAAATGTTTTAAGAAAGCAAGTATGGTTTCTTAAAACATTTTTTAAGAACCATTTCCAAATGGTTTTCCAAAATGGTTTTAAGAAAGCAAGATTGTATATTTTAGCTATCAATCATATTTTTTTGCGAACCCAACAGGGTCTTGGAAAATCTTGAGTTAGATTCCTTAATTCTGCTTTAATCCAAGCAGGGCAAATTATTGCTGGTTCCCCTTGACCTGAGATTGGCTTTCCTCTAAAGGGGGCTGCCAAAATTTCTGGTTCTTCTAGCCTGTCCTGATTTGGCTTTCATGCGGTTTCCCCTAAGTCAGTAGAGGGTGGCAGTGGAGAGGAGTAGAAAAGGGAGGGCAAGCCCTGAAAAAGGAGCTCAGAAAGTTGTGGGGTATTGGAGAAAGGGAGAAAATGGGGTATTGGCATTGAGCAGTTTTAGAAGCCTTCTTCAGTTCCAAGACAATCTCTAGAAATTTCTTATTTACTTTCCAAACAGGAAATTTAATCTGAGACTTCAGAGACAGTATTTAAAATTTTCTTGATAACTTCTTTAAGAAAAGAAAGTTCATCTCCTTTTAGAGGCTTCTGTGTTCCAATCAAAATAAGCATTCCATTCATTCAGTTCAATTTTAGAACATGCTTTTTCCAACTGAGCACACGAAAAGAATTTAGAGGTATCAAAAGAGCCCCATTTCGGCCATCTTAAACTGACCTCACTTTTAGTTAAATCTCCCCATTTCTGTAGATACTCACAAGTGGAGGTTCCATACTTATTGTACATAAAACTTGTTCTAGTACTAAAGAATGCTGGCTGTTCTGGACCAGTGGGGCTCACTGGTCCCAGAGGCATGATTTCCCATATTAATTTTAATTTTTCTTTTGAGCCAATTATAAAAGCCTAAATTAAAAGAAGTCATGTAAAAACAGTTCAAATAAAGTCAGGAACCACTTCCTAAAGCAGGTAGGTTCCGGATTCTGAGGGAAGACTCACCCAAGCTCACTGGATGGGAAGGTGGAAAGTGGTGAAGTATGGGCTCCTGCTGCTACCTAGCACCAGGTCCAAGTTTGAGAGTTGGTCCTGGGTGGGCCTCTTCAGATTCCTGCCCCACTACTTCAAGTAAATGTCAACATAAGAATGTGCAGCCTTTAGTGACATTTTATAAAAATTTATTTGCACCAGAGACTGCACACAAATGAGGAAGGAAGACCTCAACAGACTTACATAAATGCTTCAGGGAATAACAGTTTGCAGCTTCTTTTTATGCAGTTGAGATTGAGGAGGGAATGTAAGGAAGTGGGAGAAAGCACAAGTTGGAAATAGGTTACAAAATAGTTAAGATTGGATTATGTGCTTTCTTGAGGGTGATTATAATTTATTGCAAAGATTTGTTCAGGCAGTTGCACAGAAACAATGGACAGGGCTTGCTTAAGGTGAAGATAATCCTTTTAGTAAAAAGCTGTGTGCTTAGAGCATGACTATCCAGCTTGACCCACCTATGTAGGAATTTATGATCAGTAACCCTGTGAGGTTACTTTCCATAGAACTCCTTTTTCATCTACACAATTGTCTTTGTTCTTATGAATTTACAGCCTTTTTTAAAAAATTAATACCTTTTGTGTCATTTTAGCATGTTTGAGAAGGAGCTGTGAGGCAAATAAATATCTGTTGAGTCTTTCCAGTCTTTAAACAAGCACCACCAATTTCTTTCTTGTTTTTCTGTTTTGTTTTGCTTTGTTGTGTTTTGATAAGTATATAACTACAAGTTTATACCATTTAGAGATGGTAAATCATTTCTGGATTCAAGAGAAGCCCTTACAGAGCTCTCCCTCTCAGAGCATGCCTACTCCTTGTCTTTCCCCTTCCTCCCCCCAAGCTTGTTACCATTGCACTTCTCTCTCCTAAACTCCAAGCTCTAAGGGCCTTTCTTTTGCCTCTGTGGTTTGTTTCCTGAGCCTACTCAGTCCAGCTGGCAAACTTCTACTACCTCTGTAACTTTATAAGGAAACTCTCTCTCTCTTTTTAAAAAGATTTTATTTATTTATTTATTTTTAGAGGAGAAGGGAGGGAGAAAGAGGGAGAGAAACATCAGTGTGTGGTTGCCTCTCACGCACCCACTACTGGGGACCTGGCCCGCAACCCAGGCATGTGCCCTGACTGGGGATTGCACCTGTGCGACCCTTTGGTTTGCAGGCCAGTGTACAGTCCACTGAGTCACACCAGCCAGGGCAACTTTCTGTTTTTATATTAAATTTATTGAGGTGGCATTGGTTCATAGGGTCGTATTGGTATACATTTTTGTGATATATGATCTGTATATTGCACTGTGTGCTCACCACCCAAAGTCATATTATCTTCCATCACCATATATTTCACCCCATTACCCTTTACTAACCCCAACCTCCATCCCTCTGGTAATGGTCATGCTGTTGGGAGATGCAAATCAAAACTGAGTTGCTATTGTCAAACAGTAGTTGGGGTCCTGCTGCCCAGCACCACCCTCTGGGCAAAATTCTAGAGGCAAAGGGTTGGTGATAAAGGAAAGGAGTCTTTACTCAAAAGCTACACAATTTTGGAATAACTGCATTCTACATGCATTAGTCACTTAAGCATATCAATTAAGGCTAAATCTAACTCTTTATTTATAACTTTAATCATTTAAGCCTATCTATTAAGTCTAAACTCTTTAATTCCTGAGTTCCCCTTACATTCCCCCTGTTAGTATTAGTTCACAAAATAAAACAATATAAGATAAATAAAGCTACACAATTTTGGAAGAATGGCAAGCTTCTGCCTCAGAGACAGTCCCCTCTAGAACACCCAAAGAATAACCTGCCACCCTGTGCCAGGCCAGCCATATTCTAGGCTGGACCTGGAGTTTCTTCTATCCAAAATACCGTCCTTTGGAAATGCAGATAGATGAGGCACGGTCATCCAGGCATTCTTGAGGAAGACAGGCAGTCACCATCCTTTTATTTTAAATCTTCTGGCACGTAATTCCATGTGCTCCTGAGGTGTTTAGCTTCTCAGCCAATCCCCTCCTAGGCTGTTTACCATTGCCTCCAGCACCCTCCTCCTAGGACCCCTCCTGACTCCTTCCCAGTGATCTGATCAGATCTCTTTGTGTCAGTACCACCTCATACCTGTTAGAATGGCTATTATCAACCAGACAGGCAATAACGAGTGTTGGAGAGGTTGCAGCGAAAAAGGAACCCTATTCACTGTTGGTGGGAGGATACACTGGTATAGACACTATGGAAAACAGTATGGTGATTCTTCAAAAAATTAAGACTAGTTACCATATGACCCAGCAATCCCTCTTCTGGGTATCTGCATGGAATATTTGAATATATTTATTCACAAAGATATATGCACCCCTATGTTCATTGAAGCATTATTCACAGTGGAGAATACATGAAGACAACCAAAACATATTTCAATAGAGTATTGGATAAAGATGTGGTCCACATATACAATAGAAAATTTTCTCAAAAAAAAAGAGAGAGAGTGAGAGAAGCCCTTACATAATTTTCATTTTAATTGAAAACTATATTTCTTCAAAAGGTACAACTAATTTCCTTTCATTAGTCAATGGATTGGGTTTTGCACATCTTTAAAAAGCCTAATATATCCTAAGGTTTTACTCTCTGATTCTAAAGATACTTTAGTATTTTCTCATATATAAATTGTCAATATAAGAAACATCCAAAACTGTAGAGAATTTGCATACGTTTATCTGAGCTAAACTGACAACATGCTGGGAAACAACATTTCAAATGCTGCAAAGAATGACAGTTTTACAGTTTCTTTTATACATTTGTAGTTAAGGAGGAAATGCAAAGAAGATTTACATGAAAGAAAGCAGGGTACAGGATAGCAAACAATATTATATGCTCCTTGAGGGTGGTTATGCCTCTGAGAGATCTGAAAAAGAGCATTTCAAATGTGTGTTAACCTAGATGCACAGAAACAACAGACAGGACTGGTGTAAAGATAAACCATTTACAGGCCTGGAGGTGACTACGCACTATGGCCTTCCCAGTTAGGAATTCATGACCACATCACCCTGGGAGGTTACTTTTGGTCACTGAACTTGTACATATCCCCATTTTCACCCACAAAGTCTTACATATGACTTTAAATTTTTGCCTACAAAAGTTTATTTATTTTCCCAGTTCTGTAAATCAGAAGTTCAAAATGTGTTTCCCTAGACTGACATTGAGACAGATGTCAATAGGACTGTGGTCCTTTGAGAGGCTCTAATGAAAACGTGTTCCTTTGTCTTTTCTAGCTTCTAGAGTCTGCCCTTATTTTTTGCCTTATGGCCCCCAGCCAGTCATCATATTACTCTGATCTCTGCTTTTAGACTCCTCTTAACTCTTTCACTGGTGAGGTCTCTTGCCATATTAAATTGGTTTACCACATAAACCAGGATAATTTCCTCATCTCAAAATACTCAATTTAATCACACCTGTAAAATCTCCTTTTCCATAAGGTAATACATTCACGGATAATAGGATTTGGATATGGGCAATTTTGGTGGCCATGGTTTGTTTTTCCACAAGTGATGATAACACTAAATGGCACTACTCTGGCTGAAAAAGTGTGTTATCAACTTGTTTTTTAAGAATACCTTTCTATTTTATTTTTATTGTAGGGAAAATCTTCAGTATCTTAAATATCTACCAATTCATGTAGTTCTTTTTACTCTTTATACCATTCTCTCAATGAATCCTTTTTAAGCAATAACTTAATTATATATTGTTATGTTTAAAGCCCATTCTCTAAAAAGTATTGTAATCAGAAAAAGAAAATCCATGATGTAGATCTAGATTATAAATTTGTATGCCCCAAAGGTCAAATAGCATAAACCAATCAAATCAATCTCAGTGAAAGATAATGGGATTGTTGTTAATTGTCTAGTATAGAGCTAGCATAACTGCATTCAAGACAAATATTTTTAAAAACCTTTTGGTCAAACTAAACAAGGATGCAGGCTACAAGTTTGGGTCTCTGATTTAGGTAATAGTTGATCTTTAGGTCTATAAAATAATAAAACATAAGTTTTTTTCTACATTTCCAAAAATCCATGATCATTAGTGGTCTTTTCAAATATTTGATTTTTTTTCTTTTTAGTTTTTTTAATGTGTTTTTCATTACCATTTATCCCTATTATACCCTCTTCCACCTCCACCCACCACAGTCACCACACTGTTGTTCATCTCCATGAGTCCTTTTTCTTTTTTGCTCCGTTCCTGCATCCCCCTAACCTCCCTGCCAGGGCTGTCAGACTGTTCTCTATGAGTCTTTCTTTATTTTGCTTGTTAGTTCAGTTTGTTCATTAGATTCCACATGTGAGTGAAACCATATGGTATTTGTCTTTCTCTGCCTGCCTTATTTCACTTAGCATAGTATTCTCCACGTCCATCCACTATTAGAAAGGGTATAATTTTCTTTTTTATTTTTCCTGCCAAGTAGTATTCCACTGAGTAAATGTACCATAGTTGTTTTATCCACTTATGTACTGATGGACACTTGGGCTGCTTCCAAATCTTGACAGTTGTAAATAATACTGCAGTGAACATAGGATGCTTATATTCTTTCAAATTAGTGTTTTATGCTTCTTTGAATAAATTCCCAGAAGTGGAATTGCTGGGTCATAAGGCAGATCCATTTTTAATTTTTTGAGGTAACTCCATACTGCTTTCTGCAGAGGCTGTACCAATCTGCATTGCAACCAACAATGCAAAAGGGCTCCCCTTTCTCCACATCCTCACCAGCACTTGCTGTTTGGTGATTTATTGATGATAGCCATTCTGACTGGGGTGAAGTCATATCTCATTGTGGTTTTAATTTGCATTTGTCTGATGATTAGTAACGTTAAGCATCTTTTCACATATCTGTTGGTCATCTGTATGTCCTCGTTGGAGAAGTATCTCTTTAGGTCCTTTGCCCGATTTTTAATTAAATTGTTGGGTTATTCAGTGTTGAGTTTTGTAAGTTCTTTATAAATTTTGTATATTAACCTCTTATCAGATGAATTGGTGAATATGTTCTCCCATTCTGTGGGCTATCTTTTTATTTTGTTGATGGTCTTTTTGTTTTGATGTAGTCCCATTTGTTTTGTTTTGTTTTTTCTTTTGTTTCCCTTGCGTGGGGAGATCTGTCCAATAAAATATTGCTGTGAACAATGTCCAAGATTTTGCTGCCTGTGTTTTCTTCTAGGATGTTTATGGTTTCAGGTCTAACATTTAAGTCTGTGATCCATTTTTAACTTATTTTTGTGTGCTGTGTAAGAAGGTGGTCTGGTTTGATTTTTCTGCATGTATTTGTCCAATTTTCCCAACACCATTTATTGAATAAACTATCTTTAGCCCATTATATATGTTGCTTCCTTTGTTAAGTATAAATTGACCATAGAGGTGTGGATTTATTTCTGTGCTCTCTATTCTGTTCCATTGAACTGTCTTTTTTTATGCCAGTACCATGCTGTTTTGATTGCTGTGGCCATATAGTATAGTTTAATATTAAGTAGCATGATTCCTCCAACTTTGTTCTTTTTTCTCAAGATCACTGTTTTTATTTGGGGCCTTTTTTGGTTCCATATAAATTTTTGAAATATTGGTTGGAGTTCTGTGAAATACATCATTGGAATCTTGATAGGAATTGCATTGAATCTATAGACTGCTTTGGGTATTATGGACATTTTAATGATGTTAATTCTTCCTATCGGTGCACACAGTATGTGCTTTGATTTATTTGTATCTTCAATTTCTTCAGTGCCTTAGAGTTTTCTGTGTACAGGTCTTTCACATCCTTGGTTAGATTTGTTCTTAGGTATTTTATTCTTTTTGAAGCAATTGTGAATGGGATTGTTTTCTTAGTATCCCTTTCTGATGGTTCATTATTGGCATATAAAAATGCAACAGATTTCTGGATATTAATTTCATATCCTGCTACTTCTACTGAATTCATTTATTAGTTGTAGCATTTTCTAGGTGGAATCTTCAGGCTTCTCAAGCATGTACAGTATCATGTCATCTATAAATGATGAGAGTTTTACCTGTTTTCTTTCCAATTTGGATGCCTTTTATTTTTACTTCTTGTCTGATTGCCATGGCTAGGATTTCCCATACTATGTTCAGTAGAAAAGGTCAAAGTGGACATCTCTGTGTCGTTCCTGATCTTAAGGGGAGCACTTGAAGTTTTTGCCTTTTCAGTATGATGTTATGAACGGTTTTGTCATATATGTAGGTTCTGTTCCCTCTATTCCTACATTGCTGAGAGTTTTTATCATAAATGGGCACTGGATTTTATCAAATTGTTTTTGCATCTATTAATATGATCATGTGGTTTTTATCCTTCATTTTTTTTTACATGGTGAATCACATTTATTGATTTGTGAATGTTGTACCAATCTTCCATTCCCTGTATAAATTCCATTTGATTATGGTGTTTATAGTCTCTTTGATATATTACTGTATTTGGTTTGCTAATATTTTATTGAGGATTTTAATATCTATGTTTATCAGGGATTATGGCCTATAATTTTCCTTCTTTTCTTTTTTTTTTTTTTTTTTGGTGTTTTTAATCTAGTTTTGTAATTAGGATAATTCTGGCTTTATGAAATGAGTTTGGGAGTCTTCACACCTTTTGAATTTTTTTGGAGTAGCTTGAGAAGAATGGGTGTTAGTTCATCTCAGAATGTTTTTGTAAAATTCACCTGTGAAGCCGTATGGTCCAGGACTTTTTTTGTTGGGAGTTTTTGGACTATTGCTTCATTTTCACTAGTTGCAATCTGTCTATTCAGATTCTCTGATTCTTCCTGACTTACTTTTGGAAGATTGGATGTTTCTAGGAATTTATCCATTTTTGTTCAGGTTGTCCAATTTGTTGGCATATAGTTGTTCAGAATATTTTGTTATAGTCCTTTGTATTTCTTTGTTATCAGTTGTTATTTCTCCTCTTTCATTTCTGATTTTATTTGGGTCCTCTCTCTTTCTTGATGAGTCTGGTTAAAGGTTTGCCAGTCGTGTTTAACTTTAGCTCTTGGACTCATTGAGGTTTTTTTAGACTCTATTTCATTTTTCCCTGTTGTCATCTTTATTGTAATTCCCTTCCTCTACTCACTCTGGGCTTTGTTCTTTATCAAGTTCCTTTAAGTGTAAAATTTGTTTATTTGAGCTTTTTCTTATTGAGATAGGCCTATAATGCTATGAATTTACATCTTAGGATTGGTTTTTGTGTATCTCACAGATTTTGGTTTGTTGTGTTCTAATTTTCATTTGTTCCAAGGTACCTTTTGATTTCTTCCTTGATGTCATTGTTGACCCATTAATTCAGAGGTGTCAAGCTCCTTTTCACCGGGGGCCACTTCAGCCTCACAGCTGCCTTCAGAGGGCCAAATGTAATTTTAGGGCTGTATAAATGTAGTTACTTCTTAACAGTTAAGCAAGAGCTCAATGCTGCCACCGGGTAGAAACAAGGTAGAGGGCTGGATTTAGCCCACGAGTCTTGTGTTTGCCACCTATGCAAACATATGTTTTTTTTTTAATAACATGTTATTAAGTTTCCATGTCTTCATGCATTTTTTAGTTTTCTTCTTTTGATTGATTTCTAGTTTCATAACATTGTGGCCAGAGAATATGCTTGATATGATTTCAGTCTTCTTAAATTTATTGAGATTGTTTTGTGTTCTAACGTGTTGTATCCTAGAAAACGTTCCATGTGCACTTGAAAGGAAGGTATTTCTGCTGCTTTGGGGTGAAATGCTCTGAAGATACCAATATACCTTGGTGTAGATCACAGCTGATCTGAGAGATACAAGCAAACTCTTTAAAATATCATTACATATAACGGGTGCATAGATTCAAGGTCATGAGTAGCTGTGTGTTTGTATGTGATTAATGTTGAAGCCATCAGTTTGATTATAACACATGTTTCATAAGGGTATGTGATATTCAGTAGTAAATTGTATTTGAGATATACTGTGTACTAAGAAGTCAGCATTGGTGTTTTTTGTTTTCGTTTTTATTTTTGAATTTTGAAGTCTGTATTGTGTTTTTTTTAATTTTCCATTGAAAATGGTTTGAAAAATGTATCAATTCAGTAATTCATGAGATGTTGAATAACTTCAGCGAATATTATTCAAGTCTTATGGTGAGAATGATAGAGTCAAATGTGAGAATGAAATTGATTTAAAAGATGAGGATTATGTGCAAGTTCATTCAGAAGATTCATATACCGAGTAAGTTATTTCCAGTGAAGAAAGTGAAGTTGAATTAGACATGAAGAGTATTTTTTTTCTTGGAAATGATAAAGAATCAAAATGGAGGAAATATCCAATAAGAAGACAAATTTGAAAAAAGCCACAAAATGTTTTGTGTCAATTTTTGTTAATTCAGCCAAACACAAAAAAATGCCAAGATGGAACTTGAAACTTTGAACTGCTTTATCACAAATAATACTTTAGACCTAATCATATTACATGCAAATAAATACATCGATTATATCTTGAGCCAGTTTTCCTAAGAAATGGATGCTAAATTAATAGACAAAACCGAATTGAAAGCATTTTTAGGCCTTGTACATAGCTGGTTTACATCACAGAAACTGGCTAAATTTGCAGGATTTATGGGCTACAGATGTTACTGGGTTTTTTTTTTTCCCCACATTTGAGCACATACTATTAATGAATGTATCTTGTCAGATACGCATAACCTGTGCTGTAATTTCTTTGACCACAATCTCTGCAGTGCTAAATCTGTTTGATCTAGTTTGTCATTTAAGGCTGTTATTTCCTTGTTGTTTTCTTTCTGAAATCTATTCATTGAAGTTAGTGGACTGTTAAAATCCCCCACTATGACTGTATTTCTATTGATCTTTCACTTTATGTTCATCAAGATTTGCTTTACATATTTTGGTGCTCCTATGTTAGGTGCATAAATGTATACTAGGGTTATATCCTCTTTTTCCCTTTATCTTTATATGTAGTGTTCTCTTTTGTCCCTTACTATAGCTTTGGTTTTAAAGTCTATTTTGTCAGATATAAGTATTGCTACCCCAGCTTTTTTTTCCTTTTCTATTTGCATGAAATATCTTTTTCCATTTCTTTACTTTTAGTTTCTGTGTATATCTTTTGTTCTGACATGAATCTCTTGAGACAGCATATATATGGGTCTTGTTATCTTATCCATTCACCTACCATATGCCTTTAGATTGGAGCATTTTAGTCATTTACATTATTGCCATTTATTTTCTTATTTTTCTCCTCTTCCTCCTCCTCCCCCTCCTAGCACAGCCTTTAACTTTTGTTACAATACTATCCCCATGATGTAGATGTTGTTATGCTTTGTGTTTAAGGGACCCAAAGGTCCCTTAAATGGTCCTAATTTTTTAATTCTTTCTTCTTTTTGATGCTTTACTTGGGTGTTTTCTCTACCTTGTCTTCCAAATTGCTGATTCCATTTTCTGCTTCATCTAACCTACTGTTTATTCCTTCTAGTCTATTATTTATTTCAATATTACATTGTTTATTACTGACTGGTCATTTTTTTATGGTTCCTATGTCTTTTTTCATGGTGTTGCGCATCCTTATAATCATTGTTCTAAATTCTATCTGATAAATTGCTTGCCTCCATTTCATTTAGTTCTTCTGGAGAATTATCTTGTTCTTTCATTTGGGGCCAGTATCTTTGTTTTCCCATTTTGGCTGCCTCTTTGTGTTCATTTCTGTGTATTAGGTAGTTCTGCAAAGACTCAGGTGCTAACCTATGTCAGATGCTGTCTGTGATTGTCCCTAGGCAACCTGTTTGGAACAATCAGCAATCCTCATCTTCTGGCTCCCTCTGCTGGGCCTTAGTGTGTGCAGAAAGAACCAGGCTGTTCATCAAGGCCAGCTTTCACAGCAGTGGGCCTGGCGAAGGGTCAATTAGTTTCAAAACTCCCAGAGATCTGCCTCCTCCTGCAGGCTTTCTGTTAGGCTTAACCAGTGAAATTGCCTCCAGCTTTACTCCTCAGTAGCAGGACGTGAGCTTCACAGGGTGGGGCAGAGTAACTGCTGTGGACAGGGCTAATGCTTCCCCTTAGACCGATGCCACTTGGAGGGGAGTGTTCTGCCCAAGAAAGATGGCTTCTGTAGTATATGGAATGACTCAACACAGGGATCCTGACAGCTGATCCTTCACCTCTCACCAGAGCCACCAACCCCAGACTCTCAATGCATCTCTAATCCACTCTGTCCTCCCTCAGCTGGAGCCCAGGGTAAGTGGCTGCAAATGAAATTTTATGCGTTGGCACCTTAAGAGGATGGCTGCATCTCTAGCTGTCTCCTCCTGGCAGGCAGAAACCCCACTGCTTTTCACCACCAGTGTTATTTGTGTTACTTTCCCACTTCTGATGTTATAGACTGAGGAGCACAACTTGGGGGTTAGACCCAACACTTCTCAGGGGGAACCTCTCAGCTGCTGAAATCTCCAGGACTTCAGCTACTGCCCCTGGGACCCCAGCCAGCCCGCTTGCTTGTACCTTCATGCTCCTTACCAGTCTCGTTTTGTTGAAGTGGTTTATTCCATAAACCCTTGGTTATAAGACCTCTCTACAGCTAGTGTTCAGTGTGTTATTCAGGGCGATTTTTCTATAATTTAGTTGTAATTACAGTTTGGTCCTGGGAGGAGGTAACTTCCACCTACTCTGCCGCCATCTTGGATCAAGTATTTCGTTTTCTCACAAAGATTAAATTAATTAACTTAGTTTCTCACAAGGAGTAGTTTAGATCACATCCTGTGAGTTTTTTTAAGTTATCTTGTATGTGTATATGTGTGTGTGTGTATCTCCATTTCCCAGTTAATCTGTTCTGCAATGATTGTTAAGTTCACTAGTAGTTAGCTAGAAAAATAGGTCTAAAGATTAAATGGTGAAATAAAGGACTGTAATAGAGGTTTGAAAACACATATGAAGGAGCAATCAATTCTGCTTTACGTTAAAAATATGGAGAGGTGATCACCTAATGATTTTTAAGATGAATGACATTTGAGCTGAGCTTTGAAAAATTAGTTTTCTGGGATAATTAGCATTGAGTCTTTATTTTACTTACTAACCCTTCTATTAAAACTGTACTTATTTTGAAAAGAAAAAGAAACATGTTGCTTATTTCATTTTATCTTCATGATTCCTGTCCCCTCCCCCTAGATTTTGTGTACAAGTGCTTTGGAAAAGATGGCTGATATTAGCCTCAAGGAAGTAACCTTAATAGTAGGTGTGGTTACTGCCTGCTATTGGAACAGCCTCTTCTGCGGTTTTGTTTTTGATGATGTTTCAGCAATACTGGATAATAAAGACCTACATCCATCTACACCTTTAAAAACTTTATTTCAGAATGACTTCTGGGGAACCCCTATGTCTGAAGTAAGTAATTACCTTCATAATTACTTTCATATTACTTACAGGAATCTCAGATTTTAAAATATTCTGGTAGTTTATTACTCCTAATTTTTTTATCACCATTGTCATACCAATTAATGGATTCCCCCCCCTAAATTTCATGAGACATAACATGTTTTTTAAAAAATTGGTAGGAAGTTGAAGATATGATTATCTTTTTTAAAGCAGTACTTTTTTCTTTTTTTGGTTATGTACCTTGGCTTACAATCTTCTAAAAAAGAAATAAGTATGTGTGTGTGTGTGTGTGTGTGTGTGTATGTCTGAAAAGCAAATGTGTTAGGAGAGCAATATGTGTAATACAAGTCTGTTTCTGACTCACTGACTTTTTTTTTCCTTTCTTGTGAGTGAGGCAAAAGAGATGACTACTTGTGATATATTTAACCATTTAAAAATACATATAACTTTAAAATAAATTAGACTTTTGTAAACATAGTAAGTATACATACTGCCAATTTTTCTGTAGAAAAAAAATGTGATATATTAAAAATTTTAAATGTGTCATCTTTTACCTAATAATTAATTTGATTTTATATTCAGAACCCAAAAGTTTATTTAATTTTTATTAGGGTAATTTTACTTTGCCAGATTAAATCCCTGCCAGTTTGGGATTATACAGATTGGATTCTAATTTTAGTTTTATTATATAATAGCTGTGTGCAATAGGCATTAATACAGCTTTTAGATGGTCAGTCACTTTCCTAATCTATAAAATAATAATAACTTGAGGATAAATATATGAATTAATATATTTACAGTACCTGGTACGTAGTTGCTGAGACCTAATATATAACATCCTCTTATAGTTATAGTTTGTCAGTCATCGTTGGTGGCTTATTTCTGCATTCTTCAAATTTGGAAGCTTCACAAGCATGGGGATGGGATCTTTATTTCCCTACTCATGAACATATAATAAGTATTACTTCTTAATAAATAATCAGACTATTTTCTTGCAACCCTCCTGTTATCACCCAACTCTAGCCTTTAGAAAAATAAATCTTCTGATAACAAGATAAATCTTTTAATAACATTGTAATGTACACTCTTTTCTAGACAGTTGATTGCCCCTTGTCCCTTACAGTTTAACCCCAGAGACCCTTAGAAATGTGTCCATTTCCCTATCTGATGGCAGTGTCTCTTGTGATTTAATCACGTCATCGAGATTTTGACCTGAAAGTTTAGCTGGTTAGATTAAAGGGCTCATGAAAATTATCATACCATGGTATTTGTGATTTTTCTCAACTTCACAGATGAAAATTTGTGAAGATTTTGTTCAGACCACCTATGAGAACACTAAGAAGTGATAAATTCAGGTGGAATGTATGAACAAATTAGAATAACAATTTATAGTGCGGAGTGTTGCTTCCTCCTATGTTTTTGTTGTTGTTGTTGTTGTTGTTGTTGTTGTTGTTTGAATACTCACCCAAGGACATGCTTATTGGATTTTAGAGAGAGGGGGGAAGAAATATGGATTGGCTGTCTCCTGTACACACCTCGACAGGGGACCGAACCTGCAACCTGGGTATGTGCCTTGACAGGGAATTGAACCTAAGACTTTTTGGCCCGCAGGATTATGTTCCAACCAACTGAGCTCCACTGACCAGGATGACTTCCTAGTATTTTCTGCTAAGTATGTTCTCTCCC
Source organism: Glossophaga mutica (assembly GCA_039655065.1). NCBI lineage: Eukaryota > Metazoa > Chordata > Mammalia > Chiroptera > Phyllostomidae > Glossophaga > Glossophaga mutica. The sequence continues at coordinate 82,865,109 of CM077304.1, forward strand.
AGTAAGGAAAAATTATTCTTGGTATATAGGTGTCATAAGGTTTCTTGACAAGCCTGGAATTAGCACTTTCATAGGACCTAATGATTGATTTATCAAGTAGTGATAGCCTAGAGGCTTGCAAAGGCACAGACCTTTGGGATGATATTCATGCAAATGTAGATCGTAAAGACACATTTTGGATTTAGGACATTCTCCTTGATCTATGTGAGTACTACCACACTAGGGAATCTTTAGACTCTTCTAGTCCTCTCATTGCTTAGAATAATTCCTTTAGTAAGCCCATTCTTTAGATGTATAATACTCTGTTTATTGATATTTTCTTGTATTGCAACCCTGGCTGCACATAACATCTGCCTGGGGCACTTTAAAAAAAATAAATTACCAAGGCTCTACCCAAACCTATTAATTACATTTATCTCGTATTGGTATGCTGGCATCAATATTTTTTCTGTTTTGTCTATGTATTCTCTTTCTTGTTTTTGTGGTATTTGACCAGGTGGGGGTGGGTGCAGGAAGGACATGTGTAAGTTACCCAGGTGATTGGTACAGCCCTGGTTGAGAACCACTGACCAATAACAAGCTGCATTCTTCTGGCATTTGGCCTATGAAATACTGTGTTAAGGTAACTTTTGCAGATATCCTGTCACTATGTTTTGCTATCTGTATATGGAGATTCACATTGACGGGGAACTGTGAGCTTATTTTTTCATTATATTTGCTTATGTTTCTGTTGCCAACCAATACCATGAGCAATTATTTCTTTAATATACCTGAATGTAATAATGATCTGAATTGTCCTGTTTTAATGGAACTCGCTGTTTTACTGTATTTTCACAGAGTAAATTTGATATCTAAGCCAATGGTTATCAACGACAGTGGAATCTTACTTAAATGGATTATTAATAAATTATGTAAATAATTAGTTATATTAATAATTGATCTATATTTTAGTTTTTATTACCTGTGGTATATATACATCTAATAGACCTAATAAAACAATTCTTTATTCTGCAATCAAAAATACCTATACCCTATCACTTTCTTACTTCATCCTTTCAACTTGCAAATATGTTCTAACAGAACCACAATAATATTTTAGGCACCCACAGTGTTTCTAGAGCCTTTTTTGCTTTCTGGTACAATCATGTCAATTCAGTATGATTCGTGCTTTAAAAACAATGTTGTATGCCTAAACTGAAACAAAAAGGATGTATAGGAATTAGCCAAACAGGAAAGAACATTCTAGGTAGACCTCACTTTTGCCGTGTGTGTTTTAATGCAGATACTAAAATGTTCCTGATTTCAAAGTATGTGTTGCTTATGCTTCCCTCTGTTCTGTAGTAGGGATGAACAGGCTGAAGTCTGCCCAACTATGGTAAGTGGTAGGTGGGCAAAGAAGCCGAATAAGCATTCCTTATATAAAATTACAAGAAATTGCCTTGGCCAGGTGACTCATTTGGTTGGAGCAAAATCCCATACACCCAAAGGTTTCAGGTTCAGTTCCCAGTTAGGGCACGTACCTAGGTTGCGGGTTCAATCCCTGGTCAGGGTGTGTATGGGAGCAACTGATCAATGTCTGTCTCCCCCACCCCAAAATCAGTAAACATAGCCTTCAGTGAGGATTTTTAAAAATGTTCTAAAATTACAAGAAATAACTAAGATTGCATTTTATATATTTTTTAATTGTGTGGTTTATTCTTAAACCCGATTTGATTTTTGTCTTAGAATAAAACTGTTTCTGGTTAAATGTAGCTTCTAGTTTATAAAATAAAATTAGTACTTCATATAAAGTTTGATTTATTGTTAATGGAGACTATCATAGCAAAGGTGTCTGTTCTCTTATTTTAAGAAAGTTCTTGCTCTTGTATTACTCTGTGTTGTATTTGGGGATTTTCAGTTTAATGTATTCAGGTTTATACCTCATGGACATTTTTTTCATAAAACAACTAGACAGTACTTTTTGAGCCATCATTCTTTAAACTGCAGTGGTAAGCATTCCATTCTTATATTTCCTTCTAAAAATCTAGCCAGCAGTTATATAAATGTTGGTATTGATAATAGGTTGGGGAGCAGTCTTTGGAGATAATCCTGTGCTCAAACTTGACTAGTACCACTATTTTTCTACTTTTTAAAAGATCTTTGTATTGAAGAGGATTTTATATGTTTTTCCTCTACTGTTACTTCTGTGACTACTATATATTAGAGAGGAAAGTGCCTTGTTCGGGAATTAAGGAAATAGGAATCACAGATTATCTTTTATCTTTGTGTTATTCGAGGGGCATTTCATTATTTTGTTGTTATTTCTCAGCCAAATGTGATACTTTCGTTAATAAATGCAATGATTAGTTTATATAGCTCCCCCCAAAGACCAGAGTACTTTAGTAATCAATGATTGTTTTTTCCTTTTAGGAGAGAAGCCATAAGTCTTATCGCCCTTTAACGGTATTGACATTTCGCTTAAATTATCTGTTTAGTGAACTGAATCCAATGTCGTATCATCTCCTAAATATGATTTTTCATGCTGTGGTCAGTGTGCTATTTCTTAAAGTCTGCAAACTTTTTCTGGACAACAGAAGCAGTGTGATTGCTTCTTTACTCTTCGCAGTACACCCAATACATACTGAAGCTGTAAGTAAGACTGTAAATTAAAGTTTGTTTTACTATTTTTTTATAAAAACTACACAGTGACTATACTGGTATATATATTTAAGAATAATATTCAACCATGACTTTATTAAAGACTCATAAATTACTGTAATAAGTCCAAACACTCCAGTGCACAGAATCTAACTTTCTCTTATGTAAAATTTTTAAATTTAAAATATTTTTTGAAACACAAACATTTATTATCAAGAACATGAGATAAAATCGCTCAAATTTAGTAATGTAACATATAAATGAATACAATTTTATTATTTGCTTATGTTTAAACTGTGTGTGTGTGTGTGTGTGTGTGTGTGTGTGTGTGTGTGTGTGTTGGAGGAGAGTTGTGTCTCCCACTATCTTGAACCTTTTGGTGTCTAGCATTTTTCCAAACATTTACCAAAATGATACATTGTTTTAAATTTTACAGTGAGTTCAGAATATTTTAAAGGGAGAGATTTGGTGTTTTATATTTAAATTTTTAGAATTTAATAGGACTATTTAAAGTTTATTATTTAAACTCTAATTTGCAGGCTTATTATAAGATAAAACTTAATGAATTTCTAATACTTTTGTATTTTAAGAATACTAGTATTTTAAGAAAATATTTAAGAAGTACTTAGCTTTTTTTCTTTTTTTTCTTTTTTAGATTAAGAATTACACTATATATTGTACTATAATTATGTAAGATGTTACCATTGGGGGAAGCTGGGTAAAGGACACAGGGGATCTCTGTCTACAATTTTTGTAACTTCTTGTCTATCCATAATTATTTCATAATAGTATTAATTAATACAAGAACTTTAAAGAGTCACTAATAAATTTACTGTTATGGAATATATACAAATTCACCACATGAGGGCACTCAAAGAATATCTAAGAAGGAAATGTGCACTTGAAAAGTTATAGCAGTTTAGGTTCTGATTAAAGTGCTGTTGCTATTCTGTACAGTTAAAATCTTCAAGATGCTCCTCATTAATATGATGTCCTCTCCTGTCCATTTCTAGGTAACGGGTGTGGTAGGAAGAGCAGAACTTTTGTCATCTATCTTTTTTCTAGCTGCATTTTTGTCATATACCAAATCAAAAGGACGGAATAATTCCATAGGTAAATGTCTTAACATTTAATTTTTTTCTATAGCTGTAAAACTTGATTATGCAATTTTTATCTAATTTAGTGCTGCTTATCAAACATATGCCACACTTGGGGTTTGCCATTATGTATTGTACTACTTTAGCAGGTGTGGACATATGAAAGTATGCAACACCTTTAATATTAAAATTTCTTGCATGTAGTTTATATTTTATCATGACTAACAGATTCTCTACAGTCTAATTTTTTTTAATTACCCTAGGATATAGGAGTTGTAGGTCATTCTTAGTTCCATCTGTTATTACCTGTAAATGATACAACCACCAATATTTCAGTTGTCTTTCTATAAATAACACCTCTGAAAGCTGTGAATTATATTATTAGTCAAAGTTAAAAGCCTATTAGAGTATAGCTTTTATTATGTTTTGATCATAGTTCAGCTGTTTATTGAGTCCCTACCATTTGGCCTACCCTGGTCAGTTTGCACCTTTTAAATCATACTAGCATTTTTTTAAAAACTGGAAAACAGATGGAGGTCACATTTTCCGATAAGAAAACTGAAGCTCAGAACAGTTGCCCAAATTCACAAAGCAGGTCAGGAGTGGATCCAGAATTACCTACAAGTCATTGTTCTTCAATTAATTACTACTAAGTAGTAGCCTTTTAGTTCAAGTTGATGGAGTAAGTTTTTCATTTAAATAGAACTTACGAATATTCTGTTGTGAGTTTTTAAAAGAATAGTATTGATTTAAATGTTTATTAACCTATTTCAGTTTTTAGGGTTTTTTTTAGTAAGAATGGTACTTCACTTTGCCTCATAGTTTTCAGTTTCAGGTTTTTAATAAATTAGATATATTGATCTCTGTGTGTTAATTTTAAGTATTTGTCTTTATTTCAAATTGATAGCTCATTACATATGACACTCAATCTCATAAGTTTAAGTTTCTCTTTTGCAAATTGGCCACCCTACATTTTTTTTTAAAGTTAGTATTTGGTTAGATAATCTTGCACAAAAATTTTTTTAGTTTATATTATATATCTTAATGTTTTGTTTTGAATATGAATGCATAAATTACTTAAATTATTTAAATAATTTTATAGTTTTTTTCTAACATTTATTTATTTTTAGAGAGTGGGGGAGGAAGGGAGGAAGAGAGGGAGAGAAACATCAATGAGTGGTTGCCTCTCTGGGTTACCCTACTGGGGACCTGGCCCACAACTCAGGCTTGTGCCCTGACTGGGAATCGAACCAGTGACTCTTTGGTTCACAGGCTGGCACTCAATCCACTGAGCCTCACCAGCCAGGGCTATTTAAATACATTTTAAAATATATAAAGCACAAGTCACTGGGAAATAGCATACATGTGAGTATATTATAGAATCACAAGTAAAGTTTTTTAGTAATGTTTAATCGCTGTCTAACTTAAAATATCCTTTTGCGGTGTTAAAAAAATTATTTTGTGTAGTTTCATATTTTTCTGTTCTTAAATTGTAGTGTGGACTGCAATTGCATTGACAGTGTTTTTAGTGGCTGTTGCAACACTGTGTAAAGAACAAGGAATAACAGTTGTGGGAATTTGCTGTGTGTATGAAGTATTTATTGCCCAGAGGGTAAGAAGAAATATAAAATTTTTGATGTTGTCATTTATTATTATTTGTTTGATTATAATAAACTTATTTTCAAAATGTATCATTATGTAAGTCAGTCTGATTATCAGTAATAATACCAAAATTTTGCAAGAAACAATCATACTTTAGCTCATACTCACTGAAAATTACTTAACATGTTAGAATGCCTTCACCTTGTTAAAAGCTACTTTTTAAGTTTCAATAATGGAATTGTTAGGCAAGTTGGAATACTTTACGATATAATTAATTATTGGCTAAGATTACTGGGTTCAGTTTTATTCATTATCAGTTCCACAAATTGTTTCATATTTTATAATTATAGTCAATTTCTATCGAATCTTGCATTTAAAAAGTACTACATTGTTGAAAACATTGTAGTATATGGTTATTTATTTAAAACTTTTTTTTTCTTTTCCAGTATACATTGCCATCATTATGTACTACTGTTGGACAGTTTCTCTGTGGAAAGGGTAGTATTCCATTTTCTATGCTGCAGACATTAATAAAACTCATTGTTTTGATGTTCAGTACACTATTACTTGTTGTGATTAGAGTCCAGGTTATTCAGTCCCAGCTTCCAGTATTCACCAGGTATGAATTTCTGTTTTGTTTTTTGTTGTTGTTTTTCCATCCTTTTTAAATTAACTTTGGATTTTAAATGATTGTAAATGTTACAGAAAATCTTTACCTTATATTGAGGTTTTTTAACAGCTTGATTGAGTTATAATTAATATTTTTAAGAGCCTGCATATACTTAAATGTATAAATTCATAAATTTTGAGATATGTATGTACTCATAAAACCACAGTCAAGATATTAGGACCCTCAAACTGGTTAAGTGTTAAGTCTTCTGTATGCTTAGTGATTTTTTTCTACTCTTTCCATTAACTATTGAGAAGAGAATGTTGAAATATCAGACTGTAATTATAGAATTCTCTCTTTTTCCTTTAAGTAGAATCAGGGGTTTGTTTTGTTTTGTTGTTTTTTTGCTTTTGTGTTAAAAGCTCTATTAATATGTGCATGAACATTTTGGATTGTGATTTCCTCCTGGTGAATTGATCTCTGTGTCATTATTAAATGAACTTCTATATCCCAAATTAATAGTCTTGACTCTGAAATTTGCATTGTCTTATACTAATTTAGCCTCTCAAAACATACTGATGTAGTTAGTGTTGTGCAGTTTTTCTTTTTCCATCCTGTTACATTTTATTTATCTATATTTTTATCTTTCAAGTGTGTTTTTTTTTTTTGTAAACTTCATAGAATTGGGTCTTCATTTTTTATTTGGCCATATTATGTGTCTTTTTTAAATATATTTTATTGATTATGCTATTACAGTTGTCCCATTTCCCTCCCGTTCGTTACTCCCCTCTACCCTGTGCACTCCCTCCCAGCCGCATTCCCCCCCTTTAGTTCATGTCCATGGGTCATACATGGAAGTTCTTGGACTTCTACATTTCCTATACTATTTTTAACCTCCCCCTGTCTTTCACCTACCATTTATGCTATATTCTCTATACTTTTTCCCCCTTTCTCCCCATCCACTCCCCAGCTGATAACCCTCCATGTGATCTTCCTTTCTGTGATTCTGTTCCTGTTCTAGTCGTTTGCTTATTTGTTTTTGTTTTAGGTTCGGTTGTCAATAACTGTGAGTTTGTTGTCATTTTACTGTTCATATTTTTAATCTTCTTTTTCTTAGATAAGTCCCTTTAACATTTCATATTATAAGGGCTTGGTGATGATGAACTCATTTAACTTGATCTTATCTGGAAAGCACTTTATCTGCCCTTCCATTCTAAATGATAGCTTTGCTAGATAGAATAATCTTGGATGTAGGTCCTTGCCTTTCATGACTTGGAATAGTTCTTCCCAACTCCTTCTTGCCTGCAAAGTTTCTTTGGAGAAATCAGCTGACGTCTTAAAGGCATTCCTTTGTAGGTAATTGTCTCCTTTTCTCTTGCTGCTTTTAAGATTCTCTCCTTATCTTTAATCTTGGCTAATGTAATTATGATGTGTCTTGGTGTGTTCCTCCTTGAGTCCAAATTCTTTGGGACTCTTTGAGCTATCCTGGCCTTCCTGGAAGTCTGTTTCCTTTGCCGGATTAGGGGAGTTCTCCTTCATTATTTGTGCAACTGGGTTTTCAATTTCTTGCTCTTCCTCTTCTCCTTCAGGTACCCTTATGATTCAGATGTCCTGGACATCTTTACATGAGGTTTCTGAGCCTCTCCTCATTTTTTTTTCCTTTTGAATTCTTGTTCCTTCATTCTGTTGTGGTTGAATGTTTCTTTCTTTCTTCTGGTCCACACCATTGATTTGAGTCCCAGTTTCCTTTCTGTCACTGTTGGTTCTCTGTACATTTTCCTTCATTTCACTTAGCATAGCTTTCATTTTTTCATCTAATTTTCTACCATATTCAACCAATTCTTTGAGCATCCTGATTACCAGTGTTTTGAACTATGCATCTGATAGGTTGGCTGTGTCTTCTTTGCTTAGTTGTATTTTTTTTCTAGAACTTTGATTTGTTCTTTCATTTGGGCCTTTTTTTTTTTGGTCTGGGAGTGCCTCTTAATAGTAAGGGGCAGAACCTTAGGTGTTCGCCAGGGTGGGGCAACCCCAGTTGCTGCGTTGTGATGCTGTATGTGGGGGAGGGGTCCGAGAGGGAACAATGCTGCTGCCTTTGCTCTCTGCTGGTTTTCAGTCATTTCTTCCACTGCCCACAATCAAATTCGGCCCTTCTGGTGCTTGTTCCCCGGTGAGTGGGCTTGCGTATAGGACCCTGTGGGTCTCTCCAGTGAGCTCTCCTGTGAGACTGAAAGTTTCTCCCACTGCCTCAGCCCCCACAGGTTTGAGGCTTTATTTCCCTGCGCTAGAACCTTGGGTTGTGCAATCTGCCTCATCCCCATTTGTTCCTCGTGGTTTATCTGCAAATGAATGCGGGACCACCCCTTCCACAACCAGCCACTTCACCAGGTCCGCCAGCCACCCCTTGCTCGCCAGCCGCCATTTTGCCATGAGTCCACTCCACCCAGCTGCCTGTCTCTGCCCCTCCTACTGGTCTAGATGAATGTTTCTTCTTCAACTCGTTAGTTGTCAGACTTCTATACAGTTCGATTTTCTGTCAGTTCTGGTTGTTTTTTGTTTTTAAATTTGTTACTGTCCTTCTGGTTGTGCAAGGAGGCATAGTGTGTCTACCTACGCCTCCATCTTGGCTAGATGTCCATAATACTATGTGTCTTTTAAAGGGAGTGTTTCAGATAGTTACATGAAATACAATTACTGATGTAGTTTGATGTAAATCTACCATCTTGCTAATGGTATTTTGGGTTTTTGGGGGGGGGGTGTTGTTTGTTTTTTGTCCTATCACTCTCTTTGTTCTCTTTTTTCTCTCTTCATTTGGATTGAGTATTTTCTTTATTATTCCATTTTTACCACCTGTTGGCTTTTAATCCTAAAAGCTGTAAAATTGTTATTTATATAATTGTCATTTATATAATAATAAATTGTTAAACAATTATTATTGTTAATAATAATCCTAAATTGTTATTTATATAATAATAAATGAACTCTGAATAGTGGATTACAGCTTTGTATTCAGTTCTGTTGGTTACTTTGAGAATTCAACTTCTGATTCTCAAGGTTTATTATTTTTCGTATATGTAGATATTTAAATATGAAAAATTTTAATGATATTACTTGTTCAAATAGTATTTACTTTTTCTCAGTCATTTGATATTTTTAAGAAGACCAGTTCAAATAAGTAGTACAAGTTGACTTTTCATTGACTTACTCATTTTAAAATGAGAAATTAGTTTTTTTAAGCACTGTAAAACAATATAGCGAATAAAATTTAGAACAGAACATAAAGAAAAAGTGAAGTTATTATTTTGAAATATACTTTAAAACAGTGATTTGACTTAGTTTTCAGGAAATGGGCTAAAGTAATGAAATGTACATTAAATACTTCATGGCCTGGGAAAATGTAAACTAGAATATCAGCTTATATTGACACATACTAGAAGAAAAAGTAGAAACATAGGATTGGGGACCAAAAAACCCCCAAAATTATCTTCTGGAGGATGGGCCTCTTATAGCTAGGTGAGTGTTCTAGGAACCCAGCTGTGTCAGTGCACTAACTGGCATTTTTGAGGCTGTGCCAGCCTCAGTGAATTTGTTCTGAAGACTCTTTCCACATGTTTGCCCCTTTCGTAATGGGTGATTGACAAGCACACCTGCACACACTGTGCTCAGTGTTCAGCAATTTTTGACCAAAAAAGGCATGATACCTGTGCCCCACCCCCTCCATTCACCTGATCTCGACTGGATAAAGAAAGTCCTTGAAGTGGATCATTTTGCCAGTGTGGAAGAGGTGAAACAAAAAAAAAAAAGGCAGAAGCACTAAAAGCCATCAAAATCAGCAAGTTCGAAAACTGTTTTGAGCAATGAATAAAATGTCTTACTATAGTTGTACTGCATCAAATAGAGAGTACTTTGAAGGGGATTGAAGTTTAAATATGTAAAAATAAATACACAATTTTTTAAAAATTCCATTTTGGGGGTGTTCCCCCTTGTGTTACATGTTACATAGGTCTATACAGTTAGTATTCTATGCTGAAAATTTGGTTTTTAGCTTCCTAGAAATCTAAAAGAGGAAAAGCTCACAAGTGATATAGCTTTCTCTGTGACAAGAGAAATACATAGTAATTTTTTTCTAGGAAGCATAATTTTTATCGGCATTTAGTGCTGAAAGAAACTTCTCATTTAGAAAAACATTGGTTAGTGTTCTTAGGACTCATATATCACATACAACACTGAATCTTACCGAACTTTTCTTACTACTTTTAATCTGAAGGTCATAATTTAATGAAAGCACTTCAGCAGAGTGTCATAATATTGCAGTAGGCATTTCTGGATTATTCTTGTAAAAAGCTAGAAATAGATAACCTGCTTATCCTTCAATCAGCTTTTCATAACTACTACTTCTCTCAACTAGACATTTCATACAGATTAGACACTTTAAACTCTGACAGGAATCTGAGGTATTGATAAAAAAATATGTATGTATTCTGTTTAATGACAAAAATATAAAGTATTGCTTTTATTATTATATCATTCAATATTTTAGTTATATACTAAGTTTATGTTAAAGTGTTTTAGTTTGAGTAATTTTTTTTCAATCTTTATGCAGATTTGATAACCCAGCTGCTGTAAGCCCAACTCCAACAAGACAGCTAACTTTTAACTACCTCCTTCCTGTGAATGCTTGGCTTCTGTTAAATCCTTCAGAGCTCTGCTGTGATTGGACAATGGGAACAATACCACTTATAGAGTCATTTCTAGATATTCGAAATGTTGCCACATTTACTTTCTTTTGTTTTTTGGGAGCTTTGGGAATATTTGGTCTCAGATACCCTGGTAATTCCTCCAAAACTGTTTTAATGGTAAGAAACTTTCTTCATTTTTCAGATGATATTACATTACATTGATTCATTAAGAGACTGCTTTTAATTCATCAAAAACATCTTTTTAGAAGCAGAATGTTTCTTTTTTCAACATCACTCTAATTTATGCACTTATTTTAGGTTATCCTAAAATTATATATCAGAATTTGAAACGCGTGCATAATTTGACATATATTCACATGTAAAATAAAAACTGCTTATGAAATTTTTTAATTTGGTAAAAACTCATATCATGAGGTATCTCTTTGGCATCATTTTCTTATATATTTTTTTACCTTTTTACCCAACTTGACAATACACTTTTGAAGAAATATACCATATTATACACTTGTTGGGGGGGGGGGGTTACAGAGAAGAGTGTCATTGGAGATATGTAGCTAGTAATATATAGCTCTTTCATTCTCATTATTCTCATTAGCAAGATTTTCATTACTCCCTAAGATATTCCTTACTCTGTTCAAAGAACTCTGAAAGTCATGTTGTTGTTTTTCTGAAGTCTCTTTCTTTATAAATTTTTTACTGTGCCCTTCCTCAGTTCTTACTCATAATAGTTCTAATGCCCTTCTTTTAAATTATTGAAGACAATAACAATCTTTAATATTTTCTTGAACAGTTGCTGTATGCCAGAAAGTATTTTTAATAATTTCCAAATATATTTTCCATTGTTATCCAGTAGTTTATTAAATAATTTTTTATTGCAACCTATTGCCAGTCAGCATTTAAGCACTAAGTGTATGGTAATAAAAAGAAATAAAGGGTCCTCATTTCCAGGGAAATTTTATTCTAGAGAAATTTGAGATAAAGAGAAGACTGATAGAATATAGGGTTATGGGGAAAGATTAAATTTACTATTATCTTTGGACCTAATGAATGTAGATACTTTGTAACATACTAGTGTAGTGAAGATTTTGAATATCCCTTTGTCCCTGGAGTTCAGAGAAGCCTAAACTACAGATAAAAATTTGATTGGTTGGTATAGAGCTAGTAATTGAAACCAGAATGTAGTAAGAAGGCCTGTGGAGACGCTACAGAGCAGGCTTTCTCAACTGGGTGTTTGCCACATTTCTCAAAGATGGAAACTAGCTAGTACAAGTCTAGATACGTAAAAGTTCATTCATACATATAATGAATGCCTTAGTGTTTGGTCTTTAGTCTCTCAGAAAATAGTTGAAGGGGCTGCATAGAGTGAAAGAGAAGAAGCTTACAACTAGGTCTTGAAAAACTCCCATTATTTAGATATGTAGAGGAGAATGAACCTAAATAGGAGCTAGAACAAATGGACAGAAGAATAGGAAAGTGTTCAAAAGGCAGAATGGTTAACACTAACAGGTGCTGTTAAATAGAAAAGTTGGATTTGACCTCTTTTAGGTGTAATATTTACTTTAGTGAATTTATTTCTGTCAAGTGATTTGATTAGGAGATCAGGGAGCGAAGATAGCTAGTGTCGATAACCTACTGGGTTAATGTTGAATATTTCAGAGGATAAGACAAACTTGAAATTATTACCTTACTTAGTAAGAAAAGGCCACTGGTCAGGCAGTGACTGCCAGCATAACAACTGCTGATCTTATGTAAGTAGGGCTTGGGAGAACATAAAGACTTAGAACTGGTGGACTTTCAGAGGTGGGAGTGGGTTGATATTGGAGGTAAGCAGTTGATTGGCACTTAGAACCACTTTCATTGTAAGACTCAGTTGGCTGACATTTAGAAGCAAGGCAGTGAAGGAGGGTTGGCTTACAAAAACATATTCATGGAGTTGAAATGTTGATTAAGTGTAGTTAAAATCAGCTACTTGCTATGGTGGCTGCAAAAGTCTTTTCTTGAGAGTGTAAGAACTTGTTTTTTACCCAAGGGACCTAATGAGTAGTTAAGGTAGCTTAAAGATACATTGTTAAAAGAATACTTTTAAGGTTGGAGAGGAAAGAGCATGTTTAAGTATAGATTGCAGTTGATTAGAAAGTTGCTGAGTAAATGAAAGAAGCAATAATAATGGTGAGATTTGTGAGGAACAGGAGGATATAGACCTCAGGTTTGGCCGGAGATAGATTAATGGAGACACCTTTTGTTACAGAGGATGGAAATGAGCATGAATGTGGATGTTTTACGTTTAGTAACAAGGAATTGAAGGAATTTTATGGCTTTAGTTTTCTAAGTTTGGAAGTGACATGAGTTAAAATTTTAAATAAGGTAGTCAAGATTCAAGATAGTCCAAGAAAATTGGAATGAACCTACCAAAGAAACCTAGGAATCCTGAGCAGTCTTAAGGATCAGTTTGAAGTTATTGATCATGAATTTGTGATATTAATCTATTCTTTTTGGGAACTTCCTCTAGTAGTGTTTGTTGCTCAGATAAATGCAAACAAAGCAGATGTATGGTAGATACTATCTACAGCTGAGGTTCATCTAAAAGAAAGATAAAAAAAGGGGATAGGTGAATTTAAAACTTTTGCAAAAAAAAAGAATAATGTGTAATATAAGCTGAATAGAAAATAGAGGATGTGCCCTGAGTGGTGTGGCTCAGTGGGTTGGGTGTTGTCCCATGGACCAAAAGGTTGCTGTTTCAGTTCCTGGTCACGGCACATGCCTGAGTTGCAGACCAAGTCCCAGAGGCAACCAATCAATGTTTCTATCCCTCTCCAGCTCCCTCCCTTCCCCTCTCTCTAAAAGTAAACAAATAAAATCTTTAAAAAGAAAAAAGAAAACAGGATCAGAGGATAGTGTCAATGAAATAAGTACGCATTTAGATAAATTTCATTTTATGTGTATGAAAGAGGAACAGTTGGGACCTTAGGTATAACTGCTTTGAATAAAGTTGTAAACATGCTATTTTTTATGGTGATATTTTCTGAAGATCTCTAGAAGGGATAAGTAGATCAAAGTAGTACCTACCAAATACCAGATATCAAGTTAAGTATTTATTAAATAAAATGACACCGTATCTCAACACTATCATGTAAGTAGTTAATTTTATTTATAAAAAGTCGCAAATGGGGTTGATTAGTTTACCTTATGTTACATAGGAAGTAAGAAGTGAAACAAATTCATCTCCAAACTTTGTTCTTTCCACTATCGTGCTCCCTTTCAAAGAGAGTTTAAATCACTGGTGGAGGAAGGAAATTATGTTAGATAGAGTGAACTAGGTTGGCATACATTAATAGAGAGCATATTAGAACTTCTAAGTTAATAATTAGCAGAGCCATTCCTTATCTAAGAACCAGTTGATTTGGGAGAAGATTACTTTTCTTTTTTGCGTAGCTAATGTATCAGTCCCTGATGCATCTTTGGATCAATTTAATACTTACAATTCTTTCAAGTGAAATTGTTTTAGGGCAGCCATGAATTAATAGGGAATTGTTTTTTTTAAGGACTGTATATTAAGGAACATTCTGTCCCTCAGCTAGGTGATTATTTTTATCAAGCACTTCTGGGAAATATAAAGTGAATTATGTACTTTTAATGTTTTACCTTTTTGATTAAAAGAAAACGAAACTTTTAGATACATAAATTGGTCTGATACTGAACAATATAATGGTAGTGCTTTTCTTCAGATTCAGTATTACCTCATTAGAGATCATGAATTTGTGATTCATGGAGAACGTATTTTTTTAATATATATAGATGTCTTCATTTATATTTTAGTAATAAAGAGCAGACATTCTTGACTCTTAGACTTATGAAGCTGAAGGAACAACTTACTCTGTTAGGTACTATAAAACAAATCAAAGTAACAAAATATGGAACCATATGTCTATAGAAACATGTTCTAATGATGGCTTACTTGTTTTCTTCCTCAAGTCATTTGCGTCATACTTTTTGTAATGGCTTTATAACCTGGAAACTATATACCATCCCTTTTTCAAAATGAACAAAATATACTGTGCATTTTTGAGATGCTTTATTTCAGTTAGAATTTTAGAAATTCTTGTTAGAATTTCTTAGAAATCTTAGAATATTAGGCTAAAAGATTATTGATTTAAACAGAAGCAATTTTATTCTTAAACATATACTAAGCCTCTGTTAAATGTATGTGATTCATCAGAATATTATGCAAAGTAACACTGAGGTATAGAAGTATCAATCTATTGTCTGAAACACACCTTATCGATTTCCAATATGATGTCGTTATTTAAAATAGTAACAAAAACTGACACATTTAGCTATTTATCAACCTTTGTGGTTTTGTTTTGTTAAAACCTATTAACATCTTTCTCTGTCAGTTTATCACATGCACATTAGTTACATGTATAAAAATTATCAATGTCTTATTTTAGATACATTTTCAGAAAAGACTTATTTAATTGGATGAACCTTAGTTATAAGTTCAAACATTCAAGAAGACTTCATCTCTCACATTGTTGACATACATTTTTGTTATTATCCCTAAGTTGCCTTCATGTTTAAATAATATTCTCTATAATATTAAATTATAATGTTATAATATTAATAACATTTCCAAATTATATGACAAAATATTTGGATTTGACTCTTGAGTGTTCTTATATTTTTTAATTTAATGAAATATCTTCTTTTTCTTGTAGGCACTTTGTTTAATGGCATTACCATTTATTCCTGCATCAAACCTTTTTTTTCCAGTTGGATTTGTTGTTGCTGAGCGAGTATTATATGTTCCTAGCATGGGGTTCTGTATTTTGGTGGCCCATGGATGGTGCAAAATATCAACAAAAAGGTGAATTTCAATATAAGTTTATATAATGCTTACTAACTATAGAATCAAATGTGATACATTTAAGTATTTAAGTGGTTCTTTAATTTGGTCTTATAAGTCATACTTGTATACTTCTCTGTTTTTCACTTTATAGTCTCATTTTTATGTAATTCAGGTTAGGAAAGCTCCATCGCATTTACCGCATCCTAAGTTCTTCATATCTGTATAATTTTATTTTATAGCCTGAGACGTAAACTTTGAGTAAGACCCAAATGAAAGCAAGAATATTATTGAGACTAAAGTTAAGAATGACCACTGTCACTCCATACACAATGAACTAAGATATAGGCTTCTTAAGTGAGTTATATATAATGAGTTCATAATATATGAAATGTACAGGGTAGGGCAAAAGTAGGTTTGCAGTTGTTTGTATGGAAAATAATACAAGGATAAACTCTTTTGCATACTCACAACTGTGAGTACTATCATTTCTTGCTCTCATTGGTAGCTTCATCATAACCACCATGTCCTAATTGCCTTAAAACTAACAGTTAAGGAACAGAATAGTCAAACTGAATGTATTCAATACATGGGCACTGTCTCTTCTTTCTTTCTCACTTCCAGTCACCCTTCAACACATAGAATTCTGACTTTTCTCTATATCACCTACTAGCGTAGATAACAAATTGCCTCCTGGTAGCTAAATTTAGTCAAGGCTTTTATTTAAAATTTATTTCTCAGGCACCTGTAAAAGGTCTCTCTAGGTTCTCTTTCACATCTGTTTATTTCTGCTCTCTTGTCTGATTTCTTCTTGCTGTGCCTGCTTTTTAAATATTTATTATTTCTGAGTTTTACTCATAACCATTTGTATCATACTACATATTTTCCCATCTATGTCTACAGTTTTCACTACTGTCTGCCAAACCTTTCCCCTTAGCATTGACCTATATATCCTAATATAATCAGTACCAGTTTTTTAGTGCCTATCCTGTGCCTGATGCCCTGGGAGACCATTTAGATTTGTTTTCTCATTTGATCTTGACATTCCTTAACTTTGTTTTTGTACATGTTAAAATAGAAGATCATACAGGTTACCTAAAATGTTACGCAAAATCACATAGCTAGTAAGTAGCCGTCTTGTTTCAAATGTACCATGTTTTTTTCTGATCCATTCACTCTTATTCTGGTTAAGTGTGTCTATCAAAATGAAAGAAATTGAACTGTGTTACCAGGGCAAAAACACAGATTTAGAGAACACTAGTACCAAATGAGATCATAGGGATTATTGAAGTATAATCATCTTTTTATAGACAAGGAATCGAGTCTCAAAAAATTAGCCTGAAGTGTATGATTTGCATTTATTTTATAAAGAGTGAAGTTTACTCTGACTTTTAATAAACAATTTTAGCTTTGTTTAAAATTTAAAATTATTCCAAGAATGTCATGATAATCTGTGGTATGTAATTGTAAGCAGAAATGTTTTAAAATGTAGCCAGTGATAAGATTGACCCTTTTTAAATACCAGGTAAGAATATTCAAGTTGTAGGTAGTGGTACAAAGGACTCTAAATATAAAAAGTCATAATTAAATCTTTTTTATCAATTTTTGTTTTTAAATCTAAGCAAAACTTTTGAAGTAGAGGTAAACATTGAAATATTTAATATGACTGAAGTGGAAGGTAGTATTCAGATATTTAAGTTTTTGATGTTGTTCTCTCTGAAGTTGGATAATTACTAGAACAATCCCTACTTTTTAGAATAAGTTCAGAAAGGACATTGGGGTTTTTTTAAACATATTTCTTCTGTTCTAAAAGATAAAATGCTTTTGGTGATATAGACAATGTTTTTGCTTTATTTTTTTCCTCTTAAACAGTGTATTTAAAAAGTTATCCTGGGTTTGTCTGTCTTTGGTGATATTCACTCATGCCTTAAAAACACTCCACAGAAATTGGGATTGGGAGTCTGAGTATACGTTGTTTATGTCAGCCTTGAAGGTAAAGTATTATCCAGAATGACAGGAAAGTATGTCATCAATTACTTTTTATAGCCATGTCTAAGATGCTTTAACTTTTTAATTTTTAATTAGACATTTGACTATCAATATTAAGTACTTCACCAAAAAATTAATAAAAATAATTTGTTCTTTATATAATATATACCTTAACTAGTGCTTTGAACTTACTTGTATTTCCACAATATATATAATAATTTCCTAAATGCTATACAGTTGTTAGAAATGTAAATGATAAAACGTTTAAATAGGAATACTGTATTTCATTGGTTCTTAACGTACAATTTTTTTAACCTTTCAACATATCTGAAGTTATAATAAATCTTACATTGAAAGGCATCTTACAATTAATTAGTGACCTTTTTTCTTAATAGTATATAAAATAACAGTGAGTTTTAATAATTGCTGACATATTAGAGCCAATGAAGTAAAATAATGGCAAAAAAATGGCAACCTATTATGTGAAAGATAACCAACCAATGGTTACAATACTATAGGAAAATAGGAACTGGCAGAATGGATTGATAAAGCATTTCTGTGACATGGACAATATAATAGGAATAAGGTCTTTTTAAAAATAATAAAATGTGTTTTCAGTAAATAAAAGTTACAGGCAGAGATTTTTCTTTCTTTTTTTTTTTTTCAGATACTCCCTTACCAACACCTCTCTTAAAATCTCTAAATTCTTGCCTTCCTTTCGGCTATCTCAGTATTCTCCATTGCCTAGCTTTATTGGATCACTGCCTGTTCCAGTAATCTATATGACTTCTTGATTTGACATCTATTTAAGATTACATGGCTTTCTTCTTGTATCACTCAGTGAATCTACTGCTTCCCCTAGTTCAGAAGTCTGCAAATCAGTGAGACTTCATTACCATTATTATTAATTCATCCTTCTGGATTACCAGGGGTGCCTCCTAATCTTCGGGAATTTTGCTTGTCCTTGCTTTCAGGACAATGCTCAAAACCCAATCACTTTATAGCTAGGTTCCACCCCTCTGCCTGCAGGAACACCATGTCCATGTCCATGTGTGAACTCTGAAAACACAAATCAATTTAGAGCTTTATTCTCAGGGTTCTTGTAACCATGATAAGACTACATAAGTAGCTTTATGTGCAACCTAAAATTATGTTGTTAGTGCAATGTTAAACATATTCTCATGTTCAAATACCTTTTCTCCCAAAAGAATACAAGTAGTAGAAAAGACTTTTCAAACAGCACTATGAGTTGATCAAATAAAATTTTCAGTAAAATTCTAATATATAAAACAGATGAAATTAAACTGCTGTGGTATTGGTATGTTGATTTTGAAAGGAGGGAGAGGGTAAATTAGATGAAGTTGTTTTCATTTGGCTTCTTCCTCAACTCTGGGAACATCTTAGTGGAACACTGTATTCCAGTAGTGTACCAAACACATCCTTATCTCTGTTAATTGGAGTCCTTTTTTATTTTTCCCCTGGGAGAAAATCCTAATGGTATCTTTTCCTGTTTCATTGAGATACAATTGACATAAATTTTTATTAGTTTAAAATATATAACATAATGATTTGGTATATATATATATATATATATATATATATAAAATGAAAGATTACCACAGTAAGTTTATTTAACATCTATCACCTTACATGTCTACAAATTTTTTTCTTGTGATGAGAACCTTTAAAATCTACATTCCTATCAGTTTTCAAATATACAATACAGTATTGTTAACTGAAGTCACCATGCTGCACATTGCATCCTCAGAACTTAGTAAGTTTGTAACTGGAAATATGTACCTTTTGACCACCTTCACCCATTTATGGACATCTCCATGGAACACTGAGTTCCTGATACTATATCAGACAAATATCTGTGTTAATTGAGTCATATTTTTTAATTTGGCCTATCCTGACACTTTAAAACATTTTTAATTATATTTTTCCATTACCATTTATCCCCCTAACATCCTCCTAATATCCTCCCACAATCACCACACTGTTGTCCATGTCATGAGTCCTTTTCCCTTTTTGCTCCATCCGTTCACCCCCTAACTCCACCCCCACAGCTGTCTTCCTGTTCTCTATGAGTTTGTCTCTATTTTGCTTGTTAGTTCAGTTTTTTTAATTAGATTCTGCATATGAGTGATAGAGTGATATTTTTTAATTGTAACTAATTTCTATCTATATTTGTATATTTTAGGTAAATAAAAATAATGCCAAATTATGGAATAATGTGGGTCATGCTCTGGAAAATGAAAAGAACTTTGAGAGAGCTTTGAAATACTTCCTACAGGCTACCCATGTTCAGCCAGGTAAGCATTATTAATTAATAAAACTATTTTAATAATTTATTTTCTTTTTAAAATCTTGATTATATTTGAGGAAAATAATGTAGAATTTATTTTCAAGCTTCATTTCAGTGATTTGAATACTACCAGTGTTCCATGCTGGCTTATTTTGAATTAATTATGTCAGAAATACTTACATATGATATTTAAGGCCTAAAGACTCCACCAAAAAACTACCAGATCTAATATATATGAATTCAGCAAAGTAGCAGAATACAAAATTAAGATTCAGACATTGATGACATTTTTATACATCACTAATGAACTATCAGAGAAATTAGAAAAACAATCTCATTTACTATTGCAACAACAGCAAAAAAAATAAGGTACCTATGAATAAATTTAACCAAGGAGATAAAAGACCAATACTCAGAAAATTACAGGACTTTGAAGAAAGAAATTGAGGAAGATACAAACAAATAAGTGGAAACATATACCATGTTCAAGGATGGGAAGAATTAACATCATTAAAATGTTCATACCACCGAAAGCAATTTATGGATTCTACACAATCCCTATTAAAATACCAGTGATGTATTTCACAGGTCTAGAACAAATATTCCATAAATTTATATGGAGCCAACAAAGACCCCAGATAGCCTCAGCTTGAGAAAGAACAACAACAACAAAAAGATATTTAAGGAACTGTTTTATGTTGTTTATTGGGATGGCATTGGTTAATTAAGTTATAGGCTGCAAGTGTGCATTTCTGTAACACTTCATCTATACGTTGCATCGTGTATTTACCACCCAAATTCAACTCTCCTTCTGTCACCACATATTTAACACCTTTTATCCTTTACTACCTTTCCCCTTCCCTCCAGCAGCCACTATATTGTTGTCTGTGTAAATGAGTTTTTGTTTGTTTGTCTTGTTTGTTCATTTGTTGCTTTCATTTTTCTTACATGCTTATTGGACAGTAACACAGCCCCAAGAAAAGGATGGTTTGTTGCTTTTAGTTTTATATAACACATTTGCATGAAATCATATCGTTCTTGGCTTTTTCTGTCTGCGTTATTTTGCTTAGCATGATATTCTCAAGATCCATTTTTGTTGTTGCAAATGGCAATATTTTATCTTATGGCGGAGTAGTATTCCATTGTATACATGTACCACATCTTTATCAAATCATCTATTGAAGGATGTTTTGGTCATTTCCATGTTTTGTCCACCGTGAATAATGCTGCAATGCACATAGGGGTACATATATCTTTACAAATAAATGTTTTCAAATTTTTCAGGAGGATACCCAAAAGAGGAGTTTTTGGGTCATATGGTTATTCTAGCCTTAGTATTTTGAGGACCCTCCATACTATTTTCCATGGTGTCTGTACTAGTTTACATTCCCACCACAGTGAATGAGGGTTCTTTTTTCTCCACAAACTCCCAGCATGGGTGTAGAATAAAAAGTTCCTCAATATAAAAGAGGCCATATATAACAAATCCTCAGCTAATATACTCAGTGGTGGGAAACAAAAGCTTTTCCTGTAAGATCAGGAACAAGGCAAAGAAATTCATACTTACCACTGTCATTCAACATAGTACTGGAAGTCCAGGCAGAGCATCAGGCAAGAGAAAGAAATAACCAAATTGGGAATGATGAGATAAAATTGTCACTTTCTGCAGATGACATGATTCTTTATATAGCAAACCTTAAAGACTCCACTGAGAAACTATTAGAAACAAAAACAAATACAATAAAGTGGCAGGATAGAAAGCCACTGTCCAAAATTCATTGCTATCCTATACACTACCTATGAAATTTCAGGAAAAGAAAAGAAAAAAATTTTTACAATTACAACAAAAAAGAAAATACCTTAAAACAGACTTACAAAAGAATGTGAAAGAGCTATACAAGGAAAACTATGAGATGTTAAAAGAAATTGAAGAAAACATAAAGAAATGGAATTTTTTTTAACAGAGTGGAGTTTTTGGTTGGCACCAATGAGCAATTTCATTAGAGTGATAGTAGAGGAGAAATAAGTGCAAACAGTTGGTAACGAAAAGGTTTTGAAAGAGTATTGATAAGAATTGGTGGTGCTCAATGTGGGGTCCAAGGAGGGTGGTGGGATGATAGAGTTTTTTTTTTCTTTTCATTTTTTAAAATTATATGTTTTTAATTATGGTATTGCAGTTGTCCACATTTATCTCCCTTGTCCCCCCCAACCAGCATCCCCAAATTCCTCAAGCAACCCCACACCGTGGTTCATGTCTGTGGGTTATGCATATAAATTCTTTGTCTACTCCATTTTCTGTACTGTACTTTTCAACACCATAGCTATTTATGTAACTACATTAATCCCCTCACCTCTTCACCCATTCCTCCACATCCACCTCCTATCTGGCAACCATCAAAGTGCTGTCTGTATCCACGATTCTGTCTCTGTTCTTCTTGTTTGCTTAGTTCATTTTTAGATTAATTGTTAATAGAGTTGTATTTTTTGCCACTTTTTTGTTCATAGCTTCGATCTTATTTTCTGAAGTAAGTCCCTGTAATATTTCATATAATAATGTTTTGGTGATGATGAACTCCTTTAGTTTTTTCTTGTTTGGAAAGCTCTATCTGCCCTTCCATTCTAAATGAGAGCTTTGCTGGGTAGAGCAATCTTGGCTGTAGGCTCCTGCTTTTCATGACTGAATATTTCTTGCCCAACCCCATCTAGCCTGCAAAGTTTCTTTTGAGAAATCAGCTGACAGTGTTATGGAAACTCCCACATAGGTAACTAACTGCTTTTCTCTTGTTGCTATTAAGATCTTATCTTTATCTTTAACCTTTAGCATTTTAATGATAATGTGTCTCAGAGTAGGCCTCTTTGCATCCATCTTGTATGGGGCTCTCTGTGCTTTCTGGACGTGCATGTCTATATCCTTCACCAAATTAAGGAAGGTTTCTTTCATTATACTTTCAAATAGATTTTCAGTTTCTTGCTATTTCCCTCCTACTTCTGGCACCCCTAATATGCAAATGTTGGAATGTTTGAAGTTGTCCCAAAGGCTGCTTACAATGTATCCCTTTTTTTGGATTCTTTTTTCCTCTTGTTTTGATTGGTTGTTTTTTGCTTCCTGATGTTCCAAGTCATTGATTTGATTCTTGGCTTCATCCACTTTACTGTTGTTTCCCTGTAAATTGTTCTTTATTTTAATAGTGTTTCCTTCGTTTCTGACTGGATTTTTTTTATGCTGCTGAGGTCATCACTAAGTTCCTTGAGCATCCTTATAACCAGTCTTTTGAACTCTGCATCTGGTAGATTGCTTATCTCCATTTTGTGTATTTATTTTTCTTGTTTTGATCTGTTCTTTCATTTGGGCCATGTTTCTTTGTCTCTGTTTTGGCAGCTTCCGTTTTTCTTTCTATGTGTGAAGTGGAGCTGCTATGACTCTGTGTCTTAGTAGTGTGTCCTAATGTAATAGGTGTCCTATGGAATCCAGCAGCACAACCTCCCTTATCACCCAAGTTGGGTACTGGAGGTGAGCCCTTCATGTGGGCTGAGTACACCCTCCTCTTGTTTTGAGCCTTGGTTGCTGTTGTTAGGTCAGTGGGAGGGATTTACCCAGGCCAGTCAGCTGCAAGGACTGGCTGTGACCACTGACCACTAACCTCCACCCTCTGAGGAGGATCAGCTGTGCAGGGGTAGGGAGGTGGTGTTCTGACGTGGTCTGTAGTTGTCCACTGGGTGTGCAGGCTCTGAGGTTTCCTGGGTCATGCCAGCCAAGGTCAGCCCCCACCTGTGTTCTACCCAGGGCCACCTTGACTGAGACATAAAGCAACCTGAGATGGCTGTTACTTGTGCTGGGCTTAGAGATTCCTAGGCAAAGCCAAGCTGTGAATGTAGGCTGGCTGCTGCTATCACCTGTCCTGGGGCCCCTTCACTGTTTTTTGAGAGGATTTAGAAAGTTGTGAAGTATGAGTCTTGACCAGCCATTCATATGGAAAAGTCATGGTTATCAGACTGGATGGACTGTAATTTGGGTGGGATAGAGTCTCAGGGGATCTCCAGGGCAGGGCAAACAGTGTTAGCCAGGTTGATGGAGTCTCATATATAGTACCTGCCTGCCGGCTCTGTGGTTGCATGTTGGGGAGGGCTCAGAAAAGAGACAGTGGCCTCTGCTCACATTTCTGTCTGGGAGAAAGTTATCCCCCAGCTCCCCCCTTAATCCCAGACACTTCAGTTCTTCCCTGTATGCCACTTGGTGTCTTTCATGCTGCTACCCCAGTGCTAGAGCTCAGAGGCAGTGAGTCTGAGTAAGTCCATGGGTTCTTTAAGAGGAATGCTTGAGACTGCAGAAGTTTCTTCCACTGACTCCATCCCGGCTGGTTTGTGAAGCCAGAAGTTATAGGGACTTATTTTTCTGTAACTGGAACCCTGGGCTAGGAGGCTTGGTGTGGGGCTGAGACTCCTCACTCCCAAATTTTTATCTACCACACATGGGTGTGGGACCAGCCCATTCCACATTTTTTCTTTATCAGTTTGGATGGATGTGGTTTCTTTAATTTCATAATTGTCAGACTTTTATTCAACTCAATTTCTGATGGTTCTGAGTGGTAGTTGTTGTGTATTGTAGTTGTAATTTTCATGTAGTTGTGTGAGAAGGCAAGCCATGTTGACCTGTGTCACCATTTTGACCAGTAGTTGTCCTTCAATTTGTTTTTTATTTTAAGGTGGGAGAAACAAGCATATGTGCAACTAACCCATTAAATCTAGAAGTAATAATTCAAGGTGAGGGCATGAATTACTGGGTCAGTGTCCTCGAATGAATGAGAAGAGATAAATGGGATCTGGTGCACAGGCTGAGGACTTCACTCAGTCGTAGAACCAATAGTTAACCTGTGCTAACAGTGAAGACAGGGTGTATGGGTGTGGATGTGGGCAGGTGAATAGATGACATGCAGAAAGTTTCTGGAAGGTTCCCTTCTTTTGCTTTCTTTTTTCTCAGTAAAATAGTAAACAGAATCATCAAGAGAGTGAGGAAAGAGTGGGAAATGTTAGAGATCTAAGAATAGGAGAAGGCATAGCAGGGGTGTCCAACCTTTTGCCGTCTCTGGGACAGACAGGAAGAAGCGTTTTGTGCCACAAATTAAATATACAAACACTAATGAAAACTAGTGAACCAAAAAAAAAGGTTTTAAGTAAATTTATGATTTTGCGTTGGGCCGCATGCAGCCTGGGGGCCACAAAGCCCTGGAAGCAGTTTTCTGTGTTAGTACTTCAAAAACTTTAATGTGCCTAGGAATCACTTGGAGATCTTGTTATGTATGGTACTTGTTCTGATATATAGAATTTCTATATCTCTAATCATTTCTCAGGTGGTGCTTAGCCCATATATCACACTTTAAGAAACAAAGATCTAGGAAATTGTGGTATGACAGTCAAGCAGCTCTAACACCCTACTTAGGTTAGGAATACTTAAAATTAAACCAGTTGATGTGGTTTTGTGTTGTCTCCTACTACTTTACAGCTGCAGTGGTACAGGCAGGGAGAATTTAACAGGATTAGGATTTTGTCGCGTATTGCTGAACAAGAAAGGGATAAGGGGATGATTGTATTAATGGGACACAGAATCTAAGATGGTTAAGAAGGAATGTGAGGGAGAATGAGGTAATGGAGGAAAGAAAGATGATAGGATCAGTGATTTATAGACCTAAACAATTGTTGGTGCCCTAATAGAGTCTATCTAGAGTATGAATATTTTTCAGTAGGGATGCTGTTCAAGTGTGCAGAACTGTATTTCAGGATATGTACCAAACGTGACCCCCACATCAAATGCCATCATTAATTTCCATTTAGAATGGTGACCAAAGAGTATCCCCAACACACACATTTCTAAATGTCCTTAGAGGGGTAGGGAGTGGTGGGCACTGTCTTTTATTTTCTACTAATATGTGACTATGGCCAATAAAGTAACTAAAGGAAAATGGAAGTAAAAACCATTGGAAGAAAAGACATCAAAGCCACATAGAAGATACATCTGTGTGGATTTTGAAATGGTTAAGAATTTTGGCAACCATAATGTTAGAGAGAATGGAATGACAAGGGGCCAGAAGTCATGACCCAAACGTGGTGGGATAGTGGATAATAGTCTAATGAACTAAAATTTAGAGATGGTAGATTTTGAGGAGTAGACACAGTATAAAAGAATACAGACACCACTTGAAAGAGCTACAGTATAAACCATGTCCCCAAGGCAAAGCCAAATTTCAGTTGGGGAAAGGTGAAGAGACATTTGTAGAAATGTAACTAACTGATAGTCTAGCTATCCAACCGTGTCTTCCCTAACTCTTTATATAGTTTAGTTCTCAAAATACAGGATACATATCTTGGGTTTCCTCACCTCTTTGCTTTTTGGGTTTGTTTTTTTTTTTGTTTTTTTGTTTTTTGGGGGGTTTTTCTGTTTGTTTGTTTGTTTTTATAGATTTTATTTATTTTTAGACAGAAGGGAAGGGGGAGAGAGAGGGAAAGAAACATCAATGTGCGGTTGCCTCTCTTACACCCCGCAACCAAGGACCTGGCCTGTAACCCAGGCATGTGCCCTGACTAGGAATCGAACCAGCAATCCTCAGGTTCACAGGCTGGCACTCAATCCACTGAGCCACACCAGCCAGGGCACATTCTTCTTCTTCTTTGAGCCTAGAATTCCTCGCTTCTCCTGTTTTTCCCATCCACCTTGGACCATATCCTGCCCATCTTTTACAACCCATCTCACAAGGCTCCTTTTCTTTAAAAAAAAAAAAAACTCCTGTATTTCCAGTTAGAAACAAATATTTCTCATCTGTAAAACTTTTTACAACTTCTGCATCTTTCTCATAATATTTGTAATTTTCTATATAGTACAGCATATGTATTTGTTTATCACAGTCATTTATTTGTGTTTAGTACAGTCAACAGTCACTACAGTGGTAGTTTCAACTTACTGCTTTGTAAAGTATTTTAGATTCCTTCTAGGAAATTTTGAAAAGCAAAGTTGTCTTGATGTCAGGCACACAGGGACTTCAAGATTTAAAAGATGTTCCTTAAGCCCCTTCAGCATTATCTTTCTCATTTCTAAATTGGAGGTTTCAGTTCTTTTCTCATTGCGTTGTTGTAAAGACTAAATTAAATGGTATATATATGCATGTTTCATTTTATCTAGTGAATAGTGTTGCCCATATCACAAGTGTTATGGAAACTGTGACATCCATATCGCAGGATGTTGACAAATGTAGGCACTCAGTTTTAAAATAGTTTCTCTTTCATAGTTATTATGTTTTGCTGTTTATGAAATAATTGCTGAACCTGTCTCCTTTAGTATGACTTCCCTACCATACTTTCAAAATTGCTGTTTCTAATAAGCCATGGACTAGGGAAACTGGTAAACCAATTTATTACAATTTATTATGAAAAAGTACATGAACTCAGAAACATCAAATTTGACATTCAGAAGCTTCTCTGAATTATTCTTTGTTTTTCAGCTATGTTCTTCATAGATAGATTTGACAAATGAAATGACACATAGGGAGGGGAGTAAGGAGTCCTTTTTTGCACCTGTCACGTATGCAGATCTAGACTTACAAGTCTGGAGATAAGGAGAGTGGTCAACCCTAGAGATCAAAACTTGGAGTAACAAACATAAAGATGCTATTTAGAACCCTGGAACAGTACAGCATCACATAAAGTAGGAGTCTGTAACACTGTAAAGTTAACTTTTAAAAAATCAGTCTGAAGGTTTTTTCACTTAGCCCGAATAAGAATGTAAACTATACCATAATCTTTGACTATTCAAAATACATATCATGTTAAATGAACAGCTGAATGCTTTTTGTTTATTTGGTGGTTACAAGTGTTTAAAAAAAAAAAACTCAACAAAGATAACATTTTTGCAATTAGAATTACAGTTTCCATAGAAAATATCTCCTTGTCTTATAATTTTTCCTAAGGAACCCCAGAATTCTCCAAAGTTTGTTTTTGCCATAAAATCAATGATTTCATTTTTATCTAAGTCCAAATCTTTGAAACTGTTTATATTAGAATCATGGACCTATTATTCAATTTGGGTGCAATCAAGATGGAAATAACTGACTTTTAAAGAGTTTTTAGGAGTTTCCAGATGTTTATAAATTTACCTTTTTAAATGCATTGACATAATTTTTGGATAGGAAATTCTGAAAAGCAACATATAGGGTCTGTCCAGAAGGTATCCAGCCATGTAACATGAAAAATAGAGACATTTATTGAAGATAGAAGCAAGATACAAGAAACATTGTACATAGGACAATGACACCTCAGCCCCCTTCAATGCAGGCACCTTGGGACCTCACACAGTTCTCCCAGTTGCCATCAGCTGCCCTGTTATATTTTCCCGAATCTCATCAACAGTCTGAACTCTCTTCCCATTCAAAGGTTATTTTAGTTTTGGGAAAAGCCAAAAGTGGCAGGACACCAAATCTGGGCTGTTGGCGGGATCAATCACCTGGGTGATTTAATATTTTGCCAAAAAACTGCAAGAGATGTGATGCATTAGCAGGCACGTTGTCATGATGAAGCTGCTGATCACCAGTTGCCCATAGCTGCTGCCTTCTGAATTATCTGAATAGTTTCTACAGAAGAATGTTCAAGTTTAATGCAAAATTTGATGCAGCCTCATTGCTCTACTTGCTCAGTCACTTTGAATGTGATGGACACACAGTACACATGCTCACTCAGTGGTATCTGCTGCCCCACTGACTAGTACAGTGAAGTTGTCATTGTTCATGCATGTGCATTTCAGTCCACTCTCCTTGGCTGCCAGGTTACATCGATGTTGTGCAAACTGTTCTTCTATTAATAATGGCTGGACTTTTTCTGGACAGACCTCTATATGCCCAGGTTGTCAGTATGGGAATACTCAACTTCACTGTTGGTGGCTGAAGAATTATTGGGCACAGAGTTGCCTAAAACTTGCCAGTCCTCGTTTGCATTGAATCAAACAGACTGCTAGATTCCTGCTCCACACTCCTAATAGCAAGATTGTTCTTCGAGGTCCTATAGCTTTTTAGTCATTTAAATGTCATTGATTTTTACATCTTGCTTGCTTTTTTTCAAATTTAATTTTGCCTTACCAGTAATGCTATTTCCTCCTTTGCAATCCTAAAACTTTGTAACTTATGTCTCTCATTTAATGAGTTGTATTAGGTAATCCTTTTGATGCTAAAGGCTATTTAATTGCTGCCTTTGTTCTTTGAGGAAAGTGGGGCTGCATGCTGTAGTGTCTGAAATCGTCATTGATGACAATATCTCTTTCCATCATTCCAAGATCCTGATTCCATCAGGTTGCTATTTGCCTAGTTTTTCATCCAAATAAAAGGTTATCACCTTTTTAAAGATTTGTTGGAACTGATTTCAGTAACATTTTAATTACTTAGTCAACATAATTACACTTTTATTTATCTGAACTTTAACTTTTTCAGGTTTTATATATTCTTAGTTTTTCCTAACTAAATTTCTGATCTCTGTAGTAAATGGTATAAATTTATCTAATGCTTTTAAAAAAAATTGAGCTATATAGATCAATGACCTTGGTAGTATGGTGAATTTCCACCTTGGCTCTACATCCAAATTGTCTTTTAAACTTTTAAAAACATTTTTGCAGATGCTATTCCTATAGATTCTATTTTGGTAGAGCTGGCTGGACTTAAGGTACTAATTTTTAAGAGCAGTCAGGATTGAAAATGGTTAGCCTAAGCTCTTTTTTTTTTTTTTTTTTTTTTTTTTGCTTGACTCTGCCCTCTCCAAGATTCCTCCCCCATTGGATCTAGCAATACATCTAAAAATAGAAATCAACCTCGTTTCCCCAGTCTTGTCCCCTAATTCTCTGATTAAACCTGTACTGCCTCCGTCAGTTTTGGTGCAGTGCACATGATTGCCAGCCTGAAACGTTCTGTGGCAAGATCTTAGGAGTGTTACTCTCCTCCTAGGGGAATACCTAAGATACCTATGCTTGACCCCTCTGTGTCCTGGGAGTTGCAGGCAGAGGCCTATTCCACAATTGCAAAATCATCAGTGTGACAGGCAAGTAGTAATCATAATTTGAAACCGTGATGTCTGTTAGAGATTCATGTTGGCTATAATTTGTCTGATTTAAGATTTTCTCCCTTCTTTCTACCTTTATTCCAGACCTTTGAAATATATACTGGAAAATGTATCTTAAACCCTCATATCTTTCTTATTTTAATTGTATATTCTTCCATATCAGAAAGTGAGACAAAATGTTGGTATTAACACAACCGTTTAAAAGTTTTAAATAAACTCTATAGTAATTTATCATTTAAGAGAGACAGGCTATTAAGAAGTATTAATAGTCCTTCCATCCTATATATACTTGCAGTCCAACCACATTCACAAAAATTTTAGAAAATAAAATCACAGAGCTTTTTATATCCCACCATGGGTGCATATTTATTAGATATAACACTGGAAATAATTCTAGGAATTACAATGATCCTTCTTTGTAGACTGTTTTTAGTTTAGAGTTCAGTCATATTTTTTGAGTACATTCCAAAGCTATTAGCTTAAGGAAATGGAAGCAAGCCTTAGTATAGTATATTAAAATATAGTCAAGAAAAACGATGTAAACTTCTTCATTGCTTCTGTTTCTTTTCTCTCATGTCTTAATTTGTCAAGGGACCATTCAAATAGTTTTTTTCCATGTTATTTGTGTATTTTATGTCTTTACAGTACTCTATTCAATAATTTGCTACTGTGGCATCGGTCATAAATTATACCAAGTTGTATTAGAAGAAGTTTGAGGAAGAATCTCTGCTTTTGCATTTTTCACCATGTTTTTGTTGCTAGAAACATGTCCTCTTAGTAGTTTACATTGAATTCTATTTAGTACATTTGTCAACAAATAGTTTTTTTTTTTTTTTAATTTTAGATGACATTGGTGCCCACATGAATGTAGGAAGAACCTATAAAAATTTAAATAGAACCAAAGAAGCTGAAGAATCTTACATGACAGCTAAGTCACTGATGCCTCAAGTAAGTTGTCATAATTTATTCCTACTGTGTCATGTCTACTAAATATCCATATTGAATAAAATTATCTACTTGGAAAAGTCCTTACCTTTTCTTCAATGTATTGATATAAAAGTAAGGTGTCCGATGAACCATTTCTTTAGTATAAGTTTTATAAGGATTACATTTTTCTAGCTGAACTAAATTTTTTGTATAGTCTATAAAACCTAAATTCATAAAGTTACGAGTTTTTTATATTCTTGGTTATAAGTTATTGATGAGTTAAATTACTTTAAATTAAGAGAATTGGCCCTGGCTGGTGTAGCTCAGTGGATTGAGCGCGGGCCTGCGAACCAAAGGATCGCGGTTCGATTCCCAGTCAGGGCACATGCCTGGGTTGCAGGCCAGTTCCCAGCAGGGGACACACGAGAGGCAACCATACATTGATATTTCTCTCCCTCTCCCTCTCTCCTACCCTTCCCCTCTAAAGATAAATAAATAAAAATCTTAAAAAAAATTTAAAAAAAAAAGAAAAAAAAAAAAGAGAATTGTACTTATGTACAGTAAGCACTAAATCAAGCATTATTCCTATCAAAAAATAAGTGAATAATACAAAGTGGATACATCTCTTGCTATATTGTGTCCATTAGTTGTTATAATGACACAAGTACAAGATTCACTTGATATCACAATATGTCGTCAAAGTTGGAAAATCTAATCCTGACCTTGATGAGCTTTGCAGCATCATTGGAAAAGATAGATTTCACTGGGCTACAGTTTTCTCAACTGTAGTGTATATTATACTATAATAATAATAGTAATAGTAATATGAACATTGATAGTTTGATTTGAAAACAAAGTTGGACTACCTGATATCTTAAGAATTCATTTCTCATATTCTAGAGTTAAATTGTATTCAATATAGATTTTTCTCAGTATTTTGTGTTCATTGAAAATTTGGGTCCATACGTATGAAGTGTAGTAACATTTACTTAATCTGAACAGTCAATTAATAAGATAATTTTATTTCCTAACTCCCAGAAAAATGAGGTTTTAGTATAACTATGAAATAAAATTAACTCTCTTATTGTCACAACAAGAAATATTTTGCTGACAACGTGAAAGTTGACATGGTTTAACAGAGAAAGGGGAGTTCTGAGTTCTGTTTCTGATCTGATGTAAACATACTGAGATGTTAGTCTCTAAAAGTACTGATTTATGTGACTTCATAAAATGATACACATAAGTAAAAATCATATTCTATTGAGTTGGCATGAATGGAAAAATATAACCTTTAGTGCAAGAAAACATTTTACTTACATGTTATGACTACAGATGTTTTCACATTTTTATGATTTATTTTAATATAGTAGTAAAACTAACAGCATTATCTTTTTATGTTCTGTGTATGTTTTAAATAAACTACTAGGCCTACTTTTCATTTTCATTTGATAATGAAATATCAATTATGAACATGCCTTTTCTTCTGAACAGATTATTCCTGGTAAAAAATATGCAGCCAGAATTGCCCCCAACCACCTAAACGTTTATATTAACCTGGCCAACCTGATCCGGGCAAATGAGTCCCGACTGGAAGAAGCAGATCAGCTTTATCGACAAGCTATAAGCATGCGACCCGACTTCAAGCAGGCTTATATCAGCAGGTACTGTAGTTCACTTTAAGCTGTTGATACAGGAGATTGAAGTTACGTCTGCATGTTACATTTTGACTATTTTAACTAAATTAGTTTTTTCCCCTCAGTAATCTTACTTGCAACTGACAGCATAGAAACATACCCCATTTTAGACTGGCAATCAAATTTAGTTGATTTGATTTGAGATTGACAAGGGCACTCATAACTTGTATTAGCAAATTTTAGGTTTTGTGTGAAAAAAAGGTTAAAAGGAATTCCTTAGTTATATCTGCTTATCACCAAATTCATTTTATTTAAAACACCTGAAAGTTACATTTTATAATAAGTAATTCTAATATCCAACTCCCAGGAGCTTTCTTAAATATATAGTGAGAATTGACTGGTCATCGATGCCTTTACCACAAAGAAACTTTTTAGTTATCAATAACATAGATTTTTGACAACTAGGGGAGAGGGGAGGGAGATAACGGGAAAGAAGGGGAAGGGTCTAGTCAAGAAACATGCATAAATGCCCCGTGGACAACAGGGTGGGGGTTTGGCTGTGGGAGCTGAGGGTGGGGTAGAGCAACGGGGGAAAAGCTGGGACAACTGTAGTTGAGCAACAATTAAAAAAATAGATTATTATGAAAAATAAATTCTTGGTGTCACATTTTAGAACTTGATATATGTATTTTCCCATGTTAGTGTTATCATTTATTATACTTGTAGAAAATCGTGTGTTAAACTTTGTTTTTTGCTCAGCCAAAAAACCTAATAATCGTAATTTATGACATTTATTGTTTCTATAAGGAAAATGCATTCAGAATTGTGTAAATTTTTGATCTCGTCATTAGTTGGAGGCCATCGTTGTTCAGCCTTATCTAGTACTTTCTGAAATTCGCCAGGTTTAGTGGGTTTGCATCTGTAAATAAAACCTGTCGGGGGTTAATACACAAAGAATGATTCAACAGTCTCTGCATAAAGAGATTAACATTTTGGACAGATAATCATTCTAGAAGCTCCCCACTCAAGAATATTAATAGTTGTTCATTTGATTTCATTCCTATTCTGATAATTTAGGAAAGAATAGTAATATAATAAAAGTACTCTAGTATCCTTACTTAAATCGATTTGCATATATGTAATTAATTAAAGTGATGTTTTAAACTCTCTAACAAGAGATAGAACCACAATAGAAAGATTTCTAAATAGTTTTGAAATCGTAATCCACAGTTCCAGAAGAGTTTCTCAAAGATAACAGCAGGTGGCACTAGTGCCCTGTCCACCTTACTTGATCAGATTCTTTTTAACTTTTTTTTCCCCCAATGAATGGTCATTTTATAAGAATACACTGAAAATAAAATTAGTATAAGAAGAGATAAAATTTTTCTAATATTCTACTTTTTGTATAGTAAGACTTCTAACAGATTAAAATACTGGAATTTCCCCATCACTACGTTTTATACTTTCTTTCTTCAAATGCTATTACCTGGTCTCCTGACAAACTGATCTCCCACTCTGGTTGCTGTCATTTTTCTGCAGTAGTATATTCTACCTCCTTTCAAGATATATTCAAAGAATATATTTTTTATGTCTCCCTTTCTTGAATGTCTCCCCACACCTTAATCTCTAAAGTCAGGCATGCTTTTTCCTTATTTAATAATATTTGAAAACATATGAAGCCAAATTTGCCAAACTATGATAGCTTTTTTTAAAAATAAACTTATTGGGGTAATGTTGGTTAATAATATTATATAAATTTCAGCTGTACAAAATTATAATTCACAAGATTATAACTTGACATCTCTGTACTCTACTGTGTTACCCCCACCCAGAGTTCAGTTTCCTTCTATCATCATGTATTCGCTCCCTTTACCCACTTTGCCCTCCCCAGCCCAACCTCTTTCCCCTCTGCTGCTAGCATTCTGTTGTTTGTATCTGAGTTTGTCTTTGTTTGTTTTGTTAGTTTGTTACTTTTTGTTTTAATTCCACATATGAGTGAAATCATACATTTTTTCACCTTTTCCATCTGACATTTAGCATAATACTCTCAAGGTTCATCCACGCTGTCACAAATGGCAATATTTTGTACCTTTTTATGGATGAGTAATATTTCATTATATATGTACACATATATATGTATATATGTCTACATATCACATCACATCTTTATCAATCACTTGTCAGTGGACACGTAGGTTGTCTTCATGTCTTCGCTATTATAAATAATAGTGCAGTGAACATAGGGATATAGATAGCTTTACGATGATAAGTGTGTTCATATTTTTAGGGTAAATATAAGAGGAACTGCTGGATCATATGGTAGTTTTATTCTTAATTTTTTGAGAAATCTGTATTCTGTTTTCCATAGTGGCTGCACCGATTTACATTCCTACAAGCAGTGTTGTGAGGGTTCCCTTTTCTCCACACCTTCTTCAACACTTGTTATTTCTCATCTTTTTTTTTTATGATAACCATTCTGACAGGTATGAGGTGGTATATCATTGGGGTTTTGACTTGCCTTTCCCTAATAACTAATGATACTCAACAGCTTTTCGTGCACCTGTTGGCCATTTGTGTATCCTGCTTGGAAAAGTGTCTGTTCAGGTCCTCTGCCCATTTATTAAACAGATTTGTTGTTGTTGTTGTGTGAGTTCTTTATATATTTTGGATATTAGCCTCTGTTGGGAGATACTGTTTGCTAATATCTTCTCCCATTCATTTGGCTGCCTTTTTTGTTAGAGATGTTTTGTTTCATTTCCTTTGCTGTGCAGGAGCTTTTTAGTTTGATTCCTTTATTTTTGCTTTTATTTCTCTTGAGTTTAGGGTTAAGTTTACAAACCCTCCCCCCGGCCCCGCCCAAACACCAAGGTTCTAAGTTTGGCACCTATGTTTTTGTCTACGTATTTTATTCTTTCAGGTGTTACATTCAAATCTTAAATCTGTTTTGAGTCAGTTTTTGTGTATGGTGTAAGATTCTTGGCTCCTTTGTTGAAAGTTAGTTATCCATATAGGTGTGGGTTTATTTCTGGGCTCTCAGTTCTGTTTCATTGTTCTGTATGTTTGTTTTTCTGCCAGTACTATGCTGTTTCGTTTTTTTCAATTTTACTGTTTTACTTCACCTACCATTATAGGTAAGCAATTCCTCCATGTAATTACAACTCTTTATAATGTTTTTCTTTTTACTGGTTACATGATTGTCCCTTAATAGGTAGATGTATCATTGTTTAATGGTTTTGAGAAATGTAGCTTGGAGTTTGGTGCCTGAATGTGACTGTTCAATTCCTCTTCCTCCCAATGGAAAACAGACACAGAGAACAATAAAAAAGCAAACAGGATACAGAGTACCAAACCCAAACTGTGGTTATCAGCCATGGATCATGGCAGAATGCTGAGTGTTTTCTTGGAGGGGAAGGTTGACAGAAAAGGTCAGAGAAAAAAAATAAAATGTTCTTGGTTTCAGCTTTGTAAGTATGGCTGTCTAGAACCCATGACCTAAATACTTTCGGTTACTGTAGCTTTGTAGTTTATTATAGTTTATGATACCTTTTGCTTTGTTCTTTTTTCTCTCAGTATTGCTTTGGCTACATGGTTGTTTTTGAAAGAAAACTTTAAGAACCCCGGTTAAAAGGGAAAAAGAAAGCTGTGAATATATGGAAAAGCTTAAAACCTGTGAAAAATAATATCTATAAACGCATGGTAATGTTGTAAGTAAAGCTTGTGCTTGATTTTTCCACAGAGGAGAATTGCTTTTAAAAATGAATAAACCTTTCAAAGCGAAAGAAGCATATCTTAAAGCACTAGAGTTGGACAGAAATAATGCAGATCTTTGGTACAACTTGGCGATTGTTCATATTGAACTTAAAGAACCAAACGAAGCTCTAAAAATTTTCAATCATGCTTTACAACTAAATCCAAAGCATAAGCTAGCGTTATTCAATTCTGCTATCTTAATGCAGGAATCAGGTATGTTCCCCGCAATATTTTTATATTTAAACACTTGTAATTTGAAATATAAAAAAACCTTAATTTAAAATATATTACTTGTAACAGACATTTTATGAATGGATAGTTTATATCAAAACTGTATTAGAGCTGTGGCCGGGTAGCGCAGTTGGTTAGAGCATAGTCCCCACACACTGCATTTGTGGTTCAATCCCTGGTCAGGGCACGCACAAGAGTCAGCCAATGAATATATCAATAAGTGGAACAACAAATCGATATTTCCCTCTGTTGTCTCTCTCCCTTCCTGCCTATCTCTAAAAATCAAGATATTAAAAAAAACAGAGGTGAAGGGATTAGCCAAAAAGCATGTATGCATAACACGTAGACACAGACAACAGTGTGGCCAAAGGGAAGGCTGTGCAGGGCAGGTAGAGACGGGCCAAGGGAGGAAAATGAGGACATCTATGATAGTGTCAACTATAAAAATAAAGAAAAAGTGTTTTTAAAAACCTGTATAAATGATTTATAAGTAGAATTTTTAACAAACTTCTCAAGTAATATGCACTAACATATAATACTAGTTGTTCTCATATATGTTAAAACTGATTTTTCAGGCAGTCTATTAAGCAGTGTCTTATTCTTCTGTCATTTTATGCATGGAAATGTATAATCTATATAAATATGTTCAAATAATCTGAAGTTGTATAATCTTTTACATAATTATTTCTAGGGAGTCATAAGTTTTGTATGTTTTAGAAAAAAATATTATTCTATCTTCCCTGGATTTCTAAGACCAAATACTTCTGGTGTTATTTTGTGTTCAATTTTTATTGTTTTCTGAGATATTATAATTTCCTATAACTTCTTTGATAAGCAAAACTAAATTATTGATTATAATAAATCAGGGTTTTTGATATATAGGAATTTTATTACTACTCAGAAGGCTGGGTATATGATTTATAATATTGGAAAATCTTTATATTAGATTCACTTCTTTAGTTAATTCTTAATTTTTTTAAACTTTTGCAAAAAATGAAGAAATCATAAGATCATATTATTTTATTTATTTATTTAGAGAGAAGGAAAAGGAGGGAGAAAGAGAAGGTAGGAAACGTCAGTGTGTGGTTGCCTCTTGCGCACCCCTTACTGGGAACCTGGCCCTCAACCCAGGCATATGCCCTGACTGGGAATAGAACCAGTGACCCTTTGGTTCACACATAGAGCTAGACCTTTGAGATTTCTTTTGCCAATCTTCTGTTTAGTAAATTAGAGAGTGCAGATCTAATACATATGATAAATATCCCAACATTATATGGCTAATTTAGTAATTGGTCCAAGATAGGAACTTCAGCGTACTGATTTATTTTCAAGTTTTCTTTATTCATCATATTGTCAAATAAAATAATATAAGGAGGTCTTATGCCTGGTATTCGAAAAAGTATAAATTTAGAGAGCAGCTAATATTTTTGTAAAGTTAGCCAACCTTAGTAATCATGAAAGGGCCCATTATCCAACATAAGATTGTATAGTTACAAGGTTTATAGTTACAGAATTCGAATTTTTTTGTTTGTTTTTACTTCCAATAAAGTAATCAAAATAAGCATTTGTTTACTACTAATTTATGTGTATAAGCTTTATATTTAAGGTATATTTTACCTTTGAAACATTCTAAAGAATTTGAAGTAGCATGTAAAAATCTTAGTTAGCCCTGGCCAAGTAGCACAGTTGGTTACAGCATCATTCTGATACACCAAGGTTGTGGGTTCAATCCCCAGTTGGAGCACATATAAGAAACGACCGGTGAATGAATAAATAAGTGGAACAATACATCACTGTTTCTCTCCCTTCTCTCCCTCTCCTTTTCTCTCTCTAAAATTGATAAATAAAATTTAAAAAATATATCTTGTTTAGTAAGACTGAAACATTTTGTTTATCCAATAATAGTTAATATTTAGTAAACATTTTTACACATATAGCATGTAACTCTAAGAAAATTCATAAATTAAGCCAGAGGAGTTAAATAACTTATTCAGTGTGTAAAGTCATAATGTTAACAGAATCAAGATTGAATACATGTCTGTTGGCAAATCTCATGCCTCTTAATTCTTTATCCTTCCTCTACTACTTCCAGTTAGCTTCTAACTGTAAGGACATATTTTGCCCCCTGTCGTTGAGGCATTCTTACTGCTTCAAAGGAAAGGAAATGAGTTATAATTTCAGTGTTTCAAACACACTCTTTACTATGAAGACTTTAAGGTTTTGCTCTCTGCTGTTTGACTTAGGTACAGCAATTAGTTGTTTTGACATTGTAATTTTATATTGTAAATAGATAAAATATGAAAGTGGTTTTTCCTCAGACTTAATTTATTTGCTAACAATATGATTTTTTAAAATTATTCATAGGTGAGGTTAAACTCAGACCTGAAGCTAGAAAACGACTTCTAAGCTATATAAATCAAGAGCCACAAGATGCTAATGGTTATTTCAATCTGGGAATGCTTTGCATGGATGACAAAAAGGACACTGAAGCAGAGATGTGGATGAAGAAAGCCATAAAATTACAAGCTGACTTCAGAAGTGCTTTATTTAATCTGGCTCTGCTGTATTCTCAGACTGCAAGGGAATTAAGGGCTTTGCCAGTTTTAGAGGAGTTACTCAGATACTATCCTGATCATATTAAGGGTCTCATTTTAAAAGGAGACATTCTGATGAATCAAAAAAAAGATGTACATGGAGCCAAAAAATGTTTTGAAAAGATTTTGGAGCTGGATCCAAGCAATGTGCAAGGAAAACACAATCTTTGTGTTGTTTATTTTGAAGAAAAGGATTTACTAAAAGCTGAAACATGCCTAATTGAAACATTGGCATTAGCACCACATGAAGAATATATCCGACGGCATTTGAACATAGTCAGAGATAAAATTTCCTCAGCCACTTTAATAGAACAACCAATATTCCCTGCTAGTAGGACTTTAGGTGTACAAAGAGACAAAAGTCGAACTGAAAATGTAAAAGATTCGAGAAGTGAACCCAGACCCACAGAGATAATAAAAACAAGTGATAATAAAAGTCAGTCTAAATCCAACAAACAATTAGGAGAAAATACAGGCAAAGAGACCCCTCACAAAACAACAAAAGAAGTCAAAGAAATTGAGAAGAAAAGAGTTGCTGCTTTAAAAAGACTAGAGGAGATTGAACGTATTTTAAATGGTGAATAGCATTACTCTATCATGTGACAGTGGTTTCAAAGAACTACCTGTGTCATGTGATTGCTTATGGGAGCTTTGAAAAATGGTAGAGATTCATAACAACCTCTACATAGGATCAAAATAAGATTTTTACTAAAAACCTGCCTTACCCAGGGTATGTATTATATAAGATATGGCAGCAAATTTATGAGTTTTGGTGCAGAAATATAGCAGAAATATTAAATTATAGCTGGATAATTTGTATCCTTTGTAATCGAAGGGAGATTCTCTCAGCAAAAGAACCTTGACTACTATCAATTAAAAATAGTCTGGGGCCTGAATAATAACCCCTGGGGGTAAAATCCAACATTTGCTGTTTCATTCTGTGAATTCCCATTTATTAGCTGACTTCATTTTTCCTTTACCTGTTGGAATCTGGCTATAGACTAGAAACATTTATTGAATGCTTTTTATTTTCAGTGAGTGACCTTCTGTTTAACCAAGAGACTTTGCCTACAAAAGAATACTGGCTTTATTTGTATTCTTTTGTTGATATTTAGAAGGAATGTCGGATGAAACATGTTAAAATAAGTCATGTGACATGTGAGCTTAAGAATATAAAAAAATATATTTTCATAATTTTGCTTGTCTTTCACTCTAAATCACAATTTTTAATCAGGTAAAGTTTTAAATATATATAAACACAACACATTTCTAATGGTGCTCATATATACTGTATTTTTTTTTTTTAAGTACTGAGAATTTCACAGTATGAACCACATGCTCATGATTATCTTTGACCTCCCAAACTACTCATGTTTCTTAGGGTCAAAGTCATATTAAAAAGCCTCAATAACTATAACTTTATTTAAACTTCTGAGTTAAAACATAGTTTCTTTTATCTTAGTATTATCTCTAGTGTTATTTGAACTTTAATTTTGTTTCAAACACCTCAAGCAACCTTAAGCAACTAAACTGAGTTCTGTTTAACTGAAGGCAAACAATATGACAAAGTTTATTTTTTAAACACTAGGTTCTTAATATCTTTTTATGTTGTATATTTTATTAAGTATTTATTTTGACTACTGAGCTTTCATAAAAATTTTAAAGCTGTTTTAATTGTATTAAGTGTGGAAAACAGATTATTTTGCATTTTCCTGTATATGCATATATTGTGGTTTAACCAAAATTCCTTCATTTTTGGCCTGCTGTCCAGCTATAAAAGATAATTAGCCATAATATTGAATTAATAAATTGGTCAGTTGGTTTTAGCACATTTGAACCTGAAAACTGTTAGGGTAAAGAGTAGATACAAATCATATTTATTAATTTAAATCTAATATTTTTCTTGACTTAAAATGCATTTCAAATGAACTTCATGAACTTGGTAAACTTGATTTTAACTTAAAATGTTAAAGCAAACATCTTGGGGTAGTAACAAATTCCTAATTCTGTAGAATATCAAAAACTATTTCTGTTTCTTTTTAGATAACTAATATCTAATTATGTCTCTATAACTTTTTTAAAGAAATGTTTATAAATAGGTCACAAGATATGTGGTCTGCATTAAAGACTCATACTAGGTTCCCTGAGGCTCTCTTATAGATTACTTTTTAGGTGATTTAAAGCAAGCACTGATACTGTCGGTGGCTCATTCAAGATGTAGGAGATTACGTCAATCATTATAGCAGTACCTAATTTCAGTTCTTAAATTATGGCTTTGTGACTCCAGACACATAGTGGAGAATACCTCATATACTATGACTTGAAAATGAAATCTACATTATTGTGTTCTTTCCACTTGTCTTGGGGAAAAAATTTCTGAGTGTGATCTGTTTTGTTATAGTAGCAAGTGAGTACATACAGTTCAGCAAAGTAGAAGGAAAATTGTCATGACAACAAACCATAATAAAAGCTTTGAGTAATATTTTAGTGAAGTTATATAACTCTTCAAAAGATAAAAGATATATTAATGTTATCCAGATTCTTGTATGGAAAAAAGAATTTTCTCCCTAGTAACACTTAGAAGAGTGCCTGCCATGTAGGAAGTGCCTATATATTTGAATTTTAAATAATTTATTTAAATCAAAACCAGCCTGAGTAATGAGTAAGTTTTCCAAATCAATGTTTCTCAACCCTCACTTTATATTAGAATCATCATAATATGGACTCTGTCCACAACAGTTAAATCTGAATTTCTTATGGTGGAGTTATTAAGGGCTGCTAAAGGTCTCCAGCTGATTCTAATTTGTGGTCAGGGTTAATGACCCCTGCTCTAAATTCAAGAAAACTCTCTTCTCTCTCCAGTATTAACTTTTTAAGTAAGTAATATAACCCAATTAAGTTTTTATGTTTTTACAGTTTTATTAAGGATATGCTCTTCTGATAACTGGCAGAGTCTTCACGTAACAGCATCAATAACTTCACCAAACCTCTAAATACCCAAAACACTTCTAATAATAAACGTTGAAATAAATATGTTAGATACACATTTAAGAAAGATTAATGAAGACAAGTAATAGAATTTCCAACCCTTGTATTTCAGTTCAAGGTCAAGGGAGGCCAGAGCTGCTCCTAAGCAGCTCAGAGCACAGGGCAGGCACCCATTCCCAGGCTCACTTACACACCCACACACACTCAGACTGGATGGTGTAGACAGACACTCCAGTGAAACTTGCTTGCACATCTTTGGATATAGGAGGAAATCAAATATCTGGAGAAAACGCACGCAGACAGTTGTCCTAGCTGGGAATCAATTTACCCCCTCATCAACATTTTGTCATTAAAAAGGACATTGAACAAAACGTTTCTTGAAGATTTGTACTTATTCCATTTTAAGTTCCATCAAGCTTATTTACATGTCAGATGATCATTTCTTCTCTTTAAGCTCATAATAGAAATTTATCCAAACTGTTCAAGTGACAAAAAAGTCATAGAACTGCCTTTTTGGGAAAATAGAGGGTAGGGACATTTAGGCTAGTTCACTAACCTGTGGTTCAGAGTTGTGAGCATATATGTAAATTTGGAAAAGAAAACAGGATTGGGTGCTGGTGAAGGATGTGGTTTTAGTTCTCATTGTTTTACAAAGGAATCTATTGATACTTGCCTGAAGCTCTAGGGAAGCTTTGACAATCCCCAAGGGGCAATTAATTATG
The DNA here is from genome assembly GCA_039655065.1 of Glossophaga mutica. Taxonomy (NCBI): domain Eukaryota; kingdom Metazoa; phylum Chordata; class Mammalia; order Chiroptera; family Phyllostomidae; genus Glossophaga; species Glossophaga mutica. Next base: position 82,907,827 of record CM077304.1, read on the forward strand.
TTACTCTTTCACTGCTTCTCAGAAGGAAGAATTAAGTTTTTGATTTATTGCTCCTATATGCGTTCCTTACAAACATTCAGAATTGGGAAGCTTATCTTACAATTATTTCAGTAAGTAATTTTATGAGGTTGATGTCTTGGAGCACAAAACAAATATTTTGCTATTGTGTGCTTACTTTTATGTAAATATTTGGTATGTGAATTACACAATTTTAATAAAACCATGGCTTTTGTTACATCTAATTTGAGCTTTCAACTTCATGTTACAGAGTGCTTCTTTAAAGATATTTCAGTGAAAAATATTATGAAAATATATAGATTTGTATGTTGATTTGTACTTCAGAAATCCATATATTTGTCATATTTATTTTTTAAAAAACCTAATTATTTGCATGACTAAATGGTATTTAAAATGAACCCCTCCAAAATGTCTGGTACTTTTGTCCAAAATTTTATCTCTTAGAAACTGTCAGTTATCCATGTTAAGAGTTCATAAGTTTAAAATTGTATGCATTTTATATTACTTTGGTGTCTGTGTGGACCATATTTCTCAATATTCATTATTAAATTGATACTTTTTAAATTCTTAACCTGAACTGCCTTTTATTGTTAAAATTAAAAAAGACAGTAGGGTATCAGATTTCTGACCTTTCAGAAAGAAAAGCTGGCAGGTAGTTTTATTAGCAATCACCTAAGAAAGGCTTATGTCAGATTCATTCCTAACAATGATATGTTTTTAACCCTGACAGAAACTAAATTAAGAAAATGAGACAGTTAAACTCAAGTGCAAAATACTATACACATACACAATTAGAAGTCAGTGGAGTCAAATAATGAAGAGTTTAAGCTATGGATCTGCCTATATTCAAACCCTGGTACCACCCTTACCAGTATACTTTAAAATTGTTTAACCTATATGTTCTTTATCTGCAAATTGCGGAAAATACTTACAAAGTTAATAAGATTTTCTTTTTGTTTTAAATTATTTTATTGTTCAATTACAATTGTCTGTATTTTCTCCCCACCCTTCTCCCCCTCCCCCTCCAAACCCACTTCCTTCCCTTGCTTCCCTCTCCCCCTTGGTTTTGTCCATGTGTCCTTTATAGTAGTTCCTGAAAATCCTTCTCCCCTCTGACCCCTCCCACCTCCCCTCTGGCTATTGTTAGATTGTTCTTATTTTCAGTGACTCTGGTTATATTTCATTTGCCTTTTTCTTTTGTTGATTATGTTCCAATGAAAGATGAGATCATATGCCTGGCTTATTTCACTTAGCATAATGCTCTCCAGTTCCATGCATGCTGTCGCAAGGGGTATAAGCTCCTTTTTCTCTCTACTGCATAGAATTCCATTGTGTAAATGTACCATAGTTTTTTGATCCACTCCTTTGCTGATGGGCACTTAGGTTGCTTCCACCACTTGGCTATTGTAAATTGTGCTACTATGAACATTGGGGCGCATAGGTTCTTTTGGGTTGGTGTTTCAGGGCTCTTAGGATATAATCCTAGCAGCAGAATTCCTCATGGATTGGAAGAATTAACATCATCAAAATGGCCATACTAGGACTGCCGACCAAGATGGAGGCGTAGGTGGACACACTGTGCCTCCTCGGACAACGAAAACTAAAGACAACAAAGATTTAGAAACGAGAAAACAACGGGAACTGATAGAAAATTAAACTGTACGGAAGTCCAGCAACCATTCATCCAGATCGGTAAGGGGCAGAGGCGTGGCAGGAAAAAGTGGAGGTTGGCGGACCCGGGTGCACAGGCAGCAGTGGCTGGCAGACCCCAGGCACGGGGTAGCAATGGTGCAAACCCAGAGAGGCCACACAGGGAAGCTGGCTGACCAGGTGGTCCCACATTTGTGTGTGGATAATCAGGGTGAAGGGGAAGCGGCAGAGGGAACTGGAATCTGAGAGAGTGGAGTGGGGGCCATTGTTACCTCTTGGACTCCCCGCCCCACATACAGCATCACTGCCCAGCAACTGCTGCCCTGCCCTGGAGAATACCTAAGACTCCGCCCCTTACTACATAACAGCTGTGACCAGACCCACCCCCCACCCAAAAAAACAAAAATGGCTCAAACAGAAGAATAGATCAAAGCCCCAGAGCCAATTCCTCTAAGCGACCAAGAGATAGCCAACCTATCAGATGCACAGTTCAAAGCCCTGGTGATCAGGATGCTCACAGAATTGGTTGATTTTGCTCACAAATTAGATAAAAAAGTGAAGGCTACAGTAAGTGAAATGAAGGAAAACGCATAGGGAACCAATAGAGATGGGAGGAAAACTGGGACTCAAATCAATGGAGTGGACCAGAAGGAAGAAAGAAACAAAACAAGGAAGAAACAAGAATTCAAAAAAATGAGAGGCTTAGGAACCTCCAGTACATCTTTAAAAGTTCCAACATCCGAATCATAGGGGTACCAGAAGGGGAAGAAGAGCAACAAGTGGAAAAGGTATTTGAACAAATAATAAAGGAGAACTTCCCCAATCTGGCAAAGGAAATAGATTACCAGGAAGTCCAGAAAGCTCAGAGAGTCCCAAAGAAGTGGGACCCAAGGAGGAACACACCAAGGCCCATCATAATTACATTAGCCAAGATTCAAATGAAGGAGAGAATTCTAGAAGCAGCAAGGGATAAGGGGACAGTCACCTACAAAGGAGTTCCCATCAGACTGTCAGCTGATTTCTCAAAAGAGACCTTACAGGCAAGAAGGGACTGGAAAGAAGTATTCCAAGTCAGGGAAGGGAAGGACCTACATCCAATGTTGCTCTATCCAGCAAAGCTTTCATTTAGAATGGAAAGGAAGATAAAGTGCTCCTCAGATAAGCTCAAGTGAAAGGAGTTGATCATCACCAAGCCCTTATATGAAATGTTAAAGGGGCTTACCTAAGAAAAAGAAGATAAAAATATGACAGTAAAAAGACAGCAAACTCACAGATATTAACAACCACATCTAAAAGAAAAGCAAACCAAGCAAACAGCTAGAACAGGAACAGAACCACAGAAATGGATATCACATGGAGGGTTAGCAACAGGGGAGTGGGAGGAGGAGAGGGGAAAAGGTACAGAGAATAAGTAGCATAGATGGTGGGTAGAAAATAGGGGGAGGGCAAGAATAGTGTGGGTAATGTAGAAGCTAAAGAACTTATGACACATGGACATGAACTAAAGGGGGGGAATGTGGGTGGGAGGGGGTGTGCCAGGTGGAGGGGAATAATGGGGGAGAAATGGGACAACTGTAATAGCATAATCAATAAAATATATTTAAAAAATGGCCATACTACCCAAAGTGATTTATAGATTCAATGCAATCCCTATTAAAGTACTCATGACATATTTCACAGACATAGAACAAACACTTCAAAAATTTATATGGAACCATAAATGACCCCAAATAGCTGCAGCAATTTTGAGAAAGAAGAACAAAGCAGGAGGGATCACAATACCTGATACCAAACTGTATTACAAGGCTACTGTGATCAAAACAGCCTGGTAGTGACATAAAAACAGGCACATAGACCAGTGGAACAGAACAGAGTCCAGAAATAACCCAAGTCTCTATGGTCAATTAATATTTGACAAAGGGGGAAGAAGCATAAAATGGAGCAAAAACAGCCTCTTCAACAAATGGTGTTGGGAGAACTGGAGAGCTATGTGCAAAAAAATGAAACTCGAGCACCTACTTACACCATACACAAAAATAAATTCAAGATGGATAAAAGATAAAAATGTAAGTTGTAACACCATAAAAGTCCTAGAGGAAAACATTGGCAGGAAAATCTCAAACATTTCACGCAGCAACATCTTCACAGCTATGACCCCTAAAGCAAAGGACATAAAGGAAAGAATAAACAAATGGGATCTCATCAAATTGAAAAGCTGGATGGCTAAAGAAAATAGCATTAAAATGAAAAGGGAACCAACCGTGCAGGAAAACATATTTGCCAATGACACTTCAGACAAGGGCTTGATCTCCAAAATATATAAAGAACTCACACGACCCCAGTCCAGGAAGACAAAAGACCCAATCAAAAAATGGGCGAAAGGCTTGACTTCTCCAAGGAGGACATAAATAGGGCCCAGAAACACGTGAAAAGATGTTCAGCCTCACTGGCCATCAGAGAGATGCAAATTAAAACCGCATGAGATACCACCTCATACCCATCAGAATGGTCATCATAAATCAACAAACGAGTGTTGGAGAGGATGTGGAGAAAAGGGAACCCTAATGCACTGTTGGTGGGAATGCAGACTGGTGCAGCCACTGTGGAAAACAGTATGGAATTTCCTCAGAAAACTAAACAAGATTTTTAATATACTATATAGATATAGATAGCAATAAATGGGCTGGTATCTTTGTAACTTAGTAGTACATGCCATGTACACTAGCCTTTACTGAATAATTGACAAGGACCATAATTAACATCACTTGGTGAATTGGGATTTTTTTAAAAAGCCATGATTTATTTGATGGGACTAGCTTAATTGTTGGTATGTGATGCCAAGAATGAAACTTTACAGCTGTAACCAATAGTGTTGATCTATTCAGTCCTGTCTTTATTGCATTTGATTGTATCGTAAATGTCATACTAGGAAAGCTAAAGAAACAAAATGGTTTTAGTTTTGCTAAAGACTGATTGGTCTTATTAATGGACAAGTTTCCTAAAAAGCAATTATTAGCTATTACCAGCTGTTAATATCTGTTTCCATAACATGGCAGAAATTGTTTACCTGCAGAAATTTCATTTAGTTCTATGCTATTTCTAAATTGATTTGTTTAAATAAATTCAGTAAAAGGAAAATATATATTATACATTTGTATTAAATATATTATCATTTAAATTGCTTAGGCCAGTGCTTGACACATAGTAAACAGTAGATGTTAGTTCCTAATGTAATCACAGGGCTTAGACTTGCATTTGATGCCTGTGGTTTGATTTATACAGACGTTAACAAAGATAATGTCACTGATGGTCATGATGATCAGAACTCGAAGGCACAGTACAGGGGAACACTTAAATTAGAAATTGTAGCTAGAGATTTTAGTGAAACCCTCTGATCAAGCAGAGAAAAAAAGGTCTAAGTTTGAAGTATTAAATTTTTAGAGAATTTCATATTTGATGTAGAGAGTATTCTTTATTTCCTAGCACATATAGAATATTTTCAGAAGTACATTACCCAGGTGCTCATCAACATGTAAATGGATAAACAGATAGTGACACAGTCGAACAATGAAATACCATTAGCAATTACACACAGAGAAAAAAATATACAACTACATACATGAATCTCTGAGAGATGCCATTCACATAAAATGCACATAATGTATGACTTCATTTATATGAAATCCCAGAACCAATTAATTCGACAGTGGATGCCTAGAACTACAGGGTAAGGCAGGAGCAAAGGAGCCCAAGGGGACATTTTTGGAAAGCTCAAAGGAACATTATTGGAACGCTTAGTTCCAATATAAAGTTCTGGAAACCAGAAGCTTGAAGTCAAGGTGTTAGCGGGGTTGATTCCTTTTGGAAGGACCACAGGAAAATCTGTTCCATAACTTGCTCCTAGCTTTGGCAGGTGTGAACAATCCTTTATTTTCTTCGGCTTGTAGACGTATCCCTTTAATCTCTGCCTCCATTCACAGAGCATTCTCTGTGTGTTTGTGTCTCATCTTTTCAAATATTGGATTAAGTGCCCATTCTACTCTATAGTTTGGCCTCATTTTAACTAATTGTGTCTGCAGTGACCCTATTTGCATATAAGGCCACATTGTAATTTCAATAATTAGGACTTCAACATATTTTCAGGGGGACATAATTCAAGCCCTAATAGTGGCCATGGTCATTTCTAGAGGACAGGAAATCCAAGGGTGATTTCTGGATTTAAAGACTGATTCTTCATGATATCTCTTTGTTTACTACCCTCTAATATAGGGTAAATGGAAATTGAAAGAATTATCAAGAGTTTAAATAACTTGTGGAAATCTCAAGTCTTACAAACAAGAGGCTAGTGTTGTGAAACCTTAAATTAATCCTCAGACTCTGTAACCTGAGCTTAAACAAAGTACACTGATCAAGAGATGATTGGATAAAGAAGATAAGGTACATATACATACAATGAATACTACCCAGCCACAGAAGAGATGAAATAGTGCCATTTGTGACCACATGGGTGGATCTTGAGAGTATCATGCTAAGCAAAACAAGTTAGAAAAAGTCAAGAACCATCTGATCCCACTCATATGTGAGATATAAAAGCAACAAATCAAAAACTAAAAACTCAAAGACCACAGTATAATGGTTACAAAAGGGAAAGGGCTTGGGAGGGTAGTAAGGAAAGAGTAAAGAAGGTAAAATACATGGTGACAGAAGAAGATTTTGCTTTGGTTAACACACAACGTAATTTACAGATGATGTATTATAGATTGTGCATTTGAACCCTATATAATTTTATTAACCAATGACACCCCAATACATTTAATAAAATACAGGAGGCATCTCAGATATGGTCATGGGAAACAATTAGGTTAACCCAACTGTTGTTTGAATTGTCAAAGCAAACCCACACAAATCATAGATCTTACTTTGTATCAAACCACTAATTTAAAGAATACATGCAAACACCAAATACAGCTAAAATTCATAAGTTTCAGGTTTTTCTACAGTAAGAAAAATGGGGCATTAGAAATATTCTAACTAAAGTATTTTGTAAATAGAGAATACCTGTATGCAAGGAAAGCTGGTGGTACTCATTCTATTCTCATTATCCCCACAAGGGAAAAATGGTTTATTAACTTGCATTAACCATTTCTCAACAATGAGAAAAAGAACCTTCTAGAGAGCAGAACTAGAACAGCTAGCCTAATTTCTAGGTTGAGGAATCCTTGTCATACAAGGTAAGAGTTATGTACCAGAGATTTCTTTATGTTTCTCTTCCCCCATGGCAGCCTAGAAAAAAAAATGTGTTGGATGTTTGAGGTTACATTAAACTTTTTATTTGTTCTCTGGGCCAAGTGGATTAGAGATGGGTCTGACTGAGAGAACTGTGCACTAAACGAATATTTTGGGCTTCAAGTTCTATGCTGGAAATGAATGAAACTTTGAATGTTATTGCTTTGGGTGTGTTTTCTGTGAGACGTGGCAAAAGTTTATTATGTAGATAGAGGTACTTTTGAAGGTGATTAGATGGCAAGATGGGGTAGATGAATAAATGTATATTTTTAGGTTATCTGCTCATGACATCAATTCACCCTATCTCTAGTGCCATTTGGAGATCCGTTCAGAGATGCCACACTGGAAGGAAACATGTGATCCACACTGACAGAAATAAGTTCATAGCATCCCTATGGATGTGGTCATTTGTAGCCAAGTTCAGGAATTTGTATGTGACATAATCAGAATTAGTAAGATGCTGGAACCAGAATCTCTTGCTCTTTTCCATTGTGTTTATAGAGATGATCAAAGTTTAGTTAGAGCAGCCATCTTCAAAGCAGAGAAGGCATAGATCTGGCAGGAAAGTAGCATGACAAATGATCAGAAGCAACAGAAAGACTTTGGGTCCCAATGACATTGTTTGGTCCCCCATCAAGATGCAATAGGAGCCAGAAACTGGATTTTTTTTTTTTTTTTTTTTACATACCAGAAACAATTACTTTCTTCTTGTTCATAAACACTTTTAGATTGGGTTGTTTTGACACATGAAATTAAATAAAACCAACTGACACGTTTTAAACATTTAAATAAATTTTCAATGCTTTGTAATCCAAGAAAAACTTGTTTCAAAGCAACATGTTTTTTGGGAGTTAGTCTGACATTAATCAAAGACAGATTGGAACTGATAAAATTTCACAACAGGAGGGAATATCAAGAATTTTTTTTCACATTTTTCTGGGTTTTGTATCCTCTTTCAGAAATCTATAAAAAATAAAATGCCTGACTAAAGTGCTTTTCAAAGTCCTACGTGGTCTTCTCCTTGTTTATCTCCTTTCTCCTCCTCACCCTTTTCACTCCAGTTAAACCAGCCTCCTTACTGAGTTCCCACCTCAGGGGCTTTGCACTTCCCGTTCTCTCTGCCTGCAACCTTCACACTCTTCTTCCAGGTGTCCGCATGGGTTCCTGGACTCATTTAGATTTCTGCTCAACAACTTTGAACAACAAATGCATTAAAAAATGAAAAAAAAAAATGTATACTGGTAAAGAGCTGTGAAAGCCGTAACAATTGATGATGGGCCAGAACACAATAATAAGTGAAAAACTAGCTCTTGAAAGAGAATGAGAATTATTAAAAATGAAAAGAGAAAATAAATGTATTTACCAAGGAGGCTATGTCTTCAAGTCCTCTGTTAGGACATTGCCTTCCTAGAGTAGATGTACTTAGTGTCGGCGCATACAAGGCAAGTATACTGTGGCAAGTTGTGGAGATGGTAGGAAGTAACGTAAAGGGGTTATGTTCTTTTAATAATTCTTTCCTCTGCACAGTGTCTCTTCTTTCTGGTGTTTTTTTTTTTTTTTTTTTTTTAATCATTATTTCTCTGTCCTTAGTTATCTTTCTTCCAAAATGGCTATATGAGATCACATTTAGGAATACTCTTGAGAAGGACTTTGAAAATCTGAAATAGACAATTTGACCTAGGTTAAGGTCAGAGGACAGAGTCTGTGAGGTAGACATTCTCTCATTACTTTAAATCAGCTATTTTCAATGGGTGTGCCACAACAATTTTAAAAACATGCAATACATGACCGTTTAGTCAGGGGGGAACTGACCTCTTTTGCCTTATATTGTCAAATAAAAAAATGACAACAGCCAGCACAGCAATAATGAATGAAGCCCAGTGTGAATGAATCAAAATTATACCTATTTTTGTCAGATAAGCAAAAAAAATTTTTTTGGTGTGCCATGGAATTTTAGTAATGAGTTTATGTGTGCAATGAGATGAAGAAGGTTGAGAATTATTGCTTTACAGCAAAGCTGGAAGGGTAAGACATATTTGGAAACAGTACAAGTTTCCACGCAGAAGCAAGTGGGAAAGAGCAGAGGTCCCTACTCCTGTATTTGCACAGATAAAGGCAAAGAAGCTCTTGAGACTCACACATAATTCAGGGCAGGAGAAGTAGTCCTTGCAGAGGTGTCCAATCTTTTGGCGTATCTTGGCCACATTGGAAGAGGAGGTGTCTTGGCCAAGTATTAAATACAGAAACACTAACAAAAACTGATGAGCAAAAAAGGTTTTAAGTAAATTTATGATTTTGTGTTCAGCCACATTCATAGCCATCCTGGATCACACATGGCCCTGCAAGTTTTCAAGTATGCAGACACATTTTGATGCTAGATTTTTTTTTTTTTCCTTTGCGGTCACTCACCATTTACTCCTAGGTAGTATGGATTGAATCAAGGATGAGCAGGAGCCAGACATGACTTCAAATGACTCAGCAAGAAGGAACTCAGGCACCTTTGCGCTGCTTTGACAAGTTTACCAAATTAAATGTTTGATGAAAACAGAGCAGTTGAGTCAATCAAACACACAGTTAGTTGTTGAATAGAGGGGTAGTAAGTCACTTGTCTGTAGAGCCTATTATTACTTTTTCAAGTCTCAGAAGATCTGGAACATGGGATGAGTGTGCTGTTGCTAACATTAAGAACTGTACTACTAGTATTTCCTTGTATTTTTGTAAATAGCATTGCTGAAGTTACATTAGTGTTCATGCATGTGAGTGAGCATGTATGCGATCCTAAATAGCCTGACTAATGCTAGTAGTACTGAAACTCTATTTAGTAATAAACAATTTATCATGGACCATAAGTCCTTTAAATATATAGACTTCAGAAACCTAGGTGATCAGATGGAATTTAAATAATTCTGTTTTTTATATCTATGATACCCATACTTACTATTCAGAAAGTTGTTTGCTAAATATATTCAAATTAAGGAAATATTTAAGTAATAATAGTTCTTATTTATTGACAGAAACTATATTAGGAGTCTAAGTACATTTTCTCATTTGATTCTCACAACTAAAGGGATCAAATTATAATTTACATTTTAAAAATGATAAAATTAAGATTTAGAGAGGTTAAGTAAAATATCCAAAGAAACAGCTAATGGAAAATTCAGAATTTGAACTCAGATTTTGTTCATTCCATGTTATTTCTTTATTGGTGAACACTTATTTTTAAGAATATTTATTTGCATAATACTAGCCCTCATATATTGAGCACTGACTTTGGCTTGTTAAATACACTTCATAGACATGTAAATTAAGAATCACAATAATACCTGAAATAAATTTATATATCTATCTATATATATATATATTTTTAAAACATTTGATCCCAAGAGGCTTGTGCTGTGAAAGGCATGAGGAAAGTGAGCCTGCCTAAGAAAGGGTAAATTCAAATCATCCATCTCATGGTCATTCACATGCCCATTGGGTGAAATGACAGGTAGAGCAGTATATATTATTTATATTAATTTCTCTTTCTTTTCTGAAACCTGCAATTTAATTCAAGTAATTGCAACATGACTAGAGTGGAATTCCAATGGACAGCAAACATGCAAAAAAAAGTGTTGAATATATGCCTTCTGCACTGAAGAGTCATTTTTTTTTTAGCACAATGACCAAAGTTTGTATGATGGAGTAGGAACTGCTTTTGGTACATGATGCCATTTACTCCTCAGATTGTGTAAATAGGCAGTAGATCCATTTTGCTGGCGAAGCACACAGGGATCAGAGAACCGGCACTTGCCCAAGTGTGCATCCAAACAATGAACTATTTTTATTAAAGGGGCAGTTTATATCTGAGTAAGTAAGCTTATAAATCAACTGAGTGTCTTCTCCAATTAGAGTTACCTAGCACAGTGATTGTGGCAGGCTGAGTAAAGGCCCCCAAAAGATAATCCCTGGAATCTGCCAATAAATTACCTTATATGGCAAAAGAGATTTTACAGATGTAATTAGTGTAAGGGTCTCTAGGATAATGGGAGATTATCCTAGATTACCTTAGTAAACCCAGTGTGATCACAAGGGTCCTAATGAGAGGGAGACAGGAGTGTCGGGAGCAAAATGAACACTGACAATGGAAGCAGAGGTTGCTGTAATGTGCTTCGAAACAGAGGAAGAGATCGGGAGCTAGGAGACTGGGCAGCCTTTGGAAGATGGAAAAAGCAAAGATTCTTGATAAACTGGTCAAAGCCTCAGAAAGCCATGATTGTTACAAGGGCTAATGAATCAGAACTCATGCTGATTTGCTCCAACGTATACCTTCAGGTTTTAGCTGCTACTAGAAGGCACCCACCAAATATTTTTGAGTGGTTGAATAAAATTTTTCTATTGGATGTCTATAGATTCTTAAAATTAAAACATATCCAATATTATGCATGACATTGGTGCAAAAATTGATACACTAATTACTGGAGAGAATAAAAAAATCAAGAACCATATTCTAACATAAAAGTAATGACACTATCGATCTACTGATGCTTATTGTAGGCCAAGCACTGTGCTAAATGCTTAAATGCATTATCTTACTGAATATAACATATATTGCTATTTTAATCTTCACTTTTAAGGAAGCTAAGACTTGAAGAGTCAAAGTGGTAAAAACAGGTTTTCTGTGATGCCAAATCTCATGTGTTTATCTGCTTTGCGATGCTAACTTTAATGATTTAAAATGTAATAAAAGTGGCATTTAGTTTTGTAAGGAAACATTAGTTTTAAGTATATGATATTGGGGTGACTGTTTAAAGCTTTTGTCACATCATTTATCAAAACTAATTTCAGACATAAAACTAGTCTCCTAATATTTAAAGTACTCTTTACCAATATAAAAAAGGATAATTTCTTCAGTAAAAAATGAAGTAATAAACAAAATACCCCCAAGTGCAAATGGTCAACAAATACATAAAAAATGTTTGACCTCAGAAGTAATCAACAGACACAAAAAAAAATTACAAATGAAGTCTTCTTCCAAATCAAGGAGGCAAGACCAAATATTGAACACACAGGAGGAACAAGCATTTGCCTGAAAACTAACAAGTGTAAATGGCTATAGACTTTTAGTGGGAATAATTGGAAAATGGGGTTGGAAGGTTTAAAATACGCATACCATTTGATCTACCAATTCTATTTCTGTGATTTTGTCGTAAAAACATAAAGAACATTATCTCAGCATTAGGTATAATATTGAAAATAATGTGTATTTACTAGAAACATGTTTACGTATAGCATTGGGTGAAAAAAAGCAAATTACAGAAAGCTATGTGTAGTAAGACTCATTAAAATGTGTAATTACTTTTAAATGAACACCCTCCATAGCATGTGTCTAGTTCTGTTCGTCACAGTCCATGGGGGGAAGTACTTTATCTTAGCTTCCAAAGTGTTAACAGTGATGGATGTCTGAGTGAATGAATTATAAATGACTTTTATTTTTCATGACTTGACTTATCTGTATTTATACTTTAAAACATAGATATTTTTCAGATAAAAGTAAAAGAAAAACTAAAATTGGTAAAAGAATGAGATTTCAATCACCGCCAGCCCCCACTTCAAATCAGATCATTTACTGCTACCCAGCTTAAAAAAACTTCTCCTGACTCATTTACAGCATAACAAACCCAAACACTTTGTTTTGGCATCTAGAGTCGTTTCCCATCTGGTCTTATTTATAATATTTACTTTGTTATCCACCTCTGTATCTCACAGGTCCTCTGCATACTTTTGGAAAATACCAAGCCCTTTTGTCCTCTGCTGAAGAACTTCTAATCTTATTTCTCCAAAAAATATCACCTCTTCTGTGAAGGCTTTTCATTTCCCAAAGATTTAGTGTTTTTTTAGCTAGCTCTCATGGCATATCTTTAAATTTGATCTGCCCGTTGTCTTCCAGCGCCTGCCACTGCATATCACATGCTTGCAACACTCCAGGTGAACATGAGTAACATGCATGCAGCTCTGCTTTCCCTCTCTCTTAGGGGTCAAAGGAGTTGGCAATAGATGTTGCTGCAGAATATATGGAATAAAGCAGAGATTTGTAAAAAAAATCACCACAAACCAATATATGATCATCATACATGTAATTAAGTATTCTTCAAATGTAATTAGAGTTTGTATGGTATAATAAATAATTTCAGTGAAGTTCCAAGTGACAGTTTTAAGTTAACCTAAAGTAATAGCTCATAGGAGCCTATAATATTGACAAACTTAACAAGCATAAAAAGCAGACAGACAAATGGACTGGCAAACAGACGGATAGACAGATAGAATGAATGAATAGATAATAGTGTGCCACTATCCTTGATTATGTATTAATAGAACCATGGTCACATATTCTGAAATTACATTAAAATAGTCTCTCAAAATTTTTTCCTCAATAACTTTTGAGTGTTTGAAGTGTGTGGCAATTTGTTTTCAAATAGCATGCTAGTCAGGTGAGTTGGTAGTGGCTGCCCACTTTTTTTTGCTGGTTCATCCCCATTCAGCAGAAAGGAGGAGTATGACCAATGGCAATGTGCATAAGATAAGGGATTGATTGGCAATATATGCCATCCCTGGGCACTGTCAGCCGCCAAAACACTTCCTAATCCGGATTTAAGAGCTGTGGGACTGTATAAACTTTCTTCTCTTGCTTTCTTGATCCTTGATTCCCGTCTTTTCTTGCAAGGTCTATGTTCTTGGATAACATCCCAAAAAGATGTTTTTTCTTCGCAGTCAAGTTCTATATAAACGCATGTTGATAAATGAAAACCCCTTTAGTTTTCAGAATCAACATAAATAAAAAGATAGGATTAACATGATACATTTTAATGAATCAGTAGGTAAAATCACTTAAAGCAACTCAGTTTGTTCTAGTGGCTGAGAAAGCAATGTTTCCTGGTAGTTTGGCCACCAGCTTGTACTAATGAGCCATTTTAAGAATAAGAAATTTGGGGAGTTATTTGGCTGGAGGGTGCAAAAACAAGATGTCATGCTAAATCTTGTTAAAAGTTCCTCCGTAACAAATTCAAAGGTATACAATATTGTTAACTATGTCTTGGCAGTTCATTTTCTTCTTTTATAAACAGTCAAAAAAAAAAAAAAGCAGCTCTGGTTTATTTAATTCCCAGAAAAGAAGAATTGGAACAATTTAGCCTGCTTAATATCCAAACCTACCTGACCACAAGGAGAATCAGGAGGAATTTCCCAGAACACTTTATTGTAGTTACATTATCCCATACACAAACTCTGTGACTGCACTAAAACAGAATTTTTTAAAAAGCCTTAATGCAAATTTTATAACATTAATTTATTCTATTATTTATCCTTTTTTAAATTGTATTTTTCAATTACAGTTTCCATTCAATATTAGTTTATATTAGTTTAGGTGTATACACAGTGGTTAGACAATCATATACTTTTTTACAAGGTGATCCCCTAATATTTAAGTGTCTACCTGGCACCATACACTGTTATTACAATGTTATTAACTATATTCCCTATGCTGTACTTTCCATCCCTGTGACTATTTTGTAGCTACCAACTAGTATTTCTTAATCCCTTCACCTTTTTCACCCAGCCCCTCAAGCCTTCTCCTTTCTGGCAGCCTTTAAAGCTCTTTCCCTACTTCTTTTTTTCTACCACCCTTTAGGAACTTCCAGGATTAATTCCTTGTTCTTTGCTCCTCTCCCTTAATATTTATCTTTTTCAGAAACTCCTCCATCCTCATAGTATGATTTACCAACTTTGTATGGATTAATTGCTTAATATTTACCTTAAATTATAAACTTTGGATAATTGTCTGTAGATCAATCATGCTCCATAACACATACTAAAGTTTTATCTTTTTTTTCCAGAAAATGATATCTTTTGAAAATATATGCATCCACCCATTCTCTATTGTATCATTACTTATGATTTCCCACTGAGTCTTTTGAAGATCCATAATTCATACAAGTGATCAAACTCTAGTCATTTCTGGCATTCTTCCCATCTCTGCCTAAACTTCTCTTTGTTTGCTTCAGCTATTCTTTTCAGGACCTGAAGGATTAGGCACTGCACAGGTAAATTTTAATTGGCAAGTAGTAAATATGAGATGATGAGAATTTTGATTTTAAAATATTGCTCTGTTAGAGAAGTATAGACAACAGATAGTTGGAACATATCCAAAAGGCAATTTTAATTCTTCAGTGCATTTAGGAATGAGGGAGGAAAGGAAGGTGTGGGTCATAACTACATGTTAGCTTCTGAATATGACTTTGTATGTTCTCTCTTCCAGAGAACAATCTTATGTGAAATGGCCCGAAATGGAAGGAAATGAGGAAGAACGTATAATACTTATACTGTTTCCTGTGCAACTTGGTGTGTGGTATTCAAAAAGTATATTCTGGCTAATTGAATAGTTAATGGGTTGAATTAATTGTGACAATTCAAGTCATCATGGAGGGCCATTAGGGATACGTCTTTTCTCTAAGTGTGGCTTCCTCAGCACATCTTCGTTTTCATCATGCACCTGGCAACCATTTTTATTTCTGGATATGGCTGCCCATCTCTTGTCTTCCCTGACAACTCACATTTCACTTCTATCAGTCTCCCATGTCATTTTAACATTTGCGCCTCTTGATGGTTCTCATGTGGTAATTCTACGTCATTTCACTTGTGCTTATCTTGACTCCTCAGAGAATAAACTTAATGTCAGAGACTGTATTTTCTGAATCATTTCACAGTCCTCAACAGAATACTGTATACAGTGGTGATCTAAAAATGCTTGGTGCTTTATTCTGAAGTTCTAATCGAATGTGTTAACAATGATTATGTCATAGAAAATATCCAGTTTCTTCTCTTATACGGGCTTCATTTTGAGCATGTTGAGTTGTTTTGTTTGTATTTAATCCACATTTTTCACTTTAGGAAAGTTGTCTTTAGTTTCCAGGAAGCAAAAACTCCCAGAAGAATAATCTTTTATTCCTTTGTTCCTACTGCATAGCCTCTTCCCATGTTGTAAATTTCCACGTGTGGATGCATTTTCTTCAACATCTGTTTGTGAATCTTCATGTTTGGTTTTCTTCACACACAAAAGTCCTGGAATTGAAATATGTGTAGTACATGTTGCAAACAGCTTAATTAAATTACTGCTTAAAGCTTTGATAAGAATATTTCATCATTTGGGATTTTGCCATGACTAGTGTAGACTCTGAGACCTAGAAGAAGAAATTAATTTGGAGGTTTGTGACAAGAGATATTGAGTATCATTTTTAAATGACATAAGTTTTACTTTATGGTATGAAAGTACTTTATTTTGAATTTTTTACATTTTTTCCAGTTTTATTGAGATATAATTGACATGTAACATTGCGCTAATTTAAAGTGCACCACATAATGTTTTCACATATGTATATATTGCAAAACAATTGTCACAATAAGTTTAATTAACATCTATCACTCTACATAGTGGTAATTATTTTCTTATGATGAGAACTTTTAAAATCTAGTAATATGGCAACTTGTACAGTATTGTTAACTATAGTTCCCATGCTGTACATTATATACTCAAAACTTATAATAGAGTTTTTTTAAACTTATTTTTCATAAAGATAGCTGTTTACCTTCTTGTGGGTAAAGACTTTTTAAAAATTTTATTTTGTTATATTTTTCCCATTACCCCTAACCTCGCCCCGCCAACCCCAGCTGTCCTCCTGCTCTCTATCTACGAGTCTGTCTCTATTTTGCTTATTAGTTCAGTTTGTTCATTAGATTCCACATGTGAGTGAAATCATATGGTATTTGTCTTTCTCTGACTGGCTTATTTCACTTAGTATTAGACTTTGTTACAAAGTTATTGACTACTAGATTGTCATATGAAATACTGAAAAAAAATAATTACACTTTCTATTGTGGAAAATTTTTTTCAAGATAATTTGTGTTTTAATATAGTCAGAACACTGAAGAAATATGTAAATTACACAATTTATTTAAAGTTCATGTGTTAGTTTTCTATGACTGCCATAACAAATCACCACCAATTTACTGACATAAAACAACAGAAATCAATTCTCTTATGGTTCTTTGGGTCAGAAGCCAAATGCATGTCTGACTGGGCTGAAATCAAGCTGTTGACATGCCTGTGTTCCTTTCTGGAGTCTCCAGGGACGAGTTCATCCCTTGGCCTTTTCCAGCCTTCAGAGACCACCCTCGATCTTTGGCTTGTGCTCCCCTTCCTCCAGCTCCAAGGTCAGCATTGTGGGTCAGCTCCTTCTCTTGCTTCATCTCCTTGATCCTTCTGTCCGTGGCATCTCTTTCTTATCACAGCCAAGAGAGGGTTTCCATTTTAAAGAGCAGATATGATTAAATTAAGCACAAAATGCTACACAACACCAGCTTAATATCTACATATGGCATTTTTTAAATTATAACTTAGTGTACAAAAAAAACCCTGCCTTCAGTCTATTTCCAACATTAAAAAGAATAAATTCAGCCTCAAACCTGACCATTTTCCTTAAAGTCCTTTTTTTCAAGATTTTTTAAAAATTTATTTTAGGGAGAGGGGAAGGGTAGGAGAGAAGAAGAGACACATGGATGTGTGAGGGAAACATCAATTGGCTGCATCTAGCATGCCCCCAACTGGGAACCTGGCCTGCAACCCAGGCATGTGTCCTGACTGGGAATCGAACTGGTGGCCCTTCCTTACAGTGTTTAAAGTCAGCTTTATCTGTAACTGCCTTTTAACTACTTTCTCCTTATAAATAACTAAAAAGACAAAGTATATTATGAAAGATAATAAGGTACAAAATCTCTTTCCCAGTCTTCCAATAGACAAAAGAATATTTCTCTATGCCCAGAATAAGTCTTCAGACTATAAATCTGTATATTAATTGAAGTTGTCAAGAGAAAAAGTATTGGTGAATTAAACTATTGAAAGTTTTAAAAATAAAATGTGTTTGGATTTGCACGCAACATTATTTATTTCGGTAAAGCGCCATGCATGCACAGAGCTCTTCTCTTTTCCTCTCACTGAGCATTTCAGAATAAATCATCTGAGAAACTATTCTAACATGGTGACCTTGTGTGTCATCGTGTTCTACTTAGAATGGGAAAGAAGAGGCTTTGAGTAAGAGAATTATTTTAATAATTTTACTATGCATCTAGAAGGGGAGGGAGGAAATATTAGAGGTTGGGTAAAGGGGTATTTGACTGACTTAAAAATGATTGAAAGTGGTTTTATTTTTATATTTTTATTCCTGGTCAAGACTCTGGTGAAAGTTTGCCTGTAGTTCTGAAGTTAGGCTTATGCTAAAAACCCACAGAAGGCCAAGGAGAATGAGACAATGAAGTCAGTGGAAGAAGCCAGGTAAAGTGTCAATTCATAATCTCAACTCTTGTGACACTCAGAAGGTTTTGTGAGCTATAAATTTTATTTTTTTCTTTCTTCTGGCACAGATCAAATCCTTTTAACATCGCTGGAGAGCCCAGGGGATAACTTTGAGCAACCAGCACTAGTAGAAATGTTTTTATAACGTAGAAGGCAGGCAGAATAGAATCAATAGGTCACTCAAAGCTGACTTTAAATTCTAACCCCTCTTTATGTTTCTTGCGGCATGTCTTTTCTTCCAATACCTGTTCAAATTGCTCATGCATACTGCATACTATATCATACTTCAGTGTGTATATACTATATTGTACGTACTACATACAGCCTATATAAAAACAATAATAATGGTGCCGTGAAGTGTAGAATTCTTCAGGAATACAAAATATGATGGGTAGCCAAATACATTATAATAATAGTGACTATAGAGTACCATGTTTGTGTGTGAGGTATTAGATGAAGCACTTCATATTTAATTTAGTCCTCATAAAAACCTTATCAGGAAGGCTTCAGTGGGCTTCACTTTCCAAACGGGGAAACCCAGGCAACTTTTTCTAGGTCACACAGCTAATAAGCAGCAAAGCCCAAACTGAATCCACATTCACTTTTCTTGAAAGTCTTTCCTCTTACACATTAATCAGTATAGTACTATCTAATAGTAATTATTCTTCTAATAACACACTATTCTTAGTTTTACTTGCAGGTCAACTGGAAATCTTAAGTACTATTTTTTTTTCTGTTATTTTAGTCTTTCAGGTTTACTCTTTTATCTATACTGAAATTTTAGCTCAAAATCACTCGATTCGAGCAAACTTCTAGTGTGTCTGAGAAAAAGAGTGAGAAGGAAATTCCTACTTAAATATTATAGGTGAATTCATGCTTGCCCCTACACTTCCAAAACTTTTGTAAATCAACAACAATGTATAAACTAGAAGGGACAAAAGGAATTAGAGATGATAGTACATAAAACGTGCCAAGAAATTTTGAGGATGAGAAGCTGGTGGATGAGTTTGTTTAAGCAACCAAAGCAGGAGGGGAAAAAACAAAACAAAACAAAACAAAACAAAACAAAAAACGTTTCTTTTTTAGAGAAACATATCAAATGACACAAGATGATAAGGGTTATAGCACCACTAAGATTCAGGAACCAGAAGCATTAGTAGGCAGAAAGGTGGAAAGATTGTTTGAAAGTCTATTTAAGAAGCATTTAGGCATGCTGATTCCATCCTTTCCTTTTGCTATTGTCCACCTTCCTGCATCCTGGTTGTATAAAAGAAATTTGTTTTCTGGAAAGTATGAACTAGATTGGCACTAGACTTCAACACATACACTGAAGACTTGATGATTAACTGAAAGTACACAGAGTGAACTATGAGGCCCCAATCCTCTTCCCGTATTCAGCTTCCAGGAGTACTGTTAACCAAGCCCGTGCCATCCATCAAACACATGCCTTAGAAAGAGATTGGAGCAATTCCTCCTGGGGAAATAGACTGGTCTAAGAGGAAAACCCTATGGATTCTAAAGTTGAGAGGGAGGGCCTAAAATAGCTTCTTTGTCCCCATCCAATCACCACACAGTCATAACCCCCAGTCAGTACATCTCACCTCTAAACATGGAGTATCCAGGCAGCATTTTAGTGCCTCATTCTTAAATATGAAGGAATAGCAAGAAGAAAGATGAGGCAAGGTTTTCTATGACCCTCCAGTGCATAATAGTATTATGTCCATGTATTACAAAGTACTCTCAATCATAGCTTTTATTTTACCAAAGTCTCAAAGAAAACAAAATTACATTAAATGTACCTGATTCAGAGATAGAATACCTGCCTGGAAGTTGATTATATGTCTCATTCTCCCCTATTCTTTTCTAAAGAATCACTTTCTCATCCTTTCCTCCACCAACCACTACTCACTATCAAATCTATTCTTCTCCCATTGGTGACTACAATAAATAATCAGTATGTTACATTTTACTACAAACCATATTTTTTTAGATTGTTAGACCTTAGTTATATAAATATATTTTCATTGCTCGATCAATAACCTTTCTCCACCTGTGAAATTCATTTGTATATTTTAGATTGGTAAAGAATGCATTCTAGTTTTCCCATTAAAATTGATGGAACTATTTTTTCATTTAACAACTTTTACTTAGCAACAGCATTCTCAGAATTAAACTAAAACTGTGAAATTGAAGGATACGTGTATAATAAAGAAATTTTCAGGTGCCCAGTGTCTTAAAAATCTTTCTCTAAACATCCCTTATCAGGAAACTACTATGCTTCAGAAAATAATGAGATAACAAACAAAAAAATACGGTGTTCCAACCCAGAAAAAGTGCAAGAAATTCCCAAGATGATTTTGGAAGAAAAGTGTTAGAATGGCTGTGGAGCAGACCTAGCTAGCATCCGGAACCAATGAGAGCAGGGTCCAAATGCGCCTGTAGGTAATGCCGCTTAGAAAACAACGCCTCTTGTTTCGGCCAGATTTTGATGGCATTCCCATAGCCTGCTGCCCTAAGAGGCTCTTCCATGTCCTCTGACTCCCAACCCCCAGCTTCTGGCAAGGGTCATTGTGTCCCTTCCAGTAGGCCCTATGGTAAACACTCTACTCTTAATGCTCATCATGTCTTTTAATTCTGAAAAGCAGCTTGGGAAAGTTAAGTCTAAGGTCTCCCCCTCTCCTATCTCCTGGAACATCAAAGAAGTGTGGCCAAGCCTCACGTTACCGTAAGAGCATCACACAAGGTGATCTCTTGCTACATCTTAAATAGGAAATGCTGGAACAGTTAAGATGTTAACAGCTAAGGTAGTGTTATCCCCCATATCACCTTCACTTTTCTAAATCACCTTTTCCTTTCTCTGGAACTAAGCCGTGGCTTGGGGGTGGGGAAATAGTTTTTGTACACTCATCTCACACTTCTCTTTTTTATGGTCTCTTTCTGTTCTTCCTTGGGACCAGAGGAAGGGCTTTTTGTTGGTTTTTCTTTTCCTGTGTCCTATCTCCTGTCTGCTGTTGAGCTTGGCTGCTTTTCTGCCACAGGTTAAGAAATATTTCTGTACTGCAGAGAAGCTCCATAAGATGAGTCCTTCAAGCCCTTGGCATTTTAATTGAGGCAATGAAGTAATCTGGACAATCTCTCCTGAATGCTCTCAGATGTCACCTTGCTTCTTGTCTACTTGCTACGTAATTCTACTTTGCATATTAGCAGCTAAGTTGAACCCCTTTTTGTATATCTGCAGAAACAAGTGTTTATTTCCTTCCTATTCAATGGATACCTCAAGATGACTGACAAAAGATAAAAAGAGAAAAACGTTAATAATTTTGAAATTATTACCCTATACCATTGGTTTGTGTAAAAAATTTTCAAAGATTCAGTTGTATTGTTTTTGCCAGTGACAATTATTTTAAAGAAGAAAATAGGGATAAGGTAAAATTATGTGAAAAGAGAATAAAAACTATGGAGAGATTTTGTTAAAGTATTTTATTTTCTCTTTTGTTTGTCTGAAATATACGGAGCAAAATACAGCAGCATGAGTAAAACATGCTTTACAGATTCCACGTCAGTATTAGGGAGCGCTTGTCTGGCTGAATCAGGTAGGGGTGAAGCCCTTTGGGTGTCCTTGTACAGCGAATGTGGCTGCCCAGTGTTACCATGTGAGCTGCCTGAGTGTTAACACCACCAGACCTAATTATATAACAACAACAACAACAATAATAACACGTACTTTTGATTATCTATTATGTGTTAACATTTTAAATACATATATAATTAACTTTTATTTTAATGTTTCTAGGTAAGTAGGTATTATTATCTCCATTTTCCGAATGAGGAAATTAAAACTCTGAGAAGTTATATCGTACTATAAAGTTCCATGGTT
Source organism: Glossophaga mutica (assembly GCA_039655065.1). Lineage (NCBI taxonomy): Eukaryota > Metazoa > Chordata > Mammalia > Chiroptera > Phyllostomidae > Glossophaga > Glossophaga mutica. The sequence goes on from CM077304.1 coordinate 82,930,041, forward strand.
AGTTAGTGCTGGGCCTGGACTGGCATTTGAGCCTATATTTTTTAAATACACTCCAGAGACTGTGCTCTTCTTTTTGTACATGAGAACGCTCTCTTTAATCGCCTGAGAAAACTGTCTGCTTTTCTACAAGCACTCACAGGCTCACCCTCATTAATATGCTCATGTTTCTGAAAAGACTTCAAAATTCTGAAAATAACTTAATAAAATGTATCGGTTACTGGTATTGGTAGGAGCTATGTATCAAGGATTATAATTGAGCAAAAAATCAATGGCAGTACCCAAAAGAATGAAGTTCAGGTTAGGCAGCGTAGTGTTGGGTCAGCGTTTTAGCAACAGGCTGTTCTGGGCTGGGAGAAGTTGTAGAGTCGGACTCAGAAGCATGAATGTCATACGATGCTCCATTTCCACAGGTGGGAAGCAAGAAAAGCAGTCGGCGTCCTGATCGCTACCTTGGCAATGACTTCAAGGTGGTCTTTTCTCCTTTATTTTCTCCTCCCAGCATCCACACATTCCAGGTTGTGCCAGGAAGAAGAACGTTTCTCTTTTGACTTTTTTTAAATTTTATTTTTCCAGTTTTATTGATATATAATTGACATAAATCACTGCATAAGCTAAGGTACACAGCACCATGGTTTTAATTACATATGCTGTGAAATAATTACCTCAATAAAGTAAGTTAGCATCTATCCTCTCATATAGGTACAGTAAAAAGATAACAGGAAATAATTTTTTCCTTGTGATGAGAACTCTGTAGGATTTACTCTCTGAACAATTTTTATGTGTACCATACAGCAGTGTCAACTATAGTCATCGTGTTGTACGTTACATCCCTTGTATTTATTTTAAAATTTGTAACTTTTGATCACCTTCCTCCAAGAAATAAATTTTTAAGGTAACAGTTCACTTAGCTTAGGTTCAACGTTATTCCCTACAACCAAAATTGATTCAAATGTATCTTCAGTGATGATTTGTAATGAGATTTTTTAATTAAATGTATTGAGGTAACATTGATTAATATGATCATATAGGTTTCAAGTGTACATTTCTATGATGCATGGTCTGTAATAAGATTTTATGTATGATTGGGAACCCCCCAAAACCCGGAATTATCTTCTGGAGGGTGGACCCCTTGTGGGACAGGCTTCCCCTGCGAGGTGAGTGTTCTAGGAACTCATCTACATTGGTGTGCCAGCTGGTGTTTTTGTGATGGGCTTCAGTAAATTTTTTTGAAGACTCTTTCAACATGTTTGCCCATTTCATGATGGGTGATTTATAAGCCCACCTGCGCACACTATGCTGAGCGTTCAGCAGTTTTTGACCAAAAACGGCATGACCCCCATTCCCCACCCTCCCTATTCACCCAATCTCACCCAGAGCGACTTTTTTGTTTCATCGTATATCTGATAAGAGATTAGTATCTAGAATATGCAAAAAATTTCTACCAAAACAGCAACAACGAAATAACATAAATGCATAAATGTACAAAAGACTTGAATAGACATTTCTTCAAAGATATACGAATGGCCAGTAAGCATATGAAAATATGCTGAACGTTACTAGTCATTAGGGAAATGCAAATCAAAACCTCAATGAGATACTATTTCACAGTCATTACCATAGTTATTATAAAAGAAAGAAACAAAATAAGTATAGGCAAGAATGCGGAGAAATTGGAAATCTCGTGTATTGCTGGTGGGAATGTAAAATGGTATAGCCATTGAGGAAAATAGAATGGTGGTTTGTCAAATAGTTAAGTATAAAATTACTATATGATCCAGCAATTCCACTCCTAGGTGTATACTCAAAAGAACTGGAATCAGGGACTCAAGTAGAAACTTGTGCACCAATGTTTATACCAGCATTATTCAAAAAGTTTAAACAACTCGAATGCTCATCGATGCATATTTTTCTGCCTTGATGAAGAATGAATTCTGATATATGCTACAACTTGGATGAACCTTTAACAGACACAAAATGACAAATATTATATGATTCCACTTATAAAATATATCTAGGAAAGGCAATTTCACATGGACGCAGAAAGGAGATCAGAGGTTACCAAAGGCTGAGGGAAGGGAAATAGGGGAGGGTTTAGTGGGTAGGAAATTTCTGTTTGGGACAATGAAAATGGAAATGTATGCTGGTGATGGTGGTACAAAATTGTGAATGTACACAATTGTATTCTTAAAAATGGTTACAAAAAGTCATGTGCACATGGGTTAGTATCAATAGTTGGCAGTGCTGATCTATATAAAAAGACATTTTCAAAGATGAAATACTAGTGGGGGGACCCCAAAAAACTGGAATTTATTTATAAAAAATTATGTATTTATTCTTACATGTTTAAACTTCAGTCACCTTCAAAGTACTCTCCATCTAATGAAATATACCTATTGAGACATTTTTTCCACTGCTCAAAACAGTTCTTTAATTCATCAATTTTGATGCCTTGTAGTGCTTCTGCCATTTTTTTGTTTTTTCTCTTTCACACTGGCAAAATGTTTCCCTTTGGGGACTTTTTCTACCTGAAGAAGAACTTTTATTGAAGGTTTGGGAATCATGGAAGAAGGCTCATTAACTTACATGTAAATTATGTAGCATTAAGTACAAGAAGTCTGTTTTTAAGTCTTTGTGGCTACTTCATCAGATAAGAGTTCTCAGTGTGCTTGCCTTACAGGTAATATTTGGTCCTTCATCATTTTCCTGGCTCCTTTTGCCCCCTTTTCCTCCACACCCCTCCCAGTAGGAGTGTGTCATTCACTCCATCTTATTCCAATTTCTTCTCATTCTGTCCTGTATAGTAATTCTCTGTCTTAGAACTCTCCTAAGTCCGGCACTCTACGACCAATCTTGCATATCCAAAGGCCACAGAAGCACCACTTCCAGCAGTCTAAACACTTTTAAAATTATATATTTATTACTAACCGCAAAATGATTTTGCATATACTCCCAATGCATGGACCTTTATTTATAAAAATATACCTGTATAGTAGTTGATTCGTATTTTCAATCTAAATGTTTTGATCCTTATTTTTATGAAATAAACATGATATATAGAGTAAGAAAATGTATTTACTTTTTTGATACTTACTAGAATGATTACTCTTATGAAGAGGATTTATTCTCTTTAAATGCTCAGGGGAGCTATGCACTCTTCCTATGTTAATAAAAATACACCAATTTTCACTAACTATAAAAATTGATTTTTGCCTAATTTAGTTAACGTCATACTCAAATACATATTTCAAAAGATAATTCTATTTCTCATTATTTGTCCTTATGAAATAAAAATAGTTGGTTATAAAGATCATTGTTCCACTTACACTCAGTGAGAATTTCTCAGATACACAGTTTCATTTTCCCCCACAAGGACATGTAAGAACGAGTCTGGGTCAGAATCTACTGGAACACAAATAGAGGCTTATTTCTCTAAAAGTTATCTTTAAAATACTGATTCTAAGGAAACAATGACAGTAATCTAAGCCCCTGCCATTTAGAATGTGACATATATCTCATCTCAATATATCATCTATAATTTATTTTTAAATCTATAGGTTACATTTAGAAAAGTAGACAAATTCAAATAACCTGTTAACTCATTTAATTAGTTTGCTTCAAAAATTATCTTATCCTCACCAACTAGTTGTTTTGATTTCACTAAATCATCATGAATAGTTTTACTAAGACATCAGAATCTTTATTTCAAAAGATAATCTCATTCTAAAACCATATAGCAAAAAATCACAGAGATTATGTTTAACAAGAGCATATCCTCAAACACATTGGGTAAAATAATCTCTGAGTTATGTTAAAATACTGACATTAAATATCAAATAATACTTTTTAAAACAAGTCACTATCTCCCACTACCTTGGGAAACTACATAAGAACATTGAAAGCCTATTAGGGACTCCCAATAGAGAAATAATTTTTTTTCAAGTAAAATCATTACTTGCCAAAAGATAAAATATTTTTCTGAGCAAAAAACCACATTGAAGGAGCAAATTCTTTTGCAATAAGTGTACAAGTTTTCAACACACATGCATTAGTTAAATTATATCTGTAAAATTAATTTTTAAATAATGAGTTAAGAAGAGTTTTAAAAAATGTGTCACAATAATATTCATGGCAAAAAAAGATTTGGTTAATATCCTAGTCAACTTCACACAAGTCAGTGTTTTTTCCTCTGCTCTGATTGTCCACCAGAATTACCTAGGGAGCTTTTTAAAAAATACTGATGTCTGGGATTTATCATAGATCATTTAAACCATAATTTCTGAAGGTGATTTCTAGACTTTGTTATTTGGTTAATGACTTTTCAGCCAGCATTGTGAAGATGATTGAAACATATAGAAGAATAGGAAAACTCAACAAAAATCAAAAGACATCAAATAAAAATTTAGAGTGGAAAAATATAACAAATAAAAATCTCAATGGGCACTGGCTGGGTGGCTTCATGGGTTGAGTGCCAGCCTGTGAACCAAAGGGTCACTGGTCCTATTCCCAGTCAGGGCATATGCCTGGGCTGGGGGCCAGGTCCCCGCCTGGTAAGGGACATGTAAGAAGCAACAACACATTGATTTTTCCCTCCTTTCCTTTCTCCCTCTCTTACCCTCTGTTGAAAAATAAATAAATAAAATCTTTCAAAATATCTCAATGGGTGTATCAGTCAACAACAAGATAGAATGGACAGAGGAAAAAACTGGTGAACTTGAAGATAGGATAATAGAAATTACCCAATCTGAACAACAAAGAGAAAATAGACTAATAGACTGAGCAACAAAAGATCTGAACCCCAGGGACCTGCAGAACTGTCTTAAGAGAGATAACATTTGTGTCATTGGACCCCAGAAGGAGAGTAGAAAGAGGATGAAGCTGAAAAGTATTTGAAGAGATAATGGCTGAAAAGTTACCAGATTTGGAAAAAGACAAACTTACACATCAAGAGGTGGAGTGAACTTCAAACAGGCCAAACTCAAGGAAAAGTTGCTAAATGCAAGGAAAAGATGTGTTTCTGTCTTAGATATAATAGTCTTTCTCTTGTTGTTGGTTGCTTTTAACAAAGATTATTTTTAACTGACTAAGTTACGGTGCATGTATAAATAGAAATTATGTAACTATTCTGGTTAATTAAGTATGGAACCAAATTTCTCATTTTACCTGTTGGTGTGAAGTTTAGTTTCCTTCCACTCAATGAAGTCCTTTTACTGCTTATCACATAAAATGCAATGGAGACAGCACTGTGCCAATATCTAGCCTTTAAAAGGAGCAGTAGCTTCTGGTTCCATTCTTTTGGAATGCTCGTTGCTGGGACACTCTCTCTCAGAACCCAGCCACCATGCTCTGAAAATGCAAGACCTATGGTGAGCCCTGAGTTCACAAGAAACTGCATCAACTGTTAGCCATGTGAGTGAGCTTCCAAGACATTTCTACCCAAAAGAGCCCCCAGATGACTGCTGTCCCAGCCAACACTCAGGATTATGAAACATAATCAAATAATTGTCATTTTAAGTAAGCTTTGAATTCTTTTGTTACACTGTAGCACAAAACTGAAAAAGCTAATAAAAACTGTTAGAAAATAAAAACTTAAAAAATGGACTGATATGCAGGAATATGTTGATTTTAATTTTGTAATAATATTAAAGATGTAAGTAATATTAATTCTAATTTAACTTTGCTATAAATTGTCAGTAAGTCAATAAAAATTGACTTTTAGTAGCAGATCATATTTAAGGCTTTAATCAAAGACAGTTAATAAAATGTCCTCTGTTTTAGGTTAAAATGATTTTAAGAAATACATTTTAAAGAAAAGTAGTTAAAAATGTATTATCCTTCTGGTACACTAATTAGAACTTCCAAGAGATCTACCGTATGGAATCACAGAGAGTAAGACATGAAAGAAGACCCTGTACCTATCTGGTTAATCTCTTAATTTAGAGACATAGTAATGTAAGATAAGGAATTGATCAGATCTGTAATACAAAATGGAAACTAGACAGAGGAGAGCAGAGAGACTAAATTTGATAATCCATGTTGGCTCATGGAACATTATCCAGCCTTCCTGAGGCCTTGGGGTGACAGTGTTATTAGGGGGTTAGTAGGGACCAGATGCAGATAATCCCACTAAGGAGGAGTTAGAGCTAGAGGTGTTGAAAAATGGCAGTGTAGTGTACAGTTTTGCTTATAGCTAGTTATCTTTTGGAAAACCAACTTATCTAAGCTTTGAGGAGAATTTCAAACATTACTTTATGTTACATATCATGCCCAGATTAGATGAGTGATATTTTAGGGTGTGAGAATTCTAAATATTTTGTACCTCATGCATTATTATCTTCTCAAACACTCCAAGAATTTTTCTAACATTTAAATAAAATGCATTAGTTCTCTATTATAAACCAACCATGTATAAGGCACAATATTTGGGGGAAGGATGAGTATAATCTGGCCTTCAACAAGGAAAGACAAACAATAGTTCATTTAGTCAAATATATTTTACTGAGTATGTTTGTATTCCTGTCATTTTAATAGGTTCTGGGGTACACTAGTAAATCAAAGAAAGTCCCGATTCTCATGGAACTTATATTAAGGAGAAGGAAAAAGATAAGCATACAAACAAATGTATATTAAAACATTAGATAGTGATAAGTGCTATAAGAAAAAGCAAGTTAAAGTAATCAGACTACTTTAAATAAAATATTCAAGGAAAACTTTTCAGAGATGCTTATATTTAAGCAAAAGTTCAAATGAATCGAAAAACATATACTAAATACATACATACATACATACATCAATACCTCAATATAAAGAAAATATACCTCAATATAAATAAATAAATACATACATAAACAAGCATTTTATTTGTTTATAGTAAGGTACAAACAGAATGAAAGATATACAAGTCACATCACCATTTATTTGACATAAGTGTTCCAAAGATTTATATTCGCTAGACAACCTCAGAGACTTACTCTGGTGTCATTCCCCTCTCAGCAGAGAAAATCATCTTGTGAAAATAGTGAAAATTTTATGTGAAGTGAATACATTTACTAATCAATATATACCTCATTTAATAAAATATGTTATTCCCTGATTATTTACAAATGAATTTTATTATAGATTACTATATTATCACTGCAATAAAAATCAGACAATTGGCCCTGGCTGGTGTAGCTCAGTGGATTGAGCGCGGGCCTGCGAACCGAAGGATCGCGGTTCGATTCCCAGTCAGGGCACATGCCTGGGTTGCCAGGCCAGTTCCCGGCAGGGGACATACAAGAGGCAACCGCACATTGATGTTTCTCTCCCTCTCTCCTTCCCTTCCCCTCTAAAGATAAATAAATAAAATCTAAAAGAAAAAGAAAAAAAAAAAAGAGACTGTCTCCATGGTCTCTAAAAAAAAAAAAAAAAAAATCAGACAATTGGAAATGTTACAACTGGGAAATATCTGCCCAACTCTATTAAATAATATTTAAAGATGAACAATAATTTTATAAATAATACAAAAGGAAAGTGTTTTATGATAAAAATGATTACTTTCTACTTTTGTATGTTTCCTTTTATTTCACATTTAACTTTAAAAATAATAATAGCCCTGGCTGGGTGGCTCAGTTAATAGGAACATTGTCCTGTACACCAAAAGGTTTCAGGTTTGATTCCTGGCCAAAGGCACATGTTTGGGTCACAGGCTTGATCCAGGCTGGGGCACATGAGAGAGGCAGTTGATCCGTGTTTCTCTCTCTCTCTCTCTCTCCTTTCCTTTCTCTCTAAAATCAATAAACATATCACTGAGTGAGGATTAAAATTAGTAATTAATAATAATAATAGTAGAATACTTAAATTTTTTTCAAATAAAAATATTCCTAAACTGCTATCCTACAGAGGGTACTTCAAAGTAGAAAAAGTAACTATCATAAGAATTGCATGTTTCTTTGAATATTTTCTAGGAAATTATATGATCTTTTGCCCATGCATCTCATTCTACATACTAATTTGGTGTACTTTCAAAAACCTCAAGCCAAAAATGGTGGCATGTCTTCCATTTATTGTCTATTAGCTTCTATATTTAGTTTGAATTAAAAAAAAATTTACTCTAGATTTGTTTGAGACAATTCTATATATTTCCAAAGTCATATTTCCAGTTAATTTTTTCTTAATACACAGAATAAATATTTTCAGGGGTTTCTGAAAGCAACTATACCTATTCAAGTAATTTAGTGAAAACTGATCAATGAATTATATATAGTGTTTTCATCAGGTTTTTTAAAAAGTTAAGATTTCAAGAGACAGTTCACTAAAACAATTGTTTCCTTTCAGATTTAATGAAGAATTATTCTAAATTTCTCAAACAGTGGGCAAACAAAGTGTCAAGGCAAATTTTGACTTTGATCATACATGTAAACTATCCGAATCTGTGCAAATCAAGCTAAGTATGCCGGACAAAGTTTAAATACTTAAAACATGGTATTTTCTGATTATCTTTTTTTATTCTTAATAATTGACAGAAAATTATTTTAACTATACTTTTACTTATAAACAAAAGTGAGATTCTTGTCATTTGGCATTTTTTTGTTTGTTTCTGGACATAACTGACAACTTGGAGGAAAAAGATGTACTAAAAATATGATAAAATTCAGTCCTATTGACTTCACTAATTCAACCCTGCCAGTTAGAACATATATAAACTTGCAAAGGAACTCTCTTGACTCCTATGTTCATTTTTCCCCACTGTATTATATGGGGTGAATTAGGGAACCGGACTGAGGAAATGAAACCATTATCATCATCACCGTTTGTTGAAGAGTTGCCTTGCGCCAGACCTTGATCTCACAGCACCATTTTCATTGTCTCAGATAATCTTCACAAGTGTTCCATAGGTAGGTTGCTGTCATGCTCTCAGCCTCCTACAGGGGACAGCTGAGGTTGCAGGCCAGTAAGTTCCCTATTCATAAGTGGCAGAGCTATTAGCACCCATGGCCTCCATGTGTTTGGTATCAGAGCTGTACTTAAAATAATTTATAATCAATGTTTTTTTCTACTTCCTGTCCTTTGAATTATATATATATATATTTCTTTTTAAATCAACACGGTTGAATTTATCATGTCAACCATACTTAGTTTTAACATTTGCTTCTCTTGTTTTCTTTCTGCTTCCAAAAGTGTCAGAGATCAGAATTTAATTTTTTCTGTTTGACTATTTTAATTGATATTTATTTTGATATGAAAAATAGTCTTACTCAACACACTTTTATGTAATATTCAGGGTCCAGATGAGGACTAGTGTGCCAGTTCTAAGTTTTGACCCATCTAAAATCCTTTTTCTTTTATCCAACTCCAGAAATTCTAGAGATTTGTTACTAACTGGATGTAATTTTATGTAATTTTATTATCTCTTACATAACAAGTACCAATTTAACTAAAGCACACTGAGGAACATTTACCAAAGAGTAATTTTGAGAAATGAGTGATAGAATTATTTTTAAAACACCCAAGAAGCTAATCCATGTTCTAAATATTTTAAATTAGAATTTTAATGCTGCCTGCAAATCCTATAAATTTCCTAGAACACATTTCTTTTACTCCTGATTATTTTTCTCTTCTAATTCAAACTTTTAGAGAAAATAAGCTATTTGTACTCTTTGTAATATATCTTTATTCTCTTTCACTACTAACCGTTAGCTACCTTTACCTTCTGATACTCTGAAATTTCTCATCACCAGCAGCTTTAACAGTCAGATCTACAGGGAACATTTCTGTTGGTGTCTTTCACCTTTTCTTTTCTGGTATTTGACACTATCGGGCACTCTGATCCTTGAAAGACTCCATCCTCTGTAAGTCTGTGATATCATACTTTCCTCCTTTGTGGTCATTAATATTTCACTTAATAAATATCAGTGTTTTGCATAATAACATCCTAAGTTATTAATATTATTATTTTCTTTCTTTACACTCTCCTTGTGGTAATTCATTCACAGCCATACCTTTTTATTAATATATATGAGTCAATTACTACCATATCTTTAACCCAAACCTAATTGCTGAGCTCCAAATGATTAGTAGATGACTCCACTTAGAGAATTTTCGAACCAGAATTTAGCCCTTCAGATTTTCTCCTGAATCAACCTTGAGGAATACTATCCACCTATATCCACTCTTTAACCTAAATACTTAGGACTTTTCTTAGTGCACTTATTCAATACATTCAAACTACAGTTGGCCCTCTGTATCTACAGATTTTACATCCACGGATTAAACCAACCATGGATCAAAAATAGTCAGGAAAAAAATTTCAGACAATTCCAAAAGCGAAACTTAATTCGCCACATGATGAGCACTATACTGACTCCATGCTAATAAAGTGGTGTGCAGACATACCCTGTTGTAGTCTATACACACATATAAGATATATCAAACACTACACCATTTTATATAAGGAACTGCCGCATTAATCATTTTTGTATCTGTGGGAGTCCTGAAACCAATCCCTACACTGCCAGCAGATATGGAGGGACAATGATAGTTTTCATGTTTTTTAAAACTCTCCTTCTTTAATGTCTTCCCCTACTTCTCCAAACTCTCTATTACTACTAATACTGCTTTTATTCAGCATGATCAAAGTTTATAAAATACTTTCAAACCAGTAGAAAAATTTTGGAAACAAAATGACATATAGAAGCCCACATACCACAGATAAAGGCACAGTTATTCTGATCAAGCAGAAGTATAAGAAGATTCGAAGCCCTATTCATTTCATATCCTTCTCCTCTACTGATGGGACTTCTGTAATATCTCTGTATCCTCTAGGGCCTGAGCAGAAATACTTTTCTTTTTTAAATTACATTTTATTGATTATACTATTACAGTTGTCACAATTTCCCCCTCTTAGTGTCCCTCCACTTAGCAGCCTCCACCCCCTCGGGCAATCAAAACACCGTTGTTCATGTCCATGGATCATGCATATAAGTTCTTTGGCTACTCCATTCCCTATACTGGAATGCTTGAAGTTGTCACAGAGGCTGCTTATACTCTCCTCATTTTTTGGATTCTTTTTTCCTTTTGTTGTTATACCTGGTTGGGGTTTTTTGTTTGTTTGTTTGTTTGTTTGTTTGTGTTCCAAATCATTGATTTCATTCTCAGCTTTATCACACTACTATTGTTTCCCTGTAAGTTGTATATCCTTCATTTCTGACTGAATCTTTTTTATGTTATTGAGATCCTCACTCATTTTCTTAAGCATCCTTATAACCAGTGTTTTGAACTCTGGATCTGACAGATTCCTCATCTTCATTTTGTTTAATTCTTTTTCTGGAGTTTCAATCTGTTCTCTTATTTGGGCTGTATTTCTTTGTCTCTTCATTTTGGCAGCCTCCCTATGTTTGTTTCTGTGTATCAGGTAGAGCTGCTTTTACTCTGTGTCTTGGTAGTGTGGCCTAATGTAGATGGTATCCTATAGGGTCCAGTGGCATAGCTTCCCCTATCACCCAAGCTAGGTGCTTGAGGTACACCCTTTGTGTGGGCTGAGTACACCTTCCTTTTGTAGTTGAGACTTAGTTGCTCTTGGAAAGGCAATGGGAGGGATTTACCCAGGCCAATCAGTTGCAAGGATTGGCTGTGACCACTGACCACCAACCTCAGCCCTCTGTAGAGGATGAGCTGTGCAGGAGTGGGGTGGTGGTGCTCTGATGTAGTCGGTAGCTGTCCACTGGTTGCCCAGGCCCTGGGGTTTCTGGGGTTGTGTAGGCTAAGGTCAGCCTCCACCTGTGTTTTCCTTGGGGACACCCTGTCTGAGCCATAGAGCCATCTGAGATAGCTGCTACTTGCTCTAGGCTTGGAGATTCTCAGATGAAGCCAGCTGTGAATCTAGGCTAGTTGTTGCTAGTGCTGTACATGAGGTCATTTAACAATAGGGGGCTGGGCCTGGGGGCTCACAGAGGTCAGTGATTGCTTGTTTGAAAGGATTTAAGAGGTTGTGAAGCATAAGTCAAGACAAGCCATTCATATGGAAAAGTTACTGTTAACAGCTGCAAGTTGGGTGGGATGAAGCCTCAGGGGATTTCCAGGACAAGGCAAACAATGTTAGCCAAGTTGATGGAGTCTCAGATATGGTACCCTGCCAGCTCTGTCAGCCTTTCTGCCTGTGAGAAAGCAGCCCCCCATGCCCACTCTCACCTTGATGCCAGCCTCTTCAATTCCTCCCTGTATGCCACTGGTACATTTCAAGCTGCTACTCTGGTGCTGGAGCTCAGAGAGACTGAGTCTGAGTAAGTTCATTTGTGGATTCTTTAAGAGGAACTGCTTGGGGTCCAGCAGTTTCTCCTATAATCTCAATCTCTGCTGGTTTTTGCAGCAAGAAGTTATGGGGACTTATCTTCTTGGCAATGGAACCCTGGGCTGGGGGGGCTTGTGTGGGGCTGGGACTCCTCGATTCTGAGATAGCCTTCCTGGATTTTTATCCACCACATGTAGATGTTGGATCAGCCTGTTCTGCATTTCTGCCGTTCATACCAGACTGGTTGGATTTGGTTTCCTAATTCTGTAGTTGTCAGACTTGGAATTCAACTCGATATCTGCCAATTCTGAGTGATGGTTGTTCTATAATTTAGTTGTAATTTTTACATGGTTGTGCAAAGAGGAAAGCCGTGTTTACCTAGGCTGCCATCTTGACCGGTAATCTGAGTTCTTACATCAGCAGAAATGCTTATTTTTTTTAATCTTTTACTTTTTAAAGTATATTTTGTTGATTATGCAATTATAATTGTTCCATTTTTTTTCTCACCTTTATTTCCCTCCAAAACTACACCCACCTCCCACCAGCATTCCCCTCTCGTTAGTTCATGTTCATGGGTCGTACATATAAATTCTTTGACTTCTCCATTTCCTATACTACTCTTAACCTCCTACTGTCTATTTTGTACCTACAAATTATGCTTCTATTCCCTGTACCCTTTTCCCCTTTCACTGCCCTCCCTTTTCCTGCTGCTAATCTTCCATGTGATACCCATTTCTATGGTTCTGTTCCTGTTCTAATTGTTTGCTTATTCATTTTTCTTTTTGTTTTTTGGGTTCAGTTGTTGATAGTTGTGAGTTTGTCGTCATTTTACTGTTAATATTTTTGATCATCTTCTTTTTCTTATGCAAGTCCCTTTAACATTTCATATTATAAGGGCTTGCTGATGATGAACTCTTTTAACTTTACCTTACCTGGGTGATGATGAACTCTTTTAACTTTACCTTACCTGGGGAGCACTTTATCTGTCCTTCCATTCTAAATGATAGCTTTGATAGAGTCATCTTGGATATAGGTCCTTGCCTTTCATGACTTTAAATAGTTCTTTCCAGCCCCTTCTTGTCTGTAAGCTTTCTTTGGAGAAATCAGCTGATAGTCTTATGGGAACTCCTTTGTAGATAACTGTCTCTTTTTCTCTTGCTGCTTTTAAAGTTCTCTCCTTATCTTTAATCTTGGGTAATATAATTATGATGTGCTTTGGTGTGTGCTTCCATGGGTCCAACTTTTTTGGGACTCTGAATTTCCTTGACTCCCTGGAAGTCTATTTCCTTTTCCAGATTGGGGAAGTTCCCCCTCATTATTTTTTCAAGTAAGTTTTCAATTTCATGCTCTTCCTCTTCTCCTGCTGGCACCCCTATGATTTGGGTGTTGGAATGTTAAAGTTTTCCTGGAGGTTCCTAAACTGCTCCTCATTTTTTTAAATTCTTGTTTCTTCATTCTGTTCCAATGGAATGTTTATTTATTCCTTCTGCTCCAAATCATTGATTTGAGTTCCAGTTTCTTTCCCTTCACTGCTGGTTCCCTGTATATTTTTCTTTATTTCACTTTGCATAGCCTTTGCTTTTTCCTCTACTTTGTGACCATACTCAACCATTTGAGTGAGCATCCTGATTACCAATGTTTTAAATTGTGCATCTGATAGGTTGGCTATCTCTTCATTTAGTTCTTCTGTTTTGGGAGCTTTGATCTCTTCTTTCATTTGGCCCATTTTTCCTTTGTCTTGGCACATCTGTTAAGTTGTAAGGGACAGAACCTTAGGTATTCACCAGGGGGAGGCAACCCACATTGCTGTGTTGTGGTACTGTATGTGGGGGAGGGGTCAGGGAGTGAACAATGCCACTTGTTCAGCTCTTGGTTGGCTTTCAATTACTTCCTTTGATATCCACAAGCAAATTGGGCCCTTCTGGTAATGATTTCCAGGTGGTGGATTTGTGTACATTCTAGAACCCTGTGGGTCTCTCCAAGGAACTCACTCTCCTGTGAGTCTTGGAGTTTCTCCTGCTGCCATAACCCCAACAGTTTTTACAGCCAGATGTTTTGAGACTTTCTTTTCCTATGCTGCAACCCTGGGTTGCATAATTTGTCTGGCTCCCTAGTTATTCCTCCTACTTTATTTGCACACAAATGTGGAACCACCTGGTCTGCCAGCCACCACCTTACCAACCCATCCTACAGCTGCCACCTTGCCACAGGTCCTCTCTGTCCCAGCTGCCCACCTATGCCCCTCCTCCCAGTCTGAAGGAATGTTCCTTCCTTAGCTCCTTGGTTTTCAGTCTTCTATACAGTTCAGTTTTCTGGAAGTTCTGGTTAATTTTTGTTTTTAAATTTGTTGCTGTCCTTCTTTTGATTGTGCAAGGATACAAAGTGAATCTACCTATGCCTCTATCTTGACTGGAAGTCAGCAAAAATGCTTCTAAAACACTGACTTCATATTGCTAAGTGAAAGAAGCTAGACTCCCAAAAGGCTACTACTATATAATTCCTTTATACAGTAGCCTGTAAAAGAAACACTAAGGAATAAACAACAGACCATCAGTTGCTGGGGATTAGGAAAGAAGGAAGGAGATGGCTATTCTGAAGCCATACAATGGAGTTTTTAGGATGACAGAACAGTTCTACATGGAACTGTAGATGTGGTTAAGTTTTAAAAGTCAGAAAAAGAATAGATAAATAAGCAAGAGGGAGGAAGACTAGAATGAACCTTGTGGTGCTGGATTAGAGTTGGAAATTATAACATAAATTAGTGTTTATTTTAATAGATATACAGATAGATAAATACAGAAGTAAATATAGATACCTGTGCACTGTTAGTGTACAAACATATTTCCTAGTTCTGTCTCCTTATAGGACTAGTTCTAGGCATATAAGCAGTGACAGCCTAATACATGTAGTGCCAAGATCTTGGTTCTTAAATACAATCCTCTTATAAAAGGGACCTGGACTCCTTAGAGAAATGGTTTATACTAAGGCTGGACAGGGAAATGCAAAATAAGCCTAAATCATTGTGTAATACTACAAAGTAAGGACATGCGGATAGATAGAGTAGATAGATGATAGAGAGATAGATTATAGATAGGAAAGAAGGAAAGGAAGCAGAGATGGAAATGTCTTGAAAGGACAAGGGAGCCTATCTGAAAGGGTTCTTAGTGGCAAATGTTAGAACAATTTGAACAAAATAAATAACAATATTATTGGATTATACCCCCTCCCCAAATATATGAGTCTATACTGATATAAATGAGTGACTAAAAAAACAACTGCATGGAGGGTGGAAAGGAAAGACATCTTTCTTACAGAAGCATTCCAAATAATAGATGTAGAAGAAATGGTGGAAATAGAGAATCACCATTAGAATATACTTGCTATAGACAAGATCCACTAATGAATGATGTACTTAGTGGGCAAAACTTTAAGGTAAAACAGGGTGTTTCCAGAGACTCAAATGATTAGGGGATGTTTCAGAAATCTTCAGTGACCCATAAGTGTGTCCCTAAGAATATTTTTCCAAGATGCAAGTATAAAATTTGTGTTATTTTTAGTTACATTTAGCTTTGTACCTATAGTTCCTTGATTGTGACTTACACTATATGGCCACTTGATGTTTGGGTTTCTTATACACTCATGAAAAATAAAAAATAACAAATACCTATTAATAGAGTTTCATCTGTTATATTTATATATTGAAATTTAAAGCCATTGAAAAGCATTTTTAATAATACTAGAAAATGCTCATGATAAAATAAGTATGTAAAAGCAAGATACAAACTGCATATACTATAAACACAGTTTTTTAAAAAATATGTGTATAACATAATAAAAAGACTAGAAATATGTGTGTGTGTGTGTGTGTGTGTGTGTGTGTGTGTAGTGTTTATCTTGAGTAGTAGAATTGCAGGTGATTTTTGTTTTTTTAATACTTTCCTCAATGAACTTGTATTTGTTTTATTACCAGAAAGAAAGAAATAGCAATAACATAAAAGCAACTTCCATGGTTGACATTCAAATTATTCTCCACAGGATCCCAGTCAGGCTGCCTTGAGTACCACAAATTCTGGCATTGGGTGTGGGTCCCAAAGGCCCCCCCAAAACAAAGCCATTCTGCCAGACATGGTCTAGAGTGGGAAGTGTCACAGAGTTGAGTATTTGTCAAAAAATTATTAAGGACAATTAATAACCAAAAATCAGGGAGACTTAAGGTAAACACCCAAATCCAAAAGGTAAAACATGTTAACTTCAAGTAAGATCCAGAGCCAAGAGTCAGAACAGATAGAAAAAAACAAACACACAAAAACACACAAACAAACAAAAGAAAAAAGAAAGATGAAAATAGGAGCAAGTTAGGAAGGAATTTCTGAGGTCCTTGATGGTTGCTATGAATCTCAAAAAGGGCCTGTGGCTAATTTTGTTTGGGTACTGGTTTTCAGGAGGTTAGGCTGACTTAAATGCACAGTGTTAAGGTAGCAAGGAGAGATGAAAACACTGAATTCAAAATATCTGATTTCATTTTACAATGTTTAATTTACTTTGAGAAACACCCACATCTTTAGTCTTTTATTTTGCCACATCCACATCTGTCAAAATTCTTGATGGTCTAGCTCAAGTTTGACCTCCTCTCTGAAATCATCTTCAGTCCCCCTGTACCAACTGAGTGTGATTTCTCCCTCCCTTAAAGTTCTGCAGATTTTATTAATACTGTTGGTAAAGAATACAAGTTTGTCAGCATTGTGACATAGTAAACTGACCTTTCAGGTTTGAAAACTTACAGAAGCCTGTGCTGACATATATTATGCTGCTTTATCTGACACACTCTGTGTGATTTTTAGTGAACTAGCTTAATGACAAAGTGCTACAAACACGCACACATTTATTAAGAGAAAAATGATAAGGAAGTTTGTCACCCACTGCAAATATACTCTTCTAGGAAGCTGTATTTTATCTTAGCAGCTCGTACTTTCACATATCTGCAAGATAGTTTCCTGCTTGCTTCTGAGTCATAAATTATTCTTTAAAAACTGGAATACTTCCCACTGTCAGAGTTCACACATTAAATTATAATCTAGAACACTTCCTTTACCTATCCTGCTAAGATTTAATTTAGGCTTCCAAGCTGCTGACATTTTCCCGTTAATCACGTAACAGTTGATTCTGTTGAGATGAAGACCGAACAGGGAAATGGAACAGGTTGCTGTACTTGCATTTTAAAGAAATAGAGATATCAGCAAATTGTCATAGCTGTTTATTCTCACATTGTACAGATTTTCGAATTCATGAAATGTCTTCAATATTTCTGATTCCTAGAAGTTTTCCTTCTGGGCTGTGACAGTCTTTTCATGACACTGTTGCTGTTTCTAATTATGTTGTGTTGCCTCTAACAATGTGCGAATCAACTTTCTCCTCTTACCGATTTATGACTAACTTCTGTACTTGTACTCAGAAATGAACTTTTGTCATCTCACGTAGCAAGGCTATAAATCTTCTTATAACTTCTTGCTTGACCTCTCCACCAGGAACCCCCAGAGATACCTTAAGCTCAAAAAAACCCAGGATCGCTGTATTCACCCAGTTCTACCACTGCTGCGCTAAAGGCTCTCTTCTGGCATCTGGGGAGTTGTTTTAGCTTCTCTCTCCCTCATCTCTTGTATCTACCCAAACACCAATACTTCCCATGGCACATAAAATGTAATTGCAAATAGGATACACGTTACTGGGATTTTAAGTGTTCAGTACATAGAACCTTCTTTCCTTGTCTAGTGCAGAACCAATTGAGAAATAGGGTGTCAGAAAGTGGAGATTACAATATTGTGTTAATTGTTGAAAAAGTCTTGAAGTCATATGAGAATGAAATGGACTGACTGGAATGCCATGGTAGCCCCTGGCTCCTCTCATACCTTCCATCTGTCTTAGGGAAGTGCTTCTGTGAGTAGGTTTGGTTTTGGCAAACTAAAGCTGTCTGCCTCCCACTGGTCTGGTAGAAAAGAAAGAAAAGACATTCAACTGCTCAGTGAGAGCAGATGACTGATGTAAAATGTGGACCATTGATTTTCCCCTGTACTGGAACCTGTTCTCTTCTCCCCAGGAGCAGTGGTTGAGGAGTCAGTCAGGGGGCAAGAGTTAAAGTTAGGGAAGTCCATCTGCTGGAAAGAGGAGAAATGGAAGATTTCTGCATTTCTCTCCAAAAAGAGACAGGAGGAAAAGGGGGGGAGTTTGTAGTCATGGAAATCAAGAGAAGAGAATGTTTCACACACAGCCCTGGCGGTGTGGCTCAGTGATTGAAACATCTCCTGTAAGCTGCAAGGTCACAGGTTTGATTTTTGGTCAGGGCACATGCCCGGGGTGGGTTCATCCCCAGTCGGGGCCCATATGAGGGACAACCAACCAATATTTCTCTCCTTCTCTCTCTCCCTCCTTTCCCCTCTGTCTAAAATCAATAAGCATGTTCTCGGGTGAAGTTTAAAAAAATAGAGAAAGTGTTTCAAAAAGAAAACAGTTGAGCACAATTCAAATGCTACCCTTGCACATGACACTCTTCGTCTGGAATTCTTTAAGCTCACAGTCTAACAAGCTGATATGTCTTCTTCAAGTCTCAGGCAAGCAAGATCTCTGTGAGACCTTCACTCCTTTATTTAGTCAGAAGGCAGGTAGCTCTCCATCATCTATATTTGCATTACAATCAATATTCATCTCTTAGAATATGTCAATTTAATTGTTTATACCTCTTTATTTCACACTGGAGTGGGAACTTTATTTCCCAGAAAAGATTGTATGCTGCATTCATTATAAATGACCAGTACAATTTTGCTTTAGGATGTTTCTCATTGCATGAATATCAAAAATAAATTAAATACCTAGGTTGGAAATAACATAATATCTATTATATGAGTAGATTTAATGAGTTCTGTTATAATCCTAATGAAATACTAGATATATTCTAAAAGTCATATTTTTAAAGAATATTCAGTAATATAAGAAAAAATCAAATCCTTACATCATATATAGGAAAAAATTGCATAATAATTCATTAAAAATATAAATATTTAAATTTATTATACACACATATCTATATGTGAAAATATATAAATTTTAATAGAAAACATACCAAATGACAATTATGTTTATTATGGTGATTTCATATTTTCTTTATGCTTTTCATTTTTCCAAATAATAAATATTAGAAAAAATATTATTGTAAAAAATAATTATGTGAACTATGGTTTGTCAGCTTTCTCCCTCTGGTGTCCAGTGCTCTTTACATCACTGGCATTCAATAAATTCTGATGGATTACTAGGGAGGTTGGGTCCACTGGTTTGTTGACATGTTTTTAAAAGATTTCAATTATTCTGTTCCTATAAATTCTCTGGTGAGTTGATCCGAAATGTTTACTTAAAAATTTTTATTCCTTATTTCCAAATAGAGCGCCAGTGTATTATTATTGGTTTTAACTGCCCATTCTTCTTGAAACAAAACATTCAAGATAGTATCCTAATTGGCTAAGGGAAGAATCTTCAGGATGATGAGTAGGGAAGACCATCTGCCCATTCTTAATTAAAACATGCTTTTTGGTTTTAATATAGCCAAATTGGATGTTTTAGGTTTTTTTCCCAATGTCTGTTTTCTTTTTCTGTGTTCGTTTCTTAGCTACTCCACCCATCCCATACAGCATTCATTCTGGGTGGGTCTGTATCAGATAATTCGTTAAGAAGTTTAATACAACTACATATAATTTTCTTATTTTATTGTTAAAAACTTGCTTATCCTCATTTTTTATATGAAGGTTTTATAATTGGCCAGTTTCCTACAAAGCTGAAAGAGGCCCACAACTCAACTCCTTCACCTCAAAATTATTTGTTTTTGTATTAATACGAATTATTTAAATTGTTGCCATTTTTCTTTCTGTGGATCTTTCTTAATAACCTTATGTGTTAAAATTATTTAATACTTTTTCAAGATTTTATTGTATTGACAAGGGTTTCTTTCACAAGGCTTTTCTACATTGCCGATGTCTTTACTTAACTCTTTGTATTGATAACCAGAAGTCATGATGGGCAGCTACCTTATAACAGGTTAATCTTATAATAGAGGGTAATCTATACAGAAGCCTGTGGCCTAGTCATTGTTTGGTATAAACTTCTTTAAGCTTGACAGTGAAAATCTGTCTTACCAATTGAACCACTTTCCTTCTTGGTTTATAGAAAAATAACAGTAAATGCCATTCATTTTTACCCAAAGTGTCTCCTGAGTTTTTATACTACTTTATTGTGCTTTACTTGATGACTTTCTTCTATATTCTAGATGTGAGACTATACCTATAATTCTTATATGAAAGGGATTGCATATCTAGCTTTCCTTGGTGTCATAAGCAACCTCTAATAGAGCTTCCAGTGATTCTTACTTCCTGGAATGTGCACCCTTGTGTAATTCTTTCCCCTAAGTGTGGGCTGGACATAGTAATTTACATTAGTAACTAGAATGAAGGAGAGATGGTATCTCTGATAAGATTATGTTGCAAAAACACTTTTGCTTGGCAGTCTGTGTCACTTTAGTACTTGCTGAGGGAAGTCACATGCATGTTTTGGGCAAAGGAGAGAGGGAGGCCTGTAGCCATCAGCCAGTACAGAACTGAGGCCATCAGTTCAACAGCCCCTGAAGACCTAAATCTTGTCAACAACCATACTGAGGGAGCTTAGGAGTGAATCTTCTGCCTGTTGAGACTTCAAGAGAGATCACGATCTTAGCCAACACCCTAGCTACAACCTCATAAAAAACCTTGAGAGAGGCACCACCTTAAGCAGCATTTGGATTTCTGACCCACAGAGATAGTGCGATAATAAATGTTTGTTTTTTAAGCTTCTAAGTTTTGGAATTATATGTTATGAAGCAATAAATAACTAAAACACCTAGCCATATCAGAAAAAATTTCTTATATTCCTGTATAAGGGAAGTTTTACAAATATATATTTTTTAATTTAACATATTTTATTGATTATGCTATTACAGTTGTCCCATTTCTCCCCCATCATTCCCTTCCACCCTGCACACCCTCTCCCACCCACATTTCCCCTTTAGTTCATGTCCATGTGTCATAAGTTCTTTAGCTTCTACATTTCCCACACTATTCTTGCCCTCCCCCTGTCTATTTTCTACCCACCATCTATGCTACTTAGTCTCTGTACCTTTTCCCCCTCTCTCCTCCTCCCACGTCCCTATTGCTAACCCTCCATATGATCTCCATTTCTGTGGTTCTGCTCCTGTTATACTTGTTTGCTTTTGTTTTAGGTGTGGTTGTTAATAGCTGTGAGTTTGCTGTCTTTTCACTGTCCTATTTTTTATCTTCTTTTTCTTAGGTAAGTCCCTTTAACATTTCATAGAATAAGGGCTTGGTGATGATGAACTCCTTGAACTTGACCTTATCTGAAAAGCATTTTATCTTCCCTTCCATTCTAAATGACAGCTTTCTTTGCTGGATAGAGCAATTTTGGATGTAGGTCCTGCCTTTCAAGACTTCAAATACTTCTTTCCAGCCCCTTCTTGCCTATAAGGTCTCTTTTGAGAAATCAGCTGACAGTCTGATGGGAACTCCTTTGTAGGTGACTGTCCCCTTATCCCTTGCTGCTTCTAGAATTCTCTCCTTCATTTGAATCTTGGTAATGTAATTACAATGTGCCTTGGTATGTTCCTCCTTGGGTCTAACTTCTTTGGGACTCTCTGAGCTTCCTGGACTTCGTGGTAGTCTATTTCCTTTGCCAGATTGGGAAAGTTCTCCTTTATTATTTGTTCAAATAAGTTTTCCACTTGTTGCTCTTCTTCTTCCCCTTCTGGTACCCCTATAATTCGGATGTTGGGACATTTAAAGATGTCCCGGAGGTTCCTAAGCCTCTCCTCATTTTTCTGAATTCTTATTTCTTCCTTGTTTTCTGTTTGGTTGTTTCTTCCTTCCTTCTGGTCCACTCCATTGATTTGAGTCCCAGTTTTCCTCCCATCTCTATTGGTTCCCCATGCATCTTCCTTCATTTCACATATTGTAGCCTGCATTTTTTCATCTAATTTGTGAGCAAAATCAACCAATTCTGTGAGCATCCTGATAACCAGGGCTTTGAACTGTGCATCTGATAGGTTGACTATCTCTTGGTCGCTTAGAGGAATTGGCTCTGGGCTTTCATTTGTTCTCCAGTTTGAGCCATTTTTGGTGGGTTTTTGTTGTTGTTGTTGTTGTTGCTGCTGTTTTTGGTCTGGTCACGGCTGTTACGTAGTGAGCGGTGGAGCCTTAGGTGTTCCCCAGTGCAGGGCAGCCCAGTTGCTGAGTTGTGATGCTGTATGTGGGGGCGGGGTCTGACAGGGAACAATGGCACCTGCTCTGCTCTCTCCTGGATTCCAGTTCCCTCCACTGCTTCCCCTTCACCTGGATTATTTGAGCGCGTGAATGTGGGACCACCTGGTCAGCCAGCCGCCTTGCTCGGCCTCACTGGGTCTGCACAGTTGCCACCCTGTGCCCGGGGTCTGCCAGCCACCGTCTGTGGGCCTGCCAGCCGCCTGTAAGCTTGGGAACCGCCAGCCATTGCTGCCTGTGTTCCCGGGTCCTCACCTCCACTTTTTCCTGCCGCCACTCTGCCCCTTTTACCGGTTTGGATGAATGGTTGTTGGACTTCTGTACAGTCCAATTTTCTATTAGCTCTGGTTGTTTTCTTGTTTCTAAATATTCATTGTCCTTAATTTTAGTTGTGAGAGGAGGCACAGTGTGTCCACCTACACCTCCATCTTGGCCGGAAGTCACAAGTATATTTTTATAATTATTGATTGTGGGAGTGAGCGGGGACAGGGCACGGGATAGCAACTGGGGAAAAGGTGGGACAACTGTAACTGAACAACAATTAAAAAAAGAAAAAAGGAGATAATCTGAGAATTATAAGATGTTGGACTATGTTTAAGTTCACAATACACCATTTTAGTCAAAAGAGGTAGATGTAATCTTGCATTTTTTTCCAGCAAATGATTACTGCAATATTGTCTAACTCCCAGTGCAAGCACTGAGCCAATAAGATGTAGGACTCCCATGTCTAAAGAGCTAAACATGGAACTGCATGTAAGTCAGTGAGAAATTGGCTCTCACTTCTTATGAATCAATCTTGAGAAAGATGAAGCAGAGAAAATGTGGCCACTGTCTTAATCAATGGAAGCTGGAGGTAGAGGGAAGAGGGAAGAACTCTAATATTACATCCAAGTCATAGGCTGGGGTTGTAGGATTTGGCACACTACATTTTGATTATTCAAATCCAGTTAAGAAATACAATTCTACTTCTTCGTTTAGTCCTACAGAAAATCCAACTGTGGCCAAGCCACCTTCTGAAAGGGCTACTGTGCACTTCCACCCCAAAGGAACATGCCCTGACCACAAGGATTTCCCACTGCACCGATACAGTTTAGGGCAATGCTCAGTTTTTGGTTTTTACCTTGTGGTTGTGTCAGTTTCACCACTGCCTGCCCCAAAACACTTTCTTGCCTGGCTGGTTTATTAAGGACAGAGATATCTAACCTAAGTCTGCAAATCCAATTCTCTTTCTTGGAAATATAACTTGAACAGAGTCACCAGAAATGAAGGTTACTAGCACTGGGATAACTAATATCAATACTTGAGAAGAGATTCAACAGTTTCTGATGATGAAGACCCAGAGTGGCCTTTTTCTCCAGACTTTGTCAAGACAGGATGATGCTTTTCACTTCTGTGTGCTATGTTAATAATCTAATAAATTTAACCTTCTTCCCTGAGTAATTTTCAGTTATTTAACAGATATGCCTTGATCTCCTTTCTATATTCACTACATCCCTATTAAACTGCTTTAAAATCTTGGCTGTTTTGAGTCTGTAATTTAGTATTCCCACATAGATGAGTTAAAAAAGACGAACTATTTCTATAACTAAATCAGCCATGAATTTTTTGAGTAAATAAGTAAAAATTTATTATAGTCATAGATGAGAATGAGGATATGTGAGATGTACATATGAATAATTTTTACGTGGTGTTTTGTTGATTAGTTTTGTCTACAGTCCCAATGAACATATTTTTCATCTGTTTTTTTTATTTATTTTGATTTGACCTCTGATGGAATTTTACACACACACATAATTGTAGATAATAGAATAATGTATATGCACATTTCATGATTCCACTTACATCAAGTATCTAAAATAGTCAAACTCTTAAAGGCAGAAAGCAGGATGGTGGTTGCAAGGGGTGGGGAATGGGGAAGAAATGGGGAAGTGCTGTTCAATAGGTATGAAATTTCAGTTGTGCAAGGTGGAAGAGTCCTAGTACCTAGTCCTAGTGGGCAATGGTTTATTGTATGCTTAAAAGTTAGTCATGATTTTGACAAATGTCTAACCAAAATCAATTGCAGTTATAATTTTTGATGAGGTTGCATCTTAACAACGTATGTAGAATTTAAGATGTGAATTTAAGAATTTAAGAAAGCAAGGCCAAAAAATCAAGTCCATCCTAAAATCCAGTGGAATTCTGTGACATGTTTGTCCATAGGACACACCTGAGACCAAGTGTTGGTGAGGTTGTGCCACAACTTCCCATGAGTCTCACTTAGCTTTTGTGCCGCCTCCCAGGAGGTGGTCTGAATCACCAAGTCTTTGACTGAAGCTGCATCAGAGGAGTTCTCTTAGTACTCTAACTTATGTAGGGCCATCTAGAAAAGCAAGATGGTATTTTAGTCTAATGTTACACATCTATTATTATGACTTAGTTATTGCGAAGACTCCTTACATCCTCCTTAGGAAAATACAAAAGCATGAGATTTCAAATTATTTCAAGTTTTAGTCTCCTGGATTTCAGCTGTTCCTTTATTTTAGAGAGTCCTGTTCAGGTCATCCTGGCTGACTTCCACATCAGTGTAATGCTGTAAGGCTCACAGATTTTTACTTGATGGAGGGATATTTATGTCTGTTTGGTTAACTTCGCTCTGTGGCCAAGCAGCTGTTTCCTTCTGGTTATGAAACTAGGTTGGGTTGAATTAAAATGACATTGCCATTTTGTTTCCCCTTCCACTGCTGCCATTATGTGGGAGCAAAAAACAACTCCAGACATTTATTCAACAAATATTTATTCAGCCTTTACTGTATGCAAGAAACTGAGGATAAGGTTGTTAACAAAAAACACTGCAGTTCCTCACAGAGCTCATGGTCTAGGGGATATAAAGTGGTGACTCACACTTTTCCTGAAATCCACCCAGACTCCTAGGGTCCAATCTCCAAGGAAAATCTTTTAGGGATACTGCTGACTTTCTGCCCCCAAACAGCATCACACTCTTGATTGTGGAAGGCATATGTTGAAGCTGAGCATCTGCCTTTTACTTACATCAAATGGTATTTATTTATTTATTTATTTATTTATTTATTTATTTTTAATCAGTATTTTTTAATTGTTGATATTGTACAGTTTTCTGTTTTTTACCCCACCCCAGCCCACCACCCCAGCCCTCCCCACCTTCCTCCCATTTCCTCCCCCCATAGTTTTTGTCAATGAGTCCTTTATACTTGTTGCTCTAAACCGTTCCCCTTTTCCCCTGAAATTCCCTCCCCTCCCCCTCTGGACACTGTCAGGCTGTTCTCAAATTCAGTGTCTTTGTTTATATTATGCTTGTTTGTTTGTTTTGTTGATTAGCTTCCTGTTAAAGGTGAGATCATATGGTATTTGTCTTTCACTGCCTGGCTTATTTCGCTTAGCATGATACTCTCCAATTCCTTCCATGCTGTCGCAAAGGGTAGGAGCTCCTTCTTTCTTTCTGCTGCATAGAATTCCATTGTGTAAATGTACCACAGTTTTTTGATCCATTCATTAACTGATGGGCACCTAGGTTGCTTCCAGCACTTGGCTATTGTAAATTGTGCTGCTATGAACATAGGGGTGCATAGATTCTTTTGGATTGGTGTTTCAGGGTTCTTAGGATATAATCCAAGCAGTGGAATTGCTGGGTCAAAAGGTATGTCCATTTTTAGTTTTCTTAGAAAGTTCCATACTGTTTTCCATAGTGGTTGCACCAGTCTGCAATCCCACCAACAGTGCACTAGGGTCCCCTTTTCTCCACAACCTCTCCAACACTTGCTATTTGTTGCTTTGTTTATGATGGCCATTCTGACTGGTGTCAAGTGGTATCTCATTGTAGTTTTAATTTGCATCTCTTTGATAGCTAGCAATACTGAGCATCTTTTCATGTGTCTCTGGATCCTCTGTATGTCCTCCTTGGAGAAGTGTCTGTTCAAATCCTTTGCCCATTTTTTAATTGGGTTGCTTGTCTTCTTAGAGTAGAGTCTTGTAAGTTCTTTATATATTTTGGAGATTAACCCCTTGTCTGAGGTATCATTGTCAAATATGTTTTCACATACAATTGGTTCTCTTTACTTACATCAAATGGTATTTTAAACAGCATATATATTTTAGATTCTTCAGCAAGGAATTTTGGCAATTTGCTGATTTCTTTATAAATGGAGATTCCTTTACTGTTTTGTTGGGCTTGTTTTTGGTTAATGTGCTATGCAAACATGTACTCATTTCATTATCTTTTCTGGAAGTCTAACTTGACTCAAATCTACACATTAACAAACTCATCCACCTAATCTTTGCCACCTATTTGAACAATAGTTCAACTCCCCTTCATAAATAAATTACATAAGTGCAGAAACAAATTCTGCATTTTATGAGTATGCTCAACTTCTTACAAACTTTTTTAAAAATGGAAATTGCCTTATGCTTTCCCTGAACACATAATAAATATGTTTATAACATTTTAAGTGATAATAATAACAAATATTATAAAAAGACAAATACCATTATTAATCCTTCATCCAAAGATGACCACAGATAAATTTTGGGAAAAATTTATGTACATGTTCCCAAATGTTTAGTAATATACACACATGTATAGGGACATATACAATCTTGTCCTTCCTTTTAATTTAAATGCTTGAAACTACTTAAACATATAAAACTACTTTATCATCAGCTTTTATCAAAGAACATATATTATGAAATTTTTAGAATTCAAAAAATACAGATCTATAGCATTGTCTTAATAGTTGCATTTCATGCCAACCCTCATGTTTAGATTTCCTTGAATATTTTGTTGGGAATTCTCATTCAGGTACCCTGTAGTCCCTTGCAAGACTTGATCTCTGTTATAAATTTTTTATTTGTACTCCTTTAATACTTATTAGAAACTCACCTGTCTCTCGAGTATTTAAGTAAGCGTAAAATTAGAAATAATTATACTTCAGTACTGTGTTATAAAGTAACATTGATTTTATATTCTTTCTTTTCCCTAGAAAAGGAACATTGATAATTTGGATTTTACATTTTTCTCTGATTACTTTCCATTAGTTTCAAACTACTCTCCTTCCAAATTTGGTAATGATTATTTCGAAAATGAATGTATTATATCTGAACTCTTTCATAAAAGCTGCCACCTCCCAAAGTCAGAATACAGGGAAAGGCAAACATACCACACATCCAGGAGCCAGGGCATCACCAGGGTAATTCTATCATCTGTCTCTTTCTTCCACAGTATGAGACTTGGCATTCTTGTCTACTGGTTTCCCAGGCTGCAGCCAGGAGAAGGGAAGAAGATAGCTATCTCCCTGACTACCATGCACACTCAGACAAGCACAAACAAAGGCAAAAGTATTGAGAATTTATCACTGAGTCACATCTAGTTCTCATTTCCCACTCCTTGGTACTTTTGTTATGGTCTTAGCTTGGGGAGAAAGGGGAGGAAAACCAAGGAGGCCTCATAACCTGTTCTTGATAAAGTAAAGGAATAATAATAACTGGAATTTATTTAATTTTTACTTCATTCCAGGAATTCTTTCACATGTGTTGAGTAATTTAACCATAATACCAACCCCATGAAGACATTACCACCATTACTTGCAGTGATAGATTAGGAAATTGAGGCACAGGAAAATTTAGCAACTAAAGTCAAACAGGTAATGAATGTCAGACTTGGATTTGAACCCAGGTACCCCCATTTTAGAGCCTCCCCTCTCAATCAGTTTCCTAGGTCCCCCTCTATAGCTTTAGCAAGTCAGTGAAGTGAAATTCACACTTGGCAGCCCATGCATCTAAATTTGTGACAAGATTTATCTACTTACTTTGGATTAAGATTAATCATTAGAATCAGACAGCATAAAATAAATTGATTATTGTTAGTGCCCAGAGACACTGTTCTAGCTCTCTGACCTCAAATTATGTTTTCAGTACCACCATGCACTACAAGGCCCAAGGACATCCTTCTAGATCTGATTCTTCTTGTCTTTCAAAACTCTCAGCTGATGATCCTGCTACTGCCAATCCAACGCACACTGTTGCAGATCCTCCTCACCTGCCGTTTTATCCCACTGATGTAAATGTTGTCATTACCCCCACCACGCCTTGCTACAGATTGCAGGCACGACGTACTGGGGGCGCCCAGTGAGGTCGGTCATACTAGCACATGTCATGAAGCAAAGCTTTCTCTTCCTTTGGAGCTGGGGTTCCATGTTGGGGCCACTTCTCCAATTTCCCCTTGAATACCCAGGACACTCTCTTCCATTGGAGAGGGTGTACCCTTAGCCCCAGAGGAGCTTCATCTTCATCCCTTGATCTTAGCTCCTAAGAGCTAACTTCATCCTGTGTCAAGACCCACCATTTGCCTTTCATCCCTACTTTGCTACTTGCTTTCCATGTTTTTTTAAATGGAGAGAAGTAGAATTTCTCTAATAGTTTTATATCCACATAAACCTAAGCTATATTGATAGATCCTTTTCCAAACTTGTATGCTTGGCTTCCAAACATTCATTTAACATATTTAATTTGTATACTGCACTTCATAACATTTCTGACACCATCTCCAGTTTATATTTGTAAAAGTTGCTTTACGTTAGGTTAAATGGATGCAATTTAATAATTCACTCTCTTTGGGACAAGGTATAGTTGAGCAATTGTGAAGTCTGTATTCTATATTTCATAAATTATCTGATTTGAGGGAAATGAGTACTATAATCTTTTCTACAAAATACTTTTTTTTTATTTCAAGTGAACTTTAGGCAGTATTATTCACTAGTAAAAGAAAATTCAATGTTGACAGGAAAAATAAGAGGAAAATTTGCAGATTACAGCATTAAAAATACCTAGAAACTTACATGAACAATGTGCTTATTGGTGTCATAAAAAACTTGTGTACAACTTTTAAATGTTTGAGAATGGAATAACTATTTAAGGACATATTTATATAATAGTGATCTTTCAAAAGGAGTACTTAGTTAACATTACATGCATATCAATTCAAAACAAATAAAGAACAATAAATAGCTCCTGGTACTGTGAATACTTGAAAAGTTTGCCAGAACTACCACTAACCAATTTACACTATTTCTATTTTTTTTTTCAGTTATTCTCTAATAAAATACTAAGGAACTAAGCAAGGGTTGTACTAATCAGCTCTTGCCGTAATGATGCTTTATAATAAATAATCTTCAAAACTGAGTGGCTTCAAAACTGAGTAAACATATATATGTATGCATTTGTGAAATATTAGTATCTATCTATCTATCTAATCTATCGTCTGTCTCACTCCTGAATCGTCGGGTCAGTTGAATCTGGTCTCAGTTTAGCAGGGCTGGGCTGCGGCTTCAGTGTGATATCAGGTGCACCTCTTATGTCTGTCTCATTCTTAGACTGTGGGTTTCTTTGGGGCACTCTCTACTCCTGACAAGGGCAGAAGTACAACTACACAAGACAGATGATATAAGCACATTTAAAACTGGTGTTAATATTTTGTCCACTAACATGCCACTGGCCAAAGCAAGTTACTTGTTGAGGCTGAGTGTGTCAATAAATCAGGGAAATCCACCCTGCTCGCACTAGTGAGGGCTCTCCACCATCAGATGCAAATGTCATGGATGTATATTTCTATCACAGAGAAAGAGTGAAAAATTAGGGGAAATGATCCAATTTACCACTAAGAGAAATGGAATTAAAGTGTTCTAAAGTTCAGAACTATCAGGGAAACATAAAAGTCAACATCTTGTATTAGATAAGTCCAGCATACATATTATAATCTCTAGAATAACTAAAAAAAAAGAAGAAGAATAGTATAAGTATATATGGGGCATTAAAAGTCAAAATAAGGCTTCTCTAAGAAGCTACAGATCCTGGAGGGGCTTACAAAAATTTATATATATAAACTTTGAGGCAATTCTGAGCTTACAACCACAAGATGAAACCAACTCTGGAAACTAGATACCTTCAAGGCTAGAGTCACTTAAGTCGACTCCAATATGATATCTATATAGTCCCCTCTACTTTAGGCTTTCAAGTTAGAGTATAATTTCCTAAAATTGTCTTCTTGACAGAAGACTGTCTTACCCTTTAAAGGTGCTAATCCTCGTTCAAAAGAACACTCAATGCAATTTTTTTGTGATAGGAACAGATTTGTGTTCATGAAGACTCATACTTGAGCATGACATTTTGCCTCAGCATCTCAAGCAATTCCTTTTATGCCATTAGGGAAAAGGTCACACACAGCCAACCGAGACCAGCATGTGCATAGCAAGCAGTGAATGTCTGTGCCCTGCTGCATTTCTGTTAGCTCTCCTCTCAGCTTGAAGAGTCAGGGGACAAAGGAATAAAGTAGTTGCCTGTGTGCTTCACTATTCATGCAGTTTCTCCATCTATAGTTAATATTCACCGGAGCCAGGTCAACAGAGAGGTCGATAACCAGTCAGTTTGCATCATGTTATCTAATACTCAGGATGCTGATTAAGGACACAGAGGAACAAAACAAAGTTTTGGCTATGTTCAATAAGAAGTCATAATATGAATGTGTTTTTCTTTAGATAGTGGCTGAAAACAGAGCAGTCTTTAAGGGCATCACTGCAGTTGAAAAGTTAATATTAATTGAACATAATGAACCAATTAGGTCATTAACTGCTTTGTATCTTTAATACAGATACATTTTAAGATGAATTTCACCTTTCTAAATGAGCTAAAATAACACAAGATGATTTAGTACGGCAGTTTGCTGTTAGTAATGGCATTTTAATGACCAGTAGAACTCATTTAAATCTGTCTAGTTCCTTTTAGCCAACAATGCACTTCTTTCTCACACTAGGTATTTAACCACATCTAACATATTTCCAAGTCCCAGAGTTGTCAGTATATGTATTATTAGCTTGTGCCAAAGCTTTACAAGCTTTCCCATTGTGGCTTTGGATGGAGAAACTGGATTCCACATTTTAGAATAAGCCAACCATTTACTGTCTCCTCTTTTGCTATAGACCATAATGAAACTATAATTTTAGGTTTTTTAAATTTCATTTTGACCTTGGCTCCATGGAAAAACTTTCACTTGCATTTGGTAAGTTTTCCTCCTTATTCCCAAGTTCAAATGGTCTCTTCAACTCCTTTACTTAACCTCAGCCCATCCTCACTCTAAACTCAGCAGATAACAAAGCTTCTTCTTATCTGACAAAGGACAGTTCATTAGAAAACTCCCTCAACTTCCTTCTGCTCCACCCCTAGGCTTCTATGTCTATCACTTTTATTCTTAGAGCAGGTAGAAACTTCTCCCTGTGCATTGGATCATGCATTGGAAAACCAACCATTTG
The DNA here is from genome assembly GCA_039655065.1 of Glossophaga mutica. NCBI lineage: Eukaryota > Metazoa > Chordata > Mammalia > Chiroptera > Phyllostomidae > Glossophaga > Glossophaga mutica. Next base: position 82,961,963 of record CM077304.1, read on the forward strand.
AAATGCCCTCTTTCATTTCTTTAATATCTCTGATGTTAACTGGAATTTAAATTGGTGAAGTAGACCTCTTATTCTTTTCTAAAACTTTTCTTGCTCGTAACATTATTTGTCTACTAAATTATCTCTCTGAGTTACTTAGGCTTCAGGCTGGAAGTCTGCTCAGTTTTCCTGATTCTTACATCTTGTTCTTTGTTCCCTGTTATCTTACCTTCTCAACAAACTCACTCGTGTAATAACCAAACCCTATGAAATCCATCTTAGAAATGATTTTCAATTTTGTCTTCACATCATTTCCAGTCACTGCTCTTTTCCAGTTGATTATTTTTGCTCATTTCTACTTTAGCAAATGTCTCCTGAGTTTTCTACCATCAGTGTTTTCTTTTACTCCAGTTCACTTTCTACATAACAGTAGACCAAAGGAGGGAAGAAGAGTGGGAGAGAGGAAAGGAGAAAGAGGGAAGGAGGGAGAGGGGGAGAAAGAGAGAAAAGAAAGAGAGGGAAAGAATGTTGATTATGTTCTTCCTCTGCTTAAATAGTTATTGTGGCTCCTTGCTTACAGGAAAAAGTGCAACTCTTTGGTTTACTCCAAGTCACCTGTCACATTCTGTAGCTCATCTCCCATTCTGGTGTCATTTACACTACTCCTCAGTATGTACCTTACTGCTCTCCTCAAAAAAAGTCTTAGTGTTTCCTGACCAAGCGAGGCTTCTTGACAAATTTATGGCACCTGATATGTTGTTTCCTGTCACCCCTATCTGAAATTTTCTACCTGGCACATCCTACTCAATTTCCCACCCAGCTCAAAGGTCACTTTCTCCTGAAAGCCTTCTCCTGATTTTCGTGTTTTGAAGCTTTTTAGGTTCCCAAATCATGTACTCATACCTCTATTGTTGTACTTAACTTTGGTTTACAAATGATCTATTTCAATAATCAGTTATTTTTATAGCATAAAATTTATACCTCTTTAATGTTTATTAAACCTAGTAGATATTAAGTTAATACCTTCTTATACTCTGTGTCCCCACTAGATGCTGAACTTCTTCAGGCAGAGTCTGTATCTGTCTTCTTCATTTCCTTAATTCCAGAAACTGTTATATGTTTAGCACATAGTAAATGTTCAGATATGTTGTGGAATAAAGGATCCATTCATTCCTCTCCATTCTTCACTACAGAGAAAAGGGGTCATCCCCACCCCACTAGCATCTAATATTATTCCTGCCACATAAGGTGCCTTCATACATGCTTATTGAACTAATTAATCTCCCATGGTTGTATTCTAAATCATGTCTTTGAGTTGGTTTTCAGACAAAGAATAGCAGTTCATTTAGGAGCTAAGAACATGAAAGAACAATGTTCTCATTGATTAGAATTGGTCAGCTCTACATTATTTACACATCTGAATTTTTTTGAGTCTTTTCTCAAGGGCAATCTCTTGATTTCAGAGTCATTTAGATATCATTAATTTATTCAACTACTAGATTAGAATTATAAATATCCCTCCTTATTTTGAGTCATTTTTAAGCACAATAAATCCTCTGAGTACTTAATCTTGAAAGTAAAGTAGTACATGGCAAAGCGATTGTTATGCCTAGAAAAAGTTAAACATATCAGTGGAAAAGGAGAGGAGAATGCTCTGACTCATTAACATCACTCCTTTCAGCAATTGTTTTAGCTTTCAGAGGTCCTTCTCTCAATAGGCTGACCTGTGAGTGGCCTGAGCTTGGCTGCGTACCAGTGGGCTGATGCTATTAGTACAGCATCAAATGGAACTGTCTCAGAGGAAAAATATGACCACCTTCTGCCGTAGCTTGTGCAACTTTGTGAAAAATACATTTCATCATTTCTTTTTAAAGCTTGGGAAGGTTTTTTGTTTGTTTGTCAAGTTTTTTTGTTTGTTTGTCTTGACTTTTCTAGAAGAAAACAAATATCTCCCATCTATCACATATACTTGCAAGCTAATTATTTCTAACAACCAACATGTATTTATTGGATGCTTACCTTGTGCCTACTGCTGTGGAAGATTCAAAAGCAATGCCATACAAGGTTTAATTCCTGACCTCCTCCAGAGCTGATAGTTCTATTGAAGACACAATGTCTCACCCTTCCTCCTTCCTCTACACCAGCCTCCCCTTCCTCTCTTCCTCTTTTCCTCCCTTTCTTTCTTCGTTTTTTCTTTCTTCCTCCTCCTTCTCTTCCAATTAGAAAACTCTATATTTGTGTGTTAGTATATATTTATCCTCAGAACATCTGAGTAATTAACACTTTTGGTCTTTTTCTAAGGCTGCTTTTTTCAGTTCCACAGAAAGAAATGAATTGTCATCTAGGTAAATTGATTTCCTTCCCATGGATGCTATAGACAAGTTAGAATATTTTGTCCCAATAAAAACTTGACTGCTCCTCTGTTTATGTTACTATTAATATGGTCTAAAACTGGGAGGTACAAGCAAGGCAAATAAATATAAAGAGACAAAAGTCAGCATTCATTTTGCATGGAATTTCTCAGCTAGTGACATCATCTTTAGAAATAAAAATGGTTAAAAGAGTTTTAGGTTTCCTAAGAGAGAATGTCAGTAATGTTTATCTTAGGGTGGATCCACCTAATCAGAATTACTTCCTCAGAGTCACCATGCTTAACTAGGTCATCTCCACACACGATGCAGTGGTCAGTTAAAAAGTATCACAACTACCATGCTTAACTATGTTGACTTCACACACTGATGTAGTGGTCAGTTAAAAAGTTTCACAACTTTTTTTTGCCAGTAATGATACTACTACTACTAATACTACTGATATACTTTAAAATCAAGTGAGGATTCTTTTTTTTGTTTCCTTAGACCAATATCCTTTCAGTTCTCTGCATCCTGTAATTGTTTCTTGAGAAAAGAAGGAAGAGTTGACGCACTCACTCAGAATACCCATGGGAGTGTGCTGCAGATGTGAACTTCAGCTGCTAGATGTGTCACAGATGAAAATGCAACAAGTCATGGCGGAAATCCTTAATCTTTGAGAAGAAAGCATGAAAGTTATTTTGGAACATGAGACAGTGCCTGAATGAGTCAAATTTCGGAAAAGAGAGTAAAGAGGGAGTATTAGGAATAATGCATAGAAAAAGAGAGTGAAAGCAAGGACAGGACTCCTAGAAGAAGGAATAGAAAGCCTTTGAGTGCAAAGTAATATGCAATAAGGCACCTGCCATGTGTAAGGCTTCTCACACACCATTTTTCCTGTATTCCACAAATTTAATGTGGGGTATTTTATTAACTATTTTATACTTTGTGTGATCCCATTTTTCTAAGATATATTGCTACAGGAAATTGCCTATTTTATCCAAGTTTTTACATTTATTAGATTATTAGATTATTAAAATGTTGATAAAAATATCTTATTCTCAATTTTAACTTTGCATTAATTGGTGGTTTTTTAATTTTTTTGTGAAATTTATGTTTTCTACATTAAAAGAGTCTTTTGGAGGGAAAGTATTTTCTTTTTCTTTTTTTAACCACAGAATGATACTGTATAGCTGCCTAGAGTAGAACACAATCATAAGTCATTAATATGCCATATGAATTCTGAATAAATAAAAGCTACAAAGCCCAAGTTATATACAAAGATCTTTGGCAATAATGTTTACAAACCCATGCACAATAAAACAAATATAAACAGTAAATGCAGCATGAGAATAATCAAAGGATGCAGAGGGATAAGCACGTATGATCAGTCTGCTCCCCTAGGAGCTGGCAGCAACCAGCCTCTGGAATCAGGCCACTCAGTCCTTCCTAACTGGACTGGAGAGGCCCTCAGAAGACAAAACAAAAAAGCTGTGAAGCTGTTAAATAACTGAATAACCAGGGAGCTGGCAAGGAGGTTGCCACCACCTCCACCCCTAGTCTGAGGCTCATGGAGGGGAAGATAAGCACAGAGGCCCAGCCCTGTTTATACTCAGGCCCCAGAAGCTCCTGCTCTGGGGAACAAGACTATGGGATGATAACTGCTAAAGTAAAATGGGAAGGTGTAGAAAATGTTCTGTAATTCAGTGACCTTCCTGGCTCTTTGCCAGCAACAGGCCCAAACTGTGTGGGGCAGAGCTGGGGGACATGTGATCGTGAGCACGAAAGATGCGTGGGTAGGAGTGCAGGAGGGCACACGTAGGCCTGATTTGGGAGAGAACTTCTAGAAGATTTGCAATGTCCTGAATACAACTAAGTTCTATCAGTACTGCCAGGTGGGGGGGCTATGAGGCAGGTGTAATGAATGGGTACTTCTGTATCCAGGAACCAAGTAACACACATATGTATCACTTGGTGCCCCATAAAAATGTGCTCATGTGAAACCAACAACACTACAGTGAGAAAATAGTCAGTATTTTGATTATATATATATCTTCTAGTTTTTCTCTTGATTAATCTAATCAGAGGCTTATCTACTTGTTTCTTAATTCTCATAAAGAGTATGAATAACTATTACTTCCCTATTTCTTGCTTTGGGTTTATTGTGTTCTTTTTAAAAGCTTACTGAATTGCATGTTTAGCTCATTTCAGACTTTCTTCTTTTCTAATAGAAGTGCCTAAAACTGCCAATTCCTCTTAAAACACTATGTCCCCCACATTCCACAATTTTAAATATGTAGTATTTTTGTTATAAAGTTCAAACATTTCTGATTTATACATTGATTTCTCTTTTTAACCATGAGTTATCTAAAATTATACTTTAAAATGTTCAAAATTTTTTAATTTATATTTTCAACTTCTAACTTAATTGAATTGTGGTCAGGGAATGTGTGCTATAGAATATCTTTACTTTGAAAAGTGTTAGGACTCATTTTATGACCCAATCAATGTAAATCAATCAATGTAAAATTTCTAAGTCTCTTTGAAATAATAAGATTTGCATTTTTTGAACATGACTTTTGACTATTGCTCCCATTATTAATGATTGGTCTATTGTTTTCTATTAATGTTCTATTGAACTATTTATGTTCTCTAGTTTGATCAATTTATGTTAAATTTTAAATGTTTATTAATTTTAGAGAGACGGGAAGAGAGAGGTAGAGAGAAAAACATTGATTGATTGATTGCCTTTCATACACTCCCTTACTGGGGACTGAATCTACAACTTAGGTATGTGCCCTAACCAGGAATTGAACTAGCAAACTTTTGGTGTATGGAGGAGCCCCCAACCAACTGAACCACCCAGCCAGAACTCTAGTTGGATCAGATTTGAAAGAAATGTATATGTCTTTCAAAAAATTTTCTCTAGATTTCAAAATGTAAGTGCCATGTTGTGGTAAGAATATATAGATAAGGAATCTCTGGCGTGCCCTGAAAAAATTCTTACTTTTTTAGAGCAAGGCTATACCTTTTAAGACATAGAAAGCTGAGCCTATTCAACATTCAAAAAGTAACTCTTGGCATGCTACTGAGGACCATTAGGATGTCAAGTCATGAGGCAGCTCCTTCTGATTTGATCCACCAACAGACTGGGTGGGGTAGGCACAGTGGCAATTTGTTAAACCAGGGGTGTCAAACTCATTTTCACCAGGGGCCACATCAGCCTTGTGGTTGCCTTCAAAGGGCTGAATGTAATATTAGGACTGTATAAATGTAACTACTCCTTAACAGTTAACTGAGAGCTTGGCGCTGCTGCCAGGCACAAATAAGGTGCCAGGCCGGATAAAACAAGGTAGAGGGCCGGATTTGGCCATGGGCCTTGTGTTTGCCACCTCTGCATTACACTGTGGAGGTGGCTCATTTGCACTGGGTAGCAATTGGATAGCCAAGACCTTTATGTTGTATCATAGCAATGTGTCTCCCTCAGGTCCTCCCTATGGGTTCCCCCATAGCCAGATAAGGAAAGAAAATAGATTCTGGGTCTTTGTCTTTTCCTAGATATCATGATTGTTTTTAAAAAATTTAGTGTTTCATGTTTTTTTAATTTGATATTTTTTATGCATAAAGTCAAGGATATTTCCTATTAGACCGAATATAATAAGGTTAAAAAATAGTAATGTTTAGCAGATATATCAAATGCCTACTGACACCTATAAAGATGATTGAACTTTTTCTTTATTCTAAACCTATTTTTACAAAAATGATATTAATAAGTATCCTAAAATTAAATCTCTTCTCCATTTCTGAAATTAGTTACTCTTTATTATACTATATTATTCCTGTAATAGGCAGGTAAATTCTATTTGCTAATATGTTACTTAAAAGTTTTGGAATGATAATTATGTTTGATCTATCATTTTTCTTTTTTGTACTTATTGTTATATAGACTTTAAATCTTTTTCTTTTTCTTTTTGATCTGAAATATTTTAAATAGTATCAAACCACTCTGTTCCTCAAAGCTTTAATAGAACTTGTAAATAATGAGCTAAAATATTTGCATTCTTACTATTTACAACCCTTCTGAATGCATTAAGCACATTACTTCAATATACCGAATACTTTTATTAGAAACAATTAACTTCTTTAGGACAAGGACAGAAAACTGTACAAGAACAACAATTAAAATAAACAAAATAAAAAAAAAAAAAGAAAGTTGGATAAAATCTTTCCCTCCGGAAAAGACTTTCATTTGCAATAAAGGCGTAATTCTTGAGATTAAATAGGACACATCCTACTAAATTTGAAAAAAATGCTAACAGAACTCCAATGCGTAGATCCTCATTATCTGAAGTTGTCGCCTCATGCTTTTTTCTCAGCATCGTGGGCACACTGACTTGAACAAGACTAAAAAGAAATTACCAAAATTATCATCACTGACATTTTCCAAATGGTAGGAGTTATTTGCAACAAGTATTTTGCTCTTTTTTATTATGGAAATATTGTGAATAATTCTAATTTTTTTTTCTGCTAACCAGTTGTTAAACTTTGAGAATTAATTTGGTCATATGAAAATATTATAATTATAATGGCAAGGGCAATTTAGCACAGAAGTATAAAGTTTATTATTTACTTTTCTACTTTATAAGTATGTGTTCTTGAGCAAATACTTTATTCATGAGTTTACTTATAAAATTGGGAAGATATTGACTAAACCTAGTTCAAACTTTTTTTGTATTAACTAGATATGAAAAAGTTATTATCATGTTTATTTTACTTTGACCTATTAATTCAAACAATATTTAGAACAATTAAAATAATAAACATAACATAAAACCTTCACAAGGATCCAGGGCATTTTAGCCAACTATGAACAAAATGAAAAGCAAAAAGAGGAAAAATAAAGACACAGAAAAGGAACAAGTTATGCTATCTCTACCTTTCCCTAAAGTGGGTGGGAAAGGGATTATGTATATATTATGTCTTTATACACCTATACTGTTTAGCTAAGAAGATGCTTAAGACTTGGTTACTGAGTGATTCTGCTTTTATAGCTTGATAAGAAATTTTATGATATTATCTGCGTGACTATGAGGGAAAGGATAATAAGAATTTAGAGACAGAAAAATCACTTTAGAAGCAACCATAATGTTCTAGCTAGAAAGGAATACAAACTGACTTGATAAAGAGGCCATTTCAGTTACTCTGTATAATGTTCCACATTGGAATACTCCTCATGGTATTATCCAACTTTTCCTTAATATCTCAATATTTTCAGAGAATTTAGATTTAAGAATTGATTAGACTTAGATTCTTCTTTTTGTTTTTTTAAGTGAGAACATTTCAAAGGTCATGCTGTGGTGATCATACTGCCTCACATCAGGAAGCTCTTTCTGGCTTTCAGTGATGCTGAGATTGTTCTCAGTGTTCAAATGGTGAAAGCTTGATCTCTTCACTTTAAATTTCCCCATCAACTTATTATTTACTTTTTGTTTTAACTATCTACTGATAATCCTTACCTGAGTCATTTACTTCTTAAAAGACTGGAAAACTGGTAATTTTCTAATTACATCATTTGCTTGCTGGATTAGCCAGTATTTTTCAATGGAGTAACATTTCCTTCATCTACCAGGGCTATTTGCTTTCCTTATCATACACTTCATATAAAAAGTCAAGACAAAGCCTTAACATTTTTCTTTAATTTTCAATTTATAGAGAAATAAGTTGGTGCCCTAGCAACCCCAATGGTAAATATTTTTTTTGTTGTTAAATACATTTCACATATCACATTGTGCAAATGTGAGGTGTACAATATGTTAACTTAATACATTTATATATTGTAATATGATTGCCAGTGTAGCAATACTTAGCACCTCTATAACATTATATAATTATCCTTTCTTTTAATGGTTGGGATAACTAAATTTTAGTCACTCAGCAAGTTTGATGATTATAATACAACATCATTGTTTATATTCATTATGTTGTGCATCAGATCTCTATGGGTTGCCTACTACTCACTGCAAGTTTATACCCTTAAGCAACATCAAACTTTTCCATGCAACCTTCATCTCCCTGTAACCACCATTTCAGATTCCATGTATAAGTGATATCACACTGTACTTGTCTTTCTCAGTCTGACTTATCTCACTTAGTAAACCTGAAATAGCAAGATGTTCTCCTTTTTCATGGCTGAGTAATGTTCCTTTGTATATATAGCTACATATCTTTTTATCTATTCATTCATTTCTGTGTCTTGGTAAATTTTTTTTTAATTCTCTTTGTGGGGGACATTTGCTTATTCATTTTTCTTTTTATTCTTACCAATCAAGTTGTAAATACTTTCTTTTTTTTTTAATATATTTTATTGGTGATGCTATTACAGTTGTTCATTTCTCCCCCATCATTCCCCTCCATCCTGCACACCCTCTCCCACCCACATTCCTCCCTTTTAGTTCATGTCCATGTGTCATAAGTTCTTTAGCTTCTACATTTCCCACACTATTCTTCCCTCCCCCTATTCTCTACACACCGTCTATGCTACTTATTCTCTGTACCCGCCCCCCACTCCCCTGTTGCTAACCTTCCATGTGATCTCCATTTCTGTGGTTCTGTTCCTGTTCTAGCTGTTTGCTTAGTTTGCTTTTGTTTTAGGTGTGGTTGTTAATAGCTGTGAGTTTGCTGTCTTTTCACTGTCCTAGTTTTATCTTCTTTTTTTCTTAGGTAAGTCCCTTTAACATTTCATAGAATAAGGGCTTGGTGATGATGAACTCCTTGAACTTGACCTTATCTGAGAAGCACTTTATCTGCCCTTCCATTCTAAATGAAAGCTTTGCTGGATAGAGCGACCTTGGATGTAGGTCCTTGCCTTCCCTGATGTGGAATACTTCTTTTGAGCCACTTCTTGCCTGGAAGGTCTCCTTTGAGAAATCAGCTGACAGTCTGATGGGAACTCCTTTGTAGGTGACTGTCCCCTTATCCCTTGCTTCTTCTAGAATTCTCTCCTTCATTTGAATCTTGGCTAATGTAATTATGATGTGCCTTGATGTGGTTCTCCTTGGGTCCAACTTCTTTGGGACTCTCTGAGCTTCTTGGACTTCCTGGTAGTCTATTTCCTTTGCCAGATTGGGGAAGTTCTCCTTTATTATTTGTTCAAATAAGTTTTCCACTTGTTGCTCTTCTTCTTCCCCTTCTGGTACCTCTATAATTCGGATATTGGGATGTTTAACGATGTCCCAGAGGTTCCTAAGCTGAGGGGGACCCTGTCCTGGGCGCCAGATGTGGGGGGGCTCCGCCCGCAGAGCCCCATCCCTCCGTCACGGATGAAAATAAAAACTACCAAGACATGACTGCTTGGGGAGGAAAGGTGGTCAAACTCTCAGAGGAGAATGACCCAGAGCCCCTTCCTCACTAGGCTTTTATTGGGCTCAAATACACGGGAATACAGGTATGTCAGGTGACAAGGATCAAACAAGGTTAACATTTCAAAGAAATCTGAGGGCTTAATCTGAGTCAGTGTTTGTCAGGAAAGGGGGTTGCCAAACTTTGGGAGACATACTCATTTCCTCCTGGGACACTTATCATTTAAATGAGAGCACTCTTAGCAAAGCAGGTTTCACAGGACTTTAGGAATTCTTTCTTATGCCCGATCACCCAGGGAGCTGTCCTGGCTGGTACAGGGCTGCACTGCTCACCCCCACGGTTTCAGGCTTTGAGCTGATTAGGAAGCAGGAGACATCTCCCAGATGGAAATGAGGACTCGGTCTATGTCATAATAGCTGGGGGGCGGGGGGGGCGAGGGTCCACTACATCCTCTTTGCTGCAGCCCCCTGAGTCCTTCCATGAGGCCTCCCAAGTGGTTGCGTTTGGCTTAGGTTGCCCCTCCCATGAGGAGTCTTACCTGTCATTGACTGCCAACCAAGCACTGGGGCCAGAGATGGATGAGGCAGAAGCAGTGCTCCTGCCAGGGAGATAAGCTTTGTCTCCTTAGTAGGTCATGTCCTTGTGACAGAACAGACTCAGATGAAGTGGGTCCCTTGGGCTCTTACACAGCTCACCATGGGGTGAGGGTTACAACTCCTGAAACCAGGCTGAACGGTCCACAACACTAAGCCTCTCCTTATTTTTTTGAATTCTTGTTTCTTCCTTGTTTTCTGTTTGGTTGCTTGTTTCTTCTTTCTGGTCCACTCCATTGATTTGAGTCCCAGTTTTCCTCCCATCTCTATTGGTTCCCCATGCGTCTTCTTTCATTTCACGTATTGTAGCCTGCATTTTTTCATCTAATTTGTGAGCAAAATCAACCAATTCTGTGAGCATCCTGATCACCAGGGCTTTGAACTGTGCATCTGGTAGGTTGTCTATCTCTTCATGGCTTAGAGGAATTGGCTCTAGGAATTTCATTTGTTCTCTGGTTTGAGCCATTTTTGGTGTTTTTTTTTTTTGTTTTGTTTTGTTTTTTTTTTGTCATTTTGTTTTGGTTTTGGTCTGGTCGCAGCTGTTACATAGTGAGAGGTGGAGCCTTACGTATTCCCCAGTGCAGGGCAGCCCAGTCACTGAGTTGTGATGCTGTCTGTGGGGGTGGGGTCTGAGAGGGAACAATGGCGCCTGCTCCACTCTCTCCTGGATTCTAGTCCCTTCCACCACTTCCCCTTCACCTGGATTGTCTGCGAGTGGGAATGTGGGACCACCTGGTCAGCCAGCTGCTGCCTGTGGGCTCAGAGTCTGCCAGCTGCCACGTGTACACCTGGGAACTGCCAGCTGCTGCCGCCCGTGGTCCCGGGTCCGCACCTCCACTCTTTCCTGCCGAGACTCCGCCCCTCTTACCAGTCTGGATGAATGGTTGTTGGACTTCCGTACAGTTCAATTTTCTATAAGTTCTGGTTGTTTTCTTGTTTCTAAATATTTGTTGTCCTTAATTTTGGTTGTGAGAGGAGGCACAGTGTGTCCACCTATGCCTCCATCTTGGCCAGAAGTCCAGGTTGTAAATACTTTCAAAGGTGATCTGAAACTCTGCATTTAATTTTGTAAATATATTGAAACATTGTCTACATATACATTTATAATATTGTTTATGTGTATATTTATGTTTCATTGGTTTAAATGTTCACTGTTAATAATACCAAGCAGTGATTTCTACATTGCTGATTTCTTAACTTGGCTTCACCCATTGTATTCATACACAAATGGTAAGTAGACTGTGTATTCTGTTTCTCTATGTCTTGCATACCAAGTGCACAAACACAAATATACTGTGCAACCTCAGCCCCATGGGTCCTAAAATTATTTAATAACTTTGCTCTTTAATGAAATGTTTGCAACCTGATGCTTCCAATCTACAAATGCTTTCTTTTTTTTTCATTTTTTCTTCTTTATTAAAAAAACACTTTTAAAAATATTTTATTTATTTTTAGAGGGAGGGGAAGGGAAGGAGAAACATTGATGTGAGAGAGAAACATTGATTTATTTCCTCTCATATGCGCCCATACTGAAATCCAAACCCACACCCCAGGCCTGTACCCCAACCAGGACCTGAACTGGTGACCTTTTGCTCTGCGGGATAATGCTGAACCAACTGAGCCATACCAGTCAGGGCTAAATAGCACTTTTTATTTTGAAATTAATTGTACATAATACATATGAAATTTAAAAAATAATAATAATGTAAGTATCTGAGAAACCTGTGAATAATGTGAATATTAATAAATAAAATACTTAATATGATTAAAGCTCCAGTGTGCTCCTCCCAATCATACTTTTCCCTCTCCCTTCCCAGAGGTAACTCACAGCCTGAATTTTGTTACTTTCTAGTTTTTATCAAATGTGTGTGTAATCACAAAACACTTAAATTGGCCTATTGCAAGCTTTATACTAAAATTATAACTTACATATTATTCTACACTTTTATTTGGCTTAATCTTATGGGTTTTAAAAGTTACCCATTTGAAAACAAAAATGAAGCAACCCAATTAAAAAAAAGAAAGTCAAAGGACCTAAATAGAAATTTCTCCAAAAAGACACACAAATGGTCAATAAGCATGTGAAAAGATGATCAACAGGGATTTCCAGCCAAGATGGAGGCATAGGTAGCTACACTTTGCTTTCTCACACAACCAAAAGGGTAACAGCCAATTTAAAAACAAAAAACAACCGCAACTTCCAGAAAATCAAACTGTACAGAAATCCAACAACCAAGGAGTTAAAGAAGGAACATTCATTCAGACTGGTAGGAGAGGTGGAAATGGGCAGCTGGGAAGGGAGAGGTGGTGGCTGGTGGACCTGGAGTTTCCACATTTGTATGTGGATAAACTGGGAGGAACAAATTGGGAGTGAGACAGACTGCAGAACCCAGGATTCCATCTCAGGGAAATAAAGCCTCAAAACCTCTAACTCCAAAAATCTGAGAAGGTTGCTGTGGTGGGAGGAACTCCCAGTCTCATAGGAGTGTCCATTGGAAGGGCCTATGGGATCCTAGAATGTACACAAAACCACCCACCTGGGAATCAGGACCAGAAGAGCCCAATTTGCTTGTGGGTAGTGGAGAAGTGAAAGCAGGGCAACAACTGAGCAAGTGGCATTGTTCCCTCTCAGGTGCCTCCCCCACATAGAGCACCACAATGCAGTGAAGTGGGTTGCCCTGCCCTAGCGAACACCTAAGGCTCTGCCCCTTACAATGTAACAGGTGCACTAAGACAAAGAAATATAGCCCAAATGAAAGAACAGATCAAAATTCAAAAAATAGAACTAAGCAACAAGCAGATGGCTAACCTATCCAATGAGATCAAAACACTTGTAATCAGGATGCTCACACAAATGGTTGAGTATTGTCACAAAATAGAGGAAGAAGTGAAGACTATGCAAAATTAAATAAAGGAAAATGTACAGGGAACCAACAACTCAAATCATGGGAAGGAAACCAGAACTCAAATCAATGATTTGTACCAGAAGGAAGTAAACTTTCAACCAGAACAGAATGAAGAAATAAGAATTCAAAAAAATGAGGAGAGGCTTAAGAATATCCAGGACAACTTTAAATGTTCCAACATCTGAATCACAGGGGTGCCAAAGTAGAAGAGGAAAATTATGAAATTGAAAACTTATTTGAAAAAATAATGAAGGAAAACTTCCCCAATACAGTGAAGGAAATAGATATGAAAGTCCAGGAAGCTCAGAGAATCCCAAAGAAGTTGGACCCAAAGAGGGATACACCAAGGAACATTATAATTAAATTACCCAAGATTAAAAGTAAGGGGAGAATCTTAAAAGTAGCAAGAGAAAAGGAGATAGTTACCTCCAAAGGAGTACCCATAATACTATCAGCTGATTTCTTGGAAGAAACCTTGTAGGCAAGAAGGGGCTGGAAAGAAGTATTCCAAGTCATGAAGGACAAGGACCTACATCCAAGATTGCTCTATCCAGCAAAGTTATCATTTAGAATGGAAGGGCAGATAAACTGCTTCCCAGACTAGGAGAAGTTAGAGGAGTTCATTATCACTAAGCCCTTATTATATAAAATGTTAAAGAGACTTATCTACGAAAAAGAAGATGATCAAAACTATGACCAGTAAAATGACAACAAACTCAAAACTATCAACAACAGAACCTAAAAAAACAAAAACAAAAGCAAACTAAGCAAACAACTAGAATAGGAACAGAATCAAAGAAATGGAGATCACATGCAGGGTTATCAGTGGGGAAGGGGTGGGGAAAGAATGGGGGTAAAGGTATAAGCAATAAGAAGCATAATCGGTAGGTAGAAAATTGACAGGAGTAAGTTAAGAATAGTTTAGGAAATGGAGAAGCCAAAAAACTGGTATGTGTGGCCCTTGGACATGAACTAAGGGAAGGGAATGTTGGATGAAGAGGGGGTACAGGGCAGAGGGAAATAAAGGGGAGAAAAAAATGAGACAACTGTAATAGCATAATCAATAAAATATGCTTAAAGTGTTGCATAAATATGCATAAATAAAAGACTGAAGAGAAAGAAAAGACGATCAACATCAAAATCATTAGGGAACTACAAACTATCAAACCCCAATTAAATATTACCTCATACTTGTCAAAATAACTACTATTAAAAACCCCCAGAAAACAGGAAGTGTTGGTGAGAATATGGAGAAATCAGAACCCTTGTGTACTGTTATTGGGAATGTAATATGCTACTGCTGCTAAGGAAACTAATATGGCAGTTCCTCAAAAAATTAAAAATATAATTTCTATATAATCCAGCAAGTTCACTTCTAGGTCTATACTCAAAAGAATTGAAATCAGAGTCTCAAGGAGTTATCTGTACACATTGCAACATTGTTCAAAATAGCCAAAAGGTGGAAGTAACCCAAGTGTTCATTAATGAATGAATGGATAAACAAAACATGATGTAAACATACGATGGAATATTATTTGGCCTTAAAAAGAAGGACATTCTGATACATGCTATAACATAAATAAATTTTGAAGATATTATGCTAAGTGAAACAAGCCTGTCACAAAAAGGCAAATATGGTATGATTCCACTCATATGATGTACCTAGAATACTAAAGTTTATACAGTCAGAAAGTATAATGGTGGTTGTCAGGACCTGAGGGAGGAGGAAATGGGAGGTGTTGTTTAATGGGTGTAGAGTGTCGGTTTTGCAAGAAGAAAAGATTCTGGAGATTAGTTGCACAATAATAGAAATATACTTAATATGACTGAACTATTACTCTTACAAATGGATAAAACATTTTTTGTAATGTGTATTTTATCACAGTTAAAAATTTTTTGTGATACATGAAACTACATCTGCAGCATCTTCATTACATTTCTAGAAATGGACTTATTTATCCTTGGGAACATTTTGGTTGTTTCAAGATCTTGCTAATGCTTGTCTTTTATTCTACTTATGGGGCCTTTTGTTGAAAGCCACATTTATTGATCTTTTTCTTTATGATTGGCATTTAAAAATCTTGTTTAATAACTCTTCTTCTAAGGGGATCCAAGATGGCAGAGGAGTGAGTGGAATCTACACTATCCTCCTCCCAGGACCAATCTGGAATTACAATTTAATTGTAGAGAAATCAACCAGAATAACCAACTCAATAACTCTTCCCCTGCTTTGAAGTCATGAAATAGTCTCATTATTATTAAATATTTTAAAGCTTTTCTCTCCTATTTAAGTCTGATCCATGTAAAGCCGATTTTGCAAAGCAGGATATATATTTACATTTTTCCTTATATGGACAACTAGGTGTCTCAGCAGCATTTGCTGAATAGTATCTTCTTTCACACAGGTTTGCATTTTACCTCTGTCATGAATTGCTTTCTAGATGCCTTGTGTCTGTGCTGGGGCTCTCATCTCCGGTACACAGGTTGAATTTCTCTTTCTTCCTTCCTTTCTGCAGCCATCTTCCTTTCTTTTCAAACTGTAAGAGGAAGTTCACTCAGAAAGTCACAGAGGTGGAAGTGAGCTGTAGAAGTGAGCTCAGGAAACAAGTTGCAGAGGCCTTTTCTTAATTAGTATAATTTTAAAATGTATAATAATTATGTTTTTTAATATATGTTGGTGGCATATAAAGTTTTAGTTGTTTGAATATTGAGTGTGTATATAACAATGTGACTAAATTATTATTTCATAATTTTCCTATAGATTCTTTGGAGCCTTATATTTAGAGAGCCAGATCATTCATTTATAATAACATATTTTTTCTTTATAATCTTTATTATTTCCATGTTTTTCTTCCTAATAATGTAATTATTGATTATTGTATAGTCATACAGTATTCCAATATAATATTGAACTTTACTATAATGTTGAATAGGCAATACTGTCTTTGTCTTGTTCCTAATTTTTAAGCAAATGCTATAACATTTCACTACTGTGTGTGATGTTTGCTGTAGACTTTTTACATATACCTTTTATTAAATTAAAAGTTTTTTTCTATTTCTAATTTGTTATTAGCATGAATGTATGTTGATTTATATCTAATGCTAATTTGCATTGGTTATGATAATTACATAATTTACTCCTTTAATCTGTTAAAGGAAATTATATTATAGTGAATTATATTGACAGATTCTCTAATATTATACATTATCTTTTACATACATTCTCGATTTGGGTCATTATGTTTTTCTTAGCACATTTCATGAATTACACTGGTCTGCAATGTTTAATTTTTTTTACTGTCTTTGTTTAGTTATGCTATCAAAATTCTCCTAGCCATTTAAAATTTGTTGTGTCGCCTGACCACTGTGGCTCAGTTGGTTGGGCGTTGCCCAGCAAAGCATTGCCCTGCAATGTAAAAAGTCGCAGGTTGATTTCCTGGTCAGGGCACATGCCTGAATTGTGGGTTCAGTCCTCAGTTTGGGGCACCTAGCAGAGGCAACCAATCAATGTCTTCTCTTGCATTGATGTTTCTCTTCCTATTTTTACCCCTCAATCTCCTTTCTCTAAAAATCAATAAAAACAATCTTTAAAAATAATAAAATAAAATTTGCTGTGGTATTTTCTCTTTATTCTCTGGAAGAGTTTGTGTAAAATTGTAGTTAGATTTTTGTTATATAGTTTTCTCTGAAAGGAGTTTTATACAATAAACTCATTTTCTTTCATCTTTATAGCTGCTTTTTCCTACCTATTTGCGTTATGGCCTTGTATTTATTTTGATTGACATTAGCATGAACTTTTTCTGGTTAGTATTTACATTGTTCATGCTACATTCTTTTAAATTTCTTTCAAACTTAATGCTTCCTTTTCATACATATTATTGTTTGTTTATACTGTTTTTGTTGTTTTCTAAATTAATCTTATTAGAACTTATTTATTTTAGTTTTTTCAGTTTCTTTATTGAGTCTTTGTTGAAAGAAAATGCTGGCCCATGTTTTGGTTCCTCTTTTTTTGCAGATACAAGAAAGGGTTACCCTTACCCAACCTTGACCTTAAGCATGGCCATGTGACTTGCATTGGCCAATGAAATGTGAGAGTGAGTTGTGTCACTCCCAGATGTGCAAATCTTCATGCTCTCTCCTACTGCTGTGGAAAATGCAGAAGCCTCTTGTTGAAACAGCATAGATATTGAGGACTGTGTCAGCCTGAGATCCTGAGGCATTTCAATAACTAGGATCTCCTTACTGACTCCTGGTGACATGAAGTGTGAGAGAGAAATAACGCTTTGTTACTTTTAGCCACTGATGTCTTGGTGGTGTTTCTTTCATAGCATAAATAGCCTATCTTGATTATTAAAGTAACACGTTAATGTCTGTTATATCTCATGAGGATACTTGGATTTTTATTATATGACTTTATATAGTTTTCTGTATGTTTGAGCTATTTCATATTTAACACTAAATTAACTCTAAAATAATGTTAAAAGAACATTGTTTTTATATTTACATATATTTGCTCTATTTTAAGGGATGAGAAATTGTACTCTTGCAAAGCAAACCCCCAAATATTTAATTTAAAATTCCCAAGATGATAGCACATTAAAAAAATTTCATTTTCTTTAATTTCATCAAACTTCCCTGTGTGCTTTAATATAGAAAGTTGCTAATTAGTGACCTTGCCTGGTTTCTGGTCACAGTACCCTCGCACTGGACCATACTGTGGGGGAGATGGTGCTACCCTGCTGTAATCCCGACATCAAAACACCTGGGAAATGTCTATGATCTGTAACAGGGTGCAGCCAAGGAGGGTCCCCCAAATGGGGATTTGGAATGGGGTCCAGAACTCAGGGTGTCCAGGAAATATTAGAAAAAATATATATATATTGGATGTCCTCACCCCCACTAGTATGAGCTAGGGGATGGGAAACAAGGAGCAGGGCCATTGAGAGTTGTTTTGAATAGCAAGTTTTGCAGATAACCTCTAGGACAGTAGTTTACCATATCTGTAACCTTTAATTGGTTTCATAGATATGTTAGATAGCTGTGGCAACGCTTTGAGCTAGGGGAATGGGACTGACTTCAAACCATGATGTAACTGGGAGGCAACTCCCTATAAATACAGCACTGCATAAAAGCTTCCAGATGATTGACTCCACACAATGGGGCCATGCCTGCCTGGACTTACTATGGCAGCCCAGTAAAGCTGGAAAAATATGGGACTGCTGGCAGGTGTAACTGATTGTGGGAGGAGTTGGAAATAGGGCTGCAGAGGACGATTGGTGCTGGGATTTAAACCCAGGCACCGGCCATGCTGGCTTTTTGGGACCATGTGACTTTAATGAACATTGGAATCATGCAGTTTTAGGGTGCACCCTTTTTGCCACGTGGATTAGGAAGCAGGAGAGACTTTGCCTGGAAGAAAAGGGTTGAAAGGACTATTGCCGATGGGCTATGAGAAGGTGCCACATGGTTTTGGATTAACTGGAGAATGTAGCAGTAACACAGCTGATAGTGCCAGAACTGAGGGGCTGCCTGAACCACAGACTTCTACTTGTTTTCCTGAATTATGGTACCCTGGACTGAGCAAAGGGCAGAAGGAAGGACTGTGCATTTGTGGGTATTCCAAAGGACTGTACTGTTTTTAATGGAGATATCAAGTCATGACTCTAGTCTGTATAACTTTTTTTTACACAAATGTTCATAGAAGCTTTATTTTTTAATTTAATTTAATTTTATTGATTATGCTATTACAGTTGTCCTCTTTCTCCCCCCTTCATTCCCCTCTACCCTGCACCCCCTTCCCACCCATATTTCGCCGCTTTAGTTCATGTCCATGTGTCATAAGTTCTTTAGCTTCTACATTTCCCACACTATTCTTGCCCTCCCCCTGTCTATTTTCTACTTACCATCTATGCTACTTATTCTCTGCACCTTTTCCCCTCTCTCCTCCTCCCATGCCCCTGTTGCTAACCCTCCATATGATCTCCATTTCTGTGGTTCTGTTTCTGTTCTAACTGTTTGCTTAGTTTGCTTTTGTTTTAGGTGTGGTTGTCACTAGCTGTGAGTTTGCTGTCTTTTAACTGTTCATATTTTTTATCTTCTTTTTCTTAGATAAGTCTTTTTAATATTTCATATAATAAGGGCTTGGTGATGATGAACTCCTTGAACTTGACCTTATCTGAGAAGCACTTTATCTGCCCTTCCATTCTAAATGAAAGCTTTGCTGGATAGAGCAACATTGGATGTAGGTCCTTCCCTTCCCTGACTTGGAATACTTCTTTCCAGCCCCTTCTTGCCTATAAGGTCTCTTTTGAGAAATCAGCTGAAAGTCCGATGGGATCTCCTTTATAAGTGACTGTCCCCTTATCTCTACCTGCTCCTAGAATTCTCTCCTTCATTTGAATCTTGGCTAATGTAATTATGTTGTACCTTGGTGTGTTTCTCTTCAGGTCCAACTTCTTTGGGACTCTCTGAGCTTCCTGGACTTCCTGATAGTCTATTTCCTTTGCCAGATTAGAGAAGTTCTCCTTTATTATTTGTTCAAATAAGTTTTCCACTTGTTGCTGTTCCTCTTCTCCTTCTGGTACCCCTATAATTTGGATGTTGGGATGTTTAAAGATGTCCTGGAGGTTCCTAAGCCTCTCCTCATTTTTTTGAATTCTTGTTTCTTCATTCTCTTCTGATTGGATGTTTGTTTCTTCCTTCTGGTCCACTCCATTGATTTGAGTCCCAGTTTTCCTCCCATCACTATTGGTTCCCTGTACATTTTCCTTCATTTCATGTAGTGTGGCCTTCATTTTTTCATCTAATTTGTGACCAAAATTAACCAATTCTGTGAGCATCCTGATCACCAGTGCTTTGAACTGTGCATCCAGTAGGTTGGCTTTCTGTTGGTCACTTAGAAGTATTGGCTTTGGGGCTTTGATCTGTTCTTCCACTTGATATATATATACATATGAGGGGCGGAGCCTTAAGTGTTCACCAGGGTGGGTCAACCCAGTGGCTGGGTTGTGACGCTGTATGTGGGGGCAAGGTCAGAGAGGGAACAATGGTGCTTGCTCTGCTCTCTCTCGTATTTCAGTCCCTTCCACCATTTCCCTCAAGCAAATTGGGTCCTTCCGGTGCTGCCTCCTGGGTGGGTGGGCCTGTGTACACTCTAGCATCTTGTGGGTATCTCCAATGTATTTTTCTGTGATGCTGGGAGTCTCTCCCGGCACCTCAACCCCCATACGTGTTTTCAATCAGTGCCTTTAGGCTTTATTTCCTGGTGCTGGGGCCCTGGATTGCATGGTCTGTCTCTCCGTTTTCTCCTGGTTTATCTGTGCATGAATGTGTCTCCGTGGTCAGCCAGCTGCCTCATGGCCCGGGTTCCTCTAGCCGCTGCCTGCATGCTGGGGTCTGCCAGCTGCCGCCTGCACACCAGGGACCACCAACCACCTCTTTCTCCTGCCACGATCCCTCTCTGCGGGCCAACGACTCTGCCCCTCCTACTGGTCTGGATGAATGGTTGTAGAACTTCCTTACAGTTCAATTTTCCATCAGATCTGGTTGTTTTTTTGTTTCTAAATCTTTGTTGTCCTTAATCTTGGTTGTGCAAGGAGGCACAGTGTGCCCACCTCGGCCTCCATCATGGCTGGAAATCCTAAGTCTGTATAACCTTTTAAATAAATAATCCCTTTCCTTTTCACCAATCTCTGGCATTGAGAGACATCTTTCCCTGGTGACAGGCAAGGCAAACCTAGTATGAGGTGGGGGGACCCCGGAGCACATGGTTGGGTCCATTTGGAAATAGTATATTATTCGCACCCTGCCAGGTCTGTTCTGTAACAGAATCAGTGCTCTGAAACTGCATTTCAAATAGTCATAATCTATATATTCATTAGTTATTTCTCATTTCTGTATTTCAAGAATTCTGATAGAAAGATCCTGCCATCAGGAAGCTCATTCATCAGCAAATTATGGACTGTGGGCCATATCCTCAGTGCATTCCAGAGTTTCGCTGACTCTAGACCAGTTTTTTGTTACTCCCTAAGCTTTGAGCATCTCCATGCTAAGTAGGTACTGTAAGTACAGAGTCACAGAAAAAAATTTATTCTTCTCCGAGTCCAATCAGAAATAGGCTTGTAAGAAATATCCAGAAATTCCTGTCTTTTCCTGACCTCGTAGATAGATTTTCATGAATCATTTTACTTTTCAGTAAATGCTTTTTTTTTTTTGTAGGCTGTGCTTTTGAGAGCACATGGTTTAAAACAGAACCGATACTACTGAACACTAAAAAAAACAAACAATCCAATTAAAAAAATGTACAGAGGACCTCAATAGACACTTCTTTAAAAAGGACATTCAGATGGCCAATAGACGAAGAAAAACATACTCAGCATCACTAAATATAAGAGAAATGCAAATTAAAACCACAGAATGGCTATCATAAATGAATCCACAAATAACAAACGTTGGCAATGTATGCACTGTTGGTGGGAATGCAGGCTGGTGTAGCCACTGTTGAAAACAGTCAAGAATTTCCTCAAAAAATTAAAAATGGCACTTTCTTATGGCCCAGAGTTTCCACTTCTGTGGATTTATCCAAAGAAATCCAAAACACTAAGTCAGAAGATTATATGCAGCGCTATGTTTATTGCAGTGTTATTTACAATAGCCAAGCTATGAAAACAATCCAAGTGCCCATCAAAGGTGAGTGGATAAAAAAGCAGTGATACATATATACAATGGAATATTACTTGGCTGTAAAAAGAATGAAACCTTACCACTTGTGATGGAATGGATGGACCTAGAGGGTATTGTGCTAAATAGTGTAAATCAGAATGAGAAAGACAAATACTCTTTTGATTTTGCTTATATGTAGAATCTAAAGGACAAAATAAATTAACTAAGAAAATTGAAAGAGACTCATAGACACAAAGAGAAGACTGGTGGTTGCCAGATGGGAAGGGGTGAGGGACTGATGAAAGAGGTGAAGGGATTGAGAAGTGCAAATTAGTAGTTACAAAATAGTCATGGGTATGTAAAGTACAGCATAGAGAATATAGTCAATGATATTGAGATAACTATGTATGGTATCAGGTGGTGCTGGAAATATCATGCAGAATACTTTGTAAAGTATGTGATTGTCTAGACACAGTGCTGTACACCTGAGACCAATTCAAAGTGGTATTGATGGTAAACTGTAACTGAAAAAATTCTTTAAATATTATTTTCTGTACTTTATGAAGTATGAAAATACCAGCTTCTAGATAATTTTTTCATATATCATATGTTCTGAGACATCAATAATCAAAACATCAAAAGTCCAGTAGAAAAATGGACAAAGGACACCCTAGCTGTTGCAGCTCAGTGGATTGAGCACAGGCTGCAAACCAAAGGGTTGTTCGTTGATTCCTAGTCAGGGCACGTGCCTGGGTTGCTTGCCAGATCGTCAGTAGGGGGTGCATGAGAGGTAACCACACATTGATGTTCTTCTCCTACTCCTTCTCCTTCCTTTTCCTGCTCTCTAAATATAAATAAATAAAATCTTTAAATTTTTTTTTTAAAAAGTGGGCAAAGGACATAAACAGTTCATAAAAAAGATCCTTAAATGTATGAAAAGATATTCATTACCATATATAAGAAAATAAATGCAAATATGAGATGTGAGATGACATTTCACATTTATGAAATTGGAAAAAAATCCAAAAATTTGATGTGCACTTTCATGTGTCAGTCTGCTGAGGAAGAGACATTCCTTATAGTGCCAAGCAGACTGTCACATGGTACAACCTCTATGGACAGCAATCTGGCAATAACTCTCAAAAGGAAACTAATTTACTCTGATCCAAGGATTTCACTTCTAGAAATTAATCCTGCAGATATATTTACAAATGTACATGATGATCTAATTACAGCTTATATATTGCAGCAATCTGTGTCCATCATAAAATAACTGCTTTCCACACAAAGGAACAATATGCAGTGTTTTAAAAGACCAAGGACATCTCCATGTTCTGATGTAGAAATAACTCCAAAATACATATGTTATCTAAAAAAGAAAAAAATGAATTTCATAAGATTGCGTACAGAAGGTACACTACCTTTTATGTATAAAGGAAGAACAAATGTGCATTGACATGTGTATATATTGCCTAGAAAACACTGGAAGGATTATAATAAATGCACATATTATTTATGGGAAGAAGAGGAAGTGATGAATGAGGAGAGGGTGAAAGTAAAATTTATTACCCAGATTTTTTGAACCCATGGATTCACTATCTATTAAAAAATAAAAATTAAAAAAAAATCACTAGCCTCTAGCTGTTAAATTCTCCACAGGGTCAAAGAGTTCTTACGGCAGCTCAGGTGCTTATCGCTCTAGCTTTAAATGTTTTTCTTACCTAGGATTATTTTCCTTCTCAACTCAGCTGTTTGACATACTTTGTTTTATTGCATTTTATTGTTCTTCACAGGTATTACATTTTTTACAAATTGAAGGCAAAACCCTCCTCTAGCAAAATGATTACAACTGGTGTTACTGCAATACTTGCTTTTTTGCAGTGCATGGGAACCGAACCCGCAGTATCTCTGAGGTATGCCTAAATTTACAACTTTTTTTAAATTTTATTTGAATTGTTGTTCATGTACAGTTTTCTGTCTTTTACTCCCAACTCAGCCCACCCCCCCAGCCTTCCCCACCTCCGTCCCATTTCCACCCCCCGCAATATTTGTCCATGTGTCCTTTATATTTGTTCCTGTAAACCTTGCCCCTTTTTCCCTGAAATTCCCTCCCCTCTTCTCCCTGGTGACTGTCAGCCTGTTCTCAATTTCAGTGTCTTTGGTTATATTTTGCTTGTTTGTTTGTTTTGTTGATTAGGTTCCTGTTAAAGGTGAGATCATATGGTATTTGTCTTTCACCACCTGGCTTATGTTGCTTAGCATGATGCTCTCCAGTTCCATCCACACTATCGCGAAGGGTGAATGTATATTATCCATCATTATCATGCATTTGCAGCAGAAGGGGTGCTGCAGTTAGTTGGTATCCTTGCCCCTGAAGACCCAGTATACTCATAGGGTAAGCAGCCAAAGAGATTTCTCAAAGGTCAAAGAGCAGAAAGATTTTCATTTGCAACTCACACTGAGCTTACCTAAAGGGTGTGTAGGTTATGCATAATTGGCTCTTTGTCATCTTGACCTCCCTTTTTGAAGAGATAAGTGAAAACAAAAGTCAGAATTTGGCTAGTACATAGTATGAAATTTCAGATGTATTATGTTATAGCTGTGTTTCCCTTTGTTAAAAGAGTTCTACTGCGGGGGACCCTGTCCTGAGCACCAGATGTGGGGGGGCTCCGCCCACAGAGCCACATCCCTCTGTCATGGATGAAAATAAATACTACCAAGACATGACTGCTTGGGGAGGAAAGGTGGTCAAACTCTCAGAGGAGAATGACCCAGAGCCCCTTCCTCACTAGGCTTTTATTGGGCTCAAATACACCAGAATACAGGTTTAACATGTCAAAGAAATCTGAGGGCTTAATCTGAGTCAGTGTCTGTCCGGAAAGGGGGTTGCAAAACTTTGGGAGACATACTCATTTCCTCCTGGGACACATCATTTAAATGAGAGCGCTCTTAGCAAAGCAGGTTTCACAGGACTTTAGGAATTCTTTCTTATGCCCGATCACCCAGGGAGCTGTCCTGGCTGGTACAGGGCTGCACCGCTCACCTCCGCAGTTTCAGGCTTTAAGCCTATTACGAAGCAGGAGACATCTCCCAGATGGAAATGAGGACTCGGTCTATGTCAAAATAGCCGGGGGGTGAGGGTCCATCACATCCTCTTTGCTGCAACCCCCCAAGTCCTTCCATGAGGCCTCCCAAGTGGTTGCGTCTGGCTTAGGTTGCCCCTCACATGAGGAGTCTTACCCGTCATTGACTGCCAACCAAGCATTGGGGCCAGAGATGGATGAGGCAGAAGCAGTGCTCCTGCCAGGGAGATAAGCTTTGTCTCCTTAGTAGGTCACGTCCTTGTGACAGAACAGACCCAGATGAAGTGGGTCCCTTGGGCGTTTACACAGCCCACCATGGAGTGAGGGTTACAACTCCTGAAACCAGGCTGAACAGTCTGCAACATTCTACTCTGTGTTTAGTTTAGTTTCACATATTTAAATAAATACTTCATCAGAGATAATGAGCCCTAAAACTGTTTTATTCCTATTATCATTTTAAATTATATAAAGTAGTTGAACCAAGGTTAATTAAATCTTTCATCCTTTGAACTGGGTTTTGGGAGGTGTGAAGCCCAGGGAAAGATAAGTGTTCATTTCTGATCTAATTCTATTCTCACAACAACTCTATTGTTTGTGAGGAGGATGGAGAGAGGCACCATCAGAAATTGAGATTGCTGGTGGATAAGCGCTGGTAATTCATCTGCTACACTGATCACTATCTAATCCCTTAGGATTCATATCATATCAAGGAAGCTGTCTCCTGGCACTCGCTTCTTTGCCAGTCACTTTATTTTCTCCTCTTCTCCCCACATGCACTTGTGCCCTTTCAGCTGTTGCCCTATTGTTACATTCCAGAGATAGTGGGTCTCTGTGAGTCTTAAGTCCATTGTGGGCCTTTAGAGGAGTCTCTTGAGAATCCCAGTTTCTTCTCCCATCCCAACCCCCACTGATTTTTATAGCCAGAAGTTATAGGGACTTATCTTCCTGGCGCTGGAACCCTGGGCTGGAACCCTAGGCTGGGTGGTCTGGTCTGGGGCTGAGATCACTCACTTCCAAGGTATCCCTCCCAATTTTTATTCACCACATGTGAATATGGGACCACCCATTCCACCACCTCTCTGAGCCTCTCCATGCCTCTGAGTCTCTGCCCCTCCTACCATTCTGGATGAATGTGACTTCTGTAATTCTTTGGTTGTCGGAGTTCAATACAGCTCAATTTTCTGATGAATCTGGTGATATTTGTTTTGTAGTCTAATTGTAATTTTTGCTGTCATTGTGCACACAGTTGAAGCATGTTTACCTATGCTTCCATCTTGACCAGAAATCCATTAATGGTTTTACTTATTATTTATTTATTTATTTAAATATATTTTATTGATTATGCTATTACAGTTGTCCCATTTCTCCCCCATCATTCCCCTCCACCCTGCACACCCCCTCCCACCCATATTCCCCCACTTTAGTTCCATTAATGGTTTTTAGGTGTCCTTTCTTTCAAACATTTAAGTAGAAAAAGATGCATCAGGACACTTAGTACAGTGCTGGTCAGAGTAGGTGTCCAGAATGCATTGGTTATCTTCCAATCATTTTTCAAAAATAAACACACTTCATTCAAATAGAAAACTACAGAAGCAAACCGATCAGATGCTATCAAACTTCTTTTTGTCTTCTTTATTACTTTCACAATAAAACTGTTGTTATTAACATATGAAAAGGACAAGAATGATACCAAAGAAACATGTGAACTTCAAGATCAACAAATTATAAAGGTCTATGAAAAAATCAATTCTATAAATGTTTAATTAACCAAAAATGGAACTGATTCTAAATGTCTTTTAATAAGAAAGAAGAAACTGAGGGGAGGGAGTTGGAGTGGAGGGAATTAGCCAAAAAAAAAAAAAAAAATAGAGAAAGAAAGTCATGGACAAGGGCAACAAAGGGGGAATGAGGAAGTAGAGGAGGGTGTGGGGATATAAATAGTGATGGGCAGAAACTTGACTTTGGGTGATGAACACACAGTACAGCATACAGATGACATGTTGTGTAATTGTGCATCTGAAACCTTTATAATTTGTTAACCAGAGTCACCCCAATAAAGTTAATAAAAAGAAAAATAAATAAATATATACATACATATAACCCCACTTGGACTTATCATTTAAATGGCATTTGAGCCCTGGCTGGGTGGCTCAGTTGGTTGAAACATCACCCAGTCAGGACACATACTAGGTTGTGGGTTTGATCCTTGGCTGGGGCATATATGGGAGGCAACCAATTGATATTTCTCTCTCATATCAATGTTTTTCTCACTCTCTCCCCCCAAATCAGTAAAAATATACCCTTGGATATGGACTAAAAAAATAAAATAAAATAATAAATTGCATTTGGTTGTTAATTCCCAGTGCCTTTTCCCTTTCTTCTTTTTTTCACTTTTTTAATTGTATTTTTTCCATTACCATTTATTCCCACCCCCATCACCACACTATTCTCCATGTCCATGAGTCCTTTTTTCTTTTTGCTTGATCCCCTAGTCATCCCCCTGACCCATAGCTGTCAACCTGCTATCTGTGAGTCTGTCTCTGTTTTGCTTGTTAGTTAAGTTTGTTCATTAGATTCCACATATGAGTGAAATCATATAGTATGAGTCTTTCCATGACTGGCTTATTTCACTTAGCACAATGTGCTTCAGGTTCATCCGTGCTGTTGCAAAGTGCAAAATTTTCTTCTTTTTTACAACTGAGTAGTATTCCATTGTGTAAATGCCCCAAAGCTGTTTTATCCACTAATCTACTGGGCTGCTTCCATATCTTAGTGATTGCAAATAATGCTGCAATGAACATAGGGGTGTTTATGTTCTTACTGAACCATCTATGAAAATAGTATACAAACAACACTGAAGACTAAAGTCAATAGACAATCTAAAGTCAGATTTTGGAAGAAGTTTTTGTTGAGTATGTATAATTAGATATGGTTACTGAAGTTCACCTCACAGGTCACCCAGATTTCACTTCATAACTAGAGATGATAGTTAAAACTTGAACCTCTTTATGTTCAGTGATTGAATACTTGATACCAGTTGTAAGCAGACTATTAAGCTACTGTCCTATTATGCATTTGTTATATTTTGGGACAATCAAAGTGGTGTTTCACTACAATGTTTTTTCCTCCTGATTTTTACTCTTTGTTTACCTAGTCAAAGGAAGAAATTTTGAGAGTCAGCTGGGCAATAAAGGTCTAGTAATGAAGTATGGTATATTACCTAAGAGGTATAAATGAAATGCTATATTAAGTATTGGAGGCTATCAGAGATTGCTAGAAAGAATATGTCCTGGTAATTGCAGCAATTTCTATAGCTTTTCATGCAGAAGAGAACAAGAAATTTTCTGTAGGATATATAGTAGACACGGAGTATATAGCTGAACTAGGCATTTCCTTGCAAGAAACAAAGGATTGATTCAAAAGCTATTTATAATCACCTTCTCTCCAGCTGCAGATTTGGAAGAGAGATTTTACCATTATCCAAGAATATATGAATTAGACCAAGGGCAATCCACATACTTTGTTGACAAATATAAACTCTGAAAAGATTTGGCCACATTCAGTGATAGCTAAAGAAAAAGAAGCAAGAGAGGACAATGGAAAGATACTGCCAAGCAAGGGGAAAGAAGCAGCAATTGAAAACTCATAGGAAGAGAATATTTCTGAAAGTAAGCTAAAATATTCTAATGTTTAGAAAATAACCTAGAAATTCTAAGGTTTAGAAAATGAGTAGACACTCTTAATAGAATGAAGAAGTCTTAGGCTCTTTGTACAAGGAGCAGAAACTCACAAGGACAACATATGTTTAGTTAAAAGGATAATACAAAGAGGTAAAAAGGAAGATGACTAAGTAAGAATTTCAAGGAACTAAGAAGTAATAACATGGTTAAAATTCATTGCAGAGGCAAAGAAGCAGAAATGATACGTCAGAGAATTAAGTCAATGATATAAACAAACTTCTAGCCTAACCCAGTTGGTCGGAAGGTCATACCATATCCAAAAGGTGGCAAGTTTTATTTCTAGTCAGAGCACATACCAGGGTTGCAGGTTTAATCCCTGGTCCTGGTGAGCTCAAGAAGGCAACCAATTGATGCTTCTCTATCGCATCAATGTTTCTCTCTCTCCCTTCTTGTCTCTTTAAAAACACTAAAAAAAAAAAAAAAAAAAAAAAAAAAAAAGCCTCAGATGAAGATTAAAAAAAGAAAGAAGCTTCCAAAACTTTTCCAGAATGTAGAAAGAAAGAGCAAACATGAGAAAATTATGATAGAGAATATGAAAACATGGCATAAAAAGAATAAAGAATTAATATACACATGATAGATTTAGCTGGAAAAACCCAAATCAGAATAAGTAATAATGCAAAATGTTAATAGAAATACAATTTTATGAGCCACAGAAGTATCTACAAATGTCCAAAATGGTTATGACATTCCAGGAAAAATCAGCAAAAAGAGAACAACATTTAGACACATGCTGGAGTAATTTTTGAGTTATAACCATAAATTAAAAATTCTCTCTTTGTTCAGAATGCAGAAAATGAACAAACAAGAAATGAACTCATGACCTCAGGACAGCAATTAAAATTATGGTACACTCAGACTCTTTCTTGACCAGTAAGTGCCAGAATAATAAATAACCTGTAAAACTAATACAATTAATTGAGTGCCTTCTGCATGCACCATGGCTACACATTTTATCTCCTTTGCTACATTCTTTACATTTCCTTCTTTTGAGATAATTTAATTGGCAAATAAATTAAGTGTTGATCTATTTTTGAAGCAAATAAAGAACAGAAGGGAAACACACGTTAATGTCACAACAAATGAGACCACAACTGGGCACGACCTCATTCCTTGCAAACGCAAGGTAGAAGAGACAGGGTAGGGAGAATGCAGTTGAACATAACAAATGAGGCAAACAAGTTTCTTGTACTAAACAAGAGTAAATACTAAAACTATAGATGAGAAAGAACTACAACTGAGACAGTGGAAGAAGGCTCTGGTTGTCAAGAAGACTGAAAAAATAAAAATAATTATAAAAATGTTGTTAACATTGAATGAAAACAAGGGGGAGAATGGAGACAACTGTACTTAAACAACAATTAAAAGAGAGAGAGAAAAAAAGGATTGCAAAAAAGTTGTAGAGTAAGAGTAGAGGACAATTGAAAGAATATTGAGAGAAATATACTAAAAATAAATATTTGAAAGCAGGATTATTAAAATTGAGCTCCTTTTTGTCTTTATTTTTCATTATGTGTAGGGCAAAAAAGAAAAAAATGAAAATGGGCTTCATGGCTTGTTAGATAAATGCTGAACAATTATTTAAAGTTGGAAAGAAAAAAATACAATTGGGTTCTAATGAGTTTCTCAGCTCATTTCAAAGACATGGTTGAGTACATTTTGGGAAAGAAGAGATAGGTGAAAATATACATGCAAACAGTAGCAATTCATAGTGGAATATGTTCTTAGCATCTGGATATTTACAGATATAATTGATTGAAAAGGGTGATTTGAAGGGAATTGAAGTGTCCAGAACAGTTCTAATTTTGCATATTTTGTTTCCTTGACAAATTATTTAACTGACCAATTCATTACAAGGTTTTGCAAGAAAAAAATATGATCATGCTAGCTACAGATTACTGTTGATAAATAAAATGTAAAAGAGGACAAATGAGGAAACAGAAATGAAAATTGCTAAGGTTACTTAGATATGTGTAGCATGAGTATGTCTGCTTCATACCATTTCCAAATGTTTTGAAAAATATTGTAAGGATATAAGAAAACTTATGCATGTGGTTCAGTTAGGTAAATTGTTAAATTGTTTGACTATCTTTAATAAAATTGGTAGGTTTCCATTCATTTACTAAATGTTATCCCAATGGGGTATTTGCAGTAAAAATATTGACAATATACCCACTCCAAGGCTAACAATAATTAAAATGGCAAAATTCAAACATGGAGAGAATCTTAAAGGCAGCAAGGGAGAAACAGGAAGTAACATACAAGGGAGCTCTGATAGGGCTAGTAATTGATTACTCAACAGAAACACTACAAGCCAGAAGGGAATGACAAGAAATACTCCAAGTAATGAAAAGCAAAGATGTGCAACCAGGACTAATCTACCCAGCAAGGCTCTCATTTAAAATGGGAGGCAAAATAAGAATTTTCCCAAGACAAGAGAAGGTTAAAGGAAAACACCTCCACAAAACCAGCATTGCAAGACATGCTAGAGCAACTGCTTTAAGAAGATGCAGAAAAAGAGAGAGAGAGAGAGAGAGAGAGAGAGAGAGAGAGAGAGGAACACAGGTACAAAGGGGAAAAATGGCAATGAATAAGTACCTATCAATAATAACCTTAAATGTAAAAGGATTAAATACTCTAATCAAAAGACATAGGGTAGCTAAATGGATAAGAAAACATGACCTGTACATATGCTGCCTACAGGAGACCTACCTCAGAGCGAAATAACTACACTAACTGAAAGTGAAGGGTTGGAAAAAAAATATTCCAAGCAAAAGGACAGGAAAAAAAAAAGCTGGAGTAGCAATACTTATATCAGACAAAATAGACTTCAGAACAAAGGCCATAAAAAGAGACACAGAAGGACAATTCATACTACTCAAGGGTAGAATCCATCATGAAGATATAAACATTGTAAACATAAATGCACCCAACATAGGGGCACCCAAATATATAAGGAAAATCTTGGAGGACTTCAAGAAAGATATAGACAACAACTCACTTATTGTAGGGGATTTTAACACCCCACTGTTAAAAAAGGATGGATCTTCCAAACAAAATATCAACAAGGATATTGTGGCACTGAATGACACACTAGATCAAATGGGATTAGCTGATATGCACCTTTCATCCCAAAGAAGCAAAATACACATTCTTTTCAAGTGCACATGGAACATTTTTAAAGATAGACCGATCATATTATAGGATACAAAGCAAGCCTCAACAAATTCAACAAAATTGAAATTATATAAAGCATCTTCTTAGACCACAAGGGCCTGAAACTAGAAACCAATCTCAAGGAAAACACTCAAACACACTCAAACTCATGGAGATTGAATAGCATGCTATTAGACAATGAATAGGTTATTAATGAGTGCTTTCAAGTGCTGGAAACAGCTTAAGTGCCCTTCAGTAGATGAGTGGATCAAAAAACTGTGGTACATATATATGATGAAATACTGCACAGCAGAAAAGAGAAGGAACTCCTACCCTTCATGAAAGCATGGAGGGAACTGGAGAGCATTATGCTAAGTGAAATAAGCTAGGAGCTGAAAGACAAATACCATATGATCTCACCTACAAGTGGAACCTAATCAACAAAACGAAGCAACAAACTAAATAGAGCCAGAGACATGGAAATAAAGAACAAACTGACAGTGACCAGATGGGAGGGGAGAGAAGGATTAACAGGGGATAGAAGGGGAAGGGTCAAGTCAAAGAACACGTATAAAGGATTCATGGACATGGACAATGGGTTTGGGGGCAGGGAGGAGGTGGGGGATGTGCAGGACAGGGGAGAATAATGAGGGTAATATAAGGACAATCGTAATTGAACAAACTAAAAATAAATAACATTATAAAAATAAAATAAATAAATTAAAAAAACTGACAATATAGTTTAAACTATTTTCTACACTAAATGCAATAATTCTGTACACATGATGAGAAAAAGCTCATTAGATAGATTTGGTTCAGTTTTCTTTTGTTCAGCAAGATAAAAATTTAATGGTAAAATGGCAAGGGATGTATTTTTCATTGCGAAAGACAGTGATTGTCACACAATGTACTACGAAGCTTATAAAAAACGGCCATCTGCTCATAAAACTAACTTAATGAAGAACATGAGACCAAATATGTTGGAATGTTTCTATTAGGTTTTGCCATAAATATTTTCTTGATTTAGATTATTGAGTAGTCATTAATATTTTAGATTATGAAGTCTCTCAATACTTTAATCATATGTGTGGGTCCACTTCTCAGGAAAAACACATGGTCATGAAACATTTTCATGTTTTCAAGCCCATCCCTGAAACTTGGAAGATCTTGAATGACAGTTTAAGAATCTTTATTGCAGTATATTATCTAAAATGTTACCTTGATGTGCTCATGAAATAACTAAAATTCACCATTAATTCTCCCTATTCTTACTAACTCATCT
This sequence comes from Glossophaga mutica, assembly GCA_039655065.1. Lineage (NCBI taxonomy): Eukaryota > Metazoa > Chordata > Mammalia > Chiroptera > Phyllostomidae > Glossophaga > Glossophaga mutica. The sequence continues at coordinate 82,995,070 of CM077304.1, forward strand.
TCTCTCCCTTTCCATCAAGAGATATTCTTTTTTATTGAACTTTTTACTGAAGTAAATTGAATATAACATTATATTAGTTTCAGGTGTCTGGGTGGATGTTAACTGTACTTATTGTGGTAATCATTTGGTTTATTCACTTTCAAAGCATGAAATAAATGTGTTCAGACAACTGAGAGATTTTAACATCTAAGAATTCTCAAATAATCTTATAGACCTTAGCTCTTTCTTAAGTGTTACAAGTTGAACTTCTTTATGATTCATTTCAGATTCATCTTCAGAAGTGCCACACTGTTTAAATTCTGCGGACTCAGATCCATGGTTAACATCTGGTAGCATGATCCTTAAAATAAAAGATTTGGGTATGTATCCAGATTCTGTATACAAGATGAAATGACACACTAATTATTGTAATATGAATTTTAACTGTGGAATGTGAAAGGCCAAAAACTGTTTAAAATTCTGGTTAATTTCACTTAAAATAGTTTTGTAAGAGATGTAATTGACCTACAATAAATATACATCTTTAAGTGTATAATTTGAGGTTTTCTCATGTGTATATAACCATTAAACCATAACCCTAATCAAGATAATAAACATCCTTTTTCTCCAAAAGGTCCTCATGCTCCTTTGTAACATCTTCTTCTAGACACTTCCTCCTCTCCCACTCCCAGCCCTAAACATCCCCAGGTAATCACTAATTTGGTTTCTCTCATTATAAATTTGTTATTAATTTCTAGAATGTTTAGTAAATAAAGTTATAGTACATATATTTTTTGTCTGGTTTTAGTCACTCAGCAAAATTATTTTAGGATTTACTCATGTTTTTATGTATATTAGTGCTTTTTATTGTTATATTTCATAGTATGGATATACCATAATGTAGTTCTTCCTTCACCACAAGTCAAAGAATACAGGAAGCTTCTAGAAGCTAAAAATGGAAAGAAAATAAATTCTCCCCTGGAACCTCCAGAAGAAACAGACCTGACAACTCATTTTAAACTTCCAACTTCCAGAAACTATAATGTATTTGTGTGTTTCTGATCCATTAAATTTGTGGAATTTGTTATAGTAGCAATAGGAAAAAATATATCATCCTTTTTATCAGGTTGAGGAAGTTCTCTTATATTTCTAGTTTGCTGACAACTTTTATAAGAGTTGGAGTGACATATCCACAGAAATGAGACAAGAAAAAAATTGGAAAGAAAGAAGTAAAATTGTCATTATTTGCAGATGACATGATACTATATACATAGAACCCTAAAGATTTCACCAAATACTATTAGAACTGATTAATAAATTCAGTAAAGTAGCAGGATACAAAATTAATATTCAGTACAGGTCGCATTTTTATACACTAATAACAAACTGTCAGAAAGAAAATTTAAGGAACCAATCCCATTTACAATACATCAAGAAATAAAATGCCTAGGAATAAATTTATCCAAGGAGGCAAAAGACCTGTACTCAGGACATTTTAAGAAATTGAAAAAAGAAATTGAAGAAGATACAAATAAGAGGAAGCATGTACCATGCTCACTGATAGGAAAAATTATCATTAAAATGCCTATACTACCCAACACAATCTATATATTCAACCCAGTCCCTACTAAAATACCAATGCATTTTTCACACAACTAGAACAAAAAATTCTAAAATTTATATGGAACCACAAAAGATTCCAAATAGTCACAGCAATTTTGAGAAAGAAGAATAAAGTTGCAGGTATCACACTACCTGATATCAAATATACTACAAGGCCATAATAATCAAAACATCATGGTACTAGCAGGAAAATAGACATAGATGAATGGAACACAATAGATAACCCAGAAATAATCCTATATGGGTAGCGGATAACAAAGGAGGCAATACAATACAATGGGGTAAAGACAGTCTATTCAATAAATTTCCAGTGCTGGGAAAAGTGGACATGCAAAAAAAGTGAACTTAGACCACCTTCTTGCACTATATACAAGCATAAACTGAAAATGGATTGAAGACTTAAATGTGAGACTCTAAACAATAAAACTCCTGGAAGGAAACATAGGCAGTAAATTCTCTGACATTGCTCTTAGCAATATCTTTTTCTGATACATCTCCTTGGGCAAGGGGAACAAAAAAAAAAAATAAAAAAGTGGAACTACACTAAACTAAAATGTTTTTGCATAACAAAGGAAGCTATGAGCAAAGTAAAAAGACAGTCTACTCAATGAGAGAATCTTGTTAATGATATATTCATTAAGGGGTTAATATTAAAAATTTATAAAGAACTTATTATATAGCCTATCACCAACAAACAAACAAACAAGCAAATAAAAAATCCAATTAAAAATAGGCAGAAGATCTGAGTAGACATTTCTCCAAACATGGTTAGTAGACATATGAAAAGATGCTCAATGTCACTAATCATCAGAGAAATGCATATTAAAAACACTATGAGATAACTCCTCACACCTGTCGGAGTGGCTATAATCAATAAATCAACAAACAACAAGTGCTGCAATGTTGAGTAACGAGAACCCTCTTATATTGTTGGTGGGATTGCAAATTGGTGTAGCCATTATAGAAAACAATATGGAGATTCCTGAAAAAATTAAAAATATAACTTATGACCCAGTAACTCCATTTATGAGTACTTATTTGAATAAACCCAAAACACTGATTCAAAAAATATGTGCACCCCAATGTTTATTACAGGGTTATTTACATTAGCAAAGATATGGGAGTAACCCAAGTATCCATCAATAGACAATTGGATAAAGAAGTGGTACATATATGCAATGGAATATAACTTGGCCATAAACAATAATGAAACTTTATCATTTGTGACAGCATGAATTGACCTGGAGGATATTATACCAAGTGAAGTAAGTCAGCCAGAGAAAGAAAAATATCATAGTGATTTCACTTATATGTAGAATCTGAAGAACAAAATAAACAAACAAAACTATAACAGACTGATAGGTGCAGAGAGCAAACTGATGGTTTCCAGATTGGGAGGGGGGCTGGGGCTGGGTGAAAAAGGTGAAGGGGTCAAAAAGTACAAAGTGATAGTTACGCAATAGTCATGGGGATGTAAGGTATAGCATAGGGAATATAGTCAATAACATTATAATAACTATATATGGTGCCAGATAGGTACCTAGCTTACTGTAAGGATCACTTTGTAAGTTATATAGATGTCCACAACTCTGCTGTTCACCTGAAACTATTATAAAATAATATTTAATATCAACTGTGAGTGAAATATAAAAATAAAAAATCAGCCTTTAAAAAAAGAATTTGTGTAAAATTTTGTTAAATGCTTTGTCTATATCTATTGAGATGATTATATGGTTTTGGTATTTCATTTTTTTGTTGATATAGTGAAGTATGTTCTTTAATTTCCAATATTATACATGCAATTATAGAACTAACATGATCGGACATAGTATATTATCTTTTTTATTTATCGTTTGATTTTATTTGATAAAATTTTATTAAAAACATGAGAATACTGAGTTTTTGTTTTCTGCTAGAGTATTTGGTTGTAACGTCAGACTTCCTTATAGTCAACATTCTGAATGCATTTCTTCAGAAAGTATTATTTATTCCTAAATGATTTGTAGAATTCACTAGTGAAACTATGTGGACTTAGAATTTTACTGATATTAAAAAAAAGTTTTTGTTTCATTGATTTTTCTATATTGTTTTTCTGTTTCTATTCCATTGAGTCATTGGTACATACACTGATGCTTATTATTTCCTTTCTTTTCACATAAGGTTTTATTTGCTCTTTTTTCTGCATCTATTGAGATAATCATATAGTATTAATTAATTAATAACAGTGATATCAATCTTTTTCTGTTGCTTATCTGTTCCCTTTTCTTTTTTTAATTTATTTTATTTTTGAAATTATATTTTATTGATTATGCTATTACAGTTGTCCCATCTCTTCCCCATCATTCCCCTCCACCCTGCATACTCCCTCCCACCCACATTCCCTGCTTTAGTTCATGTCCATGTGTCATAAGTTCTTTAGCTTCTACATTACCCACACTATTCTTGCCCTCCCCAGGTCTATTTTCTACCCATCGTCTATGCTACTTATTCTCTGTACTTTTCCCCCCTCTCCTCCTCTCACTCTCCTGTTGCTAGCCTTCCCTGTGATCTCCATTTCTGTGGTTCTGTTCCTGTTCTAGTTGTTTGCTTTTGTTTTAGGTGTGGTTGTTAATAACTGAGTTTGCTGTCTTTTAACTGTTCATATTTTTTATCTTCTTTTTATGAGACAAGTCCCTTTAACATTTCATATAATAAGGGCTTGGTGATGATGAACTCCTTGAACTTGACCTTATCTGAGAAGCACTTTATCTGCCCTTCCATTCTAAATGAAAGCTTTGCTGGATAGAGCAACCTTGGATGTAGGTCCTTGCCTTCCCTGACTTGGAATACTTCTTTCGAGCCCCTTCTTGCCTGGAAGGTCTCCTTTGAGAAATCAGCTGACAGTCTGATGGGAACTCCTTTGTAGGTGACTGCCCCCTTATCCCTTGCTGCTTTTAAGATTCTCTCTTTACTTTCTTGGATAATTAAATCTTGAATAATTTAATTATGATGTGTCTTGGTGTGTTCCTCCTTGGATCCAACTTGTTTGGTACTCTCTAAGCTTCCTGGACTTGCATGTCTAGTTCCTTTACCAGGTTGGGGAAATTCTCTTTCATTATTTTTTTCAAATAAATTTTCAATGTCTTGCTCTTCTTCTTCTCTTTGTGGCACCTCTATGATTCAGATGTTGGAACATTTAAGTTGTCCCAGAGGTTCCTAAGCCTCTCCTAATTTTTTTGAAAACTTGTTTCTTCATTCTGATTAAGTTGAATGTATTTTTCTTCCTTCTGTTCCAAATCATTGATTTGAGTCCTGGTTTCATTTACTGCACTGTTGGTTCCCTCTGTATTTTTTATTTATTTCAGTTTGTAAAGCCTTCACTTCTTCCTTTATATTACGTCCATACTCAGTCACTTCTGTGTGCACCCTGATTATCAATGTTTTGAACTCTACATCCAATAGGTTGGCTATCTCTTGTAACTTTTTTAGGAGTTTTGATCTGTTCTTTCATTTGGCCATATTTCTTTGTCTCTGAACATTGGATGAGTCTGGATGAATGTTTCTTCTTTAACTCCTTGGTTGTTAGACTTTCATAAAGTTCAATTTTCTGGAGTTTCTGATTATTTTTTGTTTTTGAATTTGTTTTCGTCCTTTTTTTGGTTGTGTGAGGCAGCAAAGTGTATTTACCAATGCCTCTATCTCGTCTGGAAGTTAATACTTTTTTTGTTGTTGTTGGTTGTTGTTGTTGCTCTGCTTGTGTATATTTTTACTTTGTCTTCCAAATCACTGATCTTATCCTGTGCTTCATCTATCCTACTGTTTATTCCTTCCAGTGTATTATTTATTTCAGATATTGAATTCTTTATTTCTGACTGGTCCTTTTTTTTTTTTTTTTTTTTGCTTCCATGTCTTTTTTTTTTCATGCTGTTAAGTATCCTTATAATCATTACTCTAAACTCTACATCTGATAAATTGATATCTTTCTTCCCTTTCATTTAGTTCTTCTTGTGGAGGATTCTCTTGTTCTTTCATTTGGGACTTGTTTCTTTTTCTTCCTTTTTTGCTTGCCTCTTTGTGTTTGTTTTTATGTGTTAGATAGATCTGCAAAGACTCTGGTGCATACATACAGTGTATTCAATATCATACACTGCTTGTAACTGGTCCTGGGCAACCTATTCAGAACTATCAGCAATCCACAGCTTGTGGATACCTCTGCTGGGCCTGTTTATACGCAGGAAGAACTAGGCTTTATACAAAGGTCAGCTTTTACCAGTACTGAGCCTGGGGGAGGTTCAGCTAAAGTCTCAGAGTTTCCAGAGTTCTGCCTCTGCCTGAAAGCTTACTGTTATGATTTATCTCTAAGATAGCCTCCAGCTGTACTCAGCAGCCTGGCTTGCTCTCCACAGGATGAAGCAGAGTGATTCCTCAGGTGGGGTTATTTCTTTTCCTCAGGCTGATGTGGCATGGAGGGAGTGATCTACCTGAAAAAGATGGCTCTTCATTTTGGGGAATGACTCAGCACAGGGATCTTGGTTTCTGTTTCTTTAGTTCTCTCCGCAGAGCCACCAGTCCCAGGCTCTCTTCATGTGTCTCCAGTCCACTCTGCCCTAGCTCTGCAAGAGCCCAGGGTAAGTGGCTACAAATGGAGTTTTGTGCATTGGCCCTTTAAGAGCCTTTCTGTGTCTTCAGCTGTCCCTTTGTGGTGGACAGAAACCCCGCTGCTTTTCACTGCTGAATGATATCTGGGTTCCTTTCTTGGCTCTGATGCTATAGGCTGGAGAGGGCACCTCTGGGTTTAGACCCCACAGTTCTCAGGGGGAACGCCCCCCCCCCCCCACCCCCCGCTGCTGAAATATACCTCTGGAACTTCAGGTGCCACTTGTGGGAGCCCAGTCAACTCTTTTATACCTCCTCTGCTCTCCCTACCAGTTTCATTGTGGTAAAGTGGCTTCTTCTGCCTGTCCTTGGTTATAAGGCTTCTCCCCAGTTAGTGTTCATTTGGTTATTCAGTATGATTTCTCTACAGTTTGTGTAATTATAGTTTGGTCTGGGGAGAAGTTTAGTGCAGCTTCCATGTACTCTTCTGCCATCTTGGATCTGCCTCAGATAAGCTCCTCAGTGTCTCCAAACTTCAGTTTCCTTGGGTTTCATTTCATAGTTGAACTACATTTATATGCTGCATAACAAGAATTCGGTCAATGGTGGAATGGAGCTGAAAAATTCCTATCACCTACTAATATTGTTGCTAACATAATGTAGTCGTTTGGTTAATTTTTAGTACCTTAAGCCAGTGCTTTATAATAACTTCCATATTATGGCCAATGAAGAATATGATCATGTCAGTGTGATATACTAAATTAAACTGATGAGGCTGCTTTAGGGGTCCAGAAGCTTCGACTATCCTTGGTTCTTTGAAATCCCTCAGTGGGTATAAGTATCATATTAGTAAAATTTTGACCAATTGAGAAATTCACATTAAGCCACAATATTTCATGTGGTTATTTCAATGACCATCAGCCTTATTCTTGATCCATTTACCATGTCCTTATCATTTCTTGTTGTACTGGATGGTAAGGAATAGCAGCAAAGCATGCTTGTTGCTCCAACTTTAAGTACCATAAAAATGGTAGCCAAATGCTAATAATTATCAAGGGCATAAAACATACACTTTGTTAAAGGGTTGAATACCTGCTATTTTTAGTACTCATGCCTATTTTTATATCTATGATTATATATAATGCAAAACTATATGTATGAATGAATGGAAAAGGTAAAAGTTTTAAACCTAGAGAGTAACATTATTATTTTTTAATTAATTGAAAGTAGGAAGTTTGCCTTTCTACAATAAACAGAAGGAGAAGCAAACATTATAGATTCGGTGAATAACAATGTCTGGAAAGCAGACTGGAAATACTTTACAGATGAATTTACCTAATTTTATATTCAGGTTAATCAAATTTTGCTGAGACTTTAAAGCTCTTAGTAATATTATGCAATGTTTCCAGTTACTGGATTAAAATTGTAGCTATTCAGCTTTATTCTGAACTTTTTATAAGGTTTTCTCTAGAAAAGCAATAGTCATTGTTGGCAAAAACTCATGCTCCTTGGGAAGAAGTGCTTTGACCAACAATAATGTCAACAGGAATAGTAGTCTTCCCTTTCTAAATTGCATACTATCACAGTCTCCTAAAAGTAATAAAAATAAAGTATGATGCTTGGGTTTGTATCATGAAGCTTTTGTGTTTGAATACTGAGAGTTACCAAGGTGCTGTTGAAAGAAAACTTAACCTAAAAAATCATTGGCCTCTATCCCACGTGTAAAATCCTTCCTAAATGAAAAAGGGAAATATTTGAACTTGAATTACAATTTTTTGTCTGAAGACTAATCTTTCTTGCATCAGTTTTTACTTCAGGGAATCAATTAATTTTAGTGCCAGCCATCTGTCAGTTTCCAATTAAATAAAATAATTATTATTTATTTCTTGAAATAATATTTGGTTTCTATAAATTTTTGCATTGAATATCAAAATCAGAATTTAAATTTTATTTTATTAAATCTTAAGAAATGAGATTATTCTTTCAGAAAATATGTATTTTAATGCTACATGTAATAATTTAGAAGTGGACCTTGAGTCAAAGAATTAAGGAGTCCATGTCATCTTATAAAGGAATCTCCAACCTTTGCCTTGTCACAGCTATTCTAATAAATGGCCTTAAAAGGTATATTTTATGGATGAAGTAAAATGAACTATATGAATGAAGTGTAGTATCATAACATTGAGTGAAAAAAAGCATCCTAGAAGATTACTGAAATATGACACTGTTTTTATAAAGCTCAAAAACAAGCAAAATCAAATATTTAGGGATGCCTCTGAAACATAAGAAAACAATGGTAATGAGGATCATGATTGCAATGAGGAAAGCTTCTGAATGGAGTTAAAGGAGAAGAGGTCAGGAAGGAACACCAGCTACCTGTGACAGCATTCTTATTATAACTTAAGCCTAAGAGTCAAATGTTTTAATTTTATTATTATAATTTGTAACGTGTGTGTGTTTGTGTGTGTATGTATTGTTGAATTGTTTTACTTTTTATTGAGAAAAATTTTAATTACAAAGATAAAAAGATGTGCACTGTACCTCATGTTCCTTTTATACTGAATCAATAAAAATTAATTTATAGACAAATTAATTTTCTACAGTAAGATTTTTTTTCCTCTGGATTCTTTCAGGATTTTTTTCATCTTTGATTTTCCATAGTTTGAAAATGGCATGCCTAGGTTAGGGTGTTTTTGTTGTTTATTTGATTTTTGTTTTCATCATTTGTATTGCTTGCTGTTCTCTGAGCTTACTGGATCTATGGTTTGGAGTCTGACATTAATTTGGGAAAATCCTCAGCAGGAGAGAAAGAAAACTAAAGAGATTAGTATATTATTGGTTCAAATATTTCTCTTATTCATTTCTCTCTTTGTTCTCCTTTTGGAATTCCTATTACACATATGTTATAACTTTTGTAATTGTCCCTTCATTTTTGGATTTCTTTTTTTTTCTTTTTTTAATATATTTTATTGATTATGCTATTACAGTTGTCCCATTTCTCCCCCATCATTCCCCTCCACCCTGCACACCTCCTCCCACCCACATTCCCCCCTTTAGTTCATGTCCATGGATCCTAAATTCTTTAGCTTCTACATTTCCCACACTATTCTTGCCCTCCCTCTGTCTATTTTCTACTCACCATCTATGCTACTTATTCTCTGTACCTTTCCCCTGCTCTCTCCTCCTCCCACATCCCTGTTGCTAACCCTCCGTATGATCTCCATTTCTGTGGTTCTGTTCCTGTTCTAGTTGTGTGCTTAGTTTGCTTTTGTTTTAGGTGTGGTTGTTAATATCTGTGAGTTTGCTGTCTTTTCACTGTCCTATTTTTTATCTTCTTTTTCCTAGGTAAGTCCCTTTAACATTTCATAGAATAAGGGCTTGGTGATGATGAACTCCTTGAACTTGACCTTATCTGAGAAGCACTTTATCTGTCCTTCCATTCTAAATGACAGCTTTGCTGGATAGAGCAATTTTGGATGTAGGTCCTTGCCTTTCAAGACTTCAAATATTTCTTTCCAGCCTCTTCTTGCCTGTAAGGTCTCTTTTGAGAAATCAGCTGACAGTCTGATGGGAACTCCTTTGTAAGTGACTGTCTCCTTATCCCTTGCTGCTTCTAGAATTCTCTGCTTCATTTGAATCTTGGCTAATGTAATTATGATGTGCCTTGATGTGGTTCTCCTTGGGTCCAACTTCTTTGGGACTCTCTGAGCTTCCTGGACTTCCTGGTAATCTATTTCCTTTGCCAGATTGGGAAAGTTCTCCTTTATTATTTGTTTAAATAAGTTTTCCATTTGTTGCTCTTCTTCTTCCCCTTCTGGTACCCCTATAATTCAGATGTTGGGACATTTAAAGATGTTCTGGAGGTTCCTAAGCCTCTCCTCATTTTTTCAAATTCTTGTTTCTTCCTTGTTTTCTGTTTGGTTGTTTGTTTCTTCCTTCTGATCCACTCCATTGATTTGAGTCCCAGTTTTCCTTCCATCTCTATTGGTTCCCCATGCATCTTCCTTCATTTCACGTATTGTAGCCTGCATTTGTTCATCTAATTTGTGAGCAAAATCAACCAATTCTGTGAGCATCCTGATCACCGGGGCTTTGAACTGTGCATCTGATAGGTTGGCTATGTCTTCATGGCTTAGAGGAATTGGCTCTGGGGCTTTCATTTGTTCTCCAGTTTGAGCCATTTTTGGTGGGGTTTTTTTGTTTTGTTTTGGTTTTGGTCTGGTGGCGGCTGTTACGTAGTGAGGGATGGAGCCTTGGGTGTTCTCATGTGCGGGGCAGCCCAGTTGCTGAGTTGTGATGCTGTATGTGGGGGTGGGATCCGAGAGGGAACAATGGCTCCTGCTCCACTCTCTCCTGGATTCCAGTCTCTTCTGCTGCTTCCCCTTCACCTGGATTGTCTGTGTGCACAAATGTGGGACCACCTTGTCAGCCAGCTCCCTTGTGTGGCTTCACTGGGTCTGCACAGTTGCCACCCCATGCCCGGGGTCCACGAGCCGCCACCTGTGCACCTGGGAACTGCCAGCCACTGCTGCCTTCATTCCCGGGTCCACACCTCCACTTTTTCCTGCCGCAACTCTGCCCCTCTTACCGGTCTGGATGAATGGTTGTTGGACTTCTGTATAGTTCAATTTTCTATTAGTTCTGGTTGTTTTCTTGTTTCTAAATATTTGTTGTCCTTAATTTTGGCTGTGAGAGGAGGCACAGTGTGTCCACCTACACCTCCATCTTGGCCAGAAGTCAGCAGGTCGGATTTCTGTTTTTTAATATTTCTCTTTGCTTCTAGTTTTAGAGATTTTTATTGAGATATTTTCAACAAAAGCTCAGAGATTTTTTCCTCAGCTGTGTCCAGCATGCTAATAAGCCTATCAAAGACATTCTTTATTTCTGTTATAGTGTTTTTAATCTCTAGCATTTCTTTTGGGTTCTTAGAATTTTCATCTCTCTTATACTTTATCCTTGGAGCCCTTAGCATCTTTCCCCTCAGCTTTGTTCAAATGTATTTGACACATAATAGTGTACAAGTTCAACATGGACAACATGATGATCTGATACACGCATATATTGTGAAATGGATACCACATTAAGGTTGGTTAACACATCTGCCACTTCAAATAATTACCATTTCTCTTGTGGGAGCAGTGAGGATATTTAAGGTCTACTCTTTTAGGAACTTTCAAGAATACAACACAGTATTGTTAATTACAGTCACCACACTGCGTGTTAGATCCCCAGAAGTTGTCTTACAACTGGAGGTTTGTACTCTAATATCTCCTCCTTTCTCTTACCACCCTTCTAAGCCCTTGGTATCCACCAGTGTACTCTCTATTTCTGTAAGTTTGAGCCTTTAGCAAAAAAAGCAGCAAGAGAAAAGAAGTCAGTTACCTACAGGGGAATTCCCAAAAGACTGCCAGCTGACTTCTCAAAAGAAACTTTGCAGGTTAGAAGGGATTGGCAAGAAATATTCAAACTCATGAAAACCAGGGACCTATTGCCAAGATTGTTCTACCCAGCAAAGCTATCATTTAGAATCGAAGGGCAGATAAAGAGCTTCCCAGACAAAAAACAAACAAACAAACAAACAAAACTGAAGGGTTTTATTATCACCAAACCAGTATTATATGAAATGTTAAATGGACTTATTTAAGAAAGAGAAGATAAAAAGTATGAACAATAAAATGGCAAAAAATACAAATCTATCAACAACTGAAACTAAAAAATGAACTAAGCAAACAAGAAGAACAGAGAATCATGGATATGGAGAGTGTTTTGAGGTTGCCAGATGGGAGGGGTTGTGGGGGAGTGGGTAAAGAGATGAGGGGAGTAAGAAGTACAAATAGGCAGTAACAGAAAAGCCAAGGGAATGTAAACTACAGTTTAGGAAATGGATTAGACAAAGAATTTATATGTATGACCTATGAACATGAATAATGATGGGGGGATTGCCTGACCGAGTGGGGATTGCTGGGTGGAGGGGGACCAAGGGGGACAAATCAGGACAAACTGTAATAGCGTAATCAATAAAATAAAATTAAAAAATAAATTTCAAGTCTGTTAATTCCAACATGTCTGCCATATTTAAGTCTTGTTCTAATTATTGCTCTGTCTCTTCAAACTGTATTTCTTGCCTTTTACCGCATTTAGTAATTTTTCTCTTGATAGTTGGAAATAATACACTGAGTAAGAGAAACTGCTATAAATTGACCTTTGGTATTGGTGGTAAGGTGTCGGGGGAAGGGAAGCATTCTGTAGTCCTACTAGTAGGACTTAAGTCTTTTAGGGATTTGTACTCTGGGCTTCTCACTTTCCATCCTCTTCGCCTTCATTGGGAGAGGATAGCTAGAGGCAGCAGGAGTTGGTTTTCTTTCCTCAAGTCAATTAGGTTTTGATGAAACTTCAGCAGGCAGACTCCTGTTAAGTAGTTTCCCCTGTGGGCAGATCTTGTTGAGAAGATTGCTCTGGCTATTTCAAAATGGTTCCTTTTCCCTTCTCCTGCTGGAAGCACAAGGCGATTTCTCTCTGATACCCGCTGTGAGAACCTGGTTGAATATTAGAAGTAAAATTCACAAAGTGTGGGGTCCACCCAATGACTGTGTCTCTCTCTTGTCGTTCCTTCTCAGACTGTTCCTCCTGGCCTCCAGCAGGTCAGTTACAGTTTGATCACCCTCCCACTGGTTTGCTTTGGTAAGTTGTAATTCTCCATATTCGGTTGTTGGACACTACAATTTTGGAGACCGTGATTAGCCCAGTGACCTTACTTTTTTAATGAAGCTAAAAAGGTGTTTCTTTCAGTTTGCTCAGCTTTTTACTTTTTGTTAGGATGCTGTGATGACTGCTAGCTTTTGGCACACTGGAAACCAAACCATTAGTCCCTTTTTTCTTAACCAGTCTGTTGTCTAGAGCCTATTGTTATCTATATGAATTTTGTGGGATTTTGCTGAGTCCATCCTTAGAGTATCATTGAAAGTCTTTCTGTATATTCTGCAAATTGGTAATGAGCTAGAGGATCTATTTAAGTTATATATTTTTGGCACGATTGCTTACAAATGGTATACATACTTCTCTAAGGAGGTATAGCTCTCTTTTTGTGATATTATCAGTCATCAATAATTGTATGGGTTCATTAATTTACCTGGAGTTGTAAAATGATGACATTCTGCATTTGTTATTTGATTTACTTCTCTAAAAAGAAACCTCTCCTTTTCAGCTCTTTGGTGACCGAGATGCAGGTGATGCAGGAAAGGCAGAACAAAGCCCTGATTGTTTCCCATTATTTGTCAGTTTATAAGACAAATGCCCTGTTTCCTTAGCATTCGGTAAAGATGTGCGTTAAGTTATACCTACCATTACAGACTCAAGAATTGAGTGCATTCATTGTGATTTCGTCTCTTTCAATTACCATCCTCACTGAAATTTAATTTCTTCCATCTGTGTCCAGAGGGTTTGAGCTTTTTGTAGTTGTTGTTTGACATGTTTTAATCATCTTTGATTGTGCCCTTGCTACCTGGCACATCAAGTTATCTCATGTTCATCTTATAAATTTCCCAAGGCAAACCTGGTATTGGAAATCACCTTTTTTTGCTAAGCCCTGTTTATTTTCATGGAAATACATTTTAAAATCATTAGTGGAATGCTACAGGTCTTTATCACAACTGAGCAGTTTCTTTGGTAACGTTTTATGATCCTTTTCACTGGAAAAGTGAAATGATCTAACTGTGTTTCCATCTAGATACTGATAAAATCACAATTCCTTATGTTTTGGATCAGTCCTATTCACACTGTTCCACTACTTTAAGGCAACAGTTAATCTGAAGTTGATTTGTATCCTATCCATGTTTTTAAAATTCAGATTAAATCCTAGTTTTGCCACTTCACTATGTGGGCTAAGGCAAGTTACTTGACCACTCTTAAGACCATGTTCATCAGTTATTATACTAGTGTGATCAAAAGCAGTGCCCATTGCCTGCTGCTACGAAAGCCAATAATACAGAGGCAGGAGCTGATATAAAGGAAAGTGGTTTATTTTCAGGTGCCTGTTGACTGTGCAGATGGCAGGGGGAGGGGGGTGTACTCGTGCATCTTAAAGCCCACCTCCACATCTCAGTGGAAGCAGATGCTTTAAAAGAAGGGAGAGGGGAACAGAACAAAGACATCAATGAGGGGGTCAAAAAATTCTCTGCATGCAGATGAGCCCGGTCCATTCCAATAAGGCAAGTGATGGTCTGGTGTAAGTCATCCGGGTTTAGTCATCCCGGCTTCATATCATCCTGGCTCCATGGATGAAGGTCAGTGAGTCTCCTGGAGCTGGGATGCCTGAAGGTCAGAGTCTGTATCTTTTGAAGTTAGTTCCTAGGATTCTTATCCAAAAATGCTGTTTATCTAGAAGCTACATATTAGAGTCAGCACTTACAGAAACAATGTCAAAAGAATGGTGGGGTGGGTTGCAATTCCCTGTTACAATTTTCCACCATTAAACTAGTATGGCAATCTCAAAAGTTTCTGGTAATGATAATATAGTTAGCATATAAAATGTGCTTAGAAGAGGTCCTGACATATAAAAACAATATGTGTTACTCATTATAATTATCCAAAATCAATATATAGATTTAACATATTTTAAATATATAAATGTTCTTATAGTTGCATAGAATTTTGAAACTTTCTTTTTCATTCAATATTATATTTTCATAATCTATCCATGTTGATAGTTAAAGAGTGGCTCATTCATATGAAATATGCAGTAATAAATATATATGTATATGTATTTAGTTCTCCTAAGAAATCTTATTCATATTCATAATTTCAATTAAAACATATGTACTAACAACCACACAATATATTTTAAGTTTTCTCCTAAACTGCAAATCCTTATGTCTCCCTATAGTAGACTGAAAATAATGGTCGTAATATTTTCAGTTCCTCCCATCAAGAGGCTGAATCTATTTCCCCTCTTCCTTGAATTTGGCCTGATCTTGAGACTCATGTTGGCCAATAAAGTGTGGTAGAAATTATGTTGTCCTACTGTGGCACTAGGGCCATATGGAGCCTAGCAGTTAACATTTTTACTCTGTTGAATATTACTTTGTGAGAAAACCAGTCAGGCCTATTGGTGGATGAGAGGATGTGTAGGGGAATACTAGGGGCTGAAAACAAGAGCCGGACTGACTTCCAGCCATTGGTACTGTCCACTCCAGTTTAGCTGTTCGAATGAGTGAAGCTACATGAGAGGGCAAAGCACAGCCCATGCTCCACATCAACAAATTTCTCTTTGTTGCTTTTGTACTACAACAGCAGTTGAATAATTGTGTTAGAGACAGTATGACCTACTGAGTTTAAAATATTTGCTCTCTGGTTCCTTACAGAGAAAGTTTACCTACTACCGTTTAAGCCAATAGTTTGTTTGTTTTGGTTGGCTGGTTGGGTCTGGGTTTTTGTTTTTGTTTTTTTGTTTTTACATGAAAACATATAGCTAATGTACTCCGCTATTCTGCAGGCCCAAGTCTGTCCTTTCTCCTACATTTACTAGCTCTAACAATGTTGTTCCTATCCATTTCTATTAATTAAAACATTAAAAAGCATTTAAGCACTTCCTCATTCTTTCTCTTCCATACCTCTCTAACCATCACCAAATCTTGTCAAACCTGCATTTTATATCTCTGCCGGATACATCACTTTCACAGCAATCTTTTTTAAGTTACTGTAAAATCTCTCCTGGAAAAATATAATTGTCTCATTTAGTCATTATTTATTTATGATATAAAACTATGTTTTTGTTAGACACTGGACATAACAGTCTGTGTAATCAACAATAAAATGGTGTAGAGCAAATCACAAGCTGGTAAGTGCTGATGGCGATAAACAGATAACGCAGTGAAAGGGCACAGGAGGGGCGTTTAATTCACTTCAGTTGACCAAGTCAGAGAGGAGCTTTCTAATTAATGTATTGCTTGAAATGATGGAGTAGAAAGGGAATTCTATACAGAGAAGGAATTTTAATTAAAGGGACAGTGATGAGAAACAACAGAATTGGTGGAAAAAAACTGAAAGAAGTTTAATATTGCTGGAGCAGGGAGGAATGGGTGTAGAGAGGAAGGCATGAGCTAAATCATAGAACACTCTTATCCTGAAGATTTACAAACACTTTCTATGGGGCATCCAGATACATTGTGCTTCAAACAAATTAATTTAGATATCTTTAATTTCCATACTCACTAAAATTGATCAGGCTGAGAATGGTTTGCAGGCAGATCATTCATGTTGGTTGTTTCCAAACCCTTCTTTATAACCACACTTAGCCCACTGGGAAATAAAAAGAAGGGAAAAAATAACCCATGGGTCAACTGTCAAATTATTGTTTCTTAACTCCAAATTCAACTCAAGTGCCCTGTTTATCGATCCTGGAACTCAATCTTATAAACGATTTCCTTTGCCAATAGAGGGCTGTGGAGTAAGACAACAGCAGGCAAAGTCTTCCCGTCTGGCTTCAGGTACACTGTCACTGCTGGTGTGGGGCAGCCAGCTGTATGCAACATACACAGTGCTGCTCACCTCCTAGTGGGCCAGTCCTTGCCTCTGCTGTCCTGTCTGCCAGCCTTGGCCTAGATATCATGGCAAACTGATCCATGGTAACCCTGGTAACTTCACCACCATTCAGTAGGCTGCAGCCACACCTTCTCCTAAGAGGTCTGAATTCCGGCTTTGGGAAAGGGATCTCTTTTCAAGTTTATTCTTTCCTTTGTACTCTCCCTCAGCCCTGCAATGTTTTTTGTTTTTTGTTTTTTTTTTTAACTTTCTCTTTCATTTCTTTTTAGTAACTAATTTCCCGTAAAAGTTAATATTTATTTTTGGGTATCATGCCTCTTCAAATTATTGAGTGCTTTCTTTCTCCTGAATTGACCCTAAGTGATAAAGAATACTATTTAAATATCCCAGATATTTATGTGGCGCATCCTTATCAAGAATAAAAACTTCAGGGTGCCAAAAAAGGAGAAAATTTGAAATCTCAGAAGTATAATGTGTTATGTTAAGAATACTAACCCATGTGGTGTCTTATGTTTTCCTTTGCCTCATATAAATATTCTGTAAGAATGAGATGTGAAGTTAGAAGCAGAGTGTTTTGGCCGAATTTGAGATTTTGTAAATTAAGAAATATTTGAGAGTAGGGAAGTCATACTTTCATGTCTTGTCATGATAGAATACAGGAAGCAGGTCCTTTAAAAAACTAAAATAAAATATATGAAACGATGGTTTTCATATAATGGACAACAGTTAGTGTAGAGCAGTGATTTTTCAGAAGAGGAAACAGATAAGTTGAAACATGGAATTGCCTATCTTGTTACCTGGATTGAGTTCCCAGGCCACCATAGGACACTTGGGGGTACCTGACTAAGTAGAGCCTCCTAACACACCAGATGTTGAATAGAGTAATCAGAAGAGTATTGCCTCAGTGGTGGGTCCAAGTGAGCCCTAGAGGAAAGACTGTTTTGGAGCACCTAACAAGATTTAAAAGCATGTCTTGTAAGAGTCAAACTGTTTCCAAGTAGCTTAGTTGTGTCCCAGGGGAAAAAAAATACCAAAACAAGAGAAAAATCCAACACTTAACAACATGATATTTATAATGTATAGAATCCCATAAAAATTAATAGACATGCAAAGAAATAGAAAATTAGGGCCCATAATGAGAAAAATAATCAGTCATTATAGAAACAAAATAGCACAGATAATAGAACCAGTAGACAAGTGGACATTTTAAGGGGTCATATTAAATCATTCACTCTCTTCGAAATTGAAGTGAGATAGTTTCTAGAACAAGTAGTTCCAAATTGGTTGGTTGGTCTGACCATTAGGAATGGTTTTGCCAATTCATTTATATGGTGATCATATTTTAAATGATGACCTAGATCTATAGTTACAATGTTTTGATAAAAATAAATTTTAAAATGTAACATTAAATTATGTAATGTTGACAAATCTATATTTACATCAATACTACTTAGGTTTCTCTTACTGTTTCTGTGTTTTCACATCCCCTTTTCATCTCAACAAGTATCTGGCTCTTTGTCCTCAACCTACCCAACTTCCTCTATATTTAATTCCACTGGACTACAAGTTCATACACTCTTATAGACTCATAACTTTGTTCACAGAGCTACCATTGAAGAGAATGTTCTCTTTCCAATTTTGTTTCTCTTCAAAAGTCTTTTCTCTAAGAATGATGTGGCTGGTACCTGAACATTGGTCTTCTTATGCTGAGTCAGTTATAGTGGATTAACAGAATGAGGTTTCTGAGGAATAATTCTTGGTAGAAGTATGAATAGAATATAAAACCTAATATAGGCTTAGGCTATCTTTTATGAACTTGGTGAATGGGTGAGAATGAGAGCTTAGATATGTAGGAATTTAAGAAGTTTTTTCTGTCTTATGTTTCTCTCCCTTTGTTTAGCTATATACTAAAATTGGTACTTCATCCCTATAGTGTGCCTTGTTCACAATTGCTTTTTATTATTTAATCTCACTATTATTGAGAATTGCTTTAAGAAAGAGGAAAAAATTCAGCAACATAGCCGTACATTCTTGTATTTTTTCTAAAAGCCACTGGAATTGCTTTCTAAAATGTCTTTAATTTGCATTTGTTCTTCCTACGGTCAGTGCCCTTCGGTACAAAAGAGGGCTTCTAATGATATAGTAAATGTTTTTGGTTTTTACTTCCTCAGTTTATAAGAACTTTCATTTAATTGGCATCCACTATTGCTAAATTCATCTTATTTTATTTACTGGCAACATGGTTTTTACAAGCACGATTTTATTTAAAAAAGACCTAACAGTCTTTCTCAAGTGGTGTACTGCACATAGCCAGTACATTTCTAAATGCACAGAAGATGAATTAATCCATGGCATGTGACAGAAATCTTAGGGCATTAGGGTTTCATTCTTGTAGAGACTGGACATCCTAGACACAGAGTCTAGCCAAGTTATTCTTTTTTTTTTTTTTTTTTTTTTGAGAAAGACATATCCTACTGACATAGGACCACAAGATTTTTATCTTGACTTTTAGTGATTGAAGTACACAGATGTGAACCAAAAGTCTACTTTGTGATTTGAAATACATGCAATTTCCTCTTTTCTGTTTCACTACATCATACATAATAGTTTTAACATTACTTTCAAATGTTGAATACCAATAAAGAGAAATGTTTTACAAGACTGCTAGTACAGGGAAGTTAAACATAACAAACTCTTGGGAATAAGAATGAAAATATATTTTGAAATATTTATAACTAGAAGAGTTCACAACCAAATAACTAAATATTATAAGAGTATTGGGTTACAAATATATTTTTGTTACCCCTAAGAACAGATACCTACTAATATCTTTGATTTCATATAAATTTGAATTTTTTTAAATCATTACAGTAGAAATGCTTAATATCAAGTACTGGCACAATATATGCTATAAAGAAGGTACTCAATACATATTAATTTTCTTCTCATTCTCTTTTTCATCCTCCTTCTCCTTTCTCTTGCTTTACTTTACCTCCCTCTCTCTCTTTCTCATTCTGTTCTCAGGAAGAAAATTATGGGAGTATACTCTTATGTGTAAAAAGACATGGAGAACAAGAAAATGTGTCTTTTCTAGAATACTGAGAAAGGATATTACAGCATCAAGACATGTAAATATATTCCACATCAGCTAAAACATATTCTTTTCAAGTCGAGATGCCTTCATTAATGGGATTAGTGCTTTTATAAAACGGACCCCAGAGAAATCCCTTGCCCCTTCTGCCATGGGAGGTGATAGCAAGAAGGCACCATCTGTGAACTGGAAAGCTGGCTCTCACCAGACACTGAATCTGCCAGAGCCTTGATCTTGGTCTTCCTGGCCTCTAGAACTGTGAGAAGTAAATTTCTGTTGTTTACAATGCACCCAGTTCATAGTATTACTGTTATAGCAGCCTGAATGGACTAAGACCATCTGTTTTCAAAATTTTCACCCAAAGCAATTATCTTGAACCAGTGTCTTTTCAACTCTGTCTTCTAGAATGAACTCTGCCTTTCACTTCAGATTCTTTCTTCATGCACAAAATCTTTTAGCAGATCTGCTTTGCTGTCTCTTCAGAATTTGTAAGGTCATGTCATATAGCTGTTGAGAACTTGAAATCCTTTTAGTCCAAATTGAAATGTACCAGAACTGTAAAATGCATATAAGGTTTTGAAGATTCCACATGGAAAAAAGTAAAACATTTTACTATAATATTTATATTGATTTCATGATGAAATTATATTTTCTTGGATATGTAAGGTTAATTAAAATATATTAATTTTACTTGCTTCTTCTTAAAATGTGTCTTTGAGAAAGTTTAAAATGTCATACATGCCTCACATTTCTATTGGATAGTTTGTTCTACAATATAATGATACCTTCATACAGCTAAGAGTAGAGAATTTATCTACCAGGAGAGAACCCTTCCATCCCTCTCTTATTTTTCCTCTATCCAATCATCCATCTATCCATCCATTCATTTAACATCTTACTTACTAGATTTTATGGATATAATGGTGTGAAAATAGACAGTTTTTCTCTTCATGGATCATACAGTTCAGTAAAGAAAAATTTATTAACCAAATATTCCACCAGTAAATGTATAATTAGAACCTGGAAATGTATAATTTCCAACAATAAGTTGGAAAGGTGTATGGGTTATGAGATTTATACAGAAGGGAAAATGAGTTGGGTTGGGTTTAAGGAGTGTAAAGAAAGGTCTTGTTAAGGGATTGGGCATTTGGTCTCATAGCTGAGGGTGAATGAGATTAACTAGGTCACAGTAAAATGGAAAGAGAAGGAAGGTCATCCCCGATGATCCTTCTTAGGGCCTCAGAGCAAGATGGTCTATGGCACTGAAAGCACAAAAGAAGCATTTCTCAAGATGGGGCTGGAGAAAGAGTTAAAGCCAGACCAAAAATCTTAGTGAGACAAGTGGTTGAGAAGGAGAGAACATCAGCAATGGCTCTTGAAAACTTGTGTTGACAACTTTTCTGTTTGGGTAAGGAACTCTATAAAAGTCTTTTTTTGTTGCTGTGTGTTATATTATTTGCTTTGATCTTTGGCACCATTTATGGATTTAGAAGTATGTTGTGGAATGTGGTAGCTTTTATGCCAGATCAATTATTTTTCACTAGAGTTTAATTTCAGAGCTCCTTTTGACAAGATTATTCTGATTTAGTAATGCCAAAACACACAAGGCCATAAGGACACAGAGAGAAGAGTCCTTTGGAATTTATCTGTAATCTCTCTACTACCTGCCCTGGGAGGCAGATAAGAATCCAACTGAAAGAACCAAAAAGAGGGTTTTTGAAGGGAAAGTGAAATTGGACAAGTCAGCATACATGTTGCCTGTCACTACCAGAACAAGTAAGTGGAGACAAGGCTTGAATCTTTATGGGCACTTTATTCAGATGCTGACAATCTCAGAAGATGGCGGGTTATATACCCTCAAAAACTGTCCTAGCATCTCATCTCAAGCTGACCTTATTATAAGAAGAAAGTGTAGGTAAGGGTTTGGGAAAAATGTTAATCAGATAAGAGATGCAGTCAGCCTCCATTTTCCTTGTATTTCTTTATTGCCGATCAACCATTCTTTGTCTGTGTTAGGAGTTCCTCTCTGGAACACAATGGTTCAGATACCATCTCCCTTGCTAATATAATAGATCCCCTGAGGCACTAAAGTTGAATTGTTTTTCAACCTCCTGGAGTCACAGGTTATGCATTCCAGTTCCTGTAATAACAGCTTTCTACATACATTAATCACTTAAGGCTATTAACTAAGGCTGAACTCTTTAACTCTTGAGTTCCCCTATTGAAAGGAGGAACCATTTGGTGGTCGTCCCTTCCCATAAGAAGATTTTTCTACATGAGTTATTCTCTGCCCAAATCTTGGTGAATTGGAGGATTTATTTTAATAAATCTTTATTTACTTGCTCATCAACAAACATTGGCACTGATTCTTTGAGGATAATTGTGGTAAGACATGCAAAAGCATAATTTAAGTTATAAAGTGCAGTATAAAAGTTATTTCTGTGGTCCTTAGTCATTGAGGACCACACACAGCTTCCCACTCAAATACTTTCTGCATTATTTTATCCATGTCCTTTTTTTTCCAACATTTTTTTTATTTTTGTTTAAGTGCAATTGTCTCCATTTTCACCCGACCATGCCCCCCCATCCCCACCTCCCATCCTCAAATCCAGCCGCTTTGGCTTTGTCCACATGCCCTTCATACATGTTCCTTGATGGCTCCCCCCATTATCCCCATTATCCCTCTCCCTCCTCCTCTCTGATTACTGTCAGATTGTTCTTTATTTCAATGTCTCTGGTTGCATGTCCTTTTTTATTTTTTTTCCAAACTTAAATGGGTGAGGAAAGAAAAGAAAAACCCCCTCACATTGAAAAATACTAAAAGCCACTTCCCGTAACTTTAAAATGTATCCACTTAAACTACAAATTATTCTGGGAAAAGATCTATAAATAACTGTGAAGCTGAGGAATGCATGGGAAATTAAAGTTAATGCAGAATGCACTGCTTGTTGTCATTTTTTTTAAACAGCCTACTTTGTTTTATTTATTGGAAAACACATGGTTAACTGGTTTAGAACATAAAATGACATTGGAGAAACTGACCTGTGTTTTGACACTATGGAAATCACATTCAAAATAAGCTTTAGCATATGTAATATTGTAATTTATAACAAGAAATATATATTTGGCCTTTGTCCCTTTTCTGGCACTGAGCTCCTGAAACCTTTGAAATCTAAGTGATGAGAACTATAAAAGTGTCTTGTTATGTTAATGAGGTGACTTTTGGAGCTCACCTTAGGATGGGGGCTGGTTACCTGGAAGACCGACCATGTGAGTAGAAGGTTGGAACTTTCTGGCTCACCCCCTTACCTCAGGGAAGGGGGAAGGGAGAGGGGCTGGAGATTGAATCAATTCTCAGTGGCCAGTGATTCAATCAATAATGCCCATGTAATGAATAAATATCCAAAAGGACAGGGTTTAGAGAACTTGCAGTTTGATGATACAGGGAGGTGCTAGGAGAGTGGAGTGCCTGGAGAGGGCATAGAAGCTCCACACCCTTTCTTCATGCTTTGATCTATGCACCTCTTCCATCTTATATCCTTTCATGTTAAACTGGTGCTGCTCTAGTAAGTAAAACGTTCCTCTGAGTTCTGTGAGCTGCTCTAGGAAATCAGTCAAACCCAAGGAGGAGGTTGTGAGAACCTTTGACTTGTGTACAAATTGTGCAAGTACAGGATTAGCAACCTGGACTTAATCCTGGCATCTGAAGTCCAAGAAGGATATTGTGGTAACCTCTGATCTGTACCTGGTGAGTCAGAAGCACTGGTAATACCTGGTCTTTCAACTGGTGTCCAAAGTGTGGGGTATGGGAATGACAAAGTCTTGTGGGAATGCTCTCTCAACCTGTGGAACTCTGACATTTTCTCTGGGTAGATAGTGTCAGAATTGAGTTCAATTTTCAGACAGCCTGCTAGTGTAGGAGAACTGCTTGTTAGTGTGGAAAAACACTCCACTCCCCAACTCCCTACACATTGGAATTGGATGCAGGAACCCAAAAACAAAGCATCCTGGCAGGAAAAATAAATACCCAGAGAAAACTTGTTGCCATGGATTTTATTTGTTTGAGAAAACCAAAATATATTTACTTATTTATAAAAGCTTTCCACAAAACCTATCAAAATAACATAAAAGGAAAATGTGAAGCCAAAGTAACAGATTGAAAGTAGAATGCAAATTTTAATAAGATTAGATTATAAATAAGATTATATAACCAAGAAATTATTAGAAAAATGCTGTTGGTTTTGGATTTGGAATGGATTATCTGGTTTGTGGATTTGCAGATTTTCACTTCCCTTCTCCTTTCATGTCTTATTGACTGATGCTGTTGATTTTGTTGCTTGTTAATAGCTTATTTTTTTTCTTGTATTGTTCCACTCTTTTTCTGGGAGAAAAGGAGTGAAATTATCAAAACTAGTGAAAAGCTGGATGAATCAGTCTCATTTAAAGAAACAAGTTAAAATCTGGGCCTACCTATCTCCCCATTTTTTTCAATGCACACGAAATACAAGTTATTGCCTCTAACTGTCACAAATCCTACATCCTCACCTCTAGCCAGAATTTTCATCCACACCCATCCAACCACTTCCTGGGTTAGAAAATGTCCAGACAGCTTTAGATGAGAAATTTAACTTGATTGGCTAACAAGAAAGTTTCTACTAGGTCATTTTTATGACCATATCCTCATTCACATTGGACATTTAAGAACCTCAATTGTCATGCACTCTAAGAATTCTATCCAAGTTTAAAATCTTTATAAATCCAGGATGTGTGGTAGATTTTAAATTATCATGATGAAAATGTTGGAGGACAGAAGGGCTGAGTTTTCTTTTGGAGAGAGTCTCGTTCTTAATGTTTTGAGAAGCCTGAGATAATCCCACCAAGACTAGGCACCTGCCTTTCTCTGCCAGATTGTTAAGAATTTTGCATTGAAGACCATTGGATAAGCACCATTATGACTGCTAAAAGAAGGGTTAGTGAGACTGCTAATTATATGCAATACATGGGCTAATATTGTAATGAATGGGAGATTGTGTTTTCCTTTATTTCCTCTGTTCTTGCCACTGAATCAGGAGAAAGGAACTGTCAGGTTAGCAAACCAGTTGTCTGTACAGTAACTTGAACTGTGCTAGTCCCTAAATCTTAAAAGTCTTGCCATTATGTCTGTAGTGCTTTTCTTCCTTGCAAGTCAAATCAAGTCAAACTAATCAAATTGTATTTGATCTGCTCTATATTCCAGGCACAACGCTCAGTACTACAGATACAATGGTGATTGTATTAGTCAGGTCCCTTCAGAGACAGAACCAATAGGAAATTCTCTGTCTCTCTTTCTCCCTCTTTCTGTTACCCTGACAGAAACACCTAGAATAATGTTTGATCAAATATCTGGGCACTGTGGCCTAGCCAAGGTCAATTAAATTAACCAACACAGTAACCAATAACCTAAAAGGTTTCAAGACATTGTCAGTCTGTGGGTGAGAGAGAAATTCAGTTCAAGAACAGTGTGATAAGTATTATGATAGAAGCACAGGGTTCTGGGAGACCTAGTCTACTCTTAGGGGACAGGAAGGCTTCCTGGAGGAGGTAATAGTTAAGCTGATGTGGATCTGCTTACATATAAAAATTCCCGAGAAGGGAGAGTTTATAGAGAAATGAGAGTTGGGGTAGATTGCTTGCTAGACAGAGTCTAATACCCTGAAATGAAAGAGCTTAATTTATGCATAGGGATGTTTCCTTTGAGTCACCTAATAAGCAAGACTCATAACCTCACAACTCAGCTTTCTTTTCCTATGAAATGAGGATTGTAATATTTTCCTTGCAAAGACTTTTGACAATTCCAGAAAGTATTTAACACTTGCAGCTAGCATGGTGCCTGGTACAGAGTGCCTGTTGAATGAATGATGCTGCTGGTGATGATAACCTTGTACTTGAAAGCACCAACAAAATTATTTCTATCGGTGAGGAACATGGAACATTTATTCTTTGTGATGAACATTGGGGACTGAATAAGATGTCAGCAGGTAAAGATATAGGATTATTCTTGTTTGAGCTGCCTGTTTAAATAAAAGAGCAGATCAGAAAGTTCAAGATGTTTAACCAGGGGTGAATTCTCAATAGTTCTCAGGGAAAAACGCAAAGCTCTTTAGGAAGTTGTTGCAACAGGCTATGTGGAAGCCAAGGGTGACCTGACCCAGGGCTGTGGCACATTCATCTTTTACTCTTGGACTTGGGGACAGGCTTTGTTTAAGTCTAGATATTTAAAGGCTGAGGTTGTGGTTTTCAAGCACATGATACCCAGGAGTGTCTTTGACACTTAATCTCATTTTAAAAATCAAAGTGGCATTTGCCAAAGGAAGTTCTGTCTCTTCCTCACAGTGTATCTTCTAGTGTAAAGCCTAATGGTCTATAAACTGAATTATCTTAATTTTGTCACTTTGTTAAAACTCCCATTATATTAAAAAAATAAGCCAGTTAAAAAAAAAGATATAACTGAAGTGATCCACCCACATTTATTACATTAAAAAAAGAGCTTTGTTAACTCTAATACAGTCTTTTTTTCTTGATTTTTTAACTTTTTTATTGACTCTATTGGGGTAACATTGGTTAGTAAAATTATACATAATAGATTTCAGGTATACAATTCTATAACACATCATCTGTACATTGTATTGTGTGTCCACCACCCTGAGTCACTCTTCTATTCTTTTCAGTAGATCTGGTCTTTTTCAGAGATCTAGCTTGATACGACACCAAAATACCTATGATATTTGTTGTCTTGTATTAGATGGTGATTGGGTAGATTATGTATTATATGATAAGGTCATGTTATAGCAAATTTATCAATTAAGATTAAGTTGATTTTATATTTTCATGAATTACAATCCATTTTCTGAAAATTCAAGTGTTTTTTTTTTTGTTTTCTTTTTTATTGTTACTACATGCTTTTCTTGAGATTTCCAAGAAGAAAGTGTTTTTAACTGATATTTGAGCTTATTTAAAATATATGCTTTCTATGTTAAATATATGTTGTTCCCCAAGTTACTGTATTTCTTTGTCTTTTCTCTGTACATAATTGGATTTTAATATGACAAATGTAGTGGGAAGTTTCCTATTCTGAGAGATTTCCTGGTTCCAGTGTTTGAGAGCCTCTGAAGTTGTCTGCCTAGCATTTCCTTGAAAACAGATGCATAGCCGTCTGTGGAAGTACCCTTCAGAAACTTGGAAAGGTTTTTTATTGACATAAAATACTTGAAGATAATAATTAACTTAATAATGTTTATGCTCAGCAATAACACTTTAATTTCAATAAACTCTTTTGCCTGAGAAGTGCTACAATATATATTTGCTTCTATTCTGAAAACTAAATATTTCCTGTAGCTTAGTAACCTTCCAGAGCCAGAAAACATAGCCATTACTCTTAATATGAAAAGGAAATTTT
Organism: Glossophaga mutica; assembly: GCA_039655065.1. Taxonomy (NCBI): domain Eukaryota; kingdom Metazoa; phylum Chordata; class Mammalia; order Chiroptera; family Phyllostomidae; genus Glossophaga; species Glossophaga mutica. Next base: position 83,022,312 of record CM077304.1, read on the forward strand.
AATTTAACACTTTATAAATGCACAGATTTCTAGAAAACCTCTTGGAATTCAGTAAATGACATTGACAGCTATGGAAAAGGAAGTATTTGTGATTACATAAACCTTTGGGCCAAGGTCCATAGTAGATGATCTGCTTCTGTTTTATTCTATGTTTTTGTTTGTTTAAAATATCAGAATTATATTCAAATCAATTACAAAAGCTCCCAATGTTGCATTCTCTTTCCCTGGAAATTCAGATTGTAGATAGACTTACATGTTATTTGTCAGCATTCCACATATACTCCCTTTCTTCTCCCTCTTTATTCTCTAAGTGATCTTGTTACTGTGCAAACCAGGGCTTGGTCACTTGGCACCTATACATACGACCCAACAATTTCTGTTGAAGGAAACAGGTTTTTATTAACAAGATTCCAACCTTGAGGGGGTGGCTGAGAGCACTTCTGCTCAGAGACCTTCTCTCCCATGAGACCCAGAACTTCCCTTGCTTCTCAAAAAGCTATAAGCCAAAAACCATGCCCAGAAGTTCCCCATTTCCTTATCTGTTAATTAGCTAGTCACGCAAGCAGATCTCCATCCTCTCTGGAATGTGCACTTGTGAGTTTCAGAGTCTCTATCCTCTCACAGCATCTCTCTTATTAAGGATCCAAGGTGCACTGTTCTCAGCCTCCATGCAGCAGTTCAGGAAACCATGTACTGTGTTGCACTGTCCCTGCATGGGGCCCTACCTCCAGGAGTGAGCTACCATCCATGTGGGGTCTAAGCCCCTGGTGAGTCCCACATCTCCTGGTTCCACGAGTGCTCCTGTCCATGCGGGAGAACCACAGGCCCAAGATGTCCAATATGCCAAAAGCCTAGCAGGAGAGAGCTTGCATCAAGCTCTAGAGCCCCATACTAAGAGCACCCATATCAAGCAATTGACTTCTCTGTACGTCCTTCGGAGAAGCAGAAGTCTGCAACTCAGTATTCCCAGCTCCACTTCATCTCCAAGCACCTCTTGCATGTCTGTGCTTGGCCAGACAGGTCCCTGAACCTCTGTCAGCTCTGTCGTTGTCTTCTTGTGGCTCTCCCAGGCAGATAGACCTTGTGGCTGACTTCTATGCAGACCTCTCTGCAGACCTCCTCCTTGTTTCCTCCTGCCCTTCCACCTGCCCTAATTTAAATGCTCAGCTTGGAACTTCCTATGTGTTCTCACATCTGGCTCTTCCTATGGTATGTTAGTGTATGCCATTTTTGTCAGCTTCTCAGTATCTTTGACCCTCTTTCAGCTGCCATCGTTAGTAGGGCGAGAGTTCCCTGTGATGCACAGGCATCCAGGGAGGGCATCCTCCCCACCGGCTATGTCATGATTCACTTCATGTTTTCATAGTCATGATACAATTCACACTGGCAGCAGCCTTCTCTCCTTCAGGAAGGCAGGGCTATTAATTTGTCTTTTTAATGCAATGTGTCTTAAATGCTGTACTTCCTGCTCTGTGGGCATCCGGCCCTCAATATTGCCTGAAGACAAGATTGTGGGTGTTGTTCCCCTGTTATCAGGGGACCCATGCTCTGTACCCCATTACAATCTCATCAACACTCGTTTCTGTAAATACCACATTTATATCAAGGTTCTCAATTATAGACCTCCATTCAAAAATCTTTGAACTCTAGGCTAATATGTCTAAATGTCAACCCAATATTTGAACATAAAGTCTCATAAGGTTGTCAAACTTAACATATCCCAAACGAGATCTTTTCCCCATACCCCTGGGCACTCCAATTCTTTACGAAATCTAACTTTCCAGATGGCAATATCATTGACCAAGTGAAAAAACTGGCATCATCTTCCCATTCACTCACCCAATTCTGGCATTAAAACCCTCTCCAAGTCTGGTCAATTTTATCAACAAAGTATATGTTTATATCTGCCAGATCATTCTCCTATGGTATTTCATACCATATTACCTCTTGATTAGACCACCATAGTGTGTCCAAATTTTCACTTCTGAAAAGCCAATTTGCTTGCCTTCTTAATCTTCCTCATTTCCATGCCTCTCACTGCAACCAAAATGATTATTTTAAAACATTTCTCTAGTCACATCAGCTGTCTCTACTTACTATCCTCCAAAAACGTTCCACATACTTAGCATGAAGATGAGATTACTGAACATGATCTGTAATGCCCTGCCAAAGTCAGACTCTTCCTACTCTCCAACCATACCTAATGCCACTGCGCTTGTTGTTCACTATTCTCTCGTCACACTGGCCTGTTACATTCCTCAATGTGCCAAGCTCTTCCTGCCTCATGGCTCTTGCTTCTGGTTGCATGTCTTGGCCCCTCACATCTAACATCACTGGTGCACCACTTTGATATCCATGGATGCCATCTATTGTTCTAAAATAGGTCTTCCTTCTTATTCTCTCCTATGAACACATCCTTTTTTTCTTTCAAAGAACCAATATATCTACTATTTAATTATTGCTTCTTTTCCATACAGCTATATACCTTAAGCTCTATGAAAGCCGGGGACATGGCTAGTTTGTTTACCATTATATATCCAACACCAAATAGCATGCCTAATATATAGTAACTATTCAGTATTTCTGAATAAATAAGTGAATGAATATCCAGACCAAAAAATAAAAGCAGGTAAAATCTTTCTCCATGAAATCGTGTCATCACATTTTCTCTATTTCTTTCTTTCTTTCTTTTTTCTCTTCTTCTCTTCTCTTCTCTTCTCTTCTCTTCTCTTCTCTTCTCTTCTCTTTTCTTTCTTTCTTTCTTTCTTTCTTTCTTCTTTCCTTCTTTTCTCCCTTCCTTCTTTCCTTCCTTCCTTTTTTCTCTGTTGAAATATCTAGCTTTATGTAGGTTCTTATGGATTAATCTGGAGGAGGTAATAACATGTAAGAAACATTAAATAGAAATCTTTATATAAAATGAAAATTATACTGGAAAGAATCTTAGGAGATAAGGATCTAACAATCTACTTCAGAACTCTAAATCAGGGATAAGCAGCTTTGGAGAAGATCAAAGTAGATTGAAGCCAGGGACCTCATCTTCCTTCATTTTTTTTTTTTTTTAAGGATAATTATGTAAAATGGTAGAGGTGCTAAGTATCACTACAATGGCAATCATATTACAATATAGAAATGTAAATAACAGGTTTTATACCTTGAGTTTCCACATTGTTATATGTCAAATATACTTCAGTTAATAAAAAACAAAAATAAAACAAATGGCTCCTTTTCAGGCAAACAATCACATTTGCTATGATTAATTCAAATCTGTTCTTTAAATCTCAACTCTTCCTGTGGAGTTAAATTCAAACTTTCCTATTGTTGGAGGGAGGAGATGACCCCCTCTAGAAACATATGAGGATCTTGGAGGCATATGTGGTATTCATAAAACAGGGAAAGGGCCCTTTGGCTCTTAACTTAATTACAGATGTCTTTACTGCCCCTCCTCCCTTCACTGCCCCTTGAGGAGAGGCCATTCTGCTGCTCTCAGGCCAAGCTTGGGCAAAGGAATCTTTGCTTGTACTGTGAGCCTTAATATCCAGGGTCTACCCTTTTTAGGGACTCAACAGTAATTTCCTCTTGGAAATGTGTTGTTTCCCAGGGGCAGAACCTGAATCGCTCTCTCTCTTTGTCATCCTATTCTGAGCCCCAGACTTTGGCTATAATTCTGAATTTGGGTCCAAGTGACCCAAAGCGCAATATGTAATAATACCTGGATGGGCTTTGTTAACTTAAAGTTTTATAAAAGACACAAATTATTATTGTAAATGATGAACCAACTATATGGTTTGGAAGTATTGATGTTTTGCTATACTGTTAATACAAACATGTGTTTATCTTCTATCACAAATAATATATGGTGAAGATATAATATAACCTTCTAATCTTTCTCCACTAATGGATTCTGTGAATGCTCTTGTGTGCACAAATGAATTCTCTCTTTTCTCTCCCCTGTCTGTCTCCATCTCCTGTCTGTCATCTGTCTCTCTCCCCATCCCCATCCAAATTCTACAGACTTGCTTCTTTATGCCCCATGCCATTTTATAAGATCTTATACCAAGATCTTTAAAATGCATTAAAATTTTAGGATAAGAGAACCAATTGAATATTTATCTTTTCTAAAATAAAGATTTGTTTTTCAGAATACTTGAAAAATACTGAAAAATATATAGAATAAATTAAATAATCCTACAATCAACAATAGCCATCAGATCCTTATTATAACTTGTGTTCTTTTCTTCAAAATGCTTTTTACCCATTAGCCAGGAGTGATCTTTTCTTCTGAACCTGTGGAATTTTACTGCTTTCTGACCCTTGCTGAGCGCACTCTGACTACTACCTGTTTTCTACTGGTGCTGAGGTAATGGAGTGGATTAATAGACACGTGACTAAACATTTTATCTTCATCCTCGCATAAACTGACACTCTAGGTGTAGAATTAATATTCATAATAAAATAGAAGTAATTTGTAATACAATGCATCAGCATGCATTATAAGTAGCTAAAAGCAGTGATTATATAACTCTGGGTGATTCTAAGGTTGCATCTACTTCTGCCCTCAAATAACCTGCCCTGGGCGTGTAACATGAGTGAGGGGCACATCTTTGTTGTTTAAGTCACAGAGAGTTGGGTTTTTTTTATGACTGCATTGCAAACTAGATTGTTCTAACTGATGCAACTACCCTGCCATTGAAATCTTGAAGTGCGTGAGTGGAGAGAACATACCAAATTTCAGGAGAGAGCTGCCCCTAAATTTCTCTTGCTTCATCTCATGAGATCACCTGAGAGTTTTATGTCTGCATGCTAACATTTAACTCAACATGGTGACTGTTAACTCACCCCTAGCTCTTTAGACACGGTAAAAAAAAAAAAAAATGTTCTTTAACCTGATCTATCAGAGCAGGACCCTTCTTCCTAAAGAATGGTGTGAAGAAACTGGGCAGAAGGGGCATAATAGAAGTGGCATTCCCCCTGGCACACCTACAGCTTATATTCAATCAGAAAAGAGAAGTTGTATGTTCAAAGACACAAAGTACAAACCACCTAAGGATGGAAATGTGCTGACTGTTGCATCGAAGTTCAGTTGCAACACTTTATCTGGAAAACAATAAACCAAGTGCAAATTTGAAGGCAATGATATGAGGTATCTTTTAGAAAGTACAAAATCTTAGGGAAACAAAAATATATTTCAATTTTTGTAAATATCAGGACTGTAGATACTTTATTATTATGGTTTGTTGCATAGTTAGGAAAGCTAAGTAGAATCCAGTGTGTAATTTAAAACTACATTACACATTTTCCTTAGATTAGATCACTGAAAAAGTTCTCATGACTCATGGATCACTGAAGGTTTTTATTCCTTCCTATACATGTTGATGTTGTCAGGTAAAAACTTACAAGATGTCCGGAATTTTACCCATCATCTTTAAAATATAAAAATGTCTGCTGACAGTACATCCAAGATCATCTGCATATTTTAGATAAAATATGACAGTATACTAGTATCTTGGTTACATCAAATACATTTTTAATGTTCAGATATCTTACAGTCTAGTTGAAAGTACATTACATTAAAACTGAAATAAAATAACTTTTTAATCTTATATAATTTTTCATGGTACAGTTTCCATGGCTGCTGTTTAAATATTACTACTATCTGAATTTGTTTTCATAGACAAATGCAGTGCTATTAACTTTTCATCAGTCTTTCAGAGAAACCACAATTCTGGTGTGTGGCCTTTGTTAAGAGAGTCTGCAGGGAAGGAAGATGGCAGCATGGTAGGTGAATGCAGATTCCACTTCCTTCTACTCATGGGAGAAAAACCTAGCCGATCTACAGAGGAACAGAGCAGACAGCCATCAGTACCACAGTATATATGAAAATAGGAGATCAAAATCAGTAGCAGACATTGAAAAACCAGATGGTAAGGAGAGTTCTTCAGGACAATAAGAGCCCAGGGATCAGTGTGGAGATCAGGGTGGCTGAAGCCCCCGCCCGGTGCTTGCCAGGTCTGCCACAGGGCTCTAGGGAGGGAGCCAGGTCAACTGCTCGCTCCATGGCCAAACAAGGGTTGAGCAGCAACAGGAGAGACCTGGTTGCTTGAAGTGCAGAGAGAGAAGTTAAGGTCTGAGTGGCAAACACACTGGGGCTGTGAACACCCACACATAGCCCTGGATGGAGTGCACACCACAGCCCATGCAACCAGAGGCACCCACAACCAGAGGAGGGGGCTTTGTGGAAGCCCACACCGGGAACCCGGGGAGTGTGAGTGATCCTTGGGAGAACCAGAGCCCACGCATGTGAACCCAGGGAGTGGGCACGATCCATCGGAAACCTGGAGCTCACGCCTGAGAACTTAGGGTGAGTGTGTGCACACCAGAAACCCAGAAACCACACTCGTAAACTTGGGCAGTGCGTGTGCTACATAGGAGAACCGGAACTCACACCCATAAACCCGGGGAATGCATACAATCTGTGGGAAACCTGGAGCTCACCTCCGTTAACCCAGAGTGAGCTTGCAAAATGTGGGAAACTTACGGAGCCCACACTCATAAACTCCTACAGTTCACAGGCTCTGTGGAAAACCCGTAACCCGCACCCGTAAACCAAGGATGGCATGCGCCCCATAGGAGACCCAGAGCTCACGTTCGTAAACCCCAGGGAGAGCTCCATCTGTGGGACACCCAAGCTCACACCCGTAAACTTGGGGAAAGCATGCGCTCAGCAGCAGGTCCAGAGCCCACACCCTGAGGCCCTGTGTGGAGAGGGCCCGGACTAGCACTGGGGAGAGTAGCCCAAAGCTGACTGAGTGCTGAACAGGGAGAAAAGTGATACCGTCACCCCTCGGCTGTTGCAACCAGCAAGACCAGAAAAACCAGCTTGCCAAGTTTGAAAACAGCAAGAGGATTTTTTGTTTTTGGGTTTTTTAAATAATTTTTTAATTATTTCTGTATTATTTTTATCTCTTTTACCCCTCAACTCCTTTTGCTTCCCTTTACTTCTTTCTTGTTTTATTCCTTTTTCCTTTCTTTCCAATTTTATCTCTTCTTTCTTCCTCTTTTTTTCTCTTCTTTCTTCATTTTTTTCTTTTCTCTTTTTAAATACCCACAAGTGAGACACAAAAAAAAACCAAACCTGGAACTGTGAAAAAACCAGAGTTGGACCCAAAGAGGGGGTATTTCAACAGCTGAGACAGTGGAAGCTGTGAATACCAGGATACCTGAAGGAGACTGTACCACTGAATCTCACAGGTATTCTACCACAGAAGTTCACACCATAAACCCAGGGAGCCAGAACAGAACAATTTAAGAAGCTGAGGCTTACAAGAAGAGTCTCACAAACAATGGGAAGACAAAGAAACAATCCCCAAATGAAAGGAAAGGAGGAAGTCCCAGAAAGGATGCTAAATAAAACAGAGGCAACTCAACTATCATATATTGAGTTCAAAGAAATGGTTGTCAGGAAGCTCCATGAGCTCTCAATGAGCTACCAGAAACTACAGGGAAGCTATGGTGAATTCACTACAAACTATATCAACATGAAAAAGGAAACAGAAACTATCAACAAGGGCCAAGAGGAAATGAAGAATACAATTTCTGAGCTGAAGAACACAGTACAAGGAATGAAAAGCAGAATCGATGAGGCAGAGGATTGGATCAGTGATTTGGAGGACAAAGTAGAAAAAACACCCAGAAAGAGCAAGAAAAGGAAAAGAGGCTCAGAAAGAATGAAGAGGGATTAAGAGAAGTGCAAAACAATATGAAACGTAATAATATCCATATAATAGGGATACCAGAAGGAGAAGAAGAAGACCAAGGGATAGAAAACCTATTTGAAAAAGTAATGATGGAAAACTTTCCTAATTTGATGAGAAAAAAAGTCACACAAATCCAGGAAACACAAAGACTCCCAATCAAGAGGAACCCAAACAGGTCCACTTCAAGACACATCATAATTAAAATGGCAAAAGTCCAAGACAAAGAGAGGATCTTAAAGGCAGCAAGGGAGAAAAAGAAAGTAACATACAAGGGAGCCCTGATATGGTTAGCAGCTGATTTCTCAATGGAAATGCTCCCAGCTAGAGGAGAATGGCAAGAAATATTCCAAGTAATGAGAACCAAAGGCCTGCAACCAAGACTGCTTTACCCAGCAAGGCTTTCGATCAAGAGAGAAGGACAAATAAGGAGCTTCCCAGACAAAACATATCTTAAAGAATACACCTCCACCAAACCAGTTCTTCAAGAAATACTAAAGGGACTGCTTTAAGGAAAGGAAGGAAAAGAGAGAAAGAGAGAGAGAAGAACACAGGTACGAAAATGGCAATGGATCAGTACCTATCAATAATAACCTTAAATGTAAATGGATTAAATGCTCCAATCAAAAGACATAGAATAGCTGAATGGATAAGAAAGCATGACCCACACATATGCTGTCTACAAGAGACCCACCCCAGGCCAAAAGACCTACACAGACTCAAAGCGAAGGGCTGTAAACAAATTTTCCAAGCAAATGAATAGACAAAAAAAAAAAAAAAAAAAAAAATGCCGGGGTAGCAATACTCATATCAGACAAAATAGATTTCAAAAGAAGAGCCATAAAGGGAGACCCAGAAGGTAGTTTCATAATACTCAAGGGAAGAAATGACCAAGAAGATATAAACATTGTAAATTTATATGCACCCAACATAGGAGCACCTAAATACATCAAGAAAATCTTACAAAACTTCAAGAAAGATATTGAAAGCAACACAATTATGGTAGGGTATTTTAACACCCCACTGTCAAAAATGGACAGATCTTCCAAACAAAATGTCAACAAAGATATTGTGGCATTGAACAACACTCTAGATAAAATGGACTTAACTGATTATACACACACACACACACACACACACACACACACACACACACACATATATATATATATCCCTTCATCCCAAAGAAACTAAATACACATTCTTTTCAAATGCACATGGAATGTTTTCAAAGATAGACCACATGATAAGACACAAAACAAGCCTCAACAAATTCAAGAAAATTGAAATCATACCAACCAAGCATTTTCTCCGACCACAAGGGACTGGAACTAGAAACCAACACCAAGGGGAAAATCCCCAAACCCTCACAATCATGAAGATTGAATAGCATGCTATTAAACAATGAATGGGTCAAGAATAAAATTAGGGAGGAAATCAAAAAGTTTCCAGAAACAAACAAAAATAAACTCACAACAACCCAAAACTTATGGGACACAGCAAAGGCAGTCCTGAGAGGGAAGTTCATAGAGATACAGGCCTACATAAAAAAGATAGAGACATTTCAAACAAACAACCTAACCCTACACCTACAAGAACTCGAGGAACAACAACAAAGACAGCCCAGAGAAAGTAGAAGGAAGGAAATAAGCAAGATCAGAGCAGAATTAAATGACATAGAGACTAAAAGCACAATTCTAAAGATCAATGAATTCAGGAGCTGATTCTTTGAAAGCATAAACAAAATCGACAAGCCTTTAAGCAGGCTCCTCAAGGCAAAGAGAGAGGACCCAAATAAACACAATCAGAAATGAAAGAGGAGAGATTACAACTGACACCACAGAAATACAAAGGATTGTAAGAAACTACTATGAAGAACTGTGTGCCAAAAAATTTGAAAACATAGGTGAAATGGACAAGTTTCTAGAAAAATATAGTCTTCCAAAACTCCATGAAGAAGAAGCAGAAATCCTGAACAGACCAATAACAGCAGATGAAATTGAAGCAGTAATAAAAAAAACTCCTGACACACAAAAGCCCTGGACCAGATGGTTTCACAGGAGAATTCTACAAAGCATTTAAGGAAGAGCTAAACCCTATCTTCACAGACTATTCAAAAAAATCCAAAATGATGGAAGACTCCCAAACTCTTTTTATGAAGCCAGCATCATCCTAATCCCAAAACCAGATAAAGACACAGCAAAGAAAGAAAACTTCAGGCCAATATCACTGATGAACATAGATGCTAAAATCCTCAACAAAATATTGGCAAACCACATCCAACAATACATGAAAAAGATCATACACCATGACCAAGTGGGATTCATCCCAGGGATGCAAGGATGGGTCAATATTCACAAATCAGTAAATGTAATACACCACATAAACAAAAGCAAAGACAAAAATCACATGATCATATCAATAGATGTGGAAAAAGCATTTGATAAGATACAACACCCATTTATGCTAAAAACAGTCAGCAAAGTGGGAATAGAGGGAGCATTCCTCAACATAATAAAGGCCATATATGGTAGACCTACAGCCCACATCATACGCGTCAGGCAAAAACTAAAATCTTTTCAACTAGGATTAGGAACAAGACAAGGTTGTCCATTTTCACCACTTCTATTCAATATAGTATTGGAAGTCTTAGCCATAGCAATTAGATAATAAAAGGAAATAAAAGGCATCCAACTCTGAAAGGAGGAAACAAAACTATCATTATTTGCAGATGACATGATAGTGTCCATAGAAAACCCTATAGACTCGGCCAAAAAGCTGCTTGACTTAATAAATGAATTTGGCCACACAGCCGGATACAAAGTCAATATCCAGAAATTAACAACATTTTTGTGTACCAATAATGAAACAGCAGAAGCAGAAATCAAGAAAAAAATCCCATTTGATATAGCAAAAAGAAAAATAAAATACCTAGGAGTAAACCTAACTAAGAAGGTAAAAGACCTGTATGCAGAAAACTACACAACACTGAAGAAAGAATTCAAGGAAGACACAAACAAATGGAAACACATAACATGTTCATGGATTGGAAGAATTAATATCATCAAAATGTCCATACTACCCAAAGCAATTTACAAATTCAATGCAATATATATTAAAGTACCAATGGCATATTTCACAGATATAGAACAAAAATTTGTATGGAACCATGAACAACCTCGAATAGCTGCAGCGATTTTGAGAAAGAAGAGCAAAGTAGGAGGGATCACAATACCTATTGATACTAAACTGTATTACAAGGCCACTGTAATCAAAACAGCCTGGTACTGGTATAAAAACAGGCACATGGACCAGTGGAACAGAACAGAGAGCCCAGAAATAAACCCAAGTCTCTACAGTCAATTAATATTCAACAAAGGAGGCAGCAATATAAAATGGAGTAAAAATAGTCTCTTCAACAAGTGGTGTTGGGAGAACTGGACAGCTACGTGTATGAAATGAAACTTGAGCACCAACTTACACCATGCACAAAAATAAATTCAAGGTGGATAAAATATTTAAATATAAGCTGTGACACCATTAAAGTCCTAGAGGAGAATATAGACAGGAAAATCTCAGATATTTCACACAGCAACATTTTTACTGGTATGTCCCCTAGAGCAAGAGACATAAAGGAAAGAATAAACAAATGGGATCTCATCAAAATAAAAAGCTTCTGCACAGCTAAAGAAAACAGTATTAAAATAAAAAGAGAACCAACTGTATGGGAAAACACATTTGCAATGATACCTCAGGCAAGGGTGTAATCTCCAAAATATATAAAGAACTTGCACGACTCCACTCTAAGAAGACAAGCAACCCAATTAAAAAATGGGCAAAGGACTTGAACAGACACTTCTCCAAGGAGGACATACAGAGGATCCAGAGAGAAATGAAAAGATGCTCAGTATTGCTAGCTATCAAAGAGATGCAAATTAAAACCACAATGAGATACCACTTGACACCAGTCAGAATGGCCATCATAAATAAAGCAACAAATAGCAAGTGTTGGAGAGGTTGTGGAGAAAGGGGGACCCTAGTGCACTGTTGGTGGGATTGCAGACTGGTACAACCACTATGGAAAGTAGTATTGATTTTTCTAAGAAAACTGAAAATGGATCTACCTTTTGACCCAGCAATTCCACTGCTAGGATTATATCCTAAGAACCTTGAAACACCAATCCAAAAGAACCTATGCACCCCAATGCTCATAGCAGCACAATTTACAATAGCCAAGTGTTGCAAGCAACCTAGGTGCCCATCAGTAAATGAATGGATCAAGAAACTATGGTACATGTACACAATGGAATTCTATGCAGCAGAAAGAAAGAAGGAGCTCCTACCCTTTGCCACAGCATGGATGGAACTGGAGAGCATCATGCTAAGTGAAACAAGCCAGGTGTGAAAGACAAATACCATATGATCTCACCTTTAACAGGAACCTAATCAACAAAAGAAACAAACAAGCAAAATATAACCAAAGACACTGAAATTGAGAACAGGCTGACAGTGACCAGAGGGGAGAGGGGAGGTAATTTCAGGGGAAAAGGGTAAGGGTTTACAGGAACAAGTTTAAAGACCACATGAACAAAAACTAGGGGGGGTGGAAATGGGAGGGAGGTGGGGAGGGCTTGACTGGTGGGCTGGGCTGGGAGTAAAAGACAAAAAACTGTACATGAACATCAATTAAAATAAAAAATATTAAAAAAGAGAGAGTCTGTAAAATATTTTAATAAATTGATAATCATGTAGTACATGTTTATTGATTGGGTTGCCAAGGCTGCAGTTTTGCAAAATTGTTTTTAAAATTCTTTTTTTATGGGTTTGTTATATATGGTTTTTATTATGTTGAGGGATGTAGCTTTGGTTCCCACTTTGCTGAGACCTTTTTTCATGAGCGGATGATGGATTTCATTAAATGTTTTTTTCTACATCTATTGATATGATCATGTGGTTTTAATCCATATTATTTATGTGGTGTATCACATTTATTGATGCAAATATTGTACCAACTTTGCATCCCTGAAACTAAACTCACTTGATCATGCTGCATGATCCTTTTAATGTATTTTTGTGTTCGGTTTGCTAATATTTTGTTTAAGTTTTTCGCATCTACATTCATCAGAGATATTGGCCTATAATTTTCTTTCTTTGTGGTATCTTTCTCTGGATTTAGAATAAAGGTAATGCTGGCCTCATGAAATGATCTTGGGAATTTTCCCACATCTTGAATTTTTTGGAGTAGTGTGAAAAGAATATATATTAGTTCTTGTTTAAATGTTTGGTAAAATTCCCCTCTGAAGCCATCCAGTCCAGGACTTTTGTTTGCTGGGAATTTTTTGATTACTCTTTCAATTTCATTAGTTGTAATTGGTCTATTAAGATTTTCTGATTCTTCCTGATTTCATTTTGAAAGATTGTATGGTTCTAGGAATTTATTCACTTCATCCAGGTTGTCCAATTTGTTGGCATATAGTTGTTCATAATATTTTCTTACAAACATTTTTATTTCTGTGGAGTCAGTTGTTACTATTCCTCTTTCATTTCTCATTTTATTTGAGTCCTCTCTCTTTATTTCTTGATGAACCTGGTTAAAAGTTTGTTTATCTTGTTTATTTTTTTCCGAAGAACCAGCTCTTTGTTTCATTGATCTTTTGTATTGTTTGTAGACTCTATTTAATTTATTTCTGCTCTGATCTTTATTATTTCCTTTCTTCTACTTACTTTGGGCTTTGTTTATTATTATTTTTCTAGTTCCTTTAAGTGTAAAGTTAGATGATTTGTTTGTGATTTTTCTTATTTTTTGAGGCAGGACTGTAGTGCTATGAATTTCCTTCTTAGGACTGCTTTCACTGTGCCCCGTAGATTTGGGGTTGTTGTGTTCTCATATTTATTTGTTTCAAAATAACTGTTGATTTCTTCATTAATCTAATTGTTAACCCATTCAATGTATAGTAAGATGTTGTTTAAAACAGCTTCCATGTCTTTGTGTGTTTTTTCAGTTTTTTTCCTTGTGATTGATTTCTTGTTTCTAGTTTCAAGTCATTAATGTCCGAAAAGATGCTTTGACAATATTTCATCTTATTAACCACATTGAGACTTGTTTTGTGTACTAACATGTGGTCTATCCTAGGAGATGTTCATGTGCACTTGAAAAGAATGTATATGTTGATGCTTTGGCGTGAAATGCTTTCAAGATATCAATTAAATCTGATCTAGTGCGTAATTTAAAGCCTCTGTTTCCTTATTGATTTTCTATCTGTTAGATCTATCCATTGAAGTCAATGAAGTGTTAAAATCCCCTAGTATGACTGTATTTCTGTTGATCTCTTTTTTTATGTCCATCAATATTTGCTTTATATATTAAGTGCTCCTATAGTGGGCACATAAATATTTACATTTATGTCATCTTATTGGTTTACTCCCTTTACATTATACAGTGTCCTTCTTTGTCTTTTACTATAACCTTTGTTTTCAAGTCTGTTTTTTTCAGATGTAAGTATTGCTACCTCAGTGTTTGTTTCATTTATATTCTTATGAATTATCTTTTTTTCATCCCTTTATGTTTAGTCTGAATGTATCTTTATTCTGAGCTGGGTCTCTTGAAGACAGCGTATACATGGGTCTTGTTTTCTTAGTCCATTCAGCTACCCTTTGCATTTTTATTGGAGCAGTTAAGCCATTTACCTTTAAAATGATTATTGGTGGTGATAGAGACTTGACTTGGGGTGATAAACATACAATATAATGTATGAATGATGTGTTGTAGAATCGTGCACCTAAAACTTGTATAATTTTGTTACCCAGTGTCATCCCAATAAATTCAATAAAAAGGTAAAAAATAAAGTGATTATTGATAGGTATGTATACATTGCCATTTTCTTCTTTTTACTATGTTCCTCTGTTTCCTCCTTCTCCTCCTCCTCGTCCTTCTTCTTCTTCTTTCTCCTCCTCCTTCTCTTCCCTCCCTCCTTCTTGACTTTTTAACATTTCTTGTAATACTATTTTGGTGGTAACTATCTCCTTTAGCTTTTCCTTAGATGGGAAACTCTTTGTTTTTCTTTCAATTTAAAACACTAGCTTTGCTGATTAAAGTAGCCTTAGTTGCTTATCCTTGTTTTTTATCACTTTGAATATTTCATGCCTGTCTCTTCTGGCCTGAAATGTTTCTGTTGAGAAATCAGCTGACAGTATTATGGGAGGTCCCTTATAGGTTACAAACTATCTTACTCCTGCTGCTTTTAAGATTCTCTCTTTGTCTTTAACCTTTTGCATTTTAATTATGATGTATCTTGGTGTGGGCCTCTTTGGGTTCATCTTGTTTGAGACTCTCTGCATTTCCTGGACTTGTATGTCTTTTTCTTTCACCCGGTTAGGGAAATATTCAGTTATTATTTCTTCAAATAGATTATTGTCCCTTGCTCTTTCTCTTCTTCTGGTACCCCTATGATATGTATGTTGCTATGCTTCATGTTGTACCAAAGGTCCCTTAAACTATCTTCATTTTTCTAATTTTTTTTTTTTTTTTTTTGCTGCTCTTACTGGGTATTTTCTGCTACCTTTTCCCCCCAAATCACTGATTCAATCTTCTGCTTTACTCAACCTACTATTTATTCCCTGTAGTATATTCTTTAATATTGAATGAGTTCTTTTTTATGGTCTTTATGTCTTTTTTATGATTGCTATTTCTTACTTGAAGTTCTCATTAAATTTCTTGAGTAATCTTACATTCATTTCTTCAAGTTCTAAATCTGGTGAATTGCTTGCCTCCATTTCATTTGGCTCTTTTTCTGTAGATTTCTCTTATTCTTTATTTTCAGGCTTATTACCTTATTTCCCCATTTTGGCTGCCTCTTTGTGTTTGTTTCTATGTAGGTATATCTGCTGTGACCCCTACTCTTGGGAAGGTGGCCATATGTAGTAGGTGTCCTGTAGAATCACCTGATCTGGGTGCTCCAGAAATGCTCCTTATGTGGGTTATATGGGCCTTCCTGTTGTAATGAGTCTTGGTTGTTATTGGTCCTTTCATGCATGAGGTAGAACCTCAGGCTGGTTGACTGTGAAGATTAATCCTTACCATACTGTATGAACTGCTATGAATGTACTGACCCCACTAAGCAGAATTCGCCTCAGCATGGTTTGGTGACTGTCAAGATGTCCCTTTGGGTATGCTGCTTGTGAAGTTAATTGGATCCTGCTCTGATGTTTCCTGAAGCTGGCCACTAGGTGTGTTGGTTCTGGGACCCCTTGAGAGGGACTATGGTGCAGGCTAATGTCAGACGCTGCCTGTGACTGGCCCTAGGATACCTATTTAGAGGTACAAAGTGATATACAGTTTGTGGTTGCCTCTATTATTCCTGGGTACATATATTCCTGGGACCAAGCTATGTACCAAGGCCACCTTTTACTAGCACCATGCCTGGGGCATGTCAGCAAAAGTGCCCAAAGTACTCTGTTATCTGCCTGCACCTGTCTTTGCCTGCCAGTTGCCTGATAGACTCAGTCACTGAAGGAGCCTCTGGTAGTACTCAAGTTGCAGGAGGTAGATTCTCAGTGAGTCACCAGATAGGGGTGAGTAGTGTTCACCAGATTTATACCAGTTCAAACTCAGTGCTAGTGCTGGGCCTAAGGCTGCTCAGCAAATATTCCAGGGTATATGAAGTCTAGCTGCCACCCACTGGGTGCTACAGACCTTTGTGGTGGGGTGTGGTCTCAAGTAGTCATCAGGGGAGTTTCAGAGGAGCATATCAGGCCCAAATAGACCAAGATTTAGCTGTGTAAAGGGAGGGCTCTGTACCAGTGGGACATTTGAGGGAAAAATGGCCTTGGTCTTAGAGCCACACAACTTAAACTGTCCAAGATTCTGCCATGAACTGGAGCTCTAGAGGGAAGGACTGCCAGGGCAGTGGTCCCCTCCCACAGCCAAACCAGTCAGTCACTGACACCCCTCTCTCTCTGTCCAGAGCTCTACACCCTGGCCCAGGTAGCTGACTCCTCTGCAGGATGCGGCAACAGGGAGCCCAGAGGGAGGGGCCGTTGCATTCCCCCCAGGCTGATACCTTGAGGAGGGGAGTGCTATCCAAGAAAGATAGCATCTGCGGTTTAGGACAAGGTCTCACTACAAGGATCTCAGTGGCTGTCTCTTCAGCTTTCTCCCCAGAGCCACAAATCCCAGTCTCTCCTCACATGACTCCAGTCCTCTCTGTCCTTCCTCTGCCAGAGCCCAGGGTGAGTGGCTGCAAATGAGATTTTGTGTGTTAACCCTTTAGAAGGGCATCTGTGTCTCTAGTGGTCTCTCTGGCTGACAGAATCCCTGCTGATTTTCACAGTAAGTTATGTGGTTTCCTCTTCGTGACTCTGGTGCTGTGGGCTGGGGATCCTGGCCTTGGGGTGAGATGCCACTCCTCATGGGGAATGTTTGCCTCTGAGATATGCCTCCAGAACCTCAGCCACCACCCCCAGGGGAGCAGGACCAGCCCTTTTTGCATCTCTGCCCTTGATACCAGTCTTGATATGGCTTCTGAGAATCCTTGCTTATAAGACTTCTCTTCAACTAGTCTTCAGTTGGTTATTCAGGTTGATTGTTCTGTATTTTAGTTGTAATTCCAGTTTGGTTCTGGGAGGAGGCTAAGTGTAACGTCCATCTAGTCCACCACCATCTTGGATCTCTTAAATTTCTTAAGGACTTTAAACTATGTCCGAATTTTTTCTGTCATTTCCTTTCAGTTTCCGTGGACTTTAAGTTCAACACTCAGCTAAGGTCTGCTAGTTATCTTTCAAAAAATAAAACAAAGTTATAATAACACTGACTCAGAGACACTGATTCAATCTTTTAGATCTGTGTAACTTTAACCTTTTATATCCTTGATATCTTTAAATGATAATGCCTCCGTAGTCCATCTTCAGTGGACTAACTGATTAAATTGCAACAGTCTAGGATGTAACTATTTGTAAGCAAGTATATTACACATTGATATTTTATAATCCAATATTTTTTTTCTTCCTGGCAATATTTATTTTAACACTCTGCCTTTGGCTACCTTTTTCTCTTTCTTTTTTTGTAGTAATGTGTTACATTAACAACATAAAACTAATACAAACTTAGTTAAAATAACGGTGTTTCTTTCCCCATCCAACTTCAGGAACATCCTGAATTCTATCCATGGGCTCTAGGTTAAGAATTGTCACCATAACAGTTTGGGGAGTTACAAAGAGGAAGGAACCTGGGTCGCTGAATGACTTCAAGAAGCAAAACTGCCTGGGGCCTCTTTGTTATATTACCTTATCTTCTATTAACTCCTACGGGGAATAGGAAATTCCTTAAGAAGTAATAGAGAATGGATCTAAGGAAACCATAACTAGACAGGAGAAAGAAGCCATAGCACCTCAATTCATCAGCCTAAGGAGCAAACAGTGCTAGTGAACCATGGGCACTGGAAACTCAGAGAACACACTCAGCAAAGCCAAGAAACAAGGGGCTGAGTCTGATAAAGGCTGCATACCAGGGATCAAGGTCAGGGATGAGTGGAGAGATTAAGAATGGGGAGCCTGGGCCCCAGCAGTCAGTGGCCAGGCCTCTGCTTATGCTGCCAACTCCAAATTCTGAGACCCAAGGTGGGTGCCTCTGGTTTTAGTGACTTTCTGGTCTACCTTCTCAGCATCTTGGAACTCAGAACTCCCTTGTGCTTTTCAGCTTTCCTCACCCCGGAATCTTTAGTTCCCTTAGGTTAAAATTTCCAACTCCAACTCAGCCTCCCACTGCCAGCCTCTTTAAACCCCCACTCCCAAACTGAGCATGCCCTGGCCTCATCTGGAATGGGTAAGGATCCTGACACATCTTTTCATTATGGTTCCACCTTGAATTAAAGATATGAAAGTTTCTCAAGAGTATTACACTTATAGATAATGTATTAGGGTATATGTGCACAGAGTATCCAACATTTTATAACAGCTAAGCAGTAATAAAGCAACAGTGCTTATCTAGCAAAAGATAAGTAACATGGCATATATTTCAAAATCCTCAAGGAAGCTATAATTGAATGGTACAATAATCCCAATAGAGACAATTAACTTCAGTTTCGTTACAACTATTTATACAATTTACCCTCCATTTGAGACCTTTTAATATGCCTGTATTATGCCATTGTTCTTAATGAGAAAACTACTTAAAATATATTTATAGATGTATATACAATGGTTAGATGAATCAAAAATTGATCAATTAGTAGATTGTGTTTAGACTGACACTTTTTAACCTAATTTATAAATCATAAATAACATAAATTATTAGAGATTTGTTAAACCCGCCACAGTGATACAACAGCAGTTCATTTATTCTGGAAACTGGTTGTTCTTAACTTCACTTTTAATCAAGTCTGCTTAAGAAATAAACTGTCAATGAGGCTGGGTTTTTTTGCTGTCTGATACAGCAGTATACGTCAATCCAAATTTGTCTAGTTTATGTTGCAAACTATGGAGCATTGCTTATACATTAAGCTAAACGTTATTAGATCCCTGAATGTGAATGTCTTGCAAGAGTTAAAAAATTGGAGTCTAGCCTTGATTCTGTTACAAGCTAGTTTTTTGAATCAGAGCCTCTCAATCTGTCTGAGGGCTTTTCAACATCTACAGAAGGAGGAGGCTGGGTCCATGGTTGTGAGGTTGGCTCCAGCTTTGCATTCTTTAGTCCATAATACAGCTTCCTTTTTTAAGTTACCCATATGGTTTCTAACATTCTTAAACATGAGCTTTGTTTTACGTGATGAAGAGTTGATTTCTCAAAAAATAGTTATTAGGCACTTTTAATCCTAGATCAATGCTCCCAAATCTAAGCCTGGTAAAACATTTACCACAATCATTGAATATAATAACTCAGTTGGCTACTTTCTTTACCCATGCACCATTCATTAGCCTACTTGCCTTTCAATTCATTCCCATTTCCATCCAGCTCTGCTCTGCTTTACAGGGGTTGCACACAGCAATCTGCATTTTCCAGGCTCCCTTGCCATAGCAGCCATGGAGGATAAGATGCTCATACCTTCCTTCAAGAGAAAAACTCCCTTCCGTAGGGAGTTTGGGAAGCTGAGAGCATACAGCTGTGGTGCCTTGGAATCTGCCTCAGCATTGGAGCTGAGGACCCTTGTTACTTAGGGAGCCCAGTCAAGGACTGAGCATGGTGGGGACACAAGACCTCTCTATGGAGAATCTGTGCTGGAGCAAACTGTCACAGCAGTTGAGTCTTTCTCAAACCTATGACAGTCTTGAGTCCCTGCTACCCAATGCTCTCATCTGTGCCCTCTCCTTTTACAGGCCTCACTTTAGCATTGGGTCTGAAAGCTTTCCCTGCTACTCCTTTTTCTTCTCTCTTTATCTTTCACAGGTAAATTTACCTCCAATAAATCTCTTGCATTTTGAAATTTATTTAATATCTACTTCCCAAAAGATATAAACTTACACATTTGTCAATTACTTCTGACTTCATTCAGCCAATGGAATATACTAGAGGGAGATTGGAAGGAGGAAGGAAGAGAGAAAATGAGGAACGTCCTCCTCCCCTCCTCCTCCACTATGCAAGGCATGCCAGCAGTGGCCGTGGCTCCTCGGTAGCACCAGACCTGGCTAAAGGGCTAATTTTCCCGTGGGTCTCAATTCTTGTCAAATGAAGTGGCTTCTAGGCTTCAGAAATACGTCCTGCTCCCAACTGCTTTTGGGGTAATAGTAGCTCTCTGGATTGGTAACATCTTGGCTGCCTCACCATCCTTTATCCCAAAGACAGCTATGTGATTAAAAGTAGTTACTAAACACTCTGTTTTGCAGAATACCTCTGTTGCCTACATGAGATCTGGGTCACTGAGGGAATGGCAGTTTCCCAATTCTTCAACAGTTTTCTTTCAAACTGCCTTCTGGAATTGGCTTTTTTGAGCCCTGTATACTTTGCCCTTCTGGTAACAGATTGCTTCCCACTTTTCTTCTATAAAGTCACTGAATTTGAGAACAGTCTGACAGTGACCAGAGGGGGAGGGGAGGGAATTTCAGGGGAAAAGGGGAACGGTTTAGAGCAATAAGTATAAAGGACTCATGGACAAAAACTATGGGGGGTGGAAATGGGAGGAAGGTGGGGAGGGCTGGGGTGTGGGCTGGGGGTGGGGTAAAAGACAGAAAACTGTACAATATCAACAATTAAAAATGCTAATTAAAAAAAGAAAATACAATAAAGATTAAATAAAATTTAAAAAAAAAAAGCGTGTCTTCTCTCCCTAGTTGTGCCCAAATTGAGGCATGTACCTCTCTGTCCCCAGCCGTGGGGTTACAGGGATGAAACCCAGCCTTAGTAATCAGAATTGCTAGGGATTCTGGGGAGATAGGACTCTCTGTTTGAGTCTGTGGTCATCAAGGACTATGCAACCCTGTACCTGCTGGGGTCATTTTTCTGGAAAAACCCTGTCTGTGGGTGTGGCAAACATTGAAGAAGACCAACTTAAGAGATAGAGACCTGATAACATTTGTTAAATTCCTGGATAAATGTGGGAAGAGGGCACTTTTACTGCAAATTACAACCCTACTTATAAAACTCCCAAACTATTTATTTATTTTTTTAATGACAGTTGACATTCAATATTATATTAGTTGCAGATGTACGGCATCATGGTCAGACATTTATATCACTTGTGAAGTGATCCCCCATAAGTCTAGTACCCACCTGTTACCGTACATAGACAAAACTCTAATTGCAAAAGTCCTTCTCTTCCAGCTTGCTGAAGAGGAAATTTGAGTGGCATTGTTGGTGGGAGGGGGAGGTTGCTGGGAATAAAATGAATTTGGGGTCATAGGCATAGAAAAGAAGGACACATCTGGGTGCTGGATGTTTGCAGAAAAGTGAGGGAACTTCGAAAACATCCAGCAGAAGTTGACTTATCTCTACATTTTCATTTATGAGTTTCTGGCCCTTTCTGCCACCTATAATGTCTGCTGCAAAATCCATTCTTTTTATTATATTGTGACAAGTCTTCCCTAACTCTTTGAAATCAGAGCCCTTTATTTTTGCCACCCGCTGGTGCTGACATCTGTGACTAAGCTCTCTAGCTTCTTTGGGATTTTTTTGAACCAGATGCCATAAATTAAAGAATATTGCTAAATATTAAACTGTTTATTCATGAAACAGCAACATTATCTGTTGTAGGAAGTAAAACAGATTTTAAATGCTTATGAGTGAATCGTTGAAAATAACATTTAAATAACCATCCATGTTTACCTTGACTTTGAATGAATTGCTTTAGTATATGTTGCATTAATGTCATTGAACATTCAATCTATGCCATGAATGGATAAGTTTCTGACTGTACCTCAACATCAGCTGGAACTGAAGATCAGTGATTTTCTTTTTACTAATTTGAATAATGTTTACAGTGCTACGCATGGCATCCCCATGAATTATTTATTTTATACCTAGAAGTCTGTTCCTCTTATACTCCTTCATCTTTTCACCCTTCCTTCTCCCACCCCCTACCTCTGGAAACCATCAGTTTGTTCTCTGTATCCATGAGTCTGTTTCTGTTCTGTTTTATTCATTTGTTTCGTTTCTTAGATTCCACATATAAGTGACACCATACAGTACTTGTCTTTCTCTGTTTGACTTATTTCACTTAGTGCAATACACTCTATTTAGATCCATCCAAGTTGTCACAAAGGGCAAGATTTTATTCTTTTCATGGTTGAGTCATATTCCTGTGTGTGTGTGTGTGTGTGTGTGTGTGTACATACTTACTGTATATACCACATCTTTATAGATTGATCTGTTCATGGACGTCTACATTGCTTCCATAGCTTGGTTATTGTAAATAATGCTATAGTGAACATAGGGATACATGTATCTTTTTGAATTAGTGTTTTGGATTTCTCCAGATAAATATCCAGAAGTGCAATTGATAGTTTGCATGGTAGTTCTATTTTTAATTTTTTGAGAAACCTCCATACTTTTTCCAGAGTGGCTACACCAATTTACAATCCTACCAACAGTGCACAAGAGTTTCCTTTTCTCCATCCTGGCCAACACTTGTTATTTGTTGACTTTTTTTAAATAATAGTCATTCTGACAAGTTTGAGGTGATATCTCGTGGTTTTTCCCTGATGATTAGTGATGCTGAGGATCTTCTCATGTCTGTTGGTTATGTTATGTCTTCTTTGGAGAAGTGTCTGTTCAGGTCCCTTGCTCATTTTTTTAAATCATATTGCTTGATTTTTTTGATGTTGGGTTATATGAGTTCCTTATAAATTTTGGATATTAATCCATTTTTGGATATATCATTTGCCTATATATTCTCCCATTCATAGGTTGTCTTTTAATTTTTTGATGGTTTTTGTCTTTACTGTGCAGAAATATTTTAGTTTGGTGTAGACTCATTTGTTTATTTTTGCTTTTGTTGTTCTTGCCAGCAGAGGCATATCCAAAAACAGACTGCTAAGACTGATGTCGCAGAGTTTACTATGTTTCTGTCTAGTCCCTGCTACTCAGCGGGATACTTTCTTTATCCATGCGCCAGTCATTAAGCCTATATGCCTTTAGATTCATTCCTGTTACCTGCTCTGCTCTGCTTTTCTAGGATTGCACACAGCAATCTGCATGTTCTATGATTTTGGGTCTGATATTTAAGTCTTTAATCCATTTTGAATTTATTTTTGTATATGGTGTAAGAAAGTGATCCAGTTTTATTTTTATGTGCATTTGTTTAGTTTTCTCAACATCATTTACTTAAGAGACAGTCATTTCCCCATTGTATATTCTTGCGTCCTTCATTGTATTTTAATTGACCATATAAATAAAGGTTTATTTCTGGGCTCTCTATTCTGTTGCATTGATCTATATGTCTATTTTTATTTGTTCCAGTGCCAGGCCATTTTGATTATTATAGCTTTGTAGTATAGTTGAAATCAGGGACCGTAATACTTTTATCTTTGTTCTATCTATATATGTTCTTATACATTATAAAAACTTATATATGTTTTTGTACATTATAAAAACTTATGTATGTTTTTATATAGTATGTCTTATGATAATACCATGTTTGATAACAATGATTAAAAAGGTATATATTTTATGCGGACTGGTCTTTCTCTTCCAGCAAGATTCTCTTTCTCTTATTGCTGGGGGTGGGGCATGAAAGGGAAAATAGGCTCTTATTTCCCATTTGTCTGTCTATCAGAGGGAGCAGGAGCTTGTGAATACCTGTGCATGGGATATCTTTGCCTTGCTAAATGCAATCTTTAATTGTCTATCTCTTTGGTTGACTGGAGGTCCATGAGTGCAGGGTTTGTCTATGGACTTTTCTCTGGTCTATTCCCAGTGCCAAGACATTGCCTTCCTCAGCACAGGTGCCCCAAACCTTTCTGGAAAGTATAGCATTTGCCCATGAAATTATCATTGAGTAAATGCACTCCTCAAGGTTTTTACTCAAAATTCAAAACCTCAAATTGTTTCTTGTTTTCTGTATGATTTTGGGTAAATTACATCTCTCAGACTCATTTTTCTCACTATAAATTTTTATAAGGTTTTACTGAGGATCAAGGACAATGAGGTAAAATACAAAGCATGGTATTTTCTGTCTCAGTGGTTGCCATTTCAGGGATCTTCTGTAGCATTGAAGATGTATTATAAACTTGTATTAAAAGGCTAAAATGTTCCTACCGACTTTTCCCCCCACTATCAAAGATGTTCAGGCATTCTCCCATGTTTGTTATTCCACTACAGAATCCAGTTGTATAGGGAGGACTGAAGAAAAAATAGTTCATCAGCCCAATTATTTATAAACAAAAGTGTAATACAAGTTAGCAGCATACAAAAGATAGTAAAAGAAAGAAGAAAAGCAGTTAAATGCATTGGCTATAGTACTCAAACCTAAAAAGCGTGATTTGCACCAGTGTAAGCACATGTGAAGGGACAGCCAGATTGCACGTTTTCCCGTGTTTCACATTAGATCTCAGTAAACTTTCCACATCCATAAAGTATTATAACAACACGTCAAGGCAGTTTTAGATTTAACGGTAGAATGCACATTCTAGCGCAAGGGGGATAAACTTAGCTGGGCAGAAATGAAGGTACTTTTCAGTTGAGAAGAAACAGGAGGTACTGAAATTTCAACTGCTGTCAGAGCAAAGGAAAACAGTACCTGGATGTTTGGGGATTCCTTTGGCACTGGTCTGTAATGAGGTGTAGGAAACTAAAGCCAGACACATGTTGTTATGATTTTGCCAGCCACAGGAAAAATTTCACATAATTTTAGGTGTGTTCTTTTTTGAAATTATCCCCACCCTCTTGTAATTTCAAGATTAATTGGCATCTCCTAGATTGTTACTTCACAGATAAAATATTAAAAAACAAAAAAGATAAAATTAAAAAGTTAAATAAATTTGTTCAGTAACTAGAACTTCATGGTTGAGTTATATAATTTTTATGAAGGTATGAGATATTTAGATAGCCTGTTTTTAAACAAATCATTTTGTGTTGCCCACTGCTTCTTCATGTTCCACCTCTTGCAAACAGTTCTCTGCAAACTCCAACTTAGAATTCCTTTTCTCTCCCTCTCTCCTCTCCAGCTCCATTGTTTCCTTCTTTTCAACACATTTATTGAAAAGTTACAGTTGGGTAGGTACTCCATTAAAAGCTTTTAAGAAATTATTTCTTATTTTTCATAATAAACTTGGGAGGTAAGTTATATTTTCCTCCATTAAACAAGCAATGGCTACTAAGAATTAAGAAAGGGAAAGTAAGAATTTTGTGTTAAATCCATGCAAGTAGGAGGTGTAGAGCCAGGCTTCATCTTCATGGTAACTCCAGATTCCATGTTCTTATACTCTGAGCAATGCTGTCTTTTAGTGGTGTGCAAAGAATGTCAACATATCATGATAAATGTTTTTATATGTACATAAACAGTGTGAGTAGTCTCGTAAATATTAGAAATCTGCATCACACATTTTGCCAAATATGCATTTTACAGCAAGTCAGAGGATGGTTGAGCATTTTAATATGAAAGGTTGGAAACTTACCTTTCCAAAACAGCTCCACTTGATTTGATATAACATGCCTTAGTTTTCTACATTAAAATTGCAAAATGTTACTCTCGGATGATTTTATAGGTCTTAGGCCAAGTAGTGAAGTGATGAAGAAAACAGAGAACTTTAATGTGTAATTAAAAATAACTTCAGGTGGGCTGAAAGGTACTCTTCCTTGCTGTATATTTACCAGTTGAATTGTAAGAATAGAGCTGGCATTGCTTAGCAAAAAACTTTTGTTTTGTCTACTTATGTCTGTGTTCTTAGTATTGTTTGGAAGATTTTGTCTCAGCACAGAAAAAATAATGTGCTAAAATTTTTATTAAACCAATGTACCAGTGAAACTCAATGTTTACACAGGCTGACCAGAAATGAAATGAACAGAAGTAATCTTTTATTTCTTATATATCCAATAACATTTCAGGCTATACAGGATGACTACGTATATGAAAACATATACATTACCTTGGAAAATTTTAACTACTTTTGGACCAGTGACAACAGTTATGCATATAGTAACTTGCTACAATTTTAAGTATCATTAACTACTGCCTTGTAAATCTTAATCTGTTTAGCTCAGGGAAAGCGTAATCATCTTTTTCCTGGCAAGAAACTATTGTAGGCACACCTTTTTTTTAATTGATAATATTGTCTGCTGCACATTTCAAAAGACTTTCTTGAGGCTTTGCCTGTGTTAGAAGCAAGCTCCAGCAACTCCAGTTATATAAATGATGCCATAAATTATATAATGTTCTTTTTCAATAAAGCAGAGTATCCTTAGACTACAAATTAATTCCCTAAATTTATATTACCCAGAAGATTAAAAACTGTTAAAAACTAGAATCTCAAAGATGATTATAAGAAAGTAAAGAATTCAAAATAATTAAAGAAGTCTTTCTTTGTATTTTAGAATTTTACATGGTAAATATCACTTGAGTTTTAATTTTGCATTATTAAATGCAAATATATTGCATTTAATAATAATTTTGCATTATTAAATGCAAATATATTCTATATTGCACTATAGAAATATACTTTAATATGGACCTAATGCCACAATTACGTGTATAAATCCATATGTGTATATGTATATGCATACCAGTAGCTTGTTTCTTAATAAGGTACTGGTACATATATTTTGATACATATCTCTCCCTGGCCTCAATTCTTTATTCTATTGGCACATGAAATTCTTGTTTTGTCCAAATGTATCAGAGGATCTTGGAATTTGTATGAGCAAAGGTATGTGAAAGTTGCTCTAGAAAAAAAAGTTTGTTCCCTATATCAAGGCATTTAAGCTGCATTTACATAGTAATGTGGGGAGCAGAAGCACTGCTGTTAGACATACATGAGTTCAACTTCCTCCTTTGCCAGTTCATTGGCTGGACTTGCTTGAGCCTCATTTTCCCCTCAGTGTTCCCATCTAAAATGAGGATGATAACTTTTATTACACAAAAGTGGTATGAAGATGCATGTGAGTGAAATTAAATGAAAAATTAAAGCAGGTACAGAGGTAGTATAGCTAATGATGATAATGATAGTGGTAGTGGTGCTGATGCTGCTGATGAGAAAGTGTACTATTACGAGCTATGTGCCAGGCACTGTATCAGGTGCTTTACATACATGCTTTTAAATCTCTCAGCAGCCCCACTTACACAATTTAGTGTTCCCCATTTACACAAGGCAGACAATTCTTGGGAAAATTAAAAAGAAAATTGTCAAAGTACCACCATTAATGAATGATAACATGGGATTTTGAACCCAGATTTTTGTAATACCAAAACTTGTTTTTTTCCCCCCATACTTATATGAAACCTCTGGTACAGTATCTGGCAAAGAGAATGTATGTACTCAGTAAGAGTAGACACTCTTGTGCATTACTGTGCATATATGTGTGTATGTATATGTATATGTATATGTATATGTATATGTATATGTATATGTATATGTATATGTTTTTCCTAGAAGTAAGGGTTTCCTTCTGTTGGTTACCCCATGGGAAGTAGCTTTTCAGATTCAAATGTTACCACATTGCTATGTGACCCATACCAAAGTCATTGCTTCTTATTTTCATTATTGTAAATTTTCCTCATATATTTCTTTCAAGTATTTTTGATATGAAGAAATCAATATTGATCAGAGTACTTCAACTTTTCAATTAATTATGACAACAAAGAAGCAGTAATGAGAATCTGGCCTCAATGCCATTGAGAATCTTTGTGTTTCTGAGGTACTTAAGCTTGATATTATGTATAATCTCTTTAAATTTCACATTACTTTTAATAAAGGTATTTAAAAATATACAAGAGAAAAAAGACTAAATGTGGGTGAGTCTTGACAATTTTTTAAAACATCTAAATATAATAACAGTAAATAAATGCTTCTGCATAATCTTCTTAGTAAATAGTTTCTTTTTCTTCATATAAAGATATAATTAACAAATATTTAAAGAATGTTATATAATTATTCTGTCCACATTGGAATTTGCTTGAAATGCGCTTCCTCTGAAATAGTTACTTCACCCTTTTTTTTTTAAATGGAGACACTTCTATGATAAAAAATATTAATGAAAAGGAGTGCCAAATTATCTGCCTATCTGGAGCACCTTCCTGTTTCAGTAAGCATGCAGAAGTTCTCCCCAGAATTGCCTGTTAACTGGGAAGTTCATTGTGTGTGTGCTCAGAGAAGAAGAATAAGCTGCATACATATCTCTGAGAGCCACTGATGCAGAGATGAAAATCCAAACCATGGGATTTGGTGGAATTAAATGAGCAAAAAGTATAGATTAGGGAATAAATGATGTCTAAAACTAAGCTTGGTGCATCTCTAGTATCTAATGTTCAAGTAAATGAGAAATGGACTAGCAAAGTGGGGAGAGAGGTAGGAGGGATTTCTCAGAAGATTAGGCAAGAGCATATTTTAGAAAGAAGGGAGTGGCCAATTGAATGCTATTGAGAGTTAAGTAAGGTGAGGAAAAAATGTTAGATTTAGCAAAAGGGAGATTATCTGCAACAGACAGATCATCACCAGACCTTGTGTCCCAGATTGCCCAACGAAAGTGCCCTCTAGTTATTGATAACTTTAGGAATGATCATTCAGCAGAGTGATACAAGTCAAATTTGAATAGATTAAGGAATGCATAGGAGGTAAAGAAATGGAGACATTAATGGTAGATAATTTCTTAACAGAAGTGTGACTATAAAAGGCAGGAAAGAGTAGGACCTTGGATAGAATGAAATGTGAGGTCAAAGGATTTTTTTAAAGGTAGAAGACAGACCTGACTATAACTCATGGTAATATCTGCCAGGGCAAGAGAGGGTGAAAAGATTCAAGAAAGATGGACATGTAACGGGGAAAGTCTTCAGAAAATGTTCCAGAATACAGGAGGCAGTTGAGTCCTACAGAGGAGGAGGAGGGGCACTTTAACAACTGCAACGAATGGGGGAAGAAGGTATAGGAGTGCAACTGATAGTGAACATAGATGTTTGCAG
The DNA here is from genome assembly GCA_039655065.1 of Glossophaga mutica. Taxonomy (NCBI): domain Eukaryota; kingdom Metazoa; phylum Chordata; class Mammalia; order Chiroptera; family Phyllostomidae; genus Glossophaga; species Glossophaga mutica. The sequence continues at coordinate 83,051,599 of CM077304.1, forward strand.
ATGGAAAGTTAAGGTGATTACAATCTGTTGACGTATTTTGATGTAGGGGACGAGAATATTTGCTGATAATGAAAGGGTGAGGTGGAAGTGTTATGGGTTCAACTAAATAAAGAAGGTATGGAAAGCTAATGCATATGTAGTGTCTGAGTGAGAGCTGAATACAATCCTGCATTAGAATTCCTTGACAGTATTCAGGGCACAGTTGAAGGACATGGCCATCACTTAAAATGATACCAATATGTCCTCCATGTGATTTGCTCCAGCAGCACTCAGTTTCCTGGTGCTAAGCACAGAGAAGACAGATGCATCACTTAATATAGAAATAAAGTTTTGCCAGATAGATGTATTAAAAGGACAAAGGGGGGGAAAGATGTAAAAATTGCCAGTACAATGACAGAGATGATAAATCATGAAATCTAAACTTGAGAGGGAGATAAGCAAATCCAGGATGGGATTTATAGACAGGGAGAAAATAAGACGAATAGCTTTCCACTTTTGAGGTCATAATGGAAAGAGTTGGACCGGCAAGATGAAAAGATTGGAGGCTGTGGTCAAATCTGAGATGTTTGACTGAGTGATTTTGAAAGCAGAAGTAAAGCAGTCATCGCCAACAGCATAATTTACCTGCTACCTTAAGAGAAACATAAGTAGGTACTCTGCTTTCTCATCTCTGTCCTAGATCTGAAGAACTCAAGAAAGCAAGGCACTCAAAATGTATACATGAATATTTTGCTTCTACTATTTATATGTAACTCAGAAAATTTAAGATACTGGATTTTTTTTAAAAAATCTGCCTCCCTCCTACCCCCAGACTTACTGAGATACAACTGACATGTAACATTGTGTAAGTTCAACATGTACGTGATGATCTGATACATGCATATATTGTGAAACAATTACCACAATAAAGTTGATTAACACATCTATCACCTCACATAATTACCCATTTTGTGTGTGTGGTGACAACATTTAAGAGGTAGTCTCATGGCAACATTCAAGTATGCAGTACACTATTGTTCTCTATATTAGATTCTCAGAACTTATAACTAGAAATTTGTACCCTCTGATCAATATCTCCTTCTTTCCCATACTTCCCAGTCTCTGGCAACCACAACTACTCTATTTCGGCTTTGTTACATTCCTCATATAAGAGAGGCCACACCATCTTTGTCTTTCTCTGTCTAATTTACATGCTTTGCATGATGCCCTCAAGATTCATCCAGGTTGTCACAAATGTCAGCATCCTTCATTCTCATAGCTGGATAATATTCCATTCTATGCATATAACACATATTCTTCACCTATTCATATATCAGGGACACAAGTTGTTTACATGTCCTGACTGTTATAAATAATGCTGCAATAAACATGGGGGTGGAGAAATCTCTTCAAGGCAGCACTTTCATTTCCTTTGGGTATAAGCCAGAAATGGACCCGCAGGGTCATATAGTAGTTCTATTTTTAATTTTTTGAGGAAACTCCATAATGTTTTTCATAGTGGCTTCATCAACTTACATTCCCAATAAGAGTACACAAGGGTCCCTTTTCTCCACATCCCCATTAATACTTATCTTTTTTTCATAATAGCCATTCCAACAAGTATGATTTGCATTTACCTGATGATTAGTGATGTTAAGCATTTGTTCATGTATCTGGTGGCCATTCTACTGTCTTTTCTTGGAAAAATGTCGGGACAGGTCCTTGGCTCATTTCTTAATTGGATTATATATTTTGAATACTAACCTCTTAACAAATTTATGGTTTACAAACATTTTCTCCCCTTCCATAGGTTGCCTTTCAATTTTGTTTTTGATTTTTTATGTACAGAAGCTTTTTAGTTTGATGTATTCTAGCTGGTTGATTTTTGCTTTTGTTGTTTGTGCCTTTGGTATTAAATTCAAATTATCATTGCCAAGAGCAATGTGAAGGAGGTTCTCCCCTGTGTGTTTTTTTTTCCCTAGAAGTTTTATCATTTTATCATTTCCGGTCTTATATTTAAGTCTTTAATCTATTTCAGGTTCAATTTTGTGAGTGGTGAAAGATAAGGGTCCAGTTTCATGCTTTTGTATGTGAATATCCAGTTTTTCCAGCACCAATAATTGAAGAGACTATTTTTTTCCCAATGAGTATTCTTGATTCCCTTGTCGAATATTAGTTGAGTATATGTGCATGGATTTATTTTTCTGGGATCTCAATTCTGTTCCATTGCTCTATGCATTTGTTTTTTATGTCACATTGTTTTGTTTACTACAGCTTTGAAATACAGTTTGAATAATGAAGTGTGGTGCCCCAGCATTGTTTTGAATACCTGAAGTCTTTTGTGGTTGTACATGAATTTAGGATTTTTTATATTATGTGAAAATGCCACTAGAATTTTGATAAGGATTGCATTGAATCTATGCCATTTTGGGTAGTGTGGACATTTCAACAATATTCTTTTAGTGCATGAACATGGAATACCTTTTCATTTATTTGTGTCTTCTTTAATTTCTCTCATCAATGTTTTATAGTTTTCATTATACAGACATTTTACTTCCTTGGTTAAATTTATTCCTAGCTATTTTATTATTTTTGATGCAATTGTCAGTAGGTTGTTATTCTAATTTCTCTTTCTCATAATTCATTCTTAATATATGGAAACAACTGATTTTTGTATATTGATTTTTTATCCTGAAACTTTACTGAATTAATTTATTATTCTAACAGGTTTTTTTGTTTTTGTTTTTAGTGTAGTCTTTAGGGTTTTATATATTAACATTATGTAGTCTGCAAACAAAGATAATTTTACTTTTTCTTTTTGATTCGGGTGCCTTTTATTTTTTTTTTTTCTTGCCTAACTTCTCTTGCTGCAACTTCCTGTTCTAAGCTGTAAAGAAATGGTGAGGGTAGGTATCCTTGTCTTATTCCTGATTTTTGAAGATAAGCTTTTATTTTTTCATCATCATTAAGATGTTATCTGTGGGCTTGTCACGTATGGCTTCTGTTATGTTGAGGTACATTCCTTTTATACCTATTTGTGAGTTTTTATCATGAATGGATGTTCAGTTTTGTCAACTGTGTTTTCTGCATTATTGAGATGATTATACAATTTTTATCTTTCATGGTGTTAATCTGGCATATCATATTATTTATGTCTGTTGAACAAGTTTTGCATTTCGGAGGTAAATCCCCTTAATCATGGTGTGATTCCTTTGATATATTGTTGAATTCTGCTTGCTAGTGTTTTGTTGAGGATTTTTTAACCTATAGTATCAGGTGTATTGGCCTATAATTTTCTTTCTTTTCAGTGTTCTTGTCTGGCTTTGGTATTATGATAATGCTGCACTCATAAAATAAGTGTGGAAGTGTTCCCTTATCATTAAATTTTTGGAAGAGTTGGAGAAGAATTGGCATTAATTGTTCTTTAAATGTTTGTTAGAAATCACCTGTGAATCCATCTGGTCCCAAGCTTTTCCTTGGTGGGAGGTTTTGATGACTTGCTATTGCTGTGTTTAGATTTTTCTATTTATTCATGACACAGTCTTGGTAGGTTGTATGTTTCTAAGAAAGCATTTCTTCTAGGTTCACTGATTTGTATAATTGTTTATGCTCATATCAGACTCTTATGATCCTTTGTGTAACTGTTGTATCAGTTGTAATGTCTTCTCTTTCTTTCATTTGCCATTTTATTTGTCTTATCTACTTGTTTTAGTTAGTCTAACTAAAGATTTGTCGATTTTATTTACCTTTTCAGAAAACCAGATCTTAGTTTTGTTGATTTCTTCTATTATCCTTCTGGTCTCTATTTCACTTAATTCTGCTCTAATCTTTATTATTTCCTTCCTTCTGCAACCTTGGTCTTGGATTGTTCCTTTCTTATTTCCTTGAAATATAAAACTAGGTTGTTTATTTTTTAAATTTCCAGTTTTCCTGCTGTTATTTGTTTCTAATTTTATACCATTGTGGTCATAAAAGATATTTAATATGTTTTCAGTCTTTTAACTTGTTAAAACTTGCTTTGTGGCCTAACATGTGATCTGTCCTGAAAAATGTTCCATATGCACTTGAGAACTATGTGTATCCTGCTGTTGTTGGGTAGAATATTTTGTACTATATATGTATTTCACTTCCATTTGCTATACAGTGTTATTCAAGTCTACTGTATCCTTATTTATTTTCTCTCCAGATTATCTATTTAGTGTTGCAAATGGGTATTAAAATCCCCACAATTATCAGGTTGCTGTTGGTTTCTTTTTTTTAGTTCCGTTAATATTTGCTTTATATATTTAGGTGCTCAGATGTTGAATGCTATATATTTACAATTATATTGTCTTGATGAATTGTCCCCTTTGTATCATATATTGATGTTCTTTGTCTCTTGTGACAATTTTGACTTAAAGTCTATTTTGTCTGATATAAATATAGCCGCTTCTATTCTTTTGGTTTACATTTCACTGGACTATCTTTTTTCCATTCCTTCACTTTCGACCTATGTGTGTCCTTAAATCTAAAGTGAGTCTGTTGTAGGCAGTATATAATTGGATCTTGTTTTTTAAAATAAATTCAGTTACTCTGTCTTTTGATCAAAGAATTTAATCCATTTACTTTTATGTAATTAGTGATATGTAATTAATGACTTACTATGAGCTTTTGGTTAATTGTTTTCTGACAGTTATATAGTTCCTTTGTTCATTTCTTCTCTTCTTACAGTCTTCCTTTGTGATTTGATTATTTCCTTTGGTGATATGCTTTAATTTATTTCTTTATCTTATTATATAAAGTAAAAAGATCATGCATTTGTAGTGTAGTTTTCATTACTGAGAATTGTCTGCCTGATGTCTGTGTCTTATGCATGAGTGTTTGTTATAGGACCATTGAGATGCCTCTCAAAGGAACATCATTTGCCAAAGAAAGAAAACTTCAGCCCAATATTGCTGATGAACATAGACACTAAAATCCTCAACAAAATATTGGCAAACCACATCCAACAATACATTAAAAAGATCATACACCATGACCAGGTAGGATTTATCCCAGGGATGCAAGGATAGTTCAACATTTGCAAATCAGTAAATGTAATACATCACATAAACAAAAGCAAAGACAAAAATTACATGATCATATCAATAGATGTGGAAAAAGCATTTGATAACGTAAAACACCCATTTATGATAAAAACAGTCAGCAAAGTGGGAATAGAGGGAGCATTCCTCAACATAATAAAGGCTGTATATGAGAGACCTACAGCCAACATCATACACATCGGGCAAAAACTAAAATCTTTTCCACTAAGATCAGGAACAAGACAAGGTTGTCTATTTTCACCACTTCTATTCAATATAGTATTGGAAACCTTAGCCACAGCGATTAGATAAGACAAGGAAATAAAAAGCATCCAACTTGGAAAGGAGGAAACAAAACTATCATTGTTTGCAGATGACATGATAGTGTCCATAGAAAACCCTATAGACTCGGCCAAAAAGCTGCTTGACTTAATAAATGAATTTGGCCAAACAGTCGGATACAAAGTCAATATCCAGAAATTAACATTTTTGTATACCAAATATGAAACAACAGAAGCAGAAATCAAGAAAAAAATCCCATTTGATATAGCAAAAAGAAAAATAAAATACCTAGAAGTTAAACCTAACCAAGGAGGTAAAAGACCTGTATGCAGAAAACTATATACCACTGAAGAAAGAAATTAAGGAAGACACAAACAAATGGAAACACATACCATGTTCATGGATTAGAAGAATTAATATCAAAATGTCCATACTACCCAAAGCAATTTACAAATTCAATGCAATATCTATTAAAGTACCAATGGCATATTTCACAGATATAGAACAAACACATAGAACAAAAATTTATATGGAACCATAAATGACCTCGAATAGCTGCAGCAATTTTGAGAAAGAAGAGCAAAGCAGGAGGGATCACAATACCTATTGATACCAAACTGTATTACAAGGCCACTGTAATCAAAACAGCCTGGTACTGGTATAAAAACAGGCACATGGACCAGTGGAACAGGACAGAGAGCCCAGAAATAAACCCAAGTCTCTACAGTCAATTAATATTCAACAAAGGAGGCAGCAATATAAAATGGAGTAAAAATAGTCTCTTCAACAAGTGGTGTTGGGAGAACTGGACAGCTACGTGTATGAAATGAAACTTGAGCACCAACTTACACCATGCACAAAAATAAATTCAAGGTGGATAAAATATTTAAATATAAGCTGTGACACCATTAAAGTCCTAGAGGAGAATATAGACAGGAAAATCTCAGATATTTCACACAGCAACATTTTTACTGGTATGTCCCCTAGAGCAAGGGACATAAAGGAAAGAATAAACAAATGGGATCTCATCAAAATAAAAAGCTTCTGCACAGCTAAAGAAAACAGTATTAAAATAAAAAGAGAACCAACTGTATGGGAAAACACATTTGCAATGATACCTCAGGCAAGGGTGTAATCTCCAAAATATATAAAGAACTTGCACGACTCCACTCTAAGAAGACAAGCAACCCAATTAAAAAATGGGCAAAGGACTTGAACAGACACTTCTCCAAGGAGGACATACAGAGGATCCAGAGAGAAATGAAAAGATGCTCAGTATTGCTAGCTATCAAAGAGATGCAAATTAAAACCACAATGAGATACCACTTGACACCAGTCAGAATGGCCATCATAAATAAAGCAACAAACAGCAAGTGTTGGAGAGGTTGTGGAGAAAGGGGGACCCTAGTGCACTGTTGGTGGGATTGCAGACTGGTGCAACCACTATGGAAAGTAGCATGGAATTTTCTAAGAAAACTGAAAATGGATCTACCTTTTGACCCAGAAATTCCACTGCTAGGATTATATCCTAAGAACCCTGAAACACCAATCAAAAGAACCTATGCACCCTTATGTTTATAGCAGCACAATTTACAATAGCCAAGTGTTGCAAGCAACCTAGGTGCCCATCAGTAAATGAATGGATCAGAAAACTATGGTACATTTACACAATGGAATTTTATGCAGCAGAAAGAAAGAATGAGCTCCCACCCTTTGCCACAGCATGGATGGAACTGGAGAGCATCATGCTAAGCGAAATAAGCCAGGTGGTGAAAGACAAATACCATATGATCTCACCTTTAACAGGAACCTAATCAACAAAACAAAGAAACAAGCATAATATAACCAAAGACACTGAAATTGAGAACAGGCTGACAGTGACCAGAGGGGAGAGGGGAGGTAATTTCAGGGGAAAAAGGGAAGGGTTTAGAGCAACAAGTATAAAGGACACATGGACAAAAACTGGGGGGCAAGTGGAAATGGGAGGGAGGTGGGGTGGGCTGGGGTGGTGGACTGGGATGGGAGTAAAGCACAGAAAACTGTACAAGAAGAACAATTAAAATAAAAATTTTTAAAAGGAACATAGTTTTTAACTGTCAGTTTCCTTATCCTGTTCATGTTTGGTCAATAATCTTATAATAAAAAGGAAAGAGATTGTTAAGGTTAGAAATTAGAGATAAAAACGAAAGCAAAACAAAAAACTGTGTTCCTTTTCTTTATGTTCCTTGATGCCTTCCATTGCTAGCTTTACCTTTGATGACTGGCTTCAGTAGAGAAAGACTTTTGCTAGTCAATTCAGAGATTCTGAGGGTTTCTCAGACCTTTCGTATAAATGCACCCACTTTGTTGTTCCCTTTTAGGGGAGATGTCTTAAGATTCTGTGCCTTCTCTCAATCTTGCAAAGCCAGGCCACATGCTAAAAATCTCTTCTTTATTATCCCTAAGGCAATGCCCTGAAGAGTTCAAGGTTGTATCTTTCCCAATTGTGCAGAATTGAGCTGGCTATTATGATCTGAACCTGCTCCTCAAATCCATGTTCTGTCTGCAGGGACTTGCACATGCCCTCTGTGTGAATGCATTGCATGCAGTACACATTGGGATATGTGGGGTGCCAGCTGTGGGATGGCATGAGAGATGCAGAGGGTGCACATTTGTTGGTTCGTTGGTGGGGTTCTCTGCAGATAAATCATCCTGTGTAATTGAGGGAACTTCTGGGTGGAGTTGCTGACTTGATTAGCAGGATCCCTACCCAGATATTGAGGTTTATGTACTAGTTGCTGTAAGCCCCTAGCCATTCTCCCTGCTTTTAGCTGCCCCCAAGAGATTCAGCCAAACCCCTTTCGTTAGTGTTTGGCGTGAAGCTGGACAGAAGTGGGCCTCCTGGGCCACATCCCATAGGCTGAGAAAAGGTGCTCATTTTGCTCTCACTTTCCCTGATGGAAGAAAGAATTGTGGTTTGCCCTCAGAGCTGGACTCTCAGGTTCCCATGCAGGTATCCTCATCTATGGATGGTTGCCAAATTGGTGTTTTTGTTGCGAGATGAGGGCTGGAACTTCTTATTCCATCATCTTGCTGATGTCATCTTTGTAAAAAATCCTGTTTAAAAGTGTCCCTGAGTTGTTAAAATAATAATAGTAATCAATACTTAACAGTTAACAAAGTGCTTTTCATGGGCTATAATTGTTTAAATTCTTAAAACCTCTTCCTGAAGTAGATAGTATAATTTCTACTTCACAGAATATTTAACTATAGTCAGAAAATTGAATTTAAGACTAATGCCTCACATAATTAAATACAAAACCCAAATCTAAACCTTGGTTCTTTGTTATTTAAAACAGTGCCCTTGAGTTTTGCCATGTTTTCCTAGTAGATAACATATATTTTGATAGTTATTTAAAATTAGAAGGTTAAGAAAATGTTGTGTGATATTTTATAACATTCAAAGTCTGTTTATAAAACATTTGCTTTAATATTTGTTTGGTTGGTCCTCCAAAGAAATGCCATCAAGTGCCTATAAAAACTTTAATACCTATTAATACAGTCTGGTGCTTGTAGCAAAACGTATCAATATTTTCATTCTTCTTAAAGTATTTTGGAATTTATGTAATACAGGTGAGTGCATTTTGTCTGTGAAACTTTTACCACAACAAAGCACTATGTAGTCAATATAGGAGTGGAATGCTAGGTGTGATGCTGAATTTTAAGCACCTCCTTATTGAGTCTATTTCAGGGCAAAAAATAGGAAATGTGCTTTGCTAGGAAGGAAAGAATAGATGTTGTTGAAGTATGGACCCATGCTCCAGTGACATAGTTCTGTGCAGTATTATTAGGCTTCTTTGGAGGAGCAGATAAGGGTTCAAAGAACAGGGATTCTGATGATTTGACTAAGAAAAACAGCCCATCAATGAATGACCAGCTGGGATCCAAGCTAGATACAAAAGGAAAACAAACTTCATTTCATTTTTCAATGGGCATAAAGTGTTTTTTAGTGTAATAAAACTAATAAAAATGCATGGTGCCCAATTTTATACACTTTGCTGCTTTAGTTACTGGCAAACTTGGAGTTATTTTGGGTTTGCATGTCTAAATACTGAGCTGGTAGGCAGTTGTTGATCATTTGTCCATTTAAAGTCAACTGTGCAGAGCCCAGTGAAGGTGTGAAGATTGATGTGGACCAGGAGCTGTGCATTGGTGGCAATGTATGCCAGGAATTGCTGGTAGTGGTTTTCCTCCTTTTGAGTTCCTGCATACTGATTTTGAGCAGGGGTATTTTCCAAATAAAGGCTGTAATTGAAACCCTGCTCATCCTTTTTCAATCTTCTGCTAATTTAGCTCATTAGTGATTTCTCAGGCTCACGAAAAGTGATGAATTTTTTTTTACTTCAGTGAAGATTCCAGAAGAAGGACATATTCAAATCATCTGTTTCATTCATGATTAATACCTTAATATCGTCCAAATCCCAAATTAAGGGCTCTTTATCCCTTGTCTGAAGGCTCACTTCTATTCTCAAATCTAAATTTAACCTTCCTCTTAGCAGGGGAAACTTCTTTAATTCTCAATTTTAAAAAGTCATTACTAGAAGGGGAAGGGGCAAGTCAACGAACATAAATAGAAGACTTGTGGGCTCAGACAATGGGGTTGGGATTGCTTGTGGGAGTGGGTGGGCAGGGCAGGGGAGAGCAATGGGGAAAAAGGTGGGACAACAGTAACTGAACAACAATAATAAAAATAATTATTATTTTTAGGGTATTTTTTGTGATCATATCTCGGTTCTCTCCTTTTGATCAATATGCTCTTTTGTATTACAGTCTAATAATTATTTGTCCAATGCTCAATTATCTATCTTTTGCCTAAATTCCTATCAAGATATTCTGTTTCCAACATCCTCCTATATTTGTGTTTTTTAACCAAAACTGTACATCAGAATGAACTGTGAAGTTTTCTAAACAGATTCCAAATCCTACCCTAGTCAGAGTCAGCTTTGCATGTAGAAGGTCAGGGCTGAAGTCTAGGCTGTCCCTGTTTTTAAATGTCCACTGACCAATACCTACTGCTATGACTTTCCCCAAAAGTTTGCTCCATCTCGTCTCTAGCTTCCATGCCACCTTTGTCTGATCTGTTTACCAGCTAACTGAACCACTGTTCTTATGCTATGAAAATCAAGATTGCACCCTTAGAGTCGAGGCAGAAACATCAGAAAAAATAACATCATCTATTAGTCATAGGCTTATGAAGTTACTATTGTGAACAATAAAGAGGTGTTTATAGTTCGGTCTTCTGTTCTTGGTGTTATTAAAAATAATTAGAGAAAAATATATCAAGTAAAAAATTTTAAAATAGCTTACGAAACTTGTTGACACCTTTAAATTAGCAGGAGTCCACAAAATAAAATGTATAAATATGTATTTGATATAAGAATAAAATGGCAATAAATAAATACCTATCAATAATAACCTTACATGTAAATGGATTAAATTCTCCAATCAAAAGACATAGGGCAGCTGAATGGATGAGAAAACATGACCCATATATATACTAAGTATTAAATATATATTTATATGTAAATATATACCATATATAGTATTAAATAAATAAATGAATATTTATACAAATATATCTATTTAATACTTAGTATGTATATTTATTTACATATGCACACACTTTGGCTCCCATCTGACTCTGTAAGTCTGGAGGGAAACCCAGGAATCTGGATGTTTAATAATCACAGAAGGTACAGATAGTCTTTGGACCACATCTTGAAAAATAGTGGCCTGAACCAGCTAACATTGTGCATCTCAGTTTTCATCCTGATTTTTTTTTTTTTTAACCATCTTATTTTTAAACATTCTTGTTTGACAAATACAACTTTTTCTCTGTGGGTGAGATAAATAATCATTGAAAAACCTGCTCTTACTCTGAACAAGAAGTGATTATCTTATTTTTATATTATATTCTATCAAGGGTCTGTGTCTCTTGATTTTTTAAAGAAATATTGCACTTATTTTTTTCAGTTATGCCTGATGCTTAAGTATTAATTGTGGCTTGGCTGCCTGAGGCTGGAGCACCACCTCTATGTGGTGGCAGTTAATAAAGAATTTAATTTTTGACTGTTGAATTCACACACATCTTTTTGAAGTGCCAGTTCCAGAGATTCTGCTATAAGCAATTTCATTTACATAAATGGTGTTTGGAGGAGTCTACAAGTTCATTTTTCAGTGTAGGATCTTTTCTTTATGGTGGCTCAATCTCATCTCAGCTCTATGTATAAGCACTAACATTCTATTCTCTGTTTTAAAATATTAAATGTATAGTTTTTACAGACTAACAAAAAATCAAATTGAAAAATGAAAGAGGTAATGTTGACAGAGTTCTTTTCCTAGTGGAGACATTATTATTACTTTAATCTCAAGGAATTATTTTATTATACTTTGGTAGCATCAACAATGCCCTTTTTGGTCTGTCTTTTTAAAAAGTTCTACAGAAATGTTTTATTCTATAGATATTAATATATGTCAGGTGTTCACGATTTAGTAGTGTGCACTGTGGAATGTATATACATGGCCAGCAGACTGCTGGGTGTTTTCTAAATTCTGATTCTTATACTACTACTCTCTTTTATACTTTTGCATTTATGTTAACCAGTGGAAGAAGGTAATTTGAACTTTAGAGTATCTTGTGAAAGTCCTTTCTACCAAGATAATGGTTACTCTTGCCTTTCAGTTTGGTTTAATATAAAGTTTTATATCATTTTGTTGAAAGATACTTAAATAATTATCTGGACATAAACAAGACAAAAAAAGAATTACAGTATAATAATGCACTTTGAGAGGAAAGGGAATTATTTTTGCAAAGGTTTACTTTATATTTGATGGAATATATGCAAATATACTTAAGATTTCAAAAGTAACTGAGGCCATAATTGCAAATTATCTCATGCTTATAATTTCATTAACATATAACAACTTACTTATAGCAGAAATAATATTAGAATAGTCCCTGAGATAGACAACATATTTTTTTTTTTAATTTTTATTTTAATTGTTGATCTTGTACAGTTTTCTGTCTTTTATTCTCTCCCCAACCCACCACCCCAGCCCTTCCCTCCCATTTCCACCCCCCCATAGTTTTTATCCATGTGTCCTTTTTACTTGTTTCTGTAAATCCTTCCCCTTTTCCCCTGAAATTCCCTCCCCTCTCCCCTCTGGTGACTTTCAGCCTGTTCCCAATTTCTATGTCTTTGGTTATATTATGCTTGTTTCTTTGTTTTGTTGATTAGGTTCCTGTTAAAGGTGAGATCATATGGTATTTGTCTTTCACTGCCTGGCTTACTTCGCTTAGCATGATGCTCTCAAGTTCCATCCATGCCGTTGCATAGGGTATGAGCTCCTTCTTTCTTTCTGCTGCATAGAATTCCATTGTATAAATGTACCACAGTTTTTTGATCCATTCATTTACTGATGGGCATCTAGGTTGCTTCCAACACTTGGCTATTGTAAATTGTGCTGCTATAAACATAGGGATGCATAGTTTCTTTTGGATTGGTGTTTCAGGGTTCTTAGGATATAGTCCTAGCAATGGAATTGCTGGGTCAAAAGGTATATCCATTTTTAGTTTTTTAAGAAAAACCCATACTGTTTTCCATAGTGGTTGTACCAGTCTGCACTCCCACCAGCAGTGCAGTAGTGTCCCCTTTTCTCCACAACCTCTCCAACACTTGCTGTTTGTTGCTTTGTTTATGAGGGCCATTCTGACTGGTGTCAAGTGGTATCTCATTGTTGTTTTAATTTGCATCTCTCTGATAGCTAGCGATATCGAGCATTTTTTCATGTGTCTCTGGATCCTCTGTATGTCCTCCTTGGAGAGGTGTCTGCCCAAGTCCTTTGCCCATTTTTTAATTGGGTTGCTTGTCTTCTTAGAGTGGAGTCGTGTAAGTTCTTTGTATATTTTGGAGATTAAACCCTTATCTGAGATATCATTGGCAAATATGTTTTCCCACACAGTCGGTTCTCTTTTTATTTTAATACTGTTTTCCTTGGCCATGCAGAAGCTTTTTATTTTGATGAGATCCCATTTGTTTATTCTTTCCTTTATGTCCCTTGCTTTAGGGGACATATCAGTAAAAATGTTGCTGCGTGTAATATCTGAGATTTTCCTGCCTATGTTCTCTTCTAGGACTTTAATGGTGTTACGGCTTATGCTTAAGTCTTTTATCCACCTTGAATTTATTTTTGTGTATGGTGTAAGTTGGTGCTCGAGTTTCATTTTCTTGCACAAAGCTGTCCAGTTCTCCCAACACCACTTGTTGAAGAGGCTATTTTTACTCCATTTTATGTTGCTGCCCCCTTTGTCGAATATTAATTGACTATAGACACTAGGGTTTATTTCTGGGCTCTCTATTCTATTCCACTGGTCGACGTGCCTGTTTTTATGCCAGTACCAGGCTGTTTTGATTACAGTGGCCTTGTAATACATTTTGATATCAGGTATTGTGATCCCTCCTGCTTTGCTCTTCTTTCTCAAGATTGCTGCCGCTATTCTGGGTCGTTTATGGTTCCATATAAATTTTTGAAGAGTTTGTTCTATATCTGTGAAATATGCCATTGGTACTTTAATAGATATTGCATTGAATCTGTAGATTGCTTTGGGAAGTATGGACATTTTGATGATGTTAATTCTTCCGATCCATGAACACGGTATGTGTTTCCATTTATTTGTGTCTTCCTTGATTTCTTTCTTCAGTGTTGTGTAGTTTTCTGCATACAGGTCTTTTACCTCCTTGGTTAGGTTTATTCCTAGGTACTTTATTTTTCTTTTTGCTATATCAAATGGTATTTTTTCCTTGATTTCTACTTCTGTTGTTTCATTGTTGGTATACAAAAATGCCTTTGATTTCTGGATATTGACTTTGTATCCGGCTGTTTGGCTAAATTCATTTATTAGGTCGAGCAGTTTTTTGGCTGAGACTATAGGATTTTCTATGTATACTAACATGTCATCTGCAAACAATGATAGTTTTGTTTCCTCCTTTCCAAGTTGGATGCCTTTTATTTCCTTTTCTTGTCTAATCGCTGTGGCTAATACTTCCAATACTATGTTGAATAGAAGTGGAGAGAGTGGGCAGCCTTGTCTTGTTCCTGATTTTAGTGGAAAAGAATTTAGTCTTTGCCCGTTGAGTATGATGCTGGCTGTAGGTTTCTCATATATAGCCTTTATTATGTTGAGGAATGCTCCCTCTATTCCCACTTTGCTGAGTGTTTTTATCATAAATGGGTGCTGTACCTTATCGAATGCTTTTTCCGCATCTATTGATATGATCATGTGATTTTTGTCTTTGCTTTTGTTTATGTGATGAATTACATTTACTGATTTGCGAATGTTGAACCATCCTTGCATCCCTGGGATGAATCCCACTTGGTCGTGGTGTATGATCTTTTTAATGTGTTGCTGGATGCGGTTTGCCAATATTTTGTTGAGGATTTTAGCATCTATGTTCATCAGCGATATTGGCCTGAAGTTCTCCTTCTTTGTTGTGTCTTTATCTGGTTTTGGGATTAGGATGATGCTGGCTTCATAAAAAGAGTTTGGGAGTCTTCCATCATTTTGGATTTTTTGGAATAGTCTGTGGAGAATAGGGGTTAGCTCTTCCTTAAATGTTTTGTAGAACTCTCCTGTGAAGCCATCTGGTCCAGGGCTTTTGTGCGTCGGGAGTGTTTTGATTACTGATTCAATTTCACCAGCCGTTATTGGTCTGTTCAGACTTTCTGTTTCTTTTTCATTGAGTTTTGGAAGGTTATATTTTTCCAGAAACCTGTCCATTTCACCTAGGTTTTCAAATTTCTTGGCATACAGTTCTTCATAGTAATTTCTTACAATCCTTTGTATTTCTGCAGTGTCAGTTGTAATATCTCCTCTTTCATTTCTGATTGTGTTTATTTGAGTCCTCTCTCTTTTTTTCTTGATGAGCCTGCTTAAAGGCTTGTCGATTTTGTTGATCTTTTCAAAGAACCAACTCCTGGATTCATTGATCTTTAGGATTGTGCTTTTAGTCTCTATATCATTTAATTCTGCTCTTATCTTGGTTATTTCTTTCCTTCTACTTGCTCTGGGCTGTCTTTGTTGTTGTTCCTTGAGTTCTTGTAGGCGAAGGGTTAGGTTGTTTGTTTGAGATGTTTCTGTCTTTTTTAGATAGGCCTGTATCGCTATAAACTTCCCTCTGAGTACTGCCTTTGCTGTGTCCCATAAGTTTTGGGTCGATGTGAGTTCATTATCGTTTGTTTCCAGAAACTTTTTGATTTCCTCCCTAATTTCATTCTTGACCCATTCATTGTTTAATAGCATGCTATTCAATCTCCATGATTTTGAGGGTTTTGGGTTTTTCTCCTTGGGGTTGGTTTCTAGTTTCAGTCCCTTGTGGTCAGAGAAAATGCTTGGTATGATTTCAATTTTCTTGAATTTGTTGAGGCTTGATTTGTGTCCTATCATGTGGTCTATCTTTGAAAATGTTCCATGTGCATTTGAAAAGAAAGTGTATTTAGCTTCTTTGGGATGAAGGGCTCTATATATATCAGTTAAGTCCATTTCCTCTAGAGTGTTGTTCAGTGCCACAATATCTTTGTTGATATTTTGTTTGGAAGATCTGTCCATTTTTGACAGTGGGGTGTTAAAATCACCTACTATAATTGTGTTGCTGTCTATATCTTTCTTGAAGTCCTCTAAAATTTTCTTGATGTATTTAGGTGCTCCTCCGTTGGGTGCATATATATTTACAATATTTATGTCTTCTTGGTGGATTCTTCCCTTGAGTATTATGAAGTGGCCTTCTGGGTCTCTCTTTATGGCCCTTCTTTTGAAGTCTATTTTGTCTGATATGAGTATTGCTACCCCAGCTTTTTTTTCCTGACCATTTGCTTGGAAAATTTGTTTCCAGCCCTTCACTTTGAGCCTGTGTATGTCTTTTGTCCTGAGGTGGGTTTCTTGTAGGCAGCATATGTGTGGGTCATGCTTTCTTATCCATTCAGCTATTCTATGTCTTTTGATTGGGGCATTTAATCCATTTACATTTAAAGTTATTATTGATAGGTATTTATTCATTGCCATTTTCGTACCTGTGTTCCTCTGTCTCTTTCTCTCTCTGTCTTTTCCTTTCTTCCCTTAAAGCAGTCCCTTTAGTATCTCTTGCAGCATTGGTTTGGTAGAGGTGTATTCTTTTAGACTTCTTTTGTTTGGGAAGCTCCTTATTTGGCCTTCTATCTTGATTGAAAGCCTTGCTGGGTAAAGTAGTCTGGGTTGCAGGCCTTTGGTTCTCATTGCTTGGAATATTTCTTGCCATTCTCTTCTGGCTTGGAGCGTTTCCATTGAGAAGTCAGATGCTAACCTGATTGGGGCCCCCTTGTATGTTACTTCCTTTTTCTCCCTTGCTGCCTTTAAGATTCTCTCTTTGTCTTGGAGTTTTGCCATTTTAATTATGATGTGTCTTGAAGTGGGCCGGTTTGGGTTCCTTTTGATTGGGACTCTCTGTGTTTCCTGGATTTGTGTGGCTTTTTCTCTCACCAAATGAGGGAAGTTTTCCATCATTACTTTTTCAAACAGGTTTTCTATCCCTTGTTCTTGTTCTTCTCCTTCTGGTATTCCTATTATACGGATATTATTCCGTTTCATGTTGTCTTGCATTTCTCTTAAACCCTCTTCATTCTTTCTAAGCCTCTTTTCCTTATCTTGCTCATTCTGAGTATTTTTTTCTATTTTGTCCTCCAACTCGCTGATCCGATCTTCTGCTTCGTCGATTCTGCTTTTCATTCCTTCTACTGTGTTCTTCAGTTCAGAGATTGTGTTCTTCATTTCCTCTTGGCCCTTGTTGATAGTTTCTATTTCCTTTTTCATGTTGATATAGTTTGCCGTGAGTTCATCATAACTTCCCTGTAGTTTATGGTAGCTCATTGAGAGCTCATTGAGCTTCCTGACAACCATTGCTTTGAACTCGATATCTGATAGTTGAGTTGCCTCTGTTTCATTTAGCATTCTTTCTTGAGCTTCCTCCTTTCCTTTCATTTGGGGATTGTTCTTTTGTCTTCCCATTGTTTGTAAGACTCTTGTTGTTAGCCTCAACTTCTTAAATTGATCTGTTCTGGCTCCCTGGGTTTGTGGTATGACCTTCTGTGGTAGAATATCTGTGAGATTCAATGGTGGATTCTCCTTCGGATATCCTGTTGTTCACTGCTTCCACTGACTCATCAGCTGGAATACCCTCTTTTGGGGGCCAACTCTGGATCTCCCCCCGCCACAGTTCCAGGCTTGCTTGTTTGTTTGTTTTGTCTCACTCGTGTGAATTTACAAAAAGAAGAGGGGGGAAAATAAAAAAAAAGAAGAAAGGGGAAACAAGAGGAAGGTAGAAAAGATAAAAATTGAAGAGAAAGGAAGAGGGGATAAGAGAAGAAGGAATTCAAGGAAGGCAAAAGGAGTTGGGGAGTAAAGAAGAAGATATAAACAATGAAGAAGGAGTAGTTAAAAACTCATATAGATATACAGGCTTACAAACAAAAAGACACTAACAAACTGGCAAAACAAAAAAGAGACACGCACACAGACACCCCCACACAAAAAATATAAGCAGCCAAAGGGGGGAAAAAGAAAAAGAAAAAGAAAAAAAAAAAAAACAAGCAAAGCACAACAAAATATTTAAAAAAATAAAAATATATTAAAGAAATAAAAAAATTAAAAACTTATTAATTTAAAAAAAAAAGAAAGAAAAGAAAAGGAAAAAAAAAAAAAAAAAAAAAAAAAAACCCTCTTGTTGTTTTCAAACTTGCCAGCCGGTTTTTTTTTTCAGGTCTTGCTGGCTGCAATGGCCGAGGGGTGATCTTATTGCTTTTCTCAGTGTTCAGAACTCAGTCCTCACTGTGCTATGTATCCCAGCGTTAGTGGGCACCTCTCCCCACAGGGTTTCCAGCGTGTGATCTGAACTTCCTGATGTGTGCGCACTTCTCCGAGGTTATGGGTGTGAGCTAGGTTCTCCAGACGTGCACAGCCGCCTGCCTTTGTCCCTGGGAGGCTTTCAGTGTTCGGGCACAGCTGCCTGCATTCGGATCTGAGAGAGGCCTGCGTTCCAGCTGCTATCCGGCGCCTGCACCTTGGGTCCGCGTTGCGAACCCGCCGGTGAACTGGCGCCTCTGGCTCTACAGCTGTCTCCAGTGGCCTGCGCCTATGTTTTCGCGAGTGTCCACTAGCCCGAGACCGTGTGCGGTCCCCTGAGGGTGTCTATTTTCATTCAGCTGTCTCACTTCGCCCGCGCCTCTGTCTCTCTTGGGGCGCCTATGCTTTCGTAGTCGCGCGGCGACCACGAAAACTCGGTTCAAAGTCGCGCAGTGACCTGGTGGGGTGCACCCACTTTCGCTCCCTCGCAGGGCACCCACTTTTGCTCGGGCGCAGTCTCGCGGTGGCCCCTGAGATCTCCCAGCCGGCTCAGCGGCTGACCCAGCTCCCTCCCCAGGGCCCTGGGGCAGGCTTGGCGGAGCGCCGGGCCGGGGCCTTGGCCGCCCCGTTCTCCGCGCGCTGGAACCCTGGGCTCTTATTGTTCCGAAGAGCTCTCCTTACCGCTTGTTTTTCAGTGTCCGCTACAATTTCCGACCTCTTATTCTCCAATATGCTGTATTACTGTTCCGTGTCTGTTCTGATCTTTACGTAGATTGATCTGGTTTTTCTCCCGTGTGTAGAGGGGGAGTAGGGTCTGCTCCCTCCTACCACGCCGCCATCTTCCCTCCCCCGACAACATATTAACTTAGAGTTGAACTACTGAGAGAAATTGTGATGAGCGGGAGCAATGTAGCACTAGAATAAGGTGCTGGAGCAGTAAATATTATAAAATAGCAAGAATAGAAGAAGTAAACACAGATTTTGATGATTCATCATTTTTGTTAAAAGCCAGCTTTTGACTAGGTTTCCCAGTTACATCCTAGGTTCAAGCTTATGCTTCTCATCTGCTCTTAAGGCATATGCTTTTTAAAAGCCATGTTTGGGAGCATCCAAGCTTGTAATTAATCCCCCTGTATCTGTGTGTAATGATATGTATAAAGTGCTCCATAATTCGTTGTACTGCTTACAGTTATTCACTGTTAAAAATACTGAATACTTCCTAATGCCTGCCCAAGATACCTGACAAGAATATTACAATGACAAAAAGAATATCTAAGTTCCATTAGCTCTTTGAAACAAAATATTTTCATTTATTAATAAAAGTATTAGTCATCCTGGAGATGTGTGGAAAAATATTTTAATTTTTGTTAAAGAGAAAGTAATCATTCCCATTTGTCAGAGATCCAAGGGAAACAAGACTGCATTAATTCTGCCTTGGGAGTACAGGAAACAAATAACAAAGGCATGTTCCCACCTAATCACATTTAAGCTAAAATAATACTACAAATTCTGCTTCTGTTCAGTTATAGAAAGACTATTTTGTTCTATTTAAATGCATTCACTAAGAGGTATCTATGGAAAAATGAACAAACCTTCTCCTACCATTGTATTTTGAAAATGCCTGGAGAAAGAGCAAACAAACAAGGATCTTCCTCTCTTTCTATACTCCTTTTAACTGTTGACTGAACTCTGCGGTTCCTGAGTTCATGAACGCATTTGTAAAGGTTTTAACAGGGATCCTCCTTGCTTCAAAATAGGGAGATCAAACCTTTTAACATGTCTCTCTTTTTTATTTTATTTTATTTTATTTTATTTTATTTTATTTTATTTTATTTTATTTTATTTTATTTTAATTGTTGTTCTTGTATAGTTTTTCTGTCTTTTACTCCCATCCCGGCCCACCACCCCAGCCCTCCTCACCTCCCTCCCATTTCCACCCCCTCCTAGTTTTTGTCCATGTGTCCTTTATACTTGTTCCTGTAAACCCTTCCCCTTTTCCCCTGTTATCATTCAGTTGGGGTGCACTAGGGTAGCCAGCCCTCAGCTGTCCTAAATGGTAAGAGTGAAAGGACAGCTCCCAACCTGTCACGGCCTACGGTTTTGGGTGGGCAGCACCAGCATTCCTAGGTGGCAGTCCAATACGAGACCGACCTGTGTGTGCCCTGCTCAGTATATATAGCACATCCTTTGTAGGCAAACTTATATTTACTTTAGGGGAGTAAAAACCTGGACACACAAACATATGTGAATGCACATGAGCACACAGACACACTATTTTTAAATGATGAGGAAGAAGATGTGCAAGAATCCTGAAGGTTGTATTCTTTGTGTATGTTTAGATACAGTATCTTACATACACACCACTGATCGCCATTGGTGTTTTTCTTAAAGGGCTGTCACATGCCCAAATTTATTCACCATAGGTTTGCAGGCCACAGCGTTGATGGACAAGCCAATTAACACCTTTTCACTGTATTAAACATCCATACAGCATGTATCAGTGAGCTGTTATTGTATTGTTCCAGTTAATATAAAACCAATATAAATAAGCAAAGCAATGTATTATTTTTGAGAGTGCTGAAGTGTAAGAATGAATTAAGAACTGTAACAGAGCGATAATGTGCAGCTCAAAAATGTATTAATCAAATCTTGTGTGCAACCTATTTTAAGAGGTGTTGTACAGAATTAACATAAAATAACAAATAAGCAGTTTCTAACTCAAGATGTTCATAATAAATTTGGAGGACCCAATCAAATAAGCAGAAAATATTTTAAAAATAATCACCATACAATGTGGAATTTTTCCTTCTACCAATAAATTCAGGTCTCCCAATCCTAAAAGTCAAAATTGTATTTTCTCTGGTCAAGGTAATAGTCTCTGTTCTCTCTTTTCACTGTCCCATAACACATTTATCCATGCCATCAATGCTGGGAAGTCCACATCTTATTTCTTGGCTTTACTTCTAAGCATGTCTTTGTACTTTTTCTAAGTACAGCTTCTTAGACTTGTGTCTTCATCAGTTGATTTTAATGAGGGCCTTGGTTTCATCCTATGCCCTTTGCGAAATACTGGCTGCTTTATTTCCTAAATACAATCACTGGCTCACTCACTTCAGTGCTGCCTTCCAGCCTAAATGGCCCATGACTCTTTTCTCTTGGCATCTCTTTTTCTCAGATTGCTATTCTCCACCATCCTTTCCTGTCACTGTGGAACTGAGAAAGGGGATTTATTTAAAATATTTAACATCCTCTTTTTTAAGTAAAAAAACTCACTGTGTGGAATAGATTAAGCCAGGGATTTTCAACTTTTTTTTTTTTTTTATCTCATGGCATACATAGACTAACTACTAAAATTCTGTGGCACACTGAAAATATAGTTTTTTGCTGATCTGACAAAAATAAGTTTGATTTTGATTCATTCATACCAGATGGCTATTGTTGTGTGGCTGTTGTCATTTTTTATTTGACAATGTGTCCCTGACTAAATAGTCAGGTATTGCGTATTTTAAAAATTCTTGCAGCACAACAGTTGAAAATCACTGGATTAAGCAAAAGAATATGACCAGCAACAGCAGGAAGTAATACACCACGTATCAAAGATAGATCCACCTGGGAAAACTATTGAGGTAGCCATGCACATTTATTGGAATTCCAAGATAAGTAGTGTGGAACCACAGCTCTTCTTTAATGCTGGTAACCACAAAGGAAACTGCCCCTGTTGTTGTTTGTTGCTATCGTTGTTTTTATAATAGGCAGCTTAGTGAGGTTTCAGAAATAGGAATCTAGGTGGTGAGTCAGGAAGAAGGCTTGGTGTGAAGTAGGGGATGTGAGCTAGCATACTGCAACGTTCAGAGCAGCCCAATGGTCTGGAAGCAGCTGCCAGCACCCGCTATATTGTGCTTCCAGTTAAAGCCAGAAGGGAACTATCATTAAGAAGTGCTTACTAAGCCAAGCACCAGAATCAGACATCATTGCCGTTCTATGCAACTGCACGTCCCTCCTAGTTTTTCTCTAGCTGCAAAGAGAGCCCTACTCACATAAGGAAGGTGAATGCTGAATACAGTCTCCCTGCTTTGCTTGTAGCCCAGACATGGGCAAGTGGTAATCAAGTGCGGTTAGTGGACTCAGAAGGGTTATACTGGCCTTCTGGGGAGACTTTTCCCTGACAGGTGACATGCAAAGATGAATCCCCACTTTTCTGCTTCTGACATCATCACATATAGGACATGGTATCTGGAGCTAAGAGAATTACAACAGAAACTGACCTAGATCTCTGATGCCCTTGAGCATGTGCACCATGCCAGGGGGATTCCTGTTCTTTGGAAAAAACAACCCCTCCTGCGTTGGAGTCACTTTTAGTTGGGTATTTTGTTTCTGGCAGCCACATGTGTGCTGACTGAACAACACTGTGCCTGACACTTGTAATGTGATCTCTTTTGATGTTTATAGTCATCCTGAAACTTGACTTGAGTGGGGGGTGGACTCACAATACAATACAGGGATGTTGTGTTATAGAATCATATACCTGAAACCTATATAATTTTATTAACCAATGTCACTCCAATAAATATAATAAAAAACAATATATGTATGTATGTGTATATATATATGTACACGCATATATACACACATCCTGCCAGCTAAGCATTATCCCTTTCTTCCCATTTTGGTGATGATGAAGTGAGGCTCAGAAAGGTCAAGGGCCTGGACCAGTCCTGAAGCTCTTTAGTACAGACACCAGGGTTTGAATCCACGTGCCTGTACCTGGAGTAGCTGTGCTTGTCCAATGTTCATTCACTTCCTGCTGTCCTGTCATATCACACTGCTTCAGTGCGACAGCAAATATTTACCTACTGAGTGTTTGAGGCTGACCCAGAGGGAGGCAGGTGTGTTTTTATCCTGAGACTACGGCAAGCACTGTGAGAAGTAAGAATTGAGCACAAAAGGCAATTTATGTTGCTTGGCATTTTTAAAAAATGAGAATGATTTTTGATGTTTCTTTTTTTAGGGTAAGAGGTAAGTTATAATTAGATACTTCATTGTGAATAGAAATTTAGCTTTGCAAAATTTTTTTTGGAAACGACATGACTATAAGACTTTATACTATGCTCTATATCTACCCTGAGCTCTGTCTCCTAGTCCTCAATTCTCTAGTTGCAAGTCCAATGTCTTAGCAATAAGGACTTGGAAGTAAGTCTACCTCTAGTAAAAGATAAATGTTCTCAAGTCTTTTCATCTGAAAACTCACAGAATCCCTGTAAAGTGGGAGAGAAACTAAAATCAAAAAGCGGTGCGTATCATATTTCTCTTCTTAAATATTGCGTGACTTTTAAAAGGTGATTTGTTCAACAAATTCTATGAGGCCCTGGGCAAGTGAAACCTGATTATTGTGTGTTTAATAGTGCACCCTGCTCTAGGTGTAATTCTTCTAAATATGTAAGGTTTTCTTGGTGGTGTTGCCACATTCTCTTTGCTCTCTCCGATGAGGTACCACTGTTCTCATTCGCCTGAATCCTGGGCATCGGTTACTTGTTCCAGCCATATTCTTACTGCTTAGGATTTCTCCTCTTGGGATTTTTCTTCCTAAACCTGATTTCTAATACTCTTTTGGTAATCTGAACTAATGTGTTAATGGTGATTCAAAGTTAAATGACCTTATAATGTATGTGAGGGAAGCAAGGCCCTCACCCAGAGTGGTAACTTCCCTTGTGGGGACATTTGGGTGGTCAGAGGACTCCTCAGGGAGACAGGAGTGTGCCGCGTGGGCAGCTGCCTCCTGCACCAGCCATCCACAGATGGTGGCAGCATGTTTGAGAGCCTCCAAACAAAGGTGGAAAAGTGGACAGGAAAATATACACTATAGTGTGTTCTTCATTAGGAAATAGAGTTTTTGGAAAACATTGACTCAAGAAAGACTTTATAATAATGTGACAGTGGTTGGCCAGGCACTGGTGTTTTTCTAAACTCATGTCAACACTACAAGCAACCAGTAGAAAAAATAAAAAAACAAATTCAGTCTTATTGTATCTAGCCCAAGACATCATCATCTGTTAATTGGAATTATTGAGATAATTAGTAGGTCTTTGCTTTCCATTCTCACCAGCACACATTTCTCTTTTTCATTCTATTCACAAGTGAACAGGTTGTTATCCTGTGAAAAGCTAAATTAAATGAGGACATGCTCCTGCTTCACTTGCTGCCCTGCTCACTCAGGATAAAAACCAAAGTTCTGACTATGGCTTCAAGGCCCCACTTCACTTTCACCAGATCCTTCTTCACCCTCATTTACAGTCTCTCTTGCCACACCAGCTACACCGGCTTCCTTTTCTTCATAACAAACCCCTGGGCACACTTTAGCCGCAGGCCCTTAGTCATTCCTGGTGCTCAAATGCTGTCTTATCAGTGAGGATCCCATCACCACCCAATTTAAAATTGCAAAACCTCCTTTGGCTGAACATTTCACCCCAGAAATCTATTCCCTTCCCTGCTTCATCATTCTCCATAGCATGCCATTGTGAATTTAGTATATATTTTACTTGTTTGGATTGTTTGTTTGTTATTTATCATGTCCCTGTTGTGTTCCCCCAACCCCCTCAATAGAATACAAGCTCTATGAAGGTAAGAAGTTTTGTCTGTCTTTTCCTAAAAGTTCTATGTTTAGCCCTGGCTAGTGTGGCTCAGTGGATTGAGTGCTGGCCTGCAAACCAGAGGGTTGCAAGTTTGATTCCCAGTCAGGGCACATGCCTGGGTTGTGGGCCAGGTCCCCAGCAGGGGGCAAGCAAGAGTAGTAAAACATCAACTACACAATGATGTTTCTCACCCTCTTTTCCCCTCCTTCCCCTTTCTCTAAAAATAAAGAAATAAAATCTTTTCTAAAAATAAAAATAAGTAAAAATGTTAGATTTATAGTACATAATATACTATTACACACTCAACAAATTTTTACAAAATAAATAATCTTTTTACCTTCTATTCAGTTGGGGCTTATGGTTACCAAACTACACTGTTTTCTGGTTCTAAATAATTTGCACAGACAGTTTATTGCAGGGAGATTAGAAGGCTAAAATACTGAATTCAGAAAATGATTAGGAGTCAGAGAAGCTGGGCCGAACACCCAGACACTGAGAACTTGACAGTGTTGCCCTGGGGATTCTTTACTCTTTCTCCACTGCCATGAGCAGTCTCTTACTGTCCCCACATCTTTGTTCACTTCCTCTAGTTCTGGGGTGCCAGTCAGCAAGTGGGGGCCACCTAAGTCATGGGCCCACAGTCTAGCTGCCAGAGGCCAGGAGAGACAATATGGAACCCCTGTGAGCCGCCAAGTGGGAGCTTCCCACCACAGTCTAAACAATAAGGGAGTCCCTTGCATAAGATTCTATGGGCAGCCACAGAAGAAAACTAAAAAAAGAAAAAAAATTCCTCATTTTAGCCTACAATTATACATGGAAAGTGACATTCATTTGTCGAATTTTGTTTTTCTCTAACTATTATTTTCTAAATTTTCCCATTGATGTTAATAGGTATATTAGCTTATTCATGACTTTGGTTAGAGAAAATTAACACTAAACCATATTACAGTAATAAAAATTTTATCCAGACCTCCGTTTTCCTCTTGTAGTAGCCTGTAATCTGTGGCCCATCAATATTTTTTTAATGCTAGAATGAGAAGTGAGTGAATTGAGAGTTCTTCATTGAGCCATCTAATTTCTCTAGAGTAAACATTTATCCAAAGGCTAATATGGTATCTTTTGTGTTTCACTAAACTCACATAGTGAAATGAAGAGCATGAATGGAAAGCAGATGCTCAGCTGACTGAAACATTAATCATTCTATTCCCCATAGAAAATAGTCACGCATAGTATTGACCTAGAATCCAAATTTATTATACAAGATTCTTTGTTTTGTGTGGGATTTTTCTAAAGAGAGATGCAGCAATCCCTCCCATTTTGCAGGCTGCTGTGCAATGTGACTTTTTGTTCCTCTCATCAGACTCCCTTTGAATCTGAGCTGGTCTGGTGACTTGCCTTAACTAATAAAATGTTGTAGAGGGGACTTGAGTGACTTCGGAGCCTAGTCCTTAATATGCAGTACAGCTCCGGATTCTGACCTCTTAGAAGCCAGCTACCATGTAAGGAAGTCTGCATTATTCTTCTGGAAAAGCAACATTAAGTAGAAGGTCCTGGGGGATGAGAAGCCACATGGGGAAAAAAAAGTGCCAGGCATCCTAGAAAACAGCTGATATCAACTGCTATTCATTGCGATGTCTTGGATATTCTAGCCTCAGCTGAGTCACCAGAGATATTGTCACATGGGTGACCCAGCCAATACCATAAGGAACAGAATCACCCAACTGAGCCCAGCCAACATGAAGAACCATGAAAATTAATTCATTTTGTTGCCTTAAGACAAAAAGCTTTGGGGGTGGTTCTTTTTTTTTTTTTTTTAAATATTTCCCTTTGAGGACTCTTTTTTTTTAATTTTTATTATTTATTTATTTGTTTACTTATCTTTAGAGGGGAAGGGAAGGAGAGTGGGAGAGAAACATCAATGTGCGGTTGCCTCTTGTATGTCCCCTGCCGGGAACTGGCCTGGCAACCCAGGCATGTGCTCTGACTGGGAATCGAACCGTAATCCTTTGGTTCGCAGGCCCTCGCTCAATCCACTGAGCTACACCAGCCAGGGCTGGGGGTGGTTCTTTATATAGCAATAGATTGCTGAAATATTTAGGACATAAAGTTAAAAAATTGGTTGGGTAGTGGGCTTATTAAATTTTTCTTGAAAAACATTAAGAAATTCCCCCTTTGAGTTATCAAGAAATTTCATTCTTTGCTGGACCACACCCTTAAATGAAAATCCAAGGCCTGGAAAGCAATTGGATTTTTAAGAACTGATCCAGTCTTGTGTGTGTGCCCTTTGAGTGCATACAGCTCATGTCTCCTTGGCTTTATGAGTCCTGTCTCTGGTTTACTCCAGTACCAATCACAGCAACTTAAACCCTCACTTGACAGTCAGCCTTCAACTATCTCTGGGCATCTTCCAAGTACAGGCACTCACAAGTACTACTGTCTAGTTGTTACAGGCTTCTTTCCTTCTCTCCTGCTATTGCTTCCTATAACAATGTCTGTTGCTGAAGCAGCCTCTACTCCACTGAGAACATTCCAAAGCTGCCAAGGACTCTACAACACTTTTGCGAGGCTCTTTGTTCCTCTACCAAAGTAACTAACATCATCTGGATTTCATGACTATAGAATATATCTTCCTTTCTAGCCCATCCTGCTGCTTCAGCCAGTGTCCTTCCCAAGGTCCATCACTCCACAATTGAGAACATACTTTCTCTCTTCTTTTTCTCCCCGTGATGCCACCTCCAAAGGCTACAAATCAGTGTTACCTTGAATTCCCATTGTCCTACAGAGGTTTTAGTGAAACTTTAAGTGTATTCTTTCTCTGTAACATAGATATCAATCGGGTTAGGTCAGTTAATGATCTGAATAAAAGACACTCAGCTGATCACTCTTCCATTTTAAATCTGTTTGTCTTGACTCTATTTTCCTTACAAATAAGTTATTCCCCTGGAGACTCTCTGGTCCCACATGTCCTCCAGAGATGCCAATTATATAGAAACTGCAGGCCCAATACCAATCAGATTCACACTGTAAATGTATTAAAAGACCGATATTTTCTACCCATCCCACAGTTGTTAAGTTACTCATAGGAGAATGGTATTAGAAGACCAGAGACCTCTGGATACTCCAGTCTGACCCTATTACTTGATTTTCCAAATCCATATTAGAGCCTTGGTGCTGATGTTTTCTCTGATTGTGTGCAGCAATCGTAGCTATGTGCAGAGGTTCCTGGAAATGTCATTTTATAAGTTGGTTTGATGATGGTGATTCATAATATCTGAATGATCATCACTTCTCTGCATGGCCTCTACCAGTTGATTCTAACCACAGTAGTGATTCTGGAAAGCAGCAGGTCCTTGTCACTTCTTTTGACATGAAGGTGGATCCCTGTAGAAGCTGCTAATAGAGGAAGTTGCTAAGAGTCAACTATGTGTCTGGTCTGTAAGGCCTATGTAAGTTTGTCTCTCCTATCTCTGGTCAGCTTGTAGGTCTGTCAGCATTTGGGCAAAGCTCAGAAACCACTTTCTCCCACTGAAAAAAGAAAGTTTAGAACTGACTCCTCTAATCTTCTGCTGAAAACCATACTGCTTCATTTTTTTTTTTTCAGTGAATTTATAAGAGCTCTCTCCCAATGCATCAGAAAGATAAGTGAATGTATGGCACTACATAGTGTTACCACACAGACTAGATTCTCTTTGGCTATTGTTGGTCCCAGAGCACAGACCTATTTGTGGTGCAGGGGCAAGAACCCTACAGTGTGACCAGTGAGGACTGCAGAAAGTACCCAGCAGTAGTACACCATGTAGGGCTGTATGAATTCACACATTCTTATGTACCGAGGGTACTCAGCTCAAGCCAATCTGGACATGAATTGTATGGCACTCCTCTCTCTCCCCTTTGCTCTCCTTCTCTAACCTGCAATATCAGTTCTTATTCTTTTTGGCTTGAATTAATGGTTTATGTATTACACCATATTTTTAGAAACAGTTGAGATATAAATACTAATAAGTAAATACATTAAAAGTATTATCTATTTATACCTTTATGCCTGCTCTTTTCATAAAGAACAGATAAAATACCTAACATAGGTATCCATAGTACCTCAAACACAAAGTAATGAGTGACATGAATTTCGTAAGTTTTAATTAGCAAATGATTATCAAGTATCTGCCATGTACCTTTTTTGGGGGGGGGTCTACAGTAGGGGAATTTAGAATAATGTAATAAGTAAATGTTATCTGGCTCCAGTTGAACCACACTCATCAAGACATCCATTTGGGTCCTCTCTCTTTTTTTCTTGGTGAGCCTGCTTAAAGGCTTGTAGATTTTGCTTATCTTTTCAAAGAACCAGCTCCTGGATTCATTGATCCTTAGAATTGTGCTTTTAGTCTCTATGTCATTTAATTCTGCTCTGATCTTGGTTGTTTCCTTCCTTCTACTTGCTCTGGGCTGTCTTTGTTGTTATTCCTTGAGTTCTTGTAGGCATAGGGTTAGGTTGTTTGTTTGAAATGTTTCTATCTTTTTTAGGTAGGCCTGTATCAGTATGAACTTCCCTCTCAGGACTGCCTTTGCTGTGTCCCATAAGTTTTGGGTTGTTGTGAGTTCATTTTCATTTATTTTCAGAAACTTTTTGATTTCTTCCCTAATTTAATTCTTGACCCATTCATTGTTTAATAGCATGCTATTCAATCTCCATGATTTTCAGTGTTTTGGGTACATTTATACAATGGAATTCTATGCAGAAGAAAGAAAGAAGGAGTTTCTAACCTCCACAACAGCATGGATGGAACTGGAGAGCATTACGCTAAGCGAAATAAGCCAGGCGGTGAAAGACAAATACCATATGATCTCAACTTTAACAGGAACCTAATCAACAAAACAAACAAACAGCAAAATATAACCAAAGACACTGAAATTGAGAACAGGCTGACAGTGACCAGAGGGGAGGTGGGGAGAATTTCAGGGGAAAAGGGGAAGTGTTTACAGGAACAAGTTTAAAGGACACATGGACAAAAGGTATGGGGGTGGAAATGGGAGGGAGGTGGGGAGGGTTGGGGTGGTGGGCTAGGATGGGAGTAACAGACAGAAAATTGTACAAGAACAACAATTAAAATAAAATTAAAAAAATAATAAAATAAAATAAAATTCACTACGAAAAAAAAAAGGAAAAAAAGAACACATCCCTGTGAAGTATAGTAGTTACTTTGCTTGAGAGGATTAATGTACTGAAAACCATACAGCATTTCACAAAATAAAGTTTGAGATGCACTGACATTACACTGATCCAATAAATGCAATTTCTGACTTTAAAAACAAAACAAAACAAAACAAAACAAAACAAAACAAAACAAAACACATCCAATTTCCTCCCCTAGCTTCAACTTCCTGGGGAAGGAATATCATAAGCCTTCCCCAAGGGCCACAGTAACTTATCTGACTAATAGATCCTTCTCTAAAGTCTGAAGGTGTCTTCCAGCTTCTCCGATAAATTAATGCTCTAGTGCAGTGGTCCCCAACCTTTTTGGCACCAGGGGACAGTTCTGTGGAAGATGTGATGGGGATTAGGGAGCTTATGTGTGCTTTGTTCCAGGCTACCAGTCCATGGCCCTGCTGACCCCTTCTCTAATGGAAAGGGCAAGAGGAGTGCTCTCTGGTACTGTATGTTTTGAGTGATGTTTAAAGATACTGATTTCCTTCCTCTTGACTTCCATGCCTCCTTCTCTTCCACTCCTAACTCTATGACAGAATGTTTTAGTTATGTCAGAGTGAGAATTTCAGTCCAGTTAGATGGGGTATGTAATAGCCAATGGTAGGATAGTGGGGAAGAAATTTGGACATAAGTGATTTTATCATATTGGAATTGCTCTTGAATGTATCCTTTGTAGCAAACTTCGGGAGGCCCAAATGTCCTAAGTATTCTAAGCAGCCATTTCAATGTAGTTTAGATGTCAAATGTTTAATTTAGATTGACTCAATATTATAATAAAATAATTACTATTTATTTTTTAAATTTCTTTCTTAAGAAATTTACTTAAGATATTTAAAATATTAAGTTACTTAAAATATTTAGTCTGTGATGCTTTACTACACTTTTTAAGAAAAAACGGTTCTATATCCATTGTTCCTGGGACTTTCCTGGTTTGTCCTCATCTTTTCAAGGATCTTTGCTAAGCTCTCCCAATAGTTGTATTAAAGAGGCAGACTTAAATAACACTATGTAATAGCTCCTTTTCTCTGAGGCACCTTTTTAGGAACTGAATTTTGGACAAATGTCTTTGAAGTAAATTTTTGCTTATATACGTAGGTGATATTAACATCAATTAACAAACACATTGTTATTGCCATCTACAATGCACCAGTTCTGGGACAGGTGATTTGAAACATGTGTCAGAAATATTAAATATGGTTTCCTTCCCTAAAATCACTAACAATCTATTGGAGGGAGAAAAGACCAAACAAAATATTATGATGGTTAAGAATCAGAAAATGTTTCTGTTCAAATCCTACCCCACCACTTTAGGCAAGTATTACTCAGTTCCTCAGTTCCTCCTCTGTGAAATGAGTTAATAATAGTCCCTGTATTATAGATAATCTATGTAAAGTACTTACAGATGAGCCTGACATACGGCAAATGTTCATACGCATAAACTCTTATAGCCATTTGATATTTTTATGGTGCTGAGGAGTGAATGTCATCTTGATTGTGTCATTTTGGGCCATTGGTCTAGATGGCAAGCACATTTATGATGCACTGCAGGTCTTTCAATGTTAGGAAAAAATAAAGGAAAATATATGCTAAAATATGTATATTATTTATGAGCTTTATATTTTTATAGTTGAAAATTTAAACTAAGTATATAAATGCCTTCTTTCAAATGATTTTTCTAGCTTTATTTGTATTGCAGTATAATTGGCATATAACATAAATTCCAGTTGTAAAACATAATGATTTTATATTTATATGTATTGTGAAATGATGGCCACAATTAGTCTAGTTAACATTCATCACCAGAGTTACAAGATTTTTTTTTCTGTGATGAGAACTTTTAAGATCTACTCTCTTAGCAACTTTTAAATATACAACATTGTTAACTATAACCATCATGCTGTACATGACATCCCCAGGACTTGTGTATTTTAAAGTGGAAGTTTGTACCTTTTGATCCCCTTTCTGCAGTTCACCCATCCTCCAACCCCTGCCTCTGCCAAGCACCAATCTGTTCTCTGTGAGCTATTTTTGTTTCTGTTGTTGTTTTGTTTTTAGACCCACTTATAAGTGAGATTCATTTCTTTGTCTGACTTATTTCACTTAGCATAATGCCCTCAAGTTCCATCCATGTTGTTGCGAATGGCAAGATTTCCTCCTTTTTTAATGGCTGGCTAATATTCAATTCTGTGTATATGCCATGTTTTATTATCAATTCATCAATCCTTAAACACTCAGGTTGTTTCTATAGCTTGACTATCATAAATAATGCTGCATTGAACATAGTGGTGGGGTGGGGCTCAGATATCCTTTCAAGTTAGTGTTTTTGTTATCTTTGAGTAAATACCCAGAAGTAGAATTGCTGTATGATGTGGTAATTTTATTTTTAATTTTTGAGGAACTTCTGTCCTGTTTTCCACAGTGGCTGCAGCAATTTACATTCCCACCAACACTGCGTAAGGTTTCCTTTTCCTCACATCCTTATTATTATTTTTGTCATTTTGAAAATAGACATTCTAACAGGTATAAGGTGATATCTCATTGTGGTTTTGATTTGCATTTCCCTGATGATTAGGCATGTTAAGCATCCTTTTATATATCTGTTGGCATGTCTATACAGGTCCTTTGCTCATTTTTTAATCAGATTGTTCATATTTTTGCTATTGAGTTGTATGAGGTTTTTAATGTATTTTGGATAGTAACCATTTATCAAATATATGATTTAAAAATAGGTTCTCCATTCTGTAGGTTGCCTTTTCATTTTGTTGATTTGCTTTGCTGCACAGATGCCTTGTAGCTTGATGTAGTCCTACTTAATTTTTTCTTTTCTAGCTTTAAAGTAAAAAAAAAATCATTTCAAAAATTTTTAAAAATGGAAGGCAATGGAACTGTTTCACATTTTAATTTTTATGTATCATGAAATTTGAATGTTATGAATTAACTTGTAAACATATCAAGGTTACTGATGCACTAATAGGTCTGTTAATAATGTAGTGATTTGTTTTTTTAACTAGTGAAACTTTTTGACCTTGCTTAAGACCCATATCTCCTTTAAACTTCATTTCCAAGAACATGAGATGCTAAGTTGTGTATTTTATTTTTAATTATTCAAAATCATAGTTTTTCTTTTGTTGTATGTTTGTGAAGTAAATGAACTGGGTGAAACTATCAGCCATCATTTAAATAAACATCCTAAACTCTGACATGTAACAATTACCTTTGCCTAGTACCTTATTGGTAGAGTTTAAGGCAGTAACAAGCTCATCTTAAAGGATGAGTTGTAAGTTTGCATGGCTCATTAAATATGACCCTTATGAAGTCATTTTTCAGCCTGCAATGATATTATTTTATTGATGTTAATTTTGGTTCTTTTAAATGAATAAGCATTTCCTCCCAGTCTTTGTTTTATTATAAATGTGTTGTGCTGAACAAAGGGTCATTGTTAATATCCATTTCATGGAAGGTTTTTTTAATTAATTTTTTTGCTCACCATTGTTTGCTGTTAGAAGATGAATGATCTACCTTCCCTGATAACTGAGCACTCTGGAGGAATGAGGAGGGGAAGGGGTCAGTGATATCTATTTTATCTTGTGTTTCAAATTTAACAAAAGCGTGTCTCCATGGTAATTTACAGAATTTTCAGGAAACAATCTGACAAAATCACAGATTGATGGATAGACAATAAATTTTGATGACTCCACAGCCATAGGGTTTTCTATCCAGGCATTAAGTTTAAAAAAGATAATGTCTTTGAGGTGTTCTTGTACTGGTAGGTTACTGAATCACACTGTGTCCAATGATTTATATGTTTTTATCAGTTAATTGATATATTTTATCAGTATATTTTGAAAAAATATCAGAAATTATATATCTACATACGTAAAATGCATAAGTTTAAGAAAATTTAAAACTTTACTACATAAAAAAACTATGGTCCTTTACAAAAAAAAAGTCAATTTAAAATAATTTGTCTACCTTTCCAAGAAAAATCAAGTAAACACAAAACAAATCTTTAGGTAAAAAAGAGAAAAATGAAACATTATTTTTTAGAACTTTAAGCATTATTTGTCCAAGTAGCTCTAGGATCAGAGCATTACACTTTCAAATTCTAAACTGTTTGTTGCAAGAAAATGTTTTTCCTATAAATAGAGTGAGATTTTAATACATTTTTATATAAAATCATTCAAAGATATCTAATCACTAAAACCTAGACATATGTTTTAAATATTAGAACAAGACCTTTACAAATTTTCCTGAAATTTATTATCAGAATGAACTATGTTGCATAAAGGCATTTTGCACTATAAGAAGACATGAGAGCTTAAAGTGTTTGAGTTACTAAGGCTGTGTTATATAATTTCAGCTTTTGAAGATTATCTAACACCCTATTCATGATACAGTCTACAGGCAAACAAAAATAAACCAATGTAACCACATTCTATATATTTAGATTGTATATGAATGCATGCCAGCTGGAATAGTATTCATTACATAAAGATTTGAAAAAATATATTGGTTAAAATAGGGGAAATAATCTATAATAATTTTTAAATCTATCTAAAGTGCTTGAGATTTAATAGAAATAAATCCAAAGGCATTTCCCAATTCTATCAAGGAACAAAAAAGAAAAGAAGAGTAATATTCAGATCAATACATGTTAATTATATGAGAAAATTATAACATTAATTTTTGCTGATGAATGAGATTTTCTTACCAAATTCATTAAGGTTGTTTCAAATTGCTGGGTTGTTTGAATGCCTAATCTTCCTGAAACACTTCTCCTGCTTCACTGGAGTAAAGTTCAGCCCACACCTACTTAAGTGTACAGCAATACCCTTTATTTTACAAAAAAAAAGAAAAAGATTCTAATATGTTGAACCAAGAAAAGCTGCTCTGAAACACAACTTCCCTGCTATTGTGGTATTTAAGGCTAAATATAAAAATAAAATAACTCAAGCCTAAGTCAGCAGAAAAGTGTGTGGGAACACCAATGCCACCTCGGGCAACGCAACTCATTATTTGTAAAAATATTTCTAGAAAGACTAATTCTTAATTACAGAAACCAGTCAAGGGGATATGATTTACAAGGGATTTTTAACCAGGATGGTTTGAGCTAATATAATCTCAGGAAAGATTCCAGCTTTCAATTCAATTCCACAAATAGTTGTTGAACAAGAGCATTCGGTGTTTGTTGTATAGGAGAATGCAGTACTCTGCCAAATGGCCTGCTTTGAAAAAATAGCAAATCAATATTTAACCTTAGACAAAAATCTTAACTCACTTGGGGCTCAGTTTCTCCACCTGTAAGATGAAGAGATTGGACTAAATGTTATCTAAGGCTTTATAAATGTATTATTATGATATTGACTTGGACATGGTGATGACAGGTGATCCTTTGCTTTTAACCTACACCTTTACCTCACTAATAGGGCAGACACAGAAAAGCCACAGATTCCCTTTGGTGGCAGGCACATCAGTCATTAGAAGGAATGTGCACAGGAGCCTTGTGAGGACAGTGATGAGGAGCATGAGTTCTGTAGTGGGACCACCTGGGTTAAGACTCTGCCACTACCAATCACATGATTTTGGACAGTTACCTTGCCTCTTGGGGCTTTACTTTCCCTGACTTGTAAAATGCAAATAATAATTGTATTTACCTTATGGGGTTGTTGTCAAGATTAAATGAGTTGATGTATATACAGCACTTAGTGTCTAACACTGACTAAGTATTCAATGGGATTAGCTATTATATCACTATGCTGGTCAAAGCCTCAGGAACAGGTGTTAGTAGCTTAGTTTGAAACCCAATCATTGACATTTGCCAGGGCATGGCTTAGATAATGTAATAAATAATAGCCACCTTGCAGGATGACCCATGGATTTACATAATCGTAAGCAAACATATCCATATCTGTACATCACCTGCAGCAGTGTCAGTTCCCGACATATAGTAATGCCAGGAGCTGAAATTTCGAGAGATGGAGAAAAACACATGTGCTTGTACAGAAGTCTTTATGTTTTGGGTTTCAGACCTAACAGTTTTGTGAATTTAATGGTAGGGAGTTTTTACAAAATAAATATTCAGAATAAGAAAGTTTACAGCCTTGCACACCTAGCATCTAGTAAATGATCAGTAAATGCTTATTGTTATTATCATCAGGCACATTAAATCCTCTTTTACAGGATTGGATCAATATTTCTTGACTTTTATTGAGAAGTTAACTTGGATACACAGTAAAGTCACATCAATAATGGGATACAATTTTAAATCATAAAGGTAAAAAATTTTATTATAATGCAGCTAAAACTGTCACAAATATGGCATAATAGCTTAAAGAATTAAAGAAAGTTTAACAATGATAGCTTAATGAGATAGAATTCATTGGAATGAAAAGTCATACTTCTCCAATTAAATTCAGTTAATTAAATCCCCAGTAGTATATGAAAGAATAATAGACAACCTCTTCCGCTGCTAAGATTCTCTGTACTCTTTGCAGAAACTGCAGTCTTATTAGAACAGAGTTAATTTTCACTTGGCTAAAACTTGTTCCAAGGGCATAAAAATAATTGTCTAAAGACGCTGTTGTCCATGTATCGACACCCAGTGTAATGAAAATGGACATGTGTCTGATTCTATCAGTAAGTCTTCAGAGAATGTATATGCTATTGAATTAGCCTCAGTTCCTGCATTCAGTGGTAAAGAGTTTTGGAATACTCTTTTATAGATAGATGTCATGTGACTGCTAGGTGAAAGAATTTGAGTAACTAAATATGATACATCAGTTAGGTCAAGAAAATCAGTATAAACATTTCAACTTATTGTTGGGAACATGGCCTTGATAGCATTAGAGTATATTGTCAGATGCATGACCCTCAGATGAGTAACAAAAACTATTGACTCTAGCAATTTTCTAAGTTTATTTCTTGCCTCTCCCTGTGTGTCATATAAAATTCCTTTGCGCAAATACAGCACATGATACTCAAAATCAAGAATAATCCCTCTACTTGTAACTTCTTCCCTTTCCCATGCTAAGCATGTTGAACTAAAAGTGGTATTATTGGGAAGGAGTTTGCTTTCAGTTAAAATAGAGTAACAGTTACTAGATTTACTTTCATTTCAAACTACTAAAAAAACTAGACAAAAATATTTTTTATAAAAACAGGTGTTAGTGATTGGACACCAGGCAGTGCTGGTTATCCCTGAGAGGAGCACTTACAGACCAGGTGAGCACTTACCATTGCCCCAGGGAATTTCCGAGATTCAGTATAGGGAGAGGAAACCCAAGTGGAGCTTGGAGGTCTCCCTGAGTTGAGGACATAGAACCGGGGACCTGGGGAAGGTGAGTTGGTTAGTGTTTTCAGGAGTGTGTCCCGAAAAGGAGAGCTCTGTGCAGAGTAAGAGAGCTGCAGGGATCTGCAGAGGGTCTCCTGCCAGTCTTCAGCTCAGTACTAAGTGGCACAGGTGAAAAACAAATAACTCCAGTTTAGAAATAACATCACCCAAAAGGAACAAGGGGGATAATCCCTGGAACTGAAAGAGTACCAGGAAAAGTTTCTGCTCCCACCAGCCAGTGTGGACATAATTTGTAGGGTATTGCCTTGGTCGTAGGATAGACTTAGCTCTAAGGGCTTTCCTGACCTGGACTAACAAAACTTAAAAGCAAGCCTCAAAAAGTTCTAACTGCTTATAAGTAACTGAACTGCATCCTAGACTATGGTCCAGAAAATATTTATGGAACTATAAAAACATGCAGGTACCCGTAAGGTAAAATTCACACGTGATATCCGATACAAAATTATTAGTTATGCAAGTAAGTGGATGTAAAGGAAAAAAACTCCTGTGTACCTCCTTTATCGAGGATACTTGACTTACAGAATACTTCTGACACCTGTGGCTTTCAAATGTGTGAGGTTTTCCCTACAGCAAATAATTCTATGACACCAGGTGGGTATCCAACAAGTTAATTCAAACATGACACCACCTACATGGACAGAGTGTCAGAGCTCACAAGTTAAAGGCTCAGTCCTATGAGACTGCACCACCACCCAACTTCAGATGCCAATCGCAATCCAGGTTGTTACCTGTGCTTTTGACCAACTGGCAGTAAATCAGAAATTCCCATGGCCACCTCCCTGGCTCCAGTTAATTTCCTAGGGTGGCTCACAGAACTCAGGATAATATTTTATTCACTAGATTACTGGTTTATTATAAAGGGGTATAACAGGAACAGCCAGGTGGAAGAGGTGCATAAGGCAAGGTGTATGGGAAGGAGTCTGGTACACCAATCACCCAACACTTTCACGTATTCACCAACATGGAAATTCTCTGAATGGTTTCATTATATAGGCATGACTGACTAAATCAGTGGTTTTCAACTGGTGAGCCACAGGAATTTTTAAAACACAGAATACCTGACTATTTAGTCAGGAGCACTGACCTCTTTTCCCTTAAATTGTCAAATAAAAAATAACAACAGACAGCACAACAGTAGCCATCTGGTGTGAATGAATTAAAATTTTACTTATTTTTGTCAACTCAGCAAAACATAATAATATTTTTTTGGCGTGCTGCAGAATTTTAGTAATCGGTTTATGTATGACATGAGATGAAAAAGATTGAAAATTGCTGGATTAAATTATTGACCATTGGTGATTGTACTCAATCTTCAGTCCCTCTTTCCTCCCTGGAGGTCTGTAGGAGAGGTGTTGAGGGGGTAAACTGAAAGTTCTATCTATCCGATAACATGGTTGGTTCCCCTAGTAACTAGCCTCCATCCTTACGGGCATTCTAAAACTTACCTTATTAACTTAAACTCAGGTGTGGTCAAAAGTTTTAAGCACATGTAGAAGCATACTGCTGTAAGGTTTTCATCCTATATGTGAAATGGCACAATATTACTTCAAGATAGACTGTGATAATTTAAAGATGTATGATGTATACTATAAAGTCACCACTGGAAAAAAAAAACAGCATTATACTGAATAAGCTAACAAATGAGACTAAAAAATTGGAATTTTTATAAGTATGGAAGAATGAACCTTTATAGTCAAGAAATGGGTTTTCCAAAAATATGTAAGCCTTATTTGTCAATTACTTAGCTAATGAGCCCATGTCTTGCCATTTTAATCTTGTCTTAATCTCCTCCAGTTTGAATGCACACTTGTTTAAGCAAATTCAGTCCATTCAGGAGTTTCTTCCCTTCCCTCTTCCCCTTCATGTCTCTCTGGGTGAGATGCACGTGCCTGGGGGCACTGTCTTGATGCCAGTACAGGGCAGGCTCCTGAGCCAGACTCTTGGATTCAACTTTAATTCTATTATAACTTAACTGCTTTGCAACCATAACCTGGTTACTTGCCCTTTGTTTATGCTTCTCTTTCCTTATCTGTAAAATAGGCATATTGATAGCAGCAGGACTCAATAAGATAAGAAAGCACTTAGTACTCTACTCCACAGAGGAAGCGCACATGAGTGGTACCTTTGCTATCTGTCTGTGATGCTCTCCACATCTCAGCTGCATCCGCTGCTGGCGTCTGGCCCTGCCACCAGCACCAGCAGGTGTCATGCACCAGCAGACTTTGTCTTCTGTCTTTGTCAGGTTCCACTGGCTCAGTTAGCACTTCCACACTGCCTTGAAGAATTTTAGTTTTTCAGGATTCAGTGATGCAGCCCTCTAGTCCAGTCTTCTGGGTACCTCACTCCACCATTGCTTGCTTCCCTACTGCTCTGTCAGAATTTGTATCAAAGTGGGGTATAAATTCCTCCTATGTTTCTCTGGGCCTAATTCAGAGGATCTAGCTTTCAAGCCTAATTTTTTTTTTTTGTATGAATTTAACACCTTCTATTTGGAAATTCAATGCCAAGCAATGACTTCTGTGATCTTGCTAAAGCCACCTCCACATGGCAGTGCATGTGGCCAGCAAGCACTCTGGCTAAATGCTGAGGACTGCTATAGGAGTAAGAAGAGTAATAAGAAGAAATCTGATAATATTGCCAAATATTACCTGCTCCCAAGTGGCAGCCTTGAATATGCTCTAATGTACGTGGGAAAGTTACTCATTTAACTTTATTACTA
This sequence comes from Glossophaga mutica, assembly GCA_039655065.1. Classification (NCBI taxonomy): domain Eukaryota; kingdom Metazoa; phylum Chordata; class Mammalia; order Chiroptera; family Phyllostomidae; genus Glossophaga; species Glossophaga mutica. The sequence goes on from CM077304.1 coordinate 83,091,735, forward strand.
GTAACATTAGTTACAACACACCAGGAGGGAGTGCCCTCGGTGATGTGCCATGGTGCTACAGTGAAGAGCTGATACCTGGGGCACTGGGACTATTTGTTTCCACGCAGGAAGAGATTTGGGCACATGTGGAAAGTCCTAGAAGCACCACATTTACTGAGGGGGGCTATAAACATTCCTGGAAGCTGCAGTTGCCTCTTGATTCAATTGAGAAAAACTAAAGTCTGTAAGACTATGGGCCTTCTGCTGAGTTGCAGCTTAGGAATATACAATTCCATGAAACTATTTCTGATCATCAAAGATGAAACAACCTCCTCTGCATGTTTTTCTTGTGGTGATTATCGCACTCCGATTTGTGGTGCAGTCATTCACGTATTCTGGTCTCCCCCGCTGGTCTAGAAGCTCCTTGGGCAGTAGGATTTAGTCACACCTCTGCATTCTGCACAGGACCTCGCAGGGTCCTACAGGAAGCTGCTGCTGATACCACCACCACTAGGTATGAGGAGACCAATCCAGATGCTGCCCCAGGGGCTCCACTAATAGGATTTCCTTCAATCCTCCTGGGACACTCACAAAACAAACAAGATATTTATTGTTTTAAAATTTTATGTGTAAGTTAATCAAGGTTCCGAGTAGTTATGACATGTGTGCAAGTGCATGAAATATAGATCACAATTCTACCCAAACCTGTGCACCTCTCATGCCTTATTTCCAGTCACTACAATATAATGTCTCCTTCACAGAACACCTCTCATTGATGACTGTTTCCGAGGTCATCTCTGTCCACTGTGTCCAACTTTATAAACTTTTGGATGGTACGACCACCCTAGGAAGCCACTTGAACAGAGGAGAATAGAGAGAGGAATTGTGGCTATGAGATAATAGAGGTAAATACACAGCATTGCCAGATACATAGTCCATTGCTTTAGAAATACCTGTAAAAGTTTTTCAAAGAGCAGTCAGTAATTATTCTTAACACATAGCTTATGAAAATATAAACTTATGAAAAATGTTATAGCAAGAAGAAAAAGGAATTCAGAGAAGGGCATCTGAATGCTCAATCTTTTCTATCTATACTAGGTGGAATTACATTTTTTCATAGAAAGTGAGAAGTTTGGGGTCACAATCACTGCTTTTGGTCTGGAACTTCTGGCCTGCAGTCTGCATTTTAAGAACTGCCAGATTGCATTCTACTGCAAAGAGCCATGTGACTTCTGAGCAGAACACATGGTGAAGCCAGCAAAGCTTGTCCTCTGCTGCACTCACTTCCCTTTTGTGAAGCCCCTTCCCCTTTTACATGGCCTCCTCTCCATCTCACCACCCCTCCCACCCTGGCCAGTTCTCAGGACTCTACTCTGTGTCCAGAAAAAAATAAATCACTAATGTTTTAAGAAAAATTAGTCTAAGGATCTGTAATTATGCCCAAGGGATATTACTCAAAAGAATAAATCTGTAGTGATAGTGATGACTAATAGTGGTATTTCAACCATTATGACCCCTGCTTGAGGGAATTATTTTTGTAGTAAATTATTTGTACTATTTGAAAGGCAAATCGCACCACTAAATCAGCCACCAGACTTCCCTTCTCTGGTGGCCTTAGCACTCCTAAGATGGTAGGAAAACAGTTTTCCACTGACCATATGTGAGGAAAGGCTGGGTCACAGATTCAGTTCCATACTAGAGGATAAAGTGTTGCTAAGAGCAGAGCAAGAACAAAGGAAACTTACAAGGCACTTCTTTGTTAGGGCGCACTGCTGCAGACATCACTGCTGACCTCGCCACTGTTTTCTCCAGATATGTGTCAGTTGAGTGGACTTTTGATGGTTGGGTATGAAGAAATAATATAATCAATGAAGTAATCAATCAACAAATACATAATAGACTTCTACAATATGCAGGGCTCTGTGACATATTGTTCAAAGGATGCAAAGATCATTTATAAAGCAATATTCCTGTTTTTAAGTTGTGTATAACTATCAAATAACGAATGTGCATAATACAGCTACAGGAATCAGAGGACGAAGCAGTTCCTGTGGCTGATGTTGTCCAGAAGTTTTCTTTTATTTTTAAGTAGTATTCACTCTATTGAAAAATACTGAAAGAAAATAATAGAATCCTTGAATACTTCCTTTGTACCAGAAAATATGTTAAGCTCTTTATACCCGTTGTGTGTAAAGTACTCAGACAAGTGGTGGCATGCAATAAATGTTCAAAGAGTGTTACTGATAGTCCTTACAATTGTGTTACTCCTTCCAAACCCTTTCAGCAGGAGCAATTATTTCCCCATATTATAGTTAAGAAGACTGAGGAACACCAAGGTCATGTAAGTTGTACAAGAAATACAGCTAGGAAGTGTAAATTCAGACATGCTCTTAGCCATACTCCAAGTTATATGGAATCAATAAGATTGGTAAATAAGGGTGCAGTTTGTTGTATATGTGTGGGGTATATGGGAGGGGTAGATCCAAGGGACAACAGGGGCAGATTAATAGAGGCGACCAATTTCCAATCTTGTTCAAAAGATCAGGAAGTTTTAACTAGGGTAGCGGATTTAAGTTAAAAAGCCAAGGGAGGTATGACTTGAAAAATAATTTAGGACAAGGTATGAAGGGCCTTGATTATTAACTAGGAAGGGTATTAAAAGAATTTCTGCTTTAGCCTATATGTAGTGGAATGTCAACATTTTATACACACACACTCCAACTTGAAGACAAAGATAACTTTATAAATATCCCTAGCTCAAAGATATTATCAGGGACAACTCACCCATTAGACATAGTAGCACAGTGTGTAGATCCCAGAGTATTTTTAGGGGCCCACAAAATGTTTTAATTTAAATTTATTTAAAATCAGAAGAATACAATAAATATAATAAGCATGAATATAAAATAATGAATACAGCCTGATCTTTATACCAACACAGTCATAAAATATAATTTCTATTTTTTTAATAGAGGAAAGGGCAAAAGTGCCTATGGTGCACAGAAGTCATACTGCAACCCTAGATGCTATGCTTAGTCATCTAGAGGAAGGAATGACTAAGCAAAAGTATGACAGGGAACTACTAAAACCATTATGCATGAGATAATAAGAGCTTTGACTATGTTTGTGGCCAGTCCAGTATAAAGAAAAGCAAAGATATTACTAATAAAAAGCTCAGAAAAGTTGTTAACTGCCTCTGTTTGGGTATGTGGTAGAGTAGGGGTTCTTAGTTACAACTGAGCACATAAATGTAAGTTTTCTGGATGCAAGATACTGAACAAATATATACATTTTTTCTGTGTTCCAACATTTCTTGAAACAACAGAGAGATAAATTTTTCAAAATCCATAATAATGCTGAAGAAGTGAAAGTGTCAATCAGCATACTAGAATAAGTTTTGGGATCTGGCTGATAATAAACCCGAATTGAGAAACCTGAAACAAGCACAGGAGAAGTTACAGGAGTCAAGTCAAAATAAACTGACTTAGGAATAGGAATGCCAGAAGATGACAGTGTAATGATCAATTTAAAGGATTATGAAATAACTAGATCAGTTCTATATTGGAAGCTGGCTAAAGTGTTTGCCTCCAAGATATAAACCTAATGAGAATAGCTCTCAAAACAAAATGGAGGATATGCTGAGAAGAAGTAATAAAAGTTCAAAATAGTTTAGATGCCAAAAACAAAATAATTCTGAGCCAGGATGACTTTAAACCCACTATAAATGGCATAAGAATGGGAGGGAATAAATGGCTCAACTGGCAGAGAAACAGACTTGTGTTTTACCTTCCTATTTGGCATTTGGAAGAGGTCTTTGCCTTGTGTTCCAGTTTTCCACTAATGAACACATCAATAAGCACAGTCTTGCCCTTTTAACATCAAGAGTCTCATCAGATTTCCCCAATATTTGAGGGATGGGCTGCTAGAAAATATGACATATACAACCTTTAAGATAATCTATACTAGCAATGTATGCAAATGAATGCAGTCTTTCATTTTCAAATCTGTAAAAACAAAAGAATTTTCATGCATTACCATAAAAATACATAATCAACAAAACAAACAAACAAGCATAATATAACCAAAGACACAGAAATTGAGAACAGGCTGAAAGTCACCAGAGGGGAGAGGGGAGGGAATTTCAAGGGAAAAGAGGAAGGAACAAGTATAAAGGACACATGGACAAAAACTATGGGGGGGTGGAAATGGGAGGGAGGAGGGGAGGGCTAGGGTGGTGGGTTTGGGTGAGAATAAAAGACAGAAAACTGTACAAGATCAACAATTAAAATAAAAATTTAAAAAAATAAAAAAATACATATGTAAATATTTTAATTCATCCTCAGGATGATTGAAGATATTATTAAAGCCATGGATCAAGTACAACCTACTTGGGAAAAAAAGTACTATCAGGAAATTAAAAGAAAGTGTTCTTAGAAAATAAAAATATGATTGCAAAAACAAGCAAGCACACATACATATGTGCATGTATGGGTCAAAGGAAAAAACTGACAGAAATGAAGGCCAAATGAATATGTGTGTGATAAAGTTAAGGCAATGTCTCAGAACATAGGGAAGACAAAGAGATAGAAAATCTTAAAGATAGATAAGGTAAGAGCTATGGAGGATAATGCCAGAAGATTCAATAATAGTCCAAAAAAAAAAAAAAGAGGAGGGAAAAAGAAGAAAGAAAAGAGAGGTAAATATGTAGCTATAACTAATTTAAAGTTTCCTGAACTGAAGAAAAGTACAAGTGTTCAAATGAAAAAGTCTTTGATGTATTCACCAGGAAAAAGAAAGCACTCATATCAGATATATCCTGATGACATTTTTTTATTCCAAGAATAAATCATATTTTTTTAAGTTTCCACAGGAAAAGAGAGCAAATAACTGACACTCCGACTGCTGTTGGACTCCTCAGCCTTCACAGTAAATGGTAGAAAAAGGTAGCATAGCCTCAATGTCCCGAAGAGAAAAAAACCCTGTAATTAGAACTCCATGTACAGCCAATTCACTTGCAAATATTTGAAAAACATGAAGATTTTGTTGGAATAAAAAGTCTCAGATCATTCAGGAAATGAATTATTCAAGATATACAAGGTCTGTCCAGAAGGTGTCCAGCCATGTAAAATGAAAAATAGAGACATTTATTGAAGAAGATACAAAATAAAAGAAACATTGTACAAAGGACACTGATGCTTCAGTCCCCTTAAATAGGCACCTTGGGAGCTCACACAGTTCTCCAATCTGTTGATTGCAGCCTGTACAGGTGTCCTGTTTGTTGCAGGCCTTCCAGAACGTGGATTGCTTGCAACAGATTTTCTACCATCTTTGATTTATTTGTGCCACACTTTCATTTGTGCTGCACTCATTGCATCGTCCCTGAAAGCCTTCTGAATCACGTGAATACTTTCCATGGAGGAATGGTCAGGCTTAATGCAAAATTTGATGCAGATTTGTTGCTCTACTCACTCAGTCATTTTGAATGTTACAGCCACACAGTACACATGCTCATTCAATGGCATCTACTGATCCCACTGACTAGTACAGTGAAGTCATCATGTTTCATGCACGTGCATTCCAGTCCACTCTCCTTGGCTGCCAGGTTACATCAGTGTCATGCAAACTGTTTTCATTATATCAATAGTGGCTGAACTTTTTCTGGACAGACTTTGTGTTTCATATATTCAAAACTAATCCACAAAGAAGATGTAGTGTATATTAAAGTATATGAATATAGAAATCAATTGATTATACTGTTAAGCTAAGCAATTATTGAAAATTTGGCCATAAATTTAAGTGTAGTTCATTACAAAAAGAATTCCTCATATAATAAAGGCTTTATAAAAAATAAATAAATATAACTACAAATGATTTTAAAAAGATATATGGAAATTGTGAGATAGAAGATATATGAGAACCATTTTTTCTGTAAACCTAAAACTGTTCTAAAACAAAGTCTACCAATTAAACAAAAACATGAGATTTGGAAGAAAAAGTAAAATAAAGGCATGTTTACTTTTTTCATAGAAGAGAGAATATATATATTTTTCTATATTCACTGAAAAATTAAGATTGTATTTGGATCATAAAAGTTTAACATATATAATAAAAAGAACTTAAATAGCATCCACAACTCCCAAACTACTCAAAGTGCAAAAAGGAGCACATAGGATGTGTTTCATTTAGCAGAAGATAGGAAAGAAAATCAGAAGAAAAAGGATGATGAGAGGGAGTAGAAGGAGGGGAAGAATAAATTACATGGGGGAGAATAAATTACATGTGAAAGATGGCATGAAACAATAAAATATGAGATGGCAGGGTAAAATATACACTATCAGTGACCACAATAAATATAACTAGATGAGATTCCCAAATAAACAATGACTCTGAAACAAAATTAAATAAATTTAAAAAAGTGGAAAACTTAGGTACCCATACATGCTGTACATAGAAGAACAATCTGGAACAAAATATTTCCCCACTCCATGGGTCATTTTTCTCATTGGGATGTCTGAGCATGGACTCTGTTGAAGGACAAAGGCCTGGGAAGCATGAAAGAAAGAAAGGATCTAAGGGGTGGAAGAAGTATTTGAAAAAGACACTCAGAGAAGTTTGTGGTTTCCAATGTACATGAAGGGAGACCCCCCAAAACTGGAATTATCTTCTGGAGGGCAGGCCCCTTATAGTACAGTATTCCCCTGCTAGCTGAATGTTCTAGAAACCCATCTGTACCAGTGTACCAACTAGCATTGTTGTGAGAGGCTGCATTCGTCTTCAGTGAAGGTTTTTTGAAGACTATTTCAATGCATTTGCCCATTTCATGATGGGTGATTCATGTGCGCACCTGCCCACACCATGCTGAGTGTTCAGCAGTTTTTGACTAAACATTGTGTGACCCTCGTGCCCCACCATCCCTATTCACCTGATCTCACTCCCTACAACTTTTTTTGTTTACCCAGATGAAAAAAGTCCTCAAAGCGAAAGGTTTTGCGGATGTGGAATAGATGGAACAAAAAATGGCAGAAGCATTTTTAAAAGGCATCACAATCATCAATGAGTTCAAAAACTGTTTTGAGCAGTGGAAAAAACATCTCAATAGGTGTGTTGCATCCAATGGAGAGTACTTTGAGGGTGACTAAAGTTCTTAAACATGTAAGAATAAGTATACAATTTTTTATAAATAAATTCCATTTTGGGGGGTTACCCCTCGTATATTTGAAAATAAGAAGCACTGGGCAAAATGGGAACGCAATTTTATGTTCAAGTAATGACAAAACATTGAATTAACTGAAACAAGGTAGCATTCAAATACGCATGCACAAAGACAGTAGGCTCATGTACTTTTATGAGTGGATTCACTCAAACCTTTAAGAAACAAATACTTCTCATATTAAATTGTCCAGGTCATCACAAATGAAAACATGAAAAACCTCACAAATTATTTTATAATGCAAGAAAATATAAGCAGGAATGATGCACAAATAGTTTATAGCTCTGATTCATTTATTATAAAAATACATATGAAATAATTTCAAATCACATATAGCACAACTTAAAAGAATGATATGCCTCAATCAGGAAGGATTTACATAAGGAGTACAAGGATGGGAGTGAGGGGTTGAGATAATGCAATAGGATAAGGGCAGGAATGAGAAGAGGGAAGGAAGGAATTGTGTTGGTGGGCTATGGCCAAAGTTTAAGGAGTGGTTTAATAAATTGGCTACAAGTTACCTAACAAACTTTGATATAAATTATTTTCATTAGTTACGTTGGCTGAGTTTCTAAGCAGGGTTGGAAGCATGAGGACTTTCTGAAGTCTTTACTAGGATTACAAAAAGAATGGTGATGAGAAGATATTATTTTCAATGATTGAGATGGGATCATTCCAAGGACTTCACTTTCCAAAGAAATTAGTATAGCCCTCGTGCCAATAGAATAAGCCACCAGCATAGTTCAGCACATGATTTAGCTGGCAGATTTATATATGCTCTCAACTTCTTGCAGACATTTTGAAAGGGAATAATTATTTGAAGAAGTAGGTAAAAGTTACACTAGGGCTATAAACCCCTAATATTAAACACAGGATGTAAAATATGTCTTAAATCTAATACAAACAAAGGCCAAGATAGGAGGCTTCTGAGGTTTATAGTCTGTTATAAGGCCCTTGGTGGTACCCCAGGCCACAATAAGGAATTTAAAAGGGTAACAAGTTTTAGGGGAATGTTAATGGATTAGATTGGAATGACCATATGTTGAAGAATTACCCCAAGTAAATACCCTGCAGACAGTATAATATGTGAGAAGAATTAGGTTGGGTTTATTGATTTAAAAGCTATCACACAGAGAAAAACTAGTTTAACTTGTGAGAAGAAATTATCTAAAGGATGAGCTGAAAAATACATTTAAAATGAATACAATCTTTAAAGTGATGACATTAAGGTGAAGCCAGGGAAACAAACAGAAAGATCAGGAAGAAAGATTCTTATTGGCCAGTAGAAAAGAATACACAGAGATCCTGTGATATTTATTTATTCTACAAACATATATTGAGCATGTCCTGTGTGTAAAATAGATGAAATGCTCCTCATCCTTCTGATGCTTTTATTTGACTTACAGTGCAGACAAAAGGACCTAAAAAGATATTTTGATTATTTGAAAATACTAAGTGTAAATTTCTCCCATAATTATCTCTAGATTTGTTTGGATTCTTTCTGTATCTCCTTAATATCATTCATTATTTGGCTCATAATTCAGGTTTTCATGTGCCAAAAATCCTGTAAAGCTGTCTAAATATCTGCTTGAAGTTTCCCATCAGTAGAGGTTTATCTCAGCTATTCTAAATGCTGGGCATCCAGCCATGAACAAATGAAATTCTATGTACTCCTGGTACATTCTAGAAGGCAGGAGAAACTACACAAATAAGTACCTAAGTGACACGTAGGGAACAACAAGTGTGTGGGAAAGAACAAAGCAGACTAAGGCTCACAAGCAGGCTGCAAAGACATGGAGATGGTTGCTATTTCCCACAGGATAGTCAGGGAAGGCCTCTCTAATGAAGTTGCTTTTAAGCCAACACCCAAAATAAGTAATAAAATGAGTTATGTGGCTCTCTTGGGAAAGAGCCTTCCTATAAAGAAAGCTGAGGTAAGAACATGCTTGGGAGACCAAAAGCATCAAGGAAAATGAGAGGAAGCACCACAGAAGCCAAGGACTGAGTTGATACAGGACCATCCTATTCGTCCTTGTAAGACACAAAAAGGACATTCAGTTTTGAGCTGGATAAAATGGGAGAGCATTCTAATGTTCCATACAGAAGAGTGAAATAATCTAATTCATGTTTTAAAAGGATCACTGACTATTGAGGGGCAGGAGGACAAATCAGGAGGTCTCTTTCTGAAGAACTTTAAATAATTTGTTTATGATTCCTATCTGTTTATAATTCATAATTACAAAGTCATGGATGATATAGTAATTGTTATAGACTCAATGTTTGTGCCTCACTCCCCAAAATTCGTGTGTTGAAACCCCAATTCCAATGTGATAGTACTTGGAAGTGGAGCCTTTGTAAGGTAAATAGGTCATGAAGGTGGAACCCTCATAAATAGGATTAGTGCCCTCAGAGTAAGATGCCAAAACCTAATCAACAAAACAAACAAACAAGCATAATATAACCAAAGACATTGAAAGTGAGAACAGGCTGACAGTCACCAAAGGGGAGAGGGGAGGGAATTCCAGGGGAAAAGGGGAAGGGTTTACAGCAACAAGTATAAAGGACACATGGACAAAAACTATGGGGGGGTGGAAATGGGAGGGAGGTGGGGAGGGCTGGGGTGGTGGGCTGGGTGGGAGTAAAAGACAGGAAACTGTACAAGAACAACAATTAAAATAAAAATGTTTAAAAAATTAAAAACAAAAGATGCCAGAGGGCTAATTAACTCTCTTTCTGCTCTGTGAGGATGGCGACTAGAGGTTCTAGAAGAGACCTCTCACCAGAACCTGACCATACTGGCGCCCTATCTCACAATTCTAGCCTCCAAAAGCTTGAGAAATGTTTGATATTTAAGTTGCCTAGTCTATGGTACTTTGTTATAGCAGCCTGAATTAAGACATTAATCAGTTTACAGTTCACATCATGCAAGTCACTGATGATTGTCCCTCAAATCTGTCTGTCTTTAGTAAATTACTCTGCTAGAGCTGCCATGTAAAGTACCACAGACTGGGTGGATTAAGTAAGATAAATTTATTGTCTCACAATTCTTGAGGATAGAAGTCTGAATCCAAGATATTAGTAGAGTCAGTTTCTTCTGAGGCCTCCTTCCTTTGGCTTGTTGAGGGCTCTCTTTTCCCTATGTTTTTACGTGGTCTTCCCCCTGAATGTATGTGTTCTAATTTTCTCTTCTTACAAGGATATTCATCATATCGGAGTAAGGCCCACCCTAACGGCTTCATTTTAACTTAATCATCTCTTCAAATATCCCATTTTAATTTTTTAATTTATTTTTTATTTTATTTATATATTTATTTATTCATTTATTTTTAGAGAGGGGAGAGGAGGGAGAGAGGGAAAGAAACCTCAATGTGTGGTTGCCTCTCATGCACTCCCTACTGGGGACCTGGTCTGTAGCCCAGGCATGTGCCCTGACTGGGAATCAAACCAGCAATCCTTTGATTCACAGGCTGGCACTCAGTCCACTAAGCCACACAGGAGCTTAGAGAAAATAAGCTCCTATATTCACTGAGCCATTAAATTATTGTTGAATTCCTTGTTTCTGTAGTCATTGACCCTTAACTAATATACACACCACTATAACTGACTACCTGTTATTAACTAAAGGGAAATTTGAACATTAATCTTTAATTTGAGAATTTTAATACTTAGGTCAAGAGAACTCATGAAGTATCTAGATTATAAACTTAATTTGTGCATTTCCTAAATTATAGTTAAATTTACTAATGCAGCAAAATTAATTCAACAAACTGGTATCATTACTACGGACCGGATTCAGCCCTATATCCTGTCTATAAACAGTGTGACAATCAAAGCAATGAATACTACACTGTCTTTGTCCTCAAGTTTCTCAGTGTCCTGTGGGGGAAACTATGGTTAAACAAATTTTACAGTGTGCCACCCACCCAAGGGAAATGCAAAAGATCTGCCTGGAGGGAGATTGTGGAAACCTGCAGATCAGAGATGGCATTTGACCTGGACTAAGACGAAACTGTCATAGATCATTATATATGGATTCAAAGTACAAAATACAAATAGATTAAGCTTATGAACAACCCAGCTAGGAGGCAATACATTTTAAGTATTTGTTGAATGAACAATGAAGGGGGGCAATACATTTTAAGTATTTGTTGATGAAGATAATTCCCATAAGTTCAAAATCGGTAGAGAGGGAAAACCTTAATGGGAATACAACAGCCAATTTTTCTGTATGTTAGGTGAAAACAGGCTTTTGTTTAATCAGGAAGTTTGATTAGCCTTGAGGAAGACTGTCTGGTCTGTCAGGTGGTAATACTAGCTCTGTTTTTTTTTTTTTTTCTTTAATTTTTATTTTCATTGTTGATCTTGTACAGTTTTCTGTCTTTTATTCTCACCCGAACCCACCACCCCAACCCTCCCCACCTCCCTCCCATTTCCACCCCCCCCCCATAGTTTTTGTCCATGTGTCCTTTATACTTGTTCCTGTAAATCCTTCCCCTTTTCCCCTGAAATTCCCTCCCCTCTCCCCTCTGGTGACTTTCAGCATGTTCCCAATTTCCATGTCTTTGGTTATATTATGCTTGTTTGTTTGTTTTGTTGATTAGGTTCCAAAGAAACTATGCATCCCTATGTTTATAGCAGCACAATTTACAATAGCCAAGTGTTGGAAGCAACCTAGATGCCCATCAGTAAATGAATGGATCAAAAAACTGTGGTACATTTATACAATGGAATTCTATGCAGCAGAAAGAAAGAAGGAGCTCATACCCTATGCAACAGCATGGATGGAACTTGAGAGCATCATGCTAAGCGAAGTAAGCCAGGCAGTGAAAGATAAATACTAGCTCTGTTTTGGGAGGACTTTCAGAGTGTGGGCAGATTGCTGGGCTGGAGTGAAGAGTTCTCATCTGTCTGGAGGCAAGAGCTGAGAACACGTGGTGCCTTGAGGCTGCTTCCTTGCCTAACAAGGCTGAGTAGGAAAACTTTAGGGAGCCCCAAACAAGTGCACTGCAGTAGTCAGTTGACATGGATTATATAATTTAATACTGATGTAACTATTATTAGCCCCAGTTTATAGGAGAGGAAACATCCCCAGAATTAAGTGCCCAAGATCATGTAACTATGAAGTGGAAGAAATGAATTCAGTCTGTCTGCCTCCCATGTCCATATATTTTTCCCATTAAATTTCTGTTTTGAGTTTTCAATAGCCACTTGATGCCAAGGGACTGCCTGAATCCTCACCTGCCACCGTTTAGTTCACTGAGTTAAGTTGTAATGGCTGAGTGCCCAGGTTCTGTGGCTGAGCTACCTGGGTTTAAATCAAAGCTTCTTCCACTTGTAAGCTGTGTGAATATGGGCAATCTATTTAAAGTTTTTTTTTCCTCAGCTTACTTTTTTATTTTTCCTTTTTGGTCAAATAATAGTTATAATAGTACCTACCACAATACATAGAGTTACTTCGTATACAATACATAGAACAACCCCAACACGTAGTAGGCACAATCTGTATCAGCTGTAAACACAACAGAATAGCATGTTCTTTTAACATTAACATTTAATTTCTCAAATAGTTTCTCAGTGTGTAGCATTCATCTGCACAATAAAAAGCAGAAGCTGAAACCTGTTATACAAGAAGCCCTAAATAGTTTTAAAGATCGTTTTATAGTAAAATATCATGGAACTATAAACCACAGATGAGCAAGGTTAAGACACTGAATACTTAAGCTTTAGTAATTTTAACTATTTGAGTACCCCGGCTACTTTGTATTTTGAAAAATGTATTTTTGCATGGGAGTTAGCTCTCTGATAAGGAAAATAATGCTGAATTGCCTTTCCCAATGTACTGTCCCACAGACCATCAAAACCCCAGATTGAAGCAAGTGTTGATTCTGTTGCTTACTATTTCATTGGTCATCAGAGCTCTGCTTTCTGAGTCCTTGCGTCTCATATTTTTCACTGCTAATTTATAATGCCAGGTTTCAAATCTTCTCTTCCTTCCCTTGTCCTTCTCTCTTGAGTCTCCACATTCATATCTGTTCATCCTGTGTCTAGGCACTGTTCCTTCATGTCTCCCTTGTTTGCAGCTGTGACTTGCTAATAGAATGTGCACACTATTCCTGAGATGCAGCAGCAGACTATGCAATTTGCAAAATCTATGTAACAATTACCAGTAATTGTTAGCCTCCAATCCAAAGTCCTAAGTGTGTCCTGCTTACCCTCTCAGCCAAGGACTGTGTTTGCCTTTTTAGTAGCAGTTTTTGATGCTCAAGTGTTTTTCCTTGTCCTAGGTTACCTTGTAGTAAAGTGGAGTATTACTAAGTAAATCCCATAGGTATAAATGGGACTTGGGGTCACCCTACCCAATCTGACCATCAATTAAGAAGATAACACTCCAAACCCAGAATTATGTATTCTGTTTCTGTTTCTTTCATTTTCCTTGGCTGTTTGACTCCTGAAATTTTTAATTCTTTTTTTATCCTCACCTAAGGACATCTTTTCATTGGTTTTCAGAGAGAGAGGAAGGGAGAGAGAGAACCATCCATGTGAGAAAGAAACATTGATTGACTGCATCCCTTGTGTACCACTAACAGGGACTGCATGCACCAGACTTGGGATTGTACATGTCCGGCCAGGGACTGAACTCACAATGTAGGTGTGTGCCCTGACCAGGAATCGAACCCACAACTCTTAGGGAAGATGCTCCAACCAGCTGAGCCACACTGGCCAGGGCTATCTCCTAGAGATTTTAAATCTATCATTTTAAAACTACAGGAAAAAACAAATTTAAACTCAATAGTGCCATTACAATATTTGACGACTCATGTAAGTTTTAATTTGAAGATTTAAAGACACAGTAATAAAACTAACTCATGGAAATTAATTTTGATTTTAAAATTTAGTGATATTTATCATCTAGTAGTTCACTGCTGTATATATAAACAACTGAAACATGTACATGTGTTTACATACATATGCATGAATTTTCCTAACAGTAGAACTGCAGTCCCAAACTGGAGACAACCCAAATTCCCATCAACAGATCATATAAATTATGATCTATTCGCACAATGGAACACTTATTGTACAGTTGTGAGAATAAACAAATCATAGCTACAATGATATGGAGGCCAGATACAAATGAGTTTGTATTATGTGTTTCCTTTTATATGAAGTGCAAAAAGAGGGAAAAATAATGTATGACACTAGAAGTTATCAGAGTGGCTGCCATTTGACGGGGAGTGCAGAGACCTGGGAGTGTAGGGGAACATCTGGGATTTTATCAGTTTCTCCTGTGGGTTTGTTAAGTGGGTATGTTCATTTTGCAAAAGTTGTGGAAGTTCCTCATGTTATAGTCTTATTATCCTTGTACTTATATATATATAGATAGATAGATAGATAGGTAGATAGATAGATATAGATATCTTCCATTCTGATAACATTTCAAAGATGTGTAATGATATATGATACAGAATTTTATACATATATAGCAGTTCCATGAATAACATCATTTCATCATAACATTGATGAGAAGAAAAAAAATAAAGATTCCTGGCAGACCACTGTCTGTGTGGAGTTTGCACCTTCTCCCCACATCTGCATGGGTTTCTCTGGGTACCTGGTTTCCTCCGACATTCCAGAGATGCACATGTTACATTCATTGGTATGTCTGTCTTGTCCCCATCTGAGGTGAGTGTGGTGTGTGTGAGTGCACCCTGCGATGGAGGGGCATCCTGTCCAGGGCTGGTTCTCACCTTGTGCCCTGAGCTGCTGAACAGAGACTCTGGCCACCTGGCACCCTGAACTGGATTGAGTGGGTTAGAAAATTCTCTTACTTGTTTTTATTAATATTTCTTAAATGCATCTATAGCTTACATTTATTTCTATGTTTAATATTAGAAATGTTTTGGGTCCTTATTTATTAGGACTTTGAGCATGTCTCTGTGACCAGAAATATGCCGTAGGAACTGAACTCTTGTTTATGTCCATTAGTCTATAGTCACCTATCAGTGACATTAACTGAGGACTTACTGCATATTTCTCATAAGAAAACTGGCATTACTTGCTTATCATATGGAGATGAGGCTCTTAATAGGACAGAAAACGGGAATGGAAATTTCAAAAAATTGAAAACACTCATAGTGAAAGTCAGTACTTTTTGAGTGGTACCCTAAAAGACATAGCCCAGGAGTGGTTTCCTTGCCTCTCTTTTTTTCCTGAGCTCCAGGAGCCCTCCTTTTGCCTCTGCAATTTGTTTCCTGAGCCCATTTCATCTATGATTCACTTCTTCTGCCTCTAAATAAACTTCCTCTAATAGCTGAGTCTTAGCTCTGAATTCTTTCTTAGTCAGAACTCAAGTACTGTGGTTGCTTAACCACGGTCTAACACCTGGTGCCACTTTCCATGGCTAATTGTTTTATTAATGAACTACATAAAACACATCTATAAAACATCATCCTATACATTATAATTGCAAATTCTTTTATTGCCTCTTCATATGACATGCACTATAATACTATAGGGAAATTACAAAGATTTTTTTCTTTCAATATGGTTGATCCAATCATTTTTATTTACAAAAACATGAGATTTCTCATAGACATAGTTACTGTTTGTTATATTACTACAAGCTTAGGCTTTACAAATACACTAATTCTGATAAACTCTATTTGTTTCAATTACCATGAAGATGTGTGGTGCTTTTATAATTTTATACCTTGTAGTATAAAATACATCCCCCCTGCATCAGAGGGTCCAGAGACACATGAGAAGTTGCTTAGCATCCCTAGCCATCAGAGAAATGCAAATTAAAACCACAACGAGATACCACTTCACACCAGTGAGAATGGCCATCATAAACAAATCAACAAACAAATGTTGGAGAGGATGCAGAGAAAAGGGAACCCTAGTGCACTGTTGGTGGAAATGGAGACTGGTGCAGCCACTGTGGAAAACAGTATGAAGTTTCCTGCGAAAACTAAAAATGGAACTGTTTTTTGACCCAGCAATTCCACTGCTGGGATTATACCCTAAGAATCCTGAAACACCAATCCAAAAGAACCTATGCACCCCAATGTTCATAGCAGCACAATTCACAATAGCCAAGTGCTAAAAGTAACCTAAGTGCCCATCAGCAAATGAATGGATCAAAAAACTATGGTGCATTTACACAACAGAATACTATGCAGCAGAAAGAAAGAACTACCCTTTGCCACAGCATGGATGGAACTGGAGAGCATTATACTGAGTGAAATAAGTCAGGCAGTGATGGACAAATACCATATGATCTTACCTTTAACTGGAACATAATCAATGAAAGAAGAAAAGCAAACAAAATATAACCAGAGACATTGAAATTAAGAACAATCTTACAGTAGCCAGAGGGGAGTGGGGAGGGTGCAGTGGGGAGAAGGGTTTTCAGGGATTACTATAAAGAGCATCATGTTAAGCGAAGTACGCCAGGCAGTGAAAGACAAATACCATATGATCTCACCTTTAACAGGAAGCTAGTCAACAAAACAAACAAACAAGCATAATATAACCAAAGACACAGAAATTGAGAACAGGCTGAAAGTCACCAGAGGGGAGAGGGGAGGGAATTTCAAGGGAAAAGGGGAAGGAACAAGTATAAAGGACACATGGACAAAAACTATGGGGGGGTGGAAATGGGAGGGAGGAGGGGAGGGCTAGGGTGGTGGGTTTGGGTGAGAAT
Source organism: Glossophaga mutica (assembly GCA_039655065.1). NCBI lineage: Eukaryota > Metazoa > Chordata > Mammalia > Chiroptera > Phyllostomidae > Glossophaga > Glossophaga mutica. The sequence goes on from CM077304.1 coordinate 83,108,630, forward strand.
AAAAGACAGAAAACTGTACAAGATCAACAATTAAAATAAAAATTAAAAAAAAAGAACACATGGTCAAAACCAAGGGGGAGGGTGGAAGCAAGGAAAGTAGGTGGGTTTGAAGGGGGTGGGGGGAGGGTTTGGGAGAAAATGCAGACAACTGGAATTGAACAATAATAAAGTAATTTAAATAAAAATAAAATAAAATACATCCCTCACAGCAGAGAACTTTCATTGAAGTAGGAATTTTTAAGGAGTGTATGCTCCATTTAACCTTTTACCTAGCAACCAAGACCAATTTATTGCACACTGGCCTCTTTTTTCTCCACTGCCTAGATTTTTTCAGATCCTGAACACAGGGCATGTTTACATTGCAAACATCTTGTGTTAAGACTCTGGCTGAGTATACCCAACAGGTAATGGAGTATTCCTAGTTGCCTGTACTAGGACAGCTAGCAAGAATTTAAACAGAAAAAATGATCTATATATTGCCCGGGCTGGCATGGCTCAATTGGTTGGGAATTGTCCCGCAAACCAAAATATTGCCAGTTCAATCCCCAGTCAGGACACATGCTAAGGCTGCAGGTTTGGTCCCCAGTGGGTATATGTATGGAAGGCTGCCTATTGATGTTTCTCTCCCTCTATTTCTCCCTCCCTCCCCCTTTCTCTAAAATTAAAAAATTTAGAAAGTGATCTATACATCCCACTAAACTCAAATTAAATATGTGCCTGACTTAACTTCCTTGTAGTTGAATTTCAAAAGCCAATGACCACTTCAACACCCTCCACACAAGGGGAAATTAAGGTGGGGTACAAAGAGACAATGATCTCAACCAACTGCCATTAAAATACCATACTCCTGAAAACTTTACAAAAACAAGTCACGATATGAACTCAAGTGCTACCTCCCTTTCTAGTACCTTGGAAGACGCTGGTGCAAGCTTCATTTGCTTCTCTGTAAATCCACCTCAGCTTCTTACTCTGCCTCACTGGTTGCATTCCGCTTCTCCTGGAAGTGAGCTCTTCATCTCTAATTACTGTCCAAACACTGCACACACCTAAGGTTGGCTCTTTTGTCATCTGGATTGTCTTCCCACAGTTAGCAACAAATCGTGTGGCTATTTAAGTTTCTCTTAAACTATTTAAGTTTCTCCTTCAGTGACTTTTTATAGAATTTCATCTTCCTGCCCCTTGGACAGCTCATTTTAGTTTAGTGGATAGCAAGTGGTGAGGTATTTGGCTTTTGTTATCATCCATTGTTAGGAGAGAACCAGCTGAGCACAGTTGGGAGGCAGCCATTAAGCTCTGATGCAGCAAAACTGGCTGTACTTCAAGGCCTTAATGGATTTCTCCTCCCATTTGATGTATTTAGATTTGATGCCACTGAACAGGGTGGAACTTCTTTGGAACTTCTTTACTAAAAACAGTAATGTTAGTCTTCACTCAGATTATACAGTTCTTGATTCAATTCACCACTTGCCCAAACAGGAACTGCTTTTATTTATATGTGCTGACTCCTGACTCTATTTTACACCCTAAGAAATTACTCAGAGGTTTTATTTCCTTTCACCCCATTATATAGATTTACTCAACAATATCACATAAATTTGTGCTTACTACAGATTTTGCAAGCACGTATCAGAAGAACAATCACATAGGGAAAATATTTACCTAATAAGTTAATTTTTGCAGCCTAATGATATTTTGTGCTGAGTATCTTCTTTCTTTTCAGACTAAAGAAGTAGTTCATTATTCTAAATCAGTATAAAGCTTTTGCCTACAACACTGAAATTCATTCAAACTGCCAGCATTGGGTTAAATGATAATTTTATTTTATGCTAGCATTCAGAATCTTTACATCATCAAATAATGACAATGACCAAAGAAGCTCTTCAGTTTCTAATTGATTCTTATATTTGGTCATAAAAATAAGCACTTGTACTCAGTATTTCACATATGCATTATTTCATTTAATTCTCATAACACAACTTTAAGAAAGGCAGTATTATTCCTGTTTTAAGGAAAGTGAGCCTCAGATAAGGTATAAATTTGCCCGAGTTCGCATAAGAAATAATTGGTGGATTCGATATTTAAAACTAGATCTGCTGATATCAAAGCTAACATCAGTTTTTACCTTTTAGAGTTAGTAGTTTGGTAAGCAAGAGGAAAACAGAAAAAAAAGAATAATTGTGCTAAGTAATCCTCTTAAATCTAGAATGAACTGGGGTTCTATTCCTGTATTTGGATAGTTGGAAAATTATTTTATCTTCTCCCAATGTTAAAAGCAACTCCATCTTGATCATAGTAAAAATGCCTTAAGTTAATATTCAATTGGACAACACATTTTAGTTAATTTATTTTTCTTTGGCAATTCTAATACCTATTAGGCAGTTTTACTCAAAGTGTGATCTTGTACCTGAGGACCTTCTGAGATGCTTGTTAAATAAAGAATCCTGGGCCTCATTCCAAACCTGCAGAACTGGACCCACTTGGGTTAGTGTCAAAAAATATACATTTTAAAACTAATACTTTGATGTGATTCTGAAGAGCCCTAAAGCCAATCTTTAGAAGAGTCCCCATTGCCTTAGCTGTGGTTGCCATTTCTTGGGTAATGTTTTACATGTCCCTTCAAGGTCTTGATCCAAAATCTCAGTATAACTGGTTCTCTGAGGAAAGCACCACTGGTAGTCATTGGTTCTGTTCACAAATATCTGGTCCCAAAACACATGGTAAGACTGCATTTCTCTGCCTCATTCATATCAGATATGGCCATGTGGCTACCACTGGCCAATGGAAGTGAGTGGAAGTGATGTATACTCCCTTCCTTGGACCCAGGAACCAGCCACACTACAGACAGTGGAGGTTTTGTCAGCCTTTATTTTTTCCCTCTTTTGGGGGAATCTGGTTTCATTTATTTTTATTTTTTGTTTTTTTCTTAATAATTTTATTGTATTTTTTCATTACCATTTAGTTGCCTTATAACCCCCTCCCTCACACAATCACCACACTGTTGTCTCTGTCCATGAGTCCTTTTTCCATTTCACTTAGTCCCTCCAACCCCTACCCCCCACCCTTAGCAGTCATGTGCTCTCCATCCATGAGTCTGTCTCCATTTTGCTTGATAGTTCAGTTTGTTCATTAGATTCCACATATGAGTGAAATCATATGGCATTTGTCTTTCTCTGCCTGGCATACTTCACTTAACTGTTTTCCAGGTCTAGCTATAGTGTTACAAAGGGTAAAACTTTCTTTTTTTTTATAGTTGGTTAGTATTCCTTTGTATAAGTGTCCCATAGTTGTTTTATCCTTTCATCTACTGATAGATACTTGGGCTGCTTCCATATCTTGGTGAATATAAATAACACTCCAAAGAAAAAGGGGTGCTTATGTTCTTTTGAATTAATGTTTTGAGTTCCTTCAGATATATTCCCAGAAATAGGATCGCTGGGTTGCTGGCAGATCCATTTTTAATTTTTTGAGATATCTTCATACTGCTTTCCACAGTGGCTGCACCAGTCTGTATTCCCACCAATAGTGCAAAAGTGACTCCCCTTTCTCCACCTCCTCACCAGCACTTGTTGTTTGTTGATTTATTGATGACAGCCATTCTGACAGGTATAAGATCATATCCCATTGTAATTTTAATTTGCATCTCTCTGGTGATTGGTGACATTGAGCATCTTTTCATATGTCTATTGGCCATCTGTATGTCCTCTTTGGAGAAGTGTCTAGTCAGATCCTTTGCTGATTTTTTAAATAAGTTGTTCATTTTTCTGATGTTGAGTTTTGGAAGTTCTTTATTAACCCCTTATCAGATGTATCAACTAATGTATATCCCAGTCTATGATCATATCAATGAATGCAGAAAAAGCATTTGATAAAATCCAGCACTTATTTATGATAATAACTCTCAGCAAAGTGGGAATAGAGGGAATATTACAAAACATAATAAAGGCCATATATGACAGACCCACTGCCAAACATCATACTCAATGGGCAAAAATTACAAGTGTTCCCCTTAAGATCAGGAACAAGACAGGTATGTCTGCTTTCAACTTTCTTATTCAACACAGTACTGGAAGTCCTAGCCACAGCAACCAGACAGGAAGAAGAAATAAAAGGCAGGAAGGAAGAAGCAAAACTGTCATTATTTGCAGACAACATGATACTGTATATACAGAACCCCAAAGATTTCACCAAGAAACTGCAAGAACTGATAGATGAATTCAGCAAAGTAGCAGGATATAAAAATAATACCCAGAAATCAGTTGCATTTTTATATGCCAATACTTAACAGAAAGGGAAATTAAGAAAATATTCCCATTCATAATTGCTTGAAAAAGAATAAAATACCTAGGAATAAATCTAACCAAGAATGTAAAAGACCTGTACTTGGAAAATTATAGGACACTGAAGAAAGAAATTGAGGAAAATACAAATAAGTGGAAGCACATACTGTGTTAGTGGATAGGAAGAATAGCATCACTAAAATGTCTATACTACCAAAAACAATTTATAGATTCAGTGCAATTCCTATCAAGATTCCAATGATGTATGCCACAGAACTAGAACAAATAATTCAAAAATGTATATGGAACCACAAAAGGCCCCACATAGCAACAGCAATCCTGGGGAAAAAAGAAAAAAGTTGGAGGAACCACACTACCTAATATCAAACTATACTATAAGGCCATAGTAATCAAAACAGTATAGTACTGACATAAAAACAAACACATAGATCAATGGAACAGAGAGCTTAGAAATAAACCCACACTTTATAGTCATTTAATATTCAACAGAGTAAGTAAGCACATACAATGGGCTAAAGATAGTTTATTCAATAAACGGTGTTGGGAAAATTTGACAGATACATGCAGAAAAATGAAACTAGACCACTTTCTTATGCCACACACAAGAACAAATTCAAAATGGGTCAAAGACTTAAATGTTAGACCTGAAAATCATAGAAGAAAACATAGGCAGCAAAATCTTGGACATAGCTTGTAGCAATATTTTGTCAGATATATCTCCCCAGGCAAAGGAAACAAAAAACTAAACAAATGGGACTACATAAAACTAAAAAGTTTTTGCACAGCAAAGGAAAACATCAACAAAATAAAAATCCTCTATTTCTGCGTGATGATGAGATGGGGAAGGATTCCAGCTGATCCACAATGTATCTGACAGCATGGAAGATGGGCGGGATGCTAGCTGTCTTCCAGGCTTCATCCTGCACATATTAGTGTTTATAAGAGCACCAAGGTTTTGTCAATTGCATTACTATCTGGCTAAAAGATTGAATTTTCCAATATACTTTGTAGCTAGATATAGTTTTTATATGACATTTGGGTTATGAGATACAAGTGAAAATTATATTACATTGCCAGAATGTACGCTTCCATGACAATGGTTCGCTTACCTTTTCTATTTAGTCAAGTTTCCTGGAATGCAAATGTAATGATTAGAGCCCTACCAGCATTCTTAGCTTTGGAGTGAGTTTTTGTTTGTTTGTTTAGATTTTATTATTTCCAGAGAGAGGGAAAGGGAGGGAAGAGAAGAAGGAGAGAAACATCGATGTGTGGTTGCCTCATGTGCACTCCCAACTGGGGAGCTGGCCAGCAACCCGGGCATGTGCCCTGACTGGAAATCAAACTGGTGACCCTTAGGTTTACAGGCAGTGCTCAATCGACTGAGCCACAACAGCCAGGGCTATGGAATAAGTTTTAATGTGCAAGCCACAAGATAGAAAGAGCCTGGCTCCATAACAATGTGAATCCTTCGTGTTTCCCTGGAAAGCCTACCCATGAATGTATTTTATAGGAATGAGAAATGCCTTCTGGATGTGGGGCATGGATGCATGCATGTCAGCCAGTCTTCCAAAATGATACTCCGAGTTGTGGACAACTTTGCCAACTCACCCACAGTCGGCACTGGTCAGCAGCCTGTAAAGATCAGTGGAGTTTGTGAAGGATTGCCAGATTCACTCAAAAGCAGCTGGAGGAATGATTTCTGTGAACTCACCATAGATCCATAAGCTCCATGAACTTCAAAATAACCGAAGAATACATTTATTCTGGTACTCATTTATTTCATGCAAATTCATACTGATCCACTTCAAATAAAACATTGCTGTTCTGTAGCACTCCTAATCATCAGCTGTTGTAGAATTCTGTGATTGGAAGGGGATTAGAATTTTTAGAGTTCAACAGCTGGATTTTACTTTTAAAGAAAATAAGCCTCAGAGATCAAAAATGACTAATCGAGAGTCACCCACCTGAGCTCAGGTTAGACCTGAGAGCTCCTGGCTCTCAATCCATCATCTTTTCTCTAAACTAAGTTTTTCCAAAAGGTCATATTATACACCTTTCCTCTACTTGAATTTAATCCCAGAGCATCTACTCACTTAGCATGTAGCTGAGATCTTTTAAGATGAGTCCAAGTTTTACATTTATTTTAGTCTTATCTCAATACCTCTGCAGCATTTTAAAAGAAAGTGTTCCTTTTTCTTTCTTGGTATTTTCTCCTGAATTCCTAAAGCAGATGGCTTCTTCAATTATTATCCTTCTTTTTGGGTATCTATATGCTTTCCTGACCAGTACTCCCCTCCTGCCTATAACTATACTGGGCCTTTCTTATCTTTAAGTAATTTACACCTTTTAATGTTTTAAACGGAATTTATTGGGCCACCTGAGGTTTCAAATTCTTCATTTTCTGGACAGCTTTTTTTCAGAGATGTTTATTCCAGATCTTTATCACTTCATTACTTTATCTTTATTTACATTATTTTTGTCATTCAACTCTCCCCCTCCCCGCCTTATCCCATTTTTTCTGTTGTTGATATAACATATCCCTGAATCTCCAGTGACTGGCATAGTGTTGAACATATATGAAATAGTCTGTAAGATTTCTGATTAAAGAAATGAATAAAATAGTCAATAAGTGAATGGTTAAAAAAATCATGATAACCACTAGGAAATCTGACTGCTCATTAGCTATCCTTAAATTGGAACCAGATCATCTATACAAACACACAAGTTAAAATGCATACAAAGGAAGAGCTCAGTAGCTTTTTGTGCACTGACTGTGACTCTATCTCTGTTCTAAACACTGTACATGGTATTGCCTCATTTAATAATAATAATAATAATAATAAATAATAATAAAATACAGATAATGCTCAGGATTTGTACTTTAATGTATTTTCATTTATTTATCCTTATCAGAATTCTATGAGATAGTCACTTTATTGCTGCATTCAAACAGCAATTGAGTAGCAGAGTGTGAACTTGAACTTACATGTTCTGATTCCAGAGTCTATACTCGTAGCTCCTCACACTATACCGCTTACCACCAAAGATTTCACAAGTGAAGTTGATGCCCCATACAGAAATGTACTCTATATCGTTACCCAAAACACAGTTCCCAAAACATCTTATCAGCTTGCGTGGTAAGTGACTGAAATTTTTATTATTTGGCCATAATTTTTACAGAAGGCAATTTTGAAGAAATTTTTAAAAAACCACAAATGTGTCTTATGGGATAAATGGCATAAAGCTCTAACCAACCATTGATACTTTTACTAAAATAGCTTATCAGGTAAACATAATGGAGACTTGACAGACTCTTGAGGAAATAGAATGTGAGACAATAAGTTGAATTTTAAGATGTTGGAGAGGATAGAGTCTTGAAATGTCAAAAGAGTAGGAAAGAAAGACCAAGTAGCATGGTTACACTAAAGGCTATTTGAGGAAAATGAGGAAAAGCAGACTGGAAGTTCGGACAAATAAAAAGTTTGCATTTGCTACCACCACAGCATTTTATGCTGCTTGACCATTTTAATCTCACCCGATAGTGCCCAGTTTGAATATAATTATTTTATTTTATATCCTGTATCTCACTCTGAATCATATCACTGGGACTAATAATTTCTTTCTCTAGCTGTGGCTGCATATTTTAAGAGGAATTATTCATAAACATAATTTAGATAGCTTTCTCTTACCTGGAAGAATAATCTAATTTATAGTATAAGTCTAATACAAAACTGAGTCTGATGTACAGAATCTTGCATTAGCCATTGTTTTTATTAGCATCAAAGTTTCTGCATGTACTGAGGTGCTTCTGGAGGATCAACATGTTGCTTCAAGATACAGCCTTTGAGCTAGGTATTTTATGTGAAAGCCAATCTCTACTTTCATTTCTTATCTGCCAACCCTGTGCCATTTAAGCTTTTAATAAATAAAAATTAGTTTAAGCAATATTTTTAGTAATCCTCATGTATAGAAACTCATGCTACATGTTTTATAAAGATATATAGCATCTTTTTTATCAATTTGATCTTATAAGCCCATTAATCAATAACTCCCTTTTTGTTTTCTCTATCCAATGAGATTTTACATGTGCATTAGACATGAATTATCTGTTTTTGTTAGTAGTTCACTGGTTCTGAAAATCATAAATCTGGATGAAGAACTGCTGAAAACATAAGCCTTCTTAATCTTGATGACATGCACACTGAAAAAGGAAAATTCTTAAGTGAATAAGAGCTAATTCCACGTATTCAGAAGAGCAATGTTATCAAGCATTTCTCTAATCCATGGGATTTTAAAGCAATTCAAAGTTTTACAAGAGTTTACTTAGTTAACCTCAGGCAGCAGAGCTCTTTCAAGAAACCTCACTCAGGAAATAGTTTTGTGTTTCCTTTATTTTTAATAAAACTAATGGCAAGATTAGGCACTAGATGAATGGTTTATAAATGTGCACTCCTAGAGATGCTGGCAGTTACATTGATTTCAGATGAACTTTAACTTTCATTTTGCAAGGCACTATCAAAGGAACAGAGCTTTTGGAGAAGTGCAACAGGATATCAAAACATGGCTCTTCCTGTCTGGGAATTTAGGCCAAGGTCCCAAAGCTGAGAATAACAAATGCAAAGTACTCCCATGGTTAAAGATAGATAGACCATTTATAAATGAAGTGGCAAAAAACAGTTCTATCAAAGAAGAATTCAATAAGCAGTAGGTGATGGGAGAGTAAGGGATATTTAAAAAGAGAGCTGCTCATTCCTTGGGTTGAGGAAGCCTTCCCAAGAGAGGCAGGCTGCAAGAGGGCCACTAAAACACTTGGCCTATGAGATCTGAAATCGGGAAAAGATAGAGACTAGAACCTGGCTTATCTCTGAAAAAGTTAAATGGCTTGGGAATTCTGCAAAAGTCAAGGGAAGAGAGAAAATGTGAGACAGAGCAAGCATTGAAACAAAGGCATGTCTCTTCTAAGGACCAGGGGTGGCCCATGTAGGTAGGCTGCTATGAGCCCACTTGACAGGTGGGCTCATAGCACAAAACCACCTGGAGTGCTAACTGCCAGCACAAAAAAATGAATTTCCAGAGGCCAGAGGCCTTCAAGCAATTATGTCATTAACCAGGGAGCAGCAATTGGACATCCCAGCAAGACAAACTCTAAGGGACCCACAGAAGCATCCTATGAAAGAACCAGCTGGTCATCTGACACCCAGAAGGCACCAATATCTGATGCAATTAAACAAATATAATAACTTGACTACCCTTGGTATCTTTTCCCTACCCCCTTTCGAACCCGGGAAGGTCTGGAGTTAAGAGAAAGAATTGGAAGAGCAAAGTGGGGAAATAATGAAGAAGCTATAATTGTCCTCTCTGCATCCTGGGCTAAGCCTGTGCAGAGGAAGGGATAAGCCTTAAAACAGAAAAGAATGAGAAATTTAAGTTTCAATGGTAGGTTGGACTGGACTTTTAATTGTGGGTTGAAAAAATAAGATTATGTTTTCACACCTGCTAGTGCTTAAAGCTATGCCATCTTCTGGATGTTTTATGCAGGAATGAGCCAACAGAGAAACCTTAATGGGGGATATTGGGAAACAATAAATTTGCCTTCGTCTTGAACCCTACCAAGTATAACTCAATAAACTAGTTAAAAATATAGAGATTTAGAGGGAAGAGAACTGGAAATGCTGTGGTTGTAAACAAAAAATCAGTTTCTACAACACTGTAATATTCCTTATCACAAAGATCCTCAAGATGAAATGAAGAAAATAAACATAAACCTCTTTGAGCTTTAAAGCTCAAATAAACTATTCAGCCAGAACATTAGAGCTGAAAAGGTCAACAGAGATTGGCAAGATAATGTTACAAAGGATATTAACTATAAAAATAATACATATCAAGTAATAGTCTTGCTTTTTTATTTTTATTTTTTATTGTTGTTCAAGTACAGTTGTCTCCATTTTCACCTCACCACAATCCCCCACCCCACCTATCCCCACCTCCCACCCTCAAACCTACCCCCTTTGGCTTTGTCCACATGTCCTTTATACATGCTCCTTGATGACTCTTCCCCTATTTTACCCCATTAGCTCTTTCCCCTCTCCTCTCTGGTTACTATCAGATTGCTCTTTATGTCAATATCTCTGGTAGTATTTTCCTTGTTTGTTTGCTTTGTTGATTAGGTTCCACTTATAGGTGAGATAATATGGTATTTGTCTTTTGCCACCTGGCTTACTTCACTTAGTATAATGCTCTCCAGTTCCTTCCATGATGTTTCGAAGGACAGTTCTTTCCTTCTGCTGAGTAACATTCTATTGTGTAAATGTAACATAGTTTTTTGATCCATTCATTTACTGATGGGCACCTAGGTTGCTCCCAACACTTGGCTATTGTAAATTGCGCTGCAGTGAACATTGGGGTGCATAGGATCTTTTGAATTGTTGTTTCAGGATTCTTAGGGTATAATCCCAGCAGTGGAATTGCTGGGTCAAAAGGCAGTTCCATTTTTAGTTTTCTGAGGAAATTCCATACTGTTTTCCACAGTGGCTGCACAGTGGCATTCCCACCAATGTTAAATATTTCCTGGAAACAGTCAAGCATGAAACTCAAAACATAGGTAATAGATTGTGTGCATTAGAATTTGTATTAGTGTCCTACTGTGGCCATGACAAATTCAGTGGCTTAAGCAATACAAATTTGTGATGTCACAGTGGGTCAGAAGTCTGACGGGCCCATCTGATTCCTCTGCTCCCGTTTCACAAATCCAAAATCAGGGTGTTGGCAGAATTGGTTTCCCCACTGGATGTTCTAGGAAGGAATTCAGTTCTTGTAGTTATAGGACTGATTTATCTGCTTTCTTTGTGGCCATTAGTGAGGGCCATTCCCAGCTTCAAGAGGATGCCTCATTCTTTGCCTGGCCTTCTTCCTCTATCTTCAAAGTGAGAAATGGCAGGACAAGTCCTTCTCATGCTTCAAACTTCTTCTGCATCTTCTATTGTCCTCTCTCTCACTACAGCCAGGAAAGTTTCACTGCATTTTAGGAGTCAGGTGATTTGATTGGGCCTGAAGTAGGATAATCTCTTTATCTCAAGGTCTGTACTCTTACTTTCATACATCTGCCCTCTTTTGGCAGTTAAGGTAACATACTCGAAGTATATAGGGATGAGAGTGCAGGCACCTTTGCAGAGCTGTTATACTGTCTTACCACAGTGTTAATGCCTGGCAGCCTCTATTTTCCAGCCTCTAATGCCTGGAAGCTGGAGATTAGGTCATTAGTTAAGAGTGAAGTAGGCAGTGGCATAATTGAAGGACTGAAGGAAGAAATGAGATTCAGAATAGCTATAGAGAGGAATAAGAATAGGAGTAAATTGGGAATTATTAAAAAGAAAACAAAACAAGACCTTGTGGTGGGGATAAGGGATGAAGGGAGGGCCAGACACCATTTGGCAGCAAGCCATGTATAACTAGGAGTCAAGTAATTAATTATACACTCGCTACAGTTGGAAAGCATTGTTAATTTAAAATTGTATACACTTGCTTTTCTTAAGGAACTCACCTGTGTTTAAATAATTTGCATCATGAGTTCTTTTTTGATGCAGAGTGCAAACAAGATTGTATATGACTTAGGCAGAGTAGCATCTGACTTAATAAGAAAATGGCAGGATTAGACATCATGGATTCTAAGTAGCCAGACCCATTCAGATGCTCCTTGTTAATGGTGTCCCATCGCTTTTTGTTTCTCCAGAGCTTTTAATGGCGGGAACCAGAATGTCAGTGATAACATGGAAACGATGTCAGTGTTTCAGCATTGAGATGGCATTGGTAGAAAGCTCATCTGAGAAAATCAAATAAATATATGTCTGATGTAAGACTGTCAGAATTACAACAGTATGATTTATACTTTAAAAGAGGATTTAATGAATTAATACTTTTTATCTAAAAATCTTGGAACTAACCTAATTTGAGGATGAGAACCTATATCTTCCAATCTCCAATGGTGATAGGATATTTTTCCTTTTCCTGATCTCATTATGGTAACCAAACAAATAAATTATTCTTTTTAAAAATATAATCATCATACTCATTATCTTTTATTAATCTATAGTGAGCATGCTGAAGAACAGAAGTCATTTTATTTTTCATTTGATAGAGCATTCGTTTTCAGCAGGAGAAACAGCAGTGAGGGATGGAGGGAAAGTAAGGTGGGGTAGAAGTCTCTGAATCTCCAGGAGGCTTACGATATTAGAAAAATTATGTTTAATCTATAGTTCAGTTTTCTATTTTGGAAAAGAGAAAATGCTTATAAATTTTATTATATAAAATATAGACTGAGGAAAAATTGAGATACTTAAATTTATCCAAAAAGGGATTTTTTAAAAATATTGAAAAACACCAATTTAGAGTAGACCCTCTAGCTTTCTTTAAATTTTGTTTGGTTGGAAATATGAGGGTCTCTGTGTTCAGTCTGGATCATCAGCCTATGTTCACCTTTTCCTAAAGTAATATATGTGTGTGTATTTATGTGTTTTTATTGCTTTTACTTTTTTTTTTTTTAATTTTCTGAGGTCACAATCTTTATTCTGCCACAGGTCATAGTCAGTCCTATTTATGACTGCCTTTGTTCACCCCCACAGCTTTCCATAAATTCAGGTTGGCATAGTATACAGCTAAAACTAGAAGTTTCTTTGATCCTTGGCTCTGATGCAGTGATTGTAGTTTGGCCAACAGTGGCTGACCCTGGAATGGTGAACTGGAAGGGCTATGAAGTGAAAGCTTGAACACTGCGGTGGAGCACCTGAGAACGGTGCGTTTTCAGGTGTACCACGGAAAACTGGGCAGGGACTCAGGCCATAAGGCCTTATCTATGGCAACAGAAGAGTGAAAATGGTAGAGCTATCTAAAACAGCAGCCCCATGTAGTAGCCAGAAGTAACAGCTTTATCCGAAATTTCACTCTCATTATTCTCTATTAGTATAAAAGTGAAAGGTGTTGTAAATGTGTTGAAAGCTAAAAAAATTACATTACAATCATGGTAACAGAGTGTAGACTCTCAGGTTACCCAAACACCCCTCATTTCCCAGATCAGTATTGGAAGAAAGGATTAAAATGATCAACTTTCAGTTGATTATTCTTATCTCAGTATTACACATTGAATTTGTAGTAACGTTTTTATTTTTAATGGAGAACTAAGCTCTGCTTCCTCTTTATTTTCTCCTCCCCATTTCTTCCTTCCTGAAAAGTTCAGCCCTGAAGCTGTGAAATGGGGTGGATCAAGGTAAATGGCTGTGCCAGGGTGAGGAGAGCCGAGATGTCCCCATATTGCTGAGTGCAAGTGGTTGAGGCGAGTTTCCCCAGAGAGGCTCAGCCTGATGCAAGGGGCTGGGGCCCCCACGGGATAAGGAGAGCATCACACGAGGGAGCAGCCAAGAGCATGAGCAATTTGAGGAGGTGTCCTCATGGGGAGTGCTAGGGCATGGAATGCCAGAACCTAAGTGGGAGTGTCAGACATGGTGCCAGTGGTCAGAGGCCAGGTGGGCTAAGAAAGGCATCCACATGGTGGGACAACTCAACATAGGGGTGTTCACACATAGGGGTGGACGACCTGGTACAGGGCATGGAGTCAGTTGTGAGTATGGAGGATGCCTGTGCAGGGTGTGAAGGGCAGGCTGACCTGAGGTGTCAGGGCCCAAGCAGGGGAACTGAGTGTCCTTGAAGGAAAATGTCCCATCACAACAAGGTGAGTAGGGCCAGGTGAGGAAGCTGGGTGTCAGCACCCAGGCAGGTGAGTGGGGTATACATGCAGGGAGGGTTTTGGCTTTACACTGAATCCAAAATGATCTCAAGATTCTTCACTTAATTATATTCACAAAGACCCCTTTTCCAAATGGAGTCATAGCCATGGATATCTTTTAAAGGTTCACTGTCCTAACCACTACAAACACTAAAGTATTTGGTAGTGATCAGGATGTCATGCTGGCAACTTATTCTCAAATGGTTTAGAAAAAAATATTTGTGTTGTACTTCTAATTTTTTTTAAATAAATTGCAGTTGTTTCAAAGTTAGAATAGTTAGAAACAAAGTAGGGGGATAATTCTGCTGGATTAGTTTAGTAGTAAATAGGACAGAGTAGAGAGATTGTCTCAGTTTGAAATCTACTACTTACCTTATTGTGTGAATTTGGTCAGGTCCCATTTCAACCTCAGTTTCTTTATCTATGAAATGGGCATAGTAGTACTCATTTCGTAGATTTGTGAGGATTAAATGAAACAATGGTTGTAAAAAGTGTAGCAAAATGCTTACTACTTAGTAAACAGTTAATGAAAGTTAATATTATTGCATTATCATCACTAACATCATCGATATCACTAAAATGATCTAATATTTACTCTTACACAATAACTGAAGGTCAGAGATATGCTTGCACGCTGATGAAAAATTCCAGAACTTAACAGGCCAGTGTGTCTTGTCCTTCCTACCCTAGTTTACCAAACCACATGTTCTTGCTTTTTTCTTATAATTGCAATAATTTTGTCATATTTTTAAGCATTAACTTTGTTCGGTTTTGACTTTTAAATGTTTTAATCAAGCAATTCAGAGATCTTTAGATTCTCAGAGGACAGCTTATTATTACGGTTAGGCATGTGTCTATTTTGGTTACAGTGTCATTTAGGAATACATTCAGTGACATGAAACATAAAGCAAAATTAGAGTGGCTGAAACAAGTAGAAGTTCATTTTTCTCACACAAGAAGAAGTCAAATCAAGAAGTAGATAGTCCAAGCTTGTCGAAACAGTTCACTGATATCAGCAAGGACCATCTGGGCATGTTAACTTCTGTTCTCTATTGCCCATAGTCCCAAGGTGGTTATAGTATTGGGTGTCTACTCTAGAGGCATGACAAGAGGAGCACAGATAACAGAGCCAGTTTAAATGAGTCTGTCTTTTAATTTTATTTTTTGTGAACCAAGAGGACAAAATTTCCCAGAAGCTTCTATCCACCAGACCTTCTTTAAACCACCTTGTCAGAACTGGGTCACATGATTTCCCATAGACGAATCACTGAGGGGTTGGAGGGAGGGAAGAGGGGTAGCATTACTGCAATTAATTTAGATGGTTTATGATTTATTGTCCGGAACTGGGACAGGGACCAACTTTCCCAGTAGGACCAGTCCTGGCATATTTCCTGAGCATCCTGTTAGTAGGGAAGAAGAGGAGGGAGGTGTAATGGTGTAGGCAATGGAAGGTTTCCATCATAATTAGCCATGACCATTTGCCAATCTTCAGAGATTCAATCCCACCCTTTTAAAATGTAATATATCAATTTACCACCAGATTCTTTTGAAAAAAATCAACCTAAGACATACTACTAAATTATATTTCTAACTTTTTTACCATTTAAGCAATTGAGAGACAGAGGTTTTTCTTATTGTTAGCATATTTTTCAGATATGAATATAACATAGGAAAGCATTGAATTTTTTTTAATCAAAGATAGGATAAAACCTATTAAATTAGTCCCAGTTTGGGATTAAAAACTCTCAATGTTAGAAAGAAGGAAAATTTTCATTGTGTAAAAGAGATGAAATCCAATCTAAAGTCCTTAAGGAGTGGAGGAGACAATTTCTGTCTTCACAATCGGAAAAAACCCTGAAATAAGTAGAATATAAATCCAAAAACTATTCTTTAACATGACCTCAGAGAGATCATCTGTAGTCCTGCTTTGTCTTTGCAGATATGAAAGAAATGAGGCCCAGAGAGAGAATATTAGGCAGGTTGCCAACAGCTGTAAAATTGTTAGGGGAGGTGGAACCAGGCCTCCTGGCCCCAATCTAGTGTTCTTTTTTCTGTAGCCCTCTAAGGCTGAAGTGGTCCAACAAGTGGGAGAAAGGAATTTGCAGTGAGTTGTCTTGATTCCTGTTGAGAAGAGACAAGAAGCTAGAGAAACTTTTTACAGTCCAACCTCTGGCTGAGAAAGGAGGACCAGGGCTGAAGGATTCTTATAGAATGGACAGGGAGAGAAATAATATGGATATGAATGCTTGGTTTCACATAGCAAACAAGCCTATTAAAATCCTAAACTTGTTCCTTTCTTTCCCCTTCCTCCCTCCATCTTTGGTCTCTCTTTCTCTCTCTCTCTCTAACATATATTTATTGAGCACCTCTTTTCTACCTGACACGATAGGATATAAAGTGAAATCTTACCTTCTGTACGAACTAGGTTTTTAAAATCTGCTTCTAGATTGTACATATGATCACAAAGAATCAAAATTATAGTTGACAGTTTATTGATAATCAGCTATGTCATCATTGCCCAAGGCAGCTCATTTTTCCTCCAAAACTCAAATGAATATCTGACCTCTCAGAAGAGCACTAGATGAAGCAGTTGGCTTTGGTTTAGGAGCGATGATTGTTAACAAATACTATCTTTGGACACTTGAAATCACACTCATTATTGTGAGACACTTGTACAGTGGGACAGATAAAAATTGAGGCAGATTTTCAGAGTTAAACAGCAGTGTCTAATTTCCCATCTCAAATTTATTCTGAGGCCTATGTTTATTGAATAGAATGGAGAGCACAGTTAGTTGCTCACACTTTTGAAATTTGCTATATTTTAGTCTTTTTTCTTTTTAAATTCTTTTAAATAAAATACACATTACTTAAATATGTATACATGCCACATTACTAAAGATAAACTAGTGTGTATGTGACTATGTAAATACAGAATTACAACTCAGTAGCTTGTACTTTACTAAAAGTAAATATCGATTTCGATCTGGAGCAGGAAAGGATAATATGCAATTTGCAAATGAACAATTGCTTGAAGGTCAGTGGTGAAAGATGATCATTTATTAGGAAAAGAGAATTAACTAGCAGGGAGAATGTCCTCCCTGCCAAATATTTTACATATCTTTAGTTAAGCCCCATAAGAGTGACATGAGGTAACTTTTATTATCCCTAGTTAATAAAAACAAAACCAATTCAAGAACTTCTCCAAGATCATACAATTGGTAAAAGGCAGAGCCAAGATTTGAACCCAGTTTTGTATGACTCTGAAATTTGTGTGCTTGAGATAATAGCATTCTATTCTCCAACAAGAGAGCACAATTCAAGATCCAATGCATGGAATTCGCTTCTTTACATAGAGGCATGGGGGGAAATCTCCTTCTTGGTCTCCAGCCAGGAGTCGCTTAGTAAGGGCCTCCAGGACAACTGGTATCTTTTAATTTGAGGGTACTCTGAGCATATCTTTTTTTATTTTTATTGTTTGACATGGTAACACACATCAGTAGTCTTCATTTTTATTTTTTACTTTCAATATTTTATTAGTTTCAGGTGTATGTGTAGTGGTTAGACAATCAAATACTTGACAAAATCTTCCCCCCAATATTTTCAGTACCCTCCTGGCACCATGCATAGCAATATTATCAACTATATTACCTATGCTATAGTGTGCATAGCTGTGACTATTTTGCAGCTATTAATTTGGACTCCTCAATCTCTTTACCTCTTTTAGCTATTCACTGAACCCTGCTCCTCTATGGCAACCACCAATTTGCTCTATGAGTCTGTTTCAATTTTGTTTATTTTGTTCTTTAGTTTCCATTTATAAGTAAAATCATATGGTATTATATTTCTCTAACTTTCTTATTTTACTGTAATACCCTTGAGGTCCATCTATACTGTTGCAAATGGCAAG
Source organism: Glossophaga mutica (assembly GCA_039655065.1). Classification (NCBI taxonomy): domain Eukaryota; kingdom Metazoa; phylum Chordata; class Mammalia; order Chiroptera; family Phyllostomidae; genus Glossophaga; species Glossophaga mutica. The sequence goes on from CM077304.1 coordinate 83,126,610, forward strand.
ATTTTATTCTTCTTATGGTTGAGTAATATTCCATTGTATATATGAGCATATCTTCTTATTCTAGCATTCCTCTTGTGATACTTAAAGTCAGATTTGTAGCTCATCTCAAACAAGGTTGAGAATCGGCTCTATTGATTTTTGGTTCAAATCTTACCTTCATGTTGCTTTCATGTTAACTTTTCTTCTGTGCTTTCTCCAAGCTTTGCCTGAAAGTATTTTATGTTAGGTTATTTCCTTCAATTGTTATGAAGTCATTGCTTTAAATTCTGCCTATTACAAGGCATGATCTAAATAATGAAATAAAAATCCAAACATAAGATCACTCAGTCAAAACATGACTTTGAGAATGAAGGATTAACTTAAAAATAATAAACTCATAAATTATAGAACTCTATATAACAACATAATTATACTTACTATAGTCTTCATTATCATTGATAATAACCAAAGCATTTGCCTGTTATTTGTAAGGAATGAGAGAACTACAAAGGAAGCCTTAGTCTGTTTTAGGAATGCATATTCCCTCCTTTTTCCACAACCAGTTATATGTGCTATGTGCTCGATATTATGCAAGGCCTGGGAGTAAGAAGATGAATAAGACATATTCTCTACCTTTAGTTACGGATAACTACCACAAAGATTAATTTGTGCTATAATACACACTTGTTCAAGACCTTCTGAAATTAATACAATAAAATGACCAAATGCTTAGCCTTTAAAGTCAGAGAGACCTGATTTAAGATAGCTCTTTGGTGTGTTATTTGCCCAGGGCAAATTACCACAATTGAGTGGCTTAAAATTCATGTGTATTTTTCAGTCCTGGAGTCCATACATCTAAAATCGAACTGTCAGTTGAGTTGGTTCCCTCTGGAGGTTCTTAGGGAGAATCTACTCCATACCTCTCTCCTAGTTTCTGATGGCTCTGGCCACCTCTGATGTTCCTGGAGTAAAGCTTGTGAACAATGCTTTACTCCAGTTTCTTCCTCTGTTTTCATATGACTTTTTTCCCTGTATAGCTTTGTGTCTTCACATGATCTTCTTCCTTGGATATAGAACCCACCCTAAAATTATTTCTGCAAAAATCCTATATACAATTAAGGTCATATTCTGAGATTCTGAGTGGACATGAAATATGGGAGAACACTATTCAACCCATTAGATTCACTTATTAGTCGTATGAGTTTAAACAAAAAGTTATCTTCACTATTTTTCATCTGTAAAATGGAGATAATAATAGTAGATACAACCTAAATTGTTAGGATACTTAAATAGGACATCATACTATCTGGCACAAAATAATTGCTGAACAAATGCCAGCTAGTAGTACTTTTGAGAACTCTTCAGTCTAGTTCTACCTTGTAGTGATAATATTTTATCAACTAGACTTTGAGAAGTTACCAATTTTGTTTCCCAGTCTATAATACCCATCTAGCTTAGACTGTTCCTAAAACTTTTCCGTGGAAAACTGTTTGTGCATTAGCAAGGACTCTCTGAGGATTAACAGTTTGCTAAGTATTGCACACTCATACAGATCAAATGTCTCAGAGTCATGTATCAAAAATGTGTGCATTAGGAAATAGGTCTCTTAAATTTGATCTTTAGAAAGTGTACAACTATTTCCAGCTTTTCTAGTGAACTTTTCTTAAGCAATAACTTTTCAGTCAGTGTAGTAAGGTTAAAATGTCCTTCTAATCTCCAATATCAAATTTCTTATTAAATAAAAAAATATTTCCTTAATATTTAAGTCTGCTTTTTTGCTTCTTTTAATAGACTTTATTTTTAGAGCAGATTAGGTTTACAGCAATGTTGAGCAGAAAGAGCAGAGATTTTACATACGTTCACTGCTCCCATACATGCAATATCCTTCATTATAAACATCCCCCACCAGAGTAGTACATTCGTTACAACCGAGGAACCTATACTGACACACCAGTATCATCCAAATGCCACAGTTTACATTAGGCTTCACTCTTGGTGTTTTATATTCTATGTGTTTAGACAGGATTATAATGATATATGTATGTAATTATAACATCATACAGAGTGGTTGCATTGTTTTAAAAGTCTGTGCTCTGCCTAATCATCACTTTCTTCCTACTAACTCATGGTGACCACTGGTCTTTTTACCATCTCCACAGTTTTTTCCTTTTCTATAATATCATTTTAGTTACAATCATGCAATACATAGTCATTTCAGATTGGCTTTTTTCACTTAGTAATACATGTTTAACTCTTCTCCACAACTTTGCCTGGCTTGATAGCTTTTTGCTGAATAATATTCCATCATCTGGATGTACCACAGTTTATCCATTCACCTACTGAGGTACATCTTGGTTGCTTCTAAAATTTGACAATTATGAATAAGCTTCTATAAATATCTATGTGTAGGTTTTCATGTGGACATGCATTTTTAACTCCTTTGGGTAGCTACCAAAAGCTGTGGTAGCTGTTATCCTACGGTAAAAGTTGTAAGAAACTGCTAAAATGTCTTCCAAGGTGGATGTACCATTTTGCATTCCCATCAGCAATGAATGAGAGTTCTTATTGCCTCACATTCTTTCCAGCATTTGGTATAGTCAGTGTTTTGAATGATGGTTGTTTTAATAGTATTTAGTTTTGTCTCATTGTTGTTTCTAATTTTCATTTTCCAGAAGACAATGATTGGAACATTTTTCCATGTTTATTTGCCACCTGTAGGTATTCCTTGGTGAAGTATCTCTTAATGTCTTGGCCCATTTTTATTGGGTTGGCCCAAATGTATGTTTAATTTTTTCCAAAATAAAAGACACATTTTAATTTTCACCAAAAACTTTATTGATTTGGATATTTTGAGTATATTGGCCATCCTGCTATTAACTTCTAGTAGGAAAGGGTCAGGGGTGCTGCTAAACATCCTCCAATGCCTAAGACAGCCCCACAGCAAGGAATTATTTGGCCAAAATGTCAGTAGCACTAAGAAACTTTGCAAACCACTTTTGACATGTTTAATTAGTGACAGCACCTTCTCCATACGTTGCCTAAATCTTTTTTGCATTTTAGTTGCATTTTTACCTTTCTTGAAATAATAAAGCATAATATGCTGAAGATGTTGTATATTTTCTTCCATCTTCAATATTAAAATGGTTGCACAAAAATTCACCAATTTTGGTAATTTTTCTTTTTTTTTTGCAGAGTGATATGACAGCTGTCACAATACAATCTAACAAAATTGTTTTGAATGCAGTTGAAGACAACTAAGCACTACTAGAGCCATCATATAGAAAAAAAGTAATAGACTTTTTGGCCAACTCAATAAATCTTCATTTCCATACTGTTGAATTTTAAGAGGTCTTTGTATGTTTTGAATAACAAGCCTTTGTCAGATGTATCTTTTGCACATATTTTCTCCAAGTCTGGATTGTCTTTTCATTCTCTTGATGTTGTCTTTCAACATCAGCAATTTTTAATTTTAATAATTTTTAAAAGATTTTCATTTTTATTTATTTTTAGACAGAGGGTAAGGAAGGGAGAAAGAAAGGGAGAGAAACATCAATGTGTGGTTGCCTCTCTTGCACCCCCAACTGGTGCTGAGCCTGCAACCCAGACCTGTGCCCTGACTGGGAATCGAACCAGCAACCCTTTGGTTCTCAGGCTGGTGCTCAATCCACTGAGCTACACCAGCCAAGGCTAATTTTAATAAATTTGACCTTATTAATTGTTGTGTTCATGGACCATGATTTGGGCATTATATTTTAAAAACTATTGCAATATCCAAGATCACCTAGGTTTTTAATGTATGTTATCTTGTATGAATTTTTTAGTTTTGCCTTTTATATTTAGATCTGTGGTCCATTCTGAATTAACTTTTATGGAGGGTGTAAGATCTACAAGGTTTGTCCAGAAAAAGTTCAGCCATTGTTATATAATGAGAACAGTTTGCATGATAGCAATGTAACTTGTCAGCCAAGGAAAGTGGAGTAGAATGTACATATGTGAACAATGATGACATCACTCTACTAATCAGTGATGGTGGGTAAATGCCATTGAGTGAGCATGTGCATTGTGTGGCTATCACATTCAAAATGACTGAGTAGAGTGATGAATCTGCATCAAATTTTGTGTTAAGCTTGAACATTCCTCCACAAAAACTACTCAGATGATTCAGAAGGCCTCAGCTATGGCGGCTTCACCACAAGACACCCACTCATGCATCACATCTTGTGCTGAGTTTTTTAGGAAAACATCAAATCACCCAGGTGACTCAGCCCTGCTACAGCCAAGATTTGGAGTCCTGTGATTTCTGGCCTTTGCCAAATCTAAAATCACCTTTATAAGAAAAGCTATTTCAGACCATTGATGAGATTCAGGAAAACACAGTGGAAGAGCTGATGGGAATTGGGAGAACTATGTGAGGTCTCAAGGTGCCTACTTTGAAGGGGACTGAAGCATCATTGTCTTATGTTCAATAAATGTCTCTATTTTTCATATTACATGGCTGAATATCCTCTGTCTAGATTCAATTCTTGCATGTGAATGTTGAGTTGCTCTAGCGCCATTTGTTGTAAAACTATCTTTGATCCATTGTATTGTGTTTGCTTCTCTGTCAAAGATCAATTAATTATATTTATTTGGTCTATTTCTGGGTTTTTCATTCTGTTCCATTGATCTATTTTTCTATTCTTTCATCAATATCACATTGTCTTTATTACTATATCTATAGCAAGTCTCAAAGTCGGGCACTGTTAGTGTTCCCACTTCATTGTTCTCCTTCAAGTTGGCTGATATTGGTCTTTTATCTTTTCATATAAACTTTAGAATCAGTTTATCAATGTCCATGAAATAATTTGGGGGGATTTTGCTTGGGATTGCATTGAATCTATAGACGAAGTTTGGAAGAACTGTCATATTGACAATATTGAGTCTCCCTGTGTCTGAACATGGGATATCTCTCCATTTACTTCTTTTATTTCTTCCTTCAGAATTTTATAGTATTTCTTCATATAGATCTTGTGCGTTTTTGTTAGATTTATACCTAAATATTTAATTTTGGGGGGTACTAATGTAAATGTTACTGTATTTTTGTTTTTTTAAAGATATTTTAAGGTTTTATTTATCTATTTTTATAGAGAGGGGAAGGGAGGGAGAAAGAGAGGGAGAGAAAAGTCAATGTGTGGTTGCCTCTCCCATGGTCCCCACTGGGGACCTGGCCCACAACCCAGGCATGTGCTCTGACTGGGTATTGAACCAGTGACCCTTTGGTTCATAGCCTGCGCTCAATCCACTGAGCTGCAGCAGCCAGGGCACTGTGTTTTTATTGTTTAACTCCACTTGTTCATTGCTGGTATATAGAAATGTGGTTGACTTATGTACATTAACTTTGTGCTTTAGACTGAATGTTTGTATCTCTCAAAATTCGTATGTTGAAAGCTAACTCCCAATTTAATGGAATTAGAGGCGTGGCCTTAGAGAGATGATTAGGTCATGAGGGCAGAGCTCTCATCTGTAAGATTTGTGCCCTTATAAAAGAAACCCCAGACAGCTCCTTTGCTCCTTTTGAGGATGAAAGGAGAAGACAGCCATCTACAAACCGGAAAGTGGGCCCTCACCAGACAGTCAATCTGCTGGTGCTTTGTTCTTTGACTGCCCAGTCTCCAGAACTATGAGGAATAAATTTCTGTTGTACAGTATACAAGCTGCTTAGTCTATGATATAAGCCCTAACAGACAAAAGCACCTGGTATCCTATAACTTTGCTATAATTATTAGTTCCAGAATATTAGTTTTATTTTGTAAATGAATCTACCTAGGCCAATTAAATAAAGAATCATACATTAGAACAAATATTTACTACTGAGTGTCTGCTCAATATATGGTGTTGTTCTAGGCACTAGGGAATAGATCAATAAAAATAGACAAATTCTCTACCTCATGGTGTTTACCTTCTGCTGTAGACAATAGGTAACATATAAATAAATCTATAATGTCTGGTAGTGAAAAGCGTTATGAGAGGAAAAAAGAAGGAGAGGGAGTGAGTGAGGAGTCAGGTATGCTCCTTTAGACAGGTTGAAAAGAGAAGGCTTTATGGGGAAAAATGACATTTCAGGAGAAGTAAGGAATTTAAGTGAGGAAGTTGGACATCCAAGGAACTTCAAAAGAGCATTCCAGAAGAAGAGACGAATACTATCAGAAAGTCTGAGAGGGGAAGGTACTTTCAGTATTCTAGAAACAGCAAGGACTCCATTAATTATTCTCAGTGAGATAGGAAATTCTTTTACTTATTCTTAGTCACTTATACATTCCTTTTAGTAACAGTTAAAACAAGTAACTACCCCCCCCCCAAAAAAAAAAACAACAAAAACTTTATGGTTCTTTTCAAGCTCCTGATTCACAAAAAATGATATGAAACCTACATTTGTATATTTTACAAAAACACCCTCATTTTTTTTCTTTTAATCAGTATTTTTTAATTGTTGATATTGTACAGTTTTCTGTCTTTTACCCCGCCCCAGCCCACCACCCCAGCCCTCCCCACCTTCCTCCCATTTCCACCCCCCCATAGTTTTTGTCCATGAGTCCTTTATACTTGTTGCTCTAAACCGTTCCCCTTTTCCCCTGAAATTCCCTCCCCTCCCACTCTGGACACTGTCAGACTGTTCTCAAATTCAGTGTCTTTGTTTATATTATGCTTGTTTGTTTGTTTTGTTGATTAGCTTCCTGTTAAAGGTGAGATCATATGGTATTTGTCTTTCACTGCCTGGCTTATTTCGCTTAGCATGATACTCTCCAATTCCTTCCATGCTGTCGCAAAGCAATTTACAGATTCAATGCAATACCTATTAAAGTTCCAATGGCATATTTCACAGACATAGAACAAACACTTCAAAAATTTATATGGAATCATAAACGACCCCGGATAGCGGCAGCAATTTTGAGAAAGAAGAGCAAAGTAGGAGGAATCACAATACCTGATACCAAACTGTATTACAAAGCCACTGTAATCAAAACAGCCTGGTACTGGCACAAGAACAGACACGTGGACCAGTGGAATAGAACAGAGAGCCCAGAAATAAACCCAAGTCTCTACAGTCAATTAATATTCGACAAAGGGGGCAGCAACATAAAATGGAGCAAAAATAGCCTCTTCAATAAGTGGTGCTGGGAGAACTGGACAGCTACATGCAAAAAAATGAAACTCGAGCACCAACTTACACCATACACAAAAATAAATTCAAGGTGGATAAAAGATTTAAATATAAGCCATGACACCATTAAAACACCCTCATTTTTATAGTTATTCTTTCTTTCAACATTTTCTCCTTTCTGTATCAACTAAAGTTTTTTGGATAGCATGACACAAATGGATTCTCCTGGGGAGAAAATGAAATTTATTAAGAGGATAATATGAGAGCATAGTATCAAAAAGCCTGGAGATGTGGATTTGGAAATTTGCAGGAACCAAGGAAGCCACAGAGGAAGTTATAAAAGTCTCTTTGATGGCAAAACAGCTTGGTGTTCCAAGCCTGACCTCTGGGATGAATCCAGTTGTTTCTAGTTCCTTGTCATTCTGCCCACTACTAGACCTTCAGGAAGACAACATCCAAGTTACTTAGATTGGGTTACAGAGACTGCCTCTTGGCTGAGTGGAAGCAGCGCACCCATCAGACTCTAACCAATGGAGAAGCAGTACTTCCCCAAAGGGAATTAGGGTGGTGTGAAGAAGGGAAAATTAATGTCATGCAATCAAGGCATAATAAGACACCACCGTATTTTCTGTCTCTGAGGAAGAATTGGTTCTACTTTTTTCTAATTCTTCCATGAGGTTCTTTATTCAATCCCTTGTAGGATTTCTCAAGGTTCCTCTCTAATATACTTCTTCTAATTGTGGTTCCTTTGTTTGCCACCCCCCATGGAAAATTATTATACATGCCTCCAAATTATAGACCTCAGAGTCCTCTTTGTCTCCGTCCTCTTATTTATCACCATCACCTCATCATTAATTAATTTTGAAGTTTTATTGATATTATGTGAAAAACACCTCTCCAATTAAATTTATTTCTCTTTACCTCACTTCAAACTGTGATGCTGTCATGGACTTACAATAACATATTAGATTAATATTTTTCCTACAAACATTTCTAATCTAGTCTTGATATTGCTTCTAGAATTATTTGTCTAAAGTAGTCAAAATACCAAAGGAAAAAACAATAATCTTATCACGACACTTTCTTGCTTTTAGAAACTTCAGTGGACTTCTAGCAGCACCCTGATAAAGTCTAATTCTTGTTGTTTTGCAGGCTCCCAACTCATCTGGCCTCAATATGCCCTTTCATTTTTCCCTTCATTTTTCTTTAGCATCCTCTAAAGCCACACAGTGATCATCCCAGTATTTTAATTTGTACCTTGTATTTATTATGGGTATTATGATGGTTTCCACAATAATTCTTTCACCCATTAGATAGTAATCATGGATTTGAGGGGAAACAGCCCCACCCCCCAGATCCAAGGGTGGTCCTGGAAATTTTTATCCAAAGATGATAAAGCATTTCTACTTGCCATTGTGATTGATTCATATAAAAGAGGCTTAAACCAATAGATCTATGGTATACCCATAGCCAAAATAACTGATTTAAGAAAAGGCTTGCAATATACATATAAAAAAGGGTACCCACTCATTTGAGAACTGTCTCCTTTCCTCTAGATACTATAGTGTGAGGGTTTGAATCATGAAACCCCTTACAGCTGCTTTGCTCTGATGATGGAAACCAGCCTGAAAACAAGACCATGCCAGAGAGGAGGGACTATAGAGAGAGCACCAGAGCAACGGGATGAAGCCCATTGTGAGACCTGCCTGACTCAGGACCTCCAGTTATGTGAATCAATGTGTCTTGTCATTGACTAAATCATTCTGGGTCAGGTTTTCTGTTACTAGATGTTCAAAGCATCCCGATACACTATTCTCCCCAATTAGGATATCTACTTTTCTTTTAAAGGCAGGCTAACTTGCATGACCTTTATGAAGCTTTCTTTATCCCATTAACAACAATTGGGCAGGCTTTTATTCTTCCAAATTCTATACTGGTAACAGAGAAATAAGCAAGTTAACAAAAGTCTCAGCCCTGACAGAGCTTAAATTCTATGGGGAAAGACAGAAACTCATCACCAACAAAATGGTAACATGTGGAAGAATATAAAGTAGTATAGAGATAAATAAATCTTGGAAGAGGAGGTAGGGAGTACTAGGGAGACTGAAATATAAAATAGCGTGGTCAGGGAAAGTCTCACTAAAAAAGGTGAGCAAAGACTTAAAGAGTTAAAACGTTCCGGCCAAGATGGAGGCGTAGGTGGACACACTGTGCCTCCTCTCACAACCAAAATTAAGGGCAACAAATATTTAAAAACAAGAAAACAACTAAAACTGATAGAAAATTGAACTGTACAGAAGTCCAACAACCATTCATCCAGACTGGTAAGAAGGGTGGAGTCGTGGCAGGAAAAAGTGGAGGTGCAGACCCAGGAACACAGGCAGCAGTGGCTGGCAGTTCCCAGGTGTGCAGGTGGCAGCTGGCGGACCCCAGGCACAGGGTGGCAACTGTGAAGACCCACTGAGGCCACACAAGGTGGCTGGCTGACCAGGTGGTCCCACATTAGCACACGCAGACAATCCAGGTGAAGGGGAAGCGGTGGAAGGGACTGGAATCCAGGAGAGAGCAGAGCAGGAGCCATTGTTCCCTCTCAGACCCCGCCCCCACATACAGTGTCACAACTCAGTGACTGGGCTGCCCAGCACTGGGGAATACCTGAGGCTCCACCCCTCACTACATAACAGCCACGACCAGACCAAAACCAAAACAAAACAAAGAAAACCACCAAAACTGGCTCAAACTGGAGAACAAATGAAAGCCCCAGAGCCAATTCCTCTAAGCCATGAAGAGATAGCCAACCTATCAGATGCACAATTCAAAGCCCTGGTGATCAGGATGCTCACAGAATTGGTTGATTTTGCTCACAAATTAGATGAAAAAATGCAGGCTACAATACGTGAAATGAAGGAAGATACATGGGGAACCAATAGAGATGGAAGGAAAACTGGGACTCAAATCAATGGAGTGGACCAGAAGGAAGAAACAAATGACCAAACAGAAAACAAGGAAGAAACAAGAATTCCAAAAAATGAGGAGAGGCTTAGGAACCTCCAGGACATTGTTAAATGTCCCAACATCCAAATTATAGGAGTACCAGAAGGGGAAGAAGAAGAGCAACAAGTGGAAAACTTATTTGAACCAACAATAAAGGAGAACTTTCCCAATCTGGCAAAGGAAATAGACTACCAGGAAGTCCAGGAAGCTCAGAGAGTCCCAAAGAAGTTGGACCCAAGGAGGAACACACCAAGGCACATCATAATTATATTACCCAAGATTCAAATGAAGGAGAGAATTCTAGAAGCAGCAAGGGATAAGGAGACAGTCACCTACAAAGGAGTTCCCATTAGACTGTCAGCTGATTTCTCAAAAGAGACCTTACAGGCAAGAAGGGGCTCGAAAGAAATATTTGAAGTCTTGAAGAGCAGGGACCTACATCCAAAATTGCTCTATCCAGCAAAGCTGTCATTTGGAATAGAAGGGAAGATAAAGTGCTTCTCAGATAAGGTCAAGTTCAAGGAGTTCATCATCACCAAGCCCTTATTATATGAAATGTTAAAGGGACTTATCTAAGAAAAAGAAGATAAAAATATGACAGTGAAAAGACAGCAAACTCAGAGCTATTAACAACCACACCTAAAACAAAGCAAACTAACCAAAGACCTATAACAGGAACAGAACCACAGAAATGGAGATCATATGGAGGGTTATCAACAGGGGCATGGGAGGAGGAGAGGGGGAAAAAGGTACAGAGAATAAGTAGCATATACGGTGGGTAGAAAATAGACAGTGGGAGGGCAAGAATAGTGTGGGAAATGTAGAAGGTAAAGAACTTATGAAACATGGACATGAACTAAAGGGGGAGAATGTGGGTGGGAGAGGGTGTGCAGGGTGGAGGGGAATGATGGGGGAGAAATGGGACAACTGTAATAGCATAATCAATAAAATATATTTAAAAAAAGAGTTTAAAAAAGTAGAAGAATATTTGAGGTGGGGTAGTAAGGCAGGAGTGTACATATGATATTCAATGTTAGCATATGAGGACTGTCCATAAATTATCCAGCCATGTGCTATGAAAAATAGAGACATTTATTGAAGAAGATACAAGATATAGGAAACATTGTACACAGGACAATGATGCCTCAGTCCCCTTCAAAGTAGGCCCTTGGGGCTTCACACAGTTCTCCTAGCCTTTCTTCCATTGTTCAAAACACTCCGTAAAATCCTTTGTTGGAATTGCTATCAACTGCCCCATCATATTTTCCTGAATCTCATCGATGGTCTCAATCTCTTCCCTTTTAAAGGTGATTTTAGTTTTGGGAAAAGCCAGAAGTCACAGGGCACCAAATCTGGACTATAGTAGGACTGAGTCACCTGAGTGATTTGATGCTTTACCAAATCTCTGTATGAGATGTGGTGCATGAATGAGCATCTTGTCATGATGAAGCTGCCAATTACCAGCTGCCCATAGCTGTGGTTTGTGGTCTTTTGAATCATCTGAACAGTTTCTGTGGAGGAATATTCAAGCTTAAAGCAAAATTTAATGGAGATTCATTGCTCTATTTGCTTAGTCATTTTGAATGTGACAACCACATAGTACACATGCTCACTCAATGGCGTCTACTGCCCCCACTGACTAGTACAGTGAAGTTGTCATTTTTCATGCATGCACATTCTAGTCCATGGTCCTTGGCCATCAGGATACATCACTGTTATGAAAACCACTCTCATTATATTAACAATGGCTAGACTTTTTCTGAACCAACTTGTATAATTGAAGAACAAGTACTCCAGTGTGATAGGACAAGAGTGAGAGAGGATGAGAGTAGTAGATTAAGAAGTCAAATTAAAGACTGAGGCCAGATCACACAAGACCTTGAAAGCTATTGAATAAAGCTATGTGTATAAAGAATTTGGGTAGAGAACTGATAGGATGTGACTACTCTTCTTAAAGTTTCATTCTGGTTACTGGATTTAGAATAGACTTTGGGAAAACTTCTATCATATTGTATAATTATTAGTTTTTTCTTTTATCTCTGGCATCTGTTCCTCTGATTGCAAGAGCTACAACTTGTTTTTCTTAACATGTCTGTGTCTTACAAGTGTTTGAGAGACTGAATGGACAACCCTATATTTTCTGAGGCAGTTCTAGTTCCTTCATCAGGTATAAGAGAAATGCACATATCAAATGACCCTGAGAAAATTATGTTCAGCCTAATTTTCTAGAAGAGAAACACTAAATTGATAACAGCAGTAGAATATAGAACAGGAAAACAAGAAAAAGTTAAACAAAATTACACATAGCTAATAAATATAGGGTACAGTTTTAAAATAAAGAATAATTTGTTCCTAGATTTTTACACATTAAGATCCAAGAGAGTACAAAATTCTAACTTAATCAAGTATATTAATTAAACATCTAAAATGACACCAACGATACTGTAATGCTGTGTATCTCCATTAAAATTAAGGTGTTACTGAAATATTGGAAAGTGAGTCATTTCCCAAATGGCTGTGTAACTGTAGTGTAAACAAATCATCAGACAAGTATCTTGAGTTAGATAAACTTGTCCCCTGAATCTAAATCAAATTGTGTGTTCGAGGTATGTGTTACTTCAAAACACAAATTTGCAGTTTCATTGAATTTTCAGACAACTCATAGGTTTCACTGAACTTATTCTATGCACCATCATTTGTCTGGCGTTTGAAAAGCTGTATTCACAAGTTTAGCTAGAAAATATTTACAGGCTCTATGGTGCCAGGCATTGGCAACTGTCCTCCCTGACATGTGCTGAAGGGAACAAGCCACACAACTGCTCCACTCCCACATAATCCCTCTGGCTGATTGAAATTGGATGACCTTCCTGGGAACTCCTTACTGTGGCCTCTGTGGGTGCCAAAAGCCCAAGAATGCTTGCTGGGTTGTTCTCATTCAAATACCGAGCTTTCTGGGTTCTCATTCAGGCATCTTTAGACACACTTCCTTCTTGCTCAGTGAAACTGCTAATTGGCACAGGAAATATCCCAGCTTTGTCCATTTTCTATAGAAGTTGAAAATGCTTCTTATCTGACTGTGCTGACAGAATTATATTTTCAATAGTTTGAATGCCCCAGACCTTTCAATAATAACTTCGGGAATATAATAATACACATAATGCAGCTGGTGAGTCTTACACAGCCTCATGCCACAGGATAAATGGTTACAAGCCTGAATCCTCTCAAATTGGGGGCTAAAAAAATGGGTGCTTGAACTATAGTGATTTAAATTTGATAAAAGCTGTACATAGTGCCTTTCTGTTCTTATGCCTTTTAATTTAATCGGTTCATTTGCACTATTATACATTTAATCTGTTTGCTACTAGCTATAAATAAGAGAGAATGTTGTGGTCGGTTTCCAAGGAATATTTTTCCATCACCACAAGAAAGCATATGACATTTGCCAAGAATGAAGAAAATTGTCTTCATATTTGTCATTGGCAAAGAGCCCTAGTTGTCCATATGTGTGAAGAAAAAGAAAAACCTTTCTAATTTTTAATTTTAGGTCTTGCCTGCTTCTAATGGACGTGTGTAGAGTGACAGGCAAAGAGCGCTCAGGCTGGGTGTTGAAATTACTGAAACCTTTTAAAGTCAGTCTTAACATTTTGAAAATTTATGTCATTGCCAAAAGCTACCTTAAAATCTTTGCACGTGTATGTGCATATGTGTCTTCTTTGAACAAAGTAGATGCATAAATGTTTTGTGAGTCTTTAGAGGATAATAAAACTCACTAGCTATGATGTTTCTTGCTTTACCTGGGATAATTCATATCAAATATATTGATATGAATAGAGTCCACTCAAAAATATTATTATGAAAAAATAAGAGATTGTTAATATTTTGATTTGTATTTTTAATTGCATATGGTGAGGTTTGAGACCTTTCACTGCGAGCAAGATAGCAATTCATGACATCACTGTCCTTGTGTTTAAAAGATCAGGACAGATGACTGACCAGGTTGCAGGTTGTATACAGAACATCCAGTCATTACTAGTCTTTACTGTACTTCATGTATAAGTTCATTCATGCTGCCCTGTTTCCAGTGTTAGAAGATATTTGAGTCACCGAAATTCTATGTGGCCACAATCCATCTGGAACTGTGACACATCATTGAATGGAGAAAGAAAAAGTCTCCTGGAGAACTTTTGTTTAGGTCCTCTTTGAATTGTGATTTTTAATTCTTGCCAAGTTGTTTTGTTTGAATTAAGTTTTCAATCATAGTTTCAAAAGGTAGTATTTCATGCCTCCTTAAATTAAATATCCATTAGTTTGTGAAACAAAACTAAGAACAATTTTCAAGATCACAGGAAGTGAAAGGTTTGGTGCTTGAAAAGAAATAAAATGACAGACAGAACAGAATGACAGTTGTAGAAATATAGCCAAAACACACATGGGGATTTGGTGTGTGGCAAAGCTGTTATTTCAAAGCAGTAGAGAAAGATCGATTATTTAATAGGCAGTGTTGAGACTGCAGCTAGCCAATTAAATGATAAAGCTGCATTTCTATCTTAGAGCACTAACAATTTTTTTGTAAAACAGAAATTTAAAATAACAACAACAACAACAGCAGCAGCAGCAGCAGCAGCAGACCTGGCTGGTGTGGCTCAGTGGATGGAGTGTGGCCTGCGAACCAAAGGGTTGCTGGTTTGATTCCCAGTCAGGGCACATTCCTGGGTTGCGGGCCAGGTCCCCAGTAGGGAGCGCACTAGAGGCAACCACACATTGATGTTTCTGTCCCTCTCTTTCTCCCTGACTTCGCCTCTGTCTAAAAATAAATAAATAAAATCTTTAAAAAAATAATAATATAAAAGTCACCCTAATACATTAGAACAAATTTTGGATACATTTTTTCTTTATTTAGGGTCATAAAGTGGGCAAAGTCTGTTTAAACATAAAAGATCACCTATAGGCTATAAAGAAAAGGAAATGGCAGAACTGACTACATAAAAGTTTAAACTATCTATGCAGCAAAAAGTATTATAAAAATGTCAAATGAAGAAAGATAAACTGGGAAAAGGATTTGTTGAACATAAAGTGAGCAAAATGCTAATTTATTAGATAAGTAAAAAATATTCACAAGCCAAAAAAAGCAACATCTGAAAGGAAAATTGGCAAATATATACACAGTTCACAGAAAAGGAAAGATAAATGACCAATAATCATTTATGCCACAAATGTGTGCTAAAAAATCTGCATATGCCAGGATTATTTAAGGTGCTTGGAGTAAATCAGAAAACAAAACTGACACTTGGTCTGGCTGGTGTGGCTCAGTGGATTGAGCGTAGGCCTGTGAACCAAAGGGTTGCCAGTTTGATTCCCAGTCAGGCCACATGCCTGGGTTGTGGGCCAGGTCCCTGGTGGAAGGCTCATGGGAGGCAACCTTTCCCTGTCTTCTCTCCCCGTCTTTCTCCTTCCCTTCCCTTTCTAAAAATAAATAAATAAAATCTTAAAAAAAAAAACTGACACAAATTTCTGTGCCTGAGTACATTCTATCATGAGGGATGATGGTGAAGAAGGTAATAAATAGTAGACCTAATTAATAATTATGTAATATGTTAGAGCTGTTTCCCAAACTATGTGCCAAGGCATCCTGAGATTCTATAGCAAAATTATAGGGGTGACATGATACTGGTTATCTAAACTTTCAAAGGACACACAGCAACATCTCTTAGACAATGTACAAATTACTAACTGTGGTAGCTCCAAATTTCAACCTTAGATCATGTTAAAATTTGATGACATCATACATTTTCAGGACCAGCTTTTCAGTAGTTGCTATGTTAATAAGAAAATGCCGCGGTCCAGCCGCAGCGATTCTTAGGGTCCCCTCGAGGTGAAGGTAGGAGTCGGCGCGGAAATCAGGCAACTACACAGCTCAAGGCAGGTGATGCTCTGAAGACGTTTATTGAAAGTAAGGCTGAAACTTTTATACTATTACTGTTGCTATGCTTCTTGGTCTGAACAGGAACTTGGCTGTCTGCCTGTTGCCTTGGTTAGGCTAAACAGAAAATCATAATTTAACATACAACGACTTTATAAATTGAAAATAAGTATTTGACTTGCCAAACAGAGTCTCAGTGAATTCTTTTGCCTGTGGTTAATGATTGATCCGTGATCTATGTCTATATCCTGATTCTATTCTACTAAAATGTTATGAAAGACTAAGTGCGCTTTCTATTATTATGTGTTCCTGTAAGATTTTGTTCTACTTACTTACAATGGGTGAACTGATGTAAGTCTTTCTGATTAATTTTCTTCAGCCAACCATCCTTCATTGCCTTTAAACAAATATGGACAGTCACCAAGGGGGACTTTGGCATGTTAGTCATTTCATAAAAGGTAGACTTTGCCAAGGAACATGTTTTCTATCCTTATTGACTATTCTTATGCCCTCGAAATAGGCTCCTGTAAAGGACAATGGGTGAAACAGTTTTTCTTTATTTTCCTTTAATGACCCAAGCGACTATGGGAGGGGGAATTCTTTGCTAACTTAACTAGTAAATTGTTAGTACGATCTGGACATGCAGTTACAGATGATTCAGGAGTGGTGGTGACTGCGTCTAGTTCTGTGGAAGCTGGAATCACATCCGAGGTTTGCCTATCGGTTTCATTCTCATGTGTCTTATTCATCTTTCCCAGGTTAATCATATATACAATAAAAATTATGACTCCTAGAAATATAATTCCCATACTACCAATTATCCCTATGCCGTGTCCTCTTCCCGGAGGACGCCTTCCTTGAAGCTTCTCTCCCCATATCCGGACCTTGTCAGACAATATGGCTGGAAGAGGATGCGGCAAGAAAATACTATAAAAATCAATGTGCATCAGGAAATAAAGGTAGTGTTGTCCATTATGATTCCAAGTGTTGATAAGCCATTCAAGATCCAACAGGCAACACATCCCATTAGTAAGTAATTATGATTAAGAATGAAAAATAAATGTTACTTTCCTTCAACAGACATGTATTATTTTTTCAAATGGTTATTAAGTTGCTAGGATATAAATACAGTATGGGGCAAAAGTAGGTTTACAGTTGTGAGTATGCAAAACTGAGTTTATTCTTGTATTATTATTTATTAATTATTGTATTATTTTTCATAAAAACAAAGGTAAACCTCTTTTTGCCCCACCCTGTACTTATAAGACTGTTTGGTCCTAATTATTTAATAAAGGGAAATGTTAGATTTTTCTTTTGGCCAGAGGTGTTATAAAAATGTTACTGAGAGACTGAGAGCACCATGAACTAAGTTTAAGAACTTCTGTGTTAGAGGGTGATAAGTACTACAAAAAGAATGCAAAACACACTAAATCAGTCTGAGTGCTAGAGATAGAGGGGGTGGGTTGTTATTTTCAATATTATGGATAGGATAGGTTCAGCTTCACTGAGGAAGTGGCATTTGAGCAAAGCCTTAACAAGGTGAGGGAGTAAGCCACGTGGATGGGTGCCTGCAGCGCAAATGTTCCAAGCAGAGGGCACGGCCAGTGCAAAAGCCCCAAGATGGGCATGTGTTTGGTCATCCAAGGAGTGCAGTGCAACTAGGGTAGAGTGAGCCAAAAGGAAAGTCGTAGGGAGGTAAGGTCAAGTGAAGGTCAAGGAGACAAGTCACAGAAGCCATTAAAGAAATTTGGCTTTTGCTTTGAGAGAAATACAGAGTCCTTGCATTTTAAAATAAGCTTTTTAACATATTAACATTCCAGAATGAATGGTTTAGTTTAAAAAAGTCAATTCTTCTGATACTTCAGTAAACCACACATCATGTAGAGTTGGGATAGATGAAGTTTGAACAATTATTATGTATGTCTCAAAATTCATGTGTTTTTAAAAATATCTGTACCTACTTGTCTAAGAAAACAACTTTTTATTTTTGAAGTGAATCATTTAATGACATATTGCTTAGAATATAATGTTGTCCTTCAGCGTATTAAAGGCTACGTACAAACACTTCAGTCCCCACCCCATGTTCTCCCATAAAAGAAACCCTTCAGTGGTTAAGCAGGGCAATGCTCAAACTTCAAAACAAAACAAAAAAAAAAAAAACAATTGTGCATGAAGAATAAAGAAACATAATTTATTTCACAGTAATTTTTACTATCAACCATCAAAAGAATGACAAATAGTGAGTTCTTTTTAAGGTTACATTATTTTCTGAAAGTTCTTAGAGGGAGTGGATGCAAATACATTAAAATATTTAAACGAAAAATATTTCACATTATATCAATATTATATGAATATGTTCAATTACATAATTTCCCTTTGCCTAAGATTAAAATCTTAGAGTCTTTATGATCCTACATAAATACTGTACTTGAATGAGTTCATCTTAGAATGAGAATTGGGGTATTTACAGACAAATAGGTATTACAATCACTGTTTATATACAGAAAAAAGCAACATACTTTTGCATATACTGAAATTACAGCCAAAGTATTATTTGTATAAAATTTATGCTGTTGAAGAAATGAATTTTAACTCTAGCAAATATTTGTCATAGAACAATCTTCAATTAATAGAAATATAAACCTAGGGCATAATTTTAATATGTTTAAGACTTCATTTTGATAATAACAACAAAGAACTCCTTTTAAAAATATTAAATTAAGCAGGGGTTTGTGCTTATGTTTTGTTTTGCTTTTTTTTTCTTTTCAATAAGATCAAGAGTTCAGTTTTGGATGTTAACTTTGAGACTCAGATATACAAGAGGAGAGGGATTGGAGCCAGATAAATTATTTTGGTGTGTTTGCTATATCTGTGTCATTTAAAGGAAATAGACTAAATGAGGTCACCAAGAAATGAGTGTATTTTATAAGAAGAGGGCCAACCAGTGAGTTGTGGAACACTCCAATATCAATCAGACAGGAAAATGATGAAGAAGGAGGAGAATGAGAAGAAGCAACTAGTAAAGTAGATAAAAAAAGATTGAAGTGGAGAGCATTATGCTAAGTGACATAAACCCACGTGGTGAAAGACAGATACCATATGATCTCACTTATAAGAGGAATATAATGAAAAAAATAAACTAATGAGCAAAACAGAACCAGAGACATTGAAATAAAGAACAAACTGACAGTAAACAGAGGGGAGGAGGGAGGGTGGTGATAGAGGAAAGAAGGGGAAGGGTCTTTGAAGAACATGTATAAAGGACCCATGGATAAAGCCAAAGGGGGAAGGATTGAGGGTTGGAGGTGGCGGTGAGTGGAGCAGGGGGAAGTGGTGGTGGGAAAATGGACATAACTGTACTTGAACAAGAATAAAAAAATGCAAAAAACAAAAACAAAAACCCAAAACAAAACTGATTGAAATGTGCCAGTGAATGCATAGCCAATGAGGATTTTGAATTAACCATTGAAATTCACTACATAAAAATCTTTAAAAGAGCAGTTTTGGTGGAATGATAGAAATTAAAACTTGATTGGGTTTAACCAAGAATGTAAGATGGAGAGGATTTCCACTCCAGTAATGCCACAGGTAAACTAGATCAACTCTCCAGATAAGGAAAACAAACTAGACAAAAGGGTAAAAAAGAAAAAAAATTCTGGGGACATTTGTAATAGTGTAAACACTAAAAATAAAGTTAAAAAATTCCAAGGTACTCTAAAACTAACAAAAAAAAAAAAAAACCCTCAGAGAAATATGAAAGGCATATCCCTTTTTCTTAGGAAATATCTGCTAATAATAATAAAACTGTCAGCTAAAGGTTAATAAGCTGATCTGAACTTTCAATAAACTCTCAGGGCTGGTGAGTAAACATTGACCTCAGTGCTTGCCAAGTTGTTGAGCCCTGGTTAAAAAAAAAAAAAAATCCCAAGCATTAAGTTGGAACCCTACAACTGTTGAGTGAATGAAAAGAATGGACCCTCCCAGGGACCCAAATTTTATCTCAAGAAATCTCAATTCCTGACTAGATTAAGGCCATCAATGGGGAGGGGCTAATACTGCCCCTGGGAGGATAGTTAGCCATATCTGAGACATTTTCTATTATGCTGGGGAAGGGGCTGCTTCTGGTATCTAGTGGGTAGAGAGAGATCAAGGATGCTGTTAAATAGCCCAAAATGCCTAGGACAGACTCTAAGACAGAAAATTGTTCACTTAGCAACATCAGTAGTGCTGAAGTCCAGAAACCCCCGTTTAGGGTGTTCTAGAATTGCTAGGAGCCCCAAATGTCTCCAAAAAGTAATAAAATGTTCTTAAAATAAAAATAATGCTATTCTGGGACTCAAGCTATGTCTATATTGGTTGTATACAACGTTTCATGAAAGGTCAAAAATAATCAGGTACATGATGTGGTAAGATAATGAGATCATTTCATAATATTTTACTTGTATTTCAGCATATCTCTAAAAGCTTAAAGAATCTTTTATTAAAAAAATCTATGCTGTGGACTGAATGTTTGTGTCCTCCTTCACCCCCACCCAAATTCTTATGCAGAAGCCCTTGCTGCCAATGTGATGGTAGTTGAATATGAGTGAGGCCTTTTGGATGCATCTGGGGTTAGATGAGGTCATAAGGGTGGGGCCACCATGATGGGATTGGTGTCCCTAGAAGAAGAGACACCAGAGAGCTGGTTCTTCTGGCTGTGCACACACACACACACACACACACACAAAGAGGTCTGTGAGCATATGAAGAGGTGGCAGCTGTCTACCACCCAGGAACAGAGCCTTCTGTAAATCTGACCATGCGGGCACCCTGACCTCAGACTTCATCTTCCAAAAGTGTGAGAAAATACATTCCTGTCATTCAATTTGTCTAGTTTGTGGTATTTTGTTATGACAACCTGAGCTGAATAATCTAATGTATAGTAATGCCATTATCACTCCTTAAGAAAATAAATATTATACATAATTCACTATCCTCTTAGAGTTTTAATTTCCTCAATTGCTACACAAACTTTTCCTGAAAATCAGGACCCACACATTGTTCCCAAGACAAATTAACTTACTCCAAGTTTAGCTTCTCACTTTTTCCTTCCATAGGAGTCAATTATATCCTTCCCCCACAGGTAATTGTTTGTTTTATGATTTAGCATTCTATATTATAAATGCAAGCAAAGACAAAGATAATTATCTTCATAATGCTTTCCCATTTCTAAGATAATAGCATATTGACATTTTTTTACTGCTTTTAATATGACACATTTCTTGTTACCATTCACTTCACATCAGAGTACTTTAAATTTATTTCTTCGGTCATCTTTGACTGTGTTTCATATCTATTTATTTTTTATTTAAATAGTTTCTGAGTTCTTTAATAAGTAAATACAAAGATGACAGAAAGGGGTTTTTTGTATGTATTTTATATATACAAATCAATAGTTTGTAAATTCTCAATTGTTTTTATAAAAATTCTAAAACATTTGCCCAAACTGAAAATAAATACTATCTGGATTTTATCAACATTTTTCTTCTCATACGTTTTGACTTTTGAGTCTTTTAAGTATATATGTTCAAAGTCTTTAAAGTGTAAATTATGTTCAATAGCTTTACAGTGGGGAAACCACCTTGTTATACAGAAAAGTTCTGCCCTGGCTGGTGTAGCTCGGTGGATTGAGCACGGGCCTGCGAACCGAAGGATTGGGGTTCGATTCCCAGTCAGGGCACATGCCTGGGTTGCCAGGCCAGTTCCCGGCAGGGGACATACAGGAGGCAACCGCACATTGATGTTTCTCTCCCTCTCTCCTTCCCTTCCCCTCTAAAGATAAATAAATAAAATCTTTAAAAAAAAAATGTCTTCTTTAAAAAAAAAAAAAAAAGAAAAGTTCAAGTTTGCCTATGTGTATAATACTCCATCAACAAGAGGAACCTGAAAATAAAAACTATAGCAGCTGCAAAATATGAAAGTAATCAATAATTCCAGGTAGTATGGAAGCTGCTTTCACTCTGATGAGATTAAGAGAATAAATTAATCTCATTAAGAGAACACAGAGCAAGGTACTCTGTGTTCTTACATGTGTTTTTTAAAAATGCTTGCAGCTGCTCTGTGAAAAACTCAAAGAGAATGAAAAGGCTGGTAGAAAATATGTGCAAAACACAGAGGCCTTGTATGTAAAATATACAAAGAACTCTTAAAATTCAACAATAAGAAAACCCAATTTATAATAGGACAAAAGATTTGAACAGACACCTCACGAAAGAAGATACACAGATGGCAAATAAGCATATGAAAAGATGCCCAACATCCTTTGTCATTAGGAAACTGCAAATTGAAACAGTAATGATATACTATTACCCGCCTATTAAAATGGCCAAAATCCAAAATACTGATAATGATATATTAAAAAAAAAATACTGATAATAATTCCTGGCAAGGATATGGAGCATCAAGCCATCTATTCAGAGCTGCTGGAAATGCAAAATGGTACATTCATTTTAGAAGACAGATTGGCAGTATCTTATAAATCTTAGCATAGTCTTACACAGCCCAGTGCCCCTAGGTATTTACCCAAATGATATGAAAACTTATGTTCACAAAAAAATAAATGTTTATAGCAGTTTTATTCATAATAGCCCCAAACTGGAAGCAACCAAGATGTCCTTAATAGGCGAATGGATAAACAAACAGTGACATATCTATACAATAGAATATTATTCAGTGATAAAAAGGAATGAGATATCAAGCCATGAGAGATATGGATGAATCTTAAATCCATGTTGCTAAGTGAAAGAAGCCAGCCCGAAAAGGCTATGTACTGTAGGGTTTAAATTATATGAACTTCTGGAAAAGATTGAAAACTATAGAGACAATTTAAAAATCAGTGTTTTCTGGAGGTTTGCGGGGAGGGGAGGAATGTTGAATACATAAATCACAAGGGATTACTGGAGGACCATGAAACCACTCTGGATGATGTTCCAGTGGTGAATGTACAACACCATGCACTTGGCAAGGCCAGGACATTGAGAACCCTACAATGTATAAAAAAAAATCTTATACAGATTTTTTTTGTTAAGATTTTTTGTTCTATAAATAGCAATATTATTAAATTCTATGGTTCCCTCAACATTAAGGGGAAAATATGTTTGTTGATGAATGTATACTGTGCATGATTGAGTATTTTCTGTTTTGGCCAGGCATTAATGAAATCTGAGTCCTCTACTTACAATTTTACCCATCAGGTGACTGTGATGACTTTAAGAATTTGTCACAAACTAGCTCCGGCTCCACTTATTTCAAACCTTGATTCTCCTCCATCACCCACTTTTTTCAGGTGCCCGGTCCATTGGACATGTGTGAGTCACGGTATAGCCTCTGGCCAAGCACCTTTGGTCACGGTGTCATTAATATCACGGTCAGTGGAAGTGTTGTTGGCAGCTATTTCCACACCAGAACACCTGTTAATGCCGTAAAGGTAAATACAAAAATATATGACCATGTGAACATATTGCTATATACCCTCCTAGGACATACTAAGAACATCTATAAGTGAGATGTCCTGAGTTTTGGCTTCTTTAGCTTCCCAGAAAATCAGTCTTTGGGGGCTAGGATCCTTAGAGGTTCTCTTTTACTTTTTACGGTTTCAAGACGAAATAGCAATCAAGATTATCAGCTATAGAGGAAGGGGTGGGTAGTTTGTAAGAAAAAAATAATGCATAAATAGTTAGCTATGAGAAT
Organism: Glossophaga mutica; assembly: GCA_039655065.1. Lineage (NCBI taxonomy): Eukaryota > Metazoa > Chordata > Mammalia > Chiroptera > Phyllostomidae > Glossophaga > Glossophaga mutica. The sequence goes on from CM077304.1 coordinate 83,150,372, forward strand.
GGAAAAGTGAAGAGACTCAGGATATATCATTGTTTCCAGCATTTAAAGGAACATATATAAATACTATACTTATACATCAAATATTTTTTAAATTTTTACTTTAATTGTTCTTCTTGTATAGTTTTCTGTCTTTTACTCCCATCCCAGTCCACCACCCCAGCCTTCCCCACCTACCTCCCATTTCCACCCCCCCACCCCCAATTTTTGTCCATATGTCCTTTATACTTGTTGTTCTAAACCCTTCCCCTTTCCCCCTGAAATTCCCTCTCCTCTCCCCTCTGGTGACTGTCAGCCTGTTCTCAATTTCAGTGTCTTTGGTTATATTATGCTTGTTTGTTTGTTTTGTTGATTAGGTTCCTGTTAAAGGTGAGATCATATGGTATTTGTCTTTCACTGTCTGGCTTATTTTGCTTAGCACGATGCTCTCCAGTTCCATCCATGCTGTCTCGAAGGGTAGAAGCTCCTTCTTTCTTTCTGCTGCATAGAATTCCATTGTGTAAATGTACCATAGTTTCTTGATCCATTCATTTACTGATGGGCACGTAGGTTGCTTCCAACACTTGGCTATTGTAAATTGTGCTGCTATGAACATAGGGGTGCATAGGTTCTTTTGGATTGGTGTTTTAGGGTTCTTGGGATATAATCCTAGCAGTGGAATCGCTGGGTCAAAAGGTAGATCCATTTTTAGTTTTCTTAGAAAATTCCATGCTACTTTCCATTGTGGTTGCACCAGTCTGCAATCCCACCAACAGTGCACTAGGGTCCCCTTTTCTCCACAACCTCTCCAACACTTGCTGTTTGTTGCTTTATTTATGATGGCCATCCTGACTGGTGTGAAGTGGTATCTCATTGTAGTTTTAATTTGCATCTCTCTGATAGCTAGCGATATTGAGCATCTTTTCATGTGTCTCTGGATCCTCTGTATGTCTTCCTTAGAGAAGTGTCTGTTCAAGTCCTTTGCCCATTTTTTAACTGGGTTGCTTGTCTTCTTAGAATGGAGTCATGTAAGTTCTTTATATATTTTGGAGATTAAACCCTTGTCTGAGGTATCATTAGCAAATATGTTTTCCCGTACATTTGGTTCTCTTTTTATTTTAATACTGTTTTCTTTAGCCGTGCAGAAGCTTTTTATTTTGATGAGATCCCATTTGTTTATTCTTTCCTTTATGTCCCTTAGATCAAACATTTTTAGGTATTTGCCTTAAAATAATATGGTAGAGGAAGTGCATAAAGAGTATTGAGAGGAGACAGGTAAAACAAGATAATTCAGGAATTGAGTAAGGTCAAAGCTAGGTATGATCACATAGGGGTTCATTACACTACTCTGTCCACTTTGGTTTATACAGTTGATCCTTGAATACTGCTGGGGTTAGGAGGACTGATACCCTCACACTCAGTCAAAAATCTACATGTAACCTTGACTTCACAAAAAACTTCACTACAGTTGTCCCTCAGTATCCACAGGGGACTGGTTCTAGGACTCCTGGAAGACAGTAGAATCTGTGGATGCTCCAGGCCTTTATACAGAATGGCATAGAATAATGCATACAGTTAGCCCTTGGCATCCACTGATTCCCAACTGTGGATTGAAAATACAGTTTTCAATCCATGTTTGCTTGGATTCATGGCCAGAAAACCTGGGGATATGTGCCTACTGTGCATTTATTGAAAAAAACTCATGTATATGTGGACCCATGTTCTTCAAGGGTCAACTGCATTTTAAAGTGTCTACAATAAAAAGTTGCGATAATATATATTCAAATCAAATTTTATCTCAATTCTATACCTTATTATTTGTATTAAATTTGGGAATGCAATGGTGTAAGTATTCTTGATTCTAGTCCTCATGTTATTTACAGCTTACATGGAAAAACAATTTAGCAATCCCTCAACATATTATGAAAAGGATTGAGGAGGGAGGGGCTTGGAAGTCATGTTGATGAGTTTGGGTTTTATTCTGAAAATTATGAGAAATCAATTAAGCATTTTAACCAGAGAAAAATATCAGTTATTCCATTCACTCTCTATACAGTCATTCTAATGTGAGGAACTGATAGAGAAAGGGCTAAAGAGTAGAGGCACAGTTAGGAGGCTATTGTAGTTGTCTAGGCTTACACTGGTGGGAGTTTATTTAATAGAAAGGGTGAGCAGAGGAGGGAGAACCAGCATGGAAATTATTTTTAAAAAGGTGGGTAAATTAAGTGCAGTGTTATAAAGCTGGGAAACTTGGTCTCAAGCGTCAAATAGCAACCAGGGGATAAGCAGGATAATTATTTATTGCCTCAACCACATAGGACATGGTGTTTGAACTTGACATTCCTCTTAGAAATATACAATGGCTTCCATGGCCCTTAAGAAAAATGTCTGCCCTCTTCATTGTGACATAAAAGGCTCAGGTCTCATCACTCTATACATTTCATTATGCATTACATGCTCAGAACACATTGGTTTGATTTGAGGCAATAAACTGAGGAATTTTATAACTTCCTACCATCAGCAACACTGCTCAGACTGGGCATAATTCTTCTCTATCACAATTTGTTAAATCCTTGTGTTAGCCTAGACACCAACTTCTCCATGATCTTTACCCATCAGTACCCATTCCTCTTCCCTGCATGCCCAAAGCACATGAACTGTGCTTTGCACTTAAGTAGTTACTTCAGTGTGGCTTTATGAGGAGGGGCCCAAAAGGCCCAGAATTATCTTCTGGAGGGTGGGCCCCTTGTAGTACAGGCTTCCCCAGCTAGATGAGTATTCTAGGAACCCATCAGCATCAGTGCACTAGCTGGCGTTGAGAGACTGCATCCAGCTTCAGTGAATTTTTTTGGAAGACTTTTTCAACACTGTTTACCCATTTCATGATGGGTGATTTACGAACACACCTACTTCCACTGTGCTGAGTATTCGGCAGTTTTTGACCAAAAACCCTGTGCCCTACCCTTCCTATTCACCAGATCTCACCCTGAATGATGTATTTTTGTTTCCTTGGTAAAACAATAGTTCCTCAAAGGGAAATGTTTTGCAGATGTGGAAGAAGCGAAACAAAAAATGGCAGAAGCACTAAAAGGCATCAAAATCAATGAGTTGAGCAGTGGGAAAAAAATGTCTCCATAGGTGTAGTGCATCAAATGGAGAGTACTTTTGAGGGTGACTGAAGTTTAAACATGTAAGAATAGCCCTGGCTGGATTGAGTACTGGTCTGCAAACTAAAGTGTTGCTGGTTCGATTCCCAGTCAAGGCACATGCCTGGGTTGAAGGACAGATCCCTAGTAGGGGGACACATGAGAAGCAACCACACATTGATGTTTCTATCCCTTTCTTTCTCCTTCCCTTCCTCTCTCTCTAAAAATAGATAAAAAAATAAAATCTTGAAAATAAAATCAAATAAACATAAAGAATTATTTATTTCTTTCAAAAATTGTAAGAATAAATTCACAATTTTTTGTGAATAAATTCTGGGTTTTTTGGGCCCCCACTTGTATACCTACAGTGGTTTTCCTATCTTCCCCCCAGCTAAGTTAGAAACCTCTCGAGATCAAATAATGTGTTAATTCAACTTTACCTTTTAGTTATTTTAGTGAACAATAAATATTTATCTGATTAAAATGATTTCTTATCCTCTTCTGTCCATATTACAACAAAATCTAGATTAATGTCAAAGTTTCCATAGAAAAATTTGATTTTGGCTTAAATGCCAAACCATGCTGTATGTAAATCTGTGTGGTAAGTAACCTTAAAATATCAAAAAACAGGGCAAATTTATGAGAGTGCATAAAATTCTTTATTTAGAACAATAAAGTATATGTATATATAATGTAATTTCAAATTCAAACCTGTATAAAAAGGTCAGAACATATACCTATTTTAAAAAGTACACATACAGTATATACACATACACATCACATTTTACAACATTTTTATTTAATTAAACTTCAGTCATAATAAAACTATTTAGAATAGTGTTGACATACATTTACATTACAATATGCAAACTCCAATCTGACTGAACTAGCAATGTAGCTGTGCATTCATCTAAATGTCTGAATACTTTCCACATCCATTGATTTAAAAAACTTTGGCAAGTGGGACACTAAAATCACACATTAATCTTTAGAACATAGGAGAATAGGATATTTTGTTAGAAAGTGTTATTTAGTAAGTCTGATAGCTCAGAGATCAAGTAACTGAAAATACTATTGTTTTTAGTTTAAACAGTTATCTTCAAAAACATCATAAGGATATAATTGGAAATGGCAGGATATAGTTTATCAGTTTAAAATGCTTAGCAAACATTTAGGATCATGAATATCCATTTTAATATGGATTATTTCTAAAGCAATAGCTTGTTAAGAAATGAAAGCACTATTATTTTTTCTTTACAAATAAAAGCATTTCCAGACTGGTTCATGGAAAGCAGCAACACCATACACTGTGTAACCTGATACCACAAATAAACTAGTCGGAAGTCAGTCTGAATGTTTATATTTTAATGACAATTCAAATAATGTTTCAAAGACAAGCTAGCTTATTTTATAATTCTTATCCCATTTTCCAATTTAAAATGAAATTTATGAATTACCTCTTTCCAAATAAATTCTAAATTATCTTTTGGCATTCTAAAAAACTTGATGAGCATCTTAACATTTTCTGCTCTTAGCTTTTAAGAAAATGAGAAGATTTAAATGCTTACATTTGGTACATTTCCAAATGTTACATGCATCTTATATCTCTTCCTGATTAAAATGACTAAAATATAGTAGTGCTTTTCATTCTTCAGAGGTGATCCAAAACGTTTATTTAAGCAAAGGAAAAGGCCATCTCTTCTGTAAATGGTTATCCAATTCACCCCACATAAGACTGAACTTCACTTATACTAATGGACCCTATTTACATTACAAACAAGAACAGTAATGACTTTTTTTTTTTTTTCACTTAAGAGACAGAGGAAGGGAGGGAGCAATGGAGGGGGGAGCAAGGGGGAGAGAAAGAGAGAGGCATCGATTTGTTGTTCTACTTATTGACTATTCATTGGTTGACTCTTGTAAGTGCCCCTGACCAGGGATCCAACCGCAACCTCGGGGCATCAGGATGGCATTCTGACTGACAGAGTGATGTGGCCAGGGCTGCAATGACTTTTTGTGTTAGAATTGCTTATTCACTGAGATCAGAGTTGGATATTTTGCATGGGGTGGTTTCAGCTCTACTTCATTTTCATTGTCAGTCATATGTCAATAGGTTTCCCATCTAACATGTGACCTCTGAGTTCATCACATAGATAAATACAGAACTGAGAGAGGGGTGGTGATTCACCAAAATCAGTTAATAGCAAAGTGGAGAATTCTTACAATTTTTCCCAATATTTACTCCCTTATGCTAAACATGGCTTTTGGAAAAATAACTTTTAGTTAGAGAGGCATCGATTTGGAAGGGCTAAATCTCTATATTGGATTACATTTTGAAAATGAAGCCTAGCTGCAGAAGACCAGTAAGTAATATTCGTTGATTCTAAACAGTGTTTTTTGTTCATTTAATTTTAATTAGAATTCCAAAATATGCCAAAGTTTCTCCAAAGTATTTTAATGCTCAACAAAGTGTATTTCTTACTAAAAAACAAATACTTTGTTATGGACACATGCTTTTTCATATATTTTCATTTCACATACTTAATCTTTTTTGAAGAGGATAGGTTACTTATTCTATTACTGTATTTTAAAACAACCAATCTGTCTCTGAGTCATTAAAAAGTGGCAGTGTGGTAAGCACATTAGATTATAATACAAATTCCAGGAATGCCTGGATATCACTGGGCAGGAACAGTTTATTACAGAGCTAGTTTCTTTATAAATTTGGGTTCTACCAAAGAGATACAAAGCTTCCAGTATAATTCAGAATCTGCAGACTTCTGAGATCAGTTTAAAAGCCAATATGAAACACTGATTTGTTAAAAAGACTATCAGAACATGTATCAGATAAAACACATATCAGATAAGATAAATTACACACACATATATGTGTATATATATGTGTATATACATATGCATGTGTGTGTATATATATATCTTAAAGCAGGTATGACACAGTTAATGCCCAGGCAGCCAGCATCCAAAACAATGTTCAGCATTTTTCTATTGTTCATGCATTGTATGGAACTTCAGTGTTTTAAAAATTGGTGATCCATATAACTCTCAATGAAGCAATACATTTAATTAGGCAGACTATATCTCCCCTCACCTACCATGCCAGGTTTCATAATTTGCTGAATTTGTTTATTTCACTCTATTGATTAGGATCCTGTCTTTGCATGTTAAAACCCAGATACTAGTTGAGAACAAAAGTACATTTATTGTACTCTCAAAAGCTCATTAAACAAAATTGTCACATGCCTAAGAAAATCACAACCATTGGTGAAACAAGTCAAACTAATAAGCATCAATCTTCTTAATCTAGTTGTGACCTACTGACATAACTCATATTAATGTATGTCTATTTTCCTCAAAACAATCAATGCCACATGCCTGAAACAGGTCCTTTCAGCAATTAAACTGACCTCTGGTTCTATTACTAATTGATTATATCATGGGATATCTGAGGGTCTAAATAAGTTAATGCAGCTTCCCAAAGCACTAGGGTGTATCTTAGAAAAATGACTAGTGTCACAGCACTTTAGAGAAGGAAAGGATTGTAGAAATCATTTAGGCTCTTTGGTACAAAAAAGAGCAAAGGCCACATATTGAAGTTGTATTTGGATTAGATTTGAATGTAAGCTAAAATCCAACTACACTAGAAATTCTTACATTTTAGAAATCAAAGAAAAGCTAGCAGTTAGTTTTTCATGCCCTTTTGTATTACTACATTGAAAATGGTCATCTATAGTGGTAGTATATGGCAATAATATTATTATAAGGATTAAGTTATAATGGAAAGCTTTGGCTTCCTCTATGTGCATGTTCATGATATTGTAAAAGAACCTTCATCAGAATAAGCCATAGGAATTCATTCTTTGACTTTAGTCAGATGTTCCTTTGACCTTTAAAAAAATGACAAGGGAAATTCACATCTTACAATTTCTAGTTTAAAAGCACAATGTCCATCTTGGGAATTCCTGCCAAATTCACTCTCAATATGACAAACGCTGTCATACATTTTAAATAGCAAACTGACATGCATAACTACATAAAGCTCTCTTTTTATTTTTAATTCATAAACCTTAATGGATATAGAGTGCCTGATTTTAAATAAATGGATCCTTTAAAGAGATAATGGTGATTATACTATAAATAAGTAGAGTTTCCTGATTTCTTGCATTCTTGTAAAAGCCAAGTAACCTAGTTTCAACACCAGCATGTAGGTATGGTTTTCTAACCTTAGATACTAAATGTCATAATTTATTTTTACTCTCTCCCATGGTGGCAATTGAAAATGGGATCTTCATACATTCAGCAATTTCCCCTAAGTCTCTTTGCATAACTCTGTAATAGTTTTAGAATATAAACATTTTGTAATATATTTCGCAAGCATGATTTATACACTTTACAGTGGTCAAGGGGAAAGGCCAACTTCAGCAGGGGTGACAAATGTCCTCCTCAGCGACTGTTCAGTGTTCATAGCTTCTTTGTGTGATGACTCTTTTGGGGAATCTCCCCTCTGCAAAGGCATCACTGTTCTAATTCAGTACTGGCTCCCCTACATGGATAGATCCAGCCAACCATGTCCATCTGTCTAGTGGGATATGGTGAGCATGGTTTATATCAGGAAGAGACCAAGATCAGACCCATATCATTAATCAGCAGCTACAAGGCTGACATGACACCTATTCCAATCACTTTTCCTCCACTGCTTCTCAAAGGTACAGTGGCTGATGCTATCAAGATTTTTGTCTTTAAAATCCCTCTAGATCCCTTTGCAAAAAATCACTACCCTGACTCTCCAGACTGAACTCCACTTGAGAGGACTAAGATAACTACAAACTGCAGGTTGTAACTGAAATAAAGCTATGTGGCTTCTCAGCAATTAGACATTTCTGGAGGCATGCAAAATGGGCGCGCAGTCTGGGACACGTGCTTTTCTCTCACGACATCAGTTGCAGGTTCTAAATGAGACTACAAGTTCCCCAAGTCATTAAAACAGAGTCCTGCGCCATGCAAGTTCTTCTTTACAGATGATTAATTCAGTGCCAGTTTCACAGTAAAACACTTGGTTCCAATTTCTGAATCATCCATATAGAGTCATGGGTAGCAAGAACAGGTAAAGTTGCGGTCTGTCACTCCAGACAGAATATGAATTTTTTTTTAAGCTGCTTCATTTATGAAGCAAACATGAACTGTTACCCACCTAGTGAGAAAAGACAAAAAGAGAGATTAGGGCATATCTGTTTTCTGCCTTCTTTTCATTCTTAAGACCTGAATTCATATGATTACAGAATTAGTAACAGACTTACAATGTATGCATTATCTGAAATGATCTTATTATTTGTGGTCTGTCTGCTTCTATTGAATGTAACTTCCATGAGGACACAGAGCCAGAGCTTGTCTATCATTTTTACTTACTAAAGTACTCCAATACATGGAACAGTGCCTGGCACAACACAATAGTCAGCAACTATTCCTTGCACATAAGAACAGATGGATGATTATCCTGGGGCTTTCATACCCCCAAGCACACCCCAGGTTATCTCCGTTTGTGGTAGGAGGGTTATGGATTACCAATCTGTGTATCCTTGAATCTCCTAAGAGGCTATGAAAAGGTAGCAGACAGGTGGGGAAGGGGAAGGGTTTGAATGACACAGGCTATGTTTAGAGAAAGGAGAAGTGGAAAGAGAGGGAGTAGCATGAAAGAGATATCTGGGACAGGTGGAGAAGCTGGTCAGAGGCCGCCAGCAAGTCATGGCCTCCTGGTCACTGAGCAGCGCCAGTGTCTGGACTGCCTGGCTAGGTCCTAGCAATGGCTTCTCTTAGCAGAGGAAATAGCAGAGCAAGATCTCTGTCAAACAGAAAACAGAAAGACAGAAATCCTGGCACCACATCCTGGCAAAGCCTCTGGGAGGTTCACTTGGCCTCGGCACAGTTTATTGTACTTGTTGAAGCATGCAAGCCAAACTTTGTTTTAGTTCCTCTGTGCTGGTGTTAAACCACTGGGCTTCGGACTCAGCTTTCAGATTTTTCAACTTTCAAGGAAAATATTTGTACTTCCTTATCTATTTTTTTTTTTAAATTATAGAGAGTATCTTTGATGGGAGAATTCAAGGGTTAAGATTTTTTAGCTTCAGTTACAGTTAATAGGCTTAGTGATTAATGCATGTAAAAAGTTGTTGTTCCAGAAACTGGAATGTGTGACCAGCCCTGCCCTGACTCCAAAGGGGCCTGCAAGCTATTCAACCTTTGTGGCCCAGGAGGACTGCAAGTGATCAAGATGGTATCTGAGCCATTGTGCTCCAGGGAGGGAATGTCTGCCAACCAGGATGCAGATGATGAACAGCTGGTCAGCAGATGAAGGGATGCTAGGATAATCACTGGACTGCAACTTTTACTTGATTAAACTTTTTCTCTGAATTCTAAACCACTTTACCTACTCTTTTCCTGAATTCCCAACCCATTTCCTGCCCTTTTCTTCTTATCGAAAGGTCAGCTTGAGATGAGATATTAAGACAGTTTTTAGGGTACATAACGTACAATCTCAGATTGCTGACACCCATAATGATCCATCCTTGTCTCTACTTATTGGTTCTGGTAGTTACAGGCTCCATGAATGGTATCTTTTTTTTAGTTTCATCTTCATGAAACCTCTAAACAAATGTCCACTTTTTGCATTTCTTTTCTTCTTATTCACTACTTTCCTGCTGTCTTTGTCCTTATTTATCAATCCCAGAATCACAGATCACTAGTATTAAAATATTTGAAATCATTGCACAGGTTATGTATGAAATTCCATAGTATGAGTGACAAGAAGTACAGTATTTTTCTCCAGTCTCTCTAAATGCAGTATACTAAAAACTGTATTACATGATAATTTACCAGAGAACTCTAGGAACTATGGAACCTATATTTAGAGAAGCAAAATTAAATCCTGAAGGAAAAATAAGAGACATTAAGAGAAAACTTCAGAAATCCAAACTATACAGCCAATATTTCAAAATTAAGCTTAGTTAGAAAAGCAAAGGGAAATCACAGAAAAACAATGAATAATTTCATATTCTAAATTTAAATGTAGAAAAGCAAGATTAGCAATCTGTTTCTGTCCCCCTCCCCACCCCGAGTTCCCTGGATTGTATAGCAAAGAAAATAAACTTGACAGCCGAACTACAATTTTTTCAACAACCACATGAAATAAGCAGGATAAGTATTATTATCGCTCCATTATATCTAAAAAACCAGGGCTTAAAAGACAATTGACTTATTCAGGAACCTATAGCTAGTTAAATTTGCAGAACCAATGCTTGAATCTAAATCTAATCCCTTCTAATCTTCTGCATCAGAATGTGTCTATAGAAGGAGATCTCAAAAACAAAAACCCCAAAGCTCCTGAAATTCTTAGGAAATACCTGGTAAAGAGTCACATTCTTGCAGCTTGGTAACCAGTCATTTCCATATCCTGCACACTAAATGACCACACTTGACTCATGCTCTTCTGCATTCTAATTCTAGGATCTATTATGTTCTGTCTTAGAGATACAGGACACTTTCACGTTGTGTTTCTTTTAGGAAATCTCTCTACCAGCCTCATTATAATGAGAACTATCTTCCACTCTTACCATGCTGGGATAAGTCAATACACACTGCTAACTGAGTTTCAACAGACTTGTGCTATTTACTGTGAACCAAACCAAGCTTTCTGGTTGACTATGCAGTCCTTCTACCAAAGTCTCAATTAACATTCTTTGTAGATGACTCCCAAGTCCCAAATCTATTATCTGCAGCCCTGACTGTTCTCTGAATCCTAGTCTAACACATTTGGCCACTGGTCAGTATTTGCTAACAGCTCTTTCTGTTTTCTTTTAGCAGTACTACCATCTGGTTAGTCCCAGAGGCTCCAAATAACCCTTAAGTACTCCCTGTAATGTTGAGCCTCACATTCCATCAGTAACTATGATTTGTTGACTCTTTTACTGAAATGTCTCCAAATTGTTCCATGCTTTCCTGTTTTCTTGGCCCTGACCCTAGTTCAGGTCATCATGCTCTCACATCTATTCACAGATAGGCCTCCTAAATGTACTCCCTGATTCCAGCTCACCATTCCCCTTAACCCAGCCTCATTAACATTTGATTACCTACCTAAAACTCTGTGTTGACTGTATCACTCACATCTTTTCTCAACCCTCTAACAGTTCCTTATATTGCTAAATACAGTGTAAGTCCCATACTTGGAATTTTTCAAACTGATCTCCACATTTTCTTCTCAGCACTTGTACTCTATGTACAACCTCCACTGGCATCCAGCTGAACAAACTGACTCTGGAACACAGGTTGTAGTTTTGGCTTCTCAGACTTAGTTAATACCATTTGCAGTACTCAGATCACCCCTTCCCTATGCTAAGAAAAGTTTACCAATAATTTAGCATCTAGCTCACTACTAACACCAACTCCATTACCTACACAATGAAGCCTTTCTCCTGTTGCTAGTGACTTCTCTCTCCCTTCAAATAAAGCAACTGCATGTTGGTGTGCATGGTACAATTCTAAGGGATGTCCCCCAGACCAGTATCTAGAGCTGTGTTGCAGGGACTTCCTATACAACCATATGCAGGGGCCTTGTCTCGAATTTCTTGTTGCATTTTCCTTGTAAGTTCCTTTAGTTACTTCTTAAACTTTGTCAACTTCTAGTTTCCTTTTCAAAATAGGTTATTATGTATATATCCTATTTCCTTTTGTAGTCTATTAGCAACTGGAGGATACAACTAGGTTATATTAAGCTTTGCATCCAACAATGCACCTTCTAGAGTTTGCAGGAAGAATGAAGAGCAAAATTTTCCTATAATATATTCCATTTTATTTCTTTCTCTTAAACTGTGCTGTACACAACTGAATCAATGAAAAATTTTTGGCATCAGTTAATTTGACCAAAGGAATTTTTAACTTTTCTTATGGATTTTTCATGTTTGATGTCAAATAGATACAGCTTTAGTGTATTTTCTCTTAGAGGTGACTTCTTTTGTTTCTAGTTCATTATCTTACATTTCTTCCATGTCCTTTTCTTCTATTTAAAATATCAAAATATCCTCTTCGTTTTCCATTTATAGGTTATTTCCTTTGGAGAACTAACTATTCCATTATTCCATTATATTCTAGTGTTCCGGTATTTGTCCTGATTTAATTTGTTCTAATTAGTGAGGCTTCCATCTCAGGGAATCATTGCCATAAATGAGTTATTCACCTGGATTTTCCTCTTTCTTGTTAACCAAGAAAATGAACATAATCCAAATTATGTCTTATTTTGAAAATATACAATTACAACTCTCTGTCTCATTTCTATCTTAGTACTTTTTACTTCTGTTATTCTGTTTTCAGCAGATTTCTTCTACCTTTCTTTCTACCACATCCATTTTCCCAAATTACACTCAAAGTTCCTTGGAAATTTTAAATTTGCATTGATATGGGGTCAAGCAAAAAGCTTTACTCTACACAATGGGCACTCAATAAATGATACAAATAATACCCATTTTAATTTTGGAGTTTGCAGATTCATGATAATTAGCTGCCTCTGTTTTCTTCCTTTATCCTATCTTCAGCATTTGATGCACTTACTTTTGCATACACAAGTTTATTTTTATTTGTATTTCCATAAACTTTATTTTCACATTTTGTAATATGTAATATTCTGAGATACTCATTCATCTTTTCATGCATTACTGAACACATGTTTATTTATCACTTACCTACACAAAGTATAAGCTCTATGGTTTGGTGGGATGCCAAAATGAAATTCAGAAATAAACCTGCTTTCTAAGAGCTTATCATTTAGAAGAGGACACAAAATGTCCTCCTAATATATTAGTATCGTACATTATAGGGAATGCAATATGAAGCACATAAAGAGAGGTTACTTACATTAGGGTAGTTAGCTTTTTGGAGATTTTGGTATCGAAGCTGAGTGCTGAGAGAGCTTTGCAGAGATGATGGGTTGGGCACTTTATGAAGGAGAATGCTCATTTTATATTGACTAATCAATATGTGATAAATTTATTTCTGAAAAATTTCAGGGCTTCCTTTTGAACCTGTCTACTTTGATTCGCTTTATACATGGACAATATTTTATATTTTAGGAAAAAGAAATTAGTGATTTCCCATATAAGTATGTTCTCCACTTGCTGTGTATGCTTTACTGTTCTATCGACCAAATTAAACACACTCAGTACACAAGATAAAAATAAATTCTATTTCACTTTTAAAAAGATTAATTTTTTATTTTATTGAGGAAAGAACAATGAGATCTACTCTCAACATACTTTTATGTACACAATATAACACTGTAAACTACAGTCATAATAATATTGTGCAGCAGAGCTAACTATCTTCTTGGTAAACTTTCATTTAGGGTTTATTCATTCACTCAGTCATTCATTCAACAAACATTTATTGAGAGCCTGCAATGCATGGGCAACAAGTGAAGACATATTGCAAGAACCAGACAGACTCAGTTCCTGTCCTTGAATATCCCCTGACTGATAGACATATGCGTAAATTGATTTAAAATACCATCATTTTTTTCCTGTTAAACAAGTACCCTGGGTTTTTTTTAATCCTAAAATGCTCTCCAAATGTCACAGGACTAATGCTACAATAAAAACCACATGATTGAAGACATGTGTGCCCAAACAGGATCCCACCTATGCAATCCAAAACCAAACAATGGAGGACATTACCTGAGCCTTTAAGACTCAACCGTTTAATGTATGATTTGTGGATGTCTGGCTCAGGGAACTGAAATGGCAGATAGCAAAGATATAGTGAGGCTTGTGTTGGGGTTGAGGGGCAGAGAAACAGGTTTCTAAGAGAAGCACTGATTTCAACTTGGGGAATATGACTCCAGAAAATGAAAAGAGTGGAGCTAAGGGTATATTCACTTACTTTATTTGGCCAAAAAAAAAAAAAAAATGAGCCTGGACAGAAGCTAAGATTCATGCTTTGGGCACAGAGATCAATGGCACGATTAGGGACAAAAATGAAGTCTGTGCAGGAGCAGGGTTAAAGTGTTAGAGAAATATGTGACATCCTGGTTACTGCATCATGTTATTTTGGGTTGATGAAAATGATATTCTATAATTCTAAAAGTGAGTGCTCCTGGAGGAGGTGAAAGGCCCTGTGGCCCAGTTTTTACTGGTGAAGTTTCTAGCTAGAGATAAATGTCAGAATCTGAGACGGAAGTGCAAGTTGGAAGGAGGGTGACCTATAAGGGGAACACCAAGCTCACCACTGACTGCATCTGTACAATCCGGGAGAGTCAGGGATGTTCCTCTGACCATGAGAGAATATGGGGGAGAGCTAAAGAGCTGGAGAGAACCCTCATACCCCACTGTAATAACTGCACTCAGGGTTCCATGGGCATAACAAAATTAAGAGCCAGTTGGCAGAAGTGAAAGTGAGAAGGGCATGAATCAATGCTGGACCAGGTTTGTGCCATTCAGGGTACTCCCCCAAGAGTATCTGGAGTTAGGGAGCTGGGAGGGGAGATGTGAACATCAGCGCCGTCTGGAAATGTTTTCTCACTCTCCTTCCCCCACAAGCCCTCAGCAGACCCACACAGCACGGCAGGTACCTCTCAATGGTTTATATTCAGTGCGCCCTGGGCTCTGTACTATGACGAGGCACAATGTTTACCAGTCATGGGGCAGGTGACACTTTACCTTGACAATTTCCCTCTCTCGATTGTTAAGATATTTTAACCTTTTCTCCTTTTTCTTTAAAATGGCAGGGACATGGTTTTTGTTTTTGCTCAGTTCAGCATCTAACAAATGAAATACTTTTTCTTTTAAATCATGTTACAGTAGTTATACCTAATTAAAATTGATTTTATTTATTCTTCTACTAATAGCACTTTACTTTAGTCCTAATTTACTTTATTTCCCTGCAAAATTTATTTCCTGGCCTCAAAAACAGTAAAACTTAACTGATAATTTCTTGTATACGAGATCAATCCACTAATCAGGATTAAAACTTCTTTGCCTTTCAAAACTTTAGACTATAGCAATGGGTTTGAAAGGTGCAGTTTAATTATGTGACAGCTTTTCAGTTAACACACCAGACATCAGCTTCATAGAAGATAATACATGTTGTTCCTAAAATTTGGCCTGTAAGATGCTGTATAGTTCTTATTAAATCTTTCAGCTTGAATTCTAAAAACTTACCAATGTCCGAAAGTAACAGTGTTGATACAAGCCACAATTACACTTCTCGAAACTCTCTCTCTTTTTCTTGCAACATACTGAAAAACAATAAGAAAAAATGCTTATTTGCTTTTGGACAGAGATTCTGAAGTACACCATGATCTGAGCATTGTAAAAGGCAGTATTTTTTTTTCTGTAAATATAGTAACAAAAGGTTGCAAAGTTGATTAGGAAGTTTACCTTCATAAGTAAAACTACAAGGCTGAGGGAAGATTTTATATCCCTCAACATAGTCTCCCTGAGTAGTTTTTAAATTCTCTATGCATATGCATATGCCCATACTAAAAATGCTTACATGCACTTAACATGTGAATACGCATATGCATAGGAGTAATCTGATGGAAAGTAACATGACAAATGAAAACTATAACTGAATATAAAATCAAAGTATCAGCACTGGGGTGATATGGCGTGAGGTAAA
The DNA here is from genome assembly GCA_039655065.1 of Glossophaga mutica. Classification (NCBI taxonomy): domain Eukaryota; kingdom Metazoa; phylum Chordata; class Mammalia; order Chiroptera; family Phyllostomidae; genus Glossophaga; species Glossophaga mutica. Next base: position 83,166,169 of record CM077304.1, read on the forward strand.
GAAGTGATCGTGGTCAGCTACAGTAAATGGAAAGGTAACTTAAAACAATTTTTATATTTTATATTTGGCTTTGGAGAAAATAATCAACACACTGGGTAAAGGTAAGGGCTCTAAAACTAGAGTGAAGTCAAATGTATTATGTATGTGAGAGAAAAATCACAAAGTATCTGGACTAGGAAGTGATGTTATGAACTAAAGTTTAAGGGAGAATGAGACAAGGTAGTGTTTAGAGGGGCTAAGAAAAAGAAAGATTATGTGGCAGCAACTCATAATAAAGATATGGATGAAGATAATCACTATTGCCAAAGAAGGAGCTAAGCCAATAAGAGACTTGAGACAGACATCAGTATGCCTGGGTAACAGTGAGGAAAAGAAGGATACACAAACATGGCTCCCGAGCCTGATGACCAGGAGTCTGAGCAAGGTTCTGCTTACAGAAGTAAATTAGAGAGGATGACTTCTGATACCCTAAGAAAGTTTGTGAAGGTATTCTACAGATAATGGACATGTAGGCCTGCAGAGAGAGTGAGAGGTTAGGAATGTGAGCAAAGACTTAGAAGACACCAGTTGGAAGCTGCTATTGTTTAAGTGTGAGCAACTTCTTAACAGACATGATGAAACTGTGCATGGTACGTGAAATGACAATGTCAAGCTTATTTGTGCATACATTTAATAAACCAAAATACCTTATCTCATTATCCTCTTCAGTAATCTGTATATTTTCAACTGCCCTTGTAAGATTTGGTTGTTTCTTCTGGAAAAAGAACAATGATATATATCACAAAAATATCAATAAGTAACATTGAAGAGGTAAGTGGTCTCTACTTTTTTCTTTTATGGCAATGACTCCAACAAGTTTTCTTCAGCAGACAGCATGTGAAATATTCTTCTGATAGGAAACTATAAAAAATGCATGGTATTATCGACTCAACTGTTTTAGAATGTTGAAGGCAAAAATGTAATAAAGAAACTGAAAGATTTAAATAGTAATCAAATTCAAAAGGCATTTCAAAAAGCTGAGTCACAATGATTTAGCACATTTTAAAATTCTAGACAGTCTTCAAAAAGAAGAAAACAGAAGGCAGAAATCCAAAAGAGCAGATAATACAAATGGCATTTCTGTTTGGCTTAAGCATGTCATGAGATTTTAGCATATTTTATCCCATTTTATATTTAGTTGAAGCTACCAAAACCAGTTGCCATTTCTTATGTGTGCATTCTCAGCCAGAGGAGTTATCTCCAAAGCATAACAAGGAATGGGAAGAAAAACTTTTCTAAAACTGAAATTTTGTTAAGGTTGAACTTCACCTATTTTATCATTTTCTCGGTGAGATCCTTTCCCAGAAAAGGGCATTTGTTTGTTCATCACTTATGTACATATAGTAAGAACAAATAAATATATAAAGTCAGAATGTTATCGATCAAAAAGCAACACTTACCTTCCAGTATAAGGCTCCAATTCCAAAGCCAATTATAAGAGAAACGAGTGCTGGCAATACTATGGCTGCCCATTGCAGGTGGGAGTCTCCGATGGAGTGTGAGGCCTTCCCTGTAATTTTAACAGCACAGTGGTGAGCACAGCACATCCACACCAGGGGTTTGGCTCTTATTGCTCTGGCCGTTCCCAGCTGTTTCTGTAACATGCTCTTGACCTATCTCTGTCCAAAATATTTAAACCACTAAATTTTCTGTGGAGTATTATTTTGGAATGACAATACAAATCCAGGTAGTCTCCAAAAGGTAAATAAATTGAAAAAAGAAACAAGCCCACAGACAAAAGAAGATTAGACTTAGTTAATATTGATGAGTAGAGCATACAGACGATGTATTCCTGGGTACCGGGGGAGGGGGCGGGTGGGAATGATTTATACTGTCAAGCAAATCCATCTTCTATGACTTTATCTTCTAATATCTTTCACTTTCTCATTCTTGACATCTAGCCAAGCAGTTTTAAAGCTGACATGTTATGACTCAGATCAAGGTCTGCATGCATTAAGTCACGTCTGGCCAGCTGCATATATTGTCATCCTATGTCCCTTATGGTTAGGCCACTCATAGGTGTGTCACACTGAGCCATGCTATTTCATCCTCACACCTTCAACATGCAGTTACTGGATGCCAGGCAGTGACGGGCACTGGGCTATAAACTAAAGGTTTGATTTCTCAGACTTTTTATTTTGGAAAGCCTGAGACTATTGAACATTAAAAAATGGCAGAAAGCACCAGTGTCTCCCCACTAGTTACTCTAAATAAGTAACTCAGTGAGAGAGAAGACATTTATTAGCTTGGAACACCTTCCTTGTTACTACTTGGGTCTTCCCTGAGAGGTGGGGTGACTCATGATTTTAAAAAATCACATCTCCCACCAGAGTCTCTGCCTCCCAACACAAAACTTAACATTTTGACAGATTTTTTTGCTGTTTCCTGACACGCAACAACTTTGTGGTTTGGAAACACTGACACATGCCATTCTGGAAGTTAAAATCTCAGTTGTCTCTAGAAGATGCAATAAATTTAGAAATTATACATTTCCAATAATTATATAATCGAAATGTAAACTGATCCAAGATAAAGTGACTGCTTTGGGCTATGATATTTTACCATGATGGTCAAATTTCTGTCAGCCTATAGTCACCTACTTAACACATAAAGTTCCTAAATAGAGTAACATAATATAAAAGAACTGAATCACTATATGTGTATCAACATTTACTGGGAAAAAATAAACCCATATATTTAAAATGGGAGGCCAGAAACAAATCTTACCTACTCTAGTGAGAACAGGAATTGCCTGTTTTCCCACCATTTGTAAGGTAAAAGTAGAAAATTCACTAATGTCATGCTTCCTATGTTTCCAAAGAGGCTCTAATAATAGGGCACGTGTCGGACCTGAGGGGCAGTGAGTGGAGGGCGTGTAGTGTAAGGGGGGGGGACTGGGGAGGGAAGTGGGGCTTTCCCTTCACATACTGGTGAGTCACTTCCTTAAGACTTGACTCACAGTTTTTCTGGCCCACCTCACATCCTGCAAGCCCGTGGGAAATACAGTTTAGGCATCTCAAACTGGAGCTTAATGAGAATTCTCTCACCAAAATACGCCTGCGTTATAAAATAGGATTTGATATAACCGAAGCATTACTATTATTACAACAATACAGTTACTTTAAGGGTTATGTGCACTACTCCGGATTTAACCATTTATAAAAGCGTTTTCTGTAAGAAAGTGGATTCAGAACTAGAAGCAATTCCTACCATTTTAGGAATTTCAACTTTACTATCTACGAATAAACTGCTCATGTTTGTACTCCAGTCACATGTTTGAATTTTTCTTAACAGCCAACTGTTGTGGGTCACATTCGATACCAGGGTTCCTGGTGTGCAATTTTGACTGATTTGACTATGTACCCTCCTTGAGGAGCCCTAACCAATGTCAACAGAGGAAACAAAGGGAGCTACTGATATTCTGTCCCTCAGTACCATGGAAAACGAATGAGCTAGGACGGTGCTATGGAGAATGCCATGACTAGAGGCCTGGGCAAGAATCAGGGCAGCCAAACACCCTGTTCTCCCTGTTTCACCCAACGGTCAAATCTGGAGCTGCACCATTCAAGCCAGAGACCACAGCAAAAAAAAAAGCAGACGGAGCTTACTAGAGAGTGAGGTATTCTGGGATTTCCCACTCAAAATTTTTCTTAGATAACACAAGCCCCTAAGGGAGGTACTGCAAACAAAGGCTGGACAAACCTAACTAAGGAAAGCTCATCTCACTCTGAGTACTGTGACTTTTTAACAGCTTTGAAAGTCCCACCCCTAGGACTGTGGTCCCAGGCAAAGTCCTGGAAACTGGCTAGCCTCCTGCAGGAGAGGCCTGTGGTAAACACTGGGAGGAGAACAATGGGACCAAGGGAATTGAGCTTTGCCTCTTCCATGGTCAAGGTTTCCTCAATTATTTATTCCATTAATTCAAGTGGTTTAATAGTGATACTGTCATCCCTCTTGCAGGGAGACAAAAAAAAATGTTATCAGAAAAGGCTTGCTTGCACCTCTAGGGCCTTACTCCCAACACCTGCTGCTAATGCTGTCTACCAAGGATCAGTGAGATTTGAATCAGGTGCCTCCAGGCCCATGTGAAGGGTATTTGGGGCCAAAGCCCAAGCAGTAATAAAGATCTGCTTTTATGTAAAGACTGCCCAAAGAAACCTTGTAGAGTGAGGGAGCTCATTGGGATAGGATTTGAGTAATCCCAAATTCCTGGGTTGTTAACATATTAATTTTATATCAGAATGACAAAAACTTTCCACTGTCCAAAATTCGTGGGAACTGACTTGCTCTGTTTGACTACTAATGCCCAACATCTGTACAAATATAGGACACAAAAAACTGTGCTACAAATTTGCTGAACTCTTTTTTAGGGTGAGTCTGTTTTCAAGTATTGTGCTGTGAACAGGGATGTCTCGGTGTTTAGGAAACAAGCTACTTAGTGCTGCTTCTTAACTCGGATCCAAAGGTTACCACGGGCTTGCCATTCACTGACCCACAGCCTCAGTGCATCCAGTTGTTCTAATAATTAATGATGAACACATACTACACATTGGGCACAGCTCTGGGTTCACGTGTGCTTATGTTTGAAACTCACAGAAACCCCATGGAGGTGGTTTCATCCTCCATTTGACTGGGGAGTCCAGAGAAATCGAATAACTGGCCCAAGGTCAAACAGCGGGGCACAGGCTGGAAGACAGAGCCAAGGCACTGACTCAAGACTGTATTTCTAGATGTATAAGGTAATGTCAAAGTAAGGACTTCCTTCTATATCATTTAAATGCTCTTTGTAAGGATCTCAAAATAAGCGTTTTTAAAACATCTTTTTAGCTTGGTACAGAATATGTCACTGTTACTTTAAAAATACAATTCCCTTTGGGTAACTCAGATTCCTCTTTACAAGCTACAAAGAGGACACACATTTTCAGACTCCTTCACAGGGCCCAGTCTTCTGGTGAGCACGGCCACTTTTTGGTTGTTATCCATGAAAACTAGCATGCTTTCTTCATATATCCCTGACCCTATTCCTGAAATAGTCATTTATGTACATCTATCATTATACATATTATAATAAAAAATTGACCCTTGAATGTAGGGGTTAGGGGTACCAATCTGCCCCCTCCTACGTGCAGTTGAAAATCCACATATAACTTTCAACTCCCTCAAAACTTAACTGTCCTTGGTATCTGAGGGGTATTGGTGTGTGGGGGGAGGGCGGGGGGAGCAGGGAGAGTTGGTTCCAGTACCCCCTGTGGATATAAAAGTTGTCCCCTATGTAAATGTCATAGCTCATTGCATACAGTTTAGCCTCCACATCTGTGAACTCCCAATTGCAGATCAAAAATAGTACATACAAGTATTTATTGAAAAGAAACCCATGTATATGTGGATCCGCACAGTTCAATGCTACATTGTTCAAGGGCCAACTGTATATTACACAGACATTATATACAGTATAAATATAACAAAATACTGAGTATTTTATTTATGTCTGTTTCTCTTATGAGAACGCAAACTCCACAGGAGCTGGTCCTGTGCATCGGTATCTAAGTGCCATGTTCATGAGCCATATACCACGTGGTCAAAAGCTGCTTATTGTGCAAGACCCATACATTTTACAAAAGGATGAAAGAAAAGAAAGCAAAACAAACAGAAACAGAAGATTGGCCATTCATTTTGTAATTTAAAAAGTACCTTCAGATTCAGAGGCACAGACTGAATAGGTATTTTACATTCAGTTTGTCTTTTAAAGTAAGTGGAAAAGAAGTTTGCTTCCAACCATGATGGTAGCAGATGAGCCTTTCCAACCTAGATAATTATTATACTAGACAAATTATCTGAGGCAGCTGTTTTCAGACACATTAGCCAACTGGCAGCACAAGAGTATCATTCCTGAGAGAGAGAAAACACAAATGGTGAGTGAGGCCCTTGACTGCCCTGGTTTTCTGGCTGGGAGGCACCTTCAGAGGCATGGAAGATAGAACCCAAGTAGGGCTCAGTATTCTGACACAGGAAATCAGATTGAAGTGCAGGGTGGCTGACATGGCTGGAGTTTGTGGAAAGGAGCCCAGCAGAGAAGGAGCCTCAAAAATCTCCAGAAGAGTCTCATTAAGCCACTCATCAAATATGTGCCATGAACTGGGTGAAGCTTCACAAAACCTGGTACTAAATGAAACAATGCCTGGGCAGCTAAGACTTTATCAGCACCTGTAACAGTCATTCAGAGACAAAGGAGTTCTGACAGCAAGAATGGAGAGATTTTCTGGCTACTTAGTGACTTAACAGGCAGGTATTGTATACAGAATGGATATGCGGTACAAAGGGATGATTTGCTTCCTGGTGGCACAGAGCAGGACAGTGACAGATTTTATAATGCTACTCAGAACACAGCACAATTTAAAGTTCATGAATTGTTTATTTCTGGAGTTTTTCATTTAATATATTCAGACCACATTTGACTGTGGGTAACTGAAACCACAGAAAACATACACCACAGATACTGGGGGACTGCTGTAGTTGAACTACCCACTGGAATAAAACTCAAGTCTCTAAAGGAATGCTGCACAATCTGGAGGCACATAGTATTCCCAAGTCCAGCATGTGTTTTAAAATTACAAGCCATCTAAAGGGGAATGTGACTCGTATTCAGGGAGGAAAAAAAAATCAATCAATAGAAAACAACCCTAAGATAACCTGCATGTGGAAATTAGGGAAAAGAACTTTAAAGCAGCTATGATAACTATAGCCAAGGGCCATAAAACAAAATATCATTGTAATAAATATATGTAAGAAAATCTCAGCAGGAAAATATAAAACATAATCAAATGGAAATTCTATAACCCGAAGAACAAACTTAGAAACAAAAAATTATATTGGATCCAAACCAACATAGAATGTAAAACACCAAGGCTGAACCCCACACAAACTACAGATTTTGGGTGCTAATAATGAGTCCATAAAGGTTCGTCATTTGTAACAAATGAACCACTCTGGCTGGGATGTTGATAATGGGGGAGGCTGTCTGTGTATGTATGGGGGCCAGCGGCATATGAGAAATCTCTGTACCTCCCCCTCAATTTTGCTGTGAACTTTAAACTGCTCTAAAAAAATAAATTCTAAATTTATTGAGCAAAAGGAAAAAGGGGCTAATGGACATGAACAACAGCGTAGTGATTGTTATACCACACTTCTGAGGAAGAGGGTATAAGGGACTAAATGGTAATGGAAAAATATAATAAAGTTTAAATTAAAAATTACAAATGGTAACAAAATGTACTAGATGAAAAAATAGCAGATTGTTGATGGCAGAAGAGTCAGGGAACTTGAAAAAAGATAAGCAGAATTATTCATTTTGAAGAATGAGGAGAAGAGAGGTTGAAAAAAAATCCTGAACAAAATCTCCATGATCTGTGAGACAATATCAAACTGCCACTTATATGTGATCTGTGTCTCAGAAGGAGAGATGAAAGAATAAAAAATAAAAAGAAAAAGTTATGCCAAAATTTGTCCCAAATTTTGGGACAAATTAACTTACACAACCAAGAAGCTTGACAAACAATGAGAAAGATAAATACAGAGAACATACACCTTGGCTTAAACTGCTAAACAGAAGAAATTTTTGAAAGAAGGCAGAGGGGAAAAATGACCCAGCATGTAAGAGGAAAAAAAAAATAATACCAATGTTGGTGGCCTTGTGAGGAACAACGGATACAGAAAAACAGAGTAACATCTTTAAAGGACTGAACTAAAAATCTGTTAACCTAGAATTTCATGTCTAGTAAATAATACCTGCAATACTAAAGACAAAAATACATATTTCAATTAAAAGAAACAAATTGTGGTGAGCAGATGTATACTAACAAGAAATGGCAAAGGAAGTTCTTCAGTCTGAAAGGAGTTAACACTGGATGGAAACTTGGATTTCTAAGATGGAATGGAGAGTACAAGAAATAAAAACTATGTGGGTAAATATAAAAGATGAAGATGGTTCAAATCATTAAGTTTAATACTGCATTGTGGAGATCATGACTATCTGTATATGTACACATATCAATCAACACAGCACAAAATATGGTTGTGGGTAAGTGGCACTATCTCGTTTCAAGGTTCTTACATATTTTTTAAGTGCCATAGTATCAACTCTAAGTAGGATGTTACAAGTTAAGATGTCTGTTGTAATTCCTAAAGCAACCACAAGATAATGCTAAGATGTGCTGTTGAAAATCCAACTGAGTAATCAAAATAGGACAAGCACTCGCACATGCACGCATGTGCACACACATGCACATGTGTGCATACATGTGCACACACATACACACACGTACTTTAACCCAATAGACAGCTGGAAAGGAGGAAGAGAGGACTGATAAATGGGGTAAACAGAGAACAAATTACAAAATGGTAAACCCATACCCAACTGTACCAATAATTATATTAAATATAAATGAATGAAGTGCTCTAGTTAAAAATCAGAAAAACTAGATAAAATAACAAGGCCCACTTATATCCTGTCTACTAGAGATATGCTTTACAAAAGAGAAGTGGCCAAATCCACTATGTAAAGATTTTTAATTTCCCTCTCTCAGTAACTGATTAAAAAATTTGACAAAAAATTTAATAAGGATATAGAAGATCTGAAAGACACTAGTAACCACTTTAATCAAACTTGAGAATGCTCCACCTGGTATCTGAACAGTACACAAAAAATAAGTGTCGAATTTGAAAAGATTATAATGTATGTTCTCCAAATAATAGAGTTAATTTATAAACCAGTAACAATAAAACATCTAGGGAAACACATTTTTAGACTTCAAACTACCAATGAATATCAGAAATCACAAGGAGAATTTTAAAATATTTTAAAAAATAGTGAAAACACAACATATCAAAATGTGCGGGATGCAATAAATGGTAATGGAAAAAATAAAATAAAATGAAAAAAATTTTAAATGTGCAGGATGCAGCTAAAGCAGCTTACAAGGAAATTTATACATTTAGGGTGCTCATATTAGAAAAGAAGAATGATTTAAAAATCAGTGATCTGATTTCTCCACCTTGAGACCTTAAGAGGATAGAATAAATTGAGCAAATTAAACCCAGAGCAGAATGAAAGAAGTAATAAAGATTAGAAATCAATGAAATATAAACAAATAGAATTTAAGAAGTCAAAGATGCTTCTTTGGAAAAAAATTAATAAAATCCATAATTAGTAAGAAAGACCTTGACTAGTACACATACAGTTCCTTTACAAAACTTTTCAAATTTGAAGTATTGTATAATTCAAACTTTTAGATTTTAGAAGGTTCTGTTCTGCATACATTGTATATTATATAATATCCTCAGTGAGTTCAGGGTAGCAACTTGCAATCAAATTCATTGATATTTTTATAAATAAATGTATAAATATTCACTTTTAGAAGAATAAAGCTATAAAAAGCCTCACCTCAATTCAGGCCAGGTTTTGTTGGAAAAAATTCAAATGAAAGGGATATTAGAGATTCTTTTTTAAATTTTCTGTAATGCAGAATTGCTACTATGGATTTATAATAAATCAATCACTTCTTTTTATAGATAGGTCTTCTATGTCCCTAACCATATGACAGTGTCCTATTACTCAATCTTCAGGGATGACTTCCTTAGCTTAAGATCACAAAATGATTTTTTTCCTTACACAACTTCCATGAACCTAGAGGGTCAGAATATTTAGTAAATCTAACAACCTTTGCTTAGATTTGAAAAGAGGACATTAGACTTGCAGGAAATTGGGCTCTTGGCCAAAGATGACAGCAATTTTAGGGAAAGAAGCATACTCTCTTCCAACATGTAATTTTATAATCAACAAAATCATCCAATTTTCAAACACACAATAGTACATAGTGAAATATGTATAAAACTGAAAATATCCTTGGAATTCCATACACCTAGCATTTGTACTTTCCATTTTAAAATTCCATTTTTGTTAGGCAAATTATACATGGAATGTATTTTAAGTCAACAATGAAGAAAACTTAGATCATATTTCCAAAACTAATTTCATGGCTAAGTTAAAATAATCTTAGCTGTAAATTTGTTGGCCCAATTATCTAATAATTATCTCAAATTGTAGGGAAACCCGCTTCTACAAACCTAATATTTGATTCTCGGGAAGACCAATAACAGGAAGGACAGTAATGGAACAGTATTACCAGTAGTAAGTGTAGAGATTTTCTTTAAAGCCCATGCAATACTCCTATCGATGCTAACTGGAGCCATGCATGCATTAAATTAGATGTATGTACTTACTATTACTGCTACTGCTGTCATTCCTAAGGGAGTTGGCTGCAACAGGGGGTAACATAAATGGTTTTGTGACACTGACTCTGGAATCTAAATAGAAAGCAATAATGGGTCAGTGTTGCATGGTGATTTACAGAAACTACAGAGTCCCCAGAAGGTTGCGTGCAATACCAGAGCACTTATCAGGTCCACTTCCCAAATCCAGATTATTCCGATCCTATTTATTTCATGCTAGGTCTTACTGTTCTATTTTTGGTAAGAAATTCACCAGTCACCTTACAGAACAAAAATTCATTGCCTATACAGGCTAATAAATGTAAAAAATGTGAATTGTTCATACTTTTTCATTAAAAAAAAAAGCAATGTCTTTAAGATTTTGTACTATAGGGACCCTGGGGAAGAGGGTTGGGGAGAAAGAGTCTCAATACAGTGGAACTAGTGAAGATCAGAATTTATAACTCAGACCCTTTGGGAAAAGTTTTTAGAAAGGGACATTAAGAAGATGGGAGGTAAAGAAAAACATAATTGTATGTTATTGGCAAATATCAGATAAGAAAAATATGAGTGACTGTTTACTGCTGACTCACATACAGTTCTGTAATTTGAAAATCATGACTATCTCTTTGACTTGGAAAACAAATCTACAACCATTAATTTCTTTTATTGTATTCATAATTTGCTTTTTTATTGGACATACACATCTTTCTCTAATTACATATATTTGACCCAGAGGTAGGTTCTTATGTACACATATGAGACTCAAGTTTGATTTTTACATTTAAATTAGAAATACTTAGATGTCTTACCTTCTCCAGGACTTAATGTAGAAGAAAGCACACATTCACTAGTTTTAGGTGACACCATCTCCAAGTGTTTGAAGGCATCGATGGATCTATTAAAAATTCTAAAGAATTCTTCAGGAGTAAACAGCTTGGGTTCTAAGCTCTTAGATGATTTTTTTACATTCTAGAAGAAGAAAAAAACAATTATATTTTTCAAAGAGTCTACAGATTTAACTGTCAAAGTAAAAGACAAACAAGTAAATAACCAAAGACACTGAAATAGAGAACAGGCTGACAGTCACCAGAGGGGAGAAGGGAGGGAATTTCAGGGGAAAAGGGGAAGGGTTTACAGGAACAAGTATAAAGGACACATGGACAAAAACGAGGTGGAGTGGAAAGGGCTGGGAGGTGGGGAGGGCTAGGGTGGTGGGCTGGGATGGTAGTAAAAGACAGAAAACTGTACAAGAACAACAATTAAAATAAAATTAGAAAAAAAAGACTATGTCCTTCAAAGATTCAAGGAAAACTACCACTCTTAGAAGATTGTTTTGACATACATTATCCCAACTGATACAGTGGGATAGTGATCCCACTCAGTTCAGTCTGAGGCTCAACGCCAGCCAAAAGGAACAGTGTGGGCAGTAGGGATGAGTAAGGTGGATTCAACATCATAACAAAGAAATAATCCTAACAACAAATTAGAGGCACTGCTCTTTAAAGATGCTCATTATAATCATTATTCCTTACTTTAAAAAAATAAATCTCCATTACATATCCTCCAAATAGCCAAAAGTTAAAAAGTCTGTTGATGCTAAATATTGGCAAGAATATGGATGGGGCTAAGGGGACTCTTATACACTGATGGAATGATGTAAATTGGCACATTTGATACTATCTAGTAAAGTTTGACATGTGCCCCTCTTGTGACCCAGAAACTCCACTCCTAGGTAAACACCCTAGTAAAGCTTTTACATTTATGCACCATGAGACAAATAAGAAAGTTCTTACCAGCAGTGTTTATAAATGCCTGTATCAATCAACAGGAGAGTAGTTTAATCAATAGTGGTACGTTGAATCAATGGAATACTATATAAGCAGTGAAAAATTAATCACAGCTATATGCATCAAAGTGCATAAATCTTATCAACATAATGCTGAGTGAAAGAAGTCACAAAAGAATAAACCGTATGATTAATTTTTAAAGTCCCCCAAAAGCAAATCAAAGCTATATTTTAGGAATTGAGAAATGCATGATTATCTACAAAGAAAATTTGGCAATAATAAGAGTTAACACTTGATTAACAAACAAGCAAGCAAAATATAACGAGATACATTGAAATAAAGAACAAATTGACAGTAACCAAAGGGTGCAGGAAGGGGGATAATGGGGGAAAGGGAGGAAGGGTTGTCAGGAACATGTATAAAGGACACATGGACAAAGCCAAACGGGGGGTAGGATCAAGGGTGGGAGGTGGGGATGGCTGGGGTGGAAGGGAGTGGTGGTGAGGGGAAATGGAGACATATGTACTTGGATAACAGTAAAAAAAAAAAAGAGTTAACACTTAAATAGCATTTACTATGTATCTCTTTAAGTGCTTCATATGTATTTAGTCAATCTCCAAAACTGAGAAATAAACCTGGTATGTGTTCCAGCCAAAGTGTCATGACCACTACATGCATGTTCTTTGGTGTTCAGAATGCTCTTCCTGGCATCCCCATTGACTGAACACCCACCTCATCTTTCCAGCTCCAAAGCATAATATTTCCTTCATGACACCTCATCTGATAGACCCTGCTTTTTGTGACCTCTACTTATCAGTGCCATCAGCACCCTATTTATACTGAGATGATATAAAAAGAGATGTTAACTCTAAGATGTCATTGAGTGTAAGATACATTCTGACTCAGAAACTGGAAGTGAATAAACATGGTGATTATCTTATTGGCTTGATAAGAATTCTGAGATCAGAGAACACAAATGGGACCAATGTTGGGCCTTAAATGGTAACTGGAATTTTGATGAGGAGAAAGTATTTGAGTGTTATAGCACAGAATCATTATTTAAAAATCATAGGTTTAAACTTCTAAAGAGCCTGTAGACCAAACCTTGGCTTGTGAGCTCTATGCTGAAGCAAGTCTCCCAAGACCTATTCTATTATAGAAACAGTGTTATAAAATCATCATAATAAAAATATCTATTAACAGTTCTTTTGCCAGACACAAGGCTAAAGCACTTGTCACAAATCATCTTATGTCAACTCTATGAGATGGATCATTGTCCAATTTTAGGCACAAAGAATGTGAGCCCAGAGGGGTGAAGTTCGCTATGCTAATCAGTGACAGCATCAGGGTTTGAATTCCAACCCCTTGTTCTGTACCTAATCTCCAGTGGTATACTGCCTCTTCAATATGCTTAGAAGTCAAATCATTGTCATGCCCACATTGTGAAGTTTGTAACAACTAGTCATGAAATGACTTGGAGATGCTAAAATGTGCTTGTTTGTTATGACATGTTGATAAGAAGTCAAGTTTAACTGCTCATTCTACACAATTTTTCATTTAAAGGTAAATAAACATTTGTAACCTAGTAGGAAAGTTATGAGAATTTCATTCATGTATGAAATAAAGTTAGGGCTATTTTTATATTATCATGTAAGTCAATTTTTACATTAAATGATAACCTTTAAATCAATGTACATTTCAACATTGTGGCTAACTACAAAGATCTACTTCTATGTCCATCTTTCAAAATATTTTTAAGTTACAAATCTATATATTAAAAATCACACAAATAAAGATGCTCATCCACTACCACAATCGATATAGATTTTAGAGAAGGGTAGTAAAAAACAATCCCGGTGAATAGCAGATTACCTCAAATGGGTGTCCTTCCATGCACTCCACAAGGTCATCCACTATTTTCACAAGTTTGTCTATTATAGAATAGTTACTCAAGCCTTCAGAAATATTTGAAAATTTGTCCAGAAGATCAGTCAAGCTGACTGACAGTTGTTCCACCATTTCACTTATCCAACAATGACTAGGCTGCAAGAAATTGAAAGAAAGGAAGATAAAGCATCCTTTTTATTATTTTTTCTCACTAAGGTCATTTTTCCATTGCTTTTTAGAGAAAGAGGAAGAGAGAGAGAGAGAGAGAGATCATTGTGAGAGAGAAACAACAATTGGTTGCCTCCCATATGCATCAGGACCAGGGAATGGGGATCAAACCTGCAGCCTGGGTAAGTGCCGGGACCAGGAATCGACCCTCAACCTCTCTGTTATGGAATGAAGCTCCAACCACCTGAGCCACACTGGCCAGGGGAAAGCATTCATTTTAAATGCAGTAAACTCCTAGCGTACTTCAAAGATGTCAATGTTGCAGTCATCGACTGCAGACAAAGGATTTCCTTATATCGGAACAGGTCAGTTCTTCTGTTTAATTCAGATCTAACATCTGTTTCAAAATTTACAAATGCACATAGATTAGAGGAAAGCATTGCTGGTTAAGATTTTGCTCTTTCCTGAAAGTAAATTAAGATGGAAGAGTCAACTCTTACCCATGACAAAGTTCAGATATTAATGGAATTTAATGCCATGGAAAAGTATTCATTCTGTATTCAGTGTGTTCTTAAAAGAGCTTTAGGCACAGAAGAACTTAAAAAAATTATCATCAGAGACAGTCCTAGCCCTCAAGGAACCTTTAGTCTTTTGGTGAATTGTAATAATTAAATAATAATAGCTGATTTTTCTAAAGTGTTTGATAGATTTCAAACCCTCTTCATAGATATACTTATGTGGGTATTAAAACAAAAAGAAAAAAGAAAAACAGCTAGGCAGAAATGCAGTCTAAGAAGTACTTTTGCCTTAGTGGAAGGACTAATTACATAATTTTGGGTGCCAGGGCAAAATTTAATGTATTTATTGTTCATAAACTTGTTCAAATAATGATTAAAAATTTCAAGATGGTGACAGAATAACATTAAACCAAGCACAGAGCCCCGCCCACTGGTTAGAAGCTCACTCAAGCCTTGCAGTCAGGTATAATTGGGTTCAACTCAGCTGAGAAACTCCAGGTAAGCTACATAAATTCTCTCAATCTCAATTTGCCCATTTATAGAATGGGAATAATGGAAGCAGGTAGTTGTGAGGTGATGATGTATATAATTTGAATGTAACTTTCATGAGGGCAGAATTTTTATGAAATCTTGTTCCCCATGGTGTCCCTAGGGCCTAGAACAGTGCCTGGTATATGAGAGTTGCTCAGAAAGTACTTGCTGAACTGATGTATGAGTGAATAAAAAAGTAAATGAGAAAAAATACAATCGGGGGCCACAAATTTGGTAAAGAACCAGATAGTACATATTTTAGGCTTTGCACACCAAGAGGCAAAAATTAAGGCTGTGATGTAGGTAGGTTTACACAACAGAAAACAAATTTCCTTCACCAAATGCTTATCAAAAAAGTAAAAATTTAATAACTATGATTTCTTTTGCATAATAACTGAATTTAATTTCTTTTATAATTCAGATGTACCAAAAAGAAGAAGGGAATTCCTTATTTTGGGTCAACATTTTGCTTAGTTGGGGTTCAAAGTCAGTACTCGCTATCATCGTTTAGACTACAAATGTTCTCCTATAAAAACCACTATCAATACCCATCTCAGCTGGCCAGCCATGCACGTGATCAAGCAGCAGACTGGACCTGGCCTACAGGGTATAGCTGCTGACCCCTCCTATAAAATGGCTGTAGATCAGTGAAGGTTTGGATTATTAGGAAAAGCTTCTCTGTATATTAAAACAGCTTTTAATATTCTTAAAAATTAATATATTATTTAAAATTAATAATTGGTCATGAATTCATATACTTCATGTATTTTAAGATTACCTTTTCTGTAAGTAGAGTCTCTAATTTCTTTTTTTAATTCTGCTAAAATATTACAGTGAGAAAAATAAGACACTTATTAGAGAGAGCTAAAATTGAGTTGGCTAATTAAAATCCTAAATAATTTAATATACCATCTGCTGTACTGGAATCATAAAGAGTAACTAACGCCATGTAAAAATGAATCAAACCACTACACTTTATTCTTCTACTTATCAGCAAAGTATCTCTTTGGAGGGAAAATCAAGTAATTTGTTTATTCTAAATTACACAAGGGGCCATTTTGGAGTCATTTAACAGAGCAGTTTTAATTAATATAATAGAGCTGAAAAAGAAACTGCTTTAGCTACCGATAGGTAAACTCCAATCCCTGGAAGCATTAAATGTCATTCTAAACTTTTATGATTGGGATTGGGGGGCTGGGTTGGTGGGTGAAGGGATTGGGCGAAAAGTAGAAAAAATATTAAAAACTCATGGACAAGGTCAACAGTGTGGTGATTGCTGGGGCAGGATGGGCAGTGGAGGAGGGTGTATAACAGGGGCTAAATGGTGATGGAAGGAGACGACCTGGGTTGTGAACATACACTGCAGCATACAGATGATGTGTGGTAGAATTGGGCATCTGACACCTGTATGATTTTGTTCATCAGTGTCACTCCAGTAAACCCCAAAAAAAGGAAAAAGCAAAACAAAAACAAAAGAACAAAGGCACCTCACATTAGCATGTCCCGACCCCACTCTTCCCCCTCTATGTTGGCGTCTGTTTTGACTGTCCCAGCTCAGTCTGATTGCAGTCAGTTTGCCAAGGCTGGTAATTCTACCCCTTCAATGTCTCTCTGATCTGCCCGTTGTTCTGCCTGTTTTAGGGCTACATCACAACCCCCTTTCCTTTCTCACCCCCATGCAAAACAAAAAATAAATAAGTGAAAACAAACAACACCCCCCCCACACACACACACACACCAAACTTTCAGGATTGTTGGCTCTGGCTTCATTTAAGTAGAATAAACAAACACTCAGTGTAAATTAATTCAATTAGGCCAGTTCATTCAACTCATCAACCAAGTTCTTAAAGGCTATGTGTTTCCAAAATAAGTTCAGAATGGATCATTTGTTTCATTAAATCAACGTTTATCTTAAGCACCTGCAAGTTCATATTTACATCATTTACAAGTCTCTTTCTAAGCTTGTCTTTTCTTTGAGACTGAATTGCTCTCCAAATTTCTCCCCATTTAGGCTGTAACAATTGCTTTTATATAGGCAGCCCTATCAGCCAGGGGCAGATCTCCTAGAATGTGGAATACAGCACACACATAACACAAATACAGTTTGAATAGTATTTACATGGTAGAACAGTCTTTACCAATTAGTTCAGCCAATTGTAACTGTGCAGTTTTTTTCTGTGGCAAGCCTGGATCTCTTCAAACTTTTTCCCTGCTCCACTTTCTGAATATGCTTGCCTGTCCTCTTGGACCTACTGATACGTAGGAACCAAAATTAAATTCCCTTGTTTTGAATTGAATCAAGGTACTCCTTTTGTTACTGTAGTCTTTGCCTTAAATGAACAGGTTCCTTTTTTTTCTTGTGGTTAAAATAAAAAAGATTTTGTTTATACGTTATCTTATTTTTAAACTGGGGAATGCTGGTGCCCACTGGCGCTTCTGTTTATTTTCAGTGGAACTGCATGTTTGCATGCTATATTCAAGTTCTTACTTAGCTGTCACTGCACCCTCACTGCCGCCCGCCCTCCCACTTTCAGAGACCTAAGCAACAGTGCAAGCAGTCAACTTTTTCTAGTAAAGTTTCAACCATAAGCCTGCGGTTTCTTACAGTTAAATAATGGAATTCCTATGATCTAACCCGACCCTGATCTCTATCCTTTTAAAGTAATGAACAATTCCTTGATAGCTGATAAGATATGAACTTCTGGACTACAGTGCTGAAAAATATATTTCTAAAAGTCTTGTATTTCATTTATTATTCCTTCTTGCCATAATTTCCTTGGAAAAGAGTGTATAATAAATGCAAAGTTGTATCTTTTCATTAATTTATTTAAATAGTTACATTTTAGCTTTTTAAGACTCTTGGATTTATTCATGATAAAACTGAGGTAAACAAATAATATTGAATATCAGCTAGTTTTGACCTGTCTGCCTGCAAGAGAGGTAACCAGTTTTGACTAGAATGTCAAGCAGGCCTGTATTTTCTTTTTAATTAAATATAGTAAATCATTTGCAAAGAGAACAAAACACAGTGAACTAAATATTTCATTTGTGAGATGACAGGAGGTCTTTCTGTTTTTCAACTCTTCCAAGATTGTGATTAGGAAATGGAAATTAAAGGTTATTAAGTTCACAAATGTAAATTTTCTTTGCCTTAGTAACAGGCATTATGGTCACTATTACTTATATTTCAGAGACCATTTTATACTTAAATAAAATGGTTATATAGTTCTATATAAATAGTAACTCACAACATTAAAAGAATGTAAGATATAAATAACGTTCTTTGTTTCACTAGTAGAGAAATGTAAAGGATTAGAAAAATTGATAAAGCCACACAGGACGTCAAAGCAGTAATGGAAAGAGTACGGTTCAAATTCCTGAAATACATATAATTTATTTTATTCACCCACATACATAAAAAAGAAACATAGTCCTTGCTTTGAAAGGGAAACTTTGTCTGGATTTTCCTTAACTCCATAGTCTCAATTACTTACCTTCTTTCTTGGTAGCTTCTGTCTTAAATTTTCTGGATTAATTACAACAGTTCTAGCCAAGACTACCAAGACAACATATCCTTGACATTCCTATGTATTTGTAGCATGTGTCATTCCAGAATGCTAACTGAATCAATGATACTGAATGGATATATCTGACCTGCTAACATGCCCCTACCACTGAAGATTTGGTTAAAAACTCTGAACTTCCTAAAAGATTTTAAAGTACCAATTTTATGATTTAACTAAACAATTTTTTAAAATATATAAAAATACTATAATTAAAAACATTCTAAGCATAACTAGACATATGACTGCTTCCAAAGTCCAACAATGAAAATATAGATGCACATTCTAAAACTACACATGAGGTTAGAATAGATGATATATGAATTTCATAAAATATGTGGTATTAACACTTCTGCAGTCTCAGAACTACTATATTTAAGACCCAGATTGAAATAAATAGTGTGCTTTGAAAACATTGTGGGAACTTGCTAATTCTGGCATGCTTTTTTCTTTCCATCTTTCAGCTTCATTCAAGAAACTGTTCTGGTTTTTTGTTGAGAGAATTTGACACATTGTTCTACCAGGTTTAGATGCAGAGAAGAGTCTCTAAGAGCAATCACCATAAGCTTTATGGAAATACAAGCTGAAAGTAGACAAGACATATTAATGGTAAATCCTCAACACTGTCAATAGGTTCTGAAACTTAGAGCAAAATGACATATAATGAAACCAATTTTACTATAGGCTAATTGACTTATATTATACACACACACATATGTGGATTAATTTGAGAAAGAGAAAGAGAAAGATCAATTTGTTGTTTCACTTTTTTATACATTCAGTGGTTGATCCCTGTATGTGCCCTGACCAGGATCAACCCCACGACCTTGGGGCATCGGGATGATGCTCCAACTGAGCTACCTAGCCAGGACTACATTTATATTTAACAAAAACGAAGATCCTATGGCATCTCATCAACATTATAATAACAAAGTGACATTGAATGGAATGACCTTATTCAAGTACCTGCTCTATAACATTTCTTCATGGATGCACCTGGCACTACTTTCCATGCAGTAGCTATTTCTAGACATACCTGTGTGCTTCCTTAGTGGGCCTAAGGAAGTTTACACTGTGAGAGAGTTCTCTACAAAGGATGGAGGTAAAATATCCATTAGAGATATTGAGGGAAAAAAGTACTGGCTCATAAATTGTGAGGCCTCTGCAGAATATCACAAAGAGTATTTACCCAGTCTTCCAATCCAACTGATCTAATACCAGCATTACTGCCCAGTTTGAGTGTTTTTGTTTTCTTTAATATTTGTCACATCTCAGTCTTGCCAGATTTAGAGGTATGAATGCCCAGGGCACAAAGCATTCCCTTTCTTTCCTCTTGTGCTTTCAATATTTACCTCCTAGCTGAGCAACCAAAAGAATCTAGAGCCATACCACCAGAACCGCAGCAGTTTAGATCTGGAAGGAAACCAAAGACCATGTGGTCCAGTCAGTCTAATATCATACATGAGAAAACCAAGGCCTAGAGCAGTGATGTGGTTTGTCCAAGGTTACACAACAAATTTAAGCAGAAATATGAGAAACCAAGACTCTAGAGTACTTGCCTAGTTCTTTAGTTAGTGGGTACAGTCAACGCACAAAAAACTACTTTTTCTGCCGAATGCATAGTGGCTCTTGTGGTCATATATCTGGAGCAAGAGCACAGGTCCTTAGGCTCAATTAAGAGATCTCTGGGTAACGGAATGGCTCATTCTGTCTCATTTCAACGAACCCAGAATCAAGCTGATGAAGGCAAATTTCTCTGAGCAGTTGTCACAACCAAAGAGCAAATTTCATTTGCCATGAGTACACCCTCTTTCCTTTCCTTCTGGTTTTTACACTTAGGGCTAGAAAGCTGACAAGCCCCTACCACTCTCAAACATTCCATGGGCAGGCAAATTTCAACCAGTCTGAAAAAGCACTTTGTGAAATATTGTGTGCTCCCATTACTAGCGTAGGGTCTCTAAAATCTTAACCCCCTTTGGATGAGCTGGGCTTTGTCCTGATTCATGTTAGTCCTTTCCCTAAACAATGAATTTGGGTCTTCAATGTTCACTTTAGGCACTCTAAGTTTGCATTTTCTTGTTTGAATTAAAGTGATGTAGAAACCTCAATCTGATTAAGATGGTAATCAGCCCAAACACTATAAATATGTGTTTTTCCCAGGAGAGGTCTATAAATGGCCCCTGAGCCGGACACAAAATAGCACAGTGAGGAAGGAATAGCATGGGGAGGGGAGGGCAGCGAAGCTGACCCAGAGGCTCAGTTTCCAGCCCCAGCTCTGCTAACGCACTTTGTGATTTTAGACAAGTCATCGAATCTGCTCAGGGCTTAAGTATGTTCATCTGTGAAATAAAGGGGTCTGTCCAATCTGTGCCAGCCAAAATGGGGGCCATTACTTGACTAGTATAACTAACAAAATTTTAATTTTTCTTAGCTTTGATTTGTTTAAATTTAAAAATCAGTACTTGATTTGGTGAGTGGAAAACTTTTAAGTATGTTTGGAAAAGCTAGGTATATAAATCTATATTTTCATGAAAATCTAAACATGGACTAAATATTTCTGATGAAAATTTAATGTCTGAACTAGAATGTGCTGGAGAAGTTTGAATAATATAAAACAATGTAAAATATTCCATTAACAATTTTATATATTGAAAGGTAAAATGATAATATTTTGGATACTTTGGACTACACAAAATTTATTATACTTAATTTTAACTGTTCCTTGTAACATTTTTTTAATGTAGCTACTAGATAATTTAAGATTGCATGTGTGGCTTCTATTATCTTTCTTATACAGTAATGGTATAGATATTCTGAATAGTGCCTCAGTATAATCACTTATTTATTAAGATGGACCCTGTAGTTTAAATACACATTATAGCCACTTAAAAATACTATTTAACATCATATTTTATTCATTTAACTAACATTTTATACTTACTCCTTTTTAAAAAATAAATACTTATTATATGAGAGGTAGAAGCAGATAATTACAGTGTCTACTTAGCTGACTTCTATTTCTATAGTAAGTACTCCAAATCAGAGGGGTCGATGCTCAGGATCTGAACTTACAATTAGTGAACTTACTCTGTGGTCACAGCTGATTGGATGATGGTGGACCTCTGAGCTAGATGGACCAATCAGAAAGTCCCTCCCTAAAACTAATAGTGGTGGTAAGAACTACCAATCAGTTTTTCTGCAGGGTGGAAACTGTAACATAAAAATTGGGGAGTGCTGGGGAAGTTACAATCTACCAGTGACTGGAACAGAGGAGACTAATTCTGTACAGACCGAACAGAATGAGGCAGACATGCAGAAGTGGGGAAAGGAAAATCCAGTGGCTGTTCAGTCTTAGATGGAGTCCCTTCATGAAGCCTGGCTGCATCTTTGCCCTTGACTGGAATACATCAGTATTCTTATATAATGGGGCTTTTTGTTGTTATTAAACCTGAGTTCATTACTGTTAGTGAGAACTGAAGGATTCTCAACAGAAAAGATGGGCTCTTTCAAGATTTGGAAAATAGCATCTAACTGACAAGTAGTTTTTGAATGTCTATGACCTATATGAATGGTGAGGAAGTACAAAGAACTGAAAGATTTAATCCCTAATCTTTAGATAAATAAAATACAGTAAAAAGAGAAAATATAGCAAAATAATAATGACAACACCTGACACTTACTGTATGTATACTATACCTCAGCATTTTCATATCTTAATGCTTTCTCACAATAATACTTTGAGAGAAATACATAACACATGTAATTTTTAAACAATTTTATAAGCAATAGATGATTAGATATCCAAAATGAATAGTTTCTACAAAAATTCTATAGAAATTTAAAAACAATAAGCTAAAAAGTAAGGCCCACAGAGCAGAAACCATGTCAGCATTATTGAACAGTGCCAAGCAGAGCACAGAGTAGGTGTGCTGTCAATTTTTACTGGCCAAATGATGCAGGGAAGAGAGCGTGGTCTGAATAGTAGGAAATGGCCATGCAAGAAAGAGTGATCTTAAGCTGATCTTGGAGGAAATGACCATTAAGATGCTTTTGGCCCTAGGATATTTCATGATTCTATGGGTAGAATATGGATGAGTAGACAGAAAGGAGAGGGCATCCCTGGTGTAAGGAAATCACACTAAACAGTTTCGGAGTTGAGAATAATAAGCACGGTGACTTTAGAAGGCTGGGACTCATCTGGCTGTGGTGGTGTGTTTGTGCTGGAGAACAGTGGGTATTAAGATGAGGTGGTTAGGGTGGGGTAAGGTTGTGGAGAGTCATGAGCACCAGATTCAGGAATCTGACTTTCAGCCTTCAGTCATCGGGAACAATGAAAAAGTTCTCGAATATGGAAATGACGCAATAATGGGTAGTATAACAGAAGGCTCAAGGAAACCACAGTTCCTCAAAATTTCATAAGACAACTCTCACACCTAAGATCTTTTACAAAATGAATACCTATCTTAAAGCAGCAGATAATATATTGAGGTGCAGATATTATGTAACGGTGCAGCTATTATGAGGCATTCACCTCATCTCACCCTATTAATCTTGCAGATGCTATTCAGGTCAAATTCGTACCTCAGGGAAATTACAAGTGATCGCATGTTGGGGAACTTTCCTCTTTTCTTCTGTCTTTACTTTTTTCCAGCAGAAATTTATTAAGGGCCTATCATCCATTAGGCAGCGAGGATATAAGAGAGCAAAAACATACAATTTACAAGCAGACAATTATCAATTAAGTAATTCCACTAATACGTGAAAAACTGCTACTCTGAGGAATGCGAGGCACCTAGGAGGATTTGGTTTCATTCAAGGAGGAGAGGGGAGGTTTCCTTACAGAAGCAAATTGACATGGAAAGAGTCATGAGTTACCCAAACGGGAGGACAGACCAGCATTCCAGGTACAGAGGAAGCTGTGGGCAGAGGAACTGTGGCAGCAGGAGCATGTGTAGATGAGGGGCTGAGCAGATTAGGGAAAGGTGCCAGGTCCAAGAGCTGTTGGAATCCTCATTTAAGGAGCTCCTTTTCCTGTTTGCCAAGAACAATGAGCAGCCATTCAAAGTATATGAAGAAAAGGGGGTAAAACGATCAGTTGGAATTTTTTTTTAAAATCTCATCTATTCAAAAAATTGAAACCTCCAATGATGGGTTCTGGAATGGCTAGGGAGATGGGAAGGGCCCAGGAGCAGCAGGGTCAGGTAAAAGAAGGTGAGAGTATTTGAGAAGTGAAATCATGCATACCTGAGGAAGGGTGTTCCACAGGGAAAGTGGCTGGGAGGCATATGGTTAGAGTAACATTACATATTGCCAGTGACTTGTTCAACCCTGCTTAATTTAACTTAAGTCAAACTTATTTAATTAAAAATCGATGTGACAGTGAAGACTGGTTCAGGTAAGAATCACCAACAGATGCTAAATCTACGGGAGGAACTTTGATGAGGAACTGTACATGGTCTGTAAGTATCTCCCCAAAGACTGCTTATTAGACGCTAATGAGTAAACACACAGAAACAGCAGAACACTTTAACCAGGTGATCAAAGCAAACAGCACTGGAAGGTGGAGAGGGTCATTTGTGTGCCTCGAGATACGATAACCTGATTATATATCATCACTTACGACTCATAGAGGCTTGGAATGCATAATCCAACTATTACCATTCAGAAACACCAAATGTTTCAAAGAGAAACATTGTATTTAAAGGGGAAGACTGTATTACTAAAAAAAAAAAAAAAAAAAATCACTCTTAAATACAAAGAAAGGCTCAGGAACTCTTAAAGGAGACTAAGGAGAAATGATGCATTAGTTCCTGTGAACTTAGCAGGCTTAAAACAGCACAAATTTATTATCTTACACATGTAGTCCTCTAGGTCAGGAGTCCGAAATAGGTCTTAGTAGGTACAGATCAAGGTGTTTGACAGGGCTGTATTTCTTGTAGAGGTTCTACAGGAGAATCCCTTCCCTTGCCTTTTTCCAGCTCTGAGAGGTCGTCTACATTCCTCGGCTCATGGCCCCTTCTTCCGTTTTCAAAGTCAACAGTGTAATATCTTCAAATAACTCTCTGGCTCTGACACTCCTATCTCCCTCTTATAATGATTAGAGTGGGTCCCCCTGGATAATCCAGGATACTGTCCCCATCTCAAAACCCTTAACTTAATTACATCTGCAAAGTCCCTTTTGCCTCGTCAGGTAATATATTCACAGCAGGAGACATGTTTGGGGAGCCATTATTCGGCCTATCACACTTGAAATAAAAATGCAAATCATGATCTTAGATTGGTTCTCATACTAGAAGAAAATGAATGTCAAAAAAGTTGAAAAAATTGAAATACAGCCAGTAGATTGAAGTATTGCAGTTATTCCTAAACTTTTTGAAGCTGACAACTGCACTGTGGTTATGTAAGAGAAAATCATTTACTTAGAAAGTACACATTGAAGTACTTAGGGGTAAACAGATATAATATATACAACTTACTCAACTGCTTTAGAAAAATAATAAAACATATGTGTATGCAAAGAAAGCAAGCATTTAGGAATGCAAACAAGGCAAAGTGTTAAAAATAGATGAATTGGGATTACAGAGTATATGGGTATTCTTTGAATCATCTTACAAACTTTTCTGTAAATTTGAAATTATTTTCAAATAAAAAGTTAAAAGAAAACTGGTAAGTATGCAATTCACTTTAATTAAAAACTGATCAATAATTTTTACTCAAGTACCACAAGCAACTCACAGTGCATATCATTTTATAGACTGAAAATGACCAAAGGTGTGCGGCACACGTCCAGCAAATTAATTTGTGTTCTTCCTACAGTAACATTACTAGTGCATGTAAATGGAAAGGCTCAGAAGTGTGTAAGACTTTTAAGATTAGGAACTGAAAGGAAATCTTAAGTCTGGCAATATTACAGCTTTAGGAAGTTTAAAATAGAATTAGTAATTATCCTTAGATTTAAATATCAACTGGTTGATCACACCCTGCTATTTGTGAGAGTGAATCTGCTAGGTAATTTTCCAGGAATGCCCTTAGAAAAGGAAGGTCTCTTTTTCAGGTGTATTTATCTGATTTTTAAAACACAACCAAAAAATATACAGTGTATTTTATTTTAGAGCTTTCTCCTGCCCAGTGTCTCATGCAGAATTTTATTGCTTTGGCCCATGGAATTTTTCTAGTACAAATTTTGATTCCCACTCCACCCTTTAATGTTTAAACACAGAAGATATGGCAGCAGGCACTCTGACCACTGCCAAATCATTAGGGGCCTGTCCACTGGTCTTGGCAGAAACCACTATTTTAAAAGGAAGGTAAAAGAAAGCTTAAGATTCATTTCTGCCCGAAGACCTATATGCGGGCTTATTTTCCTTGACAATTGTGGTGGCCAAGAACAGAGTTATTCCAGTTATACCAGGATGGTGTGCCAAGGTCAAATAATAGAGGACTTTTCTCAATTACAGAAAAAAGAAGAAAACATGTGGCATTGAATTAGATTTATTTTTGCAAGTTTAGATCTTGCTATTACTAGCCAATACCAAAATCTGTGATTTAGCACAATCCATGATTATACTGGTACAGAGTACTCTATTTTGATATTTTCAATTCAACACTTGTTTTTCAAAGAGTTGCATGATTTCTTTGAGTGAGTTTGGCAATCAGAAGCCTAAGGTCCTTCTCCAGTCTAGAGCAGGGTGCATCCTTATTAAGACAGAATAGGGAATATATAAGTTGCTCCCAACTCAAAAAAAAAAAAAAAAAGAAATTTTTTTAAGAAACACAAGATAAACAACTATCTTTTAAAAGTGTATTTATCTTGTAAAGAGATTAAAGAGAAGGGATGGGAGGGAGAAAAAGTGGGAGAGAAACATCAATGTGAGAGAGAAATATCAACTGGTTGCCTCTAATACGCACCCTGACTGGGGACTGAAGCTGCAACCCAGGCATGTGCCCTGTCTGGGAATCAAAGGGGTGACCCCTTGCTTTGCAGAGCAATGCCCAAGCAATTGAGTCACATTGGTCAGGGCAAACAACTATCTTTTACTGAGCTTATTCATGGGGCTTAAAGCTCAGGATACTACACACATCCTGTGTACATGAATAGAATATGCCAAAACACAGGACCATTCACGCTAACCTGAACTCTAACAAACAAGACCAGGTGCACCTGTGGGGAGAAGATAACAACAACCATTCATCAGCACCCCACAGCCACAGAAACTCGTGCCAAAATGGAAGAGCCTGTCCCCACCCTCTCACCCCAATAAAAAGCCTGAGCATGCGCATGTAGACATGACTCTGGTTCTGATCCCCAGAGCTTCCACCTTCCTCGGAACTGAAATCTTACTTTTGTTATCAGCATCCCTGATCTAAATTGTTTTATTTCAGGAGCAAAGCACCCAAAGGTGTTCCAGTTCAGTTCAGTAAGATTTGGCAACCTAGATGGGACTACAGTTTGCTACACGTAAGTGGGTCTGAGGAACTGAGGATGGAGACCAGGGTCCTGGGGTCAGGATGGACCTAGGGGTCACAAAGAGATTTCTCTTCAGGTCTTTCCAAGATTCTGGTTGACACTTCCTCCGGATCCCCCAGTACCCTTTTGCCCATTTAAGATTTATTTCTTATTGTTGATCAGGAAGTTCTCTCTCATCCTCTCTTTTGGCTTCTGATTATTCTTTAGATTGGATTTATAATTTTAGGCCATTAGGAAATGTGCTATTGTGTCCTACTTTCAGGTTGGAATTACATCAATCACTTTTAACTTTTGTTCTTATTTTGGTGGCCACCATGGCAGCTTCTGCCATTCTAAAGACCTAGGTCTTTGGCTTAGTGATTGAGGAGCCCTGGTGGGTTCCAATTTGTCTCCCTCCCTCTTTTTGTCTCTTCTCTCTGACTTTTTTCTCCCCTCCATTCTTTCATTCTTGAGTCCTCTCCATGAGCCATAAAACCTGTCCTTTCTGTTGTTTTTGTGACTGGACATACTTCCTTGACCCCCTCTTAAATCCACACTCCTTCTTTGAGACTCTGTCCTATTTTCACCATCATCTCTCAGAACTGCTCTATCCTCCTCTCTCTTTTATTGTTTATGAGAACTAGTCTAAACTCCAGGACCGTTTGTACTTCTTTTCCAACTGGATACAAACTCTCCTCAGTGACTCCAGATTCTTTCCTCCTTTAGGAGCCACCTCCAGGCCTAACCATGGGGTCTAGTCAGAGCTCTGTCTCCCTTAACACCCTTCTAGGGTGCCTCCTAAATAATTGGGCCCCTTTCCAGCTCGATGACCTTGAAAAAAGAAACTCATTAGGTACTGTACAGAAGGTTGGCCTACCTATCTCTTAGGGGATCAGGAAAAATGGCCTCCCTCTGGTTCTCTTTCATATAATACCGTTCTTCAATTCAGCCACTTTTGCTGCTGGGAGAGGAAATGGAATGAAATCCCCTATGTACAAGTCTTATGTCTCTCTGCCATGATAAGGAACTGCAAAAGAAATGCTGACTCCAAAACCCTGACTCCTGCCTCTTCAAAGTTGCCCTTGCCTGCTCCTCAGGCAATGATGACCCCTTGGATGTTCTATTGACTTCCCCTAACCAGCCACACCATTGTCTGAACCCTCTTTCTCCTCCTCCTGCTATTCCCTCAGCCACTCCTCCCTATGATCCCTCATCCCATTCCAAACCCCAACCTTTTCCCACCCCATGAGCCACTGTTTGGCCCAGAAAATCCAACCAAACTTTCAATGTCCCTTATAGGAGGTCCCAAATGGGGAAGAAGGAACTATTCAGTTCCATGTTCCTTTCTCATTCCAAGACTTAGCTCAATGCCAGGAGAATCTTGGTTTATTCTCTGAGGCTTTCAAAAATTTAAGGATGAGTTTCTCAAACTAACCATCAATTTCTTCCTTACTTAAAGAGATATTATGATTATCTGAACCAGATGCTGTAATGAGGATGAGAAGAGTAGATTCTTAGAACTGCTAGGGAAGTTGCAGATGAGGAAAATGCAACAAATGCAGACAAACTGCCATGGGATGACCAGTAACATCAGGAAACCTGCCAACTGTAACAGAATTAGAGAAATCACACAAGAACCCCATGGGAATCATACTATCTTCCTTGGCAGACTTACTGAGGCCCTTCATAAACAGAAATACATTGACTCTCTGGAAGAGCAAGTCGTTCTGGCTCACACCTTTATCATTCAGGCTGCTGCAGCTATAAGAAGAAAACTAAAAAAATTAGAGGCAGGAGCTGAGACTCCCTTTACCAAACTGGTGGAAGAAGCCACCAAAATTTTTAATAATAGAGACTTAGAGGAAGAGGCAAACAGGGAGAAAAAGAAACCAGGAAGGATAAGAGAATGGAGAAGCAGACCCATATTCTTTTAGCTGAACAGGCTAAGCTCTTCAAGGGACTTACCTTTCAACCTCCTAAATCAAACAAGGGAAAGAAGTTTTCCCCTCAGACCCATCAGGCAACTGGAGGAGCTGGATCCAAGACAGGGGCTAACCAATGTGCTTATTACAAAGAAGAAGGCCACTGGAAAGGGGAGTACGCCTCTTTTCTTGGGAAAAAAAAAATAGACAAGAGAAACCCTGAGAAAGGGAAACCAACTTCCTAGTGACCCCCTTGGACTGATGGTGCCCAATAGGTCCGTGAGCCCCTGCCCAAAATGAAAGAATCTTCACTTGCCTTGATCCTTGGGTGCAAATGAAAGTTGAGGGTAAGAATTATTCACTTCTCAGTACAGGGGGGTGCCTTCTCAGTCCTTCCTTTCAAGGTTGGTAACTTATTCTCTAAAAGTTGCTCTATTATTGGTGTTCATGGTTTTCCTAAGGTAAGCTATTTCACCCAGTTTCTAGTTGTAATTTTAAATCATAGAAAGGAATACACTCTTTTTATATATTTCAGAATGTCCTGTTCATTATTAGGCAGAGACATCCTCCACCAGCTAGGGACTAGGATTCTTCTAACCCCTAGAACACAACCAGGACTGGCGAGCAACTCATAGAGCTCTCCTTCCTAATTAGTGTTTGAGAGAAATACTGCCTCCCTCTTTCCCTTCTTTGGGTACTTAGATCCAAAGATATGGAACACTACTCAGCCAAGTCTTGCTTTTAATGTTTCCCCCATCGAAGTTCCTCTAAAACCAGGATCAAGACATTCCTATACAAAACAACACTCACTGCAAAGAGAGGCCCTAGAAGGATTAAGACTGGTTATACAAAATCTCCTGAATGCCAACATTTTTATCCTCTGCCAGTCTCCATGCAATACTCTCATTTCACCTGTATGAAAGCCCGGTGGTACCTTCAGGTTTGTCCAGGACCTCAGAACTATAAACAATGATGTTGTCCCATTCCATCCAATTATGCCTAATCCTTACACTCTCCTCACACAAGTACCAGGAGAGGCCTCTTTCTTTTCTGTTTTTGGATTTAAAAGATGCCTCTTTTGTATTCCTCTCTACCCCTCATGCCAATTTCTTTTTGTGTTCAAGTGGAAAGATAAGAGAAATAAACAGAATTCTCAACTTTGCTGGACCAGACTACCCCAGGGGTTTATAAGTAGCCCACATATATTTGGGAGGGCCCTAGAAAGATAACGTAGGGAACTCCAGCTCACCAACAGCACACTTCTACAGCACATATATTATTTACTAACTGCTAGCCCTTCTTATGAAACCTCAAAATGAACACTCTTAAAACCTTAACATTCCCAGGACAGCATGGATATCGTGTCTCTCCACAGAAAGCACAAATGTCACAAACCATTATTAAATATTCAGGTTTCCAAATAACCACAGGAAAGAGAATGATTGACCCCAAGAGAAAGGAAGTCATTGCCAAAATTATTAGGCCAGCCACAAAGAGGCATTTAGGAGAATTTTTGTCCTAACTGGATTTTGCCACATTTGGATTCCTAATTATGGCATAATAGCCCCAGGAGTTTTAGGACAGAAGTTAGGACCTACTTTTCAAAGCAACTTGATGCAGTTGCTAGAGGCTGACCAGCCTACCTTAGGGCAATGGCAGCGACCTCCCCATCAGAAGGAGCCTAAGCTAACTCCAGGCCAACCTACTAAGGTCCTTATGCCGTATCAGACTCAGGTGGTATTAGAAACAAAGGGAGATAAATGGATCACGGGAGGAAGAATCCTACAATAGGAGGCCATCCTGCTAGACACTTGTGAGATTACCATTAAGATTTATAATAACCTGAACCCAGTTACCCTAATTCCTCTACTAGAGACAACTATATCCCTTACACATAACTGTATTGATGTTATCAATGAGTTATTTTTCTATAGATCTGTTCTACGAGATAATCCCCTACCTAACCCTGACCATACTTAGTTTACTGATGGTTGTAGTTTCATAGATCTAGGGCTCAGAAAACCAGGACATGCCATTGTCTCCTTATGTGAGACCATTTAGGCTCAACCACTACCACCTAGTACTTCACCCAGAAGGCCAAACTAATTGCTTTAATTTGAGCCCCAGAGCTAGAGAAAAAAGAAGAGGATAAATATTTACACTGATTCCAAGTATGCTTTCCTCATCTTACATGCTCGTGTAGCAATCTGGGAGGAATGAGGTTTACTAACAGCTAAAAATTCTACCATTAAACATAAAGACCTCATCATTCGTTTCTTACAGGCAGTGACAGCAATGACAGCAATATAGCCATAGGAAATTATAAGGCTGATAAAGAAGCTAAAATAGCAGCCCAATGACCCTTAACTTCCCTGTCCACCCTACAACTGCCTCTCTTTCCAGAAATATCCACCTCCCTTTACTGCTCAGATTCTGATCAAAAGTAGAACAGGAGCTACATTTAGAATTAAATCCCTCAGGATGGTATGCCTCAAACCAGAGTAAGATTCTAATCCCAACTATGGAGAACTATTAATGTCTTCCATCAAAGCACCCATTATGGGCAAGAGGCCCTCCATACTTTATTACAGCCACCTTTTCTAAATACTAACCTCCTTAACACCATTACACAGGTAACCTGGGCCTGTGAGTTATACCTCAGGAACAATCCTAAAATGAGGCAACCACCCCCATGACTACCTGCCATCTGACACCTACCAAGGCCCCTACCCTGGGCGCTGGAGAGGGATGGCAGGTTGACTTCACCACCATGCCCCCTTGCCAAGCATTCAAATTTTTGTTAGTCTTTATAGATACATTTACAGGCTGAATTGAAACCTACAGAAAGAGCCTCCAAGGTTTACAAACTACTCATAAAGGAAATAATTCCTAGATTTGGCCTACGCCAATCCCTTCAAAGTGACAGTGGGCCCTCCTTTACCACTCAAGTCACTCAAGCCCTCACTTCAGACTTAGATATTAATATTAAATACAGACTCCATTCCTTTTGGAGACCCCAAGCCTCTGGAAAAGTTGAGCAAGCAAACCAATCTCTCAAAAGAACACTTGCTAAACTTTGCCAGGAAATAGGTTCTAAACGGTTAACCTTACTACTCATTGCCCTTATGAGACTACAGGCTACCCCGAGAACTATATTAAATATCAGCCCCTTAAAAATGACTTATGGTCATCCTTTCCTCACTGCTGACCTACTCTTCGACTTTGACACACAACAACAACTCAAATATATTATTAATCTTAATAAATTCCAAGAAGCCCTGCAGGAGTGGGGGACTAAACATACCCTGCCCCATTGAAGAAACAGTCTCACTATTCAACCTAGTGCTCTAGTTCTCATTAAACACTGGCAAGAAGAAGGAACAAATAATCAATTAACTGAAAAATGGAAAGGACTTTTCCAAGTCACTTTAGCCTCTCCATCTGCTATTAGGGTATGAGAATATAACTCTTGAATTTATATTTCCAGGGTAAAGCTTTTTCAATTACAGAGAATTCCGCCTTCTGAAAAAGAAGGCAGCACCCAATACTCCTGTGAACCTCTCAACGATTTAAAGCTTCCCTTCAGAAAACAAGTAACGTGCTCTTCTTACTTATCTTCACTTTTTAGACAAACCTAGGGAGAAAATACAGTAACAATATGGCCAAAAGGGGAGCCATGGAAAGACAACTCTCTAATAAGACTATCAAGGGCAATAGATGAGGGGGCAAATAGGCAACTAAACAATGGCTGGGTAAGCCACAGACATCCAAAAGAAAAGAAATCTCTCTGCTTAGCCTATCCGAGACTAGAATGGCAAATAACTCATCATTTGGTAGCCTCCCATCTTTTACTCTTAAAGAACCCTATATAGCTACACCTTTCATACTGGAACAACCACCCCCTCTAAATTCAACCACTTGTTTTTACCCAGCCTCTTCCAAGCATGAACCCTTTAATCCCAATGCTTTTATCTTGGCTTATTCCATGTAGGCCATGCCAAAGGCTACCACCTTACTCACACTCCATCAATTAACTTTAGATTTTGGTTCCTTTCCAACTCTTCCTTCTGCACTTCCTTCTGAACCTTATGTAGGACACATACACCACCACCTGTGCCCCTGAAGGCTGAGCTCTCTTATGTCAATATTCCTCCAAGATCTGTAAGAGCTCTGTCTGCCCTATAGCCACCAGATACTTGGCAACTCAATGTCTAAGCCCCTATCTTATTTATGGACAATGCACCCTAGGCTGTATCATTCCCAGATTAACTCTCTACAATCATACCAAATACATGTTCAAACTCAAAGAGGTTTATTAGACAGAATCCTTTCCTGGGGCAGAAAGGAATTTACCTCTTTCATCCTTTGCACAAGTTACATTGAACATGAATTCATTTTGTCCAACCGTACTGCCAAATTAGAAAAATTATTTAATAAGATAGGAGGAGCTTTAAAGGAAATGCAAATATCTTTAGACTTGATATAAAATGTTGTCATATAATAAAATACCCCTTGATTATCTCTTAGCCTCAAAAGGCAGTGTTTGTACAATCATTAACATCATCTATTGTACTTACATAAGCAACTCAGCTAAGGTTGGAACTTGTGTAACTGAATTCCTAACCATGCCTCATGGTTAAAAATGCTCTGAGAAACCCAATTACTGACAGGACTGGTAAATAACTCCTTATACCAAACATGGGGGCAATGGTTATGGTCTCTCTGCTTGCCTATTTTAACTCTCCTTCTTATAGGGTTCTGTATCCTAATTTTTGGCCCTAGCCTCCTACAATATCTAATAAGTTTCAGTAGCTCCAGGATTATGGCCATCCAGGAAAAAATCATGATTACACATGATTGGTAACAACGTCCTACTTCAAACTAATCCACTAGACCAGAAAGGGAAGAAAGAAATTTCTACTCACTAAGGCACACCTAAGATCCTTCCTAGCAGGAAGTAACTACAGAAGAAGAGACCACTGCCCCTTAACCCCATAAAGATTTGTGAGTATGAAATCTCTTTGGGGGAAATGAGACAGAAAAGGGAAAGTAAATTGCTGCCAACTCAAAAAGATATAGGGATTTTTTTAAGAAACACAAGATAAACAACTATCTTTTATTGAACTTAGTCACAGGGCTTAAAGGAGAAAAAGCAAGACTACAGGCACACTGTGTATGGAACTTGAAGAGTATACGCCAAAACACAAGGACCATTCTGCCCTTCATGCTAAATTGAACTCTGACAAACAAGACCAAGGTGTACCTGCAGGGAGAAGACAACAACGACCATTCCTCAGTGCTCCATAGTCATAGAAACCTGTGCCAAAATGAAGAGCCTACCCCGACCCTCTCACCCCAGTAAAAAGACTGAACATTCAGATGCAGGCATGATTCTCTGATTCTGATCCCCAGAGCTTCCACCCTCTGAAGAGCTGAAATGAACGTTACTTTCATTATTGGTACCCCTGATCTATGTTCTTTTATTTTGGGAGACAAGAACCCAAAGTGTTTCCTGTTTGGTTCAGTAACACTTAACATTAGATACTTCACTTAGTACACCCTCTCCCAGTAATTTAATTATTTAGATAACCAAATTCTGTAACCCAGGGTTAAGTCACATGACTTGAGGTTTCTTTATGAGTTGGTCACTCTTTAGATGTATAACCTTTGGTAAAATACTTCTGGGTTGTGAACTGCAGTGTGTCATTAGTAAAATAGGAGTCACCTCAGTTATCCTGCATCCTTCACAGGGTTTTTTTTAATCATCCAAAGAGACAAACATGTGAAATCATTTTAAAAGTGACCAGATAATTTCTCTGCAATTATTATTAAAGATTTTGAACATAATGTTAAATTGACACATATCTGCTTCCTAAAGTATCTAGTGAAGTGTGTGTCCATAGTTTTTCCTAAACAAATACTGCTTGAGTGACCGAATGATCAGATTGATTAACTTTCAGGATGCTCTTGTTTTACATTCCCATGCCCAGAGAACTGCCCCTAATTCAACGGGAAAGACATGACCTAGACTTGAGGATAACTGGTTCAACACAAAGATACTTGTTCAAAGAAGTTCTAAGGAACTTTAGACAGTTCATGCTAAAAGTATTACTTTACTAGTGGAAAAAAATGTGCCTTTGGCACTCTCTTGAACTACTAACCTTGTAGTCTTTGAAAAATGTGTTAAGCACAAGCAGTTAGTAATGTGCTTAACACACTTAAACTGGTAATAATTGACTCATCCACAAAAATTACTCAAAGCCTAAGACAACTTGCATAAGGTGGATGTGTAATAAATACTTGGTAAATTAAAGAAAGGTGTCTACTTGCAGAGTAGAGTAACCCAAATGGTTTTAAGTTAACTCACCACAATATAGTAGTTAAAATGAATCCACATGGAACACTATCTATATCTCAAAGGCATGCTATGATATAAGCAAGTCACAAAGCAGTATACATGGTATAATGGTATTAAAATATGAAAATATGCAAAATATGGATGCATAGTTTGCAGTAAAACTATAAGAGCATGAGAGCTACTGTGCCCTGTCCTGCCTCACACAACTCCAGGGGAAGCTGCACTCATGCCAAGTCCTAACAACATGCCTTAGAATAAAATATTACAGCTCAGAATCCTTGTGCCTAAGAGACAAATTGTCTGTAAGAAACAAAGGGGAAGCTAATGGACATAGAAAAGGGGAATGCAGGGGATTTATATTGTTTATATTAGTTATATTTATAATGTTTCCTAATTTAAAAATATATTTGAAACAAATATCACACTTGGTCAGGTTTGACAAACTATGTGATGGATACACCGGCATTTCATTTCCTATGCTTAAAATATCTCTTCTTATATGAGTTCTGATACTATATAATGAAAAATAATTATAATTTCTTGGTTGTAGCAAGAAAGGGGTATTTATAATCATAACCTCATATTTTTATAGTAAGGTTCTAAGAATCTATCACATTGTTAATAAATTCAGAGATAAACTATTTTGTTTTCTCAAATTAAAGAGAAAAAGACTTATATAGGACCTTTTTTTGATTTCTTATTTTTTATCGTATTTATTGGGATGGCATTGGTTTGCAAACCAAACAGGTATCAAGTGTACAACTCAACAAAACATCATCCGCACACTGCATCATGTGCCCATTGTCCCAAGCAAAGTCTCTCCATCCCCATTTTCAGCCCCCTTGGCCCACCTCCACCTACCCCACGTCTCCCTTTCCCTCTGGCCATCACCACACTATATTGTCTGTGTCTATGTGTTATGTATATATATTTTTTGGCTAATCCCTTCACCTTCTTGCATACAGTTCCCCATTCCTTCTCAGACCTTTTCAAGTATAAAAAGGCTTTTTTTAAAGACTTTATTTTTATTTATTTATTGTTAGAGAGAGGCAAAGGGAGGAATGAGAGGGAAAGAAGTGTATGGTTGTCTCTCACATGGCCCACACGGGGGACCTGGCATGCAACCCAGGCATGTGCCCTGACCTAAAAAAGCTTTACATAATTTTATACTCAAGTGTTTTTGGAGAGAGGCTAAAGAAAAAAGAGAAATTTGTGGCTAGCTCCCAGGAAGATGATCTTATTCACTTTGGGAGTGCAGTGGGTTCAGGAGACGATTAGCAAACTTCTAAATGTCAGATAATTTCTTATATCAATAAGATGATCCCACCTCTTTTATCAGCTACTAAAATGAAACTCAGAAATGTACAGTTTACATACCAAAATGTCCATCCCGGGGACATACTTGAGGGTTATTTTATAGTCTTTTGGAAGATTTGCCACCTACAGAGACCAAAAAAAAAAAAAAAAAAAAAAAAAAAAGGAAAAAAACTGTAAGACAAGCCATACATATCAATTAATATGTTGTTTTACACAGCATTTTTCTATATTTACATATATAATGAGTTTTCATTTTTGATTTCCCTTTGTAATCAAAGCAATCTCCAAAAATAAAGTGATAATACAAATCTTTTGGACTCCAAATTTAGTTACAGAAGTTTTGGAAACATGATCTGAATTGCAATTTCCATCTGTGGTCTTGGAATTCCCTTCCTGTTCTATTTTCCCACTTGTTCCAACATATAATTAGAAATACAATATATTTTTTGCAAGTGGTTCTCAAAGTAATATGTCAACAATACCAGGGAACCTATTTAAAATGTCAATTCTCAGTCACACCAGATGTATAGATTCTTACTCAACACCTCCCCAGATCACTCTGACAAGTGCTCTAGTTTGAGAAGTGCTGCTCTACTTCTGGTCAGGATGGCAGTGTAGGCAGACATGGCTCGCCTCTTCACACAACCACACCAAAACTACAACTAAAATATAAAACACCCATCACTCAGAAGTGTTAGAAATTGAGTTGGATGGAAGTCTGACAACTATGGAATTAAAAAAACCATCTCTGCCCAGACTGGTAGGAGAGGTACAGATGCAGAATGGGCTGGCTCCTCACCCACATGTGGTAGATAACAATTCAGGAGGGATATCTCAGGGGTAAGAAGTCCCAGCCCTACACCAGGCCACCCAGCCCAGAGTTCCAGTGCCAGGAAGATAAGTCCCCATAACTTCTGGCTGCAAAACCCAGCAGGGATTAAGTCAGTGGAAGAAACTTCTGGAGCCTTTTCTAAACCCTAACCTCAAAGAGCTTGCAAGCTGGCTGTATCAAAGACTCCATCAACCTGGTAACACTGTTTGACCTGCCTTGGAGATCCCCAGAAACTCTGCCAACTCTACTTATGGACCAAACTGCTTTTCCGTATGAATCACTGGTCTTGGCTCATGCTTTACAACTTCCTAAATCCTCTCAAACAAGCAATAGCTGGCCTCAATGAGTCCTAGGCTTGGCACTAGCAGCAGCCAGCCTTGATTCACAGCTTGGCTTTGCCTAGGAATCCCCAAGCCCAGCACAAGTAGCAGACATCTTAGACTGCTCTATAGCTCATACATGGTGACCTCAGGCAGAACACAGGCTGGGGTTGACCTTGGTCTACACCATCTGGGAAACCCCAGAGCCTGCACACCCAGTGGACAACTATAGACTAAACTGGAGCACAACCACCCTGCCCCGACACTGCTGATCCTCCGTGAAAGGTGGAGGTTTGTGGTCAGTGGTCACAGCCAATTCTTGCAGGTGACTGGCCTGGGTAAATCTGTCTCATTTACCTGACAACAGCTACCAAGGCTCAACTACAATGGGAGGATGTACTCAGCCCACATGAAGGGTACACCTTAAGTATTCAGCCTGGGTGATAGGGGAGGCTGTGCCACTGGATCCTACAAGATACCATCTACATTAGGCCACACTACCAAGACACAGAGTCAAAGCAGCTCTTCCTAATACACAGAAACAAACATAGGGAGGCTGCCAAAACAGGGAGAAAAAGAAACAGGGCCTAAAAGAAAGAACAGAACAAAACTCCAGAAAAAGAACTAAACGAAATGGAGATAAGCAATCTACCAGATGCAGAGTTCAAAACCCTGGTTATAAGGATGCTCAAGGAACTCAGTGAGGATGTCAACACTGTAAAAAAAGATCTGGTTAGAAATGAAGAATACACTAATTGAAATAAAGAACAATTTATAGGGAAGCAACATAAAGTGGATGAGAAAGCCAAGAAAAAAATTAATGATTTGTAACATAAGGAGACAAAAAACAACTAATCAGAACAACAAGAAGAAAAAAGAATCCAAAAAATAAAGATAGTGTAATGAGCCTTTGGGACAACTTCAAGCATTCCAACATTCACCTCTTAGGGTGCCCAAAGGAGAAGAGAATGAAATTGGAAATCTATTTGAAAAAATAATTGAAAGAAAACTTCCTTAATTTGGTGAAGGAAATAGACATGCAAGTCCAGGAAGCACAGAGAGTCCTAAACAATACGGATGCAAAGAGGCCCACTCCAAGACACATCATCATTAAAATGCCAAAAGTTAAAGATAAAGAGAGAATCTTAGAAGTAGCAAGAGAAAAGCAGGTAGTTACCTACAAGGGAATTCCCATAAGACTGTCAGATGATTTCTCTAAAGAAACTTTGCTAGAAGGGACTGGCAAGAAATATTCAAAGTAATGATAAGCAGGAACCTGCAGCCCAGATTGCTGTACTATGGGGATGTAAAGTACAATACAGGAAATGGAGTAGCCAAAGAACTGTTATGCATGACCAATGGGCATGAACAATGGTATTGGGATTGCCTGAAGGAGTGGGGATTGCTGGGTGGAGGGGGAGCAAAAGGGGGAAAATTGGGACAACTATAATATCATACTCAAAGAAATATAATTTAACAAAGAGAAGTACTGTTCTACATTGTTCTTAGAAAAAATGTCAGCAAAACTTCACAAGAATGCTACTCATGGGATGAAGATGCTTTATAACAGATATTTTAGAAAAATTCCATTTTGTAAGATAACTTAATCCACTTATCTAGGGCTGAACATTGGAGATGCCTCAAATATTTACCTAGTTTCTTTTAAAGGCTTTGAAAATATATCTAATATATTTTCATCAGTCATTGTAGCATAAATTGAACAATCGCCTGGTTTGGACCCAGGGAATTTGAAACAGATCTAAACTCTTTTACTTTGATATCTCCCATCTGTAAATCAGAGATAAAAATACCCACGTCATCAACAGTCTTGAAATGAGCTAAGGGAATGTGTCAAACAAAATAAACACTTAATCTGTATGGAGAGGCATATTGGCAACTGACTTCCAAGCATACAGAGTTCTAGGTTCTCTCATATCCTTTCCTACACATAGCACCAGCTCTGCCATCCCATTCTTCTAGCACTGTTAAAATTTCCACCTGAATAACATAGCCAACAATTGATGTAGCTCATTGGGTCTTAAAATAATATGCAATGTAAAAAAATTGGTTTTGCACTGTTATATCTTTAATGGATCTACCCTGCTTTTGCAGACTTACTTTCCCTCATCTTGTCTCTAAAAATTTCACTGTTTCCCACAGTAAGCTGGGATCTTGTACATGTTTGCTGCACTAGGTCATCTCTGACAAGACTCCCATATGCAATCCAGGTTTCTTTATGGCCTCGTCAATAGCTTCTAGAATCAGAACAATTTTGGTGAGAAAAGAATCTGGGCAAAAGCTTAGGTATAGTAGACCCTTGAACAACTCAGGGGTTAAGGGTATCAGCCCCCATTAGGTTGAAAATTCATGTTTAACTATTGCTCAGTCCTACAAATACACAGATTTCCAACTGTGGATTGAACATATGTAGAGGAAGGGGAGCCAAGGTAGCAACTGAGTCCACTGTGCTCACTACCATTCTACTTCCAGTGGTACCAGCTCACACACCCATCTCAGCCTTGAGCCTAAAACCAAGTATTCACAAAGTGTCAGGCACCGTGCTTATTAAGGGCCTATGCTGCACGATAGCCTCCAATCCTCAGATCTCTGTGACATATTATCTGTATTTCACAAATGAACAACAGGAGACTCAGAGAGGTGAAGGAACTTGACTAAGGTCACACAGTAGCTGTTAAGTCTGCACTAGAATGCAGGCCTCTGAAAGCAAAGCCTCCCTTTCCTCTTAGCTCCACTACATATTTTCATCTACTTTCTGCAAATTTGTCCTGGGTATTTTTCACTCACAAGGCCCCCCAGTGTATTACATGCCTTGCTGCTGATAGAAAACATGTCTGGATTGCCATAGAAGGTGATATTTTTAATTTAAGAGTTACACTCTTGCTTTTTACACTTAACTTTCTTCCTCTCCCACCATGCATTCATATTTTCTTTGGTCTTTTGGATTTTCACCACCATCTTTAGAAAGTAAAATGACTTAGTTATGATATGTAGGCCCCGGTGGCAAAGATACAGCTGACACCTTTGCAGGTATAAAAGCTGAATCAGATTGAGCAGCAATATTTTTTCATTATGAATCGTCAATGTAAACTAAAGCCATTCCAGATGGAGAAACATGGCAATAAGTGGCAACTGTTCTGCAGAACTTATGTAATCAAAAAATACAGAATCGATCAAATTAGTATTCAGAAAACTCAGGATCTGAGTTTATATACCTAAAGAGCAGAGAAAATGTAAGGGATACTCTGGTCAATTCCATTTTATTAGTAACATATTAAAAAATGGTTGAAAGAAATCAAGGGATCCTTACAAAATATTATCTGCCCAACCCACATTGGAATCTCCATACCTTACCACTTGGAGGGTATATAATAATAAAGTAATTTCTGCATTAAACTGATTTAATGATGTTTAATTGCTGATAAGACTGAAAAGTAACTACTTTTTAAAAATTTATTTATTTTATTTTTATTGTTGTTCAATTACACTTGTCTGCATTTCTCCCCACCACTCCCTTGCCCACCCCCACGTACACCCCAGCCAAACCCACCTGACTCCCTTGCTTCCACCCTCCCCCTTAGTTTTGTCCATGTGTCCTTTATAGTAGTTCCTGAAAGCCCTTCCCTCCAACAGTACTCTCCCCCCTCCCCTTGGGCTATTGTTAGATTGTTCTTAATTTCATTGTCTCTGGTTATATTTTGTTTGCTTTTTTCTTTCGTTGAGTATGTTCCAGTTAAAGATGAGATCATATGGTATTTGTACATATGATATTTGAACATATGGTATGGTATATGGAAAAGTAAGAGTACTTTTGAAAAATGCTTTACAATTAATATAAAGTTTTCATATATAGTCTTGACCACAGCCCCACGAGACATATACCATTAAGCCTACTAGACAGAGGTAGACCTGGAGGCTCAGAGAGCTTAACTAGCATCTCACCATCAAAGGCACCAGGAGTTCCTGGGGGAGGCAGGATGTAAATCCTGGCTCTGTGTGCCAATCTCAGCACAGTTACCTCTCCCCTTCATTACTTCCTTGGCTTGCATTGGCTTCTTTCCAGTGACATTTGGGAGAGAATTTAGGAAGTCAAGTTGTAGATTTTTATGTTCAGTTCATGAATGTTATTATTACTTTCTAAGCATTATGGTATGCTGAATAGCATTCAGAAAGCACAGATAATCCTATGATAAATTCAACTTCTCTGATGGATACTGATCATTGTG
This sequence comes from Glossophaga mutica, assembly GCA_039655065.1. Classification (NCBI taxonomy): domain Eukaryota; kingdom Metazoa; phylum Chordata; class Mammalia; order Chiroptera; family Phyllostomidae; genus Glossophaga; species Glossophaga mutica. Next base: position 83,208,370 of record CM077304.1, read on the forward strand.
GAAAGTTTGTTAGGGCAGAGGGGGCCTTTGGCCTGGAACTTGGAAGGCCTTCCTTTGAAGCTGTTAGTTTGCTGTAGGAGTCACAGCACGGATTCCAGGAAACAGGGCTCAGGTTGGTTCCAGGCCCTGCCACATGCTAACTCAGACATCTTGGGCAAGGAACTTAATCTACTTTAGGTTCGATTTCCACATGTATTAAAGGAAATCATGATAGAATCTAACTAGTGGATTTCTAAGACTAAATGAGATGTAAATGCCACATTTAAATACTTAGTGCTTCAGCATGGCTAGGGTAGCCACCTGCCTCAAAGTATTTTGAGAAAGACAAATAACCACTCAATAGACATTTAAAGATAAAAAGGTTTTTAAAAATCAGCAAAGTCACATTTAATTAAATTCCCCCAGATGAAGGAAAAACATCATCACAAATGAGGGCAACAGAAGGAAGAAGTAAAATGGAAACTAATTTGAATAACCTCAGTATTTAGATTCCTCCTGACATTAACACAGCCATGAAAAGCTGCAGCCTCACTGTTCTCTAGATACAAGTTTCTAAAGTTTGATTCATCCTCTTCCAAGATCCTTGACCCTTTCCTCAGGTAGGTCTGCGTTTGCCATCTAAAACAAGCCTTGCTGCATTTTTTTGGAAACAAAGCAAAATGTTCTGTAAATGGATGAACTGTTGTGTTGAGCAAACATGCCAGAAGGATTTCAAATGAAAACCATGGGGACCATGAGGGTAGAACAAAATGTCCAAGAGGAAATTTTTATAAATATGACAGTAAAGTCCTAAGTCATGTGCTTCTGTGACATGAGAGCCACCACAGGCAAACAAACTTAAGGTTTGTGGGCAGAGCACAAGTTGCCACCTAATGCAAAGGAGGAACTGGCAGAGACTGCAAAAGAATGATTCGAGTTGAAGAAATTTCTGTGGGCACAAGGCAAAAATGTACTATCAATCCACTTTCTTTCCTGTAAATAATAGTTACCAAGATTTGGCTTCCAAAGTAAATTTCCCTCATTCTACAGAACCTCTTTTAGTGAAGACATCCCTGAATTACTCCAAAAGATGCAACCTGAGGAAGTACTATATAGAGTAAAAGAATTTCTGAGCTAAAGAGGGCCTCCAGAGTTATCTAATTTAGTAGTTCTTGACTTTTCAAGGGGTCAGAAGCTTCTCTGGGAAGCAGATGAAAACTAGACAACCTCTTCTCAGAAATTCACATAGGGCACACAGAGGTATAATTTGGAGTTCCATCTTGCAAAGATTTGAAGTTTAAAATCCTAGATTAAGAACTATTGATCATGCTCTTGTTCCTCATTTTAAAAGCCAGAAATTGAATCCTAGAAAAATTCAGGGATTTATTTGTCCAAGGTCACATAGCTACGTTATAGCTAAACTGGTGTTCAAACAGTCCCATGGGCTTGAGGTCAAGATGCCTTGCCCCACTCTTCTTTGGAGAGAGGTGTGATTCTCTACAATCTTAAAACTTAAAAGTCACTCATGTTGTTGTTGGAATTAGTAAAATTAATGGATTTTAGTTTAAGGATGGGAACACAGATTCTTTTCAAAGACGAAACAATCCAGCATAAGAAGTAATATGGCCTAAGCAGTCCTGGGATATCTATGCAAATCACTATCACCTGGGATGCCAGTTGGAAACATTAAGGTTGCTCCACCCCATATCCACAAGCTGAGATTCAGTATTTTGAGGTGGAGCTATACTTTTAATAGATCCCCTAAGAGATTGTATGGCGCTGTACTTTTAGGAAGTACTCTAAGAGATAGGCCTGAAATCACACCCCACAATCACTGGTTTAAAGCAGTCACTTTTAAACATTTTTCATGTTCGATTCTGTTTTATCATTTCCAACCCAGACACAAAGGTAGAAGCAGAGTGACTGGGTGGGCCCCAGGAGCCCCTTTGGAACCACTGTGATAGAAGACATAGCTCTGCAAATAGCACCAGGAGCTCGTCAACACTCGTGGGTCTCAGTTTCCTTATTTATAAAATAGTTTGCATATAATGTGTCTATATTTCTTTTCAACTCTGGTGTCCTGTGATCACACAAATGCCATGAATATCATCACTAATAGCTAATTACTGAGCAGGCACTCACTCTGTTCCCAGTACTGTTCTATTAACTTTCTTAATTCTTGCAATCCCTCTGTGAGGTAAAGCACTATTAATTGACTATACAGATGAGGAACCCAAGGCACAAAGAAGTTATGTGATAGTAACTGGGGTAAAAACTATATATGCATTCTCTTATTTAATCTAACTGGCAACTAGGAACTGCAATTTAGAAAGGTAGTTATGTATTGAAGGTCAGAGAAGTCAGATTTAAAACTCGGGTCAGCTTGATTCCGAAATCCATTCTCTTCACCAATATGTTCGTATAGGTTAGGTTCAATGTTACACCATGAAATCTTTTGAATGGCATCTATCCATGTGTTGTTTCTGCGGTGTTAGTGATATGCATTCATATGTTCATAGAGACAGCTTACCTCCCACTTTGAGATCAGAAATTATTTTATGTTTCTGTTTCCTGTTCTATGAAATATAGGCTGTGCATTATGTAGGTCTTTATTCAGTTAGAAGTGATCTTCTGAGTTCTATTTTTTATTAACTTGACTTTTTTCAATAATCTGAAGTAAATATGCTAATTTCACTAGATCAACTCTTGAAATCCAAAAATTTTCCCCTGAGTTAGCTGCTAGAAGGGAGATTAAATCCCTTTTCAGTATAATGATTTCACTCTTGTCCTTGGGGCAAGGAATTCTATTTTAGTGTCAATATTAATAAGCATCCCTTTCCGGGCAGTTTTCTCTTTAGTGCTTCTTGCCATTTTCCGTTGTATCCACAGAGAGTTAACAGAGTGAAAACAAGTGGATGGTTAAAGACAAGGATGGAAAATCTTGGAAGGTGCTTATAATACCTACATATGCCACTTGAAAATACAGGAATTTTCACAGGAAGTGGTGCTTATTAAGTAGTCCTTCTCAAACACTTAGCAAAAGTGATTTTTCCTAAATACCATGTTACTTTTGGATACGCTCAGCCTGTGGTCAGATACACCATCATTTTTCAACTATGATCCATTGACCACATATTTGGAATTGCTCCCCAGGACCACGGCCGATTGCTCCAACCTGTTCTTAGCCCCCAACTGTTCCAGGGGCTCCCTGAGAGCTCAATTACCAAGTCCTAACCAATTTAAGATATGTTGGAGACTCATATTAATCTGACATCTATTTAAATCTATACAACATAGATAATACTAGTCATAACAAAAACTGAGATTAACTCAAAGGTAAGGCACTTTGGTCTCTAAGGTTTGACAGAAGAGATCCTCTACAGCAGTTCTTAAACTTCCTTTCAGAAATGTCTCAAAAACACAGATGCCTGGAGCCCTTCCTCAGCCCTATGGCATCAGCAGGGCCCCAACACCTGTAAGTTTAGTAAACAACACAGGTGATTACAATTCTCCCCACAGTGAGGCACATCCTTACTTCCTTCATCAGATAAACATTTAATGAGTGCCTCCTACCAATATGAAATTTAGAATACAACCATATATTTTCTTTTTAATATAATTTCTTGGGTCATGAACTAATAAGCAACTTGAAGAAAAGGACAATAATCTATTTTTTAATCCTCCTCCATCCCTATACTGAATACTAGCTGGGCATATGGTAGGCAAGTGTTGCACTGCTTGGGTCACCAGCCCTTCAAATAAAACACATTACTACATATTCAGGTGCTGCATCGAAGATCACTTTTAAACCTACCCCCTCTGGGTGTCCTTCTAAGAAATCCGCGTAAATTGTGTGTGCGTGTGTGCCGGGGGGGGGGGGTGTGTTCCGAGTTCCGCACTGAGGCTAAGCTAGCAGGACTCTGACCATAGCATTGAACTTCTGTTTGGAAGTTGAGCTATGAACCCAAAGTGAAATATAAACCAGGAAATTTATATCAAGAGTACAAAAGATAAATATCTCAACTGTTATTTTTCTTCCTTTTCTACATGTTATGGGAACTCTCATTTCTTTCTTAGCCTCACATCACCTCTGTTCTCTAAACAACATTCAAATAACTAAGTGTCCTTGGCTATTTTGAACCAGGAACTTACAAAATTCTTGTCAAATGTTGTTCATCCAGAAACCACACTCTATAACTCAATGAGCACATAAAATCTCCCTGAGAACGTCACAGTTGGGAACAGTGCATTCCATTCCAGCTGTGGCATTATGCCCTCTGCCTCTGTGGTCTGCACTTTAGAGAAGCATGGCATGGAGCCACAACGCCTAGGGGCACGAGTGAGATAAGGCTTTTTGCTGAGGAGAGAGTTCCAATGTGAAGAATGGGGGAGATGAGGCTGGTCAACATTTCCACAACAAATCGCTCTTCCTACTATGTTCAGTGAGGGAGCAAACACACACCCACGTGTGACAAGGTCTTCCAGCTACTGGAAAAGGGAGAATGGCCATCTCAGATCTCCTTTGGTTAGGCTTCTTGGAGAAAGGCAGGAAGGCACATGGAGGGGAAATAAGACGTGCTACGAGACCCACTAAAGAGCTAATGGGGAGCAAGCTGGTGCAGGCACATGAGCACACAGGGCACTCTCCAGTGTCCTTCACTGCCTGTGAATGAGATGAAAAGACCAGCAAAGAAACAAAGCCAATGCAGCCACATGCCATGGGCCACTTTTACCAGCTGGTTCTCTATGACCTTGACTATCTTCCTACCTGTTCTCTCTGTAAGCCCTTTACCTAACTCAATGATCTTTTTCCTTGTCTTAGAAAAACACCAATTTGGAGCAAGAAGAAATGAAATCTTTTTTGAAAAAGCTTAAGAAAAAGAGTCACTGCTATAGAAAGCATTCCTTACTTACCAGTTTCGTGACGTCCTTCACATCATCAGTGACACGGTTCATGCAGATCCCTGTAGTTCTGACAGGAGGATTAAAGAGGAGCAGTTGAAGATAAATGCAAGTGATAATCCAAGTCTAAAGGGAAAGAGAAAAACTGCTGGTGACCATCAATTGACATCTGTGATTGCTTAAACTATTAACATCTTATGCTTTAAAGAGGAAAAATGCAATTTACCAAATCTTTTAAATGTTATTGACTTTCATACAATTAAGTGCTATCATTTAACTGTGCTGATCAAAGTTTTAAAAAATTCTCAGTTAAATATGGTTTGGATTTTTCACTTCAATGACATTATTGTTAACTTCTGTCAAAAGTTTTCTACAGCCAATTTCTAAGAGCAACTGGAAATAACTTGTAGCCACATGTGAAGGATTTATCATTTAAAGTGTGTTCTAAAAATTAGGGAATGGATTTAATTCATATCCGAAGGTAACAAATGAAACTTTCTCTACTTTAAAGGTGAACTGTTCGGCAAACAGCAGTGTAACCCTGAGCTGTGTTTTAATTCAATAGTACACAAGTTCAAGTGAGGTAGAAAGATATATTTTTAGATCCAGGATAGAATTGAACCTAATTTGTGAGAAATCAAAAGAATCATAGTTTTGAATCAAAGCTTTTTAGCTATTTAATAAGGAAAAATATTTCCCTAGTCCATAAGAAAACATTCTTGAGCCCTGGAATGAAGTAATCTCTCTCTTATACACACACTTGCAAACCTCTCTTTGAAAAGAACACCTCAAAGCATGTGATTACAGTTACTTTTATGCATGACTTATCTTTTCCTATTATACTATACTTTGAGTTTTTGAGAAATTGGGCATCTGATTTTTTTTTCAGTATCTTTACAAAATATGACACAGCACCTTGCATCTATCTAAAAAGATCTTAATAAAAATAAACATTTTGCTGGATGAAACAGTGATCAAGGTAAAAATAGTCTAATGCTTCAACCAGAATACTTACATATTGCATTGAACGCACATTAGGAGACAGGGACTGTACCAGTCATAGAGAAACAAAGCTGATGGGGCTGCCCTTGAAACTCAGAGGCAGGTAAATAAATAACACCCACCCCGTGTGATAAATGCTTTGGGGACACAAGGGAGGAGACAATTAATCTTAAGGGGGAGAACCTGTGGCAGGAAGGCAGTGCCAAGAAAAGCCAGAGAGAAAATGTGACTCTGGCTGGATTTTGGAGGACAAGAAGGAGTTTGCAAGAGTTGACAAGAAAAGGAGGACAATTCCAGGACAAATGAACAGCATGAGCAAAGCATGGAGATGAGAAGATATTTCAAAATGTAAGAGATCCTTTATGAGTTACATCTGTCTATGGTGACTTAAAATTACAAAAGCCTACCCACACATGGAAAGAAATATTTCCTACTTTATGTAGCTAGCCATGTATTAAAAGGAACAAGATTATTATTTTAATTAATATATGCAAGATAAGCAGATATTACACTGTCACACTGTACCAAATGATAATCATTTAGTAAAATTTCTAAGACTACAATGCTACTGACAGATAACAGTGGCTTGTAAACAAAATTAAAACCCTTTTATTGTTTTACTGTAATGATCTTTTAGCAGTAATCCTGCTTAGTTTTGTTTAAGGCTATTTTGAGCACTATGGAGTCACACTCTTCATACTACCATCTCCTTTGGACCAAAATGAAGACTACATTGTGTGAGAAATTTCTGTTTGGGGGGGTTCTTCTTATTGGGCAATGCCAACATATAAAATCACCTCTAATCACTTAGTCTTCCTTCATATATGTACATATAATTGATTAAACTCAAGCTTTCTTTTACATTAGAGATGTTAAGGCCTACCTCCCACACCCTTTGAAATAATATTTCTCCAAGACTCTCTTTCATGATATGACTTGGGAATCCTCCTGAAGGATTTCAGTAAATGGCCGATCTCACTAATGATCATATTAATATTCTAGGCTCTAAGAAATATAAAGACAGAAATGTTGTTACTTCTTTTCGCCATGCCCTATTCCTGGCATTGAAGAAACATGAAACAGAGACTCCCAGCCAACCAAGATGGAGGCGTAGGTGGGCACACTGTGCCTCCTCTCACAACCAAAATTAAGGACAACAAAAATTTAGAACAACAACAACAAAAAAACCCATAACAGATAGAAAATTGAATTGTATGGAAGTCCAAAAACGATTCACCCAGACTGGTAAGAGGGGCAGAGTCCGAGGCTGGTGGAGAGGGATCGAGGCAGGAAAAAGCAGTGGCTAGTGGTCCTGGATGCTCAGGAGGTGGTTAGCACACCCCAGGCGCACAGGCAGTGGTTACCGGGCGTGGGGAGGCAACAAGCAGACCCAGCGAGGTGCACAAGGTGGCTGACCGGGTCACACATTCGCGCGTGCAGATAAACCAGGTGAAAACCATCAGTGAGACAGACTATGCAACCCAGGGCCCCAGGGCCCCAGGGCCCCAGGGCTGGAAAATAAAGCCTAAAAGCACCAATGGAAAACACTTGTGGGGGTTGAAGTGCCGGGAAAGATTCCCAGACTCACAGAGGGGACTGAAATCTGAGAGAGAGCAGAGCAAGCGCCATTGTTCCCTCTCTGACCCCACCCCCACATACAGCATCACAACTCTGCAACTGGGTTGCCCCATCCTGATGAACACCTAAGGCTCTGCCCCTCATACGTAACAGGCACAACCAGACCAAAAAGAAAAAAGAAAAAAAAATGACTCAAAGGAAAGAACAAATGAAACCACCAGAGCCAATACTTTTAAGCGATAAAGACATAGCCCAACTATCAGATGCATAGTTCAAAGCACTGGTGATCAGGATGTTCACAAAATTGGTTGATTTTGGTCACAAATTAGATGAACAAATGAAGGCTATGCTAAGTGAAATGAAGGAAAATGCACAGGGAACCAATTAGGATGGGGAGAAAACTGGGACTCAAATCAACAGTGTGGACCAGAAGGAAGAAAGAAACAACCAAGCAGAAAAGAATGAAGAAACAAGAATTCAAAAAAAAAATGAGGAGAGGTTTAGGAACCTCCAGGACATCTTTAAACATTCCAGCATCCAAATTATAGGGGTACCAGAAGGGGAAGAGGAAGAGCAACAACTGGAAAACTTATTTGAACAAATAATAAAGGGGAACTTCTTCAATCTGGCAAAGGAAATAGACTTCCAGGAAGTCCAGGAAGCTCAAAGAGTCCCAAAGAAGTTGGACCCAAGGAGGTTCACACCAAAGCACATCATAATTACATTAGCCAAGATTAAATGAAGGAGAGAATTCTAGAAGCAGCAAGGGATAAGGGGACAGTCACCTACAAAGGAGTTCCCATCAGACTGTCAGCTGATTTCTCAAAAGAGACCTTCCAGGCAAGAAGGTGCTGGAAAGAAGTATTCCAAGTCATGAAAGGCAAGGACCTACATCCAAGATTGCTCTATCCAGCAAAGCTTTCATTTAGAATGGAAGGGCAGATAAAGTGCTTCTCAGATAAGGTCAAGTTAAAGGAGTTGATCATCACCAAGCCCTTATATGAAATGTTAAAGGGACTTACCTAGGAAAAAGAAGATAAAAAATATGACAGTAAAAAGACAGCAACCTCACAGTTATTAACAACCACACCTAAAACAAAAGCAAACTAAGCAAACAGCTAGAACAGGAACAGAAACACAGAAATGGAGAGCACATGGAGGGTTAGCAACAGGGGAGTTGGAGGAGGAGAGGGGGGAAAAGGTACAGAAAATAAATATCATAGACAGTAGAGAGAAAATAGACAGGGGGAAGGCAAGAATAGTATGGGAAATGTAGAAGCTAAAGAACTTATACATGGACATGAACTAAAGCGGGGGAATGTGGGTGGGAGAGGGTACGCATGGTGGAGGGGAATGAAGGGGGGAATGGGGCAACTGTAATAATATAATCAATAAAGTATATTTTAAAAAAGAAACATGAAACAAATATCTGTCCACTCATTCATTCTGAAAATATTTATTGAGCATCTAGTGTTCGCTAGGCACTGTTTTAGATGCTTGGGACATATTAGTAGAAAAAGAAGGTGGAGGGTCTTATCTTCTAGTGAGGGAAGGTAGTCCATACCAATAAACAATAAGTAACTAGGTTATACAGAAGGTCGAAAGGTGTTTAGTGCCATGGAAAAAGAAAAATTAGATCAAGGTAAAGGAAAGTGGGATTAAAATGTCTACTCTGCTGTACTAGCAGTAGTATGGTCTTAGGTTCAAGTTGACAATCATACTCACGAGATGTCAGAGGCTTCCTTCAGCATCAAATGTAGTGCTGAGCTTTAAAACAGGACACAGGACAGGCAACAAAAAAGCAGCCCAGCAGCAGCAGAGCAGCAGTCTCATGACTTGTGGTATGGCTGCATATCAATGAACATTTGTGATGTGTTTGACAATGCCAGATGATATTGGGTGGGCAGAACCACTTTTTGGGCTTAGACCTTGCTAGCTGAATAGCCCCTTCAAGAGCATGCGATGAGCTTCCATTCATTCTCCATCACAGCTACCTCCCACTAGTAACAGTCTCAACAACAAAGTAATACAGGTACTTGTGCCACTACATAGAAATGCAGCAGGATTCTCTCGGAGTATAGGTGTACTCCTGTACATAGCTTGAGTTCTTATTGCAAGGAGGATTATAGAAAGGGCCACATCCCCAGGCACCCCCTGAGTCTAGAGAAAAGGCCCCAGAACTGTTACCCCTTTTTTTCCCAGGACTGCATGCAGTATATGGGGAGACAGCCTGAAATTTTAAGCAGGGTGGTATCTGGTGGTGCCTCATTGAGAAGGCAGTATTTTATCAAAGCTTGAATGGAGTTGAGGGAGTGATCTACACAGGTGTCTGTGGGAAGAGTACTGCAGAGAGAGAAGCTGGTCAAAGACCCTAAGGTCTATTAAAGGAATTCGCTTTGCTTAAGGAGCAGCAAGAGTAAACAGGGGCCGATGACAATTTCAGAGAGAATGGAGAAGCAGATCATGTAGCATCTTGTTCCCCATGGTTCAGACTTTTGACTTTTGCCATGAATGAAATAGGTTCACTGCAGGAATTTGAACAGAGGAGGGATATGAATATATTTAAATTTTTTTGAACCTCAGAAAATGTCTCAAAAGAATATTTACTTGCTTTTCATCTTCAATTTCATCTGGAAGATAATTAAAATCCACTACCAGCACAAAATATAAGGTGCTCCACTGAGAAAGAGGTGCCCCTTGTGACTCCGTCATGTAAAATAAGGTGCACAACCCTTGTCTGGGTCCGCTTCCGTCTTTTCCTGCAACCCTCCCATCTTGCGTAAACCTCTGTGCAAAACCAAAGCTAACCCTCTCCGTCATGTTAAAAAAAAAAAAGACTGGTTTGGCAGTTTCTTACAAAACTAAACATATTGATACCAGATGATCCAGCAATCACACTCCTTGGTATCTATCCCCAAGATGCTGAAAACTTGTGTCCAACAAAAACCCGCACACTGATATTTTTACCAGCTTATTCATAGTTGCCACAACTTGGAAGCAACCATGGTGTCCTTCAGTAGGTGAGTGGATAAATAAAGCATAGTACATCCAGACTAGGAACATTATTCAGTGCTAAAGAGATGAGATATCAAGGCATTAAAACACGGAGGAAATGTAAACACATATGACTAAATAAAAAATGCCCATCTAAAAAAGCCACGTACTTGTGATTCCAACTACAATGAAAAGGCAAAAGTATGAAGACAGTGAAAACATCAGAGGTTGCCACAGGCTGGACACGGGGGATGAAGAGCAGAACACGAAGGACTTTTAGGGCAGTAAAAATGTAAGATAGTGTGATAGTAGATACATGTCATTATGCATTTGTCTAAAATCACATAATGTACACCAAGAGTGAGCTCTAATGTAAACTATGGACTTTGGGTGACTAAGATGTGAAATTCTAGGTTTCTCAATTGTAGCAAATGCATCACTTTGGTGGGGAACATTGAAAATAGGGGAGTCTTCACTCTAAAAAAAATAAAGCCTTAAAAAAGAGTACTTTGACTACTGTGGTGAGAACAGCCTTTAGGTTAACAATAAATGGGAACAAAGAGGATAGTTAGGGGCTATTGCTCTAACCCAAGCAAGAAAGGACTGTAGCAGTGCACTGACTAGAAGTGGCTAGATTCTGGATGTCTCCTCAAGGCTGAGCCAGGAGGATTTCCCAGAAGTTGAAATGTGATTTGAAAGAGTCACAGGTGACCCCAGTGGTTCTGGCCTGAGCGACAGCAAGAGCGGTGCTGCCAATAACTGATACGGAGAAGACTGAGGATAGAGAAGGTTCGGAGTGCACATCAGAAGCTGGGTTTTGAAATGTCTTTGAGATATCCTGTCATCCTCTTGATGATACCATGTCAGGACATTTCAGTCTGGATTAAGGAGGGAAGTTCAGGCTAGATATACCCATGTGATAGCTTTGGATAAATAAATGGAATTTTAAGCAAAAGAGAGGATGAGATCTTCAAGGGATTGAGTACAAATAGAAAAAAGAGCACCGGACTGATCCAAGGTGTTCTAACCTTAAGAGGACTGGCAAAAGATGAAGAACTCACAGAAGAGCCTGACAGAGATGCCAAAAAGGAACAGCAGGCCAAGATTTGTTTAAGTACCTTAAGTCAAATGATGTCAAATACTCACAATAGGTCATGTAAGATGAGGACTGAGAACTGACCACTGGACTTAAGGAACAGACATCACTGGTGACAGTGACAAGAACATTTTTAATGAAGCAGTTATGGGAAAAAGCCAGTCTGGAGTGGATTTAAGAGAACATGAGAGGAGAGTAATTACAAAGTGAATACAGACCGGTCGTTTAAAGGGCTGTCCTCCAAAGGGGAGCAGACAAACAAAAAACAAAGTGGGGAGACAGGTGGGGAGGCAGTTGGCGAGAAATTGGGGCATGATTTGTGAGAGGGAGAAGTGCCAGGCTGTCCATATGCCGGGGGGCTGATCCAGGAGGCGGCTGCAATGGGCAGTGTGGGCTGGTCGCGGGGGGACTGCTTGTGTGCTGTCCTCAAGAAGGCAAGAAGGGGCGAGATCTGGATCTCAAGCAGAGGGCAGCATCAATTTTATTTTTTGCATCAGTTATATACAAACATCTGTAAAAATAGGGCTTTGCTCATTGTATATGAATCTATTTGGTCAGGGCTGAAGTTATATCTGTTAACTTAATACACTCATATAATCCAGACAAACCTAACATTTCTTGAAGCACTTTATTTTAAAGCTATTCAATAAACTCATAGAGTAATTTCATTTTGTATATACTTTGGTACTGGTAAGGAATATTTGCTTTCGTAAAATTCAACAGCTCACTCGGCATAAGTAAATGTTAGGGAGGAAAAGCAGGTCAAGGCAGAGATGTACTGAGAACTCTGCATGCAGAGCAGCAGCAGCAGCGCTTCCGTCAGTATTCTGGGCAGAGGGCAGAAATGCAGAGCTTAGTTCTTTATGTGGAAAGGTAATTTTCCAGTACTAATTATTCTATACAGAATCCATCTTTCTGATATATAGTATGCACAATTCCCTGAGTTCTAAAACAATGGGTGCAAGTATTAAACTTTGCTTTTCTTTGATGAGTCAAGTTCATCCTGTAAAGGGAAGAGTAAGTGAAATAAGGCAGACAAGGAAAGACAAAGATTGCGTGATCTCACTTATATGTGGAATCTACAAAAGCTGAGCTCATGGTAACAGACAGTAGAACAGAAGGGTGGTTACCAGAGGCTGGGAGGTGAGGGGAAAGGGAGGATAATGATCAAAAGCTACAAACTTTCAGTTTTAAGTTAAGTAAGTTCTAGAGAACTAAGGTACAGCATGGTGAGTTCTAGAGAACTAATGTACAGAATGATACTGTATTATATAATTGACATTTGCTAAGAGAGTAGACTTTAAGCATTCTGAACACACACACACACACACACACACACACACACAAGACAGCTGTGAGGTGATAGATATGATATGTTAGTTAAATTATGATCATCATTTCATGATATATGCAGATATTAAAACATCACACTGTCCAGGGATGTCCAACCTTTTGGCATCTCTGGGCCACACTGGAAGAAGAATTGTCTTGGGTCACACATTAAATACCTTGTGACATGTAATTACAAAAAATCTCATGTTTTAAGTAGCTTTACAATTTTGTGTCAAGCACCATTCCCAGCCATCCTGGGCTACATGAGACCCGCGGGCCACAGGTTGGACACCCCTGCAGGTTGTACACCTTAAATGTTTATGATTTCTACTTCTCAATCATACCTCAGTAAAGCTGGGGGAAAACTATCTCAGTGACTCAGGTGAGACTGTCATCCTCCAAGTAGCTCCAAATTACTGTGCTTGTTTAAGTAACTGTTTTTAAATTTTTATTTTAGTTTTTGTCAGTTTGCTTCTCAGTTTACCTGCTAACATGCTTACTGCTAGACTCCACAGTCTCGATGGCAAACACAGCACTTGGCCCACTGTTGGTGCTTATGGTAGGCGGAATCACAGCAAAATGGTGACCTCACCTTATGCTGGCAACTCCTAGGGCAAAATGGGCTTTGCAGATGTGATTAAGTTAAGGACCTTGAGATAGAGAGTTATCCTGAGTTCCTTAAGCCTAATCTACTCAGCCAGGTTGTTATAAACAGGGAACCTTTCCCAGCTCTGGTCAGAGAGATTCAATGATGAAAAAAGGGTCGGAAAGATGTGATGTGAAGACTTGACCAGAGTCTTCAGTGCTATTGCTGGCACTGAAGAGAAAGGACAGGGTCTGGGAGCCAAGAAACACCAGTGGCTTCTGGAGGCTGAGAAAGGGCAAGTTATCTACCAGTCTCCCTTAAAGCCTTCAGGAAGGAACACAGTCTCATCAACACCTTAATTTTAGCTCAATAAACCCCATTTTGGACTTCCGAATCTCTAAAGCTGTAATAAAATTAACTTGTATTGTTGTAAGTCACTAAATTTGTGATCATTTGTTACAGCAGCAACAGAAAAATAAACTCATTTTCTGAATGAATGAATGAATGAACAAATGAAGTAGTTGCACAATACTCGAGCTGTTGCTGGTGAGAAAAATAAACTGCCCTGTCAGTATTCTGGACCTCCAACCCCTGCTTCAAGCTAAGCAGCTTAGCTCTTTTTTTTTTTCTCTCTCTCTTATTTGTTCATGCATCTGGGTAAGATTTTGTTTGAGCAAAGGTTTCCAAGGGCGAGAATGGAGGAAAAAAAATGCTTTTGAAAACCGGTGGTACGATGGCAGAGTACAGAACATGTATCCAGAAAACCTCTGAGCCCCTTAATGAGGTACGTCAAACAAGCCAGTTAATCCCTCTGAGCAGCTGTTTACTGTCAAATGAGAACAATTGTAACTTTTCCCTCACCCACTTCATGAAGTACTGATGACAATCAAATTAAAACTTTTCATACTATAGATGCTGTGGTTTATGGGTTTTGAATTGCTAGGAAACCAGGGAAACAAAGTGCTTCAAAACTGTTTGAAAAAACTGTGAAAGAACTTTATAAGTTAATCCTCCATAAACAAAGAGTATGACTTTTACTACGTTGGTATTTTGACTCATTTGGGTTCAGATGCATTTTCCAATGTATTTCTTAGTTCTGTGTGTAGCATAGCTTCAGTCAAGAGACCACCGATTTCCAATTAAGTGAGGAGTTCCAATGTATCAACAAATGTTTATCTGTGTTTTCTTTCTCTTCCTCTACTCTGGAAACTCCAACAAGGGTTTACGGGTGTCTGAAGGTGTGGGCGCATACGCACACACATACCCACTGGAGATAGAAGGATGAAACAAAATGTCCCTGTTTATGACTTCTCTAAAATGTATCTTTTCAGTTTGCGTAATCATCTCACTGTTTTTTCTGTAACACTCTCTGCTTCTGCACATGAATTTTCCTTTGGCTACTTTGTTTTAGCACGGTGCAACTTTTCTCTTTAGGTCACACTCATTGCCTGATAACCTTTCATTTTGTGATAACCTTTCCTTGCACAGACATATTAAACTAATCGTACTGTAGATAGTTCTAGATTTTATTTTTATTTACAGACATTTATTGTGTCCCCCAGGTAATCCCCACAACACACACAATTTCCACAACGTTTTCATCGCTAAAATTTGCCTTCAGATTATTTACATGATGAAAACCCAGTGAGAAATCTGTATGCACTGTTAGAGCTGCGCAACAGAAACAGCCCTAGTAGAGGGAAGTAGTAGTGACTGAAATTCATACTCACTTGTGAATGACAGGTATAGCAGGTCTTTCTTTGGGGGGGAGCAGGTTTTAACAGTGGCAGATAGCACTGGAAAGGTTCTCTAAAGGAGGAGATGGGGGGAAAGTTACAGGAAGATGAGGCTGGAGATTCAGAAGGCAAAGGTCTTACCTAAATCTCATTTTTGTTAGAATCAATCTCAGCACACCCCAGTGGAATATTCATCCATTCATCAGTTCTTCCTGAACATAAGAGCCTTCCTTACAGTAAAAGCCATGCGCCAGGAAAAGGAGCTGCTGTGCCTCTAAAACAAACTGTTTACTCGATCTCAACATGTGTTATAACACAGAAATGACTTTGCAGACTTCTTTCCTTTGGTAGAAATGAACATGTGTGCAGCCCAAGAATATCAGGGGAATATATGCTATCCGAGAAACCAACAGATTCCAATCCTCTAAGCTTGGAAGAAAAACAAATTTTCCTACAAGTGTGAGAAGCGATTTTAAAGTGTGCATTGCTAGGGTCCACATTACAGACTCCTCAAGGTTGAAAAGGTAATGAATTGTCTCTGTAGCTCATTTTCTTTATGCACAGATCTACAAAAATGCTATTAAGACTGCCCAAACAGAAAAAAGCAGCTGCTGCCAAAAACAACATCCATCTTCTCTTTAATCTTGAATGCCAGTTAAGAGAAGCAGGCAGTTGCCTTGTAGGCCAAATGTGCTTTGGAAGAGAGTCAAGAGCCAGGAAAGCGAGTTACCAAGACACAGGTGTAGTACTCAGTCCTGAGTTCATACGAACCACAGACTTCAAAAATAATCTTGAAGAAAACCCACAACAGATCCTTGTTCAGTAAATAACCATTTAATTCTATATAGCCTCATCCTTCAGGTATTTTGGTTTTTAAAAATTTACCCTTAAGCACTAAGAGAAAATATCCAATCATCCTACACACACTCTTCTCTAGTGATTATCCATAATCTCAAAGGGGCAAAGGAACAACTTAGGAGATTTTTTTTGTTTTTTAAACTTTACTGCTATCAGGAAAGCAGATGTTAACAGTGTACTTAAGTGAAACTCAAACCAGCTTGAAATCCAAATTGGTACCTTAAAATCTTGTGAAGATACTATTCAACCTCCTTCCTTGTAGATCCTTTTGTGAAGTTAAATAAAATATTTTCAAATATGAATAATCACTACAATATGTGATGAATATAATCTCTCAACAAAAACTGAACATCCCAGAAAGGAATTGCTTAACATAAAAAGGTAGATGATGACTTTCATGCAAAAGAAGAAATTAAGGATTTTGTTAGTCCATCTATGGGAAAATCACCCTATGATAGTCAGTCCTTAATCTAAATGTAAATACCAAAGAGGAAATCACTCATATATATTGACCCTGACTAAAGGCCACACATAGGATGAACAGTTTGCAGATACTATTTCATATAGCCTTCCCATCACCCATGTGGATGTTATTACCCCATTTTGCTGGTGAGTAAAACAGGATTCAATGAGATTAAGCAACTTGCTCATTGCCACTCTGCTAGTAAATCCCCAGGCTGAGTTTAAACAAAGAACTACACAGTTTTGGAAATAAAACTACTGGGCCAGTCAGAAACAAAACTGATTTCATTTATATTTAATGAACTACTTAATTTTTCTTAAAATGCTTATGCATTGGAAGGCATATAGGTCCCTTTATCTAAATCAGTTTCTAATTGAAACCACAATGCCAAGTTACTACTAGGCTGGGTAAACAAATAGTATAGGTAAATCAAGTTACACTTTGCTGCAGCTTAAAGAAAATCACATAGCTAGCCCTGGCTGGTGTGGCTCAGTGGACTGAGTGCTGGCCCATGAACCAAAGGGTTGCTGGTTCAATTCTGAGTCAGGGTTGCAGGCCAGGTCCCGGGTAGGGGGCGTGTGAGAGGCAATCACACATTGATGTTTCTCTCCCTCTCTTGCTCCCTTCCTTCCCCTCTCTCTAAAATAAATAAATAAAATCTTTTAAAAGGGGGGATATAAAATCACATAGCTAGAGAAATGGGAGTACCCCCCCAAAATAGTAACAAGTTGTTCCTTCTGATAAAAACAAAATGATTGCTTTCAGACTTTTAAGAAGAGCTACTTATTCATTCAATAAACATGCACCTGATAAATACACAGACATAGAGGATATGATCTTTGGTTTCTGGAAGTGCAAACTACTAGGAACCACAACAGGCCAATAGAGTATGAGAGGTATAGGACCCAGGAAGGACAGATAAACCTGACTTTGGGGGCTGGGGGAGGAAATTAAGGGAGGGGCTCAGAGGCAGCTCCATGGAAGAGGTGACATCTTCTTCAAAGGTAAGTAAGAAGAGCTAGATAAAAAGGAGCTGGGTGAAGACCCCTAACAGAGGAAGTAGTGGGTACCTGCAGAAGAGAAAGTACATTTTCACAGAACTTCAGGTTTATGATACCATTGGAAAATGAGTTTCAAGGAAAAAGCAAATAATAGATGAGGCTAGGGAAATGTTCAGAGGCCCTCCCAACTTTACTAACTGACTTTTTTTATTCTAAAGGCACTGGGGAGCTGCTGAAGGACTTTAAGCAGGGGAGTGTCAACATCTGACTTATTTCTGAAAGGTTGATCCAGTGTCAGAATAAAGGATAGAATGCAGGGCAGGAGGCCAGAAAGGAGGTCACTGAAATCATCCAGAGCTGAAGCAAAGAGGGCCCCAACTCCGGCAGTGGCAGCGGGAATGGAGAGAAAGACATAAAATTCAACAGGACATGGAAGTAGAGTGGAAGGGCTTGGGGACTTACAGGCATGAGGGAGGTTAAACGTGGAGGAGCCTCAGATGACTTCCAGGGTCCAGTTAGGTGACAGAAAAAAAAAAGTGGTGCTTTTCATTGAGCCAGGATATGAGGAGAGCGAGCAGCTGGAGACTAGAATTGATCACCCCAAATCCTAAAGAATAGCATCATATAAGGAGGAGAAAGAACTATCTGTACAGGAGAATTGAGAAATAGAAGCCAAATACATGAAAGACAAAACAGTTGATTGTGGAGTACTATGGCCAATGGAAAAGAATGTACAAAATGGAGAGAATGATCAATAAAACAAGCACTAAGAGATGTGAACCTGATGCTTGTTGTGGGGTACCTAGTGGAGTTGACCTTGATGAAGACAGTTTTCAATGGACCACAGGAGTGAAGAGCCACATGAGTTCAGAGGCTTTGCCACTGTGTGAAAATCCCTCCAAATGACCTCTACCTCAGGCTAGAATCTAGGTCCTCCGTGTTCAAATTTGCTATTATTTTTGATAAGGACATACATGATAGAATAAGCCTTTGTGCTAGCAGTAGAGATTACTTCATTAGAAATGATAGTAACGTATAGGTCATTAGTTATTCATAAATACAGGTATTTAGCAGTTAAATAAAAGTAGAGGGGAAAAATCCCCCTAGACAGTATAATCCACTGTATTTTAGAAAGATGCTAGTTGATGACTAATCCTAATCAGTTTTATGAGGGCGATAATATGCAACAAATGAAATAAGTCATAAAAACTTGTGGGTGTTAGCTCAATGTTGAACCCAGATGTACATATCTGTTGCCAAGTCTTTTTGCTTTATTAATATATTTTCAAAGAAATAAGAGAGACAGGCTCCCAACATTGGCTAAGGTGTAGGAACATAGCAAAAAAAAAAAAAAAAAAAAAAAACCAAGGCAGTTCTGAAATCCGCATACCGAGTTTCAGCACTCCATGGGCACCCGTTCTTCTGGGATGACATTGTTCCCTATCGTGTCAAATAGTTGCTTGTGACACTGAACCACCCTGATAAGCTTTCCAAAAACAGCTACAAAAACATAAATTGTAATTCATACTCTTCCAACTATGTGACTCACTTCTGAATGGAATGCTACTTGGCCGTAAAAAAGAAGAAAATTTTACTTTTTGCGACAGCATGGACGGACCAGGAGAACATGATGCTAAGCGAAATAATCCAGTCAGAGAAAGACAAATACCAAATGATCTCACTCATATGTGGAATCTAAGAGCAAACTGAACTAACAAGCAAAATACAGATAGACTCATAGATGGATAGCAGCAGGCTGATGGTTCGGGGTGGGGGGGGATCAAGCTAAAAAGAAAAAGAGAAAGAACTCACCAACAGGGACAGCAGTGTGGTGATTGGGGGTGGAGGTGGAAAAGGGTATGGGGGGGTAAATGGTAATGGAAAAAATACAGCAATAAACAAACAAACAAACTGGACTTAGAATCAGCTCTTCAACTCTCCCTCTAACAAAATGTTAAGCAAATATCTTCTAAATGAAATAAGAACATTACTCTCATTAAACTAAAAAAAAAAAAAAAAACAAACAGCAATTCTTCAAAATCTATAAAACCTTTTGATCTTCAAACAATTGAGAGTTGGAAAATAAGCGTAGGGCTCCAGTGGCTCTCTGATCGTGTGCTCTGATTTGGACAGAATGCCTGAACTTCCAAGAACTTCTCACATATTTTCCCATACAGGTGTAATTAAATGTGTTCAGATGTCTTGTCAGATTACCTACTGGGAGTCTAACAAGTTTGGTCCCGTAGGACCTTTAAATTTGAAGAAAAGTTACTCTCAGAAAACAGCTCAGGAAATCTCCAACGAAGTTTTTTTTTTTCCCTGCAATTGGGCTTCTGACTACATTAAAATAAATTAAATCACTGCACTCTGCTTTAACTGCCCCCAAATAGCATCAAAACCACAATTTCAATCATGTTCTTTGTCACATCAGATGACAAGTTCAATTTGCAAAGGTCACGGCAGGAACTTTCCCGATTTTGCAAGGTATGCTGGACACACCAACTGCCTTTGGTTGAACTGTGTAAGGTGTTGAAATGCTCCCCCCATTTCGTGGAAGGTGCTCTGACTGCAACAAGGGGAGTTGACAGCTTTATGTTTAGATCAAAGTGCAATTATCAGGTTAGGAGTATTTACGTAGAATGCAGATTCCTGGGCATTATGAGGTATCCAATTTTCTGAAGGTGTATCTCAGGAATGAACACTTTTAACAAGCCCTTCATGTGATTCTTAGGTGCTCTTTAAAGTCTGAGACAGGCTAGTTAGGCAGTTCTTGTTCATGGGTGCTATTTCATTACAGAAAACAAATAAACAAAAAGGTCTTAGATATATATATGCAAGGTGGTATTTGGCTCAAGGGCTACATATCAGACGCTCCTGATTTAGAGCAACCTGAAAAAAAGAGAAGTTACTGTAAATGTAACGAGTGTGGTGGATACTGAGGATTGGCTCTTTCAGTTCCCAGTCCAGCTCTCTCCTAGCATATCTCTCTGAACTATAGTGGCTACACAACTGAAATCTGTATTGCTTGGACTCCTTTGCATTTAGCTACAGCTGCAGATGTGATTAGGTGTCACCAACCAGGTACCACCTTGCACAAATCCTTGACATGAGAAGTTGGAGGCAACCTGCCTCCAACATGCATTTTGCTGGCTTGGTTGGTGTTGGAGGCAACAAGACCATGCAATCAGTAGTAGCAGTAAGAGCTTCTTGAACCGGCTGTGGAAGCTTCAGAGACAGAGGTGGGCATAACTGGGATCTAGGTGCTGCAGTGTTCTGGAAGCTCACTCTGCTCTCCTAGCCCTCCCAGCGGTTTTTATAAGGCATCAAATACATTTCGATATATCCCTTTTTGTTTTACTAAGTAGAGTGGATTATACTTTAAGTTAATAAGCACTTACTCCTCATGAAGTTTAGTCTAAACTTACCTTTGGAATTTTCCATTGGTATTTCAAAATTGAAATTGTAAAATAAGAATCATATTAGAATTTTTTAGAAGAGCAATTTTTGACTGGCAACCCATAAGAATGTTAATGCAATTCTACCCCTTGAGGCACAACAAAGCATTTACCTTTGACACACCCAGGAAATGTTCCTATGGATATCTATCTACCACCGAAGCACAGTAAATTGCAAGCAAGTTCATTGCTTATCAAAGAGATGGTGTTTAGAATAGAACAACATCAGCAAAAGTGAGACCTAGATGCAAATCAGTTTTATCACTCACATGTTGTTACTGAAACAAACTATGGAAGTTCTCCTAGCCTCAGTTTTCTTGCAGTGATCATATTTGAGTTTTTGAAAGATGAAATAAGACAGTTACGTAAAGCACCCACAACAGGAATGGCACATCACAGATCAAGACATGACTTGTTAACGCTATAGTTATTATTTATTTTATCATCCTCACTAATGCTCCCGATGTTGACTTCATGTCCTGCTTCCCCATAGATTAAAGATCAGCACAGGAAGGTGATAAAAAGATGTTGTGAAACTGCCCCCTGAGCTTGGATTGGATCAGCTCCCCCAAAGCAGGCAGGCTCCTCTCCACCTGGTGCAAAAGTGAGGCCCAATTGTTTGGGCAATGGGTGAATGTTAACCTAAATTGCAGAGTTTCAAAAGTCAACTTTAGCTTCAGCAGTAAATCCAAAACAGCTTTAGAAAACAGTGTGTTTAACCCATGCACGGAAAAAGAGCAGAGAGTGTGGGACTGGGAGGCAGTGATTCTAGAAACAAGCTGCCTGTGTTTTCATCTCATTTCTGCCACTGACTAGCCTTGTGGCTTTTACAAAGTGATTTCATCTTCCTGTGCTTTAGTTCCCTCACCTGTAGCACATGCACAATACAGAACCCACCTTACAGCCTCACTGAGGACCAAATTAAGTTATGTGTGCTAATGGTACATAGTACCTGAAAATAGCACACCTTCATAGATGCCCACCACATTTATTATCATTGATAGCTTTTCAACCATACCTAGAACAAGCATCCCCAGTAATGTCACTTCCAAACTGGAAGCACATGGTTCAAGCCAAAAATCAGGGCACTTCATCTTTGACTCTTTCCACAACCAATCTGTCAAATTCTATTAGTTCTATCAGCGAAATATATTTTCAAACATTCCCTTCTCTCCATCATTCCTGCCTGAAAGACTGAAAACACCCTCTAAATAGCCTTCTTTGCTTTTATGCTTTTACTTGCAATAATGTGATCTTCTGCAAATGAAAAACATCACTGTTTGCTTAGTCTCTGAATGCCTACCCACCACACTTACAATGACATGTGAGCCCCTGACCAAGGCCTACAGATGGTAAGTAGCAGAGACCCAGCTCCATGCTCGTATCTCACCAGGCCCTCTCTCCTCACCATACTCCAGCCACACTAGACTTTTTTATGGTCCTCAAACACACAAAATATTCCTGCTTTAAAACCTTTGCGCTTGGTGCTGCAAGCTCTCCCTCTTGGGCTCTGCAAAAGGCAAGTCCTTCTCTTCATTCAGGATTCAGTTCAAATATCACCTTTTCAGAAAAACCTTTCTAGGTAACCTAAGTAGCTTCAATAGTCATATCACTGTTTTATTTCAACTGAAATAAAATTTTCATCAGAAATTATCTTCATATCTCAGTTGGTTTACTCTTTTATCACTTGTCCCTTCTGACGAGAATGTTAATAGTGTGAGGGTGAGGATTCTACTTTTCTTTCTTTTTTATTGAACTTATTGGCAAGGATTCTATTAGTCTTGTTCATCATTCTTAGCTCTAGCACCTTAAACTGCTACTTACTCATCTGTGGATTTCATGCATTGCAAACTGCTACTAAACTACCCACAAAAATGCTCCTAGGATCAATTTCTCTTTTATATAGGGTGGTAACAAGCTCTAAATTGTTTAAGAGAATATACTCAGTATATGAAATTGGGCAGAGATGAAGTCTGGATAATGCAGGATTCAGTCCTCAGCAGATGGTGTCCATATTCACACAATGGCATTGCAATATCACCCACCAGTTTTGCTTATTATCTGTCTCCTGCACTTGAGTTTGAGCACCATAAGGCAGGTTCTTTCAGATCCTCACTGTTTTGTTCAAATGGCAGTGCTGAGCACAAAGAAGCCTCTCAAAAATATTTTTAAATTGGTGAATGAAGGATAAACATAAGGGTTTTGTCATCAGTTGGGCTTAAACCATAGTCCTACTTCTCTCTTGGGTCCCATAACTGCAAAATCCTAATGATGACAAATATAACATTACAATATTCCCTTAATAACCCAAAATGTGACATTAGCTAAATGCTTCTCAGATTGAACTTTTAATCATTTTCTTTGTACCTTTAAATACTTCTCTAGCTCCATGAAAATGGAAAATTTGGACATAAAGTAAGGGGTAGACTGTAAACTCCATAAAGAGCAGGAACAATGCAACTGTTCTGCACACAATTGTATCTCTAGCCTCTTGGCAGTGCTTTGCTGAGTAAAGGATCAATAAACAATTTTTAATACATAAACAACCAGTGGAAAATGCCTTTCCTGGTAGATGTGGCAAGAAAGTGTAATAATAAGCCAAAATGCTAACCTGCCTTCACAGAGCTCCCTTTCTAACAGAACTAGGTAAATATAATATGGAGTTACTTTCCTTTGTTGACCCAACAGGGGCCATGCATATACATATGTATATGCAAACGCATATGCATATATGTATATGTATATGCAACAAATGTATATACAAAGTATATACATTTTTAATGTATATACTTTCCTACAATAAGTTCAATGGAAGTCACTGAGAAGTCTAAAATTCTGTAGTTTATTTAGAATTCAGTACAAAACTATAAGTTTCTCCATTTCTCCAATGAGCTGCAATCTCTCAAGATTTCTAAAGCAGCCATTCATTAAAAAATTACTCATTGTGGTTTAGTGTTGGAAACACACAAAGAATAGGGTTTTACTTGAGATCAAACATGTTCAGAAGTGATGACATTGGTTAAGCTTTTAAATGCTAATCTTATAGCTCCCAAAGCACTGGTTGATTATTATCTATCATTCCTACTACAGCAGACAAAATAATAATAATAATAATAATAATAATAAATTTCATACAGCTGAATCCTTTATGTCATCCAGACCCATTCCTAGTTTGTCTAAAGAATGAAGTCAATGACCTTTTCTTCAGAACAACATGGGTGTAGGATTGCTGCTCTCCTCTCAGTGACGTGTTTTCTTTTATTCTGACTTTCCCCGATATCCAAGAAGTTGTGCTCAGCATTCTCCATAAAAGAGTATGTAGGAGAAGACTCCAAATTCAGCAGGGAAAAGAAGATATACGACAGGAATAAAAAGAGAGGACTTTTTACAATCTATCAGATGTGAGTACTATCGTCACACTATCTATTAATTTTTAAAAACGTTTTGAGATCACAATCTTCAAAGTAAATGTAAACTATGTTGTGTTCTGATTCTTCCCTGAAGAAGAACCAAGAATACTATCAATTAAGCTTCCTAGTTTAAAAATCAAAAGAAGAATATGTAGACGACATTTTAAACCCTGAAAACCTTCCTCTCAATAATGCTGGGGGGAAAGAAAGGAACTTTCCTCTTGGGGCAGAAAAGAGGGTTGGGTAGATAATAATCATCACTGTCCTGTGGCTCCTTTTCAAAGCAGCTGCTCATCTGAGGACTCAAATAAAAGTGGAGGAAAAAATGTAAACAGGGAGACTGCTTGCATAGCAAAGAGATTCTCTCACCATATGGGAGACCATGAGTACCAACTTACCAGGAAATGAAGAGAGGACCTTGTGAGCAGTGGATCCAGCTCAACGAAATTTAAAAGATATGTTGCAGCTGCTGTAAGATTTAAGAGACAAATCTGCACAAACCATTTTGCACATTTACTTCATGGCTTAATTTTGGAATGATATCCCCTCTTTTCATTTATAGTATTCTTTGGATATTACTAAAAACTTGAAAAGCTCTATGGGTGCCGTAGAAATATAAACCTTCCAGTTCTACATCCAAAACCAAGAAGCTTACCTGGTTAACCAAAATAAAAAATAAAAAATAAAATAAAATAAAAGGGCCATGCTACAAGGTTGTATAACTTTGAAAATGTCAGGACTTTGAGAACTTGGCATCAAGAATAGCCCACAAGTGAATTTTTTAAGGATGTAAAATCTCAGCAATGTGACTTTGGAGCACTGTATAATAAAACAGCACTATTATTGCCTTGGTAGCTTCTGATCGTAGATTAAATTTGTGTCTCCTAATCACAAGTGAACTTGAAAACATCATTTCTTGTTAATCCTCCAACTCTGTCCTCCACATTTAAATATATCTTTGACCTTAAGTACTGAAACATTATTTAGTCTAAATTGCTTAATCACATGTCTTAAATCCATAAATGCCATTCAGATTGGACCATCTAAAAATTCTTATATTGTCATATTTCTATCTTTCATCATTTGCTAGACAGAGATTACACACATCAGTATCCAAAACTACACAACATACTGCCTTGTCTACTGCACGGGCTAACTATTAACCAGCACAAACCGTGGGAAGAAAATTTGAAAGGAAGCATCTTGAAGAGGGGTAACCTGGGTGGAAGAATCCATTCACTGTATTTATCAGTCTTATAATTATACATTAAAAACGCATCTAGGCAAATGAAGGAAGATGACAGTAGCACCAACAAAAAGCAAGGGATTGGGAGGAGCACACAACTCAGCTTCGATGCTAACTAATTGTGAGATGCTGAGCAACTTGCTCAACCTCTCTAAGCCTACCTTCTCCTTCTGTACAATGAAACCATCACAGACCACCCTCTCAGGTGGAGAGAATTAGGAGATATAGCATGTAACAAGCACACTTAGGTGGGAACCTGGCACATCCAATGAGCATCAGAATCAACATTTTCTTCATCATCATCAATAGTACTAAGCCCTAAAATCTTTTCTGGCTTATTAACCCTTTGTACGTCTTATGTTAGTGAGCACCAACTGGTACTTGCCATTCAACCACTGTGTCATGTCCTTAAAGATGGCAAGCAACTTGCCCTACCCACATCTCTTTTAAGTCTATCCTCTTCTACAGCCCAAGTGGCCCATTTATGATTTCTCTCTCTGAACAGAATAATATTGGAACAATTGTGTTTGTGTGGAGCAGTGGCACTTGCGTAGTTACATTTGTTTCCTACTGTCATCAGTGCATAACAGTAATATCCTCCTACCTTCCACATCACCCTCTTTGCTGTCAACCATGTGTCAACAAGGTCGGTAAGCATAAACTTGTGAAATACCTAAATCCATGCTACTAATGCTAAGAGATGTTCAGAATGCTGATTGACAGTAAAAGATTTTGTCAAAAATACACCTGGCATGATCTATAACTCCTAGTTTGGTTCAGAAAATCTTTACTAAGATTTGAGTGCTGAGCCACCAGCTGGGGGTACCAATATGAGGCAATTTAGCCAGATAGACAGGTAAGTAAAAAGATAATTTCAGGATGTTTTAAGCACACATTTTTTTTTAATACTATAGGAGCACAAGGTAGGGTCACTATACACAGTGTGGGTGGGGGCAGGGAAGAACGGCAAATGGACTTTAGGCAGGGCTTCTGATAGTAGGATCCCTCTCAGCCAGATGACCGGAGAGGCTCTCAGGGCCTTTGAGACTGAGGGCAGTGTGGTGGGCATCTCACTGTACCACTGTTCCTAGTCAGGTGACACTGGAATGAATTTACCACTCGGGGTGTGGTAGAGATTAGCACCACCCAAATCACAGACAACCTGTATAACTGCTTGAGGGTTTGGACTTTACCCTGCAGGTAATGCAAAGTCACTAGAAGATTTTAACCAAGGTAGGTACATTATCAGACTTCTGTTATAACTCTAGACTATATGCATTAGAGAGAATCTTTAAAATTACAGAATTTACCATTCATTTTGTTGGATAATGAAATGAATTGCCACAGAGGGATTAAACCATCAACACCAAATGAATTCAGAACATGGATCTCCCATGCTGTCAGCAAGGTCTTCTGACCTCTCTGAATCACCCTTCAAATGTCAGGACACACATTTTCAGGGGAAGATGCAAAATTAAGCCCCTCTGTAACCCAGCTCTTCTAACTAATTTATAAAAATAATACATGCCAATGATTCTGTCTCATTTTCCCTTGGTACTTAAAAGAATGAACTTTAAGTATTTTTTTTTCTGGTTCTCATTTAAAAGAGATTTCACTTCTTGATTTTACAGTCTTGGTTCAAGTTTTTGTGTTAGATCCTACTCCATACAGAACCCAAAATTACTTCACACATTTGCACCTTTTTGGGTTGGTAACTTAATTGCTGAGGTAGCAATAGTCAAAGACTCAGTCAAGAAACTTCCAGAAACAGCCTTTAAATTATACAATGTCAGAAAACAGAAACTGTTTTCTGTCTTTTACAAGTGCTTGAACAAGTCCACATTCCATCAAAAGGAACTTAAGAGTTTAATGTTTTGTCAAAGAGCAGAATGCTTGTTTACCTGAAGTAATGGACTGATCAAAGGACCTTGTGTCTCTCTTGATGGATACGGAACTCAAAGATTGACCTAGATAATCAATCAATCCCTTAAACTCTAAACACAATCACCCATAAGAAAATAAACCCTGAATTCATAATGAAAACAACACCTAACTGTTGACCATACATACTTACCTAGTTCAACACATGTCTCTCCCCTCTCCCCCAAAAAGGCTGTAAATGCGAATGAATTTTCCGGCAGCTAACATTTCACTAGGGTTTTTTGGGGTATCTGGAATGGTGCTATCTCTTCTCATGTACTGGTTCCTTTAATCCTCACAATCACCTAAGGAGTTAGACACTATTATAAACCTCATTTTACAAATGAAAAAATCAGAATGTTAGAAAAATTAAGTCACTCACTCAAAGTCATCCAATTTGAAGAGGTGACTCCAGATCTGAGTCTGCAAAGCTGTTAAGACATTCTATACATGAAGTAGTTTTAGGCTTATTTTGGAAGACATCAATAAACACAAAATTTTCATGAATTTATAAAGTTTGGATTCTTCACCACTCAAAGCTCAGAATTATGTGACTCTAGGCCTCCAAATGGAACAGCCTGGTCTACAGAGAACTGCTCTATCAATTACCTTTGTCTCTCACCACTTGCGAGACAGCCAAGACATGTGTCAGCATCCTTAGTTCAAAGGCCCACGAGCCAGACCCTGCACTAATCTCGGTTCACGGTTACACAATCCTGTTTCCCATAAGCACCCTTAATCTCTCAGGGCTTTTCACTGACTGCAGGTTTTAAATTACTATAGCCATCCCACAAAAGCAGCAAAGGGACTGAGGAGACAGTCTGACGCGTGCTGATCTATCTGCTGGCATAATCCAGTCCCTAAACTCTAGCGGTACCACTTAACTGAACATCAGTTCTGGGTTAATTTCCATACATTATCTCATTTAATCTTTATATTCTTCAGACTACTCACTAGTGCCCCATTATACACATGAGGACATCAGGGCCTGGAGAAAAAAAAGTAAATAACATGCACTTGGTCTTGGTGACTAATGGAGCAGGGAAGTGGGCCACAACTGGCTCACTTCCAAGCCCACGCTCCTTCAGGTGTCTGTGAGGTCAGTCAATGGGTCAAACATTTTGCACAAACGTGTTAGGTCTGAAAAATACTTTTTTATAAGAGTAAAAATCTGTGAGTGACAACAACAAAGCACGTAAACAACACATCTAGGTTTAAAAGGTGAAAAAGGGAAGAAACCGAAAAAGGAGGGAGGGGTGTAGGGAGCAGAGGACAGTGGGGGAAGGAGGGAGAGAGGACAGCTGCAAAATCTTATTAGCCCATTTTACAGAAGAGGAAATTCAGTTATGAAAAGGTGAAGCAAAGTTAAACAATTTGCCTGAGATCTCTTAGCAAGCTAGAGTCAAGCCAGGGGTAAAACCAATGTCCTTTTGACATAAAAGCTATGCTCCTTCAGTTCTCCCTTGACGAGAGGCTATATTTCTGTCAATGCTAAAAATGACTTCTCCTCCCAGATAAGGCAAAGCAGGAAATTACTCACCAATTCATGGGAAAGACTCATATTTGGGTCTCTCAATTTTTATACCTAGAATTAGAAAGTTCAGCAATGCAGGCTCACAGTCCAGACTGCTGGCCTGGTTCAGAAGCCAGCTCCTGCACATACTAGCTCTGTGACCTTGGGCATGTGATAGGAAGAAGTAACTCCGCTCTAGGTAAACTATCTTGAGATTATAATTATACACATTTAGCTCTTTTGCAGTTTCTGTTATAGTAGGGAATGAAAGCTATCAAATTATCCAGGACTAAAGCAAATTTAAAGCCTAAGTTATTTGGATAAATGGCTTCACCTTTCCCTTCACTCGGACAGTGGAGACTTCTAATTAAAGTCACTTTCTTTAAGAAAGGAGTCATCACAATTGATAAGCTTGCCATTTGTTTAATGCTAATAATAATAGTAAACATTTATTTAGTATTTCCTGTGTGTCAAACACTGGGCCAAGGGCTTTTTTGTGGACAATTTCATTTAGTCTTCATAACCACTTCTGAGAAGGGTCCTATGGCTGTCCGTGTTTTGAGAGATGTGAAAACTGAGGCTCTGAGATTTTGCGCTGTGCCAACCAAAGCAGGCTGTTTGGTTCATCGCACCTCTGCTGTGTTGTCTCCTTCATCTGCATTCAGATGCTGCCAGGACCTTTTAGCTGACACTTTCATTTCCACTAAACGGATGAGTAAGTCACATAGTGATGCTGCCGACAAGGGCGTTCCAATAGTCATTTGTTTAAAAAATTGTAATGTCAAAGCAGACAATAAATTACAAAGCAAAGGTCCTAACTTAAATGACTGGGAGTTTTAAAAACCAGACATAAGCATAATGATATCATTATTAAATAATTTTCCAATATGCTCACTGTCACTTAAAGCTGTCTTTGAAAACAGCATGAAAATAGGGTTAGAACCAGTTGATTAAAGTGGTCCTTGAAGCATCTTTTCTTCTAAAACTTTATTTTGAAACACAATTTTTAAATATTTTAAAACCTGCCCTATGCCAACAAAAAGACAATTGTATTTGAAAGACACCAATTTTTGGCAGTAATTCTTAATTCCATAACGTAAAATGTCATTTTTTCAGTTTATTAGGGGCCTCCTTTACAAGAAAGAGTAGAGAGACAGGGCAGTCATTCAACAGCTAAGAAGACTGAGGTGGCAGAGGCTGGTGACAGGCCCAGGGGCCCTGCCTTGGGTACATGTGGGACTAAGGAGCTGGCTCAGAAGCTACCTGTCACTCACCCAGAAACTCAGCTTCCTGCCTCAGTCTTCCAGATAAGACTAAAAGCTATTGTCTCCACACAAATTTTTTTTAAAGCTTATTCCATACAGATTGTATGTACATGTATGCTCCCCTAAACATAGGTGCATGTTACTGAAGTGGTTAGGTTGAGTCTAGTCTTTAGACTTCAACAGCCTTGTCTCCAAAGCCAAGATCTTCCGCTTACTTGGTCCTTTTTTTTTTCTTTTAATCTTGGGCAAATTTTCTTAATCTCTGTGAACTTTAGGTTCCTTATTTGTTTAAAAATATGATATCAATCATTGCATTTACTTCATAACATTTTTTATGCTAGAATCAAATGAGATATACCTGTGCAGTTTGTGACCCAGTACCTTATCATGGTAAGTAATCACAAATACCTATTAATTTATTAGCTACTCTTATTATTTCCTTATTCAATAAATTGCTTTCTCTTTTTAAGCTGCTTGTCTTTGGCCTATCTTGTATAACTGTTTCTTTCACAGTAAGGGAAGAAAGGTAAACGAGATAAAATCGGAAGAAAATTTTGTTTAATTTACTAAGAGTATTCACGAGTGTTAAAGAGGTAAACAACGTAAATAAGAAAATTAAAAGTATTAATCTCCGAGGATTATTTTAATACATTTATTCATGCAAAGGCAGAAATTGCTAACAGTTAATTTATTTCTTACAGCGTATGATTTGTTGTAATATTTTGTGATTCACTATTCTAGCAGAGAAGGAAATGATTATTTGTTAAGTGCTAGTCTCTGTGCCCTTATATTGTCTGTCTCACTTAATCAATACTACTAATAGGTAGTTATCTCTGCACTCATTTTGAAGACTGGGGAAGTAAAGTTTGGAAAGAAACACCTACTGAAGGCCACACAGCTAGTCCGTGGCAACACCAACACTGCATCTGATCCATAACTCAATCCAGTGCTTTCTGTTTCCCCACATAGCCTCCAGTTTCCCTTAGTGAATGATATTGTATATTCATGGAAAATAATGCTGTAAACGGTGAACAAAGTAGCCTTTCAATCATCACAATAGAGCCAGCACAGTAGTTAAAAATTTGTCCTGTTTAAAAAAAACAAAGAAAAAAAGCTTCAAAAATGTGTCAGCACATAACAACCTGAATCAAGCATTTATTCCTTCCACAACATATTATCTAATGTGAGCCACTTTGCCAAGCAACTGGAATCATGAATTTTTTTTTGGTCCAAGTTCTAAAACTGGCAGCTGCTTTTAATATCTGAATTCTATTTGTTTTTGATTCAATGTTCTTGTAAACAGAATCTGTATAGTTGAGGTAGTGAATGAGCCACACTAATGCACTGTGACTGTGCCAGATTAATCTATTTGGGTGTTAATCTTGGCAATCAACACTTAGAGTTGGCAGGGGCAAGACCTTATCTGAGTTTCCTCATCTCTGAAATGGGATTTAAAAACATCGGACCTACCTCCCAGAAGAACAGTTCTACCAATTAATTAATCTTGGAACTGTTTTCTGCTGAGGGCCACTCTGGTATGATCTTACTATCAGGGTGATTTGATTTTATAAAACATTGATGGAAACTCTTTAAAATGGCTGTACATTTAAATGTCAAAATCTGACACATAAAACAGTAAATTTAATTTCTTCATACTGAATGATTTATATGTGACACTTGTACAGAAGTGGAACAATAAATGGTCAAGTCCTTTTTGGATTTAAAAGCCTATTTCAATAGTTTAAGAATAAAAAAGATTCAAGTTTCAATTAGTACAAAAGGAAGTCCACTATTTTCTAGGTATTGTTAATGTCATGGCACATTATAAAAATACCTGTACTAAAGTTTTAAAAATACTTTCCTGGGAGGAGGTTAAGAATATTTTTTAATGTCATAATTTGTTGCAAAAATAATGAAAGAATGATATAAACCCTATTTTGTAGGGCTTTTGTACAAAGAATTAATTCTATCCGATATTAAAAACAGGCTATTAACTCCTTTTACATTTTCCATGAATGTTTTCTAACTCCATCATTACCTCTGCATTTTAGTGCCCATTTGGACCACCTGGAGGCGGAAGCACAAACCAGGAACCCCCATCTAACAAGTAAAAATACGTGTTAGAGTCAGTCCTCAGCTTCACAGAACACGTCAGAGATCTCTGGGTAGGGCTGGCTGAATAGAGCAGCTTTCTAAACTGCAAGAGATCCAAACTAAAGCAATCATAGAGGGTTTAGCTGGTCGTCGAAAATGGGAATCCTTAATGCGTTGACTATTTCAGAAGCATTAAATTATAGGTGTACAGAGAACCTAATAGGTGTACACAAATAATGGTGTGTGACTGCTAAGATTTGTATTGCCATCCTTGGGTCTTCTATATCATATTAAAAATCACTTTATATGAAACACTTCTACCATTTCTCTCTCCTCTTCATCTAAGTTTCAGCAGTTAGTATAAATCGTAACAGTCATCCATACGGACAACACATGCCAGAAGAGGAGCAAGGACTTTACAACACAACCTACTTTTTCTGCTTGGAAATCAAGGAACCCATGTGTTTTCACAAGGCACTTGTCTTGAAAAGTGTTGAGAAAGGGACTCTCAGTAAGCAGTGGGAAAACTCAGCACAAGAGGGTCCCTCACCATAGACAGCCACTATTAAATTGGAATATTTAGAGGTAATCTGGTTTATTCAAATACCCTTTAAGGCCACATTCTAATCCAGTTATGAGATGCACTTAAATAGAAAGGTTGTTGGCTTCAGAAATTTTACGTCAAGTTGAAAGAGAGACAAAACTTCTAAGCACCCGCAGTGCTTTTGTCCAGGTGAACTTCTACAAGTGAAAGGGCAACAGACTGTGTGTAAATAAGACAAACACAACCCACCCCCCCGCCCCCCGCCGCACCCACACCGCTGTGCTCTGTCCTCCCAGATCTGCAGCCTGGCACATTATGCAGTGGAGGTGCCCTTTCTGCAAGAAGGAAGGAGGCTGGGGTTTTCTTTTTCAAGTGAACGCTGACTTTGCTCTTGCTCTTGCTTTTGTGCCCTTTTGCATTGTCACCCTAGAGAGTAAAGGCATTCTTTACAAGGAAACTGCCCGATTTTTGAGCTGCCATCTGTGTACCCAGAAAACAGAAAAGGCACCCTAACTGCACCCTTGAAGACCACGTTTTAATCAGCAGCACTCTAAGCCCCAAGTCAACAGCTACACCTGCAAAGTCAAGTGCTGAATTCCTGCACACAGATGACTGAACTCTTTTTCATAGTTTGGGTCACTGCCTCAATTCTGAACTTTGTATCGGTGGGTAGCTCTCTAGACCCTGCCTGCACTTAGAGGAGAACAGTATTATTGTCATTGTCACTGCTTGATTTGCTGAGGAATCCATGGTCTCTCTGCTGGAGTCCAGCTGATCTTTGAATAGTCTCGTGTCAACAATGAGCTAAGGATTCTCTGTGGCTTCTGACTGCTAAGGAAAACCTGCTGCTGATGACTGGGCTTGCCCCAACTTCCAGCTGATGTCAGCTCTAGAGAAGCTAAGGAAAGGAGGTAGGTGAGAGGTGTTCCTGAGAAGGTACTGGACCTGCAAAATTCCTCAGCCAAGTGAACTCCACTGGAACCATCTCCCTCTAAGACAGAGAAGGGCTGCTCCCTCCTTTTCCAGCCTGTGTTTTCAGCTGTGGACCCCATCCCTCTTCACTGTCTTCTGAGAACTAATGCTAGGGCATGATCCAGAATGCTCCTAAAATTCAGTGACTTGACCAACACTTGCCTAAGACTCAGTGACTGTGGCCACTGGAGCAAGAGCCAAACGCAAGACCCATTCATTCCTCTGACTCTTCCCACTAATGCTCTGTCTACTACTCGATCAGATTCTCTCCATCACTGCTGCATGCTCACCGATACTGGAGACTGCAAGACTAGAAAAGACAAGCAAACGTAGGGAGGCATTCATTACCTTTTGTTAGCCTATCTCCTCTGGCTGTCTGACTTTACCCTGTGACCCTTTCTCACTTAGAGAATTTAAAGATCAGAAGGAAGAAAGTAAAGATCCTCTTCAATAATGGATATTGCTGAAATAAGACAGTGTAAATCTCATTTTTGTTAGAAATATCAAGTAACAGGTGAAATGACTGAAAGGAGAACAGTCTAAATTTAAATCTTTTTTCTCCCCATTGGCTGGTTCATAATCATAAAACGATGGTTATAGTTTGTATTTACACAAAAGCAATAGCTACATAAATTTTCAAAACCAAAGGAGGCTTAAACGCCATGTGATTCAAACCTCTATTTTACTAGTACCTTCAAAATAGAAAATTTTAGAACTTGAAGGCACTTAGAAATCACTTATTTCTACTTTCTCATTTTACGATTGAGTAAACTGAAGTTTGGAGAGATTCCAACCTCTTCCCAAAGCCATAAACCTCTCCAAGTCAATGTGGTAGCCTAGAAAAATAGTAAAATGTAGCCAAAACACAAAGAGACCAACATAAACAATAGTCTTCCTTTAGATGACATATATTGAGATCTTAATAAAAGAACCACGAGGCCTAATTACAAGAAAAACACAGCACTACCACCACCCCCTCCGCCCTGCACCGGGCAGCCATCGCCTCTGTTTGTTTGTTTGTTTGCTTTTCTGGACTGGGGAAATGGGTAGAAATATGATAATAACAATTTTCTCAAACTCCCAGCCCCTGTAAACGGTTTTCCCTGTGCCCTTAATTAAGTAAAAAAGCAAAACATTGTGCTGCATCTATAAATAAGCAAGAATACAGTCAATGGTTTCTATGAGACAGAATCTATACAAAGTAACCTTGAAAACAGCATATATTATAAAAGCATCCTGGTGTTGCTTCACTTTGTTTCATAAATTGTTCTGACTATACAGGTGACACACCCAAAAACAGTTCCCTGCAGCTTCTCATTCAGCGACTAAGAGAAAAAGATAAGAGATCACTCTTAAGAGATTTACATCCAAGTTCCTTCCCCTACTTTACAAAAGGGAACATTAAGGTAATCGAGAAAAGAAAAAAATCTCTTAAACTTGCATAATGGATAAAAAAAATGTCACTGCTTGTTGCCTGGGAAAGATAATAAAGACACCCTGCAGAAATGAATGCATGGCCTCACTCAGAAGAGCAAGTGCAAGAACACAAGGGATCTAGCTAAGTCTCTGGCCTAAAATAAAATAAACCCTCAGCATCATACAAGGGGAAAATAGAAAGCAAGAGTGTGGAAATATGGAAGTGAATCAGAAATGGCAATAATATTTCCATTTTCTATTTCTGTTTTCAATTCTAATTCATTCATTTTCATTTATAAAGAAACACTCTAAAGAATGTAACATCCATCAAGTCACACACAGCCTTTGTTTTCATACATTCCTAGTTTGATATGTACTAAGTTATCTGTAAACAGATATCGGCCTTTAATGGGTGGCATTGAACACACAGATTCAGATTTATGAAAACTTGGTCTCTGAGCTTTGCTGGTTAAATATCCTCCACCTGCAATAGCCAGTTTTTGTTTGGGTTGTAAGTTAGCCAGCAGGCAATTTTCTTCTCAGAAACAATAAATTCAGAGTGTAACTACAGTAAGCCACTGTGCTGAGATAAAGATGTATAAAAGATCATGTTTAATCCTTACAACCACTATGTGACAAAACTCTGTATTACTACTTTATAACCACTGTACAGATTGCAAAATGGAATTCCCAACAAATTTAACCATTTGCCCAAGGTCATTTGTCTCACCAGCAGTAAAAGAAGAATTATAATCTAACTCTTTAAAAGCTAGAGCCCAGGATCTTTCCACTACTTATGAGGTGCTCCCTGTCATGAACAGGGAAGGACACAGGGGGAGTGGGGCTCAACAGAACATACATAAAACCTCTAATATTCAGGGTAGCCATTCTGGCAGGGATTTTTTTTTATGTTATTTCTGGTGATAGAAGGATTTCAATCACCAACTATTAAAGAACAAATGTGACTCAATTTGCTATGTTCAAATCAGCAGTTAGACATAAATAAAATTTAGCAATTTTAATTGGTTTGGCTCAGAACTTCAGATTTCCATATGGTTATTTTCCTTGTTTTATGTTAAATGTAATTGACTTAGCACTTGAGTTTTAAAATCTTGCCAGAATGTGTCAATTAAAAGCTACACAAAATAGAATTATTCAAAGCACACATTCCAAATTGAGTGATTTTAAGAATAAGGTGAAAAAAATACTCTTTTCATAAATGTGGGTTTTTTCCCCCTACAAACTTGCATTATCACCCAGATGGCAAAGTTCATACAGACAAAAGAGACATATTTTCTTGGAACAACAAAAGCTAACAAGAATTCTATTTGCTTCTCCGAGAACTAATGCATGCCTAAAACGGCCTCTTCTACACTGCTTGCAAGATGAATTTTTTCTTAATATTTTTAAAACTGACAGCAGTAAGGAAAACTCTCATAAGCCATCTCAAAACTAAAATGTATGTACATCAATACATATGATATGGTGCCAGGCCTATTAAATTGATTGCACTTTTTAAAATGGTCTTTAAAAAATATCCTGCCCAACTGTTATTTAATATACTAGTATATCAGAATATTACATTGAATAAGTGATTACACATTGAAATAGATGTTCTCTCTGAACCTGAGCCACAATTCCCTTCAAACTATAAAATCACACAAAATGAATAAAATGCCATCAGAAATCTGAAAAATGCAAAATGCATTCATTGCTGTACACTTGTGGTTAAGTTTATTGTTACAAATGATCCTCATAGCTATTGTTCATGTAATTATTTTCTCAATGCCGAAGTCCATCACACCTACTAAATAAATAAAAGAATCAGTTATTGAACCCCAATTAGTTGCTAATGGAATTTTCACACTTATTTAGCTTGACAGAAAGGCCATAATGTTTGGTGTACCCATGATTTTTGGAGAACTGCATAATTAATGTTTACTATTATTATTACTATTATTTAATTCTAATTTTATGTCTTGGGTAATAGGAGAGCACAAAACTGTTTGCCTTAAAATAGAACTCTCCTATTGAGGCCATCTTTATAAATGACCATTTAAACTATTGATTTAATAGGGATTCCTTGCTGGCAAGGATATCATTAGATTCTGTAGAACAATTCATCTTCTTAGTGCCTGATTTCCTTATGCCACTCTCCATTCACACAGAGTTGCATAGAAAATTTTCTGTAACTTTTGGATTAGAAAAATATAGCAATATGAATGAGAATCTAATCCACCTCCCCATTTCCACAGATTATTTTATTGATTTCATGCTATTTCTAATGTCCACTTTTCAGTGGCATGAATGTAGAATTACTAGAAGTACCCTTAAAGGAAACCCTGAAGGTCATTAGATCCCAGGCAATGAATGGCTTCATTTAACAAGGGCACTGCCCTCCTATGCCTGCAAGTCCTTTAACATCAGCAAGTTCCCCCAAAGGGCTTGCACTTTAACTTGGTCTGAGCAGGTCACATTTCTAAAATACTTAGCTGTCTCAAAAGTCCCTGGTTGGCAGCACTAAGTTACTAATGCCGTAGCGTTTGAAGCTGGACTGACCTCTTTCTAGTGTTCAGTGGAATTATTCCATGTAATCAGATTTACACAGCCGTATAATCAAAGTGAGAAAGGAGATTACAGAGCTCACATTTGTTTTGAAAAGCAAGGGTGCAAGGATCATCCATCCTACTGACTCTCAAAGTGACATGATAGTAGTCATCTCCCTTTGGAGTGTTGGTCATTAACCTGATCTGTCTCCAGTGCTCTTGTTTAAATAGGAAGGTTTAGGCTTTTTTTCCTGAACTAGTAGGTAGAGAATTCTCCACCCAGATCTCACAACTACCATTCATGTGAGCAGATGCTACTGTATAATAAGAAATTGGTTCTGTGCCCTAGCTTTTCATTCCTGCTTTGCAGGAGCCTTGTACAAATCAAGTAGTTACAGTGAAACTTCTCTTTCGTTGCCAGTCTTTTGCACTTGCCTTTCAACAGTACACTGTAGTGCTACCAGGTGTGGCTTTCAATGCCCTGCCTATAATCCAACCTGCTTTCAAGAGAAGAATGTGCACTCTCTTTCTCTCCTCTTTGGCTGATGCCCTGGAAACTACACAAACCTTTCTGCCAGGCAATGTCCCTTCCCCCTGACCTTTGCTACACCAATGCATTGGGCTTCATTATGAATGTGTACATTTCCCAAGCCTAGATGCCTATTTACGAAGCGGGTCATTTAATACAGCATTTTCCGTACATTGACGCCTTCATTCTGAACTGATGATTTGTACAGATTCCCGATTTCCTTTTCCCCAACACTTCCACCCCTTCCACACATTTCAGGAATTGCAATCTCCGACAGAACCTCTGGAGGATGAAAGGGCAGCCTCACCCAACCCGGGTAGATACACACAATTCCAAACAGGAGACATGAGAAGAAGTAAGAACTGCAGTAGTGAAAAGAAACTGTGGGTAGGAGTACCGTGGGGGCCCTTCCTAACTCACAAGACACTTACCTGCTTCAAGAAGAAAAAAATCTAACTGTAACCCTGGGCAGTGCTTTACCCCGTGGTTAAGTGTATAGGGAAATATTTAGCAGCACTAAAATTACCTCAATAACTATCATTAGAGGTGCCCATTTAAAAAAAAAGAAAAAGAAAAAGAACGAAACTTTCTCTTCCGTACTGGAAAAAGGTAGGTGCAGTGTGAAGGTATCCCTATCTAGAGCTCTCTGGAGAGCTCCGCCAGAGCTGCAAAACCGGCAAATGCTGCAAGAGGCCAAGTTTCCCCCGAGGACTGAGCAGGTTCTTTGCCCCTTGGAGCGCGGCTGCTAAGCAGCTCGGGGTTGGCTTCGCTCACACGGCTGCACCGGCGTCCCCACGAGCCCCGTGCCCACCTCGGGGCTGCACAGAAATCTGGGTGCCAGACCCAGCAAGCGAGCGAGCGTGACGTACAGGGAGCTGTTTTGTAATCTCCCGGAATCCAAGGGGAAAAAATGTCTCCCATGCAAAGACCTGCCTTTCCGTGATAGCAAACTCTCGGATCAAAGAGCAGATTCTTCCTTCTTACAGGAACTGCTGTTCCCAACTGACAGCTCCAAACTTAACGGCTGCGGCTGCAAACTTGGCACAAGCTCTCTCTCATCACCTCCACTCCTCTCTCTGTCTCACCCAGCCGGGATGGCTCGGCCTTGCATGCTACACCCGCCTCCCCCGCACTTTCTTGGCTGGAAGGGTGGGCACAGATCCGCACACCCAGGCATCCCGTGCGGGGACGCGCTGGCCTCCAGGCGCGATTTTCTCGGAGAGCTAGCTAGCTAGCTTCCGGGCGTGCCCTACTCACTTGTGTCTTCTTCATAAGGAAAGGCAGTGCTGTGATCCAGCCCAGGCAGCGGTGTGGCGACTCCGTTTAGCTGTTTTGGAGCTCCAGCATATTGCACGAGCAGCGGCTGCAGATAGTCCACGCATTGGATAGCCCGAGCGCAGCGCTCTTTCCACAGCCCGTGCTCTCCCCGGCACACCCAGTCTGGCGCGAAGCGGCGAATGAAACTCAGGCCAGTGCTCCGCCAGCACTTTTATATAGCTCCCTCCCGCCTGCTCCGGACACGCCTCCTTTCCTTCCGGAGCCCCAGGGAAGCGAGTCCCTGCCCGGCGCAGGGGGAAGACTAGGGAGGGGGGTCAGAACACTGTGAGTGCCCCACAAGTTGGACAGATCAGGCCAAGAGCATCCTCTTGCCATGGGGCCCCGAATGGGCACCGGCGGGAGGTCACCAGGGCTCAGGGGCACCGTGGGCAAAGCTTAACAACCTGCAGCCACTGCAGGCGCTGCTGGCGCGGAGGCAAGTCCCAGAAGGGCCACTCAGCTTCTCAGGGGCTCACCTGGCACCGCCCAGACGAAATAACCTTGCGTGTTTGAAAAGGCAGTGAGCTCCCTCTTTTAAGCAGAAGTTATTCAGAAGAGGAGTCCACTAGAAGCCAAGCAAATAATTCACCTCGTTCCCTTTAGAAAATTTTTAAGGGACTTAATTAGCATGGTCTTACCCTTCTATTTTTTTTTTAAACAATTGCTTTGGTAAATGAATATTTAACAATTAAAGGAATTGTTGACTCAGTGTTGAGTATTGCTAAGGGAAATGTTATTTTCCGAAAAACTTACTGCTGTTTCTGTAGAAATTAGGATTGAAAGAGAAGTGATAGATTATTAACTGTGCAGGTTCCCACGCAGCCAGTGTTCTGAAAGCTGTACTTTTTGCTAGAGAAGTTTTTGAAATTGGAAAGATAATGTAACAATAAAAATAGCGGACATCATTATGTGATGCACTTAATCACACACTAAGTGCCATGCTAAGGACATTACATAGATTATCTCATTAAATCTTTTCCCCAAACCTATTGTATAGGTCCTGTCATCTTTATTTCTATTTTATAGGTTTAGAGAGGTCAGTTTTCCCAAACCACAGCTAGTAAGTGACCGAACTTATTTTGAATCTAGTGCCCTGGCCACAGCCTTTTAAAAATCCTTAAAACCAATGTTGATTCTCCAAAACCGTTTTATACTTTTCTTATAAATGGAGATGATTTAAAAAGCATTTTTATTATTTTTAAAAGAGAATGTTAACTAGACATCAATAATCTTTTGAACAAGAATGATGTGTAAATTTAGAAGTTAGGTATTTTAATAAGAAAGCAGGATTCCAAGTTTGCCTTCCCCCCAACTCCCAAATACAAGCAAAAGTTTATTTAGAGAAGTCACAAAAGTAGAAGTGTGGTAGGCAGTTAGACTGACAGGAACAGAGCAAGGAGGATGGGCCAGGTACAGAAGATCACCAGGGGGAAAGACCCAGGTGCTTAGCAATGGGCAAAACTGGGAAACCAAGGACCCCATTACCATCACCACCACCACCACCACCCCACTGGCCAGGGTGGCCTTTCCTCACTTAGCATATTGCTTGCTGGTCATACAGTTTAGACTCTCTGACCTTTCAAATCACCGGGCATGTGGTTCCGGTCCTCCCCTGACCCTTTCTGTCTCTGGCATGTTGCTAGTCATGCAGCTTAGACCCCTTTGGTGGGGAACAATCAAGGGAGCCAGAGAATCGCCTTCAGCATTAAGGCCCCGGGATAATGGGGTTCTTGCCAGTATGAAATAAATCTAGACCTCAGTCATGTTTCAGCTGCAGGCCTAGAAAAGCAACAAACAGCAAAACAAGTGACACAGACACCACAACTGACTTCAGGACCAATTGCATTGACTAATGACCCCCCTGACCTAGTGCCAACCAGTCATTCCAGACCATAAGACACTGAAAGGACACACCTGGGAAGCTCATGAATATTCTATTGAAATCCTCCCCTGGGACCTCAGCTAATACCCCCACTCTTTAAAGCCCTTAGGATGGAGGACCCAGCACTCTCCTCTCCAGCAGCACATCATTGCTTTTTCTATCTCAGAAAGATGCGAGTGTGCTCCTAAGAGGGAGAGCACTCCAAGTTTGCCTTAATTAGTTGAGTATGACTTTGTTAAAAATGAATGAGCTAGGCCCTGGTCACTTAGCTCAGTAGAGCATCCTCCAGATATGCCACAGTTTCAGGTTCTATCCCTGCTCAGGGAACATACAGGAATCAATCAATGAAAGCATGAATAAGTGGAACAACAAACGGAAGTTTCTCTCTCTTTCCCTCTCTCTCTCTCTCAAATCAACCAATTTTTACAAAATGAATGAACCAAACAAGAAGCTAGGCAAAGTTTGAAGCTCACTGTTAATTTTCTATTGCTGCTATAACAAATAACCATGATCTTAATGGCTTAACACAATACAAGTTTATTATCTTACAGTATGGAGGCTAGAAGCCCAAGATGAATCTCACTGGGCTACAGTTTGGGAGGGCTACATTCCTTATAGAAGCCCTAGGAGAAAATTCCTTTTAATGTCTTTTCTGGCCTCTAGAAGCTGTCCACTTCTTTGGCGCATAGCCTTCTTCATTGTCAAAGTCAGCAATGATGAGTTTGATCCTATTCACATCAAACCATTTTGACCCTCCCTGCTGTTTATCTCTTCTACTTCTAAACCCTTGTGTTACACTGAGCCCATCTGGATAATACAGGATAATCTCCCTATTTTTGTCAGCTACTTAGCAATATTAATTCCATCTGTGATCTTAATTCCCCTTTGCCACATAAGACAACACATTCACAGCTTCCAGGGATTAGGATGTAGACATATTTGGAAGGTCATTATTCTGTCCACCATGCTCGGTAGTAAACGAGTTTGGGGAGAACATGCAGTGGAAATGTGGACTAGGTGTGTCGCTGTGCACTGATCGAGGGCTTCCCTCTAAGTGGCTCTGGCACTCACAGCTGGAAGACTACCTCCATAGTTATGAAAATAAGTGTTTAAAAAAGTACCAGAAAAAAAGCTTAAAGTATTAAATAATTGCTTTTACTTTTAATCAGAACAATACTGCAGACCATTTTAAGCAAAGTAGAAAGAAGTCTGAAAGCAGAAGCAAATATCACTATTAGAAAGCTAACACAACCAGCCTTTAGGAGTAATTCGGCTCTGCTGGAGTTTCCCAACAGCTGGAAGTATATTATGAACAAAGAAGCTGTACTCCTGAAATGTATCACTGGTCTAATAGAAAGGGAAAAGAGTTTGAGGAAGATTTGTTATATTTCAGATTTTATTACAAGCTCTATGATCTTGCCTTGAATCAAAGGTTAAGCAGTGTGGCATGCATAACTATAAAGGTTCCCAAGATGACTTTAGGTGGTACACAGATGAACACTTTTGTTTATCAAATGAATATAAATTAAAATGTACATGTGTATTTTTAAATGTATACTATATGATACATAATACATATATGTATGATACATAATACATATACTATATCATACATCATACATATATGTCACATCAAACAGACAATTCCATCCAGACTGTTTCATAGAAAATGTTTGAAGGGTCAATTTAAAGTCAGTTTAATGTATAGCATTGAATAAATAACTAGTACTAAAGGAAGATGTATGAATCAAAGATAACAGTAGAGTAGGTAGAAGCTACACCCACCCCAGGACCAAACTGGAATTACAACTATAACATAGAGCAATCAACCTGAATGACGAACTGACCACTAGCTGAAGAGAAGAGTCTTATAACCAAGGACAGACAGAAGAAACCACATAAAGACCGGTAGGAATGTAGGTGGTGTCTGAGGTTCCAAAGTGATATCTCAGATGGGAAGCTGTGGGGAGTTTCCCCTGGTAAGTGTGGGATCTCAAGCCCAAGTTGGTTTCCCCAGCCTAGGGAACCAGAGCCTGGAAGAGGCACCAACATAACATCTGGCTGTGAAAAGCAGTGGGGTTTCTGTCTGTCAGGGAGAGATAGGAGTCTGCTAGAAACACAGGCACCCTCTTAAAGAGCCAAAGCTCAAAATCTCGTTCACAGCCACTCAGCCCAGGCTCTGGCTTAGGGAGGGCAAAGCAGAATACAGTTGTGGGAGGAAAGACTGGGGTTTATGACTCTAGGGAAAGAACTGAAGGGACAAAGACTGGAACACCCTGTGCCAAGTCACTCTTCCACAAAGTAGACACCATTGTTCATGGGTGGAGCGAGCCCCTCCGCCCATCATCAGCTTGGGGCAAAGCAATTGCCCCAATCACTGGACTATATGTTGACCTACCCTGTGGAGCTTCTACTCTGCTAAAGAGTCAGCAGCCTAGGTTGGGGTCTAGAGATCTGGGAAGACTCAAGGGGTGTCAGTGACCGAGTGGTATGGCTCAGGGGCAAGAGCCATTCCTTCCCCTTTCCCGTGATCCTGACTGGTGCCACCCCCTTGTGGTAGATTTACTTGCCCCAGTCTCTAAGCTCCCAGCAGCTCCATCTTCTTGATGTTTGGTGGCTCTACCCTGCTATTGTCTGGGCAGAATCCAGGTGAGTCTGAGTTGTGTGGTTTTGAAGGAGGGCCACACTCCCCAACTTCCCCTGGAACCCAACTGGCACTGTCCACTCTCTCAAATACCAATA
The DNA here is from genome assembly GCA_039655065.1 of Glossophaga mutica. Taxonomy (NCBI): domain Eukaryota; kingdom Metazoa; phylum Chordata; class Mammalia; order Chiroptera; family Phyllostomidae; genus Glossophaga; species Glossophaga mutica. Next base: position 83,252,748 of record CM077304.1, read on the forward strand.
TTCCCACCCTGCTGAGATTGGGCTCCTGGCAGAATCTGGGACAGACTGAGTTGTATGGCTCTAAGATGGGAAAGCTTTTTTTTACATGCCCAAATGGTACAGAGCCTTCCCTTTGCATGGCCAAATCTTGTTCTGTTAGGTCCTAAAAAACTCTGCTGGCCTCATCCTGATGACTCCCTGACACTCCTCCCCACCACAAAGGTGTGTGAGCATCCAGCAAGTGGCAGCTAGACTTGATAAACCCTAGGAAATTTGCTGAATGGCCTCAGACCCAGCACTAGCATCAAGATTGAACTGTATAGATCTGGAAAATACCTCTCATCCCCTACCTGGTAACTCACTTAGAACCTATTGCATACAACTCATATACTGCCAGAACTATTCAGTGACTGAACCTAACAGGCAGCTGGCAGATGGTGGTAGTCAGAGGTGGACTTGAAGGTTCTTAGGTCTTTTGTCAACCTGTCCTTAGAACAGTGCTGGTAAAAGCATGCCTTGGTGTGCAGTTTGATCCTTCCCATTACAGGCAGTCACAAACTGTGGATCACTTTGTAGTTCCAAACAGATTTCCTGGGGCCAGTCACAGGCTGTATCGGACATTGACTTGCACCACAATCCTTCCCAAGAGGCCCCAGAACCAGCACGCCCAGTGGCTACCCTCAGGCAACATCAGAGAATGATCCTATTAGCTTCACAAATGGCATGTCCAAACAGAGATCTCAGCAGGCACCAGAACATGCTGAGACAAACTGCACTCTGAGTAGTCAGTACCTGTACAGCATCTCATACACTGTTGTTGGGTATGATCCTCATAGTCAGCCAGCCTGAGTTTTGATCCCACACACAAATGGGCCAATAGCATCAAGTTTCAATTACAAAAGAATGGCCCACATAACCAACACAAGGGACATCCCTGGACCACACAGTGCCAGTGACCAAGAAGACTGTGTCATGGGATATCACAGGATATATACTACATGAGGCTACCTTTCTAAGACTGGGAGTCATAGGGGATCTATATAACACATAGAAACAAACACAAAGAAACAGCCAAAATGAGAAGATAAAGAAACATGTCCCAAATGAAAGATCAGGAGAAATCTTCAGGAAAAGAAAGGAGTAAGTGAAATGGAGGCAAGCAATTTACCAGATGTAGAATTAAAAACAATGCTTTTAAAATGCTCAAGAAATTTAGGGGAAGAATGGATGAAATCAATGATAATTTAACCGAAGAGATAATTAACATAAAAAAGGACATAGAAACAATTAAAAAAAAAAAAACTAGTCAGAAGTGAAAAATACTGTGTCTGAAATAAAAACTAGACTAGAAGGAATAAACCGAGGGTTGGAAGACAAGCAAAAGAAAACATTCAATCAGAGCAACAAAAACAAAAAGGAATGAAAAGAAATGAAGATAGTTTAAGGGACCTTGGGGACAACATGATGTGTAAAAATATCCATATCATAAGTATACCGGAAAGAGAAAGAAAAAGGAATCAAGAACCTATCTGAAGAAATAATGACTGAAAAGAACAAAGTCCAGGAAAAACAGAGAGTACCAAACAAGACGAATCCAAAGGGGCCTATACCAATGCATATCATAATTAAAATGGCAAGGAGAGAATCTTAAAAGAAGCAAGAGAAAGACAGTTAATTACTTATAAAGGAGCTCCCATTAGACTGTTACCAGATTTCACAACAGAAACATTTTAGTCCAAAAGAGATTGTGAAATATTCAAAGTGATGAAAAACAAGGACCTACAACCAAGGATACTTTACCAAGCAAGACTATCATTTAAATTTGAAGGAGAAATAATGAAAGACAAAAATCTCATGATCATATCAATAGATGCTAGAAAAGCATTTGATAAAATCTAGCACCCATTTATGATAAAAACACTCAGCAAAGTTGGAATAGAAGGAGCATATCTCAACATAATAAAGGCCTATGTGAGAAACCTACAGCCAACATCGCACTCAACAGGCAAAAACTAAAAACATTCCCCTACGATCAGGAACAAGATAAGGGAGCCTTCTTTCACCACTCTTATTCAACAGAGCGCTGGAAGTTCTAGACACAACAATTAGACAAAAAAATAAATAAACAAAAGTCATCTATATTGGAAAAGAAGAAATAAAACTGTCATTATTTGCAGGCAACATGATAGTGTACAAAGAAAACCCTACGGTCTCCACCAAAAACTATTCTAATAAATGAATTTGGCAAAGTAGGGGGACAAAAGTCAATATTCAGAAATTGATGGCATTCATGTACACCAACAATAAATTATCAGAAAGAGAAACTAAGAAACATATCCCATTTACTATAGCAACAAGAAAAATAAAGTACCTAGGAATAAACGTAAGCAAGGAGGTAAAAGACCTGTACTCAGAAAAATACAGAACACTGAAGAAAGAAATTAAGGAAGGTATAAATAAATGGAAGGATATACCATGTTCATTGATTGGAAGAGTTAACATCACTAAAATGTCCATACTACCCAAAGCAATCTATAGATTCAATGCAATTCCTATTAAAATACTAATGGCATATTTCACAGATGTAGAAGAAATATTTCAAAAATTTATATGGAACCAAAAAGACACTGACAAGCCTCAGCGATCCTGAGAAAGAAGAACTAGTTTAGAGGGATCACAAAACCTGATATTAAACTGTACTACAAGGCCACTGTAATCAAAACAGTCTGGTACAGGCATAAGAACAGACACATAAATCAATGGAACAGAAGAGAGAGCCCAGAAATAAATCCATATCTCTAAGGTCAGTTAATATTTGACAAAGGGGGCATGAGCATACAGTGGAGTAAAAATAGTCTCTTCAATAAATGGTGTTAGGAGAACTGGACTGGTACATTCAAAAAAATGAAAATAGACAACCCACTCACATACCAGAATAAACCCAAAAAAGATAAAAGATGTAAATATAAGCCATGATATCATAAAATTCCTAGTGGAAAACATAGGCAGTAAAATTTCAGATATCCCATGCAGTGATATTTTTGCTGATATATTTCCTAAAAGGCAAGGGAAGTAAAGGAAAAAATAAAAAAATAGGACTACATCAAATAAAAAGTTTCTGGTACATTTGCACAATGGAATATTGCACACCACAAAGAAAGAAGTCCTACTTTTTGTGACAGCATAGATGGTATTAGAGACAATTATGCTAAGTGAAATAAGCCATTGAGTGAAAGACAAATACCACATGATCTCACTTATAACTGGAATCTAATGAACAAAATAAACTAAAGAGAAATTTAGAAACAGAGACATGGAAACATGGAACAGACTGATAGCTGTAGGAGGAGGAGGGGGGATGGTAGAAGGAGGGGGAAGGGACTAGTCAAGGAACATGTATGAATGACTTGTGAACATGGACAATGGAGAGGGGATTGACTGTGGGTGAAAGTGGTGGACTGGGTGGGGGAGGCAATAGGGAAAAATGTGACAACTGTAATAGAAGAAATTAAGAAATAAAGTAAAGAAAAGAAGAAAGAAAACATAAATAAATAAAATTTCAAGATAAATAGATTTCCAGACAAGAAAAAGCTAAAGAAGTTATTACTATCAAACTAGTATTATAAGAAATGTTAAAAGGAGAAGAAGGAGAAGGTGGAGGAGGAGAAGAAGAAGGAGGAGAAGAAGGAGGAGGAGGAAAAGGAGGGACATAGTTATAAAGAATAAATACATAACTGACAATAAATATGTAACTACCAATAATTACTTAAAATGTAAATACTTAAGTGTACAATCAAAGGGCATAGGGTAGCTGAATGGGTAAGAAAACAAGATCAACATATATGCTGTCTTCAGGAGACCCACCAGAAGAAAGATACACACAGAGTAAAAGTAAATGGATGGAAAATGATATTTTGTGCAAAGGGAAATTAAAAAAAAAAAACTGGAGTAGCAATACTTATATCTAACAAAGCAGACTTTAAAACAATGGCTATAGTAAGAGACAAAGTAGGGCACTACATAATGATAAAGGGAACAGTTTAACAAGAGAATATAACCCTAGTAAACATTTATGCATAGGAGCATTTAAATATATAAAACAAATGGACATAAAGGGAGAGATTGACAGTAACACAGTTGTAATAGGGGGCTTTAACATACCATTGACATCAATGGGGAGAACTTTCAAACAAAATCAACAAGAAAACAGCATTAGATGACACATTAGATCAGATAGATTTAATGGATATCTTCAGGTGCACCTGGAACATTTTCTAGCATAGACCACATGTTATGACACAAAACAATCTCAGTAAGTTTAAGAAGATTTAAATCATATCAAGCATCTTCTCTGGCCATAATGGTATAAAACTAAAAATCATTCACAAGGAAAGAACTGAAAAACACACAACATGAAGGCTAAATAACATGTTACTAAACAATGAATGAGTCAAAATGACATCAAGGAAGAAATCAAAAGATACCTTGAAACAAATGAAAATGAGAACACAACAACCCGAAATTTGTAGGACACAGTAAAAACATTCTTGAGAGGGAAATTCATAGCATTACAAGCCTACCTCAAAAAACAAGAAAAAGCTTAAATAACCAATCTAACTTTACACTTAAAGGAACTTGGAAAAGAACAACCAACAAAGTCCAAAGTGAATAGAAGGAAGGAAATAACAAAAATCAGAGAAGAAATAAACAAAATAGAGTCTAAAAAAACACAAAAGATCAATGACACCAAGAAGTAATTCTTTGAAAAAATAAACAAGATTGACAAACCTTTAACCAGATTCATCAAGAAAAAAAGAGGAAGAACCCAAATAAATAAAATCAGAAATGAAAGAGGAGAAGAAATAACTGACTTCACAAAAATACAAAGGATTGTAAGAAAATATTACAAACCCCTATATGCTAACAAATTGGACAATCTAGACAAAATTGATAAATTCCTACAAACATACAATCATCTAAAACTCAATCAGAAAAAATAAGAGACTCTGAATAGACAAATTACAACTTGTGAAATTGAAGTAGTAATCAAAAACTCTCAACAAACAAAAGTCTAGTAATGGATGGCTTCATAGGGGAATTTTACCAAACATTCAAAGAGCTAACACCTATCCTTCTCAAACTATTACAAAATATGAAGAGAGGGGGAAGACTGCTAAGCTCAGTTTACAAGGTCAGCATTATTTTAATTCCAAAAGCAGATAAAGACATTCCAAAGAAAGAAAACTATAGACCAATATCTCTATATAAACATAGAGATCAACATAGAGGTTAAAATTCTCAACAAAACATTAACAAACCAGATCCAGCAATATGTTAAAAAGATCACACACCACGAACAGGTGGGATTTATTCTGGGGATGCAAGGTTGGTACAATACTCATAAATCAATAAACATGCTGCACCACATAAATCACTTCAAAAATAATTATTTCATTATTTCAAAAATAATAAAATACCTATGAACAAATTTAACAAAGGATGTAAAAGACCTGTATTCAGTGTATAAAACACTGAAGAAAGAAATTGAAGAAAATACAAATAAGGGGAAGCATATACCCTGTTTATGAATAGGAAGAATTAACATCATTAAAATGTCCATACTACCCAAAGCAATGTACAGATTCAATGCAATCCCTATCCAGACACCAATAGCATATATTTCACAGAACTAGAATAAATACCCCCAAAATTTATATGGAACCACAAAAAACTGTGAATGGCCACAATAATCTCGTGAAAGAAGAACAAAATAGGAGGAATCATGCTATCTGATATCAAACTAGACTACAAGGCCATAGATATCCAAAGAACACAGTTCTTGCACAAAAACATAGTTCTTGCATAAAAACATATTGATCTATGGAACAGAACAGAGAGTCCAGAAATGAACCCATGCCTTTTTCATCAATTTATATTTGACAAAGGAGACAAGAACATACAACAAATACAGCCTATTCAATAAGTGGTGTTAGGAAATTGGACAGATATATGCAAAAATATGAAATTAGACCACTTTCTTACACCATACACAAAAATAAACTCAAAATGGATTAAAGACTTAAATGTTAGACTTGAAACCATAAAAACCCTAGAAGAAAATATAGGCAGTAAATCTTTGACAGTTCTCTCAGTAATATTTTTTTCTGACATATTGTCTCAGGAAAAGAAAACAAAATAAAAACTAAACAAATGGGACTACATCAAACTAAAAAGTTTTTGCACAGAAAGGACACAAATCATCAATAAAAGGAAAAGACAACCTTCTGAATGGGAGAATACATTTGCCTGTACATCTGATAAGGAGTTAGTATCCAAAATTTATAAAGAACTTATAAAACTCAAAGAGGACATAAAGATTGCTAATAGACATGAAAAGATGCTCAACATCATTAATTATCAAAGAAATGAATATTAATACCAAAGTGAAGTATCACTTAGCACCTGTCAGAATGGCCATCATCAATAAATCAATAAGAAAAGTGCTAGCGAGGATGTGGAGAAAGAATCCTTGTGCACTCTTGGTGAGAATGCAGACTGGTACAGCTACTGTTGAAAGCAGTATGGAGACACCTCAAAAATTAAAAATGCAACTGCCTTATGACCCAGTAATTCCACTTCTGGGAATTTATCTGAAGAAACCCAAAACACTAATCAAAAGAATGTGAGCACCCCTATGTTCATTGCAGCATTACTCACAATAGCCAATATTTGGAAGCAGCCCTAGTGTCCATTAATAAATAAGTGGATAGAAAAGCTGTGGTACATTTACACAATGGAATATTCTTCAGCTATAAAAGAAGGAAATTTTACCTTTTGCAACAGCATGGATAGACCTGGACAGTATTATGCTAAGTGAAATAAGCTAGTCAGAGAAAGACAAATATCATATGATTGCATTTATATATAGAATCTAATGAACAACATAAACTAATAAAATAGAAACACACTCATAGCCATCAGAGGGTAGGGTTAGGGGGGCTGATTGAAAGCAGTGAAGGGATTAAGCGAAAAAAAAAAAAAACTCTCACAAACTGACAACAGTATGCTCATTAACAGAGGGTGATGGGAGATAGGAGAGAGTAAAGGGAGGATAAACAGTGAAGGAAAGACACATGGCCAGGTGTTTGAATACACAATACAATACACAGATGATATATTACAGAATTGCACACCTGAAATGTACATAATTTTATTAACGAATATAACCCAAGACAAAAAAAAAAAAATGGCCCAAATGCAAGAACTGATCAAAGCTCCAGAAAAAATACAACTAAGCTACAAGGAGATAGCCAACCTATCAGACGCACAGTTCAAAACACTGGTAATCAGGATGCTCACAGAAATGGTGGAGTATGGTCACAAAATAAAGGAAAAAGTGAAGACTATGCCAAGTGAAATAAAGGAAAACATACAGGGAACCAACAGTAACAGGAAGGAAGCCAGGACTCAAATCAACAGTTTGGACCAGAAGGAAGAAATAAACAGGCAGCCAGAACAGAATGAAGAAACAAAAATTCAGAAAAACTGAGGAGAGGCTCAGGAATCTTCAGGACAACTTTAAATACTCCAACATCTGAATCATAGTGGTGCCAGAAGGAGAAAAGGAAGAGCAAGAAATTGAAAACTTATTTGAAAAAATAATGGAGAACTTCCCCAATATGGCAAAGGAAATAAACTTCCAGGAAATCCAGGAAACTCAGAGAGTCTCAAAGAAGTTGGACCCAAGGAAGTACACACCAAGACACATCATAATTACATTACCCAAGGTTAAAGATAAGGAGAGAATCTTAAAAGCATCAAGAGAAAAGGAGACAGTCACCTACAAAGGAGTTCTTATAAGACTATCAGCTGATTTCTTGAAAAAAACCTAGCAGGTAAGAAGGGGCTGGAAAGAAGTATTCAAAGCCATGAAAGGGAAGAACCTATATCCAAGATTACTCTATTCAGCAAAGCTATTATTTAGAATGGGAGGGTAGATAACCTGTTTCTCAGATAAGGTTAAGTTAAAGGAGTTCATCTTCACCAGCCGTTATTATATGATATGTTAAAAGGACTTATCTAAGAAAAAGAAGATCAAAACTATGAACAGTAAAATGACAACAAACTCACAACTATCAACAACTGTACCTAAATAAAAACAAAAACAAGAACAAACTAAGCAAACAATAGAATAGGAACAGAATCACAGAAATGGAGGTCACATGGAGGGTTATCAGCAAGGAGAGGGAGGGGGAGAATGGGAGAAAAGGTACAGGGAATGAGAAGCATAAATGGTAGGTGCAAAATAGACAGGGGGAGGTTAAGAATAGTACAGGAAATGAAGAAGCCAAGAATGACCCATGGACATGAACTAAGATGGGAGAATGTTGATGGGAGGGAGGGTGCAGGGCAGAGGGGAATAAAATGGAGAGAAAACTGGGACATCTGTAATAGAATGATCAATTAAGCATATTAAAAATAATAACTCTATATCTGTAGTTTCTTTCATATTGCTACATTGCAGTTGCTATATAATCATGTTACTTAAAATCAGGTCAAGAGAATAAAAAGACATGTCAAAGGGATTAGAAAGAGTTAGTATGCAAATCAAAGCTAGTAGGCAAGCTCATGGGAAAGTCAAAAGTGTGTCAGAAAGACTGAGATTTCTCTTTATGATAGGTCGTTTAGAGGAGACACAGGCCAGAATCCCATTCCTTAGGAGAACAAAAACAAGAGCTACTTAAAAATGAACAAGAGGCACAGCTATGCTCCAAGTCAATAGGAGACATGAGGAATGTTTTCTTTAAAAAAAGTAGGCCCCCACTATAGGGTGCAAAGAGTTCAACAGTTGATAGAGTGGAAAGTGTCTCCATGATCATCTAGTCTTTCCTTGGATAACTTTCAATGTCTGTTTGTCCCCCATGCTGTTTTTGATCAGTCTAATTGTTAAACAGCTGCGGGGTGGGGCGGCGGGGGGGGGGCGTTAAAGAAAAGCTTTAACATTGCTGTTGTTAAGAAACATATTTAGTTTAGTAAATACATCTTCTAAGTCTTGATTTGTACACATGAAACATATCTTCACCACTTTGTGGCTGCCCTTTGTCAGAAAAACATGTCGTTTTCCGTACCCTTATAAAAATGGCACCCCAAACTAAAGCCCATGTTGTCTGACTAGACCAGACCGGAGGGAGGCCATCCATTCCCATCTCTAGGGAAGATAGAAAAGGAGAAGGAGAAAATCACTCTTTTATTATTAACTCCTCTGCCAAAAACTGGTAGCTTGCCATTGTTCTTGGGGTAAAGAAGAAAATCTAACAAAGGCTTCAAGGCTTAAAGGTTCTGGTCTCTCGCTGCTTCTCCAAAGTGAACTCATACTGTGCTACCCTGCTTTAAAGATAAAGGCCTTCTTTCTGTTCCTCATATTTCCTTCCCATTTCAGAACATTTGCATATACCCTTCTGCCTCTGCTTAGATTACAGTGTTCAACCCTCTCCTCTTTACCTAGTACAGATCTGCTCATTCTTGAGATCTCAAACCAATATTCCATACATTCCCTTCCTCAGGCAGGTTTTCTCTGACCTCTGATTTGGTCAACTCCTTATTATAAACATAAATATGAGTTCCCTCTCTTTTGTAGTATTTAAAAAACAGTGGCAGTTTGACATTTCTTTGTGTGACAATTTGATTTAAGTCACTATGACTGTTTTCACTCATTATTTTATCTTCAGTGTCCAGTTCAGTAAACACAGAACATGGTAAATCTCTCAAATATTTTTCTAATTAGGTGACTGATGCCAGACATGAGACAGGAATTGAGCTAGGTCCTTAGTTTATACTATGTCACTAACTTCTCATAACAAGCATGTAAGGGAGATAATTTTTCTACTTTATAAATAAGAAAACTGAAGACCAAAAAGGTAAAGTTATTTAAGATCCCTCAGTCAGTAAGTGGAAAAAAACATGATCTGATACAGGCTCATGGGCTGTGGTAAGGACTCTTTTATCTGCCCAGTACACTTTCCTATCCTTCCTTTTCAACCAGCACCTCACTTTCTTTTGTAGAATTCACACTGAGTTCCATGTCTTCCAGGAGTGTTTGTCAATCACAGGGTTCTGTTGGCCCCAACTGTAAGGGCGGCTTTAGGATCCAGGTCCATCCAGTCACGTAATTGGTGAGGGACAGATACATCACCTGAGCTGCGCCAGTCAGAATCCACTATGGATTCATCTGCTAAAGGTAATTGGAAAGATTAATTCTTTCCTATGGTGTTGCCAAGCTATAACAACATGAAGCTTCCTTTATTCTATAGTTGTGTAGGGTTATCATCCTTAAAAATAATGAAAGACATTGGTTCAAAGTTATCTTTGAATAATCCAAATTTTCTAATGTTCAGGGAACACTAGAAAACCCATTTGTATAGTTCGGTCTTTTTAAAATTGTGCAATAAGATTAGCAAATACTGCCAAGATGGTAAATACTTAAATTATTGTTAGTCAGCCTTTTTTTGCATTTATACTGTGTCTAAAAATTAACCATAATTCCAATGTAAAAAATCAATAATAAATAATTACATTCCTGAAAAAAGTTGAGCCTGTATAATACCTATCAGAGATATTTTTTAAACTATTTTATGAAATTCTAGAAATGTTCATAATATTAACTCAGAATGTTCTATTTAGTGTTATAAATAAATATTGACCACTTATCAGATAGAATTTAATTGCCAAGAAAGAAATAGGGTTCCATGGAGATAATTATAATACACATAGATCATTATACTGCATGTCTATCAAATAGTCAAGAAGGTATTAGCTGTCATGACCCAATGGCATGTGACATTATCAAAACATTCTAAAGAAATAAACAATCTAGGAAGAACTTCAATGAAAAGAAATCCCGTGGATCTTAGAGAGGAAATTTCCTGTTACATTCAAAACTATTAAATTGAGCCCTGGCCAGTGTGGCTCAGTTGGTTGGAGTGTCCCAAAAGACTGTGGGTTTAATCCCCATTCAGAGTGCATGTGGGAGGCAACCAGTCAATGCTACCATTTTTCATTGATGTGTCTGTCTCTGCTTCCCTCTGTCTCTTAAGGCAATGAAAAAATGTCCTCGGGTGAAGATAAAAAATAACTGTTAATTTGACTCTGCAGAGATAACTACTCACAGTAGGTATTCATTAATTAACTCATTTTACAAATCTTTTGTATCTGAATACATCAATAATTCCCTCTGAAACATATTTATTTCTTTCATCACTGCCCTACTTCACAGTCTCATGAATCTCACTTAAACTATTTTAACCAATTCACCAATGGTCCTCCTATCTGTGATCCTCTCTTACTCCGGTCCATTTCAGTGTCACTGCTAATGTTACAGAAGCATCTCTACAAATCTAGTCATAGTACTTCACTGACTTACAAATGTATTTTCCCTCTCGGTACCTAGAAAATAAAATCCAAAACTCCTCACAATTTGGCCACAATACTTATAATTCTCTAGATTTGTCTATTGTACTAGGTACTTCCTTCCAACTAGCCATGTTGGACTTCTCGACATTTTCTCTTTGATCCCTTTGTTTCTGTGTTCACACTGTTCTTTGGCATGGAGTAGCTTTGCCTCCATTTTCTGCCTGAAATTTCCTTTCTATCATTCAAATCCTGGTTCGGATAACACTTCCTCTTTGAAGCAAATAGTTATTCATTCCTTACTGCCTTAATTAGGTTTCCAATTAATGGGAAAATTGATTTGTAATACAGGAGCCTTCACTCATTGAAGGGGAGAAGAATATTTCTCAAAATGTGTTGAGTGAAAGAATAAAATGAACTGTGGGAATTTGATGGGAACATTATAGAGAGAGAATATGCATATAGGGCTTGATAAAAGTTACCTGTGTTTTCACATGCTTTTTTCCCTACTAGAAGTTTAATAAGTATATTTTGACTCCAACTCATTTTTAATAAAAAGCACAATTATTTCATTTAATTAATGTAAACATTTTTGTTTATGTCATCATAATCCTTAGAAGTTTCAGAAAGAGTTATTTCACAACACATAGATTTTAAAACTAGAAGAGAATTTTGAAAATATGCACTTTACACAATTAATCTACAGATGAGGAAACTGAGGCCTCAGAAGGGCTAATTTGAATGAGAAGTAGAACCCACATTTCTAGAATTGATTTGTGAAACACTTTCCAGCTAGTCCAGAAGTACTATACCTAAGGAATCAAGGTTAAGGAGTAAATATTCCACTCTTGCTTATAGTAAACAGTGATTTATTATTAATAAGACGATGACTTTAAGAGTATTCAGAGAAGAATTTCCAGAGAATAACAAAAGGTATAATTGATTTTGCAAATGATATATATTATGGGAATATGCTTTTTTATATTCTATATTCTCAGAATATAGGAGACTATTGAATATGTATAGTTTAGATGCTCAAATAACATGAAATAATACAACATTTATATATTTTACAATGGATCCCTTTTCTTCATCATATTTTAAAAATATGTTACTTAATTGTACATTTTTATATGTTTCCTGGTTATGGCTTTCATCTATATCTCATAACTTTTATGTGTATTAGATAAATTAATTTTGGTTGGTGTTTTTGGCACTGATGTTATTCTCCTCAGTTATCTGATTTTAAACAAGGTTTGTAGCCTCAATTGGGGCAATGTTCTTTTTTATATTCTACTTTGAAATGCATGCTCTCTAATGAATCATTTAAATGAGAACTTTCTAGAGCATGGCTTATTTCCTAATTGACAAGTTTGTTCTGTACAACTCTTGAACAGCATAGTTAATAAAGAGTGTAGAGACAGACAAATACACTATTTTGTAAATCTCTGTCACAAAATGTAATGCAACTTCCCTGGCTCTCTGTTCTATAAAAACTAGAAACGAAGATTGGCAGAGCAGCTGTCACATATTTGGGACTTTCTTTTTTCTTTCTCTTCTTTTTAGGGGTGGTGGTGGTGGGTGATGAAAAATGGATTTGACAGTAAGGCAGCTAGAGACGAAATACCTTTATATCGTAGCTTCCACAGTCTGAAATAAGCATTATGGATACTTTTATTTATTTGTTTATTTTTTTCAGTACATGTGCAACTTGCTTAGACAAGTAGCAGATTTTTTGAGTCTCCCTTCAGCGTCATCAGACCACTTATCAAGTTTGGATAAAAGACATTTATTAACAATGTACCTCATTGTCAGTGTTTTCCCTCAGCTAGATGCTGAATGTTTGCTATTAATCCCTCTTTAAAAGGTTGTGGGACTCTTGACCAGTTTTCAACCTATTCTTGAGGTAATGCCTTGAGGGAAGAGTTCGTTTTCAGAATTTAGAGATTCAAACTTAGAATTCCTAGACATTGTTGCCCTTAGCCACATACACCAGCCACACTTACCTGCCTTCCTTTGCTTTAGTTTGTTTTCATTCAAAGATGACATTCCATGCTACGGAGGCTCCCTGGCAAATCCCAGATACCAGCTTTCTCACTCCGAAGATAGCATCCAAGGAGAGACAGTAGGTGAAAATAAAATGATCATTGTCATAACCATTGGTTTTCAAACATTTATTTTCTTTCTCATTTATAAATAATATGTACTTAAATTGGATTATTGCTACGATATCCTCATTTACCTTAAAATCTGCATTGTGGTATTGTATTTATGATATTTGATTGAGGATACATCCAGGGGTCAGTAGCATCAAGAATTTCAGTCCAGGGCTGGCCAGTTAGCTTTCTCACTAGAAGTTCCATGCTTGAGAAGCTACTAATGTACACACTCCTATCATCCATATCTATATCATCCAAAGCTAGCTTATTCATGGATGTTGGAAATATGTTAGAAATAAGAGTGTTAGGTAATAGCATACTCTATGGCTAAAGAATTTTTTAAAGGAGAAAATGGAAGCTTATTGAGCAACATTATTAATGTATTAAAAAGAGCTCTCCTTGATAAAATTCAAGCTCTTTAGATTTGTGCATAGGCTAAAATTATTTTAGAGACATAGACATAAACACAGAATAAGAATTCAAGGAGTAGTCTTTAGCAGTAGCAATGATGCTCGGGACTTGAACCCTAAACAGACTGGTTCCAGCCATTAGTGTGGGAAGATTTCTATTGATGAGTTTGTTCTGAGTAAATATTTCATGCCCAGTGTTAATGATAGCACTTAAATGTACCATGAGCTGGAAATTTATCAAGCTTTAAAGAGTATTTTGTATAAACTGAGTTGTGTCTATTTGTCTGTATATTGGTCTATATGTGTTGCAGAATTTGACCTAAGATTTGCTTTCAATGTGATCTGGTGGCTGCATAATCTACCACAAAGAACCTAAGAGTTGTGCATGTAAATTGGCTTGAAGTCAGTTCCTGATTGTTTATGGGGCACTTACCAAGCACTAAATACTTTGCATATTATTTAATCTTTATAGTAACCTAGACAATAATCCTCACAATGCTCCTTACACAATTGGTATTGTTCATTTTTGTTTTCAGTAAACCATCTGTGCATAGGGTGGTGCTAATCATTATCATTATTTAGAAAAAGAGAAAAAAGATGATCATAGCCACCTATGAGGTGGGTACATTTACCTCATTTCAGAGATGAAGAAACTAAGCCACAGGGTAGTTAAGTGACTAGTGAATGTCACCGAGGTAGAAAGTGGTCAGTCTTGGATTTAACCTGTGCCTGAGAGACTCTGCAAACCCATCCTTCTAACCATAATGTTTTACTGCACCCCTTAATGATTCTTGTTAAATAGAATAATTTAACAAGAAGTGAGTTAAATATTTCTCATAATGCAGTACTTGTGTTGCAGAGTTTTCTTATGCGGTTGAAGGTAGAAAATAACTTATCAAGTCATAGGGCATGCTGGGTAAGCTATCAGATGTATAGGGTAATGAGATACCTTTCAAAGCAGTACTCTCAGCGTGGAAAATATCCTTAAGGACTTTGATTCAAATGACCGATTTCATGACAATGAAGGGCTCAGAAAGCTGAACAAGGTTCTTTTATGAACAGCACAGGAAATAGGCTAGCACTGAGTCTTTTCATGGCAAACATTAGAAGCTGAAGATTATCTGTACTGATTTTTCCCCTAATCGCCGTTATTGGATTTCTGGTTACATGACCTTAGTATAGCTTGTACAATATCATGTCTGTAACCTTTGTGTTTGTCAGTTTATCTTGACCAACTATCAGTGCAAAGTGACAAGCTGCCTTTCATCTGGTTTCCAATGGTGCTAACTAGAAAAAAAAACTAAAAAGTTTTCATTGAGCAGAAATAAATTAGTCAACGTATAAAAGCACCTATAGTGAACCTAAAGAAGGCATTTGAAGACAGAAATCTTCCTAGGAAGAAGGATCACTAAAGAATTGCTATATAACACAGGACACTGCGAACAAAGAGGGTTGTCTAAAGTCTTGATTATTTGCAGTGGAACAAAGTTTTCCTACTTCAATAAAGAGTTTTTGTCAATTCATCCTTATGTTGAAACTGTTCTCCTAAATCTAATGCATCAAAAAGATCTGACATTGTTAAGGAAGATAATCCTTGAACTCTTAGCAATAAAAAGGAGAGCTGGCAAAAAAAAAAAAAAAAAAAAAAGGAAAGAAAGATAAAGATAATGAAAAGAAAGTGTAATGCTCCACAAACCATCCTATCTGGAAAGAAAAGAGAACAAGTCTGACTTTTAGAGACCAGCTAACTCAGGTGGAAGAGCAGAGAGACTGCACAGCCAAAGAAGGAGGAGAAAGTGAATAAGGAAGTTGTAAAACAGTAAGTGATTTATTTTACAACTGTTCATTAAATGAAAGAAGGTGGAGCATTGCACTTATCTAACATGCTTCTTTTTATAACTGTGTTGTAATGAAAAGAACATTAGCATTGAAGTCAACCGACCTGGGTTTAAATCCTGGCTCCACCACTTTCTGCCTGGGAAATTTACGGCAGACTCTTTAACCTCTGTGAGCCTCAGCTTTCCCGTAGGTTGAGTGGAGCTCCTGGTACGTCTCCAAGCAGTGTCGCAGCCTGTATCTGTCACTAACCTTCTGTTTAATGTTGGGCAACTCAACCTCTCTGCGCATCAGAAGCTCCATCTGTGAAATGGGAATAAGAATGCTTCTTGGCTCCAATCTAGAACTTTCCCCTGCATGTGTGGATAAAACATACAGGACTAATGCTTTTGTTGGTTTTTGTTCTGTAATGATTACCAATGAGTAGCATTTTAAAGATTAGGCAGTAATGTATTTCAAGTCCTATTAACAGTAGCCAGGTAATAAATGGCACACAAAAGCACTCAGTAAATAATTAGAACTACATGATTAAATTCATACAAGGTCTGTTGGTGGCATTGGCTTACTTAGTACTTGTTTTTATAGAGAAAACTACATGCCAGAGCAGACAACATATGAGACAAAAATTTTATATTTGAATTGTGTTCTCTATTTCTTCCAGCCAAGTACCAACCAGGCCTGACCCTGCTTAGCTTTCGAGATCAGATGAGATCGGGTGCATTCAGGGTGGCATGGCCACAGACTGTGTTCTCCATTTCTTAAAGCATAATAATATCCTCATGGAGAAGGACATGCATACATCACACATCCTAGTTTCCAGAAAATAAGGCTGAGATCCAGAGAAATTCAGTGATATTGACTAGAGATGATATGACTTTAAGTAGGGGGTCAGCCCTGGAATCTGGATTCCTAAATTCTTTCCTAGTGATCTCCCCATTATAACACACAGGCACTGTACCGTGGGCCTGGAATAGCTTCCTAGAAATCCTCTGTTAGGTTAAACCATAAGAGCAAGAAATAAACAACCAAAATAGGCTTTCTTCCTACGAGTTCACCATGAGTTGATATTTTAAGCTTATTGTTTCATTCTTTATATGTTAAAAAAAAAAAAAAGACAATGAGTTCTCTGTAACATTAGAGAGGAACAGAAAGAACACTTTTGCTAAATTGAGTGTCTTCATGCCACTATCAGTTCAGAGCCTTGAACTGATTTTAGACCCTTGAAAGTTGAAAACTAGCAAAATGTTTTGCCATTTTTATGGAATAAAAATATAAGTTTTTAAGATCACAAATCAAATTTACCAACTCTAAATAGATTAGGAAAAATATTTTGATTGACAAAGAAAATTGGAATATCAACAAAATTATTAAATTTGCTTTGAAACATGTCTACTTGTAGTACATGATTACTGACTACATATTGTTTGGAAGCATTTTGTTTAAAAGAATCAATCTCCAACTGACTTAGATTCTTTAATGTAGTTTATTTTTCCCAACTAAGTACTTTAAGGTTTTATAATGCTTTTTCTTTGCAATATTAAATCCTTTTAGAAAGTAACAGACATGTAAAGCATTGTGTAAGTGTAATATACTATTTATTTTAATTCAGTCCACCCTACAGTAGTTCAATTTCATCTAAAGTGCTCATGGGTAGCGTGTTCTCTAGGACAGTATGTTTGCCCTGCGGTGAGTAAGGTCTCCACCTTTGCAGAATTCAGCATGTGAGTTTATGATAATAACAGTTTATGGTTGCTAACTTTTAATGATCTTTTGCTGTGTATCAACCACTCTGCCAAGCATTTTGCAATATTTTTTTAAATCCTTACCCAGGGATATGTTTGTTGATTTTAGGGAGAAAGGAGGGGGAGAGAGAGAGAGAGAGATAAAGATTAGAGAGAGAGAGGCTGAGAGAGAGAGGAACATTGATCAGTTGCCCCCCAGTATGTGCCCCTACCTGGGATCAAAACTGCAACCTTGGTGTGTGCACTGGCCGTGGATGGAACCCACAACCTTTTGGTGTATGGGAGAATACTCCAACAAACTAAGCCACCCGGCCAGAGCTGCAATATGTTTCATTTAATCTCCCCACCTAAATCTTTTGGAGACAGCATTTTATTGGCCCAATTTTATAAAAGAGGGAACAATAGCTTAGATTGAGAAATGTATCCAGAGTCACACAGCTCATAAATGGTTTAATTAAGAATTCAATTGATATACTAACACATATGCAGACAGAAACCAGCATACTTTCACAAGTAAACACAAATACTTGCCACTTTCATTTTTTAAAAATATAGGAACATATTTTGTCTTCTGTAATTGAAAGGTGTTTGTGGTTACTGTTGTTTCTCATGCTGGATTATGCTTAAATGATGATTAGTGATAGTAGTATCATCATTGTGCAGAAAGGGAAAAGCATGCATAATTGCGGAAGACTGCAAAACTCTTCATGCTATTAAGTTGTCTCAAATGCTCTGACCCTAACACTGCATTGTGTTCATTTTTTAAAAGATAAATTATAGCCTAAAAATATTTGAAGTTTAGGTTAACTTCATAATAAAACTTCTAATCTTAAACCATATTTGTACTTTTTCTAGAAAATTGTGTTAATAACATGCTTTGAATATGTTCAGAACTGTTGTGCCTTAGTCCTGAAAGAGGACCACAGAGTAAGAGGGCAACTCAGGGAAACAGGAGACTTTAAAAGAAATAGACTTTGCCCCATTTTAATTAAAGTTTTGGATAAAATCTCTTGATAGACTATTTAGAAAAATATTAGAGATAATTTCACCTATGCATTTAAATAGTAGATTGAGTGGTTCTCTTTCTTTCTTAAATTGCCAAACAAAGCCACTGCTGACTAGGTGACTTAAACACAAATTTATTTTCTCACAGTTCTGGAGGCTGGAAGTCTACGATCACAGGATCAACTGTGTTGGTTTCTTCTAAGGTCTCACTTCTTGGTGGTATCATCACATGATTGTCCCTCTGTGCATATGTACCATGAGTATCTTTTTGTGTGTCCAAATTTCTTAATAGATCAGCAGTGAGATTAGATTAAAGCCTATCCTTTTAGTCTCATTTTAACTAAATTATGTCTTTAAAGGTCCTCTCTCCAAACACAGTCACATCCTACGTTCTGAGATTAGAACTTCAATATATGGCTTTTGAAGGGACACAATTCAGCCCATAACAGTGAGCATAACAGTGAGTGACCTTCAGCTACAAAGAGCTGAGAGTTCTTCCAGATTTGGAATTTATGCATCTTCTTCAAAATTTTCACTGTATATAAACTGATCACAATCTACATTGCTGATATAATACTTTTCTTTATTTATTACAAATGACATTCCTGCTTTTCTGTACTACCCAAAGAAGTTCCCCTTGTAACTAAAAGAGAAAATTTCACAATACCTGGAGTCCTTAATGTCCTACAAACGAAGGAGAGGATGTCCTCCAATTCTTTGCAGGAGGAACCCACTTAGGTGGCACCAGCCCTGACTTAGAAATGGAACAGCACATCTATAAGGGGAAAATGATGGCATCTACATCTTAAATATAAAGAAAACCTAGCAGAAGCTTCTGCTGGCACTCATGACATTGTTGCCATTGAAAACCCCACTGATGTCAGTGTCGTATGGTCCAGAGAGCTGGGCTGAAGGTTACTGCTGCCACTGGAGCCACTCCCATAGCTGACAACTTCACTCCTGGAACCTTCACAAACCAGATCCAGGCAGCCTTTGCTCTGGGTAACACAGATGCTCCTCTGTGTGGTGTGGACATTGCCATTCTGTGCAACAATCGGGGGCTCACCTGCTGGGTCTGATGCCAGCAATGAGGGGGCTGGGAAGTTCTGTGCACGTGCAGCACCATCTCCAGTGAGCACTCGTGGAAGGCCATGCCTGGTGCCTACTTCTACACAGATCCTGAGGAGATTGAAAAGGAAGAGCAGGCTGCTGCTGGAAAGGCTATGACTGAAGAGAAATTTCATGGTTAATGGACTGCTCGAGCTCCCAAGTTCACTGCTACTCAACCTGAGGTCTCAAACTGGTCTGCAGGTGTCCTGGTGCTCACCCAGCAGTTCCTTTCTGAAGACTGGAGTGTTTGGCCCTCCACGAAAGTCTGGGCTGCGGCCCACACTGCTCAGGCCATGACCAGGTAGGAACAACCACTGAGTGGTCTTAAACAAAAAGGGAAATAAGGTTGCTGGAAAATAAACAGTTTCTTTAAAAAATAACATTCTTAAATTACCTTTTGTAGGACATTATACATATGTATGCTTTTGAGTAATAGACAGCTGTGATTATATCTACCTCTTTTTTTTTTTTTTCAAAAGCTCTGCCCTCTATTTTATTTTATTTTTTTATTATTTTTTTTAATTTTTAATCAGTATTTTTTAATTGTTGATATTGTACAGTTTTCTGTCTTTTACCCCGCCCCAGCCCACCACCCCAGCCCTCCCCACCTTCCTCCCATTTCCACTCCCCCATAGTTTTTGTCCATGAGTCCTTTATACTTGTTGCTCTAAACCGTTCCCCTTTTCCCCTGAAATTCCCTCCCCTCCCACTCTGGACACTGTCAGATTGTTCTCAAATTCAGTGTCTTTGTTTATATTATGCTTGTTTGTTTGTTTTGTTGATTAGCTTCCTGTTAAAGGTGAGATCATATGGTATTTGTCTTTCATTGCCTGGCTTATTTCGCTTAGCATGATACTCTCCAATTCCTTCCATGCTGTCGCAAAGGGTAGGAGCTCCTTCTTTCTTTCTGCTGCATAGAATTCCATTGTGTAAATGTACCACAGTTTTTTGATCCATTCATTAACTGATGGGCACCTAGGTTGCTTCCAGCACTTGGCTATTGTAAATTGTGCTGCTATGAACATAGGGGTGCATAGATTCTTTTGGATTGGTGTTTCAGGATTCTTAGGATATAATCCAAGCAGTGGAATTACTGGGTCAAAAGGTATTCACTCAGATGTTTAGAATTAAAAATATGCATTTATTAATTGACCATTACATGTGACCAAATGAATAACCAAAATCACAAATTTTCAGCATGCTAAATAAAAGCATTTAAAAATACTTTTAATTAAGTTTCTCTTTTATATGAATCTTCAATTTCATGGAGCATTCAACCTGGTTTTTGAATGCATTTATATAGCTAAGATATCTGCAGTTGTACTATGAGTTAAAAGTCATTCCAACTACGTTCAATCAGAGTGCTGATGTTGTGGATTATATTTTCCAAAATAATGGCTATAACATTTTCTTTTTCTTAAAAAGATTTTATTTATTTATTTTTAGAGAGGGGGATGAGAAGGAGAAAGAGAGGGAGAGAAACATCAATGTGTGGTTGCCTCTCACGTGCCCCCTACTGGGGACCTGGCCTGGAACCCAGGCTCATTTGCCCTGACTGGGAATCAAACCGGTGACACTTTGTTCACAGGCCTGCGCTCAATCTACTGAGCTATGCCAGCCAGGGCTGGCTGCAACATTTTCAATCCCACAGACACTTACAACTTTCCAGCCAGGAGGTGGGGTCTATGTCCCCCACTTCTCCTTCTTTAAAGCTTTGTGGGCCTTTATGACTGTCTCAATAAATATTTATAAAATGCAGCAGAAAAGATATTATGGGACTTCTGAGAATAAGTCACAAAAAGAAACATGGAAGTTACCTGTATTTGCTTAGTAAACTATTTTTAGGCATGTTCTTCAAATATGTTTGATTTTTATGCTTGTAGTTCAAAGTTTTACTTCATTTCTTGAAAATGATTCATATAAGACATATAATGTTCTCATGTAACACATTCATTTGCCATCCTGTAAAGAACAGCCATCTGTTATCATTGAGGAAATCATATAAATCTTGAATTATTCTGTTTTAAACTGTGACACAGACCAGCATTACATAGGGAAAAGTTCATCAAGAATCTCAGGTTGGCTGTTACTGACCATCAATATTTTACTTCTCTAGAATGATTTTCTCATTTATTAAGAAAAAAGGTATGTTATACCAAATCAGTATTTTCCAGACTGTCTCACCACAAAATTCCCTGACACATTTGTTACAACGACCCAGGGACCTCCTTGTGGAGAGTCAGGAGGTCTCGAGGAGTGCTCGGGAAATATTTTTTAATAAGACCCTGATCTAATGCTTATGGTTAAGCAAGTTTTAAAGTAATTTCTAGTTGTCTGATTCTTTACTATAGGAAGATTTCAAACTAAGTAGAATTACTTTTAACTCTTATCATCAATAATAGCAGTAGGATATTAGTAATTCAAAGGAGTAATATCCAGATTATGTACATTTGGATTCCAAATGTATTTTGCATTATTTCATCTATTATTGTATTGTCCTGATTAGCCTTTCTCATTGCTATATACAAAATAGTATTAATTGCAAGATCCTTATCAACCATACAGAGTTCCATCAAAAAAATTTTTAAAGATACACTTTTTACATGATTCAATCATTCCACTCCTCAGAGAAATGAAGGTATATATCCCTACAGAGAGTTGTACACAGATGTTCAGAACTTCTTTATTTGTAGTAGCCAAATGATAAAAACAATCCACATTTTCAATAGGTAAGTAAATAAACAAATCATTATGTATCCACACAATGGAATACTACTCAACAATTAATAGAAACCAACTAATAATATACACAAAACATGAATTAACCTCAAAAATAATTATATGTAGTGAAAGAAGTCAGACAAAAAAAGAATATGCAATGTATGATTTCATTTATTCAAAATTTTAGCAAATGTAAAGTAATCTATAGTGACAAACACCAGAACAATTTTTATCCAGGGGACGAAAGGGAAAATGGCATAGGTGAGAGATACAAAACTAAATGGAAACTTTTGGTGTGATGATGATGTATCATTACCGTTGTTAGTATGGTGAACTCATGACTATAAATATTAACACCTATCAAATTGTATACATTAAATATGTCCCTTTTGAATGCTAAATATACCTCAAAAAGTTTTAATGATAATATAAAGTCTTTAAGAATCAATAAAAATTTTGTAAGAATTATGCGAAGAAAAATTTAAGACAAAAATGTATAGTATCTGTAGGACATTTTATTAAATTCTTAGCAGAATTTGTATGCCTTAGTGGCAGGATGAATATTTTAGTTTCCAATTATTTTTTATTTGATCATTTTTACAATGGTTTATGTTAATAAATCTATTCTCATAATACATTATAATGCATAAATAATAATGCATATTTAAAATCCAAATATAACCAATGTTAATTTACTGCTACTGAATTATTATTGTTTGCTATCTTGCTAACTTGTGATTTTCTAACCTGAATAATGCCAGTCACTTACTCACCACACATACTCATTTGATATGGGCTGTGATTATGGGTTATGGGAGGGAGATGATAGCTAAGAATCAGAGAAAGTCTGAAATCAAACAAAGGAGTGAAGATGCAAAACTACAACAGGAAGTGCTAAAAGCCTTATAAGAATTCTGGAAGTTACAGAAAAAAAAGAATTACAGAAAGAATTATTAAACCCCCCCCACCCTGATGAATTGCCTGGGGCAACTCATCACTTTCAATGGATACACATTGCATTTGTATAGATCACATGTGTCTGAGAAGACCAGAGATATTTCATGGTAAGAGATTGTTTGAGGTGTCACTTGACAGAAAGATAGATTTTGAACATTAGGATTTGGTTTAGGTAAGGAACACTCCAGATGAAGGGGACTATATATGCAAAACCAGAGATGACTAAAATACCAGATGCCTATAGAAAATTTTGACTAGTGAAAGGTGGCTTGAATAGTACTGTGTGAAGGCCAGCACTTGGAACATGGTTGGAAAGGTAAACTGGGATCAGATCAGGTTTTGCACACTGGTTGACATGATTAGACTTGTAGGTAAGCTAATGGGTAGCCATCAAGGGTGTTGAGCATATTCATGTCATGATTAAGATCTGCATTTTAGGAAAGTAACGTAGCAGCAAAGTGTAAGAGAGATTGAAGAAAAAAATTCTGCTCCAAACAGTTTTTCCTCCTTTAAATGGTGACCTACGTTGCCAAAAAATTATGCTTTCTTAAGCAGATAGCATATTTTCGTATTAGAGATATCAAGAAAGAGCAGTTAGTTATAAGAAATGGGATAGATGGTTGAAGAGCCAGGACAAAACAGATATTTATCTGTGCTGCTGAGGCAGCTTTTGGCAGAGTATACTCCCATGCCAAGATATGAACAGCAGCAGAATTGTGCAAGGTAAAAGGGGCAGGACTAAGAGCTTAACAGACAGAAAGGACCAGGTGGGCATGATAATACAGCAGGTCCTCAAATAACATAGTTTTATTCAATGTTATTTTGCTATAATATTGATGAGAAAAAAAACTGATGCCCAGCTGATGTCACTGTCTCTGCGGAATGTGGACATTCTGCGTGGGGTTTTGGGATACTCCAGTTTCCTCCCACATCCCAAAGATGTGCACATTAGATTCATTGGTATGCCTAATTCCCCAGTCTGAGTGAGTGTGGTGTGTGAGTGCACCCTGCAATGGAAGAATGTCCTGTCCATGGCTGGTCCCCATCTTGCACCCTGAGCCATTAGGGGAGACTCTGGGCACCTGACACCCTGAACTGGAGTAAGCAGGTTGGGAAATTATCTTACTTGTTTTTTTTTTATTACATTTTTAAATGTCTGTATAGCTCACCTTTATTTCTGTGTTTAATGCTAATATTTGGTCATTATTTAGAAGTTTGGTGATTTTTTTTTTGTGACTAGAAATATGCCATAGGAACTTCTCTTGTTTATATCAATATGCATAGGAGCTTCTCTCGTTTATGTCAAATAGCCTATGGTAAAATTGGTTTCCTTATATGTCCTTTCATATCAAGTCAATTTCCAAGAACCTACAAGATGATTTTAAGTGAGAACTTACTGTGCATCTGTGGGAATTAGATAAAGCAGGAATCAGCATGCAAGTTCTCCAAGTTAAACCATGCAGTGGGTCAGAGGCAGCGGTGGAGGTAGGGGAAGCTGGTGGGGCTGGGGGAAGAGAGGAACAAAAGTGTCAGGTGCCGATTTCCTCCATGTATATACTCCTACCATGACCGATCAATGTCAAGCTACCGGAGTGTGATCAATGGGCTTGTAAAATGTTTGAAATGTTAACAATCCATCCTTTTCAGCCATTTGGGCCAGCTCCGGCACACTCCCAGTACTGCTGCAGAGATCTGTAACTCAGGCAGGGGCATGGCCTGGGGATCATGGACTTAGGCAAAGAGCCTGGGTGAGAAGTGGTCTGAATCCAGGCAAAGCATCAGGCTGACATGTATGGCATCATCAGCAAGGAAAAGCCAGCACTGTTTGAAAATCACCTGAGCCTTGGCCTCCCTCTGTTTTTTCCTTTAATGTCTGTGGAGGTAGGTCAGAAGCAGGTGGAGGCAAGTTTAAGTATCTGCCAAAGTGGAGAGCAAGGGGCCTAAGAAACGTCATATGGCAAGTCCTGTCTTCTTTCTCCTGGGTAGGTATGCTGGGTTTCTGGGTCATTAGGAGGGCCTTGCTTCTCTCTCTGATTAAATGCTTATTCTCAAACTTACAGCTTGACAGGTATAGACTATGGAAAGGGAGTCGCGGGAGGAAAGCATTTCTCCATCTGGTAGTGTTACCTCTTTCTAACCAGCTTCAGGAATGAGATAAATGAAGTAATTTGCATAAAAATCTTCTGGCCTTCTCTCTCTCTCCTTGATTAATGTTCTGCTTTGCTTGAATCAATCTTCATTCCAAGTGACAATATTTGCAGATGCAACACTATAAGGATATTTTTGGCTTACATTCTGGAAAGGGAGGTTTCAGTGTTTAAATCTGTGAATTTATATTGTTTTATTTCTAGAAGAAATTTACAACCAAAATGACATGATGACTGTAGTTTTCATCACTTACTAAATCCTTTAAAAACGGGTGTTATTAACATGCCCATTCTTTTATGAGTCTGGACTTAGAGTATAGTTTTAGTAATACAACTCCCATTGATAATTTCTGCCAATTAGTTATAAGGTAACTAGAAGAGAAGCTCAGATAAGCTTTCCAGAATAAAAATAAAAATAAAACAAATATGATAGAAATAGTGTTTTCTAAAGATACACATTAGTCTTGTACCACAAAAAAAGTTAACAATTTCAAAAACTGATATATGTAAAATTAATTACGTAAAATCATCAGAAGTCGTAGAATTGAAAGTAGTTTCTGATTGGGTTCTATGTCTCCTATGAGGGGTGAAAAAGAGATAGACAACAAACATTTTAAATGTTAATTTAAAAGGCATCCTACCCAAGTCTACTGCCTGTTTCTCTTCTCATTCCATAACTCTTAACCCTGGACTACTTCTGCTGTTTCATGCCACCAAGCCTGCCTCGACCTGACTGGAGAGTACAGGTCCAAGCCTGTCTCCGATAACGTACCTGAGCTTCTTCTCTAAAGTTATCCCTAAAGCCCTAAGGGCTTCAAGCTCTCTCTTTCTTATAAAGTCCAAAGGATCTACCAAGAGAAGTATGCATGTGTTGCCCAGGTTGACAGCACTGCTGTCCTGCTCATTAGGAATCCACAGCCGGCGGTAGCATGTCGTAAGCCTCTTCGTGAGCTGTAGGTTCTTTGTTTACCCCACCATTATACACTACTTATTTCTCCATTTCTTTTTCCTGAAGAGTACCCAGGAAATTTGTTTGGTATCCTATTTCCCTGGGTTTTGTAATACAAATGAGAATTATGCCACTGTAAGCCCTTTCTTGACTACTCTGTTTATAATCGCCCTCCCTCAAACCTTGAATCATGCTCTCAGCACTCTCTATCCCCTTTTCAGCTTTATTTTTCTCATTAATAATCAGCACTGACTAGAATGTCATATATTCTACTTCTGTATTTTCTGCTAGAATGTAAGTTGCAGGACATCAGGGTTTTTGTCTGTTTTGTTTACTGCTGTATCCTTGGCATCTAGAGCCATGCCTGGTACACAGTAGGTGCTAAATAATTATTGAATACATTAATAAATAAAAGAACAAATGAACATCCCTGGGTGGTGTGGCTCAGTGGATTGAGTGCTGGCCTGGGAAGCAAGGGGTTGCTGGTTCAATTCCCAGTGAGGGTACATGCCTAGGTTATGGGTCAGGTCCCCAGTGAGGGGTGGGCGAAGGACAACCACACATTGATGATTATCTCACCCTATATTTCTCCTTCCCTTCCCTTCTCTCTAAAAATAAATAAATAAAATCTCTTAAAAAAAGAACAAATGAACAAATTCTGGAGCATAGGGTTCAGAGCTGGCAATAGCATTCACAGCTATGGTATTCTAGTGGCCAGCTTCACAGGAAATAAGACGAAAATAATCTTCATGCAAGGCTATTATTTATTGGAAACATATGCTTCATTCATTCATCCATTGATTTAACAACAAACATTTATTGAGAACCTTTTGTTACAAGGCATTGTTCTGTATGTTAGAAGTTGGTGCAGAGTTCCGGGTTAGTAGGTTTACTAGGATTACTAGGGTTTAGAAATGATGTGTGTTATTACAATCTACTTTGTGGGTGCCTATCAGATGTTGGCTGGAGGAAAATTTGAATGAATGCTAGAATAAATGTCTTGATATAAGTATATGTAGAGTGGGAGGTGTGAGTCAGAGTGTCTTCAAGGAGGTTGCGGTGTTGCCAAAAACGAATTTACAAAGGAGAAAGCATTTATTTTACGTACTGAACGAGATGTTGGCAGAGTTCACTCTGGGCTAAGGGAACTGAATATTTAAAAACATAGGTGAAAAAAAAAATAAAAACATAGGTGTGAAAGCTTACAGGATTTTGCAGGAATTGAGTTATTTGTGATCAGAGATAAGGCTGTAAATGTAGGTTGGGGCAGGAAAGTATCTTAAGGATTTTAAATTTATATTCTGTAGGTTATGGAAAACCACTTAAGGTTATTAAGTGGTCAGTGACACATATATTATATGTTTCAGAAACATGAACATTTTTGGTGCAAATCTTTGGGAATGAGGAAGGAGAGAGATTTCATATAAAGATGTCTGCTAGAGAGCCATAACTGGTCCAGGTGAAGATGCTGAAGACTAGGGTAATAACAAGGAAAGCAGCAAGGAAGTGATAGAATAAATGAGTATTTTGGAGGCATAATCCATATAATTTGATGAGAAGAATAAGGTAAATGGAAAAATAAGGAATGGTGATGAAGTTTCTAATTCCGGAAACTTATTTATGTATGATTTTATCTCTAACTGATATAAGTAACACATGGATGGGGTAAAGGGAACAGGCTTGGTGGAAAAATAGGGAGGGAGATGCCGGTTACTTCTTAGACATGCAATGTTTGAGATGCCCAACACCATTGAGAAGGTGAGCTCTGAGATGCGTGTAAAAGGGGGCTGTAGAGGAAGATTTGGGTGTCATTGCTGAGGCAATGGGAATTTATGAGCTCCCTCAGATAGAAGATACAGAGCAAGAATAAAAACACTCCTAGGATGGCATCCAGAGGTATATGAATATTTAAGGGAAACCAGTAAACATGGAGAATGAATAGTCAGTTTCACCAGAACCAGAGGATAGAGACTGGAGTGGGCTTTGTAGAAGAACAGTCAATAACAACAATAAAAAAATTTTTAATTAAAAAAATTGCTACAGAAGTCAAGACAGTGGGGTTCAGCAATTAGGAGTCTGGGATGACCTTAACTAGAGCCATTTCCATTGGGTACCAGAGGTGACAGCTGGATTGCAAGATCTGCAAGGTGAGAAAGCAGAATGAATGCTGTACATTTTATATGAATGCATAGCAGCACCCCTATTGCACCCTCAGCCCCACCCCATGCAACACTTCCCACGGAAACAGATTCTCGGTCACACAGGGCTTATGAGTTGAATTAATTTAACACCTTGTGTTTGTTCGAGAACTCTAATAGCATCCACGAGTGTACACAATGTGACTGCCAGACTTTTTCTCTTTTTGGGGGGGCAACCTCAAAGATATTTTTTATATGACCGAGGAACACCACTTACTGACCAAAAATGTATTTGAGGTGAGTGAGGTACAGGAAGTCTTCATTTATAAAACATTCAAGGGCAATCACACCTCCCGAGGCCTCCTCAATGTAAGTTTGATTGCTTCTGTGCTGGTGACAGTATCCTCTGTCACCTATTTGATGAAAAAAAGTTGCTGAGATCATTTCATAAGCAGAACTTTCCACAAGGAAAAGGGCAGAAAGTACACACATGGGTATGTATCGTTGTATGTAAATGAACAGGAAAATCTGAAGGGTACATATGCAATAGTTGACAGTGAGTAACTCTGAGTAGAGGAGTGAAATTAGAGGAGAGATAAAGGCAGAACTTTACTTTTTAATTTAGGTTATTCTTCACTATTTAAATTTTTCAATGAACATACGTTCGTGCATTACTTGTACAATTTTTTTTTAAAGATGTGGTATCTCCTTTATATGCAGACTGTCCTTTCCATCCCTGCCACCACAGAAAATTAGAGTTTGTACTGCATTCAAAGTCTAAATTAAGTATGGTTTCTGCTTCTTGACAAGTTAGTTTTAATCATGAGCCTGTTGGTAAAGGGAGAAATGAGAGAGAGGCTAACTAAGGATAGAGTAAAAATGTATATAAGTATAGTGAGCCAAATCTGGTGCTCTCTTTAGCAGTCAAATAAGTGTAGTACATTTCCCCAGAATGTGGCCCATTTGCATTTGAATTGCAAAGGGGTGCTTAATAGAAATACATATCCCCGGATCCACTTCTTGATCTACCAAACAGGATGCCTTGAGGCTGAGACCTAGGAGCTTGTATTTTTAAAGAGTGCTGTTGGTGGTTCTTAGGCCTACCAACGTTGAGGATCATTGGTACATATAAAAGAGTACTAGCTTGGGAATCTGAAGGCCAGAGTTTTAGTCCCAGCACTTACCACTATTTGGGCAGCCTTGCACAAGCAACTTATCTTCTCTGATCGTCTCTTTCTCATCTGAGAATTGAGCATGTCCTCTTGGATTCTAGGATTCTAGAACTTGTTCTAGGATTCCAATTTGTAAGTGTGCCATTGCAGTGTGAAAAAGAAAATTTCCTCCAGGTAAATCTTCTCATTATCATGTTTATACTTGTGCCTGTTCCTACCAAGTAAGAAGATGCATTTAATGAAATCATGTTTACTTCAAACTTTTAAAATTTGAGCTTATCAAACCCTTAGGTGCTTATCTGTGACAAGGAATTCCTGCTGCTAATGGTCACAAGTGGCAGTCAGGAGGAAATCCTTGTCAGGGCGGTAATATAGCAGTCATTAAAACATCTTCTGTTTCTTCTTAACTTTGTAAATATTTAGATGTGATCTGTCTGTAAAGTGGCTAGAGTAGGAGATGAGGTTGGTGGAGAAGGCACAGGGAATAGAGGGAGTGTTGTAAACATTGAAAAGTGTAAATCCTCAGCATGGAGTTCATTACCATCCTGAGCTGCCTTTAGTATGGGCATGATTCCTTCTACCTTATTTCTCTGTTTAGTAACTAGATGACTGGGTTTCCTGCAGGCTTGCTTTGCCTCTGTTCTGGCACTTTCGACCAGATTCCCTGTCTGTTGGCAATGCAGCAATAGAGGGTTAACTTGGTGAAATGGCCTTGGAACTACACCTTAAGGAGAAAGCTGGAACAAGTCGTTGGAGAATATCAGGATGGGAAGTTTCCCCTCTGCTGACCTTGTCTCTGCTTCTACCAAAGGAAGGTTACTGCACTTCTGGTATTTACTGTACAGAAATGCATGAGAATTTCTTGCAATTGTTTAAAATTACAATTATTACAGACATGAAAATGTGTTTTCACTGTTATGGATAATACGCTACTGAATCTGATATAGCCCAGTATATAATAGCTACAATGAAAATAACCACATACATGCACACGCATACAAACGATACCCTGAAATTTCCTAATGGTATGTGTCCCTTCTTTGTTATGTTTTCTCTTCCAGTCCGAGAACAATGGCCCTCCCTTTCTCTCTCCCACCTTCTCTCTCTCTCTTCCTTCCTCCTTTAAAAATGGACATATTTCATACATTTGGGCCCTAATAACACTTTTCCATAGACAGCAGTGATTTAACACACTCAGCAGGACATTTTAAAAAGTGCGACTATTTATGAATTCTGTGGTGAGGGGACATTGGAGAGAAGCAGGATTCAATTTTGAGTGGAGACACTCCTTTTGTTTGGAAAAATCACTTTAACAGGACTATTGCTTATATAAAGACTGAGTCCAGAATATGTCATGTCCAGTGGGGGAGGTTTGCACAAAGAAGAAACAATGGCTATGCTAAATAGTGAAAAGGACAGTATTCATTGAGGTAGCAGACAGTTTTGAGAGTTTGTTAGGCTAACTGACTCTTTGCTTTTTCTGGTGGTAGATGATAGGAACAGGGGACATTGGAGGATGACAAGAGACAGAGTGAAAGGCCTTGATTCGCAGCAGTCTGAGCCTCAGCCCAGAGGACCAGCAGAAAAGGAGACTGATTTACAAGTGGGAAACTTGCTGTGGAAGGACGTGGTGCATGAACTTTAGAAGCACTAATAATATCTCAGGTTTTTTCATCAACCTCATCCCGTTATTTATACCTAAAATTTCAATTAAACTTTAAAAAATGTTTGAAGCCTGGATTAAACTTTGCTGAGGGATATGATGAGTTGGTTCTTTGCCTACAGTTGTTTTGAGCTCTTGATGTGAATATTGCTAATTCTTCTCTTGGGGTAATGTGAAGGAAACAGCCTCCCTCCCAGAGATGTTATCAGAGCTCAGATTCTATGACTTGGTCAGCAACAAAGAGAGTGTCTTATGAAAGAGCAAGGAATTAATAGTGACACTCAAAACTGATGCGTAGAATGTGCATAACTTCTGCATGATTCTCTGCAAAATTAAGAAAAGGGATACGAAAGGGGCATGGTTATCTGCAGTCAGGCAAGATGGAGAGTTGAACAATTTTTATTTGGGTGTTAAAGGAAAGGGGAGTCTTACAAACCTGGGGACTTTCAGGTTAGCTATAGTATGTTGCATTTTCAAAATCCCTCACATTCAAAATTATCCATCTTGAATATTGTATTTATACACTCTATAAATTAATAGTGTTAAAGTTGAGAGATATCCTGTGAAAAGTGGTATTATCTAATGTTATACTCTATGTGGTGGTGTGGGGGTGAAAATTTACCAAGATATACAAGACCGCTATTCGGTTGCAGTGAAAAAAATGAGTAATGTCTGACTCTTAGACTGAACTCTCAGAGGTCATCTAACTTTTAAAAGATGGAGTTTACTTGATTGACAGATCTCATAAAAGGGAATTTTGATGGAAAAACAATCTGACTTTGTAATCAGTCACAGTGTTTTTTCCACTACCACCCTAGAATTCTCTCATTGATATAATGCCTGCTTTGCAATCTGTTTTTTCTTAGTCACTGCTTTATTCTCCAAAATTCTCTTCAGATTAAGAAATACAAAGCCACACTCAGTAACAATGATTCATGAGTAAAAAATTCACAATCCATAGTCATTTTAGAGGTCTGATATTCTTTACCCCCTCCTTGAGCTTTTCAGTTTAAGGATAAGGACAGACACTTCTGGGAAGATTAAATTAATTTTCTCAAATTATCACCATCAAGCTAAAAATCATCTCATTCATGTTTGTCTCCTTCTGGCTCTAACAATGAGGGTTTTACAGATGCTATTCCTTAAGCACATTTATTTTTACTCTTTGGAGAAAATTAATCTCTATTATTTGTCAACAATCCAGCCCCTGGTGCTAGGAGATGAACCTGGGTATTTATTGTGACTGACACTGCACACTCTATGTCAGTGATTATATCAGGAGTCAGGGGCCTTGAAGGGAGATATAAATTGGTGCCACAGGCCTGGCGCCAGGCACAGACAGGACCTGAATCTCAGTCATGACCAATGTTGTGCTGTCAGAGTGATTTCTGGATCTTGTGACCTATTCCCTGCCCTGAGATGCACAGCCAGTATTGAATAAACTTGCTATTAATTGGTTTTGTTGCCTCTGTGTTCCTTTACAGTTCTGGTCTCCCTCTTTCATTTTACTTCATCAGTGGTTAAGAGAAAAGTGGAAAATGACTCTTGGGAAGTCTTTTTGAAGGGCTGTGATGATATAGAATTAAAGAAAAAGCTTCCAATGGCAGGAAACTTGAAAGATCACAGCATCAGAGTATATGGACAGTAGAAATGGAATCTTAGAGGAGGAGAAAGGTATTGAGAAAGAAAATTTGGGAGCTGATGGATTTCCTCCAGGATGTCATGACAAAAAGGCACAGTATGCGTGTTACCTGGAAGAGAAAACAACAGAGCTGAAAAAAAAATCAAAGTCAGACTGAGAGACCTGCTTAGGAAGAGATAACAAAGAAATTAAGAGTTTGGGAAAGAAAGTAGAAGGAGTATGCTTAAAAAAGACCATTTCAGCATCTCCCCTAAGCAGTAGTATAAACTTATTCTTTCCCAACACCTGAACTTTCTATAATTGAACAGCCTTCAAAGCAGAGGTGTTCCCAGTAAATAACTAAATAAATGAAGTTATATATTATGAAAGTTCATAAAAATAAATTCAGTTATTAGATATGAAAATCCAATTTCCTCCCCACCCCACCTCATCCAGTCTTCAGAGCCTAGATAGATTCAGAAGATTTTCCTTAAATCATTATTTTAAAAAATCCTATCCTCTTTTCTTCTGCCATTAGCAACCATGTGTGGCAGTGGACTAAAATGCATTGTAGTTACATCAGAGAGATGCTAGAGAGGAAGCTGGCAGTGAAGGGAATGAGATGTTCTGCTCTCCCCAGTCCTCGCGGGACTCCATTTTCTAGAGTCGCCACCTGCACTTTTCTTAAGCTGAACTCACTGTGTATTTTCAATTTTCAGTTAACTGCTCAAGATATATTTACTTCATGGATTACCTAAAGATCCTTTTTAATTTAGTATCCAAACAGAGTTTTAGGGTCTGAATTTCCTCCCATTGTGCAGTTAACATGTAATTATGAAGAAGGCTATGGGGTGTGTCAGCAAAACATAGGAAAGTTTGATGTGAAAACAAAACTGAAAATCACAGAACATCTAAAATGCAATATAGTGTGCTTTAGATTGTCCATAGTCTGAGATTTTTTCTGTTGCAAAAATTATTCCTCTTTATTAATGTGGATCACTTTCAGTTAACCAAATTCTGGTGCCTGAAACTCAGGGTAAACAAGAAAACTATCGAGTACTATAGAATCACTGACAGATGCATTCTTAAGTGACCAAACATTCAATACTTTTCTAAAGTCACCTTTGATCTCATTTTAAAATCCAAGCAATAGTTTGAAAAATTATTCTTCCAAAAGCTTCTCATTTTCTGTACTTGCAGTATGGTGGGTAAGAGTATTACATGCACATTTTTGCAAAAATTAGGCTACTCTGCCAAGATAAATGTTGCGTAACCCATTAAAATATCATAATGGCCCCAGAAGTAAACATACAACAAGTAAAAAGAAAACAACCCTTTGCCTAAAGCATGATCAGCAAGGCAGATATTTCAATGTATTCTTAATAGATATTCAACACGTATCTTATCTTAAACAGAATATAAAAAATATTCTTGCTTATATTTTGGGATAAGATCTAAGAAACAGCCTACACATTTTTAAGTTGTTTCAGTTTGCTCATGGTAGGAAGCAGTGGTATAATATCAGTGGATGCTCATGATCGATTTTGTTAACCACATTCACAGTAGTCAGCAATAGCATCTGAAGGCTTTTTTGTCCTACTCTAGACTACCGTTGGGTTCCCCTAAAGTTTCTTTGGTCATCCTCCCTGTTGAGGTCATTGTGTTGATTAATTTTATGTGTCAGTTTGACTGGGCCATGGGTACCCAGATATTTGTTAAACATTATTCTGGATGCCACGGTGTTTTCTGGGTAAGATTAAGATTTAATATTTGAATTGACAGATGAGTAAAGCAGATTGCTCTCCTCAGTGTGATTGGGCCTCATCCAATCTGTTGAAGGCTTTAATAGAACAAAAAGTTTGCGTGAGATATAATTTGCTTTCTCTGCCTGCCTGTCCTGAGCTAGAACATCCGACTTCTCCTGCCCATGGAGTTTAGACGGGAAATTACACCATCAGCTCTCATGGTTCTCAGGCCTTTAGACTCAGACCCAAACTATTTATTGGCTCTCCTGAGTCTCCTGTTTGCAGACTGCAGATCTTGGGATTTCTGTACCTCCTTAATTTCATCAGCTAGTTTCTTACAATAAATCATTATACACACACACACACACACATATGTGTGTGTGTGTGTATTCTATTGGTTCTGTTTCTCTGGAGAACCCTAATACAGTCACCTATTTAGCTTTTAGGAGATTGTCAACAGGAGCTATGTTTGACTATAAAAACACTAGTTTTAAAGATTTGTACTCCCTGCAAAGTCTCTTGAAAGAGTAGGTTCCAATAGAGAATGTGAAGAAGATCCATTCCTGTTAATGGGCCTAGAAACTGTCCCATGGCAACCCCATTTGAACAAATCACCAAAGCCTGGAAGAGTTACTCTGAACCTCCTTCCTCAGAAGACTTATTCCACATAGTTCTAGATGCCTATTTGCCTCTGGCTTGGAGTGCCAAAATGCTTTTTAGCATCTGGTAGTCACTTGCTCAGTTCGCAACTGCTGATGCTCAGCTGCCAGAGGACTCAGGCTCTGGAAGTCATTTTTGCTCATGTTATTTCCAAAGCCCCCCCAAGTCTGGCTGCTTCTGGTTTCCTCAAAAGTCTTTATTCTAACATGGATGGAGGGGCTTCTGGAGACCTTGAAATCCCATGACATTGGGCCTGGAGAACATTATGCTAAGTGAAATAAGGCAGTCAGAGAAAGAAAAAAAAACACATGATTTCACTCATATGTGGAATCTAATGAACAAATTCAACAAACAAACAAAACAGAGACAGACTCATAGATGGAGAGCAGATGACAGACAGTGTGGGGTGGGGTGTGGTTAGAGGGCAGAGAAATTGAGTAAAAAGGAAAAGGACTCATGGACATGGACAACAGTGTGGTGATTGCAGGGGCAGAGAGTATAAGGGGACTAAATAGTAATGAAAAATACAATAAAGATTAAACTAAAAAAATAAGTGCATAGTACATATTTTTCTGGGAAATAGATCATGTATTTTTTTCAATCAGATTTTCAAAAGATCCAAGGACCCAAAAAAGGATCTTTGTCCTAAGGAGTTGGATACTTGCTGGCTCTTTAAGGCATTCGGTGCCTTTTCTGCCCTGGGAAAAGATATCAACCCAGTCACAAGCATTGTTCGTTTTGTGGAGCCAAAAGGAACGCAGCTGTATCACAACACTTTCTTAACCAATCTTGCTCTCCTTAACTGAGAAAGTTGTATATGCTTCTTCCTCTGGAAGATATATCAAACCTTCTCAGCCATTTCAGGTCAAGTTTGGTTGAGCACAACTATACTTTTTGTTTTCAAAAGAAATGCTCTAGTCTCTAAGCTTTCAGGGTGAGACATACATAAGATCACTGTTTATTACAATTTTATGATACCCTGTCTTTCTTAAGCATACATATTAGTAAAAGATATATTTTTCCCACTTCCTCCTACATGTCTCCCCTCTTCCCCCCACCTCTATTTGGGTACACTAAAGTTCAGTGTTGGGATTTTCAATAATTTCAAACAAATTCTTATTGAGCGCCTTTGTTGTTTTAATGCCTGGATTTTCACAGTTGTAAGCTACAGTGATAGGATAAAGTCACGGCCATAATTTTTCCATGACCACAGGAAGAGTTCTGCAATCCATTTGTGTTCTGCCAGTTTGCTGTTACTCCAGCATGATACCTTGAAAGATTTATTCTTAGGATTTCCTGTTATCTAACAATAGAACTGGTCCTTGTCTGCATGGAGCTGTGAGTCTAACAGGAGAATTACACAAATAAACACTGATAATCAAAAGTGACAACCAACTATAACAATAGTATTTATAAAGTGCAATGAAACTGCAGCCTGGGGAGCAATTAATTCTGCTTCCCTGTGTTCAGGTAACAGGTTGGGGATGGCTGGAGAAAGCTACTAAGAGGAATTTCCCCTTGGGTCCTGACATGCATATAATTTGACCAGAGGGACCAGAGGAAGGGAACAGAGGGAGATCTGATAACTGTAAAATACTCTAAGACAAAAAAAGAAAGTCTAGAAAGATCTTCTTTCTTAAACTTATGTTTGGAAAACAGTCACTGTCTAAATAACAGTGTTTAAACATTCGAATTAAGCAATGTCTGTAAAATGCTTATTTAAGCCCAAAACAGTCTATGCCAGTTTTTTTAATAGAGAAAATCAGCTGTATGCACTCAATGCCTTCTTAGTTTTAATTTTAAAACACAATTTAAAAACATTTTAAGGCATAATTTTTCTTTTTCTTTTAAATTAAATATATTCTTATGGTTTCAGGTCTAACATTTAAGTCTTTAATCCACTTTGAATTTATTCTTGTGTGTGGTGTAAGAAGGTAGTCTAGTTTCATTACTCTGCACTCTCTCTCCAATTTTCACAACACCATTTATTGAATAGACTATCTTTAGCCCATTGTATGTGCTTGCTTCCTCTGTCAAATGTAAATTGACTATAAAGGTATGGACTTATTTCTAGGCTCTATGTTCTCTCCCATTCACCTATGTGTTTGTTTTTATGCCAGTAGCATGCTGTTTTGATTGCTATGGCCTTATAGCATAGTTTGATATTAGGTAGTATGATTCCTCCAACTTTGTTCTTGTAGAATAAGTGGAGGCAGTCTGGCATCCTCACCCAGGTGTCTAGATAACTAAGGGGAGTAGTGTTCTCATGGCTTTGGAGGGGCCTAGTAACCAGTGTTCTCGTAACCTTGAGACTGGGTCCGATAAATGTTTCCCATAACATGGAGTGGGATCACATACACAGAATTATGTTAGGTTACGTAATGTTTTGGCATTTTTCCCGCTTTGTTCCCCTCTAATACTTAAACAAGTAGGGTTTTCTCATTAGTTACAGAAACGCAAGGGGACAGGTGCCGTGATGAGTGTCATGCTGGGGAGCAAGAGCCATGACATATGCCACCACACAGAGACATGCAGATAGACATGTAGCTTGCAGCGTGCATGGTTCGCTCACCCATGAATAAAGGCATGCCAGACATCCCAATGGCTCCATGGCTATTTTCCCATCTGCATGAATACCATGAACCTGCCCGGCCTTGAAAGGTGGCAACACAGTTCTTTCTCAGAATCACTGTTGCTATGTGGGGCCTTTTGTCGTTGCACGTAAATATTTTTTTTCTGGAATTAACTTTTGTTAACTTAAAAAAAATTTTATTGTTGTTCAAGTACAGTTGTCTCTATTTTCACCCCATCATGCCCCCCACCCCACCCATCCCTGACTGCCACCCTCAAACCTACCCGCTTTGGCTTTGTCCGTGTCCTTTATACATGTTCCTTGACGGCCCTTCCCCTATTTTCCCCCATTATCCCTCTCCCCCTCAACTGGTTACTGTCAGTTCTTTACTTCAATATCTCTGGCTATATTTTGCTTGTTTCTTTCTTTTTTTTTTTTTTTTACACAACGGAATTCTACTCAGGTGTAAAAACAGAAAATTTTACTCTTTGCAATAGTGCGGATGGACCCAGAGGATATTATACTAAGTGAACTAAGCCAGTCAGAGAAAGACAAATACCGTATGATCTCACTTACCTGTGGAATCTAATGAACAAACTGAACTAACAAGCAAAACAGAGACAGACTCATAGACAAAGAACAGATGACAGCTAGTGTGGGGTGGAGTTTAGGGATCGGAGGAATTGAGCAAAAAGGAAAAAGGACTCATGGACATGGACATGTGTCCCCAGCAATCATGTGGTGATTGCTGGGGAGAGGGGGTATAAGGATACAAAACGATAATAAAAAAATTATAAAAAATTAAATCCAGTTTTTTTTTAGACAGAGGCACTCAAATTTCCTTATTTGCTTAACAAATTTGGAGTTGTTTTTCCCCCCCTCACTGGAGTACATTTTTTTTTTTCATTGATTTTAGAGAGAGAGGGAGGGAGAGAGAGACACTGATGTGAAAGAAAAACATTGATTTTTTTGCCTCCCATACATGCCTCCACCAAAGGATTGAACCCGAAACCTGAGCATGTGCTCTGACCAGGAAACGAACCCTCAGCCTTTTGGTGTACAAGACAATGCTCCAACCAACTGAGCCACACTGGCCAAAGATTATGGGGTGTTTTAAATACTTTATCTAATATATATTTACTCTTTTAGGAATGGATTTAAAACAGAATTGCTACTCCCAGCTACTGTATGATTTCATTTATTATGAGTTTATAAGGTAGACTCATTAACACACTCCTTACAAAGGGTTGTTCAGGAAGAAAATTTGATTTAATATTTTAAAATTGTTATAATTAGTGGTCAGGACTTTCTGAAACATCTAGTGCTCTATCCCAATAAAGTACCATAACTCTATATTTTTTATATCTTCATAGATTAGGATTATTTTTGGACAGTTATTTGAGGAAATATGTTTGAAAACATCATGCACAATCATTTATTCCCCCTTATTTAAATAATACTTCAGTGACCATGCATTTTTATTTTTAAAACTCTTTTTAGTATTCACTGGTCTCTTTAATAGACTCTTTGCCAATTTTGAGAGAACCAGCTTATGTTTCTGTTAATTTTATTTACTGATTTTCTCTTTTCAATTTTATTGTTTCATCTTAATTTTTATTATTTCACTTCTACTTGCCTTATGCTTACATTGCAGTTCTTTTCCTATTTTCCTACAGTGATAGGTGGGATTATTGATTTTAATTTTTTCTCCTTGTCTATTTAGCACTATATATTTCCCCCTAAGCAATACTTTTGCTGGATCCCACAATTTTTATCAGTTCTATTTTTATTTACATTTAGTTCAAAATATTTTAATTATTTTGAGATTTCTTTCTTGACCCATTAATTGCATTTTTGAATAATTAATTGTAAAGGAACTATTACCTGGAGTTTATTTAACATTAAATTGGGCATTTATGAAATAGCAACCACAATAAATTAATAAGCTAAAAGCTCAAAGTTTTGTAATTTTTAGTATAATAGATCAAATTTCTGGTTTAATTGCTAAACAGAAAAAAATTCCATATATCTTATTATAAATATTTAAGTGTACTCTAATGAATCTAATCCCTTAAGATAAATCATTTAATTTTTTATTTTGAATAGGATTCCAGCAAGTTAAGTATACTGCTACTTAAAAGGGATTTACTTATGGAGTATTTGTAAACAGTGTCCAGCTCATTACAATGTTAGGACTTGCCTCCTCTCCAATGCTATAACTGTGCTCTATATATCTTCATGGATGTATTACAAGACACGGTCAAAATTAAACAAATGCTTCATTTGTCTTAACTCACTCAAATAAATTATACATAAATTAAAAAATATATAATTTCCCAGTAATTTTATCACTTAATTTAGCTGTTTAAATAAATTTCTGCCTGGGTCTGCTAGCACAATAGCTGCAACTTTCTTTTGCTCACTCTCCCCAAATATTTGCAACTCTGCATTTTGAATCCAAGGGTGTAACTCCCCATTCTTTCTGGTTTCAAGACCTTGTACTTCCTTCCCTGTTTGTCCCTTCCTCCTGTTACTGAACTTCAAACTACCTGGGCACTGAACAATATTTCTTATCCTACTTTCAAGAATTATCTCCTAGTTCTGGTCTGTTTATCTGACATCTGACCTCTTACTTGTCTTGACCTCAGTTATTTGGGGGAGGAAAAGACACTTTTTATCAAATCATGAAAAAAAGAGTAGCATTCCTTCATTTTTTTCCCTCAAGTTTAGAGTTGAAAAAAAAAAAGGCCCTTTTGGGGGAAAACTTTTTAAAAATAATAAATAAAACTTCTGGGATAAAAGATAATCTCCTAATTATTATGAAATGCTAATTTACAGCAATGTTCCATTACAATAAATTATCTAGCCTTTATTTTTAGTAAGTATTTATTTAACTTTAATTAAATTTATCAAAGTGGCATTGGTTAATAAGCTCATATAGGTTTCAAGTGTAGATTTCTATGACACATGATTTGTGTGCTGCATTGTGTGCCCACTGCCTAAAGTCGAGAAGCTTTTAGATCTTCAATAATGAGAATCATTTCTAAAGTGAGGAGAAAAAAATTATTTTTTTCTCTTTTCACAGCATGATTATAAAATGTTTCTCCTGCTGTCTAATGCTTTTCAAAATCATAGTGCAGGGAAAAATCCCTCCACTTCCTCTGTTGAAAGAGGAAGGAACTGTGGCATTAATGGTTCTGATGAAATTAGGAAATTCGTACTCTCCCAGCCCCAAAGAGAATATGTTAGAAGTTTTAAGAGCTTAAAAGTGTCTCTCAACTTCTCTCATGTTCATTAAGAAAACACATGAGAAATTCCCATATGGAAAGTATGGATTTTTCTTTCCCCTAATCACATAAAGTAGCTTCTTATCTCTCCTCTCCTCTCTGAAGGAGGGAACTGGGCTAAACCACAGGCTACTGTCTGTTTCAGTGCATTTTGTTCCATCTCCACCACTGATTAATTGCCTTGTGCTCAAATACAAAGGTAATCAATCAGCTCTTATGCTTCTAGAAATGCATTGACCCCCTTCTCTAAGTATGTATACAGAGCCTTTTGCCAAAGTTTCTAGGCACTTTTTCAAAGATTCACCGTCTATAATGAAGATGGGGGAGGTCACAATCACTAAAAGCAAAGCTCACAGCTGCTGGGAGAAACATTGCCAAGATAAGAGCAGCTACTAAGAAGGATAAACCAGAGAACTGTGCTAGCAAGCTTGGCTCAGGCTTCTGCAGGACTGGGGGAGGCTGCATTTCCATATACCATTATATTACAAATCTAAGGGTTTTATTCTTTTCTAATGAATTGTCTATGTTCCTTGTGACAGCAAACAGAACTTTTCTTTCAAAAGAATATTTGATTAAAAGTGTTCACTTGGGCTTTGGGGTATGCATTATTTTAGAATCTCAGAGAATCCTGGACAATGATTTCCACAAATGTCTTATCTATTAGAAATGAATACCTAGATGGACTCAGCATAGTCACACTATCATGTTTTCTGCAAATGTTTGCCAAAGGAATGGGTAACCTTAAAGCTAGTAATCTACTCTCCGGTATATAATTTTAAATAAAATCTAATTTTTGTTTTTCTGTCATAGCTAAACTTCATTTATTTTATTTTTACAATTTTTTTATTATTGTTGTTTGAATACAGTTGTCTCCATTTTCACCCCACCATGGCCCCTCACCCTACCCATCCCACCTCTCACCCTTGAACCTACCACCTTTTGGCCATGTGTCCTTTATAGATTTTCCTCAATAAATTTCATTTCTTTTTTGGAATTGTTCAATCCCTAATTTATTCAGTCCTAAGTTATAGTGTTCCTTGAATTTTTAGTTTTCTTTATGCTCTATTTTCCCCTATGTCTTTGAGCACTGCTTATAAAAATATTGAATTTCAGAAGCTGATACAGGCATTGGTAATATATGGAATTCTTATATATTCATGCTGATGTGTGGAATTTAAATAAATATCTAAACTCTAAACTTCAGTTTTTGTGGTGGTCTGTCTGATTTTTTATTGCAGACTTGCCTTCCCAATCATATTTTTAATAAACTAGCATTAAGTTCAGTTTCCTCTTTGAAGAATACACTGGGAAATGGACACAAATGAGGCAGCCTAGAGCAACACCTACACATGGTAGGTGGGAAATACATGCTGGCTGAATGAGTAGGTGAAGGGATGTTGCTAAAGGAGGTCCTTCAGAAAAATTGGAGTTAAAAATGTTTTATCAAATACCAATAATTGAAAATGTAATATATTTAATGTAGGTCATTGAAAATGTTTAAAAATTTTTCATCATTATGGCATATTACTATTTATTTTTTCACCATGCTAGTGAAATATATATGTATATAATCATTTTAATTTGTTTTTAAAATATTGTTATGAGTGTTTAATAAATGTTAAACTTACCTAGATAATACATAAGAAAATAAGGCCACATTTTTTAACAATGCATAGTTTCTACCAAAGTAATTTTAAAGCTTCTGTACTAACTCAGTTCCTATTCAGCTCAAAGGGTCTTTGAGGACTCTTTGATATTGGAATGAAAGGCTATGGAATCAAGACACAGAAAGGATGAAAAGCAACTTTTGTTCACAGGTTTAATCCTTAACATTTTTCCTCTGTCAAAATACAGTTGTCAAAAATTGCTCTAGCTGTATGTTTGTAACAATTACCCCTGGCTATTTTGAGAGTGGTGCTATTGTAGTATCTTTTACTCCATGTAACACGAGGTATCTCTATAGCATCTAGAAAGACTTGATTGATACCCTAAGGATATAGTAAAGGCTAATCTGAGAATTGTTCCCAGAAAAAGAGGTTGTAGATGTTGGGGCCAAACATATTAGTATTTTTTTTCTTGATAGCCTATTTTCATAAGGTTTTCAAAATGGTCACATTGATGCACAGTGCTAACTGGGCCCTGTCTGTATGCGGCAGTAAGCAGCACATTTCCTGGGGGTAATAACTGAGAAAAATTGGTCTTGTCTGAAGTTATGCGCCATTGGAGATTTAGGGTACAATGCACACACCCAGAAGACTATATTCCCGAAAACCCTTAAAATGATTTCAGTAACCTGCCTTGTGCTTGGTTGGCAAATGTATTGTATATTTATTTATGCCCCACCTTATTCCTGAAAGTACTTCAAGATGACTAAATGTATTTATAACAACGATTCAGAACGTATTTGACAAAGCTGGGTGGAATACACATCAAATTACCTTCCAAGAGGAAGACAGCAGAGGAAGGAAAAGCCACTTAAAATGTCCTTTAATTCCACCTTCTACGTGGAGCTGATTCTGCTTAATGCTGAGATATAGGGAGAATTGGTCTCCTGGCATTAATTTTTACATCCCTTTTGGAAAGCAGTGTGGCAATTACACTGTGAATCATAAATGTTGCACACTCTGACTCATTAATTTCACTTTTGAGAACCCTAAAAAATAAATTA
Organism: Glossophaga mutica; assembly: GCA_039655065.1. Classification (NCBI taxonomy): domain Eukaryota; kingdom Metazoa; phylum Chordata; class Mammalia; order Chiroptera; family Phyllostomidae; genus Glossophaga; species Glossophaga mutica. Next base: position 83,296,695 of record CM077304.1, read on the forward strand.
TAATGAGATATTAAATTTTATACATTAAATGTTCATCACGGTACTGTTTATAATAATCAAAACTTGGAAATAACCTGAATTTCTACCGCAAAAGAGAAACACTAGATAAATATAATTGTATTTACTAATTAGGATGTCCATTTGGACATTAAATTATGATTACTAATCACTGTAAAAATTAACACAATGTTAAGTGAAAAGGCAGAATATAAAATACTATATGTAGTGTGGTTATAATTGTGTTAAAGAAAAAAAATCATGGTTTAAAGAAAAACATGAGGTAAAATGGGCTGAAATGTTCATGGTCACTGTATCAATTGGAAGGGAACTATGGTTAATTTTTATATTCATTTTTGTTTACTAAAATTTTATTATGGGCTTATATTACTTCCAAATAAATTACTTTGAAGACTAATTAAGCTTCCATATCTGAGTGGTCTCATTCTTATATTCCGATGTAATATTAAGAAACAAATAAAAGTACTCTCAGGAGGATACCATCTGGCAGGCGTTCCCAAGCTGGACTGCAGGGGAGGTGCAGAGTTCTGCCAAGGGGGGGCCCTGCCATCAAAGGGAAGAGCAAGATATGGGGAGGGGAGATAATGGAAACTCACAGGGTTTGAAAATATGAAAAGAGCCAACAGCCTGAAGCCAAAAAGCAAAATGGGGCATGGCTTAGGTCATCTTGTGCAAGGATCTCCCCGTACGAACCAAGAAGATCCCACAAGTATGGAACAGTGAGTGTCTATCCAAATCTATGCCAAGACATGCCAAACTTCCATTTCCGCAAAATGTGAAAACAGTCATCAAAACTTCCCTCTACTTCCTTTTGAAGATGAGACATGGAAATAAACAGAAACAAAGCAGGTGATGGTACTAGCCATCTGGAATAAAATCATATAGGATTCTCCTCAAACATGGCATGAGAGTTCTCATTTTTCTGTGAACTTTTTATGTTTTCAAAACCAGTGTTCAGTTCTTTATGTTAGTTTATTTAATTCACAAAAACCCTGTGAAGTAGATGATATCATTTTCATTTTACAGAAGAGGGACTTGAATCCTAGGACTTCTCAGTCATATATCTTGCCCAGGGGCACACAGCTACTTGTGGCATAAGGATCTGAACCCACATCTACAAAGCCCAGTTACTTTCTCTTATTTCTAGTGGGTCAGAAAGTGAAATGACCCAGAAGTACAAGCTCAATGAATTGTTATTACACTTCTACCCTGGGTATAGGGCAATAAGATGAAATTCTGTATCTCATTCTCTCTCAAAATTGAGTTATCTTACATCATATATATGATAACATAAAAGACCATGTTCATCCAGCTACATTCAAGGTAATTGGAATGTGTCTAGGTCCAGAGTCAGACCTACATTCAAGATTATATCAATACTGCTAATAGCATCTGTAGAGAAAATCTTAGGTGTTGCCCCTACTCTTGGGAAATTTAGCATCTGGTGAGAACCAGATTGACTCATGCTGATGAAAGTACAAATTTCAAAAGCTCACCACCCAAATTCAGTCCAAACCAAACCAGGCCAAACTGGATAAATCAAACCAAACAAAATAGCTACCAAACAAAACAGCTTACCAAACAGCTGTGACATTGTTATATAATGCAGTATTGTAGAGTACGTGGTCAAGCAATGAAACAATTACTGACCACACATTTACGTGCATAGTTATATTTACGTAGAAGAAAACATCAGACACATGTTCTTGTAAGTATGTAAGTTTCATATATATTCATTTTATTCAATAGTTTGCATATTATCTTTATTACAGCTTTTGAAGTCAAGAGTGACCTCCGATTCCTCAAATTGTACTCATTTCATAGTCAAAATCTGCTTTACCTCAGAAGCCTTGCTTCAATCTCCCAATATTCACTGACCCTGGCTTTCTCAAAACGGACACTTTTCTAAATTCTCTATTGAAGTCATGTATTTTAAAAATTCTAACTAGTCATGCTTTGTTATTGGTAGCTCCACTGAATATTTTTACTTTTTAAAATAGCAAATCTTTAACTAGAAGCCTGATGTTTTGATATGTTTCAGTTTATATACATAGTCGAATAAGAACAGCTCATTTTAACATCAGAGATGTGAATCGACAAAAGAGTTGGTTAGTTCTCTGAAAGCAACAAAATCTAATAAGAGTTTGAATTATGGCAACTTAGGCCACTCTTCTTATTACTGAAAGGTAATCACCTTTAATTGACCTGCTGTAGTAAAATAGCTGAGAAAGCCTCTCTGCCTTCCTTAAGATCATAGAAGCTGACTTATTTAAAATGTGGTAAGCATACCTGATACTCTGTTTTACAGCCATTTTCAGACATAATGGAAATGTCCAACAGAAAAGAATCAAGGAGAAGGAACAAAAGCACTGTGTTGAAATCTCAAGATTCTATTTAGTAACCAGCACACTGAAGACCATTATAATCTCCCTTCATTTTTTTTCTATTCCTTTTCCCATTGCTACATCTGTTCAGTTTCAAAGCCACTCTCTTCCTGAGCATGGTAAATGCTATTCTTATGTGTTCCTCCATCATCCCAGCCCTATTTAACTGGCCTCTGCTTTTCCCAATGCCTCACACCTGGATGCATTGATTTCCCCACCTCCCCCCACTCCTACTCCATTCCAACCAACTCTGGCTCTACAAAAAATATTTCTATACCATTTAATACTCTATTCTTGCTAGTCTTTGGGATTAAAAAAATAGTAAGTTACCAAGAAGCTAATCTAAAAAGTCTACATAGTGTATGATTTTAAATATATGACATTCCAGAAAAGGTAAAACTATGGAAAGAATAAAAATATCAGTGGTTGTCACAGGCGCAGAAGGGGAGGAATGACTAGCTGAAGCACAGAGCATTTTTAGGGAAGTGAAAATACTGTTGAATACCATAATGGTGGACACATATCATTACACAGTTGTCGAAACCCATAGTGTGTATATCAACCATGAACTGTAATGTAAAGTATGGACTTTGGGTAATAATTATGATATACCAATGTAAATTCATCAGTTGTAACAAATGTACCACTCTGGTGAAGGATATTGAGGTTGGGAGAGGTTGTGTATGAGTGGCAAGGAGTATATGGGAAATCTCTGTGCATAAAACTGTTCTAAAAAATAAACTCCTTAAACTTTAATGTTTCCACTGTTAGTTTACAGATTGATTTGCTATTACAGTTATGCAATCACTTTTTGTTCCTGACATGGATCATAGCCTCCAATGTTTGATTTTCACAAAAAATAAATCACTTATACAAGGCAGCTGTGTGCTAACTAGACTTACTGCATATTCAGTGTTCAAGCAACCAGCTGGGTCTCTGGGGCTGGAATTCAGCTTGTTCCTCACTCAAAGGTGAAGAGGGATTGAATAGTTCCTGGGTTAGAATGCTCTGTGGAAACAAATGCCTATCTATGTAATCAAGGCAGGCTTCTAAATCTCTACCAAAATCTGGACTGTGTACTATTCTGCCTACAAGTTGTTTTTAAGAGACTCTCTCTGTAAAATCTTAGAGTTCAATTATTTCCTGAAGACATCTGGATTTCATTTATTTTATCAAAGACTGAATTCAGAAATAAGGGAATTAACAGGCTTTATTGACTATGGGTTTAGTTAAGAAAACTGTGGGTATAGGGGAGGCAATGAAATGCAGATGACAACTCATCTAGTCATTCATGTGGTTATTTATTCAAGCAGTGTTTACTAAGTGCCTTCTTTGAGCTAGGCAAAGTACAATATACCTTGGACACACAGTTAATTAAAGGGTCATGGTCTATTTCCTCATGGAACTTACAGTCTACGGAAAGAAGCAGGTAATAAATGAGAAAAACAGTGTTGGAGGAGGTCATTGGGAGGATGTGACCACAGGCTGGGTTGCTGAAGTCCAATTTATTACTTTTTTATGGTTAATTTTTAATGTCCTGTCTAAGAAATATTTCCTTAACATTAAGTTACAAAGATTTTCTCCTATCTTCAAAAAAACTTCATAACTTTAGCTTTTGCATTTAGATCTATGATCTATTTAAAAAAAATTTTGGTATAAAATGATGTAAAGGTCAAGGATAGTTTTTGTCTCTATATGTAAATCCAGTTGTTTGTTCCATCATCATTTGTTCAGAAGACTAACTTTTCCCCATTGAATTACTTTTACATATTTGTTGAGAATTAACAGGTCATAGTTTTGATCTTCTTCTCTTTTTTAAATAGTCCCTTAAACATTACATATAATAATGGTTTGGTGATAATGAACTCCTTTAGGTTTTTTTGTTTTTGTTTTCGTTTTTGGTCTGGGAAGCTCTTTATCTACCTTTCAATTCTAAATTGTAGAGCAATCTTGGCTGTAGGTCCCTGCTTCCCACAACTTTGAATATGTTTTGCCAATCCATTCTAGCCTGCAAAGTTTCTTTTGGGAAATCAGTGGACAGTCTTATGGGAACTCCCCCATAGGTAACTACCTGCTTTTCTCTTGTTGCTTTTAATATTCTCTCTTTATCATTAACCTTTGGCATTTTAATGATGATGTGTCTTGGAGTAGGTCTCTTTGTATCCAATATAATTGGGACTCTCTGTGCTTCCTGGACTTGCATGTCTATTTCCTTTACCAAATTAGAAAGTTTTCTTGCAGTATTTTTTCAAATAGATTTCCAATTTCTTGCTCTTTCTCTTCTCCCTCTGGCACCCCTATGATATGAATGGTGGAACGTTTGAAGTTGTCCCAGAGGCTACTTACACTATTCTCATTTTTTTTGGATCATTTTTTCTTCTTGTGGTTCTGATTGGTTGTTTTTTGACACTTTATGTTACAAATCATTGATTTGATTCTGGGCTTCATTAACTCCAATGTTGATTTCTTGTAAGTTGTTCTTTATTTCAATTAGTGTATCCTTCATTTCTGACTGGAGATTTTTATGCTATTGAGGTCCTCACTAAATTCCTTGAACATTATTATACCAATGTTTAGAAATATGCATCTGATAGATTGTTTATCTCCATTTTGATTAGTTCTTTTTCTGGAGTTTTGATCTATGACAAATAAATGGCAATAAATACATATCTATCAACAACTGAATCTAAAAAAACAAACTAAGCAAATGAGAAGAACAGAGACAGAATCATGGATATGGAGAGCTTTTTCATGGTTGCCAGATGGGAGGGGAGTGTGCAGGAATGGGTGAAGAGGTAAGGGGATTAAGAAGTACAAATAAGTAGTTACAGAACAGCCATGGGAATGTAAAGTACAGTATAGGAAATGGAGTAGCCAAAGCACTTACAGGCACGACCCATGGACATGAACAATGGTGTGGGAATTGCCTGAGGGAGTGGGGATACTGGGGAGAGGGGGGGAGTAGGGGGAAAAATTGGGACAAGTGTAATAACATAATCAATAAAATATGATTAAAAAAGAATATTCATGGGGATGTAAAGTACAATATAGGGCATATAGTCAATAATATTTTAATAACTATGTATGGTATCAGATGGGTACAAGATTTATTAGGATGATCACTTTTTTATATACTGTCTAATCACTGAGTTGTATACCTAAAACTAATGTAATATTGTATATCAACTGTAATTAAAAAATAAAAATGATTTAAATTAAAAAAAGAAAATTAACAGATCAAATGTAAGTTTATTTCCATCTTTTCTATTTTATTCCATTAAACTATTTGTTTATCTTTATGCCAGTACCATATTGTGTTGACCATTCTAGTTTTGTAAAGAAACTTAAAATCAGATAGTTTAAGTCCTCCAACTTTGTTCTTTTTAAGAAATTGTCTTTGGTGCCCTGGCTGGTGTGGCTCAGTGGATTTAGTGCTGGCCTGTAAACCAAAGGGTCACTGGATCAATTCCCAGTCAGGGCACATGCCTGGGTTGCAGGGCCAGCTCCTTAGAAGGGGGCAGTCAAGAGGCAAACACACATTGATGTTTCTCTCCCTCTCTTTCTCCCTCCCTTTTCCTCTCTTTAAAAATAAATAAATAAAACTTAAAAAATGTTTTTGGCTACTTTAGACCCTTTATATTTCTATAAAGTTTTAGAATAAACTTGTTAATTCTATTTTAAAAAGCCTGTTGAGCTTTTGATTGGAATTAAATTTAATTTATATATCAATTTTGGGGAGAATTGAATTTGAAAATTTGAGTTTTTAAATTTGTGAATGCAATAAATCTCTCATCTTTCATGTCTCTTCAATGTTTGTAGTTTTTAATGGACATGCCTTGCACATATTTAATTTTTTCAAGCTATTGTACTTGGTATTGCATTTTTTAAAAATTATTTTATAAATCTTTGTTGACAAGAGGTTATTTTGATAATTATCAGAAGCCAAATAGTTTGCAAGTTTCCAGTATCATAGTACATTTAACATCATAAGTCTGGTGGCTTTATGGTCATCTAACAAATATATCATCTCTAAGGTGCAGAAATGAAACGCTCTTTCACTGTTGACATTACACACATGGAATAAAATTAATCTGTGCCTAGTGATATGTTATTTATTTGTTTGGGCTGATTATTTAAAAAAATTCATAAGCTTTTTAAATTTTGTACCCCCTTCTATTAGTGAAACCTTTTGAGCACACATCCTTACATATATATCTTGAGAAAGTTATTTATAAATTATATACAAATACTTCTTTACAAAATTCTACATTCTAAATGTCATAGAACGTAGACATTTTAAAGGGTCAAAATAATTATTTAACCACATTTTAAGATGTATTTTTAGTAGTGATGGCTTTATATTATCATTGGCTAATTTCTTGAAGCATGAGATACATGTAGAAGAAGTTTCTTCATTAACAAATGTGGATGCAAACCCATTGTTTAAATAGTCTTCTTGATTATTTGAAATTCTTCGGGTACCTTCTTGTCAGACTGGATGAAGATGTCCTTGACTTTAATCTTGTATCATAAATAATGGACAGCTTGTTCCAGGAGGACAAGTGTCAGTTCTGCTGTTCTTTCTGTGATTGGCTTGTGCTTGCGTCAGCAGCAGTATGCTCAATTAGTAATTTATTTGCCTAAATATTTTAAGTCATTTGTCCATTTGGTGAAATTAGGCTTAGCTGAATCTAAATAATTCATTCTGTAAATATAATGAGCCTACTTTAAACACAACAAGCTGGAAGCTAACAAGTGAATGAGGGGCCATGTTGCAGAATTCTCTCCAATTCTTTCATAGATCTTTGGCCTTTAGACTTGACATCAGGTTCCCTGAAAAAGATAGCAAATGATGATGCCAGTTCAAGCATATATTAAATATTAGTTAACATTAACTTCTTGTTTTAATTACAAGTAAACATGAGTAAAAATTTAAAATTTTCCCCTTTGCTTCAGTGGATCATCTTAGAATTCTCTGATGTGAGCCTCCCCCTCGCCACGGGAGACAAATGGTTCAGACTGTGTTGCTACCAAGTTCACTTATTGCATTTGATTTCTTTTGACAGCTGAAAAGTTTCATACAAAAATTAAATTAGAAAGAAAAATAAAATAAAACACACTCTTTTACAGCTTTCTATCCCAGCCAGCTGAATCATTATATGCGCTATTGGTTATAAAATACAGATGAATTTGGAAGTTCTTTTCAATTCCACCAGTTTGGGAACAACAATGTAGAACATATGTGTTTCTGAGGTCACATAAAATTCACTACCTTCTGCCCTAGCTGGTGTGGCTCAGTGGATTATGTGCTGCCCTGCAAACCAAAAGGTCGCGGCCTCAATTCCCAGTCAGGGTACATGCCTGGGTTGCAGACCAGCTCCCCAGTGTGGGGCGTGCGAGAAGCAACCACACATTGATGTTTCTCTTTTTTTCTTCCCCCCTCCTTTCTGCTATCTCTAAAGATAAATAAATAAAATCTGGGAAAAAGGTTCACTACCTTCTGATTCCACAAATTATTTTACTGGAATCTTTGGTAAAACAAACTTGTTTAAATGTGTCCCAAAATTTCCTAAATATTTCTCAGTTTTGTTTATTGCATATACATTCTTCTGTCCTATACCACCTTTATATTGTTTAATATAATTTTATGGTAAAAAAAATGCAATACAATTACATGGCATAGTTTCTGGTTTCAATGTCTTTGCTATCTCAATGGGAAGCTAAGCAGATCCTAAATGAAGTACGTATGGAACCACAAAAGACATGATGTAGGTAATGCCCAAACAACTTCGCATTCTTATATTAAAAGTAATCACAAAAGTCTCCTAACTCTGACTAGCAAAGAATTTAGGATGAAAATGGGACAAGTTATTTCTATCTGGGACATGTCTGCTCACACACTGGAGTGCTGGATTTTGTTACAATGCAGACAAATGTTCCCTTAGTGTAATAACGCAAAGTGTGAGTACAATGGGAAACCAGAGAAGGAAGAGAGGACTATGCATCAAAATCAGTCACCGAAGTAGGAGAGAACAGGTGCTGAGCCATGCTGATTTACCCCATGACCTACCATTTTCAAATACTTTAATGGGATCTTTTCTGATGCTGAGCAATCTTCTATTCATTTGTTGTTGATCTTCTAGAACAGGGATTGGCAATGTATAGCTCAGAGACCAAATGCAGTGTGCACATATTTTTGTAGGTCCTAAGAGCTGATAAAACTAATGGTTCAAGACTATGAAAATTATACAAAGTAGAAATTTCAGTCTCTATAAATAAAATTTTATTGGAACACCAGCACACTCATTTGTTTACATATTGTGTATGGCTTTTTTCACACCACAACTGCAGGAATGAGTAGTTGTAATAGAGACTTTATAGTCCACCAAGACTAAAATACCTACTGCCTGGGCCTCTGTATATAAAATTAACCATCCATATTTTAGATGGTTGCCTGACCTTTCTTTCTGGCTTGAGAAAACTTTATTTTCTTAGAGGAGACAAGAAGAGAACTAATATTTATGGAGTACCTATTTGTTATTTTGCCTAGTCCTAATAACCTTATTAACACTCCATTTCATAAATTAAGGAACTGAAGTTCAGAGAATTTAAGCAATTTAAAAGATTGCATAGGTAGTAGCTTTTGGAGTCAGGTCTCAAATTCATGCTTTACTGTGTTATGTTATTTCCCATATTCTCTTTTATCCAAAAAAGAAGTAGATTCATTATGCCAATCAAAAAAAGAAAAAAGAAAAAGAAAAGATGAAAAGGATGCAGGATTGTGGGAAGGGAGTCAGCCATTTAATGAGCAGTTGGTCACCAGTGCTGGTAGTCACCAAGCTGTCTCAGCAAGACTAACTCAGAGTCTGTGACAGAGAGGTGGCCTCAGTTACTTCTCATCAATTCATGGATACTTTCCCTCTAGGCCCTCTTTCTCCTAAAGATGAAAACTCTTAACAGTAAGACCCAAGTAATTTATAAGAAAGTATCTCTGCATGCTATTTAAATAAATCTTTATTACTCAAAAGAATATGAACCTTAAGCTGTATTCAACTCATCTTCTTGATTTTCCAATATACAATTAAAGTAGCTCAATTTAAAAATCAATCTCTTCCTCTCTCTTTAATAACTATAAATAATATAGCAGCAGCTGCAGCAATGGGAATCTATTGAAACAAATTGTATTTGTCAATTGATCTCCAAAGGCATATTTCCTTTAGAAATTCATTGAAAAGTCACTGAAAAATGTATAGTGCTTTAACTGAACCAAACTGCAACATAGCTTAAACATTAATTTTAACTGTCTTTCCAATTGATCCAAATCATCACAGCCAAATAGACATTCAGAGAAAATGAACTAATACCTAAGATACTAAAAATAAATGTTGGCCATGTTGTAACCTGCTGCAGTCCAGCTGCAGCAGGATCCAGGTGGTCCCGAAGGTGGGTAAGGTGTTGGCGATGGGAGACAGACAACTATACAACTTGATGGCGGTGCAGAGCTGTTCCACTTTATTATCACTTTTAACATTGCTTATATACAGATTTTTTGGCAAGCATTAACTTTTTGTTGTTACAGGTTTATGGTTAGGCTAAACAGAAAATCATAGTTCAACATACAATGACTTTATAAATTGAAAATAAGTATTTGACTTGCCAAGCAGAGTCTCAGTGAATTCTTTTGCCTGTGGTTAATGATTGATCCATGATCTACATCTATATCATGATTCTATTCTACTAAAATGTTATGAAAGACCAAGTGCCCTTTCTATTATTATGTGTTCCTGTAAGATTATTTTGTTCTACTTACTTACAATGGGTGAACTGATTTAAGTCTTTCTGATTATTTTTCTTCAGCCAACCATCCTTCATTGCCTTTAAACAAATATGGATAGCATTTTCTATAATGTTTTTAATGGTGTCCAAATAGAATTCTTTTTGTTCTTAACTTAATTGGCACCAACGGGGACCTTGGCATGTTAGTCATTTCATAAAAGGCAGACTTTGCCAAGGAACATGTTTTCCATCCTTATTGACTATTCTTATGCCCTCAAAATAGGCTCCTGTAAAGGACAATGGGTGAAACAGTTTTTCTTTATTTTCCTTAAATGACTTGAGCAACTATGGGAGGGTGAATTGGAGTAAGCTGTGGTTGCATTAGCTCTGCTTGGTGTAATTCGGTCATGAATTGTTTAACTGGGGTTTTTCAGGGGGGATTCTTTGCTAACTTAACTAGTAAATTGTTAGTACAATCTGGACACGTGGTTACAGATGATTCAGAAGTGGTGGTGACTGCATCTAGTTCTGTGGAAGCTAGAATCACATCCGAGGCTTGCCTATCAGTTTCATTCTCATGTGTCTTATTCATCTTTCCCAGGTTGATCATATATACAATGAAAATTATGACTCCTAGAAATATAATTCCCATACTACCAATTAATCCTATGCTGTGTCCTCTTCCCGGAGGATGCCTTCCTTGAAGCTTCTCTCCCCATATCTGGACCTTGTCAGACAATATGGCTGGAAGAGGATGCGGCAGTAACCTATTAATTTTTTTGCGAGTTGATATGATCCAAATTTGGTTTGGAAGGAATTGAATGTCTCATTGTATTGCAGTCAATAAATTCCTTATCCCTAGCATTACTTTCCTCAATTTTTTAGGCCAACTTTCTCTTCTATAATTTTCCTCCCCAGAAAATAGAAACATTCTAGTGCTAGTTATCTTCCACTTTCTTGCTTATTTCTGTTCTGCTCTCTAGCCTACCAGCTGCAACCCAACATGCCCACCCCATCCCATTGCTATCATACCTTAGGAAGCCAACTGTGATGGGAATAGTTATATTGAAACATGGGCTGCGGTGCATTTGAAAGCTTGGACCAAAGCCATGAATCCAGGGAAATTAATGGGAGATCGCTCAAGGTCTGGTGGTGATCAGAGTGGCAGAGATGAAATCTATAAAGGGAAATTCTAAAGAAGTAGGATTCTTCCCTGCTTAGGGTCACCACAGGGAAGATGTTATCATGATATGCTTTTTTTCCCTTCAGTGTAGTAATATCTAAAGGAGCAAAACAAAAACAACACAAATAAAACCATAAAAAGCCGACACTAAGGGAACATTTTAATAACCATGCTCTGTGAACACAGTAAAATTTCTTATGTCTATTAATTATAAGTCTATGCTCAATAGATCATCAAACTAAACAGAAAAACATTGATGAAATTATGTAAATGAAAATGGCAGAGCTCAAAACAGGGTTCTTGGGTAACAAGGAGGAGACTAACCTGGGTAATTTAGACAGAGAGAGGAAGGAGGAGGAGGAGGAGAGAGAGAGAGACAGAGAGAGAAGGGAAGAAAGAGATAAGAAAAGATTAAACAATGGTGGGAGCTGCGTTGAAATACTTTCAACAAAGAGGCTATGACTGAGTCAATGAATGTTTTTGACTTTCATGAAGGTTGAGCGATATACCTAGAGAATTTCATTATGATATTACCAGACTTTTTTCTTTTAATACCATTTGAAGGGAGCATTATCTTCATTATTTTATTAGCTGGGGAGATGGATGGATATAGTTTTTAATTACTTTAAATGTATTACCTCAGATGTAAAAACTTCCCTTCACAACATATCTAATAAATCTAGAAGTTGATAAATAGCCTTCCGGGCACTTCAGATTCTGTGATTGCAATCTTTCAATGAAGAACAAAATCTCACTTAAGAATGGAAAATAAAGTGTGCACACATCAGGAAGTTCAGATCACACGCTGGAAACCCTGTGGGGAGAGGTGCCCACTAACGCTGGGATACATAGCACAGTGAGGACTGAGTTCTGAACACAGAGAAAAGCAATAAGATCACCCCTCGGCCATTGCAGCCAGCAAGACCTGAAAAAAACCGGCTGGCAAGTTTGAAAACAACAAGAGGGTTTTTTGGTTTTTTTTTTTTTTCTTTTCTTTTCTTTCTTTTTTTTTTTTTAAATTAATAATTTTTTAATTTTTTTATTTCTTTAATATATTTTTATTTTTTTAAATATTTTGTTGTGCTTTGCTTGTTTTTTTTTTTTTTTCTTTTTTTTTTTTTCTTTTTCCCCCCTTTGGCTGCTTATATTTGTGTGGGGGTGTCTGTGTGCGTGTCTCTTTTTTGTTTTGCCAGTTTGTTAGTGTCTTTTTGTTTGTAAGCCTGTATATCTATATGAGTTTTTAACTACTCCTTCTTCATTGTTTATATCTTCTTCTTTACTCCCCAACTCCTTTTGCCTTCCTTGAATTCCTTCTTCTCTTATCCCCTCTTCCTTTCTCTTCAATTTTTATCTTTTCTACCTTCCTCTTGTTTCCCCTTTCTTCTTTTTTTTATTTTCCCCCCTCTTCTTTTTGTAAATACACACGAGTGAGACAAAACAAACAAACAAGCAAGCCTGGAACTGTGGCGGGGGGAGATCCAGAGTTGGCCCCCAAAAGAGGGTATTCCAGCTGATGAGTCAGTGGAAGCAGTGAACAACAGGATATCCGAAGGAGAATCCACCATTGAATCTCACAGATATTCTACCACAGAAGGTCATACCACAAACCCAGGGAGCCAGAACAGATCAATTTAAGAAGTTGAGGCTAACAACAAGAGTCTTACAAACAATGGGAAGACAAAAGAACAATCCCCAAATGAAAGGAAAGGAGGAAGCTCAAGAAAGAATGCTAAATGAAACAGAGGCAACTCAACTATCAGATATCGAGTTCAAAGCAATGGTTGTCAGGAAGCTCAATGAGCTCTCAATGAGCTACCATAAACTACAGGGAAGTTATGATGAACTCACGGCAAACTATATCAACATGAAAAAGGAAATAGAAACTATCAACAAGGGCCAAGAGGAAATGAAGAACACAATCTCTGAACTGAAGAACACAGTAGAAGGAATGAAAAGCAGAATCGACGAAGCAGAAGATCGGATCAGCGAGTTGGAGGACAAAATAGAAAAAAATACTCAGAATGAGCAAGATAAGGAAAAGAGGCTTAGAAAGAATGAAGAGGGTTTAAGAGAAATGCAAGACAACATGAAACGGAATAATATCCGTATAATAGGAATACCAGAAGGAGAAGAACAAGAACAAGGGATAGAAAACCTGTTTGAAAAAGTAATGATGGAAAACTTCCCTCATTTGGTGAGAGAAAAAGCCACACAAATCCAGGAAACACAGAGAGTCCCAATCAAAAGGAACCCAAACAGGCCCACTTCAAGACACATCATAATTAAAATGGCAAAACTCCAAGACAAAGAGAGAATCTTAAAGGCAGCAAGGGAGAAAAAGGAAGTAACATACAAGGGGGCCCCAATCAGGTTAGCATCTGACTTCTCAATGGAAACGCTCCAAGCCAGAAGAGAATGGCAAGAAATATTCCAAGCAATGAGAACCAAAGGCCTGCAACCCAGACTACTTTACCCAGCAAGGCTTTCAATCAAGATAGAAGGCCAAATAAGGAGCTTCCCAAACAAAAGAAGTCTAAAAGAATACAACTCTACCAAACCAATGCTGCAAGAGATACTAAAGGGACTGCTTTAAGGGAAGAAAGGAAAAGACAGAGAGAGAAAGAGAGAGAGGAACACAGGTACGAAAATGGCAATGAATAAATACCTATCAATAATAACTTTAAATGTAAATGGATTAAATGCCCCAATCAAAAGACATAGAATAGCTGAATGGATAAGAAAGCATGACCCACACATATGCTGCCTACAAGAAACCCACCTCAGGACAAAAGACATACACAGGCTCAAAGTGAAGGGCTGGAAACAAATTTTCCAAGCAAATGGTCAGGAAAAAAAAGCTGGGGTAGCAATACTCATATCAGACAAAATAGACTTCAAAAGAAGGGCCATAAAGAGAGACCCAGAAGGTCACTTCATAATACTCAAGGGAAGAATCCACCAAGAAGACATAAATATTGTAAATATATATGCACCCAACGGAGGAGCACCTAAATACATCAAGAAAATTTTAGAGGACTTCAAGAAAGATATAGACAGCAACACAATTATAGTAGGTGATTTTAACACCCCACTGTCAAAAATGGACAGATCTTCCAAACAAAATATCAACAAAGATATTGTGGCACTGAACAACACTCTAGAGGAAATGGACTTAACTGATATATATAGAGCCCTTCATCCCAAAGAAGCTAAATACACTTTCTTTTCAAATGCACATGGAACATTTTCAAAGATAGACCACATGATAGGACACAAATCAAGCCTCAACAAATTCAAGAAAATTGAAATCATACCAAGCATTTTCTCTGACCACAAGGGACTGAAACTAGAAACCAACCCCAAGGAGAAAAACCCAAAACCCTCAAAATCATGGAGATTGAATAGCATGCTATTAAACAATGAATGGGTCAAGAATGAAATTAGGGAGGAAATCAAAAAGTTTCTGGAAACAAACGATAATGAACGCACATCGACCCAAAACTTATGGGACACAGCAAAGGCAGTCCTCAGAGGGAAGTTTATAGCGATACAGGCCTACATAAAAAAGACAGAAACATCTCAAACAAACAACCTAACCCTTCGCCTACAAGAACTCGAGGAACAACAACAAAGACAGCCCAGAGCAAGTAGAAGGAAAGAAATAACCAAGATAAGAGCAGAATTAAATGATATAGAGACTAAAAGCACAATCCTAAAGATCAATGAATCCAGGAGTTGGTTCTTTGAAAAGATCAACAAAATCGACAAGCCTTTAAGCAGGCTCATCAAGAAAAAAAGAGAGAGGACTCAAATAAACACAATCAGAAATGAAAGAGGAGATATTACAACCGACACTGCAGAAATACAAAGGATTGTAAGAAATTACTATGAAGAACTGTATGCCAAGAAATTTGAAAACCTAGGTGAAATGGACAGGTTTCTGGAAAAATATAACCTTCCAAAACTCAATGAAAAAGAAACAGAAAGTCTGAACAGACCAATAACGGCTGGTGAAATTGAATCAGTAATCAAAACACTCCTGACGCACAAAAGCCCTGGACCAGATGGCTTCACAGGAGAGTTCTACAAAACATTTAAGGAAGAGCTAACCCCTATTCTCCACAGACTATTCCAAAAAATCCAAAATGATGGAAGACTCCCAAACTCTTTTTATGAAGCCAGCATCATCCTAATCCCAAAACCAGATAAAGACACAACAAAGAAGGAGAACTTCAGGCCAATATCGCTGATGAACATAGATGCTAAAATCCTCAACAAAATATTGGCAAACCGCATCCAGCAACACATTAAAAAGATCATACACCACGACCAAGTGGGATTCATCCCAGGGATGCAAGGATGGTTCAACATTCGCAAATCAGTAAATGTAATTCATCACATAAACAAAAGCAAAGACAAAAATCACATGATCATATCAATAGATGCGGAAAAAGCATTCGATAAGGTACAGCACCCATTTATGATAAAAACACTCAGCAAAGTGGGAATAGAGGGAGCATTCCTCAACATAATAAAGGCTATATATGAGAAACCTACAGCCAGCATCATACTCAACGGGCAAAGACTAAATTCTTTTCCACTAAAATCAGGAACAAGACAAGGCTTCCCACTCTCTCCACTTCTATTCAACATAGTATTGGAAGTATTAGCCACAGCGATTAGACAAGAAAAGGAAATAAAAGGCATCCAACTTGGAAAGGAGGAAACAAAACTATCATTGTTTGCAGATGACATGTTAGTATACATAGAAAATCCTATAGTCTCGGCCAAAAAACTGCTCGACCTAATAAATGAATTTAGCCAAACAGCCGGATACAAAGTCAATATCCAGAAATCAAAGGCATTTTTGTATACCAACAATGAAACAACAGAAGTAGAAATCAAGGAAAAAATACCATTTGATATAGCAAAAAGAAAAATAAAGTACCTAGGAATAAACCTAACCAAGGAGGTAAAAGACCTGTATGCAGAAAACTACACAACACTGAAGAAAGAAATCAAGGAAGACACAAATAAATGGAAACACATACCGTGTTCATGGATCGGAAGAATTAACATCATCAAAATGTCCATACTTCCCAAAGCAATCTACAGATTCAATGCAATACCTATTAAAGTACCAATGGCATATTTCACAGATATAGAACAAACTCTTCAAAAATTTATATGGAACCATAAACGACCCAGAATAGCATCAGCAATCTTGAGAAAGAAGAGCAAAGCAGGAGGGATCACAATACCTGATATCAAAATGTATTACAAGGCCACTGTAATCAAAACAGCCTGGTACTGGCATAAAAACAGGCACGTCGACCAGTGGAATAGAATAGAGAGCCCAGAAATAAACCCTAGTGTCTATAGTCAATTAATATTCGACAAAGGGGGCAGCAACATAAAATGGAGTAAAAATAGCCTCTTCAACAAGTGGTGTTGGGAGAACTGGACAGCTTTGTGCAAGAAAATGAAACTCGAGCACCAACTTACACCATACACAAAAATAAATTCAAGGTGGATAAAAGACTTAAGCATAAGCCGTAACACCATTAAAGTCCTAGAAGAGAACATAGGCAGGAAAATCTCAGATATTACACGCAGCAACATTTTTACTGATATGTCCCCTAAAGCAAGGGACATAAAGGAAAGAATAAACAAATGGGATCTCATCAAAATAAAAAGCTTCTGCATGGCCAAGGAAAACAGTATTAAAATAAAAAGAGAACCGACTGTGTGGGAAAACATATTTGCCAATGATATCTCAGATAAGGGTTTAATCTCCAAAATATACAAAGAACTTACACGACTCCACTCTAAGAAGACAAGCAACCCAATTAAAAAATGGGCAAAGGACTTGGGCAGACACCTCTCCAAGGAGGACATACAGAGGATCCAGAGACACATGAAAAAATGCTCGATATCGCTAGCTATCAGAGAGATGCAAATTAAAACAACAATGAGATACCACTTGACACCAGTCAGAATGGCCCTCATAAACAAAGCAACAAACAGCAAGTGTTGGAGAGGTTGTGGAGAAAAGGGGACACTACTGCACTGCTGGTGGGAGTGCAGACTGGTACAACCACTATGGAAAACAGTATGGGTTTTTCTTAAAAAACTAAAAATGGATATACCTTTTGACCCAGCAATTCCATTGCTAGGACTATATCCTAAGAACCCTGAAACACCAATCCAAAAGAAACTATGCATCCCTATGTTTATAGCAGCACAATTTACAATAGCCAAGTGTTGGAAGCAACCTAGATGCCCATCAGTAAATGAATGGATCAAAAAAACTGTGGTACATTTATACAATGGAATTCTATGCAGCAGAAAGAAAGAAGGAGCTCATACCCTATGCAACAGCATGGATGGAACTTGAGAGCATCATGCTAAGCGAAGTAAGCCAGGCAGTGAAATACAAATACCATATGATCTCACCTTTAACAGGAACCTAATCAACAAAACAAAGAAACAAGCATAATATAACCAAAGACATAGAAATTGGGAACAGGCTGAAAGTCACCAGAGGGGAGAGGGGAGGGAATTTCAGGGGAAAAGGGGAAGGATTTACAGAAACAAGTAAAAAGGACACATGGATAAAAACTATGGGGGGGTGGAAATGGGAGGGAAGGGCTGGGGTGGTGGGTTGGGGTGAGAATAAAAGACAGAAAACTGTACAAGATCAACAATTAAAATAAAAATTAAAAAAAAAAAAAAGAATGGAAAATATTGTCTCCCCATTTTAGGTAACTTTTTGTTTGTTTCTGCAATGATTCAGTACAACCCCTACTAAAATACCAATGACATATTTCACAGACATACCACAAACATTTAAAAAAATTATATGAAAGCATAAATGACCCTGAATAGCCACAGCAATTATGAGAAAGAAGAACAAAGTAGGAGAGATCACAATACTTGATGTCAAACTATATTATAAGGCCACTGTAATCAAAACAGTCTGGTACTGGCATAAGAATAAACACGTAGACCAATGAAACAAAATAGAGAGCCCAGAAATAAACCATGTCTCTATGGTCAATTAATATTCAACAAAGGGGGCAGAAACATAAAATAGAGCAATAAAATAGCTTCTTTAATAAACAGTTTTGGGAGATCCAGACAGCTACATGCATAAAAATGAAACTTGACCACCAACTTATGCCATACACAAAAATAAATTTAAGGTGGATAAAAAACTTGAATATAAGTTATGACATAAAAGTCCTAGAGGAGAACATAGGCAGAAAAATATCAGATATTTTATGCAGCATTATTTTCACTGATATGTCCCCTAGAGCAAGGAAACAATAAACAAATAGGACCTCATCAAAATAAAAAGCTGCTGCATGGCTAAAGAAAACATTAGCAAAATGAAAATGGAACCAACCATATGGGAAACTATATTTGCCAATGATACCTCAGACAAGGGTTTGATCCCCAAAATATATGAAGAACTCATACAACTAAAAACCAGGAAGACAAAACCCAGTTAACAAATGGGCAAAGGACCTGAAGAGACAATCCTCCAAGGAAGACATACAGAGGTCCCAGAGACATATGAAAGGACGCTCAACATCTCTAGCCATCAGAGAGATGCAAATTAAAATCACAATGAGATACCACTTCACACCAGTCAGAATGGCCATCATAAACAAATCAACAAACAAGTGCTGGCAAAGGTATGGAGAAAAGTGAACCCTAATGCACTGTTGGTGGGAATGCAGACTGGTGCAGCCACTGTGGAAAACAGTATGGAATATCCTCAGAAAACTAAAAATGGAATTGCCTTTTGACCCAGCAATTCCACTGCTGGGATTATACCCTAAGAATCATGAAACACCAATTTGAAAGAACCTATGCACCCCGATGTTCATAGGAGCACAATTTATAATAGCCAAGTGCTGGAAGCAACCTAAGTACCCATCAGTAAGTGAGTGGATAAAAAAACTGTGGTACATTTACACAATGGAATGCTACTAAGCAAAAAGAAAGAAGGAGCTCCTACCATTCACAACAGCATGAATGAAACTGGAAAGCATTACGCTAAGTGAAATTAGCCAGGTGGTGAAAACAAATAGCATATGATCTCACCCATAAGTGGAACCTAGTCAAGAAAACAAACAAGCAAGCAAAATATAACC
This sequence comes from Glossophaga mutica, assembly GCA_039655065.1. Classification (NCBI taxonomy): domain Eukaryota; kingdom Metazoa; phylum Chordata; class Mammalia; order Chiroptera; family Phyllostomidae; genus Glossophaga; species Glossophaga mutica. Next base: position 83,316,218 of record CM077304.1, read on the forward strand.
AAAAACATTGAAATAAAGAACAAACTGACAGTAACCAGAGGGGAGGGGGAAGAGGGAATGAGGGAAAATAGAGGAAGGGCCATCAAGGAACATGTATAAAGGACACATGGATGAAACCAAAGGAAGTAGGTTCAAGGGCGGGTGGGGTGGGCAGCATGTGGTGGGAGGAAAATAGAGACAACTGTACTTAAACAAGAATAAAAAAAGTTAAAAAAGGAAAAAAATAAGTAAATAAAACATAAAAGGCATGCTATTCCTGCTCCTTCTTCTGGTTCATCTGCTCCCCACCACCATGTACTTTTATGTACCCTAAATTTCTAAATAACACTCTTAAATTAATATGTCTTGGTTTGTCAGTTGTAGGCAATTCCAATATGAAGGATAAGATTAGGTCTGTTTCATCTTCACAGCACTTCCAGCTGCACCCCTACCTGCCCAAACACATATTCTACATCTCTTCCTATCCTCTCTTTATGGCTAATCTCTAGTATTTTCATTATTACTACTAGGTAAACACTTTTACAGATGAGACATATTGTGTATTATGATGACATTTCTCTCTGGTAAAGCTTTTATTATCTGTGTATTTAGTAATTGTCTTATTCCCAATTGTTTAGGTTCCTTTATATCTCTTGCCAAATGAACTCCAAGTCATTCGTAGTAGGAGCAGGAATTTTATCAATTCACTCTTCTTAGTCTCATCAGTCTTGAAGTCTTCTGTCCTCCTGACCAAATAAGATTGAGAAATCTCTAAGTCTGCTACCAAACTGCCCTCCTGGAATATGTCTTCATGACCTAGATATTGTAATTGCCTCTTTCTTTATTCTATCTTGTTCCCTTAATCCCACATGTTTCTTTTACTTGGTTTACTTTCTGGGATTACATCTGGAAATAAAACAATTAAATCAGCCAAAATAAAATGGATTCAAGTTCTGAGATATTTTAAATGTTTAATAACAATCCAAACTGTGTATATGAAGTTAATTACTACAATTAAAGTCAGTCTTTAAGATGATTACTGACCCACCACACTTTGATTTGGTTAATGTGAGTGACCTACAACTTCAGATTCTGCATTTTAGGGTTTGATTGTTGGTTCTAGATTAATGGAAGAAATGCCACCCCCTCTTTTTTCACATCTTTACCTTGCAGTTCAACTTGTAAATATCCTTGTCTTTTTTTCAGTGATACTAGCTACAACTCGTGCAATACTAAGGATACAATGATACTAGCTACAACAACACATGCAATACTGTAAGTGTACAGTTCTTTTCCTTGTCTCTTAACAGCCTTATAAGAGTATAAAAGTAAACCCACCCTAGACAAAAATTCCAATTCTTGACATTTATGTGATTTTCATTTTTCCTTTTACCCATATCTTCAAGTAGTTGCCAACTTTTGGTTCTATTTTTTTTATAATATCTACAAAGATTTATTCTTCCTTTGCTTTGCTTTCCTTCCCTTAGCATGGTATACCCAAGTACATTTTGAGACAGAATCTTGGTAACTGATTCCTGGAAATAGCCTGATTTGTATTCATATAAAAGAGTAAATGTACAAGATTGATGACAATTATTGAGTAATCTTCATTCTTTTCAAGTATTTTCCCTTAGTCCATTAGACGTCCAGGCTAATCAAACCTGGGTGATTGTCTTAATCACTCTGTGGGCCAATTGTTTTTTTTCTCCAAACATTCAACAAATATAAAGGAACAACCAATTCACAACCAGCAAATATAAACAAATAAATAGTCACTTGGCTGAATGAGAATTTTCTTTTTTAAAGTATTTTTATTGATTACGTTATTACAGTTTTCCCAACTTTTCCACCTTTATCCCCACTCTGCCCTGCCCCCCCGCCAAACCCTCCAGCATTCCCCCTCACCTTAGTTCATGTCTATGGGTTGCACATATAAATTCTTTGAGTCCTCTGTTCTCTATACCATTTTTTATCTCTCCCCATCTATTTTATGCCTACTACTTATGCTTCTTCTTCCCTATACCATTTCCCCCCTATTCCTCCCTTCCCCCTCCCCACCAAAATCCCTCCATTTGATGTCCATTTCTCTGATTCTGTTCCTGTTCTAGTTGTTCCCTTAGTTTTTACTTTTGTTGTTTGTCTTTTCTTTTAGGTTCATCTGTTGACAGTTATGAGTTTGCTGTCATTTTACTGTTCATAGTTTTGATCTTCTTTTTCTCATAGAAGTCCCTTTAACATTTCATATAATAATGGGCAGGTGATGATGAACTCCTTTAACTTGACCTTATCTGGGAAGCACTTTATCTGCCCTTTTATTCTAAATGACAGCTTTGCTGGATAGAGTAATCTTGTATGTAGGTCCTTGCCTTTCATGACTTTGAATACTTCTTTCCAGCCCCTTCTTGCCTGTAAGGTTTCTTTTGAGAATTCAGCTGATAGCCTTATGGGCACTCCTTTGTAACTATCTCCTTTTCTCTTGCTTCTTTTAGGATTCTCTTTTTATCTTTAATCTTGGGTAACTTAATGATAATGTGCCTTGGTGTGTTCCTCTTTGGGTCCAACTTTTTGGGGACTCCTACACTTCCTGGACTTCCTGGAAGTCTATTTCCTTCACCAGATTGGGGAAGTTTTCCTTCATTATTTGTTCAAATAAGCCTTTAATGTCCTGCTGTTGTTCTCTCCTTCTGACACCCCTATAATTCAGATATTGGAACATTTCAGGTTATCCCAGAGGTTTGTAAGACTCTCTTCACTTTCTTGAATTCTTATTTCTTTATTTTGCTCTGGGTAGATGTTTATTTTTTCCTTTTGTTCCAAGTCATTGCTTCGAGTCCTGGTTTCCTTCCTGTCACTGTTGGTTCCCTGAATATTTTGCTTTATTTCATTTTGGGTATCTTTCATTTTTTTTTTTTTTTCATTTTTTGACCAAGCTCAATCAGATCTGTGAGCATTTTGATTACAAGGGCTTTAAATTCTCCATCAGATAGTTTGGCTATCTGCTTGAATGAGAATTGTTTTAAACATATTTTTAACTACTATTATTTTTAATAGAAACTTTCTTTCACTTTCAGAGGTAGCTGCTGCCAATACTGCTTAAATATTACAGACTTAATCCACTGACATTCTCTGAACAAAGAACCAAGAGTTTCAGAGAATGTGATGGAAGGAACTGAAAAAGAAAGTCGATGTTTTCTGTTTACCTTTTATATATCATGCATTATGGCAGAAACATTATTCCACACCTACTACAATGTGGGCAGGAATTTTGTGTTGTTCACTACCATATCTTACGTGCTTGGGACAGTATCTGACACTAAGTAGGCTGTGAATGAATGAATGGATTGATGAATATAACATCTTGCTTAATAACCTGACAGTAGCTTTTAATGTGGTATTATCATAGTTTAAGTAATTTGCTTTTATTCTCATGACTAGTGGTACTAATTAGCACTGGGATTCAAATCCATACTTATATGACTCCATATTTATGCTTTAAGAATATTAAATTGGACTTAATTGACAGTTCTTTCCTATTTAAAATCATTTCTTCTCTATGCCAATCACAAAACACAGGAAAATATGAGATGTTTGCACAAAAATGAGAAACATAAACAAAAGAAAGTTCCCTTACATAAGTTTAAGTACTTTTATTCATTAGTTTAAGTCTTAACATGGGACTTAACACTTATTTTAAAATTTTCTTTTAGCACAATCTACTCTATTGTCTTCTAGTGGGTTTTAGGACAGTGGCCAAAGGGTGTGGTTTTCAGTGGTTAGATTTTCAGAAATCACTCATGTTGTTTACTTCAGCTTTCATTGTAATTAAACAAGGATCTGCTTTAGACATTATCACTTCACAAAGCACTATACAAAATACTGTATCTGCAACTGATAAAATGCAGAATTAAAAAAAGTCTACCACTTTACTTCAGAAATTTCTGGGAAAACTTGTTTCAGTATATCAATGTACTTAAATAAGCTCAAAGGTATGGGTACGTGCAAACATATTCCTCTTGGTATTTAATGTGATGAGCAGAGCCTATTTATTGCCTGTTCCCCTAAATGAAATCCTAATTAAAATTCCATTCCTAATTTAGTTGTTTTTTTTTTTCAACTATACACAGAAATTTCACTTTTGAAGTATGTGCGATGGTAGCCCATAAAGAGCAGTGGACTTGGCAAAGCTGATCTGTATCTGAATCACTGCCTGAATAATCCAATAGCTGTGAGAATTTAGCAAGTCTTGCAATTTCTCTGAGCCTAAATTGATCCATATATAAAACGTGAACCAAGATTCATGTGTTAACTGTCCCTTGGGGCTGTTGTGAGGATTGGACGAAAGAATATGTATGGTAGAACTACTTTATATACTGTAAAACATTAAACAACTTTTATTAATAATAATACAATCATAACATTTGGATTCATGGCAACTTTTTTCATGAGCTGTTTCCAAGCCTTATGAATGGTAGAGTTTCACACTTTCTCTATAATTGACAATAATCAATTCCCTCCTTTTCCATTCTCATCTTTTCTTCCTTTCCTCCTTCTAAGAACAGATCTGAGAGAGGCTGTAAGCAAAATAGGTACATTGTGATTAACAAACAGAAGTGGAAAGAAGTTTGAATAATGAAAAATGAATTCTAAATACATATTAAGAGAAAATATGAATAATACTAAAACTGAGAATAAATTTTGGATTGTAGAACTTGATGTTAATAGCATAATAACTGCTGTTTGTTAGAATGATTACAGAGGCACTGACAGTTTCTAAGCAGAATTCTAATTCATTTAATGAAAATGAACCTACTCATGATACTGTGACTGCACTTTCACACGTTCAACAAGTGTATAATGACTACTTATGATGTGCCATACACTGTGCAAGGCAATCAGTAGACACTGGGGAACCACATGGACAGGCCTTGACACCAAGTCAATTTGGGTAAGAAATAATTATTTCTTACCCAAGATATGAATAAAACACATACCTAATAATTAAAATATATATTCTTATAAATCATAATATATAATTTGACAGGGAAGAACTGAATTATATGAAAGGGAATAACAGGGGCAACCGATTTTAATCCTGGAGAAGGTCAGAAACATGATCTCCAAGGAACTATTTGGGTGTATTTTATTTATTTTATTTTGAGTGAGAGGGATTTTATTAGAAAACACTATTTCCATAAGGACACATCAATCTCAGTCTCTGCAAGCATCTCAGAATCAAGCAGAGATAGGATTTCTTCCTTCCTTCCTCCCTCCCTCCCTCTCTCTCTCTCTTCTTTCTTTCTTTCTTTCTTTCTTTCTTTCTTTCTTTCTTTCTTTCTTTCTTTCTTTCTTTCTTCTTTCTTTCCTCTTTCTCTCTTTCTTTCTCTTTCTTTCTTTCTTCTTTCTTCATTTTTTTGAATTGTTATTCTATTACAGTTGTCCAAATTTTCCCCCATTTGGCCTCCTCCTCCCTTCCTACCCCCACCCCACCTGCTCCCACAATCAATCCCCATCCTGTTGTCCATGTCCATGGGTCATTCATACATGTTCCTTGACTACTTCCTTCCCCTTCTTTCCCTCATTAATCCCCTGCTCCCTCCCCTCTGGTTGCTGCCAGTCAGTTCCTTATTTCCATGCTTCTGGTTCTATTTTGCTCCTTTTTTTTTTTTTTTTTTTTTTTGGTTTTGTTCATTAGGTTCCACTTATTGGTACCTAATAATAGGTAGTCATATGGTATTTGTATTTCACTGCCTGGCTTATTCCATTTAGCATAATATTCTTCATTTCCATCCATGCTGTTGTGAAAGGTAGGAGTTCCTTCTTTCTTTCAGCTGAGTAGTATTCCATTGCACAAATGTACCACAGTTTTTAGATCCACTCATTTACTGAGGGGCACTTAGGCACTTGACTATTGTAAATAGCACTGATTTGAACATAGAAGTGCGTAGGTTCTTTTGAAAAGGTGTTTCAGGATTCTTAGCACATAATCTTAGCAGTGGAATTGCTGTTCCATTTTTAGTTTTCTGAGGATATTCCATACTGTTTTCCACAGTGACTGCACCAGTCTGCATTCCCACCAACAGTGCACTAGGGTTCCCTTTTCTCCACAACCTCTCCAACACTTGTTGTTCATTGATTTGTTTATGATGGCCATTCTGACTGGTGTGAAGTGGTATCTCATTGTGATTTTAATTTGTATCTCTCTGATGGCTAGAGATGTTGAGCGTCCTTTCATATGTCTCTGGACCCTCTGTATGTCCTCCTTGGAGAAGTGTCTGTTCAAGTACTTTGCCCATTTTTTCACTGGATTCTTTGTCTTCCTGAACTGGAGTCATGTGAGTTCTTTATATATTTTGGAGATCCAACCCTTGTCTGAGATATTATTGGCAAAAATGTTTTCTCATGCAGTTGGTTCCCTTTTCATTTTGATGGTATTTTCTTTAACTGTGCAGAAGCTTTTTAATTTAATGTAGTCCATTTGTTTATTATTTTCCTTTATTTCCTTTACTCTAGGAGATATATCAGCGAAAATATTGCTGTGTGGGGTATCGAAAATGTTACTGCCTTTGTTTTCCTCTAGGATGTCTTAGGCATTATGACTTACATTTAAGTTTTTTATCCATCTTGAGTTTATTTTGGTGTATGGTGTAAGTTAGTGGTCTAGTTGCTTTTTCTTTCTTTTTTTTTTTTTTGCATGTACCTGTCCAGATCTCCCAACATCATTTATTGAAGAAGATATTTTTTACTCCATTTTATTCTCCTGCCCTCATTGTCAAACAGTTGAGCATAGAGACATGGGTTTATTTCTGTGTTTTCTATTCTGTTTCATTGTCCTATGTGTGCATTCTTGTGCCAGTACCAGACTGTTTTGATCACAATGGCCTTGATAGTTTGACATCAGGTATTGTGATCCCTCATATTTTGTTCTTCTTTCTTAAGATTACTGAGGCTATTTGGAATTATTTATGGTTCCATACAAATTTTTGAGATATTTGTTCTAGATCTGTGCAATATGTCATTGGTATTTTAATAGGGATTGCATTGAATCTATAGATTGCTTTGGGTAGTATGAACATTTTAATGATGTCAATTTTTCCAATCCATGAACAAGGGTATATGCTTCCATTCTTGTGTGTCTTCCTTAATTTCTTCCTTTAGTGTTCTATAGACATCCAAGTAGAGGTCTTTTACCTCCTTGGTTAACTTTATCCCTAGGTAATTTATTTTTCTTGTTGCTATAGTAAATGGGACTTTTTTCCTAGTTTCTGTTTGTGATATTTCATTGGTGGTATACCAAAATGCCTTCAATTTCTACGTATTGACTTTGTATCCTGCTATTTTGCAAATTTACTTATTAGGTCAAGTAGTTTTTTGGTGCAGACTATAGGGTTTTCCATATACACTGTTATGTCATCTACAAATAATGACAGTTTTACTTCCTCCTTTCCAATTTAGATGCCTTTTATTTCTTTTTCTTGTCTGACCACTGTGGATAGAACTTCCAATACTATGTTGAACAAAAGTGGTGAAAGTGGATACCTTTGTCTTGTTCCTGATCTGGTTTAGTTTTCATATATGGCTTTTATTATGTTGAGGTATACACCTCTATTCCCACTCTGCTATGTGTTTTTAATTATAAATGGGTATTGTACTTTACTGAATGCTTTTTCAGGATTTATGTTGTCATCAAGTGATTTTTGTCTTTTGCTTTGTTTATGTGGTGTATTATGTTTATTGATTTGTGAATATTGTACCATCCTTGCATCCCTGGGATGAATCCCATTTGATCATGGTGTATGACCTTTTTAATGTTTTGCTGGATCTGGATGGCCAACATTTTGTTAAGGATTTTAGCATCTATGTTCATCAGAGATATTGGCCTATAATTTTCTTTCTGTGTTGTATCTTTACCCAGTTTTGGATTTAGGACAACACTGGTCTCGTAAAGAGAGTTTGAGAGTTTTCCTTTCTCTGGAACGTTTTGGAACAGTTTGAGAACGATAGTAGTTAGTTCTTCTTTAAATATTTGGTAAAATTTACCCATGAGCCATCTGGCAAAGGACTTTTTGTGTGCCAGGAATTTTTTGATTACTGCTTTAATTTGACTAGTTGTTATCAGTCTATTCAGGCTTTCTGCTTCTAATTGATTCAGTTTTGGAAGATTATATATAGAGAGAAATTTTTCCATTTCACCCACGTTATCCAATTTTTGGGCATATATTTGTTCATAGTAAGTTCTTACAATCCTTTGTGTTTCTGTGGAAGCACTTGTAATTTCTCATCTTTTATTTCTAATTTTATTTATTTGGGTCCTCTCTCTTATTTCTTGATGAATCTGGTTAAAAGCTGATCAATTTTGTTTTTCTTTTCAAAGAACCAGCTCCTGATCCTTAGAATTGTTCTTTTAGTCTCTATATCATTTAATTCTGCTCTGATTTTGATTATTTTCTTCCTTCCACTCACTCTGGCCTTTGTTTGTTGTTGTCCCCCTAGTTCTTGCAGATGTAGGGTTAGGTTGTTTATTTGAAATGTTCTATCTTTTTTAGGTAGGCCTGTATTGCTATGAACTTCCCTCTTAGGACTGTCTTTGCTGTGTCCCACAGGTTTTGGGCTATTGTGTGTTCATTTTCATTTGTTTCCAGAAACTTTTGTTTCTTCCTTGATCTCATTGTTAACCCATTCATTATTTAATAGCATATTGTTTAGTCTCCATGTATTCGAAAGTTTTTGAGTTTTTTCCTTGAGGTTGGTTTCTAGTTACAAATCATTGTGATCTGAGAAAATGCTTGATATGATTTCAATTTTATTGAATTTGTTGAGGTTTGTTTTTGTCCTATCATGTGGGCTACCTTTGAAAATGTTCCATGTGATTTGAAAAGAATGTATATTTTGCTTCTTTGGGGTGAAAGATTCTGTATATATAAATTAAGTCCATTTGATCTAGAGTGTTATTCAATGCATAATATTCTTGTTGATTCTTTGCTTGGAAGATCTATCCATTGTTGACAATGAGGTGTTAAAATCCCCTACAATGAGTCCATATCATTCTTGAAGTCCTCCAAGATTTCCCCCATATATTTAGGAGTTCCTTTGTTGAGTGCATACATGTTTACAAAGGTTATATCTTTTTGATGAGTTACTCATTTAATTATTATGTAGTGTCCTTCTTTGTCTCTCTTTATGGCCTTTGGTTTGAAACCTATTTTGTCTGATATAAATATTGGTATCCCAGCTTTTTTTTCATGTCCCTTTGCTTGGAATATTTTATTCCATCTCTTCACTTTCAGTCTGTGTAGATATTTTGTTTTGAGATTGATCTCTTGTAAATGGTATTTATGTGGGTCATGTTTTCTTATCCATTCAGCTACCTTATCTCTTCTGATTGGAGCATTTAACCCATTGATATTTAAGGTTATCGTTGATAGGTATACATTGACATTTTCTCCCTTTGTACCTGTGTTTCCCCCCATCTCTCTCTCTCTCTCTTTCTTCACCTTCCCAAAGCAATCCCTTTAGCATATCTTGCTGTGTTGGTTTGGTGGAGATGTATTCTTTTAGCTTTCTTTTGTCTAGGAAACTCCTTATTTCACCTTCCATTTTAAATGAGAGCCTTGCTGGGTACAGTAATCTTTGTTGCAGGTCTTTGTTTTTCATTACTCGGAATATTTCTTACCATTCCCTTCTGGCTTGTAGTGTTTCTGTTGAGAAATCAGCTGATAGCCTTATGGGGCACCTTTGTATGTTACTAACTCTTTCTCCTTTGCTGCCTTTAAGATTCTTTCTTTGTTTTTAAATTATGCCATTTTAATTGTGATGTGTCTTGGAGTTGGCCTCTTAAGGTTCATCTTTATTGGGACCCTGTATACTTCCTTGATTTGTGTGACTTTTTCTCTCAACAAGTTAGGGAAGTTTTCCATCATTACTTTTTCAAACAAACTTTCTACTCCTTGATCCTCTTCTTTTCCTTTTGGTATCCCAATGATATGAATATTATTAAGTCTCATGTTTTTCTGCAGCTCCCTTAAACACTCTTCATTCTTTCTGAGTCTTTTTTCATTTTGTTGCTCTATCTGGGAGTTTTTTTCTCTACCTTGTCCTCCAACTCACTGATCAATCCTCTGCTTCATATAGCCTTCTTTTAATTCCTTCTAATGTATTCTTCATTCAGATATTGTATTCTTCATTTCCTCCTGGCTCTTATTAATAGGTTCTATGTCCTGTTTTCATGCTGGTGTAGTTCACAGTGAGTTTCTTATAGTTTCTATGGGGTTCCTTGTAGTTCTTACTGAGCTGTTTGAGCATCCTTATAACTGTTGTTTTGAACTCAGTGTCTGACAGTTTGCTTGCCTCAATTTCATTTAGCACTCTTTCTAGTGATTCCTCCTTTCCTTTTGATTGGGGGTTGTTTCTTTGTATCCCCATTTTAAGTCACTCTTCTCATTTGTTTCTGTGTATTAGATTAATCCGTTTTGACTCTCTTTTTTCATGGTGTGACCTACCATGATAGGAGACTTGTGGGACTCAGTGGTACAGTCTCCTTGATCTCCTGAGCTGGATGCTCTCGAGATGCCCTTTATGACATTTATGTGGGCTCTCTGGTTGTAATTGGATTTTGGTTGTTGATGGGCCATTCTTTAGTGGGTCTCTCCCTCTGGGTGGCTGACTGAGAGTTATGCTGCCCACCATGTCTTACATATTGTTGTATGGATCCTGCCAGAACAAAACCAAACAACTTGCCAAACAAACTCACACCCACAAAAATACCCCTCACCTACTAACCCCACTATCAACAGCAACTGTGCAAATATTAATAAAAGTGAAAGAGACTAAGACTATTATGAGAAAGGAAAAATGTATATGAGATGACTAACTAAAAGAAAAATGATTTTTAGAGAGTCAAGGGAGAAGAAATAATAAGAGTAGAGAATAGAAATAAAGTGAAGAAAAATAAAATTTATGTCATAAATAAAAAAGGGAGGGAATAAGTCAGAATGGAGTAAGGAATGGGAAGAGTATAGTATTAGGTTTAAACAAAATTTTTAAAAAAATATAGCGAAAAACATAGCAGCCAATTGGAGAAAAAGATCCACTATGCAATATCAACAACCAATGAATAAAGATTAATATAGCTGGAATAGAAATAAGATGGGACAGAAAAGAAAGAAAACCTTGTGAGATTTCTAGAGGAAAGAAAAGTGATTTTGAGAGGATAGAGGGAGCAAGAATATTAAGATTGAGTAACAAAAACCAGACTAATACAGAGAAAAAAATTTAAAATGAACAAAAAATAAGGGTACAAGGAAGGCAACGTGGAGTAGGAGAAGAGTAAAATTTGAGACTTGAAATAAAAAAATAACAAAGATCTGGAAATAAAATGGAAGCGATGCAACAACAACAACCATCATATTAGCAAACAATGAGCAAAGATTGACAAAGGTGGAGAGAGAAAATGGTATTTTAAGAATGGGAAAAATAATGTTAGATGACTAATGACAAGAAAAATGGTTTTGAGAAGCTAGAGAGGGGAGAAATTGTAAGAGTGCAGATAAAAATATTAAAAAATAATTTTTAACTTTTAGAGATCATTATATTCACGCATTGTTGTAACGACTTTATATATATAAACTTCTTTCATCCTTGTATATTTCTATTGAGAATACTATATTATTTTACCTATTTTTCAGATGAAGAAATTGAGGAACAATAAATGATTTGCCTAACTTAGTGGCAATGAAAGGATGCCACTCCATAATCTGACTCTACATTATACACCTCTAAGCACTACCTTATTATCTTCACTGAGCTCAACAATGAAAAACAGAAATATGGGGAAATAACAAAAAAAAGAGCAACACAGTCTTCTCAGTCCTAAAATAGAGCTGTGGTGATACAGGAAAAACACCTGTGTCTAAATAGGCAAAAGGGCATGCTTCTCAGGGAAGTATTAAGTCTTGAAATATGAGATGAGTTAGCCAAAACTCTATTTGCTTTTATCGACTGAATAAAATAATATGTTCTTTGAAATTTCGAAGCTGAAAAAGGTGAATGAGGGGGATTAAATCCAGAAGCCTATGAATGTAAGAACAGGTGGCTGTTTTGGAGGAACTGTGTTTGAGTTTTGGAGGAACTAGGTTCTCATTATAGGAAGAGGTGAGAATTGAGGCTGCTGAGATAGATCAGGGACAAATAAAGCAGTCCATACTTTATCTTGAATGCCATGTGGGAAGCCGGTTTAAACATAAAGCTCTTCAAAGTGGTATTAAATGAATTTTAGAATTATCACTATAGCAGCATAGGGGATGTATAGGAAAAGGTGGAGAGATTGGTTAGGAGCAGGCAATAATTGGATTACAAAATGTAAGGGCCCAAAATGAGGCAGTGCAAATTAAAAGGAAGATATGGATCAAAAGAAACCTATTTAAAAGAGCAAATGTAGAGAATTTGGAGAGCCACTTAGATATGAGTTTTGAATGAGATGGCTGTAGTTTAGGATAATTTTCCCGATTTCTCACCAGAGACACTGAGTATATAATGACATCATCTACCATATTTTAGAAATAAAGGACTAGGATAGATATGAAGAAAAAGATGATACATTTAAATCCGAACACAAGGAGTTTGAGATCTCTGTGAAATGGCAGCTACCTGGTAGTCAGATAAGTATGGTCATGAGCAACTTAATGGTGGAGATACATCATGAGAAATGTGATGTTAGACTTCACTGTTGTGCAAATATCATAAAGTGTTCTTACAAACTTCGCTGGTATAGTCTACTACACACCTAGGCTATATGGTGCACCTATTGCTCCTAGGCTATAAACCTTTATAGCATGTTACTGTACTGAATACTGTAGGCAATTATAAGAAAATGGTAATCAGTTGTGTATCTAAACATTAAAAATGCACAATAAAAATACAGTGTGAAAAATGGCACACCTGTACAGAGAGAGCACTTACCATAAATGGAGCTTGCAGGACTAGAAGTTGCTCTGGGTGAGTCAGTGAATGAGTGGTAGGTGAATGTGAAGTCCTAGGACACTACTGTACCCTGCTCATAGACTTAGGCTACACTGAATTTATTGAACAACACAACATTAAAGATTAAATAAATAAGAGAAAATGATACAATCAAGAGATACTGTGAACACGAGGTATGTGAGGCTGATGCTGGCATAACAGGGCATACTGTTTCACAGCTCACTTATTTTTATAAGTAGAAAAAGTACACTTTAAAATAATAATAAAAATATAGCATAGTTAATACATAACCAATAACAAAGTTGCTTACAATCATTATCAAGTATTATATACTATACATAATTGTATGTGTTATACTTTTATACAACAGGCAGCTTTGTAGGTTTGCTTACACCAGCATCACCACAAACATATGAGTAATGCTTTATGCACAACATTATGAAGGCAGTATGTCACTAGGTGATAGAAATTTTTCAGCTTCTTTATAATCCTCTAGGACCACCATTGCATATGCACTCAGTAGATGATCGCAACATCATCATGCGATGCATGACTATATGTGGATCAGGAGCTTAGAAGTGGATTCTGGGCTGAAACTATGGACTTATTAGTTAAAATCAACAAAATGATTAAGGGAAACTGCATATAGTAATAAGAAAAGAAAAGCCCCACATTTAGCTCTAAGGAATATTGGCATTTAGGGAGCACATAGAAGAGAAATCTTTACAGAAACTGAAAGTGTGACCAGAGAGGAGAAAAACAGGAGAGGTAGGTGTCCTAAAAGGGTAGGTGTCATAAAAGAGGGTGTGAACTATGTTTAAAGGTTAATTTAGTTAAAGGCATCATTGAATTTGGTAATACGGAAATCATCCCTCACTTATCTGGTTGGCCATTATTTAATGAGAGATTGTTATGTGTCAAGTGTAATGAAAGACACTGAGGATACAGTATTAGCGGAACAGATACTTGCCTCTGTATTCATGATGCTTGGTCTGACAGTGAGGTTAATGAAGTAATCTCTCAAGTAACTACCCAAAATCAAGAGACATCTGCCTGGAGAGTGGAAATTACCAGAAAATCAAGAGAGGTCCCAGTGAAGGGAATCTTTGCATTGGCTTTTAATATGAGTTGGTCCAGAGTACAAAGTTATTTATGATGGTTCAAGTTCAAGTAAGACTCTCCTTGTCACCTTTCCTTTTTTCTATCAGTGCCTCCCTCCTCCCTTTCAGGCACAAATAGGCAAGAAGAGGGTCTGAAGCAGGCTCTAGTAGAGGCGGAGTATGGTGAATGCTAAAATCACATTTAGAGTTTTAAAATTTTATTTACTTGTTTATTTTTAATCCTTACCTGAGGACATTTGTTTTCATTGATTTTGAAGAGAGAGGAAAAGAGAAAGAGAGAGACATTAATGTGAGAGAGAAACACTTTTTGGTTGCCTTCTTCTATGCTCCCTGACCAGGAAGCGAACCCACAAACTGGATATATACCCTGACCAGGAATTAAACCCACTATCTTGACGGATGATGTTCCAACTAACTGAGCCACACCAGCCAGGGCACAATTGGATTTTTATTAACATCTTGGATAAGACATTTTAATTATTTAATAGAGGCTGAATTTGAGACACAACTTATAGCACGCCCATCTATTACTTAATATTAAGCAGAAAAGCCATGGGATTGGCCAAAGTTTTCTTCAAAGGACGGGGAAAATTACCCTGAATGAATTTTAAAGTTATCTATGGGAGACAAAAATAAAGTTACTTCTGTTCATATGTCAGGAGTTATGAACTAAGGAGGACTGCAACAGATTGAAGAGTGAGGTGAAGGGTAAAAATAAGTGGGAGGCTCCTTTTCAAAATATACTGAAAAGGAAGAAAGTACAGATTGAGGGAGAGAGAGACAGGCCATGGCAAGTTTTCTTTTTAAAATATGGGATAAGTCTGAGCTTGTTTATAGTAGTCCTCTTTTACCCACAGGAGATGTATTCCTGTGGGTGCCTGAGACCACAGATGTCACTGAACCCTATACATCCTACATACTTCTCTATACAGGAATACCTGTGATAAAGTTTAATGTATAAACTGGTCACAGAAAGAAATTAACATAGTAACTAATAATAAAATGGAACATTATAACAATATACTGTAATAAAAGTTATGCAAACATGGTCTTTTTCCATCCAAATACCTTGTTTTATAGTACTCACCTTTGTGACAATGTGAGATGATAAAATGCCATGTGAAGAGATGAAGTGAGATGAGGGAGACATTACTGAATAAAGTAAGTGTTATGAATACACAAGTGCTGCAATACTGTGACAGTTGATAACCAAGAAGGCTGCTAAGTGACTAACAGACTAGTCTATATACAATGTGGGTACTCTGGACAAAGGGATGTTTCAAGTCCTGGGCAGCATGAAGCCAGATAGCATGAGAATTCATCATGCTACCAAAAAAAGTGTGCAATATAAAACATATATTGTTTATTTCTGGAATTTTCCATTTAATATGTTTGGGCCATGGTTGACCATGTATAACTAAAACCACAGAAGGTGAAACTGTGAATAAGGGGAACTATAGTATATAAAGGGGAAAGAGTGAAGAAATAATGAAGAGAGAGGATGATTCTTGAATGCATACTAATTCTTGAGTTGCCTAGAAAGTGTAGTTACACCAAAACCCCTCATTTCTGGATCATGAATATTAGCAACAAAATCAAGAAAATGAGTGGTTTCTTTACTTTATAAATTACCTTTCCTTCCAATGTCCTCAAGTTTAGTCTTTTCCATATGCGAGTCAAAGACTTCACTATTTCTGGTGAAATTACTTTAATTTAGCAATGACTTGGAACTTACTTGGAATCTTAAGAGGAGTGAATGAATGTATAAGCTTCAGGATAAACTGTTTTATTCACTTTTACAATGTAAATCTTATTCACTTCTGAATTATCAGCAGCTGTAACCATATCTGATATATAGTATATGTTAAAACATGTTTGGTGAATGAATAACTTATGAATAATAGCAGAAACATGAAAGATTTAGTGAATAAGAGTGAATGAAAAGTTCCACAAAGAAAACAGTAATACCAGGTCATAGTCTATTTGAGTCAATCAGTTTTAAAAACCAGAGATCAGTCCTGGCTGGTGTGTCTCAGTGGACTGAGTGCCTGCCTGCGAACTAAAGGGTTGACAGTTCAATTCCCAGTCAGGGCACCTGCCTGGGTTGCAGGCCAGGTCTCCAGTGGGGGAGGGCATGCTAGAGGCAACCACACATTTGATGTTCCTCTCCCTCTCTAAAAATAAATAAATAATTTTTTTAAATAAATAAAAATCAGAGATGAGTAAGCCTGAAAAAGAACTTGATCTTCAAATGAACATTACTTATATATTCATATAATATACTTCAAGGTGAAGGATTACTTACTGAATTTTAATTAATTGATAAATAAGACTGATGAGTATGTTTATTTACATTTGCCTTTACCAAAAATTCTGTAAAATAGCTAAGATGGAATAGAAAAGAAAATAAGAACATGTGTGTCTACACCACAGTCATTAAATCAATGGTAGGACCAGCAATAAAATCCAAGTTTCCAGATTCAAAGATGTTATAGAAGATAAATTTCTGGAGCTATAGCATTCCTTTGAATATTTTTAAAGAGAAGTCTATCAACATTTCAAAAGCATTATCATAGTTCAGCCTAAACACTAATCCATTGAGTAAAGGAAATGATTTAAACTCCATCAATTCAGATGTGTGCTCATTTATTTAGTCATACTAGAATATTCTGTTATTGTTTTAATGCACACAATTTAACAAAATGAGTGTTATCATTAACTATATAGATATAAAATTCTGACCTTGGAAATTATGGGCTGAATTCAACAAAGAAACCAAGATTATAGCCTTTTTTATTGTATAGTTTCGCTCTCCACATTTTTAGCATGTAAATGGCATCCCTATTTATTATCATCAGCTATTTTCAAAACTTAATCACCAGTTTTAACAATAATTACTATATTTATTTTTAAAATGGCAAAGTTAATAACAAAGAATTAACTTTGTTATTCTCAAAGGTAAAGGTTTACTATAAATAAAGGTGATAATTATCATTAGAAAACTTATATTTTGCATGTGAATGAATGGAGCATAAGGGTGATATATTTCTTAAGATTTACAATGTGAAAAGTAGGTGCTTAAGATTTTCAGCTTCATTTTCACCAAGTCACTATAATGCTTACTATATAGTAAGCAATGATTAAACAAGAATAGGAAATGTAAATGATCCAAGGACATATATACATACACACACACACATATATACACACACACATTTATATACGTATATATTTGGAGGACACTTAATTTTTAAGAAATTTGCTATTTGGGAGGACTTTCTGTTGAGTAATTGAGTGGAAGTTCAGAATATTGGCTAGTCCTGAGTCTAGCAATGCATATATACTGTTTATGTTGCTTAAAGTTTCACAATAAATAGAAATAAAGGTTTTGTTTTCTTTAAATAGCAATTGAACTTTGAACAGGGGCAATAGCAACCATCATAAAGAATTCTTCAAAAGGGCAAATGAAACTTGAGGCATGGTATTCACATGAGTCATTCACCACTTGCCAAATTACTTTTCCTAAGAAGGCTTAAGCTCGATAAGTTGAAGTAATAAAGTGATAAATCTTTTGGAGAAGAATCTTACTTCTTGTTTGCTTTAAAAGGAGAAAGATTTTATTTTTCTATACAAATGGAGCCAATGGCTTATAGTAACCATTCCAGATTAAACTTACATTTCTTGAACAGAAAAAAACTTGGCCTCCTTAGACAACATTGGTTTAAAATTAACCAGACAAGATTGTGTAATCATTGGAATCTTGTTATGACAGAAAAAGAAATATAAATAAGGTATTCAATATTTAAAATATCCACTAGCTTCCAAAGATTCAGTTGTACTTAATAAATATAAAAATCTTTGGTACATACTAAAAAATAAGAGTACTGTCACTAATCGCTTGTATTTATTTTGATAATATCATCATCATGGTGAAAAATATTAAGTACACTTAAAATATTAAGTGTTTAAGCTCTTCAAAAATATAATATTTAAACACTAATATCTGGCAAATATTTAGCTAAGGGGTTTATTTTGTTTTTGTTTTTGTTTTAATAGTGAGGTTACTTGAAGGGAGAAGGGAGGGAATTTCAGGGGGAAAGGAGAAGGGTCTGCAGGAACAAGTATAAAGGACACATGGACAAAAACAAGGGTGGGTGGAAATGGGAGGGAGATTGGGAGGGCTGGGCAGTGGGCTGGGATGGGAGTAAAAGGCAGTAAACTGTACTTGAACAACAATTAAAATAAAAAATAAAAATTAAAAAAAAGAGTGAGCTTCCCTTTCCATGACTCTGGAAAGAAAAGTTTTTTTCCCTTTCTTTCCTTCTTCCTACTTTTGCTTCTTTCCCTCATTATTTTGCTCTTCTTTCTCCCCTCTTTCTTACATCTTTTGGAAATAAATGACATGCTATTGCTTTATTTATGGTCAAGTTTAAATATAACTGTTTCCTCAGATATGTCCAAAGTCTGGGAAAAAAAAAAGACAATGTTTTTTATTATAATTATGCAAGTAACATTGTAAAATGCAGAGACAATAGTTAAAAATCCAAACATGTGTACTTTTTTCCAAGGGAAAGAGTAAATATCAGGAAAATAGTATACTTAGAGTAAAAGTACCATGTAATTAATTATCGGCATGAAACTTGGCCAAAAATATTTTATTCAGTGATTGTAATTTATTTACAAAAAATTGATCTTCTATAAAAGGATAGAGCAAATATGTCTCTCAAGGCTTAAAAAAATAATGACTCTTTTGCTATACCTTGCTTTGTATTATAGTTAGTTACATACATTTTTTCAGCATAACTAAATTGTGTGTGTGTGTGCTTTACCTCTAAAACAGCTTTATTGATGTCTAATTGGATAGAATGAAAAATAGCAGATTCTTTTTTTTTTAATTTTTATTTTCATTGTTGATCTTGTACAGTTTTCTGTCTTTTATTCTCACCCGAACCCACCACCCCAGCCCTCCCCACCTCCCTCCCATTTCCACCCCCTCCATAGTTTTTGTCCATGTGTCCTTTATATTTGTTCCTGTAAATCCTTCCCCTTTTCCCCTGAAATTCCCTCCCCTCTCCCCTCTGGTGACTTTCAGCATGTTCCCAATTTCCATGTCTTTGGTTATATTATGCTTGTTTGTTTGTTTTGTTGATTAGGTTCCTGTTAAAGGTGAGATCATATGGTATTTATCTTTCACTGCCTGGCTTACTTTGCTTAGCATGATGCTCTCACTCTCAAATTTTCCTTTTGTCCCTCCACAGTCCTTCCTTGTACCTCTTCCTGGGCAACCACTGATTTGTGGTCACTACACATTAGTTTGCATTTCCTAGATTTTTATATAAATGCCTATATGATTCCTTTATAGCTGGCTTCTTTCACTCAGCATAATTGTTTTGAGTTTTATTCATGCTGTAGCATGTACCAATAGTTCATTCTTTTTTATTCTGAATCGTATTCCATTATGTAGATATACATATTGTATATCCACATATCATGTATATCATGAATAATGTCCTTTCATTCAACTTTGTTTACTTATAATGTTGATGAGATGTCATAGTATCTTAACTATTGTCCTGGATGGGGACTTTGGTTTTGTCATATCACAAGCAGGGCCTCAGCAGAGGGAAGGAACTATATATGTCAAACCAGAGGGGCTTCTCCTTCAGTACCACAGCCCCAATTAGGCCCCAAGTCTGAGAGAAAATGCTGCTCACAGTTTCCAGCTGGCTCCCTATAAAGACTGGAGCTTCTCATTAATTTCTTAGTATAATAAAATTCCCATTAGTGTTCACACACACACAGAAAAAGTTAGCCTATGGTAAAACTGGTTTTGTTATGTTGTTTCACTTAAAGTCACAAAACCTATGATGACATTAAGTGAAGACTTACTGTACCATAACTTGTTATCAATTCACCTGTTGAGAGACATTTGTTTCCAAGTTTTGGCTATTACCAACCAACTGCTATAAAAACATTCATATACAATTAAATGAATGGACATATGCCTTCATTTGTCATGGGCAAATACCTAGGGGTAGAATGGTTGGGACATATTATGGGCGTCTGTATAAATTTTCTCTAAAATGATTAAACCACTTTATGTTCCCACCACCAGTTCTTCCACATCCTTGCCAACACTTGGTATAGTCAGTCTTTTAAATTTTAGTCATTCTTATAGGTGAGTAGTGATAGTATACTGTAGTTTTAATTTGCATCTTCCTATTGACTCATGGTTCATGTTCATATTTGTCATCTATTTCTTTGGTGTTGCCAGTTGAAAGCTTTTGTCCACTTTTTCCAGGTTTTCTTTTATTGACTTTTGAGAGTTCTTGGATACAAGCCCTTTTTCAACTATATCTTTATAAATACTTTCTCCCAGTCCCTGGCTTGTCTTTTCATTCCCCTAAGTGTCTTTCAAAGAGAGAAACTCTTAATTTTATATAACATTTTTGATGTTCTTTTTGAATTACCCTTTCAGTGTCATCATACCTAAGAATTCTTTTCCTAACCCGAGGTCCCAAGATTTCTTCCTGTTTTCTCCTAAAAGTATAATTAGTGTTAAGTTTTACATTTAGATCTATGATCCATTTTGTACTATTTTTTAAAGTATGTTGCAAAATATGAAACAAATTTAGATTTTTACACATGGATATCCAGTTGTTTCAGCAGCATTTGTTGAAAAGACTATCTTTTCTCCACTGAATTGCCTTTGCACCTTTTTTTGAAAATCAAATGATCATTGTGTGTCTATCGATTTCTAGGCCATATTTTGTCCCACTGAACCGTGTGTCTGTCCTTTCAGTGATACCCTACTGTCTTCATCACCATGGTTTCTTAGTAAGTCTTGAAATCAGGTAGTGTGAATCTTTCAACTTTGATATTTTTTCAAAGTTGTTTTGACTATTCTAGTTACTTTGCACTACCATATTAATTTTAGAATCGGCCTGCCAATTTTTTTTAAGCCTCCTTGGATTTTAATTAGGATTACAACAAACCTATAGATCAGTTTGAAGAGAACTGACAAGTTACCAGTTGCAATGGCTAATTTTCTTTGTCAGCTTGACTAGGCTGTGGTGCCTCACTATTTAGTCAAACATTAGTTCGGATGTTGCTACGAAGGCATTTTTAGATGTGATTAACACTTAACAGTGACTTTGAATAAAACAGACCAGCCTCCATAACATGGGTGGGCTTCACCCAGTCGGTTGAAGAGACAAGACTAAGGTTCCATGAAGAGAAAAGAACTGCCTCAGATTGCCTTCTGACTGCCACATCGACTCTTGCTGGAATTTCAAGTCTGTTGGCTTCTCCTGGGGATTTCAGACTTTTCAGGCCCCACAACTTTTCTCTATTAACGCACATCAAATTGATTTCGTTTCTTGGGAGAAACTTGACTAAAACACTGATATTGAGTTTTCTAATCCATGTTCATGGTTGGGGAGAGGGGCTAATGTGAGGGGGGT
The DNA here is from genome assembly GCA_039655065.1 of Glossophaga mutica. Lineage (NCBI taxonomy): Eukaryota > Metazoa > Chordata > Mammalia > Chiroptera > Phyllostomidae > Glossophaga > Glossophaga mutica. The sequence goes on from CM077304.1 coordinate 83,337,756, forward strand.
GGTAGCACCTTGTTTGGTTGCCCCTGAAGTCTGGTGACCCATGGAGGTGCACTTTACTTCCACATCGGGGAGACAGAGAAGTGCTTTAAAGAGAACCTTTCAGACAAAACCATGATTATAGGAAACTACCAGATGCAGCTGTAATGACAATCAGCAGGAGTACCAGCCAGCCATCCCAGGGCTTGCCATGTTCATGGAGGTAAAAGACAAAGAAGACAAAATCATTCTGGCCCATCAGTATGGCTCTGAAGGCAGGTTCACTTTCATGTCCTACACCTCTGGCAACCATCAGATCTGTCTTTATTATAATTCCACCAAGTTCTCCCTTTTTGCTGAAGGCATGTTGAGAGTTCATCTGGATATTCAGGTGGGTGAACACGCCAATGACTAATCAGAAATTGGTGGCAGGGGAGATAACATGACCAGAAAGGTGCCCCTCCCAGGGCAAGGCCCATCCACCACACTCTGGACATGCTGACCCCGTGACCTCTACCCCATGACCATGATCTAATGATCATGGGACATTCCACTGTATAGTTTGTGGTAGTGGGGGACTTTTATGCCAGGGCCTCTACACCATCATAAATCACATGTGCATCTCGCCAGACACCCCCCCGATGGGGCAAGCTCTGCCACCCTGTGCCATGCAGTGCATCCTTGGGTCAGTCCAATTAAATTATGATCTTTATTAGGAAAGGTATCATTCATTATTCAATGAATATTTATTGTATACCTGCCTTGTGATGAATTGTGTGTTAAGTCTTGGTGATATAAGGACACAAGAGACAGAGTCTCTGTCCTTATAGAACTTGGAAAAACAAATTGAGAGGCAAGACTATTAAGGGTTATACGATGAATGCTATAATAGCAGAATACACACAGTAATTCAGAAGGCCAGAGAGTTAAATGCCCACACCAATCTCATAGAAGTAAGGAGAGAAAGAGAGGGAGAACTCCTCTGGAAAATTTTATCAGAACATAAAGTTAACTGAGGCAAAAAATATTCAGCATGGTTTATCCAGTTATCCTAAAATAACACATTAAATCTCAATTTATATATGGTGATATATTTTATAGAGTCTTTACCTACAATTTCATATTTCAAATAAATTGTGTTGAACATAGAGAAGCCAAATATTCATTTGGTCTATTTCCTTTAGCATTCTTATCAGTACATAAATTTGTGTGTGTTTTTAATGTGTAAGTTTTTTATTATCTGTGAAATAAATTCAGAACATACAAGCTACAGAGAATCCCATGAACTCTTTGGTTTTATTCATGGGACTCAATTCTTGCAGACAGTGTGTGCAAATAATGCATTCAAGTTAAGTTCTTACCAAGAGTGGAGGTGATTATCTATGGTGGGATAGAAGAAAGTGTATGATCATGATACATTTCTTGGATCTCAACTCCTTGAAGAAAGTCATAGTATTTTATGCTCCTTTAATAGCTATCCCCATAGTATTTAGCACAACATTAATTGTATTAATGAATACCTATTGAATGAATGATTGATCAATATTTCACTTTATAGGTTTGGAGGATATATTTCAATTTATTTTATACCCTGTCTTTTAACCTATGCTCCTTCATTTTGATATTAATGTGACATTAATGATTTAACTCTACTAGGCTACTGCCCTCCCTCCCTTCCTTTACTATATGTAGCTTCTTCAAGTCCTATGACAACAGAGTGTAGAGATTGCAGTATGTCCAAATTATAAGAGATTTTGTAAGTACCTTCTGGGATGGTGGGGTTATGGTCTGTGTAGCTCTAAAATTAGCTCAAGGAAGGACATGTGATGAAGCCTTAGAAACTACATATTCTTTAATTGCAACACACTCTAGCCTCTTGTTTCAGTAACTCTCTGCCCCCATCACTGTAACAGGTATTAACAGGGGAGATGGGAGGAGCAAATCACTGATGTGACATTCACCCTCAGTTCTAGAAACACTCATCTTTTTATGAAATTCTCCAATTCCTTACAAAATATTGTAAAATATCTTTTCTTGAGCGTTGCTAGGATTCCAAGTAGCTTGGGGCTTTCTTCAACCTCTTAGCATCAAAGACTTTGTTTTACTTTCCCTTCAGAAGCAGTACAATGAGATTGTACAAATACCAATCTATGTGAACCATGTATGTCAAATTTAGCAGAAATGTGATGGTTCTTTTAAGATAATAGAAACTGTGGGTGATTGCTTGTGTGGTAAATATAATAAATAAGAAAGTTCCAGGATTATAGACAATTGAAAGGCAGGCTGGTGTATAGAAGAGAAAATAAAGAATATTGACACAATTAGATTTAAAAATCCTTGCCAATTAAGCATTGAATCCAGAATTGCTTTTGTAAATCCTATTCATTTTCTACAACATTACTTTTAACCATCCCAGTCTGATCCCCATTTATAGGTCATCCTATAAATAAGGTGGCCATTTTATTTAGAATTTATAAGAAAAATATTAATGGCATTCAGGACTTCCTTATAGTGCTCTCTCATTCTAATACAAACTTCAAAACCTCTTCTCCATCTAGCAATTGCAATTTGTACCAACTGTGGACATTTTACTAAATAGATTTTCAGTGAATGAACTGGCTTTTGTAACAAAAATACATTAGTGTGCCTCTTTCTCGGTCTTGCATCATGGTTCTGCAGAGCTGATTTGAAGGCTACTGTCCAGCTGACTTCAGAGGAACAAAGACAAGACAAGAAGCTGGTGTAAAGCCTGCTATTGATGATCAGAATAGCCTGGATTGAAAAGTAACACACTGATATCCAGCCTTTTCTGGAAGCTAGTGAGTGAATTCCTCTAATAGGACAAAGTCTTGCTTGGAGCCACCTGTTTCCAAAGATCTTTTCCTTGCTCTTTAGCTTGTCAGGTTTCCTGAGGCCAGCCAGGGTTCAGGAGGTAGGAGAAACCCATTCGTAATTCTCAGGCAATCTCTGGTCACAGGTGACAGATCATGCAAGAAACAGGAAATACATAAAATATGCTCCTTCAAATTATTTTAAAGTATTTGTCAGTTCATTCATTCATTCTCACTTTAATGGAAAAGTAAAACAACAAACAAGAAACCACAGCTCAACTACATATAGGTTTCTATAGAATCCACGTTCTTCATTTTCCTCAAAATAGAAATGCTTCTTATATTACATATCATTTAATCCATTGAAACAAAGGTAGCTGCTCACTTGTTTCAGTTCCTGCCCCTTCCCAACTTGTTTTAAAGAAAAAAAATACCTTTGTCCCCTTTGAACTAAAGTCTGACATGAAATAACTTCTGCAAAAGGACTGATTAAATCTTTTTCTCAAGATGAAAAGAATCTTTAAAAACAAACTGAGGTTTTATATCTGTAGGTATTAAATTCTCCCCTTGCATTTGCTTTAGTTCAATGTAGCATTTGTGTGGTTTATTACATCTTTCATGCAGCAGATCTAAAAACCTTTGTGAAGTGGAAGATAATGGCATAGTGTGCTATAGGTTTTAAAGATCCTGTTCTTTTCAGCCGGCAAGCAGCTCTTTGCAGATAGAAGCTCCATGCTGATGTGAAGTCTCTTTTTCTGGCTGCGGTTTAATTCTCTGTTCACTTTAGAAATTGCTTCTTACAAATAAAATGTTCTGTGGCTATTTTTCTTTCCCTGTCGGGTCTAAAATAGAAATTACCAAATTTAAGGCTAAATAAGAACCACCTGGGTGTTTTTCGATAAACTGTTGATTTCTGGGATCCTCAGCCAATATACTGATTTAGTTGTAGACTGAGGGCGGAACCCAGGAATCTGCTTTGTAAATGAGCATTCAGTTGACTCTGCTGCAGGAGGTCTTTCAGAGAAACACCAGCCTAAACTAATTCTGAAAAAAAAAAAAATGAGCATGAGGACATTCAACAGCTTTCTTTGCAAGGTATTTTCTATTTCTGATGAGTTCTTTTTTTATGCCAAATGTCACAAGCAGAACACTAAATCATTTTTTTAAATGAGAAAAATAGATTTACATGAAAGTACGATTACCTTGTCTTCCAACGGGAACTGTGAATACTATATGCAAAAACATGTAACAGGAAAGCAAATTAATCCACTGGCTTGATTACAAGGCAATACAGAGATTTAATAAAACCTGATTATATAGCACGAAATCCAATTCTTAAGTGTCTTGGTGAAGATAAACATACAGATTATAGTGTAGATTAGTTTAATAAGTAAGATTCTATCATGTGTTCCAACTTGTCGGCTGTCAATCCAGCATATACTACATGCAGAGATGGCAAATTGCCCACTAATCTAGTATTGTTGACATGCTCTCCAAGTAACCTAACACAGGCCTAGATCCTCTTCTATTTCAGTTCAGTTCAGTTCAGGGTTGTTGAAGGGCAGGCAACACCTGGAGACTCTTCAGTGAAACCCAGGAGTGGGAAGGAGAGTAGAAAACATCCCAGGTATTCTGGTGGACCACACAGTGCTGCTGCTCAGACCTGATTTACCGGGTGTCAATAATGTTGCCAGCTTGAGGAATTGGCAGCCTGTCTGCAACACCTGGAGAAATGGTGTATGTATGCCCATTGTATTTCCATGTTACACAGACCCCTAGAGAAGTTCATTTGGATTTACATATGCTTAGCTGGTTTTTAAGTGTCAAAAAATCCTCAGGAATTTTCAACCCTGTGGAATCTAATATTGTTAAAAAATTAACTCTTTATCTTTCAATCAATTATAACTCCAGTGTTGAAATTAGAGGCATACAGCGATGTGACCGGGAAAGTAGGCTCTGAATCCAGAATGCCTAGATTGATAGACTGGCCCCACCAGTTTCTACCTGTCAGCCACTGAGCATATTAATGTGACATTCTGTGCCTCAACCTTATGAAAGTATAAAATGGAGACAGGAAATATATCTATGCTACGAAGTATTATAGAACCCTTAGGAAGGTTAAATTAATTAACATGCATGAAGCACTTAATAGAGCACCCAACGTGGAAGGTGCTAAATAAATGTCAGATTTATTATTGTCGTTGTTGGGATTAGTAGAAAAAAAACAAGTGGAAACGTGTCATTCTTAACTTGAAAATGTTTTCAACTCTATTGCAATACACTTTGCATACAATAAAATGCATTTTTAAGTGTACAGTTCAGTAAGTTTTGACAAGTGTATATACCTGAGTAATTTATATTCCAATTAATATATAGATTATCTCCATTATCCTATTAACCTCCCTAATGTGCAGTCTTTCATCCCCACCAAACCCCAGGAAACAGTCTGATTTCTCAAACCATACTTTTATTTTGTATGTTTTAGAATTTCACATAAATGGAATCATATAAAATGTACTCTTCCATGTCTGGCTTTTCTCACTTCACATGATGGTTTTGAAATTCATCTTTGTTGTATATATCATTAGTTTACTCCTTTCTAGTAATAAGTATTTAATTTTCTTGACATAATACAATTAGTTGGTCTAATCACTTACTAATGAATATATAGAATGATATAAATCATTCGGTGTTTTGCTACTAGGAATAAAACTGCTCATTCTTGTACATCTCTTTTTGTGAATATGTTTTCAATTATTTTGGGTAATTGCCGAAAAATGGTGTTGGGACATGTGGTATGCATATGTTTAAATTTATAAGAAACTCAAAGTGTTTTCAAAAGTAGCTATTGTACTTAATACTCCCACAAATAATGAGATACATTTATTCCACATCCTCAACAACTGGTCATTATAGTTAGTGTGAAGTGATCTCTTATGTTTTTAATTTGCAGTTTCCTAAAAATTAATGATGAATATCTTCTTACATATGTTTTAGAAATTTCTGTTTTCTTTTTCTTGTATATTAAACACTTTGGCGTATTTTTTAATTGGTTTATATTTTTATTACTGAGTTGGAGGAGTTCTTTATTTAATCAGAATATATAAAGTGAATAACTGTCTCAGTCTATGTATTTTATATATATTTATATACAATAAAATACATATATTATTGATTATGCTATTAAAGTTGTCCCATTTTCCCCCTTCACTTCCTTCTGCCCTGCACACCCCCTCCCACCTACATTCCCCCCCTTTAGTTCATGTGCATGGGTCATGTATATAAGTTCTTTGGCTTCTACATTTCCTATACTATTTTTATCCTTCTCCTGTCTATTTCCTACCTACCATTTATGCTACTTATTCTCTGTACCTTTTCCCCCTCCCACTCCCCTGTTGATAACCCTCCATGTGATCTCCATTTCTGTGGTTCTGTTCCTGTTCTAGCTGTTTGCTTATTGCTTTTGTTTTTGTTGTAGGTGTAGCTGTTAATAACTGTGAGTTTGCTGTCTTTTTACTGTTCATATTTTTGATGTTCTTTTTCTTAGGTAAGTCCTTTTAACATTTCATATAATAAGGGCTTGGTGATGATGAATTTCTTTAACTTGACCTTATCTGAGAAGCACTTTACCTGCCCTTCCAATCTAAATGAAAGCTTTGCTGGATAGAGCAATTTTGGATGTAGGTCCCTGACTTTCATGACTTGGAATACTTCTTTCTAGCCCCTTCTTGCCTGTAAGGTCTCTTTTGAGAAATCAGCTGACAGTCTGATGGGAACTCCTTTGTAGGTAACTGTCTCCTTTTCTCTTGCTGCTTCTAGGATTCTCTCCTTCATTTTAATCTTGGGTAATGTAATTATGATGCGCCTTGGTTTGTTCCTCCATGGGTCCAACTTCTTTGGGACTCTGAGCTTTTTGGACTTCCTGGAAGTCTGTTTCTTTTGCCAGATTGGGGAAGTTCTCCTTCATTATTTGTTCAAATAACTTTTCCACTTGTTGCTCTTCCTCTTCTCCTTCTGGTACCCCTATAATTTGGATGTCGGAATGTTTAAAGATGTCCTAGAGGTTCCTAAGCCTCTCTTCATTTTTTTGAATTCTTGTTTCTTCATTATTTTCTGGTTGGATATTTTTTTCTTCCTTCTGGTGCACACTGTTGATTTGAGTACCAGTTTCCTTCCCATCACTATTGGTTCCCTGTACATTTTCCTTTATTTCACTTAGTATAGCCTTCATTTTTTCATCTAGTTTGCAACAAAATTCAACCAATTCTGTGAGCATCCTGATTACCAGTGTTTTGAACTGTGCATCCAATAGATTGGCTATCTCTTCATTGTTTAGTTGTATTTTTTCTGGGGCTTTGATCTGTTCTTTGGTTTGGGCCATTTTTCTTATCTCGACACACCTGTTAGGTAGTAAGGGGTAGAGCCTTAGGCATTCACCAGGGTGGGGCAACCCACATAGCTGCATTGTGGCACTGTATGTGGGGAAGGGGTCAGAGAGAGAACAATGGCACTTGCTCCACTCTCTGCTGGGTTTCAGTCACTTCCCCTGCTACCCACAAGGAAAGTGGGCCCTTCTGGTGCTGATTCCCAGGTGGGTGGGTTTGTGTACATTCTAGGACCCTGTGGGTCTCTCCAACAAACGCTTCTGTGAGGCAGGGAGTTTCTCCCACTGCCGTCTCAACCCCACCGGAATTTTCAATCAGTGAATTGAAGTTTTATTTCCCGGCGTTGGAGCCCTGGGTTGCACAGTCTGTCTCACTTCCCAGTTCCTCCTGGTTTATCTGCACATGAATGTGGGACTGCCCACTCCACCAGCCACCACCTCACTGTGTCTGCCAGCCTGCCACCTTGCTGTGAGTCCTCGCTGCCCAGCTGCCCATCCCTGCCTCTCCTACCAATCTGGATGAATGTATCTTCTTTAACTCCTTGGTTTTCAGACTTCCATACAGTTTGATTTTCTGTAAGTTCTGATTGTTTTTTGTTTTTATTTTTTTAATCTTTTTTTTTGGTTGTTAAATTTATTATTTATTTATCTTTTAGAGGGGAAGGGTAGGAGAGAAAGAGAGGGAGAGAAATATCAATGTACGGTTGCCTCTCGTGTGTCCCCTGCCGGGAACTGGCCTGCAACCCAGGCATGTGCCCTGACTGGGAATCGAACCACGATCCTCTGGTTCGCAGGCCCGCGCTCAATCCACTGAGCTACACCAGCCAGGGCTGTTTTTTGTTTTTAAATTGTTGTTGTCCTTCTTTTGATTGTGTGAGGAGGCACAGGTGTCTACCTACAGCTCCATCTTGGCCGGAAGTCTCAGCCTATGTCTTAATATCTTTTTAGAAGCACAAATTTGACTGTGAGAGAATATCATTTATTTTCATGTATGGTGAGAGCTTTCTTTGTCCTAAAAAAATTTTTGCCTACCCCAATGTTATAAAGATGTTTTTCTGTTTTCTTCAGAAGTTTTATAGTATTTGCTTTACATTTAGATCAAGTTATTTTTCTGTATCTTAGAGGTTGAGTTTTGTTTTTAAATTTGTTTTTTGTAATTCAATTGTTCCAGCTTAATTTACTGAAAAAATTATCCCCCCATTGAATAAACTTGCTACTTTGTTTGGCTGACCATGTAAATATTTGTCTGTTTTGAGACTCATTCTTCCATTCATTTATTTGTCTATCTTTACACTACTATCAGATTTTCTTGACAAATATAGCATTATAGTATACTTGAAATGAAGTAGCCTGAGTCCTTCAATTTTATTACTTTTTCAAATTTTTTTAAATTTCTTGAAATTTTTTGAAAATAAGGACTACTTTAAGAACTTTAAGAACTTTGCATTCTCCTAATCATTGTAGAATATGCTTGTCAAGTTCTCCAAAAAAGCAAGCTGGAATTTTCATAGATATTGCATTCTATTTATACATTCATTTAAGAATAATTGATGCAGTAACAGTGTTATCTCCCAAACTACAAACATAGTATAATGCTCCATGTATTTAGGTCTTCTTTAAATTGTCCCAGCAATAATTTATAGTTCCAATATAGAGAATTCAGACATCTTTTGTTTGATGAATTACCAACTATAAATAGAGTATAATGTAAATTATGTTTTACAGTAGCAATAATTATTTTGAGAGGGTTAAGTCTCCACCTACCACTGTGGATTTTTCTATTCCCCATAAGTTCTGTCCATTTTTGCCTCATTTATTTTTCAACTCTGTCATTAGATGGGTACACTTTTAGAATTATGTCTTCTTGATAAGTAAATGCTATTATCACTATAAAATAACCTTCTATCCTTGATGATACTTCTTATATTGAAATAATATCATCACACTAAAATTTTTAGTCTTAGGGTTTGGATGGTATGTTTATTCCTATTCTTTTCCTTTCAACTTGTGTTTGCTTGTATATTTAAAATGCATCTCTTTCAAATAATATCTAATTGAGTCTTAGACTTTTAATGAATGTGACAATTACTTAGTTACTTTCTAGGTTTCTATTCCAACTCTTCTGATAGTTTTTTAGCTCTACCTCTTAGTATTGTTTTTAAGCAATTGCTTTAGAGATTGCAATACTCATCTTCAACTTATCAAAGTCTATTTGAAATTAATATTATTTTTTAAGATTGTATTTATTTTTAGAGAAAGGGAAAGGGAAGGAGAAATAGAGAGATAGAAACATCAATGTGTGGTTGCCTCTTGCATGCCTCACACTGGGGACCTGGCCTGCAACCTAGGCATATGCCCTAGACCAGGAATCAAACCAGCCACCCTCTGATTCACAGGCCATGCTCAATCCACTGAGCTATGCTCACCAGGGCATGAATTAATATTATTATACCACATATAATATAAAAACCTCAGAACAGTATAATTCCAATTACCCTTCCTCCATTCTTTGTGATACTGATATCATATTACTTTATAGGGTTTATAGTACATGTACATGTCACATATTTACTTCTACATGTATTATACACCCCATAAGACATCAATATTACTTTTGACTTAAATTGTTAATGAATTTTAAAAGAATTTTTAAAAAGAAAAAAGTAATCTTGTATAGTCGCACAGACAGTTATTATTTCCGTTGTTCTTCAGGGCAATGGTGCTCTTCAGTGCCCTTAAGACAGTGGTTTTACTCCTCAAAGACATCTATTGCATGCAGAGAAATGCTGCTTTGCAAGGATGAGATGCTATCTTGGGTCCAGTACTTCAAAGTAAAGCCTGAAACAGATTCCAGTTTGTGATTTATTAGAGTGCTCTTGGGAGAAAGACTGTGATTGAAGCTGGATGAGTGGGGGAGGAAAGCTAAGTATGATTCTGGTTTCAGATGAAGACCGCTATCCACCTGATCCTATGGGGAAAATCTGGTGTACAAATTGTGTCAGACTTAGTTCTATACTGAGCAAGTGTGCTGATCTTTTGTACAGTGTGTCAGTCAATTATTCACTAAAGTCTATTTGAGCCCTTCCGGCTCCCAGGAATGGAGGAGCACATAGCCTCCTGGTCAGGTGGCTCTTGTTGGCTGTAGACTGGTCTTTAGTAATGGAGCAGAAGTGATTTGTTATCAGGCAAGATCTGGCCGAGTCACCAAGACATCCACTATAGGGTTATCCTTTAGAATTTAGCACACCCCTTAAATCTACATCCATTATTTGTTGATAAGTCCCCAATGAGTATAATTAACAGGTTCAAAAGCCAAGTGGTGAAAACAGGAGTATTCCTATTTACTCTCTCTCCCGGTGAACTACTTGGGGGAATTTATGTTTCCTGTCCACACAAGTTTAGGCTCAGTGGGCCTAGAGGTCTTGGTTGGTAGTGGGGATTGGGTGCTTCCACTATGGGATACAGTAAGATTTTGTCTAAGTTTAGAGATGCAGCTGTTATCTGGCGTTTTGAGCTCCCAGAGCCTGTGTAAGACCAAGCACAGAAAGGAGATACACTGGCAGGAATAACTGATTCTGATCTTCATGAGGAAGCATACTGCTATTATGTAGGGGGCCTGGGTAAAATGTGTCCAGTAGAAAAGTAAGTTTCTGGGGCATGTTTTGATATCTTTGTTCCCCATTTTAATTGTATATGAGCATGTGAAGCAATCATGGTCTGATGAGGCCGTGATAACTATGGGTTCAGCTCCCTCAGGTATTATAACCCAACTCCCTGGTCCACCCTGCTGACAAGATATTAGGCTATAGAATTGCTACCCTAAGGTTATGGAAAGCTAGCAAATGGGTATCAGTTTTGTCTTGAAGACCAGTATTTGTTTTGCAGTACTGGGGACTCTATTTATCCCAATAATACTTCCCTTGTAGGTTTTCTCAGGAATTAAGATCATAGTACTCGGGAAATGCTGTAACTAATTGGAGTAAACTTAATGTGAAAATACCTGAATCTGAATGATGCAAGCAGTGGGCTGTAACCATCTCTATCATGACTGAGAGAGTCACCTTCTCACATTTCTTACTGAGCTGGTCTTCCATCTCCCAGCTAATGTGAGTTGGCTGCTAAAAGTTGCAGGGGTGTCCAAACTTTTGGTTCTCTGCACCACACTAGAAGAGTTGTCTTGGACCACACATTAAATACATTTTGACACATAATCACAAAAAAATCTCATAATGTTTTAAGTAAATTTACAATTTTGTGTTGGACCACATTCACAGCCATCCTGGCCCTTATGCAGCCTGTGAGCTACAGGTTGGACACCCTTGGTATGGCTTCCTCTCTTTACTAAAGAATTTCCCCCATTGGGCTTTGACAGGAGCCACTTACTCAGAGTAAGCTGCATCGGCAATGATTCATATATAAGTTCAAAAATCTGCTTTTTTGTGCCTCAATGGGGAAGAACACTGCAGGGAAATTTAGTCCCCAGTTCTCTTGAGACTAGATGAACTGAGACTGGAAAGGTGCATCTGAATTACTGTCCCAGGTTCTGCTTCTAGAGCATCTGAGCTAAGACAGGGTGAAAATCCACTTAACTTTTTTGCCTTTAGAGAGTCTTTGGTTTTTCTGCCAGCTGACTAAATACATTTTGAAAGATTAAAAAATATATCATTCATCAGAAATATCAACGTCAGTGTATTCTCCATACTCTCAGAAAATGAGTCAGTTTTATCTCTATCTGCATATTATTTACTGAGCACTTACTATGTACCAGACAGTATCTCCAGGATTAGCACATATTAACTCATTTAAAACCACTCATTAACCCTATATATTAGACATAAATACTATAGCCATTTTATAGAAAAAGAAATTAAGACACAGATAATTTAACAATTTACACAATCTCACACAGCTGGTAAGTGTTTGAGCTGGGATTAAATGTAGCAGTGTGGCTTCAAGACTCATAACACTCTACTGCCTCTAGGTTGGAGTTCCCCCACTAAATTTTCCCACATTTGCTTTACATGGTACTTAAGATCTTGGAGAAGTATTTGGAGAGAGGTTTTCCCATCACTCAACAGATATGTTTTATAAAGCACATGTTTATGTTGAGCTGTACATAGAGGGAGAAGGTACTGGGGCTTACCTAGATTTTTTGGTATCCAAATTTTGTTCACCCAAAGGTGTTCTGTAGCCACTTTATTGCAATGAATTAGGCTTGCAGCAGTTTCAATGGCAGGAAACACTGAAGCAGGACAATAAAAAAAAAATAGTAATTGAAGAGAAGATATCTGTAACATTTTCCCACTATTAGGTTTTCTTGAATATCTATTACCTGCCAGTAATTTTCAAATATTATCTGTGAAATTTATTACAACTATTTAAGAAAGCATATTTTAGCCACTGAAGAAGTATGTGTTGAATGAATGATGAATGGATGTTAAATAACATTTTATTAGTGAACATGGAATTTTTCTGATAAGAAAGAAAGAGACCTAAGAATTATAGAAATCAGTAACATAGAAGGAGAAAAAGGATTTTTGCAAAGACAATCAATTATATTACAATCGAACTTTCATGCTCATCATTCTCATGAAATTATTCTTTTAAATGTCTCTTGTGAGACTTATCTTACATTATCTAATGTTCAATTTTCAGACCTGATTCTATTCAGCAGCATGTCATGTAGTTGATTTTCTCTCCCTAGAAACATTATTTTTTTAACTTGGCCTCCAGGAACACTGCACTGTTGGTTAATCTCCAACCTCCTTAGTCACTCTTCAATTTCCTTTGTAAGATCTTCCTTGATTTTCCACTTACACATGTTGAAGCCTCACCCAAACTCCTTCTCACCCCCTCCATATTCAACCTCTCAGTGATCTCAGCCAGCCTACATTCATATGCCCAGCCTGGCCCTCCTATCTACATTCATGACTCATATACCCAACTGCTATTTAATATTTCCTCTTGAGTCTCATTGCTACATTCTCGTTCAAGTATGGAGGATTGCAACAGCCTCTTGCTTCCATCCTTATGGTCTATTTTCCATATGGAAGCTACAGTGACCTGTAGTATCAACTAACACCTATTCTTCTTAAACTATTCCCCAAAATTCAAGAGGATGGAAGACCCCCACCCCAGCTTATTTTTATGAGTCCAGCATTTTCTGATTCCAAAACCAGATAGACACTACAAAGAAAGAAATGTATAGGTCAATATCCCTAATGAACATAGATGCAAAAATTCTCAAAAAATATTAGCAAACTGAATTCAGCAATACATTAAAAAGACCATACAACATGACCAAGTAAGATTTACTCCTCGAGTGGAAGGACAGTCCAATATCTGCAAATTAATTCATGTGATACACCACATAAATAAAATAAAGGATAAAAATCATATGAACAGATCAACAGATGTAGCAAAGCATTACCTAAAGTCCACCACCCATTTATGATAAAAACTCTCAGCAAAGTAGGAATAGAGGGGACATACTTTAACAGAGTAAGGCCATACGCAACAACAACAAATACAACTCAAATCATGTCACTCTTCTGCTCAAAACTATCCAATTGTTTCACTAATCACTCAGAACAAAAATGAAAACCCTTCCCATGAACAATAGGCTCTATTTGATCTGAGTGCTATTCCAACCTATGCCCCCACCTCACTAATCTCATCTCACTCTTGCTTGTTCTCTCCAGCCATTCCGGCCTCCTTGCTGACCTTGGAATATGCCAATCACACTTCTTTCTTTAGGACCTTTTCCATCATGGTTTCCTTTGCTGAGAAGATCTCCCCTCATATATCCACAGACTGTCTCCCCTACTTTCTTTGATTCTGTTTGAATGCCAACTCCCTGGCCTCTATGTAACATGACATTGCCTCCCCACTCTTCCCTATCTCCCTACCTTATTTTTTCTTCTTAGCTTTTTCTACCACATATGGTGGTTTTTGCTTATTGTCTCTTCCCACCTCTATTCCCTTTGAAATGTGAGTGTTTTGAGAGTAATGCCTTAATGTATTTACTTCTGTACCCCCATTGCCTAGAACAGTGCCTGGTATATAGTAGATGCTTAATAAATATTTATTGAATCAGTAGGTGTGTGAAAGCATTTTTTAAAGATTTTGTTTACTTATTTTAGACAGAGGGGAAGGAAGGGAGAAAGAGAGGGAGAAAAACATTAGTGTGTGGTTGCCTCTTGCATGCCCCCTACTGGAGACCTGACCTGACCAACAACTCATGCATGTGTCCTGACTGAGAATCGAACCAGAGAACCTTTTGTTCGCAGGGTGGCACTCAATCCACTAACCACATCAGCCAGGGCTGAAAGCATTTTTATTATTAAAGGTAATATATTACTAAGATATATTGCATTACAATGAGCTTTCACACAAACATTGTCTATAAAAACTGCTCAAAACTGTGAGTTTCTTTATGGTTTTTCCATTGATTTTGGAAAGGTCTGTATTCCTGAGATGAAGAGATAAGGAGGCTCTTCTACTTCTCTTTCTTTGGCCAACATTGTACTGAGGAGAAGGAAAGAATAAGTGGGAACTATTTTCTTTTCCCCTGAGGGCAAAATGAGATTTTTACAGTGCATAGTTATTTGGCATGCAGAGGGTAGCCCTTCAAATGGACTAGGCATCCTTAAAAACAAAGCCCAGAAAGGCTACCTTTGCTATTGCTCTGCCATTGCCTTCATTGGAGTCTGACTTTTTGTCTTTAACACCCAATGACCTCCTGCTTCCAATCCATTAAATAAGAGATAATAATACTGTCCCTACCTTACAATGGTGGTGGGAGGCTGGAGTAATTAGTAAAAGTTTATGAAACACTTTCACATTGTCACGTGCAAGACACTAAAGCAGTATAGAGTGCTACTGCATTTTTAACATTCAGAAAGCTTAATATCAAAGTAATGACACTTTATAATTTTATAGGATCAGAAGGCTTTATAAAAATGTCATTTTATATTCATTTTATTTTTAGAGAAACTGAGGCACAAGACAGCTTAAGCTTTTTGTCAGAGGTGGCTCTGCAAATCAATTGAATAGTCGCAAATGGATGTTGTATGAACACATATGCAGAGAAAGACCACAGCGTCGTGGCAAGCAGAGGTAGCTTAGCCACCATAACCACAAGCACAAAGATATCATGGCATCAAGAAGAAACAGCTTATGGTAGGAAAGTTACTTGACCAAGAACAGGGAGACCATGATCCTTGCCCTGACTTTTAGACCAACATGTGTGATATTAAGTAACTCATTTAACAAATATTTAATAGTTACCTAATAACCTATACAGATATGAGAATTGTACTTTTCCAGATATTGGAGGCGATGGAGAAACATGAAGCCTGAGAGGAAAACCTGGCTTTCCTGGATCTTGACAGGGTCACTAAAGAGACATCTATTTTGCTCTGGGAGTAGCAGTAGCTACCTACTTCTTGTATGCTTTCTGGGAAGGGCCCACACAAACCTGGGAATCCCCAAGAGCCTGGAGGTGAACTGCACTGTCAGCTGAATTATTCCTGGCTCTGGGATTAGAGTTATTGTTTGCACTGAAAGCCAAATCGCTTTGAACTTTATCAAAGTGGTACTAATACCTTCGGTATCAGCCATCAAGTGCAAAATGTCATGCTTTCCACCATTCTCTGGACTGGCTCTAACCAGGTAATGAGTGATAATAAGGATATCATTGCCTGAACTGTGCCTGTGCAATGGGGACATAAATCCATGAGCAAAGAAAGAACAGCAACAACTTAATTAAGGAGAGTCAGTTATTCAGAGGAAGAATAAGTGACTCTCTTTGTGGTAGAATCAGTGGACGAGTCAGAAAATGATGTTAACAAATGAATAGTCACAATTAAATTACATGCCAAAACAACCTTCCTATATGTATAGAATTAGAGAGTCAGTAACGAGAAATAAGTTTCTTTTGTGAAGACCAAGTGGTACAAAATTTTAACAAAGAGAAAAATGTGAAGCGATGAATATCATTAAACAGATGATGAGAGTCAGAGAATATAGTCTGAAAATATGCCTACGAATAATAGGAGTTCTATAGGGAGAAAAGTGAATACAGCAGTAATAAGTAATTCAAGAAAAATTTACTGGGTTGAAAATCAACTTGAGTTGGTCGATTTGAAAACCCTCCTGAGGACCAGTAAGAATTAATTTGTAAAGCCATATATCACAACCTATCTTGGTGATTTTTCAGCATTTCAAGAATAAAAAGGAAATAGAGGTTCCAGAAAGCAGGTAACAGAAAAGAAAGTGCAGCTTTCCAACACTGAGCACCTCATTTGCAACACTGAAGGCTGGAAAACAGTGGGAGTACTCAGATGGCTGAGATGGTGCAATACAAGAATTACAGTGATCCCTCACCTATCACAGGAGTTACATTCCAGAAACACCTGCAATAGGTGAAAATCCATGAAGTAGCAGCATAATATTTATTTTATTATTTATATATATTTTAAGACTTTATAAACCCTTCCCACACTCCCGTAAACCTTTGCCACTCTCTTATTAACCTTTCCCACACTCTTATAAATACTTCATATGCTCTTAAACACTTTCTATACTCTTAAATCTATGTAATTTTAACAGTATATATAATTCTATATGGGTACTCACCAGAGAAGCATACTACAACTTGAATGATGAAGATCATGAATTATGTAGCTGTGCAGTACTGATGGCGATGAAGGTGATGATGATGAGATGAATGTACTGCACAGCCAAGAAGAGCATTACAGCTCTTCTGAAGGCACCACTTCATCAGGTGCTTCATCAGGTGGTGCAGTATCTTCGCCCTAGCCCATAACTTCTATTTCCGCTGAAGGTGTAGGCATAACTGATCTATTCATGGAGTGATGAACATAGTTATAGGGAGTTGCTGGCACTGCTTTATATCTGCAGAGGTAGCTTCTCCATGCAGAGAAACACTCTTGGGTCCAAAGCGTCTCTAAAATTTGTCAAACCAGACCTTGCTGGCACTGAATGGGGTTGGTCTGGCGGGAGAAGCACTGGACTGTCCTGCTTCTCCATCGTCATCACCTTTGTCTTCATCATCATCACCATGATGAACGTCCGTGCTTTCCACAAAACTATCATAAAGTTTCTTGGCCTTAGTCTGGATGGTGTTGGTATCCAGTGAGGTATTCTTCTTCCTGAAGTCATTTATCCACAGGGCCAATGCAGACTCCATCGTCACAATGGCCTTATTGTGGGAAGTGACCACCCTCTTTGCTGTCTTGTTAAAAGTCATTGTTGCCATAGACCTAATATTCTTCTCATCTTTCTTTATGTAGCGAACAGTAGATTCATTGATCCCGCATAGCTTTTGCCTTCCTTTAACATGTCGAGAAGTTCCACCTTTCCTTTGATGGTAAGCATATTCCTCTGGCACTTGGATTCACTGTCAGAAACCTTAGAAGGCTCAGAATGTTTGGGTGGCATTGTAGAGCTTGAAATAAATTCAAACTTTTACAAAAATTCCACAAAAACACAACGCCGCAGAGCAACACTATGGGCAGTGATCAGACATTGATGTGAAATGGACAAGAATAGATGCTGAACATTTGGGCAAAGTGCTGGAGAGCAAACAGACCAATACTACCGTCACTGAGCCAATCAGTGCCCAGGATACAGAACACAGTGCTGTGGTTGGTCACCTTCCATTCCATCAGCCAATAGTGTGCTGTGTACAATCTCACATTGCCAAACTTGCTCAAGCAGTAGTGGCTGATGTACTGCATTTCCATTGTGTACAGTACAGTATTCATCCACTGATGAAATACATACTGTATTTTATTTTGATTTAATATTCTTTTAATATGTTTGAATTAACATTTTTACATTTTATATTGTTTTAAATTTTTAGGCAAAAATAATTAAAATCATAAATATTATATAAATATCTATATACTGCAAAATCCGTGATATAGTGAAAACTCTGCGATACAGAATTAGATATCTTTTTTAAAAAAAACCTGTGATACAGTGAACTGCAATAAGTGAACTGCAATATAGCGAGGGAAGACTGTACATATTCAGCCAAGATGTCATCTGCCTAACCAAAGGAAAGACATTTCCAAAAATTCAAGAATTCAGAGAGTATATCACTGTATATTTACCTGAAAAATATGCTTAAATGAAAATCAAAAAAGAGCTCAAGAACTTAAGAAGAAAAAGTGAAACATAATAGGTAGTAAGTTAAAGATTCTATCTATATCTATATCATCATCTACATCTATATATCTCTATCTATTTATATCTGTATACCTGTATTTTGTTGTGCATAATACGCACCCACATTTTTGGCCCAAACTTTCAGGAAAAACATCTTTTGTTTTAATTTTTTAATTAAAATAATTAATTTATTTATATTGAGATACTTCGGGTTTTTTGTATTATAAATTTTATCATTTAGTTTTGAACATATTATGTTACAAGAAATTTTATGTAACAAATAATTACAAAACACAAGAACAGATACAAGGTATTTTGGGTACTATCCTTGTATAAATGCACATACTTATTTTTCCCTCAAAAATTTGGTCAAAAAAAGTGCACATTATACACAGCAAAATATGCTACATCTATCTACATACAGAGAGAGAGAGAGGGAGAGAGAGGAAGAGGAGAAGAGAAGAGAAGGGAAGGGAAGGGAAGGGAAGGGAAGGGAAGGGAAGGGAAGGGAAGGGAAGGGAAGGGAAGAGAAGAGAAGAGAAGAGAAGAGAAGAGAAGAGAAGAGAAGAGAAGAGAAGAGAAGAGAAGAGAAGAGAAGAGATCTAAAATCTAAACCAAATCAACTGCACCTCCATTGTAGGTCAGTAAAACCCCAAGAATTAAGGAATCAGTGTTCTAGAAACCGTATGTGTGTGTGTGTGTGTGTGTGTGTGTGTGTGGAATGGAGTAGTAAAAGAATTCTAAAGATTTCATACTTGATGTGTTGGGATGAGACAAAAGAAAGGATGATATTATAAGTACTATGAAATAACAAAAGATTTGGGTGATATTATAAGTACTATGAAAGAATATTACTTATAATTCATAGGCAATACATTTGAAAGCCAAGAGGAGCTGGGTAATTTTCTAGCCAAAATGGTGACTATTGAGGAAATTACTAAAATTTACTTAAGTAAAAATAGAAAACTAACAAGCAAAAATAAAAAAAACCTCAGCAGATAATAACTATAGAAGAGATTTGGAAGATAATGTAAGATGTGCCATGAAAAAAAATGCCAATGTTTAAAAAACAGATAGTATGTATAGTGTTATTTAAGCTATTTTAAAGCTTGGAGAAAATGAAAATCTCTATTAGATTCATGAGGATGGTATTTACTTGATTATACTTATATATAAATATAAATATAAAATTATAAATAATTATTAGTTAACAGAATTGAACAGTCCATCAAAGAAGAATACACCATGATTCAAGCGATATTTACTCAAGAAGAGTGAAGACCATTTAATATTATCAAATCTATTAATGTAATTAATTGATGTGGACCCCGACTCATGAAGGTCTGCCACATTGTGGATGAGGCATGAGACACGTACACTGACTACCAAGTCCAGTGGAGGAAAAGGGACAGCATGGCTTTTCTCTCAAGGAGAGCAAAAGCCACAATGACAGGCCTTTATTTCTTTTCTTGTCACATTACATGATGGTCCTCATTTACTATGCACAGATTTGTTTTAGGTGGTTACCTTTTACAGAAAACAAAGGAGAGGATGCTGCTAATCACATCACGGAAGAGGGATATTTGCAAATGCAAAGGGAAAAGTGGTTGAACCCGTTAACTCCACCTTAGAAGGTTTAGCATGGATTTTAGGAAGTTATTTTGCAGTAAATGTTTGCTGCCTCAATTCCGGGTGAGGGAGTTTTAGAAAAAGCAAGTCTCAAAGCAGCCTAGATACATGCAGGCCTGATTCCACAGGAGAACCTATCGGTGGGTGTGGATCCTGTCTGGGCCCACACCACGCAGAATGGTCTCCTATAATTAACTATATTAAAAAATTAAAGAGAAAATTATTTTATCAATGCATGTTTGAAATGCATATGCTAGTTGGGGCCCTGTAACTAATTTTTAAATCTCTAAATAAAATAGTGATACAAATAATCCAATTAAATATAATATTTACACAAATCCAATAAGGCACATCATACCACATGATGAAATTCAGACGTCACTTCCCTAAAATAAAGGATCTTTCTCTTAAAATTTCTTTTTTTTAATTTGTTTAAAAATTACTGGTTAAGACAAAACTTTATAATACACACATAGAAATTATCACCTTCCCTTCTCCTGACACAATTTTTGAAATTTATAACATGAATTCTGCCTGTAACTATCATTCCTATATTGAGTTCTAAATTAAATAGACTTAGGGCTCTTTATTAGTCTTTTGACCATGACTTCTCCTGTGAGGTTCTTATTTTTAGTCATCTATCAGTTGGCTGGTTTGCATTGACCATTACTTTTATAAGAAGTGCTCATGAGTGCAGTGTACGTGCAATAGATCTGTTTGCTGGGCATAAATAACATTGCTGTGTTACTTTCTTTTACTGAGCACTTTATAGGAAGCTTTCTACTATCTACAGATACACAGTGTTACTATAGAAAAGCCTGAAACCAGTCTGGGTAGTTCTCATTGTACATCATTTTCCTTTCTGGAAGGTTATATTTTTCTCTTTTATCCTTAATGTTTAGTATTTTTACTAAAACATGTCTTTGAATTCATATGTGTTGGGACAGTAACATTTTATTAAATGAACTTTCTTTCTGTTGAAGTTTTAAATTATTTTTGTACTCCACAAATTCTCTTTTATAAGAATACCAATTATAAGAATATTTGCATCATGCCATCATTTTTTAAATAAACATACTTCATATATTTATTTTGTTTCATGTTGGTGATTACTTCTAGCCTATATACACTATCTCTTATTTCATTTGTCATGTTTATTCTTTTTTATTCTACAGTAGCTTTTACCTATCTATCCTTTCTATTTTTCTTATATATTTCTCTCCTGCTTTCTTCTACCTTGCTTTTCACTTCCTTCTATCCAATAATTACTTCCTTAAATATCTGTATCTCATTTTAAAAATCATTTTTAATGATTGATTATTAATTATTTCTTTAAACCTAGGAGAAATATTTGGTAGGACTTTTAACTTTTGAGGGGGAATAGGTAGAAGGAGCAATTATTCTATTTATAATACAATTTTTGGATCTCTTTTACTTAGTTTATGTTTTCCTTTATGGGCTGTATCTTCCCATAGATGTTGTTATTGAGTCCTTTCTTACTCATGTTTGAATGAGACCAGTTCTTTGTTAAAGAGCTATTTGTGGAAAAGGAATAGAGTAAGCTGGCCTAGTCCAAAACTTTAATTTTGCTTGCCTATCTTAAAAACCTTTCCTACAATCATTTTGTTTCCTCTGGGTTGAATTTCCCTCAGCTTTGGGGCTCTGGGCATGGTGAGTCTCACAGCAGAAGGCTTTATATCACAGGTTTCATGGTTTTCCATCTAACGATAGCTACCTCCCTTTCCCTGTTCTGCCTGGCTAGCCCATCCACAGACTTCTTGCTAAGAGTTATGATGAAGACAATGCAAATGACATGTATCCATAATATGGGCAAAGGCTCTAAATAAGCATGTCTCCAAAGAAGATATTCATGTGGCCAATAAATACATGAAAAGATGTTCAAAATCATTAGTCAATAGGGCAATGCAAATCAACACACATTGGGATATCACTTCACACCTACTTGGATGTAAAATGAATGTAAACTGGTGTAGCCACTTTGGGAGGCAGTTTAACATCTTTAAAATGTTAAATGTAAAGTTACCACATGACCTAGTAATTTGTCTCTTACATGTACACCCAAGAGGAATGAAAGTACATGTTCACACAAAAATTTGTATGTGAAGTTTCACAGCTGTTATTCATACAGAATTGTTCACCTTTTGATAAAAAGTGGAAACAACCCAAATATCTATTGACTATTATAGGATAAGTTCAATGAAACATTATTTGACAGTAAAAGAGAAAGAAGTATTGATGCACATTACAATGTGGATGAATCGACTAAACTTTGTGCTAAGTGAAAGCAGCATAAAAAGACTACATAACAGAATATATATTGTATTATTGCATGATTCCATTTATATAAAATTTTCAAAGCAGGTAAAGCTGCAGAAAGTTGTTTGGTGGTTGTCAAGGGCTGGATTTAGTTTTATGGTGATGAAAATGTATAAAATTTCATTGTGATGATGATTGCACAATTCCATTAATTTACTAAAAATCATTGAAATATGTACTTTAAATAGTGAATTGTATGATGTGGAAATTATATGTCTATATTTTTACTAAACTGTTAAACAAATTTAAAAGACTAAAATGTCCTGAGTCAGAATACCCAGTTTTAAATCCTGGCACTTCCACATGGTCATGTGACTTACGGGCAAGTTCCCCCACATCTTTGTTTATCTCCATAATGCTGATAATGATAATACCTACCTTGAAGTTGGGCTGTGAGGATAAAGTAAGTGGGTGCTCTGTATCTGGTATATAGTATACAGTATCTGGTATATAGTAAGTACCCAGGAGGTGTCAGTTATATTATGAGCCTATCCACTGCAGTTTTACAAATCTCACTGAACATATTTTTTTTTATTTCTAGAAGTTCTATATAGTTATTTTCCAAGTAAACCTATTCTTTCTTCATCTTACTTATGTTTTTGATTCCTTCTTTTACATCTTCAATAACTTTTTTATTTTTATTTTCTCTTATTTTTATTGTTGACACTATCATAGATGTCCCTATTTTGCCCTTTAATAATTTTTCAATTATTTAAAAGTTTCCCAAAGATTTTGTCTAAATCAAGTAAGTTTACATACCTGGCACTCAGAAAATACTCGTTGAATTTATGAATTCATGACTAGTAAATAATCCTGCTTTTCTCATTTTTTTCTATGTCTTCTTAAAGAAACTACTTACTTCGTCTTTGCTTCAGTTTTTTATCTTTAACACAGTACAACAATATTTACCATCTAAAATTGTCGTGACATGCAAATGAATTTTTTATTGGTAATGTTTCATTTCATTTAAAAAATCAAATTTGAAGTTTAAATTTTGTGTAGTGAAAATAAGTCATTTGTTTCATTATTGTCTGCACTTTTCTGTATACAAGGGGGGACCCCCAAAAAATAGAATTTGTTTACAAAAGATTGAATATTTCTTCTTACATGTTTAAACTTTAGTCACCTTTGATGCACTCTCCATTAGATGTAACACCCCTGTTCATTTTTCCCACTGCCCAAAACAGTTTTTGAATTCACCAATTTTGGTACCTTTTAGTGCTTTTACTGTTTTTGGTTTCACTTCTTTCACATTGGCAAAATGTTTTTCTTTGAGTACTTTTTATAGCTGGGGAAAGAAAAGAATATTCACTTGGAGCAAGATTGTGTGAATAGGGAAGATGAGGCACAGAGTTCATGCCATTTTTGGTCAAAAAATGCTGAAAACTCAGGGTGGTGTAGGCAGGTGCACTCATACATCACCCATCATAAAATAGGCAAACGCATTGAAAGAGTCTTCAAAAAAATTCAATGAAGCCAAACTCAGCTTCTCACAACAATGCCAAATGGTACATTGATACAGATGAGTTCCTAGAACACTCGCCTAGCAGGGGAATCCTGTACTACAAGGGGTTCAGCCTACAGAAGATAATTTTGGTTATTTTTAAAACTAATTTTTTATTTTTCAATTAGATTTGACATACATTATTGTATTAGGTTCAGGTGTACAACCCAATGATTAGAGATTATATAACTTAGAAAGTGTTCACTTTGATAAATCTAGTATCCATCTTCATACATAGTTATTACAATATTATTGTGTATATTCCCTGTGCTGTACATTACAACCCCATGACTATTCTGTAACTACCAATTTGTACTTCTTAATCTCACCTCTTTGTTCATCTAACCCTCTAACACTTCTCCCCTATGCAATCAATTAAATGTTCTATGTATCTATGTGTTTGTTTCTTTTTTATTTTGTTTTTTAAATTCCATGTAAATGAAATAATAAGGTGTTTGTTTTTCTCTGTCTGACTTATTTCACTCAGTACAATACCCTGTAAGTCCATCCATCTTGTTGCAGATGACGAGATTTCATACTCTTTTTTTTTATGGTCCATATACCATTGTATATATACACTACTTCTTCGTCCATTCTTTAATTGATGGGCACTATTGATGGTTGTTGCCATGTCATGGCTGTTGTAAATATTGCAACAATAAATAGAGGGAGGCCTATGTATTTTTTAAATTAATGTTTGGGGTTTATTTCTTCAGATACATACTCAAAAATAGAATTATTGGGTCCTTCTTTGTCTCTTGTTATCACCTTTGTTTTAAAGTATTTCTCTAAGTATTGCTACCCCAGTTTTTCTGTTTTGTTTTGTTTCCATGTTTATGAACTATCTTCTCCCTTCCCATTACTGTCAGTTGTATGTGTCTTTCAATCTGAAGTGAGTCTCTTACAGATAGCCTAATATAAGGGTCTTATTTCCTTACCCATTCAGCCACCCTATGTCTTTTGATTGGAGCATTTAATTAATTTATATTTAAAGTAATTGTTGATAAATATGAATTTACTGCCATTTTATTATTCACATTTTTGATCCTTTATTTTCTTCTTCTTAAACAAGTCCCTTTAATATTTCTTGTAATACTACTTTGGTGGTGATGATCTCCTTTAGTTTTTTCTTATTTGGGAAGCTTTTTTATATGGCCTTAGATTCTAAGTGATAGCTTTTCTGGACAGAGTAATATTGGTTGTAGGTCTTTGCTTTTCATCACTTTGAATACTTCATGCCAATCCATCTGGCCTGCAAAGTTTCTGTTGAGGATTTAGCTGACAGTCTCATGGGACCTCCCTCGTCGATAAACTAACTGTCTTTCTCTATCTGCTTTTAAGATTTTCTCTTTGTCTCTAACCTTTTGCATTTTAATTATGAATTAATTCCTTTTATTAATTATGAATTAATTCCTTCCTTCCTTTTGCACCAGGCTAGGGAAGTTTTTCATTACTATTTTTTCAAATACGTTTATAATTCTTTGATCTCTATCTTCACCCTCTGGTTCCCCTATGACATGAATATTGGTATGCTTGCTGTTCCAGAGGCCTATTAAGCTGCTGCCCTTTTTCAGGATTCTTTTTTGTTGTTGTTGTTGTGATTGGGTATGGTCTGCTATCTCCAAATCACTGATTTGATCTTTTCCTTCATCTAATCTACTGTTGATTCCGTCTAATGTACTCTTTATTTCAGATATTGTATTCTTTTGTGACTGGTGCTTTTTTATGGTTTCTGTCTCTAATTTTACATTTTCTATCTCTTTGTTGAAGTTCTCATTGAGATCATTGAGCATCCTTATATCCAGCGTTTTAAACTCTACATCTGGCAGATTGATCGTCTCCTTTTTGTTTACTTCTTTTTCTGAAATCTTGTTTTGTTCTTTTGTTTGGGCCACATTTCTTTGTCTCCTCATTTTGGCTGCCTCCCTATGTTTGTTTCTATGTGTTGGGTAGAGCTGTTACATCTCCCACTCTTCCTACAAGTCTGCCCTTTGAGTGTGTCATTTGTAGAGATAGTTGGGTGGTTCTCTGGTATTGTCTGAAGCTGGCCATTGGTTGTGTTGGTTCTGAGGCTGCTTTGAAAGTGCAGACCAATGTAAACTACTGCCTGTTCCCAGCCTGGGGACAGCTGATATGAGCTCCAAAGTGATCGGAAGATGGTTGCAACTTGCATTGGGCATGGAGGCTCTGAGAGAGGCTGTGAACTGAAGCCAGCTGTCTCTAGTGCCAGGCTTGGAGACACTTAGTGAGGAGAATGGGGCATTTGAGGCCAGATGTTGCATGTTTTGGGTTTATATAAAAAAGCCACTGGAAGAAGCTTTGGCAGGCCCACATGTTGGGTGGGGTGGGGTGTTAAGGAATCATCAGCACAAGGTAAACATTGTAGCCAGTTTGATGGAGACTCAGATACAGTGCCTAGCTCTGCCTACAGGGGGAAGGCTCTACACAGGAACAATGGCTTCTGCCAGTGCTTCTGTTTGGGAGAAAGCTGTTTTTCTAGCCCTTGCCCTGAAGCCAGACAATTCAGTTCTTCTCCTATGTGTCTGGTGCCTTTTGAGCTGTTACCCCAACACTGGAGCTCATAGCGAGTCTTTCAGAGAGTCTTTCATAAGTTCATGCGTGGGCTCTTCAACAGCCATGCCTGTGACACCAGAGCCCTCTGTATCACTCAGCCATAATCTCCGCTGATTTTCACAGCCAGAAGTTATGGTGACTGCCCTTCCTAGCACTGGAAACCTCAACTGGAGGAACTGGTGTGGAGCTGGGGCCCCACGCTCCTTAGGGGAGGTACCTACAGCCAAGATGCCCCTTTTGATTTTTAAGTGCCACACATGGGTGTGG
Organism: Glossophaga mutica; assembly: GCA_039655065.1. Taxonomy (NCBI): domain Eukaryota; kingdom Metazoa; phylum Chordata; class Mammalia; order Chiroptera; family Phyllostomidae; genus Glossophaga; species Glossophaga mutica. Next base: position 83,364,454 of record CM077304.1, read on the forward strand.
GGCAAGCCTGCTCATTTCTCCATCCCTCCCACAAGTCTCTATGTGACTTCTGCTGTCCAGCCTTAGTTATAGAATTTCTGTTGGGCTAGATTTTAGACAATTCTCATTGATTGTTGTTCAGTAGTTTAGTTGTAACTTTGATATGGTTTGGGAGGAGAAGAGTATAGCATTTACTTTGCCATCTTGACTAGAAGCCTATGGAAATTAGTGCTTGACCTACAAGAGATGTATAACTATAATACTTCCCTTCCCATCCAGCCTCCCAATTATCTTTTTACACGTTACCAAGGACGTTAACTCCAGCCTCTTAGAAGTGGCCGAGTGCTCCATTTTTAAATATTTCTGTTAGGGCTTCTCTGCCCTCTGGAAATCCCCATGGAATCTGTTTCTTATTTGCACAGTTCTTTCACTATTGAGCTCTTTGGGGCCACATATATCCTGATGTTGTCCTGTATACTTTTTCTTTCATTATTTTGCTGCAATTCCTGCTCCAGCTGCTTTAGTTGCTGAATTAATTTCTACTTTCAGAATAGTAATAAATGCAAAAGCACCTTACTGTCTATGGAGTAAACACTCAATGCATGATGACTGGATCTTAAATAGCCATCTCTGCTTCAGCTGCTTGCCACTCAGCGTTTCCTTTAGTGCTTGTTGCACTGCCCCTCTGAGGTCTGCACAGGGGCCAGGCTGCAGTGGACACGTGAGTGATGGGGCCATCTGTTGCTTCATTTTTGGAGTTGCAAAGAGTCTGAGTTTCTAGCAAAGGGGTATCAAGGCTACCCACTGGAAAGAAAAAAACAAACAACCGAAAATCTCAAGTCATCTGTTTATGATACCTCTTAGTTTTTGCCTATAACTTGGATATAAAGTAACGAGCTATTCCTACATATACAAATCAAGAGAAAATTTTTACATTTTTAATTTTCCATTCCCTTTGGTGATAAAAGTGCTATATATGATGTTCAACAGATACTAAATTAGTATGTACATTGCACTGCTATTAAAACATAAAATGAAATTTAGGTCAAGTTTCAGGTACTGTCCAAATAGAAGGAAACTCTCATAAAGTTGTTTCAACAAAAAAAAACTATTCATAGCCTTGATGTATAGGCTCCAGGGTTAGCAGTAGGTTGTTTCTTTATTGTGAAAAGAAATTGAAGCCAGAAATTGGGTCATAATAAAAAGAAAAAGAAAGTGAAATATTTTTAGGCACTGTTCAGCCCCCCAAATGTCATTTTTTCCTTCTCATCTAGAGTTTTAAAAATTCTTCTTGCAGCAGAAATCAAATATTCAGTGAAGGCATTCATCATTATTCAACAAGCGTCAGATGTCCAATGCTTTTATTATTACATAGATTTATAATATTGGACGTTTGTGTTCATAGTCTTTCTGAAATTCATAAATTCTTCTGGAAAATATTTTATTTTTCACTTTACCACTCATAACTGAAGGTGCTTGAGTGAGATTTATCAGCATATGTTACTTTTCTTCCCAACAACTCTCATTTGATCAGAGAGAGGCACCATGTCATTTAAGATCAGTCATACCTGATAAGGGTTATAAATTCTATTATTACCTTGGAGCTGCTAAGAAAATGCACTATGATATTTTAGTGATTCTATCATGCCCTATTTTCACCCACATTTTAATATCTCTAAGTTTGGGGTACATTTTACAATTTATGTTATAAGAAATTATTATGTTATTATTTAAGGATCAATATCTTCCCTTCCTTACTGGTATATAATTTTTTTTTCTTACAATCAGGGATGATGTAAGTCCCATGAAACATGTTACACCTGGAGCTTCTAGAAGCTCCATCATGAGGGCTGAGGTGGTCAGGGAAGAAGAGGACAGGGGAGGAAAGCAGAGATCAGAGATCAAGAGAAACTGAGCATTGATACTATTATTTAGATTCTGCTGTATCTAGTCATGTCTGAAGTTAAGCTCAGGTTCTGCGTGCCAGCTGAGTTCCTTCTCACTCCACACACATTTCCTTTGTTGGTGGTGTTTAAACATGTATTAGTGTCTCATCTCTCACTTTTAACTACAAGAGTTCCAACTAAAGAAGGCTTTGAGATATCATTAAGGACCAATACTTGAACACAGAGAACCCAAGTGATGTTTGTAATCACTTTCCCATTTCTCAAAGTTATTTAAAGAGCAATAATGGACATGAAGCAATTTGGAGCTTATAAAACATATGGCAAACATAAATAGGTCAGTAACAAGCATTTTCTGTCAAGAAATACTGAAATGTCTTATAATTCAGCAAGCTAACATAATCCTTAGACACATTCTGAGGCCTGTGAAACAGAGCAAGATTCTCAGTTGCCCCTGGAATAGAAGCAACTTGCAGAGATTGCTGTTTCCGGGAGAAAGAAATTCCCACATGCAGCCCTGGCTGGTGTAGCTCAGTGGATTGAGCATGGGTTGCGAACTAGGGGGTCACCGGTTCAATTCCCAGTCAGGGCACATTCCTGGGTTGCGGGCCAGGACCCCAGTGGGAGCCATGTGAGAGGCAACTTCATATTGATGTTTCTGTCTCTCTTTCGCCCTCCCTTCCCCTCTCTTTAAAAATAAATAAATAAAATCTTAAAAAAAATTCTCACATACTCACCAAGCTTTAAAGAGGGGAGGGAATTTCAGGGGAAAAGGGGAACGGTTTAGAGCAACAAGTATAAAGGACTCATGGACAAAAACTATGGGGGGTGGAAATGGGAGGAAGGTGGGGAGGGCTGGGGTGGTGGGCTGGGGCGGGGTAAAAGACAGAAAACTGTACAATATCAACAATTAAAAAATACTGATTTAAAAAAAATAAAATAAAAAATGGGAAAAAAAAATAAAGACTTTATAGATAAGGTATATTCTAGCCAAGCTTTAATAGTAGATGCACTACATAGGGTTAATGGTGTATGACTGTATGTGGAAAATGCAGGGAGTTAAGGAGTAGAACCTTAAACCATCCAAAATACATTTTATATTTCAAAATAAAAAATGAGACTATATTTTGGAGGTCAAATGGTAGTATAAACTCTAAAGACTTTTAGTAGCACTCTCATGAATCTGTATTTTGACTATAGCCTCTTCTATAAGTAATCACAATATTTTCTAAAATTTCAAGTTATTGGAAAACTATAAATCCTTAAAATGCTTAAAAGATAGAACATATGTGGAGACAGCGTTCCCTCTTGTTCGGATGCTTTCCTAAAAGATAGTGCCTCTGTGCATAATTAGCATATTTCGGCCTTAAGCCTTGCACCTAGCAATGCTCTTCAAGTGATTGGGACTCTCTGAGAAGTGCTATAATCCCCAGAAATGTGCTGTTTGGTTTTTCTCAGTACCATTATGAAAGCGACTAGGAATGCGCAAACTGGAATTAAGAAACAATGCTTCCTGCTTGTTAAATGAACAGAACAAATGTGTGTGTGTGTGTGTGTGTTCAATCATGTTTGCTGTACTAAGGATAGCTCGAGATCATTTCTTAAATTGTTTAAATAACATCATTTCAATCCCAAGTCATTTTGTCTTTATCATAAAACTGTCAGTATATAATTACCATCTATCTTCAATCTTTGTTTCCTTTAAAATCATGAAAGAGTGACAGAGGATCACCTTTATATGATGAGAGTATGGACAAGTCTTTAAGAAATTACTTAATACCTCAGGCAGATTCGATATGAATCAAAGCCATTCTTTTTTATTTGTTTTTATTAGATTACTTCCTCAACTTCAGCAAGCTCAGTGAGAAATTTACATGATAATAATCCAATTGAAATTACTGTCTTTTTAATGGTCTATTAAAAACATATATATGGAGCCAAACTCTTGGTTTATAGCAAGAGAGCAGTGTCTATGTAACCAAACATATCCAGATATTAAATCTGTAACCCCATCTTGCTGAAAGAAGGTATGAGCAGAACTGACTGGAGGACCTCCATCCGTGCCTGGACACTCTCTGGTTACTGTTTCATATTCCTTAGGAACAACTGTATTCAGGTATCACTAATTCAAGAAGTATTTAAGTTTAAAAAAATTGTGTTATGATGTTTAAAGCATGAATAAAATAATAATTTATTAAATAGTTAAACTCTATGCAAATGATGTTAATGTGAGTAATTTTAAACATCCCAAATCTTCTCTAGTCCCAATATAACTGTAGTAGTTTATCAATCAGGAGTGACTGATGTACCTTATCTGTATTGTTTCATCAATCATCTTGTTTTGTTCACTTGTAGTATAAAATCTTGAGTAATTCTTTCCAAGGGTTATTCATAATTATTACTACATGCAGACTTTTCCAATCCCTATGAAAATTCTTGTAAGTTTATTTGCTCATTCTTCTGAACATACTTTTCCCCCCTTCCCTGTACATTTCTTTAAAACTTTTCCCTCCCCTTTCATCCACAACTTGATTCATTTTACATTCCTCTTTCATGCGTCAGCCCTTGTTTTACTTTGACCAGCTTTCTATATAGCCTAATTTGCTTTCTATTTGTGTTCTTGGTAGAAAAGGCCACACAGGTGAGTATTATTCAGTTAAGAAATTATCTTAAAAGCAATGCAACTTACTTTACAAATAGCTGAACAGTTGCATGGCATTTTGATGGTATTGTTTAAAAATACACTCTTTGCAGTCAGACTTCCTGGGTTCCTCATTCTGCCACACCACTTAAGAGCTGGCGAATATTCCTTGGAGAGTAAATGCTATGTGCCTGTTCACTGCTCACTGCATTCTATGTCTCTATTTTCTCCTTTTACATGCTCCTGACCCCGAGTCTCTGTTTCACCCACTAAATTTCACCATCAGAAGCTAAACTTTATTAACCATCTATAATCTGAACTACCAAAATTTAGCCTCCCTTGAGTTCTCTAACTTTATAGCTTACTCCTGAGAGTTCTGACTTCAATATTAATTTCACAAGTTCCTATGCTCTACTTTTCATTATCTGTCACTCCCTTATGTAGTTTTTACTCTCCTTCTATAGCTTAATTTTGTGGTTCATCTTTGTTATCATTTCTTTGTACATCCTCAAGCCTTTTGAGCCTCTCTTGCCCCATCATGATCACCCAATCAATCAGAATTTCATCCCACCCTACACTTGGACCCTCATAGCATTATATGACTGAAGAAAAGTACACGGCCAGGATGCCTGATCTTACTTCACCATAATTGTGAACCTGGCCTGAATCTGTGTCCACATACTCCGCCTTTGTCCCCCATACTATGGATTAACAATCCCCATTATGAGATAAGACCATCTCTAACTTGTGCATTAGAACCTTTCTCTTTTCACCTATTCAAGAACTTGTTCCAATCATTGTTCCCTCTTTCCTTTGCACCACCCATTTTTACTATCAACTTGATCACCCACACAACCATTCACATGAATAGAAGTCTCTCTCAGCTTAAAAATATCTCTTAAATTTCTCTCATTCCCTCAGTCTTAGTTGCCATGCCAGATTAATTCTGTCTTCATCTTACCCTAGTAATCAGCTGCATTTGAAAGAGTGGATTCCTATATACTGCTTGAAACACCTTTTTCATTTGCTTCCAGAACAGCATAAGCATCTGGATTTCCTAACCACTTCTTTTTAAAAAGGATTTTATTTTTATTTATTTTCAGAGATAAGGGGAGGAAGGTAGAGGGAGGGAGGGAGAAAGAGAGGTAGAGAAACACTGATGTGTGAGAGAAACATCATTCGGTTGCCTCTCACATGCCCCCATCTAAGGGACCCAGCCTGCAACCCAGGCATGTGTTCTGACTGGAAATTGAATCAGTAAACCTTTGGTTAGCAAGCCCACACTCAATCAGCTGAGCGACACCAGCCAAGGCAGTAAATGGTAGTTTCATTCTTCCAGTTACACATACCCAAAACCTTTGTCAAAACATAATTTTTGTAGAAGACAGGAACATGATTCTCATAAAAATATAAAGTGAACTGGGCCAAAAATGTATTTAATATGTATTAGCTCACATATGATGGAACCAGCAGGGTGGTAAAGCTGCTTAAAAAGAATTAAAGATTTAAAGCTGACTAAAAGGAGAAACAGATGTTATATATTCAATCAGGAAAACAAGCAAGGTAAGTTTGCTAAATTAGAGACAGAGTGGTTAATAATCTTTAGACAATAACTTGTTGAGGTTTTCTTCTCTGCTGGTTGAAAAATATTTGCACCTCTATTGGCAAAAGTTTACAAGTGAACATGTATTTTGCAATAGTGAAGTTATTTTATAATAGTAAATAATAAGTTAACATCAGTGCATGCCCTAGAGAATTAATTCATCCTTGTCAGGGCCTGTGAGGCAATATGAGAGAACACACAGTTATCCCTTTGGGATTTTGTCCAAGTTTTGGATAATATTTCTTTACACCTTTAGTCATCCATGACTTCTGTCTTATTTTCACACTTTACATAATCAAATCTTGCTAATTCTAACTACAAGTCATAGTTAGAATCATATCAATTGTCACTATTTTTACTGCATTCGCCCTGGTCCCAACCTTCATCATTTCTTCCTTAGATTGTTGACCATTTCTCCTGACCGGTTTCCCTTATACTTTTATAATGTAGTTTCAGTAAAGCAACATGAGTGATCCTAAAGTAAAAGCTGAAATCAGACCATGGCACTGCTCTTGTTAAAATCTTCTAACTTCTAACAAGTTTACACCTGTCACTTCCTTCCCCTCTCCCCAAATAAAAAAAAAAAAAAAAAAAAAAAAAAAAAATCCTTGCAATGATCTAGAAGGTACACAATCCGTACCTCTCTCCAAGCTCATTTTTGGTTTGAGATCTCCTCTGACAACACTGGCCAATCACAATGCTTAGCCCACAGGGCCTTCTCACTGTTTTTTGAATGCACACAGAGTATTTCTACCTCCAGGACTTTTGGATTTGTTCCTCCTGCTTGGAACATTCTTCTCCCAGATACTCTTCTTGCTCAGGCCCCACCTACACCAGGTTTTTCTCGAGTATCACCTTCTGAGCGAGGTCTTCCCTGACCACCCTATTGCAACCCATCATCCCCCCCACAGTTCTGCCCCTGGCACTCTCCTCACCCTTTTCCTGCTTTGTTTGTCTCCATAGCCTTCCTTATCCTTTGACGTATATATTATTTATCAAGAACAAGTATTTTTGTCTGTTTGTTCACCAACATGTGCCAAAAGCCCTAACACATGGAAGTCATTCTGATAGTTTTGAATGAGTAAATGAGTAGGTAGATGATTAATTTTCTATCAATTTCTAGTGCCATTTTTTAATTTCTTCCCAGATGGCCTACATTAACTTTATAATGAAGCTGTTATTTATTTATTTCTGATTTCCATCCCAACATTGTTTCTAATTATATCAAATTAAAACCATTTATTGTCTTCAGGCAAGATACTGGGTTCTCCCTATGGAGAACACAAGGGAATTCAGACCTAAGGATTCGCAATCTAGTTGGGAATCTAAGACTAGTAGGTTAAAAAAAAATTAAATGCTAAGAAAAGGTATAAGTAATATTTCAAACCAAAAAATTGATAAAATATCAGGAGGCAGAAATACATAACAACAAAAATAATTTGCTTTCTGAGCCTCACAGTTATATGTGAAAGAATCAAAAGTTTATAGGTAGTAATATATTTTCCGAAATAGAAGAATATATTTAAATATGTAAAATAATCAAGAAACTGCAATATGTTATTAAATGACATTGTTTTTGTAGAAACTGAGATGTGCATTGTGAAATGCATAAAAAACAAAAAAGTTCTATGTTCCTAGTGTTTGAGCAGTTCCATGAAGACCTGTTTTAGGGTGTGAACTGACTATTTTGTTCCTGATATTTTCACCAATGTTCTTACCTTTCTCCTGTCCAGGATTTGTCTTTGTACTGCATTCCACATTCTGCTTTTTTCAAATCTTTTCATTCCTTCTCCCCCTACACCGCCCACCCCCCATACACTCTTATTGTGTGTTTTGGAATGACAGCCCTCTGGTAGCTCTCATCATAGAACTAGATACTTACTCACTAAAACAGGTGTGTTTTAGTTTCAACCAAATCTTCTGCCAACAGTTTACCGATTATGGTTTCTTAATCTCGTTACAAAAAGATTATGCTTAAAATATGTGTGCACCGCCCTTCCCACTATGATCTAAACACCTCAAAATTGTGTCTTGATAAGTTAGGTCCCATTATGACCAGTGCTGCTCTGAAAAGAATGCTTTGTTTAAGGGAAATGTTTATATTTCATTCCCTGGCTTCTTCCAAAAAAGGTTTTAAGCTACTTGGTAAGTGGAGAACAATGAAAGCAGTTTTATCAGCACAGCATGTTTAATTTCTTTTGGAAATAACGTGGCTAACCATCCTGCAGTAGTTTAGTTGATACCACAGGGAAAATGCCATTTGTACTGAGAAGCTGCCAAATACAGCCCAAGTCAAAAGATAAACATAATGTACTTATCAAGGGTGTGTCCTCCAATTTTCAAATTTTCTCTAACCTTAGGGTGGGCACCAAGCTGTCTACATTTGATGCAAATATTAACTTTGTGAGTAATGCTAAACAAATAGAAAATAATGTATTCTCAGACTGGTTATGGCATCTAAAGGAAATGTTCTCAGTTAAAGCTGATCATAAGCAACAATTTAAGACAAATTTCCTTTACAAATGATCAAGTCTTTAATATTAGTTTTTATAATAAACATCATTGATCTTTAATCATAATCAACACATTAAGGATTTTAAAAACCTAATAATTTTTCTAATCTGCAACAAAAACCAGATTTAAATATGTTCAGTGTCCCCAACATTTCCTCATTTCTACTTTACAGCACTTCCATATGTAAATGTAGGTCAGATGGAAATCATGTTTCCTTTGCTTTCTCTAAAGTCTTTTTAATTTCTTTTTCTTTTTGTCTGTTCTATTTCTGCTTCCCTTAATGCTTAATATTCCAAAGTTGTGAAGAATGTCAAAATCATTCATTGCCCTAGATACGAGGATATACACTGCTGTCATGAAAGTACTTTCAGTACTAGGAAAAAACGATAAAATCTTGAGAATAGTTTATTTCTATTAGGTTCAAGAAAGTCCTACATATTAATAACAATGATTAATTTTTATTACTTATGTTGCTTTCTAAAATGTGTTACATTTTTGTTTTAGGAAATATACTCCTTTACAGGTTTAATGAAGTTCTTGAATCTTCTGTGTAAAACTGATTTCTGAGTCATAATCACAGCTTTGCTCATAACCTGTCATCAATAATAAGAATTACTACTAATAATAATCACAGAAAACTTTTATTAAGTATTTACTGTACACTAAGATCTGATACATCTTTAAGTGCATATGCCATTTAACCATTGGGCAGCACTAACATTAAATTTTTTTCTTTTTTAAAATTTTAATTGTTGTTCAAGTACAGTTTTCTGTCTTTTACTCCCATCCCAGCCCACTCCCCCAGCCCTCCCCACCTCCCTCCCATTTCCACCCCCCCCCCCCCAGTTTTTGTCCATGTGTCCTTTATACTTGCTCTAAACCCTTCCCCTTTTCCCCTGCAATTCCCTCCCCTCTCCCCTCTGGTCACTGTCAGCATGTTCTCTATTTCAGTGTCTTTGGTTATATTTTGCTTCTTTGTTTGTTTTGTTGATTAGGTTCCTGTTAAAGGTGAGATCATATGGTATTTGTCTTTCACTGCATGGCTTATGTCGCTTAGCATGATGCTCTCCAGTTCCATCCACACTGTCGCAAAGGGTAGTAGCTCCTTTTTTCTTTCTCCTGCATAGAATTCCGTTGTGTAAATGTACCATGGTTTTTTGATCCATTTATTTACTGATATAAATTCTTGATAAATAAGAAAAATAAAGTTTAGGAAGATTATTAAATTTGCACTGGATAATGTAGTGAAAGTAGGTTACATTTCCGATAAAAGTAGGAGAATAGGGATATAAACATCAATCTGTCAGACAATGATGCTTGAACGAAGAACTTTGTTGTATGATCTTATTTTTTTTTTACAAAACCTAGGAGATAAATATGGAATCATATCAATTTTATAGATGAAGAAATAGGCAGTTAGTACTTTGCTTAATGCTACACAGCCACTAAGTGACTAACTCTATATTTTTTGAACAATGTGGTCAGAAAATGTGTTTTGAATGTCTACTCTGCCTGGCATTGTACTGGACTCTGGATTTATGAAGATGACAAAGACACATTCATTGTCCTGTAAGGATTTGTTTCCTAAAAAAAAAAAAAAAAGTGAATAATTTTAGCATGGTGCTTAATAGAGGAAGTATCTGCAGGGACCCCGGGGAGCCCACTGGACAGCAGCACTCTCTTTCAGACAGTGGAACTGGAAACAGGAGCGCTGCTTAAAATATAAACCAACAAAAAAATAGATGAAGGGAAGGGAGAGAGGAGGAATGCCCTAGAAAGAGGGACAACAAGCATGCTCAAAGTCTGGAGATGAAGGAAGGCTTGACAATTTCTAGGAGTCACAGCTGTAGTCAAGAGAATAAAATGAGCTGTGAATCAGGGAAAGAGCAGCATGAGGCTGCAGAGCACCTTGGATGCTGTGGAGCACCTTGGATGCTGTGGAGCACCTTGGATGCTGTCCCAATCTGTTTGGACTGTTTATTATGAAGGTAGTAGGAAGCTACAAAGGGAATTTCAGCAGATACGATCACAAAGATCTGGTAGGTGTGGGGATTGAATTGGAGGTGAAAGCAGGAAGAGAAATAAAGGATGAAGCCACTGTGGTAAATGTCACAAAATGATAAATCTTAAACTAAATCATTGACTGCTGGAATTGAATAGTGAGAGGAGACCAAAGATATTACTTTAGTAGAACTGACCATATTTTGGTAAGTAATACATTAAGGAGCCTGAGAGAAAAGGAGGACTTTCAGATCACTTCCAAGTTTTTGCAAGCTTTTTGTGGTTTACAGGTTTTGTGAAAAGAGCTTGTCTATGCCATTTAACTAAATCAGCTGCATAAACTCTTCTGACTAGCCTACTTGTCTTTAAAATTTTTAGTGAGTAGATAAACTGTGCAGATTTTTTTGGCTCAATTGCATTCACTAAAGAGTAGAGCAGTTCATATGCCGAATAAATTGTTCCAATATCTAAAGTAAATGAATTTGCCAAGGGATGATTCCTTAATTTTTATCACTAAAAAAATTTCACTTTCAAATTGCAAAGTTTCTGGGCCTGTATCTTCTGCCCATCCTTGCCTAACTTGGTGATTGAGCACCATATGTTTATACTTTGATGATGGAGAGAAAAAAAATTATTAATGTTGATTAAAAGGAGCACCTGAAAACTGCAAATTAGGTTAATAATTTTTTTCCTTATTGAATCTTACACATTCTGAAGTGATGATTAGATAATTTGGGAATAAAAAACAGTCTATCTCTACAAATTGTGGATTTGTTTGGAGAATGAAGGTTAGAGACTTGGAATCCCACAAAAGTCTTTTCTTTCCTAAACATTAAGGATCTGTTGTGGTGGACTATCCCAGATATGGGAATTCTCTGGGGACTGTGGTGGGGCTTCCACACCCTGTCAGGCACCATGATGTGTTCTGGGTTACTGTAGACATTCTGGCCTGTTTAGAGGGTTAGAGAAATGTCATCATGCAGGTATTAGTGTATAATATACTGGGTTTCTGAGAATTATTCATTAGTCAGCCCCTTCTGAAACTCAAAAGCTAGTAAAACTCCAGAAGATAAGTCCTGACTCTTGTGTAGGACTGCGAGGGGACTTCTTTTTTGCCCACCTCAACTAGGAATGAGCAGTTGAGTAGAAATGTGGCAGGACAGGCCAAATGAGAAAGTGGACTAAACGTTGACTATCAAATATATTTGATGAAGAAGAAATACATGAGTGAAACAAAAAAGGAGCTTAAAATGAGGGATGTTTGGAATGCCTATAAAGGTTCCAGAGACGTAGGATAGGGGATTCTGTAGCATAGGATGAGCAGAGAAGTTGGCCAAACCTGAGTGATGATGGTAGTAATTCTCCAGCCTTGCCCGAGCCAATGGAGGAATTGAGTAACCGAAGCCATGTCCACCAGCAGAGAAGTAATCATGAACCAGGTGCCCCTCTGCCTATGTCTGGTCTGTGTATGCCTCTCATCCTCACCCCAGAACTCTCAGAGCTTCATCACATTGAAAAGAAAGGGAATGGTGAAAAGTCCTGAAAAGAAACAGTGATCGACTAGTTTCTCAGAAGAAAGAGTTTAAACTAGAAGTGCCTGAGTTATCTTGTCTTGAAGAAGTCAAGATTGTGCCATCAAATAGAATTAAGGCTTGAGAGCAATTCAGAGCTACGTAGAGTTACAAAAAACAAATGAGGATGACCTGTTGTGAGTGTAACTGCAGAATTCCTTGGGGCGTAGGCTGCTGGCTGGAGGTGGGATTCAGGGCATGTGCATTGTGTTAGGTGGTGGAAAGAGTATGGGCTTAACCACATGGCATTCCTCTGTTTGGTGACCTTGGGAAAATTACGTTACTTTATTGATCTTTATTATTCCCCTTACTAATATGGGTTTAAAAAACAAAAAAACATGTTTTTATAGGAATTCATACTTTGCCACATGAGACAGTCATACTGTTGCTATACAATGAAAAAACACTGGACTAAATAAGATGTTATTGGCCTGTTGCATATTTGACAGGTGAATTTGTCTTCTTTTGTAATATTCTGGGGAGAATTAGGTAAAATGGAAATTATGTCTTTCTTCAAAGTGTGAGAGAATTCATGAATATATTAACACTAGCTTCAAAGTTTTCTAATGAGTAAATCTTTTCTAGTTTTTTTCCTGTATGAATGACCTATGTAAACTTTATATTTCTTCATTAGTCAATTTTGATAATTTATATTTCACAAAAAGAGTATCCATTTTATTGAGATTTTAAATTTATTTGTAGTCATATGTAGAAAAGTTTCTCTGAAACATTTTTTAAAAATTTGGAACAGTTTTCAGCTGTTTTCATAGTTCCCATTTTATTTTTAATTTGTTGTTTTTCTTCATTGCATTTTTGAAAGGTTGGTCAATTTTCTTTCTTTTTATTCTTTGCTTTTCTTTCAAAGGATCAATTAGTGTGCACTTAAAAATGTCATTCCTTTTGTTTTTAAAAAAATTGTTTTTATTTCAATTAGTTCCATCTTCTTGATTTCTTTAGTCTTTTTTCTGTTTTAAATTTTTAAATTGGATATTATTTTTATATTCTCTATTTTAAAATGATTAACATTTAAAAATGTAAACTATTCATGAACACTACTTATTAATTTACTTTCTTTATTAATAAAGTATTTAAGGTCATGAAATTAACCATAAGTATATTTTATCTTGTTCTTTAGATTTGATATGTCACATTTTTATCTTTATTCTTAACAAGGTAGTTAGTTATTGCCAAAATATTTTGAGATATTAAATCTCTAAGCAATTTGATTTGAAAAATATTATAGTTGTATATGTATAAAATTTCTAATTCACAAAATATAACTTTTTGCTACCAGGTATTTGATTGGTGTTTATAAGTTTTCATTGACACTTCAGATTCAGGTATATTTTTTTGTTGCTAAACGGCATAATATTTGAAAATACTGTTACTAATTATTTCATTAATAATAGCTATTCATTATACTCTGATTTATGTCTTTTATTTGCTTTTTATGGACTGATCATGGATTGTTAAATTTATGTATTACTGTAGTCTTTATAGTTATTTCTTTTTTATTTTTATTAGTGTTTTTCTTGATGTATTTTGATACTACATTATTCACCTATAATAGTGAATCTGTTATGCCTTCAGCTTAGATGTTGCTTTTTATCAATCAAAATGACCTAATGTTTTTTAAATTTTATTTTTAATCATAGTTTACATTTAATGTGATTTTGTACTAGTTTCAGGTGTACAGCATACTGGGTTGACCATCATATACTTTACAAAGTGTGTGTACTGATACTTCAAGTACCCACCTAGCACCATAAACAGTTACTACCATAACTATATTCACTATCTGTACTTTATATCCCTGTGACTATTTTGTAACCACCAATTTGAATTTCTTAATCCCTTTATCTTTTTCATCCAGCCTCTCATCTCCCTGTCTATCTGGCAACCATCAGTATGTTCTTTCTATCTATGAGTTGTTTCTATTTTATTTGTTTGTTTTTCTTAAGATTCTGCATATAAGTGAAATCATACGGTATTTTTCTTTCCCTGTCTGACTTATTTCACTCAGCAAAATATCCTCTAGGTCCATCCATGCTGTCACAAATGGTAAGATTTCATTCTCATTTATGGCTGACTAATACTCCATTACATACAATATATATCATAGATTTTTTTAATCCATTCGTCTACTGATGGGTTACTTCCATATCTTGGCTATTGTAAATAATACTGCAATAAACATAGAGGTGCATATATTCTTTGGAAATACTGCTTTGGGTTTCTTTGGATATATATGCAGAAGTAGAAGCTCTGGGTCATAAGATATTTCTACGTTTATTTTTTTGAGGAACCTCCATACTGTTTTCCACAGTGGCTACACCAATTTACATTTTTACCAAGAGTGCCAGAGGGTTGCCCTTTCTCCACATTCTCACCAACACTTGTTATTTGTTTATTGATGGTAGCCATTCTGACAAGTATGAGGTGCTAGCTCATTGTGGTTTTAATTTGCATCTCTCTGATGATTAGTGATATTGAGCATCATTTCATATGTCTATTAGCCATCTGTATGTCCTCTTTGGAGAAGTGAAAAATGATCTTATTTTAATACTTTCTACCATATGTCTGACGTTGGCAAATGTTAATGTTGTTATTTTGCTTTATTTGGAGAATTTAATTCTTTACTGCTATGGTTTTGCACATCTTTGGTCATCTCTCCAAGTTACACTAAGAATGTTTTTCTTTTATTTTAATGAATTTTATTCTTGCATTATCTAACTCATTTTTCAATAAAGAACAAAAATGTTAGCATGCGTGCAGGCTTATTAACTGTTTTACCTGATTTTCACACGCTGTGATATTAAACATACCATATCTGCATCTATCTAGACCTTTATCCAAATTTCAGTAATTTTCCAGTTATTCCCTTTAAACAACCTACTTTTTTTTGACTGATTATAATATTATCATTGGGAGAAAGTTGTTAGCTAAAAACCATTTACTAATAGAAGCTTACTCAGCCTTGAAATAAAATGTGTAACACTTTAGTGACAAGAATTCTTGCTGTTTTCTTTTCATCCATGTATGAAAAATGATCATTTTAGAAGCTAACCACTTAGTCCTTTAAAATAAAAGTAACTAAACATCCATGAAAGGAGAGAGGTGCTGTAGACAAATAAGAGGATTAGAATGGGACTTAACTGCTCCTTCTATTCCATCTGCTTTCCAAATGTGAATCCCTCCTTGAGGTTGGCATAAAATAGAAAACGTGGGCAAGGACAGGTGCATTCTGGGATGAAAAATTTTTATTGCACTTGTCAGCAATAGCTGCAATCATGCTAACAATCAGAAAAGATTGTTTATTTTCCTATTCCCAGACTGTGTTTATCGAAGGAGAGTTCTTTTTTTATTTGAGATCAACAGTAATATAATTTTTGAGTTATAAATCAATAGCTTTGTCTTTCCTTTTTCCAACTAAATTGAAAAAAGAGATATAGATCTTCTCTAAAAAATTTATTTATGGGATATTTTCTTCTCTGTACATACTACATGCTTTGGTTTAGTTCCTAATGGGTTTTGCATTCACTGTGAGAAGCTTCTTCAAATGAACCGGAGGTTAAAGTTCTTTAACATGAAGACAAGAAAGCATTGACTCATTCTATTATTTCACTTCTTTCTAGTTTATGGATTTTTGTTTTGACCTTTAGGCTCTCTTGTCAGACTAGTCTTATCTCACCCAGAAGACAATTAGAGAGGGATGATTTTCCTAAGCAGTCACAAAAGAAATCATTTTTAAAGAAAATATGCACAGATTTTTAATAGAGCTAGTGTTTCTTATACTTGTTATACTGTAACTAGTTAAATATGACTCTTTTGATTTTTATCCTAAGATTTATTCTCTGCCTTCTCCTTCTTTTGTTACATTTTCTTATATTTAATTTCAGTATTTTCTAATTACCAACAGTCAATTGTTTGTTAGGGATCTGTCAGAGCTGAACAATAGATAATGGAAAACATTCCTATCATTAGCAAAGCTCTAAGTGTATGCAGCGGTTGCAAAATCATAGAGTGAACTTCAAAGAATAGAGACAGGTCACATACATAGTAAGACAATGACAAGAAAACAATCAAAACAGCATTACACTGGAAATTAAAAAAACATAGCTAGTAATGTTTCAAACACCTGGAGAAAATACTAGTTCAGAGAAAATACTCCTGACATGGAAATATTGTGCTTCTTATATAAATCATAAAAGAGCTTATCTGGCTTTATCTGCTTTGTTGACTATTAATATCCACTTGATTCAGATTGCTTAGTTACTAGGAATGGAGTGTTAATTAGACCAAGGTCACTGGTGTAACTCCTAGTGAACTGGGTGGATAGTGTGCTGTGATGAATCAGGTTCAGGTGCAGACATCTTAACAAAGGCATGGCTCCTGGCACCATAGTTGTATTTGTATAGCTGCCTCCTCAGAGGCAAATGACTCTGAGGAAATCTGCTTACTCTCTGAGCTTCAGGTTCCTCATCTGTGATGTGCGGGTAATAGTCGCTTGCCTTGCTATCTCAAAGAGGTATGAAGAAAGAGGGACATAATATAGTTGAATGTGCTCGTAAAAAGTAAAAAATATGTCACAGTGTAAGCTATGATTAGTGTTATTCTTGCCATACATTGCAGTGTTCACTATCTTGCAAACCATGCCTCTAATGTGCAAGAATGACAAATCATCTCCATTTCCTAGGACTGCCCTGTTTGCAGGAGTGAAAATCCCACGTTCCTAGGAAACCTCTCTATTCTAATCAAACTGGACTGTAACTCACCCTATGACACATAGGAGGTCATAGTTCCTAACATGTAGCTAATTCTCAATTTAGATGTGGTTTCCTTCTTAAACAACATGTTCACTAATTAATTCATCATAAATTTTGGGACATGCACAGTGTGGCAGCAGTTTTTGAAACAATTAGTCCATAATGGTAAACAAAAATAGATTTGGCTTCTGCCCTTGGAGAAAAGGGCATTTTATTGAGAGAGAGAGAGAGAGAGAGAGAGAGAGAGAGAGAGATTTACAAGTAAACATGCAAATAAGATTACAAAAGTGGGGTAGGATCGAGAGTGGGAGGTGTGAATGGCTGGGGTGGGGGGGAATTGGAGACAACTGTACTTTAACAACAATTAAAAAATGTAAAAATAAATAAATAAATACAAAGAAAAGGAATACAACTGCAAGTTGGGAGAAATATGATGAAGAAAAAGAGCAAGCTTAAAATACCAACTTTAGACTATGAAAAGGAAGGGGAGTCCTGATGGATTTTAAAGAGCCAGATGGAAAATACTGGAATGTATATGTGTGTGGTGGTGGAGGGGACAATGCCAGATAGAGGGAAAAACATATATGTGTTGGATTATCATTTCTAGTTTTGCATCCTTGGGAGAGCACAGCATCTTGCACAAAGTAGGGAAGTACACAAGGATGATTTGTTGAATGAATGAAAGTACCTGAGAGCACAACTCCCAATAGTTAGTAATTAATTCTATGGTTTCAGGCCCTCTCACCCTTTGGTGCACAATACCTTCCTGCTATTTGTCACATCACACTGAGAAGGTGAGCCTTTGGACTCAACTGTCTTTAATACCGTGTATCATCCGGGAAGTGTGGCACCCTGCACAAAGCCATCTCTGTTAGCTGCGGACTCCAGAAGGCCTAAGCCCAATGTTCCATAGGCTCTTAAAATTTCTTCTACTGATCACAATTATGACTAGTCATAAATCTTAGGGAATTTTGTTGACTTTTTGTATTTATATTTTCACTTTAGGGAATTGAAGGATTTTGTACACAGACACCTTAAAGTGCTGTGAACAGTGTTATTCTCCTGGGTTTATTTTTAACTCACATTTTCCTTCTACACTAAAAGTTTTAGCTTTTCTGCTTACAAATTTTTCTCCTTATCTATTAGGGAGGAATTTTTTAATTAAAGGAAAAGGTTGCCACTCACTGTTTTGATCTGCTTCGAAGTCCTTTTCCCTTAACCCATACTGTGTTTAATCACTAAATGTCTTACCATGTCAGCTTCATTTCCATGAAGCCCTAGAGGATTCTTTGAGGGGGCTGCCATTTCTTTTTCTCTGAATTTTCTGGCTATAGTCTTTGTTTCTCCTTTTGGTAATTATCACTTTTTAAAAATCTCACAATATAGCTATTTATGCACATGACTATGCTAGTTTTTAAGCACCTTAAGAACTTGATCAATATTTATTTTCCTTTGTATTTAGGTTCCTCCTCTCCATCTTCTCTGACTGCTGCTTGTACCATGCATATTGATACCATGCATACTGATTTAGGATCAGTAAATATTTACTGATCCTAAATCAGTAAATATTTGTTAAAGTAAAAAAAAAAAAATACTTCTGGATGACACAAAACAAAAATGAAAATATTTTGAGAATAATTAGAAGCAGAGAATTTAGGTTTGGGGAAAAAAGGGGTTACCTAGCTGTGTAAAAAAGCGGTGATAGACATCATTGCAGTGTAGTCCTAGCAAGACAAGGATAATTGAGGCAAAGCAGGCTGTGGTCCTGGATCAATCAGCACTCCTGCTTATTGGGGGAGAAGGAAGCTGATGAGTCTTATGTGACAGGAATTGTTGTAATCAAATAGTTCCAATTTGTTCTGGGGTGTTTTTGTTTGAAGGCATCTGTCTTGGGGTTTCAACTGGCAAAACACTATATTCAAAGATACAGAAAGTGTTCTTGCAATCTATGTGGAGGTGTTGTCCTCCAGGCTACCTCCCCAAATGTACTTGCCCCTGAAAAAGCTGAATTACGCTGTGCTCTCAAGTGCCACAAACATGTAATTAGAAGAGTAGATTTAGCAGAATAAGAGGCTCTACAGTCATGGATGTCAGCACATGGGTTACTTTATCTAAACTGGCTGTGTAATCAAACCAATTACTATGATCCAGTCAGATGGCAATATCTAATAGAATGGAAAATTCTATTTTAATTTTGCATTTATAGATTTGATGACTAATGGAATAAATCTTTTGGAAGAGATACTAACTTTGCTGTCAGGTGAATAGGACAGCCCCTTTGCAACTTTAGGCCCCCAAATCTCTCTCGTCCTATAAGGTTAAGTCTCCCTACTGTTTTATGGAGGACTTTTTCTTTCTATAATATATACTTCTCTAATTTGGGAGTTGTTTAAAGGAAGGATGCATGCATTTTTGTACATTTCTGGAAATAATCATCTTTTACATCTTTTAAATGTCATAGTAGAGATTGAGCTTTCAATATTCATGTATTACTATTATAATCAAAAAAGGGATTTTTAAAGAGAAAAACTCATATCATTAAGAGTAATTTAATTAACACATGATTATTTTTTAATTTCATTTATTTATTTTTATTGTTGTTCAAGTACAGTTGTCTCCATTTTCACCCCACCTCTCACCCTCAGTCCTACCCTCTTTGGATTCTCTATTTTTTTTAACCATCTAGTATGACTTCCTCCTTTTGTGGACCCTACACTTAGATGAAAATCTAGACATGATCAGACATAAAGTGTGTTTGCATTTATTATTAATTTCACATATATAAATCAGAACACTTCTAGAATCCACGAGAAATCTAGAGTTCCCATTAAGTTGTTATAATTCCAGCTAACTGCAAGAACCAGTCTTATGAGACATGTTATTGTTCAATAAATATTTATTAAACTAGATGTCAGAATAGCAAAGTTGCTGAAAATTTGTTGATAGAAATGATGTTAAAGTTCTAAAGTAAAGAACCTTTTGTCCAAGCAGCCATAAACAATATTCTTATTTCCAGTTAGTACTATTTCAGAGTCCACCAACTATCAACAGCCAATTGTATTTTTCTGTGAACTAAAGACACAATATTTGTTCCACTTATTTTTTTCACGCTTAGCTATGTACTACTTTGAGATAATTCATACTTACTTGTATGTTGTGTTTTTCTAAGGAGATTCATTTATTCGTTTGACCATTTATCCTTTCATCCATCCAAAACTCCTTCAGTGGTGGGCCAGGCATTAAGCATAGAGGAGTCAGTAGAAAAATACACAGCTTTTTCCTCAAGAGATTCAGCTTAGAAGAGCTTACGATCCCTACAATACAGTAGAGCACCAGATAGGCATCATAGAAATGGAAGCATTGAAGTTATGAGCCTGAATAAGGTTAATCCTTTAACACAACCATGTTTTATAAATACATATATGCATACATACATACATACATACATAATCTTTCCTTCTCAAGATTTGTTCCTAAGTAGTTAAGATAAAAATGAGATTAAACAGAAACATTGAATACCCTTACTTGGGCCTATTGCAGACTGGCTCATTTAAAAACAAAAAAATCAGATTCTGGCGAATGATAAATAGATTAGTTTAGTAAGCTACCTTACACTCTAGTAAATAATTTTCTTCAGACTTCTAGAAAGAAATTTCAGAAAATTCCTCTTGCAGTTGCAAGAAATCAGCCTTTAGCTGGGAAAGTGCTTTTTTAAAGTAAAACATTGCTTATGGTTGAATGAAGAAGGGGTAATGTTAAGGTGTACCTAATACTATTGACCCCAAAACTTGTGCTTCTCCAGAAGAATGAGATGAGTGTCAGAGTTTAACTGAGGGCACAAAAGGAATACCAAGTTCCTAGGTGCTTGAAGCCATTTCAGATATCAAGTTCTGAGAACAAATGTACTTTCAGATCATGGTTAAATACACAGGAGTGGCATTCTTTCATTCAGTACATTCCTTGATTGTCTTAACTTTTCAACTTGGGGACTTTACTTCATTCATTTGCTCTTTTATGCCAGACTAACTTTGTGTTCATGGATACACACAGAGAGAGACACATAAATTTATATAAACATACAACTGTATGTATATTTAAATGTATTAGAATATTCAAATGACATGTGTTTTCTATAACCAGATCTCCCCAATTTTTCACCAGCGTGACCTGATCGAGACCTGGTAATTAATCAATAACAGCTAAAACACATTTTGCAAGGCGATATGCTTTGTGTGCAATGTGAACTTTTCTCACTTAACATCACAACTAACTCCTCTGTGTGGTTTGAGGCAGCATGTCCTCATTTACAGATGAAGAAACTGAGGCCAGCCCAGGGTTTTATGCAAGCCATTGCTTGCTTTAACTGACAGTAATTGAAAGACAAACTTTTGTTTTATAAATTAGAGCTGTGCCTGACATGTTGGTACTTTGGAACTGCTCCCTTTACATATCAAGAAAATATGTGCTACCCTCTCTGGCTCAAATGCTATTTCCTCCCAGTCTTTCACCTCGCTAAAATTTCTTACTAATTTTTTAAGTCTCAGCTCAGGATTACTTCTCTGAAGAAGATATCTGTGGTGACTAAACTGTGGGTCAATTTCTTACTTAACACCCTGCACATAGCTTTATCTTAAGGACTTTAAACTCTGAGATTTTTAACAATGACTTGTTTACAGTTGTATGGTCAGCTCCTAATATGGACCTGCCATAGAATAAATATTTGACGAATGAATACATGAATGAGTTCCCTACATATTAAATTGTTCTGAATTAGGTTAGAATTACATGTTGGTCATGCAAAGTGTTGCAATAAAAGATAAAGGGACAAAAATATCCTGAAGAAGGAAAAGGCATAGCTGATCCATGAGGCACACAGTTTGAGCATAAACATACCCACAGAAAAAAATGGTATCTGCTTAGAAAGCAGAAAGAGAACAGTAAGTGAGACAACCTGAACAGCTAATTGCTGAGAGCGTGAAGATTAAAACTGGGACTAGAGGAGGATGAAATAAAACTGAAGATATTTTCCAGAGAAAGCTGTTAATCCCCAAATTTCTCTTTCTGATATATCTAGGTGTTTTGGAACTAATGTCAATCAAAGAACTCAATTGTGTTCTTTAACTATGATAAGCCTACAAGTAGATTGAATATTGCTATTTTTAGCAGTATGTAAATGTTCTATAAATATGCTAAACATGACTTTACAACTACTTACAGGCATTCATCCTGCCTGTCATTATCAGTAACAATAAGTAGAGACAAGGATTGAATTTATGGGCACTTATTCAGACGCTGGTGATCTGAGAAGAAGGCAGGTTATGTATCCTAAAAAACCATCTTACCATCCCATCTCAAGATGACCTTTTTTCAATAAGAAGAAGGAGTAGGTAAAGGCTTTAGGAAAAAGTTTAATTGAATAAGAGTTTCAGTCTGAAGGTGATTTTCCTAGTGCTTCTTTATCTGTTGATCAATAATTCTTTATCTACATCATAGATGTTCCCTCCCTGGCACACAATGGTTCAGATACCATCTACAGGGATGGCTTACAGACCCCTGGAGCACAAAGGTTGAATTGCTTGTTTCCGTCCTAGAGTCATGTGGGTCATGCATTCCAGTTCCTGGAATAATAGCTTTCCACATGTGTTAATCACTTCAGCCTATCAACTATGACTGAAACTAAAAAATTTTTTTAACTAATTTTTATTGTATTTTTTCTATTACCATTTATCCCTCTTATACCCTCTTCTACCTCCATTCTGTTGTCCATGGGTCCCTTTTCTTTTTTGCCCAGTCCCTATACTTTCTAACAACCACCCTACCCCCAGATCTATCAACCTGCTTTCTATCTATGGGTCTGTCTCTATTCATTAGTTCAGTTTGTTAGATTCCACATATGAGTGAAATCATATGGAATTTGACTTTCGCTGACTGACTTATTTCACTTAGCATAATGTTTTCTAGGTCCATCCATGCTGTTCCAAAAAGTAAAATTTTCACTGATGATGGGTTAATATCCACAATTTATAATGAACTTATAAAAATCAACACCCAAAAAACAAGCAACTTGATTAAAAAATGGTCAAAGGACCTAAATAGACACTTCTCCAAAGAGGACATACAGATGGTCAATAGACATATGAAAAGATGCTCAACATCACTAGTCATCAGAGAGATGCAAATTAAAACCACAATAAGATATCACCCCAACACCAATCAGAATGGCCATCTGTGGCAGGGCTCTGCCTGCAGGGCCCACCCACTGGCTGCCATGGATGAGAATAAGTCTACCAAGACATGATCTGCTTGGGGAGGAAAGGTGGCTGATCTCTCAAAGGAGAAGGGCCAAGAGCCTTTTCCTCAATGGGCTTTTATTGGGTTTGTTTTGCACAGGAATACAGGCTCATTAATCATTGTCAGGCAGTAAGGATCAAACAATAGATAACAAACAAAGAATTCTGAGGGCCTATTTTGAGTCAGGGTCAGACAGTTAAAGAGCAATAAAATTTGAGGAACAAACTCACTTCTTGCTTGGACCCTTATTTAATTGATAGTGTTCTAAACAAAGCAGGTTTCACAGTATTTTACATATTCTTTCTTAGGCCTGATTGCCCTAGGGAACCCACCCTTTCCAGCACAGGGCGGCACCAGCATTGTTTCAGGCTTAAGGCATTCTCTGAGGCTTAAGTCAGGCAGGGAAACCAAGAGATTATCAGGCTTCTTGCAGACAGAATGAGGACTCAGGCTATGTCAAAGCTGAGGGTCCATCACCCCTTTCTGCTGTAGTCCCCCAAGTCCTTCCTTGGGGCCTCCACGTCATCGTGCCTGTCTTAGGTCATTCCCACCTTGGGGAATCTTACTCATCATTGGCTAACTAATCAACCATCTGGGGCCAGTTATGGATGAAGTAAAAGGAGCAGAATTGGTGCCTCTACCAGGGAGATAAGCTTTGTCTCCTTAGTGTCTTAGAGTCCAAACGTCCCTTACTCAGCCTTAGCCATGGGGATTACAGCTCCTGAAACCAGGCAGGGCAGTTCCCAACAGCCATCATCTATATATTAACAAACAACAAGTGCTGGCAAGGATGTGGAGAAAGGGGTACCCTTTTGCACTGTTGGTGGAAATGCAGACTGGTGAAAAAGCACTGTGAAAAGAAGTATGGAGTTACCTCAAAAAATTAAAAATGGAACTGCCTCATGACCTAGTAATTCCACTTCTGGAAATTTTTCTAAAGAAACTGAAACACTAATTCAAAGGAATATAAGCACCACTATGCTCATTGTAGCATTACTTATAATTGCTAAGATATGGAACCTGCCCAAGTGTCAATCAGTAAATGAGTGGATAAAACAACTATGGCACATTTGCACAAGAAATGCTACTTGACTATAAAAATGAAGCTAAAATCTTTAACTTTTGAGTTTCCCTACTGACTGCATTAGAGAAGAAAGTTACCCAATTCATAGAATGTTTCACTTCCACATCCACACAGCAAAACCGTAGGTCTCGCTAACATGGCATTTTATTTCAGAATGGTAAGAAGAAAGCCACATAGCACATATTCAAAGTTATTGAATTTTTATAAAATCAAAGTAGAGGTCAGAAGTATGGTGGAATCTTTTCCCAATTGATAAGGAAGAAATATTATTAAGGCTTTATACAATGGTATTGTGGGAAGATGGCAAACTAGGCTCAACCTTTCCTATCTTCCTATCTTAGCCTCACTTGGTGATGAGGAGTTTGGGCAAACTGATCTCTACAGTTACCTTCACTTCTAAAATCTATGCACCATCTTGCTTTGTAATGTTTCTTCTTCCAAATAGCTAAAGTCAGGCTCTTTAGTTATTTTGTTGGTCACCCATATACTGTCTCTGGTAAGCAAATACTCTCTCATCATTTAGTATGAATTCTTGTTAGAATTCCTGGGTGAAGATGGTCAAGAGCAGACTTTGAAAATGGACAAATGGTACATTCATTGGAATTTGTCCATTATCAACTATGTGAACTCAAGGAAGTTTCTCAACCTCTGTAATCCCCTCTTACCCCACATGTGAATTGGGTTTAATGACAGAATCATACTCATAGAGTTGTGTTGTAGTATTAAATGAGATAATGCACGTAAAGTGTTACACATTGATTAGCAGATAAATATTGTTTTATTATTTTTGTTAGTTTTGTGGGAAAGATGTTCAAAGTTTCAAATATTTGAATTTTTATGTGTGAATTTATTTATTTACATATTCTTTCCTTTTATGTCAGAGTGAAACAAGAGGATATGTAAAAAGTAAAGTTTAACCAGTTACTATGGGAACCACCTATTTGGTCTAATTGCTATAGTTATTTTTTATGCTGAGACTCAATTGACTTTAACTGAATACTTGTGAAGTATGAATCTCTGCTAGTTCTGTATAGAACAACTGGATATATCACAAGACGTGTTGTTGAATAAGTCATGTTTTCTTCTTTGCCCATGGAGATGGTGCTTTTTTTTCATTTGTGATCTTATTCCACATATGAGATTCTTCCAGGAATCAATTGTTTGTGGTTTGAGTAAAGGCAGTCCATGATCCTGAGATCATTTCATAGATAGCATTAGTTCCATGGATTGTTTATTTAGAGTGAGGATTTCCTAAATGGGGAATAAGGTATGAAATCCTATGCAAAGTATATAACTGAAGTCAGTTGGTTGCTATTTGGTATTAATATCTAAGTATGCCAGGGGTTGGAACAAATGTTAAGAAAATTCCTTCTGCATATCAGATTCCTTCTGCATATCAGATGCTTTATGTATTTATTTATTATTCACAACTACAATCCTGGCTAGTTAAGTTGTATACATTTTGATTTCATAGATATTATGCTGAAGCTTAAAGAAGTTAAGATAGCTTGCCCAATATTACATAGGTAAGTAATCAAGCAGGCTTGAACCCAGGTCAGTTTTATGCCAGAATATGCAGTGTTTCCAATATACTACAATGGCAAAGTAATATGTACTCACATATAGGTATCCTTCTAGATGCTTATTTTGAAAATAACTCTAAAATAGATATTAGTTTTCCTCAAAATAAAAATTAAAGGAAATACTGTGAAAAGGGAGGTTTTAAAGTGAATCAGATGATGCTGTTTCAGGGAAGAGACCTTTCATGCATTCACTGGATTACTGACATTCATTCATTGGTAATTACATGATACAGCCCTACTTTGTGCCAAACATTGAGCTGGGTGCCAGGATTACCATAGTGAGCAAAAGCAAGATCATTTCTTTTACTCAAATCATTTATGATCTTAGTGAGGACCAATATTAATAACATAACTTAAAATTAGATAATTGCATATATTTACTGTGATCCATGTTTTAATGGAAAAGTATTGGAATCTACAAAAACTATAAAAAGAGACTCTAACCGGTATTGCTCAATTGGTTGGATGTCATCCCACAAAGTGATAGGTCGCCAGTTCCATTCCTGATTAGATCACACGCTTGCCTTGAGAGGTATCCCCAGTTAAGGTGCATTCAAAAGATGCAGCCAATCGATATTTCTCTCTCACATTGAAGTTTCTCTCCCTCTCCTCCCCTCTTTCTAAAAATAAACAAATAAAATCTTTTAAAGGATTCTAATAAGGGAATATGAGCTCATATTTGCTACAAGAGAACAAAACCTGTACGGTTTTGTGAACCAATGTCACCCCAATAAAATCAATAAAATAAAATAAAATAATAAAAATATATAAAAATCAAAAGAATTTTACATCTGAATATTCAAATTTGTAATAATGATGTGATGATGATATAGATAAGCTCATATAATTGAACTTACAATTTTAATAATTATAATTACACTCGTGGCTTTATTAGAATAGTGGGATTACAAAAATTCTCTTTTTTATTTTTCATTTAAAAATGTATTTGGTTACATGGTTTTTTTAAAAAGTGAGAGCAAAATGATTTTAAACATTAAAATATTATGTAAGATTCTTACTGAATCTTGGGAAAATATTATGGTGTGTGAGTGTGTGTGTGTGTGTTGCATAGTATAATTTTTCTCCTTTACTTTTACCTAAATGAACTTTGTACTCCTGATATACCTGATCTTCAGTTTGGGAGGTAAGAAACTACAGCTGCAACTCAGCTGCTATCATCTCCTTTCTTGGCTCATAGATATGATTAAAATAAAAACTGAAAATATGTCCAACTTTGATATAATGGCTACGAGATTAATGCAAAACTATGAAACTCAAACTTCTAAGGTCCTAACTCATTTCTGCTTTTGCTAAGTAATCAGAATAAAGCACAGAAATGAAAATTATTTTGTCAGTCATATATTTGCAATCCTATTAATCCAGGATCAGGAGCAATTACAGGCCCTGGCTGGATAGTTCAGTTGGTTTGAGCATCTCCCCTTATGCCAGGGTTCTGGGTTCAATCCCTGGTCAGGACATATATAAGAATCAACTAATGAATGCATAAATAAGTGGAACAACAAATCAATGTTTCTCTCTCTCCAAAAAAAAATCAATAAGTAAAAAAAAATGTAATGCAATTATGTATTAGAAGACATTTTTACTGATAGATCTTAAATTATGTGTGTATATATGAGCATATATAATGTATATTTATAGATAAATGTATGTATATACTAGTTGTATACTTATATAAATATATGTATTCATAGTAAACATAATACGTTTTTATCTTTTTTCTTGAAGGACATTACTCTTACTTAAATATATTTTGATAACCTCTTTTATTAGAAAAGTAATACTTGTGACATATTTACTGTATAAATTTTATTGATGCAGGTAGAAAAAAAAGAAATTACTAGTAGTCCATAACCCCATCACACAAAGATATGGTATGCTTAAATAGGTAGATGCATGAATAGGCTAAGGAACTACATGTTCCTTACAATGTTCCCATGTCTTTTTCCTTTCCTCTTTCCATTTATACACCCAATCCATCCTCAAAATGACTTCTAAGACAGCTTAAAATAAAAGCTGAATTGTTTTAAGGAATGTGCAATGATAACGAGATTTTAAGTAGAAGTTATGTAGCTACTGACTACCTAATTTAGGGATGTATATTTTTTCTCTCTATCCTATTGCAGGGTATAATTTAAGTTTAAAATGCAAATAAATCAAAGGTGATTTGTTTTTGAACATTCTATGGCTACCTGGAAGTTAATATGAATTCAATAGAGTATTGCAAAATGAAGGTAGCAAGTAAAAGATAGAGCTTTTAGAATATTAACATTACTGAAGTTGTCGTTTTAAAGGCCTTGTGAATGCTAGCTTCATTTGTCCTCCACCAAGTCAACATTCTCTTCTGCCTCTGTCATATTTAATTGACCAGCATTACTGACTGGAAAAAATGGCAGTTACTTTTCTGTTATTGTTGGTTTTCATATGACTATAGATATAAATCTATAGTAAATTGCTCAATCTGAAAAAGTAACATTGAGGGAAAAAAATTCAAAGTAAGTTTTTTATGTGTATGACATTAAAGAATAGGAACTTGGTTAGCAGGAACTCTGCCATTTTGTTTACACATCTCTGATGGGGTTAATATATAGGGCCAGTGCAAATGAGTGTTATATAGCCAAGTAATGATAGCCCGCAGCAAGAGAAACAGAAACGGGGTTGATGTCCTGACATTTATTTGCAAAATAGCTGAACATTTTCCAGGCACATTTTGTGGGTTCTACTGACAAAAGCCCTTCTGTTAGCCATCTTCCATGAAATTCTTCTCAACATGACATCATTGAGGATCCACCTTAGGACACTTTTAAAAATAAAGACCTTTTCAAATTCAGATTGACTTTTTGTCTCTTTCAGTTTTTACTTTATGAAGACACTGAGAGAGAATGAGTGTAGTTCTGAATTTTTGTGAGTATAAAAAAGGTTGGAGATAAAAGGCCCTTTAGTGACTGCTCTCTGCATAGATTGAGATACTTTTACATTTTAAATCAAAATAAGTATGTAAAGAATTTATTATTTTACTGATTTTTTCAGGAGCCTTATAATATTTTAATATTTTATACTGAAAAATAAAGTATCAGCTGACAGTGAGGGTTATTTTTAAAGAAGTGTTTAGGCCTGAGTAACTGAGCTCTCAATTTAACACAGTTGGTAAGTGTTTAGATAGTGAACTAAAATAAAAGTTTTTCTGAAGGAAATAACTTGGGGTGTTTGTGAGGATATCATAACAGAACATCAGGTAAAGTATGCCAGAGAAGGTCAAGGGCTGGTTCTCTAGGCTGAGGGTCAAAGGGAGTCAGGAAAAGGCTTGACATTAAGAAAGTCGCATGATCAGATTGTGAGGAGGGTGGGCGAGTTTGGGAAGAGATAACTCAAGAAGCAATTGAAGTACTCTGGGTGAAGAAAATAAGAGTCTTGCAATAGTTTAGGAAAGGTGATAAAATTTAAGGGTTATTTAGTCTAATGCTTTAAAATAAAAAAATGAGAAACAGGATTTGGGGAAGCTTAAATGTTTGAAAAGAAGGTACAGAGAATAAGTAGCATGGACGGTGGGTAGAAAATAGACAGGGGGAGGGCAAGAATAGTGTGGGAAATGTAGAAGCTGAAGAACTTATGACACATGGACATGAACTAAAGGGGGGGAATGTGGGTGGGAGAGGGTGTGCAGGGTGGAGGGGAATGATGGGGGAGAAATGGGACAACAGTAATTGCATAATCAATAAAATATATTTTAAAAAAAAGGAATGATATCTGACCCAAATAATTAAGGTGTATTGTGTAGAATGCAGACTCAATCTACACTGTCATCTTTTTTTTTTTTAATAATATGGCAAAAAGCCCCTTTTCCATTCTTTTGATTACCTATAACTTCTTACATTCTTCATATTCAGACCAGAATCTGAAAGACGTACTCCATCAAGAGTATGGACAAGATGAAGAAATTAATTCTAGGTATATACTAGAACATTTTCTAACATAGCACTTGACCATTTACTTTCAATAGAATTTAACATATTTAATTTATATTAGTTAGTGAGTCATGTCTTTACCAGAATTTAAAAAAATACAAACTTTAAATAAAAAATATAATTTAACAGCACCTAATTTTATTTTTTTCTCAATTGACTGTGCTGATTTATTATCTTAGTACCTTTTACATTAAAAGATACCTATAATTGATTCCAAACGTTTGCATACCTTTGAATTACTTTCAAAGCATAGTCTCTTCCAAAGAAAGAACAGATGTGATCTAGATTACGTCTCTGGAGATTTCTCTCTTTGAGACACTCCTTCTTAATATCTAGCACAGAGCATGTCTCTGCAAAAGCATCATACTTGACAACTTTTGGGGTGACATCATCCCTCCTCTAAGAACTTTCATAAAAAAACATCCTTGAAGACAACTCCACACAAGCTCAATAAAAGCCAGAGACTGAGCTGATTAAATAATAAAGCAAGGTTGTCCTTTTCTTCCTTAGAAAATGTTTTTATTACTTTGAAAGGAACTTTGGAATTGAATCAAAAATGAATGGCAACCCCTCCCAGCCTAGAAGTTGTGTTTAGATTATTAAAAGGATTTGTCTGATGTTAGTGAAGTTAAAATGGGGAATATGTAGTGCCATTTCAATTTAAAATCTGTATAAGTTTCTGTGTGTAAGTCATATATTAATATTTATTTCCAAATCTTTTAAGATCTTTTTCTATTATGTATTACTAGAGTAATAAGACATTAGAAAGTAATCTAGCCTCAATAACCATAGAGGAATCAAATGCAGATTTTAAGATAAAATGATTTAATCATGTGAATTCTCAGACTTATTTTCTATATTCACCCCTTATATAGAAATAAAAAAAAAGAGATAGAGATAGAGGAACCTCTTTTGGAAACTACATCTTGATAGAATACTATGTAAACTATTAAAATAGAATACTGTATAACTGATCATTTCTAATTCTGCTACTTTTGACATACTATTAAAGTTCATTTTTTATCAGACAAATGCATAGAAAATAATAGAAATGCACTACTTTGTGTCTCCTACGTTTATATAAAAAGTGGATTTATTAAAAATATTTTAGACAATCAGAAACTAAAATCTATATTATTGAGGGAGGAACTCAAATACTTTTAAAATTGTTTATTTTTTCTCTTTTTCATTCTGTTTCCTCTTTTGTTTTCAACTAATTGTTGTTGTCTTCCCAGTTACTCTCATATCCCACTATGGCTTTGAAAATTAACTTTAGATACATTCCAAAACAACTCTACACTCCATCATCATTAGCAAATGTTATCCCAGCCTGACCCTTTGGTTAGACAGCCACCAAGAGATGAATGTTTTATGAGACTTCACCTTTAATAGATTACCTCTGCCCTCGAGACAATTATAAATCTGCAGCCCTTCTTTCCTACAAATCTATGTCTTTCTTTGCATTTCCAAATCAAATGATTTGACTTACAAGTTTTTTAAACTTTGATATCACCATAGCCATGATATGGTAATTCTCTATTGCTCATCACAAATCTCCTAAGCCTAAATTAAAAATATGGATTTGAGATGTTTCCCAATAGAGCGGCAAGCTGGGAAAGGACATGTACTAGGAATTAATCTTATTAGCACAAATTTCCCCAGGCACATTTTGTGAACCTCAATTATATATGTACCGGTCTCTTCTACTAAGTTAGCTCTTAGAGGGCGCAGGTCATGTGTTTTTAAAATTTTCTTCAGTATGTCCATTGTAATGCTTTGCACAAATTAGATGACCAACACAACTTGGCTCTCCTTGTTGCTGCTGGTGATGGTTTTCCTCTCAGCCTTAGTTATTTATGTGACTGCATGGTTGTCTAAATGGTTTCCTGGCTTCTAGGCTTTTTTAATCCAATTTATCTCACATAGCATTACCAACTGGAGAACTATATCCTGTTATTCTGCTGCTCAAAAGCCAGTCCATTCTTGGTAGGGTTTCACCAGACTTTTCACTTCCTTTCTTACACATTAGGGTGATACTTAAATTTTTTACTATGAACATGTAGGTTTATTTAAATATAATTAGGAATAAAAGCTAAAGCACAGAGCCCCGAACAGGATGGACCCAAAGAGGCCCACTCCAAAACACATCATAATTAAAATGCCAAAGGTTAATTAAATACAAAGAGAGAATCTTAAAAGCAGCAAGAGAAAAGCAGTCAGTACCTACAAAGGAGTTCCCATATGACTATCAGCTGATTTCTCAAAAGAAACTTTGCAGGCTAGAAGGGATTGGTGAGAAATTCAGAGTGATGAAAAGCAAGGACCTACAACCAAGATTACTCTACTGAGCAAAGCTGTCATTTAGAAGCAAAGGACAGATAAGAGCTTCCCAGACAAGAAAAACTGAAGGAGTCCATCACCACCAAACCAGTATTATATGAAATGTTAAAGGGTCTTCTTTAAGGAAAAGGAGATCAAAAATATAAAGAATAAAATGGCAATAAATATATATCTATAAACAACTGAATCTAAAAAAAAAAAAAACAATAAATAAACATGCAGAATAGAAACAGAATCATAGATATAGAGAACATTTTAATGGTTGCCAGATGGGAGGGAGGTCAGGGGGATGGGTGAAAAAGGTGAAGGGATTAATAAGTACAAATTGGTAGTTACAGAATAGTCATGGGGATATAAAGTACAACATAGGAAATAGAGTAGCCAAACCATGTATATGCCTGACGCATGTACACAGACAATGGTGTGGGGATTGTCTGAGGGAGTCTGGGGGAGGATGTGGAGGGAGACAAAGGGGGAAGATGTGGGCCAACTGTAATAGCATAAACAATAAAATATAATTTTAAAGAAAGAAAAGTTTAAAATATTTAAAAGCATAAACAATTGCTATATTAAAAGAATTTTGAATATAAATTATAACATTTCTGGTTCCCAAATGAATATCAGTCTCTGCACTTGAATCTGTTGCTGCAAATGACCACATTATATATCAGTCATTGTGAGATGAGAGATATACATAAACAGACATAAACATACATGTGTAAAACCAATGCACAAGGTTTTTAATGCATCTGTATGCTTCCCATTTCTTATATTTTATACATAAACATTTATTTTTAATAAACAGTTTCATATACATATATCTAATATCTATGACAAGAAAGAGAAGTACCAAAATGCTGCCAGCAACTGTTTCTCTGTAACAGGATAATTTGTATATTTGCATTTGTGCATTTTTCTGAAATTTGTTTATAGCTTTAATCAGAGTCTTCAAGACATAGCCAATCACCCAAAAATTAAAATCTGCTCTTCTTAGCAAACTTTAAGTTTCAGACAATTAGTTTATTGTCCTTATTTAGAAAAGAGTTACACTAATCCCACTCTCCTTGCTATTGCTGATGGCCACTCATGTTTCCTTCAATGTCCTTTTTCCCTTTCTCACAGGAAATCATTGTTATCTAACCTCTCTGTGGAGACCCATACCATATACCCACTTCTTACTCTTCATAAGTCACCCCCAAATTACTGCTGTTGAATTTTAAGAGCACTAATGATCAGATTAGGCGTTGATCACTTCACGCCAGTTTGGTTCTATTTTTTAATGGTAATACATGACTTCTTTCTATCTGGATGGTAAACTAACCAAATACAGGAAATATGTCTTAATCAAAT
This sequence comes from Glossophaga mutica, assembly GCA_039655065.1. NCBI lineage: Eukaryota > Metazoa > Chordata > Mammalia > Chiroptera > Phyllostomidae > Glossophaga > Glossophaga mutica. Next base: position 83,398,064 of record CM077304.1, read on the forward strand.
CTCTATCTGTGTTCCTTTTAGTCTAACAGGTAATATTTGATATATGAGCTGAGCTCACCTACCTGATAAAGGAAAAACCAGGAGATACATGTAATGCTGTAAATGTGATAGGAACATTTTATTCTCAAATTATTGAAAAAAGTAAATGATAAACTCATGTTCCATTTATTCTACCCAGAACCCATAAAGTAGCCAGGGAAGGTGTGTCTGATAATCTGGAGATTTTATGTAAGTATGCATACTTATGTGCTTTAAAGACATTTTAAAAAAACATTTTAAAACTAAATAATTCAAGACAACAGGAAAGTATAAAGATCAGAAATGTCAAACTCAACCTTTCTAATCCCAAGGGAAAGTGGGAAAGTAATTTCTCTCTCTTTTATCTCTCTCTCTCTCATTACCGCTATAATATAAGAATAAACTTTTAGATAAGAGAGCGAGTGTTTATACTTACTACACAATACATTATATGTAAACAAACGATTTAATTGGTCAATGTGCCAGGGAGTTCTACTTGACCAATGACACCTGATCAAATTTAGTAGTGAAGGACATGGGCTTTGGTTCCAGATAATTCTGAACTTGAATTTTGAATCAATTACTTAATGACCCTAAACTGGATCAAGTAAATTATCTCTCTGAACCTCATTTCCCTCATTTATAAAATGGGCTTAAAATTATTGCCTCATAGTTTACATATATATACACAGTAGTCTTTTTTCTTTTGAATTCATCTGATCTTCAAGTTGACCAAGTCAAGAGCTATTAAGTGGTTGATTCAAAATTCAAACCTATAATTACCTGGGGTGGAAGGCAAAAGGTTAAAGGAGGCCATATATGGTGATGAAAGATGATTTTACTTTGAGTGGTGGGCATACAATGCAACATACAGATCATGTACCATAGGAGTGTACATATGAAACCTATATGACCCTATTAACCAATGTTACCTCAATAAATTTAATTTTAAAAAAGAAAAGAAAGTATGGCACCATGCTAGGAACATGGTAAAAATGCAATGAATGTTATCTATTTTTTTTTTTGTAAGACTTTATTTATTTGTTAGAGAGGGGAAGGGAAGGAGGAAGAAAGGGACAGAAACATCAATGTGTGGTTGTCTCTCACATTCCGCCTACTGGGGACCTGGCCTGCAACGCAGGCATGTACCTTATTTGAACTGGTGACCCTCTGATTTGCAGGCCAGCATTCAACCACTGAGCCACACTAGCCAAGGCTACCTATTCTTATTGATATTACTAACCTTGTTTCTATCTGATCAACATAAATGTCCCATTGCCTTAGTGCTGAGCATAATGTTTGTGTACTCTGCCCTCTAAGTTTGACCACTGTGTGCCTTTCTAGCCTCTTGCCTCTTCTTGGCTTGGCTGCCTGAATTTTTACCCAACTTGTCATCAGTTGCCAAGCTCACCAAGCCATTTCAAGCCCTTTTTAACCATTATACCCATTGTCTACTCTGCCTGGAACATCCCTCCTCTTTGACAATCTTACTCACTCTTTAATCCCTACTTTAAAAAAGAGTCTTTCAAGTCTTCATACCCTAATTGTGACCCTCTGAAGAGACTACAATTTATCATCTTTGTTTTCCTGGTGGCTGACATGAGTAAATTTTAAATAAATGTTGATTAAACTCAATTGAAAACCAGATCATTCTGCAAGGCTCTATAGAGTTCAGAATCCCTCCTAAATTCCCTTTATCAACTATCACCAAAACCAACATAAGACTACTTGGATGGACCTTGAGAATATTATGTTAAGCAAAATAAGTCAGTCAGAAAAAGCTGAGAACCCAGTGATTTCAGTCATGTGTGGGATACAAACTGAAACTCACAGACACAGACAACAGTACGGTGGTTACCAGAGGGAAGCGTGTGGGGAGATAGCAAAGGCTAAAGGGGGCCAAATCAATGGTGATAGAAGATGATTTGACTTTGGATGGTGGGCACACAATGCAATATACAGATCATGTATCATAGAAATGTACACTTGAAACCTATATAAACGTATTAACCAATGTTACCCCAATACATTTAATTAAAAATAAAATGAAATGAAAAATAAAATAAATAAAAGCAGGGAATTTTGGGTAAAACAGATTTAGGTATGTGTCCTCTGCTACCTATACAGTCTTAGACAGGTTATTTATTACCTGAGTTCAAACTTCTGACTTTACAAACTGAGGTCATTTAAAGCTATCTTATAGGGTTGGCAGGATGGAGTAAAAGAGAAATGTCAAGTGTCAGCATAAGAAATATCTTAACCTGTAAAGAATTTTAAGAGTTTATTTGAGCCAAACTGAGGACATACACTGAGGAGCAAGAGCTCAAATACTTCAGAAAGTGATAGCTTCACAGTTCTTCTTATGCATTTGAAATGAGAAGAGAAGTAAAAGAGTACATGAGGGTGGGAGAAAGAAAGGTAGGTTGGATTACAGAATAGTTAGGATTATGTACTTTTTTGAAGGTGGTTATGTTTATTTCAAAGGTGTGTTAATCTAGATGTGTGAATATAATGGGCAGGGGTTGCTTAAGGCACAGATAAACTTTTTGCTAAAATACATTATATGCCTGGGGTGTCATTACTCATCAAGACCTGCCTACCCAGTTAGGAATTTATCATTAGATCGCCCTGTGAGATTACTTTCTGTAGCACCTCTTTTTGTCCTAAAAGTAACAAAGAGCTTGGGACATTATTAATATTTAACAGAATGGTTGTTGTGCTATTGGTGTCCTGGATGTTTTCATTGTTGCTGTTAGATCCTTCTTATCATTACAGCCTTCGATATCTTCATCACCCAACCCTTTCACCATCAAGTGTCAGAAAATCCATTGTGAAAGGACCAGAAATGGAAAAATGTTAACCTAAGCCAAGGACCATGCCATCCCTTCTGCACTGGGATTTAAGATCCAATGAGAAATGCTAAATAAAAGCCACAAAGTTATTGAGAGAAGACATATGCCTTGCCCCTAGAACTATGAGAGAAATGAAGAACAGGAGGTTGGAAAAGGAAAGACAAGTTGGAAGATTATCTGTGTCTTTAGATGGTAGTGACTGTTACTTGTAAGCAACTAGTAAAAATGAGATACATAGGGAAAGATTAGATAAGGGCAACTGGGAGGTCCTATATAGCAGGCTAAAATAATCAGGATCCAGTGAAATAATAAATCAATCATCTAGAATAATGATTGTATTAGTTTTCTATTGCTGCATAACAATTTGCCACTAACTTAGTAGCAAACAACACCACCCACTTTTTACCTCACCGTTTTGTAAGATAAACATTGAGAACAAAGTGAGGAGGTTCTCTGCTTGGAGGTCACATATGCTAAAGTCAAAATGGTGGTTGGGCTGGGTGCTTATCTAGACAGTCTGAGAAAGAGTATAATTCCAAACTTATTTAAAGTGTTGTTAGAATTCAATTCCTTGCAGCTGTAGGACTGAATCTCATTTTCTTGTTGGCTATTATCTGGGGTTTACTCCAGGCTTCTGGAAGCTACCTACTTTCCTTCTAACATGACCCCCTCCAACTACAAGGGCAGGAACAGAGCACTGAGTCCTTCTCATGCACCAAAGCTCTCTGAGATCTTATTCTGCCATTAGCCTAAGAAAAAGTTCTTTTTCAAAGGGCTTATGTAATGATATTAGGCCCAGTGGGAAAATCTTCCTATGTTTTTGGTCAACTGATTAGCTACCTTATACATCTGCAAAATTCCTCTTGCCAGGTAGAGAAACAAACAGAGGAGTAACACTAGTAGCCTACAGGTGTGGGGGCCATCTAGAATTCTGTTTACCGTGAAGATCCTGGCTACTGTGTAAGACAGTAAAGAAAGTTTCCAAATGCATAAAGATCACTCAGGAGCTATTTTAGCAATTGAAACTGAGGTGTTAAAGGTCTAGTTAGTTAATAATAGCAGCTTGTTATGCACAAGACCCTGTTTATGTTTTCAACTCATGGAATCTTCACAAAGTCCTTATGAATAGCAATAGTACCTCTATCATAAGGAGACAACTGAAGAAATTAAAGCTTGATAAAGTTAAGAAATGTCCTTAATTTCACACAGCTAGTAGTTTGTAGATCTGGAGTTTAGATTCAGACAGACTCCAGAGTCTAAGCTCTCAACCATAATCCTATCTATTATATTTTCCCTTAGTTGAAAGGCTGGGGACACATGGACAGGATGAAGACAGTAGGACAATCAGCCCCTCAGTTCTGTTTGAATCATCTTCATGTTCTACATTTCCATTTTGATTTATTTGTATATTGAACATGGACTACAGATAAAGTATTTTGCTGGGTACTTTTAATGAAATATACCCTAACTCATCCAATTCTCACAATACTATAATTTTCCCAATATTAGAAATAAGAAAATAGAGGCCTCAGACTCAGAGCTATGAGTAGCAGATGTGGACTTTGAGCTCTAGTTTGCCTGACTTGGAAGTACTTTTATTACACTATATGATTGATGTTAGACTTGGCATGTTCAAAGCTCTGAGAAGCAGAAACATGTAGTAGCTATACACAGAGAAGCTAATGCCTTACTGACTATATTTGAAGCCCTTCTCTCTGGCCTCCATTTTCTAATTTGTAAAAGGGGGATATTTCCTGTTTTATAGAGACTATAGCAAAAATTAATGAATTATTATAGGAAAACCCTTAGAACCATGCCTGGTATATAGTAAAAACTAAAAAACTGTGAGCTATGAGAAAAGTCTGGAAGAAATACTCGGTATAGACACCTATAAATTAGTTTTACCTGTTCATTATATTATTTGTATCATCAAAAGCTGATGATACCAGAGAATGGGGATTAGTTAAATTATATAGAATAACAATGTTGCTCAGTGGGACTAGCTAATTAGTCTAGAGTTGAGGAGAAACTGAATTTTGTTGGATTTTGAAAACCTGGAGGGCATATGAAAGTAGCAGAAAGGTGAAAGCTCTGTATGTAGGTCATTTGCAAAAGGAATGAAAGAAGAATGATAGACTGCTTGGGACAAATTAGGTAGATTTTCTGATTTGGGGAAATGAGTGAATAGTATAGCATAATTCAGGTCAGAGTGTGAATTCAGGTCAGAAAGTTGAAGCAATAAATACCTTCAAAACAACTTACATCTTTGTATTAATTTACTCATTCACTGATAAACATTCATAGAAGACCTCCAAAGTGCAAGATGAATCATAAATCTCTTACTTTCAAAGAACTGATAAACTAATAAAGGAATTAAGATGTGCACACCCTTACAATTTATGGTAAAAACTTGTGTGAGTCACAATGAGACATAGGTGAAGTTGCAATAACATTCAGAGGAGGGAGAGATTGCTTCAAACTAAGAGAAATTGGGAAGTATTTGTAGACATGATGGCAAACTGAAAGAAGAGGAATTGAAAAGATGTTTGAAATAGGAATTATAGGATGAAAGGGGTTATGCCTTGGACCTCCAGATGTGAGAGTAAACCTGGACCTTAATTAGAGAAACGACAGTGAAAATGAAGTTTAAAAAAAGGCATATAGGAGGAAGATGTTTGGGGATAAAATGAACAAAAATTGACAACTAAAGGGATTTTGGCATAAGGAAAGAAAAGTAAAAATTTATGAGGGTTTTGATTTCAATGATTAGAGAGTTGTTACAATTGGCAGAAACAGGTTCTGGCCAAGATGGAGGTGTAGGCAGATATGTTTCACTTTCTCACACAACCAAACTAAGGATAACAACCAATTTAAAAACAAAAAGCAGCCAGAACTTCCAGAAAATCAAACTCTATGGAAATCCAACAACCAAGGAGTTAAAGAAGAAACATTTATCCAGACTAGTAGGAGGGGTGGAGATGGGAAGCCAGGGTGTAGAGGATGCATGTCAAGGCAGTGGCTGGAAGACTGGGCAGGTGTGATGGCAGCTGGTGGACTGGGAGGTACCACATTTGCTTGTGGATAAGCCGGGAGGAGCAACTGGGGAGTGAGACAGACCATACAACCCAGGGTTCCAGTGTAGGAAACTAAAGTTTCAAAACCTCTGGCTATAAAAATCTGTGGGGGTTGTGGTGGTGGGAGAAACTCCTAGTCTCACAGAAGAATCTGTTGGACGGGGCCCATGGGATCCTAGAATGTACACAAGCCCACCCACCCAGGAATTTGCACCAGAAAATGTTCAGGGCAGCACCTGAAAATGTACAATCCCCTTGTGGGAAGCTGGGGAAGTGACTGAAACTGGGATGAGAGCCTAGCAAGTGGCATTGTTCCTTCTCTGACCTCTCCCCCATGCACAGCACCACCCTGCAACAAAGTGGGTTACCACACCCTAGTGAATACCTGAAGTTCTGCCCTTTAGAATTCTAAAGGGCAGAGCCTTAGGTATTTACCATATTCAAATCAATCAACATGATATACTGCACTAACAAAATAAAGGTTAAAAAAATCATAGTATCATATCAATAGATGCAGAAAAGCATTTGAAAAGAAACAACATTCATTTATCATTAAAACACTCAATAAAATGGGTATTGAAGGAAAGTACTTAACATAATAAAGGCCATATATGACAAACCCTCAGCTAGTATAATATTTAATAGTAAAAAACAAAGGCTTATTCTTTAAGATTAGGAACAGGATGTCTACTCTTACCACTATGAATCAACGTACTACTGAAACTCTTAGCCAGAGCTATCAAGCAAGAAAAACAAATAAAATGTATCCAGATTTGGGAATAAAGAAGTAAAATTGTCACTTCTTGCAAATGACATGATTCTAAACATAGACAACCCTAAAGACTCTACCAAATGACTATTAGAAAGAATAACAAGCTCTGGCTGGGTAGCTGTTGGTTTGAGTATTGTCCTGATACACTAAGGTTGTGGGTTTGATCTCTGGTCAGGGCACATACGAAAAGCAACCAATGAATGTATAAATAAATGAACAACAAATTGATGGTTTTTTTCCCTCTCTCTTTCTCCCCTCCATTTCTCTTTCTCTAAAAGCACTAAATACATAATATTTTAAATTACATTTTATTGCTTATGCAAAAATGTCCCAATTTTTCCCCCTTTCCCCCCTCCACATAGCCCCACCAACACCCTCAGACAATATCCACACTCTTGTCCATGGGTCAGGCATATACATTCTTTGTCTGCTCTATTCCCTGTGCTGTATTTCACATCCCCATGACTCTGTAACTACCAATTTGTACTCCTCAATCCCTTTAAATTTTTTGCCCATTTCCCAAACTCCTCTCCCATCTGGCAACCATGAAATGTTCTCTGTATCAATGTTTCTGTTTCTGATCTAATTGTTTGTTTACTTGATTTTAGATTCAATTGTTTATAGATATGTATTTATTACCATTTTATTATTCATAATTTTTTTCTTCTTCTTCCTCATCATCTTAAAGAAGACACTTTAATATTGTTACCAAACAGCAAGTGGGGTCCTGCTGCCTACCACTATCCTCTAGGCAAAATTCTAAAGGCAAAGTTTTGGTGATAAAGGAAAGGAGTCTTTACTCAAAAGTTACACGATTTTGCATAACAGCTCTATACATGTAATAGTCACTTAAGACTATTGATTAAGGTTGAATTCTTTAACTTTTTAGTTACAGCTTTAATCACTTAAACCTATCAATTAGGACTAAATTATTTAACACCTGAGTTCCCCTATCATTCCTCTTGTTAGTCTTTAATTAGTTTATTTTTATAAGATTAGTTTTCAAACTAAAACAACATAAGATACAAAAGTTGCACAATTTTGGAAGAATGGCAGATCTCTCCCTCAGAGCCCATCCACTGTATAACACCCAGAGAAGAATAATCTTAACAGTTACCTGGCAGGGGAGATACCATGTTCATGAAGGTGGTTTTCCCAGGGTGAGGCTCACCCATTGCACTCCAGGTGTGCTGTCTCCTGCGATTTCTCCAAATGTGGGAAACTCAACTGCATAGTTTGCAGTAGTGGGGGACTGCACTCTCCCCTGGTTAAAAAAATAAAAATAAAAATAAAATAACATTGACACTTTCTGCCAGTAAAGCCTGATCCTAGGCTGTGCCTGGAGTTGCTTCTCCCATTTAAAATACTGTTCCTTGAGAAACACAGGCAGTTGCAGCACGATCATCCAGGCATCCTCAAGGAAGAGCGCCAGAGAGCCAGTCTCTGCCCACCTTTTATTTGAAATCTTCTGTCCCATAATCCCATGTACTCTGGAGAGGCTCAGCTTCTCAGCCCATCTCCTCCTAGACTATTTACCATTGCCTCAGGCAACCTCCTCTTACAACCTCTCTCTACTCCTCCCCAGTGATCTGTTTAGATCCCTCTGTATCAACATTTCATATAATAGTATTTTGGTGCAGGAGCCCCATATTTCACTCTAAATTGCTCCAGATGCAGCACTAGCAGCAGCCAGCCTTGGTTTACAGTTCGCCCTTGTTGGGGCACCTCCAAGCCCAGCATAACTAGCAGGCATCTGCAGACCGCTTTATAGCCTGTGTTGTGTGACACTGAACAGAACACAGGTAGTGGCTAACCTTGGATGTACCAACAACAATCAGGTCTCAACTACAACAAGAAGGTATACACAGCCCACATGCTTGGTACACCTTGGGTATCCAGCTTGGGTAATAAAGTTGCTGTACTGCTGGACTCTACAGGATACCTACTACATAGTACCATTCTACTATGTAGAGAGATACTGGCAGATGTAACAACTTTATCCAATACACAGAAACAAACACGGAGAGACTACCAAAATGAGGAGACAACAAAACATTGCCCAAATGAAGGAACAGACAAAGACTCCAGGAAAAAAAAAAAAAAAAACTAAAAAAAAAAAAAAAATGGAGAAAAGCAATTTATAAGCTGCAATGTTAAAAACACTGGGAATAAGGATGTTCAATGAACTAAGTAAGAACTTCAACAGCATAAAAAAGGACCAGTCAAAAATGAAGGATAACTAACTGCAATAAAGAATAAATCACACGGAATCAAACAGTAAAGTGGATGAAGCCAAGAATCGAAGCAGCAATTTGGAATATAAGAAAGTAAAAAACAACCAGTCAGAATAACAAGAAGAAAAAAGACTCCAAAATAATGATAGTGTAAGGAGCCTCTGGGACAACGTCAAGCATACCAACATTTACATCATGGGTTTGCCAGAAGGAGAAGAAGAAGAGCAAAAAATTGGAAACCTGTTTTAAAAAATAATGACAGAAAACTTCCTAAACATGGTGAAAGTAATAGACATAGAAGTCCAGGAAGCACAGAGAGTCCCAAACAAGAAGACCCATACCAAGACATATCATAATTAAAATGCCAATAAAGAAATAATTTTTTGCTGAAATCCATAATGGTGGAGGAGTCAATGGAAGCTACACTAATCTTCTCTCATGACCAGTATTGAATTACAACTAAATTGTAGAGAAATCGTCCAGAATAACCAACTGAACACTTGCTGGAGAGAAACCTTATAACCATGGATAAATGGAAGAAATCACTTCACCACAACATGACTGGTAGGGAATGCAGAGAGGCATGAGAGGGCTGGCTGGGTACCAGCCAGTGCCTTTACCACTGGCAGCAGGTGAAGTGTTGGAGGGATATTTCAGGGGCAAGGGGTTCCCCCTGGGAAGTGTGAGATCCAAATCCCAAGCTGGGTTCCCTGGCCTACAGCACCAGAGCTTGAAAGAAACCCAGATAACAACCAGCTATGGAAAGGAGCAGGGTTTCTATCTGCCATGGAAAGATAGCTGGAGATGAAGAGAGCCTCGTAAAGGGTAAACACACAAAAATTCTGATTGTAGGCACTTAACCAGTGCTCCAGAACAGGGAGGGCAGAGTGGAGTAGAGATGCTTGAGGAGAGGCTGGGGCTAGTGGCTCTGGGGAGAGAACTGAAGGAACAACTACCAGGATCCCTATACTGCGTCACTATCCTGCAGAAGCCATCTTTCTCAGGAAAAGTATGCCTCGCCAAGGGCATCGGACTGAGGGGAATCAATAGTCCTGCCCACAGGAATTACACTGCCCCACCCTGCAGAGCTTAAGCTGGAATGCTTATCACAAACTCATTAGAATAACAAGCAATCAGTTTAACATCTCATTAGTTTAAGTTCTAAGGCACAAAATACAAACAAGCAACCAAAATGTGAAGACAAAGAAACATACCTCAAATGAAAGAACAAAAGAATTCTCTAGAAGAAGAACTAGATGAAATAGAGGCAAGCAATGTATCACATAGAAAATTTAGAGTAATGATAATAAGGATATGCAATAGCATAAAAAAAACATATAAAAGGACCTGTTAGAATAAAGAGTGCAATATCTAAAATATAATAATGTATGAGAAGGAATAAAAAGTAGGTTAGATGAAGCAGAGGATAGAATCAGTGTTTTGTAAGACAAGGTAGAAAGAAACACCCAGGCAGAGCACCAAAAAGAAAGAAATTTAAAAAAAAATCAAGAGAGCTTAAGAAACATTTTGGCCAACATGAAATGTAACAAAATCCGCATCATTGCAATACCAAAAGGAGAAGAGCATGAACCTGGGATTGAGAACCTATTTGAGTTAATAAAAGCCCAAAATTTCCCTAACCTTGTGAAGGGAAAAATCACACAAGCCCAGGAAGCTCAGAGAGTCCCAACAAGTTGGATACAAAGTGGTCTACACCAACACACATCATAATTAAATTGGGAAGGCTTAAAGACAAGGAGAGAATCCTAAAAGCTACAAGAGAAAAGCAGGTAGTTACCTATAAGGGAGCACCAATTAGACTGGCATCTGATTTTTCAACAGAAACATTTAGGCCAGAAGGGAGTGGTAAGAAATATTCAAGGTGAAGAAAAGCAAGGACCTACAATCAAGGTTACTTTACCCAGTGAGGCTATCATTTAAAATCAAAGCAGAAATAAGGAACTTCCCAGATAAGAGAAAGCTAAAGGAGTTTGGTAACAGCAAACCACTACTGCAACAAATGTCACAGGGCTTGTTTTAAGAAGAAGAAAGAGAGAAAGGAAAAAACAGAAGAAAACCATCTAACAATAAAATGGCACTACATAAGTATCTATCAACAATCACCTTAAATGTAAATGGATTAAGTGCTCCAACCAAAAGACAAAGGGTAGTTGAATGTATAAGAAAATAAGACCCATATATATGTTGCATCCAAGAGATTCATCTCAAATCAAAAGATACACATGGACTAAAAGTAAAAGAGTTAGAAACAGATTTCATGCAAATGGAAAAAGAAAAAAGCTGGGGTTGCAGTACTTATATCAGATAAAATAGATCTTAAAAACTAAGGCTATAGTAAGAGACAAAGAGTGGCACTACATAATGATAAAGGGAACAATCCAACAAGAGGACATAATCCCACTAAACATTTATGCATCCAACACAGCAGCACCTAAATACGTAAAGCAAATCTTAATGTACATAAGAGGAGAGTTCTACAGAAATAAAGTTATAGTTGGGGATCTTAACACCCCATTGACTTCAATGGATAGATCTTCTAGACAGAAATTCCACAAGGAGAAGCAGACTTAAACAATATGCTAGATCAAATGGATTTAATTGATATCTGCTGAACATTTCACCCCAAAAGCAGTAGAATATACATACTTTTCAAGTGCACATGGCACATTTTCTAGGATAGACCACCTGTTGAGAAACAAAACAGGTCTCAATAAATTTAAGAAGATACAAATCATATCAAACATCTTCTCTGACAACAATGCTATGAAACTAGAAATCAATCACAAGAAGAACACTGAAAACCACGAAAAGACACGGAAGCTAAATAACGTGTTATTAAACAATGAATGAGTCAACAGCAAGATCAAGGAAGAAATCAAAGGATATCTTGAAACAAATAAGAATGAGGATACATCAGTCCAAAATCTGTGGGAAACTAGGAAAGCAATCCTAAGAGGAAAATTCACAGTATTATAGGCATATCTCAAAAAAAAAAAAAAAAAAAAAAACCCTTAAATAAATAATGTAAGTTCACACTTAAAGCAACTTAAAAAAAGAACAACAAACAAAACCCAAAGTGAGTAGAAAGAAGGAAATAATAAAGATCACAGCATAAATAAATGAAATGGAGTCCAAAAAAAGATACAAAAGATCAATGAATCTAAGAGCTATTTCTTTGAAAAGATAAAAAAGATTGACAAACGTTAACCAGATTCATCAAGCAAAAAAGAGAAAGGGCCCAAATCAAAAAATCAGAAATGAAAGAACATAAATAACTGACACCAAAGGATTGTAAAAAAAATACTGTGAACAACTATATGTCAACAAACTGGAAAACCTGGACAAAATGGATAAATTCCTGAAAGTATATAATCTTCCAAAACCAAATTGGGAAGAATCAGAGAATCTGAATAGAGAGATTATACCTAATAAAATTGAAGCAATAATCAAAAACTCCCAACAAATGCCCTGGACTGGATGCCTTCACGGATGAATTTTAAAAAACATCCTGAGGACTTCCGGCCAAGATGGATGTGTAGGTGGACACATCGTGCCTCCTCTCACAACCAAAATTAAGTACAACAAAAATTTAGAATAAAAAAAAAAAACAACTAGACCAAATAGAAAATTAAATTGTATGAAAGTCTAACAATGATTCACCCAGACCAATAAGAAGGGTGGAGTCGGCAGCCAGCAGAGAGGGATGGCAGCAGGAAAAAGCAGTGGCTAGTGGTCCCAGATGCTCAGGCAGTGGTTACCGGGCGTGGGGTGGCAACGAGCAGACCCAGTGAGGCGCACAAGGCGGCTGGCCACTGTCACACATTTGTGTGCAGATAAATCAGGTGAAAATGGGCAGCAAGACAGACCTCGCAACCCAGGGCCCCAGCGCTGGGAAATAAAGCCTAAAAGCACCGATTGAAAACACTTGTGGGGGTTGAAGTGCTGGGAGAGACTCCCAGCCTCACAGGCGAGTTTGTTGGAGCGATCCACAGGGTCCTAGAATGTACACAAGCCCACCCACACCAAAATCAGCACCAGAAGGGCCCAATTTGCTTGGGGAAAGCGGCAGAAGGGACTAGAATCTGAGAGAGTGCACGGCAAGTGCCATTGTTCCCTCTCCGACCCTTCCCCCACATACAGCCTCGCAACCCAGCCCTTGGGCTGCCCCACCCTGGTGAACACCTAAGGCTCCATCCCCTACTGTGTAACAGCCGAGACCAGACCAAAAACAAAACAAAGCCAAAAATGGCTCAAACTGGAGAACAGATCAAAGCCCCAGAGCCAATTCACCTAAGCAAACAAGAGATAGCCAACCTATCAGATGCACAGTTCAAAGCACTGGTGATCAGGATGCTCACAGAATTGGTTGATTTTAGTAGCAAATTAGATGAACAAATGAAGGCTATGCTAAGTGAAATGAATGAAAATGCACAGGGAACCAATAGTAATGGGAAGAAAACTGGGACTCAAATCAACAATGTGGACCGGAAGGAAAAAACAAACAAACAAACAAACAGAAAACAAGGAAGAAACAAGAATTCAAAAAAATGAAGAGAGGCTTAGGAACCTCCAGGACATCTTTAAATGTCCCAACGTCCGAATAGGGGTACCAGAAGGAGAAGAGGAAGAGCAACAAGTGGAAAACTTATTTGAACAAATAATAAAGAAAAACTTCCCCAATCTGGCAAAGGAAATAGGTTTCCAGGAAGTCCAGGAAGCTCAGAGAGTCCCAAAGAAGTTGGACCCAAGGAGGAGAACCCCAAGGCACATCATAATTACATTACCCAAGATTAAAATGAAGGTGGGAATTCTAGAAGCAGTAAGAGATAAGGGGACAGTCACCTACAAAGGAGTTCCCATCAGACTGTCAGCTGATTTCTCAAAAGAGACCTTGTAGGCAAGAAGGTGCTGGAAAGAAGTATTCCAAGTCATGGAAGGCAAGGACCTACATCCAAGATTGCTTTATCCAGCAAAGCTTTCATTTAGAATGGAAGAAAGTATAAAGTGCTTCTCAGATAAGGTCAAGTTCAAGGAGTTCATCATCACCAAGCCCTTATTATATGAAATGTTAAAGGGACTGATCTAAGAAAAAGAAGATAAAAAATATGACAGTAAAAAGACAGCAAACTCACAGATATTAACAACTAAACCTAAAACAAAAGCAAGCTATGGAAACTACTAGAACAGGAGCAGAAACACAGCAATGGAGATCACATGGAGGGTTAGCAACAGGGGAGTAGGAGGAGGAGAGAGGAGGGAAAAGGTACAGAGAACAAGTAGCATAGATAGTGGGTAGAAAATAGACAGGGAGGGCAAGAATAGTCTGGGAAAAGTAGAAACTAAAGAACTTCAAAAATGGTGTTGGCAAAATTGGACAGACATGTGCAGAAAAATGAAACTAGACCACCTTCTTATATCACACACAAGAATAAATTCAAAATGGATCAAAGAAAAATGTTAGACGCCCAAACCATAAAAATCCTAGAAGAAAACAAAGGCAGCAAAATCTAGGGTATTGCTTGTAGAAAATGTTTATCAGATTTATCTCCCCAAGCAGGAGAAACAAAAGAAAAAAGAAACAAATGGGACTACATCAAACTAAAAAGTTTTGCTCAGCAAAGGAAAACATCAACAAAATAAAAAGACAACCCACAGAATGGGAGAACATATTCACCAATTCATGTGATAAGGGGTTAATATCCAAAATTTATAAAGTACTTACAAAACTCAACACCAAAAAAACAAACAACTCAATTAAAAAATGGGCACAGAACCTGAATAGACACTTCTCCAAACAGGACATACAGATGGCCAATAGACATACGAAAAGATGTTTAATGTTACTAATCATCAGAGAAATGCAAATTAAAACCACAATGAGATGGAATCTCACACCTGTCAGAACGGCTATCATCAATAAATCAACAAATAACAAGTGTTGGTGAGGAAGTAAAGGAAGGGGAACCCTTTTGCACTATTGGTGTGAAGGTAGACTGGTGCTACTACTGTGGAAAGCAGTGTAGATATATCTCAAAAAATTTAAAACACATCTGCCTTTTGACCCAAGGGTCCCCCTTTTGGAAAAATACCTGAAGAAACCTAAAACACTAATTCAAAAGAACATAAGCACCCCTATGTTCACTGCACCATTATTTACATTCACTAAGATATGGTAGCAGCCCAAGTGTCCATCAATAGATGAATGGATAAAACAACTATGGGACATTTACACAATGGAATTCTACTTGGCTGCAAAAGAAAAAGAAGAAAAACTTATCCTTTGCAACAATAAGAGTTGACCTGGAGAACATTATGCTAAGTAAAATAAGCCAGTCAGAGAAAGACTAATACCACATAATTTAATTCATATGTGGAATCTAATGAGCAAACTGCACTAACAAAACAGAGAAAGACTCATAGATAGAGAGCAGATGACAGCTAGTTGGCTGGGACAGATACAGGGTGGAGGGACTGAGCAAAGAGGAAAAAGGACTCATGGACATGGACAATTGGGTGGTGATTGCTGGTGGGAGCAGGTATAAAGGTACTAAATGATAATGGGAAAAAATACAATAAAATTTAATTTAAAAAAAAGGATAACAAGACAATTCCTTGGTAATAAATGAAGTTGGATGATTAATTTTCCTATATTACTAAAAATATTTTTAAATTAAATGTTAAAAAACTATTTTTAAAAAGAAACAATAACAAATTCAGTAAAGTTGCAGAATACAAAATTAATTTATTGTACAAAAATCCATTGAGTTCCATATCCTAAGAATAAAGTATCAGGAAAGAAATGAAAAAACAATTTTATTTGAAATTGCTGTAAAAAGATCAAAATACTTGAGAAAAAACTTAACAAAGGTAGTGAAGGGACTATATACTAAGCTCTGTAAGATGTTGCTTAAAGAACTTGATGGAGACACAAAGAAATTAAAACATATTCTGTGCTCACAGACTGGAAGAATTGACATAGTTAAAATGGTCATATTACCTAAAGCAATTCCAAATGTAATACAATGCTCATATAAACCCCAATGGCATTTTTCAAAGAAATAGAAAAAAATGATCAAATTTGTATGGGACCACAAAAGACCCTGAATAGCCAAAACAATCCTCAAGGGAAAAAAAAAAAAAAAAACAAAGCTGGAAGAATTATCAAACTACAATAATCAAAATAGTATGGTACTAGCAGAAAAATAGACATACAGACCAATAAAACAGAATTGAGAAGCCAGAAAAAACCCACACGTATATGGGCAACTATGTTTGACAAAGAAGCCTAAAACACACAACGAAGAAAGGAAAGGGTCTTCAGTAGACTGTGTTGGGAAAATTGGAATGCTACATGTAAAAGAATGAAACTAGACTGACATTTGACACCATACACAAAAATTAACTAAAAATGCATTAAAGGCTTAAATATAAAATCTAAAGCAATAAAATACATTGAAGAAAATGTTGGTATTAAACTTACAGATCTTGTTTTCAGAGAGGCTTTTATGAACCTGATCCCAAAGGCAACAGAAGTAAAAGCAAAAATAAAAGAACAGTACTACATCAAACTAAAAAGCTTCTACACAGCAAAAGAAACCATCAACAAAACAAAAATCAACCATCTGAATAGATGATATTTACAAACAATACATCTGATAAGGGGCTAATATCCAAAATATCTAAAGACCTCATACACCTTAACAACAACATCCAATTTAAAAACAGCAGAGTACCTGAATAGATAGTTCTCCCAAGAAGACATACAAATGGCTAACAGATGTATGAAAAGATGCTCTCTTCACTAGCTACAAGGGAAATTGCAAATGAAAACCACAATGAGATACCACCTGACACCTATTAGAGTGGCTATTATCAATTAGACAAGAAATAGTAAGTATGGTAGAGGATGTGGAGAAAAACAAGCACTCATATACTCCTGGTGGGAATGAAACTTAGTACAGCCACTATGAAAACAGCATGGAGTTTCCTCACAAAATTAAGAATAGAATTACCATATGACCTAGCAATTCTTCCCTTAGTATCTACCCCAAAATTTGAAAACATTTATTTGTAAAGATATATATACTCTTCTCTTCATTGCTATTCACAGTAGCCAAGACATGAAAAAAACTGAAGTGTCCTTTGATGAATACTACTACTCAGACATAAGAAAGGATGAAATACTGCCATTTCTGACAACATGGATGGATCTTGAATGTATCGCGCTAAGTGAAATAAGTTAGACAGAAAATGACAATAATATATAAAACAGAAAGCAACAAATAAACAAATTCAGAGACACAAACTGAAAGACACAGTATGGTGGTTACCAAAGCGGAAGAGGGTGGGGAGCATGAAGTGAGTAAAGGAGACCAAATATATCAAGATGAAAGGAGACTAGACTTTGGATGTTGAGCACTCAATGCAAAGTGTAGATGCTGTAACATAGAATTGTACACTTGAAATTTATGTAATGTGTTAACCAATGTCACTCCAATAAACATAATTAAAAAATACAAAGTTCTTCATTTACACAGCAGTGCCTTGATGCATGATCACAATTCATTTAATGAGGATGAAAGGGAAAGCTACTAACAGTTACGCTGGAACAACTGGTTTAAATCAAGACTGTCCTGAAAGCAGCTGAGCCGAAAGTTCATTTCTTCAGAGGCCTTGGGAGGAGTGGGGGCAGTCCCAACTGCAAGTCTCCAAATCCTCTGTCTCTGTCAGAGCAGCTCTGCTTTCCTCTGTTTTGTGTGGGTTAGTGTTCTGCAGAAAACCTAATATGAAGATTGAAAACTATTGGCTTAGACAAAAGTTTAAGGTTCAAGAACAAAAAAAGTTTAAATGGAGGACATATTTTTCAGGAAAAGAAAAGACTGCTTCTTTTTTGTTATTCCTCTCTACCTCACAAGACAAGGGATGTTAAAATATTATGAAAGAATGCATGCTTTTTGAATTACAGCTATATTTTTAAACAAACCATTTGTTGGTGATGCAATTGCAAAAGACATCTAAACTTATCATGTCTATATTTAATTTATAGAATTGCATGTTATAAAGGAATGAATAGATTTCTCCAGACTATGTTTAAAATTTACTTGTTAAGTTGTGACTTTGTAAAGCCAGTTTTTATCCTGGATCACATTTTTTAAAAATAATGCTGTGAAAATGAATATTCTTAACAACAGAAACAAATGCAGTGTGAGAATCAGTTGCTAAAGAGCCTAACATTTCCTTTTATAATTCACAAGTGTTGGAAGAAAGAAAAGTTATCCATATAATACATGAATGCCAATAAAAAGAACTTAAGATATCCACAATATTGAATAAGAACTAAAAATTCAATAAAAATAAGCACTGGAAAACCACAACTTATGATCTAGAAAATCATTTAATTCTTATTTATGTATTTCCCAGACTTCAGGTGTTTTCTTTGTTTTAAATTTCATCAAAAATTTGAAATACACACTAGAAAAACTGTTCTTAAATTTGAAATTTGCCCTGGCTGGCCTGTGAACCAAAGGGTCACTGGTTCAATTCCTGGTCAGGGCACATGCCTAAGTTTCGGGCCAGCTCCCCAGTAGAGGGCACATGAGAGGCAACCACACATTGATGTTTTGCTCCTTTTTCTCCCTCTCTTCCCCTCTCTAAAGTTAAATAAATAAAATCTTTAAAAATTTTTATGAAAATTTTTATAGATTAAGTATGTAAGTGGTAACGTGACAACTGAAGTACTACAAGTGGTTTTTATTAAATATTTTGCAGTTCAATTTGTAATTTTGATTTCAGAAGAAACTTGAAATTCAAAATTTTGGAATAATATTGTGTATATTTTTTTCTTCCTCCTTCCCCTCCTCCTCATCCTATTTCATCTTCTTCTTTGAACATTTACCCAGCTCAGTATGTGTTTAAGAACTAAACTTGACACATTTTTCTTTCTCAAGTTTAACTGGTTTTCAAGTGAGGCAAAAAGACAAGTACCATTTCCCCAAATGAGATACTGTTAATAACAGAACTTCCTGTCTAGACCCACTTGGGAAAGTGACTCCTTTTTCTCAAAATTCTAATCCATGAATCAGAATCCTCTCAGAAGTGTGAAACCAACTCTTCAGGCAAGAGGTATCATTCACAACGTTGCAATGTTATATCCATTCACAAGATTTTATTATGTTGAGAAACTATTTTGAAGTTTTGGTGTTTAGACCCAGTCCCCACCCTCAGGATACAGACAATCCTGAGGTTAGACAGCAAAGTGGAGAAGCAAATAAGCAATGGTAAGTGTTATGATGGCAATAGGCACAAGTTTCTCTGGAAAAACTAACAGGAAACTCCTGACCAGTCATTAAGAAATCAAGAAAGATTGGGAGAGCATGTCTGAGATGTGTCCTGAACACTAGTTAAACTTCTTCATAAAAAATCTATGTAAATAGGGATTCAAGTATTTTAGCAAGTTCAACCTTATGTACATTCATTCCCACCTCATTGCCAAGTTCCTGGAACAGCTATCTCCATGCTAGAATCTGGCACACTTAGACACCTACGTTCTAATTCAGAGTAAAGGGGAGGGTTAGTGGACTACTCTTCTGGGAAGTCTAGGATTGGATGAAATGCCCAAGCAAGGTCATGATTTTAGAAGTCATAAGTCAATATAATGAGATATAACTCTTTGTCTACAACTTACATATGCAAAAATTTTAAGGGTAAACTTTTTTTAAATTTAAACCAAATTCCAACTCTAAACCTCAATGTATCAGAATAGTGAAAATTAGATGTCATTTTTGAGGTGCTTCGTGTTTTGCTGGCAAAGTCCTCATCTCTTTCATAGCTCAAGGTTGTAGGCAACCCCTCAACCTTGGGCTATGGGTTGCAGGTTACTGGATATCAGGTCCACGTCACTTACCATGAGGACATTCGTTTTCTAGTCCATGGTCCCCTCCGGTTGGGCAGCTTTGCTGCTTGGACACAAACATCTTCATCTTTATAGAGACAAAAAGTCCTGATACCTGGGATTGTGCCTCTTTAAATGCACCATACTCCCTTCGAAATCTTTCGCATGTTTGGAGTGCTACAATGTTGTAAGGCAGGGCCTATATGTTGCTGGACTCTCAGATCTCTCTCCCCTCCCCAGTCAATCCTAGAGTTCTCATAGCTTTCGCTTTCTCGATGCCTTTCAACTTTCTTCTCCATCCTTTGCACAACTTTTATAGAGATCTTTTTTAAAATAAAAGCAGGAAGACCTCTTAACATCTGGCTGCTTTTGCTTTGACTGTGATCAAATCTTTTGGCCTTAATTGCAATGCTGGATGCCTGCTAGAAATGAGGGTGGCTGGGGAATATGTAGGCAGAACATTCACCTTTTAATAAATTATCCTTCCATTAGGGCATGGTCCATGGGAAGGAGTAAGGGAAGGAGTTCTGTCCCAGTTAGCTACATTGGAAAAATGCCATGATACCCTGGATACTCGTGGTCATCTGCACAATGCTTATCACCTTGCCTGCAGCTTTTAGCAGAACTGGTACAGATTATCAATGTTTGGCCTGCTGCTTGTTAAAAACAGTTAGTTTGGGGGGTTCTATGTTTTATGTACTTCAAGTTTTCAATGCCTTTGTCTCTCAGATAGGCAGCCATGGAGCTTTTGGTTTTTCACTTTGGAGTCTTCTTTAAAGTTATTCCATGTGTTTTCAAATGCTCCATGTTTTCAAAGCAGAGCTGGATTCTCCATGTGCTACTGGGTCCAAAGTGTACACCCCATGTCCCTGCTGCCAAGGACACCTGACTTTTTCCAGAAGAATTGTTGTCATTATTGACTCTCATTATTATTAATAGAATTTTCCACTCTAGCAATTAAGATTTTAAAGCTTTTTCACTCATTATCCCATTTGATCCTCAGGGGAATCCTGAAAAGTAGGACAAATATTATCATCTGTGCCCCCTAATTGTGGTCTGGATTACAGCCCTGAAAAATAGTAGGCTGACAGGGTTTGTTCGTAGAAATCTAGTTGCCAAAACATATTCCAGATAATCAGAATAAACTGTACCTAGGCATTTATGTATTATTTCAGTCGAGGACAAATCACTGAACAGTATCCAAGGCATTCACTTACTAATCTATTGAGAACATTGCAGAAATCATCACAGGGGTTTGAAAGGCATTCTTTATACTCTTAACTCTGAATCAGATTATACCCTTTGGAAGCCAGTTAAAATCTTCATGGAGAAGGTGTTCTCCATGTAAGAAAAGGATCACTGTGAATTTTTTCTTTGTTTCTTTTTTTCTTTTCCTCCCTTCCTGCCACTTTGCTTCCCTCCCTATCTTCTTTCTTCCTTTCTCCTCTTGTTCATTCATTTATTTCTTTGTTCTTTCTTTTTTTCTTTCCTCCTTACCTCCCTTCCTTCCTTTCTTTTTACTTCCTTCCCCTAAGCACCTGTGAAAAACATCAATTTCTACTCACAGGGTTAAAAAGAAAACCCTGAGCAATAATGATTTTGAAAAAATACAAAGGTTGGCATTGACTCAATCAAATACATAGTTATATATACATATGTAGTTAAATGTATACATAACTATATGACAATTTACTAAGGTAAAAGGAATTTTTATTGATTGATCATGTATTATATTTCAGACACCGTACTGAATTTTACACATTTTGTCACTTAAACCTCACAATCTTTTTTCTTTCTTTCTTTCTTTCTTTCTTTCTTTCTTTCTTTCTTTCTTTCTTTCTTTTTTTTTTGGGGGGGGGGCTAGGATCAATGAGTTCTATTTTTATATAATACTTCATTACATTTTCAATTTTTTCTTTTTTAATATATTTTATTGATTGTGCTATTACAGTTCTCCTATTTTCCACCCTTCACTCCCCTCTGCCCTGAACACCCCCTCCAACCCACAATCTCCCGCTTTAGTTCATGTCCATGGGTCGTATATATAAGTTCTTTGGCTCCTACATTTCCCATACTATTCTTACCCTTCCCCTGTCTATTTTCTACCTACCATCTATGCTACTTATTCTCTGTACCTTTTCCCCCTCTCTCCTCCTCCCATGCCCCTGTTGCTAACCCTCCATATGATCTCCATTTCTGTGGTTCTGTTCCTGTTCTAGCTGTTTGCTTAGTTTGCTTTTGCTTTTGTTTTAGGAGTGGTTGTTAATAACTGTGAGTTTGCCATCATTTTACTGTTTATATTTTTTATCTCCTTTTTCTTAGATAAATCCCTTTAACTTTTCATATAATAAGGGCTTGGTGATGATGAATTCCTGTAACTTGACCTTATCTGAGAAGCGCTTTATCTGCCCTTCCATTTTAAATGAAAGCTTGGCTAGATAGAGCAATCTTGGATGTAGGTCCTTGCCTTCCATGACTTGGAATACTTCTTTCCAGCCCTTCTTGCCTATAAGTTCTCCTTTAGGAAATCAGCTGACAGTCTTATGGGAACTCCTTTGTAGGTAACTGTTTCCTTTTCTCTTGCTGCTTCTAGGATTCACTCCTTCATTTTAATCTTGGGTAATGTAATTATGATGTGCCTTGGTGTGTCCCTCCTAGGGTCCAACTTCTTTGGGACTCTGAGCTTCCTGGACTTCCTGGAAGTCTATTTCCTTTGCCAGAATGGGGAAGTTCCCCTTTATTATTTGTTTAAATAACTTTTCCACTTGTTGCTCTTCTTCTTCTTTTTTTGGTACCCCTATAATTTGGATGTTGGAACATTTAAAGATGTTCTGGAGGTTCCTAAGACTCTCCTCATTTTTTTGAATTCTTGTTTCTTCGTTATTTTCCGGTTGGATGTTTCTTTCTTCCTTCTGGTCCACACTGTTTATTTGAGTCCCAGTTTCCTTACCATCACTATTGATTCTCTGTATATTTTCCTTTATTTCACAGCATAGCCTTTATTTCTTCATCTAATTTGCGACCAAATTCAACCAACTCTGTGAGCATCCTGATTGCCAGTGTTTTGAACTGTGCATCTGATAGATTGGCTATCTCTTCGTTGCTTAGTTGTATTTTTTCTGGTGCTTTGATCTGTTCTTTCATCTGAGCCATGTTTTTTTGTCTTGACGCACCTATTACAAACTAAGGGGCAGAGCCTTAGGTGTTCATCAGGGCGGGGCAAACCACGTAGCTGTGTTGTGATGCTGTATGTGGGGAAGAGGTCCAAGAGGGAACAATGGTGCTTGTTCCGCTCTCTGCTGGCTTTCAGTCACTTCCCCTGCTTTTCACAAGCAAATTGGGCCCTTCTGGTGCTGATTCCCAGGTGGGTCAGTTTGTGTACATTCTAGGATCCAGTGGGTCTTTCCAACGAACTTTCCTGTGAGGCTAGGAGTTTCTCCTGCTGTTGCCGCAACCTCCACAGATGTTTTCAATTGGTGGTTTGAAGCTTTATTTCCCTGTGCTGGAGCCCAGCTTAGGGTTACCTGGTCTGTCCTGCTCCCCAGCTGTTGCTCCCCAGTTGTTTCTCACTTCCCAATTGTTTCTCACTCCCTGGTTTATCTGTGCACAAACGGGGGATCTCCCGCTCCACCAGCTGCCTCCTTGCATGCCCTACTCCACAGTCAGGTGCTGGGTCCTCCAGCTACTACCTTGCCCAGAGTCTTCTCCACACACCAGTCCCCGCCCCTCCTACTGGTCTGATGAATGCGTCTTCTTTAACTCTTTGGTTGTTGGACTTCCATACAGTTCACTTTTCTGTCAGTTCTGCTTGTTTTTTGTTTTTGCTTTTAATTTTATTTTTATTGTTGTTCTTTCACAGTTTTCTGTCTTTTACTCCCATCCCAGCCCACCACCCCAGCCCTCCCCACCTCCCTCTCATTTCCACCCCCCATAGTTTTTGTCCATGTGTCCTTTATACTTGTTGCTCTAAACCCTTCCCCCTTTCCCCTGAAATTCCCTCCCCTCTCCCCTAGTAGTTGTCCTTTTTTTGGTTGTGCGAGGAGGCACAGTGTGTCTACCTATGCCTCCATCTTGGCTGGAAGTCTCCACAATCATCTTTTGAAATAATATTACTGTAGCTCAAAGTAGTGAATATGCTTGCTAAGACTTTATCATTGAAAAATGACAGAGGCAGAATTCAAAATCAGCTCTTGTAGGATTCCAAAGTTAACACGTTGTCGCTATAGGAGTATGAATTGAAAATGATAAAATTTAAATTTGGATGACATTTATACAACCTATAACCTCAGGACTTCAAATGTCTCTTTAATGAGAAATGCCACTCCTCTAAAATTTTCTGCCAAGTGATTGCCCAGTTTCTACTAGGACAAGTCTAGTAAGAGGTTGGATTATTTTCTTAAGAAATTCATTCTTGCTTTGAGCCAAATTATGTCCCTCTTTTTCTCTGTCTTATCTTTTAATCTTGGTTATCCTTATGTCTAGGGTGACCATATGTCCTATTTTTCTCAGGACAGTTGTGGCTTCTATAAATTTGTTGTCCCAGCATAATTATTTATAGTGTCTCATTCTAATTCTAAGAGATGCCCTGTTTTAGATAACAAACTGTACATCTACCATCCCTGAGGCCACACAGATTGGACAGTTTTCCAAATATTTGAGGAGAGTCATCAAGTCTCTCATCACTCATCTCCTCTGCAGGCTAAATATTCCAGGTTGATTTTTTACCACAAATGACATAGTCATAAATTTTCCCCAATCTCCTCAGTGGCCACAGTCACTGGACCTTTTCTAACTTAGATGTGCCTAACTTAGTCTTTACAGATCCTTGGAGAGTCCATGCAAAGGGATTGAAATTCTATGTAAAATACTGCATGTAAGAGCATCATATTAATTTCTTAGGGTTGTGGTCAAAGTATGTAACTAAAAATGACAGAAATTTATTTTCTCACAGTGCAGAAAGCCAAAAGTCTGAAGTCCAAGAGTCTGCAGAGTTGGTTCCTTCTGTAGGCTCTGAAAGAGAGTCCATTTTGTGCTTCTCTCGTAACTTGTGGCGGCATCCAACAATCTTTGATATTTCTTGGCTCTTGGTAACATATTTACAATCTCTGCCTTCATCTTCACATACCGTTCCTCCCTGTGTTTCTGTGTCTTCTTTTCTATCTGTTAATCTAGGATAACCCTTATATTGATATCATTTACTTATTTACATCTCAAAGACTCTATTTCCAAATAAGGTCATATTCATAGGTGGGGGAAGGTAAGACTTGGACATCTTTTTGTGGGGACATGGTTAAATACACTATAAGCATATAAGTGTTATTCCGAAGAGTGGACCGATAGATATTCTCATACCACAAAAGAATCTGTGATTACTCCCAAAGTTGAATAGCCTGCTCCATTTTTCATCCTGAATACAATATTCCTGGCATCATTAAGGACAGTTGTTACTGAAGTCATAATGCCTAGTAAATGGTAGGCATTTAATAAATATTTGTTTAATAAATGATTGACTGACTTGATCATTTCAGAGAACAATCCCCTCTTTGAAAGTTTTTTTTTTTATAGCAGTCAATGAATATATTGTGTTTTTTGAAGGGAAAATGCTACTGATTTATCATTATAGCTACTTGGAGTTATATACATTTCAGATAGAATAATAGAAGAATCCTCTTGTAAAAGGAACTTCTTATTTCCCTTCTTTTATTTTGTGGTTCAAATGGAAATTGATAAAGGCTAGGTTCCTATCTACCAAGCAGATCAGGTCTGATGAGCATGCTCCAGTTCTATGAGAATTCAACATCTACTTCATTTTTTCCCATTAGTTCTTGGTGCCTGTGAACATAGGACAGGGATGTTCTGGGTCCCTTCATTACTATGTTTTGTTTTGTTTTCCCTATGAAAAAAAAAGAACTTAAAGTTGCTTTCTCCACTCCATGACAAAAAAACAAACAAACAAAAAAACCTGCTTTTCATTTTTCCTTGGGGAAAAATTTACTTTTCAAAACCTCAGCCTGTCATCAACTGAGATCCCCCAATTTTTCTTTCTGCAATCTATCTTTTCTTACTATATTATGTGATGTCTTTCTGACCCTTCAGAATGATGGCCAAAGTCCAGCAACCAGCAGACTTTTCCTGATAATTTGTTATACTTAGGTCCCAGCAACCTAGGACAGAACAAGTTTAGATAGTCATTCAACTGACAGTCATGTCTCAATTAGTTTTACACTGCATGATACATCTGCCCTTAGGTCAGATTTCCAATGGTTTGTTTCCAATGTCTAAGATTCCCCACTTACAATGTGACTGAACAGGGACCTGATTTTACTAATTCACTTCTGTTGGATTTTCCTTCTGAATTTTAACAGCTTTTGCCTTTACAAAAATTAGACTTCAGAAAAATAATTTTGGTTTTTATTTCTACTACTGAAAATCAAGGAAGGTAGAAATAAAGATTTATTAGTTATTATAATCTCAGTAACTATCAGGGATTCTTACTGAGCTCCTGGTATTATGTAAACAGAATTTCTTGTCTTGGAACACCCAAATGAAATGAATGTAAAATTTCTTGATGTTTATGTCCTCCTGCCAAGTTACCCGGTGTTTGTTTGGATGTATGGCTACAATTCAACAATCTTGTGAATTCCATTTAATCCAAGTATCTGACAGATGAAATAAATATTGCTGTGGACTTGAATGCCAGGGTAGATGGTACGGATTCCAGAGCTTTACCTGAACTCATTTTCGAGTAGAAGGATTGTTTCCCCATGAGTCATTCTTTTAAGTGGACTGTTCCTGTTCAAATTGCTTTTTCCCCAAAACTTAACTTTAGTAACATTGCCATTATAGACCTCTTTCCCTCCTGTGAACGTCTACTGTCCCTCTTATGTTTGCATAGTCCTGGACTGGATTATCTATTCTTGTCTTATCCTCTGAAATTAAAATGTTAATTAAAAATGACTGAGCTGTTATAAAATGTTCAACCAACTTAAAAATACTCTTTTATTGTCTGAAAAGCTCCTGAATCTGCATTCTGAAATTGTCTTATTTGTACTTTGTTAGACTCACTTTCAGCCCCCAAATGACAAAGATTATTAGAGTCTTAAAAATGCTGACTAATTTAGCAAATTATGGAAAATGTTACCAAAAAGAAATGAGTTGAGAGTCTAATAAAATTTAAATATTATTTTAAACATCTTATCACATCTCAAAAACTTAAGTGTAATAGTTTTTGCAGGTATCCCTGCAAAACAACAAGGACTGACAATTTAGGAAAATAATAACTCAATGAATGAGTTTGATGAGGAAGGTCACAGAAATATTACTTCTAATAAATATGTGGGAGGGGATTATTTGTCCCAGATGTGTAGTTCTATGAAATCATCCTGAAATTCTGTAATTCTAGGTCTTTCCAGGGGTGGGACAGAAGATCAACAGATAAAAACCTTCAGAAAAGTTCAGTGTAGGACCTGTGAGTTAATCTCACACTTCCACATTCTTCCTTCTTTCTATTTTTATTCTTTTACTGTTGTTTTTTTAAACAATTAAAAGTAATAATAGTAAAGTAATAATAAAAGAAGGAATAGTATTCCTTCTTTCTATTTTTATTCTTTTACTGTTGTTTTTTTAAACAATTAAAAGTAATAATAGTATCACTACCTGTGAATATATTCACAGGTAGTAAAAAATAATTTAGTTAATATATTTTAAATCTGATTCATTTTATGAATAGTTGCATACTACTTTATAGAACATATTGAAATATATGCCCTAATCTTTTTCAATCATCTTGTATTGCTGAACATTCCTGTTTTGCTATGTAAAAAAAATTTTTTTTCAATATCTGTACGTGTATTCTTATATGCTAGTTCTTTTGGGTGAAGTTTTAGGGGAGTTATTTCTTGGTATAATCGTAAGCTTATTTTAATTCTTTTTTTCGTTGCTGCCTAGATATTCCCATACAGATTGTAGCAAACCTTTATAATCTTTTCATATAAGTAAGAAATTTGATATAACACCATCTATATGATTTAAGAGGCATAAAGGATAGATATAGAAAAGCCATTTTCTCTTTTACAGTTTCTGAAGGAGAGAATGGAGAAGATATGAGAGCAAACAATAAAACCTATAGTAAACATATCCTCATGATTCCAAAGAGAAAAAGAGATTGCTTAAAAGTAAGGAGACCTAAAGTGACAACTAATTTCTTTTCTATGATGTAGGTTGCTAGCAAACAATGTCTCCAAGGTACTAAGGGAAAGTTATTCAGATGCTATACACAGCCAAACTTTCATTCCAATGTGCGACTAAATTTTTCTTACTCTCATTTCCTTGTGAGGTTTAGTGCCTGCCCTACTTCCATGTGAGTAGAAAAAACACAAAAGGCAGAGGAAGGAATGAGTAACAGTGAGTGCTTGAGTATTTCTTGCTTCCTCTTTTCCTCCCATGCTCTAAGGGCTAAATGATGATATCTAAAGAAAAAGAGTGGGTGCTGATTGTGTGGCTCTGTGGGCTGGTCATCATCCTACAAACTGAAAAAGGTCACCAGTTCAAATTCCAGTCAGGGCACATGCCTGTGTTGCAGGCAAGGTCCTCCGGTTTGGGGGGTTGGGTGCAGTTGGGGGTGTGTGAGAGGCAACCAATCAATATTTCTCTGGCACATTGATGTTTCTCTCCCTTCCTTTCTCTCTTCCTTCCCCTCTCTCTAAAAATAAATAAATAAAATATTTTTACAAAAGGGATGAAAAGAAATAGCATTCTAGGAAGAAATGCTAGATATCTTCCTAAAGACCAAGTCAATTTGGTAGAGGGGTGGCTAGATGGAAATTTGAGCCCACGTTTTAATGTCACAGGCTGCTTCACCTAAGGCATGTTCCTCCTCAACTCAATAGGAAATAAGCTCTACATTTTTATGCTTTCATAAGATATATTTCACCTGCTGTCTCTTTTTTCTTTTTTATGTCCCCATTACGTTCCCCTTCACTCCCCTGCTCTCAGCCTCAACTCCCCCTTCCCTCTGTCCATCACCACACCACATGGGTTGTACATATATATTCTTTGGCTAATCCCTTCACCTTCTTTCATCCAGTCCCTCTCCTCCCCTCTGACAGCTGTCAGTCTGTTTCATGTGTCCATGACTCTGTTTCTATTTTGTTCATCAGTTTATTTTCTTCATTAGATTCCACATTTAGGTGAGATCACATAGATTTGTCTTTTTTCGACTGGTTTATTTCACTTGGCATAATAATCTCCAGGTCCACCCATGCTGTCAAAAACAAGTAAAATTTCCTTCTTTTTATGGCTGTGTAGTATTCCATTGTGTAACTGTGACGTAGCTTTTTTATCCACTCATCTACTGATAGGCACTTGGGCTATTTCCAGACCCTGGCTATTATAAATAATGCTGCTATGAACATAAAAGTGCATATATTCCTTTGAATTGGTGTTTTGTAATTCTTAGGATGATTCCACAAATGGAATCACTAGGTCAAAAGGCAGTTCCATTTTTAATTTTGTGAGGAAACTCCATACTGTTTTCCACAGTTGGCTGCACCAGTCTGCATTCCCACCAACAGTGCACTAGGGTTCCCTTTTCTCTACATCCTTGCCAGCACTTGTTGTTTGTTGATTTATTGATGATAACTATTGTGGTGGATATGAGGTGATATCTCATTATGGTTTTAATTTTCAACTCACTGATGATTACTGACATTGAGAGTTTTTTTATGTCTTTTGGCCATCTATATGTCCTCTTTGAAGAAGTGTCAACTCAGGCCCTTTGCCCATGTTTTTTATTGGATTGTTGATCTTCCTGGCTGAGTTGTATAAATTCTTTGTATGTTTCAGAGGTTAACCCCTTATCAGATGTATCATTGGTGAATATGTTCTCCCATACAGTGGGTTCCCTTTCATTTTTGTTGATCGTTTCTTTTGCCATCAAAAGAAAAAGAAGCTTTTTCATTTGATGTAGTCCCATTTGTTTATTTTTTTTCTTTATTTCCATTACCTTAGGAGACATATCATCAAATATATTGCTTCTAAAGATATCTCAGATTTTCCTGCCTATGTTTTCTTCTAGGATTTTTATGGTTTTCGTGACTACACTTAAGTCTTGTATCCACTTTGAGCTTATTCTTATGTATAATGTCAGTTGGTGGTCTAGTTCATTATTCTGCATGTATTTGTCCAGTCTTCCCAACACCATTTTACCAGCTCTCTTAGTTAGTTATTGTTGTGCAGCAAATTACCCCAAAATGCAATGGCTTAAAACAATAAATTTTTATCATCTCATAATTTGTATGAGTCAGAAACCTGAGTTTGTCTTAGTTGGGGCCTGTGCTTCAAGGGGTCTCACAAGGATGCAATCAAGGTTTTGGGAGGAGCTAAGCTCTTATCTGTAGGTTCAACTGGGGCAAGGTCTGCATCCTGACTAACTTACTTGTGTGCTTATTGGCAAAATTTAGTTTCTCATGGGCTGTTGACTGGAGGCCTTCCTAACTTCCTTGCTATGTGTCCTCTCTATAAGGCAGCTCACCATTTGACAAGTCACTTCCATCACAGTGAGCAAGTGAGGGACCAAGAGACGATAGAATGCAGTCTTTTTCTAATCTAACCTTTGAAATTAGATTCCATGCCATATTCTCATTAGAATTAAGTTGTTGGACAAGCTCACACTCAAGAGGAAGAGACTGAGCAAGTGTAAGCATACTAGAGGCAGGAATCACTGGCAGCCACCTTATAGACTACCTATCACATTTGCTACTGTAAGTTGTTTTCCCTAGGGAAGTATAAGCTCTCAGGGAAAAGGAAGACAAATCTGAGGATTACCAAGAGAAAATAAAGACAACAAACTAAAGAGTCTGATTCAGAAGAACAAAGTAAAGAGTTTGATTCAGAAGAAAAATGATAGGTCAGTGAGAACAGGCTTTAAAGTAAACTTTATATCCTCAAAGGAGTAAGGGTAAACATAGGTAATATAAAGAAGGAAGCAAAACATTGATTAAAAGGACCAGTTGGAAATTATGGTTTTAAAAATATATAATAGCCAAAAGAATTCCTTATGTAGGATGAATATCAAAATGTATAAAGCTGAAAATTAGTGTATCAGGTTCAAGAATTGATGGAAGAAACTATTCAACTAACATTAAGAAATGACAGAAATGAAAAATATAAGAAAAAGTCAAGAGATTAAAAATCAAAATTGTATAGCAGAAGTCACAAAAGAAGAAAAAATGTAAATAGACAGAAATAAATATTTAAAGAAACAATGACTACAAATTTTTCTGAATTGTTTCTAAAATTCAACCTAGATCCCTGACTGGTGTGGTTCAGTTGGTTGGGTGCTGTACCACACACAAAAAAGATTGCAGTTCAGTTCCCTGTCAGAGCACATGCCTGGGCTGCAGGTCTGGTTCCTGGTTGGGGTACAATGCAAGAGGAAGCTGATCAATGTTGCTCTCTCATATCAATGTGTCTCTCCCTCTTTTTCTCCCTCCCTTCCTATGTCTCTGAAAAATAAAATCTTTAAAACTCAACCTAGATATGTTTCTTCAGCTCTACTAATGAGTTTATAAACTATTTAAAACTAAGTAATAAATACTTCCCTGTTAAAACTAGCTAAAGAAGATTTATTGCTCATAATTGGATCCTGACTAATATTATGTTAATTACCAGTAGACTACAAAATAATACAAAACTTTAAAATCAGCATAAGAAAAATTAATCTGTCCAATCAAAGGGAGAAAGGTATAAAAGAAATAAAATGAGAAATCACAAAATTAGGTGGGAAAAAATGCAACAACTCTTGATATAACAGCATATATAATAAGTATAAATGCATGGTAACACTATGAAGAGCTGTGTAGCAGTGTTAACCCAAAAGTAAATCTGCATATACCTCACCATTGAGCAATCCTATTCCTTGGAATATATCACAGAGGAATTATCACATTGGGTGACATATAAGCATGTATAAGAATATGTAGCACAGTATTGCATTTGATCCTAAAGAAATGAAACATGTGGTGACTATAATTTTGACACTTTGAAAGCAAAGAACTAGATTTTCAATAAGCCACATGGATGGATCCTATAAAGAGAGTAGAATATATAAAAGAACTAGATCAATAATGAAATGCTTATATTTATATAAATTAAAAAGAACTCATAGGTCACAGTAAACATATAAAACTACATCTATAAGAATCACAAAGTAGCAGGAATTGCAGTAGCATATTGTTTTCATTATCTATTACTGGGAAACAAACTATCCCAGACTCAGTGACTTAAAATAACTACCATTAACCATCTAAAAATTTTGTGGGTCAGAAATTCAAACAGAACTTGAGTGGATGATTCTTGAACTTGCCTACCTGTTACTTCTCCAGCATGATGTTCTCAGGGTACGTGGATTTCTTATATGGTACCTCAGGGCTCCCAGGGAGGGCATTCTAAGGCCAAGAAGTAGAAACTGTTAGTTTCTGAAGTCCTGGGCTTTGCAATTAGCACAGTGCAATTTTTCCATATTCTGTTAGTGAAAACATTCACAGAGTGCACTAGATTCAAAGTAAGAGACATGAACTTGTCTCTTGATGGAGGGAATGTCCAAAATTTTTGCAGCTGTATTTAACTTGCCTCACATGAATAGAGCTAAGACATACAGTGTTGATTAAGGAAGAAAGAGATCTATAACAAAAACTTCCACGGCTTGTGTTTTTTCAGTAGTACGTATATTTTCAATTCCACTGTGCCATACACCAGACACAATAGGGTGAAAGCCAGTAAGATGAAGGGAAAGGTACTGAGGTTAGGAGCAGAGGGGGGAATGAAATAGAGTGAAGTTCATGTGTGTACCAATGACGATATGTGCTAGGGACTGCAGAGGGCGTCTATGGGGGGGGATAAGGAAAAAACGATATGATAATTTCTTCTTTAAATCAGGTTAGATGGCTAACTCTTTGGACTGTATCATTTTAGCACTCACTAATTTAATTGCATTTAAAATTATGTCCTTTATGAGCTTAAGTACTTACATTTGTTGTTATTAGACATTTTCTTGGTTCCTTTGAAGAAAATATGCTCTATCATTTCACTCATGGTATTTTTTTCCTTTTGAAAATTCAAATTGCTTAGAAGAGAGAGGAAGTATGGGGGATGTGGGGGGGGTATGTGTATGAGCTGGGGAAGGAAATATTCTTTCTTTTGTCTTAATTGTAGACTTGGCATACAAATCTGCCAAGGTTTTCTCAGGGTGAGGCTCTGCCAGCTGTTGAGAGGCAAGAAAACCAATTTGATTTTTACAGAATGTTTTGGCATTTGTCTACTAAATTAAACTCTCCTCTCTTCCCTAGCTCTCACACCTTAAAAATAAATTTTAAGGCTCTAATTATCAAGTGTGAACAAGTTTATCAAACTAAATAGATTAATTTCTGTTTCTTACATATTGTTCATCTCTAAGAAAGAAAATACCATAACTTAGTTTATAAATTTGAACCCAACTTAAAAATCAGCAACACTATTAGTGAATGTCTCACTATAATTTGTTCATCAATAATTTATCAGTACTAGAATTACAGGCTGAGTCCCTCAAACACCTGGAAGTAGGGAAATGAGATCACTTTCTCAGAATCAAGCAGTCAGGTCCACATCATGGGGGACATAGAAAGATACTTTAAAGAGCATCTTTTCTAAAACTTCTAAACATGCAAAATTTTACCATAATCAGACTAAAGATATCAATATAGTGAAAAGATTGTCAGTCAGATGGAAGTAAATCAGCTGTGAAAACATATAAAAAGGAAGCTTGCAAAGGCACATCACACCATAAAAGAGAAAATCACCAGAAAGTAATGACATGAAAAAAATCTTAATCATGTGTGCAATTAACTATTAAAAACTATGATTACAAGTCTAAAAATCTTGATAATGTACCAAAGTAAAAGTAATAGAACATTTTTATTACTTCTATTTTTCAATTAAATTTGGCATACAATATTATATAAGTTTCAGGTGTACAACCCAAGGATTAGACATTATATAATTTACTAAGTGGTCATCCTAATATATCTTGTACCCATCTGATACCATACATAGTTATTAGAATCTTATTGACTATATTCCCTATGCTGTGCATTACATCACTATGACTACTCTATAACTATCAATTAGTGCTTCCTAATCATGCCACCTTTTAAGCAAACTTCTCAACCCTTCTCTCATATGACAACTTTCAAAATGTGCTCAATATCTATGAGTCTGTTTCTGTTCTTCTTGTGTATTTTGTTTTTAGGTTCAGTTGTTGATGGATATGCACTCATTGCTATTTCATGTTCATATTTTTAATCTTGTTTTCTTCTTCTTAAAGAAGACCCTTTAGCATTATGTGTAATACTGATTTGGTGGTGATGAACTCCTTTAGTATTTTCTTGTTTGGGAAGATTTTTTCTATGTCCTTTGATTCTAAATGATAGCTTTGCTGGATAGAGTACTCTTGGTTGTAGGCCTTTGCTTTTCATCACTTTGAATATTTCATGCCAACAAAGGTTCTACTGAGAAATCAGCTGACAGTCTCATGGGAGCTCTCTTCTAGATATCTGTTTTTCCCTTGCTGCTTTTAAGATTCTCTCTTTGTCTTTAACCTTTGGCATTTTAATGATGATGTGTCTTGGGGTGGGCCTTTTTGGGTTCTTGTTTGGGACTCTTTCTGTGCTTCTTGGATTGTATGTCTATTTCAATAACCAGGATGAGGAAGTTGTTTGTCATTATTTTTTTAATAGATTTTCAATTTCTTGCTCTGTCTTCTTTTTCTGGCATCCCCATATTGTGAATGTTGGTATACTTGAAGTGGTCCCAGAGACTCTTTACATTATCCTCATTGTTTTTGGTTTCTTTTTTCTTTTTGCTGTTCTGATTGGGTGGTTTTTGCTTCCTTATATTTCAAATCACTGACTTGATTCTTGGTTTCATCTACTAATTCTTGTAAATTATTCTTCATTTCAGTTAGTGTATCCTTCATTTTTTAACTAGTCCTTTTTTATGCTGTTGAAGTTTTCACTAAGTTCATTGAGCATCTTTATACCCAGTGTTTTTAACTCCACAGCTAGTAGATTGCTTTTCTCCATTTTGTTTACGTCTTTTTCTGGAGTTTTGTTCTGTTCTTTTATTTGGACATGTTTTTTTGTATCCTAATTTTGGCAGCCTCCCTGTCTTTGTTTAGGTAGAGTTGCTACATCTACCATGCTTGGCAGAGTGGTGTTATATAGTAGGTGTCCTGTAGGGTCTAGGGGCACAGCCCCCCAATCATCCAAGCTGGCCACTCTAGATGCATGTCCTCCTTTGTGGGATATGTACACTTTTCTGTTATAGTTAAGCTTTGACTGTTGATGGCAGGACAATGGGAAGGACTTACCTATAGGCCAATCAGTTGCAAGGCCAGGTTGTAGCCATGGAGCACCTTGGAGGATCAGCTGTGTAGGAGCCCACCTCACAGAGAAGGACTTACTACAGTGGGGCTCTGGTACTGCTGAGTCCACCCCTTGAGTGCATTGCTTGTGGAGGTGGTTGAGCAGTGCTTCAATGTTGTCTGAAGCTATGCATCAGGTGTCCTGAATCTGGGACTTCCTGGGAGGTGCAGGCCAAGGTCAGCTACCACCTCTGTGCCTCCCAGGGCCACCTGGTATAAGCTACAGAGTGATCTGCAGATGGCCGCTACTTGTGCTGGGCTTGGGGGTACCCAAGTGAGACCAATCTGTGAATCAATCTATGATTTTTAGAATTATGTACCATGGAAGATTACTTAAAACTCAGAAAAAAAGGATTCCTGGTCCAATTTTCAGGAAATGCTGCATATATTTCTGTCTTAGAAACTTACAGTGGGCTTTTTCATATTCAGGTTCTGATAAATCCTGCAATGAAGACTTTGTGTACCCAAATATTTGCCATTTTTTTCAACAGAGAGCCTTTTAAAAATTGAACATCTTGTTGAACAACTGTTTAAGGAAAAAAATATTTGGAGAAATGCTAATGTGGACCCATAATATTTGTACTGGTTACAGCTCCAAATCTTTGAGGATTTCCAAATTCATAAAACTGAGAAATTTGGAAACTAAGAAACAGATGTTTGGTGATGAGTGGGGCTAGCTAAGTACCTTGCTTATCAAAATAAATATCATAGCCTATGAGATTCAAATTCATGTTAGATGTTTTTATTACAATATCTTCATTTCTCCAGATTTTTATGTCTCAGAACAGCCATATGGTGGTAATGTCTTTATTCTTATTATAGTTGAATAAATCATGGATTTTTTGTGGTCACTGATAAGCAGTAGAAACTGCAAATAATATATTTATGATGGTCAAAGTTGAGATGTAGCGTAATTACTTAACAGGTCTGTGACCTCATTTGTTGCGGACCGTTCAGCCTGGTTTCAGGAGTTGTAACCCTCACCCCATGGTGGGCTGTGTAAGACCCCAAGGGACCCACTTCATCTGGGTCTGTTCTGTCACAAGGATGTGACCTACTAAGGAGACAAAGTTTATCTCCCTGGCAGGGCACTGCTTCTGCCTTACCCATCTCTGGCCCCATAGCTTGGTTGGCAGTCAATGACGGGTAAGACTCCTCATGGGAGGGGCAACCTAAGCCAGACTCAACCAGTTGGGAGGCCTCATGGATGGACTCGGGGGGTTGCAGCAAAGAGGATGTGATGGACCCTCGCCCCCCGGCTATTCTGACATAGCCCGAGTCCTCATTTCCATCTGGGAGATGTCTCCTGCTTCCTAATTGCCTTAAAGCCTGAAACTGTGGGGGTGAGCGGTGCAGCCCTGTCCTGGCCAGGACGGCTCCATGGGTGATCCGGACATAAGAAAGAATTCCTAAAGCCCTGTGAAACCTGCTTTGCTAAGAGTGCTCTTCCTTAGGTGACAAGTGTCCCAGGAGGAAATGAGCATGTCTCCAAAAGTCTGGCAACCCCCCTTCCTGACAAACACTGGCTCAGATTAAGCCCTCAGATTTCTTTGACATGTTAAACCTGTATTCCTGTGTATTTGAGCCCAATAAAAGCCTAGTGAGGATGGGACTCTAGGTCTTTCTCCTCTGAGAGTTTGACCCTTTTCCTCCCCAAGCAGAAGATGTCTTGGTAGTTTTTACTTTCATCCGTGACAGAGGGATGGGGCTCTGCAGGCGGAGCCCCCCCACATCTGGCACCCAGGCCAGGGTCCCCCGCACTCATTATTTAATATCTCTGTGTCTCAGTTTCCACATCTATTAGTTGACATAATAGTAATTCCCATTACATATAGGTCTTATAAAAGTTAAATTAATTAATACTTGTTAAATTCTTAGGATGGTGCCTATTATATAGTAAGCACTATTTAAGGGTTACTAAATTAAACATAAAATATTTTCTTCACCAGCCTTACTCCCAAACATAGACCTCATAGATTCAGATTTTGTAAACTGTGGACAGCAGTTTTGTCTTCCCACACATGGTAGGAAAAACAGAAGGAAGAGAAAGAAACAAAGAATACCCACCTCACCTGCTACACAAATACATCAATTGCTCCACATCCACAAATCTGAGAGAGTTTTTATATTTTTGTCATTTGTTGGATTTGATTTGTTTGTTTAAATGTGCTCTTAGAACTAGGATCAGAAAAAGTTACAATTTCTATGTACAACCTAGATGATTGGAATCAGAATCAGCATCTGTGTGGGTGTGGCTCAGAAATGTGCATGTTCAACGGGAATTTCTGGTGATTCTCAAACAAACTAGAGTTTAAGAACCTCTGCCAGACACAGTTCAAACTCTGTAACTGTGCAGGCTTCATTAGGGTTAGTTTTGTCTAGTCTGTTCAGGTTTACTCCAACAGTTTGCCCAACCTCAAAATCAATGGCTTAACTAATTAATTTTTCTCTCTGGTAATAAGAAGTCTATGATAGACAGTCAACAGAGCTGTTCTTTCCTGCTTCAGGGCTGCAGGCTCCTTTCATCTTTCTGCTCAGCTAGCCTTGACACTTGCATGTTACCTTGCAGTCCTAGAGTGTTGATCTTCCTCTGGGCAACTTATTTACATTCTTCTAGGAAGAATAGGAAAAGAAAGGAGCAAAAAGTCTTATCCCATCTGAGCCTGCTTCCCTTTCAAGGAGTTAGCCTGGAAACCTCAGTCCACAACAACCACTTTTAACTCATTAACCAGATCTCAGCTACATCACCATTTTTAACCCTTATTTGCAGGGAAGACTAGGACACATCAGGTTTTAACTTGACACATTATTAAGCCCAACAAAATTGCAGTAGACTCTTTGACATACTCTATATTTCAGGCTTAAAGAAATGATGTTTTCTCAAGGCTTCACACCTCTGTGTAAATGATTTACTTGAACAAGACTTCCCTTCCCCACTTAACTATTGCATTTTCTTTAATTTTTTTCAGCATCAGTTCAAATTATCCATTCTTTTGTGAAGGGTTCCCATTCCATCCTAGGTAACCCCTGCCTCCTCATTTCATATTTGTAACACTCTATTATAGCTCTGTCATGTGTGCTACTAACTCAGTAGATGGACATCACTTTGAAAGTCAAGATAGATAGCTTAGGTCCAGAAGCCAACTACAGCAGTTGACTCCCAGTAACTGTTAATAAATGTTTATCAAAGAAATGAATATGCACGAATTTGAATGAACTGAACTTATGAATAAAGAGTGGAACATTATTAACTTCTTGGGTAAAATAGTGACTTCTGTTAGACTCTGTTCTTTTCATTCAGATAATACCTGCCATATGTCTGGAAAGCTATTATATTATGAAATTAAATGAAAAAATATAGTAAGGGAAATGTCTGGCACATAATAAACATATTAGCTATTCCTGTAGAACACCCATGTTTATCGTTTTCATCTCTAATGTTTCACCCCATGAAAGGTTTGTTTCAAAGAATGTTTTTAAGGAATACTAAATGAATGAACATTGAATTAAAAGGAAAAGAGAATAACCAAAGAGTTAGCAGGCTGCTTTCATCTCTTAAAGTTCCAACAGTATGTTATTAATGTCATTGTTCTGAGTGCATAATTTTAGGATACAATATATTAGTAATTAACAGTAACAAATAATGTTGCTCAAAATGACACTATATAGGAAACTGGTATTTTTAACCTTATTTTAAGATACGATGGAATGCTCCATGCATTCAAGCTTAAGCTTTGAATTTTTTATAGTCACACATAGGCCCTATGACTCTGAGGAATTGTAAGAAACAAGTTTATGGTTACATACTACCAAGATCTAATTATGAAAATCATTGCCTTCATACGAGTATATTTTGTGGGGACTTTTTTTCTTCTCACTTAAAAAGAGTATTTTAATATCTAATTCATGTATAATCTAGATATTTATTTTTAAAACATTAAGGTGCTAGACCTTAATACATTCTGTTAAATCTGGCTTAGAGGAGGAGAAGGCTGAGACTTAGCCTTTTGTGTAAGAAGGCTGCGAAAAGCCTGGCTTTACGTGTAGAGAAAACAAGCTCTCTCTTTAACACATGCAGAGCCAAAACCTGGGGCTCCAGCTATTACAGTGCCCAGTGCACTGTTAAAATCAAAGAGAAGGAGGGTAGCTAGGGAGGAGGGAGCTTACCCCCTTTACACCCTAGGAATAAAAGGAAAAAGAAAATGGAAATCAGAAATATCAGTGTTTCCTCCCTTCCTGAAAAGGACTAGAAGAAAAGCAGATGCTAGAAGGTGAAGGAAAGAGTAAGTAAGGCAAGGTGCCTTCCTGTAGTCTACTTTGGAACTCTAAGAAGGAGCCAGCTTAGTGTTGGCCTCATATCAACCTGGAATGGTGGCTCCCTCTTTCCAGAGGTTTAGTGTTTCTGAGCCACCCTCAGTTCTGTTTATCACAGACATTGAATCAAGAATCACCATCTCTAAATAACAGAGCCTGTTGGTAAACAGCCAGGCCAGTGAGCCATGTGGAAGAAGCAGCAGAGACTCAGCAGTTAGCTTTAGGTTTATACAATGCATTCAAATTGAAAGGTAGAAAAAATATAAAATCATAGAGAACATTGCCAGATTTAAATTTCACTAGGAATAATCCCAGTCAGGAAATTTTTGTATGTGAAGTCATTTATGCATGGGAAAACAAGCTATTTGTCTTTCCGAGAATGATTTGGCTGATTTTGGCATAGATATTGATGTCATAGAACATTAATACTGCCATGTATTGAAATTTATCTCGCTTAGTAAGGAGAGGATACCATTACTTTAGATTTATCATGTAGATAATAATGAAAATATAAAGGAGCTTTTTTTTTTTTTACTTGGTTTGCTTCCTAGACATGGCTAAGGGGAGATCAGGCAGGAGAGGAATAGGAAGTAATTTTGATGGGAAAGATACATCTCATATATTTGAAAACACACTTTATGTGAATGATATATGACACCCAAGTCTGTATTCTCAAGGAATTCACAATCTAGCTAAAGAAATTTGCTTAAGAACATAAACCTGAAAGGGAGTATGAACACAAAAGCCTCATGGTTCATCAAGGATTAAATGTAAGGTTATAAGAAGCTTGGAGGACAGTTGAGTATCAGAGAAGGCTCTGGGAAAAGGAGCAGAATTGATACAATTCACAAAGCTTATATAATAGCTTGATTAGAAAAAAACATAGAAAGGTGTGGTGATATAGACATGGACATTCTAGGTTGTCCAAGCAACGTTTACACAAACAAAAAAAATTTTTTTTTAAAGAAACAGATACTTCTGGGGAATCCAGTCCAGTGCTGTGGTTAGGAGTGGTAGGAGCTACTAGCAGGTAGGGCAGATGCAGATCAAACTGGTCCCTAAAACCCAAGAAGTAGTTTATTCTTTTGGGAAGAAACCATGAAGATTCACTGTAGGTTCTTCAGCAAGGGCATGACACCAGAAATACAGATTCAAGTATATTCATCACTAGGTAGACAGGTAGATGCTAGCAAGGAAGAGAAAAGGGTGTTATTGAACTCATTGTATAGATGGGGCAGAAGCAATAAAAAGGAAGGGAGAAAAATAGAGTTAAAGAATTGACAGGATATAGCCCTGGCTGGTGTGGCTCAGTGGATTGAGTGCAGACCTGTAAGCCAAAGGGTTGCCAGTTCAATTCCCAGTCTAGGGCACATACCTGGGTTGCAGGCCAGGTCCCCAGCAGGATCATGTGAGAGGCAACCACACATTGCTGTTTCTCTCCTTCTCTTTCTCCCTCCCTTCCCCTCTCTAAAAATAAATAAATAAAATA
Organism: Glossophaga mutica; assembly: GCA_039655065.1. Taxonomy (NCBI): domain Eukaryota; kingdom Metazoa; phylum Chordata; class Mammalia; order Chiroptera; family Phyllostomidae; genus Glossophaga; species Glossophaga mutica. The sequence continues at coordinate 83,439,186 of CM077304.1, forward strand.
TTTAAAAAAAATTGACAGGATATAATGACAGAAAAATTTAGGGTGACTGTTAATCCTGGTTTCCCCAGGACCACCCAATTTATATCTGCTGTACCATTGTAGTTATTGATAGCACTCCTTTCACTTAGATGATGGATGATGCATTGTAGTGTCAATATCACAGCTCCTACCCCAGGCAGCTGTGATAATTGTCCCTCTCCTGAGTCTACCATTGCAACAGGTGTATTTACAAGTAGCACCCTCATAAATTGTTAAATAGAATGGCCTTTCCATGCTTCTGACAAATACAGGGAATATGGACATCCAGAATGGGGAATAATTTCACTTTGGATCTGATCAGAGGGAAGAGTAGCAGAATTTCAAAGTGTAAATGCCCAATAGACAATTGGGATAAAAGACAAACTGCAATGCACATTCCAGGAACTGATTTTGTAGGCATCTGCATTCTTCGTTTAAAAAAAAAACAGCTTGTAACAAGCTCCATATTTTTATTCCAAATGTAAGAAGATGAATTGATCAAGGAAACTAGCAATATCCAGCCTGGTCTACCAGAAGTCCATGCACCATCAAAGGTCAGGGGAAGTGAAAAACTACCATTCAGTGACAAGTTTTAATAAGCGTATGACTAAAGGAGTCCCACACATTCCTCAGCTTACCATACCCTCCCACTTCCCACTATTCCTTTTCATAAATATTTGAATCCAGACTATTGCCTCCAGACTAATTTAGTCACTACCCAATATTAATACTGTGTGCTCCTCTCCTACTTGCCCTTGTGTCTGCTGTATTATGCCTACCCCCATTTCCCACTGCTCCCCTCCTAAAAAGCTTTTCCCTAGCTTCTCCACTGCTCCACCATTTCCTACTAGTGCTTTATTGCCTAATGATTTCTAACTTCCCTATGAAATTTTCTTTAGCACACCAACACACTGCATTCTGTAGCATATGATCTCATAGCACTTAATGACTTTATCACTAACTTGGTTCCTATTTTATCACATATTTGCATTAAGGCATTCATTTTCCTGTGGTCTTGTACGTTTTATAACTATTCAAGCACTCAATCATTTAACTAACACCATACATATCTAATTTGTTCAAGGTTGTGTGCTATTTGAAAGTGGGCCTGCCATGCTTCACATCTCTTGATTTGGTGCTATTCTACATTTCTCAGAAACAAACAAACAAAAACAAAACATTTTGATGCTTTTTATATTGATGACTGAATTCAAATTTTAACACTATTACTAATGCAATTTTAGAATATTACTTCAATTTTTTCTACAAACTATGCCCATTATGCCCCTTAACAAACTTATTTGAATTATCATAATGGATTCTGGTGTTTTGAAGACATTTGACACAAAACATGAGTTCTTTCACTTATTTCAAAGATTTTTTTTTACTGGACATATAATAATAGTATCATTTACAGTTAAAAATCATATTTAGGTTGCTATTTAGTGTCATATAATACAGTGTAATGCAGTATACAGAAAACATTCCCTTTCTAAAGTTAGAGCTGTAGTTTACCATTTTAACAAGGATGTAAACTATTTCACATATTGAAGGCGGTGATGGTACTGAATTCAAGGTGTGATTTTTTTCTATTATCTGTGAATGTATTGATGAGGTTTAATTACTTAAACATTAGACAAACTCAAGATCTTCATCTCTCTCCTGAGTCTACTATTGGTACAAGCGCATTTACAAATACAATCCTCATAAATTCTTAAATAGAATGGCATCTCCTTATAACACAGGAGGTGTGAAATAAGATCACTTCTGCTTTTATAGGAAAACTCTAAGATAAGTTATTATAATATATTAAGGGACACAATTTGGACCATGACGTATATGAGACAAGTAATTGAGAAAATTATTCCATAAGATTCCATTGAATTTTCAAAGGTACCTCTCAAATTTTGAATGCAGGTGTTTCTTTCACTATTGGTTTAATGTAAACTTCAGAATGTAGACGTGTTACGGGAGACAGCCAGCATAGATTGGTCAAGAAGTTAACCATCATGTGCTTTATCAACACAACTTCTATTAAGACTAGGTTTAATTTACTGAATATCCATCCCTCTTTCCTCCAGAAACATGAGTAATGTTCTTATATTTTTAATTTGCATTCAGTCTGTATGTTAAAAAGCTTGTGTAAGTAACTAGAAATTGAATGACTAGACATGTATGTTTGAAATTCAAATAGCGGCATGGGAAAATATTTTTACTGTAGTAAGTACACCTCAGATGTCCTCAGGGGAAATTGAGAAGTATTTTATTGACTAAGATCAAATAATCTGTAATTACCACTGAGAGGCACAAAGTAAAATTGTAGCAAGTAGAGGCAGCATTAGGTTGCATCACGTAGGCAGGCACCATTCAGGTATATGCCCAGGCATTTCCTTGGAGATTTCACTTAGGTTTACCAGAAGGTCTACCCCACTTGGCACTGGTTTCTCTACCATGTCTGCATTTGTCTCTTTTTACATTTGAGGTCCTCAACAAACAAACAAACAAACAAACACACAAACCAACCCCTGGAAAGCAGAAACAAGCAGTTCTGGTAATTGAAATGAACAACACTTTTTTTCTTTCCAAGTTTTTATAATATATTGATAAAATTTGCCAATCTATTATTAATATACCTGAGTGCCCATGAAACTTTCTGGCAAGATTTTTATGGTCTGAACATTTCTCCTGCATGTAAATCATCAATGTGTCCCTGTTCCCAGTTGAATAAAATGCACAAGTCTTACTCTGAGACTAAAGGACTTCCTTCAGGATGTGAGTCCATTCTGCCTTTCCTGAAACTCCCCATCTCAAACCCTAAGTCCCAGCCTTATAAAATTATCTTCAGTTCTTAAGCGTGTCCTGCCTTTCACTCTGTTGTGGCTTTACCCATGGAGTCAGAGTGATTTTTAAGATTACAAATTTGATCATTTTATTAATCTCTTTTTTAAATCTTGCAATGTCTTCATTGATGTTGCTAACATGTATTCTTTGACCTGTCCCACCTGCCTTTCTAGAGCCATCTCAGGTCACTCCTATCCCTGCTTCTCTCCTCTCTTCTCTATCCCCAAGTTAAATCTCCTTCAAACATTTTCATCAAACTTTTAAAAGACGAATTAACTATAGTAACCCATCAAATTTTCCACTACAATAAAAAAAATGCACATAAGTGGGAACCTTATTATCTTGCTCACTCCTGTACCTCAGTCCACAGCATATGGCTTGGTCCACAGTAGTTATTAAAAGAGCTTTTGATAATTGATTCACATTATTTCTGTTGTCTAGAATTCCACCCTTCAATGAAATGCTGTTCTGTTTTCAAGACACAATTCAAATGTTGACTCTAGAGAACCGTAATGGGTTCCTCCTTTATATTTGGGTTTACTTTTTCCCCAGAAGCACATTATACAGGTTATCATCTGCTGGACTGAGCTTCTCATGCAGTGTGGAAGTTATCTGTGCTCATGTCTGTCTCCTTCAACACATCTGTCTCTGAGAACCATGACTATGATTCATTCATTTCGCATTGCCAGGACCTAATGTGGCACCTACATGCAGTGAACACTCAAAAACTGTTTCAATTAGTTAATGAATAGGTTATTGAGTTTCCCAGTCATCACACTGATGTTTATTTCTCTTTGAATACATGGAGTGGAAGAAGTGAAGCAAACAAGGATACTGGGTATCCTGGGTTTAGTCTGAGCTTTATGTCTAAGTAGCTAATGAAAAAATAGTTAACAGCTTTGATATTTAGCTTCCTCATCTATAAAATAAAGAAGATGTAAATATGTCTTCTAAACACCTTTTTTAACTATTAAAAATGTAATTAAAGCAGTAAATGTAAAAAGTGTAGAATATAGGACTTAAATGGCATGCATCAACTTGCATGACTAAATCCCCAATAACATTTGGTTTAGTTTTAAATATTCCTTTTCCCCTAAAGGAGCATTTGGGGAAAAATTGATTACTTGAAATATGAGGACTCATTGAATGAAAACAAATCAGATGACAAAGCTCTCTTTGGTTGGTATAATTACTATATATTGAGGTCCTAGACTAAACTGTAGAGTAAGAAGAAGAAGATGGAGACTTGCCTTTCTTACAGGAGAAGCAGACATTCAGACACAATCATCTCTTGCTGTCTATGGGGGAATGGTTCCAGAACCCCCACTATACCAAAATTTATGATACTCAAGTCCCTTATACAAAATGCTGTATTATTAGCCTATAATCTACAAACATCCTTCTACATACTTTAAATCATCTCTAAATTACTTGTAATACCTAATACAATGTAAATGCCATGTAAATTGTTTTGTTATACCATATGGGTTAGGGATTAATAGCAAGAAACATGTGTACATATTCAGTAAAGATGCAGCCATAGTAGGCTTAACTACATAGTACACGTCAGTAACAACATAAAATTTTTTCTAATATTTTTTATCTGCAGTTGGTTGAATCTCAGATATAGCCATGGATATGGAGGCCAACTATAATTTAATCCAGAATAGTAGCGAAAATTTTTATTGCAATTACTATATGCCAGGCACTGTTCTAAGCAGTTTATAATGATCTCATTTATTCTTCATAACTTGTATAAGAAGTTGGTTTTATTATCCTTATTCTGAAGATCAGAAAACTAAGAGTGGCCAAGTGACCACCTACAGTCAAAGAAATAGCAGAAAGTGGTAGGGCTGAAGTATGAAATCAAGAGGTCTGGCTATAAAGTTTATGTGTTTAAATATTATATTCTAAAACCCTCCCTTGTGAAACATACATGTAATACCTGAAATAATAGATACATGCAATAAAAGATCACAAAATATTACAAAGAAGTAATTTTGTAGAGAATGTAGTGGCTAGGAAAGGCTTAAGCAAGGGGTTTTCACTTGAAGCTAGAGACGGTCCAGTGCATGGAGCAGTGACTCAGAAGCTTACTGTCTGTCCCACCATGTACCAGCTGCACTGCTGTGGTCCTGTCACGTAGTCTCACTGAAACTGCATTTTCATCTTCAAAATCATGACAATAAAACCTACATCCTAGTTTTATCATAAAGATTAAGTCATATAATATATTAATGTATTTTCCTTAAATGCCTGCAAAAAATATTCTTGATTTTATATGTACTTCCAGAACCTGTTAACTAGAAGTGGAGTCAATGTCTCTCCCCTTGAACCTACACAGACTTCTATCGCTTTTTCAGGCTTCTTTGTAACTTTTGAGGCAGATTATAAAAAGTACTACAGTTTTCACCTGGCTTTTCATGGGATGATTGACCAAGAAACCTGACTATGAAATGTGAGGAAGCCCAGGACACATGAAGACACTCAATGAAAAGTCACTAAGGCTCCTGGTCCTCAGCCCTGGCAAACTGTAATTTCCCAGCACATCAGTGAGCCATCTGGAAAACAGATTCTTCAAACCTTAATTGAACTGACACTGGATGAAGCAGAGATGAACCCTCCTCACTGAGACCATCCCAAACTGCAGACCCACGAGCAAAATAAATGACTTATTGATGCAAGACAGTAAGTTGTCTGAAAACTGAGAACAGGCTGACAGTCACCATAGGGGAAAGGGGAGGGAATTTCAGGGGGGAAAGGGGAAGGGTTTACAGGAACAAGTATAAAGGACACATGGACAAAAACTAGGGGGGTGGAAATGGGAGGAAGGTGAGAAGGGCTGGGGCAGTGGGCTGGGATGGGAGTAAAAGACAGAAAACTGTACAAGAACAACAATTAAAATAAAATTAAAAAAACACAGTGAGTGTGGCATGAAGCAAGAGCTTACTGTAATATATTTTAATCAGATAATACATATAAAGTACTTAATATGGTATATGATTTATAATACATGTTTAATTAAAGGTGTCTATTAATTAGTAATGTTATGTAGTAGACATTAGGATGACACAACTGAAAGTCAGTCTGCCTGGGTTTAGATCCTAGATCTTCCATTTTTTAGATCTTCCACTTATATAACTTGAGGCAAGTTACTTCACCTCTCTATGCTTTAGTTTCTCATTTCTAAATGGAGAAGATCATTGTACCCACTGCGTGGGTGCAGTAAGAATTAAATGAGTTGCAATTTCCTAAATGGGTCATGATCTTTATCATGGCCAAGCCTTTGTAGTAGATGTTTCTCTACTTCCCCACTTCTTCACATAGGTCTGAAGTTGATGCATTCATCCTTGAGGAAACTTCTGACCTCTCATGTTCATGTGGCCCTCTTACGTGTTCTCAGAGACCTACGTGCTGACTCACTGTTGACACTTGTACTGGGTATAGCTTTGAACTCCTCTGCAAGTATCTCTGTATGTGGTCTGGGCCACAGCCTGTGCCTCTGTCACTGCCACTGAAGCATGAATCTGTTCTAAACTCAAGGTTTCCAAGTGAGAGAAAAGGCCATTCTCCTTTGATCCTATCTTTTTTTTTTTTTTTTTAATATACATTGTCTTGAAGACAACCTAAAGCAATGTTGTGGTGAGATAGCATCATACCAAAATTCTGAAAACTGTCTTTTCAGATTCAAATTCACAGATAGAGAGTAGAGATGAGTTCACGGGGCCTGGTCTGGCACATAATTAGAAAGGGCAAATACTCTGCTTCAATCACCTCTGCTCTATGACCACCAAATCTCTGGTATGCCCTAAACTTGCTCTCTAGACTCTCTTTTTGCTCAGAATGAATTAATTTCCAGGGGTTCCACAAATCCTTCTTGTAAATAGATGTCTGCATATCCCATCACAGCATTTCAATGAAAATAACCAATTTGTCTCTATCTCTGTAGTAGACATATCCTAGATGAAAGCTGGAATCTGCATTATATTAATAATCGAAAAAAAATCTCCCCTACATATTTTGTGGATTCTGTGTGTATATGTGTGTTTCTATCTATTTGTGTATCTGTGTAATGTGTGTATGTGTTTCTCTTAAATACATAGATGGTTTTTAATTTCTTATAATTCTTTCTTTTTAGCCAAGTTAAATACAGCCCCATGTACGAAGACAAATAAATCTGTAGCAATAAAATATGAAAGAGCAGTTGGCCCATGAGCACACAAAGGCATCAGCAAGTGTGAATATCCTGCACAGAATGGTGCCTATAAAAGTCAGGAAATGATACACAAGGTAATAAAAGTTCAGAGTTAGTTACTGGAGCTTGTAAAGACTTAGTATGCAATGTAATTCCTCCACTTCAGTCAAACTTCTCTTACATTTTCTGGCATTTGAATAAAAATGATTTCTGGTTTTATTACATTTTTAAAATTCAGCTAGAAGTAATAAAGAAAGGTATTAAAGCACAAATTTCTGATGTGAATATAAAATGGCAGTTTAGTACTCAACACATTTCGTATTCATTCTCACCTTCCATGGCCATGACCCCATTCACATTCATTCATTTGTTCATTCAATAAATATTCATTGAGTAGCCATAGGCAATACGTAAACAAATAAGCACATTTGTGTTCCAATAAAGTTGCATTTATGGCCAATTGAAATTTGAACTTAATAAAATTTTCACTTATCACAAAATATTATTCTTCTTGTGATTTTATTTCCATTTCAAAAATGTACAAACGATTTTTAGCTTATTTTTTGTACATTGACAGGCAGAGGTTGAATATGGCTCATGGACTATATAGTTTGCTGACATCTGATTTAGAGAATGTGGAATCTGAGTTCCATGAAAGGATGAGTAGGAGTTTTCCAAGCAAACAAATGCATTCTATGTTGGGGAAATAGCATTTGGCAAAGACATAAGTAGGTCAAAATACATGAGTCCTTTGAAGAGTCATAAACAGCACTTAGAATCGGAAGGGTGAAAGATATAAGGAAGCAAATTGAAAGATCCCATATGCCATACCAGAAATTTGTCCTTACTAAGTAGAAGTGGGGAACCATTTTGGAATTTGTGGCATAATGAGGTTTGCATTTTAGAAAGGTCACTCTAGCAGCAAGTTAAAAATGGATGAGAGTAGCCCAAGAGAAAAGGAAAGAAAATGAGAACATGATTTTGGTAGTTCAGCAAAAGACACACAGAATGTACCATCTATTAGTTCCATGTAATTCTGTGTCTTTCACCCACACCCCCATACCATGTTCTCTATTGACTTAGGAACATTGTAGATGATATTTCTTTTTTTCTTAAGTTCATTTTTACTTCTTTTTCATTACTTAACTCCATTTTATCCTTTAGGTTTCAGTTTTAATACCACTTCTCCAGAAAAGCCTTCACCAAACCTTCACATTAGGCTTTACAGCCTAGTGATGCACAAAAATAGGTCCTTACACATCTCTGTAGCAATGGTCACACCCAGGATATCTGCTGAATGTCTGCCTGCTGCACTAGGCTGTAAGCCACATGTCCACCACTATGTCTCCATACCTACTTCAGAGTGGAAATTCAGTGCATATTTGCTGTGGCCGTGAGGTTAGAAGACCAAGCAGAACTGACAGATTTTATGAGTAAATTATTTACATGGGATATTATAGAGATAAAGATAATTCCTAGATTTAGGCGAGAAAATTGCTGTTAGAATAAGGAGAAAGAATAGAGGGTGGAAGTCACATTTGAAGTAGATGTGGAAATGTTGATTTTGAAGTTCCTGTGTGATATCTGAGGAGACACAGCAAGAGACTTCTCTGCTTTCCACTAGGTTAACCCAATCATTTTACCTCTGTACTAGTGATATCAATAACCTATGCCCTGGATCCTGTTTTGAATTCTTCCCAAACAACACATGCTAAGATGTAGAGCTCTTTCCCAGTACATCACTTCTATTATGTTATTCCTTGCTTTAGAAATTTGTAGAATCTATGCACCCCTATGTTCATAGCAGCACAATTCACAATAGCCAAGTGCTGGAAGCAACCTAGGTGCCCATCAGTTAATGAATGGATCAAAAAACTGTGGTACATTTACACAATGGAATTCTATGCAGCAGAAAGAAAGAAGGAGCTCCTACCCTTTGCGACAGCATGGAAGGAATTGGAGAGTATCATGCTAAGCGAAATAAGCCAGGCAATGAAAGACAAATACCATATGATCTCACCTTTAACAGGAAGCTAATCAACAAAACAAACAAACAAGCATAATATAAACAAAGACACTGAATTTGAGAACAGTCTGACAGTGTCCAGAGTGGGAGGGGAGGGAATTGCAGGGGAAAAGGGGAACGGTTTAGAGCAACAAGTATAAAGGACTCATGGACAAAAACTATGGGGGGGTGGAAATGGGAGGAAGGTGGGGAGGGCTGGGGTGGTGGGCTGGGGTGGGGTAAAAGACAGAAAACTGTACAATATCAACAATTAAAAAATAAAAAAAAAATTCTAAAAAAATAAAAAAAATAAAAAATAAAAAATAAATTAAAAAAAAAAAAAAAAAAAAAAAAAAAAGAAATTTGTAGAAGGCAAATCTGAAAGAATCCAAACCCTTTCAATTAATTTCATACCAATGTTTTGCCTTAGTTTCTTGAATCCCCAACATACATATTCTTTAATCAAACTGGTCATCTCATCTTCCCCTCATTTTCACCATTTACTTTCCTGTCTTCACTTGTTCTGCCCCTCCGTCTACAATTTTCTTTTTTGGCTGGCCTTAGGGTCATCTTCCTCAAAAGGCCAATTTAATTTCTATGTTTTCCTAGATATCCCTTGGAGGTGATTAAATATATAATTCCTTCCCTTGTATTTCCTTAACTCACATGGATTATTACTCTGATAATAACAATGCCTTCCCATTGGGGAGCCTAGTGTGGTCTCATTTCATCTAGGCAACAGTTCTTCTGAGGTAGTTTTAATCACTTTTTTAAATATGAAGACTCTGAAATTTTGAAGGTTTAATTTTAACTCCATGAAAGACTCAGCTGATAAATGGTAGCCCTGGGCCTGCCTATCTACAAAGCCCACACTGATACTTTACTACATTGTAGTGTAAGACAATTTTTTTTTTTAATTTAGGCTTATGAAATGTAGAGTTCTATCTTTAGACTCTTTCTCATAGAGTCCGTGTAATTTGATGGGCTGAGGGTGTGTAAGCTCAGGATTTGGATGGCCCTTTCCAGCTGAGTGACCACAGGAAGTCCAGCTTCTGTGACCTCTATCTACTCACCTGAAAAGTGAGAATCCAGGCTCCTTGAAAAAGAAAAAGATGACATGATTATGTGACAACACTTTGAAAATTTGTGAAGCAGTAGATATTTTACAAGTTTGGTGGCTGTCATTAGAGATCTTGAATGCAATTTCAGCACACACACAAAAGTTAAAACTCAGATAAAATGAAGCTGAAGAGAATAAGAATTTGTCAAAGAAAGCAATTAGGTACTTATTGAGGATCAGTTATCAGGGATAAGATAGATTCAGTGGATGATTTTTAAAAAGGTAAATATAACAGCTAGGTCCTTGCTCTTAAGAAACTTTCTTTCCAAGGCATATACTGTGTATGCATATCCTAATTATATAAATATTCATACATACAACATCTAAAACTAAAATTTTGAATATATATACACACATATATGTGAATGATATAGTTATATATTTAATCTGCTTGCCTTAAATCTCTACCTTGGCAATTATCAACTGATTTTATTCTATTTTATAATTAATTCCTTACACATATGTTTTCCAGGATTGATTAATTATTGTAGTCCAAGCATGCAACATAGAACCTTGCATATCAGTAGTTAATCAGTGTGGAAGAAAGAAGAGAAAATAGAAAGTAAGAGAAAATGGAGAAATGAAAGGAGAGAGGGAAAAAAGAAGGCAGAGAGGAAGGGAGTGATAAGGAAGAAAGAATCTAGGTCACCTTGGTAATATAGATTTTTCCCTGGAAAATTTTCTCAACTATAGAGAAATTTTAATTTTAGAGCCATAATGATCATCTGTTTACAGGTCTTCCCCTTCCCTTGCACATAGATTTTATTGCCAGGTCATCTTTCTTTCTTTGGCTTTTTTCTACATTCTTTGTTCAGCCCATAGCCTTGTTGATTTATCACTTAAAGTCAATGACTACAATCCTTATTTAATCAAAATCTAAGTAAAAATATAATTCATTGAATTAATAATCATGAAAACAGGCAATACACAGTCAGTGAAATTTCAAGATATATTTCCCTTACTGTGAAGACTTTTTAATAAGGTTGGCAGATGCCCTCTAAACTTGTAGTCTAGTAAAAAGAGGTGAGTAGCCCTGGCTGGTGTGGCTCAGTGGATTGAGTGTCAGCCTGCAAACCAAGGGGTAGCTGGTTTGATTCCCACTCAGGGCACTTACCTAGATTGTGGGCCAGGTGGTACCCAGTAGTGGGTGTGTAAGAGGCAACCATGTATTAATGTTTCTCTCCCTCTCTTTCTCCTTCCCATCCCTTCTGTCTAAAATAAATAAAATAATTAAAAAAAAATAAATGAGCTGTGGCATCAGGGTCTAGGTTTCCAAAGTCCCTCCCCAACTACTAGATCTGTGACTTTAGCTGTGCCACTCAGTGTCACAAGAGTCAATGTCTTGTTTATAAAAAGAGAGTAATAATTCCTATTCTGAAGAAAGTTGAGGGAAAATTAGAAATGATGTACATAAGACACAGCATAATACCTGGCTCATAAAAGGAAGTAAAAAATGTTATACAAAATGCATGAGATTTGTCAAATGAATATATAGATATTACAAATAAATTCCGTAGTAATTTAAAGAGATACATAATTGACTATGAACAGTGCCTGAGATTGTAGTAAAGATATAATGACTATTGATCAATTAATTGAACAACAGATATTGAATGCATTCCCAAAACACATGAAACTGTTAATAAATATTATTTGATGGTGATGTTCCTCTTGGCAAGATATTCACATCTGATTCATTCCAGTGGTAGAGGGCATGAAATAGTGATGCAATATGATAATAAAAATGGCCAATTATACTAAAAAGAAAAACAGTCTGAGGATCTTAGAAAAATACTACAAGCAGCCAAACATAGTGAATAATATCAAGAGAAAGTTCTTAAGAAATAGTTCTCTTTGTAGGTGTGGTTAAGTTATTGGAAATAGCATAAGTTATTGTGAAATAGCATTAAGTTATTGTGAAATAGCATAAATTCTATAATGCATCATATTGTAAAGGTGGAGAGAAACTAAAAAGTCAGCATAGGCATGATGGAAAGTGACACAATGGATGAGGTGTTATGCTAGAAGGATTAAAATTAGCTTTTCTCATAGAAAAATAACCCCAGCTCCCTAGAAAGAGAAATCTATGTTTTTCTATTTGTCTAGTTAGTGTGTATACTTATTTTACTGTGACTACCTGAGTACACACTGAAAATTAGTGACTCTGAACTCATAAAGAATTCTAGAAATCATCTTTTATTCATAAAGTTACTTCCATGAAACACTTTAATGAACTCCTAAAGCATATTTACTTCTCACTCAGGCAATGGGTCCACTCAGTTTCTAAAATATTGAAAATCTTCTTTATCTTCCATAGCATTAGAAAGACTGGTGCTATCCTTGTGTAAAAGTATTCCTTCCCATGATGGTTTCCCTAGCATCCTCTTCACATGGGTGCATTGGTTTTCATTTGTTAAATTGCCTGTGCTCACTGCGACTCTTTCCTATTACATCACAAGCTATAGGACAGCTGAGCTTAAAACCCTGTCTTTAATTGAAAACCTAAACCTTTCAGGACTCTTTTATTTTTCTTTTCATGCTGAACAAGGCTGAATTACAGAAAGGGAATAAAACTGATCCTATTGCACATACTAGCTGCACTCCTTTGGTTTTGTACAAGTGCTCTCCAAATTCAACCATAGGATATCAATGAAACTGAGCATCCAAGCATATTTGTTAGAGCCAGGGCTTAGGCCACCTGAAAGTATCTGATATCTCTCTTTGGCAAGTTTGCACATTTTCTTACAAATGGAGCTACTTTTAAGTCCTTCCACTATATTATGAGTTCATGTAGGGACAGACATTCCTTACTCAATACCACACCTTTTTGGAGACTTTAAAGGCTGGATATGCTTACCTTGTTCATAGGACTGATGGTATCAAATGTTGCTCTAAGATTCATTTATATTTATACAAGCCCTGGTATGATAACTTAAATACTTAAACCAATCTTTTGTGGGGTTTTTTTCCTCCTGAACTACAAAGCCTATGACATGTAATGCCATACTAAAACATAAAAGAAATCTATAGTCACATTACAGGCTTGGAATGTATGCTTAATAATGCGTTCCTGGGATCCTCAAAGGTTTAGCTTAGCTCTACCAATTGGTTTACAATTTCCATCTCCTTTTCCCTCCCTTTCTTCCTTCCTCAATTCAAGTATACTTGCCTTGATTAATAGTCAGGTATGTTTGATTTTTTTAAAAGGGCTTGCAGTTTTTCATTTCTTCTTCCAATAAACATTTTATGTGCAGTTCACCTCTGATATGTGCCTGAATTGTAAGAACTAAAGATTTGGAGGAGGATAGCAAAAATAGAAGAGTCATTTACTCTAGACAGTCACTTGCCTGAAATTTCTCCAGTACCCTGACAACCACACACTAGAATTAAGCAATAGTTTGTTGTCACTGCCAATGGTTCCTATGACTTGATGACAAATTATCCATGAGAAAGCCAAGTAACTGGTCCCAATTGGATCAGCCCCTGAGAAACATGTCTTATTACATAGTATATTGGGTGCTGGAACCAGAATGTGAAGAAAAATCACAGGAAACATTAAATTAGGAGATTGAATACTTTACAAGAATCCAAGGCATTTGCTTATAACAATGAGTCCAGTTTTTTACCTTTGGAACTAACATAAAGCACAATAATAATAATAAAAATAATAGTACTTTTAAAAATAATTGTAACAATGATACTGAGTAAAATCTTGAAAGCTTACTTTTTGTCAGTCACCATGCTAAGTGCTTTCCACATATTATCTATCCCCTTTTAGTCCTCGGGCCAACCATATGAGATATTATCTCCATTTTACACATAAGAAAACAAAAGAATTGAACATCTAATTAACAGCTGATTAAAATTTTAATCAGTTAGGGCAACAGAAATAACAATAATAAACATTATTTTAAGGAGCTTAAGACTACCCAATTTAATATTCAATAACAAGAGATAAAATATGTTCTACAATTAGAAACTTTACACATGAAGAAACTAAGGCAGAGACAGTTTAAATAACTTTTCAAAGGATACTCAAATAAATGGTAGAGCTGGGATTTAGACCCACACACATGGCTTCATAATCTCCCCAGAAGCAAAGTATAAATAAATGTGGACATTGTTCATCGAAACCAAAATCATGGACACCTAAGATGGTAGGGGAATAAGTGGAAGCTACACTAACCTCCCAGAACCAATCTAGAATTACTGCGGGGGCCCCTGTCCTGGGCGCCAAATGTGGGGGGGGCTCCACCCGCAGAGCCCCATCCCTCTGTCACGGATGAAAATAAAAACTACCAAGACATGATCTGCTTGGGGAGGAAAGGTGGTCAAACTCTCAGAGGAGAATGACCCAGAGCCCCTTCCTCACTAGGCTTTTATTGGGTTCAAATACACTGGAATACAAGTTTAACATGTCAAAGAAATCTGAGGACTTAATCTAAGTCAGTGTTTGTCAGGAAAGGGGGTTGCCAAACTTTAGGAGACATACTCATTTCCTCCTGGGACCCTTATCATTTAAATGAGAGCACTCTTAGCAAAGCAGGTTTCACAGGGCTTTAGGAATTCTTTCTTATGCCCAATCACCCAGGGAGCCATCCTGGCCAGTACAGGGCTGCACCGCTTGCCCCCACAGTTTCAGGCTTTAAGCCGATTAGGAAGCAGGAGACATCTCCCAGATGGAAATGAGGACTCGGGCTATGTCAGAGTAGCCGGGGGATGAGGGTCCATCACATCCTCTTTGCTGCAGCCCCCCCAAGTCCTTCCATGAGGCCTCCCAAGTGGTCGCGTCTGGCTTAGGTTGCCCTTCCCATGAGGAGTCTTAGCCATCATTGACTGCCAACCAAGCATTGGGGCCAGAGATGGATGAGGCAGAAACAGCACTCCTGCCAGGGAGATAAGCTTTGTTTCCTTAGTAGGTCACGTCCTCTTGACAGAACAGACCCAGTTGAAGTGAGTCCGTTGGGCTCTTACACAGCTCACCGTGGGGTGAGGGTTACAACTCCTGAAACCAGGCTGAACGGTTCATAACAAATTACAACTAAATTGTAGATAAATCATCTAGAATAACCAACTGAACACTAGCTAGAGAGAAGCCTTATAACAATGGACAGACAGAAGAAGCCACATCACCACAATGAGACTGGTAGGGAGTGTAGAGGAGATGCCAGAGGCCTGGCTGGGCTCCCATAGGTGGCAGCTGAAGTGCTGTAGGGATATTTCAACAGTGAGGGGATCCCCTTGAAAAGTGTGGGGTCTAAATCCCAAGCTGGGCTCCTCAGTGTATAGCACCAGAGCCAGAAAGGGACCCAGATAACATCCACTTAGAAAAATAGTAGGGTTTCTGCCTGCCAGGGAAAGACAGCCAGAGATACAGACAGCCTCTTAAAGGACCAACATTTTGTTTGTAAACACTTACCCTGGGCTCCAACAGAGAGAGGGCACAGTGGACTAGAGACACTTGAGGAGAGTCTGAGGTAGGTGTCCCTGGGGAGAGAACTGAAGGAACAGATGCTAGAATCCCTGTGCTGAGTCATTCCCCACACTGCAAAAGCCATCTTTCTTAGTGAAAGCTGTGTTCTCCAAGTGGCATCAGCATAAAGGAAAGTAATAGCCCTGCCCACAGGAATTATTCTGCCCCACCCTATGGAACTTAAGCTGAGCTGCTAAGTACATCTTGAGGCTATATCAGTGATTAGTTTAAGCTCTGAGAATTTAGCTGACCCTCCCCCAGGCCTGGTACTGGTAAAGCCATCCTTAGCAGACACATGGCCTGATTCTTTCTGCACACACCCAGACCTAGCAGAGGAAACCATACACTGTAGATTGCTGATAGCACCAAACAGGTTGCCCAGAACAAGACACAAGCAGTGTCTGACAAAGGCCTACACCAGAGTCTTTGCAGATCTACCTAATACATAGAAACAAATACAAAGAAGCATCCAAAATGGAAAGACAAATAAACAGACCCCAAATGAAAGACCAAGAGAAGTCTCCAAAGGAAGAACTAGATGAAATGGAGGCAAACAATTTATGAGATAGAGAGTTTAAGGGGATGATTATAAGGACACTCAACGCCATGAGAAAAGACATAGAAACCATAAAAAAGGACCAGTTAGTGTTGTGGACTGTTCAGCCTGGTTTCAGGAGTTGTAACCCTCACCCTATGGTGGGCTGTGTAAGAGCCCAAGGGACCCACTTCACCTGGGTCTGTTCTGTCACAAGGACGTGACCTACTAAGGAGACAAAGCTTATCTCCCTGGCAGGAGTGCTGCTTCTGCCTCTCTGGCCCCAATGCTTGGTTGGCAGTCAATGACGGGTAAGACTCCTCATGGGAGGGGCAACCTAAGCCAGACGCGACCACTTGGGAGGCCTCATGGAAGGACTCAGGGGCTGCAGCAAAGAGGATGTGATGGACCCTCTCCCTCCTGGCTATTCTGACATAGCCCGAGTCCTCATTTCCATCTGGGAGATGTCTCCTGCTTCCTAATCGGCTCAAAGCCTGAAACTGTGGGGGTGAGTGGTGCAGCCCTGTGCTGGCCAGGACAGCTCCCTGGGTGATCGGGCATAAGAAAAAATTCCTAAAGTCCTGTGAAACCTGCTTTGCTAAGCGTGCTCTTCCTTAGGTGATAAGTGTCCCAGGAGGAAATGAGTATGTCTCCCAAAGTTTGGCAACCCTCTTTCCTGACAAACACTGGCTCGGATTAAACCCTCAGATTTCTTTGAAATGTTAAACCTGTATTCCTGTGTATTTGAACCCAATAAAAGCCTAGTGAGGATGGGACTCTGGATCATTCTCCTCTGAGAGTTTGACCACCTTTCCTCCCCAAGCAGAAATGTCTTGGTAGTTTTTATTTTCATCCGTGACAGAGGGATGGGGCTCTGCGGGCAGAGCCCCCACACATCTGGTGCCCAGGACAGGGGCCCCCGCAAGTTAGAAATAAAGAATGCAATATCTGAAATAAATAATACACTGGAAGGAATAAACAGTATGTTAGATAAACCAGAGGATCAAATCAGTGAATTGGAAGGCAAAGTAGGAAAAAACACCAAGGCAGAAAAGCAAAAAGAAAAAAAGAAATTAAAAAATGTTAAGAAATATTTTGGACAACATGAAGTATAATAACATCTACATGATGAGAATACTAGAAGGAGAAGAGAGTGAGTAAGGTATCAAGAACCTATTAGAAGAAATAATGACCAAAAACTTCCCTAATTTGGTGAAGGAAAAAGAAGCTCAGAGAATCCCAAACAAGTTAAACCAAAGAGTTCTTCACCCAGACACATAATAATTGAAATGTCAAAACTTAATAAAGACAAGGAGAGAATCCTGAAAGCCATATGAGAAAAGCAGGTAGTTACAAATGAAGGAGCACCAATTAGACTTCTATCTGATCACTCAACCGAAACATTTCAGGCCAGAGAGGAGTGGTGTGATATATCCAATGTGATGAAAAGGCAGAACCTACAACCAAGACTACTTTACCCAGACTATCATTAAAAATGGAGGAAGAAAAAGGAGCTTCCAAGGAAATAAAAAGCTAAAGAAGTTTATTAACATCAAATCAGTCTGTAGCAAATGTTAAAGGGCTTGCTTTAAGAAGAAGAAGAAGAAGACAAAAAAAAAAAAAAACCCAAAAACTGAAAATAGTGTAACAATAAAATGACATTCAATACATATTTATTAATAATCACCTTAAATATAAATGGCTCAAATGCTACAACCAAAAAACATAGGGTAGCTAAGTGGATAAGGAAACAACATCCATATATATGCTGTCTCCCAGAGATCCACCTCAAATTGAAAGATACACACAGACTAAAGTAAAGGGATGGAAAAAGATATTTTACACAAATGAAAAGGGAGAAAAAAGCTGGGGTAGCAGTACTTATATCAGACAAAATAGACTTTAACACCAAGGCTGTAGTAAGAGACAAAGAAGGACACTACATAATGATAAAGGGACAATCCAACAAGAGGATATAACCCTAGTAAATAGTAACACACCTAACATAGGAGCACCTAAATATGTAAAGAAAATCATGATGGACATAAAAGGAGAGACTGACAAAAATACACTCATAGTCATAGACTGCAACACCCCATTGGCTTCAATGGATAATTCTCTAAACAGAAAATCAACAAGGAGATAGCTAGATCTAATGAATTTAATTAGTTCAGAGCATTTCACCCCAAAGCATCAGAACATACATACTTTTCAAGTTTATGTGGCACATCATCTAGGATTAGACCACATGTTAGGATACAAAACAAATATCAATAAATTTAGGAAGATTGAAATCATACCAAACATCTTCTCTGACCACAATGTTGTGAAATAAGAAATCAATCACAAAAACACTGAAACACATGCAAAGACATGGAAACTAAACAACATGTTATTAAACAATGAATGTATCAGTGACAAAAGCAAGGAAGAAATTAAAAGATACCTTGAAATAGATAAAAATGAGGAAACAACAATCCAAAATCTTTGTGACACTGGGAAAGCAATTATAAGAGAGAAATTCATAGTATTACAGGCTTGTTTAAAAAAGAAAAAGAAAAAGCTCAAATAAACAATCTAACTTCACACTTAAAGGACTTGAAAAAGAAAAACAAACAAAACCCAAAGTGAGTAGAGGGAAGGAATTAATAAAGATCTGGGCAGAAATAAATGAATAGACTTAAAAAAAAAAAAGATACAAAAGATCAGTGAATCTAAGAGCTGGTTCTTTGAAAAGATAAACAAGATTGCCAACCCTTAAACAGACTCATGGAGGAAAAAAAAAGAGAGAACACCCAAATAAATAAAATCAGAGATGAAAAAAGAAAAATAATGACTGCCACCAAAAAAAACTGAAAGGATTATAAGAAAATATTATGAACAACTGTATGCAAACAAATTAGACAACAAGGATAAAATGAATACATTCCTAGAAACATACAATCTTTCAAAACTAAATTAGGAAGAATTAGAGAATCTGAATATCCAAATTACACCTAGTAAAATTGAAGCAGTAATCATAAAACACTCCAAAACAAAATCCCTGGACCAGATGGCTTGACAGGTGAATTTTCCAAGAACTAACACCTCTCCTTCTCAAACTATTTCATAAAATTCAAGAGGAGGGAAGGCTCCCAAACTTATTTTTTGAGGCCAGTTTTATCCTAACTCAAAAATCAGATAAAGACACTACAAGAAAAGAAAAAGTCCAATATTCCTGATGAACATACATGCTAAAATCCTCAACAAAATATTAGCAAAGCAAATACAGCAATAGATCAAAAAGATCATACACCATTATCAAGTGGGATTTATTCTAGGAACACAAAGTTGGTACAACATTTGCAAATCAGTTAATGTGATTCACTACATAAACAAAATGAAGGATAAAACCACATGCTCATATCAATAGATGCAAAAATAAAAACACTTGATAAAATCCAGCACCCATTTATGGTAAAATCTATCAGCAAAGTGTGACGAGAGGGAAAATACCTCAAAGTAATAAATGCCATATATGACAAACCCACTGCCAGCATCCTGATACTCAATGGGCAAAAACTATAAACATTCCCCTTACAAAAGGAACAAGACAGGGATATCTACTTTTACTTCTCTCTTTCAACATAGTACTGGAAGTCTTAACCACAGCAATCAGACAAGAAAAAAAATAAAAGGCATCCAAATTGGAAAGGAAGAAGTAAAACTGTCTTTATGTTCAGAGGACATGGTAGATACTGTACATAGAGAACCCCAAAGATTCCACCAAGAAATTACTAGAACTGATAAATGAATTTAGCCAAGTAGCAGGATAGAAAATTAATATCCAGAAATCAGCTGCATTTTTATATGCCAATAACAAACAGAAAGGAAAATTTAGAAAACAATTCAACTTGCAATTGTTACAAAGAGAATAAAATAGCTAGGAATAAATCTAACAAAGGATGTAAAAGACCTGTACTCAGAAAATTATGACACTGTAGAAAGAAAGTTAAGATGATAACAATAAGTGGACACACATACCGTGTTCAAAGATAGGAAGAATAAACATCATTAGAATGTCTATACTACTCAGAGAAATCTATAGATTCAATGCAATTGCTACCAGATTCTAATGATGTATGTCACAAAACTAGGACAAATATTTAAAAAAATTATTTGGAACCACAAAAGGCCCCACATAGCAACAGCAATCCTGAGAAAGAAGAACAAAGTTGGAGAAATCACACCACCAAATATCAAACTATACTATAAGGTCATAGTTTGACCATATACTATAAGGTCAAAACAGCATGGTTCTGGCATAAAAACAGACACAGAGATCAATGGAACACAATAGAGAGCCCAGAAATAAACCCACACCTTTATAGTCAATTAATATTGGACAGAGGAAGCAAGCACATATATTGAGTTAAAGATAGTTTATTCAATAAATGGTGTTGGGAAAAGTGGACAGATATATGCAGAAAAAATGAAAGTAGACCACCTTCTTACACTACATACAGGAATAAATTAAAAAGAGATCAAAGACTTAAATGGTAGATCCAATCCATAATAATCCTAGAAGAAAACACTAGCATCAAATTCTTGGACATTGCGTGTAGCAGTACTTTATCAGATGTGTATCTTCCCAGGCAAGGGAAACAAAAGAAAAATAAACAATGGTACATCAAACTAAAAAGTTTTTGCACAGCAAGGGAGACCAGCAACAAAATAAAAAGATAACCAACAGAATGGGAGAACGCATTCACTGATATAGTGAATATACTATATATATACTGTATAATATATACTGATATACTGATAAGAGGTTAATATCCAAAACTTATAAAGTATTTACAAAGCTCAACATAAAAAAAAAAAAAAAAAACAAGTAACCCAATTAAAAAATGGGCAAAAGACCTGAAAAAATACTTCTCTAGGGAGGATGTACAGATGGTCAATAAACATATGAAAAGATGCTCAATGTCATTAATCATCAGAGAAATGTAAATTAAAACCACAAGGAGATACCATCTCATACCTGTCAGAATGGCTATCATTAATAAATCAACAAACAGCAAGTGCTTGTGAGGATGTGGAGAAAGTGGAACCTTTTTGTACTGTTGGTTGGAATGAAGATTGATGCAGCCATTGTGGAAAGCAGTATGGAGCTACCTCAAAAAACAAAAAATGTATATGTCTCTTGACCCAGTGATCCCACTTTTGGTAATACATCCAAAGAAACCCAAAAACACTCCAAAGAAACCCAAAACACTATGTTAAATAACATAAGTGCCCCTATGTTCATTGCATCATTATTTATTATCACTAAGATATGGAAGCAGCCTGTGTCCATCAGTAGATGAATGGGTAAAACAACTATGAAACATTTACACTATGGAATACTACTTGGTTGAAGAAAGGAAGAAAATTTTACCTTTTGCAACAGTATGAATGGACCTGGGGAACAGTATGCTAAGTGAAATAAGACAGTCAGAGAAAGACAAGTACCAACTGATTTCACCCACATGTGGAATCTAATGAATACATTAAACTAACAAGGAAAATAGACACAGACTAATAGATAAACAGGATGACAGCTAAGGGACGGAATGGGGGAAGTTAGGAGGTTAAAGGTTTGAGCAAAAAAAAAAAAAAAAAGACTCATGGACATGGACAACAGTGTAGTGATTGTGGTAAAGAGGGGTATAAGGAGACTAAGTGGTAATGGAAAAATACAACGAAAATGTAAAAAAGAAAAATCTAACTCATAACAGCAATACCTCATTCACTCTATTTCAATGATAAAAATCAGGAAGTATTAGGATGAATACAATAATGTTCTCATGAACAAACCTGGCAGTAACCAGAGGGGAGGTGGGAGGGGGTAATGGGGGAGGGTGAAGGGTTTTGAAGAACATGTATAAAGGACTCATGCACAAAAATCGAAGGCAGGTAGGATCAAGGGTGGGAAGTGAGGACAGCTGGGGTTGGGGAAGTGGTGGTGAGGAAATGGAGACAACTGTACTTTAACAACAATAAAAAAAGGTATTTTTTTTTCAAAAAAACAGTGTTCTCATGCTTGCTGAAATTTTATAAACATGACATAAACAAATCAGCTATAAAGACTAGATCTTCCCAATTTGCCCAGTACTTTTCTGGTTTTAGCAATGAAGTCCAACTTCCCAGGAAATCCTTCAGTTCTACATAAACTGGAACAGTTGGGAATGATAGTGTGGACTGTGAAGGTTGCTTAACTGGTACCATTGACCCTTTACTATATAAATTTTGACTGGTTGTTACCAAGCAGAGAATTAGAATATCCATCATAGGAAGCCTAGCAATAGTACCCTTTCCTAATGTTCTTGTTTTAACACTTAGCATCTTTGTGACTTTCAGCATCCCAAATTAAGAATAACTCAGAAAAACTGGATCGAGCTGAAGGAATTCATAGCTGCCAAGAAAGATGTACTACACATATCATTCAATCCTTTTTGATTTTTTCTCTCTACGATGCTACAGATGACTCAGTTCCAGTTTTTCTGGGAAGACAGGCTGGGTCCTAAAGGTTAGGACCTTTATTAAGAGTTTGGGCTTGGGCCAGTAAGGACCTTCTGCCAAAGTATCCATATAGCAGCTTCTTCTTCCTGGATAGTCTATGAGAAAAGCATCTCCAAGTAAATTTTCTGTGTTTGAGAACATCAGTCCTAGCAGCAAATCTTGGAAAACACAAAGACACTGGCTCATCTCTACCTGGTAAATGGGAAGGTATAGTTAACAATATCTGTAGTCAGTATAGTAAATAAAGACTTACCATCATGAAAAAAATTGAAACAACCTCATTTTTTTATGGTACACTTATTACAGCTGGGGACAGTGAAACAAGGAAGGGCTTAGGTTAGAAGCAACAGGAGAGAGCTTGGGGGAGGCTGCTTGGGGTCACTGGAAAGTCAGAGAAAAGAAGGTCTTGATGACATGGTCAGGGGGTTAGCCTAGGGCAAGTTACCACTGCCCATTGCTCCCCTGGTTACAAGTCTTGTGGGGACCCTTAGAATTTAGGAGATGTACACCTAAGAGGGAAGAAAGGCGTGGGTATGCTCCCAAGAGGGAGAGTGTGCAAAGACAGCTTTAAAGCACTGCATGAAAAATC
Source organism: Glossophaga mutica (assembly GCA_039655065.1). Lineage (NCBI taxonomy): Eukaryota > Metazoa > Chordata > Mammalia > Chiroptera > Phyllostomidae > Glossophaga > Glossophaga mutica. Next base: position 83,462,505 of record CM077304.1, read on the forward strand.
CATATTATGTTAAAAGCAAACAACCACTCAGTTGCATTCACATATTCCCACAATAAGTATTTCTTTTGTGCCTATTAAATGCCAGATACTACTCTGAAGGCTTGGAAGGGGTAAAAATCAATAAGAGAATATATGAATGTGCTAAAAGTATTATGTTCAAAGTGTTATGAGGCAGAGATTAACTCTGACATAGAAACTTCTAAGTAGGAACCAAATGTGTTAAGAAAATTAGGGAGAAGAGGGCCTTCCAGGAAGAACAAATGTCACATACAATGGTAAGGCCAAATGGATTGGTGTTCTAGAGGAGTCTCAATAATTTTCTATGGAAGTGACATAGCACGGGATAGAGAAGCTATGGGTAAGACCAGAAAAACAAAGAGCTTTTGAAATTATGTTGAATAGTAGTTTTTCACATTTATGTCAAGAATATAATAGACATATGGTAGCTATTCCAAGAGCCAAGAAAGCAGTGTTGTTCCTTTTCGGACCCATCCCCAACATACAGTGCCACAAGGTAGTACTGTGGGTTGTCCCGGTCTGGTGAATACCTAAGGTTCCGTCTCTTACTATGTAACAGGTGCCTCAGGACAAAGAAATAAGGCCCAAATGAGAGAACAGATCAAAACTCCAAAAATAAAATTAAGTGATAAAGAAATAGACAACCTATCAGATGCACAGTTCAAAACACTGGTAATTAGGATACTCACAGAAATGGTTAAGTATGGCTGAAAAATGGAGGAAAAAGTGGAGGCTATGCAAAGTGAAATAGAGAAAAATATAGAGAGAACCAACAGTTAACAGAAGGAAACAGGAACTCAAATCAACAATTTGGAACAGAAGGAAGAAATAAACATTCAATGGAACAGAATGAAGAAACAAGAATTCAAAAAAATGAGGACATGTTGAGGAACCTCTGGAATAACTTTAGATGTTCCAACATCCAAATCATAGGGGTGCCAGAAGGAGAAGAGGAAGAGCAGGAAATTGAAAACTTACTTGAAAAAATAATGAAGGAGCCCTGGCTGGTGTAGCTCAGTGGATTGAGCGCGGGCCTGTGAACCAAAGGATCGCGGTTCGATTCCCAGTCAGGGCACATGCCTGGGTTGCAGGCCAGTTCCCAGCATGGGACACATAAGAGGCAACCATACAGTGATATTTCTCTCCCTCTCCATCTCTCCTACCCTTCCCCTCTAAAAATAAATAAATAAATAAATAAATAAAAATAATAATGAAGGAGAACTTCCCCAATCTGGCAAAGGAAATAGACTTCTGGGAAGTCCGGAAAGTTCACAGAGTCCCAAAGAAGTTGGATCTAAGAAAGCACACACCAAGGCACATCGTATTTACATTACCCAAGATTAAACATACGGAGAGAATCTTAAGAGCAGCAAGAGAAAAGGAGACAGTTACCTACAAAGGAGTTCCCATCAGACTCAGCTGATTTCTCAAAAGAAACCTTGCAGACAAGAAGGGCCCGGAAAGAAGTATTCCAAGTCATGAAAGGCAAGGACCTACATCCTCTATCCAGCAAAGCTATCATTTAGAATCGGAGGGAAGATAAAATGCTTCCTAGATAAGGTCAAGTTCGATGAGTTCATCATCACCAAGCCCTTATTATATGAAATGTTAAAAGGACTTATTTAAGAAAAATAAGATAAAAAATCTGAACAGTAAAATGACAACAAACTCACAACTATCAACAACTGAAGCTAAAACAAAAACAAATAAGCAAACAATAGAACAGGAACAGAATCACAGAAATGGAGATCACATGGAGGGTTATCAGCAGGGAAGGGGAGGGGAGACTGGGGAAAAGGTACAGGGAATAAAAAGCATAAATGGTAGGTACAAAATAGACAGGGGAAGGTTAAGAATAGTGTAGGAAATGGGGAAGCTAAGGAACTTATATGTATGACCCATGGACATGAACTAAGGTAGGGAATGCTGGTAGGGTGGGTGGTGCAGGGCAGAAGGGAACAAAAGGGAGAAATAAAATGGGACAACTATAATAGTATAATCAATAAAATATTTTCAAAATAATAATGCTAATAATTTAAGCACTTACTATGTTGCAGGAACTGTGCTATAAATTTCAGTTTTTTCTCATTTCGCATAATTAATGTACTACTACAAAAAATAAATACATTTTCCAAAACAAAAATAAAAATTAATGAGAACAATGGCAATGTTTTACATTCCTATTAAAATTTTTCCTTACTTTATAAGATATAATTGGCATATAACATTGTATAAGTTCAAGTATATACAATGTGATTATACCTATTACCATAGTAAGATCAGTTAATATGTTAATGACCTCACATAGTTACTTTTTGTTATTGTTATTTTTGTGCTAAGAACTTCCAAGTATACAATACAGCATTGTTAACTACAGTCGCTGTGCTGTGCATCAAGTCCCCAGAACTTACTCATGTTATAATCAGAAGTTGACACCCTTTGACCAAGATCTCCCCATTTATCTCACTCCTTTATGCCCCTGGCAACCACCAATCTATTTTCTGCTTGATTCAAATTGATTCTGTGTGTCAAATTGTTTTACTCATTTATCCATGCACAAACATTTAATGCTGCAATGAACATTGGGGTTGCAGATACATTCTATATCTCTTCAAGGTAGTGATTTTATTTTCTTTGGATATATACCCAGAAGAATTGCTGATTCATATGACTGTACTATTTTTAATTTTTTGAGAAACCTCCATTCTGTTTTCTATAGCAGTTGTACCAATTTATATTCCTATCCACAGTGGGGAAGTTAAATTTGCATTCCCACCCAAATGCTGGATAGCCTTCAGTTCTGCCCCTCCAGGAAGTGTGGCCGCAGATGCACAGTAGCCATGGAGCATATCCTATGGCCCACCGGGGCAAAGAGCGAAGGCAGCAACCATGCCCCAATATGGAGCATAACATCTGGCTCCAGATAACCATAAAGCCTAAACAGGGATCCTGAGCAGACTTAGAGCCTAGCCTACAGTACTACCCAGCTACAGAACCCAGACTACCATCCTGCCCCACAGCAGAGGTTGGCACAGAGTTCTGCTCAACTGCTGCATACAGTCTGCAGACTCACCCAGGTAGAGAGCCCAGCCAGTGGCTCCATTCAGTTAGACAGCACAGCCTGCAGCCCCACTCAACCAGGGATCCCAGACAATAACCCTTCCTGACTTCAAAACTGAGCCATGGCACCCTCCCCACTGACCTCACAGCGCGGACAGTGACCTTGCCCAACTAATACCCAAATAACAAGCTCTGTCTTATTCAGTACCCCAAACTGAGCTGACAGGTGAAGGTCCTTCCCTGCCAAAACAAACATATAAAGTCTGTGAGGAAACTCTGTACTCAAATGCACAGTCACCAATATAAGGGTATGACGATCACAAAGAATCAGGTGAACATGACACTACCAAAGGAAACAAAGCTCCAAAAATTGATCTCAACAAATTAAAGATGTATGAACTATCTGACAAAGAATCCAGAATAATCCTTTCTTGTCCACTTTTAAATATTTTTTATTGTTTATGCTATTACAGTTGTCCCAATGTTTCTTCCTTTCCCCCAGCCTCCTCTTCCCACAGTCAATCCCCACATTGTTGTTCATGTCTATAGGTGATGCCTATATGTTTTTGTCTAATCCCTTCACCTTTCAACCAGTCCCTCCCTCCCCACTCTGCTCTTATAGCTGTCAGTCTGTTCCTTGTTTCTGTGCCTCTAATTCTATTTTGCTCATTAGTTTATTTTGTTCCTTCGATTACAGTTATAAGTGAGATCATATGGTACTTGTCTTTTACTGATTAGCTAATTTCACTTAACATAATGTTCTCTAGTTCCATCCATGCTGTCACAAAAGTTAAGAATTCCTTTTTCACTCCTGTGTAGTGTTCCATTGTGGAAATGTACCACAGCTTTTTTAAACATTCATTTACTGATGGGCACTTAGGCTGTTTCCAAATAATCCTTTTAAAGAGATTCAGTGAACTACAAGAACACAGAGACAGACAACTAGACAAAATTAGGAAAGTAATGCATGAACAAAATGATAAGCTTAACAAAGAAATAAAAATCATTAAAAAATTAAAATGAGGCAGAAATCCTAGAACCAAATACAATGTCTGAAGAATTCAATAGAGAACTTCAAGAGCAGAGAAAATCAGTGAATTCAAACACAGATCATTTGAAATTACCCAGTCAGAGAAGCAAAAAAGAAAAAAAAAAGGATCTTAAAAGAAACAATGTATGCATTATGGGGATTCTGTCAGGAGAAGAGAAAAGGAAAGGAAAAGAAAGACTATTTAAAGAGATAATGGATGAAAACTTCCCAAATTTGGGGAGAGAAATTGATATCCAAATTCATGATGCTCAAAGGATCCCAAACAGGTTAAACCCAAAAAAGGTTATATGCTAAACTTACCATGTAAGCCCCATGGAAATCACAAAAGAAAACCTGTAGTAAATACACAAAAAGTTATAATAATGAAGTCAAAGCATACCTTCATAGGAAGTCACTGAATTACAAGGGAAGACAGCAAGAGAGGAATCAAAGAACAAAGGATCTACGACAGTCAGTAAACAATTACAAAATGGCAATAGTAATTGATCAATAGTAATTGATCCTTAATGATCAATAATCACTTTAAATGTAAATGGATTAAATTCTTCAATCTTGCAAATCCCCTTAATATCTGGTTTAAATATAGCTGATTCTAATATCTGCATCTGTGTTACAAATGTGAATAGAACAAATGTAATATTTCCATTTATGGAACTTAGAGTCTACTGAAGGATACAGTGTATCAACCATAATTACACCAATAACATCCTAATTTCTACTGTAATACCAGCTCTAAAGGAAAAACAGAGGATGTCGTGAGAATGCGGGACAACAGGAACTGATCAAGGCTGAGGAATCTGGAATTAGGTGATTTGAAGATATTACTAAACTACAGCTTTCACAAAAAAGAAAAAGTACATTTTCATGTCTTAATTTTAAATGTTCATTCTTTTTAAAAAATAAGATTTACTAAAAGCAAGCTCACATTGAAGCAATCAGCTAGACAGATGGAAACTTTGGGTTCAAGCTGATTCATGTCTTTCTATCAGCTAGCAATTAGACATGTGAAAGCACATTCTTTTTTTTTTTAATTACTTTATTGTCCAATTAACATTGTCTGCATTTCCCCCCCACCACTCCCACTGACCCCAGCCAAACCCACCTCCCTCCCTTGCTTCCACCCTCCCCCTTGGTTTTGTCCATGTGTTCTTTATAGTAGTTCCTGAAAACCATTCTCCCCACTTCCCTCCCCCCTCACCTCTGGCTGTTGTTAGATTGTTATTAATTTCAATGTCTCTGGCTACATTTTGTTTGCTTTTCTGTTTTGTTGATTATGTTCGAGTTAAAGGTGAGATCATATGGTATCTGTCCCTCATTTCCTGGCTTATTTCACTTAGCATAATGCTCTCCAGTTCCATCTATGCTGTCATAAAGGGTAGGAGCTCCTTCTTTCTCTCTGCTGCATAGTATTTCATTGTGTAAATGTACCATAGTTCTTTTTTTTTCCTTTTTTTCCTTTTTTTAAATATATTTTATTGATTATGCTATTACAGTTGTCCCATTTCTCCCCCATCATTCCCCTCCACCCTACCCACCCTCTCCCACCCACATTCCCCCCCTTTAGTTCATGTCCATGGGTCATAAATTTTCTAGCTTCTACATTTCCCACACTATTCTTGCCCTCCTCCTGTCTATTTTTTTCCCATTATCTATGCTACTCATTCTCTGTACCTTCCCCCCTCTCTCCTCCTCCCACGCCCCTGTTGCTAACCCTCCATATGATCTCCATTTCTGTGGTTCTGTTCCTGCTCTAGCTGTTTGCTTAGTTTGCTTTTGTTTTAGGTGTGGTTCTTGATAGCTATGAGTTTGTTGTCTTTTCACTGTCATAGTTTTATCTTCTTTTTCTTAGATAAGTCCCTTTAATATTTCATATAATAAGGGCTTGGTGATGATGAACTCCTTGAACTTGACCTTATCTGAGAAGCACTTTATCTTCCCTTCCATTCTAAATGAAAGCTTTGCTGGATAGAGCAATTTTGGATGTAGGTCCCTGCTTTTCAAGACTTCAAATATTTCTTTCCAGTCCCTTCTTGCCTGTAAGGTCTCTTTTGAGAAATCAGCTGACAGTCTGATGGGAACTCCCTTGTAGGTGACTGTCCCCTTATCCCTTGCTGCTTCTAGAATTCTCTGCTTCATTTTAATCTTGGCTAATGTAATTACAATGTGCCTTGGTGTGTTCCTCCTTGGGTCCAACTTCTTTGGGACTCTCTGAGCTTCCTGGACGTCCTGGTAGTCTATTTCCTTTGCCAGATTGGGGAAGTTCTCCTTTATTATTTGTTCAAATAAGTTTTCCACTCGTTGCTGTTCTTCTTCCCCTTTTGGGACCCCTATAATTAGGATGTTGGGACGTTTAAAGATGTCCCGGAGGTTCCTAAGCCTCTCCTCATTTTTTTGAATTCTTGTTTCTTCCTCGTCTTCTGTTTGGTTGTTAGTTTCTTCCTTCTGGTCCACTCCATTGATTTGAGTCCCAGTTTTCCTTCCATCTCTATCAGTTCCCCATGCATCCTCCTTCATTTCACGGATTGTAGCCTGCATTTTTTCATCTAGTTTGTGAGCAAAATCAACTAATTCTGTGAGCATTTTGATGACCAGTGCTTTGAACTGTGCATCTGACAGGTTGGCTATCTCTTCACTGCTTAGAGGAATTGGCTCTGGGGTTTTCATTTTTTCTCCAGTTTGAGCCATTTTTGGTGGGTTTTTTTTGTTGTTGTTTTGGTTTTAGTCTGGTCGCGGCTATTACGTATGAGGGGGTGGAGCCTTAGGTGTTCCTCAGGGCGGGGCAGCCCAGTCGCTGGGTTGTGACGCTGTATGTGGGGGTGGGGCCTGAGAGGGAGCAATGGCACCTGCTCCGCTCTCTCCTGGATTCAGTCCTCTCCGCCACTTCCCCTCTGCCTGGACCATCTGCGCGCTCAAATGTGAGACCACCTGGTCAGTCAGCCAGCCGCCTTGTGTGGCCTCACTGGGTCTGCACAGTTGCCCCCCTGTGCCCGGGGTCCGCCAGCTGCTGCCTGTGGGCCCGGACACCGCCAGCCGCCGCCTGTGCACCTGGGAACTGCCAGCTGCTGCTGCTTGCGTTCCTGGGTCCGCACCTCCACTTTCTCCTGCCGCGACTCCGCCCCTCTTACCGGTCTGGATGAATGGTTGTTGGACTTCCGTACAGTTCAGTTTTCTATAAGTTCTGGTTGTTTTCTTGTTTCTAAATACTTGTTGTCCTTAATTTTGGTTGTGAGAGGAGGCACAGTGTGTCCGCCTACGCCTCCATCTTGGTCGGAAGTCCTGAAAGCACATTCTTAAACATGTCAAAGATTTGCAGGTTTTAAGCAACACTTTCAGGATGCAGAACTTACAAAATCATCTATTTTTTGTATTATTCCCTTTGATTTATATGTTCTCAAAAGCAGGGTTTAGAAACTTTCCATTTTAGTTATTCTAGTCACTGGGAAAAATTGAGAACATATTGTTACATTCTTAAAATTATTAGTCTTTCATGGGGACCAAACTTAATTAATATATTCTTTTGGAGGCACCGAATATTCCACTTTCTTAGTAACAATAATAAAAACAAAATGGGTATTTTGGGATTCTGGGAATGTGTAGTCAACCTCCTTCTGGATTCTGAGCCAGAAGCCAAGATAAATGGGCAGCCCTAAAATGTTAGACTGGCACACACAATGCAAATTGGTGGGTTAAAATGAGTCTCTGCTACACCTTGTGTCAAATCTAAACCTAGAAGCCCCCAATAGACTTTCAGAGCATCACCACCAGGAGTGTCCAACTTTTTTGGTGTCTCTGGGCCACACTGGAAGGAGAAAAGCTGTCTTGAGCCACGTATTAAATAGTTGAGACACATAATCACAAAAAATTCTCGTAATGTTTTGAGTAAATTTACGATTTTGTGTGGGGCTGCATTCATAGCCATCCTGAGCCACATGCGGCCTGCAGACCACAACTTGGACACCCCTGACCATAAGATCCCAGCCTGCCTTTGTAGGTACAAAAGCTCTGACCTGATAAACAGAAACAGACAGAATGAAGAAGGCCTGAGGATAGGCAGATCCTTAAAAGCCAAGTGAAATCTGGCCAGGTGAGCCCTTGACCTTTTTTTTCTATTCTCACCAATGGGTAGCTTCTCTAATCTCCCTACTCATGCTCCTCTCCCTCTTCCTCGCTCTCCTCTTTCCCTCAATCCTTCTCCTATGGGAAGACATTTGTGGAAGGAGAAGAAACTAAGGAAAGAACTTGGGAAAAAGGGGAAAACATTTTATCCCTCCAAATAATATGGGAATTAAAAGCAGGGTCCAGTAATAAACAGTTATCTTCTTTGTTACCTTTGTTGTTTCCTTCTGTTGTAGATGGAGTGGAATACAAAGCAGTCTTTCAAAAGCCTCATCTTCTCGCCTGTCCTCCCCACCTCCAACCAACTCATGTACTCTGGATTTAAAAAGAAAATTGACAAATTAATACAGAATCTAGACTTTCAGAGACTTCTCTAAAACCAATCCTAGAGATGGTTTACTTTTAAAAATAACAAGGTCTGAATGTGATACAGAGTAAAGAGCTTTGTAATCAGAGACCTAACCTTCCCCAAACACACCTCTCAAACTTGTATAAACTTTGGTTAATTACTTAACTTTCTGAAACAGTTTCATCTACATAGTTGGTGCGGAGGTAGTTAAAATAATATTAGCTCAATTTTTAAAAAATCAAATGTGAGAATACATGTATGTGCAGTATTCAAATATATCACTATTCTAACAAATATTTGGTTAGTTTTCATTGATTACAGCCTTATTGAAGCTAGGTAAGAGGTATAACTTTGTCATTGACAGTATATAGACTGTACTTAATTCAGTTTTTCAGAACTTTAAATAACGTTTTTAGGAATGATTACTTGAAGATCTCCCTCCCTCCTTTCTCCTTGCCTTCCCTCCTTCCTTCCTTCCTTTCTCTGGGAGGGTAGGGTGGTCCAGAATGTACGCTCTTTTGTATTGTGATGGACATATTCTCAAACTCTTCTGGGAGCCTTGGGAGCAGGATTCTTGTGAAAAGAATCCCAAAATGATCATTTTGTTTTTATTATTGTTACTAAGAAAGCAGAATATTTGGTGCCCCGCTAAAGAATATATTCATCTATTCATGTGAAAAGATTTCAGTGCTTCATTTACAAAATGCCCAGTTAAAACCTGATTCATCATAATTCAGCCTTCACATCAAAATTAGAAATGCATGTAGTAATCTATGCACTTGCCATTTAAAATTTACCTAAATTATGAATAATATTCTTAATTGAGGGATTTCTGTAATCTATCACTGATTGGTTACACTCTTGATATCACTGTAAGGCAGGCATATATTTCACAAAGTAAAATAAACTCAACTCTGAGATTGTCAGATAATCTGTTCAGAAAGTTTCAAAATTTCTAAATGCACCCAGATAAAATTGAGTGCTTGTCATTGTTTTAGACTTCATTTGTTCTGGGTTTTGCCAAGATATGGAAGCAACCTAAGTGTCCATTGATAGATGACTAAATATAGAAAAGATGGTACAATACACAGACTTCCGGTCAAGATGGAGGCGTAGGTAGACACACTCACAACCAAAATTAAGGACAACATATATTTAGAAACAAGAAAAAAACCAGAACTGATAGAAAATTGAACTGTAGGGAAGTCCAACAACCATTCACCCAGACTGGTAAGAGGGGCGGAGTTGCAGCAGGAAAAAGTGGAGGTGCGGACCCGGGAACACAGACAGCAGTGGCTGGCAGTTCCCAGATGCATAGGTGGCAGCTGGCAGACCCCGGGCATGGGGTGACAACTGCGCAGACCCAGTGAGGCCGCACAAGGCGGATGGCTGACCAGGTGGTCCCACATTCCCATGCGCAGACAATCCCATGCGCAGGTGAAGAGGAAGCAGCGGAAGGGACTAGAATCCAGGAGAGAGCTGAGCAGCCGCCATTGTTCCCTCTCAGACCCTGCCCCCACAAACAGCATCACAACTCAGTGACTGGGCTACCCTGCACAGGGGAACACCTAAGGCTCCACCCCTCATACGTAACAGCCATGACCAGACCAAAACCAAACCAAACCAAACCAAAACAAAACAAAACAAAACAAAAAACACCAAAAATGGCTCAAACCAGAGAACAAATGAAATCCCCAGAGCCAATTCCTCTAAGCCGTGAAGAGATAGCCAACCTATCAGATGCACAGTTCAAAGCCCTAGTGATCAGGATGCTCACAGAATTGGTTGATTTTGCTCACAAATTAGAGGAAATATTGCAGGCTACAATACATGAAATGAAGGAAGATGCATGGGGAACCAATAGAGATGGGAGGAAAACTGGGTCTCAAATCAATGGAGTGGACCAGAAGAAAGAAACAAACAACCAAACAGAAAACAAGGAAGAAACAAGAATTCAAAAAAATGAGGAGAAGCTTAGGAACCTCCGGGACATCATTAAACATCCCAACGTCCTAATTATAGGGGTACCAGAAGGGGAAGAGGAAGAGCAACAAGTGGAAAACTTATTTGAACAAATAATAAAGGAGAACTTCCCCAATCTGGCAAAGGAAATAGACTACCAGGAAGTCCAGGAAGCTCAGAGAGTTCCAAAGAAGTTGGACCCAAGGAGGAACACACCAAGGCACATCATAATTACACTAGCCAAGATTAAAATAAAGCAGAGAATTCTAGAAGCAGCAAGGGATAAGGGGACAGTCACCTACAAGGGAGTTCCCATCAGACTGTCAGCTGATTTCTCAAAAGAGACATTACAGGCAAGAAGGGACTGGAAAGAAATATTTGAAGTCTTGAAAGGCAGGGACCTACATCCAAAATTGCTCTATCCAGCAAAGCTTTCATTTAGAATGGAAGGGAAGATAAAGTGCTTCTCAGATAAGGTCAAGTTCAAGGAGTTCATTATCACCAAGCCCTTATTATATGAAATATTAAAGGGACTTATCTAAGAAAAAGAAGATAAAAATATGACAGTGAAAATACAGCAAACTCACAGCTATTAAGAATCACACCTAAAACAAAAGCAAACTAAGCAAACAAGTAGAACAGGAACAGAACCACAGAAATGAAGATCACATGGCAGGCTAGCAACAGGGGAGTGGGAGGAGGAGAGAGGGGGAAAAGTTACAGAGAATAAGTAGCATAGACGGTGGGTAGAAAATAGGGGGAAGGCAAGAATAGTGTGGAAATGTAGAAGCTAAAGAACTTAGGACACATGGACATAAACTAAAGGGGGAGAATGTGGGTGGGAGAGGGTGTGCAGGGTGGAGGGGAATGATGGTAGAGAAATGGGACAACTGTAATAGCATAATCAATAAAATATATTAAAAAATAGAAAGAAAAAGGAAAGATGATACATATATACAAGGGACTATTACTCAGCCCTTAAAAAGAATGAGATCTATAACAACATAGATGGGCCTAGAGGGTATTATGCCAAGTGAAATAAGTCAGACAAAGAAAGACAAATACCATATGATTTCACTTATATGTGGAGTCTAAAAAAGAAATAAATGAACAAAACAAACACACACATAGATACAGAGAACATTTTTATGGCTACCAGACGGGAAGGCATTTGGGAAGTTAGGTGAAAAGGGGGAAGAGATTAAGATGTGCAAATTGCCAGTTATAAAAACAGTCATAAGGATATAAAATACAGTCTAGGGAATATAGTCAGTAATATTATAATAACTATGTATTGTGTCATATCAGTACTAGATTTACTGGGGTGATCACTATACAACTTATATAAATATCTAATCTCTATGCTGTACATTTGACACTAATATAACATTGCATGTCAACCACAATTGAAAAATTAAAAAATTTTAAATATATAACCATATGACTTTAACACTCTACCAATTTAACAACTTTTATGAATTCACCAGTGTACTTTAATTGCATCTTTCTTTTCTACTCATTCACTCCTTCCCTCCTTTCTTCTCTTGATATTTTTTATCTCAGTTTATACACTTTTTCAAACAAATTTTTTGCAACAGTGTACTATTTAAAATAATAGCAAAAAAAATAGTACACCTATAAAGATAACAAAAGTCAGTATAGGCCTAGGGAGGAAAAAGAGAATATATTTCTCTATTTTGCCTCAAGTACACACTTCATTTTATTTTATTTACATCAAAATCAAGTTTATCCATATATAAACATGTAATAAGTCCATCCTCAGCAAGGAAAAAATACTCATTTTCCAATTTTAATTATTGATCTATAGAGCCCAAAACACCATTTATTTATTCATCTGTAGCATATCTATATAGATGAAGTAAAATTGTTTCTAACTGACAAATATTTACTGGTTCACTATGTAAAATTTTTGTTAGGTTATCTTCTGAAGCCATGTTGGTAGGGGAATTTCAATTGCTAAGGTAATTTAATGCTGGCATATGTACCACTAATTAGTGAATTAATATGGTAATAAAGCTTTGGAACAGCCCTAACCTTGCTCTTCTCCCCCCACATCAGAAAGAGGCAGATGTTCCAGATTCCTGTTGTGTATCACAGCTGTATTGGGAGAGGCCAGTGAATAACTAGTTTGGGTATTTCGGCCCCATAATTTATCTTTTGTTATCGGTATGCTTCTACCATAATTTGGGCAACAACTCTGTCAAATTATTTGGGGTTCTTTTGCTTGTTTTAATTGATTAAAAACTTCTTAGTAATATTAAGTTTATTTGTTAAGTATTTTTATTGATTATGCTATTACAGTTTTCCCAATTTTATCCCCCTCCACCCTGCCCTCCCAAGCCTCCAGCATCCCCACTCCTTAGTTCATGTCAATGGGTTGTACATATAAATTCTTTGAGTCCTCTGTTTCCTATACCATTTTTATCTCCCCTCCCCTCTGAGAAATCCCTCTGTGTGATATCCATTTCTCTGATGCTGTTCCTGTTCTGGTGGTTTGCTTAGTTTTTGTTTCCATTGTTTTTCTTTTCCTTTAGGTTCATTTGTTAATAGTTGTGAGTTTGTTGTCATTTTACTGTTCAGAGTTTTGATCTTCTTTTTCTTAGATAAGTCCCTTTAACATTTCATATAATAAGGGCTTGGTGATGATGAACTCATTTAACTTGACCTTATCTGGGAAGCACTTTATCTGCCCTTCCATTCTAAATGATAGCTTTTCTGGATAGAGTATTCTCAAGTGTAGGTCCTTGCCTTTCATGACTTAGAATACTTCTTTCCAGCCCCTTCTTGCCTGTAAGGTTTCTTTTGAGAAATCAGCTGATAGTCTTATGGGTACTCCTTTGCGGGTAACTCTCACCTTTCCTCCGGCTGCTTTTAGAATTTTCTCTTTATATTTAATCTTGGATAACTTAATGATAATGTGCCTTGGTGTGTTCCTCTTTGGATCCAACTTCTTGGGGACTCTCTGGGCTTCCAGGACTTCCTGGAAGTCTATTTCCTTCATCAGATTGGGGAAGTTTTCCTTCATTATTTGTTCAAATATGTTTTCAATTTCTTGCTGTTGTTCTTCTCCCTCTGGCACCCCTATAATTCAGATATTGGAACATTTCAGGTTGCCCTAGAGGTTTGTAAGACTCTCTTCACTTTTTTAAATTCTTGTTTCTTCATTTCATTCTGGGTAGATGTCTTTTGTTCTAAATCATTGCTTTGCATCCTGGTTTCCTTCCTGTCACTGTTGTTTCCCTGAATATTTTGCTTTATTTCACTTTGGGTATCTTCATTTGTTTTTTCATTTTTTTGACCAAGCTCAGTCAATTCTGTGAGCATTTTGATTACCAGGGCTTTAACTTCTCCATCAGATAGTTTGGTTATCTCGTCCTCGCTTAGTTCCCTCACTGAAGTTTTGCTGTTTTTTATTTGGGCCTATTTCTTTGTCTCAGTGTACCTGATAAGTTGTAAGGGGGCGGGGCCTTAGGTATTCACCCAGGCAGGGCAACACCACTTGCTGCCTGGGCACTGCCTGTAGGGGAGGGGACAGTGAGGGGACAGAGCAGCTCACCTGCTCGTCTCTAGAGCACTTTCCAACGGACTCCTGTGTGAGACTAGGAGTTTCTCCTACCAGCAACCCCTGCTGTAGCCCACAGCCAGTTCTGAATCTCAGTTTTGCCTTCAGTCAGTCTGCAACCAGTCCCAAGCGGGCTATCGCCTGATGCGCTTTTTCTGAGTTGGCCAGTGTCGTCTGCCGCCTTACCAGTCTAGTTTTTCTGATTGATTTTTTCTTTAATTCCTTGGTTGTTGGAGTTCCATGCAGTTTGATTTTCTGGTCCTTTTGGTTGTTTATTGATTTTAGATGGTTGTAATCCTCCTTTTGGTTGTGGGAGGAAGCAAAGGGTTTCTACTTATGCCTCCATCTTGGCAGGAATTCCTTAAGTTTAAATCTCATATGTTTGTGAAAAGATAATTCATGATGTTAAAGGATTTACTGTGCTGAAGTAATCTGATAAATACTACAATGAAATAGCATGGCATGTTTATGTAACTTAAATAAATTCAATTTTACAAGCACAGAAGGCAAGAGGAGATATCAGTCACTTTTGTTCACTGCTCACAGGATGAGTTTATGGCTCCGGGAGAGCAGGAAATGGAAAGCACAAATCTGGTGGTGTTCCCACAGCTTTCTCAGTTCTCATCTACCTGACTGGGAATATCTTGCTGCGGTAAGTATAATCTTCATTTTTAAATATTCAATAAATATTTTCTTGCAACCTGGTCCCTGAATGTGTTCCATGCAAGCTAGCTAACACCTCATGCTTAACCAGAGAAACAGAACTCTGTTCTAAAGCTAGAGAAAGAATTTGTATTGGACTTAATGAATGTTGTTCTTGAAGGTCATTATTGAGAGAATTATTAATTCTATTTTATTTTTTTCTCTAAGCACTCACCTTAAAACTAATTCCCATATAAGATGCTACTATGCTATAAATCCATCATCAGTAGTCAGAACCATAATTTAGCTTAGTATCATCAATAATTTTTGATGTAGACTAGGAGAAAGTTATAGTGTGAGTGGGGGAAAAAAGAACTAGATTATTTTCACTAAAATGCTGATAAATATTTTGGCTCCCATTTTAGAGCCAAAGTAAGATGTTAGAGACATTTACTAAAGTAAGACCAGCCTCCAGTGAAAATCTAGAAGTTACTGGGACCTGAATCAAGAGCACCGTGGATGTAGGTTTAAAGTGCTTAAACTGAGTCAATCTTTATTAAATATTATGGCTAACTATAGAAATTGAGTTTTAAGTAATACAGATAATCTTATCTGATTGGACAAAGTAAATGAGCATCCTCTTTTCTTTTTTCTCTCTTGTATTTTGCTATTGTTAATTAATGATGCCTAAATAATGTATTGAAATACTCATACAAGTATAAAAGTTTACATGTCACGAATTGAGAAAAAAAAATTCACTAACATGTTTTTAACCCAGCCCATTATTATTTTTTGTTGAATAACACTTACCATTTCTAAAATTTTAAATATAGTAGTTAGTTAATGTACAGTGGAGAGAAGTTAAATTATTTTTAAAAAATAGTAACATCAGTAGTAGTAGACACTGAATACTTTATATGTGATTGGCATGGCAATATGTGCTTTCCTCACACTGTGTAATGCAATCTTCAGAGCATGTCTATATGGTGGCTACTGTTATTATTAGCTACCTTTTACCAATGAGAGAACTTTTATACATTTTCAAGAACTACAAGTAGGAAGTATTAGGGCCAGTTTTTAATCTCTATAATCCCAAAACCCATTTAATTAACTACTATACCATACTTACACACAGAAGGGCATTAGATACAGACCAGACACAAAAACAATTTATAAAAATTTAATGGTGGATGAAGAAATGGATATGCTTCATTAAAAAACTTTGTAAGCCATTACTTTGTCATTTATTTTCATTGTTTCACAATATTAAATTGTCTCACATTCCTCTGCCCTGCTGGCTTAGACATTAATGTGGTCATTGTTTTGATCTTGACTTCATCTTTTGTTTTTGTTATTGTCAGGAATGGTGAATGTCAGTGTTCTCTGCCTCAAAATAAGATACCAAGCTTGCATTGCAAGAATGCAGAGGCAGTGACAGGAGGGACAGAAGGTGGTGGCAGAAGTCCAATGCCATTTACTTTAACACCATCAATATTCAAGTTTACTTGCTCTCAGGATATTGCAGCTGCAGTTATGAACTCAACTACCATCCTGGTGCTCAGTCTTCCCTGTAGTCAAGAGTTGTCTATACTCCCAGCCTCCACCACTATACTAGTTTTTCATTTATGGCACTCCACTCTGTCCTCAGACCCACCACATTGGATCTTCTTTGCCAAGGTCATAAATCATTATTTTGTTGCTAAATCAAGTGAATATTTTACATTCATTTCTCAGTTGATGTAGTTCCATCATTAGCCACAAGTGATCACTCCCTCTCCCTTGGATATACTCTTCTGTTTGTTTCCTAGCAGTTTAATTTCCTATCACCTTTCTGACCATTTTTCTCATGTTCATTTTATAAATGTATGGGTTATATCACTGCAGTGGACATTTACATCCTGTTAATCTAGCCACAGAGATTGAATTAGGGGTGTCCACATGACTTAAATTGGGTCAAAGAGAGCCAAGGAGTTTCTCTTCTGGGACTTATATTGAAGCCATTAAGAAAGAATTATGCTCTTTCTGCTGAATTGATGACTGTGAGAGTGATGTTCAGTGCAACACTGTGAGCACAGTGTTGTTGGAGCTCAGAAAAATGAGGCTACCACTGAAGAAAGCAGATAAAACTGAGACCTGATTAATTTTTTAAGTCCCTGGCTCCAGATGGGTCTGAAGCCTTAAGTATATTTCTGGATTTTTCCATAATCTCCCATTGGGCCATGCTCTGTCTGTCCTTGGGGCATGCCTATACTCTTCCTTCTGCTTCAGAGTATTTTCTCTACTTCTGTGTCTAGTAGAATTGTCTGCATGAGGAGGAAAACTTCTCTCAGACACTCTTCACACTCCTCTAAAGCAACTTTCAAGATTGAGTTAAATGCCCATATTTGTGCTCCTTTAGCTTTTGAACAATATTTACCCACCATTTGTAATTGCCTATTTGTATTAACATTGCCAATTTATATCACTCAATCTGAATGAAAACCAGTTGACAATAAGGGCCTCAGTGCCTACAACAGTGCTGTTCCATGTACTGTTACACTACTTGTGTAAATGAATGAATGAACAGTGATTGAACAATCAGTCATGCCATAGAATTAATGTACTGCAGATTGAGATTTTTTTTTGCTTATACAACTGCATAAGCCTCTTCTGATATATTCTAAGACTCTCAAGCTCAAACAAAAGTTAAAAAAAATAGAATTTTCTGATAGAAGAATTTAAGATCTTACTTGAAACTTTTTTACTCCCCCAACTAATTTGATTGATGTTATACTTAAAAGTTAGGCAAAGGTTTATATCAGGGAAAATGAGGTCATGCCCTTAACTTTCCAAATCCATTTCCTTATCAAAACACAGACCTTTTGACCCCAGCTCACATATTCTTTTTTAAGCTTAAAATAATAAAATTACACAAGAGGTAAGCTGAGAGTTCACAAAGGAAATTATTCTACTCTGTGATAGCGGAGTGCTTTACACCAATCTCTCAGCTGAGAGGCTTCCCTGACAAGCCCAGGTACCTCACACAAGAGATCCCTGTGGGTGGAAGACACAAAGCAAGAGTGGTGTGAAGACCACATTGGAGAAAACCCAGCTTCCATGTCTCTTTTCCTTTCTGATCTCTCCTCACCAGACACACACAGCTTGTTCCTAACCTCTTACTTGTTGGTTACCAAGTATGCTTTCAGATTTCAGTGATTTGGGTTTCTTGACCACTAATGAAACAACCATTTAAACCTTAAGAATCTGTAAGAAAATTTCCTATTCCCTATCCCTAATTTCCTATTGAGGAAAATAAAGCACCAAATGTAAGAAAAAGTTCAGTAAAAAATTAGCCAAC
Source organism: Glossophaga mutica (assembly GCA_039655065.1). NCBI lineage: Eukaryota > Metazoa > Chordata > Mammalia > Chiroptera > Phyllostomidae > Glossophaga > Glossophaga mutica. Next base: position 83,480,623 of record CM077304.1, read on the forward strand.
AGGAAAAGTTCCCAAAGGATTTTCTTGAATCTACTTTCCTCTCCTTCAATCTGATCATCACAAAGAAGTCAGAGAAATATCTCAACAATTCTAAACTAATAAGATTCTGCTTCAAATACTTCACCATCTTCTTATTACCTTTGGGAGAAAGCCCCTAGTCCCCAATATACCTATTAGTCCTGAAAAGCCCAGATTTGACCTGCCATTTTGTCTCTAGTGAGTGCCTTTTCCTCTTTACCACCACACAAAACCAATACAGATGGTGTTTCACTTCCCTCAAAGCACTATGCTTTATCCTGTTCCACAGCCTTTGCACATTCTGTTCCTTGTGCATAAACACTTTGGCATCCACGCCTACGTTTGCTTAATGAAATATTACCTATACATGAAGTCTCAGCTCAAATCTCACTTTCTCAAAAAAATCTTCTCTGAGTTGTCAGAGTGGGTTAAGTCATTCTCACCTTTGCCACCAGTTTCCAATGACCTTGACCCTTACTGGAATTTCTTATTACCCTTATCAAATTTTCCATTAGATTATAAATTCCATGAAGACAAAGAGTGTATCTAATTATTTCTTTGACAGTTCTATTACCTAGCACTAACAACTATTGGAGGTTCATAGATATTTATTAAGTAAATAAGTATATAATTAGTGGGAAAATGATTAGACAAACATGTATGTAGTTCACATATCAGCTAAGGCTGTTCCATAAGGCTTTATTGTCAGTTGCTTTGGCAATAACTATTTCTAATCAGGATTCATTTCTTAAGCTGTGCTCCATAGCATCTTGTCTCATGACTCACCAAAATAGTTGCTTAAATCTTAGTACATATATGGGACATCTTTAATCAGCTTTCCTCCATGTTACTAAATATCTTCCTGCTATCAAAATGAGCCCACTGATCATTTTGAGACCATGTATAATTACTAATCCTGGATGTTGAAAACCTTCTATAACTGTGGTAACTTAGTCCATTTGTGCCAGTCCTCTTATATTTTATTGGCACTTTATAACCACAATTCAGAATATTCCCAAATACTTGGGAACAAGTATTGGGAACGACAAACAACCCTGTTGTTTCCTGCTGTATCTCCAGTTTGTGATAGGATATTATCACAAATAAAAGTTTCAAGTCCCACCAGGGCAGGCTAGAGAAAATGTCGTTTCTACAGGCAGGTCAAGATTATAGCCCTTAATCAGCTACCTCCTTACTGCTACACAACTTTTTTACTTTCAGAAAGGAGTCAAGTTTCTTAAGAAGTTGCATATCTGGTTGAGTTAACTTCCAATTTCTAGCCTAATTCTTATATTTCTAACTTGTAAAAATCATTTAGATAGTTTGAAAAGTGAAATAGTTATGTAAGTTTTATTTAAAAACTCAGATTTAGGAGAGAGAAGATGGCGGCGTGGTAGGAGGGAGCAGACCCTATTCCCCCTCTATACACGGGAGAAAAACCGGACCAATCTATGAAAGACCAGAATAGACAAGGAACAGTAACACAGCATATTGGAGAATAAGAGGTCGGAAATTGTAGCGGACACTGAAAAACAAGCGGTAAGGAGAGCTCTTCAGAATAATAAGAGCCCAGGGTTCCAGCGCGCGGAGAGCGGAGCGGCTGAGGCCCCGGCCTGGCGCTCCTCCAAGCCTGCCCCAGGGCCCTGGGGAGGGAGCTGGGTCAGCCGCTGAACCGGCTGGGAGATCTCAGGGGCCACCGCGCGGCTGCACCCAAGCAAAAGTGGGTGCCCCGCAAGGGAGCGAAAGTGGATGCCCCGCACCAGGTCACTGCGCGACTTTGAACCGAGTTTTCGTGGTCGCCGGGCGACTACGAAAGCACAGGCCCCCCAACAGAGACAGAGGCGCAGGCGAAGTGAGACAGCTGCATGAAAATAGACACCCTCAGGGGACCGCACACAGTCTCGGGCTAGTGGACACTCGTAAAAACATAGGCGCAGGCCACTGGAGACAGCTGTGGAGCCAGAGGTGCCAGTTCACGGGCGGGTGCTCAAACTCGGACAGCTCAGGCCCAAGGTGCAGGCGCCGGATAGCAGCTGGAACGCAGGCCCCTCTCAGAAGCAAATGCAGGCAGCTGTGCCCAAACACTGAAAGCCTCCCAGGGACAAAGGCAGGCGGCTGTGCACGTCTGGAGAACCTAGCACACACCCATAAACTCGGAGAAGTGCGTACACACCAGGAGGCTCAGATCACACGCTGGAAACCCTGTGGGGAGAGGCGCCCACTAACGCTGGGATACATAGCACAATGAGGACTGAGTTCTGAACACAGAGAAAAGCAATAAGATCACCCCTCGGCCATTGCAGCCAGCAAGACCTGAAAAACCGGCTGGCAAGTTTGAAAACAAGAGGGTGTTTTTTTTGTTTTGTTTTGTTTTGTTTTGTTTTTTCATTTTTTAATTTTATTTTTTTGATATATTTTTATTATTTTTTAAAATATTTTGTTGTGCTTTGCTTGTTCCTCCCCCCCCCGCACCCCGTTGGCTGCTTATATTTGTGTGGGGGTGTCTGTGTGCGTGTCTCTTCTTTGTTTTGCCAGTTTGTTAGTGTCTTTTTGTTTGTAAGCCTGTCTATCTATATGAGTTTTTAACTACTCCTTCTTCATTGTTTATATCTTCTTCTTTACTCCCCAACTCCTTTTGCCTCCCTTGAATTCCTTCTTCTCTTATTCCCTCTTCCTTTCTTTTCAATTTTATCTCTTCTACCTTCCTCTTTCTTCTTTTTTTTTCATTTTCCCCCCTCTTCTTTTTGTAAATACCCACGAGTGAGACAAAACAAACAAACAAGCAAGCCTGAAACTGTGGGGGGGAAAAAAAAAAAAAAAACCAGAGTTGGCCCCCAAAAGAGGGTATTCCAGCTGATGAGACAGTGAAAGCGGTGAACAACAGGATATCCGAAGGAGAATCCACCACTGAATCTCACAGATATTCTACCACAGAAGGTCATACCACAAACCCAGGGAGCCAGAACAGATCAATTTAAGAAGCTGAGGCTAACAACAAGAGTCTTACAAACAATGGGAAGACAAAAGAACAATCCCCAAACGAAAGGAAAGGAGGAAGCTCAAGAAAGAATGCTAAATGAAACAGAGGCAACTCAACTATCAGATATCGAGTTCAAAGCAATGGTTGTCAGGAAGCTCAATGAGCTCTCAATGAGCTACCAGAAACTACAGGGAAGTTATGATGAACTCATGGCAAACTATATCAACATGAAAAAGGAAATAGAAACTATCAACAAGGGCCAAGAGGAAATGAAGAACACAATCTCTGAACTGAAGAACACAGTAGAAGGAATGAAAAGCAGAATCAATGAAGCAGAAGATCGGATCAGCGAGTTGGAGGACAAAATAGAAAAAAACACTCAGAATGAGCAAGATAAGGAAAAGAGGCTTAGAAAGAATGAAGAGGGTTTGAGAGAAATGCAAGACAACATGAAACGGAATAATATTCGTATAATAGGGATACCAGAAGGAGAAGAACAAGAACAAGGGATAGAAAACCTGTTTGAAAAAGTAATGATGGAAAACTTCCCTCATTTGGTGAGAGAAAAAAACCACACAAATCCAGGAAACACAGAGAGTCCCAATCAAAAGGAACCCAAACAGGCCCACTTCAAGACACATCATCATTAAAATGGCAAAATTCCAAGACAAAGAGAGAATCTTAAAAGCAGCAAGGGAGAAAAAGGAAGTAACATACAAGGGGGCCCCAATCAGGTTAGCATCTGACTTCTCAATGGAAACGCTCCAAGCCAGAAGAGAATGGCAAGAAATATTCCAAGCAATGAGAACCAACGGCCTGCAACCCAGACTACTTTACCCAGCAAGGCTTTCAATCAAGATAGAAGGCCAAATAAGGAGCTTCCCAAACAAAAGAAGTCTAAAAGACTACACCTCAACCAAACCAATGCTGCAAGAGATACTAAAAGGACTGCTTTAAGGTAAGAAAGGAAAAGACAGAGAGAGAAAGAGAGAGAGGAACACAGGTACGAAAATGGCAATGAATAATTACCTATCAATAATAACCTTAAATGTAAATGGATTAAATGCTCCAATCAAAAGACATAGAATAGCTGAATGGATAAGAAAGCATGACCCACACATATGCTGCCTATAAGAAACCCACCTCAGGACAAAAGACATACACAGGCTCAAAGTGAAGGGCTGGAAACAAATTTTCCAAGCAAATGGTCAGGAAAAAAAAGCTGGGGTAGCAATACTCATATCAGACAAAATAGACTTCAAAAGAAGGGCCATAAAGAGAGACCCAGAAGGTCACTTCATAATACTCAAGGGAAGAATCCACCAAGAAGACATAAATATTGTAAATATATATGCACCCAACGGAGGAGCACCTAAATACATCAAGAAAATTTTAGAGGACTTCAAGAAAAATATAGACAGCAACACAATTATAGTAGGTGATTTTAACACCCCACTGTCAAAAATGGACAGATCTTCCAAACAAAATATCAACAAAGATATTGTGGCATTGAACAACACTCTAGAGGAAATGGACTTAACTGATATATATAGAGCCCTTCATCCCAAAGAAGCTAAATACACTTTCTTTTCAAATGCACATGGAACATTTTCAAAGATAGACCACATGATAGGACACAAATCAAGCCTCAACAAATTCAAGAAAATTGAAATCATACCAAGCATTTTCTCTGACCACAAGGGACTGAAACTAGAAACCAACCCCAAGGAGAAAAACCCAAAACCCTCAAAATCATGGAGATTGAATAGCATGCTATTAAACAATGAATGGGTCAAGAATGAAATTAGGGAGGAAATCAAAAAGTTTCTGGAAACAAACGATAATGAACTCACATCAACCCAAAACTTATGGGACACAGCAAAGGCAGTCCTCAGAGGGAAGCTTATAGTGATACATGCCTATCTAAAAAAGACAGAAACATCTCAAACAAACAACCTAACCCTTCGCCTACAAGAACTCGAGGAACAACAACAAAGACAGCCCAGAGCAAGTAGAACGAAAGAAATAACCAAGATAAGAGCAGAATTAAATGACATAGAGACTAAAAGCACAATCCTAAAGATCAATGAATCCAGGAGCTGGTTCTTTGAAAAGATCAACAAAATCGACAAGCCTTTAAGCAGGCTCATCAAGAAAAAAAGAGAGAGGACTCAAATAAACACAATCAGAAATGAAAGAGGAGATATTACAACCGACACCGCAGAAATACAAAGGATTGTAAGAAATTACTATGAAGAACTGTATGCCAAGAAATTTGAAAACCTAGGTGAAATGGACAGGTTTCTAGAAAAATATAACCTTCCAAAACTCAATGAAAAAGAAACAGAAAGCCTGAACAGACCAATAACAGCTGGTGAAATTGAATCAGTAATCAAAACACTCCCGACGCACAAAAGCCCTGGACCAGATGGCTTCACAGGAGAATTCTACAAAACATTTAAGGAAGAGCTAACCCCTATTCTTCACAGACTATTCCAAAAAATCCAAAAAGATGGAAGACTCCCAAACTCTTTTTATGAAGCCAGCATCATCCTAATCCCAAAACCAGATAAAGACACAACAAAGAAGGAGAACTTCAGGCCAATATCGCTGATGAACATAGATGCTAAAATCCTCAACAAAATATTGGCAAACCGCATCCAACAATACATTAAAAAGATCATACACCACGACCAAGTGGGATTCATCCCAGGGATGCAAGGATGGTTCAACATTCGAAAATCAGTAAATGTAATTCATCACATAAACAAAAGCAAAGACAAAAATCACATGATCATATCAATAGATGCAGAAAAAGCATTTGATAAGGTACAGCACCCATTTATGATAAAAACACTCAGCAAAGTGGGAATAGAGGGAGCATTCCTCAACATAATAAAGGCTATATATGAGAAACCTACAGCCAGCATCATACTCAACGGGCAAAGACTAAATTCTTTTCCACTAAAATCAGGAACAAGACAAGGCTGTCCACTCTCTCCACTTCTATTCAACATAGTATTGGAAGTATTAGCCACAGCAATTAGACAAGAAAAGGAAATAAAAGGCATCCAACTTGGAAAGGAGGAAACAAAACTATCATTGTTTGCAGATGACATGCTAGTATACATAGAAAATCCTATAGTCTCGGCCAAAAAACTGCTCGACCTAATAAATGAATTTAGCCAAACAGCCGGATACAAAGTCAATATCCAGAAATCAAAGGCATTTTTGTATACCAACAATGAAACAACAGAAGCAGAAATCAAGAAAAAAATACCATTTGATATAGCAAAAAGAAAAATAAAGTACCTAGGAATTAACCTAACCAAGGAGGTAAAAGACCTGTATGCAGAAAACTACACAACACTGAAGAAGGAAATCAAGGAAGACACAAATAAATGGAAACACATACCGTGTTCATGGATCGGAAGAATTAACATCATCAAAATGTCCATACTTCCCAAAGCAATCTACAGATTCAATGCAATACCTATTAAAGTACCAATGGCATATTTCACAGATATAGAACAAACTCTTCAAAAATTTATATGGAACCATAAACGACCCAGAATAGCGGCAGCAATCTTGAGAAAGAAGAGCAAAACAGGAGGGATCACAATACCTGATACCAAAATGTATTACAAGGCCACTGTAGTCAAAACAGCCTGGTACTGGCATAAAAACAGGCACGTGGACCAGTGGAATAGACTAGAGAGCCCAGAAATAAACCCTAGTCTCTATAGTCAATTAATATTCAACAAAGGGGGCAGCAACATAAAATGGAGTAAAAATAGCCTCTTCAACAAGTGGTGTTGGGAGAACTGGACAGCTTCGTGCAAGAAAATGAAACTCGAGCACCAACTTACACCATACACAAAAATAAATTCAAGGTGGATAAAAGACTTAAACATAAGCCGTAACACCATTAAAGTCCTAGAAGAGAACATAGGCAGGAAAATCTCAGATAATTCATGCAGCAACATTTTTACTGATATGTCCCCTAAAGCAAGGGACATAAAGGAAAGAATAAACAAATGGGATCTCATCAAAATAAAAAGCTTTTGCATGGCCAAGGAAAACAGTATTAAAATAAAAAGAGAACCGACTGTGTGGGAAAACATATTTGCCAATGATATCTCAGATAAGGGTTTAATCTCCAAAATATACAAAGAACTTACACGACTCCACTCTAAGAAGACAAGCAACCCAATTAAAAAATGGGCAAAGGACTTGGGCAGACACCTCTCCAAGGAGGACATACAGAGGATCCAGAGACACATGAAAAGATGCTCGATATCGCTAGCTATCAGAGAGATGCAAATTAAAACCACAATGAGATACCACTTGACACCAGTCAGAATGGCCCTCATAAACAAAGCAACAAACAGCAAGTGTTGGAGAGGTTGTGGAGAAAAGGGGTCCCTAGTGCACTGCTGGTGGGAGTGCAGACTGGTACAACCACTATGGAAAACAGTATGGAATTTTCTAAAAAAACTAAAAATGGATATACCTTTTGACCCAGCAATTCCATTGCTAGGACTATATCCTAAGAACCCTGAAACACCAATCCAAAAGAAACTATGCATCCCTATGTTTATAGCAGCACAATTTACAATAGCCAAGTGTTGGAAGCAACCTAGATGCCCAGCAGTAAATGAATGGATCAAAAAACTGTGGTACATTTATACAATGGAATTCTATGCAGCAGAAAGAAAGAAGGGGCTCATACCCTATGCAACAGCATGGATGGAACTTGAGAGCATCATGCTAAGCGAAGTAAGCCAGGCAGTGAAAGATAAATACCATATGATCTCACCTTTAACAGGAACCTAATCAACAAAACAAACAAACAAGCATAATATAACCAAAGACATGGAAATTGGGAACATGCTGAAATTCACCAGAGGGGAGAGGGGAGGGAATTTCAGGGGAAAAGGGGAAGGATTTACAGGAACAAGTATAAAGGACACATGGACAAAAACTATGGGGAGGGGTGGAACTGGGAGGGAGGTGGGGGGGCTGGGGTGGCGGGTTCGGGTGAGAATAAAAGACAGAAAACTGTACAAGATCAACAATGAAAATAAAAATTAAAAAATAAAAAAATAAAAACTCAGATTTATCTGTTATTTCCTGTAGCCCATCTTTTTATTTTTTCTGGGATTTTTTATCTTCAAATTTATCTTCCAACTTCTCTTTCAAAATTTTTTACTTGTGTTCCTTTATATTTTAATTTTCAAGACTAGCTTTCATTCTATGAATCATTCTATTGCCTTCTATTCTCATATAATGTAATTTCATTTCTCAGCTATAATTTTCAAAAAGTTTTTTTTTGTTCTTTTTATTAGCTCTGTTTCATTTTTTTATTGTTTATTTTGAGCTCTGCCTTTTATACTAGAGGATTTCTTCTCATGCTTGGTGATTGCTGGCAGCCCATTCATCTTTTAGAAACACTGGAAAGCTAATTGGATATTCAGTGTATGAAGGTGGGCTTGTCCACTTCTGGGCATCACCAGAGTGTGATCTGGTTAGGTTGTTTCACTGGAAAAATGATATTGAAGACTGTCAAGATCTGTAGATTCCTTGTCTTAGACTAGTCAGTTTTACAGAGAGAAATCCTACCATGTCCAGCCTGGAGGGAACAAGAGACTGGCTACCTGACACCCATTAATAACTAAATGAGTCAAGAGGGCCCACTGTTTATTGAAGACTTGTATTTTTCTCTGCTATATTTATTGTGATACCTTGTACTCACCTGTATATGGTGATCCTCTTCATTTCGACCTTTCTAGAAATTAAACTCTAATTTGCGGGGAAGTAGGGGGTAATTTCCTGACTATGAGAAGCATGGGAGTGGACCTTGGGTATGAGCTACTATTTATATAGATTGAACAATCATCCCCTTCAAGACCCATCTGTGCCCAACTCTACTTGAGTATAACTGTTGTTTCTTGTTCCTGAGCTTGGTTGGGCTTCTGTATTCCTTGCTTCAGAGGTTATCACTCTCCTGGATTGTCAGCTTTCTGGGTCTGTTAAATCAGTCATAACTTGTCCATTTGATGTTCAGCTTCTCAAAGTTAGGTATCACTTTTGTCTGGTATATATTGTCCTGGTTGATTTTTTAGCATTTTTGAAATATTTTTGTGGTCATTTTAGTATGGTTTTAAGAGAAAATACAGGAACTTATAATCAATCAACCATATTTAGTCAGAATTTTGTAATTTAATTTTTATTGAGATATAGTTGACATGTAACATTATACTAGCTTCAGATGCGCAACATAAATATTTAATATTTAGATGTGCTGCAAAATGATCATCATAATAAGTCTGGTTAACATCCATCATCACACATAGTTACAGACTTTTTTCTTGTGATGAGAACTTTTAAGATCTACTCTCTTAGAAACTTTCAGATATAAATTACAGTATTAACTATAGTCGCTATGTTGTACATTACATCCTATAGCTTATTTATTTATTTTATAAATGGAAGTTTGTATCTTCTGACTACATTTACCCAACTGTAACTTGGTTCTTTACAAGATTCTTTCTTAGACTTATACCAATAAATTTACTTAATTCTTGGTATGCCAAATTCCTTTTGAAATATCCAAATTCCTAAAAGGCAGTGAAGGCCAATCTCGTAGTTATTTCTAGAATTTCCTCTAAGTGATGATATTCACAGGACCATCCATCATAGTTTGTCCAGGTCAGAATATCCTTTCCAACATCATGTCTGAATCACTTGAAAACTAAATAACTAAATAACACACTTAAAAATAATCCATGAGTGAAAGAGCCATTCTGTATGGAAATTTAAAAAATGCATCAAATTGAATGAAAATTGAAACACAACATATTATATTTTGTGGGATGCTGTTCAAAAAGCACTTAGAGGGAAACTTACAGCACCAAATTCTTACAATGGAAAAGAGAAAAAAAATGCAAATTAACAATCCAAGCTCCCATCTCAGGAAACTGAAACAAAAAGAAAAGGAAAGCAAGATGTATTCAAATTGAAGCAGATGGAAGGGCATAATAAACAGAAAACAGAAATCAATAAAAGTGAAAACATATAAACAATAGGAAATCTCAATAAAACAGCTAGTTTTTATTGAAGAAATCAATAAAATTGACAAAACTCTAGCAAGACTGAAACAAGAAAAAGAGAAGGCACAAATTACAATATCAGCAATAAAATAAGAGTTATCATTACAGACCCTGATGACACCAAAAAGATAATAAGGAAGTCCTACAGACAATTATACCCATGTATATTGATATTTGAAAATGTCACTCAAAAAGCACAAATTATTACCATTCATCCAATATGAATTAGATTATTTGAATATATTAATACCTATAGGTGTTGGGTAAATTCTGTTAGTCATTCAAAAACTCCTAAAAAAAACCCTCCAGTCTCAGATGATCTCATGGAGAATTTTACCAAACATTAAAGAAGAAATAACACCAACTCTACACACTGTTTTAGAAAACAGAAAAAGAGGAAACACTTCCAATTGATTGAATGAAGTCACTATTACTCTGATATCAAAACTGGAGAAAAGTAGTCCAAAAAAAAACCAAACAAACTAGAAACTAATAATCCTCATGAATATATGTAAAATAAAAAAATTCTGAATAAAATATTAGCCAACTGAATCTAACACATGAATCTATATATGAAAAAATTATATACCAAGACCAATAGGATTTATTTGAGCATACAAGGCTACTTCAACATTCAAACATCAATCAATGTAATCCACTATGTCAACAGGCTAGAGGAAAAGAATCACATGAACATAAAAATTAATGCGAAAAAAAGCATTCAATGAAATTTAATACTAATGCATAGAAAAACCTCTCAGAAATCTAGGAATAGTGGGTATATTAGTTTGCTAGGACTGCTATAACAAATTATCACAAACTGAGTGTCTTAAACAACAAACATTTATTGCCTTATAATTCTGGAGGCTAGAACTCATTCCGAGATCAAAGTGACAGCAGTGTCAGATCCTTCTGAGGGCTGTGAGGAAAAATCTGTTCCATAACACTCCCTTAGATTCTGGTAGTTTGCTGGCAATCTTTGGCATTCCTTGGCATACAGAAGCATCATCAGATACCTACCCTCATCTTCATGTGGCATTTTACCGGTCCCAAATTTCCTCTTCTTATAAGGACACTGGTTGTACCGAATTAGGAACTCACCCTACTCCAGAATGACCTCATCTTAACTTAGCTAATAAAATATATAATTACCCTGTTTTCAAATAAGGTCACATCTGAGGTACAAAGGATTAGGACTTCAACATATAAAATTTTGAAAAAAACAATTAAATCCATAGCAGAAGGGAACTTCTTCAATTTGTTAAAGAACACATACAAAAAACCCTAGAGTTATTATTATACTTAATCATGAAAAGCTAAATGCTTTCCCCTTTATGACTGGGCATAGAATAAGGATATTGTCTCTCATTATTGCTAGTCAGCCTGTGCCATAAGCCAATAAATACAAATAATAGGCTTACAAATGAGAAATAAATAAATAAAATTGTCTATTTATTGATGACATAATCATCTACATTTTAAGAAAACCTAAAAAACTAGTAAATGAATTCAGCAAGATTTCACAATGCAAAATTGATGTATAAAATGACATACAAAATTGACATAAAATCATGAAATGAATTTTATTTCTACATACTAGCAATGAACATGTGGAAAGTGAAATTAAAGGTACAACATCATTTATAGTTGCTCAAAAAAATAAACACTGTGTGTAAACCTAACATGACATGTAAAAGTTGTACACTAAGAAAAGATTAACAAGATGAAAATGTTAATAATAGAAATCAAAGATGCCTATTAAACAGAGGGCATATCATTTTCATGGATTGAAAAACTAAATATAATAAAGAAAGCATCTCTCCCATTGAAACTTAATATAATTCTTATCAAGATCCCAATAAGACTTTTCGATAGATTCAGACTAAATATTATCCTAAAACTAATATGGAAAGGGAAAGGAACTAGAATAGCTAAATTCATTTTGAAAAGGAATAAAATGGGAGGATTCCTGATTTCAAACTTAATTATATAGCTACAGAAATAAAAACAATGTGATATTGAATGATGGACAGAAATATGGATCAATGGAACAGAATAACAAAACCCACATAAATACTGCCAGTTGATTTTTGACAAAAGTACAAAGGTATAATAGTAGAAGAATAGCATTTTCAACACCATGATACAACAGCAACTGGCAAAGTTGAACCTCAAACTAAACCTCACATCTTATGAAAAAATAACTTAAAATAAAAAAAAAGTCATAGATTTACTTGCAAAATCTAAAACTAGAAGGCTTAAAAAAATAACTTTGGAGAAAATCTGCAGAACCTAAGGCTTGGTAAGAGTTCTTCGATGTGACACCAAAAACATGATACACACAAAAAAAAAAAAAAAAGGAAAGAAGAGAAAAAATGGTAGGTTGGGCTTTGTCAAAATTTAAAACTTCTGTAAAAGACAACGGAAAACTTTAAAAGACAAAATTGAAAACTTCTGAAAAAGAATAAAAAACAAGCTACATACTGGTTGAAAATATTTGCAAACCACATATCTGATACAAGAGTCATATCTAGAATATTTTAAGAACTCTCAAAACTTGACAATAAAAAGTCAAACAGTCCAATGAGAAAAAGACATGAAGAGACATTTTACCAAAGAGGATATATAAATGGCAAGTAAGCACAAAAATATTTAATATCACTACCATCATAGTAATGCAAATTAAGCGTGCAATGAGATACCACTAAACACTTATCAAAACAACTAAAATTAAACATAATGAGAATACCAAATGCTGATAGGGATGCATAAAAACCTACATCTCTCATACATTGCTGCTAGCAATGCAAAATGAAACAGTCATTCTGAAACTTGGTTTGGCAGTTCCTATTTTTAAAAAATTAAACATAACTTAATGATATAGCTCAGCAAACATACTGCTGAGCATATAAGCCCAGAGAAATGAAAACATGTTCACACAAAAACTTGTACCTTATTATTGATAACAGCTTTATTTGCAATAGCCAAACTGGAAACAGCCAATGTGTCCATCAACAAATGCCTGAACAAACTATGGTACATCCATAAAATAGAAATACTACTCAACGAGAAAAAGAAACAAACTCTTTGATACATGCAACGACTTGGATGAATCTCAATAACATTATACTATATGATCAAAACTAATCAAAAAAGTCTCAAATTGTGTGGTTCCACTTATATAACATTCTTGAAAGGACATAATTATAGAGATGGTGATTAAATTAGTGATTTATAGGGTTTAGGGATGGTGGTTTGAAGAGTATGAATGATGATAAATGGGTGATCCAAGTGAGATCTTTGTGAGATAAAATAGTTCTGTACATTGATTTTAGTAGTGGTTAAATAAATCCAATATATGAATACAACAAATAAACAGACCATTATGCATACGTTGTACTAATGTCAATGATTTTGATAGGTAACTTGTAATATAAAAAAACTGGGTGAAGGGTACAAGGGTCTTCTGTGTACTATCTTTGTAACTTCCTATGAGTCTATAATTATTTCAAAATAAAATGTTAAAAATAATATATAATAGGTGGGGAGGGGATTGTATGAGAACAGATTGTTGGGAAATGTCCTGCCTGGTTTCAGAAGCTGTAACCCTGTCAACAGGCAAAAAGGCCCCATGGGCAGGGGACCTTGGGACCAGAAGCAACTAAGGAGATAAAACTTACCCTCCCAGAAAGGGTGCAGTCTCTTCCCCCTTTACTTCACCCTGCTTGGCCACTGGAGGATGGCTGGATAGTCAATAATGGGTAAGATTCCTCAATAAAGGAACAACCTAAGACAGGCACAATCACAAAGGGGCCACCAGGGAAGGACTTAAAGGATTGTGGAGAAGGGGCAAAAACCCCTTAACCAGGAATTTGGAGATGGTGGCAAGGTATGTGGAAGCAAAGGCCACTTCCCCCAGTGCACTGGTGATATACCTAATGGATCTTCTGAGGAACAGAGTGAACAGCCAACAGTATTCCAGAATATATGAAGATCGGAGACCAAAAAATATAGAGGACATTGAAAATCAGATGGTAAGGAGAGTGCTTAAGGACAATAAGGTCCCTGGGAACAGCATGGGGACCAGGGCTGCTGCAGCCCCAGGCCTGACACCCACCAGGTCCACTGCTAGATTCTTGGGAGAGAGCCAGGCTGGGCTGTGTGAGAGGCCAGGTGCTTGTTTGGATCTGGGGGCTTAGATAGGAGGAATTTTTCAAAAAGAAAAAGAGAAAAAAGAGGCACTACATGGCTGTTTTGGGAATTCTCCACAGCAGTCGCCCTTCTCCTGCACCCCTACCCCCTGAAGTCCCAGGTCAGTGTGCACCTGATCTGTGGCCAAGGGAGGCCCACCCATGCCTACTCCCAAAGAACTGGGGATGATGCGCACCTGGTCCATGGCCCATTGGTGGCTCAGCTGCGCCCATGCCAAAAGCACTGGAGACAGTATGCACTTGGTCCAAGGTCTGCAGCTGCCTGTCCACAGTCACACCTGAGACACTAGGGATGGAGGACCTCCCACCTGGCCCCTGCGCCCAGAGCCTTTCAGAGCCATTTAGTTCCCTAGGAGGAAGGCAGAAAAGCCTCGCAGAGGGATGCTACAGTCCCTAGAAGGACTTGACTCAGTGGGGGGCTGAACTACCCTGAAGGGGCATTGGGAGTCCCTAACATCTAGGAGAGCAAAGAGCAAGAAGGTGGTGCGTGAGTTGCCCTTAATTGGTGCACCTCAAGGACAGCACAACTGGTGAACTGAAGGCCTAGGCTGGGCACAGAACGGCACTGAGGAACTGAGCTGGAGGTTGGACAACAGCAAAGACTGCACCTCAGGAAGGGAGAAAAGTGAAACCAATCCCTCCTCAGCCTGATGCAGCCAGGAAGACCAGCAGCAGAACTGGCCTGACTGTTTTAAAGCCAGCAGGAGGCCTTTTCTTTCTTTCTCTTTCTTTCTTTCTTTCTTTCTTTCTTTCTTTCTTTCTTTCTTTCTTTCTTTCTTTCTTTCTTCTTTCTTTATTTCTTGTCCTTCTTTCTTTCTTTCTTTCTTTAGTCTTTCTTCCTTTCTTCTTTTTTTAATTTTTTAATTTTAATTTTTTAAAAATTCCTTCCTCCTTTCTTTCCTTCTCTTTTTTCATTCCTTCATCCTTCCTTCCTTTCCTTTTTAATTCCTTCTTCCTCCTTTTTTAATTCCTTCTTCCTTTCCATCTTTCTCCCTCTCTCTTTCTTTTTTTTCTTTTCTGCGTCTTCCTTCCTCCCTCCCTTCTTTCCTTCCTTCCTTCCTTCCTTCCTTCCTCCTTCCCTCTCCTTTTTTATTTCTTTTCTCCTCCTTCTTTCCCACTTTTTCCTTCTTTTCTCACAGGTGAGACAATAATACCTGGAGTGGAGAAAAGACCAATGTTAGACCCAAATAGGCATCATCCCAACAACAGAGACAGTGAGACGAATTTCATTTGCTACTCCAGAGAACTTGCAAGGTGGGAGCAGTGAACACAAGTACACCTGCTGGAAGAGGAAACCCACCAACAAAGGAACCACCAATAGATAACAACAGAAGAAGGTGAAGGAGGGAGTGGAAGCCACACTAATTTCAATCCAGCACCGATCTGGAAATACAACTAAAAGATGGAGAAATTACCCTAAACAAACAACTGAACAAGAGCAAAAGAAACCTCAAAACCTGGTACACACAGAAGAATCAGCTTCCACACAACCTGTCCACAACTGCCCAACAGAATATAAAATGTTGTGCGGAGTGATCCTCAGTTAACCAGCCAGAAAGAAGGACCCAACAAAGAAACACCTAACAACATTCAGAATCCAAAGACATACAAAGAGGCAACATAAACAACAGCCGAAGACCAACAAGCTCAGGAGATTAAGGAGACTGTATTGCTGAATCTCACAGGTATTCTACCATAGAAGTTCACACCATAAACCCAGGGAGCCTGAATAGATCAATTTAAAAAGTAGATGCTAACAAGGAGAGTCTCACAAACAATGGGAAGACAAAGAAACAATCCACAAATAAAAGGAAAGGAGGAAGCCTCAGAAAGAATGCTAAATGAAATAGAGGCAACTCAACTATCAAATATTGAGTTCAAAGCAATGGTTATCAGGAAGCTCAGTGAGCTCACAGAAAATTACCAGAAACTACAGGGAAACTACAATGAACTCACTGCAAATTATATCAACATGAAAAAGGAAATAGAAACTATCAAAAAGAGCCAAGAGGAAATAAAGAATACAATTTCTGAAATGAAGAACACAGTAGAAGGATTCAAAAGCAGGATTGATGAAGCAGAAGATCAGATCAGTGAGCTGGAGGACAAAGTAGAAAAAAATACCTAGAAAGAGCAAGAAAAGGAAAAGAGACTCAGAAAGAATGAAGAAGGATTCAGGGAAATGAAGGACAACATGAAACGTAATAATATTCATATAATAAAGATACCAAAAGAAGAAGAAGAAGAGCAAGGGATAGGAAACCTGTTTGAAAAAATAATGATGGAAAACTTCCCTAATTTGATGAGAGAAAAAGTCACACAAAGCCAGGAAACACAGAGAGTCCCAATCAAGAGGAACCCAAAGAGGCCCATTTCAAGACACATCATAATTAAAATGGCAAAATTCCAAGACAAAGAGAGAATCTCAAAGGCAGCAAGGGAGAAACAAGAAGTAACATACAAGGGAGCCAGATAAAGATAACAGCTGACTTCTCAATGGAAATGCTCCAAACCAGAAGAGAATGGCAACAAATATTCCAAGTAATGAGAACCAGAGGTCTGCAACCAATACTACTTTACCCAGCAAGGCTCTCAATCAAGATAGAAGGCCAAATAAGGAGCTTCCCAGACAAAAGAAATCTAAATGAATACACCTCCACCAAACCAACTCTGCAAGAGATGCTAAAGGGACTGCTTTAAGGAAAGGAAGGAAAAGAGAGAGAGAGAGAAGAGCACAAGTGTGAAAAAATGGCAATGAATAAGTACCTATCAATAATAACCTTAAATGTAAATGGATTAAATACTCCAATCAAAAGACATAGGATAGCTGAATGGATAAGAAAGCATGACCCACACATATGCTGCCTACAAAAGACCCACTTCAGGACAAAAGACCTACACAGACTGAAAGTGAAGGGTTGGAAAAAAAATATTCCAAGCAAATGAAAAAGAAAAAAAAAAAAACTGGGGTGGCAATACTTATATCAGACAAAATAGACTTCAAAAGAGCCATTAAAAGAGATCCAGAAAGTCCCTTCATAATACTCAAGGGAAGAATCCACCAAGAAGACATAAACATTGTCAATATATATGCACACAACATAGGAGCACCCCAATACAAAAAGAAAATCTTGGAGGACTTCAAGAAAGATATTCACAGCAACACAATTATAGTAGGGGATTTTAACACCCCACTGTCAAAAATGGACAGATCTTCCAAACAAATATCAACAAAGATACTGTGGCATTGAACAATACGCTAGATGAAATGGACTTAACTGATACATATAGAGCCTTTCACCCCAAACAAGCTAAATACACATTCTTTTCAAATGCACTTGCAACATTTTCAAAGATAGACCACATGATAGGACACAAAACAAGCCTCAGCAAATTCAAGACAATTGAAATTATATCAAGCATTTTGTCTGAACACAAGGGATGGAAACAAGAAACCACCAGAAAGAAAAAAAACCCAAAACACTCAAAATCATGGACATTGAATAGCATGCTGTTAAACAATGAATGGATCAAGAATAAGATTAGGGAAGAAATCAAAAACTATCTGGAAACAAATGAAAATGAACTCACAACAACCCAAGTTATGGGAGACAGAGAAGGCAGTCCTGAGAGGGAAGTTCTAGGAATACAGGCCTACCTAAAAAAGATAAAAAAGATAGAAACATTTTAAAAAACAACCTAACCCTACACCTACAAGAACTCGAGAAACAACAACAAAGACAGCCCTGAGCAAGAAGAAGGAAGGAAATAACCAAGATCACAGCAGAATTAAATGGCATAGAGACTAAAAGCACAATTCTAAGGATCAATGAATCCAGAAGCTGGTTCTTTGGAAAGATAAATAAAATTGACAAGCCTTTAAGCAGGCTCATCAAGAAAAAAGAGAGGACCCAAATAAACACAATCAGTAATGAAAGAGGAGAGATTACAACTGATACCATAAAAATACAAAGGATTGTAAGAAATTACTATGAAGAACTATATGCCAAGAAATTTGAAAACCTAGGTGAAATGGACAAATTTCTAGAAAAATATAATCTTCCAAACCTCAATGAAGAAGAAACAGAAAGCCTGAACACACCAACAACAGCAGATGAAATTGAAGCAGTAATCAAAAAACTCCCAGTGCACAAAAGCTGTGGACCAAATGGGTTCACAGGAGAATTTTACAAAGCATTTAAGGAAGAGCTAATCCCTATGCTTCACAGACTATTTCAAAAAATTCAAGAAGATGGAAGACTCCCAAACTCTTTTTATGAAGCCAGCATCATCCTAATCCAAAAACCAGATAAAGACAAAACAAAGAAAGAAAACTTCAGGCCAATATTGCTGATGAACATAGATGCTAAAATCCTCAACAAAATAGTGGCAAACTGGATCCAGCAATACATTAAAAAGATAATACATCATGATCAAGTAGGATTCATTCCAAGGATGCAAGGATGGTACAATATTCACAAATCAATAAATGTAATACATTGCATAAACCAAAGGAAAGATTAAAATCACACGATCATATCAATAGATGCGGAAAGAGCATTTGATAAGGTACGGCACCCATTTATGATAAACACACTCAGAAAAGTGGGAATAGAGGGAGCATTCCTCAGCATAATATAGGCCATGTATAAGAAATCTACAGCCAATACCATACTCAATGCACAAAAATTAAAATCTTTTTCACTAAGATCAGGAATAAGACGAAGATGTCTGCTTTCACCACTTCCATTCAATATCATATTGGAAGCCTTACCCACAGCAATCAGACAAGAAAAGGAAGTAAATGGCATCCAAATCGGAAAGGAGGAAACCAAACTGCCATTGTTTGCAGATGACATGATAGTGTACATAGAAAATCCTACAAACTCCACCAAAAAACTGCTCGACCTAATAAATGAATTTGGCAAAACAGTCAGATACAAAGTCAATATCCAGAAATCAAAGCCATTTTTGTACACCAACAATGAAACAGCAGAAGCAGAAATCAAGAAAAAAATCCCATTCAATATAGCAAAAAGAAAAATAAAATAACTAGGAATAAACCTAACCAAGGAGGTAAAAGATCTGTATTCAAAAAACTACACACTACTGAAGAAAGAAATTAAGGAAGACACAAAGAAATGGAAACATATACCATGTTCATTGATCAGAAGAATTAACAACATCATAATGCCCATGCTACCCAAAGCAATTTACAGATTCAATGCAATACCTATTGAAGTACCAATGGCATATTTCACAGACATAGAACAAACACTTCAAAAATTTATATGGAACCATAAACGACCCCGAATAGCTGCAGCAATTTTGAGAAAGAAGAGCAAAGTAGAAGGGATCACAGTACCTGATACCAAAATGTATTACAAGGCCACTGTAGTCAAAACAGCCTGGTACTGGCATAAAAACAGGCACATGGACCCGTGGAACAGAATAGAGAGCCCAGAGATAAACCCAAGCCTCTACAGTCAATTAATATTCAACAAAGGGGGAAGCAACATAAAATGGAATAAAAATAGCCTCTTAAGAAATGGTGTTGGGAGAACTGGACAGCCACATGCAAAAAATGAAACTCGAGCACCAACTTACATCATATACAAAAATAAATTCAAGGTGGATAGAAGATTTAAATATAAGCTGTGACACCATTAAAGTCATATAGGAGAACATAGACAGGAAAATCTCAGATGTTTCACACAGCAATATTTTCACTGATATGTCCCCTAGAGCAAGGGACATAATGGAAGGAATATACAAATGGGAGCTCATCAAAATAAAAAGCTTCTGCATGGCTAAAGAAAACTATTAAAATAAAAAGAGAACCAACCCTATGGGAACACATATTTGCCAATGATACCTCAGACAAGGGTTTAATCTCCAAAATATGTAAAGAACTCACACAACTCCACTCTAAGAAGAAAAGCAAGCCCATTAAAAAATGGGCAAAGGACTTGACACTTCTCTAAGGAGGCCATACAGAGGGTCCAGAGACACATGAAAAGATGCTCAGTATCGCTAGCTATCAAAACCACAATGAGATACCACTTAACACAGGTCAGAATGGCCCTCATAAACAAAGCAACAAACAACAAGTGTTGGAGAGACTGTGGAGAAAAGAGAACCCTAGTGCACTGTTGGTGGGATTGCAGACCGTGCAGCAACTATGGAAAACAGTATAGAATTTTCACAGAAAACTAAAAATGGATCTGCCTTTTTACCCAGTTATTCCACTGCTAGGATTATATCCTAAGAACCCTGAAACACCAATCCAAAAGGACCTATGCACCCCAATGTTCACAGCAGCACAATTTACAATAGCCAAGTATTGGAAGCAACCTAGGTGCCCATCCGTAAATGAATGGATCAAAAAACTATGGTACATTTACACAATGGAATTCTACACGGCAGAAAGAATGAAGGAACTCCTACCCTTTGTGACAGCATGGATGGAACTGGAAATCATTATGCTAAGCAAAATAAGCTGGATGGTGAAAGACAAAAACCATATGATCTTACCTTTAATAGGAACCTCATCAACAAAACAAACAAACAAGCAAAATACAACCAAAGACACTGAAATTGAAAACAGGCTGACAGTCACCAGAAGGGAGAGGGGAGAGAATTTCAGGGGAAAAGGGTGAACGATTTACAGGAATGAGTATAAAGGACACATGGACAATAGCAACAGGGCATTGGAAATAGGTTGGAGGTGGGGAGGGCTGGGCGGGATGGGCTGGGATGGGGGTAAAAGTCAGAAAACTGTATTTGAACAACAAGTAAAAAAAAAGACCTCACCCCTCAGCTTTAACACAGACTGAGTCCTCATTCTGTCTGTAAAAAGTCTCCTAATCTCTTGGCTGCCTTGCTTCCCCCACCTGATTCAGGCCTGAATCAATGCTGAAGAGGAGTGCAGCCCTGTGCCAGAAGTGGTGGTTCCCAGTGGGGGGCTCTCGGGCCTAAGAAGGAATGCATAAAGTCCTGTGAAACTTGCTTTCTTAAGAATGTCCTCAATTTAAATGTTAAGGGTCTGAGCACAAAATAAGTTTGTTTCCCAAGGTTTTTCAGCCAATTGGTGTCACCCTGTCTA
Source organism: Glossophaga mutica (assembly GCA_039655065.1). Lineage (NCBI taxonomy): Eukaryota > Metazoa > Chordata > Mammalia > Chiroptera > Phyllostomidae > Glossophaga > Glossophaga mutica. Next base: position 83,502,049 of record CM077304.1, read on the forward strand.
CCAGATCCTGACTCAAAAGGACCCCTGTGATCCCAGAACTGTTATCTGTAAACCATACCTTCTTTCTTCAATATGCATCCCTATGCAAGCTAAACTCAATAAAAGCCCATTGAGAGAGAAGCTAAAAACCTTTCTCCTCTGAGAGATTGGTCAGCCTTTCCTCGCCAAGGAAATCGTGTCTTGGTAGACTCATTCTCATCCCCTTCGGCCAGGAGAGCTCTTCAGGCAAAGCCCCCCTATAACAGATGAAATAAGACTGGTCGTAAGTTAATAATTATTAATTCAGAGGAATGGACATGGTGAGTTTTATACTCTCCTGTCTAATTCTGTGTATATTAGGAATTGTTTATAATAAACAGTTAAAAAACAAAAGCAAGGACTATGTCATATTGATTGTGCATCCCCAATGTTCAGCATTATGGTAGATGCTTAAAAATATTTGCTGAGTAACAAACTTCAAGAAAGTCAACCTTTTCAATATTAGTTTTCTTCTTTACAAAATGAATGACATAGTATTTAACTCTCGAGGTCATTGTGAGGGTAAAAAGACAATGAATATGAGTGTTTTATATATAAAAGTAATGAACAAAGCATCAGTAAATTGTGGTACCACTTCAAGCATCCTAATGTACATGTGTTTGGAGGCAATCCCTGAAGGAGAAGAACGGGAGTGATGGACAGAGAAATTACTTGAAAAAATAATGGCCAAAATGTTTTCAAATTAAATGAAAATTATGAACCCACAGTCCATAGAAGCTCAACAAACCTGAAGCACAACAAACATGAAGAAAACTACACCAAGATGCATAATAATCAAATATCTCAAAACCAGTGAAAGAGATAAAATCTTAAATGCATTTAAAAACAAAGATAAGTTACATGCAGAAGAACAAAAATAAAATTTATAGCATAGTAAAAAATAATACAAGTAATAGGCAAAAAGGAATAGATAAAATGAATACACTTATAACTTTTAAAGTTTTGCAAATATAACATAATCTAGCAATATATAAAAAGGAAATACAACATGATCAAGTGGGATTTATCCCAGTAATATAATATTGGTTCAGCATGTGAAAATTCAACGTACTTCACCTATTAACAGAATAAAGACACTGAAATAGAGAACAGGCTGACAGTGATCAGAGGGGTGAGGGGAGGGAACTTCAGGGGAAAAGGGGGTTTACAGGAACAAGTATAAAGGACACATGCACAAAAACTAGGGGGGTGTAAATGGGAGGGAGGTGGGGAAAACTTGGAGGGTGGGCTGGGATGGCAGTAAAAGGCAGAAAACTATACTTGAATAACAATTAAAATTTTTTAAGTAAAATTAATTAATTAATTAAAGTGAAAATTATATAATCATCTATATATCGATATATACAGAAAAGCATTTGACAAAATTCAATATTAATTTCTGATTTTTCTTGTTTAAGGAGTAGAATAGAAATTTCTCCAAGTGACAAAGGACATCTATGATAAACCTATTACTAGCATCATACTTAATATTTTAACAGTGAATATTTTCTCCCTTAATTGGGAAAGAGCCAGATGTGTACCCTTTTTTCAGTTCCTTTCTGTAATGTATTAGAAGACCAAGCCAGTGTAATAAGACAAAATTTTTAAGAGGTAGAAGAATAAAAATAAAACTGTGTTTATTTGCTGAAGGCATGTTTGATTATGTAGAAAATCCTAACCATTCTGCAAAAAAGTAACGAAAATTTGTAAGTGAATTTAGCAAGATTAGAGATTCAGAATCAATATACAAAACCAATTGTATTTTTATAACTAGCAAGACATAACTAGGAAATGACTTTTAAAAAGCAATACCAATTAGAATATAAATATAGAATACTTAGGGACTTATTTAATAAAATATGTTCAGCCCTGGCTGGCGTAGCTCAGTGGATTGAGTGCGGGCTGTGAACCAAAGGGTCGCAGGTTCGATTCCCAGTCAGGGAACATGCCTGGGTTGCAGGCCAGGCTCCTAGTGGGGGGCCACGTGAGAGGCAACCACACATTGATGTTTCTCTCCCTCTCTTTCTCCCTCCCTTACCTTCTCTAAAAATAAATAAATAAAAAATTTTATAAAAAAATAAAATATGTTCAAATTCTATAAACTAAAACTAGGAAATATTGCTAAAACTCATTTTAAAAGATCCAAATAAATGATACTGTTTTTTTAGAAGGGTTAATTGTATTAAGAATTTAAGATTTTTCCAATATGGTCTGTAGTATTATAACGTTTTTTCCAGTAAAAACCCATCAGGATTTCTCTCTCTCTCTCTTTCTTTCTTTCTTTCTCTCTCTCTCTCTTTCTTTCTTTCTTTCTTTCTTTCTTTCTTTCTTTCTTTCTTTCTTTCTTTCTTTCTTTCCTTCCTTCCTTCCTTCCTTCCTTCCTTCCTTCTTTCTTTCCTTCTTTCTTTCTTTCTTTCTTTCTTTCTTTCTTTCTTTCTTTCTTTCTTTCTCTTTTTATAGAATTTGACAGGGTTATCCTTAAATTCCTATGGATATGCTAAGTACCTAGAATGGCAGAGATAATTTTTGTTGGAAAATGATTTTTCACGAAAAGAACAAAATTGAAGAACTCAACCTGATATTATGGCTTACCATGGAACACTGTGGTACTGGAATTGGGATCAATATACTGATCAACAGACTAGAATAAAAAGCAACAATTTCAACAAAGGAGCCAGAGTAATTCAATGGGCAAAGGATAGAATTTTCAACACATAGTGCAATAATGATTGAATGTGTCTATACAAGTAAAAGGAACTTTGACCCTTAGCTACACAAATTATCCTCAAGGGAGTATAGGCCTAAATGTAGGAATTAAAACCATAAAAATTTTGTAGTAAAGAAGGAGAAAATGAAATAAAGAAGGAGAAAAATCTTTGTGACCTTAATTTAAACAGTTATTTAAATATGCCACAAAGTTTATGAATCATGAAAGAAAAACATAGTTAAATTGGACTTGTCTAAAATTAAAAGTTTGCTTTTCAAATGACATAGTTAAAAATGATAAATTAAGTCAAAGGCTGAAGATATATGCAAAATATGTATCTGGAAAACATTTATATCCAGATTATAAAAAAAGAACTATAGCCCTGGCTAGTGTGCCTCAATGGGCTGAGCGTTGGTCTACAAACTGAAATGTTGCTGGTTCAATTCCCTATGAGAGCACATGCCCGAATTGCAGGTGAGGCTCTCAGATGGGGGTGTGCGACAGACAACTGATGGATGTGTCTCTTGCACATCAATGTTTCTCTCCCTCTTTCTCCTCACTTCCCTTCTCTCTAAAAATAAAATAAATAACATCTTTTAAAAAAAGAACTATGGTAGCTCTATAATTAGAAGACAACACTCTAATAAAAATACAAAAAAAATTTAACAAACATTTCACAAAGAGAGACATATAAATGACAAATAAGCACAGAAAAATGAATCATCAGAAAAATGAAAACCAAAACCACAATGAAATGGTTTTCATTGATGAAAAAGATTTTTCATGAAAAGAACAAAATTGAAAGACTTATAATACCTGATTTCACCCACTAGAATGGTTAAAACTAAGAAGACTACCAATACCAAAGGTTGGCAAGGATATGAAACAACTGGGATATCCATACATTGGTGATAGAAATGCAAAATAAATGTATAGTCACTTTGGAAAAAGCAATCTTACTACTATGTATTTGCTAAGAGAAATGAAAACATAAGTCCACATAAATACTTGTATTCATGTTAGCTGAAAATTGGAAACAATTTAGATGCCAACGATTAGTGAATGGGTTTTTTAAAAAACTGTGATATAGCCATACCTTGGAAAAACTATTAAACAATAAACAGCAACAACATATTGATATGTATAGGATGCATGAATCTCAAAAACATTATGCTCAATGAATGAATTCAGACATAAAGACTACATGATGTATGTTTCCATTTATTTGAAATTCTAGAAAAAAAAAACATTTAAAAAAATTAGATCAGTGGTGTCCAGGATCTGGAGGTGGGAGAGAAATACACTGCAAAGAGCCATGAGGAAACTTTTTGAGGCAATGGAAATGTTCTGTACCATAATGAGCAAAGCAGTTACATGACTGTGCACCATTTTAAAATTCATCAAACTGCACACTAAATATTGATTGATTTTATTGCATTTAAATTATAATTCAATCACATATGTAACAAGTTCATTTTAACTATGTCTGTAATTAATATATAATTTAAATAAACACACATGTAATTTATATTTATACATCTGGTAGCATCATGCAGGGTGGATGGGATTGGAAACAAGACTACAGGTAGAAAAGTCATTTATTAGGCCATTGTAGATATCAGGGTAATGCTGGTAATCATGAAGAAAAACAATTGTAGGGGGGATGAGAGTGAAGAACACAGAACAGATGCTGAAGATGTTGAACATGAAATAGATGTTAGATGTCTCTCAGAATTAGGACCATTACACGAAATTCACTAGCCCCTTTTCTTCCTCTTTTCTCCTTCTTGTATAAATAAGAAATCCCTCACCTCTGTCTCAGTCACATTTGATCACAGATGGAAGGAATGATATCAGTTGCAAGGAATGGAAAAGGAAGAAGGAACTTGGGTATCCATGAGCCTAGCACAGCCATTCTCAGTTTAAGGTAGTGGAAGATTAAAGTTGGCAAAATCATCTATCTGCTTTTTCCACTTTATGTTCACTTGCCTGATTTCTTACTCCAGGAAATTCTGACACGGTTTATGTGGAGAGAGGTTGGTTCAAAAATACCACACATCCTTGTGATTCAACCTCACCTCTTCACAAACCCAAGTTAACGCTGCAAAACATGAATTGAGAACCATTGGCTTAAAATCTGATAAGAAATGCTCAGGGGAGATAGATAGTAAGATCAGTTTTTAGGTATGCTGAGTTTGCAGAGGTTGCAGAAAATTCGTGTTAATGTCTGGCAGAAAATTGAAAATGACGGATGTGGTGGTTAGGAAATTGGCCATGGCTTATGGCCTTAAATTGTGAATCTTTAGTATGGGATGATATTTTAAGCTAGAAATTGAGATTATCAAGCAGAGCAGAACAGAGTTGAGGATTGACTCTGGTAAATTATCTACAATCAAAAGGCAAAAAGGAAGAGTCAGCAAAGGAAATTGAATGATAGTGATAAGAGAAGTAAGGGAGACCCAGAAAAGTGGGATAGGTTATTTAGTCAAAGACTAGAGCTGAAATACAAGCCCAAAAGGATTAGAGTCATTTGTATTTACATAAATTACCTGAAAAGAATTCCTCTAACCACACCACTTCTGTATTACAAATTAAGGTGAAATACCTTTGGAGGTTTTTAAGGACCACGTATATAATCTGGATAGAGTGACGCATGCGATGGGGAAGAATTATGGTATTTTAAAAGATTTAAACTGAGATATTTATGCACTCAGTCTCATATGTGTAATTCATTTGCCAGAACATGACTGATCACTTTGCTTTCAAAGTGAAAAAGAGTAAAATCCTGTCAGTTACATTTTCAGATGTCTCAATTTGAACTTCATTATAATTGTAAAATGCTGTTATGTCATTTTTAAACGAGTTTATAAAGGATTACTTTGGCATAATTATATAATGGCTTCTATCAATCATCTACTTTACAATTGTTCAATCCCAAACTTAACTTGCAATACATTCAGTAGTCTATGTAGCTAAGTTCATTTAAATAAAAGGCATGCTATCAAAAGTAAGAAACTCTAGAAATCTTTTAAATTGTGCATATATATGTAGATTCCAAATGTTTCCATTATGATTCTTAGTCAAACAAATCTGCCCGACTGATCTAGAAAGCAATACTGAAAGCAATAATAATTCAATCAGTCCACAAAATGTTTATTTAAAATCTGTACAATGCCAGGCACCATACTTGGCAAATAAAAATAAATAAATAAATAATAACAGCCTTTTTCTTCAAGTAGCTTACAAACTAGTTAGGGAACCAACTCCTCACCAACTTTATCATATCTATTTGTAGCTATACTTATTTATTTTTTGTAAATCTGAAATAATAAATTTATAATTTTAAATTTTTGGTCACTCTGATTTAACATGGAAAACATTGAAAGAAACAAAATAAATTTAAATGCATCAGTAAAATTAACAAAAGTAAATAATTATAAAGGAAGTATAGATAAATAAACTTTTAAATGCTCTTTTATATACATTGGTATCATTTATACTTCCCAATTGAATAAAGCTTAAGCATTACTAAGACTTTTGGAGTAACCATTTTTTCCTGAAATATTTTTCCATACCAGTTTGTAGCAGTTATATTGTGGTATTAATATCTTAGTTGGGAAAAACACTAATAAATAATAAAATAAAACAAAACAAAATCTTAATGGCTTGACACATTAAAGTTTATTTCTTGCTAATACTTTAAATGCAACATGGATCGTCAGAGTTCTGTGATTATTGTTACTCAAAAACCCAATCTAATGTTGTCTCTTTCTGCATTTTTATTTTTTGTTTCATTGAAGTATAATTGACATATGAAATTGTAATATATATTTAAAGTGGATATCATGGAGATTTGATATATGTGTACATTGTGAGAGTATTCCTACCATCTAATTTACATACCCATCTCCTCACATATTTATCTTTTCTTTTTTTTTCCAGAGGAGAAGATATTTAAGTACTACTCTTTTAGCATATTTCAATTTTATCATACAGGTTATCAACTATAATCACCTGCTTATGCATTAGATCCTCCGACCTTACTTACCTTAGCTGAAAGTTTGTATCCTTTTACCAACCCCTTTTATTTCTCTTCCCCCTCCACATTACCCCATTCCTATCTCCTGGCAACCATTTTTCTACTCTCTATTTTTAAGAATTTGTTTTTGTTTTGTTTTGTTTTGTTTTGTTTTGTTTTGTTTTGTTTTGTTTTAGATTCCACGTGTAAGTGATGCCAGGTATGGAAGCCTTTTTTTTCTTTTTCCCTTTCTCTCTCTCTCTTTCTTTCCCTCCCTCCCTCCTTCCCTCCCTCCCTCCCTTCCTCCCTTTCTTTCTTTCTTCCTTTCTCCTTCCTTCCTTCCTTTCTCCTTCCTTCCTTCCTTCCTTCCTTCCTTCCTTCCTTCCTTCCTTCCTTCCTTCCTTCCTTCTTTCTTTCTTTCTTTCTTTCTTTCTTTCTTTCTTTCTTTCTTTCTTCTTCTTTCTTTCTGGATACATGCATCTACTGTTGACCAAATGGGGAGAAAAGAGAATGTAGTAAGTTAAATACTAACTCTTAAAGCCTTTGCTGTTGACATTTCTTTGCCCCATCTTGACACATGCCTATCAAAAGAAGTGAGAGATTTAGATCATATCAAACTCCTGAATGACTGGAGAATCAAAATCTATGTGAACAGTCCTAATGGCTTCTAACCCCCAGCTTTTCTCTTCTTCAGAAACAGCTGTCACTTATGTGTTTGATCTCTTTAATTATTTTATCTGAAATCTCTCAAAGATAGCTTTTGAAATTTCATTTGGGTGTACTTTAACTTATTCTGCATGTTTCTGACTTTTTGAATTGCATTTACTCCATAATTTGGGTTGTTTCAAGAATATTTATCTTCATTATGAGATTTTTTATTTGTCTTCCTTTAATTTCTGAGTTTTATAAGAATATTTTTCATTCTTTTCCATGGTCTTATGATCACTTTTCGTATACTTATATTCCTGTTTTTGAACTTTTTTTTTTCATTTCTTTAGGATAAATATCTCTCTATAAGTGGACCCTAATCAACAAAACATACAAATGAGCAAGACAGAACTTGGAAATGAAGAACAAACTGACAGTCACCAAAGGGCAAGAGTGAGGGGGTTAACGGGAAATAAGGGGAAAGGGCAAACAAAGGAACATGAATAGAGGACTCGTGGGCGTGGACGATGGGGGAGGATTGACTGTGGGAGGGGGGATGGGATAGGGGAGAGCAAGCGGGGAAAGGTGGGACGAATGTAACTGAACAATAATGAATAAAAAAGATAAATTATTCTCTATAGTGCTATGTACAACTATGTGATTTATCAATTTGTGTGGTTTTTACCTGCCTTTTTCTCTTTCCTTTTCTCTTTCTTGTTTGCTGTCAGTCTACTTTTCCTCTATCTTTATCTTTTTTCAGACATAGGGCCAGTGACAATGTCTTTGCTGAATATTACTGAGATTTGAATGATAATAGGATCTGCTGATGAATATTTTTGGGGTTTGTTTCAAACATTGCTGTCATCAAGTTACTTCCTTTCCCTGGGACCAAATGTCTCCTTAGATTGCTAAGTAGCAACCTGGCCTTAGTTATCTTTTTTTAAGTTCTTCAACCCTTCTTTCCACTGGGTTCTGTTATTTGACAGAGAAGCTAGGTCATGGACAGTAGAAATAACAGGAACATTGCCATGGTTTTTCCTTTAAAATTCCCCATTTCACAATTCTGGACTGTCGAAGTCAGTCAAACACAGTGTCCTAATAGGGCTCCCTATTCTGTTCCATTGATCTATGTGTCTGTCCTTATGCCAGTACCAGGCCATTTTGATTGCTGTGGCCTTGTAATAGTTTGGTATCAGGTATTGTGATCCCTCCTATTTTGTTCTTTCTCAAAATTGCTGTGGCTACTCAGGGTTGTTTATTATTCCATATAAATTTTAGAAATGTTTGTTCTATACTGTGAAATATGTCATTGGTATTTTAATAGGGATTGCTTTGGGTAGTCTGGACATTTTCATGATGTTAATTCTTTCAATCCATGAACATGGTACATGCTTCCATTTGTTTGTGTCTTCCTTAATTTCTTCTTCAGGGTTGTGTAGTTTCTGAGTACAGGTCTTTTACCTCCTTGGTTAGGATTATTCCTAGGTACTCCATTTTTCTTGTTGCTATATATCCCAAAGAAGCAAAATACACATTCTTTTCAAATGCACATGGAGCATTTTCAAACATAGACCACATGATAGGACACAAAACAAGCTTCAACAAATTCAAGAAAATTGACATTATATCAAGCATTTTCTCATACCACAAAGGCCTGAAACTAGAAACCAACCTCAAGGAATAAACTCAAAAAGACTAAACTTCATAGAGATTGAATAGCAAGCTGTTAAACAATGAATGGGTTAAGAATGGGATCAAGGAAGAAATTAAAAAGTTTCTGGAAACAAATAAAAATAAACTCACAACATCCCAAAACTTATGGGACACAGTGAAAGCAGTCCTGAGAGGGAAGAGCATAGCAATACAGGCCTACCTAAAAAGATAGAAATATTTCAAATAAACAACCTATCCCTACATGTAGAAGAATTAGAGGAACAACAACAAACAAAGCTCAGAGCACGTAGAAGGAAAGAAATAACCAAAATCACAGCAGAATTAAATGGCATAGAGACTAAAGGAATAATTATAAGGATCAATAAATCCAGGAGCTTGTTCTTTGAAAAGGTAAACAAAATTGGCAAGCTTTTAACCAGACTCATCAAGAAAAAAAGAGAAAGGACCCAAATAAACGAAATCAGAAATGAAAGAGGAGAGATTACAACTGATACCACAGAAATACAAAGAACTGTGAAAAATTATTATGAAGAACTATATGCCAAGAAATTTGAAAACCTAGGTGAAATGGACAAATTTCTAGAAAAATATAATCTTCCAAAACTGAATAAAGAAGAAGCAGAAAGACTGAACAGACTGATAACAACTGGTGAAATCAAAGCAATAATAAAAAAACTCCCACACACAAAATTTGTGGACCGAGTGGTTTCACAGGAGAATTTCACAAAATATTTAAAGAAAAGCTAATCCCTATCCTTCACAGACTATTCCAAAAAATTCAAGAAGATGGAAGACTCCCAAACTCTTTTTATGAAGCCAATATCATCCTAATCCCCAAACCAGATAAAGACACAACAAAGAAAGAAAACTTGAGGCCAATATTGCTCATGAACATAGATGCTAAAATCCTCAACAAAATATTAACAAACAGCATCCAACAATACATTAAAAAGATCATACACCATGACCAAGTGGGATTCATCCCAGGGATGCAAGGATGGTACAGTATTTGCAAACCAATAAACATAACACATCACATAAACCAAAGGAAAGACAAAAATCACATGATCATATCAATAGATGCAGAAAAAGCATTTGACAAGGTACGGCACCCATTTATGATACACACACTCAGAAAAGTGGGAATGGAGGGAGCATTCCTCAACATAATAAAGGCCATATATGAGAAATCTACAGCCAATATCATATTCAATGGGCAAAAATTGAAATCTTTTCCACTAAGATCAGGAACAAGACAAGGATGTCCACTTTCACCACTCCCATTCAACATAGTATTGGAAGTCTTAGCCACAGCAATCAGACAAGAAAAAGAAATAAAAGGCATCCAAATTGGAAAAGGGGAAGCAAAACTGTCATTGTTTGCAGGTGACATGATAGTGTACATTGAAAATCCTATAGACCCCACCAAAAACTACTTGACCTAATAAGTGAATTTGGCAAAACAGCAGGATACAAAGACAATATTCAGAAATCAAAGGAATTTTTTTACATCAGCACTGAAATATCAGAAACAGAAATCGGGGGGAAAAATCCCAATTTCTTTGTTTCATGATTTTCTTTTTACTTGTCATTCTTTTTGTTATTTTTGATGGAGTTTCAGGTGGAAGAGTAGAGTAAAAATGCTTTTAATCCATTGTTTCAGCTACATAATTTAATTATTTAAAAAAATCTATGTGCTGTCTTTCTGCTAAATAGTGATATCTCAAATGAGACAGAGTTATTCCTCATTTCTTAAAAATCTCTAGCACCAAATGTACTGGGTCCTCAGCAAATGTTTTTGAATTGAGGTGAAATGGGTTGAATATTTATATATTTTATTGTCTACTTTTGGTCACAAAGGGGAACTAGGAAAACATGGATATTTGATGTATCTCAAGTCATCCTCACTACTAGAAAACCATATCAAAACACTGTGCTCTTTTTGGAATATAATCATCTTATTTTTTATGCAGAACGCCAGAAGGTTTATGTCAAAATTCAATGTTCGATGCTTATCATAATCGCTTTCACTTCTCCTAGGCAACTAGAAAACAGAAGCATTCAGAGGTGTTTTATTCACCCCAATGATAAGGGAAAGCTTATTACTTCAAGCCAATAGCTACAGGAATTCTATTAAGCATATATATCTATACCACAGTCTTCAGCATATCTCAGGATGGTTAACCCACTTAACTTTCTAGATGGTTCAGATACTCAGATATACTAATAGCTAAACATGGAAAAGGTTGCAGGGTGCTTCTTTTGTCTGGTGTATTAGTCAACGTTCTCTAGAGAAATAGAACAAATAAGATGTTTGTACACAGATAGAGATAGATGTTTATTTGTTTAAATAATTGGATCATGTGATTGTGGGGGTTGGCAAGTCTGATATCTACAGATAGGCCAGGAAGCTAGAGACCAAGGGAAATGTTGATGTCTTGCATCGAAAGGCAGTTCAGAAACAAAATTCTTTTTTTGTTGGGTTACTTCAATCTTTTCTTTCAATACCTTTAACTGATTAGATGAGACTCATCCACACAATGAAGGATAACTTGCTTTAGTCAAAGTCTATTTTTTAAATATTAATCACATCTAAAAATTATCTTTTTTAAGATTATTTATTTATTTATTTTTAGACAGAGGAGAAGGGAGGGAGAAAGAAAGGGAGAGGAACATCCATGTGTAAGAGAAACATTAATCCATTGTTTCTCCCACACCTCCAATCAAGGACCTGGCCTAAAACCTAGGCATATGCTCTGACTGGAATGGAACAGGTAACCTTTCAGTTTGTAGGGAGATGCCCAACCCACTGAGCCACATCCATCAAGGCTATAAGAAATATCTTCATAATAGCATCTAGATTGATATTTGACAAAAACTTATTGCCATGGCCTAGCCAAGCTGACACATAAAATTAGCCACTACACATGGCATGGTTAAGAGAATTACAGATAAGCATCAATAGACCAGGTTTTTAATTCAAGTGTTATTGTGCTACATTAAATGACCATGAAGCTGCTGTGCCATTTTATACCACACAAAGTATCCCCATGAGAACAATGCAGAAGTCAAGTTTCAAGCAGTAGTCTTTGTTGTAGTATCCAGATTTATTCTGCTTAATAAATATGTTATTGGAAAAAGTTCTTCTTTTTCTTATTGTTGTTCAACTCTAATTGTCCCCATTTTCCTCCCACCACTCTCCCCCACCCTACCCAGCCCCACTTCCCACACTCAATCTTAACCCCCACCGAGAGGTCCTTTATACATGTTCCTTGATGTTCCTTCCCGTTATTTCCCCCAATTAGCCTCCTCTCCCCTCTCCTCTGGTCATTGTCAGTTTGTTCTTTATTTCAATGTCTCTGGTTATATTTCACTTGCTTCTTTGTTTTATTGATTAGGTTGCACTTATAGGTGAGATCATATGGTATTTGTCTTCCCCCCACCCACCAAGTTCTTGATAGTTCAAGGCATCCAGAAAGTAGCACATTTACAGAATATGGCAGCATAATTACGGAAGCTGTGTGTTCAACATCTCCACTCTCCCACTTCACATGATGGATAATTTGGAACTCACTCTTTTGTATGCTTTGGCTAAAATTTGAGATTTATAATAGTTTATAATCAACCTGCAAAACAAGTCCCAATTTCACATGAACTGAATGAGGACTAAAAATCAAGCAACAAATATTAGGATTATCCTTCCATTACACCCTCTTTGAAAAATGACCCCTTGCTGCCATATGAAGAATTCTTTAAGCTTTAATACTGAACAGAGATTTAAAAGGATTAACATGAACCACCTTCCACTAAACACACAGAATGCATTTTAACATCTAGTATTTCATCTTTATTTGAGTCCTTTTAAATTGTAATGTTCTTGCCATGTAGAAAGACTGGCTGATATTGTCCACTACTATTCCTGCTAAGTTATTCACAGATCCCCACTGACCTTTTTTTTGGTAAGTTTTTCAGATCCTTGGTTTCAGTTGCTGTTTTGTGTCTTTCTGACATTAGTCAGTTAGATTTATGGTCCTCGGTAAAGGGGTTCCTACCATGTGTGTCATTATTCTAATGCTTCTCCTTTTAGCAATCTGTGTTTATAACTTAGCCATTTAGTTGCTTTGCCCAAATTCCTAGGACTTACACCTTGCTGAAATAGCACTTGTTATTGCCAAGGTACTTTGTAAAACACTTGACTCTATTTTCATGTGTAACTATTTTTAGAGCCAACAGTGGATTTGAAAAGACCTGCTCTTCGATTGCTTATTTTTGCCCAGACATTTATTTGGAAGATGTTAGCTCTCTCTGGGCTTCCACATCTTTCAACATCTTTTAGATGTTGTTCATTCAACATCTTTTAGAGCACCAAATATGGACATGACCAGCTTGCTCACAGGTAAAATAAAGGTTAAAACTTTCTCATCATGTAAATAGCTGCAATGTTGGCCTGTTAATTTATGAACTTCTACTTTTATTTTTTCCAGTTATATAGAATATTATCCTTGTTCTTCAACAAAAATGTGTTTCTCATTATAACTGTCAACTGGTTCATAATAATAGACACAGGCAAATATTAAAATATCTTGTAACCTTTTTAAAGTAAAGGGATAATGACTGATGATGATGCTAGGCCATGAAACAGTTGAAAAAGGATGTGAGTGATATATCAAGATTTGATGGGCATTTAAAACTTGCTTGCTCCAGTATATTTTCCCATTGACCTGTGCAGTTCTTAAAATATCTACATTCATATAACATTTTGGATGAGTTGACATCTTAAATCTACCCATTTAGAAACTAGAATGGAATATGATCATCTATGTATGTATTAATTTTATGCTATGACTTCATGAAACCTTTCATGATTTCTATAGGTAGAGTACCATTCATGTGAGTTGCCTACTTCTATCACTTTATGAAACAATTCACATTTTTGTATTTATCTGTATATGTCAGTCTTATTCAATGTGTAAACTCCTTGAGAGTGAGGTATGCATCTTAAGCGTAATTTAATACTCCATAGCAAATAGAAGAGAGCTGTATATTTATGGATGCTCAAAAAACTGTTGACTAATTGAAAAAAGTAAATGGTTATATTAAAGTTGACTAGTTTTTCAATTGAGCTAGGGAAGGTATACAAAATAAGCATAATATGATGGGGAAGATGTAAGTTGATGTTATAAAGGTTAGTTTCCAAACAAAATGATAAAATAACTGCTTCAGGTTTAACTTCCAAGATGGCAAAGTGACAATCTTGGTAAATCTCCTCCATAAGAACAAAGAAGATACTAGTAAAAGTTATCAAAATCAACTATTTCAAAACCAAGGGCATACTACAAAGTAGAAAATATTTAAGATAAGACAATTAAACTTTGGTTACAATAGTGGGTTCTGTGGCATTTTATTTTGAAGATTCTTCAAATTAAAGAAGACCCCATATTTGGCCCCCCTTCTATGACAGGGTAGCTGTAACAACCACCAGTCTGGATGGGACTAATCTGTTTTGGAGTTTCACAATAAGCCTCACTTACAGACTGCTGTCACTGTTGGGACTGACTGGGAGCCCTCTGGATATGTTTCACTCCCAGGTCATTGTTGCTGTTTAGCCTGACTTGTATTTTGGCTTCTGGAAAAGCCTTGTTTTCAGGTCATTGTTAAAGATAAGTGCAATTAGCTGCAATAGTTAAGCTTACTGCTGCCTCAGGGTATGCTACCCTAGGGACAAATAAAAAGCTGGTCAAAAATTTTAAGAGGAAGATCTAGGGAATGACACAACCATAAAGGGTTTTGAAAATACTTAACATGTTCCTGGGTTCTAGAAGTCCATATACATGTGCAAGTTGTGAGCATGCCCAAGAAAACTGGAGGAAGACTCAATTACTTATTACTGTTTGGTTGACTTTGTGGCCCTGCAAGCAGGAATAAAAGCTAATGCAAACAGGTCAATTTCCTGAACTTTGAGGGTGTGCCTCAATTTGTGTACAGATTCTTCTTTGAAAGAGTGGGTAGATAGATGATAGATAGAGAGATAGATAGATAGATAGATAGATAGATAGATAGATAGATAATAGATGATTTAAAAGATTTCAGTGACCACACACTTTAGGGAATATATACTCTATGGAATTAACCCTGGAAAGTCACCAAAGAAACAGCAGCAGCAGCAACAATGAAATAATAACACCAAAATAGGGGGTGGTAATTTCAGGGTTGGTATAATACACAGTCAATTCAAATTATTTACAAATTACATATTTATGAATCCACCAACTTGCCAAAATTTATTTGTAAGAACATAATCAATACTCATAATGTTTTCAATACACATAAGTGTGAATGCACAGAGAGGTGAAGTCAAACAAGGTGACACTCTGCCTTCTTGTTTAAGCTCTCAGACAGAGATGACCAAAGAATGAAGAAAGTAGTGGGACAGCCTCAGGCAAGTAAGTTACTAAGCTTCTAAACCTCATTTTCTCCTTCGTAAAACAAAGAATATACAGTCTACCATGATAAGTTGTTTTCAGGATATAATCTATTTGATAAATGTCTATCATCTGTCTATCTATCTATCTATCTATCTATCATATATCATCTGTATCATCTGGTATCAATAGTTAGTATTCACTAATTCAGTGTTTATAGTGATTTTGTAAGGCATAACTACTATAAATAAGGAGAATCAAGGCTATTATCTAAATTTCCCTGTTTCAACAAAAAATACTAAGATATGAAAATAAACAGGAAAGTGTAGCCTATATACAGAAAAATAAAACAGTCAATAGAAGCTGTCCTTAAGGGAACCCAAATGTTTCACCAAAGGAAACCATGTTTAAGGAACTAAAGAAAAGTATGACAATCATGTCTCACCAAATAGAAAAAAATCAAGAGATAGAAATTATGAAAAAAAATCAATTTTCTGAAATTGAAAATTACAATAACTGAAATGTAAAATTAACCAAAAGGGGTTAGCAACAGATTTGAGTTGGGAGAAGAATCAGTAAACTTGAAGTTAAAAGAAAAAAATTAGTAAACCTGAATGCGGGGGCCCCTGTCCTGGGTGCCAGATGTGGGGGGGCTCCGCCCGCCGAGCCCCATCCCTCTGTCATGAATGAAAATAAAAACTACCAAGACATGATCTGCTTGGGGAGGAAAGGTGGTCAAACTCTCAGAGGAGAATGACCCAGAGCCCCTTCCTCACTGGGCTTTTATTGGGTTCCAATACACCAGAATACAGGTTTAACATGTCAAAGAAATCTGAGGGCTTAATCTGAGTCATGTCTGTCCAGAAAGGGGGTTGCAAAACTTTGGGAGACATACCCATTTCCTCCTGGGACCCTTATCATTGAAATGAGAGGACTCTTAGCAAAGCAGGTTTCACAGGACTTTAGGAATTCTTTCTTATGCCTGATTGCCCAGGGGAACCTTCCTGGCTGGCACAGAGCTGCACCACTTGCCCTCATAGTTTTAGGCTTTAAGCCCATTAGGAGGCAGAAGACATCTCCCAGACGGAAATGAGGACTCAGACTATGTCAGAATAGCTGGGGGGCGAGGGTCCATCACCCCCTCTTTGCTGAAGCCCCCTGAGTCCTACCATGAGGGCCTCCCAAGTGGTTGTGTCTGGCTTAGGTTGCCCCTCCCATGAGGAGTCTTACCCATCATTGACTAACCAACCAATCATTGGGGCCAGAGATGGATGAGGCAGAAGCAGCACTCCTGCCAGGGAGATAAGCTTTGTCTCCTTAGTAGCTCACGTCCTCTTGACAGAACAGACCCAGATGAAGTGGGTCGCTTGGCTCTTACACAGCCCACCATGGGGTGAGGGTTACAACTCCTGAGACCAGGCTGAATGGTCCGCAACACCTGAAGATAAATTAGTAGAGATTAGCCATTTTGAGGAACAGAAAGAAAGTGAATAAAGAAAGAAAAGAACTGTGGGAGTCCCTCAGAGAACTGTGGGACTTGAGTGTAACAACATAAGCATAATAGGAGTCCCAGAAGGAGAGGAATGGGAAAAGGGACAGAGACATTTTTGAAGAAATAAAGTCCAAAAACTTTCCAAATTGAGGGAAAACATTAATCTCTATATCTAACAAGCTCAACCAAGCAGGAAAAACTCAGAGGTCCACATCCAAAACATCATAGTTATGCTGTTAAATTATCAGTGATGTAGAGAACATCTTAAAAGCAAAGAGATAAAAATGACTCAAATACCGTATGATCTCACCTTTAACAGGAAGCTAATCAACAAAACAAATAAACAAGCATAATATAACCAAAGACATGGAAATTGAGAACAGGCTGAAAGTCACCAGAGAGGAGAGGGGAGGGGATTTCAGGGGAAAAGGGGAAGGATTTACAGCAACAAGTGTAAAGGACACATGGACAAAAACTATGGGGAGGGGGTGGAAATGGGAGGGAGGTGGGCAGGGCTGGGGTGGTGGGTTGGGGTGAGAATAAAAGACAGAAAACTGTACAAGATCAACAATTAAAATAAAAATTAAAAAAATGACTCAACAAATATAAGGGATCTTTAATAAGATCAATAGCTGATTTTTCATGAAAACCATGGAAACTCGAAGGTGAGATGACATATTTTGAAAAGAAAAGACTGTCAACAAGAATTCTATGTCCAACAAACCTGTTCTTCAAAGGTAAAGGAGAAATAGAAACATTCACATACAAATAAAACTGAGAGAATGTGTTGCTAGAACATTGCCCTACAGGAGATACTAAAGGGAACCTTTCATTCTGGAAAGGAAGAAGACCAGATGATAAGGCAAATCCACACAAAGAAATAAAGAACATCAGTAGTGGTGTTTACACAGGGAAATATTAACAATTTTTTTCTCATTGATTTAAAAGACAATTGCATAAAATAATAATTGTAATAGTATGTTGATGGGCTTATTTAAAATGTGATAGCACATAAGACAACAATAGCACACAAGAGGGGAGCAGAATAGAGCTGTCCTGAAGCAAAGTTTTAATATACTACTGGAATTAACTTAGTATCATTCTGAACTAAATTGCTTTAAAGTAATATGCACACTGTAATCCCCAAAATAACCATTAAGAAATTAACTTAAAATATAGTTTCAAAACAGCACAGGAAATAAAATAGTACATTAGAAAATATCTGTTTAACAACAAAAAAAAAGAGAATAATGGAGAAATGATGGAACAAAAAATTATGACACTTAGAAAGCAAATAGCAAAATGACAGGTGTAAATTCTACCATTGAATGTAGTTACATTAAATGTAAATGAATTAAACACTCTAAGTAAAAAGCATAGATTATCAGATTGGATTGATAAATAGAATCCAAATATATGCAGCCTATAATAGACAGATATTCAATTCAAATAGATTAAAACAATCAAGAACTGAGTGACTATACAAATTTCAGACAAAATAGACTTTAAGAAAAATCAATAAGTATATCCTTGGGTAAGGATAAAAATATGTATGATACTAGGAACAAAGAGGTACATTTTACAGTGATAAAAGAAATGTTCAATTCTTCAGGAAGCTATAACAAATATAAGCCTATGAAGCCAACAACACAGGCACAAATTATGTGAAAAATATACTAATAAAATTAAAGACAGCAATATATAATTCAGTATTAACAGTTGAAGAGGTCAGTACTTCAATATCCATAAATGATAGAATAATTAGACAAAAAGTAATCCCTGAGAGTGGATATAAAAATAATAGTAGCATGGCAGTGAAGCTAAGGGAGAGGTTGGACCAGTTTTTCCAGAATATTACTATAGGTTTACATGACATTATTTAAAAATTATTTTAATATTCTTTAATAGTTGTCAGATTTTCTTTTACCCTTTTAATAATTATTAAATTTCATAATTTTTGGTTATTGTTTTATTGGCTTTAAAGTCTACAGAACAACCATTTTCTCTGGTATTTTTTAAAATCTAAATACTAAATAACAGAAGCATATGGCAGAAAATATAAAAAAAAAGAATAATGAGGACCATCGTTCCATAAATTGTGACTAATTTGAATACCTGCAATATAGATATTAGTTAAATAATTACAAATATTATTATTATTTTCTTAGAATACTGGTAAATTTCTGAAAATAAAGTTGTTAGAGTAATGGGTATACCCATTTTAAATTTTTTAAATATATGAAGGTAGTTGCCCCTCCCAGAAACAATGTGTCAGTTTATACCTCACCATCACAATTTATGACTTTCCCAATAAAAGATATTATAATAATCAGCTCAGTGGATTATTCCATAACTTACTTAACTACTATGTTATAGTTGGGCTTTTCAACCATTCATTTTATAAACAAATTATTTGTTGAGTTTCTGCTATCATCTAGTCCAAGAGTAGGGGAATTCATAAAACAGACACAGAGTTTGCCCTTGAGAACTTTTTGCCTTTGCACTACTCTACTAAAATTATAGTCACTACTTTTTATACATTCAGATTGTTTTTAAATAAGTGCCAGAAGTGGTGATGTATTTTCTAACACTTCTGAACATTCAGGATTCCCAATGCCTGTAGATATTCTTCACTGGAAATTCTATGAACATTGGGAAGACTCCAAAAAGCACACCAGAGAATGACTTGACTGCAAGGACAGGAGTAAAAAAAGAGCATTGGCTCATGCTTACTTTGAGAAAATCTTTTAAAAAAAAGGTAAATGAAAGCTGCTGTTATATGTATACATGAACTAAGGTAGTCACAGACTTTCACAACTAGATTGACTTTAGAAATCTCATTCAAATTCTTAATTTTGCATTTTCACTATATTAAGACAAATATTGTTTTTTAAAAAATGTCCCTTTATAATTTTTAACAAAAATATAGAAATTAGAAATGTAATATACATGGTAAAATAATAACTAGAAGAATTGGAAATCTTATTTTCACTATGCCTTATCAGTAGTCCAATAATTTGTAAAAGAAGTTTTATTCTGGAACATAAAAGCCAATACACAGCTGTAATATATTCTGGAATATAACAGTCATATAAATGAATATATGTGAATATATATTCAAAAGAGGGATTTTTAGCCTAATGATTAACTGATAATTCATAAGCCTAAGATAGTAAACAGTCAACTCTCTCCATATTTGTCTTTTCTAGAGAGAGGGCAGAAATTTTGAAAAATAGTTTAAAAAGCCTTGCTCTGAGATTGTCCACATCATAAAAACATTAGTTCTTTATTAGGGTCTATATGAGTGTCATGCATACTTCACTTTGGGCGCTGTGCTAATGAAAATGGATATATTCTTCTGAAGAATTAGAAATTCCTTTTTGGCTTTTGAGAATTTTTTTCTTTTTGGTATAATTTTTGCTTTTTGGAAGTATTAACTTTGCAAAAGATAGGATTTCAATACAAGTGAAATTTCATTTACTGTCAGTAGTGAACAGTAACACAGATGGCTGCTTGCATTACTCAAAGAAATCTATCTAATTCATGATGTGATAAGAAAAAGCCAAGTCAACATTCAGAAAGTGAAGAAATGCTTCTGATGATCGAAATCAACAAACCAATGTTTATATAAAACTTTGTTAACAGCAACTTCAAATAAATTAGCTGATTCTTAAAAGCAGTGTGATACAACAAACATCAAAAAAAGGAAGATGAAATGATGTGATATCTTAGAAACTCTCCAGAAGATAAACAAGTTTCACTTAAACATTGTGAAGCAGAAATTGGCCAAAGATCAAAAACTATAAAACTTTAAAGTAATAATAAAAATAAATCATTGGCCTTGGTGTGGAAAAACCCTTTCAGAATGATTGTCACCAAAAATAACAGGGAATCAAGAGACTCTGCCCCTATTTGATAAACTTTGATAATCAGTTTGGCAATAATTGTTAATAAACAATGTTTGTCCCTGATAATAAATATTTTTATATAAAATAAAATATAACCAAAAATAATTGTAATTTCCATGAATTGTCCTCATAGGACACTTCCAACTTACTTATTTGTCTATCTTATATTACTATTTCATATTTTTATATAATCAGCTCAATGTGATAATAACTACCCTTCCCAGGAAATTTTGGTAAGGTGTTGCTTTTGCTTACATTTGAATAACCGTGTATTAATTTTTTTCAGGGGAATCTATTCTGTGGTAGTCCTCAAGCTAGTTCTCAAAGTTACGGGTAATGGCGTGATTAAACTCCTGGCATCCTTGGGGTTAGATAAGGCTGTGTGACCACCTCTGGCCCAGCAAAGATGATGTGTGTGATTTCTGGACGAAACATTTACTAGTTCAACTAATTTAATAATACAACTGTGTGAGGCTGCCAAAGTTTATTTAGGTTCTTCCCTGCACACATGGTCTGGATAGTGCCTCCAGGCGGAGGCCAGGGTGACTGAAGGGTCTACCTCATTTGTGTCCTTTCTCTGGTGGATCATGTTAGACCTGTGCTGTCTGTTGGTCACTGTCTATAAGCAATTTTTCTTTGTCCAGTTTTCTAATTATTTATGATAAAAGAGTATTTCTAGTTACTTGGATGAGAGTCTATGGGTTTCCTATGTGGATAATAATATCACACATGAGTGATAATGATTTGCATTTCCTCTTTTCCAATAAGCCGATCATTACTTTTTCTTACCTTTACCGACTAGCTAGAATCTCTAACACAGTGTTGCCTTATTCTGAGAAGAATAATGTTTATGAATAAATTTATCTGAGAAGTATAAAAATTACCTCTGTTTTTATCTTAATTCCAGTTTTCACCTGTAAATCAAGTAAAATTAAATTTAATATATTATCTATCCTAACATTAACAGAAACAGATTCTATTTTTCCTCTCTACTTATTCATCTATATATTTATCCTATGTGGACAAAGTCATATGAAGATGCTTATTCACCAAGATATTCACCAAGTTTCAACATTTATTTATGGGGGGTAGGAGTTGGAGCAAATTTTGGAAATAATTTGTACTTTTTGTATTGTTCTGTTCCTCATTGCTTTAATTTTTTTAATGACAAGCTTGTATTATCTTTTGAAAATAATAGTGCTTAATCTAAAATAATTACATGCTTGTTGTAAAATAATAAAATAGTAAAATAATATGAAAGTGTAAATAGAAAAATGTGAAAGTTATCCTCATTCACTACAACCCAATTCCCAGGAATAGCCAACTATTAATTGATATATATACTTCCACACTTGCTTCAGTTTATTTTCAAGTACTTAACTGCATATAAATATGTGTGCATGCATGTGTATAGTATATATGTATCTACTTTTATATATTTATATATGCACATGCATAGATCTATATATGTATACACACATGTGAATGTTTATAAATATATACATGTATGTAGTACAAAGTGAAAATGGATATGGTTTCCCTCAGATGATATCAAGTGTAATACAATAATTTGCAATGTACATTTCTCAGTTTAACAATATACTGTAGCCACCTTTTTATGTTAATACATAGATATATATTATTATTTCTAGTTGTATGAAATTATATTTAAAAACTGTCATTTGTTTATATTTAAATAATAGAGAAATGTTGTTTTTAAAAATGTACACTTTTCACTTCCGGCCAAGATGGAGGTGTAGGCGGACACGCTGTGCCTCCTCTAACAACCAAAATTAAGGACAACAAATATTTAGAAACAAGAAAACAACCAGAACTTATAGAAAATTGAACTGTACGGAAGTCCAACAACCATTCATCCAGACTGGTAAGAGGGGCGGAGTCGCGGCAGGAGAAAGTGGAGGTGCGGACCCGGGGACGCAAGCAGCATCTGCAGGCAGTTCCCAGGTGCACAGGCGGCGGCTGGCGATCCCCGGGCCCACAGGCAGCAGCTGGTGGACCCCGGGCACAGGGGGGCAACTGTGCAGACCCAGTGAGGCCGCACAAGGTGGCTGGCTGACCAGGTGGTCCCATATTCGCGCGCGGAGACGGTCGGGGAAGTGGCGGAAGGGACTGAATCCAGAGAGAGTGGAGCAAGCGCCATTGTTCCCTCTCAGACCCTGCCCCCACATACAGCGTCACAACCCAGCGACTGGGCTGCCCCGCACTGGGGAGCGTCAGAGGCTCCACTCTTCACTACGTAACAGCACGCGTGCATGCACAAATAATCCAGGTGAAGGGGAAGCGGCGGAAAGGGCCGGAGTCCAGGAGAGAGCGGAACAGGCACCATTGTTCCCTCTCAGACCCCGCCCCCATATATAGCGTCACAACCCGGCGACTGGGCTGCCCCGTCCTGACAAACACCTAAGGCTCCACCCCTCACTACGTAATAGCCGCGACCAGACTAAAACCAAAACAACAACAACAACAAAAATCCCACCAAAAATGGCTCAAACCGGAAAACAAATAAAAGCCCCAGAGCCAATTCCTCTAAGCAGTGAAGAAATAGCCAACCTATCAGATGCACAGTTCAAAGCACTGGTCATCAAAATGCTCACAGAATTGGTTGATTTTGCTCACAAACTAGATGAAAAAATGCAGGCTACAATACGTGAAATGAAGGAAGATGCATGGGGAACCGATAGAGATGGAAGGAAAACTGGGACTCAAATCAATGGAGTGGACCAGAAGGAAGAAACTAACAACCAAACAGAAAATGAGGAAGAAACAAGAATTCAAAAAAATGAGGAGAGGCTTAGGAACCTCCGGGACATCGTTAAACGTCCCAACATCCGAATTATAGGGGTCCCAGAAGGGGAAGAAGAAGAGCAACAAGTGGAAAACTTATTTGAACAAATAATAAAGGAGAACTTCCCCAATCTGGCAAAGGAAATAGACTACCAGGACGTCCAGGAAGCTCAGAGAGTCCCAAAGAAGTTGGACCCAAGGAGGAACACACCAAGGCACAACGTAATTACATTAGCCAAGATTCAAATGAAGCAGAGAATTCTAGAAGCAGCAAGGGATAAGGGGACAGTCACCTACAAAGGAGTTCCCATCAGACTGTCAGCTGATTTCTCAAAAGAGACCTTACAGGCAAGAAAGGGCTGGAAAGAAATATTTGAAATCTTGAAAGGCAGGGACCTACATCCAAAATTGCTCTATCCAGCAAAGCTGTCATTTAGAATGGATGGACAGATAAAGTGCTTCTCAGATAAGGTCAAGTTGAAGGAGTTCATCATCACCCAGCTCTTATTATACGAAATGTTAAAGGGACTTATCTAAGAAAAAGAAGATAAAATATGACAGTGAAAAGACAGCAAACTCACAGCTATTAACAACCACACCTAAAACAAAAGCAAACTAAGCAAACAGCTAGAACAGGAACAGAACCACAGAAATGGAGATCATATGGAGGGTTAGCAACAGGGGCGTGGGAGGAGGAGAGAGGGGAAAGGTACAGAGAATGAGTAGCATAGATAGTGGGTAGAAAATAGACAGGGGGAGGGAGAGCAAGAATAGTATGGGAAATGTAGAAGCTAAAGAACTTATGACACATGGACATGAACTAAAGAGGGGGAATGTGGGTGGAAGAGGGTGTGTAGGGTGGAGGGGAATGATGGGGGAGAAATGGGACAACTGTAATAGCATAATCAATAAAATATATTAAAAAATAAAATAAAATAAAAAATAAAAATGTACACTTTTCACTTCAGCTCATTCTTTCCCTCTTGTAGCATCTTTTCCAAAGGCAACGTGTAAACCATTTATTATACAAAAATATCTGGCCTTCTTCTACAGGCTTAAATATATTCAATTGTACTTATACATAATATAACTATACATCCCCCTACATTTACTTGTACACATACAGATTTTTCTGACACTTGATTTTATATTTAACCTTAACATAGGGATCTTTTCCTATTTCATCGTATGTATTCTTTCAAACAGCAGGTTAATGTTTCTTTTTCTTTTTTTTTCTTTTTGCTTTGCGCTTGTTTTTTTTAAATATATTTTATTGATTATGCTATTACAGTTGCCCCATTTCTCCCCCATCATTCCCCTCCACCCTGCACACTCCCTCCCACCCACATTCCCCCCCTTTAGTTCATGTCCATGTGTCATAAGTTCTTTAGCTTCTACATTTCCCACACTATTCTTGCCCTTCCCATCTATTTTCTACCCACCATCTATGCTACTTATTCTCTGTACCTTTTCCCCCTCTCTCCTCCTCCCATGCCCCTGTTGCTAACTCTCCATATGATCTCCACAGAAATGGAGATCAAAAGGTTAATGTTTCTTAACATGAATCTTCCATAGTTCATTTAGCTCCCTCCCCGTCGACGGACATTTAGGTCCTGTGGCAGATATTATACTTTGACTCACTTCGGTCCATTTCACGTACCTTGGAACATGTTTGCCTGAATGACAGAGGCTGAAAAGTTACAGGTTACTTTTCTCAGACTCCCTTATCACTCAGGTTCCAGATAGGTTTAGCTTTCAAAGAAAATACTGGGAATGCAGTCTGGCGCTGCTGTTTCTGTGAGTGAGTGCAGTTGTTTGGTTTTATGAGACAGTAATTACCAAGCTAGTATGCATGGTACCTAGCTGCCTAGTTTCAGAGGTGTTGGCAGGTACCTTTGCTGGCCTGAATCTTGGCTAACTAAGAGCAATCCTGGAAGTGAACATGGTGGGGGGGTCTCAAGTTCCCTATGTCCTTGGCAGAAGAGGTGTGGACATGGGACATGATTCCCTTATTTTTCTGGTCATGATAAAGATAGAAACTTGCTCGATGGCACAATTCCATGAGGGTATTTCAGGAGTCATTTCTGGAAACTAAATATAAAGGTGGCTTTTTTAGTCCTTCCAATGATTTGAAGCACCTAATTCCTATACTAACGACCGATGAATACATACAGCAATTTTTATGTGTGTTTCTTGTTAAAGATATGGTATTTAATACACATTTCTTATAAATAAAAAATAAAATAAAATTAAAAAAAAACTAGCTAGAGTAAATTTTTGTTTTCTATAAGTGTTGAGTGTAAAGAAATTTTAAACCTGATATTGCGGACCACATATGACAGAAACCAAATATAATTTGGCACTGGCTTAGCAATCAAGTTGGGGGTGAGAAAGGCTCAGATACTGCATTCTAAAGAGGTGATGAACACTATTATTTGATGATAAAGTTAATACAGTTGTTCTCCATGGTACAGCGTACTTACCGTGGCTGTAACATTAAGGGGAATTTGCCTTTGGGTTTGTCAGTGAGTGACAATTCAAACCTATGAAACTTGTTTGATGTCAACAATATCAACAAACAGAATTGTGTCTTTTCTCTGTGAAGGTATTTGTGACTTTGCATACATTCCTGTATGGCAGCAGCAGATTATTTATTTAGACAGGTTTATATTGGTACATAGAATGCCCATATACTTTAGTAGCTTTATTTTTATGGCCTTAAATTTTTAAGAGTCTCATGCTCTCCCAACTGAGCTAGTCAGGCATGGCCAATGGCCTCAAATTTTTAAATGATCTTTTAAAGAAGGTGTTGCATAGAAATTCTTGCTAAGAGACCCATAGCAGATGATAGCCAGTGGGGAAGGGGAGGAAGTTAGGGGATGAAGGGATTGAGCAAAAAGGATTAAGGACTCAAGGACATCGACAACAGTGTGGTGATTGCTGGGGGGAGAGAGGTATAAGGAGACTAAATGGTAATGGAAAAAATACAATAAAGATTAAATTAAAATTTTAGAAAATAATAATCCTTGGGCAGAAGAGTCTGGCTAAGTTACTGCTTTACTTACTATACCTAATTAGAAAACCAGATAGCTGGTATGCTGTTAAGAGTTATTTTAGGTTAAAAAAATAATAATTCATCAGTATGCTCATCTCATGTAAATACTCCAGAGATGCAGATTAATAATGTTTTCCTTTATTGTAAAGGAAGCATTTTTGTATTACAGTGAAAAGTCCCCTTTTCCCTTGGATACCTATGGGAAAGAGCTTCTAAATATTGCATTTATTTTGGCTCAAAGGCAAATCATGGGTAATCTGAATCTCTCATCATTTCACAATTCTCTCTAGATTAGTTCTGTTTCCTCAGCAAATTTTTGTTGATCATAAGAAAAATTTGGGCAAAAAATGTGTTTATATTTTTCACCAGTAAAATAGTGTTATCTGAAGGGCCTCCTCTGTGGTACTCAGGGAACTTTATCTCTTACTATTAGTAGTTTGGCCAGAACATGAATCAAGCTGCAATATTTGCGCTGTTTTAGAGCTCATTCTAGGGGCAGCTTGTTCAAATCACAAACCACAATGTGGTTGAATCTCTTACAAATTTCAAAAACAAAATTGCCTGAGGCAATATTTTAGTGTGGTTAAATACCAGCAAACCTCTCCCTTATCTAGCTAAAGATTGCCAGGGAACTATGGGGTCCATTTCTGTGGTCTCGTAACAAATATGACCATTGATAGAAACATTTCATATTTTGCATGTATGAGTTATGCCCTCCTACTCTCTTCTTTAAACCATTTTTCTTTTTTTCTTTCTACTCTTCTACTTCGTTATATTAAACTTTTTCTAAATTATTCCTCCCATAATCAACACTGATTTTTTCAATGTTTTAAATGCTCAATAATAAGGCCCTGGGAAGAAATAACATTTTATAATGTAGTGTTGTTATTTCCTCCAAAGTGCTTATTACTAAACATTTAAAAATATGTATTAAATTTAAAATATATATTAAAATATTTTAATGTATAAAACATTATATATATATAAACCTTTTGTAAATTCTGATGATTTATAAAGATAGGTCTGCCATTAACTATTCTTTTGCCAAACTCTGAACAAAGTTTTTTTTTTTTTAAGTGTCTTAAAGAGAGAACCAATAACACAGTAGAGGTACCGGAGTAAGAGAACAATTAAAGAGTAGTTTCAAACATTATATGTAAATTATAAATTTTAGAGAAATCTTGGATTTAAAGGAATAAAAAAATTATTGAGTGCCTTCCATGCATTAGGTACAAAATTTCGTATTTCTTGCAATCCTGTGTATTAGAAGCATCTCACCTATTTTAAAACTATTTTAATTTTAAAAAACTTTTATAAGCAATTAGCATATTGGTAATTGAAAAGCTACTGATTTCACCAATGAAAGACCACTTCTAATATTAGTAAAGTCTTTCATGTCAGCATAAGATAAAATGTTGAGTTTACTGTTTCTTGTGGCCACTGAGTAAAGCCACTAATGACATATACCTCATATCACAGTGTCTGTGCTGAGGTATTCTTTAATTAAATTGTACACCTCATAACGCACCACTTACTTCTTCATCCTAGCTCACTACTCACTATTTCTTAGTTAGCTTGTCTGAGAGATGTGGAATCAACTGTGGGTGGTGAGCTGCCTAGGGCTGAAGCTTAACTCCTATTTTTTTCTCTTTGAGTGACTGTAAACACTGCCCATTTGCTGGTGAGTAACAAAATGTCTATCTCTGACACTGATGTTTCCCTGGAGCCCCTTTACCACTTAGCTGACCTCTCAACCCAGATGTCTAATTAATAAACAGTTCCAACTCTCCATAGCTGAAACAAATTTTTTTGATTCCACACCTGACTCCTAATAAGGGAAAATAATCTTGTTACATTCTGGGCTTTCCCCATCTCAGTAAATGGTGCCCCCTTCTATATAGTTTCTCAACTCAAAAAATAATGGAGTCAGTCTTTGTTCTTTCCTTTCTCTTAACCCATGCATCCAATCAAGAAATTTCAATCTATTTGACCTCCAATATGATTATTACAGTTCACTCCAGCTACTTTGTCTTGAAACAGACACTTCTAGCTCATGCCCTTTCTTCTTTTTTTGCATTGTCTTTTCTTTGATATTGTTAGTAGATATTTTTTAAATGTTCTCTTTTGACAAAGTAAACAACTTCAGGCCAGTGCTCTGTGGGTTTTCTTTGTTTTGTTATTCTTTTTAAAGAGATTGAATTTGAAAACTCTGATAACCAAACAGCTCTAAATAAATCTAATTATCAAGAGTGATTTATCTTATAGGTCCCAACCCACCATCTCCTTCAATCTTACTCCACTGAAGTAACCGATAAGAGTAGGCTGGTGTGTCTTTCCACGTTTTTCTCCACTGTCACTGAATGTGTCCATTCACACACATACACGCACGTACATATGCGCATGCATGCAGAGTTTTGAGTTTTGATTTAGTGCAAAAGGATCATATGACCATATTATGCACATTACATAAATTTTGTTTTAACCGAGTAATAAATAACCTAGAACAGTGTTTATAGTTGTAACCGATTCTTTTAATTTTGCATAATATTATATTGCATAGATGTGCACAAATATATTCAGCCATTAACCTAATGAAAAATGTTCTCAGTTTTCCAGGGTTTTTTTGTTGTTTTTGTTTTGTTTTTGTTTTGTCCACTGCCAAAAATGCTGGCATAACATCTTTATATTAATAAATTAATATAAAAATTTCTATTTTTATCTCTTCCTACATTTACATCTGTTCTCACATAATAGTACTATCACTTTCAGAGGATACATTTGCAATAATAGAATTGTTAGATTAAAAGGTCGTATACATATTCTAACTTTAGTATATGAGGTCTGTCCACAAAACTTCAACCATTGTTAATATAACAAGAACGGTTTGCATGACATCGATGTAACCTGGCAGCTAAGAAGAGTGGACTGGAATGCACATGTGTGAACAATGACAATTTCACTATACTAGTTGGCGGGAGCAGTAGATGCCACTGTGTGAGAATGTGTACTGTGTGGCCATTGAATTCTAAATGACTGAGTAGAGCAAAAAAATCTGCATCAAATTTTGCATTAAGCTTGAACTTTCCTCCATGGAAACCATTCAGATGATTCAGAATGTTGCAGCTATGGGCAACTGGTAATTGGCAGCTTCATTAGGACAACTCTCTCACTCATGCATCACATCTCATTGTAGAGATTTTTTGGCAAAACATGAAATCACCCAGGTGACTCAGCACATCCTACAGCCCAGATTTGGTGCTTTGTGACCTCCGGCTTTTCCCAAAACTAAAATTACCTTTGAAAGGGAAGAGATTTCAGACCATTGATGAGATTCAGGAAAATACAATGAGGCAGCTGATGGTGATTGGGAGACCTGTGTAAGGTCACTAGGTGCCCACTTTGAAGGGGACTGTGGCATCATTGGCCTATGTAAAATATTTCTTGTATCTTGTATCTTCTTCAATCAATGTCTCTATATTTCATATTACATGGCTGGATACCTTCTGGACAGACCTTGTACTTTGGAAAGGGCTAAGAAATTTAACCAGCATGGCCTGTCAATGTTCTGTATTCCTAAACATAATGTTAGCTCTTTGAAACTTGCTGCTATAGTAGGCATGGCCTTGTCTCTTAGAGCACTTCAGCTACCACCAGGACACAACCACACAAGCTATCCCACAGTCGTTTCTATCTTGTTCTGTTATTTGCCACTGTAGAGACAGTTCAGTAGTTTGAATTACCCAAGGGATTAATGTATCTTCAGGTAAGATGGAAATTGGTATCCAAGAAAATGCTCTCAGTATCAGCTCCTTATTATCTGCTCCTCGTAACCACTTATCCCAACATGGTACCCGTATCACTGACAGCGTGCTCACTCTGTCTTGGGCCAATAAGAGTGCTCTTATGCCCTACAACCAAACACTCTGGTGATAACAGGATATGTTCCTTTCTCCCTCCAAAATAAGTTTTTTCTTATTCATTATTTTTAATTCGTATTATAAAGTCTGTAAATTATGTTCAATGCTTTTTAAGTAGTTTTTTTAGAGTCAAAATAGAAATTTAGATTTTCAGAAAACTCTAATTAGTCTGCATTTGTCACCTCTTCTCATCTGACTCCCCTGCTATACAGCTGTCAAAGCATTGTTTAACGATGTGACAAGCATACACTCTGGGCAGTCAGCTACAATCCAAATGAGCCCTCACTAAGTTAACCCTTTGTAGAGGAACCTACTAAACAGTCGATGGCCACTGTTTGAAAATACACTTGGCTCCAACTCAAGGGCATAGTGCTTAATTCTGGTAGTTGTTGCAAAAGAAAGCAAACATGCTGAAGTCACCCCAAATAATGCTGCTATGAATTGTAGTGTCAATTTTAAAATTATAGTAGCTTTGCTTATTAAAAAAAAAAAAAAAGCAGTCAAATCTTCACTTGCCAAATTAATACAATGCCCATGTCTGGTCCAAGAAACATGAACAATGGGAAGTCTGACCTCTACACCCCAGGGAAAGGAGTCAGGCCCTGCTTTGAATTCTACAGTCACAGGTATGATGCTGATGTGCACTGGATTCAGGTCCCTCTGCAGGCACCTGAAATTTCTCCCAGTCCAACTTCAGCCTCGTGTTTTTACAGCTCCTCAGGCTGGTGCTTCTAACTGATAACTCTTTCAGACCAATTCCTAAAAATGACAGCTGCCTCAAGAGTATCAGAATTAACCCTGGCTGGTACGGCTCAGTGGATTGAGTGCCACCCTGTGAATAGAAAGGTTGCTGGTTTGATTCCCAGTCAGGGCACATGCCTGGGTTGTGGGCTAGGTCCCCAGGGTAGGTCTCCAGGCCAGGTCCCCAGTAGAGCGTTCGTGAAAGGCAACCACACATTAATGTTTCTTTCCCTCTCTTTCTCTTTCTCTAAAGATAAATAAATAAAATGTAAAAAAAAAAAAAAAAAAAGAGGATCAGAATTAATTCAGGTGTCCATAGACAAACGTAAAGCGATGGTGCCCTTTCCTTCACTGGGGTGTCTCATCACAAGGACTCAGGTAGCTATGCTTCTACTCTTGAAATATAAAAGGGGTCATTACTCACTTTTTCTTTTGATGAATACTGCTATGGGATAACCTGCCTCACTTCCTGGGGTGACAATTCTGATTGCCCCAGGGATCCCTATAATTTAATAACTTCCTCTCACCAGTGTGCATTCATACACACACACACAAACTGAGTCAGAAAGGGAATGATTTATCTTCTCAAAGGTTACTTAGCATACTAAAGACAACAAGGTGACTTTCTGGTCACACACACACACACACAAAAACGGAGGGAGGAATGTACAGGATAAATCTTCAATGAGATACATTACATCATAACTAATGGATTGAGATTTTGACAAATAATGAAATTACAGTCTAAAATATTTAAACTGTGAAGTAATCAGCAATCTTCTCTTGTACTTTAGTACAGATGACAGAAAAGAGTCAATATGTTCTTTTCTCTCATATACAAAAATTGAAGTTTATTCAATTCTAAATTAAATAGCTTCCCTATCAAAAGAAGGTTTAAAATGTCTATTTACTTATTTACTATGAATAGTTAAGTAGTTTGCTTCACAAATGCCAATTCAAGAAAACAGTCACTTATAGAGTGCCTTCTTAGGTTACACAGTTTGTGCTGCAATTGGCGTTGGGTGAATAAAGATATGAGTCTATTGGCAACATTCTTAATAAACAATACATGTCAGGAAAAGATTCAACAAGCTGTACTATTAATCTGCTGCCCCAAATTCCTTAGCTGAAATTGTTCTTGAAATTATTTTTTGTGTTTGTTAAATGTTCTCTTAACATGGAAAAATTTCTGCTTTACTTTCCTCAGAAAGTTCAAGTATTTTTTTTTAATTGTGGTTCACTTTGTCTCATGAGGAAGCTTTATTATGCTTTTTATAGATTGAGATAATCTGCATAATAATGAAAAATATATACTTTTACATGTCTACATGATTCCTTAGGAATCAAAGTTAATATATAAATTAGTTATTTGTTTTTAAAAATGACATTGAAATCCTAGGTATTTTCTGATTTCATAGATTGTTAACTATTGGACATCCTGGATTTTCTTTTCATGTAAGGCTGAATGCTAAATGATTTGGTGTGTTATGAACAAAGAGTCCATCTTTCCCATCTGATTACTCTTTAAATACATTCAGTCACCAAAATGCAAGGGCTATTCACCTCTCACACAAGTTCCTGATTGGAGTAGAGGATGAGTTCCACTAATAAACAAGCTACATGTAACTTTATTTTATTAATAAAGAACCAAAGACCATAGGATATTTTTAAAATCAACACCATAAGGATGTTTTCAATAATAATCATAAACTAAGAAGCCAATTCCAAGCATTAAAAAATACACACAGAAAACAAGAGAACTGATTACAGGCTAAACAGCTGTGCTCAAATACAAAATAACAATGGCTAATATACCGAAATAGCAATGGTTGAGCATAGCTGATAAAACAAATTAAATCTGGATTAAAAAGTAGATTTAACATTGTACCCTCTATTAAGTAAGTCATGAGTGATTATAATCCCTTACCAGCAATTTGGAGTAAGGAAGGTGGTTTTTTGTGTTCGGGTGGTGACTACTGCCTTCAAAAAGTAAGCAGTCACAGCCTGCTTTTGAAGGTGGAGATCCGTAAACTGGTGCTCTGCTGGGAACTAGAGAGACTCTTTCCCAATCATTCCTTACTGGCTAACCTTATTACCATTGCTCAGTAAGGGCATTGGTTAATTTTATGATCTCTTTTATGCAAATTTAAGACATCACCAAAAATAACACATTTCAACCAAAAGGGTATGTCTTCTTCTCCTTAAATTTACAAGTTACCAGATGATCTTTCAGAAACTCCACATGCAGACTTAAATGATTTGTAAGTAACTCAAATTCAGATACTCTAACGCTAAACGTATCTACTCTGCTATTCCATACCTACCACAACACCACAAAAAGTAAAGAGAGCTATGTATTGAGCACTGAAGTGCCAGACATAGTGCCAAGTTCTTCATATAGTATATCGCTTTATACTCATCTCAACTATACTGATAACTATTAGTATTTTCAGTTTACAGATAAACAAAGTAAAAATTCTGAATATAGTAACTTGCCTGGAATTATACTATAGAACCTATGTTTCCCATCTCAATGACATCATCGCTATCCATTCAGTCAAGCAAGCCAGAAACCTCGTTCTGTCTCCTTCTTCTCCAGCCCTTGCTTTTAATCAGTCACTAAGTCTTGCCAACCACTAAAATGCTTCTGGGAATCAGCCTTGTCTTTTCATTTCCTATCACTGCCAAGCTCAAATTTCTATCATCTTTTGTCCTAAGAATAGCAATAATCTAATAATCTTCTAATTGGTTTTCTTATTTCTTGTCTCTCCCACTCGTATCCTTAAGCCCCCCGACATCAGTTCTGCCTCCTCTTCCCCTCATTCCTTCCTTTCCTTGTTCTATGAATCCTCTCTGAATTTGCTTCTTTGTCATTCCTGCCCAAGGTTAATTATTTTCTCATTTCTATACCGATAGAACCTATGTGCTTCATTAGTATAAAACTCATGCCATTGAAACACAAATAGCAAGATATTTCTGTTGTTCCTGCTACCAGACTATTAACTTCTTGTAGACAAGACCCTGTCTTACTGATACCTCCAGTCACGGATTCACTCACATATCCATTTATCCAACATTACCCATCTTATGCCGGTAACTTTATTTTTGAATAATTATATTAATAATAATAACTATCTTTTATTAATAATATATTAAACAATCCTATGAGGTATGTACTGTTATCTTACATTGAGGAGGCAGACGCCACTATCAAGGAAATATTTGGTTGTATGCTTGTAAGGGTTCAACAAGTGTTAGTCGAATTTAGTTGAACTTCAAATGAAAGAACAGGCAAGCACTTAAGAGAACCTGGCTTATCCAAGAGCCTAAGGACAGTAAAGCAATGGATGGAGAACTTGGACCTTTGAGTCAGACAGATATACAAATTGCAGTCCCTGCTCTGTCACTAGTAAACTACATGACCTTGAATAAATTGCTTATATCTTCAAACCTTGATTTTAAATCTATAAAAGAGAGATGATTTTAGCACCACTTCAAAGGGCCATCATATTGATTAAATGTGAAGCTGCATGGAAAATGCTTAGTAAGCTGTTGGGTACAAAATAAACTCATAATAAGCGTCAACTATTAGTATAATGACTGTTAAAAAAAAAAGCAATATAATGTGGGTCAATAATAAGCTATCCAGTGCAGAATTATACATTTTCTAGTTAGATTTTTCAATGTCATTATCTTCATTTGATGTATTTGGTTTTTTCTAATTATTATTTTTGTGTGGAGCTGACAGGAAGCACAGCAGGGGAGAGGCCAGTAAACCTGTGGGAATGTCAGCTGATGAGTTCCTCTACATTTTATTATAATAGTATTCAATATGAGTGCTAGTCAAATGAATAGTATTTAATATGAAACTGAAGGAAAATATACTATCTTCTGCCATAAACATCATTCATATGAAATAAGGCTATTTTAAATATTTTATATTTCATCTTTTCCTTAGAGAATTGCTATACCAGGAAAAATAAATAAAAATAAAAGTAATTACTGAATAAAAAAATAGTTTAAATGTCATAGAAAACACTATTTACACCCTAGGGTGTAAATTGCAGGAGAGAAAAGAATTGCACACATCTCAGAATACAAATGAATTTCTGGAACTTATGGAAGACTTCTGGCTAGATAAGTTAACCAGCATACTCTAGGCTTCAGATGCCAATTGGCCCAACATGCGGCTTTCATTGTGATGTTAGGAGCAAAATGGCCCATTGCCCAGGAGGGGTTGTCCTTTGTGGTGAGTGGTGAGCACATGCTCTTCTTTCTTTCTGCCCACCAGGTATGCTCAGCTCCATACTAGTGGTCAGTTTCCCAATGAGTAAATAAGGCCTGCTTCTTGACACACATTCCACAGGCAAGCCAGATTTTATGGGACAAAAAGTCAAAAGTGCCCTCCCCCCAAAAATTATAGAAGTTCAAGAGGCCACAAGAGAGTGGTAGTAGGGGCTTTGCTTTGGCCAGTGCAAGCGTTACTCAATCTTGTCTTTCTATAAACATCCTAAGGATGGAAGATTTAGATTGTGGGCCACTCCAATAATTCCCAAGTAAATATATTGGGACTTTTGTGGTTTATAGTCTAAGACTTTATTTTGCTGTATCATCTGTGTATTTTTAAATGTTGTATTTCTTTTGGTTAATCTTCCTTCCTCCTGGGAAGCAAAGTGTTCTGCAATAACAAACATTGTTTGTGGTAAGTCCCTAAAACTCCAGTGCAATGGATTGTAAAGCCTGCTGTTCATTCTAAATACACTTGCTTTGTTTCTCTCCTAAGCCAGTTGTGTTCATATCTCCAACTTTATATTCTACATGTGTTATTTTCTTTAGTCAAAATAATCACTGATCCCTCCTTTCAAAAGATGTTTTGCTATGTACTGTGAATGTATTCTTCAACTGAAAACCACAAACCTGCTTGGCTTGGAGAAATTATTGACATCTCAACAATATGAAAACTGCCATTTTTCTTGCTGCTCTCATTATGTACAAATATGTATAAATTTTAAATGTATTTTAATTGTGAAATATTTTGACTTTAAGGAAAGCCATAGATAAAAATATAACTATTTGAATGCTGTACATCATCTTGGGTATACCAGTCAGAGTTTATTACAGATATTTTTTTACTTAATGGAAATTCACAAATGATAAGTCTGAACCCAATAAATTAATTAACTGATTATTGGACTCACTCAAAGGAAGAGATGCTTTTGAACAGAGTCTCATGATACCTGCAGGTGAAAGGCAAGTGGTAGAGAAGAGCAGAGTGATCAGTGTGAGAGACAATAGGGAGTGGAAGGGACTCTGGCTGTCACAGGATTTATCCCAGTTTGCCCAGGGTTAGGTTTGATTTATGCTTGATGTTTTAGAATAACTATTGATTCCAGTCCTATGATTTCCAAAGTATGATGGTTTTGACAATAAATGACATGGGTATCCTAGAGGGCACATGGTCTACCTAAAGAAGGGAACTTTTACTTGGCTCTAGCCAAATACTGTGATGTAGGAATGAAGATCACTTGAAGTACAATCCCCCAATATCTGGTGTGCTCAACTGTCTTCTTTTTGTCTTTATTTCCTTTGCAAGACAAAACTTGTCTGAATAAGTGATCTCCCTATAATTACCAATTTTCTTCTTTTGGCCTGGAACATCTACAAATTGGGAGCTTCAATACTACCGGTCTCCTCTCTGCTCCATCAGTTGGAATACCTGGCTGCACTTAGAATGTCACATCTATACTACAATTAAGTTAAACAGGCCCTGTTTGAAAGCTTTTAAATGGGGCATCCATCAACAGTGAAGAAAACTGACCAAGAGCTTGGAAGCAGAGCGAGTGCAGACTCCAGCTTAATTAACTGATTTGCTGACATATGCTTTTAAACCTTTTTTTTGTTGTTGTTGCTAAGAATGTCACACACTGAGTACCTACTTTGTGCTAGGCACTAGTCTAAGCATGCCATCTACGTTATCATGGTGTTAGTCATCGCAACAATTAAGTGGCATTGGCATCATTATTCTAACTTTAAAAGAAGTTAGACAGAGGCTCAGAAAATTTATGTGATTTGGCCAAGGGCACAGGGTGAGTGAATGACTGAGCCAAGATGAGTACATAGTACATAGTCTGACTGGCTCTAAATCCCGTGCTCTGTCTACTCTACTCATATTCTTTGCTGAGCAAAAATTAGCAACTTCATCACTCTGATTTTTATTTCAAGCAAATATATTATCCTAAACTTCACAGTTTCTATTTGATGAAAAATCTATGTTAATAGTTCAAAGTAAAAAGCAACCAAGTGATAGAAAATTATCATGATGCCTACTTAGCAATGTCAAGGTAGATTAATCGTTCTGGAAAACATAGTCTTACTATTAAAAAATTTCAACTGTTACCTATACAATAGGACAACTATATAATATTGGTAATTG
The DNA here is from genome assembly GCA_039655065.1 of Glossophaga mutica. NCBI lineage: Eukaryota > Metazoa > Chordata > Mammalia > Chiroptera > Phyllostomidae > Glossophaga > Glossophaga mutica. The sequence goes on from CM077304.1 coordinate 83,539,887, forward strand.
TTTTTGGTCAGGCTCCTTAGAAAAAGAATATGACATGGAGATTTTTTACAAGTGATTTTTTGAGGAACTATTCTTATGAAAAACCTGTAACAGTATGAGAAGAACAATGTAAGTTAGGGGAGAAACTTGGCAAAGATGGACTTTTAGGAGAAGGTTAGCCTTTTCATCTTGTAGGGAGTTCTGGAGCTTGGATTATATCATGGAAGCTGTCTTGCCTAGAAGCAAGAGGGCTGGGCTGCTACACTCCTGCCTCATCAATCAATCTGTGGCTACAGCCTTCCAGGCATCTCTTTGTAACTAGACTCCCATCAGCCAAGGGCAGGCCTCCAGAGGAAGATGCAAATGTGTACCCTTAACAGCAAATATGAATACCTATGCAACCAGGTAGGGTAAGTGGGGAAGGGGAGTGAGGAAATGGGAGTTACTGCTGACAGTATCCACTATAGCTATCATGTGACAGAGATTTGGAGATAGTATTCTCTTTATTTATAATAATTTTATTTTGTGTCATTTTAATTAAAAGAGCTATTGTTATTTGTTTCATCTTCAAGTTTTTGTTTTCTTCTTTAATGACTGATATTCAAAGTTTGCTGAATTCTTACTCTTTTATTATCCTGAGAGTTTAAACCCACTCCATCTTTCACCCATTTTCCCAGGGAAACACTGACAGCTAAGCAATGGGCAAAATGAACTCACAGACTATTATTACTTCCTTTCAAACAATATTTATTATAAGACATTATAGTATAATAAAACAATTTAGCCAGTTATTGGAAATTGTTATATTTGGCTATGTCATATTATACAAGTGAACAAAATTTTAATGCCAAATACAAAGAAAATTATTCATCATTTCTTTTTATAAAAATGTATTTCTGCCTTGGCTGGTGTGGTTCAGTAGATTGAGTACCAGCCTGTGAACCAAAAGGTTGCTGTTTCAATTCCCAGTCAGGGCACATGCCCAGGATTCAGACCACGTCCCCATTGCGGGGCACAAGAAAGACACCCACACATTGATGTTTCTCTCCCTTTCTTTCTCCCTCCCTTCCCCTCTCTAAAAGAAATAAATAAAATCTTTTTTAAAAATGTATTTCTGCAAGAGAAAAAGTTCTTTAAAAATAATCCCCCAAATTTTCACCTGTATATTGTATCACTGACAAAAAAAAATGATATTAATAGTAACCGCTATAGAAGCTTTACTACAAATATGTTTTAAGTTTCACATGTATTATCCTAAATGCTCTTTGTATTATAAAGATATGTGAGCATGTCAGCTCTACAACCTTGAGCTTTTTAATTGAGTCACATTTTATGAATAATTTTCTACAATAAAAGACAGTCAATAAATAATTTTTGCTATATTTTGACAATACATAAAAAATGAGCCAACTCAATTTGCTCTTTATTATTTCATTTCTTCAAATTGCCACCAACTGTCCTGTTTATAATAAACCTTCAAACCAGAGACCAATGTGACTATTAGAGAATTTGAAGCTATTGTGGAGCTATTACAGTCTATCTTTGGTGGCACGGGTGAAACTGAGGATTTTCACACACACACACACACACACACACAAAAACCATCAGGAAAGAGCATCTCAGTGGGTGAGTCGCTTCTTTCGCAGTATGTCAAGGAAAATTTTTCTGATGTTATTCACTAAAGGAATGAATAATTCTAATTTGGAGTCTTTTCTTGCTTAAATGAACCATGAAAATTTTTCAGTTCTCATTAAATATGCCCAAGGTCTCAGAGAGCCTATCTTCATCAAAATGTTCTCAAGTGTAACCTAACAAATGAAGGCTAAAATCTAAAAAATTTCCGGCTCTCTGCTCCTCCTGTTCAACAGACAGCCGCGTCTTCCTGCGCAGTGCCAGAAGCCTCAACCCTGAGACACGATGGTGAAGATCGGAGTGAACGGATTTGGCCGTATTGGGCACCTGGTCACCAGGGCTGCCTTTTACTCAGGCAAAGTGGATGTTGTCGCTATCAATGACCCTTTCATTGACCTCAACTACATGGTCTACATGTTCCAGTATGATTCCACTCACGGCAAGTTCAAAGGCACAGTCAAGGCTGAGAATGGGAAGCTTGTCATCAATGGAAAGTCCATCTCCATCTTCCAGGAGCGAGATCCCGCCAACATCAAATGGGGTGATGCTGGTGCTGAATATGTTGTGGAGTCCACTGGTGTCTTCACCACCATGGAGAAGGCTGGGGCTCACTTGAAGGGTGGAGCCGAGAGGGTTATCATCTCTGCCCCTTCTGCGGATGCCCCCATGTTCGTGATGGGTGTGAACCAGGACAAGTATAACAACTCCATGAAGATTGTCAGCAATGCCTCCTGCACCACCAACTGCTTGGCCCCTTTGGCCAAGGTCATCCATGACAACTTTGGCATCGTGGAGGGACTCATGACCACAGTCCACGCCATCACCGCCACCCAGAAGACCGTGGATGGGCCCTCTGGCAAGCTGTGGCATGATGGCCAAGGGGCTGCCCAGAACATCATCCCTGCTTCCACTGGCGCTGCCAAGGCTGTGGGCAAGGTCATCCCTGAGCTGAACGGGAAGCTCACTGGCATGGACTTCCGTGTCCCCACCCCCAATGTGTCGGTTGTGGATCTGACTTGCTGCCTGGAAAAAGCTGCCAAATACGATGACAATCAAGAAGGTAGTGAAGCAGGCATCAGAGGGGCCCCTCAAGGGCATCCTGGCCTACACTGAGGACCAGGTTGTCTCCTGCAACTTTAACAGTGACACGCACTCCTCCACCTTCGATGCTGGGGCTGGCATTGCCCTCAATGACCACTTTGTCAAGCTCATTTCCTGGTAAGACAATGAATTTGTCTACAGCAACAGGGTGGTGGACCCTGTGGTCCACATGGCCTCCAAGGAGTAAGAGCCCCACGGACCACCAGCCCCAGCGACAGGAAGAGACCTTCAGCTGCTGGGGAGTCCTTGCCCCAAATTGATTCCCCCAACACACTGAGAATTTCCTGACTTCCAGTTTCCATCCTAGACCCACCGAAGAGGGGAGGGGCTTAGGGAGCCCTGCCTTGTCATGCACCATCAATAAAGTTCACTGCACCCAGCCAAAAAAAAAAAAAAATTCCCTATTCAACTTATAAAAGACTAAGAGTATGAATTTGCCTCTATGAAATTTTAGTTTAAGTTTTTGTATTCGCCTATGGGCCACTGTAAGTCAAAGGAAGTCTTATACAATCTCAGTATTATATTTTGAAAGGTTTCTTGCAAAGCTCAGGATGAAAAAAGCATCCACATTGCATCTCAAATATACCCTAACCACCCCCTCAACTATCTAATTAACATTTTAATACAATCAGCAGTCAGAAAGTATCCAAGAACCAGATATGTGTATTCTTTCTACAAGATGAATTAGTTCTCACCTTTTTCTTAAGTATATGAACACTTTGCATGTATATATGTGTGTATTTATATATACACTTGTGTGTCTATATGTTTGTGTGTGTATATGTATACAATTTTCCAAATGAATATACAAGGTCTGTCCAGGAGGTATTCAGCCATGCAATATGAAAAATAGAGACATTTATTGAAGAAGATACAAGTACATAAGACAATAGCACCTCAGTCCCCTTCAAAGTAGGCACCCTAGGAGCTCACACAGTTCTCCCAATCGCCATCAGCTGCCCCATCATATTTTCCCGATTCTGATCGATGGTCTGAAATCTCTTCCCTTTCAAAGGTGATTTTAGTTTTGGGAAAAGCCAGAAGTCCCAGGGTGCCAAATCTGGGCTGTAGCAGGGCTGAGTCACCTGGGTGATTTGACGTTTTGCCAAAAAACTCTGCACGAGACATTATGCATGAGTGGGCGCGGTGTCATGATGAAGCTGCCAATCTCTAGTTGCCCATAGCTGCAGCCTTTTGATACATCCAAATAGTTTCCACAGAAGAATGTTCAAGCTTAGTGCAAAGCAAAATTTTTTTTTAAATATATTTTATTGATTATGCTATTACAGTTGTCCCATTTCTCCCCCATCATTCCCCCCACCCTGCACACCCTCTCCCACCCACATTCACCCCTTTAGTTCATGTCCTTGTGTCATAAGTTCTTTAGCTTCTACATTTCCCATACTATTCTTGCCCTCCCCCTGTCTATTTTCTACCCACTATCTATGCTACTCATTCTCTGTACCTTCCCCCCCCCCTCCTCCCACGCCCCTGTTGCTAACCCTCCATATGATCTCCATTTCTGTGGTTCTGTTCCTGTTCTAGCTGTTTGCTTAGTTTGCTTTTGTTTTAGGTGTGGTTCTTAATAGCTGTGAGTTTGCTGTCTTTTCACTGTCATATTTTTGATCTTCTTTTTCTAAGTCCCTTTAACATTTCATATAATAAAAGCTTGGTGATGATGAACTCCTTGAACTTGACCTTATCTGAGAAGTGCTTTATCTGTCCTTCCATTCTAAATGACAGCTTTGCTGGAAAGAGCAATTTTGGATGTAGGTCCCTGCTTTTCAAGATTTCAAATATTTCTTTCCAGCCCCTTCTTGCCTGGAAGGTCTCTTTTGAGAAATCAGCTGACAGTCTGATGGGAACTCCTTTGTAGGTGACTGTCCCCTTATCCCTTGCTGCTTCTAGAATTCTCTGCTTCATTTTAATCTCGGCTAATGTAATTACGATGTGCCTTGATGTGTTCCTCCTTGGGTCCAACTTCTTTGGGACTCTCTGAGCTTCCTGGACGTCCTGGTAGTGTATTTCCTTTGCCAGATTGGGGAAGTTCTCCTTTATTATTTGTTGAAATAAGTTTTCTACTTGTTGCTCTTCTTCCCCTTCTGGGACCCCTATAATTCGGATGTTGGGACGTTTAACGATGTCCTGGAGGTTCCTAAGCCTCTCCTCATTTTTTTGAATTCCTGTTTCTTCCTCGTTTTCTGTTTGGTTGTTAATTTCTTCCTTCTGGTCCACTCCATTGATTTGAGTCCCAGTTTTCCTTCCATCTCTATCGGTTCCCCATGCATCTTCCTTCATTTCACGTATTGTAGCCTGCATTTTTTCATCTAGTTTGTGAGCAAAATCAACCAATTCTGTGAGCATTTTGATGACCAGTGCTTTGAACTGTGCATCTGATAGGTTGGCTATCTCTTCACTGCTTAGAGGAATTGACTCCGGCGTTTTCATTTTTTCTCCGGTTTGAGCCATTTTTGGTAGGGTTTTTTGTTTTGTTTTGTTTTGGTTTTAGTCTGGTCACAGCTATTACGTATGAGGGGTGGAGCCTTAGCAGCCCAGTCGCTGGGTTGTGACGCTTTAGGTGGGGGCGGGGTCCGAGAGGGAAGAATGGCGCCTGTTCCGCTCTCTTCTGGATTCAGTCCCTTCCACCACTTCCCCTCTGCCTGGACCGTCTGCGTGCACGAATGTGGGACCCCCTGGTCAGCCAGCTGCCTTGTGTGTCCTCACTGGATCTGCACAGTTGTCCGCCTATGCCCGGGGTCCGCCAGCTGCCGCCTGTGTGCCCCAGGACTGCCAGCCACCGCCCATGCACCTGGGAACTGCGAGCCACTGCTACTTGCGTTCCTGGGTCCGCACCTCCACTTTTTCCTACCGCGACTCCGCCCCTCTTACCGGTCTGGATGAATGGTTGTTGGACTTCCGTACAGTTCAATTTTCTATAAGTTCTGGTTGTTTTCTTGTTTCTAAATATTTGTTGTCCTTAATTTTGGTTGTGAGAGGAGGCACAGTGTGTCCGCCTATGCCTCCATCTTGGCCGGAAGTCGCAAAGCAAAATTTGATACAGATTCATTGCTCTACTCACTCAGTCATTTTGAATGTGACAGCCAAACAATATATACGTTCACTCAATGACATCTACTGCCTCCACTGACTAGTCCAGTGAAGTTGTTGTTCATGTATGTTCATTCCAGTCCACTCTCCTTGGCTGCCAGGTTATATCAATGTCACACAAACCGTTCTCGTTTTATTAACAATGGCTGGACATTTTTGGAACAGACCTTGTATATATTCATTTAAGGTATATATATTCATAGAGGAATTTTGAGTGTAGGCTCCAAGAGACCTTATAGCTTCTGTTCTCACCCTCGAACCATCACACTGAGACTACTATTTAAAGAAGCCTGACCTAGCCACCTAGAGGCTGAAAGGCCTCATGGAGCAAAAGAACCTTGCCCTCTGAAGCCCCTAGACCAACTAGCTGGCAGCCAACACTAACCACCATAAAGATAACCATCTTATATATCATCCAATCCCAGCTCAGGCTCCAGATAATTGCAGTTGCTTGAATATTTCCAGGTGAGAACAGCAGAACTGCCCAAGTGAACTGAGCCTGAAGTGCTAACCCACAGAATCATGATGAAATAAATTAAGCCAGTGAATTTTGAGGTGGCCTGCTTTATATCAATAGATAATAGATAGCAATAGTTAATAGCCAATACACATGGTTTTCCAAAAAGACTACTTATTTTATGTTGTTTTAAGTAAATTCTGTAAATTTATTATTCTTCTGGAAGCTATAGTGTCATTTCTTTTTGTTTCTCACTCATATCTAACATTTGTACACCATCTTAAGTTTCAGAAAATGTTTTTTAATACATTCCTTTGGCCCTTACACCCACACTGGAGGAAGGAGGTGGAGCAGGTATTATAATTGTCCTCATTATCTGAATGAGGAAATTGAACTCAGAGCACCTAATCCACTCAAGGGAACCTGGTACCAGAGCTCAAGGGCAGGATCAAGTCCCAGAAGTTTTTATTCTTGGCTGTGCCGTTTCCCGGCTCCCTCTGCCTCAGGGAAATATAATTGTTAACATTGGCTGGGTTGAATTAAATCTAGGCTTGCATTCAACAAATTTTTGATTCTGAATTTCTTAAAAATCCAGTTGTATGTCCACTTTTCACCATGGCCTATTTTTTAGAACATTTCAGAGCCATGTTCATTTTAAGTGAAATTTAACTCTGACGTTTCTGATTCATTTAGTAACAGTTTTTTGATGTTCCATATTCCCTTTGAGCCATTTTCTAGACCATTTACACTTTTTACATATCTCTGAATCATCCAGTCATATCTTGCCAAGGGAGCTCAAAATTATAATTCACACTTTTTGTTTTAAGTTCAGAAAGCAATGTATTTCTAAACTGAGGACTGTTGCTTCAGTCATTGAAGGGATGGCTCTACTGTATCCTTTAGAAACCGGTTTTCCCCCCAAAGAAGAAATTTGCCTCATGTAAACTATTACTATCTCAAGTACTATAGCTCAAAATAGGCCTTTTGGTGTTTGTTTTGGATTCTAATAAAATGGTCAGTAAACTATGAGGACAGAAATCATCATAAACACCAATTTTGGGAAAATATATTAAGAATAAAATCTTAGGTAAAATTTATTGGGCCAGCAATGCAATATTAAAAAATAACAATAACGTTGTATTACTTGTTTAAAAAGCATTGCTATGGCTTAATTTACAAGACATTAATCCTTAATGTCTTAATGTTCCATTGAAATGGCAAGGCCAGTTTCTTTCATCTATCCAAAAGTAGCGTGACTAACGTTGACTTAACATTGAATGGTTCTTTTGTATGTTATCTGTTCAATGCTCTCAATAATTTGCTAAGTAGATAGGTATTTGTTATTCTCAGTTTACAGACAAGGAAATTTAGACTTGAAATTGCTAATAGCTGAATTTACCCTCTATCTAGTACCCTGTGCTGGGTATGGAAATTATTAGTTCACTTGTGTGTACTAATGCAAATCAGTAAATCTCTAGATGATATTTAACATACATAAAAGAACATGCCAATTTGGGCATAATGCATAAAATAATTTATGTGAAAGCAAATCCTAACCTGTACTATGCTATTCATGTAGCTATCATCATTAGATTTTTCCAAAGAAATCATTAGTCAAAATTATTCTTAGTATTCCTGGAGACAAAAAGGCATAAGACAAAAAGTCATAAGGCAAAAAGACACTGTTTTATACTCACACAGCTAATAAGTAATAGAGTCAAACACAGATAATCTGGTACCAGAAACCTCTTTCTTAATTCTCTGCTATTTATAAATCTAAGGCTCTTTTGAGGCCAGATAGAACATATCTAAGGTATTTTAAAAATCTTTATGTATAATTCCAATGAAAGCTATTATTTGGGCTAAGGAGTAAGAAAGTCAATGAATGATTTTAAAAATATAGGTACCAATTTGCAAACATTACAGGCCATTGCCCTTGGAGTCACCTGTCCATGGAACAAAAAAAAATTTTAATTAAAACAAAAGGAAGATGCCCTGGATGGTGTAGCTCGGTGGACTGAGCTTGGGCTGTGAACCAAAGGGTCGCCAGATCTATTCCCAGTTAGTGCACAGGCCTGGGTTGCAGATCAGGTCCCCAGTGGGGGCATGTAAGAGGCAACCACACATTGATGTTTCTCACCCTCTCTTTCTCCCTCCCTTCCACTCTCTCTAAAATGAATAAATAAAATTTTTAAAAAAGGAAGAAAAAAGAAAAGTATAAGAAACAAAGTAGCACTGACTTTTACAATATTTTAGACTTACATCTATTTGCTTCCTTTTCTTCTTCCCCACAAGCATTTATTAAATGCTTAGTAGAAGCATTTATGAGATTAATTGCAGGCTAATTTAGATGATGTTACTTTGAAGACAAAACTTAAGCATATACTTGAGAATAATTTATCTTTCTCATCTTCACTTATAATATTTTTTCTCTATGAATCTTGTTTTATAGGATGTACTTTTTAGAATGTTAGAATGCCACCATCAATAAAAAGACCTTTCCACCAGCAAAAACTTCAGTGAGTCTGGATTAAATAACAGTTGGATTTAATAAGTCTGTAAATAAGACAGGAAACAAATATAAACAAAGTCACTTCTAAAGTTTTATGGCCCAGTAAAACTGTGTCTTTCAAGAGGATGTTCAAGGTATTATAGTGCAAAATATTTTAATTTCTGAAATGAACTGAGCTAGCATCCTTGACTCTACCACCAATCACCTATCTTATCTGATGAATTATTTAACAGTCAACCTCACTTTCTTTATCAGAAAAATGAAGTAGGGAGAACTAAAAATGAAGTAGGGAGAATTCTGTAGGGAGAACTAAAAAAGCTAGGCAACATTTCCAACAAAATGGCCTTCACATTGCAGGTGTTCAATAATTTTTAGTCTCCTCTTTCAATTCTACAGATTCCCTTCTCCATCTCTTCCTCTTCTTTCATCTGCAAATCAAATGTGTCAATGAAAGCAAAATTTCTTATAGGCTTTTAGGTATAAGCTATATATAATCATATAACGTCTTTCAGGTAAGGCTTTTTAAAAAATGGATTAATCGCCCTGGATTGTATGACTCAATGGATTGAGCACCAGCCTATGAACCAAAAGGTTGCTGGTTCAATTCCTAGTCAGGGCACATGCCTGGGTTGCAGGCCAGGTCCCCAGTGGGGGTGGCACATGAGAGGCAACCACACATTGATATTTCTCTCCCTCTCTTTCTCCTTCCCTTCCCCTCTCTAAAAATAAATAAATAATACCTTTAAAAAAAATAGATTAATCATAGTGTTAGTTTCAATACGTGCCATGAAAAAAAGAAATTGGCTTTTCCTGACTTTCTGTGGGTATCTATTTCTATAAAAAATTAGTAAGATTTGTATATAAAACATAGAAATAAAAATTTGTACTATTCAAGAGTTATAAAATTTTAGAATTTGGACCTTCAGGAAGGAAAAGTTGAGCACTTATTCGAATAAGCAAAAATTTGTGAGTGCTTACCACATGCCAAGTCAAGAGGTCCCTGAACTTGTGAAGTTTACAGTCTAGTGGGTAGGTACATAATGTTCAGTTTTACTTGGCTATTGTGCCCAAGAAATGACTGATAATGACTGGGTGGTGAAAGACGATATATCCCACAAGGTCTCATTCGGCTGACATTTAACCATGAGAAGGAGTCAGCTATATGGAAGGCAGGAAGAAGAATCACAAATAGGGAAAAACAAGTATAAAGATAATAGGCAGGCACAATCTTGGTCTGTTTGAGGAACACCAAAAGGTCAGACAAAAAAACAAAAAAAGAAAAAAGAAAATGTAAGATAGGAAGTCAGAACGAAAGCAGGAACAGATTGTGTAGTGTTTTGTAGACCATGGTAAGTAGTTTGAGTTTTATTTTATGTGGGACAGGAAGCCACTGGAGAATTTTGAGAAGGAAAGGGATCTCATGTACAAACTTAAAGGTTAAGTCTGTGTGCTATGTGGAAAATAGATGGTCAGGGCCCCAATGGATTAAGAAAGTTCAGTTAGAAAGCTGTTGCTGTGTTAAAAAATAATAATAAAACAGTGATTTGGATTAATGTGGTAGTGATGAAAATGAGAAGTGGTCAGATTTAGGTTGAGGCAATGGGGCATGAGTATGGATTGAAATGAGGAGTCAGGGGACTAAAGAAACCAACTGTGACCCCTCAAATTGGGACTTAAGCAAATGGTTGAAAGTTGTTTCCATTACTGTGATGAGAAAAATTGGGGGAAAGAAAATTTAAAGAGGTCTTAGGAATTCAGTTTTTCACTTGGTAAAGTGGATGTGACTATTAGACATTTAAGAAGAGATGTTGTAAAGTAGTCAGTCACATTTACGACATCAGTTTGAGGAAATTAATTAGTCAAAGACAAAGATAGAAATTTGTTGGTCAGCAGTATGTAGATGGTTTTTAATGCAATGAGCCTGGGCAATTCATCTAAGACAGGAATGTAGGTTCTCCCTGCCCTATTCTCTAAAAGTAGAGCATTTAAGCTTTCATGAGCCAAAATGATATAGAATGAAGAAGCAACTCCCATTAATGTGTACGGAAAACCTTTGAGTGTTCCCAGACCCAAAATTCAACACACATACAATGTACTAATTTTCTACGCCACATTCACAATGCTTGATTACGTCCAGTTTTACATTCAACATAACACCCTTATGAAGACTGTTAGGCTTTTCTGAGACATCCTGCTAACGGATGCACAGAATAATCAAGATAAAGCACAGACCCTCACAGACACAGTTCAAAGCTAGAGGCCTCGATGCTGAGACTGAGTGTGGTTCCTGGAGAAGGAGCATGGTGGACCCACACCAGCTGCGTTGTGACCCTTTGGATGTTTGCTGCAAAGCCATCGTTGGACTCAGGTATTATGTTCTGCCTTTTTTCATAAAAGTGAATTTCCCCTTTGGATTTCTTTCGGTTAGAAAAGTGGGTGCTATCATAGGTCTTTTGTAAAAGCAAAGTGAGAAAGCGAACTTTCAAAAAGTGGGGGACACCCATATAGCTAGAGCCCTGGTGGGATGAAAGCCAGACACTGAGCCTAGGAGCGCTCTCATGTTTATCAACGGCAGGGGGAAGAGCCAGCAGGTGAGCCTGAGAAAGAGTACCTGTTGAACTACCAAGACAGAAGGAAAACGAGGCAAAACTAAAAGACATTCGTTGTAATTCAGAGATAAATCAATTGATAAAAAATGCTGAATACAATCTCAACAGAATGCCATGAAAGTGTCAGCTCATCAGTCTTGAAGGTTAATATTGTGATAGATCTTTTAAGAGTTTTGCCATTTTGAAGATAAAAACTATTTTAACAATTGTGATGAATATTATTTTATTTAAATAGGTTAGGAGAAAACCTGGAATTCTTAAAAGAATGGATAAAAGAAAAAAGAGAGGACTAAAGGAAAAGAGAAGTTAGACAGAGGTGTTTGCAGGCTTTGCTTCAGGTATTTCCTGTCTCATCCACACCAATTTTCTTTTCTTTTTTTTAAGATTTTATTTTTATTTTTATTTGAATCTTTATGGGCACTTTATTCAGATGGCCGGCAATCTAAGAAGATGGTGAGTTCATACCCTTTTTCTTTCCAGGACAATGGTTTTTGTTTGTTTGTTCATTTGTTTTATTTTATTTATTATACTATTACAATCATCTCATTCCCTCTCTTTATTCCCCTCCACCCTGCACACCCCCTCCCACCTGCATTCCCCGCTTTAGTTCGTCATGTCCATGGTTTGTACATATAAGTTCTTTGGCTTCTACATTTTCTATCCTATTCTTAACCTCCCCCTGTCTATTTTCTACCTGCCATTTATGCTACTTATTCTCTGTACCTTTTCTTCCCTCCCCCCCCAACTCTCCCACTGATAACTCTCCATGTGTTATTTATTTATTTATTTATTTATTCATTCATTCATTCATTCATGAAACGGGGAAGGGAGGGAGAAAGGGAGAGAAACATGGATACCAGAGAGAAACATCAATTTGTTGCTTCTCGTATGCACCCCAGGGACCCAACCTGCAAGGCAGGCATGTGCCCCGACCTCTAATTGAACCAGTGACCTTTTGCCTGACAGAATGACACTCAACCAACTGAGCCACACTGGTCAAAGCCACACAAATTTTCAAAGGAGAATCCAAGTAGGAAAAAAGATTATACATCAGCTTTCTAGTCCTCTCAGTTGCATATTGAAAACTCCTAGTGCCACAGCCCATAGCGGCTTCCTGCCACTTTTCAGGTTGCCTGTCTTCTTTCTGGCTCAGGTCCCAAGCCCAAATGTGGGAGTTAAGTTCTAGACAGTGGTGTGAGTCATGACCAAACATGGTCAGTTGAACTTTGAAAATATATAATTACTCCATCATTCCCCATTACTCAAATGATTGATCCCCTCAGATAGTTTACTTATTGTGTAACTGCTATCCATGAACAGAGGCAGGTTCTGAGCCTTAAAAGAGTGCTTCAGGACATCAAAGTCCCAAGTGGATTCCTTCAGAGAAAGCTGATAAAGTACAAAAGTCTAACACCCAGCAACCACTTGAAAGAGGAAGAGAATTACACTATGAACTCTGATAAGTATAATTAAGAAAATTTTATTGGACTAGACAATAAAGCACAGGCTTTGAAGTCAGTCAGACATTTCCAACACCAACACTTATTGGTAGTTTGACCTTATGCAAACTACATGACCTTAATAAGCCTCAATTTCCTTTCCTGCAATAGCATTATGATACCTTTTACTTAAGATGTGGCTATGAGAAGTAGGCGACATAATATTACTTAGTCTCTTCCAGGCATTTCTTTTCTCTGACTGCAGCAGCAAATCTGAGTAGGAATGGCTGGAAAATCATGTTCTTTCCTCGACTTTCTGAAACACCTTTGCTTCCTTGTCTGCCCTCCCCATAACACCTAGAAAACACAACTGCTCTGCTTAATGATTGCATTCCCATCCTATCCATAATGACTTTCCAAATCTTTCCACTTCTTTCTACTCAGCCTGTTCTGGCCCAGTGAGTCCCATAATTATACCCTGTACCTCCTTGCACAGTTCTGCTTAATACTCTCAAAGGCATTGCTCCACAGCTACCTCATTCTCCTGAGCTTTTCCTCCTTCTTTTTGTACATCCAGTAACTATTCATCTTCAAAATGTAGTTCAACTAAATGCAATGTGGTGTCCTGAATTTGGTCCTGGAGCAAAAAAGGGACACTAATGGACAAACTGGAGAAATGTCAATAAAGCTCTGTTAGTTTTGGTTTTGGTAAACGTACCTAATGTAAGATTTTAACATTAGGGGAAACTGGATGAGGGTTTTAATAGAACTCTCCAAATTATCTTTTTAGCTTTTTTGTAAAACTAAAATTATTCCAAAAATGAAAAGGTTATTTAAAAAAAATCGATTCCTAACATTTCTGGAAGACTTCCTTGCTTACTTCCTCCTCTTTGCCACTCTCCCCCCCCCACTCCTTTCCTAACAGTGTGACTTTGAGTACATTGCTTAACTATCCTGTGCTTTAGTTTCTTCATCTGTGAAATGATGTGAATGGACATAAAACACAATAGCGAGAAGGCCAGGCAGAGGTATTATACTTTGTGTGTGTTTGTGGGAGCGGAATATGTGTGTTGGGGGGCAAGGAATTTTATGGAGGAGACTCACACCCAAGCTGTTTAGACCAAAAGTCTCTGCTCTTAACCAGTAGGTTGTGCTTACTGTGACAATGTTATGGAATGTTTTGGTGTAAACATTTATATAGTGTGCTTATAGAAACTCTAGAAAGAAACTTCAAACAGTGAGAGTGTCTCTGAGCTATGGAATCATAAGTAATTTTTATTATTTTATTTTTATTCATTTTACAAATGTTCTACAAGAAATATATATCACTTGTGATGAGGAATAAATAACACAGACACCAAACTCAGTAGTGGCAACCTCTGGAAACAGTGATAGAAATGAAACTCAAGTAAGGATTAAAGGGGACCCTAATTTAGTTCTTAAAATCAGAAACAAATACCATGTAATACTAAAGGGTGTTGTTTCTGACCTGTAGACAGGCAAAATTTAGGGGACAAAAGCATAAAAAAGGGGTGTGCCACCTCCCTATTCAGTTTTTTTAAATAAAGTAAAAATAAATTGATCTACTCAAGTTTTGACTAATCACATACAGAATGATTTAAGTACCTGATTTAAAATATCAAATTATTTCAAAACGTTTTTGCATAGCGCTGGTGCTGTACTGATAGCCTTCATTAAGTATTTTATCTGCCTACAAGGTATCTGGCTCTGCCAAAGTGGCTGCTTCCATTCACGTAACAGTAGGACAGGGAGGTTTCCATTCAGGAATGTTTCCTCATTGGGCTTCCCAAAAGTTAAAGCACATGGTCCATAATAAGCTGGATTTTCAACATGAAATAACTGGATTTCAATATAGCTTTGAGAGTAAAATCTTATACTCACAGTTGCTCATGAAATAACTGGATTTCAACATATCTTTGGGAGTAAAATCTTATACTCACAGTTGCTCAAAAACTTTCAAAAGCTTTATTGAAGAAAATATTGTCTATGAATGTTAACCAGACATGCAGTGACCTACCCTAGAACTGAACCTGTCTATAGTGATTCAATGTGAAGTGTTTTTATTCATTTGCCCTTTAGCATGAAGCAATTAGCTATATCAAGGGGTATTATAAAAAGCAACTCATCACTGTTAATACTGAAAGGATGTTTTTAGCCCTGGCTGGTGTGGCTCAATGGATTGAGTAATGGCCTGCGAACCAAAGGGTTGCTGGTTCAATTCTCAGTCTAAGGCACATGCCTGGGTTGCAGACTAGGTCCCCAGTGGAGAACACACAAGAGGCAACCACACATTGATGTTTCTCTTCCTGTTTTTCTCCCTCTCCATCCCTCTCTCTAAAAATAAATAAATAACATCTTTAAAAATACCCAAAAGGACAGGGTTAAGAGAGCTTTCAGGTTGATGAGTACATGGAGATTTAGGGAAAACGGCACACTCTGAGAGGGTATGGAAGCTCTGAGCCCTTTCCCCGTACCTCATCATATGCATCTCTTCCATACGGCTGTTCCTGAGTTATACCCTTGTTGATGTTAGAAATGTTCAAACCTGTAGAGAATTTTTATGGATTTATTTGACTGAAACTGAAGACAATTGCTGGGAAGCAGAATCTCAATGAATTGAGAAAATTCTCCAAAATATGTGCAGTTTATTTTGTACATTAGAATTAAAAGAGAAGATGTAAAGATGGTTACATGAAATCCATTGGTGGTAGATTAAGAGGGCAGAAGAAAGCAAAGTAGGAAATCTCTGGGACTGGATAAAAATGAAAACAAAGAGACATGAACTTCTTTTATATCGGTGGGCATAGGACAGTTTATAATTGACATTTACAGCACACAGAGATGGTATTCTGGAAACAAGGAACAACAAGGGATTATGGGGTCTCCTGCTCTGGTGCCCAGGTTGTGCCCTCAAGGGAAGATTACTCTGACATTTTAAAGGTATGTTATCTTAGATGGAAAAAGACAATAGAAAAGATCACTGAAGGTAAAGATTGACCTTTGTTAAGGAAGCTACAGGCCTAGAACGTGACTACCTGACCTGATCACTGTTACTCAGAAATTTTTGTGTCCAGACCTTCCTATGTGGTCTGTCTCTGAGTTTGTAAGTCTAGCCATGGAGGCCTCCCCTGAGCTTGTCAAGTTCAGTATGTGGTTGTGTTTCTTCCACATCCTTTTATAGTAAATTCGTTATCTAGTCAGTAAAATGTTTCTCTCAGTTCTGTGAGCTGTTCTAGTAAATTAATCAAACCTAAGGAGGAGGTGGTGAGAACCTCTGATTTATAGCTGGTGGTACAGGTAACAATTTAAACTTGCGACTGGACCTGAAATCCAAGGAGGAAGTCAGTGCCTCCAACCCTCAGGCTATAATCTGTTTGTTGGTCAGAAGCTCAGAGGACAACCTGGGCTTGTGATTGGCATCTGAAGAGGGAGGGGCCAATCTAATGGGGCTGAACCCTTAACCTGTGACACCTGATGCTGTCTCCAGGTAGACATGGTCACAACTGAGCTGAATTATTGGAAGCCCTCCTGGTATCGAAGCATGACTTGTGAGTGTGGGGAAGCCCTGACATACATTGGAAACTAGATTTCATAACATTCATTCTAATGGAAATTTTTTAGGGAAAAAAGTTGATATATATTTATTAACAGATATATATTTATTTATATGTCTATCTATATGTGACAAATTGTTTATGTATCTTGATTTGAGATGAAGCACATAAGAACATGTCCCGATGAAAAGTAATGAAATATTGGACTATGACTTGACTTGGGATGGTGAATGCATAATACATTGTACAGATGATGTGTTGTAGAATTGTTCACCTGAAACTTGTATAATTTTGTTAACCAGTATCACCTCAATAAATTCAATAAAAATAAAAATAATGAAGTATTTATTTTTATTTAATGGTTTACTGTTAGCAGGAGGGCTTTAAAGAACAAATGCAAGTTGTTAATTGAGAGTCAATCATATATTTCTTATTTTCAGGATAAACTTTAAATTCCTTAACATAACTTGAAAGGTATGTGAGCTTCTCCCTTTCCCATCTGTAACCAATCCCCATTTCATACTTTCATTTTGAGCCACACAGAACTGCAGAAATCTTGCACCAACCCAGGAGCAACATTTCAAAGTACTGCATTGGTAGAATAAGGATGGCATAAGGTTATGTAAAGTCTCACATAGGGTAGAGGATTCAGGGAAAACAGTAAAATGATAGTAAATATGTAACCGAATGCAGGTCCAGCTGTCTGCCACTACCAAGGTGGATAGTGGAAAGGCAGGTACTGATGTAAAGGAAAGTGTTTATTTGCAAATGCCAGCCATCTGGAAGACGGGGGGAGTCACATCTCATAGCCCTTCTTCTGGAAAATGGACGACTCATGTCACAAAGCCTACCTCCACCTCTCAGTGTAGGCAGAGGCTTTTTGTAAGGACAGAGAGGAAAACAGAACAAAGAGATCAAGGAAGGGGGTTGCAAATTTCTCTGTGTGCAGACGAGCACAGTCTATTCTGATAAGTGATGGTCCAGTGCGCATCATTCTGGTTTAGTCATCCTGGCTTCACGTCATCCTGGCTCCACAGCTGAAGGTCAGCAAATCTCCTGGAGCTGGGATGCTTCAAGGTATGTTATCTTTTGAAGTTAGTTCCTAAGACTCTTATACAAATACCTTGTTTATCTACAGGCTATATCTTAGAGTTAGCAGTTAGAGAAACAATGTCAAAGGAATGGTGGGATGGGTTACAATTCCCACTGTTACAATTTTCCAGTGTTACAAATATGGGTGCCACAGCAAAGAGAAATTTTAGAAAGTATCTTCTTCTAGAACAGCCTGAGTCAACGAATAACTAGCCTCCTGAACCATCTTAAACACTTTTGAAAATTCCTGGTGCTATCGTGATCCAATGAGGCAAAATATTTTACGTGTTTGTTACCTTGACTACCGCCATTTGAAGTTTGCAGATCAACCCTTATTAGTTTAAAATGTAAACGAGCTACTTGTAAACGCTGATTTTGTAGATCCATGTCAATCATCCTGTGTTTTGCTGATTACAAAACTTTCCTTAGCTCCAGTGTGGTTTTTCTGTTTTGTGGGTTTTTTTTTAATTTTACCAATTAGTTTTTAATGCATTTGAATGAATGCAGTAGCTAAAGATTTTCTTACGTTCTTCTTAGGTAAAATGCTATTAATTAGGTGGGCTTTAATGAGAGCTTTCCTCTGGCAGCTTCATAAAGAGTGATTGCTAGGGCACAGTCATGTGAAGGTTACTAGAATACTCCAAGTGAGAGATGGGAGTAGCCTGTCTACAGTAGTGGGAAGGAGATGGAGAGAAGTAAGATTAATATGAAAATTTTAGAATGAGAAATCCTGCCATTTATAACAACATACCTGACCCTGTAGTACATTATATGAAGTGGCATAAGCCAGACACAGAAAGACAAATACTGCATTATACCACTTACTTGAGGAATCTATTGGAGTCAAACTTACAGAAGCAGAGAATAGTATGGTGATTGCTAGGGTCTAGGAGAAGGGGGAAATAAGGAGGCATTAGACAAAAGTATGAAGTTTCAGTTATCTAAGATGAGTAAGTCCTAGAGGTCTACTACAGCATAATGCCTACAGTTAATGATACTGTATTGTATACTTCAAATTTTCTAAGAGGGTAGATCATATGTTAAGTATTGTTATTACAAAAATAATAATAGAGTGGGAGAAAACTTTTAAAGATGATGAATCTAATTACAGCATAGATTGTGGTGATAGTTTCATGGATCTATACTTACCTCCAAACTCATCAAGTTGTATATATTAAATATGTTCAGCTTTTTTTTTTTATGTCGAACATACTTCAATAAAGTAGTTTAAGAAAAAAGAATAAGCAAATGAAATGGGTAAGACTATAAAAAGGAACAAGAAAGGAATCAAGAGATTTGTCTTGGATAAACACAAGTTTAATTTGCTTTTTAGACATCTGAGTGGAGCTCTTAAGCAGTGATTGGAGAGTTTGGGGAAGAAGATATAAGTTTGGAAGTCATCTTTACATAGCTATGAAACTAGCTGAGAGCCCGAGGGTAAAGAGCATAGGTAGGGAGACTAGAAGGGTTTCATATTGAGACCAGCCCAGGAACTAAAATAAATAGAAGTGGACTCTTGGGGAAACAAATGCCAAAAGAAAATGCCATAAAACAAGACTCTATCCTAGATTCATTCTCCTCAACTTGCTCATAAAGAATAAGTATACCAATGCAGGTCTATTTTTGGAATAAAGTGGGCCTTAAATAAATAATGTAGGTCATTTATGACAGAATGTAACAAATGCTCTCATGTGCCTTCCTGCAATGCCAAATGAGAAGTTCAACATTCTTCTCCATACTGATCCTGTCATACCACTGTGATATTTATTCTAGGAATGCCCTTAAATGTTATGTCAACCTGAACTTATTACTAAACTCAGTCTCATTTTCACTGAAACCAAATGTGTGGCATATTTTGACATGTTGAAGGATAATTTTAAATAAATCTCATTTCACAGAAAATCCAAGAGTTATAGTATATTTTGTGGTTTACCCAAGTTACAACTACTGAAATTCTATCCTCCTCAAACTTAAATATTCTAGAAAATCATTTAAAATGTCTTTAGACATTAGAAGATTCTCATACACTTTCAGACAACATATCTCTTAATAGTCTACAGCCAGAGCTCTTATTCAGGAATTTGCTTCAAAATCTCTTAGGGACTATTTTTAAGTACTCATATCCAAGTCTCATTCTTGGAAATTCAAATTTGGTGGGTGTGTGAAGAGAATATTTTAAATAAATTTCCCAAGTGATTTTGCTGTGGATCCCTAGGTACAGCCACTGCCTGCCAGGAAGGACCTCTGAGATTTCAAGAATTTTAGATCCAGACAGATTAGGAAGGAAACTTCTGTAACTCTCCTGGCCCACCTGCCCACCTGCAACCCACCTGTGAAAGACACCTTTTAATTTACATATGAATCAAGTTAGTTTCTGTAATTTTCATAGCAAAATAGATAACTTTGTCAAACACATGCCAAGCATTTTATCTAAAGCAGATGTATCTCCTATAACTAACACCTAAGAATAACTGTTTTAGGCAAGTATGATAACTTCTGTTTCATGTCGATTGCTCTTCTAATTCAGGCAGAATCTGGGTTAGTCAATAAATACCCAGTAGGAACTGTACTGTATAAGTGATATTCTCACTAATCAGTCTAGCCTCTCTTCCTGAATTATCAGAAAGCCAGATTCCTGGGCTGTATCACTTTTGATTGCTTTTGTTCCCACTGGAAATGCCTTCAGAGGATATAAAATTTAAACACTGAGTCCTCAAGTTTTATGAAGGTTTATAAAAGAGATAGCTTCATCTAATAAAATCTACTATTGTAGACACTGTATACAAGATAAATTTCCTCTCAGAGTGGAAAGCCAAGGAAAATGTATCTAATATAAATTGATATGCTTTATTTTATTTACAAAAAGAACTATTTAAATGCTTTGATCTTAACTGCCAGGAGCTACTGCAGTAAGATTTACATGCTACCAAAAAGACATCATTTTTGGTACTATCCAAGGCTTTCTGGTTGAAGTATCTGCTCGCATCACTTGGCCTTTATTGTTTATTTCTTGTTTTAATGGTGCCATGGTGCCTATGCCTTTTATTGTAAGTTAACTTCAAATACTTTGTTGGAAGTGAGTAAATATTAATAATAAAATCAATCCTAAATTCAAGTATTTCATAAAATCAATATTCATTTAGTTTTAGTTATTAAGAGACCCACCTCCAGCAAGTCTAGTTTGAAGATTATCTAAATTAAATAATCCAGAAATGGTCTGCTGTTTTTTTCCTTTGTAAAATATGCCCTGCTAAGAGGGCTTTCTCTCTAGAAGATCACATTTCAGTCAAGACCTGTGAATGCTCCTTTTGGTGCCTGGAGTTAAACTTTGTGATTCTCCACCTCCTCCTCTCCTTCAGCATCATCATGACTGGTTCAGAAGCATTCCTATGAATAGTCACTATGCCCAAAGCTTTGCATGCAAGCACTCCTCACAAGGTTGAAGCCAGTCCTAGTAATGTCCCTATTTTAGATAAGAAACCCAAAACTTAAAAAGAATTAATATTTTCACTCAATACATGTTTTAAAATAAAAAGCAGGAACTTATACAACCAGATAGTCAATCATTACATTTAGTTCCAGCCAAGATCAGGAGAAAGAGATTAAGGAAATACTTGTGCTCAAGATGCCAGGATAGAGTAACTGCTGCTCCCAGGAGCTCTTTGGGGCTTTCCTGAGCTTGCTGTAGATTCGGATGACCTTCTACTTGTCTGTAGCATGGGCCAGACAGTTGAAGCTAATGTAGCATATATAACAGGGTTCCCTTTCTTTAACCTGAGTTAAGGCTTTTCTCTTTACCAGTATTACGTTTGAAATCTAAACAAAAGATTGAACAATGGAGGACCCAGCTGACCGAAGGATCAGGCAGCTACAGATGACTGCTCCAGGACCCATGGAATCCGAGTGACAAGGGATCATGGCCATTAGTTTTAGCATCTGATTGACTGTACCAAGGTTACTAGTCCCGGAAATGGATCTCACAGAACTTTTTCTTTTTCTGCATACGGAAAGTTAGCCATTGCTTGCTTATCATGAGACATATATTTTACCACATAAGTGATATGGTAAGTGATAGAACTTGACTTATATTCTTTGACTATAGGATTCAAAATCAATTAATGAAGGCAAAGATTTATTGATCCATGAAGTCTTCTCTGGCAGCAGTGGGCTGGGAATCAGGGAATCTTGTATTTACATTTATTTATCTAATGATGTGTGACTTTGGATAAATTATTTACATGCTGCCAGCCTCAGCTCCAAAATTGTATGATGGAAGAAGAGCTGTGTTCGATTATCCTGATGGTCTCCTCCAGCTCTGAAAATCTATAAAGTTACCGATCTTTCTGATTTACTACATGAAGTGACTCTTTACAGAGAAAAAGTTCTGCTTTATATCATCTTTTTCAGTCTGGCAAAAATAGTTCAAAACCAATAGACAAAAGCAAGGAAGAGCTTTTTACCACACAAGGATAAATTTAAGCATGAGCTGTTCTCACCTGCCTCATTTAGTCATTTATGAGGATTTTTCTTTCCTTATTACTCATTTCCCTAATTGACTTTAGATAGGGATATCTGATACATGGAGATGATGAGGTCAAAATAATCATTGATGAATTTCCTTTAAAATAAATGTAAAAATTGCTTCCCGTTTTATCACACTGTGAATGAGGTCATTTCTTCCAAGTTACCAGATACTAACACATTACATTTGTTTGTCTAAGATTTGTAATTATAGAATGCTCTTTAAACCTACAAATATTTAACAACGTATTTCCTTACAGATGTTTAAGGAAAACAAACCTTTCCTTTTGCTACCTCCCCAGTTCAGTGAACCAGCTCTGTGCTGAGAAGCCTGGCCATTTCTTGGTCTCAAGCCCAAGGAAATCTTTGTTTTAAAAAAGATTTAAAAAATCAGAACCCCAATATACACTGGTTATGAACTGGCCCCCAAAAAAGTAATTTTCTACTATTATCCCTATTTTTAAAAGTGCATTACCCTTTATTTCAACATACTTTATACACAGCCATGCTTATTTTGTAAAGTTTTATGTTTATTTTTCTAAAGGCGTTTTGCATGCAATTCTTTTCTTATTCTAAAAATGGTAATAAGCCAAGCCCCACTTTCTTCTAACTTAATTTTTCCAGGCTTCTTAATGGCTGTGTCAATTTCCTGTCATTGTTCTCCTATAGGATTTCCTTAGTTCCCTCCTAATGCCTTTGGCGTACGTTTATGCTAAAATTGATAAAGGTGGGGAAAAGTCATCAACACAGTCCAGAGGAGGAGACTGATTCATTGTGCTATAACTAAGTTGAAAAGCACAGTTTAGTAAACTATTTTTGGAGCATGACTTGAGATTCAGACCTGTGCTTTTTACTTGCTGGAGTAGTTGCTTTTAAATGGTATTTCCAAGGTCAGGAAGGAAACATGACATCACGGAGGAGAAGCTGCCCCTCCCTGAGGTGGTGAAAAAATGGTCAAGAAGCTGCTGTCTCTAAAGGTACAGAAATTGTGACCATCCAGTTATCTAAAAGATAAGATAAATAGTAAGATTTAGGGACAAATTCTGAAAGACTCATGAAAAAAGCTTGGAGTTTTGTTTTCAGAGACAGTAAACGTTTAATCTTGATAGTTTCCTAATATAATTTGTTTATATTACTTTTTTATTCTGTAATGAAAATAAATATACCATTTTCTTTTTGCCTATGGGTCAATTGAGATGTTCAGTTTCTCCCCACAGAGTCCAGACTCTGAGTTCACATGATCTGTCTTTGTCTCAAACCACATGAAGATTTAGACAGAAAAAAGAGATCTATTTTTAAACTCTCTAGACATTGGGCGTGAACACTGTAAAACACAATAAGATAAACTTTATTACTATTAAGGAATCAAAATCCCTAATATTTCAATATATTTAGAAAATTGTTCCTTTTGCTAATTATTAAGAGTTTTTTTCTAATGGGAAAGCAGACAAAATTTTGCTATTATCTTCATTTGTTATAACAACATCATCCAGCCCTTTATTTTTTTTATTTTTTATGTTTTAAAATTTTATTTATTTATTTTCAGAGAAAGAGAGGGAGAGAGACATTAAGATGTGGTTGCCTCTCATGTGCCCCCAAATGGGGACCTAGCCCACAATCCAGGCATGCGCCCTGACTGGGAATCGAACTGGCGACCCTCTAGTTTGCAGGCCTGCACTCAATCCACTGAGCCACACCAGCCAGAGCTAGCCCTTTATTTTTATTTAAAAGCTATGCTGAGCAGCACATATATATGTTATCAAACTCATGAATACTGTATGTCTATTTCCTTCACTAAGAAAAGTTTTGTCATTTTTTTAAACATCGGTTTTCAATTTCTTGCTCTCCCTCTCCTCCATCCAGCACCCCCATGATGCCAATGTCAATATGATTGAAGTTATCCCAGAGGCTCCTTACACGATCCTTATTTTTTTTCTTTTTGCTGTTTTGATTGTTTTTTGCTTCCTTATCTTCCCATTCTTTGATTTGATCATCTGCTTCGATCCTCTGCTTCAGCTTTTCCACTGTTGATTTCCCATAATGTATTCTCCATTTTGGTTAATGTGTTCTTCATTTCTAACTTGTTTCTTTTTATATTTTCCAGTTCCACTTTTATGTTTTCTATCTCTTTTTTGAAGTTTTTGCTGTTTCTCTATTCAACCTTAAGTTTATTGAGCATTCTTATAATCAGTGTTTTGGACTCCGCATCTAGTGCATTGCTTGACTCCTCTTGTTAGTGCTTTTTCTGAAATTTTGTTCTTTTCTTTCATTTGCAACATGTTTCTTTATCTCTTCATTTTGGCAGCCTCCCTGTGTTTGTTTCCATATATTAGGTAGAGCTGCCATGTCTCAAGGATTGGTAGGGTGGTCTTTTGTAGTAGGCGTTCTGTAGGGTTTAGTGGCACAGGCTTCTTGATCACCCAAGCTGGATATTTGAGGTGTGCCTCCATCTCCATGTAGGCTGTGTACACCCTTCTGTTGTAGTCGATCCTTGATTGCTGTTGGCAAGACAACGGGGTTGAGATTGAGGAATCAAGGATTCTCGCAGGGTGAGGATTCCATCCCCACAGGGTGATGGGATGCAAGGTCTGGCTACAACCTCTAACCACCTTGGAGTATCAGCTGTGCAGGGGCCTGCCCTACAGAGCAGGCCTTACTTCAGTGGGGCTCTGGTGTCTGCTGAGTCTGCCCCTTGAGTGTTTTACTTGTGGAGCTCATAGGGTGGTGGTACTTCAACATGGTCTGAAACTTTCCACTGGGCGTGCTGGCTCTGGAGCCTCCAGGGAAGTGCAGGCCAAGGTCACCCTCAGCCTGTGTTGTGCCTGGGGCCAACTGGCATGAGCTACAAAGTGATCTGCAGATGGCTACTTCTTCCGCTGGACTTGGAGATGCCCAGGCAAGGCCAAGCTATGAACCAAGGCTGACTGCTGCTAGTGCTGGGCCTGGGACCACTTAGCAAGAAGTATAGGGCATGCTAAATCAGATGCTGCTTATTTGAAAGATTTTGGGAAAATATGAACCATGAACCAAGACACATCATTCATTTAAAAAGCCACTAGGAACAGCTTAGATGGACCTGAAAGTTAGGTGGGATGGAGTCTCAGGGAATCACCAGATTGGGACAAACTGTGAGCCAGGTTGATGGAGACTCAGATATGGTACCCACCTGCCAACTCTGTGGGGGGAGGGCTCATCAAAGGAACAATGGCCTCTGCCAGCACTTCTGTCTGGAAAAAAAGCTCTCTCCCCAGTTCTTACCCTGATACTGGACTTCCCATAGGTCTCTCATGCCTTTTGAGCTACTGCTACAGTGCTGGAGCTCAGAGGGAGTGAATCCTAGTAAATGTGTTCATGGGCCCTTTAAGAGGAACTGCCTGGAACTCCAGCAACCCTCTCTCTCACTCAAGCACAATCCCTGCTGATTTTTACAGCAAGAAGTTATGGAGACTTCTCTTCCTGGCACTAGAACCCTGGGCTGGGGGGCCTGGTATGGATCTGGAACCCCTTGCTCCTCAGTGAGGACCTTCACAACCAAGATATCCCTTCTGATTTTATCTGCCACATATGGGTGTTGGACCAGCCTATTCTGTGTTTCCACTCCTCCTACCAGTTTTGATGAGGCTTCTTTAATTCCCTAGTTGTAGTACTTTTATTCAGCAAGATTTCAGGCAGTTCTTAATGATAATTGTTCTGCAGTTGAGTTGTTATTTTGATGTGGTTGGAGGAGAAGGCAAGAATCGCATTTACCTACACTGCCATCTTGACCAGAAGCCAGAGATAGATATTTTAAAACAAAATATTATAAAATAAAATATAATATTATTAAAAAACATACACATGTACTTTAAGAAATTAAAAACCTAATATTTCAATAACATTTAGCAAATTATTACTTTTCCTAATTATTAAGAACTTTATTCAATGGTAAAACAGACAAAATTTTGCTATTATCAGCTTAATTTCTCATAATAACTTCCTCTACCCTTTATTTTTACTTAGAAGCTATGCTGAGCAGCCCATATATATGTTGTCAAACTCATTAAGAGTGTAATTAATAACATGTATATATTTATACATACATATAAATACAGTGGCTATAAAATTTTAAATTATATCTCTTGAGTGTGGAGTGTATTTGTTTCCTATTGTGGTCACAAATTATCACAAATGTATAGCTTAAAACAACAGAAATTTATTCTCTTAGAGTTCTGGGTCAAAAAAACTAAAATAAAAGCAAACTAAACAAACAACTAGAACAGGAACAGAACCACAGAAATGGAGATCATATGGAGGGTTAGCAACAGGGGAGTGGGGAGGGAGAGAGGGGGAAAAGGTACAGAGAATAAGTAGCATAAATGGTAGGTAGAAAATAGATGGGGAGGGTAAGAATAGCATAGGAAATGTAGAAGCCAAAGAACTTATATGTATGGCCCATGGAGATGAACTAAAACAGGGGAATGTGGGTGGGAGGGAGTATGCAGGGCAGAGAGGACTGAAGGGGGGAAATGAGACAACTGTAATAGCATAATCAATAAAATATATATTTTAAAAAAAGCCTAGAATCCAAGTGTTGGTAGGACTGCCTTGCTTCTGGAAACTTCAGGGGGAAATATAATTTCTTGTCTTTTTCAGTTTGTAAAGACTGACTTCTTCCTCGGACCGTGACCCTTTGCATCAGGTCTTATCTGCTACCACTCCCTCTAATCACCTCTTTTGTGTAAGAATTCTGGTGTTTACATCAGATTTAGATAATTCAGGATAACTTCCAACC
This sequence comes from Glossophaga mutica, assembly GCA_039655065.1. Classification (NCBI taxonomy): domain Eukaryota; kingdom Metazoa; phylum Chordata; class Mammalia; order Chiroptera; family Phyllostomidae; genus Glossophaga; species Glossophaga mutica. The sequence goes on from CM077304.1 coordinate 83,566,683, forward strand.
TCAAAATCCTTAATTTGTCCTGTCTGAAAAGTCCCTTTTCCCATGTAAGGTAAGATTCACAGGTTAGCAGGGTTAGGACATAAAATGTTCAAGGAGACATTTTCAGCTTAATGTCTTCACAATAAGATTCATTTACCCGCTAATATACTTCATAAATCCTCTGGTCTTAGTGGAAAATGAGTCAAAAGTTCATTAAAAATATTTATAAATTGAAGCCAAACAAAGTTTCTACATATAACAACATTCTAAAAATGGTGATAATGGTAAATATAGTTAAAATGTGTGACATGAAAATTTACTGTAAGAGTCAACCATCAATTCATCAACTTTAAGAAGGGCAAAATGGTAAAGAAATACTAAATATAGTCAATCTGATCTGGGATCATGTTGGAAATCACAAGCTTTGAGTGGATAAAAACATACTTAGTTTTTAAAGTTCTAAAGGGAAAATGTTTCATCAGATGGACAAGCAAATGTGGTGTATCTACAGAACGGAGTATTAGGCAGCCCTAAAAAGAAATGAAGTGCTTATACATGCCACGATACAGATGATCCTCAAAAACATCATGCTGAGCGAAAGAAGTTAGATGGTCATGTGTTATATGATTTCTTTTATATGAAATATCCAGAATAAGCAAATCCATAGAGACAGAAAAACAGATTAGTGGTTTCCAGAGGATGAAAAGAAAGGTAAATGATGACTGATTACTCAATAGATATGGGATTGTCTTCTGAGGTGATTAAACTTTTGAAACTAGAGAAGGATGGCAGTTATACTTCCGAGTGTACTAAATGCCACCGAATTGTATACTTTAAGATAGTCAAATGTATGTTTTATGAATTTCACTTCAATTAAGAAAAAAAAAACTCTAAAGAAATCCCAACATAACAATCCTATTCTTTAACAGTAATATAATCATCTTAACAATAGATTCTGTGAGAACCAAAGAAATATATGAATGAATTTCAAGAAGTACTTCCAGAATACAGGATCAGCTAATGAGCAAACTCTGCTCTAATCTCAACTAAACCACATATCAGCTACCAGACTTTGGAAAAAATCACAGTGTCTCTGGGCTCATTTTCATATTCATAAAATAAATTGAGTAAATCAGATAAATTCTAATATTAAATTTCAAGATCCTATTATTCTCTTACATTGTTCAAAACTGAGCTAGTTTCTTAAGGGATTAAAAAGTTATTATAAGATACTTTCTATTCTCAAACTGTTTACATTTCAGTTTAAAAACCAAACACGATAAATGTTCTATTTATTTGACTTTACATTTGATCCTTGAATAGCACAGGTTTTAACTGTGTAGATCCACTTTTATGCAAATTTTTAAAATAAATATACATTTGACCCTCCATATCCCTGGGCTTTGCATCCACCAATCTAACCAGCCAGGGATTGAAGGCAGTATTTTCTATCTACCATTGGGAATCCATGTGTATGGAAGATCAACTGTATGCATTGTTTTACTCCATCTTATATAAGAAACTCAAGTATCCATGGATTTTGGTATTTGTGGGTATCCTGACACCAATCCCTGGCAGATACCAAAAGACAAATTGAGTTTTGGGGGAGTCAAAATATATACACATATTTTCAACTTTACAAGGGTTGACACCCCCAGCCCCATGTTGCACAAGAGTCAACTATACAATTTAGGACACACTAGTACACAATCACCAATAAATAAAAAAAGAAAGATACAGACAGACAGACACACACAGAATATTTACATATTCTCTGTCAATGGTTGGTTATATCTGGATGGTGACGCTATAGCTTTTTTGTTATCTTTATCTTCTAGCTCTTTAAGACATAGTGTTATTTGTATTGTTTAAAAAATCCTATATATTCATCTTTATATTTTAAGGTATAAGTATGGCTAAATCTGTAATTATTAGGAATTCACAATAATCCAAATTAACACTAGTATTTTCAGAAATAATAATAAAATTTTTTTTTTAAATTAGGACAAAAAGTGATGAATCTGTTTAATTATTTGATCCTACAGAAATGACCTAACAAAAGCAAAAATATTGAATACTGGAAGATGTTCACTGAAGCATTATTTATCATATTTCCAGATTGAGAGTTACCTCAAAAGAGAGAAGTGGTTTAGTAAAAAGCCCGACACGTTGGCTTCTTCCCTTTTCTTAAAACACACAAAACATATTCCCAGGACACAGCCTTAGGCCCAAAACATTCTTCCACTGGCTCTTTGTATGATCAGCTTCTTCCCTGTCATCAGGACTCAACTTAAATGGCAGCTCCTCAGAAGGCACTTCTCTGGGCACCCAATCTAACACCTCATAAGATTATGATGTGAATTTATTTTACTTCTTATTTTGTCTCTTTCCACTGGGACATAACATCATGAGAAAAGGCATTTTGCTCAATGATCACCACTGTAGGTTTAGGAACTAAAATAATCTCTGATGTACACAGTAAGTGGTCCACAGATACATGTGTTCTAATAAAGAAGAATGAGAAATGCCTGTATCTAAGAAATATAGTTAGTGAGGACTATGCAAAAAGGAAATAATGACCTTAAGTAGATGAAAAATTTTTTACACAAATTTGCTATTACTTTTATAGCACCTTTAAAAAAACTGAAACTAAAGGATATTCTTAATGGTGGTTGTTGTGGCCTTGGTTTACTATTGCTGTATACCCACTTCAAACGTAAGGTCATATTTATTATCTTTTCATAATTTCTTTTACATGAAAGCTAAGTGTTGAATAAGATTAGCACAGGAATTGTAATATTCTTTGCAGTACCATTGTATCACATCTGTAATCTCGGACAAGCTATAACTTTTCTGTTTCCATTTTCTTATCTCATAAGGTTGAGATCTCATAAGATGTTGTGGAGATTAAATGAGACAATATTTGAATCATTTAGCACAAGCTTTTGATATATTGTGGCTCAATAATGATTGCTGTTATGACCATTGTCAGTTCCTTGTAAATCTTCAAATTGATATTTTTTAATCCCCTTTATATCCCCCTCTTCCCTGCAATCACACACTGTTGTCCATGTCCATGTATGTTTTTCCATGTTTTCCTTTTCCAGTCAGTACATTGTTTAGCTTTTTTGATCAGCTCAAGGCCCCTTTTTCTACCTCGAGCCTGGGTTTATCAGATTTGCCAGAACAAGGGCATTTTATTCTCTGCCAGCCAGAAAGGATGGAGGTGAACCTATTTAACAATGTTTTAATCATGCCTGTGCCATGTGATTCAAATACAATGTTTGTGTTTGTTCTACTTTATGAAATTAGACACACTATTACTGGGAAATAGAAAGTCTAATTTTTTAATGGTTTTACCTGAATCAAAGAATGACTGATGAAGTGAAAGTTTTAGAGCTGGATGGGCCCTTTTACTCCACTTCATGAAGATGAGAGCCATAGAAAGGAAACATCTTGCCTAAGGCCACTTACTTAGGGCCAAAATGGGGAGCATCACCCAGCTCTAGACCCCGGCTGAGACTGTTTTCACCATGCTGCCAGAACTCAATCTTTGTCAGTTGACGTGAAAATGAAAAAAAGGAAAAAAAATGACCAAAAGGAAAAAAGAAAGGTTCAGCCAATCTCAAAAAAAGATCAATGCCACCAGCTCTATGGCCTTAACTAATGGACAAATATTGTGTTTTCATGTTTGTTAAGTAAACAATCTGGTGTGGCATGAAGACACAATATTTCAAAGTGTAAGGACTGCTGAATGAATGGATGAATGAATAAACAAACTTCTTGATTTAATTCCAATATTTTCTGCCGTAACTATTTTGAATTTTCAGCGATTAGAATGGTCATATTCTTTTTTTAATTTAATATATTTTATTGATTATGCTATTACAGTTTCCCATTTCTCCCCCATCATTCCCCTCCACCCTGCACACCCCCTCCCACTCACATTCCCCGCTTTACTTCATGTCCCTGTGTCATAAGTTCTTTAGCTTCTACATTTCCCACACTATTCTTGCCCTCCCCCTATCTATTTTCTACCCACCATCTATGCTACTTATTCTCTGTACCTTTTCCCCCTCTCTCCTTCTCCCACTCCCCTGTTGCTAACCCTCCATGTGATCTCTGTTTCTGTGGTTCTGTTCCTGTTCTAGTTGTTTGCTTTTGTTTTAGGTGTGGTTGTTAATATCTCTGAGTTTGCTGTCCTTTTACTGTCCTATTTTTCATCTTCTTTTTCTTAGATAAGTCCCTTTAACTCCTGATTCTGTTACAAGGCCTGGCAAGTCAACTTCCATAGGCCTCAATGGGTCATGACCACCACTGTCTGACATTTTGGGGGTTGCTCCTGTCCTTTCTTCATCAGTCTACAGAGAATTTTTTTTGAAAAATAACCTCGAACTCATGTTCTGAGTCAGTGGTTGTCCTTTTTTTTAAAAAAAAAATTTATTTTTTTAATCAGTATTTTTTTAATTGTTGATATTGTACAGTTTTCTGTCTTTTACCCTGCCCTCAGCCCACCACCCCAGCCCTCCCCTCCTCCCTCCCATTTCCACCCCCCCAGTTTTTGTCTATGTGTCCTTTACACTTGTTTCTCTAAATCCTTCCCCTTTTCCCCTGAAATTCCCTCCCCTCCCCCTCTGGTCACTGTCAGACTGTTCTCAAATTCAGTGTCTTTGTTTATATTATGCTTGTTTGTTTGTTTGTTTGTTTTTTTGATAAGACACTTTTTATTGCATGCAATTTAACTCCATTGGATTATGCCACTTGAGTTATAAAATCAATTTTTTTTTAATTTTTATTTTCATTGTTGATCTTGTACAGTGTTCTGTCTTTTATTCTCACCCGAACCCGCCACCCCAACCCTCCCCACCTCCCTCCCATTCCCACCCCCCCGCCATAGTTTTTGTCCATGTGTCCTTTATACTTGTTCCTGTAAATCCTTCCCCTTTTCCCCTGAAATTCCCTCCCCTCTCCCCTCTGGTGACTTTCAGCATGTTCCCAATTTCCATGTCTTTGGTTATATTATGCTTGTTTGTTTGTTTTGTTGATTAGCTTCCTGTTAAAGGTGAGATCATATGGTATTTGTCTTTCACTGCCTGGCTTATTTCGCTTAGCATGATGCTCTCCAATTCCATCCATGCTGTCGAAAAGGGTATGAGCTGCTTCTTTCTTTCTGCTGCATAGAATTCCATTGTGTAAATGTACCACAGTTTTTTGATCCATTCATTAACTGATGGGCACCTTATATAGCAGACTATCCAGAGGACTTTATACTACTTGGCCATTCTCTGGGGCGATTATACTCAGATTCATAAGTAGATCATGAAGAGCAAACAAGTAGTAAGAAAACATATTTTAAAAACATGATAGCATGCAATTAGAAAAGACAACTCGCTGCTCAACAAAAATACTCTGAATCTTCCCATCAAAGGATTTGCTTGTGTGCCTCTAACATGCACCACTTGAGAGTACACAGACTCTGCCCAAAGGAAAGGCCCCTGGGCATGTCCATAGTGGGATGACACTGTGCCTCCATATGTGACTGCAAAATACCCGTTGGCAAATTAAAGATTGAGCCAAACTCCCATGATTATTTTCTTTTCTGATGGAGGCAAAATCAGATTAACTTTGATTTTTGCCACTAACTCAATCCAATAAATATATTCTTGGCCTAAACTTGCTACTCCCACAGAATATTCCCTTGTTTGACCATGGCTTCTTGGCTCACAATACTAGCATACATAAAAATGTGTGCTGATATTGACAAATATAATCTATCATTTTCTTAAGAATTATGACCCTCTTACACAATTCAAGTCATTACATTTAAATTCATTTTGCTAGGCATGCTACGTTCTCTTCATTTTTGTCAATATTTGCACAAACATGTACCATTTTATGGATTTCTTTTGTTATATTTTTGTCCTGATTCCAACATCTTGAAATGTTAGACATAATTTGCTTTTCTGAGAAATGGTATTTGTCAGAGTTTGATTACTCCTAAGTAATGGGAAAGACCTACTTTCAACATGAAGTATTTTAATCTAAAGCAGTTCCACATAATATGATACCTCTAAAATTCTAGTTACAGTCACTATATTTCTGATAATGCCTTTTAATTCTGTGAAAGGAATTATAGAGGTTGAGGAGGATCTCATTAAACATATTATATTTAATCCAGTTTTGCAACAGCCCTTGCTAATTCCCATTTAGCAAGATGTATCTTTGAATCCATAGCTACAAAGATTCAAAATTATTTTTATTACCAAAACCTAAAATCATTTTTAAAATAAGGTATAATTTAGTTACTATACAACCTACAGGGTATTAGGATATTATTTAAAATTAACTCTTTGTTTTACTGACATATAAGCACAGACAAATAATTTTCCAGGGAAAACAATTAAAATGCATACAGCCATCCATCAATTGCTCAACACAAATTAAGCATTTATTACCAACCAGGGACAGTGCTAGGCTTCTATGACATAATGGTGAATAAGATTTTTACCTGCTTTCAAGGAGATTGCATTTCAGGAATAAGATGTCATGTAAACAGACATTCCACACTGTAGGACTAGGACCTAAGTACAATGAACTATGGCAATACATAGAGGAACATCTAACATGGTCCTAGCCAATCAGGAAAGGATTCCTGTGGGAAATGACTCATAAGCTGGAACTTTAGAATGATTAAGGACTAGCCAATAACCAGGGGACTGGGTGAGTATGTGCATGAACGTGCGAGTATATGGGTAGACGGATGTTTTCCTGAAACTGACAGTAGTGTAGTAAGTATGCTGTGTATAGTTCAGTATGGGTTGTGTGTGTGTGTGTGTGTGTGTGTGTGTGTGTGTGTGTTGATAAGGTAGGGGTTAGAAATAACAGCTGAGTAAGGAGTTGGATAATAAAGTTCTTTTTTATTCCATACCAAGCAAAGTGAATGTTATTAAGGGGACAACAGGAAAGTAAAGGTTTTAATCCCCAAGGGGAGAAAGGATAGGGATAGAGATGGGCAACACTGTCAGTTATAAGTTTAGAAAGATTGCTTTCCAGTTACTAACATGTTGCTGGATTGTGGAGAGCCATGAGATATAGCACAAAGCTAATAGGTATTTAAGTCTCAGTAAGAGTTAGTTCTGAGGTTACTCCTGTGTACCCCAATAGGTGTCCCTGTCCTGCAGTACCTGAGAGACAAGGAACATTTTCAGATGATGCACAGCTTCAAGTAGCACCATTCCCTTCTAACCCTGATAGGATTCTCCTTTTATGGGGAAGGTATGGCCGCCAATGCAAAGAGGCTCAAGAAGCTTGACAAGTTTACAGCCTGTAACCATTTCTTCTTTCTGATGCACCTGAAAGAACAACCACCAGTTATTCTGTCTTTTGGGTTGCTGCATCTTTTGGAAGAAAGTCACTTCAGCTCTGTATCGCAAGGCTATGAGGAGGCACAAATCAGGATACATATGTAAACCCAACTATGTAAAAAAGTAAAGGGTAGTTACAAAATGCAAGATAATATTGCTAGGGGTTACACTTTTTTGGAAATTAGATTGTCTGTGTATATTAAATTTTCTTCATGTATAGTCCAATTCAGGAAAAATAAAATGTATAGGTTTCAAAACTTTTTTTTTTGTAAAATAGAAGTATTTCGAGTCCCATCAGAAAGATCTATTACGAATGCACTTTATATCATCAGTGCCTCAAAATATCTCAAGATATTATCATCTCCAGTTCACATCTGGTGAAACTGGCTTTTAACAAGCCTGAGCGAGTTGTCCAGGCTGTCGCAGGGTCAGCCAGTCAACGACAGAGGCGGGCTAGAATTACTTCATGCCCCTCCCCAAACAAAATGTCACTGTACCAGATGCTGTAAAAGGTGCTGAAGATGTAAAGTAAGGAAGATGCAGACCTCTGTCCTTCCTCATCTCAGGTTGCCTCCCATGTTTGTAGGATTTTCTTTCTCACTCTGCCCACAACAGGCAGGAAGTTCTAAACCCAGAGCAGCACAAAAGACCAAGAGGTCTTTTCTAGGAATGTTGTGTCTTGGATCACAACATTCCTAGACAACTAAGCAGTCCATGGTTGTTTCACTGGAGGTAGAGCTCAGTGAATTCCCAAACTGCTATGGAGCTCAGCATGGTGCTTATTGGTTCACGTGGTGATTGTCTACAACCAGCTTTTGAGAAAAAATCCTAAAATTGATATCTGGGATTTTTTATGTTATTGTTCTTAATTACAGTGCCTTGAATGAGATAAAAATTTGCAATTAAATTTTGCTGGGTCAGTCTTGGATTAAGCATCACTGATTTAGAGTCCAGATTCTGCATATAGGATGAAAAGTTTATTTTTCTGCATAGGATCTACTCTTAAAAAACAAGCAAACGAATAAACAAGCTGAGTCAAAGGTTAGTTCACATATGTACTAAATAGCATGCAGTTTGGATACATGAGTATGGAAGGATTGCTTTATATATTCCTGTAGTGAAAAACATTTATAGTCCCACAACTATTCCTAAAAAATGAATTCACATGATGATAAAAAGTATAACATTGTTAAAAAATTCATGTATACCATTTAAAAGTGATTGAGATATAGCTATCAATTTTAAAGCAAGTTAATTGTAGAGCAAAAGTGTGTTAAAGAAAAAGACATCAATCAAAGATTGCCAAGATTTATCTCCAACCACAACTTAAAGTTGATTTCATAAAATTAACCCACTCAGCCACAATTTAAATAGCATTTGGGATTCAGCAACATATCATAGTATATGTCAGTAGCATTTTTCTGAAAATCTGATATAAAAGAACAATAAAATCAAATGGTAGTTTTCATATAATAATCACTTAGGTTTCAGAGTCTGTGAAATAAGTACAAAAAACCCCTCTCTTGGGTTTAAGGCATAAAATGTTTTGGCTATGAAGGACTAAGGTTAAGAAACCACATTTTCACATCTTCCTTTGTAGTGAGAACCAAAAATGACACAAAATCTATTCTGTGATAATAATATCTTTCAGCTTTTTTCATTATTCCCTGAAGATCCAAATATCTGTCATTCTTCTACTTACTAAAATCTTTCCACCAAAGTAAAAATATATCCGTGTTCCAGTTTCCATTTTGTAATATTGCTTCCATCAATCAGACCCACCCCACCACCACAAATAGGCTAACAGGAACGTGTGAAATAAGTCGAGTCATTCAGGTAATAATAAGAAATATATGTAAGTTTTCAACACAAGAGTGTCTGTCTTCAGAGTGTTCACACATACCCCTATGAACCTCCATGGAAGAGCCTGCAGCTTGTAAAAGTCTAGTCAAAATTGATAAAAGTAGCAGTGTTCCACTGGTAAAGTTATCTCCCAGAGCTGGCATTTGCTTTCATGCCAAATCTATTAGATTGTTTTGATTTAGCACAATGGTTAGTATCTTAAAAATTACTATAAGCTCCAAATGTTATTACAACTTAAATAATGAGGAAAAACACCTAAATTGTTAGGATGATTAGAGGTTTAAAAAGTAATATGCTAAATCCAAAACTGCCCCATAATCAAGAACCAAGTTTATAAAATAAAAGGAAGATAAGGTATCACATTCCAATTTTTTTAAAATTGCATTTAGATATAAAACTAAATGAAATAGAAAATCAACAAAAATAGAAAAAAATCAGTAAAACCAGAAGCTGGGTTTTTGTTAAGTTTAATAAAATTGACAAACTAGAAAAATTATCAAGAAAAAAACGAGGTCATAGATTATCAATATAAAAAAGGACATCGCTTCAGATCTTACAACTATTAAAAAGATAATAATGATATAACATGAAAATGTTTATGCTAATATACTTCACAACTTAAAAGAAATGGACAAAGTCTTTGAAAAATACAAACTACCTGAGTTTATTTGAGAAAAGGGATAACCTGAAAAGTCATATTTATTAAAGAAAAAAAATTATATTATAAAATCATTTGACAAAAAAAAGCCCTCAAGATTTAGGTGGTTTCACTGGTGAATTCTACCAAATATTAAGCATTAAAAAAAAATACCTATACCCCACAAACTCTTCCAGAAAATAGAGGAGAAGGAGCAACTTTCCAATTTACTGTGTAAGACCTGAAATATTCTGATAACGAAACCAGGTGAAGACATTAAAAAGAAAGAACCCTACATCAATGTATTAGGCTGATGATATTTAAATATCCTTCATGAATATACATGCCAAAAAAAGATTTTTTAAAATATTTAGTGGGTGAGCGAGGTGGAGGAGGCTATAGGGGGCATAGATGGTGATAGATGGAGACTTGACTTGGGGTGGTGAACATACAATACAGTGTACAGAAGAAGTGTAGTTGAGTTGTATAGAGCTGTGCAACTGAAATCTGTATAATTTCGTTAACCAGTGTCACTCCGATATGTTCAATTTAAAAAAACAACCAAACAGAGGAAAAATTTTTTAGCAAATAAATACAGTATATATACATATGGAGTACAGAAACTAAATGCAAAAACAAAGATTATGAAACCACTAGGAGAAGGTAAGACATAAAAAACACAAAACATAAAACAATTCATAAATTTTCCTCAAATTAAATATTTTCTTTTCAAGGGATATTTTTAAGAAATGAAAAGCAAAGCCAAATATTGAGGGGAAATATTAGCCAAACATATAGCTGATAAAAGACTTGCATCCAAAATATGTAAAGAAATCTTATAAACCAATAATTATAAGACAAACTACTTTATAAAAATAGGCAAAATATTTGAATATTCACATTATCATCAATACATATGAATAGCAAATAAGCACATGAATTATGTTTCATATCATTATTCATTATGAAAATGTAACATAAAACCACAATTAACTATCAGTACACACGGGTGGGTAAATTTTTTTAAATGACAATACCAAGTGTTGATGAGGATAGAGAAATTTCATATATTTCTATTGGGAATGCAAAATGGTACAGCCACTTACACATCATATGACCCAGGAATCTGACTCCTAGATATTTAAGAGAAATAAAAATATATGGCCACAGTATGTTAGTGTTCATGACAGCACTGTGCATAGCACCACAAAACTCAGAACAGCCCAAATGTTTGTGAACTGGTAAAAGATAAGCACACTGTGGTATAGCCATGCAATGTAATGCTGTTCAGCCACGGAAAGGAAGAAATTATGAAGGCATGCAATAAAACAGATTAAGCTCTAAAGTACTGTTAAGTGAAAGAAGATAGACATAAAAGTCTGTATACCACAGGGTTACATTTATATGAAATTTTCAAAATGGCAAAATTGTACTGACAGAAAATAGGCCAGTGACTGCGAGGACTGGTTTGGAGACAAGATTGACTGCCAAGGGGCAGCAGGCAAGTTTCTGAGTCATTGGAAATGTTCTGTATCTTGACTGGCGATCACATCAGTGTATACATTTGTTAAGTTCATCAAGTTAAACCCTTAAAACATTGGATTTTAGTTTATGTAAGTTATACCTCAATAGAGGTGACTTTTAGAAGAATAAATGTATTACTTAAAGGTTCCTAAGGTTGTCTAAGGTGGAATGTTAGGCTGATGATATTAAAACAATTTTAATAGGCCTCCAACCAAGTTGGAGAAATAAAGGGGTGCTCATAAACATTTGAGACAAAGGGAACTTGCACAGAATTGAAAAGTTACAGTTGGAAAATTAAATCAGTAGGATTTTGGCAGTAGGGAGGTTAAAAAATGAGGGAGATAAAAGGGAGAGTAAGACTAAGCAATAAAAAAGGGGGAAAACAAGGGGTAGAAAGAGAAGATGAATATGAGGGACCTCAACATTCTAACATAGTAAGATTTGCAAAGCTCTTTCTAAATCTACTTTCATGAATTATGTACAGATTCCAGAGGCAGGATATGGATTTCTTGACATGGACAGTTCTTGTGCTTTCCTGAAACAACAGGACAAGCTTCAGAGGACACCCCTTCTCTCTGCCTGTGGCAGAAGGGAGAAAAGTTCAAACAATGCTTAATTGTTTTATAGCTGAATGGATTTTAGGGAATGTTTCAGAATTAAAGGCAAGCAAAGCTCATTGAAGGGCAAGCTTCAAATTCCACCTACCCATAAGGATTGGAGAAATTGAATGCTTTGCTGAAGAGAATAGATTTCAAAATGGAAATGAGCAATTTTAAAATAGTATGTGGTGATAGAAAAGGTAGAATGGAAGACATCAAAGGGTCTAAAAAGCAAAACAGGAAAATATTTTGTCAAGCGATTTCAAAAGAGGTCTATATTTTCACAATAAAAAATAATTGGTTGTAAGATGAGCTCATTAAAAAGATCCTTAACTAGCTTCTAGAAATAGAAACCTCAACACAAAGTAAAGAAGCCATGAGGAATGTCTCACAAGCAGCCAGCTGGTAACACCATCAGGGACAGAAGTGAGAACTGGGCTAGGAGAAGGGATGGGGGTGGGTAGGGCTGTAGGGAGGAATGTGGGGCTAAGGAGAACAATAACCTTTAATCTCCTAATGGTCACAGTGGAAGGCTTTTGGAACCGTTCGTCACAAATTACGAGTGACAGGCTGAAGTGGGGAGGGTGTGGAGGTCGACCCTAGTTATAAAAAACAGCTATAGTTATAAAGGTATAATCATAAACAATGAGTCCATAAATTCGAGTATTTTACTATGGCACAAAACTTGATGCCCTGCTCCACTCAGTGTTCCCACGCTACATCTTGCCATTTCCTCCCCACCTCGATGCATTCTGTGGACAATAAAACCCAAATTCACCTTTGTTTGTCCCTTTCCATGTGTCATTTTGCCTCTGCCTTGAATATATTTTCCTTTCAACTATAACTTTTTTGGAAAAAAATTTTTCAGATGTACCTTCACTCCAGATTGAATTATGTTGAGTTACTGTAATTCTTCCAATAAATACAAGTAACACCACTTCTATTGAACATGTGTTGTTTTCAAATTGTAGTTGTTGGTTTACACATTATTCCTAATCTTCATTAAAAAAGCTAATCAGGCAGGTACAATAATCTTTAAAGCAATCTGGGGCACAGGGAGCTTTTGTGAAGTGCCTGAGGTCACACACCTGGTAATTGTTGAGATTTGAGCCCAGATGTGACTCAAGAGAACACATTCTTGTCCATTCAACTAGGCTACATTTTGCACTAACCTTACATACTGTAATTATTTTTTTACATGTCTATATCTCTGTGAACTCTTCCTGGTTAGGATATGACTATACATCTTTGTCTCTCAAATACCAAATAGAGTACCTACTCAGTGTTTAATAAATGTTTTATAATATATGGATGGAAGAATCAATGAATGATAAGTGAATAAATGAGTGAATGATAAGCATGAAAACAAAGCAGGGATGTCAGTTACGTAATTAAAATATATAACAGTATCAAGCTCTAAAAATCCAATTTAGTGTTTAAATCTTTTTAAAAACTAATTTAAAATAAAACACACAAATGTAAACATATCAAAGTCCAAGGTGATATAAACCACTTCCATAAAAACGTATGCTGCCAGACTTGTTTTGATCAAGACCTTGGCAGAAAATTTCTCCTGACACAGCTGTGCCTTTGTTTGAACTTCAATATATATGTGTCACTGGTCCTTTTTTTTAAAAAAAAAAAAGTTATTGTATTTTTCCCATTACTATTTAGTATAACTTTGTCATTGGTTCTGAAGAAAATTGCTTGACATATTGACTTGATACTTCTACTTCTACGAAAACTCCTATTGCTGACATAGTCCTGAATGACAGAAAAAGTGAAGTGAATTGCTTGGGTAATGAATCACCAATCTGAGGAAATATAGCAACATGATTTATCCAGATGAACTGTAACTATTTATACACCAGGTTTGTGTGCCTGATGCTTCAAAAGAAAAGCCTATAAACAATAGATAAGAGTTTGGTTTGGAGCAAGGAAAGATTTCTTGATTAAGGTCTAGCTTCAGAAGATGGGAAAAGTAATTCTCAAATCCATTTTAAGAGTCTGGAGTCCAGGCATCTTTTATTGTCAGGGGAAGGGAGCTGAGAGAACAGGGGTGCGTGCGGGTGGCAGACAGGTACATGTGGAAGGGGATCCCAGGAAGAGTATGAAATTGCTGATCTGAGTCCAGTCACGGACACTCCTGTGAATCTTTGAAAAACAGTTTCAAAGATTTGTGCCCATTTCCCCACCTCTTCACTGACCAGGGCTACCAAAGCCTCAAGCAGAATTCCTCCAGTTAATTAGCATATCAGTAGCAGGTGCTATTAGCTTGCAGGCAATCAGAGAGAGGAAGAATTTCATTCCATCACAGAACTAGCACAGTTCTTCACTTTCTGTGGGTGAGGGCTAGGCTTTTCCAAATGAGCAGCAAACAGCAGCATATGTTAGGCTGTATCATTGTTTGCAATATTCACCTTCTCTTTACCTGTGAGAAGATTCCATGTCTCAGCCCATGCTGTCCTCTTTGTAGTTGTTATATATTTCTCTGCTGTTTTAACACCAGGCTTAACCATTAGACTTGCTTTGACCAAGGACCTGTGAAGACATTGCCAAGGGGGACAAGGAGCACATGCTGTTTGCCAAGTCTGAGCAGCAGCTTTAGGATGCATCACTTGTCTCCACCAGCCTTTTTGTTCTTCCCAAGCTATGAAAATGGCACGTTGCATAAAAAGGTTGGAATAAGAAGCCACATGCAGCTGAGCCAAGCAGAGCCAAACGCTGACCCACAAATGCTGACATGGAACTTGAGCAAGAAATAAATGTTTGTTTCTGTAAACCACTGAGATTTGGGGGTTGTTTGTTACCTCTGCAAAGCAGACTAATAGATAGGAATTTAATGAAAATAAAAGAACAGTGTTTCATTTTTCTTATGAAAGCCTCCTCCTCAATGCTGCATAGAATTTTGTTCTTTGTGTCCCAAAGGAGCACTGCTTGTACCCAGAGTCTTAAATAAATCACTGCAGCCCTTCTATCAGTACTTTATATGCCAATTTGAGGTGACATTGGCTTTCAGGTCACTTTTTGTTCACAAATGACAGAACTCAAAATTACAACCAAAACAAACAACAAAAACCTCCTTTAGATATCACTTGCCAAAAAATACCATTGCGTATCAATTTATGCACATAGGAAACAGTAGTGGTTACCAGCCCTCTAGTCGTACGCACAGCCAAACTCTGAAACCCATCCAGAGATGCTCTAGGATTGCCTGCTCTATCCCTTTCTTATGGATGAGGAAACTGAATTTCAGAGTGATTACCGTTATAAATTCCCAACATCACTGTAATGGGCTGAACTGTGTCCTCTCCAAATTCATAGGTTGTAGCACTAGCTCCCAGGACCTCAGAATGGGACTCTATTTAAAGAGGTGACTACATTAAAGTAAGGCCATTAGGATGGGCCCTAATCCAATCTAAGTGGTACTCTTATAAGAATCTGAATTCACAATGAGACACTGTGAAAAGACCACGTGAGAATACAGTGAGAAGTCAGCCATCTGCAAGCCGAAGAAAGAGGCCTCAGAAGAAGTCAAACCTGCTGACACCTTGATCGGGGACTTCTAGCCTCCAGAACTGTAAGAAAATAATTGTCTGCTGTTTTACCACTTAGTCTGTAACACTTCGTTATGGCAGCCCTAGCAAACTAATACAATCACAGAGTTAATAAATAGCGAAGATACATTTTAAACTTGGTCTGCAAAACTCCAAATCTTTGATCTTTTCACGCTAGTGATTTCTTGCCTCTTTTTAACCAATAGTAATTTAATGTTTGCGTTTATCTATAGAGAGATGGGAGCTTAATAATAGCTCAACCAGCCCTTATAGAGCACTTACCATGTGTTACTATGTGAATAGCTTTGCATGTAAACAGGCTGGTTCATACTATGAGAAGCAAATGAATTGATAAGTAAGGGAGGTCGACTGTTTTTTGAAGTCCTGCTTACCACTTCAACTTCAATTAAACTCAATTTCCTTTTGGACAAAAACAGACTATTCTAAATTGGATACCCCTTCAAAGATTTTTTTTATGGAGTCTTGGGTTTATATCTCTCTTGATCTTATCAATTTTTCAATTGTTTATGTTTGTTCCCATTCTATATACTGATTTCTTAAATATAAAAAACTCTTTTCATTTCTTTATTCTCACCACCCTGAGTAGTATTTTTTTCTTCAACTGAGACTTTATAGTTGTTTGTTACCATTTCTTATGAAAGAATACTGTCTTGATAGAAGATGATATCCTGTATTTTTCAGAACATAAGATGCATCTACGTTTTAGAGGAGGAAAATAGGAAAAAGAAATTTGAAGCAGAAAATGTGGTAAAATATTTAATAACATAAATAACATAATATTTCACCAATGTAAATGTAAACAGAACGCAAGAGCAGCATTAACAACCATTATTCCTCCCAAATTTGGGGAGGCAGAAGTGCATCTTATAGTGTGAAAAATACAGTAACTGACTTGAAATAGTTCTCCATTAAATGTGTCATCCCAGAGTGCGCAAAATTCTCTTTCCTTAGAAGGAACTGGTTCACCTCAGTGTGTACCAAAGGTTTCTGAGCAATTATGGGGAAAGTTTTACTGAAATACAAAATATTATGAATCAGATAGACAGCAATGATCTTGTTTTCACCACATTTTTGCCACCAACATGGAACTTTCCTTATACTGTTTTAACTTAAAAATCTGCTATCAGAGATTTTTAAGTTGAGAATCAAAGAAGGGTCATGGCATATTTGAAAAAAGTTTAAGGGCTAAGATAACATATAGTCCTCCTTTGATAAGTATTTGTTAAATGATCAGAGGTAAATATCAGATAGTCTATGCTTCTCCTTTGGTACCACAATCCCCTCTCACAACCACCTTATTTTTTTTACTTCTTATAAGGTCCTCTTAAGTAAGTCACCACTTTCACAGACCCCACCTGACCACCTCCAATTTAGTCTTTTTTCCACTCCAGATAGACTTCCAGACTCACCACTGCATTGACACTTCTCAACAAGGTTATTGATGACTCCATGTTGCCAAATTCAATGAATACTTCTAATTTTTTTCAACTGCCAATGAATTTTCACACAGTGGACTACTCCACCATTCTTGAAACACCTCTCCTCATAGGCTTCTAAAATAGTCATGTCTCTTCAGGTTGCAAGTAATAGGAACACAACTCAAACCAACTTATTTAAACACAAAAGGCATTTATTGGCTTTTTTATCCAGGAAGTTCAAGGAATGATGCTAGCTTTAGGCACCACTGGATGTAAAGGTTCAAACAATATTATCAGAAATCTATTTATTTCTCTCTCTCTCTCTCTCAGCTTATATTTCCGCTGTTATCTTTGTTAGACAGGTCACTCCACGTGGCAACAAAGAAGGCTCTCAGCAGTTCTGGGCTTAAATCAGTCATTCTTCTCTTCACTGGCTTCAGTTAAGGAGGGAAAGAAACATGACTATTTCTCGTGAGTATTAGCAGAAGTCATGGGAAAATGTCAACTTAGCAAGCTGACTGCTATGTCCAACCTAGGGCTGGTGAGGAGAGAAGTGTTAGGAGAGATTCAGCCCCACCTGGACTACGTGGATTGAGATGCAGGGAAAAATATTCAGCCTACAAACAAAACAAAACAAGAGAACTAACACATCTTTCATAGCTTTTATAACAGTCCTCTCTCTTTTTTTCTTCTTGTATCTCTGCCTGTTCTTTTTTGGTCTCTTTTGTTGGTTTTACCTTCAAGTGTCTGACTAACTCTGAGCTTTGCTATGGATCCTCTTTTTTATTATCTTCCTAGCTATTGTCTAGAATTCTTTTATGTCCACAGTTTAGATTTACTCATGAAGTGGATGACTCCTCCAAGTTATGTCTCCAGAAACACTCTCTCCCCTGAGTAGCCAATGAAGGCTTCTAACTGCTTATTTGAAATTTTCACATGCATTTCAAAATAATGCCCTTGATATCCCCCCAAACCTTTTAATTTTCCCCACTTTTTAACATCTTATTAAATGCCATCAACATCTATCAGTTGGTTGTTCAATACAAAAATGTAGTACACACCTTTGTCTCCTATCTTTTCTTCAATTTCCATATCTAATTCATCAAAAAATCACACAAATTACAGCTCCAGAATACATTCAAATCCATCGATGTACACTGCCATCACCTTTTCTAAGCTACTCTAATTTCTCACCTAAACAAAGCAATAGCCTACTAAACTGAATTGTCTACTTCTATTCTCCTTCCTCTGTAATCCACTTTTCTACTCAACATTTGGAGTGATATTTTTAAGCATCTCTCACCTCAAGCCTTTAGACTTTGTATCTCTCCCTATAGTACTAGAGCCATGTAGGTCTCCTTTTTGTTTCTCTGGTATGCTAATCTACTAGCTACTTCAAAACCTTTACTGTTACTCTTTCCACTGCCTGGAATGCTCTTTCCCCAGATCTTTGGACTTTTCAGTTCTTTACTTAAACAGAACTGAAACATTTCCACTGTGCGGGGGACCCTGTCCTGGGCGCCAGATGTGGGGGGGCTCCTCCCGCAGAGCCCATCCCTCCGTCACGGATGAAAATAAAAACTACCAAGACATCTTCTGCTTGGGGAGGAAAGGGGTCAAACTCTCAGAGGAGAAAGACCCAGAGCCCCATCCTCACTAGGCTTTTATTGGGCTCCAATACACCGGAATACAAGTTTAACATGTCAAAGAAATCTGAGGGCTTAATCCGAGCCAGTGTTTGTCAGGAAGGGGGGTTGCCAAACTTTGGGAGACATACTCATTTCCTCCTGGGACACTTATCACCTAAGGAAGAGCACTCTTAGCAAAGCAGGTTTCACAGAACTTTAGGAATTCTTTCTTATGTCCGGATCACCCAGGGAGCCGTCCTGGCCAGCACAGGGCTGCACCACTCGCCCCCACAGTTTCAGGCTTTAAGGCAATTAGGAAGCAGGAGACATCTCCCAGATGGAAATGAGGACTCGGGCTATGTCAGAATAGCCAGGGGGCGAGGGTCCATCACATCCTCTTTGCTGCAACCCCCCCGAGTCCTTCCATGAGGCCTCCCAAGTGGTTGTGTCTAGCTTAGGTTGCCCCTCCCTTGAGGAGTCTTACCCGTCATTGACTGCCAACCAAGCAATGGGGCCAGAGATTGATGAGGCAGAAGCAGTGCTCCT
Source organism: Glossophaga mutica (assembly GCA_039655065.1). Classification (NCBI taxonomy): domain Eukaryota; kingdom Metazoa; phylum Chordata; class Mammalia; order Chiroptera; family Phyllostomidae; genus Glossophaga; species Glossophaga mutica. Next base: position 83,585,819 of record CM077304.1, read on the forward strand.
GCCAGGGAAATAAGCTTTGTCTCCTTAGTAGGTCACGTCCTTGTGACAGAACAGACCCAGATGAAGTGGGTCCCTTGGGCTCTTACACAGCCCACCATGGGGTGAGGGTTACAACTCCTGAAACCAGGCTGAACGGTCCACAACACCACTGTACCTAAATGTATTTCTTCATTGACTTTTTTAATCCGTTACTCAGTGGACAGAATGTTAGCTCCATGAGCATATGGACCTTGTCTACTTTGTGTATCACTCAATTGACAGCATCTAGGACAGAGCTTAGGCATTCAAAATCCATTTGAATGAATAAAGATCCCCATTTCTTTCCTTCACAGACTTTTTTACAGTTCCTTTCTTGCTTACTTGTTTACTGTTTAATGACTACCTTTTCCACTAGAATGTAATAGCCATAAAAGCATGATCATCTCACTATCTACAGTGCCTTGTACTTAGTAGGCACTTAATATAGTACTTACTGAATGAATAGTTGCATTAATGCTTATTAGTGATTGCTTCCTGAATTTAAGCAGAGACCATTACTAATAAAGCATTCATCTTGGCTCTCCCACCAAAAGAAGAAAGTTTACTAGTAATGATATAAAAGGAATACCTACGTCTTGCCCAACACTTTCCATTTTGGATTAGGAATTAGAAATGTTCATCATTACGACTAAATTATATGGTTGGGTACAAATTCTGTAAAAGGGCATACAGGACCTTTATTACCAGACTCTTGCTTTCTCACATTCTATATTCTTATAGACACCCTGTATATACCAATAACACTAATCTCTTAGTATTCCTTGGTCTTTTGTACCTGAATGCCTTTTTGTATTTTGTTTCCATATTTCCTCTCCTTCTTTTGTTAACCTAGAGAATTACTATTTACTAAGCATAAATGTCTAATCTGTGGAAGCCTTCCCCAAATTTTGGCTCTTCCTTCTCTGCTTTCACAATATTTTTGCATATGCTTATAACATTTATTAAATTGTATTTACATACGTGCACATGTATGAATATATAAAAATATGTGTTTGTGTCTTGTTTTAAAATTTCTGTTCCTTTTCCTCTCCTAGACTCTCAGTTCTCAAATTCTGGGCTTTTGTCTCACTTTTTTATCCGTGTCTGGTGTGGCTCAGTGTATTGAGTGCTGGCCTGTGAACCAAAGGGTTGCTGGTTTGATTCCCAGTCAGGGCACATGTCTGGATTGCTTGCTGGCCACGTCCCCAGTAGGGTTGTGCAAGAGTCGACCACACGTTGATGTTTCTCTTCCTCTCTTTCTCCTTCCCCTCCCCTCTCTATAAATAAATAAAATGTTTTTTAAAATAAATAAATAAACTTTAATTACTGCTGTGTCACTGGCACTTAGTTGGTACCAACAAAAAAGGTGAAAATAAAGTTAATATGGCAGACAAATTTTATGCAAAATTAGCCAGGATAATTTGTTGTAGTCAATCAATTGAAAAGGCAAAAAATTATTTCAACATATTTTATGTCATTTATAACTTTTTTCCAAACCCTTCCACATCAACTATCTCATTTTCCTTCATGACAAATATGTATAATGAATCATTTCTGTATTTCACTGAAGCAGAGATAGGTTAAATCATTGGTCCATGGTCAACAGCTAATAATTGATTAATTTAATTAAAAACAAACAAACAAACAAACAAACAAAAAGACTTTTATCTCCTAACACCTGGCCACATACTCTTCCAACTACACCAGGACAGCAGACAGTCATTTTTAACTTCAGTTCAAGACACAATCACTACTGTGCTGATATGATAGTGATTCTAAAGAGGCCATTGGTTACCAAGTAGGAAAAATAATATTCGACTTGAATAGTAATAAAAAAGGTATAATTTTAAATTATTGAATCCAGCATTAAAATCTATTGTGGAGGGAATGTGATAAAGTGAGTTGTCTCTATTTTATTGATTTAAAAATATCCTTGGAAAATAATTTGGCTGAATTTTGTAAGAATGTTAAACCATTTAAACACTTCATAAACCCACTTCTTAGAATATATGTCATAATAATATGAGACATAGCTTTATACACAATAATGTTTGTTATAATAGTAATAATATTTATAATAGTAGTAAAAATTGAAACAATCTAGATATACAACAATGAGAAATGACTAGGCAATCTGAGATATGAGTGAATGTTATGATGGCAATAATTACATTTACAAACCAATTTTAGTATTCAGAAAATCTTTGTGTTAATTTTAACAAGATACTATAACACATGTTTTCATAATCTTATACTTTAGAAATACTCATAGAATGAAAATTAAAAATAGATTAAATGTAAATGATATTTTTCTTTTGTTTGTGAGACAAGAATTTTTTTGCTTTCTACAAAAGCTTTTAATTTTTTAAATTTCATTATTTATTTATTTTAATTTATTTTAGTTGACACTCTTACAGATGTCCCCGTTTCCTCCCCCTTTCCCTTCTCCATCTATACCCCGCACCTCCCCGTCCCTCTGGCTGTCACCACACTGTTGTCTGTGTCCATGGGTTATGTATACATGTTCTTTGGCTAATTCCTCCCCCTTCTTTCATCTAGTTCTTCTCCACCCCCTTCCCTCTGCCCACTGCCGGTCTGTTTTACGTGTCACCTCATTTCTATTTTGTTCGTCAGTTTATTGTGTTCATCAGATTCCACATGTAAGTGAAATTGTATGGTGTTTGTCTTTTCCTGACTGGCCTATTTCACTTTGCATAATAATCTCCAGGGGATTTTAAATATTAATTTGTATAACAGCAAAGAAATAAATACCTTTAATGTTTTTCAATACATAACAAGCTTTAAAACACCACAGCAGCATACTTGCTACAAATGACAAAAAGGTTAAAACTAAAGGAAATTTTAATCTCCCTATTGTCTAAGAAATTTGACTGCTCATTGAAACTTTGTCATCGCTGTGGGGAAGGAAGGGTCAAATGACGCAGCTAGTGAGAAAAGTCAGAGACGTTACTGGCACCCAAGGAAGAGTGAGGCTGCAAAAATCAGAAAGAAGAGAGACTTCAAAGCTGTAGTATAAGGCAAGTGCCCATCTCCCCGATGACATCAAGTGACATTCAGAACAAAATTTTCCACCTAAATTATTTAGTATGCTGTGCCTCTTTTCTTTTTCCACCTTCTCTTATCCTTATTGGTGTTTATATTAAATCTCCTAAATCTTTTATCTAGTGACCATGTAATATGATCTTTGTAACTTCCCAGTGCTCAAATGTGTGGTGCTTATCGCAGAGTAAGCTCTTTCAAGTTTCTGGAATTGAATCAGATAAGCATTTCATAAGGTCTCAGACTAGGGGAGACTGAAGACGAAAGCAGATTTTTAGGAAAGTGAATGTGGTAGTGATGCATAAATTACCTTAAGTTAGGAGAAGCAGGGTTTAGGAAGTGTAGATGAGCACGGCTGTAGTAAGTAGGGTACAAAGGGTCCTTTTAGGGTGGCGACAGGACTGAACTAAAGGAAGAGCGATGGTGAATGGATTAATAACATCTACAGCATGGATACTGACCAGCTGGAAGAGATTCTGCCGCACAGGAGTTCTGGAGGACTCATGAAGCAGGGTCAGGTGTGAGCCCTTAGGCTGCCGGATGTTGTAAAGCTGTTGGGGAGGTCCAGGAGAAAGGACGCAGTGGCCAGGTGGTGGTGAGCACTTAGGGGGCTCCAGGCAAAGGTAGAAGGAAAAAATTTCAGGCAGTACAGGAGCAGAAATGCACATCACCAGAGGTCTATCTTGGATAGAAAGGGCAATTGCAAAGATGATTTGAGAAGAATGAGTTAGGAAAACTTCGCAACTGATTAAGAGACAGCAATTTGAAAAACAGAAGTATTAAAGAAGCTTTTAGTAGTTATTAGGGAGAATATTTTTTCTTTTAACAAAAAGAAAAATAGAGCCTGTTTTGATGGTAAAAATGGAATTGGTTTTGGATAGTAGGACATATAAGTGAAACTAGTCAAAAGCAAGCTAGAGATACAGAACTTAAGATACTCACTTAAGTGAGACTAGCATTTGAACAAACCAAAATGGAGAATAACCTCCATCCAGAGGTGCTAACTGGGGAAGCCCAAGGAGGAAAATCCTCTGAAGTTTGCAAAAAATAAAAAAGAGAAAGAGAGAGATCTTAGCAGACAATGTCATGGATTGCTTAAATTAGGAGTCTTTGAAGAGTTGTTTTCTTCTATTTTTCTGGTTTCCATATTTTCAACAACAATCATGCCATTCCTTTTAAAAAAAAAAAAAGATATTATTGATTTATTTTAGAGAAAGGGTAAGGAAAGGAGAAAGAGAGGGAGAGAAACATCTATGTGTGGTTGCTTCTTGCATACCCCCAACTGGGGGCCTGGCCTGCAACCCACACACATGCCCTGACTGGGAATTGAACAGCGACCCTTTGGTTCACAGGCCTGCACTCAATCCACTGAACTACACCAGCCAGGGCTCATACCATTACTTTTGTAAATGGAGAAAATATTTACTGTTAAATCTGATTTTATTTTCACCAAATATATTATGTAGAGTAGTATACTTCAAAGTGTGACCTAAATCACAGGCCTAGCTAATTAAAATTATTACTTTTTTTTTTTGGTTTGAGCCCTAATAAATCAGGATCTCAGTGGATGGTGCCCAGTAATCTGCATTTTTAACAAGCTTCCCAGGAGACTCTTAAGCACATTGAAGTTTGAGAACCAATGATCCAGAGCGCAGCAGCACAGCACCTAGGGACAGTTCCTTATCTCTGCTGGCCTTGATGCTAATCGGTGTGCATTGCTTCCATCTGGAGCTTGGGGCCTGGCTCAGCTTCACTGAACACAGAGCTTTCTCCAGCTCCCAAATGCTTTTCGGAATTTCTACTGTGTTTCTGCCTCAGACAGATTACTCAGTAAACCATTTTGGTTAATGTGTACACTGAGATAAAGCAACTAGCTCATTAAAATTGTTTGTTCTCTTTAGGGGATAGAGTCTTGAGGGTTTTTTTTTTTTCCTTGACTGTTACCATCTTTTACTTGTCTCATCATAGTACAAAGTGTTCCTTTATTCTTTGATTTTCTCCATTAATAATGGTCATGAGAGGAGCAAAAACAAGCCTCATTCACAGAAACGTGTATGGTTGCAAACAATAAGATGACCTCCAAGGTGACCCAGGTCTGCCATTCTTTGAAGAAAAAAAAGGAGCAGTCAACGCTTAGTGACTGTATTTACACATATTGCACACAGCCTTTGTCCAGGACCTGCAACCTCGCAAACTAAATTAATTAACATTGAAAAGATAATAATACTCCTTTTTTAAAATTGTGGGAAATCATTAAAAGATATGTAATTCCTGCTTGGGGAAAAAGATTTCAATTCAGATTCTTTGAGAGGGTCATTAAAATGTGCAAAATCGTTCTTACTGGGAAAAGGCGTTTTTTAAAGCCAGGTTTTCCTTTATTCTCCACTCAATTGTAGATATCCCCTTGAAGATTAAAACACCTTTTAAAATTGTACAGTGAGGAACTAAAGGCAGTATTGAAATCACACATTGAGGTATGGTAACAAACAGTGGTAAGGGTTATTTTCTCACATTGATGCCCTCTAGCAAGATCAGAGGCAAGGTTATAAATTCCCAAATGGAACCAGTTAGCTGCAGTATCCAGCATGTGGTACTAATGAGTCTAAGGTCAGGGTTCAGTTCCCGAACAAGCTGGTTAGCGTGACAAGAGCAATGGCCTCCCCAGCCTGGCTGTGCAAAGCATTAGTCACCTAAGGATGTTTTCTTATGTGTGTTATGAATTTCTGGGCCTTATTCCAGACCAACCAAATCAAACTTCCTTGAAGTAGGGCAAGGAACCTATACTTTTAAAGAAATCCCCCAGTAATTCTAATGCCAGTCAGGATTTTTGGAATCAATAACCTCAGAAGAGCCAGTACAAGTAACAAGTAACCCAACAGGACTGCCTGATGGTCTTTGCAACACAAAACTTTAAATTCTAAAACGTGTGTCAACGGAGAACCTTCAAAATTTCCAGTGAAGTTTGTCCTTCTGCAAACATGGATTGAATTTCTCTGTAGAAGCCAGGAATCCAGAAAGATTTCAAGAGTTAACAAGGCAAACCTGGCATCTTTTAAAAAGCCCTTCCTTTCACCTGCCTCTTTGTGTTTACACATCACTGAGCTTTTAAATGCTGACAGATGGGACTTACCTTTCCTCACACAACCTAAGACACCCAGGAGAACCACCTTCTGTCCTGGGAAATGGACACTGATTCCAGTTCAATCCTATGAAACGCTCCGCTCTGAGAGTAGTGATCAACTCCCCTGAACTTCCCCAGATACGCTTCTGGAAGAATGAAAGAGAGAGGATATCTTCTCTGGCAAGTTCAGAAGGTTGTCATGACTGGAATATTTCCAAACGCAGAAATCATTCCCTGGCCAAGACCAGAAGAAACCAGGTGGTCCTGAGGGCAATCATGTGAAACCAAACTGAATGACAAATCCGTATCTCTGCTGAGAATTTGTACTGGGACAGAGAGGAGGGGCTCCGTCCGAGGCAGCCTAGAATAGGGGAACGGGAAGTGAGCGAAATGAAAAGCCAGAAAAACTAGTATGTAGTATAAAAAACAAAACAGCAGCAAAGAACATCATTTTTCAAATCCTGGCCAGCAATGCTGGGGTAAAGTATATATAATCTGACTGTGTTTGTTATATTTTTCAAGTAAAATGGATAACAAAAAGCTCTCAGATTTAAACACAAATGCACTGAGATTGGGAAGACCAATTTATCTTAAGGCACAAAATAAAATTCATGTCCTTTCTTTTCAGTTTTAAGGCAATTTTAATAAAAAGTTTAGGTTTGAAAAAGCTCAATTTTTAAAGGTTTCTTCTACTTTTGAAGCTAGAATTAGCCTCCCTTCTGTCAGAAATTGGACAGAACCTTCAGACCTAACCCAGCTGGCTCAGCAAATATTTCCTTAAATGCAAATAACACACCCATTCCATTGCCCTCTATCATGCTAAATCTAGAGCTAAGGAAATCAGCCTTTGCAAAGTGTGGCAGCTGTAGCTGACATTCACCCACCATCCTGCCTGTTACATATTTGGATTTCTTTTTTTGTTTTTAAGATATGTTTTCTCGCAATGCCTCCTGTTCTAGATAAGCAAAAGCGGGTGGAGGGAGGCTGGTGCATTGCATCACACACTTTGGAAAAGTCGCCAGGCACCCACAGCCCTTGGGAGTCAATTCTTTCTAATGCAATGTCCTTCTGTATAGAATGTTTACATTAAAGGAGTTTCCACTCTGTTATTAGAGCAAAGTGATGCATAAAATCATCCTCTTTGTGAATTCTGCAGGGTTTTTGAGTCATCAGGCTGCAAAAAGAGAAGCCTGATTGGTCTCATTTTGAGACAGTCAACCGCAAACATCACATTACTTGCCCTAAAATCACATTTCTTATTTATTAAATGTCAAATTTTTTTGTCCATCTTCTCTCACTAGACACAAAAGAGGGAACTGTGGGTAGATGAAAGTTCTGCCCATAAAGTGGATGTTACTACAGTGCAGTGTGGTTATATCATGTGTGCCCAAAGGATAAAGAATTCAGGTGTGAAGTGGTGTGGCAAGAGTTGCAAATTAAGTAAGCTGTGCTTGGGGGTTTTCCCTTTAGTGTGCTGCAGTAACATGCCCGTGGCTCCGGGGAACTTCATGATTAAGTTGAAACGAAGCACTCATTCCTCATATTAAATGTAGCAGAGGAGAGATTATTAAATATATCTTGGCAATTAATTACCTGCGATACGCCCTTTCTTCACAGCTTTGGTGTCAGGTATGTGGGAGAGTTAAAATATTTAATGGCACCTACTTTGTTGTAGCAGTTTAATGCCTCAGCATTGCACCAGAGTCTGTAACCTGTGTGAAGAATTTGTAAAGGGTTTCATTTTGACACCTCCAGAGGAAGGGATTTTTTTTTAAACTTTGGTGCAATAATCCTACCTTTCTTTGAATATAGGGACATTTGCATCTTTCTTTGAACATAGGGAAATTAAGAAAATCTGCCAAATATATACTAGATTAACTGCAATTTGGAGGAAAAATACTTCTTACTACTCCTGCAGTCTTTCCTTGATTAGGTACAGCAATTTTCCTCATGCCCACCAACCTATTGGCTCAGATCCTGAGAGACATTCCTTCCAGATAGCGAAGAAAGACTGAGGGTAAGCACCCAGTTGCTTCTGGCTCATTTCCATGTATTCTGCTAGCCACTCTGTATCTTCAATCACCTGAGATCCGATTACTTTTCCCAGTCTTGCTGACTTCCTATTTTCTAGACATCTTATTTAACCACAGCATTCAAGCATTTTCACTTTCTGGCTTGAAGACAGTCTTCTTATTTTCAGACCCTCTCTGCTTTTCTTCATAGCACTTAATAATATCTAAAATCTCATTACTTATTTATTAAATGTCAAATATTTTTGTCCATCTTCTCTCACTAGACACTCCATAAGAGAATGAAACTTGTTAGTCTTGTTCACTGTTAAGTCCCCAGCATCTATTGCAGGGCCTACCGCAGAATTTGTGTTCAACAAATATTGGATGGGTGGATGGATGGATGGATGGATGGGTGGATGATGTCCTGGCATTTTCTAGGCTCTGTTCTGGATTGGTTCATATCTCTGATCTCTTCAAGAGTGTACTCTCCGTGACCCAGATCACATATTTTAGACACTTGCCAAAGTCTTTGTATATACATTGCAGACAAAAAAAAAAAGAGTTAAAAAATTTTAAAATCTGGTAAGAAAGCTCAAGATGAAACTAACATAAGAATAATATCTGGGTGATAGTCGTCCAGAAAGGGGAAACAATGTGACAACTTATAAAACTGCCTCTGGACCATGAATTTTGGGAAAGCAGACTAACCATTAGAAGTACTGCTGGTGCCTTTGCCCTAGAGGCACTGGATAGAATGGACAGAAAATGAGTAATTGTTTTCCAGATCAAACTGAATCAATATCTTCTGCTCGGCAGTACTTCCAAATACAAGGGCCAGGCATAAATAAGAGCAAAGTAGTAACAGTCAGCACTTTTCAGCCAGAAGTTTTCACTGGATATAAGCAAATGTAGAGAGATGATAAAGGTCCCTTACAAACAGGGTAAGATTTTACTTACTCTTCATAAGAAAACTATCAAGGAGACAATGCCTAATTTTATAGAAAACTAAAGCACAGATAGGCTTATTAATCTGTTTCAGGTCACACATGATGAATTTGTCATTTAAATCCATGCCCTTTATACTATACCAGGAAAGGTGAATGGGTATCATTTAACCTTCGATTCTGATTGATTGGTAGAAACAGCCTCAGGACCAGTGTTGACAAGCTCTCTAAAACTCCAGCAGAATCAGTGGCAGCTGGTGGTGACACACAGCCAACTGTGTGTTCACAGCATGGCAAGGAGGAGTGGCAGCACCCGTGCGATGTGCCATCTCTGCACACGCCGCATCATCATGAGAGCTTCCAAACCGAATTTCTAAGGTGTTGGGTAACTTGGAAAAGAAAGATACTAGATAAAAGGATTATGTAAGGCTGAGTATAGGCAGTAAACCTGATGAGGTATTTCTTCTATCTAAACAGACACATTCACACTTTATGAAGCAAGTAGTGGGGACCTCTGTTGGGTATCAAATAAAGTGTTTATTCAAAATTGTATTTATTTCTATTAATTATAAAGGCGTACGTACTTGTAACATGTGAAATGGTACTAAGTTCAATAAAGAGTTTAGATAATCTGCCTCCATTACACCAATCTCTCCCACTACCACCCAGACGAACTGGGGCACTTCCTTCCACAACTTTGTCTGCATCCCTCTGTTTGCCATGTTCCACATATGTACACACAGAGTTTGCTATTAGTTTTTGTAATTACATCACTCTATCCAGCTATTGCTTTTATTTTCCTTAGTATTCTCACCTAATCTTATAGACTATGTCACAGTAAAAAAAATAGGCCATAATTTATTCTACCATTTTCCTATCAATGGACATTCAAGTTATTTCCAGTGCTTTGCCATTCGTTTCATAGAAAGCTGTAGTGAGCATCCTTGAACACATATTCTTATGTACCAGTGCTGTTGTTTCTATAGAATAGATCATCAAAAGTGGAATCCCTAGGTCAAAAGGTGTGTTCATTTTTAGTTTAATACACATTGCCATATTACTGTCTAAAAGTCTGTAGCAAATTATGCTCCTTTCAGCAATGTGCCAAAGAGACTTTTCTATATCCTCTTTGGCACTTATGTGTTGCAACTTCTCTTTTTAATTTTTGCAATTTGAAGAGAAAAAAATGAGATTCGCTTATTGTTTCACTTTGCCTTTTTCTGACTGCTAATAAAATTGAGAAGATATTCATGTTTACTGATTAGTTGTTTTTTTTCTATAAATTGATGTTTTGCAAGTGTTTTAAAGTTATCTTTCTGTCTCTCTGTCTGTCTGTCTCTCTCTCTTTCTCTCTAACACATACACACATGTACACATTCTGGTTTTCAAGTATTGGCCAGAAGATTTCTTTTTTTTCCAAAATTATTTCCCCATGAACAGTTCCCTAAAATTTTTCTATACCTAAAGTGTTTTCATATCTTTACATTTCAATTCATCTCTAATTTTTAGTTTACTTTTCTTTCAGATGAGGTTACAAAAAGAACATTATTAAGTAATCTATAGAATACACATAAACAGATCATTAGAAAACACTATAGAAGGCATAAGGGATACTTACAGAAGGAAGACATTGGACTAAATCAGTTTATGAAGTATGCCCAAGGTGCTTCTTCAAGGTTGCAAACATGTGTAAATCATCTACAGTCTCTCTTTTATTTTTCCTCAACCCATCATTGATATTTCTTTTTTAAAAAAAATTTATTTATTTATTTTTTAGAGAGAGGAGAAGGGAAGGAGAAAGAGAAGGAGCAAAACATCAATGTGTGGTTGCCTCTCACTTGTCCCCTACTATGGACCTGGCCCACAACCCAGGCATGTGCCCTGACTGAGAATAGAATAGAACCTTTTGTGTACAGGCTGGCACTCAATCCACTGAGCCACACCAGTCAGGGCCATCATTGGTATTTCTAATGCTACTCTCTTGCTCAATTCTTTTTTTTTTTTTTTTTTTTTATTTTTAGAGGGGAAGGGTAGGAGAGAGGGAGAAGGAGAGAAACATCAATGTATGGTTGCCTCTTATGTGTCCCATGCTGGGAACTGGCCTGCAACCCAGGCATGTGCCCTGACTGGGAATCGAACCACGATCCTTTGGTTCACAGGCCCGCGCTCAATCCACTGAGCTACACCAGCCAGGGCTCTCTTGCTCAATTCTTAACTCCAATAGTCTTACTTCTAGTGGAAGAATCTCAGTCTCAACACCTAAAATATCAGGCAGGTAACATACATTAGTGAATCCAGCTAATAACAGTATGCCCTGTCTAAAGTAGTCTGCTTCCTATCAATCTCTTCTGATTCTTGCCAGATTACCTAATTTTTAAAGAGAATTTTAAAATATCAATTGTTACGCAAACTTCTAAATTTTAAACATCCACGACTAATTTTATTTAAACAAATGCATATAAACACAAACACATACACACAACATAACACTAGCATGTGAAGCAAACAAAAAACATCTGTAGGCGCTATTATTTCCTGCAGCTCCCACTTAGCAATCTCAGGGCCACTCCAAATTCCATTGACTTCAATGTGTCTGCACACTCCACCAGACTTGTCATCTCACACTCCTAATCAGAAGCTGTCTATTGTACTACTTTGTTAATAAATGAAATCCCAAACTCCTACCCTGACTTCCAACATTGTCAGTGTTTTGGTCTCCATCTATCTCTCACTCACAGCCTGTGAAAGTTATTCCCTTTAGGCATCTAACAGAATGTCTTAACACATGATATGCCTAATAAGCATTCATTCAATGGCTGAATGAATGGCTCTTTCAGGAATAATGTGTTGACAAGACTGGGTTTGGGAGATAGAGAGAAGATTGGCATGATAGATAGGACTTAAATTGGGCAAAGCTTGGAATAAAGATGAAAGAGCTTGGACATTATTCAACAGGCAAGATGTGTAGTAGAAAGCGTGTAAGCCGGAGTTTAAATCTCTTTCATTTTTAAATTGCATAGTTCTGAATAAGTAACTTGCTGTTAATCAGTTTAAATTTCCTCGCTTATAAAGTGAGGTGAGTGAAGGCTTCAGTTTCAGTTAGGTAAGATAAATTTGAAAGAAGAGGGTGTTCTCTAAGTAATATCTTAGAAAATGGATTTGCTGTAGAAAGGGTAGGTAACAAAAAGTCTGGAGACGGTAAAATCATTTTAGAGATCACTGCTTTGGTCAAACTATAAAGTAATGGAGATGGGGACTACTGAAGTGGCATTAAAAATAAAACAGAAGGAAGAAGATGAATAACTGTATGAATAAAACATTTACAGGACTTGGTATCCAATCGGTGAGATAAGAAGGAGAGGAACGATTCAGGGAACATTATGGTTTTAATTTAAGAGACAGGGCCCTTTAAGACAAGGGCCGATAGGTGGTTAATTAATATCACATTGGGACATTTATTAATAAACATATATAGTTAAATGGATGAAGCAGTAAATGAAAAGTGAGCAGAAAATGTTTACCTTCTCCCATTCTTTCAGGCTACCCCAGAGAACACCCCTGAGCAGAGGCTTCGTCATGATTCCCCTTCCCATCTAATCAAGACAGAAGACTTCTAGAAAATAAATGTTTTTGAGATTTTAGTCTGAAGATCTGAGCCATAGCCTACTTGAGTACCAACATTTCATTCCTGTAAACAAGTCATCTCTGTAAACAGTTGAAAAAATATGCTATTAAAATTAATTTTTACCTATTTCTTTACTTAACATGAATATGAGTAAATGTAAAATTACATATTTGTGGCTTGCATTTCATATCTGTTGGGTGATACCCTCTAGAGGTAAGATTTATTCCAAGTTGAGGACTAATTATGATGACATGGGAGCTGCCATGTGCCAAACTTCCCTGACATTCTTTCAATCAAATGATCCCTGCCTTCTATTTTCTTATTTAATTAAGTCTCACACTCTAGAGTCTAAGGCTGCAATAAGAAAATAGGTATTGATATCCCACATATTGATATCATACAGAAAGAAAGAATCATCTCCAATCAACAGAAAGATAAGGAATCCTATCTTGATCTTGCTAACTTTGAGGTAGCACATAGGGGGAGAATGTAAAAAATAGGAATTAGAGACAGGGGGCTAAAGCTCAGGAGTAACTGTAGGGCCTGAGATGTCAAATGAAGTGAATAGAAGTAAAAAAGGTGAAGAGCTCATTTGGGCCTGTGTTTAAAGTCCATATCTCCCAGTACTCAATGTTTGGTCACAAATAAATTCCTTTTCAATTTTGGAGATTCAGTTTCTCAATGATAAAGTAAGAATTAGAATCTCTACCCCACAGTAAATATTGGGTTGGCCAAAAAATTCCTTTGGTTTTTTTCATAAACTGGCTCCAGTAACACTAAGTTGCCTTTATCCATTCAAAACAATTTTGTTAGATTGTATTGTGACAGCTGTCGTATTGGCATGCATTTTTTAAAAAGTTATAAAAATTGGTGAATTTTTGTGTAGCCATTTTAATATTAAAGATGGAAGAAAATATGCTGAATTTTTGGCATATTATGCTTTATTATTTCAAAAACAGTAAAAATGCAACTAAAATGCAAAAAAAAAAAAAATTTGTGCCATGTACAAAGAATGTGTTGTGACTCATCGAACGTGTCAAAAGTGGTTTGTGAACTTTTGTGGTGGCGATTTCTTTCTGGACAGTGCTCAGCTGTCAGGTAGATCAACTGAAGTTGATAGCAATCAAATCAAGACATTAATTGAGAATGATCAATGTCATACCACACAGGAGACAGCTGACATACTCAAAATATCCAAATAAATAAAGTTATTTGTGAAAATGAAAAATATGTCTTTTATTTTACAGAAAAAAACATATAGACCTTTTGGCCAACCCAGTATTACTGAAGCCCTATTAGGTGCCACACACGATGATGAACAAGACCCATCTTTGACTTCCAGAAAGTTTTGTTCTAGCCAAGGAAGTGATAGGGAAATGGGCAATAACTAACAAGCCTGTGTTAGAGTTGACACACTCTGGGTAAATACTGAGGAGCAGCAAATTCCGTGTTGCAGAACCATACCTCTTTACCCTGATAATTCGTATTCAGATGTCTATATTCAGCACAGCTATCCCTCTTCTGAGAAACCTTCACCGTCACCTCTCCATGCCCTCTGTGTATCCCTCTACTACCATGTACAATTTGTGGAGTCATTATCTTTTTTTCTTTCTCTACTAGAATGTGAAATCCTTGAAGGGAGGATTTGTGTTTCCAATCTCTAGGTCCTGAGAATAGTGTAAGTACCAAATAAATATTTTCTCTTGCCCCTTTGTTCCCCTTTCTTCAATTAAAAGTAAGAGTTAAAGCCCTAAGAGCAGATAAGGCTGAGAGAGAACAGAAATGATTCAAACATTAAGAGCTCAGCACTATTCTTTGTAAAAATCTCCATTGTAGGGGTAGAGAATTCTATGTCATAAACTAAAGAGAGTTTCTCAAAAAGATATGGCAAACAACACTATCAAGTTCTGCAGAGATTATCACTAAGAATGAGATTGCAAAATGTCTGTTGGATTTGGCAGTTGTAATGTATTTATTATCTGATTTTAAATCAAAATACTATAGAATGATTTTCCCAATGACTTCTTCAGTTTTGGCAATGATAAATCTTTGTTTTGTTTTGCTTTCTTTTTTTATTTTATTTTTTATTTTTGTGAGCATTACAAAGATCTGAGGAAAGGATAAGATTCTTTTGCCAAATGAAAACAGAATGTTTGAAGTCTGATAGATGCCTACAGTGAACACACAGTGAACTTCCAGCAGCAAAGGAAGTTGGGCAACTCTTGTTAGCATGAACCATGGCATGACTCTGAGCATTGTTAAGAAACAGCTTCAGTTTCTTCTTTCAGATATTTCTAGCAGGTAGCTAAAGCAAAGATTTAAGCAGATGAAAACCTCGATGAATCATACACCCTCACTTATTCGTCATAGACACTATTCTGACCTAAGGATCTTCACCTATTGTAGTGCTGTGGTAGGAAAAGAGACCAAGCCTCACAGAGGCTTGATTCTGCATCCCAGCGTTGCTACCGTCTAAGATCAAGTCACTTCTGAGGGTATCCACTTCCTGATTTATAAAACAAGCCTTCCTGCTATGAGATTATAAGTTCCTTGAGAGGAAGCACCAGTGTCATTCTTTTTTGTCTCATGGCTTAACATAATATTTAACATAAAGTAGATATTGAATAAGAAGAATTTAAAAGTGAGTTTAGAATCCTGGTTTTAATGTTCAATACCTGAAGTTGTGATATTTACTTAAAATTTTAAAGAGCTTTTAGATCTCAAATAATAGCCAGATAGATTTGTTTAATGCTATTGCATTAATAAACTATGGCCCAGGAGCCAAATCTAGCCTTCTTACTGCTTCTATAAAGTTTTAGTAGAACACAGTCATGCCCATTTATTTATATATAGTCTATAACTGCTTTCGAGATGCAAAAGCAGTATTGAATATTCCAATAGAGGCTGTCCACCTTGCAAAACCTTCAGTATTTACTATATGTTTCTTATGGAAAAGTTTGCCGACCCCTTGTATATACTATTGTTGACTTCAAATACGAAGAAAGTATGTTGGAAAGTATTTTGGATGTAGTGATAGCCCATAGGCATCCTCCTGCCTTTCAATAATAGCAGGAACTGTAGTGGTCAGTAACATAACTTTACTTAAAGACTTCCTTTATCTAGAGGTCTGCATGCTCAAAAAAGGTGCCAGAATGGAAAACCAAGAAGTAAAAATCAACCTTTACTCTTAAACACTGACAATCCAGTAATGTCTAAAAATTAGGCCAGACAGCCCTCATGGCAAATACTATTTTTGCCTGGCTAATTCCTCTTCACATTCAGGAGCAAGCTGTAACCTCAGCAATTCCAGGAAGCACCCCTAGAAGCATGTCTGGCATGTCTAAATGATATATTTTCTTGACTGGCTCTCCTTAAGGCTATGGAACACTCAGCAGATCATCTTCCCATTCATTTCCTGGTATGGGATCTAATAGATGCTCAATAAATGCTTTTGAACCAAATTGAACTGAACATATGGGAGTTCAGGTTGGACAAAGACATCTACGTTGGCCTGAGTTGTTGCATTGATACCACCAACAAGATTGAAGTTTTCCTTTCCTAAATCAGAGAATACATACTAACTTTCTGAGATTTTTTCCCCACCACTTTCCAATCTGATAACAAAATAATAATAAAACCATACAAATATCAAAGTCTGTGCAGGGCAAACTGACATAATTCCTTTGGTCTCATAATATAATTCTTTCTCTTACCAGATTCCCTTGAGGTCAGTTAAGATGTCTCTTCATGCTAAGACTGTGCAAGTCTGCCCTTATGGACATGACCACATGAATGTCTAAGCTGAGTAGCAGTAAAGGAAAGAAGGCAACTTGGGTCAGCATCACTCAGTCCTCACGTAAGGATTCAGAGTCAAACAGCAGTTGACTTAAGTTGGCTGGATGAAACATGCACAAATTGATGATGGCCTTGCTGGTTCAGGTAAAAAGTTTCTAATGAATGAATCATTAAGGTACACACTTTAGGACCATGGAAAATCATGAGCCATATAGCATGCCCAGAAGCAATCTTCCACTTATGTGGCTGTGCTTAAATGCAATGCTAATTTCTGAGGGCCTGCCATTTGTAATAGCACTGAGATGAATCATGATGGATTTATGAATGATTCCGCATTGCCCATTACACAAGCCCTCCCCTGGGAAAGTGAGCCATCTTGAGAGCAACTCCTAACGAGTGGAAATTAAATGTTACTGTCCCTCACCACCAGGAAAAAAAATACCTGGGGGATAGGGAGGGGTGTGGATAATTTGGTTGTACACAGTGAGAAGGGAGAGAGACCATGAATCTATTTTAAGCCTTTGTGGCCTGGGGAACCTAGGGAATCGCACTGTCTGTGCTCAAAGCCAGCAGCCCTATTGCACAATAAATAATTTAGAAACCTCTCAGCAGTGCCTGGTAAAGAGGCCTGCTTCCTGCAACCTGCCTCCTCTGCTAATCTTGGAAAAGCAGTGGATGACCCTGCAGCTCAGACAGAATTCCTGCTTTCCTCCTCAGGATTCTGACCAAGACCCTCAGCCAGGGTACATCAGGAGGAAACCAACACAATACTGTCATTGTTGTGTTATTTATAGCTTATTGTTTTAAAAAGTGGATGTAACTGGGCACTTTATGGCAAACTTAAGATCTCATAAATGAACTTGGCAGGCACTTTTTACTAGAGCATATTTGAAAAACAAATTCAATCTTCTGTACACTGTTCAAGGGAAACGGCAAACCAGCAACCCCTCCTTTCTGATATTATGCTTTCTTTTGTGTCTCTCCAGTGTCTTCTGACATTCACACAGAGGAATTTTGATGAAAGGCCAATAGGTTTTTAATTTCCAACTAACCCCCAATTTTTCTGTGCAAAATCAAGGAAGCAAAAGCTCAAATATTTCCTGTTTGACTGATCTCCGACTTTAACCTCATTTATGTAATGTTACATGTATGTAAAAGATTATGACACATGGTAAATACATAATGTAAAATATACAGCAATGTAATTAAATGCTATTTTATGACTTTAGAACAAGACAACCATTCCCTAAATCAATCAAAGCTACGTTTTTGAGTGGATGCTGTATTTTGTGTTTCTCAGATCTCAGTTCTCTCAAATGTCTTATCTCAAGGATGTCTTTAATCAATAAAGAACATTGGTAAAAGTGATGAGAAAGATGAACAGACTGGGATTCATCCAAGGACTTAAAGTCAGTATTGACATCTGTATTATAGTGTGATTTCTGCAAACTTTTAAAAACCACCCAAGGTCACTGACACACACTTTTTAAAACCAAGGTGCTATTACATTATTTGCTGCAGGATGGAAGTGAGATCAAATTCCTTTGGGCCTTGAAAATACATGTCCCACCTGAAATGGCTCTATAAAACTGTCAAGGGCACAGCAGGTGTTCTCACCTCCTGCCCTCATTCTTCCACATACACTTTACAAAGAACAAGCAGGAAATATCCTTTTATACTTGTATTTACTGGTTCTACCAAATGCTTATTGCCTCTAGGGGGCATTTCTAAAGACTTCAAAGGAAAATATTTCAGCTGTAATGGCTGTCATACCAGATGGCTCAGAAATAGAAATAGAAATGAAATAGTAACAGAAAGGAAAAAAAGAGAAAGTCACTTTGACCAAGGCAGCTTTTATTGCCAAGGACAGAAAAGTCAAACTGGATTCTGAATTGAATTGGGGGATGAGAAAGATCAATTTTTTATAAAATTTATGTAAAAATTTTTATCTACCTAATTTTTCGGGTTAGACAGTCTCTGACCTTAGACCTAGAACAAGTGCCATAAAACTAAAATAAGGATCATTAGAAAGACACTCTCAACACCAAGAGTTAGTATTACAAAGGTCATATTAATTCACAAAAGCATGTGGGAAAAACTTAAGCTTGATTGAAATAAGCACCTCACATTTTTAAGGTCAGCATTCATTTGGAAAAGAAGGAAGATGTTGCAATAATCAGAAATTATTGCATATCAAAGGAGATATTCTTCTGAATGAGCTCTTTAAAATCCTGGTATCATTATTATGATTTAGTTCTACATTATCTTTATATTCTTCCAGTGTCTGTTGCCCAATCTATTAGTTCTATTACATCCTCAGTCATTGTTAATATCTTACTTCGTTTTTCAATATACTTTACATTTCCATAGTGCCTTTTATCTCCCAGCACATTGCAAACATCAATAAACTAAGCTGCTCAACATCTGTGTGTGGGTAGAAGAGTCCTATTATCCTCACTTTGAAGCTGAAAAAGGCAGGTTCAGTGAGGTGAAGTGACTTGCCTAGCTGGCCAGTAGCAGAGGCAGAAATGGCTTCTCAGTTTATGATGCCTGGTTGTCTGCTTTAATCAGCAGACATTTTAACTTCTAACTTCTGATCTTCTAAACATGATCACATTATGTGGAATGAGGGTTCGATACAGAGGTCCATTTGAGGAACCAGTCAAATTTGTACAATATACATCCACTTCTGCTTCCAATACACTAAAACAAATCAACTTTCATTGAAAAACTCTGAGAGCCCCTTCCACATATATCAGTTTTCACTCTTGTGTCTCATTGGGCAACATGGCACCCAAAAGTGATTTAGTGAGAACAAAACTGATTTCACTCAAACCTGTTAACAGGTCAAGAAGAAATGAATTTCTACAAAGAAATATCCAATGAAATTGAAAGTAATCTTTGGTGATAATAAAAACTGGCATTCATTGAGCTCCTGAGCTGGTGCCTATGGGCATTTTCTCATTTAATGCTTATCACTCAATGGTGGATAACTATTCTCGTTCCCACTTGAGACATTAGAAAAATTAAAGCACAAAAAAAGTTAAGGTGAATTGTACAAGTTCAGACAGCTCCTAAGTAAGGGATTCCACACTCAAAATCAAGTATCCTGTCTCCAGAGTTTATATTCTTAACTATTCTGTTTTTATGCAGTTGTCTAGGTGTGATGCTGGTTACTTTGTCCCCCATGTTAGGTCTTATACATTCTCTCTGACCGTATAGTGAATGCTAGTGAGCTTGTGCCTGCATTGTATATCACACCAGAAACTCAGGAACGTGAGTAAGGCACACCCTTTCTCCTCAATCATTCTGTGCCCTTTGATAAATGAAGAACTAACTTTTTAAGATTTATTACTCCCATATTCTAATTTTCGGAGTACAATTTCCCAAAAGAGCACAGGGGACACTTCTTTTCAATTTGATTGGATTTAACTATTGTTTTCTTTATTCTCTCTGAATGCCCCTTTAGATGATCTTGAAAGTCTGTCCTCCCCACCCTCATTTTAGTGACATTGGCGAATAAGAGGACCCACACCTAATCTCTCCATGTTAGAATTTCTGTGCCTCTTGGGATCACTCGTGCATCCTCCTGAACAGCTATGGTGGGTCAAAAGCCAGTAAGACGGCAAGCATACCCCAGCTGAGGATGAATAGCTGAAACAAATAGGACTCATGTATTTGATTCATAGCCCACTTCTTCCCATTCTGCTCCCCTATTTCAATAGCCAAAATAATCACCACTTCTATCGTGTATCTTGAGTGTGTATTTTGAGTTTGACATTATGCTCAAATCTTTATATGCATTATCTCATTTATTCCTCCTCCTAATTCTATAACATGGGACTATTATTCTCATTTAAATATGAGAAAAATGAGCCACAGAGGCACTGAATAACTTTCCAAAGAGGGCACTGCTATAACAGGGTGCAGCCAAGGAGGGGTCCCCAAATGGGGATTTGTAATGGGGCCCAGAACTCAGGGTGTCCAGGAAATATTAGGAAAAAATATATATATATGTATAGGATGTCTTCACCCCCACAAGTCTAAGGTGGGGGATGGGACGCATGGAGCAGGGCCATTGAGAGCTGTTTTGAATAGCAACAGTTTTGCAGATAACCTCTAGAACAGTCGCTTAATATATCTATAACCTTTAACTGGTTTCATAGATATGTAAAATATCTGTGGCCATACTTTGAACCAGGGGGATGGGAGTGACTGCAACCCATGATGCAACTGGGAGGCAACTCCTCCTGGTCACAGCACCTGCATTAGAGCTTGGAGACGATTGGCTCCATGCCATGGGGCCATGCCTGCCCAGACTTACTATGGCAGCCCAGTAAAGCTGGAAAAAATATGGGAATGCTGGCAGGTGTAACTGATCATGGGAAGAGTCGGAAATGGGGCTGCAGAGAAAGATTGGCGCTAGGATTTAAACCCAGGTGTGGCAGCTATGTAGGGCTTTTTGGAATCATGCAGCTTTGGTGAAAGTTGGGACCATGTAGCTTTAGGGTGCTCCATTTTTGCCATGTGGCTAAGGAAGCAGGATAGACTTTGCTGGGAAGAAAAGGGGTGAAAGGACTCTTGCTGGTGGGCCATGAGAAGGTGCCACATGGCTTCGGATTAACTGGAGATTGCAGTGGTGAAACAGCTGATGGTGCCTGAACTGAGGTGCTGCCTGAGCCATGGGCTTCTACTTCTTTTCCTGAGATATGGTACCCTGGACTGGGCAAAGGGGAGAAGGAAGGACTGTGCGTTTGTGGGTATTCTAAAGGACTTTAGTATTTTTAATGAAAACATTAAGTTATTAATCTAAGTCTGTATAACTTTTTAAATAAATAATCCCTTTCCCTTTCACCAATCTCTGGCATTGAAAGACGTCTTTCCCTGGTGGTGAGCAAGGCGAACCTAGTACAGGGGTGGGGGACCCCGGAGCACAAGAGTAGGTCCATTTAGTAATAGTATATCATTTGCCGCACGCCACCACCCCACCCCACCGCCTGCCCTACCCAGGTCTGTTCTGTAACACTGCTGCTGTTAAGTGTTGGTGCAGGCATTTGACCCAGGCAATCTGACTTCAGAGCCCAGAAGTTGAGTCTGCGCATTATTACTTCTCCAACTTTACTGTTTAACACCCTACTATTTAAAGCATTTATGCACCAAGATATGTTGTTATTCTAATGCTTTAGAATAATTGAAGGTAGTGAAGACATTGTATAACTAGTAGCTAAAGCAACCATGAAAAAAATAGCTTTTAAAAAAAGCACCAGGTTTTTCTCTTCAACAAAAGGTCATTTGGCTGCATAGTGTTTGCAGCTATAGAATGAAGGTGTCCCGTACAGAAATCCCCACAGTGCCTGGAAAGAAAGGGAAGGAATTAGGTCACCTTAGCTGGTATCTTAAGAATAAACACAGGCAAGAAAAATCTGACTTTCTATATTTGTGAAATTGATTATAAATTCTTCATTGGTGGAACTCATTTCCTGAAAGACAAGAAAAAAATGGGAGGGGAGCCAATTAAAATCCATATACCTAAGATTTGTGGATTCAGCTGATTAGCAACTAAAGAGATGGCCTTTGAGGCCCCAGGAAAGATAGAGCTCATCCTTAGTTATCATTTCCTCCTGAATAGCGAGTAAACTCCCAGGGAGAAGAAGAAAGCTCTGTGCAAGACAAAGGCACAGGAGTTGCTTTTCTCTATCAGATGGATGAAAAGGAACTCTAGGAATTCTTTGTAGTTAACTATTAAAATTGGTTTTTCCTTCTCCCCTCCTTTTTTAACCTCAATCTCTAAAAGCAACCAAGCAATAAACCTTCTCCCTAGGTAGACAGGTTACACCAAGGTCGCTCACCTTATTCTTTCCTTTTCTAAAGGCAGCATCCAGAACAATGGCTTAAAAGAAAACCAGCTTGCATTTACTTGCCAAAAAAAGGATCTCTGGACTGGGTTAGGTTTTCAGCTTTGGTGTTGACCCCAAAATGTAAGGACTTTTTCAGGCTCTATGAAAGAGCATTCAGAGTAATAGGAGGCAAGAGGCATATAAGCAGTTTAACTCCTTTCCAAAGACCTTACCTACTACCAGATCTTTGAAGCTTAAAGGGGAATTACCTGGGGCAAAAATGGAGATCAAGGAATAGGAAAAATAGATGTGGAGGAAGGGAGGACAAAAAGAAAACAGAAATGTAGAAAGGAGATGAGAGGGGGAAAAAAGAGGTTCATAGAAATCATCTCAGAGGAGTAATATGTTTGGAAAGGCAGGAGGAAGAGAAAAGAAAAGAAAAATATGCTAAATATTGTGGTTCAGAGATGAGTGGGACAAAGCCCTAGCCCTAAAGAATTCACAGTTTCAGTAGGAAGATAAATATGTGAATAAATAATGGCTATACATACATCAATACTATTCTTACTTGTCTCTACTTATTTCTCTCCTTTAAATGCAGCAACCTTTGTGCCACAAAGAGGTTATTGCATGTGCTGGTCCCTGTGTTTGAAATGCTCTACACACTTTCTGCATGGGCAGCTACTGCCTGTTATTCAAGCCTTATCTTCAACCAACCTCACTGAAGCAGCACACCCAGCCAGTCCCTTTCTACACTAACATTTGCTATCTCCTTCAGGAGTCAACTTTAACATTGGAAATTATCTTAATTTTTATTTTACGACAGCTTTGAATTCTACTATCCTCTACTAGGATATTAAGGTCCTTGAAAAAAAGGGCTCAGAGATAGGTCATTGATGAACATATTCATTGATTATCTGACTCTCAGATTGATGTACTGTGAGAATAAGTGTAGATGAGTAGAGGAGACCATTCTGCGTGGTGTGGGCCCAGCTCCCAGTGGAAAGTGAGGTCTGATGCACAGGACCCATGCCCACAGATAGGTTCTCCCTTGGGGAATCAGGCCTGCATTGTACCTAGGATGCTTTGAGACTTGCTTTTGCTAAAACTCCCTCACCCTGAATTGAGGCAGCAAACGTTTACTGCATATCTTTAAAGTAACTTCCTAAAATCCATGCTAAACCTTCCAAAGATGAGTGTAACCAGTTCAACCACTTTCCCTTTGCATTTGCAAATATCCTTCTTACGTGATGTGATTAGCAGCAGTCTCTCCTTTGTTTTCTGTAAAAGGTAACCACCTAAAGTGAACCTGTGCATAGTAAATGAGGACCACCAGGTAATGTGCCCAGCAAAGCAATAAAAGCTTGTTAAGGCAAGGGTTGGCATGCTCTCCCCTTGAGAGAGTGGCCATGCTGTCCCTTTTCCTCCCCAGGACTCAGTAGCCCATGTGAATTTGCCTTATATCTCATCCATAATGCCACAGACCCCAACAGCCTGGGTTCGCGTAAGATGAGCATAGGATTCTGCAGTGGCACAGGGGAAGATGAAAAAAAAAAAACCTCCATTATGAAAACATTAAGATAAACTCAATAAAAAAGAAAGTTTTTTTCCCCAAAGATGTGATTTGTTGTTACTGAATAGTTAAGGTTGAGTAGGTGTTCAACAACTGAGCAAGAGATGCATAGCATTCCAGACCAAGAGCTCATGTAACGCCAGTCACAGCCCTGTGCTTTCTGAGGGCTGCACCTCACTCAGTGTCTGGAGTACAGACAATACTGGAAGAGTGTGACAGCTACGGCGGAGTAGTTAAAAACATGGAGTTTGAAGCTGAACTTTCTGAAAATAAATCTTGGTTCTTCTACTAGTGATTAGGTGATGTTAGGCAACTTAACAAGTCTTCTTGTGCCTCAGTTAACTTTATCCGTAAATGGGAATTCATTTGATTTTTGTCATGTCTACCTCATGGGATTTTGGGGAGGATTAATGTTACCAAAATTCAATTCAGCGTGCCCAACACTTGAAAAGGCCAAAACGCAAAATGTCAGTCTGTAGTGATAAAATCTTTGTTTATTGATTGAGAAGACACTAGCCAAGAAGATAGGAGACCTAATGGTGACTCAAATCCATCTTGGTTGCCGGACTAGTTTAAGGGTTTTTAAGGGGCTACGGCAAGCAGGTAATGAAGAAGTGCTGGTGGGGTAAGTTGAACTGGAGGACCTTGAAACTTGGCCATTTATGGAAAAAGAGCATCAACATGGGACCTTCCTGGACAATGGACACTCTGCCTCTGAAAGTGTTCTGGTGTTCAAGTTCCTTTTATGTCCAGGTTGCTTGGTTCCATGGGCAGGAGAGGGGTGGAGGCTTTGTTTCTGGGTGCTCTAGAGGTTAAAGCTCTCTCCTCTGCTCATACTTCAGCTGCATGATGTGAGGTTTTATGGTCTATTATTTCTAAGAGGCAACTCAGTATCTTGTTAAACAGGATAGGATCAATTTGAGCTAGATCTGTGGTTACACTGAGTCAGCTGATATAGGTAACGCATTTAAAAGAGAGTAAGTGTTCAAAAATGTGCACATTATCATTCTTGGCAGGGATGATGGGGGAAAACAATGACACCACTATGTGTGTGATAGGCTTATTTTACACTAGACAATTTATGCAGATTAATTTAATCCATATATACTAATTAGAAGGTACGATTATTACCATCTTACAGATAAAGTAAGAGACAGGTCAGTAATTTGTCCAATGTCACACTGCAGGACTGTAATCTAAATCTAAGAAGTTAGCCTTTCAAATCTTTCCTTTCCCCATTACACTATGCCCTCTCTTTGAAAACTCAATGCACAGGGATCCTGTAAGGAAAAATGAAATAAAGTAAGTGACTTGTTATGGCCTGGCATGTAAAACGTACTCAATACTGTGTGTGTATGTGTGTGTGTGTATACACATACAAATAACATACACACGCACACATAACAATGGAGTTTTGCTTAACATAAGTCAATAATTAGAAAATACAGTTATCTGTGGCTTTACCAGGAGACATAACATAAGGAGCATCTCAGCAGTAACTGGCTGGCTGAATCACTGTTGAACAGACAGTTGAAAGGCAGAATAGCCATAATCACTTGCTTGACCTTGATTTCTGATGGGAGTGAGAAAGGCTTCTTGTGTATCAATCTCTGCCCAGCTGTATTTCTTAACTAATTAATTTTAAAAAGATCTAAGTCAATTAATTATAAAGTAATGGGTTGTCACTTTCAGCTGCCAATTTATTTACATTTTAAATTGTAGCTAATTAGTTATCTTATTCTCTCTCTTTCTTGGAAACCTACTATTTGCCTACTTGTGCTAATTTATGTACATAAGATCTGTGAATAACACATTATGCATTATTCTGTAATAAATTGTGAAACTAGTCCTTTGTGGACATTTACCATAAAAGTACCAGAATATCAGAGAGAAACCCCCTTTAATATGCCTAATTAAAGTTAACAAAAAAAAGCAATCAAATTTGACAAGAATTCCATATTAGAACATGATAAATACCTTTAAAATGCTATGCAAAGCTAGCCAAAAACCTGGTGATTTAGTGTTGTGAAGAGACTCTCGACCTTGAAGAAGATGAAATAAAAGCAAAAGTTAAAGTGCAATTTTATTTATTCCATGTAAAGACTTGAGCCTTACTGCAAATGTGAATGTATTGTCTTTTACAAAGAAGCTATCATTTTTCTTTATCTTGTTCTTCCTTTTTTTTTCCATCTTAGAAGAAAAGGTGTTCCTCTTATCTAAAGCTAAGACCTTCATCAGAGCTCTGAATCTCATTCTTTGCCACTTCCCCCAAGATTCTGCTGCGTAAACAATGCCCTGTTTTCTTTTGCACTACCAATTGCTGCCTCTCTTGGCCCCTTCTCAGCCTACAAACGTGATTATATCCTTCTGTTACTAAAAATGGCTTTCACAAAGCCTAGCACAGCCACCACTAGCACTGTCAACAACTTTCCTAGCCTTACTTCACATCCAAGGTAGTCTGAACTCTTATGCCCGCTTCTTTATTTCTTTAAAGCCTTCCTAAAATGATAAACTGCTATACTTTGTGTGGATGTAGCATATTGCTCATAATCCACACAAAAAAAGCCCTTTGCACAGGAAGTACTGAATGAGAATTAGCTACTGTAGCTGTTTTCACTGTCTTTCTAAGCAATGCTGTATCATAGGGCTTCAGATGCAGACTCAAAAAGCAGACACTGTTTTAACATAAGGAAGCTACTCAGTTGTTGACAAAGAAAGGGAACAAATAGAGCCAGGCATCTAATTAAACTGGATTAATTAGGAAGCTATAGCTTCTAGACAGTCCAGAGGATAACTACATTGGCCCACCAAGGGGATTAACATCCCTCCTTCTCCTGAGCAGGTAGAGCAGGGTGGGCAGGAGGAATGGGACAACCAGTCTATTGTCCCAGATTACTGGTGAGTATGGGACAACCAGTAAAGGGGAAAGTCTTCTG
This sequence comes from Glossophaga mutica, assembly GCA_039655065.1. Taxonomy (NCBI): domain Eukaryota; kingdom Metazoa; phylum Chordata; class Mammalia; order Chiroptera; family Phyllostomidae; genus Glossophaga; species Glossophaga mutica. Next base: position 83,612,740 of record CM077304.1, read on the forward strand.
CTCAGGCATGTGAAGTAGGAGCCAAAATGGCAGCCATAAAAAGGAAGGGTCTAATCTGGGGCAAGGAACAGAGAGGATAAGGACACGAACACAGGGAGATTCCGGAAAGGGGTTGGCACAGCACAAGCCAGCAGGAAGTACAGATGGGGAAATGTGACACAGAGAAGTCCTGCATCTCTGGGTCCCGGTCCTCCTCAGCCTGATAGGTGCAGGTGCGGCTTTCAGCCCCAGAGGCTGGACTTGTCCCGCAGCAAGATGGAGCTGAGCCGCCTAGCTGTGGATGAGACACCTGGCACCTGGGGACAGTCCTTTGTTTTCACTGCTATAAACCTTGTCATTATGCCTCAAGTCCTCCTATGCATGGGTCCCCAAAATGCTTTCTTGTGGCTCTGTGGAAGAATCTTATTTCCACTGGCAACAATTGCAGCTCAAATCCTGGCTCCATCTACTTGTAACTATATGACCTAAGGCAGGCTATTTAATTTTTGAAACTTTGACTTTGTAAATATAAAATGTACGTTATAGTCGTAACCACCTCACAAAGTCGATGTGAGAAACACATTAAGTTAAGTGAAACATGTAAGTGCTTAGAACTATGTCCAAAATATAGTAAGTACTCAAATAAGTACTTAAATATCCAGTATAATAAGTATATATTTTTAGCCATTTCTGTCTCTTCTAATAAGTACTATATATCCTTTAGAGAAAAACATTCCCCAGTGATCAGTCCTAGAGGTCAGCCTCTACCCCTAACATCAGAGATAAAACTTGTGCCTCATGTCTGCTCAGTCAAAGCACTGAATGCCCTTTCCGGGAACGTTACTCAGGGCTGTTAATTAGAGCTCTGAATTTCCTTTCTGCGCACATGACTCAGGCTGGCCAATCAGATCACTGAATGTTCTTTCTGGGCACTATGACCAAGGCCTGACTGGAAAGAACATTCAATTGCCTGCAATGGTCATGTGAACCAGCTTCACCAATCAACAAAATCCCTAAACTTCAGTCTCCTTGTTCAGTTTACAAAAGGAATTTGGCCAAGTTGTTTTTATCTTGGAGAATTCCTAGATTTTTGCAGGAATTATCAGTAAGAGAGGTCTCTTTTCCACACAAGAGGATGTAATGTGGAGAGCTTCTGGAACCATCTTGCCAACATGTTAACCTGGGAAGGAAGTTAACCCACAAAGGGAACAGAGCTAATTATCCAATAAATCTAACATTATTTGAGCCCCTAAATCCATCCATAACTGACCAGCCCTGTCCATGTATTTTTCATTCATTTATCAAAGCATTTTTTTCTGGCATAAGCTACTTTGCATTTTTCTGTCACTTGCAACTGAAACTGGCATAAATGCTTTTCAGGAGTCAGCATGGCTAGTTGTTGAAGGTAAAAAGCCCTTTTACTTATTACTCTGGGGCCTTAGTAGAGCTCAGTGGAGTTGCACAGAGGTGAAAATACTCTGTCAACAGTGATAAAGGGGTGAATTCTGCACTCTAAATGTATTTCTTTATCTTGCTCAACCTTTTGGCAATATATGGACCATACAACTGCACCGATTGATGCAAGGGGCAGCATAAAACGGTGTTAATCATGAAAGCCATGTAAAAAAATATTCCTTCACAAGTTCATAACTTCCCTGTGGCTTAGAAAATTGTACTTCAAATGCCATCTCTTCTAGCTGCTATAGAAAGAAACAAACAGCAGCTTTACCAAGATATTTATTGGAGCTGACTAGATGAATATGTCAGTAAGAATTCCCAAACAACATAATCCCTCCTGTGACAGTGGAGCATTGCATGCTTCTGGTTTGAAATAACTGCTTTCATGACTTACTAAAACTTATTTTAGGACTAATTATTTTTTTAAAGCAACCTTTTCCCAAGTTTATAATGGGAACCTGTTGGGGTGAAAAGAATAATGAAAAACTTCAGTTTTCAACCAACTTTACCAATTTAATGGTTCTGGAAACTGAGACACATGTAAGGAAGTCCTGTATAGCTAAACGATACCTAACAATAATTCAATGGTTCTGTAATTGTCAAAAAATTATTTCCATTTCTTCTCCTGGACATCAGGATAAGAAGGACAGGGGACCGAACATGGATAAGTAAAAAGAACAAAGAATTCAAAGAAAATATGTATTTACTTTAAAAAGTTGAGGCAGCTAGGAGGAGGTGAATAAAAAAGAAACATTAAACAATTTTTGTAAATTGTTTATATGAATTGAAGGCACTCAGATGGAATGTAAAACGAAATGTTATTTTCGTGCAGATGGCAACAGAAATAAATTCTGAGAAAAAGCTGCGCCTGCCTTCAAAAGCCCTGCAGGCATAGTCCCAGTCCTTCTGTCACTCTGCAGCACAGGACACAACAGAGCAAACTGGGACCAGTTAGAAAGTTATGGTAACCAGTGTAATCACCATGGCAGGACCTTCCTATGTTCAATGCACTTTCCAGGCCTGAAGGGTCTTCATTCATGAGAGGCCATGTGCCAAACAATAATCCTGCTCCTCAAGGTGAAAAATGTCTCTTCAAATTGGCATCTGCAGCTGATCCTTCATTCAGCTCTGCTAGTCAGGACCCCTTCTCTTAATTATTTTTCTTTATTGCTCTTTACTTTCTTTCTTTATTTTATTTATTGCCTTTTATTTTCTAAATTTTGCCCTTTATTATTTCTACCATGCTAAGATATTAAGAGAAAAGAATCTCTAATTTGAGGATTTATTCAGCAGCTGTTCTCACTTTGGTACAGTAGATGCCTGAAATTTGCTGGTTTGCTGGACTGGTGTAAAAAACTATAATATCCCAGCCCTTGCTGGTGTGGCTCAGTGGGTTGACCGTGGGCCTGAAAACCAAAGGGTCACTGGTTAGATTCCCAGTCAGGGCACATGCCTGAGTCACTGGCCAGGTCTCCAAGAGGGGGCACACGAGAGGCAAACACACATTGATGTTTCTCTCCCTCTCGTTTTTCCTTCCCCTCTCTCTAGAAAAAATAAATAAAATCTTTAAAGGAAAAAAAAAAAAAAGGAAAGAAACTATAATAGCCCAGCCAGACTGGCTTTTATTTGCTTCACTCTGAAGGTCAGGCCACTAGGAAGCATAGCTATCCAACCAGAGATTACGTCGATATGTGTTTCTCTTTTTAGAATGGCATTCATTCATTGAACAAATATTGAGAATCTACTCTATGAGTGAGCTCTTACAATATAACACAGTTGACATTTTATGCAGAAAATTTTCAGTAAAAAATCTGTTTTTTAAGATAAGTAAAAAAGGCTAAAAGCTGGTTCCTTTTAATATACTTTTAAATTTATAATTCATATACATACACACATACATACCATAGCTCTTATCTTTCCTTCTCGGATTCTAGCAAGAAGAGAGAGAAAGGCAAATTATACTTCTGGACTGCAAAGCTGCACATCATTGTATCCACTCTATGTACATTGCAGAAAGTCAAACATGAGCAAAGAGAAATTGTGGAGAGTGTGAAATCACACATTCCTTCTCCACTACTTCACAGTTCTATGTGTAAGATGAGTATGTACAATCCCACCATGGCCAAACTCCCCCATGTTAAAGAACAGAATTCCTCAACCAAAAAAAAAAAAAATGCTATTAAAATGTATTATCATTCTACTCAATCTCTCCAAGTCAAGAAAAAAGTTGAAAAGCAGACTCTCTGGTCAATTTTTTAAAAAAGATCTTGTTTATTCATCTTTAGAGAGAGGGGAAGAGAAGGAGAGAGAGGGAGAGAAATATCAATGTGTGTTCGCCTCTCACACATCCATACTAAGGACCTGGCTCACAACCCAGGCATGTTCCCTGACTGGGAATTGAACTGGCAACCCTTTGATTTGCAGCCCATGCTCAATCCACTGAGCTATACCAGCCAGGTCTCTCTGGCCAAGTTTTAAGAGACAAATCTAAAAGTTTATTAAAAAAATAAAGTTCCTTTCTGATGTTTAAATATACAAAAACTACCTTTACATTATGTGTCAAGCCCTAAATGGTAGCTTACTGAAATACCACAACATAGATTAGTTTGTGAATAAAAAACAGTGGCATTAGGGAGCTGCCCAGGTAAGACTGAACACTACCCAGGGCAAAACATTTTTTTCAAACATCAAGCGATCATCCAACAAAAGATGCGGAAATGAGGACTCAACCAGGGAGCCAGAGCTGTGTTCCTTGGTGAGAAATTGGCACCAACTGCAAGCTGCAAAAAGAATTCTACAGTTCCTGTCCCCAAAGGTCATTCTTGGCCATGTTTTGTCTCTGAAGACAGAGAACTGAAATATTTGTTCTTGTGAATTATTTTTTGTTCTTTTATTGTAATTCAGTAGAGTAAAAATAACCGCTGCCCATTATCCCTTGCCTGTCATCTCTACCTGGACTGAGGTGGTGGAAAAGGACAGGAAGAGCTGTTACAGATGTTGAATAGAAGAAAGCCCTTTTTGTAATGCGTTTGCATGACTCATAAAGATCAGTTATTCTTAGCTTTCCGGTCACAAGGGATAAAGCTCTTTGTCCTTAATACAGGTTTCAACTTAAAAGGAAAACCCAAGGTCCATTCAAAGCTATAGCTCAATAATAAGCTCTCTTTATAGTACCTGCCCTAAACCCCTGGAGTTATATTTTATCACTCTACAAGCGTAAAATATAATTCGAAATTGTATTGTTTGGCTTTTTTCACTTGTTATGGTTGTGTCATCTGGGACAATGGGTAACAGTGATTTTAATCTGGTTACAGGAATTATCAGTTTAGCAGTACAACTTAATGTAATTTATTATGTTATGCTATAGAGAAAATTCATCACCTTTTTGGATCATCTCAGTAGAATCAGACCTCTTAATTGAACTTCAATCTAATATTGATTACGCTTTAGTTAAGCCAGTGTTGATTCCCAGAATCGATAGACCGATAACATTTCAAAACAGTTTTCTGAGGGATAGCACCACTCTTTGATGAATTACAGTATGACAAGAGGTCAGTAGAGGCTAATAGGACTTTGGAAATGGTTTCTTGCACATTCTTAGATTTCACTCCTTTTGGATATATTCAGCTGCCAAATGCACATTTTCCTCTTGATCATTCTGTTCCTTTCTTATTCTTTCACCATTGATTAACATTTTAAAAACACTTTCTTTGGGCCATGCTCTGTGCTATGCACTATGGGCAAAGTGATAGAAATACTCAAGGAACTCTTAACCTAAAAATGAAGACAAATAAGGAAAATGTTATAATACATAGTGATAAGAGATTGCTCCTGTCTCTGATGGGAAGGTCATAAAGCGGTGTGAAAATAGAGAATAGGTGTCCAGAGCTCTCTTGGGCCAGAACATGCCTTTAGTAAAGGATTATCACTTAATTCATAGAGAAGACACCACTTACATCTATCAATTATCCCTGGAGTCAGCAGAAAGTGAGTAGAGAAGGGTGGTCTACCTATGTGCTCCTTCTTCTGACTGGAATACTGACTAAATCCTCCTAATCTCTTAGATTTATTTCACTTTGTCAACTCTTTCAGGAAGGCTTCCCTGACTACCTCTTTCTTAAGTCTGAATTGAGGATGGTTTCCTAATTAGCTGCAACATCACCTTGAACTTATCTCTGAAGTACTTCTAATGAGATTGAAATTGAGTACACCCAATTACTGAGAAATCAACCATCTGATTAAGTCAGACAGGTTGGTGGCCCCTGAGGTGTGGCTAATTATGTGCCATGCATTCTTTATTCTTGTTTTATAATGTAGATATAAACTATTTAAATATACATAAATATAAGAAATAGAACCAACTCCCATGTAGTCACCTCTTAAAAAAAAAAAAAAACTGTATCTACCTTTGCTATTGTTGTCTCTATGCAAATTTCATCTTGCCTGTTTTTCTCCCTAATCGGGGGAGCAAAGTGCTGAATTTGTTTTATCACTCCCTTTGTAGTTTTACTACATATGTCAGCATTCTTAAATTTATTTTTCATTAAACATTATGTTCCAGAACTTATCCAAATTGCTGTGTATAACTGAAATGTATTAATTTTTCTCAAATACACAGTATATTGTTATATAAAGATATTAGGCCCTGGCCAAGTGGCTCCATTGGTTGGAGCATCTTCCCATGCACCAAAAGGTTGAGGGTTCGATTCCTGGTCTGGGCATGTACCTAGAGGGCAGGTTCAAGCCCCAGTCAGGGTGCATATAGCAGGCAATCCAACTATGTTTCTCTGTTTCTCTCTCACATCAATGTTTCTCTCTCTCTCAAATCAATAAACTTATCCTAGAGTGAAGATTTAAAACATAAATATATATGTATATACATCAGAATTTGTCTCAATGTTTTATTTTTTTGATTTTCACATTTAAATCCTTAATTCACCTAGCATTAAGCAAACTCACCTTATTCACTTAATTCTAATTTAGAGGGAGATGAGATTTTTATATAACCTGTGGAGTAAGAAATCCAATTTCTCTTTTCTATATGAAAACTAATGGTCCACCTCAAGTGAGTAAAAAATATCCCCTTTCCATGAGAATCTTGATACCATACAGCTGTTACATATCGATATTCCACACTGTCACTAGTGGGTTGCTTTACACTTTTTCTGCTCCAATGATCCATTTGTCTGTCTCTGAACCAATATACACTACCTTATCAGTCCTGACAACTGATATTGGGTCTTAAATCATTCATCTTTTTCTTTATGAGAGTTCTGGCTATTCTCAGGGGTTTTTTTTAAATATACAATTTTAGATTAATTCACCAAGTTTTATAAAAAAATACTCTTTAGAATTTTGAAATTTATATATTTACAATATTGAGGTTTGAATTCACAAAACCGACCCAGTGTAGGCCAAAAGTAGGTTTACAATTGTTCTTATGGAAAATAATACAATAATTAATAAATAACAATACAAGAATAAACTTTGCATTTTGTGTACTCTCAATGGTAAACTACTTTTGTCCTACCCTTTATAACTCCCTATGAAAATTTCCTTAATATTTTTTAATAAAATTGCATTCTACTTCTATTATAATCTAACAAATATTATGTTATACTTATTCTTGGGTACTTAATATTTCTTAGGAATACTGTAAATGGCATATTATTATTACATTTTCTTGTCACCTGCATTAAAAAAGTAATTGATTTTTGTATTTGATTTTGCATCTACAAACATTGCTAAACTTTATGTTCCAAATATATACTTTTGCAATCCTTATGCCTTCATTGTTTTTTTTTTGCCTGATTGACTTAGACACAAAATTGATTAAAAGATGTGCTGAAAGGTACTAAAATAAAAGTTCTTTCTATTTCTAACTTACTAGGTGTTTTTATCAACCAATGTTGAATTTCATCAAGAGCTTTTATGATTCTATTGAGATGAGACTCTATTTTTTCTCATTTAAACTTTTTATATTAATAATTAATATAACAGATTTTCCAATGTTAAACAAGACTTGCATTACTGGAATAAACCCAAATTATTCAAGATATATTACCTTTTGGTATATTCCCAATATTTTTTGCTAGTATTATATACAGAATTTTTGCATTCATGTTCATGAATAAGCTGGTTCCATAAATTTTCTTTCTTTTTTTGTCCTTATCAGATTTTACCATATAAAATTAACTTAGCATTCTAGAATTTTCTGGGGAGAGACGTTTTCTCTTTTTCTATTTTGTGTTCTCCACATTATTTTCTATAAAATCAGAACATTTGCTCTTTGAATGTTTGATAAAACTGGTGCTTTAACTTAGTGAAAGTTTTTAATTACTAACTCAATTGTTTTTAATTTTATTTTTCTTTTTTAAATTTTTTATTTTAATTGTTCAAATACAGTTTTCTGCCTTTTACTCCCATCCCAGCCCACCCACCCCAGCCTTCCCCGCCTCCATCCCATTTCCACCCCTCCTTGTTATTGCCCATGGGTCCTTTATGCTTATTCCTGCAAACCCTTCCCCTTTTCCCCTGAAATTCCCTCCCCTCTCCCCTCTGGTCACTGTCAGCCCGTTCTCTATTTCAGTGTCTTTGGTTATATTTTGCTTGTTTGTTTGTTTTGTTGATTAGCTTCCTGTTAAAGGTGAGATCATATGATATTTGTCTTTTATCTCCTGGCTTATTTCGCTTAACATAATGCTTTCCAGTTCCATCCATGCTGTCACAAAGGGTAGGAGTTCTTTCTTTCTGCTGCATAGAATTCCATTGTGTAAATGTACCATCGTTTTTTTGATCCACTCATTTACTGATGGGCACCTAGGTTGCTTCCAACACTTGGCTATTGTGAATTGTGCTGCTATGAACATTGAGGTGCATAGGTTCTTTTGTATTGGTGTTTCAGGGTTCTTAGAATATAATCCTAGCAGTGGAATTGCTGGGTAAAAAGGCAGATCCATTTTTAGTTTTCTGCAAAAATTCCATACTGTTTTCCATAATGGTTGTACCAGTCTGCAACCCCACCAACAGTGCACTAGGGTTCCCTTTTCTCCACAGCCTCTCCAACACTTGTTGTTTGTTGCTTTGTTTACGATGGCCATTCTCACTGGTGTGAAGTGGTATCTCATTATGGTTTTAATTTGCCTCTCTCTGATGTCTAGTGATGCTGACGATCCTTTCATATGTCTCTGGGCCCTCTGTGTGTCCTCTCTGGAGAAGTGTTAGTTCAGGTCCTTTGCCCATTTTTTAACTGGGTTGCTTATCTTCTTAGAGTGGAGTCATGTGAGTTCTTTGTATATTTTGGAGATTAAAAACCCTTGTCCGAGGTATCATTGGCAAATACATTTCCCATACGGTTGGTTGTCTTATTTTAATACTGTTTTCTTTAGCCATGCAGAAGCTTTTTATTTTGATGAGATCCCATTTATTTATTCTTTCCTTTATGTCCCTTGCTCTAGAGGACATATCAGTGAAAGTATTGCTGTGTGAAACATCTGAGATTTTCCTGCCTATGTTCTCCTCTGGGACTTTAATGGTGTCATGGCTTATATTTAAATCTTTTATGCACCTTGAATTTATTTTTGTGTATGGTGTAAGTCGGTGCTCGAGTTTCATTTCTTTTTTCTTTTTTTGCTTTTTATTTTTTTATTTTTTTATTTTTTTATTATTTTTTAATCAGTATTTTTTTAATTGTTGATATTGTACAGTTTTCTGTCTTTTACCCTGCCCCCAGCCCACTGCCCCAGCCCTCCCCACCTTCCTCCCACTTCCATCCCCCATAGTTTTTGTCCATGTGTCCTTTATACTTGTTGCTCTAAACCGTTTCCCGTTTCCCCTGAAATTTCTTCCCCTCTCCCCTCTGGTCACTGTCAGACTGTTCTCAAATTCAGTGTCTTTGTTTATATTATGCTTGTTTGCTTGTTTTGTTGATTAGGTTCCTGTTAAAGGTGAGATCATAGGGTATTTGTCTTTCACTACCTGGCTTATTTCGCTTAGCATGATGCTCTCCAGTTCCATCCATGCTGTCACAAAGGGTAGGAGCTCCTTCTTTCTTTCTGCTGCATAGAATTCCATTGTGTAAATGTACCACAGTTTTTTGATCCATTCATTAACTGATGGGCACCTAGGTTGCTCCAGCACTTGGCTATTGTAAATTGTGCTGCTATGAACATAGGGGTGCATAGGTTCTTTTGGACTGGTGTATCTTAGGATATAATCCAAGCAGTGGAATTGCTGGGTCAAAAGCTATGTCCACTTTTAGTTTTCTTAGAAAATTCCATGCTGTTTACCATAGTGGTTGTACCAATCTGCAATCCCACCAACAGTGCACTAGGGACCCCTTTTCTCCACAACCTCTCCAACACTTGCTGTTTGTTGCTTTGTTTATGAAGGCCATTCTGACTGGTGTCAAGTGGTATCTCATTGTAGTTTTAATTTGCATCTCTCTGATAGCTAGAGATATCGAGCATCTTTTCATGTGTCTCTGGATCCTCTGTATGTCCTCCTTGGAGAAGTGTCTGTTCAAATCCTTTGCCCATTTTTTAATTGGGTTGCTTGTCTTCTTAGAGTAGAGTCTTGTAAGTTCTTTATATAGTTTGGAGATTAATTCTTTGTCTGAGTTATCATTGGCAAATATGTTTTCCCATACAGTTGGTTCTCTTTTTATTTTAATACTGTTTTCTTTAGCTGTGCAGAAGCTTTTTATTTTGATGAGATCCCATTTCTTATAGCAAAAAGAAAAATAAAATACCTAGGAATAAACTTAACCAAGGAGGTAAAAGACCTGTATGCAGAAAACTACACAACACTGAAGAAAGAAATCAAGGAAGACACAAACAAATGGAAACATATACCGTGTTCATGGATCAGAAGAATTAATATCATCAAAATGTCCATACTACCCAAAGCAATTTACAGATTCAATGCAATACCTATTAAAGTACCAATGGCATATTTCACAGACATAGAACAAACACTTCAAAAATTTATATGGAATCATAAATGACCCTGAATAGCTGCAGCAATTTTGAGAAAGAAGAGCAAAGTAGGAGGGATCACAATACCTGATACCAAACTGTATTACAAAGCCACTGTAATCAAAACATCCTGGTACTGGCACAAAAACAGACACATGGACCAGTGGAACAGAACAGAGAGCCCAGAAATAAACCCAAGTCTCTAAGGTCAATTAATATTCGACAAAGGGGCAGCAACATAAAATGGAGTAAAAATAGCCTCTTCAACAAGTGGTGTTGGGAGAACCAGACAGGTACGTACACAAAAATGAAACTCAAGCACCAACTTACACCATACACAAAAATAAATTCAAGGTGCATAAAAGATTTAAATATAAGCCATGACACCATTAAAGTCCCAGAGGAGAACATAGGCAGGAAAATCTCAGATGTTTCACACAGCAATACTTTCACTGATATGTCCTCTAGAGCAAGGGACATAAAGGAAAGAATAAATAAATGGGATCTCATCAAAATAAAAAGCTTTGAGTTTCATTTCTTTGCATGTAGCTGTCCAGCCCTCCCGACACCATTTGAAGAGGCTATTTTGTACTCCATTTTATGTTGCTTCCCCCTTTGTCAAATATTAATTGACCATAGAGACTTGGGTTTATCTCTGGGCTCTCTATTCTGTTCCATTGTTCTATGTACCTGTTTTTATGCAAGTACCAGGCTGCTTTGATTACAGTGGCTTTGTAATACAGTTTGGTATCAGGTATTGTGATCCCTTCTACTTTGCTCTTCTTTCTCAAAATTGCTGCAGCTATTCAGGGTCGTTTATGGTTCCATATAAATTTTTGAAGTGTTTGTTCTATGTCTGTGAAATATGCCATTGGTACTTTAATAGGTATTGCATTGAATCTGTAAATTGCTTTGGGTAGCATGGGCATTTTGATGATATTGATTCTTCCCATCCATGAACATGGTATATGTTTCCATTTGTTTGTGTCTTCCTTGATTTCTTTCTTCAGTGTTGTGTAGTTTTCTGCATACAGATCTTTTACCTCCTTGGTTAGATTTATTCCTAGGTATTTTATTTTTCTTTTTGCTATATTGAATGGGATTTTTTTTCTTGATTTCTGCTTCTGCTGTTTCATTGTTGATATACAAAAATGCCTTTGATTTCTGGATATTGACTTTGTATTTGGCTGTTTTGCCAAATTCATTTATTAGGTCAAGCAGTTTTTTGGTGGAGTCTGTAGGATTTTCTATGTACACTATCATGTCATCTGCAAACAATGATAGTTTTGTTCCCTCCTTTCTGATTTGGATGCCTTTATTTCCTTTTCTTGTCTGATCACTGTGCGAAAACTTCCAATACTATGTTGAATAGAAGTGGTGAAAGTGGACAACCTTGTCTCATTCCTGATCTTAGTGAAAAAGATTTTAGTTTTTGCCCATTGAGTATGATATTGGCTGTAGATTTCTTATATATGGCCTTTATTATGCTGAGGAATGCTCCCTCTATTCCCACCTTGCTGAATGTGTTTATCATAAATGGGTGTTGTACCTTATCAAATGCTTTTTCCACATCTATTGATGTGATCATGTGATTTTTGTCTTTGCTTTTGTTTATGTGATGTATGACATTTACTGATTTGCAAATGTTGAACTATCCTTGCATCCCTGGGATGAATGCCACTTAGTCATTAATTTTATTTTTCAATTACAGTTTATATTCAATATTATCTTGTATTAGCTTCAAGTGTACAGCATAGTCATTAGAGATATATATATTTTACATTGATTGAATTTCCTTATGGCATCATTCAGCAGGAATAGTTGTGATTAGTCACACATTTCCACGAATTTTTCCATGTTTTCTAATCTCATTCAAATTTTTCATATGATTCTCTCTTTTTTTTTTTTGTAACCATAGCTACATATCTGGTTATAGCCACTTTTTAAATTTTTGGTCTCTTTTGTTTTACTTGACCAATCATGCCAGAGATTTTTCAATTTATTTGTTTTTTTAAAAAAGAATTTGGCAGATATAGTGCTTCTCAGATAACGTAAACTTAAAGGAGTTCATCATTACCGAGCCCTTAATATGTAAAATGTTAAAGGGACTTATCTAAGAAATAGAAAATCAAAAACTATGGACAATAAAATGACAACAAACTCACAACAATCAACAACTGAACCTAAAAAATAAAAACTAAAACTAAACAAACAACTACAACAGGAAGAAATAGAGATCATATGGAGGATTATCAGTGGGGAGGGGAAGGGGAGAATGAGGGGGAAAGACACAGGGAATAAGTAGCATAATTGGTAGGCATAAAATAGACAGGGGGAGGTTAAAAACAGTATAAAAAAATAATGAAGCCAAAGAATTTATTTGTATGACCTATGGACATGAACTAATTGGGGGGTAATGCTAGAGGGTGAGGGCATGCAGAGTGGAGGGGGCATAAAAGGGAGAAAAAATTGGGACAACTATAATAGCATAATCAATAAAATATATATATATTTAAATATATATATATATATATTTAAAATTGGTTTAGCTCTGGCTGGTGTTGCTCATGGATTGAGTGCTGGCCTGTGAACCAAAGGGTCACCAGTTCAATTCCCAGTCAGGTCACATGCCTGCGTTTCAGGCCAGGTCCCCAGTAGGCAGCATACGAAAGGCAAACACACATTGATGTTTCTCTCCTTTCCCCTTCTCTCTAAAACTAAATAAATGTAATCTTTTTTTAAAAAAAGAATTTGGTTTAATTAATCATTTTTATATTTTTTCTAGTAAATTTATTACTGTTTGAGCTTGTTTTGTTTTTTGCTGTTGTTTTTACTATTTTGTGGGTTGGCTTATTCTGTTGTTCTCTCATTTCTAAGATAGAGTCATGTCGTGGATTTTCTTATTTGCAATCATGCATGTCACTCTTTTCTGCAAAAGGACTGTACTTCTCTATCCATTGATTTTTTAAATCTATACTCTGTAACATGCTCTGAAAAATGGAATGTGAGGAGAAGAAAAAAGATACCAGTTCTTTTCCTTCTGATTCTGAGTGGAAACTTTAAGAGGCTTGTGAGTTGCTGGCCCAGAAGCTGGACTTTCAACCACAGAATGGGAAGCAGCAGTGCAGAGCCTAGGCCATTTGAAGCTTCTAGCTGAATTATAGGTGACCCAAGATTCTGTGTAACATGAGCAAGAAATAAATTTTTACTGGCAGAAGCACTAAGCTTTTGAGTCCATTTGTTACTCTAGCAAAGTTGACTGAAACAGATACTGATATCTTAAAGTGAGGTGCTCCTGCAACAAAAACTCACAGTCTGTATTGACCTTGAAGCCAAGACACAAGTAACAATGAAACTGCTATAGGAGGATGGAAAAATGTTGATCCCTAGTATGCAGTGATAAAACATGTAGTAAACTTGCAATAACATAGAAAGCAGATAATTTACCTAATGAATGAGTAGCTTTGAAGGAAGAGTTTCAAAACAGAATGTTACTAGTGTGACTTGGTTATTCTTTCCCCAGAATTGTCAGATGAACTCAGAAAACAATTGAGCTGATATGCAAGCAAGGAAGAAGGAGAAATGAGATGAACCAGGAATTGTAGGTATTGCAGAGTTGGAAAGAGAAGTGCTTCTATTAGTAAAAGACAAATGGAAATGCTTTGAACAACAAAGTTATCATTAAGGCTCAGATGAAGATACATGCCCAAATAAGAGGCATTACCACTTACAACCTTTCTTTAAAATTCTGAATGGTTAAAGTGACCCTTAGAAAATCTTGTTAGTTGCAGAAATTGGCTTAGCAAAAAAAGATGTCCACAGTCTCTTTAAAGCCTGGTAGCTCAAATTGTCTATCAATCTAGAGAGAAAGACATCTTAAAAAATGCCTGAGGGTCTAGGGGGAGGGCTATTTGCATATTTCTCACTAAAATAAAAAAGTTTTTAAAACATTTTTGGAAGAGTTTTTGTCAAAACTTCCAATATTGTGAATTAAAATAGACTAGCTCTTAAGATATAAAACAACTTTGGGGACCCCAGTTTTGTACAAGGACAGAACAGGCTTAGCAAGCAGCTTAACAGCCAAAGCTGCAAGTTATCCAATGCCCTTATAAGATGCGGCCAATTAACATAATAGGAAAAAAGCTTTTTCCAGAGAGAAGAACCTAGGAAAACAATGGATTGAGCAAAAGAAAGACCTAATCAAACAACATTTCTTTTTCCAGTGGAGGTGTTTGTTGCAGTTATATTCACTGTCCTGTGATTGCATATTTGAAGAAAGTGCCCTTTTATTTGATAGATCTCAAGATCTTCACCCAATGGAAAAACTATGAAATGCTAGGTTTTGAGCTTTGTGCTGAGATTACATAAGATATTCAAAATTTCTATATTAGAGGTGGCAGTGAACATATTTTGAATGCAGAAGGAAGAAAATCAAGTTCTTTTTTTTTTTTTAAGTCAAGATAGCACACAGTAGTGTATTTTCTTGTAACAAATCTCTCAACCTGTTGACTCTGGGCTTGGGCATGGACTTGCTTTGAAAACGTGCCAGTTATGCTTAAAAGCTCTTTACTTCACTGTGAAAAGTAAAAATAGACTGATCCCCATAAGGGTCTTTCATCCTGGATCTTGGAATGAAGAGTCATGTGGAGCAGAGCCCCAGGCTAGAGCAACACTGGGGCAGAGCAGTAGCTGACTCCCAGCCACACACCATGTGAAAAGGAAACACATTTTGTCATTGTAAGGCACTGAGATACACAGTAGTTTATGACCACTGAAAAACCAACTAAAACCAACTTAGTCCATTACTTTTCTTATTTGTTTTTCTTTTCCTAATAAAAAATTCAGGTTATAACATTTTCTCTAAGTACTGCTGTTAGCTGTATTCTAAAAGGTTTGATATGCAATATGCTCATAAGCATTAAGTTCTAAACGTTTCCTAATTTCTGTTTTCATGTTTTGTTCCATATCTAATTTAGAGTTATTTTCTCAATGTTCTAATATTTGGGAGAGTAATAGTTATTATTTTTATTGATTTTTAATTTGATTACATTTTAATAAGAAAAGGTGACTTAGATTATATCAATTCTATGAAAGACCTTGAAGCTTTCATTAAGGCCTAATGAGAGTTAATTTCAATAAATGTCACAAATGCAATAGAAAAGAATGTATGCTGGTACAGAGGCCAAAACCAAACAAGAACTTTAAAACAACACAACATCAACAACAAGAGAACACACATCATTTGTACTCTCAAAGTGATTGATAACTGTGCTGCACTTGGTTACATTTTCTCGTACATAGGAAAGTTTCATCTGGAACCAGTATCTAGAAGACCCCTTGCCAAAAGAGAGGTTTAGTGATAATGATTTTAAGAAAAAATTGTTCACTTAAACAAAAAGTGGTAGGGCTGGGGAGGAGATCAGTGGGAGTAACCACTGGCCTGGGGAGAGGACATGTGCGTGCTGGAACAGAATGGGGATCCGGAGGTGTTTCCATAGGTTCTCCATCAGCCTTCACCTCTCTTACCCTGCTCCACCCAGCAACTGAAATATTTTCAGTCTGAAGCAGAAAGTGCTCTGCTAGAGTGCTTTTCCTTCTTTCCCTCTCTCCTTTCTTTCTTCTCATTCCTCATGTATTGAATACCTACTGTGTACCAAGCACTATGGTGAACATGAGGATGAATGCATCTCAGCTTCTACCTTCAAGCTGATACACGTTCATATAGATGCTAATAACCATAACGAAAGACACATTTAATGGAAAGCACAGTGCGTTAGGGAACAAATGAGAAACCAGCAAGAATACCCCAAGTGGAAGAAGGAGGGTCAGTATCTCCACATTTGAAACAAGAATTTGTCTGGATCTTAAGAAAATTATCTCCCTGGTTTTCCTGATTGGAATGTGTATGAATAGGAATGCAACTAAGATTACCAATTAGTGCAGCAGTTTCCTAGGGGGAAGGACAGTTGAATTCTTACAGTGTTTTAACACCTGCTAATGCTGTTAGGTTTCCTCTAGGTGATCATGCAAGTTTTCTTTCATTCCAATCAAGACATGATGCAGGCCCTATGATAACCAGTCATACAAAATCATTTCCAAAGCTGTTAGCATTTTTTAAAAAAACTTCTTCAAGTTGTGATGTCATTAGGAAATGAGAAATTGAACTTTTATAATTCCCATAAGATTTCAGGAGCTAACTTTCTGATTGTTTTTCAGGTTTCCTCCTTCATTAAGAGAAACAGGTGATTGATTATATTACAGGTAAATATAATCCAGGTATAATTCAAATTTTTACCTGGACACAGGTTACAAACATCCTTCTCTGATATTTTCATCTAACATTGTGATGAGACATTTAGAACCTCCCACTTGGTGATCAGTCTAGGGAACAGTGACAGGAATGTGAATCGCACTTCCTCTGATCTGGAACAAGTGTCAAATATTATTTCCTGAAGTGAGCAGTTTACTCACTTCTTTATGGAAGAGTGTGTTTCATTATTTTACTAAATAAAATAAATTATAATTTAAAAAATTCTTGAAATAATAAAAATGTCAGCCTTGTTAATTATTTTATCACTTTTGAAGAGTTACTACATTTACTTACAGTAGTCTCCCTTGTCTGCAGAGGATATGTTCAAGAATGCCAGTGGATGCCTGAAACAGGGGATGTACCGAACAGTATACATGTGTGTATTACATTATATATACACATACATATATTCATATGTATGTGTGTATATGTACATATATGTACATGTGTATATATACATAGATGTGTATAAACTTTAATTATAAAGTTTAATTATAAATTAGGTAAAGTAATAGATTAACAACAATAGCTAATAATAAAATAGAACAATTTAAACCTCTATACTCTAATGAAACCTATGTGATTGTGGTCTCTCTCTCAAATAACTGATCTGATAACTAAATGACTAACTAACAGGCACTAGTGTGCACACCGTGCATGCACCGGACAAAGGGATGATTGACATCCTGGACAAGATGGAGAGGGATGATGTGAGATTTATCATGCTATTCAGGACTATGCATAATTTAAAACTTATTTCTGGAATTTTCCATTTAATATTTTCAGATTTTGGCTGCCCTTGGTAACTGTTACCATGGAAGGTGGCACTACAGATAAGAGGAGAACTACTGTATGTATTGATTGCCTGAGAGACATTTACTGGATACCCAAAAGGTAAAATCTATTGTGATGGAAAAAAATCGCTGTATGTCTTCAAGGAATGCACAAATTATAGACCTGTTATTTTTTACTTAGAAACTATTGATAAATTGGTCATTGAATTAAAGATTGTTTGATTTAACTCTCTACTTCAGCTATGACAGATCATTAATAATGATCAGTATTGTTTATAAATGTCCTTTCCAATAGAAATAAAATATGAGCCATGTATTTAATTTCAAACCTTTTAGTAGTAATATTTTAAAAAGTAAAATTAAACAATTAAAATTAATTCAATTATATTTTTATTCAACTGAATATATCCCAAATATTATAATTTAAATATGTAATCAATATAAAATATTAATGAGCTTTTTTTGTTGTACTACATCTGAAATTCAGTGAGTATTTTATACTTACAGTACATTTCAATTCATACTAGCCACATTTCATGTATTTAGTAGCCACATATAGCTAATGGCTAGTGTATTTGGACAACAAGTTAAAACATAAATGCTTAAATATTTATATTGTTTATAACAGGAAGGGAAAAATATAGTGATCAGGACAACAGTTTACTAAAGTTAGAGAGGTTTATATATTAAATGTCTAAATAAACTTGAGAGCAATAACAACAAAAGTACAGACTGTATGAAAGTCAAGTTCAGGCTCACAAATAAACAGAGATCCCTTTAAGAATCTGATAAATTTTTGTTTCTCTTATTTATATAAAATTTCATTTGTTTTTAATTTACGTCAATGTGTTTTAAATTATCTTGTTTACAGGGTGGAGAGTTCTGAGCATAATAAGTCATCACAATAGCAATTGCAATGACTTTGTGGCCTTGTAGAGAGGAAATCCTATACTATATGGGGCTGCTGGACTTCAGGGTGGGGCCCTGTTATTCTGCAGAACAAGCCAATCAGATTAATAAAGGCTTAATTCAGAGCCAAAACGAAAATAACTACTTGCTTGAGCTCTGAGAATGGAGCACACACTTAACCAAATCACAAACTACACATGTTGAGCACTTGACATATTCAATTCAATGCACTCGGTTATTCCCTTGGATTAGAAATTTCATAAACATATTAAGCAAACCAGTATCCAATCCACAACTAATCAAAATATTCCAGAATCTTATCAGTTTTGTATTTTATTTTTAGGGAGAAGTCAAGAATAAATCAAGTCCTTTTGTGGTAATGAGCACATCAGCCTTTAATGAATGCAGGATTGTTGGGAAAGGAGGACAGAGTAGTAAAGGAAATAGAATTCTCTGATGTCTGTGCTGTGAACTTTTAAGCAAAGTCAGACTGTTAACAAAAGATTTGAGATAGTACTGGAATGTATGATAAAGGCATAGGAACCAGGGACCCTGATTTGTGTGAGCCATGTGACAAAGGAAGATTTAAGTTAAGATTATTTGAGCTTTGGATCAATAGTCACAGAGTACACTTGGGCATTCATGTTCACATCATAAAGTCTGCCTGAGCCAGTACTTTTCATGCTCAAAATACCATCTTTATTACTTTGTTATTATTCTACACTTTATGCATTTGGTGTAATATTTACTATTCGATCTTTTAAAAACAAAAACAAAATGACTGGTGCAGCTTAGTGGACTGAGTGTCAGCCTGCTAACCAAAAGGTTGTTGGTCCAATTCCAGGTCAGAACACATACCTGGGTTGCAGACCAGGTCCCTAGTTGGGGATGTGTGAGATACAACCTATTGATATATCTCTCCCTCTCTTTCTCCCTCCTTTGTCCTCTCTCTAAAAATGAATAAATGAAACCTTTAAAAATAAACAGTGTCTAAACTACATCCAGGTATTTTGAAGCATAACCTAAAAATTCATTAGCCAACTATCCTTCTGGGGCTAGCTGGCTCGTAGGTTCAAGAATTATCCTTGGGGAGACTTCTGGTCAAGATGGAGGCATAGGTAAATGTGATTCACCTCCTCATACAACCACGGTAAAATTACAGCTAAACTACAGAACAAATATCACTCAAAACCATCAGAAAATCAAGCTGTATGGAAGTCTGACAATTAAGGAATTAAAGAAACCACATTCATCCAGATGGGTAGGAGGGATGGAGGGGAGGAGATGTGGAATGGGCTGGTCCCAGAACCATGTGTGGTGGATATAAAATGGAGGGATACCTTGGGAGCAAGGGATCCCAGCCCCACAACAGACCACCCATCTCAGGGTTCTAGTGCCAGGAAGATAACTTCTAGCTGTAAAAACCAGTGAGTATTGGATCAGCAGCAGAAAGTACAGGATTCTCATGCACCTCCTCTTGGAGACTCCTACATGTGGACTTACTTAGACTTACTCCCTCTGGGCTCCAGCACTGGGGCAGCACCTTGAAGGGCACCAGTAGCATATGGGGAAGAACTGAAATGTCTGGCATCAGGGTGAGAGCTGGAGAACAGCTTCCTCCCAGACAGAACTGCGAACAGTAGCCATTGTACATTTTCTGTGTCCTTCCATACACAGAGCTACAGTGTGGCAGCACCATGTCTGAGTCTCCATCAACCTGGCTTACATGGTAAGCCCTGCCCTGATGATTAACTAAAGGTCCACCCCATCCAACTTACAGACCCACCCAACCTGGTAACAGTAGCTTTTTCATATGAAGGGCTGGGCTAGGTGCAGGCTTCAGACCTTCCTAAATCTGCTTAAACAAACAACAGCTGAGCACAGTCCCTACACCTTTTGCTGAGTGGCCTTAAGCCTGGCACTCATAGCAGCTATCTGCAGATTGCTTTATAGCTTATGCTAAGGGGCCCCAGACAGAACACAGCTGGAGGCTGACATGACCTGCACCACTCCAGAAACACCGGAGCCTGTGAACCCAGCAGACAGTTATAGACCACATTGGAACACCACCCAACCACCTCCACAAGCCACAGAGAGTGGTGGTTGCAGGCCAGGGGTCACAGCCTGTCCTACCAGCTGTCTGTACTAGGTAAATTCCTCCCATTGACCTGATATTAGCAATCAAGATTCACCTACAAGAGGAAGGAGTACTCAGCCCACATGGAGGATGCACCTCCAGTACACAGCTTGGAAGATAGGGGAGGCTGTGCCACCAGACCCAACAGGACACCTATTACATTGGGCTATGTTACCAAAACACAAAGTCAAAGCAGCTCTACCTAATATGTAGAAAAAAACACAGGGAGGCTGCCAAAATGAGGAGACAAAGAAACGTGGCCCAAATGAAAGAACAGAGCAAAATTCAGAAAAAGAACTAAATAAAATGGAGATATGTGATTTATCAGATGCAGAGTTCAAAATGCTGGTTATAAGGATGCTCAAGGAACTCCGTGGGTACTTCAACAGTATTAAATGATCCAATCAGAAATGAAGGAGACACTAACTGAGTAAAGAACAATTTACAGGGAATCAACAGTGGAGTAGATGAAGCCAAGGATAAAATCAGTAATTTGGAAAATAAGGAAGAAAAATTATTCAATCAGTACAGTAAGAAGAAAAAATAATGCAAAAAAATGAGGATAGTATAAGGAGCTTCTGAGACATCTTCAAGTATTCCAACATTAACATCATAGGAATATTAGAAGGAAGAGAGAAAGAGCAAGAAATTGAAAACCTATTTGAAAAAATAATATAAGAACTTTTATTAAAGTTCTTTTTAAGGGGGCAGATGGGGGCAAAGGGGGAAATTGGGAAAACTGTAATAGCATAATCAATAAAAATATTTAAAAAAAGAATTACCCTTGGAGATCAAAGTTTCCAATTCATTCTCGTTTTGCAATAACAGTAAGTCATATTCTATGTTAGGATCTTGGTAAAACATTGCCACGGCCAAGTGTGAGATAATCACCGACACCAGTCATATGGTCCCCACAGAGCCCTAAATGAATGCCAAAACACAGAGGTTACTTGCTGAGCAGGTATAAGATAAATACTATTGTCTCATCCATGCAGTAGCCTCCCATTCCCTTATGACACATTAGGTGTTTAAATTTATGTCATTAACAATGTATGAAAAAAATTTAAAAACTTTGCACATTACATGGTGTCCTTCCAAGTTCCATGCCACAACCAGTTTGCAAAGTGAGCCCAGCCTTACATATACCTTTCAGGCCCCTCACTAATTATTCATTAAGCTTATTTCCCAAATGACTTCTCATTTCCATAACCTATTTTCCTTTTCACCTTTCTAACTCTCTGCTCTAGTTTTTCATTTTTTTCTTTCCTAATCTCTAATGCAAAAGTACGTTATGTCCCTAGATAGCACATTTTCTGTATTCAGGTTAATATTATTAGACTGAAACGTTTCTCTATACCACCATTGGTCCCTGAAGCAATCCTGAAATAGAATCCATTTAAAGCAGAACTCCAATCTAGATGCAAAGGCATATATCCCTCAGCTATAAAAGGGGTACAGATTTTATTGTATTTCCTATTCATGTTATTCATCCAGAGGCTATGAAGCCCTTGCTTGAGTATATTTGTAATGTCAGGAAATATGTAACAAAAAAAAGTGATCTGTTCCTTTACATTTATGGTAAATTAAGTACTTGAATAAGGTTAGAACCCTGAAAAGGGAAACTTATTCTCAGATACAAGTCTTCAACTTAATATTGGCTGTGGTATCATAAGCAATTTCTCCAACTTCTCTAAGCCTCTGTTTTCTCACCTGTAAAGTGGGAATAATAAAGTACCTACTTAGTGTCACCAGGGGAGTAAATAAAATAATACACAGTTCCTCCGCATGAATAGATTCAATTAGTTCTGTTATTATCACCATCAGTATTATCATTAATAGTACATTAGCATTATCATAATGAGGTCTTCACCAATTGGAGAGCAAATTTCTATGCAATCTATTTAATGTTCAAAATAGATTGAAAAAAGGATGACCAGAAGGCTGGTGTCTGGGTGTCAGGAGAGAAGTCTGCTCTTTAAGTTTTCCCAGTTTGAATAGGAAACACAAGATGAATACTTGATTCTCTCCCTTTATTTATCAGTTTATCACATTAAATTTTGTTGATGAATCACTTAAATCTCTTTTAACTGATAGTCTCCTCCATTTTATTCTCTTGATTCTTAGATGTTGGGAAAACAGAGACATTTTATCTTTCAAGAAACGACTTCAGAAAAATGACTTTCCCTCAGTCTAAAATTTACTACTTGCATCACTACGATGTAGTTAGTAGGTTCCCATGTTCTCTATTTTTCTTGTCAAGTTGTTAAATCCAAGGCTTGATCAAATTCAGATTTAATTTTTTCCCAGATTTCTCTATGGATGATATATTGTTCCATCACAAGGCACGCTGTCTCTCTTTTAATTTTATAAGTTGCCATGGATGCTCGGGATCTTGATTCCTAATGGGGATGGATGGAGGCAAGGGGCAGTGAAAAGATATAACTGTAATCCTATCATTCCTTCATTTATTTCCTAGAATATTTCTATAAAGAGCAACTTCCCTTCATCTACCTCTTGGTTACTCAAAGGTATAGTATAAGAAGGGCAGAGATTAAGCATTTGCTTAATTCCTTCCTCCTCCCCTATTTTTTACTAGCTTTAAAACTAATGAGTTGATGTCCTAATATTCTGCAATCAATACATTTTATTAGTGGTGATTTTTTGTTAAGTATTATTAAGAACCCCTTGATTTAAACATACTTGTATTAAAGACATTTAAGTTTGCATCCTTATTGATGTTCAAATTAGTTCATCTTGCACCCCTATGTTCATAGCAGCACAATTTACAATAGCCAAGTGCTGGAAGCAACCTAGGTGCCCATCAGTTAATGAATGGATCAAAAAACTGTGGTACATTTACACAATGGAATTCTATGCAGCAGAAAGAAAGAAGGAGCTCCTACCCTTTGCGACAGCATGAAAGGAATTGGAGAGTATCATGCTAAGCGAAATAAGCCAGGCAGTGAAAGACAAATACCATATGATCTCACCTTTAACAGGAAGCTAATCAACAAAACAAACAAACAAGCATAATATAAACAAAGACACTGAATTTGAGAACAGCCTGACAGTGTCCAGAGGGGGAGGGGAGGGAATTTCAGGGGAAAAGGGGAACGGTTTAGAGCAACAAGTATAAAGGACTCATGGACAAAAACCATGGGGGGTGGAAATGGGAGGAAGGTGGGGAGGGCTGGGGTGGTGGGCTGGGGCGGGGTAAAAGACAGAAAACTGTACAATATCAACAATTAAAAAATACTGATTAAAAAAATAATAAAAGTAAAAAAAAAACAAATTAGTTCATCTTTTTGTGACAAAGTTCATTTTATTGTAGTGCATAGATACTTCCGCAGTAACTGAAAGAATAATCAGGAAAGAAATCAGCAAATATAAAAAGCTTTTAAAATGACTAACAGGGTTTTTGTAGTTGTATATATATAAAGCAGTCCTCAAAAAATTGTAGAATGTCTTTATTTTTAGTACAATTGAAATTGTTCCATCTTTTACAGTGGGATGCTCTTAAGGTTGATTCCTGAGTCCTTTCACTCTGACCTTAGTAGAGTTTGATATCTTTGTTGCTAATTTGTATGATAAAATTTTCCAAACTCATCTGGAGTATTACCTGTCTGAAACACTTTGGTTTGTTTTACTGAGAAATTGTATTTCAAGACCAAAATCTGACTGCTAGGGGGTTTATTGGTCTTTGCTTACTCATGGCTTTTAGGCCTTTTTATTAGACTAAGTAAAAGTTCTGCACCCAATTCTAACGTAGGGGTAGGAGTTCCCCCGTACATTCAAGAAGGAATTCTCAGACACCAGCTGGATCTGTTACAATTCAACTGAATTCTGACACTACCCAGAGATAATGTCAGATCCCATGGATGAAGGGTCCAGTCCTAAACACTGCTCCCCAGCACGCACGCACATGTACTGTGCAACTGACCAACCTGCTACCAATTGGCGGTTCCAATAACCCTCTCTCTGGGTCCAATTGATTTGCTAGAGTGGCTCACACAACTTAGAAATATTTTACTTACTAGACCACCAGTTTATTATAAAAGGATACAACACAGAAACAGCCAGACAGAAGAGATGCATAGGGCAAGGAATGGGGTGAGGTCACAGAGTTTCAATGGCCTCTACAAACTTGCCCTCTACAATGCCCTCCCCAAATCTCCATGTGCTCACTAATCCAGAAGCTCTCTAAACCCATCTTTCAGAGTTTTTATGAAGGCCTTAATGCATAGGCATGGCTTATTAAGTAATTGGCCACTGGCAGTTGATTGGACCTCCATCTCTTCTCCCCTCCCCTGAGGTCAAGGATATGGAAATGAAAGTTTAAATCTTCTAGGCACGAGGTTGGTTCTCCTGGCAATCAGTCCCATCTTTATGTGAGGTCCAAATGTCACCTCATTATAACATAACAAATGACACCTTTATCGCTCTCATCACTTGGGAATGCCAAGGGTTTTAGCAGCTGTGCCAAGAACAGTGGACAAAGACCAAGTACATATTTCTTATTATAAATCACAATATCACTAAGCTTGGAATTACATTTAAGATAAATTACATCAAGATTCCTACAGTGAATTTAACATTTGTGTCCCCCAATATTCAAATTTTGAAACCCTAAAAACCCAATGTGATAATATTAGGGAGTAAGACCTTTGGGAAGTGATTAGGTCCTGAGAATGGAATTAATTCTCCTATAAAAGAGACCCCAAAGAGCTCTCTAGCCCTCTCTCTGCCATGTGAGGATACAACTGAGAAGACAGCCATCTGCAAATCAGGAAGTGGGCTCTCACCAAACACCAGGTTGGCCAGAACCTTGATTTTGGACTTCCCAGCCTCCAGAACTGTGATAAATAAATTCCTGTTCATTAAGCTACCCAGTCCATGGTATTCTGTTATAGCAGCCAAACAAACTAAGAAACCTACTGCATCTTCCAATTTAAACTCATGGCTACAGAGTTTTTACTTAACCTTTCTTGTGTATCTCTTGTCTCCTATTCTGAGGATGACAATTCTAGCTTTCAAGGACACAGAGTTAAATTAAATTATCACATAACTATTCATTTGCCTATTTTCAGATTAACACTTAACAATCAGGACAACACTATGACCAATAATATTATCACTGATAACAGCTTAAGATTTTTCTTCATTTTTGATTGATTGACTGATTACAATTCCTTTTGTCCTTTTGAGGTACACCTAATGGTGTACCTCAAAAGGACCATCAGGTGTACCTCAAAAAGACATACAGGAAATTACTGAGTTTTAAAGTAATATGGAATGAAATGCTTCTTCACTGGACGGCTATGCCACAAACTAAATATACATTTTTTATTTTTTGTTTTTAATGAATAAACATTTTTAAATGAAATTAATTTTTAATTATGAAAAATATTCATGCAGCTCCAAAATCAAATCTACCAATAAGGTGTATCTAAAGAATCTAGCTTTCATCCCTGACTTCTCTACCATATTCTTTTCTTCTCTTTTGAAGTAGCCTTTTTTTTAATGTTATGGTTTATGTGGTTCAGAACAGACCGCCCCAAGATGTGCCACTTTAGCATGTAAACCGTTTTGAGCTGAAGGCAATTGAGACCTTTCAGGATCACAAGAAACTTTTACCTCTCCCTTTAAAATTATAATTAGAGGCCTTCCCATAGTAAGGCCCAAAAGTAACTTTTTTATAACTGAACTAAGTGCAGGGCACATTTCTAATTACTGAACATCTGCTTTTTTTTTGTCATTTTGTAAATGACCTTCCTCACCTCTGAGGCCCCAATGTGACTTACCTCATTCTTAGCGCATTTTCCTTTTCTATCTCTGAACCTTTCTTGTATGTGGGATTTCCATATGCACGTATGTAATTAAATTTGGTTATTTTTCTCTTGTTAATCTGTCTCACATTGATTTTATTAGACCAGCTGGAAGAACCTAGAAGGAAGAGGGGGGAAGTTTCTTCCTCCCCCACATGGTTTTTCCTTCATTGTTTTATTTTTAATAGCATACTATAATTAGTTAAATGTAACATACCATACACATTTCCTCCACCTTGCTTTTTTCACTTCACAGTATATCTTGGACAAATCCATAGTAGTACATGGAAATTTTCCGCATTCTTTTTTGAAGTCGCACAGTTCCCCTATTGGATGGTTATGCCATAGTCTACTTAACCACTCCCTTACTGGCATACATTTAAGGTATTTTGGTAGGATGAAAGGTACTTCCATAAATAGTCTTTAGCAAATGACTTTTCAAATTTGTGCTAGTGTGACTTTGGGATTGATTCTTAGAAATGGAACTGCTGGGTCAAAGGGTAAATATATATGTGCTAGCTAGATGTTTCCAGATTCCCTTCATAGACATTGTTTCATTTTACATTCATACTGGCAGTGTGTAAGGGGACCTATTTTCCCAAAACCATGCCAGTAAAGCAGGATGCCAAATTTTTGGATCTTGCCTATCAATTAAGTGAGAAATTTTGTCTTGATGAGTTTTAATTTGCAATTCTATTATTATGAGCAAATTTGATTATCATTCCATATGTTTAGAAACCATTTGCATTTCTTTTTAACTACCCATTTTCCTAGCTCATTGTTTTATAGAGTTGTCCTTTTTCTTTAGTTATTTAAGTATTAGGAATGTTTGTAAGATAATCTAAAAATATTTTCCTCAGTTTGTCATTTTTCTTGTGTCTTAAAAGAATTTCATATATATGTGGATATATTTATACAAATGTATATATATACACATAGGCATACGTGTGTATGACCATACACACACATACCTACCTTTATCTACACTTACTGTTTTTGGATGTAGTCATATTTAGAATAGCTTTACCCACTTCTTTTCATAGAGAAATTCACCCATGTTTCCTCTAGTACTTGTATGGTTTTGTAATTATTTTTACTTAATTTGTTTTTTCCTTTTTATTGAATTTATTGGGGTGACACTGGTTAATAAAATTATGCACGTTTTAGGTGCATAATTCATACAACACATCATCTGTACACTCTATTGCACGTTCACTATGCCAAGTCAAGTCTCCATTCACCACCGTTTATCCCAGTATATCCTCTTCCACCTTTCACCACTCCCCTCTCCCTCTGGCAATTGTCACACTGTTGTCTGTGCCCTTGACTTTTTTTCTTTTCATACAGCCCCTCCACCACCCACCGAGCCCCACCCCTTACAGCTGTCAGCCTGCTCTCTGAGTCTGTCTCTATTTTTCTTGCTAGTTTTAAATTTAAATCTCTTATACATGGGAAAATTATCCTTCTATATGGTGTGAGGAATAAATCCAATTATGTTCTTTTTCATAAACTATCTAGCTTGACATCATTTATTTTACAAATTTATGCATAATCATTTTGATACAGAGAAATCTAATTATACTAGTGAGGAGAAGTAAGGAGGGACTGTAAGAGAAGGTTGCCCAAGGCAATGGTAAACAGCCTAGGATGGGATTGGCTGAGAAACTGAATGCCTCCAGAGCCCATGGAATTATGTGCAAGAAGATTTGAAATAAAAGAAGCACTTTGGGGCTCTTGGCCAGGTGCTGGCTCTCTCTCTCTCTTTCTTTCTCTCTCTCTCTCTCTCACTCTTCTTCCTCCAGGATGCCTGGATGAACATGCTGCAGCTACCTGGATTTCCCAGCAGATGATATTTTGGATGGGAAGAAATTCAGGGCACAGCCTAGGATCAGGCTGGCCTGGCAGAGGGTGGCAGGATTATTCTTTGGGTGTTCTAGAGGGGATGACCTCTGAGAAAGAAACCTACCATTCTTCCAAAATTGTGTAGCTTTTGTATCTTATGTTGTTTTAGTCTATAAATTAACCTTATAGAAATAAGATAAACAAAAACTAACAAGGAGAATGATAGGAGAACTCAGGTGTTAAAGAGATTAGCCTTAGTTGGTAGACTTAAGTGACTAAGGCATGTGGAAAGCTGTTGCTCCAAAATTGTGTAGCTTCTGAGTAAAGACTCCTTTCCTTTATCACCAAACCTTTGCCTCTGGAATTTTTTCTGGAGGGTGGCAGTGAGCAGCAGGACTCCAGTTGTCGTTTGGCAACAAGTTAAGATGCCATCTGTGGTGAAAGGAATAATACCTCCTCCCCGACAAAGATGCACATGTCCTAAACCCTAGAATTTGTGACTGTGTTTACATCATGGCAAGGAGGAGTTAAGGTAGCAGATAGAATTAAGCTTGTTAATTAGCTAAACTTAAAATAAGGAATTTACTCTTAACCAGTTGGGTTCAATGTAATCACAGTGCCCTTTAAAAGTAGAAGAGGGAGGCAAAAGAGGAAGTCAGAGGAAGATTTGAAGATGCTGCACTGCCTGCTTTAAAGACAAAGGAAGGAGTCAGGACCCATGAGCCAGGAAAAATGCATGATGAAGCAAGAGAAAGAAATAAAAGATTTTCTCCTAAAGCCTATGGAAGGAATGCATAGAAGTAACTCATCCATCCCTGCTGACTCTTTGATTTTAACCCACTGAGAACCATTTCAGACTTCTGACCTACGGAATTTAGGAATTAATTTGTATTTATTTCTAGATTTTCTATTCAAAGGGTCAATCTGATTTTCCATGTATCAATATAACAATTTTAATTATAGTGACTTTATAGTAAGTTTCAGTATCTGCTAAAGATGCCATCTTCCTCCTTCCTTTCCCAGGGTTTTTCAGGCTATTCTCACTGGTTTATTTTTTTCAAATAATGTTAACAATCAATTTGTCTAACTCCAGGGCAAAAATGGATTGTATTCTTAGTAGAAATAGGTCTTTTAACTTTGGGAAATCACATACTTGCTTTATGATGGAGGCTCAGTGATTCATACAATGAAAGATGAGATAAGAGTACCTGGTACAACACGTCAGGAGCTATCCCTGAAATTACATGTGTAAACAAACAATTCCTTTATATTATTAAGGCTTTTTAAATACCAAGTGACAAAAACCACATTCAACCTAGCTTAAGAAAAAAAATTAATTGGCTCATCCAGTTAAAATCCCAAACAAGGTTGAATACAGGTATTTTAAAAGACATCAGAAAACAGGTATCCAGTCTCAGCTCTTTGTGCCTCACAGTTGTCTTCCTGCTCGAGCACACTTACTTCATGTACTGGTTCCCTGTAGCTACAGACATGCATTTGGCCAACTTAGAAACTCCTGAGGAAAAAGGGTGCCTCTTCTTCAATACTTGCAGCAAAAGTTAAAAATTTAATATCATTAATCTAGCTTGCTTTACATACTCAGCCCTGAGTCCGTCACTGTAGCAGAGAAATAAAATACTCTGACTGAGTAGTTGTGGGCCATGAAGTTACTCTTGATCATGAATGACAGAGATTCCTCAAAGGAAAAGGCAGAGCAATATGAGCAGAAAAACAGAGTTGATGGAGGACAGGCAAAAGCAACATATGACCACTTCAGTGGATTTGTTCCATGTAAATAAACACACGTGTTAAATGTCACTAGATGGTGTGCGGGTAGGGAAAAGGCAAGATTAGACTAGCTCAGGAAATGATCAACTGGCAACGTTTAAATTACACGCAAAATCTCAGTTCTGAACTCGGAAAGGGTTGTAGCCAGACTTGTGGAACACTTAACTCCAGTCTTGCCAGTACCAGTTGCAAAGAATCTGACCTTTCCAAAACAGCTGTGCCTTCCCAGCTGCATGTCTGAGCCAGGTTGGCTAGTCAACTAGACTCGTTGGAAGGAGTTTCACCAGTGCAGCTAAAATAAAAAATAACTTTGAAATATATGAACATAAAGTTTATTAAGGAGAAAAATCTGCCTAACAAAGCAATGCAAAACTATTTCATATAGTTATACTTAAGAAAAATCCCAAAGGCTAGTAATCTTTCCAAGTAAAGAGAGAAAGTCTTTTCGGGGTGGGGGATAGGGAGACTGGCAAAGTAAAAGAATGTGGTATGTTTGAGGGGCTCTGGAAATTCTGTGCAGCTGCTTCAGAACTTATGCATGAGAGGTCAGGACTCAAGATTGGAAAAGTGGCAGAAGGATCTTTTATGATAAGCTAGTGTTTGCTCCTGATTCTGAATGTTACCAGAGGGATTTAAGAGGAAAAAAACAGTGATCAGATTTTGCTTTAGGAGGACGGCCACGTTGACCACGTAAGACTGCACCAGGCAGGAGGGACCAGTAGGTGAGCCATGAGACAACCACTGCAGTGGTCTTCAGCAACATGGTGAGGAGCATAAGAGTTGAGAAAGAGAGAAGAAGGGTTAGGTCATCTTTTGTTTTCCAAAGAGTTTTCCAAGAAACACTAATTCAGCTGGATAGTAAGGCATTATCTGCAGCCAAATAAATTGAGGTCACTTTTTTTTACTACAGAATTTTTCAGAACATTTAATATATTAATGTGTAGCTTAAGCTATCCCGAAAGTTATTTTGCCAATAGCATTTACTGTGGTCATCATGCTAAGCAGGTGTTTTTTAACCACTATTTATAAAATATTGGGTTATAGAGTTTTAAAAGGTGATGAAATACAAGATACACATGATAAATAGTATTAAAGTAGGAGATAATAAAAATAAAACATTTAATTTATAACCTATTAAATACAGATAAAACATCAGCATGGCCTTTCTCACCAAGTTGGGTTTTTTCTGTTTGTTTTTTTTTTAATCTTCACTGGAGAATATGTTTTTATTGATTTTAGAGAGAGAGGAAGGGAGAGAGAGAAAGAAGCGTTGATCAGTTGCCTCTTGCATGAACACGGACCGTGGATCAAACCCACAACCTAAGTATAGGCCCTGACCGGGGATGGAACTGGCAACACTTTTGGTGGATGGGATGAAGCTCTAACCAACTGGGCCACCAGGCCAAGGCTCTTGCCAAGTTGTTTAATGGGATAATCTACAGTAAATGTGTCAAAATGAACCTAAGAGCCAGATAACAATAACTGAAGTTGAAGCTCTCCTCACGGTAATAAAACATTTTGTTGAGGAAAACTTTTTTTTTTTTTTTTGCCAGAACTCATTTTATCCTACAGGCACTGGTGTTTTGATACCTCACCAAACACTATTATTTTTAATAGCATTTACAATAGATTTTTAAGAAAAGAAATGTGATATGTAACGACGGCCTACCTCGCCACTCCAAATAAGAAAGTAAGACTCCTTACTTTGCACCTCTACACCCTCAGTGGTAGCCAGCCTCCAAGAGGCGCCTTCTGACACTGTTCCTTCAAGCTATAGCTGGTGAGGAACCGAAGCTTCTTACCCACAGTCATGACAGCGAGCCAGGACACAGAGCCTCAAGTCTCAGTCAGGCTTTCAGAGTCTGCAGTATGGTTAACATCTTGCTGGCAACCTCGTGAGAGACCCTGAGCCAGACCATCCAGTTAAGCTGATCCTTTATTCCTGAACCTCATAAACTGTGTGAGATTATAAAGTTACTGTTTAAGTATCCTACTCAGTTTTGAGGTAAGTTGTTACACAGCATTAGATAATTGATTCCATCTTATAATATTTTGTTATGCAAGAATGTTTCTCCTATTGTAGCCCATTTGGCCTAGACCCTCCAGGAATGCCTCGGGCCCTGAAATTGCTCTTGCCAGTGACTCTGATCAGTATGTCAAGGTGAGCAGATACTTTTCAGTCCCTCTCTTCCTGGGTCTTTATATAATATTTAATAGAATTGACTATTATCTTTAAGATACATTCTCCTTTGGTCTTCTTGATATTATACTTTTCTGGATTTCATCCTAACTCTTTTGATCTTTCTGTTTCCCTTTGCATAAAGCTAGTATCATGAAAACTATAGGAGATAAGTCTAGAGAGAGAGAGACAAAAGTCAGGTTATGAATTATCTTTTATATCAGACTAAAGAGTTTGGACTTTATTCCTTCAGCTGCTCTTCACATGTAGGTGTTATTCTTGCTTCAGGTCTAAACCCTTATCTTTTTTCATTTGCCATCTTCCCCCTGGATTATCTCAGCTACTCCCACTAGAATGCACACTGTTTGAGGACCAAGATTTTTTAGTCTGTATTTCTGGGGCCTGGAACAGTGCTTATCACACAATAGGCACTCAAATACTCATTGAGTGAATGAATGGATCCACTTAAATCTATATGCTGATGACTCCCACATCTAACTTCCAGCTTAAAGCACTCACTGAGCTCCAGATCAATATAGCCTGCTTCCCACAATGCACTTCCACTTGGATGATCAATAGAAACATATAACCAAATCAAAATTAAACTCTTTGTGTCCCCACCCTCCTCTTCCTCCTCCTTCTCATGTGTTCTCTTTCTTACCATCAATCTTCCAAACAAGAAACATGGCCATCCTTGCTTTTTTCCCCTCACCTCCTACATCCAATTAATCACCAAACTTTATTTATTTGACTTCCAGAAATATCTTTTGAACTGTCCTTTTCTCTTCATACTCATTTCTACACCATATGTGATCTTATTTTTCCTAGATGCTTACAGTAGTCTTCTATGTACCTAACCACGTTGTACTCCACCAATCTAATCCCCACTCTATAGCTAAAATAATAGTAAAAATGCAAATCTGACCATGTCACTTTTCTATTTCAAAGCCATCAATGGCTTTTTACATCAATCAGGATAGGGTAGGCTACTGCTTCTGTACCAAAGCAAAAATCTCAGTGAATCTCAGTGACTTAAGACAGAAGGTTTATCTTTCACCTTTCCATAGATTAAAGACTCCCCTGGGCAGCTGTCTTTATCATCAATCCAGGTTGGCCCAATATCATATCTCTGCCATCACAGGGCTTCCATGTTCAATGTGGAGGTCAGAGGGAGAGGTGTACAGAATCCTTCAGCAATGTTTATTAGCTTTGTACATGTATCAGTTTCCTATTTTTTACTATAGGAAACATATGTGTAGTGTCTAAGACCAACACTAATTCTTATATAGCTCTGGAGGTCAGAAGGCTCAAATGGATCTCATTAGGCTAAAGTCTAGGTGTCAGCTGGTCCCTTCCAAAGTGTCTTAGAAAGAATCCATTTCCTTGCCTCTTCTAATTCTGAGAGGTTGCCTACATTCCTTGGCTCAGGGCCTAGTCTTCCATCTTCAAAGCCAACAATATAGCATCTTTAAATCTCTCTCTTTCTCTGCCCAGCCCCCTCATGTCCTCCCTACTCTCTGCTTCTGTCGACACATTTTTCTTATAAGGACCTTAAAATTATGTTGGTCCATAGGATAGTCCAAGATAGCTACCACATCACAAGATGCTTAACTTAAACACATCTGCAAAGTTATTTTAGCCATGTAAGGAAACATACTCACAGGTTCTGGGGATTATGAGCCAGATGTCTTTGGAGGATGGACCTTGTTTACCATAGTCCATATTGTTATTTATGGCATAAACTCTAAACAGTTAACCTGGCTTACTAGGTTCTACCAATCTGCCCCACCGCCACCCACCTACACTCTATTCTGTTTAAAGTACTTACAATTCCCCAAATGCACATCTTCCCATCACCCCAGAGTGTTCACATATGTGATCTCTTTCTCCTGGAACACTGTTTAAATCTCATCTAATTAGCTTTCCTTCAAGTTTTTTGGTCTAAATTTTTACATACATACTTCATTATTTTTGCTTAATTATACAGTTTTTGTATTTAAAAAAATATAAATCTCTTCTAATTTTATATAGAAAAATACTTCTGGAATCAGTGTTCCAGGATTAGCTTTGGATTTCAGGAAAGTTTTTTGCTAACATAAACTTTAATTTCTTCACCAGTAACAATTTGACTTATCCCATGGTAGAATAGACTGCCTGGTACACTAATAGAATCCCTATCACTCCAAGGTTTAAGTAGAGGCTAAATTTACAATCTGTCCAAACCAGCATTGTCTCTTGTTCCATTTCTATTAGTCATTCTGTCAAACTTCTAGTCACTGAGTTTCTTTTGTTGTTGTTGTTATAAGCAATTTTTAAATTTTTTAAAATATTTACTGTATTTTTCATTACCATTTAGTCCCCTTATACAACTGCCCCCAGCAATAACCACTATGTTGGCCATGTCCATGAGTCCTTTTCCCTCTTTGCTCAACCCCTCAACCACCTAACCACACCCCCCCACCAGCTGTCATCTGCTCTCCATCTATGAGTCTGTCTATGTTTTGCTTGTTAGTTCAGTTTATTCATTAGATTCTACATATGAGTGAAATCATATGGAATGTGTCTTTCTCTGACTTGCTTATTTTGCTTAGCATAATGTTCTCCAGGTCCATTCATACTGTTACAAAAGGTAAAACTTTTCTTCTTTTTAACAGTGCAGTAGAATTCCACTGTGTAAATGTCCCATAGTTGTTTTATGGGACACTCATCTATTGATGGACACTTGGGCTGCTTCCATATCTTGGTGTTAGTAAATAACACTGAAATGAACATAGGGGTGCTTATGTTCTTTTGAATCAGACTTTTGGGTTCCTTCGGAGATATTCCCGGAAGTGGGATCACTGGGTCAAAAGGTGAATCCATTTTTAATTTTTTGAGGTATCTTCATTGCTTTCCACAGTGGCTGCAGCAGTCTGCATTTTCACCAACAACGCAAAAGGGTTACCCTTTCTCCACATCTTCACCACTTGTTTGTTGTTTTATTGATGATAGCCATTCTGACAGGTGAGATGGTGTCTCGTTGTGGTTTTAATTTGCATTTCTCTGATGATTAGTGACATTGAGCATCTTTTTATAAGTCTATTGTTTATATGTGTGTCCTCTTTGAAGAAGGGTCTTTTCAGGTCTTTTGCCCATTTTTAATTGAGTTGTTTGATTTTTGGTGTTGAGTTTTTTAAGTACTTTATACATTTTGGATATTAACCCCTTACCAGATGTATCAGTGAATATGTTCTACCATTCTGCAGGTTGTCTTGTTGTTTGTTGATGATATCCTTAGCTGTGCAAAAAAATTCAGTTCAATGTAGTCCCATTTGTTTACTTTTTCTTTTGTTTCCCTTGCCTGAGAAGGTATATCTGATATAAAATTTCTATAAAATTTTCATAAAAATTTTTATATAAAAATGTCTACAAAATTTCTATTAAAAATGTCCAGGATTTTGTTGCCTATGTTTTCTTCTAAGATTTTTATTGTTTAGCATCTAAAATTTAAGTATTTGATACATTTGGGATTTATTCTTGTGTGTGGTATAAGAAGTTGGTCTAGTTTCATTTTTCTGCATGTATCTGTCCAATTTTCCCAACACCATTTATTGAATAAACTATTTTTAGTTCATTGTATCTACTTTCTTCCTCTGTCAAATATTAACTGACTATAAAGGTGTGGGTTAATTTCTGGGCTCTCTATTCTATTACATTAATGTATGTGCCTGTTTTTATGCCAGTTCCATGCTGTTTTGGTTATTATGACCTTGTAGTATAGTTTGATGTTAGGTAGTGTAATTCCTCCAACTTTATTCTTCTTTCTCAGGATTGCTGTTGCTATGTGGGGTCTTTTGCGGTTCCATACAAATTTTTGAAACATTTATTCTAGTTCTGTGAAATCCATCATTGGAATCTTGATAAGAATTGCATTGAATCTATAGATTGCTTTGGGCATTATGGACATTTTAATGATGTTAATTATTCCTATCCATGAATACAGTATGTGCATCCATTTAGTTGTATCTTCTTCGATTTCTTTCTTTAGTGTCTTATAATTTTCTGTGTACAGGTCTTTTACATACTTGGTTTGGTATATTCCTAGGTATTTCATTCTTTCTGGTAGTAACTGTGAATGGGATTTTTTTTAAATTTCCCTTTCTATTAGTTCATTATTGGCATATAAAAATCCTACTGATTTCTGTATATTAATTTGGTATCCTCCTACTTTGCTGAATTCATTTATCAGTTCTAGCAGTTTCTTGGTAGAATCTTTGAGTATGATGCTGGCAGTGGGTTTGTCATATATGGCCTTTATTATGTTTAGGTATGTTCCCTCTATCCCCACTTTGCTGACTGTTTTTATCATACATGGGTGCTGGATTTTATTAAATGATTTTTTGCATCTATTGATATGAGCATGGGGTTTTACCCTTCATTTTCTCTATGTGGTGAATCATATTTATTGATTGCAAATGTTATACCAACTTTGCATTCCCAGAATAAATCCCACTTGACAATGATATATGGTATTTTTGATGCATTGCTGTATTCAGTTTGCTAATATTTTATTGAGGATTTTAGCATCTATGTTCATCAGGGATATTGGCCTATAATTTATTTTCTTTTCAGTGTCTTTATCTGGTGTTGGAATTAGGATAATACTGGCCTGGTAAATGAGTTTGAGAACCTTCTGTCCTCTGGAATTTTGCAAAAGAGTTTGAGAAGGAGAGGTGTTATTTCCTCTCAGAGTGTTTAGTAAAATTTGCCTGTGAAGACATCTGGTCCAGGGCTTTTGCTTGTTGGGAATTTTTTGATTGCTGCTTCAATTTTCCTAGGAGTAACCTGTCTATTCAGATTCTCAGATTCTTCCTGAATTAGTTTTGGAATATTGTATGTTTCTATGAATTTATCCATTTAATCCAGGTTGTCTATTTTGTTGGTATAAAATTATTCATAATATTTTCTTATAATCCTTTGTATTTCTTTTTGTGCCAGTTGTTATTTCTCCTCTTTCATTTCTGATTTTGTTTATTTGGGTTCTTTCTCTTTTTTTCATGATGAGCCTGGTTAAAGGTTTGTCAATCTTGTTTATCTTTTCAAAGAACCAATTCTTGGATTCATTGTTCTTTTTCATTTATTTAACTCTATTTCATTTATAAACTCTATTTCATTTATTTCTGCTCTGATTTTTATTATTTCCTTCCTTCTACTCACTTTGGGCTTTCTTTGTTGTTTTCTCCAACTTTCTTTAGGTGTGAAGTTTGATGATTTACTTAAGCCTTTTCTTGTTTTTTATTTTTTGATATAGGCTGGTATTGCTATGAATTTCCCTCTTAGGATTGCTTTCCCAATGTCCCACTGTTTTGGATTGTTGTGTCCTCATTTTCATGTTTCATGGTATCTTTTGATTCCATCCTTGATCTCATTGCTGACCCATTTATTGTTTAATAACATGTTATTTAGCTTCCATGTCTTTGCATGTTTTTCAGTGTTCTTCTTGTGATTGGTTTGTAGTTTCATAGCATTGTGGTCAGAGAAGACGTTTGATATGATTTCAATTTTCTAAATTTATTGTGACTTGTTTGTGTCTAACATTTTGTCTATCCTAGAAGACATTCCATGTGTGCTTTCAAAGTATGTATGTTCTGCTGCTTTGGG
The DNA here is from genome assembly GCA_039655065.1 of Glossophaga mutica. Classification (NCBI taxonomy): domain Eukaryota; kingdom Metazoa; phylum Chordata; class Mammalia; order Chiroptera; family Phyllostomidae; genus Glossophaga; species Glossophaga mutica. Next base: position 83,650,576 of record CM077304.1, read on the forward strand.
GTGGCATGCTCTGAAGATATCAATTAAATTCATTAGATTTAGTGTGTCATTTAAGGCCACTGTCTCCTAATTGGTTTTCTGTCTAGAAGATCTATCCATTGAAGTCAATGGGATGTTAAAATCCCCAACTATGACTGTATTTCTGTCAATCTCTCCCTTTATGTATATCAAGATTTGCTTTACATATTTAGATGTTCCCATGTTAGGTGTATAAATGTTAACTAGGGTCATATCCTCTTGTTGGATTTCTCTCTTTACCATTACATACTGTCCTTCTTTGTCTCTTACTATAACCTTGGTGTTACAGTCTATTTTGTCAGATATAAGTACTGCTGCCCCAGCTTTTTGTTCTATTTGCATGAAATATCTTACTCCATCCCTTTACTTTTAGTCTGTGTGTATCTTTCAATTTGAGGTGGGTCTCTGGGAGGCAACATGCATGTGTTTTGTTTTTCTTGTTTTCTTATCCATTCTGCTATACTACGTCTTTTGGTTGAAGCATTTAAGCCATTTACATTTAAAATTATTATTGATAGAGAGATATTTAGTGTCATTCTATTGTTACACTATTTTTCTCTGTTTTTTTTTTTTCCTTTCTCTTTTTCTTATCCTTAAAGTATGCCTTTTAACATTTGTTGCAGTACTGGTTTGGTGTTAACAAACTCCTTTAGCTTTTACTTGTCTGGGAAGCTCTTTACTTCTTCTTCAATTTTAAATGATAGCCTTTCTGAGTGAAGTAGCCTTGGTTGTAGATCCTTACTATCCATCACTTTGAATATTTCATGCCACTCCCTTCTACCCTGAAATGTTTCTGTTGAGTAATTATATTCTAGTATAATTTGCACTCCCTTGTAGGTAACTACCTGGTTTTCTCTCGTGGGGATTTAGGATTTTCTCCTTGTCATTAAGCCTCGTCATTTTAATTATGATGTATGTTGGTGTAGGCCTCTTTCAGTCCATCTTGTTTGGGACTCTCTGAGCTTCCTGGACTTGTGGAAACTTTTCCTTCACCAGACTAGGAAACATTTTGGTCATTATTTCTTCAAATAGATTTTCAATCCCTTGCTTGCTTGCTTTTTCTTCTGGTATTCCCATAATGTGGATGTTGTTACACTTCATGTTATCCAAAATGTTTCTCAGTGGATACCAAAGATGGTGGCAAGGTAGGAGGGAGCAGATTCCACTTCCCTCTACACACGGGAGAAAAACCTAGCCGATCTATGGAGGAACAGAGCAAACAGCCAACAGTACCCCAGCATACATGAAAATAAGAGACCAAAAATTGTAGTGGACACTGAAAAACCAGACGGTAAGGAGAGTGCTTTAGGACAATAAGGTCCCAGGGACCAGCATGGGAAACAGGGCTGCTGCATCCCCAGGCCCGGTGCCCGCCGGGTCTGCCACAGAGTTCTTGGGAGAGAGTTGAGTCAATTACTCCCTCCCCAGCCAAACAAGGTTTGAGCAGCCCCGGGAGAGACCTCGTTGCTTGAAGTTGCAGAGAGGGGAATAAGGACCAAGTGGCAAACACACAGGGGTTGCAAGCACCCATGGAGTCTGTAGACGCTGGTTGGGGAGAGTTGAGAGTCGTGCAGTGACAGGCCCTGACCCCAATAGTCACAAGTCTGGCTGGAGAATTGAGCTGTGCCAGAGGCCAGGCTGCTATATGGAGCAGTAGGCTTAGTAGGAGGAATTTCTCAAAAAGAAAAAGTGAAAAGAGAGACCCTGTTCAGAGAATTCTCCTGCAGCAGCCACTCTGGCTACCTCCCCACCCAGCCAGGCAGCAATCCTGAAGTTGCTCAGAAGGTGGTGCAGAAGGCCCTTCACACCGCCATAGCACTGGGAAGGGTGCGAACCCAAACCCATAGAACCAAGGCAGCCTGGCCAAGTTTGCGCGTGCCCACATCCCAGCCCACAGCAGTAACCCTAGGGAAAGTGTGCTCTCAGAAAGGCCTGGATAATACACCCAAGGCACCAGGGAGAGAAGCTAGCTCTGAGAGAGTGTGCAAAGCTGACAGAGTGCAGACCAGGAAGGGAGAAAAGCCATACCAATCGCCCCTCAGACTGCTGCAGCCAACAAGACCAGAAAAACCTGTTTGGCCAGTTTGAAACCAACATGAAGTTTTGTTTGTTTGTTTTTAGGTAATTTTTTAATGTTTATTATTTTTTCTTTCAGTTCCTTCTCCCTCTATTTCCTTCTTTCTTGTTTTATTCCTTCTTCCTTGCTTTCCAATTTTATCTCTTCTTCCTTCCTTCTTCCATTTTTTTTTAAATACCCATAAGTGAGACAAAAAACCTGGAACTGTGAAAAGACCAGAGTTGGACCCAAAGAAGAGGCATCCCAACAGCTGAGACAGTGAGAAAAATTTCACTTTGCTATTACAGAGAACCTACGAATTATTGCATATTTGTATTATTATTTTTTCATTATTCTTACATCTTTTATTTTAATAGTGTTTCTGTATGCCTCTTCTTTCTGTAGAGTCTTCTTTGCTTGCCTGGTTACATTGTATCATTTGACAGGTTTCCCCTGTTCTCTCTTTCATAGTGTATTGCTAATTTACTGTCCTTCACTTCTCTTGTGTTCCACTAGCACACTACTCAAGGTCCTACAATCCCTATTCTTGTTATCCAGATCACATAGATTCTGTCATATGATTGTTGCTCTAATGTTATTGTAAATAATAGCTGTTCCATACAATTGTAAATACTACACAGCACCCCTCCCAGACCTTAGCCCACTTCACGGTTTCCTGAACTCTATTACTGCAGTGGTGAACTCTACTCTCTCACACACTACAGCTATTTACTATCCTGCACTCTCACCTTACCTCAGAATCTGACCTCCCACAACCTCACTGCCCTCTAGATCCAACTCACAATCCTTCCTTCCCCAACAAGAGTCTTCTCTTCTTTCCATCCTTTCTAAAAAGTGTCTGGTTGAGTGGAAGACCACAGTTAACATTATGCAGAGCCAAAGGATCTCCTATCTCTTCTCTACTGGCTGCTACTGAAAATATCATAGAATACTCTCCTGCTCTCTTAAACCATGTTGCCTTCCCCCTCCAACTGATCACAAAAATAGTAGGTGGAAGCGGTGAACACCAGGATACCCACTGGAAGAGGAAACCTAACAACAGAGGAACCACCAACAGATAACAACAGAAGAAGGTGAAGGAAGGAGTGGAAACCACACAAACCTCAATCCAGGACCTATCTGGAAATACAACTAAATAGTGGAGAAACTACCCAGTACAAACAGCTGAACAAGAGCAAGAGAGAATCCTCAAAACCTTGTACACATGGAAGAACCAGCTTCAACACAACCTGCCCACACCAGCACAACAAAATACAAGAGGGGTATAGACAGAGGGACCCTCAGTTAACCAGATGGTGGGAAGGACCCACCAAACAAAGACCCAACAACAATCAAAACCCAAAGACAAACACAGAACCAACTTATATGACAACCCAAGACCTGTGAGTTTGGGAGGTAAAGGAGACTGCACCACTGAATCTCACAGGTATTCTACCACAGAAGCTCACACCATAAATCCAGGGAGCCAGAACAGATCAATTTAAGAAGCTGAGGCTAACAAAAAGAGTCTCACAAACAATGGGAAGACAAAGAAACAATCTCCAAATGAAAGGAAAGGAGTAAGCCTCAGAAAGAATGCTAAGTGAAATAGAGGCAACTCAACTATCAGATATTGAGTTCAAAGCAATTGTCATTGGGAAGATCAATGAGCTCACAATGAATTACCAGAAACTACAATGAACTCACTGCAAACTATATCAACATGAAAAAGGAAATAGAAACTATCAACAAGGGCCAAGAGGAAATGAAGAATACGATTTCTGAACTGAAGAACACAGTAGAAGGATTCAAAAGCAGGACTGATGAAGCAGAAGATCAGATCAGTGAGTTGGAGGACAAGGTAGAAAAAAACACCCAGAAAGAGCAAGAAAAGGAAAAGAAGCTCAGAAAGAAAGAAGAGGGATAAAGAGAAATGTAAGACAATATGAAACATAATAATATCCATATAATAGGGATACCAGAGGGAGAAGAAGAGCAAGGGATAGAAAACCTATTTGAAAAAGTAATGATGGAAAACTTCCCTAATTTGTTGAGAGAAAAAGTCACACAAATCCAGGAAACACAGAGAGTCCCAATCAAGAGGAACCCAAAGAGGCCCACTTCAAGACACAGCATAATTAAAATGGCAAAATTCCAAGACAAAGAGAGAATCTTAAAGGCAGGAAAGGAGAAACAAAAGTAACATACAAGGGAGCCCCAATCAGGCTAGCAGCTGACTTCTCAATGGAAACGCTCCAAGCCAGAAGAGAATGGCAACAAATATTCCAAGTAATGAGAACCAGAGGTCTGCAACCAATACTACTTTACCCAGCAAGCCTCTCAATCAAGATAGAAGGCCAAATAAGGAGCTTCCCACACAAAAGAAATCTAAATGAATACACCTCCACCAAACCAACTCTGCAAGAGATGCTAGGGACTGCTTTAAGGAAAGGAAGGAAGAGAGAGAGAGACAGAGACAGAGAGACAGAGAGGGAGAGAAACACAGGTATGAAAAATGGCAATGAATAAGTACCTACCAATAATAACCTTAAACGTAAATGGATTAAATACTCCAGTCAAAAGACATAGGATAGCTGAATGGATAAGAACGCATGACCCACACATATGCTGCCTATAAGAGACCCACCTCAGGACAAAAGACCTACACGGACTGAAAGTGAAGGGTTGGAAAAAATATTCCAAGCAAATGAACAAGAAATAAAAACTGGGATGGCAATATTTATATCAGACAAAATAGACTTCAAAAAAAGAGCCATTAAAAGAGACCCAGAAAGTTGCTTCATAATACTCAAGGGAAGAATCCACCAAGAAGACATAAACATTGTCAATATATATGCACCCAACATAGGAGCACCCCAATACATAAAGAAAATCTTGAAGGACTTCAAGAAAGATATTCACAGCAACACAATTATAGTAGGGGATTTCAACACCCCACTGTCAAAAATGGATAGACCTTCCAAATAAAATGCCAACAAAGATATTGTCGCATTGAACAATGCCCTAGATGAAATGGACTTAACTGATATATATAGAGGCCTTCATCCCGAGGAAGCTAAATACATATTCTTTTCAAATGCACATGGAACATTTTCAAAGATAGACCACATGATAGGACACAAAACAAACCTTGACAAATTCAAGAAAATTGAAATCATACCAAGCACTTTCTCCAACCACAAGGGACTGAAACTAGAAACCAACACCAAGGGAAAAAACCCAAAACACTCAAAATCGTGGAGATGGAATAGTATGCTGTTAAACAATGAATGAGTCCAGAATGAAATTAGGAAAGAAATTAAAAAGTTTCTGGAAACAAATGAAAATGAACTCACAACAACCCAAAACTTAGGGGACATAGCAAAGGCAGTCCTCAGAGAAAGTTCATAGTGATACAGGCCTACCTAAAAAAGATAGAAACATTTCAAACAAACAACCAAACCCACCTGCAAGAACTCGAGGAACAACAACAGACAGCCCAGAGCAAGGAGAAGGAAGGAAAAACCCATAATCAGAGCAGAATTAAATGACATAGAGACTAGAAGCACAATTCTAAGGATCAGTGAATCCAGGAGCTGGTTCTTTGAGAAGATTAACAAAACTGACAAGCCTTTAAGCAGGCTCATCCAGAAAAAAACAGAGAGGAGCCAAATAGACACAATCAGAAGTGAAAGAAGAGAGATTACAACTGACACCATAAAAATACAAAGGATTGTAAGAAATTGCTATGAAGAACTATATGCCAAGAAATTTGAAAACCTAGGTGAAATGGACACATTTCTAGAAAAATATAATCTTCCAAAACTTGATGAAGAAGAAGCAAAAAGTCTGAACAAACCAACAACGGCAGATGAAATTGAAGCAGTAATCAAAAAACTCCCAACACCCAAAAGCCCTAGACCAGATGGTTTCACAGGAGAATTCTACAAAGCATTTAAGGAAGAGCTAACCCCTATGCTTCACAGACTATTCCAAAAAATTCAAGAAGATGGAAGACTCCCAAACTCTTTTTATGAAGCCAGCATCATATTAATCCCCAAACCAGATAAAGACAAAACAAAGAAAGAAACTTCAGACCAATATCACTGATGAACATAAATGCTAAAATCCTCAACAAAATATTGGCAAACTGGATCCATCAATGCATTAAAAAGATCATACATCATGATCAAGTGGGATTCATCCCAAGGATGGTACAATATTCATAAATCAATAAATGTAATACATTGCATGGACCAAAGGAAAGATAAAAATCACATGATCATATCAATAGATGTGGAAAAAGCATTTGATAAGGTACGGCACCCATTTATGATACACACACTCAGAAAAGTGGGAATAGAGGGAGCATTCCTCAACATAATAAAGGTCATGTATAAGAAAGCTACAGCCAATATCATACTCAATGCGCAAAAACTAAAATCTTTTCCACTAAGATCAGGAACAAGACAAAGATGTCTGCTTTCACCACTTCTATTCAATATAGTATTGGAAGTCTTAGCCACAGCAATCAGACAAGAAAAGGAAGTAAAAGGCGTTCAAATTGAAAAGGAGGAAACAAAACTGCCATTATTCGCAGATGACATGATAGTATACATAGAAAATTCTACAGACTCCACCAAAAAATTGCTCAACCTAATAAATGAATTTGGCAAAACAGCCAAATACAAAGTCAATATCCAGAAATCAAAGGCATTTTTGTATACTGACAATGAAACAGCAGAAGCAGAAATCAAGAAAAAAATTTCATTCGATATAGCAACAAGAAAAATAAAATACCTAGGAATAAACCTAACCAAGGAGGTAAAAGACCTGTATGCAGAAAACTACACAACACTGAAGAAAGCAATTAAAGAAGAAATAAACAAATGAAGGCATATACTGTGTTCATAGATTGGAAGAATTAAATCATCAAAATGTCCATACTACCCAAAGCAATTTACAGATTCAATGCAATACCTATTAAAGTACCAATGGCATATTTCACAGACATAGAACAAACACTTCAAAAATTTATATGGAACCATAAACGACCCAGAAGAGCTGCTGCAATTTTGAGAAAGAAGAGCAAAGTAGGAGGGATCACAATACCTGATACCAAACTGTATTACAAAGCCACTGTAATCAAAACAGCCTGATACTGTCATAAAAACAGGCACATGGACCAGTGGAATAGAACAGAGAGCCCAGAAATAAACCCTAGTCTCTACGGTCAATTAATATTCGACAAAGGGGGCAGCAACATAAAATTGAGTAAAAATAGCCTGTTCAACAAATGGTGTTGGGAGAACTGGACAGCTACATGCAAAAAAAAAATGAAACTCGAGCACCAACTTACACCATACACAAAAATAAATTCAAGGTGGATAAAAGATTTAAATATAAGCCATGACACCATTAAAGTCCTAGAGGATAACATAGGCAGGAAAATATCAGATACTTCACGCAGCAACATTTTTACTGATATGTCTCCTGGAGCCAGGGACATACAGAAAAGAATAAACAAATGAGATCTCATCAAAATTAAAAAGCCTGCATGGCTAAAGAAAACAGTATTAAAATAAAAAGAGAACCAACTGTATGGGAAAACATATTTGCCAATGATATCTCAGACAAGGGTTTAATCTACAAAATATATAAAGAACTCACACCAGTCTAAGAAGACAAGCAACCCAGTTAAAAAATGGGCAAAGGACTTGAACAGACACTTCTCCAAGGAGAACATACAGAGACACAAGAAAAGATGCTCAGCATCACTGGCCATCAGAGAGATGCAAATTAAAACCACAATGAGATACAAGTTCACACCAGTGAGAATGGCCATCATAAACAAAGCAACAAACAACAAGTGTTGGAAAGGTTGTGGAGAAAAGGGGTCCCTAGTGCACTGTTGGTGGAACTGCAGACTGGTACAACCACTATGGAAAACAGTATGGAATTTTCACAGAAAACTAAAAATGTATCTTCCTTTTTACCCAGCAATTCCACTGCTAGGGTTATATCCTAAGAACCCTGAAACACCAGTCCAAAAGAACCTATGCACCTCAATGTTCATAGCAGCACAATTTAAAATAGCCAAATGTTGGAAGCAACCTAGGTGCCCATCAATAAATGAGTGGATCAAAAAACTATGGTACATTTACACAATAGAATTCTATGCAGCAGCAAGAAAGAAGGAACTCCTACCCTTTGTGACAGCATGGATGGAACTGGAAAGCATTATGCTAAGCAAAATAAGCCAGGCAGTAAAAGACAAGTACCATATGATCTCACTTTAACAGGAACCTAATCAACAAAACAAACAAACAAGCAAAATATAACCAAAGACACTGAAATAGAGAACAGGCTGACAGTGACCAGAGGGGAGAGGAGAGGGAATTTCAGGGGAAAAGGGGAAGGGTTTATAGGAACAAGTATAAAGGACACATGGACAAAAACTAGGGGAAGTAGAAATGGGATGGAGGTGGGGAGGGCTGAGGTGAGTGGGCTGGGACGGGACTAAAAGACAGAAAACCTTACATGAAAAACAATTAAAATAAAATTAAAAAAAAAATGTTTGTCAAGTTCTCCATAGTTCTTTTAATTCTTTTTTCTTTTTGCTGCCCTGCCTGGGTGTTTGTTTTGTTTTTGTTTTTTTTCTACCTTGTATTCCAAAACACTGATTCCATCCTCTGCTTCATCTAATCTACTGTTTAGTGTATTATTTATCTCAGATATTGTATTCTTTATTTCTGCCTGGTCCTTTTTTATGGTTTCTATGACTTTTATTCTTTTATTGTGCTGTTGAGTATCCTTATAATCATTACTCTAAACTCTCTGTCTGATAAATTGCTTGCCTCCATTCTATCTAGTTCTTCTGGAGAATTCTCTTGTTCTTTCATTTGGGGTCTGTTTCTTTGTCTTCCCATTTTAGCTGCTTCTTTGTATTTTTTGCTTTAGATGTTAAACTAATTAGCCAGTTGTTCATCAAGTCAATCTGTAATGAGCAGTCTGTCTTAAGCACACAGAGTGTGGCAGAGTAATTCCTGTGGGTGGGACTATTGCTACCTCTCAGGCTGATACCACTTGGACAGGAGTGCTTTGCCTGAGAAAGATGGATTCTGCAGTGTGGGGAATGACTCAGCACAGGTATCCTGGCAGCGGTTCCTTCAGTTATCTCCCCAGATCCACCAGCCTCAGACTCTCCTCAAGTGTCTCTAGTGCATTCTGCCCCCCTTCTTCTAGAGCCCTGGATAAGTGGCTGCAAACAAAATTTTGTATGTTGGCCCTTTAGGAGGCTCTTTGCATCTCCAGCCACCTCAGCCTGGCAGACAGAAACCCTTCTGCTTTTCACAGCTGAATGATAATCTGTGTTCTTTTCCAGCTGTGGTGCTGTAGGCTGGGGAGCCCAGCTTGGAGTTTAGACCCCACACTTCTCAGGGTGTACCCCCTGGCTTCTGAAATATCCCTCTGGCACTTCAGGTGCCACCCATGGGAGCCCAGCCAGCTGTTCTGTGCCTCCTCCACACTGCCTATCAGACTTGTTGTGCTGAAGTGGTTTCTTCTGTCTGTCCTTAGTTATAAGGCTTCTCTCCAACTAATGTTCAGTTGGTCATTTTGGATGATTTCTCTACAATTTAGTTGTAATTCCAGATTGGTTCTGGGAGGAGTTACTGTAGCTTCCACTGACTCCTCTGCCATCTTGGATCTCCCCTAGTAAATGGGTTTCAAAATGATGACTCAACTTTGACTTTCCTCACTTCCTCATGCCCTTCCCAGTCCTAAGATACACTTTCTACTGTCTCTTTCTTCATAAACTGGTGGCTCCTGCTCCAGCTGAGGTCCTCATTACCTTTTATTCTACTACAGTAACTTCCCAATTCTCCTTCTTGCCCCTCATTATTCTTCATAACCCTTTTTCTCTTTCAATCTCTTATGCGCACAAATGCCAGACAGTCATATTCATTTCAGTCAGTTCAGCATTTGATGCAATGTATGTCTTGCCCCAGATAAATTATCTAGATTTGGCAAAAGCAAGAGCTAGCTTTTCAGAGCTCCTGCCAATCCATTGGTCCTCACTTGTGCCCACCACTGTTACTATGTCACTCAAATTTAATATATTAGAATAAAAAACAGAGCACTCATTATGTAAGTAGTTTTACTTCTAAATAAAACCCTTAGCAACTCTTTAACCAGATATCTACCTTAGACACTTCTTCATGTAGAAATTTTGTAGTTGTCTTTTTCTTCCATTATTTTTTTCTTATATAAGATGTTTCAGCTAATCTGGACTCTTCAAGATACACTGAGTTGAGTTTCTTTTTTCTCCTACCTAGAATCATTTTTTTCACACTGGTTTTACATGCCCTGATGTGGTTAAGAGAGTGGGTACACTATTCACACTACCTGGGATCAAAGGTCTGCTTTACTATTGACTTAGTTTGTGACCTTGGGCAAGTTAATTAACACCTTTCGCTTTTGTTTTCTCATTTGTAAAAAGAAAATAACAATAGCCCTAATTTATAGAAGTTTTGCAAGGATTAAATGAGAGAAATATATGTGAAGCATTAACAGATGGGTTGTTACCAAGAATGCTTAGTAATTTCACTGCTTATTATTAAAAGGACTTTTTTCTTCCTTCTCTGCTCCTAAACTGAGCTTTCTTAAAATCTTCTTCTATCTTTTAATATTCATTTCAAAAGCATACCATTCTGATGAAAATATAATCTTCAACTAGATCTTTTCTTCTGTGTACCCACACATTTGCATGTACATGAACACTCTGTGGTCAGTATCATCCAAATAAATGTAGCAACCTAGTAAAGTCTAAGGAGAAATAAAGTAGCCCCAAGCCACAAGATGGGCGTGATAACAAAGGTACAAGTGATGGTCTCAAGACTTTTGACTGGCCAGAATTGATCCAGTGGGAATGCAGGATGGCTATAGCAGGAGACCTATTTTGAAATAGCTGATAAACAAATCATATGGTAGTGCTTTTCCAATTATAATAGGCATATGAAACATCCAAGACCTTGTTAAGGTGCAGATTCTGATTCAGTGAGTCTGGAAAGAGACCTGAATTGTGCATTTCTAACAAATTCCCAAGGTGATGGTGTGCTGCTGGTCCTCCAATCCTTTTTGAGTAGCAGGGCTCTGGGGAAGAGGGTAGGGTGTGATCCATGGAGCTCAAGAAAATCATCACTAAAACCTATGCATCGACAAGGCAAAGAATTGGTGTATTTGAAGTGATGTTAGCAACAAGACTTAATAAGATGTCACTTGTTTATGTCCACCTCCCTCAACAACAACAATTTGGTGTTTATACATAGACAAAAGGGCCTTTGAAGGTACTGTGGGATCCATCACCAGATAGATGCTAAGGGATGAGAAGATTCCCCGTGTGTAAGGTAATAGGTATATAGTACTTGGTCCTGTCTGTGGACCCAACAGTGGAGAATAAACACTGTGTCTTCTTCTCCAGGCCATAGTCCAAGAGGCCCTGAAGATACTGTCTTAGATAGTCACTCACAAACAAGAGCCATTATAGAAGCCCAGGTTTCCAGTAAAGAAGTTCCAGAACACACTGGAGCAAACTAATACAAGTTTGGATGCATTGGAGAGCACAAGAGAGACAGTTTGACTTTATTTGCACCATCCCTCCCCCAAGGTGGAAAACCTTAGGGCCACAAGAAATCTTTTCAGCTCATGATTTCTCCTTCAGGGGAAAGTACAAGGATGTGAGTAAGCACCCAATTTCCTCAGTTATTGGGGATGCTGCCAAAGAGGTCATCTCTCTCTGGCCCCATCTAGAGTACTGAATCATGAACTATATGGCCAGGGAGCTAGCAGAGGCTGAGAGAGAGGCAGATAAGACTCCTGGAGGACATTAAAGGGACACAGATCCTACTACTGTTATGAACTCATTAAGAAGCCCTCTCATGTGCTGCCGGGGATATGTCATCTATCTATGCCCCCCAAGTGGTCCATAGACACCCTAGCACTCTGTGCATCTCACTCACATATCCTCTCATCATATGTCCATCTTCCTGTGTGTGTTCCCAATGCAGGCAGCAAGAACAAGTGTGGCAGATGGCTAGTGAGCGTATACAGAAAGCCAACTTGGATCTGTGGGCCAGTGAGAAACCACAGACTTGAACTTTAGTACTACCTTTGGGAAAACAAAAAGGAGGTTGTCGGCATTCAGCCTGATATACTGAGGAAACAATTGCAGGTATACATGCTTAAGAATACTGGAGCAAGAACCATTGTGGAGGTGTGTCCATAAAAGGTCTGAGAAAACCTCGGAATCCCTAGCAGGGGTGACAGAAAGTATTTCTCTCCTGAAGGCACTAAAGACTGGAGGAGGTGCCAGCAACTCCATATGTTAACACAAAACTTCAAGGAACATGAAAAATCAAGGAAACATGACAGCACCAATGAATCGCAATAATTTTCCCAGTAACTGATCCCAAAGGTAAGGCAATCTGAGATTTACCATAAAAAATTCAAAATAGCTATCTTAGGAAAGCTCAGTGAGATACACAAAAACACAGAAGACAATTTAACAAAATCAGGAAAACAATCCATGAACAAAATAAGTTTAACAGAGAGATAAAAATCATTAAAAAGAACCAAATAAATTCTGGACCTGAAGAATGCAATGAATGAAACAAACAAGCAAAAAAAAAAAAGAAGAAGAATGGCAGCAGAGAAATCAACATCAGTATGCATCAAGCAGAAAAGAAAATGTGAGTTAGAAGACAGGAACCTTGCAACTATCCAGTCAGGAAAATAAAGAAAAAACTAATAAGAATAAGTAATGAAAGCTTATGGAATCTATGGGAAACCACAGAAATGTTTGCAGATTACTAGATAGAGTGTCAGGAGGAGAAGAGGAGAAGGGAGCAGAAAGCTTATTTAGAGAAATAATGGCTGAGAACTTCCCAAACTGGGGAAGAGATATGAACATCCAAGCTTATGAAGAGATTTGAATATCATGTTACTAAACAACCTCAACTTAAAGATGTTTTGCTCAAGGTACATTATAATAAAACTACTAAAATATCAAAGAAAAGGAGAGAATTTTAAAAGCAGGAAGGGAGAAGAATCTTGCAACTTACAAGTGAAAACCCACAAGGTTATCAGTGGATTTCTTAGCAAAAACCTTACAGGCCAGGAGAGAGGGGGATGATACAGTCACATGAAGGGAACCAAAGTTGTGCCACCCTGAAGCTGACTCTTTGGGATATTGATTTTAAGCTGTTTATAAAGAAACAAAAGACACAGAAAGAAAGTAACCTTTGACTCTCCTCCCTTTCCTGCCCAAGAGATTCAGACAGAAACCTGCTTCAGGAAGATCTTAGGATGTTCGCCTTAGCCTAATTTGCATTAAGGATGATAAATAGAGGGCTTTGGAAGGGGCCTGATTGTTAGATACCCTTTTTGTCCCATTGTTTCTGAGCTGATTAACAAGAATTTGCCTGCCATGTATGATTCCACTGTCCCTCAACTACCTGTTCTCACTTCTCAAATCTAATACCCTATCCGAGCCTCTTTCTTCTCTGTTCAAAGATGTTTTATATACCCAATGCTGCCTCACTGTCTTTGAAATTTTTATGTTATGTGAATTCCCCATGCACATATATTAAACTTGATTTTCTCCTGTTGATCTGTCTCTGTGAATTTGATTATTAGCCTAACTTAGAAAAATTAGAAGGTCGGGGGAAAGTATTAATATTTTTAGCCCCCCCCCCACAAAGTTCTGAAAAAAATAACTGTCACCCAAGAATACTCTATCAGGCAAGATTAGTCTTCAGAAATGAAGGAATGTATAAGCCTTCCCAGAAAAACAAAAGCTGAAGAGAATTCATCACCACTAGACCTGCTGAAAGTTCTTCAAGCTGAAATGAAAGGATGGTAATTAGTAACATAAAAATATGTGGAAATATACAACACAATGGCAAAGGTGAGTTTATAGTCAAATTCACAATACTCTAATGCTATAATATGGTGGTTTGTTAAACACTTAACTCTAGTATAAAGATTAAAGGATACGAGTATTTAAAATAACTATAGCTACAATAATTTGTTAATTAACATGATACAGGAAATAGAGAAAACAGTTCTAAAATTCATACAGCATCCCAAATACTGCTAATAGCTAAAGCAATCTTGAGAAAGAACAAAGTTGGAGGGGCAACACTTCTAATTTCAAACTACTATAAAGTTGTAGTAATCAAAAAAAAGTATGGTACTGGCATAAAAGTATACACAAAGATCAAAGGAACAGAATCAAAAGCAAAGAAATAAATCTTCATGTATAGATCAACTAATATTTGAAAAGGGAGGCAAGATACTGGATAATCACATGCAGATGAATGAAACTGGACTTCTATTTTACACCACTCAGAAGAATTAACTTGAAATTAATTAAAAACTTAAACATGTGATCTGATACCATACAACTCCTGGAAGAAAACATAAGTAAGAAGCTCTCTGACATTAGTTTTAGCGAGAATTTTTTGGATATGACACCAAAAGCACAAGCAACAGAAGCAAAAATAAATAAGTGAGATTACATCAAACTAAACACCTTCTGCATAGCAAAAGAAACAATCAACAAAATAAAAAGGCAATTAAAATTGCCCTCACCTGTGTGGCTCAATTGGTTGGGCATCACCCAGCAAAGAGAAGGGTCTCCAGTTTGATTCTACTCAAGGCACATGCCTGGGTTGCAGGTTCAGTCCCCGGTTGGAAACATACAAGAGAAAACCGTTTGATGTTTGTCTCTCACATTAATGTTTCTCTCCCTCTCTTCCTCTCTCCCTTCCTTTACCTCTGAAAATAAATAAAACTTAAAAAATAAAAAGGCAATCTACTGAATGGAAGAAAATATTCATAAGCCATATATCTGATAGGGGGCTAATATCCAAAATAAAAACAAGAGATGACAAGTGTTGACAAGGATGTGGAGAAAAGGGAACCCTTGTGCACTGTTGGAGGAAATGTGAATTGGTACAGCCATTATGGAAAACAGTATAGATACTCCTCAATAAGTTAAAAATGGAACTGCTGTGCTGTCCAGATGTTTAACTCCTGGGTATACATACAAAGGAAATGATCTCAAAGAGAGATTTACACTCTCATGTTCATTGCGACATTATTCACAATAGACATGATATGGAAACGACCTAAGTGTCTGTCTACAGAAGAATGAATAAAGATGTGACATACGCACACAGAAAGAGAGCTGACACTTGAACAATGTGGATTTTAGGGGCGCAGACTCCCACATAGTCAAAAATAGGCATATAACTTAATTTAGCCCTTTACATACTCAGTTTGGTTGAATCCAGATATGCAAAGGGCTAACTATAGTCACAGGAAAAAATTACGTATAAGTGAACTCAAGCAGTTCAAACCTGTGCTTTTGAAGGATCAACTATAAAAACACACACACACAAAATAATGAAATGTTATTCAGCCATGAGAAAGAAGGAAATTCTGCCATTTGCGATGACACAAACAGATTTTGGGTGCATTATGCTCAGTGAAAAAAATCAGATGTGGAAAGCAAATAGTATATGATATAAATGTATGTGAAATCTAAACAAGCTGAACTATAGAAACAGGGAGTATAATGGTTGCTGCAGGGGCTGGGGGTGGGGTAGGGGTTGGAGAATGGGAAGATATTGGTCAAATGATATAATCTTTCAGTTATAAGATGACTGTGTTCTGGGGAATTTATTATAGTTAACAATGCTCTATTATATACTTAAAAGTTACTAGGAGAGTAGATCTTAAATATTCTCACCACAAAAAAAAAGGTAAAAAGGTAATTATGTGAGGAGATGGTGTTTACTAATCTACTATGGCAATCATTTTATGATTTATGTTATCAGAACAACAAATTGTATATCTTAAACTTATAGAATGTTTTATGTCAATTATATTTCAATAAAGCTGGAAAAATAATGAAAAATCTATTTTGAATAAATAGAAAACTATCTGCAAAAAAAAGAGGACATAGTCAAGTGCTGGAAACAGGTTAAGTGCCCATCAATAGATGAGTGAATCAGAAAACTATAGTACATTTACACAATGGAATTCTATGCAGCAGAAAGAGGGGTCTCCTACCTTTCTCAACAGCATGGATGGAACTGGAGAGCATCATGCTAAGTGAAATAAGTCAGGCTGCAAAAGACAAATACCATGTGATCTCACCTATTAGAGGAACCTAATGAACAAAACAAACAAGTGAGCAAAATAGAACCGGAGACATGGAAACAAGGAACAGAGAGCAACCAGAGGGGACGGGGAGAGAGATAAGGGAGTAAATAAGGGGAAGGGTCTAGTCAAGGAATGTGTAAAAAGGACCCGTGGACATAGACAACAGAGTGGGGAATGGCTATGGGAGCAGGAGGGGGTCGGCAGGGAAAGGGAGAGCAACAGAGGAAAATTGAGAAGTCTATAAAAGAATAATTTTAAAAAATAAAGAGGGAAAAAAACAGAACATAGAGTGAACTGAAGAATAACAGTAGTATCAAAGAAACATGAGCCAGGAGACCATAATCTAAATTAAGGAAAGGTACGTTACACCATTTTGTAATGTGCCCGTGACACAGAGGGTACAGAAGTGTGCCTGGAAGCAAAGTCTGGGGCAGGGATGCAGAGGCCAGAGAACTGAGCTGAGATATATATTGGCTGTTTTCAGCTCTCATGCTGGCTACACGCAAAGTCTGTTTTCTTATGGGAAACCAGTAGAGTACGGTAAAAAGAGGTCTGGACTTGAAACAGATTTCCATGAGATAGAACTCAGCTCTGCCCTTTCCTAGCTATGTAATCTCTCTGAAGACCCATTTTCTCATCCAAGAGGGAGGGAATAATAACTTCCTAACAAGGTGGCTGTGAAGATTAAATAATGCTTCCATTGATGGTAAAGCTGCCTAGATCTGTTAAGTTCCTTTGCAAGGCTCAGCTCATATGTCTATGATTACCATAACACTATTTAAAAAACAAAACACCATCTCCCTACCTCCAAGAAAAATCCAAAGGCTCATCTAGGTTGCTGGGCACAAAATTTTTCCAGCCAGACCATTCTTATGGGAGAGACGAAAGTGGCCTAAAACACGGGGTTGCAAAGTACAGTCGGGCGATCAATCTCCAAGCATGCTGTGAGTCAGGCAGAACCGGAGACTTTCCTAAAGCTCACTGCCCTTTCACCAGGTAATCACCGAGAAAGAAAGTCAGCCTGATTTCAACACAAAAAGATGTTTATTTGAAAAATCACTTAATTTTTAAGTGTTGGCAATAATTCAAATGTTTAAGCACCTGTTCAGGCCACATAAAGCCTGTCTGTGGACCCAGTTCCTACCTCTGGCCCACAGCTTTCCCTCTTCTCTCTTTGCCTTAATTCCTCTATAAATGCATGCATTTTAAAGGGGGACAAAGAAGTCTTAGAAGATTCTGAATGGTGGGCCCTCAGGCAATCCCACTGTAAAGAATAGCAGACACTTAGAGCATAGCACCTTTCCGGCACCCTCGAATTAAGTCATGCAGCCTTTCTTCTACTTTGTTTGTATATGTGGAGGATCTATTTTAAACTGGGAGGTCTAAAAGGTCTCTCAGAGGAGGCAATATTTAAAATGAGACTGAAGGGTAAGGAGAAACTATCACGTAAAGATCTGGAGGCAGACCACTCCAGGGAGCAAAACTTTCAGGTGGAAGAAGCAGGGATTGTTCTAGAGAGGAGGAAGGCCGACAAGGCTAGAAGACAGTGAGTGAGAGCGAGGGAGCGACTGGGCTGAATGTGAGGAGCCAACAGCAGCCCGTGATGGAGGGCCTGGCAGTAAAGAATCAGTGGGAAGCCAGTGAAAAGATTTAAAAGGGAAAACACACAATATGATTTTATTTTTGAAAGAGCACTGAGGCCACTGTGTAAGAATGGTTTGGAGAGCTCAGGGACAGGAGCAAAGTACCCATGTTTTTTTTAAACAATTGTGAAATGCAGGCAAGGGATGATAGTAACTCAGACTGGAGTGGTGTCAGCAAAGCTGGAGAGAGGTAAATGAATTCAGCATGTATTCTGGAGAAAAAAGCCAATAGAATGCAATATACATATTAACCAAAGGAAAAAATAAAAAGAAAGGAGAGGACTGCCAGGGTCAAGTAAGGTTAGGAAATACAAGGTGTGAAAATGTCTACTATGTTAATAGGTGACTTCTGCACTTCACCTAAAGATGGGGGTTGGTTGCCAAGAGTAGCAACCAGGTGATTAGTGGGTTGGAACTTTCAGTCTCACCCCAACCTCAGTGGAAAAGGAGAGGGGCTAGAGGTTGAATCAATTGCCAACGGCCAATGAGTTAAAAACCCAAGAGGACAGGGTTCAGAGAGCTCCCAGGTTGGTGAATACATAGAGATATGCGAGCAGTGGAGTACCTGGAGAGAACGTGGAAGCTCCCTGCCCTTTCCCCACACCTTGCCCTATACATCTCTTCCAGCTGGCTGTTCCTGAGTCATATTCTTTTAAAGTAAATCAGTGATCTACTAAGTAAAATGTTTCTCTGAGTTTTGTGAGCTGCACTAGTAATGGAGGGGATTGTGGGAACCTCCAATCTGTAGCCAGTGAGTCAGAAGCACAGGTAACTACCTGGATTTGCGATTGGCATCTGAAGTGTGTGTGTGTCAGGCAGAGGGGAGAGAGTAGTGGGCAGTTTTGTGGGACCAAGCCCTGAACCTATAGAATCCTACACTAGATAGTGTCATAATTGAGTTAAATTGTAGGACACCCAGCTCATGACCCAGAGAATTGTTCCTTATTGCTGTGTGGGAAACTGCTTTCCCCACTGGAATTGAGTCTAGAATCCAAAATAAGGACTAAATGAAAGTAAAGTGTGTGTGTGTGTGTGTGTGTGTGTGTGTGTGTGTGTGTAATGTCTACAGGCTGGTGGCAACAAGGGGATTATTTTGGTAAAAAAGTAACAGTCTTCCAAACTTACTCGAACATGGAATCATTTTCACTATAAAACATTTCTGGGGACTTATTACTCCAGAATACACTTTGCAAAACATCTGCCAAAGTATAATTTCAAAAGTTAGCCCTGAGCAGGGCGACTCAGTTGGTTGGATATTGTCACACAAAGTCAAAGTTCACCAGTTCCATTCCCGGTCAGAGCACATGCCTGGGTTGTGGGTTCGGTCCTCAGTAGAGGCACACATAAGAAGCAACAAATCAATGTTTCTATCCCTCTCTTTCTTCCCCCCTTCCCTTCTCTCTGTAAATAAGTAAATAAATAAAATCATTTAAAACAGGTTTAAAAAATAATATTTACATATTCAAATCAGTTAGGGAACCAGCAGGTGATAAAACTGGTTCAGCTCTGGCTGGCGTGGCTCAGTGGATTAAGAGCAAGCTGCAAACCAAAAGGTCAAGGGTTCCCTTCCCAATCAGAGCACATGCCTGGGTTGCTGACCAGGTCCCCAGTAGGGGGAGTGCAACAGGCAACCACACATTGATGTTTCTCTCCCTCTCTTTCTCCTTCCCTTCCCACTCTCTAAAAATAAATAAATAAAATCTTTAAAAAGAAACTGGTTCAAAGAGATTTGAAGAATTGGGTGTCTGAATGCATTTAAATACAATTGGTAGTTGATACAAAACTGATTAATGTCCTCCTGAAAAATAATCTCAGGGACTTTCATTCTGTGGCCCAGAAATCATTTGCATCTTTCTCTATAGGACTCTATTGGCCAAAGGTAATGATCAATAGCATCCTGGTTTTGAAGACAAATTATATAGCTTCTCTGTTTATTAAGTAAACATGTGAACTCACAACATATAAACCTTTAACCAAAAATGAATATTAAGTCCGATAAAGGTACATTCTCCTAAGTGGGTCATTGGATAGGCCTGTTAAACACTGCTCCCACAGAGCAAAAGACATGCTGCCATCTCTCTTATTTCAAAGTTTGGAGTAATTGTTTTTCAAAGACACCTTTATGATCATAAATTATCTCCAAAGATTATTTATGACCACTCATGAATGCACACACACACATATTCTGGCCATTTTACTTACCTAAATGCAACATGCAAGATGTTAACTTCTTTGAATATATTGAGCAACACAATGTTAAGAAACTCTTAATGGCAGAGAATTACCTTTCATGTGCAAATATGTGTATGGAATCTAGGACTGTACTTTCTGAAGCCTCTGTGTTGTTTCCTCTTTGATCCAGGCTCTATAAAACCCAGCCCAAGAAACTCATGTCCGTGAGTTTCACCCGCCGTACTGATCCATGTGAGTGAAGTCCTGTCTTCACAAGGTCCCCATAATTTGCAGATGTTCCTGGCCTGCCCGAAAGCAACCTAGGAAAAGTGGGCTTTTTTTGTTGTATCGACAATTCTTTCCTCATAAGACAATTACAGTAATCATCCCAGTAAGGCAATTTCAGCTCTTGCCCTAGCATTGAGCTCAGTGGGAAATATTGAGCGTATTAAACAAACCTAATTATCTCTAGCATTCCTCTTTTCATGAGGTAAAAACAAATTCTGTAACTGTCCTTGTACTTCCTGGGAAATCTCAATAATAGTTTGGATATAAAAGATATACTGGATTCCCACCTTCCTACCCCCATGAATTTAGGACCTGATTTTGGAATCAAAAACAAAAGATTTTTCAAAACAGATTTGGTCACTGGATTAAGATAAGGTCATGCATACCTAAAAAAATAAATCATGAAAAACTGGGTATCTACCCATCAGAATAACAACAATATATTTTAAATACACAATCATAAACAACCTTAACTTTTTTAAGTAAGGAGGTGGAATTTTCTTATTTTTTTAATAATAGTGAGATACAGAATATCTGCTATCTGAGTAGATTGTGTAAAAGGTAAAAAAAAAAATCTATTACATGAGGAAAGAATAGAATATTCCAAGACACACTTACCATTTTCGAAGAGTTAAAACAAAATTCTTATGTTGCATGAAGATAATATTTAGCAGTAAATGATGCACAAGATCCTTCTTTATAAATTATCTTTTAAATAACTCCCCCAAAGCTGAATTAATTTTCCCATCATTAACACAGTTACCACTTCTTTTCAGATTAATTATTTTTCAGAGATTATAAACCAAGGAAGTAAAGTTTACTTTTTTAAAGCCTTCTCCAGCTTTCTATACCCATAAAAATTTTGCCTGTAACTATCTTTTTCAAATTCTGAACAATCCGACACTTTACTTTGAGTCAAAACTATACATGTTTGCCCTTGATAAGTCAAAGTACATTCATTACATTGCTACACAGTTCTACTCTCCTGTTGTACTGGTTCCTGACAGTCTCAACCACTGTAAAATTTTAGAAAATGTGTATGCTGGTGGTATTTGCCCCTGGTTCCCAGTACAGAGCTTTTAAAACCCTTGTAACTTCCTAAGTCATAGGAGCACTAGAAACACCTTTTGTTCTAATATTTAGTGTTTGACCTGGCTCCTGACACAGAGATCCTAAATCCCTTGGAATATCCTGTCTGTTAGATGTTTATTCTAAGGAGGTTAACTCCTGGTGGGCTGCTGGTTGGGCCTGGTCACCAGAAAGACCACGCCATAACTAGAAGCTTGGAACTTTCAGCCCACCTTCCATTCTCCAGAGAAGGGCTAGAAATTGAGTTAATGATCCATTACGCCGAAGTGATGAAGCCTCCATCAAAATCTCCAAAGTACAGGGTTCCAGAAGTTTCCCAGTTGGTGAAGACATCCATGTAGCAGGAGGATGGCACTCCCACTCCATGGGGACAGAAGTTGCTGTGCTGGGGACACTTCCAGACTCTGCCCTGTGCATCCCTTCTTCTGGCTGAATCCTTTAGCATATCCTTTGTTATACAGGGTTCAGCAAAAGTAGGTTTACAGTTGTGAGTACACAAAACACGAAGTTCATTCTTGTATTATTATTTATTCATTATTGTATTATTTTTCACATGACCAACTGTAGTTTACTTTTTCCCCACCCTGTAAAATAAACTGGCAAATATAAGTAAGTGTTTCCCCAAGTCCTGTGAACTATTACAGTAAAAATGGAATCCGAGGGGGTGGTGATCATAGGGACCTCCAATTTGTTGCCAGTAGTGAGTAACCCGAGGATTTACTATGTGCAACTGGAGGCAGTCTCATGGGACTGAGCCCTTATCCTTTGGGATCTGTCCTAACTCCAGTTAGTGTCAGAACTGAATTGAACTGTAGGACGCCCAGCTGGCATAGGAGAGAATTGCTTGAGTGTGGTAGCAGTGTGAGAGGATAAAGGAGAAACACAGGAGGAAGAGTGAGGATTTCCTTTACAGTTGTCCATATTATCATTTTAGCCAGACTGACTAATTTTCACAGAGGCAATTGGGAGCTAGGTCAGATAACTGTGTGTCATTAACAAGCATTTTAGCAAACTACCAAAGCTAAGGAATAGAGAGAAGTAAAAATTTCTGCTGGCATAGCATAATACCATTCCCTAAAGCTATACCAGTTTCTTTTGTCTTTTTAAAGTGGCAAAAATGTGTATTTATTAATGTAATCCAAAGATACAACCACCCCATAACAGAAAAAATTAGAGGCAAAACAATGCGTGTACCAAAACAGTGTTTAGTGACTAATGTTTTAGTATTCTATCTTACTTAAAAATTATCTATGTATCCAAGGTTATCTGTAATTACCTTGATATTATCCTATGCAATATACTAAATTGAATTATGGTACCAGATAAAATTATAGATGGGAATGAAGTTTGTGTATCATCCATCATCATGCGTAATCAATAAATGATTTAATATCTTCTTGAAAAGAAGAATTTTTAATTGATTACAGATTTCAGAAATTTTGTTTAAACTGAAAAAATACAGAACATAATTACAATTTATTAAAAAACTTATCAAAAGTATAACTCAGTTTAGTTGAACACATGATTTTACATTTTTTCTTAATTTTAAATGTTATGTGGAAGTAGTAAGAACTAATGTTAGTTTATCATCTGATTGGTAAATGGTATAGAATGTCAGAGAATTCAGATTAACTAGTTTCTTAGATTTAAAAACTGAAAATGCTGTACAAAATAAAATGTATGCTTGTATTATATTCCACATTGATAAAATCAGGGAAAAGGCTTATAGCTTTTTTAAAAAGCAAAATGATTAACCAGCTTATTTCATCCTAAGTTTCACCTTATTTATATGAACTTGGATTAGTAATTGAAATATAAGATATAAGAATATGAAAATATGGGAACTCAGGCAATATTAGATTTATGCAAATATTCATGAATCTCTATTAATCATCAGTACAGAGCTCCTTTATTTTGAAAGACTTTCTGATTTATTATTATTTTCTAGAGATACACAAGTGTTTCACATTCTTATGAGGAGAAAGGTTTCCATTACCCATTGCTGCCTAACAACCTACTGCCAAACTTAGTAGCTAGAGACAATGACGACCAGTTATTGGAATCATGTATCTACAATTTGGACAGAACTTAGCAGGGAAGGCTCCACGCAATATCAGCTCTGGTGGCTTGGCTGAGGGATGGAGGGTGTACTTCCAACAGCTCTCACATTGCTGGCAAGTGGGCACTTGTTGGCTCTGAAGTCAGCAGGGGCTGAGGGCTGGGGCCACAGTTCCTCTCATGTGAGGCTGTCTACAGGAATAGATTGGGTTTCCTCACAGCATGGTATTGGGTCCCAAGCATAACAAACTCTCACCTTTTGTGCCCGAGCTTCGGGAGTCACCTAGAGTCATACCACAGTGCCAAAACTGTTCAAATTTACAAGTACAGCAGATAGATAGAATCTGTTTCTCACAGGAGGAGTATCAAAGTCGTATTATAATAAAACATGTTGGATGGTAAAAATTGTTGTGGCCATTTTTGGAAAATACAATCTGTTAAAAGAGTTAGACTTTTCTCAAATTAAGTCACATGGAATCACAGAACTTATTCTGCAACCTCAGCCATGGCTCAAAAGTAAAAACAGAGCACAGAAACATACTGTCTGGATCTCAATGTGTTTTTCTCCTTTCCATAGGAACTGAAATATTTTCTTAAATAATTTGAATTCATAAATAGACAGACAATCAATAACACCAAAAAGGCTAACAAACCAGATTATCTGTCTTCTTTCATCACCTGACTGAAGTCTCTGAATGATTAGACCATAAAACCAGATTCCCCATCATTGCTGCCACTGTTGGAGAATAACCTATCAGCCATGTGCCTTTGACGTATTAAGTGTAATTGTTAGCTTGCATGAGAAAAACAGCCCTTAAGTGCAGACCCAAGAAAATAGAATGCGTTTAAAAATCAGCCTGATTTTCACAAGTGATATTTTCTGATGAGAATACAATATCAGCCTTGGCCTGTAAGCCTCAGTTGGTTGGCATGTCATCCTGCAAACAGAAAGGATGCAGGTTTGATTCCAGTCAGGGCACGTGCCTAAGTTGCAGGTTCTGTCCCCAGTCAGGGCATGTAGGAGAGGCAACCGACTAGTGTTTCCCTCTCATATTGATGATTATCTCCCTCTGTCTCTCATTCCTTCCCTCTCTCTCTAAAATTACTAAGTACGTCCTCAGGTGGGGATAAAATATAATACAATATCAGCAAATACAATTTTTAAACTGAAACTTACAATCAATGCCAGACAAATATTTGGCCAATAAAATTATGAAGAGAAGTAATATTGATTCATTTAAAAATTATTCTTCTATCTTTGCAGACATTGATAAACCTTTGGTCTTCAGTAATAAAGTGCAATAGCTGGACTGTGGGTATAGATTCAAGCGCTGGCTCTACTACTGACTACATATGTGTTCTTGGGCTCCTCTCTAGTGCTGATTTCCTCATGGGCAAAAGGGAAGAGTACTTGTACCTCACAGCCTCATGAGTACCAAATAAGTCAATTCAGGTAAAATACAGCATGGTGCTGGGCACAGGGAAATCTTAGTGTAACACTAGACATTATTACTGTAGCAATACTACATGACAGTAACATAATAGAATTTATATCATACAGCATATATTAACAGTTATATCATCACTCCTATAGTAATATAACTATTACTATAACCACCTTTCTTAATACAAGCATATAAGCTATTGTGATATTTAGGAATACCTGTTAATTTGACCCTTTTTGGACTTGAATGCTCCAAAAATTAAAGTGATGATAATTACTCTCCACAAATGTTTCAACCATAAATTCTCAAAAAGAACACATTATTATTTAATACCTTTCTTTTAATCCAGACATAAATGTGGTAAATGCAAGGCATGCTTTTGTATAACCTTGAATTGTGTTTGGTTTGAAGCTACTTCAGAAAGAACAGATCACTTTTGCTGCTGGGAACTGAGGAATCCTTACTATCTGAAAACAGACACCTGGATACAGCCCCTTACTACCATGTCATTCATTGGTTCCAGAAACCATTCTGCAGGGTTGAGATTTGCAGCCACATAAATACAGGCTGATCCCCTGCTCCTACAGGCAGCTATACATAGAAATAGAATTCTTCTCCTTGAGGTTCCCTCTTGTGCTTATGCCCAGAATGGGGGGCACATGCATTCTCAAGTAAAGGTAGATTTTTCAAACTCCTCCCTTTAGAAAATGTAGGTTTCCATGTATCAAATCCCTATCCAAGATCCCATGGCCATTCAGATAGAAAATAATGAACACTCTCCTCTGATGATATTAGCTGAATATACTGCGACCACATCACTGGATTATCCCCAAACACCACCTTCTTTATAACACAGATTCAGATCTGTATACAAAAAAAAAAAAAAAAAAAAAAAAACCCTCCTAAAAGAAACAAAAGCTAAGCATTTTGAAGACACAATTATTTTTGATAAATGACCGACCAACTAAACTAAAAGCACTTCAATCCAGCATCTTCATTTTCTGCACAAGAAGGACGACTAGTGGTCAGAGATGTACTTTCACTTATTTTCTCATGCCTTGAATTCACAGAATCAAGTATTTAAAATTAAATTTACAAATCATTTAGTTTAGGTTTATTGTTGAGGAAAAAACCAAGGCCAAAAACAAGGCCATGGAAAAGAGAAGTAAACTAATCACTCAAGCTTCCCTGTTTGTTAGGTGCTAAATCCAGGTCTTGTGTTGAATTTTCTTTGGCTGTGTATATGCAATACACAGTTAGCTTGGTTTCCTTTGGTGCAGTTCAGAAAAATGTTGTTCTTTCTGAAAAGGCAAGCTGTAACCAGTATGCTAAAAAAAAAATGAGAACATTATACCTCAGTCTTTCTAAAGAATTTAATACATATTTGTCCTGTTTCTCACTGGGTTTGAATCTTTGGTAAAGGAGTAGGTGTTATGTATTTATTTTGGTCCAAGTGTCTGTGTTGAAACTTCTCCAATGCAGTTATTGTTGAACAAATAGATGGAAACTTGGCACATTGTACCAGGACTAAGCTCTCCATCCTTCTATTCACATACCTAAACATCTCAAGAACCCAGTCACCAGAGGCCTGCATTCCTCAGGCCACAGATAAATGTTGACACCATTCTCTGCCTGTGTGTGTCTAGGAACAAATGTGTACCAAACAAGTTCATAGTTCTTAACTAAATGTAATTGTGCTTTGCAAACTTGGAACAGCAAGTAGGTAATGAGTATGTCTGGAAGTAATTGTTTTAAATTCAGAGCTTAAACGAGGATTGCTGCAAATTACTTAGGCATTTGCTTTTCATCACTCAATCAAAGTATTTCATAATTTTAGTACAAAATTGCCCTGTGGACAGAAGACTCCCACACAAGAAAAAACTATCTTCTTAGAGGCAATTAATATGAACACAATGCAGAATGAGAAAAGAAAGAAAACTAAAAAGTATTTTCTTGAAGGTGAATTGGCTACACTGAATTTGTAGTCAAGACAGGTCTGGGAATAAAGTAACTCTGGCATTGCTGATCTACTCAAATTGAAAATGTTCTGTTTCACATGTTTGTGTGTGTGTGTGTGTGTGTGTGTGTGTGTGTACACACCTCAACACATTCTTTGGTATGACCAGCCAATACAGAAGGTCTGGGGGATGAAGTATTTATGATGGACTTTGAAGGTTGTGGAATATCACAAAGGTTTAAGCAGATAAGAAAAAAAAGAAAGTTAATGGTGGAAAACAGTGGTCATACTTCCTTTCCTGTGAAAGTGTTTTCTTGTACATCCCATTGAAAGTGCTCTTTTTTTGTTGTTTGAATCATTAATCTCTATCAGTTCTCTCCAGCATATAAAAAGTGAATGCTCTGTCCAAGGTAATAAGTGGTAGCATGTCCTTGTTCATTTTTTTCAACATTTAAAAAGCACTTACAGTGTGCCATAAACTATGGATGGTGAAGCTATTAAGTAGCTAAAAGTCTAGTTAAGAAGCCATATTTAAAATATTCCAATGCAATGGTGTACATACTCTGATAATATACTCTGATACCAATTCAGTGGTATGCATATATTAACCAAACATTTATTGATAAGAAGATCATAAGTTCCAGTTTTCCCACCTTATGCATGTTGTCCCAGTGGAATGACTACTAGGGTTGTAGTCTGGAATGCAAATTATATGGCTACCCTGTTTATTAAGCAATTCTTGCTTGTTAAACACTAGAGATATGAGAAAAATCTCTGCCCTTAAAGTATTGAGTATCTGGTAGAGAAGATAGACACTTAAATAAGCAACTATAATGCATGTAATAAGTGTTATATATTATAATTATATATAGACTGTCTTCAAAGATTATTCATAACATACCTGGTTCAAAGCCAGAGTCAGGAATACTTTTTTTTTTTTTTTTTTTTAAAGAAAGCATTTTTTTTTTTAAGATTTTTTTTTCCTTTTAGATTTTATTTATTTATCTTTAGAGGGGAAGGGAAGGAGAGAGGGAGAGAAACATCAATGTGCGGTTGCCTCTTGTATGTCCCCTGACGGGAACTGGCCTGGCAACTCAGGCATGTGCCCTGACTGGGAATCAAACCGCGATCTTTCGGTTCGCAGGCCCGCGCTCAATCCACTGAGATACACCAGCCAGGGCCAGAGTCAGGAATACTTTACAGAGTCCAGAGAGCATACAGTATGTATTCTATAAGAAAACTATAAGTTAGTTAAATGAAGAAAAAATGTTCCAAATAAAGGGAGGTGAATTTGCCAAGGCAGAGAGACAAGAGAAAACAGAACAATTTTCAGGAACTAAAAGCATTTGATTTGTCTGGATCATCAGCAAGCAGGAAGGGACAGGAGATAAAGCCGGAGAACATTATAGCCAGATCATGAAGGACCTTGTGTGTAAATTTAAGGCCTTAACTGAATCTCAAAAGCTGGAACATTATTGATGCATAAAATGCCAGATTGCTTTGGCTACAGCATAGCATAAAATAAAGTGGAGAAAGAATACAGAGAAGGGGAAAAGTTTTTGTGGGAGACTTACCTAAAATCTTAATGAAGTGAGCTTAATTTATCATGAACCTCTTTTTTTCCTTTCCCACTTTCTATTATTTTTTACTTGGAATAAGAATGTGATGGCTGGATTTCAGCAAACATTTTGAGACCTTGAGGAAGAAACTGATAAACAGTGAGTGAGCAAAGCAGAAATAATGAGTCTGTATTCCTGTGACTGCAAATTCATTTTACTAGTTATACAGCATCTACCTGTGCACTATTCCATCCTTTCTTCTCAATTGTTCCCCAAAGTTAACCATTATCCTGAAGTTGGTGTATATCACCTCACAACTAACTTATATTTTATTGCATATGTATTTTAAAATAAATGTATTATTTCATGTCACATTCATTAGGATACATATTAAGCTCCTATAACAAAGAAACTCCAAAATAATATAGTTACAAAATACAGTGGCTCAAGTGAGGAGTCCAGTGATAGACTAACAGTCCAAGGAAGATGATCTTATGTACAAGGTCACCCAGGACTTAGTTTTCTTCTCTTGATGCTGCATCATCATGTTTGGTGACCTCATGTAGAAGGTGGTCTTTCTACATTCCAACCATCAAAGGAGGGAAAGAGAGGTATTAGGAGGATGTGCAGCACACTTACACATTTAAGGATGCAACACTAAAGTGGCATACACAATTCTGTTCACATCACGTTGGGCAGAATTTGTCTCCTGTATGCGCTTAATTTCGAGGGAAGCTGGAAAAATGTCTAGCAACATGACCATCTTTCATACACTCCACTGACTCTTGGATGAGGAGCTGTGCTTTTATTGGAAGAAAGAAGAGTAGACTGGATCCTGAGTAACAATAATGGTAGTCACTTACATGTTTTTAACATTTACATAAATTTATCTCATTGTGTGTATCCTTTAGTAAATTTTTATATACAGTGTTGCATTTTTGAAATTTATCATTATTGTTACTTATAAATACATTTCAGTGGTTTTAATAACTGCATAAGTCGCATTATGTGTATAAATCACACTTTATCATTCCTCTGTTGATGAATGTTGAGGTGTAAAAATGGAGCAAATAACTCCCTCTTCTCTAACAGAGTGTTGGATCAATTGAGAATCAATTTCATCATAAGGAAAATTACCGTAATACATTAGTAGTCTCCAAGTGTACCACCAGGAAAATGGCCCCAGATACTATTGAACACAAAGGTTCACAGACCAAATTAAGATGCTCATATCACGTAATTTATTAAACCAAATAAAACACATGGTAAGGAGCAAGGGGAAAGAGATGGGCTGGGTCAACACAGGTAGGAGGGACTGCAAGCAGGATGGAAAGAAAACACAACCTGAATCCTCTCTCTCTCTGTTGGATCACCCTTCTCTGCTAATGTTGTGGTGGTGAGGGACACAGTTCAAAGGGGTCCACAGACAGAAGATGGCTGAGATGACACAATTCTTGCTCCATTCAAGAGACCCAGTGGCAATTAAGCTAATGAGAAAGTATAGATTTTATCTGCTTTTCCTGGGCAGAGAACTTGTGGGGCAAGAATGAGTGTTATCAGTAAGTAGCCAATTTAAATCCACATGTCTATTGAGTGTTGCTTCATGTATATCATCAATAATTAGGTGCTTCAGTACCTCGTGTATATTTAATGAACTATTACTATGTATATTTTCTTGGTGCTTCTTTCCTTTCTACCCATTTTCATCACTCATACCCTCTATTTACTTTATCCATGTCTTTCATACCATATAGGTTACTAATTTGTCTATACTTAAATGCATCCTGTGTGTTTCATCCATCTCACTTGTATTTTTTGGCCTCTGCAGCATAGTCAAATATTCTGAAATAGTACAGAAGGACCTAATATAAGTTGAGGCTGGACAGGTATTTCCTGTAGGACCAGAGACTTTACCACTAAGTTCATGATGTGGCCAAGGAGAACTGGCAGACTTATTCCAAAATGGAAGAAAAAGTGAAGCCATGCCCAGTTTCCTTTCCCAAAACTATCTATAATATACATTGCTTCACTTCTCCAAACAGTAAATGAAGAAGATACAGAAAGGTCATGAATATTATACGAATGTAAATGTTTCACATGAAAGGAAGTATCAGGAGTGTGACATATTTCCCCTCTAAATTAAAACTAGAATTGAACCTCCGGCCAAGATGGAGGCATAGGTGGACACACTGCGTGTCTTTGCACAACCAAAATTAAGGACAACAAAGATTTAGAAACAAGAAAACAATCAGAACTGATAGAAAATTGAACTGTACGGAAGACTGACAACCATTCATCCAGACTGGTAAGAGGGGCAGAGTTGTGGCAGGAAAAAGTGGAAGTTGGCTGACCCAGGCACGCAGGCAGCACCTGGCAGATCCAAGGCATACAGGCGGCGGCTAGTGGACCCCGGACACTCGGTGGCAACGGGCAGACCCAGTGAGGCTGTGCAAGGCAGCTGGCTGACCAGGCAGTCCCACATTCACACACAGATAATTCAGGAAAAAACAGGGAGCAAGACAGGCCTCCCAAACCACGGCCCCGGTGCCAGGAAATAAAACCTAAAAACACCAATTGAAAACACTTGTGGGGGTTGAGGTGCCAGGAGAGACTCCCAGCCTCACAGGGGAATTTGTCGGAGAGACCCACAGTGTCCTAGAATGTACGCAAGCCCACCCACATGAAAATCAGCACCAGAAGGGCCCAATTTGCTTGGGGGAAGCGGCGGAAGGGACAGGAATCTAAGAAAGAGTGGAGTAAGCGCCATTGTTCCCTCTTGGACCCCACCCCCATCACAACCCAGCAACTGGGCTGCCCCACTCTGGGGAACACCTAAGACTCTGCCCCTCACTACGTAACAGGTGCCACAGGACCAAAAAAAAAACAAAGCAAAACAAAACAAAAAATGGCTCAAATGGGAGAACAGATCAAAGCTCCAGAACCAATTCATCTAAGTGGCCAACCTATCAGATGCACAGTTCAAAGCCCTGATGATCAGGATGCTCACAGAATTGGTTGATTTTGGTCGCAAATTAGATGAAAAAATGAAGGCTACAATACATGAAATGAAGGAAAACGCACAGGGAACCAAGAGTGATGGGAGGAAAACTGGAATTCAAATCAAAAGAGTGGACCAAAAGGAAGAAAGAACAACCTAACAGAAAAGAAGGAAGAAACAAGAATTCAAAAAACTGAGGAGAGGCTTAGGAACCTCCAGGACATCTTGAAACATCCTAACATCCAAATTATAGGGGTACTAGAAGGGGAAGAAGAAGAGCAACAAGTGGAAAACTTATTTGAACAAATAATAAAGGAGAACTTCCCCAGTCTGGCAAAGGAGATAGACTACCAGGAAGTCCAGGAAGCTCAGAGAGTCCCAAAGAAGTTGGACCCAAGGAGGATCACACCAAGGCACATCATAATTACATTAGCCAAGATGAAAATGAAGGAGAGAATTCTAGAAGCAGCAAGGGATAAGGGGACAGTCACCTACAAAGGAGTTCCCATCAGACTGTCAGCTGATTTCTCAAAAGAGACCTTACAGGCAAGAAGGGGCTGGAAAGAAGTATTCCAAGTCATGAAAGTCAAGGACCTACATCCAAGATTGCTCTATCCAGCAAAGCTTTCATTTAGAATGGAAGGGCAGATAAAGTGCTTCCCAGATAAGATCAAGTTAAAGGAGTTCATCATCACCAAGCCATTATTATATGAAATGTTAAAGGGACTTATCTAAGAAAAAGAAAATAAAAATATGAACAGTGAAAAGACTGATAAAAAGGCAAAAATCACTGATATTAACAACCACACCTAAAACAAAAGCAAACTAAGCAAACAACTAGAACAGGAACAGAAACACAGCAATGGAGATCACATGGAGGGTTAGCAACAGGGGAGTGGGAGGAGGAGAGAGAGGGAGAGGTACAGAGAATAAGTAGCATAGACAGCAAGTAGAAAATAGACAGGGGGAGGGCAGGAATAGTGTGGGAAATGTAGAAGCTAAAGAACTTATGACACATGGACATGAACTAAAGCGGGGGAATGTGGGTAGGAGAAGGTATGCAGGGTGGAGGGGAATGATGGGGGAGAAATGGGACAACTGTAATAGCATAATCAATAAAATATATTTAAAAAATTAAAACTAGAACTGGCAGTTAAAGAACCAAAATATCACCATTACAATATATGAATCTCATATGAGGGAATGAAGCTTATATCTGCAGAGAAGTTGTTTTCATTCTCAGAATTAAACTGACCTACTCACCCACAATCAACCACACACAGTCAGTGCTGCACCAACATAAGTTTTACCAGTCGAAACAAGAACTTAACTGCTAAGATGAGGCAAGACTGAGAGCAACGGGGAGCAATGCCAGGTCCCAAGAGGTATGAACACTCGAATCGCCACATCCCAAATCACCAATCAGGTATTTCACTCTTCACAGTGGGGGTAGTGAGTGAGGATGGGTGGAAACGAGCATCAAGAGTGGAAAGAATGTTTTTCTAACAATTTCCAGTTTTTCTCTTAACCTATTAAGCCTACCATTAAATGTATGATCAAACAGGGAGGAAAGCTTTATCCTGTTAGGGTGGTTCTTTTCCTACTGGTACAAAACCTCTCAGCTAATGCCAGCCATTACTTCTACGGATTCTTCTTGGAACCACTGGCAGTAAAGGAAGCAGAATAAAAAAAACTTAGTCTAGAAAAGCCTCTCAAAAATCTCTGACCGTTCAGAGAAGCGAATTAGTTACATCAACTCCAAGACCACTGCATTCCAAGGCTGAAATACATTCTTCATTCTATTTCACATCACAGATTTTGTCAGGT
Organism: Glossophaga mutica; assembly: GCA_039655065.1. NCBI lineage: Eukaryota > Metazoa > Chordata > Mammalia > Chiroptera > Phyllostomidae > Glossophaga > Glossophaga mutica. The sequence goes on from CM077304.1 coordinate 83,683,915, forward strand.
GTCATTGTCCAATATAGCTCATGAGAAACTAAAACTCAAAGATTAATATTCTCAAATGTTCAAGGTCAATAATATCAAAGTCAAAAATCAAACTGTTTTTCCATTGTGGTTTGAAGTTAAAGTGAGAAAGGAGAGTGTAAAATTCATTCTAATTTCTCATTCTGCCCAGTCTCAGCTATAAAGTGGTCCTTAGTTGCATCCTGGGCTGAACTCACAAGAAATAATTTAATGTCTCCAAGAGCTCAAAATTTGGATAATTTCAGTAATTCACCTCAATTATGAAATCATCCAAAGGATTAATAGGACACATTATATTAACTCAGCACCAGCACCACACCTTTACGACACAGAAAAAAAAAACAATAACTATTAAAACAGTTATCCCAGGAAAATTAAACTCCTAAAAATTACTAGTTGGTAATGTCAAAGATTTAGACCAACCTCAATATCTGAGGTAAAGAATGTATACAGAAAAACTTGGATTTAAGCTTCTCAGAATGCTGATAAATTTATTCCAGATGTTCAGTGTTTACAAATTGTGAATTTAAAATTAAATGGACAACAACAAAGACAGCCCAGAACAAGTAGAAGAAAGGAAATAACCAAGATCACAGCAGAATTAAATGATGTAAACACCAAAAGCATGAGTCTAAGGATCAGTAAATCCAGGAGCTGGTTCTTTGAAAACATAAACAAAACTGACAAGCCTTTAAGCAAACTCATCCAGAAAAAGAGAGGACCCAACTAAACACAATCAGAAATGAAAGAGGAGAGATTACACCTGATACCACAGAAATACAAAGGATTGTAAGAAATTACTATGAAGAACTATATGCCAAGAAATTTGAAAACCTAGGTGAAATGGACACATTTCCAGAAAAATATAATCTTCCAAAACTCGATGAAGAAGAAGCAAAAAGTCTGAACAGACCAATAACAGCATATGAAATAGAGGCAGTAATCAAAAAACTCCCAACACACAAAAGCCCTGGATCGGACAGTTTCACAGGAGAATTCTACAAAGCATTTAAGGAAGATCTAGCCCCCACCCTTCACAGACTATTCCAAAAAATTCAAGAAGATGGAAGACTCCCAAACTCTTTTTATGAAGCCAGCATCATTCTAATCCAAAAACCAGATGAAAGCACAGTAAAGAAAAAACTTCAAGCCAATATCTGCTGAATATCTATGTTCAGGCTGATGAACATAGACACCAAAATCCTCAACAAAATATTGGTGAAACACATCTAGCAATGCATTAAAAAGATCATATACCATGACCAAGTGGGATTCATCCCAGGGATGCAAGGATGGTACAATATTCACAAATCAATAAATGTAATACAGCATATAAACAAAACGAAAGACAAAAATCACATGATCACATCAATAGATGTGGAAAAAGCATTTGATAAGGTACAGCACCCATTTATGATAAAGATGCTCAGGAAAGTGGGAATAGAGGGAGCATTCCTCAACATAATAAAGGCCATATGTGAGAGACCTACAGCCAACATCATACTCAATGGGCAAAAACTAAAATCTTTTCCACTAAGATCAGAAACAAGACAAAGATGTCTGCTTTCACCACTTCCATTCAACATAGTACTGGAAGTCATAGCCACAGCAATCAGACAAGGAAAGGAAATAAAAGGCATCCAAATTGGAAAGGAGGAAACCAAACTGCCATTGTTTGCAGATGACAAGATAGTGTGCATAGAAAATCCTATAGACTCCGCCAAAAAATTGCTTGACCTAATAAATGAATTTGGCAAAACAGTGGAATAGAAAGTCAATATCCAAAAATCAAAAGCATTTTTGTATACCAACAATGAAACAGCAGAAGCAGAAATCAAGAAAAAAATCCCATTTGATATAGCAACAAGAAAAATAAAATACCTAGGAATAAACCCAACCAAGGAGGTAAAAGACCTGTATTCAGATAACTACACAGCACTGAAGAAGGCAATTAAGGAAGAAATAAACAAATGAAGGCATATACTGTGTTCATGGATTGAAAATTAACATAATCAAAATGCCCATACTACCCAAAGCAATTTACAGATTCAATGCAATACCTACTAAAGTACCAATGACATATTTCACAGATATAGAATGAACACTTCAAAAATTTATATGGAACCATAAATGACCCAGAATAGCTGCAGCAATTTTGAGAAAGAAGAACAAAGTAGAAGGGATCACAATACTTGATATCAAACTGTATTATAAGGCCACTATAATCAAAACAGCCTCGTAGTGGCATAAGAACAGACACATGGACCGATGGAACAGAATATAGACAGCCTAGAAATAAACCCAAGTCTCTATGGTCAGTTAGTATTTCACAAAGGGGTAGCAGCATAGAATGAAGCAAAAATAGCCTGTTCAACAAATGGTGGACAACTACATGCAAAAAAATGAAATTTGATCACCAACTTATACCATATACAAAAATAAATTCAAGGTGGATAAAATATTTAAATATAAGTCATGACACCATAAAAGTCCTTCAGGAGAACATAGACAGGAAAATCTCAGATATTCCATGAAGCAATATTTTCACTGATAGAGCAAGGGCTATACAGAAAAGAATAAAAAAAAATGGGATCTTATCAAAATAAAAAGTTTTTATATAGCTAAAGAAAACAGCACTAAAATGAAAAGAGAACCAACTCTGTGGAAGAACATATTTGATACCTCAGACAAGGGTTTAATCTCCAAAATATATAAAGAACTCACACGACTCCATGCTAGGAAGACAAACAACCCAATTTAAAAAATGGCAAAGGACTTGAACTGACATTTCTCCAAGGAGGACATACATATGAAAAGATGCTCAGTATCACTAGCCATCAGAGAGATGCAAATTAAAACCACAATGAGATACAAGTTCACACCAGTGAGAATGGCCATCATAAACAAAGTAACAAACAACAAGTGTGGGAGAGATTGTGAAGAAAAGGGAACCCTAGTGCACTGTTGGTGGGATTGCATACTGGTACAACCACTATGGAAAACAGTATGGAATTTTTGCAGAAAACTAAAAATGGAACTGCCTTTTGACCTGGCGATTCCACTGCTAGAATTATATCCTGAGAACCCTGAAACACCAATCCAAAAGAACCTATGCACCCCAATGTTCATAGCAGCACAATTTACAATAGCCAGGTGCTGGAAGCAATCTAAGTGCCGATCAGTAAGTGAATGGATCAAAAAACTATGGTACATTTACACGATGAAATATTAGTCAGCAGAAAGAAAGAAGGAGCTCCTATCCTTTGCGAAGTGAAATAAGCCAGGCAGTGAAAGACAAATATCATATGATCTCACCTTTAAATGGAACCTAGTCAACAAAACAAACAAGCAAGCAAAATATAACCAAAGACTCTGATATTAAGAACAAATAGATAGCAACCAGAGGGGAGATGGGAGGGGATAACGAGGGGGAAAGGGTGAAGGGTTTTCAGAAACAGCTATAAAGGACACTTGGCAAAACCAAGGGGGTAGAATCAGGGGAGGGAGGTGGGGATGGCCGGGGTTGGAGGAGAAATGGGGGGAGGAAGAAGAAAATTGTACTTGAATAACAATAAAATTAAACAAACAAGCTAACTAACAAATAAATTTAAATGGGATAGCTCTCCCAGCAAGTGATTAATTTCAGGGCTATACATTTACCAGTTTGAGTACGTAAATGTAGAGAACTTGGCATAGGAAATCCATTCATGCTTATGGTCTTATCTCTGTGACTGCATTTGATATATTATAGTCCTCTTGCAATGCTTAGAATTTTTACCAATGGCAGCCTGTACATCCAATTCAAAATGCCTTCTTCCCTAATCCAGAATATCAAAGGCCTCTTATGTTCCACTTTTCTTTATCCCACTTGTTGTATGGCATTCTAGCTGTTTTCAGGTTGGTCTCTGCCTAAGGAAAGATAAACTCACTTTTGGGAGCAGGCAAGTTCATTATAGTATTCTCGTGGCTGACTTTTTCCATTACCACTTGCAGTAGAGTTGCTTCAGCTTGTGATATTGACCTCCTGGGGAAGATTTTCCCCAAGTCCGAATTTATTTATGCAGGGAATCTGTGTTCAGCAGGTTCTTTATTTTAGTTATTTATCTTTAAAATAAATACTGTATATATTTAAGGTGTACAACATGATACTTGGGTTTTTTCAATTTTTTCAATATTTCAATTACAGTTGGCATTTAGTATTATATTAGCTTCAGGTGAACAGAATAGTGGTTAGACATTTATATAACTTACAAAGGGATCTTCCACAATGAGTTTTGCACCCTCCCAACACCATATGAAGTTATTACAATGTTATTGACTATATTCTCTAAACTGGGATTATATTCCTGGGATTATTTTGTATTCACCCAGTCCTCTCACCCTGTACAACCTAGCAACTATCAGTTTGTTCTCCATATCTATGAGTGTGCTTCTGTCTTGTTTGTTCATTTGTTTTGTTTTTTTATATATTATATATATAAGTGAAATCATATAACATTTGACTTTCTCTTAGTTCACTTAATATAACACCCTCTACGTTCATCCATGTTGTTGCAAGTGATTAGATTGCATTCTTCTTTATGGATGAGTAATAATTTATTGTATATATGTACTACTTCTTAATTTATTCTTATTTGAATTGGAGCATTTATTCCATCCAAATTTAAAGTAATTATTGATAGGTATGTAATTATTGTCATTTTATTAATTGTTTTATCATTATTTTTTAAGTTCTTCTCTGTTCCTTTCTATTTCTCTAGCTCTCTCCGCTCTTACATTGATGTCTTCCTGTAGTGTTGTGTTTAGATTCCTTTCTCCTTATTTCTTATATCTCCCTTGTAGATTTTTGGTTTGTGACTACCATGTGTTTTATATACACCAAGCTACATTTATATCATTCTACTTTAAACTGACGGTTGCTTAAGTTCAAACACATTGTAAAATCATTACTGTTATTACTCATCACTTTCATGTTTGGTTTTGTCATTATTTCTTTACCCCTTTTGTGTTTGTGTTTGTGTGTATCCTTTAATTACTGTTGTAATTACACGTGGTCTTCTTACTTTTGCATTTTAACCTTTGTACTAACTTTAGTGTTGGTTGATCTACTGCTTTTATTATGTGTTTGTCTTTTATAGTGGAATTTTTGTTTATAATGTTTTTCCTCTTCTTTTTAAAGGAGTTCCTTTAACATTTTTTGTAATACTGCTTTGGTGATGATGAACTCTTTAATGTTTTTCTTATCTGGGAAGATCCTTACCTGTCCTTTGATTTTAAATGATCACTCTACCCTTGTTGAGTAGAGTAATTTTGGTTATAGGTCCTTGCTTTTTGCCACTTTGAATATTTTGTACCAATCTTCTCTGGTCTGCAAAGTTTCTGTTGAGAAGTCAGCTAATAGCCTCATGGATGCTTCCTTGTATGTAACTAGCTACTTTTCTGTTGCTGCTATTAAGATTCTTTGTGTTGGTCTTCCAGTCAAGATGGCAGCATGGGTTTGTGAGGTACTATCCTGCGCATTGTAGGCTGCTTAGCAGTATCCATGGCCTCTACACACTAGATTCCCCAGCACTAACTTGTAGTTGTGATAATCAAAATTTTTATGCATTGTGAAGCATCCCCTGTGTGTTTGTTTAGTTTGGTGGGAGTAGATTTAAAACTGTCTACTTTAGAACAATGGATCTAAATGGAAAAGGGTAAGTGCATTTCTGATAAAGGATTTACATCTAGAATATAGACAGGATTTTGAAATTAAATAACACACTTCTAAACAATCCAAAGGTCAAAAAGGAGTACAATGTGCCCTATCTGGGTTGCTCAGTTGGTTGCAACATCATCCCATACACCAAAAGTTTGTGGGTTTGATTCTCAGTCAGGGCACTTACCTAGCTTCTATGTTTGATCCCCATTAAGGGAATGTATGGGGGCAACCGATTGATATTTCTCTCTCACATCATTGTTTCTGTGTCTTTCTCTCCTTTTCTTTTTCTCTAAAAACCAATAATAATAAAAAAACATAATCAGGTATGGATAAAAATTTTTTCCTGAAAAACACACTCACACACACACACAAAAGATAGCAGCATGGGTAAACATGGCTCGCCTCCTCATACAACCACATCAAAATAACATCTAAACTATAGAAAAACATCATTCAGAACCATCAGAAATCAAGCTGAATGGACATCCTATAACTACAGAATTAAAGAAGAAACCACATTGAGACTGGTAGGAGGGACAGAGATGCAGAATGGGCTTGTCCCACACCCGTGTGTGGCAGATAAAAATCAGGAGTGATACATCGGGGATGAAGAGTCCTAGCCCCACACTAGGATCCCAAGTCCAGGGTTCCAGGGCTAGAAAGATAAATACCCATAACTTCTGGCTATAAAAACCAATGGGGATTGAGGCTGTGGAAGACAGAATCTTCTGGAGTTTCAGGCAGTTCCTCCTAAAGGGCCCATGCACAAATTTACTCAGACTCACTCCCTCTGAGCTCCAGCAGAAGGGCAGCAGATTGAAAGGCACCAAGACATATGGGGGAGGAACTGAATGCCCAACGTCAGGGTGAGAGCTGGGGATCAGCTTTCTCCCAAACAGAAGTGCTGGCAGAGGCCACTGTTCCTTTTCTGAAGTGTCCCTCCAAAAAGCCACAGAGCCAGCAGGCAGGCACCATATCTGAGACTCCAGCAACCATGGCTCACATTGTTTGCCCCGCCTTGGTGATTCCCTGAGGCCCTCCCTACCCAACTTTTAGGCCCACTTAAGCTATTTCCAGTGGCTTTTCCATACAAATGGCTTGTCTTGACCCATTCAGATTTTCCTAAATTCTCTCAAACAACCAGAATCTGGCCTTAGTGAGCCCCATACCTGTCATGAAGTTGTTCTAGGCCTGGCACTAGCAGCAGCTGGCCTTGCTTCATAGCTTGGTCTCACCTGGGCACCTCCAAGTCCAACACAAGTAGCAGACATCTGCAGATCACTATGTAGCTTATGCTTTGTGACCCTGGACAGAGCACAGGTGATGGCTATGTTGGACTTGCCAAAGGAATCAAGACTCAACCACAACAGGAGGGTGTACACAGCCCACATGCTGGGTGCATCTTGAGTACCCAGCTTGGGTAATAGAGGAGGATGTACCACTGGATCCTAAAGGGCACCTACTATATTAGGCCACTCTAGCAAGCCTGGGAGACATAGCAGCTCTACCTAATACATAGAAACATACACAGGGAGGCTGCCAAAATGAGAAGACAAAGAAACTTGGCCCAGATGAAAAAGAACAGAACAGAACTCCAGAAGGAAATGGAGGCAAGCAATTTAATTTACTAGATGCAGAGTTCAAAATTCTGGTTATAAGAATGCTCAAGAAATTTAGTGAGGTCCTCAGTAGCATAAAAAGCCAGTCAGAAATGAAAAATACACTAATTAAAGTAAAGAACAATTTACAGGGAATCAACAGTAAAGTGGTTGAAGCTGAGAATCAAGTCAGCAATTTGGAACATAAGAAAGCAAAAAAAACAACCAATCAGAAAAGCAAGAAGGAAAATGAGGATAGCGTAAAGAGCCTTTGGAACAACTTCAAGCATATCAACATTCACATCATAGGTGTGCCAGAAGGAGAAGAGAGAGAGCAAGAAATTGGAAACCTATTTGAAAAATAATGACACAAAACTCCCCTAACTTGGTAATGGAAATAGACATACTAGTCTAGGGAGCACAGACAGTTCCAAACAAGATGAACCCAAAGAGCCTACACCAAGACATATCATAATGAAAATGCCAGAGGTTAAAGACAAAGAGAGAATCTTAAAAGCATCAAGAGAACAGCAGTTAGTTACCTACAAGGGAGTTCCCATAAGTCTTCCAGCTGATTTCCCAAAAGAAACTTTGCAGGCTAGAAGGGACTGGCAAGAAATATTCAAAGTGATGAAAAGCAAGGACCTACAACCAAAATTATTCTACCCAGCAAAGCTATCATATAATCAATGGACAGATAAAGAGCTTTCCAGACAAGAAAAAACTGGAGTTCATCACTACATGAAATGTTAAAGGGTCTTCTTTAAGAAGAAGATAAAATATATGAACAAAAAATGGCAACACACAAATTGATTCTAAAAAAATAAACAAACAAGCAGAAGAGAAACAGACTCATAAATACAGAAAATGTTTTGATGATTGTCAGGGGATGGGCAAAAAAGGTGAAGGGATTAAGAAGTACAAATTGGTAGTTACAGAATAGTCATAATGATATTAAAGTGCAGCATAGGAAAGAGAGTAGCCAAACAACGTATATGCATGACCCATGAACATGGACAATGGTATTGGGATTGCCTGAGGTAGTGGGGTGCTGGGTGGAGGGGGGCAAATGGGAAAAATTGGACAACTGAAGTAGCATAAACAATAAAATATGACTTTAAAAAAAGATTATTTGTCTTTAACCTTTGGCATTTTAGTTATTATGTATGTTGGTGTGGACCTCTTTGAGTTCATCTTGTTTGGGACTCCCTGTACTTCGTGAACTCATATGTCTATTTCTTTTGCCTGGTTAAGAAAGTTTTCAATCATTATTCTTCAAATAGGTTTTCAATCTCTGGCTCTCTCTCCTCCTTCCAATATCCTTATAATGTGAATGTTATTACACTTGATGCTGTCCCCAGTTTTTCTTTCTTTGTGCTGTTCTTATTGGGTGTTTTCTGTAACCTTTTCTTATTAATCAATAATTTGATTCTCTTCCATCTCTAATCTGCTGTTGATTCCATCTAATGTATTCTTTATTTCAGTTATTGTATTCCTCATTTCTGAGTGGTTCTTTTTTTATGTTTTCTATCTTCATATGAGTTCTCACTGAGATAATCTATGCTTCCCCTAAGTTATAACCAGTGTTTTGAACTCTGAATCTCATAGATTGCTCTTTTTTGTTTAGTTCTTATTCTGGAGTATTATTCTGTTCTTTCATTTGGGACATATTTATTTGTTTTCTAATTTTGACAGCCTCCCTCTGTGTGTTTCTATTTATGCAGTAATTCTGCTACATCTCTCAGTCTTAGCAGGGTGGCCTTATGTAGTAGGTGTCCAATGGGACCCAGCCTCCCTATTCACCGGAGCTGGGGGCTCCAGGAGTGTCCCTGTGTGGGTTTTGCGTGCCCTCTTCTTATAGTTGAGCCTTAATTGATGTTGACATGTCAGCAGGTAAGATTGACCCTCACTCAGGTTGACTGTCAGGACGGGCCATGACTATAGCAAACAAGCCATTGTTTGAGGGCTAACTCCATAGTGTGGGATTTTCTTCAGCAGGGCTCCTGTGCCTGTGAGTCCATCCTTTGGGTATGCTATTTCTGGTGTTAATTGTACAATGCCCTGGTATGGTCTGAAGCCAGCCACCAGCTGTGTTGGTTCTGAGGGATCTTGGGAGAATTTTTGATGCTAGCCAAAGTCATTTGCTCCTTTTATTCATCCTGTGCCACCAGGCAGGAGCCAGAAAATAATCTGAACTTGGTGGCTACCTATGCTGAGTTTAGAGGCTCCTGGGAGTGATTATGCTGTGAACTGAAGCAGGATGCCACTAATTCCAGGTTTGGGGCAACTCAGCAATTGGTACAGAGCATGCTGAGGCCAGCCCCTATTTGTTTGGGATTAGTGAACCTTTGAGAGATTTCAGGAAAGTTCTCAGCACAGGCCCAAGCTGGCTGCTTGTATGGCTTAGCCTCTGAAAGATATTTGGGCTGGGCAAGTGAATTGGGTGGAACAAGGTCTCAGAGAATCACCTGAGTGGGGCAAGAGTGGTATCAGCCAGGTTGATGGAGACTCAGATTTGTCATCAGCTTGCACCTGTGGCTATGTGCAGGCAGGGCTCAACAAGGAACAACTGCACTTTAGTCCTGGGGAGTGTTGCCCCTCCAGTTCTTGCCCTGAAGCCAGACAATTCAGTTCCTCCAAGTGTATCCCTAGCACTTTTCATGCTGCTCTCTTTGGAGTTTAGGAGGAATGTTTGTAAGTAAATGAGTCTGTGCTTGGGCCCTTTAAGAAAATTCCTGGGTCTCCATCAATCCTCCACCTTGTTGAGATGGAATCCCTGCTGATTTTCACAGCCAGATATTGTGGGGAGTCCTATTCCCAGCATTGGTGGTCTGTGTTGGAGAGCCTAGTGTGGGGCTGGGAACCCTCAATCCTTAGGGGAAATTTGCATGGCAAAGAATCTCTCCTGATTTTTAACTACCCACACCCACATGCATGTGGGATCAGCCTCTTTTGGATCCCCACCCCTCCTACCCATCTCAACTTGGCTTCTTCTCTATGTCCTCAGTTATAGGACCCCTGTTCAGCCAGTCTCCAAGTTGTTCTCAAGGGCGGTTGTTCTGTAATTTAGGTGTAACGTTGATGCGGTCATGGGGAGGAGGCAAGTACAGTATTATTCTACTCCATCTTGACTGGAAGTTCTAACATGATGATTTGAGACATATTGATGTAGTAAAATGATTACTACATTAAACTAATAACATCATTTTGGGTAGCCATTTTTTTGTAGTGTGAACTGATTACTTGAAATCTACTCTTTTAGTGAATTTCCTGTATTCATTAAAGTATTACTAACTCTGGTTACTGTGCTGAACATTAGATCTCTAGAATTATTCATCCTATATAATTACAACTTTATACCCTTTGACCAATATCTCCTCATTTCATCCACATCCCCATCCTTGATAACCACTGTTCTACTCTCTTCTTCTATATAATCAACTATTGGGTTGTCCAAAATGCTCGTTTGTTTTTTTTTTTTTTTCATAAGATAGCTCTAGTAACACTTACTTGTCTTCAACTTTATTCAAAATAATTTTGTTAAATTTTATTTTGACAGCTGTTATATCAGCGTACATTTTTAAAAACTTACCAAAATTGGTGAATTTTTGTGTAGCCGTTTTAATATTAAAGATGGAAGAAAATATGCTACATTTTCAACATATTAATAATAACATGTTTTATTATTTCAAGAAAGCTAAAAATGTAACTGAAACACACAAAAAAGATTTGTACAGTGTATGGAGAAGGTGTCGTAACTAACTGAATGTGTTAAAAATGGTTTGCAAAGTTTTGTGCTGGAGATTTCTTGCTGAATGATGCTCAACAGGCAGGTAGACTAATTTAAGTTGACAGTGATTAAATCAACGCATTAAGAGACAACAATCAACATTATACCACGTGGGAGATAGCTAACATACTCAAAATATCCAAATCAATAAAGTTATTGGTAAAAATGAAAAATGCATCTTTTATTTTATAAGAAAAACCATATGGACTCTTTGGCCAACCCAGTATTTTAGATTCCACATGTGAGATCATGGAGTTTTTTTTTTCTGTCTCCAAAAGTTCTTGAAGTGAAGCTGTAGTCGGTTTTTCTAAAATCTGTGTGTCTTTTGACAGAGAAAGAATCAATAATACATCCTCTTCAAGGGATTGTCTACTCTGTTTTTGAAGGTTCTATCCTTGGGTGGTATTTCTTTTCTGTGTGTATGTTGTGGGGGGAACTGTATTGCAATAATGGGGTAACCCTTAATGCTTTATTTAACTACACTCTTCCTCTACATCTTTGAGAGAGATTCTATAGGGTTCATAAACCGTTTATCCTGTTTCTTGAAGGGCTCCTTTTTCCTCTCTACTTTATAAAAGACTACAATTTTGCTATCCCTAAGTATGTTTTTTCCTTAAACTTAGTTAGATTTCTGATCCAGACATTGTTTTCTAACACATTTCTTCATACTTTGCCTTGAATTTCTTTGTTAATAAGAGACATGAAATCAGGCTCTGGCTGGTGTGGCTCAGTTGGTTGGAACATCGTCCCATAGCCAAATGGTTACAGGTTCAATTTCTAATCAGGGCACATGCCTAGGTTGCAGGTTTGATGCCTGGTCCAGGTACGTACGATCCCCAGTTTGGCACATATGGGAAGCAACCATTCAATGTTTCTCTCTCACATCAATGTTTCTCTCTCTCTCCCTTTTTCTTTCCCCTCCTCTCTCTAAAAAAAGCAATGAAAAAAAATGTTCTTGAGTAAAGATAAAAAAAAATTTTTTTTTAAGAGAAAAGAAGCCATTTTTTTTCTGGACCTGCCAGAATTATCTACTGCTCAAACTTCCTTCACCTTCAGGTTTCCTGGTTAAATAATTTCAGCCAGAATGTATCTTCTTTAGCTTGACCTTAAACCAGGCCTGGACTCAACCTATCTTTGCACTGCCTATTTCTCCTTTAATAATTTATCTTTGCTATATCATTCTTTAGAGTTTTAATTATCTAAATTTTTTTCAGACTTGTTTTCTCATAAAACAAGAAATTCCTATGTTCCCACATGTAGAAACTGGAACCTTGACACTCTTCCAATAAGTCTTTGAAAATAATGCTGATCTTCCTCATTTTCTTTGAAATCTGTCCAGATCTGCCTGCCACCACTCTGGAGACCTGCTTCAGTCTGTAAGGGGATCCAGTCTTTAAACTTCGCAAGGCGATGTCTCAAAGTCTTTATCTAGAAACAAGACCATAGCAAACTGTTTTTCCTATATCATGTTAAAAAATCACCTTTTACCACTGGCCCAAATCCTGGCTTTCCCTGGGGCAATGAGCCCTGTTTTCTTCCTACGAATCTGCCTTTCTGCACGGAGCCCCAGGCATCGCTTCTGAAAAGACATCAATGAAGGCAGTGTCTCCCTCACCCCTTCTAGTACCTTCCAAGAGACTTAGTTTAGATGTGTCTCCATTTCCTTCAGTATTTTTTATATGCTTCACACTTGAAATTTCATTTTCCTTTTATAAAAAGCTTGCCTATTCTCTAGAGTCTCCACTGGTTTCCTAAACAAATTTATCCTCTCTTAGTTTTAATCACTCTGCCTTTCTGTTTATTGTTGTGCCCTTATGTTTTACTATACTGTGTGTTTCAAATCTCTCCAGTTTATCCTTAGCTTACTTACTAAGTAAGACCAGACTTTAAGAGATATTATTCCAGGCATGGAATTCTTTCATTGTCTTCCTAATTATTGGGTCTGTAATAATTTCATTGAGTTCTTTACTTCAATTCCCGCAAAATGGCATAGTTCTTTATAATTGGTGTCCTGATCCTATTTGTTTGTTTTAAAATAACATCTACTATAGATTGAGTCTCAATTTAGGTTTGGGCTTATGTAATTTTCAAGTCTAAGGTGAATATGAAAGAATGTAATCTAAAGTGTTTTATACTTGTCTGGAGCTGAGGGTAGGAGAGAACCCTGATACGTAGGGATTGTTTAATAATTGATTGGGGTGGAAGAGAACTTTGACATGTAGGGTTTACTAATTTCAGTAGCACTGATGCTCCAATGACCAATTTCAAGCTACCAATGTAACATCAACCGCATCACAAAATTACTAAAAATTTAACAATCAAATATCATAAATTAATACAAGCTGGCATTGGCACATCTCTGGATCACCACTTTGTCTGTAAACAAACCACATAAATGCAAGATATCCAAAATTAGTTCCTCTGAAATTCTCTGTAATCTTGGAGACAAAACAGAATTTGAAACTGGGGCTACCTAGGTAGACTTAGTTCTAAAAGATTAAAGCTAGGACCTCTGAATGCATGTAAAATTCAGTTCTGAGACTTCCAGCCAAGATGGAGGCGTAGGCGGACACACTGTGCCTCCTCTTACAACCAAAATTAAGGACAACAAATATTTAGAAACAAGAAAACAATCAGAACTTATAGAAAATTGAACTGTACAGAAGTCCAACAACCATTCATCCAGACCGGTAAGAGGGGTGGAGTTGCAGCAGGAAAAAGTGGAGGTGCGGACCCGGGAACCCAAGCAGCAGTGGCTGGCGGTCCCCGGGCCCACAGGCAGCAGCTGGCAGACCCCAGGCACAGGGGGGCAACTGTGCAGACCCAGTGAGGCGGCACAAGGCGGCTGCCTGTCCAGGTGGTCCCACATTCATGAGCGCAGACAGTCCAGGCAAAGGGGAAGTGGCGAAAGGGACTGAATCCAGGAGAGAGTGGAGCAGGTGCCATTGTTCCCTCTCAGACCCCGCCCCCACATACAGCGTCACAACCCAGCCACTGGGCTGCCCCACCCTGAGGAACACCTAAGGCTCCACCCCTCACTATGTAACAGCCGTGACCAGACTAAAACAAAAACAAAACAACAACAAAAAAAAAACACCAAAAATGGCTCAAACCAGAGAACAAATGAAATCTCCAGAGCCAATTCCTCTAAGCTGTGAAGAGATAGCCAACCTATCAGATGCACAGTTCAAAGCACTGGTCATCAAAATGCTCACAGAATTGGTTGATTTTGCTCACAAATTAGATGAACAAATGCAGGCTACAATACGTGAAATGAAGATGCATGGGGAACCGATAAAGATGGGAGGAAAACTGGGACTCAAATCAATGGAGTGGACCAGAAGGAAGAAACTAACAACCAAACAGAAAACGAGGAAGAAACAAGAATTCAAAAAAATGAGGAGAGGCTTAGGAATCTCCGAGACATCGTTAAACGTCCCAACATCCAAATTATATGGGTCCCAGAAGGGGAAGAAGAAGAGCAACAAGTGGAAAACTTATTTGAGCAAATAATAAAGAAGAACTTCCCCAATCTGGCAAAGGAAATAGACTACCAGGAAGTCCAGGAAGCTCAGAGAGTTCCAACGAAGTTGGACCCAAGGAGGAACACACCAAGGCACATCATAATTACACTAGCCAAGATTAAAATAAAGCAGAGAATTCTAAAAGCAGCAAGGGATAAGGGGACAGTCACCTACAAGGGAGTTCCCATCAGACTGTCAGCTGATTTCTCAAAAGAGACCTTCCAGGCAAGAAGGGGCTGGAAATAAATATTTGAAATCTTGAAAATCAGGGACCTACATCCAAAATTTCTCTATCCAGCAAAGCTGTCATTTAGAATGGAAGGGAAGATAAAGTGCTTCTCAGATAAGGTCAAGTTCAAGGAGTTCATTATCACCAAGCCCTTATTATATGAAATGTTAAAGGGATTTGCCTAAGAAAAAGAAGATAAAAAACATGACAGTTAAAAGACAGCAAACTTTAATGGTGTTACGGCTTATGTTTAAGTCTTTTATCCACCTTGAATTTATTTTTGTGTATGGTGTAAGTTGGTGCTCGAGTTTCATTTTCTTGCATGAAGCTGTCCAGTTCTCCCAACACCACTTGTTGAAGAGGCTGTTTTTACTCCATTTTATGATGCTGCCCCCTTTGTCGAATATTAATTGACTATAGAGACTAGGGTTTATTTCTGGGCTCTCTATTCTATTCCACTGGTCCACGTGCCTGTTTTTATGCCAGTACCAGGCTGTTTTGATTACAGTGGCCTTGTAAGAAGACAAGCAACCCAATTAAAAAATGGGCAAAGGACTTGGGCAGACACCTCTCCAAGGAGGACATACAGAGGATCCAGAGACACATGAAAAGATGCTCGATATCGCTAGCTATCAGAGAGATGCAAATTAAAACCACAATGAGATACCACTTGACACCAGTCAGAATGGCCCTCATAAACAAAGCAACAAACAGCAAGTGTTGGAGAGGTTGTGGAGAAAAGGGGACACTAGTGCACTGCTGGTGGGAGTGCAGACTGGTACAACCACTATGGAAAACAGTATGGAATTTTCTAAAAAAACTAAAAATGGATATACCTTTTGACCCAGCAATTCCATTGCTAGGACTATATCCTAAGAACCCTGAAACACCAATCCAAAAGAAACTATGCATCCCTATGTTTATAGCAGCACAATTTACAATAGCCAAGTGTTGGAAGCAACCTAGATGCCCATCAGCAAATGAATGGATCAAAAAACTGTGGTACATTTATACAATGGAATTCTATGCAGCAGAAAGAAAGAAGGAGCTCATACCCTATGCAACAGCATGGATGGAACTTGAGAGCATCATGCTAAGCGAAGTAAGCCAGGCAGTGAAAGATAAATACCATATGATCTCACCTTTAACAGGAACCTAATCAACAAAACAAACAAACAAGCATAATATAACCAAAGACATGGAAATTGGGAACATGCTGAAAGTCACCAGAGGGGAGAGGGGAGGGAATTTCAGGGGAAAAGGGGAAGGATTTACAGGAACAAGTATAAAGGACACATGGACAAAAACTATGGCGGGGGGGTGGGAATGGGAGGGAGGTGGGGAGGGTTGGGGTGGCGGGTTCGGGTGAGAATAAAAGACAGAAAACTGTACAAGATCAACAATGAAAATAAAATTTATAAATAAATTAATTAATTAATTAATTTTAAAAAAAAAAAAGACAGCAAACTCACAGCTATTAAGAACCACACCTAAAACAAAAGCAAACTAAGCAAACAGCTAGAACAGGAACAGAATCACAGAAATGGAGATCATATGAAGGGTTAGCAACAGGGGCATGGTAGGAGGAGAGAGGGGAAAAGGTACAGAGAACAAGTAGCATAGATGGTAGGTAGAAAATAGATGGGGGAGGGCAAGAGTAGTGTGGGAAATGTAGAAGCTGAAGAACTTCTGACACATGGACATGAGCTAAAGGAGGGGAATTGGGTGGGAGGGGGTGTGCAGGTTGGAGGGGAATGATGGGGGAGAAATGGGACAACTGTAATAGCATAATCAATAAAATATATTTAAAAAATAAAATAAATAAAATTCAGTTCTGCCTCACAGCTTAAAACTAGCAAATGCTGTTCTGTTCAAGGATGGCTTAGAAGATGTAATGCTGCCTCGACATGACCCTCAGTACCTGTGTTAGGTATAATTGCATTTTCAAGTCCCCATCATTTGATCAAGACATCACCTTGACCTGTGACTTTGCTGAAGGTTACAGGCTCATGAGCAGTTGATTTTGCTAAATGAAAAGCAGGGCTAAATGATGTCTGTTTAAGGTCTTATATATGTACTCTTAGCTAAACTACAGTGATGAATATAGCTTATATCTGTGGGCAAATGGGTCTCCAAATTCTGAACCCCAGAAATGAAGGCCTAGGCAGCAGTAATCTAGGGTAGTACTCAGACCAGTGCCAGGATTTCTGGATTGATGCAGACATAGTGTGTGCTTTTGAATGGTGGCACACCCCCAAGAAAAGAGAGAAAGGAGCCAAGCCCTACAAGTTTATTTCCTTATGTCAAACTCGCCAATAATTTACTCCTCTTCCTGTGGAAAGAGATGAAAAGTTGTGTTAATTAATGTCCCTTTATTGGAGCAAAACATCATTATAAGGGGTTAAGTGTTTTAACTTAAATAAACAATGTTGCTTCCCAGTTTTTCCACTATTAAAAATAATGCCGTAAAGATACAGATCTTTGTGCATATATCTTAAAACGATGTGCAAGAGAGTTGGAATATACCTAGGAGAGGATTTGTTGAGTCACATTATATTATGTGATATATAATGTTAAACTGATCTCCACAGTGGGGTTAAATTGCTCTCCACTGTCTACATTTGCACCATTAGAATATAGAATCTAAGTGATATATATCCTTGCCAAGGCTTGATATTATTTCTTAAAGCCAATCTACTTGGTATAAAATAGAATCTCATCTTAATATAAAAATGGTATCTCAATATAGCTTTAATTTGCATTTTCATTTTTCTGGCAAAGTTACATTTCTTTCATGTTTACTTGCCATTCATATATCCTTTCATATGATTTGCCCACTTATATTTTTATGCATACTTCCATTATTTTGTGTGATTTATAAAGAGCTTTTTTCCTTTCTTTTTAGGTTCTAAACACTCTTTTTTGTATTTTCTGTCTGTTTGCCTCTCTACACTGTATTTTAGGGGGCAGAGGGATGGGGCACATGGCTCAATTTTCCTGTTGACTCATTCTCTCTTCTGTATCAAATTTTCTGCAGAGGGATGGGGCACATGGCTCAATTTTCCTGTTGACTCATTCTCTCTTCTGTATCAAATTTTCTGCTTAATCCATCAATCAAATTTTAAATATCAGCTGGAATGGGAAGAAGAATGCACAGCATAGCAAACAACTTTTTATACATCCTTCTTTGACTTAAGTCCTTTGACACTCTTCTATGGCCTCTGGGTGTACTTCTTTCTTTGAATTCTTCCCTCATTTAGCCTCTCCTAATTGTCTTTAATTCCCCCCAAGAAATTCATCTCTGCCTCTGAAAAACAAACATCTTGAAGTTAACTAAACCCAAATACCTTAGAAGGCAGATTGATAACCACATATCCCATATTTCCACTCAGCAGCTCAACACATTTACTCAACAAAAGGGGTGGTTCTGCTGCAGAGTAGTCAATGGCAAGTTGGTTAGGACCACCCAGTGCTGTGGAAATTACAGTGCTAAGAAGGGGTACATCTCCAGCAAGTCCAGACAGGTTGGTCACTCTGTTCTGATGTCAAGAAAATCACATATATTTTCTCCATAACAATTCTACTTGTTTTTTTTTTTTCTAGGATAAATTTCTATATGTCAAATGACAAGGTCAAAATGCATTCATTGCTTAAGGGTTTTCACAAGTATTGAAAAAAAGTAGTCTTTTGATAACATGGTTTAATCCCACTGGCAGGAGCAATGACTTTTAGAATTTGGATGGGCCAGAATAGAATCCTTAGCTTTGGAGAGTCATAGTACCTTAGAGACTATTCACCTAAGAAGATGAATGAACTAAACAAGACTGTACCCACTAGGACATTAGCATCTCTGGTGGATAGGCAGCAACTTTCTCTTTCACTCACACACACATCATTGGGGCCATACCCGAAATATCTCCAGAGAGTTAGAAACCGACCATACCTGGCCTATAGTACCATCTTCAACAATCCATAGCCATTCATGTAATAATTATTCTGTGCCAGTTATTCTGTACCAGGTACTGTAGTAGATACTATAGACCTCAGATGAATTATAAAAAAAGGCACTGACTTCAAATCTCATCTATTTGAGGCAGACAAGCTTATAAACAATTCTTAAAATATCTATAGTTTAAACTTCAACTTTTCCAAAACAGTTATATAGAAAGAAGTTCTGAGTATATTCACTTTTTAAACTGGCCAGAGAATCTCTGTAGGTCTCACACATTTACACAGAAATTGTCAGCACAGATTTTAAAAAAAAATAGCCCCACAAAGGAATAATATACAAACAGAGTGGTAAACCAGAGTGGTTTTACAGAAAACAGTAAATAAAACCAGTATGTGTAAGGGATGGACACCTTCACACAATTGCTACAGATCACCAAGCACCCAAATTTTGTGATCACTGGCAGAGTAGAAGTCCACTGGATATTTTAACTAGAAGTTTCATATTTTTGTCTCAACCCCTGTAGTTGGCAATAATTCTAAAACACTCTACCCCCTTTCCGGTGAGGAAAAGCAGGCTTTCTGAACACAATCAAGCCTTTCTTTAGTGATTCTGAAGATAGGTGTTTCAGGAACATCATCCAGAACAACAGTTTTCTTTGCCCAAAACCATAATTGAAAGAAGGTGTAAGAGGTTGACCTTAAACTTAATCCTTTATACCAGATAGTTTTCTTAAGTTTGCTTCTTTTTTTCAAAGAGAAGCACAAAAAAAACATACTGTCTAGAGGCATTAAACCATGGTCAATTTAAACTAAACATTTCCTTAGACTCAAAATTGCAAATGCTCATTCTTAGTTCTAATTTTCAGCCCACATTTGGTAATTAGAGTCACAGACATCACCTCTGTTCAAGGATTAACTTATCTCTTCTCAGCCACCAAATTCTCTCCTAATATGGCCATTTGCTTTGCAAAAACACAGAGTAGACGCAGCTAGGGGTGGGTTCACGCACATCCATCTTCAATGAAAAAAAATGACAGCTCTATGAGCATGCACTTCCATTGCTTTCAACATATGAAAGATTCTACTAAATATTTTGCCATCTACCTGGCACTGAGCCATTCAATAAACAATTTAGTTTGACCACCATTTATCAAACACGAGCGTACAACAGAGAGTACCTGCCATTTGCTCTCAGTGTGTCTGAGGGAACTGAAAAACCAGCTCTGCAGCCCAAACTAGCTGTGCACCTTGGGTAGGAGCAAGGTCATGGTGCTGGTGCCATTGCTCAAGATCAGGGACAGCCTCATCAGGTGTCTGAGGGAGGCTCCAGGGTTTCTCCAGAGTCATCATCTTCCCAACCTGGTGTGAAATTCCTACTAACAAAGTCCATTCTCCTGGAGCAATCAATAAACATGTGTCTATTTAATTTATTTGTTTATCTGTCTTCCTCAAAGTAGACTGTAAGCTGCAAGAAGGGTATTCCTTAATGTTTCCTTAATTAATTGAACATATTTGAATCACATTATCTTTAGAAGACTCCCTTAAATGTTACTTGGTGAAAGAAGAAAACTTGAAAGCTCCTAGCTTCTCTTTCTCCCACTGTGTCTCTTGAACTTTTGACACATCATAGCCTGTTGTTTGAATCCACATCTTCCCTGAGCCTCCAGAACGGACAGATCAACTATTTTTAAAGGCAGAAATGACCGTGCTCAAAGCTGTGATGTGGATAATATGTGTCTATAGCAATGATTTGGTTTTTTTTTTTTTCTGTCTTCTAGACTCACACCAAAGAATCCCAGAACTCTGTACAATTACGAACACACAGCCAACCTATATGAGCAAACATGATTGGATGAGTAACTACCATGTACAAGTCTCTGCGACCAGCATCCTATTTATTTTATCATGAATCTTAGTGACAATTTAGGGAGGAAGATGGCATTAATTTGAGGCTCAGACAGGGGCTGCCCTGCTCACCCAAGGCTGCAGCGCACATAAGTGACAGAGCCAGGCTTTGACTCTCAGCCGGTCCAGCTTCAATGCTCTTGACGCATTTTTGGTTTGTGTTTGACCAATGCCTTTCCTAGACCTCAGTTTCATCTGTAACTTTAGGGCTTTATATTAGATAATCTTGGGTTTTCTTTCTGGGTCCCTTCGGGGTCCGTGTTCCATTATTTCATGTATCAGGATTTTAACATCTACTTGACCCATGAGTAAATTGAGACCCAAAGAGGTGAACTGGTTTGCTTAAAGCCAGCAGATGACTCATTGCGGCTCAAGGAGCAGAGCCCAAATTTTTAGTACCTAATTCCACTGAGTTTAACATTTAACATCCTTACCCTGGCCTACTAGTCCCTGATCTTCCTGGCTTCTTCTCTCTTTCTTGCATCATCAAATGCCATTTCCCCCTCTAAACCTTATATTATTCCCATAACTAAAATTACGTGACTCTTTCCTACTTCAGTTCACATGCTAGTCCTTCTGTCTACCTTGCCTACCCTTGTCCTCTGTTTTCTTCCCCACACCTCCGAACCTGGATAACACCAATTGCTTTTTAGGTCAAAGCTCAGATATCAGTTTCTAAAAGTAGCCTTCTTTAACTATTTCCATCTCCACTCCATTTATAGGGTTGCCACATAAAATATAGAAACTCAGTAAAATTTGAATTTCAGGTAAACAACAAATAATCTTTTAGTGTATCCCAGATACTGTCTGGGGCACATTTATACTAAAAGATTCATTGTCTACCTGAAATTCAAATTTAACTGAATGTCTTGTATTTTTATTCTGTCATCTGGCAACACTATATACACTTTCAGACGAGACTATACTTCTTGCTATACAGTGTTAAGAATACAATTGAAAAATGTGCAAAGAACTTGGATATTTCTCCAAAGGAGACATACAACAAGTATAAGAAATGATATTCCAATCACTAATCATGAAGGAAATGCAAATCAAAACCACAATGAGATATCACCTCATACCTATTAGAATGGCTATGACCAACAAATAAAAAAAAAAAAATGTTGGCAAGGACATGGAGTAAAAAGAATCCTTGTACACTGTTAGTGGGCATATATCCAAAATAACTGATATTAAGATGTTGAAGAGATATGTGCACCGTCATGTTCTTTGCAGAACTATTCACAATAGCTAAGGTATGGAAAAGCTGAAGTGTTCATCACCATATGAATGACTAAAGAAACCATGACATGCCCATACAATGAAATATTATTCAATCTTTTAAAAAAAGAAACCCTGCCAGTTGCAACAACATAGATAAACCTGGAGGACATTATGTTATGTGAAATGAGCCGGTCACAGAACAAATACTGCATGATTCTTCACATACGAGGTACCTAAAATACTTAAACTCATAGAAACGGCTATTAGAATGCTGGTTACTAGGGACTGGGCGGGGGGTGAAATGAGGATTTGCTATTCCATGGGGTTAAAGTTTCAATTTTACAAGATGAATGCATTCTGGAGAACTGCTGTACAACATTGTGCCTATAGCCAATGAAACTGTAAATTTTAAGTATAGTGTACTTAAAATTTTGTTAAAAGAATAGATATCATGTTGAATTCTTAACACAATAGAAAAAGTGTACCATAAACTTTTCCTTTATAATACTTAACAAAATTGTATTTAAATAATTTTTTTAAGATGCTTCTTTTTACAAATGCTCTCTATGTCACTCCAGACTCCAGGCTCCATGGTAGACAAGACTGTGTTTATTTTGTTACCCACTATTTTCCCTGCACTTGCAGTACTAACACATAGTCCACATTCAATAAATGTTTGGAGAGAGAGAGAAGAGAAAAAAGAGTTATCTTAGTTTTCTCCTTGGATGGAGAAAGTTCGCATTAATATGTGTGTAACATCATGATTGCAATAAATTATAACAACAGTCACTTAGGACTGGTTGAACTAGGGCCCAGGTAAGCACGTATACACAGTGTCTTCATTTATTCCTTACTCTTTTCCTGCCTTTCTTACCTTACCCCCAGGTTCTACTTGCATGCATTGATGTGTTTGGAAGTATCAGAAACGTGTGTTTTGAAACGCACAGACACAGAAAGTAGCATGGTGGTTACCAGAGGGAAGTGGGTAGAGGGGTAGTAGAGGGTAAAGGAAGACAATTATGTCGTGACAGAAGATGATTTGACTTTGGGTGGGCGGCACACGATGCAATATACAGATCATGTGTCACAGAAATGCACACCTGAAACCTGTATGGCACTACGAACCAATGTCACTCCAATAACTTTAATTTAAAAAATGAAACATCTTCCAAGCAGGAAAGTTTTGGCACATTAAGATATACCAAGTTATAAAATCCCATCTCCACTCAGCTTCATGAGCAGAAAATGTGGACACTTGGGAGTCAGATCAGAAGAGGAAGAACTAAAAATGCAAATGAGGTGACTTCAGCTGACCAACTTACTTGTGGGCGCAGGATAGGCGCCCATTTGGGGCACTCAGAAATAACTGAGACCTCTTTGAGTGATACTAATGTAAGGTAAGCAATCTTGAAACAATGTAATTTGAGTTTTAAAAAAGCAAAGTAACACTTTATAGCTATAGCCTAATGAGCAATTCTTCCAGTTGAGTTTTGGCAGAAATAACATTTCTAGCATTTTGTAGGTGTTTTTTTTTTTTTTTTCAGCCTTATTCTAGTAAAGTTTCCTAACTACTAGGAATAGTTTTCTCTTTACACCTAGAGATTTTCAAGAAGTTGGGTCATATACTATGTTCCCTGTATAGACTCTAAGGATTGCAAAATTGAACAAATTTTACTAAACCAGATCCTGCAAATCTATTCACTTCTCTCTCACACTCTGATATTTTAACAATCCCCTCCCCACCACCACCACCACAGACTTATTTATTAGCCAAGTTTTTTCTATATGATGCCTAATCCTTTGGCTTCCTGATTTCCTCCCACCCTGCTTCAGGCATAAGTAATGACAAGTATAGTCACTGTTTCTTTCTTACACAATCAACCCATACTGAGCTGGATCATGAGACCCTGGGCTCTAACCTACATTGGGAAAGACACATTCCAAGAGGTTGAAGCAGAAACAATAATAGCAGAGGAAGGAGGAAGCACACTAAAAACTAACATCAATGTTTCAAATTCCAAGTTGGGCTGGCGGGCCTTTCTGTCCGCCTGGAGACCAAGCACAGTCACTTAATTCCTCAGTTGTTTCTCCCTCAGGCCCAGCCCTGACTTGCCTTTAGATGCGAAATGGCTCTGTGGCCAACAGGAAAACAAAGCCTGAGGAAGATTTTGCAAAGCCAACCCCAAGAGATGCTGTGCCAAGCAAATACCAGAAATTTGCAGAAGCATTTTATTCTGCCCATGGTGGTTTCCTGTGTTCACATTGCAGGAACAATGCCCTTGATACCTTTTCCAAATACCCTCACTGGGCCCCCTTCCAGAAGAGTCCTAAGTCTTACAGACCCCAAACTCTGTTCTACAGAACATTTACATCCACCAAAAGATGTTATTGCACAGTCCATGAAAAAAGAACCCTCTAATAAATTATGCTGAGAAATGCTGTGCTTGAGATTCACAATATACCTTAGCTCTCTAAAAGATCTCAACAAAAAGTCTTTCAGGAGAAAACTTCTATAATTTTTCACAATGTTCCTTATACTGTCAGATCTGTACAACTATTTTCAATTTCACAGCAACATATTCTGAGAAATTTTACCACAAGATTTTATGTCAGCTTGCTAGAGCTGCTGTCACCAGTTATCACAAACTAAGTGGCTTAAACAATAGAAATGTATCCTTTCACGATTCCTGAGGCCAGAAGTCCAAAATGTCAGCAGGGACACGCTCCCTTCCAAGGCTCTGAAAGAGAATCTGTTCCTTGATCCTTCCTGCTCCTGGTGGATCCAGGGGCACTTGACCGTGGCAGCATCCTTCCGGTCTCTGCCTCCATGGTCACATGGCATCCACCTCTTCTCTATGTCTCCCTCCACTCATCCAGGTGTATGTGATTGTATTTAGGGACTTCTAAGGCAATCCCAGATAAGTTCCTTTTCTCGAGAGTCATACAAGTGAATACTGCTCTTGCCACACAAGGTATGGTAAAAGGTCCCAGGGATTAGAGCATGGATATATTTGGGTGGGGGGACCACCAATCAACCCACTATAGATATTAACTGATAAATGCTGATAAATATAAAATTGTTACCTTTAACTCAATTTAATTTAATTCTACACAACAATCATCTAATGAGCCTCTTGTACATACCACGCATTGTCCTAGGCCTGATCATAAAATGATTCACCACTTTAGCTGACGCACAACCTGGTGGAGGAGACAGACATGACAGTGGAATAATACTATGCATAGTGATAGGTGCTGTGTGAGAGTTATAGTCAGAGCACACCTAAGGAAGTGATTACCTCTTTCTGGGCAAGTAAGGAGGCTATCTCAGAGGAGAGAATTCTTTAGCATGAAGAGTGAGAAGCAGTTTTGCCAGGTAAAGCAAGAAAGGAATTCCAGGTGAAGGGAATACCACAGTCATGGTGATTAGAGAAACTGTTGTGAAGACTAAGAAAATGCATGTAAAGTTACACAGTACCTGGTGCTCAGTAATGTGACTGTTTTCCTGGAGTGAACAGAGCGGACTCAGGAGATGAGGCAGGCAATGTGGGCAGAGGCCAACCTGCACGGGACATACTGTGTCATCTGATCGACTTGGAATTCACCTCAAATAGAGAACCTTTGAAAAGCTTTAATCGGGAGAGTAATATGATCAGACTATAGTATGGATATTCATGATTTATTAGAAACATGGAAGTGGAAAGCCTTGAAATTTATATTATAAAAATACGTCTAAAATTTATATTTCCATGGCAAGATTCAAGATTGAAAGTAAAAGGGAACAAGAGAAAAAGAATATTGCAGAATATCCTCCACGAAGACAGCCAGGCACATGGCAGCTCAGAAAAATTGCCCTGCAGGCAGGACATTCCCAAGCTCCAAAGCACTGGTCACCACCTATCGCGAACTCTCTCCTCCAAGAACCTGAGGCCTGGTTTCCTTCAGGTCTATAACTCTTACACGAGTACTCAGTAAGTAGCCTTGCATTTGTATGAACCCTAACATAAGTCATCTATCTGAGAAAATACCATATAGATATACTGAAGTTATACTGGTACAGGCATAAATTTTCCATCAAGTATTCTTCTTTTTAAGGCATGTGTGTTTATGTCTTTATATGCATCTACATGAACATGGAACAGGGCTAGCTCAGAGGAAACTAAGGAAGGTTCTATTAGAATGGTCTTCAGGGCATCATATATGCAAATAAATAAAAATGAGCCCATTAATTTCAGCCAAATAGGTAGTTATTTTGGAAGAAAAAGAATGAATTTAATCAATAGCTAGATGGTTGGTTAGCCGTGTTTGTTCATTAGAACATGTACACACATCATAGTTATTCTGCAGATAATCCCAAAATAACTGGGGAGAAACTGCACCACTTTGGTGGGCTTCATTTTTGGCCACACCTCAGTACATGCTTTCAAAAGCCTCACTGAGCCTCTGTGTCGTTCCCAGTTTTGAGAGCATGGCACTTGAAATACTACTTTAGAATGTGTGTTTCTCGTCATAGCCTCCTCCTTGACAAATGGCTTCACTTTAATGATACTGGCACGTTGGCTGCTGCTGACCCAAGGCTTGGCCTGCCCGCGCCTGCTGTCAGTGAAACATTTCTCACATGGTGACTTTAATTTACAAGGGGTTAGAGTTCAGGGAGCTGCATGTTGATGGAAATGATTAAGTTTTCACATGCCTCCTGGGTTTACCCTTCAGATCTCAGGTCAAATTTCATTTCCTTACAGAGGTCTTATCTGATCACTCCCTCTAAAGCAGCCCTGGTCACCCCCATTCACCTTTCTAGCAACACTCTGTGCCTTGCCCAACTAACACCCAACATAGCCTCTAGCATATTGTCCGTTTGTGTGTCCATCTGTAAATTCTCCAAGGCTGGCACCTTATCTGTCTTGTTCAACTTTGTATTCCCAACACATAAAATAGTACCTAGCCTAGTGCTGATTAATTAGAATTTCTTTTTTTTATTTTTATTTTAATTGTTGATCTTGTACAGTTTTCTGTCTTTTATTCTAAAAGAAAAGAATAAAAGAATAATTAGAATTCCTTAAATGAATGAATAAAGGAAGGAAGAGTAAAGAGAAAGAATAACTAAACTAATAAAAGGATCAGAATTGACGCTTCCCAAGAAATAAAAGATAATGAAATACCCCCTTTTGAGAAATCAGTCAATCACTTTAGAATAAGTAACTTATAACAGGAAAATAGCAGGCCTAACGGGGCACTTGTGGAATGGGTTCTCATTTAGGCTTTTTGAAAGAGTTCCTTCAGTAACTTTATCTTTGACATTTAACAAATGTCCATACACTGACCCTGAGAAAAGTTTTGTGCAAGAAAGAGCCTTATTGGATCTCCCAAGACCTTATCTTCATATGCAAATGAATTTTGTGGGGAGAGGGCACATCTCAAAAGACAGGAGAAGTCCTCTTACATGCAAGTGACAGAGATAAAATAGCTGTTTAACGCCCATAAATCAATGCTTATCATACTTGCTTCCTGAAACTAGAAAAAAGTTAATTCTGAATTTCGAGAACTAAAAAGATAACCAAACAGCACTGGGCTGTTCAAAATGCATCCGAGTTTCTGACCCAGAGGAAGTAGTCCCCGGGAGACCGGCATTTTGTGGGGGACTGTTTCAGCATCGGTAATGACGCTTAAGGGTATGGAGCTGCACAGCGGGAGGAGAAGAAAAACGAGGAAGGGTTTTAACTACCTGCAGATTTGAAATGAACTAACTTCAACGGAGTTTCCAGAAAAAATAACACATTCATGGCTACCTAAGACTATAATTTCAAACCTGAATAAGACCGGCTTAATTAATATTTTTGAATGATCGAAGAAAAGAACAGTTTGATGAATAATACAGCTAACAAAACATTTTGAAGCTTTACTGGGCAAAAGTGGTCATTCAAAGAGTTGTGTAAATTATTTCCTTATAATTGTGATTGCAAATATTTGATAGGTTGCTTTATAAAGTAGTAAAGTCTCCAAATCTGGCCTCATTAAAGGGAGTGGCGGGCCCATTAGAATGAAGCTTTGAATGACATGAGGGAACCAAGCCAGGTGACTTTCAAACTCTCTCACCCCTAGTATTCTCTTGAACAAATTTTCCATGGAGGAAAAGTAGAGATGTCAACTACAAGAAGGATCTTTTTTCCAGACCAGAATGGACACTGTTGAACTGTCTCCTC
The DNA here is from genome assembly GCA_039655065.1 of Glossophaga mutica. Lineage (NCBI taxonomy): Eukaryota > Metazoa > Chordata > Mammalia > Chiroptera > Phyllostomidae > Glossophaga > Glossophaga mutica. Next base: position 83,712,058 of record CM077304.1, read on the forward strand.
CTCCCTAGGACAGAAAAAGGGGAGGAACATATTGGTTAAGACTCAAAATGATTTTGGTAAAATGCCAGCTCTTCTACCGAAGAATATAGATGTTAGGCTTGTTAGTTAATCTTAGTTTCATCTGTGAATTGTGAATAACATCTAGTATCTACTTGACAAGGTGGTATCCTCACTAGAGAAGATAAAGTGGCTGGCGCTCACTGATGCGCAGCACACCGTGGCTTGTGTTCATAGTGGTGCGTGTGCGCTCAAGCCCACCCCAAGGCTGTGTTTCTGGGGGCGGTCTCGTTTCATACCCTGATCTTCCAGAAAAATACATTGAATCCCATTTCATTATTCTATGTTCTGTATGGCTTCTTGTATATACCTCTTCCTTTCTGTTTAAACTGATGGTTTAGGTTTCCACATTTGTCATTTATGAACGGACTGATATTTAAGATACAAATATACACACAAAGAAACACATGCAAACATACATACACACAGATATATATTTTATAACAGGTGTGCTCACCAAGTCAAGCCAGTCACAGATAAGCATATCCCTCAATCCTTTACAACTAACAATTTCTCAAACTGGGATTCCAACCATATTTCCAAGCTGTGACAATATGATTTTTCATGGGCACATGGATCTTGTAATACAGTAAGAATTCACAGGAGTATTTAAAACTTAAAAATATCTTAAATGCAATTTTGCTTTTTTTTGCATGAATATTACATTTTTTAAAAAAGGGATTTGAAACTTTCATATGGTAAAAGACAAAATTTTGTTTTTTTAATAGTTTCTATAAACATTTCATAAGAGCTTCTGAGATCACCTTCAGAGTAATGGACAACCCCCTCCTGAGGCAGAGAAGACAGTTGTCTTTCTATGGGGAAAACTAAGTTCCACAAACGTCACTGCAGAGAGCTGCAGAGGGAAAAGGCCATCACACCAAGCCACTGTGTAGATCAACAGCTCCCCTCGTGTTGCTGCGAGATTATTTTTGTTGGGAAAATGAACATAGTTCCTCTGAAATCCCAGCTGAATGGAACCAGCTCTCCTGAGAGGAACAAGGAGAAGACTGACACTTATTGAGCACTTGACATCTGCTGACACTGTGCAGAGTACTGCTTTCTAATTGAATCCTCCAGACAAATCTACTAGGTAAGTTGCACTACCCTCATAGGAGAGGTGAACTGCCTGAGACTTACTGAAGTTAACTGATTTGCCCAGGCTGTGCAGCAAGTGAGAGGTGAACCAGAGCTTCTCAAAGTGTGGGCCCAGGACCCCTCACACCAGACCCCAGAGAGCTTCTTAAAACAGCAGATTCTTCCCACACCCAAACCTGTATAACCAGAACGGGGGCTGGCAAAGGAGCAGAAGCTGCATTAAAAGGTGGGGGGTTGGGGGAGAGAACATCAATTTGTTGTTCCATTTATTTATGCACTCATTTGTTGATTCTCGTATGTGCCCTGTCCAGGGATCTAACCAGCAACCTTGGTGTATCAGGACGACACTCTAAACAACTGAGATACCCAGCCAGGGCAAAAGCAGCATTTTAAAACAAGCCCATCAAGAGGGCTTTTTAATTAATCTCTGTGGTGGATAAGTTCTCGTAAAAACAAACATAAGAAAATGTTCATTCTTAGACCCATTTTTTTCTTCTGTTGAAACAATTTGTTTTACTCTGAATCAAATAATAGCTTTAGCTCCAGTGTCAGGTACAGTATGTCTCACCCACATCTTCATCTTAAAATCAAGGCTAATGTAATCCAATTCCCAGGTATTTACCCAGAAGAGTGAAAACAGGTACTCACATTAACAGGAGTGCGATTCACTATTGCCAAGAGGTGGAAATAGCCCAAATGTCCATCAAAGGATAAAGGGATAAACAAGTTATGGTACAAAGAATGGAATATTATTCGGTTACGAAAAGGAATGAAATACTAATACATACTATGATGTGGATGAACCAACAAAACATGCTAAGTGCAAGAAGCCAAACACAAAGCATCACATGCTTTATGGCTCCATGTTTGTGAACTATCCAGAATAGATCAATTCAACGAGATAGAATGCAGATTGGTGGTTCCCAAGGATTGTTGGAGAGGGCAGAGGGGAGGGAGTAACAGGGAAAACTGCTTAATGAGTAATGGGTTTTACTCAGGGAAGATGGAAATGTTTTGGAATTAGAGGAAGTGGTTGTACAGCATTGTGAATATACAAAATACCACTGAATTATTCGCTGTAAAATGGTTAATTTTACATTATGTAAATTTCACCTCAATAATTTTTTTACAATAAAAATAAAAGATTTTATTAGCTCCTAACTTTCCCTCACATTTGGTCCAAGATTGTTGCTTAGAGTATTTTCTGCGTTGATTTCCTTGTATTAAGTGCCCAGAATTCTGTGGCCAACAGATGGCGCACTATTTTCAGTTTTGGCCGAAGTTCTCAGTTCCTCCCACACAAAGGGTTGTTTGCACTAATGAAAAGAGAGTAAACATGTGTGCTTAAATTCTGTTATATAGTTAGAAAAATTGACTGAAGTTTCTTAACTTATCTTGGAAATTGCTTTAAACCTAGTCATAAAATGAATATAAAGCTGTGACTTTGAGTACAGAAGTCACACATGAAAACTTCATGTGTGACCAAAACTACAAAGATTTGTAGAGAAGCATTAGTTTTACAATCACATAGACATGGGTTCTAATCCAAACTCCACTGTTTGTCCATCATGTACCTTCAGAAAGCTGTTTATTCTCTCTGGATCTCAGTTCTCATGTCTGCAAAATATTGATAATACCGACTTCTGTAGGTAATCATAATAATCAGAAACAACGTATTTGTCAAGGGCTTTGCAAAAATGTTAATATATAGTAGGTACTCAATGAAATATAGGTACTCTAATAAGTAACAGATAAAATATTAACATACAGGTAGGATTTCCCTACCTTGAGTCATATGTATTTTAGTGCAGTTCATTAATACCACTTGCTTGTGAAAAACATATTTTGAAGCATCAGAGACCTGTTTCTATGTTCTCAGTCAGCTGAAAATCTTAATGAGTAATGGGTTTTACTCAGGGAAGATGGGAATTTTTTGGAATTAGATAGAGGTAGGTAGATAGAAATGTTTATGCTTTCTCTAAATTAAACACCGAAGTGATACTATACAAAGCAGAGTTCACAATATATGTTTTCATATATTGAGGTGGAGGGATAAGGCAGCTCACAAAAGAGCAGCATTACAGTGTAGCTCCAATTTTGCTTAAAAAATTGTGTATAGCTCTGGTCAGTGTGGCTCAGTTGGTTGGGGCATCGCCTTGTAAACCAAATGGTTGTGAGTTCAATTCCTGTCAGGGCGCATGCCTGCGTTGCAGGTTCAGTCTCTGACATCGACCAGGGTGAGTGCCAAAGGCAACCAACTGATGTTTCTCTCTCACATAGATCTTTCTCTCCTTTTCTCCCTGCCTTCCTCCACCTCTCTCTAAAATCAATGAACATGTCCTCGGGTGAGGATAAAAAAATTTTTTTTAACCAAACTACTGTGTATAACCAGAAAAATATATGCCAACGTGTTAATAATGTTGGTTATCTCTGGGTCGTGAAACTAAAGCTGATCTGAATATTCTTAGTACCTTTCTTCATTTTTTTATATTTTCTATGATGAATATGTATTCATTTCTATTTACAAAATCCCTTTCTCATACTGCTGCAAAGCTAGGCATTTGTCAAATATGGACATTGCAGGGCTTCCTCTGTGAACCAGCAGGCTCTGTGGAGGGACGGCTCTCAGAGCACAGGCACAGGGCTCTGGGCCCCCTCCCCCACTACTTAGCCTTCTCAGTTGCGGGGGTCAGTGTGGACAAGCCCAGCTGTGCTTCTCTTGGCCAGTTTTTCAGACCAGCACATGGAAACAGTATCCATGAAGTGTTCAAACAATTGATTGAAAAGCAGAAAATTCAAATGGCCTCTGACTGAACAAACAAAACAAAATGACATAGTAATTTTAAACTTTTTTACTAAGCTTATTGATAAGATGTGGCTTTTATATTTGTGATAAATTTAGGAATAGTTATTAAAAATTTTAAACATTCATATATGTTTGACTCAACAACCGCATTTCCAGGACTCTGACCTACAGAAAAGCGTACACTTGCACCAAGGGTTATGCAGATCCACGTGATTTGTATGAAAAAAATTCCACTAATCAGGAAATAATTTTAACATTATGAGACATTTATGCTATGGAATGTATGCAGCTGTTAGAATGCTATAAATTTCTAAATATGGACATAAATCATCTCCCACACACATTAAGCAGGAGAAAAAGAGTAAGAGAACTATAACAAAAATATGGTCTCATTTATGTTTAAAAAACTATACATGTGTGCATATAATGTTTATATATATTTATAGATGTAAATACTTAGACATATTAAAAAGGGTCTACAATGGTAAGTACCTAATTACTGTATTAACAATGATTATGTTAAAAATCTAGGGAAGGTAAATTTTTAAACTATATTTCCTGGTATTTTTTTAAACTGTCACCCAAGAATATTTTTACTGCTTTTGTAGAGAGAGGAAGGGGAGGGAGAGTGAGAAAGACAGAGAGAGGGAAGCACTGATGTGAGAGAGAAACACTGATCAATTGCCTCCCATACTCACCCTCATCAGGGATCGAACCTGTAACTTAGGTACGTGTCCTGATTGGGGATCAAACCTGCAAACTTTTGATGTTCGGAATGACGCTCCAACCAGCTGAGCAACCCAGCCAGGGCTTTCTGATATGTTTTAATACTTGAATCATACACACACATATTATAATTTATACTCTTTAATTCAATTAAACTCTTAACTGTTGAAAACAATCACTATCTAAACACATTAACAATAACTGATATTTCAGATTGGTAGAAGAAACCAATTTATTTATTCATTCAACAAACATTTATTAAATACTTACAAGGTGGCAAGTTTAGGATAACTGTGGGTGCAAGAATAAAAATAAGAGAGTCCTTCTCTTCGAAGAGTTTCCAGAAGAGGTATATGTAGCCCATCCAGGAAAAAAAGTCTGAATTTTCACTCATTCGCTGTTTGAAGCTGGAAATCTCTTCATTAGGAATCACAAGGAAACAGGCAAAGTGACAGCAGTTATGTAAAGTCTAAATCCAAACCTACCCTGAGTGAATTGTATAATTGCAATAACAGGAAAGACCACAAGATGGCAGAACAGAGACAAAAATGGAGACTATACTATGAGGAACTACAGCAAATATAATCAACAGAGCTCTGACAGAAGGGAGATGGGGAAGGACTTCCACAGCTCTGCTGGATGATGGGCTCAGAGCTAAGAACAATTTTGGCACCATTCTTCAGCTTGTTCACATCTATTAAGTATTATAATCAGTAGTTGTCATCATCTAAAGAAAAAAGTGTCCATGCCTTCTTCCTGCTCCAGACATATGTGCATATTTATCAAACTCAACCATACTTTTCTGTTTTGCTATGATTTAATAGCTGAATGTTGTACACTGGACAAATTCTCACCACATTTGAGGATGGGGTGATGCTTTGCATATGGAAGGGACAGAAGGCACATGAATCAAGATTTGCTGGAATAAAGAAACACCATATGTACATTGCCACCAAAGAAAAGACTATTTTATGGTGGAGGAAGGACCAGGGTTAAGGAATTATTTCCAGTAAGGTTGTGTGTGTGTGTGTGTGTGTGTGTGTGTGTGTTTTGGGGTGATTGGTCTTGGAGAAGTAGTTTTATGATTATGATTATAGAATGAAGGCATGCTCCCTGAAAAACATTTAGGAATTATGTGAGGAAAAAAGGCTACATGTCAAGCCAAAACCACAATTTCCCAGACGTGGCATACAGAAGTGTGAATTGGTGCAGCTGTTCTAGAGACAAGCCTGGCAATATTCAAGCAGATCAAATATCTATATAACTTATGACTCAACAATTTCATTCCTGGGTATATATCTTTAATCCTCACAAAAATATAAGGTTGGTAAGTATGTATACACAAAGATGGTGACAGGGTTTATCATACTGGCAGCTGGAGGCAACCTGGCCGTCCATCATCGAGATAGTTGATAAGTACATTGTGGCAGATCTACAGGGTCCCACACTAAAGGGCAAATGGCCAAACAGGACCCACATTTGACCTGCTGGAGCCATGGTGGCTGGGGGTTATTCACAAGGGCAGGAGTAGAGGCCCCTGGGACTTTCAGTATTACCCTCTCACACCCTGGGACAGAGCTTGGAAATGTAGAAGGGCCAGGTGTCTGACTCTGGGACAACGGCCTTAAACCTTGGGCTATGATTGAAGTCACATTGCCTTCATTTTGCCTTACAAAAAGTAAACTCCTAATAGCATTTGGAGGAAATTGTTTCTAAAATAACTCATATACAAGGCCAAAGGCCCAAGAGCAGCCAAAATGCTCTTAAATTTTATTTATCTTTAAAGGTTTATTTTTATTGTATTTTTCCATTATCATTTATCACCCTTATACCTTCTTCCACCTCCTCCCTATCCCCCCAGTCACCACAAGTGCAATAATCCAGTCAGAGAAGACAAATACCATATGATTTCACTCACATGTGGAATCTAATGAACAGACTGAACTAACAAGCAAAATAGAGACAGACTCAAAGAGAAAGAGCAGGCTGACGGCTCTGGGGGGTAGGCTGGGGAATAAAGGGATAGAGCAAAAAATAGAACTCATGGACAGGGACAAAATGCTCTTAAATTTAAAAAAAGTGATATGTGTCCAACCAGACTTGGTATAAAGGTAAAATAATTAACACTGTGCAGTGCAGGCACAGAGAGAAGCCTGGGACGAGCAGAGTACAACCCTGACGGAAAGAGAGCTCACACGTGACAGGGTGGGAATGCGGCAGCTGGGGAAGAGAGACGGCATCACGTAAATGAAGCTGGACGATTTCCTATCCCGCACCATACATAAAAGCCAATTGCAGAGGAATTAAAGATTAAAATGTAACAAATACAATTTAAGAAGGTTTAGAAGAAAATACAAATATAGGCTACTCCCTTTGCGACTGCCTTAGCCCGGGGCCCAGACCCAGCCTCTCCCCTCCCGGAACACCCGCCTCTCCACCCTGACTCGCCGCCACCATGGCAAGCCCTCAATATGCTGACCTTCCTGGCATTGCCAGGGACAAGTCAGATGTTCATGAAACCAGAGGAAGTGACTGGAACAAGTGTGGAGCAGCACATCATTGTCAATCCTAATGCTGCCTATGACAAGGTGAGGACAAAGGGACTTGATTTCTCGGATCATCCTAGAAAAACCATGAGGGCAAGATACGAATCCAGAGAATATGTGACTCTTGGAGAGAGTCTGGAAGTGAAGGAGACACCCCAGCAAAAGTACCAAAGACTACTGCATGAGGTCCAAGAGCTGACAACTGAAGTTTGTGAAAACCAAGACAACAGAGAAGGAGTCAGCCACTGAGGAGAAGCTCACCTCTATCGTGCTGGCTAAACAGCGGGCAGTCCTGAAGCAGCAGCTGGTTGCTTCCCACCTGGAGAAGCTGCTGGGACCAGATGCAGTGACCAGCCTTACTGACTTGGATAAGTGCTGGCTAAGCACCTACTGCTGCAGCTGGAAGCAACAAAGAACAAAAGGGCTAGTTCAGGGGAAAAGACCCCAAGTGGGATTCCGCCCCCCACCCGCCCCTGTCCCCAGATAAGCAGCTTTGTCACTTAGGAACTACATTCTCAGCTTGAGCAGGACAAGTTTTCTTAAGCTGCCCAAATTGCAGAACTTGCAAAACATCTGCAAGAAGTGGAAGAAACTCTGTGCTGTGATCAGGAGGCTCAGGATCCCCTTTCTGCAGGTGTGCTGGGAGCCCGCCTTACAGCCTTATGGAGGTGTAGGGCTGTTGCAGGCAAAGCTGAGCACCCTGGACCTTGCAGTTTTGGACCAAGTAGAGGCTCAGCTACAGAGTGTCCTGGGAAAGGGGAGTGAGATTGCCAAGCATAAAGCTTCTATAGAGGATACGGATATGCAAAGCAAGTTGTGCCAGCTATGTGAAACCATCCAGCACCGGAGCCCCACCACCTCCACCCTTCGGAGCTGGAGCAGAGACGTGCCACCATCAAGCAGCTGCATGAGCAAGCCGTGCTGTTCACTCAGCTCCTGACACTTGGACACCACGAAGCAGATGATTGCTCATTCTCTCTGACGCAGGTGCAGACAACCATGTGTGAAAACCTGTCCACCACTGAGGGGAATTTTGCCAACACTGATGAACAGATGAAGAAACCGAGAAAGTGAACCCCTTTGGGAGATGGAGAACAGGGGTAATACCTACCCCTTTGAACTCTGTTAACAGCTTACACAAGGTTTCCCCTTAATTACAACTCTCGTATCCCCAACCCATTTTGACACTGGGGACAAGGGATTCTTCTCATATTTAGGGTTTACACCCCTCCTCTGATGACTGGAGTGGTAGCTGGGGAATATTAGATGGTGGTCTCCCCTCAGGCCCTGGGGCTTAAGACATGGGCCCAGCCATATGCCAGCTCATGTCCAATACTGCTTTGTCCAGCATGGGAAAGACTGGGTCCCATCCTCAAGCAGTGCTTCTGTAGCTGATGATAACACTGTACAACTGTTTCTGACCATTAAATGCTATTGTACTCAGAAAAAAATGCAAATTCATTTAGTAAAGTTTTTTAAAATACAAAAAAATCATGAATCATAAGGAAAAATATTGATAAATTTGACTATTAAAATTTTAAATATCTATTCTTTTTTTAATTTTTATTTTAATAGTTGATCTTGCACAGTTCAAAAAAAGAAATATCACAAACTTGAGAAGGATATTTGCAACACACAGAATCAATAAGAGAACAGAATATGTTTTAAATATATTAAGTCAATAAGGAACAAACAAATAACTCAAAAAATAATAAAAAGTCATAAACATGAATTTCATGGATGACAATTACAAATGCTGAAGAGACTCATGAAAAGATGTTCAACTACATTAGTCACAGAGACGCAAACAAAGTTCACAATGAAATACTATGTTATAGCTACCCAATACACAAAGACACAGGGCTGACACTGCCAACGAGTGGTGAGGACTTGACTCAGTAGATGTGCACATGCTGCCGGTGGGAATGCAATCACTTTGGAGAAGACCAAGCAATTCCACTGTCAGGTATCAATCTCAGAAAAATTATTGTACATGTATTATTAAGAGAAACAAGCAAGAACATTTTTCACATTATTGTTTACTTCAGCAAAAAATGAAAGAAACCTAAAATTTGCAATAACAAGAGAATGACAATGAATTATAGAATAGTCCCACAATGAAATATTGTGAAGAATAAAAATGAATGAAATATTGCTACTTGCAAGCATACAAATATATCTTAGAAACATAATATGGAATGAAATAAGTAACTCACAGGAGACTGTAGCATGATACAAACATTATAATGCTCAAACCCAAGTGAAACTATACACTGTATTGTAAGGAAACATATAATGGGAAAGCTAAACTAGTATTTAAAAATGTAATGGAATAAATTCAGGAATATAGTGACCTGTGAGGAGGGAGGCATAGAGATGGGTTTGAGGAGAATTAATTGGCTGTAAGGACAAATCAAGTTCTTGTTCCTAAAATCACAGGTATTTATTTTCCTACTAAGCTATATATTATAGCTTATATATGTTACTGTGATTGTTATACACCAATGTTAACATCTTTAAACAATTTTTCTGAAAAACTGACTGCAAGAGAAAAATAAAGTAAAATCCAAAGATGATTTCAGTATGCATTCAGGCATTAGTTTAGCAGTTTGCTTTTCTCCTCTATTCAATTTTATTTTCTTTAATACTTTTTTTGTTTAATATTTCTATCACAATTGGCATAAAGTATTATCTTATATTAGCTTCAGGTGTATAGCATCATGGTTAGACATTTATATGATCTATAAAGTAATCTCCCCAATAAGTTAGCAGCCACCTGGCCCCATACATAGATATTACAATATTATTGACTATATTTCTTATGCTGTACTTTACATCCCCATGATTATTTTACAAGTTTCTTAAATACACAAGTTTTAAACATTGTGCTCTTCAGATTCTGCCTTAAAGCACAGCACTTTGTCAAAGATGGACAGAAGCAGATTAGGAATAGGGGACAATAAGAACATGTCTGGGTGCAACGCAGCCCTGAAGAGATGACCTTTGATCCGTCACTAGATGGTAAATAAATTTTATGTCATCTGATGGAAAATACCACAACTGAACGTTCCAGTTGTTTGATCTAGCCTACCTTTCGAGAGCAGGTTACAAAGTCCTGCCATGTCTAGTACTTTAACTGGAAACGGGCTATGTCTCTACTGTCCCACAGAGCAGAGCATTACAGTAGAGTTTCTGTCTGTAACTTACTACTCCCATGGTTTAACAAAACTTGCTTAAAAGGACTCCTGAAAGAAATGTGTTTGTCTGTGGATAATTCTTTTAAAGTTTAAATTATAATTTTATTTTTAGTACATAATCAGTAGATTTTTTTCCTTTTTTTTAATGTTTGACAACTTAGACTCTAAATTTATGCAAAGACCTACATAAATTTGGATTGAAAGCACATCAGCTAACTTTATTTTGGCATGAAATCCTTCTCAACCACTGACATTTGATCTATTTCTTCTGTCACGTTTTTCCTCTAAGTGCCAGACCTCTTCATTAGATGCTAAGGAATTAGTGTGGTAGAAAGAACACAGAATGTGGGGTGTTAGAATATGCCTTCAAGTCCGAATTACTTACTAACTTTGTGAAGTTACTTAACCTTTCTGGGATTCAATTTACTCATCTGAAAAATAGAGAAAATATTGCATTAGTCAGGACCTTTTTGTTTGCAATTATATTCAATTTGTTTTCAAACTTGATTCAAAATAGCTCAAAGAACTATTCAGACACTTCACATTGCTGGAAGTTCAGGAGTCACCAAAATTAGTTCCAGAAGTTCTTAAGTCTTTTTCCCCATTTCTCTTCTCTATCTCTCTTCAAATGCTCATTTTCTTTTAGAATATTTTTTAGAGATTTTATTTATTTATTTTTAGAGAGAGGGAAAAGGAGGGAGAAAGAGAGGGAGAGAAACATCAATGTGTGGTTGCCTCTTGCACGCCCCCTTCTGGGGACCTAGCCCACAATCCAGGCATGTGCCCTGACTGGGAATTGAACAGGCCACCCTTTGTTTCACAGTCTGGCATTCAATCCATTAAGCCACACCAGCCATGGCAAATACTCACTTTCTTATGCAAACTCTCATCATTTGGTGGGAAAAACTACCTCTAATAGACTCGGGGTCATGTTCTTCCCCTTTAGCAAGCACAGAAGTTCAGAAAAGGACAATTCTTTTACCCAGCATCTCATGTTCTTTCTTAGGGCACATGTTCGCTCCTAAGCCAACCACTACTCCTGAAAAAAATGGGCTGTTATAATTGGTCCACTTAGGATCAACTGCTAATCTCTGAAAACAAAGGAGAGGACAGTGATTGACTCAACAGGACCACTTGTTCTGGCCAATAGCAGATCCCAGAGCAGAGAGAGGGTGATGTCCAAACAAAAATATCAACTTTCCACTACAATACAGTTAGGGTCTTATGAAGGCTAAAGATTTGGGACAGAATGCTTTGTATATCATAACCTATGTTAAATCTTAGATTAAAAATATTTTAATAAAAGAAATTAATAGGATGAAATTAAAAGAAAGGAACATAAACTCATATTAGAATAAGGCATCTAATCAAAACAAGCAAAACAAGTCACCTTTTGTGCAAAATTGAGAAAACTGTGTATTCTTTACAAAGCAAATTATCTACAAAATAAAGGAAACATTAGTTTCATGTGTAACAGATTTTTTGGGAAATGAAACCCACAATAAAATCCCATGTCTTTGTGGGCCCACAATCAGCTAAATGTCTCATTTTCTATCAAGATCTAAATGTGCTCAGGGGTGGGAATGTGTCGCAACTGCTTAGCTCAATGGGTGTGAGGTAAATGCACTCTTTTCCAGAGGGAAAAGCTTTTCTAAAGATCATTGTAACATTTACAAAACGAGGCACATTTTTATAAAATTGAACAGTTGTCAGTGACCTGCAAAATTCAGCAAATCTCTGCCATGGCTTTAGAATGACAATCAAAACACTCCAGGGAAATAACTGTCTTGAAATAGCTTTCTTACATGTCTTCCGGGGAGAGTGTCCCTGGGGAGTCTATGTTGCAAACAATAAATCAAGGTCCACCTTCACCTCTTTTCTTCAGGCTGCCAGAAATAATGGGATTCCACTACAGCTCCTAGGGCAGTGGTTCCCAGACCTGCTGATTCATCGGAACCACTTGGAAACTGTAAAATACAGATTCTAGGGCCCCACTCTAGACTTACTGTATCAAGGCTCAGGTATCAGTTAAAATAAAAAAACAAACAACTTCTCTCAGATATCTTTACTCAGCCACTTTCATCCAGGCACTGGCTTTGGGAATCACAAAGTTCAGGATTAAGGCGCTACGTAATCAGGACTCTATGGTGCCATTGCCAAGGGAAATGTGTCTGCTCTTATATCAGGCACTGCAGGAGAAACTAGAATGTGTTTTAACTTTGGAAGCTCTAATTGTGTGAAGGACATTTGTGGTTCTCTCTCTACATTTTCTAATTTTACTTTCATAATATTTATGCTAATACCCTGAATATTGACCTTCTGATCAAGTTCTAAAACCTCTGCGGACAGCAGCAGCAGGTTCCCTGTTATATGCACTGGATATTGGGAAGTGTTAGAAAAAGAGATCATAATAAGGAGGGGAAAGAACAAGTAGATAAGCTTTCATCATTTTGCATTAGAGAGAATTTTGTGATTTATTAAGAGCAGCTCCATTCTTTTTTTGAAAAGGTTATCAGTTCACATCCAAAGGACAAACCACCGTGCAGTTATTACGGCATGCTCGTAAAGAATCTTAATGAGATCTGCCTGTGTAAAGGGTTTTGCATTCGGATCTTTTCTTATTGCATCACATCAGCAGCACTTTCCATGTGGTAACAGTTCCTCATGTATATGTCGGTGTGCACACAGCATGCACACACATGCACACAGTCTGTATACAGGTGAGTCAGAGTAACAGCATATTATCAATGGCTGCACTACAGGCAATTTTAACCTTATTCTTTTTTGGTTTTCAATTCTTCTATAAACGTACATATAAAGTCAAGAATTTTTAAGCATATACACTTTAGAAACTGCAATACTGTTTGCATTTTTTCAGTGAAATTGAGACAAAGAAAGTATATGGTAGCTTATACTTAGAAAAGTAAAGTATGGACCTTCAACTAATGAAGAAAGTTTCCAGGAAGAATTAAGATGCATTTATTGGTTTGTAATTGGAATTTATCTGCTTAAATTAGCCTCCTCATTACCCTTGTTTAGTAATTTTCTAAGATTTCTAAAAGAATGCACTTTTATGAACAGGGAAAACATGACTAAAACAACTTTGAAGCCCAACCCTGCATCAGGAGGTATTGTTTTATACTATATGTTATTACTAGAGATGCAAAACAGATGTTTTTGTTCTAACTGTTATTGTTTTTCTTGCTACAGTTCTTATCTTTTGCTTTTTCTTTACCATGGACCCCCTCTCTTTAGAATCTTGGCACAGTTTTACTGGGGTCCACTCCAGAATACAAATTTCTGTTCTACATTCAATATTATATATCCTCATCAACCCTAACCAATCTCCTAAGAGGATGAGCTGTTACCTCATCAGTTTGGGAGGTTAAAGGGGTAGTTCTTTTTCCTAATGACCAACCAGCAGCTTCAATACATCTACCCTTGGCACACACAATTAGCTAACTGCTTAGGGCTCTACCATCTGAAAGCCTTCAATATGCCCAGATTCGCACTGAGTGCTCCAGGTAAGGCACAGCTGATGGCAAATGGATCAGATGTGGTTCCTTCATCACCACCACCACCACCAATAACATCATCTGTTTTGCATATTCCTGCATCCCAAGTGCCAAGAATAATACCTGGCCATAAGAGGAGCTCAAAAATATTTGGGTGAATGAGTGAATATCTTTACAAAATAGGTTTACATTATTTCATACAATGATTCATCTGGCAAGTCAGCTTCACTTATAAAAACCCCCTCCCACCTATTTTTATGAAAGCAATCAATACAGATTAGTGTTTGAAGAACTCGCTTTCTGATATCCTTCATTTATTTTTCCAACAAGTACTTTTTTAAGTGCCTACTCTAGTAGCTACCAATTAATTGGGGAGAAAAAGGACATTAGGAAGAAGATAAATAATTACGATAGTCAGGTTGCAGTGCAAGAACAGGCCAAATCATAGATATTCTAACTGTTTAGAAGGGTATTCGGCATGGTTTTCTGCTGGAGGTGAAATTTATATGAGTCTCACATAAAAGGATGAGACTCAGATAAGCAGAAAAGAAGAAATTTCATGTGGGGGCATGAAATAAGATTTAAAATCAGAAATTTGTACATACTGTCAAGAACACTGTAAGAGATATGTAAGGAGAAAGATTTGCATTTAGAGAGAGCAATGAGACTATGTAGACTTTGCTTTAATTTTCATTTTGTTTATGTTTCATATATATCAAAGATTCCAAACATAAAAAAGTACCGAGAGTTATACAACAGATATCTGTACACTCATCACAGACTTTAAATGGATGTTAAAGTTGGGCATGTGTGCTTGATTCTTGGACATTGTTTAATGGCAAGATTTTGAATTTGGATTCTATAGGTCTGGCCAGGGCTGTTCAAACTAGAAGTAGGCAGCAGGTTGATGAGATAATGCAACTCCATGGGATCAATATGAGGTGTCTTCTTCACCTCATGAAATATTTAGCAATTGGGAAAATAGGAAAAAGGAAATATGGTAATTTTTCTGGTAATTTTAAACATTTTAACATTCTTGAATACTGATACATTATAGAAGTAGATGAAGGACTGATGTAAACTTTTAATGAAAACAAAAAAGACAAGAGAGGACGCACAAGGCTACCACTGAGAGAGCAGAGCATGGCAGTTGAAAGCCCAGAAAGCGGGTAGGCAGAGCCGCGATGTTCCCCATGGAGGGCCTCGCGCGGAAGCTGGACCACAAGGAGGTGAGACGGGAGATGCGCAAGGATGTGATCTCCTCCACACGGAACTTCCTCATCTATGTGGCCCTACTGCAAGTCGCTCTTCTTATCTTAAAGAAATTAGACAGCATGCAAAGATGCTGTCTAATGTGCATGACATGAAGAACCTGATTACAGTTTCTACTCTGCAAATCAATCAGTCCAGAAAGATGAAAGAGACTCCTTGACTGAATGGACATAAAAAATCTGCAATACTTAAGTATGTTAAGAACATTTGGTTGTGAAAAATGACCTTCATAGCTAAAACAGACTATTTTGGAAGTATGAAAGGATGTTTTTGTGCCTGTAATATTCATCCTCCATGAATGTTGTTGTAATTGTTAATAATGACAAACTCCATTTTCTAGCAAGTATTAATTCATATAAGTGAATTATGTCTGCAGTGCCCTGCCTTGTCAGTCATTCCTGTTGACCTTTTTACTTCTGTGTGGAGTCTATTTGTTGAAGAGCTCCTTATGATTAGTTGTGGATTTTGCACACCAGCACACAACCACAGCAATATTTAAGCACAAGACTGTTACTATATATTTTTAATAAATGTACCAGTTAAGAAAACAAAAAGATAAGAGAAAAACTTCACCTGCCACATCCACCCAAGGGCTCCATTCCCAGAACTCACGCCAAGTGCGAGCTCCTCCCTCCCCACAAGAATGTACATTTTTCTCTTGTTTGCTTTAAAAACACTTCTATTAAGAAAATATGAGATTTTTCTCTTCCAGACCATAGGAATCCACTGAAAGTATACCTAATGTGGGGCTTGACATTCTAACTACTGAAAATATATTATGACTTAAATTAACCATTGTCAATTAATCTATTAAGGAAGACTAAACAGAAACCATGGGACCTTTTAGCATTTTCATCCAGAGCCAAATAAAAATTGCTTCTTCTAAATAAAATATAAAAGAATGGCAGAAGCTAAAAAAAGAATGTTACTTTTTTATTTTGTCATAAGTCATGCATGTTCAGTTTATTAGTCACTTGCATTAGATTTCAAGGAAGCAGTGGTGAACCCCGGTCTTCTTCTAGTAGGAGGGCTCAGATTTATGGGATGATGTGAAGGGCAAGGAGTGGAATCTAAGCAAAAAGGTTGGTCATCTTGCTCCAGTTCTGAGTTAAGGTACACACAACATCAGACAAATGAACCCGAGTTCCTGACTTGTCCCTGTCCACAGTGTCCTCTAGGCCATGATGTCAACCATGCAAAATAGATTCTACAGTGACAAAATATAGTCTCAAAGTTTATTAATGATAGTGTCCTCAGAAGAATCTGTGAGAAAAGAGGAACTGCAGAAGTTGTCCAACTCTCATTCTCTGATTAACAGGGACCAAAGTGTAATGCTTAAAATTATAAGATCTGGAGCCTGAGTTCAGTGACCCAGCCTGCCACTTGCTCTGTACGTTAATATCTCCTTTGTAAAATGGATCCACTTTATCCCTTAGAGGATTTCTACAAGTAATAGATAACATAATGCATAGAATATATTCAGAACAGTGCTTGACATTACAGGCTCAATTATTGCTATTGCTATTATATATTTATATAAACCCAAGAACCCTTCCTTTAGTCTGTATTTCTTATTTTGAATCTTCTCAGATTCCTGCCCAGTACCACCCCTGAGCAGTCTCATCGCATCATCTCCTTGTCTACTTTCCTGCCCCAACTAGCTCTACTTCCACCTCCCATATTCTTGAGTCCTTGGAACATGTTGGGGCAGTCCAAGACTCAGGCTCTCTTCCTAGTGTCCTTACTCTTCTTCCTTGTGATAACTCAAATAGTAACTGGTTTCCTCTTGAGCATGTAAAACATATACAGACGGTTTATACCTTGAAATATTAACCCTATTCTTCTGGGAATTTTCTCTTATACTAATACCTCTAGTCAACATGGAAACAGAAATAAAGATTTAGATAAACTGTCAAGCTCAGAGCTGGATACAGTATATCTTTGCAGAGACTTTCTTTCAGGGCTGTTTTTTTGTTTTTGCTTTTTTTTTTTAACCTCTGGTATGATCCAGTGAAGAGGAGAAAGAGAAGGTGGAGTGTAGGAAACCATTCTGTGTGGTGTGGGCCCAGCTCCCAGTGGAAAGCAAGGTCCAATGCACAGGACCCACGCCCACAGATAGGTTCTCCCATGGGGAATCAGGCCTGCACTGTACCTAGGCCACTTTGAGACTTGCTTTTGGTAAAACTCCCTCACCCTGAATTGAGGCAGCAAACATTTACTGCAAAGTAACTTTCTAAAATCTATGCTAAACCTTCCAAGGATGAGTATAACTGGTTCAATCACTTTTCCTTTTTCATTTGCAAATATCTCTCTTCTGTGATGTGATTAGCGGCATTGGCTCCTTTGTTGTCTGTAAAAGGTAACTACCTAAAGTGAAATTGTGCATAGAAAATGAGGACCATCTTGTAAGGTGCCCAGAAAAGAAATAAAGGCCTGTCACAGTGAGGACCACAGGTTTTTTCTCCCCTTGAGAGAGAAGCCGTGCTGTCCCTTTTCCTCCACAGGACTCGGTAGTCCATGTGAATTTCTCATATCTCATCCACAATGTGGCGGACCCCACAAGCCGGGGCCTGCATAAGTGGAGAAACAATCTTTAAAAAAATAAGAAGTAAGATGCCTTGGATGGATGAGGAAAAAGAGCCTGCTGCCACACTGTGCCAGGAACAAAGAGGATGCCCTGTCTTGGGTATGTTCATACTCATTTCTTGCAGGCCTCCCAACATGTAACAATCCTGGATACTCATGAGCCCCCCGCCCCTTGATGGAGGAAACACATATGTGTCCTGCCTAAAGGGAAAATCTGCATCCCTTTAAGGGGATACTAAGCTTCTGTTATTAAATTTATGTAACAATGGAAGAGGCCCAAAGTTTATCATCTTCTTAAGGAAACCAGTTTGTGTTGAACAAATCTCTGTAAATTTCACTGTTGTGTCTATTTTGAGGTACAGCACAGTTTTTTGTAGGATTGGGTCTTGTTTGTTCAAATTTGAACATACTAATTTCATTGTGTTTTATATGTCATTATTTTGCTTCTAAATAGGAAGTTCCTACGTGGGGCTGAAAGAAACAGAGAAAGTCAGGCCTGATCATGCAGGTTTTGGAATCATCTATACACAACAAATACTTGAAGTCATGAGAATATCTGAAATCTTGAAGGAGAGAGCAAAAGGGGAGAAAAGCAGATGATCGAGGACAAAGTCATAGGAACTGCCAAGTTTACTTGTATGAGAATAAGAAAGAGAAGTTCTTCTAAGAGATGGGGGAATTAACTCAAGATGCAGAGAGCAAGAAAGCTTTGAAAGGAAGGATTGGCCAACTGAGCTAATTGTTTGAAGCAGGAAGAAATTTGAGAGCTGAGAAAAAGACTTCTGGATTTACCTAGCAGGAATCTGCTGTGATGTTCCAAGAAGCAGTTTTAGTAAGGTGCTGGCAGGATATACCTGATTACAGGAAGCTGAGGAGGGTGAGACTGTTCTGGTTGCAGGGAGCAATGAAACAGCTCTGGGCATAGATCCATGGACTCTGTCCAGAGACCCTGCCTTCCCCATCTACTGAGCTACAGGTACGGAGGACATTGGCCCAGATGTATGTGTACTCAGTCCAGTTTATCTACCAAGTCAGCCTTCATTGGGGAATTAAGTACGTTGGGATTTCCTGGACAGAAATCTGACATTAGTTGTGGGACCATAAGGCCAGGTATCTGGGCCTCCACAGTGTGTTTGTATGGAGCTATGGCCTCCCCAAACTCTCACCTTTTGGCTCTCACTCTATTACTAGGACTGAGTTTTGCTTCACAGGCCTGTACTCAATCCACTGAGCCATACCAGCCAGGACTCTTAAGACTGAGTTTTGACTTTGGGATTAGAATTCCCATTTCCCCACTGGTGTTGAACATGTCCTGAATCCCAACACTGCCTGTCTGGGAAATTGGCATTCATACTAACCATTGTGGGATCTTTTTTAAAGGTCTGGATTTTGTTCCCAAGCCCTGATGGGGTTCATGGTCCAAAAGGGCTGCCCACCTAACAGGAAGATACTATCACCCACTTAACTTCAATTTTTATCATCATTTCCTAGAATTTCTAGAATTGGTCCTGCTCAGAGATCAATCATCACTTTTGTTACATACTGCACATTAATATAACAAAGTCCTCTTCTCCCTCACCCACCTCCTTACTAACATGACCTGTCACCTGTGGTCCTACCACACTGAGGGACTTCAGTCCCTTAGCTTGTATTCTAGATCATTCTATGCTTTCTGAAGCTGTTTCTTTTTTGTTTTGTTTTGGAGATTGTTTATTCTTTAGATACTCTTCTCTGGTTTACAAATCCCTCCTTACTTCCAAGGCACATAAAACATACACACACACCGATACACACATGTACAAACACATGACCTCTGATTTTGGATGATCCTTTCATTCCCGTGGTTTCCATAGCTTGAGACGGTCTTGGATCTACTAAAACTCTACCATCTGGACTAAACCCCAACCATAATCTCCCAACACCGAAGTTGGGAAAAGGCAGTCAGACACAGCCTAAAGCTACAATACTATAAATCTACTATCTGGAGAAAGGAAAGCAAGAATCTCACTGTAATGAGTACTAGGGAAAGATGCACCTGAGCACTGAATTCAGTTTTGAGTTCATTTTAACCTTGGTGGTCTCAGAATGTTCTAGTAGTAATTACCAAACAAAAAAATCTGACAACCTCAATGTCTGCATTAGAAATAAATACTACAAGTATTTGTTATACAATAAGATTATTTGTAACTATGAGGTCTGACTGAGGAGGGCTGCGGCAAAACATATTAAAAGAGCAATTTGAAAGCCCACATTTGAAATCAACCGATGTCTAGTATTTCTTCTAGGTCTTAAAATATGAGAGTTCAAAAACATTAAATTCTCCTGCAACTTTTCTCGGGTCCTAAAAACTTTTCATGTATTTTTTAAATCTTTCATATTTTCCAAATTCAGAAGGTCTGCATCTAATATTCAGTGTGGCTTCCCCATGACATACTTGGCATCAGTTTGACAGCTGTTTATGAACTTCATTCATATCTCACTTCTAAGAGTCAGAAAAGTCTTTTCTTCAAATCACAACTCTGTCATTTCCTGACTGTGACTTTGGGCAAGTTATTAAACCTCTCTGACTCTCAACTTTCTCCTTTGTAAAATAAGCACACCAATCCCTTCCTAACTTCATTGATCTAACCAGTACTTTCTTTCAGAGAGTGACTGAAAAAACTAAGACATATTGCTAGAATTAAAAAAAAAAGTGTGGAGTATATGCCCTTCCTGGTCTCTTCAAATAGGTAGCAGAAGAATCAACAGGTAAAATAAGCAGGAAAACTGATTCCAGGGCAAGGAAAAATTATGCACCATCTGAAATCACCTTGCAGTGAACACGATGTTCTGTCCCAGAAAATGTTCCAAAAAGAGCTCCTAGACCACGGGTAATAATTTCTGCCAAACAGATTCCTGCACTAGCAAGTAGGTTGGAAGGGAACAAAAACACCTTCCAAGTTCTTCAGTAATTGCATAAAATCTGAATCCACCTAAAGTATGTAATTAAAAATAGTCCTGTCCTTTGAAAAGTGAGATGGATCTAATACTGTAATAACTATGTGTGGTGCCAGGTGGGTACTGGAAATACCAGGAGGAATATTTTATAAAGTATAGGACTGTCTATCCACTATGCAGTACACCTGAAACTAATACACAATAATTGTAATATTCATTTCAATAAACTGTAATTGAAAAATTAAATTCTAAGACAAAAATGAGATTGTTCTAGTAGTACTTAGAAGTTTCTTATTCTGGTTTTCCTGCATCAGTCTTCTTTTCTGTGGTTTATGTTTCTGCCAGTGCTTCTCAAGATCTCTTTCCCACAGCAGAGAAATATCTTTTAAAAGGCAGTAAATGACTAAATTAGTGAAATGATGAGTTAATGAGGTAATAGTCTTGTGTAACTGATCTCTATGGCAGATTAAATGTGATGGGTACTTAATATCAAATCAAATTCCAATCAGGTATGAAATGTGGGGCAATATAGAAAAATCACTTTCACTAACTCTATAACTAGTACTTCCACCATATTACACATGGTGATAGGCAGAATGATGCTCCCCCTCCAAAAAAATGTCCCCAGACCATGTGAATATGTTATCTTACATAGCAAAAAGGACTTGAAGATGTAATTAAGTTTATTGTTCAGAAGATATGTTCCACGTTATGTGAGTGGGCCCAACCTAATCATACAAATCCTTGAAATTGAAGAACTGTTTCCTGTTATGGTCAGAGAGGTTACAACGGTGCTATCTTTAAAGACAGAAGAAAGGGACCATGAACCAAGGAATGTAGGTGGCTTCTAGAGGTTGGAAAAGGCAAGAAAGTTGATTTGCCCCTGTCCTCCTAAAAGGAACACGGCCCTGGTGATGTCTTTATTTTAGAAACCCAGTGTGATCTGTGTTGACTTCTGACATTCTGAGATTATAATAAATAATAAATTTCTATTGTTTAAGCCACTAAATTAGTGGTAATTTGTTAGAGCAGCAATAGAAAATATGTAAGTGGAAAGAAAGAATGAAAGAGAGAGAAGCATTTTTACTTATGCTCTGCTCTCCTGTACAAACTCTTCCCAGAGAAACAAGACCTTATAAACCCTGTGTATAAGTGGCTTTTCAATTTTATTAACAACTATATATTTAATTTGAATAATATTCTATCATGTAAGAAAGGCTGTGTATGGGTCAATATTTCCTAAATTGTTATAAATGTGCAATCAGAAGTTAGATTGTAAGGTGCCTTGTCGAGGTTGTGGAGCTGATAAGCCAGTGGTGGGGCTGGGATGTGAATTTTTGCCTTGTGACTTCTCCAGTCTGTTTTCCATGACATCAACATGGTCTCAAGTACCATTGCACAATATCCGCATACCGACTGTGTGAGACCAAAAAAAAAAAAAAAAAAAAAAAAAGACTGATGCCTTTATCTTTATTTTATGGATGCAAAAATTCATTGTAAAACCAGGACAAGAACTTCTTACTTTTAATTTGTAATCCAGTGCTTTTTATGATCTTTTTATCTCCACTTATAAGACATAGTGTGTACATCCAGGTAGAGAACATGCAGGGGTTTTCAAACAGAAAATAACATAGAGTTTAGATGAAAAAAAACTTGTTTTATAACAGTAGTGACTTATAACAAGTTACTTAACCTCCTTGAATCTCAGTTTTCTCATTTGTAAAATATGAATAGTAATATGTACTTAACAATTTAATGGGACTATTGCATTTATGTGAATCCATGTATGCCCCTGGCACGCATGCATATGTCGGCACATCATGTCCAGTACTACCATATCAACGTTATGACTGCTTGGTGTCCTCCTCATAAACAAACAGGGCCAAAATTTTCAGTCTGGCAAGTCCCTGAATCTCGGCTTCAATCAAACTAATAAATCCAACTGGAAAGAAAACTTAAGGGGGAACATTACATCCCCTCGCTACCACAAATGAATAGCTTTCAAGTGATTCCTCTGCCTTCCTGAGCCCAGAAAGACAATTTATAGGAATGTGGAGATTATATGTAGTCTTCCAGACTTTCATTTATTGAGACGCAAGAAAAAATGAACCTTAACCTTAATGACTTACCCAAGAAATATTGCAGTCCTGTTCAAATCTGTTCCATTTGTACATGTCTCATCAAATCACTTGAAATTGAATAGGGAGCACTCAAAATGTTGGGCTAATTCATTTTTACAATTGTTTAAAAATGTAATAGTGCTTGCCATCACTCTAGAAGGAACTTCTGTGGTTCACCACAAAACTATTCTGTCTAGGTATATACAACATTATGTAAACAAAAGAATTTTTAAAGAAAGTGACTTTATTTAATTGAAAATGGGAAAGTAGATGGTGTTATTATTCTAGTGTAAAGATCTAATTATTTAGTTCTGGCCAAGATGGAGGCATAGGTGGACACACTGTGCCTCCTCTCACAACCAAAATTAAGAACAACAAAACTTTAGAACCAAAAAATAATCCGAACAGATAGAAAATTGAATTGTATGGAAGTGTGACAATGATTCACCTGGACCAGTAAGAGGGGCAGAGTCGGCAGTCGGTGGAGAGGGATCTCGGCAGGAAAAAGCAGTGGCTAGTGGTCCCAGACACACAGGCGGCAGTTGGCACACCCCAGGTGCACAGGCAACGGTTACCGGGTGTGGGGAGGCAACAAGCAGACCAAGCGAGGTGCACAAGGCAGCTAACTGTGGTCACACATTCACACGCAGATAAACCAGGCGAAAATGGGCAGTGAGACAGACTGCACAACCCAGGGCCCCAGCGCCGGGAAATAAAGCCTAAAAGCACCAATTGAAAACACCTGTGGGGGGTTGAAGTGCTGGGAGAGACTCCCAGCCTCACAGAAGAGTTTCTTGGAGAGACCTGCAGGGTCCTAGAACATATACAAGCCCACCCAAATGGAAATCAGCACTAGAAGGGCCCAATTTGCTTGGGGAAAGCAGCGGAAGAGACTGAAATCTGAGAGAGAGCGGAGCAAGCACAATTGTTCGCTCTCAGACCCCACCCCACATACAGCGTCACACCCCAGCTCTGCCCCTCACTACATAACAGCCAGGAACAGACAAAAAAAAAAAAAAAAAAAAAAGCCTCAAACAGGAGAACAGATCAAAGCCCCAGAGCCAATTCATCTAAGGGACCAAGAGATAGCCAACCTATCAGATGCACAGTTCAAAGCCCTGGTGATCAGGTTGCTCACATAATTGGTTGATTTTGGTCGCAAATTAGATGAAAAAATGAAGGCCACAATAAGTGAAATGAAGGAAAACGCACAGGGAACCAAGAGTGATGTGAGGAAAACTGGAACTCAAATCAATGGAGTGGACCAGAAGAAAGAAAGAAACAAACAAACAGAAAAGAATGAAGAAACAAGGATTCAAAAAACTGAGGAGAGGCTTAGGAATCTCCAGGACGTCTTTAAACATCCCAGCATCTGAATCATAGGGGTACCAGAAGGGGAAGAGGAAGAACAACAAGTGGAAAAGGTATCTGAACAAATAATAAAGGAGAACTTCCCCAATCTGGCAAAGGAAATAGATTTCCAGGAAGCCCAGGAAGCTCAGAGAATCCCAAAGAAATTGGACCCAAGGAGGAACACACCAAGGCACATCATAATTACATTAGCCAAGATTCAAATGAAGGAGAGAATTCTAGAAGCAGCAAGGGATAAGGGGATAGTCACCTACAAAGGAGTTCCCATCAGACTGTCAGCTGATTTCTCAAAAGAGACCTTACAGGCAAGAAGGGGCTGGAAAGAAGTATTCCAAGTCATGAAAGTCAAGGACCTACATCCAAGATTGCTCTATCCAGCAAAGCTGTCATTTAGAATGGAAGGGCAGATAAAGTGCTTCTCAGATAAGGTCAAGTTCAAGGAGTTCATCATCACCAAGCCCTTATTATATGAAATGTTAAAGGGACTTATCTTAGAAAAAGAAGATAAAAAATATGACAGTAAAAAGACAGCAAACTCTCAGATATTAACAACCACACCTAAAACAAAAGCAAATTAAGCAAACAGCTAGAACAGGAGCAGAAACACAGCAATGGAGATCACATGGAGGGTTAGCAACAGGGGAGTGGAAGGAGGAGAGAGGAGGAAAAGGTACAGAGAACAAGTAGCATACATAGATGGTGGGTAGAAAATAGATAGGGGGAGGGCAAGAATAGTGTGGGAAATGTAGAAGCTAAAGAACTTATAACACATGGACATGAACTACAGGGGGGAATGTGGGTGGGAGGGGGTATGCAGGGTGGAGGGGAATGATGGGGGAGAAATGGGACAACTGTAATAGCATAATCAATAAAATACATTAAAAAATAAATCTAATAAGTCTACCATAAATAAGATCTAATTATTTGCAGTATTTTTGCATTCCTATGATAAAGAATGATAATAATAATACATTATTTACAGCAGTTTTAAAGAAAAAGTGTTTCTTTACCAAAACTTATTCTCCAGATAGACTATCATTTCAGATGAGAATTAGAGAAAGATAAGAATTAGAAAATTAGAGATAACATCGAAGAAATGTCTTCCTTACTACATGATTTTTCTCTGTGATAGAAATTAAAGGGAAATTAGGAACATATGGGTTGATTTAGTTCCTTTGGTGTATGAGTCATAAAACACAGCTACTGCTTTCCCACTGAACATTGGAAATAGCAGATTAAAATAGATACACTGGTCATATCTACCAAGCACTTCTCAAGTCCTTATATCCTTATGACACGTATTACTACCACCTCATGAGTTGATAAGAAAAGCTCACGAAACTGCTTTCATAAACAGAACCGGACATATAAAATCAAGGAGACTTAGAGTTAGACAGAAGCTTTAGCCCTCATGAACTTCTCCACCTGGGCACCCTAAAAGCTATTTTAATTCACCATGCTCCAAACTGTATTCAAAATCCCCCTTCACCTCTTCCCTACCTATTTCTCCTCTAGTTTTTTCTAATTCTAAATGGTCGTCGCAGCCTCATCTTTTTATCCTGGTTGGGAGCCTGAGATTTGGCATTTTCTCTTCCCCCTCTCTCTATACAACCAATACATCCATACATCTTGACAAGTCACCCACTAAATATTTCTTAACTCCAGACAGGACACCACTTCCCAAGTCTTGGCATGCAACCTCTGTTACCTGGATCCTCGAATGATTCCTCAACCCATCTTCTGCTCTGCTCTCACTTCTTTCTTTACTGTTGACATCTGGTTTCTTAAATATCACTCATGAGATTCAAAACTGTCCTGTTGCACCTACCCTTCAGAGTATAAAGGCCATAGTCCTTAGAATGGTATAAAATATCCCTCTTAGATCTTCAATGGGAATCTTATCTTTTAAAAATTTATTTATTGATGGTAAAAAGAGAAGGAAAGGGTGAGGGGGAAATATTAATTTGTTGTTCCACTTATTTATGTATTCATTGATTGACTCTTATACATGCCCTGACAGGGATCAAACCCCAAACCTTGGCATATAGGGATGATGCTCTAACCAATTGAGGATTGTTATCTTTTGCTGGTTTTCCACAACAGCCCTGCACTTGGCCATTCTGAATCCTTGAAGTCTGCCTTGGATGTCACAGGCTCCTCCGTAGTGCTGTACATTTACAACTACTGTCCCTACCAACTGAAGGAGCTCCTGCAACCTATCTGCCAATTAAATCCTCTTGTCCTTTAAAAAGCCCTCTTCAGATGTCCTTTCCTTAGAAGACCCCTTTTTGCCCAAATAGACACTCTTTCTCTCCCTGTACTGCACCCATTATCTATGTTGTAGCTTCACTATTTCTCTTCCTCGTTATATAGATGAAAATCTCCTTAAAGACTTCATGTTCATCACATGGTGTGGCATATGGTTAAATATTCCATAATTGTCTTCTGGATGAATGAATGAATCTAGCCTAACATTTTCCCTTGTCAAGTGAGATGATTTAGCTCTAGAGTGGTTAAGCAACTTGTCCAAGGTCACGTAGCTGAATAAGAGAAGGGTAATAAAGATAGAAGCCAGGTGCTTCCAGATTGCAACCTAGCAATTACTCTCTGCATCCAGCTGCTTTTATATCTGACACAGTCATATTCCATGGCAACTTCCCCTGAGTTTCTATCTGTATTAGCAGACTTTTATTTTGAGGCTTGGTTTGCTTTTTTAGTAGCAATACCATCCCTCATACATTCCCAGTGCTGTAGTTAGAATGGGCCTGGCCCCATACCCTGACTTCAGGAAGAGACCCAGGGCTGCCCAGTGAAAGACTTGTGTTCTTGTGGGAGAATCAGAGATATGGAGTTACTAATAGACTCCAGGGCTTGATAGAACTATTGAGCAAGAGAAGCTCAATTTCCACTGGGTTTATGAAGGTAAAGGAAGCAAAGAGGCTCTTGAGGAGGAAAAAAAGTCAAAGGAGAGAAGAAACAGAGCTGAGAGATTCCGAGAATTTGAACACCTCTACCCAGCCATTCCTCATTGGGTGTTGAGAGAGGTTGTAATTTACCAACTTGGCTAAGCTGCACTACATCTCCCAGAATTCCCTTCACATATATTTCTGGCTAGTGAGAAACACAAAAGACATTCTTCACGAGTTTCAAAAGGCAGATGTGAAGGCAGCCATATTGTTTTTATGGCTGAAAGGGTCAGGCAGGGGCACCAGATACTGCTGTAGCTGATGCACATTGTCACTCACCCACAGACTGCCTTCATTTTTGTGGGGAAGCAGCCAGGTTCACATCTGCTCCGTCTTCCCTCAGATACTCTTACAGCTTCCCCAACTCCTGGGAGCACATGCATATTTAGCTTCATGGCAAAAGGCACCAACTTCCCTCTGCAGGATCCCCACAGGAGTCTGATGTGATCTTCAAGGCGTGAAAGAGTGACATGGCTTCCAGATCACCCTCATAGGTCCCAGCTCATGTTCTCAGTGTCAGTTTGTCCTTGTTCTTTCTCACTTTACATCCAGCTTCACTACCTGGCAGCTAGCCCTGAGGTCTTCAAACTCCAGCATCAGAAACGAAGACAACGACCTCAAGGAAACTAGCCAGCCAGACTCCACAACTGCAAAGGGCAAATTCTTGTATCAAATCCTTTAGTGTATGCTTGTGTGTGTGTGCAGACACTTGTGATTAATCGAGCCCTTCTCTATTTTAACAATGACTGAGATGTAGTACTAGCCCTAGATTTTTTCATTATATAAACCAATACATTCTCTGTAACGTTTAGGTCCATGTGCCTTTGGATTCCATCATTTGTCGCTGAAAGGACTAAAATGCAGGACTATCATATCTTTTTTTAAAGAAGATTTATTTTATTATTAGAGAGAAGGGAAGGGAGGGAGGAAGAGAGGGAGATAAACATGTGTGAGAAAGAAATATCAATTGGTTGCCTCTCAAATGGGGAATGAACACACAACCCAGGCGTTGTACCCTGACTGGGAATGGAACCAGCAACTCTTCACCCTGCAGGATAACACCCATCCAACTGACCCACACAGGTCAGGGCAGGATTACCATATCTTGACTAAGCAACTTGATACCCTAAGGGCAGAATCTGTGCTTCACTCATTCTTAAATCCCCAGCATTCAACATACTGCGGGAACATAGTAGGCACTTGACAAATATGTGCTGAATGAAGTGACAACAAATGGCTGCAGAATCAAAATGCTCCCCTGGGGACCTCGAGTTAAAGCCTCACACAATGTGAATCATGTGGAAGATGAAAAGCAGGATGAGAGGGAACTCCAGGCCTCTGGAGAAAGCCATGAAGATCCTGGATTTGAGAAGCAGCTGAGCCTTCCACCTGGCAGTCGGGGGCAGGGGGGAGGAGCAGCACATGCCAGACATCTCATGTTCACTTCCAGCACAACAGGTGTTTTGGGGCCCGCCAGCCCTCGCACGGAAGTGAGCTTCCTGTCACTCCTGACCAGAATTTGCTACACGTGCATAACAGAAGTGGCACAGGAAGATATTTTTTAAATGAAAGTTTGAAGGCCTATCAGGTTCCTAGAAGAGGCAGTTTCTAAGAAAGGTGATTTCACAATAAGAAACCCCATGAATCATCTAAAGAATTCAAATCTGCTGTAAAACATAAATGCTAACCATTCCTTGTGTGTGCACAGGACACTAACAGATCCAAAGCAAGTGAGTGGTTCACGGAACTGCAGAGACAAAATTTCTCAGCAGATTTTCTGAATCGTTTGAATGATGTTCAGCATGAGTGACTCAAGCAATGAACCAGCTTATTTCCAAGCACAAAACTTTACAGGGAAAAACCATAACTTATACATATTGAATCAAAATGGTAGAGGGGTATAGGAGGCTCCTAATGGCCCCTGAAGTTATATCTAGGTCCTAATCCTGGAACCTGTGAATATTACTTTATACAGAAAGAAAATGTTTTCTAAAGAAGGGATTTAATAAAAGATCTTTAGATAGGAAGAGTACCCTGGTTTATCTGGGTGGGCCCAAAATGCTACCACAAATGTCTTTAAGTGAGGGGGGCAGAAGGAGATTTGCCCACAGAGAAGAAGGCGATAAAAACATTTGAAGATTCTGGTCTTGAATATGGAGCCAAGGAATGCAGCGAGGTATACAGAAAGAGATTCTTCCCTAGAGCTTCCATGGAAATGAGCTTGGTTTCAGCCTCATAAAACCCACTTTGGACTTCTGACCACCAAAACTGTAAGAGGATTAGTGTGTGTCATTTTAAGCCATCAAGTTTGCAGTAATTTTACCTGTCTAAGGCAGTGTCCACTTGGGCTTCTTGAATACAACTTTTTTGTCAGCTAGGGGGAGCCCACGCTCTGTGTGTGCACGTGTGTGTGTGTGTGTGTATATCGTTGAGTCATAACAGATGCAAACATTAGTTTGGGTTTCTTTTCTGACCACCTGACTTGATTTGGAGAGTGGACTGTGAATTCAGATACCCTGGATTCAAATTCTAGCTCTGTTTCTACTTTCTAGTTATTGCACTTTGGGAAAATTATTTATCCTTTCTGTGCTATTATCCCCATTATAAAAATGGGAATAATAATAGTAACCAACTACCTAATAGAAAATTGTGGGGACTTCCGGCCAAGATGCAGGCGTAGGTAGACACGCTGTGCCTTCTCTCACAACCAAAATTAAGGACAAGAAATATTTAGAAACAAGAAAACAACCAGAACTTATAGAAAATTGAACTGTACGGAAGTCCAATGACTATTCATCCAGACCGGTAAGAGGGGCGGAGTCATGGCAGGAAAAAGTGGGGGTGCGGTCCCGGGAATGCAGGCAGCAGCTGCTGGCAGTTCCCAGGTGCACAGGAGGCAGCTGGCGGAATCTGGGCCCACAGGCAGCAGCTAGCAGACCACGGGCACAGGGTGGCAACTGTGCAGACCCAGTGAGGCCGCACAAGGCGGCTGGCTGACCAGGTGGTCCCACATTCCCACGCACAGACAATCCAGGTGAAGGGGAAGCAGTGAAAGAGACTAGAATCCAGGAGAGAGCGGAGCAGGTGCCATTGTTCCCTCTCAGACCCTGCCCCCACAAACAGCATCACAACTCAGCGACCGGGCTGCCCTGCACTGGGGAACACCTAAGGCTCCACCCCTCACTACGTAAGAGCCGCGACCAGACCAAAACCAAACCAAACCAAAACAAAACAAAACAAAACAAAACAAACAAAAAAACCCCACCAAAAATGGCTCAAACCAGAGAAAAAATCAAAGCCCCAGAGCCAATTCTTCTAAGCCATGAAGAGATAGCCAACCTATCAGATGCACAGTTCAAAGCCCTGGTGATCAGGATGCTCACAGAATTGGTTGATTTTGCTCACAAATTAGATGAAAAAATGCAGACTACAATACGTGAAATGAAGGAAGACGCATGGGGAACCAATAGAGATGGGAGGAAAATTGGGACTCAAATCAATGGACTGGACCAGAAGGAAGAAACTAACAACCAGACAGAAAACAAGGAAGAAACAAGAATTCAAAAAAATGAGGAGAGGCTTAGGAACCTCCAGGACATCTTGAAACGTCCCAACATCCGAATTATAGGGGTCCCGGAAGGGGAAGAAGAAGAGCAACAAGTGGAAAACTTCTTTGAACAAATAATGAAGGAGAACTTCCCCAATCTGGCAAAGGAAATAGGCTTCCAGGAAGCCCAGGAAGCTCAGAGAGTCCCAAAGAAGTTGGACCCAAGGAGGAACACACCAAGGCACACCCTAATTACATTAGCCAAGATTCAAATGAAGGAGAGAATTCTAGAAGCAGCAAGGGATAAGGGGACAGTCACCTACAAAGGAGTTCCCATCAGACTGTCAGCTGATTTCTCAAAAGAGACCTTCCAGGCAAGAAGGGGCCGGAAAGAAATATGTGAAGTCTTGAAAGGCAGAGGGACCTACATCCAAGATTGCTCTATCCAACAAAGCTGTCATTTAGAATGGAAGGGAAGATAAAGTGCTTCTCAGATAAGGTCAAGTTCAAGGAGTTCATCATCACCAAGCCCTTATTCTATGAAATGTTAAAGGGACTTACCTAAGAAAAAGAAGACAAAAATATGACAGTGAAAAGACAGCAAACTCACAGATACTAACAACCACACCTAAAACGAAAGCAAACTAAGCAAACAGCTAGAACAGGAACAGAACCACAGAAATGGAGATCACGTGGAGGGTTAGCAACAGGGGAGTGGAAGGAGGAGAGAGGAGGAAAAGGTACAGAGAATAAGTAGCATAGACAGTGGGTAGAAAATAGGGGGAGGGCAAGAATAGTGTGGGAAATGTAGAAGCTAAAGAACTTATGACACATGGACATGAACTAAAGGGGGAAATGTGGGTGGGAGAGGGTGTGCAGGGTGGAGGGGACTGATGGGGGAAAAATGGGACAACTGTAATAGCATAATCAATAAAATATGTTTAAAAAAAGATAATTGTGGCAAACAATTGAGCAGACATGTCACAAGAGAGTGTATCCAAATGGTAAAAAAGAAAAGAAAAAAAGCTCTACCTTACTGATTGTTAGTTCAACCCACAGTGAAATGCTACTACATACCCAGCAGAATGGCTAAAATAAAGAGGACCAACTATCACGTCTAGATGAAGTAGAACAACTGGGACTCTCATGCATTGGACGTGAGTACAATACTGAAGACCCCGTCAAGAGGGATCTTCAGTGGCCTTGGCCCTGCTGCAGGGAGAGAGGAGTCTGGAGCCCAACGAGGCACAATTGGCTATGAACAGAGTTGATTTCTTGGAAGTTTTTCTGTAGAAATAACCACATATGTGCACAATGATATATAAAAAGAAAGTTCATGGCATAATTGTTTGGAATAGTCAACAAGTACAATCAGTTGAAACATTTATTGCTCAGAGAAAAAAATTACAACACTGCCGCACTGCAGAGTAGCATGCAGCTGCTGGAAGAGCACAAACAGCCTCTGACGGCTTGGCATGGGAAGACGTCCTAGGTGTCCAAGGGGAAAACTGTAGAACAATTTACAGCTTCCATTTACATAAAAATGTTAAATACAAAAAATGTTTATAAAATGCATAGAAAATCACCCGGAAGGATTCCTGCCGAACGCTTCACGATGATCACCTCAGAGAGGAAGAATGGCGGAGAGATGAGAGAGGGGAGGAGGCAGAAAGGGGAAAGGGGAACGTTTTACTTTTCCTACGTATATTTCTAATCTACTTCAATCTTTCACAATGAGTTTGTATTACTTGATAAGTTTTAAAAACTTCAAGGCACTGGATTACTTTAGAATCAGGTTTGGAGTCAGCTTCATTGCTTTCCTTGGGCATTTACTCCATCTTCCCATGAATAGTTTCCCCACCTGTAAAATAATAACCATTACTATCTTGTGGCATGGTAGCAGGGAATAACGTATGTAAAACTCTAGCCTGCTGCCTCATGCTAATAAAATTGACTTGCATAGGTTAACTATGCTGTGTAATAAAGCATGACAAAAATCAGTGGTTTAAAATAATGGCAATTTATTATTACTCATGCAAATATAGCTTTGTTGGAGATCAGCCGATATTAAACTGGGCTTGGCTGGGCCGCTCTGCTAAGCTCAGCTCTGCTCCACACACCCCTGTTCACCTTGGAACAAAGGGATAATCAGGACATGTTCTTCTAGTGATGGCAGAAACACAGACAGCATAAACATGCAAAATTCATTAATGCCCTTAGGCTCAGAACTGACATACTGCCATTTTTAATCCATTCCATTGGCCAGGCAAGTCACATGACCTAGCCCAAAGTAAAGGGGCATAAAAATATACTTTACTTGTGGTGGCCAATAATCTCAGCTTGCCTGGGACTAAGGGGCTTTCCAGGATGCAGAAATTTTCATTCTAGAACCAGGAAAGTCCTGGGTAAATCAGGACCAGTTGGTCAATCAATGTCTCCCTACTCCTTTAATCTGATGAACTTCAAGTGACCTAGCAAAGAGTATGGTATAGGGACAGGGTGAAGAACTGGCACCAATGATGCAGTTTATCTCACTTTTAATAATGTTATCCTCTTCAAAGACTAGGAAAACAGGCAAACAGTAGGAGGCCAAAATTATGTTTGGTCTATTGGTTTTAGGTTGGCCAAACAAAATCAGATCCTTCCAAAGTCTCCAGTAATGGAATATTTCCCAGAATACTCCTCAAATAATATTGAAGATGCTTCAGTAGCAAAGGGGTATAGTTTCAGATAGGTAATTAGGCTAGATTATCAAAACAGCTTAAGGCTCTTTCCATGCAACACTAACCTCATTTGACAGAGAATGAGACTTGCAAGACCAATGAGAATCGCTAACGTCAACTTTTTTTCTTCCAGGGAGAATATTTTGCTTATAGAAGATTCTTAGCAAGGACAGGTTATTTGACTTTGAACCATGTGTTTGTGAGTGATTATTAATATTTATTTAACTCCCTCAGTTTTACTAATGCTTTTCAAATGCCCAGACCCACAGTGTGTGGTTGTTCAGAGGTTAAAAACACAGAGCCACAGGGAGTTCTGCTGTGCCTGTAGTTCCCTCGTACCTGCCACTTCCTTCTTCCTGTCTAGACTGTGTATTTCTCATCTGAAGACAGATCTTTAGTGGATAAGATCAGTGCACAGGCACAAATCACAAAAAATAATTTCTCTCTCCTCACAAACACTTTCTTTATCTGAAACACTCCAACAAAGAAAGCCTATTAAAGCCCACAGGTGTTCAGTTTCTAAATCTTTTAAAAAGCACATTTTTAAAATGAAAAACAGGACTCTAGACCCTCCAAGTGAGAATAGACTGTTAAAATACCTTGGGAGTTATTTTCATATGAACTTGAAGAATAGAGGAAGGTAATATTAATATGCTAACTAAACCACATTCAACTGAAACACTCAGCTCAAAGCTGACTGTGAAAAGCTTTGGAGGGTGAACGTGTCAGGTTATTTTGCAACTTTGGGAAAAATCAATTAGAGTTCAAGTGACCTTTGGGGCAAATATCCAACCACTAACCTCTTCACAGATTCCAATTCAGGAGCCAAGACAAGTAAATTAAACTGCTTACAGGACTTTTAATGATCAAGGATGTGTAGTTTAGGCAGATTATCTTAAATTGCATCACTAGTTTTAAAGGGATCCAATCATCAGCTTTATTACAGCTACCCAGATCAAGTGGGGTCAACTAGAGAATAAAGGCCTTTTTAGCTGCCCACCACCCGCAGCCACAAATGGCCACCTTTCCCCTTCTGATGTTTACACAGCCTATATTTCTGAACACACCACCTGCTCTTAAAGACCTAGAAGCAATTTAGTCTAAAGTTTTAAGATGCTGTTAATAACCACCTGGGCCTGATAGACACTGACAACAGCTTTGTCTTACATGAGATTCCAGCATAGCTGGGCACCAGGCCATTCCTAGTTTACAAACAGGGAACAGAGGGTGGGTAAAGAGCAAGCTGGTCCCTGAGATGGCCTTCCTCCTAGTCCTTACAATCTACTGGTTCCTCACTCGATCTATTTTCTTTCTTGTTTTCATTTGGTGAGGCAGATGGCCAAGAAGCATATTCTTCTAGGAAGATGTAAAAAAGACATGGGATAAATAGTAATCAGCAGTGTCCCTACCTTCAGCTTTTCTCCAAATGATCTTATTTGGGATTATGGCTTAACAATCATCTGGATACCTAGCTTATCAGTTAACCATGACAATCCCTGGAAAGTGTGGATCAACCAACATTTTATTAGAGCAGACTGACTAATAAACAGGGAAGAGGTAAAACAGAGGTAAAACAAAGGAATACTATTCCCTCAGCTCTGAAATCATCAAAGGAATAAAAAAAATTGCAAGGCAAATCTCTATCTTGAACTAAAAGCTACTCAGGGGATAGGAAATAAGGAAGAATCTATTATGCCAAAGACAAGATCTCCACAGACCTGGGGCAATTATGTTTCTTTTTTCTTAACATGAACTGTTGATTAATGACTGGGGAAGAGGAATATTTAGGGAGTTAGAGACTTGCGATTTTATTACCTTCTGAGAGTAGAAAGTACAGAAAGAGAGAAAGCCACCTGAGTAATTAGAATTAAAAGATTTGAGTTTGGGGAAAAAGAAAGGAGATAAAATTAATTTAAAGACTCTTATAGAAGAGATTGAAGCATGTGAAATAAAAAAGTCTTTATAGAGATGTGAGTGATAACTAACAGTTATTAAGGGCTTACTGTATGCTGGGAACTTCCCATGCTAATGCTACTCTACAGGGTAGATACTACCACATATTCCATCAATTCTAAAACACACACACACACATAGATTCTGTGTGTGTGTGTGTGTGTGTGTGTGTACACACACAATGGCTGCACTTTTTCCGGACAGGCCTCATGTATGATATATAATGCATTATATATCATACATGAGGCCTGTCCGGAAAACCTGCAGCTATTGTATATATAATGAGAATGGTGTGTGCGACATCTGTGTAACCTGGCAGCCAAGGAGAGTGGACTGGAATGTGCATGTGTGAACAATGATGACTTCACTGTACTAGTCAGTGGGGGTGGTACACACCTTTGAGTGAGGATGTGTACCCCGTGGCCATCACACTCAAAAAGACTCAGCAAGTAGAGCAACAAATCTGCATTAAATTTTGCATTAAGTTTGAACATTACTCCATGGAAACCATTCGGATGATCCAGAAGTCCGCAGCTGTGGGAAACTAGTGATTGGAAGCTTTGTCACGACAACATGCCCACTCATGCATCATGTCTCGTTCAGAGTGTTTTGGTGAAGCATCAAATCGCCCAGGTAACTCAGCCCCGCTATAGCCCAGATTTGGTGCCCTGTGACTTCTGGCTTTTTCCAAAACTAAAATCAACTTTGAAAAGGAAGAGATTTCAGACCCTGAATGAGAGTCTGGAAAATATGACAGGGCAACTGATGGCAACTGAGAGAACTGTGTGAGGTGCCATGATGCCTACTTTGAAGGGGACTGATGTGTCATTGTCTTTTGTACAGTGTTTCTTGTATCTTCTTCAATAAATGTCTCTATTTTTCATATCATGTGACTGGATACCTTCTGGAAAGAACTTGTGTACAGATAGAGCTCTCACATATACACTCACACACATAAAACATTTTAACACAAGATTGATGTCACCTTACATTCACCATAAACCAGAAGGCAGACATGATGTAATTCTATCATTGTCTGTGAATGTGTAAACTCATATTACTGTCACTTAGTTGCCTTATACACATCATTGGCACTGCATATGTTGGATTTAATTGCTGTTTAAAAATCTTTGACACTGTGACCCAGTATTTAAAGATTATTTTACAAGCAGAAAAACATAAAAACTGAGCAATGAAGTGGATTAAATTTGGTATTAGTAAAGTAAATATTCATCACAGGAAGGAAAAGACCCTGCTTCCACATTTTCTTACAAAGCAAGAACCAAGGGCTTCATGGGACACAGAGAAATAAAGCTACCAACAAATTAACAAAGTTGTGCCTCATTGTATTACTAAGCTTTAAGCACAATAATTGCCTATTATATGCCAAGCAACACAAATGAAGGCAGAACAAATAACCAAATGCCCAAAATTGCTTACAGACATTTCCACACTTGGAGAGCCTGGTTCGACAGACTCATACTTGGTTAGCAGTGTCGTTTTTCGTTTTCTTACTGCTACATAAAGCCAGGGCACACCTATGTCTAACGGCACTTAAATTTGATTAACTAAGGTACTACCACATATTTCCTACGGGTAAAAATACAGAGGCTCAAGGGTTCGTGAGAGAGGCAACCACACATAGATGTTTCTCTCCCTCTCTTCCTCCCTTCCCCTCTCTAAAAAGAAATAAAATTTTTAAAAGCCCTGGCTGGTGTGGCTCAGTGGATTGAGTGCTGGCCTGTGAACCAAAAGGTTGCTGGTTTGATTCTCAGTCCGGGCACATGCCTGGGTTGTAGGCCAGGTCCCCAGAAGGGGGCGAGTGAGAGACAACCACACATTGATGTTTTTCTCCCTCTCTCTCTCTCCCTTCCTCTCTAAAAATAAATAAATAAAAATCTTTTAAAAATACAGAGGTTCAGATAAGTTAAATTACTTTCCCCAAAGGCCATAGAAAGTGACTTCTCTGAAACATCCTTTAAAATGAGGTCAGTTTGATTCTGTAATTTAGTGGTCTTAACTATTATGATAAACTATTTCCCCAAACAGGAACATAGGCATAATCCTTTGAAAAATTAAATCAGAAAATGGCATTTCTCTTTTTAATAAATTTTCATCTCACTCAGAGCGCTAGACCTGACAGGATCTCCAACGCTCCCCGACTGTTTCCTCTCTGTCCATCTTGTCCTGTTCCCCCCACTCACTCAGCTGTAGCACCACCAACTCTACTTTTCCCTGACCACACTGACCAGTTTGCTCCCATTTCAAGTGTGGTCCTACCTCAGCGCCTCTGGACTTGCTGTCCTCACTACCTGGAACACATCCCCACCCCATCTCCACTTGGCTGGCTCTCATTCCTTCGCTGCCTGCTCAGATGACACCATGTCAGAGAGGCCCTCGCTGACTACACTCCCCGTACAAAGTAGCAGCACTGCTCCATCTCAGGCCCCCTCACTGACCATGTTTTATTTTCTCCGTAGCATATTACTATAGGAAATATCACATAAGCTTTTGTTCATTTGCTTATTGCTTGGAGCAATGCCAGTAAACTTCATAGGGCAAGGGCTTGGTCTTGTACATTTCCATATCTGTACAGATGACGGGCGCTCAACAAATGAAAAAATAAATGAATCTTCTTCTGACAATGTCAGTGTACTAATTTTTTCTTCTGTTCTGTCCATTCAGAAAATTATAAATTGACATCCATGGGTTATTTTTACGTGCAAATTCTGTCTTCACTCATTTTGGCGGCTTAAAAAAGAGTGATGTGTTTTTATAGGAGTTTTTTCAAATGCAGATTTCAGAGCCAGACCACCTGGATTTTAGTGCTGGCTCCTGCCACTTGCCTATGTGGCATCATGAAACCTACTCGACTCCTCTACCTCTTAGTTTTCTCATGTGGAAAATGGAGATAATTGTATAAAGCTTACTCACATGGGTAAGGGCCTAACACATGCTGAGCATTCAATAAAACATTAATTTTTATTGGCAAGCTATTTCCAACTTACCAAATAGGAAACCATTAAGATGGTTTTCAACTGGGAGAAATACACTCACAAACATCCCCCACCCCCACTCCTGGACATTTGGCAATGCTGGAGGTGTTTTTGGTTAGTACAGCTGGAGATGAGGGGAAGGTTCTACTAGTGTCTAGTAAGTAAGAAGCTGAGGATGCTGCTGAACATCTTGAAATGAAGGGGAGAGGCACAACGAGGAATTACGGATCCCAAAATGTCAATGATGTCACTGTTAAGAAACCCAGATAGAGAGAGAGCATTTGTTTCTACATACATCTCCAACACCCCAGGAAAAAGTAATTTCAAGGAGAATTTTTTAAGTCTCTACCACTCCCTCTGTTATACCTGTAAAATCAACCTAGAGATGGAAATCCACTCCCATTGCCCTGCTCTGGAGGCCTGCTCTTAAATCTAGTCCTACTGTTGCCTTTTAATTCATAGTCAGACACACTGGTGCGCCTCCTGTTCAGACCTCAGGGTTCCCACACTGAACTCCCTGGGGATTCTTGTGTTGGCCATTTCAGTTCTGTATCAGACCACTAGAGGGTAGTACAGAAACACCATCAGTCTTTCTTCATTTGGGTGCCAGGCTGATCGTTTTCAAGAATATAAATCTTAACAAAATGCTAAATTATTCCTGGCCCCTAAACTTAAAACTACCCACGGTATATTTATTAAACACTTCTATAGGCACACAGTTTAAAAGGCTGATTCAAGCATTTCACTCTAATTGTCGTCACCCACAAACTGTGACGGACAGTAGTAATTTAATTCAATGTCCTATGTTAAATGGAGACCTAATAAATGACCATTGATGACATTGTGAAAAGCATGAGACTATTATGATGATATTATAATATTTTATGACTATGTTAGTAAAATTTTTATGAAGTTTTGACTATGCTGTGAGGTAAAACATATCAGATAGATGTGTGTAACCTTAACCACCAGTAGTTAAGAAACATTAATCAGGAATTGAAACTTAAATATGGATTCCAAAGTAGAATTCATAGCACTATTTTGCTGAACTCTGAAACAAACCAAAGTATTAATGATTGTTGTCCTAAAAATATTGTGTCAAAGAGAAGCCGAATGACTAAAAAATATTATGAAATCACTAAATATTTAGCAATATCTCAATTTCACACACTCAAGTTTTGAATAGAGGCACTAAGGAAAAGTTGGAACTTTTTAGGGAACTTTGGAGGGAAAGGGTCAGAGAATTATTTTAAAGAACAGTTTCCAGCTGTTTTTCCTTTCAACTAAAAGTTAGCAAATTGGTGGATACAAATGCTGTGTGATTCCTAAACTTGTTTTTTGACATCCCAAGTTGTCCATAATTATTTCTAAAAAGAACGCAAAATTTTGTGCAAAAATATTTTAAATTTTCTTTAACATATACACACCTGCACACACGCAGACATAAATGAACAAAAATCTGTGTAAAAAAAAAAATGTCTTGTAAAGCCAAAGGGCTAAATGGTGCTGTCAAATTCAATACATGAGAATATGGATCTAAGATTCAGAAATGTTTAAGTATCAAACTAGAAAACACAAGGCTTAAACAAGTCAGTCAGAGAAAGACAAATGCCACATGATTTCATTTGTATGTGGAATCTAAAGAACAAAATTAGTGAACACACAAACGTGAAGCAGACTCACAGACAGAGAGCAGACCGGTGGTCACGGAAGGGAAGTGGGATGGGGGTGCTGGGTGAAAGAGGTGACGGGGTCGAAAAGTACAAACTGGTAGTTACAGAACAGTCACAGGGATGTAAAATACAGCACAGGGAATATAGTCAATAATATTGCTATAAATATGTGTGGGGCCAGGTGGGTACTGGAAATATTCGGGAGACCACTTTGTAAAGTAGATGATTGTCTAATTACTATGCTGTACAGTCTGAAACTAATACAAAATAATATTGGAAGTAAAATGTAATTGGAAAAATAATAGAGATTGAAGAGGGTATGTAGGCTTAAAAAGTAATGGAAAAATACAATAAAAGTAATGTAAAATTAAAAAGAAGGATAAACTAATGTAGTTTAAAAGGAAGCATAAGCCATTTGGGAGACTGCATGGAATAGTGGTTAACTACATAATCTGATATCAGACTATCTGGGTTCAAAAAGTGCTCGTACCAGTTAATAGTTCTGAAGCTCTGGAGAAATTATTTTCTAACTCTATACTTCAACTGTAAAATGGTTGTAAATATAGTATAGCTTACCTCCTAAGGTTACTGTGGGGATGATGTGAGTGAGCATAAGGGTGGGGCAAAAATAGGTTTAGAGTTGTGACTACCAGAAACGCAGTTTATTCTTGTATTATTCTTTATTAATTATTGTGTTGGTTTCTATATGAACAGCTGTAAACCTAATTTTACTCTACCTTGTAAGTATAACACTGAAAACAGTTTCTGGCAAATATTAACTCTATAGTTAGTGTTTTTTATTATCATTATTATTTCTTATAAAAATAGATCAAACCAAGAGATAATATCCATATGTCTTCTATTTCCAACTAGACATTCCCACCCTAAAGCATCACTAAATCCTGTTTTTTTCTTCAAGAAAAGCAACAGACTGAACATGTTGGACTCCATGGACCTTGAGAAACATGGAGATGCCGACTCGGCTCTGAGCTAACCCACCACAGTCATCACAGTGGAGGCAGCTCCTCGTTCTTGCTTTTCCTTTCCTTTTTATTCTCCCATTATATGCTCACTCCACCTTTATTTTTCCTGACACAGACCTAAGCAAAAGATGCAAAGGAGAGAGAGACAAAATTTTACCATTCTTTTTTATTTTTATTATTCCACTGAATCACCAACTTTCAGGCCAGGCATAAGGATAATTATAATCTGTAACAGAAAGAGCCTCTTTAAAAAAAAACCTTGTGGTGCACACTTTGGAAAGGTCAAGTGAATTAATGGCAACAATACTTTTTCCTTTTACCAGGTTCTAGAAAGATTCACTGGAAGCTGAATATTTTTTTCCTTCTGTGACAACTGGTTATAATTAACTTCTGATCAGAACAGATGCAAAAGGGAAAATATCCAGGAAGTGGGGAATCCAAGGAAGGAAAGAATGTATGGCAAACCTTGAATCAAAATCTTGTCATCATGTCAGCCCTGAAACAGTTAATGCCTTGACCCATTGCCATGGAAACAAGATCTCTATGTGAGAGTAAATGAGCTCCAAGGGCACAGAGCACACCTCACTCTACACTTCATTCAACTTCAGTCCATTTCATTTCATTCAGAAAAACCCACTTTGGGGAGGTCAGTCCCAAATC
This sequence comes from Glossophaga mutica, assembly GCA_039655065.1. Taxonomy (NCBI): domain Eukaryota; kingdom Metazoa; phylum Chordata; class Mammalia; order Chiroptera; family Phyllostomidae; genus Glossophaga; species Glossophaga mutica. The sequence continues at coordinate 83,753,790 of CM077304.1, forward strand.
CTAAAGACCAGCATGTCTGATGCTCAATATATATATATTTATTTTATTTTTTAAATATTTTATTTATTCATTTTTAGAGAGGGGAAGGCAGGAGAAAGAGAGGGAGAGAAACATTAATGTGTGGTTGCCACTCACATGCCCCCAACTGGGGATCTGGCCTGCAACCCAGGCATGTGCCCTGACTGGGAATCGAACCAGTAACCCTTTGGTTCACAGGCTGCCACTCAATCCACTATGCCACACCAGTCAAGATCAATGTTCAATATATTAAGGTATTATTCCATTAGTGAAAACTCACTAACATGTCATGATCGACCTTAGCACCTCAGTGTATTATTTCATCATAACAACACAGAGCAGCCCAAAAAAATTTTTTAAAATATGCATAGAACTGAGAATAAGTACCACAATGTTCATATTAATGTTATTCCTTTTATATTTTCTTCTCTTAAAAATCTAGAGCAAAGAACCCCTTTAGTTGAAAAATGACTTTCAATGTTTCTTTACATCATAAAGCGTAGTTGTGAAGTGACCAGACCCTAGAAGCAGATGGACTGGGTTTGGTCCTGGCCTTGCCACTTGTTCTATAGCCTTAGTGTGGGGGAACTTTGCGGGCAGAGCCCCCCTCATCCATCACGGATGAAAATAAGACTACCAAGACATGATCTGCTTGGGGAGGAGAGGTGGCCGATCTCTCAAAGGAGAAGGGCCAAGAGCTCCTTCCCCAATGGCTTTTATTAGGTCCATTTTACACAGGAATATAGGTAAAGCTCATCAATCATTGTCAGGTGGCAAGGATTAAACAATAGATAACATTTCAAAGAACTCTGAGGGCTTAATCTGAGTCAGGGTCTGTCAGCTAAAGGGTTACAAAACTTTGGGAGACAAACTCATTTCCTGCTCAGACCCTTATCATTTAAATGAGAGCACTCTTAGCAAAGCAGGTTTCACAGGACTTGACGAATTCTTTCTTATGCCCCAATCACCCGGGGAGCCTGCCCTAGCCAGCACAGGGCTGCAACGCCCTCTGTCAATGTTTCAGGCTTAAATGGAGCAGATCCAGGAAGCCAAGAGATAAGGAAACTTCTCCCAGATGAATTGAGGACTCGAGCTATGTCAGGATAGCCGGGAGGCAAGAGTCCATCACCCCTTTTTGCTGCAGCCCCCCGAGTCCTTCCTTGAGGGCTTTCCACATGATTGTGCTCGTCTTAGGTGACCCTTCCCTTGAGGGAATCTTACCCATCATTGGCTAACTGACTAAGCATTGGGGGCCAGTTATGGATGAAGCAGAAGGGGTGCTCCTGCCAGGGAGATAAGCTTTGTCTCCTTAGTGGCTTACAGTCCGAAGGTTGATCACTCAGCCTTAGCCATGGAGTGGGGACGGTGGGGGTGGGGGGAGGAGTTACAATTCCTGAAACCAGGCAGGGCAGCTCCCAACACCTTAGTCTACATCCCTGGCTCTCTCTGCCTCAGTTTTCCTATTTGTGAAATAAAAACAAGGAGAGTCCCCACCTCTTAGGGTCCTTGTGAGACTTAAATCAATTAATCTACATGACAGACCCAGTGCCTGCAAATTACAAGCACTAAACAGGTGTTTGTCATAATAAAAATAATTATTTCATTATGACTCATAACTATTTAATGAAAGAAAAATTACATTGTCTTTAGATGCTCAGTTTTTACTTTAATTTTGAAAAATCCTATTTTCAGTGCTTTAAGCACTAAAAATATATACATTCATCATATGCAATAGCTAAGTGAGTAAATAGAATATTAAAAGAAGCAAAAAGTGAATTAATTCACTTGGAAGGACTTTCTCTTTTCCTTCATTTCTTGTTTCTTGGACTCTGTGAGAAGCATCTTGCTACCTCGAATCATAGTTCAGGACGACCCCTGATGAATGAATGAATGATAAATGAACAGTTTTCTGACCAACCAGCAGCCAGGCCCATTCATTCTACTAGTAGGACTAGATCAGAAATTCTTAGCAACAACTTGAGTAAATGATGGGGAAGATTTTGCAGAGGAGTTTCATAATTGTAATCAAGCAAACATCATTAGAGACTTTCTCCTGACCATATTTCCTGAGCTCTGCTTATCTGCAAGTCATCAGAATAAACAAGTTCAGTTAAAGAAAACAGGGACATACTCCGCAGATCACAGATGCTGAGAAGCATGTGGTCTCCATGGCAGAATGCTTGACAGAGTTTTTGGCTCATAGGAGGACAGATACGATATTACATAATGTAATGTTTAAGACTGTAAATCTTTACCAAGACATAGGGTGAGTGTCTTGAAACATGTCTAAGCCCTGGTGGGACTGCCACTGTAATATTTCCCCTCTATGCCACCAGTGACATGGCTCTGGCTCGGCTCTGCCATCTGCATCTAATCTTCTAAGATCGTAGAGTCAGAAGTTCTAAGGAACTGAGTTCAGCCTCCCAGTGGTTTTTCTTACAGATGGTCGGAGGCTGCAGCATGAGCGCTTAAAGTGGTGAACTCCAGCTCCCCCTGAGGCAGCACATCTACTCCATATACATTTATAAAGCATCTACCATGTTACCTAGATGGGATTTGTGTTAGGAATACAAAATTAAATACAATCAAGTCCTCGATTTCAAGAAGCATATTATCTTCAGGAAGAGAGAGGTACAAGAAAATACATAATGACAAAACAATGACAAATATTTACGCAGGAGTTAGTACAGCATGCCAAGTATATCATGATAGTTATAACAGTTAACACTTATTTCTCATCAAGCACTGCTCTAAAATTCTACATGTATTGACTTTTTCAATCTTGTGACAGTCTTGGAAGTAAACTGAGGTACTGAGAGGTTAAATCCCTTACCCAGAGTCACACGGTAAGTGTTAACAGCCAGTTTAGGAGAAACGTGTACCCCAGCCTGAGGGAATTAAGAAGACTTCTTGGAGGAAGGAGATGGAATATGAGATGATATCTGAGAGGGGCATTGGAGGAGGAAGCACATCCTAGGCAGAGGGAGAATGTGTCACAGGGACCACCTTGCGACCCAGCAATGGGACCTCTGCTCTAGCGCTTCTCTTCGTTGGCGTGGATTCTGCAGGACCAAGGGTTTCTGCCCACCCAGAGCCTACTCCTGCTTCTTCCAGTCTAGACCATGCTCTGGAAACCAGGACGCCAGAAGTCCTTGCCCCAGTGGCTCCAGGTCCCCTGGCCAGACCTACGTGGCCTCTTTCATCTTCCCAAGGGTGGGCTGAGCTGCTAGTGTGCCTGCTGCTAGGGAACGGCCATTTGCGAGGGTGTGGACAGTGCCTGGATGTGCAGACCAGGTGTCCATACAGCATGTGTTGAGCAAGGGGTGTGAAGGAAGGGCAGATGGACTCTGTGCTGGGAGTGTTCCCTGTGCTGCGACACTACAGTATGCAATTCTGAAGAGTCTGAAAATTTAAAGTCTATACCTAACTTTTCAGAGAGTGATAAAGGTATTTTTGTCAAAAGAGGAGGTTAGAACATATTCTATGTAACATTGTGTTAGCTTAACGAACACATTTTAAGAATTTAGAAAGATGACCTGTGGCCTTTTTTGTTCTCAAGCCCTGAGCCCCACAAATATTAGAGGTAGACCTGCTGTGTGTGGGGGATGAAGATGTGAGAGACCACAGCTTGCTTGGGAAACTAAAAGTAGCTTCACAAAGAATATAAGGCAAGGGGTTCAGGCAAGCGCTTGCCTCCCTAGTGATCTGATCTTAATTGTGAAGGCAGCAGACATCATTAAGGACTTTAAGCTGGGGAGTAAGCCAGCACTGGGTTTGGAGAGCTCACATCACATGTGTCAATCTGCTCTGTCCCCAAAAGAAACACACAGTGATATTTTTATTCTCTCTTCTTCCCTTTGCCTCTGTCCGGAAGCAGGAAAGAAATAGACTGGTGATATCTATTATAGCTGTAGGAGTCCAAATAGCAAAGCCTAGTGCAGTTAGAAGAGCAAACGTCTGGGAGAAAAAAAATAGTGACTCAACACTCTTAACTGGTCTTTGCAGCTGGAGAGAGCCTGAAATCACAGACCCAGGGAAGCCAGGAAGCCAAGACGAAGCCCAAGAGCCCACAGACACGACGGACAGGACATTTGGGAATGAATGGGTCAAGGCAATGGGTCACTGCTATGCAGGCAATCAAAGAGCTAATATAGAATAATGCGCAGGAGATGCATGTTTTTGGAATAAGGCTTGCTTCACCTCCAAGCCTCATAACCCCCTCAGGTGCAGCAGAAGATTCTCAGTTGTTGACTGACTTCCCAGAGAAAGGCCTGTTGAGCCCGATGTCCAGATCTACAGGACTAGTATCTCATCGCATCGACCGAGTGTGACTGCATCTAACCATAATGGGTGGACACTGGATGAATAGAATACCCCTTCAGTAGGTCCCTGTAGTAGGCGTTTATCCAATTTTGTTGTTAAGAATAACCTGACCCCCTCACAGGGAGCTATCCTTCTGCTACTGTATGTGATTTGGGGGGAAAGCACAACGGACTCTAGTTGAGCTTCCCATTGTCAGGGCAGACCTTTTGATTACACCCCACCTTACAGCCAGGCGGCAGTGATGTGACCTCAGGCGAAGCTATCAAACACTTGTCCCAAGGCTTTACACTGTGAGTCAGTGAAGCAAGAAGACGACAATAACGGGAGTGCTGGTCACTGCAGCAGCAGCCTCTGGGGTGTCAAGAACCAGTGCCTCGATGGCACCAGCTGCTCTACGAGAATGCCCTCTGAGGTGAGACATACTGCCCACTGTTTTCTCAACGCTCCTGAGCTCCCTCCATCCCGTCAATAAATCCCCACGTGTTCCCGTACAATCAATCCATCGGCTTTCCTCTGACACCAGCAACTCTTCCCCAGACCAACAAATTACTTTGAAACTGGAACTTGCTGCTCAAAATCATTCAGGAAGACACAAATGTTCATGTAATCACAATTTAAACTGGCAAATCAGAGGCCTCTCCAGGTTCAGCAAAGCGCATGTAACGTGATAGTATGTTGTTTCTATGCACTTTCCTCAAATTCCAGGTGTGCCAGTGATTACAGACCCACTTGGCTGTTGTCTGACTCTGGGACACAGGCCCCCAGAGGAAGAGGCATTAATTGTATTTCCCAGGAGTTCCATGATTCCTGACACCAGGGTGAAGAGCCTGGGGATGCAGACAGGAAGGCAGTTTGCTGAGGCAGAGGGGAATGCTCTCTGCGCAGGGGAGCACCCACAAGCTTCAGCTGGGATGCACATGAAGGTAGAGAAGCCAATGCATAGGGGCCTGGGCCTTAGCTACTGGCCCTGATCACATTTAGGCAGGTAGCTTTTCATGGAACTTTTCATTTTGAAAATGAGAAAAGCATACTAACACATATGCAACTGAGGAGAAATTCATATTTCTGCCCCTCTTCCTTCTGCAGTACCCACAGGAAACACATGCCTGTGTTGTCCTAAGTCCAGTTACTAATTAGCACATTTCAGTAGCACATTTCATGGAGGATAGGGAGGATTTCAAAGGGATTCTTTCCTTTTAAGTTGAGACAGCTGGTGCTAATTACCAAGCAGGAAAAGAATGTGCAAACGGATCCTTGAGAAGTCACCGGGTGGGACAGAAGGTGGAGGGAGGGTCTTTGGTCCTACTGCAGAACGACTCTCCAGTGGTTGGAAGGGGCTGCATGTTATCCACATCTTCCCCTTACCGGCAGGAAGCAGCTGTCCAGTCTCATCACCCTGCAAGTTGGTGAGATACACAGTCCAAAACTTGAACTCAAAGGCCATTTCACCTCATTCATGTAAATTTCAAAGGCATAGAGTTGGAGCTCTTGTGGTAAACCATTTCTGTCTTGGTCAAAGGTGCACACAGCAAAATAAAAGCTAAGCATGGCCTTTTCTTCTTTAAACAAATATGTGGCATTATTGATCCAGAGTTCATCTTTATAATAAATTGTTGCTATGACATGAGGGCAATCCAGACACCCCAGATGATGCCCAGTAATGAAACAAACTTTGACTCTAATTCAGTCATACCTCTAATGAAAAGAACACTAAACCGGAAGTCAAGAAATGTCTGATACACTACTAATTACAAGACTTTGGGAAATTTATTTCGCTTTGCTCACTCTCAGGCTTTCACCTGTAAAGTGGGAAAATGAGACCTACCTCATAAGGCTGTTTGTAAAAGTTTTAGAAAATTATATGAATCTCTGGATAAAGTTAAAATTATTGGGCATCTTTGGAATGTGATTTCAGCAAAAACCCACTGAAGTAGTCTCAGCCCATTGGAAGTATATGAGCATCTTCTGCAGGCAGTTGCTTGTCCTGGGTTCTCAGGCTACCCATAGACAATAGGAAGTTTGTAGGATGACTGATTGGATCTTAGGAACTAGCTACACAGTTCAGAACACTTACACAAATACAGAGCAGCAGAATGACTACAGGTAAAATTTTGAAACCACACAACATCTTTTCAAATTCTGCTTTTCCACTTCCCACCCTAATGACCCTACGCAAATAACATGACCCCACACAAATAACATGACCCCAACTACAAAATAAGGATAACAGTAAAGGCATCAACTCACAGATCACTTCATTGTGAAGACTGGATGAGATGTAATATAGGCACAAAGCTTGACAGACTTTAACTTCACCTAAAAAAATATCAGCCTTCTCATAACAAAGACGCTGTTAGTAGAATTATAACTGCAGAGCTGAGTAACAAGGTCATTTTACTTTATTTTCATTTTAGTGATTACTATTAGCTCACATGTATATGGTGCTTACCTTATTCAGCTTTTATACATGCTGCTTCATTTAGTCCTCATACGATGCTCTCAGACACCCTCATGAGCAGCAGAGTTGGGGGCTGCCCAGGCGGAAGCCTTGATTTAAATCACTGCTTAAAAAATGTGGGCCAGTGGTTAAGGTTGGGGGGAAAATGTAAGAGTGAACTAGGGGTTGGACCAAAATTTCATTTACTAGGTGGATCTAGTGGCACTTAGTTGTCCTTAACTGCATTCGATTGCTATTTGTTGGATTGTATTGTGACAGCTGTCACAGCAGTGTGCACTTAAAAAAAGTATCCAAATTTGTGGATTTTATGTAGCCATTTTAATATTGAAGATGGAAGAAAATATGCAACATTTTTGGATTATGCTTTATTGTTTTAAGAAAGGTAAAAATGCAGCTGAAATGCAAAACAAAACAAAACAAAAAAAGATTTGTGCAGTGTATGGAGAAGGTGCTCTGATGGATTGAATGTGTCCAAAGTGGTTTGCGAAGTTTCGTGCTGGAGATTTCTCGCTGGACGATGCTCGACAGTTGGGTAGACCCGTTGAAGTTGATAGCGATCAAATTGAGACATTAATTGAGAACAATCAACTTTATACCACATGGAAAATAGCTGACATACTCAAAATATCCAAATCAACAAAGCTATTGGTGAAAATGAAAAATGTGCCATTTTACAGAAAAAACTAAACAGGCTTCTTGGGCAACCTGATACTTGTGGCAATGACGGTGGTACAGCCAGATTTGAATATGAAGAGGGCTGGCCCACTTGCTGGGCTGAATGTCCCCACTCATCCTGAGAGCAGACATTCACTGCTGCTTTGGTGTCATAGCCCTGCCTTGATTTCTCCAAAGCATTGTCATTTGTTCTTTTCTCTCCATTATTTCTATGTTCATGAAATTAAAAACATTATAAAAATAAAGTGTTCTCCCATTTCAAAAATTCTACTTTTAAAGATAAAAATAATAACTCCGAATAATGGCAAGATAAATTTAATGAATCAAATACCATTGAAAACCCACTTAACACCCACATTCACTGTCTGTCTGAAAAGCTCCATATTCTATCGTTTTTAACAAAGCCCAAAGATTTCACTCAGCTCTTTTTATATCAAGGAAAAAAGAAATTTCTGAATCATTGTGAGAGCTTTCTATAAAACACCTAAGTTTTAGGAATGGTGCCCAGGCCCAGACCCTGCACATTGAGGCAGTCGGTGAAAGCTTGTTGATTGCTTGAGTGCTGAAGAACAGTATCTGGCTGACATGCGTGATATTTCCCTAAGTGGAAAATGCAGCAGTTTTTATGCACAAGCTCCTTTGAACCTGGGAAGGCATACCTAGAAGATGATTACTTAGTGGCTACCAATAAAGGCTATGGATTAAAGAGAAGCCATTGTATGAGACCAGAGAAAGAAAATGCCATGTTTAAGGAGACATCCAGAAAGCCTGAGGAGTGACTCAAAGAGAGACAGTGACAAACAAGACTGCCTAAACAATGCCTGGGGTCATCTAAAGAACACAGTCCCCTGAGCACTCTGAGGTCATCATGCTAGCTCGTCCCAAACCCTGCTCTCTTCTTTTTGCTGGCTCTCCGGGACGGATTCCCATTCTAGTCATGCTCATCGCTTACCAACCAAGTTGCTACATCCTGCATCTGTGCTCTTATTTACGCTTGGCTTCCTCTCCAAATTTTCTTCTGTCTCTAATAATCTGTATCTTATAATTTCCAGATACCTGACCAAAACTCCTGTGCTAGCTCCCAGAGCACGTTGTTTTTTGCACTCAACAGACCTTTATGCATGGAGCCACTGCTATGTTTATTCTTTTGAAATCAAGTCTTGCTATTTAATTATTCACCATGTCTTTCCCACTTACAATATTTTTTGCATATCAGTTATAGTTTTTCTTTAATTTTAGTGGTTACCTAGAGTTTGAAATACACATTTGTAACTAATACAAATCTACTTTTAAATAACACAACATAATAACATTTCACTGGCAGTGTATCTAATAATAACGAAATAGCCTTAATTTCTCCTGCTCATCCCTTGTATCATTACTGTCATCCATTGCACTTATATAAAAGCATACATACATGTATATCTGCATGCATAGTGTACATATTTATATATGCATGTATTTACATATGTGATATATGCATAAGCATACACAATCAAATCCATCGTTACTATTATTTTGAACAAGCTTATCACATTTATAATATTTTCTCGCTAAACTGTTTGGGAATAGGGCCCACAATTCTCACATCTTTTCTGTTGGCCAGTAAATTGCTCCTTGTGCGATGCATCACACCCAGTACATACTCTATGGCCACAGTGAGGCGTCCTTAATCCCACCACTTCACCTTCTCCATGTCACTGAGAGAGCGCCATGAAAAAGGATAATTACATAGTTTTTAGTATTGTGAAAAGAACTCACAGAAACATTAAATAGACTGTCAAAATCTACAGATAACATCTGCTCAAATTTGAGAGACAGGTGGAAGGCAGCGGGGTTACAGTTAATGCAGGGAAGACCAGTCAGCATGGTGGTTAGGAGGATGGTTTTGGAAGCCCGATTCTCCATCCTCTGCTATATTATAGTTGATTAAGCTCATTAATCTCTTTAACCTCAGCTTTCTCTTCTATAGAATGAAGATAATCATAATATTCATCTCATAGAATGTTTTTAAAGTAGATAATACAGATAGCACAGTACCTAGGACAGAGAAGGCCCCCAGTAAATACATGCTATGGATATCATGATTTAAATTATAAATTAAAAACTCAAATATGTTTTAAAGACACCATGTATTATTGGAAATACTACAAAATGTATCTAATTGCAAGACTTAACTTTTACACATACACATATTGAGCATTTAAGTTATTTAAATTAATAGTCCTTATTCTTTAAAATAATGTGGTATCCAGGTAATACTATGGCTTTATGGTTGTTCCCACATGGGTTAGAATTGTAGCTTCTCCACCTGCTAGTTAAATGGCAGAGGACGAGCTATCTAATTCCTCAAAACTTCAGTTTCCTCATCAGACACACACACAGAAAGTAATTCCTACCTTACAAAATGGTTATAATTGTATGTAAACCCTTTAGCAGTCAATGAATGACAGCTGTCACGATTTCTGAGCCCTCTATTTTCCTGATTATCCTAAGGGACAGCAGGTATACAAATTTAATATAAATCTATAGCAGAAAGCTACACATTAGGACACTTTCACAGAGTTTTGCCTCTTTATCTCCCTAGTGACACTCTGTCCGAAGTAAGAGGAGAGTATTTCTTTGGTAACACTCATGGGGAAGAGCGTTCAGGAGGCAATTAGGGGACTCAGTTCTACAGAGTTGGCCAAGTATGAGTTGTCATTACAGGCTGGCTATTGTCTTGTTTCCTGCAGTTTTACAATTGCCACACTGTAGGATGGCAATGTTTTTATCTCCATGATGGGCTGATTGTAAGGAAAAGCTGCACGGCCAGACCGATGTGCCAGGTGTCTGCTCTAATGACTCCAAGTGTTACTACTTTTTTAAAAAGACAGGTAGAGATGTGGAGGGGAAACAAGGGACCACGGAGAGACCAGATATAGCCAAAGTGTATTTTGTTTGGGCAGGTTCTGCTTATCTTCCCTGGGATCAGAGGAATTCAACCAATGTCTGCCTGGAGCAATATAGTTGACAATTACTTAGCAACATCTGAAACCCAGTGCAGTTCCTCTTCCTTTTGTCCACTGAGGGAGCAGTGAGGAAGTGAGAGAAGATATACAAAGAGTTATAAAAAGACAAAACTAAAGTTATAGGTCATTCAGTTCATTTTTCCCTACCTAAAGTATAAAATTGGAGCCATTATTCATTACTCCAACCTGCACCAGAAACTGTGAAAAAGTCAGGGGTTATAACTATGACTAGGACAAACATATAAATATAAATATAAACATAGTACTTGACCTCAAGAGACTTATGTGCTAGAGGTTTATCAAACAAACAAAATGCAAAAGAAAGAAAGAAGTAACATAATTACAAATTGAAATAATAACTTCAAGCCTTAAAAAAAAAACAAGAGAATCAGAAAGGAAGGTTACTTATTGTTGAGAGAGAGACCCAGAGGAGTCGTCATTAAGTTGAGATCTGAGGGATAAAGGTTTTAGGCTGAGGGAGGAGGATGTGCATGGACCTGAAGGAACTAAGTGTGAAAAAGGGCCTGAGGGAAGAAGTTAGTGACTAAAGAAGAGTGAGTAATGTGGGGAGTGGAAAGATGAAGGTGGAAAGTAGTCCAGAGCCAGCTCATGCAAGGCCTTTGGGTCATGATTCATATTGTTAGTGGACTCGGAAACCATCTTAGAAGCAGAAAGATGTGATGTGATTTAGACAATCCAGCAGAGCAATCAGAGGACAGGCTCATGAGACAGATTACTGAGGCTCAAATCTTGGTTCAATCATGTATCAGCTGAGTGGCCTTAAGCAAGTAACTTTGTTTCCTCATCTGCAAAGAGCAATAGTAATAGTATTCACTCATTGTTTTAATGTTTAAATGAATTAATTCATAGGAAACCCATAGAACAGTGACAAAGACATAAGTACTCAACAAAAATTAGTTACACACATACACACAAACGAACTGAATGTTTATGTCTGCCCGAATGAATCCCTGTGTGGAAATCCTAATCCTCAGTGTGACAATATTAGGTAGTGGGTCCCCTGGGAAGTAATTAGGCCATGAGAGCAGAGCCCGCATGAATGGAATTAGTGCTCTTATAAAAGGGACCCCAGAGAGCTCTCTTCTCCTTACTCCCATGTGAGGACTGAAATGAGAAGATAACAGCCTGAAACCCAGAAGAGGATCCTAACCAGAACCCAATTTATTTTATTGATAAACATCCATTCTTCACACGGTGTTTTGTTATAGCAGCCCAAACTGACTAAGCCAATATGGGAAATAATTTTCACTCTTGTGGGGTTCTTGCTCTTGCAGTATGGACAAAGAACCAAGCACAAGAAGAAGGAGAAGCAGGAGGACACATGAGGAGAGCGTGTTTAGTAAAACAGGCTAGAAATACTGCAGGCCTGAAATCAGAGGGCAGAGGTGGAGATGGTGAGAAGGAGGTGGATCAAGATACAGTCTGGGCACAAATCACTGGATTTCCTGATGAAAAGATATAAAAGTGAGGAGAAATTAGATCAAGAATAGATCTTAGACTAGTCAAAATAGCCAAGAGGCGGCAACAAACCAAATGTCCATCAATGGATGAATGGACAAACTGTAGTATATACATATGATGAAATATTATCTAGTCACAGAAAAGAATGAAATACTGAAACATCCTATAACATAGATGAACCTGCGAATATTATGCTAAGTGAGAAAAGCCAAACATAAAGGATCAAATACTGTATGATTCCATTTATGTAAAATACACAGGATAAGTAAAGCCACACAAGCAAAAAACATACTGTTGGTTGCCAGGAGCTCAGAGGAGATATCAGAACTCAATGCATAAAATTTAAAACAGTGGAAATGCACAACATAAGTAAGGAGAGAATTTAGGCAACAGTCAAGCTAAAGATCTAGGGCAGGCTTTGAAATGCCGACATTTAAGAAGAGAACCCAACAAAGGAAATTGAGAAATAAAAGAAAATTCTAAAAAATAATCCAGGAAGCCAAGAGGTAAGCATGCTTCAAACAGGTAGAGTGCCAACTTTGACAAATATTGCTGACAAGCCAAGTAAGATGAGTGAGGAAGAACCCATTGGATTTGACAACCTGAAGGTTGGTGCTGGCTTTACCAGACAGAAGAGGCATAGAAACACATTGCACTGGTTTGAACAGTGGCATAAAGATGAAGAGGTAGAAGTGGTTTATTTGGGTACTCAAAACTTTGCTTATAAAAGGAAAGCAAAAAAAAAAAAAACACAGCAGAAACTGAAACAGTATATGTGGTTATATGAAAAAAACAAGTATTAGAAGATGGGAAGTACTATAGCATGTTTGTATGATGATGGGAATGATTCAGTGAATGGTGAGATGTGACTGTGGAGGGAAAGCATGAACCACTCAAGGAGCAAAGTCTTTGGTAGCTCAGGAGGTAATGAGATCCAGAGCAAAAGTGGAGAAACATCCCTTCTTGAAGGAGGAGGAGCAGTTCCTTCATTGCAGAGGAAGGGGAATTTGGATGCAGATAGCTGGCAGGTGTGGTGGTGGGAAGTGGAGTGAGTTCATTGCCAATGACTTCTATTTTCTTAATGAAGTATGAGTCTGCGTCATTAGTAAGAGGACAATGTGTAGGAGATTTGAGGAAAAAGGAGATGATTTGGTGCAGTCATCATGTAGAGATGAAGAAAATTAATAGGATTCCTAAGCATCATCCCTAAGTACCTGCTTGAGGTTTCGGAATTCTGCATTAGTCAGCTTGGGCTTCGTGATTGTCCCCAACAAAGTTACTTCAAGGTTTGAGCAAGGGAAAAGCAAGGAAGAGTCCTGCAACCTTAGAATAGCCTTTATGATTCACCCTGGGCCTATCATATTCCACTTCCTGCTTATTGGCTAGCAAGCACTGAAGGAAGTTCAGTAAGTCCACCTGTTAAATATAGAAGGCGAGAAACATCAGCATCAAGATACTCTGTGACTCCACAGCTGCCAGCAGTGGTAACAAGGTTATGTCCAAATCCTTGGCCCCAACTAGCCAATGAATCCAGAAACAGTCTTGTAGCCACACTTGCACTGCTGATCATAAAGGGTTGCCATGGAAATCGCCATATTAAAAGGGCCAAAGTTGTTTCAGGAGCTGGAGTGCAGCCTCACAAAGTCAGTGTGAGATATGTCTCAATTAAAAGATAAATGATAGAATAAATAGAAAGGAATGTAGTTGTGTTTCTTTCCAAATGTACTACTGTCTGTCTAAATTCTGTCAAAACAAGTTCCAAGTAAGTGGAGTCTGAATTAATCACCTGATAAAGGGAAACGAAGAAAGTTAAAAACTATAGGTCTTTCTGAAATCACTAAAATAAAAAGTAGGATAAGAAAGGTTGTATATCCATGATGTCAGAAAAGGCTTTAGCATAGGTTAATCAAAGAAGGAAAATCATAACAACTGAAGCTGTCATTATGGACCAGTTGAGTCCTCTGTTCTGTCCTTTCAGAGTTTTCCTGTCTTTGTCTTTCTTCATAACATTTAGCAAGGCTCACACATCCTCCCTGCCTCTCATCATCTGTCCACACCTACTCCTCCTTCAAGAATACACTGTCTTTTCTTATTCATGCTTCATGTGTCAGTTTAACAAACTCCTTAAAAAGATGTTTCTATATGCCATACAACCCAGTTTAGTACTCTGCCTTTTACAGACTGTGCTTTCTTGAGAATACCTATTACTAATATAATTATGTTTTGCTGGGGGGGGACATTGTTAAATAGCTATTTCTGCTAACCACCACATTCCCAAATCTTGGCATATATCCCAGCACACAGAGACCAGTACATAACTGTAGAAGGAAAAAAAGAAAGGAAAGGAGGGAGAAGTAATAAAAAAGAGGGAGGAAGGACACCAGGAAGGAAGGGACATCCCTTGAACTTCAAAGGTTTTCTCCTTCCTTTGAATCCACAGGAAATTGTTCCTGTGCCCTGAATTTAATACTTAAATATATACTGCTCTGATGCTTCTCTTGTATTTTCCAATATGCAAATATTGCACATAGTAGATAGTTAAATGTACAAGACATACCATTTACACCTAAGAAAATAAGAAATCCTATATGCTAAGAGTGGTGTCAAACATGCTGCCAAATATGCTGATAATTTATTGTGAATCTTTCAGGCTTTTCACTGAAATATTCTTGAACATGCCTCCCCATGAAATAAGGTACTAAATCTTAAATGTCTTAATTGCAATGTAACAGTAGCAAGAGGCTCCTACTCACTTCTTTGCCCTCGTCGCTCATCACTCTCTATTTCACATTTTAAGCTCTAGCAATTCTGAACAATCCATAGCTCCTTGGAGGCTTTTCCTTTCCTCTGACTTCAATCTCTTCTTCCCAGGACCAAATTCTACTCACTCAAGACTCACTAAATCTCTCCCATCTGTCAGGAAGTCCTCCAGCGTCCCCCACCCAACCACCACCACCTCTGTTCTTCTAGCTGACTTACTGTGGGTCTCCAGTTCACTGCAAGGCGATGTCCTGTCATTTTGGTGTTCTCCAGACTTAGTGCGTGGGTTGAAATGCAGCAGCTGCTCAATAGATATCTGGGGACTGAGCTGTCATTCATTATGAAGCAACACCCCTCATGAGACTTCACTCAGCTTTTCTGAATATTCCTTCCAGGTCAATTATTGTAATTTATAGGATGGCCACATTATGAGAGAGGCCTAGTACCTATCAAACATAGATTTTTCACATTAAATCATCCTTTAAAAAACACTTACCTTGATTATACAAGCCTGTCTCAGATATTTTACAAAATTATTTATTCCTGTCAAAATTGCATCAAGAATAGCATACCTATTTTATCCATTGAAAGTGATATCAGCTTCCACCACACAATAAGAAAAAAATGGTATTTAAGAGGACATCTTGATATAAAAATGCATGCCTTTAGTACAAGGTAAAGCTAACATATTTTATTTATCACTTTTTTCTTTCTTCCTCACCCTGTTTCTTTTGTCCAACCATTTTTCTTTTCGTCCTTCTCCATTTCCCCTGTTTTTGAGTCACCAATGACAAATGGGTAGTAAGTTTGTGGACTCCTTTTCTAGCACGAGGACTTAGGCAGCAGGGAGCATAGACTGGGAATGCAGGTTGTATTTTCAGGTTCTAAATGACACCAAATAAGAAAATAATTGCAATTGTAAAACTGAATAGAGGCTTCCTTCACCTTTCAATAACCCCCATGCCATCTTTAGTGCAAAATGCCAAATAAGGATGAGAGAGAGGGCAAGGAAAAAATAACACCAAAAGGATTTTCCGCTGGGACATTATAAGCAGCATGAAGGAAGCCTGAATTAAATTTCAGTCAACAGTACTGACCCACAGCGGACAGGATGGACAAAAGGCAATTAGGACCTCTGGCAACGCCAGCTGAGGATCTAGCCAGAGGGCAGAGTGCCTTCCATCCATTTGGGAGTGCAGGCTGAGCCACTCCTGGGGGAAGGGACCATCCCCAGGGAAGTTGTCTATGACTCAGTGACTGCCAGCAATGATGTGTGGGAAAAGCAAAGAATTTTTTAAAAGAAAGATGAGCCAGTAAAGAAAATGACTACCCCAAATGTGGTGGCGACAGCAGCACTTACTGGCACCTACAGTCAGAAAAATCCGTTCACCTTTTCAAGTGTTATTTATGAGGCAGCTATTCTGCATAAATCATAGTCTTTAAATAAGCATGTTCTTCCAGATTCTCATAACCTCATACGTAAAGTGTTCCTAACTGGTTTCTTTGTCTCTAGTCTCTCTATGTCCCATCGATCCCGCACATAAAGCCCAGGAAATTCTTTCTCCTACACAACAGTGGTTTTAAGCACAAGCTTTAGAGTTAGAGTGGATTCAAATCCTGTCTCCACAATCTATATCAGCCTTGTGATCTCGGGCAAGTTAGTTCAACTCTCTGAGCCCCCGTGTATCAGTCAGCTTGGGCTAAGGGGCAGAGACAAATGTACTCCAAACTTTCATAGTTTGAACCATCACATTTCTTGCTTGTGTTTACATCCATCGGAGCTCTGAAGCTATGCTCTGAAACCTCTTCATTCTGTGATGGGAGCTAAAGGTACAGCTTCATCTGGGTCATGCCAGCCAGTGTCACAGGGAAACCAGGCGGTGCTCTTAAAGCTTTTGCAGAGTCCTCATCTGCAAAATAACTTTCTCACCCTTTCCTCCTGAATACCATACCCACCTCCCTTTCGAATACAAAATGTTCAGGCCAGCAAAACCAAAATATAATTTGCTATCTTCTGCCCAATAATTGTCTGATGTTTCATATGCAGTTGTCTTAACTGATAGAGAGTAATGGAAAACCATTACCCTCTATAGCCATTCAAATGTTCATCCAAGGAGCAAACATGCAGAAGCAGAGCACTATCATGCCATGTTTTGCACAGACACACAAGTGCCTCCCACACAGATTGACATAGTGGAGAAAAAAGAAGAGGAAGTGTATGTACACAAGGGCTTGAACCAAATCAAACGTTTTGGGATACACTTGATTACCTGCACTCACAGTCAATAATTGCTAGAAAATTGCCTGACCCAAGATGGATGCCATCACGCAGGGCAAATGGAGATCATTTCCTTCTGCATTGATTGGTGCTTCAGTTCTGTTTATGCCCCCACCTGCCTGGGCCTTGGTGTAAGTAACTAGATATCATACGTTTGAAACAGGCCTTTCATTTGGATCACTGGGCAATGAATGCAACCAACAGGAAGTTCAGTGATTCAGATAACTTGTTTTAATTGAAATCAACGCCAACACAAGGAAAACTGCTGGGAATGGCCATGTTATGCTCTGATGGAATATTGTCATGGTCCTTGCCAATGACAACCATTATCGAAAATAACTATTAACTTCAATGGTGATTCATACAGCATTTTCCACAATAAAGTTTTTGGGTCAGTGATAGTTTTCAACTAAAAAAAAAGTAAAATTTTACTTCTTTGGGTCTCTATTAGATTTTAGTCATAGACTCACGTTCAATTCCAGTTTGGACTCCCATTAAATGAGAAGAGACATTTATCCACCCTAGTCCCTCTCCTGCCAATCCTTCTCCATTCCTACTTTTCCACTCTCACCCCAAATTAGATCTAGTGAAAAAGAGACTAACTGTAATAACTAATATTTATTGAGTATCTTACAGATTCAAAGCCTTTTCAGTCCAGGGGTCAGCAAGCTTTGTCTAGAGAGTAAATATTTTAGGCTTTGTGGGCCATCCCATTTTGATCATAACTACTCACTTCTGCTGATGTAATACAGACATGTAGGCAATACATAATGAATGGGTATCCCTATGTCCCAGTAAAACTTTATTTACAAAAAAAAAAAAAAAAAAGCAGCAGGCTGCATTTGGACCACAGGCCATAGTTTATGGACTCTATTCTAGACTTTATATGTATAATTTATCTTCATTGAGGGTTACTGTTCTTATTTTATAGATGAGACTGATGCCCACCCCTCAAGTTTCCCCTCTTATAAGGGGTGAAGCTATGTCTAATACCAAAGGCAGGTTTATCACCAAAGCAGCCTATGCTTTTTCCATTTTGCCACTCTACTGCCTGACACATAAGGCAACTGGGCAGCCCAGAAAATAGCAGAAGCTTCAGCTCTGGGTCTAATTATTTACAAATGCAGCTGCTAGTTTGAAGAGTTGTTGAACTTTTCTCTCTTGGTGATCCAATGTACACCCAGCCAAATTTTTTATGATGCAAGATATGTAAGGTGTCAGATGCCACCTAAAATAACCACTGTCAGATCATGTAAACTCATAAATAAGTTTGCTTCCCGTGGCCCCTGGAGCCTCCAATCCAACACAACAGGTCAAGAATTAGGCCAAATTTAAAGGGTACTTGAGAATTATTGTTTGTTTTTTTTTTATTCCTGAGGTTCTATTGGGTTCCATTGGTCTATATTTCTGTCTTTACATGAATACTACATTGTTTTTATTACTGTAGCTTTGTAATATGTTTTGAAATTAGGATGTGTGATACCTCCAATTCTGCTGAGAATTATCTATTATCTCAGAAATACCATACTTATAACATCCATGTGTTCAATGCCCACCATAAGGATGGAGGATGAGGTGTCTCTATCCCTAGGGCTTTGCAATGCAAGTAACATATAGGAAGTCTTCAAGAAAAATTTGTGCTATCTTCATTTATTATTGATATAATAACATTATTTATTATACATCAAACTATAATATATTATTATAATTATATAAATTATAATACACCACACATTATAATATATTAAATTTTATATCGCATAATGATATAATTATTTACATATGATAAATTATATATTATATTTAATATATACATAAAATTAGTTATTATTAATGAAATAAAAGTAAGATATTATTTCTGTTCTCTGTGAGCTGACACTTTAAAAACAGAAAAAACAAATATAAACAAATAGTATAGTCTGACTTTCATTATTGCCTAAAATCAAAAGAGAATTAAAAAACGTTGTAGTTGTTCAGAGAAGAACAGAGATCTTAACTCTCTTTTCTGTAGCCACATCTTCCTAGAAGAGAGTGTCACTGAAGCTAGGTCTTAGATGCCAGTTCTTACCTGAGCAGGATTAGGAAGGTGGAGATACTGGAGGAACGGCTTTTTGGGCAAAAGAGACATGGTAGGCAAAGACAGGGATGTGGAAAAAAGTGAGGCATCTTGGTGGAAGCTGCTTGGTTTGATTAGAGAGTATTGAGCAAGAGAAGGGAAATAATAAACAATAAGGCTAGAAAAGTAGATTATGAGAAAGTGTGAATTGAATGATAATATAAAATTTTTGAAATAAAAACTAATAATGGGACATGTATTCCCAAAGAGAAAATATTTCAAAATTTTTATTTTCTCCGAGAATGTGGAGATATTTTCTTAATTCAAAGGGAAATTGACAGGGGGGAATGGTGCTGAATTGTAATAAAGTAGAAAAATTCTCATCTTAAAGTAGAATAAACAATGTCACTAAATAATCATCTGTAGAGTTGTTTGCTAGATGTGTGAATTTGCATTTATTCCAATTTAACTTATATCTTGGGAGGTACGACAACTTCATAAGGTAGGAACTGAATCTACTTTCCCCCACTGTTGCATTCTTAGCACCTAGCACAGTGCCTGGTATGTGGCAGGTGTCCAATAAATTTTTAAAGAAACAATGAATAAAGTAATGCTGTTATTCATATTCATAAAGAATAAGTATTTTTTCTTATTTCTTGGTTTGAGTAAATATACATCAGCTATGTGAAAGGCATCTGTGAAAATCATAAATAAAATTTCTACTGAAATACACAATAAAGCAAATATCATTAGATAAAGGTCCTTGACTTGATTTTAGTGTTAATTAGTAAAAGAATCCATTAAACCTGGGTTCTTATTTTAAAATCAAAACCCTTTGAAATAAGCCATATGTGAGAGGTCCATAGAGTTCACTATTTTCTGATAACTACAAATGACCTTAACATAGAAAGAATTCTGTTCTTAAATCAAAATGATGATCGTCAGCCTCCCAATTTTTCTTCTACCTCACCAGCAGCACCTACCCCTGTCTGACCTCTGCTCCAGAGTTACCTTCTTCACGTATGATCATGCTTTTACTACTTCGTAATACCAGGTTAAAGGGTCATTTTTCAATAAATTATTTGCAAAAGCATACTAACTATATTCCAGCAAAAGTGTTACAACAGCATAAGGTAAACTGAGGCCTGCAGTCTAAAAGGTTGTGATGGGAATTCCTATGTCTGTCAAGGCTAGTCTTTGAGGTCTAGACTGAGGCAAATAACTCCCAACATTTCCTAATCACTGAAGCTAAAGCAGGATTTCCATGCCAAGCAGGCAAAGCATAATCCTTAGAGACACTCTCGCCTCACATTAAGATAATGAAACCCCCAGATGGTGGCTTGTTATTTCCATACGGCACAAGCAAGTATCCAATGTCGCCCAGGAATGAAACTGAAGCTTGAGAATGGCTGAGAGCAGTGGAACTTTCACAATAAATGTGTGTGTCTGAGGTGGGGGTGGAAGGTGTCTGTCTATCTTTCTCTCTCTCTCTCTGACATTAATTTAGTTGTGTACTTAACAAAATATTTCTTGGTGGTAGTGTTTACATTGGTGGTGGATGTCATTCCACTGCAACAGTTAGCTCCTGAGGTTATCACAGTGGCTCTGTCTGACCAGTGTGGCTTCCAAATGTGGAGGTGGAAATTAAATGGAATTTATGTAGCAAAGCTGCAGGGATAATTAGTAATTCAACACACAGCTGTTCAGGGCAAGGTCAACAGGAGTAACATAGCATCATAAGATAACCATTTAAGGGGCTGTATGAAATGAGTGGGTGGCCTAGGCTCAGCTCTGCCCAGGTACCAGTTCCCACACCCCAGGTTCAGGATAGCGTCTAAGTTTCAAATGCACACAAACAGTCACACACACAGCTCTGGCTGGGTTCAGTTAGCCACGAAAGCTCCGCTAGACCAGGGCTGGAGCACCTTCTGGGTAAATACAGTCAGTCATTCAATGAAGCTACAAATGTATGACATTTTAAGTGTACTGACCTAACCAAATTATACCAGTTGGCATAATTTTTCAACTTGAATAATTTTTCCATTTCTTTCCCACAATATTGTGGCAAAGGGACTGGATAGAGTATTTGTCCTAGGGAACATGAGATGTTTGGATAGAAGAAGGGAAGAAAGACTTCATACTGAAGTTTAACTAGTGGGAAGAGTAAAACATGACCTTCTATTTATGAAAAAGCTTCAGAATGGCCTGACACCACGAGAGTTCATAAGATTGTTGGGTGGAGCCCAGTCATCTCAAGTTATGAAGTTCTCATCCCTCCTTCCCCCAGCTAGATTCATGAAGGCAATATCAAACCTGTCTTCAATGACGTAGACCATTCTTCCGTGATCAGTAAAATAAATTCAACAAGCAGAGAAAAGCAAAAATGTACGTCATGTTATGCTAAGAATTGCTAATAACTTTTTTTGACACTAACACATCGTAGACATTTAATTCAACTGACATTTGTCACAGGCCTATGGTGTGCTCTTCTAGAAACCCCTTGCCCGGTGCCCAGGTCCATCCAAAGAGAGCCCAAGCACAAGTGAATACATAGATATTTTCAAATTCTTTACAAAAGGGTCCACAAACTGTTCTTGTAAAAAGCCAGACAGAAAATACTTTTGAGTTTGTGGGCCATGCATTAGTCTCTGTCACAACTCTTGGCTCTGCCACTGGAGCCTGGACTCAGGCATGGACAGCACGTCCAGGAAGGGGTGCGGCTGCCTGCCAACAGAATTTCAGTCTGAGACCAGGCAGCAGGGCTGTCGGCAGTAACTTGCCTGCCTACCTATAAAACATGGGAAGTCGCCTGAATATCAGACTCAGAGAGAAAAGAAAAAACAGCCAATGTTCACTATTTTTTTTTTTTGAAACGTCTACCTAATTTCTTTCAGTCATGGCTGTGAAGACATGAATTAACCCCCTTAACCAGATGCAAACACAGAGTATTCTCTGTCAGAGTATTTTATTAATTCATGATTTATGCTTCATCTACTTTCAAAAAGAATCCAAGGTGGCTGTCACTAGGAATATACACATCCAGGCTTACCTACATGGTGTGATTAAAGAGACTTCGCCAAGTAATGTGATTCTAGGTAGAACTGTTTGTCATCAGTTGGAAATTTATATGAGGCAATGGCATGCCTTTCTCTAGCACTGCGTTAAGAGGGGCTGTGCCATGCTTGAGCGGACAAAACCAACAAGAAGAGAGGGCTCCTCAGGAAATGTTCAAAGCATAGCATGATCCAGCAGAGAAAACACTCTTTGGAATAGGGTCTAAGCTAAATTTAGTCAGTATGAAATCACAGCACTGTCCATTGTTAAAGGGGAGAGAACAGGAAAGAATAAGAATACTAAGCTTTTTTTGATAAATTACTCTATGCCAAGCATAGTATTTTAAAATGGGATATCCATTCAATATTTGCAATGTTCCAAAGCAAGTATGTTTGACCACATATTCCAGAAAAGAAAAAAATAGAAACATTTTTCCCCAAATTTACGTAACCAGTAGTCCTTGGAGTTGGAATCTGAGCCCAGCTCACTCTCACTCCAAACTGTATAGTTTTCTGTTACATACTACTGCCTCTTAGACACGGAATATCAGCATTTTTCCCATCTTGAGTCAAAAATCCTCTTCCTTCCTTCTGCTTCTTTTTACATGTGATATGTTCTTATTCTCTACTCATTGTTAAACCAGGTCATAATCAATATGACTTTAAACAAAACTCAGTCCTCTGACTGGTATATAGTCTCTCATGTTTGAAGTTACTTGACCACCAGTAACCTTATAGGACATGTGTCAAAAATTATATCCCCTCTCTTTTCTCACTCAGTGGACTAGGGCTGGCTTCCAAATAGTCCATAACTCTCATCTATTTTGTTACAAATCAGACCTGATAGTATACTAATAACAAGAAGAATAGGTATACTTTACTGTATACCAAGTATGTGCCAGTTAGTAATCATTCAGAATCCTTTTATACGCTTATGAGGTAGGTACGACTATATCTCCATTTTATGGAAATTCTCTTACTAAGAAAATAATTTGCTCTGGATCAGGCACCTAGTAAGTAGCTGAGCTGGAATTCAAATCTACATCTTTTATTATTTTATTATTTTATTGTTGTTCAATTACAGTTGTCTGCATGTACCCCCCGCTACTCCCCCGACCCCAGCCAAACCCACCTCCTCCCTTGCTTCTACCCCACCCCCTTGGATTTGTCCATGTGTCCTTTATCATTCCTGAAAATCCTTCCCCTCATTTCTCCCATTATCCCCTCCCTTCTTCCCTCTGGTTACTGTCAGTTTGTTCTTAATTTCAGTGTCTCTGGTTATATGTTGCTCGCTTTTTTCTTTTGTTGATTAGGTTCCAAATCTACATCTTCTTAAATTATTTTCAGTTCAGACCTTAGAGAAAAATGGCAAGAATATTCTTTCTGCATATCAGTGTCAAGACCCCCCAGACAGTTGGCTACCTTCTTTTCTATCACTACCTGAGCACATGTTTGAGACCCAGGGGAGGAGCTTAAGGAAGAGTAAGTAGCTGTCTCATTCCAGCCTACTCACTCTTCCTGCTATCTCAGTAATCCCTATAGAAATTGAGGGCTGAAAGTAATAAAAGAAGGAGGAGAAGAAGGAGAAGGATGGAGAGGGGGAGGAAAAGGAGAGGGCAGACATTTTTCATAAGAAATAGGGATAGCTTAGTAAAAAAAGAAAAAAAACCTTTTGACATTTTTCTTTGGAGAATTCAAATTTATTGCCTTGGTCCAAAAGCAATCACAAGTAAAATTAGGATACTGTACTTGCCAGAACCTTTTACTAACATAGAGAAGAATTTGTACAAAACATAAAGGAAGGTGAATAAAATTTATTTTCCTCTTTTTTATTTCCCAACAGCCAGCTCCCCAGAATATCCCTTGATAGATTTTCCAGGGTTTCAAACCTGGGACTTCACAACTTTTTATTGACTATCAGAAAGCCCACATTCTGTGCATTCACCTAAAACTATGAGTCAAAAGACCAACTGCGCATTTTATTACCAAACAGAAACATTTCAGTTTCTCTGACATTGTTACACATAGATTGTTTTTTTAGTCTTTTCTTACAACAGAGTATAATAATGAATCTCTTTTCCTATAAGGAATCATGATATGATTCTTAAACAACAAAGACTGTAACTGTATTAGCAGCACAATGAGTCACCCTATCACTTATATCCTGAATAAATGTGAGATGCATCTGTTGAAACAGAATCTGTGGGCTCCCTTTAATGGGCCAAATGTCCACAAGGACAGAATAGTGGGAGGAAGTGATCCAGCTGCTCAGACTACAAATCCTTTGTCCTTGAAAGAAAAATCAGGAAAGCATCATGTAAAAAATAAATGTTCGTACTCTACCTTGGGAAAAGATTAGCAAAGCTTAGTTAGAACACTGATCATTTGACCACTCACGTTATTTATTCCTCACAGGATGTCTGGCAAGAGTGAATTTTCCCCCCTGCTGTGTTTCTCAAACTATAATTTCAAACTTTTCTAAGGCTTCTTCAGGGAGGCAAAAGACCATATAATCTACCTTCTCTTCCTACACCCCTTGCTACTGCAAAAGAAACCTCACCAAATAAGTGGAAAGAAGGGTGTTGTTGCTGATAAAGGGAAGAGATGAGCGAAATGTTTCTTCATGTCAAAAACAAAATTATAGCATAAAAATATTGTATAAAGTACCTCAGCAACCTAAATCTGCTCATACCATTCCTCAATGACCTTGGGTGATCCGCAAATGCCTCTGGACCAGGCAAGTCTACTTTGCTAGAGGACAGAAGATTTTCATCATGAGAGGAAGTTGGACTAGTGTTTGGGGGAGAGAAAAACGGTTCATGTTCTAAAGTTGAAAGGGAGCATGCCCAAGAATTGCTCCAAGTCCCCTGGGGTTGACTACTCCTTCCTGTCACTCTCACCACCCCCCAATCTCACTGGCAGAGGGAAACAAGGCCACCCTAGAATCTCTGGGAAGACCACGACATAGCTCGCCTCAGCCCTCCCATGTGTGGCCAAAGAGGGAACTGAAAAGCACTAAGGGCTCATTAGAAAAGCTGAATCTCACAGATCACTCACCTTCTCACTCTGAGGGAGTCAGGCTTGATTTCTTTTCCATTGGACGAAAAGCAGTAAAGAAAAGAGAGCTCTCAACTCTGCTGGGGAAAGTGGCAGGACAGCACTGAAGATGACCAAGTAGCTCTGGCAAAGGCTGTAGTGGTTGATGAACACGCACAGAGCTGCATACCTGGGCATTAGCAGGCACAATAAGCCGCTCAGGACAGTGGCAGGCAGCAAGGGTGGGCAACAGGGAAAGCAAACTTGTGATCAGCATGAGCACAAGCCATCTCAGGCACCTCACTCAACTTACCGTGAGTGAAGATGGAGTGGGAAATGAGAAATGGATCCCTTAGGAATGGTGCTGTTGAAATTTGCCACTGAGAAGACCCAGAATGTCTAGGGAGTTTTGTTTATAGGAGGAAGGCCATTTTTATCAGCATCATAATGAGTGTTTATTGGGCATTGGCTTTGGCCCAGGCACTGTGCTCCGCTCTTTGCATGCATTATCCTTCAATCCCTGCAACACCACTATGTGGCAGATACTGCACTTCCCTAAAAGGGTGCGGCTACATTACAAACGAGAAAAAGGAGCCCCTTGGGAAGTTAAGGATCTTGCTCAAGATTATATAACTGGCACATGGCAGAGTAAAGACTGGTCCTCAGGTCTGTTTTACTTCAAAGCTGGCCTCTTGAAACAATGCTGAAGTTCTCCAGCAGCCCTGCCTTTAATCTCTCCTGAGGAATATCATGTATATTCATATGTGTGCATCATTCACGCAACAAAGATCTATGAGGACCTGCTATGTGCCAGGCTCAGTGCTCAGTGTGGGGAAACATTTCTGGACAAAAAGCAGCAGAGTCCCGGTCCTTTTGGAGCTTTCATTCTAATGGAGGAGAGAGGCATTAATCAAATAGTTGTACAAATAAATGCAAAATTGCAACTGTGTTACTTTTTATATAGGACTTTAAAGCAGATGACAGGGTATTTGCTTAGTTTGAGGGTTTTCTACAAAAGGGACTAGTGAATGGACTATGGAAGAATTAGTAGAAAATAACCAGATTAAAAGTGGTGTTGAGAAAAGCATTTCATCTTATACTAAAGCCTGGGTGGAGGGGGGGGTGGAGGGAATAGGACCCTTTGAAGGAAATAAAACAGGAAGAGGCTATTACTGTGACTACAGAGAGAGAGAGAGAGAGAGAGAGAGAGAGAGAGAGAGAGAGTCTATGAAAGATTTTTGAAAAGGAGAATCTTGCATGTTTCAAAGTTGATGGGAAGAATTCAGTAATAATAATGGCCAACATTTATCATTCTGGTTGTATGCAAGACACTGTTCTAAATGCTTTACATCTATTAACTCACTTAATCTTTCTTATAAGCCTCTGAAGACAAAATACTGCACTCTTACTTTTCTCATTACACAGATAAGGAAATGGAAGCACAGAGTTTAAGTAACGGCCCAGATAGTAAATGTCAGAGATCCCGGGTTCTTGATCTTAACCAATATGGAGTCCTACTTCTCTCACCTATAAAAAAGGAAATGAACATAATAGAGAAAGTTTTATTAACAGGTTAAGATGGTAGTACTTAAATACCAGTGCAGGTAAGAATCAGTAAGGGTGCTCATTAAAATTCATATTCCTGTGCCTTATCTATCCCCTAGTTTCTAAAACAACAGATCCAGCCTTTTTTTATGCTAAGTCCAGATGATTCTGCTGCAAGTGCTCCAGGGTCAAAACTTCAAAAAATACCGCTTTGCTTAACGACTCGGCAGGATGGGTACACACATAGTGGTCAGTATGGTTGGTACAGGAGCCTGAGAGAGTTTCCCTCCAAGGCTCCTATTTATCTTGTGAAGGATAGTATAGCACACACACAAATAGTACGAGATAAACATTGGTATCACCTGAAAGACTCTCATCAAGTAGGAAAGGACTGAGAACAACCCACCGCCCTGGGGGATGGCTCCATTACTTGTCCACTTTTGCCCCAAGAGTGGCTTAAAAAGGCTTTATGTCT
This sequence comes from Glossophaga mutica, assembly GCA_039655065.1. Taxonomy (NCBI): domain Eukaryota; kingdom Metazoa; phylum Chordata; class Mammalia; order Chiroptera; family Phyllostomidae; genus Glossophaga; species Glossophaga mutica. Next base: position 83,780,960 of record CM077304.1, read on the forward strand.
CCTCCTCCAGTGATTGCAGGAGTGAGTGCATATCTCAAAAGAGCAATAGAAAGGCCAGGTAATTAAGGAAATGGTAGATGACCAGTAGAGATAAACTGTCTGGAAAGGATACTGCTGGCTAGAAGTCCTGTAAGAGGAGACCAATAAGATCCACTAGAGGAAAAGATATATTAATGCCTAAAAGGGAGGTGAACAGATGACTTGATTTATTTACAGTGTCCTTGTTTAAAACATTTTTATCCCAGAATTAATTCCAAGAACTTCCTACTGGCCTCCCAGTACACTGAGATTCACATCTGAAAAATCAACAGGGACCACGGGGAACATCTGTGGTCTTCAACTTACACAGCTAATGGCCTTTCCTCAACTCTTACATCACCAGGGGACCCAAGCCAACACAGGCTATAAGGATGTAACCGGCTGCAGGGAAAACATTCATCATCAGGGGCAACTGCCCAACTCCTAAGTATTCAGCTATGGAGGAAAGAAAATTCGGCTTAAGGGAGATATCAACAGTTGACTTGTGTTAGTTCTTTCCTCTGTCCTTCTCGTTGCCTGTTTCAGCTACTCCCAAGTAGCAAATCTGTAACTGGAGTCAGATATGAAGTTCGGGAAACTCCCAACAATTTTTGTATTTAGAAATTTGTAATCCACATATAACACAAGTGCTTTGTTTAGCTAACAATTTCCACTGCCTACTCCTCATCATCCATAAATAATTTACCCGGCACCTTTAACTGAGGAAAGAGACCTACCTTGAGTTTAACTTTGTCTCTCCATAGCCTGGTACCATGAACCGAACTAGTCAACATTCAGGTGTTTAGGAAAGAAGTAAGATTTCTTGTCTCCAGTTTCGAATGTAGGGAACCTGGAAGTCTCCATTACATCTTAGCAACAAACAAAATGCTAAACAGGTTTTTAAAAATCAATAATTTTTGGATCTATAAGAAAAGGGAGGACACAGGGAAACTGCTGTCCCAAGAGTGAGAAACAGACAAGGAAACAGGGAGTCACCACCTGCAGGAGCAGAAACCACCCTAGGAAACCTGAACTGCAATTCACAAATTGCTGGAGGTTCGGTACGGACAGCTCTGAGAGCTAAAAACTTCAGAAGGACCCAGTCATAGGGGCTCCCCACACTGTTGTTAGGAGTAAAAGAGGCACCTCCTCTCCCATGAATGTGTACTAGGTGCAAAATGTAGCATTGCTGTCTCCAACGCCTCATGAGTTTTGGGAGAAGAAGGGACAATCCACTGATTAAATTGAACTGGAAACAGAACTTCCCTAGGTAACCAGGAAAAATGTCCGTGAACTCAGGCCAAACCAAAGCTGCCATTCCTGGCCTCGTGGGCAGCCAGCCCACCCTTTAGGAAGTGCCTCAGACAGGACTCCGCTGTGTTTCTCCAGCGAAGAAGCTCCTGTAGGTCACTGCGTCTCCGGCCCTGTCACCACCAGAATAGCCAGAGAGCTCAGCCGTCTGTGCCCCTCATCCCATCGAGGGGAAGAGTCAGAAATTCCTATTTAAACAACCAGTGTTGATGGAAAAACAAGAGTAAGAGGAAAATTACAGGATAGCCCAAAGGGTTATGGAAAATCATTTAAAATACATATTCACAATACATAATGTACAAACACATATAATATAAATATATACCTAATGCATTATAAAGACAAGGTCTGTCCAGAAGATACCCAGCCATGTAATATGAAAAATAGAGAGATTTATAGGAGAGGATACAAGATACAAGAAACACTGTATATAGGACAATATTGCCTCAGTCCCCTTCAAAGTAGGCACCTCGGGACCTCACACAGTTCTCCCAATTGCCATCAGCTACCCTGTTGTATTTTCCTGAATCCTATCAACAGTCTGAAATCTCTTCCCTTTCAAAGGTGATTTTAGTTTTGGGAAAATCCAGAAGTTGCAGGGCACCAAATCTGGGTTGTAGGGGGTCTGAGTCACCTGGGTGGATTTCATGTTTCTCCAAAACACTCTGCATAAGACGTGATGCATGAGCAGGGGTGTTGTCATGAGGTAGCTGCCAATCACCAGTTACCATAGCCGTGGCCTTCTGAATCATCAGCATAGTTTCCGCAGATGAATGTTCAAGCTTAACGCAAAATTTGATACAGATTCATTGTTCTACTCACTCAATCATTTTGAGTGTGACAACCACACAGTACACATGCCCGCTCAACGGTGTCTACTGCCCCCACTGACTAGTACAGCGAAGTCATCATTGTTCACAAATGTGCATTCCAGTCCACTCTCCTTTGCTGCCAGGTCACATTGATGTCCTGCAAACCATTCTTGTTATGTGAATGATGGCTAGACTTTTTCTGGGCAGACTTTATATGTATACATATATGCATGCATATATAGGTGGGTGTGAATAATTATATATAATATATACATTTATACACACACACGTAAAATATTGCCCTCCCTTCTACCTAACACATACTGGCTTTTATTTCACAGTGCTTCAGAGCATAACCAAAAGATTCAAGAGAATTACAATTAAAAATGCAGAACAGATTTTAGTAGGATGGGTGGTTGTCGAAACTTGATTTGTAAGGCCAGTCGTAAAAGCTGATCCAGCCCACAGTAAATGGGTGACTGAGGAAAGAAATGATTTGGCAATAGCTTCCAAAATCCTTCCATCTCCAAACATACAAGTTCAACAACCCACGCTGTTCCCTTATTCTTCCTCCAAATAGGAAGAAACACTTCTGGTAAGACATCTGTTTTAGCTCCCAAATGCCCTCAGAACACACTGAACAGCATGGGACCTGCACGCTGGGAGGAAACCAGAGTGGGGAGGAACATGCCCGGGACCACTTCGGTGGTAGGCAGTTCCTCCTGTGACCAAGGAGAGCACCTGGCTTTGAAGTTTAGAGAACTTTATCCATGGCACACTGACTTTTTACATACTTTGATTCTCCAAGATGTTAAGAGATGTGCTAAGGATAAACTTCCCTCCACAAAGAAAAAGGGAGAGTCGAGGCAGGAGATATAGATGTGTGCATTTTCCTGTCACCACAAATAACCCCCTAGTGATAGAGCAGTCTGTGGTCCTACCCCTGAAAAGAGAAACCTCTGCTTTCTTTACGATAAAAACATTGCTAGGACAAGTGTGTTTGTGAAGTGTAATTCTCCTTAGCTGATTGCAAGAGCCTTTTTACAACCAGAGACAGGCATTGCCTGTCCCAAAGCAAACATGACAAGCACACTGCGGTTCTGCCAGCTTTTTCTGTTATTTTCTGTCTCAGAGGCACCCGACCTGACTTCTGTCTTTACTGGCTGGACTATTGTCACAATGTTAGAACTCACATTTAACTAAAGGTAAAAATCACCAATGCAAATAGCTGGTATTTAAGCAATTCTAAATAAAGGGCTTCTCCCATGGGATCATATGCTAGGAGCTCAATATGACATAACTGAAGCCAGCTGAAAACGGAGAACAAAAAAAGCCCTTTGCTACTGCAGTGCTCACCATTGCCCCTGTTGGGTGCTCGAAACTCTCAGCAGCCTGCCCACACCTCCCTCTCCAAGCATCACACACATTTCTTCATACCAGGTTCTCTTCTTCAGTCATATCAAGCTTCTTCTTGCTTTCTGTTCACCATGAATTTATTGCCTCACTGGTTCTTTTTAACCTGTCTCTCTATGCTCACCATTGCAATTCTAACCAGTGTGAAGAACTTGCCTCCTTGAAAACATGAGACTTTAGACCACTGGATTTTCCCTTATTGGACTCCCATTGTACTGTCTCTTGCATACAATGAATTGATCCTTCAAGCAATTCTGTTCCCTAGCTATCAGTACTATACAACCAATTGTTCCCCTCAAATACAATATACCACGGGTGGCAAACACAAGGCCCATGGGCTGAATCCAGCCCTCCACCTTATTTTATTTGGCCCAGCACCTTGTTTCTACCCGGCACAGAGCTCTCACTTAACTGTTAAGGAGTAGTCACATTTGTACAGTCCTAATATTGTATTCGGCCCTTTGAAGGCAACCGTGAGGCTGATGTGACCCCCAGTGAAAATGAGTTTGACACCCCTGCAATATACTATACTATACAAGCAATTGCTTCCTCAAATATATGTAAATAAATCTGTCAACAAAGAATATTATATGTGATATTTTAAAAAACATGTTAACAGATAAAGAAAGATGGGGGTGGCAGACATTGTAGGTGGGTGATCAGGGAAGACATCCTTACTTAAGCAGGATACATTTGAAATGAACAAAGGGAGCCAGCCGTGTAAAATGCTGGGAGAGGAAAGTGGAGAAATCCAGAGAGCAAATTAAAAAGGTCTGAGGGGAAAACAGCTAGTGCTCCTTAAAGGAACAAAAATAAGGCAGTGTGTGATGGAGAAAGCGGTAGTGATGACTTCAGAAGAGAAGGCCGTGGGAGATGGTGTGGGTCCGTGCTGGCCAGATAAACAGTTTGGGTGTCATTCTAAAAACAGTGCAAAACCTCTGGAAGACTTAAATCCCAAGGAAGGGATTCTAGCTGGTTTATGTTTTCAGCAGATCTCTTTGCTCCTGGTGTGGAAAATAGATTGCGGAAAGTAAGGCCAGAGCCTAGAAGCTGATCTGTTGAGATTCCAAGTGAAAGCCCCAGGGTGATAGCCTTGGAGAAGTAGTCCAATTGGTGACACCTTCTGAAGAGAGGTGGCAAGATTTGGTGTTGGATTGAACACAGGTTATAAGGGAAATATATTGATCAAGAATAATTGCTAGATTTGGGGCCTAAGCCACTGGACATCACGCAGCCTTGATGGACCAGTGTTTCTATTACATCTCAGTCAGTAAACGTATCTACCAACCATTGAATACCTACTATGTATTGTTTTAGCCATTATTTATAATTGTTACATAAGCTTGGAAGGTAAATATTGCGACCAGTATTTAAGAGATAAGGAAAATGAGCTTCAAAATCTTAACTAACTTATCCCAAATCACACAGCTAAGGTAGTTTTCAAATAACACGCAACATACTGTCTCTGCCCAGTTACAACCCCCTTTACTGCCCGCTGGCTGCTAGATGGGCATTGACACTGAAGCACCTCCTTCCACTGTGTAGGCAAAGAAAAGGGACTGGACAGAGAGGCAATGAAAGTGAACTTCACTTCTGTCTAGACAGTGGGATTACATAATTTTTTGTGTTTATTTACATATTTCTGGGAAGTATTGTCTGTTTTTTATTGTTTGTTTTTTGTTACATTTTCTATAAAGAAAATTCAGGAATCTAATACCAGGTCTAGAGACACCAAATTCAAATTCCAGCTCTACACCCTAATAGTTATACAAAGGGGGACACAAAAAAGTGAAATTTATTTATAAGAAATTGTGTATTTATTTTTATATATTTAAACTTCAGTCACCTTCAAAGTACTCTCCATTTGATGCAATACGCCTTTCAAGATGTTTTTTCCTTGGCTCAGAACAGTTTTGGAACTCATCGATTTTGATGCCTTTTAGTGCTTCTGCCATTTTTTGTTTCACCTCCTTCACATCAGCAAAATGTTTCCCTTGGAGGACTTTCTTCATCTGGGGAAACAAAAAAAGTCACTTGAAGGGAGATTGGGTGAATAGTGGGGTGGGACATGGGGGTCAGGCTGTTTTTTGTCAAAAACTGCTGAACACTCAGTGTGGTGTGGGCAGATGCACTCATAAATCACCCATCATGAAATGGGCAAATGCCTTGAAAGAGTCTTCAAAAAAAAATTCACTGAAGCTAACACGGCCTCTCACAACAACACCAGCTGGGTACACTGGTACAGATGGGTTCCTAGAACAGCTACCTAGCGGGAGAAGCCTGTACTACAGGGGCCTGCCCTCCAGAAGATGATTCTCGTTTTTGTTTTTGTTTTTGTTTTTGTTTTTGCATCTCCCTTCATATATCCTTCAGCAAGTTTCTTAGCTGCTAAGTGTTCATTTATTTGTCTGTAAAGTGGGTGTAATAACATTTACCCTGGAGTTGTGTAAGGATTCAAATGAGAAATGTAGGAAGCATTTAACACAATATCTGGCAAATAGCAAACCCTTAATAAATAAATGGTATCTATGGTATTTCAAATATAGTTTTCAAAAGCGGGCACCAGGACACAAACAAACAGTTATCCAAGTCATTATTTTATTCTCTGTAATTTATTTCTACCTCACTAGATGAGGCAACTCTGACAAGAGAAAGCGATTTGCCTTATAGCCATGATAAATTAGAGCCAGGACAAGAATTCTCACTCCCCAATTCCCTGAACACATCCCCTAAATCACCAGGTGTCTTGGATATCATGATTTTTTAAACTGCTACCAAGTGCGTTGCTTCTGGATTCTGTAGGCATCCAAGCCATAGCTTCTACAGACTGGCTACATTCCAATGTGTAGACTATAAAGTCATGTAACCATGCTCAGGGAAGATTTCTACATCAAAGTTCTACTAAGAATACACACTGCTGAAAAATCTATTGCTAGCAGGAAATTTGTCAATGTGACCTAAAAAGATACTTTCATTCGGAACATCTACAATCTGATCTTAAAAGAATTATGTTTTCTAATTTACTTTATCAAGTCACAAAAAAATAAAAAAAGTTTGAAATCTGCAACACAGAGATCACTTGTAAAGGCAAAAATAATCCCCTTGAGGTAATCATTCGAATGGGAAGCAGTTCTGGTTAATTATCAAAATCACCTGAAGAATTTAGTAAAAATTATAGATTTCGCCAAATCCAAATTCTCAGAGATTTTGGTTTAGTAGATCTGGGGTGAAGCCTAAGAATAAATATTTTTAAACTGACTATTAACAGCCAGGGAAATGCAAATCAAAGTCATAATGAGAGCTATAATCAAAAAGACAAGTGTTGGTGAAGATATGAAGGAACTGGAATCTCCATACACTGCTAGCAGAAATGCAAAATTGTACTGCAGCTTTGGAAAACAGTCTAACTGTTCCTCAAAAGTTTAAAAATAGAGTCACCATATGACACAGTAATTTTACTCCTCAGTACATACACACCAAAAAATTGCAAATATATGTCCAGTACAACTTCTGCATGCTTATTCGTAGCAGCATTATTAACTTAGAAAAATCCAAATGTCCATCAAACAATGAATTGATGAATAAAATGTGATCTGTTCATACAATAGAATGTCATCTGCCCATAAAAAGTAAGGAAGCACTAATACATGGTGCCCCATAGATGGATCTTATAAACATTGTGCTGAGTGAAAGAAGCCAGTCACAAAAGACCACATGTTGTTTGGTTCCATTTACATGAAATGGCCAGAACAGACAAATATGTAGAGATGGGAAGTAGATTAGTGGTTGCCTAAAACTGGGGGAGCGGGGCAATACACTACTAACAGGCACAAACCTTTTGGTAGGATAATTAAAATATTCTAAAACTGCTTACAATGTTTGCACACCTCTGTGAATGTACTAAGGCCATTGAATTGTACAAGTTAAATGAGTGGATTGTATGGCATGTGAATTATATCTCAATAAAACTATTACATATTTTTTAAAAGTTGCGTAGATGATTTTGATGTATGGACATTGTTTGAATATGATTGTTCGAAATCCTGGATCTTCTGAGTGTGGTCCATGAACCAGCAGTATCTACAGGATTCAAGGACTTTATAGAAATGCAGGCTCTGCACTGGCCAGGTGGCTCGGTCAGCTGCAGTGTCCTCCTATACACCAAAAGGCTGTGGCTTCCATCCCCAACCAGGGTGTACTGGAGGCAACTGATCAGTTTTTCCCTTTCCCATTGATGTTTCTCTCTCTCTGTCTTTCTCTCCCATTCTGTCTCTCTAAAATCAATAAACATATCTTCAGGTGAGGATTTTTAAAAAATGAGCCTTGATTGGTGTGGCTTAGTGGGTTGAACAACATCCTGCAAACCTAAAGGTCACCAGTTTGATTTCCAGTTGGGCACATGCCTGGGTTGCAGGCCAGGTCCCTGGTTGGGGGCATACAAGAGGCTACAAAGAGATGTTTCTCTCCCTCTCTTTTTCTCTCTCTTCTCCTCTCTCTAAAAATAAATAAAATCTTTAAAATTAAAAAAAAGAAAAAAAATGCAAGCTCTTACTGTTGAGGTGGAACTTGATATTCTGCATTTTAATGTGAACTCTCATTGCTTGAAGTTCACAGTAAGTTTGAGAAGCACCAGTTTAAGGTACTATTTAGAACCTTCTCAGAGCATGTCTGTTTAATCCCAAATAATCAAACCAAAGGTTTTGACATCCTAACGCCTGAACTGGATGAGTAGGCTGACATCAAGAGTTTGTTCAACTGGGGGAAAATTCACTAAAACACTCTTGGAGAAAGTGTCAAAGAGAAAACCTTCATAAATAAATCTCCTCAGTATGTTGAAGTAATACTAAATAGTATTACTAGAATCTCACTGGTGAACATAAAAGTTTCTGATTTTAGTGAAGGGGAGAAGAGGATTATGTTAACCAGAGAGTCAATCAGAGCTCAGATAGAGAGGTTTTGGTAGTTAGAATTGAGAGGAAGGTGCATGTTTGCACAATCTGACATGTAAGACAAATCCTTCTCCTATTGTTTTGGTTTGGCTTTAGTTATCTTAATGAAAAATGGTAATGTTTTTATGCCATCATAAAAGAACTGTGACTTTTCTTTCACAATCTATGTAGGTCATCTCCTATGGTTTATCTAATCTCCAACAACAGTTAGATTTCCTTTTATTTATTATTTCTTTTTTTTTTTTCAGCTTTATTGAAGGCATTATGCTCAGTGAAATAAGCCAGACATAAAAAGACAAATACTATATAATCTCACTTATATGTGGAATCTTAAACAGTTAAATTCACAGAACAAAAAAGGATGGTGCATTTTTAAAAGATTAATTCTGCATCACTGAGATTTTGTGTTGGACCCTAGTGGCCGTGTTTTCAAGTAGACAGACATAGCACATTCACTTGCCACTCCAATTAACACTGCAGGATCGATGTAATTCAAATGCAGGCCATTATGCACCCACACAAAATTGTAAAAGCCACAAAACATTGCAGTATAGGGCCATTTTTACGTTCTTAATCTGTTCACAGTGGCTGTATTGTATAGTTACTAGATGAATAGTTGATAGACCAACTTAGTTTGACTCTCAGGAATACTGTTTTATAGCTTTATAGTCTATACAGGCTACTTAAGCATTTTAAGCCTTGGCATCCTTTTCTTTAAATAGCCATAATAGCTTTATAAAATTGCGGTGGAAAGAAGATGGCATAAAGCACATAATGTATTTAATACACTTCTTTTTATTATGTTTTATTTTTATCGTTGACACTGTTACAGATGTGCCTGTTCCCCCCCATCTCCCTCTTCACCCAAATACCCCTCTCCCTCAGGCAGTCCCCACACCATTGTCCGTGTCCAAGGATCGTGCATACATGTCCTTTGGGTAGTCCTTTCGCCTTCTTTCATCAGTCCCCCAGCTTATTCCTCTCTGACAGCTTTAATATACTTCTTAGAACATAGTAAGCTCTCAATGTTAGCTATTATCACCAAGATTCTAAAACAGGGATATCAGCAATGTTTGACAGTATATGTGCTTTTAAACCATTTTATAATCTGACTACAATTTAGTTTAAAAAGATGAAATGCATTTACTGTAAAATTTGACAATGTATAAGGCAAAAATGGATCTGACTATAGAGCTAGAGGACATCAAATGAGATACCTGAAAGCCTGAATTAAAGTCATTTACCATGAAAGAGAATAGTTGGCCTATGTCTACCTCCTATGTTGATTGGACAAGTAAGCTGTCAATAAAAGTTCCTGTTAGGGGTTGATGGGTTGAATTGTGTTCCCCTCAGAATTCTTATGTTGAAGTCCTAACCCCTACTGCTTTCAGAAAGTGAGCTTATTTGAATATAATGTTGTCATAGTTGTAATTAGTTAAGAGAAGTTCATACTGGAGTAGGATGGGCCACTAATCCATGTAACTGGTGTTCTTATAAAAAAGGGAGGAAGAATTTGGACACAGACACCACACATAAAGAAAACACTATGTGAAGAGGAAGGCAAAGACCTGGATGATGCTTCTACAAGCCAAAGAATTTCAAAGAGTGACAGCAAATCTCTTGAAGAAGCTAGGTGAGAGGCACAGAACAGATTCTCTCTCACAGCCTTCAAAAGGAAACAACCCTACCAACATCTGATCTCAGACTTCAAGGCTCCAGAACTGTGAGGTGACAAACTTCTGTTGTGTAAGGCATCTAGTTGGTGGTGGTGTGTTATGGCAACCCTCGAAAACTAATATAGTGCCAAATAAGTGGCTTGGTAGCAAATCCTGCAGTCCAATGGGTCTATATCTGTAGCATAACTTCACAGCACCTGGAGGGCTCCTTAAAACCTATATAGCTGGGCATCACCTCCAGAGTTTCTACTTCAGAATATCTATGGTGAGGTGGGAGAATTATGTCTCTCATAGATTCTCAGAGAATAGGTATCCCTGAGGGATGGCGACGGGGAGTCAAAAACTGGCCACCAGCTGGAGAACACAAGTTCTAGAGTCCTACCTCCTCACAAAATCTCCAAGTTTTCTCCACCTTGTTCTTCCCAAACCTCATTCTTATAACAAAATGAGAGAACTAGTTTACTTTTAATCACTCGAAAATATTATTTTTCATCATAATAATGGATCAATCCAGCTGCATCAAATCAGTTAAGATTGGGAATTGCTACTTTAGATCATTAAAAAAGAATTTACCAAAGTGTTCCCTAAACTCTTAGAAAATGAAATTTGAAACTTTAGGGTGCATCAGAATTACTTCGGAGATCTAGGACCCACACTAGATTTACTGAAGCAGAATTTCTGTGGGTGAGAGCAAAGCAACCAAATTCTTAACTGGCTTTTCAGGTAATTCTGATTAACACCAAAGTCTAAAAAGTATTGGGTTGGTCTTAAACTATGTCATAAAATCCACCCAACTTTTTTCTCATATGTAAATGAACTTGTCTTTATACCTATACGATGTGTAGCTCTGCAGTATCATGAGGTAAAGAGAAATGGACATGAGCTTTGCACTCAGCCTGGCGTGGGTTCGTGTCTTACCTCTGCTCATGAGCTGAATGATTTTGAGTAAGTTATATAGGGTCTCTGAGTCACAGTTTATTCATTGATCCCATGGGGCCAGCCATACTCTTTCTCTAATGAGTTGAGAACTACCATATATATTTACACACACACACAAACACACACACACACACTAACTTTTAAAAATTTTAATTAAAAAATAATATGTATTAGAAATAAAAGACATTATCTGCAATGCTCCTGGGAATTGTATCTGTTATCATCAGCTCTTGAGAGAGTATCGATAAATAACAAGAGAATCCCTTACTGTATTTACAAAGTTTCACAGACACTAATTAGCAGGCTCTTCCAAGTATCTAACAGTGCCTAGCATACAGTAGGTACTAGTAAACATGAGCTTGTTGCAACAAAGTAATACCTTGTAAGATAGGTGATAAAAACTCAGAATTTGGACCCAGAGTGCCTGAGTTCAAATCTTGGCTTTGCTATTTAACCTCTCTATGACTAAATTTCCTCATTTCTAGCACGGTAATAATAGAAACTACAATCACAGACATGCTAGATGTACTCAATGAGTTAGTATATGGCACTACATGAGGGCTTGCTTTATCCTTCTCTCTCCTATTAATATTATTACTAAGTGTGGAAATATTAAGAGGATGCCAATAAGAGGCTGGTGGCAAGAAACAGGAAAACCATTTTAGACAAAAAATGACTTTTGAACTATTCTCATAAAGAGAAATAAAAATCAACCTTGCATTATCACACACTAGAATTTTTTCAGTCATTACAGTAACCAGCCAGGGAAAATGATTATGAAATTAAGGGCTCTAACAAGCTGATGTATGTTGGTGATCACCATTGGTAACTTATGCCTCAAAATTACATTTTAAAATAAATCAAAATAATGAAGTTCAGGGAGCTGGAGAGATGAAAGCTGTCTTTGTTGACTCAGTAACCACTGTGTTATTTCCTCTCTGTTCGGATATGAGCTGTGTCTGCGTGACATATGGATGAATACTCAAGAGTTACCCTGATAGCCAGATTCCTTCAAGCACAGCAGAGACCTGGTTTACTACTATTCATTACAGCGTGATTTGGGATATTACAAGTTCTCCCAAATATTGGAGCCATTGGGACTCACCTGGATTAAATATGAAAGTATAAGGGAAACTTCTTACTGTACCAGCCACATGAAGAATATTCAATGAAAGTTAATAGATTCTGAAGGAAATCATACAACAGGGAAAATTCCTATCTATGTTAAGAACCAAGCAATATACCAGAAATAAATGGAACCTAGGGTACAAAAAAATTAGTAAGAAGGGAATAGAAAGGAGGTTAATGGATGTCATTTATTTTCTTTTCTGTCTGTTTTTTTCTTAAATTATTTTATTGTTGTTCAAGCACAGTTGTCTGCATTTACCCCTCACCACTCCCTGCTCCCCACCCCACCACCCCAGCCATCCCAACTTTGTCTAGACCACCCTCTGAAGGGGAAATGGGCTGTGAGGAAATCCCAGATTTTGCTCAGTTTATGCCTTTCATCCAGGAGCTACATAAGAGCCGGGAACAATGAACCCTGAACCTGAGCCGAATGAATGAATGATCTCAGGGAAGATGTGCGGGCTTCCTTTGCCCACCAGCTGAAAACGAGGGTCCTACTGAACTCAGCTGACCTGGGTTTGGTTCCTGGTTCTGTCATTCACTCCATACTGTTTTGGGCGAGTTTGCTTCTCAAACTTTCCATCTTCCTGTCACTAAAATGGGGATAATAATAGTAGGTACCTCAAAGGGTTTTCATTCATTCAACACAGTTTTTGAGTGCTCACTTTGTGCTGGGTAATATTTGTGGCCTTGGGAACACAGTGGTGGACAAAGTGGACAAAATCTATCCCGTTGTTAGAACACAACATGGCATTGAGGTTCTGGCTGGGGAGACAGTGGTGGACAGCAGAACCCTTGCTTGTTCTGGGCCCCACTCAAAGCCAGCAACTTCTTGGGTGATGTAGCAACTCAAATCAGGCACATAGTGCCCCCATTTCTTCCAGTCATGTTGCCTTCTTAGTTGCAGAAATGGAGAACTTAACCTTAGAAGGGATAACCTGACATGCCTCAGACCACTGCACACCCAGAAATTTCAGGGAGGAGAGAGCCCCTGAATCGTGGGATTTACTTCCTATCTCAGTAGGCAAATGTCTTACCAAGTGGCAAGAGGAGGTGCTACTTCCTGCTCACTGGATCCACTCAGTGTAATGACATCAGTATAACGGACTGCTGTGAGGTGGTGTGAAGATCAGACTCCATTGTGGCTCAGCGGTGGGTATTTAATGATACATGTGCAAAAGGTGCTTAACACAGTTCTAGGCCAGAGCAAATCCTTGACAAATGTTTCCTGTTGCTACTCTGCTCAAAATTCCAGATCCTGTAAATCAGGATTCTAGGCAGAGGCCAGTGGCAGCAGCTCAGAAAAGCTCCTCATGAAATCGGCTTCTTTTCTACAAACAGCTCTGGTTTTTCTTCTCCTTATTTACCATCAAATTGTTTTTCACAAGGTATGAATGAACGTTTTACGCTACATCCCCATAAATATTTCTCAAATTAAAGCACAATTTAATTGCATCTCAGCAATGCTCCCTTGTGACCGCACCATTAGGCTTAATGAATAATTCACCAGCTTCCTGGGGTGCGTTCTGCTCCTCTTAAGAACAAGAAGAAATAAAGCAGTGTTTGCCTTCCAGGTCCTGCTTTTTCCTCATCGCAAATGCATGCGCAGGGCGGCCTGACAGGCTGAGAGGTGCCTCAGGCGTGCAAGCGGGGGAGGTGTGGGTCACCCACGTCAAGGTTAGGCTCGACCTACTCCACACCACCTTGTCCTGGCACAGGAAGGTTGTTTGGGGGCCTCTGCCCGCCCCCGGACTCTGGAAATGCAGCTGCCTGGCAGGCGTCTCAATTTAACCGGTACCTGGCAGAGTGCAAAATAGACGTCAAGCTGCTGGCCAGCGACAGGCGGAGGGGACTTTGCTCAACAATCCGCAGGAAAAGGGAGAGAGCTTTGGTCCACAGGCTGCAACTGCAGAGCGCCAGAGGGTCCTGCAGCCAGAAGCCTCCTTTCCCCCAGGGGAGCTGTGGGGGACGGGGAGATAGGCAAGGATGAAAGAACTTTTTATCTTTCTGCAATCTTTCATCTATCCGAGGGCATCACCCATTTGGCAGCAGCGCGAGAGTCAGAGGCATATGTCCATCTGATTTATTGCTTTTTAACTGTTTCCATTAAAGGCTAAGAAAATCCTTTCACTGTGACTTCCTCCCCCATTCCGGAAAGGAAACCCTTAAAACTGCCTGTAAGACCCTAAATGTACCCCGGATGGAGAAGAGGGTGTGGGTTTTGGTTCTACACACCAGACCCTGCCTGCTCCTTCATGCTCAATCGTAATAGCTGTCATTTGTACAGAGTCAACTTTGTGTCTACAGAGATTACTTTATCTACTATTCATGAAGAAAATACTATTAATATCACCATTTTACAGAAGGCAACACTGAGGCTTGTAGAGAGAAGTGAGCTAACTCGCCTAAAGCCACAAAGCAATGAGGCTGAGTTAGAAACTCAGGCCATCTAATTACAGAACCAGAATTCTCAAGTATCCATATTCTTCCCACCCCAAGTCCCCCTTTCTTTGCTTGGTATTTACTCTTTTCAATAATTATTTTCTATCTAAATTTCAACCCAAATGTGTGCTTTAATCTACATAAATGACAAGCCCTGCATCTTTTTTTTTCTTTTTCTTTTTTCATTTTTGCTTTGGCTAAAAGAACAGTGAATGCACAGACATCCCTAACTTTCGTTCTTTTCCTTTTTTAAGTTTTTCTGGCTTCTTGAAACATTTTCTTGGAGATACTTGCAATACCACAGCAAAAAAAACCCAACACCGTCTTACCTTACCAAGGTACTTAGTAAAATCGTATGGAAAAACTGGTGCATCGGGTCATAGCCAACATTGCAATGAAGGGAATTTTGCAGTAAAGTGAGCGACACAAATTTTTTGGTTTCCCAGTACATATAAAATGCATGTCTACACCATACTGGAGATTATTAAGTATGAAATAGCATTGTCTTGAGAAAAATGTATATAAAGTAATTTTTAAATACTTTATTGCAAGAAAATAAAAAAAAAAAAAACCATCATCCTAACCTTCAGCAAATCATGATCTTTTAGCCAGTGGAGGCCTTGATGTAGATGAAAATGCAGTTTCCGTGAAGGGCAATAAAGTGAGCTATGCTAGTAGTGGAAACCTCTGAAATTGAAGTCAGATATCCGGGTTTTATTGCTGCCTCTGGTCCCTGCTATCTGGGTCGCCCAGGTATGTCACCTAACTCTCTGAACTTAGTTTTCTTATCTAGAAAGTGGGGGGAAACTATAATATCTAGTCACGAGCATTATTTTGAGGATTACATATGGTAAGGTGTGTGCAAGTGCTCTGTTCCCTGTACAACTCGTCCTTCCACTGCCTTTTATCAGTGCTGTGTAACCGAGGGAAGGAAGCGACAGTGTGAGGGTTCAGGGGACTGATACAGGTAAAGCTGCTGCTATAGGAAAAGCGGAACAGCTTTTCTCCCTTCTTTTGAGACCCTCCTGGGAGGCACCCTCTTTTCCCAGGACCAGCTCCAGCAACTCTTAGCTGGCCCTTCTTTCTCAGCAATCCCAAAGGGCCAGCTTGGGGGAAGGTAACATTTTAGTCACCACAGTTTCAAAACTCAGCACTAAATTATAACCCATCTTCCTCATTTCCTCAACACAAGCAACCTACAAAAGAGCAACAGAACATGACTGTTGTCAGTTCATCGGTAACATGAGAAGAAAATGTGCTCCTTGATTGAGCAGAAAAGCCTAATTTTGGGGAGGGACAGGGTTCCTATGCATTGCCATCCATATCCATAATTAAAATTGTTAAGGAGGTACACAATGAAATTATCTTTATGAGTTAGCTTGTTGTAGGTAGGTTGAAAATAAAAAACAAAGAAAAGGAAAATAAAAAATGAAGACAGTTAAAACTTCTGGAAATGATTAGCCAAAGAGAATGAATGTCTCTCTTTTCAGTCTGTCTCAGGAAACAACTTTGACCTTTCTTTCTTCATCACAGTCCTAGTCCCTACAGAAGAGTCGCTGAATTGTCCTGAAAATCAATATTGAGCACCTGGCCATCTTTCCCCTTCCATCCCGCAGCATGAACAACTTGTGTGGCAGCCCCCAAATGCACCCATCTCCCCCTCTCTGGCACTCTTCTTCTTTCTAAGTTCCATTTTTCTCACTATCACAAACTCCCCCACATTATGATCACATGTTTTAGCGTCTGTTTCAAACAAGAAGACCTTTCAAGACTTACTAGCACCCTCCAAGCCTACAGCTGGACAGTTCTCATGTCTTTTCTTTTTTGAAGATGGCTATCTTTTGATTTTTTTATTTAAAAATTTTTTTACTGTTGACACTATTACAAGTGTCCCCCACTTCCTCCCCTGTCACCCCACTTGCCCTACTTTCACCACATTGTTGCGTGTGTCTGCGGGCTATGTATATATGCGTACATGTTCTTTTCATGATTATCTTTTTAAATGGAGGAATGAATAGAAAGAAATCTGGCAATTTGTGACACTAACCACCAACCAAAGCAGGGTAGGGTGGGGTAGAGACCTGGGAGAGAAAGCTTGAGGGCACCTATTGGCATAGGTTTAAGCAAAAACATCCCCAAGTCTCCATACTACAGGAAAATGGTGCATTTTCCAATTTTCTACTCCATCCAGCAGTTTACTCTGAGAACAGAGAAATAAAGAGAGAATGACTTGAGAGCAGAAGGGGCAGAAGAAGTTGGGGCTCACAGGGTGGGCCCCACTCTTTGACACAGTTAGAGAGTGGGAGAGGAAGCAACAGCTGTAGACCTGCCTGCCTCTGCTGGAGAACTGCCTCATGACCTGGACTAGAGATTTCATTTTATCTGAGAGGGGTGGGAGAGGGGAGGGGATGCCCAGCCTTCTGGAGACGGAACATCATCTACTCTTTTAGGATAATAGCCATGCTACAGTGATGGTATTTCCTGAGCAAAAGGCAAAACAAATAAGCTCCCCAAAGATTTTGCTAATTGGTAGGTATAATTATGTTAATAGATTATATGATGCATCTTATATAAATACATTTATTGAGAATTAAATGATTTTATCAGGAAACAGTAAAATTGATGTTCCTAGAAAAATCTTAAGCATACATGTGCTGTGCCCATACTTGTAATCACTGATGCTCCCTTAGGCATGTGCACGCTCGTGCATGCACACACACTCACACAAACACAGGCTTGCTATGTGTGTGTGTTTTGAAACCATTTATCCTGATCATCGAAGCATTTCATTCATGTCCTCTTGGAGAAAACTCTAATCCCAAAGAAGGTTCTTACTAATGTACTTGGAATGCCAGGCTGATGGGGAAGATGACCATACAAGGTTAAGGTTATGCTGACCTATAGACAGATTGGCTTGGCCTTCAAATCCCACAGTGTAGACCGTGGCACTGGGACTCATTGTTGGCTGAAGTCTAAATGAATACAAATTATTAAGTGTCTATTTCCTTGACCCAGAAATTCTACTTTTAGAATAATGATTTTTAAAACAGCATTGTTTTCCGTATGAATATTGAAAACTTAATTGTTCATCAATACGAGATTGGTTGAGTAATTTGTTATTTCCCCCAAAACATGATATAAATCCATATGTATTGACATATAGAGATGTTCACAAATACAGTTTAAGGGGAAATGGGGGTGACAGACAATACATATATCATGATTGAATCTTATTTAATATAAATATGTATTTTGTATATAACCATACAAACATCCTGATTATGCATAGGAAAAAATCTACAACAAAATATTAATGGGATTTTTTCTGGATGGCATGATTATACCTGATATTATTTTTAAATATCTTATTTATTTATTTTTAGAGAGAGGGGAAGGGATGGGGAAAGAGAGGAAGAAAAACATCAGTGTGTGGTTGCCTCTCATGCACCACCCACTGGAGACCTGGCCTGCAATCCAGCCATGTGCCCTGACTGGGAATCAACCCAGCAACCTTTTTGTTCGCAGTCCAGTGTTCAATGTACTGAGCCACACCAGCCAGGGCCCTAATATTATTTTCAGTATAAATACTTACCTGAGTTTTCTGATAATATTTTTACAATGAGAACATATTATCCAATAATCAGAAAACATAATAAAAATGTTTTAAGCAAATTACCCTACCAGGAGCTTCCTTAGTTATCCTGCACATAGCCAGTCCTACTTTCAAGTACATGAGACTAGCTCCACAGAGATGGTCAGTCCTACCCCCAGCACAGCATGAGAACAGTGGGCTGTCATTTCTGTGAGAGGTGTGGAAGCAGAAGAACCTATGGCAGCTTCACAGAGGTCCTGCAAGCTTCAGTGACATGGCAAGAAGCCACGATGTGGCATTGGGTTGCAATGGGCTACTTGAAATCCTGCAGTTGGGACAAGAAGGCATGACAACTGCTCCCTGACACTTTGATAGTGTGTTTGACCCCAACCTGTAAATGCAAAATCTAGAAGGAAATGGGAAGGAAAGTTTACCCTGAATTTACTAAGCTTACATTGATACCACTTGGGAGATTTTGCTAGAAATAAGTCCAACTGTAGGAAACTACAAAAATTGATATACAAGTTGAGTTTTGCCTGAGCATTGTGCTTGATCTACGTAAGCTAAGGATACCAACCGAGGGATTCTTCTCCACCCAAGGAATTCCTGGCATCGGGCCACTTCATTGTCATATCTCTCTTTCTGGTCTTGCTGGCCACCCTTCACTGTACTACACTGATTATTCTGACTGGCTACACACTTATCCATCTAGCTTCACAGCAAAATAGGTCTCACTCAAGCCACTGTACTTTTCTGGGCCCCTCCCATAGCACATGTGTCCTTGGTAGAATTTCTTATCATAATTGCAAAACCTTTCACATCTGCCCTTTGTTCGATATGAAAAAATATGGTTCTGGAGTACAATGTCACTATTCTGAAGAGCTTTTCTATTATCCTTTAAAAAACTCTTTCCTACCTTCTGCACACACATTTTTTTAACATACATATGTTTCTTCAACAACCGGAAACAAACCTCTGGACCTTTGTTCTCCACTTGAAACCAGGTGGAGAACAGTAGCCACACACTGCAACCAGTGTGTGAAACCAGGAACGGCAAAAACAAAAGTCATCTCTGGATCCCATCACAAGTCTTGCAGTATTGTATTAACACCCTCTAATCCTGCCCTCACCTCTAGATGCACACTCTAGATAAGAAAAAGGGCATTCTCTGGCCCATTCCTGTGGGATGTGAGAAAGGGGGCTGGCAGAGGCTAGTGCCAAGTTAAAAGAGAATATATAGGATGGCTGGTGATTCCACCATAAACCTTTAAAAAACATTTGACTCAAAGAGTTTAGCTCCAGCTAGTTTAGTGAAAAAACATGTGGTACAGACAGAGGAAATCATTGGAAGCAGGGAAAACAGGATTTAGACAAAGGTAAATTTTAACTTGAATAATGCTTTTGAGAAATTTTAATTCCTCTGAGTGCCCGGAGATTTGTATATCTCTTGTATTTGATTAGCCATTTCACCCTGAGAGAGGAAAAACAGACACAAAGGATTCGCATTATATGAAAAATGCATCATTTTAATTCTCCTCCTTACTCTAGGGGGTCCCTTGATAATCTGCAGAAGACTTAAACTAATGCCCAGTGGCTTCTGGTTTAACCATAGGGTTCTCCAGTCATTCTAGAATACAAATTAAATTTCAACATCCGCTCTATAGGAAATTTCCAAGCAACATGGGAATCAGGGCTGCACATTGCATCATGGAATCCTAGTGTTTTTTTAATTTGGCAGTGATATGCCAGATGAATCTGAGCCAGGAGGGACCACTTAGGACACTCTAGGACCAGTCACTTTGTAGTGCAGTGGCTTGTGTACTTGACTGCCTGCACCAGAATGTGATCTCCATTTGGCCAAGGACTCTGTTGTTTCTCTATTATATCCTCAGCCCCCAAATGTCATTAAGCATTTGATGAATGAGTAAATAATTTTCTCAGAGGGTTCAATATGCAAGGTGAAGAGAAGCTGCACTAAGGAAACAGCAGTGCAAAATACAAATATTTTCTATCAGAGTGCAATCACGGGCTTTATGGCTTTGTAAGATGTTCTCTGATTCCAGTGCACCTGGCATAGACGAGGACCAGGGTCTGCCAAACTTTTAGTCATTAGGTGTAAGGCATAAAGCCAGAGAGAACTTTTTAAAAGGAAACAAGCCATTAAATATACACCAACAAAAGTGAAGCCTAATGTAACTATGAACGCCAAACGAAAGTGATTATGATGTGTCAGTGTAGGTTCGTCAGTGGTAACACGTGTGGCACTCTGGTGGGGGTGGGGGTGTTGATAAGGAGGAAGGTTTGCATTAGTGGTTACACAAGGAATATGGAAATCTTTCTAGCTTATGCTCAATGTTGCTGTGAACCTAAAACTCTTCTAAAACACAAAGTCTATTTAAGAATAAAAAGAAAACAAGCAGAGAAGCAGAAAAAAAGTAAAGAGAGGAGGCAAAACATAAGGGAGAAAGAAAGAACAGGAGAGGCCATGTACACGCCAGGTTCCGCAACGCCACCCCAGGGGCCCTCAGATCACAGGCTGCACGCCTGGCCCACGGCCTCCATCATGCTCCTGTACGGGTGAGGAGCCCTGACTTGTGTTTATTATAGCACTATTGATCACACGGTGAGAGCTAGGTGCTACTGGACCTTTTTGTTATGCACAGAGAGAAGGCAATGTGAAAAAATCTAGTCATTTACGTATTTCTATGCCTAGCGTGATGACATTTTCTGACCCCACACTCAAGGCCTATTGTCTGATACTCGTCCTGATTTAGGACAGACACTGGATACTAGAACTATCCAGATTTTAAATATACGCTTAAAACCCATTTTACTGAAACTCCAAACAATGAAAAACATAAAAAAGGCTGTTTGTGATTATGTATTTCCAAAGACTTAAAATATTACCAGCAAAATAGACCAGTTTTAAAATTATATAGAACATTTTAGATGACTTAGAAAACATTTTCAGTAGGTTTTTTTTTCCTTCAAGGTCAAAGTAGTGAGGAACTGGCATGCATGTGGGGATTTCTTGAATTTTTAACAGCCTTATTCTCTGAAACACACATGGGAAGCTAGGTTGGCTTATTGTAGTATGGTTTTGACCCTCATTCTACAGACAAAGAAATAAATCCTAAATTTAAGTTATGTAATTGCACACAAATCACATAATATTAACTGTTGGCTGACACTGGGCCCAAGTTTTCCAAACTTCAGCTTGTGATTAATTCCTGGAGTCTGCGGTAAATTAATTAGAATCATGACCCACAATTATTTACCCCTTTCTAGGCCTATGTTCTTGCCATGTAACCCCAACATTTTCTGCCTATTCTCATCCCACTCTCAGCCACACGACAAGCATTGGCCAATTGAATGACATAAACAGACTCGAACAGCACTCTTAAGTTGGGCTGCCTCCTCTTACTCTTGCCTCATGGACTGAGACCACGTGTGGACTGCAGAACACCAGAGCCAAGGCATCTCGGTAGTCCCGCTGAGGCCTCTGTAACCAGGCCAAAAGCCAACCAACCCCAGACGTGGTCACACCCAGACCAGATCATCTGAGACCCGTAAACTGGTGAGCTAAACAAACAGAGCTAAACTGAGGCTGTGTGATTGTTTCTGCAGGGTTACTGTAGCAATAGATAACAGATACACTAAGATGCTCCTGTAGTCGGCACTTGAATCCTTCCCCCAATACCCACTGGGGACCTGGGGAAGGTACGCAACCTCTGCTCCTCACTTTCCTCATCTGTATAATATGGATGATAATAGCATCTATCTCACAGGGTATTTCTAAGAGTTTAGAAACTTTATTAAGTATAAATTATATAAAATACATTGCATGAATCTTAAGTATACACCTTAACAGATTTTACATATACTTACAAACATGTGTATATGCCTGTGTCAAAATATTTCTAGATATCCAAAATGTCCCCTCCTAATCAATAACTCCTCAAAATGTAGCTATTAGTATGACTTCTATCATCATAGATTAGAATAGCTTGGCTTTTATATTTATATAAATGGGATCATACAGTATGTACTTTCTTTTGATTAATATATCCATGAGGCTATCCATATTTTCATATAGTAATGGTTGGTTCTTTATCATTGCTACATAATATTTCATTGTATAAATATACCGCCATTTATTATCCATTCTACTACTGTTGATAGACATTTGAGTTGATTCAAGTTGAGAACTTTTTAAGCATTCCTGTGCATGCCTTGTAAGGACTACTGGGTTTCATTTGTATTCCACTCATATACCCAAGAACAAACTGCTCAGTCATAGGTTGTACATATGTTCAGCTTTATGAATATTACCAGAAGAGTTTCCAAAGTTCCACACCAGTTTACAATCCCATGCAATGTATAAGAATTTCAGTTAATTTGTATTTTTGCTAACATTAAGAGAATGAAATTCAATCCACAGGTTGGCAAAAAAATTCTATAATTACATGTAATTGACAAAATACTTTTTGAAGAAAGAAATGCAAATCAAAAACTTCACCAAAAGAAACATAGACAACTTAATTACAAATGGGCAAATGACCTGATCAACTCTTCTAAAAAAGAAAATGTATCCTAATGATTTAATGACTTATAAAGAGGTGTGCACCATCATTAGTTATCAAAGAAATCCAACTTTAACCCCAAGGAGATATTACCACCAAGAATACTAAAATGAAAAGGACTGACAGTGCCAAGTGTTTTGTTTTTAGTAAAAGGCATCCTATGCTACACATCACTCAGCAACTTGGGTCATTCACGTATCAAATAGGCTTAGAGATCTGAATGTGTTGCTACAAACATAACTAACTCATCCCTTTAAACTTCTTGGAATTCCACAGTATGAAAATACTACATGCATTTCAACTTTTCTGTTCCAATGGAAACATAAGTTGTTTCCACTTTTCTTACCGTTATGAACAATGCAGCAATGAACATTCTTCGTGTTCCTCCTTCTTAATGTGGACAGATGTTTCTCCAGGTTAGACAATGCAGTAAATTTGGGTGTCACAGGGAATGTGTTTGCTTAGCTCTAAGAGCTGCTGACAAATCACCTTCTTTATTAACTTTACTAGTTATCACTCCAACCAGTCGAGTATGAGAGTATGTTCACTACCTACTTGCCAATATTTGGCATCATCAAATATTTTAATTTTTTCAAATTAGTGTTTAAAATGGTATATCTTAATTTTTGTTTCTGTGAGGTCAAGCATCTTTTCTTAAATTCGCTGGCCCATATGTATGTCCATTTCTGTGAGTTAGTTCTTTATAGCTTTTGCAGTTTTCTGTCATTTATTTTTATTTCTAGCATGTATTTCTGATATGAATCGTCAGTCTGTTACATGTGTTACAAACATTTTCTTCTAATCTACTAGTTATTTTCTAATTTTAATGAAACCTTGTTGTACAAGGGCTTATAAGGTATAGTCAATGAAATTTATTGGTATTTTTTCCTATATGTCTTCTCACTGTTATCTCTAATTTATAAACATCTGTAAACTAAAATTTTTCACATTGTTTTAGTAACTGTGTTTTTATTTTTATTTTTTTTTTAATTTTTATTTTAATTGTTGATCTTGTACAGTTTTCTGTCTTTTATTCTCACCCCAACCCACCACCCCAGCCCTTCCCTCCCATTTCCAACCCCCCATAGTTTTTATCCATGTGTCCTTTTTACTTGTTTCTGTAAATCCTTCCCCTTTTCCCCTGAAATTCCCTCCCCTCTCCCCTCTGGTGACTTTCAGCCTGTTCCCAATTTCTATGTCTTTGGTTTTATTATGCTTGTTTCTTTGTTTTGTTGATTAGGTTCCTGTTAAAGGTGAGATCATATGGTATTTGTCTTTCACTGCCTGGCTTACTTCGCTTAGCATGATGCTCTCAAGTTCCATCCATGCCGTTGCATAGGGTAGGAGCTCCTTCTTTCTTTCTGCTGCATAGAATTCCATTGTATAAATGTACCACAGTTTTTTGATCCATTCATTTACTGATGGGCATCTAGGTTGCTTCCAACACTTGGCTATTGTAAATTGTGCTGCTATAAACATAGGGATGCATAGTTTCTTTTGGATTGGTGTTTCAGGGTTCTTAGGATATAGTCCTAGCAATGGAATTGCTGGGTCAAAAGGTATATCCATTTTTAGTTTTTTAAGAAAAACCCATACTGTTTTCCATAGTGGTTGTACCAGTCTGCACTCCCACCAGCAGTGCAGTAGTGTCCCCTTTTCTCCACAACCTCTCCAACACTTGCTGTTTGTTGCTTTGTTTATGAGGGCCATTCTGACTGGTGTCAAGTGGTATCTCATTGTTGTTTTAATTTGCATCTCTCTGATAGCTAGCGATATCGAGCATTTTTTCATGTGTCTCTGGATCCTCTGTATGTCCTCCTTGGAGAGGTGTCTGCCCAAGTCCTTTGCCCATTTTTTAATTGGGTTGCTTGTCTTCTTAGAGTGGAGTCGTGTAAGTTCTTTGTATATTTTGGAGATTAAACCCTTATCTGAGATATCATTGGCAAATATGTTTTCCCACACAGTCGGTTCTCTTTTTATTTTAATACTGTTTTCCTTGGCCATGCAGAAGCTTTTTATTTTGATGAGATCCCATTTGTTTATTCTTTCCTTTATGTCCCTTGCTTTAGGGGACATTTCAGTAAAAATGTTGCTGCGTGTAATATCTGAGATTTTCCTGCCTATGTTCTCTTCTAGGACTTTAATGGTGTTACGGCTTATGCTTAAGTCTTTTATCCACCTTGAATTTATTTTTGTGTATGGTGTAAGTTGGTGCTCGAGTTTCATTTTCTTGCACAAAGCTGTCCAGTTCTCCCAACACCACTTGTTGAAGAGGCTATTTTTACTCCATTTTATGTTGCTGCCCCCTTTGTCGAATATTAATTGACTATAGACACTAGGGTTTATTTCTGGGCTCTCTATTCTATTCCACTGGTCGACGTGCCTGTTTTTATGCCAGTACCAGGCTGTTTTGATTACAGTGGCCTTGTAATACATTTTGATATCAGGTATTGTGATCCCTCCTGCTTTGCTCTTCTTTCTCAAGATTGCTGCCGCTATTCTGGGTCGTTTATGGTTCCATATAAATTTTTGAAGAGTTTGTTCTATATCTGTGAAATATGCCATTGGTACTTTAATAGGTATTGCATTGAATCTGTAGATTGCTTTGGGAAGTATGGACATTTTGATGATGTTAATTCTTCCGATCCATGAACACGGTATGTGTTTCCATTTATTTGTGTCTTCCTTGATTTCTTTCTTCAGTGTTGTGTAGTTTTCTGCATACAGGTCTTTTACCTCCTTGGTTAGGTTTATTCCTAGGTACTTTATTTTTCTTTTTGCTATATCAAATGGTATTTTTTCCTTGATTTCTACTTCTGTTGTTTCATTGTTGGTATACAAAAATGTCTTTGATTTCTGGATATTGACTTTGTATCCGGCTGTTTGGCTAAATTCATTTATTAGGTCGAGCAGTTTTTTGGCCGAGACTATAGGATTTTCTATGTATACTAACATGTCATCTGCAAACAATGATAGTTTTGTTTCCTCCTTTCCAAGTTGGATGCCTTTTATTTCCTTTTCTTGTCTAATCGCTGTGGCTAATACTTCCAATACTATGTTGAACAGAAGTGGAGAGAGTGGGCAGCCTTGTCTTGTTCCTGATTTTAGTGGAAAAGAATTTAGTCTTTGCCCGTTGAGTATGATGCTGGCTGTAGGTTTCTCATATATAGCCTTTATTATGTTGAGGAATGCTCCCTCTATTCCCACTTTGCTGAGTGTTTTTATCATAAATGGGTGCTGTACCTTATCGAATGCTTTTTCCGCATCTATTGATATGATCATGTGATTTTTGTCTTTGCTTTTGTTTATGTGATGAATTACATTTACTGATTTGCGAATGTTGAACCATCCTTGCATCCCTGGGATGAATCCCACTTGGTCGTGGTGTATGATCTTTTTAATGTGTTGCTGGATGCGGTTTGCCAATATTTTGTTGAGAATTTTAGCATCTATGTTCATCAGCGATATTGGCCTGAAGTTCTCCTTCTTTGTTGTGTCTTTATCTGGTTTTGGGATTAGGATGATGCTGGCTTCATAAAAAGAGTTTGGGAGTCTTCCATCATTTTGGATTTTTTGGAATAGTCTGTGGAGAATAGGGGTTAGCTCTTCCTTAAATGTTTTGTAGAACTCTCCTGTGAAGCCATCTGGTCCAGGGCTTTTGTGCGTCGGGAGTGTTTTGATTACTGATTCAATTTCACCAGCCGTTATTGGTCTGTTCAGACTTTCTGTTTCTTTTTCATTGAGTTTTGGAAGGTTATATTTTTCCAGAAACCTGTCCATTTCACCTAGGTTTTCAAATTTCTTGGCATACAGTTCTTCATAGTAATTTCTTACAATCCTTTGTATTTCTGCAGTGTCGGTTGTAATATCTCCTCTTTCATTTCTGATTGTGTTTATTTGAGTCCTCTCTCTTTTTTTCTTGATGAGCCTGCTTAAAGGCTTGTCGATTTTGTTGATCTTTTCAAAGAACCAACTCCTGGATTCATTGATCTTTAGGATTGTGCTTTTAGTCTCTATATCATTTAATTCTGCTCTTATCTTGGTTATTTCTTTCCTTCTACATGCTCTGGGCTGTCTTTGTTGTTGTTCCTCGAGTTCTTGTAGGCGAAGGGTTAGGTTGTTTGTTTGAGATGTTTCTGTCTTTTTTAGATAGGCCTGTATCGCTATAAACTTCCCTCTGAGGACTGCCTTTGCTGTGTCCCATAAGTTTTGGGTCGATGTGAGTTCATTATCGTTTGTTTCCAAAAACTTTTTGATTTCCTCCCTAATTTCATTCTTGACCCATTCATTGTTTAATAGCATGCTATTCAATCTCCATGATTTTGAGGGTTTTGGGTTTTTCTCCTTGGGGTTGGTTTCTAGTTTCAGTCCCTTGTGGTCAGAGAAAATGCTTGGTATGATTTCAATTTTCTTGAATTTGTTGAGGCTTGATTTGTGTCCTATCATGTGGTCTATCTTTGAAAATGTTCCATGTGCATTTGAAAAGAAAGTGTATTTAGCTTCTTTGGGATGAAGGGCTCTATATATATCAGTTAAGTCCATTTCCTCTAGAGTGTTGTTCAGTGCCACAATATCTTTGTTGATATTTTGTTTGGAAGATCTGTCCATTTTTGACAGTGGGGTGTTAAAATCACCTACTATAATTGTGTTGCTGTCTATATCTTTCTTGAAGTCCTCTAAAATTTTCTTGATGTATTTAGGTGCTCCTCCGTTGGGTGCATATATATTTACAATATTTATGTCTTCTTGGTGGATTCTTCCCTTGAGTATTATGAAGTGGCCTTCTGGGTCTCTCTTTATGGCCCTTCTTTTGAAGTCTATTTTGTCTGATATGAGTATTGCTACCCCAGCTTTTTTTTCCTGACCATTTGCTTGGAAAATTTGTTTCCAGCCCTTCACTTTGAGCCTGTGTATGTCTTTTGTCCTGAGGTGGGTTTCTTGTAGGCAGCATATGTGTGGGTCATGCTTTCTTATCCATTCAGCTATTCTATGTCTTTTGATTGGGGCATTTAATCCATTTACATTTAAAGTTATTATTGATAGGTATTTATTCATTGCCATTTTCGTACCTGTGTTCCTCTGTCTCTTTCTCTCTCTGTCTTTTCCTTTCTTCCCTTAAAGCAGTCCCTTTAGTATCTCTTGCAGCATTGGTTTGGTAGAGGTGTATTCTTTTAGACTTCTTTTGTTTGGGAAGCTCCTTATTTGGCCTTCTATCTTGATTGAAAGCCTTGCTGGGTAAAGTAGTCTGGGTTGCAGGCCTTTGGTTCTCATTGCTTGGAATATTTCTTGCCATTCTCTTCTGGCTTGGAGTGTTTCCATTGAGAAGTCAGATGCTAACCTGATTGGGGCCCCCTTGTATGTTACTTCCTTTTTCTCCCTTGCTGCCTTTAAGATTCTCTCTTTGTCTTGGAGTTTTGCCATTTTAATTATGATGTGTCTTGAAGTGGGCCTGTTTGGGTTCCTTTTGATTGGGACTCTCTGTGTTTCCTGGATTTGTGTGGCTTTTTCTCTCACCAAATGAGGGAAGTTTTCCATCATTACTTTTTCAAACAGGTTTTCTATCCCTTGTTCTTGTTCTTCTCCTTCTGGTATTCCTATTATACGGATATTATTCCGTTTCATGTTGTCTTGCATTTCTCTTAAACCCTCTTCGTTCTTTCTAAGCCTCTTTTCCTTATCTTGCTCATTCTGAGTATTTTTTTCTATTTTGTCCTCCAACTCGCTGATCCGATCTTCTGCTTCGTCGATTCTGCTTTTCATTCCTTCTACTGTGTTCTTCAGTTCAGAGATTGTGTTCTTCATTTCCTCTTGGCCCTTGTTGATAGTTTCTATTTCCTTTTTCATGTTGATATAGTTTGCCGTGAGTTCATCATAACTTCCCTGTAGTTTATGGTAGCTCATTGAGAGCTCATTGAGCTTCCTGACAACCATTGCTTTGAACTCGATATCTGATAGTTGAGTTGCCTCTGTTTCATTTAGCATTCTTTCTTGAGCTTCCTCCTTTCCTTTCATTTGGGGATTGTTCTTTTGTCTTCCCATTGTTTGTAAGACTCTTGTTGTTAGCCTCAACTTCTTAAATTGATCTGTTCTGGCTCCCTGGGTTTGTGGTATGACCTTCTGTGGTAGAATATCTGTGAGATTCAATGGTGGATTCTCCTTCGGATATCCTGTTGTTCACTGCTTCCACTGACTCATCAGCTGGAATACCCTCTTTTGGGGGCCAACTCTGGATCTCCCCCCGCCACAGTTCCAGGCTTGCTTGTTTGTTTGTTTTGTCTCACTCGTGTGTATTTACAAAAAGAAGAGGGGGGAAAATAAAAAAAAGAAGAAAGGGGAAACAAGAGGAAGGTAGAAAAGATAAAAATTGAAGAGAAAGGAAGAGGGGATAAGAGAAGAAGGAATTCAAGGAAGGCAAAAGGAGTTGGGGAGTAAAGAAGAAGATATAAACAATGAAGAAGGAGTAGTTAAAAACTCATATAGATATACAGGCTTACAAACAAAAAGACACTAACAAACTGGCAAAACGAAAAAGAGACACGCACACAGACACCCCCACACAAATATAAGCAGCCAAAGGGGGGAAAAAGAAAAAAAAAGAAAACAAAAAACAAAAAAAAAAAAAAACAAGCAAAGCACAACAAAATATTTAAAAAAATAAAAATATATAAAGAAATAAAAAAATTAAAAATTATTAATTTTAAAAAAAAAAAAAGAAAGAAAAGAAAAGGAAAAAAAAAAAAAAAACCCTCTTGTTGTTTTCAAACTTGCCAGCCGGTTTTTTTCAGGTCTTGCTGGCTGCAATGGCCGAGGGGTGATCTTATTGCTTTTCTCTGTGTTCAGAACTCAGTCCTCACTGTGCTATGTATCCCAGCGTTAGTGGGCACCTCTCCCCACAGGGTTTCCAGCGTGTGATCTGAACTTCCTGATGTGTGCGCACTTCTCCGAGGTTATGGGTGTGAGCTAGGTTCTCCAGACGTGCACAGCCGCCTGCCTTTGTCCCTGGGAGGCTTTCAGTGTTCGGGCACAGCTGCCTGCATTCGGATCTGAGAGAGGCCTGCGTTCCAGCTGCTATCCGGCGCCTGCACCTTGGGCCTGAGCTGTCCGCGTTGCGAACCCGCCGGTGAACTGGCGCCTCTGGCTCCACAGCTGTCTCCAGTGGCCTGCGCCTATGTTTTCGCGAGTGTCCACTAGCCCGAGACCGTGTGCGGTCCCCTGAGGGTGTCTATTTTCATTCAGCTGTCTCACTTCGCCCGCGCCTCTGTCTCTCTTGGGGCGCCTATGCTTTCGTAGTCGCGCGGCGACCACGAAAACTCGGTTCAAAGTCGCGCAGTGACCTGGTGGGGTGCACCCACTTTCGCTCCCTCGCAGGGCACCCACTTTTGCTCGGGCGCAGTCGCGCGGTGGCCCCTGAGATCTCCCAGCCGGTTCAGCGGCTGACCCAGCTCCCTCCCCAGGGCCCTGGGGCAGGCTTGGCGGAGCGCCGGGCCAGGGCCTTGGCCGCCCCTGGAACCCTGGGCTCTTATTGTTCCGAAGAGCTCTCCTTACCGCTTGTTTTTCAGTGTCCGCTACAATTTCCGACCTCTTATTCTCCAATATGCTGTATTACTGTTCCGTGTCTGTTCTGATCTTTACGTAGATTGATCTGGTTTTTCTCCCGTGTGTAGAGGGGGAGTAGGGTCTGCTCCCTCCTACCACGCCGCCATCTTCCCTCCTCTTCCTTAGTAACTGTGTTTTTAATTCACCTGAGTTTATGGTGTGAGGCAGAAGGCTGAATTTTTTCAAATGGAGATCCAATTTATTGAATAACCCACTCTTTTAACTATAACCTAAACACTAGATTCATAATATACCAAATTAGTTTGTAAGCTAAAATATATTTTTGACCTCTCTCCGGTTTCATCGACCCACTCACCCCTGCACGGACGGCACATGCTTCGCTTAAGACGACTTCATGTTGTTTCTCAGCAGGGGCTCTGTGACTCCCTTGTAAGGTTGCCTAA
This sequence comes from Glossophaga mutica, assembly GCA_039655065.1. Classification (NCBI taxonomy): domain Eukaryota; kingdom Metazoa; phylum Chordata; class Mammalia; order Chiroptera; family Phyllostomidae; genus Glossophaga; species Glossophaga mutica. The sequence continues at coordinate 83,811,823 of CM077304.1, forward strand.
GCTATTCTCTTGCACAGTTACCCTTATAAAATTTTTAGAATCCTTTTCATATTTGATTAGGGTTGCGCTGAAGTTGTAGATTATTTGGGGAAGTGACATTTTAAAATATTGACTGTTTTTCCATCCTTTCATGGTCAGTCCTTCCATTTATTTCATTTAAAAAAATCTTTTAGAGCCCTGACTGGTGTGGCTCAGTGGATTGAGCGCGGGCCTGTGAACAAAAGGATCGCGGTTCGATTCCCAGTCAGGGTACATGCCTAGGTTGCAGGCCAGTTCCCAGCATGGGACACACAAGAGGCAACCATACATTGATATTTCTCTCCCTCTCTCTCTCTCCTACCCTTCCCCTCTAAAGATAAATCAATAAAAAAATCTAAAAGAAAACAAAACAGTGAAAATTAAAAAATATATATTAAAAAAAATCTTTTAGTAAAGGTTTGCAGTTTTGCCCACAAGGGTCTTGAAACACTTTTAATTTTTGAGTAAGATCTTTTTTTAAAATTATATTTTTAATGGTATATTGCTGGTGCATAAGTTTCTTTTACATAGTATTTTCTAATAAATATCCTAAGAAACTTTTTCTATTTTCCTGATATTGCCATTATTGGTAGCAAAGATGAAGGAAATATGCCAATTAACATCAGTATTCCACATAATTAATTACCTGTGGAGAATTCATGAAAAATCTTAAGTGTTACATGATGAATTCAGCCTAAAATGAATTTCTGTTAAAGCTGCCCCCTGCCCCCCACCAATATCATATCTTAACTGCATGAATCACTGTGCCTCTTGCTTGGCCCTTCTATTTATCATCTCTCCTCCCTTCCCCTAGATCAGCCGTCTCACTCAGTAAAAACCTGTTCTTTTTCTCAAGTGCACAAAACAAGAAAGAAAGGTTACATTGTCCTTTCCCATCCTAACAACATCAAAGTGCTGATTGCATCTTTCATGGAATTTCAAAAAGAGGGAGGGAAGGGAATCAAGAGAGGCAGAGAAGTTTAAAGATCCAGTCATCTTCAGAGCAATAAAAAAACAACCGTGATGACAGGCATTGAGCACTTACTAAGGGCCAGGCCCTTGGCAAGTCATTTATTCTGCAGCATACGTAAGACCCCCAACAGGACTGTAAGGTAGGTACTATTATTATGTCTACTGTGGAGAAAAGGAAACATAAGCCTCTCATAGGATAAATAACTTTTCAAGCTGCGTAACTGGTAAGTTTGTCTAGGTATTAACCCCAGCAGTCTGACTCCACCCCTGTTCTTAGCCCTTACTCTAACCCAGTAACAGTGTGGGAAGAGAAGATGGTGCAAAATAACAGCGATGATTCTGACACATATGTACCTGCATGTATGACACTAATGCCTCAAAGATTTTAGACGCTTCACTGCTCAGCACAGTAACAATGCTGTTTTAGCCACAGTTTAGGCTAACTGCAGGACAGAAAACACAGCCTCTTAGCTATACAGAAGCACAAATTTGAGGTTATGGTCCCCAAAAGTGCTCCTGGTCCCATGACTGCTAAGAAAGAAAAGCAAATGAGATTGTGATATTTTACCACATCCGTGTTCTGCAGGATTTCATAAACTTCAGGATGCGTGTGATCCTGGGCATGTTTCTCAGTTAACTCAGTGGCAAAATAGTGTTAATAATAGGACTGCTAGGGTTAATGAAGGAATCAAATGAGCACATATATGGTGCTCCGAAGAGGAGCTGGTCTGTTCAATCACCATAGGAGGGTTTCCATCATCCTTAGATCTTCATAATTCAGGATAACAAGCTCAAATTTACTCTTATTCCAATACCTCAAACTGGTTTCCAGTTGGAGGAGTGGTATAGGAATCCAAACATCTAGGTTTTTAAACAGCTTTTAGAAGCTTTCAAATCTTTATATTTGGACCTATACACCATTCAAAGACAGTGTGATGGAAGTGTTTCTGACTCACTGAAAAGGATATTTGGTCTGCTTCATTTTCTCATCCCCTCACCAAAAGCCACCTACAATTCATCTCCTATGAATCTTTTAGGGAAATAAACACTTTTCAAAGCTTTTTCCTTTGAAGTAGAACATGGTATTTTTGCCAAGTACAAATCTTCAATAGTATAAGCATGCAGTCTCTTGATCCTGGGAGTTTGCTACTATCTCCTAAGACTGCTGACTAACTGGGAGCTGGGCTAGCCTTTGTGGTAGGTAGCCTGTCTCATTTTGGCTCATTTCAGCCAGGGAACTGATTGCTGGTTCTCACCGTGCAAGCTGGACCAGCCCTGCTGTGACTGACTCCTGCCAAATCATTGCTGAAGAAAGCCTCAGAAGTAGGAACAGGAAGCCTGTTCAGGGATCGAGTTTCCATGATACAGATCTGCCCTTCTGCATTGCCCTGCCTGATCCCGCACCCACCTTTTATTCTCCCACTCCCTATGGCTGAATGTTGACTCTGACTCTTGGACTTCGGGTGCCCTTGAGCTTACCCTCTCTCACAGAAGTAGATTTTTCATTTTTGAAGGCTCAGCCTGCTCTGTAACTAACCCCAACCTGCCCTACCCGCCCACCACCTGAGCTTACCTTTGACTTTGGACAGTCGTCCTTGGCTCCAAACCCTAAGTGGTGACTTTAACCACCTGTGCCCCAAAATACATTGGTATTCTAGCCTAGGAAACTCACCGAATTAAGGAGGCTCAGAATGATTTTTTATTTCTGCGAGGCTGTGACATTGCCACGCCAGAGAAAACACATTCAGAGGCCCTTTTTATTCTTTCTTCTGCATAATCTTGGTATATTAGAGTTTTTGAAATCAAAGTAAGCAATTTTCTATATTATCTTGAGAAAAGAAACTCAAATATTTTGTGCCCATTAATGTGTGGTTTCATCCAGTTCCCAGGCCACCATAAATGCGATAAAAGGACTAAAAGCTCTACATGATCCACCGACTGGAGTTCGTATCATTCTTAGAGCACCACCTGTGTAGCTTTAAGCACGTCCTTCAATGACTGCAAACCTCAATTTCTGCTTACAATTTCTGCTTCTATGAAATTGAAACCAGAAAATCCACTAAACTTTATTATTTGATATTATGACATGTGTCTCATTTTTATGACACTCTTTTCCCAGAACTGAACCAGAGAATGAGTTCCAAAATATTGATTTCACTAGGCTGATAAAAGAATCAAATAAGTTAAGGGGTGCGTAATCATTGAACATTGCAAAGCAAAAGGTAAATGTTCTTGTGATAATGAATGAGTTGTATGCCAAAAGTGATTATGGGATTCAGAACATATTTCCCCCGGACTCATAGGGCAATTGCCCTCACCCCTCAGATCTCAGATCAGAAATGACCGGATCCCTTTACTTCCCTTCCCATGTGCCTTCATCAGGCTTGTCCTGTCCCATTCTAGCATCCCCTTGTCTGAACTCCCCACTAGACTATAAATTCCTTAAGGGCAGAGCCATGTCTAGGACTGTAGCAGATCCTTCTGCGTGGCATGGGCCCAGCTCCCACTTGGAGATGCACAGGACCCACGCCCACAGATAGGTTCTCTCATGGGTAATCAGATTTGCAATATACCTAAGCTGCTTTTTGCTGAAAACTCCCTCACCCTGCAAATGCTTGTTGTAACTTCCTAAAATCCATGCTAATCCTTGCAGGGACCAGTGTAACTGGCTCAACCACTTTTGCCTTTTCATTTGCTAATATCCTTCTTCTGTGATGTCATGTGATGAGGAGCATTGACTCCTTTTGTTGTAATGGGGGATACTGAGTGAGGACCATCTTGTAATGGGAGGAGATATAGAATAAAGGCCTGTCATGGAGAGGGGGCTGTAGCTTTTGCTCCCCTTGAGAGAAAAGCCACACTGTTGTCCTTTTTCCTCCACCGGACTTGGTAGTCCGTGTGTATGTTTTTATTTCATCCATAATGACATGGACACTGCTAGCTGGTGTCCGCATCATAGGACATTGTATATACTTATAATATAAAAAGCATGTAGTATAATCTAGGCTTCATCATTACATGCTTTACATGTGTTAATTCATTTAATTCTCACAAAATCTTATGAGATAGAAGTTACTATTATATCTGTTTTATAAATGTGAAAACCGGAGCAGAGAGGCTAACTGAACTTCCCAAGCACACACAGCCAGTGGTTGGCAGAGCTGAGATTTAAACCCAGATAGTTTAGTTCCAGGGACCACACTGTTAACTATTACATTATATTGCCAATAGGTTGGTGGATTAATGGGCAGGTTATGTTTCTGTCCTTATTATCTCTGGTCACAGACAAGATGATAATGTAAAATTCATGGAGATTATAATTATAATATTTATGAGGTATCAGGGTAGGGTTCTCTACTCAACATACAAATGTTTTCAGTGAGAATCAAATCTGGATGATTATCTAACCAACACTTTTTTCCCATTGCAATCAATAAAATTATTAATTTTCTATATCCAAAGAGAGATGATTATTTGGTACATTTAAGTATACTTTTTTCTTGTTTTTATGTTTTAAAGATTTTATTTATTCATTTTTAGAGAGAGGGGAAGGGAAGGATAAAGGGAGAGAAACTACAATGTGAGAAAGACACATGGGTAGTTTGCCTCTCATGCACACCCCAACCGGGGACCCAACCTGCAACCCAGGCCATGTGCCCTGACCAGGAATCGAACCAGTGACCTATAGCTTTGCTGGCTGATGCCCAACCAGCTGAGCCATTCCAGTCAGAACTTCCTGTTTTTAAATAGAGTGTTAAATTTACTATGAAAAAGTGGTTTTTAAAGATATGCAATCACTTAGGTGTTATGTATAGTAATGCAGAAAGGGAATAAAAAGGGATTGTGTTTCCTCTCCCCAGCTTCTTGGAGAACTAACTGTGCCTAAGATCTGGGTCCTTTAAGGCTGAGGTTTTTAACCCCATCTTAAATAAGCTACCCAGGGATTCTGATTGAGCTTGAAAATACGACTTTAAAGCAAAAATGACTCCTGCCAACAAAGACACACCCACCCCCTACACCTTGCGTTTACATAACCTCATCATTGCCCTTGACCCCCATGCACAGATTAACTATGCTCTGGACACCCTACCATTCCTGTCTGGCTGGTTTGCTGTGTACTTTTTCCTCATTCACTCCTGTTTAAATACCTTATCAACCCTCTAACTTTCTGTTCAGTCTAGATCTATATATTGAACTGGTTGCTCATCAGACATTTTTATGTGCATGTTTTACAGGCCTTTATAAATCAGTATATCCAAGACAGAAAAAGTGAGCTTCCCCTTCAAATGTATTCTTTCTGAGAGTAAATGGCAACACCACCACCAGGTTTCTACACAGAAACCTGGAATCCATGTTAATCATCTCAACTTCACATCTTATTCCTACTCAGTGATTCACAAAACCCAACAATTCTATCTGTTAAGTATCTTAAAGCCCCATTCCAACTCCCTCCCACCTGTATAATCCAAGCCACTCTATCTCATCTAGACAATTCTAGGAGCCTCCTAGCAGATATCCCTCTCCCATTCTTTCACGTCTCCAATCTCTTCTAACCCCAAGAGTCAAAAGGAAAATCTAACTATATCATTTCTCAGTTTAAATCCTTTCAAAGCCTTCCAAATGCTTTCGGGAGAAAGGACAAAATCCTTGTTATAGCCCATGGACCCTAGCTGGTTCTGCTCCTACCCACCTCTGCACTTTTATCTGATAACCCTCCTTCCCTGACTTTCTAACCTCTGGATATACAGGCCTTTCACAAACTCCTTAAATGTGCCAAGATCTTTCCCTCACCTTTTAGGCCATTGCACATGTCATTCCCTCTGTCTGGAACTGTCTCTTCCCCATTTACTATCCAGTTAATCCCACATTCATCTTTTGGACTTCAGCTTAAATGTCAGTCCAGTGGGGAAGCTGTGCTTGACCACCCACTCCTGCAGGCAAATCAGGCCCCCTCATTGCACATGCCCATGACACGATGCGCTTCTCCCTCACTACACGTTGTTGTACCGTGTGTTTTCCTTTGCTGTCCTTATTTCAGTTTATTATTTTTACAATTATTTGCTTTGGTCTGTCTCTTCTCACAGACTGTAAGTTCCATGAGTCAAAGATTAATCTTTTTTAATTATAATTTATTGATTATGCTATTACAGTTGTCCCAATTTCCCCCCTTTGTCCCCTTCCACCACCCCCTCCTTCAGGCAATCCCCTTGACATCGTCCACGTCCATGGGTCGTGCATATGACTCACACATCCTTTGGCTACTGCATTCCTTACGCTGTGCTTTACACCCTCAGGATTATTCTGTAAGTACCAATTTGTACTTCTTAATCCCTTCACCTTTTCTGCCCATCCCTCAAAGCCCTCCTGTCTGGCAACCAGGAAAATGCTCTCCGTATCCATGATTGTGTCTCTGCTTCTCTTGTTTGCTTAGTTTGTTTTTTAAATTCAACTGTTGATAAATACATATTTATTGCCATTTTATTTTTCATATTTTTGATCTTCTATTTCTTAAATAAGTCTCCTTAACATTTCATATAACAATAGTTTGGTGATGATGAACTCCTTTAGCTTGTTCATGTCTGGGAAGCTCTTTATCTGCCCTTCAGTTGTAATGATAGCTTTGCTGAGTAGAGTAATCATGATTATAAGTCCTTGCTTTTCATCACTTTGAATATTTCTCATCAATCTCTTCTAGCCTACAAAGTTTCTTTTGAGAAATAAGCTGACAGTCTTATGGAAGCTTCCTTGTAGGTAACTAACTGTTTTTCTGTTGCTAAGTTTAAGATTCTCTGTTTGAGTCAAAGACTAATCTTGTTCACTATTCTGTGAACAGTGACTGTCAGAATCCTTGAATGAATGAACGAACTCTGTTGTTATTCTGGAAGATAATTACAATAGACAGTTGAAGCATACTTCTTTATTTTATCCCAATAACAGCTCTGTGAGAAGATATTATCACCTTTTTCCAGGTGAGAAAGCCGATGCTCAAAGGAATGAGATAACTTGTCCAAGCAGTACAGGGCAATTCTTCCAGGAAAAAGGACTGTTGGGATCACTCCAAGTTTTAAAGAAAAAGTAATTGCCTACTAAAAAAAATTTCCAGCTGCTTTGTCCTTTGTTAAAACTAAAGAGTATTAACATCTTGTTGACATTTCTGGGGATTTCTTCAGGATGAGCAAAACCAGTTACTACCACTTCTCATTTAGGGAAAAGTCCACTAAAACATTTAGGGAAAGTCCTGATAAGTGAAAACCAATTCATGCTCATTGAAATGACAAAACACAGAGAAAGGACCTGGATGGATTAAAGCAAATTAGGTAGAAAAAGGGAAGCTGGTATGATAAAGTCAGGAACAAAGAAAATAGATGAGATAAAGAACGAAAAAGGAGAGGTAAGTACAAGGACACAGGAAAACAAAGAGAGAAAAACAGACCTCTCAAGCCTTTAGGAGAGTCCAGAGGAGAAAGCAGAGAAGATGCTGTTCGTGCTGTGAATAAAAACAGTAGTGTTTCTGAAGACCAACAAATAGCCAGAGCATCTGGCAACTACCTAGATTGTTCATGCCAGGGTTTTAGAGATTTTCAGTGAATCATGTTTAAAGTAGCATTTTCTATTTGTTCCTAATATATTTGTTTTTGAACATGGGTGACAGTGAATAGAAGTTAGAGGAATATCCTAGGCCAAAATATATAATTGACCCATGTCCTATGCTCTGTTACCCCTCTGGCACCACTCTGAGGTGTGGCTGAGTCACTGCTTAACTAAGCAAGGAGGCATTAGACTGAGGTGTCTCTAATGGTGTGGTGTCCTATGTAAGCAAACCAAAATCAGCCTGTAAATGCCTCAGGGTTACCAAATCAAAATGCTAAGAACAACCAATCACAAGCAGCCAACTAGGCTTTAGCTACAGCCAATCACACAATATCTTTTCTTTGCCTCCAGACTTTCTTTATAACAGTCTTTCCCTGGGCTCCTAACCACGTCCAGTTTGGCATTGCCAGATTGGAATTAATTTTTGCTGAAATGAACTCAAAATATTTGATATGCTTCCATTTATTTTGTAACACCACTTAACAGGGTTTTCCAGACCAGCCATGGGAAAACCATTTTACTGCTCTGAATCTGTTTCCTCATCTATAAAGTGGCGCTAATCATTCCTGGCTGGCTTTTCTAAGTGCACTGTGGCTCAAAGAATCTCAGTAGTGGGAAAAACTTGAAGGGAGAACCAGTGTAGCCTCAAACCAGATGCATGACTCTCCAGTGCAATAGGCCATTCACCCACCAAACTTCGCTTGCTCTGTTGCCCTCCCTCAGCTTCCAATACTTTACATTTTCAACTTTTAGTATTATTTAATCTATGACAGGTTTTCTGGAATTATGTTTGTATAAATAAAAACATTTTTGTGGTCTTTCAAAATCAAGGTGATATAGCTTCTATTTTATGAATTATACACAAGGAAATATAAATTGAGGGAAAGTGAAAAATAGCATCAGGTTTAGAAGAAATTTTTAAAGGAGATCTAGATTTTTAATGTTTTAGAACCCAAAGAGGGGAAGAAAAACTAAGTTTTAAAGGTACATAATTGAGGATATCGTTCCTCTATACCGGTGGTTCCCAAGATGCGATCCTGCACCAGCAGTAGCTGCATCACCTAGTTATTTGCTAAAAGTTCAAAATTTCTGGCCCCACCCACACCTACTGAATCAAAGACACTGAGGTTGGAGACCAGCAATCTGTTTTCTAACAAGCCCCACCCCTTGAAGTTTGAGAGCAATTTCTTAATGCTACAAAGTGGAAAGCTTAGATGGGGAGCTGGGGAAGTTGGAGTAGATATGGAAGTCTGTGTTAGTGTATTTTCATCACTAAAAATGAGGATAATAGTAGGTTAAAGCATGTGAAATTGCCAAGTCAACCATTTTTGCCCTATATAAAATGTGAAATACGATTCAATCTAAAATGTGTATTTTTAAGTATTATGAGGGTAGGATAATTAATGTGGAAAAACCTTACACAGAGACTGGATATAAAAGTTCAATAACCATTAGTCTTTCTACCTTTTCCTTAATGCTGTAAAACATACTGATTGAGGCCCCTATTCTCAGAAACAAGCACTAAAGTAATTAGCAGATGTGCTTTCCAGTGCCCAAAGACCATCAGTGACAAGCAGCTCATCCCCACACTCACAAGGATTGTGTTGTTGATAACCAGCTCACATTCCTTCTGAAAAAATAAATAGTTGTCACTCTCCAATAATGAAAATATCAGAGCAATACAATGTCTAGGTGATGTTTGCCCACACATACCTCTGGGTAAAAAATAGCAACCGGTTTATTCTCATGTCCTGCTACTTTCAGGTATATGTACATGCCCTACTGTCTTAAAATGTTCTTGTCTTCCAGCTACTTACCTGCAGTTAATATCTTGTAAACTATGTGGCTTCTAGAAAGAGTCAGAAATGAGCACACATCTCAAAAACAATTCTAAAGCAGGCCATGAATATAAAATTAAGACTCTTGGCTGATGTCAATGCAAATCAAGAGTGAGTTGCAGGCTTCTCTCGTCTTGCTGGATTTGTCTGTGGTGCAACAAGCTGTGCTATTGAAAATGGCTTAGAAAGAAAAGGAGCAAAACTTCTAACCAACCTGTGTTAACTAAATGAGTAATGTTGAATCCAGATAATTAAGCTAAATGTGCCTCACAATCTTTGTCAGCTTCAAAAGGAAAAGGTGGAAACAAAGTTGGAAGAAGAGGAAGAAAGGAGAGGAATGGGAACAAAATTTTTTTTGTGTGTGTATACCTTCTTTGTAAATTAAAGTTTAAGTGCTTAAAGGATCAGAACTGTACCTCATGCACCTTTAAAGAGTGCTGTCCTCCACATGGGGGAGAGAGAGACAATCAATAAATAGTCAATACTCATTAATGACTCCAGGGACAGGAAAAAAGTTTAAAAATCTATAGATTTCCATTTAGCAGGATATACAAGGTCTGTCCAGAAGGTATCCATGTAATATGAGAAATAGAACATTTATTGAAGAAGCTATGAGATACAAGAAACATTCTACATAAGAAAATGACACCTTAGTGGCCTTCAAAGTAGGCACCTTGGGACCTCACACAGTTCTCTTAATTGCCATCAGCTGCCCCATCATATTTTCCTGAATCTCATCAAAGGTCTGAAATCTGTTCCCTTTCAGAGGTGATTTTACTTTTGGGAAAAGCCAGAAGTTTCAGGGCACCAAATCTGGACTGTAGTGGGGGATGATTCACCTGGGTGATTTGATGTTTCACCGAAAAACTGCACAAGACTGATGCATGAGTGGGTGCATTGTCATGATGAAGCTCCAATCACCAGTTGTCCATAGCTGTGGCCTTCTGAATCTTCCCAATACTTTCTGCAGAGGAATATTCAAGCTTAACGCAAAGTTCGATGCAGATTCATTGCTCTACTCACTCAGTCATTTTGAATGTGACAGCCACACAGTACCCATGCTCATTCAACAGTGTCTACTGACCCTATTGACTAGTACAGTGAAGTTGTCATTGTTCATGCATGCACAGTTCAGTCTACTCTCTTTGGTTGCCAGGTTAAATTGATGTCATGCAAACCATTCTTGTTATGTTAACAATGGCTGCACTTTTTTGGACAGACCTTGTACACTTTATTAGGTACCTCAGTTTGTGAAGACTTGCTATGGACTGAATGTTTGTGTCCCACCCCCCAGAAAAGAATTTTATATGTTGAAATCTTAATTCCCAATGTAATAGTATTTGGAGACAAGGCCTTTGGGAGGTAATTAGGTTATGAAAATGGAGCTTTTATAAATAGAATTAGTGTCCCTAGAGTAACCAGAGCTCTTCCTCTCTTCTCTGCCATGTAAGGATACTATGAGAAGATGACTGTCTGTAGACCAGGAAGAAGGTCTACACCAGAACCTGACCACACTAACACCTTGATCTTGGACTTCCAGTCTCTAAAACTGTGAGAAATAAATTGTTGTTAAATCCATCCAGTATGGTATCTTAATATAGCAGCCAAAATTGACTAAGATAAGGCTCTTTAGCCATTCGAATTTTGAAATAATAATGCCCATCCTTACCATCTGCCCCCTACTCCAAATTGATGTATTATTCTCAAAGCACCTGTCCGTATTAGAAATAGTCCAGACACTTAAGAAATCACATCTTATGTAGAATATTATTGCCCTGCCTCAGGTTGACTCTCACTTACTTGTTTGGGGAAATGAATCTGTCCTTCTCTGCTTGTTACCAGAGCTCACAGCCAGATGGATAACAACCTTCCAGCTCAAAGTGAGGTTACAGTGCACTTGAGGAGTTTCTGGCTAGGTATTTTCCTCCTGATGACAATCTCTATCTTGCCCTCTAGTCCAAGCCATTTGACCTCAAACTTTCAGATCAACTGCCTGATAGCCAAGGGAAGGGCCACTTTTTAACCAAATTGGGGTGTGGTATGAGCACTGCAACTTATAAAAAACCTGACAATCTTGAGATAATTGGCACTAGGTAAAGGTAATATATTATGTATTCTGTTCTTTCTTAATTATTCCTGCACACCCTCTATTGCACAGGTAATTTTGTTTTGAATGTATTTGTATATCTGATGTAAGAAGGAGAAAAACCTAGTTGTCATTTACTGTGAACCAAAGATGCCTTCATCTGGTCAGTTTTCTCTGTCACCTAAGTATTAAACTTATATTCTACTCTACACAAGACAAAAAAATACTTGTTTCTATTAACTATAAAAACTTAAGTGTATTTAAAATTTTTCTGCTCAACGTGGCCTTTATTTGACCTAGTCAAATAAAATGTTTGAAAGGATTAAAAGGTGCTTAACTTAAAATAACATAAGATTGACCATAATACTTTACACACATACGCACAGCCTTTATTTCTCCCAAGAGCACTCATTGGCTTCTTTCCTTCACCCACCTCACTCTTGTTACAGATAGGCCCCTATAGAAATACTAACATCACTTAGGAGATATTGTCAGGAGGTTCAAGAGAACACCTTCTCTCCCAGCTCTCACCAGCACACACTTCTTTCTCCCTTGTTGTGGACTGTTCAGCCTGATTTCAGGAGTTGTAACCCTCACCCCATGGTGGGCTGTGTAAGAGCCCAAGGGACCCACTTCATCTGGGTCTGTTCTGTCACAAGGATGTGACCTACTAAGGAGACAAAGCTTATCTCCCTGGCAGGAGTGCTGCTTCTGCCTCTCTGGCCCAATTGCTTGGTTGGCAGTCAATGACGGGTAAGACTCCTCATGGGAGGGGCAACCTAAGCCAGACGCAACCAGTTGAGAGGCCTCATGGAAGGACTCGGGGGGTTACAGCAAAAAGGATGTGATGGACCCTCACCCTCCGGCTATTCTGACATAGCCCGAGTCCTCATTTCCATCTGGGAGATGTCTCCTACTTCCTAATTGCCTTAAAGCCTGAAACTGGGGGTGAGCGGTGCAGCCCTGTCCTGGCCAGGATGGCTCCCTGGGTGATCCGGACATAAGAAAGAATTCCTAAAGTCCTGTGAAACCTGCTTTGCTAAGAGTGCTCTTCCTTAGGTGATAAGTGTCCCAAGAAAAAATGAGTATGTCTCCCGAAGTCTGGCAACCCCCTTTCCTGACAAACACTGGCTCAGATGAAGCCCTCAGATTGCTTTGAAATGTTAACCATTGTTTGATCCTTGTCACCTGACATACCTGTATTCCCGTGTATTTGAGCCCAAAAAAAGCCTAGTGAGGATGGGGCTCTGGGTCATTCTCCTCTGAGAGTTTGACCCCTTTCCTCCCCAAGCAGAAGATGTCTTGGTAGTTTTCATTTTCATCCGTGACAGAGGGATGGGGCTCTGCGGGCGGAGAGCACATCTGGCGCCCAGGACAGGGGCCCCTGCACTCCCTGTTTATGTCAAATTCATTAACATATAAGTGCCCTTAGCACTTCCCAAGTCTTCCTCCAGTATTAGTTTATCAGACTTCCATTAAAAAGTACCATGAACTTGGTCATTTAAACAACAGTAATCTATTTCTTCACAATTCTGGAGTCTGGAAGTTCAATGGTTTCTTTTGAGTGTTTCTCTCTTTGCCTGTGTCTTCACATCATCTTCCTCTGAGTATGTCTATATCCAAATTTCCTCTTCTTATAAGGATAGTTTGTCATACAGGGTGAGGAGCCACCCTAATGACCGTATTTAAATTTAATTATCTCTTTAAAGACCTATGTGCAAATATAATCACTTTCTGAATATATGGGGTTAGGATTTTAAGATATGAATTTAGTGGTGACACAATTCAGCCCATAATATCCCCTCATGGAAATGAAGAGGGTAATTGGAAAGATGAAGAAAGATGAAGAACTGAGTTCCTTCAGTAAAGTTCAGTGGGGAAAAAGGAATTGTTTTTCCTACCTGCTACATTTAGGAGACTGAAGCAATGTTTTGGGACTTCAAACTTTTCAAGGGCCTATGTAAATGTCTGAAAGCTAAAAATTTAATGGTTCCTAAATATAAAAAGAAGATGGCAAAATTTTAATGAATAAATGTTTAAAAGGCTATAAAACTTAATATTATGTCAACTAGTCAACTGCAAGTCAACCCAACTGTCATAAAATTCATTCATTCATTCATTCATTCATTCATTCATTCACAGTGTCTCCCAAGTGCCAGTTACCATTTCAGAGGCTGAGGATCTAGAAATAAACACAAAAGACAATATTTGTTACCATCAATGAGTTTACATACTGACACATGAGAGGGAACCAGGAAATAAAATATACAAATTATATATTAGAAGATAGTGAGTGCCATGGAGAAAAATAAGGCAGGGAAGGTAAATACAAAGAGCCAGAGAAAAGGGACTTTCATTTAAGTAGGTGTTTAGGAGAGTCCTGGCTGAGAGATGTTTTCAAGGAGGTAAGTCCTGGCTGAGAGATGTTTTCAAGGAGGAATTCAAAAAGCAAAATTGAGGGGAAAGAGTTGTAGGGAGAGGCTAAAGCAGAAGCAATGTCCCTGAAGCAAGAGCAAGCCAAAGGACCTGACAGCCATCCAGGAGGCCAGGTGGCCATGTCAGAATGTGTGAAGGCAGGAAGCCAAAGGACAGGAAATCATTATGTCAAAGAGATATCTGCCTCCCTGTGTTTATTGCAGCATTATTCACAATAGTCAAGACATAGAAACAACCTAAATATCCATAGACAAATGACTTAATAAAGAACATGTGAGATACACACACACACAAAATGGAGTATCATTCAGTTATAAAAGAGAGAGAAGTAAACCTTGCCATTTGGAACAACATAGATGGACCTTGGGGGGCATTTTGTTAAGTGAAATACGCCAGAAAAACACAAATATTGTATATTTTCACTTATATGTGGAATCCAAAGCTCTCGGGAGCTAATGTGCAGCAGGTGACTATACTGAACAGCACTGGGTTACATACTTGAAAGTTGCTAAGAAAGTGGACCTTAAATGTTTTCACCATATGCACACACACACACACACACACACACAAGGTAATTATGTAAGGTGATGAATGTGCTAACTAACCTTATCATGGTACTCATTTTGCAAGAGACATGTATCATATCATAATAATGTGTATATTAAACTTACACAATGTTATAGGTCAATTATATTTCAATAAAACTGGAGATAAAAAGTCAACAGACACAAGAAATGAGATTAGAGGGTAATAAGAAACCCAACAACATAGGGCCTTTTATAAAGTCTTTAATGTTCAGTCCACTTTGGAATGAGAACCAACTAGAGGGTTCTGAGCAGAGGAATGACATGATCGAAAATAGAGTTTAAAAAGATCACTCTATCACCTCTACTGAGAACAGACAGTAAACAACTTTTAACATAGATTATGAATATGATTTATTATATTCAATATCACATAGGCTAAAGCCTTTATGAGTAAATATGCCTAACATCTGAAAAGATCTTACAATGGCCACGGGACAAGGAAAGGCCAGTGTGGGCGACAGTTCCGAGTGCAGCATAAGAATAAAAGACAGCCAAGAGTTGGCTGATGCTGTCAAACAGAAAAAAAACCCAAGATTTTAATAAACTGGTAGAGATTACAATCTTGAATAACTTTGCAAGTTTGAGAGCAAAATGAATAAAGGTTGATCCTATATCAATAAGTAAAATACTTCTTAGGTTAGATTATGTTGGATCATGGCCTTGCAGAATGTTCAATTATTAAATGTAATATGATCATCCCCAAAATTGGTAGTTTAAAATAATAACAAAATTTATTTTGCTCATAAAACTGCATTTTTGGACAGGGCTCAGCAAGAACATGGTGTCAGCCATGAAAATTCAAAGGCTAAGGGCTGGAATCATCTGCAGTCTTTCTTCCCCACAGGTCTGGTCCTTGATGCTGAAAGAGTCAGAGGGCTGGCACCATCAGGCTTGAGTGATATTGTGATCTATAGTAAAATATATATACACTTCCTAAATATATAAATACATATATTCCCTAAGCATATATATTTCTTAAATATATATATGTGTGTGTTTATGTGTGTGTGTGTGTATACACATATATATGTTTCCTAAAACCTTTGGAGTTTCCTTTGTTAACAGCATTAGAAGGTGTTTTGTTATGTTAATAAGGTGACTTTTGTAAAGACCTAAGGGGGAGTGCTGGTTGCTAAGAGAAGAAACCTTGATTAGAGGGCTAGAAGTTTCAGTCCTACCCAGAACATCCAAGGAGGGGAGAAGGGCTGGAAATGGAGTTCAACCATGAATAGCCCATGATTTAATCAGTCATGCCTATATAATAAAGCAACCATAAAAACCTAAAAGGACAGGGTTTTGAGGGCTCCTGGTTGGTGAACACACGGAGCACAGGAAGAATACCATACTCAGAGAACAGGAAAGCTCTGGGCTCCTTCTCACGTACCTTGCACTATGCATTTCTGCAATTTGGTTGTTTCTGAGGTATATATCCTTTTACAATAAGCCAATAACCTACTACATAAAATACTTCCTTAAGTGATGTGAGCCACAAATCAAGCCCAAGGAAGGGGGTCCTTGGTACCTCCAGTCTACAGCAGGGCAGTCAGGAGCACAGGTGAGAACCTGGACTTGTAATTAGCATCTGAGGTGGGAGCGATCTTGTAGAACTGAACCCTTAGCCTGAGGTATCTGGTATTATCTCTGGGTAGACACTATCAGGATTAAGTCGACTTGTAGTACACCCAGCTGTTGTAAAATCTTCAGTTCAAGGCCATCTTGTACTCACTTTTTTAAATAGTTCGTACCATATTACTTCAAAACTAACAATTTCCATACCACTGAATCATAAAAACTGTAAGTTCCTTAAGCATAAAAACACATGACCTTGCCCAATTTTGTGTCTCACCTGTGTCTGGCACAGAAAATAGAGTCAATAAATAATATATATTAAAAGCATGAATGAATGAATTAGAATTAGTATTTTTTAAGGTTGCACAAACTTTATACTCACTTGTGACTTTCATTGATCTATACCCAAATAATTACTTTTCTTTTTCAGGTGATATTTATGGTGCCATTCCACAGTTAGACCCAGCAAGGGATTTATTTATTATTTTTTTTTAAATTTATTATTTATTTATCTTTTTAGAGGGGAAGGGTAGGAGAGAAGGAGAGGGAGAGAAATATCAATGTACGGTTGCCTCTCGTGTGTCCCCTGCCGGGAACTGGCCTGCAACCCAGGCATGTGCCCTGACTGGGAATCGAACCGCGATCCTCTGGTTCACAGGCCCGAGCTCAATCCACTGAGCTACACCAGCCAGGGCGTCCAGCAAGGGATTTAGAGAATAGTTAATCCAGCCTTACCACCTTCTAGAGAAGGAAGGCAACACTCAGAGGAAAAAGAAAGAAACAATTTATTGACCTAGCCACTTTCACATGTATATCACATTTAGTCTTCATGTCAAAAATATACCTCAGGTGTTGTTAATTCTTCAGTCAAGAAAATAAACTTCAGAGAGGCTGTTTAACTTCTTCCTCTGTCATGCAGTGAATAAGGCCTCTAACCCTGGCTTGTTTATTGTTCTTTCCAGTATATTCTAATGTCTTTTTCTTGTTTTTTCCTTCTCATTTATTACTAAGATATAATAAAGACCTTCATTACTAAAACCACATTTAATTTTCTAATCCATTCTGATCAAATTTTAATGTATTAGAAGTAAAGATTTAAATAAGTGACATCTGTGAAGAAAGGGAACATAGGGGTAGAGAACAGAGCTCACAAGCCTTGAAATCAAATGGGCATAAAATCAATTTCTAATTCTAATTTTGGAGTATAAACCTGACCAAATTCATAAAAGTCAATGAATAAATGTACTTCAGAATATTATGATGGATATGAATTTTAATTACTTTTATAGGTACCTAGTACTTCCTATAGTGATTACAGAAACTCTAGTTTCTTCATACCTTCTCGAAGTCTTATAACATACAGTCTTAAGATGTATCATATTTTATGGACCCAATAAGATAAATTAAAACATATTTTCTCGTTATATGTATTTTCATATTGATCCTCTGTGTAGGACTGCTGTATTAAAAAACTAATCAGAAAAAAAAAACAAACTTTCTCAAAAAAGTTTGAACTACAAAGTGATCATTTATAATAGAAGAAAGAAGCAAAACAAAGTATCCTTGTTGGATTATTAGATAAAACATAGAAGGACCAGATTTCAATAAGCTTGGGACATCAAAGAAATCATAGTCCTTTGTGAAAAGAAATGAGACAGAAATAGATGGATGGATGGATAGATGGATGGATGGATGCATGGATGGATGGATATAACACCAGATAGTGTAAGTCATAATTTAATGATTCTGCTGAAGAAAAGGTAACTTCTCTACCTAGAACTTGCCCAGAAAAGTAAGTCACAGGAAATGTGTAGCAGCCCTTCACCCATGAAGATTCACAGAAAAGAGAAGTTGTCAATGACTTAGCAATGACTAGTACCAGTAACGTGCTCATCAACACTCCATCCAAAAACAACCAGTCCTTTTCATAACAGAGACATTGTAAAACTTCATAATTCTGGCTAACAATGCAACCATGAAAAATGTATAAAATTTCCCACAGCTTATGTATTATGTTTTCAAATAAATGCCTTATCATTTTTGTCACATAAAATGTTACCAGTTTTCACTGCAGCCATCTCTCGTGTTACATGCCCATCCCAGGTTAACGCCTTTAAATAGCAGACTGAGAAGAACATGAATAGAGTCCCACAGCCCCCTTGTTGTTAACCAAAAGGAGAATAGATGAGCATTTATGAATACCAAGATTTAGTCAGAAGGAAAAAAGGTGTTTTGTAGATCTGAGCAAAGAGGTGCGGTCCCTAAACCAGTGGGTCAGACAGAGAAAAGTACCTCCATGTTTTTCCCACAAGAGACTGATGGAAGGGACTGGCTTGGCATATAAGAAACATTTCACTTTAGTTTTCTATTTCTTGTTTTCTCTTTCTCATTTTCCTTTGCACGTATTTCTCTTTTCTTTTTTCTCTACATATCTTCTGTTGTTATTCTTGTCTTCCTTTCTCTTCCTCCCCACCCCATTTAAAATTTCACCACCAATTTTCCTTACTCATCTGTCCATTTCTGCTTTTAGAAGGGACATCCCTATATCCACATGATATAGATGTGGCACATGATGTCACAGACTCAAAAAATTTATGATACTCTCAGCAAAGTGGCAATAGAGGGAACATACCTAAACATAATAAAGGCCATATATGACAAACCCACTGCCAGCATCATACTTAATGGCAAAAATTACAAGCATTCCCCCTAAGATCTGGAACAAGACAGCAATGTCTGTTTTCATCCCTTATTCACCATAATACTGGAAGTCCTAGCCACAGCGATTAGACAAGAAGAAGAAATAAAAGGCATCCAAATTGGAAAGAAGGAAGTAAAAGTTTATTTGCAGACAACATGATACTGTACATAGAGACTCTCAAAGATTTCACCAAGAAACTACTTAGCACTAATGAATGAACTTAGCAAAATAGTAGGATACAAAATTAATATGCAGAAATCAGTTGCATTTTTACATGCCAATAATGAAGTAATAGAAAGGCAAATTAAGAAAATGATCCCGTTTACAATTGCTTAAACAAACCAAAATACCTAGGAATAAATCTAACCAAGGATGTAAAAGACCTGTACCAAGAAAATTATAAGACACTGAAGAAAGAAATTGAAGATGATACAAAAAATGGAAGTATATACTGTGTTCATGGATAGGAAGAATCATTAAAATGTCCATACTACCCAAAGCAATCTACAGATTCAACACAATTCCTCTCAAGATTCCAATCACATATTTCACAGAACTAGAATAAATATTTCAAAAATTTATATGGAACCACAAAAGGCCCCACATAGCAACAGCAATGCTGAGAAAGAAGAACAAAGTTGGAGGAATCACGCTACCTAATATCAAACTATACTACAAGTTCATAGTTATGAAAACAGGATGGTACTGGCATAAAAACAGACACAGATCAATGGAACAGAATAGAGAGCCCAGAAATAAACACACACCTTTAGAGTCAATTAACATTCAACAAAGGAATAAGCACATACAATGGGTAAAAGATAGTTTATTCGATAAATGGTGTTGAGACAATTGGACAGACATGTGCAGAAAAATGAAACTAGACTACCTTTTACACCACACACAAGAATAAATTTAAAATGGATCAAAGACTTAAATGTTAGACCCAAAAACATAAAAATGATAGAAGAAAACATAGGGAGCAAAATCTTGGACATTGCTCTTAGCAATACCTTATCAGATATATCTCCCCAGGCAAAGGAAACAAAAGAAAAAAATAAGCAAATGAGACAACATCAAACTAAAATGTTTTTGCACAGCAAAGGAATACATCAACCAAATAAATAGACAACCCATAGAATGGGAGAACATATTTGCTGATACATCTGAAGAGGGGATAATATCCAAAATTTATTAAAAAAAAACTTACAAAACTCAACACCAGAAAACAACCTAATTAAAAACTGGGCAAAGACCTGAATAGACACTTCTCCAAAGAGGACATAAAGATGGTCAATAGACATATGAAAAGATGTCCAATGTCACTAATCATCAGAAAAATGCAAATGAAAACCACAGTGAGATACCATCTCACACCTGTCAGAATGGCTATCATCTATAAATCAACAAACAACAAGTGCCAGCAAGGATGTAGAGAAAGTGAACCCTTTTGCATTGTTGGTGTGAATGCAGACTGGTGCAGCCACTGCCAAAAATATGGAGGTAACTCAAAAAATTAAAAATGGATCTGTCTTTTGACCCAGTGATCACCACTTCTGGTGACATATCCAAAGGAACCCAAAACACCAATTCAAAAGAACATCAGCACCCTTATGTTCATTTCAGCAGTATTTACAATCACCAAGATATGGAAGCAGCCCAAGTGTCCATCAGTAGATGAGTGGATAAAACAACTATGGAACATTACACAGTGGAACACTATTCAACTAAAAAAAAAAAAAAAAAAAAAGAACATTTTACCCTTTGCAACGGTATGGATGGACCTGGAAAGCATTATGCTAAGCAAAATAAGCCAGTCAGAGAAAGATAAGTACTGTATGATTTCATTCATATGTGGAATCTAATGAACAAACTGGACTACCAAGGAAAATAGAGACTGATTCAGAGATAGAGAGCAGGAAGACAGCTAAGTGTCGAGGGGAGGGGAGGTTAGGGGTGGAGGAATTGAGCAAAAAGGGAAATGGACTCATGGACATGGACAACAGCATGGTGATAGCTGGAGGGAGGGGAGTATAAAAGGACTAAATGTCATTGGGAAAAAAATACAATAAAAATATGAAAAAAACTAGAGGGTGGGGCAAGAGTAGGTTTACAGTTCTTTTCATGGAACATAATACAATAATTAATAAATAAGAATATAAGAATGAATTCTGTTTCACATACTCACAATTGTGAACTTACTTTAGTTGCATCCTGTGTAAATGTGCTACATAATAATTTTTAAAAAGCTGACAAGCCCTCATTCCACAAACAGTACATAGTGAATATTTCTCTGGGAAAAGAGGCACTCAGATATTCTCCAGATCAACACCACCTGTGACTACTTTCAATCAATGAAAACAATATCTTGTTACATTCTTTGGCGGCTGGCTTCTCAAAGAATCCCCAAGTGCATTGTGAGCGGCAATCTTGGGTTGAGTTTTTTTTCCCCTCAAAATAATGAGTAATTAACAATCATTGCTTTTCATTAACTGAGTGGAAATTTTTATGTCTGAAGATGTTCAAGAAAAGCAAGCAGCCACTAAAGAAAGATGTTTGTTTTAAAGGCAATCTTACTATAGAGATTGTGATAAGGTACTCCTTTAGACTTTTTCAAGTTTGAGAGTGAATTACCACATGTAATCTACACCATGGTGGTAGTAGAGAAAGCACTGTAACCCCCACTTAAACTGAAACATAAAGAGGATATTTGTCCATTGACAGACGCACCTACATTCCAGATCTCCAGACAGCTTTTCCTATGTCCTTTCTATTGCAAAAATAATAACAATAATACTTCCATGCAATACTTTCCAATTACTTCAGCAAATATAAAATAATGGCATAGAACACATGAACCAGAAGCACAAGTACCAGTAATCACAGCTTTCCAGTCCAGTGGAACCAAAGAATTTTACTGCAGGACCTAGTGATCATTTACCCCAAGCAGGAGGGAAATTGTTGGACTGAAACTAATGGAACAGATTGAGAAATGGTCTGGTGAAACTGGTGACATTTCACCTTATCCGAAGATTAACTCAGTGAATGGTATAACTGAAAGAATATGATTTAAAGACATGCCTTGCAAATACTGAAACTCCATGTTTTTCAAAGAGATTAATGTTAATAGCATGCTTCTGATTAAGAGGGGAAAAAGTTCCTCTGGGAGATCCTCTTGATTAGATAGGCCATTCCATGCAAAATGTCACAGTGACAATCAGGAAAACCATCCTTGAAATGCACAGCGAAGGATTTTAAAAGAAATTGGTTTACCTACAGAGATTAGGGAACAATACAATTTAGTCCTTGTGTAAAGAGGCTCAACCAGGAAAAATGATGGGGTGTCTTTGAGAGGTTCCAGAAAATTGAGCAAAAATGAGAAAAAGACGATGTTGCTGCTTCATTCAATTTCCATCACCTCAATGGCTACTCATCCTCCTTCCTACTCCTCACAGTCATGAACAGTCTGGAACCCATGACAGAAGAGGAAACAGAGTCCTCACCCCAAAGACTGTACCAGTCAAGCCTGGCCTGGTATTAATTTTAGGTTGAAAAGGCATGTAATGGGAGGAAGTATATATATTTTCCTACCACATTGAAATTAGTAGTCATCACTGAAAACAGAAATGATTTTTATCAGTAAAATTAGAATGTACTTGTGTGCATCAATGGGGTGGATAAAAGGTCAGACAAAACCAAAGGAAAGGAAGGTCATAAAGTAAAAATGAAAAATACCTAATAATGAAAATATTACTAGTATATTAAAGTTAAAAGAAATAAATATATTGGTTGTATTATAAATATGAATGATGAATTTGAAGGATATTTGATTAAATTGAAAGATATAATGGATGGTAAAGATGTATGTTCTTTCTGCATTAGAATTATAGGCAGCTTGCAAATTGAAACTGGGTAATGTTCCAAAGGTATCTTGAAAGACTCTTATTTGGAGTGTAGAATATATGCTCTCATGGAAACATTTTTTAAAAGTATGAATTAGGTTTCTAAGTTACCAGTGAATTTGACTTAAACCAAATATGTAGCAAATAATATTAATTTATGTTTTGAATCAATTGAAAATAAAAGTGTTGCATTAGAACAAGGATTGGTCACTGAGAAATTTAAAAAAAAATAAGGAAATAATTTCTTGGAGCCCCCGATAAAGGGCTTCTGTAAGATAGCAAAGAATTTAGATATTGATTGTACCAGATTGTTCCTTAGGTCCACTGTCACCTTCTTCCTAGCCACATCCTTTTCCTTAGTGATCACATCTAGTTAATGTGGAGATCTCCCACATTTGTGACTCCAGCTCAGACCTCTCTGCTAAGTTCCAGTCCACTACGCTCAGTGCCTTCCTGTCTGGCAGACACCTAAACTTAACATGTCCCAAGCTAGATTTCTGATCTCCCTCTCACCCATCAATCTTGACCCACTCTCCATCTTCCCCATCCCAGTTAATGACAACTTTATTCTTTCATTTCTCCTTCCTCTTTTCTCACATACCTTAAAGCCAATCCTGTAGTATATATCCTGTCAGCAATAGCTTTAGCCTACATATAGAACTTCCATTTCTCATTTTCTCTAGTTCAAGACATCATCACCTCTTAGCTACATTATTGAAACTTACTCCTAACTGATCACCCTGCCTTACCCTTACCCTACAAGTCTATTGTCAGCATAGTAGCCAGAAAAACCCTGTGAATCCCTAAGTTAGGTCATGTCTCTCCACTCAAAAACAACTCCCATCTTGCTCAGAGTAAAGGTAAAATGTTTGCATTGCTCTGCGCCCATCGCCAGTCCTCTCCAAGCTCATCTACTCTGCTTCCCTTTCTCATGTAACTCCAGCCTTATTGGCCAGTTCTAGACCTGGTACTGTCTTACAGTCTTTGATCCTACTGCTCCCACTACCTGAAATGCTCTCTATATAACCACACAGCAAACTCCCTCACCTTACCTCTACTGGATCTCTGCTGATGGTTTTTCAATGGCCCAGCATATCTTTTTAAAAAAATTCCTACCTCCCCTGCCACTCTTTTCTTGTCTGATTTCTCTTTTTTTCTTCTTAATTATTGACATCTAATGGACTATACATTTTATTTATTTGCTTACTGTCTAGCTCTTCCATTCTATAATTTAAGCTCCATGAGGAAAATGACTTTGTTCCAAGTACCTAAAACAATGCCAGCAGGCATAGAGTAGGCATTCAAATATTTGTTGAATAAATTGAATAACCAAATAAATTAAATACATGAATGAATAAATATACATTTCACGAGTGCTCTATTCTTACTTACTCTTATCACTTATCACGGATACATTTATTTTAAAAACGAAAAGGGAAAAAAAGCCAAAAGCATTGTATTTGGTCTCTTTCTCCCCAGCAGTCTCAATGTTTTCCCTAAAATTCAAACCTGCTAAAACTTCATGACTCTGGAATTTCATGACTTTGAAGATAAAGTCTGTCTTTTTAACCTGACTTAAAAGACCTCTCATTGTCCACCTCTTACATATCTTTCCAGCTTCACGGCCAGTTAGTCATTTTTCTGATAGGGAAGAAAAAAGAAAGACATTTTCAATCGGGATCGCTCCTTTGGTCAGTGGCTACTGATGCTGGATCAGGGAAGCTGGGTCACTGTTGAGTTGACCACCTGCCATTCTTACGTATAAGGTGACCCCCAAGTTGTCATTCATCACTAATGGAGTGCCTATGCCTTTTAGGGTTCCAGTGCACTTGCTTTATCTACCCCTTTTATCTTGAATTAAATGTTATCGAAAACTCTAGTATAAAAAATACGTTTAAGTGAACCTGTGCTACTTCAGATAATGGGGCTTTGAGTGGGACGGGTCCGGCCCTGAGCACTCACCTCCCTTACACCTGGTATGACCCCTGAGACCCCACTGAGTCACTCCTGCCTGTGAGGCTCTGAGACATTAGGATATTAGACTGCCCGACAGTGCACCCACACAAGAAGAAAGGCTTTTAAAATCACCACTTTATTGGTTATTTACAAAATTGCCTAAGTAACTGAAATGCTCTTTGCTGTCCTCTCCTCCTCTGTTTAGTGTGTGACAAATAACAACATCTCCAAATGGCAGGAAGCAACAAAATGAGGAATATGTCAGCGTCTGCGTCGGCTTCACGCAGGAGATAGAACATTATGCAGGTTTTCGCCTGATGACTGGCTCCCTGGGGAGTAATTAGGATTTGGCGCACTTCTTTCTGGCGTTTCCTCAGCTTCTCTGCCAGAGGTTTCTGAGAAAAGGTTTGTTGTTTCAGTTTGAAAACTCCGCTTTAGACTGACTTTTCAAACAGAGTGCATGTGGGGACAAATGGGGTGAATGTTTAGTGAGCAGTGTTTGTATTCATATCCTGTCTCTGTGTCTCAGGTCCATGACAGGTTTGTTTTTCAGAGGCCTAATAAAAAATATATTAAAAATTGAAAGTGGAGTTTTTAAATGACAGAAGATATGATTTTTATTTTTAGAGGGTCTGGTGGTTCTTTGTCATGCTGTTTGAGAATGGGTAAGATTATTGTCAAATTGAGAAATAAAGCCCTATCCAATTTTGAAGACCCAATTTAAGCCAAACAAAATCAACCCAAAGTATGAACCCACTTTGAAGGAGGGATATTATCAATGCAAAACTAATAATATCTCTGACTTGCAATGAAACACATATATAAATCAATGAATAACTATTTTTTCTAACACTTCAGCAGTGTTCTCCCCATGCCCCACTTCCTTGCAACAAAAGCCAGCTCCCAAGAGGATGGAGGTCAAGGAGCTTTATTGGAAAGAACTGGTTAGCCATTCTTGCCTGCACCTTATGACTTTGGAAGAACTAAGAAAAAGGAGCCGTTTCAGAGTGATCTGGGAAAAGAATCCAAAGCCATCTCGATTATGGAATTTAAGGCCCACTCTGGAGGAGGGAGACAGGTTCAGTTCCTGGGTTGCGGCAGAAAAATACATCTTCCCAAGACTTTTCTGAAATGTGGATGGAACTCCACAAGACAATTGCAACTTTTTCTCAGTGGCATGTGCAATAGAAAGCCAAAGGAAAATCTGAGAGAAAAATGCACAGAAAGAGAAGTAGGGAAAACAGAGAAGGAGGGAGAAAGACAATGTGAGCAAGGATTCATTTCATCTCAAAAGAACTGCAAGGGAAGCACAAGATCCTGCAGATCTATAAACCCTGAAGCGATGGGTTTAGGGAGCAGGATGTAAACAAGGTCAGGTAGGCTGATTTCTTTCTCCTGTTCTCATTATCTAGCTCAGTGTAAGGAAGCCACAGAAAATCAGGACTCTTAGGGGAGGAGCTGAGGCCATTTTCTAGACCTTGCATAAGAAAGCTAAGTAAAGTGCTGCCAGAGATCATAATGCAGCAGCACCTCTTTATCCTTTGGCAGGAACAAAAGCTTCCACTTTTTCCACAGGCCTCAGAAGTACAGGCCTGGTGAGAACCTCGGGAAGGGAGGCGAAGGCAGTGCCAGAACTACCTGGAAGGCCAGAAGATGAGCTGGGTGACACGAGTCCATCTCCCAGGAGCACTACTCTATCAGTGGGATTTTGTGATTTGAGCGCCTTCCCCAGCTTAGCAGATCCTCTGACCTTTAAATGCTTTCATAGCACAGAAGAGTCTTTGTGCTATGGAGTATTTCAATTCCAAAATAGCCAGTGCTCTTCACATGTCCATTTTCTATTCTCATGTAAAAAAGGTGAACTTTAATGATAGTTTCATGTTGATACATTTGGAAGAGAGGCTTTGTTTTTCCAGGAGCCAGGAAAAAAAATACCATGGAGGAAACACTATTTACAAGTGATTAAAATGTGAGCACACACACATGCAGAGATGCAGGGAGCAGACTCAGATTCATGGTCAAGGAGTCCTGTCAACGAACAAATCAGCTGCAAGCCAGGAAGGTGAACTCGCCTTTGGAACTGATAAGAGCCATTGTTTAGCTTTCCTTTATTCTTTGTTTTGATCTAATGCTGCCTCTCCTATCACTTTCTCCTTTGACACAGTCTCTCATTGTCAGCATAAAGACTAAAGAAAATTGTTCTTTCCAAGTAAGGGCCCTATGCTCCCCTCCTTTTGTCTTTTTCAGGAAATTAGTAGCTCGTGTTCCATTAACTGGAATATTATACCTTATCTTTTCCTATAAGTGAAGTGGGAACTTCAATAATTTAGAATTATTCTGTCTACTTTACTCTAAATGGATTCTGTTCTCATTTCAACCTTTATCTCTAGACCTTACTAAAGATTACATTCAGAATCACCTACAGTCCCAGAATTGTGCTCTCTTTGGAGCTGAGATCTTTAGAAACATAATAAAATGTGACAGGTTTTGAACTGGGATCTAGAAACTGTCTTTTTTATGGCCAAGAAGATTCCTTGCCACTTTCAAAGCCAGTCTGTACATTGTTTTATAATTTATTGTATAGAAAGATCTGGGAAACTTTGAGTTTTCTAAACAGACAATACTTTCTTATTGTTTCAGAACAGGTTTACAGAGATTATTGCTTTTTGTGATATTTATTTGAAACTTCAGGTCTAAAAATAACAACTAGTCATCAGATGGGCAATTCAGTTTATCTCTTTATCATACGAGTACCAAGGGTGAGCTTGAATACTAATGATTCAGTCTGCTGTGGCAGCTTTTTACTGTATGCAATTCAGTTCCAAGAGAAAACTTGCAAGGTTAAAAGCTGGGTGACATTCTCTCAGGATGCACCAGTTCCCCCAATTAACTTTTTGATGACTGGTATCTCTTCTTATTGGTCAGAACCTATACTATACCATTGATTAAATGGCTTACCATCTAGTCCAATTCCTTATTTTAAAAATAACTCAGATCTTAAAGAAGTTAAATGATTTCCTCTATCATATAAATAGTATTGGGTTAGCCAAAAAATTCATTTGGTTTTCTCCATAAGATGGCTCTAGTAGTGCTTAGCTGTCTCTAACTTCATTTAAAACAATTTTGTTGGACTGTATCATGACAGCTGTCATATCAGCGTGCATTTTGAAAAAAAACTTCTCAAAATTGCTGAATTTTTGTGTAGCCATTTTAATACTGAGGGTGGAAGAACACAGTACTTTGGCATATTATGCTTTATTATTTCAAGAAAGGTAAAAATACAACTGAAACACTCAAATACAAAGGTTTGTGTGATGTATGGAAAAGTTGCTGTGACTGATCAACCATGTCAAAAGTATTTTGTGAAGTTTCATGCTGGAGATTTCTCAGTGGATAGTGTTCCATGCATGGTCAGGTAGACCAGTTCAAGTTGATAGTGATGGAATCCAGACATTAATTGAGAACGATCAACATTAATACCACATGGGAGGCTGCTAACATACTCAAAATATGCAAATCAATAAAGTTATTGCTGATAATGAAATGTGTTTTTTATTTTACAGAAATAACTAAGTGGACATTTTGGCCAACCCAATAGATGGTGAAGACTATGTTATGTCATTTGAATTCCATTTTAATACCCTTTTCACCAACTTATCTAAATATGTGTAATACTGAGCTGTATTCTAACAAGACTTCACTGTTTCAATAACTGAAAGGAGCCTTACAGTTCAATATACTAGCTCAATTATTCTACAGCATTTAATGGTATTCTAAAAATACATAGATTGGTATAGGTTATAATATAAACAAAAATCTCTTCACTGACTATACCATGATAAAAAACAGCTTAGAATGGTTCATCGAGGAACAGTAGAAAGAAAATGAAATTTACCAGGTTCTCTGGATTCTAGTTCTCATTGTCACAAATAATTTTGTGACTTTGTGTAAGTCCTTAGTTTTCACATGTAAAAAGTGTACAAGTCTAAAAGATAGGTACTTCATTTCAGATTCTCAGGTGAGTGGTTAGACTAGGTAACGATCAAGATCTCTTTCAACACTGAGATTCTTTTAGTTACTGATTCGTTTACCAGGAAATTAGTATAATAAACTCGCCTTACTGGCCCTTTCAGGAAGCTTTACCTTCATCACAGATGGCCACAGCGGAGTTTAGCCCCAAGGCAGCTCTGATTCCAGGCAAGCCATTGTGGCAAAACTGTAAGCCATACACCAGTATCCACTTGCTTCTCCTTTGCGGTATTAAAAGCCTCCCATGCAGATTGTCACTGGGTTTAAGGCTCTCCAACTATAGATGACAATTCCTGGCCTCCCCTGCAACTAGGCTCTGTGACTAAATTCTGACTAGTGACATGTGAGCAGGGAGTGGTATGTTTAACTTCCAGGTTTTACCCTTAACTTGGAGGGATGTGCCCCCTCACTTCCTCTTTGCCCTGTCTCACTGTCTGGGGAGAGTTTCTCTAGCCAACCTGTGTTGCACATGGAGATGGAAGCTGTGTGCTAAATATAACAGAGTTAATATACCAGCCCTGCATTGCCTCCTTCTAGACAGTCGCATAAATAAACAGTAAACTCTCACTGTACTGTATCTTTAACAGCCGCCAGTAAATGGAATAAAATGAAGAATCCTTGCAGTATGCTTCAGCCTCGGATTCCATTCAGCAGTGACCTAGTCATACAGTAAGGTTCTATTTACAAAAAAATTTAATTATAAACTAAGACATCTCAAGTTTTGAAGTTCTTAAGACCTGCTGATTACTAAAGCCAAAGATGTTTTAATTTAATATATCCTGTAAGACAACGATGAAATGAATCCTTATCCTTAGCATATTGTAGTCAAATATACTTTTCAAAATTCCAGCTTCAATAAATAATCTCACACTATAGAAACATAGTATAAACTATAAACTTAGACTAAAATGTAAACACTAGGACCACCAGTAATGAAGTAATCAGCATTGAGTTGGGCTGCAAAGCCACCAAATTGTCTTTTAAAAAGTGTTTCTTCCAATAAAAGACCATTGTGAATCCTGAAATCTCAGAAACCCAAGGACCAGAGGTCACTAACCTTTCTGTAGTATACCAACAGAATTATTTACAAATTTTCACTTCACTGGTCATTTCCTGCCCATCTCACCTTCAACACTGGACTAATTCATTAATCATTATGCGCATATGTAAAACTAAGACCTGGTATTTAACCAGCATCCAGCTTGAGAATAGAAAACAAGCCACAGTTCGGTCATGATAATTTTGCCAGATACTGCAGACTGGTTCACTCAACAAGCATTCCAACCTCCTTCCAGCATGCCTTCTTGTAGAATAAAACTTGGAAGATTAAAACCTACATTCCACACAGGGTTATGCATGGGGCCCATGTTCTTCTAAGCCCATTCACATTCTGGAAACTACCTGATACCTTATATTAAAATTGTTTTCTGTTTACACTGGCTTACCTCAATCTATTTCTGTAACTACAAATTCTGACTGCTACAGTGATATTTTGTTCTCTGCCTCTTTAAGGGCTGAAGACATGAGGAGGTTTGTAAAAAGTATTTTTATGGCTATCTTCTTTCCATTGGCATTTCTAACATTAATCACTTTGATAAGGGAAAGAAAAGGAAGCACCAATCAGGAGTCTGGGTCTTGGGAGCTGTGAGTGTTAATCAGAAGTGTTAAACAGCTACCTTCTTATTCCAAACTGACTCACAAGCCATCTGCATTGACACATGGTCATTTCCACACTGGCCGTGATGCGAAAGCCAATGCTGGGAGACTACAGAGTGCAACTGAGCTTGGGGTGGGTATTTTGACAATGTATTATACTTCTAGAGGTCGAAGGAGTAAGCAACAGGAGATATAGTCAGAAACCCTGTTGATAGTGGCATTGTTAAACTGCTTTATGTAGGTTTGTAGTTCTCAAAATGTGGTCCCAACCAGCAGTGTCAGCTTCAGCTAGAAACTTCTTGGAAATACAAATGTTTGTGCATGTGCTCACACTCCAGACTTGCTGAATCAGAAACTCTGGGTTCAACCCCAGCATCTGTTTTAGCAAAGCCTCCTGGGGATTCCGATGCACACTCAAGTTTGAGGACCACTGGCGTAGGTTGTCTGAGGTGAAATGGTGTTTAAGAAAAATAGTGTTAGGGTAAGAAGAGAAAAAACAATGGACAAGAAAAAACTGGTCTTTGATATAAAAGAAAGTGCATTTTAGAAGTAGAATAGAAATGTAAATATTTTTCCATGTAAAATGGAAAAAGTGTTAGTAAAAAAGAGCACTGTCCTGGGAATCTAAATCATTGGCTTTAAATTTTTAACTAACGAGTAACGTTGACCTAATCATTTAACTTTTGGGGGTTTCCATTTCCTGAGGAAATGGTATAAGATGTTCTCCAAAAGTCACAATTCTGTTTTCCATCAGTTCTGGACTAAATTAGCACTATTATCCCCATTAGCATCATATTGCTTCTTGAATATCATGTCCTTTCTGTATAAACCTGATAGAAATTTCTCAACATTCTATTTCTCTGTTTAGGAGTAGTAACTGGAGGAAAATTACTAAAAATATATGTCGTTTTCTACCTTAAGTCAACAGTCCAGGAGTATATATACTTCATCTTAATTTAGGATGGGTAAAATCCCCTGGATATCAGAAAGGCCAGTGTAACATTTAAAATATATTGAGAATTTGCCACTATACTAGAAATATGTACAAATTACATAGATGTGTTTTCGCATTATTGATTATTTTGATCACATGCGAAACCTGAATGTTAAAAACTAGATTTTTACACTTCCTTCCAGACACTATGTGTGTTAATTACATGCTTTAATCTACTTCCAAAATTTAAGAATTGAGACTCGCTGGCATTGAGCCCAGACTCAGGCAGGTAGTAATTACACTTGGGAAAACCACAAAACTATATCCCTTAACAATCTAGAAAATGGCAGCATTCAGAGCAGATTGTGTCCACTTTGTGAGTTTGAGAACTAGGGAGAAAAAAGTCATCTGTGTAACTGAAGTTTGTATGCACAAAAGAAAGAAGAGCATGGCCTACCTGTGAAGCAACAGAGATCAAGAGCTAATCAGTTAAAAAATTTGCAAACACATTGCAAAGCTGTAAAACAGTAAGTTAGTATAGAATGCCAGAGGAAAGTAAAACAAAAATATGCCTCTTAAGGCCGAGAATATATTTTTCTTCCTACCATCTATCTTGGCAGATAGCAGGTCCTTAGCAAATATTTCAGATTGATTAAATAAAGATTGCGAATGAGAAAGTTTTAACTTGAACATAACTACAAAAAATCCACAAATTTTAGCTATGTGTTTCAAG
The DNA here is from genome assembly GCA_039655065.1 of Glossophaga mutica. Lineage (NCBI taxonomy): Eukaryota > Metazoa > Chordata > Mammalia > Chiroptera > Phyllostomidae > Glossophaga > Glossophaga mutica. The sequence continues at coordinate 83,843,831 of CM077304.1, forward strand.
CAGAAACAACTTGCTTTACTTTGATGATCCTAAAATATAATACCTTCATTCAAATTTTTGTGGTTCCAAAGGTATGGGAATGAAAACTTCATGCAAGCTTTATTATGTTGAACCTTCCTTGTGACATTAGAGAATCACTGGTTTTGGCCTACAAAAATGTCAAATTCAAATGTTCTGACCTATTTTTTTTTTTTTTTTTGACTAGGAGATATCATCACCATTTAAAAAGCTGAGTAGCCCTCTCTCCGTAATAAATGAGTCACAAAGAGTTAATCCTGGATTTCAAAGTGGTAGAGTCACTGTATGTTATGAAGACTAATGAATGCCAGTTAGCTACAAGGATTATTTCAGAGTATAAATCTTCTTTGTTAAAAATAAATGAAAGTGTTGTTCCAGCTATTAGAAGAAAACATTTAGAAAAGATCTTAAAATTGGTTTTAAAATTAGATAGTGAAAATGGTTGCACAACTCAGTAAATGTACTAACAACCATTAATTGTACACTTTTTCTTCTACTTTGCTGTTTTATGGCAGCCTATTTAGTTCTGACATAGCCTTTACAAAAGGAAAATGAAATAGCTTGGTTGTTTCTTCAGAGGTACTATCTGCACTGGTAATCTAGAAACGATTATGTCAAAGTTACCCATTCTTTTGCTTAAAAACTTGTTTTGTGTTTTTAATGATTTATTATTTATGCTATTACAGTTGTCCCAGTTGTTTCTCCCTTTGCTGCCCACCTCTGCCCAGCCCGCCCCCTACTTCCATAGCCAAAGGTAAATTTTTTAATTTTTTAAAAGATTTTCTTTATTCATTTTTAGAGAGGAGAAGGGAGGGAGGAAGAGAGAGAGAGAAACATCCATGTGTGGTTGTCTCTCACTCACCCCCTACTGAGGACCTGGCCCACAACCCAGGCATATGCCCTGACTGGGAATCGAACCAGCAGCCCTTTGGTTTGCAGATTGGCACTCAATCCACTGAGCCACACTAGCCAGGGCTCAAAGGTGAATTTTATGTTATATTTATTATATCTCAATAAAGATGCTTTTTCAAACTAGAAAAGACTAGAGCTACAGAGAATGGAAATACAAATGCACCCTATGGACCATTTTACAGCACCAAGGGTGAGGAGGAAGAGCGCATTGCTGCCAAATCGCTGCCTGGTTGCTCACCAACCTTCACAGTATCATCCTGAGAACAACTGCACATTGCAGCTCACACCCTGCCAAGTCATGAAAGTAAATACACATGCAGTATTGATAGCCTCTGGTCTGTCAAGACGATGCTCAAATTCTGAAAAGGGGTCCCCTGAACACTCCTAAATTAATAAATAGTGAGAACTGTCATCTTTGCAAAGTTCCATTTGAGTCCTTGTGGAAAGGATCTTTCTCAAATCCATTTGTCCAGTCAAACTCTTAGGACTGGTTCCAGGACATAGAATAATGTAGAGAGCTACCTATAAGCCATGATTCTTAACCTGAGGGAAGAAGAGGTCAGGAATCCCAGGTGGAGGACCAAGCTCTCGGGAAAATGTGCATATACACAGACTCAATTTCACATAAAACATCAAGGGCCTAAGGGCCTTGAATCCCTTCCATGGATTCGCTATTAGGAATCCTTGGTCTATATACTATACAGCATGTCTGCATTGCATTCTATTACAGTATTTTAGTAAAACTTAACATTGAAAACTAAACATTAGAATTCAGAAAGGCTCTACAGACTGACAGCTGTCCAGGGGACTGGGTGGGGAGGAGTGGAGGGATAGAGCAAAAAGCTTAAAAGAGAGAGAGAGAGAAAATGCATGGACATGGAGAGTATGGTGATTGTTAGGAAGAGGGGGGTGGGAGAAGGTGGGGGAGGGGAGGGGGGATAATGATGATGGACAGAGACTTGGGGTGATAAATACATAATAGCGTACAGAAGATGCGTTGTGGAATAGTGCACCTAAAACCTGTATAATTTTGTTAATCAGTGTTGCTCCAATAAATTTAATAAAAAAGAAAGACTCTAAAGATGCCATCCATTTCTCTTTACTATAACAAATGCTTTAATTTCTTTACTAGAACCTGCCTCTAATGAGATGCAAATAGTGCTAGACAGTGGGAAAAAGAACCCAATAGACTGCAATCATAAGTACTTTATGTTTTAATTGCTTTTGGCTTCTTTTTATCCCACTTGTCATTATATATAATATTATTCAATCCCCAGTGTTTCCTTGACATTGCATTTTACTCCAATACTTAGGCATATATAGTTTTTAAATTGATTAGAAGCCCTATTTTTAGTAGTAGCCATTCCATCAGTTGTCACTAAGAATTACATTCTGCAGCAAAAAAAAACTTCTCAAGAGAAAAAGGGCTCAGTGAATTCCCACAACTTACATTACTTGGCTCTGACCATGAATAAGAGTCTCAAGACAAGGTTTTTGGATGTATTTTAAAAGCATCTTTTACAAAAGGGATAGAACTAAAAGTGTCAAGAATTTATTAAGCACCTATTGTATTCTCAGCCCTATGTTTAAATGCCAAGAACACAAAGGAAAAATAGCTCTTCTTCCTTCGAAGAGCTTGCTATTAGTTAAAAAGACAAGACTGACAAATATAAAGCAATAAGAAAATGGAAGAACAATTCATTCTAAGTATTCACCTTCAAAGCAGGACTGCATTTGAACATCAGGAAGACAAAAGTCATGACTACAAAAGAAATACAGAACTTGAACATAGACAATGAATACATTAAAGTTGTTAAGGATTTGCTTGCCTTGGTTCAGTTATGAATTCAAATGGGGACGGTAGCCAGGAAATCAAAAGGAGGCTAAAATTCAGAAGGGCAGCAATGAAATAATTAGAAAAGATCACCAATATCAAAGATGTGTCATTAGAGACCAAGGCTAAGATCATTCATACCCTTGTATTCCCAATTACTATAAATGAGTACAAAAGTTGGACAGAGAAGAAGACTAATAAAAAATTAATTTGTGTGAAATATGGTGTTGGAAGAGGGAGCTCTGTGGACACCCTGGATCCCAGAAAGACAAACAAGTGGGTCTTAGAGCAAACTAAGCTTGAAACATGGAGGCAAAAATGACAAAACTGAAGCTGTCCTACATTGGGAACATCATGAGAAACCAGAGTTCTTTGGAAAAGGCAATAATGCTGGGAAAAAGAGAAGACAGCAAGAAAAGAGGAAAACCAAAGATGAGATTCCAAAAAAGAAATCATAGGCGTGAAACCTACATCTGTAGTAGCTGAGCAAGGCTGTTAGGAACAGGCCTTTGTGGACATCACTCATTTATAGGGTCAGCAGGAGTCAGGGCTGATAACACACACACTCATAAACCATAAAAGGAAAAAATGTTTCAAATAAAGAGAGAAGTGTTCTATGTTCTCCCGTCTGAGCTATCTACACTAAAAACTAAGGACTTTATGAAGGTACATTTGACAGCAAAATTCAGGGTCGGTGGGACATATCAACAATTACCAACAAGCATTTTTTTCTTGGCACTCTGAACAATTCCATGCTGTACAAATTTACCTTAAAAATTAGAAGTTGTGGTCTTTTTATATAAGTAATTTATAATCCCCGTTTATGTTTTCCAACTGATGAGAGAGAAAAAGACTTGTTTTTTTTCTACTTGAAGTTCCAACAGGAAGTGTCAAAGGAGAAATCTGTTCTTGCAAGATTCTCAACAGAAACAGACACATTTCTATCAAAAAATATAGCAAATAGGACTGTTCCCCTGAGATTTCTAACCTAATTAGTGAGATGAAAACATCTTTCAGATATTCCTTTGCTTGTGTGTTTAGAGATGATAAAAAAAAATCATTGAATGTATCTCCCCTTTGCTATCTGTGTCAATCGAGGTAAAAGGCAGCTGACAAAAAAATAAATGTGCAGGTCCTTAGAAAGAAAGCAAGGCTAGAATGAAAACAAAGGCGTCCAGACAAATTTTCAGAGACTCCTAAAGTATTGTCATTTTAGTTAATGCCTGGTGGTTTTAATCCCTAAGCCGAGCTGCAGTAAAACTAAGTGGGTAGTTATAAGAATGAATGAAGTTAATTGAACCAAACAGGATGTTAGTGAAAGATCTTTCATTTGACAACATGTCAAACCTGGAATACAGTCAGTCGATGATGTTACATGAAGTGGTGCTTTGAATCCAGCACACACTTTGCTCATAGCTGCCAGCTCTAAACTGTCCTCCAAATAGCTCAGACCCACATTAACATATTAGGCATCATGTAGTCACATGCCCTGGACAGTGGTCTTGAAATGTGTGTGCGTGTGTTTTACCTGGCAGCATATACCATGCATATAGAAAATACATAAAATGTGCATGTGCTCTTTGACAATTATTTAAACAAGTAGCCCAACCCCAGTTGAGAAATAGAATATCAGTCCTCTACTGTGTGCCTCTCCCGTAGAGATGAGCACTATCTTTACCTGTGTTGATCATTTCTTGCTTTTCTTCATATTGTTATTATGAAATATGCATGACTAAACAATAGTTTTGTTTCATGTTTTTTATCTTTATAGGAACAGAATGATAATGCAGGAATTTTTATGTCATAATTCCTATATTAACCTGAAGATCATGACAATTTTCATAATGTTGTCTGTAACCATCATTGTTCATTTACATTACTATTTAGTATTCAAATGTATTTTCTATTATCCTGGGGCCATAGGTGAGCATTTCTTTAGGGTATATTCCTGAAATTTCTGGGTCATATAATATAAATACCTTCAGCTTTTCTCAACAATGCCAAGCTCTCTTTCAATGTGATTTATATTATAATTGCAGGTATTCTGGACAGTGTGTCATTGTCATTTTAATTTTTATTTTTCTAATTGCTAATGAGATTAAGCACCTTTTTCTATGTGGACTGAACTTCATTATATCTTAATTTTATAATCAATATCTCACTACCTGGGATTTTTTTGTATGCCATGTTCATATGCAGGAAGAAGTCTGATCATTTTCCAATCAATTTGGAATAATGTCATTGTTGTGATTATAAAACAATATATCAATTGTGCTTAATTCTCATCAGTCATTGAAACAGCATGCAAAGGATGGAATGCTTTTTTATTATATGTACTGCTTGACAGTACAAAGAAAGCTTTTTAAAGCCCAGCCTATATCTAGTCCTTAAGCTAATCATGACAACATTGTACAAAGATAAAAGATAAAATGTGAACTCTTTCTGCCACGAAAAGCCTGTTTAGTACAAAAACTGAGGCCTTAAGATCCATCAATGCAGAGCATTGTGATAGTAGCTGATTGAATTAATTTCTATTTTCTGAGTGGCATTCCAGATTTTGATATTTAGGGTAACATTAGGATTCTCTCTTCTGACTGAAAGAGCCCTGTAATTTCAGAGTAAGAAAGATGCAATATGCTATTGTGTTTCTTATAGAGGCATTCATTAACTACTTACCTCATGTGCCCCAATGGTCAAGGGCAAGCTAAACCCTCACTGATAAAGAGCATTTTCTGAGTCTCCATGTTGCTGAAATGCAGACTATTCTGCGTAACCTTGAGTGTGCATAGCACAAAGCCCCCCTGTGCCTGGTGTTAATCTTTTAATCCTCTTAAATCACTTGGTTTATTGTCCTAATCTACCTGTTTTCATTGTCTTTGTATTACACATCAAAAAGAAAAAGGTTTCAGCAGTGCTAGAAAACATTTTAATAAAAGGAATTTTTAAATACTAATTTTAGTGAATATAAGCTTAAGTGAAACTTTGTTTTCATTTCTTTCTCAAATTGCAAAAATATACCTCAATTTTCTAGTTTTTTTCTCTTTTATGAAAAAATTTTTCTAAGGCCCATCCACAAAATAATTATGCTTCTAAAGTACAGAATGACAGAGGGTACATATAAATGTAAGCCTATTAAAAAAATGAATAATTGCATGAAAAGCAAAGAAATTCTTCAAAGACACACATCTCCCTGGGCTTTTTCTCTATTTGGCTTTTTTTTTTTTTTTTTTTTTTTTTTGGTCCTTTTCAGAGTGAATACAAGACTTACCAGTGAGCACTAAATTCGATGTATGGAGGGAGAGTAACTTGTGTGAAGTGTGACATAAAAACAGCTGATAAATTGTCACTCGGATGAAAATAAAACCAATTGTTTACCCAAATTGATAATACATTCAGTCAGAACAGTTGCTTCATCCAACCATTGCCTGAATATCTTCAAGAAGCATATTAAAGAAGTTGAATCACTTCAGAGGGGCCTTTGTCACTCTTTGTCAGAGGGGCCTGCACCCGGCAATTTTGCTAAATGGGTAACTGTTCCAAGAGTTCTAGCAAACGTATCTGACGAGAAAAGTTTTACTTGAGGTTATATCACAATATATCAAACTATTTTCTTTCTATTGAAACACATTTTCCCATTATGTGAGGTATAACATTTAATATAATATCCCTAGTAATCTAGCACAGTGGTAAGTTCTTAGTAAATACTCAAATGTTTGAATAAATCAATGAAATCTTTCTGTGGCCTAAAATTTACTTCTTTTTGAAAGTTTAATTTGAAAAGCATGGTATACTAATTGTTTTCAAATAAAAGTACATAAAATGTCCAGTTTAGTCAGGTTAAAGCTTTGTACCCAAAATGAGTCTAAAAGCAGAAAGGAATCCTCATACTTTTTTCTCTTCAATAGTCAGCATAAACTTCAACAGGCCAATCAGCATGTTATAAATTATGAAAATAGTGTCTCAAACCTTGTGTCTCATATATTTAAGGGCAAAAAAAATGTATTTGTAACAACATTAAAGGAAAATTTAATCCCCCTTTCCAGATCCAGCATAATACAATGGAAAGAATATGGACTCCACTCATATTCACTCAACAAATATCTATTGAGAACCTAGGTCAAGCACTGTGTCAAAAAATGGACTTAATAGAAAAACAAGCAAACAAAAGGCAGCCCTTGCAAATCCTACAGTTGTTTAGGGGTATTCTGTTCAGCCCTTTGTTCAAAACTCATTTTTACCCCTGGTATGACTTTGCACTAATCATTTAAGGCCTCAACTTTCACACCTGTAAAAAGATTAGAGACTTTTAAACCTAGTTCTCAGTAGTTACTAAAAGGATGAAATTGCAGCAGTGCATATGGAGTAACCAGCCCACCATAGACCCTAACATAGCTTAGCTCCTCTCATCTGCTTTCCCTTCTCCTGCAAACAACCAGTCATCCTGAGAAAGGTCAATATATGTACATATTCATGACATAACTTATCCTCTGGAGATCCCTCTAAATCAAGGAACAAGTATCATAATCTACACTTTTTGGTAGAAGCACTGAATTTTTAATGACAGATTCCTTCTATGTTTTGTTTACTAAACTACCCATAATGACTTTTTAGTTCTAAGTGTCACCTTGAGAGTGACATAAAAATGCTCACAAAGTCCTCTGGATGTACATAAAGAAAGAAAAAGTTTGGGGAAGAAAGGCCAAAAACAAGCAAGCAAACAAACAATTTCTCATACCAACATTGGATTACTTATTTGACAGAACAAAATAATTGGGTTAATCTAAAAATTAGTGGAATCAATATAAAAGTCAAGATTTTGTAGCTCATCTCTTTTTTTTGTTTGACCTGACCCATTTGATGCTACTTTTACTGATTCTATTATTTACTTAACACAAATGTTAGTGAAACAGTAGCTTAACATAATCAAAGAAAAAAATACAGAAGTTTAGGATATGATGACAAATTGGAAAAAAGTTCCAAATGCAGAAGACATTAACATTTATTATATATAAAGAGTTAAAGAAGTAAAAGGGAAACAACCCAAAAGAAGACAAAAAGACAAAAAACTTTAACATGCAATTCACAGAAGAACTATATATGATGAAAACTGTTAAATCTCACCAACAATTAATAATTTAAAACATTAAGATAATATCTCTACAGATTAATAATATCCATTTTTGCTAAGAATGTTTAAAAGTATAAATTCTCTTAGGTTACATTTGTGAATGTAAATTCATGTAAAATTTATGGAGTACAAATTGACAAAGCTTATAAATATTTAAAATGTGTACACTGTGGCCAAGCAATTTCACTTCTGAGAATTTATCCTATAGATATACATATGCAAATACATAGACTATAAATAATTGTTCCTTGTAGCATTTTTTATAATAGTGAGATTTTGAAAACATTTTTCAATGTTCTTAGGGAAATAGTTTCAAAATTATGATTAATTTATAAAATGAAATACAATATAATACGAGAATTTCTTAAAATAATGTAGATACATGTGTATGAAAAGGAAGCATGTCACAAAATATATTATGAATAAAAAGTAAATTATAAAACAAAAATGTACATTTTATTCCAATTTGTGCAAAAAAATTATATATGTGTCTTTATATCTTTGCCACATGCCTAGAAAGAAAGTTTGGAAGATATTAACCAACTTATTACTAGTAAGCTATTGTAAAGAGAAATTGATTATAAGCATTGGTGGATGAGGAAGGAAAAATAATATTTTAGATATATTGATTGAACTGTTAAAATGTGCATGTATTATTTTACATACATGCATATATATATATCCGTATAAGTATATATACATACATATAAGTATACATATAGAGAGAGAGAGAGGGAGAGAAATTTTCTACTCTCTTTATGTTACAATTTCCATTCAAAGAAAAGTAAGCTTAGGCAGAAAATACTTATTTGGGTGGTATAAAAAGTTAAATATTATTTTTCTCAGTTTTAGTGATTGCTTTGATCTGCATGAACAGTCAGTATGACCTCTGCCCTTTTATCCTCCCCATGATAACTAAATTTGCTAAAAATGCAGATTCAAGTTTCTCCCAGCTAAAGTGTTAATTAATTCAAGTTAACATGATGTGGAAGAAATTATCTTCAATAGTTTTTTTCTACTGTTGAAATAGAATCTGTCATTCCCTGCCACTGCCACTTGGGTGGAATTCAATGAACTATTCCTTTTATCAAACCATTTTATGTTTGCATATCTTGCCTTCTCATCTGTACTATGTTTCTGGCAAAATCAGGTTCTGGGCAGTGCATAGAACCAGGGAAAGGAGTGAAACTGGGAAAACTTCAATTCGTGGACGTTTTGGACATCTAAATAATAATAGCGGGGTGCATGCCAGTGTCTGCATGATTGCTGCTCCAAAGCAGTAAGATCACATACCACATCTTGTCAAAAATCGCAGACTTTGGTCCTGAAGAGCCTGGACTGAGATTCCTTAACCTAATTGTACAGCTTTAATTTAATTTTAAAATACTAAGACTCTAGATTTAGAATTTGGCCCACACGTCAAGAAAAAAAATATATACATGAACACACAATTATATTCTTCTTAATAAATCTTCAGTGAACAAAGCTTTCTCTAAAAATAGTAACATAGGCATGAAGGAAACTAACAATTCAGCCTTCTCTAGGCCCAGAGTAGTCGTGGCATTCTGAGAAAGTAACCGTAGTTCTGTTTTATGTCTTTGACAGATCAGTGTGAACTTGAATCCTGCCAAGGAATAGGCCAACTCCCACAGCTACCATCACCACCACCCACCCTTCCTGCTCCTTACCCAACTTATACTCACACAGATATGCACACCCAACCAAAAATTAGAAATCAGATCCTAGATCCCAGAGCAGTAGTCCTTTGTGTCAGTGGGTAGAGAGTTACCAGAATGAAGATGGAAACACGTAGGGCGAGGGAGCACCAAGCGGAGGCCTCGTCATGAAGGGAAAAAGTAAAAGGGCACAGCCTAGTACCTCCTACATCATTGCGACCTTTTGATGACAAAGTTTAATGCCATAAAACAGGTCCTTGAATTAAACTTTTTCATTAGCAAAAGTATTACTTTACATTATTCTTAAATTCCTAAAGGAGACATGCAAGTACATTAAGTCAAGGTAGAGCAGACTGGTAGCATTAGTTAGATGAGCCAGACACATTTCCATTTAAAAAAAATTAAGGATATCTTTATATCTATAAATAATATGCTCACACCTTCTTTATTGAAACATACTACTCAATCTATCCATCACTTGCTTGCTTTTGAAAAAGATACAGGTTTTTTAAATATTGCAATTTTATTCTAACTTCACTATAAGAAAACCAACAGCCCAGTCTTGTTAATGAGTGCCAACCTACCCCCCACGTCGAAGAGGAAGTACAGTGGGGAGAACTTTAATCATTGCTCTTGGAAATGGGGTGGGAGAACCTCTACTGAGCTCCTGTCTCCTGGACTCACATGGATATTAACAGGTCCAGCAATACCAAATCTCTCCATTTTTCAAGAAAGACCAGAAAATAGATTTATGCTTTAGTGTTAAAGATAAAAAATTTTAAATTTAGTGTTAAATTTAAAAAATTTTTAAACATTCTGAAAAAGCACACAAGACACACCTGATGGTCAGATTTGGCCTGTGTAGTCCTGTGCGGCCCTCCATTGAATATCCACTCCAATAATTTTGAGTACGTGGGGAGGGGTAATGCTGGTAAGCAAATCAATGACATAATGCCAAGTAGAGTGGAAAAATAGAAAAGAAAAACATGTTAAAATTTAGTTTAGTTTAAAAACATGTTAAAATTTGAGCCCAAACACTTCCTTTCCTCATTCTATTAATTGGAAGAATTTTTAGCCTCTAATTATAAATTAATTGAGATCACTTAGAAATCTTATAGTAACTTCCCCCCTTTATGAAACCTACCATGTGAATTGTATTAATTTATTACATATATATAGTGTGGTTTTAGTTGTTCAAAACTTCTTAAAACCACCAGAACAATTTTATAAAATCAGTTTGATATGCTCTAATTCTAGTGTCAAGCTTAATGGCTTACATGGTAGAAGGGGTTTTGTGGCAGTTAATTTTATGTGTCAACTTGACTTGGCTAAGGAATACCCAGATAACTGGTAAAGCATAATTCAAGGTGTCTACAGGAGAGATTAGCATTTGAATTAGTAGACTGAGTAAAGAAGATTGCCCTCACCAGAGTGGTTGGGCAACTGTGTGAGCCAATTCCTACTGAATGAATGAATGAATGAATGAATGAATCCTATTGGTTCTATTTCTCTGAATAATCCTAATACATATTTTGGTGTTTTGATGACATTAGCATTTGAAATGGTGGACTCAGTAAAGCAGATTGCCCTTCCCAATATGGGTGATCATTATCCAATCCATTAAGGACCTGAAGAAAACAAAAGGAGGAGGATGGAGGAATTTGTCCCTATTTTTCTTGCCTCACTGATTCAGCAGGGACATGTCTTCTAGTCTTCCATCCTTGGAAGACAGCTCCCCTGGTTCTTGGGCCTTCAGACTGGGACCGAATTACATCACCAGCTATCCTGGGTCTCCAGCTGACAGAAGACAGATCATGGGGCTTTTCAACCTTCATAATTGCAATTGTGTGAGCCAATTTCTTGTGGCAAATCTCCATATAATATATCTCCTCCTGGTTCTCTTTTTCTGGAAGACCCTGATTAATGCAGGTCATTTTCTGAACTAAAGTAAAAATGTTGCAGATGAGACTGATTCTGTTTGGCCAACCCAGGGAATTTGCTGATTTTCTGTCTCTCAGCTAGACTTGCCTCATAGGAGCTATCAAACTCTTATCTTCAACAATGTTTCACTGCCACCATTTATTTTATTTTTTCTAATCCTTAATTAATTTCTGGTTTAAAAGGAATATGCTTACAATTCTTCATACACATATATTTAACTGAGACTATATCCTTTTCATAAGATAAGGAAATTTATCCCTTTTAAACTTCAGTTGGTCCAATAGTTACCTAAACTTGACTACTGAAAGAATAGCTCTAGGAAGAATAGCCATTGCTACTGTCCAACTGTTTAAAAAAATTCAAAGTGTCTCAAATCACAGGCTTGTAATAAGTATTAATAACTAGAATTTCTGACAGCTTACAAAGAATAAAAAGATTTCTTTTCTTGATAATTACCAAGTCTGTACAACGGTGAAATGGGAATGGTGAAATGACTCAGTTGTGTAACACACCAAAGAGGGGGAGATAAGTGAACACAAGGAAACTAAGAAAGACCTACAAACTTCCTTATTTCAAAGAAGCAGAAGTACTGAGAAAAGGAAACTAAGGTCCTTACTATCCAGAGAGGACAACATTGTGGTCTTCCAAGCCGGTGTCAGCTTTTGGATATTGATTAAATCATTTATTAATTTCCAGTATAGCAAGCAAATTCTCAGTTCTATGCCCTGAAATGGAAAGACCAGTAGAATATTTTTTCAAGTTCATGTTTGCCTTTGGCAGGAGCTTCAAGCTTTCATGTATTAGCATTACATTTCTTTTCCTAATCAAGTTTGGATTAGCTGAAATCAAAATTAGTTTCTGTTTCCTGAGTCACGGAAAGCTGGGGTGAGGGGAGGGTTTAGAACATTTTTCTGGCTAGAGTGATAGCAGATAAACCCAGGGCAAACCACAAAGCAAAACCTCACACTCAGATAATCTGGAGCTCAATTTAACACAATCTCTGTACATAAGAAAGCTAACATTCATGACTAAGAGAACCCAACTCAAAAGCAATAGCAGCACCTTCCTTCATTCCTACCAGGTGAAAATAAACTGGAGAATGGCTAAGCTCCAAAACGGTGAGTTGATTATCATGAGTTGGTTTTCATGCCTCTTGTAGAAGAAATGAGATGTCACCCAATGTCCGCGGATGCCTTTTCAGGAAATTGCTCATCTCTCTAATTAAGCTCTTCTTTCTTCACAGGTCTGCAGATACATTCAGCTTTGTGCATGCATACGTTGGCTTCCAGAAAATCTTCTTGCCCTTTTTTTGTTGGTCGTTGGAAATTTCTGATGTGATGGAATCTCCTTAAAATGGAATTTGGGAAAATTAAAATTTCCATTTTAAGGAGATTTCATCATTTTGCATTAATCAGTGGCTCCATTTCACTGACACCTTATTAAGAGTGTCATTTCCTATTGGGAAGCACTTTTGAAAGAGCACAAATTAAGAGGCCTAACAGAATATATAAATGGCTTTATGCCTTGTCACTAGCATAGAGCATCTAACTGCTCACAGATTCCAAGTTTATGTGTTCTCAGGCAACCATGTTCCAGCTTGTTTATTTGTTTTTCCAGTAGAACAGTCATGTACTTTGGCCTCTGCCCTTTCCACAGCACACCACAGAGAACCTGCCCTACTTTCCACTGGTTAGCCTTGCTTTACTTCCTGTCCTCAGAGTCAGTACAGCCCACTTAACTTCCACTCCAACATTGATCGTTTCCTTCCTTCTAAACTAAGTTCTCCCTCAGTTGAAGAACAATGTCACTGACATTTATGAAGTCCTATGCCAGGTCCTGCAGACAGGAAGCAAAATAAAACAAAGGTTTTTCCTTCAAGGAGCTTGCAATCCAGCAGAAAGAAAAATACAAAATTTACCAAATACCCTACATCCAATCACAATAGGAGGGGGAGAAAAGTCATGAAACAGCATGGTAAAGAGGCAAAGTGTAAAAGGAAAACCATCATCACTCTACCTATGGAAAAAATTGTATTACTTTGAAATGCTTTTATACTTTGCAAGTAATAATAATCAAATATGTGCTCGTACATACGCAGTTAGAGGAGGGTGGTTAGCAAGCATGTTCATCCTCTGCCACTAACATGTTATATCTAAAATAGTGAATCAAAAATTGATATTTAGTAAGTTTATAACCATGGAATATACTGATGAGATTAAAAAATAATGTCATAGAATTGAAGTCTACTGAAGCTAGTGATCCTCCACCCCCAAAGCATAGTATAGCAAAAGAGAACAGACTTGAATCCTAAGTCTTAGTCAGTTTTACCATCCCCTTAGCCCACCTTAAGTTAAAACTATGCACTTCTTAGATCTGTTGAAAGTCATCACAGTAGACATAATTATGAGACTTCAGCATATATCTGAATTTGAGATTTAACATTCCAGTAGTTCTGGAATGCCTTCAGCTATTTTCACACACACCAAAATGGTTGCAAGACAATTTCAGTCCATCTACATGCAACCCAAGCCTGCATATGCTCCTAACATCTGCTACATTTATAGATTGAGAGCAGATCCAAGCAAGGTCATTTTCATTTCATTCAACAACTCTCTGAGCCCCAGGAATCATTGTTTGAACATGATGCCCCATTCTACAATCACATAGTTGTTTAGGGAAGCAAAAAGGCACCATAACACAAAATGTTCACAAAGGGGCTGACTGATTTCTTGTAATATTCATCATTGCATATCCCACATCAATTAACCCTAGTTTGTATCTCTACCCATGACATCAATACCAGCTCTGACTGATAGTGCAGATGTTGTAGACTCTTAATCAAACAATGCAGATGTAATGCAATCAATCAATTGCCAAGCAAAATGGCAAATATTGCAAAAGTTGTAGGATTTCATAAGATTGATGAAAGTGGTATTGGAAAATTTCTTGGATCACACACACACAAATTAGTTGGCAGAGATGGACCTATTAAAAATTAATGAAGAGAAAATCAACAAGGATACTGATGTAAGAAGCATGGCAAAAAAAAAAAAAAAAAAAAAAAAAAAAAACCTTCATTGTGATAGCAATACAAAAGTTATACATACATTAAGTGAAGATTTCAATATTGCTATAGTACAATGTTGTTATAAATTTTGGACCAAAAAAGAATGATCAGTATTTATCTTTGTTTTTTCAAAGTGCTAAGTATAATTTAAATTTATTTAAATGTAAAAATAAGCAAAGACCCAATCCCACTTCTTTTAATTCTTTTTAAAACCATCTTAAGTGGATTCATTTTCAGGAGCTTTTTCTTTTTATTGTTGTTCAAGTACAGTTGTCTCTATTTTCATCCTACCTCTCCCCCCAACCCGGCCATGCCCACTCCCACCGTCAATCCTTCCCTACTTTGGCTTTCTCCATGTGTCCTTTATACATGTTCCTCGACAACCCTTCCCTCTTTTCCTCTATTATAAAAAGATTTTATTGATTTATTTTTAGAAGGGAGAAGGGGGGGCAAGAAACATCAATCAGTTCCCTCCCATACACAACCTGATGGGGGACCAAACCCACAAACTAGGCATGTTCCCTAACTGGGAGCTTTTAAATCTATATGTATTTACCAATTTTCCTTGAATAATGAGGACCCAACTCACTGTTCCAGACACAGCCCTTGCCTTGAAGAGGCTTCTAAAATCCTGCCAGGCTGCATCACTCATCAAGTCATAGGTGAGCATTATGACATCAACCTGGGCAAAGGAATTTATCTAAATAACACACATACATGTCCATGGTCATTTAACTTAGTCCTGGTGAAAGGATTTCGGTCCTTAACTTAACCTAAGTATTTCTTCCAACTAAAAGGAAAGACTTGGCACACTAAATTCATTTTTTCCTAGGATTAATGAAAGAACATCCACTAAAGAAAGACATCTCTTATTGCTGAGTTCTACATTATGAACTTCAGGTGGCTAAAGATGCTTAGTTGGAGAAATCAGGTACAATGCCATGAGCACAGGCAGGGCTGAGAGGATCCTGGCCCAAATCATAAAATATAGCTTCCACCACCAAAAATGCCCTGGCCCTCTGACCATGGTAAATTTGTTTGGGCTTTATTGGAAAAATACTAATCTCTCCTACCATACACTATGAAGCCCTCAGTGGGAAACAATCTCATATCATTTCTTTCCTTCTGCAGAGGAAACCTTGTACAATTAGGAGCCCAGATGTTTTGAAGTCAGGCAGGCTGAGCTTTCAAATTCAGCTTTTGTATTTATAACTGTGTGATTTGGACAAGTTTACTATCCTCCCAAAGCCTCAGTTTCAACTTCTGTGATATAAAAATAATAAATCTACCCCTTGGAGTTGCTAAGAGACCACCAATAAACAAATGACTCTGAATGCCCAATAAAGTACAAATTTCATAGTAGTCACATTAAAAAAAAATTAATTCCCACCACTTCCCCCATGTGAAGAAAGATTATGGGGAAGCATAACCCCTCTGGCACCTGGTGGGAAAGGAGGAACTGAAAGGCGATAAAAGGGAGTGTAAGAGGAAATGGAGAGGGTGACACAGACTAACTTCCCCAGAACCACCCCTACTCTCCTATTTCACCCAGGACTGGTCATGATCACACATGAAAATGAGGGAGAAGATATCTGTGTTTCAGACAGAAAGCACCAGTTCAGTGCATCTGACTCAGAAACTGTGCAAAGCTGCCCAGAGGAGATAATAAATATGAATACCTGATCTAATTCAGAGGCCTCAGCATTTAGTCACTCCTAGCTGAGAGAGTTTCTTATTACTGGAAGGAAATCCATTCTGGAGTACCTGTGACAGTTGCTAATAGTTTCCTAATCATAGCTTTAAATGTAGTTTTTTCATGAATGAAGTTGGTTTGTTTCATTAAATGAAGTATCTTTTTTAATGATATATGAAAGAAGGTCTCCTCCGGCACTTGGAAATATAGATATTCAACAAAAACTGGTCAATGTTCACATTAGTCTTTATCTTCAAGGTCTGAGCACTTTCGTTGACAGTCCACAAGTGTTTACTAAACACTGAGAATACGTGCTGTGTCAGGCACTGTGAGTAATTGACAAGGGATGGAGGGTGTGGAGCCAACTTCCAGGGAGCCTGCAACCAACTAAGGCACCCAAGACCCACCCCCAAATGAAATAACTGGCCAATGGGAAAAAAACAAAAACATCTATACTCAAGCAATAGTGCTCAAGAATGTCTCCTGGCTTAGAATGTTGTCATGAAGTTCAAATACACAGAAAGCTCCTATCTGAAACATATGTGTTTAACAAATTAATTTTCTCCTCCCCTTGGAAGAAAATCTAAGCCAGAGCAATGTCAAAACTAAAGCAGCAGGGAGTCATAAAGAGGAGATTATCAATAGCAGATGCTGCTGAGAGATTTTGACAAAGAGGAAATCACTGACCTTTCAGAGTACTATTCTGAAGTGTGATGGAGATCAAAGTCAGTTAATTATAAAGAGCTGGGAAAGAAAAGCATATCTAGGAAGTGTAACAAACAGGAGTAAACTATACCTTTTGAGAGACTTGGGAGGGATAAGGAAGAGAGAAAGCCACAGAGTGCAGTGATAGTAGTTCTGTTTCTTTTTTACAGTGTGGAGCTCTGTTTAAAAGGTTTCTCTACAAAACGGAAGAATTAATATGTTCTAGAATTAACATTAATATATTAACGCAGTTCTATTCAGAAGCCAGAAAGTTAATCACATGGCCTTGTGCCTGTAAGAAAATCAAAGGTAGGTGGAATCAGTTTTTTTCCCTCACCCAAGGACGTGATTATTGATTTTAGAGAGCAGGGAAGGGAGGGAGAGAAAGAGAGGATGAGAAACATCGATGCAAGAGATAAACATTGATTGGTTGCCTCTTGTATGTACCCCGATCAGGAACTGAACCTGCAACCTGGGCATGAGCCCTCACCAGGACTCAAACTCATGATGTTTCAGTTTGTGGGATGATGCCTGACCAACTGAGCCACACTGGCCAGGGCTGAAATCTGTTTATTTTTTTCTTTTTAATCAAAAAATTCTAAAATTATTAAGAGTGTAGCTCAGTGGATTGAGCTCAGGCCTGTGAACCGAAGGATCGCGGTTCGATTCCCAGTCAGGGCACATGCCTGGGTTGCAGGACTATTCCCAGCGACGGTTCCCAGCAGGGGCCACACGACAGGCAACCATACATTGATGTTTCTCTCCATGTCTCCATCTCTCCTTCCCTTCCCCTCTAAAGATAAATAAATAAAATCTTTAAAAAAGAGTTTAAAATTATTAAGAGTTAGTTTATACTTTAAGTCAATAAACATTGACTTATTATATTGGCTTTTTAAATCCCATATATCATTGAGTAAATGTTATAGGAAATATGAGGATATTTATGACAAGTCCTTTGCCCTCCAGAAGTTTCAACTCAATAAAGACAACAGCAAATGTATAAGTAACAAGTATATAAAGAACACTGTGACCAACTCAATAAAGAACTAAAGATATTAAAAGGAAAAAAGAGAAATTCTGACCTGGAAGAGCTGACTTTTAGTTCTGAACTGGGAGAGCTGACTTTTCCTAAAGGAAAGATGAATTTAAGTTGGACTTTGAAGAAAGCATAAGAGCTTCCCAGGCAGAGATGGCAGAGCCCAAGAGGGGCTAAGGAAAAGTGCAACTCCACTAGAATCCAGGAAAGGAAAAATGAGTGAACAACACCAAGTGTAGTGAAGACAGTCATAAACAAAAGACGGTATATAACAGCTTAAAAAGACAGTCCAAATATCCACTGCACCGAAATGGACTTCACAAAGCCCAAGCCCTCTAGATGGAAGATCCATAGCCCTAGGCCTTTTGGTCTAATTCATTATTGTATTTTTACTCATGCCACTGTTTCCTAACTTCAATATTTCAGCTCCAGGGTCTACTTTTTTCCCATTGTACTCATACTGAAGAAAGAGGAAATAACTCATCCAGCAGTGGGGATTTCTTAGTAGGGTTCCGAAGAGAGATGCTGGGGGTGGCTGACTCTGCCAAAATGTTTCCTTTTTCTCTTGCTGTTTGTCAGATATTGCTGTTGAGCAACCTGGTGTCATCAATATGCAATCTCATCTGATTTATCTTCCTTTACTCTTTACTCACTCATACTCAGCCCTTTGCCTCTTTTTTTCCCCCTGGCTCATTTAGAGTTTCACAACTTCTTGCCTTTCATTGCTGAGTAAGTGCAAAACATTGTATATCTGGGTTTAGATACCACATCCTCCAGGAAAAAAGACTCACAGTCACAGAGGTGACTGTGGCTACATGTTATGTCTTCGTATTTTGTTTTGTCATTATTTCATTTTAAAATTACACTTTTATTTTTCTCACAGATTCAAATTCAAAATAATAAATTTTGTGTCTGCCTTTTCCTCCAAGTCCCTCCCTTTTGAAATACAGATGACTGAAATAAACATTCACAAAGCTCCTCATGTCAGTCTCTCCACACCAGTAAATATTCCACCAAAACCATTAATGCAAGTCTGGGCCGTGGAATATGTGGCTCTAATGGGATTCTAAAACTGACTTTTAATCACACAGATAAAGGAAATTAACTTCATTTGTAGGTCAAAAGCTTTTAGAGTGTCCTAGAGGCAGGGCCACCATGGTTACTGACGCCACCCAGCTAGCACAGACATTGGGTCTTCATCATTTATTCTGACTTTATAAATCAACCTGACTTCTCTTGGATCAGTCAAGAAAACTTTCCTTTCTCCCCCATTCTCTTCTCTCTTTATCCACCTCAACAGGGAGAAAAATGTTTCATGTTTTGACAGAGGTTTCTAAGGCTGAATTTCAGATCTGAATGTTAAATAAATATATATAGTTGGAGCCTGGTGAAGAATATGACTGTGCTAAAAATGACTAAATAAAGCAAGTAAAAGAAAACAGGGCAGTGTGTTAATACTTTCCACAGTCTATAGTGTTTATAGACCCTGCTACTCCATCCCTGTCTGGACTCACAAATTTCGGGTCAACAAGCATTGTAAAAGCTTTTAGTTAAACTAGGAAGGACTATAAATGCATTTAAAAGTTTCTACAACTTGCCTCCACATCCCTGGATACAAGCTCCGTGTTACCTATTATCTTTTTATATAAATACCCTCTTCCCACAAATCCTGAAAGGTCCAGTCCTGGGAAGTCACTTACCTCTGTCAACACACAAAGGAAGCACCTGGTATAAGATGTTTACTGCCGAGGCCATCTTTGCTTCCGAGTTTGCTGCTGTATCCGCAGCGCTTTCAATAGCACCTAAAGCTTAGTAATTCAGTAAATACTTGTTAGATAGTGCATGAATTAACAAATAAAAATTTCTCATTGTTGGTGAAGTGTTCTCTTACCTCCCTACTTTGCCAAAATTCAGCCTAGCTGTAACCACCAATCTCTAGTTTCTGAATTCTTGCCATATGCGTCCCTTCAGGCTCACAGGTATTTTGAGTTTTAGCCTAGATTTGGCCCACAGGCAGGAACCAGATGAGCAACTTTTACGGCTATTGTGAAATTGGTTCTCACAGTCCTAAATTCCAGAGCTACAGTGATAGGAACCATTAAAGCACAATGATATAAAAGAGTGAAAATGTGGGGGGTTACTAAATGTGATAGCCAGTCTCCAAGATGTCTCTCAATAACCCCTCTCTCCCAGTCTCCATGCCCTCATCCGATCCCCTCTTTTTGAGGGTGGGCTGGACTTAGTGCTTGCTTCTAACAAATTGAACACTGTAGAAGTGATAGTATATTACTTCCAAGATTTGGTTATAAAAGACTCCCAATTCTATCTTATAGTCTATATCTATCTCTAGCATCATCATCATCACTTGCTCTAAAGGAAGCCAGTTACCATGTGGAACAGTTCCATGGAGAAGCCCATGTGGAAAAGAATTGAGGCCTCTGAGCCAACAGCCAGTGAGTTACTGAGGTCTTCCAACAGCCACCTGTGTGAGCTAGGAACTGGATGCTCCAGTCCATCAAGCCTTGAGATGACTACAGTTCTGGCCAACAGCTTGACTGCATCGTCGTGAGACCCTGAGCCAGAATCACTCAGCTAAGGCAGCCTGAATCTCTGATCCACAGGAACTGTGCAATAATAAATGTTTACTGTTTTAAACTACCAGGTATCAGGATTATTACATAGCATTACTAATTACTAATACATTACTAATACATTAAATTAGGAGTCAGCAAACATTTTCTTATAGAGCCAGATACTAAATATTTGTGATTTGCAGGCCATACAGTGTCTACTACACTCTCAGTTCTACCATGTAGCCCCAAAGCAGTCACAGACAATGTGGAAATGAATGAACATAGCTGTATTCTGATAAAAATTAATTTAGAAAAAATTCATCCAGCCTATGGTCTATAATGTGCCAACCCCTCCACTAAATCAATGTATTTTCTCAGTCTTTATAATTTCTAATGTCTCATTGTCCTGCAGCTATTCTATCAAGAGACAAACATGTTAAATTTGGATCATTGATTTTGTTGCATGTTATGATGGGAACACCCTTCCTTTTATTAGTTTTTAATTACTATTAAAAAGTGAGGTTGGAGCTCTGGGGGCAGGAAAGTAAGATGTAGGGAATGTCCTTCCCAGAGTTGAAGAAAAAATAAAAATCCTGTCTTTTTTTTTTTTTTTTATTCCAGTGGAGGTTAGAAGAAGAATTAAAGAGAGGCAGTGTGAGGAGGTCAGTTATCCAGGTTTTACAAACTCTAGCCAAACACTGTGCGGAGAGACAGGGAAAATGTGTCTAGATTGGCAAATGAATCCCAAAAGCTTCAGAACTGGTCACCCAATTTCCTGGGTAATGAAGGCAAAGCCTCTAGGAGAAATGCTGAGTCATTAAGGCCAACATGGCACACAACTGATAGCACAACATTGGTTAAAGTAATCTGAAAAAAGGTTTTTGGCTTCCCACAGATTTGGCACAGCATACAGAGGATACAAAATTCTCACACAGTCCCCCTAGAAGGTACAGAAGCAATAAGAAGACCATTTAGTCAGCAAAGTCCAGGGCTGCCTAAGGATGGGACCTCAAAGACCACAGGCAATGACAGGGTCTAGGGCAGACAGCAAGGGAAGAGACTAAATTTTTACTTCTCCTTCCTCTCTGGAAAGGAGTCTCTGTGTATCTTTAATTTTTTTCCCCCAAAGCACCATTCTATATAACAGGACATGTCCAAAGTTTGGGAAGACCAACTCTAATGTCAGGACATTTATCAGATGCCAGCAAGCAAATATTAGTGGGAAACAGGTCCATAACCAGAGGCTTCTCATGGATTGGCCACCTCTCCTCACTTCCTGAGAAGATATATGAGCCCCTCCACCCTGTTGGCCTACAGGCCATGTTGGGAAGAACTGAGAAGGTGGGAGGGAATCTGGGAGTGCAAACATTAACCAAAAAAGACTGAGTGACCCCAACACCTAACTGTTTAAATCAGAAGGGGCTGAAATACTTTTACTTGATAAGTGTACACTGTTTTCCCTGCTAGACTGAGGATGAGAGCTCATGAGAAAGTTTACCTCACCGTATTACATTTCTATTGCTGCCATAAAAGATTACCATAAACATGGTGGCTTAAAACAGCACAAGTTTGTTATCTTAAAGTTCCGTGGCTCAGAAATCCAACATGGGTTTACTGGGCCATAATCAAGGTGGAAAAGGCTATTTCCCTTCCGAAGGCTCTATGGGAGAATCCCTTTCTTTTCACTTTCCAGCTTCTAGAAACGGCTTGCTTTCCTTAGCTCCTGGCTCCCTCTCCCATCTTCAAATCCAGCAACACAGCATCTCTTTCTCTCACCCAGGCTGGAAAAGTTCTCCACTGTTGAGGATTCATGTGATTAAACTGGACCCCTGACCATGTAAGGTCACATGCATAGTTATAGCTGGACATGTGGGAGCAGGGGTGCAATATTCTGTTTACCACAACTAGGGAAAATAAAGGAGTTTATTTCTTTTCAATTTGTGCTACCAGTAAATATGGGACCCTGATGATAACAATACCCCAAATGTAAGAATTTGTATTCTGCACATATTATAATAAATTATAATTTATTATAATTTTCTACTTTTATAATTATAATAAATTATAATTTATTATAATATAGTACTTTCTACAGTTTCTACATAAGTAGCTAACTCCTTAAACTTTTCAACTAACCTTGAATTAAAAATTTTTTAAAGCATAAACTATGTTTAGTGGAGGCAGCAACCTCACTCAAGAAAACTTCCAGGGCTCTTGCAAACATTTGCCTAACCAAAAAGCACATTTCCGTGTAGAATTCCACACAGAAAGGTATGAATCCTGTGTAACCAGTAAGAAATAGATAAGACTGTTCAGTGAAAGGGTTTTGTAAACTCTGTGAAACCCTGGTTTTGTTTCCATTGAAACCTAACAAATGAGTATACTCCGTCATTAAATTAGGCTGCCTAATTAATTACCAAATTGGTACCAATCGATGTACACCATACAGGAGACTCCTACCAGAATAACACTTGGTGTTAAGAGTAACACCTGCTATAAATTACGCGCATTGTAAAAAAGTTAATAATGTCATTCTTACAAATATTAATGCATTCATATTGCTTGAGAATTTTGTGTTAGCTTTGTTTTGTTAGAGTGTTTGTTTCTTGTTTTGAGGACTTATTTTTAGTTTTCAGATGAAGACTATTAAAACTGAAGCTATATTTGAGAACTATTATAGCTATTCTTTCCACCCATCTCTTATTACTCAAATTTTTAGAAAAAAAATTCAATAATCAATTATTGATTCAAAGAAAATACATCTAGGCTATATATGACTGCTTTATCTCAAATAAGTTTTTAAATATAGTATTTACCATGTTAGGCCATTTCCACAAAAGGAAACAATATATCTGGCAGGGAACAAATTTAGAAATTATTTGGAGAAATTAAATGTTTGGGATCTGCAACGATTATGGTTATCACTGATGTCATAGACATTGATAGAGTTGCATTTTTCTGAGGTTTTGCAGCCACTGAAAATAAGCTCATTTTTTTTTTTACTATAAAATAGTCAGTTTAATGCAGTTGTATGAAAGCCTAGATTTCATGTCATTTATGAGCACTAACAGGAATTCTCTTCAGTTTTTTTCCCCAAAGCTTTCTCTCTTGGCAAGCTTTTATCCATTTTCCGGAACTACTCATTTTGCAGAAACATCCCTCTGAAGTGCAAAACTATGAAAACATTCTACTTCTAAGTTATTACCCACACTGCAGCAACTTTTCATCTTCTTTTTTGTTTAGACACCTGAAGACATACAGAAAACAACACAATGAGGTCATTTGAAGAAAACTAGCCACCTACAATCAATGAGGCAGCATTGTGTATGGACATTTACAATAGGTAAGACACCTTCAAGTAGCTAAACCAAACATGGACACTATAAAAGAGGAAGGTTATAAAGGAACATAAGGGGTGTGAAATTAAATATTGTGTAAATGTCAAGGAAGGAAAGATGGTTCAACCTGGTAGATAAAGGAAAGTTCAATGTAAGGATGTGGGTTTTAAACTGAGCCACGAATGGTCAGGAAGTTGGAATAATTGAGGGAGAGGGTTCAGAGTCATCAGAAACAGCAATATGAATCCCCAATTTTGCAGAGAATTAAAAACAACAGACACATCCCTATCTTTAGTGAAATGTAGAAGATACAGATTGTAATGACCACGCACAATAGTGGAAAGAGCCCAAGGTTTAGATGTTAAAAGACATGGGGACTGACAAGTAAGGTTCAGTCACTATGTGGTCACTTACAATTTTATTACCTTAGAGAAATTACTTAACCTTTCCAAATCTCAATTTAACATGCTGTAAACATCAGGAGTAATAAAAAGTTGGCAATGTTGTTTGTATTTGTAAGCAAGAAGCACAGCTCCTATACAACATAATATTTGAAATAAATGTTAATTATTTTATCGTAAAGTTTCTCTGTAGCAAAGATACCACAGGCCTAAGTGCTTCCTTACATGTAGATAAATTTCCTCTTTTAAGATTACTCTGCACCTAATTTCTAAATTCTCTTTCTAAAATTAACTCTGGGATCTGGAGACTAGAAGAATAGAAATCTCCTCACATGACATTTTTCCAGGAGCAAGCTACTGAAAAACTGCTAAATATAGAATACACAAAGAAAAAGAATATGGAAAATTATGGACATATAGGAAAAATATGGCCATAAAATTTCAAAATCACTTTGCAAAATGCCAAATGCTGGAATTTCCTATAAAACTTAACTGTATTTATTTCAAAGAGAAATAGTTTGGAAAACTGGGTTTGAGAAGTTCCTCACATCTTGACCTATTACTTCCATTTAGGTTGGAACTTCATTATCAGTCTTGACACTGGAAACGGATCATTATCTAAACAATCATTTCCATTTCACAGAAATCCCAGGACTGTTTTTGTAACAATTGAGCCATAACAGTACTGTTTCTATGGTTACCAAGAGTTCTAATTTCAGTTCCTCAATACACATTTTATCATGTAAGATTGTACAATGCTTCAGAATAGGCCACTCTGAGTTCCACATGCTCTTTCTATTATTTTTCTCTAAGTTTCTCACACCCAGTCCCTATTTAAGCTTCCTGTTTTGCTCATTTTTTGAAAGATAAAGTTTGTGTACCCAACCTATATGGTTATCATGTTCCTAGCCCATAAATTGAAGGTATTAGAGCAAAGTCAAGGGACAGAACTTGAGCAAAGATTAAAACTCTCAGCTCCTCATCACTCTCCATTGCCCTAGATTTAGCCCTATGATCATGGAAATAAGGGAAAGAGCAAGGTGAATCCTGACTCTGGATTTCTAACAATTCAGCAATTCCATTGCATTTTCGTTTGAATTACTCTACGACAAAGGAATTTGGTGCTCGAAGTTCTGGAAGGTGCTTTCTCTAGACATTGGTGTCCTACTTAACCAGAGTCTACAGTATGAACTTCAGAGGTTCTCACCAAGTAAAATTATCACCAACAATAGAAACATTTGAATAATAATTTTCAAAATAGTTTTACTAAAGTAACAAGACTTTGTGTGATTGTGCTATTTTAAAATCTCTCACATTTTAATAGCCTATTTAATAAATGTTGAATTAAAAATAAAGCAAAGTCTTCTGTTTAAATGTGATGCTTTGAACATATGTTTTGATCTTCATTCCTTTCCAACACTTCACTAAAATGATGCTGGAGGTATTAAAAAATGCACAATGAGGACAGAGAAGGAAGTGACAGCATCAAAAGTTTGGAATCTATAAAGCCATCAAATGAGGATAACAAACTTATTAAAAAGGGAGAAGTTAAATATATACTAACAACACAGTAAAATCAGGAATAGGCTTAATTCTTGGATTGGCCAAAAAGTCTATTTTGTTTTTTCCATAAAATAAAAGACACATTTTATTTTCACTAATAACTTTATTGACTGGTGTATTTTGAGTGTGTTGGCTATCTCCAACATGGTATAACATTAATTGTTCTCAGTTAATGTCTCGATTTGATCATTATCAACTTCAACTGGTCTTTCTGACTGTGGAGCACCATCCAGTGAGATCCCTCTAGCACGAAACTTCTCAAACCACTTTTGACATGTTCGATCAGTCACAGCACCCTCTCCACACACTGTGCCAATCTTTTTTGTGTGTTTCAGTTGCATTTTTATCTTCCTTGAAATAATAAAACATAATATGCTGAAAATGTTGCATATTTTCTTCCATCTTCAATATTAAAATGGCTACACAAAAATCCACCAATTCTGACAACTTTTTTTAATGCACACTGATATAATAGCTGTCACAATACAAAATTGTTTCAAATGAAGTTAAATACAAATAAGTGCTACTAGAGCCATCTTATGGAAAAAAACAAATGAACTTTTTGCCCAACCCAATATATCCAAGAGCCCTGGAACTTTTTTTACTCTAAAGAGAGGTAAAGATGTGGCTAAAATAGATACATACTTGAAAACAACTTCTATGTTAAAAGCCAAAAGCAGTTGGACCCACTCCCTGCCCAGATTCAGCTCTCTCAGCCTATTCAGCCAAAGAACTTTCTCTTCCCCACCTAACAAAAAAACTACTCCAGAGGGGTTGATGCACAAGGATCTTATACTGGGAACAACTGAGATCAGAGGTCACAGTAAAAATAAACCATTAAAGTGACAATAGACATATTGAATAGTGAGATACCTCCCCCTATCCTCACTCAGCTCTCAGAACGTACCAGCAGCCTGGCTCAAACCCTGGGCAGGAAATCCAGGATAACCAGCCTGTGAGAAAAGATTTACAGACATTGATGCTTGTGGATCCCCAAGTGAAACATTTCGGTCCAGTCATGCTGGCATAGAACCACCTGTCAGACCTCCCAGACAGCCTTTTGAGTTCATCAAACTGAAGTATGAGTGGACACCCGAAAGACACATGGCATTTGAGAAAAGCCTTGAAGATGGGTGTCAGCATCCAAAATAAATAGAAAAAGAAACTGGGAGGGAGACATACGACAGGGTAGAGATAGAAAAAAAAATCTTCTTCAAATAAATTAATGTCTGTAGAGAGATAAGAGAAGATATTGCAGCTGCAGAACAAAAAGCAAGATTGATATTTTCAAAAGAACATTAAGAATTCAAGAAAGTGCTCTTGAAATTAAAACTCATATCAGAAAATTAAAATGTAATAGCAAGTTTGGAGAGTAAAACAAAAACAGCAATCTAAAAAAATCAAACAAATGACAGAATTAGGAAACAAGAAAAACAAGCCAGAGTGTCCAGCATTTAACCAACAGAAGGTCCAGATAAAAAGAATAGGAAAAACAAAGGGCGAGAGTTCACCAAAGACATAATCCAAGAAAAATCTCCAAGAATTGAGTTTGAAAGTGCCCTTCAACTTGTCAATTCAATGTACATAAGAATCCAGTTCAAGGTATAAAATTATAAACTTTCAAAATACCAAAAGGGAAAATATCTTAGATCTCCTCAAATCAAAAAAAAAAAAAAAACCAAAAACACAGAAGCCAAGAATCAAAATGTCATCATACCAGATGCTCCCATGGCAATCCTGGTAGTGCAGTAATGCTTCAAAAATTCTAAGAGAAAATGACGTCTGATATTGAAGTCTCTAGCCAGAAAAAGTATCCATCAGTGGCAGGAATAAACTAAAAAGTTTTCAGCACCGGAAAGATCTAAAAACATGTACTTCCCATGATTCTTTTCTCTGAAAAGAACTAGTGAAGAGGGTGAACCAAGATAGATGAACTGGAAGATGGAAACCATGAAACAGAGTCACCAACACAAGAGAGTTGGGAATTTCTATGCTGATGATGAAGGAAGACCCCTAAGCAACAACAATACAACTGGGCTAGAGAGCATCAAACCTACCCTTCAAGGAGAGCTCGTTTCAATGCTCTTAAATGAATTTAAGAGATTATTTGACAGGTTTGAATGTCAAAGGGAAGATTTATAATTCTAGCAGAAAGTATGGAATTGAACTATGATAGGTACTCAGAAAATTAAACAAAAGAAACAAGCTAGACGATGATGACTATAAGAAAAAGAAAACATATATATAAGAAAGGAAATGAAAATAGAATATACTACATAGTACATCTGTGAATAGCCTAAATAGTTATAAAAATGTAAACTAAATATTGACTTGATTTAAAAGAATGGTAAGATTATATCTGTAAAATGGAGAAGAAAAGTTTCCGGTGGAGATGAAGGAGAGGCATGCATTACAAAATTAAATCCTTGGCTTTAGAGTAAGAAATTAATAGATAGTGTCTAAACTAGAAAAAAATCAGTGCAAGTATATTATTTAGAAATGTGGAAGCAAATACTAGAAGAAGAAAGCAGAAGAATTTAAAATAGAAATAAAAATTGAGGGTAGAGAAGAGTTGGGAAGGTGACTGATGTTTTTAAAAGTCTTATTAACTGTTCAATTTTAAATCTATTTACATGTATAACTTGTACAGAATAAAGAAAATGAAGTCAAAAGAAGAAAACAAACCATTATAAAACAGGCAAAAGAAAATAAAAAAGTAAATCTAAATGCCTTTCTAGATTCAATTTTATAAAAGTTGAATATTTCAGATGACATTCAAAATTGCAGCTTCCATTAACAATATAAAATGAAATCAGAAAAAAGTGAGAGTGGGGAGAGAGAGAGGAGCTCAAATGATTTTTAAAGGAATTCTTGAGGACTGAAGAACATGTTTATTTTGATGAAAAGATTCTACTAAGTGCTTCAAACAATAAAGGAAAAACACTCCAACTTAGACACGTGGTTGTAAAATTTAAGAACACAAAGGATAGAGAAAAGTTCTTAGTTTGTAGCTAGAGAAAAACACAAATGGGAGCAAGGGTGGTGTCAGATTTCACACTAGCAACGGTGACTTTATTTTCTTCCTTCTGTTCTCTTTAGATTTGTTTTGATTTTCCTCCTAACATTGATATTAATGATTATTTTAATCTTACTTTTTAAATAACAAAAATATTGCAAAATTATACATGTAAATATATTAGTCAACAGCTAATAAAATAAGACACTTTAAAAATAGCAGTTGTTTCAATGTCTTGGCCACCATGAATAATGCTGCAGTAAGCATAAAGGTATATGTGTCTTTACAAGTAAATGTTTTCAAATTTGGGGGGCAGATATCCAGAAGAGAATCGCTGGGCCACATGGTAACTCTATTCTTAGTATTTTGAGGAACCTCCATACCACTTCCAGCATTTTTACATAAGAAGATTTCACATGAAAATCTGCATTATCAGGCTGATCTTAAAACAGTAGAATATTTTGCATTACTGGCCCACATTCCTGCAGGCAACATCCAGCATGTGCTTGCCAGTTTACCAAAGGGATATATCAATCTTTCTAACTCATGCCTGCCTGGTCTCTGTAGCTTTTAAAGTTTCAACACCTCCTATATACAGAGCACTTAAAGGTTCAATTATTGTTGCAAAATAATAGAAAATGTTATAATATTTCTTGACAATATTTTCAAGTACCTTGACAATATAAAAATTACCTATGACTGAAGCTAAACATTGAAGAGTGAAGTGAAATGAAAGCAACAGTAGAAATGCTAATACCTTCCTCTTTCAAATTTGAAAATCAGAAATTGATAGACTAAGCTATGTGTTAAAGTACATTATTTAAATGAATAAAAGTCACAAATAGAAAAATTTAAAATAATAATATAGCTATATTGGCATGGGGGAAAGGGAAGTGAGAGATTGCTTTAAGTGTCATAGAAGGTTGGGGATTCATGTCTAAAACTGGTAAATCCCCTGGCCAGTGCGGTTCAGTGAGTACTGGCCCGTGAGCCAAAAGAGTCACCAGTCCAATTCCCAGTCAGGGCACAGGCCTGGGTTGTGGGCCAGGTCCCCAGTTGGGCACACACAAGAGGCAACCACACATTGATGTTTCTCTCCCTCTCGTTCTCCCTCCCATTCTCTCTCTCTCTAAAAATAAACAAATAAAATCTTTTAAAAAATAAAATAAAATTGGTAAACCAAGGACTAGCCATATAACAATTTTAAATGTCGATATTCTACTGACCCCTAAAAAATTAAAACAGGGTAGTTTAAGAGTTTACAATAATTCTCTAGGATTGAGTCTATGTATGTGTGATGGAGTGTGGCAGGGGATTGTCACTTTTAATGAGAAGCCATGTTTTCTCCCACCAGTTGTTTGGAGTCAGAAGCAAAGATGCCATAAGATTTTGATAAGCAAGTAATTAATATGTTTCTTTTGTTTTTTAATATTTAAGTTTTTAACATATCCGTATAGTACTTTAATAATGGGTGGTACACACAGTTATATTAAATTACACTTAGAAAAATACACAGAACAGTTAAAAATTTTAGAAAAAATATGGATGTAACAATTAAAATAATGCAGTTGTGCAATATTGACATAATAGTCAAAATACAAATCAATGAAACAAAAAATACCAGCATACATATGAAACAAAATTTTAAACTATAATTTTTCATTTCACTCCAGTTTCAACCAAGAGTACAACAATAAAAATCAGAGCACTTCCAGTGACCACCACAGCAGCATATGCTGAACCATTTCCAAAGGTTGGGTCCCAAACCAGTGTGCCCATCACTACTGTGGAATCCTGAAACACCAATCCAAAAGAATCTATGCACCCCTATGTTCATAGCAGCACAATTTACAATAGCCAAGTGCTGGAAGCAACCTAGGTGCCCATCAGTTAATGAATGGATCAAAAAACTGTGGTACATTTACACAATGGAATTCTATGCAGCAGAAAGAAAGAAGGAGCTCCTACCCTTTGCGACAGCATGGAAGGAATTGGAGAGTATCATGCTAAGCGAAATAAGCCAGGCAATGAAAGACAAATACCATATGATCTCACCTTTAACAGGAACCTAATCAACAAAACAAACAAACAAGCATAATATAAACAAAGACACTGAATTTGAGAACAGTCTGACAGTGTCCAGAGTGGGAGGGGAGGGAATTTCAGGGGAAAAGGGGAACGGTTTAGAGCAACAAGTATAAAGGACTCATGGACAAAAACTATGGGGGGGTGGAAATGGGAGGAAGGTGGGGAGGGATGGGGTGGTGGGCTGGGGCGGGGTAAAAGACAGAAAACTGTACAATATCAACAATTAAAAAATACTGATTAAAAAAATAATAATAAAAAAACAAAAACAATAAAAAAAAAAGAGTTAATGAAGGAATCGGTTGAGGAGATTAGAGAAGGTGAATTCGAAGAGGGGGGATAAAGTTGCTCCCATGCTGTGGCATTAGGCCTGGAAAGCGTGAGTATGTGTGTCTTTTTCCTATTAGACTATGATATTTATTTTGTTAAATGAGTATCTTTTTATATTAGGAACTGTTTATAATAGAAATTGAAATGGATTTTTTAAAACCCAATCCAGTTTATACCAAAGACCCAAGATAAATGTAGGTTCACTAGAATGATCTGTTTGGTGATAGAAAAAAGAAAGCCAGCAAGGCCAAAATGGGAGTTTCCCAGAGCACTGTGTCAGGGCACAAATACGGGCTCTACGAGGCGAAAATGGCCATGGGCATCCTGAAACAGACTCCACACAGAAGGCTGCCTGAGTGAGTGCAGCCACACAGCAGAGCGGTGACCTGCAGGAAGCTGCAGCCCTCAGGGAAAGTCAAAAGCAACCAGTGGAAGGACCTGGCCTAAATCAACAGAAATGGAGTTGACATTGCCAGCAGTAAGATCCCAGAAGAAACCAATAGAAGGGACCCACAAGAAAAATACTTTATAGGTGGTATTTTTCTTAGCATTTTTATATGCAAACTAACTGTTCTAAACATGGTACATATATGTATTAATTTAATCTTCATAACAACCCAATATGGTAGAGCCTATTACTATTCCCACATTAAAGATTATAAAACTAAAGCACGGAAAAGTTAAATAAATTGGCCAATAACACACAGATACAACTCAATAGAGCTGCAATTTGAATCCAAGGACTCTGGCTCCAAGGTCTTTAATGACTATACTAAAAAATCCCGTTAAAAAACAGACATAGTTTATCAACCACACAAAGACCTCAATGCTGGGTTATAGCTATCCCAACCACAAAATTCTTGTGACGTTCCTCTTACTTTCTATGCATTTTTCATACACCAGAAACAGACTGAGACTAGCCTTCTTAGAGAATGAAATTCACCCGTTTGCCCAATCACCCCCAGGGAACAGCCAACCGTCACACGAGAGCAAGTTTAGCAGAAACCAGAATAACCATTTGTATTAAATCACTGGCTCACAAATGCATGAGTTAAATAAATGGTTATTGTTTCAAGCCACTGAGTTTTTGGATAATTCATAGCAGTAGATAACTGCTACTCTCTTAAGTCAAGATTTCCTTTTGTAGTCACCACAGAAATATTCAAGGACTTGGTTCCACAGTGGGAGTGATGGTAGAGAGGAGCTGTCTGGAGAGGGGCCGCCAGTGGTCTCTAGAAGCCAGAGACCTGTCTACATGATAGATACTGACTCCACAGACTGGCAGAAAAGCCACATGTGCAGGGAGGGCCGCCCAAGGAAGGAAGCCACATGCTCTGTTGTGGGGTTTCGACTGCATCAGCCATTAGAGAATTCAGCCTATGCTTTCATCCAAACTTAGCAGATGGCTAGTTAAATTATTTGTCTCCCATTCAAAGTTTATAATTACATTTTAATTATCAAATAGTTTGGCAAGATACAAATTAGATGATACTCATGGAAACTTAAGAAGATTGGTACAGATAGTTTATTTGGGAACAATGCAGTGATATATCATGAACCAGAAACATCATCACAGGCATTGACTTAGAAATCCCAATTCTTTTGATTAATTCTAATTTAAAGGCATTTTAATTTTTTAACTATAATTATGTTCAAACTCTCTACTACATACTAGTACCTGGATACCCATACAAGTATAATCTATTACCAGAAAAAGAATGTTCTCATCCTCTATCAGCTGATCATAAACACACCTGTAGTGAGAGTACAGGGCAACTTCTAATGTCAGTGTTTAAAGCTGTATCATCCTTCAGTCAATAGTCAGCTTCAGATGAGAGATGTGGGTGCATTTCTCATGATCTGCCCCCCTCCTTCTTATTTTATCTTCAAACCACCCTCCAAACCCTCCACATACATCCCACAGCCCTTCAGAGATTAAAGGATCTTCAGAGATTACCAGCCACCACCATCCTCCAACAGTTTCTCATTATCTCATTTTTATGTTTATTTTCATTATAGCTCTTATCACCACTTAAATATATCCTTTAAAGAATTTATCGCTATATTTATTGTCTATCTTCACCAGTCAGGATACAGCCTTCATGATGTCAAGAACCTTATATAACCTGTTAACTATTGTGTCTCCTGTATATGGACAGAACACAACACATAATAGGTGCTCAATAAATATTTGCAAAGTTAAATAAATTTTAGGTATTAAAATTATAAATATAAAAATATGTATAGCTTGATGGAGAAAATCTCATGCTATATATATAATTGCTTAAACATAAACAATATAAACGATGATTTTAACAGTATTA
This sequence comes from Glossophaga mutica, assembly GCA_039655065.1. NCBI lineage: Eukaryota > Metazoa > Chordata > Mammalia > Chiroptera > Phyllostomidae > Glossophaga > Glossophaga mutica. Next base: position 83,877,471 of record CM077304.1, read on the forward strand.
AAATATTTTACATATGAATTGAAGGAAAAATTACTAGAGCTTAATTTACCAAGTCAGAATAAATATGAATAACATTTTCTTACCTGTATTATTAGTTACATTAATGTCATTAAAATAGTGTTTATAAATTTTTAATCACCAGTCTAATCATACTCATATGTGCTAAATAACATGAAAGGACATCTTGGTTTTCCAGATGAAAAAAGGTAGTGGATTGTACTATAAATCTATATCCCTGAAATGCTTAGTGACTCATTTAGATATAAGGCTTAAACTGATGGCCTTAACAATTACACAATAAATCTTAGTTAAAATTAATATGTTTTTCTAAAATGTAAATCATAAGTTTTGGATTAACCATAGAACAGTTTTTGAGCTTGTGCGTACAGGAAACATAAGCATCATCTTGCCTACATGTCTTCAAGCTTTTCTGTAGGAAGTAATCACTATCCACAAAAGATTTATTTCTGCAGTATTGTCCTTACCATGCCAATGAGGAAGATGATGCAACAATACCATTCCTTCAAAATTCAAGCTCTAGCTAGCCCTGGCTGGTGTGGCTCAGTGGACTGAGTGCTGGCCTGCAAACCAAAGGACTGCAGGTTCAATTCCCAGTCAGGGCATATGCCTGGGTTGCAGGCCTGGTCCCCAGGAGGGGATACTCAAGTGGCAGCCACACACTAATGTTTCTCTCCCTCTCTTTCTCCCTCCCTTCCAATCTCTCTAAAAATAAATAAAATCTATATAAAAATTCAAGCTCCGGGCTGCATAGTGTATGTACTTCCATTATGGCAATTACCTTGCAGCTTTGTCACCACTTGTTTACATGTCTGTCTCCCTTATCAGACTATAAACTCCTTAGAGCCAGGAGAATAGGTATTCAAAATTATTTATTAAATTTAAAAAATTTAATACATTATGCCTGAGATTAAAGAACATTAGATGTGGAAAGTTTCCAGAAAATTGGGCTTTCAGGTATAAAAATATATTATTTACTTACTTTGTGCATTACATCTCAAACATGATCCCCCCAAATTTCAGTCAGTTTACAACAAAAAAATCACAAAAGAGAATAGATTATAATTCAAAATTTTTAAGACTGGGAAGATTTAATGCAAATGTAGAGTCAAAGCAAGGACAATTATAAGAAAAAAGGGAATCTCCCCTGTACAGGACATAAATGGTGATATAGTTGCTGTAGCTGAAGCTCAGACAGTGTGGATATTTCTCATAGCAAAAGCAAAAAATGAAAAAAAGGGAAGTTATTTATAGTTTTTACTGTCATAAAATCAATGAGGCAAGGGAAGAAGCAAATCATTACCTAGACCTTAACTTTGGAAGAAATACTTTAGGTAAAATACTGATTAATCATATGAATAATATTCCTGTGTAGTATCCCCAGATATAATAAAGAATATCGTAAGATTGCTTCTCAACTTCTTCCTCCATGAAAGCCCAGGGCTAAATGCACACCACAAGGTAACTTTCGCAAAGGCAATTCATTAACAATTCATACTAAGGCAACGTGGCCCAATGATGTATTTCTCAGTGCTTTAAACCGAAGTGAGCAAATTATGGACCCCAGGCCAAATCCAACCCATTGCTTGTAAATAAAGTTTGATTGGAATACAGACACAGCCATTCATTTACTTAGTGTCTACGCCTGCTTTTGATGAAAGTTGGATAGCAAAAACTTGTTGATTTGAGTTGGATTCCTATATTATGCAGAACCATAGAAACTATCTCAATTTCTCATTTTTAACCTATAAAACATCAACTTTATATGGGTTCAACCCAACACTTTAGAAAAAATAAAACTGAACTTACAATGAAAAATTAAAGCATTAAACAAGTCTTTTACTTGGATGTATAAGAATCTTCCCATATAGGTATGGGACATGAAATATTGTTAAGCAAAGCCAGGATATTTCTGAAGAAGGAATTTTGTTCTTCTAACTACATAAGACCAGATCTAGCAATATCTTAGTTTTAGAATGCTACCATTCAAGTGAGAGAAGGAGAAAATACTAAGCATGTGATTAAAAGCCCAATTTAATGACCAACTCAACAATAATAGCTACCCATTTTGAATATTGGTTTCTACTGAACAACTATTTGGATTTACAATTTGTAAAACAGTCACACAAAAGATACCATTGTACCCATGAAATTATACCAGTGCTGAAGACATAATGGATATTCAATATATACCAGTTTAATTAACAATATATAAAATTGTTTCATGAAATTTTTTAAATGTGGATAGATTCATCCATGCACTGATTCATCCATGAACTGAAGATTCATCCATGCACTGAAAATACAGTTGGAGGCATCAGCAGAATATTTCACACTAAGTAAATTATCAATAATAAATGTTTATTTGAGAATAAATTCATACATTTCTTACATTCATAATCTGTATGTTAATATCCTACTATGTGCACACTGTGTTAGTGGTTGTAGAAAAACACAGCTCTGTTCCTTTAGGCAAGGAACTTTAAACCCAGCTGGTGAAATACATATTAAAAAGATAGAGTGGGAGTTCATAAAACAGATCCCAATAAAACGCTAAATGAATAAAATTGAAGATAAGCATATCATTACCATATTATATTGAATTCATTCTCCATGAAAATCAAAGAGGAAAGAAGTCAAGAGGCCCAGAGTCCAGTACTGACTGTGACATTTCTTAGCTAAAATGTAAATTGTTTTATTCAGTGTTAACCTTGTTTATTTGGTTTGATTGCACACTCTTCAGTAACTGAGACCTTACATAATTATTAAACCACCACTAACAACCAGCAGTATTCTTTTCAGCTGTAGGTTTCTATGAAAGAGCTTCTATGGAAAATGTCCAATAGATACTGGACTCAATTTGCATGTTAAGGGTTTGGAAACATTTGAAGTATCTAAATATTTAAAAAACACCGAGGAGTTATGTGCCAGATGTTAGCACATTGAAAACCACCAATACATTAACTTGTGTTTCCGGTTTGACTCATTTCTGAATGGGCCTCAGAACAAAGGCCTCTCCTACAAGAATATCCTGAGATTACAAGGTGATCTGCTAAAAAGCTTCCACTTGTAACTAATTTTCTGTGTAAATCAGGATTTTTGATAGCGTACAAAAACATAACAATACTAAAATAAATAAGGTGCTAAGCTTACATGAAATCACAAGTGTCGCACAGGAGCTCTGCTTTCAAGATTTTGTATAAATCAAAACAATTCCATTAGTTTCATTTGTTCACTATTACATGAAGGGGAAATATTTTACTTTTAACTTATAAAATTATTTTTACTAATAAAATACCATCTGCTCTTATTTTTTGTTCATTTTTTTATTTTTGATTTAATCTTTATTGTATTTTTTCCCATGACCATTTAGTCCCCTTATAGCCTCCTCCCCCCAGCAGTCACCACACTGCTGTCCATGGGTCCTTTTTCCTTTTTGCTCAGTCTCTCTACCAGCTCACCTACCCACCCAACTAGGGGTCAGGTTCCTCAATGGAGAGCAGAAGACGCCATCTGCTTTTATATCATAGAGTTCCATTTAAGGTTTTATTTAAAAGGAGTTATTTCTGTTTTTTAAAAAAATCCACTAGAAGAGATGATCTAAAAAGTCTTCCCTATCAAATAGTGCATGATTCTTTGAGCAAAACTGTTTTACAACAGAAATATAAAATAATTACCTTCTGTCCTAAGATCCTAAACCTATACACATCATATATAAGGCAACTGCCAGAACTGCTTACTAGTTGTAAAATATTTGTTCTTCCCTCTTGGTTTTGCACAACACCTGCAATTTAATCAGGATGTTTTTGGGTGCGCCCACACTTCCCTGTCAACATTACAGTTTTGGGCAAATGCCAGCCTGTAAGAGATTTTCATCTTGAGACTGTTTCCCTTCTTGCAACATCAATTGTACTATTGCCAAAAACATCAACCTACTGAGGGAACATCCCCTTTTACTCACTCCCATCCATTTCTGAATTTAAATAATAAACACTTAGTACCTACATCTGAATCAAGCAGCTTTTTCTATCCTTCTCCTTAGTAACTTTCTAAAACAATTCTCATCAAATTCATGGGTCAATCTCTTTTCATGTTTTCTTAATACCCTAAGTACTATGCTACTCCCTTTTAATTTTTGCTTTTTATTTTATTTTTGGCAAAGAAGATTGCCATAAGATTTGAGATTTCTAAAATCTCCACTCCATCATCCTAAGAGAACTTAACTATCTAGCTCTACACAGGAATAGAAAAATCACTTCTGCTTCTACTCACTGTGGTTTTTGAGAATGTTAACTTCCTCAGCACCAACAAAGAGCCTCGTCCTTGCTCATGTAGTGGATGTTACTTGCTAAGTGTGATCAAACACAGGAGCCAATCTCCTAGTAAGATGAAATGCTAGAGGAGAAAGTTCTAATCACTGAACAACGACTTAGTGTCTTGAAAGGACAAACCTGAACTGAAACAATGCTGCTGAAAATAGGCATAATTTTCTGAGAAAGAAGTTTGTGGACAAGAAAGCTACATTTATCTAGATACGGGTTTGTATTCTGTTAGGTATTTTTTCCATTGCTATTGCATTTTTAATCAGAGCAAACTATGGTTGTTCAAATTGCTCAAAGATGTTAAACATTTATACTTTCTCAGAAGTCTTACGAGGAAAATGCACCTGACAGAAACAATCTGCTGGCATGGTCAATAGGCCTGGCTCAGATGGCAGTGGACAATATTAAATCTGGTGAATTATTTAGACTTAAATGTTTTAACGAGTAGAAATATTTGATAGTTAAATTCTGTCATATATAATAAATTATCTGTATAACATGAAGGATAAAATACAATGAATTGGTGGGGGGAATTATACTGTGTCTGTTCTCCTGACATGCTCAGGTTCATTACATAGAGTACAAATTAGAAGTGAGTTTACCTTCAAATACTGAATATATAATAATACTGAATGAGAGAACAAGTCTTAAGACTAAAGAATAATATCAAAAGTCTCTATTGTGGTCTTCTCATATGCATGCATAACCTTTCCTCCCTAGCGGATTCCACACAAGTCACTCTGGACTTCCTGTTCCTCAACATACCTGACTTTTTATGTCCTTGGAGACTTTCTGAATGTCATTCCTTTTTCTGAAATGGTTTTCTGCAATTCTTCATAAGACTTAAATGTTTAAAGAATTGCAACATTTCTTTAAAGTTGAGAATGTTAACTTCCTCAGCACCAACAAAGAGCCTCGTCCTTGCTCATGTAAAGCATGAGAGGGAGGGAGGAGTGTAAATCCTCCTTTTAAAGCAGGGAGTTGAGAGTGTAAATCCTCACAGTGAATTAATGTATGTAAATGACTACAATATAATTAAGTGCTCAACAATTATAGATCATTATTATTGGGGTTGGCATTGTTACCTTCAGTTCTCAGCTCATATATTACTTCCCCAATTGCACAGGTTTCCTCTGAACATCAAATGAAGAGTTTCTCCTGCCGTCCATCACAACACTTTTATTTTCCTTCCTGCACATAAGGATTGACTAAGGAATAGTGCTTTATCAAAACATTAAGCTTTGGAAGGATGGCTTTATTTTTATTTTTTTCTTTCTCTTTTTAATTTTTTTCTTTTTTATTGTATTACTTTTCCATTACCATTTATCCACCTTATACCCTCCTCACCACAATCACCACACTGTTGTCCATATCCATGAGTCCTTTTTCCTTTTTGCTCAACACCTCCACCCCTACCCTCCCCAGTCTATTTCTATTTTGTTTGTTAGTTCAGTTCATTAGATTCCATATATAAGTGAAGTCATATGGTATTTGTCTTTCTCTGACTGGCTTATTTCACTTAGCATAATGCTCTCCAGGTCCATCTATGCTATTGTGAAGGGTAAAATTTTCTTCTTCTTTTTTTTTTACGGCCAAGAGTATTCCATTGTGTAAATGTCCCATGGTTGTTTTATCCACTCATCTACTAATGATCACTGGGGCTGCTTTCATACTTTGGCGATTGTAAATAACACTGCAATGAACATAGGGGTGCTTATGCTCTTTTGAATTCGTGTTTTGGGTTCCTTAGGATATATTCCCAGAAGTAGGATCATTGGGTCAAAAGGCAGATCTATTTTTTATTTTTTCAGGTATCTCCATACTGCTTTCCACAGTGGCAGGACCAATATGCATTCCCAAAAACAGTTCAAAAGAGTTTACCTTTCTCAACAACCTCACCAGCACTTGTTATTTGTTGATTTATTGATGGCAGCCATTCTGACAGATAAGGGATGGTATCTCGTTGTGGTTTTAATTTGAATATCTTTGATGAATACTGACATTGAGCATCTTCTCATAGGTCTGTTAGTTATCTGTATGTCCTCTTTGGAGAAGTGTCTATTCAGGTCCTTTTCTCATTTTTTAATTGATTTTTTTTTATTTTTTGGTGTTGGTTTTGTACTTTATTAATTTTGGATATTAACCCCTTATCAAATGTATTGACAAATATGTTGTTCCATTCTGTGGGATGTCTTTTTATTTGGTTGATGTTTTTCTTTGCTGTGCAAAAACTTATTAGTTTGATATAGAAATAAAAGGCATCCAAATTGAAAGGAAGAAGTAAAACTGTCTTTATTTGCATATGACATATTATACATAGAGAACCCTAAAGATTCCACCAAGAAACTATTACAGCTGATAAATAAATTCAGCACAGTAGAATGATACAAAATTAATATCCAGTAATTAGCTTCAATTTTATATGCCAATAATGAGCTATCTATCAGAAAGGGAAATTAAGAAAACAATTCTATGCACAACTCTTTCCAAAAAAGTAAAACACCTAAGAATAAATCTAACTAAGGATGTAAAAAATCTGTACTTGGAAAATTAAAAGACCTGAAAGAAGTTAAAGAAGATACAAATAAGTGGAAGCACATACTGTGTTTGTGGACTGGAAGAATTATCATTAACAAGTTCATGCTCCTGAAAGCAATCTATAGATTTAACTCAATTCCTGTCAACATTCCAGTGATATATTTCACAGAACTAGAACAAATATTTCAAAAATTTAAATGGAACCACAAAAGGTGCTGGATAGCAATAGCAATCCTGAGAGAGAAGAACAAAGTTGGAAGAATCATGCCACTTAATAGCAAACTATACTGTAAAGTCATAATAACCAAAACAGCCTGAGACTGGCATAAAAACAGACACATAGGTCAACAGAATAGAACAAAGAGCTCCAAAACAAGCCCACACCTTTATAGCCAATACTCAACAGAGAAAGCAAGCACATATAATGGGCAATAGATAGTTTATTCAATAAATGGTGTTGGGAAAATTGGACAGACATGTGCAGAAAAATGAAACCAGACCATCTTTTTATACCACACACAAGAATAAATTCAAAATGGATTAAAGATTTAAATGTGAGAACTGAAACCATAAAAACCCTAGAATAAAACATAGGCAGTAAATTCTTGGACATCATTGGTAGCAACATTTTACCTGATATATCTCCTCAGGCAAGAAAAACAAATTGCTTTATTTTTAATGGTCAAAAATGCTTTCTTTGCTTTCCACAGGTAAAAATATATGTTAAATCTTAATGGGGGAAAATGAGGACAACTGTAATTGAACAACAATTAATTTAAAATTTTTAAAAATAAAAAACTATGTTAACCTTGTCACAGTAATAGTGATGAAAACTTGGTACTATTTTTAAATGAATGGAACAAAGGTGTAAGTGGCATTATAGGACAGGTTTGTTGTTTCTGGGAAAAGGTACAGCTTAAGGAAATCTGATTACATATAAGATGCTGTCTTGCCTTCTGAGAAAGTCAAGGCAATAATATTTCAGTGAGACAGTGACTAGAAAGAGCCTTTATTTTTATTTTCAAACCTTAGATATTTACATTGAATAAAAGATGGGTTGAGATGAGGAAAGTTTTGGGAGTGATATTTTATCTTCATTTTAGAAACTATAGTTTCTCACTATTCCTTACGGAAAAATTTTAAATTATTACTTTATGAAAATCACCCAAAAATTTGATATTTGCTGAAAACATAAAACCATTCCAGGAGACATTAAACAAACTCTTGCACAATAGATCTAGTGAATCATTACATGTAGTGTTTACATTTAAGCACACCTTTCACCCCTTCACTTTGGAAAGTTGTCTTTCTTAAGGACAAATCAGGAAGGCTAATGTCCTTTGGTGTCCGTATAAGGAAAGTCCTGGGGTTGCACGGACAGTTGCTCTGACTACCCCGTTCCCAGCATAAACACCCTGGTGTTCTGATATTCATTCTTCCCATTTCTTTCTCTGGCCATCCTTTTACTCCTCCCCATCTTCAGTCCAAATGAAAGAGAAAACACTGCCAGGATAAGGGGCATTTTGGTCAGGATATTTTGGGACAATCAGTTTTCCCATCTTCTCCTCCCACTTTAATCTCCAATCTAAAGTCGCTCTGTTAGAGGTGTCAACAGTCCGGATCTCTTGATTTCTCTGACGGAGTTCTTCCCGCCGCACACTCTGCCAGCGCCACTCACCATCACGCAGCCCCAGTCAGCAGAGGCAGCCCAACCTTCTTATTTCACAATCATCTGTCTTACAAACAAGAAAGCTGAAGCCAAGAAACAATGAACAACATATGAGGTTTATTTCAAATCATTAAAGGAGATGATATCAAAACTCATGCTCATGAATTTCTTGATTTATACGTGAAGCGAAAGACTAGTTGACTCATTTCATGCTTTGAAATAACCAAGTATTTATTCTCAAGTTTGCTCTTGTAAGTGTATATTCCCAAGAACAACCTGACTCTTGCTTAATCATTTGGAGCAGAAGAAAGGGAAAGTCCTGTAATGGTGGGTGAGAGGCAGTTAGGAAGGGGAGGGAAGGGCAGAGTGGGTGGGAGACAAAACCATGGAAGGGTGCTGCATGGACTGAGAAGAAGTAGTGGGTCCTTAAGCCAGCTGGTCTGACTCAGCCCCAGGGAATAAATAGATAATTACCATCAACTTCGTCTTTGTGCCAGGAGCTTTGAATATATTATCTCATTTAACTCTTAGAACAATACTAGAATGAAAATATCACTATCTCCACTTTGGGACTGATATAAATAAGGCTTGGAGAAATTAAGTATCTTGCCCAAGATAATATAGCTACAACATGGAGTAATCAAGCTGCTGATTCAGGTCTCTCCGATATTAAAGATTTAAATGTCTATAGGTAAGCCCCATGCCCTTAGGGGGGAAAAATCTATTTCCATGGTGAAATTTTCCACTTGTATGTTAGGTGTTCACTAAATATGTCTTTTTTTTTCTATGTAAATATTCACATTAGCAAGAAGTTAACTGTGATGAACAATACTAACCTGAGCTGACAGTAAGTGCTAACCTAATCCCCTGTCTCTACCCTCACTGAAATGTCTCCAGGACTGTGCACAAAGGAAGCTGTAGGAGGCTGTATCCAGAGCAGTTCAGGATGAAGAAACAGTCAAAGATGGGGTCCACTGAAAAGTCAAAGGAAGGGTCAGCATGCTCTGCCCCACTTCCACCATCAGCCATGTGGCATAAAAGGTAGTGGGTGTGGGTTGTACCAATATGGGCATTATTTCAGAGAGCTGTTTTGGGCCACCAAAGTCGCAGCACTTTTTGTACACTGCACAGAACCACCTTGTGTGTGTATTTTGGTAAACCCTCTCTCAGACCCCACCCTCTCTCCAGCCTCACCATCACCATGTTCTTCCAAAAGTAACTAGTATCTCTCCAATTCATGAGAAGAACAGTGAATTAGGAGACTTAAAAACAAACATTAAATTCCCTCAATCTCTTTTTATTAAACGTATATACTTTATATATAATAAATTATAGTCACCTGCCGTAAATTATTCTGTAGCCCTTTACAGCTAGCTGTCCTCAAGAAGACATTTGAGAAACTAAATTACACATGATCTATTTTTTTCTCCATGAACAGAATGTGGGAGAAGAAATCACTAACGATAACATGTCCTTTTCAAACTCTTTCAAATGATGATATTCCCAATAATTAAGTAGTCAAAAAAACTGTATTGAGAACTTACTGTGTACAAACTCCACTAAGTGATTTTAGGAATTCAAAGGAGTATGAGGAAATGTCCGCTGCCAGTGAGTTTAAAATTTATGTGTAGAAAGAAGAAGCATCACATATCAAGATAAGCAGGAGAAGGAACAGCATGTGCAAACTTCAGATGAGTAACAAGTGCTACAGAAGAGGAGAGAGAGCCAACTGACTTTTGCCTCAGGTAGCAAGAGAGGTTTTCATGGAGATATGATCTAGAACTTGAAAGACTGGTTAACAGGGGAAGAAGTAATTATTTATTTACTGCTCTTACTAATTACACTATGCTGTGTTTCTTCCCTGGTTGTAGATACTTTTCTCAAATTTTTTCCTCTCAGTCACCCCTTGAAATCTAGAAGTCATCTATAACACACCCCACTCCCTCACTTTCCACGTCTAATGGGTAAAGGAGTCCAGTTGATTTCCTGCACAGATGAATCACAAATGCAATCAATCACATTTCTCCATTTCTACTGCTAACACTTTGGCCCACAAGACCACTGCATTAACCCCCAACCTGTTCGCAAGAGTTACTCTTGCTTTTCTCCAAACACCTCTCATGGTAGCCAATGTAATCTTTCATTAAGCCTAAATAGAATTATTGCTTAGCTAAAATCATCACTCAATGGCTTCATATAGTCCTTAGAATAACATAGAATGTCCCTAATATGCTTTTCAAAGGCTGTGCATGTTTCTGGTCCTCACTGGCTTCTGCAGTCTCATTCTCTACCATTCTCTCCTGATAACAAGTACCACACCAGTAGGTCTTTACAGCTGTCAAACTGACCAAGTGTTTTCTTCCCAAAATATTCTGGAATATTCTTCCCTAAATGTTCACATGGATGGCTTCTATTTAACCATTGTATCTCAGCTTAACACTGCTTTCATAAGAAAAGTCTTCTCATAACTCAATCTAAATTATCAACTCCCTCCCACTGCCTGACAATGTCTCTCAAGTGTCCTATATTTGACAATTATATGTGGAGTTGTAGTTAAAGACTGTTTCCCCATTCGTCTCTAACCTCAATGATAAGAGGAACCATGTGTATTATATTCACCACTATATTCCTCCTTTCTAATCCCCTACCCAAAAATCTAAGAAAACAAATAAATTACCCAATTTCAACCCTTCAGTTTGTTTCCACTCTTTTCTCACCAATACTGTCCCACCATTTACTGTAAGTGTCAAAGCAAATGTCATGCTTAAAAAGTTCTACATGTTTTCACCATCCAGGAATTATGCATATTTTCTTACTAGTCAATGACACAAGGTCTGCCCTTCCTTTCCTCTCAAATGTACAGAGTTAAAAAAGAATAAATAAAAACCCCATGCTTCATCTAGCTTGAGAAGCACTTTATTCCACACTTTAACTTACTCAATGTCTTTTTTTAAATTAATTATTCTTTCTGGTTTTACTTCTCAATTTTTTTTCCAAACAGGCAGAGCTGAATAACAAACAAGGAAACAGAGGACCCTTTAAGACTAATCTCCAAGAGAAAGAAAAGTGAAACCTCCCAGTCTCAGAAGAATTCATCTCTGTCAATCCAGGGAGAATAGAGCAAGAGCAGAGTTCACTCGGAGGCCAGACCCAACCCCAGGCAAGTCTCCTCTTCTCTCCTGTGGCCTAACTCTAAAGAGCAATCCCATGGAACAAAAACAAAGGCAAGAAGAACCTGGACCTTCTTTTAAAATGTACACCAAAAAAATTTAATAAAGTAATAATAGTAAATTTAGTGCTTATAATGAGCCAGGCACTTTGCTAAGCACTTTACTTAAAATTAATTAAATCACTCAATTCTCCCCCATTAAACACTATGCAGTAGGCACTATTACTGTCATGATTCTGAGGAAACAAGATCCAAAGAGGGAAGACAAAGAGGGAAGATAACTTGCTTAGCCTCACAGAACTGTTAAACAGTAAGGCCATTTATCTGTGATAAAATTTTATCTATTCACTCTTGTACTCTGGTACACATGGCCCCCTTAACCCACACCAAATATTTGCAAGACTAACTGGGTAAATTCTTTAGATATCCATTCACTTAACACTGTGCTGGGCTTTGGAGAGTCAAGAATGAGTAAATCATTGTCCTTGCCATCCTAGAGCTTATAATTCAATAAAAAGACACAGTGATGGATAACATATATGACTTACCCTAAGTGGTATCAGAGCTCCAAGGAGGGACTGGCTCCCTCAGTCTGGGGATGTCTGTTCAGGGAAGATCACATTGATTGACATGTAATGATTAAGTGACATCACAGGTAAATAGGAAGCAATGAACTTATGTACTTACTGCTAGGCAACACCTTTAAAATTACATAAAATAAGCATTTAACCTCAAATTTAGAACCAATACAACAAAGAGCATTGGTGAGGAAGTGAGAGCTGGAAAGAAGCTGCACAGGAGATGAGTAGCTGAGCAAGGGGAGAAATACTGAAATCTCTTGCCCACAGTGGGAGCATACCAGTATGAGTTGAATGGCTTTGCTCCATACAACACTGGAAAGCTGACACTGGAACCACTAGGCACCTGTGGAAGCCAATATACAGACTGGAACTAAGAAGAGTTAAAAACTATATAGAGGTTTTCAATGCTTGCCACCCCTTCTACCAGTCTGTACAACTCTGCGCAAAAGACAAAAGGTTTAGTCTCAGAAAAAGCTGAACCTGAAATGATACTCTTGACTTAAACCCCAAGCATAGTTAAGGTCACGAGCAAGGTGCTATAAGGAGAAGTGAGAGATTAAGTGAAAAATCAATGTACTATAAGATCAGGCTTCTTGAGCCTCTCTCTTTCCAAGTCTGGAGTTGTCCCATATGGGCAGGAAACTGCAAGATTCTTCTCTGGAAAAACAGAATAGTCCAAGAGAAAAACCTACAGACACTGACATTTGGAGGTCTACAGGGAAAAAGTGGGTTCCAGCTCTATTGAAGGCTGGCAGCCAGCCAGTGCTGCCCTGGCACACAGAGCTTCTAGTGAGCATTTGAGGGCCCCACTCTTAACTACACATGGTCAGACAGCCATCTCCAAATATTTGAGGAAGCTCTCTAATACTAAAGACACACAAAAGCAAACAGAAAAAAGCAGAAGAGTAAAATTAGAGATCAATGTAGTGAGCAAGACAAAACTTTAAGGGAAAAAATAACTTTAATAAATGACTTTGGGAAGAGGAGTTAAGACTATATATATTTATAAAAACAAAACTGGGAAACTAAAAAAAAGTTATATTTTAAGCACAAGGATTTTGTTGTGTTATCGTTTATGCCATTTGGTATGTCCTAATATCCTTTAATAATTTTTGAAAGAGAGAGAAAAGCTAACTGGCTCAAAATTGAAAACTTTATTACTAGTAATATATATATATTAATTTTTATTAACTTCAACATAAAATAATAAATGAAGAAAAAGGACAGCGTTCACAATTCATATACTAAATGAACAAACAGAAAAAAAGAAGACAAAATAATAACAGAAAAAGAGTCAACAGAAGGTTTTAAAACAAAATCAAAGACTCCCTACAAGAAAAACAAGATGAAGAATTGAAAAATTGAAAAGAAAATAAGAGAATCAATTCAGAATACTCAACACTCAAATAATCTGAGTTCCCAAAATACAGAATAGAGTTCCAGTTACCATCTTATTTTTCTTCTTTCCTTTTTAGCAAAGCTCCTTAAGCAACTTGTCTACATCCCCTATTTCCAATTCCTTCCCTTCCCTCTGTCTTAACCCTCTCCAATCTGATTTTTACCCCTCACTACTCTTCTAGTACCGTTCTTATCAAAATCACCAAAAAGAAGTTCATTTTTGAGTCCTAATCTCACTTTGCTTGTCAGCAGCACCTAGCAGATGACATCATTCCCTTCTTGGAAAATGGTCTTTGCTCGGCTTGTGGAACTCCACGTAGGCCTACTTTCCTCCGCCCTTCTGGCCACTTCCTATCATTCTCTTCTGCTGTTTCTTACTCACCTCCCTGATCTCCAAACATGGCGAGTGCCTCTGGACTCACCCCTTAGATCTCTCCTCTTTATAATCCACACTCACCTCCTAGGCTATCTTGTCCACTGTCATAGTCATACAGATCACCTACCTTCTGATGATTTCGACAACTGTACCTCCAGCCCACATACCTCAACTTGCAGTCCTGAATGTCAAACTGACAATTTACACCTCAATTTGGCTGTATAACAGGCATCTCTTGTTTCCAATGCCCAGTTATAAGCTTTCTTCTCTCCCCACCCCCAAAATAGAGATAAAAACAACCTTCTCCTCCTATACTTTTCCTCTTTTCAGTTTCTGGTAACTTCTTTTTTTAGGTTCATGCCAAACCCATGAGTCATCTTCCTTTCCTTTCATCTTACATACACCTCAGATATGGCCTGTCAGCAAATCATGATACCTCCACCTTCAGAATATACAAAGAACTGAAACACATCTCACAATCCTCGCTGCTACTATGCCAATATACACCACCATTTGCTCTTTATTGATTTTTTGCAGCAGCCTCTCAAATGAAACCTTTGTCCAGGTTCAGACTATCTCAACATTCCAGCCAATGTGATCCCATTAAAGACCTGCAAGATCATGTTACTCCTCTGCTCAAAACCCTCCAACAGCCCCCCACTTCCTACCCATAAGGCCTTGAAATAATTTGAATTCCAATTGCCTTTAACCTCATCCTGTGCCACTCCCCCATTTGCTTTCTTTATTATTGTCACCCTGACTTACTGGATATTTCTTAAATGCATCTGTACTTTGAGCTTGATATTTCTTCTACCTGGAAGTTTTTTCTTCCCAGTGATCTATCTGGTTAGCTCTCTTACTTCCTCCCATAAGACTACTCAAACCTCACTTTCTCAGTAAAACCTTTTACAGTGACCATATCTAAAATTGCAAATCAGGCTTCCTGTCATGATGGCAGCATAGGAAGACATGACTCACCTCCTCACACAACCATATGAAAATTACAACTAAAATGTAAAAAACCATCACTCAAAACCATCAGAAATCATGATGAATAGAAATCTGACAACTACAGATTTAAAGAAACCACATCCATCCAGACTAGTAGGAAACATAGAGATATAGAATGGGCTGGTCCCACACCCACATGTGGTAGACAAAAATTTGGGAGCGATATCTTGGGAACGAGGAGCCCCAGCTCACACCAGAACCCCCCAGCCTGGGGTTCCAGTGACAGGAAGACAAATCCCCACAACTTCTGGCTGCAAAAACCAGCAGGAACTGAGTCAGGAAAAGAAACTGCTGGGTCTCAAGTATTTCCTCTTAAGGAACCCACATATGGACTTATTTAGACTCACTCCTTATGAACTCCAGCACCAGGGTAGCACCCTGAAAGGCACCAGTGGCATACAAGGAGGAACTGAAGTGTCTGGCTGCAAGGCAAGCAGAGGCCATTGTCCCTTTTCTGAACCCTCCCTCCATGGAGCCATAGAGCCAGCAGGCAGGTGCCATATCTGAGACTCCATCAACCTGGCTAACACTTTTTGCTCCTCCCTGAGGAACCCCAGAGATTCTGACCCACCCAATTTATGGGCTCACCCAATTTATGGGCCCACCCAAGCTGTTTTTTCATATGAATGGCTAGTCTTGGCTCACCACTACACATTCCCAAATCCTCTCAAATAAGCAACAGCCAGCCTCACTGAGCCCCCAAGCCCCATACCTTCTATTAAGTGGCCCCAGGCCCAGCACTAGGAGCAGTCAACCTAAATTAACCTCTTGGTTTCAGCTGGGAATCTCCAAGCCCAACACAAGTAGCAGCCATCTCAGATTGCTTTCTAGCTCATGCAGTGTAGCCCTGGGAAGAATACAGATGGGGCAGACTTTGGCCTGCACCACCCAGGAAACCCCAGAGTCTGTGTACCTATTGGACAACTACAGACCACGTCAGAGCACCACCACTCTGCCTCTGCATAGCTGTTTCTCCACAGAGGGTGGAAGGTGGTGGTCAGTTTTCACAGCCAGTCCTTGTAGCCAGCTGGCCCAGGCAAATCCCTCCAATTGACCTGCCAACAGCAATCAAGGCTCAACTATGAGAGGAGGGGCTACTCAGTCCACACAAAGTCCCCACTCGTGCTTGATAGGGGAAGTTGTGCCACTGGAACCTACAAAACACCTACTACATTAGATCACACTACCCATACAGAGAGTCATAGCAGTTCTACCTAATACATAGAAATAAACACAGGGAGGATGCCAAAATGAAGAGACAAAGAAACAATGCCCAAATGAAAGAACAGATCAAAACTCCAGAAAAGGAACTAAACAAAATGGAGATAAGCAATCTATCAGATGCAGAGTTCAAAACACTGGTTATAACGATGCTCAACGTACTTAGTAAGGGCCTCAAAAACATAAAAAAAAAAAAATCCAAAACAAAGGATACACTAATTGAAATAAGGAACAATTTATAGAGAAACTATAGTAGAGTGCATGAAGCCGAGAATCAAATCAGTGATTTGAAACATAAGAAGCAAAAAACAACCAATCAGGACAAGAAGATAAACAACCCCCCACTCAAAAAAAAAAAAAAAAAAAAAAAAAAAAAACCACAAGGACAGTGTAAACAGCCTCTGGGACAATTTCAAGCATTTCAATATTTACATAATAGAGATACCAGAAGGAGAAAAGAGTGAGAAATTGGAAATTTATTTGAAAAAAAATAGTGAAAAAAGTTCCCTAATTTGGTGAAGAAAATAGACATGCAAGTGTAGGAAGCACAGAGAGTCCCAAACAAGATGGATACAAAGAGGCCCACCTCAAGACACATCACAATTAAGATGCCAAAAGTTAAAAATAAAGAGAGAATCTTAAAAGCAGCAAGAGAAAAGCAGTTAGTTACCTATAGTGGGGTTCTCATGAGAATGTCAGCTGATTTCTCAAAAGAAACTTCCCAGGCTAGAAGCGATTCTGAAGAAATATTCCAAGTCATGAAAAGCAGGGACCTACAGCCAAGATTGCTCTATACAGCAAAGCTATCATTTAGAATAAAAAAACTAAAGGAGCTCATCATTACCAAAGCATTATTATATGAAATGTTAAAAGGACTGGATGAAGAGGTGAGGGGATTAAGAAGTACAAATGGGTAGGTACAGAATATCCATGGGGACGTAAAGTACAGTGTAGGAAATGGAGTAGCCAAAGAACCTGTACGCATGACCCATGGACATGAACAATGGTGTGGGAATTGCCTGAGGGAGTGGGAGGTACTGCATGAATGGGGACAAAGGAGGAAATATTGGGATAACTGTAATAGCACAATCAATAAAACACAATTTTAACAATGTTCCAAAAACTTAGAAGAATTCACAAACATAACAGACATTCATTGATAAATTAAGTAATCAATAAAATATGGAACATAAAACTATCAAAAATAATTAAAGGCCCTGGCTGGTGTGACCCAGTGGATTGCGTGCCAACCTGAGAACCAAATGGTCACTAGTTCGATTCCAGTTAGGGCACATGCCTGGGTTACGAGCCAGGTCCCCAGTGGGGGCCACGTGAGAAGTAACCATACATTGATGTTTCTGTCTCTCTTTCTTTCTCCCTTCCCCTCTGTCTAGAGATAAATGGATAAAATCTTTTAAAAAATAATAATTAAATAAAATTTCTTAGAACTTAAGTGGCTGGTGGAATAACCACATAGAAGTATATAAGGTCTAAATGAAGTATAGCAGAAACAGGGAAAAGATAGACCCATCAGCTGTTTAGGATTTGTAGACCAGTTGAAACCAATCTCCCTAATGAGCCATCAGGGATAGGTTAAGCATATGAAGAGCAGAAAGAAGCCAATTGTTCCACACAGAAATCAGGCATATGGCGTTACTCTTGGGAACATCTAACTTGCTTTTCAATGTACGCTGGTGTGAAACTCTCCAAGAGGCCTGTATTCCCTTGACACATATCATGCAATTCACCAACTGCAACCACAATTATCTCTTAAATATTTAAGAGAACACTTATGATGCTTGCAATCACTCATTTCTAAATTACTAATGATAAGTTTCTGTGAATAGTGACTTCTTAAAAGAAGAAATGTTTTTAAATTCCAGCTCTCCCTCATGTGACATCTCTTCCCTATAAAAAAAGTCTTGGCCTGGCTGGGTTGCTCAGTTGGCTGGAGCATTCTCCCATACACCAAAAATCTGCAGGTCTGATTCCTGGCAAGGGCACAAACCTAGGCTGCCAGTTCAATCCTTGTACAGGAGGCAACCAATCGATGTTTCTCTCTCTCTCTCCCCTTCCTCTCCCTCTATAATCAATAAACATATCCTCAGGTGAGTATTTGAAATAGCAATCTTCCCTTTACCCAAACAGAGAGTGTCGTTTATGCCCTACTCATCTCATTCTGTATGTCGGTATTGCCCCCTCTTCCGGTGACACTCAATGGTGACAGTTTCTTTTCCTTATGTTCCAGCATGCACACTGCCAACAAGTTTCTCTCTACATATTATTTTAATCACCTTATCCAACAATTAAAAATCATCAGGCTTTTTTTCTCTGTAAAATGAATATATATATGTTGTACGTTGTACTTTCTAGGTCATGATCACTGTCCATCATTTCAACAATCTAGAAAGTATAACCATTATTCCATAGGTAAAAAAAGTCAAAGAGGAAAAAGCAATTCCTAAATTAAAATGTAATATCATTCCAATTTTCCCCCTTATATCTGTTTAGTCTGTTATCTAAAGCTCTTCAAAATCTATACATATCACATCTCTCTTCTCATTAATCTCTCTCAAGATGTGGTTCTTAAATGGAGGAATTTATGAACCCTGCTGGAACCACTTCTGCTTCCATGGGTAGGCTACCTGTACATAATTCCCTAAAAATGTATATTAAATTTTGCATTTATTTTTATATGATCACTTTTGGATGGAAATTCAAAATATTTATCAAATTCTTAGAAGTATTTTCAACCTTAAAAGTGTGCAGAATGCTACAAGAAAACCACTCTAGGAGACAGGACTACTTCTCCCCACTTGGCTTTGCTCCTCTTTCTCTTCCACCTTGGATGATCTTCACTTGCACAGAGCTGACTTTCTCTCTGATGCCGGGCTCACATCTCTCTTCCTCTGGGTAGGCTTTGCAGACTGCTGCAGGTCACAGAGGCCAATTTCTCCTCTGAACTGTTAGCACTCATGTCCAATACAACAAATCTAGTCATTAATTTTAGACTACCTTGTGGCATCGCTAGAATTTTTTTATATCTTGTTATTACGTAACTCTCTTTTATTGTTGCTTGTTTCATCATGTAGATTTTAAGAATCTAGCATCTTAGAGCCCCTCATACTCTTCATAGAATCTTGCCCAGAGCTCCACACAGCGTGGATGTTCAACAAATATTTGTTGATTTGACTTGAGACCAACATCTTACTTTTCATAAAAGTACAAGCATTATTTACATGTTTATCAAATGCTAATAATGTGCAAGGATCTATGTACCCTGGAGGTGGACAGATGGGAGTATTCTCCATCCTTCTAAGGCAGAGAGAGAACCATTTGGCCAGGGCCCTATACTCAAAATGAGCTTCACAGTGACTTAAGGGCAGAGGTCATGTGAGAAAGGTCATACACATTAGATGTTTAAGAAATACAAAAGGCAAGACTTAGTGACCCATTGGTTGAGGACAATAAGGAAAGAGAAGTTAAAGACACCAGGAACATAAAGAAGCTGATCGCCTCACAAAGGTACCAATCACTTGGCGGTAGGTGAGGCCAGTCAGTCTTCCCTTTATGACATAAGACAAATCTCACAGCTCACACTGGTGAATTCAACAAATGGACTTTTGAGAGTTTCATTTTTATCTCTCTGAGGGGCATGTCAACTTGCTGGTACATCCACGCTAGTTACTGTGGGATCACATTAACTTGCTGGTACATCCCCCCCTAGGATACTGAACACACCTCACCTTCAAGTATTTCAAACCTAGTTAAACATGGGCCCACAAGAGAGTAGATACCACAATGTTAGACAAAAACTATGCAAATACGATAATTATCTGAGTACATTTGGTATTCTTTAATTATTAAAATTCTGGTTTTTAATAATGTTCTGAAGACTGTATTGTAAAAACAAACTCCAAGATATGTATTTGGTAATATTATAACTCTTTTCTAGATTATCTGAGAAGAAATTTATCAGAAGCATTTTTGGACTGTGAGTAGCACCCCTTGCATCAAAATGGTTCTAAAATGAAAAACAATGTAAAACCAGCAGAGAACACATTAATTCTTGCAATACATAACATAGGCTATTAGTATTAAAGTTCACAGAAAATTATAATACTCAATGAACTAATTTAACTATATTTCAGATTAAATGAAGTTTTAGAAAGTCTCCTGTACAAATATTTTTATTGTCTTAGAACCAGAAACATAAAATTAAGTAAACTAATTTCACTGGAAATGAGTGTTTAAAATGCCCTTATATAAATAGGTTTTTCATTTATTATCTTTTAATAGTTACTTTTCCAGAAAAAGCTTTAATATTCCAAGTAGACTATTATCAATAACTTTTCTTTAGATTAAAAACATCTTTTTATTCCCCTTTTTAAAAAAAATTATTAAAAAATAATAAATGTTCACTGTAAAAACTTTAAGTGTAGCCCAAATATAGAGTATTCCTCATTCCAGACTCCTCTCGCCATTGCAACCCAAACAAAGCTCAATAAAGTAACTAAGGCTATTGTCTATTTTTAGACATATTATCTATGTAACTATAAACACATATGTGTATATTCTTTTTTCTAACATGAACAGGGTCATAATATATATACATACATATATGCTTTTATAATTTTATTTTTCCCATTTATATTTTTGGGTCATCTTTTCATGCCAATAGACTTAGAGTTGCCACACTTAATAAATGCATGATATCCCACTGTTTGAAGAGCCATGATTATTTAATTAGTCCCCTATGGACATTTAATTTATTTCCAATTTTCTCTATTACAAATGGCAATGCTGAACAAATATCCATGCACTTTTACATATATATTTTAAGGTAAATTTCAAGAAGTGAGTTCACTGCCTTTAAATGAACTTTTAATTTTGATAGATTATTGCAAAGTTTCCCTCCATAATTATTTATAGTCCCACTACAAATACATGAGAGGCCCTGAATAATAACAACCCCACCAAAAATAAATGAAAAGCCCTTAATAATACCTATTTTTAAGCACGAATCTGATCAAGTAAATCAAAAATCTTAAAAGGTTGTCCTTTGCAGATGACATGATAGTATACATAGAAAATCCTATAGTCTCGGCCAAAAAACTGCTCGACCTAATAAATGAATTTGGCCAAACAGCCGATACAAAGTCAATATCCAGAAATCAAAGGCATTTTTGTATACCAACAATGAAACAACAGAAGCAGAAATCAAGAAAAAAATCCCATTCGATATAGCAAAAAGAAAAATAAGGTACCTAGGAATAAACCTAACCAAGGAGGTAAAAGACCTGTATGCAGAAAACTACACAACACTGAAGAAAGAAATCAAGGAAGACACAAATAAATGGAAACACATACTGTGCTCATGGATCAGAAGAATTAACATCATCAAAATGTCCATACTTCCCAAAGCAATCTACAGATTCAATGCAATACCTATTAAAGTACCAATGGCATATTTCACAGACATAGAACAAACACTTCAAAAATTTATATGGAACAATAAACGACCCAGAATAGCGGCAGCAATCTTGAGAAAGAAGAGCAAAGCAGGAGGGATCACAATACCTGATACCAAAATGTATTACAAGGCCACTGTAATCAAAACAGCCTGGTACTGGCATAAAAACCGGCATGTGGACCAGTGGAATAGAACAGAGAGCCCAGAAATAAACCCTAGTCTCTATAGTCTATTAATATTCGACAAAGGGGGCAGCAACATAAAATGGAGTAAAAATAGCCTCTTCAACAAGTGGTGTTGGGAGAACTGGACAGCTTCATGCAAGAAAATGAAACTCGAGCACCAACTTACACCATACACAAAAATAAATTCAAGGTGGATAAAAGATTTAAACATAAGCCGTGACACCATTAAAATCCTAGAGGAGAACATAGGCAGGAAAATCTCAGATATTCCACGCAGCAACATTTTTACTGAAATGTCCCCTAAAGCAAGGGACATAAAGGAAAGAATAAACAAATGGGATCTCATCAAAATAAAAAGCTTGTGCATGGCCAAGGAAAACAGTATTAAAATAAAAAGAGAACCGACTGTGTGGGAAAACATATTTGACAATGATACCTCAGATAAGGGTTTAATCTCCAAAATATACAAAGAACTTACACGACTCCACTCTAAGAAGACAAGCAACCCAATTAAAAAATGGGCAAAGGACTTGGGCAGACACCTCTCCAAGGAGGACATACAGAGGATCCAGAGACACATGAAAAGATGCTCGATATCGCTAGCTATTAGAGAGATGCAAATTAAAACCACAATGAGATACCACTTGACACCAGTCAGAATGGCCTTCATAAACAAAGCAACAAACAGCAAGTGTTGGAGAGGTTGTGGAGAAAAGGGGACACTAGTGCACTGCTGGTGGGACTGCAGACTGGTACAACCACTATGGAAAACAGTATGGAATTTTCTAAAAAAACTAAAAATGGATATACCTTTTGACCCAGCAATTGCACTGCTAGGACTATATCCTAAGAACCCTGAAACACCAATCCAAAAGAACCTATGCACCCCTATGTTTATAGCAGCACAATTTACAATAGCCAAGTGTTGGAAACAACCTAGATGCCCATCAGTAAAAGAATGGATCAAAAAACTGTGGTACATTTACAGAATGGAATTCTATGCAGCAGAAAGAAAGAGCTCATACCCTTTGCAACAGCATGGATAGAACTTGAGAGCATCATGCTAAGCAAAATTAGCCAGGCAATGAAAGACAAATACCATATGATCTCACCTTTAACAGGAAGCTAATCAACAAAACAAACAAACAAGCATAATATAACCAAGGACATGGAAATTGAGAACAAGCTGAAAGTCACCAGAGGGGAGAGGGGAGGGAATTTCAGGGGAAAAGGGGAAGGGTTTGCAGGAACAAGTATAAAGGACACATGGACAAAACCTATGCGGGAGTGGAAATGGGAGGGAAGTGGGGAGGGCTGGGGTGGTGGGTTGGGGTGAGAATAAAAGACAGAAAACTGTACAAGATCAACAATTAAAATAAAAATTAAAAAAAAAAAAGATTTCGGGCCCCTCCAATATCACGTCAACATAGTTTTTTTAAAAAAATGGCTTCACTTGGCTGAGGTGAAATTGAGCAGAGTCATGAACCTAATACTTTGAACTCTAGTTCCGAGAGAAAGTGAACTTTTTCTATAGCCATACCAGGCCAAGAAAGCATCTTTTTTTTTCTTTGCTTTCATGGCTTTGCTTGTGCTATTTCAATTTCCTATCATTCATTCATTCATGCATTCATTTATGGCTACAAAACTCTACGTGATCTGTGCGTGGCTGCCTCTCCAACTCACTGCTCTTCCTCACCCTTCTGCAGTGCATCAAGCATGCTCCCTGTCATGGCCTTTGGACCTGCCACATTCTCTGCTTAGAATTTTCTTCCTGGACCAATCACATAACTCTCTTTCACTTCATTTACACCTCTGCTCAGATGTTGCCTCCTGGGAGGGATCTTCTCTGACCGGCTCACTTAAAACAACACTCCCAGGCTCTCTCTAACTTACTCTGCTTAATTTTTCTGCATGGTACTTGTCATTACCCAAAATTTTGTTTTATCTTCTGACTTAATTGTTATGATTGACACTTTTTTTAATGTTACAGTCATCTTATTATGAAAAGAAATCCAATGAAATGTGCCATGAGAAGATACCTTTGGGTTTGGTTCACTGCTATTTCTCAGTGTCAAGAAGAATAATGCCTGGTATATAGTAAGTGTTCACAAATGTTGGATCAATATTTTAACAAGTATATTGGGCTTTATATTGTCCCAAGCATTCTCCTAGGATAGGGAAAAGATAAAAAAGACTGGTGGAGGCTAAGGCAAATGTGTAAAAACAACTGTGTACATGACGCATGCCACAGCAGAGGTAAATTGAAAGTGGACCACTGAAGGACAGAGAAGAATGAGTAATCTCTGGGGCTAGGTGGGAAATCAGGGATTGCTTCAAAGGTGACCTCTCCCCTTTTCCCACACTGACTCAAATACCAACCCCTGGGAAATCACTTTATCTGATTTTCAACCACATCAGCCCGCCTTCCAGGCCCCCTGACATTATTTATTTCCTATGTCTCAACCAAGCAAGATTTACCACTTTCCTATATACATACATCTTTTGTTCATGAAACTGGTGGAGCATTTCACACAAAGAGTAGTCACCACTTATCTATCCGCAAGGGATATGTTCCAAGCCCCCCAGTACAAGCCTGAAATTACAAATAGTACCACAACCTATATATATTATATTGTCTCCTACTCATACAATAACTACTAAGAATTATAACAATATACTCTAATAAAAGTTATATGAGAAAGATCTCTTTCTTTCTCTCGATAAATCTTATTGCAACCATCCCTTACTTGCAGTAAATGGCTTGGTGTCACTCCTCCCAGAGGGTCCCTTGCTGAAGCTTTCCTGTAAGCTCAGTCCTTTCTGGAGCACCACGTTGTAATCATTCGAAACATTTTCTGCTCATATGTCCCACCCTCAAAGGTAATGCCTTTTCCATCTTAACTGAAGATTCGTTGCACACCGTGGCTGTAACTTTTGTAGTTTGAGGAGAAACAGTAAAACTAGCATGGGTGTCCTTTTTCTTCACAGTTTACCAGGCAGAAGTTTCATTCTTATGGTAGATCTTAATAACCTCAGCGTATGGGGTTTTTTTTTCTTTGTTAAGTAGAGAACTTTCACCTTTTCATTTAAAGAAATCATTTTTACAAGTTCTCTGGGGCATATCCAAAGTGCCAGCATTACTAATTGCATGATTGGGAGCCATTAGTAAGTAAAATAGGGTGACTTGTCACACATGCGCAACAGCCTATCTGAAAAGGGAAGTGACTCAGGACAAGGAGCACATGCAGCGTGAAGACAATGGGCAAAGGGATCGTTCACATCCCTGGCAGAGAAGGGAGCAGGACTCCTGAGATTTCAGCACACTACTCAGAGAGGTGTGCAATTGAAAACGTACGATTTGTTTATTTCTGAAACTTTTCATTGAATGTTTTCAGACAGTGGTTGGCCTTCAAGTAACTGAAACCTCAGAAAGCAAAGCTGCAGAGAAGGGGAGACCACTGTATGGGTTATCGCCTGCTATCTGAATTCTCGCCACTGTGTATTTGTCCAAATGAACAGCAAATATTTTTTACACAAAATTCACTGTTTATATTACAGATCCACTTTATTAAATATACCCAATAGTACTAAAAATGTTGAAAGTGCATGACATTGAAGGCAAGGTATGTGTCCCCCCTGGTTCTCCACATTTCCTTTATTTAATCCTATTATAATCATCTTCCCACATTTGAAGGGAACATGTTTTCTAAGAAAGTGGAATAGGCTGTAGAGAAATTGCATAAACCTAAGAGGTCTGAAACAGTCACACATCTGAAAGAAGATAGAAATGTAAATACATATATCAAAACAAAAGCTTGATTATGTGTGTGTCACCATCACCCTGTAATGATTTTTCTAAGTGTGGTTAGTGTTGAAAATTTTCACTATGTTACCCAAGCACAACACATTGTTTTTCTACAACTAGAGACTACTTTGGTGTAATGGATTAATAGCTACCATGGTATACCATTGAGCATCATGTTCAAATTGGAGGCATTGATTAGAAAGAGAGGAAAAGGAGAATCGATTCAATAAAGTAATGGAATTTAAAAATCTATAATAGGTCAAAAGATTTAAGAGTATTAAATGCTGCATAATTTGAAGATCATGGGTGAAGCAATTTCCACTAATAGTAAGGTTGCAATTAAAATGGTTCATTCCACAGACAGATTTTCAATGGTAATAAAACCGATTGTTTAGCAAATAAGGGCCACGTTCAGTTCAAAAGGAAGAAAAAATTCAAGGATGAGATTTTAGGTGAATATTGTAAAGAAAATGTTAATTTAATACCTTTGAAAACTCAAAGGCCCTTAGAAATATATTGCAGTTAAAAACATTACATAAAATCATAAAGTAAGAATGACAATGGAAGTATGTAATGATTACATGAGAAGCAAGATATCACCATCAAAGTACGCACAAAGGGAAAGTTTGAAAAAAGACTGTTATCAAAACAGACTACAATGTGTCAGTGTCCATGCAGCAAGTGTAATGATTAGTAAGTAAGATAAAGGAGGCCTGAACGCAATCACTGCCATTGCAAGAGTGGGGATGCTGATAATGGGGGCAGTCAAACGTGTGGGAGGCAAGGGAGTATGAGAAGTCTTTGTACCTTCTTAATTTTGCTGTGAATCTAAAACTGCTCTAAAAAATAAAATCTTGATTTAAAAATAGACATTAGAAATATAAATATAAAAAAGCATGTGCTTTGGATAATGAAGGATACCCATGTATGTATGTATATCTGACTCAGACATATGTGTTTATATTCATGTTTGCATATATAAATATATATATAATTGGTGTATATAAATATATACACATCTATTTTCAGCATCCTGAAGAAGAAAGAATTAGTGTCTTGGAGCAGATAGACTTGCTCCTCCTATTCACTAGCTCACCCTCAAGTTTTTAAGTGATGAAAAGGCTATTTAATATAATATCTACCTCATACCTTTTCCCTAAGGATTAAAACTAATAAAGTGTGTAAATACCATAGCAAAAGGACTAGCAGATGGTCTGATGGTCAATAAATTTTAGCTTCCTCCTTGTACAACCTTATAACCTGCTCTCACTGAGCTGTGAGTTCCTTGAGTCTAGGATCAGGGCTCATTTGCCCTTGCATTCTCAGCACCTTCCACACACTAAGCTCTCAGTAAATGTTTGTTACACACAATGGAATTATGATGAGAGTTATTTAAATCTGAGGTACTAATTACTGAAAGATTTTGAAGAGTTTTTTAATATCTTTCCCATTACATCTAGTCATTGTAGGAACCTTATTTTAAGGCTAACTAGGATCTTTTCAAGAAGACATCACAAAGAAAGTTTTCCTTTTCTTGTGTTTTTCAAATTTATTTTCTACCTGCTAATCTTCTAAGTAAAAGTTATTGCTTTTTGTGCCATTTCTATTTTGGAATGGCAATTTCCATAATATTCCTTAAGAAAAAATCATGTTTTATAACTCTATAGTAATAGAATAAATCAAATTTAAACATAGACTGGGTCTTGGAACAAAATAATAGTTTTCTGATTCAGCCTTTTACCTTTTCAGCTTTCTTACAGGAATTTTTTCTTCTCTATTATTCAAAATGTTATCAATCTTCATCATTATTATTTGTTTTTTAACAAATCACATTCTTTTCCTAGTCACTACTCTTTGGTGCATCTGGCTTCCCACATATTAAGAAAATGGGCAAAAGATGCTATTGAACTATCCAAACATAAGCCTTAATTTCCATTATCCACAGTCAAGGACAGACTATAACCCCAGTAAATGTGAAACACCTGATCATTAGAGCTTTGAGACTCGCCAGATCACAATCAACTGGAACTTCCTTCTACCTAATTTTAATTCCATCTGACCATTACCCATGAAAATTTGACCCAGGTCTCTCACAAAGTAACATTATCTTAGAGTTTACAATTTCCTTAACCTCTTGTGAGTAGAAAAGGGAGTTTCAAACCTCCCACTTGATGACTCTGAGTTGTGATGGTTTCTTTTGCATGGGCTAAGCTTGTCTCACCTGCATTTAACATGGAACTTCAGTGTGACCAGTGTGACCAGACACAATGCATTCCTAGAAAAAAATACCTTGCAGGATTTCCATTGAAATCGTACTCTGCAGTAGACTGTCAGAATGGAGTTTTAAAATCAAAATTGCTAAGTGACTGAGATACTATTTTGAATAAATTTGAATCAAAAAAATGAATTAATCAAGAATCATTTAAAAACCTACATGATATCAGCATACCTGATTGAATAGATCTTAACAGCTTACTCTCATATAATGAGAGAATAGAAATTATTAAAATTAAATCTGGTAATAACTTTTAACCTCTGAGCTAAGCTCAGAGTAATGAAATGGGAAGTTTGAAATATCTTTTCTAATCACAAGAGGTTAACAAAATCGCAAACTCTAATGTTGCTTTGTAAAGATACCTATGTCAAATTATCATGAAATTAAAATTAGCTAGAAGCTTGAGCAACATGTTTGTAAGCCATTATGCATTGTAGTATGCCCAAAAGTTATTATATGTGATTTTAAATGTGATGTTTATTTGATCAGCAGGGTAAGAAAAAATATTTAAGACCTGAAGTTCAATCAGCAGCAAGATGTTTAATCTCTTTTCTTTCATAGATTTAAAAATTTTTAAATATAATTTTCAAATTCTACCTTAAATACCTTTTGAAAGTAACAGTAGTAAATATTTTTTTAATTTTAAGATATGTTTAGAAATTCTGAAAACTCCTAATAAAGTTCATATTTAAGCATTATGGTGAAAAAAATCTTTCACCTTTTCACAATTAGAAATATCTATTCAGTGAAATTCTTGTGGCACTTCAGCCATAAGCTCCAAGAAGGAAGGCCCATGTCTGGTTTGTTTCCAGCTCCACCCCCAACAGCTAGTGTGGCACAAGCTAGCATCACATATGTGTATAACCAATATTTGTGGAACAGATGATTGATCATGTACATGTACTAATACTAAGAAATCCCATTAATTCACTAATATTGGTTCCCATTTTGTTCAGCTTTTCAAAACTACTTGAACAGAATATTTGTCCATGGTTCCATGTGTCAGGCTATGTGCTGGGCACTAGGGATATAGCTATGAACAAGGCAGACTAAACACCATCTTGTCCCTTTGGAGCTTACCTTCTGCTAGCAGGGGGAGACAACCAATCAATGCTATAAGCAAGTGGAAGTCAAAAGGAGAGGAGAAGGAGGTGAAATTGAAAACCTGCCGGCCATTACGTGTGGCTTTTACTTTGAGTGAAACAAGGAGCTATTGGAAGGTTTCAAGCAGAGAAGTGACACTATTCAGCTTACATTATAACAGGATCGTTCTGGCTGCTGCATTGAGAACAGAATGAGGCAGAGCTGGAGCAGAAGCAGGGAGAACAGTAAAGAGTCTATTTTAACCATCCAGGTGAGAAATGATGGTG
Source organism: Glossophaga mutica (assembly GCA_039655065.1). Lineage (NCBI taxonomy): Eukaryota > Metazoa > Chordata > Mammalia > Chiroptera > Phyllostomidae > Glossophaga > Glossophaga mutica. The sequence goes on from CM077304.1 coordinate 83,906,882, forward strand.
TTTGAATTTACTGTTCACCATGTGCCAGTATGAGGCGCAGGCCAGTAAAGGCAGTGTGACGACTGCTTTGTATATTTAATATTTACATATTCTATTACCTACCCCCCACAAACTTCCAAGATAAATATCATGTTGCCATTTTCTGGATCAGGAAACCAAAGCTAACAATGTTTAACTTGCCCAAAGTCACTCAGCTAGCAGGTGGCAGGTGTAGGGCTCCCACATTGACCGTGAACTTCCCCACTGCTGTGCCTCTCTAAGTTTTTATACATACTTTTAACTTTTTGTAATAATTAGCACCAGTATACCAGAGTTTGTGGTATAACACACTTAGGAGTGATACGGCATTAACCAACCCACCCTTCCAGCTCTGTCCTCAGTTTCTCCATGCTGTGAATGCTCTACTCCAGCTGAACCAACCGACTTATTATCTCCTAAATATTTATTGAATTTTCCTAACAATCATATAGTTGTAGAATTTAAAGAAAACTTAACCAACCTGACGCTGGAAACAGAAGCCATGTCTACAGCAAGCCTAATATTAGGTCATTTAGTCCCTAACTATTTCCAAGTGACAGATAAGATTGCTGAGTGCACCTGTTTATGTGTTCAAGTGAGACACCACTGGGGAATCCTAGAGATTCTTGCAATACACCCTGCAAAGAGGTGACCACATTAAAAGTTTGGCTCTAGGAGAACAGCATTCACATTATAGAACATTCCCCACAGGCTAGGCCTCTTATTGTAAAGAAATCTGCTGCTAATAAAGACTGGGACTTAGAGTAAAAAAAAATCTGCTTCTTTGGGTACTGTAATGACAAGATTTCTTGGTTTGCGGTTGCAAATTCAATATTTTAAAAATTGCCATCAATTTTTATTTTTGCCTATAACTCATAAATGAAGTCACTGTTTGAAGGACAGAAAAATGGAACCATGAGTTATAATATTAGAATCTCAGTCCTGCATTTACACCACCCAGATGTGGGTTTTGGGAACCAGCTAACAACCCAGTCATATTACCACTGTGGGCAATTTGTCTGTCTATGGTCTGACACTAAATTCAACCCCAGACAATGGATGAGGAGAAAGTGGAAAATCACAATAGATGGGACATGTTGGAAGCTGTGCCTAGTGGCCTGGCACTGTGGGACTTTGTTGGGTCCCTTGATAGAGATAAACAAGCCCTCAGCTATCAAAACTGTTATCCCAGAGTTTGATAGAAATACACACAAAAAGGAAGACAGAAGATGTGAAGAGATTGTTTTCGGCTCTTCTACCTTTGATAGTGCTTTAGACAGTGATGGTGGAATGAATTGTGGTTATAAAAGCCACCTCATTTCTCTTAAGTTCCATCTTGCTTTATTCCCTGGCTCCAATGGCTGAGTTCCAAAAACTTAGAAAAAATAATATTAGATCATAATTAACAGATGAAGTTTAACCTGACAACTTGGAACAATTGTCTGCATCTGAGCCACACAAAGTGACCTTAGGGAAAGCAAGTCAACTACCAGCTGCCTTAATCCCTTTAGGTATAGGATTAAAATTAGAAGCACATTTTTTACATGTAGTCATCTTTTAAACATCATTTTTGCACTTCTCCTGTGTAGTAGCATAAAGGTTTTAGGCATACTGCACAGAACTGAGTGTCCTGACTAGAAATCTAAACTACTAAAATCAAGAGCTTTGCATGGTGGCTTCTCACATGGTTATTACAACAACAGTGTGTAACAACTCTGTAAAACTTCATCCCAGGCTGCTGCCTGAGTCATAAGTAAAAACACTGGGGTAAGCTCCATGGCCTGCTTGCTCTGAGGCAGGTGCTTTAGAACAGGATGTGCTTCTTCCTTGAGGTGACAGGTTACATACTGCAAGGTTTTTTTTTTTTTTAATCCCTATTGAAAACATGTCATTTGCTGCCAAACTATAAGTAAGGGAAAGAAGTACAGTCTGCCCTCAAAGGCTCCTTGGAGACTGAAACCAGAGAATAGCCGGACGTACACGCAGTATGAAAAGTCTAAATTAAACAATGGCTTTACAAGAGCACCTTCCCATGTGACTTTGAATCAGAGTAAAGGGAAGTTCACCAAAATCAAAGCAGTAAAAGGGATCTTTATTAGGAAAGTACTCATTAACTCAGCAAAGCCCAGCTTTAAGAATTAGATCTGCGAGGAAAATCCTGCTGTCAATGAAACCAGAGCTTGGTTTCTGCTGGCTCATAAAGTAAATAATAACTCCCACTTACATTTCTGTATCACCTTTCGGTTCGCAAAGCACTTTCCCATACGTTATTTAATTTTTATCTTCCAAAAATTCTTGTGAGGTTGTGAGACATGGTTATTCCCTCTCATGGGTTAGGAAATGGAGGCTTGGGGAGCAGACAGGATTTCCTCAAGGTCACAAGTTATTAAGAAGCAGGGCCCCAACTTCGGCTTTGCTCTCCAAACTCCCATTTAGGATCTCTTTCCTCTGTTGCATCTCTAACATTAGCAAGCCATAACTCCTGATTATCATATCTAGTTATATGTTCATTGGGGAAATTCTGAAAGTTCCCTCATTACCCAAAAGCTTGAAAAAAGATAGGCCAGACTTGGAAAAAAGCAGACTTTCAAGCTATTTTATACACTTGTATATTCCCTGTGACAATGGCAAAATCCCAGGTTACATTCTAAGGACAAACAAAATTAAAACAAATTTTATTAATTTAATTCAAACTTTTCGAATTTCACAAAAGTAATATCAAAGGCTAAAACTACTACGTATATTAGAAGCTCTGCGAAAAAATAAAAAAGAAAGAAAAAGTTCCCTGATTAGTTTACATACTTGATAGGTTTTCTAAAGTCTCTCTAAACTGAATTAAGTACTATGATTTCACATATTGAAAATACTTGAAACTTTTAGTAGGTGGAGCTAGTTTTTTATGTACATGTGGGACAGCAGAGAGCAGAGGACCACGGTCAAGGGCAATGGTCTGGTGGCCAGAGGCTGGGCTTTGAGTCCTGCCTCAGCCAAGTGACCTGAGCTGTCTATAACTACTGGGCGCTCCTAGAAAATGGAAGCAAACTGTCCTTGCTTGATGGCTGAGTCAGCTCAGGCCAACCTATGACAAAATACCACAGACAGGATGGCCTAAACAACAGATGTTTACTTCTCACAGTTCTGGAACCTGGGAAGCCCAAGGTCAAGGTGCCAGCAGGGTTGGCTCCAGGTGAGGACCCGCTTCCTGGCTTGCAGATGGTCATCTTCTCGTGCCCACTCACAGGGCCTTGCCTCTGTGTGTGTGTGCACACAGAAAGAAAGGAAGTGAACTCTGGTGTCCCTTTTTACAAGGACATTGATCTTATTATCATGGGGACTCTACCCTCCTGATCTCATCTAAACCTACTTGCCTTCCAAAGGCCCCACCTCCTAATTCCATCACATTGGGGTGAGGGCTTCAACATATGAATGTGGGGAGAGCAATCATTCAGTCCAAGCACTTCGTTCCCACCCTAGTATCAAAGCAGACTGGGAAAAGAAGGCATTTAAAAAGAAAGAACTATTAATTAAGTAGGAGCACTAAATAGCGAAGCCCACTGAAGCCCAGAAGCCATGCGTCACTAACCCTGGTCACAATTGGTCTGGTAGTCCTTTCAGAGCAATGGAGAACACTGGCCAGGATGCTCTGAAAGAATGTTGTACTTCGGCTATACTGCCCACAGCTTGTTTTCATGGAATCCATCCTGTATGCGCCGAATGACACCCATCCCCTAACCTGATGTGTAAACAGCTGCCCCGAGGAGAAACCACCCATAATTCTCTGAGTTAGAGAATTAGTCAGATTCTCTGACAGGAATGTAGCACTAGGTTTAGCAATTGAGATAGTGAGATGACAGTTGGTTGGGGTGGGGGTGGAAGGACATAGTGACAGGTATAGAGCCAAAGTCAGGCCTGGATTCATTTAAGCAAAATCTATGTCCACGCAGATGTTAAGGGGAAGCAGAACAGCCACAAGGAAGGTGGCAGGTAAGGAAGAAGAACTGAGCAGAAGGGAAGAAAAAAGTAGAATCAGGAGGCCAGTCATTCAGTGAGAGAGGAACAGACTCAGGTACTGATTTGGTGATTCCAGCACCCTCTGTGCCCTTGTTGCGCTTTTTGCCCCGCCTCCAAATATTTCTAAGATGCTGTAGCTGTTTTTCCATTCATTCTTTTTCCTAGAATAGTCAGAATATAGTCGGAATGGCTTTCTGTATCTTGCTCCCAAAAAGCCTTGAACATAATAAATAGCAAAAATAAATAAATAAAGGAGGTAGGAGATTAATTTGATTAATACGGACCCATGTGAACATGCCAAAGAACAATTGAAAAGCAACAGGGTGAGGGCCGAAAGAAATAGCGTGAGCACACAACCCCCGTGAACGGGGGAGGTTAACCAGAGAGCTCACCTGAAAGACATGAACTGAAACAAGTTTGGAAAAAAGGGTAACACTGTACTCACCATGAAAAAGGAACTTATCTAGAAAAATATATGCAAGGAGACAGGAAATAAAAAAAGAAAAATGCTGAAAAGTAAGTTGAAAAGCAAGCTAACAGAAGAGCCTAAACTGTCAAATAATAGTTTTAAGATCAATTTCATTTTGGATATATCTTTTAACCTAATGAAGATTTTTAAATTATTAGATTGCTTTGAAATTCACATTTTCTTCAATTCAATAACAGTATTTTTCTGTTGTTTTGCTGTTTTCAAATCCAAAATCAAGTCTGTCTTTAATTTTTGGTTAGCGAACCAACTCTTTACATGCTTAAATTCTGTATGTGGGACTTAACTCAGATTTCGTAGTTCATGGCTTAATTATGAAAGGGAAGAAGTTTACTTAGGGTAAACATTTGGTAGTGGTTATTGATTCTAATAAATGTTAAAATACCTTGACATAAAAAGATATTTATATTGCCCTGGCCTTGTGGTTCAGTTGGCTGTACTGTCATCCTATAAACTGAAAAGTCGCCGGTTCGCTTCCCTATCAGGACACGTGCATAGGTTGTGGGTTCAGTACCTGGCTGGTCAGGGTGCATACGAGGGGCAACTGATTGATGTTTCTCCCTCTGTCTCCCCCTTCCCTTCCTCTCTCTCTAAAAAGCAATGAAAAAACATGTCCTTGGGTAAAGGTAAAAAAAGATATTTATATTATTTGCTTTAAATTTCAGTATCAGCTTTAGCCTCAAAAATATTATAACCTCCACTTATTAGGGGTATGTCATAACGGATTATCTGAAAGAGCGTATGGGAGTTTTAGAGCCCTGACTGTGTTTGACACAAATGTTATGTGTTACCAGCATGACCAGAGAGTTGTCACATCAATCAGTAATTATGGGTGAAGTAAGAACAGGTGACTTCAATGGGAATGACAGAAAATGGATGAGAACAGCTGTTAAATGGCAGAGTCTTGCCTTTCAGGGAAACCACAGAAAAATCATAAAATTGTAATAAAGCCCAACTACAACTGCTAATACCTTTTAATCACATTTTTGGGGAGAAAAGTTCAAATTTGTTAACTTAGTATTTGAGGCCATTCATTTGTTCCACAAATATTTATTGAGCTCCTATTATGTCCCAAGCTCTGGGTGTAAATTGCCGAATAAAAGAGTTTCTTTTTGTGGCACTTAAGATCTAGAGAGATGTGGGACCTCTTACATTCAGTTGCTTCAGTGTGTCACACTCATTCATGCTTCCATGCCTTCTAATATGCTGTCACTCCCCCATAGAGCATGTTCCCCCACACAACATATACACACATGTGTGAGGGCACACACATAGCACACTTTCTTTATGTCGCTATTTCGTAGTCCTCAAACTTCAACCCAAATGTCACCTATAATGAAATGTTTGTTCTCACCCTCTTCTGATTTAAATGTCCCACCCCCCATGCTCTCATATATCCTGTTCATGCTTCTATCAAAGCCTTTATCATAATGTATAATCTGCTCTCATAGTTGATTTATGATGGGTCTCCCCTGTAAAGGTAGGAGTCTAGATCTGGCATAATACTTGACATACAGTAGGTGCCCTATAAATGTTTATTAAACGAACAAATACTACGAAGCAGTGGTGACAGGTAGGCTAAGAAAGAAAACACTTTGGAGATTGAATATATTGGTTATAATCAAAAATCAAGATTTTGATATATGAGCAAAGAAAGAACTGTAGTTCATATTCTTTGATACCGACTGATCTAATTCACATGGCTAGCGTGTGCACGAGCACACACACACAGCTTAAGGCGAATTCATTGGATGCATCAGCTTACAGTTTGCAGCACAACACACACAAGGTATCACAGAACAGATGTACTACTGGAAACTTAAAAAATAAATCCTTTAATTTCAGAAAAAGAAGTCCATCTTAATAGTTTCACAAGTGTGAAATTTTAGCAGATGGTGCTAAATAACTTATCACCTCTCTGGGACCTGGTTTATGCCACATCATGTTGGACCACAGCTGAACAGCCTGATTTAAATACATCCCAGAGGTCTATTTGGCATTTTGTGACATTGAATGAGAGGCTTTAATTCATGCTCAAGCTGTTTTTACACAACCTGAACTACAAGTGAACTAGTGAAGACATGTAACATCCTGTCACTGCCATTAGAAAAAGTCTTAGTGGAGCAACTGGGTGAAGAAAGCTCTGCTTCTCCATCTTACCAGGTCCTTTGCAGACCTTAAGGATTTTGGATTTGGATCATGGGTCATTACTGTGAAGGGGACAGAGGAGTTTGGGAAAGTGTTACTGTGAAATTGAAAGCAGGCAGGGAAGAGTGCAAAGGTTATATGGGCTCCAGCAGAGATTAGAAGGTGGGGAAAGGTAATGGGCTCTTTAAACCTGGGCTTCTTAATCTGTGTACCAAATCATCAGGACAAGTCTAGGACCCAGGTCATGTCACATGCCACTCATCACCTGAGTCCAAAAAACATCCAACCGTACTGATCTACGTTCTATTCAATGGACAAGCCAACTGATCACACACTTGGAAGTCAGGGCAATGTTAAATTGCTATAAAAGTTTCTGAAATCTTGCTTCCTATTTCTAAACCTGTTTTACTGCAGTAGAAAAACAAATAGTCCAATACCAGGCCAATGCCAGTCTGACAGCCACACATGCAGTAGCACTAGTCTGAATCTCTTGGAGTTCTTTTCTTTGTTTTTCAGACTTACTACAGGACCAAGGAAGGTGATTAAAGATGATTGGTGACTGTGTGTTGATAGTTTGCTGGCAGTGGTCAGTTTATGGTATTTAGTCTGATAATGAGAGAAAAAGATAGTTTTGCAAGGGACCGACTGTAAAAATGGACTGCTTGGAATCCCTAAACAAGCAGGCAAGCAGACCTGCCTCGTTGCAGCAGTTGTGGCCATTTTAAAAAGATGTTACTTGGGGAGTTTTTAAGAAAGGCAAAATTAAAAAATACAAGTCCAGTTGGGAACACATCCTGACCAGGATATGGGTAAGCTTCAGGGATTCTGTCAGAGGTGGGTGGAAGCTCACTTCCGTCTCATTGTTTATCCTCCCTCTCTGAGCCTTCAGGTTCCTGGACACAAAGAGATAATAAACATACTAATTCACAGGCCTTGAAGGAATATTTACAAAGAAAATAGATTTTAAATGGGTTTTTCAGTCTATCTTTACTCCTCACTAAAATTGTAGGATAACACAGAAAATGACCAAAGACAAAAGCTATCATATATCCCAAAACTAAAACTGGTAGCCTATTGCAGGAACCTATGGGAAGTTTCTATGAAGTCCAACAATGGAGCTGGATTTTAAGAAGTTCAAAAGCTTACCCTTTGCTTTATCTATTGAAAGAAAATAACTTAGCCACCTAAAATTATGAAGAAAAAAATAGTAGGAGCCCCTAGCAGTTCTCTGTGTTCTTCCTCCAAACTCTTTACTTTCACTTAGATATCCATAGGCTATAATCCCACTCTTGCATGGCATTTTGAGGCAGCCAAAATCCATAAGCTCTTCATTCTATACTATCCTACAATCATCTGGGGACTGATTCCAAGAGAAAAATAGGTGATCATTCTAGAAATAAATGGGTACAGAAAACATTCTAGACATTTGTTCTTGGTATTGTAGATTTCCCAGTACTCTCCTCTATTTCAAAGGAATTCATCAAATAAGCCTCACAAAAAAGAAGCACCATGAAATGGCTTTCCAAAAGGTTTTGTGAACAAAGAATTTGAGAAAAGGATGCATAGCTCCTCCTTGGACATCTGCAGCAGATGTACACAATTTTGAGACAGTCTACATGAAATAATTATGTTTAAATTTGTATCCATCATTGCCTAAATTCTTTGCCTAGATAAAAATTTTCTCCCTTAACACTTAATAGTCTACATAACAAGTATTTTTCAGAAATCTCACTGAGGAAAGCATGTTCAGAGACCAGAAGAAGCAGAAAGTAAGGGTAAGACCAGATCCCTTATCTGTACATGGAGCTGCCCTAGATGAACATCTGGTTGACTGTAACAGATGGACAAGAAGACTTCATCATCAATTACCTCGTATAATCAAATTATTCTCCAGTTTAGATCTGAGGAGAGAATTCATCTAGCATCACAAGTGTTAGTGAGGAAAGCCAAAGACCATCCAATAACCCTATCTGATCACAAACACTGGGTCAAAAAAAGGACCTTTCTGCACTGTTGGTGGGAGTGCAGACTGGTACAACCACTATGGAAAACAGTATGGAATTTTCTAAGAAAACTAAAAATGGATCTACCTTTTGACCCAGCAATTCCACTGCTTGGATTATATTCTAAGAACCCTGAAACACCAATCCAAAAGAAACTATGCACCCCAATTTCATAGCAGCACAATTTACAATAGCCAAGTGTTGGAAGCAACCTAGGTGCCCATCAGTAAATGAATGGATCAAAAAACTGTGGTACATGTACACAATGGAATTCTATTCAGCAGAAAGAAAGAAGGTGCTCCTACCCTTTGCAACAGCATGGATGGAACTGGAGAGCATCATGCTAAGCAAAATAAGCCAGGCAGTGAAAGACAAATACCATATGATCTCATCTTTAACAGGAACCTAATCAGCAAAACAAACAAACAAGCAAAATATAACCAAAGACACTGAAATTGAGAACAGGCTGACAGTCACCAGAGGGGAGAGTGGAGGGAATTTCAGGGGAAAGGGGGAAGGGTTTATGGGAACAAGTATAAAGAACATATGAACAAGAACTATGGGGGGTGGAAATGGGAGGGAGGTGGAAAGGGCTGGGGTGGTGGGCTGGGGTGGGAGTAAAAGACAGAAAACTGTACAAGATCAACAATTAAAATAAAAATTTTAAAAAAGACTTTTCTCGGAGGACTTCCGGCCAAGATGGAGGCATAGGCGGACACACTGTGCCTCCTCTCACAACCAAAATTAAGGACAACAAATATTTAGAAACAAGAAAACAACCAGAACTTAATAGAAAATTGAACTGTACGGAAGTCCAACAACCATTCATCCAGACCGGTAAGAGGGGCGGAGTCGTGGCAGGAGAAAGTGGAGGTGCGGACCCAGGAACGCAAGCAGCAGCGGCTCGCAGTTCCCAGGTGCACGGACGGTGGCTGGCGGACCCCGGGCACGGGGGCGGGGGGCAACTGTGCAGACCCAGTGAGGACGCACAAAGCAGCTGGCTGACCAGGGGGTCCCACATTCGCGCACGCAGACGGTCCAGGCAGAGGGGAAGTGGCGGAAGGGACTGAATCCAGGAGAGAGCGGAGCAGGCACCATTGTTCCCTCTCAGACCCCGCCCCCATATACTGCGTCACAACCCAGCGACTGGGCTGCCCCACACTGGGGAGCACCTGAAGCTCCACCCCTCATACGTAAAAAAGACTTTTCTCTATTACAGGATTAATAAAGGAAAAAACAAGTTTAAGTCTATAAATTAATACAGAAATAAGAAAAAGCAACACCATCAGAAGACACCAAAAGAGATCATTCTCTAAAAATAATTCTATGTGCAACTCAATGTTTTGAATTTTAAAATATCAGTGAAATACACCCCTGTCTGGATAGCCCAGTTGGTTGGAGCATCATCCTATACACCAAAATGTTGCGGGTTACATTCCCTGTGAGGGTGCCTACCTAGATTGCCGGCTCTATCCCTGGTCATGGCAAGTATTGGAGGCAAACGATCAATTAATCTTTCTCTCTCTCTCTTTCTCTCTCTCTCTCTCTCTCTCTCTCATTCTCTCTCAGTTTCCCTCTTCCCCCTCTCTAAAAAAATAAAGAATAAATTAAACCATACAAACCATATGTGCACACACAGACAAGCTACTTCTGCTACTGACAATAAGCATGAATGCAAAACTCTTAAATTCAAATATGTATTAAAAGCATAATCCACCATAAAAAAGTAGGATTTCCTCCAGGCACATGAGGATTGTCATAGTGCTAATACCCAGTGATCGGCAAAGAGCAGTAAGATTAAAACTCCAGTTCTATGTGTGAAGAGTGGGATGATCGGTCCCTGTCCTGTAAGGGCCTCCATGGTTCTCTCATTCCAAAGTTTTCTTTTGGAAAAAAAAGAAAAGAAAAAGAAAGAAGCTTCTTGAAGATACATTTGCTTCCTGATTTTTGGAAAAGCCTAAGTGCACTGAAATTAAGATGACAGACTTTTCAGAGAGTGTCCTTGGGGGCAGAGACAGGGGGACACTGATTCTTTCCATTGGAAAGAGGCAGATGTCTACAGGTCAGAGGTAGTAGGAACCAATGTACTCCTTAGTGTTGTTTCCAGGGAGACAGCTGGACTTTGGGGTTGTAGGGAACATGTATGGAGTCTGGGCCTTCAGCAAAGGGCTCTGATCATGCCCAGGACTCCTGTACATGAAAGTGAAACAAAAGCAGCAGAGTCTTGAAGAAACCATGCCAACTGGGACACTCAAAAGTTCTAGGGCAGATTGATGACAAAGAAAAAAACACCATCAGCCTTGGCTAAGTAGTTCAGTTGGTTAGAGCATTGTCCAAATATACCAAGGTTGTAGGTTCAATCTCTGGTGAGGGCACATGCAAGAATCAACCAATGATTGCATAAGTAAATGGAAAAACAAATCAATCTCTCTCTCTCTCTCTCTCTCTCTCTCTCTCTCTCTCTCTCTCTCTCTCTCACACACACACACACACACACACACACACACACACACACTAAAGAATTCTTTTTTTAAGGCGCCATCATTACAAAAAGACTTGTAATCCTCTCCCTGGGGGCTGTGACTGGAGAAGCAAGATCCATGAGAGATCTTCATTCCATTATGAATCAAATTCATTCATTTACTTATAAATATTTATTATGTACCTGGTGCTAGAGGTAAACAGTCAAATATCTAGTCCACAAAAGCTTACATTCTAGACTGAGGAGATAGCAGTAAACAATTAATAAAATAAGAGTGGAAGATATATAGTATGTTGGAAGGTACAAAATGCTGTGTAATAAAAAATAAAGATGAGTTAGAGGCAACTGTAATGTAACCAAGAACATATGGTGGTAGCCATATAGGTGAAAGGAGAGGGAGAGAAGGGAGGAGAAGGTAGGAAGGAATAAATGTGCTTTTTGCACAATAAAGTTTTGGACCAAAATTCAATTTCACTACATTATTATCAGCAGCATATAGTGTGATGTTCTAAGGTTTGTACAGAATTTAGCCAGAGGGATATCAGGAGCCATCAGGGAGATTTCAGAAAGAAAGCAACAGTTAAACTGGCTTAGAGGGGTATAGAAGAACTCACCAGGCTGACAAGAAATACAAAGCTAAGAAGAACAGCAGGAATGTAAATATGAAACTTCAAAGCATGATGGTACGGTAACCCAGAGTGACTAGAACCTTCAATGAGTGGAGTGGAATGACTGACTGCAATTCAAGCTGGAGGAAGAAGCTGGGTCAGTTTATAAAGTCTCACCCATAATGCACTAACAAAGTCCATTTATTTTGTATAAATTTGTGTAATAGCAACTGAGAACAGAATAGAGAAGGCCATGGCACTGCAAATGTAGTTGTCGAGTTTTTAGTAGGTACAGTAGAATAACGATGTGTTTTAAACCCTGAGTGACTACAGACAAACTAAGTAGTTACTGCAAAATATTGCATATTTACTGTGCAGTTGAGCAGTCCAGAGCTAGTGTCTTCAAAGGAAAAGTATACCCAAGACAGAAAAGAGGCATTATTCTAGGCAAAACTGACTAATGATTTAACCCCTGTCCTAGGAAAAACAATAGGAAGATTACCCCTAGATTATTGCTTCAGTCTTGCCAGTAATTCTTGGTATTTAGTCTATGTGCCTATGCTCAAGTTAGCTGATAAGAAATGGTTAATGTTCATTCTTTTAGTGCACATTTAGTTTTCTTTAGCTAATTTTTTCTTATTAATAATTTTTTCATTAAAAACCCTTTTGGATTATTAAGGGCGCTTAAATGAGAAACACTCAACTGACACCTACATCCAAAGTAGACCAGTCAAACAAGCTTCTAGTAAAGAGACAATTCACATCTCAGATATGCATGACTGTCATGGACATTCCCCACTTTAAACTCAGAGGTCCTAAAACTCGAGGGAATACTTCCCAGTTTGCCAACTATTCTGTCCTAAATCTGAGGAGTCTCAGGCAACCAGACCCTTTTTTCCTTGTTACCAGAATGGGATTAGGATTAATTTGCCATTCTGTGACACCACATACTTAACTGCGCGTCTCTCCAGGAGCCCCTGTCAGGTCTGAGTGGAGGTTCAGGTACATACAGGCTGCCTCCCATGAGAAATGTGTATACACCTCACCTGGATTCTGCCGTGCTCCCGGGGCTGCCACTGCACTGGTACATTTTGAACACTGGCATGCTCTACATTCCACTTTTTTATCCAAGCCTGGAAATCTTTGGCAAAAGATGGCCTCAAGATGACTTTTACTCTTGAACCTAGACATTTTCAATAAGCAATTTCTTGTTTCAAATGGTCTTCCTCTGCCCTTTGACCTGGACTTCTAATCCCACTTACAAACCTGAATGTGACAACATCTTTTTTTTCCGTAGTGGATCTTGTTAGGGAATATTTCTTAGGCAAAACATATTTATTAAAACATAAAAATTGTATGGATAGCAAATAGTGAACATTTAGAGAAAAAAATGAAATGAAATGAAATGCTGTTTCCCATTTGTAGGTATAGTTTTAGGCATCCCACAAAGTGATTAAATTTGTTAAAGTTTTACAGAAGTCCTAAGTGATTGGCACCTCTAGAAGTAAAGCTATCTTCAAAAAGTCCAGAACCCATGAAGCTAAGAGATTCTCGTTTTGGGGGCATTAGATACCTTTGGATTTAACCCAAAGCTTTCACTGAGTTATCAGAAACCTGTACTTTCTTTCAAAAGAAATCAGCCAAATTATGTTTTACTTTGGGACTTGGTGAGAGGCATGAAAGTGAGAGTCTTTTTCTTTTGTTTTTCTACTCATCATGAAATGAGCATTCAGTGTTATGCATTTCCTCCCACCCGAAAGGCTAAAAGGTGAAAGAGATCCAGTCATAAATTTACATCATGTTAATTCATGTTTAATTATGGAAATGTATGCATTTTCCTGACCCAGGCTCAACTAAAATTTCTCGTTTGCTCTCGTATAGACAGTTTTATGATCTGTAATGAGGATACATTCTTTAATTCCCCAGCACCTTGATCTTTTTTGAAAAGCCCCACCCTCACCCCTATTTCCACCTTCATTTGGGAAACCCTCTGCCCTCACATGGTTTAGGTGAGAGTTACCCATCACAGCAACCAAATCTACTGGTCAAAGAGGTTTTTGTGACCTGAAGTGGACCATCCCTAAGCTCCTGCTTATTGGGACTTAATGAAAAGGGACAATTCTTCTCTAGTATCAAGGCTTAGGATCTGAGTCTGAGAGCACGCTGACCTTGTGGAAGAAGTCTGTGGGGAAACAAGTTGAAAGGATTAGAAATGAAAACTTGGCGCTAGCTGGTAGATCACTTAGTCTGAGCATTGTCCCCATACACCAAGGGTTCGGGTTTGATCTCCAGTCAGGGCAAATACAAGAAACAACCAATGAATGCACAACTAGACTCTCTTCCTTCTTCTCTCTCAAATCAATAATTTTTTTTAATTTTTTAAAAAGAAAGTTTGAAGAGAGATCTGAAGGTATCTGAATCCTTGTTTCCAGTGATCCTGAATACCCAGTTATAGTCTTTGTCCTTGCCTTTTGCCTAAGTTAGTTCAGGTTTTATTTCTTACTTGGGCATAAAGGGTCTTAATTAGTATAGATCTTTTCATAATCCCTCCATTAAGGATGAAATGAAATAAAATTGCATTCCAGTATATTTTTATTGATGAACAATTCTAGCAAAAAGTTTAGTTCTAGGAGAATCTGAACCATCAACCAACTGAAATCAGGGGTAAGAGGTGGTAGGAAAAGCATCCGCACACTTTGATGAATGGCACCATCTCAGAGGCACCATCTCAGCATCCTGTGCCAGTATCATGGGCACCCAGGGGCAGATCTTCACATGCTGAAGATCTTCTCTGCTCCTCTGGCTACTGAACCCAGATGAGTTCACCAGTGATCTCACTTTAGAGAGCACTCAGATGAAAGAAAGTGTGGTGTAGGTGAGTCAAGGGCAGAGCGGAGACTCCCTCCTCTCAAGTCAAGTTTCCAGGCAGAGAAAAGCAAAGAGCAGAAAAGAGTCCAAAACCAGCTCCCTCTTTAAACTGGTAACCAATGACTTAGCTCCATGTGGAAGTTTAGCCCTAAGGCCCTGAAGCCAGCTCCGCAAACAGTTCAGCCACTCCCCCACAGCATTCGTATTTTCATGTTGCAATAACAGCCACTCCTTGCTCTGGTTTGAGTCCAAAAGCAATCCCTCCCTTCTCCTCTAATGCCAGCCTCTCTGCAGTGAGCTCATCTCCTCCCTCTCTCTTCCTCTCCCTCTGACTCACAGTGCTCAAAGCTTTAAGAAATCAAAACCTGTTGGATCAGCCAGACTAGAATCATCAACTTCAAATGGGCCAGCCCTTCCGTGAAAGGGAATCTCACTTTCATTGTTAGCACTAAGGATCTGAGTTACTTAACTTGGTCATGAAAACCCCAGGACCCAACTCCTTTCACCAGCAAAAGAAATACTGTTATATGTCTTTAAAAGGGAAAGAAAATATGCCTTTATTAAAACCAAATAACTCTGCCATTTGCACATCCCAAAGAGACGTCATCATGTAGTTTTAAATTGGGACAATGATGTGATTATTTAACCTTGATCCCTGTTTTCGAGCATAATTTTTTGGCTAGGCATGCAGTGCTTTAATGAAGCAAAATTCACAAAGGTAAGATTTAACAACAGAGGACTTGAATGCAACATTCATCTTTATACATGAAGCACCAAGCATAGTGTCTGAATAATTTGTCCATAAATAGTTACAGAATTTATTGCAAAGTGGTTTAACAATAGACAAAGAGTCCAAAATAAAGATTAGGCATCATATACTTGGCTGGGGGGTGAAGGGGGGTAAGGGAATAACTATTTCCCAAATCAGAAAACAATCTGTTAGATCTCAAATTTCTCAGAATTTTTATAAAAACCTGGAATTTTACCACCTTTGCAGGAAAAGAAAAAGATTGTTTTTCTTAGCTGTCAGGACAAATAGAAAATTTTAGTGGGAGACTGCCTCCCTTGACTCTGAGCATTGCCCCTAAAATCAAATTGGTGTTTGGTTACCTGCCTCCTCCAGACCAGGTTGGATGGACTCAAGCAATTCTTGACAAAGACCAAGGTCAAGCTCAGTTTGTTTCCAACCCAGTGATGTCCATTTGAAGCCTTGATACATACTCCTTGTGATAAATGTCCTTAGATTTGTGCAAAGGAGCAGAGGAAAATAATTTGTTGGGGGAAATATAAATCCTGGATTTGAACCTACACTAATAATTGGGTAGTCTATAAAACAAGGTATAATCAAATAAATTAAGCATAGCAATATTTTCAGCATTATTTTCTTAACTGGCCAGTGAGATTTGTGGATGGTTTTAAGTGGTTTAACTGTTTCAATTTTCGGTTTTTGGTTTTTTGGTTTTTTTTCTGGAGAGTAGTTATCCATGAAGAGATGATTAGCTTTCAATTACATGTAATGAATACTCACTTGGGCTTCCTTGCCTCCACCCCTTTCTCTCTTTGGAGAAAAACATACTCCGCCGTTCAGACAATTAACTCTCTGTGAACTACCCTTGTATTCCACCAAAAGAATAATGATCAGGAAACCCAATCACATGGCTAGCTTGGTTGGTATTTTACTGAGTTCTTGGGAAAATCATCCCCACTAAGTATGACAGAACTTTTTTTTATTAAAAATGCCCTGGCAACGGCCAGCCTAAAAAAAGATCCAAAGGAAGTTCATGATTCACAACATACCTTAGCCCCTAAATAAAGATGTTGTAGAAACGTGCTGTATCAGCCAGTTTTCTGAGTGCTGAGCTTTCTTGTATTATGGAATGAAAGACTTAATCATCTTTAGCTCTTACTTTAAAACTCACCATCATGGTCCTTTCTGTGATGGTTTGCTTATGACAATACTGCTTATAAAGGAAAAAAACAAGCAAAAGCAAAATCAAGAATCAGAGACATTAATGTACTTAACTATAATTGCATAGCTGGTCAATGACAGAGATAAAATTTTTATTTTTGAAAATAACTTTAAATTTTATTTTTTTAATTACAGTTGACATTAAATATTATTTTATATTAGTTTCAGATGTATGGCACAGTGATTCGTATACTTTACAAAGTGTTCCCCCTGATACTTCCAGCGACTACCTGGCACCATACATAAATATTACAATATTATTAACTGTATTTTCTATGTTGTACTTTATAGCCCCATGACTATTTTGTAGCTACTGATTTGAACTTCTGAATTCCTTCATTCCTTTGACCCAGTCCCCCAAACCCCCTCCCCTCTGGCAACCATTAATCTGTTCTGTATGTCTATGAGTCTATTTCGATTTTATTTATTTTGTTCATTGTATTCCATATACAAGTGAAATCATAAGATATTTATCTTTCTGTGACTAACTTATTTCACTTAGCATAATACACTCTAGATCCATCCATGGTGCTGCAAAAGGTAAAATTTCATTTTTTTATATGGCCAAGTAATATTCCATTGAATATATGTACCACAGCTTTTTATCCACTCATCTTGTTGGTGGGCACTTGGGTTACTTCCATATCTTGGCTATTGTAAATAATACTGCAATGAACATAGGGGTACATACATTCTTTTGAATTCGTGTTTTGGGTTTCTTCAGATATATACCCAGATGTGGAATTGCTAGATCATGAAGCAGTTCTATTTTTAATTTTTTTTGAGGAAACTCAATACTGTTTTCCACAGTGGCTTTGCCGATCTGCATTCTCATCAACAGTGCATGAGGGTTCACTTTTCTCCACATTCTCACAAATTCTTGATGTTTGTGAATTTGTTGGTGATAGTCATTCTGACAGGTGTGAAGTGGTATCAGAGATAGGCTTTTAAACCCAAGTCTCTCTGATCCCAAAACTCACATGCTATTTTGCTATTTTGACTCTCATGGGGTAATGTGAATGAAATGTATACAGAAGACCTCAAAGCATTTTCTAGACCCTCTAATATATCTTTTAAAATTAATGAGCATTTTTATAGCCAGTGCTTGGTGTTTCAGTCAAGAACGCAGTGCAGCCCTTTAAGAGAACCCAAGCAAACTAGTTTCCAACTCATCTGGGGTCATTCAGCTCTCAATCTCCATGTCATTCTAAAGTGACAAAAGTCTGACAATTCTTTCTATTCACTTCTGGAACGTGTTTTTGTATTTTGAGAACAAGTGCTTCTAATGTTCCAGTAATTCACACCAACTCAAATGTTTTAAATGAAGCCAAGCTGTAGAGGAACTCCAGAAGAAGTAAAAAGAAAAAAATTGCTCATGCTTGCTCCCCCTCTTCCCTGCTCACACTCTTCTACAAACAGCTAGTTTGAGCATAAAGCATGACCCCAAATTTAGTATAAAATTCAGGTTAAAGAGTCATGTCTTATCATAATCTAGCTTTAAAACAGCATGGACTCTCAATGTTCTTTTCTGAAGTTTTGCACCATCCAAAAGTTAAGTAAGTCTATTTTATTTGATGAAGCTAGCAGCTTTGCATCCCCTCACCCAAGTGGCAAAAACAACATTGGAAATGACTCTAACTACTGTTTATACATAGCACCACAATATGAGTTGTGTTTTCTCAATCAGCTGAAAGCATCTTGGTGTGCACTAGAAGTGCCAGCTGCTTTTAAATTTCCTGGTAAAGGTTTGCTGTGTGTAATTCTTTTTAAGAGAATGAGTAAGATAACACTTCAATCCCAAAAGTGTTAACTTATTTACATGTGACATTCTAAGACATTATAAATTTAACACAGGAGTAGTAAACAGCGATAAAACGGAGTAAACTATTACCCAGGCCAGGTGGTTAAGCTGGTTGAAGCGTTATCCTGTGCACCGAAAGTGCAGGTTCGATCCCCCGTCTCGGTGCATATGAGAGGCAGCCTAACGATCAGTCTCTCTCTCTCTACCCCACACCTCTCTTTCTATCTCTATCTCTCCTTTCCTCCCTCCCTCAAATCAATAAACATATCCTCAGGTGAGGATTTAAAAAGAAAAGGAGCAAACTATTGATAAAACAAAAATATGGAGGAATCTCCCACACATTTTACTAAGTGAAAGAAACCATAGACAAAAGAATATATTTCAATATATTACGTGATTCCATTTACATCAACTCATGCATAGAACTCAAAACAGTGATTATCACAGTGTGGGAGCTGGGAGGAGTATTGACTGGGAAGTGACAGGAGGAAGCTTCTAGGTGCCAGAAGTGTTCTGTAGTCAGTCTTGATGGTGGTTTTATGCATATCCAGATATATCAATCACACTGGGCTGCGTGATTAAGATCAGCATTCTTTAAGTTCTTATTCAATGTATATTTACACATCAATAAATGTTCAGCCCACCTATATATCTGAAAGGACAGTTATGTAATTCATGCATTGAACATTACTGACAACTCTGGTTTTTGCGGTACACAGACATTTTTAATAGTACTTAGAGGTCCACAACTCCTTATCTGCAGTTATAAAACCTAAAAGGCTATGAAAATGAGTTTTGAACCGACCTGAACTGATGGGAAGTTATCTAATGCCTTTGCTTATTCCACATTCTACCTAGTGCAAATATTTATATGCCTCACCATGAAATATTGTTTGATTATAGGATGTTACCCACACCCCCATAGGGGTATTACATAATACAGAGAACATGCACCTTACAGTATTACCTTTGTAAAATCCAAAAATATTCTAAATTTCCAAATAGTTCTGGACTTAAGTGTTTCAGATAGGACAATGTTACGCTTTATTTACTTGAAGGTGCTTTTGAAAAGGAACTGGGGATGGCTGGAATGGTGGGGAGTGGTGGTGGGAAATGGAGACCACTGTACTTGGAAAACAATTTTAAAAAGTAGAAAAAAAAGAAAAAGTTTAACTAGCACACCAGACCTGTGACTTCACAGATAGTATTGCTTAAGATGAGGCTGAATTTATTTAAGTAAACCATGGGCTAAATTACTTAAGTAGATGGATAGATAGACAATAAATAAATTGTTTGCAGCCAAAATTTAAAAAGTGGCATAGGATGACTGAAATTTAAGGAAACATCTTTCTACCAAATTGAAAAAGATTCCAACATGTCCCTACAGAAGATTAAATTGCATGCCTAAGATAGCAGGTGAGGGCTGTGGCTTTCTCTGAATCTTCCCCGGCACCAAGCAGCAACCTGCACGCTGTAGCAGTCAACAAAGGTTTGCTGGGGTGAACGGAAGCTCCAGCATCCTTCTTCCTTGACTTTTGTTACATGCCATCCCTGAAAAGGAAAAATGGACACTTTTCAAAACTAAAGTGTACGACCTTTGTGAAATAGTACTTTGGTTCCTTTCCGTTGATTTTAAGAAAAGATAAAACCACATCTTGGTTTTTACCTTTCAACTCTAGGTCATGTCTCTATCGGAAGCCCTCAAAGACTCAAATCAATTACTAATTCCCTACTGTTTACCAAGAACAAAAATCTCACAAACAAACCACAAGACATTTGTCACTGACTCCAGGAAAAGATCTGCTTTTTTGTGTGCCCTGGCTCTACTTGGCCACATAACTTCTGAACTGCTGCTCTCATATTTCTTCCCTTTACTCCTTTATGTTTTCCCCAAGGAAAAGAACTCATTGTCTGTATTCTGCCCAAATACATTCCGGAAGCACTCTAAGTGTTTGCCTCGTGCTTCTGTATCAGTTTCAGGACCACGATAAATCAACAGTCTGTGGACGGAGGTGCTCCGACGAAAATCCTGCCTTTGAAAAATACGCAGCATTACAATCCTGGAACAGCTGCAGCCTTTTATGAATGGCTCAGGAATCTTTCACACCTCCTTTCCAATCTAGTGCATTCGAAGTCATAAAACAGGGAGCAGTTTATAGGCAGGAAATATTAAAATATTTAGTTGCTTCTTTTTTCTTGGCACAAGGCAGACAGCCTCAAGCTTTCTGTAACACATGAAAAAAGGACACCTGCCCATGCTTGAATGGACATGAAACAGGCAATTGCTAAATTGGATACATCTGGGACCAAACCTCCTTTAAACCCACATCAAACCCACTTTTTTCATTAGTTCTAACCATTTTGCTTCAACTACTTTTCCTTTCCTTCTTTCTTCTTCCTTCTTCTTGTCTAATTACAAGACACAGACGAGAGTAAATTGAAATCATGCCCAACATGATTCCCTAATCTATCTCAAATAGAGTACACAAATTGAACCTAAAACTTTTCCCATTGTGCAGTCCTAGAGTTTATTATCTGCCCATCAAACCCTTTTCAAAGAAAGGGGATCTAAATATTAGAGTGCCATTAGTACTGATGGGATTGCTAAACCTTCTGACAAGTCTGTCTTTAAGCAGGAATAAGGCAGCCTGAGGTCAAGTTCCAGCTCTTCCAATTGCTAGTTCAGTGACTTTGGACAGGTTACTTAGCTTCTCTGAGCTTCAGTTCTCTCATCTATAAAATAGGGATAGTCAACGGTGCCTCTCACATGAGGCAGTTGTGGGCATTAAACGAGGTATCAATTGTCAAGTACTCAGGGTGGTGTTTATCACTCTGTGAGATCCTGGTGTTAACTATGCTTTCATTACAATTCAGTTTTTAAATTGTTTTTAAAGCAAAAGAAGATATGACTAAAACTCTTCCATGAACAACTGTTAGTATCTTGGATTGGTTTTTTTATTGCTACATAACAAAATTCAACAAACTTTACTTAAGATAACACCCATTTATTAGCTCACAGTTATGCAGTCAGAAGTCCAGCATAGCATGGTCAATTTCTCTTCTCCTGGCATCACCAGGCTGTATCAAGGTGGGGGCCCAGCTGAGTTCTTGTCTAAAGGTTCTAAGGGATAACTCGCTTCTGTACTCATGTGGTCGTTGGCTGCTTTCATTTCCTTGTAGTAACACTGAGAACCTGTTTCCTTGCTGGCTCTCAACAAGAGGTCTCTCTTAGCTCTTAGAGGTCACTCTCAGTTACTTCCCTTGAAAATCCTCTATCTTCAAAGTCAACAACAGAGAATTTCCTTCGAGTCGAATCCCTCTAGTGCTTTGATTCTCTCTGGCTCCTGCAATCAGTCAGCGAAAACTCTGCTTCTAAAGAGGTCATGTGACCAAGTTAGCCCAACCCAGACAATCTCCTTCTTTTAAGGTAAACTAATGAATAACCTTACTTTCATCTGCAAAAATTCCTTTTGCCATGTTACATAACATAATCACAAAGTCACACCAGGGAACAGATCATGGGCCATCTTAGAATTCTACTGCCATAAAATTTTAATACTAGGAGTTAGGATGAAAAACCATGTGTGAGAGCAACAAGTATAAAGGACACATGGACAAAAACTATGTGGGGTGGAAATGGGAGGAAGGTGGGGAGGGCTGAGGCGGTGGGCTGGGGTGGGAGAAAAAGATAGAAAACTGTACAAGATCAACAATTAAAAAATACTGATAAATTTTAAAAAATTTAAAAAAGAAAAAGAATAGGAAAAAACTAAAAAAAATAAAAAATAAAAACCCACGTGTGATATTTTAAGTCAGAACCTCCTAACCACTCTTTCTTGTCTCCGATCTTCCTGCTTCAAATTCAGTCTTCATGGATCTGCCTGCATTAAATATCTAAAAGCAAACCTGGTAAGCTCCTCACTACCTACAAAATTAAGTTTAAATTTCTTAACCTGATGCTAACTGGGTGCTTGAAACATCAGAGGGATCCTTCTGTAAACTGTATGATTGTCTAACCCCTATGCTGTACACCTGATAGTAAGATAAAAGAATATTGAGCCCTGGCCGGGTGGTTCAGTTGCTTGGAGCATGCTCCAAAGTGTTGCGGGTTCAGTTCCTGGTTAGGGCACATACAAGAGGCAACAGGTAGATGTTTCTCTCTCTCTCTCTCTCTCTCTCTCTCTCTCTCTCTCTCTCTCTCTCTCTCTCTCTCTCCTCCCTCCTTCCTCTCTCTCTAGAATCAATAATAAAGTATCCTCGGGTAAAGATTTTTAAAAAACAATATAGACTGTCAACTCTACCATATTTTTCAGACTATAAGACACACTTCCCCCCACCCAAATTTGGGAGGAATAATGGTTGTTAATGCTGCTGTTGAGTTCTGTTCTACGTTGGTGAAATATTATGGTATTTATGTTATTAAATATTTTACCACATTTTTTCCTTCAAAAAAATTTTTTTCCTATTTTCCTCCTCTAAAACCTAGGTGTGCCTTATGGGCTGAAAAATATGAGTGGTTAAAAATAAAATTTAAAAGTAAATAAATGAAAAGAAAATTCAACTGTTTATAACATCATGAGGAAACCTGAATCAGAGTAAAAGAAAAAAAATTTCTTAATCTGACTCACAAACCTTCCATGGTTTGGCTCATCTCTCAGATCTAACTCTCAAGCCTCTAGCTACTGCCACATTCATGCTTCGTGACCCCAAAACATCAAACTGCTGGTTGTTTCCTTCATGCACCGTGAGCACCGTGAGGTTTCTCACCTGTGTCTTTATTCAGTCTGTGCTCACAACCCAAACACCTTCTGCATTTTCACCACCCCTTTGCCTTAGATAAGTCCTATTCACCCTTTGGTTTTGCTTATGTCATTTCATTTATTCATTCATACAACAAATAACTTTGAATATTGATTCCGTGACAGAAACTAAACTATTGTGATAAAAATAGACTCACACAGTCTCTACTTTCATGGAGCATATGCTGCGGTTGGGGGCTAGGCAATTAAACAAATTAAACAAATGATTAAAATCCATTGGTAAGTGAAATGATTGGCGCATTTACAAGATGCACTTAGCCAAAGTCAGAAGTTTTCTGGAGGAAGTGACATCCAAGTCAAGCCTCAAAGTATGAGTAGGAATTAGCCTGGTAAATGAGAGTGTGAGAAGGGAGGAGGTTCCAGACAAAAGGAGTATCATGATGACACACAAACACACATGTGTTAGAACTTGGTTGCTTTGAAGGACCGAAAATAGCTTAGTCTGTCTGGGGTATGAAATGCTCAAGGCAGTATAGGATCTTTCCCTGGGGTGATAAAGAGCCACTGAAATTGAAGCTTAGATTTCTGTTTAGAGACATCTCCTCAGCTGGCTTGCAGATGACAGATTACAGAAGGGACTCACAAAGGGACAGGAAACCAGCAGGGAACCCAGGGCAGTAATCAGCGATGACAGGGACAGGTTTTATCTAGAGGCAAGAGAAGGTGCCACCTAGAAGAGCTTGGTGATGAATCAGCTATTGGGGATGAAGGAGGGTGATGCCCATGTTTCTGACTTAGGCAACAGGGTGGATGCTGGTGCCTGTCACTTTCAGTGAGAACATGGGTGGAGGAGTGGTTTTGTGGGGGAAGATAATTGTTGCCAAATGGCTTCTGGGATAGTCACTAATTTACAGAGACGACTTCAGTTCTTCTTAGCCCACCTGTATGATTCAGCTGCATTAAGCAAGAAAAGAAGACCATTTGTTGAGTATAATGGTAAGAATGGAAACTATAAAATGGCACCAGTCACTTGTTCCCCCAATTATCTCCCTCTGGTCCCAGGCTAGAAGATTCTCCTCATCTGGGATTTCTTACACAATCTAGCCAAGGATGATGGAGAATGATGGTAATGATTGTTTCCACTTGCTCTTCCCTCTGACAATTGAACCCTGCCTCCAGACATTTGCATGACTCACCCCTGCCCTCTTTTCATTTAGGTCTCTACTTAAATATCATCTGATTAGAGGGGACATATTAAACAGAAAAATCTCCCACCCACACTCCAGCACGCCCTCGTTTGTTTTATCTTTCTCTATAGCACTTTTTGATAGAATGTGTGTGAGTGTTATTCTTTTTTAGTAGAATATAAACACAAAGGCAAGGACTTTTTCTGTTTATATATCTCTCTCTACATAACAGTGTTGGCACATAGTGGCACCAGTAAATATTTATTGAGTAGATGAATGTGAAGAAAGGAAGGTCTGTTGTTCTTAAGATTGATCCTGGCTAGAGAAAATTATGTGGAAATTAACAAGACAAAAATAGTATTAAAATTATAAGAGCAGGTAAATTTTCTCTGGAAGAAAATACAGAGATAGAAAAAGTCCCCAAGTGATTCCGACATTCACCAGCCTTTAAATGATGCTCAGCAGAAGGGTCTGCAGCAGAGAGAAAGGGCGGTCAGAAAAGTAGAAAGAAAACCAGGAGAGGAGGGGAGTCAGAGAAACCAAAAGCAGAGAGTTATCATGAGGAAGGGATCAACAATGGAAAATGTAATCAAGAAGACAAATAGATAAGTTCTACAAAGCCTCCATCAGATTTAACAACCAAAATGCCATTTGTGGCCTTTATCAAGAACAAATTGTGAAAGAGATGTAGATGAGGGCCAGATTTCAGTGGACTTGGAAGTAAAAGGTGAGAGAGAAGGAATAAGAAAAAAGTAGTCAAGGGAAATAACCAGAGAGAGGCAAGGCCAGGGAGAGTTGTTTTACTTAAGATGATAGAGGCTTACACAGATTTAAAGGTTGGTGGGAAAAGCACAGTAGAAAGGAAGAGGCTTAAGATAAGACAGAGCAAAAAGAATAATAATAATAATCAATACCAGGAAATCTTTGAAGTACAGGAAGGGAGGCTTCCTTCTTCAAGAAGCCTTCCTTTGACCTCTCAGTCCCTCCTCCTCTCCATCCTCCCCACTACAGCCTCTGTCAAGTGCGCAACGGTCCATTATTGTGCATGTACAGTCAAACTGTAACTCTGTCTATGTCACTGTTGTACCACTAAGTTATGAGCTTTGCTAGGAAAGGGACAGCTTCTGATTCATCTTTTATCCCCAAGAACTAGTACAAGATCTGGTGCATAATGATGTTCAATAGCTATCTGATGAGAGAACGAATGAATGAATCGATCGAGGGAAATAGACTGATGGACTGATGGACTCCACACATGTATATTAAATGCCTACTATGGGCCAAGCTCCACTCTGGGGTCTGGTAATTGAGCAGTGAACAAAGCAAGTCTCATGAATAAGTGAATTCAGGAAGGAATAAAAGAATGTAGAGGAAAAAATAAAGGCAGGCTGCAGGCAAGTGAAATATCATGAGCCAGCACTTGATACATTCAAGAATGTTGGATTCAAGAAGGGATATCATGCTTCTTCATAGACAAGAGGAGGATTTACTTATCATTTTTAAGGATTGATTATAGTCTTGCTTGCTCATTTCCTATTTTTCATGACACTTGTAATCTCTGAATCACTTGCTTTAATTTGCTTTTCTCCATGAGCTCTCAAGTGTGGATTGCATTGGTTTTACAGCTCTTTACCAAAAGAAAGACAAAGATTCAAGATCCCAGGGTACAGTGTGATTAAAGCCTTGGCCAGGGCCTATTCCAAAATACCCTTCCACTCAGCTCCCTCCAACCCCCCATCATCATTATGTTCTTTTACAGGAATTAGATGGGAATAGAGGTTGGGAAACACCCACAAGGTCATTCCCTACAGGCCAACAACCACTAAAAGCAGGGCTTTCAAAGATATTGCTCAAACATTCTCAAACAGAATGCCTATGTTTGAGTCACTAGTACATATTCAGGAACACCCCGAGTCTCATAATAGGAGGGACTGAGGCATCAACACACAGCAATACCATTGTGATGCCAAGAAGCCATTCAAGGTCACTTATGCAACTAACACAAAAATTATCTAAACATATGAGGGAACCTAGTAGTCACTGTGGAGCATTTAAGAATCCACATCCTAAAGGCTCTTGAACATCAGGTGTTAATTAAACATTTGTTTTTTCTTTACTTATTTCCTTACTGTGATCATTTTTTGAAAAATAAGAATTGAATACTTTGTTTGCTCTTTTTACTCTGAAACTCAGTTTCTAATCTTGGTTTAGCTCATTACTCTTGTCCAATTATTTCTTCCCCCAGTGATATTATCCAATTGAACAATCATTTCTATGTGGATTTTTCACAATATTTTGACCAAGAGCTCAGACTTACACTGTAATCTTCCAGCCAGATATCTGGATGTCCCTCCAATACTACAAAGCAAATATGTTCAAATACAAATTCATTCTCTTCCTCTACAAAACCAGTTCTTCCATCCACTTCCCAGCTTGTACTAATGGTGCCACTGTTCTACCAAGTTAAAACCTCAATTATTATTGACTCATTCCTCTCCTTTATCTCTTCCTTCCATCCATTCTTAAATTCCATTGAGATGTTCTCTAAGACCTATTTCCAACATATTATTCCCATTCACCCTTCTTAACAATCAACTCTTTCTTTTAGCCTCATTGCCTCCACCCTTGTTTAATCTCACTTGCACTATTGCAACTACTATTACTGGGAAAAGAAAATTTCACAACCAGATAGATGTGTATTCAAATCCTAGTTTCATGTCTTTCTAGCTATGTAATCTTAGGCACTTTTCCCAAGACTTCTAATCTTTAATTTTCTCTATAAAATGATTGTTTACCTGGCTGGTGTAGCTCAGTGGATTGAGCGCGGGCCTACGAACCAGAGATCGCGGTTCGATTCCCAGTCAGGGCACATGCCTGGGTTGCAGGCCAGTTCCCAGCAGGGGACACACAAGAGGCAACCGTACATTGATATTTCTCTCCCTCTCCCTCTCCCCTACCCCTCTAAAGACAAATAAAAAAAAAAAATCTTAAAAAAAATGATTGTTTATATCAGGGGTATATAAAATAATGTAAATTAAAGTACATAATCACTCAAAGGATTAACGACTCTTCCCCCCCAAAAAAGTGTTCTAATCATGTCTTTTCTGTACTCGTAAACTTCTAACTTCCCTTTTTCTACCAAAAAAAAAAAAAAAAGGCCCAGCTACTTATTTGCCTTCCACAATATCACCCAAGCTATCTTCCTAGCTTTCATCTCCCAAACTGCCCTCTCAACCTTCTCCAAACATATCCGGGTTTTTACCATGCTTGTCTTTCCACTTGATATTACTTTTCCATTAATGTCTACCACTCAAAATGTGTTCTGCCTTTGAACTTTCTTAATATCTATATAATGGAGTTTATTATATTCTGCTTCATACTATGCTCATAAGTATCATTATCTTGTTCTAACTATAGGACTATGAACTGTCTAACTTCTTGTTCACCTCTAAAAGGTAGTGCTTTTCACTTTTTCAATACTCAGCAAATGAGCTGAATTGATTTTAAGAACGTGTCCCTAGAAGAATAATCTGTTAGAATTTATCTATTAGACTATAAATTTGTTGAGGACAATCATTTTTGTCTATTTTAGTCAATGATATATCCAAAGTACCTAAAATTATGCTTAAAATATAATGAGTGCCCAAAAACTATCTATTGAATGACTTTATAATCCAAGATCATCCTCTGAGTCAAGAAAAGCCCACATAATCCATTTTTTAATTTATGCCAGTAAGTAACACCTAAGCTCTGCATAGACTCATTTTCTCCTATTAGGAACATCACGTGGTGTATAATTGAAAGGAAATGGGCACCAGGTGCCCACCCAGGGAGTGCACTTAAAGAAAAAGAGTCCAGTCCACATGCCCTCAAGTGCCTTTCACCAGGCAGGCTAGTCTACAAGTGCCTGATAGCCTCCAATTGTCCAATATTCACCTTTCTATCTTTTATAGACACCAGGTCTGCAATTTGGCAGGAGCGTAAATTGAAACCTGGGAGAACAATCACAGGAATACTGGCCTCCAAAGTCAAGGCCAGCCAGCAGTATGATTCAGGCACTTAATGTTGCCTCTGTCTGCTTCAGTCAGAATCCTGAGAGGATCATGACTTGCCAGCCCAGCCAAAATCAGAAAAACATTGCTGAGTTACTGGCCAGGAACCCCAAGCAGACCACAGACACCGTTTTTACTAACTCTGACAAAGCTGTAAACTGCATCTATAGATCAAGCTGTTCACTCCCTGCTGTGGCAGGCTGGGAGGAAAGAAGGAGTGAGGAGAACAAAGTCTTTCCAGTCACACAGACCTGGTTCTGAATGCTGGCTCCACCCCTGACTAGCAATGAAGCTGTGGGCATATTATTAGCCTCCCAGGCTACAGATTCCTTATCTCTAAAATAATACCTATCTTACAGCATTGTTGTAAGAATGAATGGTAATATATGTAAAGCACAGGCTTCTAGCTATTGCTGTTGGTGTTATTACTATTATTAGATTACAGAATCAAAGAAACTAACCACAGAGATTAAGCCAGCATTCCTAACGGAATCTTAAGAATTCGTCTTTCCTGATTGTGATAGTATCTAACACAGGGATTGGCCTAGAGAAGGGGCTTGTAAACGGTCAGTGAAGAAAAGTAATAGTTGAATTTTGTCCCTTTGAAACATAAAGATTTCTAAGAAAAACATTCAAGTGTCAATACTAAGCATTCTAAAGCTGAACTGACAATGAAAACTTTCTTTTTTATGTATTTATTTTTATAGTTTTTTTCAATTTTTTGTTTTTCAAGTAAAGCTGTCTCCATTTTCCCCCCAACACTCTCCCCTCCCCCTCCCATCCCCTCCTCTCACCCTTGAGCCTATCGACTTTTGGATTTGTCCACAATGAAAACTTTCAAATGAAGTTTTGAAACTTACCCCTAAAGAAAGTTCATTAACTTGCCCTCATTTTCCCACCTCCCCTGAACCTCAAGACTCCAGTGTCCTTGAGGTCCCTTTGCTTCCAGGCCACTGCCACCTACAAGGATTGCCCCTCGTTTCATCAGTTTGCTTCCCTCCACATCCATTCATCACCCTTTCCTAACCAAACCCCCCTCACATACACACATACTCATACATACCACGCTCAGTCATCCTGACCCGTCCTCAGCACTTACTCAAACCCACCCTCACCCTCATGCCCATGGCCTCAGAGAGGGAAAAAGTAGAAAAAGTGACTTTTTTCACAGCAACCACAACCTGACAATATGCCAACAAACTTGGCAATCACAACAACTATACAGTTACCAGACTGTCACCCATGGTTCTCACTCATTAGATAACTAAAGTCCCCAGTATGATTGCATCTGAAATACATGCTCTCTAAGTTTATCTTGCATCCTATATCTCATACAGATCCTAAATACATAAACCACACAGATTACTACATGCTGTACTTTTCCCCTTGTGGGACATACTGGATAATGTATTAGTCATTTGCTGAATTGTCTGATTTTCTTCAGAGCTCATTCTCTGATTCTATTATACCAAAACTGATGCTAATTCTGGAACGTTCTTCTCGTTGGCTCTAGAAGACAACAACTTAATTTTCAATTCTGTGACCTGAAGTTTGGTGGAGCTGGCCTCTGGAACTTAAAACTGAAATGAAAGAGTTGTTTGACAATTACCTTATCCACCATGTCCTATAGCATCTATCTCATTTGCTCATTCCCAGCTTTCATGGAAATTCCTCAAAACTGCCTAGTTTTACTGCCGTCTCTTAGCCACAAATGACCAAAGCCCACATCACTTCTTATTTATTTATGGCAACCATTTCTTAATTCTTGTATCTGCTTCCAGGCCAACCTCACTTTAGCCCCATTCCCTTCCACTCTTCTTAGCAGTGTGATTATTCTGGACAGCAGCTCTTTCTAAATTACTACATCACTCACAAGCACTTAATGGCTCCCAGTGCTACATGCAATCCAAATCCTGAGTAGTGCATGGAGCCCTCTGTGATCTCTCCCTCACTATCCTCATCTTTTGCCACAGATACACTATGTTCTATGCTGTCAAACACATCAAGCTCTTTTATGTCTTTATACCTCTTATCATGCAGTTCTCTCTGCATGGAAAAGAAAAATCCCTCCTTACCTACCTTCCGAACACAGAAAGCTCTGAGTCCTCTTTCAAGATTCTGCTCATGCCTTACCTCACCAGCTGGAGATACCACCTTCCTTCTTTCTGCCCCACTCCTCCTCATTCTCTTATTTGTGCTATTATATCTATCACACAGAATGGGCCTGATTTGTCTCAACTACTAGCCTATGAGCTTTTTGATAGGAGAACCATATCTCATGTACTTTTGGCTGCTTGGTGCCACACAAAATGTTCGGCACATAGTGGGTGCTCTATAAACATTTATTATATTGAACTTTCCCAACACTTTCAGCGAATCTTTTGACAAGAATCTGTCCTAAAATGACATCAGCTTGAAAAGGCAAATATTCAGAGTTCTTTTTACATTAATTGCTAGAAGTATCATTTTATATCCCAGGAACACCTGAAATATCTTTTCTTTTATATATTTTCTTAGAAAGGCATCTTATTTTGCCTGTTTGAATAAGATTGGAAACTTTGGTATTTGTTTTGAAACTAAAAACTGCCTTAAGAGGCATTTGGACATGGTTTGGAAAAGACCCACAGAGATGATTAAAGGTTGGAAAACGGACTAAGAGAACTGGAAGGAAAAGCTAAAGGCAATTGAGTAGTCAACGTCAAGAATGTGAAGGACTGTTATTACCAAGGATGATGATGAGCCCATCATGTATCTATCCTCTGAGGGCAGAGCAACAGGAAATGAGGTCAGCTGCGGCAGAGAAGACAGATTAAATAAAGAGGGACATCCCTGGCCAAACATGGAAGAATCCAACAGAAATGGCACTTTAGTCTTTCCCTCTCCCAAGGTACAGAAACATTGGGAATGCTCCCCACTGTCTGGATGCTCCATGTGTAATACTACCTAAATGCAGGGATGGGAATTATAGTTTTTAGGGACAATCACCAGATGGCACTTAGATTTGCAACACTTAGGGCACACATGGCCTAAGTCCTTCTGACTCAAATTTTAGAGAAAGTATTTCAAAGGAACTGAATTCAGCTGTTGCTTTTCTTCACTGACCGTTTACAAACCCCTTCTCTAAGCCAACCCTTTTGTCAGATACTATTCCAATGATTAAGGCATAATTCATTCTAATAAAGAGCTGATTTTCAAACATCCCTTACAGGGGTATCAGGCCTCAGCTCTCAACATTTGGTCTTTCTCACTCACACATGTGCAACATACACATTACACAGCAGCCACTAAAGCTACTTGCATTTCCTCTGAGTAGCACCTGCCCCCAGCTGCTCTAATCTGCAAGTTTTGCACATGCTGTCTCCTCTACCTGCAATGCTTCTCCCACTTCCTTACTTAGGAAACACTTAGCTCAGCTATTACATCCTCCAAACTGCCATTTGATCAAAGCTACTGCTCCTTTTGCCCTCACTCTAGATTATGGCACTGTTTCATGACTCCTAGTGCAATTACTAGAAATTGGCTCAAAGTAACTCTAATAAAAAAGTATATTAGAAGCTTAACAATAGCTAAAGAAACAAGCTTGAAAGTGTACAAGATCCAAGAGAATTAGAAGCAAGAAGTAGAGGGCACATTTGTCTCATAACCAAAAGAATCAGAGAAACTATTCCTTCCACCCTAGTGTCAAAGTCCAAAAAGAGAGTCTAATTGATCACCCCTGGGTACCACTACTTGCCTGACCAGACTGTGGCTGCACCAGGGTAGAGAGGAGGATCACTCCCTCCCAATCTCCCTGGTGAGAACTGGTCATGAGAAAACGTCCTCCAACTTAACACTCATAAAATGGAGGAAAGGTAATTTTTCCAAAAAGAAATTGGAATAAAATGAAAGAAGGGAGGCATGCTAGACAGCTCTCTCTCTCTCGCACTCAGCTCATTGTAGTGGAACCATTAGGTTTTCTGTCTGTGTTCTTAGCAAAGTTGTGTGCTCCCTGAGGGCAGGAATTGTATTTTTCATCATTATTTCATACAGTGCTGGGTGCAGAGTCAGTGAGCAGTGACCTCTCTCAGACCAGACTTCTGATCAATATTTGTTTGTGATGCTTGAAGACCAAGACAGTATTCATCCCTGTGTCTGCCAACTCCAAGCTGGGTGCATTTTCCGCTGTATCATAATGTTATCAGGAATGATGTAGTCAGCTTTAACCCAATCATCACTTTCCTAATGCAAGGAGCATGTTGTTGTTTTTGTTAATAAATTAAGATTGCTTTAGTAGGTCTTGATTATGGCTGGCAAAAAAAAAGAAAAGAAAAAGAAATCTCAAAGTATTCACAGAACTGAAGCCCATGACATGCAAGTGCACTTTTGTACGTCCATTTATCTTTGAATCAAAATATGACCTCCATAAAACTTCTCAGACAATGCAACCCACAAACTTGGATTTTCCATTAATTGATAGTAATAGAAAAATGAAATAATACGAAAAACAATACCATAAGGTTGGAAATAAATTCTAAACATAATAACTATGATAATATAGAGCATGAGCATTTCCATGGTCACATGAGGCAAAGAAGCCTGACTGGCTTTGTGAATCCATTTTAATACCACCAGTGTTCACTGACAGTTTCTACGGCCATTCAACCCTGTGACTTTGCATGGTTTGTTTAACCCAATTTCAATTTCACTCTGAATCATACTTGGCCCTGTACTGAGTATTGCTTTCACTGAGATACATACATGCACACCTCGTTTGAAAGAAAAAAAAGAGTCTTTGCAAATTCATTGAAAGGATTTCAAAGTTCAAGATTTAGATCTTACAGATGACTAACAGGTAAGTTGATCTTTCCTTGGACATGCATTGTCATGAACATTGACAATAATAATCAGATGCTTGGCCATGAATTAACAATGCGTTTTGGCCTTATGTGTTATCTATAGCCTTAGGTATTAAGTCATCAAGGTTATATTGAAGAAAGAAATTATCAATAACTTTAGGTTTCAAACTTATATCTATAGAATTGGCTCAGGAAACAAGCTCTGGGTTCTTTTTCAATAAATATTTCATAAGAAGTTTGCAGATTATCACATTTTCTATATCACTAAAAATATGTTATATAACAAGTGTTCAGCATATTCACTTGGCTGGATTACATCAGGTGTCTGGGAATATAGTGTTTGCGAATATTAAGCAGTAAAATATTAGTAAGAGTGTTTATGCAGAGTCTTATTTTGAAGGGCTTGTTTATTCAGATACATTTTAAATTCAATTTGAAGTTCAAACTAGTAATTTGTCATGATTATACCATGATTGCCCCCCTTCCATCCCACAGAATTCCACTCAAAAATCATTAAAAGGCAGGAGAGTTAGAATTCACTAGTCCAAATCTGGTTTTACAAATTAGCTGCCTTGTGGATATGAAGGACTTGAGAGAAAATATCAACTACCCTAAAAGTATTTTTAAACTGCTCTCGCTGATGAGAATCTTTGATGGTGGACGAGTTTGGCAACGCTGAATGCTTTTTACTGCAGCTGTGGATTACCTGTGGCTTCAATGGACTACTGTGTATTCTTCGTTTATTTTCTCTCTCCTTCCTGTTGGAGAAACAGCTGGAGAACAGACATCCTGCTGTTAGGAGGCTGGGGTCTTGGAATATTAACAGGAAGCTACATAAGCATCTTCATTACCTCACCTGTGGCATAAATAGCAGAAAGAATGAAGCCAGTCAGGAAGAATTGATTTACAACAGAATGAAGCAGTTCTGGACCATATGTCTGACCAGCCAAGTAGCTTCCACTATTGCCTTTCTTCATGTAGAGTTCAACCAGAGGGAAGAAAAAAGTCACTTTTCTATAGAAATGAATAAAGGCAGGCCTCAGTAGCCTGTGGCAATAAATGAAATAAAGTGTTTGGTGCACTAGACCAAGAAGCTGTACCACAATTTATATCAGTTGCTTTTACCTTTAAGCAAAAGAGATGGGAGTGGATGGGAGGAATATGTAGATGGGAAAGGAAGAAGCTAATGTCCTCACAAGATTCCTTCAAGTGTTTTCCATTATATATAATTACTCACCCTATGGCCAGAGGGATACTGCATAAGTATCATTCCAAATGTCTTCCGTGTGTGTGTGTGTGTGTGTGTGTGTGTGTGTGTGTGTGTTGGAGGGAAGGGGGCCAGTTCTCAAAGAGAAAAAGAAATGAGTATAAAACATCAATGTCCCTGTTCTCCAAATGAACAGATAGAGTCCAGAGGTTATATGATCTAAGATTCTTTATATAATGTTTACATCATAATAGGTCAGGGATATTTCTGGAAGTGGAATTCCCTGGTATAGACCCTCCTTCTCTGCAGAACGAGGATACAGAAAAAAAAATCTGGAAAAAAGATTTCCCCTTTAAACATTAAAATAAACTAATGAACAGAGGAGCAAAAGAGAGGATAATAACCTTACTTCATTACTGAGCACACATTGGTACCTTCATTCTACTGTACCTGGTAAACATTTATATAGTCTGTGGCAAATTAATTTCTTAGAGCCTTGAATACAGTTTAACCTCACTAAAATTCGCTCAAGAATGGGAATGCAGCAGCACAAATGTGGACAGCAGTCCTCAGAATCAGGATTCTAGAAATTCATCATACCCTCAAATCATTGTGGATCCATGAATCAGATCTAGGCACAGATCCCAGCGACTCCACTTTCAGTTACATGAACTTGCATTAGTCAGTTTCTGTTCCTGGGCATTAGGAACTGCTCCACTTTCCCAAGGAAATGGTTGAAAACTTTCCCTACCTACTGGAATTCTATAAACTTTCAGGAATATAGATAAACTAATCAAATATCTATTAATTTAGTCATACAAATACTTAAAATCATTGGAACATCAATTCAAAAATAGTTTTTTTTACTCTCAAATTTCATGAAAGAGTTTTGCTCAAATTTCTAAGATGCAGCATTTGGCATGAGTGGCATCTCACATCTTCACAGTACATCATCTTCATTTCAGGATGGGTTGTGTGATGCTGTCATCTTATTCCAAACCACAGTTACCCATTCACATAACATTAAAATGATTACCCTATAGGTGAATATTTGTGCTGTTGCATTCATTTAATAACTGAAATGTTGCTTTGAGAAACCTCTTTTTAGGAGCTGTTTGTGATGACATCCAACCCTTGTAATCAAGTCACCCATCCCCACCCATCACAAGAATAATAAATAAATCTCTGTTCAATTCCTTTGCCCCCATTTTTAGGAATTCTGTAGGTGACTTCTACTTTTTAAAAAAATACATTTTATTGATTATGCTATTACAGTTGTCCCATTTCTCCCCCATCATTCCCCTCCACCCTGCACACCCTCTCCCACCCATATTCCCCCCTTTAGTTCATGTCCATGTGTCGTAAGTTCTTTAGCTTCTACATTTCCCATACTATTCTTACCCTTCCCCTGTCTATTTTCTACCCACCATCTATGCTACTTATTCTCTGTACCTTTTCCCCCTGTCTCCTCCTTCCACTCCCCTGTTGCTAACCCTCCATGTGATCTCCATTTCTGTGGTTATATTCCTGTTCTAGTTCTTTGCTTAGTTGGCTTTTGTTTTAGGTGTGGTTGTTAATAGCTGTGAGTTTGCTGTCTTTTCACTGTCATATTTTTTATCTTTTTCTTAGATAAGTCCCTTTAACATTTCATAGAATAAGGGCTTGGTGATGATGAACTCCTTGAACTTGACCTTATCTGAGAAGCACTTTATCTGATCTTCCATTCTAAATGACAGCTTTGCTGGGTAGAGCAATTTTGGATGTAGGTCCCTGATTTTCAAGATTTCAAATATTTATTTCCAGCCCCTTCTTGCCTGTAAGGTTTCTTTTGAGAAATCAGCTGACAGTCTGATGGGAACTCCTTTGTAAGTGACTGTCCCCTTATCCCTTGCTGCTTCTAGAATTCTCTCCTTCATTTGAATCTTGGCTAATGTAATTACGATGTGCCTTGGTGTGTTCCTCCTTGGGTCCAACTTCTTTGGGACTCTCTGAGCTTCCTGGACGTCCTGGTAGTCTATTTCCTTTGCCAGATGGGGGAAGTTCTCCTTTATTATTTGTTCAAATAAGTTTTCCACTTGTTGCTCTTCTTCTTCCCCTTCTGGTACCCCTATAATTTGGATGTTGGGATGTTTCAAGATGTCCCGGAGGTTCCTAAGCCTCTCCTCATTTTTTTGAATTCTTGTTTCTTCCTCGTTTTCTGTTTGGTTGTTAGTTTCTTCCTTCTGGTCCACTCCAATGATTTTAGTCCCAGTTTTCCTTCCATCTCTATTGGTTCCCCATTCGTCTTCCTTCATTTCACATATTGTAGTCTGCATTTTTTCATCTAATTTGTGAGCAAAATCAACCAATTCTGTGAGCATCTTGATGACCAGTGCTTTGAACTGTGCATCTGATAGGCTGGCTATCTCTTCACGTCTTAGAGGAATTGGCTCTGGGGCTTTTATTTGTTCTCCGGTTTGAGCCATTTTTGGTGGGGGTTTTTTGTTGTTTTGTTTTGGTTTTAGTCTGGTTGCGGCTATTACGTAGTGAGGGGTGGAGCCTTAGGTGTTCCTCAGGGCGGGGCAGCCCAGTCACTGGGTTGTGACGCTGTATGTGGGGGCGGGGTCTGAGAGGGAACAATGGCACCTGCTCTGCTCCCTCCTGGATTCAGTCCCTTCCGCCACTTCCCCTCTGCCTGGACCGTCTGCACACGCAAATGTGGGACCACCTGGTCAGCCAGCCGCCTTGTGCGGCCTCACTGGGTCTGCACAGTTGCCCCTCTGTGCCCGGGGTCCGCCAGCTGCCGCCTGTGCACCTGAGAACAGCTGCTTGCGTTCCCGGGTCCGTACCTCCACTTTTCCCTGCCGCAACTCCGCCCCTCTTACCAGTCTGGATGAATGGTTGTTGGACTTCCGTACAGTTCAATTTTCTATAAGTTCTGGTTTTTTTCTTGTTTCTAAATATTTGTTGTCCTTAATTTTGGTTGTAAGAGGAGGTACAGTGTGTCCACCTACACCTCCATCTTGGCCGGAAGTTGTAGGTGACTTCTATAAGCTTTGGAAACCAGAATTTCTGAGGTCATCTCAGGCTTATGTGGCTTTAGAAGTTGCAAAAGTATCACATAATTTGAGAGACTATATATAAAGATTGAACTGAAGGTAACCCCCTCTTTTCTGAGGGGTAGGTTTGGAAACTATCTCATATTTTAGCACGTACAGTCCTCAATCTCTCTAAGCATGCTTCCTCCATTGTAGAACAGAGTTAATGATAGTACTTTGCTCACCAGACAGTGGTGAGGATTAAATAAGATGAGGCACACACTACAACACTTAGCACAGTGCCGTTCCCCTAGAAAGGAACAGAAGTTATCAATTGCTACTTCCCCAGTCTGGGGTTCCACAAAGAAGAAATGCAAAATTTAAAGAGTTATGTCTAAAAAAAGGCCCACAAAGATCTAAGAGGAAGCAGATGAGGACAGGTTAAAGGAACTGGGATTATTATTCCAAAGGGAAAAAAAAAGAATAATATAACAAATTTCTATGAAATTTCTATGAAATAATAAATGTTTCTGGTCTTCTTCCTTACTCTGTAAGATGGTCATGGTATGCATCCAAATTACAGCATAAAGGACTTATTTCATAGAGAAGGAAGAATTTCTATTCAGTGAAGTCTGGGGGAAAAAATTGAAGCATTTCTGCTAGAGGCTGTCAGTTCTGGCCAAAGGCAGTGTAACCAAAGGAATGTTGTGTCAAGGTCCCACTTGCCCTGTTTCGGCACGTCGAGATGAGCTGCCATCTGAGAGGCAGCATAGGACAGTCATAGCAATGAGCCAGGGCCTCGCTGGAGACAAAAGAGCCTGCACTATTTGCTGATTACCTTGCATATGAGGCAAATTTATTTTTATTTATTTTTATTTATTTTTTATTTTTTAAACAAGAAGTTTATTTAAACAAGATGCTTAATTTGAGGAGGAAATTATCTAGGATTCATTTCCTTTAGAGTAATTTATCCCTACTTTATCCCTATTACAAGACATCACCCTGCATGTAACAGCTTCGTATAACAAAGTTATAGTGTCCCTAATCAAGGGACTTCTTCCCTCCTAAGGACTGCCACTACCATCAGAAAAAGCATAAACTTGGAACTTCAATGACTTGCCTTCACATCCCAGCTTTTCTTCTTACTATAACTTTGAACAAGCATCTTAAACCCTCGAATAGTATGTTTTATCACCTGCAAACAGTACATGACAACATCGATGTCACAGGACAGCCACAGAGATTCAGTGAAACGTTTATGAGATGCCTAGGCACACCGTGGATTACTTCAAATGTCGATTCTCTTCTCCCTGGAATCATGCTTCTGAACGTACCTGTTTTCAGAAGCTGATGTCTCCACGAAGCACTATCAGCTGAGATGCTTACAGGTGGAGGAATCTCACCTCTCAATACATAACAAGTGACATCACAGCCTGTTTTCATTTTAGGTAATGAATTCCTCAAAGATGGAACTGGGCAGAGGTGGACATACTTCTGGTGAGCATGCAGAGCCATTCTAAAGTTTCTCATTCAGCAGTTGTGCTCAGAATGGTTCTGCTCGTTATACCTCCTCTTGGAGGGAAGTTCATTCTTGGTCACAGGACCTCTTATAGTTGTAACTAATACCTCCACAGCCTCTTTTTTTTTTTTTTTATCTAGATATGAATGATTTGGGATGGTGTTAAACACTCTAGCAAGGCATATTAACAGGGCAAGGCTTAGCTGGCAACAGAAATACCCCAAATACAGTAACTTAAGTCAGAATTACTTCTTTTGCCTGTAACAGTTCAGAAGGAAGTGGTATAGGGCTGGCTTTGCCATCTTCAATACATGGTTTCTATCCCTGATTCTAAGCAACTCCCACATAGTGAGAAGTACAGGTCTGGGTGCACAACCTGTAAGTCAGACATAATTCAGATCACAACTGATTGACCAAAAGTTAGTCACAGGGCCACACCAGCTAAGGGAGATTGGGAACCTCATTGTAGGAAGCCATGTGCCCAGTTAAAGTTTAGGAAGAGAAGGATAATGAGTGTGGGGGCAGGACCTCAAATACTGTGCACTTCATAAAATTAAGGAGGGAAAGTTTTCTGGGTGGTTTAACTCTTTATTAGAAGACCCCATCTAGATTCAGGAACGTATAGACAACATACAATTTAACCTGAAACTTCATGTCGTAATTATGCGTGAAATGTAATAAAGACCCTAGCAACATAAATTGAGGCAGTAAGTACAAACCTTCCTGTTTATATAACAGAAACTTGAGTCATCAAGCCTTACTGAGGCCAAACTACATCTGGGAAAATCTGAATATGCTGACCCAGAAAAGAGTTGGAGTAGAGCTGTGTTGGAACAATGACAGCACTTAGCCTCAATCTTTTAAAAATTCAAAAGTTATAGGGAGGGCCCCCTGAACAAGCCTGGGCTAGCCGGGAGAGCTGCAGAAGAAGAAAGAGCCCCACTCTGACGCAGAATTTGTGGTTTATGAAACACCAGGTCAGATGAAGTGACAACACCCCCATTTCACTGAGAAAACCTCTCTTCTGCCAGAGAATACCAATTCCTATTTGTAGTCAAGAATGGATTTACCAGATGTCACTTGCAAAGTCTTATGGAAAACTTTTCAACCTACTTGGGAAATTATTATATGCTACTTTATTTCATTGTCTGAACTTCAACTTTATTTACTTCAGCAGGAAATCCAGGATATTTTATTTTAGTGTTTGCCCATTAACTTAAAAGTCTCTGTCCTAATGTCATAAATGTTTTTATTAACCATTGGTTCTTTGACTATGTATCTGGGAAGAAGCTCCACACTTTACAAAGCAGAGATAAATTTTTCTCCCATTTTTTTTCTATCAAGAACAACAGAATATGCAGAATTTTTAGATCTTTCAAAAATTAAAGGAAAACCACCAAAGCACAAGCAAACTACAGCTCAGTCCCAATCATTTGTTTAAAATCGATATAACTAAGAGGAAGTATATCCCTCAAACTGCTTAACAGAGAAATTGAAGAAATTTGCTATGAAATTAAAATAGACAATTGCTACTGGTTTTGAACATTCTTTGGCTAAAAAAAATTCCATTTTCTGAGGGAGAAAATCCTGGAGTAAAGAGCCAGAAAATTCAACTTAGGTCCCAAATCAGCCAGTAGCTAACTGTGGACTTGGGCAAATCCCACATGTCTTTGAACTTCAAATTTCTCATTTGTAAAATTAGGAAGTCATAAGATATTTCTAAGAGCTTTTCTACTTTTAATAGTTCGTGGGCTTCTGAAACTGCTAGTCACTGAATTTTTAAAAAATTCCAACATCACAAATGTCACAGAATTATATTAACTTTTGTTCCTACTTCACACACAAATGTAATGAATGATAATTCTCCCCAACAATTAGGGGGAAATCCAGATTCAGAAGAAATCTTGTTTAGTTAAAATGTGGAAAGGAAGAACTAAACTGTCTTCTAAAGAGCTCTCCAGCCTTTAGAGATTTATGTATCACTTCATTGATTCTTTGGGTCCAAGGGGAATTTGGATAAAGCCTATTTTTTCCAAACTTGGATTATTTATTATTCACATCCCACCACTAAAATGTTCATAGCCAATGATCTCCTCCATTAATGTTAGTTTCAAAGAATTAAAGCTAATCATGGCACTGGTCTTGATCTTACTTATGCTAACTTAAATTTGCCTCAAAATGAACCCCTGACTCCAGCCTCATCTCCTCCAGCATCAGTCCAACCACCTTACACACAGCCACCAGGCTCTTCCTGAAGTACAAATGATAGAGTTTCTGGCAACTCCACAAGCTCCACTGGCAGCTACACAAGCTATGCCATGATCTCTCACTCCTCCATGGGCTTGGAAATGCTGCATTCAATATCTACTGTGTCGATCTTAGGGCGTCTTCACAGATATAAGAAAACATTAGTGCTAATTCTACAAAAAAAAAAAAAAAAAACCCACAAAACCTCTAGGCAGATGCTGTCCCAGAGGCCAGATCCCAGCAAATTTTGTGCAGACGAAAAGGTGCCACCTTCTTTGTGGGGAGGCAGACTTGCCTAAGGGTATGTGCTAGATTTCAGGGCAAAAACTCCATAGTCGTACCAGGTGGCCAGAACTTTCCCCTCCTCATCCTCTTATTTCCTGCCTTGCAAATCCTGACCATCTTTACAAATCAACTAAAATCTCACCTTCTCTGGGAAGCTTTCACTGTCTTCACTTCCTTCCCAGTGATGGAAGTTTCCTCGTTTGTGAGCCCTTAGCACCCCATACCTATCTCTAGAGTAACCCGTTCTGTTGTCACTGAATCCCCATCACCACCGGTAATCCCATCCTATTAGGACTATTGGTATCAGTGCTGTTTGTCCCCAATAAACCATAATCTCATTACAAATTAAAAAGCCATAGTCATCTCTACCTGGATTACTTAGTTCGAGTGTTGTTCACTTTAAATACATAGTAAACGCCTGTTTAAAGGAAGGTTTGTCTTGGTGTTAAAGCAATTACAGCATGTAAACTCCATACAACCAAACGGCCTCAGAGTAGCACCCAGTGTAGGCTCATGTTCCAAATATATGTTACACAGAACAA
This sequence comes from Glossophaga mutica, assembly GCA_039655065.1. Classification (NCBI taxonomy): domain Eukaryota; kingdom Metazoa; phylum Chordata; class Mammalia; order Chiroptera; family Phyllostomidae; genus Glossophaga; species Glossophaga mutica. The sequence continues at coordinate 83,948,928 of CM077304.1, forward strand.
TGTTCCTTCTCAAAGAAAGATAATGGATTAATATATTACATCATTTCTTTTTAATTTAAGATGAAAGTTTCATTTTCTATTAAAAGCTTCAGAAGTGCAATGTATAAAGTAATTTTCAATTGTTGCTTTGTATTCTCTCTCTGTAAATTTCCCTGCTCCCACACCTTCAAAAAATTCAGTTTCCACCCCCCCAAAAAATGTAAATCAGCTAAGTTTTTAAATGAAGAACTGATCCCTACTGACTAAGAAAATTTTTGTCCTAACAGGAATAGAAGTTCCTTAATTCCAGAAATTAGCAAATCATCTGCTATCATTTAGTAAGAACCAAGGCATATACCAAGTATATTAGGTAATGAGGCTTAATTCAGTGTTTCTCAGTCAGGACACCAATGACACTTTGGGTCAGATAATTCTTTCTTTGGGGACTCTTCCTGTACATTTTGAGCTATTTAGCAGTATCTCTGCCATCTACCCACTTGATGGGAGTGGCAATCTCCCAGTTGTAACAACCAAAAATGTCCTTTAATATTGCCAAATGTCCCCTGAAGAGCAAAATTGCCTCCAGTTGAGACACACTGCTCTTAATATACTCAGTTGATAGATATATCAAGTTCGCAGGGGTGTCCAACCTGCGAGGAGGGCTCAACCAGGATGGCTGTGAATGTAGCCCAACACAAAATGGTAAATTAACTTGAGATCTGATGAGATTTTTTGTTAATATGTGTTGTAATGTGTGATAATGTATTTAATGTGTGGCCCAAGACAACTCTTCTTCTTTCAGTGTGGCCCAGAGATGCCAAAAGGTTGGGCACCCTTGTACCAGCTCCATCGTTTAGGAACAGAGTGACTCTGAGCAAGTTACTTAATCCCTCCAAGCTGTAGTTTCCGCGTGTGTGAAATAGTGCCAGTAAGGCCCATTTTCACAGTCCTTGTGAAGACTAAGTGGGGAAAAGTACATGAAATGCTTGACATACTAACTGTCATATTGCAAGCTCTTCATAGCTAGTGTTTATTGTTAGTTATTACCATATATTACATATCAGTTTTGCTGGGATTAAAACACCACAAAATGTGGCCTAATATAATAATTGCACTGTGTGCAATTTGATTTTTAGAGTTCGGAACCAATTTAGTCTCTTACTGTTCCTTAGTGGCTTCCCTGTGAACATCAATCACTGCTGCCCCATAGTTGAGAAAAGAATGAAAAAGTTTCAGGCAATAGAAATTAAGAGGAAGCAAATTTTTCTAGCCAGAGGAGAGACTCTGGTTGTCCTCTAATATCTATTTCCCTTCTCCAATAACAAGAATTTCTAAAATTAGCAACCCCCAATATAGTCATATTTCCCAGACTCCATCCCAGGTAGCAGGAGCCATTCAACAAAGTGCTGGTCAATAGAATATAAGCAGACCTTGTAGGTACTACTTCCAAGATGTATCTTTAAAGGAACAGGTTCTGTTCCTTCTTCCTTTTTATTCATTCTGCTGCTTGGAATTTGGATGTGATGACTGGAGCACCAGTTAAGACCATGTCAGTTAAAATGTTGGTCTACTTCACCAAAGAATGGTGAAGTAGAAAGTTGGAAGCAGCCTGGCCCCACACATCTGTAGGGTGGCCCTGCCATATCAGCTCTGAACTGCCTAGCTCTTGCTTTAAAGAAAGAAAGAGAAAGAAAGCTTCTATATTGGTACTCTAAATCTCTGTTAGTTATAGTCAAACAGATGCAATGTTTAGGACTGGCATAAAAGTGGGATACCAGGGAACAAGCATGTAGAGGCTAGAGGCCAGCAAGCTGGTGCCCATATTACAATATGGCTCAATATTTGACAAAACTGTCTCTTATAATAGCCAACCAATCCAATCTGTGGCTGTAGGCCACATGGCTGAAAATTCAAAATGTGGCTTCTTGTGCCTTTTAGTAAAGAATTATTAAAGAGATTAGCTCCATCTAGAACTAACCAGTTGCAGAAACGTGAGTGAATACAGTTCTGTCTGTGGCTTGTAACTGAAGTTATTGGAAAAGCCTATTCAAGTTGGAGGCCTTGAAGAATGAAAAAACTAACTGCTTCTGTACCCAAATTGAACTCATTTTAATGGAAATTATAGACTTAGCAAGAGAGTAATCCTGTCTTTAACCTGCATCACCAGAGAGTCTTCTGCCAAGCAAAGGGAGCCAGCCTAGTGGCCAAGTGTTAAGGTGCTGTCTTTGCGGCCAAGCCCATTTTCTACACAACTGGAAGGTAGTGCTACAGGCCAAACTCCGTTCCCCAAACCTCCTTTGTTGAAGTCCTAATCCCCGGTAGCTCAGAAGGTGACTGAATTTGGCGACAGGGTCTTTAAAGGGGTAATTACAGAAACTAAGATAAAGTCATTAGGTAGGCCTTAATCCAACAAGACTGGTATCTTTTTAAGAGGAGGAGACTAGGGTACAGATAACACAGAGGGAAGGCCACAAGAAGATACAGGAGAAAGATGGCCATCTACAAGCCAAAACGAAAAGTCTCAGAAAAAAATAACCCCGCTGACACCTTAAAATTTGACATCTAGCCTCCAGAATTGTGAGGAAATAAAGTTCTGTTGTTTGAGCCACCCCATCTGTGGAATGTTGGTATGGCAGCACCGGCAAACCCATAGAGGCAGATGGAGTGGGCAACAGAACACAGTGGTCAACAAGTAAAAGATGAGAACTTTAGTTTTGAAAGCCACGTGTAGATGAGTCCTTTGGCTTTGCTTACTCAAAGGGGCACTAACCAGAGACAAACAGATCAAACACTTACTAATTTTGTAAGGGAATTGTATTGCCAAAAAAACCACAAGCCTAACCTGACAAAGCCTGTGATCGCTCAAGCTCTAAAGCAACCCCCTGAAACCCATATCCTCCACCAGCAGGAAGGAGCCTGAGAAAGAGACCTAACTGTCAAAGGTCTGCTTCAGATGTGGTCAGAGAGGATAATGCAGAAGAGAACCCCTCCCGGAGAGTCAGAACCAAGAGCAGCCAGATGCTCTAAACACAAGACTTCTCCTCCTTTCTGCTTCCCTATTCAGGTCCAACAGGATTAATGCTGTGCTACAGTCTAATGGCTGAGAGTGCCATCATTTTCTCCTTTCCAAACAGGAGTTTTTGCTACAGTTATCATATTACTACTCCACTGAAGCATGTTGGATGAGATGACACCAGAAAACTATGCATCTAACAGGACCCCATTCTGATCTCATAAAAGAGATGAACCCAACATCACCCAGAGATCCTGAAACTTGAGCTTATGGGATTTTGACCTGAATCCCTTGGGAGAGGGGGGAGAGTGTGTTCTAAGTGTGAGAAGGTGATACACACAACTATTTTGGGTTTCCACATGGACAGACCATAGTAGAGATTGTTAGATGTCTCTAAATTTTATTATTTTTGCTTTATTATTATTAGAATTCAAAAATTTTAGCTGGGTCTATGGCTGCCCAAACTACAGATACTTCTCAGCTTCTGTTGCAACTAAGTATGGCTGTGTAATTAAGTTCTGATCAATGGGATGTGAGCAGACATGATGTGTGTAATGTCTGAGATGTGTCCTCAAAGGCAAGAACATACCCATCCTCAAAGGCAGAGACATACCCGTCTCTGCCCTGTTGCCTGGGACTTGAATGTAAAGGGTAGTGCTCCCTCCATGTGGAGGAGAGTACCCAGTCCCCCAACCCTGGTGAGATGGACAGCTGGAAGCAACCTGTGTCCCAGATGACCTGAGAAGTCATCATTTTAGCCTCTATGCTTTTATAGCAGAGAAAACCAAACATATATCTTGTTTAAACCAGTGATATTTTTGGGTCCCTATTATTTACAACAAAACTTAAAACTCAATGATGGACTGATCTTATGTGTTTACTTTTATCTGTAGATCTGAAAAAAATTAAGAATAAAAATAAAGCCAGAAAACTGTCGTAGGAATGTTGTTTCTAATTCTCCTGACCTCTTGAGGAAAGGGGTCATGCATATTCTACCTATATGTATAGCAAATGAGTGTGAGAAAAGCAAATGAGACAGAGTAGGATGCTGAATCAAAAATGGAAGAATTGTGTGGAGGCCAGTGAATGGTTTAGAAGCAGACCAGCATGACTCACCTCCCTGAACAATGTCCTCATAGTGAGTCAAAAGGAAAGAGGCAGAAAAAGATGAAAAAGAAATTCAGATGTACATCCTGAAATGGGTTATGCTAATTTTTCCAATTATCAAGGTTCATCTCTATCTATAAATGCTTTCAAAGTGAAATGATGACTTTTGTAAAATTTAATTTAGGTCTGAGGTAAAGAAAAGGGAAATTGGCATCTTGTTTGCAAAGTGCTCCTTAGTGACACATGCTTGCCCAAGAGGCCTGTGGTCCTTGCCCACACAGATCCCACTTCTATTGTGTTGATTAAATTGTGTTGATAAAGCTCTGGCCATCATATTCCAACTTTTAGTAGTTCCACTAGCCCACACAAGGCTTAGAAACTGTCCAGGGGATACCACAGTGATTTTTACAGAAAATAAACATGTGCCCTCACCCATAATAGATTGTTGGGAACTGCCCTGTCTGGTTTTAGGAGTTATAACCCCCCCATGGCTAAGGCTGACTGATCAACCTTCGGACTGTAAGCCACTAAGGAGATAAAGCTTATCTCCCTGGCAGGAGCACCACTTCTGCTTCATCCATAACTGGCCCCCAATGCTTAGTCAGTTAGCCAATGACGGGTAAGATTCCCTCAAGGGAGGGGTCACCTAAGACAGGCACGATCATGTGGAAGGCCCTCAAGGAAGGACTCGGGGGGCTGCAGCAAAAGGGGGTGATGGACTCTTGCCCCCTGGCTATCCTGACATAGCCTGAGTCCTCAATCCATCTGGGAGAAGTTTCCTTATCTCATGGCTTCTTGGCTCTGCTCCACTTAAACCTGAAATATTGACAGAGGGCAGTGCAGGGCTGTGCTGGATAGGGTGATTCCCCAGGTGATCGGGCACAAGAAAGAATTCATCAAGTCCTGTGAAACCTGCTTTGCTAAGAGTGCTCTCATTTAAATGATAAGGGTCTTTTACCCCGCCCCAGCCCACCACCCCAGCCCTCCCCACCTTCCTCCCATTTCCACCCCCCATAGTTTTTGTCCATTAGTCCTTTATACTTGTTGCTCTAAACCATTCCCCTTTTCTAGAAAACTGTACAATATCAACAATTAAAAAATACTGATTAAAAAAAATTTTAAAAAAAGTATTAACCACAAAAAAAAATGCATATTTACAATACATAAATTGTACCTCAATTAAGTATTCTTAGTGTTTTAGTTAGTTGTTTTTTTAAAAGACTGAAATTTAAAATGGTTTGTCTGTGGATTAAATAACTTAATTTGCAATAATGAGCCCATACATGTTTTTTTCAGATTACTTAATACTTTTAAAAGTTTATGTTACAATCACAAAATAAATAAATAAATAAATAAATAAATAAATGATAAGGGTCTGAGCAGGAAATGAGTTTGTCTCCCAAAGTTTTATAACCCTTTAGCTGACAGACCCTGACTCAGATTAAGCCCTCAGAGTTCTTTGAAATGTTATCTATTGTTTAATCCTTGCCACCTGACAATGACTGATGAGCTTTACCTGTATTCCTGTGTAAAACAAACCTAACAAAAGCCATTAAGGAAAAGGCTCTTGGCCCTTCTCCTTGGAGAGATCGGCCACCTCTCCTCCCCAAGCAGATCATGTTTTGGTAGACTCATTCTCATCCGTGGCAGATGGGCGGGGCCCTGTGGGCGGAGCTCCCCCCCCACAATAGATTTTCATAATCATTATGTAGACCTATTGGCCAAAGCATTTTGTGAAACATATTGTTTAAACTCAGCAATTTGGTAAAACTGCATAAATCAGTGAGTATTTGGGTATAAAGTTTTGGAGTTACACGTAGAGAGAAAAGAAGCATGAGGTTGTTTTTGTTTTGTTTTGTTTTTTCAAAGAAATTACCTGAATTCAATCAAAAGTCATTGCAATAATCAAATGAATATACTTCTTATTCCAGCCTGGTACGTTAACATCACTTTTTGCCCCTAGCAAGGCTGGGTCCAGACTAATTTAAAACCCTTACACATTATAATTCTCTGCTAAGTGAAGTAAAGAGCACATGGTCTCAGTCACCTGCTAAACATATGACATGGAGTGTAAATTCATTTATTTGAACCTTAATATTAAAGGGCTTTCTTGAATTTAAATCATCTGATACCAAGTTATGGCTTCAATCCAAAACAGACATGCCCTAGAGAGTTAAGAGACCTTTCCAAAGACAAAGAAGGCTTCTAACCTGCTCACAATTAGCCACTGCAGGCTACTAGGGGCTGTTTAATTGGGACTGCCACTCTCAATTAACCAGAGACAAGTGAATAGAAGAGTGAATAAACAAAATTGAGTACACATGTTACCAATTACTTCCATTAGGAGTTATAATGAAATTGTATGTTTTGCTTTGATTTTTCTTTCTTCTCTAGCTCCAAGTTATATAAATTAAAGTAGTGAGAGAACGTAGCTTAAACATAACTTTTTCCTTCTAAGTGTAAAAGAACCACATGCATCAAAGCTCCTACAGTTCTTCAGCTATATATATTCCAGTCCAACCTCAGCGTTTGCTCTGTAGTGGAGCTGGTCAGAATTTCATCTGTCCTTGAAAATAACCAGGTGATGCTTTTGTGATTCAAACATAAGGCTAATTCCTCTTTTCTTCACTGACCAATAACAGATCATTTCAACAAGAGACAAAATTTCCCCTCTTGTTCACTAAAAAGCAAAATTCAGTTTCTTTGTTGCAATTCACTAGGTTCCTGGAGAGTAGCATTTTATTGAAAAGATGGAATGAGAAGAAAGGAAAACCACAATGATGATGCTAAAAAGATCTTCTGCTCAATTCTGAATGTGAAGCTGTTTAAAATAGCCAACCACCAGAACTACACTTTAAATTTGAATTTCCTGGACCCCGACAGCTTTAACAGTTATATGTAAATATGCATGGATATTTAAATATGCCTATTTAAATGCACATGCCTATTTAAATATAAATTATTTTTAAATTTTGGATGGTACCAAGCATTCAATAGAAACTGAACAGGAATGAAAGATGGACTTTAAAGAAATTGTGCACTGGAGTATGGCTCAGTTATTGTTAAATATTAATCCTCCTTCACATATTTATTTGTAGTAACAAAAAGAACTATAAGAATTTCCAGGTGCATTTGGAAATTTGTGTTTACCCTATAAATAGCATTAATATCTTTATAGTCTATTGAAACAATTGTCTTTTTCTGGTGTTTTGACAGATTACGAAACATGAAGGGAGTTGTTTGACTTTAAACTGTCCCACAGAGCATGGAGTTACATAATGTGCAGCTGATCCAAAAGTTAAATAACTTTCCAAGCCTGACCCTTCTATACTTATCAAGAGTGCTGAGAATGTGGGTCTTCCAGTTACAGGCATGGCCAGACCAAGAGCCCATGCCTCTTTCAAGCACAGAAACAATTGTGTGGATCAGCAGTCTACAGACTTTTTCTGTGAGGGCCAGAGAGTAAATATTTCAGGCTTTGCAGACCATAAGGTCACTGTTGCAGCTACTCAACTCTTCCTTTATAGTGAAAGCAGCCATAGACAATTTGTGAACTCTTCAGTGTGGCTATATTCCAATAAAACTTTATTTACAAAAACATGGCAGGCCAAATTTGGCCCTTGAGGTCTGTTTTTCTGATCCCTGTTTTAGCTCTGAAATCTCTGATTCTTTCCAATCATTTTTAATTTTCCATCTCACTACCCCAGAAAGTAATCAAAGGGACTTTGATATTGAGGGAGCAAGAGTTCAGACTTAAAGGAAACAATGTAGAACCATTTGGGGAGCTTTATAAAAATATTGATTTATATGCCCACCCCTAAATTTTTATTTAGTAAATGATATATATCTCAGAAATGTGCATTTTTAAAGCTCTCCCAGTTAATTCTGATTCAAGTCAGATTTGTGATTTCTTGTGGGACAATAATGACCCAAGTTCCTCCAATTACTTTGTAACTCAATACTATCACTTACTATATCAGGCAGAGTAAGTGATGCTAGCAAACCCCAAATCTCAGTGGCTTAACCCCACAAAAATTTATTTGTCTCATATTACTCTCCTCTACTTTATAGCTATGGCATCTGGAACTTCTGAGGGAAAACATGGAGATGGCAAGTCGAGCCTTAGATGTCTTAGCACAAACACAAAACCCATGGCACTTCTGCTCACCTGTCACTGGTCACAACTGTTCAGGTGGCTCCAACCTCCCCGCAAGGGGGACTGGGGAAAGGGAAAGAGTGCATTCATATTTGGTGAGCTTTCATCTGCCATGTTTTAATCTGACTCATCACCTGCATTTCTGGGATCTCACCTGCCTCCGCCAGCCCACACAGAAAGAACAGATGCTCAAAACACATTTGGCCATCAATTAAACTCTAAACAACTCTGGAACAGACAGATTAACATCATAAACTATTATACCTAGCTTTTCACAAAGGTTAGATTGTTGAAATTCTGCAGTGTAGCTCCAATTTATTTTTATAAATCACTCTAGGTTTGGGTGGGGTTATTAGCTAGAACTTTATTTCGTGAAACTAGGGCTGTTGTGATCTGTGGCCTCTGAACTGGATACACACAGACAGATGTCATATACACAGACAGATGTCATAGCAGAAGGAAAGAACAATGAGCAGATTCATGCATTGTCCTCATGTTTGCAGTTACAAAGGCTGGATGTTGGTTTGTTTAAGTAATATTGTGTGTGTCCATGAAGATTAAGAAGAGATGTGTAGATAGCCAGCTCTGAGTCAGCTCCAAGTCCATCGCCAAAGCAGCTGACTCCCAGTTTTCAAAGGTGGAGAAAATATCTAAATGAGAGGTATCTGATTAATTATTTAGAGGCAAAAATATTATTTCAAAAGTTATAGCCCTTTTATTAAAAAAGAAAAAACCTGGGCTCCCCTACTGAAAAAAAAAAAGATAAAGAAGTACTGTAGATCCTTAAGATCTTAAAAGAAAAATAGGATTTCTACTAAAGTAATACAAATTTCAGCTAGATGTTTTTAAAAGTTCCTAAATATTTAGGAAAGTGTGCAGCCTTCCCCACATGAAAACTGAGACAGCATGTGAAACTATAACTGGGGGGAGGTTTAGGGTTCTAGGAGAAAAAACTGATGAAAATTTATGAAAATCACAATTTCATTTGCCAATGAAGAGTTACAGTGTATAATTGTTCACACACATGACCTGCTTATTCAAAGTAAAAAGAAATGCTAATCAATAAAAGATATTGTCCTTCTGTGCCCAGCTCCTCTCAGTATCATAAACTACGATCTTAGATACTGCACAGAATGGTTTTCTTTAACAGACCTGTGAGTGAGCGCTGGATAACGTTACTATTTAAGTCCTGCCCTGTAACTTTTCATCTTGGGACCTGTATCTGAATCGCTGTTTATTGACCTGATCATTCCCTCGCCACAACTTATCTTTCAGTTGATACTTCAGTCACTTTTTTTCTGAATAACCAGTTCCCTTAGAGAAAGCATAAAGCATTTGCTCAGCCAACCTGGTAGTGTTTGGCTGTCTCACCACCCCCCAGAGACCTTGGCTTTTCTGCAAGTGTAGACTGACAAGGCTGTCTATGATAATTCCAACTGGTGGACTCATTGTCTGTGGTAAATGCTGAGAACTCCTTCACAATTGTACACACACACACACACACACACACACACACACAAACTGGAAAATAAACTGCCTTTTAAAATATAATAGTGTGATCTCTGATCCATTCAACAGGAACTCTATGTTCCAAATAATTGTTAGAGCACCATGGCTTATGGCCCATGTCTCCCTCAGAATCTCCAATCCAACGCCTTTAAAAGAAAATAACACAAGGTTTCTAGAGTATTACACTTGGAAAGATATCCTTATTCATATAGGAAGAGTGGAATTTGTTGGGTTTCTTTTTTTAATTTTTTTAAACTACTTGTATTCTTATAGACTCCGTACCTCATAACTACAGAAAGCTGATATATGAAGCTCATTTCCAATAGGGAACAGGTCAATAACCCTTCCATAGATAAGGATATGAAACTGTGAGCAATTAGCTAATAAAAGTGTTTACATTAAATTGCTAATTAAGAATGATTTAATATGCTGAAATTAGGAGTTTATTATTCACATGTCACAAAACCTATAATAGGTATTTCATAATTACATAGTTTAGAAATATAATTTGTTGAGTTAAGCCTATTATATAAGATATAATATATAAGGTACAATATATAATATAATTATATATTATAAAATGCCCTTTCCCCTGACTTCAAGATCAATAGAAAGATTCTGAGATTTTACTACTTACTTAAGGCCATTGGATTTATAAGTCACAGACATTTAGAGCAGACATGATCTTGAGTGATTATCTAAAATGAGCTTCACTTTACAGATGAAAACAAGGGTTTGTGAAAAGGACAAAGTCCAGACCAGACTTCTCCAGCTTGATTCTATCTGGCTTTACTCCTGTAGCCCCCATTTCCTAGCTGCAGAGAGGATGGTTTTCCATGCATCCTCTAGGATACTGGATGTTTCTTTCTAACTAGAAAGATGTTGGAATGATAGGCATTCATAAGCACTCCTAAAGGAAGCAAGGATTGTTGCCTTCAAAATAAACCAACTACTATTCACAAATGCTGAATGACAATTTATTGCTCATCCGTTGAAATTTAGTTGTCTTAAAAACAACATTTTCCACTTGTCCCTAACTTATGTTTAGTAACTGTGACAAATAACTCATTGAGAAATGACCTTTGATGGCTTGCAATTACCAAGTGGATTTTTATAACTCGGGGAATAGACATGTGTAAGCCTTTGGGTCATTGCAGGATATAAACTCTCTGGCAGCTGCACTTGCTACATCATTCATTCAGTCGGTTCAAGTCTAATGTCAGGGAGACCAAAGTTAACAGGCTCACAGGCAGGATGCCTCATCACAAACAGGAAAGAGAAATATCTGCTTTCAGCACCAAGGAGAACCACAACGGTCGACGGTAGCTGGATGGGGAAAAAACCATTACTGGCACTGCAAAATAATTCAAAGAACATGACTTACTAACAAATCCCAATCCCCCTGCACACACACACACACACACACACACACACACTTTTTTTCTATATGCAAAAGCTGGCAAATATACGTCTACAGAATTATACAAAATAGAATCCTTTTGGTCATAAGATTTTGGAGCTCTGGACTTCTGGCCAAGATGGAGGCATAGGTGGACACACTGTGCCTCCTCTCACAACCAAAATTAAGGACAACAAAGATTTAGAAACAAGAAAACAATCAGAACTGATAGAAAATTGAACTGTACGGAAGTCCAACAACCATTCATCCAGACCGGTAAGAGGGGCGGAGTCGTGGCAGGAAAAAGTGGAGGTGCAGAACTGGGATTGCAGGCAGCAGCGGCTGGCAGTTTCCAGGTGCACAGGCGGCAGCTGGCGGACCCCGGGAACGGGGTGGCAACTGTGCAGACCCAGTGAGGCTGCACAGGGCAGCTGGCTGACCAGGTGGTCCCACATTCGCGCACACAGACAATCCAGGTGAAGGGGAAGCAACGGAAGAGCCTGAAATCCAGGAGAGAGCGGAGCAGGCGCCATTGTTGCCTCTCCGACCCTGCCCCCACATACAGCGTCACAACTCAGCGACTGGACTGCACTGCACTGGGGAACACCTAAGGCTCCACCCTTGACTGTGTAACAGCTGCAGCCAGACCAAAAACAAAACAAAACAACAACAACAACAAAAACATCAAAAATGGCTCAAACTGGAGAACAAATGAAAGCCTCAGAGCCAATTCCTCTAAGCACCGAAGAGATAGCCAACCTATCAGATGCACAGTTCAAAGTCCTGGTGGTCAGGATGCTCACAGAATTGGTTGATTTTGCTCACCAATTAGATGAAAAAATGCAGGCTACAATATGTGAAATGAAGGAAGACGCATGGGGAACCAATAGAGATGGGAGGAAAACTGGGACTCAAATCAATGGACTGGACCAGAAGGAAGAAACTAACAACCAAACAGAAAACAAGGAAGAAACAAGAATTCAAAAAAATGAGGAGAGGCTTAGGAACCTCCAGGACATCGTTAAACGTCCCAACATCCGAATTATAGGGGTACCAGAAGGGGAAGAAGAAGAGCAACAAGTGGAAAACTTATTTGAACAAATAATAAAGGAGAACTTCCCCAATCTGGCAAAGGAAATAGACTACCAGGACGTCCAGGAAGCTCAGAGAGTCCCAAAGAAATTAGACCCAAGGAGGAACACACCAAGGCACATCCTAATTACAGTAGCCAAGATGAAAATGAAAGAGAGAATTCTAGAAGCAGCAAGGGAGAAGGGGACAGTCACCTACAAAGGAGTTCCCATCAAACTGTCAGCTGATTTCTCAAAAGAGACCTTACAGGCAAGAAGGGGCTGGAAAGAAATATTTGAAATCTTGAAAATCAGGGACCTACATCCAAAATTGCTCTACCCAGCAAAGCTGTCATTTAGAATGGAAGGACAGATAAAGTACTTCTCAGATAAGGTCAAGTTCAAGGAGTTCATCATCACCAAGTCCTTATTGCATGAAATGTTAAAAGGACTTACCTAAGAAAAAGAAGATACAGAATATGACAGTGAAAAGACAGCAAACTCACAGCTATTAACAACCACACCTAAAACAAAAGCAAACAACCAGAACAGGAACAGAACCACAGAAATGGAGATCATATGGAGAGTTAGCAACAGGGGAGTGGGAGGAGGAGAGAGGGGGAAAAGGTACAGAGAATAAGTAGCATAGACGGTGGGTAGAAAATAGACAGGGGGAGGGCAAGAATAGTGTGGGAAATGTAGAAGCTAAAGAACTTATGACACATGGACATGAACTAAAGGGGGGAATGTGGGTGGGAGAAGGTGTGCAGGGTAGAGGGGAATGATGGGGGAGAAATGGGACAACTGTAATAGCATAATCAATAAAATATATTTTTAAAAAAAGATTTTGGAGCTCTGATGCATTATTTCACAGATGAAGAAAAAGATCCAGGGGAACTGAAGTATTTACTCAAGATCACGCAATTAGTTATGTTGGCAACATTTAGATTCCTAATTGTATTCTAAATCTAGTCATTCCTGAAGATTCTCTTCTATTCAAAAAGCCCTATTGTGGTTTATTGCCATAACTTCTTTTTTTTCTCTTCACTAAAATCTAGTTCAAAGTGACAAATTTATTATGATGCCCAATTGTGTTAATAATGCCTAAATTTAAAAAAAAAGTTCTTTTGTTAGGGTGGAAAAGAAATATGAGGAAAATACTTTTAATTTTTTATAATGTTTTAAGGTTGATCTTATAATAATTTCCTCTCTTGAAATATTTTTTATACTCTTACTTCAAAAATTATTATGGAGTCTTCTTAAGGAGAAAGGAGGGCCCTAATTTAAGATTAACCTTGAATTAGAAAGGAAAAGCAGAGAAAAAGATCTAATGCAAAAAAGCCCCAAAGGCTTCAGATCCTTTGAGGAAAATTGTTCCTTACCCCAAAATCTCATCAGTTTAAATAAAGCAAATGCACAATTCTTTACTCAGTCAGACACAATCAAAGCATTACACTTTTATATTGATGCAACAGGAATTTCCACAAATTTATAAGGATGGCCTGTTTGAATAGGTCAAAAAAAGTCTTTTTTAAGTTTGTTAGAACTTCTGCTAATACATTGTTTTGTTTTGTCTTATTTCCAGAAAGTATGTGGAGGGGCTCTGCCCACAGAGTCCCATCCTTCCATCACGGATGAGAATAAAACCAGCAAGACATGATCTGCTTGGGGAGGAGAGGTGGCCAATCTCTCAAAGGAGAAGGACCAAGAGCCCCTTCCTCAATGGGTTCATAATACACAGGAGTACAGGTAAAGCTCATCAATCAATGTCAGGCGGCAAGGATCAAACAGATAACATTTCAAAGAACTCTGAGGGTTTCATTGAGTCAGGATCTGTCAGCTATGGGGTTATAAAACTTTGGGAGACAAACTCATTTCCTGCTCAGACCCTTATCATTTAAATGAGAGCACTCTTAGCAAAGCAGGTTTCACAAGGCTTTTCGAATTTTCTTATACCCAATCACCCAGGGAGCCGCTCCAGCCAACACAGGGCTGTACCTCCCTCCCTCAGAGTTTCAGGCTTAAGTGGATTAGGACCAGGATGCCAAGAGACAAGGAACACTTCTCCCAGATGGATTGGGGACTCAAGCTATGTCAGAATAGCCAGGGGGTGAGGGTCCATCACCCCCTTTTTGCTGCAGCCCCCGAGTCCTTCCTTGAGGGCCTTTCAAGTGGTCATGCCTGGCTTAAGTGACCCCTCCCTTGAGGGAATTTTACCTGTCATTGGCTAACCGACCAAGCATTGGGGCCACATATAGATGAAGCAGAAGTGGTGCTCCTGCCAGGGAGATAAGCTTTGTCTCCTTAGTGGCTTACAGTCTGAAGGTCCCTGACTCAGCCTAGTCATGGGGGGCAGTTACAACTCCTGAAACCAAGCAGAACAGTTCCCAACAAAAGTGAGTGATTACGTTTATGGTGCTAAAGGAAAAAGTCCTACTGAGTCACAAAGCTAAGAATATTTGTAGTCACTGCCCTAACATCAGTTTTTTTCTGGATATTTTTATTGTGCTGATTCACAGCTTCCCACACAGAGAGGGTATGGAGAAAGGAAAGTCCTCTTTCAGTTAACTACAGCACGAAATGAAAAAGAAAAAAAAATTATATGATCACTTCAGAACAGTTGGACTCTTCATATTTACAGAAATTAAGAGTCTCCCACTTAAATACATTTTATAATGAGTTATTTTCAGGTGGGGGAAGACAGCATTGTAGAGAGAAGAGGATGCTCCCTCTGGTTTTATATATACATACATATATATACACACATACATACATATATATATATACATACATATATATATACACATACATATATATATATGGTTTTTTAAATCACAAAGCAAATGGAAACTAAATTACACAATTAAAGATTATCCCTGGCAAGGGGACACAGCTGTGATGAACGTTTAGACACGCAGGTTAGTTACATAAATACTTAGCTTTTTCCTTTATAAGCAGCAATTTCTCTCAAGGGCGAGGGAAAGGAAATGAACATTTATTTAGGCCTTACTATATGCTGTGCCAGGAGCATTCACATGGAGGACGCCTTTAAACCTCAGTGTAAGCCTGTGGTGCATGATTCCCTTCACTGAAAGGCTCCAACAGGGGAAGGGGAATCAATGTGTGCTAACTACATCATGTACATTCATTCCGTAAATATTAATTGATTGATTAATGTAGCCCATCTGGAATCAGGAGATTTAAAAGTATTCCAAGTTTGCTTGAAACTAAAATGGCAAATCTAGCTCTAGCCCTGTGGCTCTGTTGGAGTGTCATCCTGCACACCAAAAAATACTGGTTGGATGCCTGGTTGGGGAATATATGACAGGCAGCCAATCAGCACTTCTCTTTGTCTCTCTCTGTCTCTCTCTCTCTCTCCCTTTCCCTCTAAAATCAACAAGTGAAGATTTTTTTAAATAATTAATAAATGAATAAAATGACAAATCTAATTCACATGACTCAATGATATGAGGACTAAGGGAAGGGGGAAGGATTGAGGGTGGGAGGTGGGGTTGGGTGGGGGAAAGCAGTGGTGGGAAAATGGAGACAACTATATTCAAACAACAATCAAAAAAGTTTTTTAATCAATAAAAAAAATTAAAATAAAATAAAATACCCATTTCTGTGCAGCACCTATGACATCAAGGATTATTCATCAAACCTAGAATCTATAAAAATGAACTAGTTCAGAATCCATATTTGTGTGTTATATACTGTGCATTAAAGTGCCCACTAACAACATGTGGCAATTTAATTCAAACTCAAATTAGTTAAAAGTCAATAAAATGTAAAATTTAGTTCTTCGGTCACAGTTGCTACATAGCAACAGTTCAATGACCACATGAGTGGCTGCTGTGCGGGACAGTACAGATATAGAGCCTCCATTATGGTGGAAAGGCCTATTGGACAGCGCTGTTGTATTCTAATCACTCTAAATTAGGAAAGGAATTTAAGGTATAGTCGCATTTCAGAGTTTTTGAAACAATACTACTTTACACTGGTATTGCACCGCGTGATTCCCAAAGATTGGAAAAGATGCTCTATCTGACCCGTGCCAGAGTTACTCCATACTGTGTGGTAAAGGAATGTGAAATCTAGGGAAGTTAGGTGACTAGTGAGGTCACATATTCGTACCTAAAATAGGAAGGAGAATCTCATTCCGTTAGTCCAGCACATTTAGGACATGGCGCAAAAGCTGCACTTAGAAGGTAAATGTGGCTTTCAACCCCAGCTCCAATACATACTACTTGCATGACACAAAACAAGTATTTAGCTTTTCTAAGTTTCAGTTTCTTCATCCAAAAAACTGGGATGATAAGGACAACCTTACAGAAAGTAGCATCAGTCACCAGCTGGTCAACTTGGTGTACTACCCAGTGTGACAGCGGTCCTTTTCCTGAACATCAAGTAGGAATTTTCTTTTTCATTTTTAATGTTAATGTTATATTCTACAAATAGAATCAACAGAAGTCAGTTTAGGGAACTGACTTTGAGTACATTGACATTTCCAACTGTTATATATATTTCTTCCCAGCTGTTGTATTTGTGTTACCTCAGAATTGTTGTCAAGATTGAAAGAGAGTTTACATAGCACATAAATCTGATGAGTAGATGTTCAATCAATCGATGCAAGTCTCCTCTTCACCTTTTTCCTCTACCCTAACTCGCTTTAAGTCTTCATGATGTCTACCCATAGCACCTCGGGTCAGGAAGCCTAGATGCCATCCCGGATGACTGCATGGCTCTGCCCCCTTATTTACAACTAGATACTGCAACATGTAGTTTCCCTAAGGATATACATTACATGTTACAGTACAAATCAGTAGTTTTATAAGATTAAATATTCAAAAATAGGATTAAGTATTCAAAAATTCATTTTATAGGAAGTTTTAAGAATGCGTGCATCTATTCCATATAGTGATTATCCAGCTAATAAAAGGGGTATATTCTAAAATGTTTCTCCTATTTAGCTTAGAAAATCATCACAGGATGACCCTGAAGTGGACTTACCTTCCTAATTATATTGGGCTCAAGGTATTAATCTTCCTATGCTAGGTCAATGGTTTATAATTCTAGGTCAGTTTTGAACTCTTCAAAGTAACTTTGTTTTAATTCACTTTAAATTTTCAAAAAAAAATATTTGTTCCACTCCTCCAAAGAGTTCTGAAACAAAGAAACGATGAGGGAGTAGTCAGCCTCAAGGAGGTGGGTGCTGTGAGCATCTTCTGGTTGATGTAGGGACCAGCTGGCCTGAGAATAGGCTGACAGATGTTAATCTTCAAATGCCTGCCAACAATCTGCCATGGATAGCTAACATTTTCCTCTATAGAGGATCCACATAGACATTTTATTGGAATCTGATACCAATTCTGTAGAGCTTGAAGTAGGGAACATACTATTCCATTTTTCCAGGTGAGAAACTTGAAAATCCAACAGTTTACATGACACAGATAATTATAAAACCAGGACTAGAATTCAAGTCGTTTGACTCCTTGTATGATGTTTTTTTCTATTATTGAAACCACCAAAGTGGAGCTCTTGTTAGAATAGGCCTGAACACACTACCGGTATTTCATCTACTAAATCAAAACCAGTGCAGAGAAAGCCCACATGGACCAAAACGTAGACAGCCAGTCAATGGAGACCAGAGAAACACGGGCCAGACAAGGAGCAAGTGGGCATCAAATTGGGTGAAGTAGCCTGGCTCCATCCCTCCAGCTCTGTGATCACTTCTTTTTTCTTGAACATTTTTATTAACCAGTGGAAAGACATATAGGCAGAATGCACATTAAGCACACAGATGGCACACATTTGGAAGAAATAGTGAGAATGTTGTCATTATCAACATTTTACAAATGAAGAAACCAACACTGAAACACACAGCAGCAAGTGGTGGAAGCAGGATTCCAAGCTGGGTGCGTCTGACTCCAAAAGATTTTCCCCTTCCCCTTCCAGTATGCTCAGAGCAAGGTGACCTAAAACAATATCACATAAGAAAAATGATGTGGAGCCCTGACTGGTGCGGCTCTGTTGGTCAGGCATCATCCCACAAAGTGAAAGGTTGCCAGATCTATTCCCAGTCAGGGCACACGCCTGGGTTGCAGGTTTGGTCCCTGGTTGGCGCTCGTACAAGAGGCAACCGATCAATGCTTCTCTCTCACATTGATGTTTCTCTCCCTCTCTTTCTCCCTTTCCTCCCCTCTCTCTAAAAATAAATAAATAAAATCTAAAAAGGAAAAAAAGAGGAGGGAGGGATGGGGGAAGGAAGATGACAGATGGGTATCTAGAACCCTCATGAGAACATAGCATTGTTTTTAAATATTGTAAAGTCTGTCACTGAGAAGATGAATTAGGCTTTGTATAATTAGTGGAACCAAAATTGGGAATAAAAGTTACATGGGCAAGAGTACACCTCAACATAGAATGTGCCAGTTGAATAATGAAAAGATATGGTAGATTTCTTTAAGAACATGCAAATAATCACTTAGCAGGAATGTTGTAAAAAAAATGTTGTATTTAAGTATCAGCAAGTAGTTATAGCCATGACTTTGGATTCCTCCCAGAGCAAAAACAATCTATGAATCTACACCCATGCATTGGTAGTGAATAGGCAGTAGGAACACTGAGAGAGACAAAGATAAAAAATTACAGTTACTAAGTATCCTAGAAAACAATGACTGGCAAGACCGTGTACTAGACAGATATTCAGCCAGAGGGCTAACATGCGGGACCCCAGTCACAGAAGAAATGGAGTGCCAGACAAAGAAAGAAGGATAGCCGCAACAGGAGGAAGAATGGTCCAGGTTCCTGGCTACTGAGCTACAAATTGTGGTCCAAGGAAAGCAAGCAAGATCCTGTCTGAAGCAAGGAGGTTTAGTGGCTCTAAGTAGTGATACATGTACTTTCAAAATCCTATCTCATCACTGAAAAGCTGTGTGTCTTTGGCCAAGCTACAAGTGAATGCTCATTACATGTTGGTTCACATTATTATTATTCCTACAAACAGACTGTGTCCCAAGATGTGGAGCAGAGCCAAGGCTAGTCATAAATTGCCCTTTCTTGGAAGCTATAGCGATGCAGAGGACTTCGGTAAATGGAACTTTCTACTTTTAAGCGAGAAAATGTAAAAAAGCTCTACTTCTGAGAACTGATATCTACTTATGGAAGTTTCTGAACTTAAGAAAGGATTAAGCTTAAATGATGGTTAAAGTTTCCTGTCACAGTTCCTCCCTTATGTAACATAGTTTACATGTATAGTTCAATTCAAAACACATTCACCGTCAAGGCATGGAGGTTAAGCATGCAGACTCCATAGCCACCTTTTCTGGGTTCAGATTCCATCTGCATCATTACTGGCTGAGTGATCTTGCTAAGTTCTTTGAAGCTTGCTAAGTTCTTGCTAAGAGCCTCAGTTCCCTCGTCTGTAAAATGGAGATGATCACAGGACAGACTTCAGAGGCTCGGCGTAAGGATCTGTAAAGCACTTACAACAGTGCCTGCCTATATACTATGGGTGCCTTACCTATTATTATAATTGTGGTTCATTTCCAGGCATCGTGACAGGCATAAAAGACACAATGACATACAGCAAGGTGGAATTTCTGGGCTAGTGAAGAAGAGAGTCAAAAGCAGGAATGCAATAACATGTGTCAAGTGCAACAATGGCTTCCCCTGCCTCTGTGTGTGATGGGAGCAGAGAGGACAGGTAGCTCATTTGCCTGAGAAGCCTTCCTAGAGGAGGGAACACCTGAAGTGTCTTCAAGGATGAATAGACGGCAAAGTTCTGGTGGAATCTTTGGAATATTTTAGCCAAAAAAATGTACCCATAATTCAGCAAACAAAATAATTTCCAAATGTTTAATTGATATTAAAATAGTAATAATAATAATCCAACATATTAAAAGCATTAGATCATATCAGTTAAACATGATAATCTTTGTCTAATTTATAGTTAGCTCTTGCTCAATGATTTACATGGGTAGATTTCAGTTAAAAAGTATTGTCCAAGTAATTGAAAATGGAAACAGGTACCAAAGCTCCTTAGAGTACTTGAAAGAGGAACAAATATACAAAAAAAGTTAGTTTGTAAGTGGACGAATATTAAATAACTAATGAAATGTGACCAGTGACCATGCCAGTGACCCGGATCCTCTTTAAGGGCAGAGAATATTTCTTAACTACTTTGTAGTCCTAGTTTCTAATACAGTACTTGGCAATAAATGGTTGGTTAATTAACATATGAACAAATAGAGCTGAATTGCTGGCTTACAAAATGGAAGTGATAAATTGTCTTTGAAATGAACATCATTTATTAAGCATTTATTACACACCAGGCTCTATGTTAAGACTGCACATGGGTTGTCACAATTTAATCTTGTAAAGTCAGGCTATTTTTATTCCCACTTTGCAAATTTATTTACTGATTTAATATTTATTGGGGGACTAATAACTTCCAGGCCCCGTTTGGGAGCTGTGCTAGAGCAGGGAACAAAAGAGACAAAGTACTTGTTCTCAGAGACATTGTATTCCAATGAGGGAGACTAATGGTAAGTAATACAGTATAACATAGTAAAGTCAGGTAATGTAATTTACTCGATACAATATAACACAACATAATACAGTGATGATAAAATGTAATATCATTTCATGCCCAGTTCCTCAGGAAACAGACTCTGACACTGTGTGGGGAAGTGAAAGAAACAGGACTGGGCAAAGGGAGAAGTTGGACCATGTGATTCAGGCTGAATGAACTCCTCAGCCATCCCAACAGGGAGCTCTCAAGTTGAGAAGGTGCTGAGTCTAAGCATCTGGGCCTTTTTATCTCCATAGTCTTCAGTGCAGACTGCACTGGGAAGGGCCTGTGACCTTGGATGAGGTAGTTCTCTTCAGCCAAGGGCAATTTCCAAAGAAGGCTGACAGCAGGCAACACCCTTGGCAGTTGAAGATAATCTTTCAGTCCTAATAGGATGCTCTTGACTCAGTGTCAGAGTATTGCCCATTAGAAGGTAAGCTCCATTAGGGCAAGGATCTGGTTTTGTCTCTGTTGTCTCCCAAATGTCTAGAGCAGAGCACCTGCACATGCCAGGCACTTCACAGTGTTTGTTAAATTAATTAATTAATCGTAGTAAATTATTATAGCATAAAATATTAACCCTAATCAAAAGTTTCTAAAAGATGAGGTCAAGTTGGAAAACAGCATATTTGTAAATAATGTGTAGTTATTATTGGTAAAAAAAATAAGAATTTGAAAAATATGCTTCTTTTTAAACTTTGATTTAAAATTGAGATCAGTGATTTCAAAACTTGTTTAAAAGTTCAGTTTGTTTTAATACTTGATTTTAATGACTATTGTTATGGATAGAATCATGTCTCCCTTAACATTGTAGGTTAAAATCCCAAACCTTAGTAACTCAGAATGAAGTGTATTTTCTGAAGATAAGGTCTTTAAACAGATGATTAGGTTAAAATGAGCTCTTTAGGTTGGGCCTTAATGGTTGCCTCTCACACATTCCCCAAGTGGGAACCGAACCTGCAACCTGAACCTGTGACCTGAACCTGTGACCTTTTGCTTTGCAGGACATCACCCAACCAACTGAGCCACAGCAGTCAGGGCAAGAGAAGGTAATTTGAACAAAGACATGCATGCTCACAGGAAAGGTCCATATGAAGACAGGGAGAAAACATCAGTCAACAAACCAAGGAGAGAGACCTCAGAAGAAGTTAACACTACAGACACCTTGATCTTGAATTCCTAGCCTCCAGAACTATGAGGAACTCCATTTTTGTTTGAGCCACTGGGACTATTGTACTTTAGTATGGCAGCCACAGAACACTAAAATACCTCACCTCTCATAGCTAAAAAAGGCACAACATACCCAATATACAATAAAAACTTGGGATGAGGACCATCATTAACAAAAGATAAGAGATAAAAAATGCTGGTGAAGATGTGGGGAAAATGAAACCCTTGCTGGTGGGAATGTAAACTTATGAAGCCACTATGGAAAACAGTATGGAAGTTCCTCAAGAAATTAAGCAGTAGAACTACTATATAATCCTGTTACCTGTCCAACATCCATGTGTTAGTCATTTCAAAAGGCTAAAACTCAAAATGTTGGAGTTTGGAATAAGAAAATGTCTATTGCTCAAAAAGGAGTCAACTGAGAAGATGGGAGACCAAGTCCTCAAACACAGTTTAAGAAAATGCAAAGTTCAGTCTTCCTTTATGTCAACAAAGGGGAAATGGGAGGGACAAGAGCTAGTTGATGACCACAGAGGTCTAGGTGCCAGCAGGGTCCAAGGAAGATTTTGTACAAGGTTCCTGCAAATCTTTGATAAATCATCATTTTCTACTTTATTTCCTTTATCTCCTTGGGAGAGGCATGTATATATGCAAAACCTAGCAGAAGCTATTAGTCTGAAGGCCATGGGAACAAGGAGGCTTGAACAAGATGGAGTCAGAGAGGCCAAGCATTTTCACTCTTGCAATCCCTCTTCAAGTTACACATCCACAGGGAATGAAATCATTGTCTCGAAGAGATGTTTGTACTCACATGTTCATAGCAGCATTGTTATAGTAGCCAGAAACAACCCAAGTATCTGTTAATAAATGGTTGAATGAAGACATGAGTATTCCATTTCTTGAAATGGAGTGACTACTCCACCACACAGTGAAAGTTATCCCGTCTTTAAAAAGAGATGAGGGGGGAATCCTGTCATTTGTAACAATGTGGATTACCCTGGAAGATATTAGGTTAAGTAAATAAGCCAGAGAGAGAAAAAGACAAATGCTGTGTGCTAACACCTTTATATGACTTTTTTTTTTTTAAGTTGAACTCATAGAAGCAGAGAGTAGAAAAGTGGTTGCTGATTGTCTGGGATTTAGGAGAGGAAATGGAGAAAGGCTGCTAAAAGGTTACAAACTTTCAGTTATAAGATAAATAATGTCTGAAAATCAAACATATAACATGGTGACTGTAGTTGATAACACTGTATTATATTGTATAATTGAAATTTCCTGAAAGATTAGAATGCAAATGTTCTCTCCAAAACAAAAAGTAAATATGTGATATAATGGACATATTAGCTAACTTGATGGGGGGAGCTTTCACATCTATACATATATAAAACAACCACGGTGCACACTTTAAATATGTTGCAATTCTGTCTATTATATCTCAATCAAGCTAAAAAATAATAGATGCAAATCCATATTTTAATAATACTTTTGATAATTTTTAAAACGTTACCTTAATTTTTAATAACTCATTATTTCCTTTCCTTTGTACTATGGCTCCTATTAGGAGTGGGCAAAGAGTCCTCCACAATGCCATTGTTGCTCACAGGTGCTTTCATTAATAATAGTATTTTTCATCTGCACTTTCTCTGCATGGGCATTTTCAAGCTGCTTGTCTATTCGGTGAGCCTTCATTCAGTTAAAGCGAGATAATAAAATCTGAGCTGCTACTTACTAGACCCTACTTCAAAATATTCTGCAAGCAAACAAAAGAGTGCAAATAACAGTCCCTCTCCATGTCCACTTGTGGAACTTGATTCCCCACTCAGGAAAATGTCCACACTGTTCAAGAGACAAGGCTGTTCGACGTGCAGACGGAGAAGGGTGCCAGCACCAACCATTCCATACATGCTAGTAAGCGAATCCCTTTCTTACACTTTTAGGCAAAATAAATAATAGTCCTCATGTTTTTCCCCCAGACCCCAGACAATGTCTTTAGCCAGCTTCTGCAATGGATAAACGCCCACTGTGGAGCTCCGTCTACTTGAGTAAACAAAGAGAACAGCTGTTTTTTTGAACCACTTCTCAGACAAAAGCCTTCTCTGCCTTGTTCTGTTATGTGTAGAATCACTGAGGCCCAGAGTGACCTGCCGTTCTCTGCCATGCCTCTTGAACAACAACGCCAGCCCTCCAACTCCTTATTCAGAGGCATTCTCCTTTCTGGGTTCTGCCACCCGATTCCCCTGAAGCGTGATCCTCTCTCACAGACACAAAATTGCGAAGTCACTCAGCATTCCCTAAAGAAAATTTAGGGTTGAGTGTCATTCTTTGGTATTTGAATCTCTGAATTCAACCCAGAGGACGCACAGCTTAGAAGCAATATCGTCGAGTTTCCTTTCACCAGCCTGTCCAGGCGCGCTGTCTGTCACTCCTCAAAGCCAATGTCTTTGTCAAGGGCTCTAGGAAGTTCGTCTTAATGTCACTGAGCAGCTAACATATTAACGGTTCGTTGCCACAGGAAAATGCTCCAGCACTGTGTTCCTGTCATTCGTAGAGGATGATGAGTGACTTACTCACCAGTGCTGGTTTTCCGCACAGTGCTCGTAGAGTTTACCGTCTGAACTCCTCTTGCCCCTTAGTGCCGGTTTTAGTCTCAGTGTCTCTGTTTTTGTGGCAAGATTGGTTTTATTATTACAGTAGACTGATATCTTTCAGAGATTAATTATTTTTAAGTTAATTTTCCCTTGGGGTAATGGTGTTTGATTTTGTTTAATCATATCAATAGAATGTCCCTTGAGGGTATCATTTTGCCTTAGAATTTTAAGAAGAGGTTATGATAAAAGATATGCAAGTATTTAGGTATAAATTACTTATATTTCTTCAGATTGTCTTTAATTCTTTATCAAGGTTTTCATATACATTCACATGGAATGTTATTTAAAGTGCACATACACTATCTTGTTTTCAGCTTTTTAAAATTAAATATGTATTTTTATATAAATATCAACCAACTAAATGAACTTGGGCACCTTTCTGTTCATTCCCCATATTTAAAACAGGAAAATTAATGTCTACCTCTCAAGATGGCTTTATGATTAATTTATGCTAACAAAGGTAAAAACCATCCAACAAAATAAGGGAAACAAGGCTGAATCTGAGTTTAATGTAATATAGGACACTCCACAAACTTGTATAATAATTACTTCCCTCATATTACTGTGAGACAGTTGTTTGTTTATTCAGCCAGCTTACTGTCAATCACTAAAAGTGAAACTGCTGAATACATTTAACACATTCATAAATAGTATCCCTCTTGCTTCTGAAAAGGATACAAAGTGACTGAACTCTCTCATTTTATTTAACCTGTTTATAAAAATATGGAGAAAACCTTATGTTTATACCATAATTTTCCAATTGAAAATTTATTCCAGTCTCTTATTTGAACCTATTGTAAACCTTATATGGTTGATAGCTGTTCTTATTCACACTCTAGTGAAGAGGGTAAAAAACAGAGCTTCAGAGAGGTAAATAGTTTGTCCATCGTTTGGGTTAAATTTAAGTCTTCATATTCCAAATGCAACATTCTTTCCACCATAGCATACACCCTGGACACATTGCCCACTAGAGAATTGAATTTTAGGGCTTTCTCATTGTTGTTTATTTTTGTGAGTTTAATAGTTTTTCAAAGATGCCATAACTTCCTTTAATTTGCATTTTGTTATTTGCAAACAAGGCTAATTTGCCACATGTGATCCTTGCAAATTTTCTGTTATGTAAACGGTCTATTCACACTCTTTGAATAGATAGGAAGTAGAATCTTTCACCACATCCTCCTTAGCCTCTATCTTTGGCTCTGTAGTAAACAAAAATTATTTTGCATTTCCCCTCATGATGAGTTACCTGACAGTAATCCTTCCTAACAGTGAAATTAACTTGTTCAGAAAAGAGCTCTTCCATAAATCTAAGGCATGCAACAAAAGTCAGGGAAACCAGTAGCCTTTCCTGTGCCCTGAATCCTACAGATCAGTGACTCTTGGGGGTTGGCTCCTTAGGAAGCGGAATGCTTGTCTGACCATTTGGGCACTGCTCTGGGCGCCCAAACAGTCTCCCACGTGTCTTTCAGACAGGGAATTTCCTAGGACCGCAGCTGATCTCCCCTGCCCCAAGCTCTCAGGGTTTGTCTGGAGGCCATCTGGCCTTTGAGATTGGGGAGGGAGGATGAGTTCCCTGGGGCATTCATTCCACACTGTTTGTCTCAGGAAGGGACTTTTCTTTGTTTGCTCCCAACCTGCAAGCCCTGCCAACTTCAGCATTGAAGCAATTAGGCAAAGTGATGTTTCCCAAAGGAAAAAAAGAAAGGACTCTCTCAAGAAAATCTCTTTTTTTAAACTCCTGAACTTATTAAACATTCGAGAGAACAAAAACTGTTGACAGACTTAAATATATTGAGTACAATAATGAACAATAGTGAGTAATTGATTGAGGCTTGGAAACAAAATTGTTTGAGGAATGGCAGCTAGCGATGTAGACCACCACATTTCTGCCTGGCACTGTAAATACTAACAGTGATACATTGTTCCTTAATTGATGTTGGTGCATTAACGATACACTTACCATGTGCTGATATGCATCATGTTAATCTAAATCTCATAGGAAGTATGGGGGGCGGTATTATGATTCCTCTCCATTTTTTAAATGAAAAAAACAAAAAAGGAAAGTTAAGGTAATTTGCCCAAGGTCACAAGCTAGGCAGATACAAGACTAGAAACCAATTATATTGCGCCAATGTTGGTACCGTACTTCATCTTCTACCTTCCAAAGGGAAAAATGTAATATATATGTGTAAACATGTGTCCTTAAATCTATAATATCGCCATGATAGTAGTAGTTTACATCAGTAAAGGTAGTTTTCTTGCCAACGTAATGCTTTGCATTTGCTGTGCTCAGAAGGCACTCATTTTAACATTTTTGGTCCCGCTGGGTCCGTTA
Organism: Glossophaga mutica; assembly: GCA_039655065.1. NCBI lineage: Eukaryota > Metazoa > Chordata > Mammalia > Chiroptera > Phyllostomidae > Glossophaga > Glossophaga mutica. Next base: position 83,975,886 of record CM077304.1, read on the forward strand.
ATCCCATTTTGTAATGCTTGTACCAACCGGTGAAAATCACTCATATTAGTTAAATAAATAATCTGATTCTAAATCCAGGAGCACCTCCCTAACTGAGTAACGAACGTGAGGTCACATGGAGGTTTCAGGGGCTGCTGCACACCAAGCACACTCGGCATCGCTGCTTGAATGAAGCCAGAATTATGAAGCATAAAATTTCCCCCTTTCACTGTCATAGCTCTGTTTTTAAACTTTTCCCCATTTTACTTTAAATGCAGTCTTTTTAGGTACACTTTGCAGCTTTTTCCATTTCTATATGAAAACCTCAGGAGCCACCTGATGAGTCTTCCCACCTTGGAAACTAGAACAATTTTGTTCCATCTTCTAGCATTCAATTTTAGCTCCTTCCTGTTTAAGTCGGAGGACTTTTCACTCAGAAGAGCGAGTGAATGTATGCCTCTGAGTTCCCCCCTCACATGCTCAGCCATGTGTGTTCAATTAAATCCCAGCAGCATGGAAAAGGTTTCATTAAAACGACTGCACTTCCCGGGAATGGTGGGGTCTACATCCAGTTTCTAATCGTTGTTGAATATGATGGGGACAATTTCTTCTCAATAGCCTCAACGCTGAACAGGTTGAGTTCTCCAACTCGGCAGCAAATTACTCTCTTAAGAAACTGCACTGTTTTCATCAAAGATCTCAGTGGTTCCTACTTGCTGTAAGATTGTCTTTATTTTCTGTAAATGTTTTCATGCAAATATGCACCTGGATTTTAAAATGGTTGCTCTGTTCAGAAAAGCCTATATAAATTTACCTCTAGCTAAATAAAATTAGAACACAAAGTAGGTGCCTGAAAGACAATTGTGAGAAAGTAGTGAGTCAAGTTCCGAAAAGATATTTTGCAGTTACTTTAGTGGAGGTTTTGTCGTCAGTGGTGGTGGGGGTGGTCAAGTAGATGAAAACATCAGAATCAAATTTTAAATTACAGTAACTTAATGCAATACTTTGTGATTCTTTTGGGGAAGTATTCATTAAATCTGACCATTGAAAGCAGTTTTCTTTTGGTTTCAGACATCTATTTAAATGTGTTTTATATAAAGTAATCATTGTTAGATTACAAATAGAGGAAGAAGGTATGCCATTTATACTGGAGAAGGATTTTTTAAATGTTTTACAATAAGGTTACATTAATATGGACTTTTTTCTTTGACAATATGTAGGCATTCATCCTAGAGACATTAGCAATTAACAATTGCTAATAAATTTAAGTAATTAATCAGGTTTCAGAGGGATATGTTTCTAAACATAAAAGAGCAACCTGTTCTACAATTTGGAGTATTTTTATATTGACATTTACTTATATTAAATTTTATTTTTCACTTTTTATTGTTATGCAGAAGAATATTGCTCATTACAGTTGAAGTCGCAACCCAACCATCATACTTTATCAACATTCTATCTCATATACATGCACTTTCAAGCAAAATTATTTTTCTGTTAAAATCATATGATCTCAATAAACCTTCACCCTAAAGTGTTTTGATTAAAGATGGCATATTGCACTTGGTTTAAAATGACATGATATGAAAGAAGAATCAAGTCAAAATAGGAGAAACATAAGTTTATCACACAATTCAACAAATAAAAACAAATTTTCCGCTCAATTATTGTACTATTGCACGTGCTCCCAACACTTAAATTAAAAACCTGAGGGAGGGATAGATGTGGATGTGTTCATAGCTGCGTTGTGATGATGACCATCCATGAGTTTGCGTCTCTTGGTTGTCCTGTAGGAATACAGTGTAAAGTATTTTGGTCAAAACTTGCCTCCTTGCTAACATTTAAAAGTACAGATCATAATGAATTCTCCTAGAAGCATTGTATTTTATGTACTCTGTTGCTTTGTGTCTCATTTTTAAGTGAACATTAAGGGAATGCAGTATTTTAATTGTAACTTTGTCAATATCTTTATCTTTATCTGTTGCTATTTTTGTCCTTTATGAAATTTTTGTCGCCAAGAAAGGCAGGATTACATTTTTTTTTCTTCCACGCTGAGTTGGTGTAGTATACTCTTGGTTATCAGAATACTCATAGTTTTGAGACTTTGAAATGGCAAATATTCATGATGTCCAAAGAAGCATGATTCATAACTTTATGATCTTAATTACACAAAAATGGAAGCTTAGTTGTGTAGATAGATACACAGGGGACTTAGGACATGTCAAACTGTAAACTTGCTTGTGGTTATGGATGACTTCGTTCTTTGCTGCTTGTGTTTTTCAGTTTCTTATCATATGCACTTAACTTTTAAAAAATAAATGTTACTTAAAAAAAAAAAACAGTCAGATTTAAAGGTCAAATGTGGACTGATTTTCCTAAGCAGTGGCAGAGCTGCTGGAAGCCTGTACTGCCTCATACAATGACCAAAACACAGAGGAAATGCCTTCATATAGCTGATCTGAAAAAAAAGTCTTTCCAGAGTAAACATTTGCAAAGAGCTAAAAGAATCCATCTTTTCAAAAAAACCCTATTGCTTGCTGTGGTCCAGTAGCATTGGCCTTCCATCTGCTCTCAGGTAAGCCCAGTCCTCTCCCACCCAGGCGTTCGCAAAGTCTGTTCTTCCTTCCTAGGACCCTCCTGTGCCTTCTGCTCACCCAGCTGGGCCCTCCTCCTTCCTCCAGTGTAATTGTCTTGTCCAGAGGTCCTTCACACCAACCAATCCAAAGTAAGTTCACAGTTAGTCTCTTGTACCACTTTTTCTTCATAGCACTTGCCATATGTATATAGGCAATAGCTCATCGAATTTAGGATGCCAGCAATTGGTAGACACACCACTATATTACATATCACAAATCAAAAAAAGGATGTTAATCAAGCATTATCCTTCAATCAAAATTGAAGGATGTCATTCAATTTTAGGATGTGTCCTGATGTTGGATATATCAAAATACAGAGGGAAAATGTGTGCCTTAGAATTAATGATGTCATTTAGATCAATATATGGATCTGTATCCCCCACTGGTCAAAAGCATCACACTCAAGAGCAAGGACCATACCATATCTGTATTATTTACCCTCCAAGCCTAGATGTTTATTGAATAAATAAGTAAATGGAGCCCTGGCTGGTGTAGCTCAGTGGATTGAGCGCGGGCCTGCGAACCAGAGGATCGCGGTTCGATTCCCAGTCAGGGCACATGCCTGGGTTGCAGGCCAGTTTCCAGCATGGGACACATAAGAGGCAACCATACATTGATATTTCTCTCCTTCTCCCTCTCTCCTACCCTTCCCCTCTAAAGATAAATAAATAAATAAATATTTAAAAAAAAATAAGTAAATGGATAGCCAGGTGGCCACGAAGAGATGTCATTGTTAAATAATATTATATGAGAAGGTCTGATTCTCATCCACACCTCCATATTTTTTTGCACTCAGAAAAGTGGCCTTAATTCATTATAGTAAAAGATGTGAAATATGAAATAAAGGATTTCCTGCAACCACTCTCAATAAGTAGTATCCTCTTATATAACAGGTACCTAATATCTGTCAATCTGGTTATCTTTCATTCAACTTATTTCATAAACTTACAGAGTCTGATGATTGAATGAGATCAGAGAGATGGTGGGGTTCAACTCCAATTAATTTCTTTAACCACATATTACCTCATCTGCACAAAGAAAAGATTAAAGTGCACACTCTCTGCTGTACCTTGTAACCACTAGACTTCAGGGGTGGGGTGGGGGCGTGCAGAAGGTAATGTGCTGTAGAGAATAGGTTTGCTAATAACCTTGCACATTGTCTTAAAGAAATAGAAAGAGGAAAAAGAGATTATTCAGCCAATATTTAAACCCACTCTGGACTGTTAATGTATTTTTCATACATTAGACATATTTTCTTAATTACTGAGCAGCAAATACCTGATACTACTGTAACCTCAAAAGAATTCTCTGTGGAAGCCAAAAGGAAGTATAAATATGCACTTAGTTTATAACATTATTGCTTTCACAAAGTAAAAATGCTCCTGGTGAAAATCCAGCTCTCACTAAAACTGTCACTAGTGTTCTATATCCTTCACTACTGTGTAGGTATAAAAATACGTATTAACAGAAGATTCAGGAAGTCATAGTAACAGCAAAAGATGTGTGTTTTGGCATTCTCTTCAATGATGTATTAATTGCTTTGTGGCAGAATGCCTCTCTTTCCCCTGATTTTTAGTCCATAAACCATGACTTCAGGTGATTTAGGAGAGTAACAGAAGCAATGTCTCACTAACATGATGAGGACAGCACCAACAAAATTGCCTGGAAAAGATTCCAGGTTACTGGACGGGTTTGACTTAATGCTAATTTAGGCTTAGTATTATGTTAAAGTCCTTCAGTATTCTTAACTGAAAGGAAAAGATGACAAGTACAGCAATTCAAGTGTTATTGCTCCATTTCATTTTTGCTAGGTGTGAGACATGCTTGGCCCTGTTAAGTCAAAGCAAATAATGTTACGGAGTCATTTCCAGATTTATAGCTCAACCCAGAAGGTCGATGCTTCCTGGGAAGTCTCCAGAAAAGGATAAAATTTTCAATTCAAATGAATAAAGCAACTATACACCCTCTGCCTCATAAATCTCCAAATTTAACTTGAAGACTGTTCCCTTCTTCCAGATGGCTAGTGGGGAGTAGAGGGCAGATTAGCAAGAAACTCAAGAGACATAAATCCTGTATACAGTCCCTGAGACACCTGTGTTCAATGGTCTTTCTTGCTCCCATCAGTTTTTATTGAAGCTAGAATTACTAAACAGAATTACTCAGGTAAACATTACATTTTAACTATGTAGAAGGTTTTAATCTTTTAGGGGCTTCTCTTCATATATCCATTAAACTAGAAAATTATTTTCTTCAAAACTAGATTAGGGGGACAGCATCACCAAAAAGCCATTTCCCCAGAAGCTATCTGGGGTCACCTCTCCTCCACTAAAGGCCAATAATACTTACCTCCCCAAGGATGGCTTCTGTCACCTCATATCAGGGACTGAGATTTGGTGGGATATTACATCACTCCAGTCACCCTTCATGCCCCAGGGACAAGTATTAGGTAGCGTTGAAGAAATTACAAAGGGGAAGAACAAATTTAAAAAGAGGAAGGATAAGATGTCACTTTTTTCCTCTTCCATCTCCAATTTTTTAATATCAATAATATTTCATAAAGATGTATATATGCATTAGGTAGAAGTAGCAGATAATGAAGATATACAAGAGCATAGATTACAATATATTTCATGATGCCTTACTTCTTGCCTTCTGGTCTCTTCTAATCTCCTGATGTTTAGGTCTTAACTAAGAGAAGCTCTATTGATTCTTTTTTGTGTATTAGCTTAATGTTTCTATTTTATTTACTTTTTCCTCAGCATCATCATAACTTTATGATCCAAGAAATCAGAGCCTCAAAACAGTGGAAGAAATTTTCTTCTGAAGAAATTGAATTTTACTTTGTTTTTTCCAGGTGATCAAAATGCACCAGAATTATCTTCATAGTTCATTCATACAATCATCCTTCTCTTCTTTTCTTTGCCTTGTTTATTATCTTCTTCTCTTCACAACATTTTTAATATTTCTTCTCCATTTCTCCTTTCTCCAAAATCTTCACTGATCTCAGAAGACTGTGCCTCATGGATATGGCAGGGGATTTTTAAAAAGGTAAGTACTAGAACCAAGTGAAGGGTAAAAAGTGGCAATATCACAAGTTTACAAGCATGGATAGCAAATGGAATGCCATACACTTTGGATGTCATGCAAGTTGGTACAACTATTTTGGAAAATTATTAAAGCTGGACACATGCATACTATATGGCCAAGAATTTCACTCATGTATCTATACAACGCTCAACAGAAATGTGAATATATGCGCAACAAAAGACTTAGAAGAATGTTAAGAATGTTAATAGCAGCATTGTTTATAACAGCCAAAAGGTGGCAATAGCTCAACTGTTGCTCATCAATAGAATGAATAAATCATACAATGGAACTATATAAATATTAAAAGAAAGTATTGCTGCACATAACAAGGGTGAATATCACAACCGTAAAGTTGAATTAAAGCAACCAGAAAATAAAAAAGAGTAAGTTCTATAGAAAAAGATGTTTTAAAAATAGTCTGTGATGATAAATGTCAGAGTAATCATTATTTGGGGGGATGCCTTAATGACAGGGCATGGGGGCAGTTTCTGGGTTTTCAGTAATGCAATGTATCTTAAACCGGATGTTGGTTACCTGGGAATGTTCACTCTCTAAAAATTCATAGAACCATCCGTACATATTACTGTATGTAAACTATACCTTGGTTTTTTTTAAGGCCATATTAACTGGGATTCTGGTTTCTCTAATAAAGGAAAAATGTTCTTTATATCCCTTTCTTAGAGATCTTAAAAGTCTGGGACTTTAATAAGCTTTGTTTCTCCTTTAAACAACTCCTAAATTCTCCAGCTTAGAATTTGATCTACCATCTGAATGATCTCACTAGTACTGAATCTCACTAATACAAATCATCATATAATAACAGTAGACTTCCCAAATCAAGCTTGGAACTGTGTCCAATGGTAAAATGTCAAGATTTTATATAGTAATGAGGTAATAATTTCAAAACGGAGATACAATGGAAATAGTAATCATTATAGCTATATGAGGGGGGCCCACAAGAAGACAGAATTATCTCTGGAGGGTGGGCCCCTTGTCGTACAGGCTTCCCCCACTGGCTGAGTGTTCTAGGAACCCGTCTGTATCAGTGTACCAGCTGACACTGTTGTGAGAGGCTGCATTGAGCATCATTGATTTTTTTAAGATTCTTGCAACGCATTTGCCCATTTCATGATGGGTGATTTGCCAGCACTCTTGCTCCCACTGTGCTGAGTGTTCAGCAGTTCTTGACTAAAAATGGTGTGATGTCCTTGCCCCATCCTCTCTATTCACCCAAGCTCATCCTGAGATACTTTTTAAATTTGTTTCCCCAGATGAAAAAAGCCCTCAAAGGGGAATGTTTTGCCAATGCAAAAGAAATGAAACAAAAAGCAGCAGAAACTATAAAAAGCATCAAAATCGACAAGTTCAAAAATTGTTTTGAGCAGTGGAAAAAATGTCTTGATAGGAGTATTGCATCAAATGGAGAATACTTTGAAGGTGACCGAAGTTTAAACATGTAAGAATAAATACACAACTTTTTATAAATAAGTTCCAGGTTTTTTGTGTTCCCCTTTGTATGATATTTAATAAGTATTAGAGGGACAACAGTAACAACTGTACATTGAGTCTACTGTCTTCTGGCTCCAAGTGATTGCCTAAAATTTCCTGAATTATGCTCCGCTAAAAAAGGTTTGAAAGGAAAATGGTTGATAGATACAAGGGAGGAATGAAATAGCAATTGCTAACATTAATGAACTCCAGATCCCTGCGTTTGACCACTATTTTTCTGCCTTCCTGTCATACAGCATCATAGCATTATTCACTCCACGTAGAGTTCCACGTTTATATTTATACATCCCAATGTAACCTTTTTTTAAACAAAACTGCAATGTTGACTTATGCTCAACTTAGTTCCTACTCAAACCCCATTTGCTTTTCTGACAGTTACTTTTCACAACAAATAATATAAAATGCTAGTCATCAGAATAGAACACAATATTCTATATAACAAAAAAATTTAATTTATAGGACTTCTGGCCAAGATGGAGGCATAGGTGGACACACTATGCCTCCTCTCACAACCAAGATTAAGGACAACAAAGATTTAGAAACAAAAAAGCAACCAGATCATACAGAAAATTGAACTGTAAGAAAGTTCGACAACAATTCATTCAGACCAGTAGGAGAGGCAGAGTCGCTGGCCCTCAGAGAGGGATCAGGGCAGGAGAAAGCAGTGGTTTGCGGTCTGGGCACGCCACATGGGTGGCGGCTGGCAAACCCCGGCAGGCAGGCGGTGGCTAGCAGACACTGGGCCTTCAAGGCAGCTAGCTGACCTCAGATACACATTCGTGTGCAGGTAAACCAGGCAAAAACAGAGAAATAGACCACACAACCCAGGGCCCCAGTGCCAGGAAATAAAGCCTCAACACACTGATTGAAAACACTTGTGGGGGGTGAGGTGCCAAGAGAGACTCCCAGCATCACAGGAGAGTTCATTGGAGAGACCCACAGAGTCCTAGAGCGTACACTGGCCCAGCCACCCGGGAGGCAGCACCAGAAGGGCCCAATTTGCTTGTAGGAAAAGGCCAAAGGGACTGAAATATGAGAGAGAGTAGAGCGAGCACCATTTTTCCCTCTCTGACCCCACCCCCACATACAGCGTCACAACCCAGCCACTGGGCTGCCCTGCCCTGGTAAACACCTAAGGTATTCACTCACTTCATAATAGCTGTGACAAGACCAAAAATATATATATTTTATATATATATATGGCTCAAGTGGAAGAACACATCAAAGCCCCGGAGTCAATACTTCTAAGCGACAAAGAGATACCCAGCCTATCAGATGCACAGTTCAAAGCACTGGTGATCAGGATGCTCGCAGAATTGGTTTATTTTGCTCACAAATTAGATGAAAAAATGAAGGCTACAATGCGTGAAATGAAGGAAAACACACAGGGAACCGATGGAGATGGGAAGAAAACTGGGACTCAAATCAATGGAGTGGACCAGAAGGAAGAAACAAACAACCAAACAGAAAACAAGGAAGAAACAAGAATTCAAAAAAATGAGGAGAGGCTTAGGAACCTCCAGGACATCTTGAAACATCCCAACATCCGAATTATAGGGGTTCCAGAAGGGGAAGAAGAAGAGCAACAAGTGGAAAACTTATTTGAACAAATAATAAAGGAGAACTTCCCCAATCTGGCAAAGGAAATAGACTTCCAGGAAGTTCCGGAAGCTCAGAGAGTCTCAAAGAAGCTGGGCCCAAGGAAGCACACACCAAGGCACATCGTAATTACATTAGCCAAGATTATAATGAAAAAGAGAATTCTAGAAGCAGTAAGACATAAGGGGTCAGTCACCTACAAAGGAGTTCCCATCAGACTCTCAGCTGATTTCTCAAAAGAGACCTTACAGGCAAGAAGGGGCTGGAAAGAAGTATTCCAAGTCAAGAAAGGCAAGGACCTACACCCAAGATTGCTCTATCCAGCAAAGCTTTCATTTAGAATGGAAGGGCAGATAAAGTGCTTCTCAGATAAGGTCAAGTTCAAGGAGTTCATCATCACCAAGCCCTGATTATATGAAATGTTAAAGGGACTTATCTAACAAAAAGAAGATCAAAAATATGACAGTGAAAAGACAGCAAACTCACAGTTATTAACAACCATACCTAAAACAAAAGCAAACTAAGCAAAGAACTAGAACAGGAACAGAACCACAGAAATGGAGATCACATGGAGGGTTAGCAACAGGGGAGTGGGAGGAGGAGAGAAGAGGAAAAGGTACAGAGAATAAGTAGCATAGACAGTGGGTAGAAAATAGACAGGGGGAAGGCAAGAATAGTGTGGGAAATGTAGAAGCTAAAGAACTTATGACACATGAACATGAACTAAAGGGGTGGAATGTGGGTGGGAGAGGGTGCACAGGGTGGAGGGGCATGAAGGGGAGGAAATGGGACAACTGTAATAGCATAATCAATAAAATTAAATTAAAAATAAATAAATAAAAAGTTAAAAATTTAATTTATAATTCAGTTTTATGACTGTTGAATGTACTTTATTATTATTCACATATGGGTTTCAGACTGAGATTGGATTAGGATGACATGGACAACTTTGGCTTGCATATAAAGCCCATGTAGATACAGCGGGCCTGCTGGTACCAACACATTCTTGAATAATAAATATCATGAGGCTTATTCTGTGCAAGACCCACAAGAAATGTTCATCTCTCCCCACTACTGTCATGCATCTTAAAATTTAGTACATATGCCAACTAATGTTAATATTGATCTAAGAAAATATGTAAAAAGAAAGTCTGCTATGAAATATATCCTACATTTGCACAGTATATGCTTCTAGAGCCAATGCCAAATGGAATTGATTTTTTTAAATTACCATGAGCTCTTCCGGCCAAGATGGAGGCACAGGTGGACACACTGTGCCTCCTCTCACAACCAAAATTAAGTACAACAAAGATTTAGAAACAAGAAAACAACAGGAACTAATAGAAAATTGAACTGTACGGAAGTCCAACAACCATTCATCCAGACTGATAAGAGGAGCGGAGTCGTGACAGGAAAAAGTGGAGGTGCTGACCCGGGCACACAGGCAGCAGCGGCTGGCAGATCCCAGGCATGCAGGTGGCAGCTAGCAGACCCTAGGCATGGGGTGGCAACTGTGCAGACCCAGTGAGGCCGCACAAGGTGGCTGGGTGATCAGGTGGTCCCACATTTGTGCACAGATAATCCAGGTGAAGGGGAAGTGGTGGAAGGGACTGGAATCCAAGAGAGAGCAGAGAAAGCACCATTGTTCCCTCTCGGACCCCACCCTCACATACAGTGTCACAACCCAGAGACTGGGCTGCCCCACCCTGGGGAACGCCTAAGGCTCCGCCCCTCACTACGTAACAGCCGCAATCAGACCAAAGGAAAAAAAATGGCTCAAACTGGAGAACAAATGAAAGCCCCAGAGCCAATTCCTCTAAGCACCGAAGAGATAGACAACCTATCAGATGCACAGTTCAAAGCACTGGTCATCAGGATGCTCACAGAATTGGTTGATTTTGCTCACAAATTAGATGATAAAATGAAGGCTACAATATGTGAAATGAAGGAAAACACACAGGGAACCAATAGAGATGGGAGGAAAACTGGGACTCAAATCAATGGAGTGGACCAGGAGGAAGAAACAAACAAACAAACAGAAAACAAGGAAGAAACAAGAATTCAAAAAAATGAGGAGGGCTTAGGAACCTCCAGGACATCTTTAAATGTCCCAACATCCGAATTATAGGGGTACCAGAAGGAGAAGGAGAAGAGCAACAAGTGGAAAACTTATTTGAACAAACAATAAAGGAGAACTTCCCCAATCTGGCAAAGGAAATCAGGAAGTCCAGGAAGCTCAGAGAGTCCCAAAGAGGTTGGACCCAAGGAAGCACACACAAAGGCACATCATAATTACTTTAGCCAAGATTAAAATGAAGGAGAGAATTCTAGAAGCAGCAAGGGATAAGGGGACAGTCACCTATAAAGGAATTCCCATCAGACTGTCAGCTGATTTCTCCAAAGAGACCTTACAGGCAAGAAGGGGCTGGAAAGAGGTATTTCAAGTCATGAAAGTCAAGGACCTACATCCAAGATTGCTCTATCCAGCAAAGCTTTCATTTAGAATGGAAGGGCAGATAAAGTGCTTCTCAGATAAGGTCAAGTTCAAGGAGTTCATTATCACCAAGCCCTTATTATATAAAATATTAAAAGGACTTATTTAAGAAAAAGATCAAATATATGGACAGTAAAAAGACAGCAAACTCTCAGATATTAACAACCACACCTAAAACAAAAGCAAACAACTAGAACAGGAACAGAACCACAGAAATGGAGATCACGTGGAGGGTTAGCAACAGGGGAGTGGGAGGAGGAGGGGGGAAAAAGGTACAGAGAATAAGGAGCATAGACGGTGGGTAGAAAATAGGGGGAGGGCAAGAATAGTGTGGGAAATGTAGAAGCTAAAGAACTTACGACACATGGACATGAACTGAAGTGGGGAATGTGGGTGGGAGGTGACGTGCAGGGTGGAGGGGAATGATGGGGGAGAAATGGGACAAGTGTAATAGCATAATCAATAAAATATATTTTTAAAAAATTACAATGCGCTGGCTATATCCATACCACTGGTATAAGTCACCAGCACAGATAATCAAAACACAGTCGAAATTGCTTTGGTGGCAAGAAAATTTTCTTTTCCCAGTATCTTCTGGGTTTTCTAGGTTATTAGTTATTATTCTAATATGTAAAGCAAAAATCATTTGACTCATGTGTTTACAATTTTCTATACACTTTATTCTTGGAGCCAAAGATGTGACCCATATATAATATTCATTTTGTCAATTAAACCCCTTTGAGCTCCATCCTGCTTTCTAAACTTTGTTTTCCCTTTCCCTAATTTTCCATGCCTATTTTCAATCTCTCATTATATTGCTGGTATCTGTGTAAACTGTTTCATATTCTTTTCTGAAAAAAAGACAGTTGTGCCACCTGGAGTCCTCTGAGAAGCAGACAACATGATGTGATTAGACATGCAAGAAATTTAGGGGGTTCCTGGTGAAGTATAAAGAGGAGGGAGCACAAGTAGCCAGGGAGAGGCTCCCAATGCCAGATGCAGGTGTGACTCTTTGGAAAGAAAGGAGTGATGGATAGGAAGACTCTCATCCAGCAGGGCAGTTCTGTGAAAGTCTCAGCCAGATGAATGGGGGGTTGCTGAGCCAAAACTGGCCACTAGAAAGGTCCCAGATTACACTCTCATGCAGTCATTGGCTGGGGGGCAACCATCAAAACTGTGGCCACTGTGGTGGATTCTCAGAGAGGGTAGCTGGGGCTCTCCATCACTGTGCTCACCATAGAAATTTCTCTTGATGTAGATGTCAATGGTCAGTTTCCACTGTCATCACAGCCATATACAAAAATAAATAAATAAACAAGAAAGTATTCACAGATAAATTTCCATCCTTTCAAAGTGGTCACAGTAATTCTACCCAAATACTCATTAAAATCTAAACATTCGGTTTGCACATTATGATGGGGTAGAATCGCATTGAGATTTATAGGGGCTGAACCATGTCTGAGTGAGCCCCCTTAGTAACAGACAAAAATCTGTAGGTTGTGGAACTGTACCTTCCTGACACCTGGGATATAGGATTTGCTGTGATGTGTAATTGTTCTCAGCTGTTTCCACTGTGGTTATTTTTCACTGTGCCACACAGCAGGATATAAAGGAAAAGAATCTCAGGTTTTGCTTTCCCTTCTGTTTCCATGGACACAGGTTTATAATTTTATATGAAAGTCAAAATTTGTCACTCTCATTAAGTCTGTTCTTGGAGCTACTTTGGGAACAGCTTCAACTAATGCAGTAAAATAATTAGGGGAACCAAAAAAGAAAACACACAAAATGAAAATGAAAGGAAATGAGCCCTTTCTTAAGGATGACCAACTGAGGTGGGGGGAGCTCAGGAAAGGAATGAATAGAAAGCGGTAAAGTATTTAATGAATGTGAGTGTTACAGAGCATTGGATGAATCTCAGCATGCAATGTGGATATAGTTTCCTTTTAAACCAGAAACCATAGAATTAACGTTCCTTCAAAACATAACAGATCCTAATGATTAGCACTATGTCTGCTTCCTGCTGTATCTTACACAAATATGTGAATTTATCAGATGAACAGTTTCAAGAATCTTGTCTTCAAAACATTTACAAGCCCTGGTTGGTGTGGCTCAGTGGGTTGAGCGCCACCGAGAACCAAAGTGTCCCTGGTTGGATTCCCAGTCAGAGTACATACCTGGGTGGTGGGCCAGATACCCCATTGGGGTTGTGTGCTCCATTGGGGGCCTGTGAGAGGCAACCATTATTTCTCTTGCACATCAATGTGTCTCTCCCTCCATTCTCCTCTCCCTAAAAAAATCAATAAATAAAATCTTTTTTACAAAATTTACCATTCCAGTCCTTGCTTTGTGTCATCTGGTCGCCAGTTCAATTCCCAGTTGGGTCTGGTCCCTGGTAGGGGTGGGGCTGGTGCAGAGGCAACTGGTCCATGTTCCTCTCACACATTGATGTATTTCTCCTTCCCTTCCCCTCTCTCTAAAAATAAATAAATGAACTCTTAAAAAATTAACATTCCAAAAAAAATCATAATTATCTTCATAATTATCTAATTTATTTTGGCCTAGTCTACTGTTCTACAGGCCCTGGGTCCCTGGAGGCACACCATCTTGTTCTCATCAATAAGGTTTATCAAGGCCTTCCTGTGTGTGAAGGGCACTGGCAGACAACAATTATAAACAATCTGAGGGAACTTTGTTTTCAGATAATATTACATTCAAAAATATGAATTTTAAAAAGCAAAGTTAGGAAGGATTTATAAATTATAAAGTATTCTTCACTTTTCTTGGAGGATTTATTTCACTGATATCATGAAATTAAAATGATTAATTCTGTGTACTACCCTTGTTCCTGAGGGGTTTGCTGGGGAGCTGGGCTACACTCATGTTGTGGGCACCTGCATTCAGAACTGCCCATCTGATTAGGTCAGAACCACTCAGGATAATCTCTTTTTTGAGTAACACAAAGTCAAATAATGTAGAACCATCACTTCACTTGTAAAATTTTTTCACTCTTGGTATATAACACAACCTAATCGCAAGCGTGAAATGCATCATATCCGCAGTCCCAAGGCACTGACAGGTATTATACAGAGTGTGTACATCAAGAGGTAGGAATCTCAGAGGCTGTCTTAGGATTCTGCCTACCACAGGTAAACACTTAATCTTTACTCGACAGATAGTTGTAAATTTTTATTGTGATAATGAAATTATAACTGGATTTAACTATTCGTCTAAGTACTATGCCGGATGAGCATCATTACACAGTTTTAGGTAGATTTAGAAACACCCATAATATAGACTTTGATTAAAGGTAACCATAGTAACTGGAAATTTCATTACAGTCTTAGTAACCAGTATTTTTTCCCTCTGAGTATCATCCCAATCATTATAGGGTGTGCTCATGTATGTGTGCAGATTTGGGGGTGAGGATTGAGGGATACATTTTGCCTCTTTGAGCAAAATGGTTGTTATTTAAAATTAATCAGAAGTATAGCACCACGTGCTTGACAGAGGACAAATGCTGTTCAGATGATATTTTTAATATAAGAATTGCTGGAAAATTTCTTCTTCGGAGCATATGAATAATCTCATTCTCCATATGAATATGATGATATATCTTCTGTATAGCAAATATATATTTATTATTATATAACAATAATATATTTATATTTAATATAAATTATTATATATTAATATTAAATAATTTATATTATTTAAGATAGCTTATTTATAAAATATAAATATTTATGTTTTATTATATTATTATATAATAATAACTATATTATATTTATTATAATATATTATATGATATATATTTTATATATTATACATGTCACCTATATATATTTATATGTCATTTATATACATTGATGACATATATAGCTTATATATATATGTATAGAGAGATGACATATATGTATCTTCTAGGCAAGTTTGAACATTGTTTGAGGAATGGTCTTTATTTTAAAGTAGACGTTCAACACCCTTTAGTCCATAATCTCCATAGCCATTCTAACAAATTATTCTAATAAATCATCCTCATTCTAACAAATTATTCTCTGGTGTAAAATTTGCTGATCTAGGCAATTAAATTCTCTATTAAAATACCAACACATTTTGCAACAATTTTTCAAATATCACATTTCAAAGTTCATCAAGAATCATTTTCATGACTTACCATGTGAAAAGCAGTGCTCTAGGATCTGGAAAAGAGCCAGATTCCTGTTTTCTAAAAAGAAGAGGGTATAAGCAAGTAAGAAAATAAATAGACAGGATATTTGTAGATGATGAAACTTCATTTGAAGAAAATGAAACAAGCTGATGAATGGGATCAAACTAGGGGCAGCAGAGACCAGGGGAGGTTAATTTAGACTGTTTATGAGATAAATTCTCATTGAGGAGTTTTAACTGCAGCCTGAAAGACAAAAACAAGACCAGCCAAGAGAAAAGCTGAAGACAAGAGCTTCCTGGTAAAGGGATCAACGATGCCAAGACTTGGTAGAAACAAATTGTGGTGTGTTTGAGGAATACAAATTCAGGCAGGGCTGGAGTCCGACAAGGGAGGGAGAAAGGGTGTGGGGGTCAGATCATGCAGGTTCTGTGGGTTTTACAAGGCAGACAATGATTAGCTTTGTTTCTAGTTGCAACTGGCAGTCATTGAAGGACTGGTTTGAAATGTACTATTGTAAAAAAATCAAGCTGGCTGCTGTTTTGTGAATGGTATTTGATAGCACCTCATCTATAGAAAACAAGTATGTATTACTAGTCCTAGGAAAGCAATCAGTCACCGGTAATTATTATTTTTAGTTTAGTATTTATTTTTGTTGTAACACATCTCTCAATTAACAAGATATCTTCCTATTTGGCATAAATCTTGTCCATAGTTATTTCTGATTTAAAAAACCAGGGAACTGTCAAAAATGTTATCAATATTTTTGCTACCCTGGCTGTTATTTTTAAAAATCCAAATAAAGTATGAAACCCAAACTTGTCTGTCAATCTTTTTTCTCTATTGATATGCTATGATGGTTATTTTAGAGTCACTAAGGAGTACAAATATGATATTATAGATGTTTTTAAAAGTAGAAACAACATTATACCTGTTTTGCAATAAAAAGGAATAAAATTTCATGAAATAGAAAATCAAATTTGATAGGAGTCTTTTCTTTGCAATAGCCTATTTTCAACACCCATAACTACTTTTTTTTCAGTTCTGTGTGGTTTGCACAAACATGTCCTGTCCATCTTTCCAACCAACCTCCACATTTTGCTCCCTTTAAGTAGCTAGGATTTAAAATATCCAAGCCATTAGCTTTTCAGTGCCATAAAAAAAAAAAAAGCAGAAATGTGGGTCCATTTCAAAATATTCTCTTTCAAACACTATAGAGAATGGAGCACGAGAAATCTATAACCAAAGTCAGAGGCCTGGCAGAAACCATCTTGATCCTCTTTATAGGAAATATTACCCTAGACCTCAAATTATTTCTATCAACAATTGGGCACAATGTCCTAAACACAAGAGAAATAAAATAACATTCATTTATTAATAACAACAGAAAAATAAGCAATAGAAATCAAGTACCAGTTCCTTCAAGGAATTATTAGACTTATCAGAAACATGCACCATTTCTCATTTATAGTGCTGAAGGAGATCAGAGCTAAGATTGAGCATTTGGACAGAGAACTGGAAACTGTTGACAAAGAACCATGTAGAAGCTCCACAAACTTTATTGAAAAAACAAAATTATACTTAAGAATGCAATGGATGAATTTGACAACAGATTCAACGAGACAAAAAAAATTAATAAAATCAGGGTTAGATCAAAAGAAAAGTTCAGAATAAAGCGAGACATAAAAGAATGGAAAAACACATAGCTGATGCAGTGAGAAACTCTAACATATAAAAAGATTCATGAAAAAGATAAAGACAGCTGGGAACACAAACAATATTTGAAGGATAATTAGAAGAATACACCGAACCAAGGTTTCAAGAATTCTCCCTTACACGTGCAATGCAAAATCTTTCTTTGAGATGAGACACAAGATAATGATGCCTCCTAACACGACTTTTATTCAACACTGAATTAAACAGCCTATCCAATAAAATGAGACAATTAAAATTGATAGAAGCTTTACAAATTAAAAGGAAAAAACATAGCTGTCATTATCCTCAGACAAAATAATCATGTAAAGAGAAAATCCAAAAAATCTATAGTTAATCATTAAAATTACTATATAAAGTATGAACAGGGTGACGAATACAAAGTCGAAATACAAAAGTTAATTGTATTTTTACACACCAATAATGAACAGTTAAAATTACAAAATTTAAAGATTCAATTTTCTTAACCCTGAAAATAGTGTTTCACTTAAAAGAATTCTTTAGTAAATACTATTATGAACTGTAATTAAAATTTTTTAAATTTATAAGTAAATATTCTTAACAAGCAAATAGAAAACACAAATAAGAAAATAAAGACATCTAATGAAAGGGCAGGCAGGTTTTATTCCACCTTCTTCTCCACCATTTACATGCTCCAGGATGAGCCGCAAAAACTGCAAGCATCACTGAGGATCTGGTTCATATTACATCGGGTACCTTGGAGCATGGAGAAATGGTCAGAGTTGACCCCTCTTTATCAAGAATTTATAGTCTATTTACAGAGATAAGATGACTGCAGATGCAATCAGTTGCAAAACACTGTAAATCTCATTTATTCATTTGAGTGTTTGCTCATTTAACAATGACATATTGACTTCTTGCCTACCACAAATCCAGCATTTTTTTTGAGACATTAAGAAATATAAAGATGAATGAGGAGAGGCTTAGCAACCTCCAGGACAACCTTAAACATTCCAACATCTAATCATAGGAGTGCCAAAAGGAGAAGTGGAGGACCAAGAAATTGAAAACTTATTTGAAAAAATAATGAAGGGTAACTTCCCCAGTCTGGCAAAGGAAATAGACTTCCAGGAAGTCCAGGAAGCTCAGGGAGTCCCAAAGAAGTTGTACCCAAGGAAGCACACACCAAGGCACATCATAATTGCATTACCAAAGACGAAAGATGAGAGAATCTTAAAAGCAGCAAGAGAAAAGGAGACAGTTACCTACAAAGGAGTTCCCATAAGACTATCAGTTGATTTCTCAAAAGAAACCTTACAGGCAAGAAAGGGTTGGAAAGAAGTTTTCAAAGCATGAAAGGCAAGGACCTACATCAAGATTGCTCTATCCAGCAAAGCTTTCATTTAGAATGGAAGGGCAGATAAAGCGCTTCCCAGATAAAGTCAAGTTCAAGGAGTTCATCATCACTAGACCCTTTTTGTATGAAATGTTAAAGGGACTTATCTAAGAAAAAGATGATCAGAAATATGAACAGTAAAATGACAACAAACTGACAACTATCAACAACTGAACCTAAAACAAAAACAAAACAAAACAAATAAGCGAACAACAGAACAGGAACAGAATCACAGAAATAGAGATCACATGGAGGTTATCAGCAAGGAGGTGGAAGAGGGAAAACAGGGTTAAAGGTACAGGGAATAAGAAGCATAAATGGTAGATAGAAAATAGACAGGGAGAGGTTAAAAATAGTATAGGAAATGGAGAAGCCAAAGAACTTGTATATACACCCATGGACATGAACTAAGGGGAGAGAATGCTGGTGGGAGTGGGGAATAAAGGGGGGGAAATGGGACAACTGTAATAGCATAATCAATAAAATGTATTTAAAAAAGAAATATAAAGATGAATGAGAGAGAATCCTTGCTTAATATTAGACCAGAAAAGTCCAAAGAAGAGAGTCAGGCAATAAGCTTGAAGGACACAGGGAATGTTTTGTGGAGAATTAACTGAGCTGGGATTTCAACAGTAGAGAGAATTTGGATATAGCTGATAAAAAGCGGGGGAGGATGGAATAAATGTAGTGTGGCCATGCATTCAAAGTTAATTTAAAAGCCTAGCAAACGAGTTTAGAATTCAAGAAGTACAGCAGTGGAAGTGAATTGTGGGCTTTTTACACAAGTCATACCCATAATTATGTCTACTCTCCATTTCCAAGAGTTGACAAGTATTCATTGCATATCTATTTTAGGTAGATGAGCATAGTGGTTAGAAGCATGAATTCCAGAGGCAGACTGTCCAGGCTTGAACCTGCCTCCACTATTTACTCACCGTAAGTGACCTAGACACTTTCCTCATACAGAAAATGGGATGATAATAATAGTATTGTTTCATAGATCTTCATAAAAACCTAAATGAATCAATCCACATGATTATACCATGTCCAGCACAAAATAAACAGTATATAATTTAGCTATAATAATTATTATTATCTATTTTATGTTCAATATTATGTTCAACACTCTTGTAGACATATATTTTTTAAGTCTCTGCTCTGAAAAAACCATATCATTTACTCGAGGTTCAGGGGGTGGGAAAAATTGCCACTAATGTGAATGGTGATGGATATTTAATATCATAAAAAATGTTCAAATACATTATGAAGAAAAAAGAAAACTACAATATAGAACAGAAAACATAACCCCAAATAACTTTCTTTGAATGTACAGATAGAATTCCTAAAATTCCAGAAGATAGCAGGTACAATCTCTGAGTATTGTGCTTATGAATGATGTTAAGAAGCATTATTGGATTGTAAACTTGAAGGAGAGGCAATAGTGGTAATGGAGTTCACTGGCTTTGGGATCATAAAGTGGGTAGATAGCCAAACCTCCTGCCTGTACGACCTTGAAGGAGTTTTTGTTGGTTTTGCTTATTCATTTCTAACTATCTCACCCTCTGTTTCTTCATCTACAAAATGGGAGTGTGCCTGGCACCCAGTAGATGCTTTACGCACTGGGGGGGTTTTAGCAGAGTAAACTAATTCCTCATAGTACCATTGCCAGTCACACAATGTCACCTGTGGACCTAAACCCATGTCCATACGTACCATGGGCTACTCAGTGTAACCAGTGGTACAATGTGATCACATCAGTCTCAGACATTTGCAAATATTCAATGATGTTCAAGGCAACTAAAGAGTGTATTTGTTTCTTTATTCATCTGGTAAGAATTCACGTTGACTACCTGAATTTGCATTGGGAGGTCCTGGGTGGTAGACTTCGTACACATCTAACTTGGCACATAGTATGAAATTAATATTCATTTTCAATAATTTATTCATTAAATGACTTCACAAATTGTATTCACTATGCTAAGCAATGAATATAAAATTAATTTATCCCCAATTTATTTCTTCTAGCCTCTTACAAAAACTACATTTGGTTCTGCTTGTGGTTTCAAAAGGAGACCTAAAATTATATTTACCTTTGACTATAAATAGCACTGGAATAAGCACAAGTCAAATAAATCCCCGCTGATCAAATCCTAGCAGCTCTTATATGACATTTCAATCCTTTCATGCTGTTTTTGAGCTATTTGAGTTGAGGTATTTTGGGTTTGCTTATTTTAAAAGCCAAGATCAAATGCTGTCTCATATTTTGTCACAGTTTCAGGCAACATTGGAAGTTTTTTTTTTAAAAAAAAGCTTAATTTCATCCAAAAGACTCTTATTTAATAAATAGCCAGTGCCAGATAACTAGAACTTAAATGAAGTAAAAAGAAAGACAGACAGAGTCTCTTTTTCTTCACAGCAGTATTTCAGACAATATCTATTTCTGCAATCCATCCAGAAATAGAAAGATTCAGGAGATGTTCCTCTTATGAAAAGTTTGCCGCCCATCTACTGAGGCATTGTTCACAGAGTGGTAAGGGCAGGAAGTTTAAGACAATATAAAAACATAGCACTAGAGGATTCGTTAAATAAACTATTGTTTTTGTACAAAATGGAATTTGTGGTGATTGAAATATTACAGACAAACATTTAATGATATGGAAAGTTCTACAAGATAAATTGTTATATAAAAATAAAATTTCAAAATAATATTTACAGGATATTTCAACCTCATAATTTTAACCAAGCTATTTTTGTCTTTGAGGAAATTTGGACCCTGAGGATGTTTATAATACAAATATTTTGATCAGATTAGACCAATTTTGATAAAATTTTCATTAAAAAATTAGGTCCCAGAACAAATAGCACTAAGCCAAATTATTTCCTTCATGAAAATATCATAAACATTTTCAATATTTTTCCAATTCTATTCTTTATTTAACTCAGATTATTTCATTGGCATTAGTTATTTTTCATTTAAATTATAAAATTATAATTCATTAATTAATAGAGATTTCGTCATATCAACTTTTATTGATTCTTTCCTGTCCTAGTGAGTTTTCTTTTGTGGTCTATTTCTCTGAAGTTCAATACTCCTGGGTGAGATTTTGCAATTCTAAACATTGTCAAAAAGATGTTATTCTTCTATTAATTTTTAGTCAATAACAAATTTTGCCATGTCTAATTTAAAACATTGTCAATTTTATTCTATGGAGATTATTTGTATTGGTAATGTTTAAAGCAAGTATTATATTTATTTCTCAATTAATCCATCTGAAAATTGTAAGCAATTTAATAGAGAAAAAGAAAGGGGAGGAGGTCAAAGAAGGAATAGAGGATGGGTGAATGGAGAAGGCAATAGCGAATAAGGAAATCGGAAGCACGTGTGAATAATCAAAACAGTGGGATCAAAATAGTGGTGCAAGATATGACTAAAATATAGTTTAATACTGCTGTCTCTTCAAGCTTAATCATCCTACTGCTTTCCCATGACATGATGAATTCCTGAAAGACTCTTGCAGCGCATTCCTGCATCTCCTACTCTCAACCTCCCTACCCACTAATCTGCATCAGAGAAACAGTGAATTCACTACATGGATGAAAGGTCTTTCTACAGACCATGTGACAACCAGTTAAAATGTATAACACTTAATATTGTTTGTTCTGCATGCTGAACAGTTAACCTGAGGTTGTCTATCAAAAGGACAGGGTGTTTTGACATTAGCCTGTTTGGGGAACATGGAGGTTCTTTTGAATACCCAGTATCTACTCTCTCAAAATAAAATACAGTGATCTCCATCAAAGATAAGTCTAAGATCAAGAATGAATAAACCAAATGCTGGCTATTGGTCTGCACGTAAGGGCCAAGGGAATGGAGGTGAATGGTGAGGAGGAAAAACACACTGACATAAAGCAGATGAAAATGAGGATGTATCCCTCAAGTGATATATTTACTCCTCTGGGCCACTCTGAGAACAAAAACAGTTCTTGGTTTCTGCCAGTCCCCAGTTCCCATGCATTTACTCTTTTTTTTTTTTTTTAATTTGCCATCTTCACCATTTTTAAGGTTTTATTTATTTATTTTTAGAGAGAAGGGAAGGGAGGGAGAAAGAGAGAGAGAGAAACATCAATGTGTGGTGGTTGCCTCTCATGTGGCCCCCACTGGGGACCTTGTCTGCAACCCAGACATGTGCCCTGACTGGGAATCCAACCCTTTGGTTCGCAGCCTGTGCTCAATCCACTGAGCTACTCCAGCCAGGGCTACTTTTTTTTCTATGTGAAAATCTTTCCATTGTTGTTTTTGTTCAGTTACAGCTGTCCTCATTTTCCTCCCATTGCTCTCCCCTGCCTCATCCAACCCCTGCTCCCAAAGACAATCCCCTCCCCATTGTCCTTGTCCATGGGTCTTTTGTACCTGTTCCCCTTTGGCTCCAAATTATAACTTAAACCAACAGTTTTCAAACCTCTCAATCCCCCTTTTAAGGCATAAACTCTTAAAATCTTATGTAAAAGCCTAATTTTTTCAAATCCAAAAAGGTTGCAGTTCTGGAGTTATAATGGCCAATGGATGGAGCAGGTTGGAGGGAAGGCAAATCCCACACACTCAGGTTCCATGCCCCTCCCCACTCCAAACACACCACTGTGACCTGAAAAGTAGTCCCACAGAACCCATCTGAACTCCACTGGCTTGGACTTTTGTGCTGCATACTAGAATCTCTGAAGGTCAATTTACAAGTAGGCTTACAGGGATAAAGGTACCACTGCTTTAACAAAGCCTTGAAAGTTGAACCAGATTAATATTTTTAAGGGTTTTGTTTGTTTTTTAACTAAACAGTTAAATTTTAAACATTTCTTAAAAATTCACCATTGATGTTTAATTTATATTATTAAAAATAATGATAATGAGACAATGATAGCAAACAACTATGTAGCACATCCTTCTTTCCTGACAAGGTTCTAAGTGCTTACTTACATTAACATATTTAATCCTTATAATTCTGAGAGGAGAATACTATTGTCTCCTACTTAGAGATGAAGAAACTGAGACACAGAGAATTCAACTAACTTGCTCAAGTTCATATACTGTGTAAGTGAAGTGGAAATAGATTATAATCATATTCTGATACAATTTTTATTTGCAGGAGTTGGAAATATGCTTGAATCCAACTATGGAAAAGTTTCTTTGATGATTAACAAACTACATGAAATCTTCTTAAAAGTTCATGCCAAGCAGTTTTCAAAGGATCATGGAAGTTGATTCTTTAGGTTTAAAACATAAAAGGTCACAAAAATTTAGCCAGAGTGACTCAAGATTTTTGTAAGAGTTTTTGAATCTAGGTGAATACATTTTAGATATGAGAAATCTATGACAATAATACTTGCCTAACAAAATCTTCTTATGAAATCCATTGATAGAATAAAATCTACACCATAATATATTTTTCCAAACTTTTACTAAATGTTACAGGATGAATTAAAGTAAAAGATAATGCCATTGTTAGGAGTATAACATAAATCAATAGGAAATAATATAGGAAGATATTGTTACTAAATTACAAAATATTAAGTACAAGATTAGTAGTGTGGGTGGAAATTATCAATGGAAGATGAGATTTTACCTAGATTTTGAAGAACCTCTAGAAATTCATTAATTTATTTAATAATCAATAAATAACAACAGTAAAAGTTTTAACCTTAATTTTGAAGAACTACTGTAATTTTTTAATTTATTCAAAAAATAAGTTTTTTATTGACTACCTAATTAAAAAAATAGGACTACCTTCAGAATTACAGAAGTAAGGAGGACCGAAAGATTCTATTCTCTTGAGGCTTATATTCTAATGAAGAAAAACAGATGATAAAAAAATGAATAAATAAGGAAAGTACTGCATAGTGATAAGGTGTATGCAGGAACAGTATGATATGAAAACTAGAATCTACCTTAGATTGATTAGTCAAAAAAGGCATCTTTGAGGAAGTGATAAGCTAAGACCCAAATGATAAAAACAGGATCCATGTTCTGAAGACGAGAGAGGAGAACAGGCAGCTGGAATGCACAGTGGAAAGGCATGGCCAGATTGGGCTTATTCATACAATGGCAACCTGGCTGGTGTGGCTGCAGCGTCACAGTCAAAGGATGAGAGAGATAAGAAACGAGGCTGTAGTTGTGGGCTTCCCAGAGCAATGGTGAATTATACTTATTTTTCAGTAGAAAAACTGAAAAACTAATCACACTTCCATGGCTTGAATGTTATGGTAGAGATAAATATGGAGAGCCTGCTCTTATAGCACAGGGGCAACTACCCAAAACTAGGAAAAGTGGTATGGATTTTGAAGCCTAAAGAATAAGAGAAGTAAGCCAGACAAGGCAAGACTAAAAGGCAGGTTCTAGAACAACAAATAGTTCATTGCAGCCAGAGGCTAGAGTCAGAGGAATGTGGTAAGAGATGAGCCTTCATACATAAACAACAAACTGATAGTCACCATGAACTGCAACACCCTAAAGTTAACACTTGAACTCAGTAGATCAAACAAGCATAATGAATATGAATGTAACACATAACACATATGTAAATACATTAAAAGTGGCCTTCAAGAACCTAGTGTTCCACACAATGAGGCCCTCTCCCTTATTTCTAGCCTCCCAGAAAAAATAAAGATTAAAAAGAGGATAATAATGCCAAGCTCAGTCACAAGACTCTTCCTTGTCTGAAATTATTTCACTTTATGTTGACATATCGTCAATGAATCCCCACTGTAGTAGTTTGCTCACCAAATATTCTGTTGTCCTTCCTTACAATGTCCTTCCCTGAGGGAAGAACAAATAACACTGCTCTGCTGAACTTAGAAGTGACCACATGACTTGCTTTAGCCACAAAATTACCTAAACAGAAATGATGTGTGTTACCTCCATAAAGAAGCTTCCAGATCTGGCAAGCAGTCCTCCATGTCTCTTATCCCTCTGTTCTGGTGACCAAGTGTTCTAAACAGTGGCTGCTCCATCAAAACACAGGACATAGAGCTACAGCAACATGGAAAGGATATGGTATAGAAGATAACTCAACCTATAAATCACTGCAATTGGGGGTGTGTTGTTTGTTACTGCAGCAGAAACTAGACTATCCTAACTAATATATTCACAAACACAGATTTCAAAGAATGCTGAGTACATGCCATATACATGTAAGCCTGCCGTAAGGTAAGTACCTGAGACTTAACCCACTCAGGAATTTCCATTACAGATTTCACACTAGAACCATGGAAATGAAGTATATCGGAATTTTATATTTTTACTCTCTCCTTGATCATGACCAAACAATTCAGTACTAATGACTACTCCAATCAGAAAACAAAAGTGTGACATGGGATGTAGGCAGCCTGTCTGTGCTCTATTTTCACAGCCCGCAGCTATAAATAATACCATTAGGAAAGCACACATTGCCTTAGATGGAAGGCACAAAGAAAAGCACTTTCTCTGATAGTTTAGCAACACATTCAGATTCCATGTCTCAAGGTAAAAATAGGCCTACCAAATGAATTAAATTTGGAAGCTGAGCTGACATGAAGAGAACTAGCATTATGAAACATGCTGTAGGAGGGAAGAGATTCTTATAGGTTGCTGTATTCTCTCTGCTGGTGAGCAGCGAGCGGTAGAAGATTGGAAAAAGGGATTTTCCTGAGAAATAAAAATGATCATCAAGAATTCGAGGTTTAAAATATCACCCTTGTTAAATTTGTAACCAAAAGGAACTCTGAAAATGATGCAAAGCATCAACGAAGTTTCAGTGGATAGGGTTTTTTTCTGTGTACCTTTAATATTAAGAAAGAAAAAAATCTAATGAAAATAGATGTCAGAGAATGTTAACTACATAAACGTTCAATTCGATAACTCATATATTTTGATTGTTTAGGATTTTTTGTCTCAGTAAAACCCCCCACTTCTATTTTGTAACTTTCAGTGCTATTTTTAACAGTTCTGGTACTTGATGCAAAAAAAGCATCAATAGATGCTATAGCTTCCAAAAAACAAAATTTTTCAAAAGGTTCTCAATCATCAACCTTCCTAATGCTGCAGTCTAAGGCAAGTATACTCTGCTACCCTTAAACCACATGCAAACAAAAATAATAATAAACTCTATTTCTATCAAATATGTTATTTATTTAATTTTATTTTTCAATTACAATTCACATTTAATATTATTTGTATTAGTTTTAGGTGTATGGCATAGTGGTTAGACAATCATATGTTTTACAGAGTGATTCCCCCCAATATTTCAAATACTATACAGTTATTAAAATATTATTAACTATATTCCCTATGATGTATTTTACTTCCCATGACTATTTTATAATTACCAATTAGTACTTCTTAATCCCTTAATCCTTTTTACCAAGCTCCTCCGAACTCCCTCCCCTCTGGCAACCATCAGTCTCTTCTCTGTATCCATGAGTCTGTTTCTATTTTGCTTGTTCCTTTATTTTGTTTTAGACTCCATGTATAAGTGAGGTCATATGGCATTTGTCTTTCTCCATCTGACTTATTTCATTTAGCATAATACCCTCTAAGTCCATCCATGCTAGAATGAATTTTGTCCATCAGCCTTTCTTTGCTCTAAGTGGCCTACTATCAATAAACCATACACTATGTTGATGGAAAATTAGCTAAACATAATGCCAGCGAAACATCAACAGATAATAACAGCACAATATAACTTTACGTCTGAATCCATGGGCTTGAAATGTTCCTTAAACTGTAAAACTGGCACCATCAGCAAGTCTGGATAACTCAATTTAATCACTTCACTGAACAGAGGAAGAACTACCTAAATATGCCAAAAGTCCTGCGGCCATGGGGATTTGGCCAGGTCTCAGTTCCCCAGCATAAGCCCTGAACACAGGTGAGGCCTTTCCAAGAGATCCAAATAAAATGGCTTGGTGACACAGCTGAAGTGACTCAAAGCCACACTCATGAAAAAGCAGAGGGCTCTTGTGTTTGTTGTAGAAACAGGCCTAGAACAACTTATTCCTGGATATGTGCATGGTGCCTAGAATCAGCCCCTCCAAGCATCTAAGTAATCAACCATCTTATGCTGTCAATAATGGATATACAAATCCTCAACTGCTGTAACAATGCAAGGCTTTCTTGACTGATTTGTAAATAGATCTATTCTGCTGCTTTAGGACCCACTAGCATGTTTGGACAAAGCAATTTTACTATCATAAACTGAGGTATCAGTGGTAAGGAACTTCATATTTTATCTTTATTAAATTACTGGCAGAGATTTCCAGCAGGCTGGAAAATCAAATTCCAGCAGTGCCTATCTCCACATGGCTGTGAAGTGGCTCAAGAACAGAACTCAAATTAAGACAAAATAAAGCTGACTACGGTTTCCGTCTTGTTTGTTTTTCAGAGTAAACACACAATGAACTGAGTAG
Organism: Glossophaga mutica; assembly: GCA_039655065.1. Classification (NCBI taxonomy): domain Eukaryota; kingdom Metazoa; phylum Chordata; class Mammalia; order Chiroptera; family Phyllostomidae; genus Glossophaga; species Glossophaga mutica. Next base: position 84,003,857 of record CM077304.1, read on the forward strand.
TTTTATCTGGGGTTCAATGACTTCAGGTTCATTCATACAGAGACTTAAAGCAAAATGGAAGTTTCAAACACACTTCATACTGAATCAATTCAACAAACATTAAAAAATTGTTTACTATATATCAAGGAGTGGGATTGTATACAAAGATATGATATGAACAAATGAGTAAGGTATTGTTTAAAGTAGGCAGTACTTGTTGAATGTTACATAAATTTATCTCCCATTGATTCACAATTAGGATACCATGTCTCCAACCCCCCCCAAAACGGGCTCTCCATGAACTAATGAAACTTTCAGCTTTAAAAACATTTTGGAGTGAAGACATGACTCAGAGTTAACCTCAATGAATATGACTGCTTAGGCATCTGTAGTAATATCATTGATAATCAGCCATGCTGTAAGTCTATGCATAGTCAAAATCTTCAGAGACCTGGAACCAAGAAGAAAGAGTAAAAAACCAGTTGACTAAAGAATCTGGATATGAATTCATTCATTTATTGATTTATTTATAAATCTGATTATATTAACATATATTTATCGAGTCCTTAACATGAGTGTATCCTGTTCCAGTCATTGGAATACCATAGTGAACAAAACAGGTAAAGTCTTCCTCTCTTTAACCTTATATTTTAATGGAAAAGATAAAATAAACAGGCAAGCAAATAAAAATATATAATTTCGCTAAGACTAATTGCTAAAAAATAAAGTAGATAAGGTATAGAAATCGATTGATGGAGTCAGAGGTGAAACAGAAGGTGAATATTTCAGCAGGCTATATTTTGGCAGAAAGAGAACACACACAAACATTACAAGTTAACATTTAGTTTTCATTTTAATTAGCAAAATACCAAGGGGGGCAAAGAAACAAGAAATAGATCTAACATGTCTCACTTCAACTCCCTAAGACTCCCCCAAATCTCCCAAACGATGCCACATCAACCTGTGATACAGTTCGTGCAAGGTAGAGATTGGTATTTTACCAAGAGCAAATTAGAATAAAGTAATATTAGTTCCTGAGGTGCAAAACAGATCAATGTGCCAAGACGACAGTCTTGCCAGATACATTACTGCATTGAGAAAAGATTTTCCAGATCACTTCATTCTTTCCTTTAGTATATCAAGAATTGAGTCCAGGTGGTTTAGATCATAGAGTTCTGGGTGTAGAAGAGATGCCTACTCTCCTCTCAGAGAATAGCCACCTCTACGGTAGACAGAGGATGTGTCATATATGAAGTGAAAGGAATTTTGTCATTTACTGGACACATGATAGGTGGAAAAAAAGAGAGAAGAGAGGGGAAAAAATAAAACAAGTAAACATGAGCTTCCCAATTTTTTCCAGTTTGGTTCTCACCAGGAAAGGTCAAATGCAGTACAATGACATCAGCTGCCCCAAAGAGATTCTGAAAGGGAACTGCTTAGCAGAGTATCCAACCTGAGACACAGCCAGTTTGTAACTTTAGCAGTAGAACATGGCTGGGTCAAGAAGCCTTGAGATTTAGTGGTCATAAGCCGCCTACGTTTCCTTGTTGTTTGAATTCATAGTGGAGTCTACCATGGCAAAGCATAAGGATTCCCCAGCAGAGGCTAAGGAGGAACCCCAAAACAGCATGCCAGATGGAGAACCTATCAGAGAATTGGTGGTTGACATCAAAGCAGCCAGAGTCTACTCCGGTAGCATTGCCTGTGTCAGAACAGTCCATAGGTTTACATGCTACAGACATCAGCTCTGAGATCCAGGAGAGAATTCAACAATCAAGACACCACTGGTCATGGTCTTGGAGCCCAGAAGACATCACACCTAAAGACCCCAAATATTCTTGCCTGAGTACTGTACTCAGGCAACATTCACCTCCTAGCTCACAGGAGCTCAATGTCAGGGGCAAGAGGAATAGAAACTGTCTGAGACACTAAATATTTTTATTCATATAAGAGACTGATTATAACCTAAAGGGATTATTTAAATTGTCAGATTGGACCAATTTAAATACTTTAAATTTAATTAAGTTTTCCCACAAACCAGCTGGTAGAAACTCCTAAAGGAGACAGTCTATAGACAAAATAAAGAAGTTATGTTTCTGCTCAGCCAATGGGACTTCTGGCCAAGATGGACATGTACATAGATGCTGTGCTTCCTCGCACAACCAAAATAAGGACAACAACAATTTAGAAACAAACAAACAAAAAAACATACAGAACTGATAGAAAATTGAACTGTATGGAGTTCCAACAACCAAGGAGTTAAAATAGACACATTCATCCAGACAGTAAGAGGGGTGGAGTCTGGCAGGCAAGTCGAGAGGGGTCACTGCAAAAAAAAAAAAAAAAAAATCAGTGGCACCAGGTGAGCAAGAAGGCATCAGGTGGATCCTGGGCGCTGGGTGGCAACGGGCAGACCCAGCGAGCAGTGATTGTGAAGCCGGGCACAGCGCACAAGGCAGTTGTCTGACTGGGCGGTCCCACGTGCACGGTGCAGATAAACCAGGAGACACTGGGGAACAAGACAGACCACGCAACCCAGGGCCCTAGCGCAGGGAAATAAAGCCTCAAAACACCAGTTGAAAACACCTGTGAGTGTTGAGGTGCCGGTAGAGACTCCCAGCCTCACAGGAGAGTTCACTGGAGAAACCCACAGGGTCCTAGAACATACACAAACCCACCCACATGGGAATCAGCACCAGAAAGGCCCAGTTTGCTTAGAGGAAGCACAGAAGGGACTGAAATACGAGAGAGAGCAGAGCAAGCGCTATTGTTCCCTCTCTGACACTGCCCCCACAAACAGCGTCACAACCCAGCCACTGGGCTGCCCAGTCCTAGGGAACACCTAGGGCTCCGTCCTTCATACGTAATAGCTGTGACAAGACAAAAAAATATATGGCTGAAGCAGAGGAACACATCAAAGCCCCAGAGCCAATATTTCTAAGTGATGAAGAGATAACCAACCTATCAGATGCACAGTTCAAAGCACTGGTGATCAGGATGCTCACAGAATTGGTTGAATTTGGTCGCAAATTAGATGAACAAATGAAGGCTACGCTAAGTGAAATGAAGGAAAATGCACAGGGAACCAATAGTGATCGGAAGGAAACTGGGATTCAGATCAATGGAGTAGACCAGAAGGAAGAAAGAAACAACCAAACAGAAAACAAGGAAGAAACAAGAATTCAAAAAAAATGAGGAGAGGCTCAGGAACCTCCGGGACATTTTTATACGTCTCAACATCTGAATTATAGGGGTACCAGAAGGGGAAGAGGAAGAGCAAGTGGAAAACTTATTTGAACAAACAATAAAGGAGAACTTCCCAAATCTGGCAAAGGAAATAGACTACCAGGAAGTCCAGGAAGCTCAGAGAGCCCCAAAGAAGTTGGACCCAAGGAGGAACATATCAAGGCACATCCTAATTACATTAGCCAAGATTCAAATGAAGGAGAGAATTCTAGAAGCAGCAAGGGATAAGGGGACAGTCACCTACAAAGGAGTTCCCATCAGACTGTCAGCTGATTTCTCAAAAGAGACCTTACAGGCAAGAAGGGGCTGGAAAGAAGTAATCCAAGTCATGAAAGTCAAGGGCCTACACCCAAGATTGCTCTATCCAGCAAAGCTTTCATTTAGAATGGAAGGGCAGATCAAGTGCTTCTCAGATAAGGTCAAGTTCAAGGAGTTCATCATCACCAAGCCCTTATTATATGAAATGTTAAAGGGACTTATCTAAGAAAAAGAAGATAAAAAGCATGTATAGCAAAATGACAGCAAACTCACAATTATTAACAACCACACCTAAAACAAACAAACAAACAAAAACTAAGCAAACAGCTAGAACAGGAACAGAACCACAGAAATGGAGATCATATGGAGGGTTATCAGCAGGAGAGTGGGAGGAGGAGAGAGGGGGAAAAGGTACAGAGAATAAGTAGCATAGATGGTGGGTAGAAAATAGACAGGGGGAGGGCAAGAATAGTGTGGGAAATGTAGAAGCTAAAGAACTTACGACACATGGACATGAACTAAAGCGAGGAATGTGGGTGGGAGCGGGTGTGCAGGGTGAAGGGGAATGATGGGGGAGAAATGGGACAACTGTAATAGCATAATCAATAAAATATTTTAAAAAAAAGAGGTTATATTTCTATGCACATCTCAACTGTTGTGTGAGTTAAATCCAGAACTATGTCACCTAAACCACTTTTCACCCAATCTCTCTTTCACTCTTTCTCTCTCTGCCTGTGGAGTCTGTGGGGTCGATGTACTGGGGTTGGAGAAAAAGCTACTGCCACAGACTTGAGTCCAAAATATGCAAAACTGACATAATTCTTTTCAGGGTACTCAATTGTTCTATTCAGAATTAAATTAAGATTTTTGTTCTAAATAGATAAGGCAGGAACTACTTCCTGAGGCCTGGTTATTTAATGGGTGTTGAAAACTTTCCAGAGATCAGAAAGCCAGAACGTAGCTAGTGCAAAGCAAATCACTGAAGAGACAGTGCCTTCCAGAAATACAAAAGATTCAGAAGTGTTTATGAGAAAAGTAGATGGAAGTAATCGCTGCTCACATAAGACGTGTCTCTTTCCATAAATGTGTACCTCAAACTATTTTAGTTTCTTAGTTTTAAAAGATCACTATTCAATACATGAATGAGATACATGCTCTCAATATCAAACTCTGGGGTTTTTTTAAGAGAAATTGAAGTGTAATAATGAATAAGGAATAATGATTTCTGTGATTTAAAGAAATCTCCTGACTTTGCCCTGGCTGGTGTAGCTCAGTGGATTGAGTGCGGGCCTGCGAACCAAAGGATTGCGGTTTGATTCCCAGTCAGGGCACATGCCTGGGTTGCAGGACAGTTTCCAGCAACAGTTCCCAGCAGGAGACGCACGAGAGGCAACCATACATTGATATTTCTCTCCATCTCTCCTTCCCTTCCCCTCTAAAGATAAATAAAATCTTTAAAAAAAAAGAAAGAAAGAAAGAAATCTCCTGACTTTATAAAAGTCTGAATTCTAAGATAACATAAGGTGAATGTACCTAGTTAAAGGCAAAACATGAAAATAATATAAAATGAAGATTTTCTAAAAGTAAGAGATTCTTTGAAAGAAGGAAAAAAACCAGACTCATTAAAACATTTACAAATATTTATTTTTATTTATACTCTTTTCAAAGTTGTGTAAAATAGATCTCTGTTAAAATAGGTGAAAATTAGCTTGCTCATAAAAATGCAGTTTACAAAAAAAACAGAGGCATAACCATTGTTCCCTTACTATTTCTACCTAGATTTCTTCTGTCTCCATTGTTCTTCTAACATCTTTTTATAGCCAGCTTTAATGACATATAACATTTTCTTAAATGAAATAATACATCTATCTTTTATTGCACAAATCCATCAGGTGTAACATGTAGTTCATATACTTTAACCAACTGAATTTTTCCTTTGTGGAAACACCCAGTGAATTCCTAAGAACCCCATCGAAGGTGAGAAAGCATGATGTGTTGTTCAGTAGGTCACTTGAAAAAGCTTCCAGCTTAAGTTTTTAAAATGCCCTCTCACCCAGCAAAACTTTCCACACTTGTTAAATCTTATAACCTCCGGTAACCTTTAATACTTACAGGTGACTGATCACTTGCACTTTCCCAAAAGAGCCCCCTGCTTCTACTTTCCTGCAATAACATTTTAATATTGAACTTAATTTTCTTGCTCACAAATTACAAGCCTATAACCATGACCTCTCAAGAGTGGCACCCGGAAGCAAGAGTACATTATTACTGCACCATCATCCCTTAATATTTCCAATTTACTCCCCTTGTGCCAGGCCTTTGCAGGGAGCCTCATTTATTCTTAAATTCCAGGAACACAGGAGCTAAGAAAAGCTTTGTTGTGTGGCAGACAGCTACAGAGCTGGCATTCAAGGGGAAAGGGAATTCAACTGGGGCCATCCATTAACAGGTCAGTCCGGAATCATTTCAAAACCCTCGACTTTTCAAATGACCCGTGGGCCTCTCGTCCTTTCTTGGGCCTGGGCCTCTCAGACTGCAGGCTGTTTGCATTCAGTCAACACTTCAATTTTATAGGCCTGTGGAGCCAAAGATTGTAAGACTTTTGAACTCCAGGCTGCCTTCTGTCTGGCTACACCCTCTCTTTCTGGAGCCCAAATCTTTTTTAACAACTCTGCAAAAACAAGCAATTAGGGTAAGGTCTGTTAATCCTCTCCTTTCGGAACTGGAGGTAATTACGTATGTTGAATCAACCAGCTGGGAAGCAGAATGACCACTAGCAAAGCTTGGAGCTATTTAGGAAAAGAGCAAACTGTGCATCAAAGAGAATGACCAGGGCTGACTTGAGTCCCTTAAAAGGCCCCTACTGTGGTGGCTCAGGAAGTTATGCGCAATGCTAAGCTAGATTTTTAAGGAAAAGTAGAAATATGTACATTACAATGAATGAAAAATGAAAAAACAAAGTCAGGGACACATTTTAAAAGGCTCGAATTATATGACAGTGCCCAGCAGTCTGTCTTCCTCTTGGTAACTGCACATAGGGTTTCTCTACACATAACAGGAAGCACCTCTTCTTTTTATTTAATTCACAGTATTGATGAACTTTGCTCTATTGTCAGCTTCTAAATTTTGTCTAGGCGATTTGTATTAAATTAATAACATGGTGGTCTTTTTAGTTACACAAAATAAAATAATGCTGATAAATTCATAACATACCTTTCAAAATCAGACTTTTCAAACTTTATCTCTAATCTAAATTATGTATAAAAACAGGCAATAAGCAAAGGGCCCTTAGAGAGAAGAAATTCTTTTTATTCCTGTGAACAAATATTTGCTATAAAATGTGTCAGTGGTCAATTCTGCACTAACCTGGCACGTTTTCAAACACATCTGTAGTTTTTCTATAATGATTTTGCATGGATGTGTCAACTGCACACTTCTTGGAACAAAAAAAAACATCATCAATGACAGAACTATCATATCACCAAAAGAATAGGGAGTTCCCAATTTACTAATGGGTTGTATATTTTGAACCCCATTTTTAAAATGTTTAGAACACAGCATGCATTTTTCCATAGAAACATTGTGCCTATTTTATCCAAAGTGTCTGCCTAACAGCTCTTCACTCCTACTCTTCCATCTCTGCCCCTCAGACTTGACTCATACAGCTGCTCCTCTTGAAATGCCCTTCACCCCACCTCTCCCTCATGTCCCAAGCCAGCTCACACCCTTGACTATCAACTCAAATGCTACTCTACTAAGATTCTCAACAGATGGAACTGATAACTAGATTCCCAGAACTCAAGTACTCATCACAGCCCTTGTGTGGAGGACATTGTGGTTATTTCCTACAGCATCTGTTCTACCCTTCCAACCTGTGGTGGTGAGTTGGAGTCCACTCCATTTCCTGGAGGGTGGTCTCTGCCACTGGGAGTAACCCCATCTCTTGACCTAGACATTGGCCCAGGTAATCCCAACCTAAACCAATAGGTATGTGGTATTTCCCTGCCCACATGGACTGATTCAGGGAAGATCGAATCAGCACAAATTTTTAGGGCTTTTGACCAATGGTGTGGAAGGGAATGTTCCCTTCCTGATCTGAAAGTTAAGAATTATATGGTTCACATTGCTGTGGGCAGATATTTTGTTTTCATGAGGGAAGCCAACATGTTGACACCCAGAGGAGGGCAGAACTAAGGATTCATGGAGAAATAAAGAAATGGAGCCAGGATCCTGATAGAACAAGCTCCCTAAGCCTGATCAACCTCTGAACTTTCCAATCACGTAGGCCAACCATTCCGTCTTATCATGCAAGCCACACTGAACTGGGTTTTGTTACCTCCAGTGAAGGCATCCAACTTTATATATTTGTGTATACCAGTTTTATGTTCTCTGTTGTACCTATTAACCTTCTGAGACCAATACTGTATCTAACACATCACTGTATCTGCACAAGGTGCCTAGTATATCCACATGTATACATATATATAACACCTGGTCAATTGAGGCAATTAACTCAGTATTTCTCAAGTGAATGTCAGTTATGTGGGATGTTAAAACATTTTATGAAGGGAATTCCTATCTTTAAATAAGATTGACAACCACTGGATTTTTAAAACAAGGAATAATATTTTTACTACAGTATTTCTTAGAGTCTTCAATATACTGTCCTAATGTACATTGTGACAAAAAGTGGGATTTCATATACAACATTCGTCAAACTTACTTGACTGTCTTTCTCTTTCATGCTGAGCACCTTGAGGAACTAATGTCACAAAGAACATATTTGGGGAAATACTACTGTATGTCGTAATATACCTAACCTATGCTAAAAACTCCAACTTGATGGGCTTTGAAGAATAGGTAAGAAGAGGAAAATGAAGTTTTCTCAATTCCTAAAGTCAAGACCAGCCCAGAGGAGCTTGGCACCCTCACAGCTCCTAGAGGTCCCGCATGAACTCACCACCTTTATGCTGATTTACACCTTTTAGTTGCATTCACTAAATTCTGATCTTCCAATCAAAGTGCTCCCTTCCTTAGCCCCTACTGAGAATAACAATCCCCTTTACCTTCAAACACTTGAGATAGCCAGAGGAAAGCAACTTAACTAAACTGTGTCACTTCATGTATTCACTCAGCCAATCCTTCAAATCTCCAATTCCTACAGATATCATACATTTTTAATATTCCTAGTAACACTGTCCCCTCAAATTATTTCTAGGTAGCATAGAATGAATGCCAGTATCACAAATGGAAGTACAGGGCAACCATTCTTTAACAGGGTATTCATGTTTAAGTAAGATCGCTCTATGGAAGGTCTTTGACTTTTGCTACAGAAAATAAGGAACATTTCAGTTGTTGGGATCATTATCACTATCGTTAGTTCTAGTAATAGTAATTGTTAATAACCTCTGGTATTTAGTAGAGGTGGGAGGTGGTGAAATGGGTGAGGTGGTCAAAAGGTGCATATTTTCAGTTATAAGATAAATAAGTCTTAGGGATGCAATGTGCAGATGGTGACTATAGTTAACAATATTGTATTGTGTATTTGAAAGTTGCTAAAAGAGTAGGTCTTAAAAGTTCTTACGATTAGAAAACAAAAATTGTAACTTGTCTGGTTATGAATGTTAACTAAACTTATTCTGGTAATCATTTGGCAGTGTATCAAATCATTATTTTGTGCACTTAAAACTAACACAATTGTGTATATCCATTATATCTGAATTTAAAATAATAATAGTAATTTTATGCTATTCTCATCTGGTAGGCTTTGTTTTTCATAATTACCTCAATTGTAATTAGTATTATTTTTCTAAGTTATGCTGTCTCAGTCTTCCAAGGTTGCTCTATTTCTATATCAGTTAGTTTTTGTTGTAAAACAAACCACTTCAAAACTGAATGTCTTTAGCTTTTCAAGACCCACGAGCCTCCTGACGCATCAGCTGCAGTTCTGTCCCTGAGAGCCTTCTAATCCTTATGGTCCCTGTTCCACAAGCCCACCCCTCCTGTGTCTGGGGAACTGCCCCAGTCCAAAGCCATGCATGGCGTGCTCAGACCTGCCCTGCTTAGTGCTGTCTTTGATCCAAAGCCACCAGAAGCTGCTTGGTCCCAATGGACAAGGGAGCAACAGTGAGAAACTAGGAAAACCTGAGAAAAATGACCACTTTCTGCTTGATCTCCATACATGGTCTACAGCATAATATCAGAGAGTATTTCTTTGCAGAGCTGTATGCATCGGCAACATCTGTTAAAAGTAAAATGGGAGACTTCCAGCCAAGATGGAGGCGTAGGTAGACATGCTTCATCTCCTTGCACGACCATAAGAAGGATCACAATTAACTTCAAAATAAAATCAACCAGAACTGCCAGGAAATTAAACTGTATGGAAGTTGAACAACCAAGGATTTAAAGAAGAAACATTCATCCAGATGGGAGGAGTGGAGATGGGGAGCTGAGGTAGAGAGGTTGTGGTACGACGGTGGCGAGGCAGCGGTGGCTGGAGGAATGGGCAGTCCTGCATTCACGTGTGGCAGATAAAAGCCAGGAGGGACACCTGGGGACCAGAGCAATCCCAGCCCAAGGCCAGACCACACAGCCCTGGCTCCCAGCGCTGGGGAATCAAGCCTCATAACTTCTAGCTATAAAAACCAGTGGGGGTTGGGGCAGAGAAAAAAAAAAAGCTGGTCTCTCAGGAGAGTCCATTTAAAGGACCCAGACAGTCCTGGAATGTACACAAACCTATCCACTCTAGGATGCAGCACCAGGGCAGTAGCTAGAAAGGCACCAGTCACATACAGGAAGTGGGGCAAGTAACTGGAAACAGGGAGAGAGCTAAGCAAGCAGCATGGATCCCTCTCCCACCCCTCCTCTGCATACAGTGCCACAGAAAAGCAAATTAGGTTGCTCTGCCCTGGCAAATACCTAAGGTTTCACCCCTTACAATGTAACAGATGTGCCAAGACATGGAGTCAAAGCAGCTCTACCTGATACACAGAAACAAACACAGGGATGCTGCCAAATTAAGATGACAAAGAAATATGGCCCAAATAAAAGAATAGATCAAAACTCCAGAAAAAGAACTAAGTGAAATGGAGATAGCCAACCTATCAGATGCAGAGTTCAAAACACTGGTGATGAGGATGCTCAGAGAACTTGTTGAGCACAGCATATGCATATGAGAAGAATTGAAGGCTACACTAAGTGAAATAAAGGAAATCCACAGGGAACCAACAGTGAAGGAAAGGAAGCCAGGGTTCACATGAATGATTTGGAACATAAGGAAGAAATAAACAGTCAACCAGTACAGAATGAAGAAACAAGAATTAAAAAAAAAAAAACAAGGAGAGTAAGAAGACTCTGGGACATCTCCAAATGGGCCAATATCCAAATCATAGGGATGCCAGAAGGAGAAGAAGAAGAGCAAGAAATTAAAAATTTATTTGAAAAAATAATGAAAGAAAACTTACCTAATTTGGCAAAACAGATAGACATACAAGCACAGGAAGCACAAAGAGTCTCAAACAAACTGGACCCAAAGAGGACCACCCCAAGATACATCATAATTAAAATGCCAAAGGTTACAGTTAAACAGAGACTCTTAAAAGCATCAAGAGAAGGGAGTTACCTGCAAAGGACTTCCCATAAGACTGTCAGCTGATTTCTCAAAAGAAACTTTGCACGCAAGAAGAGATTAGCAACAAGTATTCAAAGTGATGAAAAGCCAGGACCTACAAGCTAGATTACTCTATCCAAGAAAGCTGTCATTTAGAATTGAAGAGCAGATAAAGAGCTTCCCAGACAAGGAAAGCTGAAGGAGTTCATCATCACCAAGCACCTATTATAGGAAATGTTAAAGGGACTTATCTAAGAAAAAGCAGACAAAAAATACGAACACTAAAATGACAACAAACTCACAATTATCAACAACTGAACCTAAAAACAAAAACAGAAACAAAAACGAACTAAGCAAACAACTACAGAATCATAGAAATGGAGATCATATGGAGGGTTATCAGTGGAGGGAGAGGAGAGAAAGGGGGAAAAGATACAAGGATTAAGAAGCATAATTGGTAGGTACGAAATACCTACCAATAGACAGGGTGTTAAGACAAGTATAGGAAATGGAGAAGCCAAAGAACTTATACCCATGACCCATGGGCATAAACTAAAGTGGAGGGATTCCTGGAGGGAAGTGGGGTACACAAGGGAGAGGGGGCAAAGGGGAAAAATGGGACAACTGTAATAGCATGATCAATAAAATATACTTTTTTAAAAAAGTAAAATGGAGCATTTTTCTCAAGACATTTATGTGATTAGACCTAATATTATAAAACATCTATGGACCTAGGAATTCAAAGGGTGTGAATGGATTTTCCCAGTTTTATTTGAGAAAAAACTATATCCCAAGAGGAAAACATGCAAAGATTCACCGGATTGCACCTTTAATTTTAATACTTTCACTCATGAGCACCATTAATCTAGTTTACAAACTTGACCTTTATCCATGTAGAAATGTGTTGGAGGTGCTATTTGAAAGCATTTTTAGGTTTTGATCTTCTTTTCTGTGAGAGAGGGAGGTAAAAGTGCTTGCGTAGAGCTGCTCTATACATACAGTCATGGTACTCACGTATAACTCTTCTTCTTTCATCCTCACCCAAGGATATATTTATTGGTTACAGAGAGAAAGGAAAGGAGAGAGAGGGGTTGAGAGAGAGAGAAACATCAATCAGCAGCCTCCCTTACATGCCCCAAGTGGAACTCGCCAACCGCAGACTGAACCCACAACCCAGGTATGTGCCCAACCAGGAATCCAACCTGCAACCTTTTGGTTTATCAGACAGCACTCCAACCAATTGAGCCACACTGGCCAGGGCCTGTGTATCACTCTTGACTTCCCTTTCGTCAATAAATTTCAAACGAGGACTTTTGGCTTACAGTGATGGTTTCACAAACTTTATTTTAGGCACCGGTATGAATAACACCACTTTCTGGAATAAGATTTTATTAAAATTGCCTTAGATTTCTAGTTGGTCATTCAAACTATGCATAAAAAAAATAAAAGAAAAGAAAAAATTTTAAAAACAACGTAGTGTAACACGACTTTCAATCTGGGTAGTAAATGTGATATTTTAAACAAACAAAACAGTGAATATTAAGTATTTATAGGACCAAACACTTACTATTTCTCTATGTTCTTCTGGTCTAGGTCAGCCTGATACAAACTGAAAGGCCTAAGAGGCCTCTCTCACCTGTCTGAGGCCTCGGCCAGAACGGCTGAGATGACTGGCCTGTCTCCCCTTGGCTTCTCTTTCACCAGGAAGTTAGTTTAGACTCCTACAAAAGGTGTTGTCCTGGTTCTCATAGCAAGAGAGCAAGCCCTGATGCAAAAGGACTTTTCAAATTTCTGCTGTGTGGTGTTTGGTAACATCTACAAGGCACAAGTCACACGGTAACATTCAGTAACAAGGGGCAAAGTCACATTGTAAAGGGACACTTGTGTTGGATGGAAGAAATTGTCACTCCATCTTTGCAACTCTGGCCACAGTGGCAGCTGAGGTGAGCAGTCGCAGCTGAGTCCTGCACAAATTGCTAATGCCAACAATTGTGAGAAAATAAATGCTTGCCATTTAAGCGACTAAATTTTGGGAACATTGGCTGTATTGCAAAAGCTAACTAAAACAACTTCTGAGTCCATACGGTAGCTAAAAGTTCTAAAATGGTTTGTTTCCTTTTTAAAACACATCTTATTTTTTTATTGTGAAGTGTTTTAAATTAGAGACATCATGTGACTTTTCCTCACAATTTCTATTAAGCAGGAACAACACAGGGTTGTTCATACATGAAAGTCAAGTGTAAATTAGGTACTTGAAAACTTGAGCATGCCTCTCCTGCCCTTCTACACCAACTCACCATTGAAGGGAAGGAAAGAATTTAATGAAACAACCACAGAAACAAAATGCACTTTTAAGAAACACTGTAGGAGAAACCACTGTGCCTTTATCATTCATATGACATATTAGGGCAAACCCACCAGCAATGCATTTCCTTATGAAAGCTCTCAGAATTCATAGAACAGATTCCAAGGCAAAGAAAAAGACGGAAAATTAGATGGCTGGGAATTCTGCTCCAAGTTTGAAATATAAAAGAAAACATTTCCACTTTCCCCACCTACCTCTACTCAAACCACATTTCCTAACTAGTCCTTCATCGAAATGTGGCAGAATCCATACTGATACAGAATTTAGGACTCCTGGATTTTAGTTTTGCCACCAACCAGCTATTCAACCTCAAACCATTTGACCCATCTGGGTCTGTGCTTTGACAACTATTAATTGAAAGTGTCAGACTGGATGATCCATCTAAATGGTGCTGTTCTAGAAATTAAATAATTGACCCAATCTCACACCTCATATTGGAGAGCCAGTCAGTAGAGCATTGTGAACAAAAACATGAACTTTGTTATCAAAAAGAACCAGTTTTGGGTCCAGGTCAGTCCCTGACTAGCTATAGAATCTTGGGCAGGTATCTTCAATTCTCACTTTCCTCATTTGTAAAATGAGAACAAGTGTATTAGAATCCTCTAATTATGAGATGATGCATATCATATGTTTAGCATATGTCTGGCACATTAGAAGGTGCTCAGGAAATAGCTCTTCATGTTGTTGACAAGAACCTAAATAATGTCTGTTAATGCTGTCCATACTGTCATAAAATACATGGGTCAGGGCACGTGATTCACAAAGACACCCTAAAGTTGCCTCATCACAGTCATCTGAACCTCAGCTCTGTTTGCATGTCCTGAGACAAAGCAGAAGTAGAATACCCAAAATCAACAGAACTTTCTAGATCTATGGCTCTCCCTGCCCAAGCTGTTTTACTTCCCTTTTTAAAAATTTCTAATTTAAAGTCTGAAAAAGAAAGAGATTTGGGATATGAGTTTAAAGGAAAGGAAGAAAGCAGGCTGTGCAAACTAACTTTGGCTTCTTCCCCGATTCACGAAGGAACTCCTAGCCCCACTTCCCTAAGAGTGAAGAATGTCTTCCATTCGTCTGCTTGAAACAGGATACTCAGTTTAACCAGTAATTCTGGTCTCTCCACTTTTCCCCTCACATACAGCATATCAAAAAAAAAAAAAAAAAATGATGCCTAAAACATCAAAATATTTTTATTCTTCAACTGAAAACAATTATATCCATTCACAAAATGAAAAGTAACAGAGCATCATACAGCAGGAAGAATCTGCTCTCCAATCTTTAAGGCTCTCTACTGCAATGGTAAGACTAACAAAAAACCAATAACGATGTGGGCAACAGGGAATCTCAACACCCTTCACCTTTGTCTAAGCCAGTAAATCCTAGAAAGGCTGGGCCACAGCAGAAGGATGAGTGAATGCCCATTTACCAGATGAAAAAAAGAATTACAAGTTATAAAAAGAAGTGAATAAATGGGTAAACGAAATATATTCTGCCCTCCTGCTTTGACAACTCTATCTTCTTAATAACAAGGAAGACCAGGTTCATATTCAGGGTTTCACACTGACACATGCAGACATGGGAGACCCTCCCTTGACGCCTGCGCACCCCTTCACCCAACCCCACAGGCAGCCTCAAAGGCACAGATGAAAATAATATGGAGTGTACATCCAAGCAGTTCAAACCCTGCCTGTCAGCTGGCCCTTGGCAGCCTCCCAGGCTTAGAAATACACAATTGTCTGCAGTCAGGGTAGATGCCCACACAGCACCAGAGTCAGACCAAAGGAGTTCACGGAGCCTGGGCAACCAGACATGGTCTCGAAAGGGAATGTAGACTTCAGATGGTTTGTTCCCTTGGCCTCTCAGATTCCTCGCCCAGTACACCCCAAGGAAACCAGAAGAAGACCCTTTTGAGCTTGGGACTCAGGACAAGGACACTTCTTGCGTTGGTCTAAGGGCAACACCAACTGGCACCTGTCTGCAGAATCTTCTCAGAACTTGTCCCCTGAGGTTCTTCCATAAGGGAGATGACTCCTCACACCTTGTCCCACAGACATACGGCCTCTATAGAACTTCCTTGTGCTTCAGCTGCTTTTAGGGGACGCCTCCACTCTCACAGTCTGCTCCATGAAGCACAAACAAATGTTGGGCAACAAGCTTCTTTCTAATGTCGCATTCCTGACGTTTTTCTTTAGCCTGAAACTGCAGTCCAAGTTTCTCATTTCCTCCAAATTTAAAAAGCTTGTTTTCTCTTGACATTTTAGGACATCCTGTCCCAGGATAATTCTATTCATTCACCCTTCCCTCAAGGGGAAAATGGGGAATACATACACGTACTAGACAATGACCACCTTAATGTCATCGCTTCTCACTCACCTCCCACAGGAGACTAATAATGCTCAGCTCCCTTTTAAATTAATAATTATTTATATCTAACTTTGTGTCTTTACCCTTAGGCCCTGATTGTTTCCTGATTTGATTAGAATATCCTTTGTTTGAGGTTATCCCCACCAAGGGTCCTAAAACTGAAATCAATTCAACAAAAACCACCAGAGTTATCATTCTGGCACCCCTTTCCCTAAGCCCAGAGGGTACTCTTCATCCCTCCACACAAAATATCATCAGAGAGCTTCACCAGCAGCTGCCTTTACCATCAGTCACTTTCTCTTCCTCATCCACTCCCTACCTGCTTTCTCTCTTTCACTCACGTTAATCTACCTCTCCTTTGTCCACTTCTCTCATATTTCTCTGTGCCTGCTAGTATAGCTCTCTCTGTTCTAAACAAGTACCATCTTCTCAACCAGGATTTGTTAAAAACCCTCCTCAGCATATTAAGCTCTCCCATGCTAAGAAGGAGTGGGGCAAAAACAGGGCCAGCTTCATGGGTTTGCATCTTACGTTTCATTGGGTTTAGTGTTCTGTCTTCTTCCTAAAATTCTTAAAAACTTTTTCTGTATGAAGTCCAATGGGACACTTGGGCATTTGGGTGAGCTGAAGAGAGCCACACTGCCTGCCTACTGTTCACTGCCACTGCACTTGCATAAAGCACTTGCAGTGCTCCACGAGCACAGAATTCCTACGGGTCTACAAAGTTGGGGAGTTCGGCTAGACTGAAAGCAAGTACAAGGTAAGTTACACCTATGGCTGCGTAAGTGTAGGTGCTGACCCCACCTGGGAGCCACAATGTCCACCCTACCCAGAACTAGCTCCAAAAGCAAAACGGAAGGCAGAGGCTGTCTAAGTAACCCAAACAACCAAGAAATCCTTCTGTGTCTTTTGTTACTCCTAGTACTTCCCTGTATTAGCCAACCACTTACCCCGAAAATTTTGACATAGAAACACAGATAAAATAGTAGTTCCTTTTCTTTTCAGTCCTTATTTTTCATCAGGTAGTAAAGGGTAGAGTGTTGGTAGATATGGCATATCAAGAAACATAAACAGTTGAGTTAGTTTTATGCACCATTTCCACTGTTTTGTTAGGGACAAAATACACACGTACGTATGAACCACCAAACATGAAATGCACAGTTTTGGTGAGTCCACATATCTGCAAAATGCTCTCACATTTGCATTTAAACCTGGCATTGCACATCATAAAGATGAATGGTGAAATCATTGCGGGAAGTTTAAATGTCAATGTGTCTTTACTTAGAACTTCATTAAATGACAAATTTAAAATATTATGGAAGAGGCTGCAAAGGGAAGGAAAAAGCTTCATAATTTGGTACCTTTAACTGTATCTGTTTTTCCTCTATTTGAACAAAAGGCCCCATATTTTCTTTTTGTACTGGGTCATGCAACTTACATAGCCACCCCCAGTGAACAATGAAAAGAGATCGAGTGGGACAGAGGCCGGGCTGGAAGAGGTCGGAGCTGGGCCACAGCCCAGTAGGATGCAAACATGTGTCTAAATGGTCTTTTTGACACCAGAATCCCACATTGAAACACATCCAGTGTGTCCTATCTCATTCAGAGTTAAAACCAAAATTTCACTACGGCTTTATCCCACCAATACCTCCCTGCTTATCTCTCCGAGCTCATCTCCCACCACTCATCAGCTTTCACAGTTCCAGCAAAGTTATACTACTTACGTTCTCCCACCTAACAGACATTCTTCCACCCCAGAGCCTTTGCACATACCATTGTTAGGCAGGATAGATAGTAAACCAAGGCAGGGAGGAGAGAGACGTACGTCACTGGTCAATTCAGCAGTCCTGAGCCCAGTCCGATAAGATCGTCAGGCCTTCTAAACACCACAAGCAAAGATAGCATGAGAGCAGGGCAGTCCTTGAGACTCTGTGCTGGGAACAGGAGCCTTTGTAGAAATTTCACTAAGATGGAAAGCCTTCACTCGCTGAGAAAGAAAGACTTTGTAACTGTATATTGATCTTAAGGTCTGGAAGGGGGAGATATAGGGGTACCTAAGAAGCCGCTAAAACACCTCCTGGAGCCCAGTAGTTGGGGCATTCAGATTCGCTGGGTGCTCGTTTGCAGCTTTTTGCTCAAGTGTCTAGACAAACTTACAGCTTCATTTTCCAATATACATGAAGCACTCACATTAGCTGGGTACCCACTTACAGACTTTTGCTCAAGTGTATTTCGCAAATAAACTTGCTACCTCATTTCCACTATATGTGTTGTCTCTCACTTGAATTCTTCCCCTGTAAGCAAGGCAAGAACCAAGGAGGGGAGCCCCTGGCTTGGGTTTCCCCCTGGTAACTCCACCACTTTATCCAGAACACTTTACTCCCAGGATATCTGGAGCACCCACTCTCTCACATCCTCAGGCATCTCATCAAATGTCACTGGCCAATCTTGGTCTTCACTGGAATGCAAGCTTCATTAAGGTAGAGACTTTTCATCAGTTTCATTCACTACTATTCAATACTACTATTCAAACTTAAACAATATAAATATGTTGAATGAATGAAGCTAATACACTTCCTAAAGTCTGAAGTCAGAGATTTTTAAAAAGCTTATTTAATATGGAGGCATAAAACTAGATGAGCTTTTATATTACAAAATAATCTCTAAGTTGAATCTACAAATGGTGTCTGACGTCCACAGTCAGGAAGCATTCTGTTTAGGGAAAGCCACCCAACTAAGGCGCCGAGTAGCCTGGGGCTCAGAGAGGGGAAATGGACTCTGCCTTTAATGAGCTGTGCAACCATAAGAAATAACTAGAGCCCATTAAAGCTTCAAGTCTCTTAGCTATAAAATGAACGTGATCTAACAATACCTGCCCTCCTTAGCTCACAGGTTTTTGTCTCTAACAAATGAACATAAACAAGATGAAATGTTAAAGAAATGCCAGGGAATTGTATCTGCTCTGCTAGTTAAGGAACCAGAGGAAAGACAGGGGCCCTGGTGGAGGGGATGACAGGGCTGCTGGGCCATTTAGCTACAACTGGTATTTTGAGAGTCTGGAATGAAAGAAGCAATGCAAAGCAGCAGATGCTGGGTCCTTGTTGATCTTCCATAGGGCGACCCCCATACATCTCTTATTTGACATGAATGTCACTGAGCCCAATTAGGATTAGCCTTTCACATAACATTCAAATTCCTGGACTTCCGAGAACAGCCATATAAGGGAGGAACAGACAGTGCAGATAAGAGGAGAGGAATGGAGAGGCGAAAGGTTACAGGAAAAAATGGAGATTTTTACATTCCCCACACAAAAGACAAGTTGCTTCAACAAATCCTATAATTTTGGAAAAGATTTAACTAGAGAATATTTATCTATCCAAGTTATTGGGCTCTTCTCTTTCCCAGCATTTCCGTGTGGGGCGGGTTTTTCTCTTTAATTTATTTTTACTTCCAGACCTTATTTTTGTTTTGTTTTTTGTTAATTTGTTTTGTTTTTATTTGTTTCAACTTACATTTATCTGTTAAATGTTTCAGTTCCCTTTTGCTGCACTCAATATGCAAGCTGAACTATATACTCACAAGCAAAGTCACTTCATGTCTCCCAATTTAGTCAGCTTTAACACAGTGCAGAACTCTTCAGGGTCAGGTGCTCGCCTCCAAGAGAACATATTTTTAAAACTCATTTTCATGCCAATGATGCTCCTGCAAAGATGGTGAGGCATAGAAAATCAAATTGTGCGTGACTTTTAATCAGGACACTGAAGCATTTTTTAAGCACCCTTAGATGCTTTAAATAAATCTTCTTGGTAATTTCAGGGCTCCAGATTTCTTATGCAGAACACGTTTAAAATAAAAATAAAAATGCTTGACATCTACCAAAGAAGGGAAGTAGGAGTGGCTGTCAGAAGTGGGCAGCCTGACAGCACTCCTAATGAGGGAAACCCTGCACTCTATTTTTAAGTCAACCTGTGTAATTTAGGAGAGAAGTCACCACGTCTCCTGATAAAGCTTTTGGGGGCTGCTGAAGGATAAGTTTGCAGTGCTGAAAATGGCATTGCCACCCACACTGAGAAAAATGAGCCTTGAGATTCTGCCTTTTTGCAGTTCAAAAAAATAAAATGAGTAAAGGGAAGCAGCCTCTAAGAGAAAACACAAAAGTCCCCAAGTCTTCAAAGATTGCTGTGAACACCACCATTTTGGTGTGGGTAAAAAGCAGGAGAAGTGATTGATGTTGAGTTTGAGCAACATGGAGAAAATTAGTGGTGGTTCATAATTAGAAGTGGTTGTTTAAGTAATTACAATGAGCAACATGGAGTGAATATGATAGAGTTTAAACAGTAGGGCCTCCAATACTCCAATACCTGGTCCTCAGAGAAATGGTCAGGATGCAGATTTCATCTGACAGGAAGGAGCGCAAAATGATTCAGCAGAGAGAATATGGATGCCCAGCTCCCAACTTTCTAGTGGAATGTGTAATCTTAGTTATTTAATATCTCTGAGCCTTGGTTTTCCTCTTCCATAAAATGGGCTTGATGACACTTGTACCTTGCAAGGTCACTGTGAGAATTAAATAACACAGAATAAGTGGCACTTAACGAGACCACAGTAAAGGGCACACATCCTAAGCATCTGCCAGACCTTGAATTCTTGAAAAGGTAGTTAGTATGAGCGACCAGAAGGGGTTTTCAGTGGGCGGGGAGGGGGGGGCGGGGGGGCGGCGGGGGACCACTTATAATCTTCTCAGTAATCAAATAAATGGCCCAGCTGCCTCCTCCAGAAGCTGGCTGACCAATGCCTGGTCCTGACTTAAGCTCTGACTAAAAGCTCAGCACCCTATCCCCCAATCCTTCCCTCCCACTCTCCTACCCCCTTCCTAACATGACCCCCACCCCCCACCCCACACACACTCCCCAGGCCACAGCCAAGAGCACACACTGTGCCCGTGCCCAGCCCTGGGCAATCTTGACCCAGGTCCCGCAAGGGCAGTTGTCTGACTGAATGGAACCTCTTATTAAAAATTAATTTCTGTCAAACCCGATTACATATGAACACAGCCTCATTGTGAGCACTACTGTGATTTCTGGAAACAAACATAGGCCCTACTGTTGCCAAAAGCAAGGGGCAGTTTAGGACAATTCCTAGACTTGATCTATGAACAGGGAGATGCAGCCAGCAGATTCCCTGAGGCTCACAGAGGCATTTGTTCCCAAGAGACTCTGATCTGCTCCACCCTACCACTCCCGCTCCTCCCTACCCCACCCCCAATTGCCCACTCCCTAAGGTATAGAAATGGAAGAGCTTGATCCTTAATACAGATGGACACCAAATCCAGATTCCACCCAAGCGTGCTTGCCCTTCAAAAGCTCAGGCTTCCCTCCGAAAATACAGAATAATTCTGATAACACTACTTTCTAACTCACAGTTGTTGTGGGAGGATTGAATGAGACAATATACAGGGCGAGCAAAAGTAGATTCACAGCTGTTCCTATGGAAAATAATATAATAACTAATAAATAATAATGCAAGAATAAACTGTTTCACATACAACTGTAAACCCCCTTTTGCCCACCCCTATATACAAAGCACCTGGAATAGAGAGAGCAGGCTCTCAATAAATCCCCATCCCATCTCCCACTATCACCCAGCACTGCTTATTCCTGTGCTGGAATACTGTCCTCTGTAATGTGTCTTCTTAAGTGAGGGCACAAAATCAAGGGTTCTCGTATTCTTGATAGGAATTGATCGAAGAGAACAGAGATCTGAGGTTAAAATACTCTAGACCAGATTTATACAGCTCACATATCTCCAGCAAAATTGGATTTTTCTCCCCTGCATTAATTGCTTCTTCTACTTTCATTTCATAAGACCAAGGAGAAGTGAGAGGTAGAGGTAGAAAATTCACTGTGTTCTCCTCTTCTCCCTACTTTATACATCTTCAATACTTTTGCCACAACCAACTCTGACCTGGCATTGTATGATCTGATGCGGAGGGAACCCAACTTCTAAAATGGGTGTTTCCCTGCCAACTGAGAAAGAATAAAAAGAGCAACAATGCCCAGTGAAATGAGGGTGGTAAGTTGGAAAGCAGGCAAAATATGCAATAAGAATCAGATATAAAATATGAGGTCACTGACCCAGCCATCCAGTTCCAGGAATTTTATCCAAAGGAAATAATTAAGCAAACATAAACTGATAATTTTTATTATAGTATTGCTGATCATAGTGAAAAATTATAAACTAGCTAATGTTCTTCAATAGGGAGTTGATCATATAAATTATTTTATTATATTCATATATTTGTATTCAATTTTATAATGTAATAAATGTAATAATTTTTTAAAGATAAAATAGAGTTATACTTAGTGACATGGATAGTTCTCTATAAGTTGGTAAATTTGGAAAAGCTGGTTGAAAAAAGTGCATATAATTATGTTTATGTAAAAATAGAAAAATTCTTACATATATTGATATAAGCATTTTTAAAACACAAAGTATGCTCTGTCAAACTTTGGTTATCTTTGGTGGGAGGATTAGAAGAGTACTTTTAAAAACATTTTATAAACTTAAGCATGGTTTGAATTTAGTAATTTGAGCCTATATACATTTATAATCACCCAAACAAAATAGAAATTTTTCTTTATTTTTTAAAGGGTGCTACAAGATTTAACTTTTCTCATATGGAAAATAAAAGAATTAAAAGTATGACCTAATAAAAGAGTTTCAAAATACACGAGGTAAAAAGTGTTAGACATAAAAAATTTAACAATCAAGTCACAGATCTAAACATTCCTCGCTAGCAATTAACAAACTAGCTAAGCAAAATATCTGTAAAAATATAGAAGATCTAAAGACCATCAAGTGCCTTGAACTGGTTATTTATGAACATTGACCTGGCAACTATAGAATGCATATTCTCTTCAAGTGCACAGATGTGTTCACCAAGACAAACCATGTGCTGGGTTATGGCACAAGTATAGTGACTAAAGAAGTTAAAATTATACAAAGTGTGTTCTCTGACCACAGTGGAGTTAAATTAGAAATCAATTTTAAAAATGTCTAAAAAAATCCCAAATGTTTTGAAGTCAAGTAACACACTTCTAAATTAGCTATAGGTCCAAGAAGATTTATAAAGAAAATAGAAAATATTTTGAGCTAGATAATAATGAAAATCCAACTTAAATACAACATATCAAACTCTGTGGGATGCAACTAAAGCAGTGCTTAGAGGGAAAATTATAGCTTTGAAGGTTTATATAGAAAAAAGAAAGGTATAAGATCCATTATCTAAATTTCCTACATTAGAAGCTGGAAACAAGAAGAACAAGATAAATCCAAAGTAGAAGGGAGGAAATAATTCAAATACCAGCAAAAATCAAGGACATAGTAAACAAACAACAGAGAAAATTAACACAATAAAAATGTTGGATAATGATCTTTAACAGTACATTTTTCCAAGAAGTTTTATAATTCTCAGTGCCTTTAGGATATCGGATTCCCCAAGACTTTCTTCCTATCTCTGTTTGGATGACACATGGTTCTATTCAGCAAACATTTGTTTATTTGCATGTTTCTCAAACGTAAGACTTATACTTCTTGTACCCCTAGAACATAAGCAAGTATGTATTACCTGTATAATGAAATTCAGTGACCTAGACCCTTACCAACATTTACATTATAAATATTTATCAAGGATCTACAAAGTGTATGGCACTGTGTTTTACATAGGCATATCATTAACATGCATAGCACTTCCATTTGTTCATGCCTTCTCTAATGTTTATGGAGCATTTCACATGCACCAGGCACTCTTCTAGGTAATGGGTTAACAAGAGCACTCATAAGCTAGTCTTTATTACTCCCATTTTACAGTTGAGGAAACTGAGTTACACAGAATTAGGCAGCTCAGGATCAGCAAGTATTGGCTGAGCAAAGATTTTCTGCCCAACTCAAAGCCTAGTTGTAAACAAATGTACTACACAAAAAGATACTAAGACACAAAGATGAAGGCGCACAGTTGATCCAGCAGCTATAATTTATAATAGAGTATGAGGTATTGTAAATGGAGATAAATGCAAATGGCCATGGGTCCATGTTAAAAATCAACCCTTAAATCTGCTTAAGACATTCAGAAAGCTTCCCAGAAGATGTGGCATTTGAGCTGAGACTTGAAGGAACAGGAAAAGTTTGTCAAGAAGGCTGGCAAACACATCGCATTTAAGCTACATAACGACCCTGGAAGGATTACCGTTATGGCTCTTTCACAGATGAGAAGACTGAGGTCAAGATTGCTGAAGGAACTTACTCAGGATCTGACAGTTACTGTGCTACATGCCAGGGTTTGTGCCAAGCATTTCACAGCCACCGGTCTCCCGACAATCCTGAGGTTTACACCTCCCAACCACTAACATAATTGCCACTGGGCGTTGCCGAGATCTTAGCCACAGCATGTTTATTAGTAGTGAAGCTGGGATATAGTCCCAGCTCAGCCTGATTTCCAAGTCCAAGAAGTAGGTCCTGCAAAAGTTTTCTGGGTTATGAGTCCTGGGTGATAAAGACAAAAGCGACTTTAGGAAAAAAGGAGAGATTTTATTTATTTAGGCTCTTGTCAACAACTTTATTTTTCCCACCAAAATAAATCCCAGATGTACCTAAAATATAATTTTAAAAATCCTTTAAAAATGCTGCCATCCCTCCAAATTAAGGAAAGGGCTCCAAAATATATTTAAATTTCTGTCCCTAAACCTTACTTCTTCATTCCTCACATTAACTCCCTACGGGTTGATTTGCCCACAGGCCTTACCAAAGTCAAAAGATTGGCCTAACTCTAGTCTCCCTTGGGAGACATGATTTGAGGGTGCTTGAGCTTTCTCTGTCCTTTTGTGACCTTCTGATGACCTGGGAGTTTCACCCACATTGGTTGGGACCATCCCAACCCTCAATCTACACATCAGTGGGACTCAGTGTTCCTTTTGCTTGAATGGTTCCTTCGAGAACCTTACTCATTCAGCAGTCCAACCACTTCCTTTCCTATTTCTCTGGCCTTACAGGTAATGAATGACCCACCTCTCCTCGGCAGGCAGGCTCTTGGGGGAGGGGAGAAGGGATGGTGATTGATTTATTTACCGTTCTCCTTATGTTTTGTTTGCTTGTTTTGATTGTTTTTCCTTCTCGTGTGGGATAAAAAGTCAAATTGTGTTTTCATTTCACCATCTTATGACTTTGGATGTCAGCTAGTAATCCTTTGACTTCTTTTCCTACATTAGCTTTTGTTTTTTAGTATAATTATAGCCCTCACTACTTTCAAAGGATACTACTTCAGAGGATTGGACTTTAAATTGGCCTATCCTTAGCCTGAAGAAATCATCCTGAAAAAGGCAGAACAATACAAAAATCATGCTACTAAATTAACATCACTGAAACCCAAAATCTGAAGAGAAAATATTAAGAAAGAGAAGATCTTTTTTAAAAAAGAGGAAAAAAAGAACTGGAAAATGTTTGACTCAGCTGGCTTAAGGGTACAGACTTCCTATCCACCCACAGAGGGGTAAGGAAAAGGCCTTTGCCGAGAAGAATGACCACCAGCAGCAAAACCCTGCAGTTCTGAAATACAACCACATGAAATACAAAGTGTATTTAGCATAAAGGAAGTAAACTGCACAGAAAGTGTTTTGGTTGTGCAAAGAATTCTACAATTGCAATAAATTACAAAGAATGCATTTAACAAATTTTGTGACTAGCTTTCAAAAGCCTCTCATATCTCTCAATGGTCTCTAAAATAAACACATCTCCCAGGTGATGACATCTCTTTCTACAGAACTAAGTTCTCTGCTCTGAAATGATGTGACTTTCCACTTGGGGCAGTTTACAAAATACTTTTCCCAAATGAGAGCACAACAGAATTCAAACTCATGTCCTCCATTGCTCAAAGAACATGCCATGTTGGGCTGCGTGTTAGTATGCATCAACCAGGAAACATTTAGTAAACAGAATTGTACTCCATTTATTCTGAGTTTACTTTAAGAAGCCACTTATCTCTTTTGGAAGGACTTCCCTTGCCAATCACCTTGTGGAAAAGGCTGGGAGAGACACTCCCTGAGGACATTCAGAATCCTAGATTACCAGCTTGTATGGGAGAAATAAACAGCTAAACTATCTACATCTTAAGATCTTCCCTTTTCCTTCCAATGATAATCATTCTTTTTAGAGCAACTGAAACACGTACGCAGGTATACGCAAATGGACAATTGCATGGATGCACACGCATGAGCACACACACTGCAAGGACTCTTCTGGTACATTCTTGGAAGCATGGCCATAATTTCTTCTGCAGTGATGGTTTATGCTAAAACACCAAAAGTAAATAATAATTTTGAAGGGAAAAAAGTCTCTTAAAAGTCACATTGTTGAAAACTTCATTTAGCAAAGAGTGACATTGAGGCCTAGGTATAAATTCATTCAAAAGGATTTATATTCCCTGAGAATTTTGAGACAAGATTAGAGTATCTCCTTATCTGATCTCTCACAGTGGAAAGATCAAAGACTCTGAGGTCCCATCAGCCTAGGTTCAAATTCCAGTTCCATCATTTACCACCTTGGTGATCTTAGGTAAATTAATCTCTCTAAGCCTCCCTTTTCCCATCTGCAAAATGGAAATGATAAGAGTTAAAAGGATCCAGAATATACAACCACTATGAAGAATAGTTTCTTTTTTCCCCCTGAACTCCCTGACCTGCCTAAAAGCTGAGCCTCCCAAAAGAATTCAATTGTCATAAATGCCCTCCAGGAAATGTCAAAACTAGGGAAATAGGAAGTATGACTCATATAACTGGAGAGAAGTCAGCACTGCAATAAGAAATCACCTAAACAGACACTGTCACAAAACTATCACGTCTCCTAAAAGCCCACTGATCTTTCCTAAAAGTCATTGTTTCCCCATAAATGCCTTTCTCTCCTCCCCTTCTCTTATTAAGGTGGTATATAAGCCCGAATTTTAACCACCTACTTGAGTCATATTTTCCTGTGTACTCCAGCAAACGTGTGAATAAAAGTTTGCCTTTTCTCTTGCCAATCTGTCTTCTGTCACTGAATCTAAGAAGTTAGAGGACAAGGTTTTCCTCCCCGAAAGAGCAAACATGTATTAGTTACTTACAATGAACAAGGCACTGTTCTAAGAACACTAAGTGTATTAATTAATTTGTTTCCCGCCATGTCCCTGTATTATTTCCATTTTAGAGATAAGGAAACAGAAGCACAGAGAGGTTAACCAACTTCCTTAAAGTCAGACGGCTAGTGAGTGGTGGTGTCAGGATTTGAACCTAACAACCTAACTCTTGCATTTATGAGAGTAATCTCTACCTCCCGAGAAGGAGCCAAAAATTAGAGGAGATAATGTGCATGCAGCAATAGGACTGGCACAAAGGAAGGGGTCAAACAATATAGATTGCATTTTTACTCTTAGAAAAATGTATCAATGTACTGTTGACAAAACTAGTGTTTCCCATCTCTCACCAAGGGTTAGGGTACAACAAGAAATTTCATCAGTGTGGAGGATGTGGGAGTTACTGAAAACAGACAAAGATGAAAGAGCCAGAAAACAAAAATTTGTCAGGATTGTCTAGCACCATGCAATAGATCTCAATAGTCCGGTAACTAAAAAGGTGTGGGCTTTTGTTTTATTTTGTTTTGTTTGTCTGATCAGAGTAGGAATATTGTCTCAACTCTGATATAAACTGGATAAGGCATGCCACAAACCCCCACTGTTCCCACGGGCATCAGCAGTCTGGCAACGAGGGACGTAGAGAACCTGATTACTCCCTTGTCCCCGTTCTGGGAAGGGGACAGCCAGTGGAATGAGCAATGTCCACATCACTGCAGACAGTATAAAACAGATGTTAAGAACCTGGGCTTCAGAGTCACACAGACCTGTGATCAAATAGCAGTTTTACCAGAACTTACTTGGGAAAACTGCAGCAACCTTAATTTAAATCCTATGAATTTCTATTTTCTCATCTGAATGATAGAGATTTATTATCCTTATAAAACCTACCTCACAGGATACTTTGGGCCAGCTTCATGGTAATAGGTCAATGTGTATTCTTGGGTAAATTTATAAATTGGCTTTGTGATGAAGCCTATAAAGTGGCTGATGAGTCATCCACTTAAAGAATGTCTTTCAAGATCCTTTCCTTCCCCTCCTTCCCACCCCCAAAACAAACAAACAAACAAACAAAAGAAAACCTTCTCGAGTTCCTCTAAAGTCCTGTGGTACTTTTTCCGGATTTCTATTATAGAAATTGGTAGCATTATTTTCCATGTGCCAGCCAAAGTGCTAAGCACTTTACATGCATTTTCATGTAATCCTGATAAGAACACTATGAGGTAAGTAATATTAGCTCCATTTTTTCACAGATGAGAAGAGGAAAATTTTAATGAGGTTAAGTAACTGGTATAAAGTTACACAAGTAGCTAGTGATGAACCTGATATTTGAACCTGCAAGAGTCTAAAGCCAGGGCCTATGTTCTTAACTTTAGGCTGTTTTTCACTCTGTATCTTATAATGATTTATGCTCCTTATCAGTTTCATTTCAAGATTAAAAGGTCAAGATTGGTATGTCAGTCATATTTTTATGGCACCTAGAATATTCTTTGAACACAACAGCTTGTCTATTATTGAATGAATGAATGAATAATTCTGTACCATAATTCCACTCTTCAGAACCTTGTTAATTATAATTTATTTGCAGTAAGTGCTTTATATCAATTATCTCCTTCTGTGCTCACACCAACTTCCTTAGCTAAGGGTTATTATTTTCATGGTGCAGATGAGGAAACCAAAGCTCAGAGAGATTAATAACTTGCCTAAGATCACATGGCTAATAAATTACAGATCTGTATTTCCATCTGGGAAGACTGAACCCTCTGAGTCTGTACCCATCGTTCCACAGGTGAGAACCAGATCTTCATTGAAACGGCCTTCTCAAAGTACAGACACATTCTATGGCCCACTCAGCCAGCATCCCTTTTTAAAACTTTTTAACTCTTAACGGTTTTTGCCAAGGAGTTAGAATGGCCTTTAAAATGTGAACCTTTGTCTCAAAATTAGTGGCAATTTCAAAATTCCTTTTTAAGAAGGGTTTAGAAATAGAAATTTCCTTGGAATTGAGGTGGGGGGAAGAGGGGCACAAGGATCTTTTCCTTTTTGGAAATTATCATAAAGCTACATTTTCATAGGAGGCTCAGTAATGTTTAGGCAGATTATATTATCTGCAGATTTCTGATGGATATGATAGGGACACTATAAAGGGATTGGGTGTTCATAAATCTGTACATGAACCAGTCTTGCTTACCATTTTGCCAAAGAGATTTAAACTTCGATAAAGTGAAATCTCAAATTTATAAATAACATCAAGATTTTCTGGCAATTGAAATACCAACCTGACAAGAATAAACATCGAGAAGATCTCACAGAGCTGTGTGAATGGGCAGGGAACCTTTATGCTCAGTGGAGACCACTACACATAATGCCCACAGGAAAAGAGAGCCCACCTTGTTCCCAGGAGACCACGGCCTCTGAGTGCAGACGTGATCCAGGAAGAGGATGATGGCATCATCACAGACCATTCCCTGAAGAAGTCGGTCCAAAGTATTGTGGCCGTCACAAAAGCAAGCACCATCAGGAAGGATGTTAAAAAACAAAATAGAAAGCACAATCTCACGAGTGCTTGCACACACGCACACACAGCGACACCGAGACACCAGGATTCATCTGCCTCAGAAATACTGGGTGGAGTTCCAGTCATTAAACCTCAAAAATGTCATAATGAAACTGGAATGTATCCAAAGAAGGTCACTTAAAATTATTAGACTTTGTGAAGAAACCAGAAATTTTAAATCATTTCAGTCTGGAAAGACAAAATATGAGACCTGGTGGGCGAGAACCTGTAACACCGCAGAGGGTACTGAGAGAGCAAACACATGGTGACACCACCTTCCAGCATTGTAGCCAACCCAGAAGCCCTGGAAAAATTAAGGTATTTTTAAGACCATGTCTGTTTTCAAATGCTAGTTGGTAGGGAAGATAATAGAGAAAATCATAACCGTAAGAGAGTCTGTAATAGTGAGCTCATTACTAAATGAATGACTAAACAACTAAACTCTATGTTCAGCCTTTTGATGTCCCATGTTATGGAAGACACGTAGCAAGCTCCCTCCACACTGTTTGTCGAACACTCTGAGAAAGAAGATGCTAGATTAAATTAACCGCTGGTGTAATACATATGGCATATCTGGTAATTCCCAAACAGATTCCCAGGCCTTATATCCAATGATTCTGATTCAGGACATATGGGACTTAGCCACACTGAGAGACAATGTTTTCCATAGAAAATGCAGACTATAATCTGATTGGCTGGACTTAAACCATATCTTATCCCTGAACCAATCACTGAAATGGGAAAATAAGGCACACTTCTTGGCCTGGCCTGACTCTAGAACCCACCCCTGTGGTGGGGGTTTTCCATAGGAAAGAAAGTGGGGGGCTAATATTAGGTCTCCTCTTCTTCCCAAGTAACAAATCCTTAACTATATTAGGGGACATATGCACCCAACTAGAAGTCTGCAGCCCCCAGGGCTCTCTAGCTGTATCTACATGGTTAATTCTAAACGATGAACACGCACAGTACAAGTCTGATGTAGGGTTTCAAAAAGGGTTTTAAGGGAACTGACTCTGTGGGGAAGTGCACTCTTTTTCCTTCCCTCCTTTCTCCTTCCTACTGCCTGAAATGTAAAAATGATGACTAGCAATGGAGCCACCATCTTGGGACTGTGGGAATAAAAGCCCGAGTTCTAAATTATCCTGCAAGGTTGCCCAATTATGCCAGCATTTCCCATTTCCTCATTTTATAGAATAGAATAAGCCCTCATGAGTTGTAATGATTTTTATTTATTTTTTATTTTTTTTTATCTTCACCAAGGACATTTCTTTTCATTGCTTTTAGAGAGGAAGGCAGAGAGAGAAACACTGGTGAGATGTTAAAAGGATTTTATATTTTATTTTATGGGTCAGTCTCAATAATTGTTTTGATGGCATGCTTCATGATGAACATTAGAAACATGAAAAAAAGAGTTGGATTAAAAGAATAATTACAGCAGTTGTTGACAATTCTGTTTTCGAGATAGGAACATGAGATTAATATGGGGGCTCGCTATTATTTCTGTGAGTCCTTCATTCAAGTAGCTTTCATGTTAAGATGTGGCAGGCTGTTTATTCCAAAAACAGCTGCAACAGTATCATCCTTCCCATGTGCTCTTTCAGAACCTTGCATCTCCTTCATCTCCTGTCCTTGAACCATGATAGACCTCTGTGTACAGCAGAAGTGAGCTCTGAGCCTAGGACCTGTCAATAGTTTCACATGGCTTTCTCACTTAGGGTTCACCAGTGAACCCAGACATTAGTAATTTAGGAAACTTAGGCCACAGGGAGCAGAACCAAAGTCCCTGGCCCTGAGACCTGGACGAGCTCCAGCTGATAGCCAGCACCAACTGGCCTGCCCTGTGAGTGAGCCATTGGGTAAGGGGACTACCCTGCACAATAGACACCAGCCTCTCCTGCAGACTCACTAACAAAAATAACTGTTGTTCTTGGAAGCCACTATGTTTTGGGGTGGTTTGTTAGGCAACGATAACAACCGGAATATAAGATAAAGGGACAATCCTGCTACAATTGTTCTGGGAGCTATGTTACTACAGATCCCCTTTCGTACCTTCCCCTTTCTTCCTTTTTTCTCCAGTTAGTATCTACAGTAGGATTTAACTAGACCAGGGTGGGGTGGGGTGGAGAAGAAACACACTTAATGTAATTAATAGTTAGGTTGTCTCCTAAGGAAGGAAAGGGGGAATTCTAACCTAGAGGTAGCAACTTTTTTCAAACTTGCTTAGTGCTTTTCAGGATGTCATTACCAAATAATATATGATATTTCTTCTCTTTGTGTGTCTGAGAGTTCATTTTGTGGAGGCATGGTGGTCCAAAACGTCTCATCATAAAATGCAATGGATGATCCAAAATGTCTACTTACTGAAAGGTAATGGATATGCATACTTTTTCTAAAGGTATTTTCCATGACAAAACAGGAACATTGGTCAGCCAAATTGCATGCGTATGGGGTATTAATCCTTTCCTATATAAAAAAAAAATCAAATTCAGGGTCTAAAATGTTATTTTAACTGTTGCAGCATATAGACATGTAAGGCCTTGCCCCACAGTTCCTTGGAGGCTCCACTTCGATTTGGGGAACCAACAAAAAGATTGAGAGATTGCACTTAGAAACACGACACTCCTTCAGTCATGGGGGGCTTGTTAAGTCTTTGGCTGCCTTTTATTTTAACCTTGCTTCATCAAAACCAATGCAATACAGATCATGGCCTCGATAAATATTTGTGAGTTGTTTGAACTTTGTTCCATGCCCTTAAATACTCTTAGGAAATCAATTTTGGACTAAAGAAGTTTGAAGATTCTGTCATCAAAACTGGACTGATTTGGGGCCAACTGTGATAAGAACACAAGAGTAAGGTTATTTGAAATTTCAGCCTCCAGAATCTTTTGAAAAAATGATTACGACTGCATGAGAAACTGCATAGAAATTTATACCCGAAGTAGTCTTTTGAAGCAGTTTAAGGTCTGAACAGTTTTTTTTTAGATGACTTTTCAAGAATATTTACTTATAGTCAGCTATCACATGATGTGCCCTTACTTCTCTCTCCCACCCCCAACTCTCCCAACCTATTCTCCAGGAAGGATCAGATTGAGGAAGTAAATTTCTCTGGGGCCTTTTCACTAGTGTGATCCTGAAAGGGGTGTATGGGTAGGGGTCAGGGCCAGCTGAACAGCTGCTAGCCACTTTAGAGATTCCTAGGAAAATCTGTTTTGTGATTTACATGTTCATGAGCCCAGGAAAGGGCAACTTCTCTGTGGAGAGGGAGAATGGAAGCTTCCACACAGATACGACATCTCTCTGGCAATTTATCAGCTGGGGCCCTCTGGCTCTCTCATGATTTGGCTGTGGAATTTGGGTTTGATTTGGCAGGTCACTTAACCTCTGCTTCCTCCACTTCCGCAGCTGTCAAATGGGGTCACCATGTCCTAGTCAATATCACGGGACTCTATAAAGTCGAGCAAATACTGATGGCAAGCAGTTTATAACAAGAAGAGCTAAAGCTTCAAAGCTCAGTTCAACCACTTCCCATTAGGTGACTTTAGGTGTTGTTGGCCTCTCTCTGCCTGTTTCCTCACTGGAAAATAAGAATAATAATAGGATCTATGTCGCAGAGCTGTTTGAGGATTAAGTGATATAGCATTGTACATGAAGTGGAGCAAATGATAGTCTTAATAAACGTTAACTGCTTCACCTGCTCTGCAGCTCATTTTATCTCATGTGTGTCACCCCGTCTTTGACCAGAAGGCTGGAATTATAAGAGAATCCTGGAAGGAAAGGTAAAGACTCTCACTTTACAGACAAGTAAAAAGAAATTCAGTGAGATTGAGTGACTTGCCTAAGGCTAACGAATTCATTAGCGAGAGAGCAAGAGTTAGAGTTTAGGTCTCCTAATTGCTGGGTCGGGGCAAATCTCCATTTTCTCTCCTTTGAAAGCCGTGCTGGTATTTCTATCCTGATAATTCTTTCTCAGTCTGATTTAAATCCTAATACCAGTTTATGGCATCAACTAGTGTATTCCCTAAGTCTCCTGCAGCCCCCACAGAAACTGCAGATAACCTCCTCTCCAGAAAGGGCCTCTCACCCATTCTCCGCCTCCCCCCCTCCCTCCACCCCCCTGCACAAGGCCAGAAAAGGTAACGCTTTCTGGGAGACCTGAGGAAGCCACTAATGGGGACAGCAGGTGAGGAGGGAGGCCGGGGAGTCGCAGCTGCTGGCAAAGGTTGCCCTAGTAACCGCGCGGGCTCCATTCAGGAAGTGAGCCGAACTCCGAGATGCAAAATGATCCCCTTCACCCAGCTCCTACAAGCACAAAGGAACCAAAGGAACAGAGGGATGGCCAGGAAGTGAGGCCCAAGGCGAGGTGGGGGCCCATGCAGTCAGTGGGTTACAACCTTCCACATTCCATAGAAGAGGGAGAGAATAACTCTTTGAATCTTCTGGCTTGTGTGAACCATAAAAAACACCCATTTAACATGAGTCCATTGGTGGCAATAGAGGAAAGCAGGTCCCCTCCTGTTCACCAGCCTTATGAAACAATATACCAGGAGAGGGGGGAGAAAGCCCAAACACTGCACCTTTATGGGGGCCCTAAACTCCTCTTGCTCCCTCTTTTATGCAGACTGATGACAAAGACCATTTGCTACCAATTTATTGGAAACTTTTTCCCTCCACAGCTTGAGCTGTTTAAATTCAGGGAGCTTCCTCTCCCCAAATCGCTGTCAGACACTTGCTGAATGGGCCAGGCTCAATTATGTTCCCTCCGCAGGTTCAGCTCACACTGTGACCCTGCATGGCTTCCTGCTATTCATATGTGTTACTTCCCCTTTGTGGTAATGGCTTGTGGCACTTGGCCAGAAAACATTATTAATTTCAGAAGTGGACTGACAAACAACAAACCCACAGTGAACTGAGAGGAAGTGCTGGGGAGGCCAGCTGTCGGCTTCAGCCGAGCTGTAGGAACTCAATGTATGCAACTTTGAGGAGGAAAGGAGATGATAATCCACAGAGAGGAAATGCACTAAAATTATCCTCAGCCCATGTTAAAGAAAAAAGAAAAAGAAAAGAGAAAAAGAAACCAGAACAAAGAAAGGGGAAAAAGCACGCAGCTACTTGAGCTGCAGCTGGACAGGAAATTGCTAACGCTGCTTGCAAATCCCCACTTTGAACAGCCAGTTTAGGGAATGCCAGGAGCGGAAACCGTTCAGAACTGGATTAACAGGAGCCAAGTTGAACTGCAACCGACTTCTCCTTTCTGAGCTCTGGCTGACTTGGGGAAGCCAAATGGGAGACTGACTTGGTAGTTTTCTGAGTTTGCCTTTTACATGTGTTCAGTTGCTGTTTTAAGTCACACTGGACAGTTTGATATGATGGCCATAAAATCGGAGCCGCATGCCTCCTATCATGTAGATTACCAAACCATCCAACTGGCATCGCTCATGTATGTGCCATGTGGGTGAAAAGCTCCTCTTTCTCCCCACTGCCCATAAAGGGACTAAGCTCATTTGAAAAAGAATATGAAAGGTAGTTATGTTCTAGTCCTTTTGATTTCACACACCTGCCCTTTATTTTTATTTTGGTTTGTATACCGATACACTTGGGACAAGGAGAGGGGATATCCCAAGAAAATTAACAAGATAGGAAGCCTTTACCTTGAAAGAAACTGTTCAAAATAACATCCATTAAGTTCAGTGGTGGTTTCTGACTTACATTCTAAACCAGTTAAGCACAAAGCACATTAGAATACAAGTGACAAGAGTTTCATCTGAAATGCCAATGTGAAATTTTAAAGCCAAATCCAGGCTCCACTGAGAAAACAGATATGGCTTTGCCAGATACATTAGGGGAGACACCGTTCCTGACTAATTTATTTCAACATTAGGATAATTTGCAATAGAATTGCCAGACAGTAACTGGAAAAATAATTGTCCCTACTTTCTCCTTAGCATGTGTATTACTGAGTAGAGGATCCTGATGGAGAAGGCAGAAAGGTTAACACCGAGCAATTGGTTATTGTGGTACCTCCTCTTTGATGGTTCATTAATATCCCTATCTTACACCTCAGCAGCAAGGTATACACTATGGCTTCACCTTTTTTTCAAGAGCATTACAATTTTAAGCCAAAACTATATTCATAGGAAGTATTATCCATGTACAGTTCAGTCCACCCATTCTAGGATATCATCCTTATTTGAAGCAAAAGAAATCATAAACTCCTGAAAAACATCTTTGGAATAGCACAGATGAGAACTTTGTCCTGCTATTCATATGTGCTTTTACAAGCCAGTATCAGTCCCAACTAACTAAAGAGTACCTAAAATGTGTCACTTCACATTCAGGTACCATCGTGGACTTGCGCGCGCATACACACACACACATACACACACACACACACACACACACACAAAATAGCCAAAATAGTTATTTATTAATAATTTAAGGTCTTACATTCTTATAATAAATCCCATCTCAAAACTTTACACCACGAACAAATGAAGCAACTTAACTCTCCCTTCTTCACAATCATATGCACTTCACCTACCAAATGGGTACCCATGCTCACACACACACTTCCAGTTTTATACAAATTCTTAAAAGGAAAGAAACCAAGCCAACGTATTGCATTAGAGGTGACGCTCCCTGAAGAATTTTGTACAGAGGTAATATACTGTTTAGCACAGCTGAAATTAAAAAAGAAAAGAAAAAAAGCCCATGATTCTGGTGCCTTTTCAAGGTATCCCCTTTAAGACAACACAAGCCAAAATATTTACAAAGGTAAGGCATAGTCAAACTACAACTGGGGGCTGGGGGAGGCGGGAACCACAAGGAAGATATATGAAAGAGACTGAAGACCGCACCATAACAAGTTCTCAGCATTAATAGTGTTCATGAATATGTCATTCAGAATTGGTCAAGTCAAGCATGCTGCAATATATCCTTTGGATCAGTAAAGAGCAAAAGTTTCCATTTTTGTTTTCAGAAGTGGTATACTGCTCTTTCTTCCTTTGGAGGATTTCTTTTAAACCCATCAAAAAAAAATTCAAACAAACACTGCCAAGTGATTTAAGATCAAATATTTACAATAATCAGATGGAGTATCAGATTTATTTTTTCTATTATTAATGTGGTTTTCCTGTGTCTATTTTTTTGCAAACTGATACTGCAGAGCTGAAACCTGTCTTTGGCTCCTTTATATGCAAAATTGAATCAGTCTTCACTGAAGACAAAATGGTCAGTTCCATATGCAAAAGGAAACAGTCATACAAGGCCCTAAAGAACATATACTCCTATCCTACCATTTGGTCCTACCCTATTTACCTGGAAGTCCTCAAATTCCAGTCCCTGTGTGGGTAGGATGTACACATGGGTACGGAGCAAACCTGTATCTATACAGCATGTGCTGTTCCTCCAGCGAGGATGGAGAAAGTCTCTCCCTTTGCAATAACCAATTCCACATGTGGTAACCTTGTCTAATACAGACAGCTGGTGTCATTTGGACACATGGGGCCACATACAAAGAAAGCAGCCCAACTGATGCTGCCAAGAGACAACTGCTAAAGGAAAGCACACACTCCAGCAAGGAGGAATGTGGGGCCTTTCACGTGGATTGCAAGGAGTCCACCTGGTAGACATTCTGGTTGGAGGGGGTGGTGAAGTAGAGCTGCTGCGCAGGGACCCGGTTGTCACAAGGGCTACTGAGTCCCAGCGTCCTCTCGAAGTCCAGCAGCTGGCCCATGAAGTTGAAGTTGGGGGAGATGTTGGATTTCTTCATCTTGACAATGTCATAAGCATCATTCATTGACAGATTGAGCTTCTGCATAAGATAAGCCACAGTCACAGTGACTGAGCGGCTGATGCCAGCCAAGCAATGCACCAAGACACCACAGTTTTTGCCCCGGGCTTCATCTGGAAACACAGAAAGGCAAGATTTCAGCAGACCAGAAAACCATCTTTTGTGAGTGATCACTCTAAAAGATGAATTTTTACAAAAGATTCTAGAAAAAAAAATAATCATGTGTGGCAGCTGAACACTGCAAGCAGCAGAAAATGTATCAGTGCAATAGAACATGTACATTGGGCACAATTACATATTTCAGATATTTTCTGAAAAGGGAGCTTTTGTATTAAAAGTTTCTGCCAACAAAAAAACTCCTTAATGTGTGCATTCTTTGCCTCAGCATGTGAATACCAGAAACCCTGCAATATGGTAGTGAATGCCTTTTATACAGACAAGCAGACTGCAAGGGTCTATTAAATTATTCTCCAACTGTTGTGCAGCTAACAATGGAGGTATTCAGGCATCTTAAAAGAGAGAGGGAAGTCACAGGGGACAGCCCATTAGAAGGAACAGGATGTCGACATGGCCTGAAAATGAGTTCCTTTGTAATAGGAAATGCATTACAATGCCTGGAGATTCGCTTCTCCAGGCTCCCAGCCCACAGTCCTTCCTGCTGGGCTCAGGTTACCCTCACTGTCTCACTGTTAACCGGTATCACAGTAACATTCAACCGGATTACAACATCTAGCATTAATAGGGTTTTCCAACAACTTATTTGATGTCCTATAATAACTCCCAGTGTTTTTGTTTTTTTTTTAAATTATAAAGCAATGCTTGAAGTACTTCTAACCAGAACTCCCCCATCTCTAAGATTGTGGGAAAATTCTGTTGTCTACTTATGAGGCTCTCCCATTTTCAAATGACTGAATTCAAAGAGTCAAGAAACAGAATTTCAAATACACCTGTGGTCAGCAGCCTTATCAAAAGGTTTTTTTTTTCTTACCAAGATAAATAAGAATTAAGAAGGCCTTCAAAACATTAGAGACCTGTGGTATAACAAATAAGCAAGCAGCAAAATAGATTAAAAGCTTCAACTCTATGAATGGCTAAAAATTTTGCATTTAAAAGTCTGATGAGTACTGTTAATTAGTCTCACCTATGAAAGAAATGGCTTCAGGGAAAAACTGGGACAGGTTTTGGCTCCAGTGATCGGAGATGGGGATCTGCTTGTATTTAAACTCTCCAGCGTTCTCGAAGAGATTCGGCAAATTAGGGGTGACGTTCAAGATGTACTTGATGCCGAATTCCTCCAGCACGTCCAGATTGGTGGAGTCCTTGGCGCAGCCCAAGTAAAGGAAGGGCAAGATCTCAACGGGGAAAGAAGGCTGGCTGTTGGACAGCGGGCTGCCATCCGAGTCCGTTGCACTATTGGGGTCTCGGTCAAGGTCAGACTCAATGTCAGATGAGGAGTCGGAGCTGATCCGCAGGCCCCCAAGCCCTAGCACTGGCAACGGCGGTGAGCTGCTGCTACAGGAGCCGTCTAGATTGGTCTCGCAGTGTAGGGCGAATTCGGCTTGGAACTTACTGAAGCCACCTGCCAGGACGAGAAAAGCAATCATGTAACCCGAGATCCCATAGTAGTTTTCACAGCTTTGAGAGCCTGAACAAGGCGCAGGAAACACCACAGCACCTTAAGAGGAAACACCACAGCACCTTAAGAACTCCCTATACACAAAGCCAGGTATAATAAAGACACTTAAAAGCACCCCTGGGAGTGGAACGGGCCCGCCTCCCCTGGGAACCCTTCTTCTTTTTAATCCGGAAATGCACAAAATGGCAACTTTCCTAAACATTTTGAGGGGCTAGGGATGCCAATCTGCACCACAACCACCTCACCTGCCCTGTAAATCTTAATTCAAAATCGAACAGCAGAAAACAAGGAAAGGTGGAGGGCGTTCCGGGTAGGAAAAACTAACTAGAACCCGCGGGTGGCTGCGGCCCGGAAACCGGTGGATTCTGCACCGGCCCGGCTGGCTGGCCCGTAGCGGACGCGCGAGGCTCACAGCCGGGAGCCAGAGGACTGCTGCTGGCCTGGAAGCACTGCTCAGAAGCGCCAGCCAGGCTCAGCAAGGGCACTTCCAGTCCACTTCCAGTCCGCGTGCTCAGCCGGCAGTCAGCAACACCGCACCCCCAGGCCTGCCGCACCCGCGTGGGGTTTCCCCGGCACATACCTTCCAGGTAGAAAGCCCGACAGCCCTCGTCCTTGAGCTTCTTTAGCAGGAGTCCTAGCACCGACTCGCTGCCAGTGTTCTCGTTCCAGTCGCTGCTATTCTCGTCGTAGAGCACCACTGTGTCTGTGCCGCAGCGCCGGGTGAAGCGGTCTCGGTCCTCGCCACGCGTGAAGAGCGCGCGTACCGGGAGGTTGCCCTTCTGTAGGCGCCGCAGCATGATGCCTGGGATGGCCACGTTTATGGCTGACTCGATGTGTGACGACTCGTACAGCTCCTGCGGCCGGCAGTCCATCAGCAGCAGCCGCTCGTTGCCCAGCTCCAGCTGCTCGTTGAGCCACGCCACCGTCTTGCTGATCGCCATTTCCGACGCGAAGGGCACGGGTCTGAGCGTATCTATCATGGGGGTCGAGCTGCGAGAGAGGGTGGGGTGTCTAGCAGACGCCCCTCGGGGCAGGCATAGGTTGAGCACGCCGCGCGAAGCCGCCGCTCACGGAGCGGGATTGAATTCCACCTCGCTCTTCCCAAACCGCGTTAGAGGTTGGGGAAGGCGAGACCGAAGTGAAGCCGGCGGTTCCCTCTGCACCCGGCTGCAGCCGCTCGCTCTCAGGATCAATGAATCGGTCTGAATGAAGCTGGCCAGACAGTTTTGTCCCTCCCAGTGAATGAAATCCAATTAATTCGGATTCCGTGCTACAGGGAGGAGAGGGAGGGAAAAAAGTCCAGAGGCTCCTAATCCTTCCCTGCAAGGCTGCACCTTAAATTCACCCGAGCGTCTTTTCTCCTTGGATTATTCAAGCCTCGATTTGCTCACTCTCCCTTGGACTCCGTTCTCGCACACCCCCTGCGCGAGGCAGCTCCTCAATGGATACAAACAGCGAGCGTCTCAATGGATACATTCTCCTAGCCAGCCAATGAACGCGCTGCGGAAGGGGCTGTTGCCTTGGAGACGGGCCGGCTGGAACAGGTTGTGTTGATGAATTGTTAATGAGTTTGTCATTCACAAAAACGGAAAGGAATTTCCGCTCCGGATAAGCCCCAGTGCAAACAAGCTGCAACAGCAGGCTGGGCTGGAGGAAGGAGAAAGAAGAGGAGGCGGTGGAGGAGCAGGGCACATAAACCAGGGCACTTCAGTTGTCTCATGTTTCCTTCTGTTGAGAGTTCACACTTCGCGTCCGAACTTTTGCGCACAAATGGTGCAATTAGCAGGCACAAAAGCCCTTGTTCGTGACGCCTGTGCTCTCAAGCTAGCTTTAGGAAAACTTGTAATGACTTTTTTCCCTTTAAACTCGTTTGGACTGGAGTTCGCCTTAACCCTCTCCCCCGCTCCCCTTCAGGCGGGTGACATTTGTTTTGCCAGTTTAAAAAGCCCAACTCTGTTTGCTCTGATGTTCTTTTAGCCGAGGCTGTGTTGGGGCTGCTTGACTGCCTGGGCTTTGATGACCGATGAGGTGTTAAATGCTAATCCAACATCTTTGGAAAGAAAAAAGAGGATTTTATTGAAACATTTTAAAGCAAGCAAACTTTCTTTTTAAATGTTCAGATAATAGGAATGGAGCTTTTTCTTACACTAGCGTTTCAATTTTTTTTTTTAAACAGTGGTGGAGACTGCAGAAACAAACTCGTTAGGCAGTCGGTGTCATTCCCCTCCAGCGGCGTGGGGCGTTAGGAGCCCTTGTTCCTGGGATCTAAGCACCCCCGCCCATCACCACTGGTGCGCTGTGAGGGTGGGGGTCGAGCTCGTTAATCATTTCTGAGCAGTAAACTCCGCTTCCGAAAAAGGAGCCAGCCAGGCGGGGCTACCTGGGCGAGGTGCACGGAGCTCGTGCAGCTTTCGAGCTGTCCCCACCACCGTCTAGGCTCGGGGCAGTCCACCCGCAAGGCCTAGCAGGTTGCAGGGCTCAGACCGGCTCAGCGACTGGGGTACTGTTGACTGGGAGGCAAGTCAGGGGAGCGCCTTCCCTCCCATCCCCCTCTTCCGAGCCCGAGCGGCAGCGCCCTCCGCTGCCTCACCCGCCCCGCGCGGAGCACCAGTCGCATCTGCGCGTTGCACTCACTGCCAGCACCCTGCCAACCCCCTTCCTAGCTAAGTGGGCGCGGGCCGTTGGGCGACTCCACTGAAGGGTGCGGAACTGAGTGTGGGGCTCTGAGCTCCATAGCTGGCCCGGGGAGGATGAGGGGAGTGTATACCGAGACCCCCTGGCTCCCAAGGAGGGCTGGGAGTCTGGAGGAAAGTCTCCACAGCTCTGCAGAGCCAGCAGGTAAAAGGAGTTGTTGGCCAGACCAGCAAGCAGCGATGAGCGTGGGCGCTGGGGTGCAGTGTTGCAGGGCTGGCTGGCCGGCCCGCCAGCTAGGGGCCAGCTAGGGGCCTGCCGGATGGAGGCGTGGCCTGGCCAGGGCCTCCGCGACTTGGAGGCGCAGTCTGGGCGCGGAGAGTTCTATTGTTATATAAAAGTGCTGAGGCCTCCCTCTCCGGAGCGGAAAACCACCTGTGTACTGCGGGTGCTGCGCTGGGAGGGGTGGGGGTTGGCAGAGGCCGGAAGGCGCGGGCTCTAATCCGGCTTCCCCTCCCTA
Source organism: Glossophaga mutica (assembly GCA_039655065.1). Classification (NCBI taxonomy): domain Eukaryota; kingdom Metazoa; phylum Chordata; class Mammalia; order Chiroptera; family Phyllostomidae; genus Glossophaga; species Glossophaga mutica. Next base: position 84,045,963 of record CM077304.1, read on the forward strand.
ACCCCCGGCGGAAAAGAGGCCGCTGGCTGTCCGGCAGCCGCCAGGGAGGCGGAAGCGGGGGCAGCGGCTCAGCGGGGAGCGACCGTTCCCAGCACCCCTTCTGGCGCTCTGCACCCATCGCAAATGTAACGGAGGGCACCTGAGGTCGCGGGGGTCTCCCTTAGCCAGACTCCCCGCACCCAAGGGCCTGCCTGCTTACACCCCGCTCCAATTTGCATTTTTAGTCACCCGCCTCTTTCCTGGTTTGGGGAATGTAGGCTAAAAAAAGCCGGCTGCGAAGCCCTGGTTGCCAATTTTGGAGCTCTGCTACAGGCAGGCCGCCCCTGGAGGAGCGTGTTCAACGAAGGTGGGGGGTGCCATGCTTCTTTCCCCACTCCTTTTTTGGGCATGCCTTGGAACAAAATTGCCATATTTTACTGGATATCATCCAGTTCCAGCCGGAGGAGCCCCGCGCTGGAGTTGACGCCTCCGATTCGCCCCCACCTGTTACAGACGTTCCCAACCCAAGACGTTTCAGTCACTGGGACCTAGAGGCGAGCAAGGGAGTTGCAGGGTGCCTTGCTGCAGAATTGAGAGGAGCATACTCTTTCAGTCCCGGACCTTTCACAGAAGATGCAAGAAGGGACATTAGTTTCTTTTAGTTATTTTAAAAGTGGAATTACCTGAACCTGGGCATAAATTTGGAAAGATAATCGAACACTTCGCAAACATTTAGTTTCACCCATGCTTCTGAAACCCACCGCAAACGGAATGTCGATCCTTTTCAACACATTTTATGAAATGGCATTCTGACCGCGCTATCCTAAACCAGGAAGCGTAGAGCCTCTGGGGTAAGGCGGCCCGGGTTTAAATTGTGCCCTAATCGCTTCCTGAACATTCGACCGTGATTAAATCTTCTAACTGTTCTAAGCCACACTCTTCCACATTGGCATAATGAAGATAATAAAAATATCTGCGATGGTTGGATGGGTAAAGTGAAATGCCCTAACGTGGTAGACTATTAGCTGTTGATATTTTTATCACTCTGAATTACGAACCTGCATAATGGCCTGAATCCATTCCATCCACAAGACTCTCTTTGCTGGCTGCCTAGGAGCTCACCTGGAGTTGACTCATCTACAGAGAAGCCCTCTGAGGAGCTGCCTGCCCTAAGCAATTTAATCCATCCCAATTCAGCCGTCAAGCAAAGCAGGCGCTGTTAGAAACCTGGGTCAAAATCCTTTAACTCGGTTAACAGACAGAAAGTAGCCAGTTACCTTTCTAACTTTTCCCCATCGGGTCTTTTTTAAAATACCCTGTTTGTTCTCCAGCCACACCAAACTGATCTAATAAAAATAATACGAAGTGGGTAGTTACTACGTGATAGGCATGGTACTGATTTCTGCATTTACATGCATAATTTTGGTCAGTCTCAGAAAACCCATGTAAATTATCTACATTCACAGAGATTAAGGAATTTGCCTGAGGTCACACAGTAGAAAATGATGGGGACAGGATTTGAGGCCAGACTTTCAAGGATTAACCGCAAACACAAAAGTGTTACAGGATGTTGTAGAGATCATACCCCTCTGTGCTGTTCCTTGCTGGAATTTGAAGGCTTAAGGTCTGCATTTTGAATTCTGACCACCAGAGTCACATATTCAGTTGCACCCTCCCCACACATTAGGATCAAACGTGAGGCTTGCTTTCCTGCTCCTTTTACATTCTTTGATGATATGTACCTCTTCACTAGTTAACCACTCAATAAATGTTGCATATCTTTCTTCCTTAGAGTGTGCCCTGGATCTTCACAATTACCATTATTAGTCCTCAGTGTAGCACATGGGTCTGGGTTCAGATCTTAGCTCTGGCACTCACTTGTAGTCTGACAGAGGACATGCATTCATTCACTCATTTATGTTCTAGGTTCCAGGACAACAGCAGTAAATAAAACAGACAATACCTGTATTCCCAGAGCTTATGTCCTACTGAGGACAGACAATAAATAAAATAAATAATTATACAGTATATTAGAAAGTGAAAGTGCTATGGAAAAAATAAAGCAAGGAAAGGAATTCAATAGTGTGCAAAATTGGGATTACTTAAATTCCTCAAAGGACTGTGAGGATTAAGGACAACCTAGATGACCTGCAAAAACTTATAGGCACAATATAGGGCTCAAAAGATGATGTTTTTAAAACTCACCGCTTTGTTCGAGCACACAGCTGAGTCCTGTTGCTGATGATCCTGCATTGAATCTCCTTGTCCTGGCCCTGTCACCCAGCCTCCCAGGAAAAACTCTGAGAAGAGTTCTAGCAACTGCAAGAATCACAGGCTTCCTTCCAGAGGCCTCAGTTCTTTGGGTGTCATTCATGGGTAGAGGGCTGTGTCTATGTGCAGGGCAGCAATTTCTGAGATACTAACTTTTCTCTGTGTGTATGTGTTCTTCCTGATGGCTCCCCCTGGGAAGCTGCTTAAAAGTAAGTCTTTCTGTTATGAATGTTTGCTTGACTATTGAAGAGGCATTCTAACTTTGCAGGAATTTTCCTGCATTGAGGACACTTGGTATTTAAGAGACCCAAAAAGCTTAGCATGACCTTTAAATCTTCTTGGACTAATCTCTATGAATACTATGACATTTATTAACACATCATGTGAAAATAGTCAAACAGATTTTCAGCTAATAGGGGGAGCATGCTTTGGAAGGTCTGACTTAAAATACAGTCTTATGGCATATTCCGGGTTCACTTTTAGAGGTCCCAGGGAGGCCTCAAAGTGACAGTGGCTTTCAGAATAGCTAAACCTCAGAATAGAATTTAACTGCACTTGAGAAATATCTTTGAAATAGTCTGACTTGAAATAAAGGGCATATGGGGTTCACAAAATTTGCTGATGTCTCCTGACAGGTGCCTCAAAAAGACCGTGAGTCATGTCTCAACAGCAGGAAGCCAAGAGGCCAAAAGGACTGATGCTGGGATAGGCTGTGCACAGAGAAAACCAAAGGGAGTGTTAACTCTGTGCCCCAAATTAAAATCAGGACTACAGATCCTGGTTTGCAGTCAAATTGCTTCTCATGTGGCAGCTCTCCACAGCTTGCCTCAGGGTGAGGGGCTGCAGGGCTAATGATTTTTCCAAACAGTTCAGGATGGGGGATAAAGGCAGGCTAGGCCAGTTGGCCCAGGGTAGCTGTTCAGCAGCAGTTCCAGAATCACTCATCCACAGTCACGTCTAGGGAGTGGTTGGAGCTTTCCTACAAACAACATGGCACTTTAACACCTTGCCAGAACAATACAACCAGAGGAAAATGTGAACTACTGTGAAATCGGACTTGGGCCCCAATCAGGCTAAGCTTTCAAAGATTACAGTCTTCATTAGCTTTCATGTGTTTCTGTTTTCCATCACCTGATGCAATGCACATTAATTTACATTCAAGATCCCATAGAGACTTTACGTAGAATATTCTTTTGAAATCTTTAGCAAAATTCATTTAAAGATAACAGTGTTGATTTCTTCTTTCAAAAGCTTTGGTCCCTTTCCTTCCAGCGGAGGAAAACTTTGATTCTTCCGTCTTATCCTTTATTTTTACAACGTAGGAAATGTGAAAGCATATGTGAAGTGTATAGAAGAAATCATCAGGAAGCTGCATCTCTGCAGTACAGCCAAGCTCACTAGTTTTTTAGGGGGCATTGGGACTATGGCACCTTGCTTCTCTTTGCACCATTTTCAAAGCCCTAAAGATTGTCCCTACTGGGAAATTAAGCTTACATTGCCTTGCAGGGAATTCATCTTCCCAGAAGCTTCCTGGGCCTGTTATGAAGTGGCACGTGTACAGCATGCTGGGCATTAGCCATGGTGCATCTACATGCAGAATATTCGCTTTGTGCCTCCTTGTGTGAGCCCTGTTTCCTTTGGTGATTTTTGTCTTCCTGTGGTCCTTTATTTAATCAAGCGTGAGCAGTACGAATAGCTGTTGTGTAAGAGAACTAATTATTTAAGTAGGTACTATTTCCTGCCAGCCCATTTTTGCCTCAGCAATCAGTGGAAATGACTGTGTCCACAATACAAGGAATGCTTCAGCTCAGTTTATTGAACTTAGGAACTCACAGATTTTGCAAGAACAGATTGGTGGAGCCCCAGAGGCCTCCAGACTTGCCTGAGCTTTAGGCTATTTGATAGGTTAATTAGAAAAGTTATGCCCTGGCTGGTATGGCTTAGTGGGCTGAGCACCGGCCTATGAACCATAAGGTCACAGGTTCGTTTCCTAGTCAGGACACATGCCTGGGTCTCAGGCCAGGTTCCTGGTTGGGGGCCTGCAAGAGGCAGCCAATTGATGTTTCTCTCCCTCTCTCTCTCTTTCCCTTCCTTTCTCTCTAAAAATAAATAAATAAAATATTTTTTAAAAAGTTATATTTGGATTTATCATGAAAATATCAACATAATGGCTGCAATCTAATCTTCACCCAGCTTCGCACATGTGAATTATGACTACTATAACTCAGCAAAGCAGGTATGCAGTTACCATAGTTTTACAGTGGGGAAGGGTGAGCTCAAATGTCAGCTAATTACACTGGAATCCACACTCTCATTTTCAGACTCTGCAGCCTCTCCAGTATATTCTGTTCTCCACTCATGAAGTGTGACTCCAAAGCATAACTTCATGCAGCCTGTTATGTATGTGACCTGTTATAAAATGGCAGCTTCGACATAATTTGCTAACTTTTGTATTGCTGGTCAAGATGCTTAGTTGGTTCTGGAGTTAGACCAACCTGGATTCTAATGATTTCCAGTCATGTGATTGCAGGAAGTCACATAATGTCCACTTGCCTCAGTTTCCTCACCTGGAAAATAGGGCCTATTGTAGTAAATGACTTACATTTGTAAAGGGGTAGGACTAGTCCTGAAGCAACAATGATTGACAGTCATCTGTGTTTATTATTAATACATACAGCTCTAAATAAACATTTATTGACCTTGCTGAAAAGGGATTATATCATAGCAAACACTAAAGTGTCAGTTTTTTCCTCAGGAATAAAAAAAAAAAAAAACAATCCATACAACATTTTGAAAAATAATTTTACTAGGTTGCTTTACCACCCCTCTGAGTTGCTGATGCAAGCAGCCGAGCAGCCACGATTTCTGTGTGCCCAGAGACCGGGATAAACTGGGGACACTGGGAACGCTGACTGCTTAGGAGGGATTTCCCAGCCATCTAGGACTTTCTCCCCTCCATCACTGCTGGCTCATGGCCATTCCTATTGACTACATACTCTGCAAAAAGGAAATTGGAAGTCTACTGGCCCTAGAAATGTTCCATTCTCTCTCAGTGATCTGGGTTCGCTGTTGCTGATAGGAGCACCCATTTATATACTCAAGCATTCAAGGCCCCCCGCAACTCAGAAATCTCATCCCCCGGGGAAGTTTCTTCCTTCCTCTGACTTCTTGTGTAGCAGGAGCTTTTCAGACGGAGGGAGAAGGAGGAAGGAAGTATTAGAGCTGGCATGAGGGCCTCGCTCTCGTGACTGGAAGAAATCTTCCATTCCTGGGTGAAGGGTGTTGTGCCAGAGGCCACACTGTAGCCTTAAGTAAACAGGCTACCTGCTAACAGAGTTTCTGTAGAAATTTTGCACATGTATGAGTCCAAAGTTATTTTTATTAAGTGCCTGACAAGTATGCATCTTTTGTAGTATTCCCATTAGGTTTTTCTGGATCTACTAGAAGTTTTAGGTCCTTTACCCACACCCCAAAAGTCTAAACCCTTGCCAGGTCACACTCTTCACTTTCCCCGCCATCCTCCCCCTCCCCCTTATCCTCACCTACCCAGTTCCCAGGGAAAAGGCTTCTATGCTACAATTTCTCTGCCCTTTTGTTATACTGTCTGTATTGGTAGTTTACCTTTAAGTAATTGAGTATAATTATCCTAGTATGCTAATGCTTTAGGGATGGATAATTAGCTGTGACCTTCTTTAATATGAAACAATATCTTACACTGGGTGACCTGCAGAGACTTTTGATTTAGCATAGAGAATGTTAAAAACATATTTCTATTGCTGAAATTGGTGGCATTCCTGATATGTGATTGTTAGAGAAGGTGTGACGGGACCTGTGGGTCTTGCATGACCAAGAGACCAGAAGGCAGCCAGACCACCTGCATATGTACCCACATAGCTTCGAAGCACCGCAGCCGCCCACCCTTCACTGCCCCTAGGATCCTGCGCCCAGTGAGACTACAAAACCTGCTGGTTTTGATATTGGAACATTGCTGCCTTTCCTTCAGTGTGGCCCTTTCACGCAAGGTGCTGTTAATCAAAAATATTAAGAGTAGAGAGGAAGATAGTTTGTATGACTATACTGACTTGCTAAAAACATTTTTTTAGTCTGGGATTCATTTTTATAGTGAAAGTGAAGAAGGGTACAGTGAGGAGTGTAACCTAAATCTGGGACCTCTAACCACTAGAAGCCTCTGGTTTTCATAATAAATAAATAAATAAATAGATAGATCAATCAATCAATCAATCAATCTGACATTTATCCAAAAGCCAGCTAGGCTCACAAGTAGAGCTTTTAAAAAACACAGATGCCCACACCCCATCTCCAGTAACTCTGATTGAAACAGTGTAAGGCTGTTCCCAGACACTGGCAAGAGCTCCCCAGATATGTCTAATCAATCGGCAGCCTTGGCTGAGAAACACTCGTTCTCCCATCGATCTCACTAGTGGTCTCCACATGCAATGTTTAGAAACCCCTGGAAACAGTTGCACATAGTCCACACCGTGGCCTCCTGCTCAGGGACATTGATTCATAAGGTCCAGAGAGGGGTCCAGGCAATGCTCTTCTAGCCCAGCAGCCAGCAGCGACTCAGGTGGGCCATACTTCGAGAATCTCCTACTGTCCCAGACAGCCAGGTTTCTCACCCAACAGCTCTGGTCAGCAAGTATGGATGTTTTTCTTGAAGGATTCTGAGAAGGATGAATCCAATAGTATACTTTACCGACAAATATCTTAACTACATAAGAGAAGAATGCAAACATTCGATTAATGTATCTGCTTATCCTATAAGCTCACCTGTTGAACTGGTACACATCCTAATTTCTTTTCAGGAGGCCTGAAACTGTACTAAAATGACTACTGGGACATATAGGAATCAATAAGATTCAGACCTCTCTGTCACAAAAAAATAAATCTTATTGGGGAGATTAACCACATGTCCAGGTGGGTAGAATGAACAAAATAAATGTAGTACAGTAATCGCAGTGGAAAGGAAATGTAGTGGGAGCAAGATGGGGAAACGGTTCAACCTTGGGTGTTGGGAAGTGCCCCAGAGTTAGATCCTTATGGATAAGCACATTTCTCCCTCTCTCCCATCCCAGAGAGATGGGGAAAGAAAGGCACTCCAGGCTAGAGAGACAGCCAGTAAGAGCCAAGGTTGGAGACACGGACATCATGAGAACCAGGGTGCCGAGCAGCAGTGTGGAGGGTGCAGAGGGCGCACGGTGGCAGAGAACATAGGAAAGTAGTTTTAAGACAAAATGGCCTTTGGATGTCATGCTAAGGTGTTCAGAATTTTTCTTCAGGCAGTGAGAAGCCATCAAACATGTTTATCCAGGGGAGTGAAATGATTTCAGAATGCGATTCTGGTAACAAATTGGTAAGTAGGCTGGAAGGGAAACAGAAACTGAAGGCAGAGAATCTAACAATGAAGCAGTTGCCATTGTCTAGGAAAATGATGCTATACCACCAGAATGGTCCTGTTCCTGAAATAATCATCCTTTTACTTCTGGAGCTAGGAAAATCTCTTAGTATCTTTTGTGACTCAGAATCCCTCCCTATTAATAGAAGATGACAAAATACTTATCTTACCTCACACAGGCAGGCACTGAGAGATCCTTGTAATTGTAGCCAGGAAAGAGAGGAAATGCTATTCTGAATGCCAGTGGTGTAATCTGTCTCCGGGGAGAGAAAATGCTTCATGCCTCTAACTTTTTATTGTAAAAATTCCAAACCTACAGAAAAGCTAAAGTTAAGTAAAAGCATCAGAAACACTCCTTGGAGGGAAGTTCTGCCGAAGTACCCGGTACTCACCATCCTAGAAGCAGCATTTCTAATCTGCCAACCTCCACTTTTTCCTGCTGTGACTCTGCCCCTCTTACCTGTCTGGATGAATGGTTGTTGGACTTCCATACAGTTCAATTTTCTATCAGTGCTGGTGGTTTTCTTGTTCCTAAATCTTTGTTGGCCTTAGTTTTGGTTGTGAGAGGAGGTACAGTGTGCCTACCTATGCCTCCATCTTGGCCGGAAGTTCTCCTCTTTTTGAAAAAAATACCACTAATGTTATCACAGAATGCACTATAGACTGAAAACGATTTGAATTTTGCTAAAGTGACTTTGTCTTATATATATATATATATATATATATATATATATATATATATATATATATATATATATGTAACCTATGCTCAATACATCTGCTAAATTGGTACAAGATATTCTGAGTGATAAAAAGGCAAATCATTCCCCTCAGGAACACTCCCCTCAAGAAGCTAACAGGTGGGAACTGTGACCTAAGAGAGAATGTGACATAGGTAGCATTCACTGTGCTATCAGAACAGTATCAAAGTTCAAGATAACTGATAGAGAGTCTTCCATCCCAGGATGGGACAACTTGGATGTACAAAGAGGAACTCTACAGTACTTCATTTTATACATGAAAACTACAGAGTGATATGTACTAAGGAGACATGTCAGGAACACATAAAAGGAAAATAATATATGCTACTTTCTGAGGTACTTTTATGTAATGATTCGTTCTTTCAAATGGAAATAGTACTCTGGTACAACAAATTATTCTGATTCATTTGTTCTTTCTCAACATGCAATTCTTGGGAAACTTACTGGTGAAATTTGTCACAAAGCAAGTAGGAGATTATAGAAGAATAAGCCTGTGTGTGTGTGTGTGTGTGTGTGTGTGTGTGTGTGTGTGTAGGCTGTTGTCATTTTTTTTTTAATTTGACAATCTAAGAGAAAATAGGTGAGTGCCCCTGACTAAGTAGTCAGATAGTGCAGGTTTTAAAAACTTTTGCAGCACACAGGTGTGCCTGACATGGAACACTGGTAGAAAGTCACTATTCCAGGTGATTGGTTACACAATAAGAAATAAAAAAAAATGGTCCGTGCATTAATGGTATTTACAGCTTTATAGGGGAAACAGAATTAACTAAATAGTAGAAAATTATAACTTGTAACAAGTTCCATGGGAAGCTAAGAAACAATGCTGTTGGAAAGACTAAAATAGAGTATAATTTAGATTGAGAATGTCAAGGAAGATTCCTTTGAGAAAATTACATTTAAACAAACAAATAAAGGATAAGTAGAAATGATCCAGGCAAAAAGTGAGGTGAAAACTTCTCAGGCAGAGGAAGGAATAAGCCTTTTTAATCCTTGAACAAATTAGTTTTTACCTTAAGGACAGTTTAAATATCACATCACAGACTGCCTTTTCATGTACACATCCATCACTCATTAAATTCCTTTACTGCAAAGAACCCAAGGAAAACAGCTAGACTCCTGGCTGTCCTTGCAACCAAGTATCAGTTATAAATATTGACCCATTTATTAGTAAAGTAATGTGGCTATCTGATCTTTCTAATTTCTGATTCAATAATTAAAAGTGACCTCTTTTTAAAAAGTGTAGAAGCCATACCGAGAGAGAACATTTTGTAAAAGGCAATTCTGATAAAGGATTGTTATCCAACATATACAAAGAACTTTTAAAACTCACCAATAAGAAAATGAACAACCCAATTTAGAAATGGACCAGAGATCTTAAAGGATACCTCACCAAAGAAGATATACAGATGGCAAGTAAGCATCTAAAAAGAAGCTCCACATCCCATGTTGTAGAGAGGTGCAAACTAAAACAATGAGATACCACCGCACACCTATGAGACTGGCCAAAATCTGCAACACTGACAACAAGTGCAAAATGGTGTGGCCACTGTGGAAGAAAGACAGCTGGGCAACTTCTTAAAAAACTAGCCACAGTCTTTTTCTATGAACCAGCTATCACGCTCCTTGGTATTTACCCAAAGGAGTTGAACACTTACACATGGATGTTTATAGCAGCTTTATTCATAGCTGCCAAATCTGGATGCAACCAAGATGTCTTTCAGCACATGAATGGAAAAATAAACTGGTACATCTAGACAATGGAATATTATTCAGCACGAAAAAGAAATGAGCCATCAAGCTATGAAAGACATGGAGGAAACTTAAATGTATATTGCTAAGTGAAGGAAGCCAACTATGTGACATCTGGTAAAGGCAAAACTCTGGAAGCAGGAAAAATATCAGTCATTACCAGGGGTTGAAGGAAGGGTGGAATGAATTGGACTACAGAGGATTTTTAGGGCTATGATACTATTCTGTATGATATTATCATGGTGCATACATATCACCATACATTTGTTAAAAATCCATGCAGTGTGCACCACCAAGAGTGAGCCTTTATGTAAACTGTGGACTTTGGGTGATAATAACAGGTCGGAGGAGGTTTAGCAATCGTACGCTGCCCCAGTTTGGGAAGCTGGTCATGGGGGAGGCGGTGCCCGCACAGGGATGGGGCATGTGGAAAGCTCCGTATTTCCTGCTCAGTGTTGCCGTAAATCTAAAACTGTTCTAAAACTTAAATCTATTAAAAACAAACAAACAAAAATGTATATGCTGCTGCCCAGTGACTTGGGACTACAGAATATTGTTTTCCCAGGAATTAGATGAAAGTCCTTTTTCAAATGTCTACATATATCATTCAGTTTTTGCTTCTCTTAAAAAACATAGCATTATTGAGTTATGTTTGTATAGGTGATACTTGTGCGTGAAATAAAATTGAAAAGGATAGAAGCGGTATAGAGTAAAAGTATCTCCTAGCCACCCAGAGCCAACTACTGTTAACTAGTTTTTGTGTATTCTCCCAAATAGAGTCTATGAATATAACAAGCATATATATTTAATGTTATTGATGTCATTAGTATGCAATTATAGCAGACTAAAATACAGAGTGCCCTTTGATTTTTCACTGAACACATTTTGAAGATCAGCTCATATTAGAAAACATAGAGCTTCCTCATTCTGTTTAATGGTTACATAATATTCCATTGTGTAGGCACAGCATAAGTTACTTATCCAATCTTCCTATTGATGGACACTGAGGTAGTTCATAATCTATTTTTGCTAGAAATACAGTGATGAATATGCCTTTTACATGTTCATCCACTTTGTATGTGAGTATATTTGTAGGATAAATTCTTAAATGTTGAGTTGCTTAGTCAGAGTATGAAAATTTATCACCCAAAAGCCCACTTCAGAGACTGTATCCATTTGCATTCCCACCAGAAATGTATATCCCCATACATTAGCTGCCATAGGACACTCTCAAACTGTGTGCCAATCTGCTAGATGAATACCAGTATCTCACAGTAACTTTAATTTCCATTTCTCTTATTAAGACTCAGGTTGAGCATCTTTTCATGTACTTAAAGACTACTTGAATTCCTTTCTTGTGAACTGTCAACATTTATTAAATAAATATAATTTTGATTAATAAGTAAAAATTCTATTTTATTTTTGTACCTTATTTTTCAACAATAATATTAAGTTCATTATAGCTACTTATGCAGCCATTAATGGAGCTTAAATACCATTAGCCAATCATTAGTTTTGAATAGAAAAAATGTAGAGGCACTGATAATCACTTCGATACACACCTCCTTGAGGTCTGACTTTCTCTCCTCAGCTCATTCTAAATCTCACGTGATAATGAAACTGCTCTCACTCCTTAGGCTCGCTCAGGGTCAAAATGTCCTGGTTTTGTTTTGGTTTAATCCCAGAAGAGTTGTTTGTCTTAAACTCAGTCTAGGCCATTATTATCTATGCAAACTTTCTGAGGAATTCCTACTTATAAAATAACAGCTTTCATAATACTCCTCTAGCATTCATAGCCCCTGCCCTCCACTCGGGCAGCAAGGAGAATGATACCACTAAGTGTCTAAAAGCCTTTATCCTCACCTGCACCCCTCCAGAAGATGACATTATCTGGCCCATTGAGTAGATAAATGAAAACATCCCTTTACTTCCTTTTCTCAGTCACGGGAAGGCTTGTGACACTAAGGTACCTTGTTTACAATTCCAAATATCACCTTGCTTTTAGCAGCTGAGATTCTGTAGATGGTAATCAAAAGATACATATTTTACAGAAAGCAGAATATGCTGAATCAAAAGGATTTTGAACATTAATTTGAAGTGGCTTCATCACAATTGCATATCAGGAATTTGCTGAATGTGAAATGGTAGATAAGGGCACAAAGGGGTAGAGGATTCCATCAAAGATAGTAAGATGGGATCAGAAAGTAGGTTTGTAAATACCAGGCTCCTGTAGGAAAAGCTACTGTCTGTAGCTTCCTATCCCCAGCTGGGCAGAGCAACCAGTCAAGAGAAGAACTGCTAGCATCCCATCCCATTGTGATGAGATCAAACTCCCACGGAAGGCACAGGAGATTTAGTAAACACATTCTCAGCTGGGAGACACTTCCCTGGAGCAGCTCTAGTTCACCTTAATAGCATTTATAGATCTCCATTCATCTTTCTTGTTAGGAAGAAAACAGACTGTCGGCAAGAGGCCAGGTTGAAGATATAACGTGGGATTTTATTTTTAATCATTGTCTTAGCCAAATTCTCTAGATAATAAAACTTGAGGCAAAGATGACTTGTTAAGCCTGGCTATGTTGGAAGGTGTAATTCCAGGAATGCAAAGGTGAGGGAGAAAGAGAGATGGCCGGAAAGAAAGGACTGCAGGTGACAGGTGGTGGGTTAAGGAACTGGCCACGACTTCACAAGGAAATGCAAGCCTCTTGCTCGTCCTTCATGTTACCTTGAAGCAATCCATCAGGGGAGGGGACAGAGGGAGAGAATGGACAAAGGAAGAAGTACTTACCTTCTTGGCCTCTAATCCCTTGATTCAAAATTTAACTCTCCAGCCCTTCTGGGTTGTCACCCAGCCACTTCAGGGAGCCAATTCCACATCTCACCTAGCTGCCTGAGAGAGACGGGAGGAGAACAGCTATCCATAAGGGGCATGAGTCTGGGCAGGTTGCACCTGAGACTCTGAGGCTGCTGCTGTAGCAGGTGAGATGGGGTCTCACCAAGGCCCAGGATGGAGGAGGGAGGGCGGCAGGGCCTGGGAGGCTGTCCATTCAGGAAGAGGCCAGGGACTTGGGGCACAGATGGGGCTAAGGACACTTGAGAGGTATGAAAATTAATACGGTCATGTTTTAAAATTATGAATAATAATTTTAAAGCTTTTTAGAATCCAAGAATTAGTGCTTTGGTGAAGGTTAATATGAATGACTTTCACATAAATGAATCATCAAATCATAATTAGTATGGAGATGAAAATTTTATTATTAACAAGATTTATGATTGCTGAAATATTTTTTATGATTATTCAAATTGACTTTGGACTAAGTTTGCTCATTCTTAACCTGATGACTTTTTATTAAAGTTGATTTTTAAAGGAGTGCTCATTAATAAAAGATGCTCTTAACCATAATGCTTTGTTTCCAAGTGGTATATGAGTATAATAATTTGCATTAAGAAACATATCTCAGGTTCTAGATTCTTATTTTCCCAAAACTCCTACCACACTAAGGAAAAGAAAGAAGCTCTTTTTGCACATCTGTGGGTCCCCAGTAGGGTCCCGTGTGTGTATGGGTCCAGGGGAGGGAAGGCCAGTGGCAGTGATAGGAGTAGAAAAAAATTAAAGAGAGTCTGTTGATGAAATGAGTTCCATACATCTAAAAATAAGATAGCAATGGTTATTTTTTCCAGCATATATATCCAGATGACATTTGGAAATTTATGTAGAAGTAACAGGAAGGCCTAAGTGACGCCTTCTGAAAAAAATCATAGTTTTTGAAATGCGTGTTCTCTTGGATTCTAGAAACGTATTTCATTCATCCAAGTGAAACCACCAACAGTTGGTTCATCTCCATACATACCGCAAGAAGCTGACTTTAGGAACTAACACCTGAGCACTTGTCCCTGTGGGGGTTTAAAAAATAATTCCCGCCCCCCCCCCACCTTCTAAGTTCTTTTAGCTGAGCTAATAATCAACAGAGAACAGATTAACAGGAAAAAAATGTCCAAAGTTTATTATTCAAGTGCACATTTGGGGGTGCCACAAGACATCCAAAGAAGTATTGGGCAGTTGATGTTCATGTGCCATTCTGGAGCTGAGGAAAGGGATGGGGGCTTGTGGTTTGGGACTTAAAAGAGCAGGAAGGCAAATGCTTGGTGAATAAATGTTTACGGGGCCATCTTTAGCCATGGTGCACAGAGAGGTCCTGGAACCAATGGGCCTTGCTAGGTTCCCCTGTCTATCACATACTAGTTTGTATTAAATTGTAGTTATCTGTGATGATATCTCCCTTCCCTGAGCTGATCCTTTATTTAAATTCCTTTAGGCAGGTAAAGGAGAGGGTCAAAGGTGATTTCTGAGTCTTTTGTTTCTCAATAAACAGCTTAAAATCATGTTGGGGGTGGAAAAACTGTTTTCTTCATCCTGGAGATTTAGTATTTTTATGTCCTTTCCACACCCCTGCCACCAAAAGCCCCACCAAGAACAATTTCTGTTTTCCTACTTCATGTATATTCTTATCTGAATGTAGTCTCCCTCTACTAGCTTTGCTCTAGGCATTTACCAATCCCTTATGAGGTCACTGTGGCAGAGGAAGAATATTCATACATATACTTACTTCATATCCTGAAGGAGAAAAAAAGACAGTATGAGAAATTCTGTTGCCACTAATTGAAAGTAGCTGCCTTACATTTAGAACGTTTAATGTCAAAACTTCAAGGAAAGGATAAATAGTCCAATCTGGGCCTAGACTGTGTCTTTCACTTTCCTGAAGTTCAGATGTCTGAGAAGAATCCAAGCGGATGTGGGATACATGTTAGTACCTGACAGCAGGCCCAGCTCCCCACCCCTCCGCCACCACCCCTGGAATGAATGTACACTTCCAGAGAGTGGTGGAAGGAACAACAGAGACAGCTATGTGCCCACGGGCTCAGCCATCTGCTGTTCCAACCACATGTCTTTCCCCCCATTTCCTGCCCATGATTCATCTATTCTTTTTCTCATTCAAAGATAACTGTGTAGTCATTTAAGGAGGGGAAAGTCATTAAGAAAAGTGGAATCTGGATTTTTTAGGATGAGGTCGAGAAGATTAAACAGTTTGGAATTTCACAAAGCAAACAGTGCAGGTGTGGACTCTGGGTTTTCCTCTCTCCCCCGTGCGTCATCTTATAACAGGTTACAGCATCAGCCATCAAGGACAAGTCAACAAAAATGACAGCATATAAACTATGAGTGCATAAGTTGCTTAACAGCAGAAGAAGAGAGAACAGCAGAAGTCCAGATTTTCTAGATGGAGATTCTGCTCATCTTACTGACCATTACAGATGGCTCCTGCCTCTAATTTTACACCTGCCTCTAATTTTAATGAGTGATATCGTTGTGACTTTTTCTAATAAGCAGACCAAAAAGCTGCCCCTAAATCTGCTTTAAAGGAGACCCTAACCAATAGCCAGAGAAGGTGATTAAGGCTGTGTCCCTGACACCAAAGGGTATTGGTGGCATCATGCTGTGTGGAAAGGGGAAGGGCTTGTCCAACAGGAGGTGCTCAGTAGACATTTACTGCAGTGCACCAGACTGGAGGCAGATGGGCCTTAGTTCCAATCCTGGCTCTGCTTCCAGCTTCTGGGATATTAGGCAAGTCGCTAAGCCTCTGGGGCTCTCTGTGGTCTGCTGTGTAGATTGGGAAATGATGAGGACACCTACTGCACAGGGTGGGGTGAGGATCCAATTGGATTAATGTATGGAAAACATCTCATGTGGGCCTTGGAATGAGGCAGATATGCAACTATCAGGTGAGAATAAAAATTTCTTGTCATTTCATTTCAATTTCTGCCACATTCTGCACCCTAGGGCTAGCAAGCTCAAGAACTGAAAGGAGAACTGTGGCTCTGGCCTATTCGAGTATGGCTTCACCTACCAGAAGGAGAAGGGCATATGTCATGTGGGACCTGGCAGTAGAACTGCATGGGACGTACTCTCCTTGTTTATGTGACACGGGTGATAAGGAGGGAGGCAGAGAGACAAGTAGGGCCTGATGACACCTTCCTCCCTCACTCGCAACAGCCACTATGGCCCCTGAGCAAGTGAGGGGCTCAAGAAGTGAGCGATCCTATTGCTGAGTAGAATATACAGATCCCAGACCAGACTCATATGAAAAATGAGTGTTATAGTAGGACTTACAGCTTGAGTTGTGAAAATGAAAGAGGATCATCTATATAAAGGACTGAGCCTAGGAGCCCAGGACATTCAGTAAGCAATACATAAATCTGACAATGGGTATTATTTTATGTCCCTTGTCAACATATGGAGTTAACAATTCTTCATTTATTAACCTGTTTTTTGATTGGTGGATTTTCTTTCTTTTTTTTTTTTTAAAGATTTTATTTATTTATTTTTAGAGAGGGGAAAGGAGGGAGAAAGAGAGGGAGAGAAACATCAATGTGTGGTTGCCTCTCACGTGGCCCCCACTAGGGGCCTGGCCTGCAACCCAGGCATGTGCCCTGACTGGGAATCGAACCTGCGACCCTTTGGTTCACAGCCCGCGCTCAATCCACTGAGCTACGCCAGCCAGGGCTGATTGGTGGATTTTCATTTAATAAACACTTGTTCACTCCCTTCAGGGATCTGAATTGTTAGTCACTCCATTCATTTATTTATCTTTAATTATTTATTGAGATCTCATGCTGTGCTGGTACTAGGCCGGGCTCAGAAGGTGCCAAGGCTCATTTGGCAAGATGTTTGAAGGCAGGTGTGGTGTCAGGAGCCAGGAAGGGCTTCCCAGAGAAGATGCTTTCTGAACGTGATCCTGAAGGATAAACAGCCTAGCAGTTTGGGCTCAAAAATTGCAGGTAACAGAAACAACTTGCAAAAAAGAATAGAGCTGCTGGGGCTGTGGGTGGGGGACCTGCCCTGTTAGTGCTGAAACAAAAACTCCCATTTGCAACCTGTTTCAACTGCCAGGCAGAACTGCCCCCCCCCCCCCCCGCCCCAGAAAAACTCTCACCTCAACAAACCCCATTTGGCTCATCATCAACTGAGGTCCTAAGCTCCATTACGACTATTGCTAATGAAAAATTCACTGCCTTGGAATTGAAAGTGACACTGAACATATGCTTTCTGGAAACAGTTTTTGCCATATGCTTTAGTAAATTCCCCACAAGAACTGGACTACAGAAGATGTCCAAATGCACCTTGGTGTTATGGGCCCAGGCCTGCCGTACTGATTGGCATGTCACAGCCTGTATCATTTTCCTTAACATTGCTCAGGACACTCGGACACCAGTCATATGCTACTGGCCACAACTTTCAAAAAACAAACTTGAAAATAAAGTCACAAAAGGAAACGAGGACCATTTGGAAATTTGAGAACCCACACATTCTCTATGGTAACTTTTTTTTTTCCGGGAGGATTTCAAAGTTTCAACCCGTTTTAATGCTAGCCCATCTGGCTGCTTTATTAATGAAAACAGCAGCATCTCCTACTGCTCTCGTGCCAGGCAGTACTTTCCCAAAAATGACAGAAAGAACTTTTGGATTTGATATATTATATTTTCTCTCTCTCTCTTTTAATTTGCAAAAAAATCCCAAGTGGAGAGCATTTTAGAGAGAGTATGCGCATAGAACTGTTCAGTGAGTCATGCCTGGTGCTGTAGGTCTATTCTGGTGCGTGGGGTTTCCAGAACAATTACATAAGTGTTAGCAAAGCGAGGAACTTTTGACATTTGTGGCAGCTTAATGAGTCCCTTTCATCATTGAAAATATCCTAATTGTTGTTTCCTTAAATTTAAAATTCATAAAACTGGTGATGCAGTATAAATCGATTTTGAGGCATTTCTATCAAGTGTGCTTTGTTGGCAAAGAAACAGAAACATTTTTATTTGAAATGAAATACAGGTGATCATGCTGTAACAAATACAATAATCTAATAATCCAGCAAAAATTTGCCTGGGAGCATCAATTGTAAGTGAAATATTTTTGACTGCCCATCGAGATGGCAGCATAGGCAGACACAGCTTGCCTCCTTAAACAACCACAACAAAATTACAACTAAACTATAGAACAACCCTCCTCAGAGCCATCGGAGAGCGAGTTGAATGGAAGTCCGACTGCTGCGGAATTAAAGAAACCACATCCATCCAGACTGCTAGGAGACACAGAGATATGGAATGGGTTGGTTCCATATCCACATGCAGTGGATTAAAAAAATCAGGAGGGATATCTCAAGAGCGAGGAGTCCCATCCCCACACCAGGCCCCTGGCCTAGGATTCCAGTACCAGGAAGATAAGATCCCATAATTTCTGGCTTCAAAAACCAGCAGGGATTAAATCAGTGTGGGAAACTGATGGATTTCCAGTAGTTCTTCTCAAAGAACCCACACACAGACTTACTCAGACTCACTTTCTCTGAGCTGCAACATCTGGATAGCAGCTTGAAAGGCACCAGTGGCATAAAGTGAGAGAAAATGAAGTGTCTGGAATCAAAGCAAGAGCTGAGGCACAGCTTTCTCCCAGAGAGAAAAGCAGACAGAGACCATTGCCCATTTTCTGAACCTGCCCTCACAGAACCACAGAGCAGCAAGTGGGGGGCATATCTGAGACTCCTTCAACTTGGCTAATACCCTTTGTCCTGCCCTGGAGATACCTTGAGACTCCATCCCACCCAACTCATGGGGCCACTGAAGCTGTTAACAGAGACGTTTCCATATGAATGGCTGGTCTTGCCTCACACTTCACAACTTCCAAAATCCTCTCAAACAAGCAACAGTTGGCCTCAGTGAGCTCCCATCCCGCCCCCACCCCACCATACCTCTAGTTAAGTGGCCCCAGACACAGCACTCACAGCCTAGATTTACAGCTTGGCTTCACCCAGGAATTTCCAAGCTCAGCACAAGTAGCAGCCATCTCAGATTGCTTTATAGCTCATGCAGGGTGGCCCTGAGAACACAGGTGGAGGCTGAACTTCACCTGCACCAAGAAATCCCAGAGCCTGCATACCCAGCGAACAGCTACAGACCACGTTGGAGCACTACCACCTTGCCTCTGCACAGCTGATCCTCCACGGAGGGTGGAAGTTGGTGATAAGTGGTCACAGCCAATCCTTGCAGCTTACTGACCTGACTATATCCCTCCGATTGACCAGCCAACAGCAATCAAGGCTCAGCTACAAGAGGAGGGAATACTCAGCCCACACCAAATGTGCACCTCAAGTACCCAGCTTATGTGACAGAGGAGGCTGTGCAACTGGACCCTACAGGATACCTAGTACATTAGGCCACACTACTAAGACATGGAGTCAAAGCAGCTCTACCTAATACATAGAAACAAACACAGGGAGGCTGCCAAAATGAGGAGACATAGAAACAATGCCCAAATGAAAGAAGATCAAAACTGCAGAAAAAAGAGCTAAACAAAATGGAGATAAGCAATCTATTATATGCAGAGTTCAAAACACTGGTTATAAGGATGCTCAAGGAACTTAGTGAGGACCTCAACAGCATAAAAAAAATTGGTTAGAAATGAAGGATACACTAATTGAAATAAAGAACAATTTACAGGGAAACAATAGTAGAGTGGATGAAGCTGAGAATCAAATCAATGATTTGGGACATAAGGAAGCAAATAACAACCACACGGAACAATAAGAAGAAAAAAGAACCCCCCAAAATAAAAATAACAATAGTGTAAGCTGCCTCTGGGACAATTTCAAATTTCAAACATTCACATCATGTGGTGCCCAAAGGAGAAGAGAGAAAAAGCTAGAAATTGGAAATCTATTTGAAAAATAATGAAAGAAAAGTTCCCTAATTTGGTGAAGGAAATAGACATGCAAGTCCAGGATGCACAGAGAGTCCAAAACAAGCTGAATGCAAAGAGGCCCACTCCAAGATATGTCATAATAAAAACTCCAAAGGTTAAAGATTACAGATAAAGAGAGAATTTTAAGAGCAGTTAGTTACCTGCAGGGGAGTTCCCATAATGTCAGCTGATTTCTCAAAAGAAACTTTGCAGGCAAGAAGAGACTGGCAACAAGTATTCAAAGTGATGAAAATCAAGGACCTACAACCAAGATTGCTCTACCCAGCAAAACTATTATTTAGAATTGAAGAGCAGATAATGAGCTTCCAAGGCAAGAACAAACTAAAGGATTTCATCATCACTGAGCCATTATTATATGATCTTCATATAAATTAAAGGTACTTATTTAAGAGAAGTAAGAAGATCAAACTATGAACAATAAAATGGCAAAAAATACATATCTATCAGAAAATGAATCTAAAGAACAAACTAAGCAAGTAGGAAGAACAGAGACAATCATGGACATGGAGAGCATTTTAATGGTTGTCAGATGGGAGTGAGGTGTGGGGAATGGGTGAAGAGGTTGAGGAGATTAAGAAGTGCAAATTGGTAGTTATAGAATATCCATGGGAATGTAAAGTGCAGTATGGAGTAGCCATAGAACTCATACACATGACCCATGGACATGAACGATGGTGTGGGGATTGCCTGAGGGAATGGAGGCTGCTGGGTGGAGGGGGACAAAAGGTGAAAAATTGAGACAACTATAGTATCATTATCAATAAAATAAAATTTTTAAAAAGAATACATGTTTGGACTTCCGGCCAAGATGGAGGCGTAGGCGGACACACTGTGCCTCCTCTCACAACCAAAATTAAGGACAACAAATATTTAGAAACAAGAAAACAACCAGAGCTTATAGAAAACTGAACTGTACGGAAGTCCAACAACCATTCATCCAGACCGGTAAGAGGGGCGGAGTCACGGCAGGAGAAAGTGGAGGTGCGGACCCAGGAACGCAAGCAGCAGCGGCTGGCAGTTCCCAGGTGCACAGGCGGCGGCTGGCGGTCCCCAGGCCCACAGGCAGCAGCTGGCGGACCCCGGGCACAGGGGTGCAACTGTGCAGACCCAGTGAGGCCGCACAAGGCGGCTGGCTGACTGACCAGGTGGTCTCACATTTGAGCGTTCAGACGGTCCAGGCGGAGGGGACTGAATCCAGGAGAGAGCGGAGCAGGCGCCATTGCTCCCTCTCGGGCCCCACCCCCACATACAGTGTCACAACCCAGCGACTGGGCTGCCCCGCACTGGGGAGCGCCAGAGGCTCCACTCTTCACTACGTAACAGCGCGCGCGCGTGCGCAGATAATCCAGGTGAAGGGGAAGCAGCGGAAAAGACCGGAGTCTGGGAGAGAGCGGAGCAGGCGCCATTGCTCCTTCTCAGACCCCGCCCCCACTTATAGCGTCACAACCCAGCGACTGGGCTGCCCCGCCCTGAGGAACACCTAAGGCTCCACCCCCTCACTACGTAATAGCCTTGACCAGACTGAAACCAAAACAACAACAACAACAAAAAAAACCAAAAATGGCTCAAACCGGAAAACAAATAAAAGCCCCAGAGCCAATTCCTCTAAGCAGTGAAGAGATAGCCAACCTGTCAGATGCACAGTTCAAAGCACTGGTCATCAAAATGCTCACAGAATTGGTTGATTTTGCTCACAAACTAGATGAAAAAATGCAGGCTACAATCCGTGAAATGAAGGAAGATGCATGGGGAACTGATAGAGATGGAAGGAAAACTGGGACTCAAATCAATGGAGTGGACCAGAAGGAAGAAACTAACAACCAAACAGAAGACAAGGAAGAAACAAGAATTCAAAAAAAATGAGGAGAGGCTTAGGAACCTCCAGGACATCGTTAAACGTCCCAACATCCGAATTATAGGGGTACCAGAAGGGGAAGAGGAAGAGCAAGTGGAAAACTTATTTGAACAAACAATAAAGGAAAACTTCCCCAATCTGGCAAAGGAAATAGACTACCAGGACGTCCAGGAAGCTCAGAGAGTCCCAAAGAAGTTGGACCCAAGGAGGAACACACCAAGGCACATTGTAATTACATTAGCCAAGATTAAAATGAAGCAGAGAATTCTAGAAGCAGCAAGGGAGAAGGGGACAGTCACCTACAAGGGAGTTCCCATCAGACTGTCAGCTGATTTCTCAAAAGAGACCTTCCAGGCAAGAAGGGGCTGGAAAGAAATATTTGAAATCTTGAAAATCAGGGACCTACATCCAAAATTGCTCTATCCAGCAAAGCTGTCATTTAGAATGGAAGGGCAGATAAAGTGCTTCTCAGATAAGGTCAAGTTCAAGGAGTTCATCATCACCAAGCCCTTATTATATGAAATGTTAAAGGGACTTATCTAAGAAAAAGAAGATAAAACTATGACAGTGAAAAGACAACAAACTCATAGCTATCAAGAACCACACCTAAAACAAAAGCAAACAGCTAGAACAGGAACAGAACCACAGAAATGGAGATCATATGGAGGGTTAGCAACAGGGGTGTGGGAGGAGGAGAGAGGGGGAAAAGGTACAGAGAATGAGTAGCATAGATAATGGGAAAAAAATAGACAGGGGAGGGCAAGAATAGTATGGGAAATGTAGAAGCTAGAAAACTTATGACCCATGGACATGAACTAAAGAGGGGAATGTGGGTGGGAGAGGGTGGGTAGGGTGGAGGGGAATGATGGGGGAGAAATGGGACAACTGTAATAGCATAATCAATAAAATATATTTAAAAAAGGAAAAAAAAAAGGATACATGTTTGTTTATTTTCCTACTACCCATCAAGATTTTCTTCACAATCTGAGTGTCTGCGGCATATTGCTTGCTTGGACAACCTTGAACATGACTTTGAAAATCCTGTGATTCCAAAAGTGACTAGTACATACCAACCACCTTGCTTTATTTTTCAGAAGCTCACTCAAGAAATAACATGATATTCCAAGTACCACTAATATGTTTGTTAAAATGTTAGTTATCTTTAATTTTTAAATTTACTCAGGTGTCAAGGTATCTTGTGATAAGAGAAACTAAAAAAGACCCAACTAGAGCCATTGTCAACTCATCTTTTTTATCTCAAAATTGAGCCCCTTCAATTCCAGGGCTTACAGGCTTTCTAGGTAGGGTGGAGACCTTGGTTCTCTTAGATGTTTGTTCAATGTCTTGCACAACTTGTCTCCTGGCTTATTTCCCTGCAGATAAGAGGTTGTAGATATGGATGTTACTGTATGTATTAGTTCAAAAGACTGGTGCAAAGGATAGGCAGGCAAAGCAGGCACTGACTCATAGAAGTTGTTGTCTGCTTGTGCCCCATGTCCTCCTTTTGAGGGGAGAGCACAGTTCACCAAGTCCAGCTTTTCACATGCCGGCACTGTTGAATTCTTTCTGCATGACTCCAAGTACCTGAACACCTTTCCTGAGTTGATAGCAATGAGCACCCTTGGCATCACCACTGGAAAGGAGTGGTGAGGCTGTGTGAACTACGTGGGCTGTGGTCAGAGCTGAGAATGTATATGGGATCATAAATGTAGTAAGTATCCTCATGACACACAGTCATCATTACTGTTTGCTTGTTGATGCTGGAGTACTACGTGCTGTTCAGGACTATTTCCAAGAATCTATTGTACGTATGTCCCTGGGGCTTAGAAGACATGATGAAAGAGGAATTTGGTATCTTTGCCAAGTCTCCTAAATAATGGAGATAATTTTTTTAGGAGGAAGTGATGTGTTCATTTCAAGGCTGGGAGGGTGGAGAAGGAAGAAGGCAGCCTTAGCAAGTAAGAAAATCCTGCCTGCCCTGGCTGGTGTGGCTAGTGGATTGGGTGCAGCCTGTAAACCGAAAGGCCGCCTGTTCGATTCCTGCCCAGGGCACATGCCTGGGTTGTAGGCCAGGTTTCCAGTTGGGGGCATGTGGAAAGCAACAGATCGATGTATCTCTCACACACTGATGTTTTTCTCCCTCTCTACTCCCTCTTTTCCCCTCTCTCTAAAAGTAAATAAATAAAATATTCTTTTTTAAAAAGGAAAAAGAACATGCTTCCCAAGCCAAGACCAGGTTAGAGCAGACCCTCTAGATCAACAGAAAAGAGGTGAGGACAGCTGCCCTACTTTGTTTCACTGAAAAACTCCTCATCTTAATCTTCATATTCCTGGTTTTCTGCATCACCAAATCCAGCTAGTTTTCTTTCTCTATTTGGTTGTGACCAAATCCTAATAGCTCTATTTCTCCTGATTCTGGAATCCATTTTTCCATCTCCATCTCTCCAGCCATTAAAGTCAGCCTCTTACCACCTCTCCCATGCATTACTATTGAAATACAGTAGCCTCCTAACTGTTCTCCCTGCTCTTAGTCTTGTCCCACCCTACCCGCCCCCTCCCCCATATCTCAGCAAGGGGATCTTTCATGTCTTTTTGTTGTTGGACAATGGAAAGACTTCTGTCAACTCTCGGGATGGACCAGAAGACTTGGAAATTGATTAAAAAAAAAAAAACTGGTGGGGACAGGGATCTCATAGGTCTAGGAACCGTTCAACAATGTTGTCAGTGCTCTGTCCTAGAACGAATGATCAAAGTGATGTGGATAATGAATGAGTGGTCAAAAGTCAGTGTGCGTTCATAGTCTGTTGCTTATAGAAGGGACATCTAAGGGCAGCAGATGATACATGTTATCCCATTGTACTCAGATAGCTCGTTAACTTATCTCTTTCCCCCAATAGACATTAAAGTCTTAGATGGAAGAACCATGTCTTATTCATCTTTGTATACCTGGCCTCTCATAGATACCCATACACACCCATACAATAAATATTTGTTGTATGAAACAGTGAATCAATATCCATCTAAATGAAAGCTGTTTTGTGTAGCCTATAAGTTTTCACAAGTATTTTATGGATCCCATCCCTAGCCATCAGTGATTCTCCCTGACCTAAAACTACTCAACAATAAACTCTAGTACTCAGACAACTCTCCCTCTGGGTGCTCCCAAAGAGAAAGCAACAGAGAGCCAAGAGATTGTGTTTCCTATACAAGATTCTTTCTGCTTCCATCCAACCATCTCTTCTAGCACTGTTTTGGTCTTCGGGAACTCCTAACATGCATTTGTTCCTGGGATGTTTTGTTGTTCTTCATGAGCTAATATCTGACTATCTTATTTGACATAATATAATGAAAAGAATGTGCTTTGAAATCAGATGTAAATTCCAATAGGAATCCACCAATTACTAGCTTTGTGACCCTGAATACCTTTTTAAACCTCTCTGGATCTCAGGTTACACATATGTTCACTGAAAATACTACAAGTATAAATGACACAGATATATGCAATGACAGTTGTCACAATGTTTGTCATGTGACAGGTAGCCAGTGAACATCAATTCTACTCTGCTTTTGTAGATAGAGGCATGAGTGAAGTTAGTTGTACTAGGGTAGGTAATTTGAAATGAAAAGAAAAAGAAAAAGACACAGAAGGTACATACCAATTTGCTCCAATGTGAATCAAAGGCAATTATTAACTTTTTTTTTCTGAACTATATACAACATACCAAAGTTCTAAAACATGTAACAAATGGGCTTAAGGGGGAAACAAACCCATATGTTTCTAAAACAGCAACAGAATTAGCCCTGGCTGGGTTGCTCAGTTGTTTGGAGTGTCATCGTCCTGTCACCAAAAGGCTGTGGGTTCCATCTCCAGTCAGGGCACGTACCCGGGTTTCAGGTTCGATTCTCTGGTTGGGGCACATGCAGGAGACAACCGATCAATGTTTCTCTCATCAGCCTTTCTCTCCCTCCCTCCCTCCCTTCCTCTCTCTAAAATCGATCTTTCGGCATTGATTACGAAAAAACAAAATACATCCTTAGGCAAGGATTACAAAAAACAAACAAACAAAAAAGAAAAAACAGCAACAGAATTAGATATTCCCCAAACTAGGACCTACACAGGCATGACATTAAAATGGAAGAGATTTCTTCTGTAGTGTGTGTTATTCTGTTCCACTCTGGGATGCACTGGGGTGAAATCCTGGGTTGTTAGCTTGTATCACCTGAGATGTGACTTACAAGGAAACCCTGAGAGAGAATAGATCAAAGATTGGGGTGTCAGCAAGCACTCAAAAGAGTAAGTTGCCTAGGGGGTGCTGGGTGGGGGTTTCTGCCCAATTACCTATCCCCACTTCTATGGCGCTCTCATTTTTCTTGGTTGTTATTTGTCTCACCAATAAAAGGATATTTAAAATGAATTACATATGTTATAATTATATAATAAAACATTTTGAGAGAGGTCAGTCTAGAAAAGGAATTAAAGAAACATTATTGGCTATCACTGTATCTTTGTCTTCTCTTCCCATTAAAAAGTATCACAAGTAGAAAATCCAAGGTACTGTAGTAGATATATTATTTGAGATTTTCCTCAAATTAAATAAAATGTATTGATCTGAAAAGGACCGAAACCAACATAACAGCTCTACAATGTCCACTCCACCTGTCTCCAATGTCATGGTTTTTACCCATTTTTCTCTTCTGTGAAATTCTAAGCTGCTCACACACCCCTGCTGGTTCATGAGGAGGAGGTTGTGCTGTCCTGGTGTGGGAATGCCCAGTGTGTTCATTCATGGTTTGGGGGACAGGAAGCATGAGGCAGAACCAGAAGATAATGGGTTAAAAATAGCATAAGCCACTCTAGGCCTCTGCCTTTAGGACTGCACCACCTCTTCCCCACTAAGGGGAAGCCCCACGAAGACTGAGGAGAGAGAGACCCTTGATTTTCCTTTGGAAAACTCCTTTTCCTCTACAAAGAAATGGCTAGCAATCATGGTGTCTTCCCATCTTCTGGTGAAGGGGAGGCTGGTGACATACCTGAAGCTAGGACTATCAGACTCTTGACCTGGAATTTTGATATTGAAAGAAATGACACAAAAACTGAAAATTGTTCTAAATCATTCACTCTGGTACCAATGGCCTAAGAAACAGTTATTCCTGACACCTGAGTTCCTGAAGCTTCTCGTACTGTTAAAAAGTACAGCTTCTCAGCTTCTCCTTCTGTTCTGTGAGAACCTCTAGATCCTTGCACTAGGCAATGCCAAAGGTCAGAATTTGGAGGTAGGGAGAGTCACTTGAAGTCAAACATTTACTAAGGCACCAAACTGAATTTTACTTCAGCCATTCAAATCCCAAACGCTGGCTTTATGGCACAAGACTGGGAAGGCACAGAGCTCCTGAGTCAGCTTTGCCAGGGTAAATTTAGTTAAAACACCAGATTCTCTAGCTGTGCCATTGCAATTCAAATAAGCCCCTTGGATTCTAGGAAAAGGTCAGCGCTGCTGCTCTAGGTGGGTAAATTTAAATGGGTCTTGTAAGAGGCAGCACCCAAGCCGCATTATACAATTACATAACAGATGATGACGGAAAAGCTGCCCCTGCAGTGAGGTCAATTGGCATTTAAAAAATCACTGTGTGGGAACACTTTCAAACCACAACCCTCCAAGAGGAGCCTACATTTCCCAGAAAATCCTCATTCCTTCATTTAGGCAGCAATTTTAAAGTCAGCTGGAACCCCTCTTTCAGCACGGCAGCAACTGAGAAAGAATCAGACTAGATTTTTCTTTCCTATAAGCAGCCTCTCCTGTGCAAGGCATTTTGTATCCCTGAGATGTCACACTCTTTTGAAGTTATTTTCAGCTTTGGTTTGAAAAGCAACCGAAATCAGCAATAACCAGCCTTCTCTGCATGGAGTTGAGGGAGTCAGAGGGCACCAGGGAAAGTAGCGCATAGTTCCTTAAACATTTACCTCAACCTATTGAAATTTCTTCTTTCATTGTTTGTTTTTGTTGTGGGTGCCACTCCAGCATCCTAATGGGGAAGAACCTTTATGCATTCTTTTATTCAATAAACTTGTTGAATGAGTACCTATTAAATGTCAGGCACTATAGGCTGCACCAGGCACATGCAGTAGGCAAGCAAGCCACCTGGGAGGACCTGGTATTCTAATGGAGGGAGACAGAAGCAAACACCATGATTTCAGATCTGCATGGCCCACAGACAGCCCTTGGGTCTAACTAATGGAAGAAGAGGATTCCTATGTCCTTGCTTTCCAGGTGGAAATTGTTGTTTGCGTGAAATAGCAATTAGTTAGACAAACACTTTAAACAAGGAAAATCAAGACAGGAAATTGTTGACCTCAAATACATTCAAAGAAGGAAAATCTTTCAAGGAAGCTTTACTTTTAATGATTTATTTCAGTATTTCTTTGTTCTCTTGTGGAATCTTTTAACAAATACCTTCATTGGTGTGATGCGGGATGATTTTACAGAGTCCTTTCTGCATGTGATCTCATTTGGTCCTGAGGGAAGGAGGAAGCAGGTGTTACTGTGATTTCACAGATGAGTAAACTGAGGCTCACAGGACTTTGCTCCTGTTCTCAGCTGGCTTACGTGTGACTAGATGCCAGCCTTTCCCCTTGCCTGGTCAGCACCAAGACACTTCTCCTCCTTCCAACTTACTCATCACCATCATTTTCTTCTATCACAGAATGCCCCATGGCTGTAGGTTTGATTGAAATTAGCTGTAATATTTTGACTGGGACCCAGAACATTCCCCCCTCCATCTCTCTCTCTCTCTCTCTCTCTCTCTCTCTCTCTCTCTCTCTCTCACACACACACACACACACACACACACACTTCTAGAAAGTACATACCCCTGTAATTTGCTACATCATTTGTCCAAAGTTGTTATTTAAAAAAAATTTTTCCCCTGGCTCACGGACCATTCAAGAAAAGAACCAAGTTTCCAGTGGGCCATTTGCTTTCCTAGCAGGGAAGGTCATAGGAAGTGACCCAGAGAGGACAGAATGCACCTAATTATTGTTTTGTATCCAAAACACTAAACGCAGAAATACTGATGCCATATTAATAACAGCAGCCTCTGAATTTGTAATAAAAAACTGAGTTGTCCATGAACCATCTGCATAATTCATCCATCCTTATAAAAATTTGATCAATTTGGTGAAAAGAAGATGGAAACCATTACAAATAAACCATTTGTTATAATAATACAGCTGCCTGTACTACTGAAAGTTAACATTTTATCTAACATCCATTACAAATCAGACCTTACGCTAAGTGTTTCATGCAATTATCTAATTTAAACTTTACCCCACCTTTTAGGTAGGTGCTATTTTTTTGTGAGTTGTTAGAATTCTTATTTAGTTGAATATTTTAGAACAACAAAATTTATAAGGTATCCATTGTGAACTATTGGTTCTAATTCTTTGATTTATATCAATTACAGTTTACCAAAGGGCATGTGTTTTGCTTATTTTTTATTTTTCAGTTATAATTGACATTCAATATTATATTAGTTTCAGGTTAAACATTTATATGACTTACAAAGTGATGCCCCTGATAAGGCTAGTAGCCATGTGACACCGCATGCAGTTGTCACTATATTATTGACTATATTCCTTAGGCTGCAATTTACATCCCTGTAACTATTCTGTAACTGCCAGTTTGAACTTCCTAACCCCTTCATCTTTTGCACCCAGCCCTCCAACTCCCCCCTTCCATCTGGCAACCATCAGTTTGTTCTCTGTATCAATGAGTTTATTTCTGTGTTGTTTATTATTTTTTAGATTCCACATATAAATGAAATCATGTGGTATTTGTTTTTCTCTGACTAATTTCACTTAGCACAATGCCCTCTGGGTCTATTCATGTTGTTGCAAATGGTAAGATATTATTCTTTTTATATCCAAGTAATATTCCATTGTATATAGGTACAACTTCTTTATCCACTCATCTATCAATGAACACTCAGGTTGCATCCATATTTTGGTTATTGTAAATAGTGCTGCAATGAACATAGGGAATGCATCTTTTCCAAATTATTATTATTTTATTTCTTTGGATAAATAAGCAGAAGTAAGCTTTTTGGGTCTTATGGTACTTCTACTTTTAATTTTTTGAGAAATCTTCATACTGTTTTCAGTAGTAGCTGTACCAATTTGCAATCTCACCAACAGTACACGAAGGCTCCCTTTTCTCCACATCCTCATCAACACTTGTTGTTGACTTATTGATGATACCCATTCTGACAGGTATAAGGTGATATCTCACTGTGGCCTTAGTTTACATTTATCTGATTAGTGATGTTGAGCATCTTTTCATGTGTCTACTAGTCCCTTGGGAGAAATATCTGTTCAGCCCTTCGGCCCATTATTTAATTGGATTGTTTGTCTTTTTGGTGTTAATTGTAATAGTTCCTTATATATTTGAATACTAACCCTTTATCACATGTATCATTGAAGAAAATCTACCATTCAGTAGGTTTTTGTTTCATTTTGTTGTTAGTTTCTTTGCTATGCAAAAACATTTTAGTTTGATATAGTACAATTTGTTTATTTTTTCTTTTATTTCCCTTGCCTGAGGAGACATAATCCACAAAAATATTACTAAGAGCAATGTCAGACAGTTCACTGCCTATGTTTTCTTCTGGGGGTTTTATGGTTTTAGATCTTACATTTAAGACTGTGATCCATTATGTGTTCTTTCATGTATTATAGAGTAAGAAAGTAGTCTAGTTTCTTTTCTTTTCTTTTTTTTTTTTTTTTTTTTGCCTATGTCTGTCCAGTTTTCCCAACACCATTTATTGAATGGATTGTTTTTACCACATTGTAATTCTGTCTCCTTTGTTATAGAGTAATTGATCAAATAGGCATAGGTTTATTTCTGGGCTCTCTATTCTGTTCTTTTGATCTATATGTCTGTTTTTATGCCAGTACTATGCTGCTTTGATTACTATAGCCTTGTAGTATAGTTTGAAAACAGGTAGTATGAAACACCCAACTTTGTTCTTATTTCTGAAGATTGCTTTGGTTATTCAGGATGTTTTGAGGTTTCATATAAATTTTAAAGCTTTTAGTTCTAAAAATAATCCCATTGATATTTTGACAGGAATTGCATTGAATCCATAGATTTCTTTGGATACTATGGACATTTTAATGATGCTAAGTCTTCCTATACATTGAGCACAATGTATACTCTCATTTATTTGTATCTTCTTCAATTTCTTTCTTCAGTGTCTATATTTTTTAAATACAGGTCTTTAACCTTTTGGTTTAAATTTATTGCTAGTTATTTTACTTTTGATACAATTACAAAATGAAATCATTTTCTTAATTTCTCTTTCTGATAGTTCATTATTGGTGTATTAAATGTAACCAATATCTGATACTAATTTGTGTCCTGCAACTTTACTGAATTCATTTATTAGTTATAATAGTTTTTGGTTGAATCTTTAAGGGTTCTCTCTATATGGCATCATGTCATCTGGAAATAATGAAAGTTTTACTTCTTCCTTTCCAGTTTGGATTCCTTTGATTTCTTCTTGTTGTCTGATTGCAGTGGCTAGGACTTCCAGTGCTATACTGAATAAGGGAGGTGAAAGCAGACATGCCTGTCTTGTTCCTGATGTTAAGAGAAATGCTTTTAGTTTTTCCTCATTGAATATGATGTTAGTTGTGGGTTTGTCATAAAGGACCTGTATTGTGTTTGGGTATGTTCTCTCTATTCCCACTTTGCTGAGAGTTTGTTTTTTTTTCATAAACCAATGCTGGATTTTGTCATATTGTTTTCTGCATCGATTGATAAGACCATACAATTTTTACCTTCATTGTGTTTATGTGGTGTATCACATTAATTAATTTGCATATATTGAACCAAACTTGCATCCCAGGAATAAATACTAGTTGATCATAGTGCATAATCTTTTTAACATATTGCTAAATTTGGTTTGCTAATATTTTGTTGAGGATTTTTTCAACTATATTCATTAGGGATATTGCCCTGTAAATTTTTTTATTTGTAATGCCTCTGGTTTGGGGAGCAGGGTGTGTTGACCCCCTGAAATGATCATGGAAGGCTTTTCTCCTTGGAATAGTTTGTGAAGGATAGGTGTTAATTCTTTGAATGTTTGGTAAAATTCATCTGTGAAGGAATCTGGTCTAACACATGTGTTCGTTGGAAGGTTTGGGTTTTTTTCATGATTTGATTTTGTTTGTAGTTATAGGTCTGTTCAGATTTTCTGTTTCTTCCTGAATTAGTCTTGGAAGATTGTATGTCTTTAGGAATTAATCCATTTCTTCAAAATTGTCTAATTTGTTGGCATATAATTGTTTGTTATAGTTTCATATAATCCTTTGTATTTCTATTGTATCAATTGTCCCTTCTCTTTCATTTCTGATATTATTTACTTACTTAGATACTTTCTCTTCTTTTCTTGATAAGTCTGCTTAAAGGTTTATCAATTTTATCTTTTCAAAGAGCAATCTCTTAGTTTTATTGATCTTTGTATTTTTTTAGACTCCATTTTGTTTATTTCTGCTCTGATCTTTAATTTTTCTTCCTTTTACTTATTTTGAGCTTTGTCCTTTTTTTCTAGGTTTTTTTTTAAGGTTTGAGGTTAGATTGTTTATTTGAGTTTTATTTGTTTCTTCCTTTACTGCTCTTAATTTCCCTCTTAAAAGTGCTTTCTCTGTGTAGCGTAGATTTTGGGTTGTTGTGTTTTCATTTTGATTCGTTTTAAGGTATCTTTTGATTTTTTTCTTGATCTCATTGTTAACCCACCCATTATATAGTAGCATGTTACTTAGCCTTCATGTATTTGTGTTTTGCAGTTTTCTTCTTGTAACTGCTTTCTAGTTTCATACCATTGTGGTTGGAAAAGATGCTTCATTAGATTTCAATCTTTTAAATGTATTGAGATGTGTTTTGTGTCCTAACATGTGCTCTATCCTGGAAAATGTTCCGTGTGCACTTGAAAAGAACGTATATTTTGCTGCTTCAGGGTGACATTTTCTGAAATATATAAATTAAATCCATCTGGTCTAGTGTATCATTTAAGGCCACTGTTTCCTTGTTGATTTTCTATCTGGAGGATCTACCCGTTGATAGTAACAGGGTGTTAAAGTACCCAACAAGTTATGTCCATCAATATTTGTTTTATATATTTAGGTGCTCCTAAATTGAATGCACAAATGTTTACAAGAGTTATGTCCTCCTGTTAGATTGATCACTTTATCATTATGAAATGGTCTTATTTTTCTTTTGTTATCGACTTTGTTTTAAAGTCTATTTTGTCTGATATAAGTTTGCTACTCCAGCATTTTTTGTTTGCATTGGCACAAAATATCTTTTCCCCTCCCTTTACTCCCAGTCTATATATGTCTTCCAATCTAAAGTGAATCTCTTGTAGACAGTATATATAAGGGTCTTGTTTTCTTATCCATTCAGCCACCCTGTGTCTTTTGATTAGAGCATTTAATTCATTTACATTCATAGCAATCATCGATAAATATGTAGTTATTGACACTTTATTATTCATGTTTAAGATTTTTCCCTTCTTCTTAAAGAAGTCTCTTTACCTTTTTTTTTTTTTTTTTTTGTAATACTAGTTTGGCGATGAACTCCTTTAGCTTTTTCTTGTCTGGGAAACAATTTATCTTTCTTTTGATTCTAAATGATAGCCTTGAGGGGTAGAGTAATCTTAGTTATATGTTTTCCTTTTCATATTTTGAATATTTTGTGTCAGTCTTTCTGGCCTGCAAAGTTTCTTTTGAGAAATAATCTGACAGTCTTATGGGAGTACCCTTGTAAGTAACTTAACTGCTTTTCTCTGGCTGCTTTTAAGATTCTCTCTTCGTCTTTAACTTTGGCATTTTAATGGTAATGTGTCTTGGAGTAGGCCTTTTTGGATTCATCTTGTTTGGTACTCTGCACTTCCTAAACTTGTATGTATATTTTCTTCACCAGATTAGGGAAGTTTTCAGTCATTGTTTCTAGTCCCTTGCTTTTACTCTTCTTCTTCTGGTACCCTTATGATGTGACTGTCATTATGCTCGATATTGTCCCAGAGGTCCCTTAAACTATCCTAATTTTTTTAAATTCTTTTTTCTTTTTGCTGTTTCAATTGGGTGTTTTCTGTTACCTTGTCTTCCAAATTACTGATTTGATCCTCTCCTCCCTCCAACCTATTGTTGATTTCTTCTAATGCATTCTTCATTTCTGATTGGTTCTTTTTTAATGGTTTTTACATCTTTTTTTTCATGTTTACTATCTCTTTGTCGAAGTTCTCACTGAGTTGATCTAGTCTTCTTCTGGGACCATTGAGAATGCTTATAACCAGTGTTTTCAACTCTGGTACATTGCTTGCCTCCATTTCATTTCGTTTTTTTCTGGAGTTTTGTTCTGTTCTTTCATTTGGGTTAGGTTTCTTTGCCTCTGCATTTTGGCCACCTCCTTTTATTTGTCCCTATGTATTAGGTAGATCTGCTACATCTCACAGTCTTGGCAGGGTAGCCTAATGAAGTAAGTATCCTTTGAGGTCCAGTGGTGCAGCCCTCCTGGTCACCTGACCCAGGTGCTCCAGAGGTGTCTCTGCGTGGGTTGTATGTGCCTTCTTCTTATTGTTTGCTGTTGGCACACTAGTGGTAGGATTGATACTCAGTCCAATTGACTGGCCAGTGAAGACTGGTCTTGACTACAGCAGAAAAACTGTTATGCAGGGGCTGATCCCATGGAGCAGGGTTTGCTTTCACAGGGCTCTGGTGCCTGCTGAGTCCACGCTTTGGGTGTGTCATGTGTGGAGCTAATTGGGGGGTACTCTGTTGTGGTTTGAAGTCAGCCATCGGGTATGTCGGTTCAGAGGTCTCTTGGGAGAGGCTCACATGTCAGTCAAAGTCAGCCACTGCCTGTGCTCAGCTCAGACCCAACTGATAGGAGCACCAAAGTGATCTTTAGTTGGTTACCTGTGCTGGGCTTGGAGGTGCCTGGGAGAGGCTATGCTGTGATCTGAGGCCAGCTGCCACTGGTGCCAGGCTTGGGGCCAGTTAGCAAGAGGTACAGGGCACACTGAAGTCAGCTGCTTCTTGTTTGGAAGGTGTGGACTCTTCAGATGTTTTAGGGAAGTTTAAAGTACAGATTGAGAGGCCAGCCACTTGGGAGGAACATCCACTGACAGAGGTTTGGTACTGTGCGTAAGTTGAGAAGGGCAAGGTTCTCAGGGAATTACCATGGTGGGGTGAGTTGTGTCAGCCAGGTTGATGGAGACTCTGAGAATTGCCTCCTGCCTGTACCTGTAGACTGGGAGATTGGAGAGCTCAACAAAGGAACGACGGCACCTATGCAGCCGGGTATGCTACTGGGACCCCTCACTCCTCAGGGGGACATCCGTAGCCAAGATATCCTTTCAGATTCTCAACCACTGCACATGAGTGTGGGACCAGCCTGTTTTGTATATCTGCCCCTCCTATCAGTCTCAATATGGCTGCTTCTTTATATTCTTAGTTATAGTTCTGTTCAGCTAGGGTTCAGGTGGTTCTCAAGGGTGGTTGTTCTATCGTTTAATTGTAATTGTGATGTAGTTGTGGGAGGAGGTGAGCACCATATTACCTACTTCTCCATCTTGACAGGAAGTGGGTAGGTGCTATTATTATAACCATTTCACAAGTGAGAAAATTGAAGTTCTCAACGGGTTAACTGTTTTACTCAACAATACATAGCTACTTAGGGGTGGAGCTAGTGCTCAAAACCAGGGCTGTCAGACTGCAGAACGCTCTTTTCTGTTTACTGTTAAAATTTAGGAGTGCAGATTATTAGAGTTAGGTCTTAGTCCACTCCCTATTTTATGCAAGAGGGAGCAGAGGCCCTAGCAGATTAAGGATTTGCTTAAAGTCACACAATATGTTTTCAACAACAGAATGAGACTTATTTCTGCATTGTCTTTCCCAACTGAAGAAAAGCTATAATGAGGCTTTGGGTATTTGCCTATCAGTTTACAGAGGAATATGTTTTGAGAGTTTGAGTCAGGAATAACCATGCCATGTAAAGTGGAATCTTTGCAATCTTATACTCAAGACCCCAATTGCGAGGCTGTCTATTAAGTTATGAGAAACATTTCTAAACAATTGCAAACAAGCCATATTCCAGTAGGAGTCTCCAATTCCACCTGGATCTGCTCCGATAAGAGCAAATTTGGAGAACAATTATCTGTTTCATAATGCGTATTTATCTCAAGCTTCCAGGGGAGTCATCTTTGAAAAACTCATAAGCAGAAAGTTAACTTGTAATAAACTGATGGTGAAGCTGCAGGTTTTATTACTTTTATTGCTTTGGCTGTTTTTCTTCTTCTTTTTTCTTTGAAGAGCTCAATAAACCATGCTGAATGTTAACAATCCATTAGCTCTAAAGAAAACATTTTTAGCTCCCAGAAAATTCATTTTACCTCCCAAATTTGAACCTGTAAACACGAAAGCATTTTGTCTTATAAAAAGGCTTAGCAGTAGTTGTTTCCACAAGATTAGCCCCATTGATCTGCAGCACCTGTGTTTCTAGAAAATGTAGGACATTATCAATTTTTTACCATTTGTCCAGGAAGCTATGCTTGGACTAATGTTATTTATCCAGCTGGGTATACTGACGAGAACAGAGAAGATCAAAGCAAATGCAGATTGCATAACATCTGAGATCTGTCCTGACAATCAATCAAGCCTGAAGCATATGAACCTGATTACAAAGTGCCTTCTTATACACCCTTTTAGGGTACTGATAAAGCAGAAGGCATGGCTACCTGTACTGGCCATAAGCCACTTCAAGGATTCCTATGACCCTTTTTTACATCATTCTGTAGTTCTACTTAGTTTTCTGGCACAGTGAACACACCGTAAGCACAAGATGAAAACCCTAACTATTTGCAGCAATAGGACCCTTAGGGTTGTTAAAAACAAACAAACAAAAAAAGGATGTGGGAAGAAGAGGGAGGTGCATGCCACCCCCAGTGGGCCTGCTTTAGCCCTCTCTGCAGGGAAGAAGGCTGGGCAGCTACACCCCCAATTCTGTCCCCTCCTCCTGCACTCACCCTAACAGCAGGAAGGGAGCAGAGAGAACAGGAAAAGACACTCATAGGGGAAACAGCGCTTGCAGTCTGTGTTTAACCTCGGGTATTCAATGAAGGCATGAAGGCTGGGGATGGGAGGCACAAAACAGGAAGAGGAAAAATACAAGATGGTTTGGCAAGCAGAATAATTTGAAAGAGAAATAAAAAAAGAAAAGAAAAAAGCCAAAACCACAGGCTGCATTTACCTGAGAAGCAAAAACCCAAAGGAAGCAATTTTAACTAGAACAATGCAAAAGTGGCAAGTGGGGAGAAGCCCTAGCCCCCCTCCCCCACCCCACAACACCAAACCCAGCCTCCTTCTAAGCTGGTCAAGGACTGCTCTCTCACTGACACTGGGTCTCACCCAGCTGCTTGGGAAGGAGCTTGCATGAAGAAGGTGGAAAGGAAGAGATTGCAGAGAACCTGCTGGCATGCTGCTTCTCTTTCTGAGTTTGAGAGCTTCTCAGAGAACTTTAAAGGCTGACAGCTAAATTTAATCAGGGTTAAATCAGCAAAATGAAGGTGATGTTCTTATGCAACACAAATGAAAAGTGATTCTGTTGGTACTTTCCCTACAAGGTAATGGTACAGACTCCTAGGAGCAGCCCCGCAGTTTGGAAATGTTATGAATTCAGGGCAGGCAGGAAATGTGAAAATCTGGTTCATTGCTAGTATTGTCTTCTGGGGACTTCAGGCCTGTAGGTTAAACAGGCAGGACTCCACAGCTGGTATTCTGTAATGACAGCGCTTGTTCACGTGCTCGCTCTCAGTTCAGAACAGGTCTTCATACATGGCACCCTAACTGCATTCTGTGTTTAAGACAGCTGTTTTTGTCTTAGGAACTCCTGTGTTCTGCAAAAGGAGCTTGCATAAACCTTACAGCCAGGGGCTTAGACCGAATAAAACACACGTTTGTTTCAAGAGAGTTCAGTGATCTGATTTTGTGCCAGTTTAATTATTTTAGAAAATGTATAGGTCCAGTTCTGGTTCACACTGACTTACCGCATGATTTATTTTCTTTAAAGATAAATGTCACGGACCCTTGTCAAAATGTGATAAGAAGCAGTTTACCTCAGTAGCTGTCCTCCCTAAAACCCGGAACCCCTGTAGGAACATGAGAAAAACATGTGGTAAGCCCAAATGGAAAACGGGCCTATAAATTGCCTGGACAGGGTTTCTCCCACTGTCAAGGTCACCAAAAACAAGGGGGCTGGGGTGCAGAATCTGTCACAGTCTAGAGGAGCCTCAGGAGACAGGACAATGAAAGTAACAT
The DNA here is from genome assembly GCA_039655065.1 of Glossophaga mutica. Classification (NCBI taxonomy): domain Eukaryota; kingdom Metazoa; phylum Chordata; class Mammalia; order Chiroptera; family Phyllostomidae; genus Glossophaga; species Glossophaga mutica. The sequence continues at coordinate 84,084,171 of CM077304.1, forward strand.
GGCGTTCTGGATGGGATGCTGGGGAAGAAAAAGACACGAGCTCAAAACTAAGAAAATCTGAGTAAGGTATGGGCTTAGGTGAATAATAATGTGTCATTTTTGTTTCCTTAGTTATAACATATGTGTCATGCTGATACAAGATATTACCAATAGGGAATACATGGGAACTCTCTGTACTATGTTCACGACTATTTTTGTGACTCTAAAACTATTCTAAAATTGTTTATTAAAAATAAATGTTAGCAGTTAGTTTGGTTATTGGTTCTGCAAAATCCAATCATTTGAGTTTATTTTAGGTTTCTATTCATGGTGGGTTTAAACGCTCATTCCTAATGTCCCAGTGTATTTTTAACCAAGAGGAAAATTGAAACATAGATAGGACTGAATTCAAAGTGAGAGTGATGTGATAAAGGAGACCTTTCTCTTCTAGAACTCATCTACTTGGTTCTCCACTGAAGCACTGGCCTGTGGGTCTTGCCCAACTACCTCCTGCCGGGATGCTGAGAAATAAAGGAGTTTCAAGTATTACCTTTTAAAGAGTCTATGCATTTTAATAGGATATTTTGGAGCAGGGAAAACAGGTCCTGGCGATGGTTTTATAATGATGGGATGCTCCTCCAAAAAAGACGCGGTTGGCTGGGGATACAGAATGGCTCCACTTGTCCTCTGTTGGTCCTCACTGGGTCAGCCTCTACTCAAATGACACAGAGTCAGCCAGTCAGTATTAATGTAGTAGTGTCCATCCTGATTCCTAAGGTCATGACTTCCCAGAGTCCATCAAGGATAACGTGACTTCTCATCTCAGGCATGTGATAACGTCAGTGTGGGAGTGAGTCCTGGGGTCCATGACAACAGGAGACTGCAGCTGGCCTCAAAGAGATGAGCTGTAACTTGCTTTTTGGTCTTTGATAACCTGTGATATTTCTGCCAACTATTTCACCAAGTTCTGCAACTGCTATAATGAGAACATGACAGACTTTGGACTCATAAAGTCCTGAGTTCAAGTCCTCACTTCCAAGTTTGCCACTTTCTGGCTGTGTAGCCCAGGTCAAGGTACTACTTAATCTTGCTGATCTTCAGGTTTTTTATCAGGAACCATAACGATGATCATAATCCTGCTTTGATGGATTGTAGGGAGGATTAACTACATAGAGGGTATGAGAGTCCCTTGCCCAATGTCTGGAATATAGTAGATGCTGAACAAATATTCTCCCCCCTCCCCTTTTCCTTTCTTCCTCACAGAACTAGGACAGTGGGCGCAGGCACAGTCTGGGCGGCTCGGCCCCTTTCACAAACGGTTCTCTCTGTTCTCACGACATTAGCATTTCTAATAGGATCAGAAATTCTGCTAATTCCTAGATTATTAATTCTGAAGTGTGCAAATAACTTCTTCTGATTTGTACAGAATCAAAAGCACTTCATGCTCTTTTAAGGTACACATTTATCATTATGTTGTTGTTATTCAGTGGAAAGGTCCGATTTTATCCCACCAGGAATTGTCTGAGCAGCCCTCTTGCTGGACAATGAAGGTAAATGGAACCCGGGAGCTGTGCAAAGTGGACACTACAGAGGGTTGTTTAAAATAGGACAGGAACCATCTGCTAACAGGATGCCTTGCAAAAGATGCCGCTGTACCTTGGGTAAAATTGTGGAAACAAATGCTTAAGAAGCAAGGTGCCTAAGGAGGCCAAGAGTGGTGGGGAAAAGGAAGCAAAAAGTAAAATATTAATAAAATAAAACCAAAGGCAAGTGCCTAGGCAGGGTGAACAAGAAGAACCCTCAATACAGAGCCAAGCTGAAGGTGAAAAGGCTGAGGAAAGTTCTGATCTGAAAAACCCTGAGAGGGACTCAGGCGCACTGGGCATTTATACTTCTGCATGGCAGCACCTTCATTGTAAACGGGTGTCTGTGGTGCTAAGTGTGGCAGTGTGTGTGCTCTAGCATGCCTTGTCCCAGCAGTGTGCCCTGCCGAACTGTTACACCTCGTGGATATGACAAAGCTTCAGCCTTTCTGTAAACCAAACCAGCATTAAAGCCAACTGACCAAACTTTTACTATCGTCATTATTATTCACAGTCTGCATTATAACATTGCAGTAAGAGCTGTCAAGCAAGTCATTGCTTAGATCAAATATGATTGAGAGGAATTCCGTGGAGATGTTTATATATTTGACCCAAATGGGTATTCTGAACCATTGTGGGGAGAATACATAGATTTTAATGGTTTAACAGCTATTATTTTGCTGGATTATTTTAGACAACTTTTTAATCAAACATATTCATGTTTATGGTGAGAAATTTTGACAATGAGGACCAGCTAAATCAATAAATATCACTCACTATGCCATTAACTAATAACAATGCTTTTTTTCTTTTTATTTTAAAATTGTATTTATATTTTCAATATAAAAGTTAATAAAAATGTGAAAGAGAAGAAAAATCCATAATTATTCCACCTTAACTACTATTAGAACTTTGGTAAATATTTTTTCAGGTACTTTTTTCCATTTCTATGAATAATATTCCCTCTTTATCATGGCTGCAACCAGACTGTGTATATGATTTAGAATCATGACATTTTTTTCCCTCATTGCCACAAGTTTTTTTCCAGGGTTACAGGATTTCTCTTCAAAACCTTTATTTCAAGGGGAACCCTGAAATCAAAGAATAGTTACACTGTTGCTCACATTTTACTATTCCCCTAGAGTAGGGATTTAGTTTGTTTCCAGATTTTTGTTATTAGAAATACCATGGTATCAAAGTAGTACTACCATAACAAAATTTTTCAAAGATCTTGGAAATGGTGCTGTTATGTTACCTCAAGTTGTTCCTATTTGTCAAACAGACATTTATTGAGTGCAGGTGCTGGGACATGAATAAGATACAGGTCCTGTATGCAGGAGACTGCCATGGAGACAGGATGTGGAGGAGACAAATGCTTATACAACATATTTTAATTCACCTTGAGAAGTACAATTACAGAAGGAAGGGCCAGGCCCTATGGGCTAACGTGTAAAAATCATTTGCACTGTACCTGGCACATAGTAAGTGCTCAAAAACAAAGTGACAATGACGATGATTTGAGCCATCACGTTTCCGAAAGAATCATTTAACTGCTGGTTTCCATGATTCATATTCAGGGAAAAGTAAATAAAGTCAAGAGAGCAACAAAAAATACTCTTTGAATTATAAAAATCAGTGATAACCCATGCATGCTCAGACTATACCAGCAAAGAGCAAAGATTATCAAGCTCCTTCTGATTGCTACAATAAAGTTCCTTACGGAACAAAAACTCCCTCCATGGAGATGTTCTAATGGCATGATGTCACCCTCGCCGAAATGGTGTCAGATGGAAGGACTTGGTTGTTCTGAATGACGTGGCTTAGATAGCTATTTTCAGATAAAAGCTAGGTCAGTTTTGTTGTAATTCTATTTCTTTTTAAAATTATGTGTATATTAATATAATATGATATAGTGTAATATAAAACTTTTTGGGTCAAGGCAGATGTGGGAACTCTAAAATTTTCCACAGGTAGGGTTTTCTGCTTGTCATTCCCCATTCCCACCATTGCCTTCAGCAGCCAGGTCTGCAGACCTGAACAATGGTTAATGTTTAAAAAGGTACAGCATGTTCTGATTAGCAGCCCTGCTCGTTTCCTCTTCCTGATGCTGTTGCTGTGATTGCAGGGCTCAAGTGAGGCCTTTCATTACATGAGAACACAGAAGACATGATGCTCAAGTCGTAATAAACGTGAGATTAGAGTTGCTTGAAGATAAAGGACTTGCAGCCTTAAGGAAAACTTGAATTGGCTTGGGCCTCTGTGGGGAAAGTTTGCCTGTAGTACATGGAAATAATCCATGGCCACCATGGAAATATACATAAGGGTTTCAGAGAGGAAATGAAGGAACTGCTGCATTAGACTGAAAGTAGACAGGAACGTAAATGAGCTGAATGTAGATTCTCTGGTGAGAATGTGATGAGAGCACTGCGGGCGTTGGCTTGTCTGATCAGCTATGGGAGTGGGAAGAATCACGTGGTCTGCCCATCACATCTCGAACACAAAGTGCTTTCCAGTCCCTCAACTGTGCTCCTTCTTCTCTTACTAATTTCATCCTTGTTAATGCCCCGTGCAATGATCCATGAGAGCAGCACAAGGCAGCTGCTGACATTTCCCGTAAGTATTATGCCAAGACTTCTTCCTCCCAATCCAATTAGCTCCACGTCTTTCAAACTTTACTCAGCATTTCTCCAAGAAGCTTTCCCTGATTACCCTGTAGTCTTTTATCATCACCAACCCTCAGCAGTTCTTTGTCAATAGATTTGCTATCTCACTATGGCTGGGTATTGTGCTTGGCACTGGGCTGGGTCCTGGGGCTACACAATGAGTAAATCCAAGTCATTGCCCTCATGGAGGTCACAGTCCATACACACACAGTCTCATCAAATGTGATGATAAGGGCAATGGCCTAGTAGGCATGCAGAAACATGAAGACATTCATCCTCCCGGGACTCAGAGGCTTTCTGGAAAATGTGAGTCGTCTGGGATGGGGAGAAGCTGTGCAGGTAGAGGGAGGTGGCCAGGGGAGGCATGGACGGTGTGTGCAGTGGGTGGTGGAGGCCAGGAACAGGTGTGACAGGCCCTGTGTTCCAAGTTGTGCGCAGGTGCATTAGTAATCTTCCACACGCTGAAGAGCAGTTCTCTGAATTGGGGTTCTTTTTCCTACAATTGAATTATATAAGCTCTTCCAGGGAATCCTATTTTCTACTTATCTGGCCTTCTTCCCTGTCAGCCTGTTATAGTCCCTAGTGTTTTCCAAAGAGTGTGTTCCACTGTCCTGGGAAGCACTGCCAACTCACCGGCCGCCTCCTGGGTGTTCCGTCCAGCAGTGCTACCTTAGCTCAGCAGCTGTGGAAAGATGTACCATGTGCTCAGCGGCATGCTGAGACCCAGGAAGACATGCTTTCACTCGAAGCAGGTACACGCTGCCTCAGTGGAGGAGCCATCCAACTCATCCAATTTACTTGGAAGCTCCATGGTCCCCATCAAACACCACCTCCTTGCTGTTTCCCATTCCTAGCCTTTGTGATGATGATCTACATTTTACATTCAAAAGTTCTGCAATGTTATTTCTATTGAGTTCATTGGACAATATAAAATGTCACTGAGCAAGTATAGAATGGAAGTTCTAATTATCTCACAAAGAAAGAAAATAATCATTTTTTAAAATTAACCCCCCTTTGAAAATTTATTTTTAGAGAGAGGGGAAGGGAGGAAAAGAGAGAAACATCAATGTGCAAGATCAGTCAGTTGCCTCTCCTGGGCCCCCAACTACACCCCCAACTGGGGACCTGGCCTGCAACCTAGGCATGTGCCCTGACCAGGAATTGAACTGGCGACCTTTTGGTTTGTGGGGCAGCGCCCAACCCACTGAACCACATCAGTCAAGGCAATTAACCCCTTTTTTATTGACGTTGTTGCTACCTCAAAAGTTGTAAATGCTGAACCCTTGATTCATCTGATTTTATTTAAAGGTGGAAATACTTAGTGAGCAAACAGGCCAGGGTCTTACAAACCTTTGAGAGCTTTGCTGCGTCCCTCAGACCAGACTGAGGCGAGGGATGTGTGCACTGTTTCTGGCCTCCCGTTTGGCCCCTAGGTAAACAGACCTCTACATTCCAAGGCTGCCAAATTGCCATCTTTCATGGATGATTAAATCCTAACCCCTTCTCCCACTGCCTGGGGTCAGGGGTGGAGGAAGGAGAGGTAGAACATCAACAACAGGGTAAACTCATTCCAAAAAAGAAAGAAAGAAAAAAGGGCTGAGCAAGTTTTACAGGCTTTGCTGCTTCAAAGCTGTCATTTCAAGGTTATGGCTTTAGAATAACAAGAGGCAGCTGTCCACCTGAACCCCCCTTAATGGAAACAGCAGGACTGAGCTTGCCTCTGGAAAGAAGAAAGAAAAATCCGGGAGCATGGAGCCTGGTGAGGAATTGTGATCACTGAACCCAGAGCTTTGGGAACTACCAAATAATGCATGGACACCTTTGTTTCTGATGGCCCAGCAGCACAGCCTAAATCATATTTAGTGTGGAAATGAAATTAATGGCCTGTTTTAAATCCCCCAACCAGAGTTTCCAAACCCTGATGATACCCCAATAGTCCAACACTCCGTGGATGAAATGGTTAAATAAAAGCTGCTTCCAAACCCAAGGCCGATGTCACCAAGGGAGAAGAAAGGTGAAAAATATTTCCTAGTCAGGTTAAATTGCACAGTTCCCAGATCAAATAATCCAGTTCAAACACATGAGAAGAACTTGTACGTGAACACTTTGGGAAAGCAAATAATACTGCCAAGCAGACTTTTGCTCCAAGCCTCAGTGTCCTTCTTAGTATATTAGAGATATTAATGTTGAATTTAAAGGGATAGTTGAAAAGATTTCACAAGATAAACCCTGGCTGGCTGCCTCAGCTGGCTGGAGCATCATCCCACACACCAAAAAGTTTCGGGTTCAATTCCTGGTCTGGGCATGTACAGGAGGCAACTGATGGATGTTTCTCTCTCACATTGATCTCTCTCTCTCTCTCTTTCTCCCCTCCCTCTCTCTTCCTCTCTCTCCCTAAAATCAATAAACATATCTTGGGGTGAGGATTTTAAAAAAAGATTTCATAAGATAACATTTTCAAGTCCCTGCAGAGCAGTCACCTACAGCTGATTCACTTTCTCCTTTCCCCCCACTATTCTGACTTTATTGTTCTTACCGTCTTGAAAGTTGATTATATAACCAACATGAGGTGCTTCTTTATTCATGTTTTCTCTCCTGGAAGGGTCTGAAAACCCATTGAGGACAGGAACCTTGTCTGATGTGCTTCCTGCAGAGGAATACACATAGTAGGCGTTCGGTGGATACATGTTTCTATACCTGCAATGAAATGCTTCACTGCTGCTTGAGTTTTCCTCCCTCTCAATCACATACACAGGATGGTGGGAATGCATAAAATGCTTTCCAATACTTCTATGGCCCTTCCTTACCTTTAAAGATAATAGGCCAGCAGAAATGAAATTAGAAGGAGAAAAGCATCTATTAACAAATGTTGCTCTAATTAGAGGACAATACCTGTTTTTCCCCATGAGGACAGCATTACTGGAGAAATGACCTTCTAAGTTTCTTAAGAACAGTCCCAGCAAAATGTAAATTTGAAGCAATGATCTGGCCAAGAGGGCATTTTACAGATACCTTCGTAACTTCACTGAATCCAGGTCTCTAACCCATTGCAAAACACCAGCACCCTTGCAGCTGCCTTATTGATACCATCAACCACCAGGCAGGGGATGTTTGGACAAGCATGGGTTTCTAATGATAGATGACATCTGTAGACAGCCACAGAAGGTCATTCAAGATTATGAAGTCTTTCATTTCACAGATGGGTATGCTAAAACTGGAGAAGTTATGATTTGCCCAAGATCACAAGACTAGAGGTTGAACTAGATAGAAAATTCATGAGCAGTAATTTCTAGTCCACTTCATTTATTCAAAAAATGTTTATTAAATGCCTAGTATGTGCTTACTATGTTGGAGAAAAGATGAGCATGACATAGTCCTAATACTCAGGGATCATCTAATCTGAGAGAGGATGAGAGGCGAGAGAAACTTCAGTTCTAGGACGATGTAGAGTAATGGATGTAAAGGGACTAGGAGTGCCAGGCAAGGGCTCAAAATTTAAAGAGACACCAAAAACTCAGCAATCAAGATCAAAAAGGTATCTGTATGACAGATTTTTCTTTTTGGCTCATGCTCCAATATGGTTCAGGAGGCACTATTGTCAATCCTGTCTTTATTTAACATGTTAATGTTTTGTTTATCCTGGGTTTTTCGCCATTAATTTTGATTAATTAAAATATTGCATTAAAATACTCTTAATCTTGAATCCTGAGTTGTTTTGGTGCTCCCCTATAAAATTCTGCACCTTGGGCAGGGGCCTTACTGTAGTCTCCAGGGGACTCTCACAGAAGTCCCCTGGGGATGGGAGGAAAAAGAGGGTCCTTTGTGTGAGGTCCAGCAGAGGTACAAGGTATTCAGATTCTGCTTCCAAAAGGCTTACAGGTTCTAGAGAGCTGCATAGGGAGGGGTAGGACCTTTTCAGCTATGATAGCTCTGCCTCAATCTGTTTTGCTTGCTAACGTTTTGTGTAAGGGTTTATTGTATTCCTGGTTTGGTGGAAAGGGATTCTCAAGTCTAAACACTGTTTGAAAAAGTCTCACAACAATGAAAGAAGATTGGATTCAAACATATAATTTCACATGCATCATGGGGCTCCAGTGTAGGGGCTGAGAGGCAGAGTAAATAGATGAAGCAGGCAAGGCATCAGGGGCGGAAAAGGATGGGACTGCGTGTGAGCATACCAGGGGCTGGGTGGCCCACGGAAGCTGGGTTTTAGAGCTCGGCTGTTTGCGGTCCTTCTAAACTCCCCTCTGGAGCTCCATTAGCACACTCATTCAATGGATATGTCTGCTCATTTTACTGGGCCAGACGGCATCCCCTTCTTTGTCCACCAGAGAGAGGGTCTAAAAGACTATTTTTTAGAAGTTTGATTTATCCTGACAGAAAGTCCTCTTTCCTTAGACAAATGCTCAATAGATGGTGAGGGAGAAGGGCAGAGCCAGAGAAAGAAAATATCTTAGAAATGATTCCTAAAACTGAATTAAGTGTAACCCAGTCAGACCTTTCCAGGGGAGGTCACACTGCACAACTCCAGGGGGTGACTTGTCATTGTAGTCCAGGTAAGTGTCACCTGCTGGAGTCAGCAAAGCACAGCAAGTTGACTACACAGGAAAGCAACAGTTTGTGACAGTTGTCTAAATACCCGCTGGGAGATAGTAGCTTGACTGCGCATTTGGCTAATTCACACATCCTAATTCAAATTATTAGGGTCTTTCAGTTTTAACAATCTGGCTTCTTGAATTCTGAAAATTTTTTTCTGGCAAGAGCATTGAATATTTTTTTGAGGAAAAGCAATTTTCATTGTCTTGACTCTCTACACTTATTAAGGAAGAAGGTGTGTGTGTGCGCATTGTGACAAGTGATTAAGGTGACAGGAATCTGAGAAGATGCTGAAAGCTGAGAAAAACTTAAAGATTGCAGCCAATCCTATTATATTGGTTAGATTATATACAAAACAAATCTGATAAGATCAAGTTTTGGGGGGCTGGAGATACAAACTGGACTCTTATGCACTCCCAGTAAGATGTAACTTGGTATTTCTAAAACACTTTGTGTGTGTGAGGGGGTTATGTGTTTAAAATCTAAATTATATGCATATAAATATTTTAAAGCAGATTTTAAAGCTATGTCTAGAATGATCCTACCATAATGTATATTAATATAGGAAAAAGAATGTGAGATTATACACATACAGTGGTTCTCTGGATACTATAGTTATGGATAATATTTTTCCAGCTTCACTGAGATATAATCGGCATTTAACAGTGTGTAGGTTTACAATGTACAATGTTTTCTTTAATACACATATATATTGCAAAATGATCACCACCACAGCTAGAGCTAACACCTGTATCACATCATATAATTACCATTTGTTTTTTTTGTGGTGAAAACATTTAAAATGTAAGCAACTTCCAAGTATATAACCCAGATCGATGATGACCCCCTCAAAATGCATTCCTTGGAAAGCTGAACAAAATGAGTGAGAACCCCACACCAAGTATATAACCCAGTACTGATAACTAGTCACCCTGCTGTGCGTCAGGTCCCCAGAACTTACACCTGCAAGATTGTGCCCTTCGACCAACATCCCCCGATTCTCCCACCCCCATCCCCCAGCCCCTAGTAACCACTAGCGCACTCCTTTTCCTTTTTTTCTCTTTTAAACTGTATTTTAATAATTGTGCTCTTACAGTTGTCCCAATTTTTTCCCTTTTGCCCCTATCCAACCAACACTCTCTACTCCCTCAGGCAATCCCCACTACTTTGTTCATGTCCATGGGTTTGCCTAGGTTCTTTGGCTACTCCATTTGCTACGCTGTACTTTATATCCCTATGGCTACTCTGTAACTACCTCTTTGTACTTCTTAATCCTCTCACCTCTTCACCCATTCCCCTCCCCCGTCCCATCTGACAACCATCAACACACTCTCTGTATCCATGATTCTGTCTCTGTTTTTTCTTTTCTTTTTTTTTTTTTGCTTAGTTTGTTTTTCAATTCAGTTGTTGATAGATATGTATTTATTGCCATTCAATTGTTCATAGTTTTGATCTTCTTTTTCTTAACAAGTCCCTTTAACATTTCATATAATAATGGTTTGGTGATGACGAACTCCTTTAGTTTTTTCTTGTTTGGGAAGCTGTTTATCTGCCTTTTGATTCTAAGTTATCTTTGCTAGGTAGAGCAATCTTGGCGGTAGGTCCCCGCTTTTCATGACTTTGAATAGTTCTTGCCAATCCCTTCTAGCCTGCAAAGTTTCTTTTGAGAAATCAGCTGACAGTTTTATGGAAATTCCCCTGTAGGTAACTAACTGCTTTTCTCTTGCTGCTTTTAAAATTGTCTCTTTATCTTTAACCTTTGGCATTTTAATTACAATGTGTCTTGGAGTGGGCCTCTGTGCCCCCAGCTTGTTTTGGACTCTCTGTGCTTCCTGGACTTGCATGTTTATTTCCTTTACCAAACTAGGGAAGTTTTCTTTCACTACTTTTTCAAATAGATTTCCAATTTCTTGCTCTTTCTCTTGTCCTTCTGGCACCCCTATGATGCAAGTGCTTGTATAATTGAAGTTGTCCCAGAGGCTCCTTATACTATCCACATTTTTGCGGGAGGATTTCTTTTTCTTCTTGTTGTTCTGCTTGATTGTTTTTTGTTTTGTTATATTCCCATCATTGCTTTGATTCTCAGCTCCATCCATTCTACTGTTGATTCCCTGTAAATTGTCCTTATCTCAGTTAGCGTTTTCTATATTTCTGATGGGATCTTTGTTATGCTGTTGAAGTCCTCACTAAGTTCCTTGAACATCCTTATAACCAGTGTTTTTTTTTCCTCCCTTTTAAAAATTATTGTTGTTCAAGTACAGTTGTCTCTATTTTCCTCTCACCAGTCCCCTTTACCCCACCTTTCCTACCTCCCACCCTCAATCCTACTTCAATTTGGCTTTGTCCATGTATCCTTTATACATGTTTCTTGATGACCCATTATCCCTTCCCCCCTCCCCTCTGGTTTGTTCTTTATTTCAACGTTTCTGGTTATATTTTGCTTGCTTGTTTGTTTTGTCGATTAGGTTCCACTTATAGGTGAGATCATATGGTACTTGTCTTTTACCACCTGGCTTATTTCAGTTAGCGCAATGCTTTCTAGATCCATCCATGCTATCACAAAGGGTAGGAGCTCCTTCTTTCTGCTGCAAGTATTCCATTGTGTAAATGTACCACAGTTTTTTGATCCACTCATTTACCGATGGGCACTTAGGTTGCTTCTAGCACTTGGCTATTGTAAATTGTGCTGCTATGAACATTGGAGTGTATAGGTTCTTACGAACAGGTGTTTCAGGATTCTTAGGGTATAATAGCAGCAGTGGAATTGCTGGGTCAAAAGGCAGTTTCATTTTTAGTTTTCTGAGGAAATTCCATACTGTTTTCCACAGTGGCTACACCAGTCTGCATTCCCACCAACACTGCATTAGGGTTCCCTTTTCTCCACAGCCTCACCAACATATGCTCTTTGCTGATTTGTTTATGATGGCCATTCTGACTGGTATAAAATGGTATCTCATTGTGGTTTTAATTTGCATCTTTCTGATGGCTAGTGATGCTGAACATCCTTTTATATGTCTCTGGGCCCTTTGTATATCCTCCCTGGAGAAGTGTCTGTTCAGGTTCTTTGCCCAATTTTTCATTGGGTTGTTTGTCTTCCTGGAGTGGAGTCATGTGAGTTCTTTATATATTTTGGAGATCAAACCCTTGTCTGAGATATCATTTGCAAATATATTTTCCCATACAGCTGGTTGCCTTTTCATTGCACTGATGTTTTCTTTAGCTGTGCAGAAGCTTTTTATTTTCATATAGTCCCATTTGTTTATTCTTTCCTTTATGCCTCTTGCTCTAGGGGACATATCAGTGAAAATATTGCTACATGGAATATCTGAGATTTTCTTCCCTATGTCCTCCTTGAGAACTTTTATGGTGTCATGACTTATATTTAAGTTTTTTATCCATCTTGAGTTTATTTTTCTGTATGGTGTAAGTGGGTGGTCAAGTTTGTTTTTTGTAGGGTTTTTGTTTGTTTGTTTGTTTGTTTTTTGGTATGTAGCTGTCCAGCTCTCTCAACACCATTTGATGAAGAGGCTATTTTTACTCCATTTTATGCTTCTTCTCCCTTTGTTGAATATGAATTGATCATAGATACTTGGGTTTATTTCTGGGCTCTCTGTTCTGTTTCATTGATCTATGTGTCTATTCTTATGTCAATACCAGACTGTTTTGATTACAGTGTCCTTGTAATATGGTTTGATATCAGGTATTGCGATCCCTCCTACTTTGTTATTCCTTCTCAAAATTGCTGCAGCTATTTGGAGTAATTTATGCTTCCATATAAACTTTTGAAATGTTTGGTCTACATCTGTGAAATATGTCATTGGTATTTTAATAGGGGATTGCATTGAATCTATAAATTGTTTTAGGTAGTATGGACATTTTGATGATATTAATTATTACAATCCATGAACATGGTACATGCTTCCATTTGTTTGTGTCTTCTTTAGTTTCTTTCTTCAGTGTTGTGTAGTTATCTGAATACAGGTCTTTTACCTCCTTGGTTAGGTTTATTCCTAGGTACTTTATTTTTCTTGCTGCTGTAGCAAATGGGATTTTTTCCCCTGATTTCTGTTTCTGATATTTCATTGTTGGTATACAAAAATGTCTTCGATTTCTGAATATTGCCTTTGTATCCCACTTGTGGGAGAGCTTTGCGTGCAGACCCCGCCTCCCCCCACCCCCGCCCCATCTGCCATGGATGAGAATAAGTCTACCAAGACATGATCTTCTTGGGGAAGAAAGGTGGCCGATCTCTCAAAGGAGAAACGCCAAGAGCCTTTTCCTCAATGCCTTTTATTAGGTTCATTTTACACAGGAATACAGGTAAAGTTCATTAATCATTGTCAGGCAGTAAGGATAAAACAATAGATAACATACAAAGAACTCTGAGGGCTTATTCTGAGTCAGGGTCTGTCAGCTAAAGGGCTACAAAACTTTGGGAAACAAACTCATTTCCTGCTCGGACCCTTATCATTTAATTGAGAGCATTCTTAGCAAAGAAGGTTTCACAGGATTTTATGTATTCTTCCCTAGGTCTGATTACCCGGGGAGCCCTCCCTATTCAGCACAGAACTGCACTGCCCTCTGTCAATGTTTCAGGCTTAAATGGAGCAGAGCAAAGCAGCCAAGACATAAGGAAACTTGTCCCACATGGAATGAGGACTCAGGCTATGTCAGGATAGCCAGGGGGCGAGGGTCTATCACCCCCTTTTACTGTAGCCCCCCCGAAAGTCCTTCCCTGAGGGATTCACATGTGATGGTGCTTGTCTTAGGTGACCCCTCCTTTGAGGGAATCTTACCCATCATTGGCTAACTGACCAAGCATTGGGGGCCAGTTATGGATGAAGCAGGAGCAGTGCTCCTGCCAGGGAGATAAGCTTTGTCTCCTTAGTGGCTCACAGTCTGAAGGTTGCTCACTCAGCCTTAGGCATGGTGGGGTTACAGCTCCTGAAACCAGGCAGGGCGGTTCCCAACACCCACTGTTTTACCAAATTCACTTATCAGATCAAGTAGTTTTTTGTGGAGTCTATAGGGTTTTCTATGTACACTATCATCAAAGGCAAGCTAGATGAAGCAGAGAAGTGAATCAGTGAACTGGAGGACAAGGTAGAAAAAATATCCCAGAAAGAGCAAGGAAAGGAAAAAAGACTCAAAAATAATGAAAAGTGGTTAAGGGAACTGCGGCACAATATAAAACGTAATAATATCTATATAATAGGCATACCAGAAGAAGAAGAGGAGCAAGAGATAAAAAACCTGTTTGAAAAAGTAATGATGGAAAACTTCCCTAATTTGATGAGAGAAAAAGTCCCACAAATCCAGAAGCACAGAGGGTCCCAATCAAGAGGAACCCAAAGATGCCCATACAAGGGAGCCCTGATATGGCTAGCAGCTGACTTCTCAATGAAAACATTACAAGCCAGAAGGGAATGGCAAGAAATATTCCAAGTAATGAAAAGCAAAGGCTTGCAACCAAGACTTCTACCCAGCAAGGCTCTCATTTAAAACGGAAGGTGAAAGAAGGGGTTTCCCAGACAAAAGAAGGCTGAACGAATACACCTTCACCAAACCAGCATTGTAAGATACGCTAAAAGGACTGCTTTAAAAAGAGGAAGTAAAAGAGTGAGAGAGTGAGGAACACAGGTACAAAGGGGATAAAACAGCAATGAATAAGTACCTATCAATAATAACATTAAATGTAAATCGAGTAAATGCTCTAATCAAAAGACACAGGATCGCTGAATGGATAAGAAAACAAGACCTGTACAATATGCTGCCTACCAGAAACCCACCTCAGAACAAAAGACCTACACGGACTGAAAGTGAAGGGTTGGAAAAAAAATATTCCAAGCAAATGGACAGGAAAAACAGCTGGTGTAGCAATACTTTTATTGGACAAAATAGACTTCAAAACAGAGGCCATAAAAAGTGACCCAGAAAGACACTTCATAACACTCAAGGGAAGAATCCATCAAGAAGATATACACATTATAAACATATATGCACCCAACATAGGAGCACCCAAATATATAATAAAAATCTTGGAGGACTTCAAGAAAGATATTGACAGCAACACAATTATAGTAGAGGATTTTAACACCCACTGTCAAAAATGAATCGATCTTCCAAACAAAATATCAACAAGGATATTGTGGCATTGAACAATGCCCTAGATCAAATGGACTTAATTAATATATGTATAGAACCTTTCATCCCAAGAAGCAAAATACATATCCTTTTCAAATGCGCATGGAGAATTTTCAAAGATAGACCACATCATAGGACACAAAACAGGGTTCAACAAATTCAAGAAAACTGAAATCATATCAAGCATTTTCTCGGACCACAAGAGCCTGAAACTAAAAACCAACCTCAAAGAAAAACCTCAAAAACACTCAAACTCATGGAGATTGAATAGCATGCTATTAAACAAGGAATGGGTTAATAATGAGATCAAGGAAGAATCAAAATTTTCTGGAAACAAATCAAAATGGACACACAATAGTCCAAAACTTAATAGTCCAGTGTTTTGAACTCTGCATCTGATAGATTGCTTATCTCCATTTTGTTTAGTCCTTTTCCGGGAGTTTTAACCTATTCTTTCATTTGGGTCCTGTTTTCTTGTCTCCTCATTTTGGCAGCCTCCCTGTGTTTGTTTGTATGTATTAGGAGAGCTGCTATGACTTCCTGTCTGGGTAGTGTGGCCTAATGTAGTAGGTGTCCCATGGGGTCCAGTGGCACAACCTCCCCATCACCCAAGCTGAGTACTTGAGGTATGCCCTTCCTGTGGGCCAAGTACACCCTCCTCCTGTACTTGAGTCTTGATTGCTGTTGGCAGGTCAACAGGAGGGATTTGGTCAGGTTAGTTAGCTGCAAGAACTGGCTGTGACTACTCACCGCCAACCTCTGTCCTCCATGGAGGATCAGCTTGCAGGGGCAGGGTGGTTATGTTCCGATGTGGTCTGAAGATGTCCATTGGATGCACAGACTCTGAGTTTTCTGGGTGGTACAGACCAAGATCAGCTACCACCTGTGTTCTACCCCAGGGCTACCCTGCATGAGCTACCAAGCAATCTGCAGATGGTTGCTACTTGTGCTGGGCTTGGAGGTTCTCCAGAAAAGCTACACTGAGTCCAAAGCTGGCTGCTCCTAGTACTGGGCCTGGGGCCACTTAGCCAGATGTATGGAGGCTAGAGGTTCACTGAGGCTGACTGTTGCTTGTTTGAGAGCATTTAGGAAGATGTGAAGCCTGAGACTAGCCATTCATATGGCAAAACTACTGTTAACAGCTTGGGTGGGCCGTACATTGGGTGAGGAATCACCAGGGTGGGGCAAACAGTGTTAACCATGTTGATGGAGTCTCAGGTATGGCACCCACCTGCTGGCTCTCTGGCTGTGTATGGGGTGGGCTCAGAAAAGGAATAATGGCCTCTACCCACCTTTCTGTCTAGGAGAAAGCTTTGCCCCAGCTCTTGCCATGATGCCAGACACTTTCTTTCCTTTCCATATGCCACTAGTGCCTTTCAAGTTTCTACCTCGGTGTTGGAACTCGGAGGGACTGAATCTGAGCAAGTCCATGTGCAGGCCCTTTAAAAGGCATTTCTTGGGATTCCAGTAGTTCCTTTAACTGACTCAAACCACGCTGGATTTTACAGCCAGAAGTTAAGGGGTCTTTATCTTCCTGGCACTGGAACCCTGGGCTGGAGGGCCTGGTATGGGGCTGGGATCCCTCACTCCATAGATATCCTTCCTGATTTTTTACCCACCACACATAGGTGTGGGACCAGCCCATTCCACATCTCCATATCTCCACATCTTCTACCAATCTGGATGAATGTGATTTCTTTAGTTCTGTAGCTGTTGAACTTCCATTCAACTCAATTTCTTATAGTTCTGAGTGATGGTTATTCTGTATCTTAGCTGTAATTTTGCTGTGGTTGTGGGAAGAGGGGAGTTGTATTTTTCTACACCTCCATCTTTAATTGAAGTGCAAGAGAAGCATTTCTCTCAGTGACCCCACTTACAGTCTCTATCAGAGGCCTGCTACACTCCTGTTTCTATCTGCTTTTTTAGACGCCACACATAAGTGAGGTCACACAGTAGTTATGTTTCCCTATCTGATTTACTTGTACATCACTTAGCACAATGCCCTCAGGTCCATCCAGGTCCTCACCAATGGCAGGATTTCCTTCTTTCTTATGGCTGAATAATATTCCGTTTTTTAAATATGTGAATGATTTTTTCCAATTTTCTCCTTTTATTTGTTTATTTTTTTGAAAATATTTATTGACACAGTAACCGTTTTTTGAACAGCTGCCACATGCTGGGGTTGTTCTAGGTGCAGAGGCACAGGAGTTAACTTGAGTCATTTAGATTCTAGTGCTGGGATCTAGGCAACAATGGAAATACAGATAATGTGTAGGGACATGGAGAAAAATAAAGTGGAATGCTAGGGGTGGAAAGAGGGGATGATTTTTAAATGTGTCTACAAATGCCTCAGAAGGTGTTATTTAAGCAGACTAGAAGGAAGTGAGAGAGAGAGAGCCTTTCTGGTGTTTGTGGAGAAAGAGTTCTACAAAAAACAGTAACATGTGCAAAGGCCCCGAGGGGTGGACAGAGCAAACAAAGGGGGAAGAAACAAGATCTGAGTTCAGAAAGGCAAGGGGACTGATTCTGTGAGACCTGATGATCTTTACAAAAGCTTTGCTGTCACTGAGTGAGATGGAAAGCCACTGTCTGATTTTGAGCAGAAGAGTTCTATTATCTGGCACATTTAATAGAACTCTGGCTGCATTGGGAACAGTCTCCACAGGAGCATGGGCAGAGCAAGGAGACCAGTCAGGGGACTATTTCTATAATCCAGACAAGATGTCCGGCAGTTCATACCTGAGTCAGTCATAAGGTACTTGATCTGTTCCAAAAGTGTGGCCAGCAGCATTTGCTCAAGGTTTGGATGGGTAGTATAAGAGGCAAAGAGAGCTCAAGGAAGATTCCAAGGTTTGTGGCCCAGTTGGAGTAACCACTGAGTGAGATAGGGGTGTCTGTGGAAGGAGTAGGTTAGGGAGGGAGAAGACTGGGGGTGCAGTTTGGGGCATACTATTTTTGCATTGTGAAGGAGCAGGTGGATCTGGAGTTCAAGGGCAGGTGGAGGAGGAGTCTGGGGCTGGAGAATTACATTTGGAAGTTTGTAAATGTATCTATGATATTAAGTACAAAAGACTGGATGAGGTCACCAGAAGACTGAGTCTAAACAGTGGAGAGGTATCCAAACCCTGCCTCCTGGAACACTCTAGAGTTAAGGCTACAGGGATGAGGAGAAGTCAGCAAGAGATGCTGAAAGGAAGAACCATTAACTCTTTGAGTTTCTGCAGCCTAGTGAAAAAAAAATCTTTCAGGAAAGAGGGATTGATGATCTGTTTTAACGGCTGCTGATTGGTTAGTTAAGATGACACTGAAAGTTGTCCACTGGCTATAGCAACTTGGAGTTCATTGGTGACCTTGAATAGAATGAACTTGGTGGAGTGTGCAGACAAAAGCCTGATTGTGGTGCATTTAAGAAAAGAATGGGGACTTCCGGCCAAGATGGAGGCGTAGGCGGACGCACTGTGCCTCCTCTCACAACCAAAATTAAGGACAACAAATATTTAGAAACAAGAAAACAACCAGAACTTATAGAAAATTGAACTGTACGGAAGTCCAACAACCATTCAACCAGACCGGTAAGAGGGGTGGAGTCGCAGTAGGAAAAAGTGGAGGTGCGGACCCAGGAACGCAAGTAGCAGCGGCTCGCAGTTCCCAGGTGCACGGGCGGTGGCTGGCGGTCCTGGGGCACACAGGCGGCAGCTGTCGGACCCCGGGCACAGGGGGGCAACTGTGCAGACCCAGTGAGGCCGCACAAGGCGGCTGGCTGACCAGGGGGTCCCACATTCACGCACGCAGACGGTCCAGGCAGAGGGGAAGTGGCGGAAGGGACTGAATCCAGGAGAGAGCGGAGCAGGCGCCATTGTTCCCTCTCAGACCCCGCCCCCACATACAGCGTCACAACCCAGCGACTGGGCTGCCCCACACTGGGGAGCGCCTGAGGCTCCACCCCTCACTACGTAACAGCACGCGCGCATGCGCAGATAATCCAGGTGAAGGGGAAGCAGCGGAAGTGACCGGAGTCCAGAAGAGAGTGGAACAGGCGCCATTCTTCCCTCTCGGACCCCGCCCCCACCTATAGCGTCACAACCCAGCGACTGGGCTGCTAAGGCTCCACCCCTCATACGTAATAGCTGCGACCAGACTAAAACCAAAACAAAACAAAAAACCCCACCAAAAATGGCTCAAACCGGAGAAAAAATGAAAATGCCGGAGTCAATTCCTCTAAGCAGTGAAGAGATAGCCAACCTATCAGATGCACAGTTCAAAGCACTGGTCATCAAAATGCTCACAGAATTGGTTGATTTTGCTCACAAACTAGATGAAAAAATGCAGGCTACAATACGTGAAATGAAGGAAGACGCATGGGGAACCGATAGAGATGGAAGGAAAACTGGGACTCAAATCAATGGAGTGGACCAGAAGGAAGAAATTAACAACCAAACAGAAAACGAGGAAGAAACAAGAATTCAAAAAAATGAGGAGAGGCTTAGGAACCTCCAGGACATCGTTAAACGTCCCAACATCCAAATTATAGGGGTCCCAGAAGGGGAAGAAGAGCAACAAGTAGAAAACTTATTTCAACAAATAATAAAGGAGAACTTCCCCAATATGGCAAAGGAAATAGACTACCAGGACGTCCAGGAAGCTCAGAGAGTCCCAAAGAAGTTGGACCCAAGGAGGAACACATCAAGGCACATCGTAATTACATTAGCCAAGATTCAAATGAAGCAGAGAATTCTAGAAGCGGCAAGGGATAAGGGGACAGTCACCTACAAAGGAGTTCCCATCAGACTGTCAGCTGATTTCTCAAAAGAGACCTTACAGGCAAGAAGGGGCTGGAAAGAAATATTTGAAATCTTGAAAAGCAGGGACCTACATCCAAAATTGCTCTTTCCAGCAAAGCTGTCATTTAGAATGGAAGGACAGATAAAGCGCTTCTCAGATAAGGTCAAGTTCAAGGAGTTCATCATTACCAAGCTCTTATTATATGAAATGTTAAAGGGACTTATCTAAGAAAAAGAAGATCAAAAATAGGACAGTGAAAAGACAGCAAACTCACAGCTATTAAGAACCACACCTAAAACAAAAGCCAACTAAGCAAACAGCTAGAACAGGAACAGAACCACAGAAATGGAGATCATATGGAGGGTTAGCAACAGGGGCGTGGGAGGAGGAGAGGGGGGGAAGGTACAGAGAATGAGTAGCATAGATAGTGGGTAGAAAATAGACAGGGGGAGGGCAAGAATAGTATGGGAAATGTAGAAGCTAAAGAACTTATGACACAAGGACATGAACTAAAGGGGTGAATGTGGGTGGGAGAGGGTGTGCAGGGTGGGGGGAATGATGGGGGAGAAATGGGACAACTGTAATAGCATAATCAATAAAATATATTTAAAAAAAATAAAAAAATAAAAAAATAAAAAAAAATAAAGAGAGAAATAAGTAAAAAAAAAAAAAAAGAAAAGAATGGAAATAATTAGAAACAGTGAATGAAGACAACATTTTCAGTTCTGTTACAAAGGGTTGAAGAGAAATAGATCTGCTGTTATAAGTGGAAGTGGGGCCAAGAGAAGTGTTTTGCTTATTTGGTTTTAAAATGGAAAAAGTAAGATTTCTTTGTGTTCACAGGAAGGAGAGAGGAAAGTGATGGTCAGGAAGAAGAAAAGGGACTGGCTGGAGCAGCACCAATGGATAGGCACGAGGGGCTTTGATCCAGTGTCTGGAGAGAGACCAGAGCCACTGCAAGAGAAGGGAAGGCGGGGCTTATGGCCACAGCCATTGAAAGGCAGCATGAGTGGTAGTGGGGACCCTGGAGTGATCTGGTGGCATCTTTATTCTCACGAAACAGGGAGCAATTCCATCAGTTGAGAGTGGGGAGCCAGAAAGAGCAGGAAAATGAATCAACTAAGAAAATGTGATACGATTACTGGGAAGTATTAAGGAGATGAACAGGTATTACGCAAGGATAAGGAGATGAGGAAAGAAAGAAAATGTAAATGGGCATGGACTTTCACTTGGCAACACCACTTCCAGGAATTTTTCTAAAGGAACTGATTAAGGAATTTTGCCAGGATGTTCTCTTGCAAGGCTGTTTGTAAGAGCAAGAAGTTAAAAACAATGTAAGTGGCACAATAGCAATTTGGTTAAATTAAATCAATTTATTAATCAGTGCAGCCATTTGAATGTATACCTTGATCCTGAAAGCTATTGACCATACGTTTAGAAGAAAAAGAAAGTTCCCATGTTCGTAGAAAAATACATGTATTTCTGTACCTTAATTTGTATCTATTTATATGTATCTAAATGTTTAAAATTGGTAATCCTTGCCAAACTGGATTATTGTTGTCAATTCTTTTTGTTGACTTTATTTTCTGATTTTTCTATAAGGAACAGAATGAGAAATTTGTAATGACAAAACAACGTAAGAACCTGCTTGATGTTGCCGTACCGAGCGGCACCTCTGGGTTTGTGTTGCGATTTCCAGGACGTCCTGGAGCCTCCTTTCTGTGTTGCCTCAGCCTCCTCTGAGTTTCCTTACATTTGAAGCAAACTCAGGTGTGGCCACCTCCCTACCTAAAATCTCCATCAACTACACCATTACCACTAAAACTACCCCAACTAAAAATATCTAAGTGATAATTCATTGTAAAATATTTTAGCATAGCTAGTTTGTGTGTATAAGCATTAACTCTAAACACCACCAGAGGTGATTAATTAGCATACAAAGTGTCTGAATCAAAACCTACATCTTATAGTTGATTACTTAGCATATGGAGTATACTTATATGAATCAACACTTGAGGGTAGTTAATTAGCATAAAAATGTTAGAAACAATGTTTATGGTGAAATTGTGAGTTAGCAGCAGTGAGAAGGAACCTTTGACCTTGTATGGGCAAGCCCACTCTGGCCCAGTGTCTTAGCCCCGGGTCCCTCCACTCCGTAGAGGATCCTCTGGGCTGATCCAGCTCAGACGTCACCCATACTATCCTGCTGTGAGGATGTCAGCAAGTCCACTTCAGACTATGCCTTTCCTGTGAGAAGCCAGTTGACAACACAGGGGCAGAGAGGGAGGTGAGCCAAGCCACGTGTGCTCCTGCCCGCCTGCTTGCTAGAATGCGTGCATACGTTCGGCCAATTTGTACCCAAACTTGCTTGTATTGTGATGTAGCAAGGGGTTTGGATCGAATAATGCCCAGTGGCCTGTTAGAAGTTACCAAAATTTACTAGGAAGAACCTCATAATCATTTGTTGGCCACATTGTTTTAGGCCTTTTGCTATAAATACAAGTTAATCACATTTTTTGATAGGTATAATGAACATTGTGTCAGTAGTATATTAGGTGAGTGTAAAAGCATATTTAGAGAATATTGCTACTTTTAGTGATCTGATGTCTATAATTGAAGTTTAAAACTGTACTACGTACGACAGCTTTTAGATGACCCTCAGCCAGCCCTCTTTCAACATGATTGCTGCCCCAAGCTCCTGCTATATAGGGGTTCTGGCACCTTCCCTTCCCTCCACATGCCCTGGCCCAGGGGATTCTGAATATTCTTTAAAAGACTATCTGCTTTATTTCCACAATGTGCCGCTTTAAAAGGGCAGCTCCAGAATTCATGTTTCCTACCCCAAGTTGGCATTTCTCTGATCCATTTACAACTTATGTACTATTCATACTTGGATTACATTGGATAACTTTGGAGGTTAAAATTGATTCATGCACATGAATGAATAAGTAAGCAATAGAGACATGACCTAGAATAATCTCCTGGTTTGCTATTGCATAAACATGTTTTATAATCTGTGTAATAGCAAACTTGATACTCCCTGAATGTGTCAACCATAACACACACTTTTCTGTTAGAAAGGAGAAAAAGAAAAACCATGCATTTCTTCTCATTCATAATCAAAGAAATTATTAAACTGAGAAAATCTTGTTGCTCTCAGTAATACACTTTCTTGAGCTTTTCTTTTTGTCCTGTATTCTTTTTTTCATCTTCTGGTGCAGGGCCAAAGCAAAGGCAACTTTCATACCCTCAAATAGTGGCATTTAACTTCAAGTTTATGATTTTGTAATACACCTGCTTGACTCTAACCAAAGACCACAATGAACATCATAATAATGGGACACACTGATGGTACGTGACCTTTGATATGACACATGGAGAGGAACTGAGCACCATTGTCATGGTGTTCCTGGCACAATGCCTACACCAATCATAAGGAAACATCACACAAAACCCAAATGAGGGAGATTCTACAAAATAACTGGTGTGAAATCTTCAAAACTATTGAGGTCATGAAGGACAAGGAAAGACTGAAGAAACATTCCAGACTGAAAAAGATTAGAGACATCAAAAGTAAATGAGACACTTTATCCTGGATTGGATCCAGGAACAGAAGACAAAATTTTTTTCTGTGTAATAGGTGGGATTACATGGTGATACTGTATAAATGTCAACTTCCTGCTTGGGGTGCATGAACTGATGTTTCTGTGGGAGAATGTCCTTGTCTTTTAATAAATATGCATTCACATTTCTAGTGGAACTGGGGCATCATGTCTTCAACTTCCAGTGGTTTCAGGAAAATGGATGAGAGATAGAAATAGAAAGGTAGATATATCTATATGGAGAGATGTATCAAAAGTGGCAAGATGTTAACAATTAGAGAAGCTGGGTAAAAGGTATATGGCAGATCTTTGTATTCTTTCAACTTTCTGTAAGTTTGAAATCATTTCAAAATGAAAGTAAAAAAAGAGAAAGAAATACTAAGGAGCATCTTAAAGCAAGAGTCATCCGGTTACTGATGGTTAAAATGCGAATGTTCACTATCACCCAAAACAAATTACCAATATTGATACGTATTTTTGTGCATGCCATGTATGCAGTCTCTGCCTTATATCTATGTACGTGTATATAATTTGCCTGGGGTCCTGCAGAGCTGAGTGAGAACACGGGGAAGGTCTCCTGGAAGCTCCAGAGGTGATTAGAGGATGTGCACAGCACCCTCTCACAGCTCTTCTCAGCTCCAGGAGATCTTGGGTAGGTCTGGGAGGGAAGAAATTCTGCTCCCTGCCTTGGCTTCTCTCTCATTCCAGGTCCGGGCACCACCATCTTCTCGCTCTTGCTGCTTCACACACTAAGGTGTAAATACCTGATAATGACTCAGCATAGCCGTGTTCCTGCAAACCCTAATGTGGCCTCAGAAAACAAACGAAAACAAAAACACCTTCTGCTTCTTGGGTTGAATCTATCGTAATGCTTCATACAGGAACTCTGTACTGGACATTTATAATATGCATTAGTTTGTAAGTGGCTTACAAATGGTGTAATTCAGTGTTTCTTGACCATTTTTGGCCATGGGATGCTTTCCCTCCCACTTATCACACAACATCCAGTGATAGAGTTTCTCCAGGTTCGCTTACTGTCTAAGGGCGAGGTGTGAATCATTTCAGATACTGAAGGGAGACACCTAAAGGCAAGTGGCCCTCAGGCACTTTGTTATGCTCACAGCTCTGCCGTCTTGCCTGAGTCAGCTTTGTTCCCAGGGTTCTGTGAGCAGCAACAGGGGTCTACTGCTTCTCCCTTTGCATCCAGGCAGATAGCAGGCTATACCAATCCTGCTCAGACTGCCCCGGACCAGTCCCCAGACCGAAGGAAGTAGGGTTGCCCTGTTAGCTTGGACCAGCAGGAAGGGGTCCCATTCACACATGGTGCCTACACTGCGGGGAGGGGCTGGAGTGGATGTTGTGGGAATGTCCTCCACAATGTGTAATTTAAGTCCTTGGAGACTTAAGGGCATCACACTGACTTGGGTGAGCCTTTCCCCACACAGGCCCTCCCAGACAGTCACTCCTGGGGCTAGTCTGTCCTTGGGGCAGGGAAGGGACCTCCTGTGGGTAGTCCCCTCCCCTCCCGCAGGGTGCAGAGGGCGTGGCAAAGGCACAGCCAACAATTGAGGGACAGAGAAGAAAACTAGTGTATATAGTTGCTTTTAAGGTTTGTTTTCTTTTCTTGTTTATTCCTGTGCTTTCCCACCACTGGCTTTTTCTTTTCTTTTAGTTGCACACCAGGTTTCTGCAAGTCCTTGTCTCTATGAGCAAGCTTACATTCCAGACACTTCTGAAAAAAATATTGAGCACAGATTGTTTCCAGTTCTTCAACTGGATGTTGAACTCCAAAAGTTATTTATTTTTTTAAGCCTTAATCTCAACCTTTTGCCTCATAATCTTGAAGAAAAATCCTTCTCAAGACAGGTCTTCATCAAGTGCTCAGAATTGAGCAACGTGTTATTATACTTGCGGCAATTTCCAAATAGCATTGGCAAATTCAAGTGTTTGTAAGCAACTTTGCGTGGGTCAGCCAGGCCTCCACTAGGAAGACTCCAGCGCTGACTCAGCGCTGGAGCTTTACTTCAATGAACAGAAATCAATACAGGTGGGATGTCCCTCTTTTCCTGTGAAATCGTTAATATCATAAGCACAGTGCTTTCATATGACAACAATTGGCTTTAAAGGTGGGCTGTCACCTATTTCTCGCCCAGAGTAGATGAGAGACAGGTCTAGAGCTCAGGCCGGCTCACCGTCGGACACCTCAGAGAGTGCTCCGCACCTGTCCCAGAGCAGGTGTCCAATCGGGTGTTGCCTCTCTCCTTTCTTCTCTTCTCACTTCCCCTAAACACTACCCCAGAGGGAAAAAACCCCAAGAAATTACGGAGAATTAATGTAACAAGTTGCCCCCTATAGCCCCTCTCCCGTTGCCCTGCTGAAATCAGCAGCCATTGGGTTACTGCCTAATTTGTTTGATAAATCACTGTGTGATAAGGCATCTCTCTCTCTCTCTCTCTCTCTCTCACACACACACACACACACACACACAACTCAAAACAGTCATAAGAGCTGAGAATCTCAAGCTTTCTCCTCACCATCAAGCACTATTCTCTTAAATCACCCGAGAGGAAGAATGAGTTTGACAGTGTTCAGGGTCGATTTGGTGCATGAGTGGCCCCTTGAAGACCTGCTACTGCCTGTCAAATATCTGCCTAGTGGAAGAGTCAGAGTCTGATGATTCTGGGAGTTTCTTCAGGCTCAAAATTCCTCTCAAGACCATCTTAGTCTCCGAGTCTGCTCGGGTCCCAGAACACCGTCTAACCTTACCCGTTCAGCAGATATAAACCGCAGGATCACAGAGTCTTAGACTAGGCGATGGTCTTCAATGTTCTATTCTGTATTATAAGCTACAAATTCCTGCCAAGTAGTAATCTAGCCTCCCCAAAACATCTGTAGGAACGAGCTACCCTCTACTTCTAAAAGAAGACCATTTGTGCTTTCAGATAGTACTAATTGCTTGAAAGTTTTCATTAGGTCTGGTTAAAGTCTACCTTTCTACAGTTTCTACCTCCTTCTACTTGTAGAATAACATAAAAAAAATGTCCAGGGCTCCTATGCAGCAGACTTTTAAGTAGCCAGAGTCAACTATTTCCTATAGAGGAATCTTATGGTTGAGCAGGTGGACCTGCCATGTCCACCATTCCCAGCTGAGGGAAGCAACTCACTTCCTTGTGCCCAAGTGGCCTTGTGACTCCACTGTCCTGGTCAACCTGCGGGCTGATCTGTGACCTGTGAGTGGGCCTCACACAAATGTCTGTCTGCTAGGGATGATGGTAATTAAGTTCATCAATGAGATCTTTTCAATCAATATTTGCACTAGAAAAATGGGGCAAGGTCAGTTAGTAGCATTTACAAAGCAGATACGGCAGGGAGGAAGCCAAGTCACGTCCAAGATGAAGCCACATTGTGTCAAGGATGAAACACCAGGATCAGAGGCCTGCTGCTGGGGGCACGGGATAGCAACCAGGTCACCAGTAATTTTCACGGGCTCTTTCAATAATTCTAATGATTTCCTGCTCTTGACCTAAATTACAGACTCAGCTAGGTCCAGCCAGACCACGACTCCTCCCTCTCCCAGGGGGTGAACCGTGAGCTCTGCCTGAGCTGTCATAATATCTGACATGTAATTGAGATTCTTGCCTTTTTTATTTTCACGTATATTCTTCCAAAAATTCCTGCATTGCTCAAAATAAACCAAATGAATCTCTAATCATTGAAACCACAAACATTTAACTGAGAGTTCTCACATTTTCCAAGTGTGTTCTCCAGGCTGCAGATCTCCAAACATTGAAATCATCATTACGAAATGGCTTCCAGTCTCTTCAGCTTCTCTGTCTCCTTCTCTCTCCCACCTCCTCTCTCTAAATCTCTCAGCCTCACCTTTTCACCCCCAATAACCAGCATCCAAGTGACGTGGATCAAATGGCAACCCATGCTGAGCACGTGCTCTGCGTATTCAGTGTAAGCAGAACACTTTTATGAAATCAAACATGCACTTCTTTCCATTTTTTTGAATGATCAGACTAAAGATTTCCCTGCCTGATCAGCCCCAGGGAACCCAAGAATTATGAGAATAAATGTATGAAAATGAACTAAAGTGGATGATTATCTGGATGCTCTTGAAGCTAATATAGTGTGAAGTCTTCTGTTGATCTCCTGACTACCTTCTTGTTCAATGAAATAATTAAAAGTATTGGTTCTCGCCCTGGCTGGTGTAGCTCAGTGGATTGAGCGCGGGCCTGCGAACCGAAGGATCGAGGTTCGATTCCCAATCAGGGCACATGCCTGGGTTGCCAGGCCAGTTCCCGGCAGGGGACATACAAGAGGCAACCGCACATTGATGTTTCTCTCCCTCTCTCCTTCCCTTCCCCTCTGAAGATAAATAAATAAAATCTAAAAGAAAAAAAAAATTAAAAAAAAAAAAGTATTGGTTCTCATTTCAATTCACTAGGTAGTATTAGGAAAACAAATATAAATAAAACTAAACTCCAAATGTGATTATCCAAAGTTGATTATCGGAAAGAACATGTAAATGTTCTCATGTGTAGTCATTTTTCTGGAGGCAAGTAAGAGAAAACCTAATTGTGTATAAAACTATAAGATTATTTAATGAGGTTTCGAAAACTGGGTGCAAGGTCTGTTTCTTGTGGAGTTTTTTTCCACTCAAGGTTAGAATCTGTAATTCTGCCTCCAGAATTTTGCTTGCCATTTTCAGATAATTATGTTCAAGATGGCTTGAGCCATCAGAAGACCGCCCCTTCCATCTCCTTAGTCAGGATGGAGGCACATGGCCCAGCTGAGCTACAGAGGATGGGAGGAAGGGAGTTTCTGGCAAAGGGCAGTGGGATTGTCATGACCAAGCAAAGTGTCTACTGTAATGTGTTTAGAGTGTTTAAAAAATAGGATTTTACTTTACTACAAAAGTTAATAAATTATTACTAAAGAAAGTTTGGAACATAGAAGAAAAACATTCCCTAGTGCCACTTCCAAAGAAAGTCTTTACTCAGTGCACTATTTTAACACTGTTTTAACCATATTATATGTAGTGTGATTTCCTTTTTTTCCATTTAACCTATGGTCGAGGCTCTACGGTTTTTGAAATAGACTTACCACGTTAAGGTACAATGTAAACTAAAGGACGCAGCACAGAAGGGTAGGAAGAGGGCGGGTTCATGGGTGAAGAGACTGTGCTTGTGGCACTGGTTCTGGCACTAATCCACTGCTACATTTCCATTTCCTCAAAATAATGAGGTGTGTTTTCCTTAGTTTTGCCATTTCCAAGGCTACAAAATTATGGGAGCAGTGCCTTTGGGACACACCAGCCACACTGTTCAGACAATGATTCAACACAGCAGGTCCTAGCCACCAAGACAAGCAGACAGGTGAGCCCCAAGTTGCTGCCATGTGAAATGGATGCCCAATATGTAACAAAATAACATACAACATGTAACAAGTAATAGATGGCAATAATGCATACTGGCTCTTCCAATTTTTCAATAGAAACCAAAAAATCTGGGTTTTTGTGTGAAATTGTTTGCTTTTTATATATAGACACCTAATTTGAAAATTAAAATACTGTTGAGGCCAAACAGAACATAGGTGCTGAATGCCAGTTTGCCTCTCCAGATAAACTGGCAGCCCCCTTGGTCAACTCCGGGAGAGGACGCACAGAAGAGCCGTCCAAAAGAGCTGCTGCCCTGGCGGGAGCCCAGCTGGTTAGACCGTCGTCAGAGACACACCAAGGCTGCAGGCTCCATCCTGGGCAGGGCACATACAAGAATCAAGAAGTTTATGCAGAAATACGTGAAACAACAAATTGGTGTTCTTTTTCTCTTCTCCCTTCCTCTCTTTCTCAGATCAATAAAATAAAAAAATAAAAGAGCTGCTTATAAGGCATTTTGGCTATACAGCAACTGGGTTATTAAAGTCAAAAACATCAAATGCTTATATTAATGGTGAATAAATACAGTATAGGATTTTATCATCCCTGGTGGTTTACGCTGACAGTATAATTACTTCCCATCAGTGGTTCCAAACTGCACCGGGTCTATGCTGGGCTTTGATGTGCTCTCTTGAGTAAGAATGCACTGTATGGGAAACAGCAAAGTCCAGATCCTCCCAGGCCACAACTCCTTTTATATGTATTTTTCATGATCCTTCTGGTTCAAAGTCAAGTCCTGCATCTTTTGCCTTCATCACGCAGTTTAAGGGAATAATGAAATTGAAAATGATGAAAGCATTACACAGGTGTTCCGTTGAGTAAGAACTGCTACCTGGAGCAGTTTATTCCCTTCTGGCCCTGAATGTTGCGTCCTTACTCTCTCCTGCACAGGGAAAGAGCAATTGAATCACTGGTCACCCTGGTCTTCGCTCTTGGCAATTCTAACTCTCCAGAGCTGAAAGCAGCGCAAAATGAGAATTTAACAACTTGGGGCTTTTAATGTGATTTTTGCCTTTGACACAGTTATTAAGAGTTCTAAAAAGCAACAGCCCCTACAAGAACATCAGGTTTCTAAATGATTCATCTCCTCACAGACCTTGATATTCAATCCAGGTGTAGGAATAAACAGTATAGCCCTCGGGTTCCATCCTGCGGCCTTGGACGGGCTTCAGTGAAATTCTATAGCAAAAGGCCCAGCACTTACCCGACTTTCTCTTTGTTCTGCTAACTTTTTACCTCAGAAAAGCAAAGAGATTTCCTTCAGGATTATGCAGGGGAAATAACCTGAGATAGTGATAGTGCTTCATTAGAACTATTAAGGAGCTCAAGGAGAAGCTCCTTTTCTGGGTGTTCCCGGTGCCTGTCCAGCAGGGAGCCCCCAGTTCTCTCCTCCCTGTGGCCTCCTTCTTTCCTCTCCTGGCCCCAGGGATACCTGGGCAAATGGGAGTCAGACAAAGAGATGATGCAAAAGTGATCCGAAAGGGAAACAGGACCTCCCTCTTCTTTTTCTCTGTATTTTTCAAAAATTTTTACAAGTATTATTTTGTCAACACTAAATCATTGTGAAATAAACATTTCAAAATCAATAGGAGCCAGTCTCATCCTGTCAGGTCATGGTTTGGAGTTGCTGCGAAGACCAGGGGCAAAGAACAATACAGATGATAAATTTCGTGACAGATTTGTACAAAAAATGAAATGAAAGTGGTTTCCTGTTCGTGGAAGGCCAACGTGCTACTCAGTCTACAAATTTGTTGTAGTCAGACTTCTTATTCCACCCCAGGAGTCTACAGAAGGATTAGGGTACGAGGAGGATTTGTGTCAAGTTAGCTACAGCAACGCTCACCTGTCCATACAGGGCTGGATAAAAAAGTACTGCTTAGGAGCTAGTCAAGAGCCACTAAAAAAAATCTTGAAATTTCAAAATCTTGAAATCTTAAAATGTAATTTATCTAGGACATAGATTACATTTCTATTAGATTTGTTTCTAAAATGTTTACGTTCTGATTTATGGCTGAGATTTACTTTAAAAATATTCAGTGGTAACTCGAATGACTGAATTCTAAGTTAACCAGGTTTTTTATTAATTAGCCTTGAAGTAAAACAAATTTTTTTTTAACTTGGTTAAATGTTAGCTTTAAAATTTTTGCCCTGGCTAGGAAGCTCAGTTGGTTAGAGCATCCATTCTGAAATGCCAAGATTGTGAGTTTGATCTCCAGTCAGGGCACATAGAAGAAGCAACCGAAGAATGTAACAAATCTGTTTCTCTCTCTCTTCTTTTATAAAATTAACATTGTAAAATTTTAAAAAAATTTCAAAGAGGAGTTATTTTACATGTTTCTTATTTTAACTTTGCTGTAGTTTTCTTTCCCTTATTGTGACCACACTTAATATTTTAAGGAAGATGCTTGGCTCATACTGTCATTGTTTTGGCCATATCCCATTTAATTTGATACAGTCCATTTCTATTTGTATTTAAAAATGCTCTTCCTTACATTTTGGGGGCTTGTCTCTGGCACAAATATCATTTAGTGGATTTTAAGTTTTTCTTTCCATGTTTTCTGTGATTGAGTATTTAATTTTGTTACTTCTAATTTTATTATTTACTCTCTGGATATAGGGAGTATAGACTTATAAGTCATACTGTGTGGTCCAGAACATGGTAAATTTTTGTTTAAAATACACTTGGGCAAAAAAAGCATATTTGCTCATATGTATGTTAAATCTGTCTTACTAATTTTGTGTACTTTTACATCACATGGATTAACTAAATTCTACTTCTAAACTTCTGATATTCCCAATTGTGTGTTCCATTTGTCAATTTTTTCTATTCAGGTACTTTGCTTTATAAATTTCAAAGTTTTAGATGATCAAGCTATTTCTCCTACTGCTTTTGTTGTGAAATCTACTTTAATATGAGCAAAATCTCAAATTGGAGTCTTTATTTCTAACAGAATTAAGTTTGAGATTGGATCCAAAAGAAAGTACAACTGATGTGCTCTGCAGAGAAAACAATAGTTATGTGTGCCTTCCCCTCCCCCATTAACCTTTGCCTCTTGGCAAGCCATTGACCTATTTTACTAGTGAGTCCAGGCTGCCCGTTGTGTGACTTGGCTGAGTCACAGTTGGGGCTTATAGAGGACAACCTGGCAATTACACTGTGTTCCTAGATTCAATGTACATTCATAAATCCTCTGGTGCATAACATTAAAACCTCATGACTTGCTAAGGCAAAACATTGTAGAAACCATCAGAAGAAATGAAGCATGTAATATATTGATGGTATAATTCCACTTGAATATTATGAATAGGCCCATCTGTTTGTATAATTAAATTTGTTATTGAGTTGAGCATGATTATTTGTCAATACTTCCAAATATTAGAATATTTTTTCTCTCTCAGCTAACCAGGAACAGATTGTTTTTCTCTCGGTCCTTTCAGATGCATAGAACTCACCTTGGGAATAATAAACTTCCAAGTTTGTTCTAAACATGAATGAGAAGTTAAGTGAGGATCTGGACTGCTTTGTTAGACCAGGCAGGAAACAAATAAGACCTGTTCTCTGTGTGGTCGGAGAAGGATGGTATGAGTTCTAGGCTGGTTCACATTTCAGGCCCTTCTCCCATTTCCTGTTTTTGTCTCATCTGTATTTGGATAATGACAGCAATTTCATTCTCAGGCTGAGTTCCCCTGGAGTCACTCAATGGCCAGCATTTGGCCTGAACCTTGAGGTTTTCTGTGTATGAAAATCTAATCTAAATATATTTATTATTATTGTTGAACTTTTCAAATATATGTTAACTTTAAATTAAATTTCATACTTTCATCTGTTACTACTGGTTGAGGTAAGAACTTTCCAAACTGGTAGAGAATTTTTATGAGTTTGAGTCAAAATTGATGCCATGCCAGGGAGCAAGGTCTCAAATGCTCTGAAGAATGAAGAATAACAGTTTTGCCGTTTGTTTTATGTATCTGAAATTAAGGAGGGAATGTAAAGAAGATTACGTGAAGGTGGGAGAAAGCAAGACCAGCACTGGATTACCAGAGTGTTAAGCTCTTGAGGGTGGGCATCTGTTGTAAGGTGGGGTCTGAAAGAGGGCACTTCAAAGCTGTGTTAACTTAGATGCACAGAAGCTAGGGACAGGGCTTAAAGCAAAGATGAGCTTTGTTTTTTCAATTTTCATTTATTTTGAGAGCATGGGAGAGACAGACAGACATCGGTTTGTTGTTCCACTTATTTCTGCATTCCAAGTGTCCTGACTGACCCACAACCTTGGCGAATTGGATGACACTCTAACCAACTGAGCTGCTTGGCCAGGGCCAAGCAAAGAAGTTATATCACTGTGGTGTGACCACCCGCCAAGACCTCCCAGTCATAACCTGTGAAGTTACTTTCCATAGGACTCCACCTTGTTTTTGTCCATCCCACTTAAGATTAGTTTAGTTCCTGTATCTCTTCCATAATATAGTTGAAATCATATTACTCAGAAATGCAGTTCACATAAACAAAATGATTAATAGGAGTAATAGCTACATTTATTGAGTACTTAACTGTTATAGATATTGTATTAATTATTTCACAAGCATAATTCACATTACTATTTTCACCTTTTATAGTGAAGGAAACTTCAGCTTTGTGAGTACATTTCCTAAGTCACACCACTAGAGAAAAGCAAAGCCAGAATTTGCACCTAAGTCTTTCTGGCTTCAAAGACTGTGCATATAACTACTGATCTGTACAACAAATAGCAGATCAGAGCAATTCTGAATGCCCATTCAGTCCCAGATACCAAGCATCTAAAATTTACGTCTAAATTTAGATCTAAAGCATCTAAAATAGAAATACTATTTCTTCTAGTCATTCAGTCTAGTTTTTACTCCTTTTGTCTCCAAGTGAAATGAACAGCAATGTTTTAAAGCCCCTTGAGTAGATGAAGATGTTTACTTATCGAACACCTGTTTAGCTTCTATGAATGAGGCAAGGTGCTGGGTGGGGAATCCAACGACGACAGTTCTTGCTTTTTTGAGAAGCCGGATCACAGTGGAAGAGGCAGATATGCAACTGTATTGCACTCTGTGTTGTATCAGACACGCAGGGAGTGGAAGGAGAGTTACTATTTCACACAGGGCCATCAAGGTGAGCCCCTCTGAAAATGCAGCAGCCTGTGAGCAGGGCTGGAATGTTATGAGGGATACCTGGGGACAGAGCATTCCAGGCAAAGGACATGGCAAGTACGAATGCCCTCAGGTGGGAGCCTGTTTGCTCCTTCAAAGGGAAGCAAAGGGGCTGCTGTGACCAGCGGTTGGTAAGTGAGGGTGACTCAAGGGGAAGGGTGACGCCAGGTCCAAGAGGAGTGGGAAGGTGAGCACCCATAGTGAGTGATGCAGGTGGTCACAAGTGATGGGGGTACTTCATATGTTCTGACAAGATTTTCTGAAGGAATGGAATGTGGGGTATGAGAGAAGAGAATCAAGGATGATTTCAAGGTCTTCAGCCTGACCACTTGGAAGGGGAGTTGCTGTTTATCGAGATGGGAAGACTAGGGGAGGAACGGGCTGGTGGCAGTGCTGCAGAGCTTACGTCTGGACATACTCAGAGATGCCCCCTAGTCTCCCAGTTGGAGATGTTGATCAGGCAACTGAATATATAAGTTAGGAAAGATGAGAGGCTGGAATTTGGTAAACACCAAGGAGAAGCTACAAAAGCTTAAAAAAATGGTGGGGGAGCAGTGGGGGAAATTAAATGACTCTCTTGAAAAAGTTTCAATGCATTTTAATTTACATCACCACTTATAAAACATAAGTGATGCATAAAAATATGCGGCAACATCAAGCTGTAAGCAGTGGTTAAAACTAGACCAATGGTTTCTGAAGTGTGGGCCTCAGGCAACAAACATCAACCTCACCAGTGAGCTTCTAAGAGATGCAAACTGCTGGCCCCCATCACCCTAGTGAATCATAAACTCTGGGAAAGGGGGTCCCAGGAAACCATTTTGACAAGTTTTCCAGGAGGTTGTTATGCACATAAAAACTGAGTCAGCTAGATAATAACAAGTTTAGTATTTCCACGTTTCAATCATTAAAAAAAAGAAACAACTTTTTAAAATAGGTAAAATGTCTTTATTGTTTGAAGCATAAAAAAACAGTAAACAAAATCAGTATGACATTTCATTTCTCATTTAGTCTTCTCAGTGAGGTTATAAAAATACAATGCCACTTAGTCCATATAAACTCTTGAAAATGTCTAGAAGTTCACACTTAATATAAGAAGGTACTTGAACACAATGAGATATAAAAAACCACCTCATGGATACAAAGCAATTTTTGAAATTGCTTTGAGAAAAATTTCTAGACTCCTACAGAAACAGAACTTCACTTTCCCTTTGCCCGTGTCACCTACACATGTCACAGGTGTCCCCCTATCTTCTCACACCCACACCTGCCTTCTTGTCCCTGATGTAGGCTGGCAGAAAAGCAAGCTAAAATTAATGTTTTTCTTTAACTTAATCTCTTATTTTGCTTAAGATAAAACAAAAAGCTTAACTTGTAACTAGGATTTTTAGTATGCCTGGCTCATTGTCATTTAGTTTCAAATCAAAACTCTATTAAAAAAATAGGAAGACAGTGATGTCAATGTTTTTCTTGAAGTACCTATTATCCAGCTGCCAAAATCACCCTGAGCAGCATTTCTGAAGCATGTGAACACACACGTGTGAGTATTTAGAAATACTGTTGCTGCATGGTTCTGGCTTTGAGCATAATGAAATCAGAGTTAAAGTAATCTTTGTAGAGTGGGGCCACAGGTTGGAATACAACTCAAATCATTCAGCGCATGCATTGATGAAAGAAAAGATGTGTGTTTCACATATTTTTAACTTCATTTTCCTTTAGGTTGGTCACAGGGTAAACAGTATACACCATATATTAAATGAAAACCCACTGGCCTACATCATACCTGTAATGTTGCTAATACAAATAAGGATTCTTGCTGTGGAAGTTGTGTTTTGGGAATTTTTGTAAGGTCATCTTTTCAAGGCATTGGTAAGAAAGGATAAATAT
This sequence comes from Glossophaga mutica, assembly GCA_039655065.1. Classification (NCBI taxonomy): domain Eukaryota; kingdom Metazoa; phylum Chordata; class Mammalia; order Chiroptera; family Phyllostomidae; genus Glossophaga; species Glossophaga mutica. The sequence continues at coordinate 84,120,016 of CM077304.1, forward strand.
TTTCTTTGAACTGAAAGAAATATAAGACAGATCATCAACTCATTCTTTGCATATATGATGCTATTTTAGAGGTAAGTGAATTATTTCACCCCAAGGGTGTTCACTAAAAAAATTCATTAATTGCTTTAAGAAATTGCATGAACATGGTTAATCTGAAATGATTTAATAATGAAATCCAGAGATTTGGCACTTTCCTTGTAGAATTTAGACTATAAATGAAAACTAACATTAAAATAATATGGGGCAATTATAGAGCCATTTGAATGCTTATCACTTTATTACTGCAATCATAAATGATAATGATTTGAATTAGTTCTTGACATTGATTTGTGTGTTTAAATTCATCCTTAATTATGCCTTTTTCTGCCTTTTATTCTGTTGGTTATCCTTTTAAGAAATGCCATGATAATTATTAGCACATGGTTGTGTTACAGGGAGCCTCATGCCCTACCTTTCTCTGTATATGCATATGTGCTCATTTATCACGCCTCTGCTTACACTCTTCTATTTAACTTTTCTGTTGGATAGCGTTGCAAAGCTTTTGCTGATTTTCAAGGCAGTCTTTCAGTTTATCCTCTGTCAAAGTCAGTCGCTGCTCCAAGATTGAAACAGTCTGCAAAAAGGAGGACAAAATAATCAGTGGTTGGTGACCTGGTGGTGAGGATGATGATGATAATCTTTGCAGAGGCGATCCTTTTTACATTTGGAATGTTCACCCTTTTGAGAGGAAGTTGGCTCAAAAATGGGCCCCAAAACTTGCTCTACTTCTGGGCCCTACCACAGGGCAAAATGCTGTCAAGCAGTTTGATGAAAAGGAAAAAAAGAAAAACCCAAACTGATGCATTTGAGGAGAAATAGAATAAAATAAAAGACCTCTGCAGACAATTCTTATGTCTGACCTTCTAAAACATCAATGCCAGGAAAGAGGCCATGGGCAGCAATGTAAGCTGTGGCACAAGCCACGTGGGTGTGTGGGGAGCAGGGGAGAGGGGAGAATGTCACATGCCCAGCCCTGGCGCTACTTTAATGTCATCACTGGTCATTCTATCATAATCAGTCTATGACAGATCATACCTGTACTACCCCAGACAGCTGAATACCTAGTTTACTTGGAAAATGTAAAAACTGCTACCAGTTCTCACGCCCAAAAGAGGATGACAGAACTTCTAAGGGCTGTTAGGAAGACTGAATAAAACGATGCATGGGCGATGCTCCAGTTAGCTGGCACACAGGATATGATGAATCTATGCTAGTTTAACTCCTTCAGTTAATAAATGAGCACATGGCTACCCAGATACACACATGGCCACGCTTAAATTTGGGAAATCTAATAAGTTGCATAAAACATGTGCCACAATGAATTCTCGTGAAAGACACACTCCCACAATCAGCACCCAGGTCAAGAACCAGCACTCTGACAGCCACTGCACAGTGCCTTTCCAACTGTCAGTCAGAAGCGCCACTCCTGCCCGTCCCCATAATAGTTCCTATCCTGACAATTACAGTAGTCACTTTCTCGCATGTATTATTTTATCTTTCAGGTGACATCCTTAGACACTATAATTCTGTCCTATCCATTTTCAAGATTCGATATACCATTTAAAGTTGTTGTTTTTTTCAAAAACAAGGCTCCTATCCCTTCCCTTTCTTTTCTTTACAAGTTGTCTGTCGTCAGGCTCTGGCCGTTTGAAGGCAGAGTCTGCACCATGTGGATCTGAGGGGTGGCACACACAGCGTACGGTGCAGTCTGTCCCTCTGCCCTCCTCATTCTCTGTCAGTCGGCAGCTGGATTCAGGCTAATAAGATTTAGGTCAGAGACGTTGGTAAGACTGTAAGTGGTGGTCTATTCTTCCATTAGAGGACACATTAAGAAGGTTTGGTTGTTCTCTTTTCATGATGTTAGTAACCACGCAATGATAAGATCTATTAATTCTTGGGGACTGTAAATGATGATATTCTAGTTCCATCATTAAAAATATGTTAATATAATTTATAAATAAGAGTCATTTCTCTCACCTACTAGTTGCTTACCCAGTGGAACAGTTCATAGGGGAAAGGCTGAATAAATGTTTGGCTATTTTAGTCAGCAAGTTTCAAGATAATGCCCTATCAGCCTTGGAAGGAAACCAATTTTTTAAAACTGTCATTATTTAATAGCTTTTGCTTTCATATTTGATACTATAGATCATGACAATTTAAAAGTAATAGTGATGCTGGCAATATATTCTGCCACTTCTTTCTCTTTTTTGTTAATAATACATATTTTATTTATTTATCTAATTTTAGACAGAGGGGAAGAGAGAGAGAGAGAAACATCAATGTGTGGTTGCTTCTTGCATACCCCCTACTCGGGACCTGGCCTGCAACCCAGGCATGTGCCCTGACTGGGAATCAAACTTGTGACCCTTTGGTTCACAGACCAGTGCTCAATCCACTAAGCCACACCAGCCAGGGCTATTCTACCATTTCTGGAGCACCTGCTATGTGTCAAGAACTTTGCCAGATACTTCACATACATTATCACAATTCTATGTGCTAAGGATGTTAAGAATATTATCAATACCTTTAACACTGGTAGACTCCATTTATCTGTCATCTGAAACATAATTTCACTTTAATTTATGTCTAATTATAGTTCAGTAGAGAGTTATAAACACTGCCACTGAACTAGAGGTTCAGTCATCTGCAGTTAAAGTGAATCAGAGCATATTTATCGTACTCAGTACTTGCCCACAGATTCGCTGTTCCCATTTTCCAAGTGTGCTGTGCCTGCTTTTAACCACTTTCACATGTAGAAGCCAGTTGGCTACTCAAAATTAACAAGAAAAGAGCAGATACTCGGTAAAGCTTGAAGTGATTCACTTATCCATAACTTAGGTAAAAATAAGAGGAAATGGGTCATGAAGCTGAAAGTGTGAAGAATGGAAAGATTCACATGGGAGAGGTCCTCACAAGGACCCGCCATCGCAGGCAGTAGGTTAGCTGAGGAACTGATGGCAAGATGGGAAATAAGCCAACCCAAACTGAATTTGGCATGAAGCTGGACAGTTCACCCTGTATTTAGTGGCTGCAAACCCTGGCTATCACACCAAATCACATGGGGTGACTGGAAGACTGATGCCAGACGGATGTAAATGAATTCTCTGGAGATGAGAACGGGGCATCTGCATGCTTTGAACTGTTCAGGTGATAATGAACAGCCAGGGGTGAGAACAGAATTAGATGATTTTTATGCAAGAGCTATTTCAGGTTGAAATATTTAACCTGGAAAAGTAATCAACGCCTCTCTAGATCACACTATAGCCTCTCTTTCTGTGTAACTGTGACATGTCCACTCTGACAAATGCTGGTGTTGTCAGTCTATATATCAAAGAGGAACAACAGAAAACTTCAGAAGAAACACTGAATCAGCAAAGCTGGAAGAGAAACCTTTGGCGAATCAATTTCAATCCACCACTTCCCCTAAATGCCATTTATCTCTCCTGACCAAGAGTTGGAAGACATCTATGGTATTCCTTCTTTGCAAAGGTAAACTGGCATGAAAGGTCAAAGTAAGACTCTAAAGCACAAATGCAAAATCCATCACTTTCAGAGGAACCCAGCATCAATGTAAAAAGCTTTGGAATGAGGAAAGTTATGTATCAGATAGTGAGAATATCTTCAGAATGAAGAACTGTAAACACTGCCATTCTAACCAGAAACAGCTAATCCCAATACATTTGTTTTTATGGCGATAAATATGTTGTTGATAACATCTTCATCTGAACACATCAAAAATTCTTAGGGCAAAACTTCACTGCCCAGAATCACACCCACTTACCGCATGGAGAGAGGCGACCACTACTCTTCACAGTCTCTACTGCTCCCTTCTGGCCCCTGGACGCAAGACAGAGCACTGTGCATGTGCGGGGGTAGGGGCATGGAGGAGCCATGACCCTATTTCAACAAGATCTTCCTAGAGCAGCTCAGCAGAGCAGGCCTTGCTATACGGTTTGCCACCTTGAGCTTGCCTTTCTAAGAAAGAACAATCCCCCCTGCTCTGCTAGTTTTGCAGCCTGCTGTAACCAGATCTGCTCGGCATGCCCTCCCTCCCAGTGCGCAGTGAGCCAGCTCACCTGTGTCAGAACATTGAGCTGTTCCATAATATGCTCCAAGGCATCAGTCACAGCGAGTGGTATGCTTCTTTGACTCTCAGAAGGGAGGTCGCTCATGTCTTCTGCTTTCTTTTTCAAGGTTGTTGGTGAACATTCTGATGACATTAGAGAAGGATTCAAGAAATATCTGTCCATCTCTTCACCCTTGTGTGGGAGGGTTCTAACAATAGTTTCTGTTGTCTTCCATATAACAGAAAAGATAGAAAGCATTATATTTTCCAAACTTTAAAATAATAGATATAAAAGTTTTCAATATTCTCCTTCTAAAACCCCAGCTTTCCTTTAATTGTTTATCCTCAACTATGACAAAGTATGGTAATTACAAGTATAACAAGAAAATAAAGCTAACAATAAATACAGAAAATCCACAGTTTTCTTGACTTATTTTTTTCCATGAACTACACTTTGCATGTATCTGTCTGAGGGAGTAGCTTTTCTACCATGAAAAGATTGTTAGATGCACTTTTCCTTCTTAATCTAAAAACAGTATCATACCCATTAAGGTGATTATTAATTTAAAAAAGTGGAAAATGCCACGTATTGGTGAGGATGTGGAGAAACTGAAACCCACATGTATTGCTGGTAGGAGTATAAAAGGCTGCAGTTCTTGTAGAAGGTTTCACTGTGCCTCAAAAAGCTAAACACAGAATGGCCATATGGTCAAGCAATCCCATTTCTAAGTGTACATCTAAAACAACTGAAAGCAGGGACTTGAACAGATACTTGTACAGCGATGTTAATAGCAACAGTACTCAAAACAGCCAAAAGCTGGGGACAACCCAAGATCCAACATATATTCATCGACAGATAAATATATAAACAAAATGTATAAACAATGGACGATTACTTAGCCATAAAAATAAGTAGAATTCTGATACATGCTATAACATGGATGAACCTTGAAAACATTATACTAAGTGAAATAAGCCAAAAGAAAATACTGTATAATTCTCTATACACATGGTACCTAAAGTAAGCAAATTCAGAGGCAGAAAGTAGAGCAGAGGTTACTATGAGCTGGGAGGAGGGGAACACAGAGTGATGTACCTATTGCTTAATGGGTACAGAGTTTCTATTTGGAATGATGAAAAAGTTCTTAAAATAGATAATGGGAATGGTTACACAGCATTGTGAATACTTACATAATGCCAGTGAACTGTACATTTAATAATAATTAAAATGCTAAGTTTTATGTTATGTATATTTTACCATAATAAAATAAAAATCAAACAAAAACCTCCAAATATATGGCAGTGAACACTCTGAAAAGAAAATTAAGAAAAGAATTCCACTTATAATAGCATCAAAAAGAATAAATACTTAGAAATAAATTGAACAAAAGAAGTGCAAGACTTGTACACTGAAAACTACAAACCACCATTGAAAGAAACTGAAGATCTAAATAAATGGAAAGACCTCCTATATCCCATGCTCATGAACCACAAGACTGCATACTGTTAAGATTGCAATACTCCCCAAATTAATATATATGGATTCAATCCCCTCCCTATCAAAATCCCAGCTGCTTTTTCCAAAGAAATTGACAAGATGATCTAAAAATTCACGTGAAAATACCAGGAACCCAGATGAGCCAAAATAGTCCTGAAGAACAAAGCTGGAGAGCTCACACTTCCTAATTTCAAAACTTATAAAACTGAAGTAGTCAAGACAGTTGTGGCCCTGGCAATAAAGACAGATATACAGATCAATAAACAGAATTCAGAGTCTAGAAATAAACCCTTCCACTTACAGTCGTTTGCTTTTTGACAAAGTTGCCAAGACAATTTAATAGGAAAAGCACTGTCTTTTCAACAAATGGTGCTGGGAAAACTGGATACCTTAATTCAAAAGAATGGATTTGGACTCCTACCTCACATCACATACAAAATGAACTCAAAACAGATCACAGACTTTTATGTAAGAAAACTGTAAAAATCTGCCCTGACTGGTGTAGCTCAGTGGACTGAGTGCCGGCTTGCAAACCAAAGGGTTGCTGGTCAATTCCCAGTCAGGGAACATGCCTGTGTTGCAGGCCAGGTCCCCAGTAGGGGGTGCATGAAACACAACCACACATTGATGTTTCTATTTCTTTCTCCCTCCCTTCCTCTTTCTCTACAAATAAAAATAATGATAAATAAATAATCTTTAAAAAAAACTGTAAAAATCTTAAAAGAAAACACAAAAGTAAATTTTCCAGATCCTGGATTAGACAGAGGCTTCTTCTATAACATCAAAAGTACACATGACAAAAATAAATAAATAAATAAATAATTTGGACTTTACCAAAATTAAACACTTTCATGCTTCAAAATATACCAACAAGAAAATTGGTTAGTTTGCTTTTGTTTTAGGTGTGGTTGTTAATAACTGTGAGTTTGCTGTCTTTTCACTGTCATGCTTTTATCTTCTTTTTCTTAGATAAGTCCCTTTAACATTTCATATAATAAGGGCTTGGTGATGATGAACTCCTTGAACTTGACCTTATCTGAGAAGCACTTTATCTTCCCTTCCATTCTAAATGACAGCTTTGCTGGATAGAGCAATTTTGGATGTAGGTCCCTGCTTTTCAAGACTTCAAATATTTCTTTCCAGCTCCTTCTTGCCTATAAGGTCTCTTTTGAGAAATCAGCTGACAGTCTGATGGGAACTCCTTTGTAGGTGACTATCCCCTTATCCCTTGCTGCTTCTAGAATTCTCTCCTTCATTTGAATCTTGGCTAATGTAATTATGATGTGCCTTGGTGTGCCTGGTTTCAGGAGTTGTAACCCTCACCCCATGGTGGGCTGTGTAAGAGCCCAAGGGACCCACTTCATCTGGGTCTGTTCTGTCAAGAGGACGTGACCTACTAAGGAAACAAAGCTTATCTCCCTGGCAGGAGCACTGCTTCTGCCTCATCCATCTCTGGCCCCATAGCTTGGTTGGCAGTCAATGATGGGTAAGACTCCTCATGGGAGGAGCAACCTAAGCCAGACACAATCACTTGGGAGGCCCTCATGGAAGGACTCGGGGGGCTGCAGCAAAGGGGATGTGATGGACCCTCACCCCCCAGCTATTCTGACATAGCCCGAGTCCTCATTTCCATCTGGGAGATGTCTCCTGCTTCCTAATCGGCTTAAAGCCTGAAACTGTGGGGGTGAGCGGTGCAGCCCTGTACTGGCCAGGACGGCTCCCTGGGTGATCAGGCATAAGAAAGAATTCCTAAAGCCCTGTGAAACCTGCTTTGCTAAGAGTGCTCTCCCTTAGGTGATAAGTGTCCCAGGAGGAAATGAGCATGTCTCCCAAAGTTTGGCAACCCCCTTTCCTGACAAACACTGACTCAGATTAAGCCCTCAGATTGCTTTGAAATGTTAACCATTGTTTGATCCTTGTCGCCTGACATACCTGTATTCCTGTGTATTTGAGCCCAATAAAAGCCTAGTGAGGATGGGGCTCTGGGTCATTCTCCTCTGAGAGTTTGACCCCTTTCCTCCCCAAGCAGAAGATGTCTTGGTAGTTTTTATTTTCATCTGTGACGGAGGGATGGGGCTCTGCGGGCGGAGCCCCCCCACATCTGGTGCCCAGGACAGGGGCCCCCGAATTCCTCCTTGGGTCCAACTTCTTTGGGACTCTCTGAGCTTCCTGGACTTCCTGGTAGTCTATTTCCTTTGCCAGATTGGGGAAGTTCTCCTTTATTATAACTAAGCAAATAACTAGAACAGGAACAGAACCGCAGAAATGGAGATCACGTGGAGGGTTAGCAACAGGGGAGTGGGAGGAGGAGAGAGGGGGAAAAGGTACAGAGAATAAGTAGCATAGACAGTGGGTAGAAAATAGGGGGAGGGCAAGAGTAGTGTGGGAAATGTAGAAGCTAAAGAACTTATGACACATGGACATGAACTAAAGGGGGGAATGTGGGTGGGAGGGGGTGTGCAGAGTGGAGGGGAATGATGGGGGAGAAATGGGACAACTGTAATAGCATAATCAATAAAATATATTTAAAAAAAGAAAAAAAATTGGGACAATACCCACAGAATGGGAGAAAATATTTGCAAAATTATATATTTGATTAGAGACTTGCATGAAGAACATATAAAGAACACAATTCAAACATAAAAAGATACATGACCCAATTAAGAAATGGTCAAATGATTTAAAGACACTTTTCCAAAAAAGTTACACAAATGGCCGACAGCACATAAAAAGCTCATCATCATTAGGAAATGCAAACCAAAATTACAATGTGATACTACTTCACGCTTAATAGGATGACTACAATAAAAAGAACAGAATGGTAAAGATGTAGAGAAATTGCAACACCAATACACTGCTGGTGGGACTATAATGGTGCAGTTTGGTAGTTCCTCAAAATGTTAAAAATAAAATTAGCAAATGATCTTGCAATTCCAAGCCTTGGTATATGCCCAAGAGAAATGAAAACATACATCCATGCAGAACTTGTACATGAATGTCATAGCAGCATTATTCATAATAGCCCAGAAAACAGAGACAACCATGTGCATCCCAATGGTGTGATAATAAATGGATAAGCAAAATGTGGTGTCTGTACAATGGACATTAGTTACTCACAAAGAGGACTGAAGTACTGATACATGCTACCATGTGGATGAATCTTGAAAACATCAGGCTGAGTTACAGAAGCCACACACAAAGGCCATCCATGGTGTGATTCTATGCACATGAAATGGTCAGAACAGACACGTATAGGAAGACAGACTGAGATGAGCAGTTAAGGGGCTGGGGAGAGGGAAGAATGGGGAGAGATTGGTAATGGGTATGGGGGTGATAAAAGGGTTCTAAAATTCTTTTTGGAGTGATGAAATACTCAAAAATTGGATAGTGGTGATGGTTACACAGTTTTGTTAATGTACTAAAAACCACTGAATTGCACACTTTAAACACGTCAATTTTATATTATGTGAATTATATCTCACTAAAGCTATTAGGAAAACCAACAAAAATCCAACTATATGCATCGCAGAAGTTTGTGCTCTTTTAAATTTTCAATCAATCTGTCATTTCTGGGAAGGCCAGAACCTAATTAACAAATCAGTCATTGAACTTGGGGGGCTTGCAGACCGGGTGGTTAGTGAAGAAAGGGCCATCAGGCAGAGAAAAGATTTAAGATCATAGTCTAAGTTTCAATACACCTTACTGAGGGTTTTCTTGTTATGACCAGCAACAGGTACAATGACATGTGGAGATGTAAAAAGGGAAAAGGTGGGGGCAGAGAGAGGAAAAAGTGCTAGATCTCCATCCCACAACATTAGCCAACTGACGCATCTGTTTTTTTGTCTCTCAAAGGTTTTGGAATCTAGATATTAGGAGATTCTTTCTCACCAACCAGCCCTGCTTTTGCACCGTTTGTACAGGGAAAGAATGAGATGGAGAACTTGGGGAAGTTTCAATGCACTCGTTTATAAAAAACAACAACACAAAATGACTGAGAAGGGAAAAATGTATTTAAGATTCTGGGCTATTATTAGGAATCTAGCAAATGAGGCTTCGGTACCTCCTGCTCCCAGTTCGGTGAGGTCCTCTCCTATTTCAAAGTTGCTAATATTCATTTTTGGGGTGAATGCTTACTGAATATCAACATCATATGAAGCATTTACCAGTATTAAATGTGAACAAGGCATGATGCCTGCTCTGGAAGATTCCCTGAGCAAGGCTGAGATCCCTGTCAGTGCCTGGCATGCTGAATGAACTGCTGAATGAACAAGAAACACAAGCAGACAAATGACTGAGAGACTGTGGAAAAGAACAAATGCTTCAGTAGTACATAAAAGGAGGAAATCACACCATGCTCCCTTATTTGTTACTTTTACTGCTGACACGTGAAGGGCAGTGGGGTAACAATAATTCATTCATTGATTTATTCAACAAAGGCCTCCAAAGGCAGGCATTAAAGCTACAGCAAAGAACAAGTCAAATGTGGTAGCTTCCTTCATGAAACTTAAAAGTTCTCCAGGGACCCACTTCTTCCAAAAGGGTGGCAAGGCAGTCACCACCCCTTAGTTCTTCTTAGGTAAGCCCATGGTTGACATCTCAAAGATGGAAAGTGCAGCTTCCCCAAATGCAGGAATGAATCTAAGTGGCGGAGAAATTCTTATCTTTAAGAGGTTAAAAAGCTTCATTTTCCATCTGAACATATAAAATAGTATAAAAATACAGAGTTGACTGATGCAAACAACTCTGATAATACTAAAAGCTAGGTATAAAACCTGTCATATTCTGGGGACAAATGACTCCTGACAAGTTTTTTAAATGCCACGGTTAATTTTAATGTATAATTTTTCATATGTCACTTACATTAGAGAATAAATTCTTTTAATGCACCATGAGAAAGTGAAAATTGCCCCGACTAGTATAGCTCAGTGGATTGAGCACTGACTTGTGAACCAAAGGGTCACCAGTTCAATTTCCAGTCAGGGCACATGCCTGGGTTGCAACCCAAGTTTCCTGGTGTGGTGCGTGCGGCGTGCGAGAGTCAACCAAACATTGATGTTTCTCTCCCTTTCTCCCTCCCTTCCCTTCTGTCTGAAAATAAATAAATGAAATATTTTTTAAAAAAAGGCAATTCCTTTAAAAACAAAAAGGAAGTGAAAATTGTGACATTTGAAAGCACATTCTTACGTTAACCATCCAACAATGTAATCAAGGTCCGCACAGTAAACTATTATTATTTATATAATTAACAATGGACCATTCAAGATACTTCCATAAAAGAATAAATTCTTTATTCTGTGCACTGACCTGTGAACCAATTACACGTGAGTTCATAAATTACATTTATTTTCTTTCTTCCTGTCCTCTCCTCCTACTCCCCTTCCCACCCTCCCACTGTCTGGGCTGGGGTGTAAGAACTAATCACCGTTGCCACTTCCCTCTCTGAAGTCTTTGTTCGTGCCACTGGTAGAGCATTTGTAACCCCTTGTTATATTTGTGCTTACATGTCTATATTCCCTATTAGATTATACGGTCCACTATGTTATCTTACAGGGCATGAGCCAAAGGGCTCAATGTTTGTTGAACTGAATTCAATGCACTGTTCTACATCAGCTGAGCCATTCGCAGAAATATAAATGTTAATAATTTGACAGTATTTGGAGAGAAGTATAAACCCACGGTGAAACCAGTATCATTTTCTATTAAGAATTACTGTCTTAAATGCCTCCACAGAGGTGCAATGGGGGAGCAATGGAAGGTTTATCATTACAAATCACTTCTTGGTTTTCACCCCCTAAAAGCATGCCTGATGGTTTCTGATGGAAGAATGTGAGGATTTTCTGACACATGTCAATGCAAAAGTAGGTATTTCACATGTAAAGATAATCAGTGACTTAAATTTCTGATGTATCGTTAATAAATGGGTTTAAATAAGTCAGTGTTGGCTTATAACTAACATTTCTAGTTTTGGTTTATTTCTGTAAGTGGAGAACAAAACAGACAAAAGTCAGAAAAGTCTATACAGAAGTGGTCTTGACCCCTCCAGCTAAAGTGAGTTTCCCAGCATCGAAGGTTCTAAAATAGACTTGGGATAGTCACTTGTCAGGGATATTGTGAGAAACACACAAACGTTAGATCAAGAAATTCAACAGAATGCCCTTTAAAGGCCTTTTCATTCCTGACATTCTGAGGTTTCTAAGTCACTACACACAGAGAGACTTATAAATTGCCTGTCTGAATTAGCCTAACTAGTATAACAAAAAAATATTTTTTGCCTAGACAAAAATAAAAGCAAACATCATTTTTCAAAGGAAAAAATGGATCATTTATTTTTAATGATAACATTTAAAATAGGGATTAGAAACTTCAATAATCTCTATATGGAATTTAAAATAATGAAGACATACCACTCTTCAAACAATAAGCATCTACATGCCAGAAAAATTCTAGGTGCCCAAGACACTGAAGTGTGTTAGTTTCCTACTTCTGCTATAACAAAATACAAGTCCAATGGCTTCAAACACCACAGATGTATTATCTTGAAGTTCTGAAGGTCAGAAATCCAAAATAGGTTTTATGGCTAAAATTAAGGTGCTGACAGAGCTGTGCTCCTTCCGGAGGCTCTAGGAGAGAATTTGTTCCTCACCTTTCCCAGCTTTAAGAGGTTATCCACACTCCTTGGCTCCTGGCTGTATCACTTCAATCTCTGCTTCCATTGTCCTAGCTTCTCTACTTCCTATGCCTTCCTATTTCCCCTATGAGGACACTTGTGCTTGCTGCACTGGGTCCATCTGGATAATCCAGGATAATCTCCCCAGCTCAAGGCCCTTAACTTTATTACACATGCAATGTCCCTTCTGCCATATAAGGAAGCATGCAGAGATTCTGGGGGAAGATGACATGGACATCTTTACAGGGCCATTATTCTGCCTACTACAAGGAATGAATAAACAAAGAGATCCTGCTGACATAAGGTTATACTCCAGTGAATTAGTAGAAAAATAAATATATAAATATGTGATGTAATGTCGGGTAGTGACAAAGGTTATACAGAAAACTAAATCTGGGTAAGGTGTTACATTAAGATGTAGGTCTATTGAGGATGAATTTTTTAATGGGAGATAGAGAACAAGTTTTGGGCATGTTAAATTTGAGATGCCTATTTAGGCTTCAAGGGGCAAAATCGTGAGTGCATTTGGAAATACATGATTTGAGATTTCAGCAGTGAAGTTGTGGAGAGTTATTAGAATATATGCATTAGTTTTTACAAAAGATACAAATGAATAGCCAGATGAAGAGGTACATAGGGCAAGGTCTGGAAAGGTCCCAAGTACAGGAGTTTCTGTTCTGTTGGAGTTGGGGTGCTTGGCACATAAACATTTACCATGGGTTTATGCCAGACAACAGAAGAGCTGCGAACACTTTAGAAGGCATGAAGAGAAGGAGCAGGATAAGTGGCCAGTGCTTGTAAGATAGGAGGGGAAGTGGCCCAAGAGCAATGTGAGAAAAGAGTTTCAAGAAGAAGGAGTGATCACCAGGCCCAAGTACTACAGAAAGGCTGATTTAGATGAATCGCTGGGACCCTGGCATAAGTAGAATGGTGGGGACAAGAGCTTAATTGAAGTAAATTAGAAAAGTGGAAACTGAAAAAAATGAGGACTGAATATAGGCATCTCTGTGGTGGGGATTTGGCTACAAAGGGGAGCAGAGTATTAGAGGAGCTAAAAAGGGATGAGGGCTCAAACAAAGCTTCCCTTTCTAAGGATGGAAAATACATTACAAATGTGTGCTGATGGGAAAGACAGAGTAGAAAGAGAGCACTGATGCCACAAGACAGTGAGGCAACGACTGCTACTGCAACAGGTAAATGGGCTGGCTAGGCAGTGCTAAGTGCCCTGAAGCTTTGTGTAAATAAATGTAAGATGACATCAGTCAACGTGGCTGTGTAGTCACATTCAGTCATTTGGGTGTAGGCATAGACTAGGCAGAGAAACGGATTTAACCAGACTGAAGTTTTACAACAGCAGAAGAATGAGCAAAAGAATGGCTGCACTAATGAACTGGAGAATCTAAGCCACAGAAGGGAGAGAGACACAGACAAATGAGGTGGGCAGTGAAAAGGCAGGAAGCTCAATGAATTGGAAGCCTTTCTGGGTTGATGAATTACAAAAATTGGAGGACGAGAGGAAGTGGTGGCCAAAGAGTGGGAGGCTTTACACTGAGTTTACCATCAACACGAAGGAGTCAGACAGTCACCAAGTTCATCTGAAAATCCTGACAGAGGGAGGATGTCTGTCTTTCAGAAGTGACTCAGAGTCTTGCTCTATCTTTGGGTCTTTCCTTGCGATCAAAAGCCAGCGTTAACCAGGAAGTGGATGGACCAATCAGGGAAACAGAAAAAAGAGCTATAGAGTCACCCATATCGGGCTGTCACAGGCCCACAACACAAGATTAATCTCCAGTTCTAAAATTCTTAGGAACAAAAGGCTGTAGATCCTGAAGGAGAGAATCACATCTCTGTATCTTGTATATCGCCGCATTGAAAGAGCATATTCATCTGATCAAGCCTGATTGATTTAAAAGTTTTCTAGGAAAAAATCTGAGAATGTCATGTGAAATTTGTGTCTCCCAAACTAAGTTTGCTGAACCAAGAAAGCCTTCTGTTTGTCCCTTGGGAGAAAACATGCATTTTTTTTTCAAAGAGAGAGCCTTCAGGCTTCAGGGGTCAGGTTTGATAGAAAGCTTTGATTATTCTTCTTCAAAGCAACTGGAAATTTCATTTTTGTCAGACACCTGAAAAACATATTCCTACACAGCTATCAACAAGAATACCTAAATGATTAATTCATTTAGGTCCCCTTGGAAAAAGATGGGAGGTCACAAATCTACTATCTTTGTCTTTTTATTAATCTTTATTCTTATCTTTCAGAAGTTTATTAATTTTGAAGCCATGAATGTGTAGGATACAACAAGGACAAATAAAATCTGTACAAAAATGCCTTTCTGTGTTTCACTTATTATTCAATTAAGCAAAATTCCTTAAAAGGAGATCTGTCTCCTGATGCCCTATGCTGAGTCTACAATAGTGTACAGCATCGAACAAATCTTAATTAGTGATAAAGTGCTGACCAGAATCACTGGGGGCTGAGTGGTAGACAGAGTAGGCAATCAGTGAAATAGAATTAGTGTTCTCTCTTTTGCGTTAATATTAAATCAAAGATGTTACAGGTATATGTTATTCCCCCCAGTCTAGACAAATATAACAAAACGTTCTGTAAATTCAAAAGGGAAAACAAGTAGCCATTACTTCTTTGGTGAATCTGTTGTTACACTTCAAAGGGCTATGGAATAAGGGTTTCATTCTGATTATCTCTCATGTAGAATTCATCAAGAATAATTTATGCAACATGCTGAAATGACTAGGGTGGAAAGAAACCACTATTTATAGTTATACTTCATTTTTGTTCAAAAAGGGTGTGTGTGTGTGTCTAAAGTCTGAGGCAGGTAATAATTTCTATTATATACTGATGTATTTTTTAAATAATATTTGTATTCAAGTTAAGTATTACATCATGGGACAAAATGAAAGTCTGGCTCAGAAAGCCACATTTGGTTTGCTTTCCCCTACACGTCTCCACAGGGCCATCTGCGTCCCTCTCAGAAAGCTGCCCCTTCTTTGCACGTACAACAGCAACCAAGTGAGATTAATAACATGAGTGAAGGAGAAAAGCAACCTCACTCCAACGCTTACCATCTTGAATGGATCAGTAGCCCTTTTTTTAAAAAATCTATTAACAACTGATTTAAGTTTCAACTATACTTTTAAAAATTCAGTGAAAAGGTATAAAGCATGATAAAGTGACATGCTCCCCCACCCTAAGACATAAAGTGTACCCTTTTCCGATCGATTTCCCATTCTTCCCCTTGTACAGCATACCACCATTTTAAACATGGTGCCTACCACCACGATCTGTGTCCCTTTACTTTCATCACACAAGTAGCTACCCCTAAACAGAACTATTGTTTTTACATGCTTTACAACTTCACATAAAACACTATTATATTAGATCCTTTTGGGTTTTTTTTGTTGTTGTTGTTGTTAATCAACACTTTTATACTTGTCTATAGTGACACAGGTAACTCTAGTTCATTTATTTTCACTGCCAAATAGTATTCCATTGACTGATTATTCCAAAACTTACATGTCCCTCTGTTAAGTGCTACTGAATGCTACTATAAGCATTCTTGTATCTCCCAGCTACAGGTATGGGAGTTTCCCTAGAGTGGAATAGTTGTTAAGTCACAGTTATACTAGTAGATAGTGTACAAAATGGTAGAATCAACTTGTTCTTCTATAAGTAGAGGAAAACCTCCTTTTTTCTACAAAATCAACAACATTTGTTAGACATTTTACATTTTAACAAAATTATGGACAGGAAATGACATCTCATGATTTGTTTTTTTTTAAATATATTTTATTTATTATGCTATTACAGTTGTCCCATTTCTCCCCCATCATTCCCCTCCACCCTGCACACCCTCTCCCACCCACATTCCCCCCTTTAGTTCATGTCCATGTGCCTTAAGTTCTTTAGCTTCTACATTACCCACACTATTCTTGCCCTCCCCCTGTCTATTTTCTACCCACTGTCTATGCTACTTATTCTCTGTACCTTTTCCCCCTTTCTCCTCCTCCCATGCCCCTGTTGCTAACCCTCCATATGATATCCATTTCTGTGGTTCTGTTCCTGTTCTAGCTGTTTGCTTAGTCTGCTGTTTTAGGTGTGGTTGTTAATATCTGTGAGTTTGCTGTCTTTTCACTGTCCTATTTTTGATCTTCTTTTTCTTAGATAAGTCCCTTTAACATTTCATATACTAAGAGCTTGGTGATGATGAACTCCTTGAACTTGACCTTATCTGAGAAGCATTTGATCTGCCTTTCCATTCTAAATGAAAGCTTTGCTGGATAGAGCAATTTTGGATGTAGGTCCCTGCTTTTCAAGATTTCAAATATTTATTTCCAGCCCCTTCTTGCCTGGAAGGTCTCTTTTGAGAAATCAGCTGACAGTCTGATGGGGACTCCTTTGTAGGTGACTATCCCCTTATCCCTTGCTGCTTCTAGAATTCTCTCCTTCATTTTAATTTTGGCTAATGTAATGATGATGTGCCTTGGTGTGTTCCTCCTTGGGTCCAACTTCTTTGGGACTCTCTGAGCTTCCTGAACTTCCTGGTAGTCTATTCCCTTTGCCAGATTGGGGAAGTTCTCCTTTATTGTTGGTTCAAATAAGTTTTCCACTTGTTGCTCTTCTTCTTCCCCTTCTGGTACCCCTATAATTCGGATATTGGGACGTTTAACGATGTCCCGGAGGTTCCTAAGCCTCTCCTCATTTTTTTTTGAATTCTTGTTTCTACCTCATTTTCCGTTTGGTTGTTAGTTTCTTCCTTCTGGTCCACTCCATTGATTTGAGTCCCAGTTTTCCTTCCATCTCTATCGGTTCCCCATGTGTCTTCCTTCATTTCACATATTGTAGCCTGCATTTTTTCCATCTAATTTGTGAGCAAAATCAACCAATTCTGTGAGCATCTTGATGACCAGTGCTTTGAACTGTGCATCTGATAGGTTGGCTATCTCTTGGTCACTTAGAGGAATTGGCTCTGGGGCTTTCGTTTGTTCTCTGGTTTGAGCCATTTTTGGTGGTTATTTTTTTGTTGTTGTTTTGTTTTGGTTTTAGTCTGGTTGCGGCTATTTAGTCTTGTCACGTAGCGAGGAGTGGAGCCTCAGGTGCTCCCCAGTGTGGGGCAGCCCAGTCGCTTGGTTGTGACGCTGTATGTGGGGGTGGGGTCTGAGAGGGAACAATGGCATCCCCTCCGCTCCCTCCCCCCCGCCTGGACCGTCCTTGAGCACGGGACCACCTGGTCAGCCAGCCACCCTGTGTGGCCTCACAGGGTCCGCCAGCTGCTGCCTGTGGGCCCGGGGACTGCCAGCCGCTGCTGTTTGTCCAGGTGCGCACCTCCACTTTTTCCTGCCGCGACTCCGCCCCTCTTACCGGTCTGGATGCATGGTTGTTAGACTTCTGTACAGTTCAATTTTCTATCAGTTCTGGTTGTTTTCTTGTTTCTAAATATTTGTTGTCCTTAATTTTGGTTGTGAGAGGAGGCAGTGTGTCTGCCTACGCCTCCATCTTGGCCGGACGTCCTCATGGTTTTAATTTCATTGTGCACGTCCTTGATTTCTGGTAGCTTGAGCATATTTTATGTAAATATTGATAATTCTGTAAATCACCTGTTTAAGTCTTTTGTCCACTTTTTAATTGGTCTACTTCTCTTTTTTTCTAATTTATATTAAGAATTGTTTACATATTCTGGATACCATTACTTTGTAATACATCTCCTACACTATGGTTTGTCTTCACTTCTATTTTACTTTTCATTAACGTAAGTTTTTGTTTTAAAGGTAGTCAAATTTGCAAACTTTTTCTTTATTATTAATACATTTCACATTTTGTTTAAGCAATCTTTGCTTATCAGAAAACAAATATGTTCTTTCAGAACTTAAAAAGTATTGTTTTTCTTATTTAAGTTTTTAACCCCTCTGGTAGTGATTTTACTTGTGGGTAAAAGCAAGAACATAATTTTACTTTTTTCCACAGAGCTGGAATGTTGTCCCAGCAACAGTTTCCTAACAGTTCATTCAGCGACTCACACCCTGGCAGGTCTGCAAAGCCAGGCCTCTCGCACGCCGCCCATCTGAATCTGCGTGGGCGGGCTCCTGTGCTCTCTGTCCTGGACTCTGTGTGCATCCCTGTACCGCTCTCACATTTGGAGTTTAACAAGTCCTCAACCTTCACATTTCTTCAAAATTGTCCTGGCTGGTTTTGGCCCTCTGCTCTTCCATATAAGCTTTAGAATTAACTCTTTCATTTTGATTAAATGAAATTAAAATTCATTCTGGGATGTTAGTGGAAATGCCTTGAATCTGTAGATTTATTTGGGGAAAACAAATATCTTTACGAGATTGAGCTCCCCTATCTACGAATATGGAACCAAAAGTCATGAAATATTTTACAAATTTCATGTTTTCCTCACATGGAGGGAGGCCCCTCTAGTATTCTCTGTACCATTTAAATTTTAGTATATGTGCTTCCAAAGCCAATACGCCACCACTACTTCAGTATCATAGCCATGTAAATACACAGAGAGCCAATCAAATCAACTAGTCGAATTATGTCTTCAAATAACTGTCCTGCTCTTTTTGTGAAACATAAAATTATCACAGAATCAGAAGTATTATAGTTAACATTTCTGAAAAAGTATTTCCTGGGCTTGCTTATTCTCTGAGATAAATAATACCATTCTTTGGACTTTCTTACAGACCCTATTTTCTGTTGCTCAAAACTCTTCAAATGCCAAATTCAAATGAAGTAAGCTGAATATTAAAAGTCATGAGATAATTCTTTTAAATTATACACACAAAGTAAATCATGCTTTGATTACATGAATAAGATTTTAGCTTTCTTATTTTATCTGCTTTAATGATATGAAGAAGTTATTTTAAGGCAAGAATTGAATCATTTAACAAAGCTACATTCAGAAAACTAGCAAGCTTTATGGAACACCTTTTAGAGGGCATATATATTTATTGTTCTAGTCACCATCTAGAATAATGTGAATATTCTAGTAAGATTAATTATAACTGTGATTATAAAGTAATGTCTATTCATAGCTGCATACCGAGAACCACCCTTCTGTCTATTATTTATTAAATCACTCGTAAAACAGAGAGTGAAAGCTTTTTATTTGAACTCAGTATACACAGTGTACATTGACTTCGATTTGCATTTTCAAAATAATGAAGTCTTTTCTCATCTTCCCCAAGTACATGTAATTTGCCACATTTAAATCTGTATAAAAATTCAATTTTGCTTAAGGCGATTATCAATTTTTCATTGCATTTCTGCTATTTGTGATATCACACAATTATTTATGCCATCATATAATATGGTGGCAATATGAAAGGCGCATCAAGTCACACCACATGAGTTTAATCCTACCTCTTGCTTGTATTAACTGTGTGCCTTGGACAAATTACTTACCTCTCTAAGTTTAATTTCCTCATCTATAAAATGAAGAAAATAACTCTAAGCTACATTATAAGATTGTTATAAGAATGTAGGTAAAGTGTTCAATCTATAGCTGTATCCAATTACCTATCATCATCAGTGTCATCATATTGTGTCCTACTCCAAGGCCACCAAAATATAAATTGCATCTTTCTAGAATGCAGAAGCCAAAGCTTACCTTCTTTCAGACAGTTGACAAAATGCTGAGCAACTCCTATGTGTAAGGCACTCAATGTAATTAATAAAATGTGTTGAATTAGATATTTCTCTATTCATAATATTCCAAGAATTTTAAAAAAATCTCCCCACCTATGTCTGATTTCTCAAATTAAATAATAAGCTACTTAAGGGCAAGTGGCAGTTCAATAAATAAATAAATCGGCCATATTAAGTAAATGTTAACTAGTACCTGAATATATATATGCTGACTATACATTTAAAATGAAAATAACTGTTGAACACATCCAAAACAGGTTTCCTGTTTTCAGGCAACTGACTGAAAAGTGTATATAATACTTTTTAAAAGTACTTAATAGACAAAGACTCAACATCTACTTAAAAATTCTGGTCCTATCATTTTGATAGATGAAAAATGGTATTCTAATAATCATATTAGGATGCCAATCTAATAACAAGCACTTAAATCTATGAATCTCATCCAAATTATTCAACCCCTTGATAAAGATTATATAACTGGATATTTAAAAAACTATGGCATAGAATCTCCAGACAGAATAGCTTATAAGTAGAAAATCAGTAACAGAGATTTAATTATAAATAACTGAAAATAAGATACTATGATAATAGTATACTATTTGATAGTGATATTATACTTTCCTACATTTTTGTGTGCAAAAAAGTGTAGGTTTTTTTCCTCTTTATTTTGCTGATTAAAGAAACTCAGAAACCAAAGACAATAAAAATAATGACAATGTTTATAAAGATTGCTTTTTAAAGCAATTACCATGTGGAAAAATGGTCTAGGAGAAAAAATATTCAAATACTACCATAAAATTCAACAGACACCATGAGTCAAAGGGAATGAGAACTGGATTAATAGTTTTATAAAAAGAGTGATGAAGAATCATGGTAATTTATCTAAACATACACACAAGTAAGCAGGAAGTTCTTAAAGAAGCATAACACTATGTCTGCTACATGCAGACATTAATGTAACCACTTAAAAATGTTTTTTAATCCTCACAAGACATTTTTTCATTGCTATTAGAGAGGGAGGCAGAGATGAGAGAAATATCCATTGGTTGTCTCCATAGATGCCCCGACTGGGGACTGAACACACAACCTTTCAGTTTATGGGGCAATGCTCCAACCTACTGAGTCACACCATCTAGGGCTAAATGTAACCGCTTTTATTTGCTTCATATTTCAATCACAGTATTTACCAAGTACCTAGCATTATTCAAATAAACGATCTTTTAAACATGATGAAAGAGATGAGATTAATGCAGATCATCTGTTTATCATAATCATTACTATATTTACGATGAGCTGCAGTTTAGAGATCATCTTGTGGAAACTCATGGCTTGATTGATCAATTAAAGATTCTCAAATCTTTATTTCTGGACACTATGTTCCATACCCAAAGCCCTACCTCTTTCATACACAGGTAAACAGTGCCATTATCTACTCAGAAGCCCCAAATTTGGCAGATATTTTAGACTCCTCTCTCTCCTCCCATGTCCAATCAGTAAACAGAACTTTTTACACTTTCTCTTCAGCATCTCATGGACTGGTCTCCTCTGCATTTCCTATGTTACTGCTACCTAGGTCAGGCATTCCTTACTTCTATCTGGATCACTACTACAGCTGCCTCCTGATTTTCCATGCCTCCAGTCTCACCTCCCTCTAACCCGGCCCCCCTCATCACATTTCCAGAGTAACTGCTCTGAAACGCAAATTTGCTCTTGTCACTCTCGTGCCTAAAATCCTTCACAGCTTCTCCTAAAATTCTCAAGGTGAATCCAAACACCTTCAAACAGCATTCAAAGTCATTCATGATCCACCATCATCTCTTCCCTCCTGCCTCATCTCTTGCTATCCCTCAATCCCACTTAATGCTGCAGCCAACTAGAAATGTCCAGGGCCCCTTGAACTCATCATCCCCTCTCAAGCTTTCTTGCCTTTGCCCATGCTAAGCTCTGTCCTTGTTCTGCACATTATCAGGCATATTCTAAAAGAAGCAGCCCCTACTGGTCAACTATTTCTGATCAAATTTCCTATACCCTGTCCTAATTTTCTCATGTACACATACATGCACACACACGTACACTCCTTATTTAACTACTCCACTGATGTACTCCCATAGCAACTTACGCATATATCACATTATTGGGCTTCATCTTTCATCTGTATATATTATAATTGCTTGGCATATAAAAATACTCAGCAAATATACTGAATATAAGAAATAATAAACTATTTTAGCACCTCTCACCCTCCACTCACTGTTCAACCCATTTCATACTGGCTTACACCTGCATTAGTCTGTCAAAAAACCTCTTTAGCAGGTAACCAAAAATCTTTGCTAAATTCATCATTTTTCCACCTTTCTCTTGGCTCTCAGGAATATTAACTATTCCCATCCTCCCATCCTCTTGAAACACCCCTTTCTTGGTTGCTACAATGCCATATTCTCTCTGCATCCAAATCCCTGGGCTCCAGACCTTTTCTGGGTCCCTAGAGCATGCCATGTCCCCTGGAAGACAGTCTTTGCATACCCAGATCCCTCTATCTAGGACCCTGTAGCGCTCCTCATCTCTCACCTCAGCTCCTACTGAGACTTTAGGTCAGCACTTCCCAAACTTCAGTGTGCACACAAATTCCCTGGTGATCTCATTAAAATGCAGAGTCTGACTCAATAGGTTTGGGGTAGCACTCGAGACTCTGCATCTCTAATAAGCTCTTAGGTGATGCCCAAACAAACCATTCAAGGACCATATTTTGAAGAGCAAGGTTTTAGATCTCAGCTCAAATGTCTTTTTCAGAAAAACACTTTCTCTAATTGCACTTCACCCACACTCCCAAGTTAGTCAAATGCCTCAAATTCACTCTTACTGTACCATGTAAATCTCCATGACGGCTTCAGTTTACCATTATAACCTATACACATACTTCTCCGCAACCCCCTGCTTCTACATAGGGCCCGGCACATTCGCATTTGAGAAATGAATGAACCATGTCTGTTGAGCCAGCCCCTGACAGGCTGAATCACTTCCTTCCATTCAATAGCACAAGGTTCACCACCCTGTGCTCAGCTTCTACAGAAATCAAGTTCATCTGTGGTTAGCACTCTGAGAGATTTTCTATTCCTGCCAGGATTCATTCATTTGGGGTCTGTAGAATACGGTCAGAGAAAAACTGATTCCATATGCACTGGCCTTTCTACTCTAACAAGCTGTTTGGCCAGAGTCTCCAAGTCCAGCCCACCAGCACTGCAGCTCCTCCTGTGCCAGGCAGATGAGGAGGAGAGGGGAAAGAGCAAATCCTAGAAATTGTGGTCGGATCCAAGTCTCCAACCTGGTGTGAGAAATGGCACCAAGAGGGGTAGAGGCAGGAGGAAAAGACAAAGACTTTCAGTATATTCTGATATTTTTCTATTCCAAATTCATTGCCAGAATTCTCGTAAAGTACATCTATGTTTAGGAAAAGAATTTTGACTAACACACTGTAGGAAAAATTATATAAGTTAAGGACTGGATACCACAGCTAAAACATTTGCAAGAAATAAGTTGTGCTGGGGAATATAATGGAAAAAAATATTTGCTAAAAAAACCCCACATTGCAGGCAGAAGCAGCACCACTGTTGCCAAGAGCACTGTCTGGAACGAGAGCCAAAGCAAAAACTAAAACTAAACAAACACAAATCCATGAATTTCATTTTCCTTAACTAATAAATACATAAAAATGGTCACAGCACATAGTAACAGAACTAAAACTTAACACTTGACTAAAATATTAATAATATAATATCTTGGAGAAAACTGTGTAACAAGGAAAATGGGGACAGACTCATGGATGGAGAGCAGGGTGACAGCTATAGGGCTGCCAGGGGTCAAGCAAAGAGGAAAAAGGACTGAGGGACACGGACCACAGTGTGGCGACTGCAGGGGGGTGGGGTATAAGGAGGATACATGGTAATGGGAAAAAAACACAGTAAGATTTTAAAGAACACAGAATCTTCTAAAAGTACAAATCTGGAAGAGAACATTTTTTTAGTTAAATTGAACTATTCAACAGATTTTCCAAAGCACACAACTGTCCTCACTTTATCGTAATAATATATTTCCAGTTCTGTTTAAAATAGTTAATTTTTATATCCTGAAATGTCATTAAATTATTATTATCTCCAACATGCATATTTCTGAATTTAGGATAACATATACTCAGCATGGTACTTTGCCTAATGCTAGAAGTCATTTAAAATGAATTTATTTTACATACAACATCAGCCTTAGAGAATGAAGGCACAGACTCATTTTACTAAACATGGAGCTTCAAAGAGAATAAACTGTCCAAGTGAACCTAGAAGATTCTTTGGAAGTCCCACCGAGGGGCCCAGGTGTAATACTGTAACAGCGCTGTGTTACATAATCACTCCCAAAGAAGAGCTGGGACCTGAGTCTGGGGGCTGTGAACATGGAAGGACTGGATCCTCTGGGACTGTGGGTACCTGTGATTTGACGAATAACAACATCAAGAGACAAAGAAAGGCTGGAGGAGATAGCTTTGGGTTCTGCAAATAGGCACATGGCCATAAAATCAACTCAAATCACCAGGAAAAAAAAACCCACCTAAATATTATAGATTTGTTTTTGAAATTTTCCTACAAGATTTATAGCCCCAAAAATTGAGGATATCTACCAATTTATTGAGGATATCTACCCAAAAAAAGAAAGAAAAAACAGCTCAGTTTAGAAATAAAAGCCAATGGAAAATAAACTCACTTTATAAAAATCGCATGGTAACCAAATCTGATGGAAACTGATGTTATCATCTCATTCCACAAAGAAAATAATGCCTGCACACACCAGAACTCATAGCTACAACAACACCAAAGAAAACCTATGAACACACATTTCTCACCACAAAGCATATCCTTTCTTAAAAACAAAAAAACAAACAAACAATGAAACTTAGTGACAGGGTGAGGCTGGAGGTCTGGGGGCGGGGGCAGTAAGAGAAAAGTAATAACAAAGCCCTGCCAAGGTGGTAGATACATTACATCATTATGAAATAGATGTACAGATATGATAGATCACATAACTATTCATACCAGGAAGCCAGGGCTCCACAATTAGGCTTGAACAACCTATGACAAGCGTACCATATGGCATGCCTTCTGGACAACCAGTAAGAGACAAGTGTCTTAAACACAACTCTTTTGTGATGGGAATCCTAATACTAAATGCCTTGGAGTGGTGAACACACAATATAACATACAGTTGATGTATGAAATTGTGCACCTAAACCTATACAATTTTATTAACCAATGCTGCCCCAATACATTCAATTAAAAAAAAAAGGTGAATTGAAAAAAAAAGAATTTGTGTTTGCAGAAATCTGGTACAAGCCAAAGATCTGAGTACTTGGCAAGTGGAAACAGGCAATATATAAAATGTTAAAGCAGCTTCTACAACTGATTGCACTGACTCTAGGGCCTATGTTCCCACAGGCCCCCGAACTGGAACTGGCTAGAGCTGGAGGTCCTCAATACTTTTCTTTTTCTTTTTAAAGCAGAGATACTACTGATCAAGCCTTTTTGGTTACTATATTATGCTATGGTGAAGAAATATTTACTTAGGCTAAGCCATGCTGATAACAAGGAGGCTAAAAAATAGCATTCAAAGTGACAAGGCATGTGATGTGGGAATCCTAAGTATTTGGGGAGCAGTATGGTGCAGGGGTCACAGTTTGGGCTCTGAACTTAGTCCAATTTGGGCCCCAGTTTGCCTCTACCACTTCCTACTTGCTGTGACTTTGGGCAAGTTACCTTACCTCTTTAAGGCTAATTTGTGGAGAGAATATATGTGCATCCTTAGTAAGGGGATAAAATCCTCAGTAGTATATAAAAGATGGTGGCTATTTTATGGGCATGCTCCTAAATTTGATTCAGTGAAGCTTTAAAAGCAAACACAAGATAGTAAAGTGACAATTCTCTTCAAATGATTTTATAAATCTAATGCAATGACAATCAACATTCCAACGTTTTTATAAAAGTGAAAAAATAATTCTAAAGTTCATGTGGTTAAATAATAGGCCAAAATAACCAAGAAACTTTTGAAGGAAAAGTTATACTATATTTAAAAAATATTTTAGCGCTACAATAATTAATGAGGTATGATAATGGATCAAGAACAAACAGATCAATAAGACAGAAGGGAAAGTCTCTGAAACATATACAAGAACATAGAATTTAATGTTTTCTGAAGGTAAATAAGAAAAAAACCCCACAAATTGAGACACTTTAAATCTGTACCTTATAACTAAAATTAGCTAATATAAAATTTAAGATTTAACTGTCAAAAATAAAACCTTAGGAAGAGTATCTGGAGATACATTTGGAGAATAAAGAGAGACTCCGTTTGCGTGGCCTCCAATGAAGTCATAAAATTAAAGTAATTATATTTTTCCAAGAAATGAATGCACATAAACTGATCAACAATCAGAAATAATTCAAAGGGAAATGACAGACAAGAAAAATATATTTGTAGCACATGACAAAGTCTAAATTGTCAACTGTCTAAATTATAATTACAACTTAAAATAAAATAGAAAAATGAGCAGGGTATACAAATAGGCAATTTATAGAAATATAAATAAACAGTAATCATAAGATAAAGTCAACGCTCCCAAGTCACTGTAACAATAGGTAATAAATATGTTAATTAGTTGGATTGTGGTATATATACACACATTACTTTATACAACTTAAATAGATTCAATTTATATTTGTCAAAAAGTTTAAAGCTCACAAGTCCTAAAAAATAGAAATTAACTTAATATTTCTTGCTTATTACATTTCTAAAGGCTATTTAAAATTAAATAATTAATAACAATAAATATAACACAGTATATATGTTGTAATGTAGAAAATAGGCATGCTCATATATCACCAGTAGGAATCCAAACTTATATACATATTCTAGAGTGAATTTGCCTTAGAAAGCCTTTTTTTAAAAAAAGTTCCTATCCTTTAATTCAATAATTCCTCTTACAGAATATGTCTCTTGATTCTATATCCACCCTTCGAAAGCCTGCTCTGTGATACTGAGACCAGGGCTAGGCAAACTACAGTTTCCTCTTGTCAGCTGGTTCTGTCAATAGACGGCACAAAGAGGAGGCTGGAGACCAGAGGCACAGAAGAGACTTGCTCCAAGTTTGCTTGCTGTTCCTGTCAGCTGCTTTCCAGCGACAGCTTTTAACCTCCTTAGACACTACAACCAGCTGACCAGTGCCCTGCAGTGGTTAGGGTACAGCTCCATGAGGTCTGTTCTCTGAGCTCCAGTGGATAGAGGGCAGGTTATAGGTTCTAATATCCGCAACCTCATCCTGGGAGACTATACTTCAGCATGTTAACAATGGTTTTCTCCTTATTAATTTTTCTACTGACCCAGTGTTGTTGGTGGAAATTAGGCTCTTCCACAGAATCACAAGGAAAGCAATCCAAAGATCCGTGCACAGGAGACCGTGGTATGGCATGGTTTACTTGTGTGGAAATAGAAGCTACGACCTGGGTTTCCAATGTCGCATTTTATACAAATTGGGATCCGACTGCATGGCACCCTTATACATGACCCAATGATTTGTGTTGAGGGAAACAGGTGTTAATAAACACCTGTTAATTAATGGGGTTCCAACCTTGGGGGTGCTGAGAGCACTCCTGATCTGAGCATTTCTCTCCCACAAGACCCAGAACTTCCCTTGCTCTCCAAAAGACTACAAGCCAAAACCACGCCCCGAAGTTCCCCATTTCCTCATCTGTCCATCAGCTGGCCACGCAAACAGATCTCCATCCTCTCTGGCATGAGCACTCCTGGGTTTCAGAGTTGCCCTCCTCTCGCAGCAGCTCTCTGCTTCAGGATCTGCAGTACGCTCTTCTCAGTCTCCAAGTAGCGGTCCAGAAACTGTGTGCCGTACATAGTGTCCCAGAGACTGGAGCCCAGGGAGGCACATGTCCCAGCGTTGGACCCTGCCTCTAGGAGTGGGCTTCCATCACCTGTGGAGTGTAAGCCTCTAGTGGGCCGGCATCTGCCTAGTCCCACGAGTGTTGCCGCCCATGTGCGGAGCAGGGCCAGAGGCCCAAAACATACAAATGCCAAAAGCTCAGGGAGAGAGAAGGCTTGCATCAAGCCCCAAAGCAAGACAGTGACTTCTCCATACCAAGTGTGCGAACAAGCGAGAGAGAGCGAGCAAGCCTTTCTGCCATTAAGTCCTGCTCCCTTTACAAACACCCAAACAGGAATGGCCTTGCCTTCCTCTGCCAAGCCAGACCAGTTTCAGAATATGCCACTCAAAAGTACCATCCTTTACAAACACAGAAGTCTGTAGCTCAGCATTCCTGGTCACAGTTCAGCTCTAAGCATCTCCAACAAGTCCATGAGCAACCTGCCTGAGTCCTCACAGTGTCCATTTCTCCCCTCCAGAGATGCCTTTACTCCAGCCATCAGCTTATCAGTGTGTGCTTGACCAGGCAGGTCCCCCTAGTGCCACCAGCCATCTTCTGTGTGGGAGGGGCACTGAGGACATGTCCAAACCAAGACGTCTCTGGAAACACACCAAGTCTCTGGACCTAAGGTTCCCTGTGACCGACTGGGCTAGCTAGGGCAGGGGCAAAAAGCTCACATACCCCCAGACCTCTAGACGTTTGGACCTCATCTTTCTCTGCACGCTGCAATTTAAAAGTTTGGCTCAGAAATTCCTGTCCAACATTTTTGTCAGTGCCCCAGTGTTTTTGACCCTCTTTTGGCTGCCATTTTTAGTAAGGGCAAAAGTTTCCCAGCCAGCTCAGGTGCACATGTATCTCTTAGTCCAGGGTGGGGTACTTGGTCTCTGCAGCTCACGTAGTGCTGTATTTGCTACGCCCACCAACCCCAGCTGTGTCAGGAGTGACTCTGCCAGCCCAGGTTCTCAGAGTCAGGTTGTCTTTGTTTATAGTTTGCCCCTGGCAGCAGCCTCCTTCCCAGCCCCTCCTTTCCTGAAGGGCTGTTTTAATCTGCCTTTGTTATGCAAATGTGCCCTAAGCTCTGTGCCTTCTGCTCCAACTGCACCCTTTCTCCCTTCTGCCTTTTTACTTTTGGGGAGAGGTTCCCATGTTTTCTAGGGACTTCTGCTCCAACCTACCCCGTTACAATTTTTGTTCCTTCTGCTATGGGAAGAGTCAACCATGTCTTCAGCAAGTCCACTGTCCAGCGTTTCTGCTTCATATTAAAGCTTAGTCCTTTTGGAGCCCACAGGCACCTGCTAAGCATCTCAGTCTCCATCCAGTTAGCTTTGAGGCAGGAGATAGCGAGAAAGGAGAAAACTGTGGAGGTGCCCTAGGGCTTTCGTATAGTACAGAGACCCTGTTCTAAGACTGGTTGTCCCGCTTCTGGAAAAGCGCTGAATCATGGTGAATCACGAATGCACCTGCACAGAAGATGCTACATGACCCCTGCTTCATTATGATAGCATTATAATAAATTAACATTGTAGGACCTGTTCCCCAGTGGCCAATCAAGAAAAATCATGGGAGACCACATGCACAGTAGCTTTAAAGTAATATAACTACTTGTACATGTGCAATAAAAGCCCATCAAAACTAGCCAGGAAATATCCATCCTGTAAGAATAGAATCTCTCAGTCCCTGAGGTCAATCTCTACTCAGAGTTGGCCTGCTCCCATGTTCTTTGGAGTGTATTACTGCTTAATAAATCTGCTCTCTCTTTTTCTGCTATAAACCCTCTGTGTGTCTGGTTCAATTCTTTGTCTGCGATCACCAAGAACCTGGTTACCTGTGCCCACCTGTGACAGTTTAGCTTGTTCTCGGCTGCTCCAGTGGCACAGTCCACATGGCTGCCAGCAATGCAGCTGCTTTGGCCACATGCCTATGGAGAGAGAATGTGCACCACACAGGGTGAGTGCATTACCAGGTGGGCAAGAGAGTTTAGTCATTTTGGAGCCCATACCACTTGCTGCCAGTCCTGTAGCTGCTAGATGCACCTGGTTATGTGCTCATGGGTGAGAGAGTGAGAGAGAGAGAGAGAGAGAGAGAGCAAGCGAGAGCACGCTTCTTTGTTCCCTGGATTATATTAGCCTGGGCTTGGGATGGACAAGGTGTTTTTTCAAAAGAACCAATCAACTTCCCAAACTTTTGCAGGCTTTGTATTGCTCCACCCCCAGTTAACTGACAGGTCACTATAGTCCAGTGCTTCCTCCTGCACCTCCTCACCCCAACAATCTGGTACAAGGGGGGCGAAGGGAGGAGTATTAACCCCCTTGGCGGAGTAATACTATAGTGGAATATTCATAATATTCCATCTACTCATATACTATACTTTTATTTGATTAAATTCTCTGTCTTAAAGGATATTTGGTTTGTGTCCACTTTTTTGTTATTGTAAATGATGCTAGAATAAATATCCTTGAACAGAAGTCTTTGTCCATATGTCTTATTTCTTCAGAATAATTTAGAATCTTTAGTATGATCATTCAGTATCCAGCAGGAAAACTGAAACCATTTAACAGTTATTTTAACAAAGAGAATTTAATGTAGGGAACTGGTTAAATGGGGTTGAAAGTTTGTAAAGACTAAAAGGGAGGTTGGAGGTGCAAATAGTAAATTCATGAACCAACTACCTGTTTAGGTCTAGGGAAACAAAGAGGTTGGATTATTAAAAACTAGACAAAGGCTCCTCACTGAGTTGAGATGGTCTGTTCAGAGGAGGGGAAAGGAATGTTCATTAAAAAGACATTCTGAAAAGGAAGAGGAAATGCCTGGCATTCCTTCTCCATGTCCCCTTCAGCTAAAAACAAACAACAAGTAATTCTTATGTGCTTTGGTAAAATAACCCAAACAAAAAGAATTTTGATACCATAAACACTGAAACCTACCAAAATTCTGCAGAGATTTGGAAAGCAATTTAAAACGTACATGTGATATAGAAACTGGGCTTTGTAATGTCTATGATTATCTCAAGCAAAGGAAAAAGAAAATATTGTAGGAATTAGGAAAAAATAAGAGGTCAAATTATACCTGAACATTCTTTAACTGTAAGTCAATTCAAGTCCATTTGGATTTTTAAGTGATAGGGGTTGGTGGAATTTAAGCAACAGAGCTTCACGTATTCTTGAGCACGTATGACTGTGCACACAGTATGCTAGCTTCTGCTGATGCCTGGCTATCTTAGAAAGTAAAAGCAAAGAAATTGAAAACTACATAAAGAACCAGGCAAGGACTATCGGTAGACCTTAATAGCCAGTTCACTCAGATGATGTTTTAATCTCTCTGAAGCTTTAATATATTTTACATAACCTAACTTCATAAAGCACAATCATAACCTGACTTCATGAAGTACAAAGAACTGACTGGAAAATTCACTTTAGCAGACTTCCTGCCTACTTCCACCAAATCATTAGCTGACAAGTAGTACAATAAAACATAGGCAACTTAGCTCCACTGTATAAGCAGCACCAAATAACTCCAAACCATACGGGTAGAGATGTACAGAACAACTGAAAGCTAAGTTCACTATTTTCCACAAAACTCCCAAAGAAAGACCCACAAATGGCATTTAGCTCCATAGTTAACTGGCCTGTAGGTCAGCAGGAAGCTTGTTATGAGCTGACAGTCCAGGAGACAGCAGTTTTCAGAGTGCTCCCGAAGTAATTTCCTGTGTGAAAAGCTCACTGCTGTTCTTGCATTCCTCAGGGTGCATTTCTTATCATCCCAGAGGATGTTGCTCTTCCCCAGGAAGAGGAAGGAACCAGTTGTTACTGGATGTGTGGGCTGAGAGCTGTCAGGCATTTTCGGCATGCCTCTGTCTCAGCTGTGGGAACTCGGGATGTGGCTTGGATTCCCCATCCTGGGACCGTCAACAGATATTACTGCAGCAGTTGGGGGTCACAGTTTAGAAATACAGTATCTCAGGAAGTTGGAAGGCAGAAATAATACCTGGAGTTTCAACACCTCCAGTATCCAGAAATGTACTAAATTTCTAAAGGAAATTCTTAAAAGTATTTACTCTATTGGGGTCTCAGATAGCATGTTTTATAAAATCCTTTTGTAGAGTCACAGTCTCTCTCTCTCCCTCCCCGCTTTCTCACACAAACATATATATACCTACCTACCTACCTACCTACTTATTTATATACACACACATATACGTGTCACACGGAAAAGTTTAAGTGGAAAGTGAGCAAAGTTTTGCAGGTTATTAAGAAACAAAAGACTAAGAAAGAACTTTTGACCTTCCCCTTTACCTGCCAAAAGGAATTCAGAAAGAAAAACCTGCTTAAAGGAAGGGAACATCACACATCTCAGCATCATAATATAAACTAAATGTGGCAGGCAGGGAGAAACCCAGCAAAGCCTGTTTGCTGAACTTCCTACTCTGCTCCACTGTCTCTGGGCCCAGCAAGAGTTTGTTGACCACGTTTGTTCTTTTTCCTCTACCTGTGAGTTACTCGCTTTCTCTTTAAAACCCCAGGCCCCGCCTCCTTCTCCTTTTTCCAGAATGGCAGATAAACCCAACCGCCCAATGCATCCTTGGGTCCCATGTTCTTATAGCATCCTCACGTGTACATCTACAATTAATTCTGGACATTTTCTCCTGTTAATCTGTCTCGTGCTAATTTGATTATTAACCCATCTAGAGGAACTTACAAGGTGGGAGGAAAATTTCTTGTTCCCCCACAAGTCCTAAATCACCTTCATCAACAGGTATAAGGCTCAGTTTTACTACATAAAGTATTATTTAACTAGGGTTATTTTAAAAGCTTTAATTAGTTTAAATTTTTTAGTAAAAAAAGAAATGTAAGCTTTCTTTTCCTGTGATCCTGAAATTAGAAGGAATGAAGCTCAAATTAGTAAAACTTTCAGTTTGGCTAAATCAAACATGGAACTTAGTGATTATTATGATTTTTATTAAAAGGTGCATTTTATTTGGAGGAAGTAAGAAAGCCTTTAACCCACACTATTAATCTTTTTTTACTATCTCAGTAAATTTTATAGATTTCCAGATCTTTATTTCCAAACAAAACAAAAAACCCCAAAACAAAAACAAAAATATCCTATATTCTTTTAACAGACTAAAAAGTTTTAGTTTTTTAAAAAAACAACAACAACAAAAAAAAACCCAAAACAAACAAACAAAAAAAACCCTTACAACCCTAAAACATTTTTTTAAAGGTCAGCTATCACATTCACAACTGCTGGGTCTTTTTATAACATATAGCTCCTGATGTACTTCAAAAGCAAGGATACAACTAATTTGGAAATAGTCCCTTCCCATCTCTTGCATTAATACTTTCTCTCTTATCTCTAAAATAACTTGTATCTAAAAATACATATTTGTTGTATTTTCTATTTTTTAAATGGTGACAAATCTGGGAAAATGTGTTTTTCATCCTTTACTTCTGTTAATTACCATGTATCTTATTTTTAAAATGTCTCTGACAATTTAATTCCCTTATTTCTTACAATTTCAAAGGGCAATGATATGTTAAACACAGAAACTTAGTCACCATGGCTGAAAGCCTTCTAAAAAGAAAGGGTTCATTAAGCCACGAAGGACCAGGTCCCGGGACCTGAGATCTAACCCAGCAGTGGCAGCGCTGGGGGGAAAGACTACGTGCCTGCTGCGCTGGAGCTGAGGAGCGCCTTTCGACATCACATTTCGGGGATGGAAGATAGGAGTCGTTTTGAAAGATTTTATATTGGCTACAGATAAGGGGATGGGGTCAGGTGAAGCACATGGTTCAGGGATAGGTGCAGAGTCCATGAGGAAGAAGTGTTTGCTTCTTCGGACTGGTTGTTTGTAGGCAACAGTCTAGGAAGTTCATGTGGAAGGAAGAAGCTGTGGCTCCTGGGGTTCAGCTGTGCCTGGCTATTTTTTATTTTTTTAGATAATTGTAGAAATAGCCACCTGGAAGTAAATTAAAAATTCCAACATAAACTCAGGAATGTGAGCAGTATCCATCACGTGGCCCCAGGTATAAAAACGCAAACCACCTAACTGCTCTATGGCTTTCTCTCATGCTCTAGAAGCCATAATTTAGAACATCTCAGAATTTTTTTCTTGTAAGTTTTAAAATTATTTCCCAACTCTGATAAGAATTCTTTTTATTGCTATAAGCATTTTAGAGAGACACTTAACTTTTGGGGTCACTGTATTAAGAATTTACTGTATCTGATCACTTGACAAAAAAGTCTTCTAATAAAAGGAAGATAAATTATGGAAGGCACTATCCAGTGAGTTCAGACAGATTCTGCAAATGCCTATGTTCATTTCCTTTCAAATGCTTAGAGCAGGGGCAGGAGGCAGCACTGAACCAATGTTTACAGATAAAAATGTTTTCTAAAACATTTTTAGAAATGTTTTAGAATTTCTAACATTGTCTAAAATTTTTAGAAATGCTTAGTAAACAATGAAGTTACACACAAACATGCCTTGATTCAGAAATCATATGCACTAAATTACAAATCAAATGCCACCTTAAACTGTTGCAAAGTTTAGAAATTTAAAAAAGAACCTCACCTATCTCCAAATTTAGAGGCTGTTACATGCAAATCAAGGAATGTTAGCATATAGATAAGTAATGCAGGCAGAAGTTTTTGACATGATTTTTATTAATTTTCCCAGAAAAGGAAATGGAAATCTGGGGACAATAAATTGTATATTGCTATTTTATATTTTCAAAGTTATAAATTTTAAGAGATTTAGGTTAGCATACACTATGTTCTTTCAACTAACTCTTTCCAAATCTTCACTTACATAAGCAGTTAGGAACTGGAATAACTGAACTAGTTACGCAATGTTGTTTAGCAACCAGGACAAACGGTTGCCACAACATCCATGAACATATTCTCTCTTTATGTGTAAGATTACTCTTTATATGTCCATATATTTTGTCAATATATTAATATTTTTCACATAGCATACTCCACATGACAACCTCCATGAAAGTACGTAACCTTTTTCTTCCTAAAAATAGACTCATGCAAAAACCTTTCCAGAAGTGAAATGAATACACTTTGCTGAAAAATACCAATCTAAATGACATCTAAGGAGTGTGCTTTTATCACTACACTCCCAAAGTCACAGCAACAGCAGAGGATCTCTTGGATTGATTCAGCTGATAGATCACTTTACTGATCCTAGAAAAAGTGACAGGAAGCACCACAATTCTTTTTCTTTTAGCAACCCCACTGGCAAAACAATTCAAAGCCAGGAGATTAGGCCATCCCAAGATTACTCAGGGCTGCACCTTACTGTCTGTCTCTGGAGAAAGACAGAGGGAATTCCACAGCTGACAGCCTGTCTATCAGGAAATCCTCTTGGCTCTGCCTTCAAAATACATCTAGAATCCCATTGCTTATCATCACCTCCTCCACTGGCAACACAGGTCAAGCAACCATCATCTCCTGTTGGATTATTTCACTAGCTTTCTAATTCATCTCCTTGTTCCCCCTTCCACCACCCTCCCCTACCTACCCAATTCTCAACACAGCAAGCAGCCAAAGCAAACCTGTTAAAACAGGCCTGATCATGTCCCCTCCTCCAGTGACTCCTATCTCACTCTCCATCTGGCCTTCTAACATTGCTCCCACCTGCCTGCTCTTTCCAGGTACTCACATGACTTTTTCCCTTCATTCCTTCAGTTCTTTACTCAAACGTCACTAGTAATGTGATTCTTGTCCCAGCCATCCTATCTAAATTACACCCTCTTCTTATCTGCCTGCAGTGCTTTTTCACCTTTGCATTTTTTTGTCTACTATACTATATAGTCTATTTTTTAAATTTGTGAATTGCTTGCCTCCCCTACTACAATGTAGAATGTAAACTTCTCTGGAACAGGTGTTTTTGTTTTGTTCTTTTTCTAATGTCAAAAACAGTAAGTGGCACAGAATAGGTTATTTAAAACATACTGAGAGCCAGAAATGTGACTGTGTTCTCTACCTTCTACATCTGCTGTTGAGTTAATCAACTTAAAGACCTCAAACTAGACTGATGGGCTTTTATTACCGTGGTATGTATTGTATTTTCAATTACTTCTAAGGGATCTATTTATACCTTACAGTCCCCACCTGGAATGTCCCTATCAAAATTCTACCCATCTGTGGTCAGGGCAAGAACTGGCCAAAGGTTTTCTTCTAGAGAAGTCCTCTAGCTCATTAATGATCCTTTCTGAACACTCGTATTAACCACCTTCCATTTAACATCATGCACACTTGGCATCAGGTATACTGAAACTGCCACCGAAACAAGAAACATTACACTTTTATTTCTGCCTAGCTAGGCTGTAAGTCTCTTGAGGTGAGGAAGCCAGCTTGACATCCCCCTCAGCCTCTTATGTAACATCTTCATGTAGTGTGGCTTATATTTTGGTTGATGAGCAGCAAAAAACTATAGACATTGATACCTATTTTTCTATGATGTGATTGCAACTTCTCAGTTTATTGTAAAAAATTAAGTTGACCTGAAATACTGTCCCGTACTCTAAAGAAAGATGTATAAATTACATTCATGTTTTCTGCACAGCTGACAGAGTGAATGAAGATGAGATACTGCTTTAGTTCCCTGAGAAGAGTGCAGTTTTCTGAAACTCAGGGAAACACCGGCTACATTATCAACTTCATTTTCTTCATTTGTAGGAGAAATGACAAAATTAATACTTCAAAACTGAAATATGGTTTATATATAAATAAAAAAGTTGTAATAATCCCAGAGTATTATACATATATTTTATTTACAGTATTTTTATTTATTTATGAGCTTGTATTTTTAGATTTTATTTATTTATTTTTAGAGAGGAGAGGGGAGGGAGAAAGAGAGGGAGAGAAACATCAATGTGTCGTTGCCTCTTGCACGTCCCCCACTGGGGACCTGGCCCACAAACCAGGCATGTGTCCTGACTGGGAATTGAACTGACAACCCTTTGGTTCACAGGCTGGTGCTCAATTCTCTGAGCTACACCAGCCAGGGATATAATCACTATTAAAAAATTTTTTATAAAATTTTATATTAGGATACAGAATAGAAAGTCCAGTCTTGTTGCTAGCCTTTTGAGTGGGGTAGGGGAACTGGAACATCTTATGTGGCTATATCACATCAATGAAAATGTTAAACGTCTTCATACAAATTTGATGACAAACTGCTGGTCTCACTGTAACTGAATAAATGAAAACATTACAAGATTCAATGGAATCTTGACCTAAATAAATTTTTATGAAATCAGTATATAATAAGTGACAACATAATGAAAATAGAGATTAAAAAATTTGAGATCAATATTGTTAAATATGTCTAAAAGACACCCAATGTATGGCTTTACAGAAACATTATTTTACAACCCTTTAAAAATGCATATTGGTAGCAGCTTATTTTGATCCTAAACTATTATATCAAATTTCCTGCCTGGTGTTAGAGACACAAGTGCAAGCCACAAAGACACCGACTGTTACACCGAATGAGATAATTTTTGCTGTGTAGTAAGAAGGCATCAGAGCACAGATATCAGTACACTTAGAAATCCTTCTGCACGAAATAGTAACTCAAGTCAAAGTTGAAATAGAAGCCAGCTATTTCCTACACCATAACAAACCTACTTTTATCCTAAGGAATTTGATAAATTAAGATTTAAAGAGTAATCTTTTTATGCCTCATCTTGATGAAATACATTTCTAAGGTAATTTTCTTCCTATTTACAAAAACCAAACACGCAAATCCCCAAATAAACAGTAACCACAACAACAAAAGACAAACTCACCTTTAAATACCACTTTTACTAAATTCCAGTATTTCTCTAGGTTTTTAAATTATAATCACAGGCAAAGTTCACTGTACATATTTAATGCAATGGTGTTTCATGCCAGACTAGAAACAAGTCTCCTTCACAACTATGTCTCATTTGTTGTCCAGAAGCAAAAGGAAAACAGCCAAGGTATAGAGAAGACCACAGATTAAGAATTACCAGCTGCTTAACAGGAAGACAAATTGATAAAAGTGATTTCACTTTTGTTTTCTAACCAATTACCTATCAATGAACTAAAAAGATTATGCATACACACGAAAGAGACAACCTACTGAATGAGAGAAGATATTTGCAAAAGGCCCTGGCTGGTGTGGCATAGTGGATTGAGTGCCTGCCTGTGAACCAAAGGGTTGCTGGTTCGATTCCCACTCAGGACACATGCCTGGGTTGTGGGCCAGGTCCCTAGGAAGGGGCGCATGAGAGGTAACCACACATTGATGTTTCTTTCCCTCTTTTTTTCCCCACCCTTCCCCTCTGTCTAAAAATACATAAATAAAATATTTTAAAAATATTTGCAAATGATATATTCAATAAGGGGTTAATAACCAAGATATATAAAGAACTCATACAACTTAACACCAATAAATAATAAGTAAGTAAATAAATAAATCCAATTTTTAAATGGACAGAGGACCTGAAAAATATTTCCCCCAAGAGGAGATACAGATGAACAATTGACATGACAAGATGCTCAACATTACTAATCATTAGGGAAATGCAAATTAAGGCCATAATGAAGTATCACCCCACCACATCAGAATGGCTAATATCACTAAATCAACAAACAGCAAGTGCTGGTAAGGATGTGGACAAAAGGGAAACCTGTGGGATTGTAAATTAGTGTGGCCACTGTAGAAAACAGTATGGAGGTTCCCCAAAATACTACAAGTAGAGCTTCCATATGATTCAGCAGTTTTACTTCTGGGTATTTATCCAAAGGGAACAAAAACTCTAATGCACCTTTATGTTTACTCTAGCAGTACTAGTAATAATCAAAACACAGAAGCAATGCAGATGTCTATCAATAAATGAATCAATAAGTAAGATTTGGGATACACACACACACACGAATATTATTCAGCAATGAAAAAGAATAAAATCTTGCCATTGTGACAACATGGATGGACTGAGAGAGTATTATGCTAAGTGAAATAAGTAAGATGAAGACAAATACTCCACATGGTATCACTTGTATGTGGAACCTAAAGGACACAAAATAAATGAATAAACAAAACAAAACAGAAACAGACCCACAGATATAGAGAACAAGCTGATGGTTGTCAAAGGAGAGGAGGTGGGAGGGATGGAAAATAAAAAAGAAAAAAATTCAAGAAGTAAAAAA
This sequence comes from Glossophaga mutica, assembly GCA_039655065.1. NCBI lineage: Eukaryota > Metazoa > Chordata > Mammalia > Chiroptera > Phyllostomidae > Glossophaga > Glossophaga mutica. The sequence continues at coordinate 84,159,109 of CM077304.1, forward strand.
TAAAAGAAGAAATTTTCAAAAACACTCAAAAGCTATTCTTTTCTTTTTAAGATTTCGTTTATTTTTAGAGAGGAAGAGAGGGAGAAAGAGACAGTGACATTGATGTGACAGAGAAACATCAATAAGTTGCCTCTTACATGCACCCTGACCAGGGACACAACCGGAAACCTGGGGACAAAACCCACACCCAGGCATGTGTCCTGACTGGGAACAGAACCGGCAACCTTTTGTTTTGTGAGAGACTCCAACTAACTGAGCCATGCTGGTCAGAGCTAAAGACATTCCTTTTTTAAAAAAATTATATTTTATCATAGTTGTCCCAATTTCTCCCCTTTGCCCCCTGACTCAGTGACCCACTCTCCCTCAGGCAATCCCAACAATATTGTTCATGACCATGGGTCATGTGTATAAGTTCTTTGGCTACTGCATTTCCTATACTGTACTTTACATCCCTATGGCTATTCTGTAACTACCTATCTGTATTTCTTACAAATCCGCTCACCTCTTCACCCACTCTCCCCTCCCATTGGGCAACTTTTCAGTAACTAACTTCTTTTCTCTTGCTTTTAAGAGTCTCTCTTTATCTTTAATCTTTGGCCTTTTAATAGTGACATGTTTTGGAGTGGGCCTCTTTGCACCCATCATAATTGGGACTCTCTGTGCTTCCTGGACTTGTATGTCTATTTCCTTCACCAAATTAGGCAAGTTTTCTCTCACTGTTTTTCCAGATAGATTTCAAATTTCTTGCTCTTTCTCTTCTTCTGGTACCCCTATGATGCAAATGTTGGACCTCTTAAAGTTCTCCCAGAGGTTGTTTATACTATCTTCATTTTGGGGGGTCCTTTTTTCTTCTTGATCTGCATGATTGTTTTTGATTCCTTATGTTCCAAGTCATTGATTTGATTCTCAGCTTCATCCACTCTACTGTTGTTTCCCTGTAAATTGTTCTTTATTTTAATTAGTATATCCTTCATTTCCAACTGGGTAATTTTTATGCTGCTGAGATCCTCCCTAAGTTCCTTGAGCACCCTTATAAATAGTGTTTTGAACTCTGCATCTGACAGATTGCTTATTTCCATTTCATTTAGCTCTTTACCTGGAGTGTTGATCTGTTCTTTCATTTGGGCCATGTTTCTTTGTCTCCTCATTTTGGCAGCCTCCCTGTGTTTGTTTCTATGTATTAGGCAAAGCTGCTGCGACTCCGGGTCTTGGTAGCATGGCCTAATATAGTAGATGTCCTGTAGTAGATGTAGTAGATCACCCAAGCTGGGCACTCAAGACATGACATTTGTGTAGGCTGAATACACCTTCCTCTTGTAGTTGAGCCTTGGTTGCTGTTGGCAGGTCAATGGGAGGGATTTACCCCAGCCAGTAAGTTGCAAGGATTGGCTGTGACCACTTACCGCCAGTTTCTACCCTCTGTGGAGGATCAGCTGTGTGGGGGGAAAGGTGGTGGTGCTCCGGTGTGGTCTGTGGCTATGCACTGGGTATGCCAACACTGGAGTTTCCTGGGTGTTGCAGGACAAGGTCAGCCCCCACCAGTGTTCTATTTGGGCCACACTGCATGAACTATAAAGCAATCTGAGATGGCTGCTACTTGTGCTGAGCTTGGAGGTTCCCAGGTGAAAACAAGCTGTGAACCTAAGCTGGCTGCTTCTAGTGCAGGGCCTTGGGCCACTTAGCAAGAGGTACAAGGGTTGGGGGCTCACTGAGGCAGCTGTTGTTTGTTTGAGAGGATTTAGGAAGTTGTGAAGCATGAGTCAGGACTAGCCATTCATATGGAAAAGCCATTGTTAACAGCTTGGGTTGGTCTGTAAGTTGGGTGGGATGGAGCCTTAGATGATCTCCAAGGCTGGGCAAGCATTTTTAGCCAGGTTGATGGAGTCTCAGATATGGTACCTGCCTGCCAATTCTGTGGCTCTGTGGGAGGAAGGTTCAAAAAAGGGACAATGGCTTCTGCCTGCTTTTCCGTCTGGGAAAGAGCTGTCCGTCATTTCTCTCCTTGATGCCAGACACTTCAGTTCTTCCTGTATGCCACTGGTGACTTTCAAGCTGCTATCCTGGTGCTGGAGCTCAGAGGCAGTGAGTCTGAGTAAGTCTGTGTGTGGGTTCTTTAAAAGAAACTGCTTGGGACTCCAGAAGTTTCTTCCACCGACTCAATCCCCGCTGGCTTTTGCAGCCAACAGTTATGGAAACTTTTAATCTTGGCAATGGAACCCTGGGCTGGGGGGCCTGGTGCTGGGCTAGGACTCCTCATTCCCAAGATATCCCTCCCAAATTTTTATCATGGATGTGGGACCAGCCAGTTCTGCATCTCTGTCCCTCTCACCAGTCTGGATGGATGTGGTCTCTTCAATTCTGTCAGATTTCCATTCAACTCGATTTCTGACAGTTCTAAGGGATGGCCGTCTTATAGTTTAATTGTAGTTTCGATGTGGTTGTTCGAGGAGGTGAGCTGTGTTTACCTACGCCTCCATCTTGACTGGAATTCTAAAGAGAGTCTTTATAAAAGTCTAAATGCTTTATGAGCATCTACTCCTTCAGAAAATACCCTAGTAAAATATCTAAAATCAGGAGTCTATATAGCTTGCCTGGAGGCAGTGATCTTCCAGGTTATAAAAGAATCTACCTAGATAGGACTTCGTAAGCCTAATCCCAAACTAGTTTATAGCAAACAAGTTTTTGTCTTTCTGTGCTTTCCTTTTTTTTGTTTTATTTTTATGTAGATCAAGCATACAATTCTATGTAACAGTGGAGTCTTCCTTTTAATGCTTATGTACTGGGTTGAACCATGGGAAATCCTGATAAGAGACCATTTTACCTATAAAATGGCAATTTTATATAATTTAACTTAATATTATCCTTATATGGATAATAATTATGTCTTCAGTCTTATTATTCTGTTCTGTATCACAACTGCAAACCTGTCATGAGTTTATTATACAGAATTGTCCTCTAGAAGTCCCACATACACTATATTCCTGAGTTAGCTTGCTATAACATAGACTAGCTGACTCTGGCACCTCTGGATTACCATCTGAGGCTGGACACCCTGCTATCAATGGCTAGATGACAGTTAACTACCTCTATAGCACACGGCCTATTGAGAACATCTGGACTCCTCAGGTCATGAAGCTTTGCAAAGCTTGAAGGTACTGGGCAGGAAGAGTGAGTCTCAAAGTGTGGACCCAAGGTGTTTGAAGATGTGTGGTATCTCCAAGGTCAGGAACACCCAATTTTAACCTACGAGTACCTCCTAAGAAGGCAGCACATCTCAAAACCACCTAGTTTTTGCTCCTCTCACTACAAAGGCCAAACCAGACTCTCCACAATTTGTGAACTTAAGCAGCATGTCCTCCAGCATGAGCAGGACGGAGGGCAACAATGACCGGTCTTGCAATGGTTAACGGATTCAAATCGAAAGGCCGAGACTCTCAGTTTTTGAAGATGCTGGATGTGCTGAGTAAATAAATTACCTGTACGGAATTTTTACAAACAAAATTGCAAGTGTTAGAAATATTTCTGAATGCCTGCATAATCCACCAGGAGGAATTAACAAAGGGAAACGACTACTTTTAAGGAGAAGACCACGAGTACATTTAACACCTCTGTCAGGCAATGAACAAAGAAGAAAATCTGTTCTGTGATAGCAAGTGAGATGTCACCTGGGTGGCATTGAGAGGAGAAGAAACAGTGAGCGTGGCTTAGACTGAGCTCCAGGTCCTCAAAGAGAAGGCTTTTCTGGAAATTGTGCTGCTCTCCCTTGTGACTATTTAGCCACATTGTAAATATGACCTTGTGCAAGGTTTTTTCTATGCAAAAATGTTAGGCTATTTAGCCCACTTTTGACCTCATGTCCCACAGACTTTTTTAAAAAAATGGATTGTGACCGAAAATTAAATGGCACTTAAATGTCAAAGAAAACTTACTGTGGTAGAATCAAAAGAAAGGACGTCCACAACAGGGGGCGTAGGGGTCTGCAGGTCCATTACCTCAAGTTTTGGGTTAATCTGTATATGTACATAAGGAAAATAAATATTAGATCTTTATACTGTAAGAAGCTGGGTGCCATTTGTAAAACTTAGAGGGTATTTTTTAATATATTCTAAAGTTAAAATATATTGGTATATTTATTAACATGAATGTAAAAATTTTAAACAAAAGTAGCCTACAAAATCTATCAAAGTATAAGACCAAGTTAAATTTATTTTGAAATAAAAAGTTTTACATTAGAAAATCAATATAATTCACCTATAAGGGGATTTTAAAAACAAAATAAAATGACCCACCTCAAAAGATGCAGAAAAAAGTCCTAGCCAGTTTATTAACACAAGAAAAAAAAAAGGTATTAAGATGTAAGAATTGGAACAAAAGAAATGAAATTGTCATTACATATAACTTTCTATGGAGAAACCCTCAAAGCATCTATTGCTGTATCATTGGAGCTAGCTAATAAGAGTTTACTAAGTTGAAACTCAAAATGCAAAATCAATTGAATATGTCTGTACTTCAAGACAGTTAGAAATGTAAACTTTAAAAACCTATCATTTACAATACCATAAAAAATTTAAATGCCTCAGAATACAAGGATGGGTATGACCTGTATAGGACAAAATAGTAAAATAAAACTCATGTAAAGACACTAAATAAAAACCTGTAACATAAGGAGCTTAGATGCAGAGCCCTGTATATGTGGAAAATAAATATAAAGGGAAAATAGTACCTCAAATGAAGGAAAAGTAAAGATGGTTTATTTATAGTTGAGAGAACTGGGCCACCCTATGGATTGCTGACTAATATACTGCATTCAAAGGTGGAGAGCATACAAACTAGAAACCTAAATGTTATGTCAAAATTATAAAGTTAATGAAGATAAATGTATAAAAACATCTTTGTGACTCAGGTTTGAGGACATCTTAAACAAAAGCTTCAAAAGCAAAACCGTAAGGAAACATGCATTTGATTCTATCAAAATAAGAACTTCTATTTAACAATGAACACCACAAAGTTAATGATCAGATAATGGAATAGAAGGAGGTAGTATGATATCTAAAACTAAAAAAGGACAGATATCTAAAATGTACAAGAAAACCCTACAAATCAATGTGAAAAAGAAATCCCCCAAAAAAGATGTAGAGAACCTGACAGTTAATCAGCATATAAAGAGATTTTCAAAACATTAGTAATTAGAAAAGATTAGAGAAAAATACCATGTCATACATATTAAATTGCAAAAACTAGAAAGCTCAATGATGCCAACATTATTTATATCAGCATTGTTTGTAATGGCTAAATAAATAAATAAAACATCCTATTCGACAGTGAAAGGAATGAAATACAACTTTGTGTAACAACATACGAAGGCATGACTTCAGAGTGCATATATATGAATCTCAGGACATTAATATTAAATGAAAAAGGCAGTTACAGAAAGATATATTCAGTATAATTTCATTTACGTAAAGTTTAAAGCCATTAAAAACTAAATAATACCTAATTATAGATTCAAACATATACAGTAAATTTTTAAAAGATATTATTTATTTATTTTTAGAGAGGAAGGGAGGGAGAAAGACCAAGAGTGAAACATCAATGTGTGATTGCCTCTAGCACACCCCGTACTGGGGACATGGCCTGCAACCCACGTTTGTGCCCTGCAACCCACGTTTGTGCCCTGCCTGGGAATCAAACCAACAACGCTTTGGTTTGTAGGCCTGCTCTCAACCCACTGAGCCACACCAGCCAGGGCCATATATAGTACATTGTTTTTAAAAAGGCAAAGGAATAATTAACTAGAGTGGCAACTACTTCTGGGAGGCTATTTCTGAATTAAAGAAGATAAAAAAAAGAATAAACCACATCACCAAATATTTACTAAACACTGTGCATACAAAGAAGTGAGCAAAGGGCAAAAAGACAGCAGAACTTGTATGAAATGAATGATACCAACAGTAAGTGCACTGAAGAAAATGTTGAGCATCTAGAAAGAAAGGCTTCCTGTGGAGGAAACAGAACTTAAGATGACTTTTAAAGAAGGTTTCGAAAACAAACAAAAACAGACTCGGAGATGAGGTAGGTAAAAAGCATTCTGAGCAGAGAGGTGAATACTGACATGACTTGTATGGGGTAGCAAAAGGGAGGTTGGCAAGGGTCAAACTGTGAAGCCTAAAGGGATTTGAGAAGGCACTGGCCAAGATGGAGGCATAGGTGGACACACTGTGTCTCCTCTCACAACCAAAATTAAGGACAACAAATATTTAGAGACAAGAAAACAACCAGAACTGACAGAAAATTGAACTGTACAGAAGTCTAACAACCATTCATCCAGACCGGTAAGAGGGGCAGAGTCGTGGCAGGAAAAAGTGGAGGTGCGGACCCAGGCACACAGGAAGCAGCAGCTGGAAGTTCCCAGGCGTGCAGGTGGCAGCTAGCAGACCCCAGGCAAGGGGTGGCAACTGTGCAGACCCAGTGAGGCCGCGCAAAGCGGCTGGCTGACCAGGCGGTCCCACATTCCCGGGTGCAGACAATCCAGGTGAAGGGGAAGTGGCAGAAGGGACTGGAATCCAAGGGAGAGTGGAGCAAGCACCACTGTTCCCTCTAGGACCCCGCCCCCGCATACTGTGTCACTACCCAGCAACTGGGCTGCCCTGCCCTGGGGAACTAAACGCCTAAGGCTCCGCCCCTCATATGCAACAGCCCCGACCAGACTGCCCCCCCGCAAAACAACAACAACAACAAAAAAACCCCACCAAAAATGGCTCAAACCGGAGAACAAATGAAACCCCCAGAGCCAATTCCTCTAAGTGACCAAGAGATAGCCAACCTATCAGATGCACAGTTCAAACCATTGGTCATCAGGATGCTCACAGAATTGGTTGATTTTGCTCACAAATTAGATGAACAAATGAAGGCTACAATAAGTGAAATGAAGGAAAACACATGGGGAACCAATAGAGATGGGAGAAAAACTGGGACTCAAATCAATGGAGTGGACCAGAAGGAAGAAACAACCAACCAAACAGAAAACAAGGAAGAAACAAGAATTCAAAAAAATGAGGAGAGGCTTAGGAACTTCTAGGACATCTTGAAATGTCCCAACATCTGAATTATAGGGGTACCAGAAGGGGAAGAAGAAGAGCAACAAGTGGAAAACTTATTAGAACAAATAATAAAGGAGAACTTCCCCAATCTGGCAAAGGAAATAGACTACTGAGACATCCAGGAAGCTCAGAGAGTCCCAAAGAAGTTGGACCCAAGGAGGAACACATCAAGGCACATCGTAATTACATTAGCCAAGATTAAAATGAAGGAGAGAATTCTAGAAGCAGCAAGGGATAAGGGGACAGTCACCTACAAAGGAGTCCCCATCAGACTGTCAGCTGATTTCTCAAAAGAGACCTTCCAGCCAAGAAGGGGCTGGAAAGAAGTATTCCAAATCATAAAAGTCAAGGACCTACATCCAAGATTACTCTATCCACTGAAGCTGTCATTTAGAATGGAAGAGCAGATAAAGTGCTTCTCAGATAAGGACAAATTCAAGGAGTTCATCATCACTAAGCCCTTATTATATGAAATGTTAAAGGGACTTATCTAACAAAAAGAGGATAAAAAATATGACAGTGAAAAGACAGCAAACTCACAGATATTAACAACCACACCTAAAACAAAAGCAAACTAAGCAAACAGCTAGAACAGGAACAGAACCACAGAAATGGAGATCACATGGAGGGTTAGCAACAGGGGAGTGGGAGGAGGTGGAGGGGGGAAAAGGTACAGAGAATAAGTAGCATAGACAGTAGGTAGAAAGTAGACAGGGGAAAGGCAAGAATAGTGTGGGAAATGTAGAAGCTAAAGAACTTATGACACATGGACATGAACTAAAGGGGGGAATATGGGTGGGAGGGATGTGCAGGGTGGAGGGGAATGAAGGTGGGGAAATGGGACAACTGTAATAGCGTAATCAATAAAATATATTTAAGAAAAGAAAAAAGAAGGCACAGAAAAACTGGGGGCTAACACGTGCTTTCGACAGATGATCAGACAGAGACACGTAGAGTATCAAGACTAAAGCAGGGATAACAGTGAGGGCAGGACTGTAACAGTCCTGGGTTGTGGGGATAAAGGCTGGGCCTGATGTTAGAGGAGTTGAACGATTTTAAAAGCACCTATGATACTTGATGGGCATAGCTGTAGTTCAGGAAATAATAAGAAGCATTTATAATTATCCAGCCAATTGTGTTAGGGGCAGAAGTATACGTGCCCAGTAATCCAGGCTACAGTAAAGAAGAGATTAGAACCTGCAGGGTGAGAAGGGGTGGGAGGTGCTATCCTCTCAGCCTGTCAACACCTGTGTTCCCATCCTATGAGCTGTGAGGCCAGAAACAAGGCAAAGAATCCTGAGGATTACAACTTTCCTTTCAATCTCAGACTAGCTGCCCCAAGAGGTGGCTTACAAACATTTTATTCTCTTTTATCTACTGCCACCTAGTGTAGATATGAAATTGTTTACCTATGAAAAATACCATCTGGTTTTACCACCTGAAATTGGAACTGCTCAAAAATCTAAACAACATGGAAATAAATGCTCAGCATCTCTCGCTGAAAAATTCTTGAGCTTCTACAAGTTGGGAAACTGTTGCTGTACCAGTACTTTTAAAAAATATGTATTTTGTTGATTATGCTATTATGGTTGTCCCATTTTTTTTCTTCTCTTTATTCCCCTCTGCCCTGTACCCCCTCCCACCTGCATTCCCCCACCTTAGTTCATGTCCATGGGTGGTACATATAAGCTCTCTGGATTCTCCATTTCCCATACTATTCTTAACCCCCCTGTCTATTTTGTACCTACCATTTATGCTTCTTATTCCCTGTACCTTTTCCCCCTTCCCCCTGATAACCCTCCATGTGATCTCTGTTTCTGTCAATCTGTTCCTGTTCTACTTGTTTGCTTAGTTTGTTTTTGATTTTTTAAGTTTGGTCATTGATAGTTGTTTGTCATTTTACTGTTCATATTTTTTATCTTCTTTCTAAAGATTTTATTTATTTAGTTTTAGAGAAAAGGAAAGGGAGGGAGAAGGAAAGGGAGGGAGAAAGAAAGGGAGAGAAACACTGATATGAGACAGAAACGTTGGTCAGTTGCCTCTCGTATGTACCCCGACCAGGGACAGAACCCACAACCCTAGTATGTGTTTTGGCACAAGCTGCTCTTACATATGCTAAAGAAAGCAGGAAATTCTTACTGAGTAAAAGTTTACAGCTTCTCCATAAAGAAAATATGCCAGGGATGGGGGCAGGAGTGACATAGTTGAGTTCTTTGCTGGCTAACTTCCAGAAATACTAACAGCACCCGCTAGCTTCCCATTCTTATTAAAGGGAAGAAACCTTTAATAATTAGTTGCCTCAAAATGAAGTGGGCTGCCTTATGAGAGGCTGAGTTCTCCATCACTGAAGAGGGCGTATAATTGAGGAATTCATGCATGAGGGAGAGGTTAGTCTGTATGACCTCACAGGAACCACTCCATTATGAGGTTCTCTGTACCCATCACACTTAGGAGTCCATGAACACAAGCACTGCTACTAACAAATTCTGAAGGGCAAGGACTCTGCCCATTTTGTTTTGTTACATACCCTAAAGCTAGTGCAATGTCCAGCACATAGATACTTAGTATGTTAACAGGATGAAATTTAATTTTGATTATACTGAAGCATTACATCAAAATGGTTAAAAGTACAGAATAGAACCAGAGTGCCTGGGATGAAATTCTGGTGTTCCCACTTACTAGCTTTATGATTTAACTGTAGGTGACTCAGTTTCTCACAGGATAAAAATGGTACTACCTCGCAGAGTTTTTATAAATATCAAATTACTTAATTTATGTAAAATAATTAAAATAATGTTGTATGTGTCAGACAGTATTATTAGTACTATTATCGCCATGTGATCTCTGAAGACCAATTACTGAGGCCCAAAATAGTATAGTCACATATCACAGCTGGAACTAAAATACAAAATTGGCAGATAAGTGGTCATTTTTTATCATAAACTATAATGTTTTCAATCTTTATAGAAGATTGAGATAAAACCCAATCTCAGACTTGAAGACTTACATTGATCACTTATAGTTTTCAATGAGTCATGGCCAGATCATTATATAAATATTTGGTTAAGTTAAAAGAAATTTTCCTTCTTAGTAAATATCATACAGAATTTCCTATCCAATTTATAGGTTAAGCTGATCTTAAGTAGCCATTTTAAAATTAAAAGCCATTAGAGCAATTATTTTATTATTAAATTCTTTTAAACTAATTAACTATGATCCCTCCTACAATATTCTTCTATTCCCCTGAAATAACTATTTTGATGTCTTGCTGTCACCAAGATCTAGCACCATCCCCCGGAATGACTCCATTGTCCTCCTATCAAAACACCTGAGAGTGCAGGGGCTGCTCAGGATAAAGTGCCCCGTACTCACAGTCAAGTTCCTCCTTCAAGATGGAAGTTTGCTTTTCTTTGGGGCAGGGTGGCGCAGTTCAACTCATGAAAGTCTGAAGGTAAAGTCAGTGTGAGCTAGATTGTGCCATGGCACATTGAGGGGAGGGCCAAGACAATTATTTAGAAATTAGGCTTCTTTCCCACCAGAGAGAGAGGGAGAGGGAGAGGGAGAGGGAGAGGGAGAGGGAGAGGGAGAGGGAGAGGGAGAGGGAGAGGGAGAGGGAGAGGGAGAGGGAGAGGGAGAGGGAGAGAAGTTGTTCTGATGTTTTTAGTGAAGATGGCAGGTGAAGGCCAGGAGTGCTGCAGGGATCTGCAGTTACATCGATGGAAAGGACACAGGAGGGGTCTCTTTCACAGAGCTGGGGAAGGATTTTCTGCTTTGTACCTTTTTTCATGAGACTTTCTTCTGTCATCTGTTCTAAAAGCAACCTGCTGTCACCCTGTCTGCCCATGTACGAAGGAGTAATTTATATATTTAGTCGGCTGGTACCCCAGGTCTAAGGCTCTGCAAGACCTCCCACCTTCAAACAAGTGGAGCACTTAAGGCTGGCGGATGGGTGGCTTTTGCAAAAGGCCAAACAATCTCACCCAGAAGACTGAAATTACACAATTCAAATGGGCTTCGCAGAAAACACAATAAAATGCAAATCACAGAAATGCTATGTTGCTTCAAACTGAGGAAGGAAACACTCATGGCTACTACAAAAAGAGAAAGTTAGTAAAATTAACTAGGTCATGGAAATCATTTATTCCACATCCTCTCATAATACATTTTTGTTCTTTTAATCATGAATTCTGACTTCAAAATAAATTTTTGGTAATTTTCAAACATTTCCAAAGTAACATATATAAGGTAATTTTCCCTAAAACTTTGAAAAATAATTCAATTTACAAAATTTAGTATTTCAAAGTAAAATTTACTTAATCTAAATGAACACACAGTACAACAGCTAGTCAAATTTACACTATTACATTCTAGGTGATATTCGAAGTTTTAAAGTTAATAATTATTTATTCATAATATCAAATATGTTTGATATTATGAATAATAATATCATTATTATGATATTATTATAATAATATCCAGAAAACTAATGTCCAGAAAACTTACTGTATTATGAGAAATTGTTAAGAAAAATAAATTACACAACTGGTTGTTCACATGCAGAACCCTATCACTTCTCCGGAACTTCATACTACAGTATGTGAAGGTATTTTACAAAGGTGCCACACTGTGTACTCATCTGAAGCAACCAGGAGTGCTTACAGGGCATTTGAACTAGGTACACTCAGGCTGACTTTCTTAAGGCCACAAACTTAATGCAGTCACAATGCTCAACATTCTGTGTAGTGTAACTGAACTCTAATTCCAAGATGAAAAGTCCGTTTTTAACAGGTTTTTTAAAGGGTATGTGTGAAAACTACAGTTGGGAATGCAGTTTGCATGGCCTGGGTCACCCTGACACAGCCACACAAAGCAGCCCCAGCTCACTGCTTTCTGGCTGCAGTCAAAACAGAGCTACTTGAATAACTTGTTGATGTTTTCAAGAAAGTTCAGCACTCTTAAATGGGCTGGGACTGACAGTAAGCCACAGAGAAAATGGCTTGAACTGCAGCTCGGCCTCCCATCCCTGTGGAAAGGTGGCTGAGCAGATGGTGGGGCAGCAACAGCACTGATGGTTAAGCTCAGCCACGCCATAGTAACACTAGAATGAAAAACACCACAAGTGTTGGTAAAACCAGCTTAGGGCTAAACAAGGAAAGGAAACTCAGTATGTAGTTCACATATATGTGAATACATGTCATCACAGGGGATCAGAAAATACACCTATCATTGTAGAAAATGAAACACATATGTGATGAACCACAAACAAATTACATTACATTCTTTATTTTTTCAAAGAAATAAGGAGGCAGGTGAAAATGATGTAAGGAGAATGAAGAAGCAGTAAAGCATAATGGTAAATGCTTTACTGAGAAGAACTGGAAAGACGGTCAAAGTTCTAAAGAACCAACTTTATGGCAAAGAACTGAAAATAGACATTACCAAGGAAAAACTATACTAGAAATCCCAAAATGTGGTTAGAGTTAAAAAAATATAGAAAATAGTCCAATAAAACTTAAAAGTTTTAAAAACTTAAACTTACACACACATACGCGCGCGCGCGCACAGCCCTGAGACCATCAGAAATGCCTGAGATCACAGAAAGACTGAGTCTGAGGAAACTGACATTACAGAAATGACCGCTGTGGGGTCTGCGTGGGGCCAACACAGAGACTGCGGAAGGGGCACGGGAGCATAGCGTGGACACTGCGTGAGGCAGCTGTGTGCCGCTACTCAGGAATAAGTCTTAGGGACTCAAAACACCTCCTCTATAAGCAAAGAAAGGCTCTGTCAATGGTCAAAAGTATTCAGATGAACAGGGGAGAAATAATGATTTTACATTAACTCTTGAAAGAGGAAAGGGATTAAGGAGTCATGCAAAATGCAAAGTATATGGCAAAGTTTTTTGTTTTTTTTTTAAGAGAGTAGAACATTTAAATCTATAGGACCTAAAGAAACTTACCGACAAAAGCCTACAGTTAAACAGATAATTATATACTTCAAAATATATGTAAGCAAACAGTAAAATGGTCTCAATTATTAGATTTAATGCCCAAATCTCTTCTTTTTATTGTCCATAGAATTTTCTTCTTTGCTATTAAAGAGTCCAAAACCCTATTTCAGGAGCCTATGAAAGTGCTTCCCCTTCAGCCCTGTTTCCCTGATAGCCATCACATGAACTTATCGTATCTTTCGGACTAGAAGATGCAGCCCCCTCCAAATTAGGGAGAAAAAGAGGGGTGCGTCTTACAGTCCGAATGTAGCTTACCTGGCTCCCTGTGAAGGGGGGTGGCACGGTGGCCAATGTTATTTATATTATTAAATATTTTACCACATTTTTTACTTCAAAATTTTCCCCCCTATTTTCCTCCTCTAAAACCTAGATGCGTCTTATGGTCTGGTGCGTCTTACAGTCTGAATAATTCGGTACTTCCTAAACATGTCAGAGTCTGAAGCTTGCCCAGACTTCACAGTCACCAGAAACCTTAGATCTCTCCTCAATTCCATTACTATTAATGCAATTTTTTCTAAGCCTTCAAGAAGCAGATATGACAGGCGTTAGAACTATTACACATTACCATAGTTAAAGTTTCATTAGTGAAAATAATTATTTCTCAAAGCGCTACTGTTTTAAGGCAGAACTAGGTTTTATATAATTAAGTATAATTTCAAGCACCTAGCTGACCAGTAGCCCCAAAATGTACACTTACAAATCGTAGGACAACTATGTACAAAGTACTCACTTCAACAGTCTCAATTTTTTCCTCATGGGAATGTGGTATTCTTGGATGGATGTCTAAAAGATGTGGTGGTGAATCAATATGTAATCTTTTGAGATTTCTTTTAATAACATCTTTGCAATTCAGTTCATCAAAGTTGGTCCTCCATAATAAAACCTGTTAAAATTAATCACATTAACAATTACTGACTTGCATATACAAGCAATAGAACTGACTTTTAAAAAAATGAATATACAGAATTGTCCCTCAAAATAGGAAGACTACATATATATTTCAACATTACTACTTCTCAATACTTTTTTAAGGTGGAAAGAAGAGATTCAGTCTTTTGAATTCCCTTCATATCCAGTTTAAAAGTCATATTAAGAAAGTAACTTATTACCTTAAAATCCCCCTTTTCCCCCAGAGCCCAAAACCATGTTTTCCACCTTGAATAAATCTGGTTATGAACGACTTTTGGCTATTTCAAGTAAATGAAAAATTGCTACATAAACAATTTACATTTACCATCCTCAAAAACCTTAACATCTGAAACATAAGACATACAAAATATTAGGCAACAATTCAAGTGAAAGTGCCACACCAATACTGTATATACAGTAGTGCCAGTTCCATGTGTATTTAAGTGTAAAGATGAGCAAAGGAAGTAACTGCTGTTCGAGTTCCAAAAATTATCAAAACTGGCACAATTCAGGTAGGAAAACAGACTTCCTGGCATTAAGTTAAAATATAAACTCATTAAGACTCATCTTAACAGATACAAACTAGCTGGTTGTAAAAATCTCTGCTGAGGTCTTGGATTCCTTCCCCCTAAATTAATCAGAGGGAGCTTACAAACCTGTGCATCTGCACCTCCTGATGAAAACAGCTCTCCACCTTTTGAAAATGAAACGGTAAAAACAGGACCCTAAGAAATAAATGGAGATAAAAGAAAAAGTACTTGGTGATGTTTTCTCATGGCCAAGAGTACTGGGAATATTAATTTTTTTCTTCCTAATTTATGTAGACTGTACAACATCTCTCAGAGAACATATCTAACTGCTAGCAGCTAATGCAGGCAGAGTACACGTAAAGCTAATCAAAGAACCAACCCAATTATATTAAACACAAATAAATATTAAAAGAAGAAATTCGAATAAAAATTTAAAAATACACTTTTTTCCTTTAAAGAAAAGTCTGTACATGTACATGAATCAATAAGAATTTCTGTTAAGATTTTCTGGCTTTAGACTCCTCATTCAACAAATCACAAGCAAAAACTGAATGGTAACTCAGAGTGGTGAGGATAAAGCTACATGAACAAAAGCCATTTTCTGACTACAATGCCCTTCATGTGGCAACAGTGAGCCACTAATAATTTTAAAAGCAGGAGATAGGAGAGCTGTAGTGAAAATTGGTGTCACAAACACTTTGTAAAGTATATGACCTATCTAAACTCTATGCTGTACCCCTGACACTAATACAAAATAATATTGAATAAAAATTAATGTCACAATTGTGAGAATGATGACTTGAAGTAAGAATGAATAGTTGCAGGCCAGTTAGGAAGTTACTATAATCATCTGGGTGAGAGGTAATGAGAACTTGAAATTGAGCATTGACTGTGAAGTTGAATAACACAACATTACACTTGGCACAGTTACAACTGGCATAGCCTCTAGGTCAATTTTTCAATCCAGACAAGAGTAATTATTTCTCATTTCAAAAATATCATTATATTCTGTTTTGTTAATGTGTCCTTAATCTATACAAGAAAACTTCTGGGGAAAAACACCTTCTATTTTTTAAGTAGACCATCCACAGATTTAGGTTATTGTAACCTCATAAACATCTCCTCCACACTGTGAAAAATTCCATCTCTGTGTATAAATTTTTCTCCTAAAATACTGTGTTTATCTTTCTTTTCTATCAGTCTATTGCCATGAATATTTTAATCCTTGGCTACTTTTATTAGCTGTTTATTCGGCTTCACTCTAACTCTGCTGCAGAACAAATGACAAAGCAAAGCAGGAAGCCAGGCAGGATACATGAAGGTAGAAAAAACACCTCCGCAGACCACAAAGCCCATTCTATTTCCGGGTATAAACTGCTTACACTTGGTAAAAAGGGAAGTATCTAGTAGTTAAAAAAAGAGGATATATTCCAAAAAATTTAGAGAAGTGTGAATATTTACCCTGAAAAGAATAGTCTTTTATACTTTATTACTTTATTAAGTAAAGTATATAAAGTTTTCCTTTAGCGTGTTATATGCCAGGATGTGTATGTGTTATATGCCAGGATGTGTATGTGTGTGTATGACTGAATAGCCTTAATAAATAGGACCTCTCTTCCCTACTGAGTTCTAAACCAATTGAGAAATAAGACAAAGGAATAAGGCATATGAGAGCCAAAATACCATCTTTCTTACTGATAGATGCTTGTAAAGAAAGAATGTGGCTTTATCTGTGGGCAAAAGGGCTTTTTAGAACTGAATCCCAGAATGAGTCAGATTTGAGGGCCTAGTCATAGGCAAGACTGGACAGGGCAGGCCTCCCCACAAACAGTTTCAGAGGAAAAGTGAAGGCAGCCTCACTTCCAAGAGCAGAAGGCATTGGGCTCTACTTGTTAAATTTCTCCTTTGAATCGCACCAGACTAGTGAAAGAAGTACCTGAGGGGGTGTGAGAGGCTAAGAGTGCCAGAGTTAGTGGGGCAGCCTCCACATGAGAAGAAAGATGAGATGTAGGGGAAAAAACTTATCTATCGCCAGTTAAGCAATTAAACCTAAACTACATCCTGATAAAGACAGTAATAAAGGATTAATTTAATAGCTAATAAAAGATACACATTGATTTTGACAAAAACTACAATATATAATGTTTCTAAGAGTTGCTTGCAGAGGACAAAAACATTGCTTTGGAAGCAAAAAAAATTCTTATGATAGCAGGAATGTGTCCTACACTTGGAAACATAATGAAGGCATATAATAAAATGGATCACAACTTTAAATATATATAATTATAAAAAAAAATCTTAGTGCTGATACCGTATGTCCTTGGAGTGTATATATGAGCCTTCCTTCTAGTAGGTCCAGAATCTTAAGTGTAGCATCTGAAGAAGCAGTGATGAGATAGTTACCGGAAGGATGGAATGACACACAGTTAACTCCACAGCTGTGAACTGATTTGTAAAAAACAGAGCAAAAATTTTAGAGAACAATTCTTAATTCTAAAGACACCATTCTGCCCTATTAGCGATACTAGGTCGAAAACAAGAATCAGTTAGAGGTAATGTTTCCACAACACCAAAACAAACAAATAGTTGGGCACCACACAGCTAATGAAAGAGAATAGCTTTCAAAGTGAGAATGTGTCATGGAAAGATGATCTTGTTCACCATATAACTAAAAACTCTTTAGATACATTACCAATATAACGAATAGTTGATTACCACCAGCTCACATAAAGTATACAACCTAGCTTAAGCTAAATTTAATAATCAATTAGTGGCTTGGTGCTAAGGGGTGAAGAGTGTGAACATGTATTTGGAGGACGCAGTCTTGCCAGTTTGAGAATTCATTTCTGGACACCAACCTACCAATAGGAGGCAGTATAACTGATAGGAAGTTTGTAAACGGACCCAAGACAGTTCTGTCAATTCTTTTTAGCAAGTCACTTATCCTCTTTAAACCTCGAATTCCATATCTTTAAAATGGGGGTAATAATAATGCCACCCTCTTAGGGCTTTTGTGAGGATTTAGCAATGTCAGCTACATGATAAATATTACAGTTATTAAGAGAAATGTGCATTTAACATAAATTCAATATAAACCAAGAAAATGATTCTTTTCTCTTTTAACTTCAAAGTATAGGCACAGTAGGATGTTGTTTTCTACCAGTTATAACCAGTATTTGTGCCAATTTCTATCCCAAATAACCAGAGTTTAAAAATCGCACAGTAATTTCTTTCCTTTTTTTTTTTCTTTCCTTTTTTACAGTTCTGGCATCATTTTTAAGGTCCTTCCACCTTCCTCTCCACTCTGGCTTCTACCCCAGCTTCTCAGACCATGTTGTTGATGGAAGCTAACTGCTCCTTAGTTCAAAGGTAGCCCATGACTCTTATTAAGAGAGCCAGACCATATTGAGAAGGATAATCTATCAGTTTAAGAGTTTCCTGGAGGAGTCCACTCTATAACCGAATCCTTCTGCTATAAAATTGTACCTTGATAATGCTGGAGTAATTTGTTTACTCTTATATCCCAGATTTTCACAGTATGATCGGAACCTGCTGAAGCTATGCAAGTACCATTAGGGTTAAAATCCACGAAATTTGCAAACCTAGGAGGAAAGATTAAGATGGTCTCATATTTTGATTTCTTTATTTAAACTGTAATAATTAAATGTATGCTTAGCAAACTACCTTATACAAATGCACAGATAGAATGGACTTACCCTACAGAATCTGTGAAGTTACTCACACACTGCTTACTTGTGGTATCCCAAATTTTAATAGTTTTATCCTCGCTACATGATACGATTAGTCTTCCATCAGGTGAAAATCTGGAAATCACAAGGAAGATTGTTTTTGTGAAAGGCTCCTGATAATCATAATAATAGTCCCCTCACACCCGCCCACACAAGTCAGGCCATGAATTTAAGTACCAGAAACCACTACTACCACACCATGCAGCAAAGTTGTAGACTGCAACCAACATCTTTTCAACTAAAAATATGCACAACAAATGACATTGACAGGCCATTAAAAGATCAAAATATACTATGTACATTAACTGAGTGTCTTCTTCCTTTACTCTTTTATTTAAATAACTTAGTTTTATGTCTGTTTTAGGTCTTCAATTCATCTCTGCACTTCTTCCAAGCCAAGTACCTTGCTTTTTCTTTTTTTTTTAAGTATATTTTATTGATTATGCTATTACAGTTGCCCCATTTCTTCCTTCTCTTTATCCCCTCCCACCTAGTACCCCCATTCCCTCCAGCATTCCCCTGCTTAGTTCACGTCCATGGGTCGTACATATAAGCTCTTTGGCTTCTACATTTCCTGTGCAATTCTTAACCTCCCCCTGTTTATTTTGTACCTGCCATTTATGCTTCTTAGTCTCTGTACCTTTTCCCCAATTCTCCTCCCTCCCCCTCCCCACTAATTACCCCCCATACGATCTCCATTTCTGTGATTCTGTTCCTGTTCTGGCTGTTTGCTTTGTTTGTTTTTGTTTTTTAGGTTCAGTTGTTGATAGCTGTGAGTTTGTTGTCCTTTTACTGTTCATTGTTCTGCTCTTCTTCTTTTTCTTACATAAGTCCCTTTAACATTTCATATAATAAGGGCTTGGTGATGATGAACTCCTTCTACTTGACCTTATCTGGGAAGTACTTTAGCTGCCTTTCCATTCTAAATGATAGCTTTGCTGGATAGAGTCATCTTGGATATTTATCCTTGCTTTTCATGACTTTGAACACTTCTTTCCAGCCCCTTCTTGCCTGCAAGGTTTCTTTTGAGAAATCAGCTGATAGTCTTATGAGAACTCCTTTGTAGGTAACTTTCTTCTTTTCTCTTGCTGCTTTTAAGACTCTCTCCTTACCTTTAATCTTTGGCAATTTAATTATGATGTCTTGGTGTGTTCCTCTTTGGGTCCAACTTGTTTGGGATTCTCTGACCTTCCTGGACTTATATGTCTATTTCCTTCACTAGCTTTTTAAAAAGTACTCCTTATTATCCTAATTTAAATAATCCAGTCAGAGAAAGACAAATGCCATACAATCTCACTCTCACTCATCTAATGGAATCTAATAAACAAACTAACAAACAAAATAGAAACAGAGGTATGGATACAGGGAACAGGTGGACAGATCTCAGAGGGGAGGGAGGTGGGGGAATGACTGATGAAAGAAGGTGAAGGAAGCCAAGGAACATTATGCATAATCCACGGACACAGACAGAGTGTGGTAAAGGCCAGGGGGATGGGGGCAGGGTAGAAGTGGGCAAAGAAGGGAAAAGGGGGGACATCTGTAATAGTGTCAACAATAAAATTTAAAAAAAGATAAGAAAGAAAAAAGGTACTCTTTATTTCTTTCTTCTACATCTGTCATTTTCTGGTATTATTACCCATATGACCCAAGAAAGCCTTTGTTATTCATTCTACCAACCATATATTTAGCTTTTTGGAAAAAAAAATGACTTGTGTGTTTAGAATGAAAATGAAATGACATCACCAACATAAGAACCAACTCCCAAACCTGGAACTTCCTGGGCATGGGGAGGCCAGAGAGCTCCAATGGACTGAAAGTAGGTCACGTCATTGACATAGAACAGAAGTTCCTTCATGGACACACCCATCATCCACATGCCCCATTAAAAAACAAATGACAAAATTCTCAGAGAACTTGTCTATTCTTTTTATGTTCTCTTCTCATGTTAAGATCCTGTCCAAAGTTCTTTTTCCCCCTAAGTGCCTTTTTAGGACAGAAGAGCAGAAGGAAAAAAGAAAAAAAGAAAAATTTTAGACTACTAGGAAACTATGAATAGTATTTGTTATTAATATTTTAGCAATAACAAAAACCAAAAAAAGACAAAATTAGGTTATAGACTGATTATGCTTCAATTTTATTTGTATTTTCCTCTAAGCACAGATTACTACAAAAGTTGTCAATTATGTGTGTGGAGTATAATTAAAGGCTTTTATTTTTATTCTCTCTTACTTTCTCCTTTCCTCCCTCTCTGTTCTTAACACTGACCTAAAAATAATTCTTCCTGACAGAAACTTTGAACCTGGCATTTATGGATTCACCATATTAAAGAAAAAGAAGGGGCAGAGAAGCACAATTAAGTTATATGTAAACTAATCAAAAATTCAAGAAAATAACCTTGCAAGAAAATCTCTTCCATGATGGTAGTTTAATGTGATTTTATAATAACACATCTCTTTCACCAGAAAATGTGATGAAGATTCAAATAGGAAGAACAGTATTATAGAAATTCTCCAAATACAAGACATTTATTTTACACAGACCCTGGGGATTAAAAACCTACTCAGTGTCCCCATGAAAATAAACTTTACAGAATAATGGAACCAACTAATGCAATGAATCAAATTGTAACTCTTACTAAGCAACTATATTGTGCTGTGTACAATGTGCACATTTTGCCTAAATTTTTGAGGGGAAAATAAAGATGTGCATTATAAATGGATATAATGATTACACACCATGGGTAGAATAATCCCATGTATAATGCGCACAAAAGCATGGGTGCGCATTATACACGACAAAATACAGTATCTTTTTAAAAATCTACTGAATGTGAATATCTCTAATGGCAAGAATACTTCTAAGAGATGACTAGATTCTTACATTTTAAGAAAGTAATGATGAAAAAATAGTAAAATAGAATGATTAGATTAAAAACAAAGTACAAAAATACTCACCCTACAACATTAACAGTGAAATCCTACCACCACCATCATCATCATTATCCTGCTAACTCTAGAGAAACACATTTAATCCTTAATCAACCCTACAATACAGGCGCTACTGTTAACCTCCATGTACAGATGCATAAACTGGAGCACATAAAAGATTGGTAACTGTCTGAGCCATACAGCCAGGGAGATGTGAACCACGCACTTGGCTCTATAGCTAAATCTCTCAGTCACTCTGCTAAGTCTTTGACAGAAAGTAAAGTTTCCTCTCCTGGCCAAAGTTCTTACAGCACAGAAAGTTCTGTGTGGCTTCTGTGTAACCACAGCAAGTTCTAAAGTGGAGAACCACAGGCAGTGCTCTTCAGATGCTGTAAGATGGGACTCTGACTGACAGGCTAACCACCAAACTATCTTTTAACAAAAAATCTGCATGTACTACCATACACTGTCAGTGTTCCAGAGGAGTTTATGAGAAGGATATTCATGCATTTGTTCAAATATTTACTGAGCACCTGCCAGCACCAGGCACTGGGCACTGTCCTGGGTAACAGGAAATAGTGGCAAATG
This sequence comes from Glossophaga mutica, assembly GCA_039655065.1. NCBI lineage: Eukaryota > Metazoa > Chordata > Mammalia > Chiroptera > Phyllostomidae > Glossophaga > Glossophaga mutica. The sequence goes on from CM077304.1 coordinate 84,180,922, forward strand.
AAACTAAGATCCCTGTCCTCATGAGGCTTTCAGTTTAGGGAGGAGGAAGGAGGGAAGGGCACAAAAATAATAAGAGTTTTAGGCAATGGTAAGACAAAAAGTACCAGTTTATCATTAGACACTCCATAGCAGAAACATGATTTTAAAGAAACTTCTGAATAAGGAAAAGGAGGCATATTGATTGGCTAGATGGAATTCATCCTGAGGGGGAGGAATTCATCCTTATCGAACAAGAGAAATCTTTCATGCTAGAAATTTATCTTGAACAGAAGGGGTTTAGTCTGAGAGAAACTTCCCCATGCTAAAGAAAGGAAGGGAATGCAAACATCAGATAAATAGAGAATGGAGGAAGTAGCTAGGAAGAAGCTGGCACCAGAGAAGAGGTGATTTCTACCTCTAACTCCATGTGACCAAAGAGGAATTCAGGGTTAAGGCCCTGCCCCTCCTCTGGACTCTTAATTATAATCCCTGCATATGCTGGTTCTCGTTCTCTTGTTCTCTCTCTCTCTCTGTCTCTCTCTGTGTCTCTCTCTCTCTTTCCCTACACACACACACACACACACACACACACACACACACACACACACTTTTGCCTTTGGCAGGGTTGAAAATGAAGAAGATGGTTTGTATTTTCTTGTCTCCCTTTTATTTTTAATGAGCTATAGCAAAAATAATTAGCACCAATAAAACAGGCTTTTCTTTGTCCTGACTTTGATCAGGAGAGAAAAGTTGTTTCTTTGTCAGGGCTCACATAACATCTAACCATGGTATTAATTTTAAGAATGTTGAGAAATACAATTTTTACAGACACAATAATAAATTCCTAATTCTCTAATTCAGTACCACTAACCAACTTTTTAAACTTCTAGAGACTGTACCACCGAGATGAACGTTACATTAGTCCTCAGTGACTAAAGGATCTGCAGATGTGAACTGTCTATGAGGCATACGGGAAGTTAACTGAACTACCACCCAAACCTTTGAAATGTATTGGTACTCATTCGAGAGGATGAGGAAATATTTGAACACTTTCCAGGAAACCTGGTTCACATATACTTGAAAGAGGCCCAAGAGTTATATAAAATAGGAGATCTTTAACTTGGAATCTATAGAGTTCTCAAAGTTGTATGTACAATTTTATGTCTATATGCATAGAAATAGTTATTCATTTATTAGAGAGCCAAATGGGTCCATGAACCATGAGAAGTTTTAAAGTGCTTTCATAAGAAATAAAAATTTCATTTGGATATTTCTTATCATTAGAATAAATATTCTACAAAAACAATTTGCTAGACCTCAGGGCTCTGAGACCAGAGTGGGCACTGTCCATGTCTTTTAAGAAACAAATCATTACTAAGAGGTACTCTGAAGCCCACAGTATGCAATGTGGGGAGAAGGGGAGCAGAGAAAGCAGTGAAAATAAGACTACCTAGTCCATACAGAGACCTGAACTGTAGAGTCAATTTTGCAATTGCCCAGCTCTGTAACCTTGTGAAAATAATAAGCCCCCTGACCACCATTTTCTGTTTCCATAATGTGAGAGCTTAGATTGTGTTCAGACCTAAAACTTTCACAGACTTATTAAAAAAAAGAAGAGAAAAAAAAGCAGTCTCAGTATTTACTTTGATGGGATTGTGTTTACATACTGAAGGTGAAATTCAAGACAATAAGCAAAACATTTATGTTATTTGAAGTGCTGGTCAGCATTGGAAGAGAAACCATCTGTTGACTGCAGTAACAGGATTCATTTCTGCAACTGCTGAGAAAAAAAGCAGATGAAAGAGGTATAAAAGATTTAAGTATGATAATTATTTGTTGGGTCATCTACCATTTTTGTGCCCAGAGTTCTCTCCTGGGACCTCCACCCTTAAGGATAATTGTCTACTGGGCTGTCTCCTCTTGGACAGGCTGCAGGCACCTCTCTGAACTTGTCCAAATTGGAACTCACCTTCCTCAAACAGCTGTTTCTCCAGTGTTCCTTTTCTCAGTACGTGGTTTCTAAAGTCAGAAACCTAGTGGTCATGCTTGGTTCCTTTCTCCTCCACTCCCCAATATTCCAATCCCCCCACCCACACCCCCGCAATGGGCCCTGCCATCTTCCATTCTTCACACACAACACAAGTGCTCTTCAAATTACACATCAAACTTTTCAGATTAAAACCCTTTTGTGTTTTCATAATTCCCTTGGGAAAAAGTCTTGACTATCTTACAACTGCCTACCAGGTCCTCCAGAACCCACCTTCCTGTGTCTTCATCTTCATCACTCTCCTCTTTCTGACACCATACCCCTCTTCTCTCTGGTCCTTGTTCCTGCCTTAGGTGTTTCCTTACAAGTTTGTTCCCTGTGCCTCAAATACTGCCCCCTGTGCTTTACCTAATTTAAGTTACCAAAAGGATCTTACTCATCCTTCAAATTTCTGCTCTCCTACTTCAGGAGAAGCCTTTCTGAACTTCCCTGTCCTGCAGGTTAGCTCCCCAGGAGGAGTTCTTAACATAGCTCATATTCACGCACCACCCTTACAACCATGTGTTCTGTTTGCTTCCCTAACGGAAGGCAAGCTCCAAGAAGAGAAAAACCACATCTGCCTTAATCACACTTCTGTCCCCAGACACAGTGCCTGGTACTGAGCAGGTCCTCAGGAAACATTTAGGTCATAAGGAAAAAAAAATTTAGGGGAATTGGGACTAACAATATTATAGACAATAAGAGCTATGTTTAAAATCTTTGCAATTTGTCACTCAACATGAACATATTTAATAACAGTGGTAAATTTTATTATATATATTTTACCACAATAAGAAAAATCTTTACACTTTAGATGGTCAAAGATCTCACATAACACTACCAACAACTAAAATTTAAAGGCAGCCCTGGCTGGTGTGGCTCAGTGAATTGAGCATTGGCCTGCGAATCAAAGGGTCACTGGTTCAATTCCCAGTCAGGGCACGTGCCTGGGTTGCAGGCCAGGTCCCCCATAGGGGGCGCGTGAAAGGCAATCACACATTGTCATTTCTCTCCCTCTCGTTCTCCTTCCCTTCTCCTCTAAAAATAAATAAAATCTTAAAAAAAATTAAAGGCAGATATTCCCCCTAAAAATTAATGCTGTAAAAGCAATAACATTAGTAAAGTTGTTTCGTTAGCCTGTACTTATTTTTGACTAAGGATGCCATAAAGGAACATAAGTTATCTCAAAGTATACATTATTTTTAAAAACACAGGGCTACAATAATTCTAACTTTGAGAAGAATTCTTTTGCCAATAAAATAGGTATTTCTCACCTACATATATGTATTTCAAATAATAAATGTTTTCTTCATTACTCATTAAAGAAAAATTACTTACATAAAAAACTAGGAAATATAGTAAGTTAAAAAATTCATAGACCCATCACCCAAACAAAATCATACTTAGTATTTTTGGTGTAATGGGTACTTTATATTTTGTTCTCATATAGGCATTTTTGTTATAATCATGAATTCTGAATTTTGTCCTCCCTCTCCTCAACATAAACATGTTTTCACATAATTACTTGCACATATCTCCCTTTTAATGGCTACATAATCATCTAAATTTCCTTAACTAGTATTCTCTATTTAGAAAAACTGTTTGTTTCCAAAGTTTCACCATTACAAATTGTACTGAAAGCAATATCTTGGAGTATAAATAAAGCTTTTTTCCTTTGAACACAAAAGGATATTTATTTAGAATAAATTTTCAGTTATGCACACTGATTTCTAATAAACTACGTTAGTTTGTTGTGGACCATTCTGCCTGGTTTCAGGAGTTGTAACTGCACCCCATGGCTAGGCTGAGTAAGAGCCCCGGAGACCTGCTTCATCTGGGCTCTGTTCTGTCAAGAGGACCTGAGTCACTCAGGAGACAAAGCTTATCTCCCTGGCAGGAGAACCGCTTCTGCTTCATCCATCTCTGGCCCCGATGCTTGGTCGGTTAGCCAATGACGGGTAAGACCCCTCAAGGGAGGGGCAACCTAAGCCAGGCACCACCACTTGGAAGGCCTTCATGGAAGGACTCGGGGGGGGGGGGGGGCTGCGGCAAGGGAGTGATGGACCCTCGCTCTCCCCGCCACCCCAGCTATTCTGCGACGGTCGGCGGTGCAGCCCTGTGCTGGCCAGAGTGGCTCCCTGAGTGATTGGGCATAAGAAAGAATTCGTGAAGTCCTGTGAAACCTGTTTTGCTAAGAGTGCTCTCACTTAAATGATAAGGGTCCGAGGAGGAAATAAGTATGTCTCCCAAAGTTTTTGCAAACCCCTTACCTGACAAACACTGACTCAGACTAAGCCCTCAGATTTCTTTGAAATGTTATCCATTGTTTGATCCTTGCCACCTGACATACCTGTATTCCTGTGTGTTATGAACCCAATAAAAGCCCATTGAGGAAGGGGCTCTTGGTCCTTCTCCTTTGAGAGATTGACCACCTCTACTCCCCAAGCAGATCATGTCTTGGTAGTTTTATTTTCATCCATGGCAGACAGGGGGCTCTGCGCACAAAGTTCCCCCACACTAGTTAATATTTTAAAAGCATTAATATATTTCCCAGTAGCTGGCATATCTTAAAAATATTTCTATAAATCAAGATGCATAGTTATAAACAATGGTTAGTCCAGAGAACATAACAATTCATCTCTTTTTACACTAATGGGTACCATCTTTGTGCCCCATGGAGAAAGTCTGGGCTTCAGGAATAAGTTCATAAGTACTGGGCACAGAGAAAGGTACAGAATTTTAATTACTTAAGTCCATGGCATATATTTAAAATGCAAAGACTAAAGGGAGAAACAAGTATTTACTGACCCTCTATATTCATTTAAATATACTGTCCATGCATTAGGAGGAAGAACTTGGATTATTTTTAATATTTAGTTGTTCAATTCATCTACAATTTTTATATATGTATGCTGTACAATAAATATCCAACTTTATATTTTTCCAAATAGAAATCCAATTATCTTAACTACATATTAAATAGTCTATCCACTTCCCCACCAATTGGAAATGCCATTTTTATCATAAAATGTATACAGGTCTGATTCTGACCTTTCTATAACCTATTTTCCTAATCCTGTACCATTCACCACAATATTTTAATTTCTATAATTTTATAATGTATTCTGAGAGCTAGTTGGACAAGTTCCTTCTAATTTTTTTCTTGTCATTTTTTCCCTTGGCTATTCTTGTACATTTAACTTATCCATATGAATTTTGAATTAGCTTTCCACCAAATTCTTTGGCAAAACCTCCAGTTCTGGACAGGGGGAGTAATGGTATCCCACATATCCCTACCACAGACAATCATACATACAATGGGGGAAAATATACAAAACTACTGTTTTTAGACACTGTACAAAAACAGCAAAAATCCTGACAGAATGGAAACAAATGAGATGAGCACCAAATCCAAACCAATTTCTCCTTGGGAGCAGTTTTCAGACCATGGCACAAGGACATATTGCCCAAGGAGACAGCAGCTGTAGTTCTGGGCAATGGAAACAGAAATTAGAATTCAAAATTGGTAAGAGGCTAGAATTTTGAGGGCATGGAATAAGAGAGAAACCATAGTTTCTCTCTTAGAATCTCCCTCCAAAATCTGCCTGTGAGTCTCATTGAGTCTTTGGTCAAATACAAAGGTTTGACAGAGAACACTTATAGGAGACTGTGAGCTGAACAAAGATTACAGAGCTTACATAGTACTGAGAGATGTTCAAGTTCTGAGTAGACTTTGCTGAACACCTCAGACATCTGGCTGAGAGCCTAGGAAGGCCACTGTTACCATAACCTGAGAGTAAAGACTGCTCTAGATCCACCCTGTAAAGACTAATCTAAGCCCCAACAGACTCTAGTTGGGACAGCAGTAAGTTAATTGCTTACCAGAACAAAATTCAACTCTTTTTAAAAGATGATACGGTAATTAATAATCTCACTTAGCAATGATTGGGCATACAATAAAAAACAATGAGACATATAAAAAAAGCAAAAATAAATTGACCCAGATATGACACAGATGTTGGAATTAGCAGATAAAGCAGTTACAATAAATATGCCCAAGGATTTAAAGGAAATGATGGGCATAATGAGCAAATGAATGGGGAACCCTGTCAGAGAAATGGATAAGCTTACAGTAGACTGGACACTGCAGGAAAAGAACAACATTGGTGAACTGGAGAACAGGTCAATTGAAACCAGACACTTTGAAGCGTGTCAACATGTTGACACAGAGAAAAAAAGGTTTGAGAAAATAAACAAAGCCTCAATAAACTGCAAAACAATATCAAGTGGTGAAGCATATGTAAATTTGGAATCCCAGAAAGAGATGAGAGAAAAATTAGGGTAGAAAAATATATGAAGAAATGACAAAATTTTTCCAAAAATCATGAAAATATAAACCTATCTATAGATCACACTGTTCAGTGAACCTCAAGAAAAATATATGAAACTATACCCAAGCTCATCATAATCAAATCCCTGAAAACAAAAGATTAAGAAAACAAATCTTAATTTGTTTAAAAAAGGAACATTACATATAGGGAAATAAAAATGAAAATGATCACTGCCTTCACATTAAAAAATGCAAAACAGAAGACAATGTAATAACATCTTTAAAGTACTAAAAGGAAAATTATCCACTGAACTAGAATTCAACATCTCAGCAAAAATATTCTTGTAAAAGGCTAAATAAAATGTTGAGAGAATTTACCACCAGACCTGCACTACAAGAAATAGTAAATGAAGTTTTTTAGGCTGAAGGGAAATGATACCAAATGGAAACTTGGATCTACACAAAAGAATGAAGAGCGCTAGAAAAGGTAAATAGGGGTAAATATGGCGACAGACTTTTTTGTTTCTTATTTTCTTTAAAAAAAAATGATTGCTAAACATGTTGTAGGTTTACATAATCTGTATACCTAAGAGGTGGGTAAATGGAAATATATTTTTGTAAATTCCAACACTGTAACTTTTAGAAGTTCTGACATTATATATGGCAAAATTAATTTAAGAGTAGATTGTGATATGTTAAAGGTGCATATTGCAATCTCTAGAGATTACCAACAAACAAAGACACAGACAAAGAGTAAAGCCAAAGCCCCCACAGAGGAAATATAATGGGATACTGAGAAATACCTGATTAATTTAAAAGGATTTAAAAAATAAACAAATGGAACAAATAGAAAACGAAGAACAAAATGGTAGACCTAACCCTAATCATAGGTCTAGTTACATAAATTTAAACAGACTAAACACTCCAATTAAAAACAGAGATTTTCAGACCCAAGTACTTGAAGGTAAAGTTATCCTCTGTTAGTTAAATATATGAAATGCATTCAAAGGAGGACAGTAGTTACCTGTATATAGTAGCAACTTCAAATACTATGTGCAAATATGTGAAATGACTTCTGGACACAACCTAAAGGTGACTCCAGTAGAATCCCAAGGAGAAAAAACTGGAATGTGAGGGTAATTAATAGCTAACATTACTTACATTCATTAACCTGTTTAATTTTCGTGATGATTCTATGAAGAAGGCCCCACTTTGTACACATTTTATAAAGGAGCAAAGGCCCAGAGAGGTAACGGCATGTTCCCAGGATCTCATGCTAGTGAACCAAGGCTCTCACCCTGAGCTGTCTCTCTGCTGAAACTAATCAACAACACTGCATTACCTGAAAGAAACTGTGTCAACAGACAGGACGTGCCCAGCAACCACAGCCAGCAAGAGCAGAAGTGGTCATGGTGTCTCCTGCCTATCCCAGGGTAGAGAGGCCCTGACCGGCAGGACTGACCATGAAGATTTCTTGGTAGGTGTGTGTAAGTGGCAAAGACAGGGCCATCTCACTATCCTAACCTGAGAAAACTACCCATCAAAATTCTTTTCAACAAACTCTCTTGTTTTAGTTCCAGGGCCCATTGACTTCTTACTATGACTTTCTTGGCAAAGGAAGAAGACCCTGACAAAGGCACACAGATCTTCCAGGCCAAATGAAACCTAGTGTAATGTAAATAAGTACCCTGATATTTGATTTATGTCTCAAACTCTTCTAAATTTCCAAAGTGTGATTCAGTTCCCTCTGAGCACTCTCACTTCCAGGTAAAGAGTGGAAACAGGACGCTGGTCCTTCAGACCTAGTCTCAGAGTAGGATGACCCCACCAAGGATGCATTTTCACATGGAGTTGCACAAACAGACTGAGAGGCTAAGCCTGAGTGGTTAATTGGGCCCTCCCAATTCTCTTGGTCTCTAGCTATAGTAAGTTGAGCCAAGAAAAATGATTATAATAAATGCATGAGAAGAAGCTCTAAACATATTGTAGAACACATTTATGCAAAGTTACCAAGAATGAAATCTTTATTCATTAAATTTAACCTAATTATTTATCTAAGAACATTCTTCCAGAGACCTCTGCAGGATTTCATTTGAATCCCTCCTTCCAAACAGTAAGAAAGCAAATGATTGTTGCGGACCGTTCAGCCTGGTTTCAGGAGTTGTAACCCTCACCCCATGGTGGGCTGTGTAAGAGCCCAAGGGACCCACCTCATCTGGGTCTGTTCTGTCAAGAGGATGTGAGTTACTAAGGAGACAAAGTTATCTTCCTGGCAGGAGCACTGATTCTGCCTCATCCATCTCTGGCCCCAATGCTTGGTTGGTAGTCAATGATGGGTAAGACTCCTCATGGGAGGGGCAACCTAAGCCAGACATGACCACTTGGGAGGCCCTCATGGAAGGACTCGGGGGGCTGCAGCAAAGAGGATGTGATGGACCCTCACCCCCAAGCTATTCTGACATAGCCCGAGTCCTCATTTTCATCTGGAGATATCTTCTGCTTCCTAATCGACTTAAAGCCTGAAACTATGAGGGCAAGTGGTGCAGCCCTGTGCGGGCCAGGATGGCTCCCTGGGTGATCAGGCATAATAAAGAATTCCTAAAGTCCTGTGAAACCTGCTTTGCTAAGAGTGCTCTCATTTAAATGATAAGGGTCCCAGGAGGAAATGGGTATGTCTCCCAAAGTTTGGCAACCCCCTTTCCTGACAGACACTGACTCAGATTAAGTCCTCAGATTTCTTTGAAATGTTAACCATTGTTTGATCCTTGCTGCCTGACATACCTGTATTCCTGTGTATTTGAGCCCAATAAAAGACTAGTGAGGAAGGGGCTCTGGGTCATTCTCCTCTGAGAGTTTGGCCCCAAGCAGATCATGTCTTGGTAGTTTTATTTTCATCCGTGACAGAGGGATGGGGCTCTGTGGGTGGAGCCCCCCCCACATCTGGCGCCCAGGACAGGGGCCCCCGCAAATGATTTAAAAAAAAATCCCCTTAGAACAACAAGGTACCAGCCAGATAAAGGCATTCCATTAAGACCAGTTGTGCTGAGCATAAAAATTATCTGAACAGAGGTAGACCAAAACAAAAAAAAAAGCAAGTACTGAAGCCATGTAAACATTCTCCATGCAAAATGCTCCTGAATTTGATATAAAGAATCCACAAAAATGACTCTGGCCCGAAGGGAGGAAAACTTTCAGCAAACCTACTTGAATATTAGGGGTCATCCTTTTATTGTTCGTTCAACCCACATTTTTGTACAACTCTGAGGCTTCCTCAGTCTAACACTCTACAGTGCTTTTCACACTGTATCTGACTATCTTGAACACTCTTCCTGATACCTGACTTACTAGCTCCCTCACTTCAGTCAATGTACCTATCACTCTCTACCTTATTACCCTACAGTATTTTTCTGCAGGGCACATATCACCAATAATTTGTTCACTGTCTGTCTCCCTTTGGTAGAAGGAGCTCCATGAGCATAGGAATTTTGTCTGTTTTGTATCCCGTAGTATCTATAAAATTTAGAACAGTGACTGACAAGAGAATACAACATGAATAAAATATTTGCAATTCAGTCTAAAAGAAAAGAGAGGCCTAAATTGACAGACCTCATAAACGGAGCAATGTGGCAGCAAAGTGGAATCGACAAGTTCAGACTGGGAGAGTCCAAAAACATTTCTTGGAGGAAGAGATGCAGAGCAGGATGGTGAAGGGAAGGTGGCCAGCAGCATTTGGAAAGGCACAGATCATAACAGAGCCTCACATGCTTCAGTGGCTGTAACAAGATGAATGGTGAGAGGGACAAAAGATGACTCCGTAATAGGAAGGGAGAGCAACTTGCTAAGCCAGGAGTCACTGTGTGCTTTAACCTGAGGAACAGCAGGATCAGATTTGCATTTCAGGAAGGTCTCTTTGGAGGCAGAAGAGCAGTGGGGAGAAAGGATGAATGAAGGCATATCCATAGTCAGAGAGAACATTTAGGAGGTTACTGCAGAATTCTCTACAAGGACCAGTGTTGCTAAAAATTAAGGCAGTAATGTTGGGATGGAGATAAAGCAGGCATCTTGAGTGCTTATGACTGTATGTCAGGATAACTCCCACTTTTACAAAACTCTGCTCCACTATCACTTCTTATGGCAAGTGCCTTAAAAAAAGCAAAAAGAAAGTTTTTAAAGCTCATGTCTCCCCCCCACTCCTATACCTACACATACGTATGTGCTAATAATTTTAGGTATAGCTGTATCCAGAAATTACACCATGTAATTAGACAGCAGTTCATTCTGTGGTTACCTCACAGCTCTGCTCTCCTTCGAATCAGCATCATTCTCAGGTCAGTACTTTGCCCTCCATCATGTCCCTTAGCAGCTAACAGGCTTAAATAAGCCTAAGGGTAGCACTTTCTGCAGAGGAAAGTGCTGTGGTTCCAACAAGACTCACTATCTCCTAGAAAAGGAGATACTCTGTTCCTGATGGCAAGCCTGAGCTGAATGCCTGCTGCTGGAACTGGAGACAGGGCCACCCCAGCACATGTACAACACATGGAACGGCTGTGGGGGAGGGCTGGTTCCTCAGGGAAAGCTCGGGTACCACTGACATACAATGGGCAATGGGTGCTAGGCAGACAGATGTGCAGAGTCCCACCATCACTTTATTCTTGTGAATGGATAGGGAGAACATTTGCAGTGGCTCCTGCCCTTTCTGAGCTTCTCCCTAATGGTGTCCAGCTGAAAGAATGGCAGGCAGTCTTCCCGCATCACTCAGTCCCAAACACAGTCAACCTGTATTTCTCATCCTTACAACAGTCCACTTGGAGAAGTCTCACTTTCCACAAAGGCAGAGAGCCATCAACCATCTTGCCCAATGGTAATGAGGTGGTGCAGGTAGGCATGTAAATCTTGGCAAGGGCTGTCTCATGCAAACCCTCTACCTGCAGAGTCATGTAGTTAAAAAGAAGAGCTCAGAAATTATGTTTCTTTCCAATTCCAAGCCTTCCAGTGTCTTCATATTACCTGTAGGATGAAGTCTAAAATCTTTTCACATCACCCAGTGGTCCTGAGCCTTCCCTGCCTTCTCTCCAACCTTGTCCCACTTTACCTCCTGTGTCTGGCCCCAGCTAAATAATAAATGTTTCCAGAGCACAGGCTACTGTGCCTAGTCCTGCTGATCCTGCTGATTCACTCCATGGAATGGTTTCCCACTTCTTCCCATCTGATAACACGTTGCTGCCGTCTCTTCCCTTTCCCTTTCCCCAGTTCCATGCCTGCAGTGTCTTCTTTGACATTTCCTCACACAGATAGTTCACTGTCCTACTTGGACACCCCCTTATTGTTTTGTGTATCATTTTCTCATAGGGCATATCAATTTATAATTATTTGATTTTTTCCTTTGAACTATAAAAGCTCTTTGAAGCTAATACTTTTAGCTCTTCACCTGTTGGGAACTGCCCTGCCTAGTTTCAGAGGCTGTAACCCCCCATGGCTAAGGCTGAGTGAGAGACCTTGGGACCATAAGCCACTAAGGAGACAAAGCTTATCTCTCTGCCAGGGGCACCGCCTCTACCCTCTTTTACTTCACCTTGCTTGGACCCTGGAGGATGACTGATTAGCCAATGACGGGTAAGATTCTTCAAGGGAGGAACAACCTAAGACAGGCATGGTCGTGAAGGGGCCCTTCAGGGAAGGACTTAGGGGGATGGAGAAAAAGGGGGTGATGGACCCTCATCCCTTGGCTTTGACGTAGCCTGAGTCCTCATTCTGTCTGTGAGAAGTCTCCTAATTTCTTGGCTGCCTTACTTCTCCTGCCCGAGTTAAGCCTGAAACCATGTGGGAGGTGGGTGCAGCCCTGTGCTGAAAAAGGTGGGTTCCCTGGGGCAATCAGGCCTAAGAAAGAATACAAAAGATCCTTTGAAACCTGCTTTGCTAAGAATGCCCTCAATTTTCTGATAAGGGTCCAAGCATGAAACAAGTTTTTTTCCCAAAGTTTTATAGCCCTTTAGCTAACTGACCCTGACTCAGAATAAGCCCTCATAGTTCTTTGTTTGTTATCAATTGTTTAATCCTTATTGTCTGACAATGATTGAGCTTTACCTGTATTCCTCTGCAAATTGAACCCAATAAAAGCCCACTGAGAAAAGACTCCTGGCCCTTCTCCTTTGAGAGATCGGCCACCTTTCCTCCCCAAGGAGATCATGTCTTGGTAGACTTATTCTCATCCATGGCAGCCAGGGGGACCCTGCAGGCGGAGTCTCCCCTCCCCACCACATTGACCTAACAAGATACGTGGTTAAGAGGGACTATGCTTACTGAAGAAATACTCAGAAGACTAAAATTTTACTTCATTGGTGACCTTTCAACCTTTCATAAATTCTGTTTTTAATGTTATCTTTTCTTTACATTTCTTTTCTTTATATTATACACAGATGATTCAATATAAGAGCAAGGAATAAAGTACCTTCTATAATTTACACCAGAGAAAAATTTTCTCTTATCTGAACAACTTGAAAGGATTCCTTTTTGTTAAAAAATGAAAACATGTCAGTCACTATCATTCCATTAACACCACGTGTTAAACATATGCCCAGTTTGTGCTAACCAAGGTGACATAGCTCTAGATGAGAATGATATATACACAGGGATGACAATTATAAATCACCTTAAATTCTTCCTGGAAGAATAGAGAGGCACATAAGACAAATTGGATAAATAGCAGTTATTTAAACATTATTAGTCAGAGTGTTCAGGAAACATTCTGTCTTGATTAGTTAAACCAACATGCAATGTTTTTGTTTATGTTGAGCTCTCTGATGAAGATAATAAAAATCAGTCTATTTTCCAAACATATTCATAACTGACGCAGTAGGAGTTAAATAACTCTTCCCAGTACATGGCCCAGCCACCTATCTGTTCTCAGGGCCTGATCTACTAGATGATAGAGCTCTGCCTCCTCTTCTTACTACTGATACATAAATAACAACATATTTATTATTATAGAACAAATAACTGATTTGACCAGCCATTTGGGACTTCCTTAGGTGGAAAACAAACTAGCAACTCAAGTAACAAAGTGTCTTCAAAAATAAATAAAAATATGTCCAATGATGATGAGGAAGAGGATGGCTAGGACTTATCTAGTGATTACTATGTACATGCTCTTTATATATTTATTCATTTAATTAATTATCATGACAACCTATGTGGCAGGTACCTATTGTCATCATTCTAATTTTACAGGTAAGAAAACTGAAACACTGAAAATTTAGGTAACTCTTCCAAAGGTCACATAGATGGTTAAGCAGTGGGACTGGGATTTTTACCTACATATTTAGGTTCCAGGTCCATGTTCTTTACCCCACTGCTCTATGGCATACATAGAAAAGGTAATGAGATGACCAAAGCTAAAAGAGGCTGAAATCTTTAGAAGAAAAAAACTTGTCTAAAAGTATGGCCTTCTGTTTACCTTTTTTATTTTTCTCAGACTCATTACCGTAGATTATAATCAACACCCCCTAGGCCATAATGCCCCACTAAGAGAGTATAACAAGGGTTAAGAGTGTGGGTTATAAGGCAAGACAGGCAGAGCTGGGCTCACACCCCCATTCTACCACATCTCAATGGCGGTCACCTCCCATGTTGTTTCATACAGGGAACACAAAGCCAAGAGACTACAGGGCTCAGGTTTAGTTTTTGCCCAGTGACCATGTCTGTACCAGCCCACTTCTAGTGAGAACTGTCCTCTCCCTCCACCACCAGAAACTGTGATTGGAATGACCCCACCTCCCTGGCCAGGTCAACTGGTCTCAGTCAGGTGTCTGGCTGAACTGAGACAACCACAGTGTCTCAGTGCCTGGCAAAGAGATGGGTACAGGGTCTGAGCTGAGAGTCATCCTCTAGTACACTGCTTTCTAACTGGAGCTAGGAAAAGCTAAGAGAAGTCTGGTCACAAAGCTGTGAGGACTTTGGCATAGAGCTGATAGTGACCTCAGTACCAGAGTGTTTGAAACAATGGAGCCAGCATGTTGAGAGGTGTGGTGAGAGACCTGAGAATGCTGGAGTCCCTGGTTCTAGTCCTTTTCCTTCCCACTCCAAGCTTATCAAACAGTCAGCCAAGTGACCACCTTGAGAGGAGAACAAGTATTTCTTTCTGATTCTGTTACTTCATCTACACAAGTTTAACTCGAACTCTGAATCTCAGTCTCCTCATCTGCACAGTGGAGAAAATAAAACAATAGCCCTACCACGGCAGTTCTGAGGAGGAATGAGATATGCACTGGAAGCATGTTAGTAGTGTGTCTTGGGAATAAAAAGGGTGCCATGGCTGTTAGCTGACAGTTGTTAACACCTATGAAACCAGCACTTTTCTCAGAATGTTACCAGCGTTGTGCAGTAACATTCTTGGTTCCTCTCTGTCACACCCAATGGGACAGCAAGTACTGTCAGGTGTAACTTCAAACTACTACATCTAGAATCCAGCCACTTCTCAAAATCTCCAGTGCCACCACCCGGGGTGGTCCAAGCCAGGATGGGAACTCTTGCAGCAGACTCCCAACACCTCCCTGCTTCAGCCCTGACTTTTGACAGTCTTGTCTTCATGTAGCACTCCAAGTGATCCCATTAGAGTGTAAGTCAGAAAAGGCATGTGGTTCAGTGGCATCTCCTCTCACCCAAGGTGTGCATCAGAGCTGCTCCTGACTGGCCCAACCTCTGCATGGGTGTCCCCCTCCCCTCCCTGAGCTCTGCCCCCCACCAGCCTCTTTACTTTCCTTGATCAGCCATCAGGGTCCAGCCTCAGTGCTTTCACACTTGCTTCCTCTAAGAAACTCCCTTCCCAAGTATCTTCAAGCCTCACTCCTTCCCTTTAGGCCTCTGCTCAAAGGCCACCCTCTCTGTAAAGCTTGCTTAACAAACTATTTAAAATTGCAGCTCCCCTTCTAATCCAGCTGTTTTTTTCCTGAAAACTTACCACCCTCTCACCTACCATATACACTTTCCTATTTGTTTACTGCCTTACTCCCCTCTCTAGAATGTAAGCTTCATGAGAGCAGGGGGTTTTGACTATTTTGTTTACCATTTTTCTCATCACAGTTGTGTTCCCAGGCACACAATAAATGTTTGCTGAATGAATGAATGGAAAGATGAATGAACTCCTTTTCTGGGAGCTGGAGGACAAATAGACTACAGCAGGGGAAAAATGTAGAACTCTTATTATGAAACTTTTTGTACTTACTTGGCACAGCGTACCCAGTGTGTATGTCGGTACAAGGAATACAAGAAGCGCTGGCGATACATGTTCCATATTTTGATGGATTTGTCTTCAGAAGCTGTAGCTAGAAACTGGCCATCAGCTGAAAAGTCCACACTTCGCACTGGAGCTGTATGAGCTTTAAATTCAGAGGATTTTCCTCTCCTGGAAATAAGCATTTATTATTTATAACATTTATTATTTATAACATTGTAATATTTACAACATTTGATTTAATAGCTAATCAGCATACAGACTCTGAAACATACAAAACAGCTTAACTCGCCCTGGCTGGTGTGGCTCAGTGGATTGAGTGCTGGCCTGTGAACCTAAGGGTCATTGGTTTGATTCCTAGTCAGGGCACATGCCTGGGTTGTGGGACAGGTCACCATTAGGGGGCATGTGAGAGGCAACCACATTGATGTTTCTCTTCCTCTCTCTCTCTCTCTCACGTCCCCTCTCTGAACACAATAAATAAAATCTTTTTAAAAAGAATAAACAAACAGCTTAACTCCTGTAAAACTAACAAAAGTGTAAAAACATTGTGTTGTATTGTACTCTTCATCAATACTGCTTCAAGGTGGTTTCGTCAAAGTCACAACTGATACCTCATAAGACCCTGGTAGTCCCCACCCTGAAATACGTTTGCTGTTTATGTTCTAACTGGAAGCTAGGGAAATAATATTTCAAACACATCTCTACCATACATTTTAAGTTCCTGTTGCTCTGCTAGAAATAGCAATATATAGTTTAAAGAACCTGCAACCTAGAAAAACTAAGATTGATTAAATGAGTAGTTCCAAGGCAATGTTTTTAAACTGGGGTCACATGCAAGTTGCACAGACTAGAAGTCTGGGTCAGGAAGGAGGAAATGTCTCCTGAGCCATTTGCCTCTATACAGAATGTCTCTAGGTGATTGTGACTTTCCTATTTCCACTTACAAGTAATGAGAATTGAGACACCCAGGATATAGTAAGGCTTTGCTCACTAGGCCCAATCTTACACTTGCAACCAAAACAAAGGATAAATGGTAACAACATAGTACTTTAGTTTTCAACACCTTGAAATTTCAGATGAAATGTTTTCTTGGCTAGAATGGGAGAAAGAGAATAGGAAAAAAAACAGATGGGGAAAATAATATGTGGCATTTAAAGAGAAGCTGTAAAAAAAAGTGTTAAATAATTTGGGGCAGGCTAGTAGATACAGCTGGAGTTAAAAGGTAACACTTGGGAAACACTACTTTGGGTCAGCAATCCCAAGTTCCCAAGGCATTCTCTTTATACTACAGCCACACTTAGCAATTTTTCCATTCAGAAAGTCGTATCTATACAGGTGATCTCTTACCAGGAAAATTGCTATAACTGTTTGAAAAAAGATCAGGCAACAGAATTTGCAGAAGTCTGGAAGTCACACTCAGCCGCTCCTGCCTCTCTTTCCACACACAATAGGTCAACACACCTGTTGAGTGACGGTGATATGGCTATCACTTCTTTCTAACCTGGCTACACTTGCATTAAGGTAGATACCCTCAATATCCTTCACCTAGATTATTGCAAAAGCCTCTTAGCTGGTCCCTGCTCTAATCTTTTATCCCCCTCTAGTCACCTACATACTGTGCTTAATGCCTTGTTAGAAGTGTAACTGAAGCATGGAGAGCCCAGTGTAAATGTGTCACTGGATGTCCTCCAACAGATGACACAACAAACATGCTCTGCCGCAGGGCGTCCTGCCACTTACGCTGGCTGAACTTTGTACTCTGAGAACAGTCACGTGGCTTCAGATACATCTCTGGCTTTCTACTGACTTTCTCAGTTTGAACTACTTTCCCCAGGCCCAAACCTCCTTCATCAGCCTAGACAGGCTGAATTGCTCCCTGTCTACTAGATCTATTTTGCTTATTTTATTATGCAGTACTTAAAAAAAATTGACCTGTTTCTCTCCTATTAAAGAGTAACTTTTTTGAGGACAGTGATGATGATTTATTTATTGCTGTTAAGACCAAAATCTAGCACAATGTCAGCCATATAAAATGAACTCATTGCATCTGGTTGAATTCTACTAGGAAGAGGTAATTCTTAAAGGTTCTTAGATCCATCCTAGCTTACCCTTTCAGTGGCCTAGAGAAGGCTAAGGTGACTGTCACAAATCTCCATCATCCATCACCTGATGTATGATATTACACCAAGAATAACTAAAATCAGTATTTAAAAAAATAGGAGGGAGCATTCAAGGACTAGTTCTGTGAGGTTTCAAGGGAAAGTTCTGAGTAGATGTCAGAGTAGAGTTTGGCCTGAATTCTGGCATACGGCTTAGAGAAAACAAAGAAAAGTGTTGGTGTCTGCTATCACCAGGAAGCCAAGAGACGGTCAGTACCATCAAAATCTGCCCTGCTCTTCAGTTCTATACTGCACACTCCAGCAGGCTGTCCTGCTGGCCTTCCTGCTAAAAGGCCCTCCTCTGAGCTGGTAGCTGACCTACCCACTGGATCCGGTTTCAACAGGAAGCATGTGTAAAAAAAAAAAACACACGCACAGAGGAAAAAAAACAGGATAGGTGTGCCTAGTGTTCGTTTGTCAGTGTTTAACTGGCGCCTAGTTCCTTACCTCGCCCTAATGTAGGCTCTGCCCCCAACATGTTTACCCGTCCTTTCTGCCCAAATCCTCTTGACTGCCCCCCATGGCACAATCCCTGCCAGACCTGCTTCCACTATTCTTTCGTAGACTTCCAGTCACCTGCTGAGGTGTCTGTCAGAAAATCTAAATGCCCACAGTTCCTCTTATCCCTGTACATACATGCCACTCCTTCCCCCAGGAGGTGGAATCTGCCAGTTTTTCCTCCCTTGAATCTGGGCTGCTGGTGTGAATTACTCTGACCCACAGAATGGGAGCAGAAGTGACACTGTGCAAGTTTCAGGCCTGGCCCTTAAAAGGTCCAGCATCTTCTGCTTTTACTAACCCAGAACCTGCTGCCATGCTGTATGGAAGTCCCTGTCATGCTGGAGAGATGGCACATGGAATACCAGTCTGCCCCAGCTGACAGCCAGCACCAAAGCCCTCAGCATATGAATGAGGTTTTAGACCCAGCAGCCCTGCTGTCAGCTTAACAAAGCTGCATATGATCCCAACACCAAATGGGGCAGAAGAATCAGCCAAACAACCCACAAAATTGTGAGAAATAATAGTTACTGTATTAAGTTACTCTGTTTCAAAGATTGTTATACAGCAATAAAGAACTTGATACATGAATTTCCTTCCCATTGCCACGATCCACTATTGCCCTGGCTCTATTATATGATTTAAAAAGAGGGATAAGAGACATCTACACAAGCTTAATTGCTGTATTTAGATAAGCCAGTGCAGATTAATGATGCAGTGTGCTTTTAGCTCAGGTACCCCTGTACAATTTGTTCACAGAGGTTTTCTTGAATTAGAAATGGGTGACTGAGGCTGTGTGGTCTGGTCCTAAAGTCCCCAAATTAAAGATTTTAGAAAATGCTTTCCCTTTTAAACTTGAAACTAGTCTCTCTCCCTTACAATTTCCCTCTATATTATTATCCACAGGGTCATCATGACATGTCACTTCAATACTCCGTGCTACCACAGGGTCATATTCAGATTTCTCAGCATGGAGTTTCCCTTGGGGGGTGGCAGGGTAATGCCTGGTGAACTTTCCTTCACTGGGAGCGCCTGTTCATTCACATGCTACCAATCAAATCCTGTCAGAACAGAGTCATAGGAAACACTCAAATTCTTATTATCTGAAGTATTTACAGGGGGAAATGATATAATGTATGGGGTTTGTTCTAAAAATACTACAGCAAAAAAGGAGGGAGAATAGATGAAACAAGACTGATAAGAGTGCTAATTACTGAATCTGTTCAGTGCACATGGAGTAGGGGAATCGTGCCATTCATTCTCTTTTCAACTATGTTCTAAAAACTACATAACTAAGAGTTTAAAAACTTCAAATAAATTCATAGTTCAAAATAAATGGGCTATCAACTAGGGTTTGGAAAGCATCTTAAAAAAAGATCTGTTAGAATAGGAGCTTTCAACAAATACAACAATTTACACTTTTGTCAGAAATTTTCTTTAACAAGAATGTTCTGGGGCCTAATAATAAACGATATGCATCAAAGAATAGTTCTGACACAGGGGTTTTTAATGGGGACCCAAAGGTCCCTGAAAATCCATGAATGGGCTCTAGGAGAATAATGAACTGTACAATTTTTGGTCACACACGCCAATGTGTATCTCACTGCGTAGACAGTCTAAAGTTTATATCAGATTTACTAAGGGATTGATAATGATCACTCCTGCCCAATAACTTAAAACATGTTAAGCATATCTCCATGGTTAGAAATAGAAGACATAATTATGAGTTACAGATAAGAAAAAAGTGCTTTAAAGTAGTTGACTTGACACCTGTTGAGTGACTCAGACTAAGTGTAGTTCAGGTAACTGGGCGTCTGGTTCTTCCTGAGAAGTACGTCAGGAGCAGCCAGACTCCCGTTTTCCTTCACCTTTCTAAATCCGGAGCATATCAGGCATTTGTTTCTTACTTATCAGGAATCCAGAGTCTAACAGTTCTGTCTCGTGAAGCAGATGCCAGTAAGTTTCCAAGTGGAGAAAACTGCACGCTGGTTACAACATCCTTGTGACCCACGTATCTGAAAGCTCTAGTTTGTGGCCTGAAATTCCATAGCATAAGAAATGTATCCCAAGAAGCAGTAGCTATCAAGAAACAGAAAAAAAAAAAAAAGCAGTTTGTTAAAACTTAACATGTAGAGATGAGAGATGTCTTATTTTAATGGATAGCATATGTAATAACAAGATGTCCACGTAATAGTGGGACTGAAGGCTGTAAGACTGACCGGTAATGGCAAAAATATTTTTAAAAGAAACACAAAGCTGCATCATGAACATGCAAGCCTGGCTGCGTCCTATGTAAGCACGCAGTGGGATCACGGCCCCGGTGTTGGGTTAGAACTCAAAGACTGTTAGCTAGAAGGAGGCAGCGCAGTGCCACAGAGCACACAGGAGCAGGGGTCAGTTCTGTCTCTAACTCTCAGGGTGACTAGGGAAAGTTACTCTGTCATGAGGACTGAAGGGTTTTCCTGAGGGCTGGTTGAGACAGTTTAAAAAAATGTTTTGGGGGAAATAATTTCACATTT
The DNA here is from genome assembly GCA_039655065.1 of Glossophaga mutica. Taxonomy (NCBI): domain Eukaryota; kingdom Metazoa; phylum Chordata; class Mammalia; order Chiroptera; family Phyllostomidae; genus Glossophaga; species Glossophaga mutica. Next base: position 84,201,665 of record CM077304.1, read on the forward strand.
ACAAAAAAGCTACAGGAAAAATATGAAGGACATTAAAACACACATTACCAGATCCGCCTGTTGTTAAAACTTTGCCCCATTTGCCCTGGCTGGTGTGGCTCGCTGGATTGAGCACCAGCCTGCAAACCAAAGGGTTGCGGTTAGATTCCCAGTTGGGCACGTGCCTGGGTTGCAGGCCCACACACGTGCTTGCTCTCTCTGTCTGTACATGTGTATGCACACACACAGGGTTTTTCCTGAACCACTTGGGAGTAAGTAAAATCATCATTTTATGGCACTTTGATTCCTAAATACTTCAGTGTGTTTTTCTAAGAACAGGGATATTCTCTTACATAGCACAGTTATCAACTTCAGGAAATGTGTCATTGACAATGCTTTAGCCTATCAACTGTATTCCAATTTTGTCAATTGACCCACTAATGTATTTTATTGCTAGACAAGGTAATCTTAAAAGTCTCTATCTGCTCTGTTAGTTTATGACATTCTGCAATTAATAAAAGAATTATGCATGTCAGACATAAGCTTAAGGCTTTAGGAAAAGGAAAACAAATGTAATCAATATGGGAACTAAATGCCTTGGATAAAGAATGAACAAATAAATGAAAGCTTGGTCTAGCTCTTGCCTCCAAATCCAAATTTACATATGTGTGTAGCCCCCAAAATAGCTCCAAATAATAGGAACCAGATCAATGACAATCATTGACTGTAGAATGCTTAGGAAAAAAAATGTAACTTTAAAAATTTAAATGCAATCAATATTACTGCTAGATGAGATATATAATGTCACTGGAAAATATGTGAATTCTTTAGCCATAGATACAATTCATTCAGGCTTACTTAGCCTATGCATTGTTTCCACATCAAACAGTTAAAGTGAGTTTGTAAGTTTCAGACTATAATGCTGTATACTACTCTCTGTTTAAAAAGTACAAAGAGCTGATGTTCCACCACAGCTCATCAAATTATTAAATATATCAGGATCTGAATTATCTGAGGTAAATGTAGACAAAATAGGGAAAATAATGAATTATCATATGCTTTATACTTAGGGCCTTATTTGTGTTCTAATGTATTATGTTGCAAATAAGATCTATGAAAGGAAAATAGAACACAATCCCTTACCAGAGGGAATCAATATCATAGGGGAGAAAGATCATTAGTAATATCATACACAATCAAAGGACTTTTACATATTACTAATCCTTAATGTTATATGGAGTGTATAGTGGTACTTTCCAAGGACATTTCAGTAGACATTTGACTGACATGAAGAGTGATTCAGGATGAGATATGGAGAAAGAGCACTCTGGGCAGAAGAAACCCCACAAGCAGGGACCTGACACAATAGTGTACTTAATGACCAAGGAACAGTAAGGAGGCCAGGGTGTCCACGGTGGAAAGGAGAAAAAGAGGACACTGAGATGGAAGCAGAGAAACAAGCAGATGTCAGCCAAGGAGCTATGGTTAACAGGTGTATATTCATTCTAAGTACGATGGGAAACCACTGAAGGATTTTGAGCAGGTGAATTGCAGTCTGATTTAAGAAAATTGCCTCTCTGACAATGAGAAAAAGATGGTCTTTTCAAAAACTGATGTCAAGTCAGCTGGATATTTATTTAAAACCTATTTGAGGAAATAATGGCTGAAAAATTCCCTAATCTGGTAAAGGAAAAAGACACACAAGTCCAGGAAGCTCAGAGTCCCAAACAAGTTGGACCCAAAGAGGCCTATGCAGAGACACATCATAATTAATATGACAAGGCTTAAAGACAAGGAGAGAATCCTAAAAACTGCAAAAGAAAAGCAGATAGTTACATACAAGGGAGCGCCAATTAGACTGTCATCTGATTACTCAACAGAAACATTTCAGGCCAGAAGGGAGTGGTGTGAAATATTCAAGGTGATGAAAATCAAGGACCTACAACCAATGCTACTTTACCAAGCAAGACTGGGTAAAATCATTTGAAGTCCAAGGAGAATGCTTCTTATATGCTTCTAAGGCAAGAAATAGCTAAAGGAGTTTATTAAAACCAAACAAGTGCTACAACAAATATAAAAAGGCTTGCTTTAAGGAGAAGAAGAAAAATAGAAAAAAAAAAGAAGAAAATAGTTTAACAATAAAATGACATTAAATACGTGTCTATCAATAATCACCTTAAGTGTAAATGGCATAAATGCTACAACCAAAAGATATAGGGTAGCTGACTATGACTATTTCTGTTGATCTCTCCTTTTATGTTCATCAAGATTTGCTTCACATCTTTATGTGCTCCTATGTTGGGTGCGTAAATGTTTACTAGGGTTATACCCTCTTGTTGGATTGTTCCCTTTAACATTATGCAGTGTCCTTCTTCGTCTCTTACTATAGCCTTGGTTTTGAAGTCTGTTTTGTTGGATATAAGTACTGCTACCCCAGCTTTTTCCCCCTTTTCATTTGTGTGAAATGCCTTTTTCTATCCCTTTACTTTTAATCTATATATAACTTTCAATCTGAGATGGGTCTTAGGACACAAAACATGTCTCAAGAAATTTAAGAAGACTGAAATCACATCAAGCATCTTCTCTGACAACAATGTAATGAAACTGGACATTAATCACAAGAAGAACACTGACAAACACAGAATGACATAGAAAGTAAATAATATGTTATTAAGCAATGATTGGATCAACAACAAGATCAAGGAAGAAATCAAAATATACCTTGAAACAAGTGAAAATGAGGACCTAACTGTCCCAAATCTGTGGGACAGTGGGAAGGCAATCTTAAGAGTGAAATTCATGGCCTTACAGGCCTATCTCAAAAAACAAGAAAAAGCTCAAAAACAATCTAACTTTACGTTTAAAGGAACTTGAAAAAGAACAACAAAGTCCAAAGTAAGTAGTAGGAAGGAAATAATAAAGATCAGAGAAGAAATAAACAAAATAGAGTCTAAAAAAATGATACAAAAGAGCAAAGACTCCATCCAAAAGCTCGTTCTTTAAAAAGATACACAAGATTGACAAACCTTTAACCAGACTCATAAGAAAAAGAAGAGAAAGGACCCAATTAAATAAAATCAGAAATGAAACAGGAGAAATAACCACTGACACCAAAGAAATACAAAGGATTGTAAGAAAATATTATGAAGTTATATGCCAATAAACTGTACAACCTGGATGAAATGAATAAATTCCTAGAAACATACAATCTTCCAAAACTAAATCAGGAAGAATCAGAATCTGAATAGACAGATTATACCTAGTGAAACTGAAGCCATGAGCAAAAAACTCCCAACAAACAAAAGCCCTGGACCGAATGGCTTCACAGGTGAATTTTACCAAACATTCCAAGAACTAACACCTCTCCTTCTCAATCTATTTCATAAAATTCAAGAGGAGGAAAGGCTCCCAAACTCATTTTACAAGGCCAGCATTATCCTAATTACAAAATCAGATTAAAGACACTGCAAAAAAAAAAAAAGAAAGAAAAGAAAATTATAGGCCAGTACCCCTGTTGAACACTGACACCACAATCTTCAACAAAATATTAGCAAACTAAATACAGCAATGCATTAAAAAGATCATACAGCATGATCAAGTGGAATTTATTCCAGGAATGCAATGTTGGTACAATATTCACACACCTATAAATATGATTCACCACATAAACAAAATGAAGGATAAAAACCCATGATCATTATCAATATATGCAAAAAAGCATTTGATAAAATCCAGCACCCCTTTATGATAAAAAACACTCAGCAAAGTGTGATGAGAACATACCTAAACACAATAAAGGCTACACACGACAAACCCACTGCCAGCATCATACTCAATGGGCAAAAACTACAATCGTTCTCCTTACGATCAGGAACAAGACAGGGATGTCCACTTTCACTTCCCTTATACTGAAAGTCCTAGCCACAGCATTCACACAAGAGGAAGAAATAAAAGGCATCCAAACTGGAAAGGAAGAAGTAAAATTGGCATTATTTGCAGATGACATTATATTGTACATAGAAAAAAAAAAAACCCAAGATTCCACCAAGAAACTATTAAAACTGATAAACATATTCAGCAAAGTAGCAAGATACAAAATTAATATCAGGAAATCTGTTGCATTTTTATATGCCAATAATGAACTATCAGACAAGGAATTAAGAAAATAATACCATTCATACTTGCTACAAAAGGAATAAAACACCTAGGAATAAACCTAACCAAGGATGTAAAAGACCTGTACTTGCAAAATTATAAGACACTGAAGAAAAAAACTGAAGAAGGTACAACTAAGTGGAAGCACATACGGTGTTCATGGATAGGAAGAATTAACATTAAAATCTCCATACACCCAACACAATCTACAAATTCAATACAATTCCAATCAAGATTCCAATGATGTATTTCACAGAATTAGAACAAATATTTCAAAAATTTATGTGGAACCACAAAAGGTCCCACACAACAACAGATATTCTGAGCCACAACAAAATGTTGGAGGAATCATACTACCTAATATGAAACTATACTATAAGGCCATAGTAATCAAAGGAGCATGGTACTGGCATAAAAACAGACATGTAGATAAATGGAACAGAATAGAGAGACCAGAAATCAACACACACAATAATCAATTAATATTCAATAGAGGAAGCAAACATATGTAATGGGCTAAAGAGATTTTATTTAATAAGTGGTATTGGGAAAATTGAACAGATATGTGCAGAAAAATGAAACTAGACCACCTTTTACACCACACACAAGAATACATTCGAAATGGATCAAAGACTTAAATATTAAACCCAAATCCATAAAAATTCTAGAAGAAAACATAGATTGCAAAATCTCAGACATTGTACACAGCCATTTTTTTATTGGATATATTTTCCCAGGTAAGGGAAACAAAAAATAGACAAATGGGACTACATCAACCAAAAGTTTTTGGACACAAAAGGGAATCATCAACAAAATAAAAAGACAACCCATAGAATGTGAGAACATATTTAATGATATATCTGATAAGGGGTTAATATTCAAAATTTATAAAGACCTTATAATACTCAACAACAATAAAAAAAAACAACCCAATTAAAAAATGGGCAAAGGGCCTGAATAGACACTTCTCCAAAGAGGACATAGAGATGGCCAATAGGTATATGAAAAGATGCTCAATGTCACTATCAAAAGAGAAATGCAAATTAGAACCAAAACAGATATAATCTCATGACTGTCAGAATGGCTTTCATCAATAAATTGACAACAAGTGCTGGCCAGGGTATGGAGAAAGGAAAACATTTTTTGCATTGTTGGTGGGAATGCAGATTGGTGCTGCCACTGTGGAAGGCAGTGTGGAGATACGTCAAAAAATTAAAAATAGATATGACTTTTAATCTAGTGATCCCAGTTCTGGGAAAATATTTGAAGGAACCCAAAACACTAATTCAAAGGAAGGACATAAGCACCCCTATGTTGACTGCAGCACTATTTATAATCACCAAGATATGGAAGCAGCTCAGGTGTCCATCAGTAGATGAGTGGATAAAGCAATGATGGGACATTTACACAATGGAATACTACTCAGCCGTAAAAAAAGAAAATTTTACCCTTTGTGACAGTATGGATGGACCTGGAGTACATTATGCTAAGTGAAATAAGTCAGTCAGAGAAAGACGAATACTATATGATTTCACTCATATGTGGAATCTAATGAACAAACTGAACTAAGAAAAATACAGAGACCCATAGATGAAGAACAGGATGACAGCTAGTGGTGTGGGGGATATGAGGGGTTGGAGGGATTGAACAAAAAGAACAAAGACTCGATGACATGGACAATGAGTGTGGTGATTGCTGGGGGGGAGGGAGGTATAAGGGGACTAAATGATAATGGAAAAAAATTTAATAAAGATTACATAAAAAATAAATGACATAAAGACTAAAAAAAAAAAAAAAACAATTCAAAAGATCAATGAATCCAGGAGCTGGTTCTTTGAAAAGATAAACAAAATTGACAAATCTTTAACCAGACTCATCAAGAAAAAAAGAGTGAGGACTCAAACAAATAAAATCAGAAATGAAAGAAAAGTAACAACCAATGCCACAGAAATACAAAAGATTGTAAGAAATTACTACGAACAACTATATGCCAAGAAATTGGACAACCTGGGCAAAAGGGATAAATTTATAGAAATATATCATTTTCCAAAACTGAATCCAGAAGCAGAAAGCCTGAACAGACTTATAACAACTAACAAAATTGAATCAGTAATCAAAAAACTCCCAGCACACAAAAGCCCTGGGTTCACAGGCATATTCTACCAAACATTCAAAGAAGACCTAACAACTCTCCTCCTCACACTACTCCAAAAAATTCAAAAGGAGGGAAAACTCCCAAACTCTTTTTATGAGGCCAGTATTATCCTAATTCCAAAACCAGATAAATATACAACGAAGAAAGAAAATTACAGGCAAATATCTCTGATGAACATAGATGCTAAAATCCTCAACAAATTACTGGCAATCCAAATCTGGCAATGCATTAAAAAGATCATATACCACTATCAAGTAGGATTTATCTCAGGGATGCAAGGATGTCACAATATTTGCAAATCAATAAACATAGTACATCATGTAAACAAAATGAAGGACAAAAATCACATGATCATATTAACAGATGCTGAAAAATCATTTGATAAAACCTGGCACCTACTTTTGATAAATACACTGAGCAAAGTGAGAATAAAGGGAGCATAACTCAATAAAGTAGAGGCCATACACAAAAAACCTACTGCCAACATCATACTTAATGGACAAAAACTAAAAGTGTTTCCCTTAAGATTAGTAACAAGACAAGGATGTCTGTTTTCATCACTTTTATTCAACATAGTACTGCAAATACTGGAAGCAATTAGACAAGAAAAATAAAAGGCATCCAAATTGGAAAGGAGGAAGTAAAACTGTCATTATTCCCAGATGACATGATATATAGAAATTTCTATAGTCTCCACCAAAAAATTACTCAACCTAATAAGTGAATTTGGCAAAGTAATGGGATACAAAGTTAATATTGAGAAATTGATGGCATTTTTGTATAACAACGATAAACTATAAGAATGAGAAACTAATAAAAAATACCATTTACTATAGCAACAAGAAAAATAAAGTACCTGGGAATAAACTGAACCAAGGATGTAAAAGACCTGTACTCAGAAAACTACAGAACACTGAAGAAAGACATTGAGGAAAATACAAATAAATGGATGCATATGCCATGTTCATGGACTGGAAGAACTAACATCATTAAACTATCCATATTACCTAAAGCAATCTATAGATTCAATACAATTCCTTTTAAAATACCAGTGGCATATTTCACAGATCTGCAACAAATATTTCAAAAAAATTTATGTGGAACCAAAAAAGATCCTGAATAGCCTCAGCAATCTTGAGAAAGAAGAACAAAGTAGGAGGGATCATAATACCTAATATCAAACTATACTACAAGCCCACTGTAATCAAAACAGCCTGGTGCTGGCATAAGAACAGACACATATATCAATGGAACAGAATAGAGAGCCCAGAAATAAACCCATGTCTCTATTGTCAATTAAAATTTGACAAAGGGGGCATGAGCATACAATGGAGTAAAAACAGTCTTCAATACATGGTGTTGGGAGAACTACACTGGTAAAAGAAAAGAAAGGAAAGAAAAGAAAAGAAAAGAAAAGAAAAGAAAAGAAAAGAAAAGAAAAGAAAAGAAAAGAAAAGAAAAGAAAAGAAAAGAAAAGAAAACGAAACTAGACCACCAACTTATACCATACACCAGAATAAATTTAAAGTGGACAAAAGACTTAAATATAAGTCATAATACCATAAAAATCCTAGTGGAAAACATAGGCAATAAAATTTCTGATATCCCATGTAGCAATATTTTTGCTGATATATCTCCTAGGACATTGGAAATAAAGGAAAAAATAAACAAATGGGACATCAAACTAAAAAGTCTCTGCACAGATAAAGAAACCATCATCTAAATGAAAAGGGAACCAACTATATAAGAAAATATATTTGCAAATGACACCTCAGACAAGGGTTTAATATCCAAACTATATAAGGAACTCATATGACTCAACACCAGGAAAACAATCCAATTAAAAAATGGGCAAAGGACCTGAATAGACACTTTTTCAAGGAGGACATACAGATGTCCCATGGACATATGAAAAAATTCCAACATCACTAGCCATCAGAGAGTTGCATATTAAAACCACAATGAGACATCACCTCACACCTGTCAGAATGGCTATCATTAATAAATCAACAAAAATAAGTGCTGGCAAGGGTGTGGAGAAAGTGAAGCCCTAGTGCAATATTTGTGGTAATGCAGACTGGTGCAGCCACTGTGGAAAACAGTATGGAATTTCCTGAAAAAATAAAAAATGGAACTGCCTTATGACTTAGCAATCACTGCTGGAAATATACACTAAGAACCCTGAAACACCAATCCAAAAGAACACATGCACCCCCCTGTTCATAGCAGCATTATTTACAATAGCCAAGCACTGGAAACAGCCTATGTGCCCATCAGTAGATGAATGGATTAAAAAAACTGTGGGACATTTACACAATGGAATACTACATAGCAGAAAAAAGAAGAAATTCCTACCTTTTGCAACAGCATGGATAGAATTGGAGACTATTATGCTAAGTAAAATAAGCTAGCTGGTGAAAAACAAATACCCCATGATCTCACTTATAAGTGGAATCTAATAAACAAAATTAACTAATGAGCAAAATGAAACTAGAGACACGGCAACATAAAGAGACTGATAGCTCTAAGAAAGGAGGAGGGTGGGGGTAAATGGTGGAAGGAAGGAAAAAAGGGATTATCCAAAGGACATGCAGGAATGACACATAGCCATGGACAATGGAGTGGGGACTGACTGAGGGAGTGAGGGGTGGGCTGAGTGTAGGAGGGCACAGCTGCAAAAAATTGGGACAACTGTAATAGAATAAATAAAAGAAAAACGAAAGGAAAAACTTAAAAAAAAGTAACTTGACTCTTACATTTTATGCTATACGCACATACAAAGTTCCATATGGATTGTAGGTCTAAATATGATAGGTAAAACAATAAGCTTTTAGATGAGAACATAGAAGAATATCTTCATGCCATAGAGATAGGCAAAGATTACTTAAATGATGTGAACATTACTAAAAGAAACAAAGAATAATTTGTACTACACTAAACTAACAAATTCTGCTCATAGAAGAAAACTACTAAGTAACTGAAAAGGCAAGCCAAAGCATGGAAAAAGATACTTAAAATACATACATCCAATGTATAACAAAGAATCTATAAAGATTCTGGACTTCCAGCCAAGATGGAGGCATAGGTGGACACACTGTGCCTCCTCTCACAACCAAAATTAAGGACAACAAATATTTAGAAACAAGAAAACAACCAGAACTGATAGAAAATTGAACTGTACAGAAGTCCAACAACCATTCATCCAGACCGGTAAGAGGAACAGAGTTGAGGCAGGAAAAAGTGGAGGTGTGGACCTGGGCACACAAGCAGCAGTGGCTGGCAGTTCCCAGATGCACAGGCAGCGGCTAGTGGACCCCAGGCATGGGGTGGCAACTGTGCAGACTCAGTGAGGCCACACAAGGTGGCTGGCTGACCAGGTGGACCCACATTCCTACGCAGATAATCCAGGTGAAGGGGAAGCGGCGGAAGGGACTGGAATCCAAGAGAGAGCGGAGCAAGCACCATTGTTCCCTCTCGGACCCCACCCCTACATACAGTGTCACTACTCAGCAACTGGACTGCCCCGCCCTGGGGAACACCTAAGGCTCCGCCCCTCATATGTAACAGCCCCGACTAGACCAAAGGAAAAAAAAAACAAAAAAACAAAAATGGCTCAAACTGGAGAACAAATGAAAGCCCCAGAGCCAATTCCTCTAAGCGACCAAGAGATAGCCAACCTATCAGATGCACAGTTCAAACCACTGGTCATCAGGATGCTCACAGAATTGGTTGAGTTTGCTCACAAATTAGATGAACAAATGAAGGCTACAATACGTGAAATGAAGGAAGATGCATGGGGAACCAATAGAGATGGGAGGAAAACTGGGACTCAAATCAATGGAGTGGACCAGAAGGAAGAAACAAACAAACAAACAGAAAACAAGGAAGAAACAAGAATTCAAAAAAATGAGGAGAGGCTTAGGAACCTCCGGGACATCTTGAAACATCCCAACATCCGAATTATAGGGGTACCAGAAGGGGAAGAAGAAGAGCAACAAGTGGAAAACTTATTTGAACAAATAATAAAGGAGAACTTCCCCAATTTGGCAAAGGAAATAGACTACCAGGAAGTCCAGGAAGCTCAGAGAGTCCCAAAGAAATTAGACCCAAGGAGGAACACACCAAGGCACAACCTAATTACATTAGCCAAGATGAAAATGAAGGAGAGAATTCTAGAAGCAGCAAGGGATAAGGGGACAGTCACCTACAAAGGAGTTCCCATCAGACTGTCAGCTGATTTTTCAAAAGAGACCTTCAGGCAAGAAGGGGCTGGAAAGAAGTATTTGAAGTCTTGAAAGGCAGGGACCTACATCCAAAATTGCTCTATCCAGCAAAGCTTTCATTTAGAATGGAAGGGCAGATAAAGTGCTTCTCAGATAAGGTCAAGTTCAAGGAGCTCATCATCACCAAGCCCTTACTGTATGAAATGGTAAAGGGACTTATCTAAGAAAAAGAAGATAAAAAATGACAGTACAAAGACAGCAAACTCACAGATATTAACAACCACACTTAAAACAAAAGCAAACTAAGCAAACAGCTAGAACAGGAACAGAACCACAGAAATGGAGATCACATGGAGCGTTAGCAACAGGGGAGTGGGAGGAGGAGAGAGGGGGAAAAGGTACAGAGAATAAGGAGCATAGACGGTGGGTAGAAAATACACAGGGGGAGGGCAAGAATAGTGTGGAAATGTAGAAGCTAAAGAACTTATGACACATGGACACAAAATAAAGGAGGGGAATGTGGGTAGGAGGGGGTGTGCTGGGTGGAGGGGAATGATGGGGGAGAAATGGGACAACTGTAATAACAATAATAAAATTTATTTTTAAAAAAGAAAAAATCTATAAAGATTCCTATGAATCAATTAGGAAGAGCAGGAAAATAGGCAAAGTGCTTAAACAGGCATTTCATTAGGATATCCAAATGACCCATAAACATGAAAAGGTACTCAATTCCTTTAGTAACAAGAAAAATGCAAATTAAAACCATAGTGAGATATTACTACACACTCATCAGAATGGCTATAATGGAAAAGAGAAACCATACCAAATCTTGATGAGGATGTGAACAACTGGAACTCTCAAATAATGCTGGTGGTTATAACCACTTAGAAAAATGGTTTTTGAAGTATCTACTAAAGCTGAATATACATTTGCCATCTGATTTAGCAATTCCACTCCTAGATACATACCTGACAGATATTCTTATGTATGTTTAGCAAAATGTATACAATAGTATCTGCAGCAGTACTATTAAAAATAGATCAAAACTAGAAACCCACATATCCATCAAGTAAAATGGATATTTAAATTGTGGTATATTGATACTATATACCTACTGTGTAATTGAAGTTCATTTATATGAAGTGTAAGAAGTAGTAAGCTCATCTATGGAGTCAGAAGTCAGCACAGGGAGGATCTGAGTGGCAGGGAGGGAGGACAACAGCTGGAAGGGAGCATCGAGCAGGTACTGGTAACATTGTGTCTCTTGCTCTGGGTGTTGGTTACAAGGACATGTTACGCTGTTAAGATTCGCCAAGTTGTCCAATTTTGGTATGTATCTTATACTTCAATAACGCATTTAGAAAAAATATAATTCTGGCTGTTGTGTGGAGAATGGCGGTGGGGGGAGGCAGAATTGAAAAAGGAAATCAATGAGGAAGCTATTGCCACAATATAGTGAGGGGAAAGTAGTGGTCTAGACTAGCCTAGAAGGCTGAGGAAGGGCAAGGTGTGTGGTAAAGGTCAAGCCTCTGGGGCTTGCCGATGGATTACACGTAAGGGAGAGAAGAAAAGAAGCAAAGCTGCCGGCTTTTGGCCTGGGCACCCAGGTGAATTTCAGTGCCATTCCAGGAAACTGGAAAGACCATAAGAGGAGAAGGGTGAGAATGAGGCAGAATGGGGTTGGAATTCAAGAGTCTTTTTAGAATATTGACAGTTTAAGATACCCATTTGACATACAAGTTGAAATGCCAAGCAGGATGTTGGACATACTCACCTGGAACTCAGGAAAAGGTTTTTAACTATACAGTGTAGTGGTTTACGAAGCCAAGTATAGAATTCAACTTCCTGATTAAAATCCTGACTTGCCAGTTGTGTGCCCCTGAGTAAGTTACCCACCCTCTCTATGACTGGGGCTTCATCTGCATAATGAGGTATTTAAAGTATTGAGTGAAATTATACTTGTAATTCATGTCTGGCACATAGAAAACACTCCCATGTCACCATTATTACTAGAGTTTTTGTCACTATTAGCAGTAGCAACAGTCTAGAAAATATATTACAGGCTGGGAGCGAATGTGAATGCTCAAGAAGTAAGCGCTCACCCTGGAGAGAAGAGCAAAGGAAGGAGCCATAAGTGAAGTAGGAAAAGGTGAGAAGATTGTGGTGTCCAGAAGTTCAGGAAGTACTCCAAGAGGGTTATGAGCTGTGTCAAATGCTTCTACTAGATTTAGTAAGATCAGGCCTGACCAGGACCCTCTATATAATAATGTGTGGGGCCTTATGTAAAATGTAAATGTGGGGGTCCTTTGTCAGAAGAGGAAGAGGGCACTTGACCTAGAGTAGATGTTCAAACTATAACTTTAGAGTTGATCCATACCCACTTTAAAGCAATACTTGCTATTACCAGCACGAGGCCTGCTATCGAGAAGTGAGAGAGAGCAGGATGAAGGGCCGAGACAACCTCACCTGAGGGTCAGGAGGCATTTCAGAGGCCTGCTAGTGATGAAACACCAGAAGCAGAGATGTCCCAGTCAGAACTGTGTGGCCCAGGGTACATTCTACATTTTCTTGCAAATTTCAGGGAAAAAGACCAACAATCTATAAAAACTCTATGAATGCACTTTTATTAAAACTGTGAAAACCAACACTGAATTTTCCTCCTTACTTTCTTAGCCTCCTCCCACCAAACTCTATTGCCATGATGATGAAAGGTATTTGACTACTGCTGTCAGTGCGGTACAGTGTCAACTTGGAGTCTGCTTTCATACATTCCCATTGAACCACACCCTAAACAAACACTGCCTCTTAATTAAAATGTCAAAGCCACACCATTGGTTATCTGACTGGTCTAATTTGAGATAAAATATCACAGGGGAAGAGGGAAGTTAAGAGAAAAGGTTAAGTAGTATATTTACCCATTAAAAAAAAAACATTTATTTTCTATAACAAATAATTCATTGTTTCAAGAAATCCACATTAGGACAAAAGAAAGAACAAAGTCCATGCTCACCTAGAACAGTGCTTTGTCTCTGAAGGTAACACAGGGACATACTAATGGAGAACACATTTGCTCTCCACAATGTCCAAAAGGCCAGCAGTTACAATGTCGCCCTAAGTAGCAATAACTTTCTTTAGTCAGCCTGAGCTCTCTCGTTAATTTAACCAAGGTCAACTAACTACCTAGAGGTCCGCTCTGCCAGGAATACCTTTAATCTGGAAAGAAATGGTACTGCCTCCAGTTTTTGCATTTGTTGTTAAATTAACTTTTCAAATGTTTATATACATGATATAGAATTCCAATATTACTAAAGAGTATTTACCAAAATCTCCTTCCAGCCCTGGCCCCTGATTCCTTCCCTAGAGGCAACCAGTGTTAACCATTTTCTTGCAAATCCTGTGTGTTTAAACAAATGTGTCAATGGACTTGTATATTTTATACAAACAGTGACACGCTACTCCCACCATTCTGCATTTTGCAGCTCCATCCTCCTCTTGCCCAGCCCACTTAGCATATAATAAATTGAAAACCATGCTTTATTAGTACATAGAGCTGCCTTATTTCCCCCCAATTTTGATAAATTTTTATTCTGGCAATACAATTGTCAGAATACAGTACAATTACAATGTAGTACAAGAAATTTATATAATTTATTGACCAATGTATCCCAATAATAAAAAAAGTCCTTATATTCTCCACTTTAGATTTTGCTCTTGTTGACATTTTATCCATTTGTTTTATCATCCTCTCGCTGTATAAACAATTCATATATGCATATCTTATCTAAATGAAACATTAGAAACATGTCTTTTAACTACCAAATACTTCAGTATGTATTTCCTAAGACCAAGGATATTCACTGACATAAACCACAGTACAATTAACAAAGTCAGGAAATTAAGTACTATTTAATATATTCTTATTATCTACAGTTCATACACAGATTTTGCCAATTACAGCTATTTTCCCCAGTCCATGAGGAGAGCCAGAATATGCATTGCATTAGTTGCTATGTATGTTTAGTCTCCTGTGAACTAGATTCCTAGGTTATTCTTTGTCTTTACTGACCGTGATACTCTTGAAGATTGCTGGCCTGTTATTTTTGCAGTATATGTAACAATTTCCCCCCTGATATTACCTTGGGTGTTAGATTCAGGATATATTTTTATAAGAAATCCATAAAATTTATGTTGTGCTCTTATCAGTGCATCATATTAGGATGCATGTGAAGTCTGTCTGTCCCAGTATTGGTGAGATTCACTTTGATCACTTGGTTTAGGTGGGTTTTGCCTTGTAAAGTTTGTATATTTCCCCTTTGTAATTAATAAGTAGTTTGTGGGAAGATGCTTTAAGACTATATCAATATCCTCTTCCTTAACAAACTATCACACACTAATTTTTAGCATCTTTTAATGATTTCTCAACTCATCATTATTTCTAATAATTTACTAATTAATAATTAAATTACTTAATGAACTAACAATAAGTTTATTTTTTTTAAAAAAGATTTTAGTTATTTATTTTTAGAGAGAGGGGAAGGGAAGGAGAAAGAGAGGGAGAGACAAACAGTGTGTGGTTGCCTCCTGCACACCCCCTACTGGGGATCTGGCCTGCAACCCAGGCATGTGTCCTGATTGGGAATCGAACTGGTGACCCTTTAGTTTATAGCCCATGCTCAGTCCACTGAGCTACACCAGCCAGGGCAAATTTCTTAATTTATTATTATAAAATAAAACTTTTCCTTTTCCTCCATTTATCTCTTATTTATTTACTTATTTATATTAGTGTGGACTCATAGATTATTTTACTTGGGTTGTAATCCACAGTTACCATTATTTATTTTGACTTATATAGTTCCATATTTGCCTAGTACGAGCTCTTAAAGCTGACCTTCTGCTACGTGTCCATCGTTCTTTGAGTACTTCCTTCTTTACTTCTGGAATTACAAAATGTTCCAAGATGTACTTTCCCTGCCTCAGCTCTGAAATTGGCCTTTCCCCCCAAGAAGCTCTGATTCCTATTAGGGGAGAATGGCATTTAGAAACCAAGATCTGGGGACTATGCTCATTGCAACTGGTGCGTCAGAGAACAGAACTAATAAATAAGATACAAACAGAAATTTCAGTGAGCAGAACTAAGAAATTAGATATAAACAGAAGGATGTTATAGATATAGACATATAGACAAAGATATAAAGATATTAAAAACCATGAGTTCATTCTGATAACTCCAATTCCACTCTAACGCTACACAATACATATAAGCTCTGCCTCTTTTCATGCTTATAACTCTCCCTCCATGCAAAAACTTGGCTCCTATTATGCTCGATATATTCTCATTCAATCCTAGAATACAAAAACAGTAGAACCGTAGTGTGATAACCATTAACCCACACCTCTGCAAATAGCAATCTTACTAACGAGAGTTCAGGATTCAGTTCTGCTCCCTTGTCAGACTTGGTTTTATTCTTAATTTTGAAATTAGGTTAGGGCATGCCCTTTATACCAGGTGTGGTCCTGACTCCTAAAGCCTGGCCTTCCTGGTGTCTCGACTACATGCCTGTGGTGCTCGGCCAGATTTCCCCACTTTGTCTCTGAGAGAGACATAAGGACACCCAGCCCTGCACAGTCGTTGGGATCACCATTCTGCTTCCAGCCCAGGATTAAGCCATCTCTGCTAGACTTCACAGATTCTCAATGTGCACACGTCACTGGTCTCTCCATCAAAATCACAACCCCCTACAGACTTCTGTGGCTGCTTACCACACTCAGCAAAAGCTTCTCAGGAATCCTGCCACACAAATTTCCACCCTATCACTGCCAGACCTAGGACCTCCAAGGCCGCAGTGCAGCCAGGCTGTCACTCTGCTTAGGCCCTGCCTTACTGCTGTAGAGCAGGTACAGTGCCCCTAGGAAGAAAGCTCAGGTGAGGAGGACCCACCCTGTGTTTCCCTTCTCGAAATGATCACAGCTTTGCACTCTGTTGATCGGTACCTGAAAACTACTGTCTCATATATTGTTTTGTTTTACAGTTGATTCAGCTGGAGGGCAAGTTTGGTTATCAATTACTCTGTCATGACTGGAGGCAAGTCTGCCTTGTTCTTTTTAGTAGCTGCATGTATTCTATTGTGTACCTTAATTTATTGAACCAGTCTACCCTACTTAGGTTGTATACAGAGCTTTAACAAATGATGCTGTAAGGTACGTGTCATTTCTGACATGTGCAAATATATCACTATGATAAATTCCAAAAAGAATTACTGATTAATCAAAGAGTACACATTTTAGAATTTACTAAAAAGGTCTGTGTTCACAATATAGTATCTTTCACAACTTTATAAATTTGGATTATATCTCTCTCAAGCTTTTTTATTCCATATTCAAGAGAGTCCTAGTAATTCAATCAACTTCATATAGAAATTCTTGAATTTTTCAACCGTTTCAGAAGTCCCTCTCTATATTTTCTACCCTCATTATGCCCTACTTTAGAAGACACCGATCAGAAGTAATTTCGGCTCTCTGGTGTGACGGCACCAGGACGCTGTACTTTCTGTCCCAGTCCCAGGCTCAGGCTAGTCTTTGGGTCACAAAAGAAAACACTGCCTGCCTTCTTCAGGGAAAAATAAACAAGGTGATCTGCTAAGGAAATCTATGAGGTTCTTTATAAATATTTTTAAGATGAGAAAAATAAAATGTAATCCCCAGGCATACACATCTATAAGCCAAGACAGAAGAGGGTTACACAATAAAAAAAGTATTCTAATCTTAACTAGATAAATTTTAATACCCTACCTAATATTTTGAGGATTCATTTATACTATCCTAGCACAGTATAACAGTATAATTAAGTGATGGCACAAACTTAAAATTTCTTTGCCCTGAGTTAGGGAATAATTAAGCATGTTTTCCTACTAGCTGACACAAATCAGCTTGCTGGCTTAAGCATGGTCTAAAACAAGCTGTAGGAGCTTAAAAAATAATCTTTGGTAATGGCAATCCGGAGAAATTTAATTAACTTATTCAAATTCCACATCTCTGTGAAGACTGATAATGGTAACATCACAAACCTTTACTGAGTTGTGGGCCAAGTACCTTTCAGCATTCTTTTATTTAATCCTCACAACAAGGCAGGTGGATGTCATCCCTCTTTTACAAGTGAGATAACGAGTCTTAGTGAGGTTAAGTAACTTGTCCAAGGTCACACAGATGGAAAGTAGTAGAGCTCTATTTTAAACCCAGTTCTATCAGACTCCAAAGGCTGGTCACTTATCTATAACCCAGTGCTTCTCAGAAAGGATTTATGGATTATCTCCACTAGAACTACTGGGAAGCTTAAAATGCGTATTTCTAGTAGGTTACATTCTTTGGGGTGAGACCCAGGGATCTGAATTTTCACCACTTTCTCAGTTAAATCTCATATATATAGAAATTTGAGAATTATTGCACTCTGCTACTCCTCTCAATGAGTATACTAGATTACTTTAGCACTTGGGAGTAGTTTTAAAAACTGTAACAGTAGGAGAAACTTCAACAAAAGCTACTACACAGGTTGCCATCAAGAACCATATTGGAAAAAGAATTATTGGCAAACTTTTAGTATGGTTTCACTGTGAGGAAATAATTTAAAAACTCCAATTTTAATTCTACTCCATTTAGTCAGAAAAAGAAGAAATTAACTTGCTTTTTACAATCATATATTCTACAAACACCCACACACATTAAACAGGGACTGAGTCAACGACAGGGTAAACTCTGAGGGGAAAAAAAAGAACTTCAATGTTAAAATTTTATAATTTTAAATGGAAACTTTTAAATTGCAGCTCAGATTCTATGTGAAAATACCTCTAAGCTCTTCTAATGTTTTGTATAAACTTGAGTGTGGCCCTCTGGAAAAGAGATTGATGAATTTAATGAAAAAGATAATGGCTCCAGAGTCCTACTCCAAACCAGGTTTAGCCAGGCTCTGCTGCTCATTTGCCATATAGCTTCAGGAAAGTTACTGAATTTTCAGTTTCTGCATTCATAAAAAGGGATGACAACACTTCACGGGTTATTGTTTCTTCCCATCATCTCTCCTTTCTCCTTTGATCACCTCTCAACCTGCTCTGTGAAACCCAAGAGCTCACCACCTTCCAAGAGGCTATCAAGAATAAATTCATCATGCAAAATACAGTATAGGGATTATAGTCAATTAACACTGTAATACTATGTATGGTGTCAGGTGGGCACTAGATGTATGAGAGTGATCATTTTGTAAGGTACATAAATGTCTAATCACTATGCTGTACACCTGAAACTAACATAGCATTGTATACGAACTCTAATTATTTTAAAAAGTTAAAAAAAAATAAAGCCATCAAGCTTCATGTTCTTCTTTCTCTAATCATGACCAGATGTTTAGCCTAAGCCCCTCTGGTCACCAATCACCATGTACTGTCACTCCTACGATGCCCTAGAGAGCCCCTTAGCTGAACCTGACACCTATGCCCTCTCTCCTCCCCAACAGTTACCACTGGGCCAGAGGAGCACCCGTCAGACGATCACCCTTATATCCACATCTTCCTCTGGAAGTCCCTCCTTGTCCTTAACTACTTAAACCTTTATCTTGCTTGGGGACACCAAGTTTGCTGAAACCCTTTCAAGAAACAATCATTTTCTCTTTCACACTTCACCTACTTCAGGACAGACTTTCTCTCCATTCCCACTCCTGGTATTAGTTCATTCAACAGATATCTCACCAGTTGGACAGGTAAGCCCTTGTGGGTGGGGCAGGGGAAGTGCTAAGTAACAAAGTAGGCAAAATCTCTAAATGGGAGCTTATATTCAAGTGGAGAAGAAGGAAACAAGCACAACATGCAAGATAAAGCAGGAAGTCATAATGAGAATTTTGTGTGGGGGCAGAATACTTCAAATGGAGTGACCAGTAGCATTTTTAAGTGGAGGCATGAAAGACAAGAAAGAGCCAGACAAGCAAAGAGTGAGGTGAAGAACATTTCAGACTGAGGGGGCACAAGACCCCTCTCAGTACTTTTCTCCCATGCTTCCTCTGCAGCCCATTCTGTGGTCACACCCTGGGTGTCACCAGCAGAACCTGAGCATTTCCCACATCACTAAATAAAACTCACCATCCTCTGGCAACTTGCTTCCTTAGTGCTCACTTGTTCAGTGGCTTCCACTTCATCCAGAAGTCAAATCCACTGACCTATGACCCCTTAAGGCTCTTTTCACCAACTTCTTTTAACTATTCAATTTATAATTCTCCTCTTACAGGTATATACAATCCCTTGACTCTCCCTCCTTCCTTCAGGCTAGCCTGGCAAAATCCCAATCACTCTGCTTTTTCTGAGACTATCTCTGTGCTGGTGAGAATTGTCAAACCAACCCCCACAGTGGGAACACTGTAAATTCATGATTGCTAATTTCACATGGATCTCCCAAGCTGCCCAGCAGCGCTCAGTTCAGTAATAGTTCCCTCCACCACTGTCTCTAACGACTATTTGATATCTTTTCCTCTCTTCAACATTTTACCCTACTCTAGGCTGTGGCTTTTACCACTAGGCTGATACCCTACTATAATGGCTTTCCTTCCTATCTTTCTGACTATTCCTTCTTAGTTTCTCTTAGCATTTCCTCTTCTGATTTCAAGGTTGGAGATCTTTAGGACTCAGACACAAGCCATCTGCCCTCATTGTTCTAAATTCTTCCCAGGTGATCTATTCCCATGACTTTAAATAACATCTTATGCTAGTAACCCCCAAATTTCTCTCTGTCCTAGACTACTTCCTAACTTGGAAGATCACCATACTAGTTTGAACCACCATCACCTCCTGCTGATATTACTGTAATATTTCTTGATTTTTCCACTGACAGTTCCGTCTCCCATGGTAGCCATAGTAATCTTTTTGAGGTATAATAAATAAGACCATGTCATTTCCTTACTTAAAAGCCTTCAGCAACTTCCCATACCTTTCAGAAAAAAATCCTAAAATATGGCCTCTTAGTTTCCAATGGCTGCCATAACAAATTACCAAAAACTTGGAGACTTAAAACAGAAATTTACTCTCTGACAGTTCTAGAGACTGGAAGTCTAAAATCAAGGCATTGGCAGTACCACACTCCCTCTAAAGACTCTAGAAGAGATTTCATTCCTTGCCTCTTCCAGCTTCTGGTGCCTTCAGGAGCTCCTTCGCTTGTGCCTTAATCACTCCAATTCTTTGCCTCTGGCTTCACATGGCTTTCTCTTATCTACTTTGTGTATATCTTATAAGAACACCCATCATTAAATTCATCACCCAGATAATTCTAGATGATTTATTCTCAAGATCCTTAATTACATTCGCAAAGATCTGTATTTACAAATACTGTCACGCTCACACGTTCAGGGGATTAGGACCAGGGCCTATCTTTTGGAGGGTCACCATTTAACCCATTCTAACCTCCTTGCCTCCAAGGCCTTCCCCAAGCTGCCTCTGCTTCCCCCTGCAATTTCATCTCCCAAAGTTCCCTTTCTGTATGTACATGCTCTACCCATTCTGGCTGCCTTTTACTTCCTTGCTTGAGGATGAGCTCTGTCCCATCCTTTTTTACACATGCTATTCTCTACCTATACTATTCTCTCTCTAGTCTTTGTCTACCTAACTCCTCCTTCAAGTCTTGAATTAAATCCAACTTCCACAAAGAAGTATTCTTTGACCCCATAAACTTAAGTGTGTTGGCACAGTTACCATTCCTCAAAGCACCTTGTTTCTTTTTTTCACAGCATTCAATTATTTTCCGGTTTCAAGTTGCACCTACACCTATTTAAAATTTGTGTGTTCTTGTCATTATCTGTCTCTATCACTAGACTGTGAATTCTTTATACCATTTCTGGCACACCTGTGTTGTTCACTTCCGTTTGTACACACAAGCACAGGATAGCATCTGGCACACATTAGCAATAACTAAATAAAGGAGTACTGAATAAAAAGAGTACTTCCTATTCCCTTTTGGAACAGGATTAGGCTCAGTGCAAGTAAAAGGGCTTGGAGGGCAACCAGACCACTGAGGACACTGCAGGCCTGCAGTAGACATCTCTCCCAGGCCAGCCTGCGAAAGTGGCCAAAGTGGGTATAAAATGGAAAGTAGTACCTGGTTGTTAGCAAGCTGTAGGGACTTCTCTACTCTTCAGTTCTGCCATGAACAAACTGTAGACCTCAGGAACGCATTCACCTCTTAGAATAATCTCTACCTCCTTTTCAAAAGGATTAATTGAAGTTTTTCTGAATTTTAGGAAAAACTCCCAATACAAACTGATTCCCACTGGCAGCCTAATACTAAGCTGGAAGATTCACATTGTATCTAACTTTCTTATTCTACTGAATTACAAAGTGACTCAAATATTAATAATAAATATTGCTGGCCTGTTTTGAAATCTAGTATGCACACATGGACATAGAAAAGAAAATCTTTTCTAAGACACGTGGAATTCTCCGGCCTCTTTTTTACCCTGAAGTTTTTTTTTATTGAAATACAGTTCACATACTAAAAATTCCCCCTTCTCAAGTGTACCATTCAGTGTTTTGCCCGATTTGTATCATCACTGTTGCTAAAATGTCACTATCTAACTCCAGAACATTCTCATCACCACCATGCTTCTACCCAAAAAAACCCATCCTTGTTAGCAGTCATTTGCTGTTCCTCCCTCTCCCCCAGGCTCTGGAAACCACTAATGTACTGTCTGTATAGATTTTACAGTTTGTTTTTTTATATTCATTAAACTAACAGAGACACGAAATGATTTACACGAGGTTACAGTAACCAGTAAGAAAGACTTTAACACACATTCATAGCAACTTTTTAAACAGTAAGAAAAACAAAAGATCAGTGAAAATATGTTTAGCTCAAGTATACATATCTTAAATGTGGCTATAAGACATCTATCTGATGTATAAAACAGAGTCCTCAGACTAGTACTATATTCTCAGGCAGTGTGTCAGGCTGGGGGAAGGCAGGTGTGCAGGGTGTTAGGCAGAAATCACTAGAGGAACAGAGATGCTACGGGTGAATAGGAATTGCACTTAGGGTCAGTGATGCAGATAGAAGATCAAAAGAGTGTGAGGCTACAGGGTTTATAGGACAGGCATATTTTTTTTTTCAGCCCAGGATTGTGAAATTAGTGCTAATGTGTCCAGGTGCCCACTTGCTTTCTTTTATAGTGCTCTCAGTGGGTCCCAGAGATCCCTTATTAATCTCGGGGCTCTGAGATTTGTTTGAGTAGTTAATGCAAAACAATGCTAACCCCACTTCAGAATACTTGTTGGTTAATGACACCTTGCAAAATAATATAGAGAATTTGACTTTTCTATATTCTACTGTCTGCATTCTCAAATAAGTTAAAGAATTAAAAGCTTAATTTACTTCTGCTACTATCAATAAATGTGTACACAGAAAAAGTGATCCTATAGACTAAAATAATCAGAATCTGTTTGCAAAAATAATTAGGCACACATTTTATTTTTTGTCTTAATTAGTATTGCAAATACCATTAACAAAAGGAAAACATGATGGAGATCGCTCATCACACAGAAGAAAATTCATCATTCAAAAGAGATTAATCCAAACCTCAACATTTTCTTGTGCTTATTTGAAAATATTATTAAAACAGCAATTCAAAAAGACAAGTCATAGCTAAGCATTTTATCATTTCAAACTGAGATCATAAATCAACTAGGACTATACAACTTAAAAATAACCTTTTGTTTCCAACCTAGAAAAGTCTGATTTGCCAACATATAATGAATACAAATTTTCTTTTACAAACAAGTTATTTTGAGTTATAGAGATCCTGCAGAGGACTAGCTTATCATTTTTTTTTTTTTTTTTTTTTTTTTTTTACAAAAATGGCTTTTAAAAATGCCTATCTAGCAAGTCAAACTATTCATAGTCTTGGATACTAGATAATATAGTGACTGACGATTTTAGATTGAAATGTCTTTTTTACCAAGTATTTTATTAAAGCTGTTATTGATCATGTAAATTAACTTAAAAGGTTAATTCTTAATTGTCCACCACAAAAGAGAGCTTTGGTACCAATAAATTAGAAGTAAGGCATCTAAATATATTTAGCTTGCAGTTTTATAGTATGTTTTCAGAATTAAATTGGAAATGCCTATGAATGAAAATATTAAAGAATAATTCGTCTCTTACTTACAGTATTGTGAGGAATGAACAGACTAATTGTTCCAAATTATTGATATAAATAAAGCACTAGCCTAAAATGTCTTCCAAAAAGATTACTGGGTCACACCATGGAATTCAGAACAAAAGTAAATACTTACTAGAATTAAGTACTACTTTACTTTTCAACGTTCCCTTTCCCTCTTGACATGAGTAGCAAGGTACTAGAATAGAAATAATTCCGTAAGTACTTTAAGAATATGTCGCTTTTAGTTCTCCCATTTGATAGGGGGCTAAGCAGAACAAAAAAATGATAAATTTAAAAAAAGAGCTAATTTAATAATTTAAAAAAGGCAGACTAAGCAAGGGGAGAGGATGGCTTTAGGTAAATATGTTGTTAGTCACCCCTTTTGTAAAATTCAGACACTGTTATAAACCCTCCTTACAGCCAGGGCTGTGCACCTTGCACGTGGAATCTGGGCAATTCTTTGATAAACTGAAAGGTTGCCAGATACCTTACAGAAAGTTAGTAACACATTTTCATTTTAAGAAGCAAAAAAGAAACAAACTATTCAAGATACTGAGCAATTTTATGTTTCAAAATGGCCATCCCAAAGTCGCTACTTTCTAGGTCACTAAGAAGACACTGAAAATGACTTTTCATGAGTACTGTGAACTAATTCTTGGCGGAGCATGGATTTTTCATAAACTTAGACCAAAGTGAACTAATTGAGATTTCATTCTAAA
This sequence comes from Glossophaga mutica, assembly GCA_039655065.1. Taxonomy (NCBI): domain Eukaryota; kingdom Metazoa; phylum Chordata; class Mammalia; order Chiroptera; family Phyllostomidae; genus Glossophaga; species Glossophaga mutica. Next base: position 84,226,076 of record CM077304.1, read on the forward strand.
TTTAGTCCGTAAATTTCTGGCTATAACATTGGAATATAACCAATAATAATACTTTTGTTTAAGTATATTTACTTTTCAAATTATTTAGTGTGGGAAATATTTATACTCTTAGCCTAAAAGATTACTTACAGTTTGAAAGATTAAAGATAAAAATAAAAATTGGTTCAACAACTGCCAAATGAAATTAATACAAACACTGACCACAACAACTTTACACTCAATCCAAAATAAACCACTGCAGGGTGAGCTCAGCTCACTTAAGTATTAAAACCATTCCGCTTTTCCAGCTTCATAACTGAACCGAATGTTGCTCAACAACATTACCTATGTTAAGAGTGAAGAGATAAAAGGTGTTGTAAAGATTGCACAGTAACTGAATTTGAGATGGGCAGAACTGAAGGGGAACTCCAAGAGCTAATCAGGCACCCACATGTTACAGATGAGGAAATTGAGGCCCAAACTGAGTCATTTGGTCAAAGGAGCTGACATCAGGAGTTGGTCACATTCCTGGGCTGAGCCATTCATTCATTCAGTCCTCCTACTTCATGAAAGCTGCCTAAGTGCTAGGCTCAGTGGTGGGTGCTGAAAACAGGGTGGAAGGCAGCATTTACCAATGTAGAAACAGGCCTTTTCCCTAGTCTTCTTAAGGTAAATCCTGAAATGCCCTTATCACGAAGAACTCACGGAAGAGTTTCTCCGCATTTGCAAAACCAGGCCCACTTTCAGTTTCACACATTTCAGTAAACACCGTTGGTTTAACTTCAGAGAGGCCTCAATTGTATTTACTTTAAGTGATTAAGCATTAACAAAGGGAAGGAAATACAGTATCCTGAATGAATCCTTTTCTAATACATTCATAACTTAAGGAAGTGCAATAAGAAAATGCTCTAACACACAGAAAGCTTCAGACAGGACAGGTTATGAAATAAAAGCGATTAGAGGTATCAGTATAGATCATTAGGTCCAACAGTTCAAGTTTACAAAGTGTGGAATGTAAAGACCACCCCATTTTATTCAGATGTGAGTATATTTTTAAGGTGTCTAATGTTAAAAACACCTCCAAATTCACATTCAAACTGATGCCCTCTTCTAATTAAACACATCCAAACCAGGCCTTTCTCCTTAAAATAAACTTTCTTTGATTTCCATTTGATTTTTTAAAAATTAGAATAAAAAATAAACAAAACCTAAAATTTAATGTGCTGGCTAAAGAAATTCAAATTCTATGTACAATCAAGAGTTACAGCTCAAACTGCACATTTATGAGTTTTGTTAAACAATGAGATGTGCAGTGAACTTACCCACCAACGTGACTTATCTTATTTTACTTGGACTTTTACATTCTTTAATATCAAGTCTGGCACTTAAATATTTTGTGTGTATCTCAATTCACAGTCAGCTTCTTTAAGTAGAAGAAACCATACTGACAGAGCTCTGAAATAACACAACCCATAAGTAAGGCACTTTCAACTACTCAACAGCAGTTCTCTGTGCATCAGTTTCAGTGTTCTACCAAAATGAACCACAGATCATGCAGAGCTCTTGCAGATGAACACTGGGCGATTTCTGATAAAACACAATCTTCACTGAGGCTCTTTGACTTTCCTGAATATATCGTCAGCTTGGGACCAAAGTGCTGTTGTGCTCTTTTAGTTCTCAAACTTCCAGATTTGATTTTTATCCACAGCATCACAAGTTCTCATTTGAACATCAGCTCGGCCCTCAGGCGTCCTATAAGCACTAAGACACAGTCCTGAGAATGGATGAAAAATGGTTCCATCTTCTTTAAAATGCCAAATGATGTTAGTTGGCACAGGGAACCCATCTTTTGGACAGTTTTGCATTCCTACGTGATTTTTCTGCTCAGGAACCTCCGCACACAACTCTGTCACAGAATTAAACCTGATTTCTTTGTTTGAAGTATATTCAAAGAACTGATTGCCTCCTTGACCATGGCATCCAAATAGTGAAAGGTTAGCACCTGTGGGGTTGTTGTCAGGAGAATTATAATCTAAACATTCAGAAGAGATGCCTATGCTGCGAATAGCTCCATGCCAGCCTGGCCTATCCTCTGGAACATGTAAATTCGAAAACACATTTTTCAAATACCAGTCAAAACTCTTGCACTTCAGCCGTTCTCGTAGTAATTTTCTTTCAGAAATATCACCATAAGCTTCTTTCCTTGCTGGAGGGTTTCGATTGTAGAAATGCTCTTTGTACTCATCCATCCACACTTCTGCTGCCCGAGCAGTGTTCTGCAGAAAATTGGGCCGAGCATAGGGAGCCCGCTTAGGGAATACGTGGCCCACATGGGAACACGGGTGGATCTCCAATTTACCTCCACACTGCCACACCCTGAAAGACAGTTCCAGGTTTTCACCTCCCCACACTTCCATTCCAGTGTCATAAGTTCCAAGGTACTCAAAATATTTCTTGCTGACAGCAAACAGTCCTCCAGCCATGGTGGGTGATCTGATTGGGTCAATTCTCGATTTCCGCCTGTCCCTTTCATGCTTGGGAACAGAGTGCCACTGGAACGTTAAACGCCAGTCAAACCCACCAATCATGGGTTCCCCAGTCTGCATGTAGAATTCAAAAGTATTCCAGTCAATGGTATCTATAACAGGACAAATAATTACTGTTTCATCCTCACTGATCCTTTCCAAAAGTGGTTCCAGCCAACCAGAATTACACTCACAGTGACAATCCAGGAAAGTAAGAACATCTCCAGTAGCAAATGTGGCCCCAATCAGGCGGGCCCTAACCAGCCCCTCCCGCTTATTTGTTCTAATCAAGCGGACTCTATCCAGATTGCTGACATAAGTTTCAAGTTGTGTCTTCAAATAAACCCTGTCACTCAAGTCATCAACTAAGATGATCTCCTTCAGAAGGACTGCAGGAGAAGTTTCTAAAACACTGTGGATGGTGCGGAGCAAAGTCGACCACGCTTCATTATAGAAAGCAATGATAACAGAGGTGGTGGGAAGTCGCCTATAGTTAAACGTCTTGGATTTACACTCGTACATTCTTTTATCCTCTATGTGGCGGTGCAGGGAAATTTTGTCACTGAGGTAAATATTAATGGCATATCTCTCAATGAGTTCTTCTTGCTGCTTCAGTTCAGCCTCATTGAGCTGGGGTCTGCTGGCTTTCCCCCACTCCCCAAGTGCATGGGAATCCGCGGGGGGCTTCTCATACAGCGGTCGGGACAAATCCTCTGCCTTTTTCTCGGTGTCTGGGAGCTGCCCCAGCCCCCGCTCCCAGGCAAGGCCAGTTGCCGAGGAGGCATGGAAAGTGGAGACCGAGAGTTCCACCAGGACATAGGCCACAGTTAAAAGCGCCAGGAGCAGGCAGCTTTTGCCTGCCCAGGTCCACCTCACGGCCATTCGAATCCTCACGGCTAAGGCGCAGACGCGGCCACCAGAGTCACCACGCGGGGGGAGAACTGCGGGATCCGACACTTGAGTCCCCGACTCAGGTAGGAGCGAACTTCCCAGACGGTCCCTCCTTTCCTGCAGGCCCTCGGCTCCTTTCCCGCCACAGAGGTATCCCAGGGATCACCTTAGACCTCTCAGCCATCCGCCTCCGGCGCAGCCCCAGCTCCTCTCTCCCCACTTCCTCCTGCACGTCTCTCAACTTTTCACAAACTCTCTCACCGACACCCCACCCTCCCCGGCCGAAGACAAAGCCCTCCCCTTCCCACTCGCTCCCCCTGGTGGTTAGTTCGCGAAACTCTCCAGCCAGGCCCCAGACTGCAGGCGGCTGTGCGGGCAGATGGGCGGGGGATCGTGCTGACAGGGGGTCCAGGCTCCTGCCCGCTAGGGCTCAGACCGCACCCGCCGCGCGGGGTTCCGCGAGTCCCCCCGCCCCCCGCACACACACACGGGTCCTCAGTGGTTCTCCCGGGGGCCCAGCGTGGACGGAGGCAAGGTTACCGACCGGCTGAGCGTTCGCCCCATCACAAGAAAAAAAGAATTAAAACTTACCAAGTTGTTTGCCGTTGGGACTAAAACCCACGGAGGTTATTGCAGCTTTATGGCCCTTAAAGTAACGCTCCAGAACAGGATCTTCCTGGGAAGGAAAGTTATCAGGTTTTGAAAGCAGGTACAGACCTCGAATTCGGGGGGTCGGGGACGCACGCTGTCCCTTCCCACGGGGCGCGGCCTGGGAACGGCCATAGACGCGGTGGGTCTGCTGGCAGGACGCCCCGCACCAGCACACGCGAGCAGCCCCACAGGGAGGCGCAGGGCGCCCGCTTCCCCCGCACTGCCCGCCAAATCCTCGGTTCTCGCTTCCCAGAATCCAGCGCTCTGGAGAAACCACCAGGGGCGGATCTTTGAAATGCAGGTTCCCAGGCCCCGCCGGTCGGCTCGCAGTCAGCGGGCCCCGGCTCGGACACTTTAAAAACCTCCCAAGTGATTCTGACGCAGACGCTCTACGGAAACCCTCCGAGAATTCTGGGAGCCATGCGACTGCAGGGGCTTGGTCTCCAACTCCAAGATGCGGGGAGCAGCGCCAGGGAGCCGGGCGAGGGCTGGGCGCCCCTGACACCCCAGTGAAACGCGGGAGCCCGGGGCGGGGGGCGCGGAGCTAGGGGTTCTGGACTCAGCAGCGGACACCTGCTTCCATTTCTCGCCAGGTGTGGGCGTGGCCGGGCCCTGGGCCCACAGCCCGCGGCACCGGCTCCGGGGAGTCGCTCCCCAGCCCGTCCTTACCGGGGCGGAGGCCATAGGGGGAGCGGTGAGCGCCCGGTTCCTGCCAGTGGGGGAAACCGGGGAAAGGAAGGGGATGGGGTGGGGTGGGGGACCGTGCGGCGCCCGGAACTGTCTGCCCGCAGTCTTGGCGCCTCCCGGTCACTACAACAACGGCGGCCCAGTCAAACCCCGCGCTCCAGGCATGGCCAGCAGAGCCCCGAGGCTCCGTCGGCGCCGGGGAGAGCCGGGCGTCCTCCAGCCCACAGGCAGTACGTCCCTGTGTCGGGTGCGACCACCCACTGAGGCCGAAGTTTATTAACTCTCCCACTCCTCTTGGCTTGACGCCCGGAAGGAGAGTAGTCGCCGGGACAGGAATGAGACCAACAGGAGGGCCAGGGTCGTGAGTCTGTGATCGATGCAATCAGAGCTCCATTACTCATTAAAGAGACAGTGCCTGGGAATTTCAAGCGGGTGCTGGAGAGCTTATTGAGACGCGGGAGGCAGATTTGCGGTGAGGTGGGGCAGCTTGCTAGATATTAATGAATGTAGAGGAACTAAACCTCTGGATAATAGACTTGAATTTTTATTTAAGTACTATTTTTCACACAATACTCTGATACAAATGTAGATAATGGATAAATGGAATGAATGAATGTTGGGCATCCACATGTTTTTCTGTTTCTATTCTAATCTGCTCTTTTTATGTTTTAGAACAGCCAATTTATGCAGCAGCATATCTAAAGTCCTTAGAAAGACTTAGAAATAAACATTTTATTTGTTTTACCTGAACTACTAAGCCACATAGTAACTACAGCCATCTCTACAGCAGCCTTAATTACACATATCACTTGCGTTCAGCAATACTATAAAGGTGATAGAGTTATTAAATGTTACCAACGTTTACAAATTATAAACTTGATTATTAGATAGTTTATATAAAATTGTCGAAGATCACACAGAGACAGCTCTTCCAAGTCCATATCCTTTTGTACCCTGCCTCAAAGCATGAAGGACTCAGTTGAAAATTACGTGTAGAATAAGAATTCTGGTCTGTGTAAGATGGCATAATAGATCACAGCTGGTAAAATACATGTTCTGTGCAAAAAGAAAGGTATACTACACACCTTAATTAGTTTCTCTAACTGTTGTCTAGTGGTAGAATTTAGTTTTAGAGAACACTGTTGTTAGTGATTAGGCAGATAGGAAATAGCTTGAGATTGCAGCATTAGTTTAATTCGAGTATATGTTTGTTGAATATTTGCCCTCTGGCTCTGAGGGATACAAAGGCGACTGAGATATTTTCTTCTCTGCCTTTAGGAACTCAACAATTTAGGTTTCTGTTTGAGATGATAAAGTTCTGGAATAGATAATGGTGGTGATTGCAAAACATCGTGAATGTACTTAATGGCAGTGAACTTTACACTTAAAAAGAGTTAAAATGGTAAGTTTTGTTATATGTTTTTTACCACAATAAAAATAATTGTAGAAACTGAGGAATAACCAAGACCTCCAAGTTTCTCACAGCCAAGATATGTCTAATATTTGGTACAATAGAGTAACAGGGAGAAAAAGTTGGAGATGTAGCTCAAAAGAAAACAAAATATTATGTACAGATTTTTATGACTTTCAGTAAAAAAATTTTGAAACTTCCAATCATCAGAAAACAGGTTTTTAATTAAACAGAAAAAAAAATCACATATTGTCCCATCACCTAAAAGTTGACTTTTAAAAAATTTATCATCTACTTATCTTATGCTCACTACCTGCCAGGTACTCTTCTAAGTACCTTACAAATTCTGACATTTAATCCCCATAAGAATCTTATTAGAGAGATGCTGTTATTGCCATATCCATTTTACAGGTGAGGAACTCGATATGCAGAGACATTAAGTTACTTTTTCTGGTACACAGCTAGGAAGTGGCAGGGCCTTAGATTTCATTGGGTGCCTTCAGACTCCACTGACTCGATCACTAAGTCATTATGCCTTTTGCATAATTACAAGCAGATTTTAAAGATATAAAATACTGTATCCTAGTGTAACCATAAATTTTACAAAAATAAAAGTGCTTTGTTTCATTTCACTGTCCTCATTTATTACTCCGAACTTCCCTTCCTATGGTTCTTTTCCATATTTGATATTATTCCTTTTGTTATTCCTCACCTTTGCAAACAACAAAAGCTCAGATGGACATTTGGAAATATGGCCAAAGTTTGGGATATTTTTCCTAACTTCAAGTCTTTTTCAGTTCATGTTATTTTACTTGCTACAGTAAATATCCCGGACCTCCCCAAACCTGGATGGGAGCCACAATATTTCACAATATTTGAATATCGACAAGGTATCATTGAAAGCCAAGTACTACGTAGGACAAACTGACCCTTTAGTTATCCCTCCTTTCACAGAACCCCCTCAAGTCAGAAACTGAACTTATCTACTTGAGCACTATAAAGGGTTGTTTCTATTTTAGCTCCAGTCATTCCTAGGTTATTCACTTCAAAAGATGAAAACTTGAGCAGAGCACGAAAGCGCCATCTGCTGTCCGTGTTTCTGTGTGGCACCGCAGGGAAAATACTTTGTAGCCTCTTTCCGGGCAGTGCAACTCTCTCAGACACAGCTGCTCAGAAGTATAGGGAGTGCAGAGAAAGGAAAGTCCCAGGTCTGTTTGAATCATTAAAGCATCAACCTTGTTTTTGAAGACTGTCAATGGTTTATTTCAATCAACATTCATTCTCCAAATCCTATCAATTACATCCTCACAATTGATTTTATCTTCCCATCTTTCTGCCCCCGTGGTTCCTGGCTCTGGGCAGGCTATCTTCCTCTACCTCTTAGGACAGGGCATCCGATTTGTTGGCGTCTCTGGGCCACACTGATGAAGCGTTGTCTTGGGCCACACATTAAATACACAAACGCTAGCAAAAATTGATCAGCAAAAAAAAAAAAAAAAGGTCCGTGCATAATTTTCAGGATATGGGCCACCCCAGATAAGCAAAAAAGTCCTCAGATAATAACCCTAATTATGTAGCAGCCCTTTCCATAATCTTTTAAAGTTGAGCAGGTCCCAAGTTTGTGATCACTAATATAGCAAATGTACATACCTAAGTAATAAAACTGTATAAAACTTAGTAATAAAACTAAGTAATGTTTTAAGTAAACATGATTTTGTGTTGGGCTGCATTCATAGCCATCCTGGGCGGCACACTTAGCTCGTGGGCCACAGGTTGACACTCCTGTCCTAGAGCATGTCAGTAACCCCTAACTTTCTGAACTGATGACTCACCTCTGTCTTTCTATCCTGCATGCATGTGCCAACGAATACACCAGAGTAGCTTGCTAAAAGTGCTGATTATTGGGCCCCACCCCAGAGATTTGATTTAGACCATCTGGTGCGAATACTAGGAATCTGCATGTTCTCAAACAAGGTTTCCTGCTGATTGTAATGTGCATCAATATTTGGAAGTCATTGGGAAATCATACCACAGAACTTCTTTAAAATGCACTTTGTCACTTTATGGTCTGAGGCTTAAAACATACTTCTATTTCAGGTTGATACTTAAGCCATTACATTCACACCTTGGAGCCTTTTCTGGAACTATTCCTATAGCTGTGAATGCCTGTATGACTCCCCGCTCCAACTTCTATGCAAAGAAACCTATCTCAGGACCTGGGAAAATACCATAATTTTGTGAAATTGCCTTTTCTCAGAAACTATCCCCTCTTTCCTTATAAAAATATACCATTTTTTCCTGTGGTCCCTCGCAGGGTGCTACTTAGAGCTCTACTTTGCACTATTTTATGTTGCTACATTATACTTACATTATGTTTATGTGTCTCACGGTTCTCATTGTAGTGAAAGGCCTGTAAGACAAGGACTGTGTTGTATTCATCTTGGTACCATTCTGCAGCCACCACAATCCCTAACACAGAGCAGAGACCCAGTAAATGTTTTCTGTGTTGGTTGCAGACCTACAGTGTGGTTGGCCAGCTCTGTATTTGCTTAAAAGGCCTACTGAAGAAAGAAAACATTCTCACTGTCCTCAAACAGTTTAAAATCTAATTGGGGAGCTAAGACTTCCCACATGAAACAATTAGTGAGACCAGTAAAAAAAAAAAAATGTTTTGTGAGGCAGTAAGTCCCTAATGACCATTAAGAATGCTACAAAATATCTGTGTTGTGCCCCATGATTGTATTTTTATAGTGCCAGATATTCTTAAGACACGTGAGAGGTATTTGGAGGTGATTTTTTTTTGTATCAGGAAAGGTTATAGGAAAAGATGTGCAATATTATAGGGAAAGATGAGCATTGTTTAAAATGGTTGGTTTAGGGTAAATCGGTGGTTTTCAAATTTTAGTGGGCATTAAACTCAGCTGAAGGACTTGTTGAAGTGAAGGGAGCTGGGTCCCTCCCAGCGTTTCTGTTTCAGCAAGTCTGGGGCCCCAGAATTTGAATTTATAAAATGTTCCTAGGTGTGATGCTTATCCTATCAATGAACCATTCTGTGGCAATCGTGAGATTAAAGAAAAAGTAGGAGGGCGAGAGAGGAAGGAAGCACCATGGTGTTGGCCAGGGGCTGAGGGGTGGGGGACACGGGGGATGCTGGTCAACAGTACAGACTTTCAGTCCCAAGTCCTGAGGACCCGAAGCACAGGCAGGTCTATAGTTAATGGTACTGCGCTGTATACTTGAGGGTTGCTCTGATAGTAAAGCTTTAATGTTCTCTCCACCGCCACTGCCACTGCCACCATCACCACCATAGCATGGTAATTATGTGAGATAGAGGATGTGTTAGTCTTCTCGTGGTAAGCATTTTGCTATATATCAACCATCCCAATATACCCCTTACACTTACACAGTGCTATATGTCAATTATATCTTACTAGAGTTGGACAAAAAAAAGATGGATAATAACAAGTGTTGGTAAGAATGTGGATGTGGGGAACCCTGTCCTGGGCGCCAGATGTGGGGGAGCTCCGCCTGCAGAGCACCATCCCTCCGTCATGGATGAAAATAAAAACTACCAAGACATCTTCTGCTTGGGGAGGAAAGGGGTCAAACTCTCAGAGGAGAATGACCCAGAGCCCCTTCCTCACTAGGCTTTTATTGGGTTCAAATACCGGGGAATACAGGTTTAACATGTCAAAGAAATCTGAGGGTTTAATCCGAGCCAGTGTTTGTCAGGAAAGGGGGTTGCCAAACTTTGGGAGACATGCTCATTTCCTCCTGGGACACTTATCACCTCAGGAAGAGCACTCTTAGCAAAGCAGGTTTCACAGGACTTTAGGAATTCTTTCTTATGTCCGGATCACCCAGGGAGCCGTCCTGGCCAGGACAGGGCTGCACCGCTCACCCCCACAGTTTCAGGCTTTAAGCCGATTAGGAAGCAGGAGACATCTCCCAGATGGAAATGAGGACTCGGGCTATAGCCCGTGGGCGAGGGTCCATCACATCCTCTTTGCTGCAGCCCCCCAAATCCTTCCATGAGGCCTCCCAAGTGGTTGTGTCTGGCTTAGGTTGCCCCTCCCATGAGGAGTCTTACCCGTCATTGACTGCCAACCAAGCTATGGGCCAGAGATGGATGAGGCAGAAGCAGCACTCCTGCCAGGGAGATAAGCTTTGTCTCCTTAGTAGGTCACGTCCTTGTGACAGAACAGACCCAGATGAAGTGGGTCCCTTGGGCTCTTACACAGCCCACCATGGGGTGAGGGTTACAACTCCTGAAACCAGGCTGAATGGTCCGCAACATGTGGAGAAACTGAAACTCTCGAAAGTGTGTGGTGACAATGTAAAATGATGCAGCTACTTTATACCTAGGAGTGGATTCTCCTCAAAAAGTTAAACGCATAGTTACTACATCACTCAGAAATTCCACTCATAGGTTATCATGTACCTATGAGAATTGAACACATATGTCCACATAAAAACTTGAACACAAATGTTCACAGCAGCAATACTCACAATAGCCAGAAGTAGAACCCCGAATATCCATCAGCTGATTACCGGGTATACAAAATGTGGTACACCCATACAATGAAATATTACCCAGCAATAAAAACAAATGAAGTACTAATTCATGCTACAACATGGAAAAAACTTGAAAATATTATGCAAGTGAAAGAAGCCAGATATTTTGTTCCATTCAAACAAAATGTTCAGAATAAACAAATCCATAGAGACAGAAAGTGGACTAGTGTTTGCCAGGGGCCAGGGGACAGGGGAGGAATGAGGAGTGAGTTCTAGTGAGAAAGGGGTCTCTTTTAGAGGTAATGGAAATGTCCTAGTACTAAATAATGGTGACAGTTTCACCACTTGAGGAATATACTAAAAACCACTGCTTTTTATACTTAAAAATAAAGTATTTTTTATCTTTAAACAAATGCAAATAACCACTGTGTTTCACCAGAAGGTAAACTCTGTATCAGTCATGCTCATGGGATGGGACAGGAAGCATTCCAAGAAAAAATTGGTTAGTAAAGGGCTCAACTACATTTACTTGGGTGAAAAGTTAAGTACCAGTGCATTTTAAAGTCAAGATGAGTAAGTAATTTGGAAAAGAAGAGTGACCTGGAAATTCCCATTCGCTTCCATAAAATAAATGAGTCCTTCATTTTGGAATGTAGCAACACAGAGGTAATACAGGTATTATTGCCATCTGCTGCCTGGCAGATAATGTTTAATAGGAACTGTATTCTTATCCCCCTGTCTCCTGACCCTCCCAAGGTTTAAGTAAACACTCTCTTATCAGAGCAGGGAGAAGGGATGTAGGTCAGAGGGCAGTGCTGTGGGTTTTAGTTTCCCTAGCCCCATGGACTCACTCTGCGTCTCATGGAGAGAGGGGACCCAGGAAGAAGCAGAAGAAGCTGGTTTCAGATGGAGTCAGCCGAGACACTGGCACAGACTGCGCTTGGGTACCCTGGAGGCTAAGTGGAAACCAGAGTGGCAAACAAGGAGGCTCCCTCCCAAGTCTGCATAGACTGCAGCATGGACTTGGCACCGTGAAGGCTGCAGAGACATTACCTTGCTGGGTTGTTGTGAATTATTCAATTCAATTGGGTAATTTAAGTCCGTGGTTCTTCCCCGGGACGGTTTTTCCCCCTGGGGACATTCAGCAATGTCTATGGATGTGTATGGCTGTCACAACCCAGTGTGTTGGTGTTCCTGGTGTCTGCTGGGTGGAGATCAGAGACGGTGCTAACGCCCTACAATTCACAAGACAGCCCCTCACAACCACTCTGTAGCCCCCCCCATGGCAGCAGTGCCAAGGTGGAAAACCCTTCATGTAAATAAGAGCCATTAGCACAGTGCCTGGCACTTGTAGATGCTCAATAAACACTGATCCACCCTTATGCACTGATCTGCTCCTGGTGCTCATAGCATTTCAAATAATTAGCAATCCTCTGAATTCCCCCTGTATACTAAAGTCTTTTTGTTATAGGGCATACTTAAAAAAAAAAAAACAAAACACTGTTGTTTTTTGAATCAGCATGACATATAATTTAGATGTATTTTCCCTAAGTAACTGTTATTGAATCATAGTGGGTGCCTGTTAATGGTATCCTAAACTTTTGAAAAAGTATACTGAATACACTTCTAAGGTTCTAGTCTTCTAATTCCTGCATTATATTAGGAGTTCTTTAAGTAGCCTGGGGTCATAAAAAAGTAACCTAGCCGATTTTTATCACGAATTACCTAGTCATTCATTGATTTTTCTCCTTCTGCCAATGACAAATGCTGTTGTCAAATTCTGCAGGTTCTAATCTTTTTCTGTGACGAATATGCAGAGCAGCTAGGAAACCCAAAACACCCATTTTGGAAGAGGTCCCGAAGAGCAAGTCCTTCAATTCCTTCCTTTTAGAGATGGGGACGCAGGGGTCCAGCAAGGCTCGCTGACTGCCCAACTGCATTCAGCCCCTCAGCGACAGCCTCCTGCGAGGCGATGCTCCTGATTCCAGTTCAGGGCTGTCCCTCAAATAAGCACAAATGTGTGCGTTACTCAAAATGAGCTCGGCACAAGGTTGCAACTTTTTATTCATTTCGTGTGACTTAGTGGCATTTGCTAATGGACATAGTTTTGATTCTCTGGCTATTTTGTTATATTTATTCCACAAACATTATTGAGCACACTAGTAGGAGCCAAGCAGTGTTAGGTACTAGACATATAAAGATAAAAAAAAAAATGGGTACAAGGGTAGAAAACTCCCCTTCTAGGCCCCAGCAGGTAACAAAAATGAGTGAGGCAGTCGGAAGAATATGAAAACACTAATTTGAAAGGATATTTGCACCCCTACGTTCACTGTAGCATTATTTACAATAGCCAAGACATGGGAACAACCTAGCTGTCCATGGATACCCAAATGGATAAAGAAGCTGTGATACATATACTCAATGGAATGTTACTCAGCAATAAAAAAGAATCAAATCTTACCATTTGTGACAACATAGATGGACCTAGAGGATATTATGCTAAGTGAAATAAGTTGGTCAGAGAAAGACAAATTCATATGATTTTACTTATATGTGGAATCTAAAGAACAACACAAAACAGAAACAGACTCATAGATACAGAGAACAAACTGATGGTTGCCAGAAAGAAGGAGAAGTTGGGGGACTGGGTGAAAAGGTGAAGGGGAATAAGAGGTACAAACTTCCAGCTATAAAATGAATGATCCATGGGAGTACAATGCACAGCACAAGGAATATAGTCAACAATACAATATCTTTGTATGGTGACAGAAGGTTACTTAACTTATTGTGGTGACCACATCATAAAATATGTAAATGTCAAGTCACTATGTTGTGCACGTGAAACTAATATCACATGTCGAATATCCTTCAATAAAAAACAATGAGTGAGGCAGGCTAGACTGTAAGGTTGCCAGCTACGAAACACAAGGTGCCCTAACTGAATTGCATGAATTGCTTTGGGACACATTTACACATACCAAATCACTGAAGTTATCGTGATAAGATGTAAATCCAGAATTTCAGTTAAAATCTCCCTAATTTTAAAAGTTCTAAACTGATTTGAAAAATTTTGAAGCCTATGTAGGCCATAAAACAAAAATCATGTCTGTGGATTCTGATGATGTCTAAGGAAGCCCTAACATAAGTCCTCTCTTTCCCTCCCCAATGGGGAAGCAGTTGAGCTCCCCACGTTTCAGACAGACAAAGGTGGAAGTCAGCCATGATACTAGTGATACAACACTAAATGGCTTGACTCAACTGTACAACCGAACAGGCTTGCGAGCGGGCCATCGAATTGAACTAACCCTCCTCTCTCCTAATCTAGCCCTTTACCCCAGCAAAACAGAGATCTCGCTACAGCCAAGAGAGCAAACTGGAGTACTCCCTCCTTTCAGACAGAGCACCTGAAGAGAGGGGAGGGTGGCAGAGGCTGAGCTGAATGTGCTGCCCTTTCTTCCCAACTCCCTGCCACCTCTCACCTCCCCCAGCCCGCCCCCGCCCCCACTGCCAGGACAAGAAAGCAAAAGGAAAGAAACCAGCATGTTCCTCCAGGGCAGTCCCTCCCTATGGAAACAAGAGCTGCAGAATAAGCTCCCTCAGCCCTCCACCAGGTGGATTTGGCCCATGAGTCTCCGGTTTTGCTCACTCGACTTTCAAAGTTTATAGAGTTCGGTGGAGAGCTGATATAATTAGGTGCATCAGTGTGCTCCCAGTACTTTAACGAACATCTGAACGGGATCCATGCCCACAGAGGTGAATTCTGCCTGTGGTATGGTGGATATGTGGGTTAGGATGTTATAGAGGCACACTTCCGGCCCTTTCTGTCTCAATTTTTGCGAGGCCTCAGGACAATAGGCTGTAAGCCCTCCACATTCTAACAGGCAGGGCTGGACTACCTGTGCAGGACTTGTAAGGAGGGGGCAAAACACCAGATTGTGACTCTCAGCAAATATTCATTTCAAGATTGAGTTTGGAAATAAGAATTTTTTTGAGAGTGTGTCAGTGTGTTTGTGCCCCAGCCCCCCTTCCATGCCCATGGGGGAAGAGGAGGAGCTAACTTCCCCTCCCCTCAAGTCTGCTGAGAGATTAGACTATCTCTTAGATATGTACCTCTGGGTGTTTGCTGAGCATGGTGGCTGTGATGTGACTAATGCCTATGAAATCAAGAAGATGTGGTTGGCTGGCTGCTCCGAGGGCAGAAAGAGCAGAAACCAGACTGCTCTGGGAACAGACGGCTTCCCACTGCAGACTGAGCAAGTAAACATGAATGTCTCTCCAGGACCACGTAGGAGCGGCGTGGGGAGAGAGAGCAGGCCTGCAGCCTGAAAGAGCCCAAAGGGATGCCATAAACCCATAGGGGAAGAAATAAAAGTGACAAGCAAAGACAAATGCATTGTCCACATCCTGTCCTCAATGCTGGTGATATCCATTGGTTACAATAAACTGGAAGTCAGTCCCTTCCCTTGTGGGCAAGGGAGCTCACAGGGCCGTCTGTACAGATCGGCACGCAGAGGCCCAGAGCAGAGTGGATGGAGTGGAGAATAGATCCAGAGGGATACATGGAAAACACCCACCACAGAAAAAGGGATACACACCTGGAGGAACAAATAGAAAGTAACAGAAAACATCCTGTGGGTCCTGAGTCATCCTTGAAACTTTTGAAGTTATGAGCACTGCTGGCCTCTAGAGAGAGCTCAAGGATTTCTCTCCTTTCACTCACTCCCAGAAGTCGTGGAAGTGAAGGACCAAGTAGACCCCAAGGAAAGAGCCTTCTGCTAGGGGATGGAACTAGGAGGCGTAAAGGGATTATTCCTGGGTGAGACTTTGTACTTAGATTTACTATATTTAGATTGATATGTAATACAAGCATTTCATATCATGTCTGCCAAGTTCTTGATTCAATGAGAATCATTGTAATTCCCAGTCTGTAGATTAGGACCAATAGAGCCTTGATCTGAACCCTCATCACACTAGACCACTCTTCCGTCTTCTTTTTTTCCTTGTTTTTGTTGACTGGGTCAAAGGTCTCCCTTTCTTAGAAGGCCCAACAGAACCAGGGCAAGGTCTAGGGGAAAGGATACCTGAAAAGAGAGTGAACTTTCTCTGTTGAGATTTATCTTCATTTAACAATTTTAAGCACATATTTAATGACTGAGTACGGCCACCTGTCAAACTCCGAGCCAGGTGACATACATACCCGGGCAAATGCGGTGAGTGACACTGCAATACAGCACCTAAGAATTTCAGAGCCTGAGTGGATCTGAGCACCCAGACCCAAGGCCACTCCCTTAAGTCACTTCACTCTCTGTTTCCTCTCGCCTAAAGTATAATTAATAAATATAAAGCACTTAGAACAATAATAGGCATGTTGATAATGTTAGAAAGACATGAGCTGCTACTCTCATAACTCCCAAAAACCTTTGAAGCTTGTAGAGTAGAGGAAGAGAAACAGAGAGACAAGATCAGGTTCTTGTCTCAAGTTCTTGGCCAAGTGCGAAGGAACCGAAAAGGCCATATTGCCTGCTACTTTGGCAAGACCCAAGGTTATAAGAGCAAAAGGAGTTCTGGAGGCTCTATTTGGTCCACCTCAGCTTTTGCATTTAGGGTCAAAGCTGTAATTCAGAAGAGACAAATAGGTTCTTGTCTGGAATTCTGATCAATTATACTGGCTGCCTGAACCACTGTGTTAAGAGAGATTCTCAGGCTGCATGTAGAATTACTGAGAAAGAAAAGCATGAGAGATAAATGGTGTCGGTCGCTGACAGGATTGAGAGGAGCCACACATGGTTCTAGAACAGTGTTCTTTTGCCTGGAACATTCACTTCAGCAGGGGCCAACTGGGCAGGACTCAGAGGTTCTAATTAGTCACAGGTTAAGATAACCATTAGCACTGAACTGCACCCCAGGAAAACCCTCAGTCTTGAGCACAACCCAGTTAGCTTCACGAGGTTTTTCTACCTGACACCTTTTCAGAAAAGTATAATACGTAAACTATGAACTCTGACCAGTAGAGATTATTGTTTTTATCTTGGCCAATTTCATCCTGTGAAAATGCATTGTATTCTCACTGGTTGTAATACACCAGCCTTCTATCCTCAAATTTCCCCCCACCTGACAATAGCTGACCACAATGCCCTCTTCTTTGTCAGCACTTTCCCCTGCAACATTCACAGTAGTCTTAGCAGGAAACAGATGGCAACTCAAAAGGGTTTAACAGAAACGCTTCGCAGGCGGGGGATTATTTACAGAGGCTTGGGCAGGGTTAATGGAACCAACAAGGTCTGGGGAGACGCCCAGAGATTAACCATGGCCTGGAGGGACGCCAGAGGGACAAGGAGAGGGAATGCAGTTCCCAGCCCCGCGAGAGCTGGAGCTGAGCAAGAGCAGAGCTGGGGCTTGTACTGGGAAGAGGGAGGACAAAGTACAAACCCCTGACCTTTCCTCCTGCACTCTGGCCTCCCGCCAGTGCCTGCTTGCCAAATGGCAAGGAAAAGCAAGGGAAATGACAAGTTTAGTGAAACAACAGGTTTAGTAGCGGTCAGCCCCCCAGGCCACAACCCACAGCAGGAAAAGCCAGAGTAGAGATCTAAGAATAGCAGCCAAGCCACCCTGTTGTCACTCAGCCCCCATTCTACTTCTTTACTTAGCCCAAGAAACTCAGGTCCCCAACACAGGGAAGGCACAACATCTCATCAGTGAGGGGTGACAGAGTTGTCATACTCCTTCCTGGAACCTAAACAGTTGTGACAGCCACCACCAAACTGTGAGGCAACAAGGAAAGAAGGAAAAAGAAAAAAAAAATTCACAATGAAATATAGCTGCTACAGTCCCTGTCTGAGCAAGTCTAATCTGGTGATCTGGACTTCCTTCTTGGATCCCTCCTTCCATGATTCCCTTACTCTCAACTAGTACTGTGGCAGGGAAGACATTCTTACCAAACCTTCATTTCCACAGCGCCCAAGTGCTTAGTGGTTCTGTCTTTGTTGATCTGCTGCTGTTTTCCACTGACTAATACTACTGGACATGGGAGTATAATAAATCCCATGGGCTCCAGACTTAGTATCGTGGCAACAATTCACTTCTCGTTGATAAGCAGAATCAATCACACTGGCTCATGCAAGCACCCAGTTCTCTGTGTTTCAGGGACAGGAAGAAAATGTTCTTGAAGTACGCTGTCAGGTGTAATAATGAGATAAGCCACTTCTCCCTCCACTCCTCTGTCCCCGTAGTCATATATTCAATATCCTGTATTGACCACTGATCCTACACTTGAAGAGCAGGACCTTGAGCTCACACAATGTGGTTCCTCTGCTGGCTGCAAAACCGAGCCCTCAATAGATTATGCCATCCATGGTTCCATCAAACCAAGAGCTTCTAGGTGATGTAAGAACAATGAGTTTCATGATATGAGCCCCAAACCACAAGTGTTTCACTGTAAATGAGTTCCTCAGTCAAGGACAATGATGTATGTGATACCATGGGGGTGACTAAGGCAGTCTTTCAACCACAAATAATAGTGCTAACAGAAACTTCATGGGCAAGAAAGGCAAATTACTGCCCCTCCCCTAACCCAGTGGTCCAAGATAACCAACCTGTTTGGCTGGTGCCCCAGGAAACAGTGCCAAGTAAGGGCTCAGGGCTGGCTTCTAGTTTAGAAAATTGGGCACTCAGTAGCAGCAGCCAGATCAAACATGATGGCAGAAGTTTATGTTTCTGTTCCCATGTGTTACATCTATTCCTGTTCCCAGGCCCACTTGGCGAATGGGCCATTTCAGTAAGCACAGAGATGGCCAGGGAAGGAGGCTCGCTGACAATCAAGGCCTAAGTCATCTTGGCCACACCCTTCAGTTAGCTTCCCACACAGGGGACATCCTCTGGGGTGCATTGCCTGGAGCTCAAACTGCTTTTAAGACTGTAGCAATTCTTATAGGTCCATAATATAATTTCCCTTCAGGTGACCCTGGCACCAATCTTCCAATCATGGTAAAAAATCACCAAGTCCCTCATAAGTTGACCAGCCCATTAGCTACCATCCACAAGTCAGCACATTCCAGGAAAAGTCAGGTTATCTCTTCTTTCATGTCAAGTGGCCAACCAGATGCAGCGCCTGAAGCTCTGCCCACCGGTTAGACTTCTCTCTGACAGGCAGAGTCTCCCTATATAAATACTTCCTTAGACCAGGTCACTGTCCCCCTTTCTTCTCGGTAATGCATCACAGGAAATTCCCCATGAGGCCAGAGGTACAGTTCGAGGGGAATTCTGAGTCATCTGCTTTTGCAGGGAAGAGAAGTGCTGAAAATAGAAGTGGGGGTGTGCAGGGATAGTGGATAACAGCTCACCCATGTACGCGCAAGTTCTTTACTTTTACCTTTAAATGGAAAGATTCTTCAGCAAGCTTCCTCTTGCTTTATGTGCAAAAACTCCTTATAGATATAACAGCATCAACACCACAAGCCAATAAGGCAATAAAGGGATATCTTAGCACTCGACACATATGTGCATATTTCTAACAACATATTTCACAGTTCTTCTTAAATGTACGTGAGGTAAAGAAAAACATGTCCAAAATCTATGTTTAATTGACTTTTGTCAGAAAGTTATCCAGAAAGTTTGATAAACTCCTTTTGTGTGTTTTTTTTAAAAAAGAAGTTCCATTTTTCTTATGTTTTCTGTCAGTGAGGAGTAAAATCAAATCACTTCTATAAGATCAGTTTTATACAAGCATATTGAAACTGTGGAAATCCAAAGATGAAGTTTTTAAAACAAAGTTGTGCTTAAACTAACTTAGGATATTAAAAGTGAGGAAGGGAAGCTCAAGGGGACATCTAGCGGATGCTCATGTTGAGGGTCTCCTCTGGGTACTGGTTACATAGAAGGCTTCATTTCCTAAATTACAACAAGCTGTGTGCATCTAACAGATGTACTATTCTATATGTATGTATATTATAGGTATCTTAATGAGAAGAAAAATGCAATGTACTTTATACAATATAATGATAAAATTGTTGCAAAAGTTTTTATGAACTAGAAACTAGATTAGAAAATCTTGTGAAATGCTGCACAATTAGTGCATTCTTCCGGCTAAATTGTCATCCCATCGAAATAGTTTATTAAAGGCCTAGAATGCAAGGAATTGCACTAGTATAAACTACAAGGGGGAACCCCCCAAAACTCAGAATTTATTTATTAAAAAATTGTGTATTTATTCTTTCATTTAAACTTCGGTCACCTTCAAAGCACTCTCCATCTGATGCAATACACCTACCAAGACATTTTTCCGCTGCTCAAAACAGTTTTGAACTCCTTGATTTTAATGCCTTTCAGTGTTTCTGCCTTTTTTTGTTGTTGTTGTTTTACCCCTTCCACATTGGCAAGGCATTTTCCTCTGAGGACTTTATTTTTAACCAGGGAAACAAAGAAAAGTTGCTAAGGGCAAGATCAGGTGAATAGGGAGAGTGGGTCACAGAAGTCATGCCATTTTTGGTCAAAAACTGCTGAACGTTCAGCGTAGTGTGGGCAGGTGCACTTGTAAATCACCTATCATGAAATGGGCAAACGTGTTGAAACAGTCTTCAAAAACAATTCACTGAAGTTGAATACAGCCTCTCACAACAATGCCAGCTGGTACCCAGATACAGATGGGTTCCTAGAACACTCACCTAGTGGAGCAAGCCTGTACTACCAAGGGCCTGCCCTCCAGAGGATAATTCTGTGGGGGTTTTTTTTTGGGGGGGGGGGGAGGGGAGCCCTTTGTATAGTCTTGTGCAAAGGGGAATATTTCTACATATCCACAAAAAAACAAATATTTATTATATTTAATATTTTGTTTCATATTACTACTACTACTACATTTCATACACTAGTCTAGGAACCTGTTTTGCTGACATGAGTGAGCAAAACAAGCAGAACTCCTATCCTTGTGGAACTGATGCCCAGTGAGAGGAGACAGTCACCCAATTCACAACAAACAATATGTGAATTTCATGATATGTTAGAAGGTAATAAGGGTGACTCACAAAAATAGAGCATCGTAAGGGAGATAGGGAGTGCTGTGGGGGGAAGTTTGCAACTTAAATGGAATGTTCAAGTAGGCATCACTAAGAAATTGATACTTAAGTAAAACTACAATGGAGAAGATACTAGCTATGTGTATACCTGGGACAAGAGAATCCAGCAGAGGAAAGAGTGAGGCAGGAGAGAACCTGACAAATTCAAGGCAAAGAAGACAGTGTGATTAGGATGAGGTGAGCAAAACAGACAGGAGTAGATGCGAGGTCAGGGTGTTACTGAGGGGAATGGTAATTGAAGACTGTTGCAAGATTTTGGTTTTTACTTTCAATGAAATGGCACCATTGCAGGAACTTGAGTCAGGGAGTGGCATCAGCTGACTTACATTTTGAAAGTATCTGCCTGCAGTTTTGAGGAGGAAGAGTAATAGCTGGGAGACCAGTCAGGAGGATATTGCAATAACCCAGATGAAAAATGAAGGTATCTGGGACCAGGCTGGTAGAAGTAGATGTGTAAATCATTGTTGGAGTTTGGGTATATCTTGAAGATAGAGGCAACAGACTTTGTTCAAGAATTGGATGATGACATTAGGAAAAAAAAAAAGAGTAAAGCGTGATTTTGAGGTTTGGGACCTGAACAAAGGTGAAGCTGCCATCGAGTCAGACGAGGAAGGCTGTGCATGGAGCAGGTCTAGGGAGGGCAGTTAGAAGTTCAGGTTCACACACATTGGGTTTGATGCCCATTAGACATCCTTATGGAGAGGTAAATAGGCAGTTAAGTATGTATGAGCATAGAGTCCAGGATAAATGTATAGCTACAAGTGTAAATTTTAGGTTAATAGGCATAAAGATTATATTTATAAGACTGGGTGAGATAACCAAGAAGAGAACACAAAATAGTGACAAGAACCACAGACTGAGCCCTGGGGCTGTCCTGAGAAGGACCTAACTATAGAAAAGAAGGAAGAGCCCGTTCTGTCCCAGAGTATTCCAAGCTTGCAACAGGACTAGTTGACTTACCGTTGTAATAATTACCTCCAAAGAAAATAAGTCCAGGGACATTTTCCATTTTCTGTGCCAAGCCATGATCATGAGCACCTGGCACACAATGAGAGATTCCTAATTATTGCAAATTGTTGAATGAATTATTTCAGGGCTCTGGGGGCAGGCCAAAATCTCTGGAGCCTTGAGTCCTTATTAGAGAGAACTGCTATTATAAATACATTTAGACTTCCTCCCGCTGATAACATCCAGGCACATTGGGAAGCAGATGGGTCAAGGTAGTCCCTACTTGAGACTGACCTGGAAGCTTGTAGGCATCTGCTCTTCCACCCTGATCAAGTCCATCTGGATCAACTCTCTGTGGTCCTTAAACATCTATTCTGCTGTAATCAAGCTTTCTTACATCTCAGAGCTTCTGTCTTGCGGGTCCCTCAGTCTGAACCATCTCCCCTTTGAACAGTTCACTGCCTCCCTTCGCTAAAGCTTCTGTTTAAGTCATCTCTTCAGAGAAGCCTACTAGCACTGCTCGACCTCGAAGATTACACTAGTCTTCCACTTATTGTTCTCTTTATACCCCCTATCCCCACCTGCCATTATATCATCTTATTTGTTTGGTTGCTATTAGACTGAATTGTATCCCCCTAAAATTTCTAGGTTGAAACCCTACCCGCGAGCATGGTGTATTTAGAGTGAAGAAGCAATTATGGCTAAATGAGGGCATAAGGGTGGAGCCCTGGCCCAGACGGATTAGGGTCGTTATAAGAACAGATATCAGAGAGCCAGCTCCCTCCCTCTCTGCCATATGAGAACACTGCATGCAAGCGGCCACTACAACCCAGAAAAAGCCCTCGCTAGAAACCAAATCAGCCGACGCCTTGTCTTGGACCTCTCTACCTCCAGAATTTTAGGAAATAAATTTCTATTGTGTAAGCAACCCAGTCTATGGCATTTTGTTATGGCAGCCTGAGTTGACTAATACAGTTGATTTTCTTCTGCCTCTCCTAAAACAGTCTCTTTGAAGCACAGAATTTTTTTCATTCTTTATCTCCAGTATACAGATCTAGAACAAAGCCTCGCCCATTGCAGACAAGTCATTAAATGTCAATGAATAAGTCACCCCTCTCAGATCTGGTCAAGATGTCACTTAATTAAATAATCAACGGGTTACCCACAAAGTGAAAGGATCTATGCTGAGCGTGAGTCAAAGAAAAATCACGTGATCCCCAAACCACAAGAAGCCTGCAATCTGGTTGCTCTGAGTGAGGCTGCTCAGCAAGGCTGAGAACAGTTTACTTCCCCAAACTCTGAATCCCTGTCCTGCCAGGCTCCTGAGAGAAAGGATAGAACTTCAGGTGAAACAGCCCTCATGCTAGCAGAGGTTCCAGGATGCTTTCAGTGAGAGTCATCTCCAGGCAAACAGCAGACTTTCATAGTAAATTTAGCTTCTCATCTGGGGTGAGTAGTCTGCATTTTGCTTTACAAGCCATACTCAGCAATCCTTTCCTCAGCCTTGGCCCTTGAAGAGTGGAGGAAATGATATTTCTGACCAAACCAGTTATAGGATGACAGTTTATTTCAAAGACACTTGTAGGAAAGGGTTTGGAGAGAAGCCCTGTCTCCCTTGTCAGAGGAATCCCAATTCAGGATCTTTTATCCCTGGTTAAACTCTGGCTTTGAAAAGACCCAAAGCACGCGCGCACACACACACACACACACACACACACACACACACACCCCAGAGTCAGTATATTTAGAGTGAAAGCAGTTAACACAGTGGCACATTGTGTGGAGGTTGATCTTTATTGTGACCTAACTCCATGCACTATGGACATGAGAGCCAAAATGAGCTATTTGTGGGGGAAAAGGTAATTATGGATACACAAGGCTACAAAGGAACAGAAAATAAGAAGATAAGCAATAAGAAAAGCTTTCAGAGTCTCACAGCTCAGTACTCTGTTAGGAGATAAAAGGTTTTTATTTCTGTCTCAAGCATAGGCTTGGGCAAGCCCAAGTCTTGTCCTTTGTGGTGGGCTTATGAGCAGGGCAAATGGAAAAAAGGAAATTCCTGGCAAGCCCTGGCTTGGAGATGAGACAAAACAACCTCGGTAAGTGTAATGTATTTTCTTCTTTCCTGAATCCATACGAATTTGCCCAGGAAAACTTTCTTTAGTCTTTTACTGATTCCAAAACTTATTTTAATTCTTGCCTTTCACTTCTTATTTCCTTTCCCACAGATGGTACTGGGTAAAACACAAGCCTGTAAAAGTAAAGCTTAAAAGACTTTCTTTTCTTTTTTTGGCTTTAAAATGTTTCACATGACTACATGATAGTCCCACCTCATCCACCCACACTTACATTTTCCTTCTTCCTAGCATTAATAGGTCTAAACATTTGGTTAGGCAGCAAATTTAGAAAATGGAACTTTATCATTTTCTTGCCTCTTGAAGGAATTTTTCAAATACTGAAGAGGTTCAATTCTAGGTACAATAGAGAAAGCACATTCATTTCACTCTTTTCCTTCCACTGAATGCAGCCATAAAACCTGGACAGAGTAAGTGGAGCATCTGAGGACTTGGAAGGTAACTAACTGGTAGCAGGTAGGTTGGAGAAGATGACCACAATGGAGAGTGGGTCACTTTTTCCCAGCTGGAATCCCTGGACAGGAACTCAATCAAGGCTGCCTGAAACCCAGAGTGGGCACTGAGGCATGGATGAAGAGAATGCCAGGAGAAGTGTCCTAATTCTGGCTCAAAAAGTGGAAAGGGAATTTCCAACACTGGAGAGACTAGAGGAAACCGTTATTTCAGTTATTCTTTTCTTCTCTCCATTCTCCCATTTACTTTTAGCTCCCAGGGAGTACTCAGTGCTGGTGGTAACAAGAGCATGCAGGAGCCAAAACTCTGAGAAGGGCAGGTGTTCCTCTTCCCTTCGGGTTGCCATGGTCATAGGGGCGAGACCAACGGCTGCAGCTTTGTCTGCCTCTGTGCTCCCTTCTCACAGGACTGTCTGTCACTGCATTCTCTCATTGCAGTGTTCAAAATGTCTTGAATATAATCCAAAAGTATGAAGCATGTAAAGAACCAGGAAAATCGTAACTCATTTGGGAAAGCATAATCAAGGGAATGCAACACCAAGATGACCAATAAATGTTGGAATTATCAGACAAAGATTTAGTGAAGCTATTGTAACAATGCCTCACCAAGTAAAGAATTAAACTCTTGCATAAATGGAATGATAGATAGCCTCAACCAAGAAATAGAATATATAAAGAAGAATTATTTGAAAATATTCAAACTGAAAAATATAACAACTTAAAAATAAAAACTCACTGGATAGAGTCGATAGCAAAAGAAGTTAACAATGACAAAATTGGACTTGAAGATAATTTAATGGAAATCACCCAGTTTGAATAACAATTTTTAAAAAAGATTAAAAAAATAAACAGAGATGCAGGGGCCAACAGAACAATACCAAAAAGCCTAACACTTATAACATCAGAGTCCCAGAAGGAGAGGAAGAAGAGTGTACTACAGAAAAAATATTACAAGAAGCAGCAGCTAGAAACTTTCCAAATTTAACAAGAGATATAAAATTATGGAATCAAGGAGCTTAGCAACCCTCCTCAAATGTAATACCCAAAAAATCCAGTCCTAGACACATTATAATCAAACTGCTGGAAATTAAAGACAAAGAAAAAAATATTGAAAGAAACCAGAGAAAAGCAATGCCTTCCTTATAGGGAAACAATGATTTGAATGACCACGAATTTCTCACCAGACTTCATGGAAAAGAAAATGAAACATTTTTAAAGTGCTAAAGAAAAAGGACTGTCAGCTCAGAATTCTATAACCGGTGAAAATATTCTTTAAGAATTCAGTGGGGGAGAAAGACATTCTTAGATGAGGAAAAACTAAGGGAGTTTACTGACAGCAGGCTTTTTCTTCTTCTTCTTTTTAAAATCCTCACCCACAGATATGCTTTTTGGTTTTAGAGAGAGGAAGGGGGAGAAAGAGAAACACAGATGTGACAGATGTGCCTCCCATATGCACCATGAGTAGGGATTGAACCCACAACATAAATATGTGCCCTGACCGGGGATTGAACCTGTAACCTTTTGGTGTGTGTGTGACATTCCCACCAACTGAGCCACCTGGCCAGGGCTGATAGCAGGCCTCTTCTAAAAGAACTGAGAAAGGGGTTCTGCAGACAGAAGTGAAATAATATGGATGGAAACTTACAACCTCGATATAGGAAAATTAACAGACCTGATAAATATCTTAGAAAATATGCTATTCTTCCTTTATTGAATAGTTTAACATATGCTTGATGGTTGAGTGCAAAAATTGTAACATTGCCTGATGAGGTGTTCAATGTACACAGAGCAACTACAACACAAAGCAAAAAAGGAAAAGTGTTCTTTATGGTGGAAAGGTTTCTATATTCCACTTGAAGTGGCAAAATATTGATTCTAACTAAATTTTGAAAAGCTAAGTACATGAATTTAAATTGATGAGATTCAGCAAAGCAGTGCTTAGAAGGAAATTTATAGGAAATTCTAATATTAGAAAACATGTTTTCAAATCAGTCATCAACATATCCAATTCATGAAACTAGAGAAGAGAAAAATAAACCCAAAACAATCAGGAGGAAAATAGTAATAAAAATAAGAGTACATATCAAAAAAATTGAAGACATAAAAACAATGGAAAAGTCAGAAACCTAAAGCTCATTCTTTAAAATAAGATACACGCATACATGCACACACCTCTAGCAAGACTGAAAAAAAGACACGTTATCAGTATCAAATAGGAAAAAGAGTTATTACTACGGACTCTGAAGACATTAAAAGGATAATAAAGGAATACCATGAGCAACTCTACATAAATAAGTAATTACAAAAGTGGACCAATTCATAGAAAAAAAATAAAAACTACCAACACAAACCCAAGAAAAATAGTCATATAACTATCAAAGAACTTTATTCCCAGTAAAAACTTTTCAAAAAAATTTTTTTGCAGTAGCTGATGGTTTTACTAGTGAATTCTACCAAACATTTATAGAAGAAATAACACCAAGTATACAAAATCTCTTCCAGAAAACAGAAGAGGAAGTAACACTTTCTACCTGATTTAATGAGGTCTGCAATACTCTGATACAAAAACCAAAAACTGTGCAAAAAAAAAAAAACCCAAAAAACACAACATTGCTCTGATACAAAAAACAAAGATAGTGTAAGAAAAGAAAACCAAAGGCCAATATTCCTCATGAAAAGGTATGCAAAAATCCTCCACAAAATCAAATTTAATAATATGTAAAAAGAACAATATATATCACGCCAAATGAAGTTTATCCTGTGAAGGCAAGGCTAGTTCAATGTTGAATATTGGTTCACTGTATTAAGAGTCTGAAGAGTGAAAAAATCCATGACACCAAGAACATGATCAATAAAGGAAGAAATTAATAAATTGGACTTCAAAATAAAAAACTTTTGCTCTGCAAAAAGTATTAAGAGCATGAAAAGACAAGCTACAAATTGAGAGAAAATATTTGCAAATCATATTTCCAGCACACAACTTTTATCCAGGTTATATAAAGAACCCTCAAATATCAACAATAAAAAAAACAACTCCCCTGGTCAGTGTAGCTCAGTGGATTGAGCATGGGCTTGCGAACCAAAGTGTTGCCAGTTCAATTCTCAGTCAGGGCACATGCCTGGGTTGTGGGCCAGGTGCCCTATAGGGGGTGCACAAGAGGCAACCACACATTGATGTTTCTCTCTCTCTCTTTCTCCTTTCTTTCCCCTCTCTCTAAAAATAAATAAATAAAATCTTTTTTAAAAAGTCCAATTTTTAAATGGGCAAAAGGTTTGAATAGATACTTTATCAAAGAGAATGTATAGATGGCAAATAAGCCCATTAAAAGATATTTAGCATCATTAACTATTAAAGAACTTAGTACTACAAATTTAAAACACAACTACACACCTTGTAGAATAACCAAAGTAAAAATTACCGAAACACCAAGTGGGAGCAAGGATGTATCACAACTGGAACTCTCATATTTTGCTGGTGGGAAATACAAAATGATACAAGTCCGCTGGAAAAATCTTTGGAAGTTTTCAATAAAGCTAACCACATTTATACCCATCATCTCGAGCAATTCCATTCCTGAGTATTTACCATAGAGAAATAAATATGTTCACCAAGAAAAAAAAAACCATTCTTACATAACTATTTATATAGTAGCTCTAACCATAATCACCAAAAATTGGAAGCAACCTAAATGTCCTTTAGTTGGTGAGTAGGTAAACAAATTGTGGTCCATCTACATACTGGAATACTACTCAACGGTACGATGAAGCAACTGTTGAATCACGCAACAAATTGGCTGAACTTCAAAGGCATTAAGCTGAGTGAAAGGAGCCAATGTCAGAAGGTTACATATTAAATGATTCCATTTATATGAAATATTTTACAGGACAAAATCATAGTGATAGAAAACAGATCAATGATTACTGATCTTTTAGGGATTAGAGTTGGGGAGAGAGTATCTTGACCCTGGTAGTAGTTAGGCTCATCCCACGCTCAACTTATATACATGTTAAAAGTTGTAGAACTATATTTACAGAAAAGGTCAACTTTAGTCTATGTTAATTTAAAAAATAAGACTAGACAAAGCACCAACGATTGTACTGGCAGAACATCATCATTTTACTCAATTTTCCTTTTCCATTTATTTGGGATAGTGAACAGCTCAGGCGATGTACTTTCAGATTTAATACTCTGCAAGTTTGTTCAGGCCCTATGTCCATCAGAGCATCCATGCAACTTGAGTCACCAAGGGCAGATCTGGAACAGATAGCTGTGGAAAGGAAAGGCTATCAGAAAGTTAATGACTTGGACTGATGCCGCCATTTAAAGGAACAAGGAGGTCATTCAAACCTTAATGAAAGTATTTCAGTCCGTGAGACAAGGAGACATGCCTTCACTTTAATCTGCTTTTCCTGCAGTATGTTCCAAGAGTTTGCTGGGTCTGCAAATGACCAACTTCCAGTTCTTAAGCTCATAAGAAAGAGAGGCATTGCCTTTCTATGTCCCTCAAAACAAAACTCTATATACAATGGGACTGTGTAACCAAGCCCAAAGTAGGACTACAAGTTTGTTGATTTTTTTTGTAGACTTATGCTCCCAGAGATCTTACCTGCCTTTTGTACAGTTGTCCCTAATATGAGCACATTATAGATGTTCACTTAGTGTTTATTGGATTGAATTGAGTATTAGAAAGTGGCTTTAACTTGCTAGGATCATTTTAGGATCCTTAGCTCCTGATTCAGTTAGCATAGTAGAAAATGAGAGAAAGACACCTGGTGGAAAAATGAGGGTCATGGGTGAAATGCCTCTCATGGTTAGAACACCGTGTTCCTGATCAGAATGGGGAGGCATCATCTAGAATGTCACCAATGTGCATCAGGAGAAATGGCTTTGACTCCAGCCTGGGCACCGGCTTGCCAGTGTTCACGGAGCAGAGGGCCAGGGGGACAGCACAGGCAGGTGGAGGTGGCCAGGCTGCTGTGCCACGTGGAACAGAAGGCAGTATTTTGAAAACCTCAGGAGTGACCTGGGAACTTGCTTCAGCTTGGTGTGGTTAGTTTTCAAGTTACTTTGGAAAAGCAGGGGTCATTGTAAGACTACACTTGCATTACTTCTGGAAACAGCTCAGGAACAGAGGTATCTCCAGCCTAGGCCGGCGTTGTCTCAGCATTTCTGCTGTGCTCAGCTATTTGCTCGCTTTCTCTTACTGCCCACCGCATCCTCTGCTTATGCATCAGCTTCTGGTAGCAACAGGGATACTTAACAGGAAGAGCTCTTAGAATGTTCTAGTTCCGATGGTTACAGAATTTTTACTGGGCCATAGGAATATGTCACGACCTAGCCAATGGATGGGCTGGCCCTGGGTCATAAATGTCTGTACCTGGGATCACAGAAAGTTGGGGGCTGGAAGTGGGGCAGTTCCCTTCACAAGGGTATGTGGGGTCAGGAGCTGTCATTCCAGGACAGGCTCCTCTGGAGGTGGGAGCTGGGGCTGAGAGTGCTTGGGTAACTTTCTTCTTCTTTATGTTGCACAGCAGGTGAATGGGCAGACAAAGGCAGTGGCTCTTTTTAGGCTGGCAGGACAAGCTCACAAAGGGAGACTGCAGCACGTAGCTTTTGTTGCAGCTGGGCACCCTGAGGTCCCACAGAGAGTTGGAATGTTGCTGTCTGGACCAGGGGAAGCCCTATGCTGCAGGTGTCTTTTGGGGAGACAGTGTATGTGTTGGCTAAGAACATGAGTACAGGGTGCCTTGGGTTCCAATCCCGGTATGGCCACTTGCTTTGTGATTTTGAATAAATAACTTCACCCTCTGAACTCCACTTTTCTTAGTTATAAAATGGGGATAATTCTCTCTTAAGTTGTTTAGAACAACATTGAGACCATGTTTTTCTACTACTTAAATTCCTGCCTGGCTACTCATTGTTCAGGATGACATCCCAAGTCCTTACAAAAGTGGACAACTCCCAGAACAAAGTTTATACCCTCCTCATCTCCAGGACTTCTCCCCTGTTTGGCTCCGTTGTGGCCACACTGGCCTCACAGCTATTCCTGGTGCACTCCAGGCATCTTCCTACCTCAGGCGCCTTGCACTAACTGTATCTTCTGCCTAGAAAAATCTTCACTCAGGCAGCTTCAAGATTCATCCTGTGATCAACTTCCAGTCAGTGCTGAAACACTACTGTCTCAGTGTTTCCCCTGACTACTCAGTTTAAAACTGTAACCACTCCCCTTCTTCCCTGCAGTCTAGATTCCCTTTGACCTGCCCTACTTCCCCATTCTAACTCAGTACATAATTAATTATTGATCTTGCTATTTTCTCTCTCCCACAGTAGAGTATAACCCCAGAGGGTGGGGATTTTATCTATTTTCTTCATCGATCTGGCTTCAGCACCTACAACAGGGTAGGCACAGAATAGGTGCACAAGAACTTACTGAATGAGTAAGCAAGTGTGTGTCAGTGCCTCTGGCTTCATTTCTTTCCATTGCAACCTCAACTTCTGATGATTACCTAAATTACCCTGTCACCCTCATTCATTTATTCATTTGTCTGTTTGACAACTATGTCTGTTCTGTGCTAGGAATCGGAGATAGAGCAGTGAACAAAACTAAGTCACCACCTCTTTACTAGCCAAGGAGGCAGGCAATGAATACATAAACAAGTAAGAATGTTAGGTGCTATAGGATACCTAACATATAGAATATTCCACCCTAAAATGTGACTGTAGGAGACCAGAATATGCCCACAAATACACCTGTTAGACACAAGAGTTATTTTGAGCTGATTATTTTGACAAGCAGCAGACACAGGAGAAGCTCTGAAAAGACAGTAAAAGATATCCTTTAGGAAGGGAAATCTCCATTTGCAAGGGCGTCTCCTCTCTGTACCAGGAAGGGATGGATGAGTAAATCCAGGGAGACTCTTACCAGAGTAGGAACCTACTTAAATTGGCATAACAAACCTTACTCTTGTTTACCATACCTTTCCTGGTCACCCTCCCATAACTTGCCTCCCCGAGTATTTAAGTCCAAGTTCTAAACCACCTCTTTGAGTTATTTGTCCCTGAGTTGCCCCCAGGTATGTATGAGATACACATGTTAATAAACTTCTGTTTATTTTCTCTTGTTAATCTGTCTTTTGTTACAGTGGCATGGTTGGCATGTGGCTGCACTTATCTGACCAAGCAGCAGGCAAATAAAGTTAAGCCTGCCATCGCCACGCTTACACCTGATCAGCTGCACTCTGTTGGAGGTGCTCGGGCCCACGCACAGACTCTGGCACTGTGGGTCTATTGTTTCAACTCCTGGCTGGGTTCTCAGCACTGTTCCTGCTGCAGTTAACTCCTCGCACTGGCCACAGCAGCTATTCCAAACATTCACACGTCACTGAACCAAAAATAATGTTAGCAACAATAGCAACAACTAACATGTTTTCACACTTTCTATGGCACAGGCAACATGCTAAGTTTTTTTCCATACATCTATCTTATTTCGTTTTCATCTAAAACACATACGTTTGGTACTGTTGTTTTATAGATGA
This sequence comes from Glossophaga mutica, assembly GCA_039655065.1. Taxonomy (NCBI): domain Eukaryota; kingdom Metazoa; phylum Chordata; class Mammalia; order Chiroptera; family Phyllostomidae; genus Glossophaga; species Glossophaga mutica. Next base: position 84,257,873 of record CM077304.1, read on the forward strand.
GAAAACTAAAGCTTAGAGAGGTCAAGCAACTTGACCAAGAACCCTACTCATAACAGGGGGAGCTAAGAGGGGGAGTCCAAAGCCAGGCGGTACTCACCTACTCCCATTCCAGCTCCATCCTTGCTGGCAAACTACCTCACCTCATCCCCTACTTCATTGGCTCAGAAAACCACAAGTACGGAGGCGGTCAGACCTGAAAGCCCTCAGATTACCGACACAGCTACCAGCCAAATTTCCTCAAATCTAAAAGACTATTAATTATAAGAGGCACCATCATTCCATGTAACCTCATAATGTTCAAATTAAATTATGAAACAATATTAAGACAATTCCCATATAAGAGATGTTTTAAGGTAAAAATAAACTGTTGAAAAATTAATGATTTTTTTAGCATTTAAAAAAATTATCTTCAATTACAGTTTGTGTTAAATAGTATTTTGTATTAGTTTCAAGTGTACGGCATAGTGGTAAGGCAGTCATATACTTTACAAAATGTTCCCCCCGATATTTCCAGTACTCAGCTGCTGCCAGTTATAGTCATTACAATATTTCAACTACATTTCCTATGCTGTACTAATAATTTTTTAAATATGGCATCTCCACACCCATCAAAACCTCTCCTCTTCCTGTGTCAAAAGATGAGGTGTCTCTCCTCAATAGGGACATTTTTTCTCCTTCTTGACTTTTTTCCATTGATTTTTTTTCCTTTCTTTCTGGTGTTTTCAACTCTACCTCTCTTGGACTAAAAACATTTTCAGATCTTTTCATCTTGAAAAGCTGACCAATGCTGTATCCTCCTCTAGCTATTATTCCATGTTTCTTTTTCTCTTATTTCTTCTTCCCATGTCTTGTGTTTACACTGAGACCTGTGAAGACTGAGACATCAGCTATCTGGGTCCTTATTATGAAGCCTAATATTTATTTGCAATATTTTTGTCATGAGCATGTGTTGTTGTGGTTTCTCTCTGCTCAACAAACATTCCATCGGGGAACCATTTCCCGCACACCATCCCACTGAAACCCTGTTCACTGTATGTATTTCAGGAGCACTGGTGCCCCGATTCCTTCCTCCAAGAATGGGCACGTGCTCCAGGCCTGACCAGAATCTACATCAAGGTTCACATTGGTCTCAGGTTGAAACAGGAAGCGTATATCACCTAAGCCAGATCGTCAGAATTTTGCCCTGAACTTTTCTCTTGGAGGTCTCAGGAGAGAGGTCCTCTAGCAGCCAAGATTGTCCTTGAAGTATGGTGGCCATTTGTTCACCATGTGGAAGTAGTTTATGTAAAAAACAGAGAAAAATAGGGATCCCTCATGTCATTACATGATCTTCTAGATCCAAAGGTGCCTAAAACCAGGCTACTCCTAGATGTTTCAGGTATGTGAGCTATTACTAAATTTCCTTTTTGGTCATTGCTGATTGATTTGTGTTTCTGTCACTTGCAATCTAAAATTCTAATGCATTGTCTGTGTTCTTTTATGTGATGGTCAGTCAAGTGTGACTACAAGAGGAGACATAGGAGAGGCACACAAAAAAATTCATCATACTCACAGGTCTGGACAGAGGCTTAACGCTCACCACACGAGGTCACAGGGGAAGGCTCCAGGATTTATTCAGGTGGCAGAAGACTGGAGCGAGGGAAAAGCTGAGGCTGGAGACTTTCGAGTTTGGGTGGAAAGGGCAAGACAGTGCAGGGCACACTGTCCAGGATTGGCCAGTTTGAATAATTTCGGTGGGCTCTAAAGTACAAGTGTAGCTGATCTTCTAAAGCCTGACATGTGAACTAGAATGATTAAGCCAAGGAATGTCCCAGGGGTGAGGGTGAGTCAGTTTGTGTATCAGAGACATGCTCCCAGCTGATTCCTTTACTCTAAGAATTTGCTAGCCTCAGGAGGGGTAGCCTCTTCCTAGCCAAAACTTTTTTATTCAAGATGTCAAATCATCATAATATAGAGAAAATAAAAAACTACGTACACTGTTTAAAGATTTACAGTTTTCACAGAGCTCTCATATGCATTATGTGTGTTTTACTTGATTCCATAGTGTTGAGGGGAGTGGTGTATCTTTGTCTTGCTCAAAGGTAGACTGGTGGGAATTAACACATTCTAGGCATATAACAGGTGCTCAAAGATATTTGTTGAATGAAATGAGCATCATATATGTTCTTACTTACTCCATATAAATCAAGATACAGCGATCAGAGAGCTAGCAGCTGGAGATTTCTGTTCCGTATTTGAGTGGGATTTGAATGGACTTGGTTAAGGGGTATGGTGAAAGCCTAAACTGGCAGGAGGCAGAGTGGGATAGATTTAGATTACAATGCCACTGTCAAATTCATGCTAGTCATTTTTCTGGGGTTCTAAAGCAGGTCTTAACTGTCTTTCCCTCAATTTTTACTCCTTTATAATCCACTACCTGCTCCACAGCCACAGTAATCTTATAGTGTCAGATCTGATCCTATTATTCTCCTGCTTTAAATGCTTTAATGGTTTCCTTTACTTACAGGAATAAAAACCCAAATTCTCAACATGTCATATAAGGTCCTTATGATCTGGCTGGCCCCTGCTCGTCCTTTAGTTTCATGTCTTCCTGTCCTTCTCTGTGTTCTCTGTGCTCCAGCCAAGTAGCCTTTTTTCCATTCTAGAAAAATACAGTTCTCTCCGAACATAAAGCTTTGCTCTGCTACTTCCTTCACTCCTTATCTAGTCATTTCCTCTTCAATAGTAAGTTCTCAGTTTCAACATCATTTTCACCAGAGCTTTCCCTGTGTTTTCCTACCCCACTCTTATTCTAGATTGGTCCCCTGTTTTCCACTTTTGTCCCTGTGTTTTGATTTAATAGCACCTGTCAGTTTGTTATGGTTATTAAGTGTGGACTCTCCAAAAGACTACCAGCATAAGCTATTGATCACATAAAACTTAGAAATGCCTCAGAATGGGCATGTCAGGAGCTGATATTTATAGGTTTTTGAGGTCTAGACTCAAGTAATTTTAAGAGGATCTAACTGAAATCAGGCAAAGTTCTTTATATAATAATTTCAGGTTGGTGAATTTAGAGTGAGATCAGAGTCTAATCTTTAATTTTTTATTTGCTAATTACAGCCGATATTCAATATTATATTACTTTGAGGTGTATAGCGTGGTGGTCAGACATTTATATAACTTACAAAGTGATCCCCCTGATAATTCTAGTACACACCTGGCACCACACATGTTTATTACAATATTATTTGTTTTATTTTTGTAATTGATTTTGAGAGAGGAAGGACTAAGGGAGAGACAGTGATTTGTTGTTCCACTGATTTATTCATTCACTGGTTGCTTCTCGTATGTGTCCTGACCAGGTATTGAACTTGCAACTTTGGCATATCTGGACAATGCTCTAACCAACTGAGTTACTCGGCAACGGACTACCCTATTATTGAATATCTTTTTTCTTCTGTACTTTCTATCCCTGTGACTACTTTATAAGTGCCAATTTGTACTTCTTAATTCTTTCACTGTTTTCACCTCGCCCCTTAATCCTCCTTCCATCTGGCAACCATCAGTTTGTTCTCTGTAGCTACAAGGTTGTTTCTGTTGTGATTGTTCATTTATTTTGTTTTTTAAATTTCACATATAAGTAAAAATCATTTGGTAATTGTCTTTCTCCCTCTGACTTATATAACTTAGCATAATAGCCTCTAGGTTCATCCATGCTGTTACAAAGGGTAGGATTTCATTCTTTTTTACGGCCAAGTCATAATCCACTGTATTTGTACACCACATCTTCTTTATCCAACTGTCTATCGATGGGCACTTAGGTTGCTTCCATATGAAATGTACTTCTTCATCTCTTATTATAGCCTTTGTTTTAAAAATCTATTTTTTCTGATGTAAGTATTGCTACTCAGTTTTTTTTATTTGTGTGAAATATCTTTTTTCATCCCTTTACTTTCAGTCTGTGTGAGTTTTTTGATCTGAAGTGGGTCTCTCGTAGGCAGCATATGTATGGATCTTGTTTGCTTCTCCAATCAATAATCCTATGTCTTTTGATTGGAGGATTTAATCCATTTACATGTAAAGTAATTATTGATAATTGTGTAGTTATTGCCATTTTATTATTCATATTTTTCTTTTCTTCTTTTCTTTCTCCTCCTCCTCCCCCACCTCCTCCACTTCCTCTTACTCCTCCTGTCTGCCTCCTCTTCCTCCATCTCCTCCTCTTCTTCCTCCTCCTCCTTCTTCTCCTCCTCCTCTTTCTTCTTCTTCTTCTTCTTCTTCTTCTTCTTCTTCTTCTTCTTCTTCTTCTTCTTCTTCTTCTTCTTCTTCTTCTTCTTCTTCTTCTTCTCTTCTTCTTCTTCTTCTTCTTCTTCTTCTTCTTCTTCTTCTTCTTCTTCTTCTTCTTCTTCTTCTTCTCCTTCTTCTTCTTCTCCTTCTTCTTCTTCTCCTTCTTCTTCTTCTTCTAGTTCTTCGTCTTCATCTTCATCTTTGTCTTCTCCATTTAACATTTCTTATAATACTGGTTTGGTGGTGATGAACTCCTTCAACTTTTTCTTGTCCAGGAAGCTCTTTGTCTCTCCTTTGGTTCTAAATGGTAGCCTTTCTGGGTAGAGTAATGCTGGTTGTAGGTCCTTGCATTTTATTGCTTTGAGTACTTCATGACAATCCCTTATGGCCTGCAAAGTTTCTGTTTAGAAATCAGCTGACGATCTTATGGGAACCCCTTGTAGGCAACTGTCTTTTTCTTGCTACTTTTAAGATTTTCTCTTTGTCTTTAACCTTTGGTATTTTAATTAGGATGTGTCTTAGTGTGGGCCTCTTTAGCTTCATCTTGTTTGGGACTCTCTGCATTCCCTGGACTTGTGTGTCTAGTTCTTATGTCAGGTTCAGGAAGCTTTCCATCATTATTTAGTCAAATATATTTTCAATTCCTTGCTTTCTCTTCTGCTTCTGGTAACCTTATGGCGGGAATTATGTTATGCTTAAAGTTGTCCCAGAGGTCCCTTAAACTATCCTCATTTTTTAAAATTTGTTTTTCATTTTGTTTTTCTAATTGGATGTTTTCTGCTACCGTGTCTTTCAAATCATTAATTCAATTTTCTGCTTCATCTAATCTGCTATTGATTCCATCTAATATACTCTTCATTTCAGTTATTGTATTCTTTATTTCTGACTGGTTCTTTTTTTATGGTTTCTATCTCTTTATGTAAGTTTTCATTAATGTCATCTACTCTTCTCCTTAGTTCATTGAACATCCTTATTAGCAGTGTTTTGAACTCCGCATCTGGTAGATTGCTTGCCTCCATTCTTTTTTAGTTCCTTCTCTGGAGTTTTGTTCTGTTCCTTCATTTGGGACATAGTTACTTGTTTCCTCATTTTGACTGCCTCCCCATGTGTGTTTATATGTATTAGGTGGATCTGTTCCATCTTTCAGTCTCAGCAGGGTGGCCTTATGTTGAGGTGTCATGTGGGGCCTAGTGGTGCAGACTCCCTGGTTACATGAGCTGGGTGCTCCAGGGGTGCCCCCTGTGGAGGTTGTGCATGCCTTTTTGTTGTAGTTGTTTTGTTTTCAGTTTAGCATGTCAGTAGCTGGGATTGACTCTCAAGCTGACTGGTTATGAGGACTAGCTGTGACTCCAGTGGATAAGCTGGGGTACTGAGGCTGACCCCATGGAGTGGGATTCACTTTAGTAGCACTCTGGTGCCTGCTGAGTCCATCCTTTGGGTGTTTTGTTTGTGGAGCTAATTGGATGGTGCTCTGGTGTGGTCTGAAGCTGGCCACTGTGTGTATTAGTTCTGGGTCCTCTTGGGAGGGGTTCTGGTGCAGGCCAAGGTCAGCAACTGCCTGTTCCCAGACCAGGGACACCTAGTAGGAGCTACAAAATGATCTGTGGTTGGCAGCTGCCTATGCCGTACTAGGTAGGCACCTGGGAGACACTGTGCTGTGAACTGAGGCTGATTTCCCCTAGTGCCAGGGGCCACTTAGAAAGAGGTTCAGGCATGCCAAACCAGCTGCTGCTTGTTCAGTTTAGGTGGACTTTCGAGAGATTTTAGAAAAGTTCACAGTGGGGACCGAGGCTAGCAGCTTCTGAGGAGTAGCTGCTGAAAAAGTTTTGGGTTGGTGCTCCTGTTGGGTAAGGTGGGTTCTCAGGGATTCAACAGGGTGGGGCAAGTTTGTTGGAGACTCAGATGTTGGTTCCTGTCTGCACCTACAAACTGGGTGTGGAGAGGGCTCAATAAGGGAACAATGGTTTCTACCAGTACTTCTGTCTGCACCCGCTGGCTAAGTAGGGTGGAGAGATTTACAAAGGAACAATGGCACCTGCCAACATTTTAATCCTGGACAGAGCTGCCCCTCCAGCCCTCACCCTGAAACCAGACAATTCAGTTCCTTGTTATATGTCCCTGGTGCTTTTTGAGCTGCTGCCCCAGTGCTAGAGCTCAGAATGAGTGAGTCTGTCACTGAGTAATTTCATGGGTCCTTTAAGAGGAACACCTGGGACTCCAGAAGCCCTCCGTCTAACCTGCAGAGAACCCCCACTGGTTTTCACAGCCAGATGATGTGGGGACTCCTGTTCCTGGCACTAAGGGACGAAACTGGGGAGCCTAGTGTGGGGCTGGGCCCCCTTGCTCCTCACTGGGGACCTCTGCAGCCAAGACATCCCTCCTGATTTTTAACCACCACATATGGGTGTGTGACCAGACCATTTTGCATCCCTGCCCCTCCTACCAGTCTCAGCATTGCTGCTTCTTTATATCCTTAGTTATAGGAGTTCTGTTCAGCTAGTTTTCAGGTTGTTCTCAAGGGTGATTGTTTTATAATTTAGTTGTAATTTTGATGTGGTTGCAGGAGGCAGTGAGCACAGACTCCACCACCTTGACCGGAAGTCTTGAAGCAAACTTGAACACTTGTTTGATGAGCGAGAAATTTGCCAATTAAGTGATCTATTTTCTTGAGAAGTTGACTGTTTGAGCAGCTAGATTTCAGGTATATTGACCTTTTGGGATGTTTCTTAAACAAACAATAAAGGTATTTTTTGGTATAGAGCCTTAGCTCCCTGGGCAAGAATTGCTGAACCAAATAATGAAATCATATTATGTCAGTGGCCATATTCCCCAGGTAAGAAATATAAATATGAACAATATTTATATTTCTTCATCAATAGCACTTGTGGCAATTAAAACTTTAAATTTGATTAATTAATGTCCATTTCTGCCAGTAGACTGTTTGCTCTGTAAGGGTGGGTTCCATACCAGTTTTGCTTCCCATTTTAGTTCCTGTGCCAGTCACAGCACCTGGTTCATAAAAAAGTATTCAGCTAATATTTGTTACTATTGAATGAGACTTTGGACAATAGACTTTGGATGGGGGGATGGAGAAGAAAGCAGAGATTAGTTTGTCTTCAATCCAATGTTAAAATGGTTCCAGTAATGCTGAGGAAATACATTTAGAAGGGAAAGATAAGAAGTTTCACTTTGGGAAACTGAGTTTCATTTCCAACAGGAAATACACATCTGGAATACAGGAAATATAAAAGCTAGGGCAGTATATGTAAATTTTATTAATTTTTTTCTCAGTACGACTTAAAAATCAAAGTCACACAGAGCCTTTGGATGACTATCATTGCTATAAACCTGACTTTGTTGAAGAAAAATCCTCCTAAAATCCATCTAGATTAAAAGTTTTATTCAGTCAGTCAAGGGCAAGACTAATGAAAATATACTAGGTAGTAAAGATGATAATAAATACAGACATAGCACCTTCTGCGTGCCATGCTCTCTTATAAGTGCTTTTCCTCCATTAACTCAGTAAACCTCATAATACCTCTATGAGGTAAGTGCTATAATCATCTCCATTTACTAACACAGAGTCGAAGAATTGAGCAAAAGCTGCTGCTTGCCACTACATAAAAAAGCTACATTAACATAACTTTCTATTCTGGGAAGTTTTTGCCCAAGAAGATAAAGGTGCAAAAATATCTGTTTCGGAAAACATCATGAAAACTTCTTTGTCTGAAGAATAGATAATACAATGGAAAACTAGATTGTTTATCAAAACGTTGTTTAACCCTGAAACACCAATCCAAAAGAACCTATGCACCCCAATGTTCATAGCAGCACAATTTACAATAGCCAAGTGTTGGAAGCAACCTAGATGCCCATCAGTAAATGAATGGATCAAAAACCTGTGGTACATTTACACAATGGAATTCCATGCAGCAGAAAGAAAGAAGGAGCTCCTACCCTTTGTGACAGCATGGATGGAACTAGAGAGCATCATGCTAAGTGAAATAAGCCAGGCAGTGAAAGACAAATACCATATGATCTCACCTTTAACAGGAACCTAATCAACAAAACAAACAAACAAGCATAATATAACCGAAGACATTGAAATTGAGAACAGGCTGAAAGTCACTAGAGGGGAGAGGGGAGGGAATTTCAGGGGAAAAGGGGAAGGATTTACAGGAACAAGTATAAAGGACACATGAACAAAAACTATGGGGGGTGGAGATGGGAGGGAGGTGTGGAAGGCTGGGGTGGTGGGTTGGGGTGAGAATAAAAGACAAAAAACTGTACAAGATCAACAATTAAAATAAAAATAGAAAAAAAGTGTTGTTTAATCACGGAGAGTCACTTTACAACCCACTCCTGTGAAACTATTATATCACAGCTTGGCCCAGTCACAAGCAGGTCTTCACACTGAAAAATCTCATCTGAAATTATATTGCCTAAACCTTATAAATGTCTATCCTTGAAATCCCCCTGAGACACACTAAGATTATGTCAAGATGGTGCTTTTTTCACTGCGCTAAGCAATAAACTTGGCTTTGCTTGACAAATGGGTTATTTTAGTGGTCTTTTCAGGGAATCAGCAGTTAATAGAACCAAAAGATTAATACTTTGTGCCCAGTGTTTTGCTAATGTGTTCCCTGATTTTGTGTGGAGAAGGAAGGAAGACCAGGATTTACTACTGAAAAGGATACCTACCTCACTTGAGTAAAGAAAATTAAGTTTTAAGAAAATTAAGGCAGAATTCTTTGTACCTGTTTCAGAGGTCAGCATAACACTAAACTGAATTAAATATAAACCTAGACTAAAAAAGACACTTAACTGAGTATTGCCAAAAACACTGGCCCGGTGAATTTTCCATTTGGAGGTTAGAATGGGGAAGGTCCCAGCTACTGTTGGGCACAGAGATTGAAAGCAATGGCTTTAGATTCAGACATAGGTTTAAAGTCTGGTGTCACCATTCCTAGGGATTTGACTTTGAGCAATAAACTTCCCAAACCTCAGAATTTCACCTGTAAAACAGAAATAATGTTAGTACCCACATCGCAGAGTTAATACAAGGACTGAATGGGACAGTGTGTGCCAAGAGCTTAACATTGGTGGTATTTACTGCTATTATCATTCACTACAGGATTGATTTTAGGGCTTGGGAAAAGGGAAGATAAGATCAGAGCTATACTTCAAGGGGATTGCAGAATTCAGAGAAAAGAAACAAAGATCTTGCCAGCTGAAAATTCAGGATTGGATTTTCCTGTAGCCCTCTAGTGTTTTTCTAGGTATGGTGGTCACAGAGGCTAGAGGGGCAATTCCCCAGCGAAACTCTCTTTCCACTTAACATTAAAGCACTGTTTACCTCCCAAGAGCGTTGCCTAGGCAGAGCTAGGACTGTAGCAGAAACTTGACCTAAAAAGCTTAAGAACTTAGAACCCTGAGAGAGAGAGATATGAAATCTGGCAACAAGAAATACCTAAATTTTTGTTTTGGTGGGGATATGCAGAAGATGAGTACTGCTGTGTTCTAGATGTTATTGCTAGTGATGCAAATGAACGTGAACTCACTGAGCCCAAGGTTGTTCTTTTCTAAATTTGCTTATTCACCTGCCAAGTGAGCCTTGCTCAGAAGCATGGTGAGGAGGCATTAAGTGAGCCCAGTATTTATTGCAAACCATAGCAGTTTCACATCTGGCTTCCAAAGATGAATAATCTTGGGGAGGGAGGCCATTTTCTCATTATTTGTAGAACTATAGAGCTAAAGACTACTTTGTATCTACCATGTGACTCTAGGGGCTTCTGCTTTGCATGCATTTTCTCATTTAATCCTCACAGAACTTTCTAGTTATTATTTTTCCCATTGTTAAACTCTTATTTGATTTACTTGTGTTTTCTTATTAAGTACTTACCAATTTGTGAAAGAATCCTGAGCCCCAGAAAATTCAATGCTTTCTAAACAGACAGGAGAGATGTGGTGTTTGACTGCATTTGCAAGCAGAGTACAGCAGAGAGAATCAACAATAACACATTCAGAGTAGAAGCAACAGGACAGACGGATTGCAGGTTTAACATGAAGGGCTAACAACCTCTATTTTAACTGTTGCCATAAGTAGTAACTACACATTCAGGGAAGGGCCTCTAAGTATAAAGAGTATCTTGAGGATGATCTTGAGATTATGAGACTGGAAAAGGTTAACTATTTTCTGATTCCAATGTTCAGTTGGGAAAATTGGACAGTTTTCCAGACTGCAAATAAATATTTGGAGTAAGGTTACAAGTTGTGAAGTGGAATATTGTATGTATATTTTCATACCCACCTCCAATTTTATTTTGTATGACTTGATTTTTAAGTTAACACTATCTCAAGAAGCAATCCACATGGGATTTAATAATTCTAATTCCATCTCTCAATCTCTTTATGAGTAATAGGAGAGTGATTTACTTCTGTGCTAGTTCATATCAACCCTTTCTCAGAACCAGTCAAAATATAAATAAAAGTTCTTCAAAAGTAACCACAGGGCAACAAGAGAAAACATGCCAGTGTTGTGAGGTAAACATACCTCCTTTCACAAATGGTCTAACTTGTTAGACTGTGAATTTCCACGTTTCAAGCCTAAAGGATTCATTAAGCAATTTTAAAAAAGAAACACCACCTTAGAAAAAATGCAATTTGCTGAACTCTCCTCATACCTCCTTCAACACAACTTCCCAATCATTCCTGCTCACTTGCACAAGTTTGAAGAAATCAGAGCAAGATTGTTAGATGGAAGTCTTTAGGACATAGGTGGGATTTGAATTTGGTCTTGCATGTGTGAGTGGGGTGAGGCAGGGAGCAAGGATGGCGGTTCGGAGTGCTTAGCATGGTCAATAGGCTATTTTGTCTGAAGGGGGAATTATGGCTGTTGGGCCCTGATGATAGGTGCAATGCTGTCAATTTGCTGGTGTGCTTTCTAAAGAGGGCCACTAAAAATGGGGCCAGAGGAGTGGCTTCCTTTGCTGCTACCTCTGCAGTCTAGCCACACTTCTCACTGTTCTGTTCTCCTTTCCGGCTGGCAGGCCGGTAGAGGCTACAGTATCAAGGGTCTTTCTTACTTCCTGGTTTGGTCAATGAGGTGCTTGTAAGAGATCCGAGGGGGCGGGGAGGTGGGTGATAGGAGGGAACTTGCTTTCTAGGCTCCCTTCTTGTAGGGTCAGCCTGTGTTGCTGCAGCCCACACAAGAATTGCACAACTTCCCTTGAAAGTTGTTGAATTTGAATGGTTTTTCTTCCTTGAGTCCTGTCCCTCCTGAGGGGAAGGTAAATTCTTGTCCTTAAGTCCCATGAGATAACTCTGTTTTCTTCAGTAAACACCACACTCACACACCCACAAACACACTTTTTTTTTGTCAATTTAAACACATTTGAGCCAGTTTTTTTCTTACTTGTAGCAAAGAGATGTAACTAATAGAAGTATTCAGAGTGTGTATCAGACTTCACATGACTAATTGTGTTTAATCCTCTCAACTACCCTGAGAAGTAATTTTCTTGTGACTCACATCTCTCTTGGCTTGTAAGTTCTTTCCCTCGAAGTGTCCCTTAATTTTTTCTGGGTGTCCCCAAAGGAATGCCTCAGACTTTCCCATAAACCAGTCTGCCAGCCTCAGTCACCATTAGTTTGTTCTGTTTTTTTTCCCCCACTTGCAGACATCACTACACAATGTGAAAATGACAATATCTACATCCAATATCTCACCACTGGATGCTGCTAAGTGTTCAGGTCCTTGGAGTATTCAAACCTCTCTGAGTTTGGTGAGGAGATAGGGAGGATGTCTCTTCTCCTGCAGTGTCAACTCAGCCCTTCAGCAGCTCTTCATGTGGCCAGAGGCTCAGCAAGTGTCCCGATGAGATCTATGAACTAGTGGCAGAGCTTTCCTACTGTGCATCACAGCACAGATGTGAACCTCAAAGGTACAGGGGGTATTGACCTTCCTGGCCCTCGGGGCAGGCTGGTGGGGACTGGGTGCTTGGAGCCCTAGCACTGTCACTTACCCTTGAGCAGTCTTATTTCATCAGCCCCAGTGTGGCCTACAGATACTGTCATCTTCTGTAAACACCACATCATGAATCCAGCCAGCCACATGAGCTCCCTTCCCTGTGCCAACCACAGGGTTACAAGTCCAAACGGGACCAGATCAACACTAGAAATTATGCATTACTTGCATGCTTGTCATTCCTGCTTCACGGTCTCTTTTCTTTGTTAGAAAACAAAACTTGCAAGCAAGCCAAGAAACAGAGATGGTGGGGGGTGTGTATGTGTATGTGAGTGAGTGGGATGTATTATTAGAGAATAAGAAGGATATGGTGTATGCTCTCATTAGGCAGCCAAAATGCCCTGTTATATACACCATCCCACTCTAACCAGTAAAGAAATAGTCTTTTACAGGTACGTCACCTACCCGAGGTCACATATTAAAGGACAAAGCTGAGATTCCACTCCAGGCATGTCTGGCTCCAGGGACACATGCTTGATTCCTTACTATTGCCATATCCCTTCTTCTCAATGTTCCACCAGTTAGGATCGAGACCCTCCAATCTCCATTTAGAGAACAAGTTCTGAGGCAGCCATGAGGTGTACTCTCAGAACTTCCTTCAACAGGGAACTGTCCCAGGGAGTTCAGTCAGGCCACTGCCTCCAGCTGCAGCAACTTTGGGTTTGGAGCAATGTTTGGGGCAAGGACGTGCTCTCTTTGGGATGAGCTTGGCATGATTACTAGAGCCTGGCCATCTCTGCCCAGTTTGGGACTCCCCTATAGAAAATCTATGAGCTGGAGCTCCCCACTGGGTGGGCCAGGGTGGTCTCAGAGCTGTGCTGCCATCCTCAGCCTCAGAGCTAAGGCTCTTCCCACCTGATGCTCTGTTCTTGCCCCTCTCGTAATGCCAGGCACACACAGTCATCGGTGTGGTCTAGAGGCTCACCCTGCTCCTTCTGCCCCCTCACCCGTTTATCATTCATAGGCATAATCCCTGATAGATCTCTTGCACCCCTAACTCTTTCATTACCTGTTCCCTGACATAAGATTCCTGAGAGAATTGTCATAATTCTTCATAACTTAAGGATAAACATAATTCTGTTTATCCTCCATAACACTTAGTGCAGGGCTATGTACTATTTTGGGGTTGGGGGGATGAGCAAGCCTTTTTACATGTGGCAAATGGGTACTTTCAATGTCTTTTTATACTAGTTCTGGAGAAGCTTGGGGCCCAAAGGTCCAGTATGATACAGGTCAAGGACAACTCAGCATCAGACTCACCTGAAGATTTTGTTTAAATGACAATTCCTGGGCCCTCCACTCAAAGATTCTGACTCGGAGGCATATAGGGCCAGGACCCTTCATTTTTAGTGAGCACCCACAGTGGATTCTGAGCCAGGGGTCTTCAGACCACATTTGAAGAACACAACCTTTGAGAATGACTATTCAGCTCCAAAGGTCTCCCTTTTCTCCATCACTACCATATTTGGTGGTGTAGTTGATTGTCCCTGTGAATTCAGAAGAATCTTGGCATATTCTACAACCAGGATTTTTCCATCTCCTGAATATGTTCCATTCTGCGTTTAAAAATGAATAGGGCTACAAGGGTAGAGTGCGAAGATTGCCTTGAACCCGGAAGAGATGTAAATTGGTGGTGTTACCAGCTGACATCTGGATATGAACTGGGATTATAAAAGGTAAGCTGTTAGCCTTATTTCACAATGTTGATTGCTAGCAGGTGAATCATTATGGCCATGGTGGTTCAGTTTAGTACAGCCCTGTCCTTTTGTTATCCCAGCAGAATGTCTTCTTTTCATCCCTTAACTTTCCTTCAAGGGTAATCTCAAACATCACTTTCTGACTCTTTCAAGTGCACATCTACTTTCAACATCTCATTGTTCCTGACACTTCATTTCATGGGTATATATTATATTTAAATTTCTTACTTTATGTATCCGCCCCCCATTTGCCTGAAAATTTTTTGTGAGTGAAGTCAACTTCTTTTCATCTCTTCATTCCAATGCCTACCCCAGGACCTAGCATATGGTAGGAGCTCAATTGCTGGAACGAAGGACATGAATGGGTAGATGGAAACAAGGGAGAATGGGAGGGTGGAAGTAGGAATAAACCAAAGGTGAACAGAGCCCTTTGACTCAGTGCTTCACTTCACTTGACTTCCAGCACCCATGTCCAGTATCACTTTCGCTTAAAAATAAATGATTATGTCACAGAAATATAGAACTACCTTCTTCATAGTTTCAACTGATTTAAATGTATTTCAAGCAAATTAAAAAAAACTTATGAGAACATTTTTAACAAGTAAAATGAAACAAAAATTTCCTAGTCAAGATGAAAATTTAGATTGTAGGAGGAAATGTGAGGTAATGGGCTTCAAAATCAATTAGTCTGAGGTTAAAAATCCCACTTTACTACTTACTGGTTGTGTAGTTTTATGTAAAATTGGACTAATAATGCTTACATCATAACAGTTGTATAAACCCAAACCAAGTGCCTGACATGTAGAAGGGACTCAGCAAATATTAATTATCTTCTTCCTCTTTCACCAAAATTAAATTGAATCCTTGTACTTGGAGAGCAAACCCATGCCATCATCATTATTATTTTTTAATTTCTAAATGCGTATACTTGGGTTAGATGCTCAGTAAGCACATGTCAGATGAATGAGAACATCGTTTTCTGGCTCTGGGTTATCTCAAATTCTAATTTTAGTTCGCTTCAGTGTTAGGAAGCAAATTTAAAAGCATAGCAACACGACTCACAAGATTAAGATTTTTCTATCCAGAAATCTTGATTTAAATCTTCAGTGGTTGACTTCTGAGAAGAGTGCAAATGTTGGCATTATCTTTTTTATTAGCAATTTGTAAAGAACCGGGATCTCACACAGCTCTGTGCAGCTCAAAGATGTACCGAGCAAAGAATAAATTTCCTGCCCACACAAACTCAAGGCAAAAACCCACAAGCTGTCTTATATTATTCTGACAGCTTGAGCAAGTTTTCTTCTTTTTCTCATAAAGCAACTTGACAAAATTATAAGAATTTTCCACTGTGCAGAATTTTTACTTTGTGGGGTTGTTAAAGCTGGTGATGTATTTGTTTTAGGAGAGACTAAAGACTCCGAGTTATAGACATTTACAGATCTCACCCCACCAATTCAGCACATGAAAATTCCTTTTTTAAGTCTTCAGTTACCAGTGATATGATCTGGCCTGGGTCCGCTCACAGCCCTGTTGGAGGTACACTTCACGGGATTCAAGTGCTTTGTACTCACAGCTGTCATGTACTCCAAACTGTGGTCCAGGTCAAAAGGGACCAGTCCTTCAAACCCCACTGGAGCCCACCTCTTATTTAAAATGGACTGCCATGGGCAAAGGGATTCAATAGAGGTCATTCTGCTTCCAGCCCCCTATTGGAATCCATCAGTATAGAACCAAGAAGGCTTTAGAAATCTAATACGCTCAGTGAAGCTAAGTACTAGGCCAAGACCAAGGAGACTCAACTGTTGAGCATTAATTCTGCTAGAGGCACTTATTATGTAGTTATATGTCTATTTTATTTATACTCTCTCTTCAAAAGGAATATAAATCCGCTTATGGGAAAACATATAGGTTAAGTGGGGATACTATACAATAGAAAATACAGACAAAATCAGAAGAAGGGGGTGTACACAACGCATGAGCTACAGTGCGCTTGCTAGCCATGGGGTGCAAACCCAGTTGGAAATTCCTACCAGCCAGTGGATGATAACTCTGTGCATCTCAGTGTCCAAAAGGCAAAAGCAAACCTGCTGCCCTGAAACACAGTAACATCTGGTATTGGGACTCAAAGGAAGTGTCTCCCCCCATAACTTTGTGAGGGGTGAGGAGGAGTTGCAGTGTATTATGCAACAGCCCAGACGTGCTTGAATGTGACCTTGTCAATGCGGTCTCAGGGCTCATTCTTCAGGGCCCTATCTACAAAGAAAAATAGCAGAATGGGAATCAAATTATTACTTGATTAAAAATGCTCACCACTCAATATTCCCCCCCAGGTCAAGGCTGTCTGGTACAAATCACTTTGGAGCAAAGTTAAGGCTTAAAGAAGTCAGGTCTCCCATCTCCTCCTGAAAATGCACATGTAGGTGTGCCTACAAAATGGAGTCAGGTCCACCAAATTATCTGAGTCTGCTTTCCTCTCCTGCCACATGGAGTGGGAGAAAAAAACAGGGCATTCATAGCTAACCTCGGAAGAAGGATGATGTCAGCTGTGTAATGAACCACCCCGAATGTAGTGGCATAAAACAATAGCAGTCTGTTATTACTATTGTCTGTCATAGTTCTGAGGGTTGACTGGGCTCAGCTGAGTGCTTCCCACTCAGAGTTTCTCACACTGTTGCAGTCAGATGGTAGCTGGGGCTGGAATCATCTCAGAGGCTTCCTCACATACAAGTCTGGTGGTTGATGTTGGCCATCATTTGAGACTGCAGCTGGGACTGTTAGCTGAAACACCTACACCAGGCTCCTGTAAGGGCTTGATGGCTGGGATCCAAGAGCACTTATCCTGATAGATAGATACAGAGATAAGATAGATAGATAGATAGATAGATAGATAGATAGATAGATAGACAGATAGACAGACACACAGAGATGGGGGAGAGAGAGAGACAGAGAGAGGTGCCACGCAGAAGGTGTAATGTCTTTCCTTTTTGAAATAAACTTTATTTTGGAACATTTTTAGATATACAGGAAAGTTGCAAAGAAAGAACAGAGAGCTTCTGCACATCCCTCACCCAGTTTCAGTTTCCTCTAATGTTACCATCTTTCTTTCCTGCGGTGTCTTCGTTAAAATTAAAAACACTAAACATTGGTTCCTAACTATTAATCAAACTCTAGACTTTATTAGGATTTCACTAGTTTTTCCATTAGTGTCTTTTTTTTTCTGTTCAAGAGTCAACTCCAGGATCCCTCATTGCATTCATTTTTATGTCTCCTCAGTCTCCTCTGGTTTATGACAGCTTCTCAGTCTCGTTTATCCTGACTGTGACAGTTTTGAGAAGTACTAGTCAGCTATTATGCAAAATGTGCCTCAAATTGAATTTGTCTGATATTTTTTTCTCATGATTAGACTGACAGGATGGGTTTTGGGAAAGAATACCACAGAGGTATTCAAAGCACCCTTCTCCTCACATCATACCTGGGGGGACCTGACATCCATATGCTATCACTGTGATGGCAACTTTCATCACCTGGTTAAGGTCATGTTTACACTATTTCTCCACAAATCACTATTCCTACCCCTTCTATATGGTATTCTTTGGAAACAAGTCACTAATCTAACCCATTCTCAGAAAGGAGGCTGTAGTGTCTACACATATTGTTTTGAATTTCCTGTATGGCAGGTTTATCTCTCCTTCCTCACTGTTGTATTTATGTCATTAAGGACTCATGTATATTTATTTTACACTTTGGCTTATAATGGAAAACTATGCTATTATATTGCTCTTTTTTTCCCAACTTTGGGCATTGGGGACCCTTTAGTTTAGCTCCTGTGACCCTTTGACTTGACCCTATCTTTTAGGGGTTTTTTTCTTTGGAGCACATTCCTTACATTCTGCTTTCATAAGATGTTTCTAGGATCACTTGTATTCTTCTTTCTTTATACCTAAAATCAGCCATTTCTACAAAGAGCCCTGATTCCTTGTATTATGGAATGGTGTTGTATCACCCTTTCTGATCTCACCTCAAGCCATGTAGTGTCTCATTATGGATGAGAGAGTCACGGATATCCATCCAGGTTCAAAGAGGAAGGACATAGGCTCCATATTTTAATGGAGGAGTGAAAAGGAGACATTGTAAGAGGAGCTTTAGCATGGTCTATTGTCATGGCCATACACAATAAACAGCTTGGAAAACACAAGCTGTCACAGGTGGTCAGATTATGTTAATGAGAGGGCAAAATTTGAGCAAAGACTCAGAGGAGGTGAGGAAGTCAGCCATGTGGGAGAAATGTTCCAGAGAGAGGTAACAATTAATGCAAAGGCTTTAAAATGGGAAACAGCCAAGGGGTTATCATAGCAGATGGAGAGGAGCGATGAGGGGAGTCATAGAAAATAAGGATGGAGAGGATAGATTATAAAAGGCCTGGAGGACATTGTGAGGACTGGAGTGAGCAGACATGGCAGGATATGAAGTGAGGATGTGACCTGACTTACAATACTTAAATGTGATTACAAGGGCTATTCTGTTGAGAAATGACTTCAGGAGACAAGGGTAGAAGGAAGTGAACCAGTCAGGATGCTATTCCAGTAATCTACACAGAGGTGATGGTGCCTAAGAGCATGGTGGTGGCGGTGAAGATTGTCCAGAGAGGTTGGATTCCAAGCATCTTCTGAAGCTGAAGCTAAAATCTCCTGCTGGACTGGAGATGGACTGTAAGAGAGGAAAATCAAAGAGGACTTCAAAGTTTGGCCTGAGAAGCTGCAGGGATGAAGCTGCTATCAATGAGATGACTATGGATGGGGGAAAGATTGGGAGCTTGTTTTTGGAAATGCTGATTTCCAAATTCCTGCTAGACATCAAAGTAGAGATGTCATGTAAGCCTTGGGGACACACATCTGGAGTCCAGGAAAGGAGTCTTGGCTGGAAATAGCCATTTGGATGTGATTGCACAGAGATTTGTATTTCAGGTCATAATGAGATCACGAAGGAAATGAGTAAAGATAGAGGAGAAAAATCAAGAACTAGGGCACCTCGACATTAGAAGAAATCATCCAAAGAGGCTGAGAGGAAGTAACAAAAAATGCAATAGAGTGCGTGATGTCTGGGAAGCAAGTGCAGAAAGTGTGTTGTAGAGAAAACCTGTCTAATGAGGTCACTCAGTTCACTAAGATGAGGATCCAGGATCTGATCACTGGGTTAAGAAATATGGAAGTAATTATTTTTCTTGATAGGAACTGTTTGGATAGAGATAGAATTATTGGAAGGAGAGGAATTGGAGATAGTTTAGCTATCTCTTTGAGGAATTTTGCTTCAAAGTAGTAAAAGAATTGTGTGGAACTGGTGAGTTCAAGAGGAGGTTTACCTGCCCACAAAAATAAGACAGTAACAAAATAAAAGGCTTGCAGTTTAAGAGAGAGGTAGTAATTGCCGAAGCAATTTCCTTGCACAGGTAAGGGGACCTGAGGTCTGGTGCACACGTTGTTAGAAGAAACATATAATTTGTGCCAGAAAGGCACAGTGTAGGGGTGCACATGCTGGCAAATTCATGTAGTGTTGGGGTAGGGGGGTCACTTAAAATTCTTTTCTAATTGATTTGGTTTTTCCAGTGAAGTAGGAGGCAAGTTCATCAGCTGAGAGTGAGAATGTGGGAGGATGTGTTAGAGGTTTGAGGAAAGAAGAAAAGGTATAGAATAGGCACCTCACAGGTGGGAGGATGAATGGATTAGTGAAATGCTGTTGTCTTAAGTTCAAAGTGAGGTCAATGAAAATGGCTCTGTTTTCTCCATCTATTTCAAGGGCAGGTGCGAGTAGGCCGAGGTAGATTTAACAGGAGTGAGAAGGAAGTCAGAACTGTCACTCTTGCCAATAATATTTACAAAAATTAGTCAAGCCAATAAATAAAGTTCTTTTTTAAAAAAGATTTTGTTTATTTATTTTTAGACAGAGAAAAAAGCAGGGAGAATAAAAAGAGAACCAACTGCATGGGAAAAGATATTTGCCAATGATACCTCAGACAAGGGTTTAATCTCCAAAATATATAAAGAATTTACACGACTCCACTCTAAGAAGACAAGCAACCCAGTTAAAAAATGGGCAAAGGATTTGAACAGACACTTCTCCAAGGATGACATACAGAGGATCCAGAGACACATGAAAAGATGCTCAACATTGCTAGCTATCAGAGAGATGCAAATTAAAACTACAATGAGATACCACTTGACACCAGTCAGAATGGCCTTCATAAACAAAGCAACAAACAACAACTGTTGGAGAGGTTGTGGAGAAAAGGGGACCCTAGTGCACTGTTGGTGGGATTGCAGACTGGTACAACCACTATGGAAAACAGTATGGAATTTTTTAAGAAAACTAAAAATGGACCTACCTTTTGACCCAGCAATTCCACTGCTTGGATTATATCCTAAGAATCCTGAAACACCAATCCAAAAGAACCTATGCACCCCAAAGTTCATAGCAGCACAATTTACAATAGCCAAGTGTTGGAAGCAACCTAGGTGCCCATCAGTAAATGAATGGATCAAAAAACTGTGGTACATTTACACAATGGAATTCTATGCAGCAGAAAGAAAGAAGGAGCTCCTACCCTTTGTGACAGCATGGATGGAACTAGAGAGCATTATGCTAAGTGAAATAAGCCAGGCAGTGAAAGACAAATACCATATGATCTCACCTTTTAACAGGAACCTAATCAACAAAACAAACAAACAAGCATAATATAACCAAAGACACTAAAATTGAGAACAGTCTGACAGTGACCAGAGGGGAGAGGGGAGGGAATTTCAGGGGAAAAGGGGAAGGATTTACAGGAACAAGTATAAAGGACACATGGACAAAAACTATGGAGGATGGAAATGGGAGGGAGGTGAGGAGGGCTGGGGTGGTGGACTGGGGGAGGAGTAAAAGACAGAAAACTGTACAAGATCAACAATAAAAAAAATACTGATTAAAAATAAATTAATTAATTAATTAAAAAAAAAGAAGGAAATATCAATGTGTGGTTGCCTCTCACTCGCCCCGTCCTGGGGACCTGGCCTGCAACCCAGGCATGTGCCCTGACTGGGAATCAAACCAGCAACCCTTTGATTCGCAGGCCAGCACTCAATCCACTGAGCCACACCAGCCAGGGACAATAAAGTTCTTTGTGCAATAAACACAGTCATGAGTTTGGTCTTTTTTCTTATAACAGTCTTCAGTGAAGGTCTCTGGCTTCTTATGACAAGTCACAATGCTGACATTAAATATATTGTCCTGTGGTTGTCCCATGGAGGTTGGGATCAATAGCCCCTGCCCCAGAGTTTATCTGAGAGGTGATGCCACACGAAAACTGAGAGAATCTGGAGATTGTGACTCACACATTGAGGCTTTCTGGGGAGAACAGTGCAGTCACCCAAGCTGGGCTGAAAATGTCTGGAGGAAGGGAGATGTGAGTGGCTTTTGTGTGTGTATGGTTAGGAGGCAGGGTTAGGATCAGGTGAGCTTCCTCCTTGGCACCAAGAGAGAAAAGGTACTGGCTTCCATACAGGCTTGCTCAGATGTGGAGCAAAAAGGAGAAAGAGAGGAGGGTGGGACCTAAACACTGTCAGCTGTCAAACATCAAAAATGGAGTCAGAGTCTTCATTACAAATCTATGCCACAAATCTGACAGGCAACAAGTATAGCATGGTGCTTAAAACCTTTAGCTGTGGTGTCAGAATGGAGTTTAAATCCTAGCTCTTTAGCTCTGAGATGCTTATGAACTCTGACCTTAGGCAAATTACTGAGTTAGTCTCTCTGTTATGTCTTAGTTTCCTCAGCTGAAAAAGGCAGGCAAAAGTAGGTAACTACTGGTCATTTCGAAGCTAAATGTTGGTAAACTGCTTTTTTGCACAGCTATGCAATTCAGTATGCTACATTCTAATTTCTGAAAATTTTGTGATTGACACTTTTATTTCAGATGTGTGAGTTTCATGGTTCAATCATGTCATGTTGACAATGGCTCTGAATATATTATTTTTCAAATAAATTATTTTCTTTAGTTTTTGAGAGCATTTAATAACACTAAAAATTAACTTTTACCTTTATGCTCCATTCTGTTGAAGCTTCTCTAATAGTTCATATTTAGAAAACAAAACTTAAAAAAAATACAGGAAGAAATCTTGGGTGAATCAGTTTGTGAAGTCAAGAGCTCTTTTTTTTCCAGTCTTCACCCAAGGATATATTTATTGATTTGAGAGAGAGAAATATTGATGTGAGGGAGAAACATTGACCAGTTGCTTCTCGTACATGCCCCAACAAGAGGATCATGCAGCCTAGGTGTGTGCCCTGACCAGGAATCAAACACAAAACCTTTTGGGGTACAGGATGATGCTCCAACCAGCTGAGCCACTCAGCTAGGGTAAATTGTTATTTTAATTTAGGTATTATTATTAATCTTTGGAGTTTAATTTTTCATAGATTCTTTTAAGTCATATAATATATTTAGTTCCTTTTGAGAAAGTAAAAGCATGACTTTTGACATTGTTTATTGGCATCTCCTATGTGTTCAACATTTTCATCTGTCCATTCCTTGAATATACGGAGCACCAGCCTGTTTGAAATGATGGCATGGGCCCAGGGACTATGCTCTGTGAACAAGCAGATACTGACTCTCCTCTCATGGGAGTTGGTAGTCTAGTAGGTTTGATGGACAATCAAATAACCTCATTCTAACAATCATGGTTTGTATTTTCAGAAGACAGCAACCAACTCTGGTTACCCTGGGAGGACCAGGCAGTTTGGGGATGATGCTATATAACCCACGGATACCATGCCCCCATCACAGTTAG
Source organism: Glossophaga mutica (assembly GCA_039655065.1). Lineage (NCBI taxonomy): Eukaryota > Metazoa > Chordata > Mammalia > Chiroptera > Phyllostomidae > Glossophaga > Glossophaga mutica. The sequence continues at coordinate 84,280,681 of CM077304.1, forward strand.
AAAATGGAGTGTCACTAAAGGAGCCTGGGCACCTGAACCAGGTCAAAGCCCACTCAGGGCGTTCCTGCTGCCCCCACTGAATCCTCTGCAGACTTCATTGCCACCATGGGACATCTGTGCACTGTGGCACCGCTACCGCTGCAGCCATAATGAGCCCTAAGCCGCCTTTGCTTCTTCATGTTGCTCGTTCTACATTCATCCAGGAGCAGGTGCATCCGATTGGTGGAGCCTACAGCCTATGCTCACTGCCCTGCTGCCCGACTGAGAAGATCAAAGGGAGGAACTTCTTGTTTTCTGTGTTGGATGGTAGGAAATGCTGAACAATCAACCAACCCGCCAAATAAATTAATATTCATAACACACAAAAAAGAAAAAATAATAACAAATGTTAAGTGCTTCGAAGGGGCAACAGCAACAATACTATGCCATTTTTGAGGGCTTCACAGTCTCCCCCAGGGCTTGACCTGCTGTTGGCACTGCCTCTTGGAGAGGCCTCGTCATCTTGGGCAGTGTCTCCGGCACGTCCATCATTCCCGTGCCTCTTTCCCTGTGTGGCCACGTCACATCTGGGTTCACATTCACAACCACTCTCTTTTACTTAAACACATCTACTTATGTATCACAAATGGAGAGCCAGCATCATTTGCCATACATTGAAGGTGAAAGTAAGGATACAATGAAATGAAATAGAGCTCCGAAGATCTAGCTAGCTACTTTGCTGAAGGTTCTAAGGCTATAGTCCACTTAAGCAAATATTAGGTATTGAAAATATGATAGCACCAATCAGAGACTTTATACTCAACCTTATTAGAAAAATTAAAAGAGATGGATGAGGAACAAATCTTCAAACTTTGTATTTTGGGGCTTTTTAAAATGCTCTCTGGGCATGATTAAAATTAACTTTTATACAATTAGCAGTACATAATCATGCTTTGAATGATAAATATTAGAAAGAGTGTGGGCTTAAATATGGGCAGGATTTGAATTTGAATTTCACCTCGCACACTAATTAGTTCTGGTGTTAGGCACCTTAGGTAACCGCTCTGAGCCTCAGTATACCCATCTGTAAAATGGAAGCAATAATACCAATTTTGGTGTGTCCCAAACTATACTATGCCTATGAATCACTATGTATATTCTGATTGAATAGGTCTAGGTGAGACCTGAGATTCTGCATTTCTAATAAAATCCCAGCTGATGCTGATGCTGTCACTCTGCGGACCATACTTTAAAGTGGCAAGGTTACAACTCTATGTTGTCAATATGGTAGTTACCAGCCATATGTGGCTATCAAGCCCTTGAAATGTGGGCTAGTGCACCTACGAAATGGGATACTTTGCCCTGGCTGGTGTGGCTCAGTGGATTTAGTGCTGGCCTGCAAACCAAAATGCTGCCGTTTCGATTCCCAGTCAGGGCACATTCCTGGACTGCGGGCCAGGTACCCATTTGGGGGCATGTGAGAGGCAATCACACATCAATACACATATTGAAACATCAGTATGTTTCTTTTCCTCTCTCCTTCCCTTTCCATCTAAAAGTAAATAAATAAAACCTTTAAAAAAATTAAAAAAGAAGAAATGGGATACTTTAATTAAATTTTAATTAATTTTTAAAAACTGATACTTGGTTCAGTTATTAGAAAAACAATTTTTGGTATACTTGGAACAACTTGTAAATCTACATTTTCAGCTGTTAATTTTATGAAATATCAATAACTGAATATATATGTCCAGTAAAAATTTTAATGTCTGAATTGAGATATGAACCGAATGTAAAATAAACAGCACATTTTAAAGATTTAGTTAAAAAAAAGAGTTGTTAATACATTTTCTATTGATTTCATGTTGATAATACTTTGGGTATGTTCAGAAATGTACTATTAAAATTAATTTTATCTACTTCTTTTTCCTTTTCAACGTGGTTACCAGAAAATTTAAAATGACCTATGTGGCACATACTGTATTCCCACTAGCAGTGCAGGCGCACACCAGTGGCACAGCACCTGGCTGTCAGCTCCCTTCCTCCTGTCTACTCTGTGTGGGTGACCTCTGGGCAGAAAGAGGAAGTGAGGTCTTGGAAAGAGGCAAGCTTTCTTCCTTCTCAGCAAGAGGCTCTCCAAAAGCCAACATGAGCAGCAAGCTCTTTAGCTCACAGACTATTTCTTCTTCTGCAGATTATTTCTATTATATTCTAGGGCAGGCTCTACTTTTTGGAGAGAGAAAAAGGAACATGTCAGCAGTCCAAAGTAAGTTGCTCAAAGCTGGCCATCATAAGAAGATGCTTACTTCTCAAGAGTTAGGGGCCATGGAAAAGGGCCTACTCCATCTGGCCTCCTCCAAGACATGAAGGAGAGTCCATTAAAACAGTGTGGGCTCCTGTAAATGTGCTGCATTATTTGCTGGTCAACTCAGCAGTTCCAAAAAAGGCTCATGTCTAATAAAGAGCATTAATAGAGTCACCAAAATTTGACAACAACCAAGACATTAGAAAAAAGAGCTATAGAGAAATGAAAGTTTGTTTTCTTGTATCATAAATAATAGAACTAACCTCACGCCTGTCCCTGTTGTGAAAAGAAATTTTTTTAACCAACTCAGGCAAATATTTACATGTTGAATCGGACCAGGCAATAAATTAAAGGAAACTATTAAGGCCAGCAAAAGTTGCTTCTGTATCAGAGGCTTGGAGACTTCAGCTCTCAATTAAGCTTTCTAAATAGAAACTGACAGCCTTGCATGGAAAATGTGGGGGGAGACGAAAATGTTTCCGAAGAACGTTTGACTACAAGTAAACAGCCTGCATAAAAAATGTTAAATCAGATGCTGCCTCCACATTTCACAGCACTAAGTACTCAGTAGAATGCACTGTACAGTTAAAAGGTTCAAATCAAAGAAGTCATGAAACTATTTCTGTTTAGTGGTGATTAACCTCATGCTATTCTGCTGGCATAAGAAGGAGAATTATTTTTTCTAATTTTGTTAGATCTTGACATGAAATTGTATGGTTGGCAGTAAAAGTATAACTTTAAAGATCTTTAAGTCTTCATATCTTTTCTCTCACCAAACCAAACCATGAGAAAATACTTACTAGGTATATTATTCACTAAAGAGTAGAATGTCCTTTTGGTAACCAAATATATATGTATAAATAATATATATAAATATATATATTTTTTCCAAATACATATTATATATATATGTTTCACAAAATAGTACAATAAATATTCAATTCAGTATTTATTTTGCTTTATTTTAATTTTTAAATAACTTTTTAGAGAGAGATGGAAGGAGGTAGAGAGAAACATTGATATGAGAGAGAAACATCCATGGTTGCCTTCTGATATGTGCCTCGACTGGGGGTCAAACCCATGACATTTTGGTCTACAGGATGACCTTCCAACCAACTGAATCACACAGGCCAGGACAGAATTTATTTTGCTTTAAATGGAAGCAAAAGGAAGGTGCATTTAACAAATTCATAGCATAATCATGATTGTAAGGGGGCAGGTTTACACTAGAACAGAACTTGGAAACACACATTTACAAGCTAATGTATCATTGTCAGTTTCCAATAATCCAATAATCTACCCAATAGTTATTCTTGTCTGAATGCCTTTACATATGCAAAAGAATTCAATCCCACAATTCAAAGAATCTAGTTAATTAAGATAAGCCTGCTCTAGAGAGATTTTAAATATATTTTAAACACCTGTTACTCAATAAACCCTAAATATTAGTGAATTCAGAGCTGTTGCTTACCTGATGAGCTTTAAATCATGGAGGGAACAGCCATCTCTTCTGCTGCTTTGCACCAGCTGTTTTCTCTGTTTGGCCTGTCCTCATCTTTCTGAGCTAGCAGAGCCCTGTCCACCGCTCAATTTCTTGATGTGGGGATTTCTCTGTTAAGCCTTCTTTAACTCTGGATTCCCTTGCTGTTTGAGTTAATCCCCCAACACACCCTGTTTGGGAGCATTACTGCACTTATCGCATTATTAGAATCGCTCCCGTTTCAGCCTCGGACCTCTCTCTCTGACAGATGGACAAATCATTTCTCTGAAATGTCCTTCTGTGGCCTTATGAGGGTTGCGTGGAAGAGTGGCTCAGGCCATCAGCGTTCCATTCTGCAGTCCTCTTTGGTAAACAGTCTTTATCAAATAGTTGCCTGGCCTTCACTCACATAGCTCTTCTCACTTTCACTTTTCTTCCTTAGATCCTCTGCTTCTTCCATTCAGCTTGTCTGGCCACTAAGATTGATGGACCACACCTTACACCTTCATACATATGGATTTTTTTTTTCCTCTTTAGGTGTCTGTTTTCCTTTCCTATAGTTTGGATTGAATTAGGCTATTCCTAAATCCATCGAACACCAATTGTGGACAGTTCTGAAGACAAGAGCAGTGGTATTAACTCACAGAATAAAAATTCTAAATATTTTAAGTCTGGGAGATGGGGTTAAGGATAGTTTTCTTTGTCATTAGATACTTTCATTATTTAATAATGAGCATGGGTCATTTTTATAATCTGAAATAAAAACCAAACCTATTTATATTTGGGAATGTTTTATTACCAGTATAATCCAAAGTTTCCCATATCTAATCCAATGATAAAAGGTAATGTTCCAAAAGGGAAAGGTGTTGAAAAGCTGTTTTCTTCATAAATCTACTATAATTCTTTTGTTCTATCTTCAAATCAACTCAATTAGTCACATGATAAATCTCAAAAGAGCTTTATATTTTCACACATACTAATGCCTCATTTATTTGGCAAAGATCCAGCTGTGGATTATGAATTGCCCATGTCATCTGCTTTCCAACACCTACAGGCTGTTTCCCTTTCCATAGACTGGAGATAAAAAGAACATAAAATTAAAATGATTTAATCCAGTCATTTGTTATTTGTGTCAGGTAATGTTTTGGAGAGGAAATTTGAAATTCATCATTAAAAGAAGTTTATTTCCCAATTCATTTATTTCATGCATCTTCTAGTTCCACAGGTAGCTAAGAGCCATTGCAAAATCCTTTCCTGATAAACCAGACTAAATCTGTAACCTACAACATAAAACTACCTCCACACGCACATTTCAAGATCGTAGGGCTGTCAGCCCTGGCTGGTGTAGCTCAGTGGATTGAGCACGGGCTTCTAACCAAAGGGTTGCCAGTTAGATTGCCCGTCAGGGCACATGCCTGGGTTGTAGGCCAGATGCCTGGGTTGTAGGCCAGGTCCCCGGTACAGGGCGTGTGAGAGGTAACCACACATTGGTATTTCTCTCCTCTAAAATTGAATAAATAAAATCTTTTTTAAAAAAAAGAAAGATCATAGGGCTGTCAACACACAAGTTCTATCATATCCTCCATTGTTGAAGAAAAACCAGTGATGCAAAAAAATGCCTTTCAAATAGTTTCTTTAAATATGCTACAAGCGTCACAGCAAAACTAAAGCTAATTTCTTGAAATTATCAGAAAAATGCTAAAAATATGCATTTAGAAAGCCATGAATTACCTATGTATTTTGTAAATTCAAAAGGTGTTGGAGGGTTTGTTTACACTACAGAGAATTTACACTGATTTCCATTTTTTCAAAATCAAAACAAAAATAATAAAACTTAAAAAATTCTAATAAACATAGAGAGACATTACATCTAGATTCAGCCTGAATTCTGTTTCTAACTAGAACCTTGGGCAAGTCAGTCTTCAGGGGTCCTGACTCAGTCACCTATAAAATGAAGAACAGATATGATTATCTGGTCCGAAGTGCTGGGTCCTTACAGCTCTAGAATTTTAGGAGAGGTGAGGAGTTCTGCACAAATGCCTATGGAGTTAGGCAGGTAATGTATGAGTGAAAACCACCAGAGGAGAAGAGTTTTTCTTGAAAGTGAATCCTCATTAGTTGATCGTACATTACACTCAATAGCAACAGAAATATTTTACTTTCCTTAGTTTTACCATCAAAGAGTCGGTAAGAAAGAGTCACCAGTACTGGTGAATGCTAGAAGTGTGGAGCCACAGGGAACGGTGGGCCCTTTGGCAAAGTGAAGAAGGCAGGTGAAGCCCCCAACTATTGTTAACACACCAGAAGCAGGAGCTAATGTTGCTAGATGCCAACAATTTGGATGTTTTTTTGTGAGGCAGTCAATTAAACACATTAAAAAACAAAACATTTTATGTGCTATTACCATGTGGCCCAACAAAACTTATCAATGGATCAAAGCAGAGCCCCCAGGCTACTAGTTTACAACCCAGGCTCTGCTTCGTCTTCCTCATGGATGGGATCAGCACATAGTGAACAATATGCTAACATTCCCATTTAGTGAAAGTTCTTACTACCATAACTCACAGAGTATGTACTGAGTTCATTTTATAGGCTGTGCTCTGTGCTATAATTTTCTGATTTGTCATCTCATTTGATCATCACAATAACCCTGAGCATTAGGTGAATATACTGTTGTCCCAATTTTACAGAGTGAAGTAAGGCTCATAGAGATCAAACATATGACCTAGTCACACAACTAGTTTTTTACAGAATTGAGTCTAAAATATTGACATAAAAACCTTTACAATATTATGTTGGATTAAAAAAAAGCAGGCTATAAAAAGTACACAATTTTAAAATTTCTTTGAAAAAACATTTTTAATTGTTTTTTTTAAATATTAATTGTTAAGTACAGTTTTCTGTCTTTTACTTCCATCCCAGCCCACGCCCAATGGTCCTCCCCACCTCCCTCCCATTTCGATCCCCCCCATGTGTCTTTTATACTTGTTGCTCTAAACCCTTCCCCTTTTCCTCTGAAATTCCCTCCCCTCTCCCCTCTGGTGACTATCAGCCTGTTCTCAATTTCAATGTCTTTGGTTATATTATGCTTGTTTGTTTGTTTTGTTGATTAGATTCCTGTTAAAGGTGAGATCATATGGTATTTGTCTTTCACCGTCTGGCTTATTTCACTTAGCATAATGCTTTCCAGTTCCATCCATGCTGTTGAGAAGGGTAGGAGCTCCTTCTTTTTTTCTGCTACATAGAATTCTGTTGTCCAAATGTACCATAGTTTCTTTATCCATTCATTTACTGATGGGCACCTAGGTTGCTTCTAACACTTGGCTATTGTAAATTGTGCTGCTATGAACATTGGAGTACATGGATTTTTTTGGACTGGTGCTTCAGGGTTCTTAGGATATAATCCTAGCAGTGGAATTGTTAGGTAAAAAGGCAGATCCATTTTTAGTTTTCCACAAAAATTCCATACTGTTTTCCATAGTGGTTGTACCAGTCTGCAATCCCACCAACAGTGTACCAGGGTCCCCTTTTCTCCACCTCTCCAACAGTTGTTGTTTGTTGCTTTGTTTATGAGGGCCATTCTGACTGGTGTCAAGTGGTATCTCATTGTGGTTTTAATTTGCATCTCTCTGATAGCTAGTGATACTGAGCATCTTTTCATGTGTCTCTGGATCCTCTGTATGTCCTCCTTGGAGAAGTGTCTGTTCAAGTCCTTTGCCCATTTTTTAAATTGGGTTGCTTGTCTTTTTAGAGTGGAGTCATGTTAAGTTCTTTATATATTTTGGAGATTAAACCCTTGTCTGAGGTATCATTGGCAAATATATTTTCCCATACAGTTGGTTCTCTTTTTATTTTAATACTGTTTTCTTTAGCTGTGCAGAAGCTTTTTTTTTTTGATAAGATCTCATTTGTTTATTCTCTCCTTTTTGTCCCTTGCTCTAGGGGACATATCAGTAGAAATGTTGCTGCGTGAAATATCTGAGATTTTCCTGCCTATGTTCTCCTCTAGGACTTTAATGGTGTCACGGCTTATATTTAAATCTTTTATCCACCTTGAATTTATTTTTGTGTATGGTGTAAGTTGGTGCTCAAGTTTCATTTTTTTGCACATAGCTGTCTAGTTCTCCCAACACCACTTGTTGAAGAGGCTATTTGTACTCCATTTTATGTTGCTGCCCCCTTTGTCAAATATTAATTGACCATAGAGACTTGGGTTTATTTCTGGGCTCTCTGTTCTATTCCACTGGTCCATGTTCCTGTTTTTATGCCAGTACCAGGCTGTTTTGATTACAGTGGCCTTGTAATACAGTTTGCTGTCAGGTATTGTGATCCCTCCTGCTTTGTTCTTCTTTCTCAAAATTGCAGCAGCTATTCGGGGTCACTTATGGTTCCATATAAATTTTTGAAGTGTTTGTTCTATGTCTATGAAATATGCCATTGGTACTTTAATAGGTATTGCAAGGAATTTGTAAATTGCTTTGGGTAGTATGGACATTTTGATGATGTTAATTCTTCCGATCCATGAATACGGTATATGCTTCCATTTGTTTGTGTCTTCCTTGATTTCTTTCTTCAGTGTTGTGTAGTTTTCTGCATACAGGTCTTTTACCAGTTTGGTTAGGTTTATTCCTAGGTATTTTATTTTTCTTTTTGCTATATCAAGTGGGATTTTTTTTTTAATTTCTGCTTCTGCTGTTTCATTGTTGGTATACAAAAATGCCTTTGATTTCTGAATATTGACTTTGTATCCTGCTGTTTTGCCAAATTAATTTATTAGGCGAGCAGCTTTTTGGCCAAGTCCACAGGATTTTCTATGTACACTGTCATGTCATTTTCAAACAATGATAGTTTTGTTTCCTCCTTTCTGATTTGGATGCCTTTTATTTCCTTTTCTTGTCTAACCGCTATGTCTAAGACTTCCAATACTATATTGAATGGAAGTGGTAAAAGTGGACAACCTTGTCTTGTTCCTGATCTTAGTGGAAAAGATTTTAGTTTTTGCTCATTGAGTATGATGTTGGCTGTAGGTCTCTCATATATGGCATTATGCTGAGGAATCCTCCCTCTATTCCCACTTTGCTGAGTGTTTTTATCACAAATGGGTACTGTACCTTATCAAATGCTTTTTCCACATCTATTGATATGATCATGTGATTTTCACTTTTGCTTTTGTTTATGTGATGTATTACATTTACTGATTTGCGAATGTTTAACGATCCTTGCATCCCTGGGATGAATCCCACTTGGTCATGGTGTATGATCTTTTTAATGTATTGTTGGATGCAGTTTGCCAAAATTTTGTTGAGGATTTTAGTGTCTATGTTCATCAGTGATATTGGCCTGAAGTTTTCTTTCTTTGTTGTGTCTTTATCTGGTTTTGGGATTAGGATGATGCTGGCTTCATGAAAAGTGTTTGGGAGTCTTCCATCATTTTGGATTTTTTTGAATAGTCTATGCAGGATAGGGGTTAGCTCTTCCTTAAATGCTTTGTAGAATTCTCCTGTGAACCTATCTGGTCCAAGGCTTTTGTGTGTTGGGAGTTCTTTGATTACTACTTCAATTTCATCTGCTGTTATTGGTCTGTTTAGGCTTTCTGCTTCTTCTTCATTCAGTTTTGGAAGATTATATTTTTCTAGAAATTTTTCCATTTCACCTAGGTTTTCAAATTTCTTGCATACAGTTCTTCAAAGTAATTTCTTACAATCCTTTGTATTTCTGTGGTATCAGTTGCAATCTCTCCTCTTTCATTTCTGACTGTGTTTCTTTGGGTCCTCTCTCTCTCTTTTTTTCTGGATGAGCCTCCTTAAAGGCTTGTCGATTTTGTTTATCTTTTCAAAGAATCAGCTCCTGGATTTATTGATCCTTAGAATTGTGCTTTTAGTCTCTATGTCATTTAATTTTGCTCTGATCTTGGTTATTTCCTTCCTGCTACTTGCTGTGGGCTGTCTTTGTTGTTGTTCCTGGAGTTTCTTGTAGGCGTAGGTATAGGTTGTTTGTTTGAAATGTTTCTATCTTTTTTAAATAGGCCTGTATCACTATGAACTTCCCTCTCAGGACTGCCTTCACTGTGTCCCATAAGTTTTGGGTTGTTGTGAGTTCATTTTTGTTTGTTTCCAGAAACTTTTTGATTTCTTCCCTAGTTTCATTCTTGATGCATTCCTTGTTTAATAGCATACTATTCAATCTCCATGATTTTGAGTGTTTTGGGTTTTTTCCCTTGGGGTTGGTTTCTAGTTTCAGTCCCTTGTTGTCAGAGAAAATGCTTGGTATGATTTCAATTGTCTTGAATTTGTTGAGGATTGTTTGTGTCCTATTATGTGGTCTATCTTTGAAAATGTTCCATGTGCATTTGAAAAGAATGTGTATTTAGTTGCTTCGGGATGAAGGGCTCTCTATATATCAGTTAAGTCCATTGCATCTAGAGTGTTGTTCAATGCCACAATATCTTTGTTGATATTTTGTTTGGAAGATCTGTCCATTTTTGACAGTGGGGTGTTAAAATCCCCTACTACAGTTGTGTTGCTGTCAACATCTTTCCTGAAGTCCTCTAAGATTTTCTTTATGTATTTGGGTGCTCTTACATTGGGTGCATACATATTGACAATGTTTATGTCTTCTTGGTGGATTCTTCCCTTGAGTATTATGAAGTGACCTTCTTGGTCTCTCCTTATGGTCCTTTTTTTGAAGTCTATTTTGTCTGATATGAGTATTGCTACCCCGGCTTTTTTTTTCCTGTCTGTTTGCTTGGAAAACTTGTTTCCATCCCTTCACTTTGAGTCTGTGTAGGTCTTTTGTCCTGAGGTGGGTCTCTTGTAGGCAGCATATGTGTGGGTCATGCTTTCTTATCCATTCAGCTATTCTATGTCTTTTGATTGGAGCATTTAATCCATTTACATTTAAGGTTGTCATTGATAGGTACTTATTTTTTGCCATTTTCAAACCTATGTTCCTTTCTCCCCTCCCCCCCCCCCCCGTTTTCCTTCCTTTCCTTAAAGCAATCCCTTTAGCATGTCTCACACAGCTGGTTTGGTAGAGGTATATTCTTTTAGACTTCTTTTGTCTGGAAAGCCCTTATTTGGCCTTCTATCTTGATTGAGAGCCTTGCTGGGTAAAGTAGCCTTGGTTGCAGGCCTCTGGTTCTCATTACTTGGATGGACTATTTCTTGTCATTCTCTTCTGGCCTGGAGCATTTCCATTGAGAAGTCATTTGCTAACCTTATCGGGGTTCCCTTGTATGTTACTTCCTGTTTCTCCCTTGATGCCTTTAAGATTCTCTCTTTGTCTTGGAATTTTGCCATTTTAATTATGGTGTGTCTTGAAGTGGGCCTCTTTGGGTTCCTATTGATCGGGACTCTCTGTTTCCTGGCTTTGTGTGACTTTTTCTCTCATCAAATTAAGGAAGTTTTCCATCATTACTTTTTCAAATACGTTTTCTATCCTTTGCTCTTCTTCTTCTCCTTCTATTATATGGATATTATTACGTTTCATATTGTCTTGCATTTCTCTTAATTCCTCTTCATTCTTTCTGAGCCTCTTTTCCTTTTCTTGCTCTTTCTGGGTGTTTTTTCCTATCTTGTCCTCCAACTCGCTGATCCAATCTTCTGCTTCATCGATCCTGCTTTTGATTCCTTCTACTGTGTTCTTCAGTTCAGAAATTGTATTCTACATTTCCTCTTGGTCCTTGTTGATAGTTTCTATTTCCTTTTCCATGATCATATAGTTTGCAGTGAGTTCATTGTAGTTTCCCTGTAGTTTCTGCTAATTCATTGTGAGCTCATTGAGCTTCCTGATAACCATTGCTTTGAACTCAATATCTGATAGTTGACTTGCCTCTATTTCATTTAGCATTCTTTCTGAGGCTTCATTCTTTCCTTTCATTTGGGGATTCCTGGTCTTCCCATTGTTTGTGAGACTCTTCTTGTTAGCCTCAGCTTCTTAAAATCATCTGTTCTGGGACTTCCGGCCAAGATGGAGGCGTAGGTGGACACGCTGTGCCTCCTCTAACAACCAAAATTAAGGACAACAAATATTTAGAAACAAGAAAACAACCAGAACTTATAGAAAATTGAACTGTACGGAAGTCCAACAACCATTCATCCAGACCGGTAAGAGGGGCGGAGTTGCGGCAGGAGAAAGTGGAGGTACGGACCCGGGAACGCAAGCAGCATCTTCAGGCAGTTCCCAGGTGCACAGGCAGCAGCTGGCGGTCCCCGGGCCCACAGGCAGCAGCTGGCGGACCCCGGGCACAGGGGGGCAACTGTGCAGACCCAGTGAGGCCGCACAAGGCAGCTGGCTGACCAGGTGGTCCCACATTCGCGTGCGGAGACGGTCCAGGCAGAGGGGAAGTGGCGGAAGGGACTGAATCCAGGAGAGAGCGGAGCAGGCGCCATTGTTCCCTCTCAGACCCCGCCCCCACCTATAGCGTCACAACCCAGCGACTGGGCTGCCCTGCACTGGGGAGCGTCAGAGGCTCCACTCTTCACTACGTAATAGCTGTGACCAGACTAAAACCAAAACAACAACAACAACAAAAAACCCACCAAAAATGGCTCAAACCGGAAAACAAATAAAAGCCCCAGAGCCAATTCCTCTAAGCAGTGAAGAGATAGCTAACCTATCAGATGCACAGTTCAAAGCACTGGTCATCAAAATGCTCACAGAATTGGTTGATTTTGCTCACAAACTAGATGAAAAAATGCAGGCTACAATACGTGAAATGAAGGAAGATGCATGGGGAACTGATAGAGATGGAAGGAAAACTGGGACTCAAATCAATGGAGTGGACCAGAAGGAAGAAAGTAACAACCAAACAGAAAACGAGGAAGAAACAAGAATTCAAAAAAATGAGGAGAGGGTTAGGAACCTCCGGGACATTGTTAAACGTCCCAACATCCGAATTATAGGGGTCCCAGAAGGGGAAGAAGAAGAGCAACAAGTGGAAAACTTATTTCAACAAATAATAAAGGAGAACTTCCCCAATCTGGCAAAGGAAATAGACTACCAGGATGTCGAGGAAGCTCAGAGAGTCCCAAAGAAGTTGGACCCAAGGAGGAACACACCAAGGCACATCGTAATTACATTACCCAAGATTAAAATGAAGGAGAAAATTCTAGAAACAGCAAGGAATAAGGGGACAGTCACCTACAAAGGAGTTCCCATCGGACTGTCAGCTGATTTCTCAAAAGAGACCTTACAGGCAAGAAAGGGCTGGAAAGAAATATTTGAAATCTTGAAAAGCAGGGACCTACATCTAAAATTGCTCTATCCAGCAAAGCTGTCATTTAGAATGGAAGGGAAGATAAAGTGCTTCTCAGATAAGGTCAAGTTGAAGGAGTTCATCATCACCCAGCTTTTATTATATGAAATGTTAAAGGGACTTATCTAAGAAAAATAAGATAAAAATATGACAGTGAAAAGACAGCAAACTCACAGCTATTAACAACCACACCTAAAACAAAAGCAAACTAAGCAAACAGCTAGAACAGGAACAGAACCACAGAAATGGAGATCATATGGAGGGTTAGCAACAGGGGCGTGGGAGGAGGAGAGAGGGGAAAAGGTACAGAGAATGAGTAGCATAGATAGTGGGTAGAAAATAGACAGGGGGAGGGAGGGCAAGAATAGTATGGGAAATGTAGAAGCTAAAGAACTTATGACACATGGACATGAACTAAAGAGGGGGAATGTGGGTGGGAGAGGGTGTGTAGGGTGCAGGGGAATGATGGGGGAGAAATGGGACAACTGTAATAGCATAATCAATAAAATATATTAAAAAAAAAAAAAATGATCTGTTCTGGCTCCCTGGGTTTACTTCTCCCTGGTGTGAACTTCTGTGGTAGAATACCTGGGAGATTCAGTGGTGCAGTCTTCTTGATCTCCCAAGCTCACTGGTCTTGGGCTGTCATTTAAGTTGGCTCTGTATTTGTCTTTTGGTTTTGATTGTTGTTGGGTCTTTGTTTGGTGGGTCCTTACCAGCAGCTGGTTAACTGAGGGTCCCTCTGTCTATACCCGCTCTTGTATTTTGTTGTGCTGGTGTGGGCAGGTTGTGTTGAAGCTGGTTCTTTTGTGTGTACAAGGTTTTGAGAATTCTCTCTTGCTCTTGTTCAGTTGTTTTTACTGGGTATTTTCCCCACTATTTAGTTGTATTTCCAGATAGGTCGTGGATTGAGATTTGTGTGGTTTCCACTCCCTCCTTCACCTTCTTCTGTTGTTCTCCATTGGTGGTTGCTTTGTTGTTGGTTTTCCTCTTCCAGTGGGTATCCTGGTGTTCACAGCTTCCACCTACTCTTCTTTGTAATCAGTTGAAGGGGGAAGGCAAAATGGTTTAAAACAGCATGAGAGCATTCTATAATATTTACAGTAGCAGCTGGTAGAGAAGAGATAGGAGATCCTTTGACTATGTAGAGTACTAACCGTGATCTTCCACCCAATTAGCCACTTTTTAGAAAGGATGGAAAGAAGATAAGACTCTCGTTGGGGAGGGAAGGGTTGTGAGTTAGATCTAGAAGGCAGTGAGGTTGTGGGACGTCAGATTTTGAGGTAAGGTAAGAGTAAAGGACAGTAAATAGGTGTAGTGTGTGAAAGAACAGAGTTAACCACTGCAGCAATAGAGTTCAGGAAACCATGAAGTGGGCTAAGATCTAGGAAGTGTGTTGTGAAGTGTTTACAGTTGTATGGAACAGCTATTATTTACTATAACATTAGAGCAACAATCATATGACAGAATCTATGTGATCTGGATAACAAGAATAGGGAGTTTAGGACCTTGAGTAGTGTGCTAATGGAAAACTAGTGAAGTGAAGGACAGTAAATTAGCAATATGCTATAAAAGAGAGAACAGGGGAAACCTGTCAAATGATACAATATAATCAGCCAAGCAAAGACGACTGTACAGAAAGAAGAGGAATACAAAAATACTATTAGAATAAAAGATGTAAGAATAATGAAAAAATAATAATACAAATATGCAGTAACTTGCAGGTTTTCTGTAATAGCCAAGTGAAATTTGTCTCACTGTCTCAGCTGTTGGGATGCTCCCTTTTTGAGTCCAACTCTGGTCTTTTCAGTACCAGGTTTTTTTTGTCTTACTTGTGGTTATTTAAAAAACTGCAGAAGAAGGAAGGAAGAAGAGATACAATTGGATAGCAAGGCAGAAGTAATAAAATGAGAAAGAAGAGAGGAAAAAGGAATTGAAAGATGAAAAAATAATAAAAATTTTAAAAATTACTTAAAAGAAAAGCCTCTTGTTGGTTTCAAACTGGCCAAACTGATTTCTCTGGTCTTGCTGGCTGCAGCAGGCTGAGCGGAGATTGGTATGGGTTTTCTCCTTTCACAATCTACAGTGAGCCTCTTGCACTCTCTCCCTAGAGCTAGCTTGGTACCTGGGGTGTGGGATCTAGGCCTTCCTCAGAGTGCACTTTCCCTGGGGTTACTGCTGTGGGCTCGTGTGCAGGCGTGTGCACGGTCGGCCAGGCTGCCTCAGTCCCATGGGTTCAGGTGTGCACCCTTCCCACTGCTATGCGGGTGCGCAGGGCCTTCTGCGCGGCCTTCCACGTAACATTGGGATCGCTGCCCGGCTGGGTGGAGAGGATGCTGGAGCAGTTCCTGCAGGAGAATTCCCCGAACAGTGTCTCTCTTTTCACTTTTTCTTTTTGAGAAATTCCTCCTACTGAAGCCTGCCGCTCTGTACAGCAGCCTGGCCTCTTGCAGAGCCCAATTCTCCAGCCAGACCGCTGACTATTGGGGTCAGGGCCTGTCACTGCATGACTCTCAACTCTCCCTAGCTGGTGTCCACTGACTCTTTGGGTGCTCACAGCCCCTGTGTATTTGCCACTTAGTCTTTATTCCCCTCTCTTTGACTTCAAGCAACCAGGTCTCTCCCAGTGCTGCTCAAACCTTGTTTGGCTGGGGAGGGAGCAGTTGACCAGGCTCTCTCTCAAGGACCCTGTGGCAGACCCAGCGGTCGCCCTGGTCCCCAGGACCTTATTATCCTGAAGCACTCTCCTTATCGTCTGTTTTCATATATGCTGGGGTACTGTTGGCTGTTAGCTTTGTTCCTCCGTAGATTGGCTAGGTTTTTCTCCCGCGTGTAGGGGAAGTGGAATCTGCTCCCTCCTACCTCACCTCCATCTTCCTCCTCCTTAATTGTTGAGTATTATCCTATCATGATGATATGCTATCATTATATGTAAACAAGCTATTTTATTAAACACTTGAGTTCCTATAAAATCATGTAGGGTAAGAGAGTACTATGTAAGTAAAATAAGACAAATACCATGAGACTTCACTTACATGTGGAATCTAAGGAACACTTCAAATGAACAGAGAACAGACTGATGGTTGCCAGTGAAGGGATTGAGAAGTATGGATTGGTAGTTACAAGACAGTCATGGGGCATGAAGTACCACATAGAAAATAGTTACTAATATTGTAATAACTATGTATGGTGCCCAGGTGGGCTCTGGAAATCTCAGGGGACACACTTTATAGTAAAGTATGATTGTCTAACCACGATGAAACTAATGCAAAATAACACTGAATGTAATCTGTAATAAATTTCTAAAAAGTTATGTAGGGAAGCATTTGAAACCTTGATTTCATTCATTTAAAACCATTAACTGATGGCCTCTATGTTCTTTATTAGATGCTGGCCTCAAAGGGAAGTCTCACTCATGGTAAGCAGGGTTTATGTCACAGTGGGGACAAAGTGCCCCTTTGCACTTTAAGTGGGCACTCAGATCAGCTACAGATTTGTAATATATTTAAGCAATACCCTCTGAATCAGGGGTCTGGTCCCAGTTTCTGGGCAGGAAGAAGGTAGGCTTTTTTCCAGACAGCTTAGTTTGCAGAACTGCACAACTGATTACAGCTCTCTTCTCAGCTGGACACTTCAGCAGACTCTGAGATTTACAAACTGAACTCTGAGAGCTACCCCTACTAGCAGGATATACCTCGAGTCCCTTATACATCAGATGACGAAGTGAATCTACATGTTTTTCCCCCTTTTCCTCAATTGTCTACTTGTCATAGCAGTGGACTCCCAAATACCACAATTTCAAAATACAGCTGTCAGGCTGCAGACACAGAGGGTTATTAACTTCAGAGGAAAGCGACCAAGATGATGATGCAACTTGAAAACATACCATTTTTATTATTCAACTTAGAATGCTCTTGAGTGAAAGGAGGAGCTCTTAATAATCACACTGGGATGGCAGGTTCCTACACAAAGACTGTCCCCGGCAACCTGGGTCATGTGGTCACCCTACTACAAAGAACAGTGTAGAAACTGGAGATAAGCATGGAAAATATGGGGATAGGGTTTGGGGATGGAGGCTATGCACACCGCCTTTCAGTATCTGAAAATCTCCATAAATTGGTTTGATATGATCCTAATTCATGCACTCAAAGGGACTGAACCAAGATGAAGAGGCTTTCCAGCCTGATGAGTTTTTGGTCACGAGTTGGGTTGCTGACCAGTGCTTCTGGATTTGAATCCCAGACTGTATGAACTTGCCATGTGGTCATAGGCATTTCTTTCATTATGAAAGGGGGTTAGAGTTGTAATAATTTATTGAGGCAATACAGAAAAGCAAGTGGCCCAGAATAAGGTCTCAGTAAGTGTTAGTGTTGCATCGTAACTATTACTGGAATAGTCAAGCATAGATGTAAACTGGTTGGCATTGTTACAGGATCTTTTAGGAATTAACTAAATGCATAGCAGGAGCAAACCTTTTCTGCCTAACTTACAAATCTTGTTAGCAATAAAAAAAACTCAGTAATTTTTTTCCAGGTATGGGATAAGGTAATTTTGTGTAAAATATTATTTTAAAGAATTATTTGTAAATATTGTATTATATTCTAATGTCATGTAACATACTTTGTCAAGTGATACATGCTGTTTACTTTCCACTATGAAAAAATCGTAATATGCTAGGAATTAAAAAATGGCATATTGCTAGATTTTGAGACAGTATCTGTAAATACAGAGAACTTCAAAACATGTAAACTTTTACTTGTTTGATCTAATATTTGAAATCCTCTTTTTGCTCTCACAAAACCAACCAGCTTTTTAAAAATTGGTTGTAATTTTTTCAAAAAATGAGATAAAGTGGTTTTAACTTATTAGTAAGCACATTTCCACAGAAGATAAATTTCAGAATAGTTTTTGATCACAGTAAATTTTTAAAACCACTAAATTTCATATCATCTACGTACTATTTTAAACATTGAGTTTTAACGTTTTAGAGGCACCCAGATTTTTTGAAAGCAGTTTGTCCAAGTAAACTTCTAGTACCTAACATCATCTCGATGGATAAATTTATAAATTATTACTTTTTATTCATTAGTGTTTTGCACTTCAGCATTGTAGTTCTCAACGCTTCCCTTTGCCTGGGGCGGAACTCTGGAGCCAGCATGTGTTCCGGCTGCATGTAGTATCTCCGAAGTTTTAGGTGTATCACGGTGATTCGATAGTTAAGAATCAGTGCGTTTTAAAGCTTCCCGGGTGACTCCAATGTGCAGCAAAGTTTGAAAAATACTCATTTACCTCATGATCCATTATGGAAACACTGATATGACCAGTAATCAAAAAAAAAAAAAAAAAAAAAGCAATTAAAACTAGGTAACAGTCACAAACCATCAGTAGTGGTCAGCTAAGTAAGAGGAAAAAAACTGAGTGACTGAGTCACTCATCTGATCATGTCACAGATGTGCAAGAGGCAAGCAAGCCGCTTCTTCCTAAAAGGGAAATGTCTATTTATTAAAAACACACAAAAAGGAAATGGAAGCATGCTGTTCTTTCTAATGAGATAAATCTCCACGGCAATCTTCATAAAACCTTGGGTGTTTATGAACCAGTTGGGATGGGCTCTTTCCAACTCTGAAATTTTCTGTTAAAACTGATTTATCGGGGGAGGCAGGAACGTTCTCACAGGATTGTTTCTGATGCTATAGTACCCCTTTGCACTGTCCTTTGTAATTGTTGAAGAACTTTCCCTTTCCGAGTTCATCTGAACATCCAAGGCACAGCAGGAATTGTAACGCTCACAATCCTGTCCAGGAAAATGAGGGCCCAAGATACTAGAAGTTGGTTCGAGGCAGAGCTGGAACCAGAACCTGTCTGCTGACTTAGAGAATGCTCTTCCGACACAATACTGCCTCTCCCTCAGCCTCGGAGATCCACTCTTCGAGCCTCAGCCTCCTCTCCACTGGAGAGGCAATTTTCCTCTGAAAAATGCACCCTTCACCATTTGTCCCTGACATGTCTATTGCATTGAGGGCGGAGGGAGGTCACGTGGTGCACACACTGTGACACGCATAAAGTACAAAAGGGCCTGGAACATGTAGAGATTCAACAGGAAGGGGAGGGAAGAGAGAGATGCGGTTGTAGCAATGGAGGGGGGCAGGTGACGAGACATGGTCAAGGAGTTAAGCAGCAAAGATCTTTCAAAGTTCTTTTTTGCATTGTACTTATTTACTTATCTATTTTTGCAAGGAGAGATGATGTGGGCTAAGTGGTGATTGGCTTAGGAACATCTGGCTTATGTGGATAGATTGGTGGTGAGAAAGATAGAGGGTAGGGATGTTACAATAATAAGCGAAAATAAAGAGATTAATAAAAAAGCACTTGAAACCAAGGAAGAAATACAGGAAATGTAGTTGACAGCATTTCAGCATCATCTATTTTTGGATCTGATGGCTATTTGTGTATGATGACAGAACGTTTAATTAGGTAATTCCCTAACTGGTTGAATGACTAAGTTAAACGAGCATTAATACAACCTGGTAGTGGTTTTGAAAAGGCAAAAAGTTGGCAAATCTGTCTTGTTAGTCTTCCCCTTTTGTTGTAAAACGGTGGTTTCCATAAAGGAGTAAAGCTAATCCCTATCTTGGGCAGCATTAAACAGAGAAGGGTTGAGAATAAACTAGATGAGAAAACTGAGTCAAAGTGATGAATTGATGAAGATAGTTCAACACAGATAAATGTAAAATCCTGTTCTTTGGGACAAAAAAAAAATCATTAACAGGAAAGAGGCATATGTCTGCTAAAATATGTGAAAAAAATATAGGCTTGGTTAACTGTGAGAAGTAGAATGGAAAAGATGTTTTCTGGAGTCAATAAACATCTTGAATCCTGGCTCTGACAAAAATGTAAAGATTTGGAACAATGCAATGAGCAGTGACCCTGGAACAAATGAGAGACAAATTAAAAGTCAGTTCAAAGACATATAGGTAAATGGCAAAGCAGGAGTGCGGCAGCCTCCTGGAGTGCCTTGGTAAATGTGGAGTCAGCAAAAGTTAGTAGGCTAAAAGACTGGGGCATGTCCGAGGTATGAACAGACTAGCACTCACACTTGGTATAAAGAATGACCTTCACAGATACAAAAAGCTTTTACAAGGCAAGAAAAAAAAAAACTATAGAGACGGACAAGCTGAGAAATGGTCATCTTCTATTTGGGACCACACTGCAGGAACACAGAGTAAAAAACAAAGACCCCTGCAGCCCACGTGGGAAACGGCATATAGGATAAAGGAAATAAAAAAATATGCAGGTTCCTAAGTTGACTGTAAAAATATTGCTGCTTTGTCATCTGGAAGAATAGGACAAGCATAAAATTAAAACAGACAAAGGAAGAGGTCCACAGAACTCTTTTTATGAGTGGGCTACAAAAGAAGGAAAAGCTGCACTTCAATGGAATGAGTCTGAAACAATAGCTTCCTAACTGGTTTCCTTAACTTTCAGTTTTCTCTCTTCACAGAGTAGCCAATAATCTTTTCAAAGGTTCAATTACATGGCCGCTCTGCCCACAACCCTCCACTGACTTCCCGTCATGAGCCAAAGTTCCTGCCAAGGCTCATAACTTTAAGGCCAGGCCAAGCCTCCCACTGTGTCTCTAAATTTACTTCCTACTACTGTCCCACTGATTCATTCCTCTCCAGTTACACGGCCTTCTTGCATTTCCTAACTTGCCAACCGTTATCTACTGGAAAGCTCTTGAGACAACTGAGCAGTTGGCTTCTTCGCTTCCTTCAGATCCCTGCTTAATGTCAGCATATCTGAGATGGCTTCCCTGACCACAATATGTTAACATAGCTTCATCTCCTTTCACCTGACATAGGTCTGTTTCTCCCTCCTACTAGAACAAAGACTCCTTGAGATGAAGGACCTTCCTTGGTTCTCCCGAGTCTACAACAGTATGAATTCCCCATGACAAGTATTGAATACTTGTTAAATGACTATATGGAGAGTGGGAGATGCAGCTAAAGAAAATAAAGGCGAAACAGTAGTGTTCTTAGAAGTTGAGTCCCAGACTCCAAAACTTGGTGTGGCTTCACTGTTACAATCTGCCTCCCCCTCACCCTTCAGATGTTGGGACCAACTACCCATCTAAGTCTTCAGTAGTGAGAAAGTGAGAGAGAATGATTTTAGATGCTACAGACTCATCCTTCTCAGAGGGTTTGATGCTAACAAGAGAGTAGGCTTATGGTTAAGACTTGGAATGCTAGACAAATTAAAAGCATCCTAAAATTTGAACACCGCAGATCTCCCTGAGCTCTCGTTCTTTTTGTTTTGCATACATTTTCAAGCTAGTCATTAAGGTACACCTTAGACTAAATATTTATGATTTAAAGAGCAGTTTTATAGAAAAAAATGTTTTAAAATATTTTATCTTCACTAAGATGTTACCTCAAAGATTATAAAAATCAGCAACCATCATTTTTACATTCTACAAGGGAGGCTGATGGGCTATTCACAAACCATAAACAACATTAATATAAATGACATTAAAATAATAGTGAAATAATGGCTGCAACATGATTTTAAAAATTGTTAATTTAAAATCCAGTGTGCAATACAGCCACTCCAGCAGGCTAATGTTAAAGCAGTAAAAATTTTCATCAAGGAAAAGCACTGCTGGAGGACAAAATAATTCTTCAAAATGTGTAAAATATCCTATTCTTTAGTTTCACAAATTTTAAAAGAAAAAATGCAGAATATTTCACTAATGTGGTAATTTATTTCATTCCAAATTATTTAGTATTATAAAGCAATGGCCTGTTAAATTAATAGATTAGCTAAAAAGTATTGAGTCATAAAATTCTCTAAATAAAATATGCTATTAAAAATACCACTCTACTGAGTTTATCTTTGACTCTTCAGCTAGAGGAGGTCTGATTATAGGGAAACTTTGGGTTATACATCTTAACTGGTGATTCTTTGTCTCAATCTCTTGACTCATCCTCCAGGAAGGTTATGAAGACTTAAGACCATCTCTGAAGCACTTGGTATAAGAAAAACAGAAAAGGAGCACTTGAAAGTTAAGCACGGATTTTTAGGCACTGAGAGCTCAACTCAGGTTAACAAAACAGTAGTACTGAAAAATCAGTAGCTCAGGCTCTTCAGGTCTGTCTGCCTTAAGTGTGAATCCCAGTTTGCCATGGCCTACAGCAAGTTATTTAAGTTCTTTAAGCCTCCGTGTCCCCACATGTAAAGTGGCAGCATTAGTACACAGGATTATTATTTCTATAATCCATGTAGTGCTTAGCATATAGCAGGTATTCCATAAATATTATGTTGTGACAATACTGACTTTTAGTAGCTAAGGAAGGGATCAGTACTTGTATTTATGTTTAATAATCTTAAAAGTAATTTGGGAATTGTGTGGTCCTTGTGAGAATTTTAGGGGAATCCACACCCAGACATGTGTCACCAATTTGGGAACTAGTTTTTCTAGGACATAGTGCTGGTTAAAGAAGTGCCGAAGACTGACACTGCATAAGCACACATGCACACTTCTTACTTTAATTCCTTCCTTTGGAACCATTAATATCATATTATTCAATAGTGACAATTCAGAGAATACAGATTAAAACATGCTTACATCTAGTATATTCATCTGTAAGCTTAAGTTTTTTTCTAATAGAGAAAATATAAAGTTGGTTCTAAGACAAAAAGCATAAAAGTAAACTCTCAATTAAGAATTTAAGGGAAAAAATGATCCATCTGTTGAAAAGGAAATTATAAGGATAAAAATAATTTCCTTTTTGACATGTACTAAGAAGTGTAGAACTAACCACAACTTCCCTTACTAAATGAAGCATAATTTATATTTTTATAATGCTTACTCTAAAAGATTACTTTCAAGGATATTTCAAAAGTTACTTTAGTTACATACATGGTATAATTATGCTCACAAAAGTATCTTTTTTGGGGGTCTACACGTGAGGGTAGCACTGGGATTTAAAGATAAAGGTTGCTATGGTGTCTGGGCATCAGTGTTAGATGGCACATGCTGAATGGGAGGTGGCGGCCGCAGTATGACAAGACTGCTCTAGAAACACAGGGAAGGGAAAATGCAAACCAGCAAAGACAGTTAACTCTCCTTTCTTAATCAGTTAATTTTACAAAGGGGATTTAATTCAAAATTTAATCATAACATATATGTATCAAAACTAATTGGATAAAATAAAAAAATTCTCATGTCATAAACAAGGTACTGACATATATTCAATAATTTACTGATAATTTTTATAAATAGAAAAATATGGTGTTCATAATTATTTAAAGTATTTCAACAAAGTTGCTAATTTGTCAATAATTTAGTATAAAAACCAAGGCAATTTATCATGTTACCATAGAATCCATAAAATTGCTATTGACAAGTCTGCATTATTTAACAAAAAAATAACTCTTATGGTTAGTGTGAAAAACTAAATGTTTATAAACCAAATCATTACACTCCCATTGACTGAAGAAATAATTTACTGTGCTACAAGGATTGAAGATGGTGGGTAGGAGAGTAAGAACAATATACCCACTTTCTTTCCAGGGGCAAGATCATGCACATTGGGACACTAACTCACTGTAATACAACCATAACATGTCAAGTACATTATAGAAT
Source organism: Glossophaga mutica (assembly GCA_039655065.1). Lineage (NCBI taxonomy): Eukaryota > Metazoa > Chordata > Mammalia > Chiroptera > Phyllostomidae > Glossophaga > Glossophaga mutica. The sequence continues at coordinate 84,304,346 of CM077304.1, forward strand.
TTTCATTAAAATTTTTAAAATTTCAAGTAGAAAAAATTCCAAAATATGTTCCGATCAATTTAAATATTCAAAAAGTTCAGTCCCCATTCAGAAACAGATAAACAGTATATTTATTAAATGAGTTAAGACAAATAAACTTTACAAATAGACAAATAATAAAAGGCTCAGTGGCTAAAATAGATGGTAAGCATCATTGAAAGAAATCAACACCATCACGGTATCTTAGTTGGCTTACACGTGTAAAAAGAAATTTTCAAAGAGCAATTTCACAGAAATGAAGCCAGTTTTTGTTTTTCTTATAAACAAATAACCATTTCTTGGTTCAAAACTGACATCTGTTATGAAAATTACCATATCACATATTCGTAAGATGACAAGGAGTAACTCATCTTCAAAGTGCAAGTAAGTCTATTTACAACCACAAAAAAGGCAATGATGAGGAGAAAGGATTTTTAAAAAATATACAAAGATTAAAAACATTTGGGATGCAAAATTAAACAATATTTTGGTTAGAGGATAAAAGAGAAAAAGTGATTGAATTACAGATGCTATACATATTATATAATGGGATCCAAGATCTTTTAACAGCTTGCTTGTACTTTTTTCCTACTTACATAATGCTCTGGAAATTTCTCGTAGAAATTACAGTGTCTCAAAGAGAGAAATACACACTAAGCATGTCTTGCTACTACTTCATGGATGTCGTAAGACCCGTTTATGGATTAGAATTGGTGTAAAAAGCCATTGCCTTAAGTTGAAAAATGAATACTGTAAAAGCTCAATACAAATCCTCCAAAGCACATGCACTTCTAAATCTTTTGGTAGTTACATTCATATTTAAGCATAACCAAAATAAAAAAGAAAACTGAAAATATTTCCCTTTTCTCTATTCCCTATGCCTTGTAGGCTCTCCAGTTGATAGGGTCAATTTTTAGAGTTGAAAGGGTTCTTCAAGATAGTCTAGTCCACCACCCTCATTTAGGGTTGATTTTCCCAAGGTCATGCAGCACGTTAATGGCAAAACCAAGAACAGAAACCAGGTCTTGACTCCTAGCCTGGTGTGCTTTCCAGCATATCATGCTACCTCTTTTACAGTATGATTCGCTATAAATACCTGATGAATAAATGTACAATTACAAACGCTGACAGAGCCAATGTGTTTCTAAGACTTGCAGAGGATTACTGCAAAGGACTGATGGAGAGAAAAAGATTTTTCCCCACCCACCAAAAGTATCACAAGCACCATCAACTAAATGTTTCTTTGCTGGGTCAGATGCTGTAGTAGTCCTCGTAAACTTAGGTCAGCCTGAGGATTGTATATCTGGTGAAACCTGGGCCCTAACACGATGCCAGTTCCCAAAGGTAAAGAAAGACAGAGGCAAACAAGGAAAGAAGGTAGACAAAAGAGAGAAAAGATTTAAACATCTAATTGGCTTAGAAATGGGCATTCCAGCGTATTATTACTTAGTATATCTAAATATGTATATTTTTGGGACCTTTTTCACCTTTCATGTAATCTCATTTTACCATAATTTGTTATTTGGCCACTTAAGAATTAAAATAAATCCACCAAAGACAATGGTGGTCATTATTTTTTTAAACTGTTGAGACTATTTTAGACAAACTAAGTTCAATTAAGAATATGTCGAATGGTGACATTATGAATAATTTTCTTAATCTAGTTCTATTAGATTATCACCAAGGAATTAAAGTGGTACTTCATGGGGCTGTTACCATCTTGAAACTTACTCCAATTGTGGTTAAAGAGAACAGACTGATGAACCATATATGCAGAATTGAGTAAAGAAGCTGAAATGCCTTTTAAAAAACATTGTCGTGAATTTATTTATTAAAAGGGCAGATTTATTTATGTTTACAAACAAGTTTCAAAAACAAAAGAAAAACATGTATGCTTCTACTTATTAACCTTTTCAAAATGCCAACAGCCCTCATGCTGTATGAAGGTTTCTATGGATTTATTAGAAAAATCAATACAGTTCACTCACAGTTCACCAAGACATCACTGAACTAACATGTGTAGACAAGAACAAAAAGGACTAAGGTTCTCTTGTAGTTTGATAGCTTGATTTAATTTAATTTGCCTGAAACAACAAAAGCATTTCAAGCATCTTTCATTATGCAGTTGATGTCTCGCATTAAACATTCTACTAAATTCTGAACAAAAGGTTATTAGCAAGTTTTCAAAAATTTTAAAAATTAAACAGTTGTTTCAAAACCATTAAGTAGTAAATGTATTTAAGAAACTAATTAGGACAGATGCCATAACTTTATTAGAACACCACTGCTCATGTTTTTTTGTTTTGTGTTGTTTTTTTGTTTGTTTTTTTTTAAACAAAGCATTAGTGTTATCTATTTGGCTATTAGTATTAGCAATTTATCTACAATATTTAACAAGGTAAATTGTAGGCAAAAATTTAGTACAGTTTCAATAGAAACACTCTTTTTTTTTTCCTGAAAATAGAGCAGTATTTGAAGGACTAATTTTTCTCTGCATCAGTTATAAGGAAGCTTCCCATCTATGAACAGGAACAAAAAAAGTATCTACAAACCTTGTAAACAGATCTGTATCATTTATAAACATAAATAATCCAAATTATTAACAGCCAACAACAGAAATTAAAGAATCAATTCTATGACCCAGGGCTCTTTGCTTGCCCAACTTTACTCCTTCCTCTCTCCCATCAAAGACTGAGATAAACTAAAGCTCTGCAAATACACTGTTCAGGACCATTCTTGGGTACTACTGATGATCCACAGGTCAGCTCATGCTGAGTTACTGTTTATCTGTCAGTTCATTTCTCCCACCCCCTAAAAAGCACCCTCAGTCTGGCAGAAAGCTTTGCATTTTTTTAAAAAAATAAATCTACATTCGTACAAGTGTGTCTTCTGTTGAAGTCCAAAGACAAGAAAACTATCTTGTCCGTCACAATATGTGAAAAGACCCAGTTTCAATTTGTTTCTTTACAATGCAGCTAGTGTGTTAACATTCAGCTTACAATCAGAGTGATGTTTCCAAACTATGTAGTGGGCTTCCTGGGGATGAAGAGGTAGCAGACTTGTTCATTTCTATTGTAAGGTAAATCCCGCTGTCAACAGCATTGTTATTTTTGTTGGGAGAGGGTGGAGGACTGGAGTTACGTTTTGTAGGAGCATCGTCTTCAGCATCAGTGTCATCAATAAGGGGGATATGAGGTTCTGAATCTTCTATCCTAAACTCAGGATGTGTCATAAAGTTGTGAATCGAACTTCTTGATTCTGGTTTTTCTAACCCTTCATACAAAGAACTACGAAATGCATTCACCACTCGAATCTGTAAATATCAGAAAACAGAAGAACGTCAGTACACTACTAGCTTAACTAAAAGAAGGTGCATTTATGAGTCTGAATCCACAAACAGCTAGGTATGAGTGAATCATATTTGCATGTAATGCAGTGGAACTTGCAATACACTGTAAAAAAATGAATATTTTAGTAGGACACTACAGAACAACAAAACCACATACTCTAAGAATTAAAAGGTATAGGATTCAAAGGATACTAAGAAAATCTCATTGTCACAGGCTAAAATTTAATAGCCATTTTATAGGAGTTTTTCCCTAAAAACAAACAAACAAGAAACAAACAAAAACAAAAACTTAACCATACACAAGCTTTGGCTGATTTTTAAAAATAAAAAAAAGTAATTTTGAAAACAATTTAAATAAGTTAAACGAAGTCAAGCACAGAGGGTTATTATTTATCATGCTAGGAATTAGGGTGTCACCAACTATGAAAAAGCCAAGCAAATATAAGCTGAATGCCACGATGAACTGACATCTACCCCACTATTCCCATGGGGTATAAAATAAAAGTCAAGTCCAAATAAATATCTATAAAATGCCATTAAACAGCTATAAATATTTGAGTATATGCCACTTATCTATAAAGTGTTACAGTGTTTTTCTCTACAATAGATTAAAACTTAAGTCAATTTATATACTATTGTCCACTCGAGAAAACAGACTTAACAACAACAACAATAACAAAACAAACTATGGGATTCTTCTGTGAAATAGTTCCCAAGGAGGAGACACAAAGTCTTCTAACAATTCATCCTCCTCCTCAGAACTCTGCTATATAGATGCATGAATGGGTAAATTAACTAAAAAGAAAAAAAAAATCACTGCATACACTGTACACTTATTAATCCAGTGTCATACAGACTTTCAAAAAAAGTGGACAAAATCCAAACAGTTGAACATCTACTACATATCAATTTAAATACAGTGTTCACTTTTGCTTTGAGTCTAATGAATCCTACCTAATGCAGATACCACTTTCTCATTAGAGAAGTAACTGACACCGACGGTCTAGATTAAAGAATGTAGTCACCAAACTCATCTCATGAAATAATAAAAAAATTAATAAATTTCTTCAAGTAGACATGTGAATGTAGTTTTTCATTTAAATGTTTTAATGTATCTATCACCTGACAGTTATCATTTGTGTGTGTGTGGTTGAGAACAGTCAGGACTCTAAACTCTTGGCAAGTTTCAAATACACAATATAGTATAGTCACCACACCACGCATCTCCAGAATTTACTCATCTTGCATAACAGACTTTGCACCCCTGCACAACATCTCTTCATCTCCCCTGACTTTCTGCTAACCACCACTCTACTCTGCTCCTATGAATTGGACTGTTTTAGATCCCATGTCTGAGAATTTATCCCCAGGAACAAAAATCAGAATCTTGAAGATACCTGCACTCCTGTGTTTCTTACGGCATTACTTACAACAGTCAAGACCTGGACACAACTTAAATGTCCACTGACGGATGAACAAAGAAAACATGGTGTGTGTACACAATGGAAGATTATTCAGCTTTGAAAAGAAAGGAATCCTGATATTTGCAACAGCACGTGACCAGTTCTGATTAAAACCTCATCTCCCCTCAGAGCTGTCTTGCCTGATGTCCTAGGTCCTATGTGCAGGCTGTTCTACAACTTGCTCACTCAGCCCTTTATAAAGGAAAAAAAAAAAAAAAAAAAGTACAGCATCGCTGACTGAGGAAGACAGAGGTAAAATGCCTGAGTTTGAATTCCAGCTCTGCCACTTACTAGCTAAGAAACCTTAGGCAAACAGATTTCCTCAACTATAAAATGGAGAATAACAATGGCACCAACCATTGTTATGGGAGATTAAACTAATTTGTCCATACATAGACTCAGAACAGTGTTAGCTCCCACGTATCAACATCAGGACTTCTCAGACTTTAACATACCTGGGAAGCACCTGGGGATCTTGTTAAACTGCAGATCCTGACTCAGTAGGGGCCTAGGGTCCTGCATTTCTAACAAGCTCCAAAGGAAGATAAAACTTCTCCCTGTAATTCACACTTTGAGCTGCAAGCATCTATTCAACTTGTGGTGCTACTACTTTAACATTTGCTGGTTTATTCTATTCTATTCACGTGTTTATACTTTAGCCTCTTCATGTGACAGACTGTTAGCAGCAAATACATTTTCAATTTCCTTTATTGCTCTTATTCCCCATTTATGAAGACTACAGTGTTTTACATAAGATACTTAAACAATGCTCACTAAATATACCATTACAATCATTCAACTGTTTTTATTGTGAAATCTTAAAAATATTACATTTTTTAGATATGTGGACATTTAACAAGTATCCTAACTGTCCTAATAATAAACTATGTAGTTAAAAAAACAAAAAAGATAACCTCCTCAAAAAAAGAGTATCTCTTGTTGTCAGTGGTCAGTAGGCACAGAGAACTCAAATTGGAAGACCAGCCAGTACACCTGATGGGTGGTAAGAACTGTTCAAGATGACCATGAAGTTGCTTATTTGACTTGGTTGCTGACAATGCTCGTAAATAGAGCTAGAGAAACATTTAAGTTCTGTTTTGACCAGTCTGGGTAGAGGGGAATAGTAGAGAATCAAGGGGAAAATAAATCTCTTTTGGAACATGTTAAATCTGGGCAGCTGAACATCCAAGTGAAAACTACCCAAACTCAGGAGAGAGGGATAAGGTATGAGCTCTAAGCTCTAAACTGGACAGAGTGTAAAGAGTAGTCAGTGTGTGTGTACGCATAATCACACACACAAACACATCTGTGGCAGATGAAATTAAACTTTTTACCAAAACTTTTCAATTTTGGTAAGAATTTTTCTTTCTGGAAGAATTTATTAAGTTATCTGGGAATATGAGAGTTTAAAAGGTTAGCCAACATTCTCGTACTTGATTTAACCATTTTACAAATGGTGAGACTGCACACCTGAGAGGGTGGCTGACTTGCTAATCACTCTCAGTCAGCATCAAAATGCCTCGGATTTCAGTTTCCTGAACTCCCAATTCCAGGTCCTTTGGAAGTCAGTAAGAGAACATGTGGACATTAACTTTATACCTAATGCCACTACTATAAAACACTTCCTAAGATTAAGGTTAATGTTGTCTTCTTCTGACGCTGCTTCTTAGCCACATGATGACAAGACATATAAAAGGACAGCTCGAAATTGCTCCAAAGCAATGGATTTCAAGAACAGTTCTCACATTAGATAAAATTACAATAAGGTCTAGATTAACCAGGGGTCACTGAACCAGATTTGTTTTACCTTCTACTTATAAAGAACATAAATAAAAAAACACTCTCTACGTACGGCACGGCATTCAGCTAACCCATACTTGCTGTGATCTCTATTGTCTTCTATATGTACAATTCTCGCAGTACAGCAGTAATTCTGAGTAACTAAAAAGTATACATGTGTGCACAAAACTTTAGGTAGGCAGCAAACTATTTTAATAATATAAAGAATTCAGCTCAAGCATAAAAATAAGAAGTAACTTTAACTACCATTTGTGACAATCCAAGCCTTACTGTTTATTTTATCCAGTCTTTTTAAAGAAGTAAATTCAGAGGAAAACATTACATGAAGCATATATGGCAAACACCAAAAATCAGTGATTATCATAATCATAAAGTAATTTTAAGAAACTAAAAATGATCAGTTTACATCAAATATATTAAATTTAGGTAGTAAGTCAAAACAAAACTATGTACCCTGCTAAACCATCAATTTTCTTAAATAGAATCCTAACTTTTGATAGCAGAAAAGAATAACAATTTTATTGCCCAAAACATGATACTCAAGGTTAGCGCTAAAATATGAGACTATTTTAGTTAATAGTTGATATATCTTACCTTCTATAAAATATTGCCCATTTCTGAAATTTGCATTCACTATTACATTTATTATGTGCACTAACAAAGAACTGCAGTGGTAAAACAAGATACTAAGCAACAAGAAAAAATATTCTAGGTTGTTTTCCAAAATTGGGTAATTACACATCAAATTTCCTCAAAGTAAGACTTACTTTTGTAATGTGTAAGCTTTTCCTTATCTGGAATAGAGGTTAGCAAAGATTTTTCTGTAAAAACCTAGACAGTAAATATAGCTTTTGTGAGCCATACGGTCTCTAATACAACTACTCAAGTCTGCCAGTATAGTGCAAAAACCACTAAAGACGGTATTTAAATGACTGAGCATGACTGTTCCAATAAAAATTTATTTTTGAAAACAGGCAACAGGCCATATTTGGCCAATAGGCTATAGTTTACCAACCCATCAGCCAAAACACCAGACTTTCTCTTCATTTCTCCTTACCAGTAAGGCTTAACTATTGATCCAGCAAAAAAATTTACTAATAGTGAAGACTGATATTAGAATGATATACTTTATAAATAAAGAAAAACTATAAAATATTTTCTCTAGAGATCTCTAGGAGTAAAAAAAATCTGACTAATAAATGAAGGAAAAAAGATGATCTCTCCAGAGATGTTTCAAGCCTAGTATATGACAAAGTAGAAACGGATTATTATTTCTTCCTGCAGCAAAACAAAGATTCCACATAACAAAGAAGTCTGAAATCCACAGATACTTCTAAGACTGTTCTATCTTAGGGCAGGAACACAGTAAGGAAATCAAACCTTCCATTACACATATTAACACCAATAATTAATTCTATATATTGGCTGATGTTCTGTACTACCACCTAAGACAAAGCTTCACCAGCAAAGTTGGAAGAAATTTACGGTAATAGCAATATAATTCTTAGTGTACAATGATAACCTCATGAACAAGAGCGTCGATCAGCCCTCAATAGCTTCTTATGTTGCAAGAACACAGGATATAGAATAAAGAAATAAACATCTTAAACCCTGATAAAGCCACAACAACTACAAACATGCCCTCTATCACCCTGGCCCCAGCAACTCAGAGGTTTCATGCACACTTGTGCATCAGAAACGAGCCTGGGGCAGGCAAGGGTGGGCATGTCCTAAAACAAAGCTGATGACTGATCTGATATTTAATATAAGCCTGGAGGCACAATTGTACAGAGAAATATAGTAATTATACTCTACCTAAGGTCATGTGACACCCCTCTAGATTAAAAAAAGTCAATTATTTAAAATTTTGCTGAAATAAAAATAAATAGAATACATGCCACCCAGGAGATAAACTTGTCAGGAAAGTTTAACATGAGCTAATCATGGGGAAACAAAGACACTCAGGATGTAGGATACAAGACATTTGACCTGGATTCGTTATAAAAAAACAAAAAAAATCCTAAGAAATAAAGGTAGAAAAAAATGAATCTAGATTAAAAGAGACCTAACACACCTGTTGATGAGCGTTTAAAAGCTGTAAGGACATTTTGGGGGTGGTAACTGGAGAAATCTGAATATGGATTGTATATTAGATAAAATGGTGCGAGTGTTAAATTTTTTAGATGTGATAATACAGTATGATCATACAAAAGACTCTTATTTTTAAGAGATACATACTGAAGTATTCAGAGATGCAATGTCATATTTGCCACTTTCAAATGGCTCAAGAAAAAGTACATTTAACAATGCAGATGTCACATGATGTTAAGCGGTGGTAAATTCTGATAAAGAGCATTATTCACATATTAATCTTTCAACTTGTCTCTTCATTTTTAATTTTTCAAATTTAAAATTTTGAGTGCAGGGAGACTCTTTCAGGATAAAATTTCATTTTGGACCCTTCTTACAAGACATAAACAGATCCTTACCACCCATTCCAGCCTCATAACTCATAACATTTCATTAGTCTTTTAGTACCAAAGTACGTCACTGAAGCCTTTCCCTAACTGAGGGAATTCTATCAGGAATTAACTCAGGAGTCACTTCCTACAGGTCATTTTTCCTGACTCCCCAGGGTATGTTAAGGGCCCTATTTGGTTTCCTTACTAGACTGTAATGTCTTGAGGTTCTAGTACAGCCTTGGCATATGGTAGGCTTTCCACATGTGAAACAAACAGTAAGGACAGGAGATGAAGGAATGAGTTGTAATATGCTCTCGAGAGCCAGAAATAAGGTGAAATCCAGAGATATAGGGAGGGAGTGATACAAGTGACATTAGCTGACACAGGCACAAGGCCAGGCAATTTACATATACCATTTCATTCAGGTAGGTAGTAGCGGAGTAACGTTTAAAAACAGATTCCTATCTTTCCACGTATGTAAATTTATCACCTTGTCTAACATTACGGGCTCAGTTTGTCCTCAGAGCACTTGTCTGTGCTTTGTTCTACATCATGCTGCCTTTGCTTATTAGCTATGGACAAATCATTTAAGCTCCAAGTCAGTTCTCATGGTAAAATGGGGAGATGTATATAAATTACACATATACAAATAAATAACAGTTCCTGTTCTGCCTGTTTTGCAGAACACTGTCAAAAACAACAAACCAAAATTACTTAGCAAACAGTGAACCAAAATGCAATGAATAAACAGTTTTCCTTACAAGTTCTCATTGTTTTCTCCCTCAATTCACCCTCTCCCCCCAGCTTTCCAAGGTTCTTCTATTCCTTAACTGGCTAAAGACCAGATGGCAAAGACAGGTCTCTTGCCCAAATACAAAGATTAACCTCAGGTAAGCATAGCTCACTGTGGGGGTGGGTGGGCTTATATTTTTAGTGCCTCCACTATACTGAGAATCCACAACAAAAATCCAGACCCTAATTCATAGAAAGGATGATATTGGTTAAAAGGATTTTGGGGTATTTACCATTTACTAATAAGCTGTAAGGAAATTTGTTATTTTAGTTGATTAATGGAAAGTATGACATGAAATGCTTCAATAATTAATCAATAGTGTACTTTCCCTACTTTTCTGGAAAACTTAAGACAACAATTTTAAATTAACTTGATTATACAAATTTAAAAAATCCTATAAATACCATAGAACCCTCCCCTACCTCCCAAAAGAAAAAATCCAAAACAAGGCCAAGGTCTAGGCTAAAAAGGCAAACAACTGGATATATAATGAGAACTTTTTTTATAACTTACTTTCCAACCTCAGTAAGATACAAGTCAAAATGCTACATTCATTTTTAGCTTTAAAAATACAATTTCTTGGTTCTGATAGGTAAGTTTCAAATCACATGCTTCTGGACACCATGCAATATAAACATGTTTGAAGGCATATACTCAAAAATTTATAGTAGTTTCACAAATTCTAAGCTACAATTTTATTCCCCATATTAACTAACGATCGGAGTTAGCATAGAGACAAGCTCACAGATATCATATATAATCTTTGGTTGCAATTGTTCCACCTGTTATCTAGCCCTCCAAGAAATAAAACAACCACAATGACAACACTTTGAGGTCTCAATCCACTTTACGAAAAGAAAGCTTTATGAAAAGCCTGAACAATGAATTTAACATTAAGGAGAAAATGAGAAACGTTAGGTGTGTGAAGTAGGAAATGTTAATTTCATGCACTTAGGAACACACACTCACACCCCACAGTAGTAGAAGCAGTAGAAGAGGAAAACACTACATGTGTAGGGGTAGAAATATTTGTTACATCATGATGCTGGCTGGCGATGGAGGGTTGCCGCCTTAGAGCCCCCTGAATGGAACTTCCACTCTGGAAAGCATTCACTACATCCATCTGCAAGGAATCAGAGATTGTGACAGCTTGCTCAGCAAGAGAGAGAGAGAACAAGAGAAAGGACCATTCCATCTATCAACATATAAAAAGTAAAGAAAAAAGGCACTTTATACAGAGCAGATAAATAGGCAAGAGTAGTATTTTGTGAGGAAGTAGGGGGGAAGCTAGGAAAAAAGGAGCTTAGGGCCATATAGACACATTCTTTCATGATCAGTTAAAACTTTCACTCATTCCAGGTACCAGTATTATTTTTCAAAGAATAAGTTTTGTGGGTTGGGAAGGCTAGAAAGGAGTTAAGGAGTGTGTTCAAACCTCCTCCCAAGGTCCAAAAGCCCTCGGCTGGCTCCCATTTCCATCATTTCTCCTACCTCTCTCCAGGCCCATACCTGTGTTTGGATTCTGTTCAGACCTCTAAACCACAAGATCTGGCCACGCCGCAACTCTCTTTCAGCGTGATCAATCTCTTCCACGTCCTCTGCTAATTCCTCCTCAGGTATTTCTTCCTTTTGTGTTCCATGACCAGCTTCTTTTAGGAATTTTAAATGGCTAGTAGGAATTGTTGAAATAAGCTACAACACAGGGGAAAGAATCTGAAATGAATCTTATCAAGTACAAGTAAACTGATCAACTTGACTACAAAGGGTATGAAAAGGTACAAGTGTAACCAACTATCTTCACCAAAGAAGCACTGAGATCCTGTACGCCAGAAACTTTCTTTCTCAGAACAAAAAAATATTCTCTTAGCTACACAAAAGATTTAAGTTTGAATGGTAAAAAGAAAGTTTTCTTGAAACAACCTGATTACATTTTTCATACTTTATTTAGGACATTCATAATAGTAAATTATAATACCATGCTTTGACATATATATGTACTTAAACTCATATTAATTATATTTATTTCAAATAAAAATGGCAGGTGTCTTACTGGATGCAAAAGAAGTTTATATTTCATTGGTGCTGTAAGAATTCAGTGAGAAAAAACATACCCACATTATAAAAATCTTCAAAGTTAAACTAAAAAGTGTTTTGTTTATGAAAGGTATTTATTTTTTAAAAGCAACTATTCAAGAATCTGGGTTAACACTGATTGATAAAAACATCAAACAGAAACAGATGCTCCAGAAAACACAAGGGATACAAAAACACAAACAACTATCTATTCGCTTATAAATATTAACAGCCCTTCCTTAAGGAACTTGAGCTACCAAGGGGAAACAAGCACGCAGCCTGAATCAGAATTGCTTAGAGAATTTCTGTCTACTGTAACCACCTAATTTCACAGAGGGAAACAGGCTCAGAGACACAGGAAGGGACCTGTTCATGGAGTGACTAAGAACCTCGGTCTTCTGACCACCCAAATCAGTACTTTCTACCATGGCACACTTAAAATTCAATAGATGACATCAACCAAGGATGGTAACTGATGTCTGCTGGGTATGTATCTATAGGATTTCCTATTCTGAAGTTTGCCAGATATTGTGTGTGGGTAGGGGGGTGGGTTGTGGGGTTCTGTTATGCCCATGAGAGAACATTATGCAATAATCAGAATTACAGTCAAAAAAGAAAGGTGGACCAAGTATGGATCTTACTTAAAAGAAGATCTCTATTAATTAGGTATTCAAAATGAGTAAGAGAAACCTCAGAACCTAGAAATACAATTTTAAAAAAGGTGAGATAAAAGGCACATAGAGATTAAGTTCAAGGAAAACCTGGATGTTTGGTTTGACTGATTAGCAGAACAAAAAATTAGTTCACACAAGTTACATATCATGATATTACATTAACCTTCATTTATGAAAACATTAGTATAGATTATCATTTTTTAGTAATGATCATGGATTTAAAATGAAATGTACAAACAATTACTAGTTATCTTTTAAAAATAATGTCATGTACTTGCAAGTCAGCCCTATAATAAAGATGAGGTATATCTTTTTCAGGCTTTATTACATTTTATTTATATACTGTTAAAGCTATTCTATCCAAATAATCGAAAGTGTCATTTTGTGGCTCACTTTTCTAGATACCATTATTTTTTATGGTAACATTCTCTATGTAAACTGAAATTCACGATTTTTTTTATATGCTACATTTTGGATTAAATTGTATAAAAAATGTAGTCGTAAGTACACGATATTTTGTATTTTTGTAAAAATATTTATTCTAAAAATGCAGAAATAGGTTATAAAGCACAAGACACAGATATTAGAATTCTAACCAGTTATAAATGCATTATCTAATACTGCTATAAAACTTGTTATATGAAACAAGTTAAAAATATGTAAGAAATTTAAATAGCATTTTATTATATAGGCATCATCATAACAAACAGCAAGAGATATATAAAAACAAAAACCACATTTTAAAACGCCATATTCTTAAATGCCCTTTTTGCCCTAGAATGGCAACTATTCAGAATCAAGTACAGAACTGCTTAAAAAAAATACACATTAGAAATTTTAAAAAATTACTTAAGGTTTGAACAAAAAATGTTATTTTTACCTGGCCCCAGAGTAACGTTCCCATTCCTAGGAATATTGACCATAGCCACTGTTCTATCGAAAGTTCTGAACAACTGAAAGGTTTTCCACCAAACTGCACAATTATTATCTGGAGGAATAATCAAGAGTAAATTTATTTAAATGATTTACGTTTTATCATTCACATACTTCAAAAATTACCCAAATTTGTGTCCTCTAAAAATTAAGCTAAACCACCATTATTTCTGATGGTGACATGTATAATATTCACAGCTGAAACTAAGACTTATGAAATAAAATAAAATCCCTCTGTCCAAAAATGTAAATATAGGTATATTTCATTTTTAAATTATGCTTACTAAAAATTTAAAAATATGATTCTCATGATAAGGAAGATAACTTTATACTTTTTTTCAATATAATCTCAAGAAATTATATTCCCCTGTATTTAGTATAACTCTTTGAATAATTTATGCCTTTCCACAAAGATAGCATACTTTTGAGAAAAAGTGGACGTAATATTCAATCTTATCTGTTTTCCTTCTAATTGCTATTTGTTCCTGGTTAACAATTAGACTTTAGGCCACATATAAATGAACTAAGAGAAAAAAAGCAACTTGCAATTCTAGAAATATGTACTAACTCAGGTGGTATACCCTCAGAAATTTGCTCTCCCTGATAAAGAGAAAAGTCCAATGATATGTATAAATAAAATTCATAATACAATGCTTACTTTAAAGGAACTATTTTAAAGAACTAAATAGCATATATGGGAATTCTTATAAACTGACAGGCTGCCAAATACTGACATTAAAAAGAATCATTTTAGTATTAGTTATCAACTCCATTCTTTGTAGCTGGACTTTATTCCAAATTCAAGTGACATGTATCTATTTGTCAATTCCACTGTCTTTAAAGTCAAGGTTATTTGTACACTTGTACAGAGTCCCAACTGTTTTTTTTTTTTGTTTTTGTTTTTGTTTTTAAGTAGCCTAACCAGGTGATTATAAATGACTTGGAATCTTGCTTGGACTTTATAAAGATACCAAGCTGAAATAATTTTCTTTTGTAAACCAAAAAAATGAGCATGGAAAAAAAACATTTGTATGCTTTCAATTTCTTTTAAATTTAAACATTACCTTATTTTTTTTTTTTTTAGTATAATGAAGGATATAAAAAGGATATTAAATGCTGGGAAAACAGTGATTAATATGGTTGGTTGGTTTTGTTTCATAAGAAATAATCATCTTTTATTTTAGAGTTGGAAGAAATAAAATTGTCTAATTAGTAGTGGAACTTACTTCCAAAAATGTTTCCATGATCTTTAATATACTACTTAGATTAACATGAAATTATACAACTGTGTATTTCAGTGTACTGAAGCATGTCCTACTGTATGCCTAGGGGACCTAGAATTAGGTGTTGTCTTCTAAACTTGGAAGGGGGTGGATTAAACCATGTTCAAGAGGTTTTTTAACTGAAGGATTTCCCAATGCCACCGAATTGTTAATTTAAAAAAAAAAGAAAAAAAAAAGCAGCTGAGATTTGAGTGTTTCCTTTCAGACTCTAAGGTCAGAGCTTCGCACGTGCACTATCTCTTGTAATGCTTTAGTAATTGTACAACATGACCTAATTAATATTATCATTCTCATTTCACAGATGAAGAAATTGTAGCTTGTTAAGGTCACACAACTACTGAGGCAGCACCTTGATTTGAGCCCAGAACTGATTGAATCCTATGTTCCTATTCATAAGTACTGTGTTATACAGCTTTAAGAATCTCCAAATAAGGCAATATTTCCTAAACTTATTGAGGATGTAAGCGCAACTCAAGAGACGAGTGTTTATGGAACACACTTTGAAACCACTGATTCTGTGTCAATTGCTACAAAGTAGAAAAGAAATAAAAATTTACATAGGATCATTACGTACTTCATGATCTGCCCCCCTGCCCCAAAAGTAAAAATAAGAATCAGCTAGTAAATAAGAGACAGAAATTAACTTAAACACAATTTATAAGGTGAAATTCTTCCAGTACCTCAGATCTATAATCAACTCTTGGGCTATTTTATATTAAAAACAAATGAAATGAGATATGTGTAAATTAAGGGTCATGTTTTCCTACCCAGCTGACAGTCACAAAAGTGATAGACACTCAAAGTGGTAATCTGTAACAGGAGGATAAGGAACACCCACCAGGGTTCAAATCAATGCCCTATTTGCAGCACAGTATTGCTGCTACTACTACTAAAAACAAAAATAACACAAATCCTCGTCTGAAACGCATAGTGTGAGGAGTGAAGTTGAGGATTTATATACTTGCCCATCCTTCTTATCTCACTGTGAACTTGTAACAAAGTGGCTGTGAGCTAGTCGCTGGCCCACACTTTGAGTAGCACTGACGTATTTATAAGGCACTGAAGAATGACACCTCACATTAACTGTTTTGGGTGTATCAGTCTGTGTCAGGAACTAACTTACCAAACAGATTTGCTTGATACAGAAATAGGCAGTGAAATTTTTGTAATTCCCATATTTTAATAACAGATCAAATAAACCTACTTTTGTAGTCAGTAAAAGCTAACTTTAGCATGTCATGAGCAATGATTTTTTGTAAAATCTAAATAAAACTTTCAGAAACTGTGTAGCAAATAAGCAATATTCCTCCTAAAATTTATAGAAACTGAAAACATAAATGATTTTTCCAGAAATAATGAAGTCAAGGATTTTGGTTTCAGTATCCACAGTATACAAGGCATAGGCTGAATAAACTTAAAAAAAAAAAAAAGCTTACTTTTTAATTTGAAATCTTGTGTTTACTAACTTCCTGGTGTGATTATGTACCATTCATAAACCTGTTTTGGTTCTAGATTCTACTATACAATCTTTTACACAGAAGAGTACCATAGAATACAAGAGGATATAAAGACAGGTTTAATACATAGTTTTATAAAATTACCATATGCAGAGTGATCATTAGTTGTGTTCTTTAAGTGACCTTTATAAACATGGGAAAATTTTCAGTCCTTCTTATTCATTCCCAGTCCCACTCCTCACACCCTATTCTCCATTCTCTTCTCTGCCTTGTTTTGACAATATTACAAAATGAAAAACTGACATGTCCAGTTCAGGATGCAGCTATCCAGAATCATTTGGAATTTAAAATATTCATTTCAAAACCTTTTATTATTTAATAAATTCAACTGTAGAAATACAACGGCTATTAATTGTTAGGAGCAATTAAACAGGCCTAGAAGGTCAACTATAACATTTACGTTAAACAGCATCAAAATGCTGTTTGATAACAATATAGAATGAAACAATTAGAATCAGAGTGAGTGTGAGATATCGTAACCACAGAAACCACAGTGCAATTAAAGTAGTATCAGCTTAACATACTCTTCTCATATGTGGCATTCCAAGATAGTGCAATTTTTCACTTGAGTCATGATATTTAAAACTCTTTTAAAATGTCATCAAAGCAATACACAGAAGCCCTACACATTGTAGTTAAGCAATTTCTGGAAAAAGTCAACTGTTTACCTAGTATCTCCCACTTAATAATCAAACTTTAAATTATCTTTTCTAATTACCCACCTGTACCACAAAAGTGCCTAGAACAATTGTGCAGAAGATGGCATTATTAAAGATTCCTT
The DNA here is from genome assembly GCA_039655065.1 of Glossophaga mutica. NCBI lineage: Eukaryota > Metazoa > Chordata > Mammalia > Chiroptera > Phyllostomidae > Glossophaga > Glossophaga mutica. The sequence goes on from CM077304.1 coordinate 84,321,492, forward strand.
CAAACACATTTCTTTCACCGTGAATTTTCCGGGCATTTATTTCATTGAAAAGTTGCATCAGCACAAAGGTATTAAAAACAATAGTGTAATGTTCTGAAGGAGGAGCATGCAAAGGAGCATTTCTTCCACTATCAATATCAAAAAACTTTTCTCCTGAAAAAATGAAAAATTATTATTTTCTAATTATCATAAAAATAATTAAACATTTTCAAAAGGTATGCAATAATAAAACCTAGCCAGACCTTTATTTGATCCCAAATGATAGCACAGAAAGAGTTGGAAGGGACCTGGCATTACCCAGTTTTCTCTTGTTTATAGATGAGCAAACTAAAGGCCCTCAAACTATGCTGACATATACAAGATCACATATCTACATTTGTGGCAGATCAGGGCAAGAAATCAGGACTCTGTTTACTTCCCCCCACTTTCTTTCATTCTATCTCCCAAAATTTACTAAGCCTCCACTGATAAAAAGGGGAAATTAAAGGTAAATGAGGAGGCAAAGACAGAAAAACTTATGTTCTTGAAAAATTTGTAATATTTAAATAAACATCTGAGATACTAGCTTGGAACAGAAACAACTGCAGTTCTATCAGGCACTGAATTCTTACCAGCAAACAAGAGGGTAAAGACTACTACAAGTTGATAGAACGCATGACCCAAAATGTTCTTCATCATTGTGCGTGAGATGAGAGGTTTATTTCTACCGTAAGGTTTCCGAAGCAAGAGTGATTCAGTGGGGGGTTCAGTTGCCAGAGCCAGGGAAGCGAGTGTGTCCATTATGAGGTTTACCCACAGCATCTGCACAGCCTTAAGCGGCGAATCCTAGAAAAGACAGGTTTCCTAATAGACATTCACAGCTATTCAGAGACTCAGCAATTCTCAGGAAGCCTTTCGTATTCAAAAAGTTAAAGAACAGAACTGAATTGCACCTTTATAGTAATTAAACTAAAATATTAAGCGTTGGCTTATTTAAATATTTAAGTACTTTAAAAAGGAATATTATACACATATTTGCTTTAAAATAAACAAGTTTTAATGAACAGATTGTCAACCTACTTGAGTAATACAGGCACCCGTGAAAGCAACAATCACTGCCACAACATTAACAGTGAGCTGGAACTGCAGGAATTTTGAGATGCTATCATAGACATTCCGTCCCCACATAACTGCTTTAACAATGCTTGTGAAGTTGTCGTCTGTGAGGATGATGTCAGATGCTTCTTTAGCTACGTCAGTTCCAGCGATGCCCTATTAGGAAAAATTCTGTGAATTACACTAAATGTTCAAAATATAACTTTTAAATATTCAAAAGGATAATAATATTCAATTTATCAACAAAAAACTTACCATTATACTAACAACTGATTTAACTTTACTGTAAAACAAGTCAATATAGTTATTCTAAGATACTATCTCTCAGAAATTCCCTTAGGAGAAATCAAAAATAAAAAAGGAGTCTTTGAAAATAGTTTAAATTGGGTTTAAAAAAAGAGGAATGGACGTGGGCATCACCTTCAGTTCCTTCCAAAAGCCACACAAAAAAAATGTATTAAAAAAATAAAAACTCACCAAGTTAGTGGGAAAGAAGACACTGCAAGTAAATCTGAAGAGGCTAAACATCAGATAACCAAATACTGAGTAACATTAGTAATACTGAGGCCCCCCCAGAAAAATGAATCCTAAACCAACAGGAGGCAACAGCTTTTTTTGCACCACAGACCACTGTATATAAGCTCAGGACTTGGCAGCACCAGGTAGAAGAGGCAGTAGGGGGAGGGTGTGAATAAAAGCTTCTTGAAAGTCTACTGAAGACACTGAAGAAATACTTAGAAGGTCCAAACTAAGAACCATGTCCATCAACGGTAGAATGGGACAGATTATTGTTACAGATTAATAAAGAAAGCAAGTGAACTACACTATCTACAACAATACAGATGAATCTCACAAGCAAAAATGAATAAAGGAAGCTGGACTCAATATACGATTCTTTTGTACAAAGTTCAAAAACAGATGAAATTCATCTTCGGCATACTGGTTATCTTTGCAGAGAGGAAGGACAGTAAGCAGAAGTGAGTGTGACTGAGGTGTCTGGTAATATTCTGTTCCTTGCCTTGCAGAGACCAGGTCTGTTCACTTGTGATAATCCAGTCAGTTGTGTACTTACCATGCAGGCATTTTTTTTTTTTTCTGTATGTATGTTATACATTAATAATAAAATAAAAAGAAAGCTAGATCTTCAGAGCCCCTTCCCAAGTCCATGCAACCAGGCAATGTGTCACTCCCTCTGACATGACAATAGACTGCTGGCTAATTTACTAGAGGCAGTACGACAAAGAACTTCTGGACTGAAGGGAACTAAGCACTGTTGAGGATGGGGTACCATACTAAAATTAAAGCAGTTAAGAGTAACTATGTTTAACAAATGTTGAGACTATCATCTTTTCCTCCTTGTTTCCCAGGATACCAATACTCAGATTGCTTTCTAGGTAGCAGATTTAAACCTCAAAAAAAAAAAAAAAAAAAAAAAAAAAGCTCTGATCACCTCAAGAAAAAGACCTAAAATACTGTAAAATTCAAGGTACTCTAAAAAGAGAAATGGCCAACCCAGATCACTTTACAGAGAAGCTTCTGGTGGACAAATCCCACCAATAGGCCCAAAGTTTTCCAGCTTTCCAACTTTCCATGAGCAAACAGGCAGAGATAACCAAGGATCATCTGATATCTTAGGAGAGCACTAACCTGAAAGACAGGCTAAACCAAAAGGAAAGTGGAGACGGATTCTGCAGACACAAAAGCTCATTAAAAAAAAAAAAAAATCAAATCTTTAGAAAGGTAAAAGGTACATCAATAAAATAGATCAGGATGTTAAAACAAGAACAAAAATTCAGAGATCCAAAAACAACTCTTGGAATTAAATGATGACTCACATAAATAAAAAACAAGTTGAGGAAATAGCTCTGGAAATAAAGCAGGATGACAAAGGTATGGTAAACAGGAAAAAGACAAGATAGTATGTCCAAAAAGTCTAAAAATCGGTAAATATTCCATGAAGAAATACTGGGAAGAAAATAGGATTAGTACAAGAAAATTTCACAAAATTGAAGAAAATGAGTTTTCAAAGTAAAAAGCTGCTCTCATACAAATCACAACATTCAGAGAATGGAAAACAAAGTAAAGACTTAATATACTTCCAGAAAGAAAACAAACACATACCAAGAGATTCAATTTAAAATAGTATGGAACAACAATGGAGGAACAAATTCAAAATTGTAAGAGCAATCAATATTCAATCTAGCTTTTTACACCAAGTAAAATTAAAAGTCAAGAGCTGAAGACAGGAAGGAGATTTTAGTCATAAAAGTTATGAAAAAGTTTAACTCTCATAATCCCTTTTCCCAGGAAGCTAATGGAGGAGTAGCTCTACTACATGAGTGAGTAAACTCCAAAAGACTATGGTATCGAGTCTAGGAAATACAAGATCCAAAGTAAGACAGAGATAAAGGAAATACTCAGGAATGGAGAATAATAAGAGCACTGTGCAGCAGGCTTAGCAAACAGCCAGTTCACATTAAGGCATGTCAGAAATCTGGAAGAGGGATCTCTAAGAAGGTGAAATAGGTGAAAATGCCAGATGTCTCTGATGCAATGAAAAGAGAATTTGGTGATGAATTAGGTTTAAACCATAGAAAAACTTAGCAAAAATAAATAAATAAAATGAAAAAGTAAATAAAAAAGGGCAATATACAGAGAACACAAAGAGTTGTGGAAGGAAATAAAAGTAATTATATTGATCTATCCAAAATCATGACATAACTCTAATGACAGAATAACGTCAGGCAGTGCGTAAGAAAGTGCACCGTGGCAGGAGCAGTGTGTGTGTGCCTGTGTGTGTGTGTGTGTGCACGAAAGTGCTAGCTTCTTCTCTCCCTTAATGAAAAGTCAACAGCAAATGCTTTATATTTAAAAAACAAACACGACAATGATGTCATTTAGATATATGGAGCTACACAGTTAAAATGGTTCTCTTTTATCAAAAAATGAGCTGTAAGAAATGATACGTGGTAGGGAACTTAGGTATTAAATCTTATAGAACTATTTGACTTTTTAAATGCTATGCGTATGTTGTTTTAATAAACATACAAAGTTCAAATCAACCTTTCGTTGAAATATTCAATGAAGGAACAATTTTAATTTCAAATTTTAGTCTCTAGCTCCTAATCTGAATATTTTACTTCTAATGTGCAATATATCTAACACATCTATGCTTAAGAGATTTCCTGCCTCTATCCATTCTCTTGTCTTTTACAAATGCAAATCTCAAAACTCCTGTGTTTAAATTCCTTCAAAACTTCCAATTATTAAAACAGTCACGAGGATGTAAATGACAGAACAGGGAATATAGTCAACAACCTTGTAGTAACTATCTACAAGTCAGGTGGGTACTAGAGTTAAAGGGGGGAATCACTTTGCGAGGTATATAAATGTCTAACCACTATATTTAGTACACCTGAAACTAATACAATATTGTATGTCAACTATAGTTGAAAAATAAACTAAGAAAAACTAGTTCCATAATCAAAAAAGTTTGAGAAACTTTTCATTAAAAAAAAAAAAAAAAAAAAAAAAGTAAATAGCTTTCTTCATGAGCTTCTGAGCTGTATGCTAACATGCAGTGTTTCCAAAGCAATTTTATTCCACCAGATAGATGTTGGCTTGGAAAGAACAAATTCCTTATCTCGATATTCAAGGCCCCTTACTGGATGGGGACCCTGTCAATCCTGTTTCACATCCCATTATCCCAGCACTGAACCCTCTTCTAAATATGTTAAAACTACAGCCATGAACCATATAAAAATGTTTGGGTCAACGATCAAATATATATGATGGTGGTCCCCTAAAATTATAATGAAGCTGAAAAATTTCTATCGCCTTGTGACACTGTAGCTGTTGTAACATCATACACATGCATTACTTACATGTTGGTGGTAATGCTGGTATAAATCTGAAGGGCCAGTTGTATAAAAGTATAGCAGATACGATTATGTACAATACATAACACTTGATAATGATAGTAAGTGACTGTAAGTGTCACTTACTAGTATGTCTAGTATATGTTCTATACTAGACTTTCTATATTTATTTTAGAGTGTGCTGTTTCTGTTTATAAAAAACATTTCCTATAAAATAGTACGCCATGTTACTCCAGTAGCAGTCCACACATCTCATGTTTATCACATCTCTTGACTACATCATTTTCCTCCTGTGTTGGATTTAATCTCTTGTTTTGGACAGGAACATGCTACATGAGCTTGTAGCCTAGGAGCAATAGGCTATACCATCTAGGTTTGTGTTGCATAAGTGCCCTCTATGTTCGCACGATGACAAAACAGCCTAATGACATATTACCAGAATGTATCCTTGTCGTTAAGTAGCACATGACTGTTCTTGTTAATTTACTGAGGGTCTCTTGGTTGTACTTTTCTATATGCTCTTCTCCCAGCATCACTAGTCTTTTGCACTTTGGGGCCAGTAGTAAGTAAAGTAAGGGTTACTTGAACATAAGTACTATGATACCAGGACAGCGATCTGATAACCTAGATAGCTACTAAGTGACTGGCGGACTGGTAGCACTGGACAAAAGGATGTTCACGCCCTGGGCAGGATGGAGTAGGCAGGTACATGATTTCATCATGTCACTCAGAACAGTGTATAATTAAAACCTTATGAATTGTTTATTTCCAAAATTTTCCTTTCAATATTTTGGGATTGCAGATGTCTATGGGTAACTGAAACCATGAAAAGCAAAATCGCAAATAAGTGCAGAATACTGTATAATAATAATAAAAAAAAGTAATCATATTTTAAATGTACTGTGGAGGCTTGCTATCTAAAGGAATTCTAAAGAGAGTGGCTAAATAGGGGGAAATGCCAGCATCATCACTTTTTGCAAGCTAATAATGTACTCACATTAAAGTCCTTCCATAAATCTTATCTTATTGTTGCAAAGTTTATTTTCCTGTTGAATTTGCTAAATATATATGGTGTGTATATATACATATATATGATAACTCTATCTATATCTAGCTAGGGTTCTAAAATGCTGTTTATGCCTAAAAATTAAGAGATAAGTTTAGAAAGGACCAATCAATACCAATTTCTTGTTGTTATCTAATAAAAGACCAAGACAAGTAATTCTGTTTTTCAGGTTTAAACTATGAAACTGAAGAACTGAACAAATACACAATCAAAGTAAGATTCAAGCTTGAGCAAAAGTGCTTTCAAATCCAAGCCACTAAGCAATTATTCTTTCTCTGTATTTTAAAAATAAATTGAGTTTTCTTTTTGTTGTGCTACCTTTAAAAAAGAAAGAGGTTGATACAATAGGCCTGAGACCTTCGGGGCTTCTTTAAAAAAATCAAACAAAGCAGCTGCTGTGCTGTATTTTTGTTTACATTACTATACTCACCTGTATTTATTTCAAGTCCTTAGTATCTGCCTTAAGCACTTAAGTTTTGGGAAGAAAGTTTTTTAAAGTTTGAAAGTGCATTGTACATATATGCCTTCCAGGTCAGCTGGCCAGATGAATCCTGCTAAATTCTCAGGAGCAGCAGTGAGTGATCTTATGTTCCTAAAGTCAATGATCCTGTTTGCCTACAGCCAACAAGCCTGTTGACACAGCACTTAAATATTTAAATATTCCTTATCCCTTCAGCTACTCTTCACAAGTCTTCAGAAGTTCACGCCGAAGTCCTACCAACTGTAATAAGGTTGAGAGAGAGCAGGGTAGGGACGTTTGGGTTCACGACTAATGGCTGAGAGCACTGTATCTATATACCTTCTTTTTTCCACCTCACTCTCACTTGGAAGGCTGTGGCTATGGTGGTGGCTCTGCTAAAGCCCTGTTTTAGCTGCAAAATACCAGGAAGTATACAAATAAACACCGGCATACAAAAATATTCTCTTATCTGCAACCTTTGGGACCAGACCGTGTTTCAGTATTCAGCCTATCCGATTTTTAAAAAGATAATGAGATGAGGCACATAACGTCACAGACTCTCCAAAAAGGTGTTAGCACCCCAAAAAACACATTAATATCTCTATAAAGGCTATGAATGTTCGCATTAAGTGGGACAAATAACATGCTCACATCAGGTCAGGAGAAGTCTTGCAGACAAATAAGTCTGTTGCAAATTCAGGGAAGAAATTTTAGTTTTCAGACTTTTGGATTAATCTGGACTATATAATCGAAAAATACAATAAAACTAAATTAAAATTATATAGTTAAATTTTCTACGGCACTGAGGATACAAAGATTCATTTCGACCCTGAAAAACGGGAAGCAATAGATTAAAAAATATAACCACCTAATTTCAATCATTAAACATATGTATTTCACGATATCCATGTTATAGTAAATGTTTCACTAGTACTATAGCTACAGTACCAAAGAACCAGTACAAAATAATAATGAAATGCTTTAATTTTCTAGTGCTTTAAATAGTCAAATCTAAACTGAGAATGTGGTGAGGGGTAAAGGTAGATTTTTTTCCATATCTATCAAAAAAGATTACATACATTAATTATAAAATGATGACACTCAGTTACTGTTAAGAGACATTTTCAGTTGAGTGGAAGATTACCAATTATTTTTGGACTTTAATACATATAACTGCTCTGAGTTTGTCTTGTACTGAAGGGGACTGTTGCAAGATTCAGATGAAATGATAAACACATACATTTTACAGAGTACAAGATAAATGTATGATCTTATAATTGTTCAAAAGAAGTCACTTTCCAGCCAGATTTCACTGCATCAAACACTGTGTATAAACTAATTAGACGTAAACATCAATTTAGGCTTATACATTATTCCTGAAACTAATCTTGAGACAGTATCTAAAATCAATTGAAATCTAGTAAAAAAACAACCATAACAAATTCTGAACAAAAACCCGAGCAAGTTACACCCGAATAGGTAAGTTCCTACCATTGCAAATCCAACATCAGCTTTCTTTAGTGCCGGACCATCATTTGTACCATCGCCGGTTACCGCTACAACCTGACGTTGTTCTGAGACAGTACTGTCAATTATACCTGCAATTAAAGTAAATATTTGGGCTGTAAAAATGTTCCCTTTAATTAACACGGTGATTCTGCAGAATATCTGGATGAGTCAGTTTTACAGACTCAGGGTTAAAAATAAGTAATTCAACAAACATAGAGGAATGGAAACTGCTGAGATATTGGGCAAGGAGCAACTCCAGAAAATGAAGTTACATTAAGAGCAATATCCTGTTTTAATCACTCAAGATTAACACATTCACCTACAGTACCAAAAAGGAAAAGTATTTAGACTTTATTGGAAAGGATGATATCCATGATTCAATCTAATATTCGGTATCTATTGCCATTTCAGGAAGCAGAAGATATTTCTGTATCAAGACACTGTGAAATAATAATACAAATCTACTCACCTTTAACCAGTGTATGCTTGTCAGTAGGAGATGATCTTGCAAGTACTCGGAGCTTTGGCCAAATCTTGTCTATCCGCTCTTGTTCAATCTATAAATTTTTGTCAAAGTTAAAATGTGCCCAAACCTAGTTTTATAATTTCAAATTAGTTATCTAGAGTATGTATCAGTGGTTCTCAAAGTATGGTTAACAGATAAGCAGTACCAGAAATTCCTGGCAACTTGTTAGAGATGAAAATTCTTGAACAAGGGCCCAGGTACAGCTTTTTAAATACTCTGGGGGTGGGGGGTGGGGGGGTCTACCGATCAATATTTTAAAGTCTTCCAGGTAACTCTGATGCATCCTCAAACTTGAAAGTTACTGCTATATGTATCATTTTAGGATCCAATTTTTTAAATCTCCCCACTGCCTATCAAAATGGGAGCTCTTTAATTTAGCATAAGCAGCTCTGAGTTTGGGGTCCCATAAAATATGCTCTCTATCGACTTTTCCAAAGTCATCTTCTATTTATTACTTGCTTATACAATGAATTTCTGAAATTGGCCTAAAATTAAGAAAAGTGCTCACAAATTTGTACATTCACACTAGCATTTCCTAAAATGCTAGTATTTTGCTTCTTGAGATGTGGGCTGCATGTACTTGTAATGCCTAATAGAGTGCATATTCAATATGTAATTTGTTGAATGGAATTTCTAATACATTAAAAACATTAAAAACAACAACAACAAACAAACCCGTACCTCTCCTTTTTCATTTCGTATTCTTCTGTTGAAATCTTTACCTTCTAGGCATAGGAAATCTTCCCCGGGATGTAAAATACCACATTTGGTAGCAATAGCCCGAGCAGTATTAATATTATCACCAGTGACCATCCGCACAGTAATTCCAGCCCTCTGACATTTCTTTATTGCATCTGGTACCTGGTTTACATCAACAAAAAGTCTATATTACAAAAGAAAATTAGTATTTCCAGAGGGAAAAATCCCACTGAACAAATATGCATTAGCTCACAGCCCTAGAAATGACAACTTTAATTTCCTCTCAATATTCAGTATTTCTTGAATTATTCCCAACAATCTCTTCTTTCCTCTTCTACTACCACAGTCCTAGTTTAGGCTTCATTTTTAGTTGTCATCCAATTTAATCTGTTTGCATTACTTATTTACAAATAGCTTCTTAAACCACCTTTTCCCCTGGCAAACATCAGGCAGTTCTTTGGCTGGCTTCCTACCTTCTTGATTTTACTGCTCATCCATATAACAGCACAGTAAATGTTGGGATTCTTTAGGGTTATGGGTAGCTCACCTACTCTCATACCTTCAACTACCATGTATGAGTTAGTAATTTTCAAAGCTAAATCTTTCTCCCATCTCACTGTGATAGCCAGATTCATAGATCCACCAAAAAAAAAAAAAAAAAAAGGGTATAAAAATTTATGTGTCCAAAACAAATTTTGTTTTCAAAACCTATTTATTATCTAACAGAAACCTAAGGGTCATCTGATCTCTTCCATCTCCCTGACCCTACACACCCTGAAGAGCTACAGCTTGTACCTTGTTCCTATTGCTTGTTGTCTGAGCTATTGCAATAGCTTTTTAATTCATATCCCTGTCTTTATGTTTGTTCCTCCTATAAAACATGACATACTTGACAGAATAGTTTTTCTAATACACTTTCTTAGAAACATATGACAACTCCCCTACTATTATACAACAAACCATAAAGTTCTAGTGTGACAGTATCATGTCTGAGCCTCAGAATACTTTTCTAAATTTATCTTAAAACTTTCTCCATTATATATAACTTGATAGCTAAATGATTTACATATATTTCTGTGCCTGTTTCTGCAATTCCCTTTGCCTAGAAAACCGTTCCTGCTCTTCTCAAACCAGAAAACCCATACTAGAGTTTGAAAATGCAAATGCAGGTAACATAAAAGACAGTCATCCAAGTAACATGAGGAAAACATGCTGAAAATGACAGCCTGAGATGAAGGCTCAATAAAAGAGCTACTGTATTTTGCCAGGTATAATGCACACACACATTTTTGGTCCAAACTTTCAGAAAAAAAACTTTCATTTTAATTTTTTAATTCAATTATTTATTTACTTATATTTAGAAACAAAACCAATTATCGTATTCCAAGGTATTATTTTGCATATGGATATTGTCACTGCTTTCTAGTTACACTTTCAATGCATAAGCACAAATAAAAGAATTAAAAACATTTACATAGATGTGGAATTAGTACTACCCATGTATAATGCACATCCTATTTTCCCCTCAAAAAATATGCATTATACATGGCAAAATATGGTACTCTGCTCTAGCCTACTTTACCATAGGGAAATGAGTGCCCAACTTTGACAGAACCTACAATTTCAAGAGAAAGCAGTAACTCAGATTTATGTGTACTCTCTCAATATTTAATGTTTTAAACACATGTGTGACTGAAGGCTTAATCTGACCTATAAGCTGTTTATGACCTCTACTGTAAATATAGTTTAAGTGTAACATCTCTGGGAGTTTTCATGGTCTACCTAGACAAATTTGCATTATACATTACCTCTATTATAGCTCATCATATTATAGTTATTTGTTTACCTAAGTTTTCAGCAAATCAATGAGCTTCTTGAGGATAGAACCCTTACCTTTTCATTGCCAATGTCTAGTATAGTGCCTTTCATTCATTCAACAAGTAAGTGTCTGGCATACAAGAGGAGCTTATATTTCCTGAACTACTAAATTAAGTATTTTTGGGAAAATAGTCACCCTTAGGTATTTTCCAAGGAGGAGCATATGCTAGACAGGGTACTATGGGTACCACTGTGTCTTAAAATGTGTGTAATTTAATTACCTGCAGCATAAGTAAATATGTATCTATAAGTTTTAGGATTTACAATTTAAAAGTATATCCCTCCATCCAGTCAACTTTTAGTTACTCATATCACTGGAGTGAAACATCACGTGCATTCACTTAAACTATTATTTACTGAATGCCAGGCAGTATGCTAGGTGCTGGTGACACAGAGGTGAGTGACAGGACAGAGCCTACCCAGATTATTTAAAAAAATAAATAAGTAAATCAATATTTGATTTTGAAAACACTGCTCTGCTGTACAAATGTAACATATATCCTGATATCTGAGATAAAATGTAACCCAAATTTGTCCACCTAAAGACTCACTATAAGGTGATATCCTGAGATTGCTTGGAATAGGGGAACAATGAATGACAGAAAGAAACTGGTCTCAGGTTAAAACTATGTGGCAAATAATACTTAAGAAAGGCAAACTGACATTATTAATTGCCCACTAACCAGCAAATACTTCCACTTAAAACTCACAAACTACCTCTACTTTTACAGGTAAGAAATTGAAAAGAAGCTAAGTGCCTTGTTCAAGTATGTATGCATATGCAGTAAAACTGCATTTGTCCTAGATATCAACTAATCAAGAGTCTCTAATCAGAACTGCATAGTGTAGAATACTCAAAGGTGTTTCATATTACATTGTCTCATTTTAGTATAAAAGTACCCTTCTGATTTGTGATACTGAAAAACTGTCACGTTTAAAAAAGATAAAACTCCTCATCAACCTCAACACGAAGAACACAATGAAAGTAATAACATTTTCCAAAGGACAAAAGTTGTGGACATCCTGATTTAATATTATTTAGGTAAGATTTAAGCTATAAGTCAATGTATCAACTATGAATGGTTTTCCTCTGACCAAATGTTGGAAAAACCATCCACTTCGATGTTTCATAAGCATATGAAACCCCACAATCTGAAACTGAATTTATCTTGATAAATTCAAGCAACCAGAGACTGATTACCCCTCTTCTAGAAGATACGTAATTGTGGAGATACAGCAGTCTTAAACCCTCTTTAGCTACATCCTTTCCTCAGCAGATCTTTAATCTCAAATATGAATGGCTCAGCCTAGAGCACTTTCAGGCTCCTAGGTCCAAATGCCTACTTGACATACATGTGAATGTTTCAGACACCTCTATAGTATATCCAAACCCAATCTATTCATTCTCATTGGTTCTACCATAATTTACTTTGAAATCATCCCCTTTTTTCCCATCTGCCCAGCCCCATCTGTCATTTTAGGCCATGATCATCTCCTGCCTGCGATTACTGCAATGATCTTACTGGCTTCCCTGGTTTGATTCCTCTTTCTTTCTGGTTCATCTCTTACACAGTACCCCAAATAGTATTTAAACAACATGAATCATGTCACTTCCAAGCCTAAATTTCCTTAATTTTAGAATAAAATCCAGAGCCCTTATCTGGCCCTTCTTGTCCACACTTTTAGCCACATTGGCCTTCTTTCCGTTTCTGAAACAAATACTTTCTCAACTTCAGGCCTCTGTGTGTTTTGTTCCGCTTGCCTGGAATACTCTTCCTGCAGCTATCTACATGCTGGCTCACAGTCAGCCATCAGATCTCAGCTCAGATGTCATATCTGCAAAGGTTCTTAATGTGGCCTCTGTTACCTCATTTCATCACCATGTGCTTATCCTTTACTGCCCTTATCACACTTATACTCATCTTACTAATGTCACTCCAGGCCCTCCCCGCCACGCCATCCAGAATGTAAGGCCTATGAGGGCAGGGACCAAGTCTTATTCATTGGAGAATGTGTTTTTATTTGGCGTATTTATAATTTTGTCTGTTTGGTTGTCTGTCTTCTCTAGAATATAAGTTTCATGACAATTCTATTTATAATTGCAATATTTCTAGTTCTAAAAGAGTGCTTGGTACTACACACTGGGAGTTGAATCAATTAGTTCATGGCAAACAAAAGCTGTTTTTGCCTTTGTTTTTTTACTCACATTGCTTCTCTGCTCAGAATGTGCTTGCTGCTATCGCTCTTGGTTTAGCTTAATACCGCCTTATCCTTTAAGATTCAGATCAGGTAATTAACCTCTAGGAAGTTCTACTTGACCACTCCAGTGCTTAATGTAGCACAGTGGTCTTTTAAGCACATGTGTTTTAGAGAGAGCCAGGATTTAAACACGCTAGCTAGCTCTATAGTCTAAAGATCACATCTACATATTTTAACTTTTTTTCACCTGTCAAATGAGAGTAGTTATGTAGTTCATACAGGTGAACATTAAAAGAAATTACACATGTAAAAGCATTCAGCATTGTATTTGGCACACAGTAAGAACTCAAAAGATGCTGTTACTTTAGATTAGGTTGAGGGGTCATGTTCTATGCTCACATAACATGCTCTACATATCTAACAATGTACTAACAACCTGGGTTGTAACTGTCATACGTTTGTCTACCCCCCATTCACAGCAGTGACTTCTTTAATAAGGCCAAAGGTTAGATCCCCCAAATTTTTGTCTCTAGTACCCTAGTACAGTACCTGGACACAGTCATTGCTCAATAAACTAAAAAAAAAAAAAAAAAAAAAAAAAGAAGAAGAAAAGGTTTGAAGCAAAGTCTAAAGCTGCATGCTGTCCAATATGGTAGCAAAGTATTTAAATTTACATCTAGTAATATAAAAAATTCAGTTTTTCGATTGTACTTGCTACACAGAAAGAACTCAGTAGTTACATGTGGCCAGTGGCTTCTGTGCTGACTAATATATAGAACATTTCTATCATCACAGAGTTCAACTAGACAGTGCTGGTCTAGAGACTGAAAACAACTTAACGGAATGATATTTAATTTAACATAAATATTAACTGAAAAACTTACTCAGTTGAAGGCACTATGCTAGGTCATGGTGCTATAAACACAGCATCTCAAAAAGAAGCTGTCTAAATTTAGAATAGTATTGCATAACAAGCACTATTATTTCATTTATCTTTGATTCACATGGAAAAAATCATAAACTCTAAGAATTTTACTAGAAAAGTGGTTATGGTTAGTGCCTAGGTCCTCTATAGTTAGATTCTGCACATGCAGAACACAGAATGTTTCACCACCTCAGGTCTCACAGGATCTTCAATCCCCACAACAGCAATGCATGTAAGGCCGGTGACAATATCATTTTCATTATCCCACTCTGGTTCTGGTTCTCCTGCTGGGAAATCTCTGAATGCAAGACATATGGTTCTCAAGCCTTCTGATGCCATCGGTTCAATCACAGTTTTTACAATATCATCACGGTCCCTTGGTCTGAACACTTTTGCCTCACCATTAGCACTCAAGATTTTGAAACACCTAAAAGGAAATGTTGAATCCAAACATCAATAATTAACAAAAATAATGGTTAATGCCATTTAAGTGAACTGGAAGGTCTAGAAATCATGGGATCTGGTATCTGGAATTTAGAGAGTTACATATGTTGTATTTTTACAGACTTAAATCATATTCACTTTTCACTCTCCCCTTTATAAAACGAACAGTCCTAATTTTTATGGTTCTCCTTTGATAGTTTTCCACTTTATCAATCATTCTCTAAACCCTTTCTTTTAGAAATGCAGAGCTTTCAAATTTCACAAAGAACCCCTGCTGACAGAGGAGAATAAACTATGCACCTATGCATTTTGGTACAGAGTTAGACATTAATTTTGATGAACGTAAAATTCACAAATATTTTCTTCTTTTATGGTAAAAAACCAAGTTCAATCAACCCCCTACCTGAGATGTTGTTTCAACACCTATCTTGTTTTACCATAACAGAAAAAAAAAAACCCCATAAAATCCTTCTTGTTAAAATCAGTGTTCTATTAGAATGAGAGAGATAATGCCAACATAGTTTATCTGTCAGTGACACTAACCACAATCTTTTAATTATCTGGTAAGTAAAAGTTGCACTGCAGCCTTCCCTATTTAAAGTTTATTTTTCACAAAGCCTCTCTATGCTCCTCTCCCTTGGTGATGCTACCTCCTCCTGCTTCTAGGCAGGTGATTCCCAAATCTACATTTCCTGTTTTGTTTTCCAAAGCTCTCCATCACTGCTGAAGAACCCACTCAGAAGTTGTACCAGTACTTAATTCTTACTGTAGGGAAGACTAAAAGCTGCCTCCTCAGCTTCCATCTAACAAACATCAACATTACCGCAATAATTTCAGTGTACTCTGAGCCCTCACTTAATGCATCGATAGGTTCTGTAACTTTAAGTGATAGTGATGTATATAACAGAACCAATTTACCATATGCTAATTGATACAAACAAGAATTAAGTTCCTATGGCATCTCATCAACATCATAACAAAT
Source organism: Glossophaga mutica (assembly GCA_039655065.1). Lineage (NCBI taxonomy): Eukaryota > Metazoa > Chordata > Mammalia > Chiroptera > Phyllostomidae > Glossophaga > Glossophaga mutica. The sequence continues at coordinate 84,337,153 of CM077304.1, forward strand.
GGTGTTGAATGAAACAGTGTTACTAGAAGACCGGCTATAAATCTAAAATTTCACCTGAATACTTTTTTTATCTATATACTATTACCTCATAAGTCCTATATATTTGTCCTCTCAATGGTCTTTTGAATAGTCTCTCCCCTTTCTCTTCCCCCTGCTAGTGACTTCTGGCTCTGACTTTGAGTTAGAGCTATTATGATAGCCTTTTGATATCTGTCTTTGGTCCATTTTATTGTCCCCCAACCCATCTTATTTCCTGATGCAAGAATTGTCTTCAATCACAGCTTTGATCATTCTACTATCTGATGGAAAAAATACTTCAGTCACAGTATCTGGCTTACTTAACTAAGTTTTAACTGCTTGGCCTAATGTTTAAGAGCCTCTACAACAAAATGTAAATATCACTTGGAAATAGTTTCTGATACATCTTTTTTTACTACCTATCAGACTCCATGCTATACATTATTTTATTTCACTGCTGCAGAGTTTGTGGTTATCCCTCTCATTCTGAGTTGAGGAAAATGAAACCTAAGTGAAGTATTTGCCTAAAATCCAAAAGCTGGTGAGGTGCCGGAAAGTGTCAAAGCCTCATTGATTCTTGATTTAAAAAATTTCCCCTGTACCATCTATCTGCTACCCAGCAAGCCGTAGATACAAAATTTCTGGTCTTTCACACTGAAATCAGATAACCAAGCTTACTGTAAAGGCAAGAAAGCTGTAGGAGGCCTGTGTGCCAATACAACCTATGTCTTCTCTGTTGAACTATACTACTAGCTATTCTCCCACTATGGCCTCCACATCCCACCTCCTTTCCTTGGATGTGGCTTCCTTTCACCTTGGTGCTCTTATTTCATACCAAAACTTATCTCAAATGCTGCATCATTCACAGTAAAATCTTTCCTCCTAAAACATTACCCACTTTTCATATGCTGCCTTATCATTAATTATACACTTGTCTCTTCAGCCTATTAGCCCATAATCTGTCAAGTATTCATTAAGATAACACTAATTATAGTCCATTTAAAAGCCAATTAGGAGTAGAAGTATTTTAAATGTTATAATTTCAAATGAGTTCTATATTTCCTAAATGGGTCTTAAATTTTTTTTTAAAGTTTTCTACTTCTGTATTGTAATTAAAGAAACCAAAATAATTTCAACACCTGTAACAGACCATAAACTTTAGGGAAATTACAGATTAACAAATAACATTAAAATTTAAGCTACTTGTCTGTATGACAACAGTAAAAAAAAAGTTTACCATTCAAAATGACAGGAGATATTTAAATATGATACCACAGCCACACAAACATGATAGAACCTCCCTCTAATATAAAAACAGAATTCTTAATATTTAGTTTCAATGCTTCGCTTTTTCATCACATTTTTGCATCTACTGTCTATAATGCAGTGTTGAATAGAAAAACTTCAGTTTTCCTTTATAAGAAGCTTATTTTTCATGATCCTATATAAAAATGAAATCAACATGTCAAAACAAATACCAAGATTTACTTTATTAAATATACCAGATTGAATGTCAGGGCTTATTATCCCTGTGGTAGAACAGTAAGAAATAAAAGAAACTGGAGTATAAAACAGCAGAATAACCTGGGCGAATATCTGGATACCATTAAAATATACTAAAAAGTTCTGAGGTGCTATCAAATGCCTGATATTCACAAAAATGAAAACAGCAACAATAACAACATAGTAGGTATTCCACAGAGCAACTATAGTTAGCAATTTATTCATCTAAGCATTTTACTCTTACTTTTTCAGAATTATCTCAGATGCACCCTTGCTGAATATTCGATAACTTCCATCTGAATTTTTCAGGACAGTACTCATGGACTTCCTAACAGAATTAAAGGTGTAGACTTTGTATAATGCTTCTTCTGGTATTTCATTTCTAACATCCTGATAATCCCGTTTTAAATCCAAAAGAAGTCCCAACAAGGCACATTCAGTTTTATTACCAACATGACGAGGTAATCCACCCTCTTTCTCTGGTGGCTGTAAGAGAAAAAGGTTTAGAGGCTAGCTAGTATCATCTTGCTTCTCTACAACAGTTTAATTTATTATATAAAACAGAATGCAGCATTTTAAAACAAAACTACATAGGAAACTTCTATTGACATAGGCATTTCAGAGAGGGACAGAGAAAGATGAAGTAGAAAGGAGCTCTGGGACGAGAATGACATGGATTCCAATCTCAGCTGTGCCAGTTACTAGCTACATGAACTTTTGGTAAGTTACCCAAAGGCTGTGGTCCTTGGCTTCAGCATCTGAAAAACAGGAGCACTTATGACCCAAGAATTAAATAAGACATGTGAAGCTTAAAGTTGGTTCCTGACACATAGTTGGACTTAAACTTTAATTCCTTTCCTTTTCCTGTTTTCACTGAACATTTATATTAAATAATTAAAAATTAAATCTAAAATTTTTATGGCTTAAAATAAAAGTTTATCCATTAAAATAAAGCACTGTTGTCTGAATACAATATATATAAAAGCTTTATTTTTTTCATAGTATCTTCAAAAGTTTCACCTCATGTAATCATCACAACAGTATTAAGGGCAGATGTGACTGTCTTTACTTAATTGAAGAAAGTAAAGCTCAGACTTCCAGCTAGCAAAAGGCAAAGTTAGATCTACAACCAAGATCCCCATCCATTACTTTCCAGTCCAATAATCCAACTCATGTATATTGTCATTAAACAACTTGTAATATTAATTTTGTTCATAATCTTTGTCCATAAATAACAAGAACACATATTAAGTGAAATAATTTCACGCTTTGTTACAAGTAAGACTTTTAAAACTTGCAAAGTTGAAAATACTTTATTTTAAGATAGTACAAGTCTAGAATTATTTCACTGAGTTAGTTCCAAAAGGTCTAAGCATCACCTGATAGGTAGGATGTGTTGAAAAATGAGAAGAACACACAGCAAACATATAGAAAACATTATTTTAAGTTGAAATCTGGTTTAAAAAAATTGACTATCTACAAAAGTCTTTTTATTTTAGTTTATAAAAGTAGGATGGCCTGGTCTTTCATAAAATAAACTTAGTAAGAATTTAAAATCAAGAACTTCTTCTGGTTATAAGGTTTGAAAGTGTCTAAATACAGGAAATTAAAAATGTAGGAAAAGAAAATTACAGGTAAACAAAATGTATATGTTGACCAACAGATTTTGTTCACAAAACAAACTGTATCAAAGAAACATACTTTGAAAGGCTATATGCCTTTTAAAAACAACACAATTCAGTTTTCCAACACATCTAAAGAGCTACATACAATCTAATTACAAATTAAAAATCAATTTTCATGTACAAATTATTCAAGAAACCTACCAGTATTTTTGATGTATAAGCACAATTCACAGAAATTCCTGTTACAAGATAGGACAAGATATTTGGTGGAATAGCTTCTGGTTCAGGAACCTTTTTATAATGTTTTTCATTTATGTAAGCTTGAACAACTGTCATTCTGTTCATTGTCAATGTTCCTGTTTTATCTGAACAAATGGCTGTAGCATTTCCCATGGTTTCACAAGCATCCAGATGCCTTACTAAGTTATTATCTTTCATCATTTTCTACAGTGATAAAAAAAAATCTAGTTAAGCTGCATATAAAACCAACAACCTCATCACATTCAAATTATAAACTGCTTAAAATCAGAACAAAAACTCCAGCTGCTCATATATACAGATACACAGTACAAACCAGGAATTTAATACTGTAAGACTTATATTTGACCTATTTAATTCAAATAAAATTTCTGAGGTTTCAATAATCTGACCACTGCATAACATAATGTCTAGTAAATGAATAGATACCTGTACCCATCTGCAAATCACATTGACTCTACTCCATCAGCTTCTGTGAGGTGTACTCAAATTACAAGAGCAATGACGATCTGTACTGTAAGTACAGAGGTACTTACAGCAGTATAAGAGTGTATTACACTTAAGGATTAAGTCTCCTTATAAAGTGGAAAATAAAAGATTCTTATATCAATCATCAAGGAAAAAGTAGCCTGTATCAACTAAAATACATAGGTTGTGGGCATGTAGTTGCCTGATTTTTTTTTTTTTTTGACTCTGATAGATTAAAGTTAACATACTAAAAACCAGAGTGGGTTATTTTTATCTTTTCTACATGCTGATGCATTTGGTATTCTCACCCCTTGGATCATCTCTCTTACTTACAAGTACAAAAAAGTTAATTTCTAAAAAATTAAAGAGTTTTCACAGTAGTCCCAAAAGCCATTTAAGTTAAAACACTTGATAATTCTGAAAATGTATGTGAAATGGGTTAAAAATGACGAAGTTGTTTTTCAAAGTGTGTTCTTTGAGTACTAATATGCAAGATGTTGCAAAAAAACTGGTTCCTTGAAGAAATAAATACAGGGAAGAAGATGCGTGCTTCCAAAATTACTTGTGATTTGAATTAATATTAAAGAGTAAAAGAATGAAGTTCTTTCTTCAGTAAAGAAAACATGTTCGATTTTGCACTAATATAGGATACATAAAAACTACACCTCAGTGAAAAGAACAGTAGTTGGTAGCATTTAAGGTAAACATAAAAGGTTAAAGAACAGTAGTTAAAATGCTCTCATTTTTTATTGAAGGAACACAAATCAATCCTGCCTTTATCTTTTTGAAAAACAGAAAAATTAGTATCATTAATGACTATTCAAAATAAACTAATAACAGTATTGGTAAAATGACTGATAAATGTTTCTAAAATATGTTTACATCAATTACTTATAGTTATCTTAAAAAATTTTTTAAAGTACAAATAATCACATTGTATTTCATCATCACTTTGATACATTTACCATTTTATTTTTGAAATAAAAGATGTTAAATGTCTGAAAAAAAATAACTTCTAACAGTAATGAAAAATATATTCTTATCATGACAGGTGTATTGTAAAATACCTGGGAGTACTGGGACAAGAGTTAGAACAGAAACAATGACTAATTACTTCATATAGCTCAATGTCATCGATGGTACTTAAGGAGGATTACTAATTAACAATAGAAATTGACAAGAGTAGCATTCTTTAAGTATAATTTTACTTGTGAAGCCATCTCAAAAGAAAGATTAAAACTGTCCAAGATAAACCTTTTAAAATCACCTTTTCCATATAAAGTATAAAACTGATAAAAATAAATTAATAACCTTTGAATTATTACTTTAGGTAAACAGCAGTTAGCAAAGCCATCAAAGCACAATTTTTTAGCATTCTACTTGGAAAACAATAATGACTGAGCTACTGTAAATCGAGTTGTCCAAGAAGGTGACATGTGAAGAGCCCTGAATAAAGTCAGAGATGATTCAAAGGAAGGAATAAGTGAGCTGTGGGAACATGGTTGGGATATGTGAAAACAACTGGAAGAATGCTGAAGTAGACCAGGAGGAGAAAGAGGTAGGCAATTAGCACCAAGAGGTAAGCAAGAGCCAGACTAGGCAGGGCCCTTAGGCCATGGGAAGGAGCTGAGGTTTATTAAGTGTCTGAAAAGTCACTGAAGTTTTATGCAAGGAAACAACATGCTGAATAACTGTTTTTAGGAAAATGAGTCTGCCTAACTTGTGAGGCAATGAGAGTAGGAAAGTGGAAACAAGGAAGCTTTAGGGGTTGGACTGGAGTGAACCCTCTTTGCTCTTATACCACAGGTAAATGACATTCTTAATCTTACAAATGGGAAAAAGGAGGGAACATGACTTGACAATGTAACTACCACACAATGAAAATTAAGGCAGAAATTTGCCTAGCAGAGGTGTGCTTAGTTTTGTGGCAAGGCTGTCCTCCAAGGAATGTACAGGTCTCTATCTACAGGGATCTTCATTCAGCTGGGGGAAGAGAGGGAATCAATAAAAGCATTTCTAAAGTGTAAACAAGTGTAAATTTATGGAATTCTTACTTTCAGAATCAGAAACAAGAGTAACCAGATGTACATTTTCAACACCAGCTGGGGCTTTAAACTTAGCACATCTCCTTAAGCATTTCTACTTACCTTGACTGAGTAAGCCAATGAGATGGTGACTGCAAGTGGAAGACCTTCTGGCACAGCTACCACTAAAACCGTAACTCCAATAATGAAGAATTTCACAAAATACTGTATGTAAATCGGTGTGCACTCAGCAAGCCATGGTCTCTTCTGAACCCAGAATGTATCAATTACAAAATATAATACTAGAATGATAACTGTGATGGCAGACATCAACAAACCTTTCAGTATACAAAGAAAAGAAAAATGTAATTATTTAAATATTCCAGACATGACCCGTTGTCAGTTACAAACTAGCCACTGGAAGAATAACTGGTTTGGTTACCCCTTATTTTAATTTCTCTGGGAAAGTGTTAAACTCTTTTTAAACACTTGACATTGTCATATTTAATTTTTGCATCCAAGTATAGGCCTGTCCTCAGAATGGGGGGAAATGTGTTCATGATTCTTTCCTAGACTTAACTGTATTTTCTGTCTTCTACTAAAGTTGAGACAAAATAATAGGGAGTGACAAGGAAATACCAAAAGCTTAGTCATAAACTGGTGCTTTACATGTTGGTAACTTGCCTGTTGCTGAAAGAGAATCCAATTAAGAATCTGATGAGGAGAACTGAAATTAAATATTTGATGCTACCTTTCTTACTAAAACATTATCTGAATTACTATTTTTTGTCTATTCTTATTACTTCATTAACTTAGAAAAACAAGAGGTAACTATATATTACTAATCATTCACCTCTCTATTTTGTGTTATTTAGCCTCTAATAATGAGTATTAAAAAATAAGGCAAGTCTACATTTCTGGGTCTAATAATCCAATCCAATGCTTATAAGATACCATCATTAACCCAAATCCACCCTTATCCCAAACATCATGGAGTCAATATTACCATTTGCCTACATATTACAAAAAAAAAGTACTACTATTTGCTATTAGATAATTAACTTCTTGAGGATAGAAATAAAAGCTTTTTCCAACATATTCCTAGGAAGTAACAGGATAAGTAATTTTAGTGATTTTAATAACATGTGCTGATTGACAAAGGTGATACCACTAGAGGGAATGCTCTTTTTTCTAAGAGCTACTTTTCTTTTTTAATAAAGTAGTTCTCTCAACAAGTGTTTTCTAGTGATGGCAACAATTCAGTAATTGTAAATGTAATAATTCAGTAAATTATTGTCAGCCTCACCAGGATGATACTCTAATCCATTTATTTAACTAAAGTGTAACTTTTAGAAAAACATATACTTCAATTTTCCATAAATACTAAAAAGAACAAAATATGTGATAAATTTTCATTTTGTTAAAATATAGTTGGGTAACCTCACTGCTAGCCCTCTATATTGTTCCCAAAAATTCAGAGATGAGCGCTTGGGGCTTGTGAACAGGGTGGACTTAGGCATCAATCCTACCGCAACCACTTATAAACTCACTGGCAGAGGACATGGCCCTCTATGTAAAGTGGGGATAACAGCCTCTAAGCTGCAATAAATATTACAAGGATCTATAAGAACTCAAAAGGCCTGGTACACTGCGAATTAAACTGAAAATATTTTTAACTCCTCTTCCACTCACAAAGCAACAATTTTTCAGCTCTATGTCAAAAATGATTTTTTAATCAGGAAGGTCGTGTATTTTAAAACAAAACAACTTATTTCCTTTGTATATCATACCTGCTTTGCCAATCTGAACAGCCAGCTTCGTAAGTTTCCCTTGTAAAACAGATTTTTCTTTCTTTGGCAGATTAGCTTTCTTTTTGTCTTTTTCATCACTGTCTCCACCATCCTCACTCTTCAAAGGCTGCATTTCCATGGCTGCACCATCCTGGGCTTTTGCTACATTTAAGAGCAAATGTAATTTCACTGCATTTTAAAAGCACACATAACTTGACATTTTGAAGCAAGTTTTGATAAAAATCAGTTTTCTTTCAGAAACTAGAAAAGATGTAAACATTCTGCTTTGTGTATGCATGTGTGTATCTACCCAGAGAAAATAAGACAACAGTGAGACCTGGTTGTGAAACTCTGTGCCAGATTTGAGAATGTTGTGCCAGGTAATACAGATGAGGCGTGAAAAGAATAAACTATGAACTAAATAATTTCTCTTCCCCTGTGTTCTGTTAGGTAATGAGACTTATTCCAAACATCACAAATCCCTTCCGTATAATTTATGTCTATAATGTACAACATTACGTATCATCTTACATATACAGAAATACCTATGTGTACAGATTCTTAAATAGATGCAAAAATATTTGTTATATATTTTGTTTCTTATGCATTTTTGCTAGTAATAATATAGTAACCCCTATTATAATACCCCAAGTGTTTAAGTTGAAAGTTACCTACATTTGGATTTTTCTATACTTGCAACCACAAATCACAATTAAAATCTTATTGACATTGTGAAGGCAGCATGATTAAGGCACTAATAGGAAGAGTTTAACCAAGTTAATATAGATTACTGATTTCCCTTGCTACATGTATCTTATACTTTTGGATAAATACACTACACAGTAGATACATTTTTGGATATAATGAAACGACGCTAACTGCACTTTTATCCTCCTGAATTACCTTTGTTGCGATTCTCAATAGCTCCATCTTGTTTCTTATCTGTAGGAACAAAATGGGAATAAAAGCTTTCCAAAAGAAATGAATACAGGCATGCTAAATTATGCAAAGGTAGTTCACATTTCTGTAACAGCATTGTTACACAATGGTATGTGTGTCTGCATGTGCATACAGATTAGAAAGCATCTGGCTTGTAATGACCTACTGGGTCAATCACTCACTGGGTCTTAACTTTTGCACCCATACTTGTTTTATTTCTCTGTAACATTTTATTATTTTTTAATGCAGTAATAAACCCAAATATAATACAATAAGTTTTCAAATAAAATACAGATACAGTCCTAAGAAAACATAAAAGGACAGGGGTAGGGTGGGAGAGAGAAACGTCACAGAAACACAATAAGCAGGAGAGCTCGATGGGAATGAGAACAAAAACAGCATGCATAAAGACAGGGGAGGGAAGTACTATCAGTTAATATAATTCTAATAATTGGCTTAGATTTGGAGAAAAGAGAAAGATGAGAATGTCTGAAGCAATAAAGTCATCAAGGAGGGAACAGGTCTACTGTTTGGAAGTAGACAGGATAATATTAGAAATGACAAAGAGGAAGCAGAATCATTCAGGCTATATTTCTTCCAATTACTCTATCAAGAACAACTATCTTGGAACTGGAAAACCTGGAACAAACGTGGTCAAGAAGGAACAGAGGCTCAAGATAAATGAGGAGATAGTAAGAAAATACCTAGCTACTTTCAATGACCTCAAGTCTGGAGAGAGACCAGAGAGCCACATTCCAGACTACTAAGGGAACTGAGACAGATTACCCTACCCTGGACTGCTTTTGACTAGGAGGAGGGCTGGAAGTTCAGATTAAAAAATTGTGTCTGGTTCTATTAAAAACAAAAATAACGCAAGAATAAAAAATGGTAGACAATGAGTTAGATATTAATTCCTGAGAATACCTTTGACTGGGTTAAGAAAAACAGGGGTATAAGATATAAAAAAGACACTGTGGAATCAGTAAGAACAAAGTCATGATACAAACTTCCCTTTCTTTTTTAATAGGGCTCCTTGACTAGACTCCTATAAATTAGGATGGGGTACACCAGATAGTCAAGAGCACAGACTCTTGAGCCAGGCAAGTGGGTCTGATCCGCCACTTACTAGATTTTTGACCTGGAACAAGTTACATGATCTCCATAAGCCTCGGGTTAATCAACAGGAACAAGAGTCTTTACATCTTATGACGGTGATGATTAATCAGATAATGCAAATAAAGCATTAAATAAATGGTATCATTACTACTGATTTTCAAACTGCCTTCCATTCTACCTAAGGAGGCACATGGGAGGCCTGAGGTGACAGACAGGAAAAATCTAGAATGTGGAGCTTGCTACCCTCACTTGCAGCAAGAACTTTTCAAACACGTTTTTGTTTGAAATTAAGGTTTCATAGCTAAAGACAAAACCCAAAGAACAATACACCTAAATATTAAAAACACTGCTGTAGTTAGAGCAAACCAAGATTTTTAGTGAGGCATTTATTTTAGATCTCAAAATACTTACATGTGTGAGAGAAATATGGGCCTATTGCTCTAAGTTAACATTAAGCAAATTTAAGTGGTTAAACCACAGTAAACTGCTGTCACTTAAAGGGAAAAAAACTTTGCAGGAATGATCCTGAGTGGAAGAAAAGTGTGGTACAGCAGATACTTAGAAGCAAGGTGGGGAGAACTTTTTAAAAAAAGTACCGTGCTGCCTAACTAAATGAGTCTAAGTTGTCTCCTTATGTATGACGGATTTTCTTATAAGATCCTTGTAGATGAACTATAGTTATCAAGTTTGCTGATGACAGATTACTTGGAAGGACAGCACGTATAATGGATCACATTAAAGATCTTTGTATCTAACAATAAGCTGAATATTAACATGACAAGCATAACAGGTGTCAGAGTGAAGTCTTGGTCTTACGTCCAAAAACCAAGTCCACAAGTACAGACCGGAAAATCTGCATAGAAAAGTTGAAAAAGATAAAAATCTCAATAAGACCAAAATGTAATTAATAAGGCTGTGACAAAGAAAGCTACTACTAAAGTAGTGGAAAAAATGAGCAAACAGGAAGCAAGAGTTTAATTCATTTTTGGGGTCAGATGGCAGGGAGATTCTAAAACTACAGAATAAACAGAATAAAGGCAATGGAAGTGTTCAAGGAGATGATGAATTTACCCCATGGTAAAGGGGATTGATGCCTTTACTAAAAGGCTTTCTGGACCATTCAATCTAAAAGAAAAACTCCCCTTCCAGTAATTCTGCCACTTGAAAGTACAATATTGGATAGCAGTATAACTTTTTGTAGAATTTTTCATATCATATCTCATGAAAGAAGTGTATGTTTTTGTACCAGTTCTTACAACTTAGTTGTGATATTTCCAAATATCAATTCTTACAGCAAACTGTCATTCTTACTTTTCTTTTCCTTCTTCTTCTCATCTTTCTTCTCTTCCTCTTCACCTCCAGCTCCAAGTAAGGTAAAGATAATTCCAGTTTGAGAATTTACACCTACAGCAGTAACTACCATTCTTCCAGAGCCTTCCATTACGTGAGTTCCTACAACAGAAAACTTGTCTGTCTTTAATATCCTTAACATTTAATAAAATAAACTCAACAACTAAAATATTAAATAAAACATAAATTCTTATGGTTAAGGTTTTTTAACTCTGTAATCACCCATATCTGTGTTCAATGCTCAACTCTACTGGTCATTTATCATGTGATACTGGGCAAATTATAATATCTCAATTCCTCATCTATAAAATGGATGGAACAGATCTATAATGAGACTCAAACCTACAAATGTTCAGTGCTTAGCACAGTGCCTAGAATTTGTTGTAGGGGTTCAGTAAATGTTCATTTTTTAAATTATAACATCATCATCCTCAGGACATTTTTCTGAGAAACAGACTGCTTATTAAAGAAATGTGCTTAGAACCAAAGGCACTGCACAGCAACACCAAGTCATACCCCGCACACCCATCTCCACAACCTCAACCTAAGCCAGACTTTCATCCCAGCCTGCCTAGATTACTGCAGTAGCCTCCTATCTAGTCTATCTTTCCAGTTCATCTGAAGTTAGTTTTAATCTTCCTAAAGCATGATTTTTATCCTAAGCCTCTCATGGCTCAAAAAATGTCTCACCCTACACTGTCCACTAGACTAAGTGCAACATCTTCACTTTAAGATCGACCAACCTTTCATACTTTTTCACAAACTATTTTAACATAAAATTACATTTACAGAAAGCTGGGGAGCAGTCATGGGAATATTGATTGAATTCAGACTGTCCCTTACAACAATTTTGAAAGTTGGCAAGCATTTTTATTCTTCTTTTCTAGAAACTTGTCCAAGATTACATAACTATTAAGTGGCAAGGCAAAAATTCAATCCTGTTCTGCCAGAGGTCAGAGTGTAATCTTCTTACAATATAATGCTGATAAATTTGCTTATAGTTCTCCAACGTGGACAGCCACATCTTTGCACCTTTTATCATTCGTTAAAAGGCTTTCCCACCTCTCTAATATTTTGGTGAATTTTAAGAAGCCTTGAAACTTAATTCTTTTAACATTGAATTAAATATTCTTGACAGTTATCACACCTTTGATCTCCTTGTTTACAACCACCTGGGGGGCAGGGTCTAGGTCACCTACCATCATCTTATTTAACAAGTCAATACTCACAGCTTATTTGCTAAGATCATAAAGCATATGAACTTACTCCATTACCTAAGAATTTATACTTGACTATGAATTAATTATGGAGTAACTTTTCCAATATGAATTTTTTAGGCCTTTGATTTCCTTGCTTTCAATATCTATATTCTGAATACTTCACTAATCATTAGTTTCTTTTCCAGTGAAAATGCAAGGGAAACAAGAAAATTCAGGATAGTGAAACAGTATTACTGAGCAAATACTATGTGTAAAAAACAATTGTTTCTTTTAGTAATTCTGGCTTTTGGCACATTTCAATTCTTTATATTCTGTTCTTCTTTCCCATAGGTTATTGTATGTTGGCAGTTAATGTGCTCAAAGTAAACAGTTTTGTTCTGGTCATACCCCTACGGCTAACTGAAAAACTGCTTTTAAAAATTTAAATTTACGAAGCCAAGAACAGCAGTGAGAGATGGCATCAAGAGAATAAATTTAAAAATGAATGCTTCTCATGTTTTTTAGTACATTTTTGGAATACGGAAATAAATGCAGAAAACTTTCCCACCCATACTGCCATAAGAGACTCCATAAAGTTATTTCAATCTCTTCTTAAGCATGGAAAATTTATTGAGTTCTCTTGGTATATTTGGTGTGTTGGGAACCTGAGTATATATAAACTTACCAGAAATTTCTGTAAAAACAAGCAAGCACCAAAGTTCAGTTAAAGGATGTTAACCTGAAGCTCCTAGGTAAGTAAGGTAGATGTACATAAAAGTTCATAAAGTATATATAGTAAAAAGGCAAAGAAGACAATTCACCAAATATCATGGCCCAGCTAGTCTATGGAGACAAGACAGGATCAAACAGCTTCCCTCTCCTTTGGAAAGACTGTAGATTTTATTTGGTTAACATTAAATACTGCTTCTCAGAAGCATGGCAAGAAACAAGTAAAATAAGTATACTATATATATATAAATACATTATCCTTCTACGAGGTCTGTCCAGAAACAGTATTGTTAATACAATGAGAACACTTTGTGCAACATTAACCTAACCTGGCAGCTGAGGAGAGTGGACTGGAATGCACATGCATGAATAATGATGACTTCACTGTACTAGTCAGTGGGAGCAGAAGATGCTCCTGAGTGAGCGTGAGTACTGTGTGGCCACTGCATTCAAAATAACTGAGCGAGTAGAACAATGAATCTGCATCACATTTTGCATTAAGCTGCAACATTCTTCTGTGGAAACTATTCAGATGATTCAGAAGGTTGTAGCTATAAGCAACTGGTGACCAGCAGCTTTATCAGGACAACACTCCCATTTACGCATCACGTCTTGTGCAGTGTTTTGGGGAAACATCACATCACTCAGGTGGCTCAGCCCCCTTCCTACAGCCCAGATTTACTGCCTTGCAATTTCTGGCTTTTCCCAAAACTAAAATCACTTTTGAAAGGGAAGAGATTTCAGACTGTCAATGAGATTCAGGAAAATATGACAGGGCAGCTGATGGTGATTGGGAGAACTGTTGTGAGGTCCTGAGGTGCCTACTCTGAAGGGGACTGAGGCATCATTATCCTGTGTACACTGTTTCTTGTATCTTGTATTTTCTTCAGCAAATGTCTCTATGTTTCATATTACATGGTGGGATACTTTCTGGACAAACCTCACCTATCCAAAGTATTTCTGCATATTTGGAATAAATTACACAAAACCACATTAATCTAAAGAAAAACCCAAACAGAGTACAGATATTCTTATTGGTGTAGGATACTGAAGGAACACAAATTTCAAGATTTTTTTCAAAGAAATGTTAGGTCTTTATTACAAAAGAAACTTTTACCCTATTTATAATGGTGTTTATAAATGTACACACATGTAATTACTCTGATTTTTAGTGGTGGGGTGTTCTGCAATATCTTTTTTGGCACATACTTACAAATCTTAAAAAGTTTAACCTGAGTTAAACTCAGGTATGTGCCCTAAGCTGTGACTCTAACTGAACTGACCCTTGTCACAGGTTTGCCTTGGGTTTCAGTAAAACCATGTTCAACAAACTGAAATATAAAATTCAGAGAAGAACTGAAAAATTATAGCTGTAAAATTATTGAATAGTTAAGTTAAATCAGCTGGGATCTCCTTATAATGTATAGAATGTTAGCATTTCATTAACATCTGAAAATGATAATAGAAGACAAATTGACAACAATTTGCTTCTTCCACACTCTAGTATAATTCAATCTAATATATTTTAGAAGGCAGCTTATAATTGTTCCCATCACGCCTTCCATTTCATTTCCAATTAACCTTAGGTCAAGCTATCACCAGACAACTACTTCCTCCTCCTTTCAAACAGAATACTCTTACCCATACAAATCCTTCCCTTGTCCATTCTTAGAACATGTCATAGCCATGTGCAAATTTAATCCTGTCTAGTAGATATGGTGCTACTCTTGGACCTACTGTTGGTTAGTCATATAATCTTTGAGAAATAGTTTATGTTTTTAGGCTCTGTCTTCAGTAATTTAATGTGGCAGTGGGGTTGTGAAAACTTCAAAGGTTTTATCAGTTCCTTTTCTCTCTTTTTAAAGATTTTATTTATTTTTAGAGAGAAGGGAGGGGAAAAAGAGAGAAAAACATCTATCTTAGTGAGAAACATCCATCCTGCATCCTGCACATGCCCCAACCCTGGACCAAACAGCAACCCAGGCACGTGCCTTTCGTAGGGAACTGATCCAGGGACCTTTCACTTTGACGAATGATGCCCAACCAACTGAGTCACAGTTGTCAGGGCTTATCACTTCTTTTACAAAAATGCTACAACCCTGTCCCTTGTAAACCATAATAGAAAATCTACTAATTTGCTTTAAACACATCATTCTTCAATTTTATACTTCAACAGGCCATAAATGTGATACAGAAAAACAGAATGATTCAACAGAAATCATTTAATTTATATTTTAGTTTTATTTTTTCTTTTTTTAATCAGTATTTTTTAATTGTTGATATTGTACAGTTTTCTGTCTTTTACCCTGCCCCCAGCCCTCCACCCCAGCCCTCCCCACCTTCCTCCCAGTATATTTTAGTTTTATTTTTAACTAACATTACCTAACACTGATTCTCAAATCTCTTGAGTCTTTTGAACTTCGTTTCCTCATTTGTGAACTATAGCTGTAGATTCAAAGATCTCTATCTGACAGCTTACCAAAAAAATCATTAAGGGTTATAAAGATTAAGCCAGCATAAAATCCAGAATCCACCTCACATTACTAGTTCTCAAGAAAACCATGTTTGCTGACAATGGTATACAGTTTTGAGAGCAAAAAAAAGTTATAAAAGAAACTCATACCTGATAGAAGTAAGGGATCCTTATCTAAAGACTTCTTAACATGATCAGATTCACCAGTCAATGAACTTTCATCAATTTTAAGATCATTGCCTTGAATAAGTATGCCATCAGCAGGAAGAAGATCACCTAAAACAAAAAACAATATGTGAAACTGAACAAGATTACAATAATTTTACATCTAGTGTCAGATCTGTTCTCTTTTTTACTTACCATATTTCACTTGAGCAATATCTCCAACAGTGATGTCAGCTACAGGTATCTGAATGACCTGACCACCCCTGATGACAGTGAACTTCTGTTCTTGTTCAATTCGACTCTGCAAACCTCTAAACTGTTTTTCCTTACTCCAGTCATTGAAAGCTGTCACTAATACCACACATACTACTGACAAGAGGATTGCAGCTCCTTCAATCCAACCAGTTTCACCTTCACCTTCTTCTTCTCCAACAGAAACTTCTCCACAAACTATTTGGAAAGAAAGAAAATGCTCATCAAAAAGGATTCTGAATTGATGGCAACAGATATGTAATAAGTTAATTATAATCTTTATATATCTAATTTCACTTATAGCTCTAAACACCTTGCTGAACTCGAAGCACGCCATAATAACAAAAATGCTTACTATATCAATTTCAAGTTCCCTGACTCTGAAGATTCTCAACCTCAGGAAAGGGAGACCACTCTAGGACTAGAGAAAATTAAATCCCAACAGAAAGACAAATTATTGATTTATGACACTTGGTTTCTTCAAAGGTCACACATTAGGATACCACCACCTACCCTAGAGCATTGTCATGAGGATTCAATGAGAACGCATTTGTAAAGTAAGTAGAGCAGTAGCTGAGACATTCTTTCACACTCAAACAATGGTTAATGCTATTAATAATTACGTTTGGTAAGCAAGACACCCATGCAAAGTATTATGTACTTTCCATGAATCATGCTTACTTACTATATTAATTTTACTGGAATATGATTAAATGTTAGCTTTCATAACATGAAAAGTTAAGTAAAGTGTTACTCATTAATTCAACTATTTGAGCACCTACTCTACATATCAGACACCAGTTTGGGAGCTAGGGATACAGCAGTGAGTAAGACATACAAGCTCCCTCTCCTCAAAGAACCTATCTTCAGATTGGTAGGTGCAGATGAAGTATAAAGAATTCAGATAATAAAACACAAATAATGAAAATCAGGTATCATGAATGCCATGAAGAATATAAAGCATGATGGCACACTTACAAAAGAAGAAAGAGGGCTAAGAATACTTGGATGAACAGAGAAGGCCCCTCTGAAGTGTCTGTGACATTTGGGCTAGGAACCGAATGATAAACAGTAACTAACCATATAGCTCTAATGGAATAGCATTACAGGGACAGACTGAAGTCAGTACAGAGGCTCTATGGCAGAAAAAAATTTGAAAAAACATAGAGAGTGAAAAAAAAGCAAAAACTACAAACTCTAGATTCAATCAATGGTAAAGAAATAATGGAACAGTGCTTTTTGGACTTTGGGATGTAATTTATCTGTGAGTCCAAAATCAATTCAGTGGGTCATGACTAGAATTTTGAAAAATGAAACAGAACAAAACAGAAAGGATATACAGGTAGAAAAGGTACATATTGTTTCTTAAAAGCTTACTTTGATTATTTATAAATTCATATGAAGGCATATGTACTCCTGCATTCCTACATAAAGTTCTTTCTGGTTGAGGGTTGAGCTGAAATCTCTGAAAGTCAATGGTTCGCTTAAGACAGGCAAAGCAAGAAAACGATGATTCAGAAGAAAATAATGAGTAAGTGAATGACACTAGAAATAATTAAAGTGTATTACAGAATAGTGGGCATGAACTGAAGAGAGAATTGAGGTGCAAGGCTGTTGAATAAAGATCAATCTGGGAGAGTTATGAAGGACAGACAAAGGAGAGAGAAGACAGAGGCTAGAGTAAGATCAACTGGGAATGAAATAGAAAGAATGATGTAAACATTCATAAAAAAATTGCCTCATATATTATTAATATGTAATAAAATTTTCCAAAGACTGCATTATATGCACTAACACGGTACAATGAATGTAGGAGCAGGTGGATTTTGAGTCTCTCAAAATGGCCTGACGACACTGACAACTCTAGATTATCTTCCCAGTTGGACAGAATATCAGTATCTCCTTAAGCAAATTTGGGAATGGGCTTGTCGCTACATCCTACGAATTCCAATTCCATAAAATTTGTCCCAACCTTATTAATAACAAAATCTACTCTGTTAAAAATATTTTTCTTTAGTTTTCTTATAGCAATGAGTGAAGAAAGGTTAAAAGTAAAGTTTTTAATAATCTGCTAACTCACTGAATTCTAGAATACCAATTCCCAGTATTCTATAATTACCGCTGGGTAAAATAAACACTAATGATTTTAGCAATATGTTGCCAAACATGGTATGAACCTTTTCAGATAAAAAAAGACACTTTTACGCATCTTCACACCTATCCCCACTCATGCATGAGCGCACACAGACACATTTTTACAAAAACACTTTCAAAATATGGGAGGATATATATCAAATTGGTTATAGTAGTTATCTCTAAGAAGCAGGATTTTCAGTGAGCAATTCCTATGAGATGTCATTTCCCCCAATACTCTTATAACAAAATACATACTATTTTCTTGTATTATTTAATAAAACAAAGAAAAAATTTTAAACTAAAAACATTTTAAATGTAATTTCGGTTAATACTGACAAGAACATTGCCTAAATCCTTTCTTAGCTACATCAGTTATTCTTAACCACAGGCAGTTTTGACCCTTTGGAATACTGGGCAATGCCTGGACCCCTCCCAAGGTGGTGCAGTGAACAAGGCAACAGAGACTGTTTCAGTGCAAAACATCAACAGTGTTGCTGCTGAGAAACCTTGATCTACACTAATTTCAGATAAACTGGCTCGTTCTGTGACCAACTTACTTTAGAGGAAAAAGTTGTTTTCACATGAGCTCTAAGTATACCTTTGAAGAAATGACTTCAGAGTTAACAAGTATCTATTTAGGTCTTCAAAACTTGAAAGAAATAAGAATGAAGCTTTCAAAAACAAAAATATTTTGGTGAATCACTCTTTCGATATATAAAATGCTATTGGTTTACTTTATAGCTACTTAAATATACTGACCAAAACCCAAGCTAGATTTCCTAGCAGTTACAGAATGTACTGTCTGAAATACACATTTTTAATACCTTTTTAAAAAGGAAAAGATGAAATTTAAAAGGGAAAATTTAAAAGGCCATAGCAAAGTGGGAGAAAAACAAAACCTTTTGCTATAAGTTAAAGCAGATTTGTGATTCTATAATGTATTTTTCCACTGGTCAGAATACATATGTAGTATAAACATTTCTAGAATGGCAAGGAAATTACCAAATCATGTATATAACAACACATTTTAGGAACTTCAAAATAACAGGGGATGAGAATATTACTTTCATAATGATTTTCCAAAAGATGAAAAATTATTTCACAATAGTGTTTTAAAAACCTGAAAACACTGGCAGCACAGTCCACATCATACATGTGGCTTAGCTCCTTGCCAGACACATAGTATACATGTATGGGCAGGTTATTTAACCTGTGTCTCACTGTAAAATGGAGGTGACACTACATATATCATAGGGTTACTGTGAAAACTGTGCGAGGTAATACATTTAAAGGGCTACTAAAGGCACTATTAGGGTGTCTAGTACATAGCAGAGTCAATAAATGCTGGTCTGCTGTTATTATTATGTATTAGATAAGTTAATGAGCTGAATTAAGCAAAATACATAAATGCCTGTCTTTTTTCCTCCCCAGTTTACTTACGTGCATTATCCCCTTCTGGAGGCTGATAAAAAGAAAGGCCCAATGATACTATGGCTGCAATTTCTAATATAATTAAAGTGACATCTTGTAATGCTTCCCATACTAACTGAAGAAAGGTTTTTGGCTTTTTAGGAGGTATAAAATTCTTTCCAAACACTGCTTCTCTTCTTTCTATATCTGCAGGGTTTCCACTTAAACCTAATAAAAAGAAAGAAAATTTCAGTGAATGGTTTTACTACTTACAAATGAAAATATCTATTTTATTAAAAAAAAAAACACTCATTCTTTACACTTTAGATTCCAATTCATAAGACCATGTCAAAACAATTTATTTTTGTGCATTAGTCATGTTCAGAATTTAAATCACTACAAACATGTGCAGTGCTTTAAAATAACATTTTAAGTAGATAACTCAAAATTTAAGAATTTTCACTGTTCTAAACTGCTTATTTACCATACTATCTTATTCTACCTTGTAGACTGCTAGAGACCAGAGCTGATATAACACTTTGATCATTTTTATATTGGAATTAAACATTTCCATGACCTTTACTATGATGTTTCCCCTCCAAAAAATGGGGAGCTTTATAAAGACATTTATTTTGCTTTACTTATTGCATCTAAGTTAACTTAATCAATGAATACCTTTGATCTCACTTGTATGTAATGAAGAACAATGTAAAGTTTATCTATCACAAGGTCTAACACTTCTCTTACCAACATGTCCTGTTACGCTTGGATTGATAAAAGGTTTGCAAGGAACAAAGAGAAGACAAGACAAGACAAGACCGGACCCAGGAAACTTAGAATGACCTTTATTTCAAGTTTTACTTTTAGGATTTATTTTCAATTTAAGAAATACTGACTGCAACTACTGTCCCCATTAGGGAAATAATGTTATGCCTAGAGTGTGGAATTAGAAAGCTATGTGGGAAGAGCTAAGAGAAAGTTGGATGACCATCAGTTTTGCCTTTACCCTATTCAACAATTCTCCTTTAATTTAACCTGTTGATCCTGTCAAATCTAGATATATCCAAATTTGCTAATGCAAAGCAGGTATGCATGTACATTACTGTGGAGTATGAGGGGGGCAGAGACACCAGGGTAATATGACTTTTAATTTATCACCACAAATTTGTATTTATAATTAATCCAATTAACTTCATTGCCTTTTCTTTTTTGCAAGAGCTCATTCTAAGAGCACATCAAAGGAGGAAGACAGGAAAACAGATTACTGGAAGGCTCTGGGCTGTAAGTGTTTTAGCTATTAATCTCAGTGCAGAGGGAGACAGAGGGTAGGGGAGAACAAAGAAAGTACACTGTTAGAATATAAAATGAGAAATAAATATGTAAATTTTAAAGTATTTATTTACTTTGTTAAAGGTACCAAAAATATTCTGAGCATGTTTTCACTAGCAGCTCTAGCAAAGTTGGTCCATACTGGGCAGTTCAAAAAGATAACACATTTCTGATGACAAAAGTCACCAACTGAAAGCTTCCAAAGGGCTCTAGGCTTTAAGAGCCAATGGAAAGAAAGGCAGTGAAAGATTGTAGCAATTTTTATTGGGGGGAAAGGCATTTCCAGAGAAGAAACCTGCAAATTATAGTTCAGAAACCACACTGTTTCTTCAGACCAGAGTAATGCTGTTCAATAACACCTGCAAACAGTTAATACTGGTCCCTGGTTTAATAGGAGAATAGGAAAATCAATGCAGTGAGGTTTTCCACAAGTTGCATGTTTTAAAGAACTATACTTTGAGATGCTATTCTGAAATTATGTTCTTGCTGCTTTTCAAATTAAATGTCCTTTCTTTTATGAAAGGATGATTATTAGGTAATGGGTAAGTTTGCCTTATATTTTAATACCCTTCCTAGCAAAAATAAAAGACTGCTATTTCTCCTCCCATCAGTCTTCGATGTTTTCTAAAAATTTGAAGATATTCTAATGTTCTATCAGTTTAGTCCACACTTAACAGAACCCATCATTAATTACACATACAACACCAGGTAATCACCATGGTAAATAAAAAAATAATTCATCAAAACTCATATTGGTTATAACAAGGGCCAACATTTTATGTTAATGATGAAAAGAACAAGAACAGAGCTAAAGATAGCTTATACATGTATCACGGAAAAGATGTGGGAATGAAAAAAATCAGCTGGTCCTATGGGTTATTATAATTCTTTCATAATACCACCACACATACAAGCACATGCCTAGGTCATTATACCAATAAAGTTCTCTGGTTTAGAAATTAGAAGACCAAGTTCCAGTTCACCTACTGAAATCTTGTGTAAGTCACTTAAACTCTTTGAGGGTTAAGGGAGAGCATTAATATTTGTTGATATAACTAATAAGATTATTTGGAAGGACCAAAGAAAAAGGTAAGCAGTATGTAAATCATAAATAGCAGGGTAATAGTTACTAAGTTAAGAAAAAGGGAAGACAAGTTACAAAATGAACACTATAGGTTTTAACTCCAATTGGGGGGCAATTAATTTCTATTAATATAAAATAGTAAGCTTACATAACATAAATATAATGCAGTTAAGTGTTCTGTAACAATCATCTGTTCTCCAACAGATATTTATTGAATATCTGCTTCTTCCAAAGACTGTTCTACATGCTGAAGAGTCAGTACAAGTCCTACATTTGGCAAGATTATAATATAGTATTATATTATACTATATCATATATTAGAGGGAGACAAAGACAATAACATAATATGGAGAGGACTGGCATTTATTCTAAGTAAAATGGAAATCAAAAGAATCTTTTCTTTTTTCCCCTCAGAAGTCCCTTTCTGGATTGACTCTTTATAGTAACTTATTTTCATCTTTTTTAAAAACATTTTTTATTGATTATGCTATTACAGTTTTCCCAATCCCCACCCCCCCCCCCCGACCTTCTCTGGCCTGGCCCTCCAACCTTCCAGCATTGCGCCTCCTTAGTCCATGTCCAAGAGTTGTACATGTAAGTTCTTTGAGTCATCCCTTTCCCATACCATTTTTTATCTTTCCCTGTCTACCTTATGCCTACTAACCATGCTTCCTCTTCCCTGTACCTTTCCCCACCATTCCTCCCTTCCCCCTCCCCTCTGAAATCCCTCCACATGTGATCTCCATTTCTCTGATTGTTCCTGTTCTGGTTGTTTGCTTAGTTTTTGTTTCCGTTGTTTTTCATTTCTTTTAGGTTCATTTGTTGATAGTTGTGAGTTTGTTGTCATTTTACTGTTCATATTTTTGATCTTCTTTTTCTTAGATATGTCCCTTTAACATTTCATAGAATAAGGGCTTATTGATGATGAACTCCTTTAACTTGACCTTATCTGGGAAGCACTTTCTCTGCCCTTCCATTCTAAATGATAGCTTTGCTGCATAGAGTCATCTTGGATGTAGGTCCTTGACTTTCATGACTTGGAATACTTCTTTCCAGCCCCTTCTTGCCTGTAAAGTTTCTTTTGAGAAATCAGCTGATAATGGGGACTTCTTTGTAGGTAACTGTCTCCTTTTCTCTTGCAGCTTTTAAGATTCTCTCCTTGTCTTTAATCTTGGGTAACTTAATGATGATGTGACTTGGTGTGTTCCTCTTTGGGCCTAACTTCCTTGGGACTCTCTGGGCTTCTTGGACTTCCTGAAAGTCTATTTCCTTTGCCAGACTGGGGAAATTTTTCTTCATTATTTGTTCAAATAAGTTTTCAATTTCTTGCTGTTGTTCTTCTCTTTCTGGCATCCCTACAATTTGGATATTGGAACATTTCAGGTTGTCCCAGAGGTTTGTAAGAAAGTCTTCACTTTTTCGAATTTTTGTTTCTTTATTTTGACCTGGACGGATGTTTATTTTTCCCTTTTGTTACAAATTGTTGCTTTGAGTCCTGGTTTCCTTCCCGTCACTGTTGGTTCCCTGAACATTCTGCTTTATTTCACTTTGGGTATCCTTCATTTGTTTTTTCATTTTTCTTTTTTTTTTTAATTTTTAATATATTTTATTGATTATGCTATTACAGTTGTCCCATTTCTCCCCCATCATTCCCCTCCACCCTACACACCCTCTCCCACCCACATTCCCCCATTTAGTTCATGTCCATGTGTCATAAGTTCTTTAGCTTCTACATTTCCCACACTATTCTTGCCCTCCCCCTGTCTATTTTCTACCCACTATCTATGCTACTCATTCTCTGTACCTTTTCCCCCTCTCTCCTCCTCCCACTCCCCTGTTGCTAACCCTCCATATGATCTCCATTTCTGTGGTTCTGTTCCTGTTCTAGCTGTTTGCTTAGTTTGCTTTTGTTTTAGATGTGGTTCTTAATAGCTGTGAGTTTGCTGTCTTATCACTGTCATATTTTTATCTTCTTTTTCTTAGATAAGTCCCTTTAACATTTCATATAATAAGGGCTTGGTATTGATGAACTCCTTGAACTTGACCTTATCTGAGAAGTGCTTTATCTGTCCATCCATTCTAAATGACAGCTTTGCTGGATAGAGCAATTTTGGATGTAGGTCCCTGCTTTTCAAGATTTCAAATATTTCTTTCCAGCCCCTCCTTGCCTGGAAGTCTCTTTTGAGAAATCAGCTGACAGTCTGATGGGAACTCCTTTGTAGGTGACTGTCCCCTTATCCCTTGCTGCTTCTAGAATTCTCTGCTTCATTTTAATCTTGGCTAATGTAATTACAACGTGCCTTGGTGTGTTCCTCCTTGGGTCCAACTTCTTTGGGACTCTCTGAGCTTCCTGGACGTCCTGGTAGTCTATTTCCTTTGCCAGATTGGGGAAGTTCTCCTTTATTATTTGTTCAAATAAGTTTTCCACTTGTTGCTCTTCTTCTTCCCCTTCTGGGACCCCTATAATTCGGATGTTGGGATGTCCCGGAGGTTCCTAAGCCTCTCCTCATTTTTTTTTTTTTTTTGAATTCTTGTTTCTTCCTTGTTTTCTGTTTGGTTGTTAGTTTCTTCCTTCTGGTCCACTCCATTGATTTGAGTCGCGGTTTTCTTCCCATCTCTATTGGTTCCCCATGCGTCTTCCTTCATTTCACGTATTGTAGTCTGCATTTTTTCATCTAATTTGTGAGTAAAATCAACCAATTCTGTGAGCATTTTGATGACCAGTGCTTTGAACTGTGCATCTGATAGGTTGTCTATCTCTTCATGGCTTAGAGGAATTGGCTCTGGGGCTTTCATTTGGTCTCCGGTTTGAGCCATTTTTGGTGGTTTTTTTTGTTTTGTTTTGTTTTGGTTTTAGTCTGGTCGCAGCTATTACGTTTAGGGGTGGAGCCTTAGGTGTTCCTCAGGGCAGGGCAGCCCAGTCGCTGGGTTATGATGCTATAGGTGGGGGCGGGGTCCGAGAGGGAACAATGGTACCTGTTCCGCTCTCTCCTGGACTCCAGTCCTTTCTGCCACTTCCTCTTCACCTGCATTATCTGCGCACGCGCGCGTGCTGTTATGTAGTGGAGCCTCTGACGCTCCCCAGTGCGGGGCAGCCCAGTTGCTGGGTTGTGACGCTGTATGTGGGGGCGGGGTCTGAGAGGGAACAGTGGTGCCTGCTCCGCTCTCTCCTGGATTCGGTCCCTTCCGCCACTTCCCCTCTGCCTGGACCGTCTGCAAGCGCGAATGTGGGACCACCTGGTCATCCAGCCACCTTCTGCGGCCTCACTGGGTCTGCACAGTTGCCCCCCTGTGCCCGGGGACCGCCAGCCACCGCCTGTGCACCTGGGAACTGCCAGCCGCTGCTGTTTGCGTTCCTGGGTCTGCCAACCTCCACTTTCTCCTGCCGCGACTCTGCCCCTCCTACCGGTCTGGACGAATGGTTGTTGGACTTCCGTACAGTTCAATTTTCTTTAAGTTCTGGTTGTTTTCTTGTTTCTAAATATTTGTTGTCCTTAATTTTGGTTGTGAGAGGAGGCGCAGTATGTCCGCCTATGCCTCCATCTTGGCCGGAAGTCTGTTTTTACATTTTTCAACCAAGCTCAATCAGTTCTGCGAGCATTTTGATTACCAGGGTTTTACATTCTCCATCGGATAAGTTGGTTATTTCCTCTTTGCTTAGCTCTCTTTCTGGGCTCTACTCTGTTCTTTCATTTGGGCCATATTTCTTTGTCTTGGTGCAGCTGACAGGTTGTGAGGGGGCGGGGCCCACGGGTATTCACCCAGGCAGGGCAACCCTCTTTGCTGCACTGCCTGTGTGGGAGGGGCCAGAGAGGGAACAGTGTGGCTCACCAACTCTTCTCTAGTGCACTTTTCAATGGACTCTCAGACTCTCCTGTGAGACTGGGAGCTTTTCCTATGGAGGCAACCCCAGCCATAGCCCACAGCCACCTCTGAGTCCCCTTAAGTCAGCCCCTCCAGTGCAGCCTGCAGAGCTGGGCAGCCAGCTCCACCCGCAATGTCCATGCATCACCATGGTTTTTCTGAGTCTGCCAGCCCAGTCCGCCACCTTACTGGTCTGGTTGTTCCAGTTGATATTTTAATTCCTTGGTTGGAGTTCCATGCAGTTTGATTTTCTGGTGCTTTTGATTTTTTATTGATTTCAGATTGGCTGTTGTTTTCCTTTTGGTTGTGCAAGGAAGTGAAGGGTCTCTACGCCTCCCTCCATCTTGGCCAGAACCCCAAGAATCTCATTTACCTGAGGTAAATAGTTGTTTGAAGAGGGCAAGAGTGGAGGAAAAAGACCAGTTGGGAGGCTGTTGCAGTACAAAGTAAGAGATGATGGTGGCTTGAGTCTGGGTTTTAGATGTAGAAGCCAAGTGACTTGGATCTGCCAGCTACCTTGCAAAGAGATCAGACAAAACTTGTTGAAGGATAGTGTATAAATGAAAGAAAGAGAAAGAGAAGAATAAAGAATGTAATCTAGATTTTTTTGGTCCATGTGCTTAAGTGGATAGATGGTAAAGACATTTACCAAGAAAGAATAGGCTTTGGGAATTGCAGAATTGGGTGGAAAAAGGGAGGCAAAAGTTAATGGGTCTCTTCTACAAGTTTACGCATGAGATGCCCATTAAACAAATAAGCAAAGCTGCCTAGTAGATAGCTGGCTATCCATATTCCAAACTCAGGGAGAGATGTGAGCCAGAGTTATCAATATACAGATGACTCTGGAGCCATGGGCCCAATAAGAGTTCAGGAAAGCTACTAAGTAGATAAGAACAGAGCAAGACTGAGGCAAGAGCCTTGGAACAATCCAACAGGGAAAGAGAAGCAAAAAGCAACAAAGAAGAAACAGGTTAGGGAAGGGTGTAATGATGCATAAACAGGTTCATGCAATACTAGGGAAGTATAGAAAAAAGGAGTTTTTTTAAAGTAGTAGATAACATGGTTGACTATGTCAATGCTGTTACAAAGGTTGAGTGAGATGAAGACAGAGAATGGACAACTGGCTTTCACTAGATGGAGGCAAGTGACCTTGATAAGAAGTCTTCCAAGCTCAGTGGTATGTAAAGAAAGTCTGATAAGACAGAACTGGACAGAGAATGGGAATGAGTAAGTAGAAACAATGAGTATCAATAACTTTTTCCAGAAGTATGATGCAACAGGAAAATAAAACAGTAAAGGTGAATTAAAATGGGTAAATACACCCATTTTGCTTTTTAAATATGAGTGACATATATTAAGGCAAGTTGTTTACCCAGGATAATGATTAAGTAGAGACACTGATGATGCAGGAAACACAAACTAATGCTAGAGTAAAGCCTTTAAAGAGGCAAGAGAAAACAGGATCCAGGGCATGGGTGTTATTCTTATAGCCCTGGATATAAGAATATGTATTATAGATACATCTTCCTGTAGATTATAGATTATAAATTATAATGATAGATTATAGATACAGGAAGATGCTTCCACTATGAGGAGAGAGAAAGCAAAGTTCTTAGGGAAGAGATACAGCTATGTTGGTGGAACCAGTAATGAGACTATGGTCTGAGTTATTAAAACATAAGAGACATGGTATAAAATCATTAAGGACAACTTATGAATAAACATAACTAGAAATCTTCTGCCTAGTCCTGTTGGCTCAGTTGATTGTAGTGCTAGTGGCAATGAGGCCAAGGGCAAGCACTGCACTGATCTCTTTATGGCCCAGGTAGCTTCACAAGGAAACCATCACAAGCAGCCTCAGAATTATGTACTTTTGGGTTCTAAATTCACCACTGTGGGAAGTTAAAAAAAAGTCTATATTTATTCTATAAATACATAACAGCTTGAGAGTATTGTTATATATTTGAAAAGGACATATTATGGAATCAAATACAAATTCTATCAATGTTTTACAAGAAAATGTAGCTAATACATTTTCTGTGGACAAAAAATTGTGTCTCAATTTAGAAAATGAAGAGAGGAGAGTACTGGAATGTAGTAAACAGGTAGGCTAAACTGCAAATCATGGCTAATACATAGCACATACTATAGTCTTATCAAATTCTGTATTTGAAATTATGTCCTATTTGTGTGTATGCATGTGTATGTGGGTCTGTGTGTGCTGTCACAGTGGTGGTGGCAGCAGCCACCCTGACTATTTTAAGTGAGGGCCACAGGAAAACATGCAGACCTAGAAAGCATGTAAAATTTTCTTTTTATGTGTATTCTTCTTGAGAAACAGATAAATACTCTTATGATATTCCCTATTTTAAAACACAAGGAGATCCCCTACCCCCACCAAATTTAAGAGTCACTGGTCTAAAGTCAAACTTACATATTCATTCCTAAATGCCTACCTACCACGGGCCAGTACTATGATGGGCACTAAGCATACAAAGGAAAATGAATCAGACAGGATGCCTTTCTCTGACACTTGTCCTCAAAGAGCTCACAGTTTGGTGGGACAGACCGACAGTCAGTTAATCGCAACCCGGTGTGTTAAGTATTAGAATGGAAGTGGTAAGGATATGATAGGTGTACACAGGGGGAGCTGGAGTCCAAATTTATAGGGGATTGGGATGGATAAGGGAATTCTAAGATGTCTCATTTGAGATCTTAAGAATGGTAAGAGGGGACTTCTGGCCAAGATGGAGGCGTAGGCGGACACACTGCGCCTCCTCTCACAACCAAAATTAAGGACAACAAATATTTAGAAACAAGAAAACAACCAGAACTTAAAGAAAATTGAACTGTAAGGAAGTCCAACAACCATTCGTCCAGACCGGTAAGAGGGGCGGAGTCACGGCAGGAAAAAGTGGAGGTGCAGACCCGAGAACGGGAACGCAAGCAGCAGCGGCTGGCGGTTCCCAGGTGCACAGGCGGCGGCTGGCGGTCCCCGGGCACAGGAGGGCAACTGTGCAGACCCAGTGAAGCTGCACAAGGCGGCTGGCTGACCAGATGGCCCCACATTCGCGCACGCAGACGGTCCAGGCAGAGGGGAAGTGGCGGAAGGGACTGAATCCAGGAGAGAGCGGAGCAGGCGCCGTTGTCCCCTCTCGGACCCCGCCCCCACACACAGCGTCACAACCCAGTGACTGGGCTGCCCCACACTGGGGAGCACCTGAGTCTCCACTCCTCACTACGTAACAGCACGCGTGCGTGCACAGATAATCCAGGCAAAGGGGAAGCGGTGGAAGGGACTGGAGTCCAGGAGAGAGCGGAACAGGCGCCATTCTTCCTTCTCAGACCCCGCCTCCACCTATAGCGTCACAACTCAGCGACTGGGCTGCCCCGCCCTGAGGAACACCTAAGGCTCCACCCCTCATACGTAATAGCCGCGACCAGACTAAAACCAAAACAAAACAACAACAACAAAAAACCACCAAAAATGGCTCAAACCAGAGAACAAATAAAAGCCCCAGAGCCAATTCTTCTAAGCGACCAAGAGATAGCCAACCTATCAGATGCACAGTTCAAAGCACTGGTCATCAAAATGCTCACAGAATTGGTTGATTTTACTCACAAATTAGATGAAAAAATGCAGGCTACAATACGTGAAATGAAGGAAGGCGCATGGGGAACTGATAGAGATGGAAGGAAAACTGGGACTCAAATCAATGGAGTGGACCAGAAGGAAGAAACAACCAAACAGAAAATGAGGAAGAAACAAGAATTCAAAAAAATGAGGAGAGGCTTAGGAACCTCCAGGACATGGTTAAACATCCCAACATCCGAATTATAGGGGTCCCAGAAGGGGAAGAAGAAGAGCGACAAGTGGAAAACTTATTTGAACAAATAATAAAGGAGAACTTCCCCAATCTGGCAAAGGAAATAGACTACCAGGACGTCCAGGAAGCTCAGAGAGTCCCAAAGAAGTTGGACCCAAGGAGGAACACACCAAGGCACATTGTAATTACATTAGCCAAGATTAAAATGAAGGAGAGAATTCTAGAAGCAGCAAGGGATAAGGGGACAGTCACCTACAAAGGAGTTCCCATCAGACTGTCAGCTGATTTCTCAAAAGAGACCTTACAGGCAAGAAGGGGCTGGAAAGAAATATTCCAAGTCATGAAAGTCAAGGGCCTACATCCAAGATTGCTCTATCCAGCAAAGCTGTCATTTAGAATGGAAGGGAAGATAAAGTGCTTCTCAGATAAGGTCAAGTTCAAGGAGTTCATCATCACCAAGCCCTTATTCTATGAAATGTTGAAGGGACTTATCTAAGAAAAAGAAGATAAAAAATAGGACAGTGAAAGGACATCAAACTCACAGCTATTAAGAACTGCACCTAAAATAAAAGCAAACTAAGCAAACAGCTACAACAGGAACAGAACCACAGAAATGGAGATCATATGGAGGGTTAGCAATAGGGGTGTGGGAGGAGGAAAGAGGGGGAAAAGGTACAGAGAATGAGTAGCATAGATAGTGGGCAGAAAATAGACAGGGGGAGGGCAAGAATAGTATGGGAAATGTAGAAGCTAAAGAACTTATGACACATGGACATGAACTAAAGGGGGGAATGTGGGTGGGAGGGGGTGTTCAAGGTGGAGGGGAATGATGGGTGAAAAATGGGACAACTGTAATAGCATAATCAATAAAATATATTAAAAAAATCCAATTTAAAAGTGGACAAAGGAAAAAAAAAAAACCTAATTGGATATACCTTTAGAGAGTAACATATCCCAGAGGGCAGATTAACTAAATGTATAGTATGCCATGCTTAACAAATGTTAAGTATTTATTCAATTATCTTAACACAAGATCTATTTACCTATTATCTTTCAAGAGATACAATTATATTTATATTCACTGCAGTGAGCTTGCAGAATATTTATCATTAAATTAAAAAAAAAAAAGAAAAAAAAAAGAATGGTAAGAGATAAACAGTCACAGGCAGGATGAGGTAAAATGTTTTAGATGAAGAGATTAGTATATTATGTAAGAGGCCCAGAAATAAGAGTGACCTTGACACAACAGTATTTAAGTGAACTGAAAATTTTGCTATGCCCAAACATTGAGGAACAGAGTTGGAAAGAAGCAAGGTTAGAGAGGTGAGCAGGAGCCAAATCCCAGAGAGATATTTTAACCTAACTGAGAAGTCATTCTGAGGGCAATGGGAAACCACTGCTAGCTTTAAGCAGGAAAGTGACAGGCAGCATGAAGGAAGACAGAAAAGACAGCAGTTAGTATGATGTTACCTGAATTACCACAACAGAACACAGTGGCCTCAAAGCAGGTAATGGGAAGTAGAGAAGCAGACACCCTTGACTTAAGACAAAGTTAGGACTAAGAATTTTCAAGTCTTGTTGACAAAGTGAACAGAAGTAGGTGAAAGATTCCTGTTAAGGGGTCACCTCACAAGGTGGGTAACAGTTCATTGGGAAGGGGGAAAAGAAAAGTATGCTTTCAGAAAGGAAAGTTTGAGAAAATAAAGATGTCTAAAAAAGAATTGGGCTTTCAGCCTCAAAGCTTGGGATAAATACTGAGACAGTGGCTACAGATGTGGGGATTACCAGCATCTAGATAATGTGGGCTAGGAGTGGATGGTATCACCTGGTGAGCATGTGTAGATGAAGAGAAGTGTGTATAGATGAACAGAACCCGAAGCTTGACAAAAGCTAAAGAAAAACAAAGGAGCTGATGGGACTTGGCCAGATAGAAAGAAAACCAACCCTAAGAATATATAATGTTATGAAAGCTGGGAACAGAATATTGTGAGAAGGAAATAGGTCCATTATACTCAGAAAAGTGAACTTAAAAAAACTCTAAAACTATGCTGCTTTGGATCAAATACAACTTTATAAAATAATTCGTTTGCGGCAAAGTTAGAGGAATACTTGGTGTTATAACCATCTTCAAGAAATTCATAAGCAATGAAATATAGTGACCTGAGCAGGTATTAAGTATATAATTCTCTATTTCTATTACAGCAGCAATAAATTTCTAGGACAAGGTCATGTGCATAATCATTCATATAAAACCCTTGTTAGTAGCTCTGTGAAGCATACATGACTGACACACCCGAGCCCAGCAAATCCTTGCTGAATGCCTGAAAGGGCTGTTCCAACCTGTATAACCCTGCACATACACCAGGGCATCTGTGTGTTTCTGCATTAGTCAGTAAGTTAATAATGACTTACTCTGGGCAAAGGGCTGATTTTCTGAGAGTTAAAATAGATTTTCATGGGTGAACATTAGTTTTACTTATTATACCACATAGTTTTATTTATTATACCACGAAGGCACGGTCAAACACACCATTACTAATGGACAATTGCTGTTGACTCTACTCTGATTCCCACCACATACCTTTTGTTTCTTTCTACCACTGTTTCCTTTTATTTCCTTTGTTTCTTTCTCTTCTACCTAATTTTAGCAACCACCATTTAAAAAACTTAGTGTCTCATTTGCTTTCTTACCCTTTACAGATCCATGAAGGCAATGACTCGTACAGAATAACACTCACTACCTGTCTTTAATTTTTATGCCTTCATTTCTACCCTTTGTTTAATGCAGTACAACTGAATGATAAAAATGATACCAGGGCTAGAGATCTGCCTTCTGGAAATCTTATCATTAGAGAGTCTATCTTTCAATATAAAATATATTATGGGTAACATAGGAATACATTAAAATGGAAAAGACACCAAAAGCTAGTGTAAAAAATAAAAGGATCAGGAAAAATGATTCAGAATAGAAATAAGAAATATAGGAAAACAATAAAGATACGAAAGAAAAAAGCTGTAGTGGTATTTCATGCAATTATGATGTTATAAGCAGATAATATTGGAAATAAAAGTATATTCTTGGTTTCTGAGGTCTAGATACGAGGAAGGACCCCCCCACCAAACCTGAAATTTATAAAAAATGGTGTATTTTTTTACATGCTTAAACTTCAGTCACCTTCAAAGTACTCTCCATTTGATGAAATATACTTATTGAAACATTTTTTCCGCTGCTCAAAACAGTTTTTGAACTCATTGATTTTGATGCCTTTTACTGCTTCTGCCATTTTTTTGTTGTTGTTGTTTTACAACTTCCACATTGGCAAAACATTTCCCTTTCAGGACTTTTTTTTTGCTTCCCCAGATGAAAAAAGTCACTTGGGGTGAGAATAGGTATGTAGGGAAGGTGGGGGATGGGGGTCCAACCGTTTTTGGCTGAAAACTCAACATGGTGTGGGCAGGTGCACTTATAAATCACCCATCATGAAATGAGCAAACATGTTGAGTCTTCAAAAAAATTTAATGAAGCTGAATGTAGCCTCTCATTAACAATGCCAGCTAGTATACTAATACAGACGGGTTCCTAGAATACTCACTTAGGGAAAACCTGTAATACAAGGGGCCTGCCCTCCAGAAGATAATTTTGGGTTTTTTGGGGTCCTCCTTTATAGGTGTTTGCTCTAAAAGAAAAAGCTAAAAACATGAAGTTACAAGTCTTAATTCCAGTCAATTCTGAAATTTATAGTTCTAATTCTTTTAAAAGTAAAGATGGTTAATCAGAATCACTGGGAAGTTTTAAATTTCATAATCACATCTGGCTCAAAACACTTGATATTGATCAGGACACATATAGTAGGCTTCGAGTCAAGTTAAAGAACTATTCTCCTAGAAAACAAGCAATACATTAGCAGGCCAAATAAGGAAGCATGGAAATATTGAACAATTTCCTGAAAAGGGAATATGTATCTTAAAAACTGATTGATAAACGGAACCTTAAAACCAATTCTTTTTTCCATCATGTAATTCCCGCCATCAGAAAATACTGTTGAGAGAACACAGGTAATTCTTTCTTAATATTCTTAACTGTTTTGAAAGGTTTATGAGCTGAATTTTTATAACAGTAAGTACAATATAGTGGTTAAAAGCATGTTCTCTGTAGCCAGACTACCAAGGTATGAATCCGCGCTCTGGACTTAAGAAGTGTGAGACTTTAGGTTAAATTGCATAACTTTTTTGTGTTGTGGGTTCTTTGTAAAATAGGGTAAGACTGTTGTGAGGAGAAAATCATTAATAATGGGTAAGTGCTAACCACCAAAAAGCATTATGTGTTATCTATCATTTTTGTTGTTGCTGTTAAGAAATGTCTTAAGTTGTTCTTCCAGATATCACAGCAATCTCTTACTGACAGCCCCAATTATTTCTGACTTTCCTTCTCTACTCATTTTTCTCTAAAGTACAATATCACCAACACACTACACATTTCAGTTAGCTGTCTTGTGAATTTGTCTCCTCCATGCAAAACTAAAACATGAATTTTTGTTATTAATGAACGCATGCTCAAAGCCTAGAAAAAGTACCTGCTACATAACAGACACCTGTTGAATACAACGCCCCAGAAATTCAGAATGCACATATTCTTACACTTTATTAACATACCTGAAATTAGGATGTAATTTAATTATATATTCTAATTATCTTACAATTAAAACTGCCAACATTAACTCTTTTTTAAGGGGGTTTCTAAAATATATGACAATTAACAACCTAGATCTAATGAAAGAATATATCAAGAAACGAATTAATAAAAGAACCAAAGGAAAATATGACTTTCAGTTTTACCTAACTAAAATTCATGTACCTTGGAGAATCATTTTAATCTTACTTTCCCTGACTATAAGCAGGTTATACTAACAAAAAA
The DNA here is from genome assembly GCA_039655065.1 of Glossophaga mutica. Taxonomy (NCBI): domain Eukaryota; kingdom Metazoa; phylum Chordata; class Mammalia; order Chiroptera; family Phyllostomidae; genus Glossophaga; species Glossophaga mutica. The sequence goes on from CM077304.1 coordinate 84,371,627, forward strand.
CTACTTGATGTCTAAATAATTGGGGGTGGGGGGGGCAGATAAACTCCCAGCAGATTATCTCTGATGACAATTCATTTATTATCATTTACCTAGTTGATCAGTGATAAAATGCTCACTAGCTTTCTGAGTGAAGTATTTCTAAATTAAACTAAAACTATTTCTTTGGGAATAATACTTTTGTCTGGTTGCTTATTTATTCTTAAACTGTAAATACAAACAAAATGCTTAAAATGGACCTTATCAAATTATCTAAAAAAGTAATTCAAAGTGATAAACTACATATAAACAGTGAAAACAAGAGTTTGCACAAATGTTAACAGAAAATTAAATTCACACTACTAGGAAGATGAACAAGAATTTTCTCAGAACAAGAGAGAAAGTATCTGCACATGTTTATTTAGTAGCATAAGCAGCAACAAGGCACACAAAATTTTGCGAGTTAAGTGACAATTTCTAGAGATTAATCAGAGCTTCCATCATGTCATCAAAGTGGTATATAAACCACCCCTCCCCCAATTTAAAAATATACTAGGAGACAAAATTTTCATTTAACTTAATAAACTTCACTATTAAATCAAAATCGATGTAAGGAGTACTGCCCAAAATAATAGCACAAAAAAAGCTCCAGTGCAAACTAATGAAAATTATGTCTATAAAAATAAGAAGATATCATGGAGGAGGCAGTTAGTTATTAGAAGACAGGCTTTTAGTTAATAGCAGAAGATTACAAAGCTATGCTTGGGGAAAGTGCAGTTATGTACATATTTGAAACTGAAGTTCAGTATCCTTTTTATGAACAAACCATATGTTGTTATATTGAGGGCTTTTTAATGTTAATGTCTCCTACTACGAATTTGGTGATCATGAGACATCCCACAATTAGGTTTTAAATATGGTAACTATATATGGTTGAATTAAAGAATGAGAACAGGGTTTTAATATGCAAATCTTTAAGGTGATCTAAAGTTAGCTAACATTTCAAAGTGGGTCTGCATAATGAACTCCAATTTTTGTCAAATTACTATCTCTTAATAGCCATGGGTCTGTTTCTGATACCCTGAACTTACATTAACAGGGATCTTAGCTACCTTAAAATGCTACATTTAAAAAACAGATTTAAAAAATAATTTTAATGTTTTTTAAAATTCTTTAATAATTTTGGAAATAAATTTTTGCTATTATTTAAACTTTTCCCCCCACAAGCAGTTACATGGCATAAGATGTTTCAGAAAAAAAATGTTAAGAAAAACACTTCTGCATGATTTCTCTAGAACTGGCTTTCCAATACATTCTAATAGTTTCAGCGTTACTAAAACTATCCATCTCCACTAAAATAAACTGTTGTCATCAATTTCCATCCTTATGTACTCTTCCCCCTCCTTTGCAGTTTGAAACCACCTAACATTAATTTTATGTTCAACATGGTCACTGTAGAAAAGATCACCCTTCTCAAACTATTTCAAAGACCATAATGCAATGAAGTTATAATGAATTTTCCTTTCTTGATTCTCATAAAGAAACTTACTACAAACCTAGAATGAAACCAAAGGCTTCTGTGAACACAGGGAGGCTAAACAGAATGCTAAGATTGAAAACTATTTTTAATCAAAGGAAATGACTGTCAGATCAAAAACTGCCATCTAATCTCCATTTGCTTTAGGACCGACCATATGAACTAATTAATAAAGTTTAGGTTAAAAACCACTCAGCCAGCTATTGGCAATGATAACTGTTTTAAGTCACCTGGCAAAATGAAGAACAGTGAGCAGGGTTTATTTCCACTGAATGCTTGGAGAGCTACCAAGCCTGGTGCCATACTGTGAGCTCAAAGGGAAAGACACTCTTGCTATCTTAAACAAGCAGCAATAATATGTACAATGGTACAAAGTATTTCTTCCCTTCAACAACAAAAAAATAAATTAATTTGCAACATTATTTCTTGATCTAAAGTTATTTTAACTGCGCCAATCTAATAGTTAACTCACCTTGAACATCACTAAAATTATGGCATAATCATACAAACAGCCAAGACAACATAAGCATGATCAATGTAAGCAAGTACACAGTACTCTCCACACAAAACACTAAAATCAAATGTAATAAAACTCACCTTCATTGGGAGATGTTTTCAACCTGGTGCAAATTCCATAGACGTCTCCATAGCTTTCCTGTATTTTTCGTAATGCATCTGTAGACCTGAGCTCCATGAGAGCCCGCAGTTCTGCGAGCGTAATTCCAAAGTCTCCATCATGATTAACCTCCTTCAAAGAGTTTTTCACTCCACTATATGAAACGGAGTTGTTTGCCATGTCGCCCATTACAAGTATAATTTTTTAAGAGGAAAATGTTTCCCAAAAGATTCTAATCTTCACTTGACGTATTTCCAAGATGAAAATCTTTTAAATATGAAAATCTTTCTTAAACCAAACACTCATTGTATGACTTTGTAAAGCAGCATCAGCATTCCCCAGAGAAGTATCTTGACCTTTGGCCCATGACTAGTTTCTTCACATCAATCATGAGATGTACTCATCTGTAAGAAGAAAATATAAGTTACTAAAATCCATCTTAGAGTACTATGTATGTAAACAAATGTCATCAGGTAAGCTAATTAAAGCGCATCATTCAATCATAAAAATAACTGTAATCTCATTCCTTTACAATGCTACGCATGATAGAAGATCAAATTGTAACCTCTAAATAAAATTGTATATCACATGACTAAATAAACCTGCATTTCACATGACCGAATTTTATGGTTCATTCAGTATTATTATTATCAGTTATCATTAAGTATTTATGTTCCAAACACTATGCTAGTTGCTTTAATTTCATTCTCTTATTTAATCATCACAATTTAATCCCACCAGGTATTATTACTCATTACTCTTATTATTATTATTTAATCTTCACCCAATGCTGTTTTTACTGACTTGTGAGAAAGACAGAGAGAGAAAGAGAAACATCAGCTGGTTGCCTCCTGTACACACCTGGAATCAAACCCACAACACAGGTATGTGCTCTGACTGGGAATTGAACCTGCAAACTGCTCTGGTATACAGGATGACACTCCAACTATGTGAGCCATCTGGCCAGGGCTATTCATTACTCTTTTAAGAAGAGTAAGCCTCAAAGAAAATGAAAAGCTTCTCCACAGCTAACAAATGCCTAAAATGGATGAACTGGGATGTCTCTAAACCCGTTTCTCTCAATACACAGACCTCTCTCCAAATATTTCATATAGAACAGCCTCTTTAAAGGCAAGAAGCGCAACAAACCCTCTAATATGTTTTTCTTCAATTCTCCTTGGCACTCCATGACATCATCATATTTTGGTTTCCTAAAATTTTCATCCACCATGATTTTTGTCACATGTCACTACCTCTGGTCTTCCTTCGACCAGATATCTGAAGACATTTTCAATTCCCTAGTCACTCTTTACTGCATGTTACTCCATTTTTTTTTCTTTTTTGCTGGCCCTCAGTATTATCTGAAATTACCTTGTTCATTACTGATTTTTTTTTTTTTTTTTTTTGCGGTGGCGGTGAGGGCGTCTTCTTCCATCTACAGACTTAGTTCTGAAGGCATGGTTTGTCTACTACTATATCCTGAGAACACAGAACTGTGCCAGCACATGACATTCAATAAAGCATTTGAAGAAAGAATGGATGCATTACTTCAATTTTCTTCAAAACACTTTCAAGTTCTCCTCTTGCTACATACTACTTAAAGATGAGCTCTCAACTTTTCTTTCTCCATCTATATTTTAAAAAAATCACTTCAAAGTTAACACGCCAACAATGGATTCTCCATATTCCCAAATTAGAGAGCTCCCTTCCTTGATCACCATCACCATTATCCTAATTCCCTGGGGCTCGATTCTCTCCACCCCAGCTTCAGTCAGTTACTGGGTTACACTAATCTTTCCTTTGAAAAGCCTCTTCTCTACCCTATACAAACTATAATCACCACTTCCCACCAAATTCTCTCTCATTCTAATGTCTATATCCAATCCCTTTTGCATTTTGCTATTACATTTAGTTTAGTTAGGCATCATGCTACTAATCTCATAGAATGCAAATACAGTCCTGTTGCTCATGTCTGTTGGGCATTCAAGGCTAAACTCTATTTTAACCTATTTAACCTCACACTCCCTGTTTAATTAGTGTTTCATGATTAGGAACTAGAAAAGATTAATGCCAAGTGCAATTAATGTTCAGCTGTTGTGATGGGGATATTTGCAACTCATGGTATCTCACAGTTCAGTATCCATCAGAATCACCTCCAGAGCTTGTTAAAATACAGAGCATTGGTCCCCGCCTCCAGAGTTTTATTTTCAGTAGGATTGTAGCAGGCTCCATAATCTGCTTCTCTAACAAAGTCCCATGCAATACAGATACTACTGGTCTGGGAAGCACACTGTGTGAACCACTGGACTGAAGATTGGGCTGAAAATTTTGAATTCATTTAAAACCACAATGAGATATCACTTTACACCTGTCAGAATGGCTACTGTTAATAAATGAACAAACAAGTGCTGGCCAGGATGTGGAGAAAAGGGAATCCTAGTGCACTGTTGGTGGGAATGCAGACTGGTGCAGCCACTGTGGAAACCAGTATGGAATTATCTAAAAAAATTAGAAATGGAACTGCCTTTTGACCCAGGGATTCCACTGCTGGGAATATACCCTAAGAATCCTGAAACGCCAATTTAAAAGAACTTATGCACCCCTATGTTCATAGCAGTGCTATTTACAATAGCCAAGTTCTGGAAGCAACCTAAGTGCCCATCGGTAAACGAGTGGATCAAAAAACTGTGGTACATTTACACAAGGGAATACTATGCAGAAGAAAGAATTCCTACATTTTGTGACAGCATGGATGGAACTGGAGAATAATATGCTAAGTGAAATAAGCCAGTCCATGAAAGACAAATACCGTATGATCTCACGTATAAGAGCAGTCTAATTAACAAAATAAACTAACAAGCAAAATAGAACCAGAGGCATGGAAACATGGAACAGACTGACAGCAGCCAGAGAGGGAGGGGAATAACAGGGAAAGAAGGGGAACGGACTAGTCAAAGAACATGTCTGAATGACCCACGGACACAGATAATGGTGTGGGGATTGACTGTGGGAGCGGGATGTGGGCTGGTTGGAGGAGGGCCAAGTGGGAAAAATTGGGACCACTGTAACAGAATAACAATAATGATAATTTTAAAAAGAACTCTGAACTTGGACCAGCTGGTTGAGGATGGCTGGTGGAGAAAAATTCTGCCTGCCTTGGGTTTAATTTGCAAGCTTATGATAGTTATGGATGCTGTAAGATACTTTCTTTCATTGCTTCCTCCCATTTCATAAACCCTTATCCTTGCCCAATTATTGCCAATTTTACTCATCTCCCAGGCAAAATGGGTTTCCTCCTACTCACACACCAATTATTATAATAACCCAATTTCAAAAACTGGAGAAGGTGGTTATTTGAAACCTAACTGAATTTTCATACTCAAAATTAGTTGGCAACTGAACGTCACACCAACTCTAAATTGTCATTTATTTAGATATAAAATAATTATAATTCACAAATCTCTGTGTTGGGGGCATGTATGTCATCATTCCTCTTATTTCCAGAAAGAAATTTTCCTCAACATCTGCTGGCCTCAACCCCACCAATTACCACTGAGGTGAAATGAGATGCCTGACAGGAGATTTTCTGAGAGCAACTATACATATATAACCTCTTTACTTCTTGGCCTTCCCTTGGGACCCAGAGGTCTGCAGGACTCTTGAATTCTGATTTGTTAGGGGTAGACCCCCAGGTTAAAAAACCTATTGTTCAAAGTGCTGGGGGGTGGGGATGAATAAATAACTGTTTAGTTCTGGGTTCAATATTATAGAATCACTGCTATCACACAAAAACCAAGTCCTTCATTTCAGCTTTTGTCAGTAATGAAACTAATCTTTTTATTTCAATGTGTCAATCCTTACCTTTTCTCTGAAAAGAATTCAAGGAGATAAGGGTGTTATTTGGGTGCCCTTAAATTTCTCAACAATAAGCATACATAAAAGAGCTAATACGTAATAGAGCTATGGTCTGAATCTCTATTTGTGACTCAAAAGCCATGTTCCTTCTGCTATACTGTCTCCACTTTAAGCATTCCCATTTATTAGGTTGAAATGGAAGTTCTTGTTGGTCAAAAACAATAATACCAAATGTGCCATTTAATAAAATCAGAATTCTAGAGATATTGTAAGTAGTTTGTTATTCGCACCCCCCCCCAGCTTTCTTCCCTCCCATTTTTCAAGCAGTAGTCCCACTTTTGTTTAGAGATCTGCCCTTCCCAGCTCTCAGTGTAGTCTATCCCTGGTTCAGCAATGAGGCCTCTGCTGTGACTCTAGGGTGCAGACTTGCTTCTTCTTATTGAAGTTAATCTGAGACATAAAAGCCTCTGTAAGGCAAGGTGGGACAGAGGATGAAAGAGCAGAAATGTGCCTGTTACTGCAGCCCGCTTGAGCCCCCTTTTCAATCAATGCCTAAAGTCTGTCCTATCCCTGATCTTTTTAGTAATTTGTCAATAAATTTCATTTTTGGAGTTGTTTAATCACTTTCCAATCCATAGTGCTTTAATAAGTACACGATTACCAATCATGCTCAGTTCCCTGTTTAAAGAAAGGGAAATCAAAGAAAAAGCACAACTGCCACTTTCCAAAAGTGACTATTTCAATTACAGATTACCTACCTATTATATATCAGGATGTTGTCTATTGCTACATTGTCTATAGCTTCTTCCGTCCACTATTTTTCTCTCTACCTACTCTTCTCTCTTCCATTCACCAAAGTACAATGGATCCTCAGTTCTCAAAATTAATTCATTCCAGAAAACTGTTTGAGTACTGATTTGTAGAGACCCTAAGTTTTGTCAGACAATTGAGACTTTTTTTCATGAACAATTTGGTCAAGAACTGAATTGTTCAAGAACCGATGAAACAGTGTGCAGCCAAGAGGGGGCCCCCAAATAGGGATTTGGAATGGGGTCCAGGACTCAAGGTGTCCAGGAAACATTAGAAAGATATATAGGATGTCCTTCCACTTGCCACCGGTGTGAGTTGGGGGAAGGGACAAATGGAGCAGGGCCATTCAGAACAGTTTTGCATAGCAACAGCCTTGCAGCTAACCTCTGGCATGGTCATTTAACATATCTATAACCTTTAACTGGTTTCATAGATATGTTGAATAGCTGTGGCCATGCTTTGAGCCAGGGAGAAGGGAGTGACTTCCACCCAAGATGTAACTGGGAGGCAACTCCCCGTTTACGGGCCTGTGTGAGAGCTTGGAGATAACTGGCTCCACGCCATCGGGCCACACCTCCCCAGACTCACTATGGCAGCCCAGTAAAGCTGGAAGGATACGGGAGTGCTGGCAAGTATAGCCGATTGTGGGAGCAGTCAGAAATGGGGCTGTAGAGGAAGACTGGCGTAAGGATTTAAACCCAGACACAACAGCCATTGAGGGGAGAGTCACGCAGTTTCGCCAGAGTGCAGACCCCTACAGCTTTGGTAGAAGAGAACCATGAGCTTTTGGCATAGTCAGGATCCCCAGAGCCATGGGAAGATCACCCCTGCAGCTTTAGCAGAAAACCGCCACTTGGCTAAGGCGGAGAACCATGCGGCTTTGGCCAGAGTGGGACTCCTGCAGCCATTGAGGGGAGAGCCATGGGGCTTTGGCAGAGTGGAGACTCCCCGCTTGCAGCTTTGCCAGAGAGAGCCACGCGGTTTTGCCAGAGTGCAGACCCCTGCAGCTTTGGTAAAAGAGGACCACACAGCTGTGGGGTGCTCCCTTTGGCTGCGTGGCCTGGGAAGCAGGAGAGACTTTGCCTGGAAGAAGGGTAAAAGAACTCTTGCCAGTAGGCCATGGAGAAGGTACCACATGGCTTTGGATTAATCAGAGATCCTGCCTGGATGGCGACACAGCTGATGGTGTCAGGAGTCTGGATCCCAGATGTTTGCTTCATTTCCTGAGTTACAGTACCCTGCATTAGGGGTAGGGGGAGAAAGAAGCACTGTGGGCATCTGTGGGTATCAAGAAGGACATTGATATCTTAATGAAGACACTGGGTCACTACTTTAAGTCTATATAGCATTAAATAAACATTTCCTTTCCTTTTCACAAATCTCTGGCATTGAGAGACGTCTTTCCTAAGGTGGCGGACATAACGAACCTGGGGGGCGGTCCTTTCGGTAATTGTATATCGTCTCTCCCCTTGGCCCTATGGCCTCTGTTCTGTAACACGGAGGTTTGACCGTAGTGGAATGACAAAAATGCTAAGGACAACAGAAAGTTTTGTTTTTCGCTTGTTAGCTACAACATGATAATCAGAAAGACACACTATTTGGGATAAAGATACAACAGAAAACAGAACATCTATTTTGCTTCTCTTCATCCTCTGAAACATTCTGATGTTCCATTTGAGAAGTAAGAAGAAATGTTAAGCAGAAACTGAGGCCCCAAAAGAGGGGGATTTAAAGAAAACACAGAGCTAGTCCACATAGGCCTCTTGGCTTACATAATTTATCCTGGAGTCCCTATATTACATCTCTCATCAAAACACTGTTGGTTGTCTTCAGGGATTATGGTAAAAGACAGATGTAATTTAAAACTAGAGTTAGGCAAAAATAGTTACAGTCTTCCAAAAAAGATAAGGTAGATTCCATCTGACACACAAGCTTTACAATAAATGGGCAAGGCCATGAAAAACAAAAAGATGGCTGTGAGGTCCTAGTAATGAGTGGAGCTCACAAGAACACAGCTTTGTTAATAATACAATTTCAATTCCTCCTTTCACAAAGTGACTTGAAGTAAGTCAGCAAATATGTCAGGTGACAGAATTGGGATCCGGGAAGACAGGTGGCAATGAGAGGCTAAACTTAATTGGTACAAAGTATGGTTGGTTTCTCCATTTAATTCTAGAAACATAACTGAGAACAGTTTGTGCGACATCAATTTAACCTAGCAGCCAAGGAGAGTGAACTGGAATGCGCATGCGTGAACAATGCAAGTCGCTGTACTAGTCAGTGGGGGTGGGAGATGCCCTTGAGTGAGCATGAGTACCATGTGCTCATCACATTCAAAATGACTGAGTAGAGCAACGAATCTGTATCAAATTTTGCATTAGGTTTCAACATTCCTCTGTGGAAACTATTCAGATGATTTAGAAGGCTGCAGCTATGGGCAACTGGTGATTGATGGCTTCATCACGACAACGCACCCGCTCATGCTCCGTCTCGTACAGAGTTTTTTGGCCAAAGATCAAAAAATCACCAAGGTGACCCAGCCCCGCTAAAGCCTAGATTTGGCACTCTGAGACTTCTAGCTTTCTCCAAAACTAAAATCACCTTTGAAAGGGAAGAGATTTCAGAGAGCCAATCAGATTTGGGAAAATACAACAGGGGCAGCTGATGGCGACTAAAACTGCATGAGGTCCCAAGGTGCCTACTTTGAAGGGGAGTGAAGCATCACTTCCTATGTACAATCTTCTTGTATCTTCTTCAATAAATATCTTTATTTTTCATAGTACATGGCTGGATACTTTCTGGACAGACCTGGTATATTCAAAAACAAAGGTTCATTCTGCTCAAAATTTAGTATGCATTACCTCATTGTTAATTAACAGGATATAAATGCTTTCCCCTTCCACATCCAAGGTCGATTTGGCAGTAATGACAAGAGTCTAACATCTAACACAGGGAGATAACAACAGACCTATTTATTCTACTGGGTTGCCCGAAAAGTTTTTTTTTCCTGTAAGAAGGCTCTAGTAGCTCTTAAGTTGTCTGTAACTTCATTTTGTTAGATTGCATTGTGACAGCTGTCATATCAGTATGCATTAAAAAAAAAAACTCATCAAAACTGGTGAATTTTTGTGCTTTTTAATATTAAAGATGGAAGAAAATACACATTTTCAGCATAAAATGTTTTATTATTTCAAGAAAGGTAAAAACACACTTGAAACGTAAGAAAAGATTTGTGCAGTGTGTGCAGAAGGTGCTGTGACTGATCAAACGTGTCAAAAGTGGTTTGTGGAGTTGCATGTTGGAGATTTCTTGCTGGACAATGCTCCATGGTCAGGTAGATCAGTTGAAGTTGATAGCAATCAAAACGAGACACTAATTGAGAACAATCAACATTATACCATGCAGGAGATAGCCAACATACTCAAAACTTCAAAATCAGTAGTTATTGGTGAAAATGAAGAACATGTCTTTTATTTTACAGAAAAAAACCATACGGACTTTTTGGCCAGCCCAATACTTTGCCTTGGACAAAGACAACTATAATGTTACAGGATCATCTATAAAATATAAACACAATAACAGTAAATGCATACCTCATTATATGTGTTAGTACATGTAAAACTATTTGAATTTAGCCTGCACACATTAAATGGTAAATACATGTTACTTATTTTTGGTGTTATTTAAGAATATTTGTAGATCCATTCTTCAGATAATACCCCTCCTATAAGGGGGATTCCAAGCCATTTCACAGGAGGAACATTTACTGAAATATTTCTAAACCTAAAGGGAAAGAGAATCCTGATGATAGCGTAGTATCTGCTATGCCGATAAAGCAAGGTGATGACTAAATATATCAACAAGACTAATGAATGAAGGAGAGACACCAACTTTTCTTTGTGTTACAGATAATAAGCTCACCAAACTTTGCATTAGCAGGTCTGAATTACCATGAAATACATACTGTAAAACAGTTAATAATAAAAAAAAGTTGACGCCCTGGGTCATGTGGTTCAGTGGACTGAGTGCTGGCCTGTGAACCAAAGGGTCGCCAGTCGATTCCCAGTCTAAGACACATGTCTGGGTTGTGGGCCAGGTCCCCATCCCCAGCAGGAGGCATGTGAAGGGCAACCACACATTGATGTTTCTTTCCTTCTCTCTAAAAATTAACAAATAAAAATCTTGGGAAAAAAAAAAAAAAAACAAACCCATTCCCTTTAAATGGTAACATCACTGGTCCTAATATGGTAAGCATGCTTTATGTGTATACCACTGACTTCCTGTTTAGCACCCCATTCTCCATCGATCCTGTTTAGTTTTTAGGTAAGGCTACTTCCGAGACGAAATATCCAGACAAGAAAAGTTACTCTTTTCGTATAAAGGACTGAAATATACCATCTAATTTGAGATCTGCTAATTGCGGTCATAAGCTTAGGAAAGTTATTTGATTAATTTCAACCCAAAATTTAAACAAACTGGTTATAAATCAAAAGTAATTTACTTGTTAGAAACCAATCTTTTCATTTAAACTTTTATTAATCTCTTAAAATGTCCGTTGAGTCAGGCAGTTCAAGGTTCCCAAGTAACACAGATTTTTTTTAAATCACTCCCATTCAGAATGAAATCTGAAAACTAACATAAAAAGTTGGAGACCCAAATTTTACTCAATTTTCTAATGTTCACAGATTTTGTAGATACTTCAGTGTATGAAATTACTTTTGATTTCACATATTCTTTCCCAAGAAAACTCAAACACTTCCTTTAAGATATGCATACTGAAACAGTTCAATAAAATATCTTTGGATTTTCATTTGATATACTGAAATAATTTGTTAATCCAAATTTCTATTTACTAACTCTATCACATGTCTCAGTATAATCTTTAAAAATTTAGTATTTACAAAATTTCTTATTCCATGACTGATTCTATAGGAAGACAAATTATAGGTCTGCATTTTTAAAAAATATCCTCTAAAAACAGCATATTTTTCCACTTACTTAAGAGAATATATTTTTTAAAATTTATAAACTAAAATAAAATACGAAACAAATTTTAAAAAGCCATCATTCTGTTAAAGAATGGTTACAAAGTAAAGAAACAGAGACTTTAATAGCTGAAAGAGATGTTGGAGATGAAATCTTATTGCTCGTTTTATAGCCATCGAAACTAAACACTTATATAATCTGTTTGCAAAAAGAATAAAGATGCTAATAAAAGAAAGCAAGCATTAAGTACTCACAAAATCATTAAAAAGAAGAGCAAAGGACCAACATTTATATCATGGGATAGATCATAACAATATACAGGTTTGAGAGTGGCTGAAATCAGGAAAATAACTGGCAATGTATTTCAAACGGACACCACCACCCTAGCTATTAGGTGTACCATTTGATTGACCAAAAGCTAAAAACAGTTTTTGGCTCCAGCCTTTTAAAAAAAGAACACCCAAGAAATCTCCATTTCATTGTTTTGTTTTTTTCATTTAACATAAAACTAATTCAACTCCCTTTGTAGACAAGTAGTTGTGAGAAGGTAACTGGTCTTTAGAGCTCTTTCACTGTGGCTGCTATTGGCATTTTATCAACAGAGAGCACTACCTCATAAATTAGGAAATCTAGCTCACCCCGCCCACCTAGAAGTTAGCAGTGACAGTGTGGACTATGTGAAACTCACCACCTTAAATGCCCCTACAGAAGGATAGGGGAATATAACGACTACATAACTTAGCCCAGATTTAGACTTGTTATATTGAAAATTTATTTAAAGGCAAAACCACACCTTATTCACCTTTGATCTCCATATCTTAGCAAGAGATACTATGACCTTTCGATGCTCTTATAGTGACTTTCTGAAGATTAAAAAAGGCCTTATACCTGGATTCACACCCTGTAATTTTTTGTATCTTTTAACAATTAAGACAATGTACTATAAACCACTAAATATGAGTACTATTATTCATATTTAATAGTACTCATTACTATTGGTAGAAAGAGCAGATGATCTAATATTATGCATATCAATGAATGGTAGGGACTTTCTTCTACAAAGTTTTATTACATTCAAATTATTTCATTAAAACATTCTAAAGTATCAAGGGATAACTCAATTTTAACACTACTTTGAACTCACATCTTTTACTTTTTAAATGGGGCTTAACAAAAATGAAGCATACATACTGTAAAAAATGCACAAACACTATAAAGCTTGTTTAGAAAAGTAATTTTTATCAGGTGAGTGAAGAATGATCCGTGTATAAACAAGATTAAATTCACCAAACAGGATTTCAGTTTTATGTAACTGATAAAACAGAAAAATAAGCACTGTCTACAATGCCTGATGAGTCTCAAAGGCTCATGAATGCCATCACTGTGTCTGTGTGGACTAAAATTAGTCTCACTCCCCTCAATAAGTTACTTTATCACCTACTAGACTCTTCGATAGGGGAATACTAAGCATAATACTCTGAAGGGCAAGTTTACAGCTGCTGCCAGCAATCAATTCAGATAACCACTTCAAATAACCTCTCAAGGTGGGGAAAAAGTAGAATAGTGGAAGCACCAATTTGTTCTTCTATTACGACGATTTTCAACTGGTATGCCGCAAGAATTTTTAAAATATGCAATACCTGCCTATTTAGTCAGGGACACTGACCTCGTTTCCCTTAAACTGTCAAATAAAAATGACAACAGCCAACATAACGATAGCCATCCTGTTTGAATGAATGAAAATTATACCTTTTTTTTTAGATCAGTAAAAATATGTTTCTTTGAAGTGCTATAGAATTTTAGTAGTTTACGTGTGCCATGAGATGAAATAGGTTGAAAATCGCTTTTCTATTAGGTAGCTTTTGTAACACATCTGCAATGATTTGTTTAACTCTCTGTCTTCCCCCAATGAACTGTGATCTCAAGGCAGGATTTGTGTCATTTATTTTTAATCCTTAGTACTGTCTGATGCAAGGGTGCCCAACCTCCAGGCTATGGATGGATACTGGTCAGGGCCTATTAGGAGTTGGTTCACACAGCAGGAGGTAGGCTTAACTCTAATGCACTTAAATCATCCTGAAACCACCCTCCCCCACCCCACTCTGTGGAAAAACTGTCTTCCATGAAGTCCCTCCCTGGTGCCAAAAAAAAAGGCTGGGGACCCGCTGGTTTGGAATATAGTATGGTTAATGTTTATTAAATAGAAATGTTTGTTTGAATCTTAAACTAAAAACTGATTTGAAAGGCAGGTTTACAATAGTAAACTATGACAATCCAAACAGCAGAGCAAAATCAAACCTCATAATAATCCTATGTTTAAAATAATAAGGCGTGTAGTGATTTGAGAGTCACAGCATTCAACGAGTTTTCAAACCACCTTGGTATGCAGCAAGATACATAAACTTTCTTTTAAAGACAAAAGAGTTAAAAGGTATTTCAGATTTTCAAATAAATTAGACAATGACTGCCACATGAGAGTAGTTTTTACCTGGGGTCCTAGATCCTTGAGGCCATACAAAGTAACAATTCTGAGTTTCATAAAGCCTGGATGAAATAAAACATTTACTTAAGAGATAGTTTGTTAGGCTTATCCATGTTAATTAAAATGATACCAAATCAATCACAATAAAGTTAGCAATTAGATCTAAATAATAAATAAAAATCTTACTCGGTTAAGGTAGTTATTATCCTCTCTAAAATTTCCTAATTTATTCCTAATTTATCTCTAACTCACAGATCAATGCATTTCAATTTAACTTCTCCTGTGCTGCACTGAAACTAATCTTCAAGGTGACCACTGACTCCTCTTGTTCCTGTATCTAAATGACACATTTAGTCCCTCTTACCTGAACCTACAGCCACCTCTACTACTGCTAACTAAAATGTTGTTGCCTTAATTTCTCTGATGCTCCCAGCACACTGTCATCTCTGGTTGCTCATTCTCATTTTCCACTGCTTGTTCCTCTTCTTGAAAAATTGTCAAGGGAGTTAGTGGGGAGAGGCTGGGTGGTACTGTAATCCTGACCATCATTGTTTTCATCTGTTTTTAGTCAGCGAGCATGAGATCAGTTTACAGATAATAGTATAAATTTATTTGCATGTGTCTTTACAAGTTTATTTTTTTCCAACTCTCTCTCATATTTTAAAATTTCACAATTCAATTAAAATAATGAAACCACACTATAGCAGTCAGGCTTAGTGAAAGTGTGATAAAACCATCCGATTTCCTTACTTATCCTAGCCTCACACAGCTCCCATTCCCCATAGCCTTTAGTTTATAATGAAATATGTCTGCCCAAAGTAGAACATGTCCAATAAAATAGTGATTCATCCCTCCCCTCCTGAGGGCTGTAAGACAATTACTCTTGCTTTTGAACTGTCATTTCCAGCACAGATTGTTTATTTATACCAACAGAGTACTAAATTAAGCAGAGTGTGTGATAAAATTTTAATGTGAATGATCCCAAACATAGATATCTTCAAGTTCACCACACACATTTTTGCTTTATGGTTAAGTCAATTAGAATTATCTTATTTCAAACATTGGTGTACCTGTATCTCTTCCAAGGTTGTCTTAATTTTGCAAGGCTGTACTTACAGAGCCAACAAAACAACCAACCATCCAACCAACCAACCAACCAAAAACAATCCCTCTGAATTTACCGCAACCAAGATAAATTTAAAAGTGCTGGGGCACATAGTGGATTATTAAAATCATTTATGTATGAATTCTACATACTAGAGACCAGTGGTTCTCCGACTAGCTTGTATCAGAATCATCTGAAGGGCTCCTTAAAGCAGATTGTCGGGCCCCAGCTCCAGAACTTCAATTCACTAGATTTAGGGTAGGCACACAAATTCACATTTCTAATAAATTCTCTGGTGATGGTGGTACTGATGCTACTGATCTGCAGAAACACTGTTGCAGATAAAAAGTGTGCCCCAAACTCTGATTAAGGAACAAATTGTTGAATTATCACCTTAATAAAAATTTCCTGACAACCATATTAGCAGATTACTCATGGTTACTATGCTATTCCTAATTTGCATGAATAACTGAAAGCAGATCATATTCTAAAAATATTCTGAAATGTTATTTTAAATTGTTTTAGTTTTTAATATTAAGTACATTAATATTTTTGTAATTAAAATCTTATATAAATACTGCAAATGATTTCCTTCTTTTAAAGTAAGAAATGTGGAGGCTCGTACAGCTACATTTTGAACATATGTAAATTATTTTAAAACAACTGAAAGTATTAAATTTTAACAATTTAACAGAAAACTATAATTTAGATTACCACCTTCTGCTCTCCCCCCAAATAAAGTATTTTTTGTTTTTCTACGATTCTGTTATTCTACTTAGGTATTTTAGAAACTTTCATCATAGTATCTCCTAGCAAAAGCTCAGTCTTTGAAAAAGGTAAAAAATAAGGAAAATTATTTTTATATAATCCTTTGTAGCTTACCACCAAATATAAGAACATATTATATCGTCAGTTAAATATGAGAACAAAATGTTCTACCATTTTCTAGTCTCACTGGTTTTGAGAATGTCAGCTATAGTCAAGGAAGACATTTCTAAATTAAAACAGTGTTGTTTTTCCCCCCTTCTGTTCAGGAGCTAGAAGGCAACATGAACACTTGAGTGTCACACCAGCTGCTCTATCAGCCTACTCAGTTCTTAAGAGTTTCTATCCTGTCAGTTCACAAGAACCTACACTTAAAGGCTTAAGGAAACAGGATGCTCATTATGTCACTGAACAAGCTCACAAAAATAAATTTGGCAATATTTGGGGGGTGTAATTCTGATCTGTAAATTTAACTTGAGTTTTTTGTTTTTTTAATTAAAAACACTAGATTTCAAGGATTATTTATTCCAATATTTAAAGGACTACAGAACTATGAGCTGAAGACACTTTCCACATCTTTATCTCCTTTTTCTTTATTTATACAGTTTGACAGTTGATCTTTTTTTGTTATTTCCAGCTGTGGTTACTAAAGAACAGCTCAGTAAATCAATACTCACTTTTGCAACACATTCAAAGAGTTGGGCTAAAATTAAGGTAAGCTATACTTTAAGAGAAGGTTGAGGCATAACCACTCCATCCCAACATGTTGATGATCCTTCAAA
This sequence comes from Glossophaga mutica, assembly GCA_039655065.1. Classification (NCBI taxonomy): domain Eukaryota; kingdom Metazoa; phylum Chordata; class Mammalia; order Chiroptera; family Phyllostomidae; genus Glossophaga; species Glossophaga mutica. The sequence goes on from CM077304.1 coordinate 84,388,541, forward strand.
CACTCTGGTTTCACAGAGTTCCTGACCTTCATTCCAAGACTTAGATTTGTACTCTATGACTGCTATTGAAGGGTAGAGCCTCACATTAAAAGCCATCAGTTGAAATTGTTCTATTTTCAAGATTTCACCTCTGGTACACTCTTCTCTCCCTTTATTTCTCTTCACTTACATGGAATCTTGTACATACATTCTGACTTAAAACTTCAAAGGTAGCTGAAGACCCCTTCCGATTGTATACTTGCCTTCCTAAAAAAGCTAACTTCCCAATGGTCTGCAACTCCAGTTTTGCTCTTATGTCTCATTTGTTCTTATATCCTCCTATTATACCCATCTGGTTAATTAGCTACCCCTGAATAGACATAACATCTGGCTGAGCAATTTGGTTTAAGATGTTTAAAACTGAGTTCCTAGTTCTATTAGAAACTTACTTTTCTTAGTCATAAACAATCTATTCACACATCTCTAACTTAGTAGCATGTCCTCTTTCTATTCCAAGTTTCCTAAATTACTCACTCTCATCTTTACACAGGCTACTAAAGTCTACCTCAAGACCTCACTTCTTTGATTATCATTACAAGTTACCACCACCACTTCATACTGGTTCCTTTACCTCAGTTAAGCATTATTCAGATACGTTCTACCACATAAAAGACTGTTCCCTTCGGTCTCCTCACCAAAGCCTCTCCTGGATTCTGTTAACCAAACAAGTTATTCTTGTCCCTTTCCTTTTACCATACCTCGTAATAAGATCTATCCTCAATGCCTCTTTCTGACCATCCATTCTTACCTTGATCCCTGGCAAACTGGACCCATCCTCATCCTTCTGAGCTGTCTCTCTATGGTGATCAGTAATATCAAGCTTAGTCTTCATCCTCCTATATATATTGGGTCATATGTCAGTATTCTTCCCTCTTAGCCATTATTATCACTTAGTTCTCATTAGTTCTCTATCCAATCCTTGTCAGCCCACGTTCCTTGGCTTTTTAACTCATTCCACACAGTAAATGAGGCTGTCACCCAGGGGTCTCTTCCCTACAGTCTCTTGGCAGCTCATACCACATTGTGACCTACATCTAATGCCCTGATCAAGCTCCAGGCCCATGTTTTCAACTGTTAACAGACATCTCCATTGGAATATCTTGTAGCACATCAAACTCTATACTAAACTTATCACTGTCCCTTGCAAATCTGTTGTTCTTCTCCTCAGATATTCCTATCAGTCCCATACATAAATGAGTAAGCCTCAGGCCCAAGTCTCTTTCTTCAACAAGCGTAAAGCTTAAATGAGGGAGAAAGATAAGCATACAAGCAAATACAATTAAGTGTTATAGAGAGCATCACCAAAGATTTAGTGAACAAAGGATAAAGTGTTAAATGTGTACGTGGCTTTGAGAAAGGCTTCACTGTCTAGGATATACCTAAGTTAAAGCAGAGGCAGGCACAGGTGGGAAGGGGTGCAAAACAAGCAGGTGTGATTGCTAGTCTGACATACTTGAGCATAGGAGAACAAGGAGATAGCACAGGAAACATCTATATATACGTCTGGAAGATTCCTTAAAAGACTTTGTTCTCTCCTCAAAACAACTTAAGCTTCCTGAGGGCAGTAGCTACAATTGTGTTTCTGTTATTGCTGTTACAGAGGCTAACAGACTGCTCAATTGTTCACTAGAATAAAAATGGGTAAGAATAAAGTTTAAATTGTAAAAGCATAATGCATTTTAAAATCCTCAAACTCCCCTAAGAGAAAATCAAAATAAAATAAATAGGTAAACACACATAAAAAAGAAATAAAACTTCAGGTTAATTTAGTATTGAGAGGGAGAAAGCATGCAGTTTTCAAAAATTCTTGACTTCTCAATTATTTCTGATAATTTTTTTAAATACAGATGATTTAAATCATCTTATAAAAGTAATGAGAGACTTGTGTCATCTTTTGAGAAAGATACAACATATTTCATTTCTTTTTGTAGCAACTGCATAAATCTTTTGATCAGAAGAAAGGATTACTTTCAAGATGGTGACAGATACTGGGCAGCATCTTGCTTGTAAGCATCTCCCCACTGCAGAGGTCTTCAATAGAAGACAGCATCAGCATGGGTGTCATATACTAAATTGGTATCCCTCTTCTCATCCATTTGTTTCAGTTTCAGTGTTGCTGTCAGATGCCTCACCTTCTCCAGACAAATTTCAAATGAAGTCTCCTAAGGTCGTTCTCCTAATGAAAGTTAGCCTATATTCCCTTTCCCCTAACTTCTCCTTAAAGAAACAGTTAAAATGCCCCCTCTTCTCTGACCCCATGACATGGAATTAGTCTATTTCTCTGGGCTGCTATAGTCTGTTTGAGCCACTATCACATTACTTGTATACCCACCTCTCTTTCTGATGAAATTATAAGCTCTGAGGGCAGGATGGTCTCGCTCATTTCTGTATCTCCTAGAGACCACTACAACAACAGCACTTGCACACAGAAACTACTCAATACAGTGTAACTGTACTGAATCGCAGAGTATGTGGCAAAGCACTGAAGACAAACAGTGGTCCTTTAGTAAGGCTCATCTCAAGTGCCAGCAAAAATGATTGTCAATTCCAGAGAAGCAGAGATTCTTTCAGCACTAGAGAGCATGCCTGGCTCACCACCAAATCATAACTATGCTGATGGCAGGTCCATAACTTCTTAGATTTCATTCCAGCACTTTGCCATACTAGCTGAGTGACCTTACAGTGTTTCAGCTTCCTCACTTGTAAAATAGGGATAATAGTATATATCTCATAATTTTTGAGATGTTTAAATAAATTAAGACACGAAATATCTTAGTATCATTTCAATATCTTAGTACCTGGCACTTAAAAATAAGCACTCACTAGTCATTTATCTGTTACAATTAGCAGTAACATTTTTAATTAGTTTCCAGTAAACTGTCATAGTCAGCATACATTATATAATACTTAAGTTAGCCTATTAATATACAAGGCTCATAATACATGTATCTTAAAGACTTTAATTCAATATTTGAATTTGATATCTTTATATATAATGACCTCTAATAATTAAGAATGAAGAAAGAAGACTGTATCACACATTCAGAATTTCATAACAGCTGATCTATAAACTAGATCAGTCTACTTTTTTATTTATACATTAAATTTTACTGTATTTTTTCCATGACCATTTAGTCCCTGTATAGCTCCCTGCCCCCAGCAATCGCCACACTGTTGTCCATGTCAGTGAGTCCTTTTTCATTTTTCCTTGGTCCCTCCCACCCCTACCTCCCCACACCCCTTAGCTGGCATCTACTCTCCATCTATGAGTCTGTCTCATAGTTGCATGTTAGTTAAGTTTGTTCATCAGATTCCACAAATAGGTGAAATCATATGGTATTTATCCAATTCATCTACTGATGGACACTTGGGATGTTTCCAAATCTTAGCTATTGTAAATAACACTGCAATTAACATAGGAGTGCTTATGTTCTTTTGAATTAGTGTTTTGGGTTCCTTCAGATATATTCCCAGAAGTGGGATCGCTGGGTCCAAAGGCAGATTTTTAACTTTTTGAGGTAACTGCATTTGCTTTCCACAGTGGCTGCAGCAATGTGCATTCCCACCAACAGTGCAAAAGGCTTCTTCTATTCCCACATCCTCTTCAGCACTTGTTGTTTGTTGATTTATGATGGCCATTCTCACAGGTGTGAAATGGTATCTCATTGTGATTTTAATTTGCATTTCTTTAATGATTAGTGATGCTGAACATCTTTCATTATGTCTATCGGCCACCTGTATATCCTTTTTGGATAGAAGTATCTATTTAAGTCCTTTGCCCATTATTATTATTATTATTTTTTAAAGATTTTATTTATTTATTTTTAGAGAGAGGGGAAAGGAAGGAGAAAGAGAGGGAGAGAAACATCAATGTGTGGTTGCCTCTCGTGTGCCCCCGCACTGGGGACCTGGCCCGAAATTCAAGCATGTGCCCTGACTGGGAATCAAACTGGTGACCCTTTGGTTTGCAGCCTGAGCTCAATCCACTAAACTACACCAGCTCTTCACCCATTTTTAAATTGGGTCGTTTGGTTTTTTTGGTGTTGCATTTTGTAAGTTCTTTATAAATTTTGGATACTAACCTCTTATCAGATGTATCAGCAAATATGTCCTCTCATTCTGTGGGTTGTCTTCTCATTTTGTTAATGCTTTCCTTTGCTGTGTGAAAACTTTTTAGTTTGATGTAGTCCCATTTGTTTACTTTTTCGTTTATTTCTTCTTCCCCTTGCCTGGGGAGATATGTCCAATAAAAATTTTCTATGAGCAATGTCCGAGATTTTGCTGTCTATGTTTTCTCCCAGGATTTTGATGGTTTCAAGTCTAACATTTAATTAAGACTTTGATCCATTTTTAATTTATTCTTGTGTGTGGTATAAGGTGGCCTAGATTCATTTTTCTGCATGTATCTGTCCAATTATCCCAACACCATTTACTGAGTAAACTATCTTTAGCTTATTGTATGTGCTTGCTTCCTCTATCGAACATTAATTGACTATAAAGGTGTGGGTTTATTTTTAGGCTCTCTATTTGCTCCATTAATCTATGTGTCTGTTTTTGTGCCAGTACCACCATGTTTTGATTACTATGGTCTGATAGTCTAGTTTCATATTAGCATGATTCCTTCAACTTTGTTATTGTTTCTCAGGATCACATTTGTTATGTGAGGTCTTTTTGTGATTCCATAAAAATTTCTGAAATATTTGTTCTAGTTCTGTGAAATACATCACTGGAATCTTGATAGGAATTGTGTTGAATCTACAGATTGCTTTGGATAGTATGGACATTTTAATGATGTCAATTCTTCCTATCCATGAACATGGTATGTACTTCCACTTATTTGTATCCTCTTTAATTTCTTTCTTCTGTGCCTTATAATTTTCCAAGTACAGGTCTTTTATATCCTTGGTTAGGTTTATTCCCAGTTATTTTATTTATTTATTTTTTTGAAGCAACTGAAGATCAGTCTACTTTAAAACGAACAGTACAGTGGCATCCCAGGGGGAGGAAAATGGTTTTTTACCCACAACCAGTATTAGATGATTAAATTTTGAAGATTATTAAGAGACTTACAAATAAAGATTAACCTGTAAAACTCTTTGTGACACAATTTGCAGGGCGAAAACACAGAAATATAATCTCTACAATAATTATAACCACACATAATTCACATACCAAAAATGGAGAACCAGAAAAAAATGTGGGGGAAATAAGCTAATTTGTCAGAACAGCCTACAGATTTTCTTCCTCCCTAAATGCCTTCGCTGTTATTTCCACAAATTAAAACTAAAATATTTCCCTGTAATTGTTAGGCATTCTGACTTTACCTATCAGCATTACACCGAAATTCTAGTGCAATGAAAGAATTTACAGGTCTGATACTGACCCACAATATCCTTACCCAAACTGTGAACATTTTAAAGTTAATGCCTACGACCTAGAACATCATATGCAAAATGCATAGTAGCAGCAAACTCTGCTTTAATCATCTTAATCTTAAAATGCAGCCCTGGCTGGTGTGGCTCAGTGGATTGCATGCTGGCCTGCAAACCAAAGGGTGGCCAGTCCGATTCCCAGTCAAGGCACATGCCTGGGTTACAGTCCAGGTCCCTGGCTGGGGGTGCATGAGAAGCAACCACACATTGATGTTTCTCTCCCTCTCTTTTTCCCTCCCTTCTCCTTTCCATAAAAATTAATAAATAAAATCTTTAAAAAAATAAAAAAATACATAAAAGGCACCATGCAAACTATCAGTCGAGGAAGTACAAATAATCATTCATATGTTCAATGCTGGTCTGAGCAAAGAGTAGACTAAATGTAAGAGAAGAAAAAAAATGACATACTACAGCAGGGATTTTCAACCTTTTTCATCTCATAGCACACATAAACTAATTATTGAATGAAATTCTGTGGCACACAAAAAATACGTGTAATTTTGATTCATTCACACCAGACAGCTATTGCTGTGTTGGCTGTTGCCATTTTTCTTTTCTTAATTTGACAATCTAAGGGTAAAGAGGTCAGTGCCACTGACTAAATAGTCAGGTACTGGGTGGCTTACAATTCTTGTGGCACACCGGCTGCAAACTACCACACTACTGAAAATACACAGGCACACACACAACAGCAGAACCATCTCAGAACCTCATCATACGAAAGTAGTACAGTGTTGCAGCCCTTTGCATTTAACGGAAAGACTTCAGAACTCATTAACAGACAGCCTCTCAGAGTAGAAAATATCAGGACCATGTGGAAGAAATTAAATTTTAAAATCAGTATATCAGATTAAACAATATGACACTGTTATGATGACAGCCAGTAGAATACCAGCAATTTCATATGTTTCAACCTACTAAAACTGACTGAGGAGAGCATCCAAAATGAGCATGCTAAAAAGAGCAAAATGGAACATAGGACTCAAGGTCTAACATAGGCTTGATGGATAACTTAATGGAGAAAAAAAGTATTTAACAGTCAGAAATGGACTGGTCAACCATGAAAGCATAGGCAAAGGACAAGTAGAACAGAAAAAAAATAACTCCAAACTCTGGCTTTTCTCCTTTCATGTAGAGTTTAAGGGGTGAGAGTTCCCAGCTATAGTTAGGTTTCAGCAGTATTTGTATCCTAAGAATTTTAACACTGAGAGTAGTTATCAGGCTAGGAAACCTGTGCCAGATACTATGCTGAGCGGTTTATAATACACTCTACACAGGTCATTCTAACTAATCTTCCCAACACCCTATGAACAAGGTACTATCATTACCCCCAATTGCCAGATAAGGTAACTGGTGTTTGAGAGGTTAAGAAAAGCCTGACTCCATTACACATTCCAAACATATTATACCACTTGTTCTGCCTACATACTCACTAAGCAACCTTCTAATTATAATGTGGTTTCCCATGTGGCAAATCCATGGGGAAGAGAATGTGCTAGCCAGGACCTGCAAATCTGTTTCCCAAGGCAGTTTTTTCCTCCCTGTAAATTAATAAATTGACATTCTGATTCTTTTATCAATCTCATGAGCTTTGATAATATGAGCCTGACCCAATAAATGATTATTGGAGTGCAGATGAATTGGTTTCAGAACCTGAAAGTCTCAGACTCTTTATCAAGGCACTGGGTTGCCCAAAAAGTCTGTTTTGGAAAAAGTTTTTTTCCGTGAGATGGCTCTAGTAGTGCTTAGTTGTCCTTAACTTCATTCAAAACAATTTTGTTACACTGGATTGTGACAGCTGTCATATCAGCATGCATTTAAAATAAACTTATCAAAATTGGTGGATTTTTGTGTAGCCATTTTAATATTGAGGATGGAAGACAGTATATAATACTTTTGGTGTACCATGCTTTATTATTTCAAGAAAGGTAAGGACACAACTGAAATGCAAACAAAGATTTGTGCAGTATATGAAGAAGGTGCTGCAAATGATAGAATGTGTCAAAAGTGGTTTGCAAAATTTCTTGGTGCTACTGACCTTTTGGCCAAATAATTCTTTGCTGTGGGGCTGTCTTATGTGCTGGAAGATGTTTAGCAGCACCCTGGCCTCTACCCACTAGAAGCCAATAGCAAGAGTTAGCCAACATACTCAAAATATTCAAATCAATGAAGGTATTGGTAAAAATGAAAAAATGCTTTTTATTTCGTGGAAAAAAACATATGGACTTTTTGGACAACCTGATAAATCTATTAAGGCATGCAGTACCTATCCTGTGAAGGCACTATGAGGGACAGTCAATCCTCTTCCTCCCAAGAGAGGACATATCCCAACATCACTTTTACCAGTCTCTTACTTTTGGAAACCTCTAGAATACGAAGAGGCAACAATGAAGGGACAAGATTCTAATACTGATTATGCTCTGCAAACATTTAATCCTGAGCAAAGGTCTCTAGCTCCTTCCTCAGTCTCATTTTTCACATGTATAAAATAGAGAAGTTCAGCCCAATAATCTTGTATTTGTGTCCTATCTAACACCTATGGCTGCCTATAGTGTTTGGTAAAACACTCCTTTGCCGTCCATGTGTAATTTCTAGTGCGCGCTCGCACGCTCTCTCTCGCTCTCGCTCTCTCTCTCTCTCTCTCTCAGGATTCCTTCCCTGTGTCTCTGAGTGCCAACCCCACTCATATACTTTCTGCCTCTACATCCAACCAGTGAAGTCTGGGGTCCTCTACTCTATTCTCACCAGCACCCACAGTTATGGCTCTAGATTTGTATTTATAAATACTACCTGTACTTCTCATTGTCTGATTACTATGAATCACAAAGAGTCTAGTATGATTTTTGCACACACTTGAGGATTTGAACAGCTGCTGTCTTCATCTGAAAGACCCACATGCAATTCAACAGTTGCATGTTCAGGATTATAACTGGGTATAAGTTTTGTCTCATTTTATTTAGCTTATCTACAAAGCTACACTTCCAAGCCTCATTTTTTATCTCCAAAACCTTACTGGTAACTTAATTTTTAGTTCTAACCTCAAGCTCAAACCCCAAAACTCTAGTCCTATAACCAATCTTCAAATTCCTCTAAACCAGCCTTTTTTTGCAGAAGGCTAATTCACAGTGTGTTGATAGTTATGGTCTAAAAAGGTCAGCATAGTAAACAGGTTTCTTTGGTCTGAGACTTTTCATAGCCTTGCACATCTGTGAACCTACAAGAGGGAAATATTATATGTAGCATTTCCTGAACTTATTTTTAACTACTCCCCCCCCCTCCATCAGGCACCTATTAATATCTCTTGGAACCAATGTTTCACAGAATACTTTAAGAAACACTGTTCTGTTCTTCCTCATTTCAGTCAAAGTAACAACCAATTAAGCTCAAAAAGCACCTCTAATTTCTCACTCTATCCTCAGTAACCAATCTGGTAGCTAAGTTCCTTTTCCTTTCCAATCTTATCATATTCATCCTTTCTGTTCCCTCCGAAACATGGAATTTCAGACACTGTCATACATAACAGTTATAAATCATGCCACAAAATAAATATTAGATGGTTGCCATCAACCTTCAAGCTGCTATGAGGATTAAAAGAGAATGAATGTGATATCTTACATGTGTCTTTCATCAGCATCCAACATTTCTCCCTGAGAGCTAGCTGAAATTTGTTCTTTATTATTATGAATTTTAATTCATAGTTTAAGAATATCCACTTCTTTGATCAGACTAGCAATGGTCTTATAAATAGCAGCCATGATTGGGGGCTTTTGTATGAAGTAATTAAATAAGAAATGTGAGTAATACAAATATGATGTAAGTAAAAACAGTGGCACAGTGGGTGTAATGCCCAATACTGGCTCATCACCCTCTTTAAAATATGATCAGGAGATACAGAACAGGTAACAGCTTATAGCTAGTTCCTCATTTATTAAAGTATTTAAGTTGTTAAGCGTTTTTTTGACCTCTGTATCTTTAATAAATTGCGCACCTCCCTCAATGAGTCAAGGTTTCGGAAGAGGTGAAGACTATCACTCCTGTTCATTTATTTGTAATCCTTTACTGACATTAGCATGAAAAGAACAGGTATCCAAAATATCATTTCCTCATTCAGGTTGTACCTGAGTGCTAGATGTTGGAGACACAGTGAAAAACAAGACAGAATCAACTCTGTTTTCATAGAACTTATATTCTTCTGGAGGAGATATAGTTATATATAAAAGCCTATATATAGTGTTTTATATAAGTATATATAGCTTTATATGTATACTTAAACATAGGTACATATATAGCAGTATAAACTATATCTCCTCTAGAAAAATATTTATGGAACTAATTATACAATTATTGAATTACAATTGAGGTAAGTATAGTGGGTTGGCCAAAAAGTCCATATGTTTTTTTTCTGTAAAATGAAAGACACTTTTCATTTTCACCAGTCCCTTTATTTGATTTGGATATTTTGAGTAAGTTGGCTATCTCTTGCAGGTCATAATGTTCTCAATTATGTCTTGATTTGGTCGCTATCAACTTCAACTGCTCTACCTGATCACGGAGTATCGTCCAGCAAAAAATCTCCAGCACAAAACTTCACAAACCAATTCTGACACATTCGATCAGTTACAGCACCTTATCCATATACCGCACAAATCTATTTTTGCATTTCAAGTGTGTTTTTACCTTTCTTGAAATAATAAAGCATAATATACCAAAAATGTTGTTTATTTTCTTCCATCTTCAATATTAAAATGGCTAAACAAAAATTCCCCAATTTTGATGTTTCTTAAAAAAACTGTACACTGATATGACCGCTGTCACAATACGATCTAAAAAAATTGTTTTGAATGAAGTTAAAGACAACTAAGAGCTACTATAGCCATCTTATAGGAAAAAAAAAAGAACTTTTTGGCCAACCCAATAGTAAAGAGCATGTAAGAGGTATCACCATGTACGTTTCCAAGTTCAGCTGAATTAGCCCTTAACTTCCACACAGAAAAGTGGAGTGGAGTGGGGGAGATACACCATTGTTCATATTCTATCAATAATGAAAGGGATTATAATTGAAATAAAAACCATATTGACTGGCAAAAATTTCCATTTATTCTTCAAAATGAGTGTCTACTGTATGCTACACAATATTTTAGAAAGCCAGAAAGCCAGAGCTCTGTGGCAAACATGAACATGTTCCTGCCCTAATGAATCTTGAATTCCACTAATTACCTGTCTCTTCCATCTATTTTCTAGTAATGATAAATACCTGAAAGCAGGACAGTGTGCAAGGTAAGGGACCTATTTTAGTGAATATGAAGAGTATTTTAGTGAGGAGAGGATGAAGAATATTTGAGTCTCCTCAACAATGACAAGGAAGTATCCTCAAGAAGATGGGGAGGAAGAGCATTCCTGGTGCAGGGAACAGGAAGGTCCTGAGGTAGAAACAAGGTTGAGATGTCCCCAAGAGACTGAAAGAAGGCCAGTGCAGCTAGTGCGCAGTGTACAAGGAAGAGACCAGAGAGAATGGAATTGAGAGAGCTGGAAAGGGGCAGATATGGAAGGCCTTGTAGGTATGACAATGAGTTTGAAACTGATTATAATGTGATATTGTCTGATTTGTGCTTTAAGATTATTCTGGCTTCTATTAAAAATGAACCAGAGTGGGGAGAGGAAATAAAACTGTATCTACTTTTGTCCATTTTTCTTTTTAGACAGGAAAATGAAAATCATAACATCTCCAAAATAGTGGGCATAGTCAAGGATACTGCATCGGGCAAAATTATTGACCTATTAACTACCTCTCCCTCCCACAGAAAGAGTCTGTATAAAAAAGACTTTTATACTCTGACTGTATCAGTGAACAATGAAGATAAACAGGATAACATGATAAAAAATAAATGTGACTAACATAGTACCTTAAAAAAAAATACCAAAGAACCCATGTTTCAAACTATAGTGATTCTACAATGGAAATCAATCCCTTCATGAAATACAGAAGGATTAAATAATGTGGTTTCTGAGAGTTTTTAAAAGTAATTTTTTTAGTGGTCATCTAATTTCCATTTCATGTTTTCTTCTAGTGGGTAGAGAAAGAAGAACTGGTTAGTGAGTAACATCAGAGATAGCTTAATGACTAATGAGCCTGCTAATTAAGCCTTATTCCTTTCTCATCTTTATACTGTTATGCATGTTATTTACCCTTCCAAAAAGATTTCTTTGCTTAAGTGAGTCTTAAGCTGTAAAGCCTGTGTAAAAGCCTGCTAGGAATGAGAAGTGGTAAGGATGGGCATCCCCACAGTAAGATTTCTCCTGCCCTCTCTAGTATATTTGGACAATATGAAAGCAGCTTTAAGTCTAAAAACATGCCCTCCAGGCATGGGAAATAAGAACGTATTTTGTGTCTGTTTTACTAGCAACAATCAAGAATTGCCTTAAGAAGAAACTGAACCTGTATACTGCCAGAAAAGTTCAATATCAGCTGTGCAAAAAGTCGAAATAAACTTGGTATAAATTCTTAAAATTAAAGCAAATAACTCCAGAGGTATGTTTGCAATTTATTCTCCAAGGGTTCCGCATTCACATATTTACAGACATTGTGGTAGTCAATATGCTAGGCACCCATCAAAGTGCAGTACTGAGTGAAACCGGGTATTTTACAGGAATTATAAAGTTCTTTTGTTGAAGCTGCTAACTAGTAACACTTAGATTTACAATTTCCATCTCACAGTTACTTCCATGCTTCCTTAGCTACTACCTCAAACCATACATTGGTTTATAATCCTGAGTGGATCTAAAATTGCTTCAAGGCATTAAAAGCATTCCTTGTTTCACTCTCTCAGAAAAGGTAAACATTATACTAACTTTCAAGCCAAGTTCAGAAAAAAGGCATTTGAAGATGTTCTATGGCATGAGTTAGTGAAAATCACCCAGATGTTTTGTTAAGGCCTAAAACTAGGAATGATTTTTTAAAATAGTTTTAAAGGGTTAAGGGGGGGGAAAAGCAACAAAGAGTATACATGCTCATGAAAGTCTAAAATATTTACTTCCTGATCGTTTACAGAAAAAGTTTGCTGGTTTCTGGTCTGAGACAAATAGTTCCCCCAAACCATCTCTGTATCCAAATCATTTAAAGGGAGGGAGGGAGGGAGGCAAAAAGGGAAAAGAAAAGAAGGTAGGAAAAACAGAAAAGACAAGACAAGAGAAGAAAAGAAAGAAAGAGCGAGCGAGCCCTAGACCTCATACCAACAGAATCAGTCTCCAGAGCTAGGATCTAAAAGAATCTTAAATTTAAAACCTTCTCTGGAACTTCTGAGTAAGGAGAATAATTGTAGAAGCCTGAATCCCGATCTCTCTCTCCCAAAAATATAAAATCACAAAGTACAAATAAAACCATATATGACCTCCAGTATTAGTAGGAAACAGAATACCACACACTTCAAATTACCTATAAATAGAGAAATAAATACCAAAAGCCAACAGAGCTCCTACTGCCTCTATAAGCATGTGGGTACATAGCACAGCAGAGAGAAGCTTAAAAGACTATGAAAAGAAGAGAAGATGGGACCAGACAACACAGATGAAGCAAAAAGAAAAACCACTTGCCAGAAAATGAAGTCCAACCTGGTGCCAAATACTGAACACTGGAATTTGGTAGTTCGCAGCATCAGTTACACGGGAGATTAAACAGGAACAGCAAGTGATTCCTGAGGAGACACATCAATAGAGAAGGGAGGTGCTCCATGGAGATACCACAGTAAATGAAAAGAAGGAAAAATTAAGGATACTGCAGAAACCAAAGAGAAAAAGAAACACAAGTTCCTGACTAATTCCCTTCACTACTGCCATCATTCATTTTTTAAAAATGTACTTTGCTATTTTGACAGGAGGCATTAATCAACTAAGAACCTTGTCCACAAGAATGAGGGAGGGGGATCTACCCAATTCCATAAAAGCAACTGTAGAAAGAAAACAGAAAATTCGAATCACAACGTTTCAGCTGATAAACATTCTCCCCATAAAACAATGATAACACACCAGAAACAATGAAAGTTAGAAAACTGTAAAGCAATACTTCAAATTAAATTAACCTCAAGCAAGTATTTGGAGATAAAAACAGAAGCAAATATTCAAAAACTAAAAACAGAAATGAACAAAAATCAAGTAAGAAAAGCAATGAGAACTGATCAATCTTAGAATGAGAGAAAAAAGAAAAGAGATTTCTGAAATTGAGCAAATTACAAAGTGCTCAAGGGAAAATGAATGTATGTGAAAATCTAACGGACAGTGCAGAAAGGCAAAATAAAAAAAAAAATGGAGAATGAAAATGAGATAAAGAATGGAGGAGTAAACAGGGTCAAAAGAATGCCTCTGAAATGTTAACATGTGTAATAGACCCAGCATTGTGTATCTAAAGTCCTTTAAGAAAACAATACTATGTAACAGAACTACTATTTAAATTATATTTCAAGATGTTTTTCCAGAAATGATAGAAAATCTAAACCACCATATTTGGTCCACTATATACCTGGGAAATTTAACTCAGAACAATCTACCTAAAGATACATCTTAGTAAAAAAAAACTAGAGTTTAAAGATAAAGGGGGAAAAATCCTTAGAGCAAAAAATAAATGTTAAAAAGTAATAAAATTAGAATTTCAAAAGCAATACATATATAAAAGAAAACAATGGAACAGCATCTTCAAGAAATGAAGAATGTGGGAGCAAAGTCTGTATTAAGTCTAAAGAAATTTAAAAAAACAGTTCTGAATATACACAGACTCAGAAATACCACATACACTTGCTGTTGCTGAAAATTTACAAGAAGATGCACTTCAATCAAGAGATAACTGGGAAGCTTTAGTGAAAGAACTAATGGTGAGCATTAAATATATCTAAATGCAGAGCTAAGACAAAGGTGGAAACATGGTTAAAAGAACAGAATGTGCATCCTGTAACACTGACAAAATAGAAAAAATGCACAAATATAAATAAAATGACAAAAGAGGAAAAGAACTTTGTGCAGAAGAAATTTCAAAAAACAAATTGAAAACCTCTATGTAAACAAATATTAACACCTAGATGAAATGGGTAATTTCTTAAGAGAATACAACTTACCAAAATTGACTATAGCAGGACCTGGCCGGTGTAGCTCAGTGGACTGAGCGTGGGTCTGCGAACTAAAGTGTCATCAGTTTGATTCCCAGTCAGGGCACATGCCTGGGTTGTAGGTCACATCCCCAGTAGGGGGTGCACTAGAGGCAACCACACATTGATGTTTTACTCCCCCTCTTTATCCCTCCCTTGCCCTCTAAAAATAAATAAAATCTTTAAAAAAAAAATTGACCATAGCAGAGATGAAGAAATGAAAATGTCACCAAAGAAAAACGTCCATAAAAGAACACCAGGTCCACGGGGTTTCATGGAGAAATTATACCAAACCGTTGGCGACCAGAGCCCCAATACTACATACACTGTTTCAGAGAATAGAAAATAAAACTTTCAAGTTTCTTATGAAGCAACTATAACATCAATATCTAAACCCAGTAAAGAAAAATTAAAGTTGTAGACCATTAATAATTTTGAAAATTTGTTCTAATGTTTAGGATTTCTGAAGACAGATTCCAACACTAAAAAAATACGGCATGATAAAGTGATATTTATACCAGAAGTGCAACGACAGTCCAACATTAGAAAATTAGTAAACAAGAATGAATGGATAGTTAATGTATCTCAACCCTAAAGTCAGTATCTTAACGGGAAATACAAGAGGTAGGTGAGAAACAAGAAAAGAATGTCTACCCTACCCTATCCATTATTATGTAACCCAATGAATTAGATAAAACAACTAGAGATATTAGAACCGAAGAAAAATACAATAATCTCTATGGATGACATAATAATATATCTCAACTAAGAGAATCAATGAAAACTAACTTAATGAAACAGTTAAGTCATAGCATTAAAATTAACACACAAAAATCAATGGCCTTTACATACATAACTATAGATAACAACCAATTAGTACGATACAATGGTAAACTCCATCATGATATTCACCAAAAAATATTAAAAATGCTTAGGAATAAACTTAAAACCTATGTAAGGAAATACTATACAATACTCTTGAAAGACAATAATGCAGACTTGAACAAATAGAGAGACATTCTTTGTTTATGATTAGGATATACCAACACCATTAAGAGGTCAGTTTTCCCTGAAATGTCTGCGATCCAAATAAAAATCTGTAAATGTCATGCGATCCAAATAAAAACAAGCTTTTTTTTTCCTGGAACTAAACAAGTTAATATTTAAGTTTACATGGAAAACTAAATACACAAGAATAGCCAGGAAACCACAGCAAAGGAGAGGCTATGGTAGGAAGATTAGCCCTACAAAATATTAAAACATACGGGAAAGCCCCTATGAATAAAACACTGTGGTAGTGATATGTGAAAAGACTGATGGACTAGAACAGAAAGTCCAGAAATAGACCCAACAACATATTGAAAGTAGTATATGATAACGGTGATAACTCAAAATACCTGAGAAGGAAGGTAAGCAAAGATGGGCTTCTTCACAGATAGTGTTGGAACTACTGAATTGTTATTTACGCATAGATATAATCAGATCTAAAAGATATAAAACCACCAAGAATAAACTCCAAGGGAATCAAAGTAATGAATATAAAAATTAGAAGAAAACATAGGTGAATCCCTCTGTCACTGGAATTAGAATGTAAAGAAAAGTGTTCTTACTATGACTTAAAATTCAGAGGCATTAAATCAGATTAATAAATTTGACCACAAAATCAAACTTCTACATGGTAAAATAGAAACATAAGCAAAGTCAAGATATAAATAACAAATATGGAAAAGAATACATTAACAACATCATTGAAAAGGGGCTACTTTCCTTATTATGTTGAAGACATTTTTTAAAGATTTTATTTATTTATTTTTAGAGAAAGGGGAAGGGAAGGAGAAAGAGTGAGAAACATCAATATGTAGTTGCCTCTCGTGTGCTCCCCCACTGGGACCTGCAACCCAGGCATGCACCCTGACTGGGAATCCAACCAGTGACTCTTTGGTTCACAGGCCGGCACCCAATCAACTGAGTCATATCAGCCAGGGCTGAAGGAATTTTTTAAGTTGAAGGAAAAAGACCAAATATCCTATAGAAAAATGAGTAAAAGTCACAATTTACAAAAATATAAAAACGGCCCTTAAGAGGAGGAGAAAGATATTCAATGTCACTTCATAAAAGACAGGAAAATTAAAACTATGGTGAAATACTGTCTCTCACCAAATGTTATCAAAAACCCAGAAGCTAGAAAATGTACTGTTGAGTGAGGCACCTTGGGGAACCAAATCGATTCATCGGCAATTTTTGCAAAATGTTATGTGACAGCTTTAAAATATAGTTAAAGTTTTTGACACTCGTCCCATGGAGAGGTGGTGTCTATGTCCCACCACTTAAATCTGGGCAGACTTGTGACTGCTTCCCCCAATAGTACCAGACAAACAACATCATGGGACTTCAAGCTAGGTCATAAAAGGCTGTGTAGTTTCTGCCTGGTTGTCTCGAAATGCTCATTCTCCTGATGAGCCCTCTCAAAATCGAGGTTGCCAATTCTGTGAAGAAGCCCAAGCTACACTGGGAGACCACACGTACATGGTTCTGGTTGACAGTCTGAACTGAGGCCAACTTCAGTTGTCTCAGTCCATTCTGCCACACAGGCTGAGGCAAAATTGGGTTTATAGCTGTATGGGCACCATGGAATTTATTCCTGTATTACTGTTTATTAATTATTTTATTATTTTCCATATGAACAACTATAAACCTACTTCTGCCCAACCCTGTGTAATTCTAGCTCCTATCTGTTCTCATCACCTCCCAGCCATTTGAGACTTCCCAGTAGAAGCTGCTGACACTGTGGAGCTCAGAAAATCTTCCCTACTGTCCCCTACCCAAATTTCTGATCTAGAATCTAAGGCTATAATTAAAGGATTGTTTTACACAATTAAGTTTGAGGTGCTTTGTTAAGCAGCAATAGATAACCGGGACATGGCACATCCCTATGGAAGGGAATCTGACAATAACCAATAAAACCACTATTAATTTACTCTTCATCTCAGAAATCTCACTTTAAGGAATTTACTTTGAAGATATATCTTAGCAATATGGAAATACATACACAGGAAGTTATTCACAGCAGCATTATTTATAACTTCAAAATGCTGGAAACTGCCTAAATGTGCAAACACAGGGGACTGGCTGCACACACAACGGAGCACCACACAGCTACTAAAAAAGAATACTGATGGTGTCTCCAAGCCAGCACAGAGGAACCTGCAGGACACACTGAGTAGGGAAACAAGTGCAACACATAAACTATCTTGTGTAAGAAGAAATAAGAAAACATACATCCGTTTGTCTTATTTGAAGGAAAAGAAACACAGGAATAATAAACAAGAAAACTGATGACCTGCAAAAGGAGGAGGGGTGGGAGGGTTGAATGGAAAGAACTGACAATTCTAAGTAAACATTTTTATGCCTAGTTTTGAGTTTTGGAAGCATACTAACTAGCTTTCTACCTATTCAAAATGTAATACTGAAACAAAAAGGGTTGTGTGAAAGGGGAAAACAGAATACAATATAGTTGTGTAAAACAGAATACAATATAGGCAAATGAACTAACTGTATTTCAAATGAATAAAATGACCACTCTGTAAGGGGTGGGGGGAAATCCAATGCAAGTAACTTTTAGACACAGTATATTTTTACTTCATAGAGTTAGTCTGGGAGGAGGGGGAGAAGGAGCATAAACAAATCTTAAACTTCTCTTAGTACTTTTGTTTGTCATAGTGGCATAGATGTAGAATAAATAAAGCCTAAGCAAAGAATCAAAGGTATAAATGTCTAGAGCTTCCATTCTCACAGTGGAAGTAGAGACAAAAAGAAGGAGGGGCGGGGGGCAGTGGGAGAAAGCAAAGAACCCAGTGGGCTGGACTGGAATGAAAGCTATCAGTGTGAATTCGTAATTTCATATATATGTTTATATATATGAAATGTATACACATATATACTAATATACACATGTCAATATGCTTATTAAAATACAAGAATCTCTAAGGAGGAGGAAAATATTGGTCATTCACACATAACTATAAAATGAATTAGGAATGTTTCAAAACCCAGCCCCAATCAGCCACAACAAGAGCAATTTGTAAAAGAAATGTTGGTTTATTCTGGAGCAACTAATACAGATACTCACTTTATATTCACTCTCTACAACTTAATCTTATCTGTTGGTCCATTTGAGATGAATTTGGGGGAAGGAAATTTGGGTTCCCCCTCTTTCTTGCCCCTTTGCCTTCTATCCCATATTAATGTAATGGGAACTCCCAGATCTCAGGCTACTAGTACTAGTGACTTAGCTTCATTTTTCAGTTTTGTTGACCAATTGTTTATAGTCCTATTTCTATAAAAAAAAAAGTTTCCAATTCTAAATCAACAGAAATGAACTTTTAGAGCACAATCCAATTTCCTCACTGCCTACACTTTACCCTGAAAGTTCTTTTAAACTAGGTAAATATTACATTCTGAGCTTCAGGCACCACTCTACCTAATTTGCATTTTTCACTGTAGCCTCTGGCTTTGCCCTCCTTGCTTAAGATAAAGTCTTCAAATTTATAGATGGAATTTAATATGCTCAGGAAATGCCTCACCAAGAGGACATTCAGCAAAGAATTGAAGGATGTGAAAAGTATTTTGGGAATTAAATTTCTTAATAACAAGGCCTAAAGACAGTTTTCCTCCCATTACATACAACAGAAATGCTTGCTTTCAACCTCCAAAAAAAATATCTCCTTAACCCATTTAAACTGTGAGTAAACACAATAGCCAGTATGCAAAACTGGTATTTCCTCAATATTCTCACTACACCTTATATTTTCATGTTAGTCCTTCTCACTCCCATCTACCAGGAGAGAATCTACCAGGAGAGAATATCCCCTATTTGGGGGGCATTCTTCTGCAACTTCCCTTAATCAAAACCTGCAATATGACATCAGTGATTCTGAGTCCCCAGACTCAGCAGCATCAATATACTTTGGAGCTCGTTAGAAATGCAAATTCTCAGACCCAATCCAGACTTCTTAAATCAGAACCTCTGTGGGGTAAACACCCAACAATGTGTTTTAAATAAGCCTTCCAGGTAATTCTGATACATGCTAAAATTTGAAAACCATGTTCTATTGGGTTGGCCCAAAAGTTCATTTGGATTTTTCTGTAAGATGGCTATAGTAGTGCTTAGTTATTTTTAACCACATTTGAAACTGTTTTGTTAAGATTGTATTGTGACAGCTGTCATAAGTGTCCATTAAAAAAACTCATTAAAATTGTTGAATTTTTGTGCAGCCATTGTAATATTGAAGATGGAAGAAAATAAACAACATTTCCGGCATATTACACTTTATTATTTCAAGAAAGGTAAAACACAATTAAAATGCAAAGAAAGATCTGTGCAGTGTATGGATAAGGTGTTGTGACTGATTGAATATATCAAAAGTAGTCTATGAAGTTTCATACTGAAGATTTCTCACTGGATAATGCTCCACAGTTTGGTAAACCCATTGAAATTGACAGCAATCAAATCAAGATATTAATTGAGAATGATTAACATTATACCATGCAGGATATAGCCAACATACTTAAAATATCCAAAGCAATAAAGTTATTGGTGAAAATGAAAAATGGCTCTTTTATTTTACGGAAAAAAACCATATGGATTTTTTGGCCAACCCCATAAATATTTGACTAAAATTACATTTTAGAGTGAATTTCTTTGCTTTCCCTGTTATGGACTGAATCGTGACTCCTCAAACTTCAAAAATTATATCCCTGACCTCCAATGCAACTATCTTTGGAAACAGGACTTTTTAAAGAGGTAATTAGGGTTAAATGAAGTCATAAAGGTAGGGATCCAATACAACTGGTGTCCTTATAAGAAAAGACATCAGAAAGGAGCACACATAGTAAGGCAACCATGTACAAGTCACGATGAAAGGCCTCAGGAGAAAACAAATCCTGCTGACATCTTGAGGTTGAACTTTCAGCATCCAGAACTGTAAGAAAATAAATTTTTGTTGTTTAAACCATCCAGCCAGCATGTGGTATTTTGTTATAGTGGCTCTAGGAGATTAATACATTCTCTTTTACCTCAAGCAATATTTAATTTTAATGCTTTTTCTCTCTGAGTATTAACTGAAAATACTGGCCATTGTTAAAAGGAAATTCTCTGAAATTTCCTTAAGCATTTGCAAAACTCATTCTTCCTCAATCTTTCACCCGTTTTAGATGACAAAGGAAGGATTGTCTTATACCCCACTCCCCTGACATGATAATCCAAAAGTCTCCTGCTTAACTCATTAGAAATCTATTTCCAAGTACAAAACGGTGCTGCTTCCAATATCTACAAATCCATCCTCAAATTTGACTTCAGTGTACTCTTTATCCTACATAAGCAAAGACTAGACCCCTTTCCCAAATGTTTATCCACTGTTCTCCCCTAATACAAAAATGCCAGATAACTAATGAGCTTTTGAGAACAGTCACTTTTATTTTAGTTTGTGGTTAAGAATTTTAAAATCACAACTGTGTTTTCCCTTTTAACCGTTAATGCAGCACACACATCATTAAACCTTTCAAAAAACGTAAAAGCAAATTTTAGCACAAATAGTGCTATACTGAATACACTCTTCATTACAAATGCTACCATGTTAACGAATAGAAACCAACCAATCATACTTCTGAACAATCTAACTAGCCCAAGAGGTCATTTCCACTATGCTCACATCAGGGCACAGCCTATTTGTGTTAAATCTCAACATGAAACTACATGAATGGAAAGGAGTTCATATCTCAAGTGTATGAAGTATGTGATATATATGTGTTCATGCACAGATCTATGTAACAAATTTATATTAGCTCAACTGACAGTATGTAGCACTTCAGTAGCCACATAAAGACTAAGAGACAACTAGGTGTTAATCCAAATAAAAATATGATCCTGTATCTACCATATATCCATAATTAATTAACATATCACCCTTGGAATGTTACTTACATTTTCTACAAATACAAATTATTAGCCTCTTTTAATTTACTATGCAGTAAGGTCAAAAAGCTGCTAAGCTAACCCACCCAGTACATTTCTTATTTAAATAATACTAAGAATGTAATTTTCTTATAAAGATACAACCACACAAAATCTTTTATAAAATGATATGAAACTAGTTAATTAGAACATATGAATACTTATTTAATTAGAAATTTTTTTGACTCCAAGTTAAAGAGGCAGTCAAGTTTACAAATGAGATCAATTTTAAAAACACATTCCAAACATTACTGGAAAGTATAAAGTTAGCTCATTCTTCCTCTCACTGTACATTATCTGATGAAGATCTGATGGTAAAAATTATAAAACTGGGGAAACTGAGTAAAAGTAACATTAAGTTTTGTCCCACATACTCTATTTGCTAAAACAGAAAAATACTAATATATTGGGGATAAGATTGAAATAAATGTTATTCACCCAGCAATCTTAGTGCTAGATTTTACCAGTGATGACATTTGCTTTCTCAATGTTTAAACCAAACCAAATATGCTTTACATATCTGTTTCAAGACCGCTGAAAAATGTCAAAATAAGGAGCAAAAACTCATACAACATGTATAAGATCATGCTCTCCATCAATTTAGTCAGATGCAAAATGCTAAGTCAGATGTTTAAAAAATGAAGCCCAAGACACATGACAACTCTCGTCCAAATGAGAGGAACACCAGGACCACAACGCTGATCAACTGAGGGCACCTATATAAGCACCCAAAGGCACCCACTTTCTTATAAATTAGACATAATTCCAGATCAAAGTCCTTGGCAAGGCATCTAACTCAAGGAAATGATGAGGCCTGCAGCGAAGGTCTGATTTTTGTCTGTTCACTGTACCAAAGGGATAAACCTAGAGCATTTTGTTCTTACAACCACAGAGATCTCATCGGTGTTACTCTCCATTACAGAGGATAATCAAATGAATTATAAAGATACAAAGTCTATCAGTTGCACAAATGTTTTAGGTTATAAAATAGCTGAAGAAGCATATCAATTTTTGCACAACTATTACAAACTGCAGAATAGGAAAGTGAGCTACAGAGATCAAGAGTCAAAGTTCTAGTTCTGGACTGCGTATGTTAATGAAACCATTTTATTCTAAAAGTCTTGCTCATTTAGCACCAACTACTTACAATAAATAAATGGAAAGACAATAAATTTCCATTTATATAGGACAGAGACTGCTTTAGCCAATCTTATCCCCAGCATCTGGTGTAGTACCCAAAACTATAGTTGGCACAACATTAAGCTGACATTCAAATATTTTGTTGAATGAATACTATTTCTGTCAAAGTTTAGGAAAAAACTAAACACTGAACAGTGCAATAAGCACTAAGTTGGGAATCAAACCTGGGTTTTCATTCTCACTGTATGATCTAGGGCAAGTTGAAGTGTCCCCAGGTCTCAGTTTTCTCACCAAAAACAGATGGGCCAGGTTCTCTAAGATCTTCTAGCTCTAAAATTCTTTTGTCTACCCTCAAAATTTTGCCCCTTATTACTTACCCCAGTCCAAGTGCAAAAACATCACTGTTTCCCATCTGTGGATTTAAGGACTACTCAGATCTTCTACTTATGGTCTCCCGTACCAGAAAAATACACAAATAAGTCTCAAATTGAGCCATGATTTAGATTCAGTATCAAGTTCTCTCTCATGATTCAGAACCTTGGTTCATTGTATTGATTTCAGTTGTTTCTCTCCTGAACTCAAAAACCATCCTTGTCTATTATGATTGGCAATAAACATATGCTTTTCAAACTTTGTTTTCAATACTGGCATCTTAAGAAAAAAATCTATGTATGGTTTCAACTTCTGTTTTCCAGTTTAGACAAAAGACTGACTCCATTACTGGCTGTCTTGTCCGGTCCTGACATATTTGCCAAATAAAATACATGCCATTCTGTTAGATCTAAATTTCAGACACTTTTTTTTTTCTTTTAAGTATATCCTACCCATTATTTGGGATATACTTTTATTCACTGTATCTAAAATTCAGTTTAACTCTATGTCCTGTATTTTTATTTGCTAAATCTGCTAACTCTGGTCCTGATTTCCTATTACTATATATTACCAGTTTCCAAAGGAATACAATTTTAAAAAGTAGTTTAAAGACTAAATATAATTCAATTTTTCTTTGATTCAGAAGGAAATTGTATTTTCCAATAGCTAAGCTTCACCTCAGTTTGGTCTCTGAACGTACACATTTACAAAACACTGGAAATGAACTATAAAATAGCCCCTACCATCTGCACCACCCCTCAGCTCCGGTTTCCTGAAAAGAAGGAATAACAACCTTCATTCTTGTGAGATGGAACTGAAAGACATTAAATTCCCAATTTGTAGAGCTCAGAGGCTGCCTTACTCTGAATGCCTATACTCAACGTGCTATCTCTATCCTCATCTATTTTTTATTTGCTTTAATTAATACATGTATTCATCTATCTTACCCAACATATCATAAACCAGGGAAATACTACCTTTTGTATACTCATCTTTATCTCCTACCATTCCCCATTTGTACGCCATACACAAAATGTTACATATACAGAAGTTTAACAACTGTTTTCTAAATATTAAATATCATTGTAAGACTACACATACAGGAGTTGTGATGGTCTGCAGTGAATTCATACTAATCCTTTCATAGAACTGGAATTCACTTTTTGAAATAAATTTCTACCAGCTGCTTGACTTTCCATAGTTTAAGCATAAAATGTACAGAAATCCTAGTTAAGAACTTTCTGAATATTTGGATTATTTCTAAAAAGCATTTACTGAGATTCTGTCCTAAATGTTGCTTGCTAGGCATATTATGACTATGCAGTGATAACAGCTATTTCAGAATATATATCAGAACATATAAGACCTAAAAGCATTTTTGTAAATCACATCGGCTCATTCAAATAAGGTTGCCATTGTTGAAAACATCTCAAGCATTTCTATTTAGAATTTTTTTTTTTTTAGCGCTTGGGCTCTTTTAAAAGAAAATATGCTCAATGACAGCAAATCTTTACTTTTCTGAAAATATATCATCAGGAGAAATTTTGTAAATAGGTTTTATTAGTAAGCAGATGGCTCAACACTATATTTTAGGAACATTGGTAAAAAACGGTGATATCATATAAACTGTTGTTTTCAGCACAGGCAAATACGATGAAAGGCATTATTTTGTAACACAAAATCTCAATCAATTCAGAATGCCAACATCCTAAGTCAAACTGAGTTGTTAGTCTTGCGGAATGAATTTGACAGAATTATGCCTTTTAAAAATTAATAAACAGGACTTTCGGCGAAGATGGAGGTGTAGATGGACACACCGTGCCTCATCTCATAACCAAAATTAAGGACAACAAAAATTTAGAGACAAGAAAACAACCAGAACTGATAGAAAAATGAACTGTACAGAAGTCTAACAACCATTCGTCCAGACCGGTAAGAGGGGTAGAGTTGCGGCAGGAAAAAGTAGAGGTGTAGACTCGGGCACACAGGCAGCTGCTGGCAGTTTCCCAGGTGTGCAGGAGGCAGCTAGTGGACCCCAGGCACGGGCTGGCAACAGTGCAGACCCCGTGAGGCCGCACAAAGTGGCTGGCTGACCAGGTGGTCCCACATGCACACAGATAATCCAGGTGAAGGGGAAGAGGTGGAAGGGACTGGAATCCAAGAGGGAGCAGAGCAAGCGCCATTGTTCCCTCCCCCTACATACAACATCACAACTTTGCCACTGGGCTGCCCTGCCCTAGGGAACACCTAAGGCTTTACCCCTCACTACGTAACAGCCGCGATCAGAACCCACCCCCCCACAAAAAAAAACACCAAAAATGGCTCAAACCAGAGAACAAATCAAAGCCCCAGAGCCAATTCCTCTAAGCGACCAAGAGATGACCAACCTATCAGATGCACAGTTCAAAGCCCTGGTGATCAGGATGCTCACAGAATTGGTTGATTCTGCTCACAAATTAGATGAAAAAATGAAGGCTACAATACATGAAATGAAGGAAAACACATGGGGAACCAATAGAGATGGGAGGAAAACTGGGACGCGAATTAATGGAGTGGACCAGAAGGAAGAAACAAACAACCAAACAGAAAACAAGGAAGAAATAAGAATTCAGAAAAATGAGGAGAGGAACCTCCAGGACATCTTTAAACATCCCAACATCTGAATTATAGGGGTACCAGAAGGGGAAGAAGAAGAGCAACAAGTGGAAAACTTATTTGAAAAAATAATAAAGGAGAACTTGTCCAATCTCGCAAAGGAAATAGACTACCAGGAAGTCCAGGAAGCTTAGAGAGTCCCAAAGAAGTTGGACCCAAGGAGGAACACACCAAGGCACATCATAATTCCATTAGCCAAGATTCAAATGAAGGAGAGAATTCTAGAAGCAGCAAGGGATAAGGGGACAGTCACCTACAAAGGAGTTCCCATCAGACTGTCAGCTGATTTCTCAAAAGAGACCTTCCAGGCAAGAAGGGGCTGGAAGGAAGTATTTGAAGTCTTGAAAGGTAAGGATCTACAACCAAAATTGCTCTATCCAGCAAAGCTGTCATTTAGAATGAAAGGGAAGATAAAGTGTAGATAAGGTCAAGTTCAAGGAGTTCATCATCACCAAGCCCTTATTATATGAAATGTTAAAGGGACTTATCTAAGAAAAAGAACATCAAAAATATGACAGTGAAAAGACAGCAAACTCACAGCTATTAACAACCACACCTAAAACAAAAGCAAACAACTGGAACAGGAACAGAACCACAGAAATGGAGATCACATGGAGGATTAGCAACAGGGGATTGGGAGGAGGGAGGGGGGAAGGTACAGAGAATAAGTAGCATAGACAGTGGGTAGAAAATAGACAGGGGGAGGGCAAGAATAGTGTGGGAAATGTAGAAGCTAAAGAACTTATGACACATGGACATGAACTAAAGTGGGGGAATGTGGGTGGGAGTGGGTGTGCAGGGTGAAGGGGAATGATGGGGGAGAAATGGGACAAGTGTAATAGCATAATCAATAAAATATATTAAAAATAAATAAATATATGTTTTTACCATTTATTATTTACCATTTATTAATTCTGACATGAGTGCTTTCTTGGATCTTGAGGGTTATGTTCTTCTACTACAGACCTTAACTTTTTTCCCCAGATATCATCACAAATACCACATTTCATCAAGAATTACTATCTCCTCCTAAATTCTCTAGCAGCATAGAGTCTCCCTTTAAGATTAGGATTATATCAAGCCTTCAGTGTACGTCACTTTATTTTCTTAGATTTTATTTATTTTTAGAGAGAGGGGAAGGGAGGGAGAAAGAGAGGGAAAAAAGCAATGATTGGAGAGATACATTAATTGGTTGCCTCTCCTATGTGAGGTGCCCAGGGAAGCAGGTGGGTGTGGGGGAGAGGGAACAGAACCACAACCCAGGTATATGCCCTGACCTGGAATCCAACCGGTGACCTTTTGCTTTGCAGGACAATGCCCAATGAACTGAGCCACATTAGTGGGCAGTGTTTGTCACTTTAAATATATGGCACAACCTTCCCATAACCTAATCAGAACTAGACTTAAATTTGTCTTTTTAAAGTCAATTATTTAGAGTCAGTAAGAATAAACCAAATCCCTAGCCTCCTGTATATTTTTCCTCAAACCTGAAGTGAATAGGGAAATACTTCAAGAATCATCCAAGAACATTTTAATTGCAAAAAAAGAAAAAGAAATCTGGCTCTTGGCATTACTATAGACTACTGGTAACATATCAGAGACTCAACAGTGTACTACTATAGCAGAAAAAGCAGTCCTGGGGAGTTTGAGAGCTGGGCTCAGATCCTTTACCTCCACTCAGCATTGGGGCAGGTAAATTGACTCACTTCTTCTATGCACAGAGAAAGAAGCCTTCATCATAATTGGAGAGGTGCTACACAGAATAAGTAATACCAACTGTCACATGCAACACACTTCTGAATGCATTAGTCCTCTTGTAACTATTAAAAAAAAAGAGGTTCTTTATCCTCATAACCTCAAATATTAAACCCACTAAGCCAAATCCATTTTAACTAATACAACGATTTGAAGTCTGTGACTGTTACTAGTGTAATACTCAAAACTCTTCTCCACGTCAAAAGCACTTATTTATGCAGCAGAATCGGGTTATGAGATTTCTGCCATAAGCCGAAGCTTATCCCTATAAAGATGAAAGTTTTATTTTAAATATTTTACACAAAAAAAACTTCCAACAACATACCACAAAATTAGCTCAGACAATTTAAAGAAGTCTAACATAATTAAACCAGCAAGTAATCACTCAGAAATTATTATTAATTTTTTTAAGACCCACAACATGCCAGGTCCTGGGGATATAAACTACCACCAAACTTTGTAGACCCCTCCCTTGAAGAACTCTTTCTCTCTAGGGGGATGAACCTGTAAACAGATAAATAGAAGATGATAAATGATATTTTAGAAATACTGTATTTCCCTGGCTCAAATATACTGCAGGAATCATTCTCACTTCCCAGCATTTGTAGCCTATAAAATAGGAAAGTCTTTCCTTTTTTCCACGTTGAATTGGTAGAAATTTGAATCCCTACTTTTTTTCTTACAGAGTCTTTCAAAAATCTGTAAGAAATAACACTGAAACCAAAAGCTAGTTTATACACAAAATGCTTGTCACATACCGGGCAAAGCAATGAAAGGAAACAGGATTTGCCACTTCAGAAAATCACAGAATTTTCAAACTAAGGAAGGACAGTGTTTCTTTTTTATGCATTCACATTCAGAGCTCCTATTATATTAAGGATAAATTTTTTAAAAAAGACAATGAGCCCTGGCTGGTGTAGCTCAGTGGATTGAGCGCGGGCCTGCGAACCGAAAGATCGCGGTTCGATTCCCAGTCAGGGCACATGCCTGGGTTGCCAGGCCAGTTCCCGTCAGGGGACATACAAGAGGCAACCGCACATTGATGTTTCTCTCCCTCTCTCCTTCCCTTCCCCTCTAAAGATAAATAAATAAAAATCTAAAAAAGGAAAAAAAAAAAAGACAATGAAAAAAACTAAGTTTTAGCAACAGGAAATACAAACAAAACCTACCTACTTATACTAAGTTTCAAAGGTCAGTTGTGTTAAGGAGGTTAATATCATAGAACAAAGGTTATAAAAAGAAACATGTTAGCATGTTGTCATCCCTAATCACTGGACAAAATGATTTAGATGACTTAAAATTCAGAAAGGTTTGAACTCAGACATTTCCACGCTGAAGAGAATACCTATTAGATGTTTCTGTCAGTCAGCAAAACTATTTCTGTATGTAACCTAATTTTTCATTTCACTCCCACAACTATTATATCAATAATTTATATTCTAACATGTTTTAGAATCAAGGAAATGATAACTTTAATATGAACCAATGGTAACGCACAGAAATGACCCTGCTTAGGGAAGTTGGGGGAATGCCTCATCAAAGAACTAACTTTTTAAAAAATATAATCTCTATTATATGTTTTATAATATTTATTGTGTTTTTTCCCATTACCATTAATCCCTTTATATCACCCCCCGCCAGCAATCACCACACTGTTGTCCATGTCCATGAGTCCTTTATCCTTTTTGCTCATTCCCCCTAAATCCCCCTCCCCCTTAACTGTCATCCTGCTCTCTATGAGTCTGACTTTTAAAGTGTCTTGAAAAAAGAAGAGTATTTTCTAATGTGGGGAATTTAGGCAAGGGGAGCATGATGTACAAAGTATGTCACATCATAATGAGCAGGAGGAGCATGTCTGCAACACAACATGAACTCTGGGCATGACCTGAAGTGAACACTGTGATAGCAGAGAAGCACAGGGGACTCAGTGTCTAACTGGATAGACATGTATGAATTCAGTAAGTGCTAAAGAGAAGGACCCAACTTTCTGGAGAGGCTGAAATGGCTGCATGAAGGAGTTTTCATGATGACTAGTCCATATAAGGATACTCCAGCTGCGAAGAGCAGCAGAGCTTCTGTTTTTGAACCAAATTTTCCATCAACTTCTGTGAATTCCTATTTTCATATGAAAAACCTCTGCTTTCACTGTCAATATGTCAACTTTCAATTCTTTCTTGTAATACTTATGCTTGCCTCTGAACAACCTTTCCAGTCTCCAAATTTGGTCTCATCTGCGGTGTACTGGGAAACCTTATCAAAATGTAAATGAAATATATATAAAATACTAGTAAACACAGGAAATAAACACAAAGTGGAGTGAGGCACTGAGAATTTTAATTCAAGGAATCCTGGCTTCTAGGAGGGCTTTTACTGCCAGTTTCTAGGTTCTCTACTTGCTTACATGGTTCAGGAAACTAGGTAAATAACAGCCTTCAGGCTACGAGAGAAATTATCCCATACCTCTCCCCCTTCTGCTAGCCTCCTCCTTCTTTCATCCCTTCCCATTTTAGAGACATTTTAGATGGCAATTAGTTCACTAAGTTCACTCCGCAAGACCATTAATTCAATGACATCAACATTATAGGAATGTCATGCTACAGATATTTTGGTACATTTTATTCTTTTACACCTACAACTTTACTAATTAATTAAAAGGCGGTACTTGAGGGGAAAGACACAACTGCTTTGGATATTTAAATACATATATATTGATGTATATCTACTAACTAGATGTAAAAAAAGTTACATTTTTTCAATCAACCATCATCTGCGCTACTCTTCCTCCCCCATACCTCCCACTTCTACAGTTGTCATCTCAAAGCCCTTGACACCACTATAATCTAGTCATTTTGGATAACTCTAAAGTCTTTGAGTACACTTGCAGCTTTAAGTTAAATGATAATCTCTCTAGACCCCCTCATGTGATTCAAAAACTCATTTTCCTTTCATCTTCTTGTGGCATCTGCTTTATGGGGCTACCTAGTACTGAATATTGAAGGGACATAGCCAAAGAATCTCCTCTAAGATGTTTTCTCCCCTTTCAGCACAAAGACCTTCACCAATACAGCCTCTGCTTGGGGAAACATTCAATATGAATCTACAAGCACACATCAAGAAAGAAGACAGCAGGGGCAAGTCCAAGATTATGACACAACTCAGAACTCAGAGATTGGCTCACAACCTTGGCTGTATGGGATAGAAAAGTGGAGTTCAGAGCAACTTAAAAAAAGAAAAATCCTTCAAAAGTAATTGTGACAGAAGAACAGGTGTCACTATCAAGATACCATGAAATTACTGAGATCTGAAGATTTGACAGCTGACTCCAAAATGCCTTTCTTCTATGTTTAAGAATAGCTAGAAACAATATATCCCCTTTCATTATAGGTGAGATCAAAGACCAGGAAGGACACATGTGCACACACTTACATTGGTTCCTTGGAAGCATACAGCACCTGATGAATCACTGAACAAAAAAAGAAACTGAGAAGGAACACTGGACACACTGACTGAGGTTGACTTAAAGCTCTGCATGACAGGCTCTTTCTGGCAGGTCACAATTGCTACTGTCTAGCACAGTAATCACAGAGCATTTTTTGAAGACATACATTTCTCCAAAATCTTAAGTTTTCCTCTCAAGATCTGAGTATTAATAAAAGTCACTTACAATGTTGTAGAAAGAGTCTGCCTGGACACCTTCCTGAAACTTTAAGGTTTTATTTCATATACACTAGAGAATGTTCACTTTTCTGCATTACCTCTTAACTTACTTTGCATTTAAAAGTCCATACGTTGCATTTTTGTAGAGTTGTCTCCACTATAAAAAAGAAGATATATATTAATCTGTAAAGACGTATTTTAATCAGTTGGCCAAAAAGTTTGTTTGGTTTTTTTATATAAGATAGCTCTAGTAAGTGCTTAGTTGTCTTTAACTGAATTTGAACCAATTTTTGTTAGACTGTGTGATCAGCATGTGTTTAAAATAAACTTAGCAAAATTGGTGAATTTTTGTGTAGGCATTTCATATTGAAGATGGAAGAAAACACACATTTTCAGTATATTATATTGTATTACTTGAATAAAGGTAAAAATGCAAATGAAATGCAAAACAAAAAAAGATTTGTGCAGTGTATGGAGAAGGTGCTGTGACTGATCAAACGTGTCAAAAGTGGTTTGTGAAGTTTCTTGATTCCACTGACCTTGTGGCCAAATGATTCTTTGCTGTGGGGCTGTCTTATGCATTGGAAGATGTTTAGCAGCACCCCTGGCCCATTAGAAGCCAATAGTGGGAGATAGCCAACATACTAAAATATCCAAATACCCAAACCAATAAAGTTAAAGTTTCACCAATAAAGCTGTTGAAAATGAAGTATGTGTCTTTTATTTTACGGAAAAACCACACAGACTTTTGGCCAACCCAATATAAAAGCTGTTTATCTATTCATTTTGAAATAAACGTAACTTCCATTTTCATGGCCCTCTTAGTAGTCTATTCCACTTAGTGAAGTCTGTCCTACCTTTTAAAAGCAAGGATGGTAGAACTGTTAAACCTTTCAGAAAGATTTAAATTTATATAACCTCATTAAAACAAAATATTTCTCATTTTCAAAAGTATCTTTCAATTGGCATTTTATTCAGCTAGAATTAAAAGAAACAGTACCTTGTGATAAATTTACCTCAAATACATTACAGTTTCTAAGAAGAGACAAAATGAACATTATACTGGAGTCCAATACAAGTAGATTCAAATTCAAGACTGGACATAAGATGCTCATTCAAGAGTCATTAAGAATCTCACGGGGCAAGTGACTAAAAGATTTACAGTCCCTGTTCTCAAACTGAACATCTTATGGAGATGTCAAAAATGTAAACAACAACAAAATATGAATTTTTAGAAGTGCTATGATAGACCTGGCTGGGTTAGAGTGTCATCCCAATGAGCCAAGTTTGTGGGTTCAATTCTTGGTCGGGACCCATACAGGCGGTATCCATAAGTACATAAATGGGTGGAACAGTAAATCGGTATTTCCCTCTCCGTCACCCTACCTCTCTTTTTAAAATCAATAAAAACATAAATGAAATAATTTTTTTAAAAAGTGCTATGATAATTTGAGAAAGTAAAGCAGAAGCCTAGAAATGAATGGCATGAACTATACACACAGCAAGAAAAGATAAAGAATCCCAAAAACCTAACCAGCCCCAAAGACTGACAGAAAATTTTAACCGTAAGATAACATGCTACCCAAATCCTTAACCTAGTAATTTAAAAGGAAAAAAATCATAAATGAAGATAAACATCTAAAAATACGGATAATTCACTGGAGAATTATTTAAGAGAAAAAAACGTAAAAACCAAACATCCAACATAATGGGAGAAAATATTACATTAATTAAAATGTTGATTAAAAAAATTTAATGATATAAGAAAATGATACAAAGTTTTTTCAAAGCACACAATATACCTACATTATCTCAAGCATGTGAATAGGTGTGCAAATTTTTTAAGATGGAAAATAAATCAAAATGTTAAAGTGTACTATTTTTCAGAGGTAGGATTATGAGTGATTTTTTCATTTTTACATTTTTTTGTTTTTTCCTAAACATTATATAATTGGTATGGTTACACTTTAAATTGGTAAAAAGATTATTTAAGTCACTTTATTTTAGAAGTTCCCTTTAAAATCATTACTAACCCTTTTCTGTTTTAGTAGAGAATACCTCTCCCCAAAATTTCACAGAACCCACTCATTTAAACAGGATACTATTTATAAATTGCTCAGAACAGTACCTGGAAGGTAGAAAGTAGCTGCACAGGTGTTCACTTTAAATTTTCAATAATTTTACGTCCCCTTTATCTAGTCAAAGTACCTAGTGTGTTTTAGAACTGGTCAATTTTCATGACACCTTGGCAAAAGAACATTTTCTTTTCTCTTCTGAATTCTGACATCTGTTTTTTTATTTTTTGTTTATTTGGTTTTTTTAATACTCACCCAAGGACATAGGTATTGATTTTAGAGGGAGAGGGACAGACTGAGGAACACTGATGTGAGAAACATCAATCAGCTGGCTCCTGCATATGCCCCGACTAGGGATCAAACCCACAACCTAGGTATGTGTACTGACTGGAGATCTAAACCACAACCTTTTGGTATATATATGGGATGATGCTCCAACCAAATGAGCCACCAGGCAAGGACTGAATTCTAACATCTTTTAAGAGATGACTGCTGTCTTCTCTGAGATTCTACTTCCCTCAAAGAAAGCAATACGAAGAAATTCAGTCAAATACGAAATTTCCAAAGGGAAGACAAAGAGTTAATAATGGCAACGGGATTTTAAAATATCGTC
Organism: Glossophaga mutica; assembly: GCA_039655065.1. Taxonomy (NCBI): domain Eukaryota; kingdom Metazoa; phylum Chordata; class Mammalia; order Chiroptera; family Phyllostomidae; genus Glossophaga; species Glossophaga mutica. The sequence goes on from CM077304.1 coordinate 84,422,422, forward strand.
AATTGTAAAGACACATCTACAGAAGTGTATTCCTTAACGGATTTACTAAAGAGTCTCCCTTAAATCAACATTCCATGGGATTAAACTGTAACGTTAAAAAGAATACATACTTACGCAGATGAAGAAATGAAGAAACCATGTACCAGATTCTTAATAGGGAATGGGCAATATGTAACTAGTTAGAATATGTCTTTATGGTTTTTATGAGTTGCTTGGGATATGTATAGAGTGGTGATGTGGTAGTGTGGTGATGAGGAACATCTCAGGGGAAATGCAAAAAAAACCACAGATGGTAACCAACTTCTACATAATAAAGGAATGATGAACTTGAACTTGCAAAATGGAGGAAGACTTGAGAAAGAAATCAAGGACATTAAGTCTTCTGTGGATTGTCTTTGCTAAAGAAGTCTTCAGTCAAGCCCTCTGTGCTACTCACACTTTTGTAAAAATGGATTCATTTATTCAAATACTGAATCACACAAGACTGCATAGAGACACAAGAATTAAATGACAGGTGACATATCTGAGTTATCTACACATACATGAATTCATTTTTAATCTTGACAAACTTATACATGCATAAAGTTTGTTTTAAAAAACAGATCTACAAGGCATTTACCAATTTTTTAAAATATCAGCAGTTCTTTTACTCCCCCTACCCTATTTTCTCCTTAGAGGCAGCAAGTGCCTTTCTTCTTCTTAGTACCTAATCCATCTCTACTTACAATGTTCCTGCTTGCTTCTTCAGTTTCAGAAGATGTACATACACACATACAGACGCACGCATAATCTTTCAGCACCATTTTTCCTCCCACCCTCAGCATAAACACAAATGCTTCCCAAAGTATTTTTATGCAGAGTAGGTAAAGAAACTACAGCTCAGTAAGACAGACACAACCTAGTTAAAAGGGGACAGATACCTAAACATATTGGAACCCAAAATGTCCATCAACTGATAAATGAGTAAACAAATTGTGGTATACCTATATAATGAAATCCTTATCAGCAATAATAAGGACTGAACTATTAATATACGTGGCATGAATAAATTTCAAATAATTATGTTGAATGAAAGACCAAAAAGAGCACATACTGTATGATTCCATGTACGTAAAGTTCTAGAAAATTCAAATTAGTCTATAGCCAGAGAAAGCAGATTAGTGGTTGCCTAAGGAAAAAACGAGATGGAATTGGGGGAGAGGAGGAAGAAGATTACAAAAAAGACACAAGGAAATTTTTAGGGGGATCATTGTGCTCATTAATTTGACTGGGCTGGTGGTTTCACTGCAGTATAGATACATTAAAACTCAAATTTTTCACTTTAAATATGTACAACTTACTTTATGTCAATTATACCTTAATAAGGCTGTAAATACATAAAACTTCTTTAGGAGTTCTGGCCTCACATATGGGGCTTTCTGACTATGGACTTCACTGTAGGGTGACTGACATTTTCTTTTTTAAAACTGAATTTATTGGGGTTACAGTGATTAATAAAATTGTATGTTTCAAGTGTATAATTCTATAAAACATCATCTGTATATTGTACTGTACATTCACCATCCAAATTCTAGTCTCCTGTCATCATTTATTCTCCTGTTTTACCGTCTTTTACCTGTCCTTACCCCCATCCCTCTGGTAATCACTACACTGGTGTGTATATGTATATGTTCTTTGTTGTTTTTTTGTAAATCCCTTCACCTTTTTCATCCAGTCCCCCAACACCCCTCCTATGAGTCTGTTCTCTGTATCTATGAGTCTATAGCTCTAGTTTTTTGTTTATTAGATTCCACATATAAGTTAAATCATATGGTACTTGTCTTTCTCTGACTGGCTTGTTTCACTTAGCATAGTGCTTTCTAAGTTCATCCATGCTGCTGCAAAGGGTAAGATTTCCCTCTTTTTTTTTTTTAAATATTTTTATTTATTTATCTTTAGAGGGGAAGGGTAGGAGAGCGGGAGAGAAATATCAGTGTATGGTTGCCTCTCATGTGTCCCCCACTGGGAACTAGCCTGCAACCCAGGCATGTGCCCTGACTGGGAATCGAACCGCGATCCTGTGGTTCGCAGGCCCGTGCTCAATCCACTGAGCTACATCAGCCAGGGCAAGATTTCCCTCTTTCTTATCGCTGAGTAGTATTCCATTGTACAAAGGTGCCACTGCTCTTTTATCCACTCATCTACCGATGGGCATGCACTTGAGTTGTTTCCAGATCTCGGTTATTATAAATAGTGTTACAATGAACACAGAGGAGCACAGGACATTTTCTTTAGGCAATCCCATCATACAAATACTGAGCCAATGTCAGAATCTTTAGGTCCCTTCATCAAGTTGGTCAGAGTTCATGGAAAGGACAAACTCTGGCCAGCGCCCTGAAAGCTCAGGAAAGGAAGAAGGCTGAGAATCTGAATATAAATATGTAAACTCCACTTAACTCACATTTGAGTATACTTTTGTCAGGGAGCAGAGTTAAATGCCTGTTATATGCCACTTCTTTAACTGGAAATTTACTGAAAAGTTAAATCATCTTCATTAGTGAAATGAACATAAGACGAAACACCAAATGATGACAAGCTGGTTAAAAAACAGTATTGGAAGGCAAACCTAAAAGAACTAAATGGTTGAAAATTTGACATGGAAGGTGGAGAAGACCACCTATGTCCAAATGGTATTTTTTTAAAGTCAACCTTCCAAGAAAGAATATTAATAAAACTCCCTGACTTTATATTTTGTACTGTGTGTGTGTGTGTGTATGTGTGTTGGGGGTGGGGGTGGATAGTAACAAAGAAACCAAGAGATTTACCCAAGGTCATTTAGCCTTTTACTGGTGAAGATTAAACTCAAATTTAAATCTGGAGAGAACTTAAGATAACAATACAGAATAAAAGCCAAAATCAGAATTTTTAGGTCCAGTCACACATAGGAATACCATAAAGATACACAGGCTCTGAGAAAGGTGGGCATTCCTACTTAAAGGAATGCTATGGTAAGAGGTCCAGAGACAAGAGAATCAGGTAAGTTCCAGTATTCAATTACATATATGAAAACAGAGGAAGCAGGTGAATTTAAACTTTACCCTAAATCCATTGTGCATGCAGTGAATGACTGACTGGTTTTTTTTTTCCCCCCTGATAGCTGACATCCAGAGGGTTGGATGCTAGAGGATCTCCTTTTCCTGATGTGTCTTATCTTTCCCATTTCACAGACTGACCTTCCTTGTTTTCAGTCCTCTTATTATTATTTGCACTGATGTCTTTTAACTTAGTTCTCCACTATGGTATTAGTTGTCAGGAGTGTCCAAAGTAAGTACCTGAAGTTTGTCAGTCAGCATAGTTAAAGCATCATTCACTTAATTTGGGGTATAAATAGAGAAAAAAAGGACAGAATTATAGCAAAGGAAATGAAATGCTCGCATAATTCTACATATTAGCAAAGTAGTATAGAGTATATGCCAATGTCATTCTCCAATGTCCCAATAAAAGATCAAAATCCAACAGGAAAAGATCATGTTGTAAGCCATTTCACTTTTGCTAGTTCCACTGATTTACGCCTTGACAGATTTATTTTTATTTTTTCACTTCCAAAACCATTCTACCTTTCTCTCTCGATCAACAATTTTATTATGATTATTACTGCAATGTTAAAGCAAGAGCAAGTCTTAGAAGTCCATCTATTATACCCAACCAACAATTAGGTCTATAAAATTTAAAAGGGTTGGGAGAACATTCAACAGCAGTGCACCTGTACAGTTTCAGCTGTGCTAATAACTGGAAAATAATCTCTGGGGAGAAACCATTTCAAGCCTTTTTAAAAACTATAATGGCTTACATATTGAATTTATATAAACATTAAATTATTTATATGTTTAAAATTACAACTCATAATTTACATACTAAATCAACATAAATCATTAATTACTCAAATGTCTGATATTACATGAGCACTCAATAAGAAATAATGAAGTCAGGTAGAGGCTGTCCCTTCTGGACCTAAGGAAGGCAGTTAGAAGAAAAACCACATCATTATGCTTTAACCTTTAACAGAGACCATATACCTACACTTCCTGATGGCTATGGTAATTCTGCATCAGGTCATAAGCTAACTAACAGTTCACTCTCAGTTCATAGAAAAGAACTCAGAAAAACTATAGCCTGCAGTAAACAGACATTTAAAAACTCAACTTCATAATATTCATGTCAATGAATAGTAAGTACAAGAATATCATGTTTTAAATTTTAAACCATAACAATGTTTCAAATTATGGCATTTTACATTCTGCAATGTGCTGATTGATTACAGATCCAACAAGCACATCTTAAGAATATCAATCCAGATAAAAGGAAAAGATGTCACAAGCCAAGAGGATAGTGAAACCAGACATTTGAAGATATAAATTTTAGCTATTATAATGACTATAATCAGAATAATATTTAAAGCAGACAAAATCACTTACTACATTAAAATTAAAAAGTAGAAAATACTTCCTATACAGAAGCTAAATTCTATTATCCCAGCAACATTCTATGAAATGTAGCTATCCTCCAGAAGTAAAAGAGGCTGTCCTATGAATCCATCTGAGCAAAGTTTAAATTTCAGAGGTAAAAAAGGATTTAAAATTCTCCAAGAAAAATTCCTTAAACTCATCTTCTTTACCTTAACAATGTAAGCTACACGGTATCTAAATCCTAAACCAATATGCCAAAAGATACTGATTAAACATTGCTGACGAAGACAAAAGGGCATGTAATAGATGGGAAGTATATGATCCAGACTACGAATGTAGAAAAATTTGGACAAAAAAATTAATGAGTGATGACTGGGAAAAGTAAACTAATACTGAGTTTTGAAGGACGAGAATATTTAGATGGACAAGAAAAGGGAGGCTGCTATCAGGTGACAGGAGAACACACATAAAGTCATAGCAAAAGGAATGAGAAGGATGTCTGTAGGACATGGCTAGACTGTAAGACTGTCATGTAGTGAGCAGCCAGCAGTACTGCAGTACTGCAGTACTGCAACATTGCTCTCAACTCCAGGAAACATGATTTATATTGTGTTCTAAGTGAACAGTACCCCATGGAGGTGTGCGAAGTGGTGATCCTGGTTAGATAATATAGAAAACCACCAGATGAGATGCTCCACTAAAAAGATTCTGTGAATTAGGGGAGCAAAACACTAATCACAGTTAGATAAATTCAGTCTGTATTACCATATCAAAGTATGGGAGAAGTCCCAAATGGGAAAACTGCATAAACCAGCGTATCCTGAATTTGGGTTTTGCCCTACTCCCCTCATTAAACTCCTATTAATGTTTCTTAGAACCAGTGGTCTAAAACACACTTTAGAAAACATGGAGCTATTTTATAAAAGGCCTTTAGAGTCATGTAATGTGTAGATAAAGAGGAAAAAATGAGGAACCACCGAAAGTTTTAGTGAAGTGGCAGCAAGAAAGCCACTTAAAAATGAACAAATAAAGAATTCTGACACAAATATAAAAGGTAGATTAAAGCAGCAGATCTGAGAATTTTGAGAGTAGTACTCTTTAAAATCCTTCTGGGAGTGAACTCACTAAGTTAATACAATGAATAATAAATCCACATTGTTAATAACTAAGTCATTTTAAAAGCACCTTTTTAAATATTCAAATCTTTTGAACATAGTCAAATCATTTTTGAGATCTACTTTTCAGAAAATAACAACATTTACTCCTAAATTTATCAGATCTTTACAGTAGTTATACCAGTTTACAGTTAAGCAGTGTAATCTCAGATTTCACAGTGTAAGCAAGCACTGGTCCATTCAAAACTATCCTTATTCCTTCTCCGGAGGCCTAGGTGACAGGAATATTAACACAAAGAGGGTATCCAAGATTTTGAGAAACTATATTGTTGAGAGTGATCGTACTTAGAAATACCAAATAATACTTACTGCAGAGGTAACTAGAAACACTCCATACTGTTTAGAATACGTGATAACTGCCCTAGGAAAAAGTAAATTAAAAAAAATAGCTTTAAAAAATACGGTGAAAAGTTTACCTACAGTTTATCTGGATCCCACTGCCAGAACACTTTATTAGTTTAGATTTCTACAATCATTTGTAATTATAACTCATGATTCTTAAATACAATCCTAAAGCATAGCCAACAAATATAAGTTTTGGAACAAATACACAAAAACAATGTTAGGCAGCCTTGAGTTGGATCTTCTTTGAAATTAATTTCATTATAAAGTGTATTTTAAATACAGATACAACTATTTACCATAGTATTATAAATGAAGCAAAAATAGCATCTTAAAACTCGTCTTAAAGAGAAAGTAATCCATATATGGTATATACTATTAGATAAAACAGTTCAAAAACTCAGATGAGTTTACAATAAATGGACCTTACAACAGATTGCTGAACTACACAAACTGTTATTTGATGTTTAAGTGAAATAGCAGTAACTTCTGTCTGAATGCACAAGATGGTAAGTTACTAGTCATAACATTAATATTCTTTAAAGATCACCAGGCACTAAAATTCTGGTTTTGAAGGAACAGCTGCTCCTTAACTGAAACTAATTAAAAACCACTACTTATTCACCAATTTTATGTCCTTTTAGTTTGAAGGAACAGCCAATGTCTTTTCCTGCTAACAAAAAATAAGAGCTAGAACGAAGCATAAATGTACAGTACTATATTGACACAGCATGCATTATTTTTACAAATAAGCCCCCATGTTTAAGTCATTTGGAAATGGCAGGCACTGAGGCATGAAAACAAAAGAGAAGAACATTCTCTGTCTAGGAGTGTACAGTGCTTAATAAGTAACTTAACCAGAGGTAGACCTTCTGAAAGAAGACAATGCATACCTGTAACAAATATTTTCAGTTTATCAATTTCACAATTATCACAAAACTGCCAAGTCCATAAATCAAACTTGGCTAGCTGCTAAACATCTTCCAACACATAAGACAGCCTCACAGCAAGGAATTATTTGGCCCGAAGGTCAACAGTACCAGGAAATTTTGCAAACCACTTTTGACACATTTGATCAGTTACAGCACCTTCTCCATATACTGCACAAATCATTTTTTGCACTTCAGCTGTGTTTTTACCTTTCTTGAAATAATAAAGCATAATATCCTGAAAATGTGTATTTTCTTCCATCTTCAATATTAAAGTTGCTGCATGAAAATCACCAATTTTGTTTTTTAAAAATGCATGTCAATTTTGACAGCTGTCACAATCCAATCTAACAAAATCATTTCTAATGAAATTAAAGATAGCTAAGCACTACCAGAGTCATCTTATGTAAAAAAAACACACGAACTTCTAAGTCAACCCAATAAATGATGTCCTTCTAATTTTACTTTATAAAAGCATCTCTGCTACATAATATAATTTTAACCTAGTTATGAATTCAACATCATTGTTATTCAAAATGCAGATACTGGGCCCCACCCCAAATCTGCTGAATCAGAATTTCAGAGGCAATGCCAAGGAATCTGCATGTTCATTAACTCCCCCAGGTGATCTTCATGGACACTAATGCTGGAGAACCACTACCTTTCTTGTGAGATATATAATAAGATTTTGGATTTCAAGAACTAAAATCTCTCAGCTTCAGACTTTTTAAACTAAATTTTATTACATAAATTAATATTTCAAGATTTAGGTGATAAACATACTGTGGAAGAAAAACAAGTACTTAAAAAATTATAGCAGGAATTAAAAGAAACATAAGCCATTTTATTTTTAACTCAAAATTTAAGACACACCTAAATCATTTCAGATACCAACAGGTCTTCGAAAACAAAACTGCTGACTTAAAAATAATCCAATCCCCAATACTAAAAACATAGTATTTCAAATATGTTCAAATTCATTTACTCAGCTGTTAAGTAAATCAGATTACGAACTGTTTACATTACACCAAATACAAGCAATGATTAAATTTATAAAGCTAAGCCCAAACAAATCTATTTATATTACACTATAAAATGTACTCTGGTCAGAAACTGATTTTTCATAAATTTATATGTAACTTTAACAAACTTACATAAACATATATAATGGAAAGAGCAATGAGGCAAAAACTACAATTCACCTAAATTCTAGTTCTGGATAATCTGGCTGCTGGCTAGGCAACCTCAGAACCCAGACAAATCATTTTACATGTGGGGACATGTGGAGGGGCAGGGCAGGGCAGGGCAGGGCGGGGCGGGCGAATACGGTACAATTGTTTACTCATCTCACAGGATCATATATTGTAAGAATCAAATAAGAAAATACGTAAAGTACATTCTGAAATATTGTAAAGCACTTCATAAATCAAAGGCACTGTTATTACGACGGCAAAATTTGAGAAACACAATCTTTAGGTGACTACTGTATACAGAAACAATGAATATAAAAACTGACCCTTCAGATTCAATTGGATATAGAGCATATTTGTAAGTATATTCTGTACACTATAAATATAAAACATAAAAAAATCAATTCAGTTACCTGTACGATGTCCCCATTTATAACATCTATTTCTTGTGTGCAGATATAAACAATATTAGATAAACTATGAGTTCATAATTGCATCTATTCTCTATACTCCCATATATTTTATAATTTCCATAATCAATTTTAACAAGATGCTATATGTTTATATACAGAACATCCATAAAAGCTAAAAAATAAGTCTTTAAAAGTTATTTCTTTCTGAAAATTATGTCATAACTATTTTATCATTTTCTTCAGTGGTATCTCAGATTTTATAAACTCCAACATAAGCTGCTCTCAGCACCCTTCTATATATCATGACACCTATCAGAAAATAACTATTTTTTTCTGACTAGGTGAGTAAATACTCTTACCCAAACCGTAAAAATATAATTCTTAAGTTTCTACTTCCCAATCTTTACTCGGTTGTTTTTTGCTCATTCATTACAAAATTCTGGAATTAAAAAGTGACAACAACCAGTTTCAACTGCATATGTGTAAAAAGATAAAAGGATAAAAAGGGCAAATACTCTTTTTGGCCAGTGTTGAAAAGACCAGCAATGATGGTTATAATTAACCATTCCTCTTAAAACCTGTTGACCCATACGACTCAATTCACATGGTAAGAGACTGTTTTGTCCAAAATGAAGTCTGCCAGACAAATGAAATCCCCAAATCAAGATATCCTACCAAAGTATGAGTAATGATGTACAATTACACTGCATACATGCATCAACCTAATTGCTCAATGTCTTTTAACAGGGGGGCACATTTCACAGCTTGAACAAGCATAAACCACTTTTCACTTCAAAGAGATTAACTTAATAAAATTTATCTATAGTTCAATAGCTTATGTTTTATAGTAGTTTCTGAAGAAATCCCAAGTGTTGAAACTTAATGCAGATAGAAGGACAATAACAGCTTGTGGTTTATAATTAAAACTATATTTAGTAGTATCCACATATTGATTTATTCATTATTTATGAACTAAATCTTTGTTTCTTTATAGTACATTTGCAGTTACAATAATCAAAAACTGTTCTGAGCCTGAGAGATAGTGTAAAGAGATAGTGTACCTTACATGTTTTACTTAGGAGGGAGGGGGACAGAAGGAAGCAAGTGGGCAGAGAAGGAAATCTCACCAATTCAGCGTCACTACAGCATTTGGTTTCTAAGTGATAAAAACTCCATTTAATTTTATATGAAATACACATTAGAGTAGCCATCCATGGAAACCATTTTTTCCAACATTGTCTTTAATAACTATGAATGTAAGTCGTGCTACAAGTCCTAATTTGTATTATTTAAAAACAAATTAAAGAATTGGCCCTGGCTGGTGTGGGTCAATGGATTGAGTGCTGGCCTGCAAATTGAAAAGGTCTTCGGTTCGATTCCTAGTCAGAGCACATGCCTGGGTTGCCAGCCAGCTCCCCAGTTGGGGGCATCCAAGAGGCAACCCATCAATGTTTCTCTCACATGTTTCTCTACCTCACTTCCCCTTTCTAAAAATAAATTAAAAAATTAAAAAATAAATAACAGGTACAGTAATTGTAAAGTTCTCAGTAAAACCATAAAAGGCAAGCCGTTGGAAGATAAATAACAAACAAAAAGAATTACTATACCTTATTCAAGCAAGGTTAATAACTTTACATGTTTACTATAGAATGGTAATAGCACGCAAACTAAAAAAATTTTAAGACCACAATCATGCTGGTAGGTACCCTTATTTGGTGACAATGGCTAGTTGCTACTTACAATGTACCTATTACTTATTTCTTTTCCTAAGTGTTCAGACCTCATTACCCCTAGGTTCTCAGAATCCTACACTCAACCTCAAGCTTCAATTTAAAAACTATGATTTCCCATATAATTGCAGAAATCCCCCCTAAAAGAGTGAGGAATTACAGAAAAATGAAGACAAAATCATCTTACACATATAAATGAGGATGTCAGTAATGACAACTGCAATAAAAATAAAGAAGGCGTACTCAGAATTTTCACCATTTTAATAAAACAAAATCATGAAATTTTAAATTAAAGGTGGCGCTCTGTCCTCAACTCACCCTATTGTGACTCACTTTTGCAGACTATATGGTAGGCAATAACAGTTACTTTTCAAAGATCTTTGCAGTTACACCCAAGCCAAAATCAGGACAGAGATCCACCCTTAATTACAGCAATTTAACTGTCTCATCCAAAACAAGGTAGAAACTAAAACATCCCCTTGAAGTCATGGCTAAATAAGCCCATGTTATATACTAGCTTTCAGGGGTTCCCTTTAAAGAAAATGTTTTCCATTTAGTTTAAATCTGAACTCACCAGGTCGAAAAAGAAAGGGGGAGAGGGACCCAACAGAAAGGCACAACTACAGAAAGAGATTCTCCTCCAATCCCTATAATTCCCGCAATCCGCCTCTGCCACACACAAGGACAGGGAGTCTGGGGAAATCTAGCAGCAGGGCAAGCAGTGAAGGCCCTCCATTCACTCACATGGGCCACCGTCCAAAGGGTTACACACCCTCTGCCCCAGCAGAGCCTCATACAAAGCAGATCCTTTCAAGTACTTCTTATTATAAAATACACCCACACTGTATAAAAGCTTTATTTTAAAATAACACTGTCCTCAGGTGGGGGAGGTTAAACACAACAAAGGCTTCCATGTTGAAAGGCAGATAGTCCAAGACAGACACAAGCATGTACCTACACACATACGAAAATAAACCCCTAATTTATCACGAACAGCAATTAAAACCAACAGGAGCCATTAGATTATTAATAAACCCAGAGAAGTGGAATGCACAGCAGCCAAAGTGGCTGTCCGCTGCGATCTAACCCAAGGGAAAGGTAAAAATATACCTACAATCCCTCCGCAGATTTAGAGATCCCTTCAGCCCACCCTGAGTACCCCCTGCCCTGCCCTAGGCGTCAAGCCCGCTGCACCGCACAGGATTCAAACACACTTTCCAGTGCTGCGAGTCCCGCAGAAAACTGGCGAATGCAATGCGTACCGAGTCCACCCTGGCTAGTGACCGCGGCGCAGGACCAGGGGTCGCTAACTAGCTTAGCCACAGGATTCTCCTGCAGGATGGAATAAAGGGGGGACACCCCCAACCTCGTAACTGAAATGCGGTTCTTTCTACTGACCCTTTCCAAAGAGAGAATTGGAGAATGCAGAGTATTTTTTTTTTTTTTTTGTTCTCGTAAACTAAACCCCAAAGCAGAAATCGGAAGCAATCGTGAACATCCTTGGGGGCGCGAAGGGGCAGACGCCGGGAGAAAGGCGAGACAGCGGCTCTCCAACTCCCAGGGAATCACCGTCCGGTGTGACAAGAATCAATCATCACCGAACAGGGTCCAAGGAGGCGTCCCCTTCGGAGACCGAGTGGGTTCGAAGCCGGGGATTAATGGGGTGACCCTCTCCGGACGCGGGGAAAGAGGGCCGGCCACCGCTGCCCTCAAGGTCACCAAGCGCCGGGCGGGGGCGGCCGGCGGCGGGATGAGCTACCTCTTGGACTAGGCGGCTCAGAGAAGACCTGCGGGTGTACACACCGAGCCCCACTGAGCCTGGTCCCTAGGGTCTTGGGCGGGGCCTCTCGCCGGACCCGGTGCTGAGGCGCACGCCCAGGAACCCGCTCACCTTTACGATCTCCTGGTGCGGGCGCGGCAGGAGACAACCTGCTAGAGGCCCCCAGAACGCCCCAGACCGCTTCTCCCGAGCCCGCTGAAGCCGCTGCAGTCCGCGGGGCACCCAGCTGTCAGGGCCCTCTCCGCGACGCCCTGACCCTCGTATTCCGCCCGGCCTTCCCGCAGGTGACTTGTCCCATCGCCCCGGCCGCGGGCGGACAGCGGCCGCCACTCACCTCGCCGGGCAGCAGGAACCATTTTCCGAAGGAGTAAAAGGAAAAGGAGGCTGCAGGAGGGTCGAGATTAGGGTAAGTGACAGCGGGAAGCGCAGAGAATGGGGGCTCGTTCCTAGGAGTGTCCGCAGCCGGCTCCTAGGGCTCGGGGCGCCACGCGGAGGTGCGATTGCACCTAGAGAATGAGGCGGTCACGGAGCCGAGAGGCTTGGCGTCCACCAGCCGGGGCTCCCTACTCACGCTTCACTGTGAGGAGGCGGCGGAGCAGGAGGAGGCGGCACCCGGCCCGGCCCCCGCCCAGAGCCAGGCAGCCACCGAGTGGCCGCCCGCGTCCCCGCAAGACCCGCCTCCTCGGCTCCGAAAAGCCGCACACAGGGCGCGCCGCACTCAGCACCGGCAGCCTCACGCCGCCATCCGCAACGGCAGCGGCGGGTGGGGTGCAGCCCCCTGGGTGAGCTCCGCAGCCCAGCCCGCTCGGGGCGGGGCCCGCGGCCACCGGAGAGGACCGCTGAGCACAAGGGGACTGCGCGCAGCTTAGGGCATGAGTCCGTTTGCACCGGGTGGCCCACAAGACTGTCGGGGTACGCAAGGGAAAGAGAACTCTCACCCGTTCCGGTCTGGCGCTCCCTTCTTTTCACACCCACACGCCTCTCGCTCCACGCTGGCGGCGCAGCTGCTCCTGCTGCCGCCGCTGCCGCTGCCGCCGCCGCCGAAGCTCGCGCCGCCGCCGCCGCCTTGGCTGGGCGCGGTCACGTGATGCGGCCCGCGGGGAGCCCGGGGGCGGGCAGGCGCGCGCGCGCGCGTGCGCGCGCCGAGATAGCAAGGCTCAGACTGGGACTGGAAGCCGAGCGCAGTACAGAGGCCGTTTAAGGGGAGGACCCGGCGAGCGCGTCCCCGCTGGCGAGCGCGCACCTGGCGATTAGAACTTGCCCAGCAGTCGGGAAAGGGTGCCTGGAGTGCGGGGTGGGGGACTCACGCCTCCGCGCGCCCCTCCTTCTCTTCCTTGCCTAAGCGTCCTGACTGGCCGCTGCCCCGCCCCCTCCCTCTAACTCCTTTCCTCCTGCCGCTGCCTGCGATTGGCTGGGCGGTTCTGACGTCCGTGTTTCCATGACGTATCGGGGCTTGCGGGGGAGGGGGGAACGGGTGGGGGCGGGGGAGGGGGTGGCTGGGGCGCGCAAGGCGGTAACTCTGTCAGACACTGCGCTCTGTCCGCGCGAGGCCGGACCACTGCGAGTGTGGAGGCTGGAAGGCGATGAGTGCCGAAGGCGGACGTCTTTTACCTAGGGCCCCGCCAAACCAGCCTCCGCCCGCGCCCCTGGAGAGCCCAGGAGCTGGGCCAGGGGGCGTGGGAGGGCCAGCGCTGCTGGGGACGACTGGTTAAGTCTGACCACTCTTCAGCGGACCTTTGAACGCCTCCTCGCAGCACCTCTTCTCCACTTCCTACCGGACTCCACGCCGGTCCTGGGTCTTGACGCAAGCGCCGGACGACCGAAGTGCCTCGCAGCTTGCTCCCTGTTAGGAAAGGAGAGCCCACCCCATCCCTTCGAGTGCTGGACGCCCCGTCTCTGTTGCTTAGGGTCGGGCCCGCGGAGACCTGGCTGGGATCCCACTGCAGCGCCCAAAGGGTTAATGCAGGCGTACCGCCGGTGCAAACCGGTCCATCAGGACTCGCGCTCACAAATCCCGGCGTTTTGGGTTTGCTTTTTCTACGTATGCCAGACTGTTGGCTCTTTTAGTTCACTTGTACCATCTTTACCCATCACCCTTCTTTCCTGTGGGGAAAAGACAAAAAACACCGAGTTATCATGCGGAATTTAGATGCTAAGCCTGTTTTGCCCCAACATTCAAGAGGTTTTGCAAGTCAATAAAAAAATCATCCGTCGTGACATCTACTTTAAAAATCAAACGGGTTTTTCCTTCCTATACACACATAGACACATGTAAAGATTAGTGTCTCACCTAAAATACCTTGCTCCAGCTTCTAATCTCTTTTCGAACTAACCATCAGCACTCATTCAGAGACTTTGTCAGTATTGTTTTCAACACCTCTTAATCAGAACAAAAAGATAATTTCTGCAGTCTCCTCCTTTCTCTTAATTCTGAGACCGGAAAAAAGTATCGGTAACGTCTTAAAAGCACACAGATAATTCGAAGGACTTTATTATGTATATTCACTCTCTGGTAGCATTTATATTTAAATGTTTTTAAAGGCTTTGAAACAAAATATATAAAAGTTTAGAAAGCAAAAACCCTTAAAGTTAATCGTGTTGAAAATAATTTTTTTATGAATTAACAAATTTTACCAGGACATACATTACCAACCTTTTGAGCTATGCCCTTGACAAGCAAAGTTAATCACTGTTAAGGAATTGGTTAGTGTGGTACAATAGTCGTTCCTGACATTATTTCAAAACTTAGAACAGATTAACTTTTCAAAATGGCTTAGAGTCATTTAAAAATCATTGGCTTTTGTCCAACTCTTCCTCCAAGGAAGTCACAATGGAAAACTGAATTGTGTATTCTACTTTAATCAAGAATGTGACATAAAGTTTAATATATGTATGAATCATTGCTATAGTACATTAGCAAAATCTGTAACAGGTTGAACTAGAATCTGTTCATTTTGTGGGTTTGTTGTAGCTCCAAAAAATAAAATATACGCTCATAAAGTGTTGTGGTCATGAAAAATTACTCAGCATCTCCATTTTAGAACATGATTTCAATAGAGTTTTTATTTATGGAGATTATATACATGTACATCCAAGAACATATTTATGTGCATTTTAATGAAATTGAGTCACATACAGTGATATGCTTTTATTGTTCCAGTCCTAGATGATTGTATTGTGTAGTTTGGTTTTACATTTTAATTGCTTAAATAGCAAATAAAGGCTGAATCAATATAGAAATAACTGTACAGGTTACATTAAGAAATTCATTTTTTTCTTCCAAAGGTTTAGTATGGAAACACCCTTAATGGCATATGTCTTACTCAGTGTAGAACTCAAGAAAATGTTTGGTTGCTAAATTAGTGTTTTCTAAAAACAAAAAAAAAAAAAAAAAAGAAGTACTTGAATTCAAAGATGTTACTAAATATATAACCATATCCTCTTAATGTTAGACTTCATCCCATAGATTTAATTGATCCAGAGATATATCATTGCATAATAGGAGTAGCATAGTATCATCAAGTCTTTTGACAATCTTTTGGCAATTGATTGTCAAGAGACTTAATTTTAAAAAGTTCTCTTAATACCCTTTGAATATCTTTTTAGTTACAATGCAAAATTTATGAAAGTATTTAAATTCTATGTCCAGTTACTATTTAGGTTGTAAACATTGAATATAGGTCATGTATTCAAAATACTGTATTTTGCCAATTGTTAAAATACATTCATTTTAGTGGAATAAATCTAAACTATTGACATCTTTTCGACAAGTTGATCAACAAGAACTAATTATGTATAACTCATGAAGACAGTTTTCTAAAATCCTCAATATAATCAAGTGTAAAGGGAAATATTATGATCTATATTTCCTCAAGAAGCTGTCATATGTATCTAGCAATGGGACAAAATAAAGGCCTGCCAACAGCAGCGTATTTTTAAAACCATATCATTTTCTCAAATATAAACTTATGTATATGTGAACATGTCAGTTCTGATCATTGCAGAATGCTGAAGAGAACTGACAGGTGTAGGGAGGCAGAATATTCAATGCTTCATAAAAAGGTAGTTGTATATGTTCTCAAATTTCCATTAACCTGATAACCAGAGAGAGATGTCAAGAGAAATATTACTTAGATGAAAACCACAGAGAAGTGTTATTAGTAACAAATTAATTACATTTGCTGAATTAAATGAAGTATGATTATAGGTAAGCCTAAAATAAGAATTTTCAAGTTGCATAATGGAAAATTTTTATAGAGGAAAAATGCAAAATGGTTAGATGTCATCATTTGACAGGAATTATTTAACACTCTGTACTCATCTAGGTATAAGGTATTTTTTTCTACCCTCTGTACTCTTCTAGGTATAAGGCATTTCTTCTACCCCAAATATTATATTATCTAGGTCATAAAGTATGGTCCTAAATCTAAATTCCATAGAATTAAAACAAAAAGGAAAACTCAGATTTAAATGTGGAGGAAAAAGAGGATTTGGACTTGACTTGTGCAAGGAGTGATATATGGGATTTAAATTAATACAAAAGAAGATGGGTATTAAAAATGCCAGGAAAAAAATACTCCGGGTTTAACAAGTTCACCACATCTGTTGTCTTATCCCTTTATTATTTATGAAACTATTTACTACCATTATACCTTTCACCTACATAAATGGAAGTCATTTATTTTCCTGTTAATAATGGCGAGTTACATAGGGTTGTTGTGAGATTTTGGTGAGATTTCTATATAAAGTTCTTAACAGAGTGCTTGCTGTGTACTAAGTGCTTGTAAATGTTGTCATTATTACTCATAAGCATTCATTCTTTACCACTTATTACAAGTACACAAGTACATGTACTGCAAATAAGAATATACATATTTATTACTTTAATGTAAGTAAATATGGAGTTTATTATTGTCACATTAGAAGTTTAGAGGTAGGTGATGGCATGATTGATTCAGAATCTGGACACAGCCATCAAGGACCCAGGCCCAAGGTTCCTACTCTACCACCCTTAGTGTATGATTACTAAAATATCCTTTTACACTATCAATAGGACAATCAGCAGGATTTTTGTCACATTTGGAGAAAATCTTATATTTCTGTATTTTTAAGTGCCTACATTCTTATACAGTTTTTTATTACTGCCTGCCTTTTCTTTGAAATAACCCTTTTGTTTTTCAGGACATTAGAATGTGAGAAGAAT
Organism: Glossophaga mutica; assembly: GCA_039655065.1. NCBI lineage: Eukaryota > Metazoa > Chordata > Mammalia > Chiroptera > Phyllostomidae > Glossophaga > Glossophaga mutica. Next base: position 84,439,629 of record CM077304.1, read on the forward strand.
AACCCATGTGATCTGAGCATTGGAGATTTCTGGAGCCACAGTCACAGAGTTTCTGATTGAGGCTGTTTGCAATGAAGCCAGCAGATAGATATTTTTGACAGTCCTTTTAGGTAATTTTGAAGCACTTTACCATCTCTGTTTCCTTCATCATGAGTCTTTTGTTATATTCTTCATCAGTTCTTCTTTTTCTCTCCCTGGCTATTTCCAATACTAAGTTCTTATACTTGAGCATTTCTCTCTATTCTAACTTCTGTAAAATTCACCCATTTCATGACCACAGCCCCTCGAAGACAAGAATAATGTTACTCATCCATTTATTCTTTTTTTTTTTTTATCCTGACAGATGTCCTCTCAACTTACTAAGGTAAGAAAACAAAGATGTTGTTTAGGAGGCATTAGCATCAAGGTCATAGTTTACCTATCCATTTATATAAAGAAGCTTTTAAGTACTTATTACATGCTAGGCCTAACAGAACCTGGCACGTAATAGGTCCTTAAAATAAAAATAGGTTGAAGAGAATGAACGAACAAATGAACTGTTACCTCTCTGATAATGAATTCTTAATTTATGTCCACTGCCTTGCTCTTTTATTCTGGTGACTGGGTATTGGGTGATTTTTTTCTTCCAGATAGAAACATTGGAAAGAAGCCAATTTACCAGTCATCAAAAAACAAAGCACTGAGGGACAGCTTTTTGACTTATGTATTTTTGGTGGTAGAGAAGAAGGAGGTCAAGGGAGGTGAGCTGAAAATGCTGGGTAGTAGGTAGAGGTCAGAAGAAGGAGGATCTAAAATCGATAAAGGGGGTTACCTTGAAAAGGAACATCTTTTTCTCTGATGTAGAAGAAAAAGACAAAAAAAGAGTATGAATGAACAATAAAATTGAAGTTTAGAGGAAAGAGGACATAGGATAAATAGCATCTTAATATTTCATATATAATAGGTCCTTTGGTCATGAGCCAGAATTGAGGAAGACTAGGACTGGAATGGGTAGAGTAAAGAAACTGAAGGATGAGCAAATGGTAAAGAAAATGCTATCCAAGGCTTAGGTAAATTTAGAGTATGATTTTATAATATAGTTTTACATGATATTCTCCAGTGACTCAAAATTGGGGTTTCCCATTGTGGTTACAGTTGTCAAGAGTTTAAGAAAGTCTGGTACAGAGCTCCTCAGTAGGGATGGACATGAGCACAGATCATCAGACTGCTTGGGATGCTATAAATACCATAGGCTGGGTGGATTAAAAAAACATTTCTCACAGTTCTGAAGGCTACAAGTCCAAGATCAAGGTGTATAAGGTTTTGTTCCTGGTGAAATTTCTCTCCCTAGCTTATAGACAGCCATGTTCTTGCTGTGTTCTTTCCTGTTTGTGTATGCATAGAGAGAAAAGATCTCTGTGGTGTCTCTGCCTCTTCTTGTAAGTCCTATGAGATTAGGGCCCCACTCTTGTGATCTCATTAATTACTCCCTAAATGCCCTATCTCCAAATATCATCACATTTGGGGGTTGGGGCTTCAACATGTATGTTTTGGTTGGGGGACACAATGCAGTTCATAATACACTTATCTGGTGAGCATTTTTCAGAATTCATATAACAGGGTTCTTTCTCAGATCTTCTGGGCCAGACTTCCTGAATTGTGCAACACCACTCCCCATATGCATGTGTGCATATGTGTGTATGTTGGAAATAGAGAACTCAAAGGTAGTACAGTCATTGCGCACAAATACATATCAGCCTTGGTGATTACTGCACCTGAAAATTAGTAATAACCATGCAGTTTTAATAATAGGAGAGGTGGCTGGACCTGAGTGAGGCAGGGAGCTGGAAACTGAACCCCTAGTACAGCCAGAATCCTGCCTTCTAGCCAGTGATGTTCTGGTACCAGTTCCTACCAGTGGCCTTGCCCAGCTCTTCCAAAAATTTTCACACGTACCTGCAAGAGAGTCAGTATTTGAATGCCTGCCCACAGAAGGCATCATCTGCCAAAGGGGTTTGCAGTGGAGTCTAGGCAAAAAAAAAGACTGCCCTTTTCTCCTCTCCCATCCTCCCTGTCCTCAACACTAAAAGAATCAAAGCTTCCCAGAAGGGAAGCTCCCTTCCAAAGGGAGGCAGGAGGGGAGTAAAAGTGCACGGAGAAAGTGACAGGGAGGGGAAACTTTTGACTTGGAGATTCAAGGTTGTAATAAGTTTTCATAGTTGAAAGGTCACAGAAAGTTAAAAAATCTCCTTCAGATATTAATAAAGAACAAGTATGGGAGAATCATTGGATCGTTGTTGAAATTACTTGTAAAGAAAAATACCTCACTGAATTGAGTTGAAGAAATTGTCATGAGAATAAGGACAATCAAATAAGTGAACTGGAAGAGAGATAAAGCAATCGCAAATCATAGTTACATGGAATATAGCTGGCAGGTTTCTAGAGACAGGGCTGAGGAGATACGTAAGGAACTATTTTGTGGTAGAGACGGAGGGAGAACCAACTTTGAAATTTTGTAGGTAAAACTGCTAAATTATCATCACCATGAAAACCTGGCAATATACTGTGTCTGGTCAGATGCATCTTCCTATTTCTATTCTAGACCTAGAAATACTTATTTCTTTATTAAATTTCTTCATGATAATCATGGAGACACTTTTGGAGATAGCTTATCACAGATTCAAATTGTTTTCTTCTAGTCTCCTGGCTATTGTAAGTTTTCTGGTTCCAGACCACAAACCAAGTTCAGACTCTTTGATTTGCATTTTTCTTTTGGAACCTATGTCATCCAGCTTCTCATTCTATGCCATGAACCCTAGTAACGATGTCTTCTTAATCTTCTGTTTGCCTGCCCAGTTTCTGACCCAATGATTAGACTGACTTCTCATATCTACTTATACTCACTTCTTGCTTGTTGCTTAGTTTGTCACCTTACTGTCTCATCTTGAACTTTAATTGTGTGTGCTCCTGAAAATTATCCTGATTCCCATGCCTTGTCAAGATTCTCAACTTCTCTTCATTTTTGGGTTCCCCAGTTCTAATTTCTAGACCCCTTTTAATACTTTGCTGTCACACACAACCCGAACATTGAGAGTTACATGTGTTTTTCCATTATAATTTCACTTATTTTATTCACCTATATTTTTACATTTCTCAAATGCCTTGTTTCAGTGTAAACTATATAATTCACTCTACCATGAAATAAAGAGTTTTTCACAGCAAAATTGTTTTTCCCAGGTAATAATGCCTGTTTATAGTACTACAATAATACTTATATACTAAATAATCTGCCAGAAAGAATGAAAATACAATCATGTTGATTTGGCCATGTGAAATCCTGTTTGAGCTACCATTAGTCTACTGATGTAATAGCATGCATATATGACTTGTACTTGCAGTAATATTTTGGAAGATAGTTCTAACTAAAGGTTATAATGTTCTTCTCCCATTTTCTTAAATATGGCATATCTTTTCTATCATCACATTAATGCTTGTCTTGTGTACATTTTGCCATCTTTTTCTGTGGTATACATTGTCACTATCCTTTATAATTTCTCTTCAAGTCTTTGAAAATGAAGTGTTAAGTACTTAGCAGCTTTATATTCTTCTTATTTCTGTTTCTTAGCCATCTTTTCTCAGATTTTTGGAACCTTATCCATTACTATTATAAACAGAAAAATAATTAAACTGCCTACCCCATTTCATTTTTTTATCTGCAAGAATTCAAACAGTAAAACCAGATATGGTGTCATATACTTACGCATGCATTCTTTATACTTTCCCCCCAATATCTTACATACTTTGGACATTTATAACTACATTTTTCAATACTAGATAGAGATAATCATCTACATGTATGTATTTATATATATATTTTTTCTAATTCAAACAATACATATAGGTATAGTATAAAAAGTGAACAATCAAAAGATCTCTGCAATTGTACCCTGACATGAATAGTCAAAGTTGTATAATTTACCCTGAGTCATTCTTGCTGTGGGGGCATAAAAGACAGTAGAGAATATAGTGTCTGGACTTGGGGAATATATACATCTTATAGCCCAGAAAAATAATAAAATAACAAAATATTTAAATATATAAATATGTGATGGTATAGTACATATTGTATAAATCCATGCCAAGGGAATTAAAATTCACTGGGAAAATTATTATGTGAAAGATGAATCTTAAACTTGGCTTTGAGGAGAAAGCAATGTGACAATTAGGAAGAGCCAGAGCTTTGAAGTAAGGTAGAACTGGATTCAAATCCCAGTTCTGAATTTTACTAGCTGTGTGATCTCGGGCAAGTTCCCCAACTGCTCTGATTCTTTAGCTCCACCTCCCCCCATGTAAAATGGGGACAAACTTCTATACTTGCTATGAGGATGACATTAGACAATGTATTTTTTCATAATATTCACTCAATGACTATCTGTTTATATTCTTCATTTCCCCACTTAATCTACTATACCTTGTATTGTCTTCATACTCTCTAGGTTATATAAAATGGTACAGTTTACTGGAAAATGTCGAAAATATAGTTAATATTTATATTGCTTCAAAAGAAATTTTAAAATTTTATAATCCATATTCATCATTTAAAAGGTTGTATAAGTTTAAAGAATTCTGAATGGTAAAGCAGTTGAGATTTAGGTTCTATCTATGTTACTTGTATGCTAATTAAACAAAAAAGTCCAATGATCTTTTGATCACTCAGGATCATTCTATATCTAGAAGATTTCCACTATTTGTTATGTTAAGGCCAAATCAATGACTATACAGTCATGTCAAGAACATTAGTAAGGGTTTTGGAGTAATGATTAAGCAGGAGAACAGATGGTCTGTCCTCAAAACTAAAGACAATCAGTTCTTTAAGAAAGCTTAAAATGACCACTGAACTCTGAACCAGAGCCCAAATAATGAATACCAAGCCACCTCCTCAACAAGAAATGTTATCCTAGCAGTGCAGCTGCAAACTAATTAAACACCCCAGATCGCTGTGCTGAACTTCAGTACTGCATTTACAGAATTAATTCAGAGGAAATGTTATTAAAATCTGGGGTTTATCAGAAGAAGGCAGACTCTTTCTTTAAGTCTCGTAAAAAATTAACATACTGGATAAGTCTCTTATTATAGATGGAGCCTATGAGATCTTTCATACAGATGCAAAAACTAAGCAATGAATTTCTAAGCAAAATAATGAGGCTATTACAATGTGACACAAAATCCAAAAATAGTGCTTTAGATACCTTAAGAGCACTTTCAAAAGTAAATTTATATTCTATATGATTATTTCTAAGATTCTAAAAGATATTGATGACCACTAATACACTAAAATCTAATAGCTAAATATGTATTTGAAATATGTAGCAATTCTGCACTTAACTAACTTAGGAATAAATCATTAATAATTGGAATGTGTAAGGCAAAGATATTTTTGAAGTACTGTGAAGTATAATACTTTTCCTCTTAATCATAATAGCTGGGCTTTACAATTTATATCTCAAAATCCAAATAACAAAAAACATTCTGCTTTTTTAGTAATTTTGAAAGCTTCAATTATTTGTTTTTATACATGGGCAGTATGGGTAGAAGTAAGGTATGGAGGCATTTAATACCTGGAAACATTTTGGAATCATAAAATATGTTACCTCATTTTGGGTACCTTAGTGTAGTGATTCAGAAAGATGTAGAGCAAGTCGATGAATTGTTCAGAACCGAGAGCAACACTTAAGTTTCTGTCAGTCCTGCAACAAAATAAGATAACAGCTTTTGGCCCTGGCTGGTGTAGCTCAGTGGATGGAGCACGGGCTGCAAACCAAAGTGTCACTGGTTCGATTCCCAGTCACAGCACATGCCTGGGTTGCAGGCCAAGTCCCCACTTGGGGGGCACACAAGAGGCAACCACACATTGATGTTTCTCTCCTTCCTTTCTTCTTTCTCTAAATATAAATAAAAATAAAATCTTTGAAAAAAAGATAACAACTTTTGGATAGTTGATTCGGTATTTAAAATGTAACAGGTAAAAATCATTGTGAAAAAACCAATAGAAGTCTAGGTAAATACTTCATATTGACAAACAAATAAACCTCACATAAAATATATACTATTTATAAATTTAACATATGCATAAATAAGTAAAGCAGTGGGCAATGTGAAGGAAATTTTCTACATACCTTTTTTAAGTTATTTTTAGTTTTCATTTTGAATTATAAAAATGTTAAACATATAGATAAATATAAAAAATAATACCATAACTACTTTTAAACTGAGGAGCCAAAGGAAGTCTGATGGTAATCTTGTTAACAGATTTGACAGCTGACTTTTTAAAAATGCTTTTGTTTTAAAAATTGTTATTTATTGACTGAGAGAGAGAGAGAAAGAGAGAGAGATTTGTAGTTCCACCTATTAATGCATTCATTGGTTGACTCTTGTATGTACCTTGACCCAGGATCGAACCTACAACCTTGCTTTATGGGACGACACTCTAATCAATTAAGCTACCTGGGCAGGGCAACAGCTGACTTCTTTTAAAAAGAAGTTATGGGAACAGTTTCTCAGAAATATATGCTGAGATCAAAGGGAGAGCTTTAGAAAGAGGATTTGGGATTAAAGCCGAAGGACACAGGGTTTCACAGAACCAGCCTTCCGCAGTGTGGAAGGTGAGGCATGTTGAGAAGAGAGACCTAAGCAAAAGTGATGAAGCAGAGGATTTCTAATTAGAGGAAATTAACAGTCCTTCTAAATAACAAAAAAGTAGCCAAATTAAAGTGACTTGTAAAAAAAAAAGTAGGCATACATACCTGCTCTTGTCACTTCATACAGATCTCACCAGAATATGACTTTATAGATGGAAGGACAAGTCCTTCTCTGATACAGGAGTGCCATGCTTTCGTCAAATAGTTGTTTTCTTCTCTAGATCCTCCAAACACCTTTCTAAATAGTTCTAAGTATGAATGAAAGACTTTCTCAAGGATTGGTCTTTCAAAGCTAGTTAAATGAAAAGAAAAAGTTTGTTTTCTTCGTAGGTTTTCCAGCAATCTTAACTTTTTGAGCTAAGACACAGAATTTTACAAATACCTCTCTAGCCCATCTTAGCCTGATAACACCCTTGACAAGACACCATAATACACTCTTGCCCTTGTCCCCCATCCCTTGCTGGAATTGGTTGGCCTAAATGTCTTGTCACATTTAGGATGCAGTGTGGAAAAAGGCTCTGAGGTGGATTCCATGACTTGATAAAATGAGATATCAGCAGGTTAATTTTTTTCCTGGAAAGGATAACTTTAGGAGTAACAATTGACAGAAGAGATGAATTATTTGGTTGACGTCTAGATTTACTCTCCAGAAATGAATACATTTTAGATGGTAAAGAATTTTTGGAAGTGGAAGGTCAGAAAGGAAGATGTGGGTTAGAAAATCTGTTCAAAAAGAGCTATATTGCCCTGGCCGTGTAGCTCAGTTGGTTAGAGCATTATCCCACTATACCAAGGTTGTAGGTTTGATTCTGTCAGGGCATGTACCAGAAATAACCAATGAGTGCATAAATAAGTGGGACAACAAGTTGATATTACTCTCTCTCAAAAAAATGTCAATAAAAAACAAATTTCTATTACTAAAAAGTGAAACTATCAGAAAGTCATCTTAGATGAATAATTTCTCTTAGAAAAAAATGTCTAGGTTTTTCCATATTTCTTCCATAATTTACACAGGCCCATAGGGCTTTTCCAATAATTTTGCAGATAAAATTCCTCATCTAGACAAGAGTAACTGCCTAGACAGATTAAATGTCTTAAGATGTCCAGTTAAAGTTTAAAATGTACATAGACATGTCTTTGTCTCTCTGTCTCTCTCTGTCTCTCTCTCTCTGTCTCTCTCTCTTTCTCTCTCTATTGATACGTAGTGTATATTTGAAAGTTCTATATATACAAAAATTTCTACGGTATATGTACCTCTATCTGAACCAAATGCTAAAGATTTAGGTTAAAATATCTCTTGGATTTGATGTAAATCTGTATATTAAGGCTCTTATATTATTATACTTACTCCATCTGAAGTGGAAAAGTTGTCACAATCAATAGCCATTAATAGTGATTAAAATGGAATCAATCTGAAGAGCCAAATGGCAAAATTACTTCCAAAAACAAACAAAAGCTTTATAATAAACACACAAAATACAACTTAGTAAGCAGCAAAAATAATTGAGGCCAAATGGTCAATTAAATGACTGAGACAAAAAGATAGAAAATATCAACCTCTTACTCCCTTTGGACCAAATTCTTGGATAATATTAGGAAGAGCAGTTTTTGCTGTCTTTTCATACCCCACCATCCTTTCCCCTCCACCCCGACCCCACGCTTTCTGTATCACTTTTTTTGAATACAAAAAAGCACTTTCATGTTGCTCAGGCTCATTCTTCCTGGTGCTTTATCCCTGGCCTCATTTCTCAACAGACCTAGGGTCATCCTTTCCACTTGTAATCTTAAAGTGATAAGTAATGGTGTGAATTTTAGACACCTCAATAAATGAAAGACATATTTTTGGTTAGAGAACAGGCACTCCTTTTGGTGGGTATCAAACTACAAGAGTACCATGGAGCTGCCTACATTTATATGTATCACACTTTCCTTCCAAAACTGCTCATTATAATATTACACTGAGTTGCCAGTCCTTATTTTTCCATACAGACATACTTGAATAGCTCTTTTCTCTCCCCTAACGAAAGCTCCAAAAACAAAACAAAACAAACAAAACGAAAACAAACAAACAAACAAACAAAAAAAAAAACCCCAGGGTGTATAGAAATTGGCTAGTTCACATTTTTTTGTTGTTGTTGTTACTGAAGATTTTATTTATTTATTTTTAGAGAGAGGCAACCAAACATCAGTGTGTGGTTGCCTCTCACATGCCCCCAACTAGGAACCTGGCCCGCAACCCAGGCATGTGCCCTGACTGGGAATCGAACGCTTCATGCTTTCCGTCAATGCCTAACCCACTGAGCCACACCAGTCAGGTCAAGTTCACATTCTTGCCACAAGTGGTGACTCAGGGCATTGCTACACATGTGACTTTCAGACTTTCCCCAATCACTTTTCCACTGTATCTCATTTAGTGCGTGTTGTAATCACAGCAACCCTAAGTGCAATACTTTGTAAGATTTTCCATGACTGTAAAGAGGCAGAGTTTTTATAGAGCTTGAATATCATCCATGATAAAAAGTCTACTTTCTTTTGATGTTTGTTTTATTATTTGGTTGCCAGACTTAGTGATAGTGACTTAGAGTGAAGGGGAAAGGGCAAACCATTATTCTTTTCATTGGTCTTCACTGGGAGGCATATAGAAGTACGCTAATGATATAATTAACAGAGGTCTGTGCCTCCTTTGTGAGTCATTGGCTATAAAAGGCTTTGTTTAACAATCGCCTATCGCTTGTTCTATTGCTATGCCACTCTCAGAGACTGCTGCTTTCTCAAAGACTAAGCAGTCTCCTCAGTCTTTCCATGTTTATTCTCTTCAAGATCCTACCAGTGCTGCTTCTGGCCTCCTCATTTGAGAATAAAAGACAGAAAACTGTACAAGATCAACAATTAAAATAAAAATTGGAAAAAAAATAAATAAAACATAGCAGACACACAAAAAATACTATATATAATATAAAACACATAGTATATACAATATATATGAGTATATGATATTTTGCTAATCCAGTGGCCCTAGGAATATCCTTGTTTTGAAGAAAGTCTGCATGCAGACCAGGAAAGATCAAACAGCACACAGAGAGAAGCAGAGATGAGAGAGGAAGTACCTCCCAGACCCTGAGTCAGTCCTTTCCTGTATTCTCATCCTGGTATTCCACGTAGGCTCCCTCCATTTATTTAAAAAAAAACAACAACAAAAAACAAAACTAAGTTCATAATTTTTGTGACGATTGTAATAATCAGACTTTGTTTTCCACCTATTTCTCTTCTGTAATTATTATATACTATTGCTACAGAATAGTCCTAAGATTCAGAACTAAAATTTTGTAACACAGGCCAATATAAAATACAATATATGCTAGGGAACAATTTCTGACAGTATTAGAAATCAAGGCTGTTTCCATCTTTTGCATTTGTTCTATGCAGTTCTAGTCTGCACTTAACCTCTAATTACTTTTTCTTCTTCTTTCTAATAGCCACAGAATTTTCCCTTAGGTCACCACAAGCTGTCCTACTTCTTCCTTAGTCTAATGGTGCACTTATGTTCTGTATATTGGGCTGCTTGCTTGCTCACAAGTTTATTTCTCATCCTTTTCAGACAGTACAGAATTTGAGCATGGTAAAAGCAATCGATATTCTTTGTTACTTGTCAGGCAAGTAGCTAATTTAAGACTTAAAATAGTAGTGTAAATTATTATACATAACAGTTATAAGTGGTTTAGTGTCAATCTTGTGCTTTAGAAAAGCTGTGGAAAAGGAAATTTTCTTACGAAACCATGAGTACATACTATTGCTAATAAAATATTCATGCTAATGATAGTAGGAATGTTGTGCGAGTTGAAGTGCTGGTATCCTAACGTCACCACTTCTCTCTCCATAATACTTAGTAGAACATGAAACTAGATGCTAAATTTAGAGTCTTTTTCTTACCAGTATTATGTTATAGGTCATTCTAATTCTGATTTTAGCTAAAAAGTAAGCCTTTTCTAAAACTATTTTTATTACCAATAAAAACTTGTGTTGACAGATTCTTACTACTTTGTCAGGGGTAAACATGCTTTTGTTAGAAGAATTGATTCTGTTGTCCATTACAGATAGGGCAGAAACTGAGCTGGCTGAGAGAGACAGATAAATCTAAATTTCTGGAGCATCTTTTTTTCCCTCAATATAAATATTTAATTCAGCTAGGGGAAATTCTGAAAAAGTGTGACACACAATGGAATTGATTCTCCCTATAAGTAGAGCATTTGATATGTATTTGAAAAGGAAATAAACACTTTTCTTCATCTTCTTTTTCTTTTGAATGGTAAATGGAATGAAACTTTTATCTTGTCTACTAGGTAAGATGTCTATATTTAATATCTTTATTTTTTATTTTTCTATTATAGTTGATATTCAATATGATTTTATGTTCGTTTCAGATGTTTACAGTATAGTGGTTAGACAATTATATAATGCTCCTAATAATTCAAGAGGGATTAAATTTACAAAGTAATCCCCCTGAAAATTCAAGTACCTACCTGGCACCATACATAGATATTACAGTATTATTGACTATATTTCCTATGCCGTAGTTTACAACCCATGACTGTTTAGTAACTTCCAATCCACATTTCTTAATCCCTTCACTTTTTTTACCCAGCCTCCCAAGTCCTCTTCCCTCTGGTAACCCATCAGTTTGTTTTCTGCATGTGAGATTCTGTTTCTGTTTTGTTTGTTCATTTATTTTTTTTCTTTAGATTCCACATATAAGTGAAATCATATGGTAATTGTCTTTCTCTGTCTAACTTGTTTCACTTAATATAATACCCTCTAGGTCCATTCATCTTGCCACAAACAGTAAGATTTCATTCTTACCATTTTTGGGGCCAAATAATATTTTATTGTATATTTGAGAAACTAACACTTGGTAAGTCTTTATTAATGATAGCTCTGTTCTAGGCACTTTAAATATTTAATTTCATATTCACCATATCCTAAAAATTAGATATTATCATCCCTATTAAGAAATGAATATAAGGTTAAATAACTTGCTCACGGTTGCACAGTTATTACTAGGAAGATTCAAAGTTATGACACATGGCTGATTCTAAAGCTCCTGTTCTTTTTACTGTCTTAAACTAGGTCCTTGCAGAGGGGAGGTGGGAGGGGGATAACAGGGGAAAGAAAGTCAAGGAACATGTATAAAGGACACATGGACAAAGGTGATGGGGGGGATTGAATGTGGGAGGTGGGCAGGGCAGGGGAGAGTAATGGGGGGGAATGGGGACAACTGTAATTAAACAACAATAAAAAATGTTTTAATGTCCTTCCTGTTCCTTCTTAGGGAGAAATATCAGCCTTACAATGTATTATGATGCCTATCTTGAAAGCCTTGTAGTTTGATGAATAAGAGTGGGTTCTGAAATTGAACTACCTGGGTTCCTATCACTCCCTAACTGTGTAATCTTGAGCAATTACTGTATGTCTCTGTGTCTCATTTTCTTTATCTGTAAAAAGGGGGTGAGTACAATAACATCCACTTAATATTGTGGTTTGTGAGAACTAAATGAGAGAAGATATGAATAACACTCAACAGAGTAATTGATACAAAATTTAATAGATTTTTTCAAAAGTTTGATCTCTCATAAAAATTTGTCTTTTGAGGGTAGAGAAAAGAAGTCTGAGTTGTAATTTCTTCTCTTGTTAGCTACTTACATCTGGCTTATTCAGCAATCAGTGTTTTTTTTTTTAATGTGTCTACCCAATGTTATGTACTAAGTTTTTTCCTTTCATACAACATATAAGATTAAAACATGGCCATAAATCCCTTGCTAATTTTCCTTTGGAGAGATGGTATTAAATTTTCCTCCTCCAGAACATAGACTAGACTTAGTGACTTGCTTGAGGAATAGAATAGGACAAAGTGGGACTTTTGAAGTTAAGTAATAGGTTTCTGCGCCTACCTCTTTGAATGCTCACTCTGGGATCTCTCAACCACCAAGTTAGAACCTGACTGCCTTGTGTCTGCCATGCTAGAGAGGTCATGTGTAGGCACTCTGGTCATCAGGTCCAGCTAAGCCTAGTTTTCCATCACCTCTGTCAAGGAGTCAAAAATGTTAAGTAAAACTCCAGACCAGCTCATTCACCAGCTGAATAGCATGGAAGGTCCTCCAGTTGCCAGATGAATCTTCCTGCTGAGCCTGGCACTAACCTCTGACCCACGATATGATGGGACATAATAAAATGCTTGTTGTTTTAAGCCACTGCATTTTGGGGTAATTTATTACATAGCAACATATAACTGAAACATGCATTTATTTATTTAAAAAGGAAAAAATAAACTATTTTGGGGATGAATCCATGAACAACCTAGACAAGGTCACTGTTCTCATGAAGGTTGCACTCTATTGAGAGACAAGGAAAAATAAATAACTACATGCATAATTTCAGATGTATATAAATACTATGGAGAGAAACAAAGCAAAGTAAAAGGACAGAATGAGAGGAGTAGGTGGGTATGGATACTTTTTAGGTAGAGAAGGGAAAAACTTCTTTGAGGACAAATCAGTTGAACAGAAATTTGATTGAAGTTTTACAATTATGTATTCACTCATCCACTTACTCATTAATCCATTTACCTATTCAACAAACAAGCAATAATTAGCCATAACTCCGTGAGGCACTGTGCTAAGTGCTGAAGAAGATAATCATAATGTCTTGTGAGGCAAATAGACATATAGAGATAACAGCATCATACTATAATTATGCAATCAAAGAGATATGGATGTGGAAGCACACCAAATAGGCATTTGACCCAAAAGCATGGAAGCCAGGAAGATAGAGTACTTCTTTAAGTAATACATCTTTCAAAGGAGTCAACTGGAGAAACTACATACTTATTCAAATGACATTTATGCAAATGCTATTGCTCAAATATACCAGGAGCTTCCCTTTTGCTATTGTGCACATAAGAGCACAGTTCCTGGCCCACAGACTCTACATTTGTTGAATTAAAATTGTTTTAAGATTCCCTTATGAATCATGTAAGAAAATCTTTCTTGCTATTTGCTACTCCTCTTTTTTTGAGCCAAAATGATGATTCATCCCCCTGTTTTTCAGACTTGGCCCTGAATATTTTTTGCTCCCCCCGTCAAATTTATCCTGAAACAATGATTTGCCATTATTGAGGAGACTCAAAAGAATACCTTGTTCACTTAAAAGGAGTGTGGAAAATACTTTTAGCAGTAAGCAAGTATGAGTGCAGGGCCTCTCGGTGACTCATTAGCAAGAAGAATCATTAATTTGGATGTTTAATTGATGTTACTCTGTTTTTTGAAGAAGCAATGGTATTACTTTACAGTCATGCCATGTTTTTCAGATGTCTATTAAGTTGAGTCTGGTGTCATTTGTGCCCATGTTCTCAAATATCTTCCATGCTAGTGATTCCTTCAATTTTATCTTCCACTTTAAACTTCTGCCTGATTTCTTCTTTTCTGTACCAGAAAGTTTCCTCAAACTCTAAAATTCTCTTTTCCCTAAATTTAGCTAATTTTCTCCTCTAATCCCTACTTAATAAATGATATTATTTACCAGCTTAGTTGGCTAAGATGAAAATATGGGGTTCCTTCTGTATACCTGCTCCCTCAACATTCAGAACAAATCTCTCAACACATCTTGTTGATTCTACTTTCAAAGCACATCTTTAGTTTTCAATCACCCTCTCCCACAGTAATTGCCTTGATTCAGGATTTTATTAATATTTTGCTAGATTATTGTCCCTTCTGCCTGAAATGATCTCACCCACCTTGGCTACCTAACTCCTAAACACATTGTTCATCACTCAGGTTAAACTCATCTCTTCTGTAGTCCCTAGCATCTTGCTCATGCTTCTGTAGTAGCCTTAGCCACATTGTAATATTATTCATTTAATTTGGTCTTCAATTTTCTGTTTTCACAGCTTACATGGCATTAGATTCATTCATTCAACAAGTCTATATTAAACATGGAGCAGACATTTTGGTAGATCCTCTTATACAAAACAGACATGATCTTAGACCTTGTGGGGCATATAATATAGTGAGAGAGATGCACAACAAAATAAAAAATTACAGTAAAGTATAATGAGCATAATGATAGGTAGATGACAAGCATACATGAAAATATATGATGTAATGAATGATATGGAGTTAAAAAAAAGTTTTTCCTGAAGCAATAACATTTAATCTGAGAACTGAAAGATGAGCTAGAACCAGCCAGAGTAAGGGAAAATAAAACAAAGAGGGAAAATATTCTATTTAGAGGAAATAACATGTGCAAAGACCCAGAGATCACAAAGAAAGGCCATTGAAGGAGCTGAAAAAAATATCTAATGCAGTAAACATCTGTTGTATAAATAAGGTCTGGGGACATGAGTCCATCTTTTATGCTGAATTTTCTGAAGAACATTGAACCCTTTTTGGTTTAATGTACAGCAAAGTTTTAAAATAGTTTGTGGCTTTCCCTGTGTTGTTAAACAAAACCCACCTATTTCACTATTATTTGACAATTCAATTTGATGAATAATGTTAATAATTGCATTGATGTGACAGTCATTTGTTAGTTGCCTCTGTTCACATCCACTCCCACCTCTCTTCCTTGTTAACAAAACCTGAGTTGTTGGGGTGGCAAAGTGCTCTCTGCCCAGGTAATTGGCTATGATTGCTCTATAGTCGTGCTTTCCAATAAGAAAACCTCTAGTCACAAGTGGCTATTGAACACTAGGCTACAACTGAGGCTAGTTCAAATTGATGTGCTGGAAGTACAAAACACACACTGGATTTCAAAAACTAAGTCTAGCAAAAGAAAACAATGAGAAATATATCTCAATAATTTTTATATTAATCACATACCGAAATGATATTTTGAATATGTTGGGTTAAAATATATTATTAAAATTAATTTACTTGTTTCTTTTTACTTAAAAAATATGCCTGCTAGGAAAATTACATACATGACTTGCATAACACATCTACTGGACAGAGCCATTCATAACAGTATTTTTTCTCCATTTCCCTTATTCAGCCTCTCTTAAAGGTAAGGGTGGCTGTATGACCCAATTGTGGCCAATGAGCAAAATTCTTATTCTCCTGGAAGGTCGTTTTTTGTTTTTAATTTGTGAAAAATTTTTACTTTGTTAAGAAGGAACTGAAACTGCGCCACTCTTTTTTTTTCCAACTTCTTCTGCCCTTGAATTGTGGACATGATGGCTAGATCTACTGCAGTCATTATTTAAAACCATTTCTTAATGGCTTAATATTCATGGGAGAAAGGCCAAGAGAATCACAGGGATTTTTGTCTGAATATGGTGGCGATGGTTGCAGAACAATATGAATGTATTTAATATGATTGAACTCTGCATTCAAAAATGGTTAAGCCAGTAAATTTTATGTTCAATGGTTTTTAGCACAATAAGAAATTGAAACAACAAATAGAAAACACCAACAAAACTGAATAAATGACACATAATTTGAAAGCTATGAGTAAAACAAAAATAATCCTTGCTTCCATTGAGTTTATAATCTAGCAGAAAGAAATAGACAATATGTAATTGAATTATTCATATATTAGAAGGTAATCAGTACTATAGACACAAAAAGAAGAACAAGATAAGAGGGATTATGCATCCTGTGGTGGGCCGATATTTTTAAATAGGATTTTCAGAGTAGGCTTTACTAGAGAGGTGACTTGAGCAGACACATGGCGATGATGGGATAAGCCACATGTGTATCTGGGGAAAAAACATTCTAAGGCAATGGAAACAGCCAGCGCAAAAGTCCTACCATAGGAGCATGTTGAAGAGACCACAAGGAGGCCAATGTGGCTAGAACAGCATGAGTGGGCAGGAGAGTGGAAGGGGGCATTGGAGGGAGAGTGGGAGGAGTTGAGGTCACAGAAGTAAGGGAAGTTCAGATCATACAAGTTTTGGGGGTCATTTAAAGGACTTTGATTTTTATTTTAAGGGAAGTGGAAACTGTTGCAGATTTTAAGAAGGGTAATGACATCATGTGACGTGTTTTAAAAGGATAATTCTGTGTGTAGAGAACAGATGCAATAGGGCAAGAGGAGAAGCAAGGAGACCTGTAAGGAGGCTTGGACCAGAGTAGGAGCAGTGGAGATGATGGGAAGTGATGAGATTTTAAAGACTATTTTAAAGTTAGAGCCAACAGAATTTACTGAAAGAATAGAGTTGGGACAAAGAATAGAGGAGTCAAGGATGACCTCAACATTTTTGAGGTGAGCACCTGGACAGATGGATTACAATATGGGAGAGAAGTTTTTGTTTTGTTTTGTTTTGTTTTGGTGGTGAGGTTTGAGAGGGTGGAAGCAGAGGTTCAGTTTTGAGCACACTCAGTTGGCTCT
The DNA here is from genome assembly GCA_039655065.1 of Glossophaga mutica. NCBI lineage: Eukaryota > Metazoa > Chordata > Mammalia > Chiroptera > Phyllostomidae > Glossophaga > Glossophaga mutica. The sequence continues at coordinate 84,456,686 of CM077304.1, forward strand.
ATTAACAGTTACAATTCATTTTTTTTTAAGTTGCACAAGTGAGGGCCTTGGAAACTATGAGTCAGTAATATAGCATCTGTCACATAGTATTGGCTCAGAGCAGGTGTGTTCTTTTAGACATGGAAGGAAAAAGGAGTGCAGGATTGTAAGCACTCTGTGATTGACTCATGCTTTTCATGACCCTCATTTGTGCAATTGAATAAATTTGACCATAATAGTAACACAGCTAACAATCATTGAGTTCTTACTGTGTACTAGACACATGCCATGTTAATTCATGCCTATGTGTATAATTGAAGGAAACATTAAATTTCACTTAGAGGCTACTGAAATAAAAGGTGTAATTTTTTTCTCCATCCAAATTCATGGAACCCTGCCTTCTATCCTTGGATTCCAGGTTAAGAACCCTGGAATACTTTAAAGTTTATAAACACACATTTGCATACATTATTCATCCTTACAAAAATCTTATGGGGGTAGATTAGTGAGGTTGTCCTTTTCATTTTCAGAGGGCTACAGTGGTTTGTGTGTGTTACAAGCTGTTGTCAGCTCTGGCTTCTGGTGACCCTACAAATGAGTAATGTCCACAATGTCCTGGACTCAACAGCTCCGCTCCGCTCCTGTAGACTCATGCCTATGGCTTCTTTTATGGTGTCAATTTATGACATATTTAGTCTTCCTCTTTGCTTACTTTCTTATATTTTTCCCAGCGGTCTTTTCTAAAGAACCCTGCCTTCTCATGATGTGCCCAAGACAGGACAGCTTCAGTTTTGTCATTTTTGCCTCCAGCAACGTTTCTGGTTTATTTTGCTTGAGTTGTTAAATAAGGACCCAGTTTTTCGACATTTGGTTCTGCCTTATTTCCTACTTTTATGTTTCAATCACCAATAATTATCAGCATGTCTTATTATTTTATCAACTTCTTGGATACTTGAGTAAAAGCTTTCAATTTCATCTTCTTCAGCCTGTGTAGTTGGAACATAGACTTGAATGATGGTTATTCCATAGGTATTAATAATAGGTATTAGTAGGTATTAATGGTTAATAATAGATATTCCTAAAAGTCTGATTAATATTATTTAGTCAGATGTTGCATTGTACCACTTAACTGCTGTGCTACATCTTGCCTCAGTAGTAAAGAGTGGCTTGCTTAAGATTAAAAAACAAAACAAAACAAACAAAATAACAAAAAACTCCACCATTTTGAGATTCAAGGTTCTCTGACTTCAAGGTCAACAATTTTCCACCACCACCTTGCCATTCAAGTTTTTTATTTAGAACATTTTTAAGCCTAAGAAAAACTTTGAGCCCTGGCTGGTGTAGCTCAGTGGATTGAGTGCGGGCCTGAGAACCAAAGGATCGCGGTTCGATTCCCAGTCAGGGCACATGCCTGGGTTGCGGGCCAGTTCCCAGCAGGGGACACACAGGAGGCAACCATACATTGATATTTCTCTCCCTCTCTCTCTTTCCTACCCTTCTCCTCTAAAGATAAATAAATAAATAAATAGAAAAATAAATAAAATATTTAAAAAAAAAAAAAAAAGAAAAACTTTGAATTGTGCAATAAACAGTGTATACCCTTTACCTAGATCACCAACTGTTGTTTTGTCAAGTTTATGTCTTTACACATGTGTGTGCATATACATAAAAGGCCTCTTGGTGACCTATTTGAAAGTAAGTTGAAGACCTCCTGTCACCTCCTAGTATGTGTATATTTAACCTGTACTTCTTAAGAGTAAAGACATTCTCCTACATAACAAATCTTTTCACAAAGAATAGTAATTGAATAACATTATCTAATAAACCCTTTATATTTAAATTTCCATAACTGTCTCAAATTGTCTATTATACCTTAACTTTTTTTCTGTCTAGGAATCAATCTAGAACCAAACATAACATTTGAAAATTGCATCTTTAATCTCTTTTAACAGAACAGTTTCCCCATTTTTTATTTTTCATGTTATCTTTTTTGAAACAGGTCAGTTGCCATGCAGAATGTCTCAAATTCTATATTTGTGTGATTGTTTTCTCACAATTAAATTTAGGTTAAAATATTTTTGGCAGGAAGAGTACAGAGGTGAATGTCACATTGCTCCACTGTTGGTAATGCTTAGTTTATTCCATTAAGATGGTGTCTGCCAGATTCCTCCATAATAAAGATAAATTTTCCCTATTTTTTAGAAGGTTTTATTTATTTCTTTTTAGACAGAGGAGAAAGGAGGGAGAGAGGGAGAGAAGCATCAGTGTGCGGTTGCCTCTCATGTGCCCCCTACTAGGGACCTGGCCTGCAACCAGGCATGTGCCTGACTGAGAATCGAACCACTGACACTTTGGTTCACAGGCCGGTGCTCAATCCACTGAGCCACAGCAGCCAGGGCTAAACTTTCCCTATTTTAATCAATAAGTTATCTGTGCAGTAATACTTTGAGACAAAGTTTTCCACATTCATTGATGATAATTGCCTAAATAAGTTAATACACTGGTGGCTACAAAACACCCATTATGTCCCTATGCTATCTGTAGACCAGGAATCTTCTCCTCCTAAAGTTTTATTTCCAATACACTGAGACCACTGTATCTAGTATATTTCCCTGTGGACATGGGCCATGAAGTGATGAAGGAGCAGGAAGTGAGCCATGGGATCAGATAGCAGATAGGTAATCACTGTTTTCCAGCAAGTCCAGGCAAAACATATTATTGTGAAGTGAAAGTTTCAGTTCTGTAATTCTTGGGTGGTTACAGTTTGTGTTTTACATAATTTAGCCAACTTCTTCTTCGAAATAATTTTTTGGAAGGAAAAAGAATTAAGGCAACATACATAGAGTGGCGCAAAAGTAGGCTTACAGTGTGAGTATGCAAAATAATTCATTATTATATTATTACTTATTAATTATTGTATTATTATTTTTTAAGTACTTTTTTTTCTTTTAGATTTTATTTATTTATCTTTAGAGGGGAAGGCAAGGAGAGAGGGAGAGAAACATCAATGTGCGGTTGCCTCTTGTATGTCCCCTGCCGGGAACTGGCCTGGCAACCCAGGCATGTGCCCTGACTGGGAATCGAACCACGATCCTTTGGTTCACAGGCCCGTGCTCAATCCACTGAGCTACACCAGCCAGGGCTAATTATTGTATTATTTTTGTACAAACAACTGTAGACCTACTTTTGCCCCATCCTGTATTTGACATAAATCTATTTTAACCCCTTGACTATTGTTATCTATCTTCTTTGCTTTCTTTTTCTTCCCTCTTGTTCTCTAGTCTCTTCTTCTCTTTCTAAAAACCTTTTTTCTTTTTCAAAATCTGCTTAACATTTCTGCCTGAAATTTCTATTTTCTCTATTTACCTTTTCCAATTGACCAGTCTCTAATTTTTTCTTCTAGTCTGTCCCTCCTGACTTTCCAGATAGAATGAGGGCTTCAGAAACTATAAGGTAACTAAATGATGACATAGGATGCCCTAAGTTCAGCTCTTTATATAATAAAATATCTGATTTTAGAAAATCATCACTTAAAAATATATTCTCAAACAACCTGTGATGGATTTAGTTGTTTCAGCAGTACTCTGGTTATTTTAAAATACATTATTTTGTCAACCACACCCTTTCTCCTTCTATAACTGAAAAATAGGAAGCTTTTTTTCTTTTTCTTTTTATCTTGGTAGTTTCTAACCACATTTTGGCACTGTAGTTTCATGTAAGCAGTTGTTGATAATCAACTGGTAAGTGTTGTTGTGTACTGAAGTTATGCATATGAGTGTGAAAATGAGTAAAACCACATTTGAGAGAATGTACATTGATTGGACTCTCCAAACATCAAGTTCCTATGGCAAGAAAGACAAATAAATTTTCTCTAATGCACTCACCTATTCTACAAACAACACTTTTGTTGTTCAGAGATTGCCGTCATGATTTATTTTGTAATTTAAAATAAAGTAAAGATTAAAATGTTTTTTTCCATCCACATGCTTTAATTATGGGTTTTAAGAGGCCCCACAGGCTCTACCAATTCTCTCCTGAATAATTTACAACTTGAAATAATGATAGTACTATAATATGGGGCATAGTTTTAAATTGATAAATGGAATTTTGCTGACCGATATGATTTTAAATTTTCTCGACCACAGTTAGGGGTAAGGCTCACATGCAGAATGGGAGAAGGCCTCCTGTAACGGCAGCACATGAACCTGCTTGTCTGTCTCTTTGAGTGCTTTCCAAAGAAAGAGCTGAGGGAGACTTTTGCTCTGCCCCAAGGACACCCCTGGTCCTATGCCTGCCATGTTTGTCTAGATAAGAAAGCTGTTTTCTTCCAAATGTTAACCCAATCCTTACGTAAACCTTCTGAGGCTAGAAAAGGTTTGGGGGGGGGGGGGAATATATATATATATATATATATATCTTTTAGAAGAATAATGTGTCTGAAGATCTGCTTCGAAGCCTGTTTAAGATAAATCAAGTTAGTTGACTCTGGAAATTATTCTTACTGAATTAGTCAAACACAAAATTTATGTTAAGAAAATGGTGGCAACTGCATTCTGTAGAATTTATTTTGGAAATTAAAATTTGATGACTCTGTACTAGAAGTTGAGGCTTAAACCGGATAGCTATTAAAGGTTCCTTCAAATCTTATAGCAATAAAATTTCAGTGTAATATGTTTACAAGATCTCTTTTTTTTTTCAGCCTGAAAGCTAACAAAACACTATGGATTATAGATTTTATAAATATGTAAAAAATAAATGTTGGAGTTAAAAATGTGTTATTTACTAATATAAGTACAATCTAAATGGGAATTAAAATGATGAGTTTAGTTACATGATATTTTATAGGATGGTTAAAAATGACATCAATTAAATTGAAAGATAATATTTTATTATAATCTAAACATTATTGGGTTTATGACTCATGTTTTGATTATCATTTTTGAAAGCATATTCTTATAGTCTTTCGAAATAAGAAAATCGAGAAAGCATTGCATATTTTCTGATGTCTAGGTCTTTGAAATCTGTGTATACACACTAGATTATACATTCCTTTGAGAGCAAGAACTGTAAGCCTTATTAATTTTTGTGGCCACTCATTTTTGGTACAGTGCCTGGAAGACTCTCAATAAATATTTGCCAAATACTTTGATAAATATGTATCAAGCCTATGAAAGGACAGGATATAGTCAGCAGAGAACAGTTTGGGAAGAGAAATAAACTGACTCCATAAGGAGACTAAAATAAGTTTGTGCCATTGTACAGTAAAATTTTAAAGGTCTCTGTCTAATCATGGAAGTCCTTATTGACTTTTTTCTCTATTAATGTCTCTTGATGACTTTTCATTTCTGTTGACTAGAATATTTATTCAATAACATGTTGGATATCATATAACTATTTTTGGTAGAAGATATTGCTGCAATAGTTTTTAGCATCTTGTAATCCTGTTGTGCCATGGAATCTCTTAGGTGAACATAGTGGAGAACCGATATTTGGAGATTAGTTGGAAGAGGTGTTAAAGGTGTTAGTTCTCTTGTTGGAGAGTTATGGAGGCCTATTTCCATAGGTAGAAAACATTGGAAAGGGTAGGTGGGTTTTAGGTTGAGCCACAGACACAGCTGGCACCAGGGATTCAAATGGCATCGCAAGTCCATGTTTTGTTTTGTTTTTATCTCTCGTGCATGTTAATTTTGTTTGTTTGTTTTTATCTCTTGTTGCCACTGAGATTTCTCTGTGTGACAGAAGACATATGTGTCAATAGCTCTTGAGTTTAACATATGACCCTGCAGCCATGTAGACTTCCAGTAATAAAAATCCCCAGAAAAGACTCTTGTTGGCCCATCTTGGGAGATTTTAGGGCCTGTTATGCATTGAATATGTCCCCACAAAAGGGATATGTTTTTACTCCCAGTACTACAGATCCCCCAGTGCAATTTAGTATGATTTGGAATTTAGTTAGGGTCAGTAAACTTGAAAATTTTGACACTGAAAATTTTCTATTGAATGAATTAGTTTGGACAGGAATTGGGTAATTAGAAATAACTTAAAAAGTAATTTGCAGATCATTTTGCCTAATTGATATCTATGTCTCAACTTACAAGTCACCACAATTACAGGGAAGTTAACAAACTTGCTTTGTCTAGGCAGGTAGATCTCTGTAGCAAAAATAAATATACGTGAGGGAACCAATAATGTTTAAGAGCCTGCCAATGAAAGATGATGTGGAGCAAAATGGTGGATTTGTGTCTCAGAGTGGTTGCCTGATTCTTTAATGACATAGGTTCTTTCACAGTTGTTTATTTATTACAGGTTCCAGTAGAGAAACAATGTAGTAACTACTGCTACCTTCTACCCTTTATCAGCTTAATCGATCTTCCTTATAAAGACTTGTATTCACCAGGTTAGACTTCATCAGTAAGATATTTGTGTCAGAGTGAGTAGATTGTCTTTCTTTGCTTATATTTTCTAATCTGAGAATATGATACCTAAGATTCTAGATTAGGGATTTGACAAACTATAACCCTCAGGTGAAATCCAGCCCACCATCTGCTTTTGGAAATGCAATTTATTGGAACACAGCATACTCATTCATTTACTTATTGTTTATGACTGTTTTCATGCTACAACAGCAGAGTTGGATGGTTGTGACAGAAAATATATGGCCTGCAAAGCCTAAAATATTTACCCTCAGCCACTTTATAGCAACAGTTTGCCAATTTCTGATTGTCTGAGGAAGGGAAAAAAAGGGTTTTTGTTTGTTTGTTTCTTTCTTTTTTAAATTAAGCCTACCATAAACAGACTTTTTAGTCTTTGGAGTAAAACATAATTTCCACATTACTAATGACCTGGTCTCCACATTTCTGAAATGAAATACGTGGTTTAAAATGCTTCATTGAACTCAATTTTTCTTATTTACAGTTGTTTATAATTAGTAGTTATTTTGCTCTTATAACTGCTTGTCTATTGCAAACTAGTTAGAGAACTGAAAAATGGAAACATTGTCCAAAGGCATCATGTGTTTGGATGTTTTCGATGCACTGTTTCTTAAAGCCAGGAAGATGTCTGCTCACCATCGGTGGCTTCATTTCCTTAGAGGAAATCACCTAGGACACATAATAGCAAGCTTGGTACATTCTTGTTGCTTAATAGATTAGTTGATTGATTTGAAAGAACAGAAATAATGAAGAAAGGTATTTCTATTAAAGATATGAATGAAACAAATCATTTATAATAATGCGATTTTAGAAAGTTACCTAATTTCTCTGCGCTTCAGTGACTTTCTATAAAATGGAGATAATAAAAGTACACGCCTCATAAGATTATGAGGATAAATGAGATGTTTCATTCAAAGCGTTTGACAGAGTATTTTGCATATAATTAAGACATAATACATTTAACTCTTATTAATGTTGGTATTTCTTCATCTCTTTTGTCCTCTGCCATATTTTACCTACATATAACATCATTGATTCACCCATTTTATTTATTCGTTCCTTGCTGTCTTAACTGGGTCCTTTAGAGAAACAGAACTAATAGAACATATATATATATATATATATACACACACACGAAATTGGTTTACACAGTTGCAAAGGCGGAGAAATCCCAAGGTCTGCGGTCAGCAAGCCGAGGACCCCAGAGAGTTGACGGTGCAGTTCCAGTCTGTGTCTGAAGGCCTGAGGACCATGAGAGCTGATGGCGGAAGTTTCAGTCAGAGTCCAAAGGCAGAAAAAGACCTATGTTCCACCACGAAGACAGTCAGGCAGAGAAAGCAAATTCTCCCTTACTCTTCCTTTTTGTATGGTGATTGGAAGTGAAGTGCTTAGAGGCCAGACAATTGGACAATTATCTACAGGTCTGGTGAAATTATCAAAAATGATGACAAAAGTGGTGATGGAGAGTTGGTGAGTCTTGTGCTAAATATTCCATGAAGTTCTCATTCTTCTTTGAATGTGCCATAGTATTCTTGTTTCTGGGACTTGTACATACTATTTCTGTTTGGAATATTCTCTCTCCTCTTCTCTGCTTGGAAAATTCCATTCATTCTTCCAGTTGAGGTGCCACTTTCTCTGAAAGGCCTGCACTGACTTCCCCCAAGGTTGCTTTTTCTTCATGACTGCATAGCACTGCATAACTCCTTCTATCACAACACTTACCATACCGTAGAGGGAACTTTGTTTAAAAATCTGCCTCTTCATGTACACTGTGATGTCCCATCATATAGAGATAACATCTTATGCATCTTTGCTTTTATTTAATACACATTTGTCAAGCAAATGCTTTCCTATTAAAATATGAGCAAGTTCAGGGCATTTTTATGTACCCCATACATACTACAGTATCCAGAAATAGTAAAGTCCCATTAAGTACTTACGGAATAAGTTCATTATTATTTTCTAAAGAAAAAAAAAAAAACAAATTCATTGACAGTTATTTTTTTTGAGTGTCCATAGTAGTCAAATACTTGGTAGCAGGAGCAACCCAGTTAACATTTGATTACAATAAAATATGGATCACATCTGAACTTTTCTATCTATAAATGTTTAAACCATACTAACTGACTAATACTAGGCAAATGGCAAGTTGAATCGAAGTGAACGTTTACAGTTAAACTTTAGGAGAGACTTGGAGGGATTTAGATTCAGAGGTTGGGCCAGTTTGCATTGGAAATATGCTTGGAATTTATTGCAGCTGCTGAAGGATAGCCTGCAGGTGTACAGATTGTGAAGCGACAGCTGTATGGTGGAGCAATTAAATTGAGGTAACTCTCCTTAGTGGTCAAATTCTCCTTATCAGGATCACTCTCTCTCTTTTTAAGTTTGTATGGCAATATCCTAATTTTCTCAGAAAAAGCTCACTAAAGAACTATTTGTGTTGCTTATATCAGAATTCTCAATCTTGTTTGTGCATTAGAATAATTTGTGAAGCTTTTTTCAAAGAAGGCCAGGCTGCATCATCCGAGATTCTGAGTCAGGAAGCATGGGTTTAAAGCTTCACAGGTGATTCTGACATAGAGCCAAGGTTGAGGACCACTGAAATGTGGTCAAATTCCAGTAAAAGATTTTATTGTGAATTATTTCTTCTTCAAAATCTAACATTAACTGAAATCTCCTGTGCTTATTAAACTACCTTAGTCCCCACGATTTGAGGAGGATATGTTCCAAGGCCCCCGGTGGATGCCTGAGACCAGTGACAGTGCCGAACCCTATGTAAACTCATTTTTTCCCTACACATACTTACCGATGGTAAAGTTTAATTTATAAATTAGACATAGTAAAATATTTACAACAAAAACTAGTAATAAAAAAACAATTATAACAATATACTGTACCGAAAGGTGTGTGATTGTGGTCTCTCTATCTTTCTGATAGCTGATCTGATAACAACAGAAGGGCTACGAAGTGCCTACCAGGTGGGGAGAGTGTACAGTGTGGAGATACGGGACAAAGGGATGATTCCCTTCTGGTGGGATGGAGACGGAAGCTGTGAGATTTTGTCACCTAGAATAGTGCATAATTTAAAACTTCTGAATTGATTATTTCTTAAATTTCCACTTAATATTTTCAGACCGCACTTGATGGCAGGTAACTGAAACTGTAGAAAGTGAAACCACGAATAAGGGTAAAATGCTGTTTTTTAAAATTTCAGGTTAAAAAAAATGTCAAACTCTTTTGTGGGAAGATCCCGATTATGTTATTAGTCATCCATTAGGAAGAAACTTTATTTGTTCTGTGGTGCTGTTCAGGTCAAACATGTTCATTTATGCGGATAGTTCCCTGAGCTTCAGTTCTTGCACTTCATGACTAAGCTGTTGATCATGGTCCTCTTCTGAGGTAAATGCTGAAGAACATGTCTGCCGAGGTAGAGAGACAAAATATAGCACTTGATACACTTATATGAAAAAAATCATACCCAATTTCTAAGTAATAGGTATAATATTAAATGTTTCAGATTCAAAACAATGTATCACTTATTTTAATCATTTTTAACCTCAGGAAGTACTCCTAAAGTTATCACAGAATGTGAGATAGTTTTGCATTCTGTGTTAAACGTAGATAAAAAAAAGTACTATGCCACTCTGAATTTTTCCTTTGTATCTTTGTAACATATACTTATCCAGCCCGCATTTTATTTTGCCTTAAAGTTATTCCTATTTTCTATATGTGCTTTTCCTCTTTTAAGATAGTGGTGTCCTTTCCTATCTTGTACCTTCTCCTTCTTTTCTCTTTTATTATTTTTTTTATCCTCACCCAAGGACATTTTTTCCATCGATTTTTAAAAAATTATATTTTATTGATTATACTATTACAGTTGTTCCATTTTCCCCCCTTGAGCCCTTCCACCCAGCATGCCCCATTCCTCAGGCAATTCTTACACTATTGTTCATGTCCATGGGTCATGTGTATAAGTTCTTTGGCTGCTCCATTTCCTCTACTGTTCTTTACATCCCCATGGCTGTTCTGTAACTACCTATTTGTACTTCTTACTCCCCTCACCTCTTCACCCTCCCCTACATACTCCTCCCATCTGGCAACCATCAAAATCCTCTCCATATATATGATTTTGTCTATGTTCTTCTTGTTGGCTTAGTTCGTTTTTAGATTCAATTGTTGATAGATATGTATTTGTTGTCATTTTATTGTTCATAGTTTTGATCTTCTTTTTCTTAAATGAGTGCTTTTAACATTTCATATAATAATGGTTTGTCGATGCTGAACTCCTTTAGTTTTGTTTTGTTTTGTTTTGTTTTTTTCCCTTATTTGGGAAGTTCTTATCTGCCCTTCAATTCTAAATGATAGCCTTGCTGGATAAAACAATCTTGGCTGTAGGTCCCTGCTTTTCATGACTTTGAATATTTCTTGCTAATCAAAGTTTCTTTCAAGAAATCAGCTGACAATCTTATGGGAACTTCCCACTGCTTTTCTCTTGCTCCATTTAAGATTATCCACCCACACCCTCATCTATATCCTTCCACTGAATATGGAGAAAGGAGAGGGAAGGGAGAAAAAGATGGAGAGAAACATCAATGTGAGAGAGTATGCACCCCAATCAGGGATAGAAGCCATAACCTAGGCATACGCCCTGACTGGAAATCAAACATGTGACCCTTCAGTTTGTGGGATGACACTGGTTAGGGCCTCTTCTCTTTTATAAGGACACTTTATAGCAGCTCCTCCTCCTCTTCTTCTTTTTTAAATATGTATTTAGAGTAGTTGCTAAACACCATCTTTAAAGCAGGAGACCTAGGTTTGACTCTACCTTCTGCAATCCACACTGTGATCTTACTCAGCCTCTTAGAGGCTCCATTTCCACACCATTATTATCCCTGTTGATGGTGATTATAATGGCTCCCAGAACTGTGAGAAGGAAGATACATCCAGATACCCCATATATATAATGCCTGTGCACAGTAGGTCCCTGATATCATCGAGTTTCTTTCCTTTTTTCTTTTGTAAAGAATCCTTAGAAATGTAGTTCCATGCAGGGTGACTGGATTTTTGGTCTTGTTCCTATAGCCTCCAAATCATTTGCAAAATTTTAAAACTTTCAAAATGTGCCCTAGGGTTGTAATCTTAAATTTATAAGAGGAAGTAACACATTTTTTAAAAGAGTCAAACTGACAATAGCTCCATAATTTCTTTGTCTCCAATTTAAGGAAACTACCTTAATTAGGTAGGACATAGCTTGTTTTCAATCAATGGGAAGCCATTTTACAAACATTATCAATTGCATTCCCATCTACTCCCAAACACATTCAAACACAGACCTACAAACTCCCTTTCCTATTTAGCCATAAGCAGCTCTAATCCTTGGTGTACCTTTGTCCTTTGCAATGAACAAACATTGGTCACTACATACAAAATAGTCTGATTTCTTTCTTAATGACTCTGTGTTCTCCTGAAAGAAAGCCTCACCATGCCTACCTTATTTTCATGGCCCTTCTAATTCTTCTCACACCATGCTGCTATCTTTTTCTTTACCCCATCTCAGTGTGGTTTGCTGAATTGAGGCCAAATTTCTTGCCTGATGTAAAGCTCTCTGAAACCTTTTAATCTCTTCTCCTTTGTCCAGCACTATTAGCTGCAACTTCTCAATGTAAACCTCCAACCCATGGAACCCCAGACTGGCCTGTACTTCACTACCTCCAGGAATATGCCTAACAACTATTTCATTTATGCTTGTATAGGTGGAATCCAGGCTTTTTTTATTTTAATTTTTTTATCCATACCTGAGGGCATGCTTATTAATTTTAGAGATGGTGGAAGGGAGGGGGGAAGAGAGAGAGAGAGAAACATTGATACTGGTATGAGAGAGAAATATTGACTGGTTGCCTCTGGTACACACCCAGACCGAAGACTGATTCCACAATCTCTCAGTTTACAGGAAGATGCCCAACCAACTGAGCCATACCAGCCAGGGCCAGGGCTTTTTTCATCTGCCTCTACACATTTTAGGAACACATGTAGGTCCAGCATCAGAACACATAACGTTTCAACTCTCCTCAGAAATTTTTCCTTTCCCACCAAAAAAAAAAAAAGCCTCAAGTATTTGTTACTTTTTAACCTGATGAATGTCTGCCGTCTTTTATTTTCACTCGGACAACTATGTCTTTCTTATTGTCTGCCTTGTTCAATAGGTTTTAAGGTAACATTTCTGTGAAAGTTTTGCCACAGCAATGAGTCTAGACCATTTAAGAGCAGAAAATATGTTTTTTGAGACAGAAAACTAGGTTGGGGTTTCAGCTCTGCAACTTACTAGCTATGACTTAAGGAAAATTATTTCAACTGTTCTTTGCTTGGCTGGTTGGTTTTGATTTTTAATCTCTAAAATTAGGACAGTAATATTGGCCCTATCCAAACTAGCACATAGCATTCTTATATATGCCAAATGAAACTTTATCATTGAAAAGACTTTGCAAATGGGGATAGCCTATACACACTTAAAATATCCTAGTTTTAATTTCCTTGTATCTGCCAAAACACTAACACAATGGTAACACCTGAGTAAGATTTTCTATAAACCCATAGAATTGAATTAAAGTAATATTACAGTAGCTGGTGTCTTTGATGTACTAACATAGACACATTCAATTACAGCATACTCATTCCTAGGACTGGGGGTTATTTTATTAGAAAGACACAAAGGAGTGAATATTATATACTTTTCAAGTTTCACTGAAGCATTCATAATAATATGGCGTGCTCCTATTCCCCCTGTGTTATGAGGTAGGCATTGAGCTTCCTCCTACTCTGTATGATATAGTTTCTTATTTGGACTAGTAGTAGGAAATCTGAGCTCTGTGTGACAGCAAAGGAGAAGCGAGGGTATACATGGATTCATCCTTGATGATTTAGTAACTTTCATGACCCTTTCCCGCTTCATGATACAATTATTTACATAAGCAATCACTGAAAACTAATAAAATTTGTCCTATGTTTGCATCTAGTATGTACAAGGAGTCAGATTAAATCCTAGGTAAAGTTTGAATGGAACCCCAGCCATTGATCATGCCACTAATGCTTTAATTTTAAAAGTACGACAAATGATTCGATTTTGGTGCCAGGCATAATACAGCATTGAAGACTGCCATGAATTCTGCTACTTAGGCAGAATACCCTCCACTGAAGCACTAATTGACAAAGAAGTAGAATGTTAAATAAGGAAGTAAAGTCAAGTCAAATTAAAATGAATAAGAGATATTTGGAATGCTGGCAAACGCGCTGTCGACTTTATTAGGTACCAGATCTTGATCCAAATTTGAAAATAGTGGAAATTTAAGGCCTAGATTTAGAGAAGTCCCATAGTTCTCCCAGATAGTTCTCTCATATCCCTCCAGATAGTTCTACAATTATTACCCCACATAATTAATGTTAAATAAAAAGGAACCATGTTGTTTCAAAATTCCATTAGTATGTCTGAATTAAAGAGAAGTTTTTTTAACTGAACAAACATTCTGAGAAAGTAGTGGATCAACATAGGACAATTGTTCTATCTAAAATAGGGTGAACCAAAATGATGCCATAAGGCCAACATCACCACTACCACCAACAACGTAGTATAAAATACAGTTAGAGCTGACTTTCCTCAAAAGTCATCGAATTCTTTCATCATAAGAATTTGACTCTCATCAGAATCTTAAAGTGGAAGCTCTGTGCTTCCTTGTTAATTCAGCCCTCCTTAGGCTTCTTGTGTTCCTTGGTCCCCAGCAATTATCCACCTCTCCATTTCCCTTGTCTAGTAGTCAAACAGTTTTGCTCATCATGTCCATTTTCCCAGGGGTCTACCATGTGACTAGTTATCAATTTTCAGACTCTACAATGGGCTATTGAATTAGTGTGTTACTATTCCTCTTCCTCCCTTTATATAATTTGCTTTTCAGTAGGATATAGTTATTGCATGATAAAGATATAATAATAATAATAATAATAATAGCTAATTTAGTGACATTTACTACATTTTCATGGCAAGCATTAGTTTAAACACTTTATACATATTAGCACATTTAATACATATACCAATTTTATGAGTTATATGCTGTTATTATATCCATTTTACAGATCATGAAACTGAAGCATGGGATGTCAGGTAGGTCATAAAATGAGAAGTGGTTTTGAAACCAGAAGTTGAACTTACAGTTCCTACTCTGAACCACTAAGCTATCCTGCTTAAATGTGGGGGCAGGGGGTATACAGTATAGAATGGGACATGTCTGCGCCTTGGAGTTAGAAATACCTGTTCAGCCCTGACTGGTGTGGCTCAGTGTGATGGGTGTCGTGCTGTAAACCAAAAGATTGTGGGTTGGATTTCTAGTCAGGGCACATGCCTCTCTTGTGGGCCAGGTCCCAGGTTGTCATGTGAGAGGCAACCACACACTGAGGTTTCTCCCCATCTCTTGCCTTCCCTTCCTCTCTCTCTAACAATAAATAAAGAAATTCTTTAAGAACAACAACAACTAAAAGAGAAATACCTATTCAAATCCTGTCTCTGCCCCTTCCTAGCTGTGTGGCTTGGGTAGAATATTAAATTTCTCTGAAATTATGAGAAGCTGCAGGGGTCCTCTCCGAGTTTCGCACTTGTACACACAGAGCCACTGTACAGTTGTGATGAATGGAAGGCAAGGTCACACTTCCCACATGGGCCCTCTGGCTGGCCAGCGGGCACCTCGGATGAGAGCTGTGCCCAGGCCAGCACCAGCGGCTCAGCCACCAGTGCCAGCTCCACAGTGTGCTGCGGGCTCACCTGCTGCTGCTCCCTGGCCACCAGGTCTCATGGCCCAGATGGCAGCTGCTGCAGCTGGTGTGGCTGTGGGTTTTGCTGTGGGTCATATGTTAGGTCATACCATTGCTGGGGGCTTCCGTGGAGAAAGTAATGCTGAGACCTCAAGGCCTGACATCATTCCAGGAGCCTCAGGAAACTCAGCTGGCATACCACCAGCAGCAGCAGTTTGCCCCACACCACTATGAGATGAAACAGTTTTTGGAGTGTGCACAGAACCAGAGTGACCTTAAGCTTTGCGAGAGTTTCAGTGGGGTGCTGGAACAGTGCAGACTTGCAAATGGATTAGCCTAATTGAGAAGTTCATAACAAAGAAATGGAAAATCATCTTTCATGACCAAGTTAATTTAGTATAAAGATATAATTGATAAAGTATGAAACTACCAGTCAAACCTCTCCTATCATTAACAGTTTCCTTGCCTCAGAATTGCAATGGAAAAGAGTGCTCTTACTATACAGATATTCACTGAGGTGGTATTGAGTTTGGGGCTGGGCAAATGTTTGTGTGGCCTCCTTAAACCAACTTTTGTGATGTTACTGTTTGTGAATCAATTAGAATAAAGTGATTTTCTTTCAAAAAAATAAATAAATTTCTCTGAAATTAATTTTCTAAGATGTAGAATAATGACAATAGTGCTTATATCAAAAGTTTATTGTAGACATAATTAAATTAATGCACATAAAGCACCTACCAACAAAGTATAAAACATTTTTTACATGTTTGAATGTATGACTGAATGGAAGTAGGGGAGATGCTTTTTGTGCAAAGGGATTTTACGCAACCACTCAGCTGGCCTTCTCAGCCTGCGAACAGAGTAGGTAAACACTTTTAACAGCGGCATCCGATGGGTCAGCAAGTGCTTATCTATCAGAGTTAGGAGAAGGTCAAGGGCAATGTGAATCCAAGATACAGAGGCAAGAGTTACCAAGCCTACAAACCAGAGGATACGCCAGTTACAGTGTGAGTGAGGTCCTCACATTGACACATATTTGTTGTTAGCCAACTGTTAGAAGGAGGTGATGAACTCATCAAGAACAGGTTGTTAATAGGAGGCTCTATCGTAAAACACAAGTGTATAGGATATACTTTCTCTACGTTTAAAGTTTATACTTATGTAGAATATAGAAAACACTGCAAATTTCTTTATATTTGACATATCAGGTAGAAAGTGAATTATAATTTTTTATACTTTTTCCATATGTTTCTCAACAGATAAAATTTGAGCATGCTTTTACTTTGTGTGGGTAATTCTTTTTAACTTTACATGCTAAAAGCAAAATCTATTCAGAAGCTCTGTTCATTCTAATTTTGTAAACATAAGAAAAAATGTTGCATGTAATAGATTGTCACATGCAAAGAACAATGTCAAGAAATTTACATTAGCCAATGGTGTCATGAAGACTGCATTCAGAGCTAACAGTTACTTCCCAAGTATTGGTTACTGAACTAACAGTACTTAAAATGTGTGTCTTTCAAAACCTGTAATGGATGAAATGAGTCTAGTTATTTTAAAGATTATTTAGAAAGAGTTAGCACCTGATACATGTCATTAATAGTTTACATTAGCTTCCCATAAAAGGGAGGATGCTATCCTACTTTATAAATAGGTCTTGTGGGAAAATTGCTTCTTCCCTAAGGCTAAACAATCTGACATACATTTTTAATGTAGGGATAGTCTAAGGCAATTTGAAAGCTAACCCAGGTTAAGTTGTAACATGCCAAACCCCTAAAATAACAAAGACTTTCATCATTCATGGTGTTTTACAGACTCATTACGGTTGGTCTCCATAGCTTATGGAATACAAAGAGAAGCTAGACAGCATACCAAAAAGACCAAATAATATTTCTCAAGAGTTATAAAGCAGATAATAGCTAAGTAGCATAAAATGACATATAGGAGAGAATATTTAGGTATAAATTCTAACAACATTAAACATGAAAATTATAAGAGGCAGGTGACAGTGATTACCAGTTCCATTTCTAATTCATTAAGGATGGAAAAGGAAGTGGTTTGAAATTGCAGTAAGGGAGATTTAGGTTAGATATCAGAAAGAACTTCCTAACTATGAGGGTTGCTGGTCACTGAATAAAAGATATATCACATTCTTAAGAGCTCCTTGCAGACATTAAGAATGGGACATAAACTTGTTCCCTGGGGAAGGCTTAAAGGCAGTCTGAACCAATTGTAGTGACTCTGATAAGATTGTATTCTGAAGGTATTTTTTAGATTCATCAAAGGGAAGTTGATCTTCATGTGCGTGTGTGTGTATGTGTTTAAAAGTGAATGAGGTAACTCATGATTACAAAATAAAGCAATGGATTCCACCATAGTGACAAAACTATGTGGCATAACAAAACTCAGATTCCTTATGAAGATGCAGAGTGATAAAACAAAGTCAGAAATACTTAGTTTATGGAGATTAAGTGTTGTCCTTGAGATTAAATGAAGCAATGCACTGATAGGACCATTCTTTTTTGTGAAAATAAGAAAAAAAATCCTATATGAATCTCCCCTCTTTGCCCTGCCTTGAAAATATCATTTAAAAACTACAGATTTGTAAATTAAACAGAAAATTATAATAATCCTTAAAATAAAAAGTCAGGGTGCAAAGCATATCAGTTAGAACTCAGCTCTTCCACTTCCCTTGCTTCCAGATAAGGAAACAAAAACGCAGGGAAGCTGAGTGGATTGTTTAGGTCCACTTGCTAATGGCAAGGCCCGGATAGAACTTCAGTAGCAGCTATGGCACACTGCCCAGATGCCTCCCCCACCTGTCCCACTTGATGGGCTCATTCTGTGCGTCGACAGCTGGAAGTGTTGGTTGCTGAGACAAACAGCCTGTTTCCTCTCCAAGAATTCCTTCTTTCTCTGGGCATTGTCCTCTGCCAAAGGGAGCTGCTTTGTCCAAGTCTATGCACTTGGGGATAGCCTACATTCAGTGACTGAGTGGAGTGGGGCTGGAGAAAATTCAAAGGGCCAGACTCTTCGTCTCAGTTCAGGACAACTGAAAAGGGCCATTCCAGCTCCAGTGTTCCCCGAGGGCTCAGTTGAGGCCTTTGTTTCAAGTGCATTGCAGTTCAGTTCTCTGTCTGCCCAATCCTAGTTCTGCTTCACTTATGAAAGACAAAAGGAGCTTCCTGGATGCTTGTGTTTCTTCCTGTGCCATCACTGCTGTGGAAGAAGATAGGGGAGGGAAGTAGTTACTGGAAGAGTTCAAACTGAAAGCGAAGCAGTAGATAGAGAAGGCAAAAAGAGGAAGTGAAACCACGTTACTTCCTTTTCCTTCACTCAAGCTCCACTTGTACACAGAAACTGAGAGGAGCAGATGAACCCAAACTTCTTCCCAGTTGGAAGGTGATCTGACTTCAGTGTCTCCCGCATCTCTTTCTTTTCTTTTCTTTTCTTAACCTCCTAACTCATTTCTTCTTCTCTATCCATCCTTCAAATTTATGTAAACTACTGGACAATGTGAACATGTTCAATTGTTAGTTTTGAATTTTAAATGAGGAGTTAGACTTTCTAGCCCTAAGAGGATGATGACCTCAGCTTTTGTTTTGATCTAATCCTATTTTTGGAAAGATCCTACGAACATATCCTCTGTATTCACAGCTACCAGCCAGCAATACCCGGTGCATCTGTCCTCCAGGGTTCCTTTACATCCTGAATGCTGATCCTCTTGGTTATGATAATAGCTGTACTACTGTATAGAGAGGTAGCCTCTAGTCACACATAGCCATTTAAATTTAATTACGATTAAGTTTGTTAATTACATTAATTGGATGAAATTAATTAAAATAAAAAATAAGTTTCTCAGTTGCACTAGCCACACTTCAAGGATTCAATAGCCACATGTGGCTAGTGTCTATCATGTTGGACAATTCAGATATAGAATGTTTCCACACTGTAGAAAGTTTTATTGGACCACACTGTTAAATATGAAGTCTTCTGAGTATGGTCCTGACCATATTTTGCCCTATGTGGACAGAATGACTTAGGGTTACACGATTGGACTGAAGGTCTAGATCAAGCCAAGTTTTAGGCTCCACCAGCTTCCTAAAACAATTTAGCTTCAGTGATCAGTTAGAATGTCAGTAATCATTTACCGTATCCTAATCATATGGAGATAAGCTACTAAGCCATGACAAGTTGAATAGGGAAACTGAGACAGGTAGTTAAACAAGCATTTTGCAGCCCCCTAGTAAATATAGATGCTGAGAAGTTTGCATCCAGCTAGTAAATTTTATCTTCCCTAAACCAAGGACACTTAAGAGTAAATGCTTTACACTTCTCCCAAACCTGAGGATAAATGGCTGAAATCACCCTACTCAGGGAGATGGCAGAAATCAATTAGTGTCATTTGACTGTCACACCCAAGGACAGATGAAGTTAAGGGAAAAAAATCTCATGTTGGCACTTCAGCATGAAGCTGATGAATATTCTACTGAGATCCTCCATGAAGACCTTACCTAAACTCCTAGCCTTTAACCCTCAAAATGAAGGTCTTCATGTGTGTTCTCCTTGCAGGAACATACCTGTACCTTTCTCTTCCCCCTCACCCACTTCTTTCCCCACAGCTGTGCATCTCCAAATCCTAAGGGACCCCATGAGTAATGGAACCAGGGAGTAATGGGCACCAGCAGCTTCTCCCAGTCCCCCCCACCCCGACCCTATCCCCAAGGTTCCCTTTTCTCTGACTTCTTAGTGAGCTAAAGCATCCCCACCAAGGCTCATTTCTTTCCTATAACATTTCCAGAGAGCCAAGGCAGCCCATGTAAGGTCTTTTGTTGCTTTCAATATCCTAAACCCTTCCTTGTTTTCCTGTCCTCAGCTTTAACAAATGTCCCCTAAAACTAACCTGGACTCGTGTTGTGAAATCGTTCTAGCACCACGTCAAGAACCCACATGCTATCCACCAGCCCTAGGCAAACTAGCTCAGGGCCAGGTCCCTTTCCCAGTAATAAGAGTGCCTTCAAAATGAACTTTGTCCCTTCTCTTTTCATTTTCGTTGCCACCATTCTAAATAATCATGATAATACTGACAATTAAAAATTACTATTTTTTCCCAAGTTGAAAGAATATAACTACCTCCATGTTCTTTGTGGCATTATTTACAATAGCCAAGATTTGGAAGCAGCCCAGGTACCCATCAGTAGATAAGTGGATAAAATAGCTATGACACATTTATACGGTAGAATACTAGTCAGCTGTAAAAAAGAAAATTTTACCATTTATGATAGTATGGATGAACCTGAAGAACATTATGCTAACTGAAATAAGCCAGTCAGAGAAAGACAAATACCATATGATTTCATTAATATGTGGAATTTAATGAACAAACTGAACTAACAAGCAAAATAGGGACAGACTCAGAGAATAGGCTGACAGCTCTAGATGGGGGTTGGGGGTGGAGGGATTGAGCAAAAAAAAAATAAATAAAAAAAATAAGAGAACTCATCGACATGGACAACAGTGTGGGAATTTAAGGGGGCGGAGAGGAGGGTGGGTGGAAGTGGAAGAAGGTATGGGGGATAAATGGTCATTGAAAAAATACAATAAAAATAAACCATTATTGATTAAACTAAATACATTTGCATGAGGTGAATTCTCCTTTCCTAAAAAAAAGTTACTGAGTGTTTTCTGTGTGCCAGATACTATGTGTTTCTCATATATCATCTCATTTAATTATCACAACAATTCCATGAGGTCTGCCTCATTTTACAGATGAGAATCTTTGAGTAATCAGGTGTCTTTCCCCAGGTAAACAGATGGTAAGTGGCAGAGCCAGAGTTTAAACCAATATTTGTCTAACCTCAGAGCCAGTCAACTGTTAGATTACATTGCCTTCATCCTCACAGACTCAGATAGTTGGAAAGCATCTGGCAGCTTACCTGCTCCTGAAAAACTGCTCTGGAAAATGGCAGTTTCGCACAGTATTTTATACATTACAATCAAAAGAAGAGGTATAAGGGT
Organism: Glossophaga mutica; assembly: GCA_039655065.1. NCBI lineage: Eukaryota > Metazoa > Chordata > Mammalia > Chiroptera > Phyllostomidae > Glossophaga > Glossophaga mutica. The sequence continues at coordinate 84,477,910 of CM077304.1, forward strand.
GTTAAATGACATCCATTAGTAATAGATTAGGGAGGTGGGAGCAAGCAAAGTACGGGGGAAGCCTTTCAGATTGGATGAAAAGGTAAAATGAGAGACATGTACTTCTTTTACATAGGTGGGTACGGGATAGTTAACAATCAAAAGTTAACGTAATAACGATAAGAATGAGGGGATTTGTGGTCTCTGGTGTGGTGGTTATGCCCCAGGGGTTTGGAAAAAAGGGAAATTACCTGACATTCCAAAGGTATGTTGCCATAAATGCAAAAAAAAAAAAAAAAAAAAAAAAACCCAAAAACCAAAAACAAAAAAAACAACAATAGACTCAATTAAGGTAAAGATTGACTTTTTGTTACAGAAGATTCTAACCTATGACATGCCTGCAGCCATGACCTGCTTTTAGTTAATAAGTTTTAATTTCAGACATGCCGTGTGGTCACTTTATGTCTCTGAGTTTGTAATGCTGTTATGCGCAGGTCTCCCCTGAGCTTCTCAGGTTTCCTATGTGGCCCCTTCTTGTCCACACTTTAGTTTTATGATTTATAAAAGTGTGTAATTTATTTCAGAATGCCTAAGCTGATGACTTTTACATGTCAGGATTTTCAAGAGATATGTCTATTTTATTATTACTATTCTCAGATACGATTGATCACGGCCAGGCTTTTAGAGTCCTCTCATTCAGCATGCAACTAACCACAGCTTAGTGTCCATCTCTTTCCAATGAACATCTTCTGCTTCTAATCTCATACTTTAGGAATGTGTTTTTTTTTTAAGACTTTTAAGACTGCAGGCTGGGCCCCACAATTGTTTGTTTAATCACATATTCCCTTCAACTACCTAATGACACTTTGTACTTATTAATGGCTTACTAAACTACTAGTTAACTAAAATCACACTAAAATAAATTTTAATTATGCTTCAAAATTCCACCAGCAAGAAAAAAAGGCTAGAAATATTATTTTCTAGGAAATACAAAATGATCAGTCCTGTCTCAAATGAATATTAAGATTTCAGTATCAAATTGCTAAGGACACCTTTTAAGAACAATTGTTTTGAGATAACCTACATGTACCACAGTATAAACTTCCTTTAGCACTCAACGTATGAAGAAATATATTTCATTTACAGCTCTAGCTGTAAGTATCCAATTGCTGGCACATATACTTTCAACACTGTATAAGCCTTTGAAGAAATTACATCAACATTATTAGAAGTGCAACTACTTTTGCTTCTCAGTAGAAGCTTTGGAAAACGCATTAATTCCCCAAGAATATCAGCTTTAAATATAGCTAAAGGAAGTATGGGTTTATGTGTGAGTAGAAAGAGAGGGAAGATGGGAGAGAGTAGACATTGAGTTCCCTTTTAGAAAAAGCATTGTTCTATTGGAAGAACACTGATTTAGGTTTGTAGTAAAACAATTTTGGTATTTGAGTCCACTCTTTGCCCTCTGCAAATCTTTTATTCTCTGACCTTTATCCTTCTCATCTGTAATATGTAGACAATGATAACTGTGGAGGGCAAATGAATGACCATCCCCTCCGCCCCCCCGCAAAGATGTCTATGTTCTAAGGCCTAGAACCTGTGAATATGTTATGTCACATGATGAAAGGGGCTTTGCAGGTGTGATTAAAGGTATGCATCTTGAGATATGGAGATCATCTTGGATTATTCTATCACATGGGCCCTTCAAAGCAGGAACATTTTCCTGGTTAAAGTCAGAAAAATGATAGATGAGGCAGGAAAGATTTGAAATGTGTGAGAGACTCACCTAATGGCTTTGGTGGAAGGAAGAGGCCATGAACCAAGGATTGGGGCAGCCTCTAGAAGCTGGAATGGCTCTTAATTGACAGCCAGCAAGGAAATGAGGATCTTGTTTCTACAACTGCAAGGAACTAAGTTCCGCCCACGACAGACTGAACAAGGAAACCAGTTCTCCTCTAGAGCCTGCAGAAAGAAAGAAAGCCCTGCCGACACCTTGATTTTAGCCTGGTGAGACCCTTGTTGGATTTCTGACCTACAGAACTGTAAGACAGTATATTTGTATTATCTAACTCACTAAATTTGTGGCAATTTGTTATGTGCAATAGTAAACTAACACAATAATACTATTTCATCTGCCTCACGTGGTTGTGAGATAATGTGTGTAAAAATGCATTGTGAATTTTAAAGCAGTATACACAGACTGTTATCTGTGTATTATCTGTGTATCTATAAATATTCTTAGCATTATCAGGCTCTATCTTGCTTTTGAATTGCTAACTTTTAAAAGGATAGTCTTAGAAAATAATAACTTATAAGATAGTCAAATATGCAATATAATTTCATCTGTACTATGACCCTATGAAATAGAAAGCATTATGCTGTGGGACCTGACCATAAATTTGACCCTGTTGGATTTTATAAGATTTATATTTCTTTTTAATAATTAAAAATATTTTAATTTTAAAATTTTTATTGAGGTATAATTGACATATAGCATTGTATTGGTTTTGGGTAAGATTTATATTTCTAAAGGTTTATCTACCTTTATGAAACAGTATGGGAAAAGTTTAGAAATGTAGTTCCAGCACCAAAGTACTATGAGAAAATGATTTTAAGTTTTTCTTTGCTCTGTTTTGATCACTAAAGAAGAAAATAAAACAAGTTATCAGAGAGAAAGAGAGGCAGCACTTGAAGTGATTAAGCTATTATCCACAGTGGTGTTCGTGATGATATGCACAGTTTACCTTTAGATCTTGGCTTGGGAGATCCCTCCTGCTGAATTGTGGGCTGTGATTAGACACAGGTCCCAGTGAGCTCTTCTACTCTGTGCACACTCTGTGTGATGAGAAAAATTAGAGAAGAATGCTCAGTTTGAAGAGGAGGCTTAAGGCACACAGCTTTGGATTTTGAAATCCCAAGCATATCTCCATGAAAGAAAATGATCTTTGAAAATTAATTGAAGGCATTCAGACTCACAATTGGAAATATTCCCCCAAACAGCCTTAGACTTCAGTCATATTCTTTTATTTAGTCAAAGAAAAACTGCTCTTAGCAGAAAGGCATGTCATAGGAAGGTAAGCAAACAGGAAAGGTAACTGATTATTCTGGGTTACTTAATGATTTTGATGCTATTGTTGTCAGGGGCTTGTGTCCCGAAATTCCTATTATTTATTTGAGTCGTTTGCACTCTTGTTCTTCAACTCTCTGATGCAATGTTTTTGTCTAAGTTTGGGGATGTAGATTTTGGAAAATATGGAAACTTGACTAGACAAAGTTAAAGAAAACATACCAATACACTTATGACTCCTAACCAAAGTTGTGAAGTAGGCAGATTTCCTTTTTTCTAGAACTTTGAACTTCTGTATTCTCTGCTCTTTCATTTCAAACTCTTCCACTCCCAAACTGGAAAATGCTCTTATGTTACTCTTGTCCTTTGCAATATTTAATATGCTGATTTGCACTTCTGTATTCTTGATATACCTAAGGTATTTGCATTTTAATGGAGACCTTAGTAGGCATGGTTATTTCAAGGTTACTTCCTGGAAAGGATTTCTAATGGGAACACTGCAGAACTTGAGTTGTCTTCTTAGAATGTCTCAGAACACTCTTTAGTATCTGGTTGCCTATTTAATCTCAGAATTGTCCTTTTTCAGCGCAGTAGCCAAGTATGGACGCTGGAAAGCATCCTGGGCACTAGTTGCTTGTTGTTCAATAGAATCCACCAATATTTAGGTATTCTAGTTATAATCAAAAGCTCACTATGGCTGTGAGTTATAAAAGCAGATATGATCTAACTAATATTCATTAAATATTTAAGTCCATATTCATAATTAATCTCACAAAATTACAGTATTTTAAGAAATATGACAGAAATACTGTATCAGGGCCCTTAAGTCACTATTTCCTGAAAAGTGTGTTGTACCTACCCATAAATATGACACTGACTGTAAGGTTGCTGCTAATGGTAAGTGTTCAATACACATCCATTGAATAGACCATACCTTAAACAGCTGGGTCTTAAATCCTGGAATAAAACACATGGGATTGTGAGAGAGGAACAAACTTTCCTCTACCCTTCTCTGGCGGCCTAATAATCAAATGACATGAGACAAATTAGCAAGAGAAAACAACCAAATTTAATGCATACATATGTGTGGAAAACTTGCATATATGAGAGAGTCAGAGACCACATGTTCATGAGGGGTTCAGGGGTAGCAAGGGGGATTGGGGTATACAAGACATTCTGAGTTAAAAAGGTAATACACCTTGGGAGCTTCAAAGGCCATTGCAGGATGAAAAGAAGGTAGGATGTTTAGTAAATAACATCCTATTTTTTTCTGCCATATAGGTGGGTCAAAAAGATTATCTCTTATTATGAGCAAGGCTCGTAACTCAGGTTCTTCTACATAAAGGGAGGGGCAGAAGTTTTTCTTGAACTTAAGCTAAATTGCCTTTAGCTCAAAAAATTTGTATACTATAGAAGCACATTTTTGGGTGGCTCATTTTGAACCCCTGTGGTTCTCTCTTCAAGCTTCCCTGGAAGTTTCAGATGCCAGAAGTTGAATTGGTAGATAGTTCTATATCTCATCAAACCAGGCTCAATCTTGACGGAAGTTCAGTTCAATTACACAGTTGTGTCTCATTGCAGGTGGGCTGCCACAGTAAGACTTTGGTGTGAGAAAGCAATGAGGTATTTAATAAGAGGTATCTACACAGAAACACAAGGAAAACAAAGATTAAGCATTGGAGTGGGCTGTAATCTGGTTTCTGAGATCTCAAGGCAGACTGTCAAGAAGATTTCCAAATGTCTGTCTCATCCTCTTCAGATAGAGTCAAGGCTGGCAGTTACAGACTAATAGATTCTCCTGGTCTGCAGTTTGAAAAATCTCTGGTGATCTCTCTGCTATAGGCACGAAGATTGTCCATATGTAAGTGGTGGTGATTTCTCCGAAGTCTCCATCAAGTTGCCTCACTTTAGTTTGTGTGACCTTGGGAAATGGGTAGTTTATTATTTTAATTTTTATTTTTTAGAGGCTGTTTATCTCTGTCTACCCTATTTCCATTTTGTTTAATAGTTTATGAAAGAACAACTTAAGACCACTGAGTGGTTGTTCCTACCCAGTCAGTGGCCTGAGCAGTGGGAGCTGTAGGCCAGTCTTCAGTGGTGGGCTGAACACTCCAGGTTTCAGTAGGGAACTGCTGAACAGGCACAAAGGGCACCTACATGCCTTCAGGCCAGTCAGCGACCTTGGGCTAAGCAGCAGTGAACTTGGGAGCCGGAGCATTTCACTCACCCTGAAATTCCTCCTTGGTCACAGCCTTTTCAGCAGTTTTTCTCTTCAGGATTTCTGTGGAAGTAGAGATCAGGCATGACCCCTCATAAGTGCTTATGGGAAGAGATACCACACATGTGCAGAACTTCCTGGGCCAGCATCCACCACATCAGACCCACTGACTGAGCCCCTTTCTTTTTGCAAGGGAAGGTAATGTCCATACTGCACAGAGGAGAGTCTATGTTACCCAGAACAATTGCAGGCAGGTTAACATAAGACATCTCTGAGAGAGGCTGGTGCTCAGCCCCAGGATCGGTAGCCACCAGATGCCTCAGGTTCCAGAAGGCTGCCTGGATCTGGTTCCTGAAGTTTCCAGGAGTGAAGTGGTCAGCCTTGGGAGCGGCAAGAGCAACCTTCACAACAGCTCGCTGGCCAGTGTTCCTAGATGATATGACACTGACATCAGCGGGGTTTTCAGTGGTTACAGTGACATGAGTGCCAGCAGAAGCTTCTGTCATGTTCTCTTCAGATTTAGATGTAGACGCCATCACTTTTCCCTTTGTAGATGTGCTGTTCCATTTCCAAGTCAGGGTTGGTGCCACCTAAGTGGGTTCCTGCCGCAAGGAATTTGAGGACATCCTCTTCCTTCATTCATAGGGCATCAAGGATTCCAGACATCGTGGAAGTTTCTCTTTAAATTACATGGGAACACACAACAATGCCATATGGGTTGCTCTCTAGGTAGCATGAAAGGCAGGAAACAGGCAGTTTTAGTCTTCAATGATTCCAAGTCAATCGATGGGAAAATAAAAATGGTTTGAAGGACTGTAGAAAAATATTTACAAGAACTAGAAAAATTTAGAATTCAGTCCAGTTTGAAGGTAGAAATTAAAAAAAAAAATCTCAGGAGACAATGAGTAATACTGTAATTTAATATCCACTAAAATATACTATAGTTTCTATTAAAGCAATTTTTCTCTCTAAAATGACACTCATTTTTATCAAAGATTGCCAAATTAAGACTGTTTGCAAAATAAGTCTAGTTTCAATAAACTGGCCTTATTATTTGTATAAATCCAGCAATAATAGTAATCACATAGGCAATAATAGTAATTACATAGGCTCTTTTAGCTCTACTTCACTGGGAATCTTCATAAGGCATCTTTAGACTTAGCCTGCAATACCTAAAGATTTGAGGTTAATTCCTCTCATCTTAAGATCCCCAATGTATTCTGAGGTCTTTCTTTGCATCCCTCAGGAAGGAACCTTTTTTCCTTACCTGGAAAGACTGCTGTAAACCTTATAGTCAAGGTACCTGCTTTTCCAAAGGGTTTTTATTGGTTTCCAAAGTCAATCTTAATTCCTGAGAGCTTTCTGGTTATATATGAGCCTATGCCTGTCTCTCTCAAATATGACATTCTGGTCAAAGCCTTATAATACTTTCCAATTGTGTCCTATTATAAAGGGAACAGATTTTTAATGAAATTATATGAACACATGTATTACCATGAAAATATAAATACTCATTGAGAATTTTCAAAGTTTGGAAGGATAAATTAGAGAGAAAAGAAAAGTAAATGTTTTAATACTACTAACAAAGGTGTACAGAAGAAAAATTCCTTTTATCTGGAAAACAGATTTTAAAAATCAGCAATATATCAAATAAAAACTCATAAAATTGTAACCTTTCTCATCTGGTCATTCATCCCTATGTAATTAAACTTGTTCTGTTTGAATCCAGTTTTCTCATTAGTCTCTTCATGTTGCCTGATAATTAAGGGTGTTAGGGTCAGTGGTAACTCCAAAATGTTTCCAAGGCTGTCTATCAAGGTTTGTATGGTTTACTCAGTGAAATGTGTGCCTTAATCACTAGAGATTTTTAAAAGTTATCTCCCAAGCAGGAACCATTTTCTAAGTTTCTTTGCCATTATGAGGGCATCTACTCTGTGGCAGGGGAAAGCTTCAACTCATACAAAAAACACACACATACTATCAAGAACATAACCCAAACTGTCAGTTAGATGAAGCCCAGCCCAAATGTAGTAAGGTGGGTGAAAAAATGCAGAAATTGAAAAAAAGCCAGGGAGCCAGGAAGAACTATGCAGGTGTCTTGGGTTTCCCATAGTCCCGACTATTCATTAATTTACAGCCATTGTTTACCCATCTTAATTTCTCTGATTCACAAGCACACTGTTGACAAGTTATAAGGGTGTTATGATGACAAATGTCTCGGGTCACTTTTGAAAAGACAGAATGGCTTTCATTTATATGTGCCACAATCTGATACGCAGGTTCAGTTGTTTTCATATGTCCTTCAATTTTGATGAAAGTCAGATGTCAGGACATCTCAGATTTCCAGCAATTTCATATATGCTTCTAGAACTTTATAACATACACAAATAGAACATAAAGAAGTCTCAATGTTATTTTTTGTTTGATAATTCTTACTATGTAATTTCAGTACACCAAAACAAGCCTAATTAGTTTAATCTTTCTCTTTTGTGAGGGAAAAAAGCTAACATTTTGAGGTGTTCCAAGGACTTTCTGAAACAGCCCAAAATTATTTCCAGGTCAAGATTCTATTTATAATTTAAATTTTGGAAAATCTGTCAAAATATATCAAGAGGTTTGAACTTTGATTAAATAAGATCATAAGTCATTATGAAGCCATACTTAATTATCCATTTAACCAAAGTGGCAATAAAAAGAGTTCAAATAAATTACAGAAGTTAACATAATTGTCAGCAAAACTTATTTCTTACTATTGAGAAGATTCATTTTCCCTAAGTAATCAAAGATCTGATTAAGACACCGTACAACAAAATTATTTTGATAAAACATAGAATCTTTGCTTTCTAGGAAGAAAACTTTTTCACAGTATCAGTCTCAGACCAATAGTCCTTTTAGTAGAGAGAGAAAAACAAACTCCAATTTTACATTGTTTATTTTTGATATTTAAATTTACTTACTTGATTAAAATTTCCTTTCTCAAGTTTCCTTTTCCAGAAACCTTCTACAACTTTCTTTTTTACATTCAGATTTTTGTTCTATTTTTCCTCTTCCCCATTCTGAAACAGTTTTGTCCTAGAGTCTTACTCTAGGACAAAATTAATTATTTTTCTTCAAAAATACATCTCTATATCTCATACCCTTTTTTTGTTTAGCCAAAACATATCCTATTTTTCTTGTATACACAGTTGTTTTTCCTAATATTATTAATTTTTGTAGCTCTAATGATATATATTAGAATTCTTAAACTTTAAAAACCATAATTAGTGAAAACAAAGAAGTAAGCAATTGTGAACTGTTACACTTGTATTCTTTAGATTGATACCTTTATAAACACATATTGTTGGGCTTCAGTCAAGATGGCAGCACAGGTAAACATGGCACTCGCCTTCTTGAACAATCACATCAAAATTACAACTAAACTACAGAACAACCATCATTCAGAACTGCCATAAATTGAGCTGAATGAAAGTCCTACAACTATGGAATTAAGGAAGAAACCACATCGAGACTGGTAGGAGAGTCAGAGACAGAGAATAGGCTGGTCCCATATCCATGCATGAAAACTGGTAGATAAAAACTGGGAAGGATATCTGAGGAGTGAGGGGTCTCAGGCCCACACCAGGCCCCCCAGCCTGGGGTTTCAGTGCGAGAGAGAGAGGTCCCCATAACTTCTGGCTGTAAAAATCAATGGGCACTGAGGCTGAGGAAAATGGAAACTTCTGGGGGTGGTGGGGGGGCATCATAGAGACCCAGGAAGTTCTTTTTAAAGGGCCTGTGCACAGACTTACTCAGACTCACTTTCTCTTTGTCTGAGTAAGCACAGGGAAAGCAGCTTGAAAAGCACTAGAGACATCCCAGGAACAACTGAATTGTTTGGCATCCAGGCAAGAACTGAGAGGCTGCTTTCTCTGAGGCAGAAGTGCTGGTAGAGGCCACTTTTTCTCTGATGAGCACTTTTCCCAACCAAACCAGCAGGCAGGCATCATATCTAACACTCCATGAACCTGTCTCACACTGTTTGCCCCACTCTGGTGATTCTCTGAGACCCTGCCCCACACAACTTTGAGCCCACCCAAGCTGTTTCCAGTGGCTTTTTCATGTAAATGGCTTGTCTTGACTCATGCTCAGATTTCCCTAAATTCTCTCAAACAATCAGCATATGGTCTAAGTGAGCCTCGGCAAGTACCATACCTCTTGCTACATGGTCCCTGTTCTGGCACTAGCAGTATCTGGCCTTGGTTCATAACTATGATGCCCCCCACCACCCCCAGGCAACTCCAAGCCCAGCACAAGTAGCAGCCATTTGCAGATTGCTTTGTAGCTTATGCTGGCTGGCCCAGAGGCAGAACACTGATGGTGGCTGACCTTGTTCTGTACTTACTGGGAGCCCCCAAAGTCCGGGCACCCAGTGGACAGCTAAAGACCACACCAGAGCTCCACCACCCAACAACTTCCATAAGTGACATACCCAGGGGAAGAACTCAGTGGACACCAGAGCCCTGCTGAAGTAAGTCCTGCTCGGTGGAATGGGCCCCTCTACAGCTGATCCTCCATGGTCATTGGAGGTTCATGGTCAATGGTCATAGCCAGTCCTTGCAGCTGCTCAGCCTGGGTAAATCCCTCCTATGGATGTGTCAACAACAATCAAGGCTCAATTACAAGAGGAGGGTATATACAATTTACTTGATGAGCATACCTCAAGTACCCAGGTTGGGTGATAGGTGTGGCTGTGCCACTGAATCTCACAAAACATCTACTACCAAGACTACTCTGCCAAGCCTGGGTGATGTAGCAGCTCTACCTAATACATAGAAAAAAACACAGGGAGGCCGCCAAAATGAGGAGACAAAGAAACATGGCCCAAATGAGAGAACAGAGCAAAACTCCAGTAAAAGAACAAAACAAAAATGGAGACAAACAATCTACTAGATGCAGAATTCAAACACTAATCAAAAAGATGTTCGAGTGTCTTAGTAAGAAACTCAACAGCTTAAACAATAACCAGTCAGGAATGAAGGATACACCAACTGAAAAAAAAAAGAATAATTTATAGGCAATTAACAGTAGAGTAGATGATGCTGAGACTCAAATAAGTGATGTGGAATATAAGGAAGAAAAACACCTAATCAGAACAGCAAGAAGAAAAAAAAAATCCCTCAAAATGAGAATAGTGTAAGGAAGCTCTGGGACAACTTCAAGTTTACCAACACTCCCATCATGGAAGTGCTGGAAGGAGGAGAGACAACAGGAAGTTGAAAACCTATTTTAAGAAATAATGGACATTTGCATGATGGAATACTACTCAGCTGTAAAAAAGAAGAAAATTTTACCCTTTGCAACAGCATGGATGAACCTGAAAAACATTATGCTGAGTAAAATAAACCAGGCAGAGAAAGACAAATACCATAAGATTCACTGATATGTGGAATCTAATGAACATTCTGAACTAACAAGCAAAACAGAGACAGACTCATAGATGGAGAGCAGGCTAACAGCTCTGAGGGGGGTTAGGTGGTGGAGGGATTGAGCAAAAAGGAAAACGGACTAATGAATGTGACTAACAGTGCAGTGGTAGTAGGGGGGTATAAGAGGGATAAATGGTAATAGAAAAATACAATAAAAAAGAAAAAGTAATGGAGGCCTGCACGAAAACACATTATAATTAAAATCCCAAAGGTTAAATACAAGAGAGAATCTGAAAAACAGTAAGAGAAAAGCAGTAACTTGCATCTCATAAGACGGTCAGCTGATTTCTTAAAAGAAACTTGGCAGTCCAGAAGGCACTGGCACAGAATGTTTGGAAGTGATGAAAAGCAAGGGCCTACAACCAAGATTACTCTACCCAGCAAATCTATCATTTAGAATCGAAGGACAAATAATTTCCCAAACAAGAAAAAGCTAAAGGAATTCATCACCATGAAACAAATATTATATGAAATGTTGAAGGGTTTTTTTTTAAGAAGAAGAAGATAAAAAATATGAACAATGAAATGAAAATAAATACATATCTATCAACAATTGAATCTAAAAAACAAAAACAAACAAGCAGAATAGCAACTGAATCATAGATCCAGAGAATGTTTTATGGTTGCCAGATGGGAAGGGGTTGGAGAATGGGCAAAAATGGTAAAGAGATTAGGAAGTACAAATTGGTTGTTACAGAATAGTCATGGGGATGTAAAGTACAGCATAGGGAATATAGTCAATAACAGTCTAATAACTACATATTTTGCCAGGTGGGTGAGATTTATTGAGATGATCACTTATTAAGTTATATAACGTCTAATCACTGGAATGTACACTTGAAACTAATACAATAATGTATGTCAACTGTAATTGAAAGTAAAAAATAATTAAAACTATTTTTTTTCTAATTGAAAATAAAGACAACCTCCTGGTTGTATTTGTGGAGGTATTTGTGAAAAATAAAGACACATATTGTTACAGGTATAAGGTTGCTGTGTCAGATACTGCAAAAGAAAGACCAATATTCAATACATCAGAGTTTGGAGTATAGAAAGGTTTATTGACTGAGAAGGCCCAGCTCAAGAAGATGGGGGAACTAATTCTTAAATCTATCTTAAGAGAGCTCAAAATTCAGGCATCTTATGTATCAAGAGAAGGAAAGATGGGTTAGGCAAAAAAGCCAGGCCTGAAAAGGGATCCAAGGAAAAGCAGGAAATTTCTAAATCGCTTTGTTCTTGGTTGTTCTGTTGACCCCCTGGTCTGAGTCCAGTTGTGCAGCCGTTCCTTCATGGAGATTTCCCCACCTCTTCCTGAGAAAGGGGCTGCTGAAGCCTCCAGAAGAATTCTTTTAGTTAATTTACATATCTTTAGCAGAAGCTAGTAGCATGAAGGCCATCAGAGAGGAATTATTTCACTGTTACAATATCATAATTTCTAGAAATACATATTTTCTCATACTGCACAAGACATGTTTACTAATAGACAAATACCTTTCTCTATAATAAGCTATGTTTATGAATAGACAAATACCTTTATCTATAATAAGAAGCAGAGAGTAGATAAACCTATATTCTGTAGTTAATGTTTCATTATTTTATCTTATTTAGAAATGGTTCAGACATTCTATGGATATTCATAATTTATCCAGCAGGACTTTAAAGTTTCAAGTTACCAAAGAGGTTTAGGAAACTAAATTTTAAAATAATTCATTATTTTTTAATTACAGCTGATAGACTATATTATATTAGTTTTAGGTATACAATCCAGAGATTAGACATTTATATAACTTATACAGTGATCATCCTGATAAATCTAGTACCAATATGGCAAGATACATAGTTATTACAATTTTATTGTCTATATTCCTTATGCTATACCTTACATCTCCATAACTATTTGATAACTACCAATTTGTATTTAATCCTGTCACTATTTTTACCCAGCATCCCAACACCCCTCCAATCTGACAACCATCATTTTATTCTCTGTATCTATAAGTTTGTTTCAGTTTTTGTTCTTTATTTTGTTTTTTAGATTTCACATATAAGTGAAATCATATGGTATTTGTCTTTCTCTGACTTATTTCACTTAGTTCAATATCCTCTAGGTCCATCCATGCTGTGTCAGATGGCAAGATTCCATCTTTTTGTATGGCTGAGAAATATTTCATTGTATATAGGTATTACATGTTTATCCATTTGTCTTCTGATGGACACTTAGGTTGCTTCCATGTCTTGGCTATTATAAATAATGCTTCAATAAACATATGGATGCATGTCTTTTTAAATTAGTGTTTCAGGTTTCTTTGGATAAATACCCAGAAATGGAATTGCTGGGTTCTTCTTTGTCTCTTGTCATGGGTTTTGTTTTAAAGTCTATTTTGTCTGGTGTAAGTAATGCTACCCCAGCTTTTATTGTTTGTTTACATGAAATATTTTTTCTGTTCCTTTACTTTTAGTCTGTGTGTTTCTCTTGATCTAAAGTGAGTTTCTTATAGACAATGTATGTGTGGGTCTTCTTTTCTTATCCATTCAGGCACCCTGTGTCTTGATTGAAACATTGAATCCATTCACATTTAAAGTAACTGTTGATAAATATGTATATATTGCCATTTTATTATTCATATTTTTTATATTTTTCTTCTTTTTAAGGAAGACTCTTTTACATATCTTGTAATACTGGTTTCATGGTGATTAACTCCTTTAGATATTTTTTTGTCTGGGAAGATCTTTGTCTTTCAATTCTGTTTTTTTGTTTTTGTTTTCTTTTTACTTTTAAAGATTTTATTTATTTATTTTTGGAGAGAGGAGAAGGGAAGGAGAAGGAGAGGGAGAGAAATATCAATATGTAGTCCCCTGTCATGTACCCCTAACTGGGGACCCAGCCCACTGGGGACCCACCTCCCTAGCCAGCCCACAATCTAGGCATGTGCCCTGACTGGGAATCAAACTGATGACCACCTTGGCTTACAGGTTGGCATTCAATCCACTGAGCTACATCAGCCAGGAGTCAATTCTGAATGATAGATTTGCTGGTTGTAGATTTAATCTTGGTTGTAAGTCCTTTGCTTTTCATGACTTTGAATATTTTGTTCCAATGCTTTCTGGTTTAAAAAGTTCCTTTTGAGAAATCAGCTGATAGTCTTATGTGAGCATAGGTAAGTAACTGCTTTTCTCTCAGTGCTTTTGAGATTCTCTGTTTTTAACCTTTGGCATTTTTACTATGAAGTTTTTTGATATGGACCTCTTTGGGTTCATCTTGTTTAGGATTCTCTGTGCTTCGTGCACTTGTGTATCTATTTCCTTTACCAAGTTAGGGAAGTTTTCTGTCATTATTTTTTCAAATAAATTTTCAATTCATTGCTCTCTCTCTTCTACTTCTGGCACCCCCATGATGCAAATGTTGGTATGCCCGAAGTTGTCCCAGAGCCTCTTAAACTACCCATTTTGGGGAGATTATTTTTTCTTTTTGGTGTTTTGATTGTTATCTTTTGCCACCATATATTCCAAATCGCTGATTTGATCCTCTGCTTCATCTAATCTTTTGATTTATGTTAATGTATTCTTAATTTCAGTTATTGTATTCTTTACTTCTGACTGGTACTTTTTTATGTTTTCTGTCTGTCCATTTTACATTTCCTATCTCTTTGTTGAAGTTCTCACTGTGTTGATCTATTTTTCCCTACAGTCTTTGAACATCCTTATAACAAGCAGGTTTTTATAAAATTAATTAATTAATTTTTAATTCAATTTATTGGAGTAACAGTGGTTAATTATATAGATTTCAGGGGATAACTAAAATTTTGAATTCTGCATCTGGTAGATTGCTTGTCTCTAATTTGTTTAGTTATTTTTCTGAGTTACTGTTCATTGATTTGGGACATGTTTCTTTGTCACCTCATTTTAGCTGTCTCCCTGTGTTTGCTTCTATGTATTAGGTAGAGCTGCTACATGTCCTGGTCTTGGGAGAGTGTCCTTATGTAGTAGGTGTTTTGTGGCACAGACTACGTGGTCACTTGAGTATAGTCTTAGTCTTCCAGGTGTGTCTTCAGTGTGGGCTGTGTGCACCCTCTTGCTGTAGCTGAACCTTGGTTTCTGTTGGCACTTCAGTGGGAGGGATTGACCCCCAAACTGCAAAGACCAGCTGTGACTACAACAGAAAAGGTGCTGCTGTGTTGGGACTTACCCCAGAGAGCAGGGCTTGCTGCAGTGGGTCTCTGGTACCTGATGAGTATGCTCCCCATCCCAAGTTGTTTTTGGAGGTGATTGGGTGGTACTTCTGCATGGTCTGAAGCTATATATTGGATATCCTGGCTCTGGGGCCTCCTGGGAATATAGGCCAAGGTCAGCCCCTTGATTGTGTCCTGTCTGGGATCACCCAGCAGGAGCTACAAAATGATCTGCAGATGATTCCCACTTGTGTTCAGATTGGAGGTGCCTGGGAAAAGCCAAGCTTTGCATTGAGGCCAGTTGTTGCCAGTACTGAGCCTGGTTTCATTTACCAAGAGCGATGGGGCATACTGAAGCCAGATGCTGCTTGTTCTGGTTTTGTGGACCTTTGAGAGATTTTTGGAAAGTCTAAAGCATGAGCCAAGACAGGCCATTTGTATGGATATACCACTAGTAGCTGCTTGAGTGGGCCTGCAAATTGGGGGAGCAGGGTCTCAGAAAATCACCAGTGTAGAGTATTAGCCAGATTGATGGAGACTCAGATATGATGCCCACCTGCACCTGGAGGGGGAGGACTCAGGGGAAAAAAAAAAAAAAAAAAAAAAAAGGCTTCTGCTAGCACTTCTTTTGGGAGAAAGCTGCCACTCAAGCCCTCTTCGTGAAGCCCGACAATTCAGTTGACCTCTTATGTCCCTGGTGCTTTTTGAGCTGCCACCCAGCACTTGACCTCAGAGTGAGTAAGTTTGAGTACATCTGTGTGGGGGCCTTTTAAATGGAACAGCTGGGACTCCAGAAGCCCTGTGTCTCACTCAGCCACAATCTCTGCTGGCTTTCACAGATGGAAGTTATGGGAACTTCTTTTCCCTGCATGGAAACATAGGCTGGGGAGGCTGCTGTGGGGCTGGAACTCCTTGCTCTTCAGGTGGGACCACCTTAGTTGAGGTATCCCTCACAATGTTTAACTGCCTCACATAAGTGTGGGACTTGCCGTTCTGTATCTCCACCCTTCCCACCAGTCTCAGCGTGGTTTCTTCTTTATATCCTTAGTTGTAAGACTTCTGTTCAGCTAGGCTTCAGGTGGTTTCCAATGATGAGTGTTCCATAGTTCCGTTGTAATTTTGAAGTGGTCATGGGAAGATGCAAATACTGTGTTAACTCACTCTGCCACCTTGACCAGAACCTAGGAAACCATTTTTATTTATAACAATATAATTACTATATTTTTGCCATGTATAATGTGTACTTTTTGCCCGATTTTTTTTGAGGGAAAAATAAGGATGCATATTATAGATGGGTATAATGATTATATACCATGGATATAATAATGGGTATAACAATCCCATGTATAACACCCACAAAAATGTGGGTGTGTATTATACATGGCAAAATATGGTATCACTAAAAGTTGACCTAAAAAGAACCCTTTTACCCTGCTTACATTTCTTTTATTTACCTGTTTCTAACACTTAAGTTTAGAGTACTGATGAAAATTTTATCACACTAAGTTACTTTTCTTGTTGACAAATTTTGCAAGAGATGAGATGAACATATTTGATTAATAAACCCAGATAGAATAAAGGTGTTATTTTAATTCTGGTGATTCTAAAGATATGCCTATTTAATAAACCAAACTCAAACCAGCTTTAATATCAAATATTTTCCAGACTATGTGATTCTGAAAAGCATTTAGTTTCTGTTATATTTTTGAGAATTCTAATATAAGCATTTTTTATTTAAGCCAATTTAATATCTTTTTAAAATAAGTCAATAAAATCATTTTGAGGCTCAAAATACCATATAACACACATGAACATACACAGACATACACACGAATCTTTTAACCATGAGACAGGTACCATAAATTTAAACTCATTAATTTAGAAAAAAATAGCTGGAATAAATTAAATTGATCCACTTAGATGGCTAGGATTTCTTTTTTTCTCTTAATAAGAGAAGAATTATCTCTCTGAAGTTTGCATTTTAAAAGATGACACAAATAAGAGTTCTTGGAGCAGACTAGATACAGGGAAGGTACATTACATCTCAAAGGTACAGGGAAAGAAATACAAGCTTCTCCTAGAAAGACTTTGGTTTCATAAATACAATATTTATGTGCCTTTTGAGAGGACTAGGGGAGGTTAGGAGAAAGTAAATAGAGTTGGTAGGCTTTGAATGATTTCTGAAGCCACACCTCTGGTCCTCTAAAGGCTTCATTAGTAAAACAAGGACTGTTGTTTTTAATATAGTAACTCCAGGATTGAGTTGCCACCCAAATGGTGTCAAAGGACTAACAAATTCTTGCACCCATTGTTGGAATGTTTCTTTCCCTCCGGGTACATTTCTTTTTTTTCTTTTTTTTTTTTTTAATCAGTATTTTTTAATTGTTGATATTGTACAGTTTTCTGTCTTTTACCCCGCCCCAGCCCACCACCCCAGCCCTCCCCACCTTCCTCCCATTTCCACCCCCCCCATAGTTTTTGTCCATGAGTCCTTTATACTTGTTGCTCTAAACCGTTCCCCTTTTCCCCTGAAATTCCCTCCCCTCCCACTCTGGACACTGTCAGACTGTTCTCAAATTCAGTGTCTTTGTTTATATTATGCTTGTTTGTTTGTTTTGTTGATTAGCTTCCTGTTAAAGGTGAGATCATATGGTATTTGTCTTTCATTGCCTGGCTTATTTCGCTTAGCATGATACTCTCCAATTCCTTCCATGCTGTCGCAAAGGGTAGGAGCTCCTTCTTTCTTTCTGCTGCATAGAATTCCATTGTGTAAATGTACCACAGTTTTTTGATCCATTCATTAACTGATGGGCACCTAGGTTGCTTCCAGCACTTGGCTATTGTAAATTGTGCTGCTATGAACATAGGGGTGCATAGATTCTTTTGGATTGGTGTTTCAGGATTCTTAGGATATAATCCAAGCAGTGGAATTACTGGGTCAAAAGGTATGTCCATTTTTAGTTTTCTTAGAAAATTCCATACTGTTTTCCATAGTGGTTGTACCAATCTGCAATCCCACCAACAGTGCACTAGGGTCCCCTTTTCTCCACAACCTCTCCAACACTTGCGGGTACATTTCTTATCAGGCTCTGACATTCATTTCCAATTTGGCCTAATTTCTGATCAAAAAATTATTAAATCCTTTCAAATATCTCATCAAGTTTTA
Source organism: Glossophaga mutica (assembly GCA_039655065.1). NCBI lineage: Eukaryota > Metazoa > Chordata > Mammalia > Chiroptera > Phyllostomidae > Glossophaga > Glossophaga mutica. The sequence goes on from CM077304.1 coordinate 84,495,974, forward strand.
GCTGGGACCAACAGTAAATATTTCTGGTATTATTAATCAATTCCAGGGACCCAAGAGTGTGCAAAGATTACTACCTTGTAGTGTTTCCCTCTGATAGTCAAAATAAAGAACTGACAGGCTCACGTCCCACTTCCCCAATGAGAACATTTTTATTTCCATAATATAATCAGGTAAAAGAGATGCAACCAGTAAAGTTGCATGGCTTTTCTATAAACCTAAAGCCTGTTTAAACATTCCAATTTTGATAATCTTATCATCCTACATTTCCATTCTACATTTTAATGTAATTGTAGCCTGAGTCAGGACTTCAGTTTTGGTGCCACAGTTCAGGAATTTCCTTCTCAAGTTCTGGAAATTTCTCTTCCTGCCTATTGATCATTTACCCACTATTGGGGGAACTGTTTGGGGTCCCTAGTGGGGGTCAAGCCAGGGCACCCTGGCCCTGTTGTCCATCTTTAACTTGATTTAACCAGCCTGACTTAAATCAAGTTATTGCTGGTCACATTTTTCATTTGCAATAATGCCCTTCCAGTTTTTCAAATTTTTTCGTACTGGGATAAATAGAAAAGACTTGTTTGAGGCCCTTTAATTTTGAGGGGTCAACAGAGGGTCAACTTGGCCCATACAGCCTTTGTTAGTGCTGTACTAAAATTTTGTTTTTAATACCATCAATATCTGGATTTTTGGCTCATCTTTTTCCTTTGGCACATTCCTAATAATAGCCATTTTAACTTTAGATTATCATTTCCTTGAGGGATGGCAGTAGTTTGGTAGGACACTAGCCCACATTTCTGTCTGGCCATATTTGAAGCTTCCCATCTGACAGTTACCAAGCCAAGTTTTTAGTAAATGAATTTTTTTCTTTTTCTTTCATTTTTCTTCTTAAATGCAGGACAATTGTACTTCCAATGTCCTGATTTTTACAATATCTACAAATCTCTAAAGGCAAATAGGAAGGGGTCTGAGAGGAGTTTGAGTTTTTTTTTATTTAATTTAATATAAGTTCCTTAAAGAGAGAGGAAAGGAGGGAAACAGAGGGATATAAACATCAATGTGAAAGAGAAACATTGATTGGTTGCTTCCCCTAAGTGCCCCGACTGGAGACAGAACCCACAACCTAGGCACTGCCCTCACCTGAAATCAAACTGGATACCCTTCGCTTTGTGGGATGATGCCCAGTTGAGCCACACTGGTCAAGGCAGGACTTTGAGTTTTCATCTAATTTCTATCCTTCCATCTAAGGAATCCCATTAAGAGAATCTTTTTTTAAATATAGTTTATCGATTATGCTATTACAGTTGACGCATTTTCCCCTTCACTCCTCTCCACCCTGCACACCCCCTTCCACCCACATTCTCCCCTTTTAGTTCATGTCCACGTGTCATCCTTATAAGTTCTTTAGCTTCTACATTTCCCACACTATTCTTACCCTCCCCCTGTCTATTTTCTACCTACCATCTATGCTACTTATTCTCTGTACCTTTCCCTCTCTCCCTTCCTTCCACTTCCCTGTTGCTAACCCTCCATGTGATCTCCATTTCTGTGGTTCTGTGTCTGTTCTAGTTCTTTGCTTAGTTTGTTTTTGTTTTTGTTTTAGGTGTAGTTGTTACTAATTGTGAACTTGCTGTCATTTTACTGTACATGTTTTTTTCTTTTTCTTGGATAAATCCCTTTAACATTTCATACAATAAGGGCTTGGGGATGATGAACTCCTTTAACTTGACCTTATCTGAGAAGCACTTTATCTGCCCTTCCATTCTAAATGAAAGCTTTGCTGGATAGAGCAATCTTGGATATAGGTCCTTGCCTTCCATGACTTGGAATAGTTCTTTCCAGCCCCTTCTTGCCTGGAAGGTCTCTTTTGAGAAATCAGTTGACAGTCTTACGGGAACTCCTTTGTAGGTAACTGTCTCCTTATCTCTTGCTGCTTCTAGGATTCTCTCCTTCATTTCAATCTTGGCTAATGTAATTATGATGTGCCTTGGTGTGTTTCTCCTTGGGTCCAACTTCTTTGGGACTCTCTGAGCTTCCTGGACTTCCTGGAAGTCTATTTCCTTTGCCAGATTAGGGAAGTTCTCCTTTATTGTTTGTTCAAATAACTTTTCCACTTGTTGCTCTTCCTCTTCTCCTTCTGGAACCCCTGTAATTTGGATGTTGGAATGTCTAAAGATGTCCTGGATGTTCCTAAGCCTCTCCTAATTTTTTTTGAATTCTTGTTTCTTCCTTGTTTTCTGTTTGGTTGTTTCTTTCTTCCTTCTGGTCCACTCCATTGATTTGAGTCTCAGTTTCCTTCCTATCACTATTGGTTCCCTGTACATTTTCCTTTATTTCATTTAGCATAGACTTCATTTGTTCATCTAATTTGTGACCAAATTCAACCAAAATTGTGAGCATCCTGATCACCAGGGCTTTGAACTGTGCATTTGATAGGTTGGCTATCTGTCACTTAGTTGTATTTGCTCTGGAGCTTTGATCCGTTCTTCCGTTTGGGCCATTTTTTTTTTTTTTTTTTTTTTTGGTCTTGTCACAGCTGTTATGTAATGAGGGGCAGAGCCTTAGGTATTCACCAGGGTGGGGCAGCTCAGTTGCTGGGTTATGACGTGGTATGTGGGGGAGGGGTCCAAGAGGGAACAATGGTGTTTGCACTGCTCTCTGCCTGATTTCAGTCACTTCCCCCACTTCCTCCAAGCAAACTGGGCCCTTCTGGTGCTGATTCCTGTGTGGGTAGGTTTGTGTACATCCTGGGACCCTGTGGGTCTCTCCTGTGAGGCTGGGAGTCTTTCCCAGAACCTCAACCCCCACAGGTATTTTCAATTGGTGTTTTGAGGCTTTATTTCCCCAAGCTGGAGCCCTGGGTTGTGCAGTCTGTCTCGCTCCCCAGGTTCACCTGGTTTATCTGTGGGCAAATGTGGGATCGCTCAGTTCACCAGTCACCTTGTGCGCCGCACCCCTCCACAATCCGTTGCCTCATTGGGTCCACCTGCTGCCACCTGCATGCCTGGGGTCTGCCAGCCACCACTTTGCTGTGAGTCCTCTCCACCCGGCCGCCCAACTAGTCTGGATGAATATTTCTTCTTTAACTCCTTGTCGAACTTCCCTACAGTTCAATTTTCTATCAATACTGCCTGTATTTTTTTGTTTCTAAATTTTTGTTGTCCTTATTTTGGTTGTTCGAGGAGGCACAGTGGGTCTCCCTATGCCTCCATCTTGGCCAGAAGTCCTAATTAAGAGAATCTTAATGACTATTATAAAAATGAGAACTTTCCGCGGGCCTGCGAACCAAAGGATTGCGGTTCGATTCCCAGTCAGGGCACATGCCTGGGTTGCAGGCCGGTTCCCAGCATGGAACACACAAGAGGCAACCACACATTGATATTTCTCTCCCTCTCCCTCTCTCCTACCCTTCCCCTCTAAAGATAAATAAATAAAATTTTTTTTTAAAAAAGAAGCACAATTAAAAAAATAAATAAAAATGAGAAATTTCTAAGAAAAATATTTCTTTTTAATTTAGAAGTTTTTTGAATTAGAACAATCCATCATCTGGCCTTGATACTAGTATTCATAGCAACTCACACCAATACCATGGATGCAAGAGGGATCCCTTCCTCAGAGTGGAAAAGGATGCACAAGAAAGTTTACTCCCAGAGTTAGCCTAGGAAAGATGGGGAGCCCTGTCTTTAAACAGCTGTTGTAAAACACAGGGAATCATGAGTTTTTCCTCCTTGAACAGAAAAAGGTTTAAGATTCCCGGAGGTCGCATCCACAGCTTATTTGGCTGCCGTCTAGTTGCATGTGCATCATGCAACTGGTAAAGATAACAAACAATCTCTAAAAGGAACAGGATAGATGCAGAAAGCCCCTTGAGAGCTTGTCACGGCTGGAGAGAGAGCAAGGTGCGCATTGGCAAATGCATCCTCTGGATGGTAGAGGCTGGAAAATGTTCATAAAGCCAAGGATCCAGATGTACAAAAAGACAAAAGGAAAGAAAACAGACAGAGAGAAAAACAAAATGCACGAGTACTCGTTCCAAGTAACCAGGAGTCACTAGCCCAAGAAACTAGTTTCACAAATATTTTCTCCTGCCAACCTAAATTTAAAAGAGAGAAGATTCTCACCATTCTTGCTTCTACCAGATCTTGCAGACAGATCTGGGGGTGTGCTGATATGGTAAGAATCCTTAGCTTCTGCTGGTCTGTGTCAGTCTCCTCATCTGCAGCACCTTCTGGGGAAGTGCAGGATTCCCGCCAGTGAGTTTATTCTGCTCCCAGAAGGATCACGGAAATGATGCTAATTTCCTATATCCATGGCTGTTAGTGAAAGATAGAAGCTTATGAGACATGAGATTTTCTTTTTCAGCTTTGTGCTGGGAAACAAAAGTGTTTTACATGAGTGTAGAAGAGTTTGCAATGTTCTCTCTCACAACTTGCCCCTGCCCCCAAACCGCCCCCACGCAGTTCCAGATAATCATTCTCTCCTAGGTATGAGTTACTTTTGGATTCAAATGTTCTTACTGTTGTTTTGGAAGATCTCTAACTGACTTTGCACCCTAGGGAAGACTGCAGAAGAGGGACTGATTTGTCAAGGGCATTCTTTCTTCCCACGCTGGGTAAATCCACAATTGCTTGCTTTTCCTGGGAAAAGAATTAAACTCTTATTACAATTCATGAGATAGATAGAAATTTAGGAGCTTCTTTTGGATCCATTAATATTTAATTATTTGTGTCACTCCAGTGTAGGGCAATATAAATATAGTAAATAATTCATAGAAATAGATGTTTGGACTTTTTAAAAGCAGGGTACATTCACAGTATTATTCTGACAATTTAGCAGTTCATACTAGGGGTACCAAATGATGGCATCTGTACTATGTGCTTGTCTAAAAGCCATAAGTCTTATGGTCCTTATAGACCCTTCACATATAATTAATTCATCATTTAAATTTACCCATTTTACCTCCCACATCTTTCTTTTTTCTTTTTTTAATATATTTTATTGACTATGCTATTACAGTTGTCCCATTTCTCCCCCATCATCCCCCCACCCTGCACACCCTCTCCCACCCAAATTCCCCCCTTTAGTTCATGTCCATGTGTCATAAGTTCTTTAGCTTCTACATTTCCCACACTATTCTTGCCCTTCCCCTGTCTATTTTCTACCCATTATCTATGCTACTCATTCTCTGTACCTTTTCCCACTCTCCTCCTTCCACGCCCCTATTGCTAACCCTCCATATGATCTCCATTTCTGTGGTTCTGTTCCTGTTCTAGCTGTTAGTTTGCTTTTGTTTTAGGTGTGGTTCTTAATAGCTGTGAGTTTGCTGTCTTTTCACTGTCATATTTTTGATATTTTTCTTAGATAAGTCCCTTTAACATTTCATATAGTAAGGGCTTGGTGATGATGAACTCCTTGAACTTGACCTTATCTGAGAAGCGCTTTATCTGTCCATACATTCTAAATGACAGCTTTGCTGGATAGAGCAATTTTGGATGTAGGTCCCTACTTTTCAAGATTTCAAATATTTCTTTCCAGCCCCTTCTTGCCTGGAAGGTCTCTTTTGAGAAATCAGCTGACAGTCTGATGGGAACTCCTTTGTAGGTAACTGTCCCCTTCTCCCTTGCTGCTTCTAGAATTCTCTGCTTCATTTGAATCTTGGCTAATGTAATTACGATGTGCCTTGGTGTGTTCCTCCTTGGGTCCAACTTCTTTGGGACTCTCTGAGCTTCCAGGACGTCTTGGTAGTCTATTTCCTTTGCCAGATGGGGGAAGTTCTCCTTTATTATTTGTTCAAATAACTTTTCCACTTGTTGCTCTTCTTCTTCCCCTTCTGGGACCCCTATAATATGGATGTTGGGACTTTTAACGATGTCCCGGAGGTTCCTAAGCCTCTCCTCATTTTTTTTGAATTCTTGTTTCTTCCTCGTTTTCTGTTTGGTTGTTAGTTTCTTCCTTCTGGCCCACTCCATTGATTTGAGTCCCAGTTTTCCTTCCATCTCTATCAGTTCCCCATGCGCCTTCCTTCATTTCACGTATTGTAGCCTGCATTTTTTCATCTAGTTTGTGAGCAAAATCAACCAATTCTGTGAGCATTTTGATGACCAGTGCTTTGAACTGTGCATCTGATAGGTTGGCGATCTCTTCACAGCTTAGAGGAATTGACTCTGGTGTTTTCATTTTTTCTCCGGTTTGAGCCATTTTTGGTGTTGTTTTTTTTTTTTTTTTGTTTTGTTTCATTTTGTTTTGGTTTTAGTCTGGTCTCGGCTATTACGTAGGGAGGGGTGGAGCCTTAGGCGTTCCTCAGGGCAGGGCAGCCCATTCGCTGGGTTGTGACGCTATAGGTGGGGGCAGGGTCCGAGAGGGAAGAATGGTGCCTGCTCCGCTCTCTCCTGGACTCAGGTCCCTTCCGCCACTTCCCCTCTGCCTGGACTGTCTGTGTGCGCAAATGTGGGACCACCTGGTCAGCCAGCCGCCTTGTGCAGCCTCACTGGGTCTGCACAGTTGCCCCCCTGTGCCTGGGGTCTGCCAGCTGCTGCCTGTGGGCCCGGGGACCGCCAGCCGCCGCCTGTGCACCTGGGAACTGCCAGCCGCTGCTGCTTGCGTTCCTGGGTCCACACCTCCACTTTTTCCTGCCTCGACTCTGCTCCTCTTACCGGTCTGGATGAATGGTTGTTGGACTTCCGTACAGTTCAATTTTCTATAAATTCTGGTTGTTTTCTTGTTTCTAAATATTTGTTGTCCTTAATTTTGGTTGCGAGAGGAGGCACAGTGTGTCCGCCTACGCCTCCATCTTGGCTGGAAGTCCCACATATTTCTTGTGTACGTCCCTTTCTCTCTAGTCCCACTGTACTGCTCTAGTTCAAGCTCTTATAATTTTTACTTTTATGTTTATTTTGACATAATTTCATATTTGAAAAATTGCAAAATACTAGAACTCCATTATCCTTTATGTAAATTCCCCAAACGTTAACATTTTATCATATTTCATTTTTTCTTTGTTTTCTTTCTATGTATTTTTTTCCTGAACTGTTTGAGAGCAGATCTGAGGCATCTTTACTCCCTCATATATTTTCTAAAAACAAGAATTTTTTTTACATAATCACAGTAAAACTGAAAAATTAGGAAAGTAACATTGACATAAAACTATCATCTGATTTAAAGACCTAATTCAGATTTCACTAGTATGTCCCATAGTGTCCTTGCAGCAGAAGAAAATCCTGTATCATGCATGTACTTCATTCATTTGTCATGTCTCTTTAGCTACCTTTGGTAGGATCAATCTCTTAGTCTTTCTTTGTCTCTCATGACTTTGACATTTTTGGGCTGGACAATTATTTCATAGACTATCTCTCAATATGAGTTTGTCTTATGGTCTTCATCATCAGATTCAGGTATGCATTTCTGGCGGGAACGCCAGGGTTGTGACATTGTGTGCTCAGCCAATCATATAGGGAAACACATGATGTTGATTGTCCCATTACTGGTGATGTCAGCTTAACCACTTAAAGGTGGAATCTGCTAGTTTCTCTACTGTAAAATTACTGTATTTTCCTCTGTAACTAATAAATGTCTCATGAAGAAGCCTTTGATATTTTTCATCAGAATTACATGATAGCTCTGTGCAGGCTGTCTTCTGTTACCCTTGCCTTGTCTGAGTCCCATCCTTCTCCATCCTGTTTTACAGTCTGCAAGATTGACCTGTGTGGACTGTGTCATCCTTGTCCTCTTGTTTCTAGTTGGATTTGGTCAATGGGGAATCCTATATGATATCTGAAAAAGGTAGAGTCAGGTCTGGAAATCTCTCCCCTTACTGTCCTCCCCATAGCTTTCCTCTTATAGAAGAGGTGATGTTCCTCATCGGAACGTCAGGGCATCTCAGGCAGTAACTCTGGGTTTTTTAACTGTTCCCATACCTTCTTGTCTCAAGCCTAGGGGTAGAGCACATGTCTCTTGCATTTCCTTACAATTTTCTCACACCTTTATAAACTGTCCTTACATTCTCCAATTTGAATATCATCCCATTCCTGAAAGGAGCCTTATGATGTAGTTCTTATTGCATTGTTACTTTCTTTTCCATTTTCTCTCAGTTGCACATACAGCTAGTCTTCCATAGTCTCAATCTTGACTTCTTTTTATGTCAATCCTGACTCATAATGTACTGTTATAGAAAGTACATTCAATGTCAAAGGCATCAGTGAATTCAATCTAGGATGACTTTTTCTGCTCTGCAGCCAGTCCTCTAGCATGCCTGGGGACTTTCCCTTACTCCCACGTCTCTGGCATAATTTGTGCCAGCAAACTTCTGCCTTGGTTTCCTGAATAGCATCCTGACTTCTTTGGGGAGTGGAGTCCTCCTCTGACCTTTTTTTTTCTCTTCATTTTTTTAAATTGTTGTTCAGTTACAGTTGTTCCCATTTTTCCCTAGAGCTCTAACTATGCTGCTTTACTCTGCTGGCTGATTTTTCCACAGTGCTGGACTCTCATGCCCAGATTACCTCATATTTTTGAGGATCCTGTTTGGAATAAAATGCTTTCCCAGGTGTGACTTCATTCTTCAGTTTGCCTTCCCAGACCTCTCTCCATAATTTCCCACCTTGTTTTTCCCTCCACCCTCCATACTGATCTTTATGGACCTACCCTTGCCTTCTGGCTCTGGCTGGGTTTGGCCAATGGGGAGTGCTGGTGGGAGATCCCAGGTGTAACCAAGTGAGATAAGGGTAGTTATAGCACCGGCTTCTTCCCTCTGGGATTACCTTGAGCTGCTTGCCTCTTCCACTGAAAGTCAGAGCTCTTCCCCATGTGGTTTTCTGCTTCCAGATTCCAGGCATTGTTTCCACGCCTCACTGCTTCTGGCTTAAGGGTGGTTACAGCTTGGCTGGGTATTGGGGTATTGTATCTTCCCTTGTGGCTTAGTTATACCTTTGGAATAGTTCCTTTACCAGGCCTTGCTGAATTATCCTAACCTGCGTATGACAAATGATTCCTTCTGGAACCCTGACTGATACAGGTTCTATGGTGAGGGCCTGAAACCTCATTTTGCCAGACTTCACCTGCTCACTGGATCTCGGATATTGATGACTGCTGCAACCAAGCTGGAGGATCACTGTGCCCCTTTGGACTCGTCGTTGGACTGTAGACTACCTCCTCGGGCACCAGTCCTGTACCTGGGTCAGTTTCTCCCAGCTTTGTCCCTGCCCAGTCCTGGCCTCATTCCCCTCATCACTTATGCTGTTGAAGTATCAGCATACCTTGTAGCAGAAGCAATGCTTGCCCAAATGCAAACACGAACCTCCCTGTTTGTAAGCTACGTGAGACAGTCTGGACCTGCCCCTAATGGGTAGGACAGGCCCCAGAAAAGTAACCTTCTAATCTATTTCTCCTGTGGATGTAAAGATGTGTCTAAAATAGTTATCTGTAAACCAGCAAGGACATGCTTTTCAACATGATTGTATAATAGTTTTCTCATTTAAATTTGTAGTCATTTTAGATATTTTTTTATGAGTAAAAATGAGCTTATTAAGATTTTACTACCCAGAAAATTCTTTACCTTGATAACTCTATATACTTCTTCATCTATGGAAATATTTAAAAGTGTTTTAAAAATTGAGCTAGTAGCTCATGTGATAACTTACTTAATATTTTAATATTAATTAATGTTTTATTATTTCATATTGTCATGTTTTAATATTTTTAGCTTACTGTTGTTTTAGGGTAATAAAAATTTCATGTAACCCAGAAATATGTCTTGGTATCTTAAGTTGTGCCAGGTGCACAGGAAAATTTATAATGAAATGTCCTAAATTATGGTAGTTTACTTTGAAGCATTTTTTTTTAAGTTCAAATTGCCTCATGAAGTTATTGTACTTAGAGTTTTCTAGTCTGTTATTTTAATAGTCTGTTGACTAGGCTGTTGGTAATGTATAAACTCTATACCTTTTAAAGGGATATCACCTGCTATGACATTTTGGATTTGCTAATTGTACTCAATTTTGAGTTGGTAGGTTCGTGATTTGGCAGGCTTTGCTATTTGTCTTGTGTTAAATGATTGATGGTTTTAGCCCAATTTCTAATGGGGTTGTGTTTATTTCTGTTGAGGTTGGCATTAATAGGTCTTCTTAGCAAAGATGCTGAGGACTGACCTGGAACAGACTCTACATTAATTTTCAGCTTTGAAGATGTTCCTTCTAGGTCAGGATTGAGGCCAACTAGTAGCACAATGTAATGGGACAGATTTATTGTCACTGCTGTGCTTTTTCCTGTTCTGTTAATTTGAGGGGCCTCAAAACTAGTCAAAGATAGTAAAAAAATTCTTTAGTTAAAAGGACAGCAATGTTTAGGATCTTACTTGGAATATTTTTAAGGACCAGTGCATTTGTACTAAAGATGAATGTAGAAGGAATTTTCAATAGCTATCATAAGCAATTGTGTAGATGCTTTACTATTAAGATACTAGTTGTATTGTCTGCCCCCCCCCATCAATTTTATTGAGGAATAACTGACAAATATAATTGTATATATTTAAATTGTACAACGTAATTATCTGATATACATATACATTGTGGAATGTTCACCTCACATAGTCAATCCTTTTTTTTTTTTCTGAGAATGGTTAAGATCTACTCTCAGTAACTTTCAAGTATACAATGCTCTGTTACTAACTATAGTCCCCATGTTGTACATTGGATCCTCAGAACTTATTCTTCTTATAACTTGAAAGCTTGTATCCTTTGACCTACATCTGTTTTGTCTGTGCCATCTATCTGACCCTTTTTTGCTATTTGTGCAGTTACCAAAGAATAGGTAGAAACAAGAGAAAACTTTTAGGGAAAGAAGCACCCGAAATATGAATAAAATTAGGTTTTAGTATTATCAGATACGTTATATTAGGTATAGTAATTTGACCCCAGTTAATTCAAGAGTTGTCTGCATTGCCTGCAATTTGAAGTAGAGCATAGAATACTAATGCTTAGAGGGATACCAGAAATAATTGGTTCAACTCATATTTATAGATTAGGAAAGTACTTGGACAAGTCACAGCTTTACTTGGCCTCAATTTTCTAATATTATCTTATTCTTTAGAAAATAGGCTGCTGTAATAATTCTGTTTGCACATATGCTTCTGAAATTGTTGGGAGGGGCAGTCTAACATTTTACTAATTGTTGTTTTACTTGACCAAGGTCATGATAATGAAGTAGAGGGTAATTGTATAAATATCAGGAGCAGGGAAGAGGTAGAACTAATTAAAATATAGGATTTTATATTTCTGCTGCCTGAGTTTTACTAAAATTTTTGCTTCTCTGCTGCTTGACTTCCCGTAGATTTGGTCTAGTTTATTGCTAGCCCTTGACCTAGGAATCTGCTATTTAAATTTGCTGTGTTATACAATATAGAAGGCAAGTGGAAAAATAAAAAGGAGCCTTGTGCTAAATGAGATTTGGACTCTCCCAGACATCTTTATCTAGCGGTGCAAACCAACCTGCTAATGGAAACACCGAAAGTCTTGTGCCCATATCTTAGCCTCCAGATATAATGTGGCTACAAAGTGGCAGGGGCAGAGAAAAGTATCGGTTCATTTATAGAAACCCTTTTTGATGGTTTGATATTTGAAAATTGAAAGCTGAAATTTTAATTGCTGACAGTGAGAATGATATCATGATGCTAATGTTCAAACAAGTTCCATTCTATCAATTATGCTCTCGTAGAACTCTGCCCCTTCGTCCACCAAAGGTGAGACAAACATAAGATGATGCCATGACCTTCTAGAAACTACCCTTTCCCAGACCAAATACCTAGGTGTCAAAGTGACAATATATTTATTTATGGGTTAGGTAGTAGTGGGCGCTTTTGAGAGCTGAATTGAGAAGCTATATTGCTACTCTAATTTGGTTTACCCCTAAAGTAGGTTAATAGTTTTACCTTAAGGCTAAAGTCCATTTAAATGAACATGAGAACCCTGGCTGAAAATGCCTCCCAACTCCTAACAGTGACTTAACCTGACTGAGGGAGCCGAGCCCCAGGTATTTGCAACCTGTCTCATTTTTCCTGTCAACCGGCCTGCAGGCTTTTAACACGTGATAGTTGAAGCACTGCAATATTGAGGTCAGAGAAAAACTGGTTCCCAGCTAAAGCTGACTATCATTGGCATACTGCTGATACCATCCTGAGGTACCACCAACTGAGTGACCCCAGTTTTAGAAAATACAATAATTTTCAGGCCTAAGGACAGGAAACATGTTTTTGGCCTTTGAGCTTGACATTTTTATGTCAACTTTAGCTTTGGGATATATGTGAACTGTCATAACTAATTGCCTTAGTTTCTGAAAATGTGGTTTTAAAGCAGAATATCAATGACTAGTTAAGAAAAATTATACTACTAATGCCTTACATTTACAAAATGCTTTCATGTGTATTTTCTCTAATTTTCCTAATAATCCAGCAGGGCAGGCCAGAAGATATTTTTTTCCTATTTTATAGATGAAAAAACTAAGAGTTTGAAAGGCTGAGAGATTTTCCCAGGGACACTACAAGGCTGATACCTGATATTCTGGCTTCTAGTCCCCTGCCTTTCCATTGTGCTACCCAGGCTGTCTGAGAGAGACAGACTTCTATCAGCCAGCCAGTCAGCCAGTCAGCTAAAATCAACAGAGCACGGTGTGTCCAGACAGTGTACTAGTAATTTGTATCAAAGGTATATATTGTTTTTCTCCTTGTAAATCTAAAATGACTAGGCATATAATTTGTTATTTAGTACTCATGTTGATTAAAAGTATATAATAGCAAACTCCTGAAAAATTGAAAAATTACATTCCATGTTGTGCATATGCATATTATAATTTTAAAATGTTTGTTAAGAATTTTCAATAAGATTATTACTTTAATTGTTTAGATGAATAATAAGGACTCATTTAATTTCAACTCCTTGAAAGACTGAATGTGTATGTGTATCATATGGCCCAGTTTTCTGCATTTGTAAAAAAGTTTTTATTTAGTGATTAGAAAGGCCAATCATTTTTGGTCAAGGAAAGGAAAACATGAATGAGCACAGAATGAATGAAGTCAACAAAATATTATTTTATTCTATTTTGTAGAAAATAAGAAAGAAAGGAAGAATGAAAATGAAAAGCTCGACAAATAGTAGAAGACTGAAATCAAGGGTTTTGTCAATTATTTACTCTCTAATTTTACGTGTCAATAATACACAGACATTAACTTTGCTATTCATAGATATCTTAAGCACCTCCTAGCTCTGTTTTCTGTAATTTCTGTATTCTGATGAGTTTTTACTCCATGAAATCTTTCTCCTTATTTTCCATAAATGTAACTTCACATTAAGGATGGCATTTGCATTACCATGCCCCACTCAGCCTATAGGACGTTCCATAATATTCATGAAAAGTTTTAGTATGTCCTATTTCTTTTTCTGTCAAAAACTCTAATATGAAAGATCAGAGGGCTAAGTTTTAGAGTTGAAAGGTAATCATAGGCATCCCTTGATTAAGATGAGTCCATAAACATATAACTTTCATGGCTAAGTTACCAAAACATGAATGCTGAAGAACAAACATCCTAAGGCTGGCAAATATTATGGTGATCATTTCTTTCCTCACTTCTTTGTAATGGTCATGGCTCCTTGGTGTTCTTAGAAATCTTAAAGAAACACAGAGATCATTCAGCAGAAAAGAAATCTTGGACACTAACCTATATTATCTTGATTCTAAGACAAATTTTCATCAAGAACCTGAATTTGTGCTTCCACTGTAGCAAAGCAAAGTGTGTGATTGGCACCCCCAACAAGAACTGTACATGTTGCAACATGCTGGTATTAATACCACAGTTCAGGGAAATTATCAGTTAAGTAAGTTCTTGCTGCAAAGACCTAACTGTCAGGGAACACACTGATATATCGCAAAAAGGGGATGTTGGTTGAATTGGTGAGAGAGTAAAAAAGTGTCATAGTAATTCTCTGGAATTAAATGAAAGGCAGTATTGATCAGAGGGGAGGAAGTAGAGATGATTATTAAGCCTGAATCCTAAATTTCAGTACAGGACATGAGCTCAGGAAAGTCTGTGGATTCTGAGCCCAGCTGCAGAGTGTCCAAGGGAAGTATGTCTTTTACCCATAATTTCACACGTTGGGAATGCCAATTAATTAGGTGGAGCAGATTGGCAAGATAGTATAGTGATTAAAACTCTTACCCTATTTATTTGCTTGTTTGTTCATTTTATCTTTTATGGCTGTAGATCTTAGAATTACATAAATAAAACATGAAAACTTTATTTTAATGAGACTTTCTCAGTAATGTCATAGGGAGCAGATACAGCCCTATAGTTAAAGCTAATGTAAAGGTTTTACAAAGAACTTTAAAAGTCTAATATTATATAGCCTCCTCCAGCCTTCTAATTCCATCCCTCCCTTGGTTATCAGCATGGCCCATTTAATAAAGGGAACAATCTTGTCCAAGGACTTTAAAGTATTCTTTACTACTTATAGCCTTTCAATGTCATGGGACCCTGAATTATTGGAGTTTACATATCAATTCCATAAGAGACAGCTGATAGATAATACTTGGGGGGCATCACAAACCACAAAAGGAACCCAATGAAAGACCCTCTCTCTGGCCCTTCTGACCTCTCTGCCTTGGTATGACAACAAGCTTCTAGCAGAGAATTGGAGGAGGGGACTCAGTACTTCTCTTCTTTGCAATATTAAAAATTTAACCTCTGTAAACTCAGATCTATGACACTTTAGTTTAACAACATCATCCAACACTGAGAATGTCCAAATTCAATCTATGGGCAATGAGTCCCAGGCGACTACCCTGGATTTTAGCCTCAAAATGGGTGGGTCTAATTCAAAACCTATCTGGAGGCACATAAGCAACCATATAGGTAATTATGTAGAAATATATGATTTGGGGATTAATAGAGTAACTGACATTGCTTAGAAGCTGATAAGAATTCACTTTTCTACAAGTACTGAAGTTCATTTGTGGTGGCAGGAAGCAAGAATGTTCATTGGGCATTGAGAATCTAAGAACTGTGCTTGTATCTCACCTCTCAGGGTTATCTGTGTGACCTCTTAGATTCCTGTCAAGTAAGGAGGTATACCAGTGTTCCTCACCTTTTTTTTATTCAAACACCTTTTATTTAAATATGTAATTTATCAAAGTCCTCTAGAAATTTAAGAAAAAATATTATATATATAATATAGAAGTGACTTTAAAAGCAAGTAAAGTTTTCAGATCCCTATGTCTTTTAACATTACTGTATAAATTGTTCCTACTTTTCATTAATATTGTTTTAAATGCATTGTGAATTAGTTACTATATATTTCAATATATCTTTTGGATGTATAAATGTTTAATTTTCTTTAATATTCCTGAATTTTATTGTATGAAAGAAGCATCATTTGTTGATAAATCAATTAAAATAATATTAAATATTGTTTCATTTGGGCCTGAATAGATAATAAAACATATACTAAAATTTAACTTCCTATTATGCATTAAACCTTCACAAAAATTTCTTTTGTACTTAGAATTCTTATATTTTGCTTTAAAAAGGTGCTACCTTATTTTTGTCATTTTTGTCTTCTATTCTAAATAGTAAATTAGAAGAGAAGGCTTCAAGCTGCCATTTCCAATCACGTATCCACAAGTAACACATTGAGAATTTAAAAGTTCTTTTTTTCCTAACAAATTGTAAGTCAAATTGAATAAAATGTTATTTTATTTTCCCTTTCAACAATGTTTTTTAAAGTAGTGGAGGTATATTAATATGCCATTTAAAATTTTTGAACAGACATTCAGTTTATGAATTCAATGTTGATCGTCTTGAAGAAAATTTTCAGAATTATCATTTTAATGCTTCTTATCAGGTTTGTATACTATAAACAATAGAAACCTATTCTTAAAAGCTCAAGTGAGAAGAAAATTGACTAGTGGACTATAGGATGTCTCACAAAATCAAAGGAAGCTGAGGGACAAGGTTTGAGAGAGAGTAAGATTCTGGGGAACTCTTAAAATTTTGTGATCAGTAGCTAAAGTGTTACCAAAGGGGTGAAACAGCTTCCATCATTCTTTCCTGTCCTTGGCCATTCAGGTAAGATTCAAAGTCCTAGGGAAAGGAATTGTGTTGGCTTATTCTGGGTCGCATGCCCATTGCTCAGTGCTTAGCTATAGGAGAATAGGGCATATTGACTGACAGTCAAGGATGGACATGAACTAAGAGAGGGGGAATATTGGTGGGGGGGGTACAGGGTGGAGTGGGATAAATGGGGAGAAAACAATGGGACAACTGTAATAGTAAAATCAATAAAATATACTTAAAAAGAGAAAAAAAAGAAAATTATGGTGCTATCATCAGAAGATGCTGGGTGAACACGAACACTTGATAAAATGTATGTGTTTCTGTTTCCAAACAATAATCTATTAAAAATGTTAAATTACACAATATATGACTAAGAATAAAAGCTATTTAAATCAAAAGAACAAATAAAACATTCAACTAGTATTATTAACCTGGATGGTGAACTGACTAAATGTTGAGTTCTGAGAATTATCTATCTGATCTTCTTGACTGTCACGAACATTTACATGAAAAACTTTTAGAGGCTCTAAGATGCTTATAATTAAAAGAAAAACACATAAACAACAAGCGTACTTACAATTTAATAACACTCCCCCTTCCTCTTGGTTAGAATACATTTGCCTTTTTAGGCTTTTTACCATTCATTGCACTTTCTCATGGCAACAGTGTCCTAGTTTTCCATTTGTATCAGGAGAAAACAACTTCATCCCTAACTCCAAGGATATGCCCTGACTGACCAAAGCCCAGTTCATTCACCACATCACAAGGATTATGTCCCATGAACTAACCTGGGCTAAAGAATAAACTGGGATATATTTTCTGGGGACTTCTGAACAAGAATTCTAGTTATTCTCAGAATTTACCTGGAAAGCTACTTTCTCTTTCTCTGGTTGGTATGTATGGGATGTAGATATGAGGCCTGATATCACTGCAGCCATTTTGCTACAAGAGATGCACAGTGTGAAGTCAAATTTGACACACAAGGAGAGTAAAATCAAGAGAATTGCAGAGAAATGGAGCTGGGGCCCAAAGGATGAAACTCTACCTCAACTGGTCACTACTTGTGTATCTTTTTTTTTAAATATATTTTATTGATTATGCTATTACAGTTGTCCCATTTCTCCCCCATCATTCCCCTCCACCCTGCACACCCTCTCCCATCCACATTCCCCTCTTTAGTTCATGTCCATGTGTCATAAGTTAGCTTATCTTCTACATTTCCCACACTATTCTTGCCCTCCCCCTGTCTATTTTCTACCCACTATCTATGCTACTCATTCTCTGTACCTTCCCCCCTCTCTCCTCCTCCCACACCCCTGTTGCTAACCCTCCATATGATCTCCATTTCTGTGGTTCTGTTCCTGTTCTAGCTGTTGGCTTAGTTTGCTTTTGTTTTAGGTGTGGTTCTTAATAGCTGTGAGTTTGCTGTCTTTTCACTGAAGAGATCATATTTTTGATCTTCTTTTTCTTAGATAAGTCCCTTTAACATTTCATATAATAAGGGCTTGGTGATGATGAACTCCTTGAACTTGACCTTATCTGAGAAGTGCTTTATCTGTCCTTCCATTCTAAATGACAGCTTTAGCCCTGGCTGGTGTAGCTCAGTGGATTGAGCGCAGGCCTGCGAACCAGAGGATCGCAGTTCAATTCCCAGTCAGGGCACATGCCTGGGTTGCAGGCCAGTTCCCAGCAGGGGACACACGAGAGGCAACCGCACATTGATATTTCTCTCCCTCTCTCCTACCCTTCCCCTCTAAAGATAAATAAATTAAAAAATAAATAAATAAATGACAGCTTTGCTGGATAGAACAATTTTGGATGTAGGTCCCTACTTTTCAAGATTTCAAATATTTCTTTCCAGCCCCTTCTTGCCTGTAAGGTCTCTTTTGAGAAATCAGCTTACAGTCTGATGGGAACTCCTTTGTAGGTGACTGTCCCCTTATCCCTTGCTGCTTCTAGAATTCTCTGCTTCATTTGAATCTTGGCTAATGTAATTATGATGTGCCTTGGCATGTTCCTCCTTGGGTCCAACTTTTTTGGGACTCTCTGAGCTTCCAGGACGTCCTGGTAGTCTATTTCCTTTGCCAGATGGGGGAAGTTCTCCTTTATTATTTGTTCAAATAAGTTTTCTACTTGTTGCTCTTCTTCTCCCCCTTCTGGGACCCCTATAATTCGGATGTTGGGATGTCCCGGAGGTTCCTAAGCCTCTCCTCATTTTTTTTGAATTCTTGTTTCTTCCTCGTTTTCTGTTTGGTTGTTAGTTTCTTCCTTCTGGCCCACTCCATTGATTTGAGTCCCAGTTTTCCTTCCATCTCTATCAGTTCCCCATGCGCCTTCCTTCATTTCACGTATTGTAGCCTGCATTTTTTCATCTAATTTGTGAGCAAAATCAACCAATTCTGTGAGCATTTTGATGACCAGTGCTTTGAACTGTGCATCTGATAGGTTGGCTATCTCTTCACAGCTTAGAGGAAGGCTTTCCTTTGTTCTCCAGTTTGAGCCATTTTCAGTATTTGTTGTTGTTGTTGTTTTGGTTTTAGTCTGGTCGCAGCTATTACGTATGAGGGGTGGAGCCTTAGGTTTTCCTCAGGGCGGGGCAGCCCAGTCGCTGGGTTGTGACGCTATAGGTGGGGGCGGGGTCTGAGAGGGAAGAATGGCGCCTGTTCTGCTCTCTCCTGGACTCCGGTCCCTTCCGCCACTTTCCCTTCGCCTGGATTATCTGCGCACGCGTGCGTGCTGTTACGTAGGGAGGAGTGGAGCCTCAGGTGCTCCCCAGTGTGGGGCAGCCCAGTTGCTGGGTTGTGACACTGTATGTGGGGGCGGGGTCTGAGAGGGAACAATGGCGCCTGCTCCGCTCTCTCCTGGATTCAGTCCCTTCTGCCACTTCCCCTCTGCCTGGACCGTCTTGCGAGTGAGAACGTGGGACCACCTGGTCAGCCAGCTGCCTTGTGCGGCTTCACTGGGTCTGCACAGTTGCTCCCCTGTGCCCGGGGTTCACCAGCTGCTGCCTGTGCACCTGGCAACTGCCAGCCGCTGCTGCTTGCATTCCCGGGTCTGCACCTTCACTTTTTCCTGCCGTGACTCCAACCCTCTTACCGGTCTGGATGAATGGTTGTTGGAATTCCATACAGTTCAATTTTCTATCAGTTCTGGTTGTTCTTGTTCTAAATATTTGTTCTTAATTTTGGTTGTAAGAGGAGGCACAGTATGTCCGCCTACGCCTCCATCTTGGCCTGAAGTCCTACTTGTGTACTTTAAATGATCTCAAAATGTATTTGACCATTTATGCTGGTGTGAGTTGGAGTTACTGTTATGCATCTGAAACCATCTTGATACATAGCCAGGAAACCTTGGTGAGCCCTAGGGTCTATGAGTTATTAATTGAAAAATGCTAGATTATATTATATATCCATGGTCATCTCTAACAGTAAAGATTTGGTGCTATTCCTGGTAATAAGGGGTGAAATTGAAGACAGATTGGAGAGATGCATGTTAAATGATTTGAATCTGCAATAAATTTCAGCCTTACGGTTGAAGTACATTTACTGTCTCTTAGTTATTATTTTTAATTCAGAAAGAGGAACTTTTGTGATTCATTTCTCTTTTTGTGTTCTGTGTGGTTGAATATTTTTTGCTTTCACAGCATTATTTTTCTTTAAATGCATCTCTTTTTGCAAAGTTTCAAATTTGATTAATAATCCCAACTTTTTCTTTTGTTGAGCAATAGGAAATTCCAAAACATAGTAGGTATTTAATAAATGTATGTTTAATTAAAGTTATGATTTTATTGATAGCATATTTCTAAACCAGTGGTTCTCAAATGTGGTTGCACATTAGAATCACTTGGGTAGTTTTAAAATAGTGGTTCTTAAAGTTCAGGATACACCAAATCAACTGGTAGGCTTTTGAAACAGATTTCTTGTGCCAATCTCATTTCTGATTCAGTAGTTCTAGAGTGAGCCCCAGATTCTGCATTTCTAAATAGCTCCCATGTGATACCGATGCTGCTGATCTGTGGACCACTTCTCTAAAAAATATTCATACTAGATTATACAAATCAGAATCTCCTTGGTGGGGGTGATTTTTAAGACTCCGCAGATGATTCTGACAGAGAACCAAGTTGAAAACCACTGTCCTAAATGGTGGAGGATGGCTGGCCTTTATCTCCTGATTAATCATGTACAGAGGGCCTTTTATTATTCCAATAAAAATTTCCCTTTCACACCTCAACTGAACTCCTTGACCCACAGACACTGTCTAATTAGGAAAAATTAATAAACTTAAAGTTTTTTAAAAAGATGATCACTGAATTTGCTTACTTAGAGGCCAAGTATCAACTATCTCTTGTCCCAGGACGATGTGTAGATCAACTCAAAAGAACATCTGTAATGATTTTATTCAGTAAAACAAACTGTCATGCATAAGATTAGCAACTGCTGGAGGGAGAGAGAAAGAAGGTGATGTTATCAGAGCTCAGTGGCCTGGGTTACCCAAGGGAAACTGTAAGAACAATGGGTTTTTTTAGCTGGCAGCTGGTGTGGGAATCCAGAACAAGTCACCCCAAGATGCACCTCTGTGGTATGCAGATTGTATTAAGCTAAAGGCAACTTTAGTTTCAGGCTCAAGAGAAACTTCTGCCCTTTTCTTTAACCACCTAGAAGAACTTGAATTAGAGGTCTTGCTCATAACAGATTATGAGAGATAACTTATTTCGCCATATTTATAGGCCAGGGCAAATTTCTGTTTACTAAACGTCCCCTCTTATCATTTTGCACTGACACTTTGAAGCCCCCAAAGTGCATTATCTTATCTGTAGCTCAGCTGTTACACACCTCAGTCTCCTTTTTTTTATCTCTGAACCTCACCTGCATGTGGAGTTTCTGATTCTCTCATGTATGCAGGGTTCCCATACACATGTACATATTAAATTTTGTTATTTTCTCTTGCTAATCTCCTTCATGTCTGTCTGATTATTAGACCAGCCAGAAGTTTTTTCCTTTCCAACAATGGAATCAAAAAGTAGATACAGCTGCCACCAGACATGATTCCCAAGACAGAGGGAGAAATACCCTTCTTTCTATTTTCTTTATGCATATCCGATCAGCACTTCTCATTGGCCACTCCAGCAGATCAGCAATTGATAAAGAAATCTTGGAAAAACAGCCTTTGGTTTGGTCCCTCTGCATACAGAGCTGAGCAGAAGAGAAGGGTGAGAAATGAATCTGAAGACAAATATGCTAAGGACCAGTGTACTTCTTATTTTCAGGATAATTTAGTCTCATTGATAAAGTCAGTAGAATGAACATCCATGCATATAACTTTGAAACTGGAAAAGTTGGCATTATTGCTGCCTATCATTACCAGAACCAATCAGCAGAGATAAGGATTGCATCTTCAGGGAAGTTTTATTCAAATGTCAGTGATCTGAGAAGACAGTGGGTTATGTACCCTCAAAAACCATCTTAACATCTCATCTCAAGCTTCATCTCATCTCCTTTTTAGAAGGAGAAGAAAAAGGTAGTTAAGGGTTTGGAAAAAGGTTAATTAGGTAAGAGTTGTGGTCCCACCGCAATTTTTCTCGTATTTCTTTATCTGCTGGTCAACAATTCTTTATGAACATTCCCTCCCTGGAACACAATGGCCCAGATACCAGTTCTTGTAGACCCCCTGGGGCACAAAGGTAGAATTTCTTGACAACCTTCTGGAGTCATGCATTCTACTTCCTGGAATAACAGCTTACCACATGCATTAATCATTTAAGCCTATCAGCTATAACTATGACTAAAATCTTGAACTCTTGAGTTCCCCGATCAACTTCATTTCATATAACATTCGGAATCTTTATTTTTTTATTTATTTTTAAATATATTTTATTGATTATGCTATTACAGTTGTCCCATTTCTCCCCCATCATTCCCCTCCACCCTACACACCCTCTCCCACCCACATTCCCCCATTTAGTTCATGTCCATGTGTCCTAAGTTCTTTAGCTTCTACATTTCCCACACTATTCTTGCCCTCCCCGTCTATTTTCTACCCACCGTCTATGCTACTTATTCTCTGTACCTTTTCCCCCGCTCTCCTCCTCCCACATCCCTGTTGCTAACCCTCCATATGATCTCCATTTCTGTGGTTCTGTTCCTGTTCTAGCTGTTTGCTTAGTTTGCTTTTGTTTTAGGTATGGTTCTTAATAGCTGTGAGTTTGCTATCTTTTCACTGTCATATTTTGATCTTCTTTTTCTTAGATAAGTCCCTTTAACATTTCATATAATAAGGGCTTGGTGATGATGAACTCCTTGAACTTGACCTTATCTGAGAAGCGCTTTATCTGTCCATCCATTCTAAATGACAGCTTTGCTGGATAGAGCAATTTTGGATGTAGGTCCCTACTTTTCAAGATTTCAAATATTTCTTTCCAGCCCCTTCTTGCCTGGAAGGTCTCTTTTGAGAAATCAGCTGACAGTCTGATGGGAACTCCTTTGTAGGTAACTGTCCCCTTCTCCCTTGCTGCTTCTAGAATTCTCTGCTTCATTTGAATCTTGGCTAATGTAATTACAATGTGCCTTGGTGTGTTCCTCCTTGGGTCCAACTTCTTTGGGACTCTCTGAGCTTCCTGGACGTCCTGGTAGTCTATTTCCTTTGCCAGATGGGGGAAGTTCTCCTTTATTATTTGTTCAAATAACTTTTCCACTTGTTGCTCTTCTTCTTCCCCTTCTGGGACCCCTATAATTCGGATGTTGGGACGTTTAATGATGTCCCGGAGGTTCCTAAGCCTCTCCTCATTTTTTTTGAATTCTTGTTTCTTCCTCGTTTTCTGTTTGGTTGTTAGTTTCTTCCTTCTGGCCCACTCCATTGATTTGAGTCCCAGTTTTCCTTCCATCTCTATCAGTTCCCCATGCATCTTCCTTCATTTCACATATTGTAGCCTGCATTTTTTCATCTAATTTGTGAGCAAAATCAACCAATTCTATGAGCATTTTGATGACCAGTGCTTTGAACTGTGCATCTGATAGGTTGGCTATCTCTTCACTGCTTAGTGGAATTGACTCTGGGGTTTTCATTTTTTTCTCTGGTTTGAGCCATTTTTGGTGGGGTTTTTGTTTTGTTTTGTTTTGGTTTTAGTCTGGTCGTGGCTATTATGTAGTGAGGGGTGGAGCCTCAGGCGCTCCCCAGTGCAGGGCAGCCCAGTCACTGCGTTGTGACGCTGTATGTGGGGGCGGGGTCTGAGAGGTAACAATGGCACCTGCTCCGCTCTCTCCTGGATTCAGTCCCTTCCGCCACCTCCCCTCTGCCTGGACCGTCTGTGTGCGAGAATGTGGGACCACCTGGTCAGCCAGCCGCCCTATGCGGCCTCACTGGGTCTGCACAGTTGCCCCGCTGTGCCCGGGGACCGCCAGCCGCCACCTGTGCACCTGGGAACTGCCAGCCGCTGCTGTTTGCGTTCCTGGGTCCGCACCTCCACTTTTTCCTGCCGCGACTCTGCCCCTCTTACTGTTCTGGATGAGTGGTTGTTGGACTTCCGTACAGTTCAATTTTCTATAAATTCTGGTTGTTTTCTTGTTTCTAAATATTTGTTGTCCTTAATTTTGGTTGTGAGAGGAGGCACAGTGTATCTGCCTACGCCTCCATCTTGGCCGGCACATTCGGAATCTTTAGCAAATTATATTGGAATTTTCATGTAGCCTTAAAAATGTGTGTTCATATATGTGTATTTTCTGTATGGTTTCCTTTGGCCATTTGTCAACCTACTCCAAACACTATAGTCACCTTTTAAAGTAAAACTTCAAAAGGATTCTCCTTGTGTGTGGTATACCAGCTTTTGTAAACCCCTTCCTTTATGATTGCGAGTAAGTAGTTTTCTAGGATTGGGACAACCTAGACAATTGCTTTATGATACGGGTAGTTTCTTTGATTTTTTTTTTTCTTAACCCTGTAGAGACCCCAGATGTTTTCCTGACTGCCAGGGCTTAAATCCTCTAACTTCCTACAAATAGGACCTTACTTCATTTTTTTTTTTTTTTTGCATAAGAAAGAGCTTTGAGTATGCTAAAATCCAGTTAAAGACTATGTTTTTAATTCCATTTCAAACTTCCTTAATGAGGCCATTCTGATTTTCCTTGAATCTGTCATTTAAATGGTAAACAGGGTTATACAGGGTCCATACAGGGTCCGGCACAAATAACACCCCTCTTTTGTCACAGAATCTCTTATTACAAAGTCTTAAGCGTGTAATTCTGTAACATAACAGTATCACACTCAAGCATACCATATGACATTTTTGGTGAAATGTCCAAATTAGAACTATAAATTATTACACTCATATTATTACCCTACAAACCATACTCAAGCAGGCATTACTTCTTCCAGACCCTGTATCTCCCAGTTAATGTGTCTTTCTCTACTGTCTCTAAAATCTCATCAGTGGTTCTTTCCAGTCTAGATTAACTATCTGATACTGTTTTGTCCATAAACACCTAATTATCATGTCCTTCAGAATAACAATCATAATATTATAATATATGTAATTACATATAAATATATAATGTTTTTAGTTATTATAAATTATTGACTTCTCATCAAATTCTAGCTTATATGAGAGAATCAGCATAAGGAACTCTCCCGACTGTCCCACATTAAGGAGTTTCTAGCTCTACTAGCTTTAGTTCAGATCTGAGTGGCTGGCCTGTGCCTTCCGTGGTCTGTAAATGAATAAGGAGCTATAGTATTATATGAGGCAGGATGGGGAAATCTCTGAAATTTACTTATAAAAAGTTGTGTATTTGTTCTTACATGTTTAAATTTCAGTCACCTTCAAAGTACTCTCCATTTGATGCAATACACCTATTGAGACATTTTTTCCACTGCTCAGAACAGTTTTTTAATTCATCAATTTTGATGCCTTTTAGTGCTTCTGCCATTTTTTGTTTCACCTCTTTCACACTGGTAAAACATTTCTCTTTGAGGACATTTTTCATCTGGGGAAACAAACAAAAAAGTCGCTCAAACCAAGATCGGGTAAATAGGGAGGGTGGTGCATGGGGGTCACACTGTTTTTGGTCGAAAACTACTGAACCACAGCACCTGCGAGCAGGTGTGCTCCTAAATCATCCATCATGAAATGGGCAAATACCTTGAAAGAGACTACAAAAAGAAATTCACTGAAGCCAAATGCAGTCTCTCACAACACCACCAGCTGGTACACTGATACAGATGGGTTTCTAGAACACTCACTTACTAGGGAAGCCTGTAGTACAAGGGGCCCATGCTCCAGAAGGTAATTCCACTTCTTTTTGGGTACTCCCCTTATACACTTCTGGTACAAACACTGTTCTTTGTCTTATACCCAACTTCATTCTGACCTTTGGGTCATGCTTTATTGAAGAAAAGAAGCTGGAAAGTCAAAACCGACATTTCCCAGTTTGCATTATAGTTGGATTTTCTGAGATGTCCATGTTCAAAATTTGGAAGTCAGAAGTGAGGTGGTTGGGGTTTTGTAGTTGCTTTGAACAAACATGCGCATGAAGCATTTGTTTTTCTGCAGTAACTGTGGCTATTCCTAAACTTCTTGGCTGTTGAGATGTGAAATATGGAACATTCATTCTGCTGATGTGAATTTCAGCTAGGGCAGCATGCTTCTGGAATGAGCAATTGTATTTCCTTATTCTCTGAATATCTGATGGCAGAAATAGCAGTTTCCATGTAAGTTGATTATTATATCTGGGAATCATTTCTGTAAGCTAGGACTAGGTCTTATTCCTCCAGCTCTCTGTATACCTGTTTCTCTGTATTAGGTACTTTTTTTGATTAGATAGGCTAGTGCTGTATCTTCACTAAACCCTAATATATGATTAAACACTAAAATATGCAAATAGTAATATTTCTTCTAATTTATAGAAACTTGCCTCACACTGATTAAAAATCCTATCATGGAATGTGGCAGGAAAATAAACTAGATTAAAAGATACTGATCTAAATTTTCTCATGTTTTTAATTTTATTTTAAAATTTAATTTCAATTGTTTATTTTATTTTTTTTTAAATATATTTTATTGATTATGCTATTACAGTTGTCCCATTTCTCCCTCATCATTCCCCTCCACCCTACACACCCTCTCCCACCCACATTCCCCCCTTTAGTTCATGTCCATGTGTCATAAGTTCTTTAGCTTCTACATTTCCCACACTATTCTTGCCCTCCCCCTGTCTATTTTCTACTCACCGTCTATGCTATTTATTCTCTGTACCTTTCCCCTTCTCTCCTCCTCCCACACCCCTGTTGCTAACCCTCCATATGATCTCCATTTCTGTGGTTCTGTTCCTGTTCTAGCTGTTTGCTTAGTTTGCTTTTGTTTTAGGTATGGTTCTTAATAGCTGTGAGTTTGCTGTCTTTACACTGTCATATTTTTATCTTTTTTTTCTTAGATAAGTCCCTTTAACATTTCATAGAATAAGGGCTTGGTGATGATGAACTCCTTGAACTTGACCTTATCTGAGAAGCACTTTATCTTCCCTTCCATTCTAAATAACAGCTTTGCTGGGTAGAGCAATCTTGGTTGTAGGTCCTTGACTTTCATGACTTGGAATACTTCTTTCCAGCCCCTTCTTGCCCATAAGGTCTCTTTTGAGAAATCAGCTGCCAGTCTGATGGGAACTCCTTTGTAGGTGACTGTCCCCTTAGCCCTTGCTGCTTCTAGAATTCTCTGCTTCATTTGAATCTTGGCTAATGTAATTACGATGTGCCTTGGTGTGTTCCTCCTTGGGTCCAGCTTCTTTGGGACTCTCTGAGCTTCCTGGACGTCCTGGTAGTTTATTTCCTTTGCCAGATTGGGGAAGTTCTCCTTTATTATTTGTTCAAATAAGTTTTCCACTTGTTGCTCTTCTTCTTCCCCTTCTGGGACCCCTATAATTCGGATGTTGGGACGTTTAACGATGTCCCGGAGATTCCTAAGCCTCTCCTCATTTTTTTGAATTCTTGTTTCTTCCTCGTTTTCTGTTTAGTTGTTAGTTTCTTCCTTCTGGTCCACTCCATTGATTTGAGTCCCAGTTTTCCTTCCATCTCTATCAGTTCCCCATGCATCTTCCTTCATTTCACGTATTGTAGCCTGCAGTTTTTCATCTAATTTGTGAGCAAAATCAACCAATTCTGTGAGCATTTTGATGACCAGTGCTTTGAACTGTGCATCTGATAGGTTGGCTATCTCTTCACTGCTTAGAGGAATTGGCTCTGGGGCTTTAATTGGTTCTCCGGTTTGAGCCATTTTTGGTGTTTTTTTGTTTTTGTTTTGTTTTGTTTTGGTTTTAGTCTGGTCGCGGCTATTACATAGGGAGGGGTGGAGCCTTAGGTGTTCCTCAGGGCGGGGCAGCCCAGTCCCTGGGTTGTGACGCTGTATGTGGGGGCGGGGTCCGAGAGGGAACAGTGGCACCTGTTCCGCTCTCCCCTGGATTCGGTCCCTTCCGCCACTTCCCCTTCGCCTGGATTATCTGCGCACACTCGCGTGCTGCTATGTAGCGAGGGGTGGAGCCTCAGGCGCTCCCCAGTGCGGGGCAGCCCAGTCGCTGGGTTGTGATGCTGTATGTGGGGGCGGGGTCTGAGAAGGAGCAATGGCGCCTGCTCTGCTCTCTCCTGGATTCAGTCCCTTCCGCCACTTCCCCTCTGCCTGGACCGTCTGCGCGCACGAATGTGGGACCACCTGGTCAGCCAGCCGCCCTGTGCAGCCTCACTGGGTCTGCACAGTTGTCCCACTGTGCCCGGGGTCCACCAGCTGCTGCCTGTGGGCCCGGGGACCGCCAGCCGCCGCCTGTGCACTGGGGAACTGCCAGCCACTGCTGCTTGCGCTCCTGCACCTCCACCTTCTCCCGCTGCGACTCCGCCCCTCTTACCGGTCTGGATGAATGCTTGTTGGACTTCCGTACAGTTCAATTTTCTATAAGTTCTGGTTGTTTTCTTGTTTCTAAATATTTGTTGTCCTTAATTTTGGTTGTGAGAGGAGGCACAGTGTGTCCGCCTACGCCTCCATCTTGGCCGGAAGTCCTCAATTGTTTATTTTTATCAATGCTACCCAGTGGTTCAAAAAGTCAAAATTTTTGCTGGACTTACAACAACCTTTCTGAATTTGATTCCTACTTCTCATAGATATTCTAACAATTTCTTCTGGAATCTACTATTTATTTCTAAACAACATGCCTATGTTGATATTTCTTGAGTTTTTCCACTTTTATTTAACTCTTGACTTCCTTGTATGAAAGATGAAAACTTATCTCGTCTACATTCTTTCCTCACCAATGAACACTTTCACACATTTCTCATCATTTTCTTATATAGATATCAAATTTTTACTAGAAAGTCTTTTACATTTCCATTATTATGATTATGTGAACATTATTTATAGCTGAACCATGTAGTTTATAAGGTTCCCACTTTTTCCCCTTTTGTCCTGCTTTGCCTGGTACCCTGCTTCCCTCCAGCAATCCCCCCAGCCAAAGTTCATGTCCATGGGTTTTGCATATAAGTTCTTTGGCTTCTCCATTTTCTATACTATTCTTAATATCCCCCTGTTTATTTTTTACCTACTAATTTTTCTTCTTAATCCCTGCACTTTTCCCCCATTCTCTCCCTTCCCCTCCCAGCTGATAATCCTTCAAATGATCTCCATATCTATGACTCTGTTCCTGTTCTGGTCGTTACTTAGTTTGTTTTGGTTTTTTAGATTCAGTTTTGATAGTTATGAGTTTGTTGTCATTTTAATATTCATAGTTTGGATCTTCTTCTTTTCCTTAAATAAGTCCTTTTAACATTTCATGTAATAATGGCTTGGTGATGAAGAATTCCTTTAGCTTTACTTTATCTGGGAAACACTTTATCTGTCCTTCCCTTCTAAATGATAGCTTTGCTGGATAGAGTAATCTTGGTTGTAGGTCCTTACTTTTCATCACTTTTAATACTTCTTGCCTGCAAAGTTTCTTTGAGAAATCAACTGATAGTGTTATGGGTACTCCTTAGAGGAAGGGAGGAAGAAAGAGAGGTTGAGAAACTGATGTAAAAGAGAAACATGATCAGTTGCCTCTCATGTATGCTCTGACCTGGGGACTGAACGTGCAACCCAGGCCTGTGCCCCGAGCAGGAATCATACCAGTGACCTTTTGCTTTGTGAGTCAATGCCCAACCAACTGAGCCACACTGGTCAGGGAGACCATTGGTTTGTAACATCATCTATTTACAAGAGTCCTAGACTGTAAACAGCTGATTCATTTACACTTAAAGATTTTGTTCCTTTAAACAAATCCAGACACTTAATAATGTAGAATGTAAAAACAGACCAGTTTCACAAAATTCAGTTAATTTCAGGAGGATGATTTGAGTTACCTAAAACATTCCTTAATAAATTATTCATTTTAATTTTACTCAGCTAACCAGCCTACGTCATAGATGCTTGTTTGTCCTCTGCTTTATTTATTACATTCATCATCTTTAGATGACTTAGTCCTATTTTCTCAGTCTGTCGATATTTATGTTTTTGGTATTTATTAATTTACATAGATTTTATAGGACATTTCTATGCTGAAATTAACACTTTGGTTAAATTCTCTGAGTTTTAACATCTAGAAAACATTTGAAATTGGAAAATGGTTTTCCTCTGGGCCATTACTTTTGGGACACTCACTGAGTCTAACAAGAGAAATATAAGTCCCCAAAATGTAATGCTGTTAATTGCCAGACAATAGAGTGGCTGGGTGTGTAAGAGGGACTTAGGTGAAATCCCTATTCAAGAGACCAGCATTTATTTTTTTAATTGCCTGCTTTTTGTGCTTAACCTTAGAAATTTGTGAAAAATTAAATCAAAGAAAAGTGTAAAGAAAGAAATAAAATTCACCACTAATTCCATAATTCAGAGATATCATTTGTTAATCACTATTACTGTTTTTAGGTTTATTTTACTTAGTTGCATTAACAAAATTTTTATTGTAGAAAATTTCAAACATACATAAAAGTAGATAAGAGTATAATGAATCTCTGTGTATCCATTATGTATGCACAGTTTTTAGCACTTTGCCATTTATTTTTCATTTATTCCTCACTCTTCTATCTATTCATTCTCCATCTCTACTTTTTTTGCTAAATATTTTAAAACAAATCCAAAACATCATATAATTTCATGCATAAATACTTCAGTATTGATTTTTAAAATATAAGTTTTTTCCTAACACATTACCAGCCCTGTCAAAATTAAAATAGCAATTCTTTAATACCATTTAGTATCACCAGAAACCGGCCCTGTCAGACCTTCATCTTCAATTTCCAGCCTGTGTAACTGAGAGAAAACAAATTTCTGTTGTTTAAACCACCAATCTGGTATTTTGTTATGGTAGCCAGAGCAGACTAACATAGCTAGACAGCTGGAATTTTTTACTAAAAATTAATATTTTGTTTATTTAGTTTGATTCTTGTAGGCAGACTACATTGAGATATAATTTACATGCCATAAAACTCATCCATTGTAAGTATAGTGTTCAATAAGTTGTAGTAAATATATACCACAACTTATTCATTTCATGAAACCATCACCAAAATACAGTTTTAGAACACTTAGAATGGGGATTATTTATTAATTTTTTAAAGGATTAAAATAAATTTCAGTGATGACCTTGGATTTGATATAGCTGTTAATAAATGACCATTGGGGTCATACGAGACCAGAGCATGATATAACAGAGAGAAGTTGTGGGGCACACATACTTATCAATGATTCACAACAATTGCTCAGAAGCTGACAGCTCTATGGTCAAAGCTATGCTAGCATCCTGAAATAAAGTGGGTTCAGACTTTCTCTGTTCTGAAACATCTTTTATACTATGGAGATAGCCTTTTCTTAAAAGAAAAATCCATTGGAAAAATCAGTGGTTCCCAAAACATTTTCTTTCTTTTCCTTGTAGGTGAGATTTCTGCATGAACTTGAATTGATTTTGAGATTTACATTTTTTAAGAAAATAATTCACTTAGTCAAGATTTTATTAGAGTTATACAAATACACTATATATTTAAAAACTCTCCACAATTATAATATCTCCTTTGTATTCCTAATTCTGTACATTTGTGTACCTCTTTTATCATATTCACAAAAATTAGTATGTTTTTCAAAGAATTTTGAATTTATTAATTTGTTTTTCTCATTTTTATATTGTAACATTTTGAATTTAATCTTAGCTATTTTTATTCTTTTATTAAATAATAAGTGACAGTAATAAATTTGCCTTTATGTGTCATCTTGGGAAGCATCTTATAAATTTTGATATTGTGGGTTTTCATTTTCATGACTTATCAAGTGTCTATTTTTTAAGTTGTGGGCTTCTTCATGGTCTAATCTTTTTTTATATTTATTTATTTATTTAATGCTGGTAGTTTAGAAAAAATAAATTTTATAAAATACATGATGTAGTG
The DNA here is from genome assembly GCA_039655065.1 of Glossophaga mutica. Taxonomy (NCBI): domain Eukaryota; kingdom Metazoa; phylum Chordata; class Mammalia; order Chiroptera; family Phyllostomidae; genus Glossophaga; species Glossophaga mutica. The sequence continues at coordinate 84,527,493 of CM077304.1, forward strand.
AAAGAAATTCTGAGAAAGATTTCCTGTATACTCTCCAGGAGAATTCTGTGTATATAGTTTTGTGGTACGTTATGAAATATTCTGAAAAGTCAGAAAATGACAAAGAAAAGAAAGAACATTCATATTTTGCATAAATAAATACTGTTAACAGGAGTACATATGTTAAAATATTTTCCTATATTCTCACAACATATTTTATATAAAGATATAAATAACTTGTATAATATTATGTACATATTTTTATTTTTATATATAGAGGTATATTTTCTTTTAAAGTATTTACTACATTAATACTTAATATATATTGTAACTTATTTAACTATAAATATACATTTATTTTATATTAATGAATAAAATATTTATTAATATTAGATATTCATTAACTAATAAATATTAATTAATACAAAACATTAATATTCAGCATATAATATACTATAATTTATTTAAAATCTTTCCTGATGAATATTTAGTTTGATTTAGATATTTGGTTTTATAAACAATAATACTTTGAATATCTTTGGGTGTAGATTTGTAACTTGTCTAATTTTTTTAGGATAAAAACATGGATTATTGAATGTTAGTACAGTTGTTTCCTGTTAATGATTATTTTTAATATTTACTTTTATGTAATTATAATTATTTAAATAATTCCATTTTTATTTGAATTTAATGCTCAGTGCTAGCCTCATCCCTTGTTTTTAGTTTTTATCAAGTCACGTGGTTTCTATATTTTAAAACCTTTTTCTGTTTTACCTCCATGTATGAGTAAGTCCTTGGCTGATACAAGCTTTGCCTCTCAAAACTTTGTAAGTCACACAGTTGTCTTAGGTATTTAATATTGCAGAGAAGAAGCCAAAATTGTTCTATTCCATTGTATAAACCTGTTTCTTTCTACATGAATACTTATAGGGGTTTATTTGTTTTTGTAATACAAATTTAACAAAATGTGTCTTTTCATGGCCTTCTTTCATTATTTTTATAATAAAAAATGTTGTGGACCATTCAGCCTGGTTTCAGGAGTTGTAACCCTCACCCCATGGTGGGCTGTGTAAGAGCCAAGGGACCCACTTCATCTGGGTCTGTTCTGTCAAGAGGACATGACGTACTAAGGAGATAAAGCTTATCTCCCTAGCAGGAGCACTGCTTCTGCCTCATCCATCTCTGGCCCCAATGCTTAGTTGGCAGTCAATGACGGGTAAGACTCCTCATGGGAAGGGCAACCTAAGCCAGACATGACCACTTGGGAGGCCCTCATGGAAGGACTCGGGGGGGGCTCCAGCAAAGAGGGGGTGATGAACCCTCACCCCCCACCCCCCCGGCTATTCTGACATAGCCTAAGTCCCCATTTCCGTCTGGGAGATGTCTTCTGCTTCCTGGGTCTAATCTGCTTAAAGCCTGAAACTATGACGGCCAGCGGTGCAGCCCTGTGCTGGCCAGAATGGTTCCCCGGGTGATCGGGCATAAGAAAGAATTTGTAAAGTCCTGTGAAACCTGCTTTGCTAAGAGTGCTCTCATTTAAATGATAAGGGTCCGAGGAGGAAATGAGTATGTCTCCCAAAGTTTTGCAACCCCCTTTCCAGACAGACACTGACTCAGATTTAAGCCCTCAGACTTTCTTTGAAATGTTAACCATTGTTTGATCCTTGCCCCTGACATACCTGTATTCCTGTGTATTTGAGCCCAATAAAAGCCTAGTGAGGAAGGCACTCTGGGTCATTCACCTCTGAGAGTTTGTCCACCTCTCCTCCCCAAGCAGATCGTGTCTTGGTAGTTTTATTTTCATCCGTGACGGAGGGATGGGGCTCTGTGGGTGGAGCCCCACCACATCTGGTGCCCAGGACAGGTGCCCCTCGCAAAAAAACAAATTAAAAAAATGATCCATTCATTTACTGATGGGTACCTAGGTTGCTTCCAACACTTGGCTATTGTAAATTGTGCTGCTATGAACATTGGGGTGCATAGGTTCTTTTGGATTGGTGTTTCGGGGTTCTTAGGATTGAACAACAATTAAATAAAAAAAAAAGAATTCCTAAATGGGGAAAAATTTGAAGACAAGTCTTTATTTCAGCTATTAAAGATTTTTAATTATAATTTCAATTTTGACTTTGCTCTTTTGGTTCAGGGTTCTTCAATAATACCAACTAATCCATTTTTTAAAAATTTGGGTATTAACTTACTGGATTTTATATTGTCCTCATTTTTTGTTTAATCTTTTGATATATATTGTTTTCATTTTTGGAAAAGCTTTCTAAATATTGACCTTCAGGTCACTAATTTAATACATTTCTTTTTGTCTCTGTTTTGCTAATGATAAGTTTTATTACAGTCTATTATTTCAATTTAAACTTTTCATTTCTAGTGTCATTTAAATCTGAGCTTATTCTAATTCTGTTTTTACATTTACTATGTAAACCCCTTTGAATTCTACTCCTAATTCAAAGGTTTATTACCTTCTGTTGTCCTACTAAAAACACCTAGATATTTTCTTTTTCTTTTATTGTGGTAAGAATTTCTCTCATGCCAAAGAATTTGTCATAAGTTCTCATGCTTGTTTGTGTTCTGTCTACTCATCCTATTACAAGGTGTTTGCAAATAGATAGAGTCTATGGCTGGCTTCCTATCTGCTATATGGTTTATTGTCAGTAGGCAATACTTTTTCACATTTCTAGTTCACAAGTTCTAGACCACTTAAATGCTACTGGTTGGATGGATTGAAATGGATTCCATGCCACCCAAAATAACTCCTGTCTAATACTTTGAGCCAAGGGAGTAAAAGCAAAACTAGAGTCCCTATAGTTGACTAACAGGATTATTATTTTCATTTCTGCCCATAATACCTTCCTTGTTTAAAGTTTTATCTACAAGCATACGGTGTATCTATTATATCTATTGTCATGACCACCTCCTCATTTTCTTTCCACAAACACAAACACACACACCACATGCTCATTTTTTGTCTTGGGGCATCTCATTCTTCAAAGAAAAGAAGGTAATAATGAAGGCCAGGTTGGGGTATAGCATGGTCTTTCCACGAAAAGGTCGTTGGTGGGCTGGATGGGATCCATTGCCTGGTATTCTGCCCAGCACTGATTCTGGGTCTTTGACCTGCAAGATGTACAGTGAAGGATGAAACAAGACCCTTCTATATTCTCTCCTGTTGTCAACTTTCTCTATCTAAAGTGGCTGCTAATTGTGATTTCCAATTTATCTCCCTAGTTCCTGCAGTCAATGGAATTTTCTGTTTCTGGTTGTAAGATGACTATCATTTTTAGTTTTTGTTGTTCCCCAATTTTTGTCTCTCTTTTTTGCCTTCATAGGTCTTTTAGCCAGCTGTTGGGATACTCTACAGTTTTGACTGCTATTCTAGTGCCAATTTTTGAAATATTTCCTTTGATTTCAGTTTTAAAGTTGTTAAACAAGAAATGTCTTGGCATCTCTTAATCACCTATCTGAATATCACCCTGATAAACTGAGTACATATTTCCTGTCTTGGCAAACAAAGAGAACAGCATCTAATTCTATTCTGGTGACATAGTTTTATTCTTACTCAGGACAAAGAATAAGAGCTAACTGAAATTAGTAGTTAATTACTTTAAGAAGGTGCAATTTCACATCAACATTGCCACAATTAGAATTATATTTTTTAGACAGCTATTCTTCAGGATTCAGATTGACCAGACTAATTAACTATTCAACAGGTCTGTTCTTATAATTATCAGAGGTATATTTTTAAACTAATTCATCTTTACTAGGCAAAAAAGACTTAATGTCATTCAAAATTGTATTTGGCAGGACACAAGGTATTTAATAAAATGTTTAAGTCAGCTATCTGCTTATACATACCTTGAAATTCTAGGCCTGTATTATCTCCACTATGATATTTGATAAGCAATTGGTGTTAGCCAGGTATTCATTGTGATACTCAATATGATAAAATGTTTCTTCTGTAAGAAAAGTTTAACTCGCTAGAGTTCCAGTAGGAAATGCAGTAGTTGGTGATGTCTTCATGTGAGACTACAAAGTTATTTTTTTATTAATTGTTCATTTACAGTTGTCCCTCCTTTTTCCCCATTGCTCTCCCCTGCCCCATCCCTTCTTACTCCCACAGTTAATTGCCCACCATTGTCTGTGCCCATGAGTCCTCTTTCCCCTGTTGCCTCCTCTCCCCTACCCCTTTGGTCACTGTCAGTTTGTTCTTTATATCCAAGTCTCTGGTTCTATTTTGCTCATTTGTTTGTTTTGTTGATTAGGTTCCACTTACAGGTGAGATCATATGGTATTTGTCTTTCACCGCCTGGCTTATTTCGCTTAGCATAATGCTCTCCAGTTCCATCCATGCTGTTGCAAAGGGTAGGAGTTCCTTCTTTCTTTCTGCTGTGTATTATTCCATTGTGTAAATGTGCCACAGTTTTTTGATCCACTCATTTACTGATGAGTACTTAGGCTATTTCCAGCTACAAACAGTTCTTTATCTGACAGACTTCTCTGGATTTGTGTAGAAGAATTAAGCCCATGTGGAAGGAATATGCTCTATGGGAAATATATCAGTTATTTATTGCTAAATAACAAACTACCCTATTAGTATCTTTAAACAACAATGATTTACTGAGTTCACAGTTCTATTGGGTAGCAGTTTGGGTTAGGCTCACCTGGTAGTGCTTTTGGTCTCTATGAAGATTACTCGTTTGTCTTCAGTCAGCTGCTGGCTGTTTGTTCAACTAGGAGTTGGCTAGCCTAATGCAACCTCCCTTTTGTGTCCAACAGATGGTTCACTGTCAGGTTGGTCAATGGGGTCACCTGGGTCACTTGCCTCTTGCCCTGAAGCAATCTAATTCATGCAGAAATGAGGAGAGTTTCAGATGAAAGAAAAAAAGTGTACAAGACCTCCTGAGGTCTAGACTAGGAGCTGGCAAAATGTTGCTTCTGTGGCATTCCATTAGCTAAAGCAACAGGTAGATTTGAGACAGAGTTGAGAAACACCTCTTAATGAGAGTTACTGCTTATTTGCATTACAAAGGGACAGGGGTATAGAAAGTAGTAGAAGTTGTGGCTATTTTTTGGAAGCTACCAGAGAATTATATCATTATGGAGGTAGCTTGATAAACCAGTAAGTGTATTAGTCTTCAATGTCTGCTGTAAGAAATTATCACAAACTTAAAAACAACACATAGTTACTTTTTTATAGTTTTTGAAGCTAAATATCCAGTATCAGTTTCACTGGCTGAATCAAGATGTCGGTAGGGCTGTATTCCCTCTGGAGGGTCCTGGGGAAAATCAGTTTCTTGGAGGCTGCGTCACTCCAGTCTCTGCTTCCATGGTCACATTACCTTCTCCTCTTTCATGGCTAGATCTCCCCTTGCCTTCCTTTTATAAGGATACATGTGATTACATTTATGTACACCTGATTAATTCAGGATAATTTCTCCACCTCAAGACCCTTAACATAATTTCATGTGCAAAGTCAATTTTTTTTGCTTTGTAAGATAACATTGTCAAGTTCCAGGCATCAGGATATGTATATTTTTTGGAGCAGTAAGGGATGCACCTGTAAGATAGTGTTGAACTGTCTGGCATCACATACTAGTTTTCTAGGTCAAAAAGGCAAAAGGTAAGTAAACTTGACCTGATTCACCTAAAATTGTATAAAAAATGTCATCTTTGTCACTTGCAAGTCTGGCTCCAGTAGACCATGGGTCTTTTCTCTATCCAAGACAGAGAATACAGCTGGCTCTCTTTATTAGCAGGTTTCGCATCTGTGGATTCAACCAACTAGAAATCAAAAGTATTTGGGAAAAAATATTACACTGTGGCTGGCATGTACTATGTAGTTAGGCCTATGGTGGTAGAATCTGTATTAAACATTTACAGACTTTTTGTTGTCATTATTCTTGAAACAAGGTAGTATAACAACAATTTACAAAGCATTTATATTGGTATCATAAGTAATTTCAAGATGATTTAAAGTATATACCATATTTCCGGACCATAAGACACACCTAGGTTTTAGAGGAGGAAAACAGGGAAAAAATTTTGAAGCAAAAAATGTGGTAAAATATTTAATAACAAAAATAACATAATATTTCATCAATGTAAATGTAAACAGAACTCAACAGCAGCATTAACAACCATTATTCCTCCCAAATTTGAGGGGGTGGGGGGAAGGGCATCTTATAGTCTGAAAAATATGGTAAGAGGATGTGTGTAGGTCATATGTAAATACTGCAGCATTTTGCGTAAGGGAATGTGTGCATCCTTGGATTCTGTTATCTGTGCAGGGGTTCTGAAATCAATCTCCTGTGGATACCGAGGGAAAACTATTTACATTTTACATCTCGAAATTCATTCATTCATTCCACATATTTACTGAATGCATAATAAATCAGGCACTGTTACGCTAATCTAGGTTCTGGAAATACACCAGTGGACAAGAGTTCACTTTTTAAGTTGTGCTGTCCAACAGTAGTAGTTACTAGCCCATAAAAGTTCTCAATACTTGAAATGTGACTGAGTACCTGAACTGTGGCTTTTTTAAATGTCAATGTGCCGCCAGTATAAAATACACATTAGATTTTGAGTAATTAGCATGAAAAGGGAATATAAAATATCTCATTAATTTTTATTGGTTTCATATTGAAATAGCTATATTTAAGATATATTGAGCTAAACAAAATATTAATATTAACTTCATTTGTATTTATGTTTTTTAGTGAGGCAAGTAGAAAGTTTAAAATTACATAAATGGTTTGTATTTGTGATTCACGTTTTATTTCTACTAACAGTGCTGTTCTAAAATGTCTGAGAAGAGTACAAAAGAAATACTAATAAATAGATTGAAAATAAAATCTAGTGATACCTTATAGTATATCTGAGTAGGTTTCTTTAGATTTGATGTCTCAGGAGGTACTCATTTGATTTTTGAGCTAAGGACTGAATTATATGAAAGCGTAAGTCACATACAGGTTTTGGGAAATGCTTCCTATGTAGAGGTAACAGAAAAATATTTTCTTGGTAGAGGGCTTTTTCCAGCATAAAACTCTAATGTGGACAGCAAGTTTGATTGGTTAGAGGCACATTAAAAAATTCTGTGAGCAAGAAAGATAATAGAGTAGAATAACATCAGAAAGGTAGGAGGAATCAACAGAAAGCTCAAACTCAAAATTTCTCTTATTTAACTTTTCAAAAAATCCTGAGTGAGATTATTAATATTTGAGAGAGAAAAATGTAAGGGGAATGTTACCTAGGTAGCTGTGTTGTGGGGGCCCCTGTCCTGGGTGCCAGATGTGGGGGGGCTCCGCCGGCAGAGCCCCATCCCTCCGTCATGAATGAAAATAAAAACTACCATGACATGACTGCTTGGGGAGGAAAGGTGGTCAAACGCTCAGAGGAGAATGACCCAGAGCCCCTTCCTCATTGGGCTTTTATTGGGTTCAAATACATGGGAATACAGGTATGTCAGGCAGCAAGGATCAAACGGTGGTTAACATTTCAAAGAAATCTGAGGGCTTAAATCTGAGTCAGTGTCTGTCCGGAAAAGGGGTTGCAAAACTTTGGGAGGCATACTCATTTCCTCCTGGGATGCTTATCACTTAAGTGAGAGCACTTTTAGCAAAGCAGGTTTCACAGGACTTTAGGAATTCTTTCTTATGCCCAGGGAACCGTCCTGGATGGTACAGGGCTGCACCGCTTGCCCTCACAGTTTCAGGCTTTAAGCCGATTAGGAAGCAGGAGACATCTCCCAGACAGAAATGAGGACTCAGGCTATGTCAGAATAGCTGGGGGGTGAGGGTCCATCACATCCTCTTTGCTGCAGCCCCCCAAATCCCTCCATGAGGCCTCCCAAGTGGTTGCATCTGGCTTAGGTTGCCCCTCCCATGAGGAGTCTTACCTATCATTGACTGCCAACCAAGCATTGGGGCCAGAGATGGATGAGGCAGAAGCAGTACTCCTGCTAGGGAGATACGCTTTGTCTCCTTAGTAGGTCACGTCCTGGTGACAGAACAGACCCAGATGAAGTGGGTCCCTAGGGCTCTTACACAGCCCACCATGGGGTGAGGGTTACAACTCCTGAAACCAGGCTGAACGGTCCGTAACACTGTGTGAACTTGGCAAGTTATTCACTTCTTTGCCTCAGTTTTCTTAACTGTAAAATGAGGGTGGTGGTAATTTACTAACATTTGTGAAGATTAAGTTTAATAATGCTTGTTTGCACATTCTAAGTGATATGTGCTAGCTATGACTAGTCTTGATAGATGATGTCTGTCTGGAAAAACGTCCAACCATTGTTAACATAATGAGAATTTTTTAAAAAGTATATTTTATTAATTATGCTATTACAGTTGTCCTATTTTTCTTCTCCCCTTTATCCCCCTCCACCCTGCACCCCACTCCCACCAGCATTCCCTGCCATTAGTTCATGTCCATGGGTCATACATATAAGTTCTTTGGCTTCTACATTTCCTACACTATTCTTAACCTCCCCCTGTCTATTTTGTACCTACCATTTATGCTTCTTATACCCTGTACCTTTTCTACCATTCTTCCCCCTCCCCTCCCTGCTGGTAACCTTCCATGTGATCTCCATTTCTGTGATTCTGTTCATGGTCTAGTTTGCTTAGTTTGTTTTCAATTTTCTTTTTTTTAGGTTAAGTTGTTGATAGTTGTGACAGTTGTTGATTGTTGTCATTTTAATGTTCATAGTTTTGATCATCATCTTTTTCTTTAGATGAGTCCTTCTAATATTTCATATAATAAGGGCTTGGTGATAAAGAAGTCCTTTAACTTGGCCTTATCTGGGAAGCATTTTATCTACCCTTCCATTCTAAATGATAGCTTTGCTGGACAGAGCAATCTTGGATGTGGATCCTCACCTTTCATGACTTGGAATACTTCTTTCCAGCCCCTTCTTGCCTGTAAGGTTTCTTTTGAGAAATCAGCTGATAATGGGAACTCCTTTGTAGGTAACTGTCTCCTTTTCTCTTGCTGCTTTTAAGATTCTCTCCTTATCTTTAATCTTGGGTAACTTAATTATGACGTGCCTTGGTGTGTTCCTCCTCGGATGCAATTTCTTTGGGACTCTCTGAGCTTCCTAAACTTCCTGGAAGTCTATTTCTTTAGTCAGATTGGGGAAGTTCTCTTTCATTATTTGTTTAAATAAGTTTTCAGTTTACTCCTCTTCCTCTTCTTCTGGCACCTCTATTATTCAGATGTTGGAATGTCTAAAGTTTTCCCAGATGTTCCTAAGCCTCTTTTCATTTTTTTAAATTCTTGTTTCTCCATTCTGTTCTGGTTGAATGTTTATTTTTTCCTTCTCTTCCAAATTGTTGATTTGAGTCCCAGTTTCCTTCCCTTCATTGTTGGTTCCTTATATATATTTTTTATTTCACTTTGCATAGCCTTCACTTCTTCCCCTATTTTGCATCCATACTCAGTCATTTCTGTGAGCATGCTGATCACCAGTGTTTTGAACTCTGCGTCTTATAGATTGGCTCTCTCTTTGTTGCTTAGTTCTTTTTCTGGAGTTTTGATCTGTTCTTTCATTTGGGCCATATTTCTTTGTTGCACAGCTGTTATGTTGTAGGGGGTGGAGCCTTTGATATTCAGCAGGCCTATGCAACCCACTTTGTTGTGTTGTGGCGCTGTCTGTGGGGGAGTGGTCAGAGAGGGAACAATGCTACTTGCTTGGCTCTCACCTCACTTTCAGTCACTTACCCTGCTGCCCACAAGCAAATTGGACCTTTCTGGTGCTGATTCCAAGGTGGGTGGGTTTGTGTATTTTCTAGTTCCCCATAGTTCTCTCCAATGAACTCTCCTGTGAGGCTGGGAGTTTCTCACAGATTTTTACAGCCAGAGGTTTTGAGGCTTTACTTTCCCATGCTGGAACCCTGAGTTGTGCAGTCTGTCTCACTCCCCAGATGTTCTTCCTGGCTTATCTGCATGCAAATGTGGAACCACCCATTCCACTAGCTGCCGCCTTACCTGCCCAGTCTGTCACTTTGATGTGCATCCTCTCTACCTTGGATGGCTGCCTCCTCCATCTCCTACCAGTTGGGATGAATGTTTCTTATCTAACTCCTTGGTTGTCGGACTTACATACAGTTTGATTTTCTGGTAGTTTTGGTTGTTTTTTGTTTTTAAATTTGTTGTTGTCCTTCTTTGGTGGTTTGAGGAGGCAAACTGTATCTAACAACACCTCCTTCTTGGCCAGAAGTCTGAGAATGGTTTGTGTGACATTGATGTAACCTGGCAGCCAAATAGAGCGGACTGGAATGAGCATGCATGAACAATGATGACTTCACTGTACTAGTCAGTGGGGGTCGTAAATGCCATTGAGTGAGCATGTGTACTGTGTGGCCATCACATTCAAAATAAATGAGCGAATAGAGCAATGAAGCTGCATGAAATTTTGTGTTAAGTCCTGGCTGGTGTGGCTCAGTGGTTTGAACACCAGACTGTGAACTGAAGGGTTACCAGTTCGATTCCACAGGGCACATGCCTGTGTTGTGGGCCATGTCTTTGGTGGAAGACACACAAGAGGCAACAACACATTGATGTTTCTTTAACTCTCTCCATCCCTTCCCCTCTCTCTAAAAATAAAAAAAAAATTTAATACAAAATTTTGCATTAAACTTAAACATGCCTCCACGGAAACTATTCTGATGATTCAGAAGGCCACAGCTATGGGCAGCCGGTGATTGGTAGCTTCATCATGAAAATGCATCTGCTCATTTGTTATGTCTGGTGCAGAGTTTTTTGGTGAAACATCAAATTACCCAGGTGACTCAGCAACCTCACAGCCCAGATTTGACACCCTGCAACTTCTGGCTTCTCCCAAAATTAAAATCACCTTCAAAAAGAAAGGGCTTTCAGGTCATCCATGAGATTCAGGAAAATACCATGGGGACACTGATTGTGATTGAGATCCCAAGGTGCCTACTTTGAAGGAGAGTGAGATGTCATTGTCCTATGTACAATGTTTCTTGTATCTTGTATTTCTGTCACTATTTCTCATAGTACATGATGGGATACTTTCTGAACAGACTTCTTATATCATATAGCAGTGTTAGCTAATAGTCACCATGTGGTACATTATATCCCTATTGCTTATTTATCTTATAAATGGAAGTTTGTATATTTTGACTACCTTTCTCCAATTCCCCCTTATTCTTCCTCAGGCCTCTGGTAAACCAGAAGTCTCCTGTCTGTCTATAAGTTTGGGAGTTTTAAAAATTTTGTTTAGATTTTTATGTATGTGATATCATAAAGTATTTTTTACTGTCTGACTTAGTTCACTTACCATAATGCCTTCAAGGTCCATCTATGTTGTCACAAATGGTCGCATTCCCTCATTTTTTATGGCTAAATAATATTCTATTGTATGTATATGTGTGTATCACAACTTCACCCATTTGTCCATTGATGGACAGTTAAGTTGTTTCCATGCATTGTCTATTTTAAATAGTGCTGCTAATAAGGAGCTTCCTAGATGAGAAAAAAACTAAAGGAGTTTGTTAATACCAAACCAGTATTATAGCAAATATTAAAGGCCTTGCTTTAAGAAGAAGAAGAAAAGGAGAAAGAAAAAAACCCAGAGGGAAATAGTGTAACAATAATTCGGCACTAAATACATATCTATCAATTGTCATCTTAAATGTAAATTATTTAAATGCTCCAACCAAAAGACAGGGTAGCTCAATGGATAAGAAAACAAGACTCATATATATGGTGACTCCAAGAGATCCACCTCAGATTGAAAGATACACACAGACTAAAAGTAAAGGGATGGAAAAGATATTTTATGCAAATAGAAAAGAAAAAAGCTGGCATAGCTATATTTCATATGCAACAAAATAGACTTTAAAACCAAAGGTGTAGGAAGAGACAAAGGACACTACATACAGGGAACAATCCAACAAGAGGGTATAACCCTAGTAAACATTTATGCATCCAACAGAGTAGCACCTAAATATGTAAAGCAAATCCTGATGGACCCAAAGGGAGAGATCAACAGAAATGCAGTCATAGTTGGGTATTTTAACACCCCATTGACTTTAATGAACAGATCTTCCAGACAGAAAATCAACAAGGAGACAGTGGTCTTAAATGGCATCCTAGATCATGTGGATTTAATTGATATCCTCAGAGAATTTCATCCCAAAGCAGCAGAATATACATACTTTTCAAATGCTCATGGAACATTTTCTTGGATAGACCACATGTTAGGACACAAAGCAAATCTCAGTAAATGTAAGAAGTTTGAAATCATATCAAGCATGTTCTCTGACCACAATGTTATGAAACTAGAAATTAATCACAAGAAGAACACTGAAAAGCATAAAGACATGGAAGCTAAATAACATGTTATTAAACAATGAATGGGTCAACAATAAGATCAAGGAAAAAATAGAAAGATACCTTGAAACAAATGAGAATGAGGACACAACAACCAAAATCTGTGGGACACTGGGAAAGTAATCCTAAGAGGGAAATTCATAGCATTCCAGGCTATATTAAGTAATGATGCTATGAACATGGGGATTGATATGTTTTCAGGTTAGTGGGTTTTTTTACTTTCAGATATATTCACAGAAATGGAATTGCTAGATCTACAGTAGTTATTTTTTAATATTTAAGAGGCCTCTATATTTTTTTCCATAGTGACTGCACCAATTTACATTTCCACTAGCAGGGCACAAAGTCTCCCTTTCCTCTGTATCCTCACTAGTATTTGTTATATCTTAACCTTTTGACGATAGCAATTCTGACAGGCATGAGGTGAGATATGATTGCAGTTTTAATTTGCATTTCCCTAATGACTAGTGATGTTGAGCATCTTTTCATGCACCCATCAACCTTCCATGTACCAAATACTGTCCAGAAAGTATTCAGCCATGTAAAATGAAAAAGAGCCATTTATTGGAGGAGAAACAAGATATAAGAAACATTGTCACAAGATAATGACGCCTCAGTCCCCTTCAAAGTAGGCACCTTGGAACCTCACACAGATCTCCCAGCATCTCTTCTACTGTTTAAAACACTGCAAAAATCCTTTCTTGGAATTGCCATCAGCTGCCTCACGGTATTTTCTTAAATGCCACTGATGGTGAAATCTCTTCCCTTTCAAAGGTGATTTTAGTTTTGGGAAAAGCCAGAAGTTTCAGGGTACCAAATCTGGGCTAATTGGGGGTGAGGGGTTCATTAGTTGCAATTTAAGTCAAGTCACTAGCAACTGCAGCACAATGTTCCTTCTGCTCTAGTAACAGAAGCCATGGAATGAATTTTGCCATGATATGTTTCATGCCAAGATCCTGCATCAAAATCTCGAACATAGTAGTTTTTGGAATCCCCAGGTCAGTGTCTCGTTCTCGTACTGTCAGTCATCGATCTTTGTTGATTGCAACCTGAACATGTTCAACATTCTCAGGTGTTCTGCTTGTTGCGGGCCTTCCAGAATATGGGTGACTTTCAACAGATTCTTGACCATCTTTGAAGTGTTTGTGCCTTACTTGTATTTGTGCTGCACTTACTGCATCATCCCCGAAAGCCTTCTGAATCATCCAAATAGTTTCTGCAGAAGAATGTTTAAGCTTAATGCAAAATTTGATGCAGATTCTTTGCTGTACTTGCTCAGTCATTTTGAATGCGATGGCCACACAGTACACACACTCACTCAATGGCATCTACCACCCCCATTGGATAGAACAGTGATTTCGTAGTTCACACATGCACATTCTAGTCCACTTTCATTGGCTGCCAGTTTTTATCAATGCTGCACAAACTATTCTCATTATGTTAACAATGACTGGACTTTTTCTGGACAGACCTTGTATAGGAAAGTTGTTCAGGGAGTAAATCCTAAGAATTCTCATTACAGAAGGAAATTTTTTTTTATTCTTTCTCTTTTCTTTTTGTTGTATCTCTTGGAGAAGATGGATGTTAGCTGAACCTATTGTGGTAAACATTTCACAATATATGCAAATCAACCCATCATGCATTATGCCTTAAACGTATACAGTTTTCTATAATGTGTTTTGTATAATGCACAATGTATGCCAATTATTTCTCAATAAAACTAAAAACAATTTGAAAAAAACATTTGTTTAACATTAAAGGAAGCTATATAACATTTTTAAATATTTTTTATTGTGTTTAGGTTACATTGGTTAAGAAAGTTTTATAGGTTTAGGCTGTACAATTGTGTAATGCATCATCTGCACGTTGTACTTTGTGTTCGCAATCCCCATTGCTGTCTCTTTCCCTCACCATTCATCCCCCTTTATACTCTCCTGCCTTCCCTGCCTCCCCTGATGCCCATTTCCCTCTGGTATTTTTTTTTTTTTTGTGCTTAATCCCTTCACATAACATTTTTTAAATTTAAGAACATCTTTCTGAGTATCATTCATTCATTCATTCACTCATTCAATAGGTGCCTTTCAAAGGCCGATTTTGTACTAGAGCTGTACATGAAGAGTAAATGTTGTGTCTATGAGATAAGGCAGGAGAACTGTTCTGGAGCCAGATAATGAAAGGCCTGGAGCGGCAGACATGCTGTTAGTTAAAATTTAATTCTGAAGGGTATAGGGAGCCATTGTAGCATTTTAGGCACAGAAATGTCTTGATTAGATTCAGTGTTTCGAAAGGCTTTTGACAGCTGTTTAAGAGATAAATCAATGGTATTGATGCGGAAATGGGAACAGGTGAGTAGGTGGGATCAAGCATTGATGGACCAAATAAGAAGCTTTTCTTAACGGGAGAAATAGTGTAAGAGTGGCAGTGAACATGGGAAAAATATAAGAAACATTTAGAAAGTAGAATTGAGAGAATTTGCAGAATTGTCTGGAATGACTAAAGTTTCCAAATTTGCAATGAAATACATACCACTGGTGTTTATAGGGACAAGCAAGCAGCAAGTGATGTGAAGGTTGGTGGGATTTAACACAATGCAATTGTTTTGGGTGATGTTGAAACTGAGATGCCTGTGGAACAGCTGAGTTGTTTGTGATTTATTGATGTAAAGCTCGGGATCGGAGACAAATATTTGAGAGACATTAACTCATTGATATTCATTGAAGGCATAGGTACAGATAAATTTTTCTAAAAGTGTGTAAATAGGAAAGAATTGTTGATGGTGGAAACTTGAGGAATGATAACTTTAAAGGGTGAGAATGGTATGGAGGAGATGATGTGAGTGAGAATGAATAACTAAGGAAAATCCAGGGACCTTCAGAGGAGAGAATTTTAAGGAAGGAGTAGTTTATGTCAAATGCCAAAGAGAGTTCAAGAAAGAAAAGGAAAATAAAGAATACTTTGAGGCCCTGGCTGGTGTAGCTCAGTGGATTGAGCGCGGGCCTGCGAACCAGAGGATCGTGGTTCGATTCCCAGTCAGGGCACATGCCTGGGTTGCAGGCCAGTTCCCAGCAGGGGACACACAAGAGGCAACCGTACATTGATGTTTCTCTCCCTCTCCCCTACCCCTCTAAAGACAAATAAAAAAAATCTTTAAAAAAAAAAAAAAAGAATACTTTGAAATTTGAAATTGGTATATACTTTCAGAAATTGGCAGGAACAAGTTGAGCAGAATAGAGGGGGTGAAAACTGAGTCACAGCATGAAAAATGCATGAGGGATGAAGAACTGGAGATAATGAGTTAAGACTTTTGGTCGTGGAGGGAAGGAAAGAGAAAGTGGCAATAGGGGGACACAAGGAGGAGGCAGTGTTGTTTTGGTATTGGGACTGATGCCTATGATTTTATGTCAAGTAAATCTGCAAGTGAAGAGTGGATATTTGATGACAAAAAGCCCGTGATGTGGGAGGGGAACTGGGACGCAGTGCAGGTGGCAGGAGTGGTGTCTTTCCATTTTAATTTTGTTGAAACTTTATACAGCTCCACAACAATAGGGTAACTTATATGTGTCCTTCATCAATTAGTAATCTTCATTTATAACCAATGGGAACTTCTAGAAATGATTAATTTTCACTATACACTCAAAAAGAATAATATCTATAGTCATAACCCTCATAAAATCTCCAGAGTTCCATTTCTCCTCTACTCATTCTTCAGATTTTATGACTCATTAGGACCTGTTCTCCATCAATTCAACCTAAATTATGCTTAATGCCAGGAATATGATGATGAACAAAATGCAGTGCCAGGTTTTGAGACCCTCTTGGTGCACACAGGGCCTGCCCGGGAGTTACTTTCAAGGTCCTTGTGATTGTTGCTGGGGATAGTGACGTAATGATAATATACTGATGGTAATAATATTATCCTCGGTCCATTTACCCATTTACTGTGGTGTGCTTGTGACAAAATAAAATGTCAACTTCACCTCTGCGCACGCTTTGAGAAGTTCCACAGAAATATTCCTGTAGAAATCCTCTTACGAAAAGAAAGTGAAGCAGTATCATTAAACCACAGACCGACTTTTTACTTGCAAAGTGTTTTCAAGGATGTCTGTTTCTTTTTAAATTTTTTTTATTATTGATTGAGTGTCTCAAGGACAAGATCATCGCTAATACTTTCCTTTCAAGATATACTCTACTGGAAATGCACTGTTTAGGACTCAGAATACCTGGGGTCAATTGGTAATCAGCTGTATAACTTACTAGCTGAAAGACCTTGAATACATTATTTAAAAGCATCTAGAAAATAATGGTAACACCTGTCCCCTACTACCTCTTATTTTTTTTAAACAATCCAACAAATGAGAAATATTTTTTATAACTCACAAGTGCTGTGCAGAAGGTTTGAGAGGGACTCTGAATCCTCATATAGTTTGGTTCCACTCATGCCTAACGTTTTTCATTTAAGGAAGATAGTATTTCCTAGTTTTGCTTCAATTCTTGTGAGCTGAGTTTCTGTACTTTGTAACAGAAAGGATCCTGATGTATGCAGTGATTTTATTCAGAATTCAGGCACTTGCATCTCCTGTGACTTGGTCTGAATCAGATACAATGTGGCAACGAAGCAAAATAAGATAATATGTTCAGAATGCCTTCTGAGGAGCAAGCACAGAGGGACTGTCTCTCAAAGGGCAAGGGTGGCAGTGTGGACTGCCACGTGCAATACTGACTGTGCAGGCTGAGAACAAGATGGTACCCAAGCCTGCATGCGTGTGCTCAGAAACAGAACCTCTGAATGGCAAGTGCCAGCTCTTCTGTCCCTGTAGGAGCTCGACTGTGGCCTTATTATTGATAGAAAGAAATGCTCCTCACATTATCAAGATTCAGGGTTACTATTTAGAAAATAAATATGTGTATTAACATATAGGAGTTAGGAATCCTCGTTGATGTGGGAAGCAGAAGCTGGACAGAAAGGACATCAGCCTTCCTTGCAGTGAAGTAGCAGTGACAGTCTGGTCTGTGGCCAGGTGAGCAGGAACCATCCATAAGTGATGGACCCTTAAGAAACTAAATACCTTTGTTATCCAGGTCACGCTGTCAGTGGGCATTAATGATTGACTTTACATGTAGAATGATCCAAGTTTTACATCATTCTGTGATCAAAGTTTTCTTTTGCCCTCTCTTTACTTCTGTGACTTGTATTGCTCCACCTTACCTTCTCTACATTTTTGGGTCCAGGACTTCAGAATAATATCAGCAGCTTCTGTATTTTGAAAGACTAAATCCTAGATATTAAGTCATCGGGCATTATCTTTTTGTTAATCACCTGGCACATAGATGCTTAATGATAGTAGCATTTACCAGGAACTCATGATCCCATAAAAATGCTTTCAGCACTTACACCTATCAAGTAATATGTACATTAATTAACTTATTCTCAACAATTTTACTTTCTACTTTTGGACAACTTCCTCTCTTTCCACATTGCTGATGCAAAAAAATACAAATAGGAACAAAGAAAAAAAATTCCCCTCAAAAACCGGTTTCTATGGAATTAAATGATGATTATGCATGAATGTGTTAGGACTTGCTCCTTGCCTTCCTTCAGACATGCCTGATTTTTTATGCCTTGCCTAGTTTCATGACTTGTGTAATTAATACTTAGTAAGCACCCACAGCCCTTAGATAGCTGTGTGCTTTATCTTTTGGAGGTATAAAGTCAGGCTCATCTTGGCAAGGTTTGTGTTATATTCAGCAGAAAGTGGGCCTCTTTTGATCATCTTATCTCTCGTGAGGAAATGTCATAGGAATGGTTAAGGGAAAAGACTCAAGAATCCTACAGAGTAGGATCCAGACATAAACTTGGCTTTATTCTAGCTTTTAACCTGGGCAAGTCCCTTCAACCCTTTAAGCCTCAATTTCTTCCACTTTGAAATGAGGATTCCTGGAACTTCTTCAATGCTGTAGGATCAAGTGAGTAAATACAGGCAAATAGCTTAGCAGAATGCCTTCTACGGAGTGATCACAGAGTATGCTCGCTATCATTTATGGTTCAGGACTAGATAGTACAAAACTCGGATGACTCTTTCAGGATATAGTGAAATTTTGTCTCTAAGTTAATCAGTGGTTCTCAACTGAGGTATAACTTTGCCTTCGCCCCGCCCCATCCCCTCTGGGAACTGTCTGGCAATGGCTGGGGAAATTTTCAGTTGTGTCAACTCATGGGGGAAGATGGGGAAGCTGTGTCTGGCATCTGCTGGGTAATGGGTTGTTTTATTTCTAAACATTCCACAACACACAGGCAACCCCTTCCATCTCCTCCACCTCTGAGAGAGGAATTACCTGGTTCAAAATGTGAGTAGTGCAGAAGTTTAGAAACCCTGAAGAAAACAGAAAGGAATCCTGTCATAGATGAGTCATGATTACATCCAAACCAAGGAACCAGTCTATCAACAACTGCTAGTTGCCTTTCTGTTCCGGGTCTAATAGCATCATTTACCAGCTGTGGAGCTCTTCAGTTTATGTAACACCTTCACATATATTAACCTATGAATTCTGACAAAAATCTTAAAAGAACAGGCTGGATTGCATTAACCATTATCCTATACCCCTTTCTTTTATGTCTTTTGTAGTGGAGGAGAGAGGTTGACTTTTTCAACATAGATTCTAATTAAGCCCAGATGTTCTGAGTCCCAAATACAGTGCTTCTGCCACTCTCACAGGCCCAGCATTGCATTTCTGTGGGAATGCAGGAGACATTTTAGACATGGCTCCTCCCCGAGCATTCCTACTCAATCGTTAAAAGATTTACACGTGAACACTTATTTATACCTATTGGGGCTATAAGAAATGTACTTTCCTTCTCCTACCTACATCCCTTCAGTGTTAGAGATATTGCAAGGCAGCTAACTGGAAAGCAGAGTGTTTTCTTTCTACTGAATCTCAGAGGGCTCTTTTGCAACATAAATGTAGTAACTTGTCTGCAAAACAGGGTGCTACCCTCCTTTACAATCTGTACTTTCATAGCATATGCCATCATGTTCCTTTTCCCCCACCAGTCCTCCTACAGAGCCCAGATGGTGCCTGGCCTGCTCTCGCACACTTCAGATTGCCTCTATTTCTTTTTCTTGCTCGTCCTCTTCTGAGAACTGAGGGTGTGGAGCTGCGGCTTACTGATGATAGTATGTTTAACTTGACGCCCAGGTGTTACAATATTCTAAAATGCAACCAGTTTTGACATGTTAACTTTGATCTTCTCAGCTCAGAGGCTATCAGTATGTCAGCACTTGCAAATTCTTTCATTAAGTTTTGGGAAGCACTGATTTTTTAATTCAGATTTTATAATAGTTACAGAAATTTAGTTTTAAAAAATAACAGACATGCAATGCCTAGTCATTACATAGCTGTCTGATATCTCTAAAGAACAATGTACCTTCCTCTCTTTGCACATGCTGTGTTTATGTTGTCAAATTAACTTGAGGTTGTTTTGACAAATGAGTAAAACTGATTCTAGCTAACACTCAGGAAGAAGTCTTAATACCTAAGCCATTAAAAAAACAGTTCAACACCAGGCAATAATCCTTACCACAGAGGAAATAAACAATTCATGATTAACTTCATACATATTTATTACCAAAAAGTTACCGAAAGACTTTTAGAAATCTTTCTTCCTGAGGAGTTCTTTGACAATGATAATAAAATTTCCCCTGGCATTTCTTATTCAAAGACATGTAGCCTTCATCAATGCTAATATTAGTAAATATTATACCAGTATACAACACTTCAACAAATAATATAAAGTTGAGTATACTACTCATACCCCAAAAAGGTTTTTGTTTGTTTGTTTGTTTGCTCTTATGTTTATTTTACTTTGGAAAATATACCATAATGAAAGTCATTGAAAGTTTCTTGCTACTTCACACATTAATACTTGGAAGGATGAATCCCCAAGCTAGCTTTCTCTCTGCCTAAGGACATGTAGAGAAGTAGAGTGTAGAACACAATCCTTCTTGACTTATTTTTACTTGGGTGGCTTTGGGAGTTACTCAAAACTTACACGCATCATAAAAGACAGAACTGAAAGTGTACAAGATGCAACTCAAACAGAAACTACCAACTAGAAATATTTTCCAGAGTCTGCCCCTGCTCCTCATGGTGGGTGGTTAAGTCATCCTCGAGCTGATGACATAGAAGACATGCTAAGTTATGTCAATGCAGGAAAGATGTACATGCTACTTTTCTCTGAGTGGCCCTTCTTTATGTCATTCCCCTACTCAGAGCTTTGCTAGAGCTTCCCATTTCTTTAAAGACTTCAGTCCTTAACATGTCATACAGAGATCTTTCCAGATCTGGTCTCTGACTAGCTCTCCAGTTTCAACTGACACCATCAAAATAGGCAGGTGTGTGAGAGCACCTGCCAGCAGTCGATTCATCTCATATTTGTGGAGAGCCTACTCTGTCCCAGGCATAGAGCGTGGCACAGCTTGCCGCTCCCTGTTAGAACATGAAGAGGGAAGTAGGGCATGGGGGGCAACAGCACTGATCAGGGCTATGGAGAGTGGTTTTGGAGGCTCTATGTGTCAGTGTCAGGAACTTGAACTTCATTTTATTGGTAAGAAAGTATCCCTGAAACATTTTAATCTTGAATAATTTTATAGAATGAATTGCTTTGGGAGGACCTAATTTTTACTGTGGTGAAAAGGCCACCATTTAGCATTTGAGTTTTAAAAAATGGCATGCCAACGTAAAGTAATAGAGTCATTTTTCTTTATGACTCCTTTTTGGGTATCAGTTTATTACTGAACAATGTTTATTGAGAATTTACCAAGAGCCAGGCACAGCGACATGTACTTATGGTATGGTATAGAACAAGCCATTTTGATTCCTTCCCCATGGAGCATGCAAATGAATGAAGGAAAAATTAATAGAAAAATGACAAATTATGATATGTGTTAAGAAAGATACAAACAAGATCCTGAAATAGAAACTATGAAAATAACAAGGAGGGTTTCCACTTGGGATAAATTACGGGTCAAAGCCAGACTGAAGAGGTGATATTTAAGCTGAGTCCAAAGAGATAAGTATCAGCCATTCAAAGAGAGGAAAGATGAGTGTTCCAGGAAAAGGGACCAGCAGGGAGGGTCAGACATGGTTGTGGAGCTGAGAGATCAAAGCGACTGGATTCCATAGGGTGAGGAGTAGAGCATGAAATGAAACTGCAAAGACAAAAGCCAAAACATGCAGGAAGCTGTAAAGTCTGAGACAAAGTTTGGATATTGTTCTTGTTTTCTCTTTGGGGACAGAATGCAGTATATTTTTAACATGGTCACATAGGTATTTTTACACGAATGATCCTATGTATATTTTTATTTATTTGGGTACCAAATTTTAAAAATATTTAGAATAGATCGAGGATGATTATAATGATTTCTTCTGTAAAAAAAGAGTCTAAAATGTTTTTTAAATGAGCCATTTTATTTTTTGGCATACTGGACCAAAAAGAAAAAATAAGCACCATTTTAATTATTTCAGGAAAAACTTACCAACATCTTGACCTACCATAGCAGCTAACCATTGGTGGGTTTACTGAGACTGTAAAAGGGGACTTTGACTTCTAGAGGAGAATTTCTGAGAAGGATCTGGTTAAGTAATCTAAAAGTTATATCTTTCTCCTGGAAGCTAGTCCTTTATCCTTCAGTGTATGTCGTACTTAACAGAGAAAGAAATTCAGTGAACCTGTATCCTAAGTCAGGGAGGCTGATATCATTTACAGCACAGCCTCTTAGATAAGGTTTCATTCCCTTTGGTGCAGGAAGATGTTAGGTCTCATGATGCAGCCTGGACCATTGTGATTTTGAACACAGCAGGGTTCTAAACATGAGCTGTGGGTGGACTGTAGATTTCAGAGTGACTTGAGAAAAATCTGTACAAGTTTTATTTCCCTAAATATCACCCCCCATTAAAAAATATTGCTTGCCATTTCTATTAACTGGAAAGCACAATGTAATGATTCTAATATTACATAGTAATTGGAGAAAGAGTTAGGGTTGTTTAAAAGCGAAAATGCTGCTTAGACAAATTAAAAACTCATTTAACTACATCTGGAGTATATTTATTATAGAATGAAAAAGAGCAATGACTTCAGCTTGTCACTAAGAGCTGAATAAAAATTACCTGCCATCAGGTTTAAAGCTGTGTTAGTGTTCAGCTAATTTATAACTATGCCATTAAATCATATGAAAAATGATAACATCTTTGATGTTCTTTTATTCTAAACTTTCTCCCAGAATTTTTAAAAAATTTCTCTTTGTTACAAAAATAATCTTATACTGAGAAAACTTTATTCTATCATCATTTCCCTATTAATGAGATTTTGGTTTAACAATATAGTAAAAGTATAGTAAAAAGTGTCATTATTACAAGCTACCCTTAAGTGAGTTATATAATATGTTGAGTAGATCCCTACAAAGCCATACTTATCTAATTATAACGAGGCCAACTCCTTGACGAACACATGTTTGTGTCTCATATAACTAATTAATGAAGACTGAAATAATTGATGGTGAATGTAACAGAAGTACACCAGTAGATACTGAAGTTTATCTCCTTTTTCACTATTGATTCTTTATCTATGGTACTAATATTAATTGAGTAATTTGACAAAACAATAGCTTTGTTTGCTTTCTATCCAAATAGTACAACATTCTTATGGGACATGTTGTATGAGCAAAATTAAACACCTGAAAATAAGTAATGAATGGTGGATTACTATAGAAAAGTGAAATTAATATGTTATTCTTAAATCATTTTCTTATGTTTCCAGATCATAGCTGTCTGTTTTCATGGTAAGAAAGTGGTTTAAAATTCCAAGCTCAGTTTATTCATATTTAAATGACTAGAACTTTTGCTTTCATTAAACATGACACATAAAGACTGCACTGATTGATTTTTCCAGAAGTGAAACAATCTTTATTTTCATGATTTGAAATCTAAATGAATTCTAAAACCTTCCTTCAGAAGCAACACAATAGCATTAGTTAGGTAACCAAGACTGTAAGTATCTGAGAAAGTACAATGTTGGATGGATGGATTTTTAATAAAATTGAGTATAGGAGATAAACACTTAAACATTATAAAGGATGAAGGGTTTCATGAGTTACAGCCGACTTACGAAAAGCAATAAAGCTGAGTTAGCTGAGAAGCCAAACAGAATGGAGACCCCTTCACTACAAAAAAATTTTATGTGAATGGCGTTACAGTTTGCGTTTTGGAAAGCAGTGAGAGGCAAATGCTGCACTGGCCTCTGGGTCCCACGAGGAGCCACGCGCTGGTCAAGGGTGTTTGAATGAAATGGGCCTTTCACCCTCCACATTAAAAACGTCTCCTTTCCAATATGATTTCTTGAGATAGCTAATTGAGAATAAAACACTTTTAGGCAAAGATACAACTTTGTTGTTGGAAAATCTCGTATCTTTCCTCAAATAGTCTCATACATGTTAAGGTCTTATATCTCTTAATTATAATGTTTTAGCTTGTATTTTCCAAATTTGCCAAATCCTTTGGAAAAATCTTATTGTATTTATACAGATATTGTTCCAAAAAGGTCTTTTGCAGTCCTTCGTAGTGTGCTACTTTGTTAGAAAGTAATAGAAATTTGCCTCTTTTTTTTTTTTTGAGTTACTGTGTATTTTTCATTTTGAGGAAAATGGAACAGGTTGTGGATGGTACCAATCTTCTGGGACTACCATTTCTTTTTCCATGGGTGAAGAGAGAACTATATGAATTTCTGTATCTGCCTTTTGCTTATAGCACAAAGATGATAGATGACATTTTCCAAAGTGTCTGAATTCAACTTTTCAAAAGTGACTGAGATAAGAAGCCAAGAAGGTTTTACATCAGTCATTCATTGAAGTATATGTAATTGCATCAATACCTGCTTTGTTGAAAGGGAGACCTAAATCCATCTCTTAAATTCTTCTTAGAGTTATCATGGTGCTGGGAAGACAATTGCTGCTAAATGCTCAGTGTATAAACAGAAATCTTGTAGCAGCAGTTATTAGGCAGAAATAAAAAAGTTGATGGGTATATAGTTCTCATAGGGAAACTAGTCTGCAAGGAACGTAGATTTATAACTTAAATTTTCAGATTTTAATAAAAAATTTAATAGGAAAATTGCAAAGTCACAAAGTTTGTATTTTTTCTTTTATTGAAAAAGAAAAAAAAAGCAGCAGTAAAAAGTCAACTTTCTACTTACTTCAGAATCTGAAACTTAGATAACAAGCTTCATGAACTTTTGATTATGTGTTGTTCTCACATAAACCCCAACTTAATTATAAGGTAATTAAAAAATTCACACATTCATGTTGAATATGAATTATATAAGATTCCTAGAACTAAGCAAAATGAACACAAGTACTGTGTACAATGTCATGGTAGGTAAACTGCCTGTTAAATTTTTTTTTCCAGATCAGTTTACATAGTGTAACTATAGCTTTGTTTTATCTACCTTTAAACTCAATTCACCCAACAGTAAAGGATCTGAACTGGTAACACAGTCTAGATAACAGATAAGATAGTGTCACGTGGTACAAATGGAGGCTTCATTCTCTTTTTTTAAAGAAATCTCTTAAGACAGGCACTTGACTCAAAGACATTTTTGTACAGCACAGCTTAAGGCACAGTTTATAACCCACCGATGACAAAAATAAATTATTTCAAGCTGAAAAACATCTTTCTCCTGTAGGATAAAGACAATTTTATTCATGGACAAAATGCCTCATGGAGGGGATCTTACATTCACATCACCCATTGTTATAATCATCAAATGCATACAACATCTAAGTCCAATTAAAGGAAGATGGGAACATATGGACGTCTGTTGCAGTGTTGTGGTAAGAAGATAATGCTTTGTGTCTTCAGTCTAAGTGCTTTGGAAGCATTAAGCTCCTCAGTACCATTGTGAACTAGGTAAGCAATTTTCTATGCTCTGCTTTCCCTTTGTGCCTCACTGTATTCAAGGTAAGGCTCCTGCTGCTGATTATCATTGAATATGTATTGCTAATTGTGATCTTGAAATGTCTAAGTAAGTTTCCTCAGGAGGGACCATATCTAATTCTGTGTTTTACATGATGTCTTAATGTGGAAAAGGACCATGCACCTCATCCTTGTATCACTTCCATTGTGTCTTAAAGGGACCTCATTCACAAAGCAAATGCTCAGGCAAACGCAGCTGTTAACATGCTTATACATGAGGATGGTTTTCAGGTGTTCCGATAGCCTGCTGCTGAAAGTGGGGAAGAGAAATTACTTTTAACACAATAGATGAACTCAGGTGGCTTTGCCCTTGCCCTCTCTTTATAGCTCTCTGTGTCTGGGGATGCGACTTAGGGAGGAGGTGGGAACTGGCAAGAACCAATGGACATGTAGGCATAATGGTTTTGTTACTGTATGTTCAGGGGGGGTCAGCTATATGAAGTGAAGATGTTTCAGGGCTGCAAAAGAATGCTTTCTTTAGATGAGTAAATAGGTGGTAAGGTTTTTGAGCTCAAAGGGAGAATTGAATACACAAACTTAGTGTAGTTTTTTGTAGCATTGTACAAATCAAAGAGATTCAGGGCCAATTTGGCTTCATGGAAAACATGTGGATAACTACATTATTTTATGGCTTGACTGAGATCACTTGACATTTCTACATATTTCCACACATAGTGTAACTGTTAGCTAAGTGAAAACTGGATTCTTTTGGAATGTTTGTAGTTATTAACTGTGAGACCTCTGTAAAAATCACTATTGCTGAATTATTATACTTCACTTATTGGTTTTTACAAAGATGTAGATAGCTCAGGAGCCAGGCAAATAACATCACTTCTCTTTTTTCTGCAAAACTGCTTTTTAAAGCTGATATTGTTGATTATGTTTTTTAATAAATTCAATATATAACATTTATTTTAAAGTTTGGTACCAGAATCAAATATTTTATTACAAGAATTAAGTAGCCCATTGATTTGCTTTGTTGCCTTGGCTCTCAGGAAGCTCAAAGTTAAATAATGATAGCGATGATACAATCTTTACAGAATGAAGTAGTTTGTTTTATGATTTATGTAAATGTAGTCAAATCAGGCATAATCTCATATTTGGGTCATGCAAACTATTATGCTCACTTACATGGACATGTTGCCTGTAGTCCCCATATGATAGTAAGACAAAATTTCTCTCGATTCTGAGGAATTGGCTGGCAAATCTTTTGGCACTAGAATTATTAACTCTTACTGGAAGAAAAATGTAATGACAAAAAAAGAAGTTGTAGTCTCTTTGTCATTAATAGAAGGCAGCACAGCAGACACTGGTAGGAAGATCCTGAGTTTAGAGTCAGAATGGCTTCATTTTTGATTATAGTTCTTCTACTTTTTATTTGTTTGACTTGGGGTATATTGCTATCACTTTTCAGTTTTAGTATTTTATTTGTGGAATACGTGAGCCTCTTAAAATGGTGCCAAGCACATAATAAATATTCCATATTGACTACTATTATTCTTAGTAATGATATTTATTGATTAAGGCTTAGACAAGACAATACTGAAAGTAGATGTTTCTAGATGATTCTGTGAGAGATGCTAAACAAATATTAATGAAATAATGAATATTTTCTATTTGAATGTAGAGGTTTACAATATTCTATCATGTACATTTAAATATTATATTAAAAAACAATAACAGCTTTTCTTTTACTTGTGTAATATGGAAGTCTAAAATATGTGTAGAATTTCACTCTAAGGTTCATAATACTTTTATTTGAGAATACTAAAACTATGGTCAGTGTTTTGACAAGACAAAAATTTCATTGATTAAATTTGACAAAAGTCAAACAATTAATGGGTTATCATTAAAGAGTATCCTAAGGTTTCATAGTTCCTAAAATCCAGAAACTACAGTATTGATTTTTAGAGTTTATACGTCTGTTGTGTAGCTCTACCAAGCAATTTACAATTATGTTGACTTACAAAAGTTTCCTTGTAACTTGTTAGTTTGAAACTCAGAATAAATTTTCTTATAGAAAATATATTGTAAATGCTGGCTTGTTTTCAGTTTAGTCCTTTCCAAAGCTGACTTAATCCATAAAAGTAAAGCTAAAGTTTTACATTTTCAATAAAAGGCAGAAAATAATCTTCCGGCAACACCTTCGATTCCAAAGCTAGTAAATATATTTAAACATACATAATATTTTTACATAATTTTAATTAATTTTTTCTATTGTGCAATCTATAATCAAGAAAGATGAAAAGAAAAAAATAATTATGAAATTTATTTTGACTGAGTTTAATTTGATATGTGCATGAAGGCCAGGGGGAAATTTGGTACATATATCAATGAAGAATTCTAGGCCCTTTCAGTAATTTTTGAGGTTTGATTCAATAGATATATTTCTCAGCTGGACCTGCCCCGTTGAGACCATGTTGCATATTTCAATGAAGGGTGATTGAAACTTTATTTCTGCACTTATATGCTACTGAAGATTAAGTCCAGTTGCACATCAAAGGCATATCCAAAATAACCTTAGTTTAAATAAGAGAGAAATATTCTTCCTTCCCATTAATAAAGCTGTCTAGGGGCCAGTGAAGGGTTTCAGCTTCTTTTCCTTTCCTCTTCTGCTGAATATGACTTCTGTTCCAAGGCCACTAAGATCCATGATGGGTTCAGAAATTTAGCTGCCCTATCTGCATCTACAGCAGTGGGAAAGAGGGAAGAGGAAAAAGAAAGAGATGAGCACACTTATTATTTAAAATTTTTTATTAGATTTTTTTAAAGGGCGATTTTAGGTTCACAAAAACTTGAGCAGAAGGTACAAGATTTTTTATATACCTTGTACTCTCACACATGCATATCTTTCCCATTATCATCATCCTTTTTTTTAAAGAAAATTTCCTTGAAATTTATTTCAACATTTCTGCTCACATCTCATTTGGCTAGAGCTTAGTCATATGAGTCACGTGTGTAGGCATAGAAGACTGGGGAATGTGGTCTTTTAGTTGCCTAGCAATGTACCCAGCTAAAATTCAAGGTTCTATTATGAAGGAAAGATTGGATATTCAGAGACACCAGCAGTCTGTATAGCACTCTCAAGGTGGTTCCAACATAGAAGTTGGTTGGTCAATATACAAAGAACGCTAACACTGGACGTCTTCAGTGAAGGACTGTAAGAGAGATGCACACAAAGGACAATAATCAGCCGGAGAGCAAATGCAGTGGGAAGTACTGGAACGTCTTCACCAAATGGATAACATTGGGACACCTGGAGGATGCATAGTGTATCCAACATGGTTGCCTACGCCAGCTTCCTCTGCTCCTCTCTTTCTGGCTGGCAGACCCTGCCTTGGAGGCTCCTGTTAGCACGAGGTCCCTCTTAACAACCAAGCTTCCTAAAGAATGAAAAAACTATGTTAGTTATAGCTTAAGCTTCACTTCAGCTGAGAACTAAACATAAGATTAAAAGTTCTTGAAGAGAACCTGAGAGCGTCTCTGAAAATGTTTGAGGGCTCTGGGGACCTGGAACCCGAGGTTGAGAAACACTGGTCTAAGCACATAAAATGTAACAAAATATTTTTCTGTCAGGGGTAGTATATTACTGTGCTTAAGTATTGGGTCCAGAGCCAAAATGCTTAGTTTAAATCTTAATTTTGTCCCTTACTAATAGTAGGTTTTTGGGCAAGTAATTTAACATTTTTATATTTTAGTTTCTTTACCTATAAAATGAGGACAATAATAGTATCCATTTCATAGGTTATTTTAAGGACTAAATGAGCTAATCAAGTAAAAATAATTATCAATTAATCAAGTAATTTTCAAGTAAAAATAATGTCTGACATACAGTTTATGCTATATTGGTGCTTATTAAATACATGGTAAAATTTCAAGTTGTTTCTCCCTCTAGAGAATCAGTAATTTTCAACATTATATAAGGTCTAGTCTGCTCACCTCTTTTCTCTTTGTGCTTGCTGAGAATAAGAGTCCTTCTTGGTGGCTCTATTTCTACTTAATGCCTCACTTCATTAGTCACACAAGTAGAGCTCACAGACCCCTGGTTTAGCAAAAACTCAGCTCAATTCTTAACCACTGTCTGTTGTTCTTAGATTCTACCTTGGGGAAGGGAGAGTGTTCATTCTTACTCTTTCAAAAAATGATCACATCTGGGTTTGAATCCAGGCACTGCAACTTCTGTCTGCGTGTTCCTTTAACCTTTCCAAATTTCAGTTTCTTCATAAGTCAAAGGGAATAGCAATATCTCATCAGATTGTGATGAGAATTAAATGATGGCTATAGAATGTTTATCATGGTTAGCATCTGGTGAATGCTCAATAAATTACATCCACAGTTATTCTTAGAATTGAAGACATCATTGTGCAGATTCTGTGAGTGAGCCCCAAAGGTCAGTGTGAAGATGAACTGTCATGTCAACTAACTTGTCCTTCTAAATGGTAAGCATCCAGCAACAGATGCGAGCTGGGGAAGGGTCAAAGAGAAATCACTATTGTTGCTGAGGAGATGAGAAGGTAAGGAGAAATTCTGATGATAAGGAGGTGGGTTCTTGGCTAGAGCTCTGCCTTAGAAATTGTATGCTCATAACTTAAGTACTAAACATAAAAGAAAAATCATCCATTGCTCTTTTTCCAAAGAGAAGTCATTACATTACACAAAGATCAAAACTAAAATTTGGGCAAAGTAAATTTCTGATCATTTCACTAAGTGAAACAATTACCATCATGCACAATATTAAACCTCAATGCAGAAATAGTGTACTTTCAAATGTGACATGTCAAGTTATTTCTTGGAATTTCTGGGTGGAAGTGAGAATTCCCTAACAACCCATTAACATGGCTATCATCAACTATTTTTTACAAAATAGAAAAGGTCTTTTGAGAGACTTTTTAAAAATCAAATCTGTCTTCTGTATAGCTAGAGAAACTCACAACTCCATAATATGCTTTAGCTTTCTTTCTTTCTTTCTTTTTCTTTTTTTGGACTCACAGGTTCTTGTGCTATATAGATATCATACTCCTTACCTGAACCCAAATATTGCTCAGATATTACCGATAGATTCAAATTTTCTCAGATGGCATAGGAAAACTGAAAGTGATTGCAATACATCATACTATCTAATTAATATTTTCCTCCCTAGTTCAGAGGGACCTTTACAGAAATGTATCTCTGGAAACACCGTTGTCACCATGAAAGTCTGTCACCAGGAGAGTTCCATTGTCCAGAGAATCTGCATGCATAGCAGGCCGAAGTAAAGGCCAGTTATTTTCTTTTCTGCTCTTTGATCCACACCAGAAATTTCTTGGGGAACTTTAAACAATATTCATCCAATATGATTTTGTTGGCAAAGGTAAAACTTTATTGTCTCACACAGACATATACTATATAATTTATAACTTTTTTCTACATCTTCTCCTTGAGATATTTTTGATAAAGCTACATTGATACCAAAATTTATTCTTTTCTTATTTTTTCAGGAGATAACTTCTTAAGCATTAAATATTTTGGTATAAAAACTCAAGCGAATTACCTTGAATACATGTGAACTTACAATGGCCTTTGACCTACAGAAGACAAAATGACTAATCTATTCTTGGGTATCTTATTATGCAATAGACAAGGCAATGTTAGCATAGAACACATTGTTAAAACTGGACAGAAACAGCCAGAATAAACTGCTATAAACCTTCAGTGAAGTAAAGAGGTAATAATTTCTACAAAAGGATTGCTCCATTTTGGGCTGAAATTACAGTTCTGTAAGGGCAAAAAAGTTCACCAGATGCAAGGTCATTTGAATTCACAATAATACATACCTTTTCCTTCTGAAAGAAAGAGGCATTTATTTCCTGACATGTTATCAGAAAAAGTGTTCCTTTTTTTCTTGATCTGTCACTCAAAGTTGTCACTACATTCGGTGGCTGTTTATTCTGCACACTACTCCTACCTCCAGCCGTGTCGTCAGCCTGTCTGATATTGGGATGCCAGCAACACATTTCTCTACACTTCGAACACAACTTCTGGAAAAGTAACTTCCTCCTTCTGCTGTAAATCCCAACTGAGTCATTGCAAGAAGTTTCACTGTGCTCACCCTTCTTTCTGTTCCTCATTTTTAATCTAAATAGGAACTAGTGACATTTTCTTTGATTAGTGGAGCCTTATTTTTGAATTATGTCTTGAGTTGAAGTGTCGGATTCAAGCTGATCTGTCATGCATTTCTATTGAGCTTTTTTTGGGGACAAATGGCACAAGTTCAAAATTGAATGGTGAAGGGTAAGGTTGCAAATTTATCTGTAACCTTCATGCCATAGATATTTCAGTAAACTTAGCTCAATAGTATTAGAAATAGTGAAATCAATTTTTACCACTTGTTTCTTTCACATTTGCCTGAGAGCTCAGAAGCTCACACCACTCAGACAAGGCTGAACAACAAACTGGGAATTCCATCTAGTGCATAATTTAAGGGCAGTTTGTTTTGCAAAACAAAACGAAGCAAAACAAATCAAACCAAAACAAGAACCTGACTACTCCGAATCTTCCTTTAACTCTTATATACTGCATGTTTATAAAGAAGTTCATTCACCTCTTCATTCCAATAATTCCTTTGACAAAGGAGTGAAAACCAAAATACTACATAGAACAAAAATAATTATTAAAATTGTTCTTCAAAGATTTTTATTAAGGTTTTATTATTTAATGTTAATATTTTCTTGGTAAGAAAATATTAACTAACACCCAATGAAAATAAAGGTTTAAAATGTAATTTAAAGGAGCCGTGGACTCTTCTGAAATGTATTACCTAAATGAGCTTAGAAGTAAAAAAATGCCAGATGGCTTTGGGATTTTGAATTCCAAAAAAGAATTTTAGTGCTTCATTTTGTTTCTTCAGAGGACAAATGTTTCATCATATATTACTGTAGCAATTATTTTCTAATTTAGGATTAGTGAATCTAGTTATAGAGCACAGTTACTAGATACAAAAAGGCTAACATTGGCCCTCAGAAAAGGAATAATCTTCCAAAGAAGAATTTACTCCATTTCATTGATATTATGGTTGCAGTGTGCGATGTGTAATGAGCATTGGAATACAGATCAGGAAACTTTGAGTCCAGTCTTGCCTCTCCCATTAAAAAGTCCCCCGACTACTCCGGGTCTCAGTTTCCTCATGTGTAATGCGGAAGGGTTGGGCCATATATTCCTAAGGTCTCTTCCAGGCCAAAGATTTTCTTTTAGAATTTAGGAACTGATTTATATTATATGTAAAATGGAAAAGTGAATAATAATAATTTAAAAAGTTGAGATGGTAATTTTAATTTTAAAGCTGAAACAAGTTTGGCTAAAATTACTGATACATAAATGGGAACATTCTTAATCTTAAAAATAAAATCTATAAAATCTATATTCTCTAAATGAACAATGAGTTGCACTCCCACCCTCCATCCCAATTAGGCTATGTGGATAACTTGACCTTGGGATAACTCTGTTCCCTCTGAACCATGGTCTCTCAGTCTCGGCATTATTATTGACACCTTGAGATGGGTATCTTTGTTGTCAGGGGCTCTCTGGTGCATTGTTTAGCAGCTTCCTGGTCTCCGTCTACTAGATGCCAGTAACATCCCCACTCCCCAAGTTGTGACCACTAAAAAAGTCTCCAGATAATTGTCCCCAGTTGAAAATCACTGCTTTTAAATGAACTAGCTTTTTCTGGTTTCCTGTCTTAAACTCTGTGCCCAATGTATCAGAGTTGTCATGATATTTCAACATTTTTTCAACATGTGTATATATATTTTTATGTACAAAAGCACTAAAATGAAAATCATTTAAGGTTAGGTGGAAGTTATAATATATGAGTGCTAACTTGTACCAGACACTGATGAATCTCTATTTCCTAAAGCCAGTGTCTATACAGTTAACACCTGCATTATATGAAAAATGTAATTTTTGTCCCTAAAGACTTTACTTTCTGGCTGAGGAGACACACAATCCATTGATATAGAATGGGCTTTAGACCATTTACAAGTGAGTATGACTAAAGAGAGTGCTGAGTGAAGGGCCGATAAGAGTGGACAGGGAAGGGGTGGGGCGGAGAAGAGTGAAGCCTGGATCCTCACAGTGGATGTGACTGCCAGGACACGGGAGGGAGACAAGCTGTGGGGAAGGGACCGCAGGCCCGTCCTGAAAGTGAGAACTTGGTACTCTGAGTGAGAAAGGCAATGTCTGTTCAAGTCCTTTGCCCATTTTTTAATTGGGTTGTTTTCTTAGAGTGGAGTCGTGTAAGTTCTTTGTATATTTTGGAGATTAAACCTTTGTCTGAGGTATCATTGGTAAATATGTTTTCCCATACAGTTGGTTCTCTTTTCATTTTAATACTATTTTCTTTCGCAGTGCAGAAGCTTTTTATTTTGATGAGATCCCATTTGTTTATTCTTTCCTTTATGTCCCTTGCTTTAGGGGACATATCAGTAAAAATGTTGCTGCGTGGAATATCTGAGATTTTCCTGCCTATGTTCTCCTCTAGGACTTTAATGGTGTCACGGCTTATATTTAAATCTTTTATCCACCTTGAATTTATTTTTGTGTATGGTGTAAGTTGGTGCTCGAGTTTCATTGTTTCTCCAAGGAGGATATACAGAGGATCCAGAGACACATGAAAAGAGGTTTAGTATCACTAGCTATCAGAGAGATGCAAATTAAAACCACAATGAGCCCTGGCTGGTGTAGCTCAGTGGATTGAGCGCGGGCCTGCGAACCAGAGGATCGCGGTTCGATTCCCAGTCAGGGCACATGCCTGGGTTGCCAGGCCAGTTCCCGGCAGGGGACATACAAGAGGCAACCGCACATTGATGTTTCTCTCCCTCTCTCCTACCCTTCCCCTCTAAAGATAAATAAATAAAAAAAATCTTAAAAAAAAAAATTAAAAAACAAACAAACAAACAAAAAAAAAACCCACAATGAGATACCACTTCACACCAGTCAGAATGGCCATCATAAACAAAGCAACAAACAGCAAGTGTTGGGGAGGCTGTGGAGAAAAGGGGACCCTAGTGCACTGTTGGTGGGAGTGCAGACTGGTACAACCACTGTGTAAAGCAGTATGGAATTTTCTAAGAAAACTAAAAATGGATCTACCTTTTGGCCCAGCAATTCCACTGCTTGGATTATATCCTAAGAACCCCGAAACACCAATCCAAAAGAACCTATGCATCCCTATGTTCATAGCAGCACAATTTACAATAGCCAAGTGTTGGAAGCAACCTAGGTGCCCATCAGTAAATGAATGGATCAAGAAACTATGGTACATTTACACAATGGAATTCTATGCAGCAGAAAGAAAGAAGGAGCTCCTACCCTTTGCAACAGCATGGATGGAACTGGAGAGCATTATGCTAAGTGAAATAAGCCAGGGGGTGAAAGACAAATAGCATATGATCAACAAAACAAACAAACAAGCAAAATATAACCAAAGACACTGAAATTGAGAACAGGCTGACAGTCACCAGAGGGAAGAGGGGAGGGAATTTCAGGGGAAAAGGGGAAGGGTTTAGAGCAACAAGTATAAAAGACACATGGACAAAAACTAGGACGGGGGGTGGGGGGGAAGGTGGAAATGGGAGGGAGGTGGAGAAGGCTGGGGAGGTGGGCTGTGAAGGGAGTAAAAGACAGAAAACTGTATAAGAACAACAATTCAAAAAAGAAAGAAGAAAGAAAGAAAGAAAGAAGAAAGAAAGAAAGAAGGAAGGAAGGAAGGAAGGAAGGAAGGAAGGAAGGAAGGAAGGAAGGAAGGAAGGAAAGAAAGAAAAGAAAGAAAGAAAGAAAGAAAGAAAGAAAGAAAGAAAGAAAGAAAGAAAGAAAGAAAAGAAAGAAAGAAAGAAAGGCAATGAAAGCTGTGGGAGGAGCTTGTGGAGTCCTGAGGTCCAGCTTTGAGACTTAGCTTTAATTTTACACGGGAGGAGAAGGCTGATGTTGAGGGGGCAGTGAAGTAAAAGGAGCTTTTTGATGGAAACATCTTTTCATTCCTACAACAAAAGCTTTGAAGGAAATTGACAGACCACTCAAAAGGCCATTTTACTTCCCAGGACGGCAGTCAAGGGATAATTTAACAGTGTTTTCTTCCACTCCTACTTAAAAAAGTTGATCAGTATAAAAATTTAGACTCTAGCCATATTAAGATACTCAACCATTTCAGAACAGCTAAATGATTCTAAGATCAAGCTCTCAGTTGTGCAGTGACTATGTCTTCATTGCAGAATGTGGGAAAATGCCACCCTCCCTGCCAAATAAATGCCAAAGAAGCAATGCCAGAGTTTTTCAGAGCAAGAAACCATATAGAATACTGGCATGAACATGGGTTGGGCTTGAGTCCTGACTCTGTCATATAGTATTTGTGTGATCCTCAATATTCTTTTCTGTGAAATGGGAATAAGAGGTGTAGTGGAAGAAATCATGATGTATTGGTAATACATGGATGAATCAATTTAGAATAGAATAGAATAGAACAGAATAAAATAGAATAGAATAATTTATAACATAAAGTACTTAGCAGAATTCCTGGCATCTAGTAAGGACTCAATAGATATAAAGTACATTATTTTTTCATGCTAAAGTGTACGTTCTCCTCGGGGGTTTTAAATATGTACTGGAAACCCTTGATGGCTTTTACATATGTTTTGTGAATTCACAAAATGAGAAATTTGTAAATAAAAAGATATGGTATGAGGAGGAAAGCTTCAGTTAGGCTTGAAGAATAGAAAGAAGTCAAAAGTGCATTTTGTTTAACTAAAAGGCTAGAGAAAGAATGAGCAGATGCATTCAGAGTTTGTGAGAAAGCTAACGGAGAGAGGGGAAGCTGAAGCGAAGCTAAGGTACTGCATGTGGGTCTGCCTGCTGATGTAGGACCTGGGGATAGCGGCACTTCTCGGAAGGAGCTTTCTGTGCTTTAGGATATTCCAAGGGTCGTGGCTTCTTTATATTGTTTCTCGTATCCCCTTTTCCCTCAACTCCAAAAAGGAAAAAAAAATAGCAAGCAGAGTTTTGAGCAGCTCAAACTTATCTTGCCTCTGGCCCTGAGAAAGAGTGAAAGGGGGCATTTCTCCGAGTCCAAATGAGCTGAGGACCTCTTCTGGGGCTGTTCTCTCCCGACAACTCTGCACATGTCCCCTCCCCACAGAAAGGGGTGAGATGTCTCCTGTGTAGATGAAGGAGGTTGCTATGTAGACAGCAATTTCAACTCCAAACCAAAGGATTCTATGAAGTAATGTAGCTTAAATCCAAGCTATTAATCAAAAAAGAATTTGACTAGCTGTCAGACTGGTGAATAGGAGATAGGGCTGCTAAAAAAGGAGGACCCAATCCCAAGGCCAGATGAGCTGCTACACTCAGGGAATCCAGCAGGGTGCTGGGTTACCAAATCCAATGCAGCCATCTTGATCTTTTGGTTTTATGTCTATGATGCCAATGAATCTGTGGATCTTGATTTGTGGAGGATGAGTAAACAATGTCCTTCCATTTGGGGCAGTTCTAACTTCGGTTTTAAGACATCCTGTCTCTGAAGCTCCCAGTGGCTCCTGGTCCTCCTGAGTGCTGAGTTCTTCCTGCACCAGCGCCTTATCCTGACCTGATCTCCCAGGTTTCCCATTCTTTGACTAGGCCTCCCATTTTCTTCTCTCTTTTGGCTTTTATTTACTTGTCTCCAGGCTATCTATTCAAGGTATTCTTATAATGCTATTCCATCTTCTTATTACTTTATTTTCTTCCATAATTCTCCTGGTCCTGGCTTTATAATCCTCCATATCACAGCGTGTTGTTGCTCAAGTTTTTGTGTAACAAAAGGGGAGGATCTGTGGGACATCAGAAGGGACTGTCCAGTGTTTTACAACAGAGGAGCAGAGACATGGCAATTTGTTCTTCTAAGTGTCTTTAGACTGTTTTAACTTAGTTGAGTCTGTGAACTGACAGTGTATGCTCAGCTTCAGTGTGTAGAGCTTGTGATGAAGGTAGGCACTGGAGGACCCCACAAGGGAAGAACTTGATTAGATGGAATTGTGTGATTTTGAATGGAAGAAATCTTCCCTTCTGTCCTTCACCCTTCTGCCTACACTTCTTGCACTCATTGATGGTTATCAAGAGCTCACTGGAGCTCAACCTGTGCATGAGATGAGCTCCTTATTGTTTTATTACCCAGATGTCATTCCGCCATTTGATGTTTATTAAGTACGGCATTTTGTTATTACAGATGACACTTTCCAGAGACCAAGTGTGACAGCAAAAGCCAATTCAAGTCTCACATTCAGCAGTGTTTTAGAAAGAACATAGCCTTTTGCACTGTTTAATTCTTATCTATTCCTTGGTGTAAGTAAATGCTCTCTGACTTCCTTAAGATATTTTTTACTTCCTTAGAAGTGTAATTGCATTGTTACCTGACAGCATATTAAAGATAACATAACTTCATGTTGGGTTTGTATTCTGAGCTGTTCCCCTTTATCTTTTTCTCCCTATTGTTCATAACAATATCTTTTCCTTCTTATTGTTGTAAGGTCTGTGTCATGTTGGTCAAAATGTTATTTTTAACTAAAGTATATTGTTGTCATCATATAAAATTCTGCTAAAAGTGAAGAACTGGGGTCAATATAATGGAGTCATAATAGGTAAGTGGTGAAATTCAGAGTTATAAGGCATGTATCTTATGAAGAATAGGCAGCCATTAAAAATAATTGAAATCATTATTTCAGAAAATATTTAATAGTATAGAAATGCTTTCTGTACAACCTAAGAGAAAAGAGAAAGATGTAAAGCCAGATAGTATAATTTAAAATAGGAAAAAACATAGCAAATGTATGTGAAGAAAAACATTGGAAGGAAAACAGCAAATGTTAATAAAGTATATATCTGGTATAAGCTTATGGCTGATTGTATGTATTTTCTTTTGTATTTCTACACTTTTCAAATTTTCTTTTTCACGTGTATTATATCATAATTAAAATATAAATAGTATAATTTTTTTGTTTAACCAGATCCCAATTATAATACCTTTTCAAGCTACATCTCCTAGTTGTACTACCTCTTGAGAAACCTTGTCTCCTTTATATTCATTACTGGTTGTATCTTTTAAATAGCTATTTATATGTACTTCTGCATAGCTTTCAGTAACAACATATTTAATGCTATTTCCTTGCTATTGACATGTATAGTTTCATGTGTTTGTAACAAAAAATACATAGAGCTGCTTGGAATATAGTAATCAGAAAGATACTTTTGTTTTTCTGTTGGTTATGTTGGTTCTTTAATCATGGTATTTTAGAAGCAGAACTGCCAAAAAGTGCAGGCTTTGTTGTGAGCTAGCAGTCAGAAATCAAAGTAAAATGAAATTTGGAAGGAAAATGAGTGGTCATGGAGTGCTTTGCTAGACACTTCCACATGTACTTCTACTCCTTTACCCCTTTTCACAGATGAGGAAATGGAGGCTCAGCGAGGCTAAAGGACTTGCCACAGGTCATAAGGGTAGTATGTGCTGCTGCTTCTTGACTTAACTCTTCTACTTTACTTGGTCATACACAAATCTATCTGGTAATGTGTGTACACTCAGAGAGAGCAACCACACAATCAGGTATAAGTTTGGGAATGCATGACAGAAACGTGTGTGTACATACAATTTTTTTAAATTTGTCATTTCATATCATAGCAACTTGTTTTGTGTATGTTGTATGTAAGTTCTGTGTTTTCTGAGAACAAACATTTTTATTCCTTTTTGTTTCTCTGTAATTATCAGTGCACAGTGTTTTCAATCCAGGTTCTCAGTAAGTGCTCCTACCTAGCCATTAAATTTTAGTATTCTATGCAACTTATGGCACACTACTATTGTGTATCCAGAAATGGCTTGGTACATTTCATTATGCTAAGATTTCCTGTAGATGGGTAGTAGCTAATGAGACACAAAGATTTTCAGACAATCAAAACAATTAGTGTGAGAGCTATAGCTGTAACTCATGAGTACCTTCATAAAATTGAGAGAATTAAAGGTGACCTATTTTGTAGTTAATTTTTATATAGTAGGGGCAGAAAATGCACAGGTTATTAATGCAACTTGTACAACTATTTTTTAGTAGAAGAGCCAGAAGTTAGTGATATTTTCTGAGGTGTTAAAGTGTAGCCCATTGAATTGCAAACAGAT
Source organism: Glossophaga mutica (assembly GCA_039655065.1). Taxonomy (NCBI): domain Eukaryota; kingdom Metazoa; phylum Chordata; class Mammalia; order Chiroptera; family Phyllostomidae; genus Glossophaga; species Glossophaga mutica. The sequence continues at coordinate 84,567,028 of CM077304.1, forward strand.
TGCTGATAAAGGACACTTTAGTAAGGACAGTAAGCAAAGTTTTAGTAATTAAATCATCAGTCACAAGTGCACATGATAGTCCTTAGATTGCAAATATATTGTTAAATCAGGATATTTGACAAATCAATAAGAAAATGATGATAATAGAAGCACCCCCAACCAAAGCTATCAGACCTTCTCTTTATGCATTTTTACTTTTATTTAGCAAAACTTTATGTATCTCTTAGAATTAGTTGATATAGTAATTAACTGAGTATCTAGTTATGTCCTCAGTTTCTGCTGGATGTAACACAAAATACACACACACAAAAAGACATAGTTCCTAGAATCTAGGATGTTAAAGTCTATTACATCATTAGGACATCAACAAGGACACAAATAATAGTAAATGAAGATGGGGAAAGGGGAGGGACAATGTGCTCTGGGTATAGAATGAATCAGTCTAAAGACTTCAGAGGATTCTATCAAGTCATCCAGAGGTAGCAAATTATCAGGTGATGGTGAAGGGGTTTTTTACAACATTTCATTCCATGATGTGTAACATTTTAAAGCCATGAGCCATGTAGTTCTGTCCCAGAGCAGTATTGTGTGCAAAGAAACTCAGCTACCAGCAGTAAATCTAGAATATCTCAAATACTTGATCTGTATATCTTAAATACCAAGAAGGATACAAATAAATCTCAGAAAATTTCCTCAAAATTCCCCTTTTCTCTTTCCCACAAGCTGCCTCCATACCTTGAAGCAGTTTTTACTCCTCTAACTCATTTTCTGAGCTATTTCCTCTGCCCCCAGTTTGGGCCATCTTCGTTTTCCTCTGCCCATCCTCTCCTACTCCTTATAATTGACTCTATTAGGTCCTTCCCATCTTCCTACCACCTCACAGCCATCGCTCTCTCCGTGGGTTCTCTGATGATTCTCCATTACTAATGCCAAAAGCAATGCTTTCTTTTGATATCTCTTCTCAGAACACAAGGGAGGGGAAGAAGCTGCACAAAGCCAGAATGTTCTTTAGTAGGCTGGGGAAATCCCTAAATGAATTGTAAACCTATCAAATCTGAGGTCCTGCACACTAAGTCTGTAATCTTTTGCTTATTGAACTCTTTTTTTTTTTCAATTTTTTTTTTAGTGTTGTTCAAGTACATCATCTCCATTTCCCCTCCAACCACTCTCCTCCAACCCCAGCCATCGCCACTTCCCACCCTTGATCTTATACCCCTTTGGCTTTGTCCACGTGTCCTTTATACATGTTCCTAACAACCCTTCCCCTTTTGCCCCTATTATCCCTTTCCACCTCCCCTCTGGTTACTGTCAGTTTGTTTTTAATTTCAATGTGTCTGGTTATATTTTACTTGCTTGTTTGTTTTGTTGATTAGGTTCCGCTTAAAGGTGAGATCATATGGTATTTGTCTTTCATCATCTGGCTTATTTCACTTAGCACAATGATCTCCAGTTCCATCCATGCTGTTGTGAAGGGTAGGAGTTCCTTCTTTCTTTCTGCTGCATAGTATTCCATCATGTAAATACACCATAGTTTTTTGATCCATTCATTTAGTGATGGGCACTTAGGTTGCTTCCAGCACTTGGCTATTGTAAATTGTGCTGCAATGAACATTGAGCTGCATAGGTTCTTTTGAATTGGTGATTCAGGATCCTTAGGGTATAGTCCCAGCAGTGGAATTGCTGGGTCAAAAGGCAGTTCCATGTTTAGTTTTCTGAGGAAATTCCATACTGTTTTCCACAGTGGCTGCTCCAGTCTGCATTCCCACCAGCAATGTACTAGGGTTCCCTTTTCTCCACAACCTCACCAGCACTTGTTTGTTGATGTGGTTATGATGGCCATTCTGACTGGTATGAAGTGGTATCTCATTGTGGTTTTAATTTGTGTCTCTCTGATTTGCCTATTGAATTCTTCAGTCAAAGTGCTGTTGCTTATACATTTTTGCATATCTGTTGCACTTTTCCTTGCAGCTAGGATTCACTCAGAAGACAGATTTTGACTGCAGAAACATAGGCCAGGATCATGCAAACTTAGGATGTCATTCACAGGGAAGATAAAAGACAAGAATTCCTGTTGTAAATGTTTTCTTTCCTTAATCTATTCTAGTATTATAAGTGTTGGTACTTTGATTGTTTTTGGTCTTATGTGGAAAAAAGTGGATTCTTTCATATTAATATTCATGAGAATATTTACATGTGACATAAATCAATAAACCATGATTTGATTATTTACCAAAATCTATTATTTTCCAAAATTGATTCAATAAGTAAATAGCTATGACTATCAGCATGTACATTATAGAAATGAATTTGATGAGGTATTCATGGTTATGGGCTGTGAGATGAATTTTTGGGTAGCTAGGGGGCTCTACTACTATGCTGGTTGACTGATTATACACATATATACGAACATAGGTAATATATATAATACACACATAACTGTTTTAATAAGACATGGGGTATAGAAAAAGAGTTGCACAAAAACTATAAGAAGCCTCATCCATGTTCTTTTCCACTAAATTCCTCTTCAAACCAGAAATGCTAAAAGGCTAAGAACCAGTGAATGTGAATTTTTCCCAGCTTCTTGCTTCCCCTGGCTCTTGTTGGAATTGCTAATAAACTGAGAGCTCACACAAAATCCAGCACACAGTAGTCACTCAAATTTTTACTGAATGCAAAATGAAACTCCCCAAATCAGGGCACAGAGGATACCAGGTAGGAAGGGGCTGAGCGAATTCTGCTCATTTATACACTGCATAATCACAGAGAAGCTGAGGATGATTCATCTGGAAGACCTATTTAAGGAAGGAAGTGAAAGTCAGAGGCTAAAAAATGACCCATAATCAGGTGCTGACAGTTGTGTGTTGAAAGGTCTATGTAAAGCCAAACTTTCCAACCACAAAAAGGGACTTGCTCTGTTTAAGATTTTAGAGTGAAGAAAGTAAGGGGAAAGCTGAGCTGAGATGAAAGGTCAAGAAATAGTTTTAACTTTCATGCTTGACACAGAGAAATTAAAGAAATCTACTGAATAAATTAAACAAATAAATGTCCAATCATGCATTTAATTTGAATTCCCATGATTATTTGTAGAATTTGTAAGAAGACTCCAAAGTTTATTTTTGATATGAGGTAGGCTGTCTCATGTGCCAAAAATTGAAATGCCCCATGAAATTGTGCACAGATGACTCAATGATTCGGGGGCAGAATGCTCAGATGGTCTTTGGTTGATGTTCCCTGCTGCTTGTTTGTAAGTTAATATATGCATTTATTCACTCATTCATTTAATCTTTTTTTAATTCAACATATAGTTAGTACTTACTCCATCCTGGGCATTCTGTTAGGTTTCAGGGATACAAAAATGTGTCTCCCTCTGTTAAGGAATTTGCAGTCTGGCTTGTGAGACAAGAAAAGTGATTTGAACTGTACAGTGCTGTAAGTGCTGTGACAGAAATAAGCCCAGAATGCAAATTAAGATGGGGGGAGTCTAAGAAGGCATTCAGTACCTATAAATGCATGAGCTGAGCTTGGGATGAGAACAGGTTTAACCCCATGAAGGCCAGGAACTAGAGCCTGGTTGCTAAATGCATAGATTCTACAGCCAGGCTGTCTGGGGTCAAGTTTTGGTTTTGCCAGAAATGATCCATGACTCTAGGCAAATATTCCTCACTTTTCTTCATGAGGGAGAAAGATAATAATACCTACCACTTACTCATCCCAGGATTGTAAGGATGAATATAGGAGTTAATATTTCCAAAGAACTGAGAATGGTATCTGTCTCACCTAATGGTTACATGCGTTACAAATAAAGAGGTCGAGAGGTGAGTTTCCTAGGTAGCAGGCATAGCTGTTGTAGTGGCCTGAAAGGACACGGATGCTGCCTTTAGGAAAGAGTTAAGAATAGAAGGTAGGGTCCGTAAAAGAGGAGGGTGAAAGATCAGGTTGAGAGGTATGAAGCCTCTGTTAAACAGTGTGAATATTATCCTAGATACCATGAAGAGCCAAAGAACTGATAAGATCAGATTCATATTTTAAACAGTTCATTCTGGAAATGCTGTGGAGAGTGGATTGTAGGGTTGGAGGCAATTCTGGAGTCAGGGAGACAAATTAAAACAGTGTTTTCCCAAATTTTCCAGTAATAAGAATCACCTGTGGGTGTTTTTAAATATACAAATTCCCAGGCTCATTCCTGGGAGATTCTGACTGAGAAGTTTGGGAAAGGTCCAGTAATCTATGCTTTTAAAAAGCATGAAACAGTCCTGGCTTGTGTGGTTCAGTCAGTTGGAGCATCATCCTGTGAACCGGAGGGTCGTGGGTTGAATTCCTGGTCAGAGCATGAACCTGGGTTGCTGGTTTTGTCCCAGTCAGGGTGCATGACAGAGGCAACCAATCGATGTTTCTCTCTCACATTGATGTTTCTCTCCCCCTCTCTCTCTCCCTCTGTTCCTCTCTCTCCAAAATCAATAAGCATGTCATTGGATGAGGATAAAAAAGAAAAAAGCATGAAAACATCTGCTTCCTGTCTTCAGATGACTCCTGTCTTCAGAGAGATTTTGCAAAGTGGTGGCTGTAAGCATTGAGGTGAGGACTAACAAGGACATAAACCAAAGTAATAGAAACAATGTAGTTGGAGGTTAGGGGACAGATTTCAAAAGCAAGAAGCAATAGGACTTGGTGAACAATAGAATGGAGCCAAGGATGGCACTCAGATTTTTGGCTTGCATGATGGGGCAGAATTTGAAAGAAAAGTAAGTCTGGCAGTAAGGTTAGTGAGTTTAGATTTGCTCAAGTTGACTTTGGAGGGTCAATGGGAGGAATGTCTAGTCAGAGGTTGCTTATACATACTGGAAGTACAGGGAAGACATTTGGGCTGGAGATATGAAAGTAGAAGCCATCAGCATGCAGGGAGTAACTGAAGCTTGGCAAGCAGCAACATTTAACTGGTGGGGAAGGGAACAAAATTTTTCCTTTTTTGTTCATTCATTTATGCATTCAATCTTTCATTCAACAATCCAATTTTAAGTGCATGTTCTATGCCATGCACCATTTTACACACTTTTTCCATAAAGGTGACTGTGAAAAAATAGCTAGGAAGAATACAAGGCAAAGAATAGTGTCACTGAAGGCAAGTGAGAAGATTGTGTCAAGTGATGTCAAGACACCAAATGAAATAATGAGTGAAATGGGTTCTCTGGATTTAGGAAAAAAACAAGGTTAATGATAATTTAAAAGAGAATAGATTCTGCTGAGTGATGGGTAAGGAAACTGAATTTGAGACATAGCCTCAGTCATGAATGGGTGGTGAAGAAGTGATGGTAATGAAGGATGAAGAGAGATAAAATAAAGGTAGTAGACTGCAAAAATGGTTACAAAATAATCATTTTTTTGTAAAATCTTACCTGCATGCATGGCCCTTTGCAGTGTTTCTTCATAGTTACTCCAATCAAGAGGCTGAATCTATGTCTTCACTTTTTAATTTGGGCTTGGTCATGTGAGTTGCTATGACCAATGGGGCACTGGCAAATGTGGTGGAAACAGAAACTTGAAAAGACTTTGTGGATTGGGGCTTGCCTCTCTTGCTGTTCTTGGGAACCCTGTGATTGCCACCAGGTAAAAATAAACCTGGATTAATTTTCTGGAGGCTTGTAGCCAATCATCTTTGTCACTCTACTGGTAGCCAACATCAACTGACAGCAAGCCATGGCCACTGGACATTGAGCAAGATAGCTCGCAAATCAGCCCATAGCCAATCAACCCGCTGACTTTGGCTGTAGAGTGAGGCTAGCCAATCCTAGCAAAACTATACAGCAAAGACCGGCCTCAGTCACTGACTCACATAAAAGTGACTACTGTTTCAAGCCACTCAGTTTTGGGGATAGCTTCTTAGAGAGCAAAAACTAATTGATAGAATAAGATATTTTCTGAGTGTCAAGGATTTCAAGTATCTAAATTATCCTGGGGTTTGACATTTTTCTGAGCTGGTCAGAAAAGTTTTGGTTGTTCTTAGTCGATTTTCTCTTCCTAACACACTGTCCCAGGCATAAATAATAAAAGTAGTATTTAGGAGTGGAATGGCTAAGTCACATGGTATTATTGATTTATGCCACAATATGGATGAATCTTAAAATAATTATGCTGAGTGAAAAAAGCCAAACCAAAAAGAAGTACATACTATATATTTCATTTATGTAAAATTCTAGAAAATGTACACTCATCTATAATGACAAAAAGCAGATCAGTGATTGCCTGGGGATGGCATGGAGGAGGGAGGGATGGATTACAAAAGGTTATGGAGAAACTTTTAGGGATCATAGATATATTCATTTTCTTGCTTGTGATGCTGGATTTATGAGTGTATACTATATATTGAGTAATATGTCAAAACTCATAACATTGTACAGTTTAGAGATATGCAGTTTAATGTACATCATTTACACACCAATAAAGCTGCTAAAGACAAAAAGAAGCACAAATAAATCTTTCCAATTTTGCTTCCTATTCATAAGTGTGGTAGCAGAATAATGTCTCTCCCCCAAAGATGTTCATGTTTTTATCTCCTAACCTGGAGATGTGAGTAAGTGGACATGTGTAGAACTGTGAATATTTTACTTTACATGGCAAAGGGACTTTGCAGGTATAATCATAGGTATGGATTTTAACCTGAGGAAATTATCCTGAATTAATTGCATGGGTCCAGTCTAATCTTACAAGCCTTTAAAATGGGGACAAAACTTTCCTGGTTGGGTCAGAGAGATGCAATAGAAGAGCAGAGCCCTGGCTGGGTGGCTCAGTTGGTTGGAACATTGGTTGAATCCATATAGCAAATGATCACGGGTTTGATTACTCATCAGGGTACATACATAGGTTGTGGGTTCGATCCCCAGCTGAGGCATGAAATCAATCAAGTTTGTCTCTCTCCCTTCCTCTCTCTCTAAAATCAATAATCATATCCTTGGTCGAGGATTAAAAAAGAACAATAGAAGAGCAGAGATTTGAAAACCTCCATGTGCTATTTCTGGTTTTGAAGCTAAAGAAAGGAGACTGTCAACCAAGGAACGCGGCGACCTCCAGAAGCTGGGAATGGGCCTCAGTTTATAGAAAGCAAGAAGACAAAGACTTTAGTCCTATCATCACAAAATGCAGGTAATCCAAATGAGCAAATGGATTCACCCTTAAAATCTCCAGAAATAAATGCAGCCAGCAGACACCTTAAGTTTAGTCATGCTTCACTGTTGACCTACTAAATTATAAAATACATAGTTTGTGTTGTTTTATGCCACAAAAATTTGTGGTAATTTGTTATAGCAGTAGTAAAAGGTGAATATGTAAATTTTTCATGGGCAGAACATTGAATTTATGGGTTATAGCAGCTGTTTTGATGACCTATTTCCCAGTCATAAATCACAAATAATGAGGACTTGATTGTATTCTGCACCCCTTTGCTGCCTGTTTCCATTTTAGTAACTTGCTCAACTTTTAAAAGGCTGCTCTCGCTACTCAGGTATGCTTCCATAGGCTGGTTGTGGGAGCTCAGTTCTTTGAATTTCTTAGTCTGAACCACATACAGGTGAAATCTTCCACCAACTATAGAAATATTCTCTCATTAAACATTGGCCCCATCAGGCATCACTATTGTAAACAATTTATTTTATTTTATTTTATCTTATTTTTTGTCTTTGTGTGTGTATGTATGTCCAGATTTTGAAAGCCAACAGACTCTAAGGCAAGGCACTGTATACTTTGCCAGACATCCATTATCTCTTCAGTTTTTGAAGACTGGAAAACAGACTGTCTGGTTCAAATAGTGGCTCTACTCTCTTATGAGTTACTTAGATATCTGTGCCTTAGTTTTCTCATCTGTAAGATGGGGACAATGGTGGTAAACTGAAAGTAAGGATTTAATTAGTCTACCCATATAAAACACTGTTAACAATGCCTGGTACATGTAAGCACTCAGTGAGTGTTGGGTTGTTAATTATGATGATGATGATGATAATGACAACGACGATGATGATAATGATGTCTTTGCTATCAGGAAAATTTTTATCACAATAATGAATTCCTATGTCCTAACTTCATATGCCTTAGCAAAAAAGACCTCAGTTTGCCTTTCTTATGTGCCTGTACTTCTAAAAAGATACAGATCACTTCCTGTGGCTTTCTTGCCCTAAAAGTTCCTGTTTCTTCTGAGGCAGAAGCAGGAAGAGAAAGAGCACATAGGGGTGTTTTCTGAACACAGCAGAATTCTGTCCAATGACTTCTTTTCACCCAGTTAGAGGGGCAAGTTGCTAGAGCAGGAGTTATTCTTTTAACTTTTCCCATCTTTCCAACTTTCCCCATCTTTCCAACTTTCCCCAAATGGCCTGGATCTCTATACTGAGCCTTTCCTCATCAGTGCATGATGAGGAGTCAAAAGATTCCTGAAGTTTTGTTGTCTCTGAAAATAAAACCAAACATTCCCACCAAACCATTTACAATTTTCTTACATATCAGCTTTCTTGTGTGGCATTTATTTGAGGAAAGGCCCTCTTGCATATGACAGACTTGGTTTTAGAACATTGAATCAGACAGATTAATATCATCTGATTTAAGAGAAAGGGAAGATATACTATGTGATAGAAGAGTTATTTTAAATGAACTTATTTTCATGGCTCTGAGTGCCTGGAGGAAGAAAACATATGGAAGGTATTGCTAATTTAGTAACATATTTGCTTCAGGCTTTACATGCAGTTTACTAGACTGGGCAGCCAACTCCTTGGTCTTTACTTTTTAAAAATTTAATAATTTTAAATTGTATTTTTTATTACCATTTAGTCCCCTATACCGCTCCCTGCTTGCAATCACCACCCTGTCGTCCATGTCAGTGAGTCCTTTTTCCTTTTTGCTCAATCCCTCCACCCCCTAACCACCTCCCCATAGCTGTCATCCTGTTTTCTATCTGTGAGTCTGTCTCTATTTTGCTTGTTAGTTCAGTTTGTTCATCAAATTCCACATGTGAGTGAAATCATATGGTACTTGTCTTTCTCAGACTGGCTTATTAAAAATATGGAACGCTTCATGAATGTGTGTGTCATCCTTGCACAGGGGCCATGCTAAGCTCTGTATCATTCCAATTTTAGTACGTGTGCTGCCGCAGCAAGCACTGGTCTTCACTTTTGAATGGAGGGATGCAAGAGAAGCTGTCTGACATATGGAACAGTCAACTGAAAATAAAGTAGCATGATTAATGCAGGCAATTTTCTTCACTGTGGTTACAAGATGGCTGGGGCTTCTAAATTTACACACCGTACATTGAAGTGGAAGTGGATGCCAGATCTAAGAGCTCTGTGTGGGCAGCCTCGACAGTGGGTATTTCAATTTGACAATTTTGTTAGTTGCCATAGTAATTGTTACAATCATGTGGTTTGTGTGGTTTTTGTTATACTGAACACCTATTAGAAGCACCCAGCAAGCCACAGCATTTTATTTCATTGTTTTCTTCTGCATTCTCTTAGAGAAAAACAATAATGTGTGGTCAGATTTTAAGTTGAATTAAAAGCAAAACAAAACACAGAGATCACTTGCACATCTTTATGTAAAGCATGTCCATTTCCTTATTATTTTTAATTAGTTTTACTTAGTACAGAAATCATCAGGATGTGATTTTATTTTCCAAAACAAGGAGTCCTAGAAACCAAGGTTACAAAGCTTCATAAAAAGAACAGGAAACTCCCTTCTTGTTATGAATGTGTTGTGTCAGCACAATGCTGCTCAAGTTCAGACTGAAATTTAAGCTGATTCGAAAATGACTGTAAATGTTACTACTCCCTTTACAAATGGTGCTCTTGATGGCCATGTATTACTTAGTCCCTGAATGCTACTCCTAAAGCTAGATTCTGAAGGTGGTTTTGAAACACTGGAAGGTATTGTTTTACTAAACAAAATATTTATATTGCAATTGTTATAACAACTTGAAGACTTATGGTTAAATGTTCATAGCTCTCTTCATCTTTGCCATAGGATTATTATTTTTTTACCCATTGGAAAATTAATTCTGAAGGTAAAATACAGGTATAATAATGATGAAAATATGAACGTCTTCTTCAGATGATTTTCTCATTTTTATCAAAAGGAGTTAAGGCTGGCTCCTCCAATCATTGTAGAACCAGCCGTATGGCGTGGGAACTCAGGTGCTTCCATTTGGCTTGTAGACTCCATGAGAGCAGATTGCGGACGGAGTAGTTTGTCTGGAGTTTGGATGTGTGCTCAGAAGGGGCAGTAGAAATTGACCACTTCTTACTATTTTCAGTGAAATTCCCTGAAAGAATTTGGGGGGAATGACTTAAATATTAATTCTTAAATCTCATACACAGCATATATACACTGATCAATTAAAAATTAGGTAGAATTTCTTAATATGGGACTCTCTGCACAACTACAAATTTCACTGCCTTTAAAGATCAGTGCAAGTGGATGTGTTCTATGTGCATTTTTATTTATCATTAAAAATACTTTGATGATAAGAATCCTTCCAATCAGAAAGAGTGATCAGGAAATTATACACCCTTGGCAAACTATTTAGAGTGACACCATTTGCAGTTGATAAGTTTTATAGTCTGGTTCTTCTATATACTTTCCTGTTGGAAATATGAAGATTATGAAAATACTAATAATCATTTATTAAAAAGGAAATAGTATACAGTGAGATGAAGACTCAACTAATGTCTTCAAAGTTTTATTATATACATTAAATAATGCATAAAATTGAGAAAATGAAACATAAATCAGTGTTAACTTCATAACAAATTGCTATTTCTTTTTTACTAAATATTTTATATTTAATTTGAATAAATAAATCATTCTTGTGGTTAAAAAACATAAAAAATGTTATAAGTCCATATGTTTCTTTAAAATTTTTTTTATTATATTTTTTCCGACACCATTTACACCCTTATACTCTCTCCCCTCTCTCAATCACCACACTGTTGTCCACCTCCATGAGCCCTTTTTCCTTTTTTGCTCAATCCTTCCACCCCCTAGGCCCTACCTCCATAGCTGTCATCCTGCTCTCTCTTTATGACTCTGTTTCTGTTTTGCTTGTTAGTTCAGTTTGTTCATTAGATTCCACATATGAGTGCAATCATATGGTATTTGTCTTTCTGTGACTGGCTTATTTCACTTAGCTTAATGTTCTCCAGGTCTGTCGATGCTGTCACAAAGAGTAGAATTTTTTCTTTTTTACAGTCAAGTAGTATTCCATTGTATAAATGTCCCATAGTTGTTTTATCCACTCATCTACTGATGGACACTTGGGCTGTTTCCGTATCTTGGTGATTGTAAATAATGCTGCAATGAACAGAAGTTTGCTTATGCTCTTTTGAATTAACATTTTGGGTTCCTTCAGATATATTCCCAGAAGCGAGCTCACTGGGTCAAAAGGCAGGCCCAGTTTTCATTTTTGGAGGTGTCTCCATACTGCTTCCTACAGTGGCTGTACCAATTTGCATTCCCACCAACAGTGCAAAAGGGTTCTTTCTCCACATCTTCGCCAGCACTTGTTTATTGATTTATTAATGATGGCCATTCTGACTGGTGTGAGATGATAACTCATTGTGGTTTTAATTTTCATTTCTTTGATGATTAGTAATGTTGAGCATCTTTCCATGTATCTATTGGCCATCTGTATGTCCTCTTTGGAGAAGTTGTCTATCAGGTCCTTAGCCCATTTTTTAATCTAATTTTTGTTTTTGGTTTGGAGTTTTCTAAGTTCTTTATAAATTTTGGATATTAACCCCTTATCAGATATATCAGTGGATATGTTCTCCCATTCAGTGGGATGTCTTTTTATTTTGTGGATGGTTACCTTTGCTGTGAAAACCTTTTTTAGTTTGTTATAGTCCCATTTACTTTTTTTTGTTTGTTTCCTTTGCCTGAGGAGATACATTTGATAAAATATTGTTATGAGATTTTATAACAATAAAATATTGTTATGAGATTTAATGCCCAAGATTGTATTGCCTATGTTTTCTTCTAGGATTTTAATGGTTTTGGGCTAACCTTTATGTCTTTAATCCATTTTTAATTTATTCTTGTATGTGGTGTAAAAAGGTGGTCTAGTTTCATTTTTTCGGCATGCATTTGTCCAATTTTCCCCAACACCATTAGTGAATAAACTATCTTTAGCCCATTGCATGTACTTGTTTCTTCTTGTGAATATTAATTGACTATGAAAGTGTGGGTTTATTTCTGGACTCTCTATTCTGTTCCTTTGTTCTTCCATATGTCTTTTTTTATGCCAGTTCTATGCTGTTTTGATTACTATGGCTTTATATCTTATATTTGTTCTTAGGTAGCATGATTCCTTCTACTTTGTTCTTTCTCGGGATCACTGTTGCTATGTGAGGCCTTTTGTGGTTCCATATAAATTTTTGAAATATTTGTTGTAGTTCTGTGAAATATTTTGTTAGAATCCTGATAGGAATTGTGTTGACTCTATAGATACTTTGGGTGGCATAGACATTTTAATTATGTTAATTCTTCCTATCTGTGAACATGGTATGTAGTTCTAGTTATTTGTATCTTTTATTTCTTTCTTCAGTGTCTTATACTTTTCTGAGTATATGCCTTTTACCTCTTTGGTTAGATGTATTCCTAGGTATTTTATTCTTTGTGAAGTAATTGTGAATGGGATTGCTTTCTTAATTTCTCCTTCTGATAGTTCATTATTGGCATATAAAAGTGCAACTGATTTTCTGGACATTAATTTTGTATCCCACTACTTTGCTGAATTCATTTATCAGTTCTAGTAGTTTCTTGGTGGAATCTTTAGAGTTCTCTATGTACTGTATCATGTCATCTGCAAATAAAGACAGTTTTACTTCTTCTTTTCCAATTTGGATGCCTTTTATTTCTTCTTGTCTGATTGCTGTGGCTAGGACTTCCAGTACTATGTTGAATAAGAGGTGAAAGTGGATGCCCCTGTCTTGTTCTTGTTCATGATCTTAAGGGGAATGCTTATAGTTTTTGCCAGTTAAGTATGATGTTTGCAGTGGGTTTGTCATATGTGGACTTTATTATGTTTACATATGTTCCCTCTATTCCCACTGTGCTTAGAGTGTTTATCATAAATGGGTGCTGGATTTATCAAATGCTTTTTTGGCATATGATCATGTGGTTTCTCTCCTTCATTTTCTTTATGTGGTGTATCATATTCATTGATTGAGAATGTTGTACCAACCTTGCATTCCTAGAATAAATCCCACTTGATTGTGGTGTGTGATTTTTTTGATGTATTGCTGTATTTGTGTACTAATATTTTGTTGAGGATTTTACTATCTATGTTAATCAGTGGTATTGGCTTATACTTTTCTTTTTTTGTGGTGTCTTTATCTGGTTTTGGAATTAGGATAATTCTGGCCTCATAAAATGAGCTTGGGAGTTTTCCTTCCTGTTGAATTTTTTTGAAATCATTTGAAAAGAAAAGGTGTTAATTCTTCTCGAAGTGTTTGGTAAAATTCACCTGTGAAGCCATCCAGTCCAGAGCTTTTGTTTGTTGGGAGTTCTTTTGATTAACTGCTTCAATTTCACTAGGTGTAATCTGTCTATTCAGATTCTCTGATTCTTCCTGAGTTAGTTTTAGAAGATTGTATGTTTCTAGTAATTTACCGGTTTCATCCAGGTTGTTCAATTTGTTGGCATATAATTGTTCAGAAGATTTTTTTACAATCCTTTGTATTTTTTTTTTTTTTGGTGTCAATTGTTATTTCTCCTCTTTCATTTCTTATTTTATTTATTTAGATCCTTTCTCTCTCTCCTTCCCACCTCTTTTTTTATGAGTCTGGTTAAAGGTTTGTCAATCTCATTTATCTTTTCAAAGACCCAGCTCTTGGATTCATTGATCTTTTGTATCTTTTTTTAGACTCTATGTTGTTTATTTCTTCTCTGATCTTTATTATTTCTTTCCTTCTACTCACTTTGAGTTTTGTTTGTTGTTCTTTTTCAAGTTTCTTTAAGTGTGAAGTTAGATTGTATATTTGAACTTTTTCTTGTTTCTTGAGATAGGCCTGTAATGCTATGAATTTCCCTCTTAGGATTGCTTTCTCAGTGTCCGACAGATTTTGGAGTGTTGTGTCTTCATTATCATTTGTTTCAAGGTATCTTTGGGTTTCTTCTTTGATCTTGTTGTAGACCCATTCATTGTTTCAAAACATGTTATTTAGCTTCCATGTCTTTGCATGTTTTTCAGTGTTCTTGTGGTTGATTTCTAGTTTCATAGATTGTGGTCAGAGATGATGCTTGATATGATTTCAATCTTATATTTACTGAGACTTGTTCTGTGTCCTGATGTGTGGTTTATTCTAGAAAACATTTCCTGTGCACTTGAAAAGTATGTATATTCACTTCTTTGAGATGAAATGCTCTGAAGGTATCAATTAAATCTATTTGATCTAGTGTGTTGTTTAAAGTGTCTGTCTCCTTGTTGATTTTTTGCCTGGAAGATCTGTCCATTCAAGTCAATGAGGTGTTAAAATCCCAAACTATGATTGTATTTCTGTTGATCTCTCCCTTTATGTTCGAGTTTTGCTTCATATATTTAGGTGCTGCTGTGTGGGTGCGTAAATATTTACTAGGGTTATACCCTCTTGTTGGATTGTTCCCTTTATCATTATTGTAGTGTCCTTTGTCTCTTACTATCGCCTTGGTTTTAAAGTCTATTTTGTCAGATATTGGTATTGTTACCCCAGCCTTTTCTTTCTTTCCATTTGCATGAAATGTTATTTTCACCCCTTTACTCTTAGTCTGTGTGTATCTTTCTGTCTGATGTGGGTCTCTTGGAGACAGCATATATATGGGTCTTATCTTTCATTTTCTCAATGTCCCTAGGTCCAATCCCCTGGTTAACAGCTATTATTCATCCTGGAGTGTTCATCTAGAAGTATTTTATGAATATGCAGGGCAATATAGATATGTTATTTTCCTCTTTTTACTCAAAAGATGACCTACTATACACATTGTTCTCTTGTCACTTAATAAACACTATCATTCTATCACTTACTTATACATTTTCAATTAATATACCTCGGATACCACGTGATATTACTATAAGAAGAATTTCTGCCAGTTTTTAAAACTTCCTATAATTTCATTATATGGATATACTCTGACATATATATTTACATATAAATATGAGTATATTTACATATTGATGAACATTAGTATATTTCCAATTTTTTTTTTTGTTGCAGTGAGTAATTTTCACATGCAGCATTCCACACATCACTGGTGGATATCTGGGATTCCCTGGCAGTGAAATTGCTAGGCTGAAAGGCATATACATTTGTAATTTGTTTCATACTCCCATCATACTCCCGTTGCCCAATTCATACTTCCATCAGCAATGCATGAGAAAATACTATCATTCCTCAGAATCCTATCAATAGAATGTAGGTTAACTTTGGGTTTTTCCCACCTGAAATGTAGAAAATGTATTCTGTGTGGTTTTAATTTACATTTCTCTTTTTTATTGATGAGGTTGTTTATCTGTCACTCGTTTCAGAGCAAATTTTATTTTGTTTTCTATATTTGAATAGGTAAATCTATTATCAATTTATATATTAGGTTATCTAGCTCCTTGTCTGTGATATGGTTTTAAATATTTCCCACACTTTGTCTCTTTTAAACTTGTTTATGATGTTTCTTCCTGTAAATTAAAAGATTGTATGACTAAATTTATGAATAAAATAATTTACAACTTGGTGATTTTGAATCATAAAAGGTTAGACCTTCTTACATACAAATTTATTTAAAAATTGTTTCAAGTTTCCTTCTTATCATCTTATGGTTGCATTTAAAAAAAACAAAAATTTCTGATACATTTGGGATTTTTCCTGGCATATGAAGTAAGATATAGGTATTTTTTTATCCCTGAACCATTTATTTGACTCTTTTCCCCCAATGATCTGAGATGGCATATTTTTTATACACCCTATTCTTATATGTATCTGATAAACTTACTTCTGGTATTTCTATTTTGCTAATGAACCAGTATGATGCTCTTAATCATTTAGGATTTTACAATGTTTTAATGCCTCTTAGGGCTAGTCCTCTTTATGTTTATTTAACTTTTTTTTTCCTTTTTACTAAATTTAGCATCAGGTGATGCTGCTTAAAACTGTAGGGGTTTCATTGAAAGCATATTGGATTTACAAATTATTTTAGGGAGAATTGGCCCAGCCATGATACTGAATTCTCCTAGTCAATAACATGGTCTTTCTATTGGTAGAAAGGCTATTTTATAGTCTTCAATTCTTTTGTTTTGCTTTTAACAGATTTCACACTTTTCTTAACATTATGTTTATGTATTTTATCTTCTCTGTTGCTGTCATACATGGACCCTTCAGTTAAATCTTCTAACTGGTTGCTTAAATATATAAAAACTACTGATTTTTGGCCCTGACTGGTATAGCTCAGTTGGTTGGGCACCATTCTGCAAAGTGAAAGTTCACTAGTTTGATTCCTGGTCAGAGCATATGCCTAGTTTGCAGGCATGGTCACTGGGGTGCATGCGTTGGGGGTACATGTAAGAGGAAACCAACTATGTTTCTCTCTCACATCAATGTTTCTCTCCCTCCCTTCCCCTCTCTCTAAAAACTAAATTTTTTTTAGAAAAACTACTGATTTTGTAGTTATTACTGAATTCTCTTATTGTTTATAATATTTAGTAAAATCTTTTGAGTCTTTCTATTATATTACCATGTCATCTACAATTAGTGTTAATTTTATATGTCTTCCAATTTTGATAACTATAATTTTTTTCTCTTGAATAAGTGTGCTGACTAACAACAATAGCACAATGTTAAACAGTAGTGGTATTAGTGGATACTAGCCGACACAATGAAGACATTTCCATAAAAGTCAGGAACATTCTGAGGGTTTTGGATCAAAATAGATACATTTTATTATGTATCTATAAGACAGTGTTCCTCTATTTCTATTTAATTCTGTGTTTCCTTGATTATCTTGTTTCTTTGTTGCATCAGGAAAAGCTGATCAATTTTGTCCAGTGCTTTTTCAGCATCTATGGAGAGATCCTATGATTTTTTTCCTTTAGATTTGTCAATATGATGAACTGCAGTAATAGAGTTCTAGTATTGAACCATTATGATCTCAGTTGTTAATGATGTTTTATTTCTTTAAATGAGCTCCTGGATTCTTTTTGCTAATACATTATTTAGAATATATGCATCATTATTAATATATAGTGTGATTAATTTCTAGTTAGTGTGGTCAAAAACTGTCAGCTGTATGATTCTGTTGTTTAGTTTCATTTGTTTTGTTTGCTTTCTTACCTCTATTTCCTTTACTGTATTTTTGCTATGTCTATTCCACTTTTTTCCTGCCTACAGCACCATGAGTAAGGCTGGTGATGAAGGGGTCAGGCATATAGGTAGTAGCCTCAGGGAACAGAGCACAGAAGATGAATTTGAAGAATAAAGCAGCAGAGAGATTATGTAAGCCTTAGGCTATAGCAAGGGGAATAGACTATATTCCAAGTATGATGGGAAACTATTGGAGGGCTCAAGTACAAGAATGACATGATCTGATATGTGTACTAAGAGAATTACTCTGACTTTTGTAGATTATAGGGAGGGGAAAGTGGGAGAAAAGAGACCAGTTAGGAGGTTTCTATAATAATCCCAGTGACTTGACCAGTGTAGTGGTTGGTGGTAGAGGTGGTAAGAAGTGGTCAGGAAGCAACTTCCCTTTTCTTCTTACCTCTTGTAGTGTTACAGCAAGTTAACTGGTATATAAATGTGCAAATGTATATACAAGTACCTCTTCAGCTTAAATGTTTATGGCCTGTTTAGCTTTCACTCCTTTAGCAAACATTTATTGAGGACTTACTGAGTGCCAGCATAGTTCTAGGAACTAGCAATGCAGTGATGAAAAAACAGATGCAAAGGAATCTGAACTTTTACAAGTGAATATAATAATAAAAATAAGAAAAATAGCCAATATTAAGAGAGCAAGTACATGTTCCAGGTTCAGAGCCTTTTTCACATAATATCTCACTTATGGTTACTACTGGGTGAGGGTGGTTTTATTATTATCCTTATCTTACAGGTGAAGATACTAAGGCTAAGAGTGGGTAAGAATATTGCCTAAGTTTTCACAGCCAGTAAATAGGTTAAATAAGGAGTTTTAGCCTAGGTGAAATAAGTGAGCAAATAGAGAAGACATACTAAGAAACACAGCAGAGAAAAATTGGTAAACAAGGAGAGCCCCTCTGAAGAGGTGTGTTTGAGTAGAGACCTAGTACATGTGCAGGGGCCATCCGCACAAGACCCAGGCTAAAAGCAACTGTCGGCAGAGAGAGTCACAAGTGTGAAGGTTTGAGAACAGAAGGAGCTTGATAGATGAGGAACAGAAAGGAAGTCTGGGTGGCTGGAGAATGGACATGAGATAAGAAAATCATATGAGATGAGACTGGAAATCCAGCTATGGCTTGTAAGAGCAGAGTAGAATGGGAGAGACCCAGTGAAGAGGTTATTGCAAGAGTCCGTAGGGGATCATGGCTTAGACTAGATAATGACCGTGGAGGTAGGCAGAAATCAATGACTGGGGTATATTCTGGAGACTGAAGTGACAATACTTGGTAATGAATTTGATAAGGGCAATATGAGAAAGAAAGGGCTCAAAGATAATTCTTAGGATAAAGGTGTTAGAATATCTGATAACAAGCCTATTGTATAAATTCAATCAAAGTAATTCAGCCTTAAACATTTACATTAATATGGTGGCAATGAAGATTGAGTCAGGTAAAGGTTAATGAAGGAGCAAACACATTAATTAACTAGGAGCAGACATTTCACTTATGGCATCTCTTTTATTGTGTATAATATTCATTTGTTCATCACTCATTCATTCAACAAATACTTGAGAGCCAGGCTAGGTTTTAGGTACCAAAGCTACAGCTATAGGCAAGACAAACACAAAAAACCCAGGTTCTCTGTTCTCACAAAGTTTACAAACTCTTTTTACCTTGGTATTACTTTTCCTCATTTTTTAGATGAGGTTCCCCAAGACTTAGAGTGTGTATGTGATTAGTCCAAAGTCATATGAAGGGATGTTCAAGACCTGACTGTGAGCTTTCCAATTCCAATTTATGCTTATTCCATTAATTAATGTTGAGAATGCAATATCCAGATAGGGACCTAGAGCTATTCATATAAAATGTTGATAGTCTAGGAAATAAGGTGTTTTTTTTTGTAAGAAATAAAAACTTTATTTCTATTGGAGTATTTTTGAGTTTTCTGTTATGTTCATTCCTATTTAATTTAAATTGATATTTAAGTGTGGCATTTGAATTACAGGTTGCTGAAAACAGTGTTCTCAGTTAGAAATAAAGAAGTATGTCTAACACTCTGGGAAACACATCTCCCAGCCCCCGAAATCCCTAAGAGAGCTTTTCTTTGCTGTCAGGTTTCCTGCCTCTCACTTACTCTCCCAGCTGTGGGTTGAATAGTCAGAAGCAAAGGGGAGGCAGGAGTCAATTATCTTGGGCGGAGCACTGTATCAAAACTGTTCACTTGGTGGAGGAGGCAAACCCATGTAAGTAAAAACAGAAATTCCTGAAATATTTGAGTTACTATTCTGAAACTTCCAATAAAAATAAATTTATAATTAATTATCTTAAGTTAAATATTAATGGTCCATAAACTGTATATAAAGTACTAGCATGGAAGCAGTCTTTGCGCAGATAAACCTCATTAGTGAATAAGTAGGAACATTTCTTAAGCTTCTTTTCCCTCCAGGTTTTTGAACGGTTTCGTGGGACCCTTTCTGCCTCATGTGAACAGCAATGTGCTTTTCCCTTTGGCTTCCCAGTGAGCCTCCAGCATTAATAGCTGGATTTTGACTTGCTACTCCAGAAGGAAAAAGCAACAAAAACAAAAGTGCTCATTCTTCACTGATGTGCAACCTTACCTGCCATCTACACGTGATCATTCTGGCAGGGCCTCGTGATCCTTCAACTTTCAGGAAATCCTTGGAGGAATGAAAAGGACAGGCTCACCCCCACAGAAGAATGAGCTCCCAGCTTAGTCACATCAGTGGGATGAACACTGACACATATTTGACAGGCCTGTTTCATACCCAAGTGCTTTGAGAATTGGCACATGGCTGCTTGGAAGCCTGGCACTCCCCCACAATGGGGTGGAATTTTACCTCCTCAACTTGTTCTTCTAGTTGGTGTGGAAGCCTCCCTCTGTCTAACCAGCGATCGGGGTGAAGTAGGGAATGTGACAGGGGCGGGAGAGAATAGGAGACCTCCTTTGATCATGTGGATTCTGAGAGGACTGCCATGGGAACCTGGCCCACTGCTCACTACTACCACCCACACCAGTCTAAATGGCCACACCCCGTCTGGCCTGGTCCCAGAGCAGCTGTTTGGACTGCTTGTGTGGTCATCGCAGCCCTCAGTAGAAAATGGCCTGCCAAACCCCAACCAACTTAGAGTTTAGGTCAATTTGATGTTTTCCCATTAGGGTCTGGGAAGAAAGAAAGTGCAAAGTGACATGTACTCACGGCAGCTAGTGTGACTCTGGTTCAAACATTTTCTGTTTTTGCTGGATTGGTTTTTTGACTCACCACTTTTTACAAAGATTTTCTTTTGTATTAAATCTCAGTTTTATTTCTAAACAAAATAAGGTATAAATAACAAGTACATGCAAGCTCTCAATTCAAGAAAGTCTATAAATCATGTTGTTTATTTAACCCAAAACAATAATACCACTTGATTTTCACATGTTTTATGCAGGATGTTTAAAATAGCCAAGCACCTGATTTGGAGTCAGAAATGGGCCGTTAGAGGGTTAAAGTTTTGGACGCTGACTTTCGGTGTCAGACCTGCTTGTTTAATGCCTGCACTGCCTCTTACCCTGTGATCTTGGACAAATTACTGGATTTCCCTAAGCCTCAATTTTCTTTTCTGGAGAATGGAGATAATTATTATATAATACTTGTTACACTGGTTTGTTAAGAGGAGTAACTGAGATTGTGCAAATAAAACAGTTAGCATAGTACCAGGCCCATAAAAATAAGTGAATATCAGGAGTCATGTTGTTAATGTAGCTGAAAACACCACCTGTGATGGGTAACTTTATGTGTCCACTTGACTGGGCTAAGGGATGTCCACATAGCTGGCAAAACATTACTACTAAGTGCATCTTTAAGGGTGTTTCCAGAAAAGACTAGCATTTGAACCAGTAGACTGGGTAAAGAAGATCACCCTCACCATGGGGCAGGCATCGTCCAATCTGCGTGGGCCTGAGTCAATTGAAAAGGTGGGAGGAAGGGAGATCATGCTCTCTACCCCAGCTGGGACATCCATCTTCTCCTGCCCTCAGACACGTGCCTTCCTGGTTCTTGGGCCTTTGTACTTGAATTAAATTATAACACAGGCATTACTGTTTCTCCATTTTGCTGATGGCACATCATGGGACTTCTCAGTCTTCATAATTACATGAGACAGTTCATATGTATGTGTATCTTCTATGGGTTTTGTTTCTGTGTGGAACCCTAACATACCACCACTGTGCTGAGTTTCGCCCCACTTGCATAGATTGATAACTACTGAGACAGCATGGATTATTCAGTGATTGGGTATATGAAATTTTAGTCATTAGACCAATTTAAAAAACCCAGTTAGATCAATGAATATATAAAATCCTTCATAGATGCATTTATAATGCAGCAATGGATTTTAGCAAGGGTTTGATTAGTGTTCAAGATATTGGTGAAATACTCAAAAGTATCAAAATAACTTTTTTAATTTTTTTAATTTTTATTTTAATTGTTGTTCTTGTACAGTTTTCTGTCTCTTACTCCCATCCCAGCCCACTGCCCCAACCCTCCCCACCTCCCTCCCATTTCCACCCCCCATAGTTTTTGTCCATGTGTCCTTTATACTTGTTCCTGTAAACCCTTCCCCTTTTCCCTGAAATTCCCTCCCCTCTCCCCTCTGGTGACTGTCAGCTTGTTCTCAATTTCAGTGTCTTTGGTTAAAAATAACTTCTTTTTTAGGATCAACTTAAGCTCAGCAAATCAAATGTATGCATGTGTATTTTGCTTTACACATATTGTGAATTTTTTTTCAGGTGATTTGGATATGCTGCATGTAAATATGTATTTCTCAGCCATGGGTAGAATTGGTAAAAATATTACATGATTGCAGGTTTGAGGATGATTTTAATGTTAATAACAGGTGCCTTCTACTATTGCCATAATGATCACTGTTGGAATTCAAGAGGGACTTATACAATAATAATTAATTTCTATATTAAGTAGAGGAAAATCTACTTAGTGCTGAAATTTTTAAGGCCATGGTAATTTATTACATATTATCAAATTGACCACTTATTAAACTATTTACTAGAAAGAAATTCTCCTAATCTTTTTTGATCCTTCTGTAGATAATTTATATTTTTTAATCCTTTGTGAATATGCAGAATAAGAAACTCAGAAAAAGAAAAGAAGAAACTCAGCCAAAAGGATTAAAAACTTGCATCTTAAGGAGTAGCTTTTTTGTCAAAGAAATAAAATCAAAGTTTTCCTGCATCAACTTTGGTACCACAATTTGCACAAGCTAATAAAGTTCTCTTTCCTTTGGCTGAAACTCATCTCTTACTAGTTGTATAATACCAGATTGGTGTCTTCACTCTCTAAGAAACCCTATTTCAGTTTCCAGCACTTTATTGGTATGAATCCGTTCTGACTTTAGCGTGTTGCCAGCCAGTTTGACATATGCACAAGTCTGAGTGAAAACACTCCAAGAACACTGGGAGGTGTTTAAATTGCCTAACATCTAGAGGGTATTTCAGAATGTTTCTTAGCTTCAATTACTCAAGTGATACTGACAAAGTCAGGAATTAAACATCTGCCAATTTTTGTATTTTCACTTAATTGAGAATTGATGTTTTATGCTAATATATTTTTTTACAAACTTTACCAGTCACTTTTCTCTCTATTAAATAAAAAAAATCTTTTCAATTAAATGATTACTTGTAGGTGGAAACTACCAGCTCACAGACCCACAGAGCTAGTACTTGATCTCTGTCACTGTTCTTCAGAGTAAAAGAAAAGAAAACAAAACAAAACAAACACTTGTTAGGGTATTTGTTGAAAAGGATGTACTTATGACAAGAACTAGTGAGAATTTCCAGGTTTGGGAAATGGCCATCAGGCAATGGGCCAACGTGCCCTTCAAGTGAGAAGGCAGTATTGAGGGTATAAGAATGATTCATAGACAAATGCATTTTATGACTTTCCTTTCTGCCCTCCATTGCCTGACATTTTATACAGATGACATCAGATTAGATTAAATCTTCAAGCTGCCTAAAGCCAGGGGAGCTGGGGGGGGGGGGGCGGTGATAAATTATATATATGAATGGATAGGATGACTCTATTCTCCATACTCTCAAAGCTTTTAAAAAACCTTTTAGTTTACTATAACTTATTTCATTTTATACTTAGGAATGTTTCCATGCCTATCTCTCCTGTTGGACAGCATTTCAAAATTCAAGAGGATGGAACATGACCTCATTTGTTTTTATATTCTGCATATGGTTCAGGACAGTACCTGGAGCTTTAATGACGCTCAGCAAGGGTTGTTGATCATGAAGGAATTGAGGGAGCTGGACCATGGTTTCGCTCTTTGCTTTGGTCATAGTGGAGGTTAGGTTTTTCTTTTCAGAGTCTCTGTATAAAAAGCACTACCATAGATCTAAAACCTCTATTTTTTCTTCATCTGATGTCTCTCTCCCACCACGCTCTCTGAAATTACTATCAAATTGCTGTACATGTCAGGATATTTTGAACTATCAGACCAGTGTAATCACCCAAGTTTGCCATGTTTTAGTAAAGAAACTCCAAGATTCTGGACAAGGGTTAAGATCTATACCTGGTATGAGATAAAGTAATAATGAACAATTCAGAAGTACAACACAAGAAAAGAACAATTAGCTTTGCCAAGGATTGATTGGTGAAGTGATTGAAAATGGGAAACTAGTTAGAGAGGTGCAGAAACAATGAAATCCTAACACAGAGATGTCAAAACAGATATGGGGAGATATTCAAATACACACACATACACACAAAAATATTGGTCCAAATATTAACTAATACGTGTGTGTTATGTGCTATTGACTTGGTTCTGGCTCCTGATGACCCTATGAATGAGTAATGTACACATGTTCTGTACATCAACAGCCCTGCTCAGCTCCTGTAGACTCATGCCTGTGGCTTCTTTTGTGGAGTCAGTTTATCTCATATTTGGTATTTCCCTTTTCCTGATGATTTCTGTTTTTCCCAGAATTATTGTCTTTTCCAAGGAACTCCACCTTCTCATGATGTACCTGAAGTAGGACAGCTTCAGTTTTGTCATTTTTTTTTGCCTCCAGAAACATTTCTGGTTTAATTTGCTCTAGGACCTACTTGTTCATCTTTGTAGCCATCCAGGGTATCTGTAGAGTTTTCTTCCAACACTGTATTTCAAATGAATCAATTCCCCCCACCCCCCGCCCCAGCAGCCTGCTTCACTGTCCCACTTTCACATTGTACATTGTAATTGGGAATGTGAGGGCAAGAATGATCTTAGCTTATTCAGGGTCCAGAATTTTTTTTATTCTTTCTTTCTTTCTCTCCTTCTTTCTTTCTCTCCTTCTTTCTTTCTCTCCTTCTTTCTTTCTTTCTTTCTTTCTTTCTTTCTTTCTTTCTTTCTTTCTTTCTTTCTTCCTTCCTTCCTTCCTTCCTTCCTTCCTTCCTTCCTTCCTTCCTTCCTTCCTTCCTCTTTCTCTCTCTCTCTTTCTTTCTTTCTTTCTTTCAGATCTTATTTATTTATTTTAGACAGAGGGGAAGGAAGGGAGAGAGGGAGAGAAGCATCAATATGTGGTTGCCTCTCATGCGCCCCCTACTGGGGACCTAGCCTGCAGCTCAGGCATGCACCCTGATTGGGAATTGAACCAGCGACCCTGTGGTTCACAGGCTGGCGCTCAATCCACTGAGTCACACCAGCCAGGGCAGGGTCCAGAATTTCTTACATTTGAGAAACATTGCATTATCTCAGACTATACTAAGTCTATTAAAGCAAGAATGGTGGTTCTTATAATTTAGAAAGATTTTACAGACAAGCGTACTTAAATAAAAAAATCCCTCAGTCAATCTTAAGTACACAAATGCACCAGGACATGCCGTTTTGTAAGAAATGAGGTTTTTTTTTTTAAAAAATATATTTTATTGATTATGTTATTATAGTTGTCCCATTTCTCCCCCATCATTCCTCTCTACCACAACTGAGGTTTTATCTGACTTCAGAATCTTCTGATTCAATTCCAAAATAAGATACAAACTAAGCAAACATCTAGAACAGGAACAGAACCACAGAAATGGAGATCATATGGAAGGTTAGCAACAGGGGTGTGGGAGGAGGAGAGGGGGGGAAGGTACAGAGAATGAGTAGCATAGATAGTGGGTAGAAAATAGACAGGGGCAGGGGAAGAATAGTATGGGAAATGTAGAAGCTAAAGAACTTATATGGACATGAACTAAAGGGGGGAATGTGGGTGGGAGAGGGTGTGCAGGGTGGGGGGAATGATGGGGGAGAAATGGGACAACTGTAATAGCATAATCAATAAAATATATTTAAAAAGGGGGGGCTTATTTAAGACAAGAAGATCAAAATTATGAACAATAAAAGGTAAAAAATACATATCTATCAACAATTGAATCTAAAAAACAAAGTAAGCAAACAAGAAGAACAGAGACAGAATCATAGGTACAGACAGGGTTTTGATGGTTGCCAGATGGAGATGATTGTGGGGAAATATGTGAAGAAGTAAAAAATTTAAGAAATACAAATAAGTAGTTACAGAATAACCATGGGGATGTAAAGTATGGTATAGGAAATGGAGTCGCCAAAGAACTTATATGCATGACTTCTGGACTTGAACAATGGTGTGAGGATTGCCTGAGGGAGTGGGGAGTGCTGGGGAGAAGGGGGCAAAGGGGGAAAAATTGGACAACTGTGATAGCATAATCAATAAAAGATAATTAAAAAAAGAAAAAAGATACAAACAGAGGTAGCAGCAGCATGAAGAGCTATTGCTTTTTGGGTGTTTACTACTTGCACACATATCATGTCATTTTTACAATATGCCTGTGCATTTGGGATTACTAATCTGATTCTACAGATAGAGTCAGAGATGTGAAAAGGAGCAGGGCTGAACTTGAACTGAGTTCCATTTTACTTTAAGCCCGTGCTTGTGGTTTCAGAACTGTGGTTCTAAAACATCAGAGGCAGTCATGCCCTATTTACTGGAATATTTGTGTTTTAGCCAAGTTTGTTATAAAGTGCATTTTTCTAAAAGAAACTGTACTTTGCTAGTAATTTCTATTTCACAATTTGAGATTTTTGCCAGGATATAGGTTTTATGAGGATCATATTTTTTTCTTTTAATAGCAAACACAGTACCTGAGAGATAAGAGGCATTAAAAAATTTGTTAAATGAATTAACTCTGAAAAATTCTTATAGATATAATAAAAGCATAGATGATAATTCAGAAAAAAATTTACTGTGCATTTTGGATCAAGAAAAAATTTTTAAATAAAATGAATATTACTCAAAAATGATCACATATGTGAAGTATTAGTAAAATTCTTTGCTAGTAATAAAGTATTTTTGATAATCAAATATGATGTATATCAGAAATTTGGATGTCATGGCTACCTGCTTTATGATTTTCTCCCACTATAAAGCAGTCATGCCCTTAAAATTGAACAATTTCAATAAGCTTTCATCAGCTTCAATTTATTTGAACATTTATAACCTCAAATTCAGAACAAATTTCTTTACTTTTTGCTACCATTGAAACTGCTACCATTGAAACTGCTTTTTTTCTACTCTAGTAATAGGTTATAACCTCCTTTAATCTTCTAAGATTGTCAGTGATTTATGCTCTGAATTCCATCTCTTTAGGTTGTGCCATCTTCATTTTTCTGTAAGCATCTTAAATTCAGGGATACTATAGTGTTCATCTTTAGGGTTTAGTATGGGATCTGACCTCTTGCAGAGAATCGAGAAATTCTCATGGAAAGAAAAGAAGGAGGGGAATGAGAGGATGGTGAAGGAGGAAGGAAAAGGGGAAGGGAGGGAAGAAGAAGGGAAGAGATGAAAAAAGAGGGGAGGAGAAAAGTAGGGAGGAAGGGGGAGAGAGAGAGAGAGAAGTAAGTACAGTGTTTTGCCATGTATAGTGTGCATGTTTTTGCCCAAATTTTTGAGGAAAAAATAAGAATGTGCATTGTACATGGGTACAATGATCACATACTATGGGTGCGATAATGGGTATAACACTCCCAAGTAAAATGCGCATGACAACCGTGGGTGTGCTTTATACATGGCAAAATACAGGGTAAATCAGTTCGTGGATTGTAAAAGATATTGTCAAGATCAAAAGTGCTGAATCCTGGCTTAGAAATAGAGATCTACCATGACAACTACTAAGATGTTTTACATGTTAAATAACTGCCCAAGATTCAACAAAAATAGTCCATTGATTACTGCCATTTTTGAGTAAAACTTGTGTTCTTACTGATACTTCATAAAGGAGTTATTGAGCTAGAGAAGTGCTTATCATTGTCTAACATTTCACTGCAACCCATAAATTGCAGGATTAGACAAATCATTCAGATGACTATTGCTACAAGAATATATTTATTAATTAGTAGTGATATCCTCTGGATTCTCCAGGTTCTAGGAGATATAGTCCATTTTAGATAATTTCTGTTACACTAATTTCAACTCGGTATCATAGCCTCATACTACACAAACTTGGTAATGCTTTGTTTATGTGCACCTCAAGTACTTTTATCTTTTCAAACCCAAACATGTGTGTTTCTTGCATTGCTGATACTAGCAAAGATAAGGTGGTTTTTCAGAGAAAAAGAAAGGGAATAAACACAGAACAGAGGGTTTATGAAAACCATCTCTAATGTTTCCCACTAGTTAAGAGAATTTTTCCATTCCTCAAAGTCAATCAGACAGCAAGCATTTATTGAACACTCAAAAGATGAACTGTATAAGACTTTTAAGAATAATCTTCAGGACTATAATGTGCCAGTCAAATACTTATTTTCCATGTTGCTAAGGAAGGGAGACATATGATGCCTTTTTGAGTAGCTGATGAAAATATTACATAGCAGCTAGGAATGAGTGGCCAGAGCGGAAATAAAGGCAGGGTGCTCACCATTGCAGTCTAACAAAGAACTTAAAACGGGGCTAAAAGCAAAGGAGGATATGTGTCACCCGTTGACGCAGCAGTCCTGAGCCTGGTTTGATAAGTCAGCCAGGGGTTCCAAACAACACAAGCGAAAATGTGATAGTGTAGGAGTGGGGAGCCCTTGAAAGTCAGTGTGTATCATCTCCACTAGCTGTGAAAAGGAAAACCTTGAGACTATTCATCATAAAGCCTGGAAAGGGGAAGGAGAAGGGGTCCATGGGGCCAAAAGAAAAAGCCCATAAAACAACTTTTGTTAATTGACTGCCTTCTGTCATGCATGTATAGGAAATGAACAAATGGTGTCTGGAGCAAGGTAAGGATTCAGGCTAATGGACCCCTACACATACCTACAATTTGAGTAGTCACGTCTCCCTGGGAAAGCAGGCATCACCTTTACCTGCAATCAATATGTAAACTTCACCCCCATCCGGCAACTATGTGAGTCTCCAGGACAAACAACTCTCTCTCTTGATTCTTTCTTGCCACATGGGGGCCTTTGGTCACCCAGCCTCTCTCTTTCCAGCCATCCAGCCTCTGGCCACCCTGCTCAGGCTACTCCTTCCTGTTGCCACCATTGCTTTTGATTTCCCATTAGAATTTAACACTAATAAACTGTGCCTGCATGCTAATAGGCTTGCTAATCTGTAATTCTTTATTGCATTAGCAAGAAGAACCAAATTTCTCCTGTAACAAAAATACTTAACACTAATTCACCTTTTATCTATAGACAAAATAAGTTGAACAGATAATTACTAAAGAGCTCTTTTCAAGTTTAGATTATGCAAATGGCTAGTCTTCTTATTCTTACTGTTAGGGTGAAAACAAAACAAAAATTATTGAAGTATCCTTTCCTTGAAAAACACTGAAGTACTATGACAATCACATAGCATTTGTTTATTCAATAGTCATTTAGGGAGTGCCTGTATATTGAATGGGAATGTGAGTCAGGGACATTGCAAATTTCATAAAATTGTCTGATACCCTTATGAATATGATCATGTTTTTGAACATTTCTTTTCAAAGGGTGCTGTGGAGTTTCCTAATAGAGTGGAAAACTGCCTTATCTCCTGCTTCTGTTGTGTCTAGTCAACTAGTTAAGCCTATTATTATTTTTTTTTACAGATTTCTTTTTTTAATATATTTTATTGATTATGCTATTACAGTTGTCCCATTTCTCCCCCATCATTCCCCTCCACCCTACACACCCCTTCTCACCCACATTCCCCTCTTTAGTTCATGTCCATGTGTCATAAGTTCTTTAGCTTCTACATTTCCCACACTATTCTTGCCCTCCCCCTGTCTATTTTCTACCCACCATCTATGCTATTTATTCTCTGTACCTTTTCCCCCTCTCTCTTCCTCCCACTCCCCTGTTGCTAATCCTCCATGTGATCTCCATTTCTGTGGTTCTGTTCCTGTTCTAGCTGTTTCCTTGTTTGTTTTTGTTTTAGGTGTGGTTGTTAATATCTGTGAGTTTGCTGTCTTTTTACTGTTCATATTTTTATGTTCTTTTTCTTAAATAAGTCCCTTCAACATTTCATATAATAAGGGCTCGGTGATGATGAACTCCTTAAACTTGACCTTATCTGAGAAGTGCTTTATCTGCCCTTCCATTCTAAATGACAGCTTTGCTGGATAGAGCAATTTTTGGATGTAGGTCCCTGCTTTTCAAGATTTCAAATATTTCTTTCCAGCCCCTTCTTGCCTGTAAGGTCTCTTTTGAGAAATCAGCTGACAGTCTGATGGGAACTCCTTTGTAGGTGACTGTCCCCTTATCCCTTGCTGCTTCTAGAATTCTCTCCTTCATTTTAATCTTGGCTAATGTAATTACGATGTGCCTTGGTGTGTTCCTCCTTTGGTCCAACTTCTTTGGGACTCTCTGAGCTTCCTGGACAGCCTGGTAGTCTATTTCCTTTGCCAGATTGGGGAAGTTCTCCTTTATTATTTGTTCAAATAACTTTCCACTTGTTGCTCTTCCTCTTCCCCTTCTGGGACCTCTATAATTTGGATGTTGGGACGTTTAAAGATGTCCTGGAGGTTCCTAAGCCTCTCCTCATTTTTTTGAATTCTTGTTTCTTCCTCATTTTCTGTTTGGTTGTTAGTTTCTTCCTTCTGGTCCACTCCATTGATTTGAGTCCCAGTTTTCCTTCCATCTCTATCGGTTCCCCATGCATCTTCCTTCATTTCACATATTGTAGCCTGCATTTTTTCATCTAATTTGTGAGTAAAATCAACCAATTCTGTGAGCATTTTGATGACCAGTGCTTTGAACTGTGCATCTGATAGATTGGCTATCTCTTCACAGCTTAGAGGAATTGGCTCTGGAGCTTTCATTTGTTCTCTAGTTTGAGCCATTTTTTTTGTTTGTTTGTTTTTTGTTTTGGTTTGGTTTTAGTCTGGTCGTGGCTATTACGTACTTAGGGGTGGAGTCTTAGGTGTTCCCCAGTGTGGGGCAGCCCAGTCGCTGGATTATGATGCTATAGGTGGGGGTGGAGTCCGAGAAGGAAGAATGGCGCCTGCTCCCCTCTCTCCTGGACTCCGTCCCTTCCGCTGCTTCCCCTTCGCCTGGCTTATCTGTGCACGCGAGCGTGCTGTTACGTAGTGAGGGGTGGAGCCTCAGGTGCTCCCCAGTGTGGGGCAGCCCAGTCGCTGGGTTGTGACGCTGTACGTGGGGGCGGGGTCTGAGAGGGAACAATGGCGTCTGCTCTGCTCTCTCCTGGATTCAGTCCCTTCCGCCACTTCCCCTCTGCCTGGACTGTCTGCGTGCGCGAATGTGGGACCACCTGGTCAGCCAGCCACCTTGTGCGTCCTCACTGGGTCTGCACAGTTGCCCCCCTGTGCCCGGGGACCGCCAGCCGCCACCTGTGCACCTGGGAACTGCAAGCTGCTGCTGCTTGCGTTCCCGGGTCCGCACCTCCACTTTTTCCTACCGCGACTCCACCCCTCTTACCGGTCTGGATGAATGGTTGTTGG
Organism: Glossophaga mutica; assembly: GCA_039655065.1. Taxonomy (NCBI): domain Eukaryota; kingdom Metazoa; phylum Chordata; class Mammalia; order Chiroptera; family Phyllostomidae; genus Glossophaga; species Glossophaga mutica. The sequence continues at coordinate 84,598,306 of CM077304.1, forward strand.
ACTTCCGTACAGTACAATTTTTTATAAGTTCTGGTTGTTTTCTTGTTTCTAAATATTTGTTGTTCTTAATTTTGGTTGTGAGGGGAGGCACAGTGTGTCTGCTTACGCCTCCATCTTGGCCGGAAGTCTTAAGCCTATTATTGATTGCTTACTAAGTAAAAGATGCTTCAAGCATTCTTTAATCCATTCCAATCAGGGGGGATCTGATATTCTTAAACTAACCATGGAGTGTGATGGTAGGAAAAGCATGCTTTTTTTGGAGTCAAATAGATTTCAGTTGAAACTCCACCTCTGTTACTAATTAACCTCTTGAAAAAATGACTTACTTTTTCTGAGCCTTGGTTTTCTCATCTATGAAATGGAACCTACCTTCTCCCCCACCCCTTTCTTTTTTCCTTACAGGGTTGACTAGAAGATTAAAATGAATTAAGATACACAAAGTACATAGTCCATTTTCTGCATACTAGTAACTCAACAAATGGCTCTATCCTCCTGGTTCACCTCCTAGATTAGGGAAGGGGGGCTAGGAAGAGAAATGAAACTCTGGAAGAAAAAGAAGGAGACACTTAAATCACTGGAAACTGCTAGCATCCCTGCTCTGGCTTTGGGGTCATTGCGTCTGGTGACTGCATTTTATCACATCTCTAGAGCATTCATTCCCTAGAGATGTTGATAATTAAAATCCCTTAGGAGTGGGCCTGGGCCTCCAGCTCATATTCTGATCTAAAATGGGCCTCACGTTTAGCCTCCAGTTAAGAAGGTTATAACAAAAGTCTAGAAATCCTCGCTTTCATAATACTCTAGATTTTGAGCAAGGTTGGGAACTCCTGAACTAAGGAAATATCAAAAGCCATGAAGACAAGAGGAAACTGGGATAAATTCTTGGGACTCAGTGAAATGGAAGCATATGCAATTTTGTTATTTTGATAACAAAATAATAGCTAATTTTAAGTGTCAACTTGGCTGGAACTTGGGGTATTCAAATATTTGGTTCAACATAATTCTAGGTATCTGAAAGGGTGTTTCTGGAGGACAATGAGCATTGGTATCAGTGGATGGAGCAAAGCAGATTGCCCTCCCCAGCATGGGTGGGCATCATCCAGTCCCTTGGAGGCCTGAGTAGAACAAAAGGTAGCGAAGGGGGGAATGTTCTCTCTGTTTCCAAGCTGAGACACTGGTTTCCTGCACTCATACTGCAACTTACACCATCAGTTCTCCTGCTCCTCAGGCCTTCACACTTGAATGATTGTGGAAAAGGATGGCTATTACCTGGCAGAATTTAAGAGTTCTGAGACCCCCATCTCAGAAACTGAAGCTGGCAAGTACAGGGTTGGGAAATGTGACAGGAGCCTGGAAGATGCGTTTCCTGGCCCCTCAAATAAGCTTCAAATGATCCGGCAGGACTCCGTCATTCAGGCAGATGGTGGAGATACTTTTGGAGGAGAATGAAGTCAGGAAAAACCACTGAAATTGGGAGCACGGCAGAGGAAGGCCCAGCAGGTTACAGCGAGCACCTCATAATTTGCTATTTAAGGAGATTGTGCCTAGTTTGGTACTACAGGGAAATGAGAGGTAGGATGCAGAGAAGACCCCTCCTTAACTTCTCTATCCACTTAGGCTTGCTTATCTAATAAAAGGCTGCTTTACTTAATGTCTTCCTTTTCAGTGAGTCTCTGAGTACTGCCAAGTTCACCTTACATTTTTGAAAATTCTTTCCTCCATGGCCTAGAAAAGTATCACATCCCAGAACGTGCTCAGTGAAGGAGATATTCATAGATGTGGGTTAAAAAGAGATTCTATCATCACCAAGTTTGGGGGGGAAACAAAGGGTTAACAAAGGTAAACACGCTTCTTTTTATAGCAGGTCGTCTCAGATCTTTTAGTGCATGCTGTGAATAGTGCACTAGTGCAAACTGTGCCTGGAAGAAACAGGCATATTTTGAAGCATTTCTCCAAAACTTTTGACCACAATCCCTGTTATTAGTCAGGATTTTCTCGGTTTTTCAATGACAGAGATCCAGCTTCAACAGGCATAAGCCATAAAAGAAACTTGCTGGCTCACAGAGCTAAGAAGGCCAGGCATGGTTGAATCCATAGGCCTCAAATATCACCGGTGTCTGTCTCTCTCCATCGCTTGGCTCAGCTTTCCTCCGGGTTAGTTTTTTTCTCATGAAGTCTGTCTCTGTGCAGTGGTCCCTGCAGCTCCAAGCTTAAATTATACTCCTAGTTACAAATTCTATTTTGGGAAAATCTCCAGGGAATAGAACTTAAGTGAATTGTTTTTGAATTTAGAAGTGTTTAAATCATAAGCAATTAAGTTACAATTGTGAGATTATAAAATGTAATTTCTGAAGACCTTGTTTTTTAATAAAAATCTTAATGACAACCTATGGTATTGGTAATGCTGGCTTAAGATAGCATGAAATTGCTTAAGGGAAGCTGCCCCTCAGAAGTGAATGTGTTTGAGAACTCCATGTGCATCCCAATTCCCTGACATTCCTGCATACTAAATTAGTGCTTTATAATTTACATAGTGGTTTCTTATTGCTTTCAAAATCAACAGGGGCCACCTTGGGTTAAGGAAATGCATTGTCAACATGTTAGAGTGAACATATGATTTTTTAAACTATCTTTCATAGTATTTAAAAATACCTTAAAAATTTTAAGCTATTACTCTCTACAATCTGTGACCATGAATTTATTTTATTTAGACTTTCTTGGACAATTACAGAAGACATTCCCATTTGACAATTTTTATTAGTTGTCAACTTTATTGTAAATTTATCACTAGAATCAAAATATATTTGACTGTGGAACACAAAATTCTTCATTAGTGTCCAAAATTGCTTCTAAATCATCAGCATCACATCACGACACTGGCAGGAAATGCTGAACAGTCAATATGAAAGAGGCTTCTCTTTAATTGGTCAAATAGTAATTATTTCTGTTTTGAAACTCATCATGGTAATGACTTTATTTTTACATATGTGATATTTGGGGGGATTTTTAATTCTGTGGAGATGCTTATTTATCTTTCTATATATCGACTGTGTTTTCATAGTTAACCAGGAAGAGAACTATAGTAGAAGTAAAATCGTTTGGGATTTTAAAAACTGTTAAACACTTTTGTCAATGCATTCCACTACATTACTTAACATTTACCGATGAAAATATCTTCAGAGATTTAAAGATTCTTCAGCAGTGTCTGAATCACCAAAAGAAATCATAGTATGCCTAACAATAAAATAACAACTGAATATTATTTTTATTATACAAAAGCTATGTATCCACAAAATATACATACATGTACCTTCTTTGAATTACTTGATTAAACAGATCACTCTGCAAATAATAGGGTTTCCAACAGAATTCTTTGTCTCAAGCCTTTTGAGTAAAATGCTTAAGAACTCTTCCTCATCACAAGACCCTTTTGGATAACAACAGACATTAATTGACTAGTGCTCTATTCAGACTATTTCATGTAATCCTCACACAATGACTATAAAAGAGGAAGCATTTTGAAACCCCAATTTTACAGAGGAGGAAACTGAGGCATGGAGAGGTTAAGTGCCCAATGTTACACAGCTTGTAAATGGCCGAGTTGGTTATGCAATACAGTTCTGGTACCAGTGATAGTGACTAAGGTTAATATAATGATTGATTTGTCACCTGTGAGCAGATTACTTGACAACTAAGGCAAATAAAAATGAGGACATTCAGATTCACCTCTCATATTAAGGAGAGCCCCATATGAAGCACATGCTCACATGTGCAGGTGCCACATGCATACACACTAAGGTCTGCTTGAGGGTTTACTATATTTTGGTTATTGCATGGTGGTTGTTTTCTTGATTTGGGTTAAAAAGACTTTAGCAAAGCTCCCATAAATAAACGGCCAAGTAAATAAAAAAAATCTCATATTTGTACTGTTGCACTAATAAGCTTAATAACAATAATCTACAAACATCTGCCATCATAAAATAAAAACTTCATTACCATTTCAATGCAGTCACTACAAATCCTCAGGTTAGCCGGTACACCAGCTGTGTCCTGGTGCTTCACAGCACAAAACAGCAATTCATTCCAAATTACCACTCTGTTAGTGACTCTTGTTCTCTGGCTCCCATCCCGAACACTCCTGCTGTTCAGGTCTATTGTTTCCCCTCACTAGAAAAGCCTTGTATTTTCTGGGAACGCTTGAAGGATTGTCTCCATGAAAAACTAGGGTAATCTAACTTCTGACTTCCTAATGTATGTCCTCCAACATTCTGGGTAAACTTGGCCTTCCCCTCCCTCTATCTAGTGGCATGTAATACATGTTTCTACAGAGTGTATAGATTACTTCACCCAAAGAATGAGACTGAAGGAGTTAACAAAGCTTAAACTATTCTGTGTCTTTGAAAATGAACTAGTACAAGATTCAGCTATTGAGCTTTAGTCTCTTCAGAGGAACTGTGGAAGTGAGAAAACTCCTTCTCCCTTGTTCTTGCCATGAGCCTCTCAGGGATATCCAACCTTTTGGCATCTCTGGGCCACCCTGGAAAAAGAAGAAAGAGTTATCTTGGGCCACACATTGAATATATTGTGACATGCAATCCTCCCAAAATCTCATAATATTTTAAGTAAATTTAAGATTTTGTGTTGGGCCACATTCATAGCCATCCTGAGCCACATGCAGCCCATGGGCTGCAGGTTGGACACCCCTATAAAATCATTAAATTCCATAAAAAATTACAGAGGACTTTCTTTGGAGAGTTATAGCTTTAGAACAGCAGGTAAAAAACCAGACTGGTGGAAAGTGAAGAATGGTCTTTGAGCCACAAGTAACACATATACTACATATAGAAATTTTATACTATTTGAGATCATACTTAACAGGCAGTTTATTTTTATACCGCTGCAAAATACTTACCTATTTCCTTTCATCTGGAGTTTAAACTTTTTTTTGCAATCCTGAATACAATTGAAGAGAGGGAATGAGAGGATATTTGATCTTAGCCCTACTGATGATATATAAGATTTCATGAAATATTGTCTTTTGGATTATCTCTTCCAGGACACAGGCAAACCAAGAAATTTGTTTCTGCTCAGATATGAAAATTCAAGTCTATTAATTGTTCAAAAATAGGGGTAATTTAAATATTTCCTGTCTCTATAATTTCTAATCAGATGCCAGGAAAAATCAGAAGTATACTTCTTTTGCATTATCTTCTGTTTTGTTGTCATAACCCAGTGTCTTGTACAGATCACCTCACATTACAGGGACCTGGGGATCTGTTTATAAAGCTTCTTCAAATCTTTATCTGGGAGTATTTTATGGAGTAGGTGGATATCCTACTGAAGCCATGAGCTTGCTTCAGAGACCATCTTCCCCTTGGAATATAGCAGCTGGCTGAAAATGATGTTAACCCTGATAGTACGTACCACAACTTTCTTAACTCTTTGATGATGTGTCTGTTTTGACCTCATCAATAAAGAAGGATGGTCTTGCCTGCTAACATAGACTGGAATGCTGCTGAGATAAAATGTGCCAGCCACTCATAACACCACACATCCTTTTCCAAGCAGCCTGCTATACAAATGAAACACTGTTCTTACATGGCAAATTTACAAAGGCAGAAGATAAGAGGGTAGAAGTGTCTGTCTGCAGGGTTCCATTTTACCTTATAGATGTAACTGTTTGGGAAAAATTGATAATAAATATGGTAATGTGCTCATTTTCAGATATTGAGCTCATTAATCTTCTCAAGGGCTTCTTTCAAATCTTGACAAGAAATTTACCACAAAGAAGTGTAGGTATTGTGATATGCAAAGTGTAAATGGAATCCCTAAAAAGCCGATTCATTGAAAACTAAGGTTGAGCTAACCTGTAACTTATTACTTCTACGAAATCTGCTCTTTGGCAGTTAGCAAATGGTACTTGATGTGTTTTTCAAGAGAGAAAAAAAGAAGTGATGTCTATTTATGGAGTTCAATGGCAGAGCCACACATTGTGGGTTGTTTTGGCAATTAGTTTCTAAAAATAGATTTAAGACAAATGTAGCCATTCTTTGGCATGGTTAGATTCATCACAACATGCCTACATGATCAACACCTGGCAGCTGAATCTTATTTTTAGGAGAACCTGAGTGAGTTGTAGGCATTTTGCAGACATCTCTGAGGGTCCTAGTAATCCTTAGATGATGGATTTCCTTTATGAACACGAACTGTCAGAAACAAGATTCACTTAAAGGACCGAAAACGTTTAGTCTGAAAGCACTAGCCTGAACCTGGCTTCTTTCACTGTTCTGAGATGATGTATTACAACACACTATTGCAAATTTACTATTCTCACATTGATGGCTTGTACAGACTGGGTTCAAAATGCACCTCTCTTAAAAGGGACTAGGAAAGTTTACTGACTCAGAATCCCTGCAGTCAGGTGGCTGGCTGTGCGTGTGTCAGTGTCAGCATGTGATAGAAGAGGTCAGATTCTGGGAGGCAAGATAACTTGGAACAGGAATTCATTCACACTATTTGATGGCTCCCTTTTGTTACAGGGCATGATATTCAGTAGCTTGTGTAGAGATGGGATAGATGTACTGAGTAGCTGGATAACTTTTTTCCGGAATAGTTAGAATACTGAATTAAAAACTTATAGCCTTTCCCTCGCTGGTGTGGCTCAGTGGATTGAGTGCTGGCCTGTGAGCCAAAGGGTCACCAGTTCAATTCCCAGTCAGGACACATCCCTGGGTTTTTGGGCCAGCTCCCCAGTAGGGAGCTCGCAAGAGTCTGCCACACATTAATGTTTTTTTCTCTCTTTCTCCCTCCCTTCCTGTCTCTCTAAAAATAAATAAATAAAATCCTAAAAAATATAAATAAAAACCGACAGCCTCTTAAAGGATAAAGAACATCCAATCATGCTTCAACAGAATATATATTTATATATAATTAATAGGTTTATTTATATTACACTTCACTTTATTGTGCTTCACAGGTGTTTCTTTTTTTTTTTTTTAACCAATTGAAGGCAAAACCATCCACCAGCAAAAAGATTATAATTTGCTTTATTGCAATACTTACATTATTATGATGGTCTGGAAACAAACCTCTCCAAGGTATGCCTCTTTTTGTGTGTATGTACAATATTTTTGTTTAGAAAATATTGGTATACTTGAAATATATTAAATATCACCATGCATACGACATTCATCCAGGAATAGTACATAGTAAACCAATGTAATAAAATCTATACAATCAGGAATGTATGGTTTACTTATTTTTATTTTTTAAGATATAATTTATTGATTATGCTATTTCAGCTGTCCCATTTTTCCTCTCCTTTAATCCCCTATGCTTTGCAACTCCCCTCCCACCAGCTTCTCCCCACCCCCCTTAGTTCATGGCTGTGGGTCATACATATAAGTTCTTTGGCTTCCCCATTTCCTATACTATTCTGAACCTCCCCCTGTGTATTTTGTACCTATTATTTATGCTTCTTATTCCCTGTACCTTTTTCCCCTTCTCCCACCCTGCTAATAATCTTCCTTATGGTCTCCATTTCTGTGATTCTATTCCAGTTCTAGTTGTTTGCTCAGTTTATTTTTGTTTTTGTTTTTTTAGATTCAGTTGTTGATAGTTGTGAGTTTGTTGTCATTTTACTGTTCATAGTTTTTGTCTTCTTCTTTTTCTTAGATAAGTCCCCTTAACATTTCATATAATAAGGGCTTGGTGACGATGAACTCCTTTAACTTGACCTTATCTGGGAAGCACTTTATCTGCCCTTCCATTCTAAATGAAAGCTTTGCTGGACAGAGCAATCTTGGATGTGGATCCTTGCCTTTCATGACTTTGAATACTTCTTTCCAGCCCCTTCTTGCCTGCCAAGTTTCTTTTAAGAAATCAGCTGATAGTCTAATGGGAACTCCTTTGTAGATAACTGTCTCCTTTTCTCTTGCTGCTTTTAAGATTCTCTCCTTATCTTTAATCTTGGGTAACTTAATTATGATGTGCCTTGGTGTGTTCCTCCTTGGGTTCAATTTCTTTGGGACTCTCTGGGCTTCCTAGACTTCCTGGAAGTCTATTTCCTTTGCCACATTGGGGAAGTTCTCCTTTATTATTTGTCCAAATAAGTTTTTGATTTCTTGCTCTTCCTCTTCTCCTTCTGGCACCCCTATGATTTAGATGTTGAAACATTTAAAGTTGACCCAGAGGTTCCTAAGCCTCTCCTCATTTTTTTGAATTCTTATTTCTTCATTTTGTTCTGGTTGGATGTTTATTTCTTCTTTCTGGTTCAAATCATTGATTTGAGTCCCAGTTTTCTTCCCTTCACTGTTGGTTCCCTGTATATTTTCCTTTATTTCACTTTGCATAGCCATCACTTTTTTCCTCTGTTTTGTGAACATACTCAACCATTTCTGTTAGCATCCTAATCACCAGTGTTTTGAACTCTGCATCTGATAGGTTGGCTATCTCTTCATCCCTTAGTTCTATTTTTGTAATTTTGATCTGTTCTTTCATTTGGGCCATATTTCTCTGTCTCAGCACATCTGTTATGTTGTAAGGGGTGGAGCCTTAGGTATTCGCTAGGGTGTGGCAAGCCACATCATTGTGTTGTGGCACTGTATGTGGGGAAAGGGTCAGAGAAGGAACAATGATGTTTGCTTGGCTCTCATCTGGCTTGCAATCACTTCCCCAGCTACCCACAAGCAAATTGGGTCCTTCTGGTGCTGAGTCTGGGGTAAGTAGGTTTGTGTAGGTTCTAGAACCATGTAGGTCTCTCCAATGAACTCTCTCCTGTGAGGCTGGGAGTTTCTCCCACTGCTGCAACCCCCACAGGTTTTTATAGCCAAAGGTTTTGCAACTTTCTTTTCCTGGGCTGGAACCTTGGGTTACACAGCCTCTCTTGATTCCCAGTTGTTCGTCTTGGTTTATCTGCTCATGAATGTGGGACTGCCTGCTTCAGCAGCTGCTGCCTTGCTGCACGTCCTCTTCATCCTGGCTGCCCATCTCTGCCCCTCCTACCAGTCTGAATGAATGTTTCTTCTCTAACTCCTTGGTTGTCAGACTTCTACACAGTTCAATTTTCTGGGAGTTCTGGATATTTTTTGCTTTTAAATTTGTTGTTGTCCTTCTTTTGATTGTTCGAGGAGGCAAGGTATATTGATCTATGCCTCCATCTTGGCCAGCAGTCTAGAAATTTATGGTTTAATTCAGAGCACAAGATACTGTTAGTCATAAAAATAAATGAGGCAACATAACCCTTTTTAAAGAAAATATTGATTTAAATAAGCCGATAATGTTGATGTTTTATATGAGATAGAATTAGATTCAAATTTCTTATTTTTGTGGTAACCTCTAAGAAATCTTTCTGTAGTTTGATAATTGTTTCATCTTTTACTTTTCTTTCCTTACATGCTATCTTGACTTATATCCTTGATATTTGTAAAAGACACTTTGAACACTTTACATTCTATCATCTTGATCAATTGATATCTTTACTTTTTTTCTCATGAGTATATAATGGTATATCAGCCTGCTATAATTTTTTATTTCTGATTTAATCTTTATTGTATTTTTCCCATTACCATTTTGTCCCCTTATATACTCTTCCTCCCAGCAACACCACAGTGTTGTACATGTTCATGAGTCCTTTTTCCTTTTTGCTAAAGCCTTCCACCCCTAACTTCCCACCTCCCACTAGCTGTCATTCTATTCTTCATTTATGAGTGTGTCCCCATTTTCCTCATTGGTTCAGTTTGTTCATTAGAGTCCACACATGAGTGAAATCATATGGTGTTTGTCTTTCTATGGCTGGCTTATTTCACTTAGCATAATGTTCTCTGTCTATTCATACTGTCACAAAGGGTAAAACTTCCTTCTTTTTTATGGATGAGTAGTATTCCATTGTGTAAATGTCCCATAGTTGTTTTATCTACTCATTTACTGATGGACATTTGGGCTACTTCCATAACTTGGTGATAGTAAATAATGCTGCAATGGACATAGGGGTGGTTATGTTCTTTTAAATTAGCGTTTTGCATTTTTTCAGATATATTCCCAGTAGTGGGATTACTGGGTCAAAAGACAGATCCAGTTTTAATTTTTAGAGGTATCTCCATACTGCTTTCAACAGTTGCTGCACCAGTCTACATTCCCACCAACAGGACAAAAGGGTTCCTCTTTCTCTACATCCTCACCAGCACTTGTTGATTGTGGATTTATTGATGATAGCCATTCTGACAAGTATGAGATGTTACCTCAATTTGTTTTTAATTTGCATTTTTCTGATGATTAGTGACATTGAACATCTTTTTATAAGCCTATTGGCTATCAGTATGTCCTCTTTGGAGAAATGTCTATTGAGGTCTTTTGCCCATTTTTTAATTGGCTTGTTTGTTTTTTTGGTGTTGAGTTTTGGAAGTTCTTTATAAATCTTGGATATTAATTCCTTATCAGATGTATCAGCAAATATGTTCTCCCATTCTCCCAACACCATTTATTGAATATACTACTTTTAACCCATATTATGTGCTTGCTTCCTCTGTTGACTATTAATTGACTATAAAGGTATGCATTTATTTTGGGGCTCTCTATCCTGTTCCATTGATCTATGTGTCTTTTTTTATGCCATTACCATGCTGTTTTGATTACTGTGGCTTTATTGTATACTTTGATATTAGGTAGCATGATTCCTCCAACTTTGTTTTTCTTTATCAGGATCACTGTTGCTATGTGGGGCCTTTTGTGGTTCCATATAAATTTTTGAAATATTTGTTCTAGTTCTGTGAAATACATCATTACAATCTTGATAGGAATTGCATTGAATCTATAGACTGCTTTGAGTAATATGGACATTTTATTGATGTTAATTCTTCCTATCCATGAATACGGTATGTGTTTCAACTGATTTGTGTCTCCTTCAATTGCTTTCTTCAGTGTGTGATAATTTTCCATGTACAAGTCCTTTACATCATTGGTTAGATTTATTCTCTGTGAAGTAATTGTGAAAGGGAAATTTTTAATTTCCCTTATTGTTAGGTTGTTATTGGCAAATAAAAATGCAACTGATTTCTGAAAATTAATTTTGTATCCTGATACATTTTTTAATTCATTTATCAGTTCTAGTAGTTTTTTGGTGGCATCTTTGGGGTTCTCAATGTAATATCATGTCATCTGCAAGTAAAGATGGTTTTATTCCTTCCTTTCCAATTTGGATGCCTTTTATTTCTTCTTGTCTGACTGCTGTGGCTTAGGACTTCAGGTACTGTGTTGAATAAGAGAGGTGAAAGCAGACATTCCTTTCTTGTTCCTGATTTTGAGGGGAATGCTTGTAGATTTTGCCCATTTAGTATGATGCTGTCAGTGGGTTTTTCATACATGGCCTTTATAATTTTTATGTATGTTTCTTCTATTCCCACTTTGCTGAGAGTTTTTATTGTAAAGAGGTGCTGCATTTTATCAAATGCTTTTTCTGCATGTATTGAAATGGTCATGTGGTTTCTATGCTTCATTTTGTTTATGTAGTGAATCACCTTTATTGATTTGTGCATGTTGTACCAACCTTGCATTCCCAGAATAAATCCCACTTGGTCATGGTGTATGATCTTTTTGATGTGTTGTTGTGTTTGGTTTGGTAATATTTTGTTGAGATTTTAGTGTTTATGTTCATCAGGAATATTTTGGCCTATAATTTTTTTTCTTTGTAGTGTCTTTATCTGGTTTTGGAATTAAGATAATGCTGGCCTCATATAATGAGTTTGGGAGCCTTCCCTTCTCTTGAATTTTTTGAAGTTTGAGAAGGAGAGGTGTTAGTTCTTCTCAGAATGTTTGGTAAAATTTACCTGTGAAGCCATCTAGTCCAGGGCTTTTGCTTGTTGAGAGTTGTTTGATTACTGCTTCAATTTCATTAGGTGTAATCCATTTATTCATATTATCTGATTTTTCCTGATTTAGTTTTGGGTTGACTGTATGTTTCTAACTATTTATCCATTTTGTCCAGGTTGTTCAGTTTGTTAGCATATAGTCGTTCATAATATTTTCTTACAATTCTTTGTATTTCTTTGGTGTCAGTTGTTATTTCTCCTCTTTCATTTCTGATTTTATTTATTTGGGTCTTTTATCTTTTTTTCTTGATGAGTCCAATTAAAAGTTTGTCACTTTTTTTTTGTCTTTTCAAAGAACCAGCTCTTGGATTCATTAATCTTTTGTATTGTTATTTTAGACTCTATTTCATTTGTTTCTGCTCTGATCTTTATTATTTCCTTTCTTTTACTTACTTTGGGCTTTTTTGTTGTTGTTGTTGTTCTTTTTCAAGTTCCTATAAGTTTGAAGTTATATTGTTTTTGAGCTTTCTTTTCTTTTTTTAATAAGAATAATTTTAACTTTTATTTTACTTTTTTAGACTTACATAAGAATCAAATAAAAATACTCACATTTATTAGCTTTTTTGCAGGCTGGCTACGATTAATTTTGGCAGGCTACACAAGGAATAGTACTTGACTTTATTTTTAAGAAAAAGGTTTTTCTCCTTTAGATTATTTTATTTCTAACAGTTTAATAAAAATAAATAATCTAATGTATACAGACATATGTATATATCTGTAGATATTACTGCCATCATTGTGATATTCACGATCACCAGTAACAGTCAGAAAAATCTTATGAAGTTCTGTTTCAGATAAAAGTATTAGGCATGGAATTCAGCACTAGGTACTTTAAATATGAGTATAATAACCTTTTGAGATAGGCCTGTAATGCTATGAATTTCCCTCTTAGGATTGTTTTCTCAGTTTCCCACAGATTTTGGAGTGTTGTGTCCTCATTATCATTTGTTTCAAGGTACCTTTTGATTTCTTCCTTCATCTTGTTGTTGACCCATTCATTGTTTTAAAACATGTTATTTAGCTTTCATGTCTTTGTGTGTTTTTCAGTGTTCTTCTTGTGAGTGATTTCTAGTTTCATAGATTGTGGTCAGAGATGATGCTTGATATGATTTCAATCTTTTTATATTTACTGAGACTTGTTCTGTGTCCTAACATGTGGTTTATCCTAGAAAACATTTCCTGTGCACTTGAAAAGTACGTATATTCACTTCTTTGGGGTAAAATGCTCTGAAGATATCAATTAAATCTATTTGATCTAGCGTGTTGTTTAAGGTGTCTGTATCCTCGTTGTTTTCTGTCTGGAAGATCTGTCCAATGAAGTCAATGGGGTGTTAAAGTCACTGACTATGACTGTATTTCCATTGCTCTCTCTTTATGTCCAAGTTCTGCTTCACATATTTAGGTGCTCCTATGTTGGGTGTGTAAATATTTACTAGGGCTGTAACCTCTTATTGTATTGTTTCCTTTATCATTATTAGTGTCCTTCTTTGTCTGTTACTATAGCCTTGGTATTAAAGTCTATTTTGTGAGATATAAGTACTACTACACCAGCCTTTTCTTTTTTTCCATTTGCGTGAAATAACTTTTTCTTACCCTTTACTTTTAGCCTGTGTGTACCTTTTGATTTGAGGTGGGTCTCTTGGAGGCAGCATATATATGGGTCTTGTTTTCTTATCCATTCAGCTACCCTATGTCTTTTGGTTGGAGCATTTGAGCCATTTACATTTAAGGTGATTATTGATAGATATGTATGTAGTATCATTTCATTGTTAGATTATTTTCCTTTTTTTTTTCTTCTTCATCTTTGTTTTAAAGCAAACCCCTTAACATTTGTTAGAGTACTGGTTGTTGTTAATAAACTCCGTTAGCTTTTTCTTGTGACAGAAGCTCCGTATTTCTCCTTCCATTTTAAATGATAGCCTTACTGGGAAAAGTAGCCTTGGTGTGGGTCCTTATCTTTCATCAACTTGAATAGTACACACTACTGCCTTCTGGCTTAAAATTTTTCAGTTGAAGAGATGACAGTCTAATTGGTGCTTTCTTTTATGTAACTACCTGTTATTCTCTTATGGCTTTTAGGATTCTCTCCTTGTCTTTAAGCCTTGTCATTTTTGTTATGATGTGCCTGGGTGTAGGCTTCTGTAGGTCCAATTTGCTTGGGACTCTCTGAGCTTCCTGGAACTATATGTCTTTTATCACCAAATTAGGGGAGTTTTCAGTTATTATTTCTTTAAATAGGTTCTCAATCCCTTGCTCACTCTTTTCTCTTTCTGGTATGCCCATGATGTGGATGTTTTTATGCTTCATGTTTTCCAAAGTGTTTCTTAAGCTCTTCTCATTTTTTTTAAATTCTGTTTTGTTTTTGCTGCTTTTCCTTGGTGTTTTTTTCTTCATGTCTTCCAAATCAGTGATTCAGTCCTCTGGTTCATCTATCCTGCTTTTTAATCCTTCCAGTGTATTATTTGTTTCAGATATTACATTATTTATTTCTGACTCATCCTTTTTTGTGGTTCGTATGTATTTTTTTCTGATGTTGATTATCCTTATAATCATAATTCTACACACTCTCTCTGATAAATTGCTTACCTCCATTTCATCTAGTTCTTCTGGAGAATTTTCTTATTCTTTCATTTGGCATCTGTTTTTTTGTCTCCCCATTCTAGCTGCTTCTTTGTGTTTTCCACCTTAGTTGTTAAACTGATCAGTAATATAGCCTCAAGCTGTAGTAGCACCTAGCGTATGCTCTATAAGTTGGCCACAGTAATTTCTGTGTCGGGGGCTATTGCTTCCCATCAGGCTGATGCCACTTGGAGTCTTCTCCAAGTGCTCTGCCTGAGAAAGATTACTTCTGCAATGTGGGGAATGACTCAGCACAGGGCCTTGACAGGTGGCCCTTCAGTTTTCTCCCTAGAACCATCAACCTCAGACTTTCCTCAATCCTGTCTAGTCCACTCTGCCTTATCTCACTGGATCCCAAGATAAGTGACTGCAAATAAAATTTCATTTTTCCGGCCCTTTGTGAGGCTCTCTGTGTCTATAGCCATCTCTCCAGGACAGACAGAAACTCTGCTGCTTTTCACAACTGGATGTTATCTGGGGTCCTTTCTGGCTCTGGTGTTGTATGCTGGAGAGCCCAGCTTGGAGTTTAGAACCCACAGTTCTCCCAGCTGCTGAAATATTCCTCCAGCACTTCAGCTGCTGCCTCAGTCAGGCCTCTCTCACCTCCTCTGCACTTCCTACCAGTCTCATTGTGGTGATGTGGTCTCTTCTGTCTGTCCTTGGTTATAAGGTTTTTCTCCAACTAGTGTTCAATTAGTTATTCAAGATGATTTCTCTACAATTTAGTTGTAATTCTAGACTGGTCCTGGAAGGAGGTTTAGTGTAGTTTCCACTGACTCCTCTGCCTTCTTGGATCCTCTCAATAGATATCTTTAAATTGATATCATTTTCCAAAGGCCAGGTAAGTTGTTATGTCATTAAAATTCCTTTTGATTTTTAGAGATGATTTTTCTAACTACAAAATATTTTTAAACTTCTCAACTTCAGGGTAAACTAAATTAACAGTAACTGTAAAAAAGAAAATGGGTAGATATTAAACTTCTGTTAATGAATATTTGGAAGTTAGGGGTGAAGGCCCAACTGGAAATGGTCATCAGAGGAAAGGGATAATTAAAACCACTCTGATTAAAGTCAACCTATTGAAATAATTCAACTAAATGAGAATGTTCATTCATACTCTGAGGATTAATTGTCATTCTGTTCTGTTGGAATTCTCAATTTTGAGAACTGCAAATTTGCTAAAGTAGTAGACCCATCCAAAATTAGCTTATAAAATGCTTGCAATAAGCAACATCTCTAAATAGTGATCAAATGGCATTTTGTTTAGATATTCTGTGACAAAATATCTTTACATAGTTAAAGTACAATTAAGAAAATGCCTTCTATTTCTTCATGGTTTTGTTACCAAATTTAACATCATATCTATACCAAAAAAAATAATAATGAATTTCTATATACAAAAAAATAATGAATTTCTATGTCTGGAGAGGATATCCAGTCTCTATGCTTGAGAACCAAGGAAGGTTGTCCTAAAAAATATGTGAATTTTTTCACCCAGTGAAACATTGCTAATGCCTTGGTTTATCACCAGCCTTATAACTTATCTCAGCAAATGAATTGAATGCTTTTAGTGTATAAAACAATTTATTAAATACCTTTAGTATAATAAACCATGTATGGTAATGATTAAATAACACAAATATTTGTTTACCAAAAGAAACAAGAAAAAACTCTCCTACAGGAGACATGTAGTAAGATTAATAACAATTAGTTCCTTTCCTGACTTTTAATAGGATGAAGAGAAACAGGAAGAAATTAAGTGGTATTCAAGAGAAGGCCCTGGGGTTTGAGATGGTCTCAGTGTCAAGCATGAGGTAACGCTTATCTGTGTCCTCTCTTTCAGATCCAATGGTGGGTGAATCAAGTGCAAGTTTACAACATGGCTAATTTGGCTTATAGTTATGGTGAAAGTGAAGGTTGACTTTTCTCATGGGAACTGAAGCCACAATCTTTTCCTTCCTAGTATTAATTCTAATAGAGCTAAAGAACAATACAAATAAGTGGTGATTTTTAGAAATCATCTTTAAATTTAACACTTTGACAGACAAATCAATGTAATTCTCTTCCTCCTAACAATTATACCTAAGTGGTCCACTATGCTTTCAATTGGCAGGAACTGTTGGAAAATTATTTGGGTTGTTTTCATATTTCTACAGTTCAAGGTAAATCCCAGCAGGGTAACAAACCACAGGAATTTTCAAGCCCACATAGCTTTACATCTTATAAGTTACCCCAAGAGGCTTTAGGACCCCTTGAAGTGAGAATCCACTCTGAGTGAGAAATTCTCATTCTGTTCTTGCCCTGAAGAAGGTCTAAAAACAGTGAATCAACTTCTCGGGACCTTGTTGGGACTGAATCTACTAAGGGAAGTTTCTTTATAAACAACAATGGGATTAGCACCCCAACAATAAAATCTTTGGTTTGTTTTTTTCTCCACAGATATGAAGGAGTCAGATGGTGTGACTGCTCATGAACAAGCAGGATCTTTTTGCCTTCCCCTTGAATTAAGTTGTTCCAGACATGTTTTGATAATAGAATATGGTAGAAGTGATGCTCTGTAATGATATTTCTTGGAGTCCTGTGAGAAGCCCAAGTAACATGGAGAGGCCATGTGAAGGAGAACCCAGGGGCTCCAGTTAATAGCCTTGACTGACCTTCCAGCAACATGTGAGTGAGGCATCTTGGACTCTCGTACAGTCTGGCCTGGAGGTGTGCAGCCCTAGCCAACGGCATGTGGAGCAGAATTGCCTAGCTGAGCCCAATCAACTTCTAGTATCTTTAGGGATAAAATCAGATAGTGGTTGTTCTACACCACTAAGTCTTGGGGTGGTTTGTTACATACTGAAACCCACACAGACATTAATACTCTCTCCAAGTTTGCTTTGAGTCCAATGGCATTTATTTAAAAGATGCCTAGTTGGGGAATATCTATGTTTTTGAAAAATTTTTTCTTAAATGTAATTGTTTTGAGTGGCTAAGAATCAAATTTGGGGTCATGGTGGCAAAAGCCTGGGGACCAAACCATTGAATCACTGGACAAGGGATGAAGCCAGGAGTTGTGAAGACAGTGATCAGTATTAGGGAAGAGGTGTCTTTGTCAAGGGAGGGCTGCTTCAGGACCACCTGGCTACTGTGACATACCAGTACCCCCAAGGGGAACCTCTTAGATTTCAAAATTCTACTCAGATTATTTTGGTTGCACAAGAGAACCTTCATTCTTTTATTATTTTCATATTGAATTAGATGCTCTATTCCATAAATATAATTTTCTTCAGCATCTTTTGATTTTTTTGGACTGTCAAATTCAGCAGGAAATTAAAAGCATGAAGTCTTGCATAGCACAATGCTGAATTGTACAAGTTTAAATAAAACTTTATTTAATTCTGCACAAAATCTGTTTTTTTCCCCCAGAAGCATAAGGCCTGACAAGCTCATATTACTCACTTTCACATTTGTGAATACCACTTCACCCTCTTCGTGAGATGATTTTGTTGCTCACCAGTTTGATGGGCCAGTAGAAAATGCATTTGCCAATAACCTGGGTTAGGTGCCAGCTGCTTTTGGGCTTCTTTGATTGCCATGTCCCTTCTGGAGAGGACACATTGCCAAGGAAGTAGCAAGAGTCAGAACTGAGTCAAGGTCAGGAGACAATAGACAGAGCATCAACACTATTAGAAATTAGCAGAGTTCACTGTGGGATGCCAGCATTAAGTACAAGGTTGAGAATTTGACCAGAACCAGGCTGATATAGAATGTTACGGCCCTCAGTTCTCTCATTTATCCTATGGCAAATGACTACGTTCTGAGAGAAAGAATTGGCTACAAAGTGGGTGAAGTTGTTTGCGTGCCCACTTCGAAGTAAAAGGCCAGATTCAATTAAGTGTGCTGGCTTTTGGTATGGCACATTGAGCCAATACTGGTGCTAAAGTACTAGGTGAATAAAGAATAGGTAATACAGGGATCTGTTAATTGTCAAGCCCATGGAAGCAGGCAGAGATAAAGACTGCAATCAATAAGGATGACAAGGCAACAGAGAGAGTTCCGGTTTGGAAGCAGAGCTTGGAAAGATTCCTGGATGCAAATTGGTACAAATGGTGGGAAATTTTAAAATGTTATCTTTAGTCAAATGAGTAGGAAGGGAGGGAGTAATAAGCAACAGAAAGATCACTGGATTAAGGGTTATGGGGCCTGCACTAAAGACCTAACTTAGAAGCTAACTAGCTGAGTGATCTTTAGAAGTAATTTTATGCCAAGAAATAAATAGCAAAATGACAGGATTGGTACAATCAAGGGGTTGTATGGTACCAAAAAGTGACTTTGAGTGTCCACTTGCTACTAGAATATGTACTTTGTTCTGCAGAAATAAGCTACTGAGATGACTGGACTCTGTATTCACTTCTAAACAGAGTCTCATCTTTGTTGTCATTGGAATTTTCCTATATCTAAGATCCCATTTAGCTGTGACTCTATATGCTTCTTTTATTTCAACTTTGAATTTACGAGTCAGAGTTTATTTTCATGGTTGGGTTGGCTGTCAACCTTCAGTCACTAAAAAACTATTAGAAAATCAGTTTTGGTGGTTATTGACATTAAAAATATGGGAGCAAAACTTTTTTTCTTTCATCATTATTATTATTTTTAAATTTTAAGTGTTGTTCAAGTACAGTTTTCTCTCTTTTACTCCCATCTCAGCCCACCCCCGCAGCCCTCCTCACCTCCCTCCCATTTCCACCCACCCCTAGTTTTTGTCCATGTGTCTGTTATATTTGTTCCTGTAAACCCTTCCTTCTTTCCCTTGAAATTCCCCTGAAATTACCTCCCCTCTCCCTTCTGGTCACTGTCAACCTGTTCTCTATTTCAGTGTCTTTGGTTACATTTTGCTTGTTTGTTCATTTTGTTGTTTAGGTTCCTGTTAAAGGTGAGATCATATGGTATTTGTCTTTCACCACCTGGCTTATTTCACTTAACATAATACTTTCCAGTCCCATCCATGCTGTTGCAAACAGTAGGAGCCTCTTCTTTCTGCTGCATAGAATTCCATTGTGTAAATGTACCGTAGTTTCTTGATCCATTCATTTACTGATGGGCACCTAGGTTGCTTCCAACACTTGGCTATTTTAAATTGTGCTGCTATGAACATTGGGGTGCATAGGTTCTTTTGGATTGGTGTTTCAGGGTTCTTAGGATATAATTCTAGCAGTGGAATTTCTGGATCAAAAGGTAGATCCATTTTTAGTTTTCTGAGGAAATTCCATACTGTTTTCCATAGTGGTTGTACCAGTCTGCACTCCCACCAACAGTGCATTAGGGTTCCCTTTTCTCCACATCCTCTCCAACACTTGTTGTTTGTTGCTTTGTTTATGAGGGCCATTCTGACTGGTGTCAAGTGGTATCTCATTGTGGTTTTAATTTGCATCTCTCTGATAGCTAGTGATATTGAGCATCTTTTCATGTGTCTCTGGATCCTCTGTATGTCCTCCTTGGAGAAGTGTCTGTTCAAGTCCTTTGCCCATTTTTTAATCAGGCTGCTGGCCTTCTTAGAGTGGAGTCATGTAAGTTCTTTATATATTTTGGAGATTAAACCCTTGTCTGAGGTATCATTGGCAAATATATTTTCCCATACAGTTGGTTCTCTTTTTATTTTAATACTGTTTTCTTTAGCCATGCAGAAGATTTTTATTTTGATGAGATCCCTTTTGTTTATTCTTTCCTTTATGTCCCTTGCTCTAGGGGACATATCAGTAAAAATGTTGCTGTGTGAAATATGTGAGATTTTCCTGCCTATGTTCTCCTCTAGGACTTTAATGTGTCACGGTTTATATTCAAATCTTTTATCCACCTTGAATTTATTTTTGTGTATGGTGTAAGTTGGTGCTCAAGTTTTGTTTTTTTTTGCACGTAGCTGTCCAGTTCTCCCAATGCCATTTATTGAAGAGGCTATTTTTGCTCCATTTTATGTTGCTGTCCCCTTTGTCGAATATTAATTGACAGTAGAGACTTGGGTTTATTTCTGGGCTTTCTGTTCTGTTCCATTGGTCTATGTGCCTGTTTTTATGCCAGTACCAGGCTGTTCTGATTACAGTGGCCTTGTAATACAGTTTGGTATCAGGTATTGTGATTCCTCCTACTTTGCTCTTCTTTCTCAAAATTGCAGCAGCTATTTGGGGTCACTTATGGTTCCATATAAATTTTGGAAGTGTTTGTTTTATGTCTGTAAAACATGCCATTGGTACTTTAATAGGTATTGCATTGAATCTGTAAATTGCTTTGGGTAGTATGGACATTTTGATGATGTTAATTCTTCTGATCCATGAACACGGTATATGTTTCCATTTGTTTGTGTCTTCCTTGATTTCTTTCTTCAGTGTTGTGTAGTTTTCTGCATACAGGTCTTTTACCAGTTTGGTCAGGTTTTTTCCTAGGTATTTTATTTTTCTTTTTGCTATATCAAGTGGGATTTTTTTTTTTTTTTTATTTCTGCTTCTGCTGTTTCATTGTTGGTATACAAAAATGCCTTTGATCTCTGGATATTGACTTCATATTCTGCTGTTTTGCCAAATTCATTTATTAGGTGGAGCAGTTTTTTGGCCGAGTCTATAGGATTTTCTATGTACACTATCATGCCATCTGTAAACAATGACAGTTTCGTTTCCTCCTTTCTGATTTGGATACATTTTATTTCCTTTCCTTGTCTGATGGCTGTGGCTAAAACTTCCAATACTACATTGAATAGAAGTGGTGAAAGTGGACAACCTTGTCTTGTTCCTGATTTTAGTGGAAAAAGTTTTAGTTTTTGCCCATTGAGTATGATGTTGGCTGTAGGTCTCTCATATATGGCATTATGCTGAGGAATGCTCCCTCTATTCCCACTTTGCTGAGTGTTTTTATCACAAATGGGTGCTGTACCTTATCAAATGCTTTTTCCCTATCTATTGATATGATCATGTGATTTTCACCTTTGCTTTTATTTATGTGATGTATTACATTTACTGATTTGCGAATGCTTAACAATCCTTGCATCCCTGGGATAAATCCCACTTGGTCATGGTTTATGATCTTTTTAATGTATTGTTGGATGCGGTTTGCCAATATTTTGTTGAGGATTTTAGTGTCTATGTTCATCAGTGATATTGGCCTGAAGTTTTCTTTCTTTCTTTGTTGTGTCTTTATCTGGTTTTGGGATTAGGATGATGCTGGCTTCATAAAAAGTATTTGGGAGTCTTCCATCATTTTGGATTTTTTGGAATAGTGTGTGAAGGATAGGGGTTAGCTCTTCCTTAAATGCTTTGTTAGAATTCTCCTGTGAAACCATCTGGTCCAGGGTTTTTGTGTGTCGGGAGTTTTTTGATTATTGCTTCAATTTCATCTGCTGTTATTGGTCTGTTCAGGCTTTCTGCTTCTTCCTCATTGAGTTTTGGAAGAGTATATTTTTCTAGAAATTTGTCTATTTCACCTAGGTGTTCAAATTTCTTGGCATACAGTTCTTCAAAGTAATTTCTTACAATTCTTTGTATTTCTGTGGTATCAGTTGTAATCTCTCCTCTTTCATTTCTGACTGTGTTTCTTTGGGTCCTCTCTCTCTTTTTTTTTTTTTTCTGGATGAGCCTGCTTAAAGGCTTGTCAATTTTGTTGATCTTTGCAAAGAACCAGCTCCTGGATTCATTGATCTTTACAATTGTGCTTTTAGTCTCTATGTCATTTAATTCTTCTCTGATCTTGGTTATTTTCTTCCTTCTACTTGCCCTGGTCTGTTTTTGTTGTTGTTCCTTGTGTTCTTGTAGGCATAGGGTTAGGTTGTTTGTTTGAAATGTTTCTATCTTTTTTTAGATAGGCCTGTAACGGTATAACTTCCCTCTCAGGACTGCCTTCACTGTGTCCCATAACTTTTGTGTTGTTGTGAGTTCATTTTCATTTGTTTCCAGAAACTTTTTTATTTCTTCTCTAATTTCATTCTTGACCCATTCATTGTTTAATAGCATGCTATTTAATCTCCATGATTTTGAGGATTTTGGGCTTTTCCCCTTGGGGTTGGTTTCTAGTTTCAGTCCCTTGTGGTCAGAGAAAATGTCTGGTATGATTTCAATTTTCTTGAATTTGTTGAGGCTTGTTTTGTGTCCTATCATAGGGTCTATCTTTGAAAATGTTCCATGTGCATTTGAGAAGAATGTGTATTTACCATCTTTGGGATGAGGGCTCTATATATATCAGTTAAGGCCATTTCATCTAGGGCTTTGTTCAATGCCACAATTTCTTTGTTGATATATTTTTTTGAAGATCTGTCCATGACAGTGGGGTGTTAAAATCTCCTACTATAATTGTGTTGCTGCGAATATCTTTCTTGAAGTCCTCCAAGATTTTCTTTATGTATTTGGGTGCTCCTATGTTGGGTGCATATATATTAACGATGTTTATGTCTTCTTGGTGGATTCTTCCCTTGAGTGTTATGAAGTGACCTTCTGGGTCTCTCTTTATGGCCCCTTTTTTCTAAAGTCTATTTTGTCTGATATGAGTATTGCTACCCCAGCTTTTTTTTTCTTGTCTGTTTGCTTGGAAAATTTGTTTCCAGCCCTTCACTTTGAGTCTGTGTAGGTCTTTTGTCCTGAGGTGGGTCTCTTGTAGGCAGCATATGTGTGGGTCATGCTTTCTTATCCATTCAGCTATTCTATGTCTTTTGATTGGAGCATTTAATCTATTTACGTTTAAGGTTATTATTGATAGGTACTGATTCATTGCCAGTTTTGAACCTGTGTTCCTCTCTCTCTTTCTCCCTCTTTTTAAATATACTTTATTGATTATGATATTACAGTTGTCCCATTTCTCCCCCATTATTCTCCTCCACCCTGCACACCCCCTCCCACCCACATTCCCCCCCTTTAGTTCATGTCCATGTGTCATAAGTTCTTTAGCTTCTACATTTCCCACACTATTCTTGCCCTCCCCTTGTCTATTTTCTACCCACCATCTATGCTACTCATTCTCTGTACCTTTTACCCCTCTTTCTTCCTCCCACTCCCCTGTTGCTAACCCTCCATATGATCTTCATTTCTGTGGTTCTGTTCCTGTTGTAGCTGTTTGCTTAGTTTGCTTTTGTTTTAGGTTTGGCTGTTAATATCTGTGAGTTTGCTGTCTTTACTGTCATGTTCTTTATCTTCTTTTTCTTAGATAAGTCTCTTTAACATTTTATATAATAAGGTCTTGGGGATGATGAACTCCTTGAACTTGACCTTACTCAGAGAAGTGCTTCATCTTCCCTTCCATTCTAAATGAAAGATTTGCTGCATAGAGCAATTTTTGGATGTAAGTCCTTGCCTTTCAAGACTTCAAATACTTCTTTCTAGCCCCTTCTTGCCTGAAAGGTCTCTTTTGAGAAATCAGCTGACAGTCTGTTGGGAAGTCCTTTGTAGGTGACTGTCCCCTTAGTCCTTGCTGCTTCTAGAATTCTCTCCTTCATTTTAATCTTGGCTAATGTAATTACGATGTGCCTTGGCGTGTTCCTCCTTGGGTCCAACTTCTTTGGGACTCTGAGCTTCCTGGACTTCCTGGAAGTCTATTTCCTTTGCCAGCTTGGGGAAGTTCTCCTTTATTATTTGTTCAAATAACTTTTCCACTTGTTGCTCTTCCTCTTTCCCTTCTGGTACCCCTATAATTTGAATGTTGGAATGTTTCAAGATGTCCTGGAGGTTCCTAAGCCTCTCTTCATTTTTTTGAATTCTTGTTTCTTCCTTGTTTTCTGTTTGGTTGTTTGTTTCTTCCTTCTGGTCCACTCCATTGATTTGAGTCCCAGTTTTCCTCCCATCTCTATTGGTTCCCTGTGCATTTTCTTTCATTTCATTTATTGCAGCCTTCATTTGTTCATCTAATTTGTGAGCAAAATCAACCAATTGTGTGAGCATCCCGATAACCAGTGCTTTGAACTGTGCATCTGATAGGTTGGCTATCTCTTGGTCACTTAGATAAATTGGCTCTGCAGCTTTGATCTGTTCTCCCATTTGAGCTTTTCTTTTCTTTTACCCCCTGGTCTGGTTGTGGCTGTTACATAGTGAGGGGCAGAGCCTTAGGTGTTCCCTAGGGCGGGGCAGCCCAGTTGCTGAGTT
Organism: Glossophaga mutica; assembly: GCA_039655065.1. NCBI lineage: Eukaryota > Metazoa > Chordata > Mammalia > Chiroptera > Phyllostomidae > Glossophaga > Glossophaga mutica. The sequence goes on from CM077304.1 coordinate 84,622,883, forward strand.
GTGATGCTGTATGTGGGGGTGGGGTCCAAGAGGGAACAATGGCACTTGCTCCACTCTCATATCCCAGCCCCTTCCGCCGCTCCCCCCAAGCAAATTGGGCCCTTCTGGTGCTGATTTCCATGTGGGGGGCTTGTGTACATTCTAGGACCCCATAGGTCTCTCCAATGAACTCTTCTGTGAGGCTGAGGTCTCTCCTGGCACCTCAACCCCTACAAGTGTTTTCAATCGGTGTTTTTAAGTTTTATTTCCTGGTGCTGGGGCCCTGGGTTCTGAGGTCTTTCTTGCTCCCTGTTTTCACCTGGATTATCTGTGTGCGAATGTGGGACCTCCTGGTCCACCAACAGTCTTGTGCAGCCTCACCGGGTCTGCCCATTGCTACCCAGTGCCCAGGGTCCGCTAGCCACCACCTGTATGCCTGAGATCTGCCAGCTGCTGCCTGCATGCCTGGGTCCACCAGCCTCCACTTTTTCCTGCCGCGACTCCTCCCCTCTTACTGGTCTGGATGAATAGTTGTTGGACTTCCAGACAGTTCACTTTTCTATCAGTTCTGGTTGTTGTTTCTAAATCTTTGTTGTCCTTAATTTTGGTTGTGTGAGGAGGCACAGTGTGTCCACCTACACCTTCATCTTGGCCGGAAGTCGATGTCTCTCTCTCTTTTCCTTCCTTTCCTTAAAGCAGTCTCTTTAGCATCTCTTGCAGAACTGGTTTGGTGGAGGTGTATTCTTTTAGACTTCTTTTGTCTGGGAAGCTCCTTATTTGGCCTTCTATCTTGATGGAGAGCCTTGCTGGGTAAAGTAGCCTTGGTTGCAGGCCTCTGGTTCTCATTACTTGGAATATTTCTTGCCATTCTCTTCTGGCTTGGAGCATTTCCATTGAGAAGTCCACTTCTAACCTTATCGGGGTTCCCTGGTATGTTACTTGCTTTTTCTCCCTTGCTGCCTTTAAGATTCTCTCTTTGTCTTGGAATTTTGCCATTTTAATGATGATGTGTCTTGAAGTGGGCCTCTTTGGGTTCCTCTTGATTGGGACTCTCTGTTTCCTGGCTTTGTGTGACTTTTTCTCTCATCAAATTAGGGAAGTTTTCCATCATTATTTTTTCAAATAGGTTTTCTATCCTTTGCTCTTCTTCTTCTCCTTCTATTATATGGATATTATTATGTTTCATATTGTCTTGCATTTCTCTTAATTCCTCTTCATTCTTTCTGAGCCTCTTTTCCTTTTCTTGCTCTTTCTGAGTGTTTTTTTCTACTTTGTCCTCCGACTTGCTGTTCCAATCTTCTGCTTCATCGATCCTGCTTTTGATTCCTTCTACTGTGTTCTTCAGTTCAGAAATTGTATTCTTCATTTCCTCTTGGCCCTTGTTGATAGTTTCTATTTCCTTTTTCATGTTGATATAGTTTGCAGTGAGTTCATCATAGCTTCCCTGTAGTTTCTGGTAGCTCATTGTGAGCTCATGGAGCTTCCTGATAACCATTGCTTTGAACTCATTCTCTGATAGTTGAGTTGCTTCTGTTTCATTTAGCATTCTATCTGAGGCTTCCTCCTTTCCCTTCATTTGGAGATTGTTTCTTTGTCTTCCCATTGTTTTTGAGACTCATCTTGATAGCCTCAGCTTCTTAAATTGATCTGTTCTGGCTCCCTGGGTTTATGGTGTGAACTTCTGTGATAGAATACCTGTTAGATTCAGTGGTGCAGTCTCCTTCAGGTATCCTGGTGTTCATAGCTTCCACCTACTTGTCTCAGCTGTTGATATGCCACCTCTTTGGGTCAAACTCTGGTCTTTTCAGAGTTCTGGGTTTTTTTGTCTCACGTCTGGTTCAGTGTCCGCTACAAATTTTGATCTCCTATTTTCATATATGCTGTGGTACTGTTGGCTGTGTGATCTGCTCCTCTGTAGATTGGCTAGGTCTTTCTCCCATGTGTAGACAGAAGTGGAATCTGCTCCCTCCTATCACACCACCATCTTCCCTCTTCAACTCTTGTTCTCACTCTGAACCCAATGTGGGGAAGAATCTGGGTGCAGAGTACTATTTTTTCTTTTATATCATCCTTTATGCACAAAAATGAAGGAGGGATGCTGTGAGTGCGAGTCACAGGTGGGGCTCTACAAAGACAGGGTTTTGGGTCAGAGAGAGTGGACCTCAACTCTGTCTCTTGACACTCAGAGTGAAGGGACTTGTTGGAGGCTGAAGAACTGTTAATTTTTTTGCTAAAAGGCACAAGTGTTTTTAGGCCAGAGGCCTTGGTATGTCAGAGTTCTTGAGAAGTTTCCTGAAACAGGCATGGAACACAGAGGGCAATTGTCTTATGTGGACTAAGAAATACATCATCCTTCCTAAGTGATAGCATTCATCTTGACAGTTATTTGTTCTCTGAGAGGTCAAAATATTTTGCTTTTTCCTTCCAGATGCTGCATAAGAGTGTTCTGGGATGCATATCATAATAAAATAGTGGAGTCCAAGTTTTCTCTTCCTATCCATGGAGAGGAAAGAGAAATAGGCTCTGGAAACAGATTAAACTTTGCTTTTTTAGTTATCAAATATACCATTCACTTTATCACTGTTTATTTCTTACTAAATTACTAAGAATGATCCTAATCATCACCACCATTATTACAACTCCAGTTAAAGGTACCTATTTTGTACCAGGCACTCTGCTAAGTAAAACATACTGTAACTCACTGAATTTTCCCAAGTATGCTCTGAGGTTGGTATTTTAGTCCTTATTTCATGTTTGAGGATTCTTTAGGCTGAAGAGTAAATGCAAAATACTTAACAACCGGTCCCATAAGGTCACTGTTAACAGGTTGAAAGTTAGCTCTTATCTTCCCCCTAATCTTTTCCTGGATCACATCAATTCTTTTTAGAAGTCTCAGTTTAAATAGTACTTCCCCAAAGAGTTATCTGTCCCCTAAGGGTCTGGTTAGTCCTTGCCCTCTTAACACTGTCCCTGAAGCTCACCACAGGTATAGTAGCCTGCTTATCTGTGTCATTCCCACTAGAGCCTTGTTCTTCTCTTAGCCTGCCTCTTCTTGAGAAAGCCATGAGCAGAGGGCTTCTTTTGTGTGGGACTTTTAACAGTGACCAACAAGATGAATTAAATTTTATATTATAATTACGAGTATAATCATATATATATGTACACACACACACACATACTTTCAACTATGTTGGCACCAAGTACTGGTGTTTTAATCATCAGGGGTGAATGATAGTAGAACAGGGTGAACCTAACATGTCAATTGCGTATTTGTGCCAAGTGAACATCAAATAGTGTTACAGTGCGCCATGTCAAACAAAAATTTATAGGGCTCATACAGAGAACACACATGATGTAGCACACTTTGTTCTAGAACTGGAGCCCGTGTGAGTCACTGTTGGTTCCTACAAAATGTCTTTAGGGATACTCATTTAATGATGCTAATCTGAATGTTACTGGTGTTGAAGTTCTGCTTGCATTTACCTCATAATTTTGATATGCTTTTACAACTGCATGAAGTAGATGTATAATGTATTCATATCTGGCTTATGTTTCTATATTTTTATGTAACATTGTAATACATATAATTTAAGTTGACACTGGGAGTCTGGAAAAATTCGATTTTTTTTTTTTCCTATTGAAAGAAGACCTTTATGTTGCTGAAGTATGAGAAACACTGGAGGAGACAGTGGCTTCCATGAAGGCAGGACTGTGTTTTTCTTGTTCACAGCTGTATCTTCATACCTAGCAGTCTGCTCACTGCCAAGCACATGATATGTTCTCAATAAATACTTGGTGAATAAGTGGGTGACTAAATCTTTCATCCTACTGATGGACCCTTTTCCTAATTTGTTCTCATTGTGAGTTCCATTTTATGAACTTCACAATGAGTGAGCATTGACTTCTCTGACTTCTTTGCTCTTTCTGCTAGCTTAATGCCATGCCCTGTGTTTCATGTTTGTGGCAGGACCTGTGGTAATCCCACATTGTTGTTAGTCTTTCTGTGCCAGTCTTGCAGAACTAACAAACAGAGATATGTTGCTTTACAAAATGAGTCATCTCCATTTTCCTTTTCATACCAAACATTTTTTTTAATCCTCACCCAAGGGTTTGTTTATTGATTTCAGAGAGAAAGGAGAGGGGAGTGAGAGAGGCTGGGAGAGATAGAGAGATGAGAGAGAAACATTAATTGTCTTCCTCCTTCATGTGCCTTGACTGGGGGATCAAACCCACAACCTAGGTATGTGCCCTGACCCGGGATTGAACCTACAACCTTTTGGTGTATGGCACAAGCTCCAGCCACATGGCCAGGGCTCATACCAAACATTTTTAGAGCACTTTGTAATATAACCCAAATTTCCAGAAACTTTCAGGAGCATACTTTTGCATGAACATACTTAGAATAGTGTATCTGATCAAAACAGAGGTAATACCAAAGGATATTTCTTTAACACCAAGCTGTTTAAACTCCAAAGTCCTAGATAAAACAAAGTAGTCTTAATGTGTTTTAAATGAATTAATATTGAGATATATTTCAAAAATATTTTACCAGGAAACAAAATGTTAAGAGAGATGTAATAAAAAAGATATTTTCTCCTCTACTAAATTGCTAAAATAATCTTCATTAAAATAATTGAATATCTTGTGTTTTTATAAAGATAAAAAATGTTGAGGCAAAAATTCAGTGGATTTGGATTAAATATCGTATGCCACTTATTTCTAAGCACTTAATTTCTTTGAGTCTTTTATTTAGTTCTCACAGGGTTATTGTAAGATAGCATACATGTGAAAGTTTTTCTTAAATGGAAAAGACTGTATTTATTACCTGAGTCTTGAAAACAATTGGCTGAAGTCACTTGAATAGCTAGCTGATAATCAGACCAGCTACTAACTGGTTCCTTTAAAAGTAACCATTTGAATTACCTTCCTATTACCTTCAAATAGATTTAATAATTCTACCAAGCCTGAATTACACTCACAGAGGTGGCCAGAAGGTATAGTGTACTGTGGTGCCCACTTGACTGGAATTCATCATTAGTTGGGGTATTGCATGTACAGTTGTGCCCTTGCCCATTTGGTGTTCATTAAAATTGGTTTGAAATTAATATCACTGTATGATATTATCTAGGTTATGATAATATCTATATTAAAAGTACAGATTAAAGTCTCAGTGAAATAACACCACAGAATCTAATAGCATAGATCCAGAATTTTTTCTAAAATGTGTTATTTCTTGTTTTGTTTTGTTTTGTTTTGTTTTGTTTTTCCCCTAGTGAGTTAGGTTTGTGACAGATGGGAGATGATATGGGTCATCTGGAGGTAGGAGGCTGCCATTATAACAAACACGTGTTCAGGGTGTTATCCTCCCTCCTCCTCTTCCTAGTAGTAGAGAAATCAGTTCAAAGGAAATATCTCAAAAGAAAAAAAAACAACAACTACAAAAGAAATTCAGGAACAATGGAATGTATCATTGTATTTTTGTATGGTTCTTCACATACTACCTACATCATAGCTACAGGGCAGTGAGACCAACAGAGTCTTCTGCCAAAGGAGAGTCAAGAGAACTGCGCTCCAAACCACTCTGCCATTTTCCACTGGGGATCTGCGGCAACCAGTTTTACTGTGCCTCAATGTTCTTGACTGTGCTTTCAGGATTCACTGAGAAAATGTATATGAACTTTATAAGGCAATGTACAACTGTCAAAGTTAAAGGATTTTATTGAAATGGGAGTCCCCAGAATGTATTCCATGCTGGTAAAGTATTGTACAGAAATCAAAGAGAACATGGGGTTGAGCATTTCTTGAATTTATTTGCCCCCAGCAACATTTTTATTTATTAAAATTCAGTTTAATTGTGTCCAACTGAGACTACACATCAAAATCACTTGCAAGGGGATGGCAGGGCTTGTCTGGACTCTTCCCACTCCTCCTAGGGCAAAATGGCTAGTGCAGAGCTTAGGTAGGCAAGTCTCATCTCCTCGTTTGATATGTGTTCTAATTATGAACATCTGCTTCAAAGCAGAGGATTTCCAAAACTTTGTATAAGACAGAGTTACCCAGGGAGCATATTAAATACTCATATTTCTAGGTTTGACCAAGAAAACATCTGACTAAGTAGATCTGAGATGGGGGTTCAGGAACCTGCATTCTTACAGAGCGCTCCAGGGGATTCTGAGCATACGTTTCTGGACTCAATACTGAGAAACATGGGTTTATAGTTCTCACCTCTGGTTGCACAGCAGATTCATTCAGGAAACATTTACAACCTAGTGATACTCAGGCATTACCCACACAGAGTCTGATGTAATTGGCATTACAATTACCCTGCGGGTCACCAGGTAAACATGCTATTTTTTCAGGGCTGAGAACCACTGATTGATCGAAGGGTCCCACACTTGCAAGGTGACAAGGCTCACAGGGGCATGCTTGATTAGACTGCAGACTGGTAGGCTGGCTCCCAGAGAGTGGTTGAGAAGGTCTAGGTTGAGGTGTGGGAATCCATGTTTTTAATAAGCTGGTGAGCTGATCCTCATCATTAGTAAGTTTGAGATAAAACAGATTAAGTATTATGAATAAGTTTATCAGATGATTCACTATCGTAGTATAAAGTGGAACAGAGGTCCCTGGGGTGATGAGACCTAGGTTATGGGACATTTAATAAGACAGAAGGCAAGACCAGAGGCCTGACAGGAATGATAAGGTTGCAAGCAGTGGGCACAGGGGAGTGTTTCAGTGGCTGGGGGACTAAAGACTGTAAAAGGAAGACCAAACAAGAACTAAGAGAAAGTCCTACACAGATTTTTCTACTTTGACATTTTGGCATAGTCCTGGGGCCTCAATGGAAAGAGTTTTGAATTCTGCTAGAGCAATACAAAGTTTATGATGTAATCAAACAGTTTTAAAAAGTGTACGGTTTTTAATTTAAAAAATTAAAATTAAATTAAAAAAGTGTTGTGCATAGTGTCTTTTTCTTGAGAACCCATAGTTTTCCTCAGGTGTTAAATGGTTAACATTTATGGATGTGGGTTTAATGCAGAACTCGGTGGCTCTCTTTACTAATTTTCACTGTATTTGTGTGTATGCACCATTTGCCATGTTTTACTATGGTTTTGGCATTTTTGTATTTTTTAACCTGTTATAAATTCAGTCCAATAATCAGAGAGCAATGGGCCTCTGTCTGCGTAGCTCAAAAACCATGTTGAAATGCCCATAGACCCTCTCTATCTTGGTATAGTTAGAGTCAAATATCTAATTTTTAGAAATATTCAACCAGATTGATGCTAAACACATTTGTTTAAAAATACTTTAAGTGCTGAACTTTCTCAGAGGAATTAATAAAATTACATTTATCCGATATGGGTTTATTTATGATAAATTTTGAGTTTGCAAAGTAACAAAATGTATGACAAAGTATGAAATGTTTAAATCAGATATTCAGTTGTGAAGATATTTCAAATGTTCCCTTTCAGCTTTGAATGGCCCTGCTGATTTGGCCTTGTCAATCTACTGTCAGAGAGCACCTCCAATGCAAGCAGCCCTTCCCTGGCTTCTTCTCCCCCGAAATCTTTGCCCACAGACTACCAACTCCCCCTCTCCTCAGCCCTGTTTTTCCTCACCTTACCTTGGTTCCTAAATTTATTCACTGATCAGCTAGTGGCTAGAAGTGATAAACAGTGGTGGCGAGCAAAATGTTTGCAAATTCCATCAAGAATACGTCTTAATAAACAGAACTGATGGTTAAGTAAATACAGGCTATTTTAATAAATGTTATGTGTTTAATGTCAAGCATTTACTGGGAGTCCAGTGAGAAGGGAGTGCTGAATTGAAGGTTTTCAGGGTAGAGGGATTTAACCACAAAAGCCATCTTTGTTCAGCTTTAGTCTTTGGAACTTAGACATAGGCTTCCTCTTGGCCAGTCTCTAGTCCCCACCTCTGCCCCTGCTTCTACTTCTGTTGCTCCTTGCTCCCCCAGAAACAGAGTGTTATCCAATCTCTCCAAAAGGGTTTGGATCAAAATGGGTAAATCTGTGACTCCCTGAAGTCACTGGCCTATTAGGAAAGGATCATCTCACAGATGGTCTCTGCAGGAGCCCTGAGTGCTATTTTCATAAGTTATTTAGACCTAGTTCTATTTATATCAGTTATGTGGTCTGTGTAGTGTTTGGAAAACATTAGTAGAACTGCCAGGCCCGCCATTATTAGAAATGTGAAGGACTGGAAAATCAGACTTTTTTAAAAATTGTTTTTTGGTCTCTAAGGAGTCCCCATGTGAATATTTTCCGATTTTGGGGTGGAGAAAAAGGAAAAATGTAGAAAAATTTTCCTGCCATAGTTTTATGCAGTCTTTGGGTCCACTAGTCATAATGCAGATCATGTAGCAGCAATACCCCACACCCCAAAAATTTCCAGGGTAATGCCCTCAGTGTCTGTGCATTTTATTTTTAAGGGCGGCAATGTTAGCTTAGGTCTGTGGTTTCAGGGCAAAAGCTGTTTTTAGCAAGTACTAGATTCAGCTTTTATGTTGGTTGACAGGAAATAAGCTTAGGGATTTTGTTACTTCTGACAAAACAGCTGGCTACAGCTGCAGACTAATTTATATAGACAGACAAATCCAGTTGAGAAAATGCCAAGTGTAATAGGTTGAGCCTTATTGAAAAATAAGGAAACCAGTTACTGTAGGAAAATTTCTCTGTTCCTCTGTTCACTGAGTGACCTTATTCAAGTCACTTTTTAGAAAACACACTGGTTTTCTCTCTAGGTACTGGACTTCTATTGCTATCCATAAACGTCAAATATGACCCACAGATTCCTTCTTGGCCTTTTACTCTACTTTCTATTTTCTCTGTCTTCACTTACTCTTGTGCTACACAAATTATTTAAAGAAACAACACTTCAAGGTTGAGAAGAGTCTCGGTGATTCTCTACTCTAATATACACTTTAAAAAAGAAACAAAAACCAGGTATAAGATGTTCAGTGACTTGCCCAATGCCACATAGTTAGTATGAGGAGGGATCAAGGCTCAACTCCCTGAAATGAACCTTTGTCTCACACGTAAAAGTCCTCACTCGTCTCATTGAGGCAGCGCGAGACCAGTTCTGTATCCTCTAGCAATGTGTTCAGTCGTTTCCCCTGCCAGGGAGCAGGCACCAGAGAGAGCATGCAGAGTGAATAACTAGGGAACAAGGCAGTTGCTGTTTACCCAACTGTAGCAAGGGCTCCCTTTTCTTATCAGCCTTAAAGAAAGAACAAATGTTTCTTTCAGTAGCAGTTGTTTATGGAACTCTGATGGTTTTGCCAGTTAGAAGGGGAATCCAGAATTGTGTGTCCCTTCTTTCTCTCCCTTGTCCCCAAATCATAAAAATGGATTTTGTGTGCATGATATGCTAATTCGCATGGCTCCAATGTGTGTGTGGAGCTGATAGAAGGGTGGAGAATACAGGCCGCCAGAGCAATAACATTAAGAAAAATTTAGATCATACAAACAGAGCACATAGTTATCTCTAGGGAATTTCTACTGGAATGGAAGGTCCTTGGGAGAGGGACTTTGCTCACTGCTGCGACCCTGCACTTAGAACACTGCCTTGGTATGTGGGGGATGTTAACAAATATCTGTTGTGAGAATGGGTGGAAGAAATGGCCCAGGTATGAGGATATTCATATAACACACCTAAACACACCAAAACCACACCTAGAGCTTACGCTCGTCTCCCACCGCACCTAGCCTTGCCTTTCCTTCAATTACTCAGGTGATACTGTGACAAGATGACAGTGATGATTAAGAACATGCATTCCTTGGTCATCCAGATGCCTTTAGTTCCTCTGTCATGCTTCTCTCCTTACATTTTAATTAAAAATTATAATTCCTCTACAGTGAAATTTCAATGACAGCTGATGAGGCCCTACCTTTCATCAGTATGCTGTTATATTTTACCTTCTGCCTCTCAGACCACTGAGTCACTGACTTTCTTCCCTTTGGATCATTTTTCCATTGCTTTGTTAGGAAGCTTATTATCTCTTCAGTGTCCAACAACAACAATGGAGGGGTGAGTAGATTTCCATTTCAGTTTTGGTTAAGAAAGTAGTTAATGCTTTGGGAAAGTATGCTATGTGTGTGAAGGGCAGAGAGCTCGTGGAGTAGTTTTGAAAGTAGCCACCACAAAACACCACTGCTTTAGCTGCATTGCATAAAGTCCTAGTAAAATAACAAACTTTACTTTTGTTATTATTATATCAGCACTTGGGACAATAACTGTGCATATTTATAGCGACACAAATATACCTTTCTGTGGTGAATTAGAAATAGTTTTAAACTCACAAGGACATAGAAGCCAAGAAAGGGAGTAAAGACATACATTTAGTGAGAAAATTAGGTGAAGGGTGAGCTGGCTAACCGTTGATTTTCATGGTGTCACCTCTGCCTCTATTTTTGACCAGCCTTCTTGAAAATGTAACATTGGTACCCACGAGTGTGTAATAACACAAATCCTCCACCCCCCTTTTGTAGAAGGGTTGGAAAAGCCATCTGAAGCATCCCTTTGCAAGGTATTCTTGGCACCAAGGCTCATGGCAACATGTATTTAGTTGCATGAGAAGTTGAGAGTGCTTTTCTAGATTAGTAGAAATAGTGAACCAAAAATGTGATTTTCTAATAGGCACATTAAAAAACTAAAAAGAAAAGTGCCAATCAAGATATAGGTGTAGGTAGAAATGCTTTGCTTCCTCACACAACCAAAAGGAGGATAACAACCAATTTAAAAACAATAAACAACCAGAACTTCCAGAAAATCAAATCGCATAGAACTCTGACAGCCAAGGAGTTAAAGAAACATTCACTGAGACTGGTAAGAGGGGTGGAGAGGGCAGCTGGGCAGAGAGGACCTGCCGCAAGGCAGCGGTGGATCATGTGGGCAAAGCAGGGTCTGGCTGACCGGGGAACCAAAGACTCAAAATCTCTAGCTATAAAATCCTGTGGGGGTACTAACGCAGAAGAAACTCCCCATCTCACAGGAGAGTTCTTGGAAAGTGAGGCTAGAGAGGAGCAAGTGAGTGGCCTTGTTTCCTCTCTGACCCCTCCCCCACATACAGCACCACAACACAGCAAAGAGGGTTGCTCTGTCCTGGTGAATACCTAAGGCTCCGCCCCTTACAACATAATAGGTGTTCTGAGACAGAGAAATATGGTACAAATGAAACAACAGATCAAAACTCCAGAAAAAGTGCTAAGTGGTGAGGAGATAGGCTACCTATGTGATGAAGAGTTCAAAACTCTGAATCAGGATTCTTACAGAGAGGACTGAGCTTGTCACAAAATGAAGGAAGAAATGAAGGCTATGCAAAGTGGAATAAAGGAAAATATACAGGGAACCAACAGTGAAGGGAAGGGAACTGAGACTCAAATCAATGATTTGGAAAAAATGAACATCCAACCAGAACAGAATGAAGAAACAAGAATTCAAAAAATGAACAGAGGCTCAGGAACCTCTGGAAAACTTTAAATGTTTCAACATCCAAATCAAAGGGGTGCCAGAAGGAGAAGAGGAAGAGCAAAAAATTAACAACTTATTTGAACAAATAATGAAGGAGAACTTCCCCAATCTGGCAAAGAAAATAGACTTCCAGGAAGTCTAGGAAGCCCAGAGAGTCCCAAAGAAATTGAACCCAAGGAGGAACACATTAAGGCACATCATAATTAAGTTATCCAAGATTAAAGATAAGGAGAGAATCTTAAAAGCAACAAGAGAAAAGGAGACAGTTACCTACAAAGGAGTTCCCATTAGACTATCAGCTGATTTCTTAAAAGAAACTTGACAGACAAGAAGGGGCTGGAAAGAAGTATTCCAAGTCATGAAAGGCAAGGATCCACATCCAAGATTGCTCTGTCCAGCAAAGCTTTCATTTAGAATGGAAGGGCAGCCCTGGCTGGTGTAGCTCAATGGATTGAGCGCGGGCCTGTGAACCGAAGGATCGCGGTTCGATTCCCAGTCAGGGCACATGCCTGGGTTGCCAGGCCAGTTCCCGGCAGGGGACATACAGAAGGCAACCGCACATTGATGTTTCTCTCCCTCTCTCCTTCCCTTTCCCTCTAACGATAAATAAATAAAATCTAAAAGGAAAAAAAAAAAGTAAGAGAAATCAAAAAAAAAAAAAAAAAAAAAAGAATGGAAGGGCAGATAAAGTGCTTCCCAGATTTCCCAGATAAGGCCAAGTTAAAGGAGGTCATCATTACCAAGCCCTTATTATATGAAATATTAAGGGACTTATCTAAGAAATGGAAGAAGATAAAAAACTATGAACAGTAAAATGACAACAAAATCACAACTATCAACAACTGAACCTAAAAAATTAAAACAAAAACTAAGCAAACAGTTAGAACTGTAACAGAATCACAGAAATGGAGATCACATGGAGGGTTATCACTGGGGAGGAAGAGGGGGGAGAATAGGGTAGAAAAGGTAGAGGGAATAAGAAGCATAATTGGTAGGCATAAAATAGTCAGGGGTGGTTAAGAATAGTATAGAAAATAGAGAAACCAAAGAACTTATATGTACAATCCATAGGCATGAACCCCATGGGTTGTACACCTAGCACTAGCAGAGCCAAACACTGAACACCGGGAACTGCAGTAGAGAAAATGGATATTTTATTATGTGGTGCCACCTTGGAGAACAGGAAGCTAATGCTCAAAAGCCCTAATCCCCCAATGGAATGTAAATTATAGATTATACAGGGCAAAATCATGAGGCACTGTGGGTCAGGGGTTCAGGGTCATGCTGGGAACCGACTGGTTGAGGGTGAGGTAAGGGTGATGAATTTTTATCTTCAGGGCTTGAGGAAAAGCTCCAGGTCTTTTCCAGCATCCCTTTGTTCGTCTCTGGGGAAAGTAGTCAGGGGATCGTTCCACCTGGGGCTTAGGAATTGAAATTTAATGTAGGTCAAGATGTTATCTTTAGCCTGCCAGAGGTCCAGACAGTGTGAGGATGAGTCAGGTGTGGGCTATTGTCTTCTGTTGCCTTGGGGGTTGCAGATTATGTAGGAGAAAAGCTAGTTCTCTGAGAGGTTGGAGAGTGAGGTGATTTTTGAGCTAAGATTTAAAACCAAGTTTAATCCAAGTAGTAAGAGCCCTCAGTTTCATGCATAGATTAGATTGAAAGTGGGCAAGAACAAAAACAAAGAAGCATGTTGGCATGCAGTTTCAATGATCTAGTTGAGAGATGATGAGGTTTGAATAAGGAGCTTCCAGAAGAATGCTTAAATTTGCTTTTTTGAGCAGGACAATATGAAGTCAACAGAGCTGAACTACATAGCTTAATATAAGGGGAAGGAAAACTGGTGAGTAAAATTAAATGTTGACTGACCAAACTAAAATAATAATTTAGGGGAAGAATCTTCTTTTAAGATTTTGAGGTGTAACCTATATTCTAGAAAAGGAGTCAGAAAAGAATATACTATTTTTTAAGGTGCCCTAAAGCCCATATGAGGAAAAGAATTTAAAACCAAACCAAACCAAAACACTTATATTGGATTTTATATGGCCACAATAAATCTGCTAGAAATAAAGCATATAGTTTGGGTTGCTCAGTGTTACATTTCCAAGTCATTCATTAGCTTACTGCTGTCTTATTTCTGTCACCATCATTTTACTGAGACAGCTTCTGCAAAGATATGTACCCGTTTGGATGCTTCCTGTTGAAAGTATCAGCAGATTTGATTTAAATGGGCTCATGAAATTAAAACGTTCAGAGGTCAAATAGCTTTAGGAAAGGCGAGATTCAGTGGCTGATCAAGGTGACCAATGACTTGGCTTTCTGTCTTGAGATGGCCACAAAGGCCGTTTGCTTTCTTGTTCATCTCTGGAGCCTCCGTGTCCCAGAACTTCCAACAAAATCCTAAGATTCGCTTAGAACATTTCTATGTTCCCAGCTCTGTGACAAGAGAATGTCATCCTCCGGAAGTAGGGCAGGTTCACTCCCACAGAATTTGCATAGCTGAGAACTGGTGAAGCAGGGGACTGATTTCTCAGACAAAATTCAGAATTCTCTTTCCAGGAGGCAGAAGAATAAAAACTGGTTAACAAACAGCCAGTGTCCACTAATGCCCAAATCTAATGATATCTTTTAATCATCATATGTTGTCTCTCTGTAGTATATGACCCCCAATTCTCTTCTTTGAAAGAATCTTGTTTCCCGATTTAGTTATACCACTCAGGCCCATCTCTTACTACCTCTGTGACTGTTGTGCTAATTCTTCTTTGAAATATCGTTTTCCTCTGTCTGCCTCTTAAATGTTGGTATTCCCCAGGCTCCCTGCTTAGCCATTTGCTCTTCCTACCCTATTCCCAAGAGAGTAAACCTAACTCAACACTCAACTATCACTGATCTAGAGATTTTTGATCTGGGTTCTGCAAATTCTTAAAAGATCCCAGTAAGACTTCAGGAGGTTAATGAACGTCCCAGAGATTATGTGCACATATTGGGATACAGGAGAAAATTGGTAGTTTTCATGTTTTTCAAGATGGCTCATAAGTACAAGTTTAAAAGCCAAGTTTAGTTATATCATTATCATCTCAAAGTACTATCTCCCTCCAGACCTCTTTCTACATCTCTAACTCTGCCTTTCCTGCTCACTGTCCTCTGGGTATCCAATAGCCACTTCGGATCAGATCAACAGATGCTTTTTAAATTAAATTAAACTGCTATTATTATTATTATTTATTTTAAGTGTGGGATAGTCATTCACTGTTTTAGTCTATTCTAGGGCTAAAAAGTGATTCTTGTTCTCCAGGGGTTTATAGTTTAGTGAATCATATTGATTCACTTTAAACTCAATATTTGTTTTTTCCTGTATTCACTATTTTATTTAAGGACCATAGTTGACCTTTCTGCCCAAGCTGGAAACCCAGAAGCTACCCTAGCACATAGACTGTATTGGTGGTAAGGCAGGACAATAAGAAGCTGGGAAAATGCCCTGGCAAGTAAAATGGGGAAACTGAGACAGATAGCTGAACAGCCAGGTACAGATGATCACCAGGGTGGAAACCCCTGGGTGCCTAGCACTGGGCAAAGCTGGTGCTGGATCTCACCCCCTGGGTGGCCTGTCATCCCCTGGCATATTGCCGGTCATGCACTTTAGACACCCAACCTTTCATATTGCTGTTCGCCTGATTTAGACACCCCTGACCTTTTCTCCCTCGAGATAATATTTAGGCCTCAGCTGTATTTCAATTCCAGGCCCAGAAAAAGCAGCAAAACCAGGCAGGTGATGCCAGGACTAGCTGTGATGACTAATGACCTCCTGGCCCTGTGCTGACCAATCAGTGTAGACCATGACCCTGAAAGGATACACCTGGAAAAGTTAATGAATATTCTGTTGAGATCTTCCCCTGAGTCTCCCCCTAAACTCCCAGGCTTTAAAACTCTCAAGATGAAGGACCCAGTGCATTCTCTACCTACTGGGACCATGCCTGCACCTTTTCCTTCCTCCGCAGGCATGAATCTGCTAAACTCTAAGGGACCTCACTAGACTTGCAAACAGGGGAGCATTCATCCCAGGCTGAACCTGTCCCCAAGGCCCCCTTTTCTCTGACTCTCCAGTGAGTTGACAACAACCCCACTTGGGTCACTTCTTTCCCATAATGTTTCTAAAGAGCCAAAGCAGCCCAGGCTAGGTTCTCTCCTGTTGCTTCTTCTGTCCTAGGTTCTACCTTGTTCCACTGTCCCCAACTTTAATAAACATACTTTCAAAATCACCTGACCTTGCATTGTGAAATCTTTACTGCACAGAGTCAAGGACCCACGAACTATCTGCTAGCCCAAGGCAGACCCACTCGGTGCCCTGCTCCCTTTCATGTAACAGGGGCAGATGGAGAGTCGTCCCTTTAGATTACTGTGTAGATTAAATATTTCTATTTTACATTTAAATGTAATTTTATATTTGAAAAAATTCCTATTGTTGGGACAAATTAAAAGAAGTAATTTTTAAGTGTACTGGGCAGAGCATGTGAGGTTTTATGTTTGTTAAAAAGGGATCATGGATTTAAAAATGGAGAAACACTCTCCTAGAATATAGCTCTTCTCCTGAAAGACCATACACATCTGCCACTAAAACTTGTTGTTTCTTCCTTCCAGATCTTTCTCAAGTTCACTTTCATGCTTCTATTTCCATGGCTGCTGCTTGAGGTCTCAGTCACCCTCAGTATCATTTCCATGGTCAATTATACTATTGGCAAATAGCCCTTTCTCCTCCTTTGGCATTCAATCTCACTCCTTCCCTTCTACACTCTCCTTCCAACACAGGAAACCAGAAAGATCATTTTTTAACCAGAAATCTAATTTTTTATACTAGTCACTCCAGCAAAAAAATCATTTAGTGGTTTCCTATTTTCTACAGGAAAACATTCTCATTCTATAGCACATTGGATTGCTTTGCAGAACTTCTATAGTTTGTCCTCTCTTTACCTCTCCAGCTTCATCCACTCTCCTTCTCCATTTAAAATATAGGGATGAGCAAAAGCAGGTTTACAGTTGTGATTACACAAAACACAATTTATTCTTGTATTATTATCAATTAATTATTGTATTAATTTGTATTAGCACTGTAAACCTACTTTTACCTATGCCTTTATATTCCTGAACTTTTGAGATGGATTCCACAACTTACTCTGATCATCATGTCCTGTACTTGTGATAGCATTTCCTACTTTTTCACATTATCAGCATGAGAACTCAACCACTGTCATGGCATAGCCCTTACCAGTGGTGATCAGTGGTAGTACACTCATATATAGAGAGAATGTAGTCAATTTTTTTTTTTTTTTTTTTTTTTTTACTTCAAAGAAGTCCTCCCTGGCCACTCATCTTCTATCTGTGCAGATGTTTTGTTGCTGTTTCTGATCTGCATAATGAGCGCAGGACAAAATATTTTTTCTTTACTTAGAAGAAATCTCTGCATCCTCAAGTTTAAAATAGAACTACAGAACATGATCATTTAACTAACATCCAACATTTTTTTCCTCTCATTAATCTTAAACTCTGAAGGATTTACTGAAGTCTCATATCCCTTGATCTGACACTTTAAGAGTTAGGAAGAGCCGCAAAGACTACAGCTGAGAGATAAGATGTAGATGAAAAGAACCATTAATTCACAAGAGGATTAGAAAACCCTAAACGTTGAATTCAATCTGGATGAGGTTCAAAGTACAAGTAATGTGGGAAGTAAAGGCTGTAAATAGTTTTTAATGCCCTGGAGCTCAACTTTTTCCCTTGGAGCAGCAACAGAGAAATCACATCACTATAGATTAGGTAATTTGTTTCTACTCTGTCTTTCTTCAGGAACCAGTAAATTTCTGCTGCTTTATCTGTGGAGGTCGTATGTCTAGTGGTTGGGACAGCATTCTTTTTTTTTCAATATATTTTATTGATTATGCTATTACAGTTGTCCCATTTCTCCCCCATCATTCCCTTCCACCCTGCACACTCTCTCCCACCCACATTCCTCCCTTTAGTTCATGTCCATGTGTCCTAAGTTCTTTAGCTTCTACATTTCCCATACTATTCTTGCCCTCCCCCTGTCTATTTTCTACCCACCGTCTATGCTACTTATTCTCTGTACCTTTTCCCCCTCTCTCCTCCCCCCACTCCTCTGTTGCTAACCCTCCATATGATCTCCATTTCTGTGGTTCTGTTCCTGTTCTAGCTGTTTGCTTAGTTTGCTTTTGTTTTAGGTGTGGTTCTTAATAGCTGTGAGTTTGCTGTCTTTTCACTGTCATAGTTTTATCTTCTTTTTCTTAGATAAGTCCCTTTAACATTTCATAGAATAAGGGCTTGGTGATGATGAACTCCTTGAACTTGACCTTATCTGAGAAGCACTTTATCTGCCCTTCCATTCTAAATGACAGCTTTGCTGGATAGAGCAATTTTGGATGTAGGTCCCTGCTTTTCAAGATTTCAAATATTTCTTTCCAGCCCCTTCTTGCCTGTAAGGTCTCTTTTGAGAAATCAGCTGACAGTCTGATGGGAACTCCTTTGTAGGTGACTGTCCCCTTATCCCTTGCTGCTTCTAGAATTCTCTCCTTCATTTTAATCTTGGCTAATGTAATTATGATGTGCCTTGGCGTGTTCCTCCTTGGGTCCAACTTTTTTGAAACTCTGAGTTTCCTGGACGTCCTGGTAGTCTATTTCCTTTGCCAGATTGGGGAAGTTCTCCTTTATTATTTGTTCCAATACACATTCCTTGGTTTGAATCCCTTTATTTCAACATCACCGTGAGATCTCAAGCAATTGCTTTACACTCTTGTATCTCGCTTTACTTAACTTTAAATGGGGGTCACAGCACCTGCCTCAGGTTGCATTGAGAAATTTCAATAGACCATGTGTGTAGAGAGTTCTTAGAATGGCATCACTCATACAAGTGCTCTTACATATTCAGCTATCATTATTTTCTAATGACAATGGTGCCTTTTTAGGGGACCTTGTGCATTACATTAATTTACCCAGGGTTGTGACAGGAATAATAGTGAATCCTTATGAAGACTTCTCATATGCCAGGCACTGTTCTGAGCATTTACATATATACCCCCATTTTAGAGATAAGGCACACAGAGTCTTAACAAATTTGCCCATGGGGACATAACCTGACTGTCAAAGCTGTCAAACCTGACTATGGAGTCCATGCTCTTAACCACTGCAGTGAGGGAAGTGCAGGAAGAGCAGTTTCAAGTAAGAAGTACTACATTTTTTACCTGGTCTCACTCCTTGTTCTCATTATGCCTGATTCATCCTGTTAAACATAATGAGCTCCAGATGGCTGGACTTGAACTGGGTAGGATACTTGGCCATGGACACACATTAGGATTGCTGTCAAGCTGCATCTGCGGAGAGTCCAGGTAATCTGTAGACCAGCGCACATCCTCACACTCCAAATCGTAAACATGAGAATGGAAGCCTGGCAGATAGTTCAGCTGTGTCACCAATTTGAAGGACCAGTGTGTGGGAGGGTGCAGGTTTCCATAAGGCTGTAGTGGCAGAGATGGGCTGCAGAGCCTGGAGGAAGGCCCTGGGCAGTGCCATCACTTGTTATGTGGTGGCATCAGTAGTAAGCAGAGAGAAATCCAGCAGGGACATCGATTTGGCATGAAAAAAATGTTCCTGCATCTGTGCAAAACAAAAGGAAGTCATAAAAGTTTCTTATATTCTTGAGTCATGACTCTACATTTGGGCTAAAGAAAAATCACTGTTTTCTAATATCCACCAAAATAATGAAAAAGATATGTATACAAAGATTCTCATTGTGGCATTATTCAGCAAAATAGAGAAAGAATTAGAAACTGCCTAAATGTTCAACAACAGTGGATATGATACATAAAATAAGAAAGTACTACCTGATTTAATATTATGCAGGCATGAAAGCAATAATTATAAATAGACTACGGAATAGCAGAGAAATGAACTAAACATATTTTAAGTGAAACAAGTAGAGTATAAAGTTACATTTCTATTAAGGCTATAATTATATAAAACCCTGTAGATAAACAGGGATTGAAAGGGAACACACAAACATGTAAAATGTGAATTTGGTTGAGGTTATGAATAATTTATTCTTACTTTGATCAGTGGTTTTATTAGGATAATACAGGGAGGGATTAGGTAGAATTCCAAGCAGAATGCACCAGTGTAGAAGCACAGAGGTGAAAGAGAAAGTGACATGTAAGGTAATGCCAACTCAGCATGTTCTAAATTGAACTTTTCATTTTTTAAAATTAAGATCCTTTCCTTTTGCTAGGGAAAGACATTATTATTCCTTTAGTCATCTAAGGTACAAACCTAGGAACCTTCCTAGACACTTTCATTCAATATCCACACTCAATCGGATAGCCAACGGTGATTGTCACTGTAAATGCCTGGAAGTCAGCCCCTTTTGTCTTTTTTTCCTCATTTCCATCTCCTTAGGTCAGGTCCACATCAACACTTATCCATGTGTATACTTTTTCCCTGCCACCAACACTCCTCCACCCTTACCCATTCTCCCCAATGTTACCAGGCTAGACTTTCCAAATAGAAATAGAATTTTGTCACTTTTCTTTTTGAAGTCCTCAGTGACTCCCCTGGGCTAGGTAGGAAAATAGACAACTTTTGGCATGGCTAAAAACCTCAGCTGACATGACTCTGCCTTTCCTTTCCAGGTATGAGATCTGTAACAAACCATGATGGTGTGTCATGCTTCAGGGTTTTGCTCCAAAGTCTCCTCCCTTTTAGAAATGCATTTGAGAAGTCCCCCATTTTGATTTCTGATTCTTTGGATGTGAGCTTGCTGGATATTTTTCCCTCTCTCTGTGAAAAATTTAAAGGTGATCAGAAATATATCCTGGTGTAGATCATTTTTCATTCATTTTGCTGGAGATATGATATGGTAGGCTCTTTTAATGAAGAAACAAATTAAAAGTAAAAAGTAAACAAGTAAAAAGTCTTTACTTCTTTGCTTTAGATATGAGGAATTTTCTTTAATGATTTCTTCCTCTCAATTTTCTCTATAGTCATTCTTTCATGACCTCCTACTCTCTAGATGCCAGACCCCATGGTTGCTACCCTAATCTTGTCCTTGTTTTCCTATTTCCCTGCTCTTCAGTATTTTATTATTTAGATTTCCTCAGTGTAACTTCTAAGCATCTACTGACTTTAAAACACTTTTAAAATTAATTTTTTATTTGTATTTATTTTTTTTCTCCGTATCAGGAAATTCCATTGTGATACTGCAACTCTGCCTTGGGATTAAATTTTGGAATACTGATGTTCTAACATGGAAAATATAAGTATCTTTTTTGTTTTTTTCCACATTTTTAATTGTTGTTCAAGCACAGTCGTTCAAGTTAAATTTTAATTTCCAAGAGTAGTTTATAATTATTTTAATGTTTCATCTACAAATCCATGTGTTCTTAATTTATGGATGGAATATCCCTCTGAGAATATTAAGGACCATTTCTTTTTTTTTTTTCCTTTTTTAAATATATTTTATTGATTATGCTATTACAGTTGTTCCATTTCTCCCCCATCATTCCCTTCCACCCTACCCACCCTCTCCCACCCACGTTCCACCCTTTAGTTCATGTCCACGGGTCATAAGTTTTCTAGCTTCTACATTTCCCATACTATTCTTGCCCTCCCCCTGTCTATTTTTTTCCCATTATCTATGCTACTCATTCTCTGTACCTTTTCCCCCTCTCTCCTCCTCCCACGCCCCTGTTGCTAACCCTCCATATGATCTCCATTTCTGTGGTTCTGTTCCTGTTCTAGCTGTTTGCTTAGTTTGCTTTTGTTTTAGGTGTGGTTCTTAATAGCTGTGAGTTTGCTGTCTTTTCACTGTCATAGTTTTATCTTCTTTTTCTTAGATAAGTCCCTTTAACATTTCATAGAATAAGGGCTTGGTGATGATGAACTCCTTGAACTTGACCTTATCTGAGAAGCACTTTATCTGCCCTTCCATTCTAAATGACAGCTTTGCTGGATAGAGCAATTTTGGATGTAGGTCCCTGCTTTTCAAGATTTCAAATATTTCTTTCCAGCCCCTTCTTGCCTGTAAGGTCTCTTTTGAGAAATCAGCTGACAGTCTGATGGGAACTCCTTTGTAGGTGACTGTCCCCTTATCCCTTGCTGCTTCTAGAATTCTCTCCTTCATTTTAATCTTGGCTAATGTAATTACGATGTGCCTTGGCGTGTTCCTCCTTGGGTCCAACTTCTTTGGGACTCTCTGAGTTTCCTGGACGTCCTGGTAGTCTATTTCCTTTGCCAGATTGGGGAAGTTCTCCTTTATTATTTGTTCAAATAAGTTTTCCACTCGTTGCTGTTCTTCTTCCCCTTCTGGGACCCCTATAATTCGGATGTTGGGACGTTTAACGATGTCCTGGAGGTTCCTAAGCCTCTCCTCATTTTTTTGAATTCTTGTTTCTTCCTCGTCTTCTGTTTGGTTATTAGTTTCTTCCTTCTGGTCCACTCCATTGATTTGAGTCCCAGTTTTCCTTCCATCTCTATCAGTTCCCCATGCATCTTCTTTCATTTCACGGATTGTAGCCTGCATTTTTTCATCTAGTTTGTGAGCAAAATCAACCAATTCTGTGAGCATTTTGATGACCAGTGCTTTGAACTGTGCATCTGACAGGTTGGCTATCTCTTCACTGCTTAGAGGAATTGGCTCTGGGGCTTTTATTTGTTTTCTGGTTTGAGCCATTTTTGGTGGGTTTTTTGTTGTTGTTTTGGTTTTAGTCTGGTCGTGGCTATTACGTAGTGAGGGGGTGGAGCCTTAGGTGTTCCTCAGGGCGGGGCAGCTCAGTTGCTGGGTTGTGACGCTATAGGTGGGGGCGGGGTCTGAGAAGGAGCAATGGCGCCTGCTCCGCTCTCTCCTGGACTCCGGCCCTTTCCGCTGCTTCCCCTTCACCTGGATTATCTGCGCACGCACGTGTGCTGTTACGTAGTGAAGAGTGGAGCCTCTGGCGCTCCCCAGTGCGGGGCAGCCCAGTCGCTGGGTTGTGACGCTGTATGTGGGGGTGGGGCCTGAGAGGGAGCAATGGCGCCTGCTCCGCTCTCTCCTGGATTCAGTCCCCTCCGCCACTTCCCCTCCGCCTGGACCGTCTGCGCGCTCGAATGTGAGACCACCTGGTCAGTCAGCCAGCCGCCTTGTGCGGCCTCACTGGGTCTGCACAGTTGCCCCCCCAGTGCCCGGGGTCCGCCAGCTGCTGCCTGTAGGCCTAGGGACCACCAGCTGCCGCCTGTGCACCTGGGAACTGCCAGCCGCTGCTGCTTGCGTTCCCGGGTCCGCACCTCCACTTTCTCCTGCCGCGACTCCGCCCCTCTTACGGGTCTGGATGAATGGTTGTTGGACTTCCGTACAGTTCAATTTTCTATAAGTTCTGGTTGTTTTCTTGTTTCTAAATATTTGTTGTCCTTAATTTTGGTTGTGAGAGGAGGCACAGTGTGTCCGCCTACGCCTCCATCTTGGCCGGAAGTCCGGACCATTTCATAAGGACCATTGCATGTTTAGTTTTACCTCGTGTTCCCTGTATTTTGTCTATTTCCCTAGATCCTTTTTTTTCTTCCTGTTTATCTGTTTTGGTTTCTCTGTTCCATGTCAGAGGTTTTCCGAGAATATATGTTGCAATGTGAATCTATGTTCCTGTCCTAGCCTGAAACACTGTAAGAAGCTGATTTGAGCCTCTGCAATTATGTGTTCATGAGTGTGTGTTTGAGGGAGAGAGTTTGCGTTTGTTGAACTGGGATCTTCTCTGAAGGATGATTAGATCTGTCCAATATCTGTACCTTTAGGTTTTTCCCTAGACTGAAATACTTGATTCTTACAGTCTGGAAATAAGCTCTGTTCTGGAGATAAAAGGAGACATTTTGGTGTCATGATCCTTGCTTCCAGGAAGCTAAAGAAGTGATCAAAGGAAGGGGGTTAGGGAATCTCATCATTCCCAAAGTGCAATTTTCCCATATTCAGTATGAGGTCTCACTCTCAGCTATCTGATTCCTAAGTGGTAACTGATAACCTCTTTTCCTGATGTTTTCTGGAGTTTTGCCTACTCGTTGCCATCTTTGCCAGTAGCACTTCCATTTCTTCTCTTCTTTGATCTCAAATTCAGCTAACTCCTATCTATTCTGTCTTCATTTTCTAAAATTTTGCTGATAAGCCTTATCAACTATGGCCTCTACTCCCTTCCTCTTTGTTCTTGTGTGCGTGTGCTTTCTTAAAAAAGGTCTTTACTGTTATTCTTAAATAGGTTGGGGTGAAGATGGTGATAACTATGTGCATTTTAATTTACAATGTTCCATCAACCCTTTCTTAACCTCTGCGTTAGGCAGTGGTCAAGTCAGATGTATGTCTGATGATGCAATTAGGAAGTATGTAATCATGGTCCAGGAAAATTTTATTGTGTGGCAAATGGGTGGACTCATGAGTGATGACACAGTCCCTTCTGCAGCCCAGAAGTCTGAACATCTGAGAACCTGAGAATCTGGCTCCTTTGACCTGCAGTTTCTTTTCACCAAGGACAGTAGACTTTAGAGGAACTTCTTAAGGAACAAGCAATGCATTGGGAGCGGCCTCCACTTATTTGCACTCTTGATTTAGTGCATATTGTTGCACTGCTAGTTTGAAGTGTTGGTAGCCAACCAGGAGGAAAGCAACCTAAGAGTGAGTCTCCATTATCCCTCAGCTTTTTTAGCTCTGACCTAGCTTAACTTTCCATCCTTAGAAAGAAGAATTGGCTGTTACGTTTTTTTCCCATTTCTGCCTTGATATGTTCTGTTCTAAAACTTCTAATATTTATCACATGTATTAGTGTCTTTTCTTCATCCACCAGAGTGTAACCTCCTTGAAGGCAGGATTGAATGTGACATGATTGGCACATAATAGATGCTCTATATTGATTTGTTGTTGAATGAATGAACTGACCCAGAGATCAGTGATATATCATGTGAAGTACATAAATTTAGCTCAGTTGTTCTAGTCTCCTGAAATGACTTACTGAAACATTGATATTGATGGCTCTTATTAGGAAAGCAGGTAATCTGCAAAGATTAAGCAGCTTTCTTTGATTCCTTTCTTTAAGAATTAAAGTTTCCATTACTGTCTTTTCAGCAGGCTATTGTTTCTAATCCGTGCTGATTTATTTGATTCTACTTAGTGTTACAGTTGGTTATCCATTTGCTTGTATAAGATTATAAGCTACCTGAGGGTGGGAGGTTGTACTAATTGTCTCTGCTTTGCATGTATAATGTAGAGATTTGCTCTTCGTTCTGAATCTCTTTACTACTTGGAATGGATCAGCTGAAAGTTTAACTTATTGAACAGATTATTTTAAAAAGAAAATCCTCACTTGAGGATATATATTATTGATTCCAGAGAGAGAGAAATGTCAATATGAGAGAAACATCAATCGCTTGCCTCCCACACATGCCCTGATTAGTATGCCTCCCATACACAACCTAAGCATGTTCTCTGAAAGGGAATCCAATCTGTGACCTTCTGGTGTACAGGATGACACTCCAACCAACTGAACCACACTGGCTGGGGCTGAACAGACTCCTATATTCTACGGTACTCTATTCCTTAACTTATCTTCCACAAAGAACATGTCAAAGGGCTCAAATTAAAATAGTTAGAACATGCCAGTAATATAACAATATACCCCATAAAAACTAATAGATGGCCCCCATCAAAGCAGTCAATAATTTGAATAATTTTAGTATCCTTATCTTGATACATATTCTCAGATCTACACAGAATTAATTTATATTTATTTTAGGACAATGTCATAGAGAAACCCAGTTGTGTAAAGATATTGGTGCTGATTCCTAAAAAATGCTCAATGACAAAGAGAATGTAGTAAAGTGACTAGAATGAAGTGACTGATTATCTGCAATGATCAGTCAGTCTATATGTACAAAAACTCAGTCAAATAGGCAGCATGATTCAGTTCTCAGTATAGTGTAGCCTACTCCATGAGGCATAAACACAGAGTCTAGTGGCTTGGACAGATGTTTCTGGAACAGTGTAACTATGTTTTTTCAAACATTTAGAAAATGTATTTATTTTAATTGGTGTAATCATAATAGAAATGTGTGCAGGTGCTTAAAATAATACAAATGCCACCTATATAATACAAGTCACTGAGCAGTGAAAATATTTTTCCAAACTGCAAATAGGATAGCAGTTGTATTTTATGTTGAAAATGTGGGTCACTTTTACATGAAGGAACAATTTAATGGTGATAGCAAAAAAAATTAAACTTTAAATATAGGGTTTAAGGTTTAATTGGATTTCTGAAAATAGTTAATAGTACAATCTTTAAAGTATACACATGAATATATATGAATATGTGTATATACACACACATATATACATATATATGAGTGTGTGTGTGTGTGTGTGTGTGAATTTTGCATCAGGGTATGAGCTGCTCTGAAAAAGAATGAAACAGGAAGAAATATTAGCAATATGAGGATGATTCATCAGTTGAATACTTAAATTTAAAGACTCCTGGAAGTTGTAGCAGCTGAAGATTTATAACAACCCAGGTCAAGACTCTGCAGGGAAGTAAGTAAGCCATTGGGCTGGGAGTAGATCAAGTGAGAATACAAGGCTGCCATGGACTCCAGGCCTTGAATGTCATTCAAGTGCTAGATTCACCACGTGTGCTCTCACCTCTGAACCTGTCCCCCTCTCTCAAGTCTGTGTTCCTTCTTGTACCTAACCATAGCTTGCATGTTAACTGGTACACACCTCCCAGATCCAACTGCACTTCTTGTATTTGCTCACCCCAATTATGTTTTCAACTCTAGCTTGGTTATTTGACCTAAATCATGATTGCTTGCTTTATTTGGTGAGTTTACATTGGATTATATTTGAAGCTCCTGAAATCTTTAGGGACTCAGGAGAACAGATCTAATTTCTTTGCTGGGTGACCAAAAGATTGCAAAATTTTTTATTTTCATCCCTGAGGATAAAAGGATAATTTGAGTAAATACAAAACAAGGAGAGAGTTGTATTCTCTGGGGGAAATTTAGCCAATTCAAGTGCTAACGTTTTTGAGTTATTTTAATTCTCAATTATATAGAATAAAAATATTTTTTAATTTCTTCTAGGACACTGGTTCTTGAGCTGTGAAAATTGATGTAAAATAAGATTGTTTTATAACTCTCAGTTCCCTACCAATGAAAATCAACGAAATATTCCACCTTCATCTCCCCTGACATGTCCCTTTCTTGCTTTTAATAACATTTCACTTTCTTAGTCTACTCTCCCTTTCCTCCCTATAATGTTCAGGATCCTACTGTTCTCCAAATATAGTCATTAGCAATGGTCCCATTCCCCGTTATTTCTCTCTAGTTTATTGTCCTTCACTCATCTTCTCTAGTCCTTTATCTTCTAACATCATCCCACTAGTGGGGGCTCAAATTTGTATTTTCATCTTTTCTAAAGTTCCAAACACCTATTTCCACTGCCTGTTTAGAGAGAGGAAGGGAGGGAGAAAGAGAAGGAGAGAAATATCAATGTGTGGTTGTCTCTTGTGCCCCCTTCTGGGGACCTGGCCCACAACCCAGGCATGTGCCTTTACTGGAAATTGAACCGGCGACCCTTTGGATGGCAGGCTGACACTCAATCCACTGAGCCACACCAACCAGGGCTATTCTAGTAGGATTCTAGCTGTCCTTCCTGCTACCATTCTTTTACCTTTCTAATTTACACTCTTTAGAGTTACCAGATAACTCTTCATGCATGGGTCTGACCACGTGCTATTATTCAGTCATATCCAAAGCAGTCAAGGCATTCCTTATAACCAAGCCTTCTGTAGGTCCAATAAAACTTTATCATCAAAAACAAGGTTAAAATGTCCTTAAGATCTTTAATGTTTATAAAAGAGATTTTAAATTGTGATAACTAAGACACTAACAATCATGCGGTATAATTCTGCAACGGTTTTGTTTTCTTTTACTAAAAAAATAAAAATAAAAAAAAAGGCCCTTCAACTGCTTGCAAGTTCATAAAATAGCAGTTACAAAAAGAACACATGATCTTCTACAAGCAAATTTACATGGTCCATGTCATGACAGTTAAAGAAGTATACAACTATTCTGTACAGAAGTTATCAGGAGAAACTTTGTTGAAAAGTCAACATTGGAAATGAGTCTAGAAAATTGTATTGCCTAGATAATAGAAGGACAGGCATTCCAAATGGGAGTTCATAGATCAGTTCTAAACCTAGAATAAGCATACTTGGTGTGCTTTAGGGAGAGAAGAAAGCATTAAGGGGAAACTTTAAAAAATTGTTTTATTGTTGTTCAAGTACAGTTGTCTGCATTTCCCCCCACCACTCCCCCAGACCCCAGCCATCCCCACCTCCCTCCCTCGATTCCACCCCCCATTGGTTTTGTCCATGTGTCCTTGATCATTCCTGAAAATCCTTCCCCTCATTTCCCCCATTATCCCCTCCCACCTCCCCTCTGGTTACTGTCAGATTGTTCTTAATTTCAATGTCTCTGGTTATATTTTGCTTGCTTGTTTTGTTGATTAGGTTCCACTTATATGTGAGACCATATGGTATTTGCCTTTCACTGTCTGGCTTATTTTTGACCAAAGCTAAAGATCTTGATTTAGGACTCATTTCTAATGAGGTTTTATAGGGTTGGATAGGCAAGATGAGGTCAGATAATGGGCAATTTCCAATGCTGGACTGAGGAATTTACACTTGATTTGAAAGGGTACAATAAAGAATATAAATTTTTAAGCAAGTAAATGGCATCATGTTAGAAATTTTATAAACACTTCTTTGGTGTATCAAAGTTTATTGTACAGTTTTATGTATCAGAAAGTTTACTGCTGAAAATGTGTTGGAAGTTGTAAATCTGTATGAAGATAAATACCTCGATTTGAAGAAATAATTACTAGAGACCATAAAGGAAATTTGGAAAATGTGGTGGGAGAGAATGGAGCTGCACAGAGAAAGCTCATTCAGGTGGGAGTGTGCCTTATTTCCATTTTTAGTCTTGGAATTAAAGCTGGATGTTCTGGTAAAAATGTCCTGTTGGCATTCTGTTTCCTGAAAATAAATACAGAGCTAATATTTGAAAATTTAGGGCAGAGATGCAAAATTTGCATGGATTAAGGTAGAAGTGAATATTTAAGCATTAGATGGAAGTGGATACATGCCTAAGAATGAATAGAGAAAATAGCTGAAGTTGAGCTATTTTCCTATGAATTGAGCCCTTTGGGTTAATATTCAAAATTTATAATGAACTTATACAACTCAACACCAGAAAACAAACAAAAAATCCATTAAAAGTAGGCAAAGGACCTGAATAGACACTTCTTTTTTTTCTTTATTTTTTTCTGCTTTCTTTTTTTTTTTTTTTTTTTTTTTTTTTAGAATTTATTTATTTATCTTTAGAGGGGAAGGGTAGGAGAGAGGGAGAGGGAGAGGGAGAGAAACATCAATGTACGGTTGCCTCTCGTGTGTCCCCTGCCGGGAACTGGCCTGCAACCCAGGCATGTGCCCTGACTGGGAATCGAACCGCGATACTCTGGTTCGCAGGCCCGTGCTCAATCCACTGAGCTACACCAGCCAGGGCTCTGCTTTCTTTTTTAAATTTTTATTTCAATTGCTGTTCTTCTACAGTTTTCTGTCTTTTACTCCCATCTCAGCCCACTGCCCCAGCCCTCCCCACCTCCCTCCCATTTCCACCCCCTTAGCTTTTGTCCATGTGTCCTTTATACTTGTTGCTCTAAACCCTTCCCCTTTTCCCCTGAGATTCCCTCCCCTTTCCCCTCTGGTGATTGTCAGCCTGTTCTCAATTTCAGTGTCTTTGGTTATATTATGCTTGTTTGTTTGTTTTGTTGATTAGGTTCCTGTTAAAGGTGAGATCATATGATATTTGTCCTTCACTGCCTGGCTTATTTCACTTAGCATAATGCTCTCCAGTCCCATCCATGCTGTTGCAAAGGGTAGGAGCTCCTTCATTCTTTCTGCTGCATAAATTCCATTGTGTAAATGTACCATAGTTTTTTTTTCATTTTTAAATATATTTTATTGATTATGCTATTACAGTTGTCCCATTTCTCCCCCATTATTCCCCCCACCCTCCACGCCCTCTCCCACCCACATTCCCCCCTTTAGTTCATGTCCATGTGTCATAAGTTCTTTAGCTTCTACATTTCCTATACTATTCTTGCCCTCCCCCTGTCTATTTTCTACCCACTATCTATGCTACTCATTCTCTGTACCTTTTCCCCCCTTTCCTCCTCCCATGCCCCTGTTGCTAACCCTCCATATGATCTCCATTTCTGTGGTTCTGTTCCTGTTTTAGCTGTTCATTTAGTTTGCTTTTGTTTTAGTTGTGGTTCTTAATAGCTGTGAGTTTGCCGTCTTTTCACTGTCATATTTTTGATCTTCTTTTTCTTAGATAAGTCCCTTTAACATTTCATATAATAAGGGCTTGGTGATGATGAACTCCTTGAACTTGACCTTATCTGAGAAGCGCTTTTGATCCATTCATTTACTGATGGGCATCTAGGTTGCTTCTAACACTTTGAATAGACTTCTTCAAAGAGGACACATAGATGACCAATGAGCATATGAAAAGATTCTCAGCATCACTAGTCATCAGAGAGATGCAAATTAAAACCACAATGAGATATCATTTCACACATGCCAGAATGGCCATCATCAATAAATCAAAAAACCAGTGTTGGTAAGGGTGTAAGAAAATGAAGACATTGTGCACTGTTGGTGGGATTGCAGACTTGCGCAGCCACTGTGCAAAACGGTATGGAATTTCCTCAGAAAAATAAAAATGGAACTGTCTTATGATCCATCCATTCCTCTTCTGGGTATACAGGGTGGGGCAACAGTAGGTTTACTGTTGTTCATATGGAAAATAATGCAATAATGAATAAATAACAGCATAAGAATAAACTGTGTTTTACTTACTCATAACCATAAACTTACTTTTTTGCCCTGTGTATCTAAAGAAATTCAAAACACTAATCTGAAAGAATATATGCATCTCTATGTTCATTGTGACATTATTTACAGTAGCCATGCTCTGGAAGCAACCTGAATGCCTACCAGTGGACGAGTAGATATAAAAGCTATGATGCATATATACAACAGAATATCACTTGGCCGTAAAAAGAACAAAATCTTACCATTTGTGACACTATGGGTAGACCCAGAGGATATTATACTAAGTCAAATAAGTCAGTCAGAGAAAGACAAGCACCATATGATCTCACTTATATGTGGAATATAAAGAACACTATATGCAAACAAAAGCAGAAACAGACTCATAGATACAGAGAACAGACTGATAGTTGCCAGAGGAAAGGAAGTTGGGGGACTGGGTTAAAAAGGTGAAGGGATTGAGAAGTACAGATATATTAAGAAGTTACAAAATACTCATGGGAATTTAAAGTACAGAAAAAGAAATATAGTCAATAATATTATAAGTATGTATAGTGCCAGTTGTATACTAGAAATATAAGGGAGAACCCTTTGTAAAGTATATGTTTGTCTAACCATTCTACCATACACCTGAAACTAATACAAAATCCTACTGAGTGTAAAAAATAAAAAGTTGAAAACAAAAGAAAAAAGAAAAAAATGAGCCCACTAGAGTTACACTTAGTGATTTCATTCCATCTGGATGGTAATGGAGGTTAATGTAATAATTTACCAAGACATAGCCTGTTTTGTTAGTTTAACGCTACACTAAACCAGGAAGTATAACCTTCTTTTCCACAATTCCCTTGGTATTCTTTGGCTCTTTAGAATTCCCTCATTCCTCTTTTGGGCAATGTGGAATACGAAAGGAAGAGGGAGAAGGGTAGGTGACAACTGTATTTCCTTCTTCTCTCCCACCTTATTCCCATATTCTGTTCTCATTGGACAGGAATGAATTCTTATTGTATTCATATATCAAGATCTGAGGTTTCAGTGTGTTGGGTGGTATATGACTTCAGTGGACAAACTCATCATCTTTTGCTTTTGCTTTTTGGTTTTCTAATCTGAAGACTGAAGATAATAGCCTGGCTTCTGCTTCACAGGGACTTAGCGAGGACGAATGAGGAAAACTCAGGAAGGCTCAGGGGATGTATGTCTATGGATATTTCACAGTAAAGTCAGGCAGCGTATTGTCTTTAGTTCCAGTGAAAACAGCCTACTGGGGATAAATTCAAAGTCTGTGGCATCTGTTGTCAATACAACATGACTCTTGATGCTGCAAAGGAATATGCTTTTGGAAGTTTTTAGAACTTAAATATTTTATGGCTATGGTGATGATGAGCTAATAATTATAAATAATAATTCTTTGCGTAAGATGTTTGTCTCCCTGATAATATCATTGTTCCCATACTAATTCTAAATTTTAATTAGCACGTGCTGTTTCTTTAAATTGGATGGAGGCAGAAGTCTGATAAGAAACATTCTGTCTTCATTTCTTTTTTGTTACAACCACTGTGTCACTGGCTTTTTTTCTTTTCTTGTTCCATCCCAAATCAGTCTTTTCTCTTCTTTCTTTCTTTCTTTCTTTCTTTCTTTCTTTCTTTCTTTCTTTCTTTCTTTCTTTCTTTCGCCTTCCTTCCTTCCTTCCTTCCTTCCTTCCTTCCTTCCTTCCTTCCTTCCTTCCTTCCTTCCTTCCTCTTTCCTTCCATTTCTTTCTTTAGACCTTTCTTATAATTATATGTTATTGATTATGCTATGACAGTTTTCCCAATTTTTTCCTTTTTGCCACCCTCCACCCAGCACACCCCCTGCTTCAGGCACTCCCCACACCATTGTTCATGTCCATGGGTCATGCATCTAAGTTCTTCAGCTACTCCATTTCCTACGCTGTACAACCCCATGGCTATTCTGTAACTACCTATTTGTGCTTCTTAATTCCCTCACCTTTTCAGCCATTCCCCTGTACCCCCTTCCAACCGGGCAATCATCAAAACACTCTCTGTATCCATGAATCTGTCTCTGTTCTTCTTGTTTGTTTAGTTTGTATTTTAAATTCAATTGTAGCTAGATATGCATTTATTACCATTTTATTGTTCATAGTTTTGAACTTCTTCTTTGTCTTAAATAAGTCCCTTTAATATTTGATATGATAATGGTTTGGTGATGATGGACTCCTTTAGTTTTTTCTTGCCTGGGAATCTCTTTATCTGACCTTTGATTTTAATGATAGCTTTGCTGGTAGAGCAATCTTGGCTGTAGGTCCCTGCTTTTCATGACTTTGAACACTTCTTGCCAAGCCTGTCAAGCCTGCAAAGTTTCTTTTGAGAAATCAGCTGACAGATTAATGGGAACTCCCTCGTAGCTAATTAATTTCTTTTCTCTTGCTGCTTTTAAGTTTCTCTCTTTATCTTTATCTTTAACCTTTGACATTTTAATTAATGATGTGTCTTGGAATGGTTCTCTTTGCATCCATCTTGTTTGGGACTCTGTGCTTCTTGGACTTGCACGTCTATTTCCTTCACCAAATTAGGGAAGTTTTCTTTCATTTTTTTTTCAAATAGATTTCCAATTTCTTGCTCTTTCTTTTCTCTTTCTGGCACTCTGGCACCCCTACAATGTGAATGTTGGAAAGCTTGAAGTGGTCCCAGAGTTTGCTTATTCTATTCTTGTTTTTTTGGGGGGGGGGTTCTTTTTTCTTCTTTTTGTTCTGATTCATTGTGTTTTGCTTCCTTATGTTTCTTTCAAATAATTAATTTGATTCTCGACTTTATTCACTCTATTTTTTTTTCTGTAAATTGTTTATTTCAATTAGTGCATTCTTTGTTTCTGACTGGATCTTTTTTATGCTGCTGAGGTACTCATTAAGTTCCTTGAGCATCCTCATAACAAGTGTTTTGAACTCTGCATCTGATAGATTGCTTAACTCCATTTAGTTTAGCTCTTTTTTTTGAACTTTGATCTTCCCAGAATCTTTGGGCCATGTTTCTTTGTCTCCTCATTTTGGCAACCTCCCTGTGTTTGTCTCTATGTACTAGGTAGAGCTGCTATGAGTCCTGTATGGGTAGTGTGGCCTAATATAGTAGGTGTCCTATAGGATCCAGTGGTACAGCCTCCCCTATCACCCAAGGTGGGTACTCAATGTGTACTCTTTGTGTGGGTTTAGAACACTATCCTCTTGTAGTTGATACTTGATTACTGTTGACGGATCAATGGAAGGGATTTAATCAGGCCAGTTAGCTGCAAGGGCTGGCTGTGACCACTGACCACCAACCTCTGCTCTCTGTGGAGGATCAGACGTGCAGGGGCAGGGTGGTGATTCTCTGATATGGTCTATACCTGTCCACTGGGTGCACAGGCTCTGGGTTTTCCCAGGTGGTGCAGGCCAAGGTCAGCCCCTATCTGTTTTTTGCCCAGGGTCACCCTGCCTGAGCTATAAAGCTATGTGAGATGGCTACTACTTGTGCTGGGCTTGGAGCTTCCCAGGTGAAGCCAAGCTATGAATCTAGGTTGTTTGCTACTAATGCCAGGTCTGGGACCACATAGCAAGTGGTACAGGGGTCTCACTGAGGCTGGCTGTTGCTTTTTTTTTTTTTTTTTTTTCAGGATTTAGTAACTTGGGAAGTATGAGCCAAGATCAGACATTCATATGGAAAAGCAGCTTGGGTGAGCCCATAACTTGTGTAGGATGGAATCTCTAGGGATCTCCAGGGTGGAGCAAACAGTGTTAGCTAAGTTGATGGAGTCTCAGATATGGCACCTGTCTGCTGGCGCTGTGGTTCTGTGGCTCTATGTGGGGAGAGTTCAGAAAAGGGAAAATGGCTTCTACTCATCTTTCTGTGCCCCCAGCACTTGCCTTCATGCCAGATACTTCATTTCCACACTGTATGCCACTGGTTCCTTTCAAGCTGCTACCCCAGTGTTGGAGCTTAGAGGGAGTGAGTCTAAATAAGTCCATGTGTGTGTTCTTTAAGAGGAAGAGGAACTGCTTGGGACTCTAGAAGTTTCTTCCACCAACTCAGTCCCCGCTCATTGTGCAGCCAGAAGTTGTGGGGATTTACCTTCCCGGTACTGGAACCCTGGGTTGAGGAACATGGTGTTAGGCTGGGACTCCTGGCTCCCAAGGTATCCCTCCCGGATTCATATCCAACTCATGTGGGTGTGGGACCAGCCTGTTCCGCATCTCTGCCTCTCCTTCCATTCTGGGTGGATGTCATTTCTTTAATTCTGTAGTTGTCAGACTTTTATTCAGCTCAATTTCTGACAGTTCTGAGTGATAGTTGTTCTATATGTTATTTGCAATTTTGATGTGGTTGTGCCAGGAGGTGAGCTGTGTATACCTATGCTGCCATCTTGACCAGATGTGTCCCCACATTGATTTTTCAAGAGAAAAATTTGCCAGGTAGCTTTCGAACCCAAAGAGAAACTGGCAAATGATAAGACTCCTGTTGTTACTTCCACTGTGATTTTAGCACAATCCTCTGAGAGTGGTTGTACCATATGTGAGAATACAGTGACCCATACGGAAATTTCAAAAAAATTAGACCATTCCGATAACAAAGCCTTCTTAATCCTGTAATCAGTGACCATTTGAAAAGAACAAGTGTGCAATTTAGATTGTCCCTGGAGACTAAAATACCAAGGTGGTAATTTTAGATCTGCAATATCTTCCCATAAATTATACAATAATAACTTTTTAAAACCTGATGCAGAATATTTTTTTATTTCTCTTTGGCAGGAACATGGTGAATCAATAATTATAGTTGTTGATAAGGTACAGAAAAAACCTAGCACATAGAGTAACATCTATGTTTTAGCCCTTTCATTCAAATATCCTTTTTTTGTCAAAGGCATTTTTAGTTATGAAGGAGGCACTATCA
Organism: Glossophaga mutica; assembly: GCA_039655065.1. Taxonomy (NCBI): domain Eukaryota; kingdom Metazoa; phylum Chordata; class Mammalia; order Chiroptera; family Phyllostomidae; genus Glossophaga; species Glossophaga mutica. The sequence continues at coordinate 84,658,221 of CM077304.1, forward strand.
GGAAATAGAAAGAACCTAAGCAATAAGTTAGTCCTGGATTTAAATTCCCATTTAGCCACTTTCTAGTTTTGTGGCCTTGAACAAAATATTTAATGTGATTTTTATTTAGTTAGTGCAGACTAAGTAAATGTGCTTGTCACTTGGCAAGTGCCAAGTAAAAAGGGAGTATCCCTTTGCTTGGAGATATGAAAGTTCATATGACATTTTTTCTCTTAATAATACTCCATTTTAGAGCCTCAGCTAGTGAAACCATCTCAGAATAACAGAGCTAAGTGAAAAAAATCAATGGTTGTTTTATTGGAATAGCTGAAATCACACAGCTGGTGATTTTTGGTGAGTTGATCTTTAAAAAAGATAATGGAAAACTATGAACTGGTAAAAGGCTCACCATATGGGGCTACTTAGTTCTCAAACTGGGTTCTGAATTATCTAGGTTATCCTAAAACCATTCTGGCTTTCAGGGTTTTTTAAGAACCACAGAAATTCTGTATTGGTTTATAGGTAGATACCTGTCCACATAAAGCACTTGGCACAGTACTACTCAACAAAAGATTTCCTCCTCCCACCCCCTTGCTCCTCCTCATCCTCTCAAACTAGTTCTAGTTCACATTCAAGAAAGAATATTTCTCTTTGTGACTGGTTCTTTCTATTATTATTTAAGTAATACATAGCAAGGCATTCAAAGACTTTTTTTGCTTTGTTACTTATTCAGTTAAGTAATTGATCTTTGGGCTTAAATTGTCTTGTTGGTAGTAGATCACTGGTTCTCAAATGGGGGTACCTGAACTTGGACTTCATTAGAATCTCCTGGCACATATATTTGAACTATACATTTCTAAGCCTTACCTCAGTCTACTGAATCTTTGGGGTTGGGGTCAGGGTAGTTAACAAGGTACACAGGTGATTCAGATATAGGGCTGGATTTAGGAACCAGTGGAGTCTTTCTATATCTTCCCTTCTTACAAATTCTAAGTCTCTATCAAATTCTTGATTTTTCAATTAGGTTTTTAAGTATTATAGTGATGTTATTCTCTCAGCCTTCTGTTTTAGGGTCAGTCAGGCCACAGGAGACAATTTTGTGAATGAAGTTGGCATTGAATTATCTCTTTGAGTGGCCTCCAACTTTTTAATATAGTAATTCTTCCTCAGTTCTTAAGAAAGACAGATTAACTTTGAAGAGTTGTGGTTTGAGGTTCCCTTGAATATGTAAGTATTGACACCTTCAATGGAAACCTTCACACAGGTGGTATCACTTCTATTAATGATACAAGGACTCTACTTGATTTAAAGCTTGTTCCAATTTTATATACATGTGAACAATTGCTTTTCAATTGCCTTTGGTTAAAAATATATGTTAATTTATTTGGGCTACAGATTCTATCCTATTGACCTTACATATGCTATGGTATTAATTTTTGAGCTCTCAATATGAAAGGAACACAAATGCATTGTAGAATATTTAGAAAGTATACGCAATTATAAGGAGAAAAACTGAAATCACCTATAATTTCATACTCAGAAAAACACTCATGATTTTGATGCAGTTTTTTTTTCTGTTATATACTCACATAGGTATATGCAAAAATAAATGTTTAGGATAATTTGTCAAATATGTAATTTTAACCCTTTTTCTCTCACTAATGTTTTGTTATGATCATTTTCTCATATTATTGAAATTTCTTCAAAACCAAACAATTATAATAGCTATATACTATTCCCACAGTATACATAGACTATCATTTTTGCATTCACGTCAATTTTTATGTGTAGATTGTTTCTAACTTATTGTTCTTATAATCATTCTATAATGAGCATTTTTAGAAAAGATTCTAATTTAATTTTCTTACTATTTTCTTTTAGAGAAGAATTATTAACAAAAATGGTCTGGATTATGTAAGGTTTAGATGTATTACAAAATACTTTTCAGAAAAAATTAAAAATTAACACGAGGGACCGAATAGTAGTTTTTTATACTACTTTTCTTCTTCTTCTTCTTCTTTTTTTTTTTTTGCTGGTACAGATATAATTTTTATTTTAATTGTTGATCTTGTACAGTTTTCTGTCTTTTACTCCCACCCCAGCCCGCCATCCTAGCCCTCCCCACCTCCCTCCCGTTTCCACCCCCCATAGTTTTTGTCCATGTGTCCTTTATACTTGTTCCTGTAAACCCTTCCCCTTTTCCTCTGAAATTCCCTCCCTTCTCCCCTCTGGTCACTGTCAGCCTGTTCTCAATTTCAGTGTCTTCGGTTATATTATGCTTGTTTGTTTGTTTTGTTGACTAGGTTCCTGTTAAAGGTGAGATCATATGGTATTTGTCTTTCACTGCCTGGCTTATTTTGCTTAGCATGATGCTCTCCAGTTTCATCCATGCTGTTGCAAAGGGTAGGAACTCCTTCTTTCTTTCTGCTGCATAGAATTCCATTGTGTAAATGTACCACAGTTTTTTGATCCATTCATTTACTGATGGGCATCTAGGTTGCTTCCAACACTTGGCTATTGTAAATTGTGCTGCTATAAACATAGGGGTGCATAGGTTCTTTTGGAGTGGTGTTTCAGGGTTCTTAGGATATAATCCAAGCAGTGGAATTGCTGGGTCAAAAGGTAGATCCATTTTTAGTTTTCTGAGAAAATTCCATACTGTTTTCCATAGTGGTTGTACCATTCTGCACTCCCACCAACAGTGCACTAGGGTCCCCTTTTCTCCACAACCTCTCCAACACTTGCTGTTTGTTGCTTTGTTTATGATGGCCATTCTGACTGGTGTCAAGTGGTATCTCATTGTGGTTTTAATTTGCATTTCTCTGATAGCTAGCAATATCAAGCATCTTTTCATGTGTCTCTGGATCCTCTGTATGTCCTCCTTGGAGAAGTGTCTGCCCACGTCCTTTGCCCATTTTTTAATTGGGTTGCTTGTCTTCTTAGAGTGGAGTCATGTAAGTTTTTTATATATTTTGGAGATTAAACCCTTGTCTGAGGTATCATTGGCAAATATGTTTACTACTCTTCTTTAATGGAGTTCTTATCATTAAAAAAACAACACACACACACACACACAAAAAAAAAAAAAACAAACAGAAAACATTTCTAATGGAAATATTTGTTACTTTAACTTCTTTTCTTTAAATATTAGTGAACTCGAATGTTCTCCATAAGATTTTTTTAGCCAATTGTATTTCTTTTTATTTATTTTTAGTTTTTAAATTTAAATTGTATTTTATTGTTTATGCTGTTAGAGATGTCACAGTTTTTACCCCTTTGGCCCCCTCCACCCAGCCCCCCACCACTCCCTTAGGCTATCCCCATATCATTGTCCATATTCACGAATGATTCATATATCTTCCTTGGGTATTCCCTGTAGCTTCTTTCCACTAGTTCCCCCCTCCCTTCTTACAGCCGTCAGTCTGTTCCATGTTTCTATGCCTCTGATTCTATTTAGCTTATTAGCTAATTTTCTTTTTCATTAAATTCCACAAATAAGTGAGATCTTATGGTATTTATCTTTCACTGACTGGCTTATTTTACTTAGTGTAATAGTGTCCAAGTCCATCCATGCTGTCACAAAGAGTAAGAGTTCCTTCTTTTACTGAAGCATAGTATTCCATCGTGTAACTGTACCACAGTTTTTTTATCCACTCCTCTACTGATGGGAACTTAGGCTGTTTCTAGATCTTGGTTATTGTAAGTAATGCTGCTATAAACCAGAGGGTGCATATATTCTTTTGAACTGCTGTTTCAGAATTCTTAAGATATATTCCCAAAAGTGGAATCACTGGGTCAAAAGGCAGTTCCATTTTTAATTTTTTGAGGAAACTCCATACCGTTTTTCACAGTGGCTGCACAAGTCCACCTTCCCACCAATAGTGCACTGGGGCTCACTTTTCTCCACATCTTCTCTAGCACTTGTTATTTGTTGATTTATTGATGGTAGTTATTTTAGCAGGTGTGATGTGATGTGATATCTTATTGTGGTTTTAATTTGCATCTCTCCGATGATTAGTGATGTTGAGCATTTTTTTATGTCTATGGGCCATCTGCATGTCCTCCTTGGAGAAGTGTCTATTTAGGTCCTTTGCCCATTTTTAAATTGAATTGTTTGTCTTCCTTCACCAAAGAACTACTAGACCTAATAAATGAATTCAGCAAAGTGACAGGATACAAAATTAATACTCAGAAATTGATGGCATTTTTATATAACATGATGAACTATCAGAAAGAGAAACTAAGAAAACAATATCAGTTACTATTGCAACAACAACAAAAAATAAGATACCCAGGAATAAATTTAATGAAGGAGGTGAAAGACCTGTACTTGGAAAACTATAGGACACAGAATAGAGAAATTGAGGAAGAAATTGAGGAATAAATGGAAATATAGACCATGTTCATGGACTGAAAAATTATCATCATTAAAATATCCATACTACACAAAGCAATCTGTAGATTCAACACAATTCCTATTAAAATACTAATGACATATTTCACAGGTCTAGAACAAATATTCCAAAAATTTATATGGAACTAAAAAGACACTAAATAATTTCAGCAATGTTTTAAAATTATTATTCTATTATAGTTGTCTCATTTTTCCCTCATTATCCTCCTCCACCAAGCCCACCTCTAACCTCAGCAATCTTTAGAAAGAAGAATAAATTTGGAGGGATCTGATATCCCTCCATATCTCATATCAAACTATACTACAAGGCCACTGTAGTCAAAACAGCCTGGTGCTGGCATAAGAACAGGCATATTGATCAGTGGAAGAGAATAGAGAGCCCAGAAATAAACCCACACCTTTATGGTGAATTAATATTTGACAAAGGAGTCAAGGGCATACAGTGGAGTAAAGATGGTCTCTTCAATACATGGTGCTGGGAAAACCAAAATCATACATGAAAAAAAAAAAAAGAAACTAGACCTCCAAATTACACCATACACCAGAATAAATTTAAAATAGATAAAAGAATTAAATGTAAGTCATGATACCACAAAATTTTAGAGAAAAACATAGGCAATAAGGTTTCAGATATCCCATGCAGCAATATTTTTGCCAATATATCTCCTTGGGCAAGAGAAACAAAGGCCAAATAAACAAATGGGACTACTTCAAATTCAAAAGCTCCTGGAGGGAACACACTGTATGGGAGAACACATTTGCTATTATACATCTGAGAAGAGTTTAATTTCCAAAATATATAGAGAACTTATATAACTCAACAATAGGAGGCCAATTATGTTTGTTGTACTATAAATTGTCTCATATTTTTTCCTATCTTTATTAAAATATCAATGCTTTTCCTTACTGATTTATAAATGCTTTCTCTATATTAATCATATCGACTTTTAATGTCATATTGTTTGCAAATATTTTCTGTATGGCTGGGATTTTTAATCCACTTGTGATGATGACTCCATTTTTAAAGTTGTCAGTAATATTATGGCACCATAATGAAGACTTATCCATGGTGAAAAGGAAAAGGTGGAAAATTTAGATACTGCATATCTTTGGTACATTTTAAATATGTTTGTTCGATGCCCACAGCATGTCTTTTCACAAACATATGCCTCACAGAGTTAGAAAAATCTTCATGGATTGTCTCACCTTCTCCTTCCCATTTGTCTGGTGTGGAGATCAAGGGGAAGTAGGGCATGCCATATCTTTGCATGGCAAGCACTATTTTGTATATCATTTTCTCAGAAAAGAAAAAGAGACATTACATTCTTCCTCTGATTATGAATATAGTAATAATCCTGGGTCCTCTCAAAGTCCTATTAAATAAGAATTTCTAGAGGTAGAGCTTGAAATCTGTATTTTAACAAGTTCCACTGCTTATTTTTGAAGCCTTTTAGTTTTAGAACTACTGGTTCTAGGGTGTTCAGATGATAGTGGTGAATTTTATGTCACAATAATAACTTCAATTTTCTTCCTTTCAGTGCTCAGGTACTCAATTTACATTATATTAGATTGTACTCTTTATTTGTTGGTGTATAAAAGTTGTTAAGTGTCAGGAATCTGAAGTTAGACTTAAACTTGTTCAAGGTAGAAAATGTTAACACTTTTCATTTTTTTAATCTCCTTAAACCACTTTGCATAATGCTGCAAAAATTACTGCTTCATTGGGATTCAGAGTGCCAAGGATACTGAGATAATCTACTATTTTAAAAATATAAAGCCTATTTCTATTAGGAAATGGAGGCAGCGATTTTTAAATGTCTAAAAGTTTTTCAAGTTTTATAGTTTTGGATTTACTGGTTTTTTTTTTTAAGCTTCTGAATGATGAATCTTGACAGATACTACTTCAGTGGTATTTTAAAAATTATTTCTATAAGATTATTTGTTTTTTCATTTTATTATTATTTTATTTTTTAATTACAGCTTGCATTGAACATTATTTTATATTAGCGTCAGATGTATATCACAGTGGATAAACATTTATACACTTTACAAAGTGTTTCCCTCTGGTGATTCAGGTGCCCGCCAGGCACCGCTGACAGTCGCCACAGCATTGTGGACTGCGTCCCCTGTGCTTTACCTTGCACCCCCAGTGCTTATTTTGTAACTACCAGTTAGCACTTTTTAATGACTTCATCCCTCCCCCTGGCATCTGTCAGAATTCTCTATAAGTCTGTTTCTATTTATTTTGTTTATTTTGTTAGATTCTGCATATAAGTGCTATCATATGTTATTCATATTTCTATGTCTGGCTTATTTCACTGAGCATAACACCCTCTAGGTTCATCCTGCTGTCAACAATGGTAAGATTTCGTTCTTTTTTATGGCTGAGTAATATTCCATTGCATATAGGTACCACAGATTTTCTATCTGCTCTATAAGACATTTTAGAGGCATCCCTTTGGTAGCAGAGAAATGTGAGATAATAAATTAAAATCTTTTTATTCCCTATAATTCAGCAAGAATTTATTGAGAACAGTACCTAGTCAGAGAGTATCAAGAAAATCTGCTTTAATCTGCAGTGTACCTAGCTCTGGGAACTATGAACCTATTGCTGGGGGATAGAGCTGCAGGAGAGGAACACACTTTCCTCTACCCTCGAGGTTCTTTTGGCTGGTCTAATAATCAAATAGACATGAGACAGATTAGCAAGAGAAAATAGCCAAATTTAATACATACATCTGTATGGGAATCCCACATATATGAGAGAATCAGCAACCCTACAAGCACAAGAGGTTCAGAGATAGAAAGGGAATTGAGGTATGTCACACATCCTGAGCTTGGGATGGAGAAATGTACCTTGGGGACTTCAACGACTCATTGCAGAATGATAAGAAGAACAGAAGTTTAGTAAATAGAAGTTTTCCTGCCCTATAGATAGGCCAACAGCAATAAAATTTGATAATCTGTTATTGGCAAGGCCCCTAATTCAAATTATTTTAGGTAGTAAAAGGGAGGAATGGAAGTTTCCCTTGAGCTTGTGAGTAAAGTTGCCTTTAGCTCTAAACAATCACATACCACACAAGCACATCTTAGGGTGACTCATTATAGACCCCCACAGAACACAGCCTTGATTCTTGAAAAGCTTGTACTTAATTTTTGGTGTTGTTTTATATATATATATATATATATATTTCATTTTCTATAATTATATACAATAATTATATTTGTGAAGAATTTGCATTGCTCTTGTCTACTTTAATAATACTATTGCTGATTTACAATTGTATAAAATTTTTTTAAATTTATTATTTATTTATCTTTTTAGAGGGGAAGGGTAGGAGAGAAGGAGAGGGAGAGAAATATCAATGTACGGTTGCCTCTCGTGTGTCCCCTGCCGGGAACTGGCCCGCAACCCAGGCATGTGCCCTGACTGGGAATCGAACCGCGATCCTCTGGTTCGCAGGCCCGCGCTCAGTCCACTGAGCTACACCAGCCAGGGCACAATTGTATAAAATTTAATGCTATTTTCAAAGCATGCATAGTCTTAGGGGAGCTTTATAAACTTACTGTACTATCAACAGTTAATTGTTACTGAGTGCAATTCTTCAGGCCTGATTTTGAGTTTACCATGGCTTCTCTCACTGGATTGTCACAACAGTGCTATGAGGTAGGCTGTAATCTCCCATTAATCAAGCATGAATTTAGAGCTGAACAAAGTTTAGTAATTTAAATAACAAGACCAGATTTTATTTATTTTTAAAATAATTTTTAAAAATATTTTATTTATTTGTTATTTAGAAAGAGGGGAAGGGAAGGAGAAAGAGAGAGAGAAACATCAGTGTGTGGTTGCCTCTCATGTGTCCTCCATTGGGGGCCCAACCTGGCCTGCAACTCAAGCATGTTCCCAGACTGGGAATCAAACTGGCAACCTTTTGGTTTGCAGGCTGATGCTCAATCCACTGAGGCACATCAGCCAGGGCACAAGACCAGATTTTAGAACCAGGCAGTCTGACTTGAGATCCCATAGTCTTAACCATCACACATACTACCTTTGTTATGTTACCACACTCAAGGAGTTTGTTTGCCTAAGCATATCAAAGCCCAATAAGACCTGAACAGGAATTTGCAGCAAAAAAAGTGAAGGTTTATTTAAGGAAATAGTGCCAAGCCTGGACATACAGGTGAGCTAATGCTTTACAACCTGACTCTTCAATGGCCTGCATGGGAAAAGATTATATACTAGACAAATTTTTAATCATGGTAACTAATGGAGTTGAGGTCATGGGCTCCACTGATTGGTTAATTGGTGGGGCCCAGGGTAGGGAGTAAGTTGATCATGTATCAGGTCCTGATGTCTGTCTTGTTTCATAAGAGTGTGGTTGATAGGGTGGTTCTACTTTCAGGGCGCTAGGGCTGAAACACAACTGAAGCCAAGATATTATCTTTGGTTTGATGGAAAACTTTGTTTTTGTGGTCAACAGACCTGAGGCTTTGTTCCTAAGACTATTTGATGCAGACCAGAATCTGATGTTCTAAGGACTTAATTAAGGAAGGGAGTGGATGTGTAGATATGCAAAGGTGGAGGAATCTGGTTGAAAAGAGGCAAGTAAGTCATGGTTCTGTTAGACTGGGCAAGGCTAGTTTGGATTAAGGGAAAAGTCATATTAAAGAAATGAAATTTCTGTGTGGTTACACCAGCAACATAGGTAATAGTAAAATAATCAGACAGAGAAGGAAATTCTTGTCAAACTATTTATATTGCTCAGATAGAAAGGGGCATATTTGTTGAACTTGCTAGCATTGCTCAGTAGAATACTTCCTGTGGGTGAATATAAGCTCTGAATAGTAATCAAACAGTGGTTAGATGGTGAAGAGAGAGAGAAGGACAGGAGCACAGGAAAGCCAGATTAAAAAAAAATGATGCAATATATAAGGAATTTACTTTGAGCAAGAACATGAGAGAGAAAAAACCCCAAAATTACAAACACCTCTCAAGAACTCAGAATTAAATGCCTTGATATAAGAAGGGCATTTAACTTACTGGTACAGAGTGGGTCTGACCTAGAGTGAGGGACACAGAAGAGAATTTAGGAAACTACTAGAACTTTGATTTATCAATGATAATTAAAAATTTTAAATTCGATCTTCTTGGCAGATGAAATTAGAAACTGATGTTATACCCAAAACTATGATCTTTACTTTTAGTTATATGTCTTTGAATGGATGATAAATGTTTTAGAGGTCTCAAAGATTTTGTTTTAAAATGTAATTGTTCCAAAAGAGATCCAAGAGGGCAAAAGAGTAAGTGGAAGTGATACTAACAGCCTCCCAGGACCAATCTGGAATTACAACTAAATTGTATAACCAAGGACAGACAGAGGAAACTACTTTACCACAATGAGACTGGTTGGAAGTATGGAGGAGATGCAAAAGGACTGGCTGGGCTCCCATGGGCAGCAGCTGAAGTGCTGAAGGGATATTTCAGCAACTCGGGTCGGTGGGGGGGGGGTCCCCTGAGAAGTGTGGCATCTAAACCACAAGCTGGGCTCCCCATCCTACAGCACCAAAGCCAGAAAAGAACAGAGATAACATCCAGCTGTGAAGAGCAGCAGGGTTTCTGTTTGTCAGGGAGAGAGAGCAGAGATGCAGAGAGCCTCTTAAATGGCCATATCACAAAATTTTATCTCTAGCTACTTACTCTGGGTTCCAGCAGAGGAAGGATGGAGTGGTCTAGAGACACTTGAAGGGAATGTGGGGTTGGTGGCTCTGGGAAGAGAACTGAAGGGACAGCTACCAGTATCCCTGTGCTGTGTTCCCCATATTGCAGAAACTGTCTTTCTCAGGCAGAGCAAGTAGCATCAGCCTGAGGGGAAGCAATAGCCCTACCCTCAGAAATTACTCTGCCCCATCCTGTGGTGCTTAAGTGGGGCTGCTGATTACAGCTTGATTAGCTTAACAACTAATCACCCTAATATCTGATTAGTTTAACAAATAAGGCAGAAAATACAAAGAAGGAGCCAAAATGGGAAGACAAAGAAACAGACCCCAATTGAAAGAACACTAAAATTCTCCAGAAGAACTACATGAAATGGAAGAAAGCAATTCATCCAATAGAGAATTTAGAGTAATGATTATAAGGATACTCAGCAGCATGAAAAAAGACATAGAAACCATAAAAAAGGACCAGTAACAAATAAAGATTGCAATATCTGAAATAAATAGTACACCAGCAGGAATAAACAGTAGGTTAGATGAAGAAGAGAATCAAATCAGTGATTTGGAAGACAAGGTAGAAAAAGAAGACCCAGGCAGGGCAGTGAAAAGAAAAAACAAATTCAAAAAAAAAAAATGAGGAGAGCTTAAGAAACATTTTGGACAAGTAGAAGCAAAACAACATCTGCATCAAGGGAATACCAGAAGGGGAAAAGAGTGAGCAAGGGATTGAAAACCTATTTGAAGAAATAATGACTGAAAACTTCCCTAATCTGGTGAAGGAAAAAGACACACACATCCAGGAAACTCAGAGAGTCCCCAAAAAGTTGGACCCAAAGAGGCCTACAGTGAGACACATCATAATTAAATTGACAAGGCTAAAAGACAAGCAGAAAATCCTAAAAGCCACAAGAGAATAGCAGGTAGTTTCCTACAAGGAAGCACCAATTAGACTGGCATCTGATCACTCAGCAGAAAAACTTCCAGCCAAAGGGAGTGGCATGTACTGTTGAAGTTGACAAAAAGCAAGGACCTACCACCAATATTACTTTACCCCACAAGGCTATCATTTGAAATGGAAAGAGAAATAAGGAGCTTCTGAAACAAGAGATAGCTAAAGGAGTTTGTTAACATCAAACCAGTACTGCAACAAATGTTAAAGGTCTTTGTTTAAGAAGAAGAAAAAGAGAAAGAAAAAATGAGGAAAACAGTCTAACAATAAAATGGCACCAAATACGTATGTAACAATAATCACCTTAAATATAAATGGTTTAAATATTCCAACCAAAAAAGATAGGGTAGCCTAATGGATAAGAAAACAGGATCCATATATATGCTGCCTCCAAGAGATCCACCTCAAATCGAAAGATATACAAAGACTAAAAGTAAAGGGATGGAAAAAAATATTCCATGCAAATGGAAAAGAAAAAAAAAACTGAGGTAGCAATACTGATATTTGACAAAATAGACTTTAAAACCAAGGCTATGTTAAGAGACAAAGAAGGACACTATATAATGATAAAGGGAACAATCCACAAGAGGATATAACCCTAGTGAACATTTATGTACCCAACATAGGAGTACTTAAATATGTAAAGCAAATCTTGATGGACATAAAGGGAGAGATCAACAAAAACACAGTCATAGTTGAGGATTTTAACACCCTGTTGACTTCAATGGATAGATCTTCCAGACAGAAAATCAAAAAGAGATAGTGGCCTTAAAGACACACTGGATCAAGTGGATTTAATTGATATCTTCAGAACTTTTTATCCCAAAGCAGTAGAATAAACATACTTTTAAAGTATGCACATGGAATGGTTTCTAGGATAGAACACATGTGGGGACACAAAATAAGTCTCAATAAAATTAATAAGACTGAAATCATATCAAGCATGTTCTCTAAACACAATACTATGAAACTAGAAATCAATCATAAGAAGAGCACTGAAAAATACACATAGACATGAAAGCTAAATAACATGTTATTAAATAATGAGTGAGTCAACAATGAGACCAAAGAAGAAATCAAAAGATACCTTGAAACAAATGAAAATGAGGACACAACACTCCAAAATCCATAGTACACTAGGAAAACAATACTAGAGGGAAATTTATAGCATTACAGGCCTTTCTCAAAAAACAAGAAAAAGCTCAAATAAGTGATCTAAATTTACACTTAAAAGAACTTGAAAAAGACAACAAACAAAACACAAAGTAAGTAGAAGGAAGGAAATAATAAAGATCAAAGCAAAAATAAATGAAATAGAGTCTAGAAAAATACAAAAGATAATGAATCCAAGAGCTGGTTCTTTGAAAAGATAAAAAAAGATTGACAAATCTTTAACCAGAAAAAAAAAGAGAAGACTCAAATAAATAAAGTCAGAAATAAAAGAGGAGAAATAACAACTGATACCAAAGAAATACAAAAAGATTCTAAGAAAATATTATGAACAACTATATGCTAAAAAACTGGACAACCTGGAGGAAATGGATAAATTCCTAGAAACATACAATCTTTACAAACTAAATCAGGAAGAATCAGAGAATCTGAATAGACAGATTACACCTAGTGAAACTGAAGCAGTAATATAAAAATATTTTCCAAAAAGCCAATGCCCTGGACTGGGTGGTCCAGTGAATTTTACCAAGCGGTCTGAGAACTAACACCTTTTCTTCTCACACTATTTTATAAAATTCAAGAAGAGGAAAGGCTCCCAAATTCATTTTATGAGGCCAGCACTAACCTAATTCCAAAACAAGATAAAGACATGACAAAGAAAGAAAATTTTAGAACAATATCCCTGATGAACATAGATGCAAAAATCCTCAAAATAGTATGAGCAAACTGAATACAGCAGTGCATCAAAAAATCATACACCACAATGAAGTGGCATTTATTCTGGGATTGCAACGTTGGTACAACGTTCTGAAATCAATAAATGTGATTCACCACATAAACAAAATGAAGGCTAAAAACCACATGATCATCTCAATGATGCAGAAAAAGTATTTGATAAAATCCAGCACCCATTTATGATTAAAACACTCAGCAAAATGGGAATAGAGTGAACATACATAAACATAATATAGGCCATATATGACAAACCCTTTACCAGCATCATACTCAATGGGCAAAATCTACAACCATTCCCCTCAACATCGGGTACAAGAAAGGAATGTCCACTTTCACCTCTATTATTAAATGTCGTACTGGAAGTCCTAGCCACAGCATTCAGATAAGAGGAAGAAATAAAAGGCATCCAAATTGGAAAGGAAGAAGTAAAACTGTCTCTATTTGTAGATGACATGATATTGTACATCAAGAACCCTAAAGATTCCACCAGGAAAGTCCTAGAACTGATAAATGAATTCAGCGAAGTAGCAGGATACAAAATTAATGTCCAGAAAATCAGTTGCATTATGAATGCCAATAACAAATGAACAGAAAGGGAAATTAAGAAAACAATCCCATTCATAATTGCCTCAAAAAGAATAAAATATCTAAGAATAAAGCTAACCAAGGACATAAAAGACCTGTACATGGGAAATTATAAGACACTTAAAGAAATTGAAGATACAAATAAGTGTAAGCATATACTGTGTTCATGGATTGGAAGATTTAACATCATTAAAATGTCCATATTACCCAAGCAATCTATAGATTCAGTGCAATTCCTATCAAGATCCCAATGGCATGGTTCACAGAACTAGAACAAATATTTCAAAAATTTATATGGACTTCCGGCCAAGATAGAGGTGTAGGTGGATACACTGTGCCTCCTCTCACAACCAAAATTAAGGACAACAAATAGTTAGAAACAAGAAAACAATCAGAACTGATAGAAAAATTGAACTGTACGGAAGTCCAACAACCATTCATCCAGACTGGTAAGAGGGGTGGAGTCACAGCAGCAAACAGTGGAGGTTGGCAGACCTGGGCATGCAGGCAGCAGTGTCTGGCAGTTCCCAGGAGTACAGAGGGTGGCTAACAGACCCCAGGCACACAGCGGGCAGCTATCAGACCCCAGGTGCACAGGCAGCGGCTAGCAGACCCCAGGCACAGGGTGGCAACTGTGCAGACCCATTGAGGCCGCACAAGGCAGCTGGCTGACCAGGTGGTCCCACATTCCCGCACAGATAATCCAGGCAAAGGGGAAGCGGTGGAAGGGACTAGAACCCGAAAGAGAGTGGAGCAAGCACCATTGTTCCCTCTCAGATCCTGCCCCCACATACAGCATCACTACCCAGTGACTGGGCTGCCCCGCCCTGGGAAACACCTAAGGCTCTGCCCCTCACTACACAACAGCTGTGACCAAAAAAAAAAAAAAAAGAGAAAGAAAGAAAGAAAGAAAGAAAGAAAGAAAGAAAGAAAGAGGAAAAGGAAAAAAAACCAACAAAAATGGCTTAAACTGGAGAACAAATCAAAGCTCCGGAGCCAATTCATCTAAGCGACCAAGAGATAGCCAACCTATCAGATGCACAGTTCAAAGCCCTGGTGATCAGGATGCTCACACAATTGGTTGATTTTGCTCACAAATTAGATGAAAAATGCAGCCTACAGTACGTGAAATGAAGGAAAACTCATGGGGAACCAATAGAGGTGGGAGGAAAACTGTGACTCAAATCAATGGCATGGACCAGAAGGAAGAAACAAACAACCAAACAGAAAACAAGAAAGAAATAAGAATTCAAAAAAATGAGGAGAGGCTTAGGAACCTCCAAGACATCTTTAAACATCTCAACATCCAAATTATAGGGGTACCAGAAGGTGAAGAAGAAGAGCAACAAGTGGAAAACTTATTTGAACAAATAATAAAGGAGAACTTCCCCAATCTGGCAAAGGAAATAGACTACCAGGAAGTCCAGGAAGCTCAGAGAGTCCCAAAGAAGTTGGACCCAAGGAGGAACACACCAAGGCACATCATAATTACAT
The DNA here is from genome assembly GCA_039655065.1 of Glossophaga mutica. Taxonomy (NCBI): domain Eukaryota; kingdom Metazoa; phylum Chordata; class Mammalia; order Chiroptera; family Phyllostomidae; genus Glossophaga; species Glossophaga mutica. The sequence goes on from CM077304.1 coordinate 84,673,262, forward strand.
TAGTCAAGATTAAAATGGAGGGAAGAATTCTAGAAGCAGCAAGGGATAAGGGGACAGTCACCTACAAAGGAGTTCCCATCAGACTGTCAGCTGATTTCTCAAAAGAGACCTTCCAGGCAAGAAGGGGCTGAAAAGAAGTATTTGAAGTCTTGAAAGGCAAGGACCTACATCCAACATTGCTCTATCCAGCAAAGCTGTCATTTAGAATGGAAGGGCAGATACAGCGCTTCTCAGATAAGGTCAAGTTCAAGGAGTTCATCATCACCAAGCCCTTATTATATGAAATGTTAAAGGGACTTATCTAAGAAAAAGAAGATAAAAATATGACAGTAAAAAGACAGCAAACTCACAGATATTAACCACCACACCTAAAACAAAAGGAAACTAAGCAAACAGCTGGAACAGGAACAGAACCACAGAAGTGGAGATCACATGGAGGGTTAGCAACAGGGGAGTGGGAGGAGGAGGGAGCGGGGAAAGGTACAGAGAATAAGTAGCACAGACATTGGGTAGAAAATAGACAGGGGGAGGGCAAGAATAGTTTGGGAAATGTAGAAGCTAAAGAACTTATGACATATGGACATGAACTAAAGGGGAGGAATGTGGGCGGGAGAGGGTGTACAGGGTGGGGGGGAATGTGGGGAAGAAATGGGGCAACTGTAATAGCATAATTAATAAAATATATTAAAAAAATATATGGAACCAACCATGAAAGGCTTTGCGTAGCAATGGTGATCTTGAGAAAGAAGAACGAAGTTGGAAGAATCACGGTACCTAATATCAAACTACACTATAAGGCCATAGTAATCAAAACAGCATGGAACTGGCATAAGAACAGACACATAGATCATTGGAACCAGATAGAGAGTCCCCAAATAAACCCATACCTTTATAGTCAATTAATATGCAACAGAGGAAACAAGCACATAAAATGGGCTAAAGATAGTCTATTCATTAATTGGTGTTGGGAAATTGGATAGATACATGCAGAAAAATGAAACTAGACCACCTTCTTATACCACACAGAAGAATAAATAAAAAATGGATCAAAGACTTAAATATTAGACCTGAAATCATAAAAATCCTAGAAGAAAACATAGAATTCAAAATCTTGTACATTACTTGTAGCAATTTTTTATCACATATAACTCCCAAGAAAGGGAAACAAAAGAAAAAAATAAACAAATGGGACTACATCAAATTAAAAAGTTTTTGCAGAGCAAAGGAAATTATCAACAAAATGAAAGAACATTTTTGCCAATACATCTGATGAGGGGTTAATATCCAAAACTGATACAGAACTTACAAAACTCAATACCAAAGAACAACCCAATTAAAAAATGGGCAAAGGATCTGAATAGACAGTTCTCCAAAGAGAACATACAGATGGCCAATAGACATTTGAAAAGATGCTCAATGTCACTAATCATCAGCAAAACGCAAATTAAAAGCAAGATGAGAAAACATCTCAGACCTGTGAGAATGGCTATCATCAATAAATCAAGAAACAACATGTGCTGGCGAGGATGTGGAGAAAGGGAAACTTTTGTACTGTTGGTGGGAATGCAGACTGGTGCAGCCACTGTGGAAAGCAGTATGGAGATTCCTCTAAAAATTAAAATGGATTTGTCTTTTGACCCAGTGATTCCACTCTTGGGAATATATACCAAGGAGCTCAAAACACTAATTCAAAAGAACATAAGCACCCCTGTGTTCATTGCAGCATTACTTAAAATTGCCAAGATTTGAAAGCAACCCAAGTATCCATCAATAGATGAGTGGATAAAACAACTGTGGGACATTTACATAATGGAGTACTACTTGACCATAAAAAGAAGAAAATTTTACCCTTTTAGGCGGAATGGATAGACCTGGAGAACATTATGCTAAGTGAAATAATCCAGTCAGAGAATGACAAATACCATAATATCTCACTCATAGATGGAATCTAATCAACTATCTGATCTAACAAGCAAAATAGAAACGAACTCACAGATGGAGAGCAGATATCAGCTAGTTGAGGGGTGCAGTTAGGGAGTGGAGAGATTGAGCAAAAAGGAAAAAGGACTCATGGACATGGATAACAGTGTGGTGATTGCTGAGGGGAGGGTCATATGAGGAGCCTGAATGGTAACGAGAAAAAATACAATAAAGATTAAATTAAAAATTAAAATGTGATGGTTCCTTAGTTTATCTATAAACTCAAAGTCTGTCTTCCCATAGTAAAATTAAATAAATGATAGAACATTTTTCCCTTACCATTTTCATATTGAATATTTAGACTATGATATATCATATTTTAATTTGTGAACTGTAGGAACAAAAGTGAATATAATTTATTGCTGGTTTTCATTATACATAGCCTTGCACATGGTAGGAATTCAATATGTAATTTATTGAATAGAATCAAATTTCACTTTCTCTTGAGAGCTTTCCAGCTGAGATAAATCACCAATGACTGACAAACAAGAATTCCTAGTGCTATGATACCTAACATTCTTTTCTTCTTTCTCCTGATGCAGGAGATAGACTTTTTGTTTAAGTGCCAAAAGATCCGCAAAATACAGAATATCAGTCACAATGAGTAATACCAATTTCACCTTCAGTGAAGTGTGCTTGGCTAGTAACAAGTGATTAAACCTATCATAGTATTTATTACTTTGCTAACTGGAGGTGCTCACCACACTCTCCTGGTTTCTGATTAAGGGATTTAAGAACCGAGGCCTCATTTAGGCTGATGCACTTGGAAAGGTAGACTTTCTTTTCCAGCAGGCTGAACTGAGAGACAAGGCTTATTTGTTTTAATGTTTTCCATTTCTCTGGATTTCACAACACAAGGTGCTCAGATACCTTTTGGTAGAACCTACTGGAAAATGTTACCAATATAAATATGCCAAGCTCAGTTTGCCAATCCAAAAAAACACTTGGTGGGATTATTGGTAAATAGGAGGCAACTCAATGAAGACTCTGTTTTCCTTTCAGCCTCATTTTAAAATTTACTTCTTTGCAGAACAAGCTGTAAATGGTGATATTGATGATGTTGGGCCAACAGCTCAGTGAAGGACTTTCCCTTACAAAACCCATCTCATTGGATGGGCCCAACACAGACAGGCTTTTCATGCAGTTATGCTGTTTAGCCTTGACACCCATGGTGATAAGCTGCCATTGAGATAAATTCAGTGGCAGTGAAATGAGCTCTTTTGGGTTACAAAATGGCCTCCAGGGAGAGTCAGGGCTTGCTTCCAAGGGAGGTTAAGAGGATTTTTTTTTTTTTTAAATTAGGAGTTAGCAGCCAGTCTGAGATTCAACCAGCAAATTGTTCATATACTTTTACAGTACTCACAGTACTCTCACTTTCAGCCATAGCCTTACTTTCTCCTTGGAAATCAATTACCCAAATCTCTGAAACAAAGTGATTTGTCTATTAACCCACCTAAGTATAACACAAACATTCTATTACTACTTAAAATCTACTGCCTTTGTTCTCTTCTCTTGCAAAAGAAATATTAAATTTTAGCTATCAAATGTGAGAGGCAATGTTTGCTGTTCTTTGATGCAAAAATAATGTTGATGGCATTTCCATACATTTTCTAGGTAATGTTATCATGACTCCCCAGGTCTTGAGATAACCTCAAAACTGCATTACATTAACACACCTTATGGAATGACTACAGCATGCAAGTTTCACAAAGAACATCAACTCAGATCTATCTGTTTGGCTCACCATTTCAGTGCCTGGTGTATAGAAGGCCCCTGATGAATGGATGAGTGAATGAATGAATGAACTGAGGTATTGCACTGGGCAATGGGCCATGGTGAAGTTAACTTGGTATGCTGGATGGGAGTGGGGGGGACTTGGAACTAGGCTCATCCGCCAAAGTAGAAATTGGGGGAACAAATCCAGCTGAAAGTTCTGGGAGGAATACTATTCCAGCAGTAAGAATACACTGAATACAAATATTTATTTGTGTGGATTGATATGAAAAGTGGTAATAATAGTAAGCTACTATGGACTTCACATACATTAAGATTAATCCTTATAAAATCTTGTAAAGTAAATGGTTTTGTCTCCATTTTATAATGTGAAAAATGAGCCCCTAATGATTTAATAACTTTCCTGATCTCACATAACTAGTAAGCGGTATGAAATTAAAAATCCTGGCTACCTTTTTCCTAAATTTATGTGAATAACAGGCATTGGATGTTGGTATGTGTTTAATATGAAGAAGCAGGGGGTCCAATTATCAGGCATCCCCAGAATATGTACGTGTCAGAGAACAGGGATTTCAAGCAGGCCCATAATCCCGCAAGAACAGCAGAATCAGGTAGCAGGGACTCAGTTTCAGGGCTGGAAATTTTGGCTGAGTCAGGAGCATTTGGTAAAAGGAAAGTAACGACCTAGTCTCAGAGGAATTAGGTTATTACATAGGCTACAAGCACAGGATATATGATTTTCTATTCCTGAGTAACAAATCACCACCAACTTAGCTAGAAAGAAAACTCAGTTTACAAGCTCCCAGTTCTGTAGGTCAGAAGTCTAGGTGGGCTCTACTGAGACCTCTGCTCAGAACCTCACAAGGTCTAAATCACAGTGTTGATCAGGCTGGCTCTTACCTGGACACTCTGGGGAAGAATTTGCTTCCAGGGTCATTCAAGGTGTTGGCAGGATTCAGTACCTTGTGGTTGTAGGGCTTAGGTCCTTGTTTCCTTGCTGGTGTTGTCTGGGAACCGCTCTCAGCAACTAGAGGCTATTCTCAGGTCCTGGCCTGGGGCCCCTCTGCTTAGCAATGGAGAACTTCCCTTGCATCAAATCCCTCTCACCCTTTGAATCTTTGACTGCTTCCTCTGCAGCCAGATGGATAAAACTCTGCAACAAAATGGCTCATCCAATTAGAATAGGACAATTTAAACAATCTTCCTATTTCAAGGTAACTGATTAGTAAACCTTAATTGCTAAACCTTAATTGCATCGCAAAGGACCTTTTCTTCTTTTTCCCACGTAAAGTGACATACTTGTGGGCATGCTATCTCATCATATTCACAGTCCTGGGGAATAAAGAGGAAAATCTTGGTGGTAGTGAGCAGGGGCATCTTGGAATTCAGCCTACCATGCCAGGGAACCATTAGGATCAGAGTAAAGGCAACAGCGGGGATGCTGAGATCCAGTGTGTTGAGCTCTAAATTTCTCCTGCTTTGGGTCAATTAGATTAAACTGTGCAGATAGGATGGCTGTAGCCAGATTACCGATCCCGACCCACTCAGCTTTTTTCAGCAGTCTTGCTGCACGGTGTCTGAGGGGAGTGAGAAGAAAGCTGTTCCAGTGCTTACACATGCAGTGCTCATTGGATTCTGACATCCTTTAGGAATAATACAAGAGACATGCAACTACTTTTTGACATTGAGAATTTTGCAGGTGGAAGAGAGGTGTATGGTAACAGTGAGGAAGTCTATGTCATTTCTGGCCCTCTCTGAAACATGTAACTATTCATGGAAAAAAATACATGTTTTTGCCCAAAGGCCTGTTCATCTGTTCCCAGTTGTCATTTTAGTGTTAGGAAATATGCAGGGACTCTTGTCTGCCCCAACAATAGGCTCCACACCTAGACATTCTGACACTGAAGAATGATAATTTACAAGGCCTTTGCTATTTTTATTTCTTTATGTGACATAAAAGAAAACTATAGTTATTCAGAATAAATTCCCTCCATTTAGGCAGAGAACTTTTGCCAAAGGTAACAACTGAAAATAAAATCTTTTCATGTCGGTGTGCCTGGGCTTCCTCATTTAATCAGAGTATTCAACAGGGACAGTGAAATAGACCACCAGCCTGGAATATTTCAGAATCATCGAATTCCCCAGCTAGCACAGAAACTGCACTGTAATGAGTGCCTTGCTCACCTCTTTGCAATATGTGACTTCAAAAGCAGGTTGAATGAGACAATTTAATATTCTTGACAGTATTAAATGTCAGCACCAACCATTGGGCAGAATTCAGATTTCCTTCCTCCCATCTTCAAAACTTGCTTCTTTGTTGTTTAATTTTCACTCATATAATCAAATGGACTATATTTGGCAAGTCAGTTCCTCAGAATAACTGCCAGAGTCTTTAAAACAAGAAGCCTGTCCCCAATTAACCTGCAGGGGCTGACAGAGGAAAGGCCTGGTTCTTTGGGCAGACAGCGAGCTAATGGGATCTTTCTTCACACACTTCATTTGCATATCTGACAGTGGGGACATACATTGCTTTTTCTTGGTCCTGTTATTTAGCTTCCACCAGTGAACTGATGGAGATAATAAACCCTTCTCTCTCTTTTTTTATTTTGTAAAATTATGTTGTAAGAAACCAGCAACAATACCCACATTGGGGTAATGCTATTGGCTTGACAAACCCAATAATTTAATATTTCATCTTTGCAATAGCTGTGCAAGGCAATATCTCAGAAGGGTGTTCTGGCACAATTTCCTCTTTGAGACCCTGGTCTTCCCAAGTAAATGCCACTTTGTGATGCTCTTAGACTCACCAGACTGTCCCCATAATGTATATGAGCTTACAGGTCTTAAGTATGAAGCCAGCCGATGAGAACTGAAAGGAAATCAGCACTTGGGCTTTTAGGCAGTAATACTGAGTTTGAAATGAATAGGTGCTACACCATTTAATTCTGTTTTATTTTATTTTGCTTTTAATAGATTGAAGAATTTTTCTTTTCCTGGCAGCTCATCTTTGAAATTCATGGCCACCCTCACAGTGATGCCACTCCAGATGTCGGATGATACTCAGGGAAGGGTTGATGAATATTCCTCTGGGCATCAGAAGGATGAGTCCCCAAGCTGTGCCACTGCTCCTGTGACTTCCAAGACACATGATGGAACTCCCTTCTCCTCTGAGAGGACAAAATGAAACCTGTTTTTGTTGAGGATCTAGAGGACTTCGCTCATTGTATTAGTTTCCTAGGGCTGCACTACCAAGTAGGACAGAATGGGTGGCTCAAAACAACAGAAATTTGTCTCAGTTCTAGAGGCTAAATGTCTGAAATTGAGGTATCAGCAGGGCCACCCTTCATCTGAGAGTCTGGGTAGAATCCAGTCCTTGCCTCTTCCTAGCTTCTGGTGGTGGCTATCAATCCTTGGTGTTCCTTGGTTTGCAGCTGCAGTGCTCCAATGTCTGCATCTGACAGTACCTGACATTCTTCTCTGTTAGTGTCTTTACATGATCTTCTCCTCTCTGTGTGTCTATGTCCTAATTTCTTTCTTTTTAAGAGAATATATTTATTGTGTAAGTGAGGGGGGGGAGAGAGAGAGAGAGAGAGAGAGAGAGAGAGAGAGAGAGAGAGAGAGAGAGAGAGAGATCTATGTGTGAGAGAAACATTGATTGTTTGCCTGGTTGCCTCTGGTATACACCCTGACAGGGTATGAAAATATAACCTGGGTACATGATCTGACTTGGAATTGAATTGAACCTATGACCTTTGGTGTACAGAGTGATGCTCCAGCCAACTTAGCAGCCTGGTCAAGGCCAAATTTCTTTCTTATATGGACACCAGTCATGTTGGGTTATGGCCTACCCTACTGATGGCATCTTAACTTGATTAAATCAAAGAACTCTTTTTCAAATAAGGTCACATTCACAGGTACTGGGAGACAAGACATCATTTTGGGGAACATAATTCAAATCACAACATTACTCTTTCTCCACTTTGGTGTACAATGAATTTAAGTCAGAATATTGAGAAAAGGTAACATAAATCCTCTCTTTGAATAAAGATTCTCTGCTTTCTTCTCCACAAGATCTCTGGAAAACAGGAACAGGGAAAATTTACTTTTTTGTTTGTTTGTTTGTTATAGAGAAAGAAGAAAGAAGCGGGGAGAGGGAGGGAAAGAGGGACAGAGGGAGAGAGAGGGACAGTGGGAGTGAGAGAGAGGAACATTGATCAGTTGCTTCTTGTACCCTCTCCTAGGCATATGCCCTGACTGGGAATTGAACTCGCTACTTTTCGGTTTATGGGCTGATGTTCCAACCAACAGGGCCACACCAGCCAGGGTCAAACTTAATTGTTTTTTTTTTTCTTTTTATCACATTTTCTATGAACCAGTGGTTCTATATAATGGCTAACTTATTAAGAGGAAAAGAAATTCCTTCAATTCCACTTTTCTAGTGAGAGAATTAGTTTTTAGGGGATTCATGTTGAATACTCCTATTTTACAGATGAGAAAACCAAGGCACAGATGATGTCAAACATGTTAAGCATACCTATGTTTCAGGTATAGCATCTCTATTTAGTTTATTAAAGGTGTTACCTAGCAGTCACGTGGCTTCCCTAGTTCACATATTTAGAAGAGAGAAGAACGTGGGTGTTTGGACTTCTCATCTGATGGTTTGGACCGATGCATTGTTAGTTCTGAGTGTAATAGTAATGTATTTGCGATGCTATATCTCCGTAATCTCCTTTTCCTCTGAGTTTACTTCTCCAACCTGTACTTTATGGTAAAATATGGGTTCTTTATGGTAAAATAAAATGCTCATTATTTGACATTTGTTTTTATTGATTTGTCACCTGTTTTTTATCTTCAGAATCATTTAGGGGCTTAATAGAGCAGTCCCATATCCTATGCACTGGAAAACCCAGGCATATGGTGTGGAGCCCAAGCTTCCAGTTTTTAGAAAGCTTCTCAGGTGTTTCTGATGGTGACAGGATTGAGGAACTACTGGACTGGTTGCCTGTAACGTAGCTTCTCTTTGTGTCCTGTGTTTGTTCCTTGGCTAAGGTATAAAGTCCTCTAATTTCCACTGACAACCGGGGAATGGCAAGTTCCTTTGAGTTCCACAGTCCTGTGAAAATTCTGGTTTAAGCATATCATAGGAACAAGCTAACACAGAACCTTAATTCCTTTCTAACTTCTCCAAATTTCACCATTTTCTTCCTTTTTCATATGACTTCTCTAGTTTTGAAATTTCCCGGGACTCATCTAGTTTTACATCCTCTAAAAATCAGTACACACAAGTGCATACTGACACACTCCCGGACAGAGGCTGTCTGCCCTCACTGAGACTTTCCGAGGGAGCAGGGGCTGGGCCATGGCAGCCTTCCCCCTCCGAGAACCAGGCTTCAGATACACTATCACCCACGTAAGAAAGTGAGCATTTACAGTGCTCCTTTGGAAGTGTTTAGTCATGACAAAATTGTTTCCATAATCAAAGTGGCTTTTTTTCCTCTTTCAGGCAGGTCTTTGTTTAGATTTTTTAAGAAAACAACAAAAAATGTCATTTTAGAGCATATTTATTCCAATTAGGTATATTTTTATGGCTGGTTGTTTAAATGCATAACACGGACTCGTTGCCTTTCTCATACTGAGTGCTTGATAGAGATCCGTGGATATAACAACCAATATCTAAACAGTTCACTGATAGAAAACAAACTAATTTCTCATCAGCTCGATTCCTTGAAAGTCAAACACAGGACTTTGGCTTACTGGCAATCAGCACTTTTTCAAATATTATCTCAGGTCAGAAGTTTAATGACATCTTTATAAGCATTGAAATGTCTTCTACTAGTAAGCCTCACTGCACCTATCACACCTTGCCCTTACCTCAACTACACTTTGTCTTAAGGGTGGGGAAAAGTAGGAGCAGGCAGTGATTAATGATGGTGATACTTAGTCAACAGTGTATTTATGAGTGGTGAATTCCTAAGTAATCATTAAATGGCCTGTTCTCAGACCTATTCCAGGCAGTGTGAGAGTCAAAGACATAAAAGAATAGAACCCTTCCTTGATAGAATTTACAGTCTAGCCAGATATCTTTATAATCGAGGAGTTTATAAGTTCTATGCTTTTCCCTCCTCCCTTCCTGTTTATCACTTCAGCATGCTTCTCTTACCAGTTTCCCTTCCCTGTAACCCATGATTCATCAGTTCAGGCTTGTCAGCAGTGTGACCAGTTTTCAATGAGCTGCAAAACAGTGTAGGGAGGCTTTTGTGGATTAAGAGTACTAGGTTCTAATCCCATTTCTGCCACTTGTTGAGTCTGTAACCTTGAGGAAAATGTCAAACTTTATGAGCCTTGGTTTCCTCATCCTTAATAATACCTACTTTCTTTATTACAAGGATTAGAGATAATCTATACAATATATGCATATAAAGTGTTATGTGTGCGGTAGATGTTAATCATATTAGCTAGAGGTACAACTACTGCAGATGTTAAATGCTTGCTAGAGAAGCAAGTGATAGAAAATGGCTCAAATGCCAGGAAATACTTTTGAAATGTCATTTAGGACAATGGAACATTTGTGTTTGGTCGTAGCATTTAGGCTGATCCTATCCATAGCATTATTTTTACTAACTAATATTATTACTTACAGTTAGTGCTGCCTCTACTTCCTCATAACAAAAGGAGAATTAAGAAATGACAAGAATCTGCTCAGAGAACACACCTTTAAGATCTTTTTTTAAATTTTTTAAATATATTTTATTGATTATGCTATTATAGTTGTCCCATTTCTCCCCCATCATTCCCCCCACCCTGCACACCCTCTCCCACCCACATTCCCCCCTTTAGTTCATGTCCTTGTGTCATAAGTTTTTTAGCTTCTACATTTCCCATACTATTCGTACCCTGCCCCTGTCTATTTTCTACCCACTATCTATGCTACTCATTCTCTGTACCTCCCCCCCTCTCCTCCTCCCACTCCCCTGTTGCTAACCCTCCATATGATCTCCATTTCTGTGGTTCTGTTCCTGTTCTAGCTGTTTGCTTAGTTTGCTTTTGTTTTAGATGTGGTTCTTAATAGCTGTGAGTTTGCTGTCTTTTCATTGTCATATTTTTGATCTTCTTTTTCTTAGATAAGTCCCTTTAACATTTCATATAATAAGAGCTTGGTGATGATGAACTCCTTGAACTTGACCTTATCTGAGAAGCGCTGTATCTGCCCTTCCATTCTAAATGACAGCTTTGCTGGAAAGAGCAATTTTGGATGTAGGTCCCTGCTTTTCAAGATTTCAAATATTTCTTTCCAGCCCCTTCTTGCCTGGAAGGTCTCTTTTGAGAAATCAGCTGACAGTCTGATGGGAACTCCTTTGTAGGTGACTGTCCCCTTCTCCCTTGCTGCTTCTAGAATTCTCTGCTTCATTTTAATCTTGGCTAATGTAATTACAATGTGCCTTAATGTGTTCCTCCTTGGGCCCAACTTCTTTGGGACTCTCTGAGCTTCCTGGACTTCCTGGTAGTCTATTTCCTTTGCCAGATTGGGGAAGTTCTCCTTTATTATTTGTTCAAATAAGTTTTCTACTTGTTGCTCTTCTTCCCCTTCTGGGACCCCTATAATTCGGATGTTGGGACGTTTAACGATGTCCCGGAGGTTCCTAACTCTCTCCTCATTTTCTTGAATTCTTGTTTCTTCCTCGTTTTCTGTTTGGTTGTTAGTTTCTTCCTTCTGGTCCACTCCATTGATTTGAGTCCCAGTTTTCCTTCCATCTCTATCGGTTCCCCTTGCATCTTCCTTCATTTCATGTATTGTAGCCTGCATTTTCTCATCTAATTTATGAGCAAAATCAACCAATTCTGTGAGCATTTTGATGACCAGTGCTTTGAACTGTGCATCTGATAGGTTGGCTATCTCTTCATTGCTTAGAGGAATTGACTCTGGGGTTTTCATTTTTTCTCCAGTTTGAGCCATTTTTGGTGGGGTTTTTTGTTTTGTTTTGTTTTGGTTTTAGTCTGGTCGCAGCTATTACGTATGAGGGGTGGAGCCTTAGGTTTTCCTCAGGGCGGGGCAGCCCAGTCGCTGGGTTGTGATGCTGTAGGTGGGGACGGGGTCCGAGAGGGAAGAATGGCGCCTGTTCGGCTCTCTTCTGGACTCTGGTCCCTTCCGCTGCTTCCCCTTCACCTGGATTATCTGTGCACGCACGTGTGCTGTTACGTAGTGAGGGGTGGAGCCTCAGGCGCTCCCCAGTATGGGGCAGCCCAGTCGCTGGGTTGTGACGCTGTATGTGGGGGCGGGTTCTGAGAGGGAACAATGGCGCCCGCTCTGCTCTCTCCTGGATTCAGTCCCTTCCGCCACTTCCCCTCTGCCTGGACCGTCTGGGTGCGCGAATGTGGGACCCCCTGGTCAGCCAGCCGCCTTGTGCGGCCTCACTGGGTCTGCACAGTTGCCCCCCTGTGCCCGGGGTCTGCCAGCTGCCACCTGGGTGCCCGAGGACCGCCAGCCACCGCCCGAGCACCTGGGAACTGCGAGCCGCTGCTGCTTGCGTTCCCGGGTCCGCACCTCCACTTTTTCCTACCGCGACTCCGCCCCTCTTACCGGTCTGGATGAATGGTTGTTGGACTTCCGTACAGTTCAATATTCTATAAGTTCTGGTTGTTTTCTTGTTTCTAAATATTTGTTGTCCTTAATTTTGGTTGTGAGAGGAGGCACAGTGTGTCCGCCTACGCTGCCATCTTGGCCGGAAGTCCACCTTTAAGGTCTTGTACAAGCCCAGAAAGTAAGTTAGACTTTGTTCATTCATTCGAATGACATTACATGAATCCGAGACTGAACGTGAAAGACAGCAGGAGCATAAAGGATGTAGAAGGCATGTAGCATGGCCGAGTAAGGGGTAGAAAGTGATGAAAATAAGCCTTGATAATCAGTCAGGGGCCAGATCATTGGGGGGATTCTTGGTATGTCCTAAATTTGGAATTTATGCTAGAAGCATATCAAAGGGTTTTAGTAGGGGAGAAGATTTGTTTTTTTTTTTCTCAAAGAATGATTATTCTGGCTGCAGGTAGAATATGGATCAGAGGAGGCAAGAATGAGGGTGGGGAGCAGTCAGGAAGCTGTTCCTGGAATCTGGCTGGACTCAGAGGGAGATGGAGAGAATGAGAAGGGTTTGAGTGCTATGTAGGAGGCTCAAGTTCATGCTCTCCAGAATTTGCTGAGACCACATTTTTTGGATTTAAAATTTTGTCAGGCATTTCTGAAAAGGTATAATGATGTATATAAACTACCTTACACAATATCCTCAGGGAGGTCTGGGAAGTAATCAAGACATCAATATTTCCACAGTAAAACATGCAACTATTCACAATAAATGAGGAGCATTAAGGCTATTAATAACCTGCAATCACTTCAGAGCAGATTTTGCTGCCAAGTAAGTTAGGGAAAATCTTTGAGTTTTTGGAGTCTTTTGTTTTGAAATTGTGGGTATAGTAGTTGACAATGAATTGTATAAACTGGATGGAATAAACAAAAGGGCAGATAAAGGTTGTTTTTCAGGTTTGTTTTGGCAATAAGGATGAGCTTAGTTTAGGGTATGAATTAGCAGTTTTCAGGGACAAAACAAGAAATCAATTAGCAGTGTTTCAAGAAGGAATGGTCACCAATTTCAAAAGCTGGAGAGAGAACACAAAAGATGAGCACTTATCTGTCTCTTGTATTTAGCAACTGAGGGGCTACTGGCGACTTTGAAAAGAACATCGTCAGTGATATGGCGGAAGAAATAAATCCAAATGTGCTAGATTGGGTAGTATGAGGAAGGCAAGAAAATAGCCTAAACAAATGCAGATATATCATTAAGTTTACTGTGTATTTGTCTTACTGGTTAAAATGAGATCCATATTACATGTTAAGAGACATTGGAGTTTATAACTAAATAAGCCAGATTCCTTGTCTTTAAAAATCTACTGCAGAAGACAAGTCAAGAAAAAAAAATCATACCTGGAAGTCGCTCAAAATAAGTTTTCTCTTTTTTTTTTTTTTTATTTTTAAACCAAAAGTACACACCTAAGTTGCTGTGAAATTTGAAAAATATACTCAGGCTCTATCCTTGAGCATTTTGATTAATTCGGTCTCAGGTGGAGCCAGAGATCCCCACATTTAATGAGTTCCAAGGTGATGCTGATAACAGGAGATGTATGATATCTAAGAATGTGAATTTAGGAAATAACCATGAAGAGGTGAAAATTTAAATCATAAAATTAAGTGAGAATGTGGAGAAGAAACTGAAGAATTCTGAGAGCAGAACCTATGTTTGTCTTTTTTTAACTAAAAGGCAAACAGGAAGGGTGGTATAAAAAATAAAGATCATATAAAGCTTTGGGAACTACTAATTGTCATGAAAATATGATGTGGCATTTTTATTAAGACAAAAGAAAGACTTGGAAAAATATTGAACCTTAGAAGGTACTTTTTAAAAGTATCTTCCATTGTTTTTATTTCTGATTACAAAAATGTTATAGAAAAGTGCAACAAAGAAAACAAAGATTCTAGTAGTACTGCATCCAATGATAGCCACTGTTTATTTTTTAGTGAGTAGCTTTCCTGTCTTTTGACAAACCCTTTTAAGACCTTTGATGGAGACAGCAGCCATTTACTTATATTGGTATTAGTTTTAGGCCAAAAAGATACTTTATAAATAAAAGTTTAGGGTGGATTTATTGTCGTTAAATGTTACATGTGGTGAGATGGCTTTGAAACCATTCAGAGTGGAGCTATAGCTCTTCTGAAAAGTGTTAGTGGAAACTGTAGACCATGGATTGACACTCTAGAGCCCTTAGGCCAAATCCAGCCCACTGCTTATTTTACAAGTAAAGTTGAACTGGAATTCGCTGTTAACTTAATGCCTATGGCCGCTTTCCTTCTACAACTGCAGAATTGAGTACTTGTGACTGAGACTATCTGGCCCACGAAGCCTAAAATATTTATGATATGACCCCTTAATAAAAGGTTTACTAATGCCTGGTATAGACTAGTATTTCCCAAATTATGTTCCAAGGCATATTAATGTCCCATGAAATGTTAAATAAAATTCTTCAAAAAGGGCTTTGAGTTTAAGTTTAGAAAATGCTGGATTCAACAAAGTCAACCAGGTTTCTTATACTTGGGCATCAGATAACTTTTAATATGTTTGTTGATAACCAACAAGAGCAGAGTATATTATACACAACATTCCCCAGTTATTTGGTCAACAGAACTCCTCCCAACCCCAAGGACATCTATTAACATCATACAGTTTGGGAAACCTCAAATATGTCTTTCTGGAGGCTTTGCTAAGGTCATGAAATGGTGTAAATTTGAGGCTATGGTGTCTTTTTTAAAAGATTTTATTTATTTATTTTTAGAGAGAGAGGAAGGGAGGGGGAAAGAAGTGGGTCATCAATCAGTTGCTTTGAGCCAGTGACCTATCACTTTGTGGGATGATGCCCAACCAACTGGGCCACACTGGTTAGGACTAGGCCATGGTGTCTTGATTCTAAGACACCCCCTTGTTTCCAGAGGTCATAAAGCTACCCTACTGGTCAATCACCTGTGTTGTCTTTGGGGTTGGACCTCTGCAAAGGAAATTTTAGCCTGAAGCAAAAATCTCCAAGTGCTATATAGATACAGAGACAAGAAGGTGATAGATAAAGTCTCTGGAGTGGTAGTTATGGCAAAAAAAGCATTTGGGTTTCTTTGGTTGGGGCAGCATTTCCAGAGCCAAAATATGGCATTCCTGGGTGCTGGGCCCTTCTGCCATCAGGAGACAGTTCCTCCCTTAAAACAAAAAAAGTAAAATTTATATTTTCTGACTGTGTTGGTATAAAGGCAAATATATGGTATCCAGGCTGGATATATTCATTTTTCTTTTGATTTAAAAAGATATTGAAATTAAAACATCTCATGGTTCCTAGAAACACCATGGGCCCTAGACACTGCCCATTGCGTCTGCTGGGTAGGTCAGCCCTGAGAATTGCCAAGGTTAATATCACTCCTGCCAGACATTTGAATGCAGGGCCATGCCTTATGTACTCTGTTCCTTCCTCTTCTTCAGCCACTGGAGTCTCTTGTATGTAGCATTGGTTCAATAATATCTGTTGAATAAATGAGCGGTGATTAATTTCGGGGTTATCAAATATACTGCTAGAGGATAAAAGAACTAGCTTTACTAAAAGACCTTTAGATTTCCTCTAAAAGTCTAACAAAATTAATAAAATTAATAAAATATAGCTAAGTATCACTACGAGATGGAAAGAACTCTTAAAGTTGGGTCTCTTGTCACTTGATAGCAGTGTAGTTATTAATTTTATAACTTTTGAACTCAATTTCTTAATTAGCAAGAAAAAATATTAATTAAAGGGGCTCTATACATAGTTCTAATCATAAGGCAGAGCAAATAGCTAAAACTGTCATAATAGTTAGGTTATGAAATATCTAAACGGCTTTAAAAACAGTCCTAGTGGTAAGCTTCAGTCCATTTAAAAATTAAACTCTCTCAAAAATGTTAAGCACGGAGGATACAGTTACAGACTACATAATGTGCTTTCAAAGGACAGTGGAAGGGCCCTTTCTAAAAGCAAAACAAATCAGAAAGTTCTTAAAATTCAATAAAAATCCTAATAAGCCACCTAACTCGATTTTCTCCCAACATAGGCCTCTCCCAGAGGATATTGTTACCTGTTTTTTGTCATACCCTACTTGAAAGTTATAATACACTGACCGCAGTGTTTTGCTTTCACCAGGAATTTCTGTCTAATCCAATGCACAGTTAGTTAGAAAAGAGGTGGTACAGTTAATACATCCAACAGGCAGCAGCACCCACACAAGATTGTGAGTAGAAAGATTTAAAAAACAACTTACCGAAAAAAATATACAGAATACTATCTGTTTGCTATTAAATCAGGGGTGAGAAGTACCATTTTATCTGATACTTGTCACCGATTGAAAAACAAAACAAAACAAAACAAAACATCCTCATGAGGAAGGGAAGTTGGGCCAGTCACTTCTGAGTTATAGGAATTTCTTAGAAGTGTCAGGAAGTCCGCTGATGAGGCACCTTTGAGACCTGACTTCCACAGGGACCCTGTGTACCTTCCAGGTGGCACATGGGGGTAAAGCGATCTTCGGGCTTTGCATCAGGAGTGCATGGTGGGAACCGCTGGCTGCAGGAAAATGGCCTGCTGCTCTGGGCCCGCTGCTGTTCACCCAGGCCTGGAGCTTTTGGGGGCCAGAGTGTAGGTGGCTGGCGCAAGGTCCCGGGTGGAGTCTGCTATCTGCGCATGCTTGCATGTGTCCTGCTGATTTGGCATCAGGCTCCTTGGTTTTGGTCTCAGAGCTATGCAGGAATAAACCCTGACACCAGTGGAGACTGCTGGGGGATGCCCTGGGATGTCACTGTCCACCCCACTCAAGAACAGAGTTGCTAATTCCCTGGGAGCCACATTTCGTGGGATCCCACACACCATTTCGGGCCTGACTGGGGTTAGATGGCATGGGAGACACCCAGGGATGATGTTTGCCTGACAGATCCCAAATCTGATGAGGTCCACAGGACCATACGGGGTATGATGGTGAAAGAAAAGTACAAAAAAATGTATGCCATTTTCTTCCATGGATTAATGAATAACTCAGGAAAAGTCCCATCATCACACTTCTGAAATATAACGTGGCTATGTGTACTACTAGTTTACTCACTCGAGAGCAGGAAGAATAAATTTGTTTAGTTTTTACACAAATCTTTTTTTGCAGTGAGTACTCTTGGAAGAAGATGAACTGCGAGGGCTGGTAAGTCCTTCCCAATGACACCCTCATTCCTCTTTCTGATGATAAAGGAAGAAAGCAGATTTATCAGTAAGAACTGAACATGGCTAAGGAGGACATTTTACCCTCTATCCCCTAAAAGCCATTTCACAGAAGGATCTTCCCTGGTAAAGAGATAAGGTGCTTTAGATATTCAAGGAAAGTGTGAATTTTACATATTCTGTTCCACTGTCAGGCATGTGTCCTGGTTTGGGGTTGGGGAAAGAAGGTCCACTTGTTACAGAACAGATCAGGGGCACGATATACTATTACCAAAGTGACCCCCCACTAGGTTTGCTTGTCTGCTGCCAGAGGAAAGATGTCTCTCAATTCAAGAGATTTGTGAAAAAGAAAGGAAATGTTTATTTAAAGCTATGCAGACTTAAAGTAGTGACCTAATATCTTCATTAAAATATCAAAGTCCTTTAGGATACCCACAGATGCACACAGTCCTTCCTTCTCCTTCTACCCTAATTTAGGGTGCCATATCTTGGGAAAAGAAGTAGATTAAGGCTCCTGACATCATCAACCATGTCGTCAGCCAGGATCAAGCCTCGTGGTTCTCCTCCGCAAAGCTGTGGGGGTCTGCACTCTGCCAAGACCATGTGGTTCTCCCTCCACCAAAGCTGTGGGGGTCTCCACTCTGCCAAAACCACATGGTTCCCCCCTTAATGGCTGTCGTGTCTGGGTTTAAATCCCAGCGCCAATCTTCCTCTGTGGCCCCATTTCCAACTCCTCCCACAATCAGTTACACTGGCCAGCACTCTTATACCCTTCCAGCTTTACTGGGCTATCATAGTGGGTCTGGGCAGGCGTGGCCCCATGGTGTGGAGCCAATCATCTCCAAGCTTTCATGCAGGCACTATAACCAGGGCAACCTGCCCCCCCATTACATCTTGGGTGGAAGTCACTTCCATCCTCCTGGCTCAAAGCACGGCCACAGCTATTTAACATATCTATGCAACCAGTTAAAGGTTATAGATATGTTAAATGACCATGCCAGAAGTTACCTGCAAAGCTGTGGCTGTACAAAACAGCTCTGCATGTTCCTGCTACATGTGTCCCTTCCCCCGGCTCACACCTGTCAGGGGAAGGGGTGAGGAAATCCTATATATCTTTCTAATATTTCCTGGACACCTTGAGTTCTGGACCCCATTCCAAATTCTTATTTGGGGCCCCCCTCTGGGCTGTACCCTGTTTCACACTCACTTTGGAAGGTCTCTAAACACCAAGAGCATCTGTGGGTGCTGGCAGGCCTTGGCCAGGGACAATTTGAGGACATTGCAGTGTTTATCAGAGGTCTAGAACGTTTTAAGAAGAAACTTCTCATGTGCTTCTAAACTTCATATTCTTGAACAGGTTTACTGTTATAATTACCAATGGACTTTATTGACATAGTTTGTTTTGAAACACTCAAGGGGATCCTTAGTGAAATGCATTTTTGATGTCCGAAACAAAGCTGAATAAGAGCTGCTGTCCTAAACGTATCCTTGACCCTGTAATCAAGATTATCTGGAATTTTTTTTTTTCCTCTTAGGCAACAGCTTGTATTTTGTCATGGAAAAAATGAGAACAATTAGAATGTTTTCTAGATTAGATACCAGGCGTCAGAATACAGAAGATGTCTGCTCTGGCAGGCTAATGGTTTTTCCAATACCAAGTACAGTACAAAGTTTCTGGTTTACAATGTCTACCTTCTTAGGTGCCAAGTTGCTTTCCTTGAAATCTCCCATCCATGGAACTTGAAGCTCCATTTCAATACAACCATGGCATATTGGCAAAACTCCATTTCAAAGGTCAGTCTGTAATGAGACAGGAAGTACCAACTTCTAGAAAGGTATAAAGTTTTTTTAAGGTCATTTTCAAACTGATATTCTGAAGGGAAACTTTCATTTACTTCTGTTTCTTCTCCTGAATCTGTTTTATTTTTCAGGAGGTTAAGGGCCCGGCCTCAAACTGAAACTCAGCTTGAATTGGCTTTGGAGGCTCCAGAGCACAGTTAGGTTCAAGCGGGTAACTGGCCTCCTGGATATCTGCAGGAGGCATCATCACAGGATGTGTCTTAACCGTACGGCTCTGTTCGATGATCTGGTGTATTTTCAGAAGAGTGTCGAACATGGGGCTAATCATGGAGCTTTTAATTTGTGGGGGCTAAAAAATATCAATACTTTTCCTTTTACCTTCTAAAATTTTCCAGGCTGGGCTAATAATCAAGTTAATAGAGAAGGATTAACAGGAGAAAAATCAGTGTTAATACATGCATACAGGGGATTCACATAGGCATGAAAATTCCATAAAAATTCCAAAGACATTGAGGCAACATTGGGTATATAAGATATTTTTGGACAAAGGAGCAAAGGAGAAAGCGGGGAGAATGAAGTATTAGGTTTCAGAGGTGGAATGAGCAATTCACACGATTTACATGTAGTTGAGGGAGAGCAGAACTCACTGGCAGGAAAATTCTCTCTAGGCAGCTCAGAATCAATGTGAGACTAAAGGTATCTAGCTAACATGCCCCTGCCTGAAGTCCTCTTGTTTACCATACTTAATTCAAATTAGGCTAAGGCTGACATCCTAAGATTCCCTTCCTGAAGTAGTTTTCTCCTACTTCAAATCTTGGGCAGGAAAGCTGGGAGGGTTAAAGGTTCTTTCTGAGTCTCATTTCTTAATAAATCAATATCTCAAAAAGGCAGCTTCAGGGTGGCAACTTTGGTCCCTTCAAATTCATCGGCCATTAGAGGTATGACACATTTAGAAAACCAGTGAAAATGTTCAGGTTCCGAAAAAAGAAATTGTAGGCTACAAAATGAGAGAAAAAAAACCCCTCAAAATGAAACAATTTTAAAAAGATGATGAAAATCCTTTTCATCCTGGCCTCTGTGGCTCAGTTGGGTGGAGCATTGTCCCATAGCCAAAAGGCCTGGGTTCCATTTCTGGTCAGGGCATATACCTAGGTTATGGGTTTGATCCCTGGTTGGTGGGCCTATGAGCAGGCAACCAATCAATGTCTCTCTCTCTCTCTCTCTCTCTCTCTCTCTCTCTCTCTCTCTCTCTCTCTCTCTCTCCCCCGTCTCAAGGCAATAAAAAATGTCCTCAGGTGAGGATTAAATAAATAAATACAATCCTTTTGCAGTTCAAAAAGATTTATATTTAGAATGAGATGTGAATGCTTATTAATAGGCTTGATATGATGTGAGACAGGAAGCCCAGAGTAACAGGATCTGGTGCCTACAAAGCTCATCTAATGGCCTTGGGCTTGGGCATATTGAGAGCAAGCAACAGATGTTTCTTAGGTTAAATAAAATATTTTTAACTGGTTGAAAGTTTATTTCTGGTTTTGCCCCTAGCAAGGGATGCTAGTAATGTGGGATAAGATATAAAACTTCAATTTCATGTGATAACAATTTAGCAATGTCTTTAAATTCCCACTGTTGTTAGGTTGGGTGTGACATTCCAGCTGAACCTGCCTCTTCTATTAAGAGGTTTGGCCAGTGTGACTTCAGAGAGAAATTTTGGCAAAACAAAGGTGTTGATTTTAATACTGGTAGCAATCTCTGGGCTCTCAACAACTCTTTGTGTGGGTTATCCCCTTCCTCCTTTTAAAACTTGCAATTAACTCTGGATAAAGAAGGCTTTTTATTGAAATTCACTTGAGGGACCCATAATTTGAATGTACACTGGGAAACAACAAAGACAGAAACTAGGAGTTTTGCCAGGCACCTGGAAGCTGGAAGTGGCTCTATATTACCACAGAGTCTTCAAGTTAGAAGGGACTCTAGAAATCCGCCCTCTTAGCCCCCACACTGCACAGCTAAAGGCAGGAAGCTCAGATGAGAAGTGACTTGGAAGAGGTGATTTGCAGCAGCAAAGGGATTAGCAATAGGCTCCTGACCTTTTCTTTCAATCCATGCTGACTGAGAGTGGGAGGGAAAATAGAATCCACTTAGGTGTATAAATGCTTCTTACTAAGACTAGAAGAGAATGAATTATTGGGATTTTTTAAAATAATGATTTAGTGCAAACTGCGAAGTATGCAAGATACAGGGAAATGTCTGAATACTGGAGCTGATCATTTATGTCCTAGCTATTTACCAAGTATATATAGGCATGGAAGTTTTAGACTCTGCCTGTTTCATAATCGTACTTAATCTTCTGCTGCGCTTGCACGTGGTGCCGCGGGTCAGGCTGCGGCGCCAGAGCAAGAGCTTGCGCATAACTGGGGCTCACTGCTCCCCGGCTGGTGGCCTTTTTAACCGCGAGCGACATGGCTTAAAAAAAAAAATCGTATTTAATCTTGAGAACTTTCCAGCCATACTCTGCTTGGTTGTGGGCCTTATGGTTCATGAAGTTTCCATTTATTAGTGTAGGTGGAGCCCTGTCATATAGAGAAGAGCTAGGGAAATCTCCAAGGTGAATATACTCCAGACATCTATACTCATTGCTAATAGGAATAGTGATAGCTGATGCTATAACACCATTCTAGAAATGGAAAGCATTTGATAATAAAAAATATTATTGATGAATGAATGGATAAAGAAAAGGTGATATATATATATACACACATATATATATCAAATGGGATTATATATATATTTATATAGTGGAATATTATTCAGCTTTAAAAAAGGAAATCCTGCTACTTGTGATAACATAGGTAAGTCTAGAGGACATTAGGCTAAGTGAAATAAGCCAGACAAAGAACAACAAATATTTCATGATTCCACCTATATATGATATATGTTAGGGGGAAAAAAAAACCAAAGTCAGAATAACAGAGAATAGAACAGTGGTTATCAAGGGCTGAGGCATGAGGAAAAGGAGAGATAAAAGAAAAAGAATGAAATTAGAATGGTGGAACTGTACACTTAAAAATGACTGATATAATAACTTTTATGTTATATGTATTTGAACACAATAAAAAACAAAATTATTATGTGTACTCTTTTATATTTAACTTTCTTTATTTCAACTTTCCCAATAGCAAAATCCAGGAATGTAAAAATCCTTAAAACTTTTTTCTTGAGGATAAAATAGTTAGTAATGAAGTAAACTTTAATTTTAGGAAGTGCAAGGAAGGATTCTAATCTGAGGCTTTCAGCTCACCTGTCTTGAGTTCATTTTATCCTGTGGAAAGTCTGTAATCTAGTGCTTATCAGCTGTTTTGTTCCAGTGGTTCTGCACTTTTCCATTAAGGGTTCAATTGATTTGGATGCCACACTTCTGCCTTTTTCTGAAGCATATCTTTATATTTCAGTGATGGAAAGCCCAGAAATTCTCTACAGGGATATTCTATTGCTTTCAAGCCCCACCTGCTATTTAGGTGAGGAAAATATAATTCAGCGGAGGGAGATGTTACTTAGGGCTAACAGTCTGCTTTTCAGAGATTTTATTTCCAAGATATTGACAGAATGCCTTCAAACTGGAGCAGAGCTTGGGGAGATGGATTTCATAAGAGGCAGAGTGTTTTCTTTAGAAAGCTTTGCAACAGACCCAAATTATCTTTCACAGACTGGGAGATAACAGTTTAACCAAGATAAGAAGCTATAAATGGTTATTTATCTGCAACGGCTATTACTTTTACACCAGGACATTATTTTCCACTAAGCCCAAATGTGTTCCAGAGAACTTTCGGATTTCTTTCCATTGAATGAAAGTGCAGGGCTGTTTTTGCCAATGGAATAGTGCTTCCTTTTCAACAAACAACAGAGCATAAACCCCTGCTTGTTTTTTTTCTCTTTCTCATTTCTCTGTAACTTTGCTTTTATGGCACAATGGATAGTATAGTTTTCATCTCCTTTGTGTTTTCAAAAGTCACACTTATTCTTAGTTACTAGAAGCAATTTAAATTTTACTTCACAAATTCAACTGGAATAATAAAAGTACTGGTTTATTTTTCTTGTTCTTGAGGGAACAGGAAAAGCACTTACTGTTTTTCTCTGACTTGAACTTCAATTTCCTCTTTCAAAAAATAGGAATAACAATAATATTGCTTCAAAAAATTATTGAGAGTTTTAAATGAATTAATATGTGCTTGTCAAAGTACACATCGGTTTCCCACCTCTACAAATAAGTGAAATGATTTACTCAATTGAAATACATATTGAGTTAAGTTCAGCTCTTGATTGTGCATTTATGAATATATATTTTTCTTTCTGTAGAGTCATCTTGAAAGTCTTATGGATATAGATGTTCAATATTTTTCTACCTATGTATGCCCACTATCGAGCAGTTCTATGTATTTAATCCTGTTTTGTATGTCATTTACAATCATCATCAGATTTTAAAATTCCTTTTCACTCCCATGCAATGGAAACTAAGTTAAAAATTCCATAAAGTTCATTTATGAAGCAATAAAAGAAAGTTAGTCATAAAATAAAATAAAGCGGTAAAATCAAGACATTTATTTAAGCTGTTTATAGCCATGCAAATAAGATAAAAATGATTTGTTAAAACACCTATATTGGAGCAATAAAACCTTTAAGCTGCCATTTTCACCAGAGATTGGACCCCACCTAGAAGTAATTTGGAATGGAGTGAACCACGTTTACCTGTTGACTCATAATCTGGACAACAGACTTTCAGTCTTTCCTTTCCTGTAGTTTGTTGATTTCCCTAGAACATTCAACTGTCCTTCAGAGTAAGCAGGCTCCTATGGTAACCAGTCAACTAAATGTACCCCGTTGCCAGGAAAGGTACATGAAACAAAACCAAAACAAGGCAGACAGGAAGACAAGGGCTGGCCCTGTGGTTGAATTGGGAGATGTCAGCGGAAACAAAAATACCATTATAAAATAGCTTAGTGCACTGTTTTAATATTGACAGTGACAATGATCATAGTAAACCATATATTAATATGTGATCAAAGCTGTATCTTTGTTCCCCTTTTTGTGCTTTGCTTTTGATGATGTAAGTACAGGTTTCTATTCAATTACTAGCATCTATTACAAACAAACTTTTTGCCAGGATTTTTTATACTTAGTTTTTTTTTGTTTTTTTTTTTAATACTTAGAGCCACCTTCAAGGTAAATATTGTTATTCTGGTTTTACAGATTCTTTCAAACTTAGTTTAATTATCAGCTATCCTGATGACTCTCTCCATTTAAGCCCCTCAACCATACAGTCCAAATAAAATTCCCCCTTGTAGCTCTTAGTACATTTGTCATTTATCATTAATGGTCATAATACTTAAGGTTTAAAGCTCAGATTCCCTGATGGCTTGTAGATGGGGGCAGACACCAAGCCTTGCTTACTAACCCTGTCCCTAGAACCTAGCACAGGACCTGGCACAGAGTGAGTGCTAAATGGACACCTGTGGAATGACTGGCACGGAAGACCGAGGCTTAGGGAAGTAGCTCAATTGTGCACTACTGAAACTACAGTCAGGCATCTTTCTACTTGATCCTCTGCCTGGGAAGTCATTTTGCTCTAAGAACTTAGTGTACATAGATGTTTCCTACTATTAGGTATTCATCACATTTCAGTAATCTAAAAGGGAGGAATACCATCTTTTCTCCATTTTAAGATACAAACACAAGTTCAGTATCTTGTCTAATGTCACACATTTTCTTTAATATTAAATAGGTTGATGATAAGAATACCAACCATAATGACTTACAAAAATATGTCTGGATTCCTAACTTGAAGTTGCACACTGTTTAGACAAATTTCACCAAACTTTTGCTCATTCTATTTTGTCGATTAAAAAATAAAAAAAGTTTTCCAGTCAACTTCTAGCCTAATTGTATTTGTGTCAGTTTTTATTTTTCACTTGACAACAAACATTTTGAAGGTAGAAGCTATATAACTGTATTGTCTTTTCTCTATATTTCCAGTTTAGGTCCTGGCACTTACATAGCAGCAACTCAATAAACTTGTTAAATACATGAATTAGGTTGTCAATGTCCTTATGACTGTGTATGCTGGTTAGCCTTTCTCCCATCTACATCTACCTAAATAGTTCAAGTTATGCTGTGTTAACAACCATCATATTTCAGGTTATTTCTCATTCATGCTGTCAGGGAGAGTTTGCTTATCACTGTCACATGGGAACCAAGGCTAAAGGAGACTCCATCTTCCAACACTGCCTTCTAATCACTAAGCTTCGGAGTTTTTCCTCAGCAAGAGTTGCGATAGAGCTGATGAGCCAAATGTAAGCCATAAAAAGCCTGATCCAGAGTGTCATTCACATTTCTTTGGCCAAAACTGCCACATGGCCACACCTAACTTGAAGGGGACATGGAAATGTCTAACCAAAAATGGAAGAAAATTAGATATGATGAACATTAATATCTAATTCCTGTCATACAAACATAATCTATGACATCAGGCTTTGTGAAAGAAGGGCGTGAGATGGCAGACAAAATCTCAAAGAAAGAGAAAAGAGAATGTTCAGATAATAAGGAGTAAAAGGATGACGAAAGAAGCTGGTAAAGCTATCTGTCTGTTAGCGCCTGTTCCAAGGGAGAATCAAACCCTCAAATAAACTGAAGTCTTATTTTCTTAATACCTTTCAATTTCTCACCCACAAGACCATAAATAAGTTGGTCGTTCTTATACCATTGTGGATTTTTCATTGGGAAAGACAGTCACTAAGTTTTCCTGGGTCATCTCGCATGTACAAGGTTTAGAAGTATAAAGACTGCTTTCAACTTGAGGTAGGTGGGAAAAATAGAAAAAAAGAAACAGAAAAGTGTATCTGACACTGAAATACATTATTACTCTCTTCTTCATCTTTCTTATCTTATTTAGTCTCTTAGTACTTAGTCTTACTATTTTCTTTCCTTGCTAGGGTACATATCACGAGGGAAAGAGTTGTGGGAGTCTTATGGCTGCATTTCCAGAGTTTTCAAGCATAGGCACATACATGTCTTTAATGAATATGTGTTCACTGATGGCTTGAAAGGGACAATTTAGGGGAAGGAGCTCAACACTTGCAACTAAAGATTCACTTCCCAATGTGGGTTCTTTGGAGAATTACAGAATATTGAAGTTGCCATTCATTTGATCAGGCAAGTTGAGTAGGGAAGTTGTTTTTAGTCTTTGGGTTGGCAATATCTGTTCAGTCATTTTATTTCTAGTTGGTAGTTTGGAAGTCTCAATAGTATAGCTTATGGCTGACAGTCAATTAGTTGTAAATTTGTTTTTAATCTTCAGCAAATGTCCCTTGTGAATAAGCACAGGATGCATCAGAATTAGCACAACTCCTATTTCATTAACTCCCCTTTGTGCCTGGCAAAGTATTGCACAAAACAGAGTTGAAATATAGTTCCATACTAAAAGAGGTGACAGAGCAAATAAAGATTTTTTTTTTTTGCTATACTAAAAAATAATCATTTTGTGTGTTGAAGTGATTTTCTTATTCTCTGATAAAATGCTTCAGGGAGGGCTAGAGTTTTAAAGGAGGTTTAGCCCTAGGAAATGAAGGAGATGAATAAACTCTTCCATCCAACCTGAGGATATAAGAAAGAAGAATAGTTAGGCTCAGTAGAAACTTCCAATTTCATATATTTTAAATGAGAAACTTTGAGGTATACTTTTTACATGCAGCTGTGATAAGAATTGATAAAAAACACAATGTTCTCTTATTTCATAAATATGACTAAAAAAAGAGAGAGAAAGATCTGTTTAGAACAACATAAAGAACACAGCCCAAAGTCACATGAAGGTGAATATGTGTGAGTGAAAACACATTGTAAGTTTTTCCTTAAAATTAGAATAGTGATGGCTGAGAGTCATCTGCTCTGCTTGAGGGGAGCAGCGCTCTGGCTGTGGCACGTGGCTCTGAGGTCACTTTCTTCAGTTTGTAAAGGCAGGATCTTCCTACCAGCTTCTGTTTTTCTTCACCCCTTGGAAGATGGTGTAATGTTCAGAGGCAGGAGACTAGGGTAGCAGAAAGACCAAGAGTTCTGAAATGTCAGGCATAGGTGGACTCCTAACTCTACCATTTCCTCACCATGTGAATTAGAATCATTCTCTTAGGCTTTCTGAGCTATAATCTCCTTATCTGTAAAACGGGAATAATAATGTTTTCTTGTAGGAGTTTTGTGAGGATTAAATGAGACAGTATATTAACTATCTCTAGTAGAATGACTTGATATCATGCCTTTACAAAATGTGATAAACTGTGAGTTATATTTGCTCATTGTTCATTCATTTACTCCTTCATTTGATAAATGTGAACTGAGCCCTTGCTATGTGCTAGGTGCTGAGGGTACAAGGGTGGATTAGACAGACATGGTCCCTGTTCTAACCAAGTTACGGAATTATGGGGGCAAATGATGAATATGTGAACAGTAATTGCAACACAGTGAGACGCACTAGGTTCCAAGTAAGCAGTATGGTACTGAAGTTTAAGAACAATTTACTCTTACATTTAAATTATAATGTATGGAAGGTAGTACTTACAATTTTATTCTCATATATTTCAGTCTACTATGTTTTTTCCCCTTCAGACAAAAAGTAGAGTTAGAAACACTATGCTAGAATATATTTCCCCAAGAATACCATATGCTGATCAGGCATGTAGTAGATGCTAAGGCAATAATAATTATTGGAATGATGATGAGGATGAAAGTGCCTTGAAACAATGCTACTGGTGATGCAACCCTGTCAGTGTTTTACTGAGACCGTATGTGGTAAAAGTCAATTACAGGACATCCCAGATGGTCTATGTTTTTCTGTTCTGTAAACTTCAATTACAGAAGATGGGCTTTTATGCCCCCTCAAGAATGTCATTATGTGCATTAGAAATAAAACTTTGAAAATAGAACCAATAGTAAGAAAATTTATCCTTTAAAAATTATGATGTAAATACTTTATAAAGATAGACACATGTATTTTGGGGACCTCAGGAAAGGATTTCTGGTCTCCCAGCACATTCGTCTGGTAGGGGTAGGCCAGGTGACATTGCTGAACTTCCTGCCTGGGGCTCTATCTTGGGAAACTGGATGCATCGCCATCCTCTGGTTCTTGGCAAAAAAGCAGCAGAGATACCATGAGGCTTACTGAGAGTGCCCATCTGGCCTGGCACGAACACCCCCCCGCTGCCCCTTACTCAATGGTAAGGAAGTGTTGCAGATGTCAACCTCTTTTTTGAAAGAGTCTTCTGCAGCTGTAAAAGGCTAAGTTGCTAGAGTTTTGTCAAGGAAATTTAAGGTCATGGAAGTGTCAGGGTAAAGGACACAGGAGAAAAGTCCACATCCTCTGAGAGGATACACAGAGGGAGAACTCATCATGTAAATTCTGGGGTTGTTTGATCAATTATTTTTCCAGTACCATATCGTTCCCCCCAAAAATGAGGTGGGTTCCTTTGGCATGGGCTACAATGTATAATTTCAGAAATTCATAGAGACCAACTGTGGAAGCGTTCTTTTGTATTGCCCTTTCTCATTCACACTGACAACATATCACTATGTAGCAGAGATCACTGCAGACATCTGTTTTTAGGAAGAATGGATAATGTTCTAGATCTAATTTTACACTAGGTTAAAATTTCAGGTTTCTTTCACCATTAGGAACTTAAAAGTTGGGAGATGTGTGCCTAGGTGATAAATATTGAGGTGTACCATCACTTAAAAGAACTTTTAAAAACGTTCAAACTCTTATAAGCATTGGCAGTATTGTATAATGGACTCCCAGGTACCCATCTCCTAGGATCAAAAGTTATGTACTCATGAACAATAAATTTTCATCTTTTACTTCCTTTTCTTCCATAGTATTTTGAAGAAAGTACTGAACATCATACATTCATAAATATTAAGTACATGTCTAAAAGATAAGAACTCATTTTGTTTGTTTTTATTATAATCAAAATACCATTGTCAAAGCTAAAATTAACAACTTTTAATATCATAAAACATCCATATCCCATAAGTGTTCAAATTTCCAATTATCTAATCAGTGTCATAATTTTTCAATGTGCTTTTTTTCTGAATCAGGAGCTAAGCCAAGTCTACATAGTTGATTGGTTGATATATCTTTTAAGTTTCTTCTAAATTATAGGTGCACCCTCCATTTTTTTCCTTCCAATTTATTTGCAGAGGGAACTGGGCTTTTTATTTTGTAGAGCTTATCACAGTCAGGAATGTGTTGATCGCATCCCTGCTGTGTAGATTAACAGGTTTCTTCATCTTTTGTATTTCTTGTAAATTGGTAATTGCATATATAAGCTTGATCAAGTTCCAGTTAGATTTTATTTTTTATTTTTTTTTTGACAAAATTACTTCTTAAGCAATATTGGGCTTTTTCATCGGGAGGCACAAAATGTTTGGTTGTCTCTCTTTTATGTGATATCAGCAGCCATTGATGCCCAGTTCATGAAATACTGATTCATTACAATTTACAAAATTATGCTGTTCTAATTCCATGATTCTTTCTTCACATATTAGCTGAAACATTTTTATGAAGTGAGACTTTTATTTCTTTTCTATATTGATAGTTCAGTTCATATAGGAAAGGCTTGATTTTTGGGGGCCTTTATTTACCAATGGTGATCAAGCTTTTAAAACATTTTTTGTATTAATGTGTTCTCATGGATTTAAACATTATTGGTTATTAAACTTCTTGCAGTCTGTATAATAATTAATATTCAAATTGTCCCTTTTTTTGTAAAGTGGTGCAGGAACCTCTTTAAATTGGTGTTGAGTCCTGCTGACATGATCCTGGTTGTTTATGATAGTTTCCTTGCTATTTGGGAGGGGTACTTGAAGCTCACCTTTCGTTTTCTTTCCCAGACTTTTGAGTCCTTTGAGAATAGAATTTAGAGCCCACAGTCTGGATTTAGGAATGTGTACATGCTTATGTGTATGTGCGTATATATATCCATATATGAGGGAAGACCCCCAAAACCCAGAATTTATTTATAAAAATTGTGTATTTTTTCTTACATGCTTAAACTTTAGTCACCTTCAAAGTGCTCTCCATTTGATGCGATACGTCTATCGAGATGTTTTTTCCACTGCTTAAAACAGTTTTTGAACTCATTCGTTTTGACACCTTTTAGTGCTTTTGCCATTTTTTGTTTTAGTTCTTCCACATTGGCAAAATGTTTCCCTTTGGGGACTTTTTTGCATCTGGGAGAAACAAAGTCAAGTCTCTTGGGGAGAGATGGGTGAATAAGGAGGGTGGGTCATGGGAGTCATGCCATTTTTGCTCAAAAACTGCTGAACACTCAGCACAGTGTGGGCAGGTGCACTTGTAAATCACCCACCATGAAATGGGCAAATGAGATGAAAGAATCTTTAAAAAAATTCACTGAAGCTGAACACAGCCTCTCACAATAACACCAGCTAATACACTGATACAGATGGGTTCCTAGAACAGCCACCTAGCAGGGGAAGCCTGTATTACAAAGAACCCACCTTCCTGGAGACAATTCCATTTTGGGGGGGGGTGCCCCACTCATAGATATATAATATCATATGTATGAAAACAAATATATAATAAAATATATTTTAATAGGTAAATACATTGTAAGTTCATACTGATATTTGTAGTTTCAAATTTAGGAACACTGGTTTTTAAAATTTAATTTCTTCTATATTACACCTATGCCTCCTTTCTTTCATGCTGAGAATTCTGTATCTTCAAATCATCAGGAATGACTGAATTAGAAATACCACATAATTTTAATTTTGTTTTATTCCACTGTATTGAGTCTTAGATAAGTAATAGAAATACTGCCACCAAAATATGATCACATGAAACTATTAAAATTTCTTTTTGTCCTTAGGTACATCCAACTGGCAATGTCAACTACATGACTGTGCTTTAAAGTCACTTAAAATAGCCTTCTCTGTGTGGTTTTGCCAATAACTGGATACAAAATTATAGTAGTTTCATTTTTGCTTTAAAATTGTTTTGTAATTTTTTTTAGTATATTCCCTTTGGTTTCGTTGAAATATGAATTGTAAGTATTTGGTACAATGGGTTAGGTTTAAAGTTCTGCTTTAAACCTAATTAATGTTTTAATACTTGAGATTAAACACTTTATTTTGTGGTTTTTGCAATGCAGCTGGCTCATGCTTTTAAAAAAATATTTACTTTTGAATCACAGTTGACATATAAAAGTAGATTAGTTTTAGGTACACAACATAGTTATTAGACATCTATATAACTTGTGAGGTGATTACCCCAACAAATCCAGTATCATCTGAAAACATATATAGTTATTAACAGTATTGACCATATGCCCTCTGCTATGCTTTACATCCCCATGACTGTTCTGAAACTTCCAATTTATACTTCTCATTTCCTTCACTGTTTCTATCCATCCCTGCAACCCCCTTTTATCTGGAAATCATCAAAATATTCTCTGTGCATATGAATCTGTTTCTGTTCTGCTTATTTGTTTAATCTGTTTTTTTTAGATTTCACATATAAGTTAAATCATCTGGCATTTGCCATCCACTATCTGATTTTTCATTATTTATTTATTTATTTATTTATTTATTTATTTAATTTGTTCAACTGCAGTTGTCCCCATTTACCCCTCACCACTCTCCCCTGCCCCACCCACTCCCACCTCCCACACTTAATCCTATCCCCCCATTGGCTTTGCCCATGGGTCCTTTATGCACACTCCTTGATGACCCTTTCCCTTTTTCCCTTGTTGTCCCCTTCCCCTCTCCTTTCTTGTTGCTGTCAGTTTGTTCTTTATTTCAATATCTCTGGTTAATTTTTCTTGCTTGTTTGTTTTGCAAGAGAATATTTTAAAGCCATGATTGTTGGGTTGCTATTAGCGGAAACCTGACAAAACTAACCTGAATAAAAATAAAACTGAGAGACAGAAAAGCAGAAAGTTTCAATATCTCTAAATGAACTGTAAGAAAGACCTGAAAAGCAAAGACCGAGCTAAGCTTTCTCTCTCTCTGTTAAACTATATACTCACATCTTTTATCGGCGCATGTCTATTTCATTTTCATCTTTCTCTGCACACCGTTCTTCTCTACTTTTCCATACACATGACCAAATACATTGAGGTCACATTGACCTCACTGACGGAGTAGCCAGTTAGGGTTTTTTTTTTTTTTTTTTAAATTTTATTTTAATCGTTGTTCTTGTACAGTTTTCTGTCTTTTACTCCCATCCCAGTCTGCCACCCCAGTCCTCCCCACCTCCCTCCCACCACTATCTGATTTATTTCACTCAGCACATTACCTTCTATGTCCATCTGTTATGTTTCAGATAGCAAAATTTCATTCTTTTTTAGGGTTAAGTCGTATTCCATTGTATATAGAAACCACCTCTTTATCTGCTCATCTACTGATGGACACTTATGTTGCTTCCATATCTTGGCTTTTGTAAATGATACTGCAATGAACATATGGGTGCTTATGTGTTTTTGATTTACTATTTTGGGTTTCTTTGAATAAATACCCAGAAATGGAAGTGCTGGGTCCTTCTTTGTCTCTTGTTATAACCTCTGTCATAAAGTCTATTTTGTCTGGTATAAGCATTGCTTCCCTTCATTTTAATTTTTTATTTCACTTTTTATGAATATTTTTCCCATCCCCTTATTTTCAGTCCGTGTATCTTTCATTCTAATTTCAGTTTCTTGTAGATAGCAAACATAAGGGTCTTACTGTCTTATGCAATCAGTTACCTATGTCTTTTGACTAGAGCATTTAATCCATTTCCATTTAAAGTAATTATTGATAGAAATGTATTTGTTGCCATTTAGTTATTCATATGTTTTATCTTTTTTTCTCCTTTTTCTTTTCTTTTTTTTTAAATATATTTTATTGATTATGCTATTACAGTTGTCCCATTTCTCCCCCATCATTCCCCTCCACCCTGCACACCCTCTCCCACCCACATTCCCCCCTTTAGTTCATGTCCATGTGTCATAAGTTCTTTAGCTTTTACATTTCCCACACTATTCTTGCCCTCCCCCTGTCTATTTTCTACCCACTATCTATGCTACTCATTCTCTGTACCTTCCCCGCCCTCCTCCCCCCACGCCCCTGTTGCTAACCCTCCATATGATCTCCATTTCTGTGGTTCTGTTCCTGTTCTAGCTGTTTGCTTAGTTTGCTTGTGTTTTAGGTGTGGTTGTTAATAGCTGTGAGTTTGCTGTCTTTTCACTGTCATAATTTTGATCTTCTTTTTCTTAGATAAGTCCCTTTAACATTTCATAGAATAAGAGCTTGGTGATGATGAACTCCTTGAACTTGACCTTATCTGAGAAGCGCTTTATCTGTCCTTCCCTTCTAAATGACGGCTTTGCTGGATAGAGCAATTTTGGATGTAGGTCCCCGCTTTTCAAGATTTCAAATATTTCTTTCCAGCCCCTTCTTGCCTGTAAGGTCTCTTTTGAGAAATCAGCTGACAGTCTGATGGGAACTCCTTTGTAGGTGACTGTCCCCTTCTCCCTTGCTGCTTCTAGAATTCTCTCCTTCATTTGAATCTTGGCTAATGTAATTATGATGTGCCTTGATGTGTTCCTCCTTGGGCCCAACTTCTTTGGGAGTCTCTGAGCTTCCTGGACTTCCTGGTAGTCTATTTCCTTTGCCAGACTGGGGAAGTTCTCCTTTATTATTTGTTCAAATAAGTTTTCCACTTGTTGCTCTTCTTCTTCCCCTTCTGGGACCCCTATAATTCGGATGTTGGGACGTTTAATGATGTCCCGGAGGTTCCTAGGCCTCTCCTCATTTTTTTGAATTCTTGTTTCTTCCTTGTTTTCTGGTTTGTTGTTAGTTTCGTCCTTCTGGTCCACTCCATTAATTTGAGTCCCAGTTTTCCTTCCATCTCTATCAGTTCCCCATGCATCTTCCTTCATTTCACGTATTGTAGCCTGCATTTTTTCATCTAATTTGTGAGCAAAGTCAACCAATTCTGTGAGCATCCTGATCACCAGGGCTTTGAACTGTGCATCTGATAGGTTGGCTATCTCTTCATCACTTAGAGGAATTGGCTCTGGAAATTTTATTTGTTCTCCGGTTTGAGCCATTTTTGGTGGGTTTTTTTGGTTTGTTTTGTTTTGGTTTTAATCTGGTCACGGCTATTACGTAGTTAGGGGTGGAGCCTTAGGTGTTCCTCAGGGCGGGGCAGCCCAGTCGCTAGGTTGTGACACGATAGGTGGGGGCGGGGTCCGAGAGGGAAGAATGGTGCCTGTTCCACTCTCTCCTGGACTCCGGTCCCTTCCGGCACTACCCCTTTGCCTGGATTATCTGCACAGCACGTGCGTGCGGTTCCGTAGTTAGGGGTGGAGCCTTAGGTGTCCCTCAGGGTGGGGCAGCCCAGTCACTGGGTTGTGACGCTGTATGTGGGGGTGGGGTCTGAGAGGGAACAATGGCGCCTGCTTCGCTCTCTCCTGGATTCAGTCCCCTTCGCCACTTCCCCTCTGCCTGGACTGTCTGCGCGCTCGAATGTGGGACCACCTGGTCAGCCAGCCACCTTGTGCGGCCTCACTGGGTCTGCACAGTTGCTCCCATGTGCCCCATGTGTCAGCCAGCTGCCGCCTGTGGGCCTGGGGATTGCCAGCCTCCGCCCGTGCACCTGGGAACTGCCAGCCACCGCGGCTTGCGTTCCGGGTTCGCACCTCCACTTTTTCCTGCCGAGACTCCGCCCCTCTTACCGGTCTGGATGAATGGTTGTTGGACTTCCGTACAGTTCAGTTTTCTATAAGTTCTGGTTGTTTTCTTGTTTCGAAATATTTGTTGTCCTTAATTTTGGTTGTGAGAGGAGGCACAGTGTGTCCGCCTATGCCTCCATCTTGGCCGGAAGTCCCTTTTTCTTGAAGACTGTTTAACATTTCTGTAATACTGTTTTGGTGTTGATAAACTCCTTTAGCTTTTTCTCATTTGGGAAGCTCTTTATTTCTCCTTTGATTCTAGATGATAGCTTTGCTGGATAGAATAGTCTTGGTAGTAGGTCCTTGCTTTTCATCACTTTAAATATTTCCTGCTAGTCCCTTCTGCCCTGCAAAGTTTCTGTTGAGAAGTCAGCTAACAGTCTAATGGGAGCTCCTTTGTAGTTAACTAACTGCTTTTCTCTTGCTGTTTTTAAAATTCTCTCTTTGCCTTTAATCTTTATCATTTTAATTATGGTGTATCTGGTGTGGGCCTCTTTGTGTTCATCTTCTGTGGGACTCTCTGTGCTTCCTGAGCTTGTATGTCTATTTCCTTCACCAGTTTAAGGAAGTTTTCAGACATTATTTTATTTTATTTTTTTAAGATTTTATTTCTCTTTAGAGGGGAAGGGAAGGAGAGATGGAGAGAAATATCAATGTATGGTTGCTTTTCGTGCGTCCCCTGCTAAGAACCGTCTCTGGGAACTGTCCTGCAACCCAGGCATGTTCCCTGACTGGGAATCGAACCACAATCCTTTAGTTCGCAGGCCCTCGCTCAATCCACTGAGCTACACCAGCCAGGGCAATCAGACATTATTTTTTCAAGTAGGTTTTTCATTCCTTGCTTCCTTTCTTCTTCTTCTGGTAACTGTATGATGTGAATGTTTTTACACTTGATGTTGTTTCAGAGGTCCCTTAAACTACCATATTTTTTTCGACTATAAGATGCACCCCCCAAAAATTTGGGAGGAAAAGGGTGGTGTGTCTTTTGGGAGGGGTGGTGGTGGAGTGGGGTCACAGGAGGCAGGAGCAGGGTTGCTGCTGCATTTTCCTTCCAAATTTGGGGGGGGGGGATGCTTCTTATTGCCCAAAAATAAGGTATCCTTTTTTTAAAAAATCTTTTTTTTTTTTTTCTGTTGTGATTGGGTATTTTCTGCTACCTTATCTTCCAAATTACTGATTTGATTCTATGCTTCATCTAAGCTACTGCTGCATCCCTGTAATGTGCTCTTCATTTCAATTATTGTATTCTTCATTTCCAACTGGTTCTTTTTATAGATTTTATGCCTTTTTTATGTGAATGAAGTTCTTGCTCCTTGAACATTTTTATAACCATTGTTTGAACTCTGTATCTCTTAATTTGCCTCTATTTCATTTAGTTCTTTTTCTGAACATTTTTCTTATTCTTTCATTTGGGACATGTTTCTTTGTCCCTTATTTTGGTAGTCTCCTTGTGTTTGTTTCTAGCATTAGGTAGAGCTACCATGTCTTTTGGCCTTGATATGGTGGCCTTATGTGTTAAATGTCCTATAGGGCTCAGTGGCACAGCCTCCCAGGTCCCCTGAACTGGGTGCTCCAGGTGCACCCCCACATGTGAACTGTATACACCCTTCTGTTGTAGCTGAGCCTTGATTGTTGTTCATACATCAGTGGGAGGGACTTACCCCCAAAGCTGATTGGCTATGATGACTGGCCTTAACTGCGGCAGAGGAGCTTTTGTGCAGGGGCTGGCCCTATGGAGCAGGCCTAACTACAGCAGGACTCTGGTGCCTACCGAGTCCACTCTTGAATGTGCCATTCATGGATGTATTTGGGTCATGCTCTAGCATTCTCTGAAATTGTCCACCAGGAGTACTG
The DNA here is from genome assembly GCA_039655065.1 of Glossophaga mutica. NCBI lineage: Eukaryota > Metazoa > Chordata > Mammalia > Chiroptera > Phyllostomidae > Glossophaga > Glossophaga mutica. The sequence goes on from CM077304.1 coordinate 84,710,212, forward strand.
GCTCTAGAGCCTTCTGGGAGGTGCAGGCCAAGGCCAATCTCCACCTGTGCTTTAGCCAGGGACACTCAACGTGAGCTATACAGCAATCTTCAATGGTGGTTCAACGTCTGCAAATGGATAAATATACATTAACAAAGTGACTGATAAAAATAATGTACTCATCTCAGTAGATGCAGAAAAGTATTTGACAAAATTCAATGCCATTTCTTGATAAAAACCCTCAACAAATTATGTATATAAGAATGTTACCTCAACATAATGAAGGACATACATAACATACTCGGTGGTGGAAAGCTGAAAGCTTTCTCTCCAAAATTAGCAACAGAGCAAAGATGACCACTGACCATGTTAATTCAACATAGTACTGGAAGTCTTAGCCAGAGTAATAGAAAGCATTTAGATCAGCAAGGTAGAAATAAAAATGTGTCTATTTGCAGGTGACATGATATTAGACATAGAAAACTCCAAAGGCCCAATGGAAGAGACTGTTGTAACTAATCAACAAGTTCAGCAAAATTGCAGGACCCAAAATCAATATACAAACATTAGTTCCATTTCTATATCCTAACAATGAATATCAGAAGGAAATATTTTTAAAAGTCACATTTACAATAGCCTCAAAAAGAACAAAATACCTTGTTGTATAGGTGATAGACCTATATATTAAAAACTTTAAGGCACTGATGAAAGACATTGAAAAAGATGCAAGTAAATAAAAAATACTGTTTGTTCATAGATTGAAAGAATTAATGTTGTTAAAATGTCCATATTACCCAGAGTGTTCTACAGATGTAATGTGATCCCTATGAAAATCAATGGCATTTTTTACAAAAATAAAGAAAAACATTCTAAAATTTGTAAAGAATCACAAAAGACCCAAATAGCCAAAGCAATCTTAAGAAAGAAGAGCAAAGATGGAGGCATCACACTCTCTGATGTTAAACTCTATTACAAAGATATAGTAGTCAAAATAGCATGGTATTTGGATAAAAACAAACACATAGATCAGTGGAACAAAATGGAAGCTTCCCAAATAAAAGCATACATGTATGGTCAATTAATTTTCAACAAAGGAGCCAAGAATGTACAATGGAGAAGGATAGTTTCTTCAAAAAGTAGTGCTGGACAGCCACATGCGAAAGAGTGAAACTGTACCTCTATCTTATGCCATACACAAAAGTCAGCTCAAAATGATTAAACACTTGAATGTAAGACCTAAAACCATAAAACTCATACAAGGTAATATAGGAATAAGATACTTGACATTGGCCTTGACAATAATTTTTTGGATCTGACACAAAAAGCAAAGGCAATAAAAACAAAAATAAGCAAGTGACATTACATTAAGCTAAAAAGATTCTACACAGCAAAAAAAATGATCAACAAAATGAAAAGGCAACCTTGGAATGGGAGAAAATATTTGCAAACCACATATCTGATAAGGGGTTAATATTTAAACTATACAAAGAACTCATACCATTCAACAGTGAAAAAAAAAAACTGAATTTTAAAAATGGGCACAGGATCTGAACAGACCTTTCTTTCAAGGAACACATACAATGGCCAACACATTAGTGGCTCAAGTACACTAATATGCATATCAAACTACAATGAGATATCATCTCAAAACCTGTTAGGATGGCAGCTATAAAACATGGTGACTACCATTGATGACACTGTATTGTGTAATTGAAATTGGTTAAGAGAGTAGAACTTAAGTTTTTTAATTCCTCGTTCTATCCAAAAAAAAAAAAAAAAGGTAAATACATGAGGTGACTGATATATTAATTAGCTCAATGGGGGGACTCCTTTCATATGTATATAAAATCACAGCAGTGTATACCTTAAATATCTTACAATTTTATTCATCGATTATACCTTGCTAAGGCTGAAAAAATACACATTCCTCTCCTCTCTCTTCTCACCTTAATTGTCTAGTAGGTGTCACTACTATGAGAAAAATTGATATCAGCTAATATTCTGCATCCTATAATAACATTTTAATTGATGTAATATCTTTTGTTTCCAATTAATAACAGTAAGTTAATTAACAAGCTTATTCTACTTTACAGATGATCCCCCATTTTTGATAGTTGTACTGTATCTACATTGTCAGAGTACATCTCAATTACATGCTACGTTTTCTCTTTTACAACCTTTAGTTTGTCATTGGACTGCAAATATATATGGTGATTTGTTCTCTTCTGCTGGGATTTGGGATTCAATGGATATTTTGACACTTACTTTTTTGGTCTTAATTGCTTTATCAGTTTTAAAGGAAGGTTTTAGAGGATTCAAAAACTATGCCACTACCAGCATCTTCTTAGAATTCTCAGGGGGAACCCTAATGCACTATTGGTGGGAATGCAGATTGGTGCAGACACTGTGGAAAGCAATCTGGAGAGAACTCAAAAAATAAAAAAATGGATCTATCTTTTGACGCAGCAATCTCACTTCTGGAACTATATCTGAAGGAATCTAAAACACTAATTTGAAAGAACATAAGCACCTCTATATTAATTGCAGTATTATTTATAATCACCAAAGTATGAAGGTAGCCCAAGTGATAATCAGTAGATGAGTGAATAAAACAACTATGGGACATTTACATTTTGGAATACTATTCCGCCATAAAAAAGATGAATGTTTTACCCTTTGTGATAGTATGGATGGATCTGGAGAATATTATGCTAAATGAAATAAGCCAGTCAGAGAAAGACAAATACAATATGATTTCACTCATATGTGGAATCTAATGAATACACTGAACTAACAGGCAAAATAGACACAGACTCACAAATGGAGAGCAGATGACAGGAAAGGGTGGGGTGGAGGGATTGAGCAAAAAGGAAAAGGACTCATGGGTATGGACAACAGCGTGGTGATTGTGGGGTGGAGGGAGTATAAGGAGACTAAATAGCAATAGAAAAAATACAATAAAAATTTTAAAAATTGAAAAAAAATGAAAAAAGAATCCTCAATATCACTTGAGTATGTAATGGTTTTCTCTTATTTTACATATGCTGTATTATTTTTAGTTCATACTTTTACAAGGTGTATTGTATTTTTAAGAATGCATATATGACATTACATTAGAAATACCTCTTAAGGCAGCATTTTTTTTTTTAAAGAAAGTGGATGGTTTTATTTTTATCCTTTTAGATTTATTTATTTATTTATTTATTTATCTTTAGAGAGGAAGGGAAGGAGAGAGGGAGAGAAACATCAATGTGCGGTTGCCTCTTGTATGTCCCCTGCCGGGAACTGGCCTGGCAACCCAGGCATGTGCCCTGACTGGGAATCGAACCGAGATCCTTCGATTCGCAGGCCCGCGCTCAATCCACTGAGCTACACCAGCCAGGGCTTAAGGCAGCATTTTATACTCAGATTTAAACAGAGCATTTTGGAAGAAATAATATTATATAGTACTTTGAGCACTTATCACTAAATAACATATTATTTCAGCATTGTTTTCAACTTGCATTTCTAGAAAATTATGTATTCTTTGGGTATGTAAACATTAATACGCAATTAGATATAAGAAAGAAGAGGAAGAAGAGAAAGGGCAAAAAATAAAATATTATACTGATAACCTGTGCTTTACTCATGGCTTTAAGCTTTGTTCAGATAATTTATCAGTCCTTAGAAGAGTAATAAAGCACTGTATTTAGGATGATTATACTTATAATGAGATTTCTTTCTTTAAGCAAATCCCTTATTTTAGAAAAAAAGTGAAACATTAACTCTTAGGAAACATTATACAATAACTAAGAGAGCAATAAAATTTTATAGGAGTTGGACCAGGTCCAGTGACTTTCTGGTTTGTGAAAGTTTCATTAAGAAGTGAGTAACTGGCTCACATAATGAGAAGTTTAAGTAGTAAAGTGGGGGAGATGGAAAGACGGAGATGGCTGCCCACCCCTGCCACACATGCAGAGTTTTTGGTGATTGTCAGCTTATAGCGTTGTGCTCATTATAGGCATAGGCAGAATGCACTTTGGTATTAAAAATTTAAAAAAATCCAAGGTGGTAGAGCCTCGGGAATTAAAAAGAACTTGGGAGATAGTATTATTATACATATTGTTTTCTAATTATTTTTTTCCTTGCTCCTTTAGTGGTTAGAAAGAAAACTCCAAGTAGAGTGATGTGAACTACCATGTGTTTGGTTTCTACCATGCAGTTAAGAACTAGGCATGCTGCATACATGGGTCTCATTCGTTCCTACCACCTGTGGGAGACATAGGTGAGGAAAGTGATGCACAGAGAAGTTAGGTGACTTGTTGAAGGTCACAGAGCTAGTAAATTTTGGAGACTTGGTTTGAACCCAGGTTATTCTCACTCTTGAATTGTGCTCTTAGGCACTGTATGAGTATTTTCTAAAAACCATATAGTTGAATGTCAGGTGAAGTTTCTAAAGGGATCTATTCCTGTCCAAGCTAAATTTCTTTTAGGAAGTCTGGATGTGTATACACTGCACAGAAGATACAATTCTCATCCGGGGACATCACAGTCCCCATTTGGTTGACGTTTAGCAGAGGATCAACTCAGTTGCTCAGCTGGCTGCATCCAGCAAGCTCTGGTAAGTGTTACACAATGTGCCAGACTTCAGGAACATAAAAATGATTGAGACACAGCCTCAGGCCAGAAGTCCAGTGGAGGGACAGGTTACATAAACAGATGTATGTAAAACAAAGTAGAAGCTCAATTCTAAGGAACTGATGTGTTGCAACGGTTCAAGGCCTGACAGGTTCACTGTATCCAGGCAGATGGAAGAGTATTCACGGAGCTGTGGGGATGTCTGGCATGCTGTTATTTATGGGTGGGTGAGCCATGCACAGTGCAAGCTGCGTGTCTCCCTTCATGTCTTTGCATGTCACCTGTCTTCTCTGTGTGGCACCCAGCAAGGAGTCTCTACCCCCTTATGTGCTAGAACACGGACAAACCAGCAGAGTGTCAATAGGTCTTATGCAACAGAGCTTCATACTGTGCATACGAGCCCAATCAAAGCCATGAGAACAGTGTGTCGGACCCTGTCTCCAGGCTATGAGAACACTACTTGTCAGGTCCATTCTCAAGGTTATGGGAAACTGCTTCCCTTATCTGGGTAAGGAAGCCAGATGCCTCCATTTACCCTGCAGTTGCCAAGGCAGTCTTCCAGCTGCAAGTCTGAAGAAGGCAAGTAGAAGGCTGATAGGTGGTAGGACGTTCTTCAAGGAGTAGCCAATTCTTGGTTTATCTAGGACTTTCCTACTTTTAGTATTGCTGGTTCCACATTCCAGGAAATATCTCATGCTTCAGCAAACTGAAATGGCTGGGTACTTAAGTTTCTACTGGTTTGAAGCATTAATAATTTCCTCTCGGTAAATAGTGGAGTCCTAGTTACTAGAGAAATCAGCATTTTAGATCTCCCTGAAAATGATGCTTTAATTTTCTACAAGCAAGATTTTAGTTAAGCAAGCTTGATTTATTTCCTTATTCAAATTGTAAGTTCAATGAGTTTGCTTTGCTTTCTTATCTGGGAGGAATCCATGTTGTCATCAGTCTTTACAACCTCCAACTATGAAGACAGAGGCAACTCAATGTGGGGCCAGTCAAGGTAACAGGTACCTGTAGATTGCTTGAGAAGGAGCAGACTGTTTAGTGAATAAGGAGCTAGGCTAGGAAGGATCTGAGTTCAAAAGTCAACTGGGAGGGTTTCAGCAAAGTATCAGCGGAACAGCCCTGGGTGTGTAATCGCATACTACCTCAGCAGGGTCACCAAGTTCATTGGGCATAGGGCTTGTCATGTGCTTCACCAAGGGCACTCTTTTATTATTTTGAACTTATAGTGTTATTTTACTCTTTTATGACAAGGTTTGTTTATCATATCACTATTATAAAGATGTCCAGAATCTTGGAGATCTTTCAAGGTATTCTATCGCATAATCAAAATTTTCTTTCTTTCTCTTTCTCCTTTTTTTCCTCTCCCAAGATCCCTTCTCATTCTATCATCACCTCCTTTCCCTTTTTCTCATACTCTTTTCTAACCACCTCTCTGTTCCCTTTTGCCTTCCTTTTTTCTCTTCCTCCCCTTTTCCTCTCTTCTTTCTTTTAATTCTTCTTTTACCAATCCTCTTTGAAGAAACAGGGAAATTTGATTCCCTGTTTGATTCAATCAGATGAAGGATTCATTCACTCACATGCTTCTTATCAAAGACTGAAGTAGGAGAATGACTTGAGAAGTCAACTAGAGTTTTGTTTTCATTGCTGTAGCAAGAAGTCTATCTGAACATATCTCAGCATAAGATGTAGGTATGCTGACATCTGGAAGGCAGAAATGATGGGTATGCCTTCTTGCTCAGATAAAGAATGTATAGTTTTGGTTTTCTAATGACTACGTTTCCTGAAGGGCCCTTAAATTCCAATATTGGTTAAAAAAAAAAAGAAAAAGAAATGGCATGGGCTGTTTTTGTGTTAGGGTAAAAAGAGAAGAAACTGTGTGCTGAGGGGAAATGAAAGGTTTTGTTTTGTTTCATTTTGAGGAGAGTTGGGAGAGAAAGAAAAGAAGAGCAAAGTCCAGGACTGGAACAACTTTAATACTTGAGCTCCACCCCTAAGTTAATTCTGAAACTATTGCTGGTTCTGTGAGTGCTAAGGCCGCTGACCCAGAAACAGGGTAGACCTGAGGGTCCTCTCATGAGCACCCTGCAATCCGATTGAGAACCTGTCCCAGGACCCCACCTTGGAGACCAACTAGCAGCTCTGGCTGTTCCAACATAACAGCAGACACCTTGTTTGATCTGTTTCTAGAAGGAACCTCTAAATCTACCCCACCACCTTATGAAGATAAACTCCAGCAGCACCCCAGAGAGAGCACTTGGTGTCAACTAAGCACCCAAAGAGCTACAAAAGGTACTTGGTTGCCCGTAAAACAAGGAAACAAATAGAGCACCTTCATGTATCATCCTCAGAGAGCTGTGAAAGAGGGGTGTGGCTACCTCTGCTACACACTAACGACTCACGGAAATGAGCTAGATGAATCTACAGATCGTCTGGTAGGAGTAGATGGGAGACTGGAACCTAGTAATGGGAAGGAAGAGTGGAACTTGTAGCTTTATTGCCCCCCAGCAGCTGCTTACTTGCTCTGAGAAGTTGGTAATTAACTGAAACTCTCCAGTCTTGTTTTTTTCTACTTGTGGTATGATATCTTTAGATCTTTTTTAGTGATTCTTTCTTTTATAGTTTAGGAAGCTTGTAGGCTTCCATGGAGGAGTAATATTCTTTAAAATGAAAATTATATTGAATTTTAACCTATTTGACTTTTTAGACTAATTTCATCTAAACCTCCCACCTCATATGGCTCTGACTCACCCTTGGGATCTGAAGTGATTGAGTTCAGATGATTGGATGTGTCCTGTGGACAATGCCCAGAGTCCCGGGCATCAAGTCTCAGTAAGAAGAGCTTTCCTCTTCTCCCCCGGTCATGTGAACCAAGATACTTCATTAGCTTCACAGTCCGATTCACCTCATTAAAAGCATACTGCCTAACCTGTTTAACAAGGCAGGCATCCAGGAAGTGACCTTTTTTTCCCCTTTGAAACCATAGATTCTTGACTAAATTTTAAAAGAAGAAAATCAGTTCCTTGCCAAGGGATTTTATGACTGTGTTATAAACTAATAAACCAAGTCACTATTAAAAAAAAAAAAAGTTGTTCCACACCTTTACTGGGATTGCGATGGAATGTCCAGTCAACCTACAGTCATTATTTTACTCACAATTTTAAATGTAGCAACAATGGAAAACTTTCTGCTCAGCCATAGGAACCCTATTATATTTTACTTAATTTTGCTATCAGATACCTGAAAAACTGTCATCCTAAACTAAAGAATTTTAAAATAAGCAGTTAAAATAAATACATATCTCTATAAGATTGTATATTTTACCTTTCAGAAAACAGCTAGGCACCAAATGTTGAGTAGCTCTATTATTGAAATGTTGGTTTAGAAAAGAAGAAAATCCTTGACAGCAGAGAAAAAGAAAAACTTTTTTTCTCCAAAGAAATTCTACCAGAGACAAAAATCTCATGTTCTTGGTGTGTTAGTTCTGTGTTTTGCTTTATGAGATGTACAAAAAATAGCAACAATAAACAAAGATATATTAAAATAAAAAATAGGGATCAGATTGCCATTGTCTGAATAAAGTGCCCATAGAGATAAAAAAATAGAATTAAAAATAATGGGAGCATATTGACTATAAATTAAGCCTTAAATATAAGTCGTAGGCCAAGAATGCTTATTTTTCTGAGCTACAGTATATGAAATATTGGGCAAAAAAGATAACAAAAAAGGCATAATATTGATTTCCTTCAACTAAATTCTAGGATGTTCTCTTAAGTATTGTGCATGTACCCAAATTTCCCTGATTTATATTTGTTTCAGGTAGTAAATGAGACACAAATGCTATCTCACTTATAAGGAAAAAAAAGGAAGAAAACATTGAAATGGTTACCTTTCTTTCTGCCCGTAGAGATATTTTCTTACTGGGAACATGTAATATCCAACTAAAACAGGTTTGAAATTCTGTAGAAAAAGTATGATGACAAACTTTTTATTGATATTCCTAAATTCAAATATTTAAAAATTCAAATGGATATTAAGGTTTTTTTTTTTTAGGTAGTCTATCCTGAAACACAACACAAATTAAACATATAAGCATGCTGTTAAAAACTGTATGAAAATAATAAACACTCACTCATTTTTTAAAAAGCTCTAATGATACTTTTTTGCCAATAACAATTTATTGATGTAATTTGACACATAGTAAGTATATGTATCAAATTCTATATAAAGAACAGAGAATATGAGAAACAAGGCTTAATAATGATTAAAATTTTAGAAATATTTTCCAAAATCAGTTTTTTATGGGATACAAATTCTGAAAGTATAGGAGTGGGTAAATTACAGTATTTAGGATTTTTATCTTTACTTCCTTGTTTTAAGCACTGGACCACACAATGATCCCAACCTCCTGTGGGAAGATGGAATGCCATTCTTTTCAGTGATGCAACTTTTGTTTATGCATGTACACCAGAGATAGAAATTAAATGCATTCAATGGAATCTCAGGTTGTAATATATACAAAATATCTTGCAACATATTCAAAGGTAGTTTATGATGGAAAAGAAAGCTTTTATAGTGGCAATATGTAGATAAGCAGAAGTAATTTGGAAAATGCAAGTCAGATGAGATACAAATAAGCCTTAGTTTTGCTGACTCTACAACACTTTATAATACTTTACACTCCTTGAAGAAAATGATAAGCCTGTAATGTTTAAAGCCTAAAATGACATGAAAATGGAAAAGGTGAAATGGCTTAAGTCTCCCTTTCTCCCTTCCTCCCTCTCTCCCTCCCTTCCTTCCTCCCTCCTTCTTTTCCTTCCTCCCTTCCTTCCTTCCTTCCTTCCTTCTTTCCTTCCTTCCTCCCTTTCTCCCTCCCCATTGCCCTCCTATAAACCTTCCTTTTTTCTTCCTGCAAGCCTGCCTTCCTTCCTTGATTTATTTTCAATGGCAATTCATCAAGCATCTATAACATGTTATGCATCATGTTAAGTCCACTCTGAATAAATGAGCTGGAGAACATGACATGTGCAAAGGTAGAAAGGAGAGCCATCTGAAAAGATAGACTGGGTTTATGCTGTTGAGGGCCCTGAATGTCAGATCAAATTATGAAAATAGCTAAATTTACCTAGTGTGTGGCTATTCTAAATATTGTACTTATTTTGACAGTTCTTCCAACTACCTTAAGAGGTAAATGCTATTACTACCTCTATTTTATATGTAAATAAAGTGAGGCACAGAGAGCTTAAATAACTTGCCCATGGTCACACAGAATTGCATGGCAGAGCTACACTTTCAGGCAGTCTGGTTCTACAGTGTGTGCTTTTAACCACGATGCTCCACTGAGAATTGATGGCAAGTTTATTTTGCAGGCAATCAGGAGCCATTTTGCTCTTTGGCTTAGTTATGTTGTCAGTGTTGTTACCTGTAAGGTAAGGATTATAAAAATCCCTTTCTTACAGGGTTGCAGTAAAAATAATAAACTGGAAATTTGTTTTGAAAAGTTATTATGTGCCACATGGCATTATTGATATTATATTCTTTTTTTTTTTTTTTTGGTAGTGTAGTAGTTTTAATTCTAGAAGAAAAAAAAAACTGTTATAAAGCCATTTATTTCTCCAACAGTGAAGGGGGAAATTTCCTTTATTGCTTAACAAACTATTCATAATAAATGTAATAAATGATTTATTGAATTGTCTCTTGATCTTGGAAAACTCGTTTTACAAGGAAAATATTTGGAAAACATAAAGACTAAAACCTTGAGAAGTTTACAACTTTATGTCTCTTAGAGACCTTTGTACATCAAATTAATTTTGGATCAAATAATGCTATTAGAAAATATGCCAATATAGTTATTTGTATTGTTGCTGCAGTAACCCTTGGAAACAAACATGAAGAAATATTATTGCATATCCTCTTCTGATGACACCCTTGTATAATATAATGCAACACCCCATATGAAGAAATAATGGTCTTATGATAGAAATGAAGGATACATACAACTTCTAGGACTAACTAGTAAAATTCCCAAAAGTAAATAATATTTTCCAAATGGATTCAACTGGTAAAATCTATCAGAAAAATAATTGAATATTCAAAAACACTTACATATTGTTTGAGTAAGTAAATACAATCAAACACCACCCCTCTCTTACCCCTTAGCTCTAAATTCCTAGATCCTAATTGGAGAATCAGACAATAAAATTAAAAAAAAAATAAAAAATTGGGTTGGGTACAACATGCAATTAATACTAAAATCTAGTGAAGAGTCACATACATTTGGTCAAAATATTCAATCACCATCTGTTATATAAAAAGAAAACAAAAATTGGAGAAAATGCAAAGATGAAACAAAATAAGACCCAAATCACTTTATTTGCATACACACACTGAATTAAGTATTTTTATTTTTCTTTAAAGATTTTAGTTATTTATTTTTAGAGAGATGGGAAGGGAGAGAGAAAGAGAGGGAGAGAAACGCCAATGTGTGGTTGCTTCTCATGTGTACCCCACTGGGGACCTGGCCTACATCCCAAGCGTGTGCCCTGACTGGGAACCGAATGGCAACCCTTTGCATCACAGGCTTGTGCCCAATCCACTGACTATACCAGCCAGGGCTAAATTAAATATTTTTCAAATAAACAATGTTTTAAATACTTTCAGATACAATTTTAAATTACAACGCTCTGACAAAACTGACCTTTTAAAAATCAAACTTTAAATATGCTACTTTCTAACAAATTTGATATTATAGTCTAATAGTAAATATAAACAGTATTTAAATAAATAAAAGCTTAGGTAGTTTACCTTTTACCAATGAGCACAATTCTTACTGACATTATCAGCCAAATACTAGCCTCTATTACATGAATGAAACAAATGAGGGAAGAAAGAGAAAATGTTTAGTGAGAGGGGATAATTGTGGCCTTGATGGTGATACTACTGAGGAAAGTGCAGTCCGTGTAACAAATGGTGTCAAGTGCTTGTTCTGGTGATGGACACTTGACCAGACTTTAAACAAGGTCCCTGCCCTCTGTGCTTGCATTTTATGGTCACTAAGATTTACACCACACTTCATGGCTGATAAAAGGCCTTCAAAACCTTTATTTCATTTGGTCATATCGTCCCTTAAAAAACTGCATTGGAGGTAAAATTATTCCTATTTTGTACATCAGAAGCTTGAACAACTTCTCCACTGTCATAAAAGTAGAATGTACATCAGCATTCAAACCTAGATCTCTTGCTCTTCAAGACATCATTCTTGGAGACCAGACTTTCTTATGTAATAACAATAATAGTAATAGTAATAACAACAGCAACAATGAAGCACTAACTGCATGCCAGGCTTCACATAAATTAGCTCATTCAACACCTACAGCCAACGCCTCCAGGATATTTCCTGTATTGAATACCAAGTGCTCTGTTAAGATAAAGTTTTGTCTTTTGACATGCGTTGGTAGGTTTTTGTTAGCTTGATATTGCCCCTATGTGAACATTCAATTCTATGATTAATGAGTCTTTACCCCTGAGATGAGGGAGCTGACCTTGAGCAGAAAAGTCTCTCCAAGGTAGTCTGATAGTAACAGTGGGAGAAAATATTTCTTCTAAAGAAGATGAGCATTGTCCACAGGTTGGGATCCTCTCCTGAAAACCATAGCTCTGTGTTTTCCTCTAACTGTAGTAGTCTGTCTAGATTCCTACAGAATGAATCTCACGGCTAAATCTGCCCCTTTCACACCCGAGATTGTGAAAGTTGAGACAACTCCTCCCTTGACACACCAGACTGAAGGCTTGAACATAACCAGCAGAAAATGGAGTAAGTGAGTAGCAGCACTCAGCTGAAAACTTGAAACCTGACCCCCTCCTTATTGGTAAATGTTCTTTTTCTTAGAAACAGAGGATTGTTTAAGAGGAACAATAAGAACTGATAACTGATAAAAATTAAACAGCCGTAAGAGAATGCAAGTTAAGAAAGAAACTCTGGGGCATTTCTATGACATCTTTATGGGAGTGAAGGTCTCTGTACCTAAGAGCAATGATTTTCTTGGTGAAAATGGTGGAGGGGTTGAAAAGTACAGATTGGTAGTCACAAAATAGTCATGGGGATGTAAACTACAGCACAGGGAATATATGCAGGTTAATAACACTGTGATAACTGTGTGTGGTGTCAGGTGGGTTCTGGAGATACTGAGGGACCACTTGGTAAAGTGTATGATTGTCTAACCACTGTGCTGTACACCTGAAACTAATGCAAAATAATAGTCAATGTAAATTGTAATTGAAAAAAAATGAAAATTAAAGAAAAGTTGAGAGACAATGTCAATCAAATAAAATAAAAAAAGAGTAACGATTTCCCAAAGTCACAATAGAATGAGGAGCTGTTAAGGTTTTTGAGCTTTTTCTCATTCTAACTCCCCAACTCCATAACCCTAGGACCTCGGCCATGGAATGCACACCTCACATCAGGCAGCTCACACTGGCCTGACAACATTCATCCTTCTCTCTAGAAGGCTGTGTATGTGTGAGTGAGTGAGTGTGTATATTTATGAATGCACATATTTTACTGTTTTGGTTGTGGAGAAGGTAAAAAGGGTTTGGGGCTGGGGTGGGGAAAAGACTAGTTACCCACATGAGGGGTAAATTCTTATTTTTTTATTTAATTTGTATAATTTGTTTAATTTCTGCAAGGGTACAGTTTTCTTCTCATTAGCAGTGTTCCTAAGATATCAAATCAACTGATTAATTACATTTTAAGAATGTTCAAATTTATTGACACTGGAGGAGAGAAGGATAGAAAAGAAAGAGAACACTTTCCTCACTAAACAGAAAACTTTCCTTGAAATGTTTGAGAAAGCATTTCCAGTGAATAAGCTACAACTGCTGTGTAAGACACTGAGATAGTTATATGTGAAATTAAAATAATGAATGTAGGTAGACACTGGACATAATTAATAAAGAGATAACCCTGGAGCCAAAATGATGTTGGGCACTCAAAGTGGACTTTAGCTAAAAAAAAAAAAAAAAAAAAAAAAACCAAAACCAAAAAACAACAACAACAAAAAAACAAAAAAAGAAAAACCTCTGAAAACGCATTTGATTGGAAGGAAGAAACACTGAGCAAATTAATCAAGTAAAAGAACTTAACAATGTACTTTCATTCTCTCTGTAATAAATAACCCGTAATTGTTGAAACACAGTTGTCCTCCCTGGACCTCTTTGTATGCTAAAGATTCACCGTCCTTTTCTTTTCCCTCTTGACTTAATCACACAGTGTGGTACGTGGATGTTTCCTTTAACTTCCCAATGTCTTCTCCACCCTCCACCATTATGTGGCATTAGTGCAATTTGAATTCAGCTCCAAGGTGGACTCTGATTTGCTGTATCCAACCATAGAAACCCACACCCTGTGCGAATGACTGCTTTGAGAACCCAGAGATCATTTCATGACTTTCCTCTGGAGCCAGTTATTGGTTCAGTGTTGAACTTGATAGCTCCTTTGATGCAGTCAGATTGGAAGGACTTTGTTCCGGCACTGAGAAAGCAGCACACTCCATTCCCCTTTACATCTAAAAAAGGGAGCATGTAGCCTTATTTATCGTTGGAAATTACCTTTCAGTCAGAAGGTCGGAGAGAAAAAGGAATCTAGGTCCTTGATGATACTGCTGACCTGTTTCATTAACCTATGGTGATGTGTGCTCTTCTCTGGACATCCACTTATTTGAACCAATACATTTTCTTACTGGCTTTCAGGTACTTGTTTCTAACATGTAGAGATAGTGTAAGCCTTCCTTTCTAGGTGATGAACACAGTGGATCTAAAGAGAAACTTAAAATTCATGCAACATTCACTCTACTTTCTGCAACAAAGAAATAGCAAAATACAAACTCAAATTATATTTTAACTTAAAATTTAAGTCTTTGCACGTAGAAGATTTCACTTTTAACACCAGAGGGTAGGGATAATATCTAGGTTATCTTTGTGTTCTCAGTACCTACCATGGAGATTAAATTTAAAAATAATGTTGTCTAAATGGTACCTTTACCAAATTATTTCAACTTTTATGTTTACCTATTTACATAGCATGCATTAGCTCAGTGATTTGCAATATTTGGAATTGTGACATTTTATTGCTTGATTTCGAGTATGCAGAACTTTCAATGAGCTCACAGCATAGTAGGGGAGATAGATATAAATAACCATTTATGACATAAAGTAATAGACTTAGAAATAAAATGCTTCCAAGGCCTGGAGGAAGGAATACCTGGCTCTGACTGCAATGTGGTCTTATCAAGGACATATTTTTGAATAACTACATTCTTAAGAGTTTTGTAATAGTTTGCCTGGCAGGCATGAGGGCTAGAATGGTGAAGAGAGAGCATTCTAGACAAAAGGAACAGCATGCGCAAAAAAGTTACATGAAAAACAGACCATGGTATGTTTAAGAAAGTCTAAGTAACGGAACATTTGTGAAGAGGAAGAGAAAAGAACCAATATTTGTTCAGCAAATAAGTTGTATTAGAGGCTGAACTAAGTTAACATGTATGATTTTATTTAATTTTCACAACAAACATTTTAGAGTTTAGGAAGAGGAGGTGCAATGGGCTGGCTGACCTGGCTGTTTCTACACAGCTAAAAAAAAGTGAAGCTAGGATTTGCATTTGGGTGAGCCCAGCACTAACACCCAGGCCTTTCTCACTAAAATGTGATGCCTGTCTGCATCAGAGGGCACATGTAGTCCACGGCGGGAGATGCAGTGTCAAATTCAGGGAATGCCAGGAAGGGGAAGGCTTGTACTCCTTACAAAGTAGCTTGGATCTTACACAGCATGATGATGGCTAGTGGAGAACTGGAGACATAAGGCTGAGATGATTTAGCTGGTGATAAAAAAGTTGGCTGTTATCATCCTATTGGCTGTATTCATCACATATACATAGTTAAAATCATGCAATGATACTTTTAAGGTATTAGGGGAGAAGGCCAGAACAAAGCTTTGGGGAATGCCAATATTTAGAAAACTTTAATTAAAAAAAGAGCTAGAGTAAGAGACTAAGAAAGAGTGCCCAGAAGTTAAAATAAAGTCAGAGAAGAGTGGTGAGGTAAGAGCCAAAACAGTTAAGAATTCGACCCTAGAGGTGAGAGTTAAGTATCCAAAGCTTCAGGAGATGGTAACAATTAAGCTTCAATACTTTAGGGTCCCTCATTTCTATCCCTGTTGTAATTTACTGAGTGATGGGTGAATATAATTAAAAGGCAGTCTTTCACTCAAATTTATAAAAACATTCTTATAAGAGTGGTCACACAGTGAGAACAAGGTATTTCAGGCAACATTGGTACTTGGAGTCTTATTGGCATCTCCAAGTTGGAAAAGACCACAGAAGTCACCTGGCCTGGTCCATGTAATGGATATACTAGTTGTATCCTTATGCTAACACTCGCCCATACGAGAGGCTTATTCTAATATCACTGAAGTCAGAAGCCTATAAGACACCTGGTTTTTCTTGTTCATATGAATCATTTCCTCTTCATAGTGTATCACAAGAAACAACATTGATAATTCACATATTTATATCATTTTGTTATTTTATAGATTTATGATTTGACTGTCTCCACAAGCCAGTGAATTAGGAAAAGAAATGAAATGTTCCACTTACAGATGAGCAAACAAAGGCTTAGTGAAATTAATGGAAATTAACCCGAGGTTCCTCAGAAATAGATTGGTGAGGTCAGAAGAAAAAAAATCAGCTTAGATTCCTAGTTTTCTCTTAATCACAGTACCCTTAGTGGGTGATTATATAAACTTGGTGCTGGTCCCCCTCTTCACTTTGTTTCATGTAAAGCTTGTTTCTTCACCTCTGCAGTAATCTTCTAAAAGTGTGCTCCGGATTTACATTTCTTCTGGCTGAATCTGCCAGTAAAGACAGTTTATGAGCAATGGTTCTTCCCATGTTGACACCTGGCATTTGGCCAGACTCGCAGTGGAGACTGGGGAATGAGTGTTGCTTATTTTAAGTGAGAGAGCTCCTCTTTATAAGCTGGATAAAATGGTGACACTATTCTATTTTAATGGCATTTAGATGAAGGATTAAATCATCATCTGGGTAATTTAACCACTATAGAAAGTCAGCCTGAATATTTCAGGCCTATTGAGTTGATTTTCTTTTTGCTTGAATTCTCCATGGAGTTCTCTGTCCAGGCAATTGATGAGCAAGCCACCGAGCTTGCCCTTCACTGTGTGCTGGAGGGAAGGTGCTACAGAACACAGGCATCTCCTGTCGCACAAATCAAACGCTCATGAGGAAAAAAATTCAAACCCCAAAATAGACATGACTTTTTATTTTTCTGCCTTTTTTCTTCTGTAATCTAAGAGCAGTGTTGGAGTTATATTTCAAGTTTTGACATTTAGATGCCTAGAGATACATAGAATTCAGAACTTAAAAAAGAAAAGTGTGCAGAAATGTAATTTCTATGGGTAAGAGCCGTCTAATGAACCCATCTCAGTGGACATATTTGTGGTTCACAAGTTGTTTCTGATGGTTTTCAGTGTGGGTCCTCTGCTCTGCCTTGCCTATTTTTTTTTTCTCTTTAGAGGAAATATTTAAAGGAAAAAGGAATACATTTGTGTCCAGTTTGTGATGTATCCATCTTATACATAAAGAGATTTGATCTTTCCTATATATACTGTGAATAAGAGGAATGAATTGCTAAGCCTTCTTCTAACTATTCTAATTCTCATTACCTTTATGGAGGTGCATGATGAAAATTACAGCCTTTATTTGGATTGTAACACAATATTTTCTTCCTGTCTCATCTTGGATTAACTTATTGTTCTTTTCTTGACTCCCTCCTTCTTCTTTCTGTAAACTCAGCACCAAAAAACTTGACCTGCATGCCTCTCCCATTCAAGTAACCTTTTTTAGTTCCTACCCACAATTTGGTTTCACTAAGTAGTTAATCTGGATGAGGAAATATCTACAAGGTCACTTGGCAAAGCAGGAGATTTTCCATTCTTTTAAAAATCTAATGAAAAGCCAATTATTGCCTCACACTCTTCTATTTCACAAATAACTGCTTTCTAGTCCCTGAACAGAATCCTCAGTTGCTGCCTTTTATCCTCAGCCACTCCCTGACTTCTTGGCCTAATGTTGTCTGACCAACAAGGAGATGAACATATCTTTGGGGCTTGGGAAATGGCTGCATTACCCAGTTTGGAACAGCCATCATACAAACATGAGAATATTTGTTGAGTGCTTACTAAGTACTAGGAACAGAAGGATATAAAGGTAGATAAGACTATTTTGCTTTTTGCAATGAGCTCCCTTTCTAGTAGGTGAGACTACTATGTAAACAAATGTAGTAATTTCAGTAAATGTAAACAAATATAGTGAGACTCTCAGATCTCAGGAAGTTCATGCTAAATATGGAAATAGAAAAGAAGAATCTGTAGCTAGCTCTGGCAGAGGTGGATGGGAAAGAGTTTCTGAAAGCGTTGAGCTCTGAGCTAGGTTTTGGAAGATGAGTAGGGATTGCCAGGTGAATAATAGGGACAGTGGAAGAGGGCTTGTGAAGAAGTGTACAGAAAGAAATGAGATTTGTAATAAAGGCACAGGTTAGTTTTATTATAGGTCTTTGGGGAACATGCGACCAGGTTTATGGTTAGAAACATCCTTTTGACTCTACTAGATGATGGATTTGAGTGCAAGTACTGAGAACATTTAGGTGTCTGTTTAAATTAACAGGTTGATAAACTACTGCCAGGGCAATTTTGATCCAGCATCTATCTGTTTCTATAAATAAAGTTTTACTGAAACATAGCTATCCCCTTCTGTTTATGTATTGTTTATGGCTGCTTTCATATCCCCAGGGCAGAGTTGAGTAGTTGCAACACAGACTCTTTGTCCCACAAAGACAAAAATATTTGTCCCTTTACAGTAAAAGTTTGTTTATTTAAGCAGTGCAAGAATTAAGGTCACAGAAAATGATGGTTTGAACTAAAGCTGGGGCAGTGGGGACAGACAAGAGCAGATGGTGTAAAGATAGACAAGAGCTGTAAAGAACAAAATGAGGCTAGAGTTCGGTGAGTGATTGGGGTGGAGAAAGGGGCAGAAATATGAGAGATGTAAGAGTCCAGAAGATTCCTACTTTCTAGATCTCCATTTATCATTGTGTCTTGCATAAAGATGCAAAAGAAGCTATCTTTTTCTTCAAGGAGTTGCAAATCCAGTAGGAAAGGATATGCATCATAAAGATAAACAATTTTAATACAAGATCGAAAGAAATGAGGTTATGGAATTTCAGGAGAGAGATGATATTTAGATGAAAATTTAGTGAAGGCTTAAAGGAAGAGTTAATAGTTTGAGTTTTGAAATTAGGGAAGATTTGGACATGGACTAAGAAGCAGGACCTTGAAGAGAAAAAAGATACAGGAACACAGGTAAGAATCTGGACAGCAGGTGAGGAAAAGACAGGAATGTCAACTTCAGGAGCTTGGGCTTTGTAGAATAGATGATGAAAATCGGGGGGTTTAAGCAAGAGAATGGTAATATTAGAGCTGTACTTTGGTTACTCTGGAAATGAGCTTAGAGTTACTGAATAGAGAAAAGAACAAAAAAGAAAAGGAAACTGACATTTGTCTTTCAAACCTTAGGTTTGTTGACTCCCTTAGTAAATACTTGTTCTTCCTTCATGTTTCCATCATGCCCCAAGACTCCTTGAATCAGAGCACTGATTACCCTCTGTTGTAATTGTTTACTTATCTATATAATGTGAGAGGCTGGGAACTATGACATTCTTAGAGCAAGTATAATTAGGATCTTTCTGCGACTGACTTTTATATGACTTTACCCTCTCCAGGCCTTGGTACCCTCATCTGGGCATCGTAATTATAACTATTTATTGTAATTATTGAGTTAATGTATGAAGAGCATTTGGAACAGTGGATGGCACATATTGAAGGCTAGTACATGTTATTGATTATTATTCCTAGTGCCTAGCTCAGTGCCTAATAAAGATTTTGTTGAATGAGTGACTTTAAGTGCCTCCAGTGAGCCAGACACTTTTTACTGGTTGTTTTGGATAATCCTCACTACATATCTGCAAGGAACATACCACTTCTGATTTTAGGGGAGATGTAAGAGCTCTAATAGAAAATGACAGAGCCAAGATGCAGATACAGACTTACCAAGCTCTATTTGGTAGAGAACTGAGAGGAAAGAGAGAATTTAAAGGGGTGAGAGGAATGGATGGACTCAAGCGCTGGAGGATGTGGGCTAGGGTCTGGATCAAAAGCATGGATAAAGGTCTTTGACTGCTTTCCTAACACAATGCAGAGGAGATGCTATGGGGGGGTAACTGTAAGGTGAAGGGGAGGGAAGCAAAACTGTTAGCTACGTCAGATGTCGGCAGGGCTGGGAAGCCTTCGTAAACAGGAATCAAAGAAGACTCCAAGTTCTTGAGCTTAAATCAGTGGTCCCCAACCCTTGGGCTACCTGTTAGGAACCAGGCCATACAACAGGGTAAGAGAGTGAAGTTTTTTTTGTTTTTACAGCTGCTTCCCTTTTGCTTGAATTACCACCTGAGCTCTGCCTCCTGTCAGATCAGTGGGGGCATTAGCTTCTCACAGGAGCATGAACCCTACTGTGAACTGCACATGCGAGGGATTTAGGCTGTGTGCTCCTTAGGAGAAGCTAATGCCTGATGATCTGAGGTGGAGCCGAGGCGGTGATGCCAGCCCTAGGGAGTGGCTGCAAATACAGATTATCATGAGCAGAGAGGTGTGACTGCACAGAGACCATAATAAATAGTTCTCGGACTTATACCGAAACCCTATCAGTGAGTGGCAAGTGACAATTAAGCTGCATCTGGTGGCAGGCTTTAAGTCAGAATCTGACATTTATTTTGGTCCATGTGTGGCCTGCCCATTATTTCATTTCCCACACTGTGCACTTGTCTCAGCCACTGTTTTAATAAGCCCACATGCTAACCCTAGCCAAAATGAGTAAAAAACAAATGTCACTGGCTCCCACTGATTCTGCATTAGGGTGAGTTGTATAATTATTTCACTGTATATTACAATGTAATAATAGAAATAAAGTGCACAATAAGTGTAATGTGCTTTAATCATGCCGAAACTATCCCTACCCCAGTTTGTGGAAAAATTGTCTTCCATGAAACTGGTCCCTGGTGGTAAAAGGCTGGAGACTGCTGGCTTAGGTGACTGGAGGAATGATACTGCCATTTGTAGAAATAGAAATGTGCAGATTTGTTTTTGTGTATGTATGAACTTGGGTGTTTAGTTATAGAAATAGACTGATACTCCTCAGCATTGAGCAATGAGTTGAAAATCTGGCCCTGGAGCTTGGGTGAGACATGGGAAATAAAAAGATGTGTGGAAATCATTTGCCTGGAGGTGAGTGTTGAGGTCATAGGTATGGCATCTATGAACAAAGCACAGGGTTAGTCAGTCCCACGGGCTGGGGGCTGGTTCTTGATTCAACTGGGAAAGGGCCAGCCAACCAGGACCCACCCCCATTCTTGATACATAACTGTAGGCTGATTTTTGACTCTGGATTTCCTCATTGGCCAATTAACACATGGCAAGTGACCAATGTACAAATAGTCTTATCTCAGGGTCTTTCTGCATGAATTAAAATCAGTGGCTGGAGACAGGTAACATTCTCTAACACAGGGAGAGAGGAGATGGGAGGAGTGAAGGTGGGGCCAAAATTGTCAACTTCTTAGCTTTTGGTAATGGCTACTGAACTCAAAATTTCCAGCCTTTACTAGGCACAGATCTTTCAAAATGAACTGAATCTGCTTAAAAATACCCTCGGAAAATCTATTGTAAATGAACTTATTTGGTCAGAGAGGGTCATAAACACATTGTAAAATCTGACCTTTCCAAGAGGAGATTATCTGTAAATAACTGTGGTTATCCCTTGGGGTGCTGGGCATAACCCTGATGGAGGGGCAGAGAGGAGAACTATTTCCTCAGCACCCTGGGCATCACTCCAAGAGGTGAACAGCAGAAGGGCTTTGCAGCAGTTCAGGGATAAGCCCTTACAGTCATACACCCATTTCCCTCTGGCAGGGCCAGAAGTGCTTAAGTGGGGCTAGCCTCTGCTCTGCTGAGCAATGGAATGTGGCTACCAGGAAAAGAATATTAAGATTTCTGTTTCTAAATATGTCACTGGTGAAGCTCCTTTTAAAATATTAATTGTGGCAATGTTGGAAATGCATAAAAGAACTGACAATCATGCTTGTTCAGACCACAGAATGTTTAATTTCAAAATGTGGTTTCGAATTGCTTTTTTCCCCTCTTGCCTGTAAGCAATGGATTCATCAAAATCCTTTCTTTTGAATAAAAGAAGAGCCCCTAATGGTGCCTATTCAGTGTCATTAATGTGGAGGAGGTGAGTGATATGAGATGGGCCTATATTATTTATGATGAGCCCATTTGTGAGCCAAATGAACTTCATCAAGGCCTTCTAGCTGAGTGTGAGGATATAAAAGATACAGAGAGGTGACAATGGAAATCCATTGAAGTGGTTGTTAACTAATCCATTCTTAGATTTCTAAGATAAAGAAGAATCTACCCTATTTTTAAAAATTTGGCATTCAGCGATCACCACGTTTATTCAGTACCCTATGCCTAAGAGACTTACTTTGTTTACTGAATCAGTAGTTCACTTAGTCATTTTCTTTTTCAGTCAATCTGTTTACTTGATATTTTTCTTGCTTCTTGAGATAGGTCTATAATGCTATGAATTTCCCTCTTAGGATCGTTTTTGCTGTGTCCTACAGATTCTGGATTGTTGTGTTCTCATTTTCATTTGTTTGAAGTTATGATTTCTCCCTTGATCTCATCATAAATCCATTCATTATTCAGTAACATGTTATTTAGCTTCCATGTCTTTGTGTGTTTTTCAGTTTTTTTTTCTTGTTATTGATTTCTAGTTTTATATCATTATGGTCAGAGAAGATGCTTGACATGATTTCATTCTTCTTCAATTTATTGAGACTCATTTTGTGTCCTAACATGTAGTCTACCCAAGAAAATGTTCCATGTGCATTTGAAAAGAATGTATATTCTGCTGATTCATGGTGAAATGCTCTGTAGATCTCAAATAAATCCATCTGATTTAGTGTGTTATTTAAGGCTGCTGTTTCCTTGTTGGTTTTCTGTCTGGAATATCTACTCTTTGATGTCAATGGGGTGTTAATATCCTCTACTATGATTATACTACTTTCTATGTCTTCCTTTATATCTATCAAGATTTGCTTCACATTTTTAAATGCTCCTATTTTGGTTGCATAAATGTTAATAAGGGTTATATTCTCTTGTTGGATTTTTCCCTTTATCATTATGTAGTGTCCTTCTTTGTCTCTTGTTATAGCTTTTGTTTCAATTTCTATTTGTTAGATATAAGTACTGCTAACCCAGTTTTTCTTAAAATTCCTTTTACATGAAATATCTTTCTCTATCCTTTTACTTTTCATCTGTGTGTATCTTTCATTCTGAGATGGGTCTCTTGGAGGCAGCGAATGTAGTGAGTGGTCTTGTTTTCTTATCCATTCAGCTACCCAATATCTTTTGATTGGAACATTTAAGCCATTTACATTTAAAGTGATTATTGATAGGTATGTATTTATTGCCATTTTATTCTTTTAACTATGGTCCTCTGTTTTTTAAATTCTTCTTAAAGAAGACAATTTAACACTTCTTGTAATACTGATTTGGTGCTAATACTGCTTTCTTGTCTGGGAAGATCTTTATTTTACCTTCAATTTTAAATGATAGCCTTGCTGGGTAAAGTAGTCTTGGTTGTGGGTGCTTGCTTTTTATCACTTTGAATATTTCATGCCAATTCCTCTGCCCTGAAATGTTCCTGTTGAGAAATCAGCTGCCATTCTTGTGTGAGCTCCCTTGTAGGTTACTGTTTTTCTTTTGCTGCTTTTAGGATTCCCTTTTTGTCTTTAACCTTTGCCATTTTAATTATGATGTGTCTTGGTGTAAGCCTCTTTGGGTTATGTTGTTTGGGACTCTCTGTGTTTCCTGGACTTGTGCTTTTTTCTTTCCCAAGTTAGGAATTTTTTTATCACTATTTCCTCAAAGAGGTTCTCAATCTCTTGCTCTCTCTGATACCCCTACAAAGCACATGTTGTTATGCTTCATGTTGTTCTTAAGGTCCCTTAAACTATCTTCATTTTTTTAATTCTTTTTTCATTTTGTTGCTCTGATTGGATACTTTCTGGTACCTTATCTTTCAAATTGCTGATTTGATCCTTTGTCTATTGCTTTTTCCTTCTAGTGTGTTCTTTTGTTTAGATATTATATTCTTCATTTCTGACTGGTTGTTTTTTATGGTTTCTATGTATTTTCTATGCTTGCTATCTCTGTTGAAGTTCTCACTAAATTCCTTGAGCCTTCTTATAACCATTTAAAAAATTTTATATCTGATAAACTGCTGGCCTCCATTTCATATAAATGTTTTTCAGGAGATGTGTCCTATTCTTTCATTTTGGGCCTGTTTTCTGTCTCTCCTTTTTGTCTGCCTTTTCGTGTTTGTTTCTATGTATTAGGTCGATCTGTTATGACTACCAATCTTGATAGGGTGCCCTTATGTAGTAGGTGTCCTGTGGGACCCAGTTGCACAGTCTTACTAATCACTCGATCTGGGTGCTCCAGGAATGTCCCTTAAATGTGTTATATGGGCCCTCTTGTTGTAATAGAGGCTTAATTGCTACTGGCCTGATCATGTATGAGGTAGATCCTCAGGCTGGATGACTGTGAGGATAGACCCCAACCACACTGTGCAGGCTGCTGTGCATATGTTGACCACACAAAGTGAAATTCACCTCAGCAGGGTCTACTATCTGCAAATATCTCCCTTTGGATATGCCTCTTGTGAAACTAATCGGATCTTGCTCTGATGTTGACTGAAGCCAGCTACTGTGTGTGTTGTTTCTGGGGCCTCTTGGGAAGGACCCAATGTCAGATGCTGCCTATGACTGGCCCTGGGCAACCTGTTTGGAGCTACAAAGTGTTCCATAGTTTGTGGTTGCCTCTTTTGTCCTTCAGTGTGCTCAGGGAAGAGCAAGCTGCTCACCAAAGCCAGCTTTTACTAGCACTAGGCCCAGGGATAGGTCAGCAAAAGTTCCAAGACACCCCAAGGTCCACCTCTGCTTGCTTTTGCCTGCTGGCTCTATGATAGTCTCACTCACTAAAAGAGACTCTGCAACTCAAGTTGCATGATGTAGGTTCTCAGTGAGTCACCAGGTACATGAGTGATGTTCATCAGATTGAAACAGGTTCAAACTCAGTACCAGTGCCATGTCTAAGGCTATTCAGCAAATGTCCCAGTGTATTCCAAGCCTAGCTCCCATTCTCTGGTGCCCATAGACTTTTGTGGTGGGATGGGGTCTCTAGGAGCCATCAGGGTGAGGCCAGCAGAGTTTATCAGGCCCAAACAGATCAAGATTTGGCCATATGAATGGAGGATTCTGCACCAGAAAGATGTGCAAGGGAAAAATTGTCCCCATCCTAGGGCCATAAAACTTAGTCCGTCCAATATTTTTCCAGAACTCCGATCTCAACAGGGCAGGGTGGCTGTGAGTCAGGATGGTGGGGCCTGTGGTTCTCCCATGAAGGGAACTGCTGGTTGAGGTTGGGGGAAGGTGAGAGGAGTGGCCCCCACTCCCCAGCCACTCACTCAGTCTTTCCAAGATTGTGCCTAGACCTCAGCAGGTTGGGGTCATCAGGAGTCAAGACAGTGGGGTTAAAGGATCTCCTGTGAGGGTGAGGCACCAGTCAGGTTCACAGGGAAAGTAGGGGAATGACCCCCACCCCAAAACCATACCACTCAGTCACTGATAACCCCTGAATATACCCAGATCTCTATACTCCGGCACAGGAAACTCCTCAGCAGGGTGTAAGTTCTGCATGGTGGGGAGACAGGGAGACCAGAGGGTGGGGCTATTGCATTTTCCCAGGCTGATGCCTTAAGGATGACATTGCTTCACCCAAGAAAGATGGGGTCTGCATTGTGAGGGAGTAACTCAGCACAGGGGTTTTAGCAGTTATCGTCTCAGGTCTCTCTGCAGAGCCACAGACTCCAGCCTTTCCTCACACAACTCCAGTCTTCTCCACCCTCCCTCCATGTTGGCTTCTTTAGGAGAACATCTGTGTGTTTAACAGACCCCTGTCTCTGCCTGGCAGACAGAATTAGTGCTGATTTTCACATCCAGCTGTTATGTGGGCACTGAGCTGAGGAGCCCAGCATGGAGTTGAGGCCTCACACTCCTCATGGGAAACTTTTGCAGCTTAGATCTTGTTCCTCATGGGGAATCTCAGCTGCCACCCGTGGAGCAGAACCAGCTTTTTTGCATCTCTGCCCTTCCTACCAGTCTCAGTGTGGCTTCTTCTGTAAATACTTGGTTATAGGACTTCTCTTAATATAGTCTTTAGTTGGTTATTCAGGATGATTTTATTTTAGTTGTAATTCCAGTTTTGTTCTGAGAGGAGGTGAATGTAACATCTACCTAGTCCTCTACCCAAAAGATTTCTTCTTTGTAATGTCTATCTAACAATCCTAAATATATCAAGAATTGGAATCATGAGATCTTGTAGATGGGAGTTTTTGTGAACTTGATGATGTGAGTTAGATTTGAATTTCTCTGAGAGCAAGAGACATCTTATACTTAAAACAAACAAACAAACAAACAAAACCGTAACAGTCGTAGGGACTAGAACTGAGTTGGAGTCTATAAAGAGTTAAAAGAAATGGTATAGAACATACATTCTTTGCAGGAGGAATACCACACCCAACCAGGTGAAAATTAGTTTGGGAGGGAAAATATGAAAATATCTTAAATACTACAGTCTAAGCTTACCAAAGCTCAAACCTAGTATTTATTTCATGGGGGTGAGAGGAGCAAAGAAGTAAAACGTATCTAAAAAGGGCAAATAGGTAAAACATCTAGAAAGGGCCTATAGCGGGGAGGGAGGCTTTGATTATTATGAAACAAAGTTGAGAAACACTTGTGGCTGTAGAGGAAAGAGCCCTGTTTTTTGTTGTTGTTGTTGTTGTCATTTGTTTTCTTTTGGAGTTAGAAGGACCTCGTTTGGAGTCTCCACCACTAACTACCAGCATAGCTTGTTTCTGAAAGCTGTGTCTTCACCTGTGAAACGGTGATCACGACACAGCAAGGGGAGCAGCTTTGTTCTCTATCGTACACCCACCCCTTTGTACAGTGCCCAGCATGAAGTAAGCTCTAAGGAAGAATTTATTAAATGAGTGATCCCTCAAGAGCTTTTTGATAATTGAGATGATGACCTCAAATCTTCTTGCTTATACTTGACTCATTGTAGGTGCACAATAAAACTGACGGTTGCCTTTCTTTGGCCTTTCTTCCCCCACTGCCCTGCACACACAGACTTCACAGATGTGAGACAGGGCAAATAACTATCCTGATGTTATAGAACAAGTCTGTAACATAGGCTGAGAACTGAAGTTGGTTCTGTCAGCTCCTATTGAGCCTTATTTGATAAATTTAAACATTTTGCTAGAATACTTACCAAATTCTCTATATTCTTGGAAAGAAAATTCTTATATCACTGAAGTATATAATCAAGCCATATCTAAATGGTTTTGATTGGGTACCATATGGATGCACTAAGCACAAATTTACACGTGTGGAACAATAATATAAGTGTTCTGGTCTTGCAAGGTCTTTTGGGAAGCTTTCTGAGGGGCAAACTGACATATGGCTTTGTTTCCAGAGTAACATGTGGATGATTCAGATAGGAGGACTGGTAGGCACAACATAAGGGTTTGGAAAAGCCAGATATTCAGATGGCAAGGGGCTGGGTAATCCAGGATGCATCATTGGTACTCCACTAAGAGTCTTCTCGGTGCTAAGTATATAAACCCTATTTGTACACCAACATATTCATCCAAGTGCCACAAACTCACAATATTTGGGAAGGTGGCATCACTTCTGAGAATTTCTAGCCATCAAATATTCTAGCCATCAGAACATTCAAATAGTGAGATGTCAATATTCCTTCCCCTGCTGGACATCCTGCTCCCTTTTCATTTCATTTTAGTATTTGGTAGTGTTTTATGCTTTCATATTTTCTAATAAATCCATTTTGAGGGCAGAGACTATGTCATAGGCCGCACACATACTCACTCTGTTCTGTCTTGCATTTAGCAGATTCTCAAATGCATGTTGAACAAATGAACATGTGTTACAGCTGAAAGGGAAAGAGGACAAATCTAACATTTATTGATGACCTTTTATTTTTTAGTGCACATTGCAGGTATTATTTCAATTAACCTTGAAAATTGACTCATAAGTAATTTGTCCAATGTTGCAAAATTACTAAGTGGCTCAGACTGGAGTCAACTAAGGTTATTTATGACTCCAAAGACTGTGCTCATCAAGAAAAAAAATCTTTCAAGAGCCATGAGAATGTACCTCAAAGACCTTCCACCACAGGGAGAGGAGCTGATCAGAGCGCCCCCAGCATTTTCTGAAAACTCAGGGGCTCTCTGACAACTACTTTACCCTGAGGCCATGCCTCCCACAGCTGCTCCCCTCCAGTAACTGGGGGCAGCGAGGATGACAATGCTGGCCGACTTGGGTTAAGGACAAAACTTTCATAGACTGCATGGCCATCTATTCACCCCATCTCTCTTTCACTGGAGTCAGACTTGCATTACAATCTGATGGCTCTTTCAGCCTCCCACCACTTCTGGTTTTTCCTTCATAGGCATTTCCCCTAATAAAATGCTTGTGTGTTTAATCCATTCTTGGTGACTGCATTTTAGAATACCCAATTAACAAAATTCTAAATACTTTTCCCATTTCTCACTGTTGAGATTCATAGCTGAAGTTATTTGTCATCAAATATGTTCTCCAAACATTCTCATGTTAGGAGAAAATGAACGTGTGCTCTGTACCCCTGGGTCCTGCCTCAAGTAGAAGATTATAAGAAGCTCATGTTTTATTTTGGTATGATGGTACTTGTCCAACTTCTGTCTTCACTGTAGGATAACAAGCCCTCCAAAGTCACAGTCTGCAGCTGTCTTGTTTAGTGCAATATGCTTATTGTCTAACACAGTGGCTGGTACATAGTAGGTTCTCAATAAATAAAGGCTGAATCAGTGTGAAAAATCCTAACCATTACTCTTCTACTCAATTATGTAGTCATATTTGTTTGATTTTTTTTTAAAAAAAACTTCCTTTCTTCAGCAGAATTAAAGTTTAAATGTCATTTTAAGCATAATAATTAACCTTTACTCTTTAGCACATCTGCAAGTTAAAATATCCCTGTTTTAAACTTACAAGTTAATTAATTTGCTCAAAGGTAAATGTTAGGAAGAGAACCTAGACCTTTTAACTCATAGTTCAAGGTATTTTCCTTTCTATGCAACCATGTTCTTTTGTATTTATACATTACTATTATATTCCAGTTTGAGAATTTTTCTCCCACGTTAGCATTGTAGGGATTCCTATTGTAATCAATTTTACTCCATTTGTTATTTTTCTTTGTATACATTTTGTTCCCTGTAACTTTGTGTAACTGATCACTCCTCCAACTTGTACTTTTTTTATTTTGGAATTATTTGAAAGTTTGGGGAGGGAGAATTGCATCCATCCTTTGACATCATTGGGCATTTTTCTTGCTTACCTCTGATTCACTGAGCATAGATCTTTCATTCTGTTTTTTCCTCTACTGAGAATGGAGTTTTGTTCTTATTAAGTTGTGGAAAAATGCCTTTTTGTGGCACAAGTTACGCTGAACAGTAGTGTTCAATTTCCTTCTCTCCTCCATGCAGACCGTAACACAAAGAGATGCTCAAAATTTCCTCACCCTCTCTTAAATGAGGTGAGCTTTCTTGTAACACCACCCTTCTAGTTCTGGATAAAGTCCTCCTAGGAGATATACTTGACTCCCTTCCTCTCAGAACCATCATCCAAACTATCAATAACTCCTATCGGTTCTACCTGCAAAATATATCTGAAACTGATCAATTCTCACCACTGTCACTGCTACTTTCCAGCTCACATTATTGAAGTTGCCTCCTGACTTGTCTCCCTACTTCTATCCTTGTCCCATTACAGTCTATTCTTAATACTATTAGGGTGGAAGACAGATAATATCACTGCTCCAAACCTCCATGGGCTTCCTAAAGAATCCAGAGGAAAGGCCTGAGTCCTTAGATTCACCTCCAAAGTGCTACTCAACTTTCAGATCCCATTTTACTCTGCTCCAGACACACAGGTTTTCTCCATGTTTCTCAAGAATGGCAGCCATGAGGGGGCCTCAGGGATTTTGCACATGTTATTCTCTTTGCTTGAAAGGCTCTGTCCTTAGGTATCTGCATGGCTTGCTTCTTGCTTCCTTCAGGACTGTGCTCAGATGTCACTATCTAACAGAGGCTTCTTTGACCGCCTAGTGAAAATGGTAACCCCTCCCACTCCTGACACTTTTGATGCCCTGCTTTTTTTTCTCCATAAGTGTAAATCTTATGATCACCTGAAAAACCATATATTTTACCTATTTAGTTTTTTAAAATTCCTTTCTTCCAACTATAATGAAAGCTTGGTGGGGGAAGGACTTTTTTATTTAATCACTGTTATGTCTTCAGTACTTGGTATGCAACAAGAGCTCAATAAATATTTGTTGGATGAGAGAATGAATGCTCTGCCTCCTCATTCATCCTTCCAGTCCTACCTCAAATATGAAACTGTTGCCTGCTCTGCGAAGCCTTCCTAGCAATCATACCCAGCCACTGTCCTCTCCTCTCACACGAGCACTTTGGATGCATGTGTTTCATAGGACTGATCCAGGATATAAATTTTTATGGCATTTTTTTGTCCTAAACTATGAGAAACTCAAGAAAAGGGGTGGTAATTTATTAATCTCTGTTCCCCTACCATTTATTTTTTAGTATTTTATTTGTTTTATTTTCATAACAGTTTTCACATTTTATTTTGTTTTTTCATTGTTGACATATTACAGACATCCCTCATTTCCCTCCTTCCCCTCCCCCACCACACCCAGCGCTGCGACCTCCCTCCCTGCCCCAGTCTTCGCCCTACTGTTGTCTGTGTCCATAGGCTATGCATGTAGGCATATGTGCTCTTTGGCAGTTAGAACAATACCTGGTACATAGCAGTTATTCAATAAACTCTTGTTGGTGGAATACATTAACATGTGATCCAAGAGAAACACAGCTATTACCAATATGTTTGCTACTTCACAGTAGTAACTGGTGCACAGTTATCATCATTGTTGGAGAGAACAGCAAAGATGGTAAGAGTCATCTTGACGCTGGAATGGGGAATCTCCTAAAATTCTTTGAAAGGAAATATGATTGGGTTTTCAATTCTTGGCTTCCTTCTCATTATGAAAAAGAATCAGAGAGCTGAAAACTGATACTATTGGCTAAGACAGTTTTCTAGGAAATTGGTTAGCATGTCCTGTGACACAAAACTGAAAACTTTGATAAAGTAGTCAACATAACTCAGTCATTATCAAGGGTAGTCAAACATGAAGGTATTAATCGTATTAAGGTTACCTAAGTTTGCCCTGGCTGGTGTGGCTCAGTGGATTGAGTGCTGGCTTGTGAACCAAAGGGTCGCTGATTTGATTCCCAGTCAGGGCACATGCCTGGGTTGCAGGCCAGGTCCCCAACAAGGGGCACATGGGAGGCACCACACATTGATGTTTCTCTCCCTCTCCTTCTCCCTCCCTTCCCTTCTCTAAAATAAATAAGTAAAGTTTTTTTTTTTTTAAAAGATTATCTAGGTTTGACAAGGAAAAGAATTGGATTAGCGTGATTAGATTATTTGAGCAAGATTTTTTAAATTATTTTATTTTTAAGGAGAAGCATTTCACTCACTAAAGACAAAACTTTGGATAACTTTTCCCGATATTTTTGTAGTAACAAAACAAATCAATAGGCCTAGAAAATACATGCAGTGACATATATACACAGAGAAAGTTCAAAATCGATATTGAATAATGAAAGCTGAGGGGTTTGGAGTGCCACAACACCGCAGAGAACCTTAGTAAAACTGGCAGAGTTACTACTGTCTCTGTGGCAATGTTAATGTTACATGATTTTCTGCCAAAGGCTGGCAAAAGGCTGGGTAATGTTTTAGTGTAAGTGGGTTTTTTAGAGGGTAAAAAGTGCCATTTTGCTTTTTGTGCTACAATAGAAGCACAAATGTACTTTGTGTTTGGAACCCTGGGAGTTTCTAAGTTTCCTCCAAGAGAAACCAAAAATCTTTTCCTTTGCAAAGGACAGTTCCCAATCAGGAAAGGAATTCCGTATTTTAATGGTGCCCTACTTTCCATTTTCCCTTTATTAAAAATTCAGCTTCTGTTGAGCACAGAAAGTGAATACATGCCACCCTCTGATGTGTGTCATGCAGTGGTCCTGAGAACAAAAGGGTGCATTGTGACTTGAAAATGTTCCACCAAGCTATGAAAGCAGATGACTCCTTGCCAAGTCAATCAGCTATAAATTCAAGAAAACTCTGCAGGGTTCAGCGTAGGCATTAAATCTGTGTTTTGCAATAACACAGTGGTGTGTACGTGTGTGTGTGTTTATATATCTATATCTACACCATATATAGATCTTTGCTTCTTATATTAAAAAAGGCAAAATAGTCAAAGCCATGCAATGACAATAAAAATGTTTCCCCAGATGGTGTGTCCATCCATGTAAACACACGTCACTGAGAAGACTGAAGCATGCCTTGTGCTCTGTGTCCTCTCTGCTTGGTGCCCAACCCCCGAGTGACCCTCTGCTGCTCCTCGTTGTACCTTCTGCATGTGACACTGCCTGTTTACTTCGTAGTCTGCAGGCTTCATTTGCTCCAATGACACCGTTCCTTTTCTGCTCGTTGTGAACTAGGTTGGACAGCCTGGCTGTCACTTCTCAGCAGTCACTGTGCTGTCCTTCTGGGTAGCTGCACGTGTTTGTCAGCATTGCTCTGGCCCTTCTGTGGACACTTCGACACAGGGGCTGAAGCAAGTGCCTGACTAATGAGAAGTATGGCATGTAGGAATGTTAATGAAGTGGCTCAGTAGGCTGTACGTGAATTTTGCATGATATTCTGGCATCACAGTCACAAGCTGCATGATGGGTTAGCTTTCCTGGAGACATGAAAAAGATTTGTCTCATGTCTCTTTCTGATCTCCCAAGCTCCACCTTCCTTCAGTATACCCATCATTCCCATCTTTCTGCCTACTATGGCTGATCTTCTAAAAACCAAGTCAAAATATTACAACTCTGTGCTATAAACAAACAAAACAAAATGCTGTCTATTATTGATTGGGTATAATCTAACCCTCTATGCCTGGCATTCAAAACTCTACTGCTGTGAGTTACACAAATAGCTCTAGTAATTTTTTATCTGTGTCAATAAAGGATGACAACAGCAACTATGCTAATGGGTGGTTGTATTGGACCTTATTAATTATAAAGAGCATTCACTTTGATGGTCATAACAAGCTCATTACTTGCATTCCTCACATGAGAAAACCAAGCCTTTAGAAAAGTGTGCACACGTTTGCAAGCCTGAAGCAGGCCTCCAAGCACTTTGTGTGAACATTCGGGAATTCTGGAAAGCACCATTTTGACATTCATTTGTAACATTTAAAAGCTTTGAATAATAACCCAGAGATTTAAATTATAGTATGTAGGCCAAGTTTTCCTATTCCTTTCCCATTCTTGCTAAGTAGATCTCATCCTCTAAACGGATTACTCGGGTCTGTCTCACTCTCTTGGCAACACAGGCAGACACTGGGGTGTTCTCTAAGCTTTTTCTCATTTAGACATCTTAAGAAGATAATATCTACTGCATGTTGAGGCCCCTGGAGGCTGTGGCATGGCTCTTATGATTTAGAATTTGTAGCCAAAAGTAACTGTTTCAAAATAATCCTAATGAGGATGTGGTACTATTATGTTATCACTCTCTTGCTGGGAGCTGTAAGGGGGAAGGGCAGTGCCTTGGAAGTGGATGCAGATGCTGTTGTCACATTTCCTGGAGAAGACAGTGAGCAGCCAGGCTGTTGTTAAAACTACAGCATAATGCTGAGCACATCATGGGCACTCAGTAATTATCTCTGAATTGCTGAAACAAATAGCACTGAAACATTTTCTCTACGTACTTAACGGTGATGAGCAGGTATCACTGCTGTCTGGAAAGTCTTTATCACCTTTGCTTAATCACCCCAGCAACAACGCTCTCAGATTCAGGGGGTTCACACTTCCTGGATCTAGACCCAGGTATAAGTTCGGGCATCCTCATCTTGACAGTTTCCCTCAATTGCTCAGTGTCACGTGAATAAAGAGATTGGAATAAACTGGGGACAGTTGAAAGTGCTGCCTCCATGACTTCGGAATTTCTCTCTCACTCATGCGGCAAATGGAATCATCTTACTAGCAGTAAAGAGGGACTATTTCCATTGAACACCTGCTACATGGTAGGCAGGGGGGGTAAGATCCTTACTTGCTTTAGCTCTGATCCCCACCCAAACTTAACTGGGTAGAAACTTAACTGATTATCCTCGATCTACAGATGATGATGATAATGATGATACCACAGCCCAGAGAGGTTAGGTAAGTTCTTCAAGTTTACAGATCTAGTGAGCATAACTATGGTTCGGTTCAGCTCTGCCTGACAACCATGCCTGTGCATGCTGTGGCATGTCTCTGTTTTCTAGTGTGGGTGTGCGGAGATAAAGGAGATGAATTGAGTGCTGTGTTCTAGGCACAATGGATCTCCTTGACTTCTGTCGACAGCTCTGAGAAGTTACTATTCCCATTTATAGATGAGTAAACTGAGGCTTAAAAATCATGAATAGGGACTTCCAGCCAAGATGGAAACGTAGGCGGACACACTGTGCCTCCTCTCACAACCAAAATTAAGGACAACAAATATTTAGAAACAAGAAAACAACCAGAACTTATAGAAAATTGAACTGTAGGGAAGGCCAATGACCATTCATCCAGACCGGTAAGAGGGGCGGAGTCGCGGCAGGAAAAAGTGGAGGTGCGGAACCAGGAACGCGAGCAGCAGCGGCTGGCAGTCCCCGAGCCCACAGGCGGCAGCTGGCAGATCCGGGGCACAGGGGGGCAACTGTGCAAACCCAGTGAGGCCGCACAAGGAGGCTGGCTGACCATGTGGTCCCACATTCGTGCACGCAGACAGTCCAGGCAGACGGGAAGTGGCGGAAGGGACTGAATCCAGGAGAGAGCGGAGCAGGAGCCATTGTTCCCTCTCAGACCCCGCCCCCACGTACAGCGTCACAACCCAGCGACTGGGCGGCCCCACACTGGGGAGCGCCTGAGGCTCCACTTCTCACTACATAACAGCACGCGAGTGCACACGCAGACAATCCAGGTGAAGGGGAAGTGGCGGAAGGGACGGAGTCCAAGAGAGAGTGGAGCAGACGCCATTCTTCCCTCTCGGACCCTGACCCTACCTATAGCGTCACAACCCAGCGACTGGGCTGCCTCACCCTGAGGAACACCTAAGGCTCCACCCCTCACTACGTAATAGCCATGACCAGACTAAAACCAAAACAAAACAAAACAAAAAATGACCAAAAATGGCTCAAACTGGAGAGCAAATGAAAGCCCCAGAGCCAATTCCTCTAAGCCGTGAAGAGATAGCCAACCTATCAGATGCACAGTTTAAAGCACTGGTCATCAAGATGCTCACAGAATTGGTTGATTTTGCTCACAAATTAGATGAAAAAAAATGCAGGCTACAATATGTGAAATGAAGGAAGACGCATGGGGAACCAATAGAGATGGGAAGAAAACTGGGACTCAAATCAATGGAGTGGACCAGAAGGAAGAAACTAACAACCAAACAGAAAATGAGGAAGAAACAAGAATTCAAAAAAATGAGGAGAGGCTTAGGAACCTCTGGGACATCGTTAAACGTCCCAACATCCGAATTATAGGGGTCCCAGAAGGGGAGGAAGAAGAGCGACAAGTGGAAAACTTATTTGAACAAATAATAAAGGAGAACTTCCCCAATCTGGTGAAGGAAATAGACTACTGAGACACCCAGGAAGCTCAGAGAGTCCCAAAGAAGTTGGACCCAAGGAGGAACACACCAAGGCACATCGTAACTACATTAGCCAAAATTAAAAGGAAGGAGAGAATTCTAGAAGCAGCAAGGGATAAGGGGACAGTCACCTACAAAGGAGTTCCCATCAGACTGTCAGCTGATTTCTCAAAAGAGACCTTCCAGGCAAGAAGGGGCTGAAAAGAAGTATTTGAAGTCTTGAAAGGCAAGGACCTACATCCAACATTGCTCTATCCAGCAAAGCTGTCATTTAGAATGGAAGGGCAGATACAGCGCTTCTCAGATAAGGTCAAGTTCAAGGAGTTCATCATCACCAAGCCCTTATTATATGAAATGTTAAAAGGACTTATCTAAGAAAAAGAAGATAAAAAATATGACAGCGAAAAGACAGCAAACTCACAACTAATAACAACCACACCTAAAACAAAAGCAAACTAAGCAAACAGCTAGAACAGGAACAGAACCACAGAAATGGAGATCATATGGAGGGTTAGCAACAGGAGCGTGGAAGGAGGAGAGGGGGAAAAGGTACAGAGACTAAGTAGCATAGACGGTGGGTAGAAAATAGACAGGGGGAGGGCAAGAATAGTGTGGGGAAATGTGGAAGCTAAAGAACTTATGGCACATGGACATGAACTAAAGGGGGGAATGTGGGTGGGAGAGGGTGTGCAGGGTGGAGGGGAATGATGGGGGAGAAAAGGGACAACTGTAATAGCATAATCAATAAAATATATTTAAATAAATATAAAAAATCGTGAATAAATCTGAAGCTTCCATACTAAGGTTGCACTTGGCGATAGTTCTTACACCAAGTTGTAGCTATAGATTACTTCAGCCAGGGCACACGGCATGAGCTGGTTTGTGTGCATACATACATACAGATGTCTTCAATTCTTTGAATCCCAGAGAAAATGGATCTGCCATGGGTGGATACATGTTTGTGAAGTAGGAGAGAAATATAAAGGTTTTTTTTTCTAAAAAGTGTTAATCATGGGCTCAAAACTTAAATAAGCATTACTGAATATAAACCCAGTAGTCCTTTATCTGTTGCTTATTTATTTTCAATATATCTTAAGTTTTCTGTATATAAAAAAATGAAATGAGAGAATAAATGCATGTTTCCTTGGAAATAGATTTTCAACATCTAGGCTTGAGCACAGAACAAGCTGGTTCCTGGGAGATTATTTTCCGTAGAATGGACACTACCTGCATCAAATTGGTACTTGAAATTGGGAGCTTCTCCTCTGTGAGGCTGGTGTACTGCTGCCCAGCTGTTCACAGACACTTCCACCCAGCAGGAATTTCACCCTGAGTCATTAAGCTAATGGCTTGGCTGTCACCTCGTGATTTACCAGTGAAATTGCTCCTGTAAGTGTGGAGTTTATAAGAGGAGGGCCACCTCATAACTCACACTGTTGCATAGTGGCAATGATCATGGGTAAGACAGACCCTTCGGAAAGTGAGGTAGTTAGTAAAATGATGATGCTTTCTCTGGTGTAGTGCCTGTCATGATGCAATCGTACAGATAATGTGGCAGAAACTATTCAAATACAATTTCACTTTTGTAAACAGAAACGATGTTAGTGGGAATCCTGAGAGATTATTTGGAATATTGGATTTTGCTTTATGGCATCTCGTGGTCCTTGTTCTCTGTATAAATTACCAAGTTGGGGTGTAGTTTGGAGTTTCAAAAGCAGATCATGCTTTTTTCTCTTTTCAGTGACATTGGCTTATAAGCTGACGTCTGAATGTGCCTGGATAAAAGCAACTCAGAATTTGGGAGAATGGTTGGATTATGATAAAGCTTTCAGGATAACTGCAAACACCTTTACTGAATCCAAAGGATTTTCAGGGCCACAGAGACCCACAGTAACCAGCTCTAATTCTTTTCTTTCTGGCTAATAGCCCCTGAAAAAGCTTAATAATTAAAGAGGTACACCACCAGAGTTTTTAAGAGCTTCCATGTAACCGTTTGTTTTGACCCCATCCAAATACCTAACAGATTCCAGAGAGAATCAATGATCTAAGAAGATTTTAAGGTGAGGTTGCATGTAACAACGTCTTGGTTGCTCATTTGGAATGCAGGAATTAGACTACAGAGCTAGAGATGAATCCATTACCATGTGCTTGCTGGTCAAGATTGTGGCACACCCATCCCTCCATGGAAAGAGACACACCCCTTTTCAGCCACCCACAAATAGTTTCCTTGGTTGATTCAGGAATTTTGCCTACATTTACATGTTTTTCTCTTACGGACCACACAGCATGTCCTGTGGGTCAGAGGAAATATGGAGAATGTAGCACACTGACTTTCTACTGGAATGCGTCCAGATTACCCAAGTTTGATCATTGTAAGTTTTCAGATGTAGTAGAAAAGGCTTGCCTGAAAATACACATCAGCTTTGTTAAAACCACTTCCAAAGGATACCTGTATTTCATAGTAGTTGTTTTAAAATACATTTGCCAAATGAATTATTATTGCCATATTGAGAGTAATCCTTTCTATTGTGGGAAGATATATAATAGTCTAACTTAGTCCAATTCTATTGAACAGAAGACTCTTAACCATTCCTTTCTATTCAGATTTTATGTTTAAGTAAGCTAAGTAGCCTTATAAGATGGCCCTCGATTATTCCCAAGTCCTTGTATTTATGCCCTTGTGAAATAATACCATCCCCTTGAGTGTGGGCTGGGCTTAATGACTGCCTTCTAACAAATAAAATATGGCAAAAGCAATGGCTAGCCTGTCCAAGATTAGATTATAAATTACTTTCACCTAACTGTCATTCTCTATCTAGCTCTTTCCTTCATTCTGGGTGAAGGAAGCTGCTGCACTGTGAGCTTCCCCATGGAGAGGCCCCTGTGGGAAGGAGGTGAGGGTACAGTGTCTGGCCGACACCCAACAAGTCACTGAGGACCTTAGTCAAACAGCTTTCCAGAAACAGAATCCTGCCAACAACTGGGTGAGCTTGGAAGTAGACTTTTGTTGAACCTTGAGATGATTGTAACCCTGGCTAATTCTTTGATTACAGACTTGAAAGACACTTTGAGTTGGACAACCTAGTTAAACTATATCCAGATATATAACTTACAGAAACTGTGAGTAATAAATGTGTATTGTCTTAAACTGCTAAATTTTGGGCATAAATTTGTACACAGCAACAAATAAATAACACACTAACCAAAAACCAATCCTTCCTCTCTCTCCTCCTTTCTCCTCTTTTCTTCCTTCCCTTCCATTTTGCCTCTTTTCACATGTTGATAACACATCTTGTATGTGACAGGCACCATGATAAAGACTGTGAATAGAGCACTGGACCTAGCAGGTGTGATGGCTGCACTCACAGGCTCACATGGGGAGAAAAACACTGAACAAATGGTCTAATGAGTGACTTGACAGTGCAGTAGAGTACTTGGGAAATATGACATGGGGCTTTGAATTATTCTGGGAGAGGTTGGTTATCAGGGAAAGCCCTCTTAAACTAGAAAATATGAGTGAGATGATTTTACTTTGATTTCACATGGACAGACTTCCCTTCTCAGAAGGAATCCATCAACTTACATGCACATATATTTCTATAATGTGATAATATGATATTTACAAATAGAAATGGAATACTACTCAGCCATAAGAAAAGATGAAATACTGCCATTTGTGACAACATGGATGAGCATTGA
The DNA here is from genome assembly GCA_039655065.1 of Glossophaga mutica. NCBI lineage: Eukaryota > Metazoa > Chordata > Mammalia > Chiroptera > Phyllostomidae > Glossophaga > Glossophaga mutica. Next base: position 84,749,608 of record CM077304.1, read on the forward strand.
GGACATCGTGGCTAAGCAAAATGAGTCAGATGGAAATGAATGTTAAGAACCATATGATTTCACTCATTTGTGGGATATCAAATCGAAAGCAACAATGAACAAACAAGGCTAACAAACAAACAAAAACTCATACACACTGACATAGTATGGTGGATACCAGAAGGGAAGGAGGGCAGGTGAGGTAGTAAAGGGTGAAGGGCATCAAATATATGATGACAGAAGGAGATTTGACTTTGGGTAGTAAACATACAATGCAACATACAGATGAAGTACTATAGAATTGTGCATTTGAAACCTACATAATTTTATTAACCAATGTCACCCCAATACATTTAATTTAAAATTTTTTAAAAGAAATGTATATATGACAAACACATGAGCTATCTGCTGATATTCCAAAGATTTCTTTGATAAACACATAATTCTGGTCTGTGTGTCTTTGACCTACCTTTTACAAACTTATTGTCTTGAGTTCTGGCTCCCCTATAAAGCCCCATCCCCCACCTCCAGATGCCATGTCTCTGCATTTCAGCAGGAAGTTTCTGTAATTATTTGTTAAATTATAAATGGCTAGGGATTTGGGAGTATTGTTAGAGCAAATGCCATTGTTGATTCTTTTTATTCTTTTTTTTTAAGAAGAAAAAAAACTCCCAAAGATTAACTAACAGTGATTTTAAAGGCCTCTTCTATCAAAACACACGGTGAAGTGTTATGAGGATGGCAGCCTATGTGTGTTGATTTTCATAGTGTGAAGCTCAGTCTACAATATTCTGGTTGACTTTCCCAGCATTCCTAGGCCTTAAAGTTCCACAAAAGGGTCAGGCACCAAGATTTAACTAAAACATGAAATTCCTGAGAGATGTTATGATAAAAGCTGTGGTAATGGGTAGCTGTGTCCAATGCTAGAAAGTGAGAGGTGATAAATGACAAAGGTGAAGGTGTCATTAAAAAGTGGAAAAGTTGGGAGTTTATTTAACTGGGGCACAAAGGATTTTTTGAGGGAGAGGGACAGAAAGTAGTTGGTAGTGTAGAAATGATTGCTGAGGACCAAGGCTGTGAGCTTTCAGAAGCGGATGTAATTAAAAGAAAGACTTGCAGCGCTGCCTCAAAATGATCTGGGAGGTAAGCATGGGGTAGACACTATGGCTGGTTATTATGGTCATCTCCGGGTCCTGGTCTTGTAAAAAAAAAGAACAATAGAGGACCCATAATTCCAGATGAAGATGGTCTCTTTGGCAGAATTGAGTACAATGTTTCTGAGAATAGAGAAAAAGGTGTGGAAGAGGGGAGGGAAAGCAAAATCACAAAACCATCAGTACAGCGGCTTCCCTCTCCATTTAAGCCTAGGAACTGAGAAGATCTCTACTAAATGCTGGAAGCTTATTGTTCACAGAGAGGATTGAAATATGAATATAATTAGCCTACAGCCACATGAGTACAATAAAAAAGCAAGATGGTATTTTTAGAATACAGATAATTCTAAAGTTTCTTGATTAGCTTCTTGGTTTAGCTCATTTTTGTTTAGAACTCAGGGAAGAACATGTAAAAGTTAATGATTGTAGGAGAATTCAATAGATGAAGAGAGTGCATAAAGAGATTCTATAACACAGCATGATGGCATTGGTTGCCGCTAATTGTGGTCAAGGTGATGGATATATGTGTTGGGAATCTTTTGGTTGCAAATAACAGAGACTACAACCCAAAGGTAAGGCTAAGGTAAGAAAGATTTATTGGCTCATAGGACTGTAATGGCAAAAATTTTGAGTCGGCGAGGCTGCATCCAGCAGCTCAGCTGTCCCTGGCTCTTCTCAATGTAAGATAGCTGTGCTTCTGGAGGCCGTGAGTGTCCTAGTTCACATCCTTCCAGAAGAGTATGTCAGTGGAAGAGCAAGAGATCTTTCTTAGAGGCCTCCATCAATATCTTCTTACTTGTTACTGGTCTGCATTGTGTCAGAGTCCCAGGTCTAGGTCTGGGCGTGGAAGTAGGGTTTCTCAATTGCCTGAAGCTATTCAAAGCCTAGCTCTGAAGCAAGGAAACACTAAGTTTCCCTGGAAGCACATTTATTGAACGAGGGAGGATCCTATACTTGGATGAAACTCAAGATACTGTTATAAAACAAAGAAAATGGATGCAGGGCATCAAAGCCGAGCAAAATCCTTTTTCAGGTGCAATGGGCCTTTTTGGGTTGGGAGGGTGGCTGCAGTTCCTTTGGTTCGTGGATGCAGTTGAATGAAAAGCACCATGTTTTACTAGAGGCCAATGAAAGAAATGGCTCTTTCTTTCTCCTGTGGAAAAGCCAACATGTTCTGTGTATAAAACCGGGGAGGCAGTGTGGGGCCATCAGACTGTTATTTAGGAAGGTTTGGTTCCCACACAAATGCAACCCCAAATTTTCCAAAGGACCTGAGACTTTTAACTTCTGGACCTCTGATGTAAGGTAATTTCTGACTGTAGACATTTTGCCTTCCTCTAAGATAGGTGTGTGCATACAGCATAGATGTGGTTTATCTGTTATAAGCCTCTGAATATAAAATAACTTAAAACTTGAAGCTATTTTTTTGAGCTATGAATAACCCAATGGCTGGTAAAAGAAGCCATAGGCTGTTATTTTTTCTATGAGTGATTGAGAGAAAACCATAATTAATAACAATCACACAAATGCCAAAAACTAGTAAAGTGGTTTATATAAGAGGGAAAAAATCTCCACAGCAACCCACAGGTGACCTTCTACAGAGAAAATGGGTTTTATGCCATAAATGAACATAATAAATATAATGAACAGGAAGTAACTCACGGTTAAAAAAAAACATCTGATTATCTCTTGCTGATTATATAAATGCCAAAGAGTAATTTTAAGTATTCTAAAGACAACTAGAATAATTTACAAACGCCTTTATACAGAGTAGCAAAGGAGCAGTGTGTACATTCAAAACGCATTGTGACCTTGTCAACGGAACCTTACAAATTAACTTGTGAGGAAGAACACAGATTCTGCTACACCATCCTGTCATCAGCCAACACTTTAGCAAGAGTTGGTAGCAAATTCTTGACTTCTGGGGGAAAAAGATAAAGAATCCTTTATAGGAAACAGATGCATTTAAAGCAGAAAAATCTCATCAGTGTGTTATAACCAGTGTTAGGTCTGTCACCAGGAGTTCAGGCTCTGGAATTTGACATTTTGAGATCAGATTCCAGTTCCAAGCCTTAAGATCTTGTGGCTTTGGTAAGTCACTGAATGTCTCTAAGCCTTGGTCTACACACCTGTAAAATGGGGAATAATAATGCCTACCTGATAGACTTTTTTTGTGGGAATTAAATGAGGGAATGCACATAAAGCCCTGAGTATAACTTGTAACATATAAGTGTTCAAAACCTGTATGTGTTAAAGAAAGTGTGTTCTCCTTTCTAGGTCTTGTAAGAAATTGCATGAAATGCCATACTTCTGGAATCCATGTCATAGGTTAACCAATTTCTCATGACTCACCTTCATCCATTCGATGTACAGAATTATATATCCTCATAGGTCCATTTGACGTGGTTTTGTTCACTATGAGGCCTTGTGTTCAGCACAGGCTTGACCCATAGTAGGCACACAATGGATATTCACTAGTACTGTAGTCTGGGTAACTGGGCAGCTGCTCTTGCTTGCTGGGTAGTGGTGATGAAGACACAGCTGGTCTCACTCCGGCTGAAGTGAGGAATATGTTGTTTTAAGTTGTTGCACATTTTCCTCTTTACTGTCCAGAGCTTTGACCAGGCCTGCAGATTCCCTTCAGTCTTGCTGCCTGAGCCAACTGCACCCATTCACCTCCTTCTTGTTGCCTTCAACATGATGTTCCAAATACACTCTTAGCCATTGTCTTCAACCATGGCTGGGAAATATTCTTAGGACTGCAGAAGAGTTCCTTATTATTCATTTCTTTCTCACATTTCAAACCAGAGATCTTTACTTGCAAGTGACAAAATTTTACAATTGTATTCTTTTCCCAGTTTCTGCAGGGAAGGAAAAAAGCTGACATTTCTGAGTACCAAAAAATGAGGCAGCCTCATGCTAGGTGCTTTTACAGAATTTACACAATTTAGTGCTCCTAATAACCTGAGTGATGTAGCAAGTGTTAATACTCGTATTTTTATTTTATAACCCAGGAAACTGTGGCTTAGAGAAGCTAAATAAATTTCACAAGGTCACAAACTAGCAAGAGACCAAACTGGGATTCCAGCAGAGTTCTACAAGGTCTGAAAGTCATGCTATTTCTACCTGATCCCCTGCCTTTGCTTTTTATTATTTTCATCACATTCTGTAGTGATCTGAAAGCACAGGTCAAATGTTGCACATTCTTTATGCCAGTGTTTCTGACTTTGTTAAAAATGTTTCTCTTTTTCTGAGGTTCAAACAGTATTCTAGATGTAAAATGAATTCCACAAGTCTTTAGGGAGAAACTGTAGCCTAGAGTGTAAGGTCAAAGAATTTGGAATCAGACAGATGTGATTATCAGCTGTTTACTCCTGGGAAACATACTGAATCATCTTTCTGAGCCTTAGTTTCTTCATCTGTAAAATGGGGATTTTAATAGCTAGGTGCAGAGGTATTTTGAGATGAAGCGAAGGTAACACCAATAAAACACTCAGCACCAGACTTCAAATGGTGTGCTCCCTTCAAGACATATGATTCTGACCGAAGCAGTACCTGACAAGGTGGAAGCATTCTCTAAATGTGCAGATCCTCATGTGTCAACTCCAAGAAGTGAGGCAATAGGTACAGCACTGTGTGAAGAGAGGAGAAAAAGTACCCAATCCTAAAGGGTAAATTTTCATGTCTAAATTTTTTTAGTAGTGTCTGGGTTGCAGATGCCTTCAAAAACTTGAACTTCACGGTTGCAAATGCACAAAGAATTAACACAAAGTGGAAACAAATGTCTACGAACATTCTAGCAATGTATGAGATCAACTAGTTTTACCCAGTTCAAATTTTCTTTGTCTGCTAGTTTACCTAGTACTAAATCTGAGCTATAAACTAGCTTATCTACTTTAATAAAAGATGTTATGTATGTTTGACCTTTAAAATCACAAATGTCAGAAATTTTTTCTTTCATAATAAAGAGCAACATGCTTGTATATCTCCAATTAAGAACATTGAGAACTGTTTTTGAATAAAGATAAATAAAACAACTTTATCTATTTAGCATTTGTTTACAGATTTTGGCTTTAATAGCCTGTCCATTTGTCACACGAATTTTTCAGCCACTTCATAGGTCACAAAGTTGGAGGCAAAGTAAGAGTTTTGGAAAACAACAAGTTTTTACCACAAAGAAGAATATATTATCTCCTGTCTGTCTAACTTTGAAAACAGATGAATCTCTTAGCCGGTGATATTCACAGACCTAGTTCATGTAGTTTGGGCTTTAAGAAAATGCTTACATTTCCGGCATAAATGAAACAGGTTCACTGGAATGTACCTCCCCCTCCACTATACATCCTGGTTCGGGAAACTCCTACTCAGCTTTCAAAACACAGCTGAGATGTCACATCCTCTGTGATTCTTCCTTGGGCCAGGCTGCAGGTCAGCTTCCAGGAGGGTAGGTGCTTGGTGGGTCCACAGCCCACCATTGCGCTGTGACTGTGCCTCTAATGCAGCCCCATGCACACTCCTTGCCAAGCGTTTCTGGGGTGTCACTCCCATTGGATGGTGAGCTCTTCCAAGACAGACATTCTATTCGGTCTTCTGTTTCCAGCTAATAATAGTCCTGCCATTGGGATATGGTTGTTTAATACACTTAACGGAATGAACAATTTGAATATTCACTGATTTCCTTATCTATTATTTTAGCTTTTTATTCTTTGTTTTAGTTACTCATTATTTCAGTTATTTGCTCATGATTCTGCTATTTCAGCGGGGCTTGGTCTGGCAGCTCTTACTTCTTCATGTGATTTGGCTGGGACAGCTCCCCTGGGCTGAAAGATCCCGGGCGGCCTTGGCTGGAAGAGAAGGTCTCGGAGGTCTAGGTGGTCCTCTTTCAGAGCTTCCAGAGCCTCTCCGCCTTGCCAAGTAATGGACTTTTTACATGGTGGCTTGGGATTCAAGAGGGTTCAAGTGGAAGCTGCCAGGCTTTTTAAGGATAGAACTCTCACTTTTATCCCTATTCTGTCATTCAGACAAGTCACACTGCCAGCTCAAATTTAAGAAAAGTGGAATATTAATTGGAAAGGAATAGAAATTATTGCTGGTGTTTATTTTTGCAGGCAATCTACCACTTTCTGTGTTTGCCATTTCAATTATAAGAGCTCTACTGAGGACCGGAACCTACTCTTTTGTCCCTAAATTATTTTCCTGTTATGTATTGAGTTTTCATGGAAGATTTTAGATATACTATTTTGTCTTAGCTGTGTATATGTGTGTGTGTTACTGTGGTTATTTGACTTTTCTCAGAATATCTCTTATGACAAGATTTCTGGGTTAAGCTTGTTTCTGCAAAGAGGAAATAAGAACTGCCTTGATTTTATGATTGTTCCCTTACATGTATATCCTTGGACTTTTGGGAGAAGTCAAATTGTGAGAAGTCATATAAAATAAAGTGTCCCTTAAACTGGGATCCGCAGAGAAGGCTCTTTAATGGTAGATTAAGAGGAACACCTATATTACTAATTATAATTATACTAATTTTTATTATTATGCTTATCTTTATCTCATCTTTGCATGATAGACAACTATATGTTTTCCTCCGAAAGTAGTTATGGTACCCTTTTCTTTTAAGGAAAACCTCTTTTGTAGTTTCCTGTTTCTCCCTCCCCCTCCCATAATGAAAGCTACATAAAGTTAAAATGAAAGATAAAAGAAAACAGCTGGACAATTACTCAAGTACCTACATAAGCTATTTGTTGTGCAAAGACTTTCATACTTTAAAAGTGGAGGAAGTGACAGGGTGCACGAGAGCGTTGGTGAGAGAGAGAGAGGCCCCTCTCATAATCTTGCCCAGAACCTTCATTCCTCGGGTGAGTGATGACCCTGCAGATCACATAATGCAGTGCGTGGGGAGTCAAGACAGACTACTACTTAGAGAAGGGTGTTAAGATAAAAAGTCACAGAAATCCTTTTTTGAAATGTTACTCAACTTCAACCAAGATCAGAGCAGAATTAAATGACACAGACTAAAAGCACAGTCCTAAAGATCAATGAATCCAGGAGTTGGGTCTTTGAAAAGATCAACAAAATCGACAAGCCTTTAAGCAGGCTCATCAGGAAAAAAAGAGAGAGGACTCAAATAAACACAATCAGAAATGAAAGAGGAGATATTACAACTGACACCACAGAAATACAAAGGATTGTAAGAAATTACTATGAAGAACTGTATGCCAAGAAATTTGAAAACCTAGGTGAAATGGACAGGTTTCTAGAAAAATATAACCTTCCAAAACTCAAAGAAAAAGAAACAGAAAGCCTGAACAGACCAATAACAGAAGGTGAAATTGAATCAGTAATCAAAACACTCCCGACGCACAAAAGTCCTGGACCAGATGGCTTCACAGGAGAATTCTACAAAACATTTAAGGAAGAGCTAACCCCTGTTCTCCACAGACTATTCCAAAAAATCCAAAATGATGGAAGACTCCCAAAGGCTTTTTATGAAGCCAGCATCATCCTAATCCCAAAACCAGATAAAGACACAACAAAGAAGAACTTCAGACCAATATTGCTGATGAACATAGATGCTAAAATCCTCAACAAAATATTGGCAAACCGCATCCAACAACACATTAAAAAGATCATACACCATGACCAAGTGGGATTCATCCCAGGGATGCAAGGATGGTTCAACATTCGAAAATCAGTAAATGTAATTCATTACATAAACAAAAGCAAAGACAAAAATCACATGATCATATCAATAGATTCAGAAAAAGCATTTGATAAGGTACAGCACCCATTTATGATAAAAACACTCAGCAAAGTGGGAATAGAGGGAGCATTCCTCAACATAATAAAGGCTATATATGAGAAACCTACAGCCAGCATCATACTCAACGGGCAAAGACTAAATTCTTTTCCACTAAAATCTGAAACAAGACAAGGCTGTCCACTTTCACCACTTCTATTCAATATAGTATTGGAAGTATTAGCCACAGCGATTAGACAAGAAAAGGAAATAAAAGGCATCCAACTTGGAAAGAAGGAAACAAAACTATCATTGTTTGCAGATGACATGTTAGTATACATAGAAAATCCTATAGTCTTGGCCAAAAAACTGCTCGACCTAATAAATAAATTTGGCCAAACAGCCGGATACAAAGTCAATATCCAGAAATCAAAGGCATTTTTGTATACCAACAATGAAACAACAGAAGCAGAAATCAAGAAAAAAATCCCATTCAATATAGCAAAAAGAAAAATAAAGTACCTAGGAATAAACCTAACGAAGGAGGTCAAAGACCTGTATGCAGAAAACTACACAACACTGAGGAAAGAAATCAAGGAAGACACAAATAAATGGAAACACATACCGTGTTAATGGATAGAAAGAATTAACATCATCAAAATGTCCATACTTCCCAAAGCAATCTACAGATTCAATGCAATACCTATTAAAGTACCAATGGCATATTTCACAGATATAGAACAAACGCTTTAAAAATTTATATGGAACAATAAACGACCCAGAATAGCAGCAGCAATCTTGAGAAAGAAGAGCAAAGCAGGAGGGATCACAATACCTGATACCAAAATGTATTACAAGGCCACTGTAATCAAAACAGCCTGGTACTGGCATAAAAACAGGCACGTGGATCAGTGGAATAGAACAGAGAGACCAGAAATAAACCCTAGTCTCTACAGTCAATTAATATTCGACAAAGGGGGCAGCAACATAAAATGGAGTAAAAATAGCCTCTTCAACAAGTGGTGTTGGGAGAACTGGACAGCTTCGTGCAAGAAATTGAATCTTGAGCACCAACTTACACCATACACAAAGATAAATTCAAGGTGGATAAAAGATTTAAACATAAGCTGTAACACCATTAAAGTCCTAGAGGAGAACATAGGCAGGAAAATCTGAAAAATGCAGCAACATTTTTACTGATATGTCCCCGAAAGCAAGGGACATAAAGGAAAGAATAAACAAATGGGATCTCATCAAAATAAAAAGCTTCTGCATGGCCAAGTGCTGGGGACCCTGGCCTGGGCACCAGATGTGGGGGGGCTCCGCCCGCAGAGCCCCATCCCTCCGTCACGGATGAAAGTAAAAACTACCAAGACATCTTCTGCTTGGGGAGGAAAGGGGTCAAACTCTCAGAGGAGAATGACCCAGAGCCCCTTCCTCACTAGGCTTTTATTGGGCTCCAATACACGGAATACAAGTTTAACATGTCAAAAAAATCTGAGGGCTTAATCGGAGCCAGTGTTTGTCAGGAAGGGGGGTTGCCAGACTTTGGGAGACATGCTCATTTCCTCCTGGGACACTTGTCACCTCAGGAAGAGCACTCTTAGCAAAGCAGGTTTCACAGGACTTTAGAAATTCTTTCTTATGCCAATCACCCACAGAGCCATCCTGGCCAGGACAGGGCTGCACCACTCACCCCCACAGTTTCAGGCTTTAAGGCAATTAGGAAGCAGGAGACATCTCCCAGATGGTAATGAGGACTCGGGCTATGTCAGAATAGCCGGGGGGCGAGGGTCCATCACATCCTCTTTGCTGCAACCCCCCCGAGTCCTTCCATGAGGCCTTCCAAGTGGTCGCGTCTGGCTTAGGTTGCCCCTCCCATGAGGAGTCTTACCCGTCATTGACTGCCAACCAAGCTATGAGGCCAGAGAGGCAGAAGCAGCACTCCTGCCAGGGAGATAAGCTTTGTCTCCTTAATAGGTCACATCCTTGTGACAGAACAGACCCAGATGAAGTGGGTCCCTTGGGCTCTTACACAGCCCACCATGGGGTGAGGGTTACAACTCCTGAAACCAGGCTGAATGGTCCGCAACAGCCAAGGAAAACAGTATTAAAATAAAAAGAGAACCGACTGTGTGGGAAAACGTATTTGACAATGATACCTCAGATAAGGGTTTAATCTACAAAATATACAAAGAACTTACATGACTCCACTCTAAGAAAACAAGCAACCCAATTAAAAAATGGGCAAAGGACTTGGGCAGACACTTCTCCAAGGAGGACATACAGAGGATCCAGAGACACATGAAAAGATGCTCGATATTGCTAGCTATCAGAGAGATGCAAATTAAAACCACAATGAGATACCACTTGACACCAGTCAGAATGGCCCTCATAAACAAAGCAACCAACAGCAAGTGTTGGAGAGGTTGTGGAGAAAAGGGGACACTAGTGTACTGCTGGTGGGACTGCAGACTGGTACAACCACTATGAGAAACAGTATGGAATTTTCTAAGAAAACGAAAAATCTATCTACCTTTTGACCCAGCAATTCCACTGCTAGGACTATATCCTAAGAACCCTGAAACACCAATCCAAAAGAACCTATGCACCCCTATGTTTATAGCAGCACAATTTACAATAGTCAAGTGTTGGAAACAACCTAGATGCCCATTAGTAAATGAATGGATCAGAAAACTGTGGTACATTTACACAATGGAATTCTATGCAGCAGAAAGAAAGAAGGAGCTCCTACCCTTTGCAACTGCATGGATGGAACTTGAGAGCATCATGCTAAGCGAAGTAAGCCAGGCAGTGAAAGACAAATACCATATGATCTCACCTTTAACAGGAAGCTAATCAACAAAACAAACAAACAAGCATAATATAACCAAAGACATGGAAATTGAGAACAGGCTGAAAGTCACCAGAGGGGAGAGGGGAGGGAATCTCAGGGGAAAAGGGGAAGTACTTACAGGAACAAGTATAAAGGACACATGGACAAAAACTATGGGGAGGTGGAAATGGGAGGGAGGTGGGGAGGGCTGGGGTGGTGGGTTGGGGTGAGAATAAAAGACAGAAAACTGTACAAGATCAACAATTAAAATAAAAATTAAAAAAATGTTACTCAACTTCAAACATTACTGGTATCTGAGGAAAAGTGAGAAGAGATACAGATGAAGGGAATTAAAATTTTTGTACAGAAATGCCTTTAGCAAGAGAACCTTATATTTTTGGTTCTATTTATCTTTAAATAATAGCTAGATAAAATTTTTTAAGTACAAATTATAATTTGAAAACGTTCACATTGTGTAAAGTTATTCCATGTTTGAAACTTGGAATGGCATTTATTAACTTCAAGTGTACTGTTTACATACAGAACATCTATGCACGTGTAACAGGGCAGTCATAAGCTTCATACAGAATTTATCTTTCATATATTCTCTCAACAAATGCTTATTGAGCTCCATTAATGTACCAGGTAACATTCAGTCACATGGGGCAAAGCAGTGAACAAAACAGACCATCCCTTTGCTTATAATGAGAGTTTGTATTCTAATGGGAGGCTTGTATTTTCTCACTTTGGAATGAAGCCTGAATAATACTAAATATTTAGTGACTTCAACATCTCTGAGTGCAGGTGGTGTGGAATAAGAAAAAAACCTCCCAACCACTCTCCTTATTTGTTTTTCACTTTCTTCAACAAACTGTCATACTTCCCATTTACTAACATTTTGTTTTTTTGAAAAAACCAATAATACAAAAATTTTGCTGGATTAATTCTAATTTTTTATTATCATCACTATTTATCATTATGCCAGCAGAATTAATCCTCATGTTAGAATGGTAGAAATAATTTTAGCATAACACTGAAAAGAACTTCTGAATTCATGATGGGCATCCCTTCCCCCTTTTCAAAAAATATGTTTATTCCTCAGGGTTTCCACAACAGTTTCAGCACAAATTTTTTAATTAATTCAATTGTTGTCTGCATACATATCTCCATCATTAGACAGTGATCTTTTGAAAGGACTATGCCTTATTTTTTCTTTTATATGCCTAGTGTCAACCTGATTCATTCAGCAAATATTTATGCAATTTATATCTTGTTTAAGGTTTAGTTTTATCAAGGATGATTGAACCTTGCAAATGCCTGTGAGGTAGGTAATGTAGGTATTATTTGCATTTTATAGACAAGAATCTGAAATCACTGGAAGATATTTATTATATGCTCAAAGCCATACTGCCCACGAGGATTAAAAAAAGAACTTGAATTTATACCCTATGATTTCAAGTTCAGTGTTCTCTCTCTGAAAGAACATATATCAATATATGAAGAGGTCTTTCCAGAAAAAGTCCAGCCATTGTTAATATAATGAGAATGGTTTACATGGTATCCATGTAACCTGGTAGCCCAGGGAAGTGGACTGGATGCACATGAGTGAACAATGGTAACTTCACTGTACTCGTCAGTGGGGGTAGTAGACACCATTGAGTGAGCATGTGTACTGTGTGGCCATCACATTAAAAAATGACTGAGTGAGTAGAGCAATGAATCCACATCAAATTTTGCGTTAAGCTTCAATATTCCTCCATGGAAACTATTCAGATGATTCAGAAGACCACAGCTATGGGCAACTGATGATTGGCAGCTTCATCATGACAACACCCCTGCTCATGCATCATGCCTTGTGCAGAGTGTTTTGGTGAAACACCAAATCACCCAAGTGACTCAGCCCTCCTAGAGTCCAGATTTGGTGCCCTGCAAGTTCTGACTCTTCCCAAAACTAATATCACATTTGAAAGGGAAGAGATTTCAGACTAATATCACATTTGAAAGGGATGAGATTCAGGGAAATACAATGGGGCAGCTGATTACAATTGGGAGAACTGTGTGAGGTCCCAAGGTGCCTACTTTGAAGGGGACTGAGGCATCATTGTCCTATGTACAATGTTTCTTGTATCTTTTTAAATAAATATCTCTATTTTTCATAGCACAAGGCTGGATACCTTCTGGACAGACCTTGTATTTCATTATCAGAGTGTGTCTTCATCATTACTCCCCACATTTCTGTTTTTCTCTGCTTATATCTCTTCTACTTGCTTTACCTTGAATTGATCCTTTAACTTTTGCCTTCATCCAGGGGAAAAGAGACCAGAACAAAAAAGTTGTTTTATAATTCTTTTTTGAAAGATTAGTCAACAGTTTTTCTCTGACCTTCATACCTTTGAGAAGCCTTAAGCAACAGAGTTACCTAAAAGAATTCCAGCACTAAGAGTGTCTTATTCTAGCTTGAGATTTAGGATATTTTTTATTGAGTAAATATTTAAAAATTTTGAGTGAGAGGATGACAGACTTAGAATATCACAAGGGAGACTGTCATACGGAGGAAGAAAGGAAGTTACAGAAAGATTAATTAGTTACAGTATAAGATAATCACATTAAACACACAAATATAAGTTTTGACATTCTAGATTGATTTACATTAAAAAATGCAGAGAAAAAGAAAATAAGGAAGGAAGGAAATTAAGAAAAACAGTTTAAGGTGAGATAAAGAGATTTCAGTTTTCATGGATTAAGGCAAAAATCTAAGGTATCAAATCATGGTGGTATCCAAATGTCTGACCTAGTAATTCAGACTCTCAGAGTGTGGACCTAGTATCTGCACTATAATAGTATTTTCAGGTGATTTTTATGTACACTAAAGTGTGAGAACCAGTAGACAAAAGTAGTGTTTTTCAAAATATTATGTGCATAGAAACCACCTTGTGATCTTGTGAACACACAGATTTTGATTCAATAGGTCTGGAGTAGGACCTGATAATGTGAGTTTTTAAACAAGCTTTCAGGTGATGCCAATGCTACTGGCCCATGGACCGTACTTTGAGCTGCAAGTCACTAGATATTGGAGTTGCTGCTATGATATCTGTGCTATGGAAGGTGAGATGGAAAAAGGTGGATTTTAAGAAGCTTCACTGTGATTTATGATGGAGTTCTTCTTTGGCAACTCATCAGGAAAATTTGCTAGAGATTTAAGATTACATTTCAATGTTTTTGTAGGTGGAACTGTCCTTTAGACTGGCCAAGAGGCAGCTTGGCTCCATGCAAGTTCACTTGTAAAATTCTGGGTGGGAGACCAAGGGATTCCATGAATTTCTGATGGAGTGTCCTGTCCTGCCTTTTCTAGCTTCAAATAGTTTGGAAAAAAATGTAAATGGATTCTTTGTGTAGCACATCATTCAGGCTGGTTTCTTAATGCTCATCTGTTTTATTCCTGCCAATTAAGAGCAACAGCTGTCTTACAGGAATGGTGGTTGTTAGGAAGTGACACAGCTGTGGGATTTAGATGAGATAACAGTTGTACAGCCAAGATAAGGCATCATTGGAATGCAAAATGCCATAAGCCTGATTTATAGCACATATCCACAGGGGAACAACTTGAAACAAAATCAACTAAAATAACTAACCCAAAAGGAAAAACAAAGCAAAATATCAACCCTGAGATGTTTAGCACCAAAGTCAAGTTTTCTCAGACTATTTTAAAAATAAGTTTGGGACGAAAAATTGACCTAGAGAGATTTTAATTACCTCAGTTGTCTACAGTGCCCAAGTTACGGGTTTGTGTCTAAGATTTAAATATTTACACAAAATCTGTCTTCTTGCTGCTCAATATAATTTGACATTTCTACATCTCTAGGCCTTATTATGCAAAAAAAAAAAAAAAAAGAGTGGACATACTGAACACACACACAAAATTGTCAATGACTAATATTTGGAAAGTGGTATTATCACAGTAAAAATATCACTTAACCAATGTAAAACAACCAGTGAACTCTATGTAATTATTTCTTCCTTCTTTAATATTAAAATAGAGCCATCAATATACCTGCATATTTCAAAAGGAAAATAACAGTAATACAATTAATTATTATAATTAAATTCTGCTACCCAGTGTTTCTTATACACATCACAAGATTTTTCAGACTTTTACATCTTTTTAAACATTATTCCTCTTGGGATACATCCTCTTTCTCATCCTAGAACACCTAAATCCTACTTACCTTTTATAAACCATATTGTATACAAATTCTCTATGAAGTCTTTTAGCATCCTTTCCATTGAAATTAATATATTTCTACCTTGAATTTACAGCACAATTTAGCTATGCCTTATGCCATCTATACCTTTCTCCTTGGAGTTATAGTAACTCAAGCACATGCTTTATCTTTTTAAATCCATAGCCTTTTGAAGCCAGGATCCATGTCTCATTCATGTTAGGATTTATTTTGTTCTACCGAGTAAGTTCTAAATAAGAAAGAGTAAAGTTGCTTGAACAAGCTCTTTTTTGAGGTTCTAGAAAATGATCTCACTTATTAATTCAGTTTTTATCAAAGAAGAGGGGCCGGGCTTTAAGGGAGATACACAAGAGAGGGGACAGAGGATACAAAATCTTACACAGACTAGAAGATCGATAAATTAACCCAGACAGTGAATGCGCTGGCTGTTGTAACCTGGTCATATGTTTGGGTGGAATGCTAAGTTTGTTACTTCAGAGTTGCTTAAATTTCTTGAGAGAGGGCATTTGGAGAAAGATTTTCACAAAATATTGGGTTGATACATGGAGGCATAGTATTAATATTTATATCATTGCTGTTCCTGTGTTGATGGACACACTCCATATATTCCTAGTATCTAATTTTGCTAGGTTTGTTTGTTTGTGATATTCTGGTATAAGTCCTTAGCAGAAATAGAAGTCATCTAGCTAGAACTGATTTGTTGTCATTCACCAAATTTAACACAAGGGTAGTATTGTATTACATTATAAAGTGTGTTACAGATATAAGAAATTAGTAGGTGATTTGAAAGAGGAAAAAAGAGGACTTTTGACTATGATGATCAAAAAGAGCTTCATTCATTCATTCATTTATTCAACTAGTAGACAGTATTTGAGTGCCTGTATTTCAAGGCCTGAACCTCATGATTTTTGTGTTTTGGTTGGGGAGACATATATTAACCAACAAATTACACAAACAACTGCAAAATCACATCTATAATAATAGTGAATGAGGTAATTGATGCATAGTGTTTCACATATTACCTAGGACCTACTAAGCAAATGTTTAATAAATACCAGCTATTCTAATAATTAGTTTTTAAACTAAAAATGATTTTACAAAAAGTGCTTTAGCAAGGAAATTAAAATGAACATAAATGAAACAGAAAATGACTAGAACTGAAGAATATGTCCTCTCTCAAATTCATTCTACAGATTTCATAAATTACGGCATCTATAGTGGGAAGAAAGAGGTAGAAATATATATTACACATCAATGCAGCTAGACTTGACCTAGAATAACTAATAAGAAAGAGGACAAAGGGACACAGAGATTTGGAGCATGGTTAGCCATAAGACAGTCATGATAGTCAAAGAACTTGGGAACATAGCACTAACAGTAGGTTCATGAGGGCAATAATGATGTACATTTGGACTCATTGAAATTGAGATGCTGAGATTCCCAGGAGGAGGCTTTCAGAGTGGGGATAGGGCTAAAGATTTATATTTGGGAGTTACTTGCATAAAGTTATAGTTACAACTGTTGGAATCTATGAAATTATCTTTGAAGAAGTAAAATAAAAAATTTGGGACTCCCTGAATTTAGACAGGCAGGAAAAAAAGTCTGAGGAAGAGAAGGGAGGCCAGTAAGGCAGAGGAATCATGAATGTGCAGGGTTAATGCAGCCCGGAGCACAGGGAATCTAGAGGATAGCTGTTTCAAATTCCTGGGAAAGCTCCAAGTGAATGGCAGCTGAGAAGGGTTGTTGGATTGGCCATAGGAAATCACTGATGACCATCACATGGACAATTTTAGAAAAATTGTATGGAAGTGGTCAGATTTCAACACTGAGGAATACCCAGAAACTGAAGACAGAGATCATGGACTACTCTGAAGAGAAGTTGCACAAAACTGAAGAACAAGATAATAAAATCATTTAGGCTGACCAGCCAAGATGAAGGAAAGTTTTCTTAGAATGTAGGAGACTTGAGCTAAACTCTACATTTGAGGTATGTAGGTGTTCCATGCTTTAGCTCTATTATTTGTCTAGATTAAATAATCTGAAATGTTGAGTTAATGAGATGGAATTGAAGGATATTCATTCTTAATATGTACCAAACCTGGTACAATTCCAGTTCGTTGTAGAAAATGATGTAAATTTCTAGATTACTAAAATTGTCTGTAGAATGGCATACTAGACCTGCAGTGGTGGTCCATCTGACCTGCTCGTGACCTTGCCAGACAAATAAGGCTCCTGCTGGGTTCCTGGTAGTGGTAGTGAATAGTATAGTAAAGAATTTCAATGTTACACTGGCATCCTAGAGTATATATTTGATTATATCACTATGAATGGACTCACAGCCACATGCATTTCCAATTTCGGTTTAATGACATGAGAACTATTGGTTCCTATTTTTAGTTGGAGCTTCAAAACTATTCTTCAAGGCTGGTGGAATGTGTATTACATAAGAGTGAATGTGTGTGCATTTGTGTGTGTACACGCACACATAACAATTACTACTTATTGAATGCTACTGGATTGAAGACTCAATAAAAGAACGCTTAGAAGTACCTATAATCATCATCCCTGCCTTAGAAGATAGAGAATATTATCCAGCTTTTGTAAATAAAGAAACTGGAATTTCAGAAGTTAAGTACTTTATTCAAGGTCACACAGCTAGTGGGGAATTGCAGATGAGATGCAAACCCGGCTCTGCCTTGCACATTCTTTCACCTTTTTGGATGTATAAACAGGAGACAAACATAGGATTAAGACATTTTATAAGGGATAGGAGGAAGCTATTGCTGGAAATTGTATACTGAACTCCATTGAATTTATGAAGTGACCTAGTTTTTCTTCTTCTTTAATGGAACTTGTTGTTTCAGAAAGTTGGAGTTGAAAGGGACCGTAGGGAACTTTATTTCCGGAAACTGAGGTTGGAGATTTGTTTAACATCATCCAGGCTATTCATGAGCTGGGACCACAAAGATATTTTGCCTTCAAGTTCTTAGTCTACTTCCTAGATCTGGCTTAAAGTATATGAATAAAGGTGCATTTGTGGATTTTTCATTGACCTGCTTCTATTATTTAAAGACTCCTTAGTATTCTGGGCAGAATCTCGTTGTATAACTCATGTGCCTTAAACTCATGTAAAATTTTCTCAGTAGAGTTCTGACTGATATTTCATTTTCTTTTACAAACTGAGCAATATATAGGATCTAAGGCGTATGGTATAAAAATAGTTGTTAAAATAAAGAATGATGCCATGTTAAAGGGATTTATATTGGCAGTTTAATTGGAAATGCTGCCATTAGCACGAAACATCCCACTTGATATGAGTTTTATGTTCTTATTAAATAAGAGAGAGCAAACTTCTACATGTTATTATCAACATCATATAAAAAATGGTTAATACTGTAGGTTTTTAATGCAGTGATATTTTATTAAGGTAGCACTATTGGTGATAATCCTTAGGGTAGTTTATGTTTCTCTAGAATGAATTCTCAACACTTCTCAAAGAAGTTTCAGCTTCTTCCAAAAACTGTTATTGGCCTATTATTATATAAAGCATTGTCACTCCTTTCATCATGGCTAAACTTTAGAAATAGTTGCTGCAGAGATAAAATGCCACCTGGGATAGTTCTCCCTTAAAGCAGGACAGTAATTGTAACAGCCTTGGTGCTTTTGTGAGTTTATTTTAGACATTCCTAAAAAAAGTAGGGTTTGTAATTTTCCTGCAGATTACAAGCTGACATTTTTAAAAAAGTAGCAGGGACTGTAGCGATTCTGTGATGGCAGCTGATAATTACCATTGTGTGATCAGGCTGGATATCACCCAGGCATTGTAAGAAACACGGCTGATTACAGTACTTTACTCAATTCGGGACTTTGACTTTGTTAGGCAAATTGAACTGTCTTGCTTCACCAGTCTCATCTCACTGCCATCTTTTGCTTTTCAACCAAGAGCCACCTTTCTGTCTGCAATTGCAAGACTGTTTCCAGGAAGAGCTTCTACAAAACTGAAAAATGAAATGTAGGAAATCTTCTAAAACGATCAGTATATAACTGATTCTCATTATGTGTAATGTGTCTGGAAAGGCCCACTGTGCTGCAGCATTTTGCATCATTTATGAGGCTTACATTTTTTTCAGAGGAAGTAAAGAAATAATTTTGTGGCTAATGTCAGAATTAGCAAATGTAACACTGTCTGGCCTTGGTAGTGTGCACACACAGGGAACTTAGAGCAAAGCATTAACTCAACTGTATGAGAAATGAGAGGATGGTGCCCTGTAAAGAAAATGGAAAGACTTCAAACATATTTTCAACTACAGTTATTAGACATACCCTATTTGCCGTTTAAATTAATTGTGCAGTTCAGTTGCCCAGTTTTGATTACTGGCACAAAAATAAATGTGGTTGTGGGGTGTGTGTGTGTGTGTGTGTGTGTGTGTGAGAGAGAGAGAGAGAGAGAGAGAGAGAGAGAGAGAGACAGACAGACAGACAGACAGACAGATTAGTCCCTGACCAGGACATTTCTGAGCACCTGTGGTCTGATAGTAGAAGATTCAAATTCACAAGGATGCAGAATGTAGTAACTGCTACTGCAATGAAAGAGTATGACTCAATGTTCATATTTTATATAATACATGAATTATAATTTGTCTAAATAAATACACATTTCTGAGACTTTAGTGTTTTAGAATATAAATGCCCCAAACCTCTCCCTATGAAAACAGGGGAAAAAACTTGCAATGAGGGACAGACACAGGTTATTTGAAGTCCAAAGCCCTCTTAAAGGAAAAGAGTACACCATTATGAATATGAAATTAGATCAATGGCCCTGGAAAGAGCCTTGAGAGATGCTGAATTCAACCTTCATTAGTTTTGTGGTAAATCCATCTCTCCTTGGGAAATGGTTTAGTTTATAGAAGACTGAAATGGAAACATATCACATCCGATAATCCAGTGTTCCTTCAGGGATCACCATGGTATTTAAGGCAGAGCTACTTTGGCCTTTATGGGTCACTTTCCTCTGGTTCCAATCCTTTGTACCACCATGTCTGCCTTCATTAATTTCTACCCTCTCTCCTACCAAACACACACAGAGATATGGCTCTGCTTTGTACCTGTACTATTGCTTCTCCAAGCTTACATCTACAATAAATACTTTGCGTTTTCTAGTGTTACTACAGCATTAAATTAGTGTTTTGAGCTGAATTTTCCCCCAGAATTCATTGTTGAATCTCTAACTCACAGAACTTCAGAATGTGACTATATTTGGAGATAGGATCTTTAACGGGGTGACTAAGTTAAAATGAGACTGTTAGGGTGAGCCCTAATCCAATTTGACTGGTGAATTTATAAGAGAAAATGTGGACGCATACAAGAGACACCAAAACACACGTGCATAGAGGGCTGACCAGGTGAGAGGCAGCCATCGGCAAGTCAAAAAGAGAGGACGCACAGGAAACCAGCCCTGTCAGCACCTTGATCTTCAACTTCTAGCCTCCAGAACTATAAAAAAATAAACTTCTGTTATTTAAGTCACCCAGTCTGTGGTATTTTGTTATGGTAGCCTTAGCAAACTAAAACTGTTAGCTAGAATTATCAAATAAACCATCACTAGCCAATATCCTTCTCACTCCAATACACTTAACAGCACAACAGAAGCTGAATGCCTATCAACACGTATTTCAAATACATTGGGTGAACGAAAGAACAAGTATTTGCCTGCACACACATATGCAGTCAGGATGGATTCCAACTGGGGTTTTGATGCAATAGCAATCTTCTGTACTTTCTTCCCTAGGATAATGCCAATTACAAGGGGAGATTGCAGTGATAACAAAAAGTTCATGTTTTAATAGGTCTTAGTGATAACCAAATATATACAATCATTAAGTCCTTCTATGCTTGAAATTCAGAAAAATAAGAGGTGACCAAAATGTCCTAAACATATCAGAGCATTGAAGTCATGACAGATGTTCTTTTCCTGATGAGAGTATCGTCCACAGGTACAAAGGGTTTTGTTTGTTTATTTATCTTAACATGGTCTTGTACAGGAGGCTGGTTATTTACCACAGGACTCACAAGTTGCTGTCCAAAGCTATAAAATGTCTTTGGATGTAAAAACGTACATGGTCAGAACTTTCTGAAGAAATCCTAAGAAAACTGGCTGATACAACCCACATCTCATGGGATTTGGACAAATCTGTGTCAGAAAGCCAATTTATTAATTTGTAATCATCTATAAATTATTATCCCTGTGAGTATGACAATTCAGAAAAACTAATTATTGCTTATGTGGAGCCTTGGAGAAAGCACATTAAAAGCAAAGAAAAAAAGTTCATCTCAAAGGGTTTTGTCTCGCTAGAAGTGCCTTCAGATGAATTGGTTTTCCATTTCCTGAGGGAATTTTATTTTGATTTGGAAGACCATTCATATATCTATTGTACAATTTACTTATTTTATAAACATTACTTACTGAGCCTCTACAATAAGCCAAATATTATACTAGGCGTTAGAAATAAAATGATGAACAATACCAACATTATCACTGTCCACATAGAACTCTTGTTTTAATTGTTATAGCTTAGATAGTAAGTTGCATTTCTTTTCCCATCAATTAACCACATTTCTCTTTACTTTGGTTTAGCTGTGCTGCACTTTACTTTCTATAGTGCTTATTTCCATAAAGGTTTATAAAAATATTATATACATCGAATAAAACCTTTTTTGAAAGAATGGTTCAAGTTTCCTATAAAAGCATAAAGCATTCCAGATTCAAGGTTCCCATGGTCCATACTTTAAGCCCTAGGCATCATAATATGAATAAAAATGACAGAAAAATAAATCTGGAAAATATCTCTAGATAAACCCACATTTCTTAGTTAGTCAAAGCACAGTTAAAAACAGAGATCTATGTGTACTTCCCCTGTGTTGGAGGGAGTCTACTGGGATAATTCTCTAAAAGCAGAAAAAAGTTCTGACATCTAGGGGTTTCTATGGACCAATATTTGGTCTTATGAATGCTCTTTCTATTGACACCAAACCAAGTGAAATTTTGACTTGACTGGATGCTATGCATGTATGTCAAAGACACCTATTCTTCTTCTCATGATTTCCTTGTCTACCTAGCAACTTACTAAAATGAAGTTGTCTGACCTTGGTGAGCTAGTCATAGTTCTTGATGTTCACACGTATAAAATCGTCATCTGTTTTTTAATGTTAGAAGAAAAGAGAAGAGGAAAATGTCTAATTTCAAGGCACCTTGTATTTCCTGGATTCATTCTACAGAGTTTTATACCAGGAGTGAACTTGTGAAAGAGCTGCCAGAGGTGGATATGCATGAAGGCAAAGATCTATAGAAGTGGCCCTTTATTTAACCACACCACCTCTCAAAAGCCATGGCTTTTGTGAATTGCATAAAGTGGGCTGAATGGCACACTAGATTGAAGGGTACAAAAACTAGACATCTGAAGAGACTTTCTTATTTCAAGGATATACCCAACCTACTTTTAAAATATTCCTTTAATGGGGAGTTTAAAGGAAGTTCCTTCCTATTATGAGGTCAATAATGCCCTAGTTAGATCACCCATTTGTCATTTTAAGTGACTTTAAAGGAAATATTGTGATATCATCTTTAAAGAGAAGCTTTTTTCTTTGGCTTGCAAATAAATTGGATATTTCAAGAAGACCAATCCTCTGCTTTGAAACACAACCTACTTATAATTTCCTATTAGAGGCTGTACTAACAGGTAAAAAATTTCCATCATGCACATAAATACTACTGGCAAAGCTTTTATGGTTACTGATGACTCTAAAAATATGCCTTCATTTTAAGAACTCCAGAGGATTTGTACATCTGCATAGCTTTAAGGTCCCTGTTTTGTGGGGGATGAAGTGGTGGGGAAGATGAGATCATTATCTACTTCTATCCAGGTTTAAATTTGTGAGAAGACTGATTAGAAAATACTTTTTCTCACTGTAGTTTTTCTATATTCAGTTTTATTACTCTCATAAGTTTATTAGATATATAATTATCTTTATAAAGAAATTTTTAAACAATCATTGTTTAGTCATATATGTTTGGTGAAATATACCTCTCCTTATATACTTGAGGGGATAAACATTTTAATTTGGTTTTAAACCTTTTCATGCTGGTCAAGGACAGATTAAAGACATGTACCAATAGAATCATTTCAAGGGCCTTTGGCCTTTCAATTTTTAATGTTTCTTAATCATATGATTGGAAGAACTCTTGCCTGTGGAACTGAGAGCCTGGATTCTACATTTCACTGGTGTGGTATGATTGTGACCAAACTACTGAACTCAGAACCTTAGCCTCCTTGTCTGCCAAGTAAGACATGGCTTTAAGCACTTCCAACTCTATGCTCTTTAAGCACTTTCAACTCTACAAGTCTATGACTTTCTTTGAAACATTACCAAGGTATATAATTATATACTGTATGTAACTTTATTTCTCCTTCAGCACAATTAGGCACCTCCTGGATATTGGGGTGCTTGCATTCTAGCTTATATCCTAGCAAGGAAATAGAAGATGCTGAAAATAAACAATAGACATAATAAAAATTAAAATAATATAGTATGTAATCCTATATCACATGTAATTTAGTATGTGATAGACACAATGGGGGAAAGGGAAAAGAAAAAAGTAGAAGAGGGGTAGTTAAGGGGGTTAGGATATTGGGAGAAGTGGTTTGTAATCTTAAAGATTCTAGTTATTTTTTAAAGAGAAGGGAAGGGAGGTAGATCGAGAGGGAGAAAAACATTGATTGGTTGCCCTTGGTAGGCTGACCTAGCCTGCAACTCACGCATGTGCTCTGACTGAGAATCAAAATGACAACCTTTTGGTTTGTAGGCCGGCACTCAACCCACAGAGCTATACCAGTCAGTTGGGCCGTGGTGGTTTGTAACTTTAAATAGACTTTTCAGGTAGGTTGCATACAGCAGGCATTTGAGCTTAAAGTAAGTGAAATTGTGACTGTGTAGATGTTTAGAGAAAAAATGTTCCAAGCAAAGGAACGTTTACAAAATGATCCTTTGCTCAAATACAAAAACCCTGAAGTTTTGTAGTGCCTGGAGTATTTAGTATATCAAGGAGGCCAGAGTGACCGAAGTGGAAGGGACAAAGAAACAACCAGGGGCAGGTCCCTATTTTCCATTTGCTTCTCCAGATCCATTCTTATCTCTTTTCCACCCTGTTTGGAGCCACAGAAGGTAGATGTGTGTGGGTTGTATCAACAACCTTCTTTGATCACCAGCTTCCAATTAGGTTTAGCCAATTGGAATTACAGACAGGAGATCGGAAGGCTGAACAATAGTGAGGTCAGGAAATTTATTCCCCCAGCCTCCTCCCTGCTGGGTTGCTGCTTATTGACTTGGTCTTTTTGCCAAAGGCCACCTGTCAGGCCTTGCTTGCTCCTGTCAGGCGGCCCTCTCCAGGAAGCTCCTCCCTTGGGCTCATGTAATTAGTAACTGCTTTCTCCTGTTGCCAGAGTAGAGCTAGGGATGGTAGTACCTCTCCGCTAATGTGGCTGCAGGGTAGTTTAGCATCTATAACTGAATTTTTTTAACCCCCAACCTCACCTTTGCAAATAGTCCCTTTACTAAAATCCCCTCAATTACCAGTTTAATTTTGCCACCATTTTCCTTCTGGGTCCTAACGAATAAATATGCTCTAGACCATTATAAGACCTTTTATTCCGATAGAGATGGTGGAGATGAAGAAGAGTGACTTATAGTCTAAAAAAAATCAATTCAGCTCCTGTGTTTAAAATAGTCCATAAGATGGCAAGGTTGAAGCAAGGAGAACAGTTAGGAGATTACTGCTGTAATCCAGGAGAGACACATTTCATTTGTAGCCCACTATATATGCTAGTTATTCTAATCAGTGATTCCAAAATGCATCTAGATGTCCTAGATGGTTTGTAAGAAGCAAATTCTGGTCCTGTTGAAGTGAATCCTGTGTATTACTAGTAGGATAATAAGTGATTATAAATAGAATTTTAAGAATAGAATTAAGTATCCATCACTTATTAAATGTCAGTCCATTTTTTCATAGGTCATTTACTCTCTGCTTCAAGAAGAAAATGTATTTTAAAACACATTTTTATTGTTCTTTTAAAATTTTAAAATTTTATTAGTGTGGTATGAATACTCAGTATTAAACCTATACTCCTAACAACCTTTTTTACATTTAAAATACATTATTCTCAAACATAAGTGCAATGTTGTACAGAAGATCTCTAGGTCCTACTCATCTTGCTTGAATGACACTTTATGCCCATTAATTAATAACTCTTCATTTTCTTCTGCCCCAGACCCTGGCAAACTCCATTCTAGTCTTTGATTCTATGATTTTGACTATTTTAGATACCTGATATAAGTGGAACCACATAGCTTCTGTCTTTTGACTGCTTATTTCCCTTAGCCTAATGCCCTCAAATTTCATCTTCTTTTTCAAAGGCTAAACAGTATTACACAGCATGTATACACCACATTTTCTTTATTCATTTATCTGTCGATGGATATTTAGTTTGTCGTTTTACAAATTGGCTATTGAGAATGTTGATGAAATCAACATGGGAATACTAATTTATTTTTTCAGCATTATTTTCGAATGCCTATTATATATTTTTTCTAGGCAAATGTTCCAAGGTTAAGAAAGATGGATGACATTAGGGTTTTGGGAGCCAATATTAATCGAATACATACCACATTCAAACTGATAAGAGCTGTGATGGAAAGATACAAAAGTGTTGAGCAGTTGTAGCAAGGAGACCTGACTTAGTCTGGGAGAGATTCTGTGGGAGACTTTTCTTGCAAAGGCACAGAACTATGTTCTGTCTTTCATCAAGAATAAGAGTTTCCTCATACTCGAAAAAAACAGATTTCTTTTAGTTATTCTTTGAGTTTGCTTATTTGCACACAAATAGAAGCTGCTTACTAGTTTGACTGAAGCAAGTGAAGTAGAATATCTACCAGCTCATGGTTGGGTTGTGGCCATGAGGTTAGACTTATGTTAAGGCCCATCTTATATAGACTCTGGGTATAACTAGTTATGTATGTGACTTATTTCCCCCAAGTAGTTATGTTGGGTTCTGAGAGAAGGGGACAGAATTTCAATATGCTGAGCACAAACTCTGTTCCAGGAATTTAAGTGTATTCACTCTTTTCTCGTTTCTCATAGAATTAGTCTGTTAGCACTACCGTGAAAAATATACCCTTAATCTGACAACCTCTGCTGTTTTCTCTTTGATTTAACCCACCATAATTTCAAATAGAGGTTTGTGTAATCATTTTCTAACTGGTTTTCCTGTTTTTACTCCAGTGTCCCCATAATCAGTTCTCCACATGGTGGCCAGAGTGAGGTTAAAAGTTAGTCAGAGCATGTCACTCTTATTCAGAGCACTTCAGAGTTTTCCCTTTGCCTAGCCAAGAAAATGGGAAGCCTGTACACTGATGACTGATGACCAGAAGGTCGTGGATGATCCGTCCTTTGACTTTACTTCCACCTCTTATTGCTCTCAGTCTCTCTCACTGCAGTCTGGCTTGTTCTTGGTGCATTCCAAATATGTTCCTGCCTTGCAGTCTTTGCACTCACTGTTGCTTCTGCCTAAGCCACACATACTCTTCACACAGGTGACCACATGAATTTGTTTCCTCTCCTTGTTCAGGTTTCTCCTCCCAATTTCAGAGAAGCTTTACCAAGCAGCTGATTCACAATGCCAAGTTCCCCCTTCATTGCCTGACCCTTGCTCTTGGACCCCTTGCTCAACTTGATTTTTCTTCATAGCCCTTATCACCTTCCATATAATGTATGTTTATTTGCATGTTTTACAGAATATTTCTAGGGGGACAAAGACCATTTCTTTTTTCTTTTTTAGATCATTCCATATTCTCAGAACCAAACATGGTGCCTGGTACATAACAATATTCCACAAATATTTTCAGAATCACTGACCAGGATGATCTTTAAAGGTGAGTGCTGGAAGTACAAAAAAACTGTTTGTGTCCCTTTTAGTGTCTTGAACTGCCTTGAACATAAGTAGACATTCAGCAAACATTTCCTAAAAATAAACAAAGATAGTCATAAACATTAAACTTTGAAAATTACTGTTGAGAGGTAATACAGTTTTATAAGTAAGTGTGTGGTCTTTGTGGTTAGACTTGCCTGTGTGAATATTATTTTGGCCACTTGCTTTGTCAGACTGAGCAAATCATCTAACTTCTCTGAGCTGGGTTTTCTAACCTGAAAAATTAGGTTAATAATAGCACTAGCCTCACTGGGATTAAATAAGAGGGGGAATGTGCTTAGTCTGCATATGTTATCAATAAAATAATCCTCCAGGTTGGGTTAAGTGACCTCCTCTGCCCCTTGGATTTTCCTGTGGCAGAGCAGTTATCTCAGTCAATATTTTCTGTTTGTCTGCTGCTTTATTAGGTTTTAAGCCTTTTGAGGGCAAGGACTTAATTTTATTAATCTTTAAATTCCCAGAATCAGTATACTGAAAGTCTTCAATGACTCTGTTTTGAATCGAATGGGACTGAATTAGAGATGACAGCCCTTATTCCAGAAAAAGAAGGGCATTGTGATATTGATCAGTGTCAATGTTGATAACTATTGATAAGGCACAGGCACCTACCTATAGTCATGTATATAAAAAGTTATTAGCAAATGCCATTCTTGGACGCGCTGTAAAACTTGAGGTTTGAGGTGCGGAGGTGCAGTGGGAGGCCGAACCAGGAAGAGAACTTCCCTCTGTGAAGCCTTGTCCCCTTCGAGGCCACTACTGGCTTTTGCCAAAGCCAGCTTCCTGAATGTTCCAGTTGGATCTCTTCTGTCAGTTGCTGGGTACTGCCAGTTGTGTCAGATGAAGTCGTGGAAATTTCTGTTCAACTTATAAATAGTTGAAGAGCCTGTCTCAGTGAAATGTGAAATGAGCAAGTATTCCATTTTCTGCTGGGAGGGTGGATCACGATTCCGTGAATGAGGCTGTCACGTTAGCTGTCTCAGGGCCACTGTTCACGAGGCCACACAGCTATAAGTTATTCATGGGAACATAACAAACAAAGATTTAGCTTTAGCGAATAATGAGCAATCTTCTCCAGAAGGTTGCTCTGTGGCTAGAAGCTGAAGCCTGCAGGGTCACCCTGTCAAGGGGCAGAAATGGACCTAGCATCTTTTAGGGCTGCTGTACTTTGCAAAGACAAAACACGATGCCCTGAGCAACCAAGGAAGCTCCAGGGAACTTTATTCTCCCTCTGGGGATTTGGGTGGGCGTTTATTCCTCCTTTTTCCTGGGGAACTAGAGAGAATACTTTTAATGGTGATCGTGTTTCTATCCTGGATAGATATAAGGTTTTCACACACACACACAAAAAAAAAAAAAAATTGCTGCGTGTGTGTGGCAGGGGTGAAGGAGCAAGGGATGTTTCTTGTTTATATCTTTGGATCATATATTTAGATCTTTATACACTGGTGCTTATAATTAAAAGATCTGAGAGAAATTTCTCAGAGTGATATTTAGTTCTTTTATGTAAAATTCATATTATTATTTAAAGAGGATATCATTTCACAGGGTGAATGAGGGTTAGTGGGAAGGAGTACATTCTCTTTTTTGGTTTCTGACTTGAAGGAGCTCTGAAGTCTTAGTGAATACTGAAGAAAAGTATTAATTTTAGAATCAGATATGTTACAATTCTAGGTTCCCTGAGGCCATAGGCAACTTCTCTGAGCACTATAAAGGGGGATATTAGAACTTGGAAAGCTCTCACTAAATGACACAGCATGCCCAAGCATCAAGCACTATCCCTCTGTACATTAGGTATTCAACAAATGTTAATTCCTTTTCTCCTCCAACTTTTCTTAGAAACAATATTCTCTTTCTAATAATCTACTTATTTGAGTATTACTATCTGTTTTATGATGCCCTTCAGGTAACACCTATCACTCTGAGGATCAAGTTCACATTCTTTAGCACAGCACTTCCTAGGTTCCTTATGCCCTGCTGTTCCCCTCACTCACTGGTCACATTTACCTTTTTTGGGGGGGCCTGATCATGTCCATGATATCTGACTAACTGATTCTTTGCGGGGGAACTTGTCCTGGGTGCCAGATGTCGGGGGGCTCCGCCCGCAGAGCCCTATCCCTCCGTCACGGATGAAAGTAAAAACTACCAAGACATTTTCTGCTTGGGGAGGAAAGGGGTCAAACTCTCAGAGGAGAATGACCCAGAGCCCCATCCTCACTAGACTTTTATTGGGCTCAAATACACGGGAATACAGGTATGTCCGGTGACAAGGATCAAACAATGGTTAACATTTCAAAGCAATCTGAGGGCTTAATCTGAGCCAGTGTTTGTCAGGAAAGGGGATTGCCAGACTTTGGGAGACATACTCATTTCCTCCTGGGACACTTATCACCTCAGGAAGAGCACTCTTAGCAAAGCAGGTTTCACAGGACTTTAGGAATTCTTTCTTATGTCTGGATCACGCAGGGAGCCGTTCTAGCCAGGACAGGGCTGCACCCCTCACCCCCACAGTTTCAGGCTTTAAGCCTGATTAGGAAGCAGGAGACATCTCCCAGATGGAAATGAGGACTCGGGCTATGTCAGAATAGCCGGGGGGCGAGGGTCCATCACATCCTCTTTGCTTGCAACCCCCCGAGTCCTTCCATGAGGCCTTCCAAGTGGTCGTGTCTGGCTTAGGTTGCCCCTCCCATGAGGAGTCTTACCCGTCATTGACTGCCAACCAAGCTATGGGGCCAGAGATAGGTAAGGCAGAAGCAGCACTCCTGCCAGGGAGATAAGCTTTGTCTCCTTCGTAGGTCATGTCCTCGTGACAGAACAGACCCAGATGAAGTGGGTCCCTTGGGCTCTTACACAGCCCACCATGGGGTGAGGGTTACAACTCCTGAAACCAGGCTGAACGGTCCGCAACAATTCTTGAACTATCTTGGCTGTCCTTTGTCCATGTATCTTTTCTGACACCTAAGTTTGACCTCTGTGCTCCAGTGGCACCTGTCACATACTCTGTTATAACTCTTACTATATTGTGTTGTATTTCTCTGTATCCTCCAATAGACTTCAAGTTTCTGGCACCACTGTAGCGACAAGCACATGGTGTGTGATCAGTGAATGAGCTGAATGAACAGAGAAATGAAAGGCTATATGTTAACAAGAGATTCTCTAATTCGAAGATAGCTAAAATTGAGCATTTTTTTCAGTACCTAAGGTATGTCTGGATCAATAATTAAGGGTTTACTTCTTTTTTGGTGAAGAAAATTGAAAGTTTATGGGGAATTCTGTGTTATTGTGGGTAAGAATATAGCCAATGGAAAACGATAGTCTAGATTCAAATCCCTTCTCTGATGGCTGTAGCTTAATCTCTCTGCAACTTAGTTTTCTCACCTGTAAAGTGAGGATAATAATCATTCCTATTTCAGGGGTTATGAAGATTAAATTAGTTTTTGCATATAGTGAGCTTATACCAACCAGCACATGGTACATGAAAAACATTAAAAATGAAAAAAAAAAAAGGTGAAAAAAACACTCTTACAATTCAGTGCAAAAGACCACATGTGAACTCAGAATAGGGCAGTATGCCAATAGACAAGAGGCATTATTGTATTGAAACCATCTTATTGCCCTTCAAAAGCTGACAAAACTGAAGAATCAACGTCTCTATAAAAAGTAATATCACTGCAACTGCTCCTCCTTCTCCCCTCCTCTGTAGAGTGGGTGAGGTTAGTGACAGACTGCTTTGGAAGGAGCTAGAAATATCAGCTTAAAAATGCTTGGCAACCACGTTAGAATGATTATCTGACTTTGGAAAAAAGGGAGAATACTGAGGTATTCCTCTTACTCAAATTTAGAAATGTCATGGAGGCATAATGAATCACCTCTCAGGGGCTTTAAAAATATTTCTCTTATACTGAGTGTTGCCTATTGCCTTCTTTTGCTGTCAGTTGTGAACCTCAGGATAACTCACAAAACCCCACGGAAGCTACTCAGTTTTATAAATGATGGGATCTGCTTCAGGTCTGATTTCTTTACCACACTTGAATGGACATTATATTTGGTTCCCCAAATTCTCTTCTACTTTATGAATAATCTAAGCCAGTGGCGTTACCCTATCCCTCTTATTAGCCATGAGTTCAGACATGGGCAATAAAAGGAAAGGGATTTGGGAGGAAAAACCCAGTCTTTCTCTCCTGCTGGATGTGGAAAAAGAAGCATGTCGCTCTGATTCCTGCTGGCAACCACTTCTGGGCAAGATCACCAGCTTGAGCATGAACCAGCACTGTGACTGGCAGCTTGGAGAGATGGGAGGTTGTGCATCTGTGATGACACGGTTGAGCTCTGTGACCA
This sequence comes from Glossophaga mutica, assembly GCA_039655065.1. Lineage (NCBI taxonomy): Eukaryota > Metazoa > Chordata > Mammalia > Chiroptera > Phyllostomidae > Glossophaga > Glossophaga mutica. Next base: position 84,780,930 of record CM077304.1, read on the forward strand.
GCCCAACCTCTGTACTTCCTCTTTGCATTACTCTACGTGTCTATATTGTTAAGCTAGTTTAATTTGTGCTTTGGTTGTTTGCATCCAAAATATGTTCTGATCAAATGTGCTCATGGTGCTTCTTTGCTGTCTCGTATAGGGCAGTTATTTATGTCTGTGTGGGTGTCCCTACAAGATTGTGCATAACTTGAAGGCAGCGGCCATGGCCCATCCATCTTTCATCTCATTTGTTGATATATACCAATCATATCACTATTTGTTGATATATACCAATGTTGAAAGCAATATGCCCTAACAGCCTTTGTCCCCATTTAACAGTGAAGGCCCTATTAAAAAAACAGAATTTGCTTTTTTGATCTGTAATCATAAAAGCCAATGCTTGGTAAAAGTGAATAAAAGCATGATCTTTCAAGATCTTTTTTATATTTCCCATGCAATAGTTGGATATAATAAATCTTACAAATTAAACCATTGAATTATGTTTTCATAACATGCAACGATGTACATACCCTTTAGCTTTCTCTCTATCAGGACTAATTTCAAGCAGTCTGTTTATAGAGTGAGATGAATTTTATTGGTGACAAAGGCACTCCTGCATTAACAAATTAAGTGTGCTCTCAAAGGAGGATAAACAAACTCAAAGAAAATTGGGTTGTCTGAAAATTGAAGTCTATAAAAGGACTTCTTTCCTCAGGGGACATTCAGTATTTTTATAATCACATAGGAAGAAAAACATATCCCTCTTGGGTATAACATTAAAATAAATTAATTTTGCTGCCTTGTTCATAATGGCTAATGGCAAACTGGGAATGTTTATTTCTAGACTCCTCTTGCTCACAAAACCAGGTTTTTCTATGACTTTCATCTCACTAAAGATGAATAGTTGTGTCAACTTATAGGGGGTAAAAAATGGTCTTTGTTCCTCTATTTTTGGCTTTCTTTTTATTTTTGTCCATGAGGAATAAAAGGACTTAGAGCCCCAAGATCTTGACTTCATGTTACTAGAACATCTTCTGTTTTTTTTTTTTCCTGCTATTCTTGGGACATAAAATGTCTTCTATTCCTTAGAAATATACTGCTTTATGATACGATCCTGAGGATAGCTTTTATCATTCTCTGTTCAGCCCAACTTGTGGTTAGTTTTTACCTCTGATTTCTCCTAACCTATACCAGGTTTTTCCTTCATCTGTTGTTCCACAATCAGCCTCTGTCTGCATTCTGCATACCCATTCTCCTGAAATTGTAGAAAATTCAGTCACGTACATTTCTTTGACATTTTCTGAATCTGGTATGGAAAGGCACCACCGATCTATTGCAGACATCACGGACATGTTACCATATATAGTATCTTCCAATAAGATGAGGACTTATTGTTTTTTTTACTGCAGGGTTTTATACTTTTAAATATTTGACTTTCATGACCTTCAAAGTAGTGAAGAGGTATGAATGGCCTGAATAATTGATACAGAATTCAGGTCCTGAAAAAGAGCAGTTTTTCCTGGAATTTCACCAGCTGAAAATCTTATTGCATAGAGAAATATTGTAGTCATTGATGGGAACCATCAATAACTCATAAAAGAAAAAATCCTCATAAAAGAAATAAACTTCTGTAAATAAACAGTTGCTGTGTGATCACAAGTAGATTTTTGCAAGTCTGGGAATATTTTGAAGGTCCATAAATGTGACCATTACCTTTGTGCTTTCTTCCATTTTTTCCCTAAAGTTATTAACAGTGATGGTATTTAGCTAAGAATCAATACTATCCAAGCCTGCTTTATAAATAGCTGAATGCCCACTCACTCAGGGTAAATAATTCATTGAAATATGTTGATTTCAGAATAAAGGTTTTTTAAAAATCTTAATTGCATTGATCACATACAACAAACTTCATCTGAAGATATACTTCTTACTTGCAAAGCAGAGTTAAATCTGGGAAAAATCCAAGTAACCCTTATAGGAGAGACTGCAGACAAAATACTAAACTGAACTTTCTTTTGGAAAAAAATCTCCCGGATATCTTGTCAGCTAGAAACTGGCTGAACTGCAGCCCAAATGATGGATTCCTTGGTCTTGTCCTACCATGGGGCAGAGGGAAATGGCTAAATATGGGAGATAAGAATCAAGGGAAAACACTCATATCTGCAGGAATATCTAAACAAATGTAGGGTGATATACCATCTAATTCAAAAGAATTCTTGTTACAAGGAGAAACTATTCATTAGTAAACATGCTAACATGTTTCTTGAAGCCATTTTTGATCTTCAGATTAAATTTTAAATCAAAATGAAGGAAAGAGGATGCCCTCTTTTCATGGTATATTTCTGCCCCCTAACCTATTCTTGCTAGTTTTAAACATGATTTATCATTTGATAGGACTACCCACATGATAGACTGTTTGTATTAAACACATATTACAATTTATTTTCCCATGTATAATTAGGTGTAATCATTGCTGCCAGAATGTAAAATGACACGTCAACTATAAGTAGAGATAATAGCAGCTGCATGCAAGAAAAGGCATACAAACACCTGAGGCTTATAATTACATCTCTCTCCCCACCCCTCGCATTTGTGTCAGGATGCATCTTAGGTAATCATTAAATATCACATAAATATTCTACTAGGATTTACTGCAAATACATAGGTCTTCCATGGATGCATGGATTTTCAATATTGAAAAAGGTAATCTGGAAGGTATTTTACCAAAAGAAGACGTATGTGCAGGCAGCTTGATACATGCATCATCTTTATACTTTTATGCATTCAAGAGGATGCCATTCTGTGCTGAATACAGTGCTAGTCACCTTGGAGGATACACAGAGCAAAGAGGCACTGCCTCCCTTCAAGAGTTTTATAAGCTCCCCAAGTGGTGCAGACAAGGCTAAACAGGTGAAACAAATAGAAATGGTATTATACTCATCCAATTTTCCCTAAGTTGTGTAGTCTGTGTTGGAATTTGGAGAGCGGAGATCAAGAGAGACATGTAGAGGATGTACACTTGAGCTGAATTTTGATGGTTAAGGTTTATAAAGGTGTAGATAAAGTCAGGTGTCAGAGACATTTCCCACAATTCATGGGAGTTTCATGAGTTTGTTTTAATTGGATTCTTTTTCTATTATCTTAGCTATATTACATTCTCTCATTGAACCAGCATTACCTAACATGTACAGATAATTGCATTTAGCTTGAGAAAGAGAGATTCAAAAGAAATAAGTGGTATGCTCCCCAATCTAATCCAGCAGAGTAACAGAATATAGATTTATCAAGATACTAGATAACAAATACAAAGTAAAGGTCTTTGGTTTTGTCTCTATTTTAACTACCTAGGTATGTGGACCTAAAGTTCTAAGATTCCTAATATTTAGTTTACTTATAACTCTGAAAATCTTGCATAGTAGGCCAACAAGTTTTGGACAATCCAAAAATTTTTATTGGATTCAATTTGGGGAAAAGATTGGCAAATAAGTTTGTTGGAGTTTTGCTTTCACTGACTTGTTAAAAGTGAAACTTAAAAGTAAAACATTTTTGCAGATGATACTATAAATTCAGTGCAACCAGATAAAATTAAATAAAATAAATAAAATAAAGTAAAATAAAACCAAAGTGGTTTATTTATTTTTTTCCCTTTTCTTTTTTTTTGTTGTTCAGTTATAGTAGTCCCCATTTCCCCCCATTACTCTCCCTTGCCCTGCCCACCTCCCACCTCTTGCATTCATACCGCCCCACACCTCTGCCATTGTCTTTGTTCATGGGTCCTTTATACATGTTTCTTGACTTGACCCTTCCTCTACTTTTTCCTGTTATCCTCCTCCCTCCTCCCCTCTGGTCACTGCCAGCATGTTCTTTATTTCTATGTCTCTGGTTCTGTTTTTTTTTAAATTTTTTTATTGATTATGCTATTACAGTTGTCCCATTTCTCCCCATCATTCCCCTCTACCCTGCACACCCCTCCCACCCACATTCCCCTCCTTTGGTTCATGTCCATATGTCATAAGTTCTTTATATATATATATATTTTTTTTTATTTTAATTGTTGATCTTGTACAGTTTTCTGTCTTTTACTCCCACCCCAGCCCACCACCCCAACCCTCCACACCTCCCTCCCATTTCCACCCCCCGTAGTTTTTGTCCATGTGTCCTTTATACTTGTTCCTGTAAACCCTTCCCCTTTTCCCCTGAAATTCCCTCCCCTCCCCCCTCTGGTGACTGTCAGCCTGTTCTCAGTTTCAATGTCTTTGGTTATATTATGCTTGTTTGTTTGTTTTGCTGATTAGGTTCCTGTTAAAGGTGAGATCGTATGGTATTTGTCTTTCACTGCCTGGCTTATTTCGCTTAGCATATGTCATAAGTTCTTTAGCTTCTACATTTCCCACACTATTCTTGCCCTGCCCCATCTATTTTCTACCCCCCATCTATGCTACTTGTTCTCTGTACCTTTTCCCCCTCTTTCCTCCTCCCACTCTCCTGTTGCTAACCCTCCATGTGATCTCCATTTCTGTGTTTCTGTTCCTGTTCTAGCTGTTTGCTTAGTTTGCTTTTGTTTTCAGTGTGGTTGTTAATATCTGTGAGTTTGCTGTCTTTTTACTGTCATGTTTTTTATCTTCTTTTTCTTAGGTAAGTCCCTTTAACATTTCATATAATAAGGGCTTGGTGATGATGAACCCCTTCAGCTTGACCTTATTTGAGAAGCACTTTATCTGCCCTTCCATTCTAAAGGAAAGCTTTAGTGGATAGAGCAGTCTTGGATGTAGGTCCTTGACTTTTATGATTTGGAATACTTCTTTTCAGCCCCTTCTTGCCTGGAAGGTCTCTTTTGAGAAATCAGCTGACAGTCTGATGGGAACTCCTTTGTAGGTGACTGTCCCCTTATCCCTTGCTGCTTCTAGAATTCTCTCCTTCATTTTCATCTTGGCTAATTTAATTACGATGTGCCTTGGGTCCAACTTCTCTGGGACTCTCTGAGCTTCCTGGACTTCCTGGTAGTCCATTTCCTTTGCCAGATTGGGGAAGTTCTCCTTTATTATTTGTTCAAATAAGTTTTCCACTTGTTGCTATTCCTCTTTCCTTTCTGGTACCCCTATAATTTGGGTGTTGGAATGTTTAAAGATGTCCTGGAGGTTCCTAAGGCTCCCCTCATTTTTTTGAATTCTTGTTTCTTCCTTGTTTTCTGTTTGGTTGTTTGTTTCTTCCTTCTGGTCCACTCCATTGATTTGAGTCCCAGTTTTCCTCCCATCTCTATTGGTTCCCTGTGCGTTTTCCTTCATTTCACTTATTGTAGCTTTCATTTGTTCATTTAATTTGTGAGCAAAATCAAGCAATTCTGTGAGCATCCTGATCACCAGTGCTTTGAACTATGCATCTGATAGGTTGACTATCTCTTGGTCGCTTAGATGAATTGGTTCTGGAACTTTGATTTGTTCTCCCATTTGAGCCATTTTTTTGCAGGGAGGGGGGTCTGGTGGTGGCTATTATGTAGTGAGGGGTGGAGCCTTAGGTGTTCCCCAGGGTGGGGCAGCTCAGTGGCTGGGTAGTGATGCTGTATGTGGGGGCGAGGTCCAAGAGGGAACACTGACACTTGCTCCACTCTTTCTCAGATTCCAGTCCCTTCCACTGCCTCCCCTTCACATGGATTATCTGCATACGAATGTGGGACCACCTGGTAAGCCAGTGGCCTTGCACGGCCTTATTGGGTCTACACTGTTGCCACCCCATGCCCGGGGTCTGCTAGCCACCACCTGCGCGCTGGGGATCTGCCAGCTGCTGCTGCCTGCACTCTGGGGTCTGCCAACTCCCACTTTTTCCTGCCACGACTCGGCCCCTCTTACCGGTCTGAATGAATGGTTGTTGGACTTCCATTCATTTTTCTATTTTTCACAGTTCAATTTTCTATCGGTTCCCATTCTTTTCTTGTTTCTAAATCTTTGTTGTCCTTAATTTTGGTTGTGCAAGGAGGTACAGTGTGTCTACCTACACCTCCATCTTGGCTGGAAGTCTCTGGTTCTGTTTTGTTCGCTTGATTATTTTGTTGATTTGATTCCACTTATAGGTGAGATCATATGGTATTTGTCTTTTACCACTTGGCTTATTTCACTTAGCATAATGCTCTTCAGTTCCATTCATTCTGTCACGAAGGCTAGGAGCTCCTTCTTTCTTTCTGCTGCCTGGTATTCCATTGTGTAAATATACCACAGTTTTTTTATCCACTCGTTTATTGTTGGGCACTTAGGCTGTTTTCAGCACTTACTTGGCTATGGTAAATTGTGCTGCTATGAACATTGGGGTGCATAGGTTCTTTTGGACTGGTACTTCTGGATTCTTAAGGTATAATCCCATCAGTGGAATTGCTGGGTCAAAAGGTAGTTCCGTTTTTTAGTTTTTTGAGGAAATTCCATACTGTTTTCCATAGCGGCTGCACCAATCTGCATTCCCACCAATAGTGTAGGGTTCCCTTTTCTCCACAACCCCACCAGCACTATTTTGTTGCTTTGTTTATGATGGCCATTCTGACCAGTGTGAAGTGGTATTTCATTGTGGTTTTAATTCGCATCTCTTTGATGGCTAGTGATTGTGAGCATCCTTTCATATGTTTCTGGGCCCTCCGTATGTCCTCCTTAGAGAAGTATCTGTTCTAGTCCCTTGCCCATTTTTTAATTGGATTGTTTGTCTTCCTGGTGTGGAGTTGTGTGAGTTTTCAATACATTTTTGAAGTCAAACACTTGCCTGAGGTATCATTTGCAAATATATTTTCCCATATGTTTGGTTCCCTTTTCATTTTGCTGATGTTTTCTTTAACCATGCAGAAGCTTCTTTGATGTAGTCCCACCACTAAAAAACTATTCGACCTAATAAGTGAATTTAGCAAAACAGTGGTATACAAAGTTAATATTCAGAAATCAAAGGCATTTTTGTACACTAACAATGAAATATCAGAAGCAGAAATTAGAAAAAAATCCCATTTATTATAGCAACAAGAAAAATAAAGTTCTAAGGAACAAACCTAACCAAGGAAGTAAAAGATCTGTACTCAGAAAACTATTATACAACACTGAAGAAAGAAATTAAGGAAGACAAATAAATGGAAGCATATACCATTTTCATGGCTGGGAAGACTTAACATCATCAAAATGTCCATACAACTCAAAACAATTTATAGATTGAATGAATGAAATACCTATTAAAACACCAGTAACATATTTCACAGATATAGAACAAATATTTCAAAAATTTACATGGAACCATAAATGACCCCAAATAGTCTCAGCAATTTTGAGAAAGAAGAACAAAGTAGGAGGGGTCACAGTATCTGATACCAAACTATATTACAAGGTGACTGTAACCAAAACAGCCTGGCACTGGCATAAGAACAGTCCATGGACCAATGGAACAGAATAGAGAGCCCAGAAATAAACCCATGTCTCTATGGTCAATTAATACTTGACAAAATGGGCAGAAGCATTAAGTGGAGAAAAAATAGCCTCTTCAACAAGTAGTTTTGGGAGATCTGGACAGCTACATGCAAAAAATGAAACTGGACTATCAACTTACACCATACACAAAAATAAACTCAAGATGCACAAAAGACTTAAATATAAGTTGTGACACCACAAAAGTCCTGGAGGAGAACACAGGCAGGAAAATCTCAGATATTATATGCAGCAATATTTTCAACGATATGTCCTCTAGAGCAAGAGATGCAAAGTGGTATAAAAGATACTTTTATAAAGGTATAGATTGACTCACTTAAAATATTCTACAGCTTTTGAAAAGACAAAGATCTGTGAATACCTTTTATATTTGATGTCAAAAATCATTTTGTTCTTGTTGGCCAATTATATACTTTTATCTTCAAATCATAAATTGGGCATTTTAAGTCCATGGTTTTATTGAGTTATTTATGCAAAATATTTTAATCTAATCTTGCTAAAAGCTAGGTTTAATTTTAGTGGCTTAGAATGCTTTATGACTGATTCATGCTGACTTGTGTAAGAATAATAAATCCCCTGAAGAGGTGTTATCATTAGAAAACACTGATTTCTATTTCATCTTTAAGCTATCTGTGGTCTTTGAGGCCTTTTTTTCAGGCTGTTCATTGTGGGAAAATTTGCCTCCAAGGTCCTTGCTCAACCCCTTTCTAAGGTCCCTGCTCAGAAAAGTTGCCTCAAGGTCACAGAGTAGTGAGACCTAAAAAGTGTCGACCCTGTAGTTGAGGGTGGACAAAATTGTTTCTGTTTGAGTAGCAGATGCAGGTCTACATTCTTTTCTAACCCTGTGGAGCTGTAACAAAGGTTCTGTGATTCTGCAAAAGGACAACCTGAGAGAAGTGCTCAGAATATAAACTCCTAGAGAGGCCTGTCACAGATGCATCGGTGTGTGCTGGCACAAAGTTTTTCAATTCTATGACTTCATAACTACAGGTTATGTCATCCTGATGTAGCACGAGAATCGAATAAAATTTTTTTTTTTTAATTTTAGGCTCTTGTGTAATCGCATCACTTAGACCACAGTGGGCAAACACAAGGCCACAGGCAGAATCTGGCCCTTCACCTTTTTTTATCCAGCCCAGCACCTTGTTTCTACCTGGTGGCAGCACCAAGCTCCTGCTTAACTGTTAAAGAGTAGTTACATTTATACAGTCCTAAAATTACATTCGGCCCTTTGAAGGCAACCGTGAGGCAGATGTGGCCCTCAGTGAAAATGAGTTAGACACCCCTGACTTAGGCTTATTAAGGTATCTCGGTATCACCATTCACTTATATAAATGCTCTTATAGGAAATAAAATAAATATTGAGCTAGATAATTAATTTATTATTGATTCAAGTCAGTAAGTAATATAATACTTACTGCTGAGTTAGTAAGTATTATGGGTAATTTCCAGATGACAGAAAATCCTAAACTCAAAAATAATTTAAAATCTAGTTAGAGATAATAGGAGAAGTACTTACCGAACACTAATCAAGAGGAGAGCTATGTGCTTTGAATTGTGATAAGGTCCACAAAGAAGGTAAAACTATAGAAGATAAATATAGGAAAAAATAAAGAGAAAGAATGAGAGAGAAAGAGAAAGTAAGAGCACATCTAAGTTGGAAACATTAGAAAAGGTTTTACAAAGGAGGCAAAACCAGAAATGGAACAAAAAGTGTGAGCAAAACAAATAGTGTGATCTTCTGATTTTGCAATTGATTTTAATTTTATTTTTTGTCAGTAAACCTTTTTTCTTGGGAATGATTAAAAAAAACCTCCTCAGAGGCCCATAAGTTACTGATTGTGCTGTGTAGTAACAACACCCTCTGTTTTGCAGCCATTAAGTATAAAAAAAACATGATGCACATTGCAATACTATGAGTATTTGCGTACACCTAACACAGACCGTATTTTAAAAAAGAAATGCAGGGATGTCTATTTGGCTTGTAATTATAATTATAATTTATTATATTGGTTATTGTCATTGAACTCTTTCCTGCTGTAATTGAGCTGATCTTGATGCCCTTTCCTTAGAATGATAGCATTACAAGTCTGGGAAATGTCTTACAAGTCAACTTGTTCCCTCCTTTCCTTATATTGCAGATGTCCCTACTAAAGCCCACAGAGATGCAAGTAGCAGAACTCAGGTGTTAACCCAGTTTTGTAAAGCTCAGTTTCCTAGAACTTATTCTACTCAACTAAAATAAGACACCTCCTTCACATGGTTTAGCTTAATTTGGCATCTCTCAGCTAAGGAAATGTATCATATCTGTAGTAATTTAATAACTTTCTGTTTTACCTTATTTTGTTCTTCATAAAAGCCATTGGAAATCAACATACACATTTCTGAAATGATAGTGTCAATGACATTGTGACATTGGGTTTTACTTCATGTTAATAAGTTTAGATATATATGAAAATAATTCGCATAGTGTAGTTAATATTAAATACATTCTGAAAGTTCTAGAAAAGCCTAGTGTTTAAACAAAAGGGTAATTTCAAATTTCTAGAAGTCTATTTGAAAATTACACACATGGAACTTATCAGTACTTTCCTTCATTATTCAGGTCTAATATTTACTACAATGATATGAGTTGCGTAGAATAAATTATAGGAGTAATTTTATTTTATAATTTTACTACCTACTGCAAGGTATACTTATTCTCATTTAATGTTTTACCTGCCCGTGAGGCCACATGTAAAAATGATCTTACATTGTACTTTGACTCATACTATGTCTCAGTAAGTTCACTTGAACCCTGCAACTGTTGGAAAAAAAAATAGTTGTAGATAGCATTATAGGTTACTGAGTTTAGATCAATTCAACGTCTGAGGCTGTTTTATGATATATTGTGTAAACTGAAAACAAAAAAAGGTAGAAGGTCACTTTCTTGTTAAAAAAGAAAAGTAATACCTATTTTCATAATTTTTTATTGCGGTTACCTTAATTTCATTACCTTTAATTTCATTAAAACCCCTCACAGGGCACTGAGTTTATCAGGGAAAGGTACTGGGGTAAAACTTTTGCCTGTGGAGACACAGTGATTGGAGCCAGCTCTACTGTTTGACTCAAGAAACAAAATCTTGGTATTTGACCCCCAGTAAGTAACCTAATAAAGGAAACATGTAGGCATGAAAAGTCATTTATTATGTCATCATTCAAATCCATGCATAATTAGAAAACCTAATGTTAACACTCAGTAATATGGAATTAGTTTAGTAATTTATAGTACATCCCCTAACCACATAGGATAGTGGTACTAAGAATAACTCTAATTTTTCTCAAATATTGATATTACAATATTTCAACAAGAATGTGGCATATGAAAATAAAAAAATAATATGCAACATACACTATGCTTTTTTGAATAGTATTACTAGTTTGTTCTTTTAGTCTTCAATGTTTTATTATTTTTTATTTTTATTGTATTTTTTCCATTACCATTGAATACTCTTATACTGCCCCCTCCCCAATCACCACCCTGTTGTACATGTCCATGAGTCCTTTTTCCTTTTAATCCATCCCCTAATTCCCCCCACAGATGTTATCCTGTTCTCTATGAGTCTGTCTCTATTTTGCTTGTTTTGAAATTTCATTTTACGTCATCCTCTAGATGTATAAACTGCTTTGTTTGACTTTGAAATCAAAAGGAACAAATACATGAATTGCTGTGATTTTCCAACCTAAACAAAATAGACATTTAAGCACATTTTTTCTTTTTAATATGTTTTATTGATTATGTTCTTACAATGGTCCCAGTTTCCCCTCTTTATTCCTCTCCACCCTGCACACCCCCTCCCACCCACATTCCTCCCTTTAGTTCATGTCCATGTGTCATAAGTTCTTTAGCTTCTACATTTCCCACACTATTCTTCCCTGCCCCTGTCTATTTTCTAACCACCATCTATGCTACTTATTCTCTGTACCTTTTCCCCCTCTCTCCTCCTCCCACTCTCCTGCTGATAACCCTCCATATGATCTCCATTTCTGTGGTTCTGTTCCTGTTCTAGCTGTTTGCTTAGTTTTTGTTTGTTTGTTTGTTTTAGGTGTGGTTGTTAATAATTGTGAGTTTGCTGTCATTTTGCTATACATGCTTTTTATCTTCTTTTTCTTAGATAAGTCCCTTTAACATTTCATATAATAAGGGCTTGGTGATGATGAACCCCTTCAGCTTGACCTTATTTGAGAAGCACTTTATCTGCCCTTCCATTCTAAAGGAAAGCTTTAGTGGATAGAGCAGTCTTGGATGTAGGTCCTTGACTTTTATGATTTGGAATACTTCTTTTCAGCCCCTTCTTGCCTGGAAGGTCTCTTTTGAGAAATCAGCTGACAGTCTGATGGGAACTCCTTTGTAGGTGACTGTCCCCTTATCCCTTGCTGCTTCTAGAATTCTCTCCTTCATTTTCATCTTGGCTAATGTAATTAGGATGTGCCTTGGTGTGTTCCTCCTTGGGTCCAGCTTCTTTGGGACTCTCTGAGCTTCCTGGACTTCCTGGTAGTCCATTTTCTTTGTCAGATTGGGGAAGTTCTCCTTTATTATTTGTTCAAATAAGTTTTCCACTTGTTGCTATTCCTCTTCCCCTTCTGGGACCCCTATAATTCGGATGTTGGGACGTTTCAAGATGTCCTGGAGGTACCTAAGCCTCTCCTCATTTTTTTGAATTCTTGTTTCTTCCTTGTTTTCTGTTTAGTTGTTTGTTTTTTCCTTCTGGTCTACTCCATTGATTTGAGTCCCAGTTTTCCTCTCATCTCTATTGGCTCCCTGTGCAATTTCCTTCATTTCACTTATTGCAGCCTTCATCTTTTCATCTAATTTGTGACCAAAATTAAGCAATTCTGTGAGCATCCTGATCACCAGGGCTTTGAACTGTGCATCTGATAGGTTGGCTATCTCTTGGTTGCTCAGATGAATTGGCCCTGGGGCTTTGATTTGTTCTCCCATTTGAGCCTTTTTTTTTTTTTTTTTTTTTGGTCTAGTTGCAGCTGTTACGTAGTGAGGGGTGAGGCCTTAAGGTGTTCCTCAGGGCAGGGAAGCCCAGTTGATGGGTAGTGATGCTGTATGTGGGGGCGGGGTCTGAGAGGGAACAATGGTGCTTGCTCCGCTTTCTCTTGGGTTCCAGTCCCTTCCGCTGCTTCCCCTTTGCCTGGATTATCTGCACGTGAATGTGGGACCACCTGGTCAGCCAGCCACCTTGTGTGGCCTCAATGGGTCTGCACAGTTGCCACCCTGTGCCTGGGATCCACTAGCTGCCACCTGTGCACCTGGGGTCTGCTAGCCGCTGCTGCCTGGTTGCCCGGGTCTGCACCTCCACTTTTTCCTGCTGCAACTTTGCCCCTCTTACCGATCTGGATGAATGGTTGTTGGACTTCCATACAGTTCAATTTTCTATCAGTTCTGATTGTTTTCTTGTTTCTAAGTCTTTGTTGTCCTTAATTTTGGTTGTGAGAGGAGGCACAGTGTGTTCACCTATGCCTCCATCTTGGCTGGACATTCCTAGTAACTCTAAGCACCTTTTTTTTCAAAATGGCCAAAAAGCACCATTAAAACAATGGTGTTATATAAAGTTATAAACTATGTCATAAGCCTAGTTTACAATATTTATATAATGTTGAAAAATGGCAGCTATAAAATACTAACTGATGCATATGTTATTTCCAGTAATTCCTAATTATAAGCCAAGGCACTTCACCCATTGAAATGGTGGCATTTTCTGCTTCCAAAGGAAGACAGATCCAACTACTGGGACAAAGTTGTCCTCAGTTGGCTCCAAATTTCATCTCTTTTTTGAAGTCCACAGTAGATACAATACTCTAAAAGCCACAATATTTTTATGAGCCCCTTGGGAGAAAAGGCTTTTGCTGAAATTAGAAAATTTTAGTTGGTAAAGAAAGAACAAAATGCAGTGAATGGAGGTACTGAATGTCTATTGTAAACCAGGGACTATGCAGGAATCATAGTACCTTGGGGTAAGTTTTTTTTCCCCACCTGGAGATCAAGAATTTTTGAACCTTAGTTAGGCTTAATTGATAGAGAAACTCAGGGAAGATTTTAAAGAAGAGCCATCAGTGTGAATGCTGGGCAGGGTCCTGCTCCTTGTCCTCCTGTAACAAAAGCCTGGGGTAGGGGCCCCTGAGATGGGCTAAAGTTTTGGGGAAAAAGAGAGGCTGGTGCCTGCTTCTTCTCTGGAATTCTGGAAGGAAACACTTTCCAGGGTTTATATCCTTGTGTGGCTGCCTTCATAGATGGAAATGATGAAATGATGCTTCAGAGAGGTCCTGAGTTACCTCTTTCTACCACCTTACCCTCAAATTCCTTTGTCCTTGGATACATCTAGGAAATCCCAAACATTGTCTGTTTGTGAGGGAATATGAAATGTAGTTGAGAATTGTGATCCATCTGTCTGCCCAGGGTTCAGCAGGGTGCTGAGTGGGTGGGTCCATCCTATTGTAGAGACTTGGGAGAGGGAGCCTCAGAGAATCAGCAGCTGTAGCAAGTGCTGAGGGGGTAGCAAGGCAGCAGAGCTCCCCAACAGAACTTGACAGACTCTTGACCTGGAGACAGTGTTCCACCACCCTCTGGAAATCCCAGTTTTGGAAGCAGCAGAAAGAGGCTAACACCTAAGACAGGAAGATGAGGCCTAGGATAGAGGGTGGTTCTCTGATCAGAACCCAGTTTGAAAATAGAAGAATCCCTTTGAGCTTCAGTATAAGTAAATAAATAGAAAAAAGGAGGAAAGGAAGAGAAAGAAAGAAAGGGCAAAAGAAAATAGGGAAGGAAAGAAAGGAAGGAAGAATGAAAGAAAGAAAGAAGAAATTAAGAAAAGAAAGAAAGGAAGGAAGGAAGAAAATAAGGAAAGAAAAATGGAAAAAGAAAATAGAAGAATCTCTTTTCCATAATTAGTAGAAATGTGGACTTAAGGACTAGGTTCATTTTAACTATAAAAATTAAAGAAGTTTCTGTTTCTGCACACCTGTGTTTTTGTGCCTCAAGAAATAAATACTTGCTAAAGTCATATGTGTATGTACATATATAAATCTCAAAGAGAATGGGATTTTTATTAGCAGTCCCTTATTTCAGGAAACATAATGTGGCTTAAGATAGAGTGGATCAAGGCTTGACAGATCAGCGGTAAGCATGCAGGGGAGCAGAAGCTGAGGCCTGGGGAAAAGAGAGTTCTTGGCAAGATAAATGAAACATGGCTAGGAATTCCCTTTTTACCCAAAGTTTTGGCTCTGGCAACTAGGAACTGCTGGCAATTTGTCTAATCTCAGGTAAATCAGGGTTAGTTTGGAGGAGAAACCAACTGTTTAGATAGCTTGAGGCCAGGATATAGGAATTCAAGAGATTAAATAAAAAAGATTACAGATCTTGGTATTTGAGCTGAATTGCCTTATGGGCTATTTTTATGTTTATTTCCTACAAAAGCCAGGAAAACAATGACTTGGCCCCTTGGCCTTTGGAGGGGAATTTTGCTTGTGGTTAAGAGTTAAATAAACGTAGATACAAGTGTGCTAGGAAATGGCATAGGGAGAGTAGAGTGATAAGAGTGGGGTGCATCATAGTATTGCAGAAAGAGTGGAAAACAATTTGGAGTTGACTACATCTGGGTTTAAATCCTGGAACTTCTGTATACTTGCTTTGTGTAACCTTGAGTGGATCAATTTTCTCATCAGCAAAATGAAGACAATCACACTCACATTTCTAGTATTTTGTGTCAGGATGATGTATGTACATAAAGATTGTAACTCATTCTCTGGCTCCTTCTGGTGGGTGCTTGGTAAATGGTAGGCATTAACAGAAAGAGACATATTCGTTCATAATTGTTTTTCTATCATATTTGTATTTCCTATGTTCACCCATTGTATAGGCTTCTATGATGGCTGTAACAAATGGCTAAAAATTTGATGATTAAAAAGACCAAACTTATTCTCTCACAGCATTCCTTGGCTTGTGGCACATCTCTCTCTGTTCCACCTTCACATCACCTTCTCTGGTATGTGTCTGTGTTTAATCTCCCTTTGCTTCTCTCTTGTTCAGTCCATGTGATTGCATTTAGGGCTAACCTGGGATAAATGTCTCCTCTAGATTCCTAATTTAATCACATTTATTGCCATACAAGTCAATATTAACAGGTTCTAGGTATTAGGAAATGAATATCTATTTGGAGAGCTAGTTTTTCCACCAACCACACCTGTCTAAATCTTATGTTATTATCTAAATGTTCAAGTACCCTCAAAATTTACATGTTGATATTCTAATGCTTCGTGTGATTGTATTAGGAGGTGGGAACTTTGGGAAGTACTTCAGTCATGAGGGTGGAGCTCTCTTGAATGGGATTAGTGTTCTTATAAAAGAAACCCTGCAAAGATCCCTTGCCCCTTTCAGCATGTTCAGATATGATGAGAAGTCTGTGAACCTGAAAGGCCTGCAGAACTGTGAGAAATAAATTTCCGTCGTCTGCAATCCACCCAATCTGGCGTAATTTATTATAACATCCTGAATGAACAAGGACAACTTGAAGAAAAAAAATTTTTTTTGATAAAAACTAAAGCCTAACATGTAAGATTTCAGAAACAATATTAACTTTGCTTTAAAGTGGACTCAGGTAAGAGTGTCTATGGAAATAAGAGACCTAGCTGCCAGAATACAGAAAAGAGAACCCCAAAGATGAATAGCTGAAGTAAAGACTGCCATTTAGAACAGTGAAGAGCTTTGGAATAAAGATGGTATCTCTAAAATATAATGCAGGATCACTTACTTTCCAAGTTATTCCAATGCATTTAGCTCTAAAATGAATTCCTAGAAATCAGATCCTATTTTGCTGCTGATTTCTACATGTAACTGAAACTATGCATCTGTGGAAAAATTTCTGTCATCAGAACTGAATTTTTTTTCAAAGATTTATAATCATGAACAAAATGCAAAATGTTGCTGGAGATAAGAATGTTACAAAAAGAAAAAAAACAGAAAAAATTAAACAAGAATAAAAATTTTTTTAAATGAAAAAAGAGATATAAATGTTAAATGTGCTTCTGGTGAGAACTTAGAAGATGATGAACATGCTATTGGAAACTGGAGGAAAGGTGATCCTTGTCATGAACTGGTAGAAATGTGCTCTGCTGCTGAGTGGAAAGCACAGTTTAAAAGTGATATAGCTGGGTATTTCACTGAGGAGACTTTCAAACGGTGTGCAAGGCATGCCTTGTT
The DNA here is from genome assembly GCA_039655065.1 of Glossophaga mutica. NCBI lineage: Eukaryota > Metazoa > Chordata > Mammalia > Chiroptera > Phyllostomidae > Glossophaga > Glossophaga mutica. Next base: position 84,797,601 of record CM077304.1, read on the forward strand.
TCTCCTCACTGATTACAGTAAAATTTGAGAGGAAAAGGGACAAATCAAAAAAGCAAAAATGAACTCAAACATGATGGTTAGGAACATTTTCAGCTTGTGCAGATTAGGGTGTTCTGGAAACAGAGCCAAGAGTATAGCTGGACAAGCTTTCCCTCAAGAGATAAGGTATGTGACCCATGGACCAAAAAATCATTTTAGCAAAAGGAAAGCATAGAGATGGAATTATTCAGGAAGGACCTAGGAGAACCTTCATGTCTAATCCTGAGAATCCCCATGATATCATCTGAAGATTGACAGGTTTCTGAGAATTTAATGCCAGCTGAATCACTGCCAGCCTGGGGTGAAAGGGACATAAGGAGTAAAATGAAGGAAGAATGGTTCCAATAGCAGGACCATGGATGCAGAGGACACAGAAAGTGGGGCAGCCATTTTGGAGGGAGCCACAGAAGATCATTCGCAGATCTTAAAAGCCTAATGGAATTCTTCCTGCTGTGTAAGTGAAATCCCTTTATTCCTTCCAGTTTTTTTTTTTTTTTTCCTTTTAGAATGAGAATGTCTGTCCTATCATTGTATTTTGGAGGCAGGTAACTTGTTTTCTAGTTTCATGGTTCTGTGAACAGGGAGAGATTTTGTTCTAGGATAGACCATACCTAGAGCCTCCTCATTTAGGTGTTGAGATTTGGAACTTTTTTCAGTTGGTGGCATTTAGATGAGATTTTTAGATTTCAAGTTAATGTGAGAATGGACTAAGACTTTTGGGGGCTATAGGGATGGACCAAACCTATTTTGTACATGTGAAAGACATGAATTTGATGACTCAGAGGCAAACTATAGCAGGCCGAATAGTTTCCCTCCAAAATTCATGGCCACTTGTAACCTGTTACCTTGTTTGGAAATAGGGTCTTTGCAGATATAATCAAGTGAAGATAAGCTCATACTGGATTAGGATAGGTCTTAAATCCAATATTACCTATGTTCTTATAAGAAGAGGAGAGGACAGATAAACAGAGACACACAAAGGGAAGACCACCATGTGAAGGTGGTGGCAGAGAGAGATTGTAGTGATGCATTTATAAGTCAAAGAATGTGAAAGATTGCAATCAACCAGTAGGGGTAGAGAGAGTCAAGGAAGGACCATTTCCTGAAGCTTCCAGGGGCGTGGTAAAACTGTAAGACACTTTCATCTCTCAATCTCTATCTTCTTATATCTGTGAGAGAATAAGTTTCTATTTTTTAAAGCCACTTAGTTTATGGTATGTTGACATAGCAGCCCTAAGCAGTTAATAGAGTGACTAGGTATTTAAATGTGTGCCTGTGTGTAACAGGTGCATGTATCTGTGGTTACATGTGTGAGAAAAATTATCATCTATTTCAAATTTATGCCACCTAATTTTTAAGTGAAATTATTAAATAGCTATGTATTTCTCTCATATGTGTAGTAAGATTGTATTTCCTTGTTTAGGGCTGTTACTGGAACATAATCTCTTTGGATAAAAATGTAATTAGTTATATTGCATCCAGGACCATTACCTGGGATAGATTGTTCTTAACCTATGTATTTTCCTGACCCTGCCAAGAATAAACTTACTGGCATTCCACAGGAAATTATCTCAAAATTCCCAGGAAGACTTAACATGATTAGGGAATTCTGGACTTGAAAGACCAGTGGTCCCCTTTCTGAGGGTGTTTCATTAAGATGAAATGCATGTGGGATTTGCTAAGAGATAAGTCAAGCCAGCACACATCCAGGTTTGTCCTGCATGGCACCTGCCCTATTTAATGTGGCCACACAAAGCCTCTGGGTGAGACAGTAAGCAGAAGCTTTGGAGACATTTCCTAATACAGAAACAAATGAGAGACAAAGGCATCTTTCCTCATTTCCATTTTATACATTTTAGGGTTTGGCAGGAGTGAGCTCTGCTTTCATGTAGATGATAATATAATGCTCTAAAGGACTCAAACCAAGCAAGTTTCTCTCTGAACTGTAGACTGACTTCCTGTTATTTTCTTTAATTATTATTATTATTATTATTATTTGCTCTTGAAAACAGATAACAACTAACTTTAAAAGCAGGGAGATAGCTTTTAAGCTTACTATTGTTATTCAGATCAATCTGGAACCAAGTGCCACCTTCCGTTTCTTCTAATTTTTATGCACATTCTTCCTTGGCCACTAGCCAGATCAGAATTCAGGAAATGATAAATACTCCTTTATTTATTCCCAGATGTAGCAGTTTGTGCTGAGATGAGAGACAGCATTTATAGTCATTAAACCTATTGCATACTTTTGTGCGTTTACTAATTTCAGCTGGAGTTGTGTCAGTGTCATCTGCACTAGGGATGGTTAACTTCTGGCAGCATTAGAAAGAGGTTTGTCATTCTTAGTGGCTTTGTTGCTCAATGGTCTATACTTGCTTTCTTCCACCATCAGTAACAATTTATAATACAAATGTCAAATTAGTTTAATTAATCTGGTTTAATATCAACTAACCTGATAGCACATAGCTGAGAAACTTCTTGTAGCTGATATGGCAAATATCAGAAAAACTCAGCAAATCTTAATGAAGTCCCTTTAGAAGAGGAGAATAATTTCTTCTAGTGTTCAAAGAGAAAGTCTCTCTGACTGTTAAAATTCTGAATGTCTCCTGGCAAATAGGTTAATTAGACAATAAAAGTTTGTTTTGCTTTTCATAAAATATTCCCACTCAAAAATTTTTTCTTAGCCTATTACTAGACAGTTGGGTTAGTCATCAAGCTGAAGTTAGTGGAAGAAATATAAACCTCAGGGATCTCGTATCTTGCTATGTTTGCATGTATCTGATACTCTGAATTGGTCTCAACCAGATATCACATAGCTGAGAAACGCCTTACATTCTTGTATTTGACAAGCACTGAAAATATCCGACGCAGGGAGTTGGCACAAACACAGCATACCTTGGCAAAAGCATGGCCCGACTGGATATGGTGTCCCATGGGGACAGCACCTGCCCCTGCAAGCAGGCCCACGGCTCTTCGAAGGATAGCCACTTCTCCACAAATATGTACTTTTATTTATTCATTTTTAAGGATTGACAAAAATAGAAAAAAGAAATCTAACTGCTTTGGTTTGGAAAAATATACAGCTGTACAATTAACTTGAAATACACAAGTAAAAAGCACACTGACTAAATTATCTTTTAATGCTTTGTAATAAAAAAGAGATGCTTTCTTGCTTTCATAATAGAATCTAGAAAAGGGAAGGCAAGATATGTAAATGTGACAGAAAAGCATAGAGTGATATTTTGTCAGATTAAGCAAGACAAAGTGCTAGAAAAATTACAGAGGTGATTCCAAGCAATGTATAAATATACAACTTACACATTAAAACAAATGCCTGTACCTGGAAACATAAAACACTTTTAATCCAGCATATTTATGTTTACTAAAAGGAAGACTGGATCCTGTTTCTCTGCTATACTTTTCCTATGGAAAAGCATACAGATTGTTTATTCTTTCATGTATTTTAAACTCAGTGATACTAATAAAAACAGGGGTATTCATTTAAATCAGAATGGAAGGGATCAAACCTTTACATAGTAATGATGGAAACAAAGGGAAAGGAGACACTTCATAATCAAATTAGTTTGAATTGTAAATTATGTATTTTTTCCTTTTAGAGAGATTCTCATTACATTATTTCCAAATATCATCAGATGATTGCCAAGATGCCATGTAGTCCTAAAAATAATGTAGTGTATTGCTTCTATGGCATATTTTATGTTATTAGGCACCTGAAAAAAAGCATGGTCTCAGAAGTAGAAAGAATTAATAAAATATTGCATATTTTTAAGGTAGGTTATTTTAGAGAAATAAGTGCAACAGCTTTCGAATCAGACAACTTGAGTTTGAAATATGCTGCTACTTAATAGCTGTGATCTGGAGCATTTGCTTAACCATACCAACTTTCAGTTTTCCCATCTGTAAAGTTAAGATAATAGTAAACTTGTCACATAACGTTGTTGGAAAAAATAAATGGAGGTGGAGTCGGCGGCCTGTGGAGAGGGATCTTGGTAGGAAAAAGTGGTGGCTGGTGGTCCTGGATGTGCAGGCAGCGGTTGGCATACCACAGGCACACAGGTGGCAGTTACCGGGTGCAGGGAGGCAACGAGCAGGCCAGGTGGGGCGCACAAGGCAGCTGACTTCTGTCACACATTCGAGCACAGATAAACCAGGTGAAAACAGGCAACGAGACAGACTGTGCAACCCAGGGCCCCAGCGCTGGGAAATAAAGCCAAACCACATTGATTGAAAACACTTGTGGGGGTTGAGGTGCCGGGAGAGACTCCCAGCCTCACAGGAGAGTTTGTTGGAGAGACCCACAGAGTCCTAGAACATACACAAGCCCACCCACACGGAGATCAGCACCAGAGGGGCTCAATTTGCTTGGGGAAACCAGTGGAAGGGACTGAATTCCGAGAGAGAGTGAAGCAAACGCCATTGTTCTCTCTAGGACCCCGCCCCCGCATACAACGTCACAACCCAGCCACTGGGCTGCCCCGCCCTGGGGAACACCTAAGGTTGTGCCCCTCACTACATAACAGCCATGACCAGACTAAAAAAAAAAGAGGTTAGAATCGGAGAATGGATCAAAGCCCCAGAGCTAATTCATCTAAGCAACCAAGAGATAGCCAACCCATCAGATGCACAGTTCAAAGCCCTGGTGATCAGGATGCTCACAGAATTGCTTGATTTTGGTCACAAGTTAGATGAATAAATGAAGGCTACAATAAATGAAATGAAGGAAAACGCACAGGGAATCAATAGAGATGGGAGGAAAACTCCATTGATTTGAGATGGGACTCAAATCAATGGAGTGGACCAGAAGGAAAAAACAAACAACCAAACAGAAAACAAGAAAGAAACAAGAATTCAGAAAAAATGAGGAGAGGCTTAGGTACCTCCAGGACATCTTTAAATGTCCCAACATCTGAATTATAGGGGTCCCAGAAGGGGAAGAGGAATAGCAACAAGTGGAAAACTTATTTGAACAAATAATAAAGGAGAACTTCCCCAATCTGGCAAAGGAAATAAACTTCCAGGAAGTCCAAGAAGCTCAGAGAATCCCAAAGAAGTTGGATCCAAGGAGAAACACACCAAGGCACATCATAATTACATTACCCAAGATAAAAATTAAGCAGTGAATCCTAGAAGCAGCAAGAGATAAGGAGACAGTTACCTACAAAGGAGTTTCCATGAGACTGTCAACTGATTTCTCAAAAGAGACCTTCCAGGCAAGAAGGGGCTGGAAAGAAGTATTCCAAGTCATGAAAGGCAAGGACCTACATCCAAGGTTGCTCTATCCAGCAAAGGTTTCATTTAGAATGGAAGGGAAGATAAAGTGCTTCTCAGATAAGGTCAAGTTCAAGGAGTTCATCATCACCAAGCCCTTATTATATGAAATGTTAAAGGGACTTACCTAAGAAAAAGAAGATAAAAAACATGACAGTAAAAAGACAGCAAACTCACAGATATTAACAGCCACACCGAAAACAAAAGCAAACTAAGCAAATAACTAGAACAGGAGCAGAAACACAGAAATGGAGATCACATGAAGGGTTAGCAACAGGAGAGTGGGAGGAGGAGAGGAGGGAAAGGTACAGAGAACAAGTAGCATAGAAAGTGGGTAGAAAATAGACAGGGGCAGGGCAAGAATAGTGTGGGAAATGTAGAAGCTAAAGAACTTATGACACATGGACATGAACTAAAGGGAGGAATGTAGGTGGGAGGGGGTGTACAGGGTGAAGGGAAATGATGGAGGAGAAATGGGACAACTGTAATAGCATAAGCAACAAAATATTAAAAAAAGAATGAAAAAACCAAAAAAATAAATGGAGTAATTCATGTAAAACCATAAGTAATACCTAGCATATTATTATGGCTTGATAAATATTAGCTAGAATTATTGTTGTGGCTGCTTGAACACTAATTTTCAAATGAGCCATACAGAGCTTGAACATCATTAGGAGACTGAGCCATAATTCAGGTGAAATCACCAAGAACTTGTTTTTATTATTTGCATACAAAGGGAAAGTGGTACCTAACTTTAGTGTGTCTGTTACATGACTTAGATGTTCATGTGTGTTGGTTCTTGGCACACTTGATAACTCTTCTTTGTTTTACCCTGAACTGCAGGGTCTGAAAGTCTGAGAGCTATACATTTTCCAATCTTCTTTGACAACAGGGTTCTAAATTTGTATTAAGTTTCATCAATGCAACATATTTTGTAATGTTTGGAAGGCAGAAGAGAGGCAGAAGTGTGTTGACCTGGCTCACACAAGCTCAAAGAAACCGACTTTGTGCATCTCTTCCTGACTCTGTATTCATAACTTTAAATCAGCCACAGTGAAGTATTTACACAAAGGAAATTGGCAAATACTACAAAACAGCACTTTATTCCTGTCCAGTAAGTCAGTTGGTAGATATTTCTAGCACATTACTGGATAGAAATCATATTATTAATTTACTAGTATTAACAAGCAGATAAAGAGGCATTGATAGAATTGAAGTTTTGCAGTATCTTCTGGATGTTACTCTGCTTATTATCATTTGTCCTAGTGCTACAAACATTTGTGAGCATTGGCAGCAATTCAGTGGAATTTCTAACCTGGGTTACAGTAGTATTTTTCTGATTGCTTGAATCTCATGGTCAACCTCTGCCAGCGGTAGCCTTCTCTGGCCTTTGCTCTCTCAAGAATTTTGTAAAGCACCAAATTCTCATTAAACTTCTTCCTGACTAAAATACCTAGAATACTTTTTTCCTGATGAAACTCTGATAATACATTATGACATGCATATGTAAATATAAGTATACTATTTTTGTAGAACTCATATCTACTTGAAAAAATATTTTGAAAAAAATCTATGATAAACTTTGAGTTTAGAGTAGCAAGTCCTCACTTAACATCCTCTGTAGGTTTTGCAACGTTAAGCAAGATAACTTATAATGAAACCAATTTATCATAGGCTAATTGATATAAACAAGAGTTAATTTACTATGATATCTCATCAACATTATAATGCAATGATGGTGAACAAAGCATTATTTGAGGACTTACTGTATCTATGAGGATATCACATCTGAATTTACCTGAATGTAAAGATAAGCCCAATGGAACAAAGTAAACAAGGGAACCTACAAAAGCTCCTTGTAGGGCATTTAGACTTGAAGACATCCATATTTATAAGTTTTAGAAAAAATTAAAGCAAATAATAGAAAAAACTGTTAGCACTTTGAATGGAGGGTTTTTTGTTTGTTTTGGGGTATATCTTTGGTCTCTTTTTTTGTTTTGCTTTTTCTGAAGCCAAAAAGAATGAAACTAACTCTAAAATTTGAATAAACCTATCTTTATCTAATAGAGATGAACTTATACATGAATAAATAACCATATTTACAGATTACATGAATATTTAGTGAAAATCTATGTTGAGTTTGTGGCTGTCTTCTAGGGGAATATAAAGATAAAAATGTATTTCTTGCTCTTAAATAAATTATAAAAGGTACTCAGATATCATAAGTTAGAAAGTTATACATTTCTTATAAAAATTCAGGTAAAGAGTTATGTTAATACTAATGTAAAAAGGGGTTTCTTATAGGTGAGTAATTTAATATTTCTTATTGAGTTTTCATGGTGAAGCATGAATCAGTTTTAAAACACTAAGTGGAAGTAAGCACTGAAGTTGTTCGATGGGATGTTTTCTAATAAGGTAGAAAAGCTTGGGAAAAACTAAGAGGAAGGAAAGTATTTATTGCACAATTATTTCTGAAGTGTGTATTATGTGCAAAGCTGACTGCAACATGTGTATAATTGCTGTCATCATGGAGTTATAGTCTAATGAATAAAATTGATGAGTATAATAAGCTGAATAGCCTCTACCCAAGATTTATGTGCATCAGGAACCTCAGAATGTGACCTTAATTGAAAACAGTGTTTTTGCAGATATAATTAGTTATGCATCTCAAGATGAAATCATCCTGAATTTAGGATGTCCTCATAAGAAGAGGCAAGACACGGAAAGACAGAGAGAACACCATATGAGGACGGAGGCAGAGAACAGAGTTACGTTACTACAAGCCAGGGAACACCAGGAACCACCAGAATCTAAAAGGGGCAAGGAAGCACTCTCCCCTAGAGATTCTGAAGGGAGTGTGGCTCTATCAAAACATCGATTTCAGTCTTCTGGCCCCCAGAACTGTTACAGAATAAATTTTTGTATTTTAAAGTCACCAAATTTGTGGTACTGTGTTGTAGCAGCCCAGGAAACTAATAACATCAAGTTCATAAATTGGTAGAACGCTGTTTGACGAGTGCTATGATAGAAGATTAAGTTACTCTATAAGAATAGATGAGAAAGCAATGGATAGCAACTCTAGGCTGTTAACATAGAATAGGTAAAATTTAGCTAAAACTTTCTTGAAAAAGACATATAAATGGAGATCTGAAATATGATTAAAATTTAACAAAGTTACACAGGTAGAAAAATTGCTTGTGTGAAGGTCTTGATGTGAGAAAGGCATGCAGAGTTTAGGGGATATTTAATAAGATCGTTTTGGCTCAATTATGAAGAAAGAATGGGAAAAACAAAGGGATGATGCTGGAGAGGTAAACAGGAGCCAGATGACAAAGGAACTTTTACACCATTCTAAGAAATTTGGACTTTATACTAGTAATAAGGGGAAGACATTGATCACATTTAGAAAAGGAAAGAACTTCAAACTTTTGGCAGATCACTTATAGATGCAACTGGAAGAGTGGATTGCAGGGGGATAGGGACCGACTGGGGCCAGGGAGACTTGTTGGGAAACTTCTGACGAATACAGAGGAAGGATGAAAGTTACCTGGGCTAGGCTGTGGTAGTAGCCACACGGAGAAGTAGACTTCAATTTGAAACATGTACTAATTATAATAATCATACAAATAATCATAGTATTTCTAGACATAGTTAAAAATTGCTGAATGTTTACTGTGTGCCAGATGTCCTATTTAAATTATTTTATTCTACACAGTTACTATTTCTATCTCTATTTTCCAAAAGGTGATACTGAAGCTTAGAAATCTTTTTTTCTCTTTTAATTACAGTTGACCTACAATATTATATTAGTTTCAGGTGTACAGTGCAGTGGTTAGACATTTGTATAACTTACAACGTAATCCCCTAAGTCTAGTAGCCACTTGACACCATACATATTTATTACATATTATTGATTACATTCCCTATGCAGTACTTTACATCCCTGTGACTATTTCTATAACTGGCAATTTGTATTTCCTAATCCCTTCAACTTTTTCATCCATCCCCCCAATCCTCTTCCATCTGGTGACCGTTAATTTGTTCCCTGTGTCTATGAGTTTGTTTCTTTTTTGTTCATTTATTTATTTAGATTCCACATGTAAGTAAAATCATATGGTGTTTGTCTTTCACTCTCTGACTTATTTCATTTAGCATAATACCCTCTAGATTCATCCATGTTGTTGCACATGGCAAGAGTTCATTTGTTTTATAGATGAGTAGTGTTCCAGCATATGTATGTTTCACATCTTCTTTATCCTTTTATCTACCAATAGACCCTTATGTTGTGAAGCACTTTGCTCAAGATCAAATCGCATAGCCAGGAACAATACTGTTCTCCGAACTTACTCCGTGCTAAATATATTATTATATATTTGGTGACTTGCAGTTAAAGATAATGCTTAGCTGGATGATGGTATTATTTGGTAGACAAGGAAAAAAAGAGAAAAAACAGACTTGTGGGGGAAGATTATGCATTGGTTTTGAACATGTTGATTTGGAGATGTTTCTGGGGCCTAAGAGTGAAATGCCCCAAAACCTGAAGAAAGTGAGACAGAGATAGAGGCATGGGGGAGAGGGAGATGGAAAAAGGGAGATAGAGTGACAGAGAGAGAGATCGAGAGAGAGAGATTGATTGAGAGAGAAGGAACAGGGCTGAGGGTATAGTTATGAGCATGAAAATGGGAAGTAAAAACTGTGGGATTTAATGAATAGTTCAGAGAAATGGTTTGGCAAAGGAAAAAGAGCAAAGAATGTGACTAATGAGGAGCCATTAAACAAATAAAGATGCTTGCATATGTTTAAATTTTTTTAGGAAGAAAACAGTAGCAGTGGTACTGGTGAACATTTGAGGGAACACAATAGAACAAATGCCGAGGAGACCTGAGAAAGATGTTATCATCCAAAGCATGAACACAGAAATTAAACCTAAACAGGAAACACCTCATTCCTTATATCAGGAAGTGCAAAGAAAACAGATGGCATATGAATAAATTTGGAGGTTTTATGTCAAGAAGTTGGATTACTTGTATTTTCTTGGAGAGGTAAGATGCCAGGTTGCCTGACAGGTCAAAAGTTGAGAGGAGAAAGTTTACAATCACTGCTGTGCCAAACACAAGTGCTGAGTGTGGAAGGTGAGCACTTATGGGATTATGGAACGATATCTGGGCAGTATCAATATGTCAGTTATGGGAGACACACTGAAATGTAAGTAGCAGTGATTTTACCAGGTGTGTGATTATCTCCGACAATACCCAGCATGTTGGGCATTGGACTATTACTGGTTGGTGCTTTGCTAGGTAAGTACCACCAATAGACAAGGCAACAAACAAGAGAGCTGAGAATGTTGGCAAGAGACTGTTATGGGGTAATGAATGGAAAAGAATATTAGAAATTCAGAATCTTAGATTCTGTCCTTGACCTACAACTAGCTAGTTGGGTCATATTGGGAACATCTCTCAAATGCTGTGGGCTTTAGCTATCTTTTTCTGTAAAGTGAAGAACTTGACTAAATGATTACTTTCGAAGGTCTATTCCAGCTTGAATAATGTGTGAGTATGTGACTACTACAGAAAGCAGTGAAGGTAGGAAAGAACAGAGGTAAAGGATCAAAGTGGGCTGTGAATTCACACAAAAGATTCAAGACTCACAACTGAATGCATTTATTCCAACGGAGATGTCCGCATTATATAAAAATACATTGCTAAGTTTCAGCAAAACTTCATATTTTAACCAGAATTCTACTTGAAAATAAAAAAAAAAAAACTTGGGAACTTTTTGTTCCCTACAATAAGGTCATCTTTTTGTATAGGAGTCTAGTTAGTTTTATGAGGACAATGAAATATGGACATATGCATTATAGAGGAAGGAGGTTAAGTACAGGGTGAAGCTAAAACTGTGAAACCCCTCCCTAACTCAGCTACACCCACACAAGAAATGACACTACCTCACTTTATGAGTGAACAGTGAATAATTTGGAAACCCCATATTTGCTATGTAATTTATAATTCATTTTTTCCCAGCTGCTCATATCCTAACTTAAACTGGTTAAAATGAGTGAAAAGACATTTGGGATTGCAAGCTGAAAACTTCTAAAACCTAATTTTGGAGACTTGGATCACTTCCTATGACCACCACCTACCCTTATATTAAGTGAATTCTCATAAAGATCGGAGATAGGGACCAAAGTCTAAGTCTAATTCTGAGGTTATTAAGGAATTTCTCTATCTTCTGCATGGTTTTGTCCTAAATAAAAACAGCCATTTGGAGAGGATTCTGAGTCCAGTCATTCTTTAGGTGGGCTCTTAAGCACCAGAGGCCCCCTTCTAGGACTGATACACATGTCAATGGGTTTGGTGCTGTGTTTGGGGATGAAATATCCTCCTGTGGAACAGAATCAACTGACATGACCTCAATACATGGTGACTCACTCCAGGAAGATTCTATAAGGAAATGAAATGAAAAACAAGATTCTCAAGTGTGAAGTTAGAGGAAGATTGTGTGTGTGTGTGTGTGTGTGTGTGTGTGTGACAGACAGATGATGATATTAATAGTGAAGGGTAAAAGCTGAAACATTCGAATGTTCAGCTGAACATCCCAAATTTCTCATTTCACTGAAGATAGAAATAACCACTTGAAGTATTTCCATAATCTCAGTTTCAACTCCAGCCAGGAATCAGGAAGGGAAGAAAAAGGCCCTCCTCAAGCAGTTCATAAACTAAAAATAAAGATGACAAAAAGTCAGATTAATATTAAATTGGAAAAGCTGGTAGTTCAGAACATTACTTTTATCTCCCTAAGACAGAAATATATGGACTACAGTAAAAGAACCCTAAGTATTTACTAACATACACAGATAAATAACTAGTGCCTAGCCTTATTCAATACACATTGACACACAAGCAACTAAACTTTGACATTCAACACTGACTATTAGTGAGTCCAAAATGGTCACATTTTCTGATCACTGAGAGCTAAGAAGCTAAAGGAAATGACGTTTCCCACTTGTTATACAATCTCTTTTTGAATATCTTCCAGGGCTTTGGTGAGCTAAGGCAGAAAAATATAGCTCTAGTTCTGCTGAGTTGTTCCCAAGGACTATAATTATATTTTATAGTATTTAGCTCAACAAAATCATTTTTTATTTTAAGTATAATGTAGGAACAACAGCTCGAGACTTTTGAATTTTGCCCCAAATATTGCTGTTTTGTCACATATTTCCTAAAACTGCACCTGTACCACAAAAGAACCCCAATAATATTCTCTTCCTATAATGTAACCCTCAGAAGAGGCTGTCCTGGTAAAATTCCAACCTCAGAAATTGTATTTTTGTCTTTACTAAGAAAGGCAACATTTTGGGCTAGAAAGAACATTGAGTCTTTAGAATATTTGGCTTCTAGGCTTTTTAAAATTATATGTTATTATTTATGCTGTTACAGTTGTCCCAAATTTTTCCCCTTTGTCCCTTTCCACGAAGCCCCCCCATTCCCTCAGGCAATGCCCACATTGTTGTCCATGTCCATGGGTCCAGCATATATGTTCTTTGGCTACTCTATTCCCTGTGCTGTACTGTACATCCCCGTGACTATTCTGTAACCACCTATTTGTACTTCTGAATTCCTTTACCTTTTTCATCCATTCCCCTGGTCCTCCTCCCATCTGGGAACCATCAAAATGTTCTTTGTGCCTTTGATTCCATTTCTGTTCTGCTTGTTTATGTTGTTATTTTTAGAATCAATTATTGAAAAATATGTATTTAGAGGACTTCCAGCCAAGATGGAGGTGTACGTAGACACACTGTGCCTCCTTGCACAACCAAAAGAAGGATAATGACAATTTTAAAACAAAAACAAAATCCAGAACTGACAGAAAAATCACTGTATGGAAGTCTGACAACCAAGCAGTTAAAGAAGAAACATCCACCTAGGCCAGTAGGAGGGGCAGAGATGGGCAGCCTGGTGGAGAGGACTCCAGGCCAGGCGGGGGCTGGAGGACCAGGATGGGCAAGGAGGCAGCTATTGGATCCAGCGATGAGAGGGATTGTGGAGCAGGGTGCACAAGGCTGCAGCTGGTTGGCAAGGCAGCAGATGGCGGATGGGCAAGGTAGTGGCTGGTGGAGCAGGAAGTACCATATTTGTGCACAGATAAACCGGGAGGAACAGCTGCGGAGGGAGGCAGACCTTGCAACCCAGGGTCCCAGCGTGGGGGAAATAAAGCTTCAAACCTTGGACTGAAAACACCTGTGGGGGTTGAGGTGGCCGTGGGAGAAACTCTCAGCCTCACAGGAGAGTTCACTGGAGAGACTCACAGGGTCCTAGAATGTACACAAACCACCCAGATGGGAATCAGCACCAGAAGGGCCCAATTTGCTTGTGGGAATCAGGGGAAGTGACTGAAATCTGGCACAGAGTGGAGCAAGTGCCATTGTTCCCTCTTAGACCCCTTTCCCACTTAAAGCATCACAACATAGTGATGTGGGTTACCCTGCCCTGTTGAACACCTAAGGCTCCAACCCTTATACATAGCAGGCACACTGAGACCAAAAAAAAAAAAAAAAAAAATGGCCCAAATGAAAGAACAGATCAAACATAGGCAGGAAAATCTCAGATATTTCACGCAGCAATATTTTTACTGAATGTTCCCTAAAGCAAGGGACATAAAGGAAAGAATAAACAACTGGGATCTCATCAAAATAAAAAGCTTCTGCACAGCTAAAGAAAACAGTATTAAAATAAAAAGAGGACCAACTGTATGGGAAAACATATCTGACAATGATACCTCAGACAAGGGATTAATCTCCAAAATATATAAAGAAATTACAAGACTCTACTCTAAGAAGACAAGCAACCCAATTAAAAAATGGGCAAAGGATTTGAACAGACACTTCTCCAAGGAGGACATACAGAAGATCCAGAGACACATGAAAAGATGCTTGATATCTCTAGCTATCAGAGAGATGCAAATTAAAACTACAATAAGATACCACTTGACACCAGTCAGAATGGCCATCATAAACAAAGCAACAAACAGCAAGTGTTGGAGAGGTTGTGGAGAAAAGGGGACCCTAGTGCACTGTTGGTGGGATTGCAGACTGGTACAACCACTATGGAAAACAGTATGGAATTTTCTAAGAAAACTAAAAATGGATATACCTTTTGATCCAGCAATTCCACTGCTTGGATTATATCCTAAGAACTCTGAAACACCAATCCAAAAGAACCTATGCATCCCTATGTTCATAGCAGCACAATTTACAATAGTCAAGTGTTGGAAGCAACCTAGGTGCCCATCAGTTAATGAATGGATCAAAAAACTGTGGTACATTTACACAATGGAATTCTATGCAGCAGAAAGAAAGAAGGAGCTCCTACCCTTTGCGACAGCATGGATGGAATTGGAGAGCATCATGCTAAGCGAAGTAAGCCAGGCAGTGAAAGACAAATACCATATGATCTCACCTTTAACAGGAACCTAATCAACAAAACAAACAAACAAGCATAATATAAACAATGACACTGAATTTGAGAACAGTCTGACAGTGACCAGAGGGGGAGGAGAGGGAATTTCAGGGGAAAAGGGGAACGGTTTAGAGCAAGAAGTATAAAGGACACATGGACAAAAACTATGGGGGTTGGAAATGGGAGGAAGGTGAGGAGGGCTGGGGGTGGGGTAAAAGACAGAAAACTGTACAATATCAACAATTAAAAAACTGATTAAAATAATAAAATAAACAAACAAACAAACAAAAGAGCAGATCAAAGCTCCAGAAAAAGTACAACTAAGTGATGGAGAGATAGCCAACCTATTAGACCCACAGTTCAAAATACTGGTAATCAGGATGCTCACAGAATTGGTTGAATTTGGCCACAAACTAGATGAAAAAATGAAGGCTAAGCTAAATGAAATAAAGGAAAATGTACAGGGAGCCAATAGTGATGGGAAGGAAACTGGGACTCAAATCAATGGTGTGGACCAGAAGGAAGAAAGAAACATTCAACCAGAAAAGAATGAAGAAACACGAATTCAAAAAATGAGTAGAGGCTTAGAAACCTCCAGGACATCTTTAAATGTTCCAACATCTGAATTATAGGGGTGCCTGAAGGAGAAGAGGAAGAGCAACAAATTGAAATCTTATTTGAACAAATAATGAAGGAGAACTTCCCCAATCTGGCAAAGGAAATAGATTACCAGGAAGTCCAGGAAGCTCAGAGAATTCCAAAGAAGTTGGACCCAAGGAGAAACACACCAAGGCACATCATAATTACATTACACAAGATTAAAAATAAGGAGAAAATCTTAGAAGCAGCAAGATAAAAGAAGACAGTTACCTACAAAGGAGTTCCTATAAGGCTGTCAACTGATTTCTCAAAAGAGAACTTCCAGGCAAGAAGGGGCTGGAAAGAAGTATTCCAAGTCATGAAAGGCAAGGACCTACATCCAAGTTTGCTCTATCCAGCAAAGCTTTCCTTTAGAATGGAAGGGCAAATAAAGTGCTTCTCAGATAAGGTCAAGTTCAAGCAGTTCATCATCACCAAGTCCTTATTATATGAAATGTTAAAGGGATTTATCCAAGGAAAAGAAGTTTAAAAATATGAACAGTAAAATGACAACAAATTCACAGTTATTAACAACTGAACCTAAAACAAAAACAAAAGCAAATTAAGCAAACAGGTAGAACGGGAACACAACCACAGAAATGGAGATCACACGGAGGGTTAACAACAGGGGAGTGGGAGGGGGGAGAGGGGGAAAAGGTACAGAGAATAAGTAGCATAGATGGTAGGTAGAAAATAGACAGGGGGAGGTTAAGAATAGTATAGAAAATGTAGAAGCCAAAGAACTTACATGTACAACCCAAGGACATGAACTAAGGGAGTGGGGGAATGTGGGTGGGAGGGGGTGTGCAGGGCAGAGGGAAATAAAGTGGGGAAATGGGACAACTGTAATAGCATAATCAATAAAATATATTAAAAAACAAATGTCTGACAGTGACCAGAGGGGGATGGGAGGGAATTTCAGGGGAAAAGGGGAAGGGTTTAGAGCAACAAGTATAAAGGACACATGGACAAAAACTATGGGGGGGTGGAAATGGGAGGAAGGTGAGGAGGGCTGGGGTGGTGGGCTGGGGGCGGGGTAAAAGACTGAAAACTGTACAATACCAACAATTAAAAAAACGCTGATTAAAAAAATAAAAATAAAAAAACAAGTGGACAAAAAAAGAAAGATATGTATTTATTGCTATTTTATTGTTAATTTTTTTCTCTTCTTCTTAAAGAAGATCCTTTAACATTTCATATAATACTGGTTTGGTGATGATGAACTCCTTTAGTTTTTTCTTGTCTGGGAATCTTTTTATCTGTCCTTCAATTCTAAATGATAGCTTTGCTGGGTAGGGTAATCTTGGTTGTAGGTACTTGCTTTTCATCACTTTGAATACTTCTTGCCTGCAAAGTTTCTTTTGAAAAACCAGTTGACAATCTTATGGGGGCTCACTTGTAGGTGGCTAACTTCTTTTCTCTTGCTACTTTTGAGATTCTCTCTTTGTATTTAACTTTTGGCATTTTAATTATGATGAGTCTTGGAGTAGGCCTTTTTGGATCCATCATGTTTGGGATTCTCTACTTTCTGGATTTGTATGTCTATTTCCTTCAGCAAATTAAGGAAGTTTTCTTTCATTATTTTTTCAAATAGTCTTTTTCTTCTCCTTCTGGCATCCCCATGATGCAAATGTTGGTATGCTTGAAGTTGTCCCAGAGGCTCCTTACACTGTCCTTGTTTTTTGTTTTATTTTGTTTTGTTTTTATTCTTTTTTTCTTCTTGTGGTTCTGATTGATTGTATTTTTCTTCCTTCTATTCCAAATTGCTGATGTGATTCTTGGTATCATCCACTCTACTGTTGATTCCCTGTATATTGTTCTTTATTTCAGTTAGTGTATCCTTCATTTCTGACTGGATCTTTTTTATGCTATTCAGATCCTCACTAGGTTCCTTGAGCATCATTATAACCAGAGTTTTGAACTATACATCTGATAGATTGCTTTTCACCATTTTGTTTAGTTCTTTTTCTAGAGTTTTGTTCTGTTCTTTCATTTGGGCTATATTTCTTTATTCCTCATTTATTATTTTTTAAAATGATTTTATTGTTGTTGAATTACAGTTGTCTGCATTTAACCCCCATCAATCTCCCCACCACCCACAACTCCAGCCATATCTCCTTATTTTGAAAGCCTCCCTGTATTTATTTTTATGTATTAGGTAGAGCTACTACCTCTTCCAAGCTTGGTAGAGTAGCCTAATATAGTAGGTGTCCTATAGGGTCCAGTGGCATAGCCCTCCTATTATCTAAGCTCAGTATTCAAGGTACATCCACTGCGTGAGCTGCATACATTCTCCTATTTAGTTGAAGCTTGACTGATTTTGGCATATCTAAGGTCAGCTACTGCCTGTGTTCTGTCTGGAGTCATATAGCATAAACTACAAAGCAATCTGCAGCTGGCTGCTACTTGTGTTGGGTTTGGAAGTGCCCAGGGGAGGTCAAGTCAGCTTCTGCTAGTGCTGGGTCTGGGGCAACTTAGTGAGAGGTATGGGGCTTGATGAAGCAAGATGCTAATTTCTTTGAGAGAATTTAGGAAAATCTGAAGCATCGATCAAGATGAACCATTTGTATGGAAAAGCCATGGGCACAGCTCAAGTGGTCTTGGAAGCTGGGTGGAGCAGGACTTCAGGGAATCACCTAGGTGGGGAAAACAGTATGAGCCAATTGATGGAGTCTCAGAGGTGGTACTCACCTGCTGGCTCTGTGGGGAGAAGGCTCTGAAAAGGAAAAATGGCCCCTGCCAGCACTTCTTTCTGGGTAAAAGCTGCCCTCCAGCTCTTGCCCTGTTTTTGGACAATTCGGTGCCTCCCTATATGCCTCTGATGCCTTTCATTCTGCTACCCCACACTGAGCTCAAAAGGAGGGAGTCCAGGTAAGTCTGTGCATGGACCCTTTAAGAGGAACTGCCTGGGATTCTAGCAGTTTCTGTCTTCCATAGCTTCAATGCCCACTGATTTTTATAGGCATAATTTATGGAGACTTATCTTCCTGCCACTGGAACCCTGGACTGGTGGCCTGGTGTGGAAAATGGTCCCTTACTCCTGAGATATCTCTCTGTAGTTTTGTCTGCCACATGTGGTGTGGGAACAACTCATTCTGCTTCTTTGCCCCTTCTATCAGTCTTGAGATGGTTTGTTCTATAATTCTGTAGTTGTAGGACCTCTATTCAGCTCAGTTGCTGATGGTTCTAAATAATCACTGTTCTGTAGTTTAGTTGTGATTTTGATGTGGTTGTGCAAGGAGGCAAGCTGTGTTTTCCTGCAAAGCCATCTTGACCAGAATTGGCTTCTAGTTTTGACTCATTCTCTATCTGCTGTGTGACTTTGGAGGACTCGTAAAATCTCTCTGGGCCTCTTTGGCTACTATGTAAAATAATGGATGGATTTAGACTTTCTGTAAAATACCAGTGGTAGTTTTCTATGATTTCATGAATACACTGGCAATTTATAAATATAGATGATAACTTTCAGGATATATTGTACTTTCTTGTTAAACAGAGTTATCTACGAGAAGTGGTAGAAACAACTATTGATTTCTGCTTTTGACTTTATTTTATTATTATTTTTAAAAATATCTTTGACAGAGTTTTGGGTGACTCATTTCAGGAAAGGGTAAAAATTAGAGCAAATAAAAAGAAAATAAATTAATTTCAAGTGAATAAAGAAATGAAAAATAGCCACTGACAAATTAAAGAATAAATGCGTTACTAAAACAAAATTTATATTTAGAGGAAAGCACTTTTGTGATCTGGATAAACTATGAAATGTTATAAAAATAATAAAGGAAGAAATGATATAGGGCTTCAAATTTGGTAGAAGAAGTAACAAAATTAAAAATACCATCTAGAAAGATGTTATTTTCTAACTTGGGTATATATATACGTATGCGTTTCTATATATCTATATGTGTGTACGCATACATACACATACTGACACAAATATGTGCATATAAGTAAATATGTAAGTACAAGATTTTTAATATGTACGTATACTGTGACCATGGAAAATAGAGAGAATCAGACTCTTTTGTCCTCCATCACCTGAAGTTGAATTATTCATGGTAGAAAATAAGTGGCTTCTTCAGTCTAATCTACAGATGTCTTCAGACATAGGGTGTGGAATTGGGTGTTAAGGTACGGTCATGCCGATTATGCTAACCTGGATGGTTTGCTTTACTGTTCTATACTTGAGCAGATGTGCCATCTTACATGGCAAGGACCAAGTCTTACAGTGGGATCTCATGATTCAGGTGAGTATAGCCTATCTAGCAGAAGAGAACTTTGAATTGGAGGGCCTTAGTTTAGCAGTTGAGAAGAGCTTGTGAAGAATTGCTCCTTGCTCTGGAGCAAAAGAAGGGAGCTACCAGACTAGATGATCACTAGATGTGGGGAATGCTGCTCACAGCAGCAGAAATACGATGATGCCTTAAATATACACAGTACATTTTATAAACTGTGCAATATGGCTGTATTTCAAGCCTTACAATAGCAAGATTAAAAGAACTTGAGGTGCAAAAGAACTTGAGATATTGGGAGAATGGTGGTTCTATACAGTACTATGGTGGGCCAAGAGTAAGACAGTTGACCAGGCGTCCAGGTTAAGGCTGACTCAAAACCATGAATGACTTTGACCAGTTTGATTTTAGGAACACACCCAGGGTTTCTGGAAGACTACGTTTTGTATCATCTGAATGAGAATTACATCTTCCATCTGGGACTTTACTGATGGTGCTTGCAACCAGCGATACAAAAACATTTCATTCATTCATTAATTTATTCATTCACTTATCCATTAACTCCTTTATCTAACTTTAGTACCAGACATGGTACTAAGTCACTTGATGGACTAAAAATGTGGCTCCTACCCTTTAGGGGTTTATAAATTAACAAGGGAATATGTGTGTAACTAAATAATGTCAACTGAATATAATAAAGGATAATTATATATAATATTTTATATATAATACATATGATTATGTATAATTGCATATGTGTATGTACAGCTACACACAGATGCACAGGGTCATGGGTGTACTGACTGACAGGTGCTCTAACTGTACCTGGAGGTAAAGGCCTTCAGGTGGGTGAAGGCAAGGTATGTTTGAGAGCAGCAAGGAAGTCAGTATGGCTTTCGCAGTCTCCAAGATAGGCGGAGAGCAGAGGAGATAAGGTCAGAGAAGCGTTAGCATAAGGGAACTCTGTAGGCCTTTGGAGGACCTTGGCTTTTACTGTGAGAGAAACAGGCAGCCATTGCAAGATTACAATGTAAGTTCAGAATTGACCACTTAACTTACTGGGTGATTTCTCCAGTAGAATTTAAAATCAGAAATCTAGGGCTCCAAACCCAAATCTAGGGCTCAACTGAAGGAAGCCTATGGGTATAAACTGACATTTTTCTCCATTTATTCCCTTTCTCTCAGGTACCACTGAATTTCTTTAGTTTGAATTCTAAGATCATTATTTTGCCTATGATGATGTTCTTGACACAGGGGTGTCCAACCTTTTAGCATCTCTGGGCCACACTGGAAGAAGAGTTGTCTTGGGCCACACATAAAATACATCATGACATGTAGTCACAAAAAAGTCTCAATGCTTTAAGTAAAATTATGATTTTTGTGTTGGGCTTCATTCACAGCCAATCTGGGCTGTATGCGGCCGTTGGGCCGCAGGTTGGACACCCCTGCCGAGAGGCTAAGGACTAGCATGTTTGTGTATTTGTGGATTTGGAAACAGCACTGCAGGAATCTTGTTTCTGGTGGGAAGGGCTGTGACTGCAGTTTGAGGCCATTTGGCCCGATTTGAACCATATCCTGCAAGACAGCTTACCAAGAATAGAGGTGATATTTTGATCTTCACTCAGCTGGCACATGTATCTATTTCTCAATTAGTTCCAGAATGGAGGAAAAAAGGGGTGTTGTTTTTAATATCCCTAAACCCAATAAATGCTCTATTTGTTTCTACCCTAGTGCCTGGGACTGCAGCTGGAGGCTAAGAGGAAGAAAGAGGGGGATAGACAATGAGGGTCTGGGAGGGGAACAAAAGTATTTTTAAGAAGATTACAATTGTAATACTTCATTATATTCAGGATTACATTTAAGAATGCATTATTTCTCTGCTCCTCAAGTCTCTCCTCTCAGACCCCAGAGAACTAGGGTAACAATCAATTAAATATTCCTTAAAGTGCTCTCTTATGAGGACAAAACGAATATTAGTCAACTAAAATGACATTATTAAAGGAAACAAATTGGTGTTGGGTGAATTGGTCTTCAGTGAAATGGCCATTTGGTGGATTGACAAACTGGCTTAAAACAAATCGGTCTTTGGTAATTTGACCTGGAACCAAATGGTTAATGGATTCTCTGTGGAAGAACCATGACAAATGTCACCCAGCCTCAGCTCAACAACCAATAAGGAGAAATACACTGCAATACATGGCAATCCAAAACAATGAAAGACATTTGTTTTTAAATGCTGGCATCATATATGTTTTTTTTTTTTTTTTTCCCCACAAGGCCCTCTAGCCCTGTACAGCCCTCAAGAACACCATAAAAATATTCTGTTCTGTTCTCTATATGGGAGCCTATTAATAGAGGTTAAATAAACTATTGCATTTTGCCTAAAATTTCCCCAGCATCTGCAGCTTGCATTCCTTGAATTGCCCTTTCTGTGGTTTGATGTTTGGATCCCTTCACCATCTTGGTCACTCTGCCAACACTCCTTGTGAAGAACATCATTCAAAATAGAACATAATCCTAGTCTGACAGTTGCTAAGAACATGATCATGACCTTGTTTCTTCTAAAAACTATTGTCCTTTGTAGTATGAACAGACAAAGCTCCTGGGATAATCAAAATACCAATTTATTTGTTTCTTTTTATTTTATAAATCTTGCAATGTCTTTTAAAGTGTTTTAGTAGCGTAAGTCCCCGCCCCCCCCCCCCCCCCAGTAAAAAAAATCTACCAGGTTGCTAAATTTTCTACTCACTTCCAGGTAATATAGAATTCTTCATCCATTGTAATGTAAAAAATATCATCTTAATTTGGTAATTAAAGTATCAAATTTTAGATCTTCATTCAAAGTTAAGACCTCTCTCTTTTCCTCTGAGCTAGGGCTTAACTGGGGGCGAGCAGCCTGTCTTTTGGGAAGTGGTATGGCTGGCTGTTTGTCTCCAGCTCAGCTCCTCCTCCATCAACTGACCAGCTGCAGTTTCCAACATCTTCAGGATGTGATGAAAGAGGCAGGTGAGGAGGGGGCAGATAAAGAGGTAAGAGTGTAGGGCACTTCTCACTTGACATTTACTCCTACAAAATAGCTGTATGGTTTCTGGGCCTGGAAAATGGTGAAACTTTCTTTTTCCCTCCTGGACATATTGGTAGATTCTCCAGAGATCTCCCTTCTGGCCCACCAGAATACTCATAATTGAAGTAATACAACAATGTTGCTCAACTGCTGCTTTAGACCACAACCTCAGGCTCTGGTTTACCCAAGGTTCATTTCACACAGACTCTCCATGAAGGTCACTTATCCTTTAAGTGAAGCCCTCTTGGACAAAATCTCATTTAAAATGGCCCATACCTGGTCCCCAGGAGACAGTTACTTATTCTTTATCTTGGCAAAATT
Organism: Glossophaga mutica; assembly: GCA_039655065.1. Taxonomy (NCBI): domain Eukaryota; kingdom Metazoa; phylum Chordata; class Mammalia; order Chiroptera; family Phyllostomidae; genus Glossophaga; species Glossophaga mutica. The sequence continues at coordinate 84,820,640 of CM077304.1, forward strand.
CAAGTTGTGCAGACAAATCTCAGTGCAGCAGCATCTCTGTTTGGCTCTGCCCTCAGACCTCTCATCGGTAGATCCCAAGGCTCCTGGGACACGGGCACAGTGTGATTCCCAAGTCCAGGGGACACACATGAAGCTCTCTGCAGATTGCACTGATGTCCTACTCTCTGGGCTTTAGGCTCAGGGAGAAGTAGCCACTTCCTGCCTTGCAAGAGAGTACAGGAGACTCACAGTGCTGAAGCAGTTCTCTCCACGAATCTCCTCTAAGTTAGTACTCCTATACCTTCATACCTTCCTTATGGAGTTTAGACTCTTTCCACTTGTCCTAGGTTAGAAACCTCCACTCAGTGGCCCAACAGCTCATTTGGAATCCGACATCCTTCCATGGGATTACCACAGTTGAAGCTTTCAGTTTAGCCTCTTATCTGTGCTTCTTTTATTTATTTAAACATTTTCTTCAGGGCATTTTGTCACTGACAGTTTTTATTTTATTTTCTTTCTTTGTTTGATATTTTATTAAAGTATAGTTGGCATAAATATTATATTAGTTTCAGGTGTACAAAATAGTAATTTGACATTTAATAATCTTATGATGTGATCATAGCAATAAGTCTAATAATCATCTGTCATTGTGCAAAGTTATTACAATATTATTGACTATATTCCCCATGCTGTACACTGTATCCCAGTGGCTTTCTGATTTTATAATGGAAAGTTTGTACCTCTTATCCTTCTTCCACTTTTTCAAACCATTAGTTTGTTTCTATGAGTCTGTTTCTGTTTTGTTTTAGTCATTTGTTTTGTTTTTTCTTTAGATTCCGCATATAAGTGAAATCATATGAAGTTTGTCCTTCTCCATATGATTTATTTCATGTAGCAAAATACCTTCTATGTCTGTCCATGTTGTCACAAATGACAAGAATTTCATTCTTTATTATTGCTGATATATATAACTTCACATCTTCTTTATCTATTCATCTGTCAATGGGCATTTAGGTTTCTTCCATATCTTGGTTATTGTAAATAACACAGCAATACACATAGGGGGCCATATATCTCTTTGAATTGCTTTTTTATCTATGCTTCTTCTATATGCAGTCCAAGAGCTAATCAAATTTTGTTGTCATTCTTATGATTCTCTATACTTCCTTGACCAATTACTTTCCTTTTCAGTGTGACTGAGCATGTTCAAAAGAATTTATAATAAAAATTGCAAATCATAATACAGATTAAGCATGTGTTATGTATTTATTCACTGCATTTTAAAACCTTCTTTTCAGGGCTTGAGGGCTCACATATCATGTACACTCTTTAAGAATCAAGGCTTTTTGTACAGCTTACCAGCTGGAGGGGGTAGAAGGAAAAGGAGAAGTAAATAAAAGCAAAGAAGGGAATGACGGCTGCAGCCTGTGCAGCAAAAGGGTAACCTGTAACAGGGACTATGTTCACATGCCCGGGACACCAAGTTTTCTAAGGTCTCTGCACGCTGAAGGACAAAGAGGAACTAATTCTAAGTTCATTCAAGTGGAAAATAAATTCTTGGATTTAGTCCTATATAAATTATCTTTCTAATCACATGAGGATATATTCCCATATCTATATATATTAAAAATATCTTGAAGTAAAATAAAACATACCCCCCAAAAAAACAAATCCTCAGGAGCTATTTTCCATCAACCTGTTTTTATCTCCTGAAATTCATTCTCCTCCTTTACTAAGAGATTCCTTGGAAGTATGACTCAGATGCTCCATCAGCTCTTGAGGAGTATCTTGGAGACAAATTTCAAAACTAATCTTACACGTTTTAAGACCATTATTTCATGTACCATTTGCTCACATACTTTTCAGTGTTCTGGAAAGTCAGCTGCTTCTTTGTTCCACTTCCCACTCCTCAGATATTTTTCTTTTATTTTTAGCCCCTTATTATAAAAGAAATACACATTCATGAAAATATAATGTAGAAAAGCAAAATAACATAAAGTACACTTATGATTCAACAAAGGATATCCATTATGAATGTTTTTCAGGAGATTTGTCTAAATATGTTTTTATTTAGTTTAATTTTTTATTTTTTAAGTATATTTTCTTGATTATGTTATTACAGTTGTCCCATTGTCTCCCCTTTATTCCCCTCCACCCTGAACACCCCCTCCCACCCACATTCCCCACCTTAGTTCATGTCCATGGGTGGTACGGTACATATAAGTCCTTCGGCTTCTCCATTTCCCATACTATCCCTCACTACGCCCGTCTATTTTCTACCTACCACTTATACTACTTATTCCCTGTACCCTTTCCCCCATTCTACCCTCACCACTCCCCACTGATAACCCTCCACGTGAGCTCCATTTCTGTGATTCTGTTTCTGTTCTGGTTGTTTGCTTAGTTTGTTTTTGTTTTAGGTATGATAGTTAATAACTGCGAGTTTGCTGTCATTTTACTGTTCATATTTTTTCTTCTTTTTCTTAGATAAATCCCTTTAACATTTGATATAATAAGGGCTTGGTGATGATGAACTCCTTCATCTTATCTGAGAAGCACTTTATCTGTCCTTCCATTCTAAATGACAGCTTTGCTGGATAGAATAATCTTGGATGTAGGTTCTTGTCTTTCATGACTTCAAATACTTCTTTCCAGCCCCTTCTTGCCTGTAAAGTTTCTGTTGCGAAATCAGCTGATTGTTTTATGGGCACTCCTTTTCTCTTGCTGCTTTTTAAGATTCTCTCCTTATTGTTGATCTTGGGTAATGCAGTTACAATGTGCTTTGGTGTGTGCTTCCTTGGGTTCTTGGGTTCCACTTCATTGGGACTCTGAGCTTCCTGGACTTCGAATACCTTTTTTAAATGCCTGTTATTCATCAATATGTAGGAACCACATTTTAAATGCTATTATAACCAACTGTGTTAAACCAATCCAATAATTTTTGACCCCTTGGACACACACACTTACCTTGGTGACTTGCTTTTTTCACTTAGCAATATCTCTTCAGCATTATTTCAGATCAATAAATATAGACCTAGCTAATCTTTAAATATCAAATTGTTAGCTCAGATTTTATCCTACAAATAAGAACTTAATATTTATTTAATAAGCTCATATACTAGATGGACAGATTCATTGCTTGTTTGTGATAAGTAGTCTCCTAGGAATAACAGTTTACTTGTAGATTGAGACATTGCAAAATAACACACTGTGGCTGACAATTATTCAAAGGCAAACTATGAAACATCATCTTATACACCAATGTTGCTATCTACTTCAAAGTCAAATATACAAGACTTAAAAGTGGCAAATACTTTTATAAATTATTTATTTTTGTAAATTAACATTCAGAGAGTATACTAATAAAGCATGATTTTAAAAAGGATATGTAACATTACATTATATTATTTTTGATGTAAGACAAATAATAAAATTAAATTAATTATACTATTTAGCCTTGGCCCGGTGGCTCATTTGGTTGGAGCATCATAATATGCATCAAAAGGTTGAGGGTTTTATCCCTGGTCAGAGCATAAACCTAGGTTGCAGGTTCTGTCCCAGTTGGGATAGAACTAATATGGGAGGCAACTAATCAATGTTTTTTTTTTCTCTCTCTCTCCCCCCTTCTCCTCTCTCTCTCTAAAATCAGTAAACATAACCTTGGGTGAAGATTAAAAGTTAATTATAGTATTTAGGCATGGCTCAGAGGGTTGAGTGTCATCCAGCAAACTGCAGGATTGCTGGTTCAATTTCAGGTTCTGACCTACATGCCTGGGTCATGGGCCAGGTCCCTGGTTGGGAGAGGTGACTGATCGATGTGTCTCTTGCAGATCAATGTTTCTCTCCCTTTCTTCACCTCTATCTAAAAATAAAAAATAAATAAAATTAAAAAAATCAATTATAATACTTAACTCATTTAATTTTTTAGCTTGGATATTGTGTGCATGTGTGTAAGATTTGAGATTTTTTTCTGTTTTTGGTAAAAAGGCAAAATTACTGTAGTAATTTATGATTGACCATTGTTTATTACAAATCAAAAAATGAAAATTAGAGAAATATATATTATCGTTAGACATTTCCTTCTTTGAGGGTTCATCCAATAAAGCCTCCTAATAAAGCTCTTGTAATCTATTCAAGAGAGAAAGCAGAATGTCTTATAAATTAGCAGATGGTATAGAAAAAAATAGAACAAGAACCTTCTGAGCAACATGGGCCTTTTAAAACAATCACAATGAAAAATTTGTCTGAATCAGTGGTTCTCATCCTGGGGTAACTTTGACAATGTCTGGAGACATCTGCAAGTCCCCTAAGAAGTATTATTTCCCATTTTATAAATTGGGAGACTGAGATTTAAAGAAGCTAAGTAATTTGCCTAAGAGAGTATAGTAGTAGTAGATCTAACACATAGTATAGTGTGTGTCTCATTGCATATCTTTCTAATTTTGAAAACCAAAATATTGGATTGGCCAAAAGTTTGTATAGCTTTTTTCTTATGATGGCTCTAAGTAGTGCTTAGTTGTCTTTAACTTCATTTGAAACAATTTTGTTAGATTGTATTGTGATACATTTTAAAAATGTATCAGCATACATTAAAAAAAAAACCCTTATCAAAATTGGTGAATTTTTGTGCAGCCATTTTAATATTGAAGATAGAAGAAGATACATGACATTTTTGGTGTACCATGCTTTATTATTTCAAGAAAGGTAGAAATGTCATTGAAATACATAAAAAAGATTTGTGCAGTGTATGGAGAAGGTGCTGTGATTGATTGAATGTGTCAAAAGTACTTTGTGAAATTACTCGGTACTATTGACATTTTGGCCAAATAATTGTTTGCTGTGGGGCTGTCTTATGCACTGGAAGATGTTTAGCAGCACCCCTGGCCTCTACCCACTAGAGGCCAATAGTGGGAGATGGACAACATACTCAAAATATCCAAATCAATAAAGTTATTGGTGAAAATAAAAAATATGTCTTTAATTTTACAGAAAAAAGTAAATGGACTTTTTGGCCAACCAAAAACAATGGTACATATTTTTCACTTATAAATAGGAAAGATAGAAATAAAAAGAATGTGCTTTAACTAAAAAGTAAACTTTTATCCTCAGGTAATAAAATTATTATGATTTTATAACTATATTTTATGCTAAAAGAATTGTGATTTGATAATTGAAGACGTGTTGTAATTAAGGATATTATGCTAAGTGAAATAACCCAGCTATAGAAAGAAATAGTGCATGATTCCACTTTTGTGAAGTATCTTAAAGAGTCAAATTCATAGAATTAAGAAGTGAAATGATGGTTGCCAAGGGCTGGAGGGAGAGAAAAATGGGAAGTTGCTCATTGATGGTCATAAAGTTTCAGTTAAACAAGTGAATAAGGTCTAGAAATCTGCTGTACAACACTGTATGTACAGTTACCAATACCAAAGTAGATCATGCTACGTGTTTTTACAATAATAAAATAAAAAGCAAACAGACTGCAGTAAACCCATGTACAAGACTGAAATTAGAAACCCTATTGGTACATTCAACAACATGGATAAGTCACAAATGTACTTTTGCTAACCGAAAGAAGTCAAATCAAAAGGCTACAAAGTCATTTTATTTAAATGACATTCTGGAAAAGGCAAAGAAAGCTACAGGAATGGAGGAATAAATCAGTGGCTACTAGGAGCTCAAGACAGGAGAAATAATTGACTCCAAAGGCCATTTTTTGAGTTAATGGAACCATTCTGTATCATGATTTTGGTTGTGGATAGATGACTCTGCATTTGACAAAACTTGTAGAATTTTATTCCACGAAGTTGGAATTTCACTGTATTTAACAAAAATAAGTGTAAAAATATTTTTATTAAAGATTTTATTTATTTTTTTTTAGAGAAAGAGAAGGGGAAGGAGAAAGGAAGAGAAAGAAAGATTGATGTGTGAGAGAAACATCAATGTGTGGTTCCCTCTCACACACCCTCAACTAGAGACCCAGCCCACAACTCAAACATGTGTCCTAACCAGGAATCGAACTGGTGACCATTTAGACTGCAGGGCAGTGCTTAGTCCACTGAGTCACATCAGCCAGGGTTAAAAATAACTTTTTTTAAAGTGTTATTTTCTGAGTCTTTCAGGCCCTTACCAGAGTAATCAGTCATTAAATGTTTGTTAAATTAATAATGGGTAATTTGGCCCTTCCTGCAGCTCCACAGCCTCTTATGGAGCTCAGTCAAAGGTGGGGGAGTGTGCACCTGAGGACCCTGTTCTTATCAGGCTCCTAAAATGATTGGTAAGCCTTTACTTATTTATCTACGATTCAGGAGGGAGTACAGATAAGTTCAGTCACAGCGACACTATACATAGCATGAAGCAATTAAGCAAAATCGAAGGTGGAGGTTGCATAGGTTTAATTTAACTTTGGCATCACATCCCTTTTCTGTTCTTTCATAAATTATTTTGAATAAAAATATACTCGAGTTAATAGTTCTCTATTTCCTGGAGAAAAAAAAAATCAACATCTTGCCATTTTTATATATCCTTTTGTGAGAGACTTGTAACACATACAGATTATAAAAGTACTACAGAAGATAACAGAAGTCATTGCTTCAGGATTAATTTCATCTATGGCCATTTGATATGTTTCTAATACTTAACAGAGTTACTCCTTTCTTTTGGCACATGGAGGGTAACTTCCTCGTTTTATGACTGCTAAAATGAAAAGATAACAATCTCAATTTTTTACTCCTGAAACAAGAATAAATATATTAGCTTCATCAGAATAAGACAGTAATAATAAAAAACTGTATTCTATTTGTAGATAGTATAATGAGAAGAATACTATGTTTTATTTGTAGACAGGACATTTCCAGGCATCTATTTTGACATTCTAGGTACTCATCCTCTGTGGCTAATGATACTAAGTTACCTGTGTGGCCTGTAGACAAGGAGTTAACACTTGGTTTTTACTGCTTGGGGAACATGTAGAATTTTTTTCTCACATACTGGTGACTACAGTATAAAAACTTGACATAGTTTGTTTTACAGTTACCATGGCTGCCAGTCAAAATGTTCTCCAACATTCAGATTTGAGTTGATCTGAACATGCGATATGGTAACTACAACTTCTAATAAGCAAGTTGGGCCATAGAAAGAAATAGGCAGTATTGGCTAGTCTTTTGCCATCATTTAAGTGAAAAAAAAAAAAAAATCCAGGATTGGCTACAGTCTGGAGTTGGCAGAAACAGAAATGAGAAACATGCCACTGAGGCAGGTATTTTTAGAAACTGTACTAAATAAAAGATTCTTTTTTGATGTGGCTTTTGTGACTCACTTCACCAAATCAGGGTTCAAGTAAGGTCACTTCCTCTTTATTTTCCCAATTAATCTCTGAGCACTGGTACAGAGATTTGGGGGAAATTTTCCTGCAAGGGCCTGAATTCCCCTGATGCCCTGCCAAATAGTGATTTTAATTTCTTATTGGGATAGAAAATACTAAAATTAAAAATGTTTCCAAAACCAAGTAAGCCAAAAATCTTGTTGTTCCTATATGGTGGTTACACAACCACACTGAGTGGGAGAAATTTTTTTAAGCAATCCTGCCTCTCTGCACTCTCTCCTTCATTTAGTTGGTGATATTTGTGTTATTTAAGGTTTTTCTGAAATGTTCTCCTTTGGGAGATCTAATGGATTAACCTCTGTGGTGATTTCATTGCTAAGCTAAAACATCTATCCTCTTACCTGTGCTAGAGATTTAAAAAAGGGACCAGCATACTCCTTCCAGCTGCTATAGTAATAGCTCAGAATTCTTGCTAAGGTTTAGCCTGAGGCTGCTGTGGAATCCCAGCTCCATATGAGTCTATGTCCTAATTCCTGGAAGCTGTGACTATGTTACATGGCAAAGAGACTTTGCATATGTAACTAAATTACAGATCTTGAAATGGTAAGATTATTTTGGATTATTCTGGTGGGCCTAATATAATCAGAAGAGTTGTAAGTAAAAGAGGAAAATAGAAGAGTGATAGAAGGTGTGAGAAGGGAAGCTGAAATCAGAGTGATGAAATTGTTTCAAAGTGGCCACAAGACAAGAAATAGGGGCAGCCTCCAGTAGCTAGAAAAGGCAAGGAGGTGGATTCTCCTCTAGAGATTTTAGGAGTGTAGGTCTCCTGATAGCTTCATTGTAGCCTCATGAGACCTGCTTAAGACTTCTGACCTCCAGAACTATAAGATAATACATTTGCGTGGTTTTAAACCACAGATTTGTGGTGATTTGTTACAGCAGCAATGGGACCCTAATACAGCTATAGATGCCTTCTCTTATTAGTCTGCCACAATAAGTAAGAAACACAGGCTTGGGACTGTGTTAGAGGAGTGCCTCGCAGAGTACCTGGCACAATGAGTATTCCCCTCAACTTCTATGGTTAATGTAGTTCAAGAAGGAAAAGACGTAATGCCAGATTGGATTGTACTTTTGTACCTATACTGGTTCCTAATAATTACCTCTTTGATTCTTAAGTATTTACTTACCTTCCATACTCTAACATTTTGCTAGGAATTCATATAATCTTTTTGGCATAAAGTTAAAAAAATTTAACTTTTTTCACCTTTTTGAAAATGGAAAAATTTACTTGCCCTTTTCCCACCTGCCAGCCAGACTTCTGTTCCCATAGTGCTTCAAAGATGACTATTTACAGTTCACTGATGTAATCTGAGCCTTTTGGCTTTTATGGAATAGAACCGAAATCCTTTGAAAAGTGTAGTTTTTCAGCCAACTTCTTTAGCTTAAACTTTTATTTCTTCCTACCAGTATTTGCTTTCTCTTTTCTAATCCATCAATTATCTTTCTCAGCTAATGTCTTAGTCAGGAAACTCCTGATTACAAATACAACAAACCCAATTTGAACTCTCTTAGGATAAAAAAATAATACCTTGGCTTGCCTAGCTGGGAGACTCAGGGGTAAGTATTGTTACACTCCTAGTTGGATTTAGGGATGCAAAGGAGGTCACCAGGGGCCTACATTTCCTGCGACATCTGAGATCTGATTATTTTTGTGGATGGGCTTTCCACTTGGTAGAGAGGATAGCTATAGGGCTGTGCTGTCTCTCTCTCGGTATTCATGCATCAGATCTCACAGGGAACATCTAACTGGCTCTATTTGGTCATATGTTCACAGTCACCGCCAGGGGTAGGCTGGGCACTGTAGCTAGCAGAGCCACCCCAATCCATGAGACCGGGCAGTGAGGCAGGGCAGGCAAAGCAGCAGAGATCTGCTATAACAGAGATAACTGAGAGTTTTGTTTCTGCCTCTCCTCTGAAGTTTTCTTAGTATTGACTCCAGATCTTTCTGTTGTTCTCTGCATAACTTTAGAAAACCTATTTTCATCTTCCTTGGCAATTTTCACAAGCTTCATTTTATTCCCTTGGTATTAGTTTTCATTCGTATGTGGTTACAAGTTGGTCCTTCCATACTTAATAAATGATGCCTTTAAAATGTCTCCATTTACCTGAGAGCTGGTGAAGCTGCCAGAATGGCTTTCTTAGCTGCCTCTGCCCCCCCTTCATGATTCCCTCCTCAGAACAATGTGTTTAGAAGCCTGGAGTTCTTTTCTCCCCCAGCCTCTGGCTATGACATCATGCCTGTTTTCTTTCTGAATCCCTGGAAGTCTGTCTTCTGTTACTTTAGGCCATGCATCTAGCTTTACTTAGGGTTCAGAGCTCAGGCTATCTCAGACTGTAAGATGCTATTACTGGTTCTCTACCCTTCCTCCTCAAGGATTCTATCATTTTCACTTTGCCATCTAGTAGTTTGCGTGTCAGAATTAGGTCCTAAGCAGTAATTCCCTTCATTGCTTTTTCTGCCTTCTAAAAGATGAAGTTGTCAGTAAGCTGTATCCAACGCTTTACTTTTAGCTGACTAACTTCCTCAAGATGTCTAGATAAGCACGATCCTTCATCACTTCTGTATCTTGTATCTGTTTCTGTGTCAGACTCATGATTGATGTCTGTCTGCCTAGAATGACTGCCTTACCAATTGTCACCCTCAGGCTACCCCTGCTAACCACAATATCATTTTGATCCTTTTTCTTATTATCTCTACCCAGATGTTCTTTATCATTCTGCCACCCCTGATTTGTGTTTTTTCCCCAAAGTTATTTATCTTTTTGATGCAGAGTGCTACTCCTTTTGCACAACATGGTACATTGTGTAAGATTTGCTGCTTGTCTATGTTATTTTGCCAAGATGCAAAAACATCTTGGTTTTCTTGAGTGAACACCCAATGATATGCTTTGTATATTGGTATTTAAGCAACTAGCAACCTAAATGTTATGCCCTACTGCCTTCTGAATTATTTTCTCCTGAGAATTACTAGGTACATTCAACATTAGATTCATACTTAGAGTTTTACCCAGGCATTTTCCCTCTGTCTTTTCTTCCATTTTTTTTTCAACTTAAAGTCCTCTATAAGAGATAGACACAGGGACTTCCGGCCAAGATGGAGGCGTAGGCGGACACACTGTGCCTCCTCTCACAACCAAAATTAAGGACAACAAATATTTAGAAACAAGAAAACAACCAGAACTTATAGAAAATTGAACTGTACGGAAGTCCAACAACCATTCATCCAGACCGGTAAGAGGGGCGGAGTTGCGGCAGGAAAGAGTGGAGGTGTGGACCCAGGAACGCAAGCAGCAGTGGCTGGCAGTTCCCAGGTGCACAGGCGGCGGCTGGCAGTCCTCGGGCCCACAGGCGGCAGCTGGCGGACCCCGGGGCACAGGGGGGCAAATGTGCAGACCCAGTGAGGCCGCACAAGGCAGCTGGCTGACCAGGTGGTCCCATATTCGTGCACGCAGATGGTCCAGGCAAAGGGGAAGTGGTGGAAGGGACTGAATCCAAGAGAGAGCGGAGCAGGCGCCATTCTTCCCTCTCAGACCCCACCCCCACCTATAGCATCACAACCCAGCGACTGGGCTGCCCCGCCCTGAGGAACACCTCAGGCTCCACCCCTTACTACGTAATAGCCGCGACCAGACTAAAAACCAAACCAAAACAAAACAAAAAACCCCACCAAAAAAGGCTCAAACCGGAGAAAGAATGAAAACCCCAGAGTCAATTCCTCTAAGCTGTGAAGAGATAGCTAACCTATCAGGTGCACAGTTCAAAGCACTGGTCATCAAAATGCTCACAGAATTGGTTGATTTTTGCTCACAAATTAGATGAAAAAATGCAGGCTACAATACGTAAAATGAAGGAAGACGCATGGGGAACCGATAGAGATGGAAGGAAAACTGGGACTCAAATCAATGGAGTGGACCAGAAGGAAGAAATTAATAACCAAACAGAAAACGAGGAAGAAACAAGAATTCAAAAAAATGAGGAGAGGCTTAGGAACCTCCAGGACATCGTTAAACGTCCCAACATCTGAATTATAGGGGTCCCAGAAGGGGAAGAAGCAGAGCAACAAGTAGAAAACTTATTTGAACAAATAATAAAGGAGAACTTCCCCAATCTGGCAAAGGAAATAGATTACCAGGATGTCCAGGAAGCTCAGAGAGTCCCAAAGAAGTTGGACCCAAGGAGCAACACACCAAGGCACATTGTAATTACATTAGCCAAGATTAAAATGAAGCAGAGAATTCTAGAAGCAGCAAGGGATAAGGGGACAGTCACCTACAAAGGAGTTCCCATCAGACTGTCAGCTGATTTCTCAAAAGAGACCTTACAGGCAAGAAGGGGCTGGAAAGAAATATTTGAAATCTTGAAAAGCGGGGACCTACATCCAAAATTGCTCTATCCAGCAAAGCCGTCATTTAGAAGGGAAGGACAGATAAAGCGCTTCTCAGATAAGGTCAAGTTCAAGGAGTTCATCATCACCAAGCTCTTATTATATGAAATGTTAAAGGGACTTATCTAAGAAAAAGAAGATAAAAAATATGACAGTGAAAAGACAGCAAACTCACAGCTATTAAGAACCACACCTAAAACAAAAGCAAATTAAGCTAACAGTTAGAACAGGAACAGAACCACAGAAATGGAGATCATATGGAAAGTTAGCAACAGGGGCATGGGAGGAGGAGAGGGGGGGAAATGTACAGAGAATGAGTAGCATAGATAGTGGGTAGAAAATAGACAGGGGGTGCGCAAGAATAATATGGGAAATGTAGAAGCTAAAGAACTTAAGACATATGGACATGAACTAAAGGGGGGAATGTGGGTGGGAGAGGGTGTGCAGGGTGGGGGGAATGATGGGGGAGAAATGGGACAACCGTAATAGCATAATCAATAAAATATATTAAAAAAAGAAAAAAAAAGAGATAGACACATATCCCAGTGAAGATGTTTATCACTTGAGAAAAATTAATCAAATAGTATTACAAAAATGCAAAGGAACAATTCTCATTTTCCCTTGTTTTATTGTGAATGTGTACTATCAAATAATACTTAAAACAAGTGGGCCAACAGATCAGGTTTTCGAAATTCCTCCTTTTATAATGATTCTTGTAATGAAGGCCTGCAATATGTTTGAGTGGTGGCCAGTGTTTGGTTTGACCCATACACCACAACACACTCAAAGTTATTCACATCTACAGAATATGCTTCATTTGGATCTTTTAAGGATTTTCCTATGCTAAGGGCTGCAGCAGGATAACTGGACAAGTGAAAACTGGCTCATCAGTAATAAGAGCAGATCTTTTTTGAAGGATGGCCAGTATCTGCTTGATAGAGAAGCTGCAAAAAATCCAGGAAGGCAGGTCTCTACCCATGTAGTTAGCTCCCACGTGCACCCTTCCCCTACCTTTCCTTCAGTCCCAGACATTTCCCTTGCTCTTACCACATCTCTGTGATTGGATGGGAATCCTACCCCTACCTTGGTTTATGCCTGCACTTGGCCCTGCCCCAGACTCTTCTCCTGTCTTAATACCTACCCTCTCCTTGCAGCAAAGGGTCCTGGGGAGGATAGCATTCTGAGTTTGATGTAGAGCAGTGAACTTGAAGGCACTCAATATTAAGTGCAAGTTTCCTTTGCACTTCCTGGGATGAAGATGGAAAAGAGGAATAACTGGAACTGAACATCTAGAAAATGATTTAAAAGACTCCACGCTGCTTAGTTGAGTACATTTCCACAAGTGCAGATAAAATCTAGATCAAGGATCTGATAGACCATAGAGATGAAAGTCCCCTGGTAGAGGAACTAGGGTTTGCAGTGAGTAAGATTCAGCCTATGACTTGGCCAAGCTGCCATTTTCAAGCCTTTGTATCCTTATCAGGTCAGGTCTCTGGCAAACAAACTCTTAGAGGAATTTAGTGCACAGGAGTATTAGGGGAGGCTTTTGGGATCCACTCCTATGAAAACAAGAAAGACACAATCAGAATGAGGCAGAGGGCAAAGTCAAGCTCAGAATTTATCTGCTTTGATTTGAAATGCTTGGGCCTTTATACTTGTCTTAATCAGTCAGGGCTGCTTTCATAAAAATCCCATAGAATGGGTGGCTTAAAAGTTAATGATTTATTTCTTACAGTTCCAAAGGTTAGGAAGTCTGAGATCGAGATTTCTGACTACTTAGGATTTGGTGAGGGCCCATTTCCTGAATGAAAGACAGCCGTCTTTTTGTTGTATCCTTATAAGTCAGAAAGGGGTGAGGGGTTTCTGGAGGTCTCCTTTATGAGGGCACTAATCCCATTCATGAGGGCTCCATCCTTGTGACCTAAGCATCTCCCAAAGGCCCTACCTCCTAACACCATCACATTGGGCATTGGGATTTAACATGGATTTTCAGGAGACACTTTCAGCCTAGAGCAATAATCCTGCCTCTGTTCATCATTGAGTGTCGGAAATTTGGGGGAGGGTATGGCCAGTGTGATCCCTGAGGGGAGTGAAAATGTCTGTTGATTGCACTGTCAGCAATGGGAGAAAAAAGTCATTTCCTGAAGAGAGGCCTGGGACACAGATCTCTGAGTGTTTTTCACCTGTTTAACAGGGTTCTGTGAGACAAATTATTCTAACTAAAACTTCTAGAAATGTTAACTAATTTTTATAATCAACACCATGATCATAGAGTATTATTAAGGGCCTGCCCTATGATAGGTACTTGATATGAATAAAAATATTGATCTCTAATTTTTTTCTTTAATATATGTATTTCTTCCTTTAAAGTTAATAGTATTCTAGACCATGGCAGCAGTCCTTTATCAACCATTGAGAATCAGGCTACAGTTCATAAAAATTTATTGGATGCTAACTATGTGCAGAACTTGGGAAAATATAATTTTTTTCTGCTATAAAGTTATTCCTTGGCATTTTAACATTATAAATGACAGAATATTTATGGAAATCATTAAGCATGATGACTGCTAATACATATTTTTAATACGCTATTTCATTATTACAATAAAATATTTACACATTTTAGTACTTCTTGAAGAACAAAGTTAAAAAGATTTTTAAGTAAAAACACTACTCCTTGAAGAATGCATAAAAGAACAATAACCATGTCTCAGGAAAAAAATAAAGGGAAATGCCATTTGATATGTTTTATTATCAATTTGGGAGCCAAAAATAAGTTAGACATAATGGAATTTCATTGTATGGCAGTGGAATTTCTCCCAGAGTTTTATTAAAAGCTTTAACATAGTTTGAACTCCTCAGTGAAGTCCCAGGGCCAGTCCAAGAGCTGAGTCAGCATTTTAAGTAAATATGCTAATTTTTGAGTTCAACAAAGACAATATTACCCTGTGCATTTTCAATTTAAAATGATCTTTTTTTATCGCTTATAAACTCTTCAGTAGAACCTAACTGAATATTTTGATTGGCTACATTTAAATTTGTATTACCTCAACAATCTGGGAGCAGTGTATCTGCTCACTGATCCCAGTAAGAAGATTAAATTAACAGTCCTTGAATTGATAAAAGGTGCAGAACCTGTTGAAGCAAAGCTTGGTATAAATCATAAGAGTGCTCATTCCAATTTGTGTCATGTTTCACATTTTCAAGAGGATAAACCACATACATTCTAGTTGCTTTTTGTTTTTTTGTAATTTTTAAAAGTTTCTTAGATCCTCACCTGAGCATGTTTATTGATTCTTGAGAGAAAGGAAGCAGAGGGGGATGGAAGCAGGGAGAGAGAGAAAGAGAGAGAGAGAAAGAGGATGAGAAATATTGATGAGAGAGAGGAAAGCATTTGTTGGTTGCCTCCTGTAGGTGCCTCAACCAGGGGTGGAACCCACATCCTAGGTATGAGTACTGACCGGAGATGGAACCCAGAACCTTTTGGTGTACAGGACAATGCTCCAACCAACTGAGCCAAGCGGCCAATGTCCTAGCTGCTTTTAAAAAAACGTTAGACCTATTTGTGCATTAAAAGAAAGCAAAAAATGAGAAAATCCAGAAAATTCATTTTCATATTTCTTCTATCTTCAACTTCTCTCTATTCAGGAATAACACAAAATGTTATGATCTTACCACCCAAAACGTGAGCCTCGGGGCAGCAGAGTAGCTGTCCCTGGCTGCTCATTGGAAAGGCAGGAGGACCTCAGGCCCCACCCCAGACTTACTGAATCAGAACCTGCATTTTAACAAGGTCTCCAGGTGATTCTCATGCACATTAGAGTTTGAGAAGCATTACTCTACAAATCTTTTGTCTCTAACAAATTAAAACTTTTTCTTAAATTATCCAAACGACTGCTTTCTCCGTTTTGTCGTGGGAATAAGTATGAATATAAAGTACTCTGAGGCATAAAACTCAATATAAAAATGTGAGTTGTTGAATCTAATTGCTGTTGTAGGTTTTGAGTAATTAATGTATAGGGTAGAGTTAGGAAGCTTCTCTTGGAATAAAAAGTTCAACTTTTCCAAGTATAAAGTATGATTATCAAGCCTAGTTTTATTTTGCATACCTTTACCTTTTTATTTTTTCATCAGAATAGTTTCCTAGAATGTTAAATGGAGAATTGGGGGAGCTAGTAGAGAAAAAAAATCCCATCCAATAACATGATTTGACCACTGCGTATATAGAACAATCATCTTGTGAACTATTTTCTCATTTCTTTGCATTAGTGAAATTTTGAAACAATGCTTTTCCACACTTACTTGATTTCTAGCAGGTAGCATAAAAGGATTTGCAATTCTGCTTGGTTTATGATTCTCATATTATTGACTTTACTCTGCAGAGATGAAATAGGGCCTCACGTGCAGGGCATGTTAAGGTTAAAGCCCTTCTTATGTCATTTAGAGATTGTTTTTGATTAAGGATTAATTGACCTTGAGCTACAGTGGTTGCTTTATTATCTGATCATGGTGCCTCCAATAAGAGGTAGTCCAATGCTTTCAGCACATCACCTATATCGTTCTAAAGCTTCTTGCCTCAGAAGATATTTTGGCAGGGTTAGGAAAAGGTAAAGAGTTCAAATAAGCAAGCTATATTTATCAGCAATAAGCAGCAGTCCCTGGAAATGTTCTATCCAGCAAATTAATCTATAAAATAAAGGTTCTAATTGCTAATAGAACTTATTTTACATTTAACATTTTACTTATTAGTGATATTATGAGTGGTCATACTCTCCTGCTAATAGGTGTAAAGACTTCTATTATAATCTCATTGCAGTCTGTATGAATAGGTCAGAAAATATGGTATTTCTACATTAAAACAATTTAGTCATACTAAAACTCCCCAGAGTATTTTCTGAAGTAGGAAAACCACAGGAAAGCATCAACACCTAGGGCAGCTTGAACAAGATCATATAGATGAAGTTATATATGACTTGAGAATAAAATTTAAAAGGTTTGGTAAAACTGAAGGTCTTATTCAGGTGGTTCAAGCTGAGACCATTTCAATTCCAAGCACTGCAAATACGGAATTGATCAATAGATAAAGAGTGACAGCCAGTGATAAGGAGCAATAGGTAATGAAACGGATTTGGTCCTGGAGAATCGAGATTTCTCGAAGCTGCAGTTATATTTACAGGTAGGACAATGTCTAGGTTACACATTAACAGTTAACTAGCCCTGGCTGGTGTGGCTAAGTGGATTGAGTGCTGGCCTGGGAACCAAAGCGTCGGTGGTTGGATTCCCAGTCAGGGCACCAGTGAGGGGTGTGCAAGAGGCAACCACACATTCACAGTTAACTTTAAAGTTTGCCTTGCTAAGTAATGAAGCTTTTACTTGTCTTTGCAGGAGTGCTCCATTTCCACCCTGTCACCTGACACAATGCCTCACACATTGGAGGTGATTATTATGTATTTGTTAATGGGAATACATTTTTAAGAAGTTTTAGAAAATTATGATCAGAACATAACATGGCCTTAGAAAGGGGCATAAATGATAGATGTTACTGAGTTCTGTGACACTCTTAAATAAAACAGTACCAGAGCTTTGGTTGTGCCACTGAAGAGTATTTTCACAGCTCACAGATTCTCTTTCTCCTTCTTTCTCTCAAATGCAATTGAGAAATGCTTGCAGCTCAGGCAAAGAGACACAGTCAAATGCAGATCAAAGAAATATGTAGATATTGTATTTTCCTAGCCATTGGTATAGAATGGGGTATCATAATAGAGAACAGTTTGTTGTTACAGTAATAGGAAAATATTATATGTACATAGGTTTTTTTGGTCACAATTCAAGGATAATGTTTTAGATAGTTTCCATATCACCAAATAATTTCCATATTAACAGTATATGATAATGGACTTAGACGACAGGGTTGAAATTATAATAAGGTTATATAAACTCATTGGGTCTATAAAAGTAAGGACATAAAAATAAACTGTTCTTAATATGTGACTTACCCTCAGGAGGGCATGTGCCTCTCCAGCAGCAGTGATGGGTCCACCTGGATCCATTTCTACTGTCTTGCCCAGCAGCAGTCCCTGGCAATGTGTGTATTGGGAATTGTGACAGGCAGCATCCAATTTACAGGCAGTCTTTAGGGAGGATAAGAACAGGTATAAGGCCTTTTTCTATAGGTGTGCAATGACTGGTGAGGTTGTTATAATTGAGGAGAATCTTAAAATACAGGAAATGTCAGATAATTACTAGGACAATAATTCTGTAAGGCAATACATAGTTGCAATTGCAGAATCTTAGAAACTAAGTAACTGTCTTGTCTGATAAACATATATCATTGGCTACAAAATATTGGGTAAGTGTAATAACTAGCCCAAGTGACATATGAATTTGCCATGAAAGAAGAAAAAAAGAACAAAGTCAACCATAAACATTGGTGAAAATGGAAGGCAAAATGCAAAAAGAGAAGAAATGAAAGGAAAGAAATAAGACATAAATGACAATGGGGAGAAAGAATTTAATTTAAAGTTGATATTTGCCCACCTTAAAACTCAGTTGATTTATTACTTAGGAGGTATTTATTTGATTGTTTTATGATGTGAAAGTATTTCAGTCATTTACTCAGAGTCTATGAGTGAAGACAAGATGAAACAGTAGCTGTTCTATACCTTTCAGACTGGGGTGAGGGGAAATTAAGACAGTTTTTCCAGAGTCAGCATTGGTTGAGTATAATCATTGCACTATTAGAACTCTAGGTAGAAAGGAATTTTATAAAAAATTGAGAAAAGATGGTCTCTGCTCTGACAATCATGTTCTAACTATAGAACAACTATAAGCCAGTGCAAATAGACAGAGCTGGAATTATATTTAGGTTAGACCACTAAGAAGTGAGCCTTTGATAAGACTATCACCAATATTTGAAATGGCATTTGTCACTTGGGCATTTGCCAAGATGACCTACCGTCCTCCCAAGATTCGTGCTTCCCTCTTTTCACATGCGCTGTTGTTAGGATGTGCCTAGTTGGAAGCTACGTGGAATGGGAACCTTCTGTTCAGTTCTTGCAATTGGAATGTGAGCAGAAGTGATGACTGTCTCCTCTCCACTTTCTTTTTCACCATTTCTTGGCTGGAAGTCAAAGATCTCCAGGTCCTGGAAGATGGTGTGGCCATAAGATGATTGGAGCCTGTGGCCTCAAATTGCTGCTTGGAAGACCACCCCGCTCACACCTGCTTTGAAGTATTCGTAAAGAAGGAAACCACTAACATTTTCTGGGTTTAATTTTAGCCATGATTATATCAGCAGAGTGTGCCTTCTATGTTAATTATTTTTCTTTACATTCAGATCACCAGGAAAAACAAAGATTACTTGGAAGATAGGATTAGGTGATCAACTTTCTTGGGGTTTTTGATTGAGCAAAAAATGGCAGGCATTTGTCAGAGTGGAGCCAATTTAGTACCAGAAAGTCTGCCCACCTTTTCACAGACTATTCTTTTCTCCAACAACCTTGTTTGTTCACATTTTCCTCACCCAACTTAATATTTGTCTGTAGTCACTTACGTGAATTTCCAAACCTCTGCTACACACTGGTGGGTTTGACTTCTTAGTCAACGTTATCACACCCTCATTTTCAAGTTAGAAGTAAATACACAAACTGAAGGATGCTTACATCCTTAAACTAAGCCTTTTGAAATTTTTCAAAATCAAGTATCTTTGATAGAAGTTATGCTCCTGTTAAATTCCTTTATTTGTCTGAAAATTTTTAGATGTATTTTAGCCATTGTTTTCTCTTTCCCTCTTCTTGATTGCTTCTTCGCTTCATCTTCCTCTCTTAAATCATGTAGGGGTTTCTGTCCATTTAGTTTCCTTGTTAAACAACATTATTATAATTTACACTATACTGTTTTGGTGGTCACTTGTCTTAGTTATGATTTCCGCCATGTGAAGAACATTTAAGCTTCAACTGTGGGAAATACATAAACTGTCTAAAGTGTTCTGATGTCTCTTCAATTCAACCTCCCCCTCCCGCCTTTTTTTAAATTGCAAAGCATACTGGTTAACTGCTCTGTAAAAGGTACCTTTGAAATAGATTCATAAATTAAAATAGGTATGCCTCAGGGTATAAACTGTTTTGTGAATCATAATATAAATATCATTATCCCTGTATTTAAAAAAAAACATATCTCCCAATACATACACCTTTAAGATTTCTTGATTTGTCAAGTGTAGATGCCAAAATAGTGAAGGGAAATGCCTTCTTATCCTTTATTCTGAGAGTTTATCTACTGGAAAGCAACATCTTGGAACAGTAGTCTCCAAAGTTTGCTGCCCATTGCTATCACTTAGAGAATCATGAAAAATACTGATGGTTGGCTGGCACCCACCAGATATTTTGACTTAATTGGGATGGGTACAACCTGGGCATCAGGGTTTATAAAAAGCTCTCCAGGCGATTTTCATGTGCAGCAGAGTTTGGGAATGATGGTCGTGGAACATAACGATTGGAAGACACCCAGACACATGAGGCCACCAGGTCAAATGAAGGTCCCTGGACAGATTTCTATGCTTGTTAGTCAGAAGGAAAAATATTTCTTCTAGTAATGAAAACATTGCTGATAGTATTCAGTACTATTAATCACCTTGATTCTCAAACAAAATAAATCCAACTAGAAAAATAGGATCAACCTAACATAATACCGTAATACCCACAAGCATTAGGTTTGTAAAAGCATCTTTCCCCAGTGACTGCTGGAGTGTTTGGAAAAAAGCCTTCCCTTTCTGCAAATTGATTTTTTGTCTTGGTTGCACTGTTTGCTTGTTTAAGCATTAATGACTTGATTTGGAAAGAAATAGCTTCCTGTATGGCCCGAGTTAAGAAGAGCCATCTTTATTCCTGCCAGAAATTGTGTACAAATGCTAGCATGTAAACAGTACGTCCCGAAACACTTTTTTTTTATGTCCAGACAAGTAAGGTGACACACATGGCTTAGGGCTAATAGAAACATGAGCTGTCATGCAGAGCTGCAGTCAGAAGTGCTACATTCCCCCTGGGACCAGAGGAAATCTTCCTGTTCTTTGTAGATTGGCCTATTATTGGAATATATTTGCTGGCAGTTAATCCTTAAAGTAATTAAATGGAAGGAAGTGGTTAAATCACCCAGAAAAAAGTGACTGATGCATCTGAGCAATTCGGGCATAGATTCTTACTATTGTTGGTAAGTTAAGGAGGTACGTTCAGTTAACCTAGGCTGCTGCATGTGCGGGTGCATGCATGCATGTGTGTGTGTGTGGGGGGAGCGGAGTTGAAACACAAAATGAATCTCTTGTCTCAATGTTAAGAACAGGAATTTTTAAAGTCATTTGTGACTTTGGTAGAATTATGTCAGATACTTACTTTACGTAGTACTCTCTCAGTTTAGTAAATCAGGATTATATTTTCTCTCCTATTTTTTACGAAGGAAGACATTGGTTTAATTGGTCTAAGCAGAGAGTGAAACTCAGAGATCTTGTAACCTCTGTGGTAAATGTCAGGTTCACTTTGCCACTTCCAGTTTGAGTGGAGTCAGAAAAACATGTTGTTAACCTTACTGTTTTCTTCTTCCGTAAACTTGGGCAAGAAGCTTGACATTTCTGAATTTCGGCAGAATAAAAGGATGCAGTTGTATGATCTTTAGGTTCCTTCTAGCTCTAACAAGCTGCAGGTCTAAGAAAAAATATAAAAACACAACTAGAAAGCACCTGTGAAATGCTTAAAATTTGAGATATTATTATAATAAATGTGAGTAGAAAATAAAAGATGCATAATATAATATTTTATGTACATATTTGCAGCCTTCACCAAATAAAATTATGTGTTCTTCAAGAGCTTTATGCTTTGAGCAGGAATACAAAGCAATGTGGACAAGTATCTTCCAAAGACATTCATTTTTCTAAGCTTCTCTGCATTTTTTCTATGATTTCATGCATTGAAAATGCATTACATTTTCAGGATTTAATGCATTTAAATGAGGTAATTCTAAGCAGCTACCCAAAATTGTCCTTTTAAGTAATGGTCTATATTTATAAATAACTTGAAGACAGATGCACGAAATTAGATAATGAGTCTTGTCTTGGTGGTGAGACAAAAATGAAGTGCCTCCATTTTGGAGAGAGCGTGCATTGGCTCTTTTAAGCCATCTGCGTATTATGAAGAACTTCTCCCTTTTAATGCTCTGAAAAAATTAGAATAGTTCTCTCAGTATGAAATGATCTGATTGTCCCTTGGCTGACTTGGTCATTGTTGCTGAGTTAAATATCAGGGTAAATTGTTTTGGTCATTATGATTGGTGGGTAGGTAGACAGAATTACTTAACTGGCAAGAATATTGCCCTGGCTGGTGTGACTCAGTGGAGTGAGTGCCAACCTCCAAACAAAATGTTATGGGTTCGATTCCCAGTTAGGAGACATGCCTGGGTTGTGGGCCAGGTCCCCAGTAGGGGGTGCTCAAGAGGCAACCACACATTGATGTTTCTCTTTCTTTGTCCCTCCCTTCCCCTCTGTCTAAAAATAAATAAATAAAATCTTTTAAAAAAGAATACTGTTAGCTTTGTACGAATATACTTAATTTTAATAAATATTAATTGAGATCCTACTACGTTCCAGATTGTACACCATAGACACAAAGATCTGTAAACCCAAATCCCCATTCTTTAGAAACTAATGGTCAAGAGGCAGACTGGGGGACAAAAAATATATAAACTATAACTCTAAAACAATGTTATGTTTGACTAGGATTAAAACCAAATTGTTCTGGGACAACATAAGAAAAAGAACCTGATTTGTATTGAAGTTATTGGATGGAATAAAGTTGTGGGAAATTTCACAAAAAATACACTAAGAACATTGAAGATCTATCTGGAGTTTTAATCATCAATGATGAGCAAAGGCACAGGCATGGTGTGAACGTGCACTCCATGTCTGGGAAACAGTGAGCAGTGCAGAAGCCTGGGCCACAGATAGGGCTGATGACTGTGGTGAATAGTGGAGTAGACCGAGACCAAAAATCATGTTGCCCACAGACTTTGAAAGACTTTGACTCTGTTGCTAAAGGAAGCTGTTGAAAGTGTCAAAGTGAGAGTGTGCATCAGCTACTATTAGCTTCCCTAAGTTTTACATGAAAGAGGTGAGAACACCTAAGAATTAGCTGATTTTCCAGCAGTGATAGAAACAGAGAGAGACCAGAGGGACATACTTCCTCAGGCAGTTCAATCAGTTGGTGGGTTGGCTGGTGGCTGGCGCAGCTGTGATGGCTGAGTTAACTAGGCATCTGTCTTCTTTGTCTTTCATCCTTAAGAAGACTAGATTGGGGCTCTTCAGAGCATGGTGGTATCAGGGTTCAGGAGGGTGAGAGGAAGCTGCAGGGCCTTTGAAATCTTGCTCGAAAGTAGAACAACATTATTTCTGCAGCATTCTATTGGCCAAAGCAAATCTAAGAGCCAGACCAGATTCAGGGGCGAAGAAAAATAGATCAACCTTTTTAATGAGAAAAGCTTCAAAGAAATTGTGACTATTACCCTCCACAAAACCCTAAAAAAAGTGCTTGGAATATAGTAAGTTCTCAATAATTTGTTGTTGAGTGCATACAAGAATGGAGAGAGTGGGTTGGATCCCAGAAAAAAAAAGATAAAATATTGGCATATTGGAAATGGGAAAGGGAACCAGTCACAGGTAAGTAAAAGAATTGCTGAGCTGCACTAATAGTCTAGCTCAGCTCGAAAATTATAAATTTGTTTTAAAGCCAATTTTCTGCAAATGCATTTGGTAGCTTGGGAGCAATCCCACAGAAACAGATGGTTGGGTTGATCCAGGTTTGGGCTGGCATTCTTCAAAGTAGCAGTAGTGGGAGATCTAGGCTGCCCAGTTTGGTTCAGTGCTTCCACAACTCTCTGCTACTCAGGGGCTGGTCACTAGCACTGCACAGGATGCTCCATGTCCTAAATGTCCTCTCTCCAGTTGGTCCACTGTCTGACATTTGCCAACCTTCCACAGTGAACTCCAAAGTAATTCAGTCCAGGATGTGACCTATGTGATTCAAGCCCAGCGAACAACACATACACATATGTACACAACATTCAGAATTTCATTTGTATTCCTTGGAAGGCAGAAATGGAATCCAATTGTTGAATTCTTTTTTCTTTCCTTTGTAATTCGCATATACTGCTGCGGCCTCCTATTTTCAACTACTCCTCCTCCCCTGCTACCCTAGGCCTCGAGGGAGTGGTCCTGTTCAGTGCCTCCTATTACTTTCCCCCAGCTCTTGAATGAATCAAATAATTTGTTTCCCTCTTGGCTTTGTGGACATTTCTTCACCTAAGTCTAGAAACAGATTTGGCTGAGTCAGGCTTGTTTTCAAAGACAGAGATGAGGGTGAGGACGGGGAATGTTGGGGGGGGGGGCAGGATACTCGGCCAATAACTAAAGAGTCCTTTTAGGCAGCTGAGAGAATGTGAAAGACTGTGACTACTTCTGTATTAACATTTCTCCTGATTTTAACCAGTCAGGCTAATTGTACCTCCCTTCATTGCACTTGTTTTCAACCCACCCTTACTTCCTTGTTGTTCTTTGTCCAAGATGAGCTACCAGTTTCTCTTTGTTGTTTGGCTCACAGTCCATTTCTCTTTTGCCTAGGGTTCCTCGCCTAAGTCCACCCACTGCCTCCACCCATCCACCTCGTTTCCTAATCAGCAGCTCTGTACAGCTCTTGCCCAGAAAGGGGCAAGTAACCTGAAGAATCAAGAGTCTGGTGCTTGGATACAAGACACTGAATCAGAAGAGCTCAAGGAATTAGAGATAAATGATTGTTTAGGGCGGATAATGGAGTTGGCTAAGATAATAGGTAGAGACTATAGGAAGAGAAAAATGATAAATTAAGTTCCAGTATCCTCAAAGAATATAGAAAGGCACACTGGATATTGGTTGATGATGGATGGAGTGAGTAGTAGAGCAATCTCAGTGGATAGAGGCTTTCAAGGAAGCAGTAAAGATGATGGAGCAAAACAGCCATGGGAAAGAATTAAGAATCTACACACTCTGCCTCCTTGATATGAGAGGCCGAGGGGATGCAGTGAGCAACATTTCTCATGGGAGTTGTAGAGAGAAGTGACAGAATTTCCAGAAAGTTCAATTGACATGAAGACAGTATCTGGATAAAAAATTTTTTCCTGAATTTTAAGTCACCACTGCTCGTAGTCAATTGCAGTGCTCCTCAGGCATTGCGCCATTTCTGAGAGCAATTCTTGTAATCTCAGAGCTGGTACTTTCAGCTTGCAGATTTCAGGATAGCAGTAAGAAGATACAGTATCCTCAGTTTTAAGAATGTTACCCTGTTCGGTATTTTGTGACTCTACAGGGAACCTTTTAGTATAATTCCTAAATGCATTTTTCAATCAAATTATTATTGATCAGGAACAGAACCAGGAGCTGGGAATATAAGGAAGAATAAAGTAAGATTCCTGCCATTAAGCAGTTCATGGGTCTTATTCAGGTGAAAGACAAGCAAACAAGTAATTAAAAATAAACTCTAAATTATTTGATACAGGAAAGCATAGGGTACTATGGGAACACAGAGAAGGGGAATCTAACTAGAGATGAGGACATGAAATGGGCTTAAAGAGGACTATAAAAGGGAAGAGATGTTCAAATTTGAAGGATGTGTGTGTTTGTTTGTGTGTTAGAGAGGGGGAGAGAACTGAGGTCCAGGGGCAAGAGGGAACACATTAGTCAAATTAACTGTACTTCAACCCCACTTAACTGTGGGTAGTCATAGACTAAATATTTGAATCAAGTTTAACTGAATGTCCAGTGTGAGAAGACTTTCCATTCTTTACTTTCTCAGGAGAAGTGGAGCCAAACCCAAGTTCACATTTGGCAACGGATCCTGTGTAAACTCTGCTGCTCCCTGAACTAACCCTCTCCAAGGATAGGGGGACACTTGTGCTATTGATTCGATTTAATCACAGAACAGCTCCAAGGAAACCAGTACCAACACACCTCTCTTTGAGCACTCAAAAACAGCTTTTACAGCTTTTTCATTTTCCTTATTTGAATGGGTCTTGTGTCTTAAATCTCAGGACAGGCCAGTTTGAGAATTATTTGATTATGGTATGAATTATTAAAAAGTCTCACAAACATCTCAGAACAGTTGGTTCACCTCCCCATTTTAGTGCTAACCACAAGTGGGCAGTAAACAAGAGCAGCATTCTATAGTGGACATTGGAGTGGGGAATGCAGGGCATTAAAGGAGGCTTGGCTGGTCATGATGCTCCGGGTCAGCTTGGGTTGCTAAGATAATTTGTGTGACTTCCACATATGTTACTGAAAATACAGAACTATTCTCCTCCTCTTCAAATTTCTGGGATGAATAATGTTGCTTGCAGTAGTAACTCTGCTTGTTCTTAGTTACTTACATCTTCTGAAAATAGAGAACAGGAGAGAGCAAACTTCTTATCTTATGTTCATTATAATTTGGACGATTGCAGCATAGTTTCAGTTCTTGATCTACAGTGTTTGGTGGGACACCAGAGTTGCTTTTATGATAACACAACTATTTTTAAAAAATGAAAGAAGGAAAACAGGTAAGGATTTTATAATGAACCAGGCTTTAGTTGTTAGGGTTTTCCTTTAAAGATAAAATAAACATAACATTCAACTTTCAAAAGAAAATATTTTATCTTCCACAAGCTTGGTTAGGTGGGGAGGAGAGAATTCTAGTTGAAATTGACAGAAAGAAGGCAATAAATTTAATGCAAAAGCTAGGTATTTTCATCTTAGGCAAACACAAATCAAGGTGGTTCTGCCCACTGTGAACAGTTGCAGGAATCATTTCCTTTGAGGTCTAAAAAAGTGGCTATTCACATTAAGTGCTGAGTACCTACAAAAGAGTGCCAACTTCTCAGAACTATAATACTGATAGTTAAGCAAGGAAGAAGCTGTAATATGATAACTTGAGAGGTTTCACTAAAATCTGTGGTATTTATTCCATCAGCAAATCAATTTTCAGTGAACACCTACTGTATGCTTTCTTGTTAGAGGATAGAGATATGAATAAGAGAATAGAACTATAAATAAGAAAGATAAAGTATCTATTCTCATGGAAATCTGAGTCTAGCAGGAAAAGAGATAACACTCCAACAATTAATTAATTAGTTATGACTATAAATATGTACTATCAACAATACGTACATAGAGGTAGGAGTATGTGCAATAGGGTAAATGAAGAGTTGGGGAGGGGCAGGGTGAGAAGAGCACCCAGTAATGATATCTGCATTCGTAAAGGGCCTGGGGCAGGAAGGGATATGCTATAGTTCTTTAGAAGATTAAAGAAGGCTTGTGTGGCTAGAGAAAGGAAAACGGAGGAGAGTGGCACATGGTGAGTGTGGAGAGATAGGGAGGGCTAAATCATGTGTAGCATCATAGATTCGACAGAAAGGAAAGGGGGGGTCTTTGAGAGGCTTTAAGCAGGAGAGAGACATGATAAAAACAGTACAACTTAATTGGATTTTAATAAAGCATACTGTTGTTGATTATGAAAGTAATTTTCCTTCAGGTTTTTTTCCTACTGAAGACATACTTTTCAATTTATTTTTTATTCTAATTTATTTTGCAGATAGTAAAGAAGATAATTGGCATGTAATTGAAGGACCACATTCTTCTTAGCTTGAAGTCCTTGTGATTGATAAGAATTTATAAATGCCAAATTTTCTGCTGGATTTAGTTATCTGTCATACTGGGATTTAGAAGTGGCAGATCTCTTATCAGTGACCAAATATCAAACATCAGAAATGGAACCAGAGAAAATTTTAATTAAAAAATGACACGTAGCCATGACAGAACTGAGTTGAATATCAGGACTTATCTGCAAATACCTTCAAAACTGAAAAAAAAACAATTTTCTGTAAGTTCGGGTTGTTTTTTGTTTTTAAATTGTTGTTGTCCTTGTTTTGGTTGTGTGAGGAGTCACAGTGTGTCTACCTATGCCTCATGGAAGTACGGCAACCAAGGAGTTAAAGAAGGCACATTCATCCAGACCGGTAGGAGGGGCAGACCCAGGATCACAAGTGGCTGGAGGACTAAGCCAGGTGGCAGATTGTGAGGGGTGTGGTGTGCAAGGTGGCTGGCAGAACTGGGCAGTCCCAAATTCACATGCAGATAAACCAGGTGAAACTGGGGAGCGAGACAGATCTTACAACCCAGGGCTCCAGCTCGGGGAAATAAAACCTGAAAACATGGATTGAAAACACCTGTGGGGGTTGAGGTGCCGGGAGAGACTCCCAGCCTCACAGGAGAGTTTGTTGGAGAGACCCACAGGGTCCTAGAATGTACACAAGCCCACCCACATGGGAATCAGCACCAGAAGGGCCCAGTTTGCTTGGGGGAAATCTGGCAGAGAGCAGAGCAAGCTGCATTGTTTCCTCTTGGACCCTTCCCCTCATACAGTGTCAGAACCCAGCAACTGGGTTGCCCTGCTCTGGTGAACACCTAAGGCTCTGTCCCTCACTATGTAACAGGTGAGTCAAGACAAAAAAAATGTCTCCAATGAAAGAACAGATCAAAGCTCCAGAAAAAATACAACTAAGCAACACAGAGGTAGCCAACCTATCAGATGCATAGTTCAAAGCACCGGTGATCAGGATGCTCACAGAATTGGTTGAATTTGGTCACAAATTACATGAAAAAATGAAGTCTACGCTAAGTGAAATAAAGGAAAATGCACAGGGAACCAATAATGATGGGAAGGAAACTGGGACTGAAATCAATGGAGTGGACCAGAAGGAAGAAAGAAACAACCAAACAGAAAACAAGGAAGAAACAAGAATTCAAAAAAAAAAAAAAAAATGAGGAGAGGCTTAGGAACCTCCAGGACATCTTTAAATGTTCCAACATCTGAATTATAGGGGTACCAGAAGGGGAAGAGGGAGAGCAACAAGTGAAAAACTTATTTGAACAAATAATAAAGGAGAACTTCCCCAATCTGGCAAAGGAAATAAACTTCCAGGAAGTCCAGGAAGCTCAGAGAATCCCAAAGAAGTTGGATCCAAGGAGGAACACACCAAGGCACATCATAATTACATTACCCAAGATAAAAATTAAGCAGAGAATTAGAAGCAGCAAGAGATAAGGAGACAGTTACCTACAAAGGAGTTCCCATGAGACTGTCAACTGATTTCTCAAAAGAGACCTTCCAGGCAAGAAGGGGCTGGAAAGAAGTATTTCAAGTCATGAAAGGCAAGGACCTACATCCAAGGTTGCTCTATCCAGCAAAGGTTTCATTTAGAATGGAAGGGAAGATAAAGTGCTTCTCAGATAAGGTCAAGTTAAAGGAGTTCATCAGCACGAAGCCCTTATTATATGAAATGTTAAAGGGTTTTATCTAAGAAAAAGAAGAGAAAATATGAACAGTAAAAAGACAGCAAACTCACAGTTATTAACAACCACACCTAAAACAAAAGCAAACTAAGCAACCAAGTAGACCAGGAACAGAACCACAGAAATGGAGATCACATGGAGGGTTATCAACAGGGGAGTGGTTAGGGGAGAGAGGGGGAAAAGGAATAGAGAATAAGTAGCATAGATGGTAGGTAGAAAATAGACAGGGGGAGGGTAAGAATAGTATAGGAAATGTAGAAGCCAAAGAACTTATAAGGATGACACATGGACATGAACTAAAGCGGGGGAATGTAGGTGGGAGGTGGTGTGCAGGGTGGAGGGGAGTGAAGGGGAGAAAATGGGACAACTGTAATAGCATAATCAATAAAATACATATTTTTTAAAAAACTGGAAAAACATGGATACAGATTTTTTTCAGTTCTAAAGGAGAAGCAAAATTTGCACAGGCTGATAATGCTACCTGTAAAACTTGTTCAATTTAATACAGATGGGGAATCAATACCATTAGATAGGGAGGTCTCACAGAAAGTGGCTTCATGCTAAATTAAGCAAAGGCAGTACAAACTCTAATATGCAGGAAAGGCTCTCCAAGATTTGTTGTCCCAGCTGGTAGTAACCCCAAAGTTCCAATTTTTTAGGACAGTTTTGCTATAAATATTCTCTTGCATGTTAGGTACGTTAATGATTTTTTAAAATATTATTTATTTTTAGAGAGAGAGGAAGGGAGGAAGAAAGAGATAGAGAGAAACATCAATGCGTGGTTGCCTCTCGCACATCCCCTACCGGGGAACCTGGCCTTCAACCCAGCCATGTTTCCGGACTGGAAATCTAACCAGCCCTTTGGTTCACAGGCCAGCACTCAATCCACTGAGCCACACCAGCCAGGGCTACACAAATGATTTTTAGATAAAACCACATTACTCACTCTTGTTTTTAAAAATATGGCCATTATGTCTAATGGCATCAAGAGTTCTCATTTCTTCCCAGATATCACCAGCTACAATTTCCTCTTCTCTTCTTTCTCATCCTGAAAAACTCGATTTGGGTAGCAGAAGAACATGAGGACATAGCTCTTAATCTGGTTCATTTTGTGATGGCCCAGAGAAGAAATGCCACCTGTGAGGAGAAATGAGCTGTACGATTGCTAAAACACTATGAAGAAAATGGTGATAGTGATCAAACAGCTTACCAGTTTAGAAAGCTTATTTGTACCATCCTTATGCTAAGTGTTTTACAGGCATTATTTGATTTAATCTTTCCAACAACTGCGTAGAGCTGTATTAATATTGGAGATAAGAAAGCTGAGGCTTAGAAAGGTTAAAACAACTTTTCTAAAGTCATCCCATTAATAAATGGAAGAAGCAGAATTCTATGCACAACTGGCCTAACTCCAGAGAGTATATATACTGTGAACTACTAACTATCAAATGGATTATCGGTGATCTAATATATTGCCAAGAAATGTCCCTGCGGGTTGCATGAATGACCTTATTCCATAGGCATCTTATCCATTTTACTCTATGTTATTTTGTCACTCTGTCCCCTTTGTCTGAAGCTGAGCTTGCTGTGGTAAGAAAAAAAAATAACACAATAACTTACAATAGTTTCTTTGACAGGGACTGTGGTTTAGAGTTCTAGTAAGCAGAGTAGGCAAATAAAACATGGGACATCTTATTGAGGCCCAAGTTCAAGCAGTGCTGCTGCAGAGAGCCAACAAAGCAAAATGGTTCCTGGCCCTGGTGGGAAAGAGCAGGAAGCAGCCTTTCAACAAAGCTCCTGAGCAGACAAAAGATGGGGAAGCTCTGTGCTAGCACCCATCTCTCCCAACAGCAGTCGTCAATCATCCCTTTGCTAGGGTGTATAGAGGACTCATGTGCATCAGATGCCACAGCAAGGAAACAGAACTGTATTCAACATGAACAACATGGATCTTAAAATTCATTTCTACAAGGACCAGGAACTTTACTATGGTTTTAGTGTCAGGACCTACCATTAAAATAAACTGATGTCAGTGAAATAGTTTTCAGTGCTTGAACTGCCAGGATCTCTATGATCCAGTGCTCCTCTTCCCACCAACCAACACAGTAAAAGGTAGTTTCTTAATATAAGAAGCTCGTGATTTCAAATTAAAACTGTGTGCAGTAGAACATGAGATCAAGAAAATGTTAGTTTTTTTCCCTTCTCAATAGCTCATGAAGCCTGCTTGCCATGCTATGAGCAACAATTCCAGAGTCTGGCAAGACCTTCTGGCTGACCTTTTGGCTCAGCTGGCCTCTACCCTTCCCTGTCCTGTGAGAAAATTTAAACAAAACAACCTGCTTTTGCCTGAATGACCCAGGTAACAACCTAGTTTAGCTTGAACTGCTTAGATATTTCAGCTAAAAATGACTTATTTCCATGACTCACCTGGATAACTGCCTTAGACTGCTGGCCCCCTTAGCAGTGTGGGCCAGCAGGTGTTAAATGCAAGTGTCAGTATAGACCTCACTGTTTTCAACTCCACAGAGCACTGGGACAGCTTTTCCAGGCCTAGCCAAATGCATCTGAGATTCACTTTCTGCCCCTGAACCTCCTTTTAAAAGGATCATCTATGATATATGACAAAGAAGCCCCTGCTATCTTGGAAGGACAATTTTCTTGTATGCTTGTGTGTAGCTTTGTGGTTTTGAAGAAAGACTAAATCAGCAAGTATTTCTTAAATATTTACTGGCTGAGCATTGTGGAGAATTCAAAGGGAGAGAAAGAGAAGATTTCTTCCTCAGAATCCAGCAGCTTAGGGAGACTGGCGTGTATGCCCATTTAGAAAGTTAGAAAGTGCTTATGCTTGTTGATGACCTATTTGGAAGTGTAATCAGAGTCAGAAAAGGACCAATCAGAGCTGGAGGACAAAATAGCTGGAGAAATCTGCAGGAGGGCTGGCCTTGATTACTTGATGTGTAGGTAGATTTGCCTCTCTTTTTTTCTTTTTTTGTAAATGTATTATTTTGCTATTTTTACAAAGTGTAGCCTGATAGCCCACGGTGGCACCATCACAGAGAGAGAGCTGTCTGTCTTATTTAGAGTGTAACTCGGAGTTCACGGTTTAACCAAGGAAAGATGGCTGGCAGGTTTCGCTGTAAAAATATTTGAGGTATTTACAAAAAAACCCACTATATACTTTACTTTTATGACTGAGTTTTTCAGATGTGTTTAAGAACACGAAATAAATAGAAAACACATATAGGGGAGAAAAACCTGCCTCGTGTGGCAGGTTATTTATATGTAGAAAGATACTTAGTACCTCAGCTTCAATTTTAAATTTCAGTAGTTGTGATTTGTTTTCATGAAGTAAAAAAGCGAAACAAAGCAATATTTTCTGTTTTTCACCCCTCCCAGGATTTAAAAATTTAAGTGGTGGGACAAAGTTGCTTTTTGCATGTTTTTTTTTTTAATTAAATAGAGATTTGGACTTTGATGTAAAAGCTTGCTATTTCTATGCTTACACAATTTACATTCTCTGGCATGGAACTTTTAGGTTTGAGATAAATGTCATGAACGTGATTTTGAAGGTCAGGTTGGTGAACCACCAAAAATGTCTGACAGCTCCAGAAGTGGGTATTTGCATGTGGCTCGTGGCATTGTACGCTCTGCTGTGACTAAGTCAGGTTGAATAAGTGGAACAGTGTGAACTGAACCTCAATAGAAATTGGCATTTGACCTCAGAGGTCTTTTTGCCGTTTTATCCTCCATCCCCTCCTGCCTCCCACCAGTGGGAAGAACAACCATAAACGTTCGCTGGCTTTTTGCAGGAACACTTGGCCTCATTTCTGTGTAATATCTGTTTATACATGAATCAACCCAAAATTAACTTTGGGGACAGCAGGATATTCCTGACCTTGTGAATTCAAGTATGAAATGAACTGGAACATAGGATTAACCAGGCTTCTTGGTAATTGGGTTGTTCTATTTAGTTGAATTTCTGGTTATTTAAGAATGAGTTCCATGACTATATTCTGTTTGAAACTTTATTACTGAATAGGCCTTCTAAAATGTATTAGTGAGCTTTCTTGTGATTGGAATTATGGTGTTTAATGCTGCTTGAACTTTTTTGGATGAATCTGGCTTTACAACATCCTTGGATCATCACCCAAAACATGAATAATCTAAAGACACTAACCTGAGTGTAGAAGGAAAACAAGACTAGGTGCTGAGGGCTAGAATGAGACCAATGGGATGGGATGGGGTGGCATGGGCAGGGAGCAGTCTGCTTTGGTTAACTGGGGTTGCACTTCAGGTTCATTTCCTGATAACTGGCAATAAGCTTTCAATAATATACTGTTGTAATTTTTATTTTAATTTTTAATTAAATTTGTTGGGGTGCCACTGCTTAATAAGATTTTATAGGTTTCAAGTGTACAATTATATGATACATCATCTGTATACTGTTATTTAAGCTAAATTTTAATTTAAAAAACCCTGTGAAAATTTGTCATAGATTTCAGGAGATCATCTCTTTTAAAAAGTGGAATAACTTTTCTTCTGTTATGAAACCTTTTTTGGTAAAAGGAAACCACATGCAAAGTTGGTGAAAAGAACCTGGAAAACAACTATGAAATCAGCTTAATATTATATCTGGGACATTTGAGCATTTTCCTAAAAGTAGAAAATGCCACCAGTTTTCACAGCCTCACGCTGTTGTTTGCAGGCAGAAAAAATGGAGGAATCTGCAGCCTGAGCTCCCCTCTTGTCACTAACCTTTGATTTGCAGGTTGGCATAAGCACTAGAATAAACAAAGCTGCTGAACTGTGTGCTCTTTTAGCAGACAGAAATGGTTAGCTTCAGGGAACAGCAAAATGGATGCAGGGCACTCTTAAGAGATTATTTGTAAATCCAGATATATGTCAGACTATCAGAATAATTAAACTTTCAGTGAAATTGGTGAGAGAAAAGGGAAGGCTTTGTTTGCATTTGTTGAAGTCCGGTGTGTAACTCTATGCAGAGTTTTAAAAGCCATTCAGCAAGGGGCCCCAAAGTGTCTACCATGAATAAACGCTGAGAAGAAATGTGATTTTTAAAAAATTGAGATATCTGTGTCCCCTATAACATTGCCATTCTGTTCGTCTGTTAATTATGGGAAACATCCCCTACCTCTGCTAAACGGCATGCTTTCTTTAAAGGCACTCGAAAAGTGTTGGAAGCTAATGAGATTAAGGCATTCTTTACACAAGTTAAGTGCAGACTAGTAACGTGGAATTCATACAGAGATAAAGAACTAGAAGGATAAAGGGACATAGAGTGGCTGAGGGGCCAGAGCACTGATGCTGGGGGCAGACAGACCTGAGATTGTCAATCAGTTGTGCAACTTCCTCACTGTGCGACCTTGGGCCAGTTACAGAATTGTAGTGAACTGCAGTTTTCTTCCCATGTAAAAAGGTTCTAATGACTGAAATCATTTTTTTTTACAACTCTACATTTTAAATACGTGATAGGGTAACTGGTATTTCTTTTAATTTCTCTATGTGGTTCTTAAATTAAAGTAAATTGTAAGATGTTTAAAGTATACAATGTGATGACTTTGTACATGTATGCACTGTAAAAACATCCCCCCACTGAGTTACTTAACACATCCATCACCTTTTATATTCACTTTTTTGTGTGAGAACATTAAAGTTCTACTCTCTTATACAATATATTGTCATCAACTATCGTCACCTAGCTATACATTAAATCCTTAGACCTTATTCATCTTATAATTGAAAGCTTGTATTGTTTTACCAACTTCTTCTTATTTACCCCATCCCCAGTCCCTGACAACTACTTTTCTACCCTCTGTACCTGTGAATGTGACTTTACTTTTTTAAGGTTCTACATATAAGTGATACCATTCGTCTTTCTGTCTGTGTTTCACTTAGCATAATGACTTCTAAGTTTATCCATGTTGTTGCTGGTGGTGGGACTTCCTTCTTTTGTAAGGATGGATGATATTCCATTGTGTACACACACCACTTTTTATTTACTCATTCGTCTCTTGATGGACACTTAGGTTGTTTCCATACCTTGACTATTATCAATAATGCCATGATGAATATGGGGAGTACAGTTTTTTCCTTAGGTAATGGTTTTCTTTCTTTTTTCTTTTTTTAATATATTTTATTGATTATGCTATTACAGTTGTCCCATTTCTCCCCCATCATTCCCCTCCACCCTGCACACCCTCTCCCACCCACATATCCCCCCTTTAGTTCATGTCCATGTGTCATAAGTTCTTTAGCTTCTACATTTCCCACACTATTCTTGCCCTCCCCATCTATTTTCTACCCACCATCTATGCTACTTATTCTCTGTACCTTTTCCCCCCTCTCCTCCTCCCACACCCCTGTTGCTAACCCTCCATATGATCTCCATTTCTGTGGTTCTGTTCCTGTTCTAGTTGTTTGCTTTTGTTTTAGGTGTGGTTGTTAATATCTATGTTTGCTGTCTTTTTACTGTCGTATTTTTTATCTTCTTTTTCTTAGATAAGTCCCTTTAACATTTCATATAATAAAGGCTTGGTAATGATGAACTCCTTGAACTTGACCTTATCTGAGAAGCACTTTATCTTCCCTTCCATTGTTTCTTTATAATATTCCTGTTATGCAAATGAGGGAATCAAGTTCCCAAAAGACTATGTGATCTGTCACAAGTAGAATTCTAAGCTGGGACACCCATTCACTCAGTTATTAATTCACCCATCAGGCCATAAACATGGTGACACTGAGAGAGCTGCAGCATCCAGACCAGACAGAAACAAGTCTTAGCTGACATCTTCCCGCCGTCGGCCCACGGCTTCTTCATTGTATCTTCGATAACAAAAATTTTGTTAGGCTGAGGCCAAAAGCAGGAGACATTTAGAATTTTTTTTTAAGAATTTTATTACAAATGAAAAGTGAAACATTTTTTGATAGCATATTCTGGAAAGATAGAGTTAATCAGAGCAGTTATTTGTTGAGAAGGCAGAATTTGGATAAAAGCTCTGAGACTATAAAACATGAAGTAAAAAAATGTGAATCAAAAAACAGGAAGCAAATTGTAGTCACAAAAGTTTAGCTTTATCATAGCTGCTCCAGAAAAGATGCTGTAACTTGTGTTCAAGTCATGAATATTTATTTAGTTTCCTCAGGTTCTAGGTACTCTGGCCATAAATGGGGGTGGGGGTTGGAACCAGAGACACGGTGGTGATAAGAAACACAGAAGGAGCATCAGCGGCCGAGCAGATGTAGACTATGACTTGAAGAAACATATCTAGTTGGGATAATAAAACATTTTCCAAAGTGATCCAAGGGGGAAAAATTGGCACAATTGTAATAGCATAACCAATAAAATATAATTTTAAAAAAGAACATTCCTAAAGCAACTGGTTAAGTGCAAATTGATAATGCATTAAATATAAAGGGGGATGTACAATCTGGGAAATAATAAGCATTAATTCATAAGTTCCTTTGTCCATTTTGTGTGGGAAAAGTCACTAAAGTTTCCACGGTCCAGTCAACCCATTTATAAAAGAGTAAGAAGTGGCCAAATTTTGTCACTTTTATGGTTGAGACATACATCTCAAGATACTATGTCTAATTTCTAACATTATCAATCTGTCTCTTTTGTTATCCTCACCTTCAGTTTCCCAAACACACACACACACACACACACACACACACACACACACATTTGAATGTGACTTAATGGGAGAAATGAACAACCATATTAACCAACTGATGAGTTATTGGAACCTTTATATTGAATCTCAATGGGAATTAGAGATTCCTTAATTTTCCTTTGATTCTACCATCACATGCAGAATAAGCTAGGGTCTTTAGATGAGGAGTTACCAATATGTAGCAAAACAGGAGGGAAGGAGTAGTGATAAAGAATTTTCTACTATTAGTTTTGTTAAAGAGCTGGTCTGATTAGAAGCTAACATTAGACTGAACCCTTCTAGGTAAAATACAGCATTCTGACATATTTAGCCATTCTTTTAAACATGCAGCAAATATAGATTGACATACCCAAATCCCATTTTGCATTATAAAGTGGTGGTTAAGGTTAGTGAAACACTTGTGGAGAGGTGCCTGCAACAATAGGTGAAGATGTGAATTGCTTGAAACAATTTCCTCTTGAGATTGCCAGATCTACTTTGGGACTGGATTTATTAACGTAAGTATCCAAGCTGTACCTTGGAAGCCCCTTGAGGTTTACTTGCCTGCAGCTATTTATTAGTTATTTAGTTATGAACTGGTAATGTCAGGCATATATAAAAAAATTGAGTTGCTCTCCTGTTAAAATAGAAAAGCAAGCTCTTGGTTAAATTCAAAGACATATATAAGTGAGTTATTTCTCCTGAACTGAGTAGTTCCTTTAAAATATTCCAGAACAGGTGGGTTATTGATGTTTAAAACTAACTGTGTGTGTGTGTGTTGTGTGTGGTTAGTTAGTTTTCCTAACATCTTCTATTTTTTTCCTCAAAAACTCTCTCCCACTCCTCCTGACTCCACTATCGCTCCACCGTTTTTCTTGAAACAGAAGCATAGGCAGACCCACAAAAACTATTTTTCATCTCTTGCCAAAACCTGATCATTTTCTTAACTGAGTTGGGTAGCCATTTATGTTAGATGCTTTTTAACTAGTTGTATAGCTCATTCAACTTTTTCCCCTTGGTTTTATTGTTTGTTGACAGGAGTTGGATTAGATATTTAAGCAGGTTCAGCATTCTATGCCTGCATAAAATGACAAATTTTTGAATTACTCATTTCGATGTGCCATAAAGAGTGTAGGAATGGGAAACTGCGAGAGTGCCCAGTAAGCTTCTGTGTCCAGTGTAATTATGCCCCTTTGCCTGCCATCACTCTAGCTGATGGGCAAAGAGTAGGCATTGGATTTCTTTTAACATTCCTTTGGTCTTCAGTCCTGGTTATCTAGACATGTGATGACCAGCATAGACTGCCTTAATAGCAGACTGTCTTCAATTTGGAAAATCTGATTGAGTCACCCTTGTGCATAGTAGAGTGAGAGAATTGTTGTTTCAATGGTTTTAATCTATGAATGTAGATGCTCAGGCACTATTAATACAATTGTCATAGGATAAAAATAGTGTGTGTCTTCTAACAATGCAGGATGGGGCAAAGTTGGTTTACTGTTGTTGGTATGAAAAAACTATACAATAATAAATAAATAATAATATAAGAATAAACTCTGTTCTGTGTACTCACAACTCTGAACCTACTTTTGCCCCACTCTGTACTGTAGTGGGTGATGGTAATTTGAAACTTGTCCAAAGTCACAGTCTGGTAAGTCTAAGAGCTAGCGCTACCTCCCAGGCCTCTTATGGTAATACTTTCCGAAACCTTTTATGGCCTTTTTATGGACGTCTTCACTATCTTTTCTGTGCCCTCATGGCGTTTTGTTCTTATTGCTGGTACATAACATGACATTGATTTTGGGATGCTAAGCCCCTAGGATGATTCCTGGTACATACTACTTACTCTAAAACTAGTTTATCAGTTGCATGTTTAAATGCATATATGTGTGTCCACTCAAGGGGCTGTGAGCTCCTTAAATAATGGACCGGATCTCGTACATTGTTATCTACGGGTGTTTGAACTGTGCCTGATAGTTTGATGGTAGTCAACAAATATTTGTTGAATTGAACTAGATTCTAACCGAATGTAGTTCGAGGTAATTTGTATCTCATCACCCCATATCATGGCTCCCTTTTCTATGTCCTTTCTCCTTCTTCTCCCCTTTGTTTCTATTTCCCTCCATCTTTCTTTTTCCTTTTCTAGCTTTTTACTTTAATGACTTATATACATCCTTTCCCATGACTCTTCTATTTGCTTGTTTTCCTGAGGGGTTGGTAAAAATGTCTGTAGACAAAATTCATGGTGCAAGTTATAAAGTTGCTGTGAAACAAGGTGATCTAAGCTGTATGGCAGACTCACCATTTTGTATATGTGCAGTGTTATTTAGGGAGTAAGGGGTATAACGGCTTACAACCTTGGGGTGAAGTGATGAGGAACATGATTGATTCCTTAATGCCTTTTGCTGTGTAAAACCTGGCAAAGAAAGCGACATTGACAGGAAACATTCAAAACACCAGATGCTGTTTATTAGTGATTTAACATTTAATGCCGATGACTAAGGTTCAAGCATTCCAAAGTCCAGGTTGCCTTCAGACCCATTTTCTGTGAATAGGCCTAATGGATAGTTGTGGCTATTTTTTTTTTTTTAATCTTGTGAGATTGTATTTGATTATGCTTAAAAGCTCAATTATTGTTTATTGGAAGTAAAGGGGCCTGAGCTTTTAATGAACAGTTCTGCCTCATCATTATGTGATTGAACATGGTCCCATCTTATGGCTCTCAATCTTGCAGTGGGTTTGAAAACATGAAAATTGCATAAGTGCTATTGCATCTGCTTGTCTGGTCTCTTCTTAGGTTCTTACAATCAGAATTCTTATTTTTCCTTGTTGTGGACCGTTCAGCCTGGTTTCAGGAGCTGTAACCCTCACCCCATGGTGGGCTGTGTAAGAGCCAAGCGACCCACTTCATCTGGGTCTGTTCTGTCACAAGAACGTGACCTATTAAGGAGACAAAGCTTATCTCCCTGGCAGGAATGCTGCTTCTGCCTCACCCATCTCTGGCCCCAGTGCTTGGTTGGCAGTCAATGACGGGTAAGACTCCTCATGGGAGGGGCAACCTAAGCCAGACATGACCACTTGGGAGGCCTCATGGAAGGACTCGGGGGGTTGCAGCAAAGAGGATATGATGGACCCTCGCCACCCCCCCCCCCCCCCCGGCTATTCTGACATAGCCCGAGTCCTCATTTCCATCTGGGAGATGTCTCCTGCTTCCTAATTAGCTTAAAGCCTGAAACTGTGGGGGCGAGTGGTGCAGCCCTGTGCTGGCCAAGATGGCTCCCTGGGTGATCAGGCATAAGAAAGAATTCCTAAAGCCCTGTGAAACCTGCTTTGCTAAGAGTGCTCTCTCCCTTAGGTGATAAGTGTCCAAGGAGGAAATGAGTATGTCTCCCAAAGTTTGGCAACCCCCTTTCCTGACAAACACTGGCTCGGATTAAGCCCTCAGATTGCTTTGAAATGTTAACCATTGTTTGATCCTTGTCGCCTGACATACCTGTATTCCCGTGTATTTGAGCCCAATAAAAGCCTAGTGAGGATGGGGCTCTGGGTCATTCTCCTCTGAGAGTTTGAATCCTTTCCTCCCCAAGCAGAAAATGTCTTGGTAGTTTTTATTTTCATCCATGACGGAGGGATAGGGCTCTGCGGGCGGAGCCCCCCCCCAACATCTGGCGCCCAGGACAGGGTCCCCTGCATTTCCTATCTCTTTCTCATGGGCTCAATCATTTCCCTTGGAGGCCTTGACTGATTATTTTTTAAATTATAAATCCTGTGGATTTCTATCTCACTTATCTATAGTTTACCTGCTCTCTTTTTATGCTCTCTGGTTTTCTGAACTGCTCCACTAAGTATGGAAAATATTCATTAGTTTTAGCAGACCCTTTCTTATTACTGGATCCCAGCTTCAATTTCTCTCTTTAAATGTCTAACTTTTTTTTTAGGTGTAATATTTTTTAAATTAATTAATTATTTTTTTAATCAGTATTTTTTTAATTGTTGATCTTGTACAGTTTTCTGTCTTTTACTCCCCCCCAGCCCACTGCCCCAGCCCTTTCCACCTCCCTCCCATATCCACCCCCCATAGTTTTTGTCCATGTGTCCTTTATACTTGTTGCTCCAAACCCTTCCCCTTTTCCCCTGAAATTCCCTCCCCTCTCCCCTCTGGTCACTGTCAGACTGTTCTCAATTTCAGTGTCTTTGGTTATATTATGCTTATTTGTTTGTTTTGTTGATTAGGTTCCTGTTAAAGGTGAGATCATATGGTATTTGTCTTTCACTGCCTGGCTTATTTTGCTTAGCATGATGCTCTCCAGCATAAATGTCTAACTTTGTTTCATAGCTATATCAGTTTAACAGCTCTCTGAAAGTTGATGTTAGAGGAAACCTCTGAGAAAAAAAAGCACAGAGACTACATAAATTCTAAAAAATAATAAGCACCATAATTTTATGTAATTTTTACTGCAATGGCTTGTATATTATCTAAGATCGCTAACTGGAACTGACTTTCAGTTTTTCCTGTTTTCTCTAATTTATCACATAACACTGGAGTGATTAGCTCACTCACTTACTGGATTCCAGTAGTGGACGTTTTCTAATATTGAAAGGCCAGATCTTGATAATCCCTAGTATAGATCAGTATTCTAACTGCCGACAAGATGAGACCTATGTAATTAATGTCCTACTTATGTCATAAATTCCCTTACTCACTTTCAAATCTTTTGGAAATATCCATTTAATAGAATTTTTGTCATATAACTTAAGAATGTTTGGCTTGGAAGGGACCTCAGAAATAATATAGTCTTAGATCTTGGATTTATTTATAAGAATCTAAGTGGAAAAATTATATATTTTTCAAAGTCATCTAGTGGCTCAGAGGCAGAGTGGGTCTCAATTTTGGCTTTGCATTAGAGTATCTCTGGAAAGCTTTAAAATAAGGCTCGTGTCTGAGCTCCACCCCAGAGAATTTGATTTAATTGCTCTGGGGTGGGCTTGGACATTGTGATCTAAAAAAACAAATTTTTTTCTGGTATGTGATTGTAATGGACAATTCTAATGGACAATTCAGTAGCCAAGTAGTTCAGAGCTCAGGACTAGAAGGCAAAAAGACCTTGCTTACTTATCCTATCTAAACCTCATTTTGCTCATCTTTAAGATGGGGTAATATGTTACCTACCTTACAGCTTTATAGTGACAGTTGAATAACAACACACGTTGGGGCTCCGCATTGGCAGTGCTACAGTTTACAGTTACAATCCTCAGTGCCACCTCACCTGCTTCCACAATTCTTTCTGACCCTTTTCTTTCTCACACTATGGTCGCCTGCTTCTTTCAGTGTTCTCCACATGCTGTTAGAACTGTGGAGCTCAAAACATGATAGGACTTTCCATTTGTCCATAGTGTACATCCACCTTAGTTTCCTAAAGATTCTGATCAGAAACTTGTGCTCAAAGGTACTTTTTATAGCTTCTAAACCCTGAAATATGCTTGCCTGCTTTTGCATGGCTGACTTAATTTATGGTGGTAATAAATCAGAAGTCTTCTTGCATCCCCCTCTGCTCTCATTCCTGGACTAGAATAGGTGCTTATGCTTCATGTTCTTGTGATTCTGGAATATCATCTATTACTGTATTTTATATTTTTGGTGACTTGATTATCTTTCTCACTACATTTGATGTTCCCCCAGGACAGGGCCAATATATACAGATTCTGCTCACCATTGTACTCTCAAAGGCTAGCACAGCCTATCACCTATGAGACATGCATTGAATTTTTTTAAAATGTGGAAAGAAGTTATCAAATGCCAAGAATTTAGGTTGAATATTTTTTGTGGCAACATTATATGGAAAGAGTAAAAAATAAAAGGAGTGGAATATCTGCTAGTTGCCTTCAGATCCATAGAGAAGTTCCCCTTATCATAAAAATGTTTGACTAGGAAACTGGTGTGAAGGAGACACAGAGTGACAGACTTCAATTTTTGTTTTCACTATTACAAAATAGCTGATT
Organism: Glossophaga mutica; assembly: GCA_039655065.1. NCBI lineage: Eukaryota > Metazoa > Chordata > Mammalia > Chiroptera > Phyllostomidae > Glossophaga > Glossophaga mutica. The sequence continues at coordinate 84,863,449 of CM077304.1, forward strand.
CTTGTCTGTGTCACTAAGGAATCTCCAGTCTTTACCTTTCTCTGTGCATTTCTGAGAGAATCTCTATCCTAAGCAACAGGTAAAAAGTTCTGCTATTCTGAAAGTAATCACCATTTCAGCCCTATGCTAGGGAGGCCTTGATTAGGTAAAGAGTTGTTATTCTTTTTTTTTTTTTTTTTTTGAAATACCCAGTATGCTTTTTACCTTTATTTTTTTTTTAATCAGTATTTTTTAATTGTTGATATTGTACAGTTTTCTGTCTTTTACCCCGCCCCAGCCCACCACCCCAGCCCTCCCCACCTTCCTCCCATTTCCACCCCCCCATAGTTTTTGTCCATGAGTCCTTTATACTTGTTGCTCTAAACCGTTCCCCTTTTCCCCTGAAATTCCCTCCCCTCCCACTCTGGACACTGTCAGACTGTTCTCAAATTCAGTGTCTTTGTTTATATTATGCTTGTTTGTTTGTTTTGTTGATTAGCTTCCTGTTAAAGGTGAGATCTTATGGTATTTGTCTTTCACCACCTGGTTTATTTCGCTTAGCATAATGCTCTCCATTTCCATCCATGCTGTTGCGAAATGTAGGAGCTCCTTCTTTCTTTCTGCTGCGTAAAATTCCATTGTGTAAATGTACCATAATTTTTGATCCATTCATTTACTGATGGGCACCTAGGTTGCTTACAACATCTGGCTGTTATAAATTGTGCTGCGATGAACATTGGGGTGCATAGGTTCTTTTGGATTGGTGTTTCAGGGTTCTTAGGATATAATCCAAGCAGTGGAATTGCTGGGTCAAAAGGTATGTCTATTTTTAGTTTTCTTAGAAAATTCCATACTGTTTTCCATAGTGGTTGTACCAATCTGCAATCCCAAGGAGTTGTTATTCTTAAACACTAAAGTGAGTGAAGTCTAAACGCTGTGGAATTAAGCCATGAAATTTTAAGGGACTTTTGAAATCAATCTTTTGTTTCTGGAGAAACAGACATATTTGCCATTTAACAGTCTCAAATTCTAATTCATACCTGACGAATGAACAGATGACATTTTGTTTTCCTCTATTAGAACTTAGAGAAGGAAATTGCAATATGATAAATTTTAAAATAAAATAGACCCCAAAGAAAAAATGCAAAAGGATTAAAAAAAGTTTTAGTTCATCACAAGGAAAATAATTAGAGAAATAATCCCTCTGGGGTTTTAAGTGCTATATATTAGTAAAATGTTGTATCAGAATGTCTTGGAGTACTGAATTATTTGTGGTCCAGTCTCAATAAGATGGAGCTGGAAATCTCTGTGTTTACCTTCTCTGTTTTAAAGCAACATTTTTGTTTATTTACCTCAGTTTAATAATATTCTTTAGGCTACTGTTGGTAAACTAATAATAAACTATATTTTCTGTCACTTGGTGGGCAACAAATTTGCTCTGGTATTAGTGAAGAATTGGTACAAAGAATGTGCTTAATTTTGTCTGCAAAATATTTTTCCCATGAAAATATTCATACAGTGGAAGCTAGAGGACAGCTGAAGCTTTGAGTTCTGTTCTTACTCTGTCAGGATTTCATTAGGTTTTGACTTAACTTCCATTGTCCTCTACCATTTTTAAGATGTGTAAAATTAATTTGAAGACATTCAATGAAAAGAGGCTGTTTAAAAAATACATTTGAAAGTGAAAAATAGTGATATTCAACAACTTAATGAACCTGGAAGCATTTTATGGTGTGTATAAGTTGGAATAGGCTGGGCTGTGCTGCAGTAACAAATGATCCTCAAATATCACTTACTTACAACAAAGGCTTATTTCTACTCACTGATGGTGGTCTGTGTTCCTACTTTGCTGTTATCCTTTCTTGGTGATTCAGGCTCTCTTCTGGAACATTGTCATTTGCAATGGGAGCGGCAAGGAGTACATGGCAATATGCGGTGTCTCCTAAAGCTTCTGCGTGGAACTGACATTCATAACACCCTTCCACTGGACAAAAAAGATCACATGGCCATATTTGAGTCTACCAAGATGATGTGGTACCATTCTAATAGAAACTGACAGGAGTTGAAAATAAATATTGGTGACCAGTCCCAAGACCTCAGGTACCCCCAAGGGTCTCAGTTTCAAATCTAGTATCAAATGTTATTATTAAAATATATTTATTACCCCTTACTTTGTGCTGATGTAGAAGGCCTGGAATTTATAAAAGTGTACATAAGGCTTGCTTATTTAGCCGGTAGGTGGCACCTTGCTGGACCCTGTCTCCAGGGTTATCTATGGTAATCATAAACATGTGGACAGGGTGAGGCTGCCAACTAGAAAACCCTGGCAAAAAATGAGCCAGAAAAATTGGTAAATGTGCATCTTAATTCTGTCTTAGCAGTGATGCAGATATTAAGGAGGGAATGAATTTAAATTGGTGGAAGAAAATAGGACATTTTATAAATAAAGACTCAAATTGACTGGATATAAAATCTAACTAAAAATCCACAAGATCTTGGACAGTCAGGAAAAGAAAAGTCAGATTTATTGAACTGCTGTGTTATAGTAGAGTTTACTATTTCTTTTAAAAATTGACATTCCCCTTCCCCATTAATCCCTTCTCATGCCATTGTACATTCTTCCCCCCTCTCTTTCCAGGAAGCATTTAAAGTTTTTTAGCAGTCTGCAACCAGTAATCTTGCTTCTATTTTTAGGGTTTTAAATCCTGGCTTCAAAGGTGCTCAGGCAGTAGACTGAGAAGGCTGTGGGAGTGTGGAGGAACAGCCTCCTGCAGCTGTATGACAAAGCAGTCTGTTCATTCTGGAGAAGAGTTAAGAAAGTAGAGATGCATAATTCATTTCACATACATTTCTCTTCTAGACCCCTCCTCAAACATAAAAGGAAGAACCTTATTTCCTTCCACCACACCCCCACCACCAGCTCCAGCATTTGGCAGTTCTATGGTCTCTGCCCTTGGGAGGTGGAGCTAACCAATACTACATGTTGTGATTCTGAAGTGGGGTTAAATTTGGTTCACCGCAAGCAATTGTATTGTTGGGATTTTGCTTATGCCTCATCATAATCTGGTCATACTCACTGATATATCAGCCATATAGGCATTGCACCCACACTGAATGGGTAGGAGAAAGTTGGGGAAAGCCCCAATCACTTGACACATCTGAGTCACTTGACTCAGATGAGGCACTTCCGCTTTTATCAGCCAGCAGCCTTCAAAGGCCAAACTGAAGTTGTCCGACTTTTTACTTCTGGAGTCGAAATGCAAGGTGCACTGCTTTGATTGCTTGGAAGGCAAGCCCTGTTTTGGGTGCAAAATTTGCTGTATATTGGATATGTATTTACACTAGTCCTCTGCTGGAATTTCTTCTCTTGGGTACTGATTTGGCAAGAAGGACAAGCAGGCTTAATTTTTTGTCGCATTTAAGGGGTCTCTGGGTTTATGTACCTAAAGTGAATGATATTGAATCATTCTATTTTCAGTTTATTTAAAAGAGAAAAATTAACCAGTATGTTAATGTGTTTGACATTAAAACTTCATCAAGGGACTAGAACAGAACACATTTGCGTGGCCTCAGGTAGCAATGGTAGAAAGATGAATTCATTGGTGGAAAGATGAACTCATTAGTAAACAAAGAGTCTAAAATAAAAATAATCATGAAAATGCATGTCCAAACTGTTTAATATGGATAAAATGTCTTATTTCTAATTAAGAAAAGTTTAAACTTAAATACTCTAAAATTCCATATACTCAATCATTACACTTTTCACAATGTTATACAGGTGTATTATCTCTTACTAGATTGTAAACTCATCAGAATACAAATTTTTGTTGATACTTTTTATTTTAATATGATTATTGTACCATATTCAATAAACATTTGATAAGAGAATATTTTCCTAAAAGTACACTTTTGGAGCCAGACACAGTTTTGGGTGTACTCTTCGTCTTTGATATTTGGGGTTTGTATACCATGTGTAAGTATGTATCTTAAAGACAGTTCATCAGAAATCCTAGTCCTTCAGCTTTATTACTAAATTTGGACATCAAGATCATAATTATATAGTTTTCTATTTCTGGAGAAAATCCTAGTCTACACTGAAGGTAAAATCTTAGATAAAATATAATCCTAATAAAAACTCATGCCAAATTTTAGTATGACTAGAAATACTTCTCTAGTCCAACAAATTGTCTGCTTTTTTATAAAATGACATTTGGTATTAAAAACAGCTAATGTTTATAAAGTGTTTCCTATGAGTCACGTATTATTCTACATAATTTTAACATTTAATTCTCAAAATATTCCCATTATGTTGATGCTGTAATATCCTTAGGTTACAAATGAGAAAACTGAGGCAAGGAAAGATTGGTTAATTTCATTATGGTCTCACACTTGGTGTTTGGGAGTTCAGAAATTAAAACCCAGCAGTGTGAATTCTGGCATATAAACAATGTACTACCTCCTCTTCATTACAATATTCTAGAACAATCAAAGAAACCAAGGCAAATCTTTGATGTTAATTTTCCCTCATTAACACTTGCATTTAGGTTTTTGAGTTCTAGTATACTGAAATATTAGTTTTGGGCCTAAGATAAGAACATACATGGTTGCCTTTTCAATATTCTGAGGCAATGTTCTTAGTGACAGGTGGCAATGAGTATGTATTTGTGGTTAGAGAGGTCTTTGCTCATCATTTCATTGTGAATATAGCTCCATTGAACACCACCATGGTAAGGAAAGTCCTGATCCATAAATAGGTACATTGAAAGTGATGATCTGCAATTAAAAATGAACTGTGTGGTTTGTACTAGTAACTCCAGTGTAAGGTTTTTTTATTTGTTGAACATAAGGGCTTTTTCTACGATCAAAATATTTTAAGGCACCTCATGTATGATAATAATTAAATATTTAAGTTATCTGTGTATTACATAATTTCTTTAATATTTTTATGAAAAGCTAATAATTTATGGATATCAAAATGATTATGGCATCAAAAACCTGATTTTTTTAGGCACTCTAGAGAGAAAACCGAAAAAACTAGTGTGTTGCGGTGTGCTCACAGAAGGCCGCTCCAGTACCAGGGCACGTTCAGCTGCTGCCAATTTCCATAGTGATCCCTGGTTAAGACACTCACTAGATGGGAGCAGGGATTGACTCAAGTCTTATGGGACCTGAAGCACACAACACTGAGGCAGGACTGTCTTTAAAAGACAGAACACAAATTATGACTATAAGTGACAATGTAGCTCCTTGGCCTTGGACAGGTATATATACAAGTAAACAGGGTCCCTAAAGATTCTGCTTTACCGGTTTCAGGGTAAATTCACACCTGTAGATTAAGAGTGTGGAAATGAGTCATCGTTGAGGATGCCAAAATTATCTGTCATGGTTCCAGTTCTTGAAGTTGAAAGGTAGCCTGTGTACAACATGCTAAAGCCTTCAGTGAATGTTAGGGAATGAATGAATGGGAGTACTCCACATGGAAAGAATAAGGAAGGGAGAGAGGAAAATAAGAGCTAATATCTACCATGTTCTTAGTATGTGTCAGACACTATTCTAAGTACTGTATTAACTTATTTAACCTTCATTACAGACAATGAGACAATGATTTTACTTTTCAGATCAGAAACAAGTATAGAGAGGAGATTTAGTAACTTGTCCAAGACTACACAGCTAGGAAATTGTTGAGCAGTCTTGAGCCCTGGCCTCTGGGGCCCTGAGTCCATATCCTTAACAACTATACATGCGACAATAGTATAAACTTTTACAACAAGCCAAGAAGAGAATATTGACCATGGAGGTATGGGACTAAGCTCCTATAGACTGCCATAGGGAGCAGGAAGAAAATTGTTTAACATATATTGGAGGGAAAGGAAAAGCAGTATCCTCAGTTCACTCTCTGGTTTTCACACTACCTTACAGCACAGGTAGGAACTTATTTATTTGTTTTGGCATTACATGGACAAAGTTGCTTTTAACTTGCTTTGCTTTAATGCAAAAAAACAAAAACAAAACCAAAAAAACTGGAGAGTCACCTTGGATATCCTTAGATGGGTTATTAATTTTTGAGGCATTGGAAAACTTTTCCATTTTCTGAATATGAAAGTGCAGTGGTATGTAAATTTTTCTTGGGAGGTAAATATTGTGTCCAGAATTAGTAGAAAAAGCAAGTAAGTTTACTATTGAAAAAGTAAAACCAAAAAGATTTTGTGTCTTTCTCTGCTCTGAGGGGATCTTGAGATGGGGAGATTATTCCAAATCATCCAGGTAGGCCCTAAATGCCATCACATGTATTCTTCTGAGGGGGAACTGGAGGAAGATTTGATACACACATACAGAAGAGGAGGAAGTGATGTGACCACAAGGGCAGAAATTGGAGTGAAGCCACCACAAGCCAAATGCTGGCAGCCACCACAAGTTGGAAATGGAAAGGAATGGATTTTCCTCTAGAGCTGCTGGAGGGAGCATGGTTTAGACACCTTGATTTCAGTCCAGCAAATCTGATTTGAGAATTCTGGCCTCCAGAAGTGTGAGAGAACAAGGATGTACTGTTATAAACCACTGTGCTCATGGTAATTTCTTACAGCAGCCTCAGGAAGCTAATATACCATTTCTATGCAAGGGGCAGCTTTGGATGGAAGGGAGTTATTCTCTCAGGATATCCACTGGTGGCCTGTTTACAGAACTGGATCTGTGGGAGTTTACATTATTCATTAAACTGATAGGACTTCTTATCAATAACCTATTTATCCAGTTCACGTGGATACTTGTTTATAGCGGTACTATGTGGCAAAGAAGCGGGAGCAGAAGTAAATCTATGGGATCTCCTGCTCTGACTGCTTGGATGTGGAAATTGGACTATAATTGCGTAATCCTGGAAAAATTACCTAATCTTTCTATGCTTCTCCAGATCATGCAAATGGTTAAGTGAGAATAGGAAACCACTTTAGCCCCAGAGTCTGTAATCTTTCCCACTCTACTATGCTGGCTCTCCAGGGAGCTTCCTGCTAATATGATAGAGGAAAGCTTAGGTTAGTTAATTAGGAACCAGAAGATATATGACTTATTTGCACTTCAAGTTTATGGAGACATTCATAAGTGTTCTCTTTGCAATTCCAATCTTGACTCAAGTGGCAAAAGCAATCCCCTCAAAACGTTTATTTATGTGTTGGAGGTTGAATGAAGCTGTGAATTTTTTGCTAGGTGCCCTGCCTTACTTTTCATTTTCTATTAAAAATGAATTTTCAGAGATACTCTGTTTTCCTTCTTAAAGTTCTCCATTCAGTTAGTCAGAGGTGTGTTGAAAGAGCTCCTTTAGCTAGCAATTAACATCAACCGTGGCTCAAAGCAGAACTTTACTCCCAGACTGAGGCACTGGCTTTCAGGTTTAACTTTCCCTACCTGCTGCTCAAAATATATTCTTTCTGGAGGTCACTTAGCTTCCTTTTAATTACTTCTGTTTCCATTAAAGTTACAGAATAGAAAGTTACCGATCTGTCTAGTAGGCATTTTGGTTTGAGTAAGTTGAAATCTGGGAATTCATTCGGACGAAATAAGATGCTGGCTAAAACTCAAGGCAAACATTTTGCTGATGCTTGTAACAACCTTAGGACCAAAAAAGTTTATACTCCCCGGTTTCCCAGGGAGTGGGGATTGAGAAAACCACAGAAAATAGCTATTCTTGGAAACTCTGCTGCCAGGCAAATGCCATAGGGCGAGGGCCCAGAGTAGTTGCTTCTCTTCCCATAGGCAAGGGCTGAGCGAGTTCTCACTGAAACTGCTTGGTCAGATTTTAGAATTCCTGAGGCTGACTGAGAGGGCAAGAAGGAGGCTGGGCAAAGAGGACAATGACTGGAGTGACTCTTGAAACTCAATCTCAGAATAGCTGCCCAGTTTAGGTCTTTTTCCAAATTTTGCTGACTTCCTGACAGCCCTCTCTGCATTTGATGCTTGGTCATTGTTCTTGTGTACCCTTTTCTACCAGGACACATGGAGACCATGAAGAATAATACCTGTTCTGATGTTTCTACTTGAAAGAGACTCTGGCTGTGTGGGATTAAAGACACTTTTTACCTCAGTTCACTCAGGATCTGAAATAAAAATGGAAGCATTATAATTTACTTGATAATATTGAAAGTACTACAGAAGTATATTATGTCTTGATAAGTGCATTGACACCTTTCCTTCAGAGCCCAGGGCAATTTAGTGGTCATTTTCCCCATGTTTGTCCTAGCTTAGCCTGATATTACAGAACGAGTTTAGTTCTAATTAGGAAAAATTATAGTTCACTGATGAGATACTACATTTGGTATTCAATGAGTCATACTAAAAACCTCATGTTCTTACATGGTGTAAAGAAAGGGGATCAAGGTCAAAACCATGATCACAAAATGGGCCATTTCTGAAAACATGGAGTGAGACAAAAAGATCAAGTATTTAAGTTCAAGCTTCCTTTGGAGGGAAAGCGCAATTAGCAGGGCAGCAGAATGCTTGAGAATGAACTTTGATTTTCCCAGGCAGAGGAGTAAGTTATGGATAGCAAATTGTCTACTATTTAAAAACTTCTCCAACATATCAGGTGCAGAGGGGTTAGCCTTCAGTATCTAAGGTACAGCATAATGCATACACAGCAAACACACACTATTCTTAGCTATTCATCTTTGAATTGCCATGTCCTAACTCCAACATCTAATGTTTTAGAAATTGTTGATTCCATCATAATGTCCTCACTCAATATTTATTTATTTATTTTTCCCTTTAATGTACTCTAATGGTTTGGAGTTTCCCTTGATTCCTCTCCAAAATGAATAAATTTTTCAAAGGGTTTGGTGGGAACTGCAATGGATAGACAAATACTTAAGTGTTATTAGATACTAAGGGACAGAATTGAGGGAGATTGCTGATGAAACTACTCAGCCAAGGGAGGTAGGAAAATGGGGGTTGGACAAGGAATAAAAAAGCAAGTATAGAGTAAAAGAAAAGAAGTTAAGAGCCAAGCTGAGTGGAAGCCTTTAGGAAAAGGACACACACATAATCCAAGTGGAAAGAAGACCAGAAATAGTTGGGGCGATTTATTTTAAATAGTAAAGGTAAGAGTATAATTAAATAGTAATGGTAAAAAGACAAGGATGAAAAAATGAATGTAATAATACTATGTGTATCAGTGTGTTAGAAGAGAATGTTGTTGAATATTTAATGCTATGTGATCTTTATAGGATATTATACTAAAAACATGTGGTATTGCAACTAATTGGAAGTAAAAAAAGAAACACAGTCATAAGGGAATAATGATTGTTAAGCTTCTTCTCAAAGTAGAGATATTGTATCAGGGAAAATCTAAAATTAAAAAGAAGAGTAGTATCACTAGCTACTTTCATGCCAGGAAATTCCTAAAAACCAGGTGGCAAATTGCTCAGTGGAGGTGAAACGGTTTTCCACACATAATTCAAACAGGAGGAGAAAGAGGAAGTGTGAAGTCCTTTGTGGGAACCACATACCTACTGGCATGCAGGGCCTGGGGAGCGATTGCTCTCAGAGTCTTCACAGCCCTGCCCGAACCTTCATTGCTGTAGGTCAGGGAGGAGTTACTTAGGATCCCTGACTCTCCTTAATTTCTAAATTTGGGTCTGGAGAGGAGAGGAGAGGAGGGGAGGGATAGGGAGGGGAGGAGAGGAGAGGAGAGGAAGAAAGATAAGATTCTGGACCTTCAAGTCTAATAGTTTCATATAAAAAGGGAGATGCATTTAAGGAAGATCAGAAAAAGAGAAGTTGAAGAAGACTGGAAGGATACACCCAGAGCTCGAAATATACTTGACCCTTTTGCCACCCATACCGCATGGTTGCCATTTAAATCACTACTTGACTCAGTGGCAGAAAGCAATTACAGTAAGTGCTCAGTTTAATCACTTTGCATCCACACACAGACCCATGAGGCTTCTCTTACATATTTCATCACAAAAAGTGTCCACAAGTCTCTGCTTTACAGAAATATTTTTCTGCAAGGATTTGTAGGTGGTTTTCTGACTCAATTTCTGGATAGTTAAAATCATTGTTTCACATTTCTGCTGTTGGCTTTTAAAAAAGGCAAGTGAGGTCAGCTCAGGTTTTGCATACTAGAGGAAGTTTATTTTCTCTGTTTGGGAACTCAAGACTACATCTTTATGGGACTAGAAGTTATGGGGAACTCATTCTTTCCAGCTTTCACCCTCGGTGCTTTCATTCCAGTGAGTAAAGCCTAAGGTCAGTTGATTGTTTAAATAAATAAATAAAATGAAAAACTTAACTTAATCCAGATTTTTATTGTTTTTGTGTTCAGTGGCTTCAATTAGTGACTGGCTACAGACTGTGCTATTCTCCCATCCTACATCAAGCTAATTTGCAAATTCACACAATTGGCCCAAAGGAGAAAATAATTGATGAGTCAGTATAAACCCATCACCACTTGTGGAAAATACAGTTCATGAATGCATTCCTTATTCAAATTTAGTAGCATTTTATAGGGAGGAGACCAGCACATTATCTGAGAAAAGATTCATGCCACATTTTGTTTAAAAACCTGTTTCATTATTTCACAGTCATATTTCAGTAGGCCAGTCTTTAATCGGTTTTTCCTTGGTCCTTGAAATGACTCCTTCACTTGTGCTTTATAGAGAATGAGAATGAATTATTCACAAATACCTGTGAGCATTAGAAAAAACTGGCCTACTTCTTGAATAAAGCCAGTGTTACTTTCTTAGTCATACCTGCAGGAAGAACATATGCTCATTCCTTTTCCAGAAATACTTTTCCCAACCTCTCCTCCCAATTCATTCTGTTAAACCTTCTCTTTGTGTTTCAATAGGGATGTAACTATCTGGGCGGATTTCTCTTTCTCCTTCTCATATCCAAACACTGAGTCAGTTGATTGTATTTTATTCTATAGAATTCTGTGTTCTTCCTCAACCATCACACTTACCATACTGCATTATGATTGCTGATTACTTGTCTGTATCTTTATTTATAAGTTACTGAAGAACAGTTCCTTTTAATTTCCATCCTCCAATCAAATGCTTAAAAGTAATAGGTGGTTTAAGGAAATCTTAACAAATAATAGGTATCAGTGAGAACTTGCTATATGGGAGATATTGTTCTAAATGTCTTACACATATTAACTCATTTAAACTTTAGAATAACTCCATGTGATATGTACCATTCATATTCTCATCTTACAGATTTGGAAAACTAAGGGACAGTGAAATTTCATGTGTCCGGAGTCCCTTAGCTAGTAAATGGTAGAGCAAGTTCAGGTTCCCAAAAGGCAACAGCACAGGGTGGGCAAAAAATAGTAGGTTTTCACAGCATAATCATTAGAATACAGCATATTCAAATTATCTAATAATCAAGATTTGGAAATCTTGAAAGACATATTTGTATGAAATGCTCATTAATACATTCTACTTCACAAACTGGGTGTTTGGACTGGTATTTAGAATTTTATGCATTAGCGTATTTATATATAAAGTTCTTTAAAGTTACTCAAATTATTTTTTATGCAAGATAAGCAAATCAATCAAACCATTTCCTCCCCAGTTCATGCTCAAATTAGCAATCATAAAGCCTTAAGTGTTAAGTTATGTTATTTTTGAGAACTGATGTGAATGTCCTAGATTTTAAAAGTAGATGCTGCAGAGGATCAAATGAATTTTTGAATAAAAATCCATATATAGGACATAAACGTTAAGGAAGAAGGGGGAGGGGCGTAGCCATCTGACTAGAATTATATCTGGAATAGTGCCACCTAGTGATTTGAGTCAACGTCTGCTCCCCCACACACTCAGAGTAAACTTTGATGTGGCTCCTTTCCCCTCCAGTATCCTAGTAGCAAATTGTTCTTGAAACATTTTAAGGCCACCCACTCATGTTTTATAATAATAATAACAATAGTAAAAATTAGAAATAATAATAATAAGAAGAAAGACAGATGGGTAGTATTAAGAAAGAGGAGGGGGAAACAACAGAGGAAACATCAGCATAATGTAGACACACCAGGACACTCATGCAAATGAGATGGAGAGAAGATCAAAAGCAGTGGAAATTAAAAATGACCCCTAATAAGAGAAAATGAATAATCATATGCAGATAAGACAGCATGAAGAACTTTTTAAAGCAAGACATAGAAGACAATAAACTTTGAACTATTCACGAAATTGTGAAATCACCGAACATAAAAGGAAATACCAATAGAGATGTTTTTAAAAGAATGCAGATATAAGAAAGTGGATGAACTAAGTCTTTGTCTAGGGGGTTTGAGGTTTTGTTGTCTTTTTAATAATAAAATCAAAGTGCCATATTATTTTATTCAGAATAATCAAGGAAATATAAGGTTGGAATTTTTTTCTATTTAATATAATCTGGGATATTGCGTACCCTACATATACAACTCATTTCCATTTCTATTGTAGTTCTTTCTGTGCAATACCAACAATCTCTTTTAAATAATTTTTCTTGCTTCATTAAAATAGCTTTAGTTACCTTTATTACCTTGAGATGCTTTTGAACTTGTATCTGACATTATATGAATTTAGTGTGTTGCAAACTGAATATTCATTTGGGGAATATTATTACAGCATCCTTTGTAGCCATATTGATAAGCTACACTCAGGGATGCAGATTCAGGTGATTGTTGATATTCAGGTATCATCATAATTAAACCAGGGACCCCAAAATATAAAACAATAATAAAAGCAGCAGTAACAATATAATACCCAACATGTATCTATCTCATTTTGTGTTTTAAAAAGCACTTTAACAAGATATTTTAGTCCCTGAACAATGGTGTTTGGGAGCTAGAACTGGTGTCATCAGCCCCTTTGACAGATGTGACATTTGAGCTCTGAAATATATATGAACTTTCCCAAGTCACTTAGCTAGTGAGTACCTTGTCATCTGAGTCTAACTCTGGCAAATACCTTTTTATCGATACTTTTTCTACTCTCTTTGACAAAAGGAAGAGCTATGCTTTGCTGTTGATGTTGTGCAATGTCTAATAATGGAACCGTGGAGAGTTTGAAGCTGGGGTGGATAAAACGTGAAAGGAGTCGCCACTATCTCCCTTCTTAATGGGAATTCCTTTGGAAAGGGATTATTTGCTTTTTCCTGAGTGACCTCATTTTACAATTTCCTAGTCAAGTTGTGAAGGAATTTATTGAGAAGTCCTTTCCCTAAAGGCTTTCCAACTTCTTCTCTGTCTTCTTCCATTTCCAGATTCCATTGTGCATTGTCATGCTGAGAGCATTGCTTCCTTCAGTAATATACATGAATGTACTTATAAATTTTAAACTATCAGGTATTCAATTCTTTTGAATATCTCATCTGTGCAAATTACTAGATACAGAATCCTACAGGGGGTAGAAAGATAAGCAGGATATTGACCTTGCTTTTATGAAGCTTTCCATTTATAAGCATTATAGAGTATTGGATTTGTACTTCAGAAAGACATCCATTCATTTGTCTGTTCAGTAAATAACTATCTGCTGTCAACTATGTGGTTGGTGAAAAGAGGCTGGTGCAAGTTCACTTGGAGGAGAGAAATGGAGGAAAGGATGGAGTCTCTTCCTCAGTTTTCCAGCTGGAACTGAGGCAATTGTTGACAGATAAAGCAAGTCCAGAGATAAGAGAAACAGGAAGAGGATTAAAATCTGACTTCTGCATTTATAAAAAAACAAAACAAAACTGACTTCTGGCCACGATGGAGGATGGAGGCATAGGTAGGCACACTGTGTCTCCTCACGCAACCAAAATAAGGACAACAAAATTTTAGAAACAAAAAAACAACCAGTACTGACAGGAAATTGAACTGTATGGAAGTCTGACAATTAAGGAGTTAAAATAGACATATTCATCCAGACCAGTAGGAGGGGCGGAGTTGGGTGGCCAGATGGAGAGGGGTCATGGCAAAAGAAAGTGGTGGCTGGCAGACTCCGGGCATGCAAGGCAGCTGCTGATGGACAAGATGGCAGTAGGTGGACCCCAGGTGTGCAGGTGGCGGCTGGCAGACCCTGGGCACGGGGTGGCAGCAGGCAGACCCAGTGAGGCAGGGGATTGTGGAGAGGCATGGTACTCAAGGCGGCTGGCAGACCAGGCGGTCCCATATTCACACGCAGATAAACCAGGCGAGACTGGGGAGCAAGACAGACTGCACAACCCAGGGCACCAGCATAGGGAAATAAAGCCTCAAAACACTGATTGAAAACACCTGTGGGGGTTGAGGTGCCAGGAGAGACTCCCAGCCTCACAGGAGAGTTCATTGGAGGGACCTGAAGGGTCCTAGAATGTACACAAGCCCACCCACATGGGAATCAGCACCAGAAAGGCCCTATTTGCTTGGGGGAAGCGGTGGAAGGGACTGAAATCCAGCAGAGAATGGAGCAAACTACACTGTTCCCTCTCAGACCCTGCCCCCACAAACAGCATCATGACCCAGCAACTGGGTTGCCCCACCCTGGGGAACACCTGAGGCTCCTCCCCTTACTACATAACAGGTGAGTCGAGACAAAAAAAAAATGGCCCAAATGAAAGAACAGATCAAAGCTCCAGAAAAAATACAACTAAGTGACAGAGAGGGAGCCAACCTATCAGATGCATAGTTCAAAGCACTGGTGATCAGGATGCTCACAGAATTGGTTGAATTTGGTCACAAATTACATGAAAAAATGAAGTCTACGCTAAGTGAAATAGAGGAAAATGTACAGGGAACCAATAGTGATGGGAAGGAAACTGGGACCAAAATCAATGGAGTGGATCAGAAGGAAGAAAGAAACAACCAAACACAAAACAAGGAAGAAACAAGAATTCAAAAAAAAAAAAAAAAAAAGAGGAGAGGGTTAGGAACCTCCAGGACATCTTTAAATGTTCCAACATCTGAATTATTGGGGTGCCAGAAGGGGAAGAGGAAGAGCAACAAGTGAAAAACTTATTTGAACAAATAGTAAAGGAGAACTTCCCCAATCTGGCAAAGGAAATAAACTTCCAGGAAGCCCAGGAAGCTCAGAGAATCCCAAAGAAGTTGGATTCAAGGAGGAACACACCAAGGCACATCATAATTACATTACCCAAGATAAAAATTAAGCAGAGAATCCTAGAAGCAGCAAGAGATAAGGAGACAGTTACCTACAAAGGAGTTCCTATAAGACTGTCAACTGATTTCTCAAAAGAGACCTTCCAGGCAAGAAGGGGCTGGAAAGAAGTATTTCAAGTCATGAAAGGCAAGGACCTACATCCAAGGTTGATCTATCCAGCAAAGCTTTCCTTTAGAATGGAAGGGCAGATAAAGTGCTTCTCAGATAAGGTCAAGTTAAAGGAGTTCATCATCACCAAGCCCTGATTATATGACATATTAAAGGGACTTATCTAAGAAAAAGAAGAAAAAACATGTATAGTAAAATGATAGCAAACTCACAATTATTAACAACCACACCTAAAACAAAAGCAAACTAAGCAACCAACTAGACCAGGAACAGAACCACAGAAATGGAGATCACATGGAAGGTTAACAACAGGGAGTGGTTAGGGGAGAGAGAGGGAAAAGGTACAGAGAATAAGTAGCATAGATGGTAGGTAGAAAATAGACAGGGAGTGGGCAAGAATAGTATGGGAAATGTAGAAGCTAAAGAACTTATAAGGATGACCCATGGACATGAACTAAAAGGGGAAATGTGGGTGGGAGAGGGTGTGCAGGGTGGAAGGGGGTGAAGGGAGGAAAATGGGACAACTGTAATAGCATAATCAATAGAATATATTAAAAAAGAGAAATAGGAAGAGGATATGGGAAAAAGGGGGAAGTTTTATTGAAGCTGAAATATTCTGTCTCTCGGGAACTCTCTTGTGAGCTGGAGATCTTTTATTAGTGGATGGGAATAGGAACTAGGAACTGTAAATTATTTTTATTATTAATGTGACTTTTTTTTGGGGGGGAGGACAGTAAATTGATGAGGCCTGGGGAAATTAGAGGTATAGATAGCAAGAGCTTCTAAGAGTTAAACGATTAAATCAACACAGAGTATGTAAGAATAGAGATCTAAAAAATGGATTCTGTGACCAATGGGACTGAAATTTATCACATCTAAAGAAATACGTTAATTAAAAAAGAGACTCATCATTCATGGAAGCCTAGAGGAAGGGACCAATAATCACCATTTATTGAGTATTTTCTAAATGTGAGAAATTTTGGTATTTATTTAATTATCTTATTACTCTTTACAACAGTTCCCAAAAGTGGATGATATTACCCCTCCCTCCCTCCCTCCCTCCCTCCCTTTCTCTCTCTCTCTCTCTCTCTCTCTCTCTCTCTCTCTCTCTCTCTCTCTCTGGTATAAGATAAGGAATCAGAAGATGGAGAAAAAAGAAACTTAATTAAGGTTACTTAGAGCTGTAATTGAAACCCAATCTCTTACTACTAAGGACTATGTAAGGGAGAGGAACTATAGGTCAACACATTTCAAGTAGGTTGGCCCCATGGTCGTGTTGGAAGTGGTAAAAGTGGATAAACTGACCAATTCTTAATTTTCCCAAGATCAGACACCCAAATCTTCAAAGCATTGTGAAAGGAAAAGGAAAAAAAAACACGCACTGCTAACTTTAAAATAATGATCACTTAGGCAGAGGGAAGTGAAATATACACACATGTGCCTGTATTAGGATACAGGGCAGTAATGCAAAGGCCAAATGAGTGTTATACATTATAACATTACAAAGTTCAAAGGGGACAGCTTTCAGTGCTGTGCTATTGTTTTCAGTTCCGAAGGAGGTCAGGTTTGATTCGGGTTCCGGAGGACAACTTGGCATTTGTAACAGTAAGTGCAGCCAACTTGAGGTCAGCTTTTCCATTGAGTTGTTATGTGGTCAGGATCAGTCACTTCACATTTTCACCTCCACTGCAGTTTCCTCCTCTATAAAATGAGGGCTTTGTATTGGATTCATTAACTCATTCAGACCAACAATTTTCAGTGTCCACTATAATGCACAAAACTTGGAGTATCAAATAAATAAAAGACCTGTTCTTTGTTCTCAAGGAATTTACAGCCTGAATGGGAGATTTAAGTGCAAATAAGTAGCAATCTTCTAGAAAGACAACCACTATCATGTAGTTACAAACAAAGGGTTGTAGGAAGCACCCAAACTCCCTACAGATAGGGACACACCACGGAGGCCATGTTTGTGTGAACAGGAGTTGCTTGGTAAACCAGGCAGAGATAAAACCTTGCAGAGAAGGAAGAATTGCATAGATCTTTGCTAATGTCTATTGTAGCATTACTACTTTATATTTCTTTGTTTCTGCCCTATTTGAAGGAGGAGGAAGGGAGTGAACAAATGTAGAGTCTGAGTATCAGGATGAACTACTGAAGAGAGGATAGAAGGAAGTAACTTCTTGAGTGCTTCCAACCTCTAATATGAAATCAATGTGAGTGCCGTGAGGAAAACATGAGAAGGCAGATAATTAAAACCTTTGTCCCCTCCATGTTTCCTGTCATACACATGGTCTAAAAGCACTTAGGACTCCCACCAGAGGTAGTATGTGTGGTGCTTGGGCTTTAAAGACATCACCCTTTCACTCTCAGTGTCCCTCACTTACTAGATGCAAAATCCTAAAAGAGTGAAACCCTTTTGGGCCTTATCTTCTCATCTGTAACATGGAAATAATAACAATAGGACTGCATTCAGTTGTGAGAATTAAATGTTCAACACGTAAGCTGCTAGAATCAGCCTGCCACATAAAAGCACCAAAGCACTGTCTATTATTACCTGTTATTCCCTAGAGTGTCCACCACTGATAATAAGGTGAGGCCCTATTCATGATATGAAGTGTGTTAAAGGAGGCCCTAGTCTGGGCACTGTGAATCTTATAAAAAATAATACATGTGGTACAATAATTCTAAATTAGGACAGTGCATTTTAAATGTCAAATGAATACTTAGGAGTTCAGAGGACGCAAATGTTACTTCTGCCTGGAAAACCTAGTGAATACTTCCTGGGTGCATTGGAAGTGTTCAGTGACAGATGTCACCTCAAGGATCGAGGTCCAGATTTGCCTCAGCGGGTTTGTGCACTCCTTTTGCACTCACAAGACTTTCTTCCGAGCCAGCGACCCAGGATGCTGGAGGAGAGTCAGGCTGGGAAAGCACCGTGGACTGTGTTAGCAATCACCAGAAAGGATATTTTTAAACAAAAGCCGTTTCCCAACCTTCCACCATAAGAAACAAAAGACTTTTCTAAAATGAATGCTGTTTAGAAACTGTTCTTGCTTGTGACTTTTATGTCACTTGTACAACAAACTGGCACTTAGACCTGTTTATTTTCCTGTCGACAGCACTGCATGGACGTTCTTCTTGGAATGATGTACTGGCGTGAGTGCTCAGTCCCATGCTCTGCCCACCCTCCGCTGGCAGTGGCTTTCAGAAACAATCAAGATATCTCTGCTCGGGCTCACTCTCTCTTGATTATACTGCAAGCACAACCTGTGTGGGGAAACAATCTCCTGGATCATACTGAAGCCTCACACAGATGGAACATTAGTGGGAGGAGTTGCCAGCTACTTCGCTGCCAACTTGTTAGTGCTGGAGACATCATCCTCTTGTTTTGCCAGTTTAATAGAGGATCAGTCATAAAGATTCTCTGTAGGCTCAGCAACATAATTATTATCTATGGTCTCTGCATTAACTGTGAGAAAACATCATGGTCTGATTCTGCCTAATTCCAAATGCCAAGCTGTGCCCACATTCAGCCCACAGCTGAACCTGAAAACTCACGATACCCTTAGCACTGCTGCTGCTGTCATCATGATGGGCGTTAAGTACACATTTGCCCAGGGCACCGTGCTTAACCCTGGCTGTTCAGTTTCTGTATGTAAGGCGTACTTCCTCTGTTCTCCCAGCACTTTCCAGCACCAGTGCTCTTGCAATTCAAAATTATTTAAAAGGTAAAAATATGTGTCACATTTAGTTCTGGTACTCAGTCCAGAAGTGCCACGCCCCTGCAGATTTGGAAAACAAACTCCTTAACAGATGGGCCACATAAAGTTTACAACATGTGCAGTGTGGGAGGTAGTAGGGCTCTGGGCGAGAAACAGAAGACTGGAAATTTGGGAGCAGAGAGTTTTTTAATTTGCTCTTGTTTTTTTGCTCATAGGTGGATCACATAAACTTATAGCCTTCATTTATCTCATATGACCCAGTATCTTAACCCTGTGAATGAGTAATGAGAAATCAGGCAATTTTTTTTCCTAATATGATGTAACGTCAAAATGCTTACTGCTGCTACTAGGGTTATGTGCAGCTGGTACAAAATTGTTACTAAAATGTGGCTGCAGGAACTAGAAAAATCCACAATGTAATTTTGCATCAAAAAGATCTTTTTC
Organism: Glossophaga mutica; assembly: GCA_039655065.1. NCBI lineage: Eukaryota > Metazoa > Chordata > Mammalia > Chiroptera > Phyllostomidae > Glossophaga > Glossophaga mutica. The sequence goes on from CM077304.1 coordinate 84,882,815, forward strand.
ACTAAGGACAGGTGTGTTATTGGTGAGTTAGCATCCCTGTGGGAAAGGATGTTGCCAGCCATGGATCACTAGCAAATGATTGGATTGTGATTATTTTTTTCTTATTTATTCTATTACAGCTGTTCCAATTTTCCCCTTTGCCTTCCTCTGCCCAGCAACCCCCACAGTGAAGTCTCACAACGCTGTCCATGTCCATGGGTCATTCATACATGTTCTCTAATGTGTTGATTTTGAATCACATGTCTGCAACATGCCTTTTAAGTGGACTCTGAAATTCTAGGAGGGGTTAGAAAATTTTTTAGAATGAAATTGTTATGATAGGAAGGAAGTCATTGAGAGCAATCATCTTGAAAGGGAAAGTAGAATGAGAAGTTTAGCAGTGCTAGTACAGAGAGATCTCTTCAGAGAGTCTCAATGTTTGTACCTTCCCTATTACAGAACTTCGGACATTTTCTTTTCGTTTTTGCACAGGCTCCTCTTTCTAATCCATTTTCCAATCTGCATTTAGAAAGCGTGTTTAAGAATTCAAATCTGAATCATGATGTTGCCCTTTCCAAGCACTGCCGTCGCAGTCCTGCTTCTCTCTCCACCAAATAGCAAGCGGTATCCTGTGTAAGTTGATTTTGGCACACCTCTCCAGCCAAACTTTGCTCCTTTCATCTGATTGCTGATCACTTTGTAGGCACACTGATCTTTTGCCCTCCTCGGGACATACCAAATTCCTTCCCCCCTGTTTTCCTCTCCCTCTTTCTCCTCTCTCCCCACCACCACTATTCACCTGGCAGGTTTCTGGTCATTCCTTACATTACAGATGACAGACCACTTACTCAGGGATGACTCCTCTGACCATCCAGTATAAATTACGCTCTCTTATTATATTGACATGGCACCCTATATTTTCTCGCTATCACTAATATAATTTATAACTTTATATCTGCTTGCTTGACTACTTAAATACTATCACAGCAGGGCTAAGAGCTTCATGGTAGTCTGTTTTGTTCATCACTATGTATATGGTGTCTCTCACAGTACCTGGAACATGGAATGTGCTGAAATATAACTGTTGAAGTAATGAATGAAGGTATCATAGATGCTCAGAGACCCAAGACCTTAAGACAAAGGAAGAAAAGTATCTTTCCTTAAGTCTTATATTGTGCCATATGTATCATCCTATGCCACGCAACTATCTAATGGTATTACTCTAAGTGCTATGAAGGCACAAAGATGAATCACATGGTTGGAAGAGAGACATATAAGCAAAAATGTATAATTGGCAGAATAAGTGAGTTGTATAATAGAGCACAAGATCCAGAAAGAGTAACTAATTTTGGTTCATCAATTAGGCAAGATCAGCCAGTGCGGATGCATATAAACTGTGCCTGACTGAAAGCTATGTAAGATTTCAGTAGTAGAATATAGTAAACATTGAAGTTTCTGCCTTACATCATTGCCTCCTTCTGTTAAACTGATTTTCTCTCTATTCTGCCAGGCTAGACACTTCTTAGGAGAAAACAAAACAAAGCAAATAGGCCACCAATCACAGCTGATTAGATCTGGATTGATATTGATACTTAAACTTAAGTTACCAGAGACAGAAAAATATAAATAAAAAATAATGTGTGCACTATGTTTCCTAGCAGGAATCAGTGTGACAGGGTAGAGAAGGCACTGGAACTGATGTCAGCTGAGTTGCAGTGTTCCTTTTGCCACTGACTAGTTTAGTAATTCTCGATAAATTGCTTGATCCCTCCAGGCCTCAGCCAATAAAGGACAAATGTATGTGCATCTTGTGGGTCCAGCTAACTAAACAGAAGTAATGATAGCAACTGAAAGCATTTTACTCTCTGGAAATTTCTAGTTTGTCTGCTGTCTTTTGTACTCTGAAATTGAGTGCTTACTCTGGTTTCAGGTCTTGGTTTAGGGGCTTTGACACCAACATGCCTAATTCATGGTTCCTGCCCTTGAAGATATCACAGAAGGAAATAAATGGTGTAAGAGAGTCATAGAAATAAATTATGACACATAGATACTATTTATAATAACATAGACATCATTCCAAAGAATTGATTCATTTCGTTTGGCATAGGATTTTATGATGGTAGGAAAAGCTTTGGAGAGGAGGCAACATTTAACTGGATCCTAAGAGAGGGCCTTAATGTGCTGAGCCAAAAGTTCAGGCATATGCCAGTTATCCAGTTATGCCCCATGGGTCCAAGCTCACCCCTCATTGTCTGCTTGCCCTTCATTGCCTACAACAGTGGAAATGGGCTCTTTAATAGTTTTTCTTTGCCAGCTGGAAGCTTTGTCAGTAGTGGGTAATGGAGAAACACCGCAAAAGGAAAAGGGTTTTGCTTCCTAGTTCCAGGGTGCCTTCTGAACAGGTGCTCTCGCAGCTTCCCCAGCACGCAGCTCCCACAGTGTGCAGTGGCTAGCAGCCCTCAGCAGTCAGCAGCTAAAGATTGCTTAAAGTCAGCTTAAAGATTGATGATATTTAAATTTTTTTTGTATTTTTAAATTTATTTTTAGACAAAAAATAGGGAATGGGAAGGAGAAAGAGAAACATCAATGTGTGGTTGCCTCTGGTGCTCCCCCTACTGAGGACCTAGCATGCAACCCCGGCATGTGCCCTGACTGGGAATCGAACTGGCAACTCTTTATTTTGCAGACTGTCGCTCATTCCACTGAGCTACACTAGCTAGGGCCACTTGGAGTCATTTTATAGCAAAGTGCCTCTGATGAGACAGCTGCCTATGAACAGCTTTTCTGGTGAATTTCCAGCAAAACCCTGCATCATGGCACTCTTGCGACTTTTTTGCCATCAGTGAGCCAGGGCCTTGTTTTTCCAATAAGGTCTAGATCTCAGCCTTGGGGGGAGATGGGTCTTAAATGCTCTCACCCCTGGAGGAGGTGACTGCACCTTAAAGCTGCTGATCCTATATTATTTAGAGTTTAATTTACTTCTTTATAGCCAATCTTTTGTCACTCAAATCCCCTGTTATAGTAATAATTCTTTACATTAAACTTCCCCTGTTCAAAATTCTTTTTCTTGATGGGACCTTTCTGATATGAGGGGAAAGCACAGTCAGAAAAGAGTGAACAGCGCAGTCCTGGTGAAGTGTGGCAGGTGGGTGGAAAAGCAGGACCAGCTGCAGGGTAGGTAGCCTGGGGCTGGGGAATGAAGAGGTGTGAATGCTAAGAATTTCAACCTGGGAGTGACAGCTTTGCTTCTGTCTTTTAAACAAAAAAGAAACTGAAAACAGTGTGTGGAGGATAAATTGTTGTGGAGAGCAGAGGCTGAGGCAAAGGCAAAGTGATGCATTTTGTCAGGTGGGGGTATTACTACAAGCCAGGAAATAGGAGAAGAGCCTGAATTAAAGCTTTGGCAGTTACTCACGGAGGGAGAAGGAAGAACCCTGAGGTGCTAGAATTGATGAAGCTTGATGATCACTGTGATAGGGAGGTGCAGGGTAACTTTCTCCTACAGACATTCTAGGTTTGAGATTACTAGTTTGAATGACTGAAGGGATGGTGGTTGCATGACTGAGATTGGAAAGAATAGGACCAGTGGGTTTGGGGAAACATAGAAGAAATACTTTGTTTGTTTTGGAGTATTTTGATTTTTAAGAGATGCTGTATTTTAGAAGAGAAAATAAATAATGGGCATTACTCTGCTAGAAAGATACTGAACAATAGGTTCTCTGTTCTGCTAAGTTGAATGTTACTCATCCAATTTCTAAAAGTTTGAAAGATTTAAGTGAGGTTTTTGCCCTTAAAGTCCTTGAACATATGTCCCCCATGATTTCTCTGCTTTGGATTGCTTCATAGGTTTTGGAATTTCTTCTAAGTCCCTTTACAGCTAAATACTTAGACTTGAGATTTTGCCTGACGTCACTTCAATCAGCGGTTCTCTGGGGTGTATTAATTCTGCTAAATATCTGCATTTCCAGAAGCCTATCCCAATTCCCCGAGTACTCTGTCTGGTAATGATTGGAACCATGGTAGTCTTCAAAGGATTGAAGACTCAGAGCAAAACCTGGAGAAAAAACAACGCGAGTGCACTAACTGCGACAGAGAACACAGGGCTGCAGTACTCACTGGAGCTGACAAATCTGCCTGTGCTCCCAGAGTACTGCATGCTGCTGATTCCTAGGTGGGCAGCGGACAGGCCAGCAAAGATACCTTAAAGACTGACAGAATATTAACAGCAGGCATATATGGAATTGCAATCCAGCAGCTGCCTCTGGAACATACCAACGTGGGGTGTGTGGAGCTTCATTAGAATGCCATTTTCTGTAATGCATCAGGATGATATAAGCTTGTGGCTTGTGGTGCATTAATATGATTTAATTTCAGAACAGTAACCAGTAATAAGTTTTATGAGAGCAGCTTAACAATGCTTTCCTGGTTTTTTCTTTATTATATATTTAGCTGCTTAATTGCTTAGTGCTTCAATTTTTAGAAAAAGCACACACAGGCATATACACACATATCAAATTGGAAAAAAAATGTTAAGGCGGTAATTATTAAAGACAGGGAAAGATTCACGCTCCTGTAACAAAGTGAGCACAATCTTGATATATGCTATTTTCCCTCTGCAAAGCAGAGTAAACACACGGTGTACAATGTGCTTGAATGCACTATTTAAGATGGAAGCGGGTGCTGTCAGCTTGATTACTTTGTTCGCTCATGGCTGTACGTGCAATCATTCTGCCTCTGCCTCTGCGTGTGTGTGTGTGTGTGTGTGTGTGTGTGTGTGTGTGATGGAAAGCGGGGCTCAGGCAAGTTTTCCAGAAACCACACCAGAACATTTAAAACTGTGTTTTTAGAGTGCACAGGGTGGTTTGAGTTCAGCTTTGCTTTGCCATTCCTCTTCTTTTAGACTTGAATTTCTGACTGCCACACCCAGAAATCCAATGAAAGGAATTTGAGAAAGAATTCAAAGCAGGCCCATCTCATACAGAACATGAGTTCATGGAGAGCTACTTTCTTGTTTTATTTTGACAGCGTGGGGTTTCTTGATCTATAATGATAGCAAGCCATTTTTGTTATTTCTTTAAACATCTTATTTTAGAGGACATTTAAATGTTGGATTGAGGATCCTTGACATCTTTGCCTTATCCAAATAAGCCCCAGTTTCATTGAGGTTAACTAACCCACCCCCAATTTGAACAGCTTTTACAGAATGGTAAATCCAGATACAATCCACTCAGTCCCCTTGGAAATCTAAAGGCCAAGACTTTTTTCTCTAATTTCCTACTACAGACAGTGGTAGGGATATGACTTACCCTTGCCTAATGGGAAAGTTTTTTCAAGGATTGTGAATGAAGAACAAGTGACGCAGGGAGACAAAAAGCATCTGACATATACTCACCTCAAGGCAACGTACAGGTCAGACTGCTTCTGATATGTGATGTTGTACATGTTTGCTGCTGCTTTGCCTCTCAGACATGCCCAGGTTCCACCCATTCCCAAATCTAATCTTTTTAGAACTGTTGCATATTTACACAGTCTAAAGCAACAAATGTACTAATTATATCTTGCTGCATAACCAACTACCCTATAACTAAACAGCTTAAAATAGCAACCCTTTATTATCTCTGTATCTGTGGGTCAGGAATCAGAGCAAGTGAATTTGTTTCCTGGGTCTGCCGCAACAAAATGCCACGCACCGGGTAGACTAAAACAACCAAAATTCCTTCTCTCACAGTTCTGGATCTAGAGGTCAAGATCAAGATGTCAGCAGGGCTGTGCTTCCTCTACAACCTAAGGAGGAATCCTTCCTTCCTTTGTCCTACCTTCTGGTGGTTTGCTGGCCATGTCTGGGGTTCCTTGGTTTGCAGCAGCGTAATTCTATTCTCTACTTTCACGCTATTCTCCCTGTATGTGTCTGTCTGCGTGTGACCATCGTCTTATAAGAACACCAGGCACACTGGAGTAGGGGTCACCCTGCTCCAATATGACCTCATCTTAACCTATTACATGCCTGCAATGACTCTATTTCCAAAGAAGGTCAGATTCCCAAATGCTGAGCGTTAGTACTTCAAGTCTGTGCAGGGAATACAATTCAGCCCATAAGAGCAAGCAAGGAGAGAAAGTGAGAGGAGAGCATTTCAGGCAGAAGCCACAGTTTTTATGTAACCTAGTCTCAGGATGGAAATCCTATTACTTCAGCTGCATTCTATTTACTAGACACAGGTCAGTAAATTCAGCCAACACTCAAGGGAGGAGGGGATTATAGGGGCATGAATACCAGATCACTGGAGGCCATTTCAGATCTTGCCCACACATACTGTTTGGCGTTGTTTTCAAGTTTTATAAAATATAGCATTTTATGGCATACTTTTTTTATTATTGTTCTATTACAGTTGTCCTCATTTTTCTCCCATTACTCTCCCCTGCCCTACCCATCTTCCAACTTCCACTTTCAATCCCTCCCATTGTCTTTGTCCATGGGTACTTTACACATGCTCCCCGGTTTGACCCTTCCCCTTCTTTCTCCAGTTGCCCACCTCCCTCCTCCTCTCTGATTACAGTCAGTTTATTCTTTATTTCCATGTCTTTGGTTCTATTTTGCTTGCTTGTTTGTTTCATTGATTAGGTTGTTCGTTTTGTGTGATAGGTGAGATCATATGGTATTTGTCTTTCACTGCCTGGCTTATTTCACTTAGCATAATGCTTTCCAGTTCTATCCACACTGTCACAAAGGGTAGGGGCTCCTTCCTTCTTTCTGCTGCATGGTATTCCATCAGTAAATGTACCATAGTTTTTTGATCTACTTACTTACTGATGGGCACTTAGACTGTTTCCAGCACTTGGCTACTGTAAATAATACTGCTATGAACATTGGGGCGCATAGGTTCTTTTGAATTGGTGTTTCGTGATTCTTAGGGTATATTTCCAGCATTGGAATTGCCAGGTCAAAAGGCAGTTACATTTTTAGTTTTCTTAGGTGATTCCATACTGTATGGCATACATTTTTAGGATAAGTTTTTATTCGTTCAATATTATGTTTCTAAGATTTATCTATATTTCATATGTAATTATAACTAATTATAAATAAATTGTATTTTTACAATGAATAAATTATTGTTTGTTTATTCAGCCTGTTCTCTACTGATGGACATTTCTTTCCAATATTCTGAAAATCCCTGTTCTTAACAACATTCTTAATATTAGCATAATTATGTGTTAACTTTATCCCACCGAAACTAGTACCAAAAATTGTACCAAAACTAGTGACATTTAAGATTTCTTTACAGTTTATTTGTTCATAGCATTTGTTTAATCAAGGATATGCAGACAAAATACTGTGTTCCCAAGTCATACAAAATAATTCTCTCTCTGTGGTTATGACAACTTGATAGGTAGTTAAGTTCATCTACTACCATTTCTGTACAGTTTTTAGGGTTTGCTTTTTGTCTTTTCCCCTTTATATTATTTTTGGGAGATGTCAATATTTTTATAATTCAAAACTAAAATTACACAGCAAGACATATTAAGAGAAGTCTTTTTTTTCCATTTAGATTCCTCAGCTTTATTCCCCCAGGCCTTACAGGTAATAATTTTAGATTTGGGTTATCCTAGTAGGAAATCCCTTTGCAAATATAGACAAATGTGTAAATGCATGGAAACAGAAAACTATATTTCCTTACTTTCTTTTAAAAAGGTAGCATACTATATATACTGTTCTGCATCTGGAGTTTTGCTTTTTTCACTTAAAAAATATACCCTGAAGATCATTTCTTCTCATGGATTAAAGAATGTTCTTACTACCTTTTACAGTGGCATAGAATATTGTGTGGATGTACTATAGTTTATTCAAATTCAGCCAGTTCTCTTTTGATAGACATTTGGATTGTTCTCAATAATCTATTACAAATGGTGCCACAGAATTTTTTCTTTCTTTCCTTCCTTTATTTTTTTTTTGTTCAGAATTATTGGATAAAAGCGCACAATCAAATATTACCAACTATGTAAGCTAAATACTATCAAATTCTCTTCCACAGGAGTTTTATTGTTTTATATTCTTATCAGAAACAGATGACAGTGACTATTTTCCCATAACCAACCCAAATGTTGTTAAGCTTGAATTTTTGCCCATCTGATGATGACAAATGGGAACTTAGGTCCTGTTTAATTTGCATTTTCCTGTGATGAGATGACCACCTTTCCAGATGTTTAAGAATTATCTTCATTTCTCTTCTTTGAACTCAGTGTTCATGTCTGTCTTCATATTTATACCAGGATATTTATTTCTTTCTTCATTTTGGAGAGTTTTTTTTTTTTTTTTGGTAAGTGTGTCACTAGCATTTTGTTTGTGGCACAAGTTACAGCTTTTTCTCAATTAATTATTTTGTTTTTGCTTTGTTTATTGTGTTTTTTCTTTAAAGTCAATAAAAAATAACCATTAGATTTTTATATTAATCTTTGTTTTTGTTTCTTGGTTTGAAATACAGTTAGAAAGATTTTCTTCAAGCTCAAGTTATAGCAGTAATTACTCATCTTTTTCTTCAGAAACTTACATTTTTTTCCAAATTTTTCTAACTCTTAATACATTTGGAATTAATTTTAGTATTTGGAGTGAAACATGGACCTAAATTTATACCTCTTCCCATACTACCTGGTTAATTAATGTTTTAAGTGTTTTTACATTCTTTTCCCTAAAGGCCAGAATATGCACAAGCACATAAAGTCTCTTCTACAAGGGACCTAAGTCATCAGACCAGAGCCCTACCTACTCACCCTCATGACCTTATCTAACCCTAGTTAACTCCCCAAATGTGTATGTGTATCAATATGTACATAATATTTCTATCTGTTAGTAATTACATTGAAATGTTGTCCTGTATTTTTAAGTAGCCAGTTATAGTACAGTAAAACCCACATACTGAAAATTGCACAAATGATAGATTGTAGGAGCTTTCTAATTGCTCTAATTTATTGCCAACCATTAACTATCACTCTTTCAAAAATAACTGCCCATTCTGCAAAAAGACAGAATAAAATAATAAAGAGAAATTTAAAGCAAGTATGTATTAGCAAGTACAAAAGAGCTAATGTTTGGTTCTTTTAAATGATTAATAAAGTAGCAACCCAGCTAGCCTTAAAACCCAAGCAAGCCTTAAAAAGAAAAGAAGAGTAGGCACAAACAACTCCCAAGGTAGGTGAGATTTTGGAGGAGATAGAAATATTTCATATTTTGCTATAAAATAGCACAACACATTTTGGACAAAAAGGCTTCATATAAAACTAAATATAGATACTTCTCCAAGGAGGACATACAGAGGATCCAGAGACACATGAAAAGATTCTCAGTATTGCTAGCTATCAGAGAGATGCAAATTAAAACCACAATGAGATACCACTTCACACCAGTCAGAATGGCCATCATAAACAAAGCAACAAACAGCAAGTGTTGGAGAGGTTGTGGACAAAAGGGGACCCTAGTGCACTGTTGGTGGGATTGCAGACTGGTACAACCACTACTGAAAACATTATGGTTTTTCTCAGAAAACTAAAAATGGATGTACCTTTTGACCCAGCAATTCCACTGCTAGGATTATATCCTAAGAATCCTGAAACACCAATCCAAAAGAAACTATGCACCCCTATGTTCATAGCAGCACAATTTACAATAGCCAAGTGCTGGAAGCAACGTAGGTGCCCATCAGTAAATGAATGGATCAAAAAACTATGGTACATTTTCACAATGGAATTCTATGCAGCAGAAAGAAAGAAGGAGCTCCTACCCTTTGTGACAGCATGGATGGAACTGGAGAGCATTATGCTAAGAGAAACAAGCCAGGTGGTGAAAGACAAATACCATATGATCTCACCTTTAACAGGAACCTAATCAACAAAACAAACAAGCATAATATAACCAAAGACACTGAAATTGAGAACAGGCTGACAGTCACCAGAGGGGAGAGGGGAGGGAGAGGAGGGAATTTCAGGGGAAAATGGGAAGGGTTTAGAGCAACAACTATAAAGGACACATGGACAAAAATGAGGGGGGATGGAAATGGGAGCGAGGTGGGGAGGGCTGGGGCTGTGGGCTGGGATGGGAGTAAAAGACAGAAAACTGTACAAGAACGACAATGAAAATAAAAAACATAAAAAAATATATAATACAAACCCCCCCAAAATACCCTAAATACACATTTAACCTATGACCCAGAAAGTCTACTTACAAAAAATATGAAATGAAAAAATATATATTTATAAAAAGATGTGTCCAACAATATTTGCATCAACATTATTCACAATAGCCAAAAATTTTTAAATAGCTGATGTGCCCATTAATAGGACAACACATAGGCGAGTTGTAGGTTTACTCCTCAGCAATAAAAAGGAACAAATATTACCAATACATAACTTACTTAACATAAATCAATCTCAAAATATTGTGCTGAATGAAAGAAGTCTTACATGAAAGAACACATACTTCATGGTTCTGTTTTTATGTAAAAAAATTATATGGGGTCATTACAAATTTTTATAATCTTTATGACTTTTAACTTTATTGCCTTACTGTAACTTTTATAACTTCCAGTACAATGCTGAGTATCAGTAATGAGGGCAGGTATTTTTGTATTACTACCAAACTTACAGAGAAAGCATTGTTTTTTATAATTAAGTATAGTAAATTTTTTAAATAATAAATCACATTTTAATCATTTTGAGGAAAATCCTTTCTATGCCTTGCTTGCTAAGACTTTTTGAAATAATGAATGTATATTAAATTTTGACAAAACCTTTTTTACAATATTAAAATAATCATGTTTTTCTCCTTTTAGTCCAGTAACATGGTAAACTGAATTGGCAAATGTTGAAACTAATCTTGCATTCCTGTAATAAACTCTCCTTCGTATTGTTATATTACATATGTTGCTAGATTCAATTTGCTACTATTTTACCAAGCAACTTTGCAGCTATTCATGAGGAATATTGGTTCAAAACTTTCTTTTCAATAATGTCTTTTTCAAGAAGTATAACCTTTTCTATTTTCTCATAGCATAAAATTGGCAATATTTCTTTCTTAAATGTTTGATAGAATTCAACATTGAAAGCACCTAAATCTGGGATTCTCTTTGTAGGAGAATTTTTGATTTAAAAAAATCAATCTCCTTAATAGATATAGGGCTGTTCAGATTGTCTGTTTAATGTTTTGTTGATCTTTCAAAATAATATTTTAGATTTGTTATTTTTTCTATTGTTCACTGATTTTTTTCTTATCCTTATCATTTCTTTCCTTATACTTACTTGGTTTCCTTTGGTCTTTTTTCTAGCTTCTGAATGTAAAATTTTAGATTATTTATTTTAGACATCTTTTTTACTAATAAAAGCATTTACAGTTAAAATATCCTCTAATTACTTAGCTGCATCCCTCTAGTTTTGGTAAGTTGTATTATTGTTATTATTCTTAAGTTCAAAATAATTTGTAATTTTCTTTTTGGTTTCTTCTTGAGCAATGAATTATTTGTGTGTTCATTTAATTTTTTTTTGCAGCTTAAAATAACACATTTACTTTCTCATTATTTTGTTTTTATAATCTTAGAGTTAGTATTGTAATGCTTCAGGAAGAAATGTAAAAATCTTATGGTCTTAAAGGTCCTTTTTCTCACACACTTGTTTATGTGACAATTGTCATGAATAATTTATAAATACACACACACAGAATTTTGATTTCCCATCACAATGTTTTGTAATCTCCTTCACTACTTTCAGGTTATATTTAAACAATTATTTTGTCTAGTACTTGAAGTGTTACCTTCAGTATGGTCAAGCAATATAGAAGCTTATTTAGGCATCTCAGGATATCACTTCATGTAATCTTCAGCTGAGATATTGGGGAAGATTGAACCCAGAAGGTTTACAATAATTGGGGGTCATCCATTGATTTTTTTAGTTTGACATTTTTTTTAAAATAATTTTTCTCCTTTCTGCTACCCTGTACTGCAGGAAAACTGTCAACAATCCCGTTGCCCACTGGATTCCCCATAGCCTAGACATGGCCGAGATGATTTGGCCTGTGTTTGAAAATAGAGTCAAAAACATCATAATCAGTGCTACATTTGCACAATGGAATACTACTCAACTGTTAAAAAATAAAGGAAATCTTACCCTTTGTGACAGCATGAATGGACCTAGAGAGCATTATACTAAGTGAAATAAGCCAGTCAGAGAAAGACAAGTACCATATGTTTTTACTAGTATGTGGAATGTAATGAACAAACCAAACTAACAAACAAAATAAAGACGGACTCATAGTTAGAGGACAGACTGACAGCTCTCAGAGGGGAGAAGCATTTCAGGGCTGGGTGAAAAGATGAAAAGATTAAGAAAAAAACCCTCATAGACACAGACTGTTGTCTGTGTCTATTACTGATAATCACAGTATGGTGATTATCAGAGGGAAAGGGCGGTAGGGGAGGTAGAAGAGGGTAAAGTGGGGGTAAGTGGTGATGGAAGGAGACTTGACTTAGGGTGGTGCACACACAATACAATATGCAGATGATGTGTTATAGAATTGTACGTGTGAAGCCCATGTAATTTTATTAACTAGTGTAACCCCAATAAATTCAATAAAAAAGAGAAAAAAAGCATAATCAAAGTTCTAAAAGGGTCCCCTTTGAATGCAGTATGTAAAATCAAGTTAAAAAATTTTGTGACAACTTAAATTTCTTTTTAATAATCACCCAAAGATATGTTTATTGATTTTTAGAAAGAGAGAGAAACATCAATGTGAGAAAGAAACATTGATTAGTGCCCCCCATAGACCCCCCGCTCCCCCCCACACACACCACACATAGTCTGACTGGGGATCAAACCTTCAAATTTTTGGTGTATGGGACAAGAATGAACAGAGCTGGCCAGGGCAATGGCAACTAAGATTTACTTTTATCTCTTACAAATTCTAACTATATGTGGACTTTTGTACTATTAGATAACAGAACTTTGGCTAAGTCAAGGATATTTAAAATAACAAAATCTGAAGTATATATTTGTCTTTTTTTAAGTATATTTTATTGATTATGCTATTACAGTTTTCCCAATTTCTCCCCCTTTATCCCCGCTCTACACTGCATCCCTCAGCTCTCCAGCATCTTCCTTTTAGTTCATGTCCATGTGTTGTACATATAAGTTCTTTGACTTCTGTATATGTTTTTCTTCTAGGTTCAACATTAACTTTTACACAGAGAAGCTTCTTCAATTATTAAGTACCAACTAAATTCATCTACTTCATTAATATGTTAATTATAGTATTAGAATTAAAGGAAGATGAAAGAAAAAAGACAGAAAAGAAACATTTACTGAAAACTTTTTAATTTTTTAAAACTTTAGGTAAATTAAAACTAATTAATTTACCTAAAACTTTTCACTATAATTATTGAAATATATTACTGAATACATTTTATTAAAAATCTAAAATAAGAGTGCATTAAACTTCATAGTGGCACATAATAATAAACAAATAGGGGGTGGGGGCTTGGGGGACTGAGTTAAAGAGGTAATGGGATCGAGAAGTACAGATTGGTAGTTACAAGACAGTGTCACCAGGATGTAAAGTACAGCGCAGGGTGTAGAGTCAATAATACTGTAATAACTGTGTTTGGTGTCTGGTGGGTACTTGAAATATCAGAAAGAACACTTTGTAAAGTATATGATGGCCAAACCACTATGCTGCACACCTGAAACTCATATAAAATAATATCCAATATAAACTTTTTAAAAAATTGAAAAGAAGAAACACAGGTGTGCTCTCAAACAAAGAAAAAGCCATCTGAGGACACAGAAAGGTGGCCATCTCTAAGCCAATGAGAAAGGCCTCAGAAGAAACTAAACCTACTGACACCTTGATCTTTTCACCTCCAGAACTGTGAGAAAATACATTTCCATTGCTCAAGCTTTTCAACCAAAAATAAAGTAAATAAACAAAACCCCCAAATTCTTTGCTACTAGCAGTGCTATTGTCAAAACTATTCTACAATACTAGCAAGTTTTAGGGGAAAATTTATTCCCAGTAGTGGGCTAGTATTTTCCACAGGAAACGGTGGTCAGGACTCATACTAATTTTGTCCACAGGAATTAAAACAAGACACATTTTCGTGGTTTGGGTTATACATGGTCATTTTGGGAGCCAAAAACACTACTTTAATATCCCCCAAAGAACTGTGATTTGAAACCATCTTCTTTTCAGAGCAGATAGAGTTGTGAAAAAAGTATTATTTTTTTTCAAGATCCATACTTTAAGAACACACTATTCTCACATGTCTGAATCGATACACAAGATTCTTAGTTCATTTTACGGATTCTAAAACCAAGTTGTTTAAAAGGTAAATTCTGAAACTATGGTTGATGTAGCAAATGAATATATCAAAACAAACAAAAACTTCATCTATATGAAAATTGCAATTTTCACCAACACACCAAATTCTTCACAATTGTTCTAAAGGGAAATATTCTATTCTAATTAATGTTTTATATAAATTCTTTTACTGTTGTTCTTTGGTTGAGTCACACATTTATTTAGTTTTAGGATAATAAATACCTATGATAAATAAGAGCTGTTTTATATATGTTTATATACATATAACATATATAAAAATATATATATATTTAAGAACTTGAGTATGTCTTTGAATAGTACATTTAAAAAATGTAGGTCTAAAACAATTCCAAGCATTCATATTTTTGGAATACTGCCCATAATTTTCTTGACAAATGTAATAAAAATATCATTAATATTCCACTTTAATGATATAGTGCTCTGGAGCAAAATTACAATAGAACAAAATTTTATCTGAAGAGCTATACTATACCCCATAATCATGCTAAATGAATTCATTATTATTAGTTTTATAAGCCTCAGGCATGAAATTAGAGTTTGGGTCATTCTAGGAAAGAAAAGCATTTTTCTCCTTTAGAAATATTACTTATTCCTTTTCGCTATTATTATCACCTCTAGGTTCATTTGGATTGTTATCATAATGATGGTGTTAACATGTTTTCTAGCTCCTTCACAGGGAAGGCATTACTATAAGGAGTTGTGGGAATTAATCTTGTAAGTAATTAGTAATTAATCTTGTAAATAATTTGCAAGCAATCTTGTATGTAAGTAATTTTCAAGAGTCTTTTGTCACCTGCTATCCCAATGAAAGGACAAAATTGAGATGGATCTTATTGCAACATTATTTCCCATATTATGCTTTATTTTTCTTAATCTCTTCTATTGTAGTACATAATGGGAGATTCTGGATAGAAGGATCTATTCCACGGAGAAGTTGGGAGATAATTAGCCAGTCTGGAACTTTTTGCCTGTATCCCAAGCAATGATCTGGTTTAGTGGAGACCAACAATTACCAGCCACACTGTTCCTACCCAACAGACAGGGAATTCCTGCATGATGCCAGAAGCTGAGAAGAATATAATATTGCAGTAATGGAGGCAGCAGAAGAAACAGATATACAGACACAGAAATCAGAAAAAGGGTGGCAGACAGCATCATGATAAAACCCTGCCATGTATACACATCTGGCAGTTGTCTAAATGTTCACACTCACCTACTGACCCTCGTAGAAGAGAGTGTTTATTTATTTATTGGTTTCTTATTTTTAATCATTTTATGCCAAATTGCCTTTTCACGCTATTGGGTCTGAGTTTATTTACTGGGCTGTTAAACATACATTCAAGTTTTCTACAACCTACATTGACTTATAAACACAGATTGAGTGCCCGCTGTTGCCAGGCATAGTGCTAACTGCTGAGAGAAAGGAGCCAGACACATTTTTTGGTATGTATGTGGCAGACACTATTCTAACGGTCTCCTAAAGATACTTTCCTATGAGGTAGTGTGGTTATTAGCATCCCTCATATTATAGATGAGAAAATCAAGCCACAGCATGTCCCAAACCACCTCGCATTAAGTAACTGCTTAGGTATAGAGCTCCACGGTCTGAAGCAGGTGCGCTAAACCATTACCTATACACTGCAGCATAACCCAAGGATAAGATATAGTGTCTGCTGTGAGGGACCTCACATGTCTGAACCAAATGGAAAGTGTGCTTTGCTCAGTGATGGGAGCCATGAATGCTGAATGTCTCTCCGGGTTAGAACCTCTGTCTGTGTGATCCTATAGCAGCCGCACTTCTCTTAACCCATCTGTATTCCTGCTGGACGAACAGCTCACTGAGGGCAGGGCTGCTATCTGTCCCACTGTGCCTCCAGTGCCTGCATACGGAATGAGTATTCCAATATTTATCTGAGGTTAGAGAGACCGGGAGCCCAGTCACTTTTCCTAGCTGAGTGACTTTGAGAATGCTACTGAATCTCTTGCTTTACTTTCTCTCTCTAAAATAAGGATAATACAAATCTATCTTTTTGTTTTTTAGTGAACAGTAAACAAAGTAAGATATGTAGAATGCATGTCACATATGCAATATTTGATTTAAAAAGGCTTCCTGGGGATAAATTTATTCAACAAATATTTATTGAATAATACTATGCAATACTTACTTTACTGTGTGGTGTCCGGAAACAAAGGTAAGTCATAATATTTTCTTTTTGCCTTCTTTTTGCTTTTCCCAGAGGTTGGAGTGGTTGTCAACAATAATTATATGTTCTTGTATGCAAAACCACAGCCTTGGTGACGTCTTTGCATGTGTGCAGAGGTAATAACCTGGCAGTAGTCACTGTGTATTACATAGATATAAAGCCACAGGAAAAGCCCAGCTACTCTGCCCTTGCATCTGCTTCCTTGTTTTGCACATCACCCTCATTGCCTTATCAATGCACAGCCCTACTCTGCTTCCTATTTTGTTCTGACTCCCAGTCTTAGCAGGACCTGGACCTTGGCGAAGTTTTATGTTTCACCATTTCACCACAGGTGTGTGCCTTCTGTCACATGGGCATTCAAAGGAGACCACTGCTCTAAAAACAAGTTACCCTTTATTGAGAATTCATTATGTGGTAGGTCCTATGCTGAGCATTTTAAATTCACTATCTCATTTAATCTTTATTATATATATGAGTTCATTACTAGAATTATATCTACCTTAGAGATGGAGGAAATTAAGTTGTAGAGCTTGTTCAAGGTCAAAAAGCTACTAAGTGGTGGAGCTTCTATTTGTCCTAAGTCTGCCATATGCTCCATTATTATCACTGCTGAAGGCAAGGACATTATAATCTTCCTACAGGTTCTTAGATGATGGACAATGGGACAACTGAGAAGATGCATTTTGAAGACAGAGAAAGGAAGCATAATGAAAACTTTATAAAGCATGCAAGATGTTTGCTTGTGCTCGTGTAAATCAATATACAAAAGGAAGAATCAGAAACTTTAAGGATAAATAATTAACCAAAAAATGATTTTAAGTGTTCTCCTTTCAACTCCAAATGAAGCTTTGTCTTTCAACTCTAAACAAAACCTTTCCTAATATTTATAGATAACCTCAACTTAGATAACCTCATCTGTCTGCTCAGGAAAAGAGAGAAATCTTTATATCCATCTTTTAAAAAATGAATAAATTCAATTAAATAAAAATAACAAAGGAAGTTTGAAAAAATTATGGGAAGAGCATTATTTATGGGATAAACTGAAGTATATATAATTGTCTATTATGTTGCTGATTTTTAATAACTTTTAGTTTCAAAACAATTTTAGATTTACAGAATTATTGCCAAACTAGCTCAGAGATTTCCTATATACTTCTCAACCATTTTCCCTGTTATTAACATTCCATATTAGTACAATACATTTATCATAATTAATGAACAAATTTTGATAATTACTAGTAACTAAAGTCCACACTTTATTTATGTTTCCTCAGTTTTTCCCTAATGCTCTTTTCTGTTCCAGAATCTCATCCTGGACATCATATTACATCTAGTCACGTTTCCTTAGTCTCCCCAAGATTGTGACTAGTTTCTGAGATTTTCCTAAATGTTTTCATTTTTTTATTGTTTATGTTGCTACAGTTGTCCCAATTTCACCCCCTTTGCTCCCCTCTGCCCAGCCAACCCCCCACAGTCAGTCCCTGTACTGTTGTCCATGTCCATGGGTCCTTCTTATATGGTCTTGACTAGTTCCTTCACCTTCTTTCAAAGAGTACCCTCCTCCTCCCCTCTTACCGCTGTCTGTCTATTTCATAATTCTATCACTCTGGTTCTATTTTTCTCATTAGTTTATTTTGTTCATTAGATTGCTCTTATAAGTGAGATCATACGGTATTTGTCTTTCACTGACTGGCTTATTTCACTTAGCATAATAGTCTCCACTTCCACCCACACTGTTAGAAAAGATAGAAACTCCTTCTTTCTTTTTGCTGCGTAGTTCTATTATTATGCAAATACACCACAGTTTTTTGATCTGCTCATCTACTGATGGGCACTTAGGCCATTTCCAGTTCATGGCTATTGTAAATAGTGCTGCTATGAACATAGTGGATAATGAGTTGCCTCATTTTTGATGACCTTGACTGTTTTGAGGAGTAATGGTCAGGTACCTTAAAAAATGTCTCTCAATTGGAGTTTGTCAGCTTTTTTCCCTTATGGTTAGGTAGAGATGTTATTTTAGAATATGTAAACAAACTATTCAGTAATAGGTAAGTTGTGATATCATAAGTCACAAAATGTCCAGTAAATGAAATGATTCTTGGTTAAAGGAAACATGATTTGACCTTCTTCCCCCAAAGATATCAGGTTAATAAAATGAACTGAGAGGCATTGCTGTTTAAAATGCTGGTGCTAACAGGTAAGTCATAGGTAGTTCACAGTGAAAAAGGGAATGGTGGAGATCACAGGTCTATAGGACTATACAAAGAGATTGATTTGGGGATGGAGAGTGTAAAGTAACCAGAGCATCTAGACAGTGAATAGAGATGCATGCAATCAGGGATAGCATTGTGCTTTTACAGTAGTTTTTTGAAACAGGGTTTCTGACAAAACTGGAGATATTCATCTGTAGAATCTCTGAGAGGGAGGTCAGGGGCCAGAGTTTTTCCCTGCTATCTGGGGTTTGCGTAAGACTTCTATGCCAGTAGAAGAAGAAACTGTAATTGGGAAATCAAGGCAGAGAACTTAACATAGCACCTACACAAACCCTGCTGGGATGAGGAATGGAGCCCGAAACTCCATAGGCATAGTAATGGGAGTTTCACTCAGAAAAGCCAGGTTCTCAGCTTAAGGGCAAGCCAGGTACTCAACACATCCTACCCCACCCTTATTATTCTGCCAGTCTAGGTTAGGGTTAGGTGGTTTCCTGGGTATAGACCTGCTGGTCTAATGTCTTAGGTGCTGTTAGACCAAGTTCTGGCCAAGAGATGGTGATGTCCGATTTATAAGGAGTTGCCTGCAGGATGGCTCTGGGGATTTAGGAGTATCCTTCGCCTATATACTCTCATTTTCTTTGACCCTTTCTAAGAGATGGATTGGATTTGGTGAAAGAGAAACCTTCACTCTTCTTTTAAATATTGATGGGCTTTCATTGGTGTCCATCTAGACTCCTTATCTAAGCCTGGGTACTGTTTGGTTTTGTGCTGGTCCACTTAGAGCACAGTAATTATTTATTTAAAACATGGAAGTGCTTATGGACATTCATGCAAAATATTTACTTTGTTAATGTAAAAAATATCTATGAAAGTAAAATCCAGAAGAGTTGAGTAGTAAAGACACTTCCACTTCCCCCAACAGGTAAAATGTGATAAATGCCTAGTTATTGTGATCATGGCTGGTTCCGTACTAAGTGTATGATTTGCATATTTTTTAATGAAGTAAATTGAACTAAATATTGAATATGCACAATGAAAATAATTGTCAAAAGTGACTTTTTACCTTGTAGTGTGGCTCTTTTGGCTTTCTTGAAAACTAACTTTTTAAAAGCTAAGTTTAGTTCTCTTAGCTTTCTCAGTGAACAGAAGAAACTGATTTTAATGCTGGACAGAAAAAATTACTGATGGTGCTTTTGCAAGAAATTTAGAATGTGATTTGATGCTGACTCAAGAGTAGTTTATTAACTCCTGTATAAAAATGGGCAGGGAACGTTGAATATAAGCCTTTATTTGTTGATATGGAGAATCAGTGATATGCTATATTTCTGTTAAATTTCTATGACCCTGTGAACTTCTTTCTTTTTAATTTGTATAATAGAAATGTTTTAATGCTGATCTCCATAAAAATGATTTTTTCATTGTGACTCTTTAACATCTTGATTACATCTGTCCTCTCCATGAGAACTCTTGTTTTAGCCACTATTTTTGATGCTGTCTATCCAGCAACTTAAATATGATTTAATGTTTTTATTTTCTTTTATAGCTAGTACAGAGTGAACTACTATTGCATGCTGTGTCTGGGTGATACTAAAGGTTAGCAAGTTGACAATCTTGATTATCTTAAACTTTGACTCAATTTTATCATCACTAATATCAGTAGTTTTTTTTTTTTTTTTTTTTTTTTTTTTTTTTTTTAGAATTTATTTATTTATCTTTAGAGGGGAAGGGTAGGAGAGAGGGAGAGGGAGAGAAACATCAATGTATGGTTGCCTCTCATGTGTCCCCTGCCGGGAACTGGCCTGCAACCCAGGCATGTGCCCTGACTGGGAATCGAACCGCGATCCTCTGGTTCGCAGGCCCGCGCTCAATCCACTGAGCTACACCAGCCAGGGCTAATATCAGTAGTTTTATTTTCTCACTATAAATATAAAAATAAAAGTATTCAAATAAGTCTTTAAAGGGTGTGGGACAGATAGAGCTGGTGGAACTTACACATAAATGCAATTTCACTGAGCAGGTCACTTTCTTTCAAGACCATGTAGCATCATGAGCTTAATTTTTTAAATATAATCTGTGTTGTATTTTCCCATTACTAATTAGTCCCCTTATACCCGCTTTCCCCCAACCAATCACCATACTGTTGTCCATGTCCATGAGTTCTTTTTCCTTTTTGATGAGCTTAAGTTTATTGCAATTTTTATTACGTATTATTAAAGTTATTTACTTTCCTGATTATCACTATCTATAGACTGAGTGTTCCTTGAGTACTGGGATATTTATTTTGTCTGTGCATCATTACCAACTACCAATGGTTGGTAATATAGTTCATAAGTAAATGTTTATTTAAAGTAACAGCAATGAAAGTATCATTTACAAGATAGCTAGTATGTGCCATTGTGTTGGATAAATACATATTATATATTATATATATTTATAATATATTATAACACAATATATGTATTATATTCTAATTATTATAATGTATAATATATGATATATAATAAATACATGTAATATGTACTATAGATACATATGATATGTGATATATATTCATATATTTTTATAAATGAGTTGTAGCTAACCCTCAAAGGTCACTTTTACAGGGTGGGGCAAAAATAGATTTACAGTTATTTATGTAGAAAATAATATAATAATTAACAAAAGAATAATACCAGAATAAGATGATTTGCATACTGACAACTGTAAACCTACTTTTGCTCTGCCCTGTATGCTTCTGATAAGAGAATCAAAGCTCCCTGCACTCTGTCATACTGCTCAATGAAAGGCAGCTTAAAGGAAAAGTGTAGAACATATTTGGACCCCTCCAGGAGATTAAATCTTAGTTCTTTTTTTAATTGTTGATCTTGTACAGTTTTCTGTCTTTTACTTCCACCCCAGCCTACCACTCCAGCCCTCCCCACCTCCCTCTCATTTCCACCCCCCATAGTTTTTGTCCATGTGTCCTTTATACTTGTTCCTGTAAACCCTTCCTCTTTTCCCCTGAAATTCCCTCCCCTCTCCCCTCTGGTGACTGTCAGCCTGATCTCAATTTCAGTGTCTTTGGTTATATTATGCTTGTTTGTTTGTTTTGTTGATTAAACTTTTTCTTCCCACTCTCAATTTAAGAATTTAATATATGCCTTTTGAAATGAAATCTATACTTTCCACATTCAGTATAAAATTTATGTTTTTTATTCCAAACCATTTATGTTTTTTGTATTTCTAATTAGTTAAAGTCCTTGTTTAATCTCACTGGCTAATTCTTGAGTATGATTTAAAAATATATATACACACACACATATATGGAATTATACATGTATGGAGTATATGTGTGTATATAACTTTTATTTTGTATATTAGATAAATCAGCAATCTCCATTTCCTCTCTACTTTGGTAACAGAATCTTTGGAGTTATAACAGACACATAGCCATTTAGCTACAGACATTTCCTGATTTGCTTTGCAGCTAGATGAGGCTTGTGACTACATTTAGTATGTGCATTATAAGCAGTGTCTACAACTTCCAGTGAATCTCCTTAAAGAAGATTGTCCTTTTCTCCTGGGCCTGCTCTTTTCTATCCTATGGGGTAGAATGGGAATGAGAAGGCGGCCAGCTTACACGCTGCAAGTAAAGTCAAAGTCTATGGTTATGGTGAAGCCTCAAGACAGAGGGTCTGGATCCTTGAATAACCTTGGGGAACAAAACTACCAGCCAGCTCTGGGTCTCTGGACTATAATGTGAGAGGAAAATACATACCTGTTACATTTAAGCCACTATATTTTGGGATGTTTTATGTTAGAAGTTTACATATAATATATATTTAACATGTATTAAATATAATGCATGTATAATTCTCAATCATTAAAAAAGTTTTATTTACTGGTTTTCTAGAATGGAATGCATCTTCTCTTTGCTTTTTTTATCCCCAAACAAAAGTGTTGTATTATTTTTGCCAAGGAAGAGATAGAAAATTTCTGGTTTGATTTATATCTGCACTACAGGGTCTAAGATCTTCTCTCTTATCTAGTTATCTGTTTCAGCACTTGTACCATATTTGCTATAATAGGTTTCAACTGTGGTCTACTTAGACAGAATTTGTATGTTTGGCTTTACTATTTACGTACAAAGAAAATTATCATGGAGATTATTTATAATAACTGAAGCTAGGAGAATAAATTTTAATTTAGGAAGTAAATAAAGCTCTGCTAATTATATTCTACTGTGAGCTATGCTTTTTTCCACTTTTCTCCTTTCTTTTCCCCAAGTCACCTTTTTATAAAGCAAAAACTACAGAAAACTACAAAGTCTACACTGGATGCATAAGGGGTCATAAATTCATTTTAGTTCTAAATAATTAAAGATAAAAAGTATTGACTAATTGGCATTTATTCCAGAATAAGCTAATCAAAGAGATTTTGATTGCAAAAAATATGAGAAATAATATCATTTAATGTTGATCATCAGCTGCAAAACATGTTGAGCTATTGAAGGTACTTGCTATATTTCTAGAAATTGTCTAAATGTTCTTCATTATGCATGTTTCCCCATAATTATAAAGCATAGAAGGGAATGTATATATATATATATATATATATATAGAGAGAGAGAGAGAGAGAGAGAGAGAGAGATAGGTGATTCTGTCACATTTGTTACAGTTATAAAATTGTGAAAATGTAGATAGAAATTCTACACTAGATTTTTAAGTACACTGGATACAAATATATGCTGTGAAACAAATTATTTTTCATATATTTTTCTAGTTTTTGTTTAAATGATTTCCAACTACATTTTTAATTGCTCCTACTATAACATAAAACAATTTAAAAGTATATTTTATGAGATTCCAAATGATCTATTTTTGTGTTCTCTAGAGACAAACCTAGAAATATTACATTAAACATGTTAGCAATTTATTAGTTGATAATTATAGAATTGATAACTTTAGGGGAAATACTAAGAAATAAAAATATAAGCTCACTGATAACATTTTATTTATTTATTTATTTAAAGATTTTATTTATTTATTTTTACTGAGGGGAAGGAAGGGAGAGATAGGGAGAGAAACATCAATGTGTGGTTGCCTCTCATGCACCCACTACTGGGGACCTGGCCCGCAACCCAGGCATTGCCCTGACTGGGGATCAAACTGGTTTGATCCCTTTGGTTTGTAGGTTTGCACTCAATCCACTGAGCCACACCAGCCAGGACTGATTTTATTAATTTATTTTAATCATAGGCTTGAAATCACTTAGACAAAATAACCAGACTTTCTCAAAAAATAGTCTGTGATAAATATAATTTATCATAAATAAAGATAATTTATGAGAATTAAACATAATATAAATATGAAACATAATAAATATGAAACATAATATGAAACATAAATATAATTTATGAGCTTTGTGAGTTTGAGCATACAGGTCTATAGAAAACAAAGTCAAAGTCTTAGTTTTCTGTGTTACAGTCATTCGTTTTGTCATTTAATCTTTATGATAACTCTGAAAAATAGTATTTTTCAAAGTGTGGTCTAAAATATATGTGTTGAAAATTTAAAGGAGGGGATTTCCCAAAAGTCATTGAGGACTTTTACATTTTGTGCTCCTATATTGATATGAAAATTAATATAACTATGTTCTAAAATACTATATAGATATCCTATATTCAAATATATTGTGTTTATGACCAAGACCATTATTTGCTTTATTTCATCTGTCTTGGTTTAATGAATAAAGAACTGAGGTCAATTTACAATGCAGATTATGTACTTGCAATAATTGAAGGCCAAATCCCTTCACAGACAACCCCACAAGTAAGTTAACTTCAATTCAGAAAGAAAATGTTCGAGCAGAACTGGGTCCTCACATGTCAAACAATATTGAGCTACCCTCCACAAAAGAATCTAAATACCTAATACATGACATCAAGTCAATAGTGGTGATTGACATGAAGAAAAAATGTAAGTGTATGGCCAAAAAAGTAATGATGGTGTCTTTTCCCTTTAATAGAGGATAGTCAGAAACTTTTTGAAAAATTAGTTATGGGAACACATAGGGAAAGATTTCCTGAGGAAAGAGAACAGCAAATGTGCAAACCCTAAGGTGGGAGCATTCTTGGAACATTTAAGATAAAACAGAAAGGTAAATGTAGGTGTGATGATTAAGCAAGGAGAAAAGTTAGAAGATGATGGGAAGTTGTCCTTCTCTGTCATGCAAATGGACATCAATTCAGTGCTGAAATCCACCCCATGTGCCAGTAATCAAGCCATGTTTATTTGCCAAGCCATGTGTCTTAGAGAGAGGTTGGGTCAACCAGGAGAACAAGAGTATCTCTTTCTTTGCATAAAGGCATTTTCTGCTCCTAGGACTGGGCTGCCCAGTGGAGGTATCTTTTCTAACTGGTCCACCACCTACAACATGCTCCTTTCAAATCACACTAAGGTAGGGACTTCTGGTCTACATGGGATTAGGAAAAATGGTGTGTTAACCTTCTCCCACAATCACATCAAAATTACAACTAATTTATAGAACACCTATATATGAGAACCACTCAAAGACCAGCTGAACAGAATTCCTATAGTTAAGAATACAAAGGAAAAACCACTTCAATACTGGTAGGAAAGGAGGGAATATGTAAAGGGCAGGTCCCACACCCACAGTGTGGTGATTAAGGATCAGGAGGGTTATCTCAGCTGCAGAAGAATCTCCTTGAGAAGTGAGGGGTTCCTGCCCCATGTCAGGATCCCAAGCCTGGGGCAGGAAGAGGAGTGCCAGGAAGAGGAGTCTCCATAACATCTGGCTGTGAAGACCAGTGGGGATTACATCTGAGTGAGATGGAGGCCTGATGGAGGCACTCCTCTGAGGGGTCCACACGTGGATTCACTTGCTCACAAATGCACTTGCTTGAAGCTCCAGCACAGGGACAGCAGCTGGAAAAGTGCCAGAGATATACAGGGAGAAACTAAATTGAATAACTTTGGGGTTAGGACTGGAGGGACAGAAATGGGAACAACTCTTTTCTGGGATGGAGGTTTTGACAGGTACCACTTCTTTCGTTGAGCCCTGCCCACACCCAGAAAGCCAGGTACAAGCAGGCACTCCCTGAACCTGGCTGACACCTTATGTCTCACTCTGGTGATTCCCTAAGATGATGCCCTACTGAACCCATGCACCTGTCCTGAATCTATTCCAGCAGCTTTTCCGCATGAGTGTCCTACCTTGACTCACACTGAAAACCTTTCCAAAATCTCTAAAAGTTCCAGAAACCTCAAGCAAGGAGTGGCTGGCTTCAGAGTATACTGTGCCTCTTGCTAATTAACACCAAGCCTAGCATAAGGAATGACCAGTCTCAACTTTCATTGTAACTCCCATCAGGTGCCTCCAAGCTTGGCATAAGCAGTGGCCAGTCTCGGCTTGAAACATATCTCTACCAAGGCAGTCAAAAGCCTGACACAAAAGGCAACTGACTTCAGCTCACATTGTGGTGCTCAGCAAAAGGTACTAAGCTGGGTGCTAGTAGCATCTGGCCTAGGTTTGCAGTGTAACCTCTCCCAAGTACTTCCAAGCCGAGTATAAGTAGCAAGTAATCAACTACAGATCACTTTGTAGCTCTTACCAGGTGTCTCTAAGCCAGGCAGTGACTGACCTTGGCCTGTACCAGAGCCCATCAGAAGAGGATCCAGAACCAATGTACACAGTGGTTAGGTTGAGACCACACCAACACACCACCCAAACAGCTGCACAAACAACATACCCAAAGGGCACAATTTGCTGGCACTAGAGCCCTGTTAAAGCAACTGCCACTTTGTGGGGCCAGTCCCCCAATAATAGTGTGTCTCCTATAGCCATGGACAGCCATCTTAGTCACTTGGCCTGAGGGTTTATCCCACATGTAACTTGCTAACAGCAATCAAGGATCAAATACAACCAAAAGGCATGTACAACCCACACAAGGAAGACCCCCTGGAGCACCCAGCATAGGTGAGGTGACCAAGAAGACTGCACCACTGAGCCCCACAGGACACATACTACATAGGGCCACTTTGCCAAGACTGGGAACTGTAGCAGATCCATCTAACACACAGAAGCAGATGCAGGGAGGTAGCCAAAAGAGAACACAAAGAAACATGTCCCAAATGAAGGAATGAGACAAAACTCCAGGAAAATGAGCTAAATGAAATGGTGAAAAGCTATCTACCAGATACAGAATTCAAAACACTGGTTATAATGATGTTCAATGAACTTAGAATAAATGAACTTAATGACAACTTACACAAAGAGACAGAAACTACAAAAAAAGAACCAACTAAAAAATGAGGAATACAATAACTGAAATGAAGAATGCATTAGGAATCAACAGCAGATTAGAGAAAGGAAAAGATAGAATCAGTGACTTGGAAGATAAGGTAGTGGATAACACAGAATCAGAACAGCAAAAAGGAAAAAAAGAATTAAAAGATAAAAATAGTTTGATGAACCTCTGAGACCACATCAAGCGTAACAAACAGCATTTACAGCATAGGGGTACCAGAATGAGAACAGAGAGCAAGGGGTTGAAAAATTATTTGAAGAAATAATGACTATTCCCTAACTTGCTAAGGAAATGGACATAAAAGTGCAAGAGACACAGAGAGTCCCAAACAAGGGGAACCCAAAAAGGCCCACACCAAGAAACATAAGAGTTAGAATGCCAAATATTAAAGTCAAAGAATCTTAAAGGTAGCAAGAGAAAAGTAGTTAGCTGCCTACAAGGAAGTTCCCATAAAATTGCCAGCTAATTTCTCAAAAGAAACTTTGCAGATCAGAATAAATTGACACAAAATATTCAAAATGATGAAAACCAAAAACTTAAAACCAAGATAACTCTACCCAGCATGGCTATCATTTAGAACTAGGAGAGATACAGAGATTCCTTGACAAGAAAAAGCTGAAGTTTATCACCACCAAACCAGTATTAAAGAAATGTTAAAGGGACTTCTTTAAGAAAGAGAAAAAAAAATAAAAACTATTAATTAGAAAATGTCACAAAGAAAATAATTTTCACTGACAAAGGCAAACACATAAGCGAAGCAGTGAATCAATCAACAATAAAGCTAGTAGAAAGATCATGAGTATAAAAACAGATTAGAGGATACACACAAACATACATATAAGAAATTAATAATAATGACAAAAATCATAGATGTAGAGGGGTGAGTAAAGATTGTAGTGATTTTAGAATGTATAAACATAAGCAACCATCAATGTACAGCTATATAAAGCTATAAATATAACTTTGTATTTATGCCACACATGGTATCCAGGAACCAAAAACCTGTAAGAGATGTTCAAGAAGTAAAGAGAACAGAATCCAACCATAATACCTTAGAAAGTCATCAACAAACATGAAGGGAGTAAGAGAATATAAAAGGAACAGAGAAGAACTACAAAAACAACCAGAGAACAATAAAATACCAATAACTACACACCCATCAATAATTACTTTAAATGTAAATAAACTAAATGTTTCAATCAAAAGACATAGGGTGGTTGAATGGATAAAAATACAAGACCTACACCCAGGCTGCCTATCTAAGAAAAAGAAGATAAAAATATGACAGTGAAAAGACAGCAAACTCACAGCTATTAAGAACCACACCTAAAACAAAATCAAACTAAGCCAACAGCTAGAACAGGAACAGAACCACAGAAATGGAGATCATATGGAGGGTTAGCAACAGGGGCGTGGGAGGAGGAGAGAGGGGGAAAGGTAAAGAGAATAAGTAGCATAGATAGTGGGTAGAAAATAGACAGGGGGAGGGCAAGAATAGTGTGGGAAATGTAGAAGCTAAAGAACTTATGACACATGGACATGAATTAAAGGGGGGAATGTGGGTGGGAGAGGGTGTGCAGGGTGGGGGGGAATGATGGGGAAGAAATGGGACAACTGTAATAGCATAATCAATAAAATATATTAAAAAAAAAAAAAGAAACCCACTTCAGATGGAAAGACACACACAGACTTATAGTAGATGTAATACTGTAATAGATGGAAAAAGATATGTCATGGAAATGCAAAAAAAGCTGCAGTAGCGATACTTAAATCAGGCAGAATAGACATTAAAAAATGGGATAAAACCCTGACTGGGTTGCTCAGTTGGCTGGAGTGTCATCCCATAGATCAAAAGTTTTCAGATTTGATTCCTGGTTAGGGCACATACCTGAGTTGCCCTAATTCAAGAATATACACTAGAAATCTTGAATGTTAAGCATTTGATTTTTGATTCATGTGTTGCTGAGTTCAATGTTGACCTTGCTATTAGTTTTCTTTCCAATCAGTCAGCTAATGGTCAGTCTTACTCCCCACAGTACTTGCCCTTGGCAGGGCAGATTAAATAATCACAGATCACATTGCTACTGTAAAAAAATCATCTCTTCTTTAATTTAGAAGAGGATTAAGTGGATATAAATGTATGAGTTTCTACTTGCATGTGTCCAATTGTCCTTAAGAAAAGGAATTCATCATCCAGGTAAATGTGACACCATTATGCTATGCACATTAAAAATTTAATTCCTAGAATTACAAGTAGGCTCTGGAAAGCTTTGTCTTAATTATGTGCTTTTGTTATAGGTTGTTTAAGCATATAATTTAAGAATTGAACAAGAAATGTTAAAAGATGGTAGTCTTCTTTAGATATTACCTCATGTCTCTCAAAAAAATTTTTTTGCCTCTTCTCTGTCAGTTTTGATTTCACTTATGGAAGCATGTTAACCTTTGTAAATCACAATTTGTCTGAACTTAAAAAAATATTGCCTTAAACTGTTACATAAAAATAACAAAATTAAAGGTAATTTGTCATCTAAAAAGGTGTGCTCCGGGACCTCCTAATGAATTTGGGAATGAATATTTCTTTCCAAGTGGCCTTTAACCTTTGTCACAACTTTTTATATTCCCCTATGGTTTCCTACAGATCATTCAGAGGGTATCCATCTCATCTGAGTCTTTCACAAAGAAACATAAACAACTACATAGTTTTTCTGGCATGAAGTTGTGTGAAAAATCAAAGGAGAGCATTCCAAATCATTTCAATTTTTTATATAATAATTAGGATTACTTTGGATTATTATAGCAACTGAAAAATAGTTAAAATAACACATCTAGATCAACAGAATTCCCCAAATATGTTGTGGAACAGTGTCTCCCCCAATCATCTTGGTTCTCGTTCCAGCTCTCTGGAAGTTCCTCTGACACTGATGCAAGCTCTCCTTTCATACTCAGGTTGATGCCCCATGCACATTCTACCCTCCCTGTCCTGCATCTCCACTTCAATCTGGCCAATAATGCTGGTGTTCCTTAAAGTACCATCTGAAACAGTTATTAAACTATTGACCTATTGCTTGTTAGTTTTGCATCACTATACTTACCCTACTGGGATCAGGGCTTTGCCAGCCACATGTCTGCTTTGCTAGGGGATCCATGGTAGGCTTTGCCAATAGGGACTACTAGGAGAGATTGGAAGGCTGGAGGAGGGGAACAGGACTTGCTTCTTTTGGCTTTATTCCTCTGTCTGTTTGAGTCATGCTGCTCTGTTTGAGTTTACTTCCTGTTTTCTTGTTCTCAGAATCTCCCAGAAACACACCTTCTTCACTCAGCACTGCTGGTTCTTTTCAGTAGCAGCAGTTTGCCGTTATTCAAACACTTTCAGTGTGGCAAGGAGAATCATACTCCTTGACACCTAAATGCCCATTGTCTTTCCTGGCAAGAGATTTTAGAAGCTTAAGACATATGCAGTGCCTGGGTGATTTTCTGTTAATAGTTTTGAAGATGAAAGGGGCAAAGAATTAGGACCATCTCTATGAATTGAAAGTGGCTCCCAGCTGACAGCCACCAAGGAAACAGAGACTTCCATCCCATGACTGCAAGAAGCTAACTTCTGCCAGCCATTAATGAACTTGAAAGGCAACCCCGAGCCTCAGATGGGATAACAGATATGGCCAACACCTTAATTGCCACCTTCTGTGCAGATACTTCTGACCTATAGAGCTGTAAGCTAATAAATGAGTGCTGGTTTAAGCTGCTAAATTTGTGATAATTTGTTACACAGCAATAGAAACTAATACAGTAGCCTATATACATGCCTCTTTAAGATTGTAGCACCAACTGAAAGCAGTACATGCTTGTGTAGGAAAGACTTAACTTTGGTCTCTGGGCCTATGAAGCACCCCTCACCCCCCACCAATGGTGGCCTTGTCCTTTGAACCCTTCCTCTGTGTTTTGGGAGGATATCACA
The DNA here is from genome assembly GCA_039655065.1 of Glossophaga mutica. Lineage (NCBI taxonomy): Eukaryota > Metazoa > Chordata > Mammalia > Chiroptera > Phyllostomidae > Glossophaga > Glossophaga mutica. The sequence continues at coordinate 84,913,848 of CM077304.1, forward strand.
TGGTTGTAGCCAAGGAAGGTTATCATCCCATTCCTCCCATAGAATTCCAAAAATCTGATAGCCTTTCTTCATTTCATCTCATCATTGTCCCATTTGTTTGAGTCTGAAAATTTTTGATGATAGAGTGTTCTCAAAAACCTGTGGCTCTCCCATGTTGTATCAGGGGATCCATGCTGTTAGGTGAGAGGTTCCTCCATGGTCTTTCCTGGATAACCCCATTTCTATTCTTGGCTTCTGCTCAGTTGGTTGGAACCATGAGACACACTTGAAGTCTTTAGCAGAAGTGCGTTCTACCACAGCCTTGGTCCAGTCTCCAGAGCACACCTTAACATGTTTTGCTGATTCCTTTTTCTTAGCAGTTTCTTACTCAATTTATCTTTCCCTCTGATTTTTAGTATAAGCAACAAAGAGGATTCAGGCTGCATCTTCAACCCTTTGCTTGGACTAGCTTAAATATCCAAGACCATTGTTTATTAGTTCTGCTTTCCACAGGACAGTAGAACACAATTCAGCTATATTTTGTGTCATTTTGTAAGGAGGATCACCTTTTCTCCAGTTTCTAACACCATGTTCCACTTTTCCTTCTGAAATCTCACCAGAAACACCTTCAATGTTCATATTTCTAGCAACCTGTTTGTGACCATATATGTCTTCTTTTAATGTAATAAAAACTTTATAAGCTTCTCACTTCTTTCTGAGGTCTCAGCAAAATCACCTTTAATATACATATTTCCATTAACTTTCTTTTTAAAGCAATGTAAGCTTTTTAAATCATGCACCTCAAATTTCTCACAGCCTGTATCCATTATTGTATTCAAAAGCCACTTTACATTCTTGGGTATTTGTTCCAGCAGCACCCTACTTCTCGGTGGTGCCAAAATCTGTATTCATTTTCTGAAGCTGTTGAAAAAAGCTACCACAAGCTGAGTGGCTTCAAACAAGAAAAACTGGTTCTCTCACAGATCTGGAGGCCAGAAATCTGAAATTAAGGTGTTGGCAGGGCCATGCTTCTTCTTCACCTCTTCCAGTTTCTGATGCTTGCTGGTATTCCTCGGTGTATGGCAGCCTCCAATTTCCATCTCTCTCCACATGGCCTTTTCTACTTTGTCTTTGTGTCTCCTCCTCTTCTTATAATAACATCAGTCTTTGGGAGTGGGGCCTATCCTAAATCCAGCATGTATTATTTTGGAAAGCTCAATTTAATTACATCTGTAAAGACACTATTTCTAAATAAGGTCACATTCACAAGTACTAAGGGTTAGGACTTGGACATAATGTTTTAGGGGGCAGCATTCAATGTACTAAAGACCCCCAATAAAAAAACCAATAACCAATAACCCCCAAACCAAAGGCTGAGATGAGCTTCTCTTGTTGTCAACACTGCACAGATTTTGTTGGTACTGTCATGTATCATTGCTGGGAGAATTAAGTGTGGCTGTGTGACTCCACTCGGAGAGGACACCTGAAAACTCATGCCTGGTATCTCAGAAATGTCTCCCCATGCACCTTTTGCTTCATCCATATCATTTTTTTTTTGATAAATCATAACTCTGAGTAGTTTTTCCATGAGAACTTGCATTCACTTTATTGTCTGAATCACAAATCAAATAGCTCTTCCTTCATCTTCCTTTCTCTACTGATTAGTTTTTCCATTATTTTGACCTCCTACTTTATCTCGTTTGTCTATATTAGTATATTCATTTCATCTGGTATGAAAGACAGTTCAATGTGAAAAGAGAACAAGGTTGAAATGAGGTTGACACAGATTCTAATCCTGGCTCTCTTATTTTATGGTAAAATAAGATAATAATACTATTCTTACCCGGTTATTTTGAGGAATGGGGATTAAGTCCCTAGATCAGTGGTATTGATCACACATTACATACTTAAATAGTTTCTTTCTTTTCTCCCTTGTCATTTGTCTTCATCTGCTTGGGCTGCTGTAACAAATACCATAGACTAGGTAGCTTAAACAACAGAAATTTTATCTCATACAATTATGGAGGCTAGGAAGTCCAAGATCAAAGTGCTGGTTAATTTGGTTCCTGATGAGAACTTTCTTCCTGGCTTTCAGGCAGTTATCTTCTTGCTGTGTCCCTGTATAGCAAAAGTTGAGAAAGAGAGAGATCACCTCTCTCATGTATCTTCTTATAGGGGTACTAATTTCATTCCTGAAGGCCCTCTCCTCATGACTTAATTATATCCCAAAGGTCCCACATCCAAATATCATCACAATGGACTTCAGGTATCCAGTATATGGATTTTGGGAGGACACAACCATTCAGTCCATAGCACCATCATTCTCTTTTACCAGATTATCATAAATATCTCCTAGCTACTATAATCTTTCTCCTGCTGATTATGCATACTACTGTCAAAGACACCTTTCCAAAAGGCTACCTTAGTGTTATTCTTTGGCTTAAATTCCTTCAATTGCTTCCTACATCCTGCAGAATAAAATCCAAACACAATATAACAACCAGGCTTTGCTTGAGCTGGACCGAGGCCTAAGCAGCCTTCCCATCTTTTCTCCTCCATACACTCTATCTAAGCTACAATTGCATCACAGTTTTGCTGATGCTGTTTGCTCTGTTCTCAAATGCTCTCCTTAGGCTGCCTATTCCAGTTACTTCCCCCCACCTCCTACCTCTCACTTATCTTTAAGGTTTAGATCGAGCTATTTTTGACAATAAAGTTTTGAATGGTTTTGGTTCCTGAATCTAAACACCCACTCATCCTCCTCCTTGAAGCCCCTATTGGAAAGTGAGGGAAGAAGGAATTGTAACCAAATAGGGAACAAGGATTATTTTGATTGTTGAGAAAGTACTCTCTATTGTTCCACAGTCCATCATTCTTTGGTGAGCTGTGATGCAGCATACAGTTTAGGTCTAGAATAAAAGGGGCTTCCTATTCCATCTCTGGAATCTAAAGCATCAGACAGAGTAATTGTGTGAGAGTGGCTATGTTCCCACACTTACCTCATAGGAGCATGGAGTGAAAGGAAGGAAGCGGAAGAGTAATGTAGGGGCATGCCTTATATCTTTTTACAACTCAGTAACTGCCCCACTAGAAAGCAAGTTCCAGAGATTATTATGGGTTTGACTAATAAGATTAACAGCTCCTTCCTTTAAAAAGTTGCCAATGGCTAAAGAAAGACAAAAGCTTAGGCATAAAGTTCTCTCATCTCTATGGGCAGAAGGAAAAATATGCAAGGCCAAAAATGCCCCTCCCACAAACATCTTTTTCCCTAGCACCTCAAAGTTACCTTGCTCCAATGTTCATTATTGTCCCTGCTTGTCACAGTATGTTCCTAGCTCTGATCTTGTACTTGTCCGTTGTAACCATTTGTAGTTCTATCTCCCTGCTAGAACGAGTGCTCATGATATATATAAAACATATTAATTATTATATATTACATTATTAATATAATTTGTTAATAATATTATAATAATGTTATATATTACATTATTAATATAATTTGTTAATAATTTTTAATTAACATAAATTAACAATAAATTAACAATATATAGCATGTCATGCTATAATACATTAATATATATCATGACATGTATCATGCTATATAGAGAGGATAGTGTTTCATTTTTCTAATTTTTGTAATTTGTATTTTATTGTAGTTCTCAAAAATATTTGCTGCATGCATAAATTGATTCTGAATCTTTAGACAGGACCATCTGAAAGTACTCTTGTGTATTTGTGTGTGTGTGTGCTTTCTTTCTCCTTGGCAAAGATAAAATACTTTTTTAAAAAGATATTATTTATTTATTTTTAGAGGGGAAGGGAAGGAGAAAGTAAAGGAGGGAAACATCAATGTGTCGTTGCCTCTTGCTCATCCCCTACCGGGGACCTGGCCTGCAACCCAGGCATGTGACCTAGACTGGGAATCAAACTGGCAACTCTTTGGTTTGCTGGCTGGCACTTAGTCCACTGAGCCACAACAACCAGATCATCTGGGAGCTAACTAAAAACACTTTACATTTTCTTATATGTGTTACAGGAACTTGGAATGTTCATTCTAGGATTATCTGAAAACTAGGCTACACATAAGTACCAAGAAGAAGGCCTCATGATTCATATTCCATAATCTAGGTGTTTTGCAGTCAAAACTTATAGTTAATTTTAAAAACCTTAAAGGATCAAGATTTCTGATTTAGAAGTCCATTATTTCACATCTAAGAGGAGGTTCCTAGTAATTTGGAGAGGGGATATTTTGTCACAACCATTAAGTTTGGGATGATGATGCCACTCTCCTTATACGAATTATGGTTGAAGGGTTCAAAAATTATGGTTGAAAAGACTTATTACAAGGTTTGAGGGAGTACACTTTCTTGAGCTGAGGGATATAACAAAGTTGACTGATTTCTCTATGTGGGCAAGTATTCAATCTTTCAGAGTAAGCATGTCTAAGGAGGAGCGGGACTCAACAGGAAGCCTTGTAGCTGAGAAAATATTTATATACATAGCTAGGGAGGGGAAAAGGGAATTCAGATGAGAGTCAGTCTGAATGACTGAGAGTGTGATGTGGGTAGTTTTGTTTAGAAAAGCGTAAGGTTGCTGAGTTCTATAGGAGGTACTGAGTAGATGGATTTTATAGTAAAGGCCTATTGTTTGGGGTTTTTTTGTTGCTGTTGTTACAAATATTTTTCGTTTTCCATTTTCTCCTTATTTAAATCCTGATAATTTCTAAGGTCCACTCTACTGTATTTTGCCGTGTATAATGCACACCCACATTTTTGGCCCAAACTTTCAGGGAAAAAATCAGGTTTCCCTCAGATTACTTTCTTCTATCTTGGCATCTGAAAAAGGTTTTCTTCCTGTGGCCTCCATAATCTGCTGACACTCTCTGTGGGAGGTGGTCCAGAGTGTCTCTTGGTAGCTCTGTTGCTGTGCTTTTTAGCATCTTTAATAACTTTTAGTGTAAAGTTTGCATTGTACAAAAAATGTTTTTGACACTTTCCAAGGGATTTTCCAATAATTTCTCCTATCTAAAGTGTATGAAATGTCCCACTGTTCACCCTATGGTAATACGGTCAGCATCACCTGTCTTACCAAGTGGGTAACCATCAACATCACCATCTCTCCTATCTGTGGATAACACTACATTGCTCTTTGTTTCACTCAATTGAATTGTTGGCCAAAATTGCTTTTTTTGCAAGTTCATTGTAAGTTTGACAAAACTGATTATTATTCCAGGGTATTAGTTTGCATATGGATATTGTTATTGCTTTCTAGAGTTATACTTTTAATGTTTAAACATAAATAAAATAATTAAAAACATTTATATAGGTACAAGATTAGTACTACCCATGTATAATGCACAACATTATTTTTCCCTTAAAAATTTGGCCAAAAAGTTCACATTATACATTGCAAAATATGGTAATTACCTCTACTTCCCTGAAACTTTTCTATGACCTATCTAGCTGACAGTTTTTATAGTTCTCATAGTATGTTATTCAAAACTTAAATGACAAATACCACTTTTTGTGCATTCCGGTTGAAGTTTATCTCTGTCCCTGAGATACAAACCCAACTACAACTGGTGGGATCATTCAGTACAAGAGCTTTGGTCTTTGTTCCTGATGCTTGCATTATAATTTGTATTTTACTAGTCATTATTTTGGTCTTCTTTAATCCCTCGTATGTATTTTCTGAAAGACTTCTCAAGTTCTTTGTGGAATAAAACTGGATAGGAGTCAGGGGAGAGTAAAACAGCTGGCCTTACTAACTACCTTACAATAATACAAAACAATAATAAAAATTGCAATAATTTAAAAATAGGTTGGGCCAGACACTGTCTTAAGTGTTTTACTTACTTCTTATAGAAGTCCCCTGAGTTAGGAACTTTCATTCTATTATACTCATGAGAAAACTGAAACACAGAAAGTTGAGTAACTACCAAGTCATACAGCTAGACAATACAGACTCATTATTTAAATCTAGGTAATTAAAAGGATGTTCCCTTAACATTCTACTGCACTTTAGTTTTATATTGGTGCTATAACAAATTACCATAAACTTCATAGCTTAAAAAACACAAATTTATTGTCTTACCATTTGGAATTCAGAAGTTCAAAATGGGTTTTGCTGGGCTTAAATCAAGGTATTATTCAGGATGCATTTCTTTCTAGAGTCTGTTCTGGAGGCAGAAATCAGTTCTCTCACCTTTTCTAGTTTCTAGAGAGGCCCATGTTCCTTAGCTCGTGGCCCTCTTGCTCTTTCACATCCAGCAATGACATTTTCTTTCTCCAGATGCTGTCTCTCTGACTCTTCTACCTCCCTCTTCTCTAGGACCATTTTAATTACATTGGGTCCACCTACATAATCTAGGATAATATCTGTATTTTGAGGTTGTCTTTTGTCATACCTAATATATTCACAAGTTCCTAAGATTATATATATATACACACATATACATATACATATATATATACACACACACGTATTGGGGGTGTGTGTGCATAATGTGTGTATTGATGTATTGGGTGGGTAGATGGGCATTATTCTATGAAGTACAAGTACCCTGAGTCCAGTTCACCTTAAAAAAGAAAAGCTTGTGAGGTACCAGGTACTATGCTGTATTCTGAGGTACAAACAAAAATCAGAAACAGTTCTTCTCAATGAAGTTAAATCCAGTGTTTCAGGGAAAATACTGACTCCCCACTAGAGGTTGTGTTCTTTGTTTTTCTGAACATATATAAAGTGATGGCCCAGCAAAACACACTGCCTGTTGTATTAATAACACTTATTTCTGTATGTCTAAAATCAGGTTTTCTGTGCTAAACCTAATAGAAATCAAGCACATACCTCGATAAGTTGTCCTCATTTCTTAAACTAACAAGCTAGTGAGACTGAACAGAAGTCAGTATCTTCAGTAAACTGCAATGTACTTTTAGCATTTTATTTCATGTTGTATTTCCTTACAGTGCCAACAAAGAGGCAAGGCAAGTAATATTTTGTCTGAAAATAATAGGATGATCATAAAAAACTGCATTGCATTTCACAGAAAATTTAATTCAATCACAAAACTGCATATGTTCATGCATCAAAAGTAACACATACAGACCATTATATAAATGATTCAGGTCCCCAAATGAACTTCTGACTTAGTTATTTACAATGATGGGAAGAGGCTATTGTGTAAAGTTACAGAGAATTTATTTCCATTGTTCCTGTAAATACCAGGTATACATTTATTTTGCTTTGCAGGTGTTTGCATAATTCTGTTCTCTCTCCAATCAGACTATATGCTCCTTAAGCATCTAAGAAAGGCACTTTTGCATAGTCTTCATAGTCCCTGATGGTATGCTGTACGCACATAAAATGCACTATAATAGTTTATCGAATGTTAATTGCTCTTAGGATGCCAGACCCCTCCAAAATCTCCATACCCTAGTTCTGCCATTGAAGAACCTAAAATGCCAGGATCCAACTTAACTGAAAGGAAGGAAGAAAAAAGATGGTTAGATGGGAAGTATTGGCAAATAAGATGTCTGTAGCCCTGGGCCTTGTGAAAACACTCTGCAGTGTCCTAGAGATAAAAATCTACAACAGTCAATCCAAGAAGGGCCAGAGACAGATAATAAACACTGGAGAGCACCACCAAGGAATAGATATTCAACCATAAACTAGTGGATCTAGAAACTCAGCTTCAGGGTAGTCCTCATGGAAGTGCAATGAACATAACTGTTAAATTTTAATTGCTCACTACCCGTGTGCATAGAAATACTGACTGCACTTAAAGGTCCAGAGCCATAATCGACAGGGGGCAGATATGAGATAATGGACAGTGTTAGAAATTAAAACTTGGGGGTTGAATATGTAACTTTATGTTTTGAGCAAATTCCTGACAAATTTTTGCTAGACCTAACCAAGGCAAACAGGCCAGAATTCACTGATATTCATTTTCTTTCTCCAAGAATATTTAGCCCTCTACCCAAATTACTTTCTCACTTCTCTCCAGAATAGCATCTTATATTCCTGTAAAATATTTTTAAAAATGTTACATCCTTTTAAGTTTAGTGCAACAGTTTGTATCACATATTTAGGTTTGGTACGTCTGAAGTTCTCTATTTCTGCCTAACTTATATTTGTCAGCCCACAGATAGGCACCAAAGCACCTTTGCTTCTTTCATTTGGGTGAGGAGAACTCCCAGGGCCCAGCATGTAACAAGAGCAAGCCCACTGAGCTCTTCTGGATAAAAATATGGCCTTTGAACAAGATATTTCTGTCACTTTTCCCAGCCAAATAATTTTATATCTCTTGATATATTGTCTCTTGCTAGAAATGTTATTGCTTGGTTTAGGATATGTAGAATGGGGAAGGAATAAAAACACTCTCAAGATTTATGGTTTATTTTCTCATGAGCTGTGGATTTTTTTTAATATTGTCAGGATTTGATGGAGGTGCTGCCTAGCTCCCTCAATGAGAAAAACTGAAAACTGGCCTCTGCAATTGACAAATTTGTTTTAAAAAAAGGAATTTAAGAAATGAACCATATGATATATAACTTCTAAGTTTGGGAACTTTAGTTCTTTCCTAACAATTTCCCCTCTTTCTTGGATCACATGTCTGTCATGTAAGACTATTTAACAGCCTCTTAAGAAATTGTGTAACTGCATGAATGAATTCTCATCAGTGAAAAGTGAATGCAAAAGTGACATATAAATTCAATAAGTATTTTTGAAATGTATTTTTGTATAAGCTGTACAACTGTAGTTCTGAGAACATAATATTTGCTGTGGAATACTGAGAAGAAAGCAAAGAAATATTTAAAATCATTGTTTGGGGGTTCTCATTTATAATTCTTTTGCACACAGTTTGAAAGTGGTCAAATATAACTTAGAAATCTTAAGAGATGAAAACTTAATATGACTTTAAACAAACTCAGTTTATTTTGCTTTGTGGTGTTATTTGCCACTGTGTTTACATTTTCTGATTATATTATATATTTCTTGAGATCAGGGTATAAGGTATCACATCCTAAATATTTCTAAGAGTTGCAATGTCCTCCCACTAAAAATGCTCTAAATAGCAAATTTCTCCTAAATCACTGGACAAATAAATTATGTAAATGCTTAGAGACATTTCATGCTCTAAATATTATTACAGATACCTTTAGGGAGAATTAACTTCCCAAAATGTTCTAATATAAAAGCACCAAGGGCCCTGATGGTGTGCCTCAGTGGATTGAGCACCAGCCTGTGAACCAAAGGGTCTCAGGTTGGATTCCCAGTCAGGGCACATGCCTGGGTTGCAGGCTAGGACCCCAGTAGGGGGCATGCAAGAGGCAATCACACATTGATGTTTCTCTCTCTTTCTCTTTCCCTTCCCCTCTCTCTAAAAATAAATAAATAAAATCTTTAAAAGCACCAAGGGAAAGTTTTGAGTTTATATCCCTGCTTCTTGAAATAGAGTTTATTATATTTCAAGAAGAGTTTATTACATAGTTGCAAGTTCAAATTGACAGCCTCATTGTATTTTTTTAATGTATATTTCTATGTGTAGGTGCTGTAATGTATTCTGGGAAGTGCTTTCCTAAAAATAAGCCATTTGTGTCAACAATGGGTACTCAATATAAAATCTAATATCATTGCAGTATACAATCTAATATCATTGCACCTGCAAAGTTCGAAAAGATAATGTTAGGTGAAAAGAAAAACATTTTTATGCAATTGAATGACATATCTTGCATAATCATATTTTTAAGCTTGTTTGGATCTTTTTAATGAGTTGATATCTTTCAAATCACAGATTCAATAAACACAATGGCATGATGCAGAAATGAGACTAGGGAAAATACAGAAATTTAATTTTAATTGTACTTTCCTTAATCAACATGTTCTTTACAGGACACCTACTGGCCGTGGGTTATATACCTGTAATGTTTTGGTATTTTGGCAGTAGCTTTGGAATGCAATGTTTCCCTAATATCTCTAATTACATGCAGATGACCTTCCTGTGTCTCTTCTTGCCAATTTTACTAGGCAGGGATTAGATTACCCATGGTTCTGCTAATCTGTTAGATTCCCCCCACCCCTCAATAAAATGATTGCATTTTGGTCTCAAGCCATCAAATTCATCTGAGAAAAGTAAATATAGAAAATTTTCATTGTAGAAAATTTAAAGACAAGCCATTGTGAAAAAATGGGCCAAGAAAAAAGTAAATTTGCAAGACGATGCTTAGGAGGAGTGTATCTCCAAGCATGAGAACAAAGGACAACAGACCACATTTTCTCTACCCCTTTAAATGAAATGTTGCTGGTAAAAACAAAAAAAAATTGGGGAGATCCAAGATGGCAGAGGAGTAAGGAGAAGCTGCACAAACCTCCTCCCAGGACCAAAGTGGAATTACAAATAAACTGTAGAGAAATCATCCTGGATAACCAATTGTGTTGCAGGTGATCAAGTCTGGATAGATCCACTCTTGCCTCTGAGAGATGGAAGAAAATACACAGAGTTGTGGGAATGCTTGACATGCCTTTATTCACAAGTGGGCAAGCCACACATGCTGCAAGCTGCATGTTTATCTGCATGTCTCTACCAGCATGTCTGCGTGGCATGTATCATAGCCCTTGCTCCCCAGCATGGCACCCATTGTGGCACCTGTCCCCTTGTGTGTCTCTCATCATCATTGCCCCCCACAGGGAGTCCCTACCTGATTAAATACTAGAGGGGAACAAATCTAGAAAACTGCCAGAACATTACATAACATGACATAATTCTGCACATGCAAGCCCATTTCATGTTATGGGAATACTCCATTGGACCCAGTCTCAAGTCTATGAGAACACTGGTTACCAGGCCCCTCCAACACTATGGAAACACTGCTCCCCTTAGTTACCAGACACCTGGGTGAGGAAGCCAGACTGTCTCCACTTACGCTATACCAACTGAACACTGGCTAGAGAGAAGCCTTATAACCAAGGACAGACAGAAGGAACTACTTCCCCACAAGGTGACTGGTAGGGAGTGCAGAGGAGGTGTGAGAGGGTGTGCTGGGCTTCCATGGATGGGAGCTAAAGTTCCAGAGGGATATTTTAGCAGCTATGGGATTCCCCCTGAGAAGAGTGACTCCCCACCCTATAGCACCAGAGCCACAAAAGGAACCTCAATGACATCCAGCTGTAAGAAGCAGTAGGGTTTTTGTCCTCTAGGCAGAGATGGCTGGAAACACAGAGGTCTCTTAAAGAGCCAATGCACAAAATTTTGTTAACATTCACTTACCCTGGACTTTGGAGGAGGGAGGGCAGAGTGGACTAAAGACATGTGAGGCGAGTCTGGGTTTGGTGGCTCTGGGGAGAATACCAAATGAACAGCCACCAGTATACCTATGCTGAATCACTCCCTATACTGCAGAAACCATCTTTCTCTGGCACAGCAAGTGGCATCAGCCTGAAAGGAAGCAATAAACCTGCCTGCAGGAATTACTCTGCCCCACCCTGTGGAGCTTAAAATGGGCTGTTGAGGAGTATAGTTGTAGGTTATCTCAATGATTAAGTTTAACAACTAAGGTGGATCTCTGGGAGCACTGAGAACTTAGCTAACTCTCCCCAGGGCCCAGTGTGGGTAAAGTTGGCCTGGGTGCAAAGCCTGGTTCTTTCTGCATATAAACAGGTCAACAGAGGGAGCTAATAGCTATGGATCACTGTTAGCTCCTAACAGGTTGCCCAGGGCCAGTCACAGGGAGCATCTGACATAAGTCTGTACCAGAGTCTTTGCAGATCTGTTTAATATATAGAAACAAACACAAAGGGGCAGCCAAAATGGGAAGACAAAGAAACGGGCCCCAAATGAAAGAACAAGAGAATCCTCCAGAAGAAGAACTAAATGAAAGGAAGGCAAGCAATTTATCAGATAGAGAGTTTAGAGTGATGATTATAAGGATACTCACCAATGTGAAAAAAGATATAGAAGCAATATAAAAGGACCAATCAGAAATAAAGAATGCAATATATGAAATAAATAATACACTGAAAGGAATAAACATCAGGTTAGATGAAGCAGATGATTGAATTAGTGATTTGGAAGACAAGGTAGAAAAAAACACTCAAGCAGATCACCAAAAAGAAAAAAAGAATTAAGAGGAATGAGGAGAGCTTAAGAAACTTTTGGGACAACATAAGTGTAACAACTTCTGCATCAAGGGAATGCCAGAAAAAGAAGAGAGTGAGCAAGTGTTCAAGAACCTACTTGAAGAAATAATGACTGAAAGCTTCCCTAGTTCGGTGAAAGAAAAAGATGCACAAGTCCAGGAAGTGTAGAGAGTTTTAAACAAAATTGTCCCAAAGAAGCCTACACTGAGACACATAAAAATTAAAATGGCAAAGCTTAAAGACAAGGAGAGACTCCTAAAAGCCACAAGAGAAAAGCAGGTAGTTACCTACAAGTGAACTTCAATTAGACTGTCATCTGATTACTCAACAGAAACATTTGAAGCCAGAAGGGAGTGGTGTGAAATATTCAAGGTGATGAAAGCAAGGACTTACAACCAGGGCTACTTTACCCAGAAAAGCTATCACTTAATGCCTTAAGTGAAACACTTGATCAAATGGATTTAATTGATATCCTCAGAGCATTTTACTTTAAAACAGCAGAATATACAAAATTTCAAGTGCACATGGAATGTTTCCTTGGATAGGCCACATGTTGGGAGACAAAATAAGTCTCAATAATATTAAGAGGATTAAAGTCATATCAAGTATCTTCTCTGACCACATGCTATGTAACTAGAAATCAATCACAACAGAAACACTGAAAAATTCACAGAAATATGGAAGCTAAATAACATGTTATTAAACAATGAATGGGTCAACAAGAAGATCAAGGAAGGAATCAAAAGATACCTTGAAACAAATAAAAATGAGGACACAACAATCCAAAATCTGTGGGACACTGGGAAAGAAATCCTAAGATGGGACTTCTGGCCAAGATGGAGGCGTAGGTGGACACACTGTGCCTCCTTGCACAACCAAAATTAAGGACAAAAAGATTTAGAAACAAGAAAACAACCAAAACTGATAGAAAATTGAAATGTACAGCGGTTCAACAACCATTCATCCAGACCGGTAAGAGGGGTGGAGTTGCGGCAGGAAAAAGGGGAGGTTGGTGGACCCGGGTGCCCAGGCAGCAATTGCTGGCAGATCCCAGGCACACAGGCAGTGGCTAGTGGACCCCGGGCATGGGGTGGCAATGGTGCAGACCCAGTGAGGCCACACAAGGTGGCTGGCTGACCAGGTGGTCCCACCTTCGCTCACAGATACCCAGGTGAAGGGGAAGTGGTGGAAGGGACTGGAATGCGAGAGAGAGCAGAGCAAGCACCATTTTTCCCTCTCAGACTCCTCCCCCACATACAGCATCACTACCCAGCTACTGGACTGCCCTGCCCTGGGGAATACCTAAGGCTCTGACCCTCACTATGTAACAGTTGTGACCAGACCAAGAAAAAAGTGGCTCAAACGGGAGAACAAATCAAAGCCCCAGAGCCAATTTATCTAAGTGACCAAGAGATAGCCAACCTATAAGATGCACAGTTCAAAGCCCTGGTGATCGGGATGCTCACAGAATTTGTTGATTTTGCTCACAAATTAGATGAAAAATGCAGCCTACAATACGTGAAATGAAGGAAAACTCATGGGGAACCAATAGAGATGGGAGGAAAACCAGGACTCAAATCAATGGAGTGGACCAGAAGGAAGAAAGAAACAACCAAACAGAAAACAAGGAAGAAATAAGAATTCAAAAAAATGAGGAGAGGCTTAGGAACCTCCAGGACATCTTGAAACATCCCAACATCCGAATTATAGGGGTCCCAGAAGGGGAAGAAGAAGAGCAACAAGTGGAAAACTTATTTGAACAAATAATAAAGGAGAACTTCCCCAATCTGGCAAAGGAAATAGACTACCAGGAAGTCCAGGAAGCTCAGAGAGTCCCAAAGAAGTTAGACCCAAGGAGGAACAAACCAAGGCACATCCTAATTACATTAGCCAAGATTCAAATGAAGGAGACAATTCTAGAAGCAGCAAGGGATAAGGGGACAGTCACCTACAAAGGAGTTCCCATCAGACTGTCAGCTGATTTCTCAAAAGAGACCTTCCAGGCAAGAAGGGGCTGAAAAGATGTATTTGAAGTCATGAAAGGCAAGGACCTACATCCAAGATTGCTCTATCCAGCAAAGCTGTCATTTAGAATGGAAGGGAAGATAAAGTCCTTCTCAGATAAGATCAAGTTCAAGGAGTTCATCATCATCAAGCCCTTGTTTTATGAAATGTTAAAGGGACTTATCTAAGAAAAAGAAGATAAAAAATATGACAGTAAAAAGACAGCAAACTTGCAGATATTAACAACCACACATAAAACAGAAGCGAAAGCAAACTAAGCAAACAGCTAGAACAGGAACAGAACCACAGAAATGGATATTACATGGAGGGTTAGTAACAGGGAAGTGGTAGGAGGAGGTGGGGAAGGTACAGAGAATAAGTAGCATAGATGGTAGAGAGAAAATAGACATGGGGAGGGCAAGAATAGTGTGGGAAATATACAAGCTAAAGAACTTATGGCACATGGACATGAACTAAAGGGGGGGAATGTGGGTGGGAGGGGGTATGCAGGGTGGAGGGAAATGATGGGGGAAAATGGGACAACTGTAATAGCATAATCAATAAAATATATTTTAAAAATAAATAAATAAAATGAGGAATGTGAAAAAAATCCTAAGATGGAAATTCTTAGCATTATAGGCCTATCTGAAAAACAAGAAAAAGCTCAAATAAACAATCTAACTTTACACTTAAAAGAACTTGAAAAACAATTAAGGAAACCCAAAATGAGTAGAAGAAAGGAAATAACAAATATAGAGAAGAAATAAATGAAAGAGTATAAAAAAGTTATAAAAGATCAATGAATCCAAGAGATGGTTTTTTGAAAAGATAAACAATATTGACAAACTTTTAACCAGACTCATCAAGAAAAAAGAGAAAGTATCTAAATAAATAAAATCAGAAATAAGAGAGGAGAAATAAAAACTGACACCAAAGAAATACAAAGGGTTGTAAGAAAATATCATAAACAACTATACAACATTAAACTGGACAACCTGGACAAAATCAGTGAATTCCTAGAAACACACAATCTTCCAAAACTAAACCAGGAAGAATCAGAATATCTGAATTGACAGATTACACCTAGTGAAATTGAAGCAGTAATAAAAAAATCTCCCAACAAACAAAGCCCTGGAATGGATTACTTCACAGTTGAATTTTCCTAAACATTCTAGGAAGAACTAACAGCCCTCGTTCTCAAACTATTTCAAAAATTCGACAAGAGGGAAGACTCTAAAGCTCACTTTATGAAGCCAACGTTATCCTAATTCTGAAACGAGATAAAGACACTACAAAGAAAAAAAATACATGCCAATATCTCTGGCGAATATAGATGCTAAAATCCTCAACAAAATATTAGCAAACCAAATACAGCAATACCTCAAGAAGATCATACACCATTACCAAGTGGGATTTATTCTGGGAATGCTATGTTGGTACAACATTTGCAAATCAATAAATGTGACTTAGGTTCTTTGCCCACTTTTTAATTGGATAGTTTGTCTTTCTGCAATGGAATTGTGTGAGTTCTTTATATGGTTTGGAGATTAAACCCTTGTCTGCTATATCATTGACAAATATATTTTCCCATATGGTTGGCTCCCTTTTCATTTTGCTGACATTGCCTTTAGTAGAATCTTTTTATTTTGAGGAAGTCCCATTTGTTTACTTTTTCCTTTTTGTCTCTTGCTCTAGAGGACATATCTGTGAAAATATTGCTGTGTGGAATATCGGAGATTTTCTTGCCTGTGTTCTCCTCTAGGACTTTTATGGTGCCATGACTTATATTTAAGTCTTTCATCCATTTTGAGTTTATTTTTGTGTATGATGTGAGTTGGTGGTTGAATTTCCCTTTTTTTTTTTTTTTTGCATGTAGCTGTCCAGATCTCCCAACATCATTTGTTGAAGATGCTATTTTTACTCCATTTTATGCTTCTGCCCCTTTTGTTGAATATTAATTGACCATAGATACTTCTCCAAGGAGTTCATAAAGAGGGCCAACAGACATATGAAGTATGCTCAGCATCACTAGGCATCAGAGAGATGCGAATTAAGACCACAATAAGATATGAATTTATATCTGTTAAAATGGCCTTTGGAAACAAATCAAGAAACAATAAGTGCTGGTGAGGTTGTGGAGAAAAGGGAACCCTCTGCACTGTTGCTGGGAATGCAGACTGGTATAGCCACTCTGGAAAACAGTATGGAATTTCCTCAAAAAACTAAAAATGGATCTGCCTTTTGACCCAGAAATTCCACTGCTGGAACTATACTCTAAGAATCCTGAAACACCAATCCTAAAGAACCTATGCACACCAATGTTCACAGCAGCATATTTTATAATAGTCAAGTTCTGGAAGCAACCTAAGTGCCCATCAGTAAATGAATGGATCAAAAAACTATGGTACATTTACACAATGGGATTCTATGCAGCAGAGAGAAAGAAGGAGCTCCTACCCTTCACGATAGCGTGGATGGAACTGGAGAGCATTATGCTAAGTGAAATAAGCCAGGCAGTGAAAGACAAATACCATATGATCTCACCTTTAACAGGAACCTAATCAAGAAAACCAATAAGCAAGAGACATTGAAATAATGAACAAACTGACAGTAATCAGAGGAGTGGAGGGAGGAAGATAATGGGGAAAAGACAGGGAGGGGTCATCAAGGAACATGTATTATGGACCCACGGACAAAGTCAAAGGGGGGTAGGACTGAAGGTGAGAGGTTGGGGTGGGTGGGGTGAGGGAAAGTGGTGGCAGGAAAATGGAGACCGCTGTACCTGAACAACAATAAAAAATAATAAGAAGAAAAAAATAAGTGTGATTTACCACATAAACAAAATGAAGAATAAAAACCACATGATCATATCAATAGACACAACAAACGCATTAGATAAAGTTCAGCACCCATATATGATAAAAACTCTCAGCAAAGTGGGAATAGAGGGAATATATCTAAACATAATAAAGGCCATGTATGACAAACCCACTGTCAGTATCATACTCAATGGGAAAAAACTAAGAGCATTCCCCTTAAGATCAGGAACAAGACAGGGATGTCCAGAAATTCAGCAAAGTTGCAGGATACAAAATTAATATCTAGAAATCAGTTGCATTTTTATATGCCACAATGAACAAACAGAAAGGGAAGAAAACAAAACCATTCACAATTGCTTCAAAAGGAATAAAATACCTAGGAATAAATCTAAAGAAGGATGAAAAGACCTGTACTTGGAAAATTATAAGACACTAAAGAAAGAAATTGAAGATGATACAAATAAGTGGAAGTACATACCGTATTCCTAGATAGAAAAAATTAACTTCATTAAAATGTCCATGCTACTCAAAACAAGTTATGGATTTGATGCAAGTCCTATCAGGATTCCAATATCGTATTTCACAGAGCTAGAACAAATATTTCAAAAATTCATATGGAACCACAGAAGGCCTGCATAGCAACAGTGATCCTGAGAAAAAAAGAAAGTTGGAGGAATTATGCTACCTAACATAAAACTATACTATAAGGCCATAGTAATCAAAACAGCATGGTAGTAGCATGAAAACAGACACATAGATCAATGGAACAGAATAGAGAGACCAGAAATAAACCCACACCTTTGTGTAGTCAATTAATATTCAACAGAGGAAGGAAAAACATACAATGGGCTAAAGATAGTTTATTCAATAAATGGTGTTAGGAGAATTGGACAAATATGTGCAGAAAATGAAACTAGACCACCTTCTTACACCACACACAAGAACAAATTCAAATGGATTAAAGACTTAAATATTAGACTCATAACCATAAAAATCCTAGAAGAAAACATAGGCAGTAAAATCTTGGACATTGCTCATAGTGATATTTTATCTGCTATATCTCTCCAGGCAAGAGACATAAAATAAATAAATAAATAAATAAATGGTACTACATCAAACTAGAAAGTTTTTGCACAGCAAAGGAGATCAACAACAAAATAAAAATACAACTTGCAAATAGGAAAACATATTCACCAATACCTCTAATAAGGAGTTAATATCCAAAATTTATAAACAACCTATAAAAATTAACACCTAAAAAATGAACAATTTAACTAAAACATGTACAAAGGACCTGAATAGACATATCTGCAAAGAGGACATACAAATGGCCAACAGACATATGAAAGGTGCTCAACATTTCTAATCTGGGTACTATCAATAAATTAACAAGCAACAAGTGCTGGCAAGGATGAGGAGAAAATGAAAACTTTTGCCTTTGTTGGTGGGAATGCAGACCGATGCTTCCACTGTGGAAAGCGGTATGGAGATACTTCAAAAAATTAAAAATGGATCTGCCTTTTGACTCTGTGATCCCCCTTTGGGAAATATATCTGAAGAAACTCAAAACACTAATTTGAAAGAGCATGAAGACCTATGTTCACTGAAGCATTATTTACAATCACCAAGATATGGAAACAGCCCAAGTGTCCATTAGTAAGTAGGTGGATACTTGGCCATAAAAAAGACAAAATTTTATCCTTTGCAATAGCATGGATGGGCCTGGAGAATGTTATGCTAAGTGAAATAAGCCAGTCAGAGAAAGACAAATACCATATGATTTCACTCATGTGGAATCTAATGAACAAACTGAACTAACAAGCAAAATACAGACTCATAGATGGAGAGCAGGATGACAGTTCTGGTCAGGGGAGGCTGGGGGTGGAGGGATGGAGCAAAAAGGAAGAAGGATTCATGGACATGGACAACACTTTAGTGACTGCAGTGTGTAGGGGATATAAGGTGGTTAAAAAAATACAAAATAAAATAAAATAAAAAACAACAGCACCGCAAATGGTCCAAACAATCAGTGAGGAACTTTTTCTAATTAAAATTATAAAATATATTTTTGTGCCATTGTTGTCCATAGTAAAAGTCCTGACACAGATCTTCATGTTGGAATATACCACAGAATTACAATAAGATATTCAAAAGAATTTCTACATTTCTATATATTCTTAACTAGTTTTTGTTAACTGGGCACAAAAAATGAGAATAATTTTTAAAAATTGCAGATAATTTAGGTTGTCCCTGTCATGAATTAAATTCCTTTGTCCATCAGCTATAAGTGAGTCCATGATAGGTTGTATGAAAAGTTAAGAACCTTTACTCTGGCTTACATTATCCAATGTGTCATCATAAGAAAAAGAATGCAGATATCACAGGAAAGGGTCAGAGATATCGTAATTATACAAATGTGTGACTTGACTGAGTTTTTAAAAGGAGTCATTACTATCTCTAGAGGAAACTATGCTTTCACATCTTTTCCTTCTGTTGTGGCATGTGATGATCATTACTCAGAGTGTGACAGAAAAGCAGTAAAACTACCATATGCATTGATGTATGAGATAGTTTTACAAAGCCAGTGAATGGCTGTACCCCCCGCCCCCGCCCCACGGGGGCTCATGTCTGTGAGATGGCTGCTTTGAGTGCAGTATGCCCAGTCAGGAACTGTGGACCTGCTTCTTCTCTGTTAAAATAAAGAGCCCACTCGGAGGATTAAATAAAAAATCATGCCCTAATTGATTGATATCCCTTAGAAGCATACAACAGGACAATAGCGTGAACACAAGATATAAAAAATGTGCTGGGAAAATGCACAGAGCAAAAAGCATGATATATCTTCCTCGGTTCTCCTTCTTGTCTTTGTGCATCATTTCTGCTCTATCTAGGTCAAAATAAAGCCAATCATGAGAACAATGCACTGTTAGAAATCTTTCCAGCCTCCACTCCCAAAGCTACTTTGACGTACCCCAACACAGTTGGATGGGAGCGAACTATCTTGCCTGAGGAATATTCTCTTCTCTAATAGGAAAGCATGCTTTAAATGGTCTGAGACCCATTGCATTTTTCTAAAGTGGCTCCCTGGCTTAGCTGGATATTTCAGGTGCACTGCAGCTTGGTCAGTACCATGGGCATTTGGGGCACTGGTCCTGATACCAGCTCCTGCTCCCCATGACTTCCAGAAGTTGTATTGATAAAGATAATGCTATTGATTGTAAGAATAAGAGGGATCATATATTTAGCACTGCACTAACTAAAATAAATTACCTTCTCTCTTTTTAGAGTAGGAAAATGAACCTGAGAAACATTATGTAAGCTGTGCATTATCATAGAATAAATAAATGGTGGAGCTATCCAGAGAAACTGCTCTTGTTTTTCTCTCCTGTTTCAACTGTGACCTCATTTTAACCTCAAGAAAATCTCTCTCTCTCTCTTTTTTTTTTTTTGCCCTGCAGGGACTTCATTTTTGTGTTAGCTTTCTAAGAATGCCACATACCGAGTGACTTAAAACAACAAAACTTTATTTCCTCACAATTATGGAGGCTAGAAGTATATATAGTGAAGGTTTTTGCAAGGTTGGGTCCTTCTGGAGTCCCTGAGGGAGAATCTGTTCTATGACGTCTCCTAGCTTCTCTGGGTGTTTGCTGGCAGCCCTTGGTGTCCCTTGACTTGCAGCTGTATTACCACAATCTCTGACTCCTTTTCACACATGGGGGTTTTCGTGTGTGTCTCTATGTCCCTGTGTCTTCCCATGGCCTTCTGAAAAGGAAACCAGTCACTGAATTTAAGGTCCATCCTAATCCAGTATGATCTTGTCTTAACTTGATTATTGCAAAGATTTCATTATCAAATCAGGTCCCAGGGACTTCAACATATCAACATATCTTTCTGAGGCACACAGCTCAACCACAATGCTTTTATTCCCTGTTGCTCTTTAAATTACTCAGTAGAAAATTTTCAAAAATTCTGCTGTAAGAAAACAAAAGTGTCCGTAGACAATCTCTGATATCATCTTGATTATATGAAGCTCCCTTGAAGCAAGGGTGTACGTTAGGGCCTGGTTAATCACTTAAAATGGGCAGAAAAGCAAAACAGAAATCAATATCTCAAAAAAATTCTGCCCCTCTGATGGGATTAGATCTTGAGTGACTGCTTTGTACCACCCTTACTACAGCTAAGAGAAATGGCGTCTCCCTCTCAAGTCATGCAACACAAACAACATAAAAACTCCTGTCAGGTGTCTCTTTTTCTGCCTGTTGACAAAACCAAAATATTTATGCATGTGTCACCTTTCCTTGGAGAATGTGTGTTGTTCAAACTCCCCATCTATGAATTCACTCACATGTAGTGAATAAGGAGATAAGGTGAAATTTCTTGGAATCAGGTGTTCTCACAGTTCAGAGCAGAGAGGGAACAAGTAAAGGATTAGAGGGAGCAAGCCAGGGAAAGAAAATAGGAATGCTAAGGTTATCAGGTGAAAAAAAAGAAGTCGAGAAATGTCACTTCTAATTGCTACCTATGCAGTAAAACACGGTTACCAATTAGGGAATCCAAGCAAGCAATTTCTTCTGGGTCCAGATGGTCAGAGTTAAAGCTATTATGTGTATTGAAACACCATCTGCATTTTTGAGAACACTGATACATATTCCAATATCCAAGGGAAACCTGTGTGGATTTTTGCTTGTTCCAATTGCTGCAGTACCTGAATCATACAGCCTCTCCATCTGCACCGCATTCCTGACGCCTGCCACGCACCATTTGACAATCTGCAGTGCTCTGCTCTTTCTGTGACCCCATCTTTCCTGCTGCATTGTTTAGCTCAAATATGTTCAGCCACAGAAACTTTCCAAATTATTCACTTAGTGACCAAGGGCAGAGCTACCTACCACCCATGAGGGAATGAGTCATCGTATCATGAAGGCTAAGAAAAAAAAAAACACTTGTCAACAGATTCTGCCTGTTGTAGAAGATGAGTTCAAATGTAGGACACCACACAGAGTTAGTGGTGCATAATAGATTAGTAAATTTTTGACAAGAAATGTCAGGCCTCTTTAGAATCTTGAACAGTGAGAAAATGGGAAGTTAAATGTTTGTTGTCAAACAGCCGCTGTGGGGTCATCATTTAATAAGCAAGTCCCTGTCCTCTGCCAGTATTATTATTCCAAGAAAAACTAGGAAGGCACAAGGCTCTCAAGTTATTGGGTACATTCTGGGTTTGTCCTAACACCTAATTTTGTGTCTGTGCCAGGCATAATTTGTCTATGACTTTCTTTTGCTCGGGATAAAAATAGAGATAAATATATCTCTGTTCTCAAGGTGCTGTTTTGAAAAGTTGTTTTTTTGTGTCTCCATTACCTTGCTTAATATAGCATATAGTGATGATATAACAATTATAAACCACCATTTGTTAAATGGCTCCATGCTCTAAACCTATGCAGTTTCTAATCTAGCTAAGCCTTTGTTCATTTGTTAACCATAAATATCAAGGCCCAGAGACTTAATAATTTTAGTCTGTAACCACGTGTGCCAGACTTGGGAGGAGATGTTCCTTTCACTACATGGTACTGACTCTTAGGAAAGTGTTTTAAATTCTGAGGAACTTGGTATATTTTGGACTGCTATGGTTTTATTGTCTTAATAATATTTCCTGAACTGTTATACAGTTATTGCATTAGACAACTTTTACTGTAATCTTATTTCATATCAAACAATCCCTAAATCTCAGTGGCTTACCATAACAACTTTTTTTCTTGCTCTTATGTCTGTGGGTCAGCTAAAGTTTGGCTGGTCTTGGCTGAGCTTGATTGGGTTCACTTGGGTTCATTTGCAGGTCAGGTTTGGGTTTATTCCACTTATCCCATTGTAGAACAAACAGCTACTCAGAGCATGCTCCTCTCATTACAATGGCAGGAGCACAAGACACTAGCCAAATTACATAACAGTATTTAAAGTCTTTGCTCATGTCACATTTGTCATTATTCTGCTGCAACAAAGAGAGAAAACATAGTCTGCGTACTTCAGAGAGAGCTATGTCTCCTTATCTTGGTGAAGGGTGTGGACATATATTTCTTTAAGAGAGGGGAAGAAGACTGGACACAATAATCTAATTGTCAACAACACCTCTGTTATTCAGAAATGCTATAGGGTTTCCAAATATGTTCAGTAGAAGCCTTGGGAAACCTATGCAGGTGAATTTTCACCTCTGCCCCAACCACATGTGTTTTACTGTTGTCAATTTTATATATTGGGCTTCCATATAAACTTACTTTGAATAAAAGGAAACTAAAATAGTGCTTAGAAACCACTTGCTTAGGTGATCGTAGCTAACAAAAAAATCATGTATACAATTTTGGGTGGGTCTATTTAATCATTAATTTACCATCTTTTTCTGCTTTAAGTGGATGAGATTAACCTATATTCCATAAAGAGACTCAGTATGGCAGTGTGGTTAAAAATCTGGTTTTGGCACTGTCTAGCTGTGTGACCTTGAACAAGTTGCTTAACTTCATTCTATACTTTCCTTTTCATCAGTAAAATGGGAATAATAAAAAACCCCTCAATAACAGGGTTATTGTGAATAATAAGAGAATGAAGGCACATAATGTGATTGGGACAGTACCTGCTATATAGGAAATACTCAATTAGTGTTGCCTACAGGAGATCCCCCATTAAGTAAAATGGTAGGGTGAAGCAGATCAGATCTGGTGATAATAAAATCATTGTCAAATTTTATTTAAGCACAAAATAATATGCATTATATATGAAAGTTAGGGTAGACAATAATAAAATGCATACCTCTTACTCACCATTGTACCTAGAAATGTTAGTGATACCTTTGCATCATCTGGTGTACTCCTTCCCACACCTCCCAGATGTCATACAGTATGGTGTAATAGCTAAGAATGCAGACTCTGATTTGGACCCATTTTCCCTCAGTTTCCCAAATTTTGGGGGGATCATTATAATATATACCTTGTATAAGAATTATATTGGTTAATACATTTTTAGCACACAGAAAGCAGCCTTGCAAACAATGAGCACTGTATAAGTCTTAATTACTACTTTCAACATTATTATTAGTCATACACACATCAGTAAGCAGTTGGTCTTTGCTTGGTTTTGAGTTTTACAAGAATGGAATATAACGTTTATGTCCTCTACTGTAGCTGACTTTTTAACAAAACATTATACTTCTAAATGTTATCTACATATTGTTCATAATTTTTCATTGGTTGAATAAACTATGATTTATTCATTTTCTTATCAATGATGCTTTTATGGCCATTTTTGTACACATCTATTGCTGCACACATGTAAGAATTTTCCCAAATTTATAACTTGAATAAAATTGCTGAGTTATGGGGACTTCAAGATGTTTAACTATCTCAGATATGACAAAATTAGTTCCAATGTGTTTGTTTCAATCAGCTGGCCCCTGACCTTGACAGACTTCTTAATTTGTGGCCAAATTACTAGGTATGAAATGATAATTCACTATGATATTAATTTACATTTCTATGATCACACAACTGAATATAATTTTATGTGTATTGGCTCCCCATGGTTTCTCTTTGGAGATACGTCTATTCTTGCTTTTTTGTCATTTTGCCCTGGGTTATTTTTCTTACAGAGTTGTAGGTGTTAATTATTATTTGAATAATATTCCAGTGTTGTTTTTTTTATGTTATAAACACTATCTACAATGTTGGGTTGATTTTCACTTTCTTCACATTGTTATTTTATATGTAGAATTTCTTAATTTTAATGTAGTTAAACCTGTCAATCTTGTCTCCATTTTAATATTTTAAATCATTCCCTAATTCAAATTCAAAAATCATTTTTATTTCATTTCTACAAAAATTTTGATGTTTTGCATTTCACATATAAGGACATAGAAATCTTTTCATATATTTTTGTGTATGGAGTGTGGTAAAAATTCAAAAATTTTATACACATGTATAAGTGTATCATTTCTTAAATTGTTCCTTCTTTTCCTCATAGTCTATAAGGCTATTTCTTTGATACCTTGAGTGTACATATATGTGTGCTTCTATCTGGCATCTCTCATTCTCTCTCTTTTTTCTCATGTTCTATCAGTCACTTTATTCCTACACCATCACAACACTGTCTTAATTGAAATGGCATTATAATGAGACTTGATATCTAGTACAGTAAGTAGCCCCTCACTATTCATCCTGAGTAATGTTTTGGCTACTCCTAGGCTTTTGGTCTTCTATATAAATTTTAAGAACAGCTTGGCATTCTCAGGTTTAGCTACAATGGATCTAGTTGTGAATTTTCTTTTTATTTACTCCATTTGGGATTAATTTTGTCTTGGATTTGTAGACTGGTATTTCTCATCAGATCTGGAAAAGTCACAGTCATTATCTCTTCAAAGATATCTTGTATACTTCATACTGTCTATTATTTCTCCTTGGAACTCTGGTACAGTGTGTTTTAAACTTCCTAATTCTATTTTCTCAATAGTTTAAGGCATTCTTTCATATGTTCATCTTCTTTTTTCTTTATGAAGGACTCTGTGTCATCTTGTTACCTTCCAATTTACTATTTTCTTCAGCGGTACCTAATGTACTTTTTAACTCTTCTGCTGATTCTCTGATTGCAACAGTTTGGTTTTTAATTTTATAATCTTTATTTTAGAAATATGAATTTTTATTTTTGTATGTCATTTCACTTGCTTTTAAAGTAAAATTTAATTTTTTATTTTTGTAGTATGCAATTCATAGATTATAGACCATTTCTGATACTTCAATATCTAAATAAATACTGTGGGGGCCTACTCTGTTCTTTGTTGTTTTTGCAGACTTTCATTCATTTTATTTCCTTGTGTTTCTTTCATTTGCTATAATAAATCCAAGTTCTACTGATCTTACTAAATAGGTGTTTTGAGAGCCTAAATTGAGAATGTTATCAACCAGAGATTACTTTGAAATATACAAATTTGTGCAAGCTCTTTGGAAACAATATGACACTCTTTATGTAGTTAAAGATCCAAAAGACTAGCTTACCTCCTTCCTTATTTCTTGAAAGAAACCAGATGTTATAGAGGTGAACATTTAATGCCCTTTTGAGGTGTTGCCTGAATGAAGATATCTGAATTTCCACACTCTTATATTCCATTGCCCTTAGAATTCTGATCACTATCAGTGTGACTGGTGAAGGAACTTTAAGATGGTCACAATGAATCACACATCCTGGCATACAAGCCCTTGTATAATTCCCTCGCCTTGAGAATGGACAGGACCTGTAATTTGCTTCCAACCAATAGAATATGGCAAAGGTGACCTGATGCCATTCCCATCATTGTTATATTGTATAAGATTCTAAAATCCTCGCCAATTTGCTCTAGAATCTTGCCCTTCTTGCTGACTTTAAAGAAAGAAACCTGCGACATATCTTGAAATTTCAAAGAAATGAATTCTTCCAACAACATTAGTGAACTTGGAAACAAATTTTCTCTAGTCAAGCTTCCAGATGAGCCCCTGGACCTTCTTGATAGCTCGATCGCAGCCTGGCAGAGAATCCAGCTTAAACTAAGACTCTTGATCCACCGAAACTGTGAGATAGTAATATATTTTGCTTTAGGACACTAAGTTTGTGGTAATTTGTTAATCAGCACAGAAAAGAAATATAGCCAGATAGTACCTTTTTTCCTTCAGAAGAAGGACACATTTTGATGCCTTACTTTTTACTGTTTTCTACCTGGTTTCAGCACTCTCTCTCTCTCTCTCATATTTCTCTATCTTTCTCTCAAAGGCATGGTGGGCTAGTAGTGTTAAAGATGGGGAATTTCAGAGGTACTCAGAAATTTTATTCATTGTATACCTCAGGTGCATTAAATTTTGTTTTTTTCAAGTACCTAGTGGTATAATAGAATGATGGTCTTTCAGAGGGTATATAATCTGCCTCACTTTTTAAAGTGAAGGTCCTCAAATAATTCTTATGAAAATGAGAAAAAATGTGTATATAAAGTAAAAAAAGATGTTTTTTAAGTTGATAAAAACATATTACTTTTTGTTGGAAGGAAAGACTTCATTTGGAAGGATGTACTTTTCAGATAAGAGATAGGTGTGTGGTTAAGTTATATTGATTTGTTATTAATATATTGACTTTACATTGAGTCAATATCTAACGAGAGAAATTAAAGAAAAAGAAGAATGGCAATTAAATTTTTAGCTTTGTAGAAATAACATCTAATCAAACACCAACTACAGAGAACTGAACGGATTTGTCCAGAGTGATCGCCAAAAGAATTTAGAAACTCTCCATTGATTCTCTGTGTTATTATTTTAGAGGGGGGTGCAATGAAGAGGAGGGGGGTACCCAATCTATTTTATTTTTTGCCTTTGCCTTTCCAGAAGCCAATGCTCACCTACTTCAATGAAAAGAGCCTATCATGACCAAGTCAAATAATTTCTTTGTTAAGTTTTTCTATATGGATTTTTTTGAGCAATCACCAACCTTTAACATCCATCCATATATATCAGATTATTTGTTAATTTTTCCTCCTTTCCATTTGGCATTCTCTGTAAAATAATACTAATGTGATTGCTACTAAAGTTAACATCTTCTTCTTTTCAGTTATGAAAACAATATTCACTCGTTACTTTCTATGTGCCAGAAATTGTGTTAATTGATTTATGTAATTCCCAGGTAGTCTCCAGGTAGGCCTCATTAACATTACTCATGATATCATTATAACAAAAATTATTAAAATATTATTTATAGTAACATGTTTTACAATTCAAATAGTATGAAAAGATAGTAAAAAAAATAGCAGGACCTTTCATCACTCCTTCTTATCCTCTACTCCAGATGTAAACTTGTTAATTTGTAAATCACTTTTCTCTGATATCTAACTCTATTTTTTAAAATAACCTGTTTAAAAGCATATTCATCACCTTAAAAAATTTTGCACATTATATTCTGACTTCCTTCTATGAGGAAGGTTGCTTTCCCCTTAAGATCAGAAATGAGGCAAGGATGTCCCTGTACATCACTTCTGTTCAGCATTTTACTGGAATGTAATAACACAAGAAAAGGAAATAAAAGGTATAAACATTTGGGAAGTAGAAGTAAAACTGCTTTTTGTTTGAGGTTACGCATTTATAAATGTATAAAATCCCAGAGTCAACTCTCCCTTTAAAAAAATCCCTGGAACTAATAAGCTATTGTAGCAAGGTTGTCGGATACAAGGTTAATATACAAAGGTCAGTTGTTTTCCTATATACTAGTAAAGAACAATGGGAAATTAAAATTTTAAACACAATATGTTATATTAGAACAAAAAATAAAATATTTAGGCATAAATCTAACAAAATCTGTACAGGATATACATAAGGAAAAATATAAAACTATGCTGAAAAACATCAAAGAAAATCAAAATAAATGGAGAGATACTAATGTTCAGGGATAAGAAGACTCAACATAGATAAAATGTCAATTCTTAACTTGGTTTGTAGATTTAATGTAATCCCAGTCAAAATGCCAGCATATAAGTTTGAGTATTTTAACAAACTATCTATGAAATTTATATTAAAGTACAGAAGACCCAGAATAACCAACACAATGCTAATGAAGAAGAACAAAAGTAGAGGAATGACACCACAGAATATGAAGATTTACCATGCAGCTACAGTAACCAAGACAGCACAGTACTGGAGAAGGAATGACCAAATCAACAGGAAAGAATAGAGGGCCTTGAAATAGACCCACACAAATATAATAAACTAACTTTGACAAAAGAACAAAGGCAATTCAATGAAGAAAGGATAATCTTGTCAAAAGATGGCACTAAAACAACTAGACATCACATGAAAAATAAATCTAGACCAGGCTTTATACGTTTCACACAAATAAACTCAATAAAATTCACAGACCTAAATGGAAAACACAAACTATAAATCTTCTAGAATATAACAGGAGAAAATCTAGGTAACCTTGGGTTTTGGGATATAGCACTATAATTATAATACATGAATGAAAAATGATATGTTGGCCTTTATTAAAATTAGAAACCTCTGTACTATAAAAGACACTTAAGAAAATTACAAACAACAGAGATAAAATATTTTCAAAATGTATATTTAACAAAGAACTTGAATACACGATGAACTTGTGCAAGTCAACAGAAAGAAAATGTCCAATTTAAGAATGGGGAAAAGGTCCGAAGAGACATTTCACCAAAGATAGAGAAAGAGCAACTAAGCATATGAAAAGATGTTTAACATCATGTATCATAAGGGAACCACAAATTGAAACAGAAATTAGATATGACTACACATATATTAGAGTGGTTAAAATCCAAAATATGACAACAGCAAATGCTGGTAAGGATATGGAGGAAGAGGAGGTCTCATTCATTGCTGGTGGGAATGCAAATGGTAAGCCACTTTGGCAGATGTTTTGTAAGTTTCTTACAAAGCTAAACATTTTTCTCATTAGTTTATTTTGTTCATTAGATTTCAGTTATAAGTGAGTTTACATGGTATTTGTCTTTTGCTGACTAGCATAATACTTTCCAGTTCTATCCATGCTGTTGTGAACAGTAGGAGCTCCTTCTTTCTTTCTGCCTTGTATTCTGTTGTGTAAATGTGCCACAGTTTTTTAATCCACTCATCTACTGATGGGCACTTGGGCTATTTACAACACTTAGCTATTTTAAGTAGTGCTGCTATGAACATAGGGGTGCACAAGTTCTTTTGAACTGGTGTTTCAGGATTCTTAAGGTATATTCCCAGCAGTGGAATCACAGGATCATAAGGCAATTCCATTTTTAATTTTTTGAGGAAATTCCATATTGTTTTCCACAGTGGCTGCGACAATTTGTATTCCCACCAACAGTGCACTAGGGTTCCCTTTTCTCAACATCCTAGCTAGCACTTGTTGTTTGTTGATTTATTGCTGTTAGCCATTCTGACAGGTGTGAGGTGATATCCCATTGTGGTTTTAATTCACATCTTTCTGATAGCTAGTGATGTTGAACATTTTTTTTTAATAAATGGTTATTTTAATCCAGTATATTTTGGGGGCAGATTTTTTTTAAATATATTTTATTGATTATGCTATTACAGTTGTCCCACTTCTCCCCCATCATTCCCCTCTACCCTACACACCCTCTCCCACCCACATTCCCCCCTTTAGTTCATGTCCATGTGTCATAAGTTCTTTAGCTTCTACATTTCCCATACTATTCTTGCCCTCCCCCATCTATTTTCTACCCACTATCTATGCTACTCATTCTCTGTACCTTTCCCCCCTCTCTCCTCCTCCCACACCCCTGTTGCTAACCCTCCATATGATCTCCATTTCTGTGGTTCTGTTCCTGTTCTAGCTGTTTGCTTAGTTTGCTTTTGTTTTAGGTGTGGTTGTTAATAGCTGTGAGTTTGCTGTCTTTTCACTGTCATATTTTTATCTTCTTTTTCTTAGATAAGTCCCTTTAATATTTCATATAATAAGGGCTTGGTGATGATGAACTCCTTCAACTTGACCTTATCTGAGAAGCACTTTATCTGCCCTTCCATTCTAAATGACAGCTTTGCGGGATAGAGCAATTTTGGATGTAGGTCCCTGCTTTTCAAGATTTCAAATATTTCTTTCCAGCCCCTTCTTGCCTGTAAGGTCTCTTTTGAGAAATCAGCTGACAGTTTGATGGGAACTCCCTTGTAGGTGACTGTCCCTTATCCCTTGCTGTTTCTAGAATTCTCTGCTTCATTTTAATCTTGGCTAATGTAATTACGATGTGCCTTGGTGTGTTCCTCCTTGGGTGCAACTTCTTTGGGACTCTCTGAGCTTCCTGAACATCCTGGTAGTCTATTTCCTTTGCCAGATCGGGGAAGTTCTCCTTTATTATTTGTTCAAATAAGTTTTCCACTTGTTGCTCTTCTTCTTCCCCTTCTGGGACCCCTATAATTCGGATGTTGGGATGTTTAACAATGTCCCGGAGGTTCCTAAGCCTCTCCTCATTTTTTTGAATTCTTGTTTCTTCCTCATTTTCTGTTTGGTTGTTAGTTTCTTCCTTCTGGTCCACTCCATTAATTTGAGTCCCAGTTTTCCTTCCATCTCTATCGGTTCTCCATGCATCTTCCTTCATTTCACGTATTGTAGCCTGCATTTTTCATCTAGTTTGTGAGCAAAATCAACCAATTCTGTGAGCATCTTGATGACCAGTACTTTGAACTGTGCATCTGATAGGTTGGCTATCTCTTCATGGCTTAGAGGAATTGGCTCTTGGGCTTTTATTTGTTTTCCAGTTTGAGCCATTTTTGGTGGGTTTTTTTTTTGTTGTTGTTTTGTTTTGTTTTGGTTTTAGTCTGGTCGCGGCTATTACGTAGTGAGGGGTGGAGCCTTAGGTGTTCCTCAGGGCAGGGCAGCCCAGTCGCTGGGTTGTGACGCTGTATGTGGGGGCGGGGTCTGAGAGGGAAGAATGGCGCCTGCTCCGCTCTCTCCTGGACTCCAGTCCCTTCCGCCAATTCCCCTTCACCTGGATTATCTGTGCACGCATGCATGCTGTTACGTAGTGAGGGGTGGAGCCTCAGGCGCTCCCCAGTATGGGGCAGCCCAGTCACTGGGTTGTGACGCTGAATGAGGGGGCGGGGTCTGAGAGGGAACAATGGCGCCTGCTCCGCTCTTTCCTGGATTCAGTCCTTTCCGCCGCTTTCCTCTGCCTGGACCATCTGCGTGCACGAATGTGGGACCACCTGGTCAGCCAGCCACCTTGTGCGGCCTCACTGGGTCTGCACAGTTGCCCCCCTGTGCCCAGGGTCCACCAGCCACCGCCTGTGCACCTGGGAACTGCCAGCTGCTGCTGCTTGCGTTCTTGGGTCCGCACCTCCACTTTCTCCTGCCTCGACTCTGCCCCTCTTACTGGTCTGGATGAATGGTTGTTGGACTTCCGTACAGTTCAGTTTTCTATAAGTTCTGGTTGTTTTCTTGTTTCTAAATATTTGTTGTCCTTAATTTTGGTTGTGAGAGGAGGCACAGCGTGTCCGCCTATGCCTCCATCTTGGCCGGAAGTCTGAACATTTTTTTTTTTTTTGTATATCTATGGGCCATCCGTATGTCTTCCTTGGAGAAGTGATTATTCAGGTCCTTTACCCATTTTTTAAACATAATCTTACTACATGATACAGCAATTGTTCTCTTAATATTTACTCAAATGAGTTGGTAGCTTATGTCTCCATAAGAATCTGCAATACAATAACTATTTTCTTAATGTTTATTCAGATGAGTTGTTAGCAGCTTTATTTATAATTTCCCCAAACTGAAAGCAACAAGGATGTCATTCAACAGGGAAATGGATGAACAAACCATGATACATGAATGCAATAAAACATTATTGTGATTTTTAAAAAAGAGCTATTAAGCAATGAAAAACTTGAAGGAAATTTAAATGCATATTAAGTGAAAGAAGTTAGTTTGAAAAGGCTATCTACTGTATGATTTCAACTACCTAACATTCTGAAAAAGACAAAATGTAGAGATAGTATGAGTGGTTGCCAGATGTTTTGGGATTCAGAGGACAAATAAGTGAAATGCAGGAGAATTTTAGGGCAGTGAAAGTATTCTGTATAATATTATAATGGCAAATACATGACACTATTCTTTTAGCCTCTTCCTTCACCAAACTTTGGACTTTAGTTAATAACGATAGCTCAATATTGGTCCATTAATTATAATAAATGTACTATAAATGCAAGATATGAGTAATACAGGGAACTGTATATGTGGGATGGGTTACTTGTGGATTCTGTACTGTAGGCTTAACTTTTCTGTCAACATAAAACTTCTAAAAATAAAATCTATTTCCTTAAAAACATATTATACTCCAATTTCCTACTATGAATAAGATTGTTTTAGCTTTCTCATATTACATTTTCTTCCTTCCTAATTTTTGTTGAATCATTGCTCAACCCACAGATGATTATAATGATATAAATATCATTAACTGAGCAATGTAGAATATGATTATACTTTGTTTCTTATGCATCTATTAATTTTTCTATAGTTTGCTCTTCAACAAGACCTGAAAAACATATCATACTCAAACACCTTCATTAGTTTACCAGTTCACATTTTTTCTAAAGACATATATTTTGGAGTCTTTTGTCCTCTTGGTCCAATCTAGATTGATTTTTTTCTAGGCATTTTGCTTAAATTGTTTTCTTGAATATCCTCTTCAATATCATTCTCAGAGAACTCTTATCTTACTCTTTTACTGGGTACCCTATTTTCTGAATCCCCAATTTTTCTCTTTGTGTCTTTATATTGTTTCAACTTAGACAAACTGGAATGACATTTACCCAGAATTCCTCTCCTGGGTTACCAATGGCTGATAAATTATTTTGTTCAAGGTTTAGAAGATGGATGTGAAGCAGGAGCCATATTTATTATCCTTAGAAGGTTGATACAAGACACCAGTTGTGCTGAGTAGGCAAAGGGATCTAGTAATCTAATTGCCCCTTTATAAGATTTTTACCTGTTTCTTTTATTTTTTAGCACCTTCTCTCACTTAAACTTTTAGAGCTACAGAACTAAATTATGTCCTTAAATGCTTTCAGTATCTCTTTGCTTTCATAGCACAAATCAACTCTCTTCTTATTGACTTCTATTTAAGTTCTACAAGGGTACCATTTTTGCCTTTTTGCAGCTCTATTACTTCTCTCTAGAACAGAACCCAGCACAGAGTAGGTGCTCAATAAATATTTGGTGAATGATAAATTCAAGTACTTAGTTTCAGCTTTTGTAACTCCAGTAAGTCAGTCACTATTTCCATCTTTTAAATTTTTATTGACATCTCTCTTCTTCTATTCCCCCCTTCTATTCTTTCTAATTATATGGGCAGTAGCATACCTTTAACAATATTTCATTTAGATTTACCTATACCCTTATATTAGTGGAGTTTTAGAACAGAGTAGAATTAATGTGTGTTTTCATTTTACATGCTTGCCTTAATATTAAACATTATCTTCAACTCTTTTAATATCTAAAATGATGTTTTTGCTTTTACTCTTTTTGAACTGGGAATATTTGTACTTTGTTTTGAGAATCTATGGCTTCTTCAACTTTCACTCTCATCCGTTATGCTATTATGTTCAGCATTATCTTTAAAATTCAGTAGCACCAGTAATCTAACCATTTACAATTTTTCCATGAGGTAAGTACACTAGACTTTAGGAACTCTTGGGCTATCTCCTTTCCCTGAACTCTAAATAAATTATGACACATTTATTTTACAGCTGAATTATTTGCCAGGAAAGATAAGAAACTCTATCTTCCATTTCTCGGATAAAGGCTGATCCTCCCAGAAGTATTTGTGTAATGACTCACTCATTATTGATCAAGGATCTAGAAAGTCTTGGGGGAGGGTTGCATTTTGAGAATTTGGGAATAACATTGTAACAAGCAATATCAGGAAGAAAGTATTTCTGTATGCTTTTTGCTAAATGCAACTGTCAAACTCAGATGCCAGGAGGTATAAATGTAAAGAATTTTCCAATAACACAGTGTTTTCGGAAGTAAAATAACTCAGTCGCATAGCACTGTGTAGCTTAATGGTCCTTTGGATTATTTTCTCTTGGCTCCTTACTGAAGAGTAAATTCTATTATATATTAAATGAGAAAAATTATATATTCTTCTGTATTCAAGATGCAGAGCATCTTGTTATTAGCACCAAAGACAGATTCCTTTAATCTTCTCATATTCATTTTTCAATTTGTTAAGCATTTCATCAGTGCTATAAGGCTGCTACCCATCTGTCAAAAGTAAAGTTTTATAAATTGACATCTTCAAATGACCTCCGTTTGATGACAGTTTACCAAGTTTCTAGAATTGCCTCACTTCTGAAAAATCAGTAATGGCATTATCATGCTAAGGAAAGGTAAAAATTATATTACTTCAGTTGAAAATCTAAGTATTCTGTTAAATTCAATAAAATATTTATTAAGCACAGACATAACCTGGTTGGCAGAAAGCACCTGCCTGCAGAGTCATACCTTGGGGTAAAAATAAAAATACTTAGCAGTTCGATGGCACAAATCATACAATCAAAAAGGAATTGGCTGAAATACTGATGTCCCCTTGCTGTACCAGAAATTACCTATTAGTTTCTAGCTGGTGAGAAAGTCCCCTGGGTCCCACAGGAAGGGTCAGGGGCATACAGGGACTCAGGGCAGCAGCTATTTACCAACTATTACAGAAATCTTTCAACATTTTCACAGCTAGTATTGATTGGTGCCTTCTGGCCAATTATCAGCCAGAGTCATACTGCTTTTGAATTTTTTTCATGGCAATTTCTGATAGTGTGACCCACAAACAGTTCCTTAACCTCTCTGAGCTTAGCTTCTTCATCTGTTTTAACAGGCTACCTTGATGAGGCTGTAGCTCCCACATGACATTTTGCAACTCCTGTGCAGATTTTCTAAGTGTATCGGGTAGAAAAGGACTCCCTAAATCTGCATATTCTGGGAAGGAAGACTCTGTGGGTGCAATTACAAACTACAGAACTGGACCATTAATGAAGCTCTAACTTTGGTATAAGCAGGAGGCTGATTGTGGAATAAGCCACTTGTACAACTATCAGCTCCAGATCTTCGCCATTGCTGTGTTCTGGAAGGTTCCTTTGCCAAACCATTGGTAATGTTTCTATGATATGCTCCCACCGCTGCAATCTGCACCTAAAAAATGGATACCTAACCTTTTGTCCCAAATAAGTCAATTCTGAACGTAATTCAAATCTTACCCTAGTGGAACTGAATGTAAAAGCTGAATAGCATTTGGAGTGCTGGCTACAAGGCAATCAGAAAAATTTTTAGCTTTCTAGTCTTTGTAATACAAGAAGGAAACTGAAAGGCATCAGTGAATTTTGAAAAACCCAATCCACAGTATCCGGCATACCAATGTGGGTCTTTTGGACCCCTAGAGGTAAAGCTCATATCTAATACATCATCTTAAGTGCTACTTCTACCTTAAAGATTCTACAGTTGATTTTAAGATATCTGAATTTTAACTTGCATAATAATGCTGGCCATAGTGTTCACAAACTGTTGCAAAAATATTACTACTTTTTTGCTGACAATTTACATATTATAAACCACTTTGGCAGATGAAAAATGCAGAAAATGCAGAAAGCAAAGGACTAAAAGAAAATTTGCCCCAAAACACATACCTAAGGTTTATATCCAGGTCTTTGAGGCCAATTTATTGTTCAGATTATCCCTTATCAAGGTATGTGAATTTAGTTTGCTAAAGCCTTAATTTATCTACCATTTCAATAATGGAATGATTTGACATTAACTTTAATTAGTGAGTTTTTCTTTCAAGTAATTTTGTCTGTGATAGCTTTTCTATATATTGGTGGGCTGTATACCTTTGTAAAGGTAATATGCTATATGAACAGCCTTGAATGAAGATGATTATTTTACATTTATTAACAAATGAATCCTCATCCTTGTGTATGAAGGAAAAAAGGAAAAAATTATGCTCTAAAAAGGAAACTCAAATCACTTTTTCATTCATTTATCCAGGTTTACACAAGCAATATCAAAATTAAGCCTCTCTTTTTATGGACACAAATTGCCCAGATTTTATGCTAAGTGAATTTTATTGCTTATTGACATAATATAAGCTATAATTAATGGGTGCCACAGGTCAACTTAACTGCAGGACTCTGCAATATTAATTGCAGTTACTATTGTATTCAATTTACAGACTTTTGTTAAATTTATTATGCAAAATTGTCATTTTATATTTTAAACACTTTGCTATCTAATAATCTTGATGCTTTTAAAATAGGGCATCAGAAAATCAAGGAAGATTAGGAAAGACTATAGAAAAAAGGGACTAGGAAATAGTGATCACTCTGTTGTCTACAAATATCATTCTTATAAATCAAGAAATGATTTGAGCTCATTTGAATTCAGTCACATCCTGGAATTGCTGATATACTCTCAAAGGAAATAGAGCTGAACTTAAAAATATCTTGGGAAGTGTACGGGGTATGTTAAGCAATCATGGTTTTCAGATCTGGGATATCCTTCAGAGGAAAAATGGGAGGGAGCAGCCCAGGGGTTCTGGGGTGGAATGGGGGACTGTGTTACTGAGAGGAGTTCTCGGTACTCTGGGTGAGTTTTTATAGGTTGTGTGTGTGCAAAATAATCATAACAGCAAAATCACTGAAAGGAAAAGGAAATGTATCTTTTAAAATCTTTTACTTGTTCTTCCTCCTCCACCTCTCTTTATTAGTATTTTATATTATGTTTTCCTTTTTCTATCATTCCAGGCAGAGCACAGGTGATTTAAAACAACCCCAGTCTGGTGATTTAAAAACAACCCCCTACCCATGCCCCATGCTTCTCAAATTCTTTTATACCTAGTCCAACATGCATTATTTGCACAAACTTTAAATAAATGGTTTTAAAGTGAGATAAATTATAAACCAATTTTGAATCTATAATAATTTATGAAATTATGTAAGAAATATAAAGAGGATTTATAGGCATGAAATTATGGAAATGGAGAGAAGACAATTGTCCTTTTTTTTCCCCATCCCTGAGGAATATAAATGATGAGGTTGAGAGTTCAGATAAGAAAGAGGTTAACTGTCCATGAATTAAGTCCCTATGTATGCTTCTAGGTTATAAATTACTAGAATGAACCCAGAAATTAAATAACTGATTCCCAGGCAATTAAAATAAAAAGATGAAAGCTAATATTAGACGTATTGAAAAATGCTTTTTTCCATTGTCAAGAGCATTCACATACACACACAAAAGCAAAACAAAACATTTTTGGTTAATTCTAGGACGTTGATAATGGTAACAATGGAAGGCATTTTCTTTAGTAAATCTGATAGGCTGTTAGATTATTTTTATACCATTGTCTTCCTGTTTTGATGCTTATGAAAGCCCAGTTTTCTTTAGATTGTTGATAATTGTTTCTTGATATGAGTTCATACATGCTGTGTTCTCACACTGCTCTTTCCTGAGAAAGAATCTTATCCTGATCTCCATCAAAATGACAAATTTCTTTAGTAAACTTGCAACTGAGTTTTTCTCAAGCCCAAGAACAGTAAAGAGATTTTAACTGTTTGACTTAAGATCACAGTCAGGAAAGCAGATTAGCAAAGTATTGTCATGTTTTGTAAGAAGCTGAAAAGGGCTTCAAGGAGAAAGCATGCTGTGAATAATTTTTTTCCCTCCTCTGAGCCAGGCCCATTTGAACCATTGACCCCAGCAAATACATTGTTCAACCTTTTTATTCTGTTTTTATGTTTATAATATCCTGGACTGGAAAGGCATCCAGTATGGTTGTTGAAAGCCTGAGTTAAGTGTCAGAGTGTTTATATTGTTCCATGTACTCATATTACAAAGCAGTAATTTTTGGGACCTCACAGGACTCCCAGTAATAAGGAGACGTAAGTGGAAATCCAATCATGTTTTCTGAGTCTCAATCTTTCTTTTCCTTGTAGAAGAGAGGATTTTGAATTGCAAAATGCAAGAACTTTTTAATGTGGCCAGCTTTTCACATGATACTTCCAAAATCCACTTTGATTTTTACTGCTATTCCTTTATACAACCAGGAGCCTATAAAGAGCTTACGAGTTTGCTATGTTTGTGTAGTTAGGTCAAATGTATTGCGATTTCCTACAGGAGAAATAGCAGTAGGAAAGAATTAATTCAAAGCATGTTACTGTGAGAAGTAAGGCATATACATCTTATCATATCTCAGCTAAGGTGTTTAAAGACTTCAGCTAAACAGATGAGCCAAATTTCATCTTGGTCTGTATGAAAAGTAAAGTCTAAATTATCACCATCACCTTATTTCTGGATCTGATTTTTACACCTCACTTCCAACACTTTCTAAATCTAATTCAGGAAACAGAATATATGTATAACTACATATACGTATCTACATATACATGTAGATGTGTATGTATATATGTATATACAGTGTGTGTGTATATATAAAAAATTTTGTTTATTTATTTTTAGAGAGAGGGAAGGGAGGGGGAAAGAAAGGAAGAGAAACATCGATGTGTGAGAGATACACTGACTGGTTGCCTCTTGCATGTCCCCAACAAGGCATGTGCCCTGACTGGGAATCAAACCAGAGACCTTTTGGTTTGCAGGCTGGCACTCA
Source organism: Glossophaga mutica (assembly GCA_039655065.1). Taxonomy (NCBI): domain Eukaryota; kingdom Metazoa; phylum Chordata; class Mammalia; order Chiroptera; family Phyllostomidae; genus Glossophaga; species Glossophaga mutica. The sequence continues at coordinate 84,952,947 of CM077304.1, forward strand.
ATCCACTGAGCCACACCAGCCAGGGGATGGATATATATATAAAACACACACACACACACACACATATATTATATATACTATATATATATATATATATATATATATATATATGTTTTTTTAAATCACACAGAGCTGGATACTCTCCAAGAAAAGAGAAAATTAAATTGCTTGATGAATCATTGTTTTCACATGTAGGATTCTTCTACAAGCAGAGAGACATTATATAAAATTTCCAAAGCTTCTATCATTGAGTCATACTTTGAAATAAATTAGCAGCAGATCTCATAGTGACCATTGCTTAGATATCATTCCTCCTATTTTCTCCTGATGGAAAGAGAATTTTGTATCACTCTTTGAGTTTATTTTAAGGTTATGAATTAAATCCAATGTTGGATCCTATTCCTTATTAAATTATCTCTGTATAACTAAAAAAAAAAATAAATATTTTGGAGATCAATTTTAGATATCCCTTTTTAATTTTTTTATTGTTTTAAAGACTGTATTTATCTATAGCCAGAGGGGAATGAAGGGAGAAAGAGAGGGAGAGGAACATGAATGTGTAACTGCCTCTCCTGTGCTCCCTACTGGGGACCTGGCCCACAACCCAGGCATGTGCCCTGAGGATTGAACCGGTGACCTTTTGGTTTGCAGGCCAGTGCTCAATCCACTGAGCCACACCAGACAGCGCAGATATCCCTTTTTAAAAATAAAATATAAAATCCACCATATAGTTGACGTGTGAAGAAATCAGTTAGCGTTTAATACGTGATTCCATTGTTATATGTTTTAACTCTGTTTAAATTATATTAGCTGTCATTGCAATAGTATTCTGGTCTCTTTAAAAACTCAGTCTTTCACCTAAGTTGACTAAACTGAGACAGATGTGATGATGATGATGGGATTTACACCAGTGAAACAGGACAGTGAGGACCTAAAACCAGCTTCTGGGCTTGGGATAGAGAAGCCCATTTGTAATAGAAAATGGTATTTGATGAATCGTTGACAATATAGGTAGAGGCGTTGTTAGGAAAAGCTATCTGAAAATATAGCAGGAATATAGGCAGAGTGTGAGAGCAGGAGAAAGAACCTAGAACTCCCAGGTGTATGAAAAGAAGCTGATTAGCAATTATAAGTCCATTTCCACCTCCTAGAAGAATAGGTGGATTCCTCAGACACAGGCAGATTCCTCAGACATAGGCTGATGCCTCAGGGAAAAAGGCAAGGATACAGGTCACTCATGAAGCAGGAAGCAGAGCATGTGATCTTTGAAAGAAAGCGGAAATCCACTAACAAAATTGGGACCCATAATTACAGTAAGGCCACACTAGCCAGAGCAATAACTTGTTGAGTGTTGCCCATGTGGTGAACTTTAACTTACTGAGTCCTCCCACATTGCATGGCCTGGATAGACACTGATGCAGGTTTGAACCTAAAACCAAGACTGACAAGGTTCCAGTTAAGGAGAAAGAAGAATATTAGAAGATAGAAATTAGGTAGGATCCCAAAATACAAGAGAACAATTATGTGTACACATTTAACTTACAGAAATAAATTGCTCTGCTCACCTAAAAGATGCTGTGGGAAATTCAAAGGTTAAAAAAAAGAAACAAAGTGTACTTAAAGACATTTTCAAAGACAACTTTGATTACATGTGATTTTTGTTTCACATTCTCTTCCTGAACATAAAATCCTTGTAATATCTGACTTTGCTCTAGTCCACTGATACAGAAAGAGCGCCAGCAAGAGAGTTTCTTTTGTTGCTGAAAGATACTACTTCAGGAAAACTAGAGAAGCAAAGAACTCTTAGTCAGATGGTCTTGGAACCAGTAAATAACTACGTATTTTTCTTTTCTGCAAGTACTTATTGAAGCCCAAGTATGTGCCACTGACACTGGGAGCACAAAGAATGATATAAGCTGCCTACCTTGAGAAAACAGTGGAATGAAAAGCTGTGTAACTAGATAATTGCAACACAAAATCATAAAGGCTGCAACAGAAGGGTTAACAAAATAGAGAGGGAGGTGTAGACGCTGCTGCTGTCTGTAGTCCACAAGGCATCAGGCTAGTTGTTGCTTTGAGTTCATTGGAATAAGGAAGAAACAGACACTCTCAACAATAAAAGCACCTTTCATTTACTTAGCAAATTAGCATTTCAAGATATTTTCAATACAGCATCTTATGTGCTACACAAACAGTCCATTAATGCAGGTGTTTTCCTTATTATACAGGTAAAGAGACTGGCTCTGAGCAGAAAAGTGACTTATACAAGCTTCCCAAGAGGTTAGTAGGAGGGCTGGGTCTCATCATGACATTGGAGAGTTTTCTGGTACCCTGTGCACCATTGCCTTTACAATCATATGAGTTAAGTTCAACATATTCTGACTCAGTAATTTGGCAAAGCAGAATCAATATAATGACAAAACTCTCCTTTTGAACAAACTTTAGGCAGGCTTCTCAGCCCTTTTTTCAGCTAGGCTTTGTCTGTGGGCCTTGTCTTTGGCAGCCTAGTCCAGTTGTAGCAAAATTCCTGCTTAAATCAGCATAGTTAGAACCCTTCGCCCTTACTATCTGATCAAACTCTTTATTCTCTCCCATATATCTGATCAGATTTCTTATTCCCCACCCCTGATATAGATAATCCTGGCCTGTCTTTCAGTAAGAATTCTGAATCAGGTTAGCAAGAATCTCCCTACCCTTGATGTCTCCTGGTAAAATTTTCCATACACCAACCCCCTCAACATTGCAATAGTCTGGACATCTATAGCAATAGTCTTGAGTGAAACATTCCTTACCAAGTTAACAAGTGTCAGAATAATTTTTTAACAATAGTATTGCTAAAATATAAACCCAGGCATGTTAAAAATTTTAAGAGTTTATTTGAGCAAAAATTGATTTGAATGGGGCATTATCTAATTTAGCAGATAGAGAAAAACTGAGGAGCTGTACAAAATGAGACTTTTACAGGCAGAAAGAAGGCAGAGCAAGGAACTTACACCCTGCAAAAGAGTGGGTTGGTTATCCCAAAGTCACTTTCAATCATGGGTCTATGGGGCAGATGACTTAACTAGTGGTGATCGGATGATTCTGATTCTTGATTGACTGATTCAAGATTCCATTTAGGGAGAGCCAAAACTGTAATTAAGTGAAGTCTTAGTTTGGTGACATGTTGCTTAGACCCCATTTTAGGCCTATTATCTGTTTTTAATAATTCTTCCCTTTGATCAGACTCTCAGCCTGAGAGATATAATAGAAATTTAAGGGATTAGGCTGTTACTCTGGAGTTCTCAACCACCCCCCCGCCCCCCCGCCCAATCTCTGTGGTATTCACAGGTCATTATATTGGGTTTCCATTCTTTAAGTCAATCAATCTCTCTGTTTCTTTTCTGACATTCTAGTCTTAGTGAGATGCTTGGTAGTTAGTGGCTACAAATATGCAAGGCAATTAAAGTTTTTGAGAGAATACAGTGCACCAGGAAGACTATTATGATTATAAGCAGGATAATTCTTAATGACTGGAGTATGCTTTGGAGCCATGGTACCCAAGACTTAAACCAGTCAGAATCGAATAAGTCAAAGGAAGACCCCATTGAAAAAGTCACTTTCTTAAGCCAAGTACTTGATCAACGATCCTATGTAGCTTAGTTTCACCCTCCCCAGAAGTGTCAATCCAACTACAGCAAAAATGGATCCTTGTTCAGACAAAAGATAATCAAGAAGTACTCTATTATCAGAGACAACTTTGACCAGAGTGTCTAGGATTTTTCCTGGGCAGCTATTGCATTAGTAGCAGATTCTGGAATATCTTCAAGAATTAAGGAGAGGTTCCTGATCATAGTCTCATTTGCCCTCACTCTTAGCCAGGGCAGCAGAATTCTGCCAATGGAAACTAATCTTGAATCATGAATGCCTCCTGGTAATTTCCATTTGATTCTACAGCTAGGGCCTGGAAAAGTACCAGTCACAGAGGCCAGCAAAACTTATGGGTCTGTAGCCTACACCAGTGGTTTTATTCTGATTACCCTTGCCTTGTGCCCCAAGGTTACCAGAGAGAGGGATTTAAAAGTATCCTGAAGATTAGGGAGTCTCACATGAGAGAGATGGGATTGAGCTAGTTTCAGGTACACTAAAACATTGGAAATCAGGGTAACAATAGGATCACCAGCAACACGGCAAATCTAGGGGTCCTTCGGAGGTTGGATTATCCCTCCCTTGAAATGGTTTGAGATATGCGATCAATGGTCTAATCTTTCCAGGTGAGCACAAGACAAAAGGTGAAAAAAAATCATAAAGGGCTTCCAGGTATAAGAATTAGAAAAAGGATGGTTGGAGAGGAAAGGAGAGATAGAAAGAAAACTCTTGGGAGAAAGTGTCAGCTATTCCTTTTCCTAAGTAATTTTATTCTGAAGTCTGAAGAATTTGCATAAGACCAGATGTTAGGCAGAGTCTTCTAGAGTTGTAAGGTGTGCATCCAAGTTTTACACCTGTAATTTGGCAGCAGTGTCATTGGTCAAGGTCCTTTCCATTAATCTCACTTCTGCAAAAGCATCAGAGTACAGCAATAACTGTTTGTAAAGCACAAGAAACTTAAAAATGCCCATATTTAAAGATATGATGAGAGTTCATTATAATGGAATTGACAAAAAAACTTGGATATTTCTGTGACATACAATATTTTAAGATAATAACTGGAATTACGAGTGATAACATTATAGTAGGTAATATCAGAGTTCAGGAATTTCATACATTTTCAGAACACATATTAACAACATGCATAATTACAAATATAAATATAAATATGTAAAGAGGTTTATAATCATTTATTTTACAATGCTTCTTATGTTATTTAATATATAAAATAAATATAATTAAACATCTCTCTTCACAAGGTGAGTGACAAATCCTCTGAGACTTTCTATGGGGCCCTCTGGGAAATCTCAAAGTTCCTTTGAGGTTAAAAAAAACCCCACCCCTATTTATTCATTCATTCATTCATTCATTCATTATCTTCACCCAAAAATGTTTTATTGATTTTTACTTTTAGAGAGAGAGAGAGAGAGAGGGAGAGAGAGAGAGAGAGAGAGAGAGAGAAACAATGATGTGAGGGAGGAACACTGATTGGTCACCTCATTTACACATCCCACTGGGAACTGAACCTAACCTAGGTATGTGCCCTGACCAGGGACTGAATCATCAGTTTTTGGTGCATAGGATGATGCTCCAACCAGCTGAGCCACCCTGACAGGGCAAAAAATCCTCCATTTAGAATTTGATTTTGAAAACTTGTCAAACATTAAAAATTTTGAACATTTGAGGAAATAAAATAAAAAATTATTATGAAATAATTAATTTTCTCTTTACCAAAGTGACAATAGAATATTTTAAAGACAGATGCAGAAGACTACATAGTAAGACACAAAATGTTAGCTTTCTAGGTTTATTACCCAAATGAAAAAAAAAACCTTTCACCACTCCTTATCAAGAGCAGAAATATTGTCCAAGAAACTTTGTCTTTTCAGAGAGACAAATACATTTTAATTTTACACCAGTGTATTTTTTATATTAAAGTTGAGTTTTAAAACTTTAATTCATTCCAATGTTAGTCAGCTTAACCACTCATGAAATTCCTTTCTGAAGATATCTTTTCCATAAACCTTCTACAACTTAAAAAAATTATTTATTATTAATGAAAAAATACAATGAAAATAAAATAAGTTAATTAATGATTTATTATTTGAGAGTAGTGTTTCAGACACTTAAAATTCACCCACATCTGAAAGGTCAACATAAATATCCAAGTACCAGGATATAAAGTATATCCTGTATGTTGTTGCTACATTTTCATATGCATTCAGATTTTGTCCTATTTGTTTTTCCTTGTTCTTATTCTGGAAAAATCATTTGTTTTACTTTCCTTAACTTTTCATGCACAGTTGTTACCATTCACCCTTATTATTTCAAAGTGGCTTTAATTACATGTATTGATTAGAATTATTAAACCTTAGAATACTTAATTGCAAGTAAAAACTAATAAGTAAGCAGCTGTGGACTATCTGTTACACTAGCATTCTGTGGGTTGGCAAATTTATAAATACATTTCATAGTTTCTAGGAGCATATTCTTCCTCATAGTATATTTTCCAACGTGGCACACAACATGTTTACTAATGGGCCCAAATATCTTTAGTTCCTCTCTAAAAGGAAGCCAAAAGTAAAAACAACAACCACGACAACAAAAAAACCCAAAACAAAACAACTATAATCAGTAGTTACTGTTTTAGTAATTTATATTATTTACCTTACCAAAAAGACTTTGGAAACTATTTTAACGTAAACTATACCATAAAGTGTAATTATTAAAAATTTATTTATAAACTTTTATCTTATATCTATTTAACATACTTATTCTTAATTATGTTTAGATTACTCATGAAAATTTCTTTAGACATTAAACAGCTAACCATCACCTTGATATCTTTCCAGATAGCAAATTCTATAACAGAAATAACAAGCTTATTTGACTTTTAGTAAACCTAGGTTGAATAAAAGTATTATATTTAATACTTCTAACTGTAAAGACATACCTGTTTTCATGAAAACCAAGAAACATAAAGTGGTTTTTATTTACTGAAGATTATCCTAGATCACATGAATGTTAAAAAACATTTGGATCAGTTTCTATGTTGTTGAGAGTATACATATAAACACAGCAAGTGCTTACCACGAACTAGGTTATCTCTTTTAAACCTCATGACTGTTACAGGAGATAGAGATTACTCCTCACTTTTCAGGTGGCAAAAGTGATTCACAAAGAGTAACTTGCCCACACTCACTTAGCTAGAAATTGAACCCACTGATTTATCCCGAAGTCTGTGGTCTTTCCTATGTGCTAGACTAACTAAAAGTGGGATTTGTTTCTTTATATAATTAAATATAGTATAATGATAAATGCCTATACATTTTAATTGGTGTAGGTATTAAAATCGGAGGAGATAGAGTGATAGGTTAGGTATTGAACATATTGATAAATTTGGGCTCCTGTCTTAGCTCTGACTACCCACTCTGTTGTGGGAGGAAGTCCCAAAACAATGATTTGGGACTTTGACCCGTCTCTTCAACTACCAGCCAAGAATGCATCAAAGCAGTTATATTGACTTGACTAAGTAAAGACTCAAAGTAAATTAACAGTATGTTTTTCTTTAAATTTTTTTCCCAAATATTACTTATCAGCAGGGACAAACAGTAGATATTCCTGGCAGTATTGAACAACCCATGGATGCAAGAGGCATCCCAAAGTGAGAATGAAAGAGACTACCCTCCCAAGATTTAGAGCCACTCTAAAAGATAACCTAAAGAAAAAAAAAAAGGACAAATAATTCCCCTGAGAGCTGGTAACAGTCAGTAGAACCCTAGCCTCAAATGGAATACAATCCACATTTCTCCCCAACCATATTTTGGAGACCTCAACATGGAGGTTGCCAAATCAAGTTCTCAAGACACAAATCAAGCCAAACAAGAAGGCAATAAATAGCTGCCTGTAGGGAAAATGGAGTGAGTCGGGCTCCCTCATCCAGATGTCTGGGCAACTAGGATAAGTAGTATCCACATAACCTTGAGCGTGGGCCCCCCATGCCCAGAATCAAGCTTTGTTATATAATATCTTCGCATCCTGCTGGCTTTGTGTGTATTTAGTTTATAAGGGAGTTGGGACTTCCCACAGTGTGACATGGCTTGTGGTATGCATGGATTGCCCCACACCTGAATAAAGTCATGTCAGGCTTCCCGAAAGCTCTGTGAATTTTCTTCCATCTGCCCGAATCCTGTCTGAACATGCCCAGCTTAAAAAAGCTGCAAGACAGTGCCCCTGGGGAGAAAGGATAGACAACCAAAGGGTATCCCAAAGCTAATTCACAAGTCAATTCAATTAATTCTTACAAATGTTTCTTGCCCACCAATCTAAAAGGAAGGGGCAATGTGAAATTTCACATTCCTCTCTCAACAGGCACCACAGATGGATATCTGGAACACCTGACTTTGATTTCTTATCCTTGACTGTCTTCTTCCAGTTTCCTAGGATCCAGTCTACAGGCTCTGGAGAGAGTTGGGTGTCTCAGTAGATAGCAACCTGGTCCCCAGAAATTGTAGAGGAGGAAAAATAACTTTCACCTACCTGTTACAGCGAGTGCTTGGCTGAGACCCTTTTTCCGCTAGGGCATCTTGCAAATGAGTAAACTTATTGGGGTTAAAATTTCTCAGCTGTGGCCAATGTAATCCCAGATTACTCTGGTACAGTTGTTCAGCCTTAAAACAAAATTCTATTCACCTGAGGCCTCACACTAGCCCCAGCCCAGCTTAATCTGGATCCACCTCAGTTTGTGAATCAGCCCCAGCAGACCTGGAAATAGTCTAGTTTCTAAGTTAAACCCAGTTCAACTCCAGTGGTTTGCAGACCCAGTCCGGAAAAAGGAAAACTCGGTCGGAAAGCTCTTGACAGGACAGCAGTGGAGCAGTGAGGAACTCACCCACCCGCCTCCCAAGAAAATAGCAAATGAGAGAGGCTGGGCAGGTGCCTATGTCTGGTTGTTTCTGGGAACAGTTGGGAAGGGAGTCTTTGTATCTTTTTACACCAAAACTGTGAAAAAACTGAACTGAAGCATATTAACATTTTTGTGACTTTATTTGAGTGAAAATCAGTTCCTATAGGGCAGCATTCAATTCAGCAGATAGAAAGGGAGAGGGGAGACCGATTAAGGAAAGTAAGGAGAATAAGGAAAATAAACTTGGTAAAAAGCAGGTTGGTCATAGCAAGATTCCTTTCCTTTAGGGAATGGCAGGGGTCTAGGAGGCAGATTATCTAACTAGTGCTGATTCAGTGGTTTCAAATTTTACTTCTGGGAGAACTGAAACTGTATTTAAATGGAGTCTTGGTTATGTGATGTGGGGCTTAGCAAAAAAAGATTCCATTTGGGGCTTGTTTTTAACAGCCTAAAATTGAAATTCTGCTTCAAAACCAGTTGAGATTAGCATTATATAGAAAGAGAAAATATTTCCCTCCCATGAAAACATGTTAATACATTTTAAGCATCTTGAAAGTAAAAATGTTGCCTTTAACTTTATATAACCACTAAATATGGTGCATTTATATAAATTTTTAATAAATATTTAATGAATCCATGTATCTATATTTAACAGACAAATTTATTTATATTTGTCTTATTACTAAAATGCATTTTCTTTTCATTAACAGTATATATCTTGAACCAATAGCCTTAGTTAATGATTTAAAATTATAATTGTAGTAACTTCCTAACTATAGTCTAAAGTTATTCCTGATCAATCCATTTGGCTTGTTTTGTCACACAAATGAAGGGCAGTGGCCACCGCCATGGCTAGAATACACACAGCGAAGGAGTAAATGACTATTTCCTTTAATTTGCAAATGTTTTATACAAGGAGAGGGACCTCCCGAACTGATCAGCATGGAGTCAAAATCACCTTTCCCTCTGCAGCGGTTTTCTGAGAGGTGATTATTTACTGATACTAAATATCTAAGACCTGAGTTCACAATTTTCCAAGTTATTCTTTAATATTATGTGTAATAACAGCTGAAAAGTTATTTACTTTTCATTCTGGGTTAATTATACCTGTTTTAATTTCTGTGGGGAATTATTCAAAAAATTACAGATCCACTGCCTGCCCTGGAGGAACTTAAAATCTAAAAGTAGAGAGTAAAGAAAAATGAAAGATATTTAAAGGAAAAACCAATTTGCACTCTCCCATTTTTACAGGCTCTAGGGAAAGCAGACATTTTCATTGCACGTTGCACTCATAAGTTCTGGAGGAAAAGCAATGTCTTTTTGTACGTTGGCAGTTTAGTGAATTCTGTGATGGGAGCAGTAAAGAATGAATTTACGAGGTCAGTAACAAAGAACTCATGAGCTTAATGGAGATTTTTCAGTTGAGATTTCCAAAAGGAAAAGAAAAGGGGTAAACGCAAACATTACATCGGTACATTTTCGAGAATCAGGAAGTGTGTGCACAAGTGTGTTCCCCTGGTGACCTTCGTGTTGAGTAAATGAGTTGGCACAGCAGTTTCTTGTGTTTCCATATTGTAATCAAGAACTTGACTGTTTCATTAATGTGATTATTTTGCACTCCTCTTTTTTCCTTTTCCTCCTGCTTATTTTACATCAAACTCTGAAATCTGATTGTTCTTAATTTGTCAGAAGTGCAGATTTTTGGAAGCTAAGTTAGAACTGAAGGTAAACAAAAAGGAACTTCTAAAGATTTAAGTTCTAGAAAGTAAAAAGTATGTTTCGAAAATTACATTGTCAAAAGGAGCCCAAAGAAGAATTTCTGGATAATAATAAGAACACTATCCAAATCCTGTTATCTAAAAGGGTAGTTGAAATTATAGGCAGCTTAACTATTGGGATGTAAACTATGTTGCTTATAAATGTAAAAATGTAGTCGCTGTGCATTTTGCTGATCTATGCTTCCTCCAAATACCCTGGAAATGAAAAGCCACCTACTAACCAACCACTCCTGGGCTTCACTTGTCCCCAGTCAGACTTCTTCGTAGGTCCTAGTTATAATCTTTCTTAGCACCTTTGTGTCCAATTATCTTTAACATCCCATCACCCCCAATTTAGTGAAACCCTATCACTTGTGCTTTGCTTTGCTTTGCTTTGCTTTGCTTTGCTTTGCTTTGCTTTGCTTTGTTTCAACAACTCTCTTGTTCTGTTAAGCACTGCTGGGGAAATTCAGAGGAGCTTGCCAATTGAGTTCTATGTAATTAGGCCCTCCCTGCTGTTCTGCTGTTCTTTTATTCACCATCAACGAAGTTCTTAAGGCCTTTTCTTGAGCAGTTGCTCTAAACCTTTTTCAATTTTCTCCAGCCTCCAACCACACTGCTATCTTCTCCAGTCTAAGTAAAGACTTTTTCTTCTTACTTGATTGATAAGATGGGCATTAAGGAGTTACTTGCCCAATTCTTTTCCTTTTTATCTAAAATTCTCCTTAAACTTTTAGCAGATGGTCTCAGGAAGAAAACAAAAATGGTATACTTGAATTAGGGTAATTTAAGGGAAAGAGTTATTAAATGGACTCTTTACAAAGTTAGGATCTGTGTAGTAACCTCTAGGACTCAGTAACAGGTGGGTAGAGCAGTTACTGGCTTTCAAAAGGAGAGAGTCCAGTAGATTTGTCCACTTTGTTTGGAGCAGTGACCTTCAGTCGAGGGATGCAGCTAGTAAGGTGACTCTGTGATACAAGAGCCGATACTTGACTTCTCTCTTCCCCCTTTCTCTGTCTTTCACCGTTTCCTCTCCATTGCCTGCTGGTAAGACCCATGGATCATTATCTTGGCAGCAGGATGATGTTTAGAGGGACAAATAGAGATTATTTAGCATAGACCTCAATAAATGCCTTTTTTATATCTATTACGTTAAAAATATTATAGATTTCATAAAGATAAAGAATTGGTCCTGCTTTGGCTGGTGTGGCTCAGTGGATTGAATGTCAACCTAGGAACCAAAGGGTTGATGGTTCGATTCCCAGTCAGGGCACAGACCTGGGTTGTAGACCAGGTCCCCAGTAGGGGGTGCATGAGAGGCAACTACACACTAACATTTCTCTCCCTACCTTCCACTCTCTCTAAAAATAAGTAAATAAAATATTTTTAAAAATTAAAAAAAAGAATTGGTCCTTCCCCTAACTTCTAAAGAAGCTCAGAATCTGAAGTGAAGGTGTATACACCTATAAGTATGTAAGCCATGTGTATAAGGCATGTACACAAACAGATGTATAAAAATTCCAGATAAAAAAGTGTTATAAGGTAACTGCATATAAAATTCTGTGACAATTGAGGCAGTCAGAAATTACTACTAGATGGGATAAATTACACTATTTTCATGTGATTGGGACCAATACGGTTCAGCACTTACAAGTATTGAGATAGAGATGTCAGAGAAGGTCTTCCAGTCAAAGAGAGCAGCGTGGGCGAAAGCAGTGAGAGATGAAAACATGGAGTATATACATGGGAATATGTAATGGGCAAGAAAGTTGTGAAGTTGGACAGGCGGCAGAGACAGTTTTAGATAAGGTTGAGAACTTAGGCTAGTGACAGCTAACTTTCCTGCGCTTACTATGTGGCATCGTTATACTAAGTGATTAACCTTCGACATTAATTTCCATGCAACAGGTACATAAAGCAAATACTATTATCCCCATTTTACAGATGAGGAAATTGACTCTTAGGAAAAGGTTAAATAATTTCACCAAAGTCACAGAACCAAACAGTAGCTTTCTATGAAGTTTCAGTGACATACAACATGTTTTAAAAGCAAACAGTGCCCAACACATAGAAGAAATGTAGTCCCATAAGATTATAATGAAGGCAGAAAATTACATTATCTAGTGACAGCCATTGCAATGTCAGAGCCCAATTCATTACTGACATGTCTGTGGTGATGAAAACAAACCTACTGTGCTGTCAGTGGTATAAAAGTACAGAACATACAGTTACATACAGTACATAATACTTGATAGTGATAATAAATGACTATGTTACTTTTTTTAAATTTTTTTTTTCAGGGATGGGGAAGGGAGCAAGACAGTGTAGGAGAAGCATCAATATGTGGTTGCCTCTTGGGCACCCTGCACTGGGGGCCTGGCCCACAACCCAGGAATGTGCTCTGGCTGGGAATCAAACCAGCAAATCTTTGATTCGAGGGCCAGCACTCAGTCCATTGAGCCACACCAGTGAGGGCTGTTACTGGCTTTTTATTTATTGTACTATATGTTTTATTGTTATTTTAGTGTGTGCTCTTCCTTCTTATAAAAAATAAGTTTGCTGTAAAACAGTATGCTGTTACAGTGGCACCAACCTCGTACATTCTGTGTTTACTCTGCCTCTTGATTGCATTATTTCTCTTGTGCTTGATTTAATTTCATGTTTTGTATAGTAACATGCTGTACAGTTTTGTAGCCTAGGAGCAGTAGACTATACCATACAGCCTAGGTGTGTAGTAGACTATCCCACCTAGGTTTGTGTAAGTGTACTCTATGATGTTTGCACAATGACAAAATCACCTAATAACACATTTCTCAGAATATATCTCCATTTTTAAACAGTACATGATTGTACAAGTTAGTGAGCATTAGCCATCTGAATCAGCCTGACTTTTGACAGCAGCGTTAGATGAATTAAAAGAAGAGCAGTGCTGAGACAGAGAAAATACAGGCATTAGTGGGGATAGTGATTGAAGAAATAGGAAAAATAGAGTGGGTTTGGGAAATAGTGCAATCAGGTTAATGTAACTTGGCAAGCTGTCCAAAAATGGGGAGCTAGAAAGCAAGAGTGAAAGATAGGAGAGTTCCCCAATAACCTTTTTGCTTCCTTCTGTTCCCTTTCTCTAGTTCAGCTTCCTAATCTCCCTGAACATCCATACTGTGCCTTTCCTTTCGTTGTCTTCTCTTATTCTTACCTGATAAACTAAGATGAATTATAAACTGTTTTTTAATTATATTATCTGAAACATCTCTTAGTCTCAATTTAAGCTCTCATTATTAGAGTTTACTTAGATTATTGCAATAATCTTCTGTTTTCTTTATCTCCTATTTCTCTTCTAAAAACTTCATCTCAAAATTTTCAGATTTTTAACAATTTATAATCATTTTATTTTCCCATTGAAAAGTTTCAGTGGTGCCCTGACAGATGTGGCTCAGTGGCTTGGGTGTTGTCCTATAGACCAAAAGGTTGTCAGTTCAGTTCCTGGTCAGGGCATGCATCTGGGTTATGGGCCTGGTCTCCAGTTGGGGGTGTGAGAGAGGCAATCAATTGGTATTTCTGTCACACATCAGTATTTCTCTCCCTTTCTTTCTCCCTCCCTTCTCTTCTCTGTGAAAATCAATAAATAAAATCTTTTTTTTTTTAAAGAAATGTTTCAATAGCTCTCAGTTAACTAAAGAGTATGTCACTTATATACCATGCAATGAAATGTTACATTCTAGTTAGAAAAGATGAGATAGATCTCATTGTATTTTCCTGAAAACATATCTATGTAAAGAAGCAAGTTGTAGAATTGTATGTGTAATGGAAACCTGTTTTTAAGTTGAAACAATTTATACACAGTACATATTTCATACCCATTTGTATATATGTGTATAAAAGTTGAAGGAATATGTATTTATTTACTACTTCTTTAGAGTGGTATTGTAAAAGAGGTCTTCAATTTTCTATACGTACTTTGGGTTTTTTAAATTATTTTCACAAATTTGTATTACTTCTGTAATAAAAGTTTAAAAGAAGAATAAAATATAAATACCTTGGTTTGGAATTTATAGCTTGTCAAATTCTTAGCCTGATTATTTTAGCTGTCTATCCTAACCTCCCATGGTACCTCAGATGTCTTATTCCCTAATTAGCAAATACATGGATGATGGGTCGCTATTCTTCCCATCCTCACTTGTGGCAGCTATAGCTAATTGCTTGTGGCAGTTTTTCCTATTGAGCCTGAATATAGCCATATAACCTTTTACAGTTTCAGACATCTACTACAAATTGGTTATGGGAAATGGGAATTTGCTAACTCAGATGTATGAGCTGATGAAATTGAATTCTTCGGTGTTTTGTGAGCACATTCTGTTCTTTCTTAGCTCCAGGCCTTTGCTTATGTGATTTATTCCAACTCCAAAGACACTACCCCCACAATCTCTCTCTTGGACCCAACATTTTACAAGGCATTTTCATTCTCCATGTTGGACATGAGCTCTTATTTTTTCCTTCTTTACTGGTATTTTAAAAACAATGTTATTAATACCTTCACATTTTTGCTTTATTTTAGCTTTATAGCTCAAAAATCAATCATACTTGTTAATGATTCTATCTATTATGGTACCTTGATTACAATGAAAGATTGACATGCGTCGAATAAAAATATATTAGGCTTTGTGTGTAGAAATGCCAAGAACCAAGATAACATCTAGATCCTTAAATCAAGCATGTGTGTCATCAGTATATAAAATAAAACCTATATAATATATTTTTCATAATCAAAATCTCCATTTATTAAATCGATGCTGTACTGAGGCCTTCCATATTCTTCACTAACACTTGTCTGGAGAAGTGGGATACTATCTATAAGCTTCTTCAGAAAATTGCTTTAAAAATTTCCATAGTTACCTTTTGCCAAAGAAAGGACACATTTGTTATTAAAGACCAGTAGATTTTAGAAAATCTGTAGACTTTTAAGATATATCACAGTTCCACACAAATTACTTTAAAGCATTCTGTAAAGCAGAAAGAACTGACATGGCATTGGAAGAGGATGAAGATAAAGATACTTTTTTTTCTGAAAGTACACGTGGGATTATAATTACATGTTGGTGCTGCTGAGGTGGTGAATGTGTGAACGCTGTAAGTATTATCACCAAACTATGTGCATTAACATAATATGGACACAAAGCTTTTGTCAGAAATTTTCCAATCTCACATGTCACCTCGTCTAGAAAGCATTTCCCAGCTCCCCCTGGGCAGACAAAATCTCCCAGTTCAGCTCATGTTTCTCTCTGTGAAATCTGTGCTTTTTCTCTTCTTTCTACAACCCATGCAGAATTGATTTTTCTCTCTTTTGTGCTACCTATAAACATGGACACAGTTCTATACAGTAGGTAACCCACTAAATTCTAGTTACTTACAAGTCTATCAATCTTGCTAGAATCTCTGTGGGGATACAAACTTATTTATATATCCCGAGAATTTATCAGAATAATTGATAGTTAATAACTTTGAATGAATAGACAAATAAGTAAAATAATTATATTATATTTAATTTTATATATTTATTACATAAAATAGTTTCTGTGCAATAACATTCTTATATTATTAATATTTATCTTTTTATATGTCTATCTGTCCAACCCATTTATCTGTCATCTGTCTCTTTCCATCCTTTCATTTATCCTTTTTCTTGTTCCTTAAAAGTAGGGAAGGACTATCTATTTTAAAGCCTGGGGTGCACCATGGGCATCCCCAATTCTGGTAGGAATCTAGGGAGCTGCTGCCCTAAAGGCCATATGAGGATACCAAGCACAGAGGAGAGGTCACTCAGTAGATTAGGCCAGGGGACAAACTTTCCATATCATTGAGTTCTCCCATTTTATACAATTGAAAATAATTTACTAGCATATTGAAGCTGGCAGTTATACACATTTATAAAAAGATTGCCAATGGGATTACAAAGGCAGGAACAATGAAAGTTAACGACATACTTAGCACTTATGAAAACATTGTGAAATATAGCGATCTTAAGCCCTTTGCTCAGAGGTAAATAAGCAGCAAAGTAATCAAGCCAAAAACTGCTCTTGAGGATTCCTTTTTGTCTTTTCCTTTAATAATAAGATCATCTTATGTCAAATACATATTATCTCTGTATGCATAATTCAAGACAACTAGCAGAAAACCCTCCACAATAGGATTGTCTCATCATCCAGTTTCATGGATTGTTCAGAGCCTGCAAAGGTACACAAGTATGAATATCTTATACCTTATCATAATAAAACATGACTTGTTTTATGTACTCCTCCCCACTTGGTTCTTACATAACCTTGGTCCTTTACATTTCACTTATAAACTCGATCCTTGCTTTTATTGGATAGGAAAGATCTAATTGTGAATTTAAAGTAACAGCCAGTCTATCTCTGTTCATTTCTGAGCCTTAGAATGAGCCTCCCCCAGGAAAGTCTAGTTATGACAGTGACACTCCTGTGGTACAATCCACAGGTATATTTGTTTTTTCCTGGACATTCAAACATTTCTTCAAAGAATTATTGTCGAAGGAGAAGACTTCCTGTCATCATCATGTAAAGAGACTTTTTTAAAATGGATTTTCTGCACAAAATGTTGTTCCTCTAAAAACTTTGGGTTTGTATAGCTCTTTGGTATTTGGAATCCAAAGGATGCATTAATCAGGCACAATCCAGAATATAAACAGGTTCTTAGAACTATTAGCAAAAGAGGTAAGACAGAAGAATGTTTCAATCTGAGAAGGAGAAATGTCCCCACGAACAAACAACGAGCTCTCTGGTAATGGTGTTTAACTGAAGGTTGAGGTGCAGAAGACACTGGATGGGGACCTGATTTACATAAAGAAATAAAAATAAGAACACATTGATGTAATTGAGTATAATAGGAGATTTTATTTGAAGAAGATACTTGTTAATTGTCAGAATATTACCTGGTTTATTAGGTTATCTCTAAGGTGTGTTTCAACACTGATTCTATAATCTGGTGACACATATTAAAATTATGAGGTAGGAGATTTGAAAAGAGTCAATGTATATGATCCATTTAAAATAGAATTTATGATCTATTAACTATTAGCTATCTAAAAAGAGAATATTTGTAAAATTCATGTTAGGGATAAAGAATAGCAAACATACAAGTACACATTACTCAGTTTAAAAAATAGAATGGTGTTATCACTCATTTTAAGACCCACATATTTGAATAACAGTGCATCATTTAGTTTTGCTGCATAACAGCAACAACAAAACACCCAAATGTAGTGGCTTAAAATAATAAATATTCACCATTTCTTGTTATTCTCTGGGTGGTCTAGACTGTTCTTTGGAAAGACTCCACCTTTTTCTGCTGGGTCATCTTACCTATATCTTTTTTTATCTGGCTTATCTTATATGGGACTATATTGTGCAGGATGGCTTCACTCACCTGTCTGATGGTAGAGTCCCTGTCAGCTGGGATCCTGGATCACATGTACCAGCAGGCTAATTCAGATTTGTTCACATGATGGTGGCACATTCCAAGAGCAGTAAGAGAACAAATGCCATAACACAAGAAAGAGATCTTCAAGCCTCTGATTGTGTGTGTTTGTTAATGTCCCGTTAACCAAGGCAACTCACAAGACCAAGTCAAACCCACTAAGTGGAGAAATAAGAGAGCAGATGCAAAGTCACATTGCACAAAGGTGTGCCAATAGAGATGGGAAGAATTTGTGGCTTTTGTTGCAATCAACCACTCCTAAAAATAATTTTTAGTTTTGTATGTAAATAGAATAATACCAAATGTGACTTGCTTTCCTCCAAATATTCATGTTGTTTTATGTATTTTTAATTCATTCATTTCACTGCTCTTGTCAGGTTTTTAATGTCATTTTTCAAATAGTCTTTTGTAAAAAAATTTTTCCATATGGTATTAAGTTCATTGTTTATTACTTGTTTTTTATGATTTTCTTTCTTTGTATAATGCTATGAACTTTGCATAGTGATATATTTCTAATTATTTTTCTTTTAATTAACTCTTAATGTCTTATTGTGCTAATTAGCACCTTTAGTACAATGTTCTACAGAAATGGCAATGGGTAGAAACCTTATTTTGAAATTATCTTAAAGGAAATAAACTGAACTGTTGGGTTTTTTTGGGGTCCTGGGGACAGCTGTAAAGTGTCATCAATCAGGGTAAACAATTTCCCTTCTACATCTCATTTTCTAAGAGTCTTTTTTCTCTTAAATATAAAGAGATGTTCAATTTTATCAGCTATTTAGATTATATACTTTTTAATCCTTAGTGTAATGAATTATTTTAATTTTCTAATATTCAATTGTTTTTGTCTTGGTATATTCCAAATATAGCCATTCTGTATTATTTTTATGTGTAGTGCTGAATTTAATTCTGTAATATGTATTTAAGGCTTTTGAATTGATGTTTATGGCTGAGATCGACTTATTATTTCTTTTGTAATAATATTGTTGCCATATTTTAGTTTCAAGATTTTTCTAGCTTAGTAATAGCTGAAGATTGTTTCTTATCTCTGTTTACTATTATGATCATTTGCTCCTTTAATATTTTAAAGAAGCAACCAGTAAAGTACATAGAATTGTATTATTACTATTGTTATTATTATTCTTATTATTATTATCTGTGAGGATTTACTTATTTATTTGAGCCTCTTATATTATTCTTTTCTTAAAATTTATTTTAAGCCATTAAATTTATTAGCCTTATATTTTTGGCTTTCCTGTTTCTCTATTTTTGTTTTCTATTTTACTATTTTTGGCTGTTATATATATTCTCTTTGGTAAATTAGAAAAATATTTTATATTTTTCCATTACCATTTATCCCCCTTATACTTCCTCCTCCTGCAATCACCACACTGTTGTCCATGTCCATGAGTCCATTTTCCTTTTTGTTCCATCCTGTCTGCCTGCTCTCTGTCTATAAGTCTGTCTCTATTTTGCTTGTTAGTTCAGTTTGTTCATTAGATCCCACATGTGAGTGAAATCATATGGTATTTGTTTTTCTCTGACTGGCTTATTTCAATTAGCAGTTTAAACTGGCTCTCTAGGTCCACCCATGCTTTCACAAAGCATAACATTTTCTTCTTTTTTATGAACAAGTAGTATTCCCTTGGGTAAATTTTATATTTACCTCACTTAAATTGGAAGCTTAGCTAATTAATTTTGACTTTTTCTTCTCTTCTATGGTCATTTTATATTTATATAATTTCCTCTAAAAACTTTAGCTATAGGCTACAATTTTGATATGTAATATTTTCATCATCATTCAATTTTATGTTTTTTACATTTTTATTGAGTCCATCTTTGACTCATGAGTTATTGAAAAATTTCTTAATTTCAAACATGAGATTTTTTCTAGTCAGATTTTGAATATTAATTTCTAACACAATTATATGGCAGAGAGAATTATTTCTTTGATTTCAATCTTTTCTAATTTACCGAAATAAGTTTTATAGGCTAGTATGTTGACAATATTTAGAAATGTTCCTAGTATTCAAAAAAAGATTGTATATTCTATGATTGTTTACAGTTATATTCTTTATAATGGCTTCAGATCAAGCTACTTTTTATGTTATTAAATATTCTGTGTTCTTACTTTTTGGTTGTTGTTAGGTCTGTTACTCATAAAAATAAATTAAAATCTCCCATGGAGGTAAATTTGTCCATTTCTTTCTGTAGGTCTAAAATGTATATAGACCTATGGTGTTAAAAAGATACAAAATTAGATTGTTTATTAGCCAGGCAGTGAAAGACAAATAACATATGATCTCACCTTTAACAAGAAGCTAATCAATAAAACAAACAAACAAGCATAATATAACCAAAGACATAGAAACTGAGAACAGGCTGAGAGTCACCAGAGGGGAGAGGGAAGGGAATTTCAGGGGAAAAGGGGAAGGGTTTACAGGAACAAGTATAAAGGACACATGGACAAAAACTATGAGGGGGTGGAAATGAGAGGGAGGTGGGGAGGGATGGGGTGGTGGGTTGGGGTGAGAATAAAAGACAGAAAACTGTACAAGATCAACAATTAAAATAAAAATTAAAAAAAAGAAATACTCAAAAAGAAAAAAAAAGACTTTCTGGTAAAAATCTCTTACCTTTTGCCATTAGACTATAAAGTGGATAAGAGCAGGGCCTACATTTTTCTATGTTAAGTATTCATGAATCCTATTGTGTTTGAATTATGCCAGTAGTGCTATCATGTTCTCCATCATCCAAAATGGCCCAACACATAGAATGATAATGCCTGTTGAAAGCTCAGCTGAGGCTCTCAGAAAGTACTCAGTGAAAATGGAGGCTACACTGTGGTGTTTAGCACAGGCTCTCAATCAGTGACAATTATGTGGTGCTGTGCTGTCAGCATGTGCTGCCTGAGTTTGGGAGTCAAGGGATGGAATTAAGAATGGCCCCACTTGGGGACATTTCCCAAGTTCCCAGAGGCTCGGTTGGGGAAATTTGTGCTTCCTATCTCACAATTCTGGACTAAAAGTATTGCTTCCCAAAGTAAGGGATTTCACTAGGGAAAATACAAAGATTTTTATTCATTTTAACTTATACCTCTAGCGAGATCAGAGGATAAAAAGGACTGGCCTTCTGTGTGGAAAAATTAATCCTGGTAATCAGGAAAAAAGGAGGCTGCTATTACACAGTGTGGACGGAGGGAGATATGTGTGGCTTCCAGGCCACTCACTGGGGCATCTGTTGGCACTTTCTTGTTCATTTTTTTTATGGCGAATGGTCGTGGCAGCAGCCACAACTAGAGAAGGTTGTGTTGGTCAGGGGCTCAGCTGTGAGTGAGTGGAGTTTCAGATGCAAAACAGAGGGGGAGGAGCACCAGCTGCAAGGGTAATAACATCCTGTTGTTAAATCCTATCCTACCTTCCCTTATTCCCCTGCAAAGAGACCCATAAGAATCCCAAAGTAGCTACTCCCAGAATTTAAAAACTTAGGTCCAGCAGTATACAAAGAGGACTATAGAGAACATCATGCTGTACCACCCAATTCAGCCTGTTTCTGGGAATGGTCTTTGAAGAGAGTCACCTTTCTCAACATCATGCCGCCTTTCCTGGGTCTGTGAAATGCACCCAGGGAGACTGCACCAATCGATGACTAGTTCATAAATGTTAAAGACAACTGACCTTTGTCCCAGATTCACAACTCACCATGGGGAAGTTGTGACTGCATCATAGCCCAATTTCTCCCATGCCCAATCTTTCTTTCCCCTTCCTTTATAGGTTCTAATCCCTTGAGACAAGTCCTTTTTAAACTATGTATGGTAATGTCTCAGAGTCTGCTTCTGGAGAATTTAACCTGGAACATAGAAATTTCCCTATTCCTTGCAAGTCTGATAGAACATGCTTGGAAAACTATTTGGGACTAAAGAAGTTAGTGTTAATATCTCAATTTCTTTAATTGTTATAACTTTTAATAAAAGTTAAAAAAGTCCTGTGCAGTTTGGACATGATAAAAACTTGAAATCTTTATACTTACTTTATATTTAGTGTAACTCTATTTTACTGTAATATAAAATATATCAGATTATTTATTCCTTATAAACAAGAAGTCTAAGTTTTTTTAAATATATTTTATTGATTATGCTATTACAGTTGTCCCATTTCTCCCCCATCATTCCCCTCCACCCTGCACACCCTCTCCCACCCACATTCCCCCCTTTAGTTCATGTCCATGTGTCATCAGTTCTTTAGTGTCTAAATTTCCCACACTATTCTTGCCCTCCCCCTGTCTATTTTCTACCCATCGTCTATGCTCCTTATTCTCTGTACCTTTTCCCCCTCTCTCCTCCTCCTACTGCCCTGTTCCTGACCCTCCATATGATCTCCATTTCTGTGGTTCTGTTCCTGTTCTAGTTGTTTGCTTTTGTTTTAGGTGTGGTTGTTAATATCTGTGAGTTTGCTGTCTTTTTACTGTCATATTTTTTTATTTTCTTTTTCTTAGGTAAGTCCCTTTAACATTTCATATAAGGGCTTGGTGAAGATGAACTCCTTGAACTTGACCTTATCTGAGAAGCACTTTATCTGCCCTTCCATTCTAAATGAAAGCTTTGCTGGATAGAGCAATCTTGCCTTTCAAGACTTCAAATACTTGTTTCCAGCCCCTTCTTGCCTGGAAGATCTCTTTTGAGAAATCAGCTGACAGTCTGATGGGAACTCCTTTGTAGGTGACTATCCCCTTATCCCTTGCTGTCTCTAGAATTCTCTCCTTCATTTTAATCTTGGCTAATGTAATTACGATGTGCCTTGGCATGGTCCTCCTTGGGTCCAGCTTCTTTAGGACTCTCTGAGCTTCCTGGACTTCCTGGTAGTCTATTTCCTTTGCCAGATTGGAGAAGTTCTCCTTTACTATTTGTTTAAATAAGTTTTTCACTTGTTGCTCTTCTTCTTCCCCTTCTGGTACTCCTAAAATTCAGATGTTGGGATGTTTCAAGATGTCCTGGAGGTTCCTAAGACTCTCCTCATTTTTTCTGAATTCTTGTTTCTTCCTTGTTTTCTGTTTGGTTGTTTCTTTCTTCCTCCTGGTCCACGCCATTGATTTGAGTCCCAGTTTTCCTCCCATCTCTGTTGGTTCCCCATGAGTTTTTCTTCATTTCTCGTATTGTAGGCTGCATTTTTCATCTAATTTGTGAGCAAAATCAACCAATTTTGTGAGCATCCTGATCACCAGTGCTTTGAACTGTGCATCTGATAGGTTGGCTATCTCTTGGTCACTTAGATAAATTGGCTCTGGGGCTTTGATTTGTTCTCTCGTTTGACCCATTTTTGGTTTTTTGTTTATTTGTTTGTTTGTTTGTTTGTTTTTTGGTCTGGTCAAGGCTGTTACATATTAGGGGTGGAGCCTTATGTGTTCCCCAGGGCGGCGCAGCCCAGTTGCTGAGTTGTGCCGCTGTATGTGGGGGTGGTGTCCGAGAGGGAACAATGGCATTTGCTCTGCTCTCTCTTAGATTCCAGTCCCTTCTGCCACTTTCCCTTCACCTGGATTATCTGTGCTCGAATGTGGGACCGTCTGCTACCTTGCGCAGCCTCACTGGGTCTGCACAGTTGCAACCCCGTGCCCGGTGTCTGCTAGCTGCTGCCTGTGCGCCTGGGGTCTGCCAGCCACTGCTGCCTGTGGACCTGGGTCCGCACCTCCACTGTTTCTTGCCGAGACTCCGCCCCTCTTATCGGTCTGGATGAATGGTTGTTGGACTTCCGTACAGTTCAAGTTTCTATCAGTTCTGATTGTTTTCTTGTTTCTAAATATTTGTTGTCCTTAATTTTGGTTGTGAGAGGAGGTGCAGTGTCTCCACCTACGCCTCCATCTTGGCCAGAAGTCTAAGAAGTCTAAGTTTTAAGTTGGTTCTTCATCTTACACTTATGTTAAACTCTGTTTATTTATAATAATTTGTTCATAAATTTTGAGTTTTCTGCATAGTGATAAGTATAGCAATATCTGCAAATAATGGTAGTTTAATCTCTGGTCTCTCCACCCTCAGCACTCTCATTTAACCCATGTTTTATGGCACTAAGACTTCATTTGCACTTTGAACAATACCTGTGTCGTGATTTTTATTCCATACTAAAAAAAGCCTTTACAAATTATATACACATAGTGATAGTAGTAGTAGTAGTAGAAGTGGTAATAATAATAATAATAATAATAAAAGTGCTTATTAAGTTGGTTAATTTCCTTCTACTCATCTTCTAAGCATTTTCTCTTTATTATAAATACTCTTAATTATTTTTCTCTATATACATTAAGATAATTGATTTTTTCTACTTTATTATAGTAGTAATGTTAAGTTTTCCTTTTATTTCTAGATAAAATATGTTTGATCATGAGTCCTTTATACTTGTTGCGCTAAACCGTTCCCCTTTTCCCCTGAAATTCCCTCCCCTCCCACTCTGGACACTGTCAGACTGTTCTCAAATTCAGTGTCTTTGTTTATATTATGCTTGTTTGTTTGTTTTGTTGATTAGCTTCCTGTTAAAACTATGGGGGGTGGAAATGGGAGGAAGGTGGGGAGGGCTGGGGTGGTGGGCTGGGGCGGGGTAAAAGACAGAAAACTGTACAATATCAACAATAAAAAAAAAGAAAAAAGAAAAAAGAAATGTGACCAGAAACATACAGCCAGCAATTATTAAGGGCTTTTGCATGAAGATCAAAATAAAACCATGTTTTAACATTAAAAAAAAAAAAAGAAGTTCTTAAGACTGACACACACACACAAAAAAATATGTTTGATCATAATATATTTTTTAAAAATATATTGTTGAATTTATTTGGTGAAAATTTTATTTATTTATTTATTTTGCATTTCTGTTACAAGTAAAATAGTCCTATAACATTTTTTTTCTTTTCTTGTGCTGTCCTTTTTCTGGTATCAATGATACTTATAAAATAAATCAGGAAATTTTAACCCTTTTAATATTCTAGAAAAAAAACATGTTTCAGCATAGATTATCTCTTTAAGGTTTGTAATAACTGCATCATAAAATATATGTGAAGGTATTTTGAAGAGACTATATTAATCATCAGTTCAATTTTAGTAGTTATATATTTGAGTTTTCTATTTTTTTCTTGCACAAATTTAGTATTTTATGTTTTTCCCTGCCATTATCTATTCCACTAAATTTTTAAATGTATTAATTATAATAGTTTGTAATGTAATTTTATTATTGTGAGTATATATTTGTATTTAAAATGTCCTGATTTTACTGACATGTTCTTTTTATTAATAAATTTCCCATAGTTTATTAGTTATATTAGTTAGATTTTAGTTTTAAAATTTTTCTATTGTCCTTAGTCTCTGTTTTATTATTTTCTGCACTTTACAATTTTCTTAGTGTTCAGTTTTGTTTTTCATAGTCTCATCTTTATCATCTCTTTTTCTTGAAGAGTTGATAGTTCTTGATACTTGGTATACAAAATATGTATGGTCATGTTTTTTTCTTCTGTTTTGATTATATAACATGCTTTTTCTCTGTATGTTTTGCACAAATCAGACTTTATATTTTTCTCCATTTCTTATTTATGTTTTTATTCAATAGATTTTTTCTTAAATCCTAAGATAGTAAAGGTAATAACAAATACAATCTTCTTGTCCCTTCAACTTGTTTTAGTAAATAGCACATTTCTTCTTTATTTAGAATACAGCAACCTATTTACATTTGAAGAAAAAATATATAAGTATGGATTCTAGATTTTTACTTAAATTTTCCATCTATTCAGATTCATTCTCTAATGTCTTCATTTAATGAACTCTGCTCACCCTTTATGATTAGTTTTACCTAACACTCATTTTTATTATGCATGCAAAAGTAATGTTCATTTAATTGAGAAACAAAAAATATACTATATAATTAAGTTTAGCTATGAGTAACTGAAAACTCACAATTTTCATGTATTAAACAAGACAAAAGTTGATTTCTCTCTCATACAAAAATATGGATACTTGGCCAAGGGTTAACATGACTCCACATTCATCATGGACCCTGGCTCTTTCATCTCTGCTCTGCTGTTGTCAATATGAGCTTCCATCTGAAGGCCAAAGTTATCTGGCCTCTCTTCATCCATCAGGTCTTAATTACAGCAAGCATGATGGAGAAAGGAGAGATGAAGGAAAGGTCTATATATCCTTCAAGGATACTTTGCAGAACCTGTACACCCCTCTTGCACAGGCAAAAACTTATCTGCCTTCCTAGCTGCTAGGAAATGTCTTTATTCTAAATGTTTTCAGCTAAAGATGGATAAAGGAGAGAATGGACATTGGGAACAAATATCATTCTTTGACATAGTAAATATCCTTCAAGACAATATATGCTGCTGAAACAAATTACCAAAATTTTAGTGGCTTAAAACAACACAAATTTATTCTTACAGTTTTGGAGGACAGGAGTCAAAATGGGTTTCACCGGGCTGAAATCAATGTGTTAGCAGGGCCTTATTTTCTTTGGGGGCTTTAGAAAAGAACCTATTCCTTTTCCTTCTCCAGCTTCGAGAGGCCATCCACATCCCCTGGCTCGTAGAACCCTCCCAACCAGCAGCCTTAACACCCTGACTCTGCCTCTGTCACCACAGTGCTTTCTCTGTGACTCCCCTGCCTTCCTCATATAACATTCTCATGATTACACTGGGACCACAAACATAATCCAGGATAATGTCCCCAGCTCAGTAATCTTAATTTTAATCAAATCTGAAAAAAAAAATACCTTTGCCAATTAAAGCAACAACATATTCACAAGTTCTGGGGATCAAAACAGGTACATCTTTGGGAGCCATTGCTCAACCTACCAGAATATCAAAATTCAGAGATATGTCAAATGATATTAATACTATAAAGTATTTTATAATGTGGTTAATGTCTTTGCTTCTCAAATTTTATTTCCAAAAATTGTGAGTTGAGCAGAATATGCATAGAATCCTTATTTAAGACTATTTGAAGTATAGAGAAGTTAAGTGAGATTTTCAAAGTTACATAGTTATTAGTGAAGGTAGCACTGAAGTCTACATTTTGCTGCTTAAACACCCTCCCTTGATGCTTATAGCAGTGGGGGTATAGAAATAAATAGGTGTGTATTTTCCTAATTCTTTTGAGGGTAGTCAAAGAGAGCCAAGATTTCTTACCGAGTAGAACATTTTACCTTTTTAGACTTCATAATTGTTCTTTCCTGATGGGAGGCAGATAGAAGCTGAAAAGAGAAGCTACTTTTCCTAGCTTTCGCCTCTACTATGGAAGAAATGCCTTGTTTTTGCCAAGAAAAAAGGGAATCAAAAGTAGAAGGAAGATCTGTGCACACCAGGTCAGGAAATTCCTGAAATGTCAGGCTGTTCCTAACAAAAGTGGGTCATTGCTGTATTAGCCTGTATTGCTGAAATGGAAAAAACACTGATTGCACCACAAGTACTAAATACCCAGCAATGCTCCTAAGTCTTGGTGGGAACATGGTCTGTAGGACTCAGGTCTCAGATTTTGTTTTGTGCCTTGCTACTGAGTAGAAGGACTAATTTTTGAATTAAGGTCTTCTTCCACCCCTAAGATGATATCCTCTTAATTCTGTATTTGCAGAATTCCTGATGGCCCCAGTAGCTATTTCTCTCCACTGACTTCCACATTCTGTTTATTCTTCCAATTATTTGCGTTCATATTCACAATTCCTTTTCTCTTTTTTATAAAAGTATAACAATGTCCTCTAAGTGGCTCTACTTCTTTAATAATTTATCTCATAATCTACTTTATTTATTTCAGGTTCGTGGTCTTTTAATGAGCTAAAAATTCATGATTCCTCAAAGAATAAAACAGATGCTCAAAAATCAGATTTTCAGTCAACTGACCCTGAACAAAGAAGGACTCTCCTAGGAAAGTGTGGATACTATTTTGAAAGAATTTTTACATGAGATTTTCAAATAGATTTTTTAACTCTCATATTTTCCCTTAATTCTTAATGAGTGATGCAGAATTAGACTATTTTCAACATACATAATCACCATGTTATCCATGGCAATTTGCAGTAAAAATCAGCAACTTTTTCTTGCTCCCAAAACGAGATATTTGAGTGGCTTTTTATACTACGTGTCTTACAGAGAAAGTTCTCCTAACTTTTTTCCATAACTCTTGAAATTTTCTTTTAAGACTCTTCTGGGCCATGGGATTCAGCATTTCCATTGCAAATCCATAAAGGCAGCCCAATAATCTTCCTTGCCCCGGTACAGGAAGCAGGCAGTTGAGCAGTTTGTGACTAAGACTATGAACCATTGACCCACTTAAGTAGCCATGGCATGGAAAAATAAGAGTTGGGGACTAGCTTCATACTTGCAGCAGACATTCATGAGTTATTGCCTTTCTTTTATTTTACAAAAGTTAGAGCAGGGGAATCTAACTGTCCTCTTGGTTAGATTAATATCCCAGCAGATCTGCTGAGGTACCTAGTTTAGGTAATAAGGAAGACCTTAGAAAAATCAATCCATCTTAATCAAAATTTCCTATTTTTATGGGTAAAACCAGATGACAAACTGCTTTTCTTAATTTAAATATTAAACTCTAACCGTCTCTTGCTTCTCTGTAATAGGAATTTCAGTTTACTTTTCTAGGTATCTATAGAGAAATATTCTCAAAGGGACTGGGTTTTTATTTGACTACTAACCAGTAATGATTTTTAAACAGCTTCTGTCAAACCCACAGGACTCAGTTAAGATGATTGGCCTGGGAGGAGAGCTGTGCTAGGGGTTACACTCATGAGAATGGCTGCCACCTGCATGCCAGGGCTGAGCCTGGACTCCCTCTCACTAGAAATTTGTAGTCTGCAAGGAAGCAGATTTCTAACAAGAAAACACAGGTAAACCCTGAATAGTACACTCATTTTTAAAACTTTTTAATTGCTTTTTAAATTATAAAATTCCATATTTATGATCAGATCTAAACTGCACATAAAGATATAGTGTTAGAAGGAAATGTCCTCTTTTTTAACTCTTTTCTCACTTCCCAGAAGTAACCTCTGCTCCAGTTGCTTATCTATGTTTCTATAAATTTTTCCTGCACACATAAGCATAATATTTATGTATTTTACCTCAAAGGTATTATAATATATATAGCATTAATAAATTATACTTATTAGCAATATATTTTGAATGTCCATGTCAATACATACAAATCTATCATTTTCTTTTCAAAGCCTTCATTATAGATTATTGTAACTCATTAATGAATAATCTCATTAATAATAGCATTAGCAATAATTTTAATTTGTGCACAATTTCATAAGAGATGCAGTGTGAGTTTGAGAAGGAAGAAAAATACCAAAGGGAGAGAAACATAAGAGAGCTTGTAATAGAAGCTAAGATAGAGGTGTATGTTAAACCTGAAGGGCAGGTTCATTCTAACAAGGGACTTTTAGGGAAGTCTTAGAAAGGAGGCATACTTTGAGGCATATTTTGACAAATGAGCAAGATGTTGCTGTAAAGAAATGGGGGAAAATCATTTCAGCATCAGCAAAAACAGGGGTAAATGAAGGGCAAGTTTGATGCAACTGTTTGATCAGGGTAAAAACATAACTTAAATGAAAAAAATAAAATTTGTGCAGTGTATAGAGAAGGTGCTGTGACTGATTAAAGGTGTTGAAAGTGGTTTGCAGAGTTTTGTGGTAGAGATTTTGCACTGGACAGTGCTCCCTGATTGGGTAGATGAGTTGAAGTTCACAATGATGGAATTGACACATTAACTGAGAACAATGAATGTTATGCCACGTGGGAGACAGCCAACATACTCAAAACATCCGAATCCATAAAGTTATTGGTGCAAATGAAAAATGTGTCTTATATTTTATGGAAAAAACTAAGTAAACTTTTTGACTAACCCAATACTATTGATGGAAAAGGAAATGTAGACTAAGGATTGGGGTCTTCCTATTTTGGGGTCAGGAAGAGAGGGTGACAGTTAACTTTTGGCAGTTTTGTCACTTGTAGTCTTCTTTCTGTATTGTTGCAATGTTCTTTGCATAGGTAAATAAAAGTTCAGAAACTGAATGGTTACCAATACATTCTAGTTCTGTATTTGTCATTGTGCTACAACCTAATGACATCAATTCATTTTGCAGAAGTCGCAGACATCTTTCAAGGGAAAACAACAAATATTTTATCCCCATAATACTGTTGCCTTACATCTATATCATTCTTTATAATTAATGGAATAAATATTAGCTCTAATTTTCACCATTATTGTATCTCTTAGTAGGATGGTGAGTATTGTAAACTCATTCCACACAAAGAGAATGTACATTAGCATTCCTTCAAAGTTCAGTTTCAATGATACTTTCTGGGAAATTATCATCTTTGAGACCTCTCTTCCCCAAACCATGCTGTAATAGCTTTCCAAAAAATATTGCCTTGACCCAGTTATTGAGCTAGAGGCCCTGGCTAGAAGCCAGTCAAGCAGCTGATTAAATTTATAACCACCACCATTTCCCTTATTAGGGAAATCCCTTACACCCTCTGAGACACTATGCACCTACCTTAAATGCCCTAGTACCTGGCATCAAACAACCAAGGGCAACCCCAAAGCCTCAGAGCCCTCTGAAGTTATTTGAATCAACCAATCCTAAGCCCCACTGGCTGGCATTGTGTTTCCCTTTCCTTTCCTCTTTCCTTTTGCATTGTGACCTACTCAGGTCCTTCCCAAGTGGTCATGTGTGAAGTGCTGTGTTCTGTAAAACTCTTTTCTGTTTCTCTCCCTGAATGTGCATCTGATTTCACTATACTGTACCTTTCCCAAGGTTATATGGTTAAAATACAGGCTTATCTGGTTTGGGTAGTCCTTACTGATTATAGCATCTTATGACACCTCTATCAAAGCACTTGTCACTTTGGCTTGTGATTATCTGCTGAATTGTATTCTGTTTCACTCACTAGTGAGCTGCAGGAAACAGATTTATCTTTTGTCTCTCTAACTCCCATTTCTAGCACCATTCCTGACATATAGTGAGTGCTCAATAATAATAGGAATCTTTAAAACACAACATTGGTGAAATAGACGATCTATCCTATGGTCTTTAAA
This sequence comes from Glossophaga mutica, assembly GCA_039655065.1. Taxonomy (NCBI): domain Eukaryota; kingdom Metazoa; phylum Chordata; class Mammalia; order Chiroptera; family Phyllostomidae; genus Glossophaga; species Glossophaga mutica. The sequence continues at coordinate 84,983,806 of CM077304.1, forward strand.
TGATTCCTCTCCTGAAGACAATAAGCATTATTTTAGACAAAAACCATAAGAAATATCATCCTATTATGTTACTTTTTAAGTTAATAAGGGATACCCATATGAGAGCTATAACATGGTAGACTATCTCCCTCATTAGGCTGAAGATTTAGTTGAAAGTGTGTCATTTATAAAATGAAACACATTAACTCACTTCTTTTACCTAGTCATTCTCTTTTAGTGTGATGGGTGGTATAGATTCTGAAGAGCTTGCATGGATCCCCTGGCAGTGGTGAGGCATTAATTCTCTCAGCAGGCCAGAGCATTAGTAACTGACAATGTGTAGCTGAGACACTCTTTGGGAGCTGCTCTGAGCTGAAAGGAGCTGCCTTCTATGAGGTGGTGTCTGTGCCTGAGGTGTAGGCTGTTTCCAATGAATGTGTGCTGTAGAAATGGGAAGAGTGACTACAAGGATGCACTGCTCTTGACTCCATGTAAACATCTCTGCAGTGTCCTCCTTGATCCAAGGCTCTCAGAGACAACATCGGCCCCCACAGGTGTTGTTCCTGAGCCTTCTCCAGTGAACTCCTACAGGCTGTCTCAGAATCTTAATACTGTTTCCCAGGGAAGGCAGCCTAAGACATTTTCCATGAAATAAAGAGATGCACAATTAATTTTAAATGTGAAATGAACACTTAAAAATTTCTTGAACCAATGCATTGATTTGCTTCGTGCTTTTGTGAAAGACTACATTTTGTAAGCTGTATCAGTAAATAATAGACATTCTTGGGTATTCTTAGGAGACTGATGTTATATCCCCCTTTCCCACATACTCCTCCCAGTTTTCTTGATATTTTGTAGAAAATTATTTAAAATAATCATTGATACCTATTAAGAGAAAAACTACTTTTTTCTAGTTACCTTTCATAGTGAAATGAACATTTTAAAAAGTTGCCAAACTTTTTTTAAAAAACCCAAAAACATTATTTAATCTGCATGAAATAGTCAAAACAATTGAAAACACATTTGACCTATAATAAATAAATAAACAAACAAACAACTCACAAAGGGTTCGAAATCTAAGGATATGCACTGTTAAAAAAATCCAGAAATAGTTTTAGCTCTCAACATGAACCATATATTGCTATGTAGTTATTTTAATAGTAATATTTAATACTTTACTGGTTTCGTAAATCAGTAAAGTATTAAATATTTTAATCATCCTTAACCATGCATCATTTTCTGTGGAAAATCACATACACTTATGGATTCTTTTTCATCTTTTGCAATTCAGTTACTCCTTACTTCTAAGGCTTACAAAGTTAATGAGTATGATCAGCTATAATGAATCTGACAAAAATAAAAAATAAAAATAAAAAACCTCCCAAACCCAACAGTTTTGAGAAAGACTAATTTTGTGTACATAGACTCCATTAGCATAAAAAGTACTTTTCTCTCATCTATCTATGTTCTTATTAAAGATGACCACAATATTACTGAGAAATGACCAAGGAAAGAGGGTGATAAGAGAAGGAAGCCCATGTGTTTTCTGATAAGGGATAGTTAATTTGGGAAAGAACATTATAGAGTATGAAATAAGCAGGTAAAAAAGAAAGCAGAGAAATAAAATGGCATCATCAATCTATTCTGAGAACTGAAGTAGTTAAAATTCATTATTCTTTGCTAAACATGTTTTTGTTTGCTTGCAGTAAAGTAGCTAACCTAGTGTTTGCCATTTTGGAAGAGAACAGACTACTGAGGATTTAGGTCTACTCTAGTTTAAAGTCAGATCTCCATTTTTTAAAAGATTTTATTTATTTTTAGAGAGCAGAAGGAAGAGAGAAAGAGAAGGAGAGAAATGTCAATGTATGGTTGCCTCTTGCATGCCTCCTACAGGGGACCTGGCCTTCAACCCAGGCAAATGCCCTAGACTGGGAATCAAACTGGTGACTCTGGTTTGAAGGCTAGTGCTCAATCCACTGAGCCACACCAGCCAGGGCAGATCTCCTTGTCTGATTGGAAAACATCTTATAAAAAATAAGTAGACAAAAGAACTCAGAAATGAAACACTGAGCAGGTTCAAGTACTATCTGTCACCTGCTTGAAATGCTTTGCAGAATATTTTTATTTCTGCCTTCTAGCTCAGTTGTGCTTTAATGCTTATAAAATAGGTGACATTTTGAACTTTCTGGTTTGAAATCTAAAGAAGGCAGCCAGATTTCTAACTTTTGACCCAAAGGCAGAACAAATTGTTAATTACTATAATCAAAGTAGTTGTCAGTGGTTTGCCTTAAAATCCCCTCTTCCTTGTGATGAGGACCTTTATACTAATGTCATCTATTATTTTGTGAATAAAAATAGATGGTTCAGGATGAACAGGTACATGCTCATTCTTTGGTTTTGCCTGTAGCTTCAGCTACTTTTATTCTACAGCATAGTGGTTAATACATATGGCCCCAGAGTTGGATCTGGGTTTAAAGTCCAACTCTGTCACTGCAGTCTTGGGCAAGTGTAAGAACTTGTCTAAACTTGAGTTTCCTCCTCTCCAAAATGGGTGTCATTCCATCTCCTTTATAGTGTTGTTGCGAGGAATGAATGGGGATCTTGTGTATAATAAACTTGGCTCAGTGTTTGGCATGGAGTCCTCAACCTGCTTTGAACCCACTCAGGGACTCAGCATCTTCACATGTGGTGCCTCAACTGAGAAAATCGAGTAAATATATAAAAAAGGAATAATGATAGAGGTCAAAATAGCACCTGTATTAATTGTAGATGCCAGGCTGGAAGGCTATGGGAAAGCCAAATAAACTTTCTAACCAAACTCCAGAATGAGGCCTATCCACCCATCCGGGCTCAGGCAGCACTCTATGTAGTCACATTCTCTTAGCAGGGTGGTCTGTGCCCTCTGCTGTAGCTCATGCCCCAGAGAAAGAATGTAGACCTGGTTAAGTCAGTTTCCCCCCCAAAATTTAGAATTTCAAGAGTGAGTCGCCCTTTCCAGGGATAAAGTGAGAAAGACACACAGAGAGACACAAAGTTACATTCCTTCAGCTACCTTCACAGGGAGGAAACATCAGGCACAGGAAGGAGCGTAGTAGAGTGAGCACTCAATAAATGATACCTGTTATCATTGTGAACTGACAAGGATGTGTTTCTTTCTTTACTTGGTCCCAAGATGAGAAATATGTGGGAATTATTTGATCTCCTGTCTTTGTTTTTCTAATACAAGTGTAATAATTTAAAATATTTAAGTTAAAACAAAAAATTTAAAAAATAGTAAGAATAAAAGAAGTGAGGGAAAATTAAACTGTAGGGAATAAATCTACCCTAACATACCCAAAATACATGTAACACAGGATACAGAAGTGATTGCAATGTTACTGCTGGAATAATAAATTGAAGACCAATAAAGAAATGACACTGCAGTTAAAAGGAATGTATTTTTAACCTCTTGGGAAGTATCTAGACAGAGATACTACAATCTGATCTGACCTGAAATGTACTATATTTTCATTTGTGATATGTATATTTCATACATAAATGTAATATTGCTTGGTGTTGTGAATATCCTTTATTTGATTTCCAATGTATAAAGCCTAGGAGATGAACTGCATATTTATCAGTGTGTGACATTCTTACATATTACTTTCTCACTACTCTCTGCTTCCTATGTATCATGCTGATACTCCTATTTCTTCCCATCTCAACTGGGGTAAGAAGTACATATTAATGGAAATGATATTTTAAGGTATCTTAAATTTTTGTTTCTACAACCGAGATAGTAGTCTCTATGAGCCAAGGACACATATGAAGCAGATGAAATTTATCAAATATTAGCTGATGAGTAGGTAATGATGTTCTTAAACTAAAGGTTATTAGAACTCAACTAATTAGAGATTCATGTAATGTTAGAAGAGTATAAATGAACATTTAATTCAGAGAATTATATTACATGAAGTTATGATTTCACCAAATTTTGAAAGTATTGATAAACAATACAATTCTATGTTATAGTAAGTTGTGTAAAAGTTCTCTGCAATAGATGGGCCATCTCAAGGCCGAGAGACTCTATCATTCTTCTGCATTCCCAGTGTGTTGTGCAGTGCCCAATACATGGCAATTTCCCAAATATTTGTTGAACGAATATTTTCTGTAGATACTAGGCATTGGTTAAATAAAAAACCTTAAGTTAAGACTATCAGTGTCAGCAGGGAGGTTTTTCTCTTATTTATTGATAGTTACTTATTCATTAGACATTATTCATATATGATAGCCTATACTTGAAGATACATTCTTCATGCAATCTTCTACACTACCTTTTATGCCTACCAGGCCCATGCTTATGACACATCAGGTTTGATACCTCAGAAAAGCACATTCGTATTTTTTTCCACCAATTTCCAAAATAGCCCTCTGGCTTTCACTCAAATTCAGATAATTTGGAGGAGGAAAGATCTGAAAAAACCTGTCAAACATAATTGTAGAGTGCAGCAGTCCTCCCAGTGATGGGATTGGCTCTGTGGTTATTTTTGAAACACGCCTGCACTAATATACAGTGCTTCTGTCTTCAAGTACTTCAAGATATTTGCTTTTTATGAACATTGGTGAAATTTTCCCCTTTGTGTTTTATATTGGATGAGCACAGAGTTACTGACTAAAATTCAGAAGGATGTGAGATTCTAATTGTGATTCAAAGGTACTCTAAATGCATTTAAATGAATACTGTAACCCTTTCTCTGCTGCTTACTCCAGTTTTCCCCAGGTCCCCCTGAAAGCATAGTAATGATATTAGAGCCATATTTTACCCATTCCTTTGCAAAATGAAAGACTCAGTTGCAAATCATGGTTATTTCATGATGTCTTCACTAATGTTTTAGTGTCATATCATGATTTTATGATGTCATATCATTATTTCCAGTTCCAATTTGGGTGTTTATTACAGACACCTAAATCCAGGACTTATTATGACATTAATGGTTTTTTGCAATAGCAACTTGTGAAAAATAGTACATATTGGAGAAGGCTACATATTTGGAACATAAGTTTATGTTTTTTCCCGTGTAAAATTTCTGATTTTTTCTTTTTTTTCCTCCTTTGTTTTTGTGTTGTGCTTGCACAAGTTACACTTAAAAAGTTCGAAGACATCTTGCCTGCTAACGGGATCACACCTAATTCATTTAAGGGAGAGACCTGATACCATTTTTAAATACCCTTAAGATCCTCAGGACAGGGTCTACCGTCATATTTTCCAATCATAAAAGCTATTTCACACTGACAATATTATCTCATGTGCCTTTTTTTCACTTCATTTGGCCTGGAAAATTTGGTGCTAGACTTTCTAGCTAATATGAATATATATTGCTAGTAGGATGTTGCCTTTTTCTCTTTCTAAAGGGAGCTTATAGTTTTTAAGTATTGAAACAGCTTCACTAGTACAAAACGCATGTTATTAGAATTCAGGGAGCATGAGGAGGATGTGTTACAGCATTCTGGAGACAAATGACAGAGGGCACCCTTTTTATATGTAATACTGTGGTTGAGTTATTAAATATATAGAGAAAAGAAAAGATTGAGAAATTCTAAAATCAGCGATGGCAAGGGAATTTTCGTGATTTGTCTCAAGGGTTAGCCATTGGTTTGCATAGGTGGAGTAGGTCGTAAAGTAGAAAAGTGTGTTTGAAGGATGGTGAAACACATCCCGACTTAGATTTAGCTCTGTCGTTCATCCTGATATGGGAGCTTCTCACATTATTTAGCCCTTGAGATCAAGGCACTGTTGGTTTCTGATAAAACATACATGAATCAGGGAAGGGATACATATCAAATAATTATGAGTCATTAATACCACTTTCTTTTATTTGTTTATCAGCAGAGAAAGAGCAAAGCAAAGAGGGTATTTTCTTTGAGGAGGAAAAGAATTCACAGCATGGTTGGTCAGTTCTTAAGCTCTTACCATTGTGACATACTTAATGGACATGTCCTAAAGCAAAACACGATCCTGTGTGCACAGCCACAGTTCTCTGCAGTTTCCTGCCTCTTATCAGTGATTCATTCCATCCCTTGCTTGGAAAGGTGGCAGAATGTCATGTTTTTGATCGAGGCTCTACAATTAAGCAGCTTAGGCTCAAACCCCAGCTTTGCCACTTTCTAGCTGTGAGTTGTGAGTAAATCACTTAAACTCTTTAGGTTGCAGATTTCTTAGGTAAAATAGGTGTAGTAATTGCACCTTCCTCATGCATTTATCAAGAGGATTAAATGAGTTAATCCATGAAACACACAACACAATCCAGCAAGTCCTCAACCAATAGCTGCTATTATTTATTTCATCACATTCCATAGAAGAATGTAAATTAGAATGTAAGTCAGAGAGATTGTGTTCACACCATATCCGTGTAATACGCTGTCAGCTATAAAATGCAATTACTTTATAAGTAATAAATGTGCTGCCAGAATTTAGCAAAAGCAATGCCTAGTTTAAAATTACTTTCACTGCCCTAAGCATCACTGGATTTTATGTTGGAATTTCTAAAAGAGTATTTTTGCTTTTAAGATTCTCTGCCTTTTTAAATTTTAGTGTTGGGTATAATATGTTTATATTCATGACATGAAGTCTCTTATAAAAAAGGTAAAGAATATCATCCTTCTTCCTCACCCTCTCCTGATAAGTCTGTTTTTTCAGTTCAGGACCAAATTGGATATAAGGTTTGAAGAAAGAGTTGTGATTTTTTTTTTTTGTATTTCCCCATTTTGATGTAGTCCGTATGTGAAAGAATAAAAGAACTTTAGCTCATATTGCTCCTAGTCCTTCAACCTTTACATCCATAAATGTTACTCCAAAATTCTGGAAAATAATAACATTTAAAAAGAGGCAGACTGTTCAAACACTGAATTATCTGTGAGACACAGCCAAATTACACCAGCTGCACTGGCTTGGTTCCTACATCTGGGCTCCAAGGCACGCCCCCCAGCAAAAAAAAATCTCCATGAACAGTATTTTAAGAATTTTGGCAATACACAGGACAGGGGAATTAAAAAAATTCTTTGCTTTGGTTATATTACGCTTGTTTGTTTGTTTGTTTGTTTGTTTTGTAAAAGACAGAAAACTGTACAAGAACAATTAAAATGAAAAAAAGAAAAAATGAAAAAAAAATCTTTGCTGAAAACAACATTGGTGGAAAACAGTTGTTTGCTTGCCACACAATTCAACAAGCAATCAAATGGCCAGCCATTAGAATACAAACATGTATGCCCACAGCACTGTCCAAAGCCCCCACATCCCTCCAGTTAAAGCCAGTAGACACAGTGACTGACTCCTGGGAATCAGAAGCAGCAGTGGACTTAATAAGAACACAAAGCATAAAGTGGATTCCCCGTATTACTATTTTCTGGCCTAGTGGGAGATATTTCCCGATAGCCAGTATGATGTAGGATGTGTATGTTTCTGCAAGGAAGCTCTAACTTGTTTTATCCTGATTTTCTTGTCCCTTTGTTAAAATCATTAAATATGGCTGATTAAGTATCTTCCCTTGGTTCTCTATGGAGTTTTTTCTTGTTATGTTGTTACATCCATTTTATAGAAAAAAGAAAGGAGGAAGAGTTAAACAGAGCTGTACTCTAGCTTGTATAGAAAATACTCTCTCTTTAGAAGCAGAATGATAGTTTAGGACTTGTAATTAATTGGTGACATTTAAATTTTGAAAAGAAAAGGATTATAAAATAGTATGAGGAAGGCTTCAATATAGTTATTTATTTTTCACTTAGAAAGGTCAAATAAACATTCCTATGTAATTATTATTAAATTCTTATTTGATATAGTGTTACATTTCTCTATTTTAAGAACAAATTTAGTAGACCTTGCCCTTGCTATTAAGAAGTTTATAATCTAAAGAATATAAAAATGACAGAAAATAGGCAGAGGAGAATGTCATATTAGGATATTAATCAGTGTATTCAAGACATTTAGAACACTTGGAAAAATAAAATTTAGATGTTAGGGTACGAATGATCTGAGATAGCTATTTGAATTTCATGTAGATAGAAAAGGCCTATGGGAGAAAGTGAGGAGGGAGAGGTCTTTCTGGCTCAGAAGGACACATGGGATAAACCTAGCACCTTTAAAAAGAGGGTGAAACTACTTTCCACTACATAAAGATTCTGGAGCCTGTGCTAGGTAGGATGAACATGGTGACCGCCAAATAAAGATGTGATAAATTGTGGACAGGGGAGTCTCTAGTCAACCCAACACTGCAATGAGGAGGGAAGTAAAGCTCGGAAGTAGCTTTTTTACAGCATGTTTTATAAGTGTTATGTGATTGGGTTATGTAATGGTGGCAAACAAGAAACCATAAATTTGAAGTCCAGTTTTAATTCCAGGTGTTATAGTTTAAGTGAAACTTTATTACGATAATGAAGGTGGTCAAATGTTAATATTTCCCCCATTTATTGTCCTCCAGATTAAAGGGAAATGAAAAGCTGCAAACCCACAGTTCTTGGCATCTGTGACCTATCATATTTCTTACTATGTGAAGATTGTTTGGACTAGTGAACTTGAAGTTACCACCAGGAAGAGAAAGGGAGGAAAAAGAAATGGCAACTTCTACATTTTCCTGTTTCTTGGATCAACAAACACCCTTTACACTACTTGTTTGTTATCTCTGTAGTAACAGGGGATCAAAGAACTATTCTTTGAGAAGAGAGATGAATGCTTTTAATACTACCGATAGGCAGGAGGAGCATCTTGGACTAGAGGAGTCATTCATTCATTCATTCATCATTCATTTATTCATTCATGCACTCACTTTCCCTTCACTTATCCATGCCAGTCTTCAAACCTTGAATAGGCTTCTGAGCTGTGTCTGGCCTATTTCAATACTTACAAAGTCAGGTGAGGAATTTGTTTTCTCAATGAAAAATAATAGGGATAATTTAAGCAGCTCTTCTAATCCTATCTCTTCCATGTACATCTTTTTAGGCCAATCAGAAAGTATCTTTTGCTGTCTTGCCATGTGAACCTATTCCTTTTTTGGCAGGAGAAATGCACTATTGTCTGCTCTACTATGCATTTCTGTATAGCAAACCAACCTCATTTTAATAACATTAAACAACAATTAACATTGTCACTCATAGTTCCAGGGGTTGACTAAGCTCAGGCTGGTGGTTCTTGCTCAGTTTCCCATTTGATTGTAGTCAGATGATACCTAGGGCTGGATTCATTTTGAAGGCTTCTTCTCTTGCGTGTCTACCACCTGAGCTGGGAACAGTTGACTTCCTTGGGCCTATCTCTCTCTTTAGGTGTTCTCCATATAATCTCTCCATCATGGCAGGTACAAAGCAGCCATGGTAACTCAGTATTTAAAGGTGTGAGATAGAAGGAGTCAGATAGCAACTACATTACCTTCTGTGACCTAGTCTTGGATATCAAACAGTAATATTAATATTCAGCAATCTATTTGTTAGAAGCAAATAACTAAGTTCAACCCATTTCAAAGGGATGGTGATTAGATTATGGGAATTAAGGGAAGGAGTGTCAAAGAATCTGTGACTTCTAAGTTTTCATCAGTCTATTCTCCTTCCTATTCTTCATAGAAACGCTAGTTCTTTCTTTAAATAACTACCACAAGCACCATATTTCTTCATTCCCATTAAAATATTTTATTAAGCATCTAATTGTTGATGTAAGTGTTCTAGGAATGCATGAAACAGAGTTCAGGGATAAATGCATAACTCCTGTTTCTACTGTCTGTTGCAAATAGAAAATAAAGCACTGCTAAAGGTCAGTCATCACTATTCAACAAACATTCATTGAAGATCTGTTATGTGTTAGATACTGTCCTAAGCTCTAGAAGATGCTTAATGCAGAGATGAATAAGACTCACTCTGGCACTCGTGATATTATTTGTATGATGACTATGGTGAATTAGTTTAATTAAGATGCATGCACCAGTCCACCAAGAACACTGTCCTCCAGATTTCTAGCAACTTCCATTCCGTCAAATCCAGAGATATCCAGTGGCCAAATGTAGCCTTCTTGTAACCCAAGTGTAAACTTCTTGATATACTGTGTTCAACTGATTTCTTTTACATCACTTGCTGGATTATCTTCTTCATAGCCTTCTCTTTCTTATTCCCCTTTGCTGCCTCCTTTTTCTCTTAATGTTGGAGTCTCCCAAGGCTCAGTTCTGGATCATCCTCTCACTTTCCTCTCTACTTGCCATCTCATGGCTTTTAATCTTATCTATATAGACAAATGACTCCCAAATTTATTTTTCTAATCCTGGCCATTTTATACACTCCTTAGTAAATTTTCCAACTGCCTACTGCCTCCAGCTGCCTACCAGACAAATTAACAGTCCAAGTTTAGCAGATCCAAGATAGAACTTTTGATTTTCCCAACACTCAGACCCACCCCTTTCTGGTATTCTCCATCTGACTTAATAAGATCTTTATGGACCCTTCATGTGAAATGTGTAGAGACACTATTGATGACTCTCTTTTCTCCTGATCACCAAATAAAATCAATTGGCAAGTTCTTCTGGTACTATTCTCAAAATAGATCATGATCAGTGCACTGTTTCCTACTAATTCTATTGCCACAGCCATCATCTACTCACTATGGGCAACGCCTACAGCATAGTGGATGTGCAGTAAGACTGCTTGAGTAAATAAATACATGCATGAAGTACAAGAGCAACATAAGGATGGTGTTTGTTCCTGTTGTGTATGGACATGACATTGTGAAGTAGGGAGATTATAATATGAAAATTCCAAGTAGAGCAGGAGTAAGGAAGGGGTCTAGTCTCCTTTGGTGAACACCGGAAACCTTGTGAGCGACACTGGGCTTGGGCAGCTGTCTGAATCACAAAAGGAATTTTTTATAATACAAACCTTCAACTGAGTAAATTGGTAAAGAGATGCTCTGCTATGAAACAGGCCTTTTAAAAAAATAACAAGAAAACCAGGAAAGTTGATGTTAACAGTTAAAGTTGTTTTTCACCTGTGCCTGATAAATGTGAAATGACTTGAAGATTTAAGCTCTTGCTCTCTCTTTTCTTATTGTGAATTTCATTCTTTCTGTTAAGGTAAAAGTTATTTTCCTTTTTTCTTCAGTGTTTTGAAGGAACATTACTTTTACTCTCATTTGCCAGAAAGCATGCCATTTTTTAAAAAAAGTAAATATGTCTTTTAGCTTAAAATGGCTTTATAGAAAATTTCCTTGGTAGGTTAGTATACTGATACCCAAAAAAGTAAATATCTTTCTGTGTCTAGTCACTGTCATAGAAAATAATAAAACTCCCCCAATTCTGAGAAACATGTGACTTGGTTTTCAATATTAAAAATTTATTTTGAAGGAAATTGTGTATTCAGATCATTTTTATTTTCTATGTAGTGCTACAATCAGTTTTCAGTCTTTATTGTTAAAAACATTTCTCTCGCTCCTTTTTTTTAAATTTTCTTTCTTTTTTAAAATAAATTTTTAAAATGATGTTATTTATTTACTTTTAGAAAGGGGAAGGGAGGGAGAGAAACATCAATGTGTGAGAGATACTTCAATTGCCTCTCACACACCCCCTACTGGTGACCTGGTCTGCAACCCAGACATGTGCCCTGACTGAGAATTGAACAAGTGACCTTAAGGTTCACAGGCTGGCTCTCAATCCATTGAGCCACATCAGCCAGGACTCCTTCTTGTTTTTTCTTTTAGAAGTAATCTCAACTTTTCTTTCTCTCTCCCTTCCTTCCTTCCTTCCTTCCTTCCTTCCTTCCTTCCTTCCTTCCTTCCTTCCTTCTCTTTCTCCTTTATTTATTTCTTTTTCTATTTATTTATTTAATTGTTGTTCAAGTACAGTTGTCTTCACTTTCTCCCCACTACTCCCCACCCCACCCATCCCATATATTTTAAAAGAAATATATAAAAATACATATATGTATATATATGTATGAAACATTTTAATTGCATTTTGCTCTGATTACCTGTTTGAAGCTTTCAAGAGCACTTTTCAAAGGTTTTATAATTAACTGGAGAGCAAGGGTTGACTTAGTTAAAAAGGTTCTTTTAATTTGCCTCCCCCAAGTGACCTACTCAAATTACTTTATAAAAAACTTCTGGACAGTCTGGCAACTATCCCATTGGAAACAATTTCTCTTGGGGAGGTCCTGTGTGGAAGATTAGTGCTTGGGCAGGTTGGCCAACATTTTCCTTTGCTTATTACCTGAAGCAAATTCTTCCCAAATTAGGGAGGGTTAAATGAAGTGAAAGGAGGTGGTTTGGAGATGGCAGAAAGCAACAGTATATCTTTAAAGATTCCCCCAAACTAGGCATTTACTTTCTCTTTCCTCTTCCATAGATGTCATAACAAAAGAAATAAAATAGAACCAGCCACTGAAAATCACTCTGTGAAGTTGTGACTACAATATACATGTTATGCAACAAAATAACCAAGGTTCACACTGAAGATATTTAATTAAATGTAAATGACTAGTAAACAATAGAACTGAACTTTCAGTCTAGTCCGTTTGACTCTTAAGCCCAGAGACACAGGTAGGGACCTTTCTCCCTCCACTTCTTCCCTTCCTCACCCCTCTTTACCTTGACAGAGTCAACATCCAGTCCCCAATGTTTTTCACTTTCACAAGTCTGTAGGGGCACAGGGCAGAGTTATTTTGCTTTCTAATGGGCTTAGGTGAGCCATCTAAACACAGAATGTGGTAAGGACAGTCCTGGATACCCAATTATAGTCTCCTTTTAGCTTTGGCCAGGGAGGAATCCCTAGAGCAAGTGTTAAACTTGGTCACCCACACTACTTCCTTTCTTGGCTGAGAGTCAGACAGAGTGAATTTTGGATCTGGCATACAGTCTTATTCAGGAAATAATAACTGCCACAACCCAAGCACTCAGTGTCTCAGCTTTGAAACTGAGTTCATGATTATTGCCCCATTTTATTGGCTTTGATAAGATGTGGTCCTGGCTTCGAAATAAACATGCCAGGTTTTCCTATAGATTGGTAATTCATGGCATGCTGCCTTTTTAAATTATAATAGAAACTCGATACATTAGTAGTTCTCACATGGAAATATTTTCCAAAGTAATCTCCTCTCCTCGAATACTTAACAAATCTGTATTAAAGCAGCCTCATTCGGGGAATGATGGTTCTGCCATCAACCATACGTGCATGATAAATTTTTTCAGAAGTAATATTCTCCCCTGGAAAACTTTAAAAGTAGTTCCGTTGGACACAGTTTGGTCTAAATTATTGTACTCTCTTCCCCTAGACTATTTTGTAGTTGATGTCACTTCTGGCATATTGTTAAGAGATGTAAAGTTAATTTCTTAAAAAAATAAATTTTGATTCTTGATGCTTCTTAAATGAAGTACAATACTTTGTGACACATTGAATAATTGCAAAAATAAAGATGGCATAATGTGAATATATACATTTGAAAAACAACAAATAACATTTCAAAATGGAAAGACTCAATGCCCACATTTTCTGAAAACAAGCTATCTTAGGAAGTACATCATTCCAATACAGGTATATATTGATATTAGCTCTAAGCACTCATACATGCATCAGTACACATAATTATGCCTTAAAGGACAGAACTACTCCTATTTTTCCATGATGTGTCCATACAATAAGTGTTGTTTCTTCCCATTTGGCCTTAGTGATCTCTCTCACTTCTAAAATCATAATTTCCCTGCTTATTTATATGTCTGCATTCCTTCATTTCCTGACTCCTAAGAATAAATGAAATCTGCTATTGCTTTTACTTTGTAATGATCTCACATTTCACAATTGTATATTTAGTATAATTATATATTTTTTACAATTTGATTGTATAATAATGATGTCTTGCATCATGAGTTCTATGGGTCTGTAATGTGCATTTTATTTACTAATCTATTCACTATATCTAAAGGCAGTGTTGACATAGTAGGTACTCAATAAACACTTGTTAAATTAATTAACCAGTGAAGGAAAGAAGGTAACTATGGTCTGTTTTTTTGTCATCATCTCCCACTGGACTGAATACACTGTAGTTCAAAATTAATTCAACAAATATTTAGTGACCACCTACTATGTTGCAGACACTGTTTTAGGTTCTAAGGATGAAGCAATAAAAATAATCATACGTTATAACCCTGTCCTCATGTAGTTCATAGGTATGAGGTTGGGGTGGAGGTACAGACATGAATGGATCCTATAAATAAACACTGTGTAGACAGCGATTAAAGGTATAAAAAGCCCTGTTTTTTTTTTTAAATTGTAACTTTTAATTGTTGATATTGTACAGTTTTCTGTCTTTTACCCCGCCCCAGCCCACCACCCCAGCCCTCCTCACCTTCCTCCCATTTCCACCCCCCATAGTTTTTGTCCATGAGTCCTTTATACTTGTTGCTCTAAACCGTTCCCCTTTTCCCCCGAAATTGGGTGTGGCTCAGTTTTTTTGAGCACCATCTGTATGCCAAAAGGTTGTGGGTTTTATTCCCAGTCAGGGCACATACTTAGGTTGTATGTTCGATCCTGAGTCCAGGTACCGGAGGCAACCAATCAATGTTTCTCTCTCACAGCAATGTTTGTCTCTATTTCTTCCTCTCTCCTTTCTTCTCTCTCTAAAAGCAAGGGAAAAAAATGTCCATGGAAACTATTTGCCCACGGACACAAATGTCCACATATAAATAAAAAAATAAAAATAAATAAAGCTATAAAGAAAAAGTATAAGATAATACATGAGAGAATAGTGCAGGTCGACTTTAGGTTTTAGGGTCAGTGTGTCTTTTCTTTGGCATATTTCATGCAAGTTGTTATTTTTTAGATATTTTTATGCATAGTCCTTAGATATTTTTTTTTCTGTATGAACACAAGGGATAACATTGTATACTTCTTTGATTATTTCCAGAGTTTGAAATTCAGTGCTGAATATACGAAAATCACTCATAAGAACTATTATGTTCTTAGTAGGCTGTTCAAATTCTTAAAAACTTAAAGCATAAGTAAACATCTAGAGAAATTTCTGCCTGTAGACTTTGCTAATAACTGAGCTTGGCCAACAATCTAAGTCGCAGAAGGTTATTTTAAAATGGAATCTCTTGGGACCTAAGGATAGCTTCACTGGACTTACTTCAAGTCAGAAAATTACAGGTCATCTAAATGAGCTGTGTTATTTCCTGTTATTGATGAGCATAAACTCTTAAAAGCACTAACTTTTCTCCTAAGTTAATTGAAAGTGACTCTTGAAAATAGAATCTTTTAGAGTTTTCTTTAAAAGAACCACATTTTAGGACACGACTGATATAAGGAACTGAAAATAATCATTTGTTATATTTTCTTCTCTTTTGTGTCATATGTTCAGATAAAATTCACTACTAGACTAAGACCGGCCAAAATGAATGCTGATCTGAGAGAAATGAGAATACAATGATAAGAAGGGTTGATTGGAAGGTGAGAGATTCCGGGCAGGGAGATCAGAGACAGGTTTTCCTGTACAGAAAAAAAAAAAAAAAAATGTTACCACTCTTATAGTCACTTGTTAGATTCTGTTGCCATAGTACTAATAAATATCTTTTAAATAATTAGCAGGAATAGAATATCTTACAGTTCTTTATTTTTCTTTTGTAGTTTGAATTCCTAAAAACCACAAAATTTGCTTCTTGTTAGCTGGTCAACAAAGACCACCCATATAGATTTTCCATGTTCTTCTTCAAATTAGATTTATTAGATATTTTCTCTTTAGAGCATTTCATTTGGATAGCAATTTGTAGTATTATTGCTTACAAATATAATAATGTAGGATATACACATAAATTATTAGTAATGTTAATCTATCAACTGTGATTTCTCCACTAGAAGAATTAGAGTAAAAATATATCTCTGGGTAATATGAATGATATAAGATGGGGGAAAATTTCCATTCTCAAGGTTGGGAATAGAGGTCAGCAATTCCAGATAGGCTTCCAAATCCAGATGACCTAGTTAATTTTATTTCAGAGCAATGAACAGATGGTGCATGTTCTCTGTCTCTCTGGCATTAACGTGCACTCTGTCACCATCAGACGTAACGGTGGCAGATGGCAGTTGCATTAGCAAACATTCAGTTCTCTCCCCTAAATTCTTCCCTTAGGACTGAGGAAGGCCTGGCCGTAGTTTACAGCTGACTCACACTATAGCCACCCCTCCAGAGAATTTCAAACCACCGGAAGCCCTCAGTAATGTGGATTTTCCTGTTCACCATGGCAAGAGGCACAGCTGGGAATCTTCAAAGGCTTGTGGTAGATATTACGGTCTCAGTGTTAAACTGGTCAGTGCCACCCCAGGTCCAAGTTCAGCATTTCTATGAGATGAGTGGATTTTTCTCATCCTTTTGTGGAAAAGTGCCTGGATATATAGGGCTAAACTTTCTTAGCCCCCAGTGCACTTTTCTGGATAGAAAAGTATCCAGCCATATTTAGCAGAGTTTTGTCTAGCAACATGAATCATTTAATGCCCTTCTTGATCTTTAGAGCATTGAGACATCACTATGAATTAGAAAAAAATTAAATAAGAACTTTTTTGAGGGGAGGAATCTAGGTGAGAATATTTTACAGATGCACTCGTGTATTTGTATTTCTACGAAAACCTTAGTGACATCCTACCTGCTGTATATTTAGAATAAGTACTTAACTTATCAACCAGCTCTCCCTAAAACATCCTATTAGAGCTAGTTGAAACTGTGAAGTTGCTGTCTTGGCAGATGAAGAAAATTTCAGAGAACTTAAAGTGTATCCTTTGTTTTGTAGGAGTTTACAGGGTCCAGAAAATAATCCAAGTGTAAGAATATGGGTAAGGGATTTATAAAATCATTTGTTCCTGTTTTATAGGCATATATTTTTGCAAGATGTTAAATTCTTAACTTTTTAAACATTCGCTTTGAATTCTCTAAAAAGACTTTTAAAGGGAAGTTTTAGGTTCATAGACAAATAGGAAAGAACAGAGATTTCCCATATTCCCCTGCTTCCACACATGCATAGCCTCCCCCATCATGGACATCTCCCACCAGAGAGGCATATTTGTTACAATTGGTGAACTTATACTGACACATGACAATCATCCAATGTCCATTGCTTACACAGAGTTCACTCTTGGTGTTGTATATTCTATGAATTTGCTCAAATGTGCAATGATATGTATCCATCATTATGTCACAGATTATGTATTTTCACTGCTCCAAGAAAACCTGTGTCTGTCCATTCATCCTTCTCTCATTCTTAACCCCTGGCAGCCACTGATATTTTTATGGTCTCCACAGTTTTGCCTGTTCCAGAATGTCGTAAACTTGAAATTGTACCGTATGTAGCCTTTTCAGATAGTCTTGTTCTACCCTTTCAAGTTTGAAAATTCTTATTCCTGAAACAACCATTGACATGCAAAACCCAATCAAGAAAAATGTATTGGTGATATAAATTGCATGCGTTCTACAACGCAAATTCGCTATGGTCAGAGCCGTAATCCACCCTGGAAAAGACCACTTATAATGTATCTCTGAGTTAGGAATAAAAGATAGTAAGAAATGTTGATGACTTATTATTTACTTCCATCTGAAATGTGTATTTGTGATAAAATTCCTTTGATATTACTTATGGTGACTGTTCACTAGCTGATATAAAATGCTTAACAGTAAGCCAAAATCTCCTGTAGACTCAGACCTTGCATTGCTGGTAAGTGATGCATAATGATTTTAGTAGTTTAGTAGTAGTGGCTTTATTGGTTACACAGCTCAGGGTATATTATAGTCAGATATCATCTTTCAAGAGCAAATAGTTGCCTTAAATGTGTTGAAAGTCTATCAAGACAATTTAGAACATAGTGATGGGCTAAAAAAAAAAAAGGGAATCATTGGATAAAAGCTTTAGGGGAGGCACTCTTTTAAGGTTTAGCTTCCTAAAGATTATATATATGGATTAGGGCATAACATTTTTCAAGGAATAATAGAATAGACTCATCTAATTTGATGGATGATTTCTTTGTTTTTAGTGATTCTTAAATATCTTTTTAAAATCTGGCTAGGAAGCTAGCAAAGGCACCTGGGTCACACACATTTGCCTTGATATCGACCTAGAACATTCCTCTAAGCAAGATTTTGATATGGGGTCTCTGAAAAACCTGAATTTAAAGGAAAATTCAACCTCGATGATTTGTTAAATATAAATACAGAATGCGCTGTGGTTCTGATGCTTTCTGAATAGGATGATAACTTAAGTATATTCTGATACCTCTGGAACTGCAAGTTTTGTTTTATTTTATTTTGTTTCTGAATTATTCATATGAGTGCTTCAATGCTTTGCTTTGGTTTCCTTTAGAGGCCTAAGTTTATTTATATTAATCTCATGAGAATGGTGCCAACTGTATTTTTTTTCTGTTGGTTTTGGAGGTGCTTTTGGAATTTATAAATATTTAAATATGTAGAATCATTGAATTTTAGAGTAGATATAGAAAACTCATCCAAATGTGGTAAATCTCACAGAGTTTGGGACTTAAACAAAGTCACGAAGGTAGAATCAAACTGCACTAGAGCGTTCACCTTTAATAGCCAAAGAGTAAAGCAATCCTCGGTACTGATACAACTATACAGTAAAATGAGCTATCCACAGAATTCTTGTGAATAAAACCTGACATGTGGAAACTAACATTTAGTTATCTACCTCAAATGATTGCCTATACAGAAAAATTTACACAATCCTCTATATCAAAATTAAATACAATGGCTAAAAACTTCTATTACCAGAGTCTTGTGTTGCAGACCGTTCAGCCTGGTTTCAGGAGTTGTAACCCTCACCCCATGGTGGGCTGTGTAAGAGCCTAGGGACCCGCTTCATCTGGGTTTGTTCTGTCAAGAGGACATGACCTACTAAGGAGACAAAGCTTATCTCCCTGGCAGGAGTGCTGCTTCTGCCTCATCCATCTCTAGCCCCAACGCTTGGTCGGTAGTCAATGGTGGGTAAGACTCCTCATGGGAGGAGCAACCTAAGCCAGACATGACCACTTGGGAGGCCCTCATGGAAGGACTCGGGGTGGGGGTGGGGGCTGCAGCAAAGAGGATGTGATGGACCCTCGCCCCTCAGCTATTCTGACATAGCCCGAGTCCTCATTTCCATCTGGGAGATGTCTTCTGCTTCCTAATTGGCTTAAAGCCTGAAACTATCAGGGCAAGTAGTGCAGCCCTGTGCTGGCCAGGATGGTTCCCTGGGTGATCGGGCATAAGAAAGAATTCCTAAAGTCCTGTGAAATCTGCTTTGCTAAGAGTGCACTCATTTAAATGATAAGGGTCTGAGGAGGAAATGGGTATGTCTCCTAAAGTTTGGCAACCCCCTTTCCTGACAGACAATGACTCAGATTAAGCCCTCAGATTTCTTTGAAATGTTAACCATCGTCACCTGACATACCTGTATTCCTGTGTATTTGAACCCAATAAAAGCCTAGTGAGGAAGGCGCTCTGGGTCATTCCCCTTTGAGAGTTTGTCCACCTCTCCTCCCCAAGCAGATCATGTCTTGGTAGTTTTATTTTCATCCATGATGGAGGGATGGGGCTCTGCAGGCGGAGCCCCCCACATCTGGCACCCAGGACAGG
This sequence comes from Glossophaga mutica, assembly GCA_039655065.1. Classification (NCBI taxonomy): domain Eukaryota; kingdom Metazoa; phylum Chordata; class Mammalia; order Chiroptera; family Phyllostomidae; genus Glossophaga; species Glossophaga mutica. The sequence goes on from CM077304.1 coordinate 85,003,384, forward strand.
TGCCCCCCACAGTCTTGAAGTCTTTCCTGCCACTAGAAAACTCTTAGAAAATAGATACTAATACTTTAGATAGCAATTTTCAACCTGTTTTATCTCATGGCACACATGAACTAATTACTAAAATCCTGTGATGCACCAAAAATATATTTTTTGCCAAATAGGTATGATTTTGATTAATTCACACCAGATGGCTATTGTGTTGGCTGCTGTCTTTTTTTTATTTGACAATCTAAGGGAAAAGAGGTCAGTGCCCCTGACTAAATGATCAGGTAGTGCGTGTTTTAAAAATTTGTGCATCAAATTGGGACTATCTGAAGTGAAAAAGTTTGTTCTGAGAGACTTTTTGAGAGTTACTATGACAATATTGACTTCCCAATGTACCCTTTCTTCTTCCAAATATTTGGCTGAAGGAAGAAAAGAAGCTAGCACAGTGGTGTTCAACATTTTTTTTTTTTTTGGTTGTATGTGCTCCTATCAATAAAAAAACAAATATGTGCTATGGCCTGAATCATTGTGTCCCCCTAAAATTCATCTGTTGGAATCCTAACTCCAAGGTGATGGTATTAGAAAATGGGGTTTTGGGGAGGTGATTAGTGCCTCAGGTCAGAGCCCTCATAAATGGAAATTAGTACCCTCATAAAAGAGGCCCAAGAAAGCTACCTTGCCCCTTTTCCTGTATGTGGTTATAACAAAAAGATGACCTAAGAAGCTGACACCAAAGTTGCCATTGCCTTAAACTTGGACTTCCTAGTCTCCAGAACTGTGAGAATAAGTGTATGTTGTTTGTAAGCCACCAGTTTATGGTATTTTGTTAAAGCAGCCAGGATGGGCACATATCCCCATGTTTATTTATTATTTTATACTTAATTAGGTGTTCTACTGAAATATGTGTTGGGTTGGCCAAAAAGTCTGTTTAGATTTTTTCCATAAAATAAAAGACACGTTTTTCATTTTCACCAATAATTTTATTGATTTGGACATTTTGAGTATGTGAGCTATCTCCTGCTATTGGCTTCTAGGGAGTAGAGGCCAGGGATGCTGCTAAACATCTTCTGATGCATAAGACAGCTCCATAGCAACGAATCATCTGGCCAAAATGTCAGTAGTACTGAGAAACTTCTCAAACCACTGTTGAAACATTCAGTCAGTCACAGTACCTTCTGCATACACTACACAAATCTGTGTGTGTGTGTGTGTGTGTGTTGCAGTTAAGTTTTTACCCTTCTTGAAATAATAAAGCGTAATATACCAAAAATGTCACTTATTTTCTTCCATCTTCAATATCAAAATGGTTCCACAAAAATTCACCAATTTTGATTTTTTTTTAATGCACGCTGATATGACAGCTGTCTCACTGCAATCTAATGAAGTTGTTTCAAATGAAGTTAAAGGCAAATAAGCACTACTGGAGTCATTGCACAGGAAAAAACTAAAATAACTTTTTTTGGCTAACCTGATATATTTCAAAATGCAGGTAAAATATCAGTTTAAAGCACTGAGGTAAAAAATGAGATAATTTCCATTATTTGTTTTTTACTCTATGGGGGATTACCAGGTGTACTTCATGGAGCAGACACAGCCCTGATCTGAAGACACATCAGCCATTAAAGAGGATGCTTTACCAAGACTGGCTGAGTGAGTGGCTGTACTGATGTACTCTTGCTGTCAGTTTTGCACTGGAATGCTGTTCAGGATGATGGTGCACTGGTGTGGACACAGCCTGGGCCTCATCGCATAGTACCACGGCTGGGAACTGCGGCGGGTCCCTCGGGTCAAACAGCTCTTGTTGAGCCTTCCCCTGAAAACCAGGAGTTAGTTTATTTATTTCCCTGCACTTTGAGTGTCTTTCTTCATTGCAAGATTGTTCAGATCACCAAAAACATAATAAAATGATGGCAGATGGGTATAAGTCTTACTCTGGGCAGGGCTGAAAAGGTGCATGTTAATCCCAAAACACCCAAGCTGCTATCCCCAGGCAATCTGGAGATTTAATATGCTCGTTCATCTAAACCACGGGGCCCCTTTCCTTGCTCTCCCGCCCCTTATGGGAATAAGGGAGTTTGGTGTTTATCAACATTATCAGGGTGTTTTTGTTGTGTTCTCTGGATTACTGAGTTTATTATCTCTGATTTAAACCATGATGCCAGGAATAAAGTCAGAAGCTGCAGTCTGAGGCCTCATCTTCTTTCCTGTAGCTCAAGTGCAGATTTATTTTAACAGCTGTTCACTACCTGATTGGAATTACAGAACTTGTCAAAAGGTCAAGGAGAAAGAGCTAAACAGCACATCTGTTCCATCACAGGACCATATTTCTAGGAAGCTAAAAAAATAAAACATTCTATTATAGAAAATTCCAACAGTAACTTTAAGCATGGTTTAACTGTAATTGTAAAGACAGGATCTGCCTTCTTCCTTAACATTCCTTTTCCTAGGAATGTGGTCATACAGTAAAGCCATTGTGTCCACTGGATAATTTTTTAAACACTGGCAAAAAGCCGAAATGATTTTTTAAAATTTTACAAACATTATTTTTAATTGTATATTAATCATTGGGAACTTACTTTCTGTTACATGCTCTCTGATTGAAAAGCAATGACCAACAATCCGGAGTTCTCTTCTGTCTTGTCATTCAAAATGCCTTCCACTGTTTTTTTTTTTTTTTTTTTTTTTTTATTCTCAGCTCTTTTCAAACTAAATTTCATTAACTGAAATCACCATCTTTCTAAATTAGGAAGGCATCCTGACTTCTGCAAAGCCACACAAACTATGCATTCCTCTTAGTAAACTGTCAAACCTAATCCTTAGTGCCCCTGCTGTTACAGTCTTAATTCCTCACCAACAACTGTGCGTGCAAGTGCTATGAGAAGGGACAGCTGGGTGAGGTGTCACATTTTGACAAATATTCTCAATGGTTCGGTGTCAGCCTGGGGAGACACAACAAATGGCATTCCATAAGAGTTACTTCTTGGGCCAGTTAACATTTTAATCAGTGACTTGGATACTAGAATAGAAAATATGCTTAGAATGTCTGTAATGAACACTAATTAATGTTCATGATGGGAATAGACCCAATTCCTGAGCTGCTCTCTCTACCTTGTACTCTTTCTATGGTTTGGAGAAGCTGTGGGTGACTTTATATGAAGAAATGGAAACTTGAGTCACGATGGACTTTGCCACCTAAATTGAGTAAATCATTTTATAGCAGGGCATGGCCTCCTAGCAGACTGTCCACATTCAAGACTGACCTCTTTATCTTCTCTCTGCTTTCATGGGACTAAATCATCTTGGCCGTTTGCTGTCTCTCATTCCTGATTGCCACTGCCTGCATCTCAGCCTGTGTTTTCAACACCCACCCACCTCCCCTGCCCACCGTGATAGTTTCTGAAACATAGAACCATAGAACTTCATTTCTGGTTTTTAAGGATTTAACTGCAAACATACAAAGAAATAGAGAATATTTTTAAAATTCCAAATAATAGGGATGATTACAAGCTAGAAAAGTTCTTAAAAAGTAATACTAATAATAGGTTTTTGGGTCTAGTCTCTATGAAAATGCAAGTGGAGTTAAGTCAGTGTAAGAATCCCCATGCAGAGTCATTCACTTTCTCTCAGTCTGAAAGTGAAACCTGCCAAATCCAGAGTCTAGACCAAGCTCTTCAGGATCCAAGCTCAGTGCATTCTCGCTGGCCTAATGAGATTGCTATATCTTTTCTGTTTAGGTTTCCTGATCTTCTCTGTGTATCTTTTCACTCTTTTTCTCTGAATCTCAAGCCTATTATCCTTCCATGAGAATTACTCTCAACTCCTCTGGGTCCAAATTTAAAGCAGAATGACCATCAGGGATCCCTTCTCCCAACTTCAAGAAGTTCTGTACTGACCTAAATATTTTTTGCCTTTTATTGCCTTTTAAATTCTTACCTACTTTCTTAATATTTATTGTTTTTTTAAGATTTTATCTATTTAGAGAGAGGAAGGGAGGGAGAAAGAGAGGGAGAGAAACATCAATGTGTGGTTGTCTCTAGAGTGCCCCCTACTTGGGACCTCACCTGTAACTCAGGCATTTGCCCTGACTGGGAATTGAACCAGCAACCCTTTGTTTTGCATGCCAGCGCTCAATCCACTGAGCCACGCCACCCAGGGCTCAATATTTATTTTGTTTTACTTATTTACTAGATAGTCATGGAGGTTCATTGTTTCAAATTTTTATGGTGCTCTGAAGATGTGCATTAGCTTAATTTCCTATTGTGCATGAGACTTCCACCATGTTGCTCCACCAAGCTGTTACCCTCTCTGCGTTATTTCTGGTCTCATTAGTCTACAGAAAGCAACATATGATCCTAGCTTGTTTTTAAAGAGTCTTACCTTTTTTTTAATTCTCATCTGAGGATATGTTGATTGATTTTTAGAGAGAGAGGAAGGTGGGGAGGAGAAGAGAGAGAGACAGAGAGAAAGAAATTCCCATTCAGGGCACATACCTAGGTTGCAGATTCAATCCCCCTGTCAGGGCGCATACAGGTAGCATCTGATTAAAACGTCCTACTTTTAATAGGCCCTTTTAATAGGTAGTAACATGTTTTATTTTATTTTATTTTATTTTATTTTATTTTTGTAATTATGGGAAATCTCAAGTGTGCAGAAACTGCACCTTTTTGAAGTACCTGAAATACCTTAATTTCAAATTACAGCTGATCCTTAAACAACATGGGAGTTAAGGGCACCTACTCCCAAGCAGCAAAAGATCTGCATATAACTTTTGACTCCCTAAAAACTTTATTTATAGCTTACTGTTGATCAAAAACCTTATGATTACATGTTTATTAAAATATGTATGTTATATATACATATATATAAAACATACTGCATTCTTACAATAAAGTAGTCTAGAGAAAATATTAAGAAAATTGTAAGAAAGAGAAAATACATTTACAGTATTTTTTTTGAGAACAAAAACATGTACTTATATGGAGCCATGCAATTCAAATGTGTGTTGTTCAAGGTTAAACTGTATTAAGATCCATCCACTGTTCTTTCTTATGTCTATATTCTCAATTTTTTCTTATAACCCTCTCTTTTCTCTAGAAAGTTACTTTCCAGAATCTTATGATGATTTAAAAATATCAAACATGGTAAATGTTACTAGTACTTACAAACCTGCAATTCTTTTTTCCAATTCCTGTGTAGGAGAGATTATACTTCCCAACCTCCGTTAGGTAGGCAGGACCAATAGACCTAGCTTGTGCCAATGAAATGTGTGTATAAGTGTGATGTGGAAACTTCAAGCTGAGGCAGTGAAGAGCCGAAATTTCTCTAACATGTCCTTTCTCCTATCAACACTGTGCTCAGAATGAAGGATCCTGTTAGCCTCTTCTTATATGATACAATCGTATATGAAACAGAACTGCTGTCCTATTGACTTGTATTGCACATTTAATGTGAGGGGAAAAATAAGCTTTTCCTGCATTAAGTATCTGATATTTCAAGGTTAATTGGTTACTGAGGAATATAACCTAGTTTATCTTGGTTAGTAAGGCCACCATGTCATGAACAGACTCTAACACAACAGGAATTGTTTCCACTGGCAGAAGAGGGGCAGGATTCCCCAGAATGTAACAGAATGATAAAGCTATTTTCATGCTCATAAACTGTGGAAATTATCTTTTTGTAGGCAAGATAGCATTTGATTTATTAAACTTGGACTAGTGTAAGGACTTTATTTTTAGCACCTCATTCAATTCCTTGTTTCTTTTTTCCTGCTTGAAAATTACATTTCTTTTCATAGTACTGTTTTCTGTGACACTATTGTTTTATTTCTACCTTGTATTTCTAAAACTTGATATCTAAGGAGGCAATTGAATATTTAAAACTGTAAGAACAGCTGAGCTCAACTGATGCATCTACAAAGGGCCCCGGTGCCACGGATCCCACGTGTCTGGAATTGGTCTGTGCTTTTCCTCCCAAACCTGTCATGACTGTTTTGCTTGTTCTTCACTCTGTAGGCTTCTTTGATGTCTGCTCTCTGGCCTTCACCCTTTGTTTAGACCTAATGTTTCGACTCTACTTGCTTCCCACACCTTCTCCTAGGACATGAGCCTCAATCCCCTTTTGTTCTTCAGCCCAAATCTTACTTCCCCTCCCCCACTCCTACACCTAATCTCAGCTCAGGGCCCATGGTCTCTGCAGGGCCCATGCTCCCCACATTCCTAGGAAGAAAGGTCAGCAATAGGAAGTCAAGAAAAGTATAAAGCTCATGTCTCTGGTAATAGAAATGATTTATTTATTTTTTGAATATTTTTAATATATTTTATTGATTATGCTATTACAGTTGTCCCATTTCCCCTCTTCACTCCCCTCCACCCTTCACACCCCCTCCCACCCACATTCCCTGCTTCAGTTCATGTCCATGTGTCATAAGTTCTTTAGCTTCTACATTTCCCATACTATTCTTGCCCTCCCCCTATTTTCTGCCTACCATCTGTGCTACTTATTCTCTGTACCTTCCCCCCCCCAACTCCTGTTGCTAACCCTCCATGTGATCTCTATTTCTGTGGTTCTGTTCCTGTTTTAGTTTGTTTTTGTTTTAGGTGTGGTTGTTAACAATTGTGACTTTGCTGTAATTTTATTGTACATGTTTTTTATCTTCCTTTTCTTAGATAAGTCCCTTTAACATTTCATATAATAAGGGCTTGGTGATGGTGAATTCCTTTAACTTGACCTTATCTGAGAAGCACTTTATCTTCCCTTCCATTGTAAATGAAAGTTTTGCTGGATAGAGCAATCTTGGATGTAGGTCCTTGCCTTTCATGACTTGGAATACTTCTTTCCAGCCCCTTCTTGCCTGGAAGGTCTCTTTTGAGAAATCAGCTGACAGTCTGATGGGAACTCCTTTGTAGGTGACTGTCTCCTTATCTCTTGCTGCTTCTAGGATTCTCTGCTTAATTTTTATCTTGGGTAATGTAATTATGATGTGCTTTGGCATGTTCCTCTGTGGGTCCAACTTTTCTGGGACTCTCTGAGCTTCCTGGACTTCCTGGAAGTCTATTTCCTTTGCCAGATTGGGGAAGTTCTCCTTTATTATTTGTTCAAATAAGTTTTCCACTTATTGCTCTTCCTCTTCTCCTTCTCGTACCCCTATAATTCAGATGTTGGAGTGTTTAAAGATGTCCTGGAGTTTCCTAAGCCTTTCCTCATTATTTTGAATTCTTGTTTCTTTCTTGTTTTCTGTTTGGTTGTTTCTTTCTTCCTTCTGGTCCACTCCATTGATTTGAGTCCCAGTTTCCTTTCCATCACTGTTGGTTCACTGTGCATTTTCCTTTATTTCACTTAGCATAGACTTCATTTTTTCATCTAATTTGTGACCAAATTCAACCAATTCTGTGAACATCTTGATCACCAGTGTTTTGAACTGTGCATCTGATAGGTTGGCTATCTCTTCATCACTTAGTTGTATTTGTTCTGAATCCTTGATCTGTTCTTTCATTTGGGCCATTTATTTTTGTCTTGACACACATGTTATGTATGAGGAGCAGAGCCTTACGTGTTCACCAGGGCAAGGCAACCCAGTTGCTGGGCTGTGATGCTGTTTGTAAGGGAGGGGTCTGAGAGGGAACAATGGCATTTGCTCCCCTTTCTGCTGAATTTCAGTCCCTTCTGCCACTTCCTCCAAGCAAACTGGGCCCTTCTGGTGCTGATTTCCAGGTGGGTGGGTTTGTGTACATTCTAGGACCCTATGGATCTCTCCAATGAACTCTCCTGTGAGGCCGGGAGTCTCTCCTGGCACCTCAACCCCCACAGGTGTTTTTAATAGGTGTTTTGAAGCTTTATTTCCCAGCGCTGGGGCTCTGGGTTGTGTGGTCTGTCTCTCTCCTCAGTTTCACCCAGTTTATCTGCACATGAATGTGGGACTGCTCTGTCTACCAGCCACCTTGCACCACACCCCTTCACAATCTGCTGGCTCGCTGGGTTCACCAGCTGCCACTCCGCACCCAGCAGTCTGCTAGTCACTGCCTGTGCGCCCAGTGTCTGCTAGCCACCACTTTTTTGCCACAAGTCCTCTCCATCCAACTGCCCCACTCTGCCCCTCCTACCAGTCTGGATGAATGTGTCTACTTTAACTCCTTGATTGTCAGACTTTCATACAGTTCAATTTTCTGTCAGTACTGGTTGTTTTTTTGTTTCTAAATTGTTGTCCTTATTTTGGTTGTGCGAGGAGGCACAGTGCGTCTACCTACACCTCCATCTTGGCTGGAAGTCCTACAATGATTTTTGTGTGAGATTTCAGGAAATCAATCTCATTGCTTCAAATGTTTTCATGGTCTTAATTATTTCTAGACTCACTGGTTGTACTGTACTTTTTAATGGCATTATAATCCATTAATGTGTAAATGTGTTGATATCCTGATGATGAGACAAAAAAGACAGAGAAGGGTTACCATTTTCTTATTTTCCAGATAGGTCAGGGAGCCACAGCTGGAAAGAGAATCTGGGTTTTTATCCAAATCCTGTGCTCTCACTTTTTCTTGGCAGCTGCATTCTGGATATTGTGAATTATTGAGAGAATACAGCACTCTGGGCTGAGCTTCTGTGCAAGGTAGCACTTCAACAGTAGAGCTATGAACATCTTATACATACCTTAAATGCTATTTAGTTTATTTAAACCACTCTGTAATTTCTATACACAAAAAGAAACTCTATCCACAGAATGTGGTTCAGCATTTCTTTCAGATCCACTTCAGTCAGTATAATTTCACTCAATTCTCTCATTTTCAGAGCTCATGTGATTCTGATTGCCAACATTACATTAAGAAGGGAAAAAGTAAATTTTTCTAAGTAATTTCTCTGAATGTGCGATTAGATACCTATTCTCTCTTCTTCCCTGCTTGACGTATTCCCCAAGAATTGAAAAAAAATATTTTTTATATATTATTATTAATTATAAATTCTTGATGTTTACTATTTTCCTCCCTCCAGTTATATAAAACCAATGATGACTTCTAGCAAAGTCTCCTGATGATTTCAAGGATGTTTATCAGTTTCATAAATTTTCATTTCTTTTACATTAAATAACTTCCTCAATTAAGGAATAATTATTATGTAGAGCACAACTGTTTAATGTGATTCCAATCACATCCAGATCTTGCTGTAGATGGGGGCATTGCTAAGGTGGTAAAGGCAGCGTCTTCTCTTGAGAGCTATCTAGTCACTTCCCTCTTCTCTTTCTATCCTTGTCTTTTCTAGCTCCTCCTCCTTGTTTCCTTTGTGCTGTCTGGTTGGCATTGACCTATTGACTCTGGGAAGGCAGTTGTTATCTCCCTGGTATTTGTTTGAAACCATAATGCACCTCAAACCTTCATTTCAACATAAAAGGTTAAGTTGGGATTGCATTATCTATTAAATCGTTTGGTACCCAGACCAAACAATTTTAGACCTTAAAACTCAGTCTTGAAAGGAAGGGATAAATTTAAAATTCTGTAATAATAATAAGGTCAATAACTTAGCAATTTTATTTATTCTCTCCTTTTTTGTATACAATGCAAGACTATACCTATTTTTATTTCTGTTGCCTACATTTTTCAAAATATTAATTGGAGTATTATAGGAACAAAAAGGACTTCCCCAAAACAAGAAGCTGTAATTGTGTCCTCAAAGCTATTGTTCTATCCCAATGAGATGATATACTTTTAGGAACTATTCTGAATAATTTTGCCCATTTAGGGAATTCTAGTAGTGACTACAAAAAAATTAGCAAGGTTCATACGTTCTCTTTTCTCCCTACCAAACACTAAAGCATTTTTCTTTTCTATTTAAGTCATGTACACAAAATTCAATTGGTAATGACATCTCACACTGTGACAAAAACTATATCTAGCTTATTAAATAATCCCTATGTATATTAACTACAATTAAAAAACAAATGTAAACAGTGGAAGCAAGAAGTATATCCACATCTTCATTCTGCATCCTGAGCATTCACCACACTATTTGGAACATGGTAAGCACTGGGTAGATATTTATGAACTTAAAAATTATTGATAATATACTATGGCTATCCAAGGTAGTTCTGGCTTAACTAATCCCTCCTCACTGAGGTCTTTAGTTCAAAATGGTTCTAGAAAGTTAAGGAAACAACTGTGATATTCATCTCTGGGTCATCTCTCCTGTGGTGCTGGTTCTGCATGATTATACTGGTTCTTTGCTGTCCACTTGTCTATTTTTGTATTTATTTCAGGTCCCTGGCACAGCCTGAGTCAGGCTGCATTTTTCTAGGTGGGGTGTTTTCATGTATTACTCCTGCTTTAATTGTGGAAAGAAAGCTCTCATCTGTATGTTGCAATAGCTCAGTCTCTGGACCTGCATTGAATTCTCCCTCATTGATCTTCCTCCTCTCTTGGGTTCTTCCCCCTGTCTCTCCCTTGGATCTTTTTGTACCAGGATAGATTTGATATTTAGACATAATTAAGACATTCTCATTTTAAGAACAAACAAATAACAAAAGTAAATAAACTTCCTTGATGTTTATACCTTTCAAGATAAGACTTCTTCCTCCCTTTCTTGGCCAGGTCACTAGAAATACAACTCTACCTGGAATGTTTCTGTTTCTTTTTCACCTGTTCTGTCTTTCACCCATGATAATATTTCTTCTGCCTACAACATTTCACAAAAAAATGTTTCCTAAGGCCTTAGCTTTTAAGATGATGGAGTATGATATGGAAAGAAAAGTATATAGTTTCTAATTACTTTTAAAATTAATGGTCCTATTCTCTTTGACACTTGACTCTCACTTGGTCCATATATCAGAAGGTCACATGTTAAGTCGAATAGTGGATTCTGAGGGAAGAATGAGAGCCAGTGTGGCAATGTTTCTGTGTATCAGCTTATCGGTGTGCATTGTGGTTTTGAGTTATGAATATGACACCTCTATTCCTTGTATGAGCATTTAATCTGGAGTATTATAAAGTAGATACAGTAATAGTCTAACAGGATTTAACAAGAAGTAGATTGAAAAAATTGAAATCAAAATCTATTTAAATATTTATTTACATCAACTACCATAAAGATGTGTATTCTAACTGCTTTGAAATAATAGTTATAGTTAATAATATTAGTGAAGCTTTAATAGCTATTAATATTAGGGCCTTTAAATGTATTATTTAATTCACCTTTTATTCACATTAAATTTTTAAATGTTATGTAATGGACATGACCCATTGGTACAGTAGAATATGCATATAATCTATAAATACATAATTACACATTTATGGTTGGTATGTGCTCAAATGGTTTTCACTCTTGGAGTATACAGTCAAAGCAGTTTGGAGATCACTGATTATATAGCTTCACCTGCTTGTGGTAGATGGTTCCCCATAAAGAAATGGAGGTATTTTCACATCAATTAATTTTGGTAAATGAAGCAACCTATATTTCTCATGGGATAGCTACAACATGCATCAGCATGCTAAGTGTTCTGCAATGTCCTGCAGTGAATGTATTTTTCATTTTAACTGGGTTTGTAAAGCAAGTCTCAAACTTATTTAAAAAACAATGTTTTTTTGTTGCTGTTGTTCTTTTTGTTTTCCTTTTTCTTTTTCTGTCCTTTGATAAGTTTTGGTGGCACCATTCTTAACCGGTTGTGGATTAGGGGTTCACAGACCACTAATCAGATACTATTATGGGAAGTACCGATTGCTGACTCAAATCTGGGCAGGACCCCCAAATCCAGCATTTATTTACTAAAAAATGTGTATTTATTCTCACATGTTTAAACTTCAGTCACCATCAAAGTACTCTCCATTTGATGCAATTCACCTATCAAGATGTTTCTTCTGCTGCTCAAACCAGTTTTTGAACTCATTGATTTTGATGCCTTTTAGTGCTTCTGCCATTTTTGTTTCACCTCTTCCACATTGGCAAAACATTTCCCTCTGAGGACTATTTTCATCCAGGGAAACAAACAAAAAAATGTTGTTGGAGGTGAAATTGGCTGAATAGGGAGGGTGGGGCACAGGAGTCATGCCATTTTTGGTCAAAACCTGCTGAACACTCAGTGTGGTGTGGGCAGGTGCACTTGTAAGTTACCCATCATGAAATGGGCAAACACATTGAAAGAGTCTTCAAAAAATATTCACTGAAGCCCAGTGGAGGCTCTCACAACAACGCCAGCTTGTGCACTGACACAGCTGGGTTCCCAGAACACCCACCTAGTAGGGAAGCCTGTGCTGAAAGAGGCCTGCCCTCCAGAAGTTAATTCCCATTTTGGGGGCTCCCCCTGTATTTGAATAATATCTATGAGGCATTGTTGAGTGAGAAAAGAAGATTCTAAAACCATATGAATAGTATGATTTTATTTTAAAAAGTATAAGTACATAAAACGATCTGAGCTGTATGCATACTAAAATGTGAACAGAAATAGATGATGGGTTCCCGATGACCCTGTCACTCTGTTTTGTCCAGCACTATAGTACTTCGATCCTGTCTCTCACACACTCTGTGGAACTTTGGGGAAATTATTTAAACTCTCTGTCCTTTAGCTTTCTCAATTATAAAATATAGGTTTTAAATGTTTTACTTGGACTAAGCTATTTGTGTTAATGTTTTTATACTCAGCAACTATAAAAATATTAGTATAAATACGTTAAATATAATACAGTGTTACAGGATCTAATACGAAGTTAGTGTGAGCTAAGCATAATAAAAGTGGCTCGTTTATATGATTTAAAACATTTTTACAAACCTTCACAATTCATATGTGTTAAAGTTGAAATAAAACTCACTGCGCCATTCAGACCCAGGGTCCCTGCAGGCTACAGCACCTGGGCCGGGCACCGCAGTGTGCCCGGCAGGTGAAGTGCGGCTGTGCTGATCGTGGCCCTTGGTGGTGACGTCAAATGTCAAGAACGTGGCCTGAATATCTATTTTCCCTTAAGGACCCATTGTTCATAATCATAATCTGCTTTTTTCTCTTTTTCTCTTATATTCTTTATTTACTGTTTAATTATAGCAAGTCTTATTTTAAGATATTTATACTTTGTACTGTCTTTAAGAGGTGTAGAGATTCCATGGATTTCTTACATGATAAGTTAGAAAATAATTGTTTTTATTTATTTATGTCTTATTCAAGTTTTATGGTTTGAGTACCCAGTACGACAGGTGGTCAGGGATTTTGTTGCCACATTTATTAAGGGGCACATCAGTGAAGAACCTGAGAGCATCCTGTGGGTAAAATCCACGAATGATTCAGTCTCCGGAGAATCTTTCTGGAGTAATAAGGAACCAGATTTGTCTAGTACTCACTTTGGGAGTGGTCTGCACTCTCAGTACCTGAAACACTGCTTTGCCTTTTCAGCCTGTGCACTGTGAGAGGGTTCCTAATAATATGGACAAAAACGAGAATAGACACTGTAATGCAACCTTTAATTTCCTTTACGTATTTACGTGCTTTCTTTTTATTTTATTTTATTTTATTTTATTTTATTTTATTTTATTTTATTTTATTTTATTTTATTTTATTTTATTGTTTTTCAAGTACATTTGTCTGCATTTTCCCCCTCCACTGCCCCCTAACCCCAGCCATCCCCACTTCCCTCCCCTGATCCCACTCCCCTTGGTTTTGTCCGTGTGTCCTTTATAGTTGTTCCTGAAAACCCTCCCCTTTCCCGTTATCCCCTCCCACCTCCCCTTCTATGTTGCTAAATATATGCTGTCATTTTCACGACCACTAAATTTAAAATCTCTTTCCCCTAGAGTAAATTTTAAAAAAGAAAGAGAGAGAGAAAGACACTTAGAGTTTAGAATCATGTTTTCTAGTCTGGTTTCTTATGCTGGAAGGGACAACATTAAAGGGAGCTCACTCTTTTGAAACACTCATCTTTGGTTCATCCTTTAAGTCAGAGTTTTCCAACTCGGATACCATTGATATTGGAACTGGATACTTCCTTTCTGGGGGGAGCTGTTTTGTTCATTGTTAGCAGCATCTCTGTCCTCTGCTCACTAAATGCCAGCAGCAAGCCCTCTCTGCTCCAACTGCAACAACCAAAAATGTCTACAGATACGGTTATGTGTCTCCAGGGGAGGGGGGCAGACACATCCCAGCTGAGAAGCACTGCTTTAAATATTGAAATGTTTTTCTTCTGTTGATACATTTGGGTGTATAACAGATTAAACATTTGATATCTAGTAGGGGGTATCTAACAGAAGCACATATTTTTCTGTGTTTCAATTACTTTAGAAAGGAATTTAAACAACTTTCTTATAATATGTAAATCTAGTCCTAGAGACCTGAGGAAAGAGTCTAGGTGTAGGTGATGTGTCTATACACCTAAAACTTCATACCAGATGTGATTACCAGCATCACAAGACATATTTTCTAATGCTTCCTGAAGTAGACTAATTATTGGCCCTGGTCATTCTATGCATGAGGATAGCTCCAGTTGGCTTTGATTATGTTGTGCCTGGGTCCCAGTGTTTTTCTGAACCGCCAATTTGCGTACTACTTTTGCATGCTCTGTAGGTGTCATTAAGTCTAACACAGATTGGGTAGCCTAAAACAAGGAAATTAACTTCTCACAGTTCTGGAGACTGTGAAGTTCCAAATTAAAATGCAGGCAAATTCGGTTTCTGGTGAAAGCCTTCTTCCTGGTTCTGTGCACACAAGAGGTGGGAGAGAGGGAGGGAGGGAGGGAAGGAGGGAGGACAAAATCCTGTTTCTTTCTACTCTTCCTCAAGGGTGATGGTCCTGTCATTAGGGCTCCGCCCTCGGGCCTGATCACCTCCGGAAGACTGCATCTCTAAATACCATCATGCTGGGCTTTGGGGCTTTGGCATATGAATTTCAGAGGACACAAATATTTAGTCCATAACAATAGAGAGATTTTATTATAGAAAAAAGTTGAAAGGCTGACATTGTCCAAACACTTGTAAGAGTTAAGAATGAAAAGTAAAAATGTTAAATGTAAGATGAATATTACATATAACTTGGAAAATACAGGTATATGAAATTAACTAGGTTTCATTACAGTCTCCTCATTTTACTTTGATAGAATCAAAATACTCACTAGGGCCAGGTAAATCAAACTGCAAAGAATTTTAGTACTATGTTTCCATCACAAGAAAATCCCTTCAATTAGATGCATCGGTTACATATGAGGAGACTATTAAATAGAAAAGTGACATCAGATCTTGAGATAAATGTCTTAAATATAATGACTGATTTTTTTAAAATAAGAATTTTAGTGGTTCAATGGTGACTTCAAGGAAAGCTCAGTCTGTTAAAATTCTACATGACACTAATCCCCTTATCTAAATTCAAAAGCAGGGAGAGAGAAAACAGGTCAACTAACCTTTTCTAAAAAATTATGTAAAAGTTATGCCTGATCATTTTTGTTTGTTTCTTTTAAAGAAAGGTTTTCAATCTCCACCCCATTGGTATTTAGGCTGAATAAACCTTTGTGGTAAGGGCTTTACTGTACAATGTAGAATATTCAGCAGAATTTCTAATCTCTAGTCTCTAACCACTAGCCAGTAACAGCCCTTGCACAATTGTGACAATCAAAAATACCTCCAAACTTTGCCAAATGCCTCCTGGGCAGCAAAATTGTCCCAGCTGAGAAACACTTCTATAAGAGAATAAAGCTAGACTATACCTGTGATCCTGTTAAAAAGGAGGGGGAGTCATGGGGGCACAGAGAAGGAATAAGAAAAGGAGGGGAAAACAGCCTTTTGAGCCCCCTGCTGTTTTACTCCATACCTTTTAGTATTACAGGGAAACACATTTAGAGATAATAGGGATTTAAAACAGCAGCAGACAAGAGTGCATCATTTCAGTGTAATTGAAGAGAAACTGAAGCCTTGCAATAGTTTCCATAGGACAGATAACAATTGAAAATTGTATCTTTAGCAACTTATGTGCTTTTGAATGAATGGCAAAAAACACTCATCATTCTGACTGCTACTTGTATGACTGCTGCACAATTCAAGAGTCTATTTTAGGCAATATAGATTTGATTTAAATGCAAGCTACATTATGAGCCAAATGTATTCACTAGAGCTTGGACTGATCCATTTCTATTTGATGCTCTAAAAGAAACAGCTAGGCCTCATAAAAAAAATCACCTCAGTACAATGGAAGCCAAATGACTCAACCTGTTCCCTTTGTTGTTCAGCTATAGCAACTAGAAATAAAGTTGCAGCTTGGGTATGCTGCTGTTTGCTAGCTGCACCTTTTCATCTTTTTCAGAGTTACTGTGATGTCAAGCCTCCCACTCAGACCCCTGTGAATATCAACAGGTAACATTATTTTATCTCCACTGAAGCAGCATCAGGTCAGTGGTTCTGAAATAAAAGGCAGGAACACAGGAAGCACAGCTGACAACAAGCCTGTGGGGGTGCTCTGCTAACAATGAGTACCAGGGATGGCTGTTGCTGAAGGTCCGGGCTACTGATTTCTCTACCAGGGAGGAGACGGAGCTAACCTAAATAGGATAGAAACCCTGTGTCTAATTCCAGGGAACTTGCACAAGAAAAATAATACCAACCCCCTTGTCTTGTTTCTACGAGAGGTTTTTTCCCCCAGCATTCAAGTATTCCAGGAGAAGGCCTCCTTACCTAGCTAAGGAACTCTGTTTGTTAATTATGAAGTCAAAAGAAAGTTTCCTTTAAAGTGGTTGTTTCCCTAAAGTACCTACCCCGACTCAGGTAGATTCAGTTAAGAAGATATTGGTTGGGTCCCTCCAAATGCACCTGGCCCTGGGTTGCCTCTTGAAGGGAGACAGCATTTTCAGTTTTTGGACTATAAGCAATGACTGATCTATTGAAAGCAATAAAGTCTTTCACCAGGGCCACAGGCTATACATTTTGTTACTTGTGTTGTAGAAAACAAATTATAGTTTACAGTTGCAAAATACTGGAAACTTCTATAATATATGATATTGTTTAATTATTTTTTGTGAGCACAGATATTGTTAATCAATACACTATAAGTAATGCATACTTAAGGCATTGTTTGTTTTGTTCCAATGCACACCTGTCATTATTACGCCCATGAGGGAGAAAGCACTATTACTGCAAACTAATGCACCATATCATTAAAGCAAGAAACAGAAGCATTGATCCATGTGCCCAGGGACAAAATGAAACAGGCCAAATCTAGTGCAAACCAGGAAGTGATCCTAAATAAAATCAAAGAACCAACTAAAAAGTCAATAACAATCTACTCATAAAAATTGTTAGAACTAGTAAGAATTCTGTAAATGACCATGCATATTAAAGTGTACAACAAATTAATAGTTTCTAAATATTAGTAAAAATATATTAGAAAATAAATAAGAAGTAATATCTTATAACTATTATCTTAAAAAAGTGTATGTGACTTGATTGTCAAAACAAAACCAAAGAACCAAATAGATATTACTCAGACATATGCAATGAAATACATAAATGTGTAGATATGTTACATAGCAGGTAAGGAACAATTAATGCACATATCTAATCCAATCTTAGTCTAATAATGGTGAAATTTTCTTTTTAAATCTTGACAAGATAATTTCAAAATTTATCTGTGTGAAAAAAGTGGAAAATAGCTAAGAACAGTGAAATAAAACAATGTTAAGCAAGATTAGATCTCCCAGATACTAAAACATATTCTGAAACTATAATTATTAAATCAGTACAGAAAGCGTGTACAATTAGTCTAACTAAAAATAAATTCTGTTGTAGAACTTAATATATCATAAAAGTAGAACATTATCCAGTAAGACAAAGGTGAATTATTCAGTAGAAAGAAATGGGACAATTGTTCAGGCATTTGGGAAAAAGGTTAGATCTTCTCAAATAAGACAAGAAAACTAATTGTAGATTATTTAAAGATTTTAATCTAAAAATTCAGACTAGAGAGAGGCAAAAGAAATAGTTTTGTCAAAAAGCGTGAACGGCATCTATTAAAATAGATGTTTACAAATAGTTTCAGTAAAATAGAAAATGATTTTTATAATATTAAAATTAAGGAAACAGTATAATTTTACCTATAAACTCTTAATTTTGCATAGCACAATATGCATAAACAAATCAAAACATTGATTTTTCTACAACTGATAACATGTTCCTAAGGCTTTATTTTTCAGACTTTTTTTGGCAAGAATTTATACTTATCAATTAAACATATTTTCATTTTTTAAGATTAAGTCATTTCAGAACTCTTACTCCTCATCCAGCCTCTTTCTTCCCCTTTAGCCATCAGGCTGTCCTTCCATGGTCTTTTCTGAAATGGTGCCTGGATCTAAGGGAGGGTTAAATTTGTTGCAGTCTGAGAGAGACGGAACTTTGGTCTACCTGCGGTCCATCTTCCTCTGCTGCTCTCAGTTGTAGTTTGATAGATTTGTCTTAATCCATTATCTGCCTTCCTGTGCTTGCAGCCTGTGAGAATTTAGCTAATTTAAGGTTGTTATAATGGTAAATATTTCTAAAAAAAATTCTGGCTTGCCATGGTCTCTGAACTCAGAGTCATCACACTGTGAGAGACTTCTTTGTCCCAAGACCAGTCTTCACTTGATACGTAAGTTGTCTCAGCCCTTCTGTACTAGGCATCTAGAAATGTAGGCATTTCCTATTGGTTCTACTAATTAGAGAATACAGAGTCCTATCTAAGACCTATATGCTATCTCCTTAGTCATTTTTATTTAGTGTTGGGGTTTCTTCTCATTGCTATAATGCCAGGTTAACTGTAGGGTTCTCCACAGAACTTGCAATTTTCTTGAGGTATGTCCTTGCATAGTCCTACATAGCTACAGAGACGCAAACAGGACCTATCTTGGCATTTCTATTACCTGTTGAAACTCTTCCCCATATTTTGGTAAGGTGGAGAGAGTCCTGCCATTTTTTCTCTCACTCCCACTCCTTAAAAGAGGACACTTTTCCTACCATGAAGGATCTTCTTTTATGTCATAGTAATTATGCTCTATAAACTATGCTTAAAAGAAAAAACTATACTTAGAGCTCCAAATTTTGTTTGGTGCAACTTAGAAAATAATTTTATTATTTATTATTTTATTTTTCTTCTAAAACAATGCATAAATATGGACCATTGTCTCACTAGAACTTTGAGAAAGCCAGAAGAATTAAGATGGAGCTGAGCAGTCCATTTTTAGTATTCTAGTTGATATTTTCTCTTCCTCTATACATTGGTTCAGTGTTCAGAAAGAATCAAAGAAGTATGATTAAGAAAAGAATGAAAAAATATGTTGTTTAATTATTTAAAAAAATCTAATCCCCAATGCATTATGTGTGAAATATGAATATAAAAACTTCTAGTTTTAAAATATTGAAATAAACAGATCTACCTCTTTCTCTTCTTGGGAACTATCTTCAAACAACAAAAAGAAAGAAAAACAAATACAATTTTTATTTTTTTATAAAATTAGAAATAATATTAACACAAACTACAATGTGAGCGGATGTCTTTCCAAATACCATAAATGTTAAAACAGGGACAGATTTCAAGAAAGGTGGGAAGAGCATTGTAGTGCAAGGTAGACGGCATGTCCCAGAAGGGAATACCAGCTATTCCTTATTCTGGACAATGGAAACACAATGCATCTATTGGTAAGCACTACCCTGGACTTGATTGTGGTTCAAGAAGGAAGAACAGCATTGTGCAGTGTGATGCACAAGACACACCTACATTCAGGAAACAAATGAAAGCCAGTGAAACAGAGAGTGGTGCTGCAGCTGTCAATCACTTTTGGCCAGGAAGAGATCAAGTCACTAACTCACATAACCTTGTGCTGTGGGGAACTTTACATGAACCAGGAAAAGTTCTTTTGTGCTTAAACATGGCTCAGCTTTTCTCTGATTCCCCATTTAAAGATGAATAATAATTTAAACAATAGGTTCTATATAGCATTATTATAAAGAGAATGAAGGAAGAGGAAAATCCTCTTTGGAGAAAACTCACCAGGAAAGTGTTGATTTAAGCAGATAAAATTGATCACTGCCTACATTACTGTGAATTATAAGTTAATGAAGTAATACCCTTATGAACAAAACTTCAAAGCAAAAAACAAGACTTTAATTGTAAAAAGTGAAGTAAAATAGGAGATAACATAGGACAATGTCAAGGAAAGGAAGGGAAAAAAAGAGGCCCTTTACCTGAAATTTACCTCGATGCTAAATAAACTTTTGAAAACATACTTGTAATACATTCCAGACTTCTGCATCATTGAGGACCTCTAGGAAACAGACATTGAAACAAAGTTCAGGGAGAAGACAATTGGTTGGAGTCCACCTCCTGTGGAAGATAAAGTGATGAAGAAGGATGATGGATGCTATGCCTTTGGATCTGATGAAAACATCTGGAATACCTTCAGATCTGTGAGATGAGAAGTGGGGGGTAAGCAGAAGGTGCAGGAAGAGCCTCAGACTGAGACACTAAGAGGATTGAGTCTCAGCAAAAACAGTGGGAGCTTAGAAACAAAGAAGAGTCTTTAAAAAAATTGTGTAATCTTTATTTTTCAATTACATTGACATACAATATTGTGTAATTGTAATCTTTATTTTTCAATTACATTGACATACAATATTGTGTAGTTTCACTGACATACAACCAACTCAGTGATTAGACACATAGCTTGTTAAGTAATCATCCCAATAGAGCAGCAATTTTCAACCAGTGTGCTGCAAGAATTTTTAAAACATACACTACCTGAATATTTAATCAGGGGCATTGAACTCTTTTCTCTTAGATTGTCAAATAAAAAAAATGACAATAGCCACCACAACAATAGCCTTCTGGTGTGAATATACTAAAATTATACCTATTTTTGTTAGATTGCCAAAAAATATCTATTTTGGTGTGTCACAGAATTTTAGTAATTAGTAATTAATTGATGTGTGCCATGAGATGAAAAAGGTTGAAAGTCACTGTAGCTGGGGAATCTTGTGTTGGGCAGAAATGACTAGGCCCGGTATACCTTTCATGCTCAGTCTTTGCCAAGAGGTGCTCAGGAAAAACAAAGCCTCAGCCTGAAAGCTGAAGCAGATCCTGAAGGTGATGAGGCTGGACGTTGTCCTCTTAACTGCATTACCTGCAAAAGAACCAAAAATTTTTTGTAATGTCCGACAGGGGTGATTCAATGGCTGCTGCAGTCTGCCTCTGGTTGCCATGAAGATGAACTTTTCCATATACATTTGGGGAGCAGCTCTTCTTAGGGGTTCCTTTAACTTTCTTTCTTGGGGGAAGTTTAGAGGAAGATTAGGGGGATGAATTATAGCCTTATTGATACAGCTGTATGCAGGACTGCAACTGGCACTTGCCTCCCACCTTCACTATTTATTGTAACTTCCTTTGCCCTCAGCACCTCTGCCAGTCTTGGTGACTTCCCAAGGGTGCAGCCCAAAGGTGCAGTCTATCTTGAAAGAAAGATTCCAGTAGAATTTACCTGCTACAAATGGTCCCCTGGAGGAATAATACTGTACCAAGGGCTTGGCATAGGTCTCTGTTGTTGAAAAGGCAGCTACCACTACGTTGGCCTTGGTAAGTGGGAGCCCATGCTGCGGGGCTCAAGCATAGCCTCCATATCAGCCACCATAGCCTATTGTGTCAGACCTGCAGTGGTCAATGACAAAGCCTCTAATGTCAGCTGACCAGGTTACTTTGATTTTTCAATACCTCTTCCTGATGAATATTTATATGCCTCCTCCCAAGTGTAGTCCCATTCTGAGGTACCAGAGGTTAGGTAATTCAACATATGAATTCATGGTAGGGGACAAAATTCAGCCTGTAGGTCCTTGTTTCTGAGGTCACATTTGATGCAGACACCGGCCTGCAGTGTCTGTATCATTATGGATTAAATGAGACATTCACATGGACTACTGAGTCCAGTGGAGGAAAAAGGACAGCGTGGCTTTTCTCTCAAGGGGAGCAAAAGCCTTTGCCATTGCTTCAATGAGCTTTTATTGTCTTCCTGGGCACAATACATGAAGGTCCTCATTAACTATGCACAAGTTTGCTTTAGGTGGTTACCTTTTACAGACAACAAAGGAGATGATGCTGCTAATGACATCACAGAAGGATATTTGCAAATGAAAAAGGAAAAGTGGTTGAACCAGTTACACTCCATAGTGGGGAGTTTTAGCATGGATTTTAAGAAGTTACAATAAGCACTTGCTGTCTCAATTCAGTGTGAGGGAATTTTAGCAAAAGCAAGACTCAAAGTGGCTTAGTCACATTGCAAACCTGATTTCCCATTAGAGAACCTATCTGTGGGTGTGGGTCCTGTGCATCTCTGAGTGGGAGCTGGGACCACTCCACACAGAAGGGTCTCCCACAACATTATTCTGATGTACTAAAAATAGCACATCTTCCATGGCAACTGTGATTAGTGTTACTTCTTAGTTCAGCTTGCTGTGGTCTAAAATCATTCCAATAAGGAATATCGGAAGGTCAATATCTGACATTTGTTGAGCTATAATCGGTTTTAATTTACTATCTTGACTGGAGTAGGGATGTACTATCAGAGGCTTCCATTAGGCTCCTCTCCCTGTCAGGTTTTACCCCACCTGCCAATGTGGCAGCTTAACTCTACTATAGGGGTTAATTCAACTTCCAGGCATGTTGATCCTAATTATACATTTGAGAACTGCAGAAGCAAGCACTGGGCATGTCTGTGGATCCATCGGACTCAGTGTACATTAGACTTTGACTAGGACTCCATTACTGACCCTTGTGTACCCCATTCTTAACAATGGGGCCCTGATAGTGCCTCAGTTTTTCAAACATCAATGTCAACTCCAACCCTAGGGAATACAGTCCTTGAATTGTCTGAAATTCTCTTTTGCCCAATGCACAATCAACCAAGTAAATGATCACAGTGGCTAAGGTGTCCCCAAATGTATGAAGATTCAGGGAACATAATGTATCATGAATATCCAGGCCTAACAAAGTAAAATAAAAACAACAGTAAGAATAAAGAAAATATTTTAATAGCATCTGGAGAGAAAAGGCTGATTACCTGCCAGAACAATGGGATGTGGAGGATTCGAAGCCCTGAGGTAAAATAACTGTCAACTTAATTTTTGTATCTAACTGGAATCTTTCAAAGATGAGGGTTAAATATATATTTAGATCAATAAATGGAGACATATTATCATTAATAGATGTGCAATAAGGAAATACTAAGCTGGCACTCCAATGAAAAGGAAATGACCCAGAAGAAAAGAGATTTAAAAAGAATTCATTGAACAAACAAATTAATAAAAGTGTAGGTGAACCTTAGCAAAAGTAAATGTATAATGTAAACATTTATATACAAATGTATAATATGTGACCTAAAAACAAAAATATAAAATTAAAACTTTAGATAATGTACAAGTTGAGTTATGGTAATGAGTTTAAAAATAACCCAATTAGTTTATACATATGTCTTATGTTTCTCAGTTTTTTCCAGATTATATAATCAAAAATTTTTAAAAATGGAATTTAAGCAATTATACAGTGATTTAGTATATTTATTTAATATTTTACACAGAGAATGCACTCATTTTAAATTTATATAGAACAAAAAATATTGTCATATTCTTAGCCATAATACCTCCATGTCATAAATACAACAAGAAACATTTTCAACTATTATAAATCAAATTAATAGTAAAATTTTTTAACATAAGCTTTTTAAAATAACTCTTGGGGTAAAAATGGCACAAAAAATGAGGACACAAAAAGACAAAGTATTTTACTTATTCTGAAATCTGGTTTATGAAATTAATATAATTCCTTTAACTTTGCTTTGATCAAATTTAGCATGTTATATTTTTCTCCATCTCTACTTTTAAGCTATCTGAACCTTTGTATGTAAATGAATTTCTTATATATAACATATGTTTGGGTCTTGTTTTTACCTACTATTACAATCTCTATCTTTTAATCAGCATATTTATATTTATGCCACTTACATTTAATTATTAATACACTTGGATTAATATCCACTCTGTTTGTAACTATTTTATATTCATTGCATTGTTCTGTTTTAAAAAAATTTATTTTAATTGTTGTTCAAGTACAGTTTTCTGCCTTTTACCCCCATCCCAGCCCACCTCCCAGCCCTCCCCACTTCCCTCCTGTTTCCACCCCCCTTATTTTTGTCCATGTGTCCTTTATACATGTTCCTGCAAACCCTTCCCCTGTTCTCCATTGCATTGTTCTTTGTTCCCCCTCTTCAGCCCTTTTTCTGCTTTCTCAGAAATTAAGCATTTTTAATTAAGCATTTTATATGATTCAATTTTATCTCAGTGTATTAATTGCACTTATTTTATTTATTTATTTTTTTAATTTTTATTTTAATTGTTGATCTTGTACAGTATTCTGTCTTTTATTCTCACCCGAACCCGCCACCCCAGCCCTCCCCACCTCCCTCCCATTTCCACCCCCACCCCATAGTTTTTGTCCATGTGTCCTTTATACTTGTTCCTGTAAACCCTTCCCCTTTTCCCCTGAAATTCCCTCCCCTCTCCCCTCTGGTGACTTTCAGCCTGTTCCCAATTTCCATGTCTTTGGTTATATTATGCTTGTTTGTTTGTTTTGTTGATTAGGTTCCTGTTAAAGGTGAGATCATATGGTATTTGTCTTTCACTGCCTGGCTTACTTCGCTTAGCATGATGCTCTCAAGTTCCATCCATGCTGTTGCATAGGGTATGAGCTCCTTCTTTCTTTCTGCTGCATAGAATTCCATTGTATAAATGTACCACAGTTTTTTGATCCATTCATTAACTGATGGGCATCTAGGTTGCTTCCAACACTTGCTATTGTAAATTGTGCTGCTATAAACATAGGGATGCATAGTTTCTTTTGGATTGGTGTTTCAGGGTTCTTAGGATAGAGTCCTAGCAATGGAATTGCTGGGTCAAAAGGTATATCCATTTTTAGTTTTTTTAGAAAATTCCATACTGTTTTCCATAGTGGTTGTACCAGTCTGCACTCCCACCAGCAGTGCACTAGTGTCCCCTTTTCTCCACAACCTCTCCAACACTTGCTGTTTGTTGCTTTGTTTATGAGGGCCATTCTGACTGGTGTCAAGTGGTATCTCATTGTGGTTTTAATTTGCATCTCTCTGATAGCTAGCGATATCGAGCATCTTTTCATGTGTCTCTGGATCCTCTGTATGTCCTCCTTGGAGAGGTGTCTGCCCAAGTCCTTTGCCCATTTTTTAATTGGGTTGCTTGTCTTCTTAGAGTGGAGTCATGTAAGTTCTTTGTATATTTTGGAGATTAAACCCTTATCTGAGATATCATTGGCAAATATGTTTTCCCACACAGTCGGTTCTCTTTTTATTTTAATACTGTTTTCCTTGGCCATGCAGAAGCTTTTTATTTTGATGAGATCCCATTTGTTTATTCTTTCCTTTATGTCCCTTGCTTTAGGGGACATATCAGTAAAAATGTTGCTGCGTGTAATATCTGAGATTTTCCTGCCTATGTTCTCTTCTAGGACTTTAATGGTGTTACGGCTTATGTTTAAGTCTTTTATCCACCTTGAATTTATTTTTGTGTATGGTGTAAGTTGGTGCTCGAGTTTCATTTTCTTGCATGAAGCTGTCCAGTTCTTCCAACACCACTTGTTGAAGAGGCTATTTTTACTCCATTTTATGTTGCTGCCCCCTTTGTCGAATATTAATTGACTATAGAGACTAGGGTTTATTTCTGGGCTCTCTATTCTATTCCACTGGTCCACGTGCCTGTTTTTATGCCAGTACCAGGCTGTTTTGACTACAGTGGCCTTGTAATACATTTTGGTATCAGGTATTGTGATCCCTCCTGTTTTGCTCTTCTTTCTCAAGATTGCTGCCGCTATTTTGGGTCGTTTATTGTTCCATATAAATTTTTGAAGCGTTTGTTCTATATCTGTGAAATATTCCATTGGTACTTTAATAGGTATTGCATTGAATCTGTAGATTGCTTTGGGAAGTATGGACATTTTGATGATGTTAATTCTTCCTATCCATGAACACGGTATGTGTTTCCATTTATTTGTGTCTTCCTTGATTTCTTTCTTCAGTGTTGTGTAGTTTTCTGCATACAGGTCTTTTACCTCCTTGGTTAGGTTTATTCCTAGGTACTTTATTTTTCTTTTTGCTATATCAAATGGTATTTTTTTCTTGATTTCTGCTTCTGTTGTTTCATTGTTGGTATACAAAAATGCCTTTGATTTCTGGATATTGACTTTGTATCCGGCTGTTTGGCTAAATTCATTTATTAGGTCGAGCAGTTTTTTGGCCGAGACTATAGGATTTTCTATGTATACTAACATGTCATCTGCAAACAATGATAGTTTTGTTTCCTCCTTTCCAAGTTGGATGCCTTTTATTTCCTTTTCTTGTCTAATCGCTGTGGCTAATACTTCCAATACTATGTTGAATAGAAGTGGAGAGAGTGGACAGCCTTGTCTTGTTCCTGATTTTAGTGGAAAAGATTTTAGTCTTTGCCCGTTGAGTATGATGCTGGCTGTAGGTTTCTCATATATAGCCTTTATTATGTTGAGGAATGCTCCCTCTATTCCCACTTTGCTGAGTGTTTTTATCATAAATGGGTGCTGTACCTTATCAAATGCTTTTTCCGCATCTATTGATATGATCATGTGATTTTTGTCTTTGCTTTTGCTTATGTGATGAATTACATTTACTGATTTGCAAATGTTGAACCATCCTTGCATCCCTGGGATGAATCCCACTTGGTCGTGGTGTATGATCTTTTTAATGTGTTGTTGGATGTGGTTTGCCAATATTTTGTTGAGGATTTTAGCATCTATGTTCATCAGCGATATTGGCCTGAAGTTCTCCTTCTTTGTTGTGTCTTTATCTCGTTTTGGGATTAGGATGATGCTGGCTTCATAAAAAGAGTTTGGGAGTCTTCCATCTTTTTGGATTTTTTGGAATAGTCTGTGGAGAATAGGGGTTAGCTCTTCCTTAAATGTTTTGTAGAATTCTCCTGTGAAGCCATCTGGTCTAGGGCTTTTGTGCGTCGGGAGTGTTTTGATTACTGATTCAATTTCACCAGCTGTTATTGGTCTGTTCAGGCTTTCTGTTTCTTTTTCATTGAGTTTTGGAAGGTTATATTTTTCCAGAAACCTGTCCATTTCACCTAGGTTTTCAAATTTCTTGGCATACAGTTCTTCATAGTAATTTCTTACAATCCTTTGTATTTCTGCGGTGTTGGTTGTAATATCTCCTCTTTCATTTCTGATTGTGTTTATTTGAGTCCTCTCTCTTTTTTTCTTGATGAGCCTGCTTAAAGGCTTGTCGATTTTGTTGATCTTTTCAAAGAACCAACTCCTGGATTCATTGATCTTTAGGATTGTGCTTTTAGTCTCTATGTCATTTAATTTTGCTCTTATCTTGGTTATTTCTTTCCTTCTACTTGCTCTGGGCTGTCTTTGTTGTTGTTCCTCGAGTTCTTGTAGGCGAAGGGTTAGGTTGTTTGTTTGAGATGTTTCTGTCTTTTTTAGATAGGCCTGTATCGCTATAAGCTTCCCTCTGAGGACTGCCTTTGCTGTGTCCCATAAGTTTTGGGTCGATGTGAGTTCATTATTGTTTGTTTCCAGAAACTTTTTGATTTCCTCCCTAATTTCATTCTTGACCCATTCATTGTTTAATAGCATGCTATTCAATCTCCATGATTTTGAGGGTTTTGGGTTTTTCTCCTTGGGGTTGGTTTCTAGTTTCAGTCCCTTGTGGTCAGAGAAAATGCTTGGTATGATTTCAATTTTCTTGAATTTGTTGAGGCTTGATTTGTGTCCTATCATGTGGTCTATCTTTGAAAATGTTCCATGTAATTGCACTTCTTTTAAAACTTTTAGTGGTTGACAGAGTTTGCTATACACATTTGTAAGTGATCTACTTACCTTAAAATAACGCTATAGTGCTCCATATTTGCTGCCAAAAGCTTATAATAGAGTATTGCCAATTCTTTTGTGCCATCACTTATGGCATTGTTATTACTTATTTTTTTATCTATATGGTAGCAATCCCCCAGTGCCTTCTTACTATCATTACTTTAAACAGTAATGTTTTACTTAGATCAATTAAGGAAAAGAAAATTAAAAGTTTTTAGTTTACCGCCATATATTTTTTCTTCACTGGTCTTCTTTTCTTTTTGTAGGTTTGAGTTTCTGGCCCATATAACTTTCCTTTGCCTGGAGAACTTGGAACATTTCTTGCAGGACAGGCCAGTTTATGGCTCCAGGGACATTTGTTTCATCAGTCATGGATCTCTGCTGTGACTCTCAAGTCACCTTCCTCTTCAAATTCTGGAGTGGCATTTTGCCCTGTGAACTCAATTCTCTGGCCAGTCCAAGGAAAGTCTTTGATTTTCAGTATATTCAACATTTTTATTCTTGTAAGGAGAGGTGTAATAAATTCCAAGCTCATTACGTGTTGGAACTAAAACAAGAAGTCCATGTAATTTCATTTTAAATAAGAGAAAAAAGGACAATAAATATGCAATAATACTTCTTTACGATCGTACTTTTGCAAGTACTGTATTATAGTACTTTCTATATTACCTACTTATCTTTACCGGTGTTCTGTTTTTTTCCAATAAATTCAAATTGCTATCTTGCGTCTCTTAATTTCAACTTGAACTTCTTTCTGTATTTCTTTTTTTAATATATTTTATTAATTATGCTATTAAAGTTGTCCTATTTCTCCCCCATTGTTCCCCTCCACCCTGCACACCCCTCCCACCCACATTTCTCCCTTTTAGTTCATGTCCATGTATCATAACTTCTTTAGCTTCTACATTTCCCACACTATTCTTGCCCCCCCCCCCATCTATTTTCTATCTACCATCTATGCTACTTATTCTCCATACCTTTTTCCCCGCTCTCCTCCTCCCACTCCCCTGTTGCTAACCTTCCATGTGATCTCCATTTCTGTGGTTCTGTTCCTGTTCTAGCTGTTTGCTTAGTTTGCTTTTGTTTTAGGTGTGGTCGTTAATATCCGTCAGTTTGCTGTCTTTTTACTGTCATATTTTTGATCTTCTTTTTCTTATGTAAGTCCCTTTAACATTTCATATAATAGGGCTTGGTGATGATGAACCCCTTTAGCTTGACCTTGTCTGAGGAGCACTTTATCTTCCCTTCCATTCTAAATGAAAGCTTTGCTGGATAGAGCAATCTTGGATGTAGGTCCTTGCCTTTCGTGACTTCAAATACTTTTTTCCAGTCCCTTCTGGCCTGGAAGGTCTCTTTTGAGAAATCAGCTGACAGTCTGATGGCAACTCCTTTGTAGGTGACTGTCCCCTTATCCCTTGCTGCTTCTAGAATTCTCTGCTTCATTTTCATCTTGGCTAATGTAATTACAATGTGCCTTGGTGTGTTCCTCCTTGGGTCCAATTTCTTTGGGACTCTCTGAGCTTCCTGGACTTCCTGGTAGTCTATTTCCTTTGCCAGATTGGGGAAGTTCTCTTTTATTATTTGTTCAAATAAGTTTTCTACTTGTTGCTCTGCTTCTTCCCCTTCTGGGACCCCTATAATTCATATGTTGGGACGTTTAACGATGTCCTGGAGGTTCCTAAGCCTCTCCTCATTTTTTTGAATTCTTGTTTCCTCCTTCTTTTCTGTTTGATTGTTTGTTTCGTCTTTCTGGTCCACTCTATTGATTTGAGTCCCAGTTTTCCTCCCACCTCTATTGGTTCCTCATGCATTTTCCTTCATTTCACATATTGTAGCCTTCATTTTTTCATCTAATTTGTGAGCAAAATCAACCAATTCTGTGAAAATCCCGATCACCAGGGCTTTGAACTGTGCATTTGATAGGTTGGCTATCTCTTCGTCGCTTAGATAAATTGGCTGTGGGGTTTGATTTGTTCTCCCATTTGAGCCATTTTTCTTTTCTGGTCTGGCTGCAGCTGTTAGGTAGTGAGGGGCGGAGCCTTAGGTGTTCACCAAGGCGGGGCAGCCCAGTGGCTGGGTAGTGATGCTGTATGTGGGGGCGGGGTCTGAGAGGGAACAATAGTGCTTGCTCCACTCTCTCTCAGATTCCAGTACCTTCTGCTGCTTCCCCTTAGCCTGGATTATCTGTGTGTGAGTGTGGGCCCACCTGGTCAGCCAGCCGCCTTGCGCGGCCTCACCGGGTCTGCACCGTTGCCTCCCAGTGCTTGGGATCTGCCAGCCACTGCTGCCTGTGCCTCCAGGTCCTCCAACCTCCACTTTTTCCTGCTGTGACTCTGCCCCTCCTACTGGTCTGGATGAATGGTAGTTGGACTTCCGTACAGTTCAATTTTCTTTCAGTTTCGATTGTTTTCTTATTTCTAAATCTTTGTTGTCTTTAATTTTTGTTGTGCAAGGAGGCACAGTGTGTCCACCTATGCCTCCATCTTGGCCAGAAGTCTCACTAGAAAAAATCTTTCTGTATTTCTTACAAGGCAGCTGTGTTAGCAACAAACTCTTTGACAGTTAACTTGTCTTGTAATGCATTTATTTCAACTTATTTTTTAATTTTTTAAAATTATTTTATTTTTCAGTCACACCTAACATAATATTTTATATTAGTTTCAGGCGTACAACATAGTGACTATATATGTATATATACACACACATACACATATACACATATGTATATAATCTTATGCAGTGATAAGTTTTGTACCCATATGACACCACATATAGTTATTAAAGTATTATTGATTATATACCCTATGCTATACTTTACATACCCATGACTATTTTTATAACTGGCAATTTGCACATCTTAATTCCTTCCTTTTTTCATTCACTCCCCCAACACGCTTCCAATCTAGCAACCATCAAAATGTTCTCTGTATCTATGAATTTGTTTCTGTTTTGTTTGTTTGCCTTATTTTATTTTTTAGATTCCACATATAAGTAAACTTATGTGGTATTTTTCTTTTTCTGTCTGAATTATTTCACTTAGCACAGCACCCTCTAGTCCATCCATGTTACAGATGGCAAGATTTCATTATTTTATATGATTGAGTAATGTTTTATTGTATATATACACACATTTTTATTTTTCTATCAATTGACACTTAAGTTGCTTCCATAGCTTGGTAATTGCATTCAATAAATAATGCTCCAATGAACATAGAAATGCATTTTTTAAATTAGCATTTTGGGTTTCTTTGGATAAAGACTCAGAAGTGGATTTGATGGGTCCTTCTTTGTCTCTTGTTAGAGTCTATGTTTTAAAGTCTATTTTGTCTGATATAAGTCTTGCTATCCAGCTTTGAAAAAATTGTCATTTGCATGAAATATATTTTTTTCATCTGTGACTTTAAGGCTGTGTGTGTCTTTTGACCAGAAGTGGATCTCCTTATAGGCAGCACATGTATGGGTCTTGTTTCTTATCCATCTGGCCACCCTATATTTTTTTATTGGAGCATTGAATCCATTTACATTTAAAGTAATTATTGACAGGTATGTAGTTATTGCCATCTTATTACTCATATATTTAATTTTATTTTTCTCATCTTAAAGAAATCCCTTTAACATTTTTTGTAATACTGATTTGGTGGTGATGAACTCCTTTAGCTTTTTCTTGTCTGGGAAGCTCTTTATCCATCCTTCCATTCTAAATGACAGCCTTGCTAGGTAGAGTAATCTTGGTTGTTGGTCCTTGCTTTTTATCAATTTGAATATTTTGTGCCAATCCCTCTTGGCCTATAAAGTTTCTGTTGAGAAATCAGCTGACATTCTTATGCGAGCTCCCCTGCAAGTAGCTAACTGCTTTTCTTTGGCTGCTTTTAAGACTTTACTTTTTGTCTTTAACAGTTCACTTTTTAATGATGATGTGTCTTGGTGTGGGACTCTTTGGGTTCATCTTGTTTAGCACTCTGTGCTTCTTGGATTCATGTGCCTTTTCCTTCACCAGGTCAGGGAGATTTTGGTTATTATTTCTTCAAATAGGTTCTTGATCCCTTGCTCTCTTTCTTTTTTTTTTCTGGCACACTATGATGTTGATGTTGTTATGCTTCATCTTATCCTAGAGGTTTTTTAAACTGTTCTCATTTTTTAAAATTGTTTTTTTATCTTGCTGCTCTGTTTCCTGCTACCTTGTTTTCCAATTAATTGATTCAGTCATCTGCTTCAACTAATATACTGTTGGTACTCTCTAGAGTATTCTTCATTTTTGTTATCGTATTGATCATTTGTGACTTTTTAAAATGTTTTCTACCTCCATGTTTTTGTTTCTTTTCTCTTTGTTAAACTTCTCACTGAGTTCATCTAATCTTCCCCTAAGTTCCCTGGGCAACCTTATATCCAGTGTTTTGAACTCTGCATCTGATGGAGTGCTTGTCTCCCTTTTGTTTAGTACATTCTTTTTTTGAGCTTTGTTCTGTTTTTTTTTTTTTTTTTAATTTGAGATATGTTTCTTTTTCCCTCATTTTGGCTGCCTCCCTGTATTTGTTTCTATGTGTTAGTTAGAGCTTCTGTGTTTCTGTATCTTGATATAGTGAACTTAGGTAGTAGGTGTCCTGTTGGTCCACTGGCACAGTCTCTCTGGTCACCTGAGTTGGATGCTCCAGGTATTTTCCCTTACGTGGATTTTATATGTCCTCCTATTGTAGTTGAGTTTTGACTGCTGTCAGCATCAATGGGAGGGATTGACCCTCAGGCTGATCCACTGTGGTGACTGGCTCTGACAACAGTGGAGGGACTTTTTTACAGGAGTTCATTCCACAGAGGTGGAGTTGCTTTAGCTGGGCTCAGGTGCCTACTGAGTTTGGCCTTTGAATGTGTCATTTGTGGAGGTGGTTAGGTGGTACTGTGGTGTGGTCTGAAGCTGACCATAGGTGTGCTGATTCTTGGGTATCCTGGGAGGGGCTACGGTGCAGGCAAAGGTCACCCAATGTATGTACCCTATCTGGGCCCACCTGGTATGAGCTACAAAGTGATCTGCAGATGGTTACCACTTTTACTTGGCTGGTAGGTTCCTGAAAGAGGCTTAGCCATGCACTGAGGCTGGTTGCCATCAGTGCAGGGCTTGGGACTACTTTGCAAGAGGGATGGAGTGCACAGAAGCAGACACTGCTTTCTTTGGGTCTGTGAATCTTTGAAAGATTTTAGGAAAGTCTGAAGCATGAGCCAACATGGAATAATTTTGATGTGGTTGAGGAAGGAGGTAACACAACATTTACCTAAATTGTCATCTTGATGGGAAAAAAAATCACCTTCATTTTTGAAAGGTAGTTTTTCTCTATCTAAAATTCTTAGCTGAATTTATTTTTTACTTTAGCAGGTTTACTATGATAGTCATCTCCCTCTGGCTTTGATTGTTTGTGATAAGCCAGCTGTTAATCATACTGGGCTTAGCTTTTCTATGATTAATCACTTCTAAAATTTTATTTCTTTCAGAATTTTCTATTTTTCCCCACCAACAGTTTATTTTTGTTGTATCTTAGTGTGGACCTCTTTGCCTTTATTCTACTTAGACTTTGTTGAACTTTTTGGATGTGTAGATTAATGCTTTTTCATCAAGTGTGAAAGTTTTTCAGCTATTATTTCTTTAAATATTTTTTGTACACCCTTCTCAGTTTTACCTCTTTTTCTGTCACTTCCATTATACATATGTTGATGCATTTAATGGTGTCCCACATTTCTCTGAGGTTCTGTTCTTTTATATTTGTTTGTTTCAAATTGCATAATTTCTGTTGCTCTATAGTCAAGTTCACTTATTTTCTCTACCAGTTTAAATCTAGGACCTATGCACCCCAATGTTCATAGCAGCACAATTTACAATAGCTAAGTGCTGAAAGCAACTTGAGTGCCCATCAGTAAATGGGAGGATCAAAAAACTGTGGTACATTTACACAATGGAATACTATGCAGCAGAGAGAAAGAAGGAGCTCCTACCCTTCGCAACAGCATGGATGGAACTGGAGAGCATTATGCTAAGTGAAATAAGCCAGGTGGTGAGGGCCAAATACCAAATGATCTTACCTTTAACTGGAACATAATCAACAAAAGAAAAAAGGAAGCAAAATATAACCACAGACATTGAAATTAAGAACAAACTGATAGTAACCAGAGGGGAGGTGGGTGGGGAGAATGGGCGGAAGGGTTTTCAGGAACTATTATAAAGGACAAATAGATAAAAGTAAGGGGGAGGGTGGAAGCAAGGGAGGGAGGTGGGTTTGGCTGGAGTGGGGGCGAGTGGTGGGGAGAAAATGAAGACAAGTATAATTGAACAACAATAAAATAATTTTAAAAAGTCTACTGTTTAGTGCCTATAATGAAGTTTTCATTTTTGTTATCATTAATGTTCAACTACAAAATTTCCATTTGGTTCTTTTATCATAACTGCTATCTTTTTATTTGCATTTTCTATTTGATAAAAACTTTTCATCATATCTTCTTTAACTTTTAGACATGATTTTCTTTAGTTCTTTCAACATAGTGTAATTGCTAATCTCAAAATCATTTTTGCTGTCAGCTGTTTAAAAAACTATGTATGGGCTACCTTTTCTGTGTCTTTGTATGTTATGTAATTTTTTATTGAAAAGTGGACATATTCGCTAATATATTGTAGTAACACTGGTTATTAATCCCCCCTGGAAGCAATGATGTCATTTTTGTTTGATCATTTGCTTATATGTTTAGTGAATTTACTAAACAAATTCTCTGAAATCTATTCCCCTCTGTTGTGTGTAGCCTCATATCTTTGCTGACATTTTAAAAAATTGTTTATATCTTTTAGTTGCTACAATCCCTGTTGTCAGCATAAACCATTTTGATCAGGGGCTGTGTTTGAGTCGCTTTAGTCAGTTAGACTTTTATCCTTTACCACTGAATCTGTGTGCTTGGCCTGGAGGCTGTGTCACAGTTTAAGGAGTTTACAGTTCTTTCCACATGTTCAGTGAGAGACTGGCAGTTTAAATGTTCCCTCTCTGATCACACTTGACAGGGCACATTTTTATGCATGGCCCCTACCCATGAAGTTTTCCATGCTCCGTTCTAAATAAATTCATTTCCCTTCTAGCCTTCTCCTCCATGAGGCAGAAGCTCTGTGTTTTTCACCGTAGCTGGGGGTGGGGACGGAGGCTCATTTCTCCTAGAGTCATGGCTTAGTTCAACAAAGGGCACTAGAATGGAGGTTAGCTCTTATCTTCCTGGCTTGCTCATTGGATATGGAGCGTTTATTCTACAGGTGAACTGATGTCTGGGCTCCAGTATTCCTGGACTCTCTCTGCCTGAAGTAGAGCTTCCTTTGTACAAGTAGGGGTTGGATAAAGAAAGAGAGTTTTAGGTTTCTTAGCTCCTTCTACCTAGAATATTGTTTGCTACATGGAGTTAGGAGGCATGAGAAACATAGTGAAACTATAGCCTTATACTGAGAGCTGGAGGGAGATGGAGCCCCGAACATCTTGGTTGTATGTGCGCAGAGCAGTGATTCCACAAGTCTGAGCTGATGCAGAATGTGGGGAAAGGGAGCAAATAATGATCCAAAGGCCAT
Organism: Glossophaga mutica; assembly: GCA_039655065.1. Taxonomy (NCBI): domain Eukaryota; kingdom Metazoa; phylum Chordata; class Mammalia; order Chiroptera; family Phyllostomidae; genus Glossophaga; species Glossophaga mutica. The sequence continues at coordinate 85,038,828 of CM077304.1, forward strand.
AGACCCTCACTGTTCTTACTGAGATTTACTATATTTTCTTGTGTGAATGTTTCTCTATATCATTTATGCCCTTAGGATAATACCTAGATGCTAAATTATTTCTTTAAATGTCCTTCTGTGGTTAAATGGCTGATTGTACAACAGAGGCTCTGTCAAGTTTATTACTCTGCTATTACCAAGTTGGATGTTTTCTAGTACTTCTTTTCTAGTTTATTAATATGTTGTTTTGCCTTATTTAGTCTGAGTCTAAATTCACTTACTGATTTCTTAATTTCGATTATTATAATTTCTATTTCTAGAGCAGTGCTGCCCAGTAGAAATTTCTGGGATGGTGAAAATATAGTCTGTATTGTTTAACATGGTAGCCACCCATCATATGTAACTTGGAGCTCTTGAAATTTAGCTAATAGAACAAAGGAACTAGTTTTCAATATGATTTAGCTTCAGATAATTTGAATTTAAATAACCATGGGAAGTTCATGATTAACATATTAAAGCACAGTTCTAGAACTGACTTTTAGTAATGAATTCTAAATCTCTGCTGAAATTCTTCATGTGTTTCTCTATTGTATTGAATATAATATAGCTATTTTAAAGACTATCTAAATCATCCTTGGTCCCTTCCTTTTGCCAATGATATTCTTTGTTTCTTAGATATTGGTTCTCATTTTTATCATGATGAGTAACATTTTATTAACTGAATTAGAATTATTTAGATTTATTAGATTAGATTTATTAGGTTAGAATTATGGATGTAAAATTGTAGAAGCTCTAGATGCTATTATTATCCACTAAAAATACTGGAATTTTCATTATGAAAGCCGATCCCTTCCTTCAGTACAAAAGATATTGATTTTATTATTGGCTCTATAACTTCCTAACTCTGTAGCCCTATGCAAATCATGCAAACCCTCAAATCTGAACCTCAGTTTTCTCATCGATAAATAGGCCTAATATTCATCTTGTATAAAACAAAGGCTGTGAAGGTGAACGACAAATTTCTGAAAATTTTATGAAGTCTTCGAGGTAATAGAACTGTGAAATTCATATTAACCATTCATTCTGCATATATTCAGCTATATTTTTACAGGTTGCTTGAAAACAAACACATCATTTTGTTGAGTAGAACTTGTTCTTATGTTTACAAACAAGTTGCTTTGCATTTGTAAATATAATTTTTTCTGAGTGGCCCCATGATAAAAAACATTATATGACTTCTAAAGGTAATGGATGGTTATAAAATAGGCTACTAGTTAATGGTTCTGTCATTATAAAGTGGGAACAAATTTAATACTTTGAGTTTGACTCCTCATGAGATTTAACAAAGGTAGAAGAGTCTAAATGCTAGCAAGAATCCTAGGCCACAGTGAAAATTTTCTGGTACACTTTGAAATCTCAAGTCATTAAGAGAGCAAACTTTAGAAGAGCCAATGACATCATTTTTGTTTATTCTTCTCAGAAAGTAAAAGTCTTAATTTTTAATGGATATGCACTTTCTTTATTCCTACCATTCCACTGCAGTACAAAATAAAGATTATTCTACTATCTTGTGTTTTATGAAGAATAAAAAAAATTCCCTTGTTCTTAAAACATTATCTTTCTGTAAACAGAATGTTTAACTTGATACTGTTCCAAATAATTTCTGAATATCTAGATAAGATTAAAGGCATTTGCTTTGCCAAGCACATGCATTACTCTTCTCTTTTTATTTTATTCTCTGTCACTTAAGCCAAGAGTTTTTTATTACCCACTCAAAAACTGTTGAATTTCTGCCCTAAATTCCAGCAACCCTTGGAATGCTTTGATATCATGTAGTATCTGAATAGAACAATCTTATCTACAGTATAAAAAAGTTTTCATTGTAAAATAATTTTTAACTTTCAAAAACAACATTATTTTCAAAATCAAGTGTCTATCACAAGATACATTCTTTTCAAGTTATATTCTGACAAGTAACTGATGCCTGACCATCCATTGCTCTTCAAAAGAAAAAAATGTTTTCCTATAACACTGACTGCCAAGTTAAAAATATCTTAAAAAATCTGGTTAAAGGCTAATTTCCTTTCCTGTCTCCTCCAGAGTGTGTTTAATAGGCTTGATTTGGATAATGACACCCAGCAGTCAGGGAAGACAGAAACAGCCCCCTTCATTATTCTCTAGGATACTTAAGGCTGACTGGAGTCTTGATGCAGGAACAAAAACACATCAAGGTCACACTCAATCTTCCTCCCGATTATCCAATCTCTTTAGAGTAAACTATGGTGCTTCCTCTCTTGTCATAAAGATAACTGAGGTATTAAAACATGTTGATTTCATAAAGCCTAAACCAAAATAGCTGTGTATAGATGTAGATCTGCAATGGGCAGTGTTTCTATAACATTGGATAAATACACCAGACGTTCTATGCAACTTCTTTTGACAGCTGTTTAATTACTTCATTAATTTCAGCTTCAGAAAAACTGATAAAAAGGAACAAAACAAAAACAAACAACAAAAACACTATTAGAATGGTATGCCTCTGTGTTACAACTTTGCAGTATGACAAGAAGTTGCAGAAGTCATACAGTTCTCAGAGAAATGTGCAAATCAAATGACATTACAAATATCACAGCAAAAATTAATTTAAATATTCTCCAACTGTATTTACTGGGACTGGAAAGATTCATTTCTTTCAGCTATTATTTCTAATGCTGCTAAAGAGATGCTTTTGGGCAAACACTTATCAGACTTATTAAATCAGCATTACAGATACATGCCAAGGGACCAGAAGAAGCTATAATTTCAACCCATTTATTTTTCATATGAGTTTTTTAATCAGATTTGATAGATGGCCACATTTTTAAAGATAGGTGGCCATTTATACATGGCATTGATTAACCCAGGAAAGTGATACAAATATACTCAAAAGCATAATGAAGTTTTAGTGAGAAGTGGTATATGTAAGTGCATATAGGAATATATGAAATGGGACTACTTTATGCCTGACACAGACCATCTCTTCAAAGTGACATATGGACATTAATGCTGGATTCACACTATGGAGGATGGCACAATGGAGAATGTCCTAAACCAGGACTTGTCAACCTTCCTACTGTTAACATTCTGGGTTGGACAATTTATTGGAAAGGGCTGTTCTCTGTATTCTTGGATGCATAGCAGCATCGCTGGCCTCTACCCATTAGATACCAGTAACGTCCATGCTCACTTGTGATGATCAAAAATGTCTCCAGACATTGCCAAATGTTTCTTAAGGAAAAAATTGCCACTGGTTACAAACCACTGGAATGGAAGAAGTTAGGGGAATAAAAACACTTTAATGTAACATTATATCATATCACATCTAGGGAAGCTGTGGAATTTTTTTTGTCACTTTTATGTTTCCTGGCCACACCATATCGATAGCAATACTCCAAACTTCAGTCTCTCAATGTATACTTTCTTGACTCTTAGGAAGCCTAGTTCCTTATTTCCTCTGCAATTTCCCTGAGTAATTTCTTGTAGGAGTCCTTGAAGAGGCAAAATTCTGACATGAACGGAGCTATTTCTTGTGGCTCCAGAGCGCTTCTGGTCCAGTGTTCATTCCTCTGATCATCCCTGGCCTCTGTTACTCAAGAGTTCATGCAATTGCCGAAACTGCACAGATCATCTACGTTTTCCATGTGGACATCAGAAAAAAATGTTATTTCTTTACATGACTAGTCTTTTCAAACTTTTTTTTTCATAGCAGGTAGTTGAGCCCCTGGTAGATTCTTCTTTTATTCTACATCATTATCTTTCTCAAAGCAAACGAGCCTTCCAAAGGGCAATTTTAGGGATTGTGAGGCCTAGTTTCATGTTTCCACTGAAAACATTATTGCTCTTTTCCAACTCAAGTTCTGCTGCTCTATCTTATACACACTCTGACTTATTTTTACTTGGATATTTTTTCATAGAGTCCATTGTCCCACACGTATTAAGATCTACTACTGGAATTCTATTTCTACCAGAACATTCCAAAGCAGTTAAAATGCTTGTTGATCAAATTATGATGGTTAGAAGTTGGCTTTTCCCAGGAGTAGAGAAGGAACCTACACAGACTAGTGAGGTTTAACTTTCAATTCCACCTAATATAGCTTTACATCTGACAGAGCCTTAAATATTCTGTTGTATTTTTATTTTATATAAAATATGTAACATCATCCCTGACTGGTGTGGCTCAGTGGATTGAGTACTGACCTGTGAAGCAAAGTGTCACTGGTTAGATTCCCAGCCAGGGCACATGCCTGGGTTGTGGGCCAGGTCCCTAGTAGGGGGGCGTGCACAAGAGGCAACCACACATTGATGTTTTTCTTTCTCTCCCTTTCTAACTCTCTAAAAATAAATAAATAAAATCTTTAAAAAAATAAAATGAACTAAAATGTATAATATAAAGTTAGTAACTTAAATGTTTTTATTTGTTATAATAGTTTTATTTAAAGATTTTATTTATTTTCTTTAGAGAGGGGAAGGGAAGGAAAAGGAGAAGGAGAGAAACATCAATCTGTGTTTGCCTTTCACATGCCTCCAGCAGGATGCTGGGGATCTAGCCTGCAACCTAGGCATGTACCCTGACTGGGAATTGAACCAGCGATCCCTTGGTCTGCAGACCAGCACTCAATCCACTGAGCCACACCAACCAGGGCTGTTATAATAGTCTTGATGGAATATTACAGATATGGCTATTATCCCCTAATTAATATATGAGTGTTATTTTAAAAATTCCAGTTTTTAACTTGACATATTTCTAAATTTACCTAATAGAAGTCATAGATGAAGGACAGAAGAATACAGGCAATCTCTACTTTGTGTGGTATGGTGTTAACTAAAACTTGTGTTTGTCAGAACTGTGTCCTCACTTTGCACAGTTTCATGGTAACTGAGGAACTGTGCACATTGAGAACACAGTTTTAGTATGCATGTTTTACTGGTAATGCGGTACCATACAAAATGAGGACTGCCTGTATTGAACATGAATAAGGAAGGAGAACTCGTCTGGTACATATTAAAATACATGCTACAGCATTAGAAATGTAATACAATAGTCCCCACACAATAATATATAACTAGTGCTGCAAAAGAAATTATACAGGTGAATTCTAGTAAACATTCAAATTTAGTTTAAAGAAATTGGTTTTCTTTTGTTTTGGATCTGAATCTTTCATATTGTCATAATCAATTTTACACTTGACCCTCTTTCATTTAATCACTTAATTCATATATTTATTTATTTATAATATAATAAATACTAATGCAATTGTCACTCAAGCCAAGAATGTAGAGTACAAAATCTTATATAAATGTTCCTCACCTACCACTCTTTCAATAGACAGTTGTAATGATAATGTTTTTTGTCATTCTTTTAAATTGTCATTATTTTGGGGTCCATATAATATATATCTAAGTATTGTTTTATTTAGTTATGGGTTGTTTTGGAATTGAAAAAAAGATACCTTATGTAGTCTCTGGACTTGCTTTTTCACTTAACATTATATTATTATTACTATATTAATAATTATGCAGCTGTAGCACATTTACTTCCACTACTATTTAATTTCTGCTGTGTAAAAAGGAGCAATTCATTTACCCACTCGCTAGTTGATGGACATTGGATCATTACTATTTTTTTTTAAGATTTTTTAAAATTTATTTATCATTAGAGGGGAAGGGAAGGAGAGAGGGAGAGAAATATCAATGTATGGTTGCCTCTTGTGCATCCCCTACTGGGAACTGTCCTGCAACCCAGGCATGTGCCCTGACTGGGAATCGAACTGCAATCCTTTGGTTCACAGGCTCGCGCTCAATCCACTGAGCTACACCAGCCAGTGGAAGAATACCATCCACTATTTGTGTGTGTGTGTGTGTGTGTAAAGAATATGGCTTCCATGAAGCTATGGATATTCATACATACTCTTCCTGGTGTACATATGTAACGTAAGAATTTATTATAAAGTCGAGGTCCTCATTTAGGGTGGTTTCTGTGACTGTTACAATATAGGGGTTTGAATTTATTTTTTGTACCCATATGGAGCTAATTTTTCCACTCCATTACTAAACAGTTCTTTCCCCCTGTGATCTTCCTATTTCCCAGTCTTTCTCTGAAAGAGGCCTCTTTGCATACTTTAAAAGCTGCTGCTTGAGAGTCTGATTTTTGATCAGAGTGCACCTAGGTGCTTACTGAGATTCTAAAATTTGTATGCCACCACAAAAGAACCCAAATAACTAAAGTCATCTTGAAAAAGAATAACAAAAATGGAAGCATGACACGACCAGATTTCAAACTATAGTACTAAGTTATAGTAATCAAGACAGTATGGTAATGGCATAAAAACAGACACATAGATCAGTGGAATAGAATACGGAGTTCAGAAATAAACCCATGCATAGGCATTTAATTAATTTTCTACAAACAAGCCAAGAATATGCAATGGGAAAGTACAGTTTCTTCAATAAATGGTAGGAAAACTGAATATTTACCTGCAAAAGAATGTAACTGGAACACTACCTTACATCATAACAAAAATAAACTCAAACTGGATTAAAATCTTGAGTGTAAAACCTGAAACCACAAAAATTATAGATGAAAACCTAGGGGATAAGCTCTTTGATGTCTGTCTTGGCAATCATTTTTCATATTTGACAGCAAAAGCAAAGTCAACAAAAGAATAAATAAACAAGTGGGGCTACACTAAATAAAAAAAAGCTCTGCACAACAAAAGAAATTGTCAAAACAAAATGAAAAGGCAACTACAAAATTTAAGAAACTGTATCTGATAAGAGGTTGCTATCTAAGTATATAAAGGACTCATTCAACTCAAAAATAAAATAACATCATGGCTAACAATAAAAAAATACTGTCCAATTAAAAAAATGGGCAGGAAACAAAATTGACATTTTTTCAAAGAAGACATATAGGTGGGTGACAAGTACATGAAAAAATGCTCAATGTCACTAATCTCCAAGTAAATGCACCTAAAATCCACAATGACATATCACCTCCACCTGTTAGAATAGCTATCATCAAAAAACAAGATATAACAGTTGGAGATCGAAGATGGTGGAGGAGTATTTCTACTTCCACTAAGTGGAAGCTACACAAACCTCCTTCCAGGACCAATCTGGAATTACAGCTACATTGTGAAGAAATCATCCTGAATAACCATCTGAACACTAGCTGGAGAGGGACCTTACAACCAAAGACAGACAGAAGGGACCATTTCACCACAACAAGACTTGTAGGGAATGCAGATGAGGTGTGAGGGGGATGGCTGGGCTCCCATGGATGGCAGCTAAAGTGCTGGAGATATATTTCAATGGCTGGGTGGGGGAGTACTCCTGAGATATGGATATCTTATGTATACTCCATAAGACATGGAGTCTGAACCCCAAGCTTCCTAGCCTACAGAATCAGAGCTGTAAAGGAATCCAGATAACATCCACCTGTGAAAAGCAGCAGGGTTTCTGTCTGCCAGTAAGAGATGGCTGGAGACACAGAGCACCTCTTAAAGGGCTAACATACAAAATTTCACTTGCAACCACTTACCCTGGGTCAGGGCAGGGGGAGAACAGACTGGATTAGAGATGCTTGAGAAGAGTCTGGGTTGATATATCAGGAGAGAGAATTGAAGGACCAGCCACCAGGATCCCTGTGCTGAGTCATCCCCCATACTGCAAAAGTCATCTCCATTTGGAGAGGCAGAGCACTCCTCTCCAAATGGCATCAGCCTGAGGGTAAGCATAGCCCCACCTGCAGGAATTACTCTGCACTACTCTGTGGAGCTTAAGCCAAGCTGCTGATTACAGCTTGTTAGTTTCAAACTGATCAATTTAACAACTGATTAGCTTAAAAACTAAGGGAGAAAATACGAAGAAGCAGCCAAAGTGGGAAGACAAAGAAACAGAACCAAATGAAAGATCAAGAAAATTGTTAAGAAGAAAAACGAGATGAAATGGAGGAAAGCAGTTTATCAGATAGAGTTTAGAGTAGTGATTATATAAAGTACTGACTCAACAGCATGAAAAAAGACATACAAGCCATAAAAAAGGAGAAGTCTCAAATAAAGAATGCTATATCTGAAATAAGTAATGCACTGGAAGAAATAAATAGTAGGTTAGATGAAGCCAAGGATCAAATCATTGATTTGGAAGACAAGGTAGGAAAAAGCACCCAGGCAAAGCAGCAAAAACAAAAAAAGAATTAAAAAAAAATTAGGACAGCTTAAGAAACATTTTGGACACCATTAAATGGAACAACATCCACATCATGGGAATACCAGAAGGAGAAGAAAGCAAGAAAGGGATGGAGAACCAATTTGAAGAAATAATAACCAAATACTTCCCTAATCTGTGGAAGAAAAAAAAAACACACAATTTCAGGAAGCTCAGAGGGTCCTAAACAAGTTGGACCCAATGAGGTATACACCGAGACACAGCATAATTAAAATGACAATGCTTAAATAGAAGGAGAGAATCCTAAAAGCTGCAAGAGAAAAGCAGGGAGCTACCTATAAGGGAGCACAAATTAGATTGTCATCAGATTACTCAATAGAAACATTTCAGGCCAAAAATCAGTGGCATGAAATATTCAAGGTGACAAAAAGCCAGGACCTTCAACCAAGGCTAATTTACCCAGCAAGGCTATCATTTAAAATTCAAGGAGAAAAAAGGAGCTTCTAAGACAAGAACAAGCTAAAACAGCTTGTTAACACCAAACCAGTACTGCAACAAATGTTAAAGGGCTTGCTTTAAATAGAAGAAGAAAAAGAGGAAGAGAAAAAACAGAGGAAAATAGTCTGCCAATAAAATGGCACTACATACATATCTATCAATGATTATCTTAAATGTAAATGGTTTAAATGCTCCAACCAAAAGACATGGGTACCTGAATAAGTCAGAACAAGACCCATATATCATGCTGCCTCCAAGAGACCCATCTCAGATTTAAAGATACACATAGACTAAAAGTAAAGGGTTGGAAAAACATTTCATGCAAATGGAAAAGAAAAAAAAGTCCGCGTACCAGTACAAAATACACTTTAAAACTAAAGCTATAGTAAGAGACAGACAAGGATACTATATAATGATATAGGGAACAATTCAACAAGAGGATATAACCCTAGTAAACCTTTATGTACCCAACAAAGGAGCACCTAAATATGTAAAGCAAATCTTGATGGGCGTAAAGAGAGAGATCGTCAGAAATACAGTTAGAGTAGGGGCTTTTAATACCCCATAGGCATCAATGGAAAGGTCTTCCAGACAGAAAATCAACAAGGAGATAGAAGCCTTCAATGACACACTTGATCAGATGAATTTAATTGATATCTTCAGAGAGTTTTCACCCCAAAACAGCAGAACATTCATACTTTTCAAGTGCACATGGAACATTTTTTAGACAGATCACATGTTAGGAGAAAAAACAAGTCTCAATAAAATTAAGATTGAAATCACACCAAGCATCTTCTCTGAACACAGTCCTATGACACTAGAAATCAATTACAACAGAAACACTGAAAAATTCACAAAGACATGTAAACTAAATAACATTTTATTAAACAATGAATGGTCAACAAGAAGATCAAGGAAGAAATCAAAAGATACTTGTAACAAATGAAAATGAGGACACAAAAATCCAAACTCTGTGGGACTTGGGAAAGCAATCCTAACAGGGAAATTTGTAGCATTACAGGCCTATCTCAAAAAACAAGAAAAAAGCTCAAATAAACAATTGAACTTCACACTTAAAGGAACTTGAGAAAGAACAACAAACAAAGCCCCAAGTGAGTAGAAGAAATAAAATAATAACATCAAGGCAGGAAAAAATGAAATAGAGTCTTAAAAAATGATAGAAAAGATCAATGATACAAAAACTGATTCTTTGAAAAGAGTTGACAAACCTTTAACCACACTCATCAAGAAAATCAGAAAAAAGACCAAATAAATAAAATCAGAAATGAAAGAGGAGAAATAACAACTGACACCAAAGAAATACAAAGAACTATAAGAAAATGTTATGAATAATTATATGCCAACAAATTGCACAACATGGATGAAATGGATAAATTCCTAGAAATATAGTATTCCAAAGCTAAATTAGGAAGAATCAGAGAAACTGAATAGACAGATTACACCTAGTGAAATTGAAGCAGTAATCAAAAACTCCCAACCACCAAAAGCCATGGATCAGATGGCTTCACATGTGAATTTTAACAAATATTCCAGGAAGAACTAACATCACTCCTCAAACTATTTCATAAAATTCAAGAGGAGGAAATGCTCCCAAACTCATTTTGCAGGGCCAGGATTATCCTAATTCCAAAACCAGATAAAGATACGACAATGAAAGAAAATTATATGCCAATATCCCTGAAGAATATGGATGCTAAAATCCTCAACAACACATTAGCAAACAGAATACAACAAATCATCAAAAAGATAATACACTATGACCAAGTGGGATTTATTCTGGGAGTGGGAGGTTAGTACAACATTCTCAAATCAACAAAAGTGATTCACCACATTATAAAAAGGATAAAAACCCCTTGATCATATCAATAGATGCAGAAAATATATTTGATAAAATCCAGCAACCACTTATGATAAAATTCTCAGCAAAGTGGGAATAGAGGCACAATACCTAAACATAAGAAAGGCCATATATGACAAACCCACTGCCAGCATCACACTCAATAGGTAAAAACTTCAAGTGTTTTCCTTATGATCAGGAACAAGACAGGGATGTCTACTTTTGCCTCTGTTACTCAACATAGTACTGAAAGTCCTAGCCACAATATTCAGACAAAAAGAAGAAATAAAAGGCATCCAAACTGGAAAAGTAGTAAAGCTGTCTTCATTTGCAGATGACATGATAATGCACATAGAGAACCCCAAAGACTCCAAGAAGCCACTAAAACTGATAAACAAATTCAGAATTAATATCCAGAAATCAGTTGCATTTTTATATTCTAATAATGAACTAACAGAAAAATAAATTTAGAAAACAAGCACTCTCATGATAGTTTCAAATAGGATAAAGTGCCTAGGAATAAACCTAACCACGGATGTAAAAGACCTGTTTTGGAAAATTATGACACTGAAGAAAGAAATTGAAGATACAGATAAATGGAAGCACATACTGTGTTCATGGGCAGGAAGAATTAACATTATTAAAATATCCATACTACCCAAAACAATCTATAGACTCAAACAAGTTTCTATCAAGATTCCAATGACATACTTCATAGAACTAGAACAAATATTTCAAAAGTTTATATGGAACCACAAAAGGCCCCACATAGCAACAGCATACTGAGTAGAATAACAAAGTTGTAGAAATCACCCTACTTAATATCAAACTGTACTATAAGGCCATAGTAATCAAAAGAGCATAGTACTGTCATAAAAATAGTCTCAAAGACCAATGGAATAGAATAAAGAGCTCAAAAATAAACCCACACCTTTGTAGTCAATTAATATTTGACAGAAGAAGCAAGTACATACAATGGCCTAAAGATAGTTTATTCAATAAATAGTGTTGGGCAAATTGGACAGATACATGCATAAAAATTAAACTAAACCACATTCTTACTCCATATGCAAGAATAAATTCAAAATGCATCAAAAAGACTTAAATGTTAGACCTGAAATCAAAAAATCCTAAAAGATAACATAGGCAGCAAAATCTCAGACATTCCTCATAGCAATTTTTTATCAGGTTCCCATACAAGAGAAATACAAGGAAAAATAAGCAAATGGGACTACATTGAACTAAAATGTTTTTGCATAGCAAAGGCAATCATCAATAAAATAAAAAGACAACCCACAGAATGGGAGAACATACTCACTGATACATCTGATAAAGGGTTATTATCCAAAACTTGAAGGTACTTACAAAAGTCAACACCAAAAAAAAAAAAAAAAAAAAAACAAAACAAAGAACCCAGTGAAAAATGAGCAGAGGACTCAAATAGACACTTCTCTAAGGAGGATGTACAGATGGCCAGTAGATATATGAAAAAATGCTCAACGGCCCTAATCATCAGTGGAATACAAATTAAAACTATAATGAGATACCATCTCACACTTGTTAGAGTGGCTATAATCAATAAATCAACAAACAACAAGTGCCAGCAAGGATGTGGAGAAATAGGAACCCTTTTGCACTGTTGGTTGCAATTCAGATTGATGCAGCCACTGTGGAAAGCAGTATGGAGTTACTTCAAAAAATTAAAAATGGATCTGCCTTTTGACTCCTCAATCCCACTTCTGGAAATATATCTGAAGGAACCTAAAACACTAATCTGAAAGAACATAGCACCCCTATGTTCACTGCAGCAGTGTTTACAATTGCCAATATGTGGAAACAGCTCAAGTGTCCATCAGTAGATGAGTGGATAAAACAACTATGGACATTTACACAATGCAATACTGCTCTACCATAAAAAAGAAGAAAATTTTACCCTTTGTGACAGTATGGAGGGATGTGGAGAAGATTATGCAAAGAGAAATAAGTCAGTCAGAGAAAGACAAATACTGTAAGATTTCACTCATGTGTAGAATTTAATGAACAAACTGAACTAACAAGGAAATGGGGGCAGACTCATAGATGGAGAGCAGATGACAGCTAGTTTGGGTGGGATACTTAGGGGATGGAAGGATTGAACAAAAAGGAGAAAGGACTCATGGATATGGACAACAGTGTGGTGACCACTGGTGGGAGGGGACACAAGGAGATTAAATGGCAATGGAAAAATACAATAAAGGTAAAAATAATAAATAAAATTAAAAAAAAAACAAGATATAATAAGTGTAACAGTATAGAGGTTCCTCAAAAATTAAAAATAAAATACCATATGATTCAACAATCCTATATCTAGGTATGTATCTAATGGAAATAAAATCAAGATATCAAAGAGATATCTGCACTTTCATGTTCATTGCAGCACTAGTTATAATGGCCAAGATGTGGAAACAACCTAAGTGTTTATCAACAGATGAATAGATAAGATATGATGTGTGTGTATATGTGTGTGTGTGTGTGTGTGTATGGATAAAAGGTTTACAGTTGTGAGTAAACAAAACACAATTTATTCTTTATTATTATTCATTAATTATTGTATTATTTTCCATACGAGCAATTGTGAAACTACTTTTGCCAACCCTGTATGTGTAAACATACACATACACACACAAACAATGGAATATTATTCTGAAATGAGAAAGAGAGAAGTCCTCTCACTTGCATAAACAAGGATGGACTTTGAGAGCATTTTGCTAAACGAAATAAGTCAGACAAAGTCAAATACTCTGCATGGTTTCACTTATATGCGGAATGTAAAAAAATGTCAAACTCATAGCAACAGAGTAGAAAAGTGGTTTCCCAGGGCTGGAGTAGGAGATATATAGAAAGGCTGGTAAAATGGTGCAAACTTTCAGCTCTATAATGAATAAGTTGAGGACCTAATGTATAATGTGGTGACTATAGTTGATAACAGTCTTATTGTACAATTGAAATTTTCAAAGACAGTGGATCTTAAATATTCTCACCAATTATTCAAACAGAAAATTGAAAAGGATAAATATATGAGATGACAGATATATTAAGTAGATGTGAAGATTCCTTTAACAATATATACATATTTCAAATGACTGTGATGTACAATTTAAATATCTTATATATTTATATGTCAACTATCTCAATAAGTCTAAAAAAAGAGTACCTATAATTTAATACAAGAGAAAAATTCGGAGTAATAATTCTAAAATAATAATAGAAATTTACTGAGCTTTTTTTCCTGAATTTTTTCTTTCTATAATAAGAATATATTACTTTTATAAATAGAACATAAATATTGTATAATATTTAAAATGGCACAGTGGGAGAGGATAATGGAAAGAGGTCCACATAAGTTTCCCTTGCTTCTCCTCTGCTCCCTCTCCTAATCTATCTGCCTCTCCTGAGCTAAGGATCTTCTGGCCACAGAAAGCCGGAGAGGAAAGTGAGCTCCTCGCCAGTAGAATTCTGATCTGGCATCGTAGCCAGTAGATAGCTGATTTAGGGCTCTCTCCTGAGTTTATACAAGAGCTCAGATAGCAGTGTCCACAGAACTCAGGACACCATTGAGATTCATGAACCCATGGAAGAAAACTCTACATCGAACATATCTACCAATCCTCCTGTCCTTGATCTTCAAGATCTTAGCTTAGGAGGAGATGGGTTCATGTGGATTGAGGTCTTCCTACTCCGGAGTCTGAGTTAATGTGAAAGGACTGGAAACAGGGAGATCTCTTGTCCTGTGTTTAGGAGATAGCAGGTTGACTGCTACAACTATTGGAGCATTCATGCAGAGAGCAGTCACTTTGACATCGGTGTGCTCATTTAGAGTACACCAACACTCACACTTCAACCCTAGCATGTCTAGGCAGAATCACAAATTCCTTGCCTCTCTGAGCAGTAAGTTTGAGGGATAAGCTTGCCCCTGTGTTATAATTTAACATCTCTTGGCCCTAGGTAGGTAAGTCTTACTAAATCATAGGTGAACTTTAACAAGCCCATTCCTTGGAATGAAATTTTTACACTGTGTTAAAACTGACACTCCATGTTTGTATGTGTGGGTCCTGGTTACAACTCCTAATTGATTCTTACTGGGAAGGAAAAGAAGGAAAAGGGGGGTCATTATTTTTAAACTCCTTAAAACTCCAACAATTCCCAGTCTTATTAGTTACATAAAATTAGAAATAATTTCAAACATAATAAAAATGCAAACACTAGTTAAGAATCTAACTTCTAGATAATATTTAGATCGAAGAAAAATTATGAGATCCTTACAAGAAAGAGTACTTAAAACCTATGAGAAATAGTGGAAGCAGCACTCAGAGAAGAAAAATGCAAAGTAAGTCAGCAATAATCCAAAGAAGTCAGAAAGGATAAATAAAATACTTCCAAGAAAACCAGGAAGGGGTGTGACCATCTTCTATTGTATTTCCCCATGATGCCTATGTACTTACTCCCTTTTGCTCCTGTTCCCTTTCCTTACTCACTAAGCCGCTTTAACACCCTTCAGAATTGGAATACAAGGCAGCAGTAGGGCCGAGGAGCAAGACAAGTTGTACAGTTCTATCTTGTTTCCATCCCTCGCTAGGAGAGGCAGACAAAAAATGGTGGCTTTTTTTCTTGAGGTATACTGTGTTCCTCAAAACTGTCACTGGGGAAATTCCACCATAGACAGTTGAGGCTTCTCCATCTCATTCAGATCCCTGTACCATCACTCTGTTTAAAATACTTGTCTGGTTTTCTAACGCAGGGGCCTTATCCAGTTTACCTGGATATCCATATCCTGCCTAATCTCAAAGGGCAGTTATTCCCCTTGTCCGTTTGCTCTGCCCAGCAGCAGGGGCATGTCATTCTAGTGAGTCTCTCTGAGTCTCTCCGCTCTAGACCTTTTAGGTATGAATCCCACCCTAAATCCCACCTCTCCCAAATTTTAGGTGTATATACCTAGCTCTCTGTGCTGTTATGGAAGCATCCTCATTGGGCTTTAGGAAAGGAAAAATGCTCCTTTTCTCTTCCACACAACAGTTACATGTCTTTCATTATTGGTCTCTTTCTTTTTTTTTTTTTTTATTTTAATAAGCAAATTGTCCTTTATCATCTCTTAGGAATTAATAGAACCAATAAGCAATTCCAAGTCATTGCCAAGCAAACACTCCTCCTTCCCGTTATATTCTGTTCTGACTTGGATTAGATTCAAAGGCACAGAAAGTTTATACCATATTTGCAGCAAGGTCTACCTGACAAATAGGATATAAATTAGAATTCTGATTGTGTAATTTCAACCGTTGTGTAGAAAAGCCAAGTGCAGTCTTAAGTAATGAAATAAAACTAAATGTCACCTATAACAGGAAAAAAAGTACAATTAGTTCTTTTTTAAAAAACAAATTATTCAACAAAGGTTTAAATTCAATGCTGAGGAAGAAGATAAAATCTGCAGGAGGAGACTTGTGTCTAGGGTTTGGGACCAGCCATGGACCTAAGCTGTCCCTTATTTTATATCCCTCGTCTTCTGCAGAGTCTCAAGTTAGTCACCAGGACACACAGCAGTGGGTGGTTCTGCAATGGTGTGCAGAGACCAGTGAGACAACAAATTATTTTATTTGCAACTGAAGGGCAATGAAGACACCCAGAGAGGGTCTTATTTCTAATCTGGTGTCCTTGATGGGGAGTAAATGCTACAAATGCTTCATTGTTTAGTGGCTGTAGGCAGAGCAGTTTCTCAGGAAAAAATATGATCCTCAGTAAAAGATTCACATGAGGTTGACTATGCAGAGGACAGTTGGAATGGAAACAGTGCCAGGACACTCAGCTTTCCTAACAAAATTCAATGTTAACACACATTTCCCTGCCTTTGAAACAGCTGAATGAACATTATAGAGTTAAAACTTTGTCTGCCATTAGCTCCTTTTCAATACCAAAAGATCTTCAAATTCTTTTCAGGAAAGTGCCTGTAACTTTTCTTTAAGGAACAGGATGAGGAGGGCACACATTTAACACCATTTGTCCATTAGCTTTGTCCACCTCTTGACTATCTTAATGCCTTCTACCTACCAAAGTTGGCAAGAGAGGCTATCTGACTCCCTTAAAACAGAACACTGTGTGTATAATTGCTGGCACGGCATTCCTTAGGAGATCCACAATCAAGGCAACTGTGAAAGCTAGTTATCCACAGGGATGTCTCAAAAGGGGTACAGCATGGACTCTCCATTGTGGATTCTCTGAATTGCTTCAGAAAGAATGAGACTGATAACCATAGTCGTTATCTTGGGACACTGCAGCTTTCGCACCTTGTGAGGGACTGTATTGATCACCATCTCATATTATCAATAGAGGATTCCTCGGTCAGGTGGTGGGGGAAGAGCTTCTGCAGACAGAATGCCAGAGTGGCCATGACATAGATGGATCATGCAAGTGCCTCTGTCTTTCAGGATCTCCACAGCAGCAACAAAACTTTGCACACATTCAATAATGTCATCCACTATGATTGTGATGCTTCCATCAATGTCTCCAACTACAGTTATCGGTGGCTTTTCATTGGCCATTATCATTAGCAACTCCAGGCCAGGTGGAAGTTTCATTCTTGACCACTGTAGAAGTGATAACCATCATCCATGACCAGCACTGTATATTGAGCCTCTCCATGAATTACAGCTAAACCCAGATGGAGCTTCTCAGCATATGACTGGGCCCTTTTGGAGCTTCAGGAGACTTAGCTACAATGACTGCATTTCTGTTATTTGGAATTTCTTGGATATACTGAAGTAAGAAAACTGAGGTTCTAAGGTTGTCCACAGGCAAGTTGAAAAAGCCTTGAATTTTTGATAAAGATCCATAGTGGTAATGTGAGTTAAACCCACTTTTGCCAGCATAGACATTAGGAGTTTGTTCACAATGGAGTACCTCTTCCTTATCTTGCTTTACTTGCTGTAGGGAAAATAAGAGATGATTCTAGTAATATCCTGGGTGCAGGCAGTCTTCCGTGTGAAAACCCTGATCAATAACTCCATCACTGCTGTATTCATGTCTTTGGGTATTATCTGTATAATGAAAATATATTAGCCATGAACAGATTTTTTATTTCAACTCTTGTTTTTCCACTGGCCTCTTGATATATGACAAACTTCTCCAACTCAGCACTGAGATGCAATTCTGGAGGTCAGAAGTCCTAAATCAAGGTATTGGTAGGGCTGCATTCAGGAGGAGGTTCTGGGGGATCAGTTTTCTTGTCTTGGGCTCACATTCCTCGACTCATGGCCCCCATTCTCCATCTTCAAAACCAGTGGCATGCCATTTTCAAATCTCTCTTTTTGTCTGATCTTTGCTTCGGTTGGTCACTTCATTACCTCTCATTATTGGTCTCTTTAAACTTTTAGTACACTCTTAGCTTTATTAAAGATCCTGGACCTGGATGATGGATTAATGTCTATTGAACCAGTTTTTTCTTTTTTCTTTTTTCGTGTTAACTGCTTAGTTTATTTAGTCAAGATAGAACAAGATAGATAGTATTAACAGCAAACACTCCTGAATAACTCCCACCCACCTCTTCTCTCCCACCCCTATACAACCACCACACATCACAGTAATTTCCCAAACCCATTCCCAATTTATTAAATATGGTGCAAGCACACAGGCACTTAGAGGAGGCAGATCTCTTTGTGTTGAGTCCCTGGAGCTCTGGGACCCAAGGTAGAGGCATAGCCATGGGTATTAAACAAGTTTTTAATAACCCCTTTTAAGTCCTACATAGAAAAACTGTGCAGAACTCCAAATCATATTTTGATATGAAATGTGGGGTAGCACCTACTGTTCTCAGTTTTACAGTCTCAGCCAAAACTGTTAGCAAGAAGACTCCCATGTGAATATTCTACTGCACTAGCTAATGATAAAGTATATAAAGAATTTGAGTAGATTATTTGCAGAAGAACATATTCAAAATTTCAACAAAGTGTAAGAGATGTTCAAACTTAGATATAGTATGAGATATTATTTTATACCAGTGAGACTTTTAAGAATTTAAGAAGTGTGATGAATACTTATAAGGATATTCTCATACCTTGCTAATGGAAATGTGGATTCTATATCCCTTCTGAAAAGCAATCTGCAACTTCCATTGAATTTAAAACAAACAAACAAACAAACAAACAAAAAACCTTATAACCTGTTAACCCAGAAGTTCCAGTATGGGATTCTATGCTTTTGCCCTGTAAAAGTAGAAGTGCTAATATGTGTGAATATGTATCAGAGTGGCAAGGATATAAAATAATAGTATTAATTAATAAAAAATCCAGCAACAATGGAAATGCTCAATGGAAATGAATGTTTGAATAAATTTTGAAATGTTATGCAATCCTTAAGAATAATGAAATGAAACTATACTAATTTTCCTTGTGGTTATTCCCTATGGATAATTATTGGGTGAAAAAAAGCAAGATGCAGAAAAATGTACACACTATTGTTATATTTGTGAAAAAAAGTTGTACCTTTAAATGTATGTTTACATTTATGTGTGTTCCTGGAATGGGAGCATGGAAATAAATAAGAATATATACTAGGTTGCTAACAAGGATCACTCAGGATTGTTAGAGAGGGAAATGACATGAGTAGGCTAAGGGGAGAGAAAGTTGGAGGAGGCAAACAAAGGAGAAATACAGGTACATGAAGTCACATTTATTAATGTGTGTAAAATTATATGTGTATATAGTAAATTAAGTAGATAAAAGAAAAATGATGGCACAGAACTCTCAATTTCAATAGAAAAACAGATGAAACAAATCCTGAGGGAAAGTTGTAGAAAAACTTTCTCATACCTTCATGCATATGAGCAAAGAAAAACTTAGCTCATACCTTCATGCAGATATGGAACTTCCACCACTATTTTTGGTAGAAAATAATTAATATAATCAATTGAGCCCAGGCATAATCAATATCAGATCTAATCACAATACATAATTGAAGATACAAACATAATAAAAGATAAGTAATATTAGCTTCAATTTTGATACTTCTTAAGTCTCCAAATTTTCTTGAATAAATTTCTCATATTACTATCAAGCGAAGAGGCAAAAAAAAAAAGAAAAAGAAACATGCTTTAAGTAATCAGTCCTTTGTGCCTTGGTGGTGGTTTTCCCCCTCGTTACATAGGCTGTTCGTGACAACATCACCAGCGATTAGTTGATTTCTGAAGCCTGGGCATCTAGCTTAAAGGATGTAAAAGTCAAACAGGATAGTCTTGCTTGTTTTTGTAGACAGCAATCCTGGCTCTAACAAAGTGGTTTTCAAAGTGTGGTCCAAGTACCCTTGGCCATCCCCAGGATCTTTTCAGGTACTCAAGCTTAAAGACTTCTTTTGGAACACCACTCAGTCATTATTTTCCCTTTTATTCTCATTATCTAACAAGAGTACCATGGAGCTTTCCAGAGGCTATGTGCTATTGGATATTGCGATAAATTGAATTCAGAATACTGGAATTTAGCTGTTTTCTATTTTTAAATATAGTTATTATTCATAAAAATTATTAATGTTATCTTGTAAAGGGTTTAGTATTATATTAAATAATTATTAATACATTTTAGTATTAATTTTTAGTGTGATAAATGTCATTAGCTACAACCCACATAAACACAAGCACTGTGGGGTCTCAGTTTTGAGAGTGTAAAAGGGATGGAGCCTGAAGCAAAGTGTCAGAGAACTACTGCTCAGATGCTAGTGTGTTAAGCAATCCTCTTTTACACAGGACTGTCATCATTTTGGAGAGCATGTTTGGTGCCAGGAAGAAGCTGGGAATGTAAAGTACAGTTGCATTTACACACCATTAACAAAATATGAAAGCAATGAAAAAATATGCAGCTTTACTTGTAAAAATGGCATGCAAGGTAAGATAGCAATACAATAGGATGCCATTTTTTTTCAACTATTAAGATTGGTACTCTTATACCTACTTTTGGGAGTGTAAACCCGTCAAGCTCTTGGGGAACTATGCCTATTAAAATGCAAAAATGATTTTACTTTAACTGAACTATGGTCCTTTTTTGAAAGTCACCTCTGGATATATCAGTGTTGACCTAAGTTGGCAGTAATAGAGGCAAACCACATTCAGGACAGCTCTGTTTGTAAACACACACACACACACACACACACACACACACACACACACACAGGAAAAATCAGAGTGTTTATAAATAGAAAAATTCCAGAATATGTTATGGAATGCCCATTCCATGTAATGCTATGGACATAATTGAAATAAATAATGTGGTCCTATATTTAAGCACAGCTATTATAATTATGATTATTGCATTAGAGATACTTAAATATGGTATAGAACAGAATAAGTAGTAGATTCTACATGTACTAAGACAAGAATAAATATTTTTTCAGGGAGCATGGTGTGTGCAAAACTGGCAAATGTGTGTTTGTATAGCTATTTTCTAGAAGGATACACAAGAATCAATTAACAGTGATTATTTCTAGCAATAATAAAGGTGGGGTCATGGAAGATTTTTGGGTTTTGTTTCATATCTATTTTATTTGAATTTTTAAAATCATGAGCTTGTACTTTTAATACATTTTAAAAAGTGATCTTTTTGTTACTGAAAAAAACAATCAATGTAAAGATTATCTTATTTTAAGAGTTTGCCTTCAGGATGACAATTATATTAGACATAAATGCTCTTGAAAGGGCATGAACATGATGATATAGGTGAGTTTGTCCTATGATAAAGTTAAATTCCAACCAATAGGCGTTTTGGGGTATGTGCTGCATGAACAGTGTGTACTCCATGCTGCTGTTGCATGGGCCTGAAGAAAACCTAACACGCACCCTGTTGGCCAAACACTCTGCTAGGTTGGGCTCTGTATCCTGAATCAGGTCTACAGTAAGAACAGGATGAGGTTAAGTAAGAAAGATTCACAAGAGCTTGGAAAATTAGGCAGAAGGAAAACCCTAGGAAAAACTTTCCCTCAGGGAGTTGATTAATACATCATGGTTCTGACAGGACATATGCCTGGGAACAGAAGTGACTGGCAAGAGGAGAAAATAAAGCAGACAAAGGAAAAAAGGAGCAACTTCAATATCAGTGACAATAGCAACATTTTCTCTGTCTAGAAAATAAGGTTTAATATTTATTGAGAGCTCACCCTGGACTATGACCAAAAAATTAATAAATATTATAAAATGTGTAAGTCAATAATATTATATAAATATAGCATGTTATGATATTATGTATTATATTTTATCATATATTTCATATAGTATTACCAAATAGATCATTTAAATTGATAATATCATGTTATTACAGTTTTTAATCCTCTTAAGGTTTTATTACTCCATACAACCCTTTCAGGAAGATGCAATTTCTTTCTGATGAGAGGAATAAATATCTCTGAGAGATTAAAGACTTGTTC
This sequence comes from Glossophaga mutica, assembly GCA_039655065.1. Taxonomy (NCBI): domain Eukaryota; kingdom Metazoa; phylum Chordata; class Mammalia; order Chiroptera; family Phyllostomidae; genus Glossophaga; species Glossophaga mutica. The sequence continues at coordinate 85,060,798 of CM077304.1, forward strand.
AAGGTCTCATGGCTAGTACACAGTAGTGTCCCTGATTTTTAGAGTCCTTAAAAATTTTACTACACATTTTATTTATATGTAATATATTCAGTTGTAGTTTATGTGGCATAGAGATGGATTTCTCTATTTTATTCACCAAGGTTGCACAACAATTTCAAATTTCTTATCTCATGTTTGGTCACATTTTTAATATTAAAATTATCTTATAATATTATTTTTATATGCTCTTATGACATCACCAACAAATATTTACTGAGTACCTATTGGTCCAGAGCATTATCTCAGAGACTCTAGATATAAATTAAAATAAGAAATAATCTATATTTTAAAGAGGCTAATAATTTATTTCATAAGACAGAAAACATGTAGAAAAAATGATAGTACCATATGCCAAGAAATGGCAAGAGCTAGATAAATAATAGTCAGAAAGTGGCATGAAAGTTTAGAAAAATGAAACTTTTACTATATTTTATGGTCTTAGGCAACTTGCTTAATTTTTCTTAACTTCAGTTTTCTTATCTGTAAAGTGGATTTTTTGAGAGGATTAATCTGGTAAGATACCCAGGTCTGTCCAGGAAAAGTCCAATCATTGTTAATATAATGAGAATGTTTTGCGCAACACTGATGTAACCTGGCAGCCAAGGAGAGTGGATCGGAATGCACATGTGTGAACAATTACAACTTCACAGTACTAGTCAGTGGGGACAGTAGATGCTGTTGAGTGAGCATGTGTACTGTGTGTTTATCACATTCAAAATGCCTAATTAGAGCAATGAATCGGCATCAAATTTTTCATTAAGCTTTAACATTCCTTTGTGGAAACTATTCAGATGATGCAGAAGGCTGCAGCTATGGGCAACTGGTGATTGGCAGCTTCATTACAACAATGCTTCCACTCATCCATCATGTCTTATGCAGAGTGTTTTGGTGAAATATCAAATCACCAGGTCACTCAGCCTTGCTACAGCTTTGATTTGGTTTCCTGGGCCATCTGGCTTTTCCCAAAACTAAAAACACCTTTGAAAGAAGAGATTTTAGGCCAATGAAGAAATTCAGGAAAATACGATGGGGCAGCTGATGGTGATTGGGAGAACTGTGTGAGGTCCCAAGGTGCTTACTTTGAAAAGGACTGAGGTGTCATTTTCTTATGTACAATATTTCTTGTATCTTGAATCTTCCCTGATAATTTTTCATAGAACAAGGCTGGATACTTTCTGGACAAACCTGTATATATGAACTACATGTCTGACACATGTCATGTAATAAACAGAAACTATTATTAATTTTTACACTATTTATTTCTTCTCATTTTCTTTTTTCTCCTCCTTCTCATCTTTTCTGAAGCCTCAGAGCCTCAGTGAATGTTTAAGAAAGATGCAGAGAAGTGAAAACTCATGGGGAAGGATTTTTTCCATTTATATAAAATTTTATGAACATATTCATATTAGAATTTACATATGTTATATGCATCTTGAGAATGCTCAGTAATCAGCACTCCTCTTTCCTATTTTTATCCATTCTGTCTCTGAACTGAGTGAGAAAGTGAAAACCAAAAAAAAAAAAAGATGAATTAAAACCCAGCAAGACGGATGAAGGCCTTTATCATTGCCATTGTTACTGAGAAAAGCTGTTGAAAGACTTATTTCAGTGTAACAGTCAAATGGGCTGTCTACCTGACCCCTTAAGAAGACAGACAGGTCAAGCTGCATCATGGTCCAGTTCATCATGGTCAAGCATCAAGGACAGAGCAGCCCCCACTACAGGGTCAACACCTCCAGCACTGATCTCATGTCATCGCTGAAAAAAGAGGCATGTGGGCTGGGAAACCCAACAGAAAAGAACAGAGGAAATGACTAGATGTATTTATTATACACCTCCATCTTCTTCCAAATTTACCAATCAGAAAGCTTCTCTACCTCAATGAGTGGGACAGCAATGGGAGAGGAGGGACAGCAAGAGGACAGAAAGGTTTTAGAAAACCCTTTCTCAACAAAACCAGGGGGGCAGATAGGCATTACATTCACACATGTACATGCACTGATGTACACACTTGAAAGACAACTAAGTTGTCTGTTCAGCTTTCTTGCCCATTCACCCATCACCTTCCCCTTAGGCTGTCTATGTTTTCTATTTGACCAATACAAACAATGTGTAAAGCCTGAATATGAGTCCTCTCTCAGTTATACATGCACATATTTCTTTTCTTGCTCTGGGACTTGTTCATTTTCAATGTCTTAATAGTACCCCTGATAAACAAAATTTATTCATTTTCATATAGTTCAATTTAATAAAATATTCATTATGATTAATATTTTATACTCCACATAAGGAATAGTTAACTACAAACCTACAATCCACTAGTAATTCATTTTTGTATATGGTAAAAGAAAAGTTAATTTTCTTTCTTGTGGATATCCAATTGATCCAGCATCATTTATTAAAAAGGTAGTTGTTGCCCCCAAGAGAAATAAAAACTTATATTCACACAAAACAATGCTTGTGAATGTTTATACAAGCTTTATTCATAATCTTCAAAAACTGGAAACAAGCCAATTGTCTTTTAAGAAATAATTTTTAAAAGGTTGTGGTATACACATACAATTTAAAACTAACTTTCAATAAAAGGTAATGAATTATTAACAGGTATAGCAACATGGATAAATCTCAAATGCATTTTGCTAAGAGAAAGAAGCCAGACAAAAGGAAACATACTGTAGGTTTTAGTTATGTGATATTCTGGCACATACTTACCATTTGGATCACAAAAGCCAAACTATCAGAATAGAAAAGAGGGCACTGGTTGCCAGGAGATAGGTAGGCAATAGGGAAAGCATGAGGGAATATTTGGGAGGTGATAAAATTGTTTTATGGTTGTGGTGGTGTTTGTACAACTCTATATACCTGTTAAATGCACAAATAGTAGATTTTACTCTTTGTATATTTTTAAAATTATAAAAAAACCTTTAAAATCTCAAATTAAAAAAGACATTTTACTCACTGCTTTATAGTGCCACTATTGTCATAAATTAGTTTGTATATGCACAGGTTACCTCTACATTAAAATGCATCACTATTCAACTTGTTACCTGATAATATTATTTTATTATTTGTAACTAATTTGGAATTGGATGCATGGACAACTGGAAGACTGACAGTTATATTTATGGATTTAGAGACAAGTTGAATTTCTTCTTTTCCACCAATCCAAAACTTCTCCTTCCCTTGGTGAGATGGGAATAGATATGTGACATCCAAATCTCTCTAGTTGCTGGGAGTGCTGGCAGACATTTTTGGCTATTACCTCCTTCAAACATTGCCTCTGCTTCAGAGAACTACAATACCAAAAGCCATGCCTTCCAGCCAGCCCACATTCAATAGCAAATTGAGGCAGAGGATTAAAAGACTGTCCATACAGGCCTAAGGCAGCACTACTCTTTAGAGCCTTTCTAGATTCAGATCTTTTAATAGAGTTATTTAAGGTTGTTGAGCTCACAGTGTATTTTAACTTTTAAATTTGGTCATGGGAAATAAAGTGACTATGCATCCAGAATAAACCACATTATCTTTGTCCTACCAATGGACACAGCAATAGCCATTATAGTTGGGAGTGGTTTATCCAAGATCACTAACAAACAGGACCAGAGAGTACAAGTTTATGAGCAGATAGCTCAGGCTTTTATCACCTACCACTGTTGGACCAGTACCCACATTTAGCTTATACTAATTGCAGTATGAGGACCTTCTATGAGCAGCTGATAAAAGAAGGAAAAGCCAGATTTTGGTTTATAGCTGGGTCAGATTGATATCTAGGGATGAGGGGAAAAATGGACAGCTGCTGCATTACAGCTTCACTCAGAAGTGGTCTTGAAAGTCAGTGAAGAGAGAGAGATTCTCCCAAAAGGCAGGGTTTTAGGTGATGCACCTGGTTATCTACCTGATCATTTGAGAAGTGGTCCAAAGTTAGTATATATACACATACACACACATGTACACACCAGGTCATAAACCTAAAAGAACAAAGAGTAGAAGATTAGGGACAAGGAGATCTGAGATGGAGAATATGGGTAGATGAATAAGAGAAGGAACAAAGTGAGAATTTCTTAGAATTACATGTTAGATTAGAGCAGATTTACCATAGAAGATATATCAATAACAATGGGGAAGACAGAATGACACAGCCAGTTGATATCAGCCAGTCTTTGACATAGGTCACCTCAACATTAGCATAATGGGTGCAGGAAGAAAGTGACTACAGTGGCAGAAATGTAGATGTAGACTCTTCATGGATCCAGAAGGATGGGCGGGCTTTCATCCACCAAAGCTAAGGTAGTAGCTACTACTACATTTGATGCCAAATGTCTAAGTTGCCAGCAGCAAAGACAAATGCTGATATCCCAACATGGTACATTTCTTGCATTTCTTGAATAGTACAACTGATGACTTGATGGCAAGTTGACTACACTGGGTCCATTTCAACCTGAAGTAAACAGACATCCATTCTAAGAGGAATAGACACATATTCTGTGTATAGGTTTGCCTTTCTTGTTGGCATGGTCTCAAGCAGCACCACTATCCAAGGTCTTAGAGAATATTCTATCTATCAGCACTGGATGTCACATAATATTGTTTCCCACTTTACAGAAAAATAATGAGAATATTACATGGATTTGCAATTTATATCACACTCTATCGCTCAGTATCTACTGATCTGATAAAGTGATGAAATGGTCAGCTAAAGGCACAGTGCATATACCAGCTCATATTTAACACTTTGAAAATAGAACATTATCCTCCAGATTGCTGTATATGCCTTGCAGCTAACCATTTTATGTGGTGCTGTGCTCCAGATATGTAAAGAATATATGAGTTTGGAAACCAAAGACTAGAAGCAAAAGTGGCTTCACTTGTCATCACTCTCAGTGGGTGGGGGTTGGGGGGGTGGCTATTCCATTTTTACAAGTCTGGTCTCTGTATGGTTAAAAGTTCTGTTCCCAAGAGAGACCTCTCCAGCTAGAAGATGCATCAATCAGCTTATTTGACAATAAAGCTGCTTAGGTATTTAAGTCTTTTTATGTATGGAGATCAGCAAGCAACTTGTTCTGGGTAGTTGACCTGATCCACAGGAGGAGCTAGGACTGCTATTACTTGGTGGGAGGCAGGGAAGAATATGGTGGGCATGTAGAATTGAGCTCCTCTTGATATTCCCTTACTCAGTTGTTCTGGTAAATAGATAAGTGCAACAGTCCTGGTTTGAGAAGGCCATTGTGACCAAGAGCCCCTATGTGTAAGGAAGGAGAATCTAGGTCATACAACCAGGCAAGTCACTAAGACCAGCACCTGAAGGTGAAAGGAACATAGATAGAAAACTAGGAGGCGGTGGATTGTCAGTTACAGCCTGAAGATCAATTGCAGTGGCCTGGACTGATGTGTATTCCTCTAGACTTCTTCTAAGCTTCCTCCAGAAAAAAGAGACTCACTAGAATTCTAGAGAACCTCTTCTGAATGTATACAGAAAAAGAGGATGATCTAGGTGCAAGGAGGACTGTGGTGAACATAGATATGGCACTGCCAGGGCTGGTCCCCATTCAAGGGTAGATCAAGGCAAGTATAGTAGGCCCTGGTTCATTTTTCCCAAAGTAGGGCAACACTCTTGGCCATTTCAGCTTTAGAACTTCCAGGGATTTGGCTGAGGCTGTTGGGTTGGGCTGACAGCCCTATTTCTCCTTCTGCTCACTTTTGTTTCTTTCCCTTTTCTCTCACAGCTGTTGATCACAAGAGCACTTTGTAATAAACATCATGCATACTCAGTTTTATCTCAAAGAGTTCTGCAGTGTGTTAACTACCTCAAAGTTTCTACAGAGCTCTTGAGTATCTTATGTATCAGACAGTAATTTTTTTTTCCATTCTCAGTCCATCAGTCTGTAAAACCCATCCTCGTTTCATGATGTCATCCTGCAGGCCTCAGGAGAAGAATCCACTAGTTATTGATTAGGTCCTTGCTTGTCACAAACCGTCACCAAGCTCCTGCATCCTTCTACAGCATACGAAGTGAGTTTATATAGTAAGTTCTTACTCACGACATTCCTAAATTATAAAAATGGAGATTATGCCATCTCTAAATCTTTCCTTATGAAGAAATTTGTGGAAAAATATATGTACACCATTAGAAAGTTGCTTGTCACTTTTTCTGTACTGAAAATAAATCATGTGTTTGACAGGTGTCTGAAGCCTTTCTTGTATATCAGCAAAAATAATTTTAGTGTCTTTGAAATTGATCCTAAAAAGATCAAATTATATGCATTTATTCCTTTTATTTCTTATGCTTAAGCTGACATTGGCTTGCTCCTCATAATAGAAGTAATATAAAGATCTCTTTTCAAGATGGTGATACTTATTGTGTCTGATTTTAATCTCATGTTGCATAATATTGTGGATTAGAAAAAGTTTTGTTATATTTTATTCCTATTCAGTCAACTTTATCACCAAATTTATTGAGAAGATTTCTAGATTTATAAATACTTTACTTTAAAAAAATAAGCTCATATAGGCCCTGGCTGATGTGACTTAGTGAATTGAGCACCATCCTGTGAACTGATGGGTAACTGGTTTAATTCCCAGTAAGGACACATGCCTGGGTTGTGAGCCAGGTCCCCAGCTGGGGGCATGTGAGAGGCAACTGATCAATGTTTCTCTTGCACATCAATGTTTCTCTCCCTATCTTTCTCCCTCTCTTCCCCTCTCTCTAAATTAAAAATATTTTAAAAAATTAGTCACATATAGAACTTAAGTTTGATTTTTAATTTAGCAGGGATACAGCTTAGTATTTCAACAGGCTGTTACATTTTTTTAATATATTTTATTGATTATGCTATTACAGTTGTCCCATTTCTCCCCCATCATTCCCCTCCACCCTACACACCCCCCCCACCCACATTCCCCCCTTTAGTTCATGTCCATGTGTCATAAGTTCTTTAGCTTCTACATTTCCCATACTATTCTTGCCCTCCCCCTGTCTATTTTCTACCCACTATCTATGCTACTCATTCTCTGTACCTTTTCCCCCTCTCTCCTCCTCCCACGCCCCTGTTGATCTCCATTTCTGTGATTCTGTTCCTGTTCTAGCTGTTTGCTTAGTTTGCTTTTGTTTTAGGTGTGGTTGTTAATAGCTGTGAGTTTGCTGTCTTTTCACTGTCATAATTTTATCTTTTTTTTCTTAGATAAGTCCCTTTAACATTTCATATAATAAGGGCTTGGTGATGATGAACTCCTTCAACTTGACCTTATCTGAGAAGCACTTTATCTGTCCATCCATTCTAAATGACAGCTTTGCTGGATAGAGCAATTTTGGATGTAGGTCCCTGCTTTTCAAGACTTCAAATATTTCTTTCCAGCCCCTTCTTGCATGCAAGGTCTCTTTTGAGAAATCAGCTGACAGTCTGATGGCAACTCCTTTGTAGGTGACTGTCCCCTTATCCCTTGCTGCTTCTAGAATTCTCTGCTTCATTTTAATCTTGGCTAATGTAATTACGATGTGCCTTGGTGTGTTCCTCCTTGGGTCTAACTTCTTTGGGACTCTCTGAGCTTCCTGGACTTCCTGATAGTCTATTTCCTTTGCCAGATTGGGGAAGTTCTCCTTGATTATTTGTTCAAATAAGTTTTCCACTTGTTGCTCTTCTTCTTCCCCTTCTGGGACCCCTATAATTCGGATGTTGGGACATTTAACGATGTCCCGGAGGTTCCTAAGCCTCTCCTCATTTTTTTGAATTCTTGTTTCTTCCTCGTTTTCTGTTTGGTTGTTAGTTTCTTCCTTCTGGTCCACTCCATTGATTTGAGTCCCAGTTTTCCTTCCATCTCTATCGGTTCTCCATGCATCTTCCTTCATTTCACGTATTGTAGCCTGCATTTTTTCATCTAGTTTGTGAGCAAAATCAACCAATTCTGTGAGCATTTTGATGACCAGTGCTTTGAACTGTGCATCTGATAGGTTGGCTATCTCTTCACTGCTTAGAGGAATTGGCTCTGGAGCTTTTATTTGTTTTCCGGTTTGAGCCATTTTTCGGTGGGGTTTTTTTTTTGTTTTGTTTTGGTTTTAGTCTGGTCGCGACTATTACGTACTGAGGGGTGGAGCCTCAGGGCAGGGCAGCCCAGTCGCTGGTTTGTGACGCTATAGGTGGGGGCAGGGTCCGAGAGGTAACAATGGCGCCTGTTCCGCTCTCTCCTGGACTCTGGCCCTTTCCGCGGCTTCCCCTTCACCTGGATTATCTGCGCATGTGCGAGTGCTGTTTCGTAGTGAGGAGTGGAGCCTCTGGCACTCCAGAGTGCGGGGCAGCCCAGTCGCTGGGTTGTGACGCTATAGGTGGGGGCTGGGTCTGAAAGGGAACAATGGCGCCTGCTCCGCTCTCTCCTGGATTCAGTCCCTTCCTCCACTTCCCCTCTCAGGCTGTTACATTTTAAGAGAAACAAACAAAAAAAATAATAAAATAATTCAAAACAACATTCACACCTATTGGAATGGCTAAATGCAAAACAAAAAAAAACAAACAAAAAACCCACCTTAAAAATGACAATTCTGAGTGCTGGTGAGAATGTAGAGCAACAGTTAATTGTCATTATTTATTTGTAAAAATACAAAACTGTACAGTCCCTTTGAAAAATGACTTGTGTCTCTTATAAAGCTAAACACCATCATACCACATCATCCAGCAATCACCTTCTGAGGTGTTTACCTAGATAACTTGACAAATTTAGGTCCACTAAAAAGTGTGCATGTGAACATTTATATCAGCTTTATTCATAATTGTACCAAACTGGAGGCAACCAAGATATACTTCAGGAGGTGCATGGGTAAACAAATTATTATGTATATATATACACATACACACACATGCACAATGAACTTACTTATTCAATACTAAAAAGAAATATGCTACCAACCACAAAAAGACATCTAGGAACCTTAAATGCATGTTACTTAATGAAAGAAGCCAGTCTGAAAAGCTTACATACAGTATGATTCTAAGTATATAACATTCTGGAAAAGGCAAAATTATAGAGACAATAAGGAGATTAGCGATTTTCAGGGTTTCAGGAGGAAGGGGGAAGGGTTGAACAAGTGGAACACTAGAGGATTTTAGGGCAGTGAAGACATTCTGCATAATATTGTAATGGTAGATGCATGGCAATCAGCATTTGTCAAAATCCATAAAACTATAACACAAATAATGAAGTCAAATGTAAACTATGGGCCCTGGCTGGTGTGGCTCAGTAGATTGAGCACCAGCCTGTGAGTCAAATTGTCGTTGGTCCAATTCCCTGTCAAAATACATGCCTGGGTTGTGGGCCAGGACCCTGATGGAGGGTATGCAAGAGGTAATCAATGTTTCTCTCCCTCTCTCTCTCCCTTTCCCGCTCTCTAAAAAGTAAATACACAAAAACTTTAAAAAATGTAAACTGTGGACTTGTGTTAATAATGATGTATAAATATTAGTTTGTCGATAGTAACAAATGCATTACGCTAATGCAAGATATTAACAATAGGGTACACTGTGATGGGACTATATGGAAACTGTAGTGTATGCTCAATTGTTGCAAATCTAAAACTATTCTCAAAATAATCTATTAGAAGAAAAAGAAAAAATATATTTTCTTACCACCTCAGATAACATTTCCAACTATTATTATAAATTATCTAATATTTTAAGACAGGTAAGATATACACATTTTTATTATCTCAGAAATCTGGAGGTAGGGCTGAGAAAGAACACATAGTAGAAAAGTCAACTATAGCCCAATGTGGATAGCAAAACCTTTCGCTTATGATATTTGAAGGGGGTCAGAGAATTCTATAAATTCAATTTATTCTTTTATTCAATTCCTATATAAATTTTTATGTAAAATACCCTTTATTAGAAAGTGATATAGATCTGATATAGGGAAAGAGGGTGACTTATGGGAGTTGGATGTTACCAGGGAAGGGAGAGGGACCCTTGTCAGGTAGAACATAAAAACGGGAGTTCTAAAGTAGGTCCGGCATGCAAGCACAGGAGGAATGCCAAATGGAGCAGGAAGCATAAGTCAGTCCAACAATGAGAAGTCAGTGTAAAGCTGGCAATATTGTAAGTATTCAGAAGAGAAGTATTTGATTTGGAAAGCACACAAAGTTCCTTTATCAAGCTTTTGAAGGAAATTTTTTTAGTCTAATCAGAGGGCTAAGAATATATGTTTTCAGATATGTAAGGAATTCCTAAGTTGTAGACTAATTAATAGCAATGTTATAACCTTGGAATTTCAGAGAAGAGTTTGAATGGAGTCTGAGTTTACTCTAAAAGATTGTGTCATAGAGAGACATGAAAAGAAAAGAAGGGGTTTTATAACCTAAAACAATGCTTGCCTGTTTCCAAGTTCTCCAACTTCAGAGGAAAGTAAATAAATACCCATGGAGCTTGGGGGCAGAATGTAAGAAGCTACCAATGTAAGAAATATCTTTGAAGCCTTCTCTCTTATTTAATAATTTATTAGATTTTTAAGTCCCGTTATATATCTGTGATTGTCTATTGTAGGAAAACTGAGCTATAGTGGTCAGTGCAGAATAAAAGGGACACTCTGGAAAGATGTGTTCATCTTATCTTGCATTTTTACACACTTCCTCAAACAATGGTTCTTGGGTATGAACACCCCAATTTGAGAATTATGTGCCTAAAGATCCTTGAGTTGCACTGACTCCAGAAGTTGAGAGAGGTAGAGGCTCATGATTACAGTGCTCATCAGCTATTGAATCACACACAATGAGACTATTTCTTATTAGTAAACTGCAACAACTGACCATACAAAGCTCTTGTGAGGCTGGCTGCAAGATCCAGGCTAAGTCACTTTAGCTCTCCAGGATGATTTCTGGGTTAGAGAGTTATAAAATTCTAACACTCTCATTTTAAGATTAATATTGTTTGGCTCTTACTCATTCCTGGAGATCCAATTTTAAAGGTATTTCCTATGGATGAGACAAGGCTACATTCCCTAGTGGAAAAAACTTCACAAAACTAGTCATGAGACAAATTTTATTCCTAGGTCTACCAAATAACAGCTATACAACCTTGGACCAATAACAATGTTTCTGAGACTCAATTTTGCATCTGCAAAAGGCAGAAATGTCTTCTGCCTTATCACTCACAGAGAAGTTGGAAGGTGAAACGAAATAATGGGTATAAAGTGCTTTTCCAAAGCTCATTCCACCATGCAACATTGCCCTAAATCCTCTATGTCTAGAGTTTTATTATTTTAAGGCAATATTATAAAATTGCTTTCTGGGATCCTTGTATTCATAAATTGCCTTATCACCAGTAATATATTAGAGGCCTCTTTCTCCGGAGGAAAAGAATTTTGATTCTTGATATTTCGTCCAGTTCTCTTGTTTCCATCATTTCTACTTTGAGGTTGTACTGCTGGCCATAAAGATAAGCTGTAGAACCAACTCTCCATTACTCTCAGTGTTGCAAAAATGGTAGTATATAATAAGCAAAAAGGCAGAGTCTAAAGTCACTATATATTTAGCTTTAAATTTTCTATAATGTTCCTTTAAAAAATATTGTATTTATTTATTTTTAGAGAGAGGGGAAGGGAAGAAGAAAGAGAGGGAGAGAAACATTAATGTGTGGTTGCCTCTCACATGACCCCCACTGGGAACCTGGTCCACAACCCGAGCACATGCCCTGACTAGGAATCAAACCGGTGACCCTTTGGTTCACCAGCCAGCACTCAATCCACTGAGCCACACCAGCCAAGGCTTTTTAGCTTTAAATTTTTATTTATCCATAGATAAAAATATTACTTCTATACTAGGAATTTTCCTAAAGAATAAAGACAAAATAATACTTTATAAAGAATAAAATATTTTATAAAGAATAAAATGTTACTTCTATACTGGTTATTTTCCTAAAGAATAAAGACAAATAATAATAAACTCACTATCCACATTCCTACAGCTATACAAGTTCTGTCCAGAAGGTATCCAGCCATACACTATGAAAAATAGAACATTTATTGAAGAAGATACAAGAAACGTTTCATACAGGACAGTAACACCTCAGTCCCCTTTAAAGTAGGCACCCTGGGACCTCACACAGTTCTCCCAATCACCATCAGCTGCCGCATCATATTTTCCTGAATTTCATCAATGGTCTGAAATCTCTTTTTTTCAAAGGTGATTTGAGTTTGGGAAGATCCAGAAGATGCAGGGCACCAAATCTGGGCTGTAGTGGGCTGAGTCACCTGGGTGATTTGATGTTTCACCAAAACACTATGTTTAAGACATGATGCATGAGCGGGTATATTGTTGTGATGTAGTTGCCAATCACCCATAACTGTGGCCTTCCGAATCATCTGAATAATTTCCACAGGGGAATGTTCAAGCTTAATGCAAAATTTGATGCAGATTCATTGCTCTACTCACTCAGTCATTTGGAATGTGACAGTCACATAATACACATGTTCACTCAATGGCATCTACCACCCACCCTGACTAGTATAGTGAAGTCATCATTGTTCATGCATGTACACTCCAGCCCACTCTCCTTGGCTGCCAGGTACATCAATGTTGCTCAAGCCATTCTCATTACATAAACAATGGCTGGCCTTTTTCTAGATAAACCTCATACCTCTGACTAGCTCTTTGACTAAATTCCTCAGGTTTATAATAAATTTTTTATTATAATTCACTTCTAAGTACTAGTTTATCAGTAACCAAAAAGCTATCTAGATTTTTAAAAATTAATTACATAAATTAATTCTATCATTTCTATCATTTTATTATGTTATGATTGATGGATGTCACTTTTGTGAAGGAGCTTCTTTATTTGTGAGAATTATTTATACATTCTTGATATTTATCCTTTGTCAATTCCTTTTTGTAGAAACTTCTTAAATTTAATGATGATAAATATCAGTCTTCTTCTGTATGCTTAGAAGGCAAATGTCAAGCTAAAATACAGAGAATATGTTAGCAAATCTTATAACTTGAGATGCCAGCATAGTTAGAAAAATTGCTTATTTCAGTGTCTCAGCAACAAATGCACAGTTGCAAATGATAGTGTTTTAATGACTTAGAGTAACTCCAGATCCTCTAGCAGCATAAATCTCTTCCTGCAAGCTAGGTAAGGTACGAGAGCCCTGTATTTAGTCTGATGTAGATGCCTAAGAGACCAATCCACATAAACCAACAACATTTGATGATGTGCTCTTGTACACACTGTGTACTGAAAGATACCACACACGATAAACTCAGGAAATAACTAGCATAGTAGAGTACAGTGGGGGTGCATTCCTGAATTCTCTATTTATCTACAGAATCCCTGCTGATAAGACCTATGACCAGAAAATGTGTTTACCATAACGAGTAACACTCAGCGCAATAGAGGGAAGCATGATCCAAGAAGGTTTTTTCATTACATTATTATAATTTTTTACAGAAGAAATATTAATTTACTGGTCTTTTTTCCAGACAGACCTTGTATTTCCTTTCTTTAAATGTGGCTTCTTACTTTCTTTATAAATTTTTTAAATTTTTAAATTATAGTTAATGTACAATGTTAAATTAGTTTCAAGTGTACACCTCCATGATTAGATATTTATATATCTTACAAAGTAATTATTCTGATAAATCTAGTATGGAACTGGTACTATATTTAGTTATTATAATATTATTGAATATATTCCCTGTGCTGTACTTTACATCCCTGTGACCATTCTGTAACTACCAGTTTGAATTCTCAATCCCTTTACCTTTTACACCCATCTCACCAATCCCCCTCCCATCTGGCAACTCTCAAATGTTCTCTGTATCTATGAGTCTGTTTTGGTTATGCTTGATCATTTATTTTGTTTTTTAGTTTCCAAATATAAGTGAAATCTTATAAAATTTGTCTTTCTCCAACTTATTTCACTTAGTATAATGTCCTGTAGGTCTATCCATGTTGTTGAAGGCAGCAAGAATCCATTCTTTTTCATGGCTGAATCATATTCCTTTGGATACAGGGTGGGGCAAAAGTAGGTTTACAGCTGTGAGCACAAGAAACACTGAGTTTATTCTTGTATTATTATTTATTAATTAGTGTAACATTTTCTATACAAACAGCTGTAAACCTACCTTTGACCAATCCTGTGTACATTCACCATTTCTTTATCCATTCCTCTACTGATGGACACTTAGGTTGCATCTGTATCTTAACTATTGTAAAATAACATGACAATGAACACAGGGATGTATGTGTCTTTTTGATTTAGTGTTTTAGGTTTCTTTAGATAAATACCCAGAAGTAAAGTTGCTGGGTCCTTCTTTGTCTCTTATTATAGCCTTTGCTTTAAAGTCTATTTTTTTCTGGTATAAATATTGCCATGCAGCTTTCTGTGCTATTTTGTTTTGTTTTCATTTTCATGAAATATCTTTTTCCATACCTTTACTTTCAGGCTATGTGTGTCTATCTGTGAGCCTCTCGTACACAGCATATGTGGGGTCTTTCTTGGTTATCCATTCAGTCAGCATATGTCTTTTGTTTGGAGGATGTGATCCATTTGCATTTACAGTATAGTGTGCCTCAGTACTCATCGTTATTTGTTCCAGAACTTGTGACAAGTGCCGAAACCAATGAGCACCAAACAAATTTTTCCCATAAAAGTTCCCCATGAAAGTTCCCCAGAACTTTCATATTGTACAGCACTAATATTAAGTAATGAGGTTGTTTTGTAATTGAGAACCTTAAAACTAAACAGACATGGATAAAAAAGCAATTAATTACATAAAAAATAAAATTTAACTTCACTTCACCTGTATTCAGAGGAGTAAGTGGCATAATGGGATGGTGGCCAGACAGAGGGGAGGTGTTAAATTGTTGGAAAGACAATTTCTCAGGGGTTTCTTCTGTTTTCTGTCTCCTGGCTTCACTGAAGACTGTTGGACACTCATATTTAGGGAATTTACCCAAAAACCTATAGAGAGAAACTTGTTTCTGTGTATGTTTCAAAATGTTTCTAAAGTGTGACATTGTCTTTGCGTTAAACAGGTCCACATTTCCGCATGGTAGAGCTTTGTCAAGGTGATACTTTTACACAAAGTTTTGAATTTCAACCCATTTACCACACATTTCTTTTATCAGTGCAATGGATACTTCCTCCCATCCCTCCTCCTCACCTGAAAAAATGTCCACAGCTTCTGTCTGTTACTGCTCTTTTTTATAGTCCTGTATCTCCTCAGTGTTGAGCTCTGCTCTGTGCTCCTCCAGTATTCTACATCTTTATCATTGACCTTCAGGCCCATGGAATTGC
Organism: Glossophaga mutica; assembly: GCA_039655065.1. Lineage (NCBI taxonomy): Eukaryota > Metazoa > Chordata > Mammalia > Chiroptera > Phyllostomidae > Glossophaga > Glossophaga mutica. The sequence goes on from CM077304.1 coordinate 85,076,110, forward strand.
CCAGAGACACAATATGCTCCATTATTGTGCTAACAAGATCATCTTCAAAGCATTCAAAGTCCCCTGGAGTTAATTTCTTTCAGGCAGAGTTCATTGTCTTGTAAGACATTTTATACCAGGCCTCATCTATGAGAGTAACACAGTGGAGAATATTAAAATAGTCATTCATTCCAGAACTCTCTGAGCGTCAGCTGTGTATCTGACATTACTTTAACACACCTCTGGAAAGGGACCTTTGCATAGAGTTTTTTGAAGTTGGAAATGACCTGCTGGTCCAGGGGCTGGAGCAGAGGAGTTGTGTTATGGGACAAGAACTTCATGGCTATGAAACTGAACTCCAGTAAGTTGTCATCCAAGCCTGGAAGGTGAACAGGAGCAGTGTCCATAATTAACAAAGCCCTCAGAGGCAGTTTGTTTCACTGTAAATATTTTTTCACACTAGGGCCAAAAACTTCGTCCATCCACTCTAGAAAGGACTAACTTGTCATCCAAGTTTTAATGCTGGTCCTCCACATCACAGTTAATTTTCTTTTTATCATACTCTGTCTCTTAAAAACTCGAGGGTTTTCACTTTGATGCTCTAGTAGAGGCTTACTTTTTAAATCCCCATTGGCATTCCCACACAACAACAGAGTTAGCCTGTCCTTCTTTGGCCTATGGCCTGACAATGCTCTCTTCTTGAGCGATGGCAGTTCTGTTAGGCATTTTCTTCCAGAACAAATCAGTCTTGCTGCAGTTAAACTTGTTGGGGGACAAAACCTTCAGCCTCTACATACACCCTAGACTCAGTGACATAGCTTTCTATAGGGTCTTTGTTGGCACTCGCTGCCTTAGCACACTAGGAATGCCAGTCTTCTTTTTAAATTTATCAAACCATCCATGACTGGCTTTAAACACTTCAATGCTCTCACCATTTGTTCCAGGCTTGTCTTTGAACAGATCGGCATGCAATTGCCTGGATTCCTCACAAATTATTGCTTCAGAAATGCTGTTACCAACTGTTTTTTTATTAACTCAGATATAAAGCAATTTTTCAACTCCTTCCAATGTCTATGAATGTTGCATATTCACACAGTTTACACCTTTAACAACACTTGCTTCTTTAATCGTTTCCTTGTTTCTCGCTATTGTAGAGATTTTGTTCTCAGTATTTTGAATGTAAGAGTGACATCAGTCACAGCTACACCACTCTCATACTTAGCTACAATCTCTTTTTTTCTTTTCAATCCAGGTTTTTGTTAACTACCTTTCAGGCTTAGTGGTATCATTCTTAACATTTTTGTGACCCAAGACTGGCATGCAATATGCACAAAAGTATGAGATAGTAACAATGAATATGTGGGGGTCCTGCACTGTTTGAGAGCTACCATGAGACTGAAGTGTCCACCTCTGTTTCATCACAAGACAGGGGCACTAAGGGGCAAGCAAGCAACAAGTGATGAAGCATTTTCTCTTTTAGGGAGACACCTTGTCTCATGCAAGTTCTAGCAAGTGCAATGAGTCCTGAGCAAGTGCTGAGTGGTGAAATATTTTGTGTGTGTGTGTCAGAATGCAATGAATACAAGGGTTGATGAGTTCTAAAGTGGACAAGTACTGAGGTATGATTGTAATTTTTGATAGATATTTATTTATTGCCATTTTATCATTCATATTTTGAAAATTCTTTCTCTTTCTTAAAAATGACCATGTAACATTTCTTGTAATACTGGTTTGGTGGTAGTGAACTCTTTTAGCATTTTTTTTTCTGGGAAATTCTTTATCTGTCTTTCAATTCTAAATGATAGCTTTGTTGGATAGAGTAATTTTGGTTGTAGTCCTTGCTTTTCATCACTTTGAATATTTTGAGCCAATCACTTACGGCATGCAAAGTTTCTGTTGAGAAATCAGCTGACAGTTTTATGAGAGCTCCCTTGTAGGTAACTAACTGCTTTTCTCTTGCTACATTTAAGATTCTCTCTTTGTGGTTAACCTTTGGCATTTTAATGATGATGTATTTGGTGCGGGCCTCTTTGGGTTCATCTTGTTGGGCACTCTCTGCATTACCAGGGCTTGTATGTCTATTCCCTTCAGGTTAGGGAAGTTTTCTATTATTATTCCTTCAAATAGGTTTTCAATTCATAGTTCTTCTGGTACCCCATAATGTGAATGTTGGAACATTTGATGTTGTCCCATTGGCCCCTTAAACTATCCTCATCGTTTCTGGATTTTTCATTGAGTATTTTTCTCCTTTCTTATCTTCTGAGAACTGTGTTTGCCTATGCCACCATCTTTACCAGAAGACCCCTATTCTTTCACTTGGGATCTGTTTGTCTCCTCATTTTGACTATGTCCCTGCATTCAACCCTATATTAGGTATGGCTATTTCATCTCCTGGTCTTGGTAGGGTAGTCTTATGTAGAAGGTGTCCTGTAGGGCCCAGTGGCACAGCTTCCTCCGTAACCTGAGATGGGTGCTCCAGGTGTGCCCCAATGTGGGCTGTTGTTCACCCTGTTGTTGTATTTGAGCCTTGATTGCTGTTGGCACATCACTGAAATGGATTGACTCCCAGCCCAATTGGCTCTGTGGACTGGCTACAACTATGGCAAAGCAGCTGATGTGTTGGGGTTAACCCCATGGAGCAGAACCTGCTTCAGTGGGGTTTGTTTCCCTTTGAGTCTGCTCCTTGAGTCTGTCACTCCTGGAGGTTGTTAGGTTGTAATTCAGCATGGTCTGAAGCTGTTTGCTGGTGCATTGGTTCTGTGGCCTCCTGGTGCGTGCAGTCCAAGGGCAGCTACCACCTTTGCCATGTCTGGCACCACCCAGAATGAGCATCAGAGAGATCTGCAGATGGCTGTTACTTGTGCTGAGCTTGGAGGTTCCTAGGAGAGGCTAAGCTGTGAACTGATGTTGGCTGTCATTAGTGCCAGGCTTGGGGTCACTTAGCAAGAAGTATGTGGGACATAGGGGCCAAATACTGTTTGTCTGAGAGGTTTTAGGAAAGTTGGAAGCATGAGCCAAGCGAGGCTGTGTATATGGAAAAGCCACTAGAAATGTCTTGGATGGGCATGCAAGTTTGTGGCATTATGTCTCAGGGAATCATCAAGATGGGACAAACAGGGTTAGCCAGACTCAGATATAGCACCTACCTGCCAGTTCTGGGGAAGGAAGGCTCAGTAAAGGAACAGTGGACTCTGGCAGTACTTTACTTCTGTCTGAGAAAAAGCTGCTCCTCCAGATCTCATCTTGAAGTCAAATAATTTAGTTCTTCCCCATATATCCTTGGTGTCTTTAAAGCTGCTGCCCCAATATTAGAGCTCAGAGTGAGCCTGAGTCAGTGTGTTGGCCCTTTAAGAGGAACACCTCGGCCTCCAAAATACCTCTCTTTCTCACTTGGTCACCACTGCCACTGCTTTTTACAGCCAGAAGTTGTGGAAAATTCTCTTCCCAGCACTGGAACCTTTGGCTGGAGGCCTGCTGTGAGGCTGGAACCGCTTGATCCTCATGGAGGAACTCTGCAGCTGAGATAATTCTCCTGATTTTTAACTACCTCACATGGGTGTGAGACAAGCTCATTTCACATTTCCACCCTTCCTACCAGTCTCTTTGTGGTTTCTTCTTTATATCCTTAGTTACAGGACTTTTGTTCAGCTAGCTCTCAGACAGTTCTGAATGATGGTTGTTCTATAGTTTAGTTGTAATTCTGAAGTGGTTGTGGGAGGTTTCGAACACTACAGTTACCTATGCCACCATCTTGACCGCAAGCCCCTTGTAGCTATATTTCTTAGTTCCTCATCTTCCTCCACTTTTGAAATAACAAATAAATTTTATCATCTATTTGGTTGATATGAATAATCTTACCAAACCAGAGTTGTCTAATTTTGGGGGCTTTCCTTCTCCAACACAGTGATAATAATATATTTTTAATTAATTACTTCATTAAAATAAATATTCTATTACACTAAACAAATTATATAAGTAGCAGATTAAGTAACTAACAAATATTTTAAAGCAAGACAATCTACATATAATCCATGATTTTCGAGTAATCCATAATTAACTCTCACACAATGAAACCATTTATTCCCAAGAGGGTCAGTTATACATTAGAGAAGAGAGCCTGTATAGGAATCCTCTTCGAGAATTCAAAAGTTAGAATTATTTTCATTAACTTTCATTTTTATGTATATTGAAGTAATCTTTTTACAACACACATATCAGTGCCACTATTAGTAATATTATCACTACTCAGTAATAAGGAAAAGTTACATAAATGCATCTGTATGGAAGCTCTTTTAACCCCGCTTCTTACAGAGCAGAATTTCATTGAATGGGCATTCATTTTCAATTTATCATTTTTAGTATGAAAAATTTAATTTCTGATATGCTAACTAGATATGTGTTGATTCGACTTGGCTGTAAGATGATTTTGCTTCTAAATTTCATTCTACTATAACCTCAAAAATTCTCTTATACTAAAGCCCCAGTGCTTTTTATTTTTATTTGTAAATTATTTTAATTGAATTTATTGGGGTAACATTAGTTAATAAAATTATATAGGTTTCAAGGGTACAATTCTATAATATATCTTCTCTATATTATATTGTGCATTCACCACCCCAAGACAGAACATCTCTGATGTACTAATTAATGCCAAATTCTGTATCAGTTTTTTAAATTAGTTTTTTAATGTATTCTATAATTTCTAGTTCTTTCTTTGTGCTGTTTTTCCTGTAAGATCTTCATGTAAAACTCAAATATTATAGCATTACTTAATATAGTACTCTTTCAACATCTGCCTTTAACAAAACTGGGCTTTCTGATCAAGAACAGAAGAGTGATGATATTGTATATTCTCTCCCTGAGTGTAATTCATGCACATATAACCTCACTGTATTAGTTATCTATTGTCTTGCAACAAGTATTCCAGAACTTAGCAACTTAATGCAGCAAATATTATTTCACATGAGTCAGGGAATTGGGAGCAGCTTTGGTGGGTAGCTCTGATTTAGGGAAAATTCTAAAATGGCCGTCATGATTCCTGCCCCCTAGTATATCAGCCTTTATGCAATTGCTTCTTAATCAATAGAATATGCCAAAGATAAAGGGAATTTACAGATATAACTAAAGTTTCTAATCCGTTGACTAAATTCATCATATGGAGATTATCCATAATGGGCTTGGCCATTTAAGTGAACCCTTTGAAAGAGAGTTTAGGGATCAGACAGGCTCTCTTGATGGCCTTGAAGAATCAAGCCATTTGGAACTTCTTTAATTGCAAGAAAATGAATTCTGCCAACCAACAACATGGAAGAGAATTCTGAGCTTGAGAGAGAAATTCAGCTTTGATTCAGCCTTGTGAAACCCTCAACAGAGAAACCTCCTACATGGTGCCCTGGTACTTGATCCATTGAAACTGTGAGATAAGGAACATATAGACCTACTTTGGGGATGTTGCAGTTTTGATTCCAGACCACTGCAAAAAAGTGAGTATCGCAATAAAGCAAGTTGTAATCTTTTTGCTGGTGGAGGATCTTTTCTGCAATATGTGAAAAAACACAAAACCTGTAAAGCACAATAAAGTGACACACAATAAAATGAGGTATGTCTGCATCTTATTTTAAGCCACTAAGAATGTGGTAATTTGTTACATAGTAAAAGAAGACTAATACAGGGTCCTACCTAAAGCCGTAGTCAAGAAGCTAGGGCTGAAGATATCTGAAGTCTTGATGAGGTTGATAGATTGTCTTCCAAGGTTTACTCGCATGGCTGTTGGCTCAAGCCATCAGTTCTTTGCCTTGTGAACATCTCCCTTGGACTATTTGCTCTTCCACAGGATTGGGAGCCAGTTTCCACTCTCCCAGAACTGCATTATTTGTGGTAGCTTGTTCCTCCGGAATGACTGATAGAGAGACGGAGATAAAGAGAAAGAGACAGAGAAGAGATTGAATATTTGGAAGCTGAAATCTTTTTATAACCTAATCCTGGAAGTTTTCCCAATCTTCTACAAATCTCTTTGCTGGAAGTGAATCATTAAGTCTACCCTGATTCTCAAACTGCAGTTCTCAAACTCCTCAAAGGGAGGAGTCTCAAAGAATTTCTGAACATATTTTTAAACCTACTGAATTCATATTGATGATTTTAGTTCCTCAGATTTTATATAGATCTTGGAGAAGGAGCCATCTTAACAGTATATTTTAGTTTCTAAAATTAGTTAAGATTGAAGTCCAGAAAAAAATTTCATTATTTAGAGACTTTGTTCCTTAAGTTGTTCATTTATAAATTATGCTTTTCTTAATAGTCATGGGGGAATATGGAGACAATTGTACTTGAACAACAATTTAAAAAGTAAACAAAAATAGTCATAGGGCATGACACCTTTTTTAATTATATTTTCTTCAGATTAACTTAACCCAAGTAGGCTCTAATAAAGTAATGTTCCGTTTTCAAGTGACTCATTTGTCAGAGAATCAAGTTCACCTGACAATGAGAACGAGGAAAGAACAGGGTTTTAAGAGGTGGGCGGAGTTACGAATAAGAGTTATTCCGTAATTGTTCTATCTATAAGAATCAAGATCTCACTTTAAAAAAAAACCTAAAAGCTATGCATGTACATAAATTAGTGACTAAATTTTACTAGGTCCACTAGTTTTTACAGGGGTAAATCTGCAGGTGTTAAAATATTTTAAGAACATTGATTGGATAAACATATTACTTGAATGAGGAATTTGCTAGTTCAATTTCTCTAAATCATGTTTTTGCATTAGGAAATTAAATATTTTTTGTTCCCTCAGAGTTTAAGGTATGTGACTTTACAAAAAAATAGTGCATCGTTTTTCTCTGTAGAACTTTTTGTCTCCAGCATATAAAATGACTGATTTTAATGTTGAATGTGACAATTCAGGAACTACTATTCATCGCTGGATGCCAGCTTGTTTTCTCTACATGCATTCATTCATTCAGAAAATATTTAATAAGTACCTGCTCTACGTAAAGCAGTGTGAAAGGCACTGATGATATCTAATTGATATTTATAGTTTCTCCCTTCAAGAACTGTGCTTATGGTGTAATCTGAGCATAAGAAGGAACACTCTGATCTACCAACTCGAGCCAAGAAAAGGTTGGTCTGGGAATTGGCACTTGACATGAGTCTCAGAAGCAGGGGAAATATAAGCAAATCAATGCTGAAAGAGTCTTCAGAAAGTGGGAAGACAATGTACAAAGTTGAGGAGGAGGTGGCGAGGAGGAAACTGAAGTAGAAATTATGAGTGGAAAATTTTGGGAGATGTAGCTGAAGATCTAATTAAATATCAGTTCACAGTAAGTCTCCAAATAATCACAAAAGAAGTAACTTTTTTCTTTTGATTATACTTGTTTTTAAATTCAAAAAAGTGCATAGTGTTCTCATTTTTCTATAGAGCCTGAAGTTGTTTTATTTTATGAACAGGGCTAGTCCACAGTTTGATGGCATATTAATGTAGAATGGAATAAAATAGAAACTGCTTACCAAATTGAATAAGAGTTGTTGCTATTCACTTTAGATAAATGAGCTTCACTCTGCAGTAGATAGATTCTTTCTTAGATACTGCACTGTGTTTATTGTGGTTTAACCTGGATTCTTGCTTGATGATCACACCTGTCTGTCATCATTTCTCTATACTTCTCAAATTTTATCATTTATTCACTCACCAATTACTAATCCAGTATTTTAAAATGCTGGGCTCATGTTGTGGATACAACAGTGAATAAAACAAATTTCTCACCCTCATGAAACTTAAAGCCCAAGACAGAGAAGAGAGAAAAGCAAATAAATACATTTGTCAAGGAGTAATTCAATGATTTAACAGGAGGAATGGCATGATTAGTCAGATATTATTTTATACAGATAGGTTGAGAAAATCCTCCTTGTAAAGGTGGCATCTAATTAGAACCCTCAGTTAAGAAAATAATCAGAGAGGAAAATAAGTTCAAAGACACTGATTAATGTAGGAGAATGCTCAGTGTAGCAAAAACAATACGGTGGCAAGTGGGGCTAGAGTAAGTGTGGAGGAGAGTAACAGAAAGTGAAGTCAGGAAAAGTATTATTGCCAGATATCCAAGAACCTTTGCAAAAAGTACATTACAGTAAATTCAGTTTTTACTTTGAGTGAGAGAGGAAACACTAAAGGATTTTGGGCAAAGGAAAAGAATTATCTTTATACAGTGTCTACTTTGTTGAGAATAGGAGGCTAAAAGCCAAAGCTGGGAATCTACTGAAGAAGTAGGTAATTTATTATGTTTAGTTCGGATTAAGTTGGTAGGCATGGAATTGAGGGTTAATTGAATTCTGGAAATATTTTAATAGTAGAAGGGGAAATTTTCTGGTTGGAAATATAGATTTGGGCGTTGTGAGTATAGATGACAATTCAAGCCACAAATCTGCATTGGAACATTTAGGGAATAATATAGATGTCAAAGAAAGAGGTCTAGGAATGGACTGTTTCTAGAATTTAAAGTTGAGGTGTTCTTTTTGAACTTTAGAGTACCGAGTACCTACAGGTAGGACCATTAGAGGTCTGCAGCCATTTCAACTTCTCTATAACACACAATGCTAGTCAGCTGTTCACTACATAGAGCTATATTCATTTCCTGAAATCTTTTTCCCTGAGTAGTCCAAAGTAGAGTCCACCAATAAGGGACACTCATCTACGGTGGAAGAAAAGGAGAAGCCATGATTCTAGAAGCACTTAAGGTAGACTCGTTGGAGGGCAATGGGCTTGAGGTTTGCAGCATTTCCAGGAAAACTCCTGGAACCATAGCAGCAATGCTTTAGGTACTTATTGAGTTGTTTATCTAATTTCAAGTTTACATATTGTAAATTTTCTATGAAGCATGTTGAACTTATAAAAGCTTCTGTAGCTAATTCATAATATAACTTGGTACTTTTCACAAACAAACAAACACACAAACAAACACTTAAATTGAGCCATCAATCTAAAAAACACAAACTATAGAGGTCTGTCCAGGAAAAATTCAGCCATTGTTAATATGTGAGAATGGTTTGCACAACACTGATGTAACCTGGCAGCAAAGGAGAGTGGAATGGAATGCACATACATGAACAATTACCACCTTACTGTACTAATTAGTGGGGGTGGTAGACACTATTGATGTATATTGTATGGCTATCACATTCAAAATGACTGAGCAAGTAGGGCAATGCATCTGCATCAAATTTTGCGTTAAGCTTGGACATTTCTCTGCCAAAGCTATCTGGATGATTCACAAGGCTGCAGCTATGGGCAGCTTGCTGATTGGCAATTTCATCATGACAACGCAACTATTCATCCATCATGTGTCGTACAGAGTGTTTTAGCAAAACATCAAATTACTCAGGTGACTCAGCCCCCCACAGTCCACTCTCTGTGACTTCTGGCTTTTCCCAAAACTAAAATCACCTTTGAAAAGAAAGAGATTTCAGACCATTGATCAGATCCAGGAAAATACAAGACAGCTGATGTCACTTAGGAGAACTGTATGAGGTCCCACGGTGCCTACTTTGAAGGGGACTGAGGTGTCATTGTCCTATGTACAGTGTTTCTTGTGTCTTGTATCTTCTTCAGTAAATGTCTCTATTTTTCACAGTACATAGGTGGGTACCTTCTGGACAAACCTTGTATATCTCGTAATGACAGTCCTGAGATAAAAATAGCCTAGAAGTAAATATAGCAATTTAAAAAAATTATGTATAACTTTAGGCATTTTTATACTATAAGACAAGTTGTTTTTATTTTTTTTTAATTTATTTTATATATTTAAAAGAAAAATATTCAAAAATCATTCTTAAGACATATTTTACCAGATAAAATAATTTATAAGAAACATATTTGAAAATGAAAATGGATTATGTGTAAGAAACAAGGATATTTTCATTTCTACTTCACAGATATTTAGAATACTTTTTAGAATATATGGTTTAAATTATTAACTTGTATTTATACTTGAAGAAGGAATCTACTAAGAATAGACTGTTTTCATCTTAAGTCTTATAACTTATGAATAATGAGCAAAATCCGAAAAGTAAGATTTTGTATGTCACTATCCCCAAAAGTGAAATGATGAGGGGAAAGACAGAGAGAGCTAAAATGAGGTCTAAAGACTGTTTCTCCCATTTCACCCACCCATCTCATTAATGTGCCAAGTCCCTGGAAGCAGTAAGCACAGAATGAGGATCTGGCCATCCCACTATGCACAAATAGGACTATTTGCTATTTCTGTAGAAATTAAATTACCATTCATCACAACTACGTTAACTTAACATCATACTGAGATCTTCATTAAATCAAATGGACTTCTAGGCCTATTTTGATATATTAGTTTATGGAGTGATAAAATGTAACCCTCTACTGTTTATCTCACTTATAAAAGTAAACAGAGGACCCGTGGATGGAGCCAAGGGCGGGTGGGACAGAGGGTGGGAGGTGGGCATGGGTGTGGTAGGGGAAAGTGGTGGTCGGAAAATGGAGACAACTGTATTCAAACATCAATTAAAAAAACATAGTAAAAAAATCTAAGCCTACAATTCTGAAGATATTAAATTTTATCCATTGTAAATAGTGAACATCTTTGGAAGGACTGTACCTTTCACTGAATAAATTCTCTATTTGTCTTTCTTGATTAAAAGCTAAAGAGTCAATAAAATTACACAACTGTGGCCACCTGTTAAAAAGAAAAGTGAACAGAGGGAATAGATATAAAATCTCTGGAGGCTGCAATGTGAATATCACCCAAATCTTATCTTTAACTACAGCTTTCCTCAGTAAAGAAGCACTCTCTGAAATACTTCTGTAATATTTGCTTATAGTATCTGGGGCAGATATAGGAAGAGCCGGAACTTGTTTCCATTACCACCATAAAGCCTTTTTTGTCAGGTCTCAATGGGAACACTCAGGGACAAAGTGGGAATCCGAGGCACTCAGGACAGAGAGCAAGCCTCCGTCTCCCTTCTGGAACACCTACACCTCGATCACCTGCGCTCGCTGCCTCTCAGTTCCTTCACTCACAAAATGGTGTTGAACATTCTTCTTTATAGAATTGTTGAGATGATTAGAAATTATACAGGGGAGGGCAAAAGTAGGTTAGTAGTAATAATAAATACAGTAATAAATAAGTAATAATAATAATACAAGAATAAACTCTGTGTTTTGTGTACTCACCAGTGTAAACCTACATTCGCCCACCCCTGTATATTCAAAGAAAGCAACAGTATCTCAACATTTATGTGCTCAGTACATCATTGGTGTTATTCTTCTACTATTTTAATGTATCAAGGCACTTTCAGAGAAAGTTAGCTTTTTGACTAACTCATTTGGAATTGTCCAGAAAGGGAATTAAGTAAGGAAGTGGGATGGATAAAGATAGAATGATCTATCTAGTTCTCAGTATAAAACTACTTACTGGCAGTACAAAAAGCTCCTAATATAGAGATAAAATCAGTAGAAGTATGGCAATAAACATATACAAAGTAGCCTTTTATGTGATGGACACACCCACAATTTGAACACCATCCAAGGCTTCTCTTGAGTTTAGTCCTTTGTATTCTATTGCCCATGCAGGATCTTCAGTTCAGTGTGTTACTCAGATCTCAAAATTAACAAACTAGATTGATTCCCTTCCCTGAAATCTTTCCTTCTGCATACACTATCTTGGTATTTTATGACATATCCGCTCAGGTATTCATGCCAGAAGCAAAGAAGTCATTCCCATCTTCATTCTTACCCCCCTACTATCCACTCAACCATTATATCCAGAGGGATCTACTTCCTAAATACTTATTAAATCTGTCTACTTCTTTTCACTTCCTCTAGCACCATTATATTTAACTTACCAACACCTTACCTCCTGCATTAATGATCTTTTAACTAATAGTTCTGCTTCCTCTTTTTTATTTCAAATTATTTATAAAATATTTCAGTTACAGTATTTTTTTAATCCAAAAAACCATTTGGTTATGTCCCTCTCCTATTTACAAGTCTTCCATGGTTTCCAATGCTCTTGTGATAAAGTCTTAAATCTTAGACCATCTTAAAAGAACCCACACGTTAGGCCTAATTCTCCTGCTTAATTGTAAACCTCTTCCCCCGACCTTCGACCTTCGTTAAACCTTAGGACCATCACATATGCTGTTTTTTAGGCCTGAATTCTTGCTCCCCTCAGTTGCCTTGTTAATTCACACTGCAGTTCAGGACTAAGCACAAATGTTACATTTTCATTGTTGAAGTACTTAAATAGCGAGGCCATTAGACTGAGGTGGCTCTAAATGACTTAGCACCTAAGTAAAAAACAAAACAAAACAAAACAAAACCTAAGCCATAGTAAATTCCTACAAGGTTAAGAAATTAAAACCTAGGGACAATCAGTTAATCAGCTAAGCAGGCTTTCCTGCATGAGGCTGCCGCTTAAGCTATATAGCCAATCAAGTAATTTCCTTGCTCTGTTTCTGCATCTTTTCCATAAAAACCTTTCCCACAGCTCCTGTTAGCAGAGTGTTTCTAACCACTTTGGGTTTGGTACTGCTGAGTTGAACTGATGTTTGCTAAAATAAACTCTTGAAGATTTTAATATGCCTCAGTTTACTTTTTAACATCTTCAAAACCTGTGACCCCACAGACTAGAATAGATCCTCCTTTTATTTGCTCGCATAATGGATCACTTCTGTAGCATTTATCACAATTATAACTGTTCATCCTTCACTTCTTTACTTGAAATATCCGTCAAACTAGACTGTAAACTTCTTGATAGCAGTCATATTTTCAGTCCTTGTTCTCTAGACAACAGATTTTTGACAGTAAACTCTCAGTAATGTTTTATGAATGCATAAATACAAACTGTTGATCAAGGATGCAGTAAAGAATGTATTTTTGCATCTCAGGGTGTAAATGAATCTAAAGAATAATTCCAGCCTTGTATGCAAGTCCTTAATTTTTTTTTTTTTTTTGCCTAGCCTAACGTAGGATTTCTTCTCTTAAGATTCTATATTGAATATGGAATTAGGAGGAGTTACATTACGTTAGAACTATGGGACCTATGATTTTGTCACTGTATGTAAAAGTTAAGGATGGGGTTCAGCTTAATGTAATGCATAATTCTAGGAACTGTGGTTTAAGCAACATAGGCATTGTGTTTGTTACTCCCTCAAACAAGAAGTTCAGAAGCAGTCAGTCTCATGTCAGAAGGAGGTTAGTGCTGATTTTACTGGCTTTTCTCTTTAAGTTTACTCAAGATGGCTGCTGCAGCTCTGGCCTGTAAATCTGCATTTCTAGGAGAAAGAAGGGAAATATGTCCAGGATACCTGTGGCATTGTGTGAGTCCATTTCTTATTTAAGGTGCTTTCCCAGTAAATCCACATACAACTTATTGTTCAGAAATATCATTGCATGGCTATTCGTTTCAGAACAGGAATCTGAAAAATGAGTTTTAGGTAGGAACTTTGCCAATACCAACAAAATTAGTATCCCCCCAACCCCCCTGCCCCCCCCAAAAAAAAAAGCTGGTGTAGCTTAGTGGATTTAGCACTGGCCCGAGGACCGGAAAGTTGCTGGTTCATCTCTGGTCACCACGCATGCCTAGGTTGTGGGCCAGGTCCTGGTTGCTAGCTGATTGAGGTTTCTCTCACCTATCAATGTTTTTCTCTCTCTCTTCCTCCCTCCCTATCTCTCTAAAAATAAATAAATAAAATATTTTTTAAAAAAGACTTTAAAAAAAAGAAGAAAAACAGTTACTGGAGATGCTACTGTTAGACTCTGCCTTACTTAAAAACACTGAGTTTCATTTCTTATCCAAAAACTAAGAAAAATAGTATAAACTTCTCAAGGTGTTTATGAGCATTTACTAAAATAAAATATTAAAGGTACATCATTGGACTCTCTGCATACATTGAATGTTAAAATAACAACCTCACTATCCAAATAATGTGAAATAAGGTAATATCAAGTCACTGAGGTTTCTGGGTTTACTTAGAACTCAAGTCCACTGGAATGAATGATCCAACACTGAAATAATTTTAACTAGCAAAATGGAATATGGATATTTTACTGTAGAAATTATCTTGACTTTTGTATTCTGAAGGGAAACATATAAATAGAATTTTTTTCTACAGTAGCTGTTCCAGACCGTTCAGCCTGGTCTCAGGAGTTGTAGCCCTCACCCCATGGTGGGCTGTGTAAGAGCCCAAGGGACCCACTTCATCTGGGTCTGTTCTGTCACAAGGACGTGACCTACTAAGGAGACAAAGCTTATCTACCTGGCAGGAGCACTGCTTCTGCCTCATCCATCTCTGGCCCCAATGCTTAGGCGGTTAGTCAATGACGGGTAAGACTCCTCATGGGAGGGGCAACCTAAGCCAGACACAACCATTTGGGAGACCCTTATGGAAGGACTTGGGGGTCTGCAGCAAAGAGGGGGTGATGGACCCGTGCCCCCCGGCTATTCTGACATAGCCCAAGTCCCCATTTCCATCTGGGAGTTGTCATCCTTATCTCTTGCTTCCTGTCTCTAATCGGCTTAAGCCTGAAACTATGAGGGCGAGTGGTGCAGCCCTGTGCTGGCCAGATTGGTTCCTCGGGTGATTGGGCATAAGAAAGAATTCCTAAAGTCCTGTGAAACCTGCTTTGCTAAGAGTGCTCTCATTTAAATGATAAGGGTCCGAGGAGGAAATGAGTATGTCTCCCAAAGTTTTGCAACCCCCCTTTCCTGATAGATGCTGACTCAGATTAAGCCCTCAGATTTCTTTGACATGTTAAACCTGTATTCCTGTGTATATGAACCCAATAAAAGCCTAGTGAGGAAGGCGCTCTGGGTCATTCTCCTTTGAGAATCTGGCCACCTCTCCTCCCCAAGCAGATCATGTCTTGGTAGTTTTATTTTCATCTGTGGCAGAGGGATGGGGCTCTGTGGGTGGAGCCCCTCCACAAGTAGCTATGTCAGAGCTTGGTTGCTAGAGAAGGCTGACCTCAGACTTCTGAAATTGTGATGGAATGAATTATGTCATAGAGAAAGAGATTTGATTTAAATTTGATTGATTCTACCCAATAAACACATGCTAATTACCTTCTCCATGCCAAATGCTCTGGGAATACAGTAGAAGAGAAGACTCTTCCTTGCTCTTAAAGCAGTGATTTTCAACCAGTGTGCTGTGGTACACTGGTGTGCCACAAGAATTTTAAAACATGCAATACCTGATTATTTAGTAAGGGGCACCGACACTTTTCCCTTAGATTGACAAATTAAAAAATGACAACAGCCAACACAATAGCCTTCCAGGTTTAATGAATCAAAATTACACCTATTTTTGTGTAAAGCAAAATATATATTTCTTGGTATACTGCAGAATTTTAGTAATTAGTTTATTTGTGCCATGAAATGAAAAGAGTTGAAAATCACCACCTTAAAGAATTAAAAACATTTCTACATCTAGAATATTTAGAACATAAATTTTTAAACACAAATGTTGTGTATGTGTGTGCATGTACCTGTGTAGTATATTCTGTCAATGCTGAGAAGATATACTTCTATCTTCGGACAATGAACTTCTTCAGAGAATCAAGATAAGAATTTACGTTCTCTCTGTCCTGTGCTTATTTGCAAGGCTCTGGAAATCTTGGAATCATGACTTTCTGGCATGAAAATCTTACAAAGTGGAGAAATGAGTTGATGCTTGTCATTGGAACTTCAAGGTAAAATATGTCCCTAGTCTGTGTTTACAGAGTTTTTAATTAAAATACTCCATAACTCATTCTCATGCCAAAGTATATGAAAATTGCTTTTCTCATATAATTGGGATTATATCTTCTATTTACCTATGTTTTGGTCAATCATACAACATAGTATATTTCTTATTCAATCATTTTCCTCATTGTATCTTATTTCTCTATCTCTTATGTCTTACTTTTTTGAAATGCTTTTTATGCTTATACTTCTTTATTTTCTCTTGTTTTTACAATTACTTCAGAAAAATGATTTTTATTTTATTTGTAGGAAGTGGCAAATTATTTTAAAGTTCTTTTTCAAATATAATTTATACTACAAGTTAAAAGAAATATATCTGTGGATTTACTAACTTTCTTATGTTTTTTGATAGACTTTTTAATATACATTTGATAGAATGCTAAGAAACTTTAGGTAGTTATGAAAGAAGAATTTATTATTTCTTGCTATCTTCTTCTCCCATGGTCTAATCCCACTAAAATGTCTGTATGCACCATTTAGTTCAAATAACATATTAGGCCCTGTGGTTCATAAGTTTGTCCTCAACTAAGGAACATCCCAGGGAGTACTCTGTGATCTTTAGCATGGTCACTTAAGGAACTATGCATGGCTTGACAGAAATCAAAGCTTCTGAGGAAAGAGAAAGGACAGTTTTGCTAAATTCTGTTAGAAGAGTAACCTCCTACCCATCCAATATCATGTGGCTATTGACAAATATATTAAACTAGGGGGGATAATAAAATATCAGTACTTAAAATACTAATTAGAATTGGAAGTGCAGTTCCCATTCCACATACTCTGCTGTGACTATTCAGTAATGGCCCTAAGAGTATGTGTGAGCATTCCTTGGAGAGACTTAACCTAGGAGTTACATTTGAAAAATTGGGTATTGGCATTAAGGAGAGAGATACAGCTTAGTCAAAAGAAAAGAGTAGTGTAAAATAAGTAAACAAACAAAAAACACAATGGTTTTGGGATTGCTTGGGATTCCTGAGTTGTGGATGATGAAGGCTGAGAGATCATGATGTGCTAACAAACTTAACATGGACCTTTGGGGGTGGGGTTAAATCTGTGTATTTTGTATACAGAAGAGAAAGTAAATGCTTTTGGCTCCCATAGATCTTTTAACTTAAGCTGAATTAAGTGAGCTAATACTTAAAGGCCACCACATGTTCTTTTAGTCAAAAGTATCCCATGACAATGGGTACAGGCTAATTGGAGATAAGCATTTATCATTCACATATACACACATACATCACACATTTATTTAACAATTCCTAAAAGCTTATAATTGTTTGTGATGCTAGGGTTTATGGGGGCTGAGGTGAAAAAAAAAACCCAAGTATGATTCTCACTCTCATGGAGCTTATATCAAACAGAAGACACAAGGTGAAATTAATAATTATAAACTTAATTTTCATTATATTCATACAAGGAGCCATGTAGGAAAAATATTGAATATTTAAACTTACATAATGAGGAAGCTAATTTAGCCAGGGTATTCAAATCTTTAAAAATATGTCTTCCTTATCATCTAGTATATTTGTGGGTCAGGGAGGGAGGGTTAGGTGAGCGGCAGTTGAGTGGCCCAAAGCCATGGGTGTAAACAGCTTTGCCCACAATAGGCATCCTTAACAAACCCAAAGCACAGTGACATCAGCATCTACACACTTTCCATGATTTCTAAAACTATAGTCAACTCATTAATAGAGAAACACTACAACATATAGTTTTTTAAATTAGAAGATGACTTGTGCACTTGGCTGTGATATTGGGTAATACCTTTACTTTAAGATGATAGCATCTCATATTTCCCATGCCTTCCTTATACTGTTGAGAAAACACTCTGCAAAAGAAAGGTTACGTCTTCTGCTAAACTCCAACCATTTATTTATTTCCTGCTTTCATCCTCATTATTATTAATAAGATGTTTGCAACTGTGAACTGTCCTCATTTTTATTTTTAAGTGTTTCTTTTTTCTTTTCTTTTTTGCTAAGTTCATATATAAAGAGAACATACAACTCTCTTTGATAAACATCCTGCCTTCAATTAAAGCAATAATTTCCTGGAATGATGGTGCTATTGTTTGCCCAACTGCAGTCTGTGTGCCTGAAATGCTTAATACTATCTTGTTATTCACAGTCTGTTTAATAGTAAACAGGGGATTTATAGTCTGTCAAGTTTAATGACCAGAAGAACTGATAAAACATGACTTTAAAGACTTCTCATTCTTTAAGAATAGAATGGTTCCATCTGTGCCAATGATAGCATGCAAGAAAAATCCCTGTGTTTATGGAAAAAAACACAACTATATACTTCTACTCAAGAAAGAAAGTGTGCATGAAGTCCTTGTGCAGAACAGAATGTGATTATTTAGGAAATTATTATTCCCTTGTGTTTTTCAGGTTAGGATTTCTCAAAACTGAATTTTTATGATTCTGATTGGTCTTGGAAATCTATGTAACCAATTTTGGCTCCTGGGGCAGACGAAAGCCCTCGCATTAATGAACTCACCACTTTTTGCTCAGACTTTGAATTTCAAGAAATTAGGCTCTCTGGTGCAGAACAAATGGTGCTGAGGGATCCAGGAGGTAGCAATGGGAGTAAAACCCTTCATCCACTTTGCGTTTTGGTCCTTCCCTAGGCCTGGTCCTCCCCTGACACACATTCATTGATACTGCTGTTCCAGAGCCAGCAAAAGTCCTCAACCTTTATCTCCTGCTTAGGTCAGTGAGCAGTGGTTCTCACAGCATGCACAAGAATTACCTGGTAGTAATCGGAAAAATATCTGTCCTCTAAAAATTGTGATTCTGTGGTCATTTCTGGGCCTAGGAACTATTTTTGTTGTTGTTTTGTTTTGTTTTGTTTTCAATGACTCCTGGTGAACCTAATGCCACACTTTAGGGAACCCTGCATGCACTCTAAACACTACATAGCTATGGTCCACTGTATGGGCTCGTACTCTGGTTCTGCCAAATATGAGCTTGGAGATGATCTCAGCCTATAGCAGAAGGTCAATGTGAAGATAAAATAGGAAATATGATAAAGACTTAAAATGCCATCTGATATTTATAGGTATTCCATAGTATTTGCTAGTATTGTTTTGTTTGTTATGTTGTTGTCACTTCACATATTAACCACATTATTAAATTAGCTTAATGGTTAAAAAGAAAATATATTGTGAGGGATCAATAGTACCCATGGAACCCACAGGCTCAAAGTTAGTTTAGCACCATTGACGGAGCACAGGAATAAGGAGCTAGAAATCCACCGAAGGAGCCTCTGTCTTAATCATTCATAGAAACCACACAGTCTCTCCTCTCTGTTTATCTCTGTACGTCTTTGTCTTTATTTCTACCAAGCATGGTGGATCATGGCTAAGACACAATTCCTGAGTTTGCATTAATTTTCTACTAAAAGAGAATAACTAGCCTCATTAAATCCTATTTTCATATCCTTAAAAGGAAGATTCTAATTGGTTTTTCATAGGCCTGTTGATTATCTATCACTGGTCGACCTGGCTATGCAGTGGGGTGCAGAATCTGAAATGCAGACATGCTGCTAGGACCCAACTGCATGTGTGGGGGCAATTCTAACAGAGGGAAAGGTGTGGTCTGGGAAAAGTGCTCTTGACAGTGTCTGCCACAAGAGTTTCCAATATTACCACAGTTAGGTAAATACTCATAAATACTCTTTGAGTTCCATTAAAATAATTTCCTGGGATATAACTCAATTATTAGGTGTTATCTGGGTTTCTGAACTTACTATCAGATGGTTTATCACTGGATGAAATGTAACCATCTTTTAAGGGAAAGGGACAGAAGTTGGCTTGTGTATTAATGTGTTACCCTCAGTGATATTTACATTTAAAAGTACCACAGACCAGGCAGTACAAACTTTAACAGAAAGAAATGAGTTGACAATAATGACATTCACACAACCATGGGAAAGCTATTTTTGAGTAGTGGCCCTTTTTGCCAGCCCTAGAGAGACAAACTACTGAGTACCATGTTTCTTTCTTTTTTCTTTTTTATTTTAATTGTTGATCTTGTACAGTTTTCTGTCTTTTATTCCCACCCAAGCCCACCACCCCAGCCCTCTCCACCTCTCTCCCATTTCCGCCCCCCATAGTTTTTGTCCATGAGTCCTTTATACTTGTTCCATGTTTCTGATTAACTCAGCCTGTTAGCTGAATTCAGTTTATTTAAAAAGTATAGACAGTTTGCGGTTGAACCCAATTGTTGAGTCACAGCCATGACTGAAACATACATCCTCATCGTAGCTTGGATCTTTGTCCTATCCTCGACCAGCAACTGAGCTTCAATTTTGGCATGGAACCAGGTGACAGTGGTCACAAAACACCAACTATGGTGTGACCAACCTTTCTAGGTTCCCTCTAGAACAATTCTCTGGAAGTGAATGGACTGGGCAACTTGCTACTTTATCTACTAATATAACTTAAATATCTATTTATTTTAAGTAAGTTTTCATGTTTTAATCATCTTGTATGATGTTTCTGGAGGGAAATATTAAAAAAGTAATATATACTGGCATAAAAGAAGCTATTGCTTTTGTTTGTTATCTTGATAATATTATGATTTAAATTACAACTAATCATTTGAATCCATTTTGATCTATAAAAGTGGCTATTTCTTATGGTTTAATTGAAATAGTTGCATGACATCCTCTGGGAAGAAAGTATATTAGCAAGATATTAATATTACTAGGAAAAAATACAACATTAAGCTTATAGTGAAAAACCAAAAATGTTTTTAAATTATGATTATGAATAGAAAAATGATCATAAGAAAGTATGAAGATTGATTAGCGGAGCTTTGACTGGTAAGTAGGATTATGGGATATTTTATTTATTTACTGATCCTATCTTATAAGGGGTATGTATTATATTTAGTTAACAACATGTAATTTTAATGCAGCCACAGTGTTATTTTTGTTTATATTTTGTTAACAAACACTATCCTAGAAGGGAGAGCTTTACTAGAACCTGGATTTGGGATAAAACTATTTCTTTTTCCAAATTGATTGTTTTCTTCTTTCCCTCTTGTTTAAAAATAATAAATCATCTTGTGATTATGATTTTTAAAAAACAGCTTTTTCAGGTAATTAGGAAAAAATCAAAGTAAAAATTATTAGAATTTAATCTAAATTAGAGCAACATAATAAATTAATGCATTGCTTATCCTTAATTAAAGCCCTTTTATCCCTGTATTCTTCCTGTTTCTCTCCATTTGCTTAATCATTTGGAATAAATCATTCCCTGTTTGCTTAATCATTTGGAGTAAATACTGCTAGTAAATAAAGTTAATTTAAATGTCATCATTTTATTGATTTTCTTGCTCTTTTAGTTAGTGAGACCATTGATTTTTAATCTTTTTTTTGTGAACCACCCTTCAATGATATCAATTTTGGCTGGCATAAAATATTCAGCTCAGAAACTCTGTCGAATGAGAAGACCAGGGAAAACCATCATCAAGCATCTACTCCTAAAGTGTGCTAGCCAGAAATGTGTTTTCCTTCAGTGATCCTTCGCAGAAGGCCAGCTAGGACATGTAGGGCAATGAGAAAAATTATTAGACTTTTGGAGACATTGATCTTCTTTGACCAACTATGTTTTCCTTTTTTTCAAAGGATGTTTTTCCCTTTGAAAGTTTAAGTTAGGGTAATTAAGTAAAAGGAACATCAGGTACAGGTTAGAAACTTGAGGGAGGCAAGGCATACACAAACAAAATAGCCAGACACAGAAAACTTTCAAATAAAATAAAGCCATATTAACTCAAACATAGAAGGTACAATTTTACCAAAATCATTCTTTATCAATAACAGGATTTTCTGAGCTATAGTTTTAAAAACACAATTTAGTGAAAACATATTTAAAAGACTATTATTAAAATTAGTTCTTATTTTTTTAAGACTACCAATTGACAGTGTATTGTTATGTACTCATTTATGATATAATTTTATTTAATTTATTCATACATCATTATAGCCTGTCCAAATAAAGTCTGGCCATTATTAATATAATGAGAGTAGTTTGCATGACATTGATGTAACCTGGCAGCCAAAGGCAGTGGGCTAGAATGCACATGTGTGAACAATGATGACTTCACTGTACTAGTTAGTGAGGGTGTAGACACCACTGAGTGAGCACATGTACTGTGCAGCTGTCACATTCATAGTGACTGAGCAAGTAGAGCAATGAATGTATCTGCATCAGATTTTACATTAAGTGTGAACATTCCTTGACAGAAACTATTCAGCTGATTCAGAAGGCCACAGCTACAGGCAACTGGTGATTGGCAGATTCATCACAACAATGTACCTACTCATGCATCATGTCTTGTGCAGAGTTTTTTGGCAAAACATCACATCCAGGTTACTCAGCCCCGCTATAGAACAGACTTGGTAAATGTGACTTCGGCTTTTCCCCAAACTAAAATCACCTTCAAAAGGGAAGAGATTTCAGACCATCATTGAGATCAGGAAAATACCACAGAGCAGCTGATGGAGATTGGGGGAACTGTGCCTACTTTGAAGGGGATTGAGGTGTTATTGTCACATGTACAATGTTTCTTGTATCTTGTATCTTCTTCAGTAAATGTCTCTATTTTTCATATTACATGGCTGGATAACTTCTGTGTGGACTAATTAATAATATATACATACACACATATACAGTTGGCCAAAAAGTTTGTTTAGTATTTTTTTTTCTGTAAAGTAAAGGACACATTTTTCTTTTCACCAATAACTTTATTGATTTGGATATTTTGAATATGTCAGCTCTCACCTGTGTGGTATAATGTTGATTGTTCTCAGTTAATGTCTTGGTTTGATTGCTTTCAACTTCAACTGGTCTGCTTGACCATGGAGCCTCATCCAGAGAGAAATCACCAGCACGAATCTTTGCAAGCCACTTTTGATATGTTCGATCAGTCACAGCACCTTCTCCATACACTGCAAAAATCTTTTCTTTGTGTGTTTCAGTTGAATTTTTACCTTTATTGAATTAATACAACATAATATGATTAAAATGTTGCTTATTTTCCTTTATCTTCAATATTAAAATGGCTACACAAAAATTCATCAGTTTTGATGAGCTTTTCTTTTTAATGCATGCTGCTATGAAAGCTATCACAATACAACTAACAAAATTGTTTCAAATAAAGTTAAAGATAACTAAGTGAACTAAAAGCTACTAGAGCCATGTTATGGAAAAAAACAAATGAAAAATTTGGCCTACCCATACAAAGCTAAGTAACACAAGCATACAATGATCAAATTTTTCTGGATCTGCTATAATATATTCTACCTAGTATATTGGCATGTGCTGTGAAAAACCTAACTAAAGGTCAGAGGAAATTTCTAAAAGTAACTAATGCTATTTTCTTAAGGGATTAACTTGATATTTGCTTATGAAAATTAAACTGACCAGATCTTTTGGTGGGGAACAATTACAGGCTGACAAATGAAGCTATATCTCCCAGAATCTGAGGAAAGACTGTAGCTTATTTGTCTGTGTAGTATCTGAGTTCTGAGTTCTAAACCTCAGATAACTTTTCTAATAAAGAGTTAGTGCTTAAAAACATTCATTGAATTGAATTGATGCATCTTTTAGAATTTTTATTCTACCTTTTAAATTGATCCTTCTTTTTTTAAGTTTAAACTAGTGCAAAAATGAATGAAACCCCTCCAAAATGAATGTAAAAATTATTTTTAAAACACTCTTACAAAACTATGTAGCAAACCAGGCAACAGCTTAAAATATGGTGTTATGTTGCCTGCCTACATTTCTATTCATCTCACTCTCTTTGATGTTGATTTTAAAATTGGGTGATATGCTTTGTATGGTAAGGTTGGTGTGGCGGGGGGAAAGGTGGGTGGGGACATTTTGTTGTAAGTTATTCAGAAAAGTAAATCACTGCTGTCTCCATATGAAATCATACCTTTTGAAATTCATTTAGCAGTGCTTGTTCTTTGTCTCCCCTGATCAAATAGACATAAGCTGGTATTGATATCTTGATTTTGATATCTTCATGATTTATTTATTTTATTTTATTTTTTGAATTATTCAGCTTATATTTATTTATATCAACCATACTTATGTTTATACGAACAGTTCTCAAACGAGCAACAACAAAAGCCCAAAATAAACACCAATAAAACAAACATTTCTTTCTGAATGAAACACATTTTCCACATGTAAACCTTAAAATGCAATGAAGATTTTGGGTTCATATAATGACCACTGTGGAGTCCATTTTTACTCACGCAATTTACTTGAAATGCTATTGCTTTTTGTCTTAACCGAGGCATTCTCTCTTTGTTTGTCTCTCTCTCAAAGTGTTCATCATAAACTTTTACGTTTGGTCAACATTACCCACATAGCAAACCTTACAGACACAGAATAAAACCTATGAGAGAGGACACATCATTGAATTTGACAGCTACATGAGACCTTGGATAATGCTTCCATGTTTTAGAAGAGTAGATTGCTCATTTGAAGATTTTACATACCATGTTCTTTCGAGTTGCCAGAAATTAATTTATCAAATTCAGTCAAAATCAGTCTCTTTTATTCTTTACGGTGGATAAAATTTATCCACCATTTATTCAGCAATTAATTAATAGAAATTTCCTTTTTTTAATTTTATTTTAATTGTTGTTCTTGTATAAGTTTCTGTCTTTTACTCCCATCCCAGCCCACTGCCCCATCCCTACTCACCTCCCTCCCATTTCCACCCCCTGTAGTTTTTGTCCATGTGTCCTTTATACTTGTTCCTTCCCCCTGAAATTTCTTCCCCTCTCCTCTCTGGTGACTGTCAGCCTGTTCTCAATTTCTGTGTCTTTGGTTATATTTTGCTTGTTTGTTTGTTTGTTTTGTTGATTAGGTTCCTGTTAAAGGTGAGATCTTATGGTATTTGTCTTTCACCACCTGGTTTATTTCGCTTAGCATAATGCTCTCCATTTCCATCCATGCTGTTGCGAAATGTAGGAGCTCCTTCTTTCTTTCTGCTGCGTAAAATTCCATTGTGTAAATGTACCATAATTTTTGATCCATTCATTTACTGATGGGCACCTAGGTTGCTTACAACATCTGGCTGTTATAAATTGTGCTGCGATGAACATTGGGGTGCATAGGTTCTTTTGGATTGGTGTTTCAGGATTCTTAGGATATAATCCTAGCAGTAGAATTGCTGGCTCAAAATGTACATCCATTTTTAGTTTTCTTAGAAAATTCCATACTGTTTTCCATAGTGGTTGCACCAGTCTGCAATCCCACCAACAGTGAACTAGGGTCCCCTTTTGTCCACAACCTCTCCAACACTTGCTGTTTGTTGCTTTGTTTATGATGGCCATTCTGACTGGTGTCAAGTGGTATCTCATTGTGGTTTTAATTTGCATCTCTGATAGCTAGCGATACTGAGTATCTTTTCATGTGTCTCTGGATCCTCTGTATGTTCTCCTTGGAGAAGTGTCTGTTCAAGTCCTTTGCCCACTTTTTAATTGGGCTGCTTTTCTTCTTAGAGTGGAGTCATGTAAGTTCTTTATATATTTTAGAGATTAACCCTTGTCTGAGGTATCATTGGCAAATATACTTTCCCATACAGTCAGTTCTCTTTTTATTTTAATACTGCTTTCTTTAGCTGTGCAGAAGCTTTTTATTTTGATGAGATCCCAATTGTTTATTCTTTCCTTTATGTCCCTTGCTTTAGGGGACATATCAGAAAAAATGTTGCTGCACAAAATATTCGAGGTTTTCCTGCCTATGTTCTCCTCTAGGACTTTAATGGTGTCACTACTTATATTTCAATCTTTTATTCATCTTGAATTTATTTTTGTGTATGGTGTAAGTTGGTGCTTGAGTTTCATTTTCTTGCACGTAGCTTTCCAGTTCTCCCAACACCACTTGTTGAAGAGGCTATTTTTACTGCATTTTATGTTGCTGCCCCCTTTGTCGAATATTAATTGATTGTAGAGACTTGGGTTTATTTCTGGGCTCTCTGTTCTGTTCCACTGGTCTATGTGCCTGTATTCATGCCAGTACCAGGCTGTTTTGATTACAGTGACCTTATAATACAATTTGGTATCAAGTAGTGTGATCCCTCCTACTTTGCTCTTCTTTTTCAAAATTGCAGCAGCTATTCGGGGTCATTTATGGTTCCATATAAATTTTTGAAGTTTTTGTTCTATGTCTGTGAAATATGCCATTGGTACTTTAATAGGTATTGCATTGAATTTGTAAATTGCTTTGGGTAGTATGGACATTTTGATGATGTTAATTCTTCTGATCCATGAACATGGTATATGTTTCCATTTCTTTGTGTTTTTCTTGATTTCCTGCTTCAGTGCTGTGTAGTTTTCTGCATCCAGGTCTTTTACCTCCTTGGCTAGGTTTATTCCTAGGTATTTTATTTTTCTTTTTGCTATATTGAATGGGATTTTTTTCTTGATTTCTGCTTCTGCTGTTTCATTGTTGGTATACAAAAATGGCTTTGATTTCTGGATATTGACTTTATATCTGGATGTTTGGCCAAATTCAACTATTAGGTAGAGCAGTTTTTTAGCTGAGTTTATAGGATTTTCTATGTACACTATCATGTCATCTGCAAACAATGATAGTTTTATTTCCTCCTTTCCGATTTGGATGCCTTTTATTTCCTTTTCTTGTCTAATAGCTGTGGCTAAGATTTCCAATACTATATTGAATAGAAGTGGTGAAAGTGGACAACCTTGTCTTATTCCTGATCTTAGGGGAAAAGATTTTAGTTTTTGCCTGTTGAGTATGATGTTGGCTATAGGTCTCTCATATATGGCCTTTATTATGTTGTTGAGGAATGCTCCCTCTATTCCCACTTTGCTGAGTGTTTTTATCATAAATGGGTGCTCTACCTTATCAAATCCTTTTCAGCATCTTTTGATATGATAATGTGGTTTTTGTCTTTGCTTTTGTTTATGTGATGAATTACATTTACTGATTTGCGAATGTTGAACCATCCTTGCATCCCTGGGATGAATCCCACTTGGTCATGGTGTATGATCTTTTTAATGTATTGTTGGATGTGGTTTGCCAATATTTTGTTGAGGATTTTAGCATCTATGTTCATCAGCGATATTAGCCTGAAGTTTTTCTTTTTTGTTGTGTCTTTATCTGGTTTTGGGATTAGGATGATGCTGGCTTCATAAAAAGAGTTTGGGAGTCTTCCATCATTTTGGATTTTTTCGAATAGTCTGTGAAGGATAGGGGTTAGCTCTTCATTAAATGCTTTGTAGAATTCTCCTGCGAAACCATCCAGTCTAGGGCTTTTGTGTGTCAGGAGATTTTTGATTACTGCTTCATTTCATCTGCTGTTACTGGTCTGTTCAGGCTTTCTGTTTCTTCTTCATTGAGGTTTGGAAGATTATATTTTTCTAGAAATTTGTCCATTTCACTTAGGTTTTCAAATTTCTTGGCATACAGTTCTTCACAGTAATTTCTTACAATCCTTTGTATTTCTGTGGTGTCAGTTGTAATCTCTCCTCTTTCATTTCTGATTGTGTTTATTTGGGTCCTCTCTTTTTCCTGATGAACCTGCTTAAAGGCTTGTCGATTTTCTTTATCTGTTCAAAGATAAGCAAAAAATGAATCCTGGATTCATTGATCCTTAGAATTGTGCTTTTAGTCTCTATGTCATTTAATTCTGCTCTGATCTTAGTTATTTCCTTCTTTCTATTTGCTCTGGGCTGTCTTTGTTGTTGTTTCTTGAGTTCTTGTAGGCATAGGGTTGTTTGTTTGAAATGTTTCTATCTTTTTTATGTAGGCCTGTATCTCTATGAACTTCCCTCTCAGGACTGCCTTCACTGTGTCCCATAAGTTTTGGGTTGTAGTGAGGTCATTTTCATTTACTTCTAGAGACTTTTTGATTTCTTCCCTAATTTCATTCTTTACCCATTCATTGTTTAATAGCATGCTATTCAGTCTCCATGATTTTGACTGTTTTAGGTTTTCCCCCTTAGAGTTGGTTTCTAGTTTTTGTCCCTTGTGGTTGGAGAAAATGCTTGGTATGATGTCAATTTTCTTGAATTTATTGAGGCTTGTTTTGTGTCCTATCATGTGGTCTATCTTTGAAAATATTCCATGTGCATTTGAAAGGAATGTGTATTTTGTTTCTTTGGGATGAAGGGCTCTATATATATCAGTTAAGTCCATTTCTTCTAGAGTATTGTTCAATGCCACAATATCTTTGTTGGTATTTTGTTTGGAAGATCTGTCCATTTTTGACAGTGGGGTGTTAAAATCCCCTACTATAATTGTGTTGCTGTTAATATCATTCCTGAAGTCCTCTAAGATTTTCTTTATGTATTTGGGTGCTCCTATGTTGGGTGCATATATATTTACAATTTTTATGTCTTCTTGGTGGATTCTTCCCTTGAGTATTATGAAGTGACCCTCTGGGTCTCTCTTTATCTCCCTTCTTCTGAAGTCTATTTTGTCTGATATGAGTATTGCTACCCTGTTTTTTTTTTTTTTTCTCCTGTCCATTTGCTTGGAAAATTTGTTTCCAGCCCTTCACTTTGAGTCTGTGTAGGTCTTTTGTCCTGAGGTGGGTCTCTTGTAGGCAGCATATGTGTGGGTCATGCTTTCTTATCCATTCAGCTATTCTATGTCTTTTGATTGGAGCATTTAATCCATTTACATTTAAGGTTATTATTGATAGAACTTATTCATTGCAATTTTCGTACCTGTGTTTCTCTCTCTCTCCCTCCCTCTCTCCCTCCCCCCCCCTCTTTTCCTTCCTTTCCTTAAAGCAGTACCTTTTGCATCTCTTGCAGAACTGGTTAGGTGGAGGTGTATTCTTTTAGACTTCTTTTGTCTGGGAAGCTCCTTATTTGGTCTTCTGTCTTGATTGAGAGCCTTGCTGGGTAAAGTAGTCTTGGTTGCAAGCCTCTGGTTCTCATTACTTGGAATACTTCTTGTCATTCTCTTCTGGCTTGGAGAATTTCCATTGTGAAGTCAGCTGCTAACCTTATCAGGGCTCCCTTGTATGTTACTTCCTTTTTCTCCCTTGGTGCCTTTAAGATTCTCTCTTTGTCTTGGAATTTTGCCATTTTAATTATGATGTGTCTTGAAGTGGGCCTTTTTGGGTTGCTCTTGATTGGGACTCTCTGTGTTTCCTGGATTTGTGTGACTTTTTCTCTCATCACATTAGGTAAGCTTTCCATCATTACTTTTTCAAATAGTTTTCTATCCCTTGCTCTTCTTCTTCTTCTTCTGGTATCCCTATTATATGGATATTATTACATTTCATATTGTCTTGCATTTCTCTTAATTCCTCTTCATTCTTTCTGAGCCTCTTTTCATTTTTTTGCTCTTTCTGGGTGTTTTTTTCTACTTTGTCCTCCAACTCGCTGATCCAATCTTCTGCTTCATCAATTCTGCTTTTCATTCCTTCTACTGTGTTTTTCAGTTCAGAAATTGTATTCTTCATTTCCTCTTGGTCCTTGTTGATAGTTTCTATTTCCTTTTTCATGTTGATATAGTTTGCAGTGAGTTCATTGTAGCTTCCCTGTAGTTTCTGGCAGCTCATTTTAAGCTCATGGAGCTTCCTGATAACCATTGCTTTGAAGTCAATATCTGATAGTTGAGTTGCCTCTATTTCATTTAGCATTCTTTCTGAGGCTCCCTCCTTTCTTTCCATTTGGGGACTGTTTCTTTGCCTTCCCATTGTTTGAGAGACTCTTCTTGTTAGCCTCAACTTCTTAAATTAATCTGTTTGGTCTCCCTGGATTTAGGGTGTAAACTTCTGTGGTAGAATACCTGTGAGATTCAGTTGTGCAGTCTCTTTCGGGTATCCTGGTGTTCACAGCTTCCACCTGATGAAGCAGTCGCAGCCATCCCAGTTTGACGTCATCTCCCATCCATAGGGCGCAACCTGGTTCAAGCCCCAGGTTCCAGAGGGAGGTGGCCAACCTGAAGACTTGGTCCTATGGCTGCCTGGAAGCTCTCCAGGCCAGAGCTTTCATGATTTATTTATTTTTTAAAATGTTTATTGATTGATTGATTTTAGAGGGTAAGGAAAAGAGAAAGAGAGAGGAAATGTGTGTTCTGACTAGGGATTGAGCCTGCAACCTTGGCATATCAGGATGACACTCTAACCAATTGAGCTACCCAGCAAGGGCAATATCTTCATGGTTTAAAATCTACCGTGAAAGCATCTTTTAACTGTTTTTCTTGAATAAAGTGCTCTGCAGCTGTGATAGCTGAGCCTACTTTTCTGTTTTTGTCTGTTCCCAAGTCCTGGAAATAATGAAAATGATGCCTTTATTTATGAGATGGTTTTTCTTATAAATTAATGCAAAATATGTGAATTCAAAGTAGATGTGATGAATCCATGGGTTATAAATCCCTAATCAATTGTTAAGGGATATAGTATAGTCTGTCTTTAATCTTTGGAAACAATTAAAAAGTAGAATATGTTATAATGTAAAGGTTATATTCATGTTTATACCATCTTCCCACATTTAACCTCTTCTATGGGAACCCTTTTCATCTACAAACTCTACTATCTGCAAAGTCCTTTAGTAGCCATGATGACTGCTTCTGTCCATGACTTACTGGACATGCACTGTACTAGATCCAAGAGTTACTAATTTATACACTTTAACAAAGAGTGAATGAGTGGATTATAGTCCTTCTGGGAATTTGAAATAAAAATATGTAGAGAAGTATTAGTTAATCAACTGAATGACTGTGAGGGATCAAGACAAGTTATAAGGGGCCAGACACTGTGAGCAAGTAGAAGAATGGAAAGGATTTCATCTTATCCCTTGTACCAACACAGCAATAGGTAGAATGCTGACACATAGCAAGTAATCAATCTTTAAATATTTGGTGTGCAGAGTGGCTCATATTTGCTAGATGAATGAGACCATGACCATACAAAATATATGAGAAAAGAAATAATTTTTTGAGATACCTTGCCTGGACTCTTGTAACTAAAAGTGACTTCTGAAGAGAATGTAGCAAAATAGTCTCAATTTGTTAAGGGAAATTGGCCATCTGACTTTAAAGAAATGAATATATTTTCAAAATATATGTTTTTCAAATAAAGAACTCAGTGGATTTGTTAAGCAGGCTATAAGTGAAAAAAACACATTAAATGAGCTTGAAGATGATTTTTAGGAATTCTCCAGGAAGATGTGAGGAAGACATAAAGAGAGAAAAAGATTGAGACAGGAGTTGAAACACAGAAAATAGATGTGCAAATATCAGAATTTATTTAGTAGGGAAAAAGAATAAAAAAACACATACATGAAAGTTTTGAAAAAATAAGGGAAAGTTATTTGCCAGAAGTACAGAGAGATGTGAAACTTAGGACTGAAAGGGACCAAAGTGTCAAGAAGGATCAGTAAGAAAACCTCTCACTCTTAGATCCATTAAATTGAAGTTAAGTTTCAGAACTTCAGGGGCAAAGAATAAATTAAAAAATTAGCCAGGGATAAAAAGACAACCTACAAATAAATGAAGAATCACTTTTTTCAATATTATTTTGTATTAGTTTCAGATAAACAGCATAGTTGTTAGGGAATCATATACTTTACAGTGTTTCTTCCCATATTTCCTATACCCACCTGACACCATACATAGTTATTACAACATTATTGACTATATTCCCTATGCTGTACTTTATATCCCTGTGACTATTTAGTAACTACCAATTCAAAATAATGAAAAATCACTTTGGCATCACATTTTGCATTAGGAACACCAGTACAAAAAAGCAATAGAAAATATTTAACATTTTAAAGAAAATTTTTTTACAAAACTAAAAAAATTTAAATATGAAAGAATAGAGATAATTTTAGACATAAGATGTCTAGAAATATTTTAGCCTGGGGAAAACAGAGCTTGCATTTTGTTTTGTTTTGTTTTGTTTTGTTTTGTTTTGTTTTGTTTTGCTGGTGGAGGAAATGACCCACAACAAAAAGAAGGAGACTGGTGAGAGGGAAATATGACTATAGGGAGAGACAATGCAAGGTGCATTCTGGAGTTGGACAACACTTGTGGGCAGTGGGGCTGGATCCCAGCAGGATCCAGCTGTTGTGTAGAATGCAGCTTAGAATTGCTCACCCAAGTGTGGATTGAAGAAAATATTTAAATACTGACTTCTCTTAATCATCAATGATTAACCAGTGGGGTGTTAGGTCCCTGTCACCTTCAGGCTGCACATGCAGAAATGCCAGGTAGACGTTGGTACACATTGCACACTGTGATGTTAGGAAAACCCCAAGGCAGAAAGTGAGACATATACAGTGCAGTGGAGGTGAGCTGCTATTTAGTTCTGTCTGTAAATAATTTGCTTTTGCTGTAATTTTTGAGATAGGAAGTGGCCTGAGAGGATGTCATGAGGCATCATCTAGTTCTAAAATTTACCCAGCATAGGTACTGTTAGATCTCTCAGGGAGTGTACTCCAGTAAGAAGAATAATTAATACTGGAGAATTAATGATGTAGTCATGTATTCTCCCTTCCAATGTATCTATTGCAACCCCCCCACCCCCGCCCACCAATAGACACACATACATCACTCTGGCTATACTGGCTCCTTGTCATCTCTCATATTTCCCATTCTCCCAAATATCTGAGTGCCTCACTTCCTCCGTTTTTTCATATTTCTGCTCAAATGTCACATTCTTGGAAAGGGTGATCACCCTATTAAAACAACAGCACCTTCTCCCCTCAGCATGCCATGACCACCTTTTCTAACTTTATTCCCTTTACAGAAATGATTAATCCCAACAGAGCATAATTTAGACATGTGTTGTTGTAGATCTTCTTATTCTTGTTAGTTAGCTTTTCCATTTGATTCACTGATGTATTTCTATTGCCCAGAATAGTGCTTTGCATGTGTAAGCATTCAACAAGTATTTGTTAAAAAATGGATACATATAAAATCTGTAACTATAAAACTAGCAGAATAAAATTTATGCAATAACATATAGACAAGATAAATAAGGTAAAATTTAAATATAGTAAAATTTAAAATATGTATATGAAATAAAGGCTTGCAAAAATAAGCACTAATATAAAATAATTACAATAAATATAAATGTGTTAGAACTAATTAATAATTGAAAAAGACTCATGTTGAGTTAAATATAATTAAGCAATATATTTTTATGAGATACCAATTTAATAGAAAAGAATTCCAAAATATTGAACATAATTGGTGGAAATAGTACACCGATAGCATATGAGTAAATGGGAAAACAATATAGCAACTTTAACAACTAAAAATAGATTTTAAGTAAAAAATGTGATAGAAAATAGTTATAACCATGAGGGGCACTATAAACTTCAACTATGTAAAATAACTTACAGAAATTACATATAGTCTTCTTTTCCTTGTGTTATTTTATTGAATGGAGCAATCAGAGAAATGCTAAATTACACTGATAGTTGTAGACCTCTCTATGTTGTTTCTGGCATATAAGGGAATATATCAACACTTGGAAAACATGTGGATTTCATTTTGCATATAACTGGGATCACTGAGAGAACAGGATGTGACTAATTAGTTATAATTTATCACCCTGATTTTTTTTACATCATTAAGCATGAAACTGGTAAATTTAAGAAAGATATATTAGTTTTTTAGAAGAATAAATGGGATATTTAATTAAGAAATGTTTAATTTCTTGAAAGATCACATTTTTTATCTTTGACTAAGATAATAAATTATTATTCTAATATTGAAATATCCTTTTATTTTATATTTATTGTACTTGTTCATAGTGTAACATTCTTGTCATATAGTGAGGGATTTGAGGTGCCAATATTTTAGCCTTTGTGTTTACTTGTAAGACTTGGCTACAGTCTTTTGGAGGTCTGCTGTTTTAGACTGAATGTTTGTATTTTGCTCAAATTTATATATTGAAACCCTAACCACCAATGCATGGCAATGGGATTAGGAAGTGAGGCCATTGAGGGGTAATTAAGTCCTGAAGGTGGAGATAGCATGAATGGGATTAGTGATGAGAAGAGGCACTAGAGAGATAATTTTGCTCTCTGCCATGTAAAGATACAGAGAGAAAACAGCCAGCCAGAAAGACTGCTTTCACCAGACACAGGATTTGCCTGTGCCTTCATCCTGCACTTCCCAGTCTCTAGAACTAAGAAAAATAAATGTTGTTTAAGCCACCTCCTCTATGGTATTTTTGTTGTACCAGCCTGAACTGACTACGACAAGAGGGTGCTATTTTTGTCAGATTCAGAATCCATGAATACGTAAATGTCATAAAATGAATTGGGTAGTTTTCCATTTTTCTCAAGTTTAAGCATTGAAAAAAATAATCTCTAAATCATGTAGGCTCCATGCCTTTTTTGGAAACAGTTTTTAACAGCAATCCTAATTTTATATTTGGATCAATTACTTTCCTTGGATTATTGTCTATTTTCATCATGGTTTAAAAATAAAAGTTTAATGTAATATTTTCCTCAGTTTAAAATTCCTGTATATTTGTAACTACATTGCTTCAGAAATCTTCTAAACTGTAAATTTATAGAATCTAAGCCAGGTATTGGAAGACGAATAGTGTGTGATAGAGAAAAGGTCATGGTCAGAAGACATAAAAGTGTTTTACATTCACAAAATTTTATTTTTATAGAAACTCAACACACTTTTAAAAGACCAAACAAAACAAAACAAAAACTCAGTTTAATTAAATTACATCTGTAAAAGAATTAAAACTTTTTTGGGTGCAAAGCATGTTCTCCAGAAAGAAGGCTTCTGAATGTTTGGGAAAATGTCTGTTTTCATAGTGCTTTTCGTGTTAGACAGAATCCAGGAACTAATAACCTGAACCTGTGAGTATGTTTTCTTATTTGACAAAGAGTCTTTGCAGATGTAATCAGTTGAGGTCCTTGGGATGGGCCAATATTGCATTATGTATGTGGGCCTAATTTAGTAACATGAGCTGCCACTGTTCAAAGAGAAGAGAGATGGAAGGGTTGGTCAGGGACTGTGAAGTGAGAAGGACTCGACCCACTGTCACTGGCTCAAACATGAAGGCAGATGGCCCTGAGCCAAAGAATGTGGGTGGTCTCTAAAGGTGAAACTGCCCTCAGCTGAAAGCTAGCAAGAAAACAGGAACCTAGTTCATATAACTGCAAGGAAATGGATTCTCCCTGGGAGCCTCAAAAAAACGAATGGAAATGCCACTTTGCTGAAGCCTTTATTTAGCCTACAGAGACCTGTGTGGGATTTCTGACCTACAGAACTGTTGTTTTAACCCATCAGATGGTGGTAATTTGTTATAGTGTAACCAAAAGCGGGTCCAGCTGCCTGCTCCTATGAAAGCCAATACTCAAGAGGCATGGGCTGATGTAAAGGAAAGTGGTTTATTCAGATGCCAGCCATCTGGAAGATGGGGGACTCATGTCTCAAAGCCCATCTCCACCTCTCAGTGGAGGCAGAGGTTTTAAAAGAAGGGAGAGGGGAACAGAGAACAAAGAGGTCAAGGAAGGGGGTTGAAAAGTTCTCTACATGCAGATGAGCACAGTCCATAAGGCAAGTGATATCATTGTTTTTTAGAGGTGCATCTTGCAATGAAAATTCAATAAAAATATGCGGTTGTGTGAAAGAGCTATATTTTAACTCATTTATGTCAGGAAAGCATTTACAGTCTATATATTTTATTTATCTAAGATTTCCTGTCTTGTCAGATATCACAACCAATGAAACGTCTTCAAAACTCTCCTGTTTGACCCTCTGACATCTATTTTTCTACATTATTTATCTTTCTTGAGATCCTAATACTTCTTAATTCCCAAGAAGCATAAATGATGTGCTGTGGTGAATGAGTGGTTTCAGTTCTTTACTTAGCATCCTTACTCATTTTTGCTGGGTAGCTAAGGAAGATGGAAAGGGTTAAAAATGAGTCAAGATTATTAAATGAAGTTTTTGAAAGTGGAATTACTGCAATAGTGAGTATGACATGCCAAATTCATTATTTCATAATAAGAATTTAAAAGCCTGGTTAGTGTGTAATTGTTTTGGCACGTCCTTTACCCTAGCATTTTATATTATAATAAAAGAATTGATGCTGCTTAAATTAGTGTTTGGCCATTTCAATACAAAGAGCCAGAAGAAATGAAACAGGAGTCACTGAAAAGAATTGAAGTCAAAAGTTGATTGAAGTAAAAATTGTTCTATGCCTCCTCTAATCATCAATAAAAATCTCATTTGAAATCATTGTTACGGAATGTTATTAAAAGTTCTGCTTCAGTCAGAATTTCTGCCAGATGACTTTGGAAAGATACTGAGCTTTGGGGAAAAATTTGTTACAGGTGGGATGTGGCTAAGCTGTCTTGAGAAAATATTTGTAGGTTTCACAGTCTTTTGATTTTGACTCCTCCAGGATGTTTAGGAGTTTGAGTGACCTGGGTTTGGTGTAGGCTTCTAAGTTAACTGAGTCCAGATTCAAGTTCACTGAGTTCAACCTGGATGTAGGTTTGGCTAGACCAAGTTGTCTAATCTCTACTACATGCTCCAGTTATTATTCATTCATCTATCTGTCCAATGGTGAAGACTGAAACTTCCTGATGCATAAGAAAAGAAGATAAGGAAGACAAGTTATATGTCTGGTAGTATTATACTAGTATTTTAAGAAAAATACTTTATTTATTTACTTTCAGAGAGAGAGGAAGGGAGGAAGAGAGAAAGAGAAACAGTGATATGCAAGAGATATCGGTTCGGTTGCCTCTCTCACGCCCACAAGCAGGGAATTGGTCCACAACTCAGGCATATGCCCTGACTGGGAATTGAACCGGCAATCCTTTGATTCACAGGCCAGCACTCAATCCATTGAGCAACACTAGCCAAGGCTATTAGCATTTTATTATTAGATTTTGTAACCAGATGTGCTAATTTGTCAATAGCAGTGTCAGTTTAAAAAAATTATACATACATACATATATATAGTTTCTTCTTAGCCTATTTGCCCAAATCATTTGTCTGGAGAATAAGTGCCCCGTACTTTGGGGATGTTAATGTTATACTCCAACTTCTATGGGAAATCAAGCCCTATAGGCAGGGATCTCAGTTGTGGGTTAACATCCAGAACACTATTAAGCAATAAATTAAAATAATTTAGAATACAGTTTTTGTTCCTTTTTAAAATCTGCTTTTGCATTATTCCTCTGTATGTTTTAAGATACAGATATGCACTCCTTTTCTTTGTCTCTTAATTTTCTACAGTTAGAGAGGTAAGACAGGTTATTGTGTTACTTTCCCTGTCATGGAAGACCAAATGTGGATATTTTAGGCTTTAGGGAATGCCTTTTTCTTTCCTTGCTGCTTTTCCCCCATTGGAGTTGCCTGTTTTTATGCCTCATATGCTTTTCTTGACATCTGTGATGAGCTGCAGAACCAAGATAAGGAAACTGGTTTGGGGGGAAAAGGAATTCCCTTAGCCTAATTTTTTAGGCCAGAGACAAAAAGCATTGTATTTGTGGGTTCACAGCAGCTCAGGGTTTCACATTATAGCAACAAATAGTGTCCACTTGCCTGTGACTAGCTTCCTGATAAACTTGAGCAGTTGAATACAGATATAGACATTATACCATCTCAGCATGACTTAAAGGAGGAAAATAAAATTTTCAGCCTAAATATTATGCATAAATATTTGATATTTAAGTGCAGTTAAAAGTATGAGGCCAAATGTGTGAAGAAAAATAACTAGGGTTTTTTAAAATTTCAGTTGATTTGGCCCTATACAGTTTTTAAGGGAAGTCATACATTTCTTATAGATTGGTGATTAATCTATACTATCTTAATATTCTTTTTTTCTAAAGGTATTTTCTTCTCTGTTTTACATTAACAAGAGGTGTATGTAACTTTGAATCAACTTTGGAGACAATTGGAAAAATCATGACATTCATACTGGTTTTCACCTCCATCTAACTACCTGGCACCCGGATGATATTATGTGTAGTATCTCCCATGATGTCCTTTCAGTATGGTAGTAATCCATATGGACTTTTGGGCTGGGAGGCACAGAAATTTATGGTGTTGGAAACTAGATAGTCCATAAATGAACCAGGCAGGTAGCCATTTCTTCATGTAGAAAGACCATTAATCTTGTATATGAAAACAGAAATGTGGTTACTATTGACTGAGCTCTGTTAGGCTAAAAGAGTGCCACATTTATCTATGAAAATAAGCTGTCTCTGATGGAACTTGACTGCTTCAGGTGAGTTCAATTTTCTTATTTTTATGAGTTAAAAATGATTTTGTTTATCTATGTACCAATTATTTTTAAACATGTACAATTTCCTGTAATTTATTTTAATTTTCTGGTATTTAATGGCTTCATTGTTTGTATATTTCAGAAAAAATACCAGAGCTCAGAAGTAGAAAGGCAGATAAATGCCAGTTTAATTTTTCTGTTTACCAAAAACCATTTCCTAAGATATCTTCCTCAAATATCTGACAAGTAGCGCCAAGAAAAAAAAAGAAATCCTTCTTAATTGCTTATCAGTTTCCATGTATTTATCTTGAACCTAAACTGATTTTTCTACACATAATCCTGAGCATATCAGTAACTTCCCATGGATTTTTTTTTTTAATGTGGCGAGAAAGCATTTCATTTAAATTGAAGCCTTTTTAATGTAGCGAGAAAGCATTTCATTTAAATTGAAACCTTATGTTCAGCAATGGTTCATCACCAGGGGACAGTCTTTGTGTGAAACCCACTGCTATGGACCCTGCAGTTCCTTGTTCTGTACACGGTGTGTGTCATCCAAGGGTGATAAAAGGAGGTGGTGGTGGTTGGGGCTGGGAAGGAAGGATGGGAAGAAGAAGGCTATGTCAATTTTCGATTTAGAGAAAACAAAAACAGCTTAGCCTTGATGACTAAAATCCAAGACCGGAACCTGGCAATTATGAGCTGGAATGTATTCATGAAATTTATGAGTAACCCTATTTTCGGCTTAAACATAATTCAGAAGAATAACTCACTGCTTGAAAGAAAGCCCAGGTATATTGGCACAGTCTCTAAAAAACATTTCTATTGTGCTTCCAGCAGCTCTTTATTACTGAAAGGAATATAAGTGGAAAACCTCCTCACTTGGGGCTTCAAAATATAGTCACTTACAGGCATTTTAGTTTCTTAGTGTTAAAAAAATAAAATCATCATCGTCCTTTTAAAATTTTTGTTAAAAGGTTTGTTACAGAACAGCTTAATAACATAACATATTTTTATGGAACAAATATTTCTAACCTGTGCTTAAACTGAATTTCATAGAAATGTTTTTCTGAAGGTCACAGTGAAGCTACTCTGACTGAAGTTTTTTTTTTGTTGTTGTTGTTTTAATTCAGCAAGAAGCTGTATGAATTGAAACATCATGTCTTTGGTTCCTGCTAAGCATCTCTCTGACTTGTGGAGTAATCAAGACCTTCTGGTGAAACCTCATTGGCCTTGAACATGACCGATGGCCATATAAGGCTGCTTTACTAATGAAATTTTATGGGTCTGTGTCATGTTTATGCTTAAAGGTGAGGTCACTCCAATCTCATAAGAATCTGACACCCAGCGTTGTGAGTGTCTGAAACATAAAACTGGTATTTGATAACTCTTATTGAAGCAATAAATGAATGAACCTATGAAAGAATGAGTTAATTGGTATGGATGTGTTTCAGAGTTTGTATCCTTACCTAGTCTGGCATTTTGGGAATGGGTGGG
Source organism: Glossophaga mutica (assembly GCA_039655065.1). Classification (NCBI taxonomy): domain Eukaryota; kingdom Metazoa; phylum Chordata; class Mammalia; order Chiroptera; family Phyllostomidae; genus Glossophaga; species Glossophaga mutica. The sequence goes on from CM077304.1 coordinate 85,115,568, forward strand.
CTCCATCATGAGAGCTGCTGTTAGATAAGAAAATCCAGAGCTGCACAGCGTCATTCTGTGAGGCACTGTTAATCTATCAGGGCACTCTTCTCAGCCAAAGCAAACTTAGGATGTTGTTTCTCAACAAAGCTCTCAGGCAGCCACTACCAGTCAATCAGAGCTGGCAAGAGAAAGTCAAATGTTTGTCTTTGAAGGTGTACCAGGGGTGTCCAACCTTTTGGTGTCTCTGCACCACACTGGAAGAAGTGTTGTCTTGGGCCACACATTAAATAATTGCAACATGTAATCACAAAAAAAAAAAAAAAAATCTTATAATATTTTAAATATACTTATGGTTTTGTGTTGGGCTGCATACACAGCCATCCTGGGCTGCATGTGGCCAATGGACCACAGGTTGGACATCCCTGGAACAAATCAGCACAACACTAAAACTATTAGTTAAAAAAAGAAAAAGTCTCCCATTCCCCATCTTTTTTAGTATTACGTTTTGCACAACCCATCTGTTTACTCATTATTTATTCAAGTTGTGAAAGATGGGTCAGAAAATTTTATTAAAGTTTATATTTATGCAACAGCAATTATGTACCAAGTGTAATATGAAGTGCTATTGTCTTTGCCCTCAGCTTTTAATGTAGTCAATCACATAGGAATCACCTGTATAATCCTTTCTCCTTTGTGTGAGGTGCAACCTGTGACTTGCTTCTAAGAAAAAGAGTATGAGAAAGGTGATGGGATGTCACTCTCATAGTTACATTTAGTTATATGAGTCCATCTTAGTAGACCAGAGAGAGAGAGAGAGATTCTCTTACTTTCCATGAAGAAACCAATAGCCATGCCGTGAACTCCCTATGGAAAGGGCCATGTGGCAAGAAAAGTGGGCAGCGTCTGAACAGCCTTCACTCAACAGCCAAAACAGAGATGGGTCCCCCATTCATATAGTCACAAGGAAATAAATTCGTATAGTAACAAGTGTGAATGAGCTTATAAGCAGATTTTTCCCCAGGAGCCTACAAAGGAAAATGCAGCCCAGCCAATACTTTTATGCAGACTGCTAAGATACTAAACACATGACCTAGCTAAGCTGTGATGAAATTTTTGACCCAAAGAAATTATGAAGTAATAGTGTACTGTACATTACACATTGATAGAAAAGTAATACAATATCCAACTTACAGAGAAGGAAACAGGTCTGGAGCTTGTGTGACTTGTGAACAGTACCCTGTAAACTAGCATCAGAGATAAAAATAGAACTCAGGACTCATAATTCCCAGTCTGAATTCTCTTCCTGTTCATTTCCTTTTTTATTTGATAAAGACTTTATTCTTTAGAGCAGGTTTTGCAGTTCACACCAAAATTGAGCAGAAGGTACAGAGAGTACCCATGCACCTCCCTCTCCGCACACATGCGGAGCCTCCCCCGTTATGCACATCACTCACCAGAGTGGTGCCTTTGTCACAACTGATGAACCTATGTTAACACAGTATTATCACCCAAGGTCTATCATTTACACTACAATTTACTCTCAGTGTTGTATAATTTATGGGTTTGGACAAATGTACAGTGACATATGTTTTTTATTTTTAATGTTCTACATGAATGGCTAAATGGAAGAACAGTTAAATAAGATCCAAACAAAATAGCATAAAATAAATAATGAGTTACCATATAGAAAAACACTACAGATTTTCCCCATCAATTATGTCTTCTTCATGTTTTCTTTTCTTTTTTGGATGCTTTATGAAAAAAAGAACTAGTTTTTGAGTTTGATTCTTTTCAAACCTTAGTCATTATTTGATAAGATACTACATCTTTGAAAACTCATAAGCAACATGAGAAGGCAGGGGAAAGTTTGTTATTACTACATAATTGTCAAAAAAACAAAAGCATATCTTTCTACAATCAAAACACATATTAAACAGAAAATTAATTTTGTTTCAAAACCAAAAGAAAAAAACACTTAGAATACATGAAATTAAAAGCCTCTTATAAAATACATTTTGAATGAACAGAATGAACTCTACTGAAGATTCAGAAAACTTTAAAATTAAAAACATTTGTTTCAGTTTTTTGGGTATAATACATTTTTGTGCAGTCATCAGGAAAATACCTGTTAAAGGTTACCTTCACAATAATTTGAAAAAGCAAATACATAATTTACCTGTTATCTTAAACTCTGATAGACAATTTAGTTCAAGGAACAAATATTGAGTCCATACTAAGGACCAGGTGCGTTAATCACTGGAACTGCAGATATAAATTATGCACAAATTCCCTTAGAGAGCTCACAGTCAAGTTCATATCACCCTTCATGCTGGCATCATTAACTGTAAGAAAAAGGACAGTCATTCTAGGCATTTTGGTTCATACAATTACAAAGAGTATATGTTCATTTCCTGATTGGTATTTAATATAATGCTAGTTACTCTGGATTATAAAAAGAAGCTGAAATGTATGGTTTATGCATCTTAAATACCATATGAATGGCATAAAAATAGTATAAAAAATGTGTCCCCACCCCAATGATGAAAGAAGCATATCTCTTTTATTCTTTTTTAATTTTTAAATATCACAACACACTAGAAATGGATTGTGCATAATAAAATTTACCAAGCAGATTATTACCCCCACATTTATTTGAGGGACAGGGTGTCATGCTAGAAAGATCACAGATTTTGTTTCAGTTTAGATAGAGTATCATTTGATCCCTGGTCATATAATGTCTATATGAATTTGGGAAAGGCATTTAAGCACACTGAGTACTGGAATCCTTGTCTACTAAATATGTGTTTTGCAGAGTTATGAAAATCAAGTGAGATCTTCTAAGCACCTGACATAGTGGCACCTGTTAGATATTAAAGATACTATCTTCAAGGAGTCTTCACAATATTTCTTCACACTTCCCTTCTTTAATAATTGAGGCTTTAGTTGGTTAGATGGCTATATTTACAAACCTTCCTTGCAATTAGCTAGTCATATGACTAGGTTCTGGACAAAGAAATGCAAACTGAAGTTACTGATGCAACTTCTAGATTATCTTTGAAAAGGAAAGGGGCCTGTCTTCCTCGTTTTCTCTTTCCCTGCCTCCCAGGGCTAAAATGTGGATTTGGTAACAAACTGTATCCAATTTGTAGCAAGCTTCTACAGGTGGCAGAGAAACAAATGGAAGGCAGTCTGGACCTCTGATACCAGAGACACCAGATCATTCTGTCATACCAGGAATGGACTAACTTCTTAGGCTGTTTGGCGAGAAAGAAAGAAATTACTCCTGGTGAGAAAAAGTATCAATTACATTGTTAAATCTCTGGATATAGAAGTCTAGCCTTGAATCATCATCAATTTGTCCATCTATCTGGCAATCTAACTAATACAGTGTCTCGTACATACTATGTACCCATGGTTTTAATAAGCTTTATAAAACAAAAGGGTTACATTACATTTACTAACTTTTAGTTCTCATTTGTGTAGTTTCAGAATCTAGGACATTTTCAGGATCCATTTTTTTTTTTTCCATCAGTATTTCTTAGAGTCCCCACCAGTTTTCTCACAATGCTAGTCAATTAATCAAAGCTGTTTGTATACAACACTGCTTGACATCTGTTCTGGGATAGTGCTCATTTCTATTTATATACTATGACATACCCTAAGGAACTGAAGGTTTTTTCCTTATTATAATGATACCTAATTATTTTAAGATAAAAAGAGGAGCTGGGTTCCTCATTCTGTGCATTATACTTTGTTAAGCAGTCACAATTACATTATTTTCATCCTCAACTATCAAGGTGCCTACTTGGGACCAGCTGAGTTAACAGCCACCAGAGATTGGCTTCTTGTGTCTGATTTATTTCATGAGAATGAGTTCTATCTCTTTGACCTCATAGTGACCCTGAAAATTATACTTCTAGAGCCTTCCTATTTGTTAATCTCAGTTTGTTATATGCTGACTACAAACCACATGTGGTGATATACTTTGAATAATTTTTCCAGAAATCAAAAACCCAATAAGTAAATTGAGAAGACACACTAAAAATTTTCAAATATTCCTAAAGAATGCAGGATTAAAAGAGATAACTGCACAATGGTATGGAAGGTGGAGTTAAGAATTTGTATGTTTATGGAGAAGCAGAATTTAGTCCAACCAGCCAGCATCCCACCTTCTATACTGTGGAATACCTTACAGAATGGATGCTCAGATCTCAATGGTAATACTATTTTTTTAATCTCCTATGTTTAAAACTTTTAGTTGCTATTTTAAAATAAGGGAATCATATCCCATTTTACTAATACAGAATTCTATGTCTCACAACAAAGCATGAAGTTTCAAGAATATTTGCAAAAACCTGAAAAAGAAATAAAAACCATCCAAAATGACTGCCAATTACATCTTCTGTAAGAATACAGACCTTCAATTTCCTAAATGAGGTTTGGCTCGAATACATATCAATGTGAAATGGAAACAATCTAATGTGGAATTATTTGAGTTGCTACTGAAGAGTGATATGAGAGAGAGGAGAGGGATGTGTGTAATCTAAAAAACAAAAACGAACAAACAAAGTTGAAACAAACTCATAAACACAGAGAGCAAACTAGGGGTTACCAGAAGAGAGGGAGGTTAGGGGACTGAGTAAAAGAGGTGAAGGGACTAAGAAGAACAAATGGGTAGTCATAGAATAGTTATGCGGAAGTAAGCAAAGCATAGGAAATATAGTCAACAGTATTGTGATAACTATGTGTGGTGCCAGTTGGGGTGCTGGAAATTTGGAGGGAAACACTATGTAAAGGACAAATAACTTTATTCCTATTGTCAGTAGCTTCATTTTCAAGACAATAGCAATGTAAATAAACATCATGTAGAATTGCTATCTAAAGTCTATACTCCTTAACACTTTTCATGTAGAAAAATGGTAAGCAATGTTTGGAAACCTAGTGGTGGTCTAATATAGTTTAGTAGGATTTTCTGTAATATGAATTTGAAAGTGTACTTTGGAAATATACTTCGGTTTGGCCAAGACCATCTAATAGCTGTTTTAGTCTAGAAAAAGAAAAGGAATAGTCATGAGCCTTGACCTGCAAATTTGGATCCGACTTACCGAAGTAGAAAACCTGGAGTCACCCAAGTAGTAAATGTTTTAACAAAGTAACCCCAAACTAAAAACATTCCGGGGGAATCTGCAAAAGTAGCTTTCCTGTTGACTCCAGCCACAAAGCACAAATTCATGACCAAACATTTAACAGCTATACTAACAATGCCAAGCGGAGAGGGAGCAGGGAGAGGAAGGAAATAATCATTTATATAAACCTGAAATACAAAATGTTCCAAGCAAAAATGAGTTACATTTTGAAAGTATTTTTTCAATGTCAAAATGTTTTCTAATGGGCCAAAAAGAGATGGAAAATACCTTTTTACTTACAAGCATAATTAGACTCACTCTATTTTGCCCATGAGCATTGTCTTACCTCACAACACTGTATCTCTAATTACCCTCTACTGCTTGTACTGTACAGATGACAATGTGTATAATAATGCAAGCATAAGCAGGTCACAAATATAAACACTGGTTTTCCCCTAATAGATTTCTATGGAAAGCAAGTAAAAATCCCTTCAGAAGGTAGATTTCAAAGAATTCATGAAACTGATTTACTCCCCATTCAAACCATTGGCTAGATCATCCCTTCCTCTTCTTGGAGACAATTATATCAATAAGCAGAAGATGATGCAATGGAAATGCTGGATATAAAACTATTTCTAGCATTATCAAGAAAGATTAAAATGTAGCCAGTAGTACTGTGTATTTTATTGAATAAAAAAACTTAAGGAAAGTTGGTAGTACATTCCTTGTGTCACCTACATAGAACTACTGACATTTCTCTGAACAAGCCATGTCTGCCATGCATTCACACATCCATTGAACAGGATCTTTCATTTACCATAAATTTCCCTTTTCCCTTTATAGGCCTGAGAAACTCTTAACAATTTTTGTGTCAAATATTCCCTATGTGCAGGAAATTCTACTCTCATGGTAATTTTTGCATGCCTTTCCTGTAGTACTAGTTACACTGTATTCTTCATAGAGCATAGACTTCTCAGGGTCATGTAGTCTGCCTTCTTTACCTTTGTGTTCCATCTGCCTAGTTCTTGCAGTATAGTAGTACCAAAATGTTTTAAAAATCTTGATGATAACAATTTATAGACTTCTCAGAGTTTCAAAAAGTGCTTTCTCATACATTATTTCATTTAATCTTTTAGCAAATCAGTGAGAAAGCTCTATGTTAAGCAGATGTGTGATTAACTGGATCAGTGTAGGTTTTAATTGTTGGTAGCATAATAGTAATTTCTAAATATGGCAACTGATCAAACTCACTAGTAGTGATTTCTCCTAAAAGCTGAACTAAACTAAAATAAGTACCTCCATGGTATAAAATACAAGGGGCACAGAGGGGTATATTGGATATACAGCACTGCAAATAAGGTCAGGCTATACATTCTATTTTAAAATTTCCTTATTTCCAACAAACAATAGTATGGCAATGGCTCTCAATATCACTGCATATAGATCCACCTCATTTTTTTCAGTGTCTCTGGTATATACCAGATGTGCATGTATATACACACATGCATATATAATTTTATTTTTATCTCACATATATATATATCTATATGTCCTCTTCTGAATATATTTAGAGGTTATATTATCATAGGTGGATTGCTGGTTTCAAAGGTATGTGCACTTAAAATTTCGATAGATGTTGCAATTAGTTTCCCAAATTTTGTAATTTTAATTCCCAACAAGGAGAACTGAGAGTCACTGATTCACTACACTTTTGCCTGCAGAGGCAATATCTGACTTCAGTCTTGGCCATCCTGATTGATTGTGAAAATTGGCATCTTGTTTCTGTTATTTTGATTTTAATTATTAGTGAGGTTTACTCCCTCTTTGTACATTTATTGGCCATTTGTTTATGTTCACATGTGTGTACCATCTGTTCATATTCTTTATCCATTTTTATATTGTTAGTTTTTATTTGTAAGAGCTCTAATATAAAAGGAAATCTGTCTTTTTACATGACTTTCAAGTATTGTCATTGGTTGTCATCTTGGGAGAGTACTTTAAACACATACCACAGGCGCCTCCTCTCTTCCTGCCATGGGATTTTTGGAAGCGAGAAGTAGGAATCTAAAATTTTGGAAAATTTGACCGAGATGATTCCACTATAGCTGACCAATGGACAGTGTTTGAAAACTGATTTATAGTGGAGGCATGAAATAGTTAAGTACAAAAACCTGTGTTGCTAGAGAAGCTATTTTTGATAGTAACATTCAGGAAGAGTTATGGAAACCATGACTGTACCCAACTGGTAATCCTTTCCTCGTGGGTATTAATCTGGAAGTCATTTTTCCTGACAAAAGGATCATGGTTATAAAACTCCTCTTGGCATCATAGCATAGTAGAAGTATAGAAACTTCCCAAGAAATAGAGAGAGCTATAAATCTATTTCTGAGTTACTTCAGAAAAGATATTTGTGCAGCATTTGGAAGAGGCAAGTATTCTTTGCAACAATATGGGAAAAATGGAGATTATCATTTCATTATCAGTAAATGAAAAATAAGACCTGATCAATAAAGCTGGTCTATGGTAAAGGGGTCATAGTTATTCTGAAGAAGATACAGTCTTAAGAAGTATGCCAATTCTTTAAGATGAAGGATTAATTATTAATATTATATAGTTTTATCACTGTCACACATAATTATAATAGTAAAAGCTAACACTTTAAGCATTTTGCTAAGTACTTTATGTAAAATATCTGACTTAGTACCTATAAGGTAGCCATTATAGTTCCCTTTTTACAGAAAAAAATGAGTTTCAAGTGGTTGAATGGTTTGTCTGGGGTTGTTCAGAGAGTGGGTGGTGGATGTAGGCTTTGAGCAGTACAGGTTGAACACCCATACTCATAACCACCATGGTACACTTCCAAGTTTTATGCTTCATTTATAAAGGTGAATAACATAAAGTTATCATTTCACAGAGTGAGTGTGGGCCCTAGGAAATACCTTGTCTCCTCATAGATTCACTTTAACCTATAAACAAGAAAACTTACACCAATACTTCAAGGTTATTGAGAAAATATAGGGAGGCAATGTCTATTTTTTTCCTATGTTTTCTCACTCCTCCCCCTACAGGTAGAATAACTTATTCAAAGTTGTTATTTGTTTTAAAAGATGATGGCTCATTTTTAGCATCCTTCTAAATCTATTTTCTCTCTTCCCCACCCCACATCTCCTATCTACCTCTCTCTCTGGTTAATGAGGACTTGTATTCTTTCCATTCTCTGTATAGAGAGACAACTGGGCTTCAATCTAGCAGACTCAAGCAGACTTCAATTCTCTCTGCTCCATATTCTTCTCCTGATCCTAAAGGTGGTATTGTAAGGTTACTCCACTAGAACAGGTCTATTGTTTTTCAATTGACTGGGCTTTGTGGGAGATTGTACAAGAGTTATTTAGTACCTTCCATTATAACACATGTTTCACTAGGTGGCTATGTTTTAGAATAAGAATAAAGATTAACATTTGAGGAAGGAAATATTTCATGGGAAGTTGGAGTAGACTTCTCTTGACCATAGTGGCTAGTGATCATTCATCAGAAACTAGGTTTAGGAGGTGCATTCTTGTTGTAAATGTTGGTATCAGGCTGCAGGGGTACAGTTTTTAGTATGACCTTGTACACAGTATCAAGGCTGCATTTAGCAAAACTCTTTCCAAAGGTTAAGAAAGCTTCATCCAAAGGTTTAAACACGAGAGACCTGGTTTGAATGAGGTAGAGATAGAATACTTCTAGTTAGGAATTTGTCCTTGGAAGCATAGTATAAAAGTAACTTTATTTCTCCAAGAATTTCCTAAACCCACCCTGGTTATCGAAACTAGAGAAAAATAATGGACAAGCTTTGCTTTGATATATAGTCTTCTAATTCTTCCCCCCGCCCCCACCATTGTTTCTTCCTCATCCTGTTTGGAAGCCAAGGTGAAGATAACTATTATCCTACAGAAGTTAGACTTTGGGATGACAAAAAGATGACCAGTTATGCAAGTTTAAAAGAATTAACTGGCGAGGAAGCAAAAAGGTTTTGAGGAAAAAATCTGTAGTAAAGATCTTATTGATCTCTGAAGGTATAGGCTTATTGAGCACGGATATCAAACTAGGACCAAAATGTGCAGGATGGAGGTGAGAGTAGCTGCTAAGATAATTGATCATCAGCGGCCTCATGAGGGAAGCTCTATGGTAATAAATCATGTGTAATGGCATTAAAATTCAAAAATAACTTGTGATTTTCATGGGGATAGAGGTAGAATATATGGCAACTATAGAATTTAAGGCATGTAGCTTGTATATTATTATTTTTAAACTTTCCTGTTATAATCATGGAGTGCTTGCCTTCTAGATGAAGTTCAAGGTCATTTAACTTGGAGGGCTGGAAATATAAGACTTAACATTATAGGTGGGAATGATGTTGTTCTGCACATTTGGGGAGACAGCAAGGCAAGGAAGGAGCCTCAACAGGTCCTAGAGACTAGAAGTATCATCATTGCAAATAGCTACATTTTTTCAAAAGGATGAGACAGGGTCAAACGTTACTGTTGAGATTACTGGTCAATGGCATAGATGGTTTTCTGCCCTGAATGTGTGAAGTACAATGTCACAAAAATTTTTCCAGTTATGGTTGAATTTTCAGACTGTGTATTATAAACATGTAACTGAAGTAAAAATTATCTTTTTCTTTAATGCTTGTTTGCTTTCTTTCTCTATCTACATTCTGGCTTTGTCTTTCATTAGATATATATGTATCTTGGTGGGACAATACACTGAGTTCTAAATGCGTGACTTTGCTATCGGCTATCCCTTCTAGCCCAGATGATGGCTTGTGCTTTCTACATCTTGTGCGATGGATGCTGGTGCTTCCCTCATGCTTCCTCTTTGCCACTTGGGAGTTTTCAGGAAGAGTGGGATTTATGAAAGAGCTGGGGCTTTGTTAGTTCAACTGTGAGCTCCAAAGAATGTGCTCCTTTTCCTAGGGGTGAGTATGGAGAAACAGTACATACCTGCAGCACTGATGAAAAGAACACTGATTTTATTCAGTGTCTGAAATAACATCTTCAAGGAGTGATGTGCTATCTTCATTTAGCTCTTTTGCATATTTCAAAGGGGTGGAAGTCAGGTCTGGGAGGATTTGTGAATTGTTTTCAATTATTACTTTTGCTACCATTTGACAGGCACCGTTAAAGAATCCACCAAGAGCGAAGTGCAAAATGTCACATATTGCAAGATTCCATTTATATAAATTATCTGAAACCCCCCACAAATATACAGAGACAGAAGACAGATTAGTGGCCTTCTGGGGCTGAGAGTGAAAGTGGGAGTGACTAAAAGTGGATATATGATTCTTTTTTAGAGTCTTGGAAATGTTCTAAAAATAGATGGTGGCAATTGTCCCACAACTCTGTAAATTCACTAATATAAGTGAATTATATGATGTGTAAATAAAACTGCTTTAAAAATAATAAAAACAAAACAAAAAAAACTCGGAACTTATCAAGAAGTATTGTAGATGAATATCTGATCTGGTGGATCCCAAATGAAAACTGCTGGTAAAATGCTGATTTCCCAGGTGGCCTGATCCTGTAAGCAGCATTCTTTAAGCCAAAATTTTCCTCTGATGAGTGTTGTACATGTAACTTTGGCATTCATTTCAAAAGAATCTACAACCAAGAGAAAGTTTTGCATTTCCTTCATGTCCAACAGCAAGGGCACAACACAGAACTCGTAGGACCTTTCTTCACTTTGTTCATAACTATGTAAATATCACTTTGTAAATAGTAAAGAACTTTTCTTTTGGATTTTATGACTAAAGATTTGTAATTTATGAGGAGGAACCCTAAAAATAAATTTATTTAATACACCTATTGAGATGTTTTTCCACTTCTCAGAACAGTTTTTGAATAAGTCCATTTTGATACCTTTTAGTGCTTCTGCCATTTTTTTGTTTCACCTCTTCCACACTGGCAAAATGTTTCTCTTTGAGGACTTTTTTCATTCGAGAAAGCAAACAAAAAAAAAAAAAGTCGACTGGGTGAGATTGGATGAATAAGGACAGTGGGGCAATGGAGGTCATACTGTTTTTGGTCAAAAACTGCTGAACACTCAGCATGGTGTGGACAAGTCCACTCGTAAGTTACCCATCAGGAAATGGGCAAACGCGTTAACTTAGAGTCTTCAAAAAAAATTCACTGAAGCTGAATGCAGCCTCTCACAACAATGACAGCTGGTACACTGATACAGATGAGTTCCTGGGACACTCACCTAGTGCAGGAAGCCTGCACTACATGGGGCCCACCCTCCAGAACATAATTCTGGTGGTTTTTTGGGAGTGTCCCCTGTTGTACACTGTTTATTTAAAAAATATAGCCATTTTCCTAAGGCTTCCTATTGCATACATGAATTATTATTATAGTTAACATTCTATAAACCTTTCAGGAAAATCAGTCTGGACAGAACCCTGATCCATACATTGTTCTTCAACAAACCTAAACTTACTTTTAATTGAAGCAGTCTATGTGCAAATTGGCAACCATGATCTGAGCAGATGTATAGAAGGATTTGATCTGAAGTTTTAAAAACACATTTGAATTAAAAAGAAAAAACAGCTGGTGATTTTATGAGTAGGGCTTTTCTAGCACCAGCGGCTTAACTATGTAGTTCCCCAATCATGAATTATGTTTCTTAAGCTTACTTGATGCCTTTCACAGAACCCTTTCAAATCAAGGATGAGAACTCAGGCCTTATCCTTCAGGTTTTAGAGAAAATTTTAGATTCAACACTCCAAACTTATGCTGGAGGACTCAAAAAACTGAAATTATCTTCTGGAGGGCAGGACCCTTGTAGTATAGGCTTTCCCTACTAGGTGAGTGTTCTAGAAACACATCTGTATTGGTGTAACAGCTGGCATTGTTGTGAGAGGCTGTGTTTATCTTCAGTGAATTTTTTTTGAAGATTCTTTCAACATGTTTGCCCATTTCATGATCGGTGATTTACGAGCACACCTGCCCACACGATGTGCCCCAGCCTCCCTATTCACTCCATCTTGCCCCAAGTGGCTTTTAAAAGTTTCCCTGAATGGAAAAAAATAATTCCTCAAAGGGAAACTTTTTGCTGATCTGAAAAAGGTGAAACAGAAAATGGTGGAAGAATTAAAAATTGTCAAAATTGACAAGTTCAACAACTGTTCTGAGCAGTGAAACATCTTGATAGGTGTATTGCATGAAATGGAGAGTACTTTGAAGGTAACTGAGGCTTAAACATGTCAGAATAAATACATAATTTTTAAAAAATAGATTCCATTTGGGGGGTCCCCTTTGTACCTTTTAAACCTAATTGTTCAGTTGAATTCTTCATCTCTTCCCAGTTATGAACTTAAATGGTTGGATTATGTACTTGCCTTACATTTCCCCTCTCACCTGTGGGTAGTATATTATGAATTTTCTTTGTCTTTATTCTTTGTGGTTGGAGAATTCCAAACTTGACTAGTTGCACGGTCCATCTCCCAGCACCTCATTTAGGTCCAGAACTCTGAGCTTTAGCTCCTTTATAAGGGAGCTGTTTGAAGAGACAACACAGCCACAAAGCAAAACAACCATGGAAGTGTAGTCTAGAAGTATATCTACCAACTGAGGCAGAGCATTAACTGGGAGAATGGATTTTGCCACAGACCCTAATAGAATAATGTGGTTGACAAGAAAGTATTCCTGTGAATGCCTCCTTAGTTGGACGTATTCCTGACAGTCATTAATTTCTCATGTCGCATCAGGAAAGTGCAGCAAAGTAAGAGCAGATATACTTTTGGCCAAACTTGCAAGTCCTATAAAAAACAGTAGCATCAGAGACCTTTGTCTATGATATTGAATACACCAGATGATTGATTGCCCATGGGCAGGCTGCTGAACTCATTCTACAAGAACATCAGACAATGGAAGAGATTACCAGAATTACTTCAAGATCAGAAAACAGTAAACAAATATAGCCTTACTGGGACAGAAAGAAGGTGAGCAGCTAGGGTTTTTGTTTGTTTGCTTGTTTGTTTGTTTGGATGAGATGGACTGCAGTTACTGAATATTTATCAACTCAGCCAATTTAGAGTTATCTTATATGTTAAACTCTAGAATGTGACTGAATCTGAAATTTATTATATGCTGACTATTCCCTACCACTGCCTTTGCCATTCAGAACCCCCACCTTTAGTGGTAGAGACTTAATGTAAACCAGAAGTGACTGGTCACTTGTTTCTCTAATTAATTCTTATTCTCTCTTCTCTGTCTCTTTCCTTCAGTGATGGATCCCATGACAACCTTGCTTTATGCCCAGCTTCCCATCTGGACTTGGCTTTGATTTAAGTTAAAAGTTTTCTGATCCAGAGCCTTGGCCTCTAGACTTGGTTCTTGGACATGTTGCTTGCTTGGCTCTGATGTTATTTTTGTCTTTGGCGTTTGGTGAGGACTGATGCATTGCTAGGTTAGGCAATTCTCCCTGTATTCTCCTTCCTAGTAGGAAGTGAAATCAGTCATGGTTATAGGTCTGGAGGAGAGCCTGCAGAGACAGATCTAATGATTATTCCCCTGACCCCTGCCCTGCTCCCACATCCTCTGTGCATGAAGAAAAGTAGGCCAGACTACAGGAGTGATAATAAAAACTAACATTTATTAAGTGTTCACTTCATGCCAGATATTATCTTATTTAACCACCAAAATAATAATGGGGTTTGTAATTCAACATATTTGGAATTTTAGTCCCTGCAGAACTTTGGAGAAGTATCCTCTGGAACTCAGGAATTTACAGAGTACAAAATGGAATAGGAAGAAAGTTGCCTGGGCAATGAGACAGCAGTCTTAGCATATGTAGATATCCAAAATATGCTGGGAATTTTATTCAAAGCAAGTTCTTGTTACTTTAGTCATTTGCATTTTCAGTTCCTGATTAGCAATCTGCCTCTCATAAGATTATTCATTCTTCTTATGCATTTGATACAAAGATGAAATCATTTAAAATGTGTAATCATTCATGTCACTCTCAGAAAGTTTTGAGCAGTAATAAGTAGATCATCCTTTGCTTGCTTAGAGCAAACAAAATATTCATATTTACTATGGCCAATAACATTCTTCAACACTGTGTAACATAATGAATGCAGGGTATCTAACTTTGGAACCAGAAGCTGAAAAGATCTAAATTAATTTGAAAAGGAAAGGAAAGACTTGGAGGGTTGAGGCATGCCCTACAGACAGAGGGTGTCTGGTGGGTGACTACGCAGCTGAGAAAAGAGGTTTGGGATGACTGTGTATTGGAGAATTTTTTTTCCTAGTAAAATGCATGCTGTGTATGCTCCTTCCTCTTCTCTTTGAAATGTTGAATATACGATGCATTCATTGCTCATGATTACTTTAGTATGAATGAATTCCCCACGCCAACAAAACATCGCTGTTTGGTTTTGCTTCAAGTATCGGCATGGGCTGAAAATAAAGATTCTATCAGTGGTCAATTAAGATATGTGTTCTGATTTTCAAGTGTCAATCAGATTTAAGCCAAGATGGTTGTAGTTTATGTCAGTGATGACTTCCTTGATGAAAGGTGGTATGTAGAGTGCAGGGAAGAGCAGAGGAGAAGAAAGGTCTCCTCAATAGAGACCTGCACACACTTTCCAACAAAGAGTGAAGAAACCTTTGTGATAATACTTTAAATTTAACTATTTGGGTTTTAATATACAAAGTAAATAATGCTTAGGAACCTTCCTTTATTGCATTTTTAGCTCCACATATACCAAAATTATTTATGTAATAAACAAAATTTGTTGCCCACTGCTGTATTGTGATATAATAAGACATATATTTTTGACCTCGTCCATGGATCCTGGCATGGAACTTCCAAGACCTTTGGAATCTTTGGAGATATGTGTTGTTTTGAATGTGAATAAGGTGACTGCTGGCTGAGGTCCCTAGACAGCTTCAGAATTTGGGCTGGTTGTCAGAAAGACAGAGGCATGATTAGAAGGTTGGGACTCTCAGCCCCATTCATAAGTCTCAGGGGAGAAGAGAGGGTCTAGAGATTCACATATTCATGAGTTGCCAATGCTTTAATCATGCCTATGTAATGAAGCCTCCATGGAAACCCTAAATAATGGGGTTTTGATAGCTTCTATATTGATGAACTTGCACGTATGCTGTGCAGAGTGTACCCAATTCTATGGGTACAGAAGCTCCTTTGCTTGGGATCTTCTAGAACTTGCTCACTGTACCTCTCTATCTGGCTGTTCACTTGTATTCTTTTTAATATACTTTAAATAAACCAGTAGATGTCAGTAAATGTTTCCCTGAGTTCTGTGACCTATTATAGAAAATTATCAAAGTTAAGAAGAGCGTTATGGGGACTCTCTTCTGGCTAATTGATAGCCAGTTGTTCAGAAGTGTAGGTGAAGACCTGAGTCTTGTGACTGGCATCTGAAGTGTGGGGCAGTCTTCTGGGACTGAGCCCTTAACCTGTCCAGTCTGCACTAACTCTGAGAAGTTAGTGTTAGAATTGAATCATAGCACATCCAGTGGCGTCTACATAGTGAGAAAATTGGTTAGTATGGTATCCCCCCGCACACTCACACATATTGTGGCAGAAGTATTTTGAGTAGATTAACAAATATTCATTTACCTTCCAATAGGCTTTCAGTGATTTTAAGGAGGTGTGTAAAATTTTTCCTACTCTAAATTCTCGAATAACATTTGTTTTAGTATTCTGCAGGACCCCCAGAAGGAATAGATATCTACTTTCTTGGCATTTGGCCAGGCAAGAGGAACAATTTAAAGCAGCAATCAGAAGAGTATTAAATATTCCACTAGTTTTTTTTGAAAATCCTTGAACGAGGCACAGAAAAAGGATGTGTGCGTATGTGTTTGTGTGAGAGAGAAAGAGAGAATATGTGTGGATAAATGTGCAGGTGAGTGTGTGTTTGGAACTAAATCTCTTAGTTAATAATATATAAAGTATATACATTATACATGAGATATACATAATATATATAGCAATATAATGAATATACAGTATGCCAAGCTATTGCTAAATCCCCAGAGTAATGAACTATGTATGTGTCCTAGCACACAGTATAGTTTTGAAAAGTGGCTATGGAACAAGGGCCCACATTTAGAACACATTTGAGCTCTTCTGTTTACAATATAGATGCTATTTTACAAAAACAACTATGTGTGTTGTCTAGACATTACAAGCTCAGTAGAGTCTGGTTAAGATGTAGAACTGATGAAGGATTAACAGAACAATTTGTTGGCCTCACTATACTGGAAGATGGAAATTTAATGAGTGGGAGCAAGGTTCCAGAACTAGAATGTGTGGGTTTGAACTCTGGCTCTTTCACCTACTAGCTAAGTGGAGCCTTGGGAAACTTACCTGACTTTCTCTTCATTAGTTTCTGAGTAGGTAAAATAAAAATGTCTCATTCTCTACCTCACACAAAGGTTGCAGAGGAGCTTATATTGTAAAGTACATAGCATGGTACCAGGTAACACCATAAGTGCACAACAAATATTATCCACTATTATCTGCTCTCCTGCAGAGTGAGATCTGAAAGCACCAGCTGGAATGAGAAGGTCTGTTGCTCTGAGACTCTGCTTTTAGGACTATCTTGGCTCTATCTTTTTCAGTGCCTGAGATGGCAGAAATGAGCTTCATAGCTGAAGCTCTACTATGCATCACTTGACCTAGTACTGAGGCCACTGTAATCCTGCCATGTTGGATGAGTACAGCATCACACAGCCAATGAATATGGGGTATGATATTGGGGATAAGTACAGGTAGTAGGGATGGAGACACAAGTTGTTTAACTTTAGACAAGCATACATTACATTATCTCTAGGTTCCTTTTCATTGCAAAAAGTTATTTACTTCTGTTTCTGTACCAAAAAAAAAAAAAAAAAAAAAAAGGATTGAGTGACGATTATGGCCAAAAAAGTTTAACTTGCTAAGCGTATCATAGACTATATTGAATATCCCAAGCTGACAGGATCATAAAGATCAGAATGGGATCCCTTCCACTGTGCATTTGAAGACTGAGTTGATAAGAGACCTAACCCTTTCACTCTATATATAGCCTGTAATTGGCAGAAAAGTGTGAAAACTGGACTTCTTGACTGCTAGTTCAGTGAGTGGGTTTCTGATATACCCAGGGAGCAGACATAGTTACCGTTCTCAGGCGCTTTCAATCTAATTGAATAAATCAGTATTAAGGATATTTTTGTAAGGTAACATAATGATTCATACAAATATAAAACAAGCACATCAAAGATTATATTGAATTATTTAATTAAGGAGGGAACCATTAAGGTATAAAAACTGGTTCAAACGTCAATTAAAAGGTATCACATACTGACAATCAAGAATGCTGACCTTTTTCTATTTGATACAAAATAGATCTCTTTACATGGGGAGACTAGTTACATCTTCAAAAGACAAAACCTTTTTCATTTTTATGGACAAGGACCATCAGCCCTTCACAAGTTATCTTCTATCTCCAGTTATAAATTATCAAAGACAATGAGATATGCAGGCCCCCACTGAATCAGATAACTCCAGAAGACTTCTTTAGAAAATCTCCAGCTTCCAGTGAAAAGGATCAGTTATGGGTTGGATTATGTCCTCCAAAATAATTTCTAATCCCCAGCACCTCGGAATGTGACCATATGTGGAGATAGAGCCTTTACACAGTAATTAAGTAAAAATGAGGTCATTAGGTTGGACCCTAATGCAATATAACTGGCATTTTTATAAGAAGAGAGTATTTGGATACAAATATATACAGAGAGAAGACAGACAAAGAGAGAGGTCTGGAACAGATCCTTCCCTCACAGACTTCAGAAGGAACCACCCTGCCAACACTTTCCTCTCACATTTCGCCAACCTAACTGTGAGACACTATTTCTTTTGTTTAAGTCACCCAGTTTTTAGTACTTTGTTACAACAACCCTAGCAAACAAAAACAGACAGCAACCCTTTTTGTCCTTTTTAATCTTAAATGAGAAATAAGTTGAGTAACAGTAAGTCAGGTAGTGGTAAATGCTATAAGACATATACAAAGGACTTGGGTATTAAGTGATAGACAATAGGAAAATAAGAACTTGTGCAAAGTTTGCTTGTGTATGTAGTTATAGTAGTTCATATAATATCACTGTAAATATTATTGAAAAGGATTTGAAACCATTATTACTGTTGTCTATCTCTAATTTACTTCAATAATATTTATTTATCTAATAATTTCTGAGCATTTTTCTAGAGACTTTCACATATTTTAGTTAAATAGATCCCCATTCCTGAGAGGTAGAGAAGACTTACCCAAATTTTCCAAAAGGGAATCTGAAGCTCAAGAAAGTTTAATAGCTTTTGCTAAGTCAAAACCCTGCCACGTGGTAAAGCCAAGTTGTAATGTTAAGATGACAACTTTAAGTTTTACCACATGGCCTTACGTTGAAATCAGCATAAGCGAGATAGACAATATTTGCTTAAATATATATAAGGTTCGTGTTCTTAATCTAACTTTTTACTGCTTTAAATCTAAATTAGAAGCATCTAAGTATCTCACAAATTTCTTTTCTTAGTGTCAGAATTTTGTTCTTGGTAGACACAAGTAAAGATGATTTCATATTTTCAGATTAATAAAACATTAAAACAGTTCTAAATTTTTAGTTTGTTACCACTGGGTTTTGGATGCCAATTTGACCATTCAGGTGAAAATGTGGAGATCTTCATCATGAATAGTCCTTAACTGTCTAGAGTTAGGTGCACAGTGGGGGCAGGCTCTAGCAGGGGTGTCCAACCCATGGCCCGTGGGCTGCATGTGGCCCAGGATGGCTTTGAAGGCAGCACAACACAAAATTGTAAAATTACTTAAAACCTTATGAGATTTGTTTGTGATTACTTGTCACAATGTATTTAATGTGTGGCTCCAAAATAATTCTTCTTCCAGTGAGTGGCACAGAGATGCCAAAATGTTGGACACCCTGCCTAGAGCAATCAAGAGAGGGATCAGGCTGTATATTTACAATGACTATCTATTGTGCTGTATATTAAAAACTATGAAGGACACTGTCAAAAAACAAACAAACAAACAAACAAACAAACAAACAAACAAACAGTGTCTGCAATTCAAGAGAACATTAGGATTCAAAATAGATCTTTAGGTCCTAGTCCTACAAATCGTAGTTGGAAAACATGGCTATAATGAACAGGAAGTATGGTGAAAGGACCATTCCGGATTATGATTATGTTCAAGTTCAATGTTATTAGCACTGATAGATTAAAAAATGGGGACTTAACTTTGGAAACATACTTGGTAAATGCTACAGCTGCTCTCATGGCTTTTTAGAAAACTCAACTCCTGTTACATATTCTCTTACTTTCCTAATGGTAGGAACTGAATGGAGTATATAGAGATGTGAAATTTCACCTTTTGTGAATATCAGTATCATTGTGTTTAACTTTTTCTGCTTTGCTTTTCCCCTAAGCAAAACATTCTATCCACCCTTGCTCAGCTGCTTATGGTAGGGAATGCCCAGTTTTGGTCATTTGCATTAACAAGAATGCGATACTTTTTGAAGTCTGAGAGGAAGCCATAGGGAAATCAAAACAAGTTGAAATTGTCAGGGCAGGTCTTTGGAGTTCAAGCAGAAATGCCAAGGCCAAGTGAAATTATGTGAACGACTTGTTAAATTATGATAAAAACACAAAGACAGTGCTCTTAAATGACCTCAAGGCAAGAGGCTTAAAGGGTTTATAAACCAGTGGAATAGAGGGCACAGCATGGGGCGGGGAGTGGGGGATTTGGCAAAGCTGGACTAAATTTCTCAAACAGGGCTCAGTGATCACCTCCATATTTCAGGTTGAGTCCTGGTGATATAAAAATAGAGATAGTGCAGGGAAAACAAACATGTTGCCTGTGCAAATGCAAAGGGCTTGAAAAGTATCCAGCACAATTTAAAATTACAAGGTAGAGTAGAAAGAGAGTGAGATATAAAGCCAAAGACTGGGATTACAATCATAGACTCATCTCTTACTAACTGTATTAAAAGCCAGATTACATTTCTGAAATATAGTTCTGTCTTTTTGATAAATGGAGATATTATGCCAGTAGTTTATATGGTGAGTTCACAGGGTATTTTAAGAATAATGAGATAATTTAAACAAATGTAACTTGTAAAATGCTTTACACATTTAGCTTTTATTATTAATCATAATAATTTAGATATATGATATCAAAGTACTTGACAATGCATCTTTTTAGATGCTAAATAAATTTAAAGGTTATTATTTTAATAATAAAATCATCAGTAAGACTAGTACTCCTTTCCTTTCTTATTCCAAATGTAAACCACAGAAACAGAATATTAAAATAAGAATGATGTATCCTGACTCAATGAATTTTCTGATTATCTTAGAATTTATTTTTATTGGAAAAAGTACATACTTATTTTTACCTTATACTAAGTTTAGTGATTGAAAAAAAAAGCTAATATATTCAAAACCAAATATGTTCGGCACAGTGCTTGCACCATACTGTCTCTATATATATGTAATCATGCCAGTGAACCTATAACACAGTTCTCAGCCTTTTGTCTCCAGTGCAGATCCTGAGATGAGGGAAGGTTAAGTAACTGGCCCAAAAGGACCCAAAGAAGGATGTGATCTAAACAGAATAAGAATGGGGTGGTTGAGTAAAAGGAAGATTAATAAAAATTAAAGAGGACAATATCTTATTTCCAAAGACTCCATCAATTATCTTGAATAACTGCCAGAAATTCACCATAACAATAAAAATATGCAGAAAATATGAGATGACAGAATATAGATGACTATATTATTAAATCAATCAACAATTTATTATTGAACCACACATTGATAAAGGTAGATGTTTCTACCCAAGGCATTGTTGCTAGAAGTGAAGGGACAATTTGTACATCCTCTAAAAATAAACAATAAAAAAGGATTCTCCCATGTATGCTAGTTTGAGAGAATAGTAGACTAAGACCATGATTCTCATAGTGGTAATGATGTAGCAGCAGACTCATTGAAGGACATTATTTTGTATTGGAATATCCTAAAAGAACTTTTGCCATATAGGTACCCTTTATTCTTCACTTACTCATCACCCTCAACCTTATTTTCTGCCCCTCAGACTTCAGAGGCTACTCGGGAAACAGTTACCAGTCCACAACTATAGTATTGACTTACTATGTCCAAATCAGTGCCTGTGTGGTCAGCGCCTACCATAAACAAAGACATTCCTATCAGATATGACATAGATTACCTCCTAGAAGCTGAGGTCAAAGGCCAAATCATGTTTGGGGCAAGACCAAATATTTTATTATGCATGGATCATCCTGATCATCACTCATTTTAAATATTCTGATTGCTGGTCTATCTAGTAAACTCTTTTCCAAGCTCTTTGTTCTCTTATCTCATCCTTCAGGTCTTGGCTCAAATCTTATCTCTCAGGAAGGCATTCCTTGACCACCATTATATAAAGAAAATTCTTTCCATCCTACCGCGTGTTAGTTGCTCACTATTGCATCATCTGTATTTCCTTCATGCCATTTATTTGTTCGTCTCAGGTATTATCAGAATTGTGACTACAGTGTAGACACAACACACCAGGGACTGTCTTTTGTTTTCTATAAGTCTCAATATATTGTTATTAGTTAAATACTGACAGTACATTAGTGAAAGACAGAAACAAAAGCTTGAATCTAAGCTTTAATGCTAACTATGTGACCTACTTGAATTCTCTGTGCCTCAGTTTCTTCATCCCTGGAGTGGTAATAACATTAGTAACTGTATTATGGAGTAGCTACAAGATTGAAGTAAATTGATGTGTATAAAGTATTTTTAAAGAGTCCTTGGTACATAATTAACATACTAATGTCTGAATTAAAAAGTGAAAAAATGGTTTTGGAAAAATTGGATATCTGCATGCAAAAGAATAAAGTTCACCCTTATCTTATGCCATATACAAAAATTACCTCAAAATGGACTAGAACACTAAATGTAAGACTAAAAAACATAAAACTCCTAGAAAAAATAGAGAAATGTTTTATGACATTGGACTTTGCAATGATTTCTTAAATGTGACAATGAAAGCACAGGCAACAAAAGCAAAAATAGACAAATGGGACTACATCAAACTTAAAATGAATTGTGCATCAAAGGACATAGGTCAACAGTGAACAAACTATGGAATGGGAGAAAATATTTGCAAATCATTTATCTGATAAGGGGTTAAAATTCAGAATATCTGAGGAACTTCTATAACTCAACTACAAAAAGTCAAATAACTCAATTAAAAAATGAACAAAGAGCCCTGGCTGGGTGGCTCAGTTGGTTGAGGCATCATCCCATTAACCAAAAGGTTGTGAGTTCAATTCTCAATTGGGGCACATACCTAGGTTTTGGGTACTATCCCCATTGGAGCATGTATAGTAGACAGCAGATCAATTTTCCTCTTTCTCTCTTTCCCCCTTCCTCTTTCTTTAAAATCAATAAAAATATCCTCAGGTGAGGATTAAAAAATAAAAATAAAAAATTAACAAAGAAAAAGGTAATCAATAGAATGGGAGAAGATATTTGCAAATGATACTTCTGATGGGGGTTAATATCCAAAACATATAAAGAACTCATACAACTGAACAGAAAAAAAAAAAAACAAAAAACAATCCAATTAATCTAATTGAAAAATGGGCAGAGGACCTGAATAGACACTTTTCTAAAGAAGACATACAGATGACTAACAGATGTATTAAAAGATGCTCAACATTACTAGTTATAAGATACTGCAAATTAAAACCACAATAAGTAGGTCTCTTTGGGTTCATCTTGATTGAGATCCTCTGTGCTTCCTGAACTTATGTGACTTTTCACCCCTCCAAGTTAGGGAAATTTTCTGTCATTATTTTTTCAAATAGGTTTTCTATCCCTTGCTCCTTTTCTTCTCCTTCTGCTATCCCTATGATGTAAATATTATTATATTTCATTTTATCCTGAAGCTCCCTTAAACCCCCTTCATTCTTTTTGAGTCTTTTTTCAATTTGTTGCTGTGTACAGGAATATTTTTCTACCTTGTCCTCCAGGTCACTGATTCAATCCTCTGCTTCACTTAGTCTACTTTTAATTCCTTCTACTATGTTCTTCACTTCAGATATTGTATTCTTTATTTACTCCTGGCTCTTATTGATAGTTTCTATGTTCTTTTTCATGCTGTTGTAGTTTTCGGAAAGTTCCCTGTAGTTTCCATGGGCTTCTTTTGTAGCTTCTCACTGAGTTAATTGAGCTTCCTTATAACCATTATTTTGAACTCAGTGCCCAATAATTTGCTTGCTTCTATTTCATTTAGCACTCTTTCAGGGTATTCCTCCTTTCCTTTTGATTGGGGATTATTTCTTTGTCCCCCTATTTTAGGTGACCCTTCTTGTTTGTTTCTGCTTCTTAGATTGATCTTTCCTGACTTCTTGTCCTCATGGTGTGACCTTCTGTGGTAGGAGGCCTGTGGGACTCAGTGATGTAGTCTCTTGATCTCCTGAACTTGATGCTCTTAGGATGATCTTTATGCCATTTATGTGGGCTCTCTGGTTGTAATTGGATTTTGGTTGTTGTTGGATCATTCTTTGGTGGGTCCTTCCCTCTGGCTGGCTGACTGAGAGTCACTCTTTCCACCACATCTTGTATACAGTTGTACAGGTTTTGCCACAACAAAACCAAATAGCCCAGGAAACAAACCCATACCTGAAAAAATAACCCCCACCATCACAATATCAATGGCAAATGAGCCAATATTAATAAAGTTATAAAGAGATTATGACTATTATAAGAAAAGAATGATGACTATGAAATGACTAACTAAAAGAAAAATGGTTTTGAGAGGGTAGAGGGAGGAGCAATAATAAGAGTAGGGAATAGAGACAAGGCAAGGAGAGAAAGTAAAATTTACATCATAAAAAAAAGGAGGAAAGAAAGGGGAATAGAGTAGAGAAGGGAAGCATATAATATTAGGTTCAAACAGAAACTTGGAAAATATATAGAGAAAAAGGCAGGAACCACATTGGAGAAAAAGATGGAGTACAGCATTATCAACAACAAATGATTAGATTAATCATCTTCAACAACAAACAAAAGATTAATATAGGTGGGATGAGGATAAGAGGAAAAAAACAGAAAAGCTTAAGAAATGTCTAGAGGAAAGAGAACTAATTTTGAGAGCATAGAGGGGGAAGGAATACTAAGAGTGAGGAATGAAAACCAGGCTAAATAGTCAGGGACAGGGAAAAATTAAGATTTGAGACAAAAGAAAGGGCAGGAGGAAAGCAAAATGGAATAGCAGAAAAGGGAATGCTAAAATTTGAGACTCGAAATATAAAAATAGTGAAGATCTGGAAATAAAATTGAAGAAATGCAACAACCACCACCATATCTACAACTAACAGGCAAAGACTGATAAAGGTGGAGAGAGAATAAGGGTATTTTAAGAATGGGAAAAGAATGTGAGATGAATAATGACAAGAAAAATGGTTTTGAGAAGCTGGAGGTGGCAAAAATGAGTGCAGAATGGAAACTAGTTGTAGCAAGAGAGAAAGTAAAATTTAAAACAAAATAAGAAGAGGAAGGAAGAAAATAAAATGGTGTAAGAGCAGGGAGGATAAAATATGATATTTGAAATAAGCTATAATATAAAACCTTGAAACCTATTAGGCACAAACTTGAAGGACAAGAAATGAATGTTAAAAAAACTCTGCAGGAAAGAAAATATCATGAATCATGAAGAAGACCATGGTGCAATTCATCTCAGTAGAATCTAGTATTTACCACCAATTTTTTTTTCTGGATCTGCCTCTGGTGATATCAGATGGTGTCCCAGTATGGCCCTAGGCAGCCTGTTCAAGACTGCCAGAAATCCCAGCAATCCATAGTCTGTGACTGTCTCCTTCAGTTGTTAATCTAGTCTATCTGTAATCAGGAGCACCACAGGGTGGAGCAGAGTAATTCCTGTTACTTCCCCTCAAGCTTATGCCACTTGGAGGGAACTGCTCTGGCTGAGCAAGATGGCGACTGAAGTGTGGGAAATGAATGACTCAGCATAGGGATTCTGGTGGCTATTCCCTCGGTCCTCTCCCTAAAACCACTAACCCCAGATTATCCTCCAGCATCTCTAGTTCACCCTGCCCCCCTTTGCTGGAGTCTGAGTTAAGTCGCTACAAACAAAATTGTGTCTGTTGGCCCTCTAACAGGTTCTCTGTGTCTCCAGCCATCTCTCCCTGGTAGCAGAGAGAGAAACCCTGCTGCTTTTCACAGATGGATGTTATCTGGGTTCCTTTACAGCTCTGGTTCTATAGGCTGGGAAGCTCAGCTTGGGGTTCAGACTCCCTATCTCTCAGGGGTACCCCCACCCCCCAGCCACTGAAATATCTCTCCAGCAATATCTTTATTCCAGATGATTTCTCTACAATTTAGTTGTAATTCCAGATTGGTCCTGGGAGGAGGTTAGTGTAGCTTCCACTTACTCCTGCATTACTTTGGATCCTCTGTATACATGACTTTTAAATGAGAATTATTTTTTTTTTATTTTAACACATTAAAGAATTTATTTAGAATAGTCATAATTCTTATTGTAATTTGCCTTTGCAAGAGAGTAACAACACAGATGAGGCATTTAAAGCTCACCATAAAACACTGATCTATATTTTTAAAGAAACAATTCTTTAGAAATTTGATGTTGATTAATTATGGTTGTGCATTTTACCAAAAGAGGGTGAATTATAAGGGAATAACATGCACTATGCACTTTAGTAAACTATCATTATGGGATACTAACATTTAAGTAGAATAGATCAGGGCTAATCTCCATTTATCTACCCACTTGAGTAAAAAACAATGTTTTCCAGAATATTTCTCAGCATTTATTTTCAATTGGTCATCTTCACCCAAACTATCATTTGCAGGAGGTAAACAAGTTATAAAATAGGATAAAAAGGGAAAGCTTATTAAATGCTGTTGATTAGAACATTCACATGGAAATGTGAAAATTAATTGAATCCTGATTGGCAATTGCAGTGTTAAAGTGAGCGAAAGCATCATGACCCATCTGTCATTATCCATAATGACTAATACCATGTTTCAGGTACTATACATAAAGCAGTTACCATGCAATTAGCTGTGCTCTCTTACATTTAGTAGATACCCTACTGAGTTAAAGAAACTTTAGTTGTAACACTATTGTCAAAGTTACATTAGTGTTTCTGATGAGAAAGTACCTCCAGGTTGAAACGTGGTAGTTAAGCTTTCAGCTTGAGATCATTTTCTTTCTTTGATTCTTTTAAATCTCAGCAAAACAAATTATGTGGCTTTAAAATTATGTGTGAGTTCAAACACTTTTCAGAAGTCATTAATAAGTTCCAAAATAAAAATAGCCTGTTTTTTTAACATAAAATTAGCAAAGACACCAGACAACTTTATAGAGCCTTAACTCTTAGGGCAAGAAAAGCAAGTTTTATCCTAACACAGCAAGGGCATGAATCTTTAAAATCTTGAGTTTAAAGATAAATAAAAGTGTTAAGTTTTCTCTTTTTTTCTGAAACACTTTCCATTTGCCTTTCTAACCAGTATCAGTGACAAGCTTATTCCTGGCCTTGGATCAAAGCGCTTGTCCTTGTACACAGATGGATGCTGTCAGAGAGCAAGTTTAAAGACAAAGACCTTCTCAGTGTGTGCTGGGAATAAGGGCAGACACCATTTCATTGTGAGTAGGACCTCTCCTTTCCTCTCTTATGCTCTCCTATATCCTCCCTTCTCAGTTGTTAATGTCTTTTCTGATGGAGTTTTTTGTTGTTGTTGTATTGTTTTTTATTCCTTCCTCTAGATGGGGAAAAACAGCTTGTTGTGTAATACTCTTCGCATACCAGGAAGTTTTTTAAAAATAAAAAGATAGCCTCGCCCTGGCCAGTGTGGCTCAGTAGGTTCAAGCAATGTCTGGTGACAGAAAAGTAGCAGGTTCAATTCCCGGGCAGGGCACATACCTGAATTGTGGGTTCCATCCCCAGTCTGTGTGTGTATGATACCCAGTCTGGGCATATACAGGAGGCAACCAATCAATGTTTCTCTCACATCGATTTTTCTCTCTCTCCCTTCCTCTCCCCCATCTGCTGTCCCTTCCTCTCTCTCTAAAAGCAATGGGGAAAAAAAATGTCCTCCAGTGAGGATTATAAAAATAAAAATAAAAAAATAGGGTCAACCAAACCAACACTTAATAGTTAGCATCATATAAAAGTCAATGTGTTTAAATTTTATATATTTGAGTCATTATATTAATAATATTAAAAAGCATTATTTTAAACTTTGAAGTAGAAAAATTTTCAAGTTGTTTTTCCTCCAGTGATCAACTGTTTTTGACTCAGAGCCAAATTAATATTTCCGATAATGATGATATCTTCATCCAAACGTGTTCACTTGCATTTTTAAAGTACCTGCATCACTAAGACCTTATAGAACCCCTAAATTTAAACTTTATAGACCTTATGGTTGGAAAATAAAGAAAAAAGGTATAAGAAATATAGTTCTAGTGACAGGCTTATATTTTAATATATACTTTCTCTAGCCATAAAAGGTCCAAAATTTTAATTTGAAGTGAACCACTATATTGGTAATATTTGTAAAATTATGTATATATTTATATTCAAAAGTTATTTTCAGTGTGTTTCTAAATTATTCCACATATCTTATAGCTTTTATTTAATTCACATTGTTACTTATATTAGTTTTATGAGTTAGTTTAGTTCTATATAGTTTTTTGAGAATTTTGGATATGTAAGTTACTCTTCTGGAGGTGTTATGATCGATAAGATAGGAACTCACAGTCAAGTGTGCATAACAAAGTTTAGTGTTCTTAAATATTCCTTTAAAAATCTAAAAATCCCTATGTTTATAGCAGCACAATTTACAATAGCCAAGTGTTGGAAGCAACCTAGATGCCCATCAGTAAATGAATGGATCAAAAAACTGTGGTACATTTATACAATGAAATTCTATGCAGCAGAAAGAAGGAAGGAGCTCATACCCTATGCAACAGCATGGATGGAACTGGAGAGCATCATGCTAAGCGAAGTAAGCCAGGCAGTGAAAGACAAATACCATATGATCTCACCTTTAACAGGAAGCTAATCAACAAAACAAACAAACAAGCATAATATAACCAAAGACATGGAAATAGGGGAAGGATTTACAGGAACAAGTATAAAGGACACATGGACAAAAACTATGGGGGGGGTGGAAATGGGAGGGAGGTGGGGAGGGCTGGGGTGGCGGGTTCGGGTGAGAATAAAAGACAGGAAACTGTACAAGATCAACAATTAAAATAAAAATTAAAAAAAATCTAAAAATCACATTAAACTAAAAAAAACTTCTGCACAGCAAAAGAAACCATCAACAAAATGAAAAGGGAACCTGCTATGTGGGAGAACATATTTGCCAATGATATACCTGATGTGCTTAATTTCCAAAATATATAAAGAACTGATACAACTCAACACCAGAAAGACAAGCAATCCAATTAAAAAATGGGCAAAGGACCTGAACAGACACTTCTTCAAAGAGGATATACAGATGGCCAGTATATATATGAAGAAATGCTCAATGTCACTGATCATCAGAGAGATGCAAATTAAAACCACAATGAGATATCATTTAATATCTGCCAGAATGGCTACCATCGTTAAACTGACAAACAAGTGCTGATGAGGATGCAGAGAAAAGGGAACCCTAGTGCACTGTTGGTGGGAATGAAGACTGGTATAGCCTCTATGAAAACAGTATGGAATTTCCTCAAAAAAATAAAAAAATGGAACTGAGTTTTGACCCAGTGATCCCACTTCTGGGAATATATCCTTAGAATCCTGTGACACTAATCATAAAGAGGATATGCACCCTTATGTTCATTGCAGCATTATTTACAATAGCCAAGATCTGGAAAATAGCCAAGGTGCCCATCAATAGATGAGTGGATGACAAAGCTGTGGTACATTATACAATGGAATACTATATGGCTGTAAAAAGAAGGAACTTTTACTTTTGTGACAGCATGGTTGGATCTGGAGATCATTATGCTAAATGGAATAAGACAGTCTGAGAAAGACAAATACCAGATGATCTCACCTATATGTGAAACTTAGTGAACAAAATAAACTGAGGAACAAAATAGAGACAGAGACATGGATACACAGAATAGACTGACAGTTGTCAGACAGGATGGGGGAGGGAGGACTGAATGAAAGCAGGAAGGAGATTAGCCAAAGAATATGAATGCTTAATCCATGGACACAGACAACAGTGTAGTGATGGCCAGAGGGAAGGAGGGTCAGAAGCTAGGTGGGGATGAGCAAAAGGGGAAAAATGGTGACATCTGTAATGCTGTAAGTAATGAAAATAAAGAAAAAATGTTAGAAATCAATACATCAATATGTTAAGTGGCCAAGGTAACATGGATTATGTTGGGAGTTGAAAATGAGTATTTATTCTTCATTAGAACATTTTAAAGCAAAGCTTTTGATTAATAAAATTGTGAATAACTCAAGTAGCTTCACCTGTTTTCACCAGCTTTTGCTATCATATCAAAAAACTCATTGTCAAGGATCTTTTCCCTCATGTTTTTTTTTTTTTTCCCTTGGAGTTTCATGGTTTCAGGTCTTACATTTAAGTCTTTAATTTATTCTAAGTTCATTTTTGTGAGTATTGTAGAATAAGGGTCCGAATTCATTCTTTGGCATATGGATGTCTAATTTTCCCAACACCATTTAATTAAGAAATTATCCTTTCCACATCAGTATTCTTGATACATTTTTCAAAGATTAATTGACCCATATAAGTAAAGTTGTACTTCAGAGCGCTCTAGTTTATGTGCCCATTTCTATGCCAGTACCACACTGTTTAGGTGACTACAGCTTTGTAATATAGTTAAAAAAACAGAAGTGTGATGCCATCAGCTTCATTTTTCTTTGTCAGAATTCCTTTGAATATTCAGAATCTCTAGTGGTCCCACAGGAATTTTAAGATCCTTTTTTTCTATTTGTGAAAAGTGCCATGGGAATAGATTGACTTGGATAGTGTGGAGATTTTAACAATATTAATTTGTCTAATTCATTAACATGGAATATCTTTCTATTTATTTGTCTTCAATTTCTTTCAATGATGTCCTAACAGTTTTTGTGTACAGATTTTCCCCTCCTTGGTTTCATTTATTTCTATGTATTTTATACATTTTGACACTATTGTAAATTAAATTGTTCTCTTGATTATTTTATGATATGTGTTAATGCATAGAAACACAACTAATTCTTGTATATTGATTTGTATCCTGCAACTTTACTGAATACATTCATTAGTTTTAACAACATTTTGGTGGAGTCTTTAGTCTTCTCTCTAAATAAAATGACATTATTTGCAAAAAGAGATAAATTAACTTTTTTCAATTTACTGTAAATAACATTTTTCTTTCATAATTTCTCTGTCTGTGACTTCCATTAGTATATTGAATAGGAGTGGCGATAGCGGGCACCTTTATCTTGTTTCTGATATTGGAGAAAGAGCTTTCAGACTTTTATTATTGAATATGGTATACTAGGCCTGTCTGGAAAAAGTCCAGCCATTGTTAATATAATGAGAAAGGTTTGTGTAATATGATGTAACCTGGCAGCTAAGGAGAGTGGACTGGAATGTGCATGCGTGAACAATGATGACTTCGCTGTACTAGTTAGTGGGGGTGGTAGACACTTTTGAGTGAGCATGCGTACTGTGTAGCCATCACATTCAAAATGACTTGAGTGAGTAGAGCAATGAATCTGCTTCAAATTTCATGTTAAGCTTGACCATTCCTCTGAGGAAACTATTTGGATGATTCAGAAGACCACAGCTATGGGCAACTGGTGATTGGCAGTTTCATCACAACAACATGCCTGCTCATGCATTACGTCTTATGCAGAGTTTTTTTTCTGAAACACGAAATTGCCCAGGTGACTCAGTCCCCCTACAACCCAGATTTGTCACCCTGCACCTTCTGGATTTTCCCAAAACTAAAATCACCTTTGAAAGAGAAGAGATTTCAGACAGTTGAGGAGATTCAGGAAAATACAACAGGGCAGCTGATGGCAATTAAGAGAACTGTGAGAGGTCCCAAAATGCCTCCTTTGAAGGGGACAGAGGAATCATTGTCCTATGTACAATGATTCTTGTATCTTGTATCTTCTTCCATAAATGTCTCTATTTTTCATATTACATGGCTGGATACCTTCTGGACAGACCTCATCCAACACAACCAATCACACAACCAATTTGTTGTGATTTTTTATCATGAAAAGATGTATGTTTTCAAGTGATTTTTCTGCATCTATTTAAATTATTACTTTTATCTTTCATTTTTTTAATTTGGTATATCACTTTTATTGATTTGTATATGTTAATAAATCCCATCTGATCATGATTATTATCCTTGAATTGAGTTTGCTAGTATTTTGTTGAGGATTTTTAGTTTTTGTATTCACCAGAGATATTAGCCTGTAATTTTTTTCTTTTAGTGTTCTTAACTGGTTTTGTTGTTAAGGTAATGCTGGCCTTATAAAGTGCATTTGGAATTGTTTCCTCCTCTTCAAAATTTTGGAATATAGTTATGTTCCACCTAACAACAGATATAAATTCTAAGAAATGTATTGTTAGACAGTTTTTTCATTGGGTCAACATCATCTTCGGAGACAGTACGTACACAAACTTAGATGATACAACCTGCTGCAGACCAGGCTATATGGTACAGCCTATTGCTCCAAAGCTACAAGCACACACTGCATGTCACTGTACAAAACAACACAAGATTAGCCAAGTACAAAAACATTGATACAAGCAAGGGATGTGGTAAACACTAAATGAATAATGCTATGGCTGGCATAACGTAGCATACTGTTTTATGGCAATCTTTTTTAATGAGCAGAAAGTATACAATTTAAAATAATGATTAAAAGTATAGTTTACTAAATACAAAAACTACTGATATAGTTGTTATTATCATTATCAAGTCTTGTGTACTATATGTAATTGTATATACTCTACTTTTTCATGACTGGCAGTGCTGTTGGTTGGTTTACCCCAGCATCACCAGGACCGTATGAGTAATGTGTTGTGCTACAACATTAAGGCAGCTCCGACAACACTAAGTGATAGGAATTTTCAGCTCCATTATACTTGTATAGGCCCACCATCAGATAGGTGGTCTATTATTGGCCAAAACATTGTTATGCAGTGCATGTCTGTAGCTTGAAAGGGTTGTCATTAATTCTTCTTTAAGTGTTTGGTAGAGTTACCTGGAAAGTCATCTGGTCCTGAGCTTTTTACAGGCAAAAGATTTTGATTACTTCTGTAATCTCCTTACTTTTTATTGTTCTGTCCATTATTTCTATTTATTAATAAGTCAGTCTTCGTGGGTCATAGGAATTTATACATTTCTTCTAGCTTATCCAGTGTATAATTGTCAATAGTAGTCTCTTATGATTCTTTGTATTTTTGTGCATCATTTGTATGTTTCCTAGTTAATTTTAATTTTTTTTTAAGTTTAACATAATTTTTTAAAATATATTTTATTGATTATGCTATTACAGTTGTCCCATTTCTCCCCCATCATTCCCCTCCACCCTACCCACCCTCTCCCACCCACATTCCCCCCTTTAGTTCATGTCCATGGGTCATATGTTTTCTAGCTTCTACATTTCCCATACTATTCTTGCCCTCCCCCTGTCTATTTTTTTCCCATTATCTATGCTACTCATTCTCTGTACCTTTTCCCCCTCTCTCCTCCTCCCACGCCCCTGTTGCTAACCCTCCATATGATTTCCATTTCTGTGGTTCTGTTCCTGTTCTAGCTGTTTGCTTAGTTTGCTTTTGTTTTAGGTGTGGTTCTTGATAGCTATGAGTTTGTTGTCTTTTCACTGTCATAGTTTTATCTTCTTTTTCTTAGATAAGTCCCTTTAACATTTCATATAATAAGAGCTTGGTGATGATGAACTCCTTCAACTTGACCTTATCTGAGAAGCACTTTATCTTCCCTTCCATTCTAAATGACAGCTTTGCTGGATAGAGCACTTTTGGATGTAGGTCCCTGCTTTTCAAGATTTCAAATCTTTCTTTCCAGCCCCTTCTTGCCTGTAAGGTCTCTTTTGAGAAATCAGCTGACAGTCTGATGGGAACTCCCTTGTAGGTGACTGTCCCCTTATCCCTTGCTGCTTCTAGAATTGTCTCCTTCATTTTAATCTTGGCTAATGTAATTACGATGTGCCTTGGTGTGTTCCTCCTTGGGTCCAACTTCTTTGGGACTCTCTGAGCTTCCTGGACTTTCTGGTAGTCTATTTCCTTTGCCATATTGGGGAAGTTCTCCTTTATTATTTGTTCAAATAAGTTTTCCACTCGTTGCTGTTCTTCTTCCCCTTCTGGGACCCCTATAATTCGGATGTTGGGACGTTTAAAGATGTCCTGGAGGTTCCTAAGCCTCTCCTCATTTTTTTGAATTCTTGTTTCTTCCTCGTCTTCTGTTTGGTTGTTAGTTTCTTCCTTCTGGTCCACTCTGTTGATTTGAGTCCCAGTTTTCCTTCCATCTCTATCAGTTCCCCATGCATCTTCCTTCATTTCACGTATTGTAGCCTGCATTTTTTCATCTAGTTTGTGAGCAAAATCAACCAATTCTGTGAGCATTTTGATGACCAGTGCTTTGAACTGTGCATCTGACAGGTTGGCTATCTCTTCACTGCTTAGAGGAATTGGCTCTGGGGCTTTTATTTGTTTTCCGGTTTGAGCCATTTTTGGTGGTTTTTTTTGTTGTTGTTGTTTTGGTTTTAGTCTGGTCTCGGCTATTACGTAGTGAGGGGGTGGAGCCTTAGGTGTTCCTCAGGGCGGGGCAGCCCAGTCGCTGGCTTGTGACGCTATAGGTGGGGGCGGGGTCTGAGAAGGAGCAATGGCGCCTGTTCCGCTCTCTCCTGGACTCCGGCCCTTCCCGCTGCTTCCCCTTCACCTGGATTATCTGCGCACGCGCGCGTGCTGTTACGTAGTGAAGAGTGGAGCCTCTGGCGCTCCCCGGTGCGGGGCAGCCCAGTCGCTGGGTTGTGACGCTGTATGTGGGGGTGGGGCCTGAGAGGGAGCAATGGCGCCTGCTCCGCTCTCTCCTGGATTCAGTCCCCTCCTCCACTTCCCCTCCGCCACTTCCCCTCCGCCTGGACCGTCTGCACGCTCGAATATGAGACCACCTGGTCAGTCAGCCAGCCGCCTTGTGTGGCCTCACTGGTTCTGTACAGTTGCCCCCCTGTGCCCGGGGTCCACCAGCTGCTGCCTGTAGGCCCGGGGACCGCCAGCTGCCGCCTGTGCACCTGGGAACTGCCAGCCGCTGCTGCTTGCGTTCCTGGTTCCGCACCTCCACTTTCTCCTGCCGCGACTCCGCCCCTCTTACCGGTCTGGATGAATGGTTGTTGGACTTCCGTACAGTTCAGTTTTCTATAAGTTTTGGTTGTTTTCTTGTTTCTAAATATTTGTTGTCCTTAATTTTGGTTGTGAGAGGAGGCACAGTGTGTCCGCCTATGCCTCCATCTTGGCCGGAAGTCTAATTTTAATTTTTGAGTCCTCTTTTTATTTTGTTAGTCTAGATAAAGAATTGTTTATTTTGTTTCTCTTATGAAAAAAAGCTCAGAGTTATCATAGAATTGTACACTTGAAATCTATGTCATTTTATTAACCAGTGTCATCCCAATAAATTTAATTTAAAAATTAATGATACTTTGCAAAGGTTTAAAAAAACAGCTCTTAGTTTCCTTGATATTTTAAATTGTTTTTCTAGTATTTATTCCTTTTATTTCAGCTGTGATCTCTATTATTTCCTTCCTTCTACCAACATTTTAACAGTTTTTTCTTCTTTTTCTAGTTCCTTGAAGTGTCAAATGGGATTGTTTATCTGTGATCCTTCTTTTTATTAACGTAGGCATTTATCACTATGAACTCTCTTAGAAGTGCTTTTGCTATATCCTATAAGTTTTGGTATGTTATGTTTCTATTTCTGTTTGTCTTTAGATACTTTTCGATTTACCTTTTGATTTCCTCTTTGACTCATTGATTGTTCAGGAATGTTTTTAACTTCCAAATATTTGTAAACTTTCTACATGTTCCAATTTTTCAGTTCTGAGATCTGGCTACTAGATCCTTTCCTGTTTCCTTTGGTGTTGCCATATTTGCCTGATTCTTTATGATACGTGTGGCATTGTGTTGGTGTCTGTGCATTTGAAGGAACAACTACTTCTAGTATTTACAGACTGGTTTTAGCAAGTAAATATTTCTTGTTGTAAAGTTCCAGGTAGACGGTATTGTTTTCAATCACAGTGAGTAGGATTGGAGCCAGTCATGTAGCTACTGTGTTTGCACAGGGATCTCTGTTTGGCAAGCTTGTTATAGGGTTGGGGCTGGCATGGATTTTGGCTGGTCCATGAGTGGATAGGATTCTTTCCCAACCTAGGTCTGTAGGGCTGGCACTGGGACAATGGTATTCTTTACATTTCAAAAGTGATGGGCTTGTTACCACATGCATGTATGTGTGCACCCCCCTATAGTCCCTGGGAGGGCCCCCTATAAATAAGTCATTGAGCAGGTACCTGGGTAGGCAAAATTGACCCCTGATCACAACTCAGAAGGACTAGAATGAACTCAGAGGGCTGTTATAGCACCCAAAGCTGAGAATATACTCTGAAAGTCTTTCTTCAGGTCATAGACATATGTGCCTACTGCCAGTTCCTGGGTGAACAGGACTCCTCCCAAACCACTGATAAGTAGTGTTGGAACCTGAACAGAGTTACTTAAGGATCCACAGTTCGACTCTCATGTAGGTGGGCCTACCTCCAGAGGCATATTAGGACAGGTCTCCCCTGGGCCCTGAGACAGGTGAGACTTCTACTGGAGGAGAGGCTGAGAGGGTTGGACCTAGGTTATAGGACTGCTTCAAAATCTGAGTGTGACTGGAATCTGTGGGATTACCTCCAACGGCACAGTTGAACTGGTCCCTGGGAATCTGTCCCTGAGTTCTTACACATTTTTCCTAACCCTAATGGATTTTGTGTGGATGTGTTAGACAGCTTTGTATTCAAACTTTTAGGAAAAAATAAATGTTTAATTTATTTTGTAAGCATGTGGAGATCTATAGAGAATACAGACTCAACTCTTAGTTTCATGAAGTTATTCTGAAAAATTGGTTGAAGTCCTGATGCAGTGTTTAAAGTGTCTGAAAATATGTATTCTCACTTTCACAGGAATTGCTAATGTCAAGGTGGAGCCCATGGGAAAATATTTGTCTGTATCTGTGTCTGATATAGATGCTTTACACCCCAAATCTGAAAATAAAAATAACTTTAAACATGCCATAATTTTCTTGATTAATCTAAAGATAATCCATTTTAGAGAAGGATGGCTTGCAGTGGTTTATAAAAACTTAGCAAGCGTCTGAGTGGAGCAAGCAAGCTGAGTGGTTGTGTGGTCGCATCTCGGAGACCGGTAGCATTAGCAGCATGGCTGACCAGCTGACTGAAGAACAGATTGCAGAATTCAAAGAAGCTTTTTCACTATTTGACAAGGATGGTGATGGGACAATTACAACAAAGGAATTGGGAACTGTAATGAGGTCTCTCGGGCAGAATCCTACAGAAGCAGAGTTACAGGACATGATTAATGAAGTAGATGCCGATGGTAATGACACAGTTGACTTCCCGGAATTTCTGACAATGATGGCAAGAAAAATGAAAGACACAGACAATGACGAAGAAATTAGAGAAGCCTTCCGGTGTTTGATAAGGATGGCAATGGCTACATTAGTGCAGCAGAGATCTGCCATGTGATAACAAACCTTGGAGAGAAATTAACAGATGAAGAGGTTGATGAAATGATCAGAGAAGCAGATATTGATGGTGATGGTCGAGTAAACTATGAAGAGTTTGTACAAATGATGACAGCAAAGTGAAGTCATTGTACAGAATGTGTTAAATTTCTTGTACAAAATTGTTTATTTGCTTTTTCTTTGTAACTTATCTGTAAAAGGTTTCCCCTACTGTAGAAAAAATATGCATGTATAGTAATTAGGATTTCATTCCTCCGTGTTTTCTTCCCTTATTGTCATTGTCCCAAAACCTTATTTTAGAAAATTGATCAAGTAACATGTTGCATGTGGCTTACTCTGGATATATCTAAGCCCTTCTGCACATCTAAACATAGGAGGAGTTGGTCAAATGAGGGAACATCTGGGTTATGCCTTTTTTTAAGTAGCTTTCTTTAGGAACTGTCAGCATGTCGTTGTTGCAGTGTGGCGCTGTAACTCTGCATGGACTACGGACAGTCAACAGTATGTACATAAAGTTGCACTATTGCAAAACGGGTGTATTATCCAGGTACTCGTACACTACCTTTTTGTACTGCTGGTCCTGTACCAGAAACATTTTCTTTTATTGTTACTTGCTTTTTAAACTTTGTTTAGCCACTTAAAGAAAATCTGCTTATGGCACAGTTTCCTCAAATTCATTCCAAGTTGTATATTTGTTTTCAAATAAAAAAAAATTTATCCCCCCAAAACCCAAAACAAATAAACAACAACAACAACAAAAACTTTGCAAGAACTGGTAGCTACTTTATAGCTTGTCACAAGTTTTTTCAAATTGGATTGGTGAATCCAGCATATGTGCTTGTTGAAAGTTTGATGGCAGAAACCTACGTGAGTCCTGGCTGGTGTGGCTCAGTCTGTTGTAGCATCAGTTCGATCCCCAGTCTGGGCTTGTACAACCCCCAGTCCAGGCATGTATGGGAGGTAACCAACTGATGTTTCTCTCTCACACCAATGTTTCTCTCTTTCCTTTTCTCTCTCCCTTCTTGTCTCTCTCAAAAAGCAGTGGAAAAAACATCCTCGGTTAAGGATAAGAAAAAAAAACTTGTATGAATCTACTCTGACAGAGGATATGTACACATACATTCCCCTAGTGAAGATGGAGAGGCGTATTGTAGGCATCCATTCTGGCTGTTCTCAGTTCTTACTAACAAAAAGTACAACTAACAAAGTACAACAAAACAACTAACAAAAAGTACAGAAAGATTAATGATACCAAGAAAGCCTCTAAGTTACACACATTTTTGCTCTACCACTTATTTAATAAGCAATGACAGACTTTGAAACCCAATATACAGTTATCAAGACTAAAAGAAAGCATATTGAGACTACTTCCGTAACCAGGCAACCTGGAGTCCAGCCACTTGTTACCTTGCATACACATAACACAAAGACTTGTGGGGAAGGAAATAGGTTTTTACTAACAGGGTTCCCAATTTGAGGGGGATGGAAACATTCCTGCCCCCATCTGACCAAGCCAATCTCTCCTACAAAGCACAGGAAACTGGCCACCCCCAGGATGATTGAAGTCCAAATCCATGTCCAGAAGTTCCCCATTATTGCTTATCTGTACCCTAGGTTGTTACTCAAATGGGTCTCCATCTCTACAGCTCTAGCCCTACCTGCCTCTCTCTGGGACCAGAGCCCTATTTGTAGCTCTCTCTCTTAGGTTCTGGGGTACACTGCCAGATCACTCCAGGCAATTGTGCAAGGGGAAGCTCTATCCCCGAGGAACTGTCCAGTTCATACCTCTGTATGCTGCTCTCAGGGCAATAGAGGGGAAGCAGTCCAGAGGCCATGTGCTGTGCTGCACTGGGTCATAGCATCCCAAGGTGCCCAGTGAGGCACACATCCCAGCCTGGGACCCTGCCTCTGGGAGCTGGTCTTCTACCATGAGGGCCCTAAGCCCTGAGCAGTCCTGGTGTCTGCTGCTCCCCCATGTGGGGCAAAGCAAGAGAGAGCTGCTTCTGCCCCTCTTCTGTTGGACAGAATCCCAACATGCCAGAAGCCAGTAGGAGTGTCTAGCTTTTCAACCAATGTGGGCTATGTCAGTCATGTTTGCTTTTGCCCCCCGCACATCCAGCCACCATATTATGTAAGGGGGCAAAGTCTCCAGTAACTGGGGGTGGTTGTTCAACCCCCACAGCTCACACAGGCTCTTTGCAGCCTGTGTCTCAAGCTGGATTGATTGCCTTAGACGATCTCTCTTCTCAGGCGGCCTCTCCCTTTGCAGGGAGGGCAAGCCACTTCTGATATTCAATTTGAAGTTGGACTTTTTCCTCCACTCCCTGACTTCTCTTGGCAATCTGGCCTGAGCCCTCTGTTACACTTTTTCTGCATTAAGAAATTTTTCTAGTTATTTTTTTAACTAAAATAGATACTCTCTATTAATTTAAGCATTTGTTTAGGACCACTGATTGGATAAACGCATGTTCCAATTGTCTGGCATAGTTCAAATTTACATCTATGGTAACAGCATAAATATTAATGATGCCACAATTTGGTCAATAAATGATATGTTACCCTTGTTATTGTACCCCTGACTCCCCTCCATATGGTGATAAAATTTTAAAATTCAAGTACAGTAGAATACTAACAACAAAAATCCATTCTACATGAAAATAAAGGGATGAAGCATATTTAAAATGACATAATAAATCAATGAAAAGTCTTATTAAATGCAGTAAAATTAATCTATATCTTGTTTAAAAATAATGCAACTATTACACAAAAGCATACATAGAAAATATAATTCAAAGTAATATGCTGCCCTCCAATTCATTTATTCATCTTTTTATATTTTGAAATTGAGTCAGTGAGGTGAGGTACACTATGTAGTATCCATACCTTGATGGTATATTATATGCAGGCTAATTCTAGGCAGATGTCAAAAGTTGGTGTTATATAAATATTTATTGATATCTGGAATATATCATGGAATTTCTCTCAGATACCTACTGTAATATTATGTTCATGGAAGATTTATGTACAAATTTCAAGAGGAATTCATCAGGAAATGTCATTTAATAAAAAGACACATTCTTTATCACAAGGTAGACCCGTTATCTTCATCCTGGATACATGCCTGTATCATCTGTAGAGTTTTAAAGGATCCAGTTGCTTGAGTCCAACTTGGCACCTAATTCACTAGGTCAAACTCAAGATTCTAGGTTTTTTAAGTGCTCTGGAGGCAATTCTGATGAGTGTTTTCTTTTTAGAACATTGCCCAACACCCTTGGCTTTGACTGTTGAATTTTTATGTAGTTTCCTGCTTTGGTGACCTAGGCTGGACTCTTTTACAACCTTCACCTAAAGCTAGGGTTCTATTCAGGCTAAGTAATCTGATAGTTGCTTGTCTATTTTTTAAGTCTATGCCCTGGTCTTGACTTGACATTTAGTATATTATGTAATACTGTAACTGTAAGTGAAAGATAATGATAAATAATATGTAAAAGGAAAGTCCTGTTTTTAATAAGAATAAACAAGCATTTTGATAACTTCTCCTTTTAATAGGTTCCTCTTTTGAAACGTTAATCTAGCTTGCCTTCCTAGCATGGAGGTTGCCATCCTTACACCCTGCTTACAGAGATGAGAGCAGAGAAGACCCAGGGTAACAGTCTGCAAAATGGAATGCCTCTCCTAAGAGACAAATATTTGATATAAAAGAAAACCAAGAGATCATTCTCTTTACTTCAGTACAGTTCTCTTTATGTCTGCTAATTTTCCAGCTTCTCACGTGTCAGTGCTCTTTTATTAGGCATTACATAGTAAATATTGTTACTTATAATAAGAACTGTCTGAATCTAGGATGACATTTTATTGGTCACATTTTTGAGAAAGCCATTAAGGCAGATACTGAGCAGAAATTGTGATTTACATAAAACAATAAAAAATATAGAGAATCTGCTGAAGCTGAAAAATAATTCACCCAAATTTGAGTGGAATGTTAAAGTCCATGATTTTAAAGTTTACTGATATAGAAACATGTTTTTTGTTCTCCTAAAACAATTGGTTTAATTTAGTCTATTTTTTTACATTTATACTTATTTTATTTCTTTACATGATGATCAGTTCAAGTAGAAAATTTTCAAAGTAGATGACCATTTAAGAGAAAATATAAAATCTTTAAGTTTACTCTGTGACATTTTTGAATGCCAATGACAAATTCCAAAACCTTAATTGAAAGAACATTGTAGACTTTAGAAGTAGTAGTTTGCTAGAGTAGAAGCAAACTTAATTCTAAGAAACAGTGGACTTATTGCATCCTGCCAGATAGTGGAAGCATTTATGACAGTAAGAAGTGTATTGTTGATATTAATTAGGCAAAAGCAAAAATATTCAATGATAGGAAACATTCAGAAGCTGTCAAAGAGCCTTCAAAAACACAGAATTAGGAATGTTGTTTTTATGAGTTCTATTGAAAAATAAACCAATACGTATTTTTTCACTCCATTAAGAAATGTGTGTTTTAACCAAATGCAAAATTTAGTGTCATAGACTTAATGTAGTCTGGATGGAATTCTTCTAATATTACTAATTATTTATAAAAATTCATTATTACATATGGCAAAATGGCTTATAGTAGGCTAACACAATAAAGGACTGGTTCTTGAACATAGATTGTTTAAAATTTGTATGTAATTGTACACATAAACACATATGGATATGTAGAAAAGCAACAACATTAGACTTTATTTTCCTTCTCTGATATAAGTTAAATGTAGTTCCTTAAAGTACTATAGTTAATGTATGGGTGGAAAATTGGATAACAATGCACTGTTATATTTTTAGTTTTATATGTTCAATGAATTTAATGTAACACATTCTAATTAGGCTTATAAAAAGGACCTGAATGGACACTTCTCCAAAGAGGACATACAGATGGTTAATAGATATATGAAAAGTGCTCAACATCACTAATCAGAGAGATGCAAATTAAAACCACAATGGGATATCACCTAACATCAGTCAGAATGGCTATCATCAATAAATCAACAAACAACAAGTTCTGGTGAGGATGTGGAAAAAAGGGGAACCCTTGTGCACTCTTGGTGGGAATGCAGATTGATCCAGCCACTGTGGAAAACAGTATGGAATTTCCTCAATAAATTAAAAATGTAACTGCCTTTGATCCAGTGATTCCACTACTGGGATTATACCCTGAGAACCTTTAAGTTTACTGAAGCACCAGTACAAAAGAACTTATGCACCCCTATGCTCATAGCAGTATTTTTTACAATAGCCAAGATCTGGGAACAGCCTAAGTGCCCATCAGCAGATGAGCGGATAAAAAAGCTGTAGTAAATCTATACAATGGAATAGCAGACAGCAGTAAAAATGAAGGAACTCTCTCATCTTTTGTGACAGCATAGATAGACCTGGAGACTATTACGCTAAGTGAACTAAGCCAGTCAGTGAAAGACAAATACCATATGATCTCACTTATATGTGGAATCTAATAAACAAAATAAACTAATAAGCAAAATAGAATCAGAGACATAGAAACATGGAACAGACTGACAGCTGTCAGAGGGTAGAGGGGAGGTGGGGACTGAATGAAAGAAGGGGAAGGGATTAGCCAAAGAACATGTGTGCATGACCCATGGACATGAACAATGGTGGAAGAATTGCCTGAGGAAGTGGGGAGTCTGGGTGGAGAGGGGCCAAGAGGGCAAGATTGGGACCACTGTAATAGCATAAACAATAAAATATAACTTAAAAAACAAACATAGTATTCAAGGAGGTGTTTTAGGTGATAATTCTGCAGGACTGTGAGAGAAAGACAGAGAATGAGAGAAAAGATCCCTTTTACTTATATCTTGTTCTTCCACTATTTCCTTTTTTTAATTTAATGTTTTTTATGTGATTTAGACTCTATTTTTGTATATATATAGAAAAATACAGGATAACATAAAGGAAAAAATAAATAAAAAGAATTCATAGGACTTTAGAGAACTAAGGCAAGATGAATCCGTAGGATTCATTGAACTATGATAGAGACAAAGCAAAAAAAAGTAACCTCCTGCAAAAGGAACTAAGTTCCCCTTAGTTCTTTCCAAAAAGCAAAGCTTAGCTTTGGGTCTCTCTAAAGCAGAACCAGGTCAAGGAATTTGGAGCAGGTTGTTTATTGAGGAGACAATCCTAGGAATCCTGTTTAGGTGTGGGGAAAATGAGAAGGAAAAAAATGCAATTACAGAATGCAGAGATGTGTATGTGAACGCTGAGAAACCGTGTGAAACACACTTTAGCATTGTCCCTTGGGAGGCCGAGGAGGCTGCAACATCGGTGTGTGGTTACCCTCAGGCCTTTCAGGTGTTTCTGCAGTGAGCTCTCCTGGTATCAGAGAAATCCTTCAGATAGAGAAGCAGAGAGGCCAGAGGAGAGAGGTTTCAGCATGCAAACATTTGGCTACCATAGCTTCAGGTTAACTCAGACATGGGCAAAGGAAGATGGCACAACATTCTCAGAAGTCAGCAACTGTAGAATGCTGAACATAAATATTGGGAGAAAATTAGAGGTTTTGTGGAGAGAAAAAGGATCTGTGAATTCCATTACAGAGGAAACTGAGGCATGAATTGGTATACATGTTCAGGGCTTTCTATGTAGGTTAGATGAATGCATTTTGAATTTCATGATCACTCAACAATTCTTTTTGTAAAAAATATACACATTTAATATTGAATATATGTATTTAAAATTATTCTTGTACTTTAAATAGTTCCAAAATTAATTAAAATGGGAAATGATGTCCACCAACAATAATCCAGAAAGCTTTTATATGGATTTTGTTGTTAAATATTTAATGAAGAAAAAACATAGTGCATCATCTATACCTACTATGTTCTTGGTTCACTTAACCACCTCTGTTATCAGAGAATAATAGGCGCGTAAAATGGTAGTCAACAAATAAGCAACAGCAGGTTAAGATATCTGAAGACAGAGGTGTGGAAGTCCAGAGGACAGAAAAAGTGAGACTTTAGTGAACGGTTTGGGAAGGGGGCAAATCTGTGCTTGGTTTTGAAAGCTACCTACATGTTTCCTATGGAAAAAATGGGAAAAGAATATTAAAAATTAGCACATGATAAACAATGACAATTCCATTAATTTGGAATATATTCAGCATTCTTTTAAGTTTCTAACTAAGGTTTTTCAGTGTTCTTCAGAGAGGTTCCGGAAAATGTTATTACGTTTATTCTTAGGCCATTTATATTTTAAGCCTTTAAAACTTTTTTCTGATATATAATACCAGTCACAAAGAAAAACTAATTATTTTAAAAAATTTATCATATGCACAAACATTAGTATTGAAGTACTCTGTATTCTAGACATTTATCAAGTGATTATTTCAGGTTTTCTAGGCATAAAATTATATCATAGAAAATAGTGGTTATAAAGTAATCATTAATTTCTAATTTACTAAAAGTTTTAAAACTTCAAATGGATGTTAAATTTTAACATTTGCCTTTTTAGATTCTTTGGAGATGATTCTTAAATTATTAATGTCAAGAAAAGCATTAATGGACTACCTAATGTCAAACTGTTCATTGTATTCCTGGAATGAACTCACTTATCCTGCTGTATTATTTTAATAAACTGCTGGTATTGACTTACTAATAATTTATTTAGAAGAAATATATTTTTGTTTATAAGTCAATGTATACTATAATTTACTCTTTTGTAAGCTATCTTAATCAAGTTTTAGTATGAGAGTCATTCCAGCTTAGTACAGTGAATTAGATAATTAGAAATTTTAAAAAGAGTACCATTTCATAGTCTCTACAAGTTTATATACATGATAATGTCTATTCTTTGAAAGTTTTAAAGATCATGCCCATCTATTTGTACCAGTGTTTCTTGCCATATATTTTATATCATTGTTTTCACACTACTC
This sequence comes from Glossophaga mutica, assembly GCA_039655065.1. Taxonomy (NCBI): domain Eukaryota; kingdom Metazoa; phylum Chordata; class Mammalia; order Chiroptera; family Phyllostomidae; genus Glossophaga; species Glossophaga mutica. The sequence continues at coordinate 85,160,509 of CM077304.1, forward strand.
TGTCATTTAAAAAAATAAAATTTTATTCCTCCTTTTGTCGTATGGACTTTCTGTTATTTGCTTTTATTTTTTTTTTAATTTTTCAAACCACAATTTATTGAGCCTGTATTGCTTTCTAGGTCTATTGAGTTGCATATATAACCTACTTTTATCCTTAGAGAAACATTGTAGAATAGGTATTAATATCCCTAGTTTGCATTTGTGGAAACTGAAACTTGGGAAGTGAAATTACTTGCTGAATGTCCTAGTATCTTAGCTCTTCATTAAACTCCAAGCTTCTGGGAACACAGTATCCTGGGCATTGTTACGTCCTATATTTTCTTCATAGCTCCAGGCAGATTGCAGACACCCAATAATTACTTGTAAATTGAGCAGAGCCCACTTCTAACTGACCTAGAGATCTGTCCATGAATTATAAAGTAATGAAGTATTATTGATGCTTCTGTTTCTTATGGTGGTAATTGTCTCAACATAAAATATACCAAGTTATTATGTCTAAGAAAATTGTAAGAGGTACAACTTTTATATTTCTTGTGTTAGTTGACTATGTCTAGATAGAATTTATTTACAATGTTAAGATAAATATTTTTAGTGTAGAGATAGATTAGTTATGACAAATGTATAACTCCATGTAATAACTACCCAAGTCAAAATATACTCTTCCATCACACAGGACAATTACCACTGGACAGTTTGCAGTCAGCCTCTGTTCATCCTTGTCACTAGGCAACCATCAAACTACTTTCTGTCAGTATGCATTAGCTTTAACTGTCTCAGAATATCATCCATGGGAAGTCATACAAAAATATACTTCTTTGTATCTGCCTTCTTTCACTTAGCATAGTGTTTTCAGAACCATTTACATTGTTATTAGTAATTAATTGCTCTTTACTGATGGGTAGAAGGCCATTTTATGAGTATATCACAATTTCTTTATCCATTTCCCTATTGATCAGCATTTTGGTTGCTTCCAATTTCTGGTTAATATAAAGTTGCCATAAACATTAATGCTCATGAGTTTTTGTGAAGCTGACTTTACGTTCCTAGAGTAAATACTGAGAAGTAGGGCTGCCTCGTTTCTAATATAGAGGGAATGCAGTCAGTAGTTCATCCTGAAGTATAATGTTAGCTGTAAGTTTTTATTACATTCCTGTTATTAGTTTGCAGAAGTTCCCTTTTATTTCTAGTTTTCCTGAGGTTTTATCATGGGTAGATACTAATAATTTTAAAAATTATTTTCCTACATCACATCTATGAGATAAAATGATTTTTATCTTAAATTTATTAGTATCATAATGTATATTAATATTAAAATGTTAAACCAAGCTTGCATTCCAGGGTAAACTTCATTTTATATTGATATATCTTCCTACTTATATATATGTCTCCCTTTTCCTCTGGTGCTGTTTTCCAAAGGTTCCAGCTGCTTCAGCAGAACCAAACATTGATACACATATGTCTCTTTGGCTCAGTAGCTCATTATCCTTTGCTTGGTCTCTAGCTTTCTGTGCAATCATTAGGATATTTCCCTTTATAAAGACCTAGGGTGATGCCCAAGTTGATTACTTGATTTTCCTTTCTTTCAGGGATTCAGTAATTTGCTGCCCATTATTCAATGGCTACTAACATTTACTTCAGTAGTCATATAGGTTTACAGTGTGTATGGAATAAAAACTAATAGCTCATCAGTAGTTACCCTGTCATGGCCAGAAGTGAAGCCAGAGGCACATATAAATGTAATTTATTCAGCTTAGAGGAAGAGAATGAGCTAGATGAAATGCCTCATCAAATTTAGGAATTATATCTGGGTTACATATGCATAAGGAATAACCAGGGGAAGCCAGAAAGGGGGGAAATACTACAATTTTCTGTAAAATTATTATAAATTAAAAGAATACAGTGGAGTATTTATATGTTTTTATTTTATCTTACATTACTCATATTTTATGACTTCATGTATTGTCAAAAACATTTTTCAAAAAACTTGATATAAATATAAAGCCTGTTCATATTTTTATAATTCAGAATAATAAGATTTTTATTTAATTTTATTGTATTTTTATTAAATATGAGAAAGATCTTATTTTACTGTAACTTACATTTTAAGAAGCATAGAGAAGCTATAATTTATGAAGAAAAAAAATCACAGCAAAATGTATTCTGAATGGAGCCCTTAAAGTTCACCTTAATTTTCTGGGAAACGAAGCCCTGTAATTATATTTCATCTGAAACAAATGAAGGTCCATGAATTACTTTATAATTTTTCTTTAATCACAATCTTTTTTTTAAAGGGGAAAATTCTCTTGTTTTTTATTCCATATATTTTCTCCTTTGAGGAGAAAATTTTATTTTTCTGAATATATTTGCAAAATTTTCATATCCAAATATATTAGATTACTTCTAAGTTAATAAAGTTGATGTTCCTTAACTTTTTCACTTCTTGAAATGCTGCTTTCTCTTTCCATCTGTAACATACACATACATACATACAATGTAAGTATTCAGACACCTGCACAAATACTTTTTATCATATTGTAGTATTTACTAACTAAATACTTATTTTAAAATTATTACTTTGCCCTAAAGTTCTTGTAGTCAATAACTTTTGATAGCCTTTGACTTTGTAATGGTATTAATAAATATTTTCTTATGCTTAACTCTCTATTTACCTGGTTAATTAAATTGGTACATTACCAGCTCTTCTTTTCTTTGAATTCCTAATGTGACATATCTATTAATTTGTAGGTGTTTTTCATACAATTTTTTTTTCAAAATTAGTTTATGGATGTCATAATTTGTGAGGATTTACATATTTCAGAATATATTTTTATCATCATTCCATATAACTTCCAGCTTGACTAAGATTAAAGTTTAGATTATAGACATTTCACCTTATACATTTCTGTTAATATTGGAGAAAATCTGATACCAATGGGTTAATTGTTCCTTTACAACCATCTCATATCCTTGTTAACCCTTGGATTTTTTCTTTTTTCTTTTTACCAAATGAATAGGTGTTAGGAAAAAAAGTAATTTTTTAATGTAATCATGCTTATGCTATTTCAGGTATAAAGTTTTGATAAACTACAGATGACTGCAATCAGTTGGGATCATTGGATTAGAGTTAATAAATTGCAAATTCATTGTCTGATAATCTTAACTGTTGGCAATGTACTTTTTATCATTTTACTGTATATTCTTGAATCTTTAAAGAGTACTTAGAAAGACTTAGAGGATTTTAATCATATGACATTTACACTGGAACTATGATAGCTATTATAAAAATCTTCCCATGAACAAGAAAGCTTCATTGTGATTCATTCTCTTTCAATATTCAACTATGAAGATTATCGTTATATTTCTATAACCCCAATGAATTTTCCTAGTATTTAAACTTCATGTAAATGTAAATGGATTTACAAGTATTAAGTCTTAACTTTTTATTGCTTTCTTTGCACTGATATATTTGTGAGATTCATTAGTCATTGTATGTAGCAGTAGCCTATTTATATACATATATTTTTGACATGTATGAGTGAATGAGTGTACCACCATTTATTTATGCATTCTAATATTGGTAGATGTTTGAGTTTTTTCTAGTATATGGAATGATTATGAATGAAGATTCTATGACTATTATTGAAGAAAGCCTTCTCAAAACATATACAACCATTTTTCTCCCATTTTTCAACCTAGGAATAGAATTGCTGTGTCATTGGGTAGGCTTATGTTTACCTGTATTAGAAACTGTGTAACAGTTTGACAAGTTGGATGTGCTGTTGTACATTCCTACCAGCAAGGAATGAGAATTTGAGTTGCTCTGCATCCTCATAAACAATCCACAGACTTTTTAGATTTATACATTGTTACAGATGTCTGGTGGTATCTAATTGTGGTTTTAAATTGCATTGCACTTATGATTAATGACATTGAGCATGTTTTCATATGTTCAATTGCCATCCATATATAATATATATTTATTTATTATATATAATTCTATATTTAGTAACATCATATTTTAAGATTATATATTATATATAATATGTATTATATAATAACATCATATTTTAAGATTATATATTATATATAATATGTATTATATAATAACATCATATTTTTAAAAACTTTATTTATTTATTTTTAGAGAGAGAGGAAGGGAAGGAGAAAGAGAGGAAGAGAAATATCACTATGTGGTTGCCTCTCACGTGCCTCCTACTGGGGACCTGGCTTGCAACCCAGGCATGTGCCCTGATGGGAATTGAACTGGTGACCTTTTGGTTTTGCAGACCAGTGCTCAATTCACTGAGCCACACAAGCCAGGGCTCCTTCATGTGTATTTTAGATAAAGAATATTTTGTTTATTTTACATTTGTATTGTTTTAAATTTTCTTTATATATTCTAGATATGTCTTTAACAAATGTGTGATTTTTAAATATTTATTCCTAGTTTGTATCTTTCGAAGAGCAAAATTGTATTTCTTTATGAAATACAATTCATCTAGTTTTTCTCTTATGGATCGTATTTTTGATGATATATCCTAGGCTTTCTTCTAATGTTATATAATTTTAGGTTCCACATTTATGTCAATTATTAATTTTAAGTTAATTTTCATAAAACATACCAGGTGTGGATCAAAGCTCAATTTTTTTCATTTTGATATACAGTTTTTTCAACATTTTGTTGAAAAAAAATGAATACATTTTCCAGTTTATTTCCTTTACATACTTTTCAGAAATCAAGTAGCATATGTATACAAGTCTATTTTGGGCTATATTCTATTTATTTTTCTATTTTATGTGAATACAACAGTTTTACTTATTATATCTTTATAATGAGTGAGTCTTGAAGTCAAGTCATGCTAGTTCTCCAAATTTATTCTTCTTTTTCAAATTATTTGGCTATTCCATTTTCTCTTCTTTTACCTATGAAATTTAGAATGAGCTTGCCAATTTCTCCCAAAACAAACAAAATGCTTTCTCAGGTTTTACTTGGGCTCTCACTGAATCTTCAGATTAATTCATGCTAAATGTCTGATATTTCAACAGTTTTCAGTTCTCTAATCCATGGGCTTAGTCTTTAATGGCATCTTTAAGAATTTTTTATTCCTTGAGTAATGTTTGATCGTATTCACTATTTGAGTCTTTACTTTCTGAATGGACCCGCATTTAATACATGGAATGGCCTCATCAGGATCCGACACCTACACCAACATCCACCACCCAAAGTCCACAGTCATGGTACCAATGGCGTTCTTTGAAGCATGAAAGTTTTTAACTATTGAGAAAGCCCAACTTATCAATTTTTAATCTGGTTTCTTGTACCTTTGGTGTCATATCAAGGATGTTATCGCCTAACGCAAAACCATGAAGATGTAACCTATGTTTTTTTCTAGCAGATATATAATTTTACCTCTTACTTTTAGTTCTTTGAATACAATTTGAATTAATTTTTGTACTTAAAAGATCAGGGTCCTGCTTAAATTTTTGAATGTGGAAGTCCAGTTGTCCCAACAGCACTTGTTAAAAATAATACAAATATTAAGAATAAATGCTAGATTCATGCAAATAAAAATAGCCCAAGGTTTTCATAACAGCAAGAACATGAATATTTCCTACACTGAAACAAACACTGTGCTAAGTAAGCCCTGTGTGGATTAATGAATAAGACAGACACATTACTTTCCTCATGGTGCTTACAGTGTAGTTCTAGAAAAAGGTGTTGTTCTTAGTGATATTTTCGAAATATATAATGAAATTAGGAATCAAATGTGTTAAAAATATAGCATATGTATGCTTAGTATTCATTCATTTCAGAATCTATTTATCCCTTTTTTGAGAAGGTGTAAGTTTTGCATAATTTTGTGGTCTCATAAAGTGCATGTTGCTGGGTGCAAAATTTAATATTTATTTTTATGATTCCAACTTGCTTAACTCAAAATGTTTTATAAAAGCCAAAAAAAAAAAAAAAAAAGTCCCCCAAAGCCATATGAGATTATTTTAGGACCACGCAGAGCATTTTTCTCCCTGGAGAAACAGGAAGTCTGCCCAAGAATAAACAAACTCCACAAGGCAATTTAAATTTGGTCTGAAGCTAAGAATCCACAAGACTTGAGTTGATTCTAAACATAGAGAAGCATTATATTTTCCTTCCTCATTATTATCCTGACTAGACTCCTGCTGCTGCAATATTACGAACCACAATCAAATGCTTTGTTCAACTTAATTTTAAATTATTTAACTTCTAAAGCACTGTGATTCATTAAAAAAGGATAAGTTGTATTATTTAAAAGTCCAAATCAATCAAATTATATTAACTCATTCACAATTCTTTATGTGAAGACTAGATGGTACATAGAGGGAAAATAATTTTTTAAATTCAATTGATACTTCGGATCAAGCAACAGCAACAGCAAAAACTTCCCTTCAACTGAAAAGCATTATAAGGATAAGTAGAACATGGAGGACTTGGAAAAGATTCAAAGGCTAGCCATTAAAAAATATTTCGTGGAATGGCTCAGCTATTCATAGGCCAGCAGAGTGGGTCTGGGCCAAAGTGCTTCATGAGGTCTTTTGCAGCTCAGATGGGCAATGATTGTCTAAATCCATGCTGCAACATGAGGTTAAACAAAACTACACAATAACCAGAATCCCATTATAATTCAATATGAGATTGGCACCTGTCCTTATAGCAGGCTCACTGTGGTCATTTCTTTAACCTTGCAATAAGCCAACCCCACATTTTACACATTGATCTTTTATACTTCACTACAAAATGATGGGAAGAATTTTACTATGCAGTAATATAAATACACGTGGAAACTAGGGCTTGTGGATAACCTCAGATACTGAGGTTGCTCTTGCTTGAGAACAAAAAAGTGAAGCATGTCTCACTAACAACAGCCAGATAACGTAAATGCAGAGGGCTCAGCTACCTATTGCGCTTCCCCAGATTCTCTCTATCTTGGTTAGTGAAACTATCAACTTGATTCCTGAGCCAGAAGCCTATTCTTTGCTTCCCAAGTTAATGACCAAATTGTAATTATTTGATTAAGTCTTCCTCACAAGAGCAGTTTTCTCTTGTCACTGAGGTCTACACCATAGTTCAGGCTCTTGGCTTCTATCACCTGTACTAGTGCAACAACTCAGAAATGATAAAACCTTAAACAGACAAAGAGTATAAGGAATACTATAATACACGTCTGGTGAGTAGTATCTAGCTTAAGAAATGAAATAATACCAGCGCAGTTGAACTTGCCTGTATAGTACTGCTCCTCAAATACATCACTGTGCTGCCCCCACCCTGAGGAAGTAGCTTCTATCTTCAATTGGATTCTATCGTATCTGTGCATGTTTTCACACTCTTCATGTGCTCATATATACTTATATCACACACATACACATATCACAGACATACTTGCTTTTTATTCTGTTTCTTTCTGTAACTTAGGTTTATCACTTAACATTATTTCAAGTGTTATCCATGTTGATTTATAACATTTTAACTTGTTTCTTTTCATAGAACTGCTTTGTATTCAACTACATGCTTACATCATAATATATTTACCCATTTTTTTGTTGGTGGACAGTCAGGTGGTTTCTACTTTTTCCCACTATATAGGGTTGGTATGAACATTCTTTTATCTGCCCGCTTGGGTAATATCCATGAGTTCTTCAGATTATGTTTCTAGAGGTGGACTTAGTGGATAAAGGAGTACATCCTTAGCCAATATTCTCTGTCAAGGAGCTGTAACATCTTACACCTCTGCAACCACATCTGCTGCCTGGTGTCCTCTGCAATATTAGGTAATGCAGATCTTGGAGGAGGTCATCAAGAGGATGTGATCGCCAGGTGGCCTGTGAGTTGGCCCTGCAGTTGACAGCTCCTTCTCCCCCCTCCCCTTAATCCTTGTAACGCATATTCTTTCCACTGTTGCCCCAGTGGGAGTTGCTTTCAAGGACCCAGATTTGAGAGAGCAATGCGCTGTTGGGACCATTTGTAAGGTACACATGACTGCATCCGGTTAAAGTCTCCATATAAACTTTAAGCATTGTGGTGGGCAGGTATAGATATCTGTTTGTCTCGTGACCACCCAAGACAAGCCTCCTATATAGTAAGTCCCTTTGCTTATTAAAACTGCCACCTGCCAATCTAGAGTGGTCTGCCTTTCTTTAGTTTCTCTTTGCCCTCCATATATGGGGCGAATTACAGATTTCACCCAGGAAACTTCTGACTCAGCAAACTAAAACTGACTTCTTAAATTTTATAAAATATTGAAGTATCAAATTATTTATCATTCTGATTTCTATTTGTATTTTATTGATTTCAAGTGAAATATAGTATCTTTAAAGATTTTTTTAGCCAAATGATTTAGTCTATGAATTGCCTGTTTGTAGAATATGCTAATTACTATTGAATCATTTTTGTTTTATTATTGATTTGTAGGTATTACTAACATTTTCTAAATACCAATTCTTCTCTGTTCAATAACTTGCAAATGTCTCTTCTTTGCCATCTGCCTTGGCTTTCTTATTCTGGGATGGGGTCTTGTGATAATGAGAAGTATTGTATTTAATATAGTGAAATTAGAATTCCTTTACCACTTGTGTGTTTGTCTAAAAGGGTTTTACTCTAATCTGAGGGAAACATTTTCTTCTAAGGCTTTAAAGTAATTGTTTTTTGAATATGTGGGAAGATAATTTATAAGAATTGAATTTTGAATATGTTGTGAAGTAGAGAACTTTTGTTACTGTTGTTGTTGTTGTTATTATTATTATTAGGAAAGCTATTACTGAAGTTTGTCCTTTTCCACTGATCTATCGTGGCCATCCTAAGTCAAGTTTTCATGCACATGTGGGGTTTTCTCTGAGTTCTCATTTTGTTTCATAATCTATTTTTCTTTCTCCATAAAATATATAGCACATTGCCTTTACCAATGCAGTATTCTAATTGTCCTAATACCCAGTTCAACGAATAACTGCATTTTCTTTTTCTTCTTACTCTTTACAAATTTCTTCACTGATTGGGAATTTTCATCTCCATATAGCTTTTAAATCCCTCAAACTTTTATTTAAAAACCTTTAGGTTTTGCTTGTAATTTCAGGAATTTATATATTAATGAGTAGAGAATTGTCATATTTATGATGGTTAACTATATTATCCAATAACCTATTTTTCCCTATTTTTTTGCTGTCAGGAAGATCATATTTTTAAAATTATATTTCAGAGTTCCTAGTTGCTGAAATATAAAACTATGATTTAAAAAATAGTTTATTTTATGTTCATTAATTGTTCTAAATGTCATTAATTTTTTATAATTAATTTTAATAATTTGGATGTCAATTATTCTGTTTCCTGAATAGACAATGTTTTCTTTGAGAACAACTATAATTTTGTTACTATCCTTAAATTCCTTCTATTTTTAAAAATCTTACACTGATAGGTAGAATCTCCATAATATTGTTTAATATAAGAGGTGATAGTATGTTTGCTGATTAGACAGAAAATACTAAGTTTTAACATTAAGTATAGAAGTGTGAAGTAGAGTTTTTGTTTTTTAAAGATATGAAAGAGGAATGAGAAGGCAAACACTTGAGAGACACAGCTGCCACATGAAGGTCTGTGCGGACATTAGGGGAATTGGGCCTTTCTGCCACTTATTTCCATACCAGTGGCAGACATCTACTTCTTGCTCAGCCAAACCATTTTTTTCTGGTGCGGAAGCTTGGACTTTTATATGGTTACTTCAGTAACAAATGTCCTATCATGTTAGGTCACTGTTGTTTATGGAAAACATTATGTTTACTTTCACATCAGCTTAATAATTTATAAAATTCTATATATAACCATTATGAAGAAATAATTCCATAACAATGAGAAAATAAGAAATTTTATTCATGTTTTCTATGCCACAATTCTTATTTGCTTCTGTTAAGCAAACATGATTAAATTATACCAAAAGAAAAAACAAGAACAAAGTCCTGATCTGAATAAACTATTCATTATTTTCAATCTCATTTTTAAAGATTTTTTATCTAACTAAATAGACACATGTTTTTTTCCTAGGGGTTTCTTCCACTGCAGAAGCTCTGGCTTCTAATCTACGACTGCCTCTTACACGTTTGTACCATTTAATTGTTTGTGGTTTACTCTCTTCAGCAGCCTCATCCCCTTTCTTCCTTCTTTTATTTATTTATTTATTTATTTATTTATTTATTTATTTATTTATTTATTTATTTATAGAGGGGAAGGGTAGGAGAGAGGGAGAAGGAGAGAAATATCAATGTATGGTTGCCTCTTATGTGTCCCATGCTGGAAACTGGCCTGGCAACCCAGGCATGTGCCCTGACTGGGAATCGAACCGCGATCCTTTGGTTCGCAGGCCCACGCTCAATCCACTGAGCTACACCAGCCAGGGCCCCTTTCTTCCTTCTTGACATAATAATTAACTGACCTCCTAATTATTCCCTATATGTCAAAGACATTAATACCTATCCCACAGCAACCCTCTCCACGTCAACATTTGTTGTTCTATGCAAATCTTTCCCATTATCCTGGCTGACTTCAATCTAATCACACATTGAATGCTGTGTTCTATTCCTTAATGCTCAGGAGTTCTTCATTCTCGGTATGTGTTCAATGCAGTACTTTCTCTATGTACCAGCCTCCTGTCTTCATTATGTGCATGTGTCCACTTAGAGTTATAATCAGGAATGAGAAACATTCCCTTATAAGTATTATTTTTCTTCTTTGATATTCTCTCCTTTGGAAAATCTGATCTGGAAAATGTCCAACCCTAGATGAACCCAAATACCTGAATTTTCTGCACTGTTTCTAATCTTCTAAGTATCACTAAAGAAAAAAGTATATTTAAATTTAAATCACTTTTCAATAAATATTTGAGAATGTTCAGTATATTTTTGAGTACCTACTTACTATCAGACATGGATACAGGTACCCATGTTTCACATGGTAAACAACAAAAAGAAAAACAAAAATCTATGTCTCAAGATATGAAAATACACTGATTTTCATAGCCCACATTCACACATCTGTATCTGTATTGATAACATCTCTATCTATCTATTTATCATCATCTATCTAAGTCTATATACAGAGAGCAAGCAGCAACAAGAGTGAGGGCAATATCCCACCAGACATTAGATTATCATATAAAGCCAAGCTTATCTTGGCTTTATCCATCTTCCCAGAACCTCTAAAGTCTGGAGCTCCTTGACACTGTATGAGATATTTCTTACCAATGTAGGACACAATGAGTTGTGAACTAGTGTCCTTTATGGTGTGTGTGCATGCAAGGTTAAGTGAAGTGCAGAAAATATTAATATTATTTTTCTAAATTTTGAAATTGTAAATTATTCCATTTCTACTATATATTTTCACTTTGCTTTCTGAGTTTTCTGTAGCAAAAGTACTACTTTTCTTATTAAAAATAAATATTTTTAAAATATGTGAAACAGCTATGAGAAACTAAAAGGTGTTTTGGTACTTTTAGACATAAACATAATCTAGCAATGTGGGTCTTTATCATCACTTCAGTGATGCAAACAATAACTAAGTTATGCAGGGAGTTTGTGTGATAAAAGCTCTTCAATATGCAATTGAGGAATGGGCCAATTCAAGCTTAACAGAGTTCAACGGTCATTATGCTTGAATGGTTAATCATCTTATTGTCATAATAACCTAAAAATGTAAATATGCATACATTAAAAAATAGTAACTATATAGCTCAATAATTAGAGAGCCTATCCCCAAATAGTTTGCAACAATCAACAAAAGTATTAAGATATTTTTTGTAAACTATTTACATATTTACATGGAACTATTATTTGTTGTGCCCAATCTTAATTTTCTCAAAATTTATCTCTATTTCATATGCAATGAACTATAAGTTTTAGTTTTTATTATTTTTAACCTTCTAACAAGGATATGTTTATTGACTTTTTTAAGAGAGAGAGGAAGGAGGGAGGGAGGGAGAGAGAGAGAGAGCGAGAGAAATATCAAATGGTTGTCTCCCTATACATGCCCTGACCAGGGATTGGACCTGCAACCTGGGCAAGGTGCCCTGGCCAAGGATCAAATCAACAACTGTTTGGTGCACTGTATGATGCTCCAACCAACTGACCCACCTGGCCAGGGTTACACTAGAACTATCTTCATGTTGGCTTTATGAAACTTAATGAAACATTTGTAATTTGCTTAGAAAGATTTAAAAAGAGTATATACACAAAATACAACTAGCCAAAAAGTTTTGTTCTTTACCTTAGGCTACTAAATACAGGCTGGAGCAACAGAAGGTTTATAACTGTTCATATGAAAAATAATACAATAATTAATAAATAGCAATACAATAGTAAACTCTATGTTTTTCATACAAGAGTAAACCTACTTTTGCCTTACCCTGTATTATTATTTTTCAGTATATTTTATTGATTATACTATTACAGTTGTCCCATTTTCCCCACTTTATTCTCCTCTGCCTTGAACATCCCTTCCCACCCACATTTCCCCACTTTAGTTCATGTCCATGCGTCGTAAGTTCTTTGGCTTCTACATTTCCTATACTATTCTTAACTTCCCCCTGTCTATTCTATTTTCTTCCTACCATTTATGGTACTTATTCTCTGTACCTTTTCCCCTTCTTTCCCCCTCCCACTCCCCTGTTGATAACCCTTCAGGTGAAGTCCAGGAAGCTCAGAGAGTCCCAAAAATTTGGACCCAAGGAAGCACACACCAAGTCACATCATAATTACCTTACCCAAGATTAAAAATAAGGAGACCATCTTAGAAGCAGCAAGAGAAAAGAAGACAGTTACCTACAAAGGAGTTCCCATAAGACTGTCAGCTGATTTCTCAAAAGAGACCTTGCAGGCAAGTAGGGGCTGGAAAGAAGTATTCCAAGTCATGAAAGGCAAGGACCTTCACCCTGTATTATTTTTTACAATTAACAACATATTCTGTTTTGTTCTGCTTAGAGAAATCTATTACTATTTCTATCATTTTGTAGGCTCAAAGAATCAAGTACATATATAATAAAATCATAACAGCATAATTTGAAGTACTGGGGCATAAAACATGATTTTTTACATAGTACTTTGACAACTGGAGAATCAGAATTATGGAGGACTGCCTGACAATTCTGTGGACTGGTTATGGGCACTTATCCTTGTTTGACATCAGTTTTACCTTCTTCAGTTGTATCCTTTACATATATCATGTTGCCTTGTAGCCAAGGAAAGTGGATAATTTTGAACCCTTGTTTGTGGACAGATACCATGTTCATTATTCAGAGAGGTAAAGTGAATTCTCTTGTATAATGTATTATTTAAGCATTATCAGTTACTAACATCCAGCTCTTTGCTACACACACTTAAATATACAGTGCTTGCTAGCATTTGCCCTAAATAGAGTGAAATTCCTAATTTCAGTGGTGGAGTATCATTATTTCCAGGGAATAGGTAATTAGGGAAGACAACAGCTTCTTTTTTGATAGGTTGAATTATGATATTACCAAGTGCAATTTGGCAAAGAGGGAGAACAGAAGAGTACTAAGAGGTCACTCAGGAGACTTGGATGTTACTGTCAGAGCAGAGCTATTCTGAAAGGTCAGTATGTTTAGTGTGTAAGTTTGGGATAAACATCTGGAAGGAAGGGAAGGCAGCAAGTATAAAAGAGAGGAGAATTAAAAAGGAGAAGGAAAAGAGTCATATAGTTCAATGCTTATTATCCTTGCAAGAGGTTATGATATGCCAGAAAGACAAGCCACTTCTATTTACATTGGGACTCGTATTTACAGCCTACGTGACAAGCACAGCTAACTATACCATTGATCACTTCTTTTTTTCCAGATCTATTGAGGAATAAGTACCAAATAAAATTGTGTATATTTAAAGTGTACATAATAATTTGGTATACATATGCATTATGAAATGTTTACCACAATCAAATTAATTAACACCTCTACACATCTATCACTTCATATAGTTAACTCCCTTTTTTTGTAATGAGAATGATTAACGATGACTCTCCATGAATATCAAGTATACAATAGCATATTATTAACTATAGGCAGCATGCTGTATATTTGATCCTCAGAACATTTTTATCTCATGACTGAAAATTTTGACATATATCTCCCCATTTCCCCCTCCCCAAGGTCCCTGGCAATCATTATTCTACTCTCTGATTATATAAGATTGGCCTAATAGTACTCCATTATAACATTCCATACATATTGTATTTTTTATCCACTCATCCATCAATAGACACTTAGTTTCTTTCTGACCAGTGGAATAGAAAAGAAAGCCTAGAAATAAACCCACACTTACACAGTGGACTTAGGTTGACAAGGGCGCCAAGAGCACATAATGAGAAAAGGATACTTACTTCAGTAAATACTATTGGGAAAACTGGTCATTTACATAGCAAAGAATGAAACTGGACCTCTGTCTTATACCACTAACAAAAATTAACTCAAAATGGATTAAAGACTGAAATGTAAGGCCTGAAACTAAAACACCTACAAAAAAATCATAGGAAGAAAAACTCCTTGACATTGAGCTTGGCAATACATTTTTGGTCATGTAACCAAATCAGGCATCAAGTGGATCTACATTAAACTAAAACTTTCTTCACAACAAAATGAACCATGAGCAAAATGAAAGGAAATCAACAGAATAGGAGAAAATATTTGCAAATCATGTATCTGATAAGGGGTTAATATCCAAAATATTTAAAGCAAAAAGATAAATAATTCCATTAAAAATGGCAAAGAAACTCACTAGGCATTTTTTTCAAGGAAGATAAACTGTTGGCCAACAGGTACGTGAAAAGAGGTTCAACATCACTGATCATTAGAAAAATGGAAATCAAACCACAACGAGGTATTACTTTACCCATATTAGAATGGCCATTATCAAAAAGATAAGAGATAATAAGTGATGGTGAGGGTGTGGAGAAAAGGGAACGCTTGGGAACTGTTTGGTGGGAATGTATATTGGTATTGCCATTCTGGAGAATGGTATAGTGCTTACTCAAAAAATTAAAAATCGAACCATCAGCAATAATGTTTTAGTAAAGAAACCCAGTTTCTTCAATACTTTCCTGGAAATTGACCTTATAATGCATACATTTTCTTAGGATGGATCCTGAGCATCTTAGGGCCACACTGATGAAGCTGTTTTGAGGTCTTTGCCTGATATCTTATGCATAATGAGAAATTTCCACTCCACCTCTTTGGAAGAATAAACTCTTCCCAGCCCTTGGTGAGTCCTGGAAATGTTTCAACTACTCTTTCCAGGTGGTTCTTTTTCTGGCCTTACATATTTTTCTCTCAAATGTGTACAGATTAGCGGCAATAAATTGTTGGGACTCTGACTAATTTCTGCAGCTTTTCAGGAAGCCCCCTCCTTTTAGACACATTGGCCTCCCTGAATTGTGATTTCTCTCTCAGCAGCAAGCTCCATTTGTCCTTGTGCTGCCTGTGCTGAATCCCAAAAATTTCATATAAGCACTGAGCTGGCTCAATCTCACGGACTACCCTGTTTGCTTCTGTTCTCTCAGGGATCACAGTCCTGACCTACTGTCAAATGTAGGGAACCAGAGTTATAGAGCTTTAGCCCTTTTATTAAATTGATCATGTTTTTTCAAAATTAAAAAAAATTGTTAAATTGGGGAGTGTTGCTCCATCTTGTCCGGAAACAAAAATTCTCTTCGGGATATTTTACAATTTTCATTTTCATTTGAAGAATTATTTTTCTAAAGCTTTATATATAAGTGCAATTCTATATGATTTTTAACCTGAAGCCTATGTGTTTGTCTAATTAAGGAGGAAAAATATCTAAGAAGTAGAATTTAGAGAAATAAACTTTTAAGCTCTTTTTCTTTTTTTTTATTCTTTTTATTTTTTTTAAGATTTTATTTATTTATCTTTAGAGGGGAAGGGAAGGAGAGATGGAGAGAAATATCAATGTATGGTTGTTTTTCGTGCGTCCCCTGCTAAGAACTGTCGCTGGGAACTGTCCTGCAACCCAGGCATGTGCCCTGACTGGGAATCGAACCGCAATCCTTTAGTTCGCAGGCCCACGCTCAATCCACTGAGCTACACCAGCCAGGAGCTTTTAAGCTCTTTTTCAAGTTTGCATACTTTTTGGTCTTCTGTTTATTTCTTACACATATAATAATACACTTTTTATGGATTAAATGTGTTCCTCCAAAATTTGTGTGCTGAAGTCTTAACCCCAAATGTGATGGTGTTTGGAGATAGGACCTTTGGTTTGGTAGTTTGGATTAGCTGAGACCATGAGTGTGGTGCTCCCTTTATATGATGAGTGTCCTTATAAAAGGGACACTAGAGCACACAGAGAAAAGATCATGTGAACAAAATGTGATATGGTAGCCACCTAAAGCCAAGAGAAAAGTTCTCAGAATTAAATCCACCTTGTCTGAACCTTGATGTTGGACTTTCTAGCCTCTAGAACTTTGAGAGCTATATTTCTGTAGTTTAAGCTAGCCAGTCTATGGTATTTTGTTATGGCAAAAATAATAGAAATAAGCAAAATAAGAGAAACTGCAAGTAAGGAAGATTATAAGTTTATTCTAGTAAGGTTATGTTAGAAAAAAGAGTAACAGATCTAAAGCACAGAAATATTTCCACCAAATGTCTATGTGAGTGTTTAAATGAGGGGTGTGTGTGTGTGTGTGTGTGTGTGTGTGTTTATATAGGAAATAATCCTTCCCAGAGTGAAAAGAACCTGAATTCTGAATCTGCAAGGTATTTTTGTCAGAGAATATTGATCAGGTTTGGCTATCTGAATTGAATCCTGGCACTATCATGAATTGACTGGAAGATCATGTACAAGTTACTTAGAGTCTCTTTTATGTTAAATTGGAATAATAATAGTTTTTATGTTAACAGTTTGGAATAGTAATAGTAGTGGAATAATAATTGGAATAGTATTGGAATAATAACTGAAATAGTATTGGAATAATAATAGTTTTTATATAATAAAATTTTTGAAGTAAAATGAAAAACTCATCTAAAACACATATCAGTGACAAATTTTAATTTATCAATAACTTCAGTAATTATTTTTTATCACTACTAACTATGCTTCTTCGGGCAAGTAAGTCACTTAACGTTTCTAAATTGGTGTTCTCACCATTAAAATAGACATAAGGATTCCCACCTTTCAGAACTTACAAAGAAAAGAGATAATGTGCATGAAATACTGAACACAATTTCATTCAGAGTACATGTTAATAAATACTTTAATTTCATAAAGTGCTTATAACTAATGCTATTTTTAATATTTTTGAATTAGTTTTATTGTTTTAAAAATGTTTTCATTGTAAGTTCTTTGTGTGTGTGTGTAATGTTTTTCCCTAGGAATATACCATTTCTTTTTTCTCAGAGATGCAATAAAAAAATAAACTTTATTTTAATGCATTGATTTGTCAGTCTGGTGATAAAACTAGTAATAAATAGAAATCTTATTTAAAGATCACATATGTGGGAGCTCTGTAGTTTCAGTGCATCAGAAGTCTTTGTTGGATCACTTCATGAGTTCATACCAGGCCAAAAAGCACAAAGATCACATCAAAGTTATGTTCCTTGTA
Organism: Glossophaga mutica; assembly: GCA_039655065.1. Taxonomy (NCBI): domain Eukaryota; kingdom Metazoa; phylum Chordata; class Mammalia; order Chiroptera; family Phyllostomidae; genus Glossophaga; species Glossophaga mutica. The sequence continues at coordinate 85,178,141 of CM077304.1, forward strand.
GTGGTAGAATCATTGGGATAGAATGTTGATTGCTTTGATTTGCAAAGTATGGACATTTTGATGATGTTAATTCTTCTGATCCATGAACAGAGTATGTGTTTCCATTTGTTTGTGTCTTCCTTGATTTCTTTCTTCAGTGTTGTGTAGTTTTCTGCATACAGGTCTTTTACCTCCTTGGTTAGGTTTATTCCTAGGTACTTTATTTTTCTTTTTGCTATATCAAATGGGATTTTTTTCTTGATTTCTGCTTCTGTTGTTTCATTGTTGGTATGCAAAAATGCCTTTGATTTCTGGATATTGACTTTGTATCTGGCTGTTTGGCCAAATTCATTTATTAGGTCGAGTAGTTTTTTGGCCTAGTCTATAGGATTTTCTATGTATACTATCATGTCATCTGCAAACAATGATAGTTTTGTTTCCTCCTTTCAGAGTTGGATGCCTTTTATTTCCTTTTCTTGTCTAATCACTGTGGCTAATACTTCCAATACTATATTGAATAGAAGTAGTGAAAGTGGACAACCTTGTCTTGTTCCTGATTTTAGTGGAAAAGATTTTAGTACATTTACACAATGGAATTCTATGCAGCAGAAAGAAAGAAGGAGCTCTTACCCTTTGCAACAGCATGGATGGAACTGGAGAGCATCATGCTAAGCGAAATAAGCCAGGCAGTGAAAGACAAATACCATATGATCTCACCTTTAACAGGAATCTAATCAACAAAACAAACAAACAAGCATAATATAACCAAAGACATTGAAATTGAGAACAGGCTGAAAGTCACCAGAGGGGAGAGGGGAGGGAATTTCAGCGGAAAAGGGGAAGGATTTACAGGAACAAGTATAAAGAACACATGGACAAAAACTATGGGGGGCAGAAATGGGAGGGAGGTGGGGAGGGCTGGGGTGGTGGGTTGGGGGGGAGTAAAAGACAGAAAACTGTACAAGATCAACAATTAAAATAAAAATTGAAAAAAAAGAATGTTGAGGCAGGGGGGACCTTTATGTGAAATGGCAATGGCTTTTGTTTAAATTACAAGTGCAGATTTTCCCAGTATCAATAATCAATCATCTCAGTCAACAGAAGACTGTTTCAGAAAAAAAAAAGAACATGCATACCACTATTTCTGACAAAATCAACTGCAATTTCAAGTTCAACCAACAAGACCAATAACAGCAACCATATGTTGGTTTTCTAAATTTTAAAAGTCTATTAAATTTGCATTTTGAAATTGTTTAGAGTAGCACTCTTAAACTAATGCCCTAGTAATCCAGGACATGTGTCAGATGCGGTAATTCTTCTAGGAACATCTCGTATTTTACATTAAACTTTTTATATGGAGATACTTGTAGTGCAGTGGGAAGGAATAACACAGAAAAGTGAAAAACTCCATGTATTCTTTACCAGTTTTTCCCAATGCTAGTATCTTGCACAATGATAATATGATATCAGAACCAATATATTGACAAGGATGTGGTCATCACATAGCACATTTTCATTAGCACCAGGATCCACTACGGTGCTCTCATAGAGCCACACTTCTCTCCCACCTCCACCCCACTTTAACCTCCAACAACTAGCAATCTGTTCTTTATTTTTTATAGTTTTGTCACTTTAACAACTTTATGTAAATGAATTATACAGTATTTAAACTTCAGGGATTGGCATTTTTAACTCACCAGAATTCCCTGGAGCTTGGTTCATGTGGTTGTGTGTATCAACAGTTCATCCCTTTTAATTGTTGAGTGGTACTCCATGGTGTGGAAGTATGAATTTATTTCATCATCCTTCATTGAAAGACATCTGAGTCATATTCAGGAGAGGGCTCTTGTGAATAGAACTGCTATACACATTTGTGTAATTTTTGTTTGTGAGCACACATTTTTATTTCTCTGCGATGGGTGTCCAGAAGTGCAGTTTCAGGGTCATATGGCAGTGCATCTTCTGTTTTATAAGAAACTAAGAAACAGTTTTCCAGAGTGGCTTTATCATTTTATACTCCCATGAGCAATGAATAAACTCTGGCCAGCATTTGTTGTTTTTATTTTTTGTTGTTTTAGTCACTGTGATGCATGAGTGGTGATTATTATTGCAATTTTTAAAAATATTTTATCATTTATTCTATTACAGTTGTCCCAACTTTTCCCCCTTTGCCTTCCTCTGCCAAGCCTCCCCCTATAGCCAATCCCCGCACCATTGTCCATGTCCTTGGGTCATTCATACACATTCTTTGACTAGTCCCTTCCCCTTCCCAGTCCCCTGATCATTGCATTTTTAATTTGCATTTCCCTAGTGATTACTGACAACACCTTTCCATGAGTTTCATTACTATCTGAACATTTCTTTTGGTGAAATATCTCTTTATGTATTTTGCTTATTTTTCAATTAGATTAATTTTTTTTACCCATTTTGGATTTTTTTTTGATGCATAAAGTATGGAAACTTTTTATTGCTTGTACTCCAGCACCATTTGTTGAAAGGCCTATATTTTATTAATTAAGTTTCTTTCTCTCCTTGCTGTAAATTAGTTGGGTGGATCTGCTTTTCCATTGATCTATGTGCCTATCTTTCCACCAATACTAAACAATATTGATTATGGGAGATACACAATTAGTATTCAAATCAGGCAGGCTGATTCCTCCCATTTTATTCTTCTATATCAAAAAAATTTTATGCTAGTTCCTTTGCCTTTCTTTATAAATTTTAAGTTAATCTCATGTATCAATTTGGAGAGAACTAATATCTTTACTGTGTTAAATCTTTCAATCCATTAACATGGCATTTATACACATCCTTTTCATTTCGTTCATCAGTGTTAGTTTTTTCAGCCTAAAGGTTATACATGCTATACATGTTTTGTTAGATTTACATGTAACTGTCTTTGTGTGTGTATTTATAAGTGGTATTGTAATTTTAATTTTGTTTTCCACATGTTCATTTCTAGTAGTAAAATATAATTGATTTTCTATGTTTTATCTTGTATCCTGTAACCTTGCTGAAATCACTTGTTAATTCTAGAAATATTTTCTAGATTCCTTGGATTTTCTATGTAAAAAATCATGCCATCTGCCGGTAGAGACAATTTTATTTTTTTCTTTTCACCCCAAGTCAAGTCTCCTTCCATCACAATTTATACCTCCGGTACCTTCCTCCACTTCTCCCTACCCACACCCTCTGGCAGTCACCACATGCTTGTCCATGTCCATGATTTTTTTTTTCTTTTTTCTCAATCCTTCCAGCCCCCCTGCTCAGCCCTCCAACTCCACCCCCACCCCCAGCTGTCAGCCCGCTCTCTATGAGTGTCTCTGTTTTGCTTGTGAGTTCATTGTTGCTCATTAGATCACACACTGTTGGCAGGAATACAGATTGGTGCAGCCACTGTGGAAAGCAATATGGACTTCAAAAAAATTTTAAAAATGTTTTTGAATTTCAATAAGAAAAAATGTTTGACAATAATTAAATTTTTTAAATCACCATGTTTTTTCTTCTTTCCAAATTTAGATTCTAATAGATAATTAATAATATGGGTTTTAATTATGTGCTTTATCTTCTGGTTTTCCACCATAATAGTTGGAGACTAGCCATTATTATTTCACAAATTACTTCTCAGCCAGAAGACTTGGTGTTAATATCAATTGCTTTCATACTTGGGATCAATATATCTACTAGTTTATTCATATTTTATACAAACCAGTTGAATTTGATAATAAATATTTGAGAAAATAAACAATTACAAATATGCTGGTTAATTTATACCGAGAGAATATGCCTTTAATGCCAAATATGTCTGCACTATTGAATATTTAGACACCAACCATAATGGAGCAACTCAACTGAGAGTACAAAGACAGTCTTAAAAACAGAAATGCTTTAAATAATAATTGTCCACAATTATAATGCAAATTTCTAAAAACTTAGATTTCAAACTCAATTGCAGTTTAAAATTTTGTTTTTTCATCTTTCATTATGTTGGTAAAAAATCAAATATTTATCTATGAATAGTGGATTGGTTAAATCAATTATGAAACATTCATATAACAGAATATAATACTATGCAGACTTTAATAACTAGAAAGAGAATGTCTATGTCCATGATATTAAGGAGAATGTAGCAGAACAGAATGTAGGACATAATGCAATTTTACAATAGTTTGCAAATATCTACCTATTTTTTTTATTCGATCTACTGAACTATTTATCATGTACCTACTAATGTGTGCAAAGGAAAAGAAAAAACCCTACATCCTGAAGGAGATACACCAAGGTGTCACTGGTCACCTAGAGCTGAAGTGTAGGGCTGTAGGCGTATGCAGAAAAAGAGCTTAAGGAGACTTTCATTTCCTACTTCCTATAGTTAAGTGTAATTGAAATGCTTTATGGCTAACAAGCATTACTTATATAATCAGAATTTTTTACTTTAGAAAATAAAACAGAATAGAGAATATTCATTGTTGCTTTATGGGAAGTAGCTTTATTTCCAGTGTTGGTAGTCCTAGTGTCTGAATCATATCTGTTTTCAAATGTTACCAGCATTGAGAAACCATCAGAATGCTCTTTCTTGTTATAAATAATAGAAAACAATAAGTTATTCTGAATGCAGCATGAGGTAGTAAGAGGAATCAGAGCCACGTGGAATTGATATATTTACTGACCGCTTTCAAAGAGCTATCAGGGGAGCACTGAGACAGTGGAGGGAACTCTTCAGGAAGAGGGAAAGTTACTGACAACAGAATATCATCAAGTATGGATTTTTCTAGAGAGTCTGGAGGAGAGAGAAAGAATTAACTTCAGGATGCATCAACTCCTCAAAGGCAGCATTCTAAGCTTATTTAATTTGCTTGGCAAATTTCCCAGCACAATGATATATTTTCATAAATGTGTATTAGGTTGTGATGAGGGAATCCCACTCAAAACAATTAGTGGATGTCTTTCTTTACTTAATGGCTCTGCCTCACCTAACTTTACTTACATTCCAGAAGACATTTCTAAGCAGTGTACCTAGCAGTTCAGAGAATAATAGTCTGGATCTGACTGTCGGATTTCACATACAGCCCCATCTCTTATTAACTGCACATCCTTGAGCAAGATATTCAAATTCATGTTCCTCAGTTTCCTCATTTAGAAAGTGGGGATAAATACTACCAATTCATAGAGTTGTTGGTAAAAATAAAGGTATCATAAACTTTTTCAGTGACTGTGCATTGTAAGCACACTATATCAATGTAACCTACTACAGAGTATTATGGTTTGTCCAGCTAGTTTGCTTCCTGTCATGAGCACATAAATGCAGCTGAAGAGTTGTATTCATATAATCACTTTTATCGATTATCTACTGGACAGAGAAAACCTCAGACTCACTGTTGGCATCTTCTTGTTTCTCAATCATATATCCAATTCATCACCAAATACTATCAGCATTGCTTTTTTTTTTTAAATTAGAAAACTCTTAAATATGTTCACTTCTAATTATCACCATAAATACTATCCCTGTCCAGGCCTCTATCATATCTTACCTAGACACTGGGACTAGCCTGTTAAATAATCTCCCAGATTCCACACTTGGTCTCATCATATTTATTCTCTACATTAAAGTTACAGTTATGTTTTAAAAATCAAAATCACCCCATGCCTCTATTGGCCACCATGTACTGTTCCACAACGTCTTTCTATCACTCCAAAGATGAAGATCCAAAACTTCGACACTGCCTTCAAGATCTTGCATGTGTGGTCCTTACTTGTTCAGTTTTATTTCAAACCTTTCTTCATTTTCCCCTGCACTTGAAAGAGCATTCTGAGCCATCCTAGACTTTCAGTTCCTCAAATCATCTTGTTCTTTATTGCCCCAGGCCATTTGCACATGCTGTTTCCCTTCTAGAATAAGTTTCTTCTGCCCATCATTCATCTCACCTTCACTTGGATGACCTGTTGTCTGGATATCAGGATAAGCTGCCTCAATAGCTTCTTCACCTCAGTGGAGGTCAGACCTTTTTTTTACATTTCTCAAAGAATACTATTCCTTTTGCTTTTAATGTTTAAATATGGTTGTAAATTGTCATTTGTTAGTGCAATTATTTAATTAATGTCTCTCTTTTTAGTGAAAATTCTGTGAAAATAGGGATCTTGTCTGTTTTTCTCACTGTTTTATCTCCAGACTTTAGCACACATTGTGAATTCCAGTGACAGACTCAGTAAATATTGAACTGTAATCTATTGCCTTAGGTCATGCATTATACCTGAGGTCAGGGGAGAGGAGACCTGTGTTCTCATTTGATATCTCGTTTTGTCTGGTACATGATCTTTTCAAGAGACTTAGATACCAAGTATTCATTTGTGTATCTTTGGGCAAGTTACTTTACCTTTATGAGGCCTTTTTTTTTTTTTCATCTCTTAAAAAAAGGACCAACGCTATGAAAGTGCCAGCCTATGAAAGTGCTATATAATATAAAAACATTGTAATTTTAGAAAATATATGTTGTCAACACAATTAGGCCTGGCTATCCCCTACATTATTCCAACTAGAGATAGCTCAATACTCATTAAAGCTTGATGACATTCTTTTCACTCTAAGTTTTTAAATATCTTTGTAACCTTCCTCTAAAGTAAATTTTTGAAAATAAGCCTATACTTCTTCTGGTAGTTGTAACCTAGGGTAATAAAACTGTTATACTATAAAATCTTACAGTTCAGAAGATACTATGGATATAAAATAGTAAAACATTTTTAATAATGTATGTGAACTGGTCATATTCCTTAATGAACAGTGCTAGGATTAGAAGTTCAAAGTTGGGGAGTTACTAGATTGCCATTCAAGATGGAGGCATAGGTAAACATGGCTCACCTCCTTGCACAACCACATCAAAATTACAACTATAGAACAACCATCATTCAGAATTATCAGAAATCAGTTGAATGGAAATCCAACAACTACAGAATTAAAGAAACCACATGCATCCAAATTGGTGGAGAAGCAGAAATATGGAATGGACTTGTCCCACATCCATGTGTGGGGGATAAAAATTTGGGAGAAATATCTCAGGAGCATGGAGTCCTAGCCCAAAACCAGGCCCCAGAGCCCAGGGTTCAAGTGCCAGGAAGATTAAGTCCCCATAAATTCTGTCTGCAAAAGCCAGCAGGGATTGAGTTGGTGGAAGAAACTTCTGGAGCCCCAAGCAATTCCTCTTAAAGAACCCACACACTGACTTTCTCAGACTCTTTCCTTCTGAGTTCCAGCACTGAGGTAGCAACTTGAAAGGTATCAGTGGCATAGTGGATGAACTGAAGTGTCTGGCATCAAGGCAAGAGCTGGGAGACAGCTTTCTCTTAGGTAGAAAAGCAGATGGAGGCCATTGTCCCTTTTCTGAACCCTCTCCCCACAGAGCCACAGCACCAGCAAGCTGGTGCCATATCTGAGACACCATCAACATGGCTAACACTATCTGCTCAGCCCTGGAGATCCGCTGAGACTCTATCACACCCAGCTTATGGACCCATCAAAACTATTGACAGTGGCTTTTCCATATGAATGGCTGGTCTTGGCTAATGCTTCAGAACTTCCTAAATCATCTCAAACAAGCAACAGCCAGACTCAGTGAACCACCAACCCCTTCACCTCTTGCTAAGTTGCCCCAGGCCTGGCACTGGCAGTAGCTAGCCCAGGTTCACAGCTTGGCTTTGCCAGGGAACCTCCAAATCAGCATAAGTAGCAGCCATCTGTAGATTGCTTTATAGATCATTCAGGGTGGCCCTGGGAAAAACACAGCTGCGGGGTAACCTTGGCTTGCACCACCAGGGAACCCCCAGAGCCTGTACACTCAGTGAACAGCCACAGACCACTTTGCAGCACCACCTCCCTGCCCCTGCACACCTGATCCTCCATAGGTGGTGGAGTTTGGTGGTCAGTGGTCACAGCCAGTCCTTGCTACTGACTGGCCTGGGTAAATCCCACTCATTGACCTGCTAATAGCAATCAAGTCTCAACTACAAAAGGGTGGTGTACTTCAAATTCCCAGCTTAAGTGATAGGGGAGCCTGTGCCACTTGACCCTACAGGACACCTACTACATTAGGCCACACTACCAAGACAAGAGTCAGAGTGCCTCTTTCTAATACATAGAAACAAACACAGAGAGGCTGCCAAAATGAGGAGACAAATAAACATGGCCCAAAGGAAAAAACAGATCAAAAACTCAGAAAAAGAACTAAACAAAATGGAGATAAACAATCTATCAGATGCAGAGTTCACAACACTGGTTAGAAGGACACCTCAACAACATAAAAATATCCAGTCAGAAATAAAAGATACACTAATTGAAATAAAGAAAAATTTGCAGAGAAATAACAGTAGAGTGAATGAAGCCAAGAGTCAAATCAATGATTTGGAATATAAGGAAGCAAAAAAACAAAAACAAAAACAAAAACAATGAGAACAATACAAAGAAAAAAGAATTCAAAAATATGAGACTAGTTTAAGGAGCATCTGGGACAACTTCAAGTGTTTCAATATTCACATCATAGGGATGCCAGAAGGAGAAGAGAATGAACAAGAAATTGGAAATCTATTTGAAAAATAATAAAAGAAAACTTCCTTAATCTGGTGAAGGAAACAGACATGTAAATCCAGGTAACAGAGTCTATAACAAGATGGATACAAAGAGGCCCACTCTAAGACACATCATGATTAAAATGCCAAAGGTTAAAGACAAAGAGAGAATCTTAAAAGCAGCAAGACAAAAGAGTCAGTTACTTATGGGGAAGTTCCCATAAGACTGTCAGCAGATTTCTCAAAAGAAACTTTTCAGACTAGAAGAGATCGGCAAGACATATTCAAAGTCATGAAAAGCAGGGGCCTACAGCCAAGATTGCTCTATCCACCAAAGCTATCATTTAGAATGGAAGGGCAGATAAAATGTTTCCCAGATGAGAAAAAAACCAAAGGAGTTCACCATCACCAAACCATTATTATATGAAATGTTAAAGGGACTTATTTAAGAGAAAGATCGAAACTATGAACAATAAAATGGCAATAAATACATATCTATCAACAATTGAACCTAAAAACCAAACTAAGCAAACAAGAAGAACAGAGACAGAATCATGGATATGGATAATGTTTTGATGGTTGCCAGATGGGAAGAGGATGTAGGAGAATGGATGAAGAGGTGAGAGGATTAAGAAGTACAAATATGTAGTTACAGAATACCCATGGGGATGTAGAGTACAGTATAGGAAATGGAGTAGCCAAAGAACCTATATGCATGACCCATGGACATGAACAATGGTCTGAGGATTGCCTGAGGGACTGGGAGTTGCTGAGTGGAGGGGAACAAAGTGGGGAAGTGGGACAACTGTCATAGCATAATCAATAAAATATAATTTAAAAGAAGTTCACAGTCAATATTAGATTAACGGAAATTGTCAATATATAACTAACAATATGTCTATAAGCCTGTAGGTGAGGCAATAATTAGGCTTACCACATGTACCTGTATGACCATGGTCCATTAGCAATAGACAATTGAGTGAGCTGTTTTAATATTATCATTTTTGTTTTGAATCTAATAACTGTTTATTTAGCTGATGTCCAGATATTTACTTGTTAGAATTTTATCCTAAAGTCTAATTATTTTTAGCAATATGTTGATGTTCTAAAGGCATCTAAAGATAATAGATACATAAAATAAAATAATCATTAGGTAATAGAAGAGTGTCAATGTGGGCATAATGAATTATTTCATGAATTACTGATGAATTCTAGTTCATTTAATAATATTAAGTACAATGTTTTTTTTGGTCAAGATGTCTTAATTGGAAAGGAATTTGTAACTTATGTAATAAAGTTTTATATATAAAATGACATTGGCCTAAGCTAATGATTTTCTTGGCATAGCATTCATTTAGTGATTGCCAAATTTTGAATCGTATAGATTAAAAGTCATGACTGAAATTGGAAAAGCAAAGGAAAAATAACTGAGTATCATTATTTAAGAGATAAACCCCAGATTGATGACATTAAGGATGTTCACCATGGGAGATAAGAAGAAGATTAAAAAGAACCTCAGGCATTTTTCTATAATATCTTCAGAATTACAAAATCATTAGAGTCTTAAAAATTGAGTTTATTTGGCACCTGTAGTAAGTTCTCTTTCACAGAAGAAGTAAAAAAGGAAAGGCCCATTAACTAGAAAAGCAAATAAAATAGTTTCCTGTAGTTTTTGCTAGTTCAATGGAGGATAATTATGAAAAGTTACTTAGAGAAATAACACAACAATATTTGCAGTAAAACTAACAAATAAAGGAGCTTCAGAGAAAATCAATCATTATCTTTAAAATTTTTACTTTTAAATTTTTAAATTAAATTTATTGGGGTGACATTGGTTAATAAGATTACATATGTTTCAAGTATACAATTTTATGATACATGATCTGTATGTTGCATTATGTGCCCACCACCCAAAGTGAAATCCTCCATCACCATATATTTGACCCCTTTACCCTTTATTATACCCTAACATCCTTCCCTGTTGTAACCACCATACCGTTGTCTGTGCCTATAAGTTTTTGTTTGTTTGCTTTTCTTGTTTGTTCATTAGTTGTTTTCAGTTTTATATCCCCAATATTAGTGAAATCATTATTCTGATTAGATTCTATTCCCTAAAAGAAGTTATAATAGACTTTGGAGAACATATATTTATGATAGAACCATGTCTTATCCTATTTCTCTACTATATGTTGTTAGGGTCTCTTATATTATATACTTAATAAGGTTGTTATGCTTGATGATGAAGATTTGGATAATGGTAAAAAATATGAAGCAAGCAACCCTCTTCTTAGATTTAAGATTAAAGGAGATAATTTTATCTGGGCAAATTTCAAAAATAGATGGGCTATACTTAACACTTATTATTATTTCCATTGCAGAGATGGACTGCGTCTGGGTTGTGGGTTACATTAGGTAAAGATTAAAAAGTGAAATGGTATAATATATTCTCTACTTTTTTCTCCATACTGGTTTTCATTGTTATGTTATTGGTTTTTTATTTTACTATGAACTGTCATACATAGTTTCTTCAATGGTGGGGCTGTGCATTCATAATAATCAAATTCAGCTGGCACTTCAATTCTTTCTCTTAACTTTTGTATCTTGTTCCCTTATTACAAGGCTGTACCACTCTTTCCAAGGCCTCTACTTAATTAATGCCAACTTACTTGCAGCAGAATGTCTGTCTCCTATTTCATCAGGAGATTGTTTGCTCCCTTTAAATTTCATATATTTCTCCATATAGAATAATTTACAATCATACATGTACTTACATTTTGTTGTCAAAGTTCATAGAATACTGAATTCTGTTTAAGGCCAAATTTTATACTCTTCTCTCTACAATCCTTTTCCTTCCCCAAATTTATGGCTAATTCATACTTACAATTGACGCTCTGTTTAGTTGATATATCCTCAAAAGATCTTCCTTGATCCTTTTTCTTTTTGACATTCCCTGTTGTCTCCTCTTGGATTTTAATTTATCTGGTATACATTTGTATTGAATGTATACTAGATAAAAATACTTACCAGAATTATTTCACACTTAAGGCATCCATAATTAAACTTCAAGTCTTCTTGTTAATTACCTGTTCTTCCCCAAACTTCACTCATCTCAGTATACGGGACCTCTGTTCTTCCAGATGTTCAAGCCAAAATCCAGAAGCCATCTTTATATCCACTCTTTTTCCTAAACCCCATATCTAATTCATTCACAGATCCCCATAGCTCTACCTTAAATATATATATCAAAAGTATAACCTCGTTTCTTCTTTCATGAATAGTATCTTGGTTCAAGGTACTATTGATACATAGTCAGCAAATATGAATTCATTTTCTTCCTAATCAGTGTCCCTTTTTCTGCCATTGTCCCTTATAATATATTCTCACAGTGGCCAGAGTGAATCTAAATCAGATTATGCCATAATTTTACTCAAAATCTTCCAATGTTTTCATGTATTACTTGGAGCAAATGTCTAAGTATTTTCATCGGCCTGTAAGGTCTTGCACGTTGTGGTCATGACTACCCCTCCAGTTTATGTTGCTCTCTCCTCCCTTTCTCTGCTCCAGCCACAGTGGCTTCCTTGCTGATTCTTCAACATGCTCATAAATGTCCTGCATCTGTGGCTTTTAAATTACCATTCTCTTCGCCTGAAATTCTCTTCCTCCAGTATCTACATGACCCATTTCTAGAATCCTTCAGACATCTAGTCAAATGTCACCTTGTCAATTCTACCATAACTATCCTAGTTAAAATACCGATCACCTCCCTCACTTGCACTTCTTATTCCTCTTGAGTTCTCCTCCTCCTCCTTATTCTTATTCTTATTCTTTTATTCTTATTCTTATTCTTATTCTTATTCTTATTCTTTTTGGAAAACTTACCACAGTTTCATGCAATGCATGTTTACTTGCACATTCTTAATGACTCTGCTTCCAATTAGAAAATTCCTAATAGGGAAGAAAATCTTATCCACTGCTATATCCCTAACAACTAGAATATTGCATGAAAAATAGGAGAATCTAAATAAATGTATGTGTTTACTAAAAACATTTTAGTGTAATTATGTTTTTGTATATTAAATTGTCCTCTACTGGGAGCTCCTGGAAGTTAATAATTATTGATTATTTTTTCTCTAGCACTGAGCAGGGTAAATGCTCAATAAATATTTATTATATGAATAAATTAGGAAATATTTCTCAAACTCTCATGTTTCTCCCAATGAGGATCATGTTGCAAGTGATGTGAAGTTTCTGCTGGCATTGCGTTATAGGGCTAGATTTGGGGTACATATTTAAAACTTGCATATAGAAAGTAGAAGCTTTTGAAACAATGAGCTCTTACTATGCAACATTTTAATCCAAAATGATATGCATTTATTTCACACATATTTATTGAGCATGTGCCCTGTATTTTTGGGATTCATCAGGAAATACTATAATAAAATAAGCTAAAGTCCCTGACCTTGTAGAGATATATTTTAATGGAAGAAGACAGAGAAAAAAACCAATGTAATAAAGAAGTAAATTTTATATTTTTTTAAAGTGATACATACTATGAAAAATAAATAATTCAGTAAAAATAGAGATTGAGAACAATGATGACAGGGGGTGGTCTTGGCAGTGAAAGACTTAACTCCACCTGCGTTGGATATGGAGAGGTGTGATTGATTTTCAAGCTAAGACTTAAAGGAGACAATCATATTTTAAAAAGAGTGCAAAATAGCACAGTCTGGAAGATCATTTTTCTTTCTCAAGTTGAAAAAGCTTATGAAAGCTCTTCTCTCTGTGACCACATAAAGCTTAGTGGGTCAAACTGAAATTTGGGAAAGATAATAAAAGCTTTGTACTCTGCAACCCAAAAGCCTTAGTGGGTTACACTGAAATTTGGGAAAAGTTACTCATCCAGCTCATGCTGCATTTCAGCACTTCCAGAACACAGTACATAGAGATATTCTGATAATAGTGTTTATATCACTGCCAATAGAAAGTTTCCATATTTGTATGCTTAATGAAGTCATGTTTCAAAACAGAAACACTGAGAACTCTCTATAATAAATATTCATTAATATGCAAGGGAGACTAACATTAGAGTACGAACTCCTTTGAGTTCTGGGACAGTTTGGGAACACTCTCTAATTGGAGACACAAATAAGCAGCAAAGACAATCTGAAACAAGACAAAAGATGCCACAGCCTCTTTCAAGTGCATATTTGTGTGCATGTATTTTTAAATAATGATAGGTATTATGCTATTAGTTAAATATTAGTATTTGTTAATAGTTTAAATAATATGTATTCTTTAATATGGAAATTAGTCTTTGCCTGAAGTCACCAGATTATATATGTATTAATTGGTTTTACATAATTTTGTTTAAGGAAAGATAGTATACTATATATAATTCATCTTGAAGTATGGGTTTAGTTTCTCACAATTACTTTTTTAAGTTAAAAGAATTCTTTCTGTTAACATTTAAGGAGAAATTCCTTGAGCAAGGAAGGTCTTAATCTCTGTCTGTATCTGGTGTTCCTCTGAGAAAGACATCTAAGGAGCAAATCCATTGGCATAATTGTGCTTGGATGTGACCAGTTCCTGTGGAGATGTTCCTCCCACCCCAGGGTGAAATCCTGCCCATGGTCTGCATCCACCCTACAGGAAGTTTAAAACAATAGACCCCCTCCCCAATTTCTAAGTCTTCTAGTTGTCTGTCTAGTAATTATTTGTTCACTTCTCTCTCTTTTATGTTTTAAATTTCATTAACTGTTAACATAAATTATCCAGGCTGAATAAATGGCATTATACACAAAGTTTTTAGAAATATTTACATATAGTAAGTTCTCTATTTCTATTAAACACTGGTCAAACATTAATTAGAACTAAAATAAAACTTTGGCAGAAGACACTGAACTCTTAAAGAAGCTAAAAATGGAAATAGTGTGTATACTTAACATTGGGACTTTATTTACTAAGTATGATATTGTTTACCAAAAACAAATGGATGGTTAGTTGCATCACATGATCATTATAAAGTATAAGCTTAACTGGAATATTCTTCAGGCACTTATGTATGCTATCTTAACAGTTTTATTTATTACAACTTATATTATTGCTACTTCTACTATTACTATAATTAATATTATTATTAATACCAATACCACTACTACTTCTGTTACTATTGTTACTTCTTCTACTGCAACTGCTTATTCTATTATGGTTACTACTGCCTTTATTACTACCTCTTTTTCTCCTCCTCTTGTTTCTACCACTACTATTACTACTACTACTGCTACTACTAATAATAATACCATGGCTGCTATTCCTACTATTGCTATTGTTATTACTACTATTACTAGTGCTTGGTAACTTCTTACTATGCTACTGGGTTCATGACTCTTCATTTTGTATAAAATATATTATTATACCTTATAACAAACATATCATGTACCTATTCTTATTCCCACATTTCAAGATGAGAAAAGTAAAGCTAAGAGGGAATAGCAACATACCAAATTCACAGAAGACAGTAGGTTAGGGATCATGGACTCAAATCAAGGTGCATAAAATTCTACATGCTGTGTGCTTTTCACTATGTTCTACTGAATTTCATGGTCAGAGAAACTCACCTTCATCACCACCAGCCATCTTATGCTTCAATAGGCAAACCGGGAGATATAATTGTGGCAACATATATTCAATCTTCAGAGGAACACATTTTAAGTGTACAGTACAGCATGATTAACTACAAGCATAATGTTGAACAGCAGACCTCTAGAACTTTTTAACTTGCATGACTGAAACCTTATTGATACTGAACAGCAACCCTGCGTATAACCCATACACCTACATTCTACTCTGCTTCTGTGGTTGGACAACCTTCAATACCTCATGTCAGTGAAAGCATGAGGTATTTGTCCTTTGACTGGCTTATTTCACTTAATATGGTATCCTCAGGTTCATCTACGTCTTAGTAGATGACAAGATTTCTTTCTCTTTTACAGTTCAATAATATTCTATTGCATGTACGTATCACATTTCTTTATTCATTAGTCAGTAGATGTTTGGATTGTTTCTACCTCTTAGCTATTATGAATAATGCTTCAATGAACATAAAAATGAAAATATCTCTTTGAGATCTTTGTTTCTATTCCTTTTGGATAAATACCCATAAATATACTTGAGAGATAATATATTAGTTTTTATTTTAATTTTTTGAGGAAACTCCATAATGTTTATTATAGTCGCTGCACTATTTTATAGTTCCACTAATTGTGCATAAACATTCCTATTTCTCCACATCCTTGCCAATACTTGTTTCTTTCTGTGTTCTTGTTGCTGTTTTGTTTTATAATGGCCCACTTAACAGATGAGAGAAGATATCTTGATGTGGTTTTGATTTGGTTTTCATTGATTAGTGCTGTTGAGCATCTTTTCATGTACATGTTTTCCATGTGCATTTCTTCTTTTATGAATCACATATTAATAGAGTATAATACTATAAGCAAATATGTTAATAAATATTTAGCATGTATTCATATACATGGGCATGTCATGACTATACTACAATTATCAGTGACTTCCACAAATTGTCATAGAATTACCCCACTCTAATTAAAATTTTAATTATTTTTGGTTAGGTCTTGAAAAGGCTAGGTATATGTATAAATATATATAAAATAGTTAAATTTTTCACATTGGTTAGTTATATGAGGATGCACATAAAAGCATGCAATCATACAAGTCTTAAAAATTTGGAAACAGTTGAGGAGGAATAAAATTACTTTGTTGAAATTGACAAGATCTGTATTTGGACCTGGGGTAATATCTGATTAAACTGTTCTTTTATTTTAACAAACAATGTTTATTAATGATAGTTTAAATAATGTAATTTTTAACCTGGAGATTGATCGTTGCCTTACTCACTAATTAAAAAAATAATGCAGTGAACTTTAAACAGAAAATCATTTATATTTCAATAGACTGTGTATTTATAAACATAAGTCTTAAAAGACAAATTAAATCTAACAAATATCCAAACAAAGCAAAGCTTTTGGCTGAAACATGAGAATTTTTGTTAGAAGTTAGAAAAATACTTAAAATGCTGAGTATATCTGTCAGCCCAAGTATCCTACAATATGGAGACTCAAGAGAAATACGGACACAAAATGCTATGAAAATCCTCAAATTAAAACTTCAAAGCTCAGACAGGTGTAGGACTTCTGGTCAAGATGGAGGAATAGGTAGACAAATTGTGCCTCCTTGCACAACAAAAATAAGGACAATGACAATTTAGAAACAAGAAACAACCAGTACTGACAGAAAATTGAACTGTACGGAAGTCCGATAACCAAGGAGTTAAAGTAGTCACGCTCATCCAGACCAGTAAGAGGGGTGGAGTCCGGCAGCTGGGCAGAGAGGGGTAGTGGTAAAACAGAAGCTGGCTGACCTGGGCGTGCGAGGTGGCAGCTGGCATACCCAGCCAGGAGGTGGATTGTGGAGGGGTGCCATGCACAAGGCGGCTGCGGATGGGGTGGTCCCACATTTGTGCACAGATAAACCAGGCGAAACCGGGGAGCGAGACAGACTGCACAACCCAGGGTCCCAGTGTGAGGGAAATAAAGCCTCAAAACACCAATTGAAAACACCTGTGGGGGTTGAGGCAGTGGGAGAGACTCACAGTCTCACAGGAGAGTTCATTGGAGAGGCCCAGAGGGTCCTAGAATGTACACAAACCCACCCACCTGGGAATCAACACCAGAAGGGCCCAATTTGCTTGGGGGTAGCAGGAAAGTGACTGAAAGCTGGCAGAGAGAGGAGCAAACACCATTGTTCCCTCTTGGACCCCTGTCCCACATACAGTGTCATCACCCAGTGACTGGGATGTCCCACCCTGGTGAACACCTAAGGCTCCGCCCCTTACTATGTAACAGGTACATCAAGAGAAAAAAAAATGGCCCAGAAGAAAGAACAGATCAAAGCTTCAGAAAAAATATAACTAAGTGATGAAGAGATAGCCAACCTATCAGATTCACGGTTCAAAACACTGGTAATCAGGATGCTCAAAGAATTGGTTGAATATGGTCACAAATTATATTAAAAAAATGAAAGCTACACTAAGTGAAATAAAGGAAAATGTATAGGGAACCAATAGTGATGGGAAGGAAACTTGGACTCAAATCAATGGAGTGGACCAGAAGGAAGAAAGAAACATCCAATTAGAAAAGAATGAAGAAATAAGAATTCAAAAACATGAGGAGGGGCTTAGGAACCTCCAGGATATCTTTAAACATTCCAACATCTGAATTATAGGAGTACTGGAAGGGGAAGAGGAAGAACAACAAGGGGAAAAGTTATTTGAACAAATAATGAAGGAGAACTTCCCTAATCTGGCAAAGGAAATAGACTTCTAGGAAGTCCAAGTATCTCAGAGAGTCCCAAAGGAGTTGGACCTAAAGAAGCACACACCAAGGCACATCATAATTACATTAGTCAAGATTAAAGATAAGGAGAGAATCTTAAAAGTAGCAAGAGAAAAGAAGACAGTTACCTACAAAGGAATGCCCATAAGACTGTCAGCTAGTTTCTCAAAAGAGACCTTGCAGGCAGGAAGGGGCTGGAAAGAAGTATTCCAAGTCATAAAAGGCAAGGACCTACATCCAAGATTGCTCTATCCAGGAAAGCTTTCATTTACAATGGGAGAACAGACAAAGTGCTTCTTAGATAAAGTCAAGTTAAAGGAGTTCATCATCACCAAGCCCTTATTATATGAAATGTTAAAGGGACTTATCTAACAAAGAGAAGATAAAAAAACATGTATAGTAAAATGACAGCAAACTCACAATTATTAACAACCACACCTAAAACAAAAACAAAACCAAACTAAACAACTAGAAAAGGAACAGAATCACAGAAATGGAGATCACATGGAGGGTTATCAACAGGGGAGTGGGAGGAGGAGAGAGGGGGGAAAAGATACAGAGAATAAGTAGCATAGATGGTAGGTAGAAAATAGAGAGAGGGTAAGAATAGTATGGTAAATATAGATGCTAAAGAACTTATAAGTATGATCCATGGACACAAACTAAAAAGGGGGAATGTGGGTGGGAGGGGGTGTGCAGGGTCGAGGGGAGTGGAGGGGTAGGAATGGGACAACTGTAATATCATAATCAGTAAAATATATTTAAAAACTCAGGCAGGTGTAATTCAAGAAATTTCTAAGCTGTTATGGATGGTTAGACAGGGTATGGAATTAATACACATTTATAACTGACTCATTTATTATGAAATGTACTATCGGCACTTTCATACTTCTCCTCTGCAATATGTTTTATTCTTCTAGGCATCTGTGGGCCAAGAGCATATATGTCAGCCAAGAAAACTAATTTAATATTGCATTATTGTTTTTTGTACATATATCCTTATAGTTTCTAATAGAGTATATGTGCCTATGCAGGCCAATATCTGTGGATATTTATGCATCAAAAAGCAAATAGTTAATGCAGTGATGTTTAGTGTAACAAAAATGAATTTTGGATCAAGCAGACCTCAGTTTTAACTTCAGTTATGACACTTACTAGCTTCAACAAGCTTTTACCCCTCTGAGTCTCAGTGAACTGATACTTGTAATTAATAGCCTTACTTTTGGTCTTGCTATAAATAGTCAATGACATAGCATATAAAGCACTACATTTTCTCTGAGCACAGTAGAGCTTAATACAACTGTTGTAAATATGAAAATGAGATCGTTCAGCCTGGTTTCAGGAGTTGTAACCCTCACACCGTGGTGGGCTGTGTAAGAGCCAAGAGACCCACTTCATCTGGGTCTGTTCTGTCAAGAGGACGTGAGCTACTGAGGAGACAAAGCTTATCTCCCTGGCAGGAGTGCTGCTTCTGCCTCATCCATCTCTGGCCCCAATGC
This sequence comes from Glossophaga mutica, assembly GCA_039655065.1. Taxonomy (NCBI): domain Eukaryota; kingdom Metazoa; phylum Chordata; class Mammalia; order Chiroptera; family Phyllostomidae; genus Glossophaga; species Glossophaga mutica. The sequence continues at coordinate 85,197,585 of CM077304.1, forward strand.
TTGGTTGGTTAGTCAATGACGGGTAAGACTCCTCATGGTAGGGGCAACCTAAGCCAGACACAACCACTTGGGAGGCCCTCATGGAAGGACTCGGGGGGCTACAGCAAAAAGAATGTGATGGACCCTTGCCCCCTGGCTATTCTGACATAGTCCGAGTTCTCATTTCCGTCTGGGAGCTGTCTTCTGCTTCCTAATTGGCTTAAAGCCTGAAACTATGAGGGCCAGCGGTGCAGCCCTGTGCTGGCCAGGACGGGTCCCTGGGTGATCAGGCATAAGAAAGAATCCTTAAAGTCCTGTGAAACCTGCTTTGTTTGCTAAGAGTGCTCTCATTTAAATGATAAGGGTCCCAGGAGGAAATGAGTATGTCTCCCAAAGTTTGGCAACCCCCTTTCCTGACAGACACTGACTCAGATTAAGCCCTCAGATTTCTTTGAAATGTTAACCGATTGTTTGATCCTTGCCGCCTGACATACCTGTATTCCTGTGTATTTGAACCCAATAAAAGCCTAGTGAGGAAGGGGTTCTGGGTCATTTTCCTCTGAGAGTTTGTCCACCTCTCTCCTCCCCAAGAAGATCATGTCTTGGTAGTTTTATTTTCATCCATGACGAACGGGGGGTTCTGCGGGCGGTGCCCCCTGCACTAAGTATTAACTAAATTATTCTAATGTGTTATGTTAGAAAAAAGTAAATGTTAATAGTCTGAATATATTTACACTTTACTATTTAAATTGCTCTACTGAGATGTACTTAAGAATCAATAACAAATTTATTAAAATGTTTTATTTTATTCTATTTACTTATTTAACTTTTATCGCTTTTTATAAATTGCAACAATAGTACTACCATATATAATCATGGTAATTAAAAATACAGAGATCTATAAAGAAAAATTTAAATTTTATTCTCTATTCCTCTCAATAGTCTTTTTATTTTGTTTTTAAATTTTTTTAAAGATTTTATTTATTTATTTTTAAAAATATCAATGTGTGGTTGCCTCTTTTGTGTCCCCTACTGGGGACTTGGCCTGAAATCCAGACATGTGCCCTGACTGGGAATCGAACCAGCAACCCTTTGGTTTGCAGGCTGGTGCTCAAGCCACTGAGCCATACCAGCCAGGGCCCTCTCAATGATCTTGAACTAACTAGAGTTCATTTACATTTCTTCTTGTTTAGGCAAATATTAAACATAATTGTATGCTAATTTCTTTTTCTTTTTTCTTTTTGTAAATAACGAGAGCATGTTATGTATGTTATTCTCTAATTTCTTTTCAATCTAGGTTAACCTAAGTATTTAGCTCATTTGTTCTAATTACTACATAACATTCCATTTTATGCACATTTTATAATTTAGTTAACCATATCTCTATTCTCTATTTATGGATTTTTTATTTATGTATTTATCATAAAGAAATATTGATTACATAGCAAACATAATATAAACAGTAAGTGTGAAAGTCAAAAACATAGGAATTTAGTCATAAACATGAACTGAAATCATTACATTTCAGTTATATCTTATAGACTCATACTTTAAGGTTACATTTAGTATTCAATGTAATCTTATTATAATGGGGTGTAGTCAGAGCCCCCCAAAGAGAGGTTTGTAATGGGGTCCAGGAAATATAAAAATACAGGATATTCCCCCTCCATGAGTCTGGACTGGGGGATGGGACAGATGGAGCAGAGTCATTGAGAGTTATTTTGCTTATCAACAGTTGGCCAGCTTCATACCTGATATGCAAAAATGGTTATTTTACATATCTATAACAGTTGGCTAGCTTCATAGATATGTTAAGTAGCTGTGGCCCTGCTTTGAGCCAGGGGATGGGAGTGACTTAGGCCCATGACATAACTGGGAGGCAGCTCACCCTGGTTATAGCGCCTGCGTGAGAGCTTGGAGATAGTTTGCTAAATGTCTTGGGTCCACACCTGCCCAGACGTACTATGGCAGCCCAGAAGGGCTGGAAAAATATGGGAGTGCTGGCAGGTGTAGCTGATTGTGGGAGGAGTTGGAAATGGGGTTGCAGAGGAACCCTGGGATTTAAACCCAGGTGCGACAGCCCTGTGGGTTGGGACCACATGGTTTTGGGGCTCCCTTTACCACATGGCCTAGGAAGGAGGAGAGACCATGCGGGACTAGGGATGGGGATAATGTAAGACATTGCAGGGAAGGAAGGGTGAAAAGACTCCTCACTGGTGGGCCATGAGAAGGTGCCACATGGTTTTGGATTAAGAACTGGAGATCGCAGTGACACAGCTGATGGTGTTGGGAACCACCAGAAGCCTGCCAGCAGAGCACAGATTACTGGGAAGAACCAGGAGGTACCTGAGCCACGCACTTCTATTTTTTCCTGAGATACGGTACCCCTGACTGGCCTGACTAGGCAAAATGGGGAATGAAAGACTGTGTTTGCGGGCGTTATAAGGGACTTTGAGTATTTAATTGCAACACTCTGCCATTACTCTAAACCTGTATATCTTTTGAATAAATAGTTCCTTCCCTTTTCACTTAACTCTGGCATTGAGATACATAATTCCAATTCCCTGGTGGCAGGCGAAGAATTCGCAGTGACAGAGGGACCTTGTAACCCCAGGGTCCATTCTGTAACATTATGACTTGAGAAAAATTACCAGTTTATATATTCTGTGTACTGAATTTACAAAGACAAAGTATCTTGAAAGAGTCTGAAGAAATAAATTGTCAGCAAGACATTATCGACATAGAAAAAGCCATAATTTCATAAATGGTATCAATAATAAATTTAAGACAAGTTAATTGCAAAAAAGAAAGTATTGATTAGATCTCTAGAACATAACTTGGATTTGCCTTTGCCACTACTAAATGTGTAATGAGTTGCCTGTCAATAAGTAAATAAGCAACCTAATTCCAACGGGACTCCTCCTGAGGTATCTCAGCCATGCCTGTTGGATTAGCTCATAGCATATTTGAGCTGTGGTAAAGTACTACTAAAATTACTCCTCAATTTGTGTGCCTTTCTCTGAGAAAAACAACAAAAATTATTCCACTTGTTTGTGGAAGTGGAGTGGGGTAGGGTAAGGAATTGTACACTAACCCCGGCACATCAATCAAGGCAATTGATAGAGACTTTGCCACCATGAGGAGAAAAAAATGAGTATTGAGGTATTATCTTTCCTTTCCTCCTCTTTTAAGATCTTTTAGTTCTTTGTCTCCTTGCACTACTCATTCTCTTCCTCTGCAGCAGCTGGTTTTTTTTTTTTTTTTTCCTTTCTTTCTTCCTGATTTTGTTTGTCCTACTTAGGATTACTCCTGTGTAGGAGAACTTACATGTATTTCACTATTTCTGTCTTTAGGCAGGGTGTCAAAGTCCTTTTCACCAGGGGCCACATAAGCCTTGCAGTTCCCTTCAAAGGGTCAAATGTAATTTTAAGGCTATATAAATATAACTACTCCTTAACTAGGGGCAAGGAGCTCCAAGCTGCCGCCAGATAGAAACAAGGTGCTGGGCTGGATAAAGCAAGGTGGAGGGCTAGATTTGGCCCGGAGGTCTTGTGTTTGCCACCTGTGCTTTAGTGTGTCAGGGAATGGCTGACTCAGAAGTGAAGTTAATTAAATTAGCAAGTGAATTATCTGCTCCTGAAGCAGGATGAATTCCCAGGAGGATCCTCTAGATGTCTGACCTGTGTACTTACTCCACAACTGTGCCATTTATACACTCTGCCTAAGAGCACACAATTTCAGGCTGGCATTTACCTTTTAAAACCATGCATTTTCATTCACAACACTCATTTGCTGATCAAAGTTCTTTTCCTTCTGAGATGCACAACAGTAAAAAAGCTGTTTTGTCATGAGTCTGTCATTGCTCTTAAAATACTATTGGATAGAATGGAGGAAAGCATTTCAAATCAGATCATGGAATAGCTCACATAAAACAGCAGCTGTTTTTGACTCATTTCACAATAATATGTAAATAAAACAGCTCTAGCAGCTGGAAGAACAAAACAGTCTCTGATAACACTAATTATTTATTATGACTGCTTTGATGTAGCATTTATATGAACACAAGTTATATTCTTAAAAGCCAGAAGGAAATTAAAAGTAAACAAAAGAATTGCACTCCTGACCGACTTCTTTGCCTCGAGGTTACTATAATCGGCAGCTGCTGGATCCCTTTCAGAGTCTTTCAGTTCCTGGGTCCTGCCTTCTCTATGAGATGTGCACAGAATTACCAGGATGTTTAAAACAACAAGACATAGAGAAAATGTCATTGTTTTTCTTTCAGTAGAAATAAAATCAAACAGGCAAAACAAACCAAACATTAAAGCACATCAATTATGAAATTACCTTACCTCCAATCCACATTCCTTGAGTTTCATAAATTAATAAAAGATTTTCCCAAATATTCCCCTTTTGAATGCCTTTAAGGTAAACATTCTTTAATATTGGGACATAAATGAAAAATACAGTGAGATCCTAGTACACCGAGGGGAGACTCCCCAAAAATGGAATTTAATTATAAAAATATTGTGTTTATTTTTCCATGTTTAAACTTCAGTCATCTTCAAAGAAGTACTCTCCATTTGATGCAATACACCTATCAAGACATTTTCCTACTGCTCAGAACAGTTTTGACGTGGTTAATTTTGAAGCCTTTTAGTGCTTTGCTGTGTTTTGTTTCACCTATTCTGCATAACCTAAATGTTTCCCTTTAAGGACTTTCTTCACCCAGGGAAACAAACAAACAAAAAAAGTCACTTGGAGCAAGATGGATGAAAATGGAGGGTGAGGAATGGTGATCATGCCACTTTTGGTCAAAACCTGCTTAACACTCAATGTGGTATGGGCAGGTGTGCTTGGAAATTACCCATCATGAAATGGGCGTTGAGTCCTGGCTGGTATGGTTCAGAGGATTGAGTGTCAGCCTGAGAACCAAAGGGTCACCAGTTCATTCCCAGTCTGGTTACATGCCTAGGTTGTGGGCCAGGTCCCCAGTACCGGGTGCATGGGAGGCAAGCACACATTGAAGTTTCTCTCCCTCTCTTTTTCCCTTTCTTTCCTTCTGTCTAAAAATAAATAAATAAAATCTTTATTAAGAAATAGGTGTTGAATCTTCAAAAATTATTCATAGAACCCAAACACAGCCTCTCAGAACAACACCAGCTGGTTCACTAAATACAGATGGATTCCTAGAACACTCACGTAATGGGGGAAGCCTGTACTATAAGAGGCTCATCTTTCAGAAGATAATTCATTTTTGGGGGGGTCCCCCCAATAGGAAAAATATGCTCACCTATTTCCTTGGGGTGAAATCCTTACAATTGAAAACTCCAAATATGGGAACAAGGTATCACAGTTTCTGCCTCTTACATAGAGAAAACACACATAATTTTTTTAGAAAATGGTTGATTGAAGAAGAGAGAAGAAGAAAAATGGTTGATTGAAGAAGAGAGACAGTTACTAATGGCTTGGGATGATATGTGCCTCATATATTCTGTTTCATATTAGTATGTATGTCTAAAGTTGGACTGAAGATCCAGTAATTATTCTTATTTTCCACAGTGGCAGTTGATTTATTGAAATGGGCTTAATGGACAGTTGGACATTTTAGAGAAGTGGAAAGTTATTCTCCCCCTTTTCTTGTGAAATAGGTATTTAAAAAGAACTGGAATTCTTCCTGTGACTTCATTAAGCAGAGCATTAGGATTGTAAAAGAAGTGTCTCCAAGAATTTGAGAGCTGTGATATTTGTACAGACAGGCAAACCATAGGGAGAAACTGTGGTTTCCCCAAGGATAAATGGAGTTGGAGGTGGGGGCAGATTCCTGGATCAGCACTATCAAACTAGATGCTCTAGAAAGGGAGAGTGGGCATGAGAGGAAAGGTTAGAAATACAGACAGGATAATTGCAGAGATGGAAAGAAAACCCAAAGTGATTTCCTCATGGTTCTTGAATACCCCTTCCAGGCTTTTCATTCTTTTGTTGTTGCTTTTTATGTTAGCATTTCTTCCTCCCCTATTTTTCTCATATTTTCACTTGTGTCTGAAATACATTTCTCTTATTCCTGAAATGCACAACTTTCACCATTCCTCTGGCACTATTGACATTTCGGTCCTAATGATTCTTTGTCATGGGTGCTGTTCTGTGCATTGTAGAGTGTTTTGCAGCATTCCCAGTCTCCACCAACTGGAAACCAGTAGTAACCCTCCTGCCCCCTGCCCCCGTGTCATGGTGACCCCAAATGACTCTAACCCTTGCCAAATGTCCCCTGGGGTTGGGTGCAACTTATTCTGATTGAGAGACACTGTTCTATATAACTTACTGCCTCTAGCATTGCTTTGTAATTTAATACATGCTGACTTCAACTGAATTCTGTAGACATGTATTGATTGGTTCCTGAGTTAGTTGCTGGGGCTGCGAAAAGCAATTCCAACTTGTTCCCAGTATTGGAATGGGTTGTTAAGTATCTTTGCATATGTATACCTTAAAGTTCTTAAAGGAAAATAATTAATGAAGATAGCAGACCTTTATTGAGCTTTTTGTATTCAGCTCTTCTCTAAGTGCTTTTACATGTATTAACTCATTTAATTCTTGTAACAGCCTGAGGGGGCCAAACCATTACTATCTTATATTCTCTAGTCTTCATCTTCTTTTTTCAGCAGATTACATGGTATTTTGTTTATTACTCAGTGAATATTTATTTATTGATTGATGGGAAAAAAGTCTTTCTACCTGAAAATCCACTATTTTTTGACTTGTTTGCATGTGTTTGCGTAAAAAAAAAAAAGTTTCCTTATCATCCTTTCCCATTTCATGAAGGAATCATAGCACTTAAAATCACCCTTAGGAATGTATGATAGACTATTTGTAAACTATTTTTAGGCTTTGGAAAAGAAAAACACTTATCTAGAAAACTTTATGCCTGTGTTTTTGTCCAAATTCAGAAAGTTCTTTACTGGCAATAAAAAAAAGTTCCTGCAAATTTGTGTAGTTATAGTATCCTCCCCAATTGCTTTCTTTTGTCACATCAAGTCAGATTCACTGCTTTTTCATTTATTCATCCTTTCCAAAATAGACATCTCATAACTTTGAAATGAAGAAGGCACAAGTTTACAGATGTGCAGAGAATGTAGCCAAAATGTTACAACTGAAAGAGATGCACAGGCTGAGATTGAAGTTGAAGCAAGCGGGGTAGACGAAGGTCTGACTACCGCCAGGGGACCCGATAGAGGGTAGTGCTGCTGCTGCCTGGAAGCCCTGTTATCTGTGTGAGCTCAGAGGTCAAACAGAGATAAGAAATGCAGTAGCTGTGCTGGGAGAGGGAGTGGCTCCTAAACAAAGTTAGCACTTTGACTCACCACTTTACTGGTGTTTTGAGACAGGGCAGTAGCTATGTAGTATTTAAATGGATCCTAATTATAATTGCCTTGATATTTGCCTGGTAAATAACCCCTTGAAATGTGGGAGGGTATTTCTTCTCTGCACAAGACTGACCAAAATGTTTTTCAAAAATGTATGCCTCATTGCACTGATTCTACCACATGGTTTGAATTATGCTGGCTTAATATTCAGGTGAGTGGGAGCAGATATATCTATTAATTATGCAGTGGAAGCTTTTCCCTCCAAATATGTTTATAGTGTATCTGTAAAAATTCAAGTATCTGTGGATATCTGGGTTCCAACCCAGACCTACAGAATCACCATTTCTAGAGGAGAGGCTTAGTAAAAATTAAAAGCAAATATACAATCTTATTTGTTTATGAGATATCAAGGTGTTGACAGGAGACACCTGGTTCTTGCTGACACAGTAAAGAATTACAGGTCAGCACATCTATTAGTGTGCAAGCAGGGTTTATTAGTGATCTGTTCCCATGGAAGAGAACAGAACTACCTGAGAGATGTGGGGGCGTGCATGGATGAAAAGCATAGGTTCAGGACAAAGCAGGCAATGAAAGTAAGGGCCTGAAGAAGGCTGGGGTGGCAAACCTCCTGGTGGTCAGAGGCCTGGCACCCTGAGGCCAGGAGGCAAGAAATTGGAGAAAGCCAAGAGCAAATGTCCTTTGTCCTGAGGACTTACACAGTTGCTGGATGGGGGTGAAAAATCACATATTAATTGACTGGTAAAGTGGTGTTAGATTTCTTGGAGGGCTGTGACTACCCAAACTTAAGGATGCTTGGGGGTCTCTGTTAGCTTGAATCCTTATCTTGTTCCGGACCACGTTTGCTCATCTTGTTGTAAAGCAAATATGTGACAGGAGGCAGTTAATTAAACTTGGGGCCGGTACCCAAAGTTATTTATGGGCTTCTTCTTTGGGCACTGTGGACCCTCTCACCTTTCGGGCCTTGGGATGAAAGCATAATTTCAAAGGCTTTATTTCCCAGATAGGGGAGATGATACATAAAATTTCAAGGACTTTCCTCTTCCCGAGCTGACGCAGTGTTTCCTGTGATGTTGGAATACCTGGACATGTCTCCCCTCTATTCCCCACCTTGGCTTGCTATTCATTCTACCTAAGTGCTAAAAGGTGTTTTCTGGCAACCAGGATGCTAGACACTGGCCAGTAACAGCAGCACAGTCTCCGAGTCCTTCCTCTGCTATCTCCTGCCTCAAAGGTGATTCTTATAACTATTTTTTAAAAACTATTAATGGAAGTAGAACTATATGTAAAATCTTATGAATGTATATAGAATGTTTTAATCCCTGCTCTTACCTACTCATTACTGAAGACTATCTCAGAGGTTAGCCTTACTATACAACAATGCTATAAAAAAGATTATACTACTACATATGTTACACATAAGTGCAATACATGCTATGTTACACACATCACCTATTATACATATATGCAACATATATATTACATATTATATATTTCTATATTATATGTTAAAGAGAGAGGAATACAGTGGTAGCTTTTAGCTTAATGTAAAATTAATATTTTATTACAAGAAATGAGATTAAAAGAACCTTTGAGCATAGACCTTGAAATCAGGAAAGCATGGGTTTAAATTTTGTTCCATTCACTTATAGACTGGTGTTGTTGTTTTTGTTATTATTATTTTGTTTTAGTCCAAAGAAACAGTAACAAAATGTTTTGATAATATCTATTCATATCTAATATCCTGACAACTTGGATATCCGAATAACCTCTATGCCCTGCAACCTCATTTAGCAAATGGAGAAAGTAAGAAGGATGAGAAGGAAGAAGAGGAAAATTAAGATTAAAAGACCTCTTTTAGCTTGCTTTGTTTGACTTGACATAAAGGGATAGAATACAGAGCAGAGAAGGCCACAGAAACTCTGGCACAGGATATGGCCACAGAATTCACAGAAGGCACCAACAGGCAATATGTTTATCAAAGGATGTTCAGACTCATTACAAAAGAAGGAAATGCAACTCAAAACAATAAAGACAACATTTCATAATCAGTTGACTGGCAAAAATTTAAAGTTTGACTTCTGGTGGGATAGCATATTGATATCACCACTTTAGAGAGCAATTTAGCAATTGAAGTGTGTGTCCTTCCCAGAAATTCCACTCCTTTTTATATACCCTAAAACATCGCTTCTCAAAGTCTAATGTGTTTCTGAATTACCTAGGGATATTGTTCCAAAGCAGAAATGCAGTTTCTATTTATAAAGTCTGAACTGGGGCCGTGTCTGCATTTCTAACAAGCACCCAGTTGAAGCAATGCTGCTAGCACATGGACAAGCCAGCTGAGATGATCTCTTGTTCATGCAGAATGGAAGTTGCACAAGAAAGCTTATTACAATATTAATTATAAGAGCAAAAAATTGGAATTACACACAAGTAATAAAGAGTTGAGAACATGTATGTTAAACATTAAACATACATAAGAATAATATCCTCCAACTTCAGGACAATGGTTATCGTTAGAGAGTGAGAGAAAAAAAATTAATTGAAGAGAGAGAATATAGTAAGTTGTAATTGTATGCGAAGTAAGTACATATATATTTTATAGATATAATTTATATATACATACCTATTATATATGCACATGTATGTGTATATATATTATATATGCACATGTATGTGTATATATTTTTAATAAAGAAATATGAAATAAAATATTAGCTAGATGGTGAGTACATGGAATTTTGATATGTGGAGTTTTCTTAACTGTTTTTATATGCCTTAAGATTGTGTACAATTTAAACAGAAAATAAATAAATCAGAAAGACCTTACTCATCCAAAACAGTGGCTGTGGCATTTTATTTAGTAATGTTAATTCTTTAAATATGTAGTCTATTTTTTAGCTTTCAGAGCTTTCGAATACCTATTTTATATAACTGCCATTTTAACTATTTAATGTAGGCAGATGATACATCCTTTTAGAGTCCTTTACAAATGAAAAATCTGAATTCTGTCCAAATTCACAAAGGTAGTAAGTAAGGTCAGGATTTTATTCCAAGTGAACGTCTCTGCAGGTCTGTTATAGCACTTTGCATTTTCTTCCTTACAAGTGGTTGTCTTCCAACTGACAAATATTGCAAAATCAATGATATGATATGTCCATTAGATAAACACATTTTCAGGGAAAGAAACAAGGGCCAATGTGAATTAACTTCTCTCTTCCTACTTTCTCATACAATGATAAGCAGAGTGATAGGATTCTTCAGTAAGAAGATGCATAGCCCTGTGTAGTCCACACATTGATAAGTGGTTTATCAAAGAGAGGCCAAATGTGGGAAAGTGGTAGCTTACCTCCATTGGCACAAAGGCCAATATACCTTATTCTTAGTCCTTGAGGACCTAAAAATATGCTTGAATAGCAGTATGAGGTTCTTTCATCTGAGAGGTAGTGTGATAGTGTGATATTGTAGAGAGAGCTACAGAATGTGCCATCCTGATCTTGGCTTCAAAATCCAGTTTTAACACTTACTTGCTGCTTGGTCTTCAGGAAGTCATCTACTATTTTAGTAACCTAAGAGACACATTTGCAAAATTCTCTACACTGAAATATTTAGAAGAAAAGCAAGGAAACACTATTGAAAAGCAAGAAAATTTTATAGCAGAGAAGATAATTTAAAGTAAAAATAAAGAGTAAGGTACAAAATGCTTCTCTTGCCTACATTAGCATAGCTTATTTAGCATAGTGCTGCCAAAACAACCCTAACTGGATACTTTTCTACAAATTATACGTAAAATCATGGTGCATTAAAAAAGATACAGCTGCCTTTCACTCACATTTAATCCATCATATAAACTGGATAAAGCTATGCTAGGCAAGGCATTGCTGGAAACAAAAATTAGAGCTAGTGGGTGTCCAAGGCAAACTGGGACTAGTTACAAGAGAAAGATGACCTTTTTGTTGAACCCTATCTCTTTGGATAGAGTCTTATCTATTCCCTGTTAATATACTTAAGTGTTTCTAAAGGTTGGAGAGAGGGAAGAATGTCTACTGGGAAGAATTATCTGCTTAATATTTTCACTATAAATCTATTTAAAGTGTATTTCTCTAGGTGCATAAAAAGCGAGATCAAGGTTATGAAAAGTCTCCCTCCCTCTCTTTTATATCATAGCCATTAAAAACAACAAAAGCAGACACAGAAAGAAAACAGAGTAATAAGTGCACCCCTGTGTTCACTGCAGCATTATTTACAATAACCAAGATTTGGAAGCAGCTCAAATGTCCATCAGTAGATGATGAGTGAATTTAAAAAAGTTATGGTAAATTTACACAATGGAATAATACTCAGCCATGAAAAGAAGGAAATCTAACCTTTTTTTATCTTATTGATTATACTATTAGAGTTGTCCTAGTTTTTTCCTCTTCTCCCTTCTCTACCCAGTAACCCCAACTACCTCTAGAGATACCCCCTCCTTTGTCCATGTTCATGCTTCATGCATATAAGTTCTTTGCCCCCCTGCCTGTTTTGTAACTACCAGTTCATACTTCTTAATCCTTTCACCTATTCCTCCATTCCCTCAGGCATCCCACCCAATGAGCCACCAGCCCACTGATCTCCATATCTATGATTCTGTTTCTGTGCTGCTTATTTACTTAGTTTGATTTTTAGATTCAGTTGTTGATATTTATGTACTTATTGCCATTTTAATGTACATAGGTTTGATCTTCCACTTTTTCTTAAATAAGTCCCTTTAACATTTCATATAATAATGGTGTGATGATAATGAACTCCTTTAGCTTTACCTTGTCTGAGAAGCATTTTATCTGCCTTTGATTCTAAATGGTAGCTTTGCTGGGTAGGGCAATCTCGTCTGTAGGTCCCTGCTTTTCGTCACTTTAAACACTCTTGCCAATCCCTTCTAGCCTGCAAAGTTTCTTTTGGGAAATCAGCTGACAGTCTTGTGGGAACTCCTCCATAGGTAATTTTTTGTTTTTCTCTTGCTGCTTTTAAGATTCTCTCTTTATATATAACCTTTGGCATTTTAATTGTGATGTGTCTTAAAGTGGGCCTCTTTGCATCCATCCTGTTTGGGACTTGCTGTGCTTCCTGGACTTGCATGTCTATTTCACCAAATTATGGAAGTTTTCCTTCATTATTTTTTCAAATAGATTTCCAATTCCTTGTTTCTTCTCTTCTCCTTTGACACACCTATGATGCAATTGTTGGCATGTTAGAAGTTGTCTTAAAGGCTCCTTACAATACTCTCAACTTTTTGGATTCCGTTTTTTTTTTTCCCCCCTCTACTGCTTGGATGCCTTTTGCTTTCTTATGTTCCAAATCATTGATTTGATTCTTGGCTTCATCCACTCTGTTGTTGATTCCCTATAAACTGTTCTTTATTTCAATTAGGGTCTTCTTCATTTTTGATTACATCATTTTTATGTTGTTGAAGTACCCACTGGTTTTCTTGAGCATCCTTATAACCAGTGTTTTGAACTCTGCATCTGATAGATTGCTCATCTCCATTTTGTTTGTCTTTTTCCTGAGTTTTGTTCTTTTCTTTTCTTTGGGCCATATTTATTTATCTCCTCATTTTGGCAGCTCCCCTGTGTTTGTATTAGGTAGAGTTGCTTTGACTCTGTGTCTTGGTGGCATGTAAATCTTACCTTCTGTGACAACATGGATGGACCTGTTGAGTATTATGCTCAGTGAAATAAGCCAGTCCCAGAAAGACAAATACCATATGATCTCACTTATATGTGGAATCTAACGAACAAAATGAACTGACAAACAAAATAGAAACAGATTTATAGGTATAGAGAGCAGGCTGACAGCTGTCAGAGGAAAGAGGGGTTGGGGGCTGGGTGAAAAAGTTGAAGGGACTAAGCAAAAAAGAGAAACCCATAGACAGACAACAGTATGGTGATTCCCAGAGAGAAAGGGGTATGGGTGGAGGTAGAATAGGGTAAGAAAAGGATAAATGGTGATGGAAGTTGACTCGACTTGGGATGGTGAACACATAATACAGTACACAGATGATATTTTATAGAATTGTACACTTTAACTCTATATAATTTTATTAACTGATGTCACCCTATTAAATTAAATAAAAGTAAAGAAATAAACAAATAGAGAAATAGGCATAGAAGCAGAGGACTAATTTAAGTTTTGAGCATCTCCCAATAAAACAATACCAGAAGTTTTGCTGACTGTCAAAGGTCTGTCACTTTTTTGTTTTTCCTTTCTTCCACACAGTGCATGCTTATGGTGAACCAGCTGAACCAGACTTTGCTAATGTAATGCTACTTAAAACAAGGTACACATGTGAAATCTGTCTCAGAGTTCTCTAACCCGTGGTGGTAGTACAATAGTTGTGTTTATTCCCTGGTATATGACTTTTCCAGAATGATTTGCCAGGTTCATGGACAGCCTCTCTATGCTTGACTTCACCTTCAGTACCACCCTTAACCATATAGGACTCCATGTATACTCAATGGGCCAATGTCTTTTGGAACTTGCACTATGAATAGGGAGAATGAATGCAAAGGCTCCATCCTTTTTACCCTTTGTACAAAAATTTATAAAATTCTCAGACCAGCTTAAACTAGTAAATGAAAATTTCTTTATTGAAAAAAAACTAGTTTAATTTCAGAATTCATGTGACTCAAAGGGCAAAGGTATCCAAATTTTAGCTAATTTGGCTGTTCTGAAGTCACCTATAAAGAAGGAATCTTTATGGTGAAATTTATGGGGAAAGGGGATCCCATATGGAATCTTCCCTTTGCATTAACCTGAGTGTCTAACTTGCAGATTAATATTGATTCTTCAAGTATCCTCTTTCCAAGTTTTTCTCTCTGAAAATTTTGCCCTCGCACCACAAAAACTTTATCATTCTCAAGTAGATACAATGATTTTTGCCACCTTTCTGCAGCTCACATACAATTTAAAGGCATGAATCAAGTAATATCAGACTTCAATTGAAGTGAAAACAGTGGGGAAAGATATATTCTATACTTTTTTTTTTTTTTTTTTTTTAGTTTTTCCATTTGTGTAGATTACTTTAACCTAAGCATTCTTAAACTTTAGTGTGGACCAGTCACATTGAGGACTTGCTATAAATACATTTGCTAAGCTCAGTCCCATAGTTTCCGATTCAGTAGGTCTAGGTTGAAGGTCAAGAACTTGAATTTCTGACTAGTTCCAGGAGATGCTGGTAGCACTGGACTCTAAAACACACTTGGAGAACTGCTGCTTTAATATAAGTATACATACTGAAGGCAGTTTGTGTACTGATTGAGAACTCAGACAGTCTGTTTAAATTCTACTTTCCTTATTAATTTTTCAGCTAAGTGACACTGGCCAAGTTACTGACATTTCTCTGTTTCAGTTCCCTATCTCTAAAAGGGAGAAATAAAAGTGTTTACTGCAAAGATTATTAGAAAGATTAAATGAGATAATAGGTGTAAGCACTTAGAACAATATAGTCCCAACCAATACAGAAGTGAAAATCCATTTTCAAGAAGTAGGGCATTTTGACAGGACTTCTGGCCAAGATGGAGGCATGGGTAGACACACTGTGCCTCCTCGTACAACCAAAGAAGAGCAACAACAAATTTAAAAACAAAGAACAATCAGAACTGACAGAAAATTGAACTATATGGAAGCACGACAACCAAGGATTTAGAGAAGAAATACTCACCCAGACCTGTAGGAGGGGTGGAGATGGGCAGCCAGGTAGAGAGGACTGGCAGCAAGGCTGCAGCTGGTGGTTAGGGTGGTGGCTGGCTGACTGGGCAGTCCCACATCTGCATGCAGATAAACTTGGAGGAACAAGTAGGGAGCGAGTCAGACCTTACCACCCAGGGTTCCAGCCCAGGGAAATAAAACCTCAAACCTCTGAATGAAAACACCTGTAGGGGTTGCGATGGCAGGAGAAACTCCCAGCCAAACAGGAGAGTTCATTGGAGAGACCCACAGGGTCCTAGAATGTACACAAATCCACCCACCTGGGAATCAGCATCAGAAGGGCCCAATTTGCTTGTGGGTAGTGGGGGAAGTGACTAAAATCCTGCAGAGAGAGGAGCAAGCAGCACTGTTCCCTCTCAGACCCCTCCTCCACATACAGCATCATAGTGCAGTGATATAGGTTGTCTCACTCTGGTGAATACTTAAGGCTCCACCCCTTACTATGTAATAGGTGTGCCGAGACCAAAAAAAAAAAAAAAAAAAGGCCCAAATGAAAGAACAGATCAAAGCTCCAGAAAAAATGAAACTAAGAGACAAAGAGATAGCCAACCTATCAGATGCACAGTTCAAAACACTGGTAATCAGGATGCTCACAGAATTGGTTGAATATGGTCACAAATTAGATGAAAAAATGAAGGCTATGCTAAGCAAAATAAAGGAAAATATACAGGGAACCAACAGTGAAGGGAAGGAAACTGGGACTCAGATGAATGGTGTGGAACATTAGGAAGAAAGAAACATTCAACCAGAATAGAAACAAGAATTTAAAAAAATGAGGAGAGGCTTAGGACATCTTTAAATGTTCCAACATCCAAATCATGGGGGTGCCACAAGGAGAAGAGGAAGAGCAACAAGTGGAAAACTTATTTGAACAAATAATAAAGGAGAACTTCCCCAATCTGGCAAAGGAAATAGACTTCCAGGAAGTCCAGGAAGCTCAGAGAGTCCCAAAGAAGTTTGACCCAACGAGGACCACACCAAGGCATATCATAATTACATTAGCCAAGATTAAGATAAGGAGAGAATCTTAAAAGCAGCAAGAGGAAAGGATACAGTTACCTAAAAAGGAATGCCTTTAAGACTATCAGCTAATTTCTCAAAAACAAACAAACAAACAAACAAACAAACAAACAAAAAACTTGCAGGCAGGAAGGGGCTGGAAAGAAGTATTCAAAGTCATGAAAGTAAGGACCTACATCCAAGAAGACTATCCAGCAAAGCTTTTATTTGGAATGGAAGGGCAGATAAAGTGCTTCTCAGATAAGGTCAAGTTCAAGGAGTTCATCATCACCAAGCCCTTGCTATACGAAATGTTAAATATTTTTTATCTTCTAAGAAAAAGAAGATAAAAAATATGGACAGTAAAATGACAACAAACTCACAGTTATTAATTAACGACTCAACCTGAACAAAAACAAACTAAGCAAACAACTAGAGCAGGAACAGAATCACAGAAAGGGAGATCACATGGAGGGTTATCAGTAGGGGAGTGGGAGGGAGAGAGAAGGGGAAAAGGTACAGAAAATAAGCAGTATAAATGGTAGGTAGAAAATAGACAGAGGGAGGTTAAGAATAGTATGGGAAATGTAGAAGCCAAAGAATTTATAACACATGGACATGAACTAAAGGGGGGGAATGTGGGTGGGGGGAGTATGCAGGGTGGAGAAGAAGAAAGGGGAGAAAACAAATGTAGGTTTACAACTATAATAGCATAAGTAATAAAATATATTAAAAAACAAAAAAACAAATGTAGGTTTACAGTTGTTCATACAGAAAGTAATGCAATAATTAATAAATAATAATACAAGAAAAAAAGAAGTAGGACATTTCTCCTGCCCTTCAAAATGTGTTATATTCATTGATTGATTGATTATCACCTAGTCTACCATGGGGGCTTCCATCTACATGCAAGGGCAATATTGGTTTTATTTTAGAAAAAAAATTCAAGCTTATAGAGTACTGTAAAGACTGATGCAGCAGAGTAAAAAATGCGGAGGTCATATAGCTTTGTAAATATTAGCATTTGGCCATATTTACCCAAAGGAAGCTGCTCTCACTTTAGTGTTTATCACCATCATGCATAATTTATCTCATTATTATACATGTACATATATATGAACATTATATGTTAATGTTTTACATATTTTACACACATATAAATACTACTAAACTATGCAAAGATATAATGTACTGAACTTTGTTATTCACAAAATACTACAATATGTTTTTGATATTTATCCATGCTATTAAATATAATTGTAATTTACTACCTTTTAGGAAAGTGACCATTCTCTCATCTATTTCATTTTAGTTTATGGGATTTTATTTTTTTCAAATAATTGCAAAAAAATTCAAGAAACATTCTCTCTCTCTCTCTCTCCCCACTCTCTATTTTTCTCCCCCTCCTCCTCTCTATATATGTATATAAATATATATATATCCAGAATTTGTATGTATAGATTATAACTGCTAAATTGAATACACATGTACACATATCTTCTAGTTTACTAGATTATGATAGATTGCTCTTCAAAGTAGTTGATTCTATTTTTACTCATACCAGCAGTATACAGAAAGGTTCCCCCAAAACCCCAAAATTTATTTATAATAAATTGTGTATTCTTACATGTTTAAACTTCAGTCACCTTCAAAGTACTCTCCATTTGAAGAAATACACCTTTTGAGACTTTTTCCCACTGTTCGGAACAGTTTTCGAACTCATTGATTTTGATGCCTTTAAGTACTTCTGTCATTTTTTTTGTTTCACCTCTTCCATATCAGCAAAATGTTTTTTTGAGGACTTTTTTCATCCAGGGAAACAACCCCCCAAAAAACTACCTGGGGCAAAATTAGATGAATAGGGTAGGGAGGGCGGGGCATGAGGGTCATGAAGTTTTTGGTCAAAAACTGCTGAACACTCAGTGTAGTGTTGGCAGGTGTGCTCCTAAATCACTCATCATGAAATGGGCAAATGCATTGAAAGAATCTTGAAAAAAAAAAAGTCGCTGAAGCAGAATGCAGCCTTTTACAACAATGCCTGCTGGTACACTGGAGCAGTGAGGCTCCGAGAACACTCATCTAACAGGCGAAGCTTGTACTACAAGGGGCCCACCCTCCAGAAGACAATTTTGTTTTTTTGTGGGGCCCCCCCTCACATGAGACACCATTGCTCACATTCTTGCTAATATTTGATAGTGTTACATTTTATTATTAGTATTGTTTTTTATCAATCAAATTGATGTAAAAGGCAGTCTTACTGAATGTAAACTTTTTAGGTTAATGTAGCAAGAGCATTTCAAGTTATGTAACACATTTATACAACTTGATTGGTTTAGAATCTATACTACATATATTAATTGTTATCTCTGGTTGAGAGAAAAGTCACTCATCTCAACTTAATGAATTTAAGAATGTTTCTTTAAAGGGCATGGGTGATATATTTTCTGATTCCTCCTGCCACACATCATATCATTCATATATTCAAGATCTGTATGTGGGGGGACTCCACCTTCAGGGCTCCCTTGGCAGCCACAGATAAGAAGTCTACCAAGACATGATCCGCTTGGGGAGGAAAGGTAGCCGATCACTCAAAAGAGAAGGGCCAAGAGCCTTTTTCCTCAGTGGGCTTTTATTGGGTTCATTCTGCACAGGAATACAGGTAAAGCTCATTAATCACTGTCAGGCAGTAAGGATCAAACAATAGATAGCATACAAAGAACTATGAGGGCTTATTTTGAGTCAAGGTCTGTTAGCTAAACTTTGGGAAACAAACTCATTTCCTGCTTGGACCCTTATCATTTCATTGAGAGCATTCTTAGCAAAGCAGGTTTCACAGGATTTTATGCATTCTTCCTTAGGCCTGATCACCCAGGGAATCCACCCTTTCCAGCACAGGGCTGCACCACCCTCTGTCATTGTTTCAGGCTTAAGTCAGGCAAGGAGAGTAAGGCAGCCAAGAGATTAGGAGACTTCTTGCAAACAGAATGAGGACTCTGGCTATGTCAAAGCTGAAGAGGGCCCATCACCCCCTTTTACTGTAACCCCCAAGTCCTTCCCTAGGGGATCCCTGTGATCATGCCTGTCTTAGGTTGTCCCTCCCTTGAGGAATCTTACCCGTCATTGGTTAACCAATCATGCATTGGGGGCCAGGCAGGATAAAGTAAAAGAGGCAGAGGCGGCACCCCTGCCAGGAGCTTTGTCTCCTTAGTGGCTTATGGTCTCAAGGTTGCTCACTCAGCCTTAGCCATTGGGGCTGTTACAGCTTCTGAAACCAGGCAGGGTGATTCCCAACATCTGTCCAGAAGGTATCCAGCAATGTAATATGAAAAATGCAAACATTTATTGAAGAAAATACAAGATACAAGAAACATTGTACATAGAACAATGATGCCTTGGTGCCCTTCAAAGTAGGCACAATGGGACCTCACACAGTTCCCCCAGTCACCATCAGCTGCTCCATTATATTTTTCCTGAATCTCATTAATGATCTAAAATCTCTTTCCTTTCAAAGGTGATTTTAGTTTTGGGGAAAGTCAGAAGTGGCAGGGCACCAAATCTGGGCTGTAGCAGGACTGAGTCACTTAGGTAATTTGATGTTTCACCAAAAAACTCTGTACTAGACATGATGCATGAGCAGGCACATTGTCATGATGAAGCTGCCAATCACCAGTTGCCCATAGCTGTGGCCTTCTGAATCATCTGAATAGTTTCCATGGAAGAATGTTTAAGTTTAATGCAAAATTTGATGCAGATTCCTTGCTCTGCTCACTCAGTCATTTTGAATGTGATGCCCACAACAGTACACATGCTCACTCAACAGCACCTACTGTCCCACTGACTCATACAGTGAAGTCATCATTGTTCATGCATGTGTATTCCAGTCCACTCTCCTCAGCTGCCGGGTTAAGTTGATGTGCAAACCAGTCTCGTTATATTAACAATGGCTGTAATTTTTCTGGGTATATGTAATAGAGTTTAATCTCATAGCATTCATATTAAATAAAGAAAAGACAGTTTCTATTACTGACAGCTAACATTAAAGATTGAGGAACCCACCAAAAGATACCCACTGACTGACTGAGCTAACTAGTCAGCTAAGAAATGTTTCATTTCTTGAGCACCAACTATGACAAGGAACTAAGTCTTTTTCTTTGCCTAGAAAGTATTGGCCCCAGATATCCACTTGACTCAATTACCCACTTCCTTCAAATCTTTGCTCACATATTCTCTTCTCTGGAACCTTCCCTGACAACACCCTTTCCTGGGTATGTGTGTGTGCACATGCACTTGACAAGGTATTTAATGCTCTTATATAAAACATTAGCTTTCAATCTATAATTGCAAATATCATCTAAAACAAAAGATGCTAAGAAGCTTTTGGAAGAAATGATACATTAAATCAGTTTATGTTTCATGGTTAAAGAAAAAAAGCATCCAAACTTCTTATGTTAATTTATATTATTCTTTCAGAGAAATAAACATTAGCCTTAAGAATATTTTTCTTCATGTGGTAGAATGATATTAATAAAAGGATCAAAGGGTAGCTGTACATACAGATGTAGTATCTTGTCAACCAGAATTTTTGGTAAAACAAACAAACAAAAACAAAAGTTAGAAAAATGAGTATAGTGAGAAACTGTATATATAAAAAGTGGTTCTGTGTAAGGACTCATCTGTGGAGAATTCTAGAGTACTCACAAGTTATATATGCTGAAAGAGTAATTAAATTAGACTAGGTGGTGACTTCCATGTGAGGTTCTGGGCAAATCCACTGACTTCCACAGTATGTCTAGATGAACTAAATGCTGGGGAAAAGGAAAACTTCAGAAACAGACTGACATCTTTCAAGTCATGCAGAGTATTACTAGCAGGTGGGAGTCACTTCATAAAATTTACTCATTGACTTGTTTTTGCTTCATTGGTACTAAAATATGCTTTTCTCCTCTTATTGCAGTTCAGAATGCTTATGCTTTGGCTTAGGAGTCATTAAATCAAACCTAACTTTTAATACCTTTCTCCCTGGCTGTTATTCACTGGTGGTGGTCTTTAAGAACCTGGGTCCTGTTTTCCATCCCTTGATGTATTGCCACTCTTGAGTAAAAGTCCTTGTGCAGTGAAAGAAAGTGGTTAAAAATGGATGGCAGTTTCCTTTCTTATTATCGCTTTGCCAATTACAGAAAAAAGACACTCTATTTTTCCTTCTCTTTAGCCTCACATGTTCTACAGCTACCTTTCCATCGCCTCAGTGAACTCAGGTACACGCCTGGGTAACGTTCCAGTGCTAGCATTTTGACTCTTCTGTGCCACTGGAATTTGTTCCTCTCAATTTCACAGTTCAGTGCCACTCTTTGGATTTAGTGCTTTGAAAGTTTCTCTCCAGTTTATTTTCTGAAATATTTCTTTTTACTTTCTACCCACAATAACTTCATAAAACTCCCAACACCTCTAAAATGTTTTTTTCCTTAAATACACCTTTTCTGACATTGTCTTAGGAAGTGCTAAGCACTTAAATTGTTTTCCTCTACTTAGTAGTTTATACATATGTTTAGGCAAGAACCAATGGAAGATCTAGGCAGTGAGCTAACCTATTGGTTTTAACCTAATATTCAGTTTTTCTCTCAACATTTTAGTTTTGGTAAGCAAAGTAACAGGTTTCTTTAAAATTCAAGAAAGCTATCTATTATTAATACGTATAATAAGTTCTTGGAAAAATTAATTTGTTTAAATTTTTCACCAGGACAGCAGCATGGAAGTAGAGGCCAGGAACTTGGGGTTCTTGCCCTCACTTTAAAGTCCTTCAGATTTCGCCCTGGCTGCTGTAGCTCAGTGGATTGAGCGTGGGCCTGCGAACCAGAGGATCGCGGTTCGATTCCCAGTCAGGGCACATGCCTGGGTTGCGGGCCAGTTCCCAGCAGGGGACACACAAGAGGCAACCGTACATTGATATTTCTCTCCCTCTCCCCTACCCCTCTAAAGACAAAAAAAAAAAAAAAATCTAAAAAAATAAATAAATAAAATAAACTCCTTCAGATTCCTCTGTTATTTAGTTTCATAGGCAAGTCTGTTAAGGTGTGAGAGTCTCATCTGTCAACCAAGAATGCTTGAATTTCTTTGTAAAGATTCTGTATGGTATCAAGTAAATCTGTTATGTTTTTAAAGTTCATTATTAGAGGTCGTTATTGTGATTTACAATAACATGGCGGATTCAAAAATTTGACTCACAACTCCTCAAATGTGCAAAGAAAAATTAACTTCTTAGTTTTTGTAATTTATCTGAGATTCCTCGAGAAGCTCTATTCTGTTGGAAAGTGATTGGAAGTAGAGGCGCTGCAGTGAAGAGCAGCAAGGGGTTAAATCCTAAGCAAGGTAACAATGGCATTTCTCTTCAGTTTTAAAAAGTCCCTTTGGCATGATTTGGTCTCTTTTTAGCGAAGTCTACCATTTATATTGTCTTTTCTTTCCCCTGTTTTGTTCTGAGACAGTGTCTGGGTAGGTAGGTTGGTTTAAAGTTATGTTTTAGTTTAGTTTAGTTTTGTTTTGTCTTAGATCAGCTCTATAGTAAGCAAAAAAATTATAGGGTCCCCAAAACACCCACACCCCAATGCTTAGAACCTGTGAATATGTTAAATTACAACTCAAGAGGGATTCAGTTTGCAAGTGGAATTAAACTTGCTCATCAGCTGATTTTGAAATGTTCAGATTATCCAGAATTATCTGGGTGGGCCCAATGTAATCACAAGGGTCATTGTAAGTGAACAAGACAGGAGAGTCAGTGTCAGAGTGTTGCAGGATGAAAATGGCTGAAAATGGAAGGGAACCATGAGCCAAAGAATGTAGGTAATCTGTAGAAGCTGGAATAGGCACAGAAGTGGATTCTCATCTGAAGTCCCCAAAATAATGTAGCCCTGCCAATACTTTGTCTTTAGCCCAGTGAGACCCACATTGGATGTTTGGCCTGCAGAACTGTAAGGTAATAAATGTATAATGGTTAAGCCATTAAATGTATGGTCATTTGTTACAGCAGCAACAAGAGACTAATACAGATTCTATGTCATATCTTGATCTTTGTGGCTTCCTGGAGTGAAAAATCTACTTCAAATGATTACCACTGAGGTAGAAGACTGGTTCTGTCTGGCTTCTCCAGGCATTATGCTGCTTCTTGTCACTAAGGTCCGTGCTCTCCGCTTTTTGTCTCTGACAGAAGTCCCTGCACTTTGGCTTCTGCGTCTTGATCTTCTGGCCATCTAAGACTTCTACTTTGTCTTTATTGAAGCATGACATGTCTATGCTACATGCAGACCATAGAGGTCTAGAGAAGTGTTTTGTACTTATCTATCTAAACAGCTCTCTAGTCTGTGCTGGGTCATTATCCACAAGTTTTGGGCTCTGATCTATCTAATATGCACAGGAAAATCAGGCACACAGTTCTGTCTGCTTCCCATATCACTGTCTACTTTCTCATTTTCATAATGTTCTAAGTTTGAAAAATGGCACTTTCCTTCTTTCCAAACTTTCTTTTTGTCTAGTTTATTTCAAGTATATTTTATTGATTATGCTATTACAGTTGTCCCATTTTTTCTCCCCTTTATCCCTCTCTACTCTGCAACCCCTCCCACTAGCATTCCCCCTCTTAGTTCATGTCCATGGGTCATGCATACAAGTTCTTTGACTTCTCCATTTCCTATATTATTCTTAACCTCCCCCTGTCTATTTTGTACCTTCCAATTTGTCTAGTTTATAGAGAATAAAATCCATGGTATACTGGGCAAATTGGAATGTCATTATGTTAATGACAGTTGAAATAATTTAACAACCTCTTTCTCTTTGTGTATATATTGTACAATTCTGATCCTTCGTGAGGCAAATAAATACGTACCTCTATAACATTACTAATGAGTATGGCCACATACAAGAATAGTAAAAAGGAAAAGCCCTTTAATATTGTTCTCACTACATAAAGAGCTGTTGGAGTTTTTGCTATGCATATATCGAATAAAATAGACATTAAATAAAGGTGACAAATAGTAATGAGGACTATTATATAAAATATAATAACTTTATTTTAAGTATATTATATGCTTAAAAGTTGTATGGTTACCATGCTTGTTATTAATCTTTAATTAAATTAAATCACCTGCTTCAGTTTTAAATTAGGAAATTCAAGAAAGTTCATTAAAATATGGGTTCTAAATACAGTATTTATTATACCAAACCAGCAACATATTCCTTAAGATCATTGATTAAATTGGATTTGTGGAATGATGGGGCTAGTGAAGACCTTAAGAAATCACTTAATACATTCCCTTGAGTCCTCAAATTACCATTTGTAAACATGCTAAAAAATATTGCCCTCAATTCTATAGACATCGCCTTCATACCCTTTATCTAAGGAAGATATTTCTAAGCTTATGAAGCTTGCTCTATCACTTGTATTCCTATAATATAGTTATTGATTACTGCAGATCATTCCATCTCTGCTTCTTATTCTATTTTCTTCTATAGAAGACATTTTTTTTTCTGGAAAATTAATCCAAGTATATATAATTTTTCAGAAAGACTATATGACCGCAGTAATAATCTGTCAACCCCCATAATATTAAATGGTCTTTTCAGTGGCAGCCACTACTTAGGTTACCTAGGTACTGGCAGTAAAATTCAGCAGAATTATTGGCCCGTTTCAGAATGGTCCTGACTTCTGTTATGCACTTTCTCCACAAATGATACCACACAAACCTATGACTTTTATTGTTAACCTCCACAGTCCCTGTTTCTAGCTGTTTTCATTCTCTCAATCTCCAGGTTAATAATTTCAACTTTTGATGAAATAAACTCTATCTTCAAGTTCTGTATGTCCCAATCAGTACTAAAATTTTCAATCATTTTACCTCTCGAATGTGCTCCTTTATCTTATTTATAATAACTTAATTAATGGTTACTATGTCATTAGCCATTTAAAAAAACCTGATAGTGCCCCTGGGTCCATGCTAAGGCCCAGACATGTGAGAAAGTTCAGTTGAATTGAGCAAAATTAACTCAGAGCAGCCTGCCAGGTGACTGCAGACACATGAGCAAAACCATTCTCAAACAGCCATCTCCCAGTGGCCACGCAGACCTGAGCAATAAATAGATGCTGTTGTTGGAAACCATGAATCTTTTGTGTTTGCATCAGATAACTATCATAACCACTTTCTTTTTTCTTTTTTTTTACTCTCCATAACCAATGGGTTAAGTACTCCTCATTTAATTTCTGCTGGTTATTTGAATCTGAACTCTTTTCTCTATTTCTTGCCCTGCCTTAATAAAATCTCATATCTATTTTTTATTCCTAAACTATTATTAGGTAAAAATTCCTGATACTTCTGCTTGTGGTATTTCCCATTCTGCTTAATCCTCTACAATAATCTAAGTGGCAGTATCAGATAGTGGTTATGTTCTAAAATTCTGTGTTTCAATCCCAACTCTGCTACTTAGTAACTTTATGATTTCAGGTATCATGTAAACCCTCTTGTCTCAGGCTAGTTTAATAACTTTCTATATCTGTGAAATTAATACAAATACAATATCTGCTTCATAGAATAGTCTTGAGCATTTTCTGAATTAGAGTGATTTCTGCCAATAATAAGCACTCAGTGAACATTATTATTAAACATACGTATATTGATTATGTCATTGCAAGTGAATATATTTCAAAGAATTTGTTTTGAGTAAAATATTCCCCCAGAGGGTTCCATAATCAAATAACCATTCTAAAATATCACTTATTTCTAATAGCCACATAGTATTCCATTGTGTAAATGTCCCACAGCTTTTTTATCCACTCATCTACTAATGGGCACTTGGGCTGTTTCCAGGTCTTGGCTATTATAAATAATGCTGCTGTGAAGATAGGGGTGCATACATTATTTCAAATTGGTGTTTTTGGATATATTTTCAGATATGGTATCATTGGGTTAAAGGCAGTTCTATTTTTAGTTTTTTGAGGAAACTAAAATGCACCAATCTGCATGCCCACCAACAGTGCACTAGAGTTCCCTTTTTGCCAAAAATTGAGTTTGTTGATTTACTGATGGGAACCATTCTGGCAGGTTTGAGGTAATATCTCATTGTGGTTTTAATTTGCATCTCTCTGATGATTAGTGACATTGAGCATTTTTTCATGTCGACTGACCATCTATCTATGTGGTCATAAAAAAGAAGGAACCGTTATCTTTAGCTTCAGCATGGGTGGACCTGGAGAATATTATGCTAAGTGAAATAAGCCAGTTAGTGAAAGACAAATACCATATGATTTCCCTTACATGTAGAATCTAATGTACAAAACAAACTGACAAACAAAATAGAAACAGAGGCCTGGACCCATGGAACAGAAGAGGGGAGGGGAGAGAGGGGGACTGGATGAAAGAAAATGGAGGAACTAGCCAAAAAACAAATATGCATAATTCGTGGACACAGACCACAGTGTCGTGATGGCTTGAGGGAAGGGAGGGCAGAGGGCTGGGTGGAGGTGTGCAAATGGGGGAAAATGGGGACATCTGTAATAATGTCAACAATAAAAATAAAGTTAAAATGAAAATAAAATATCACTTCTTGAGGAATGTTGTAATGCTGAATGAACTCTTTCCTTCTTACTGGTGTTGGAAAAAAAATACCAAGTTGGATTCAAGCGCTGCTACTAGAAAGGAATGATCCTGCTGGGATGAAAACCAAGCACAGAAGAAACAGAAACAGCAGAGAGAAGGCAGGAGGCAAACAGGAAGGAGCAAGGCCTCACCTTCCCCTCTGCCCTGTATTCTCCCCCCAACACACCCTAATGGAGAGGAGGAAGGTGCTAGCATCACAAAGCAGAGGTTGGGATGGCTGATTCAGAGCTGAGAGACAATAGACAAATAATTGGCATACAGTATAAAGAATGCATCTTAATATGATTATCTCTAATCCTAAGTATGAAATTTTGATGTGTAAAACATTAGTTTAAAATTCTAATAATGCTAAAAGATAAATATTGAGATTGATAATTCACAAAATGTTTTGAAAAAATGAGTCTGCTTTACAAGATCCTTAGCAATGATGAATATTGAATACATTCAGTATCAGAAATTTAATATTACTGTTAAAGCAATTAGAAATATTTCTGGTAATC
The DNA here is from genome assembly GCA_039655065.1 of Glossophaga mutica. Classification (NCBI taxonomy): domain Eukaryota; kingdom Metazoa; phylum Chordata; class Mammalia; order Chiroptera; family Phyllostomidae; genus Glossophaga; species Glossophaga mutica. Next base: position 85,224,822 of record CM077304.1, read on the forward strand.
AGTAATAAGAATTTCAGAAAATTGATTATGCAATAAAACAAGTTTTAGGAAGTCAATTTTTGTGAATTGACCTAGTCTGTAATAAAAGTTTACCATTATCATTTTTATTACTATCATTATCATCATTAGCTACCAAATACAGTGCCAGTATATTGGGGTAATATACAAGCATATAATGCTGATTGTGCCAATCTTCCCTATACTTTTCCCTATCAGTACGTTTCTTTATGCTCTTGGTTCTATTATAAATGCCTGCTTAATTTTTTAGTGAATAATAATTAAACCAACAATTCTCAGTTTATGTCACCTTTACTCTGAAGATTTGCCTGAAGTGCTTTGGGAAAGATCATTTCTTTTTCTAAATTTCCATGCTCTATGTTTTTATGATTGCACTTATAGCATCGTTATAACATAGATCCTAGAGTTTGTGATTGTGTATTTCTTCCTTCTTAAATTATTGGGTTCTTAAAAATAACAATGTCTTATTTTTCTTTTTATTTACAGGCAGAAACATAACTTGAACATATTAGAAACTAAATAAATATTTATTTCAAGAAAAAGCTGGTTTAGTAACCAAAAGTTAAGCCAATGGTTGTCGTAATATAATGTGCAATCTAATGCAGGAGCCCACAAACTATAGACCTCCCATGAGCCAAATGCAACTGTCCCCTGCTTTTGTAAATAAAGTTTCATTGAAAGCAGCCACACTATAAACTTATGTCCTGTCCATGGTGGCTTTAAAGCAAAAATGGCTGAATTTAGTAGCAGCAGAAGTTTTTATGGCACATAAAGCCTAAAATATTAATTATCCGGCCTATTACAGGAAAAGTTTGCCTTCCTAAATCTATGATTACAAAGGTTTTAGTAATATAAGGCATTTTCTTCTCAGAATACTGGAAGTTACTTGAAATTAGTAATTTTGGGAAATCAAGGTTGACTCCTTGAAACTTGATCCTCATTAGAAGACTAAGTGATTCCCACATCTTTGTAGACTGTCTCCCTCATTAACTTAAATTACCTCCATTTGTATTTTCCTTTCTACATAAGAAAGTGCTTTCATTATTATTTTATATGCAATTAATATGAATGATTTTTCCAGCTCACAGATAATTATTATTATTATTCAGATCAAAACTAATCTAACCCTCCTTTCTCCTCTCTTCCGGTGGATCCACACTCACACCATAATCTCACACCTCCAGGATCTTTACCCACATCCCTATTACCCCATCACTGAGCCTCATGAATGGAGCTGGAGCTCACATGGAAGCAAGAAGATGCCACAAACACTGCTGGAAATGGCTTGCTCCAGAATCAGCTACCACGCTGGTATATTGCCCCAAATAATGTAAGCAGCAGTTGTCTGGACAGTTCAAAGTGACCTTGCACTCACTACTGTCTTGCTAATTGCTATTGCCACTAGAGTATGAACAAATGGGAAAAAAACCCTGAAAATTTTCATATATATGTATATGAATATATATGGGGGAAGAGGCAAGGTGTAATATATATATATATATGTTTGACATTTTCATATATATATAATTTTCATATATAAAAATTTTCATTTGTAATTTTTCATATAAAATTTTTATATAATTTATATATATAAAAATTCTCAGGATTTTCATATATAGAAATATATACATTTTTAGGATTTATATATATATATATATAATCACCTTGCCTCTTCCCCCATAACCTTGTCAAACCTCCTAATGGTGAGGACTCCTCATCTCAACTCCATGACATAGCACTCCTAACAAAAACACTTGTTCATTTCAAAATGTGGATTCTAGTGCCAAGCACTGTTACAGAGAAAACACTGGAAATCCTGTTTGTCATCAAATAAAATATGGGCCAGTTCTGTTTTTCACGTTGTGTCAATGATGATGTCATAGTATCCATGCTCCTCAGGCCTTCTCCATTAGGGCAGTGAGAAGAGGGCCTGCCTTCCAGCTTACTTCTGCCAGCACACACTTATATTTGCAAGGTAATGGCTCTATTTACAGTCACACACACTCTTTCCCCTCAGAAAGCTCACAGTGTTATGATAGTTAAGTTAGTAAAGATGTTTAGATTTAGTCACACAAGTGCCTGAGGCAGGAGATAGTGAGGAAGGAGGAAACTCGGGAGGTGCCCCAGGGCTAATGTAGAGGACAGCAACACAGGGCAGAGACCCAGTTCTGAGACTGCTTGTTCCCACTTTCTAGAAAATCACTGAATCATGAATGCACCTGCATGGAAGATGCTACATTACTCCTGCTTCATTATAATAGCATTATAATAAATTAACATTGTGCGGCCCCCTTCTCCAGTAGCCAGTCAAAGAAAATCATGGGAGACACATGCACAGTAGCTTTAAAGTAATGTAACTACTTCTACATGTGCAATAAAAAGGCTGCCAAAACTAGCCAGGAAATATCTGCTCTATAAGAATAGAATCCCTCCAGCCCCTGAGGTCAATTTCTGCTTTGAGTTGGCCCACTCCCATGTTCTCTGGAGTGTACTATTGCTTAATAAATCTGTTCTCGCTCTCTGCTATGACCTCTGTGTTTGGTTCAATTCTTTGTTTGAGATCACTGAGAACCTAGTTACCTGTGCCCACCTGTGACATGTCCACTATTTATCTGCCCTCATAAAAGTTTAGTTCTTGATGGTAAACCTGGGCTTTGTATTTCCTTGGTTGACTTGTCTTTTAGGGGACTCTTGGTTTCATTTTCTTCCAGGGAACTTTTTATAAGACCAGTCTCAAACCATGAGAAATATTCTAATGACCCTAACTCTCAAAAGCAGGGATTTTTTTTCTTTTCTCTCTTTTTAAAGATCTTTCTTTATCCCTTTCTCATTTTGTCTAAAATATCTTTTCAACAGTTTTGGAGTCTTACATAACTTTTGGTAAAAGATGAGAATCTTACTATTAAGCCAAAACAGTTCTATTATACTCTTTCCTTTGGACAGGGATGCTGATTTTATATGCTTGAATGAATGGAATAATTTCTCCCTTAACAAAAGAAACTGCTCTGAATTAATTTCTTTTCTTGACCTTTTGGCACAAGAGGAAGTGAAATTTAAAATGATAATTCTCTCTAACAACAATCACAAAATTAATATATGTTTATGCCATTTCAGGAGCACTACTATATAAAGAAACTGAAGCAAAATTCAGCAAAAAATGTTCCAAAGATTACATGAAATGCCCCTTTATATACAAACATATTTAAAATTAACCAACTGCATTTGGACAAATGTTTACTAATTGATTTGCAGCAACAAATTTTTCTAATCCAATAATTCTATGGGCCTTAGCTTTTTTCAGCCACTCAGTCTTTGGGATTCTTTTGCAATTTCTTCTTTTACTCCTATTTGAGGTTTCTTGAATTATTTCTACAAGTTTTGGACTCAGCTTGATATTGTAAAAGTGTGATTTTTTTTTAAAGATCTAACTTTTTATTTAAAAAACTTACTCCATAAGCATAATAATGAACTTATACTTTGAAACTGCTGACTTGTACTAATCAGTAATTAGTTTGTTGTAGGCTCAAAGAAAATTCTTTGGGAATAGGGAAAAGGAAACCCAAATAACAGTGTGCATTCTCTCTCTTGTGGATTCTGCTGGTAGAAATTGTTTAGGGTAGTAAAGAGCTGTTGCTGCCTAAAAATGGATTGAAATTACACTACAAAAGTAATTTAGATTTCATATTTTCTAATATGTGTTTTACCCTTCATATTGTCTTTCACAAATAAAACATTTTGTATTATCCAATAAAGTAATGTTTTTAAAATCCATGTAGAAGTGCTTCAAAATGCACTAGCATATACGCATAACCCATAGACATAGATAACAGTGTGGTAATGGCCAGAGGGGAGGGGGGTGGGGTCTGAGAGGAAGTGGACAAAGAGGGGAGGATAATGGGGACATCTGTAATAGTGTCAACAATAAAAATAAAGGTAAGAAACATGAGCTTCTTCTCCAATATTTTGGATTTTTATTACTGGTCCAAGCCAATAATAAGTTAGAATTAGTTTTACTTTGTTCTTTTAATATTTTGACATCTTTTAAATTTAGTCTTAAATGCATGACAGTTGGGACACTTATCTATATGATATTTGACATATCACATAATCATTTTGGATTTCTGTTTCCTTATCAATTGAATGAAGGGATTTAGTGACCAATAAGTATTTGTGACATTGATTGTCACATGAAGTCCAGTGTACCTCTAAAATTATGTGATTCTATAAAAATTAGAATATGTGGGAATTTTTTACTCATCACTGAAGTTATTAAAGGTGTAGATCACCTAAAATATTTGTAGCAGAAATGACAACTCCTAGAAAATTTAAACTTATCACTACTTTGGGGGAAATATAATAGCACATGTAAAGTATGGGTACTCACCGGGGAAAGCAAATTGTGTATAAATGCCATCAAGCTATGAGGGATAAAACAGAGAAAAACAAAACATATGAATCAAATGAAGCTACGTAGTCCAAAACTAGGGGGGTATATTAAAAAGAAAATATATAAAATAGTAATGTTAAGGAAAACTAATGAAGAATATGTTAAGGATACTGGAAATATTACATAAATATTAAGATACAATGCAAGTGTATTGATGAAATATTAGCCCAGGAGCAAGGAGCCAGTTCAGCTGGGTCCTCTTCTATATTCTCTTTTAATAACTAAGTAATTCTGTAATTCTGACCTCTGCTTTGTGTCTCATTTTAGCTTTTACATGGTAGAAAGGAATGCACATCCACAGCACACTACTTAAAACTTATGAATTGTTTATTTCTGGAATTTTCCATTTAATATTTTCAGACTTCAGTTGACCATGGGTAACTAAAACTGTGGAAATTAAGGGGGGCACTGTACATAGATATTTTTGCTTCACTTTTCTTATCTTATCATCTACTTCTGTGAATCCACCTAGATATGTGAAATGAGAAGTCTATTAGCCAGCTATTTCTGTGACATTAGCTCCCAAATCTTGTGGCTTGCAAAAATAAATAAGGAACTACCCATCCAATGTCGTTCAGTAGAACTTGGGTGAACATGCCTGGGCTTTGTTTAGTTCTGGCTGACATGTCTTATATTCTGGGACCTAGCCTAAAGAACAACCACTATTTGGGTACATTCTTTCATGTTGGATGGTGGGAGCAAGAGTACCCACAGAAACCACAGAAACAAATGGTACTTGTTACTGACTTTGAATGGAACTGGCATATGGCCACTTCTCATATGTATAAGCCCAAGGGCAATGGTGCAGGGCATTCACCCACAGCAAAACAGAGCAAGGTTGGGGAAGGAAGGAAAACCATGAAGAAATAATATACTCCACCACAGGCAATTTAACCACAGAAGACTCTTCACTAATATCACTTTGATATTGCCCAGAAGTCAATTAAAATGTTATTAATTTAATTTTCTCCCATTTTATGAAATTTACTAAGCCAAGAAATCATCCATTGTGTTTTATTTCCATCTCAAAATTTACTGCTTTTTTGAATGCACTTCTGTCCCAATAATTGATTTAATTCAATGAAGTTGATACATTACTAGATATTGAAAATACCTGCCTCATTGGAGCCTCTGAAAGGTCAATACTATGTATGGAATTTGTTCAAGGATGTTCAGGTCTTTCTTCCCCCACAGATACATTTTATTTTTAAACAAAATGTCTTTGCCCTCACTTGTTTCCAATGAAAACGTAAATTTCCAACATTTTCATTTAGATATTTGTTTTTTTTAATTTTTTTATTTTTTTAAATCAGTATTTTTTAATTGTTGATATTGTACAGTTTTCTGTCTTTTACCCCGCCCCAGCCCACCACCCCAGCCCTCCCCACCTTCCTCCCATTTCCACCCCCCATAGTTTTTGTCCATGAGTCCTTTATACTTGTTGCTCTAAACCGTTCCCCTTTTCCCCTGAAATTCCCTCCCCTCCCACTCTGGACACTGTCAGACTGTTCTCAAATTCAGTGTCTTTGTTTATATTATGCTTGTTTGTTTGTTTTGTTGATTAGCTTCCTGTTAAAGGTGAGATCATATGGTATTTGTCTTTCACTGCCTGGCTTATTTCGCTTAGCATGATACTCTCCAATTCCTTCCATGCTGTCGCAAAGGGTAGGAGCTCCTTCTTTCTTTCTGCTGCATAGAATTCCATTGTGTAAATGTACCACAGTTTTTTGATCCATTCATTAACTGATGGGCACCTGGGTTGCTTCCAGCACTTGGCTATTGTAAATTGTGCTGCTATGAACATAGGGGTGCATAGATTCTTTTGGATTGGTGTTTCAGGATTCTTAGGATATAATCCAAGCAGTGGAATTGCTGGGTCAAAAGGTATGTCCATTTTTAGTTTTCTTAGAAAATTCCATACTGTTTTCCATAGTGGTTGTACCAGTCTGCAATCCCACCAACAGTGCACTAGGGTCCCCTTTTCTCCACAACCTCTCCAACACTTGCTGTTTGTTGCTTTGTTTATGAAGGCCATTCTGACTGGTGTCAAGTGGTATCTCATTGTAGTTTTGATTTGCATCTCTCTGATAACTAGAGATATCGAGCATCTTTTCATGTGTCTCTGGATCCTCTGTATGTCCTCCTTGGAGAAGTGTCTGTTCAAATCCTTTGCCCATTTTTTAATTGGGTTGCTTGGTTTCTTAGAGTAGAGTCTTGTAAGTTCTTTATATATTTTGGAGATTAATCCCTTGTCTGAGGTATCATTTCCAAATATGTTTTCCCGTACAGTTGGTTCTCTTTTTATTTTAATACTGTTTTCTTTAGCTGTGCAGAAGCTTTTTATTTTGATGAAATCCCATTTGTTTATTCTTTCCTTTATGTCCCTTGCTCTAGGGGACGTATCAGTGAAAATATTGCTGCGTGAAATATCTGAGATTTTCCTGCCTATATTATCCTCTAGAATTTTAATGGTGTCATGGCTTATATTTAAATCTTTTATGCACCTTGAATTTATTTTTGTGTATGGTGTAAGTTGGTGCTCGAGTTTCATTTTTTTTGCATGTAGCTGTCCAGTTCTCCCAGCACCACTTATTGAAGAGGCTATTTTTGCTCCATTTTATGTTGCTGCCCCCTTTGTCGAATATTAATTGACTGTAGAGACTTGGGTTTATTTCTGGGCTCTCTGTTCTATTCCACTGGTCCACGTGTCTATTCTTGTGCCAGTACCAGGCTGTTTTGATTACAGTGGCTTTGTAATACTTTTTGGTATCAGGTATTGTGATCCCTCCTACTTTGCTCTTCTTTCTCAAAATTGCTGCCGCTATCCGGGGTCGTTTATGATTCCATATAAATTTTTGAAGTGTTTGTTCTATGTCTGTGAAATATGCCATTGGAACTTTAATAGGTATTGCATTGAATCTGTAAATTGCTTTGGGTAATATGGACATTTTGATAATATTAATTCTTCCGATCCATGAACATGGTATATGCTTCCATTTGTTTGTGTCTTCCTTGATTTCTTTCTTCAGTGTTGTGTAGTTTTCTGCATACAGGTCTTTTACCTCCTTGGTTAGGTTTATTCCTAGGTATTTTATTTTTCTTTTTGCTATATCGAATGGGATTTTTTTCTTGATTTCTGCTTCTGCTGTTTCACTGTTGGTATACAAAAATGCCTTTGATTTCTGGATATTGACTTTGTATCCAGCTATTTGGCCAAATTCATTTATTACGTCAAGCAGCTTTTTGGCCGAGTCTATAGGATTTTCTATGTACACTATCATGTCATCTGCAAACAATGATAGTTTTGTTTCCTCCTTTCCAATTTGGATGCCTTTTATTTCCTTTTCTTGTCTAATTGCTCTGGCTAAGACTTCCAATACTATATTGAATAGAAGTGGTGAAAGTGGACAGCCTTGTCTTGTTCCTGATCTTAGTGGGAAAGATTTCAGTTTTTGCCCATTGAGTATGATGTTGGCTGTAGGTCTCTCATATATGGCTTTTATTATGTTGAGGAATGCTCTCTCTATTCCCACTTTGCTGAGTGTTTTTATCATAAATGGGTGTTGTACTTTATCAAAAGCTTTTTCTGCATCTATTGATATGATCATGTGATGGAAGACTCCCAAACTCTTTTCATGAAGCCAGCATCATCCTAATCCCAAAACCAGATAAAGACATAACAAAGAAAGAAAACTTCAGGCCAATATCACTGATGAATGTAGACGCAAAAATCCTCAACAAAATATTGGCAAACCGCATCCAACAATACATTAAAAAGATCATACACCATGACCAAGTGGGATTCATCCCAGGGATGCAAGGATGGTTCAACATTCGCAAATCAATAAATGTAATACATCACATAAACAAAAGCAAAGACAAAAATCATTTAGATATTTGTAAGATAGGTAGTTTATATTTACAGAGGCTAGAAGGCTAAAATTTTCTGATTCCCAGGGTTTTTTTTTATGTCGTTTTGGCCAATAAAACTTAATTGACATCTGCCATGAAAGATATTTTGAAAAAGGAGAACTCAGTTGGCATAACTTCTTTGGTCCATATTCCTGCTTGTCATATAGTACAATACCTAGGAATAAAGGATGAAAAAGCAGGAAGACATGGGCCTTGTTCTTGATATCATTGGAAAGCCATCACACCACCCATAGCTATCTCAAGATTTCACGTTGCATGTCTGCTCCCATGCTATTGTCAGAGCCAGAGAAAGAAAATATCATCAGTTCCTAGAGAGAGTCTGGATTTCTTCAGAAGCTCCAGCATGAGGTATCTTTTGATTGCATATTATTTTGCTACTGCAGCACCTCCAAGAACAGTCCCACTTTTCTGTGACTCTAGGTGACTATCAAGACCCATAATTTAACCCAAAGTTACAGCTACACAACAAATTAATGTAGAATTACAACTAAACACTCAACCACACATGACAACTCCAACAGATTCCAAACATTGTTACCTTTCTTTTGTATTCTTTGGCAAAAGAAAAACTTTACTACTATGTTAATTAGGATTCCAGTTGCCAGTGTGTTCTTTCCCATTTTCCCCCTTCCTGCACATATAGCCAGACTAGGCTGCCTTTTTTTTTGGGTTCGGTTGAGGTCATATTACCATTTCTAGACAGAGTTGAGAATGAAAATTATGTGTCTCACTTTCTGGCTTGAATTTAAAGCATTTGATTGGTAGTGTGAGACCCTCTAAACCTCTCTGTCTTTCCTGCGGAATGAGAACTGGCTGTACCATTTACTTGAGCTCCCAAAAGGCTGTGATAATCAGGGCTCTCCCTGTCAATCCCTAATCATTATGTGATATGACAGAAAAGTAAATCTTCTGTTGTTGTTGTTGTTGTTGTTGTTGTTGTTAAGGGTTGTTTATTATCAGGTCATGATATAACCTATTTGGAATGATTTCAGGTCAATCGAGGGAATGTCTGCATAAGGCAATATTGATTAGTCTGTTGATTCTAAGAAGGTTTTGAGTGTTCAAACCACTGAAAGCTCAGTGATGCATCTGGGCCACAGGACGAATAGGAACCAAGAATAAAATGCCACAGAACTCTTTCTCCTTTTCCTTCTTGACTATACTTTTCTTGGTTTATTTAACATTATTTCCTCGCATTGCAAACGTGCTTGCTTCACATCAAGAAAAATATGACCTTTGGCAGTCTCTCAGTTTTATCTTCACAGCTTCAGTGAATAGGGGAAAAATGACTGATACTTTGGTCTCAAATTCAAATATCTTAGTATATTTTTCTGATTGACCCAATTTAAGTAACCTTTAATTAGCTCTATTCAGAGAAACTGGGTTATAGAATAAGATGACACAAGACTGTGCGGTGGAGTAGAGGAAAAATATTCCCAAGAAAAGATAGTGGTATCACATGAGTAGCTCATAAATGTTAAAGTGCATGTATGTATGTGTGTATGTATGTATGTGTTGTTAATCTTAAAAATAAAACAGCTAGTTATTTTACCAGCAAAAAAAAATTGAGTATATTAAAGAATAGCAGGGGAATTGCAATTCAGTGCATGCTAGCTATGACAAGCCATTGGCAAGCACAGAGAACAAAGGGAAGGAACTTTATAAAGATAAAAGAGGAAGTAGGACAGGCAGGTATAAACAATATGTGCATTAGAGGAAACTGGGAGCTTGAAGTGTAGTGGCTTCCCATTGATGGAGTCATGGTGGTTTCTCATTCACTGAGTCTGTTGCTTGGTGAGGAGAAAAATCTTTATTTCTCCTGCTGGAGCAGTAGAGTAAGCTTCTTTGTGTCAGAAATGTAAGGCTGCATTTTTTTTCCTACTGGAATCTGCAAGGTGTGCTCAGTAGTAGTGTGTGACACCTCTCTCTTCAGAGCTTTATCACTCTGATTTTAAATGAGGTTCCCTTTGTTCATTTATTACACACACACACACACACACACACACACCTACATATACCCATGTATATTTGTATAGGTATATACGCATATGCCTACATATATAAAGTCAAATAAATTTGTTTAGCTAGAATATTTAGTATACTTCCAATACACTATGGAAAATTGTCAGTCCTTTATGTGAAATATAGCATATCAAATAAAGAATGAGCAACAGATCTAGGTGTCTGTTTTTATGCCAGTACCATGCTGTTTTGATTACTATGGCTTTATAATATAGTTTGATATTAAGTAGTGTGATCCCTCCAACTGTTCTTCTTTCTCAAGATCACTGTTCCTATGTGGGGTCTTTTGTGGCTCCCTATAAATTTTTGAAATATTTATTCTAATTCTGTGAAATACATCATTGAAATTTTCATGGGAATTGCATTGAATCTATAGATTGCTTTTGATAGTATGGAAATTATAATGATATAAATTCTTCCTATTCATGAACATGGTATGTGCTTCCACTTATTTGTATATTCTTCAATTTCTTTCTTCAGTGTCCTATAATTTTCTGAGTACAGGTCTTTTACATCCTTGGTTAGGTTTATTCCTAGGTATTTCATACTTTTTAAAGCACTCATGAATAGGATTATTTTCTTAATTTCCCTTTTTGATAGTTAACTATTGACAAAAAAATGTTACTAATTTCTAGATATTAATTTTGTATCCTGTTACTTTGATAAATTCATTTATCAGTTCTACTAGTTTCATGGTGCAATCTTTAGGGTTCTCTACGTACAGTATCATATCATCTGCAAATAAAGAGAATTTTACTTCTTCCTTTCCAATTCTGATGCCCTTTATTTCTTCATCTTGTCTGATTTCTATGGCTAGGAATTTCAATACTATATCAAATAAGAGAAGAGAAAGTAGACATCCCTGTCTTGTTCCCAATCTTGAAGGGAATGCTTGTAGTTTTTGCCCATTGAGTATGACATTGGCAGTGGGTTTGCCATATATGGCCTTTATTATGTTGACTTGTATTCCGTCTATTCCCACTTTGTGGAGAGTGTTTATCAGAAATTGGTGCTGGGTTTTATCAGATGCTTTTTCTACATCTATTGATATGATTGTGTGGTTTTTATCCTTCATTTTGTTTATGTGTTGTATCACACTTAATGATGTGTGAATGTTGTGTCAATCTTGCATTCCCAGAATAAATTCCACTTGATCATGGTACATGATCTTTTCGATGCATTGCTGTATTTGGCTTGCTAATATTTTGTTGAAGATTTTAGCATCTATGAGGTCTGTCCAGAAAGTATACAGCCATGAATATGGAAAATAGAGACATTTATTGAAGAAGATACAAGATACAAGAAACATTGTACATAGGACAATGACACCTCAGTAGGCACCTTGGGACCTTACACAGTTTTGCCAATCACCATCAGCTGCCCTGTGGTATTTCCTTGAATCTCAATGATGGTCTGAAATCTCTTCCCTTTCAAAGATGATTTTAGTTTTGGGAAAAGTCAGAAGTCACGGGGTGCTAAATCTGGACTGTAGGGGTCCTGAGTCACCTGGGTGAATTGATGCTTCACCAAAAACTCTGCACAATATGTGATGCATGAGCAGAGGTGTTATCATGATGAGGCTGCCAAACACTCATTGCCAATAACTGCAGCCTTCTGAAAAATCCAAATAGTTTTCATGGAAGAATGTTCAATCTTAACACAAAATTTGATGCAGATTTGTTGCTCTTCTCACTCAGTCATTTTGAATGTGATGGCCACACAGTACACATGCCCACTCAATCATGTCTACTACCTCCACCAACTAGTACAGTGAAGTCATCATTGTTCATACATGCGCATTCCAGTCCACTCTCCTTGACTGCCAGTTTACAGCTCAGTTATGCAAACCATTCTTCTTATATTAACAATGGCTGGACTTTTACCAGTCAGACCTTGTATGTTCATCAAGGATATTGGCCTATAATTTTCTTTTTTTATAGTGTCTTTGTGTCATTTCACTATTAGGATAATGCTGGCCTCATACAATGAGTTTGGGAGTCTTCCTTCTCCTTGAAATTTTTGAAATAGTTTGAGAAGGAAAGGTGTCAGTTCATCTTGAAGTGTTTGGTAAAATTCACCTGTGAAGACATCCATTCCAGGGTATTTGTTTGTTGGGAGTTTTTTTTATTGCTGCTTCAATTTCCCTAGGTGTAATCTGTCTATTCAGATTCTCTGATTCTTCCTGAGTTAGTTTTTAAAGATTGTGTATTTATAGGACTTTATCTATTTCATCCAGGTTGTCTAATTTGTTGGCAGGTAGTTGTTCATAATATTTTCCTACAATCTTTTGTATTTTTTGGTGTCAATTGTTATTTCTCCTCTTTCACTTCTGATTTTATTTATTTGTGTTCTCTTTTTTTTCTTGATTAGTAATTTAAAGTTTTGTCAATAGATCAAGGGAACAGAATATAGAGGCCAGAAATATACTCACATCTTTATAGTAAATAATATTTGAAAGATAAAATGAGCACATAAAATGGGCTAAGTGTAGTTTATTTAGTAAATGGTGTTGGGGAAATGGATGGATACATGCAGAAAAATGAAACTAGACCATGTTCTGACACCACACATAAGACTGAATTCAAAATGGATTAAAAACTTAATTTATTAGACCCCAAACCATGAAAATCCTAGAAGAAAACATAGTAAAATCTCAGATATTGTTTGTAGCAATATTTTATCAGATCTTCCCAAGCAAGGGAAACAAAAAATATTAACAAATAAATAAATAAATGGGACCATCAAAATAAAAAGTTTTTGCACAGCAAAGGAAACCCTCAACAAACTAAATAGACAACCCATGGAATGGGAGGACATATTCCATGATACATCTGATTAGGGATTAATGTCCAATTAATAAAGAACTTATAAAATTCAACACAAAAAATAACAAACACTCCAAATAAATAATAGACACCTAAATAAACACTTCCCCAAAGAGGACATATAGATGGCCAATAGACATATGAAAAGATGCTCAACATCACTAATCACCAGAGAAATGCAAATTAAAAGCACCATGAGATATCACCTCACACCTGTCTGTATGGCTATCATCAATAAATCAGCAAGCAACAACTGCTGGTGATGATGTGGAGAAAGGTCAACCCTTTTGCAATGATGGTAGGAATACAGATTGGTGCAGCCATTGTGGAAAGCATTTATGGAGATACCTCAAAAAGTTAAAAATGTATCTGCCTTTTGACCCAATTATCCCATGTCTGGGCATATATCCAAAGAAATACAAAACACTAACCTGAAAGATCATAAATATCCCTATATTTATTGCAGGATTTTTTACAATCTCCAAAGTATGAAGACAACCCAAATATCCATCAGTAGATGAGTAAATAAAACAACTACGGGACATTTACACAATGGAATACTACTCTGTCATAAAAAAGAAGAAAATTTTACCCTTGTGATAGTATGGGTGGAACTAGAGAACATTATGCTAAGTGAAATAAGCCAGTCAGAGAAAGAAAAGTGCCATATGATTTCACTCATATAGGGAATCTAATGAACAATCTGCACTAACAAGGACAATGGGGACAGATTCATAGAGAACTGGATGATAGCTATGTGAGGCAAATGCGGGGTGGAGGTATCAAGCAAAAAGTAAAAAGGACTCATCAACATGGACAACAGTGTGGCAACTTCAGAGAGTAAGGGAGTATAAGGGGGAAACTATAACAGCAAAAAATATAAAAGAAAAGGAATGAGCAACAGAAATTAAAGATAAATGAGTTGTACTAGAGGCCTGCATTTGTTGGGAACTGCCCTGCCTGGTTTCAGAAGCTATAATCCCCTGTGGCTAAAGCTGAGTAAAGGACCTTGGGACCATAAGCTACTTCGGAGACAAAGCTTATCTTCCTTGTAGGGGCACCACCTCTGCCTGCTTCCTCTTCACCCTGGTTGGCCCTGGGTGGATGACTGGCTAGCCAATGATAGGTAAGATTCCTCAAAAGAGGGATGACCTAAGACAGGGATGGTCATGAAGGGGGCCCTCAGGGAAGGACTTGAGGGGCTATAGAAAAAGGGGGTGATGGACCTTCACCCCTTGGCTTTAACATAGCCTGAGTCCTCATTCTGTCCACAAGAAGTCTCCTAATCTCTTGGCACCTTACTTCCCCTGCCTGACTTGAGCCTGAAACAATGCTGGAGGTAGGTGTGGCCCTGTGCTGAAAAGGGCGGGTTCCCTAGGACAATGAGGCCTAGGAAAGAATATATAAAATCCTATGAAATATACTTTGCTAATACCCTCAATTTAAATGATAAGTGTCCAAGCAGGAAGTGAGTTTGTTCCCCAAAGTTTTATGGCTCTTTAACTATCTGATCCTGACTCAGAATAAGCCCTCAGAGTTCTTTGAATGTTATCTATTGTTTAATCATTTCTGCCTGACAATGATTGATGAGCATTACCCTGTGTTCCTGTGAAAATTGAACCCAATAAAAGTTTGTCAAAGTAAGGGTTGAGGCGCTCTCCCCTTGAGAGAATGGCCATGACATCCCTTTTCCTCCACAGGACTTGGTAGTCCCTGTGAATTTGTCTCGTCTTACCCATAACACTGCGGACCCCAGGAGCTGGGATCCGAGTCATGCATTAGTAGGCAAGACTGAAAATTTGTATACAATTTGTAAGGTACATGAAATATAAATTTGTCACATGTTTCTTGCTAGTATATTTATGAATATGCCTAACTCAATCTATACTGGTTCATTATTTACTAACTATATTTACTTTAATTTTTGCTCGTGATTGTCACACTGCATTGTAAGTGACTGTTTCTACTTGCTGTTTTCCCTAAGGCTGTGGTTGTTAAGTGTAATGATTGTGTCTTATTTCTTCTGATATTTCAACGTGTAAATTAAGAACCTAGGAAAAACATGTTACTATAAGAATATATTACTCTTCCCTATCAATTAGAAAATACCCAGTTTCAAAGCTGAAGTCATATTCAAATTGCAGAGAAGTTTTTTTTTTCTGAGTTTCAAGTTCTTGCATCTTAGATGGCTGCTCAGGCTGACATTTTGTCTTTTTCTGAAACTTAACTGTTAGTGCACATAAAAATATATAAATGCTCTTTTAAATTTAGACAGAATTATAAAAACAAAATGATGTTTTAATTAGCTTTACTAATGAAAGCAGGATGCTGAATAACTAATCTTTAAAAATTACAACTACTTGGCTTGGGAATTTACACATCAACCACACAAATTGAATATTGAATAGTGAGTTTATCATATGTAACAGCATTTTAGGTAAGATAAAACAGTTTTTCTCTTACGAGACAGTCCAGAGGTTAGGTGGTCCAGCAGGGGACGGTAAGGCACTCTGAGGTGTCAGGCACTTGGGCTCTTCTGTCAGTCTGCTGCATGCGGCCCTCACTCCTAAGCTCATTTCTCCTTCCAAGGTGATCACTCTTGGTCATGCCGTTGCCATTAATTTGCATTTTATTGAATAGAAAACAGAAAAGTGAACAATAAGGATGCTCTGTCTCCCATTAAGAACACTGCCTGGAACTTGCAGACACAGTTTTCATTTATGTCTTTGGTGAACATTTAGTGTTATAGCCAAAACCATGCAAAGCAGTCTATGGAATGTGGAATTTGTTTCATTTGGTCATTCACCCAAGTAAAATTAAGGGCCCTATCACATAAAAAAGGGAGAGGAAGAAACATTTTGAGGCAACTAGCAGTCTCTGCATACTTAATGTACGCAAATTGACATGTCGCCTTCTGCCAGTCCCCACAAGGAGCTCACACCAAGTGTATCTGTGGTTACAACTTGATTTACCCTCAGAACCAAGATGGACTTTGACTCGCGTCAGTGATGTTATGTCACTCCTTCAAAAGTGGGACTGAAAGCACATATTCTTTCAAAGGCGTTCCCATCTTGTAAGAATCAAGTTTGCTCTGCTTCCATGAGCAACTGTGGACAGCTGTGCAGGTTGTGCACACAGTCTGCGAACAGTGAGGGGTTAACGTCCCAGTGGAAAGAGTATCTGTTTGTAATTCAAATGCTTAGAAAAGCCAATCTTATTTCAATTTTTATTTCAATTACCCAACTAAATAGAATGTCATTTTCCAATTTGTACAATTAGACAAAATGTCCTGGTTTCAGACTTAGTTGGTGGGATTATACATATGTATATTAGAAAAAAATTTTTTTCCAAAAAAGTATAGATTTGGAAACACTAATTTCTCAGAAATACTAGGAGATGGTCAGATAAGGAAATGTGTTTCATAGTAAAAACACAGGTCAAGCCAGGCTGCATTTGACTTACTGGTCACAGTGTGTTGACCTTTGTCATTGATATCCCCACTAGCTACATAGGAATGTCTGTGTGTGTCCACACCATTGGCTGCACAAAACATTAACCAATTTTGAATCTTTGCCAATTTGATAGGTGACATTGTATTGCATTTTAGCTTTATTTTGCATTTCTCTTTTTATAATTTTTGGGGAAGAGTCATTTTCCTTTACCTTTGAGGTTTTTTTAACTGCTCTAATAATTAAATTGACATGAGGCAGATTAACAAAAGAAAATAATCAAATTTAATTACTTGTGTAGAAATGGGAACTTCACATTCATGAGAGAGTCAGAGACCCTGCATACATGGGAGGTTTAGAGACAGAAAGGTAAAGTGAGGCATACCTGACATCCTGAGTTAGGGAACTAGGTAATGTGTCTGAGGTCCCAGAGGGTAGAAGGGTAATTCACCTGACAATGAGAAGAGCAAATGTTCAGTATTTAGGAGTTTGCCTTTGCCATATAGATAGGTCATAAAAAGTTATTTTTGGTAACAACTCTTATTGAGAGCAAGGCCTCCAATTTAAATTCTGTAACAAAGAGGTAAATGTTGCTCTTGAGACCCCAAGGTCTCTCAATTGCCTGCAGGTCAAAGTAGTTCATATTCCAAAGTGGCATATCTTAGGGGGGTCTGTTCTGAACCCTTTCGTAAACAAAGTGAATCATCTTTTCTAAGAAAAAAAAGATAGATTAAACAATTTTAAGAATTTCCTTTGCCACCAGCAAGACTTCTAAAAACCTTCACTATGATAATCCATGTTTGGAAATCCTCAAGGAGAGGATTCTCCTAAGCAGTGATTGAGAGACAACCATTTTCTTACAAGTATTTATTTCTTACACGACACTGTGGTAAAATATTGATTAAGTGCAATGTTTCTGAAACTTGTCTAAAGAGAAATGAAATTCCCAGGCCACATCCTCAAAGTGGCTTCTTTTAGATTCTCCAGATTAGGGAAAGGACTAGGAACCTGTATTTTAACAAGCAACCCAGACCATGCTTATCCTTAAGCAATTTTTGGAAACATGGATTTACAGAAATGCTTTTTTTCAGTAGTGGAATAACAGAATTGCCTGGGAAACTTTTTCAAATAGACATTTACTGGGTCCTTTCCAAATTTATGAATCAGAGGGAGGTATGGTCCCTCTATAGCCATTTCTTACACTAACTCCCAGTTAAGAACAACTGATTCAGACCTAACTTTCTTACTCTTCACATGCTGCTATTCAGTTTTATACTAACATGTACACACATAGATGTTTTCTTCCTTGGGCCCATTCCTTACCATTTATCAGGCTCTTCTTGACATTGACTATTTGTTTAATGGCAAACGAGAAGAGGACACCGAGCTGGGCTCAATGTCAGAGGGGAGTTGATCGTAGGGAAAGGAAGGCCTTGGCAGTGGAGAATAATCCAGCCAGCACATAAAGTCATTGAGAATTAATGAAACGCTGATTGCTTAAGCACAGGGCATTTTTACAGCTCACATGCTTTAAATGCATACAGTTGGCATGAACAGGGTGGCCCATTTTTAAAAAGAGCAACTAAGTTAAGTAGATTTTCCTGTGTAAAATGCTGTCCTAGTAATCTGTTTTCCAGATGTTTCGATGGCAAATGTTTTCTTAATGTGAAGCCCAACCATAAAAAGTAACTGCGTAGTGTACAGCTCTTACAGGCACAAATCATCTTTTGTTGTTGTTGCTGTTAATCCAGAGACTTATAGAGAAGAACCTGCATTTATCTTAAACACAAGCAAGGATGAGCTTACTTCATATTTATAGAGAAATATAAAGTGACAAACCTGTTTATTTAAACATAAATCTTAAGATATAAAGAGTTTCGTTCATGTCTGCAAACAACATAACAGTACATGTTTCTACAATTTATGCAGATCCAGTGGGCAACTATATTTGAAGCATTTACTTTCAATATTAATTTTTTGTGCATGGATTCTGGCTATGAACTCAGGGATACAAGATAATATAATATAGCAGTCAACACATGAGTTTTTAAACCAGAAAATCTGGGTTTGAATTTTTCTCCACCATTTACCAGTTACATAAACTTGGGCATTTTGCTTCACCTTCTTTGCTTTATTATCCTTACCTGTAAAATAAGGGTTATAACAGTACTTACCTCAGACAATTGTGATGAAGATTAACTGTGCTTACACACATAAACACATTAAGTATTTTTAGACCATAGTAAATGCTTAGTGCAAATGGTTATTCTTTTTTTAAAAAATGCTGCAATGATTTTGAGCCTGACATATACTTGCTTAGAGAATAGGAAATCTGGTCCACAAAGGCTTTCTTGGACAAAAGCAATACCTAAGAAATGGAGTGATAACTTGTAAACTCTCACCTAACTTAAATGTGCTACTTGATTCATTAATGGGAATACTCATTAATTTACAATTTACTGGAATTTTTTAGAGGAAATAGCTAATATCCACTATATAATCTGATACATAAATCACCAGAGAGATTAGGTACTAGCAATGTCCTTGGGCCCAAAAAGTGAGGGAAATACAAGCAAGTAACCCAGGAGGGAAATGGAGGTGGAAGAGTAAAGAGAAAAGGGATGGTGACAGTGATGAGAAAGAGTTGCTGAGGTGCTGGCAGAGAAAGTACAACGCTGCCAGCTGGGTACCACTATGTGCCAGCTGTACATAATGCCATAGACACTTCTTACAAAAATGAAATAAGAACCTTCCCTCAGTTATCAGCTAGTCATTGATGTGATAGAAAAAGTGCCATATTTCAAAGGCTTTGCTCACTTGGCACTTGAGATGAGCAAGTCATTCTAAAAGTCATTTAAATAACCATTAACTGTTGCAGACCGTTCAGCCTGGTTTCAGGAGTTGTAACCCTCACACCATGGTGGGCTATGTAAGAGCCAAGAGACCCATTTCATCTGGGTCTGTTCTGTCAAGAGGACGTGACCTAGTAAGGAGACAAAGCTTATCTCCCTGGCAGGAGTGCTGCTTCTGCCTCTTCCATCTCTGGCCCCAATGCTTGGTTGGTTAGTCAATGACGGGTAAGACTCCTCATGGGAGGGGCAACCTAAGCCAGACACGACCACTTGGGAGGCCCTCATGGAAGGACTCGGGGGGCTGCAGCAAAGAAGATGTGATGGACCCTCGCACCCTGGCTATTTTGACATAGTCTGAGTCTTCATTTCCATCTGGGAGATGTCTTCTGCTTCCTAATTGGCTTAAAGCCTGAAACTATGAGGGCAAGCGGTGCAGCTCTGTGCTGGCCAGGACGGTTCCCTGGGTGATCAGTCATAAGAAAGAATTCCTAAAGTCCTGTGAAACCTGCTTTGTTTGCTAAGAGTGCTCTCATTTAAATGATAAGGGTCCCAGGAGGAAATGAGTATGTCTCCCAAAGTTTGGCAACCCCCTTTCCTGACAGACACTGACTCAGATTAAGCCCTCAGATTTCTTTGACATGTTAAACCTGTATTCCTGTGTATATGAACCCAATAAAAGCCCAGTGAGGAAGGGGCTCTGGGTCATTCTCCTCTGAGAGTCTGTCCACCTTTCCTCCCCAAGCAGATCATGTCTTTGCAGTTTTATTTTCATCCGTGACGGAGGGATGGGGCTCTGTGGGCGGAGCCCCCCACATCTGGCACCCAGGACAGGGACTCCCACAATTAATGGCTGGTGAAAGCTCTGTGGATATCTCAAATTTGGGCCAGAAGTTACTTTCCTTCAAAGAAGACTGGTCTCTTTGTTAGTTGTCATCTTGTCAAATTAAAGGAAAGAAGTCAGAAACACATGGCTACAAGTCAAATGTCTTCCACCCACCTTTGCTTTTTCTTCAAATAAACTTCTAGTTCTATGATGGCTATGGATTTCTTTATTGGTTTTTATTTTCAACATGAAATAAAAGTCCATACTTGTTCTTAAATCATTTTCTTCAAAGGGGAAACATTCTTTCTGTTCACAGTATGAAAGAAAATAAGTCATATAAAGAGTTTTTACAAGTGATTATCAATGCTTTGAAGTTAAAATATTCAGATCAGCCCTTGATGAAGTTTAAATTGTAGGTAGCTTCCTAAAAATACAATGGAAGTGAGAAAACTAGTTTATATTTAATCCCTATCAAAATTAAGGTCCCTGTATCATATTTTTATTTTATTTTAAATTATTCAAGGAATATTTAAAGTAGCAGACCTCAGTATAGTATCTGGAAGAGAGCAACATTGTAAGATACAGTCCAGATGCATTTACTTTTATGTGACAGAAGCTTTATTTCCATGAAGATTCCTAGACATTCTGGATAGAGGCATTCTAGCAATATTACAATAGTTTATCATATAAAATGCATTACAATTTCCACTGATGTTCTCATTATAAAAGAGAAGGGACCTACTCATAGCAAAAAAACAAAACAAAACAAAACAAAACAAAACAAAACAAAACTAGGAATCTTTGAGAAGGAAGAAATTGAAATGGTAGCCTTTCCCCTGTGATACTAAAATGTTTTCTTAGTTTAGCTGTACTTTTCACATTTTTCTTCAGTTGTTGATTTCTTCAACTTACTGAGTAATAAGGATTTCTAAGACTTGAGGAGGTTTTGTTCACTTTCTTCTTTTTTTATTTTCAGCATTTGTCATTGTGAACAGTACTGGACATTTTGTCAATAGGTGATTTCAGCTAATACATGATGTACTTCGATGTGAAAATTCTCCTGAGAATTTATGGTCACTAATATAAATTGCCATCCTATTCTATATATTTAATCAGTTTTGGAATTTGTGTATTAAATTTATGTTAAGTGAGTTGGAGAGACGTATTTATAATGCTAATGCTAGATGCATTTCAACTCTGCACAGAGTAAGCTCCAAGGCTTTTTTCCTGGACTTCCTGAGGAGCTTCTCAGGGAATGACATAGAGTGTCCATTTGGGGAAACATAAAGTTAGAGTTATGATGTTTTTCTATGATGCATCCTCCCCCTGGTGCCCTGGAGTCCATCTGCCTGGGTTAAAATCTTGGCTTTGTTTCTTTTTTCAGTTGTGCAACCAGTGCGATTTGTCTTTTCTGTGTCTCGTTTTCTTTCATTTGTAAAATGGGATAGTAACTGTACCTGCCTTATAAATACCAAGGAGGAAATAAAATGAGTTAATAAATATTCTGTAAGCCTTGGTAAATAGGTATGGAATAAATGACAGTTCACATTATTTTCTTTCTTTTCTTTTTTTTATTTTAATTATTTTATCGTTCAAGTACAGTTGTCTGCATTTACCCCCCACCACTCACCCCCCACCCTAGCCAAACCCACCTCCCTCCCCTGCTTCCCCTGATCCTTGATTTTGTCCATGTGTCCTTTATAGATGTTCCTGAAAACCCTTCCCCCCATTATCCCCTCCCACCTCCTCTCTGGTTACTGTCAGATTGTTCTTAATTTCAATGTCTCTGATTATATTTTGCTTGCTTGTTTGTTTTGTTGTTTAGGTTCCAGTTAAAGGTGAGATCATATGGTATTTGTCTTTCACCGCCTGGCTTGTTTCGCTTAGCATAATGCTCTCCAGTTCCATCCATGCTGTCGCAAAGGGTAGGAGCTCCTTCTTTCTTTCTGCTGCATAGAATTCCATTGTGTAAATGTACCACAGTTTTTTTTTTAATCAGTATTTTTTAATTGTTGATATTGTACAGTTTTCATAACTATCATTAAAATCAAAGCTTCATGAGATGTCATGCCATATACTTGATTCCCTGCTGCTCATACCCATGGGTTCAGGAATGCCCGTTTCCTATCCTAGACCTTTTCCTAGAGTCTGATTCTGTGTTTTGCTGTCTCCTTTTTGAAATTCTATTTTCTTATGTATATCACAACATGCATTGAGTTTTACCCGAGTTTCTCATGTTTATGCATCAGTGTCCCTCTGGGTCCAAATTTTGGAATGTAGATACTGACTTAAGTCTCTTTTGGATTTGCCACACTCTTGGACTGTATTTATTTGGGCTGGATTTTCTTGGACTATTCTATTCCAATCATTTGTATTTTGGCCTAAATTTAGGGCCAACTTCTTCTTTTCTGAGGTCTTCTGTCTTTTATTTCTAGAATTATATGAGTTAAGGATAAAGAAACATCACAAAGCAATTTAGCCTTTTGACCTGATTTTCTCTGTGTTAGAACATAAACTTTATATGCCTCCTCAAATACTCTGAGCTTTTTAAGTTCTCTGTCATTTTGGCATACTACTCACACTGAGTCATCACTCTTCTTGTCTTGGAGAAAATACTTCAAAGCATGGTATAGTTTCTAGCTTCTTAGACAGCCACAAAAAGGCTAGAGATGCAACCTAGTTGTTTAGAAGCTGTGTCTTGAGTAATGACCAGAGGAAGGTAAAAGGAATTTAAGCAGATACATTTCTCTTCTTTATTTGTCTCACTAGTCTCAGTGGCACTTCTTCCTCAGCCCTGCTGGAGAAGACACACATGCTGAACCAACAAGCCTGCTGAGAGATCCTTACTGACTGTTCCTAGCTTGTCATGAAGCCATAGCTGGAACAAGACACATCATGTTGCATTACTTTGCATATTCTCTTATTTTACTTGGATTTATTTTTTCTTAGCTTTACTTTCCTGGGCTGGTACTTCTCAAACATACTGATATCAACTCAATCTTCATCTCTGCTTTCTAAAGGAATAAGCTAAGACATTCTTGATAACTTTCTAATATATGCATTTATTTTATTGAAGATAGGCTTAGTACTGGGATTCTTTCTGTTTCACTTGTGAGGCCACTGGGTAATGGCAATTTTTCAGCTTCATTATATTTGTATGGGACCATGTGGTATATGAGTTCTCTTCACTGAAAAGTCATTATGCTGCACATTGTTGTAATTAAATTTATCATAACTCATTTATGTATGTATGTATTTGTTTATCCCATCACCATTTATCCCTCCTATAACCTTCTTCTTCCTCCACTCATTCCCTACCACAACTAAACACCATTGTCCGTGTCCATGAGCTCTTTCTCTTTTTTTCCTTTTTTGCTTAATCCCTTCACACCCCAGCCCTTGTCCCATAGCTATCAACCTGCTCTCCATGAATCTGTCTCTATTTTGATTGTTAGTTCAGTTTGTTCATTAGATTCCATGTATGAGTGAAAGTGTCTGGTACTTGTCTTTCTCTGACTGGCTTATTTCACTTAGTATGATGTTCTCCAGGTAAAATAAAAACTTCATTGAGAAGTCATGCCATATAGTTGGCTCCTTTTTGCTCATATTCATGGATTCATGGGTTGTGGATCATCCAGCTATGTTACCTATCACTCTATACTTCACTCAATACTGAACATTTTAGACAAGTAAAAATGAGAATTGTGCGTGAGGTTTCTATAATTAACTGAAGTCTGAAACTCATCCTATTTGTCCTTTTATAGAATACGGTACACATATTAGTCATTGGCACAGTTATCATATTTATTCTCCCTTAAAAACAGAGACAACCATATTGGTCAGAGCTTAGTTTCTCATTTCAGATTTTGATGTAACTCTGGACTCTTCTGTTTGCTTTCTGTGTGATTGGGGAATATGTATTAACCTCTCTAGCCTCTGATATTATAATCACAATAAGAATCATTGAAACACTTTCTTCTTCATAAGGTTATTTTGCGATTTAAAGAGATAATTTATGTCTTGTAAGTACTTGTTGAGCATCTACTGTATATCAAGAATTTTTCTAGCCTGAGGGGATAAAAACATAATATCCATAAAAATAATTCTTTTCATTGTCTGGCCCAAAGCAGACAATAAGAGATAGATATATTATTATTAACATTATATTTAAGTATCCCACATGGCTTTTATTTCCTTATCCTGTCTAGTCCATTGTTTGGCTTGCCCTCTATTAGTCTTAGCAGTACTGATGCACTACCTTGGGAATCAGATAACTCTTTCTGTTTGGTTGTTCTTTGTACCCTTCACACTGTATATATGTATCCACTTTCTTTTTTTTTTTTTTTTTAATTTTCATTTATTTATCTTTAGAGGGGAAGGGTAGGAGAGAGGGAGAGGGAGAGAAATATCAATGTATGGTTGCCTCCTGTGTGTCCCATGCTGGGAACTGGCCTGCAACCCAGGCATGTGCCCTGACTGGGAATCGAACTGGGAATCGATCCTTTGGTTCGCAGGCCCGAGCTCAATCCACTGAGCTACACCAGCCAGGGCTATATCCACTTTCTAGGGCAAGAAATTTTTTTTCTCAGATTTCTTTTTATCAAGAAGTACAGTAAGACATGATTATAAATGTTAGTTCATCTTTTTAATTATGTATGTATATTGTTTATGTTAAATATGTATATTATGTACTAGGCACAGAGTTTTTACAGTTGAAATACCTCAGTGAATAACAACAATGAGAACAAATTACACTCTACCCCCAAGGAGATTCTATTGCAGTGAAGAGGCACATATAATAACAGTAAGCATTATAAATAAATGTGTGTTATATGTCCAAGCTGTTTGATTCTATCTTCCTAAAAAATTATAAATATATACCCATGTTTACTTTCTATTCCAGACTATTCAATATATTCATGAATGACTGCAATAATGGATACTCACATTTTACATAAAAAAGAAAAAAAAACAAAAGCAAATTTTGGCTGAATATCATTTTTCCCTAAATTTAATGTATTCTATTTCACACATAAAATTTTTTAATATATTTTATTGATTTTGCTATTACAGTTGTCCCATTTCCCCCCTTTTATTGTTGTTGTCCTTCTTTTGGTTGTACAAGGAGGCACAGTGTATCTACCAATGCCTCCATCTTGGCCAGAAGTCTCTCATACTTAAATTTAATAGATTGTATTTCACACCATCTCTAGTTTGCACATCTTGCTTTAGAGATTAATTCATTAACTATCAAAGATCAAACACATTTCTATATTTAACAATAAAAGAATTAGTTGACTGAAAATTTTACAGGTTAATTCTTAGCATGAAATGCATGATGCTTATTGGTTTAGGAAAAACACTGTCATGAAAAATACAAAACAAGAGTACTACAGAAATTCATAATTGAAGGTATTTTGAGTGATGGATGGCCAGATCTGGAACCAATATAATCTTTAAAAAAATTGTTAATTTTTTATTTGTAATATGTTTATTTTATTTTATTTTATTTTATTTTATTTTATTTTATTTATTTTATCTTTATTGTATATTTTCCATTACCATTTAGTGCCCTTATGCCCTCTTCCCCACAACAATCACCACACTGTGGTCCATGTCCATGAGTCCTTCCTTTTTGCTTAATCCCTCCACCTCCTAACATCCCCACTAGCTGTCATCTGCTCTCCATCTGTGAGTCTTAATTTTTACAATCCTAATTTCACAGTGGTAAGTTCATGTAAATAAATCTGTATTTTGTGTTTCACTTTTGTGTATTTTTGTTCTATTGATGAAAAATAAACTGACTTTACTTCATATGAATATGTTCCCTGAGAACTAGAGTATGGCTCAGTATTGACTATGTCAGAATAATTGATGTTCATGTTACTATGATGAGGTTTTTGCTGGTACATTTATCACCATTAGTGGAAGTAGCAGTTTTAAGTATTACGATGTCTCTGAAGTGACATGGCCATATTAATCTCAAATTTGTTAGACCTACAGCAAAAGTTCATGTGAATCTCAGAAGCTGTTTAGCTGTATACTTAATCCAATGCCTTGCTCTAAATATTTGAAAAATTGAAGAATAAATTTAAAAAGATGGATATTCATTCTCATAAATCACATTTAATTTTGAGACAGAACTGTGTTGATTCTACCTCAAAATTTATCCAGAATCAGATCCCTCCTAACTGCCGCCATTACTTGGTACCAGGGCACCAATTCTTCATGCCAAAAATGGGGGAGGGGGCAGATCTACTCTAGTCCCAAATCTCAACATCAGAGTCTTTAGGATTCTTGAGAAACAGAGTGGATCATATCACTCTTACTCAAAAATTTCCAACAGTTTATTTATGTCTCACATAGTGTATTATTAGTCAACATCATTGAAAAAATGTAGTAGGCCACACGTGATCTGGTTCACATCAATTTGTCCTCATCACTTACCTTTCTCCCACCATAACTCATGCCATTTATCAATGCATTGGTCTTCTTGCTGTTACTTCAATTTATCAAGCACACAACCTTATTTCAGGGTGTTCACATTTGTTGGTTTTGTTTGTGTGTTTGGTTGTTTGCTTGGAATGCTTGTACTTTGGTTATCCATATAACCCACTACTTTTCTTCCTCCAGGTCTCCACTCAGATGCCTTCTTAACCACTATATAAAATAACACGTCTCCCCAAACCTTTAATCTCTGACCTCTTACCTAGCTTTATTCTTTTTTAAAACATCCTTCAAGATATGACTGTATATTTATAGCTATGCATCACTATGATTTCATAGGGTTACCATTATAAATGAAGTCAATTATTGGCTCAATAGTCATTATGTAGCATATAACTGTGTGCATGTGTGTATATAATATTTATAAATATGTAAATATAAAATGGATATATAAAATGTAATTTATATATTATATGTATATATGCTATTATATTTAATATGCACTATATATTTTATATATACACTGTATATTATTTTTGTTTATTTTCTGCCTTATGTTAAATTCTCCAAGGTTATAACATATGACTATCTGACAAATATAAAAAGAACACATGCCAAAAATGTTATCCTATTTTTACTTAAATAGGCAACAAGTATGATGTTAAAACCTGGTCAAAAGCAAAAGCACTGGGTGAAAGTAAGCACTTTAATAAAGAGATACCAGGATAGACTTGCTGGCTTATAAACAGAACTGATTAATGTCTTACAGGGAAACAAATTGTAACCTTTGGCACTATCTATTTCATTGAACAAAATTATTTCATCTCTACTGGATAAAAGTTTACAAATTAACCTCTGCTGCAACAGTGTTGTGATATGACCCAGTTGACAGTAAGTCAAGCCCAGGACTGCATTGAAAGAACGCCGAGTAATTCATTTTGCCAATTTCCAAGTTGCAAATAATGTTTCTGACACTTACAAGGACAGGTAATTTAATTTTGGCTGCTGTATCCTCAGATCTTTCAGCAATAATAGGCAGGTAGTGTTCTTTTGTCTTACTTTAACTTCTCCAAAAAGCAGATATTGAGGCAAGGATTCAAATGCCTGTTGATTGAGAAGTGATCCAGGAAAGTTGGTAGGAAAGTGAAATAGTGAGATAGGGAACAGAGAAAGCCAAAAAAGAACGTGACATCCGCCCATTTGTCAATGAGGAAACTGGGAATTTGTGCCCCCAGTGCAACATGAGGCAGTGCAGAACATGCCTCCCAGTTATTCTAACCAAACAGTGAAGCAACTGGGCAACTGGGGTCTTGTTGCCCTCTGCCACCTTCTAGGCAACTTTCAGAGGCAAAGTTTTGGTGATAAAAGCAAGGAGTCTTTATTCAAAAGTTACACACTTTTTGAATACCAGCTTTCCACATACTTTTGTCACTTACAGCTTTAATCACTTAAGCCTATCAGTTAGGGCTGAACTCTAACACCTGAGTTCTCCTAGCATGCCCACCCTCCACCAACCCCGGTGCCCATTAGTTTTTAATTATCTTATTTCTATAGGGTTAGTTTACAAACTAAAACAACATCACAAACAAAAGCTATACAATGTTGGAAGAATGATGGGCTTCTGCTTTAGAGCCTGTTCCCTCTAGAACACCCAAAGAATAATGCTGCCACCCTCTGCCAGGCCAGCCTGATCCTAGGCTGTGCATGAAGTTCCTTCCACCCAAAATACTGTTCAATGAGAAATGCAGGCAGCTGCAGCATGATTGTACCAGAGGAAACACTGGTTCTTCTTGCCGACACAGTAAAACATTACAGGTCTATGAGCCTATTAGCATGCAAGCAAAGTTTACTAGTGAATGGGAGAGAAAAAGCAAGGGTGGCTAGAGCTGGGGTGGCAAAAGCAGGGCGGCCAGAAGCTAGGTGGGCAGAGGCTGAGTGGCCGTGCCCCCCCCCCCAACCACCATGTGGCAAAAAGAGCAGAGAAGAGAGCAAGGCTTTTGTTCTGAGGACTTACATAGTTGGTGGGATGGAGTTGAGGGAGTTGACAGGTAAAGGTGTTGCAGCTCCCCCCTGGAGAGATGTGCCAACCCAAAAGTAGGCATGGGTGGGGTCTGTTAGCTCAAATTTTTATCCTGCTCCAGACTGTATTTGTTCATTTTGTATATGTGTTGGGAGGCAGGCAGTTAACCAAAGTTGTTTTATGGGCTTTTTCTCTGGGCACTGTAGACCCCTCCCCTTCCCTCCTCCCAGACTTTGGAATGAATATACAGTTTCAAGGCTTTTCTTTTCCCCTCTAGTGGAGATGATACACACAGACTTTCAAGGGCTCCCTGCTCCTGCACTATCGCAGTTTTGCTTGTGTTGTTCAGAACGCCTGGCAGCTCTATCAGACCAGGCTCAGGACTGCTGGTTTGAGATTAATTAACCCATAGATCTTCCTTTACTGTTAGCCTCCTGTATTAAATTCTTTGTTAGGCTACAATGGTGAGGGCCTTGCCTTTATTTCCCCTCTGGCCAGCATTTCTAGCTAAGTGTTAAAAGTCATTGCCTGGCAACCAGGATGCTAGCCACTGGCTAGCAACAGCAGCTCATTCTCCAAGTTCTTCTGTCCTCTCCCCTGCAACACACTCATTCAGGCATCCTTGAGGAAGAAGAAAAGAAGCAGTCTCTGCTCTTCGTTTTACATTTTCTGACCGTTTTACATTCCATGCACTCTGGAGTCATTTAGCTTCTCTACCCACCCCATTTTAGGCTGTTTACCATTGTCTCAGGCACCCTCCTCCTACCACTGCTCCCTACTCCTCCCCAATAATCTGATCAGATCTCTCTGTATGATAACTATGATTTGTTGAGCTCGGCTTCCAGGAAAAAAGAACTCTGCTTAATGCCTAATTTGCCCTGGGGGCAGGCTGAATATACTACTCAGGCAAAAAAACAAAACAAAAAAAACCCCAAAAAACAAATAAACAAAACAAAAAAAAAAACAGAATTAAAACAAACAAAACACAACAACAAACACAACTTTTTGGTAAAGAGGACAGATATTTCCAGTAAGCAGCATTTAGCGACTGAATCCCAAGGGAATATGGGTGGGGTACTGACACTCTTCACTCCTATGTTCCATGAAAGAAAGCATTGACTGACTGAATAAATGGATGAAATGCTTCCAAAAATTTTGCAAGTTGCATCCTTAGGTTTATAGATCTCTATAGAATAAAAGAAACAAGGAAGCTAGCTGAGGAAGTAATAGGAAGATCTTGAAAACATATCAGCTTTTCTCTCTAGGTGGTAGAGCAGGAGAAAAAGCATAGATAGCATAGGATTTAGCATGAGAATTTTTATTATGTCATGTAGCTATATGACCTGTATCAGGTGACTTAACTTCTCTTAAATTTCAATATTCTCACTTCTAAAATTGGGATAATTAATCTCAATCTTCAGTTATAAAAGTGTTAGGTAGAAGTTTAGGAGAAGGAGGAGAAGTGGGAGGGAGTCCACAGTACTCAAAGAAAAGGCTCAGAAATAACTTTGATTAACTGCCTATGGCCAGTATCTGTTTTTAACAGGATAACAAGTAGTTTGGAGCAAGATAAAAATCTGAGTTAACAGACTTCCACCCATACTTATGCTTAGAAGGCCACGGCCTCCTTTGGAGGAGTATGAACCACCTTCTCTCACAAAATCCTCATGTAATTCCCTCACCCCACCCCACAAATTATGTGAGTCCTTAGGACTAAGAGAGCAAGTGCCTGTGCCATTCTCACCTACTTCGGCTAGGCTACGCCCATTCTCTTTCTTAAGGGCCTATCACTAATAAACTTTGTGTATATACTAATAGGCTTGCTGATCTGTAATTCTTCACTGTGTTGATAAGAAGAACCAAGCCTCCCACAACAGAAGCATCACCAAATTTAAAATATATAGTCACTCCAACAGGATAGAATTTACGAAACCAGAAGTCAGTGTTCATGCTGCCTGTCACTATCAGAACCAATAAGTAGATTTGAGAAGGTAGTGGCTTATGTACCCTCAAAACCATCTAAACATTTCATCTCAAACCGAAATTTTTAAAAGGAGAAGAAAGGGTAGGTAAGGGGTTTGGAAAAAAGGTTAATTGGGTAAAAGTTGCAGTTGGACAGTGATTTTCCTAGAAACCCTTCTTTATCTGTTGATCAACAATTCTTTATCTGTGCCCTGCTCTGAAACACAATGGCTCAGATACCATCTCCATCTGAGAAGATCCCCTGGGGCACAAGGTTGAATCGCTTCTGGACCTCCTAGAGTCACTTGGTTGTGCATCCCAGTTTTTGAAATACAACTTTCCACATACACTAATCACTTAAGCCTATCAACTATGAATGAAGCTAAAATCTTCAACACTTGAGTTCCCCTATTAATTACACTTAACAGAAGCCGGACTCTAATTAAAAAGTTAACTTATCTAAATAGAGAATATAACAAATGTGGGGGTTTACAATGAGTCACCCCAAGATGTGCCTTTGTGGTATGCAGATCGTTTTGAGCTAAAAGCAACTTTAGCAGCAAGCTCAAAAGAAACTTCTGCCTTCACCTTACCTATCAAGAAGAATTTGAATTGGAGGCCTTGCCCATTAGAGATTATCAGAAAAATCTTTCAGTTTAGCTGTAAGACAAGCAAACTTCTATTTACTAAAAATATGTTCTTATCAAGACACCTTACCTCATGCCTAGCTCAGGATGTGTGATATCCCCATGGTCCCTTTCCACCTCTCAACCTCTCCTCCACGTGGGGATCTCTGGCTCTCTCACATACTTGGAGTTTTCATACCTATGTATGTGTTAAATTTGGTTATTTTCACTTGCTAATCTTTCTCATGTCTATTTGATTATTAGACCAGCCCGAGGAATCTTGAGGTTAGAGGAACGTTTGTTCCTCCTTTACTCAAGGTAAGTGAGTTGGTCAGTCATAGACTTTGAACATTAATGGTCTAATTGACAAGCCTGTTCCTCAAGTGGGGGAGATTAGCTCCAATTATTTTAGATGATGAATATTTCCAAATATCATTCAGGTTACTTCTTTGGTTTGACAAAAACTCAGTAATGGTATTTCTGATGATAATTACCTTCCATTATAAATACATTTCCAATAAAAAACTGTGATTGCCATAGCAATAAGAGCATTTTATTCCTAGTGAGAGTTACATTTTATATGTTAATAGTTTTAAAAACTGAAATTTTGATTTGTTCTTTAGTTTCTGTGAGTCAGTGAGACTTATCATTATATAACGCTGAAGTTAAGAGCTGAAGTTTGTTAAATTTTATCCTGCAAGGACTTGTGACAATGAACCACTTTTGCCTTGTGTCCACATTTAAAACTTCAGCAATTAATATATACGTGGTGCCCAAGAAG
The DNA here is from genome assembly GCA_039655065.1 of Glossophaga mutica. Taxonomy (NCBI): domain Eukaryota; kingdom Metazoa; phylum Chordata; class Mammalia; order Chiroptera; family Phyllostomidae; genus Glossophaga; species Glossophaga mutica. Next base: position 85,257,027 of record CM077304.1, read on the forward strand.
TGAGGCATGCTCCCAGTTTAGAAAGGGATGTATGTATGGAGGTGATGTATGAGCATCCTGAGGAAAACATACAAAAACTACGGCCATTATCTCACCTGAAATAAGACAAATTCTAGTTTCTAACTTGGAGTTTCCTTCCTTCCTTCCTTCCTTCCTTCCTTCCTTCCTTCCTTCCTTCCTTCCTTCCTTCCTTTCTTTCTTTCTTTCTTTCTTTCTTTCTTTCTTTCTTTCTTTCTTTCTTTCTTTCTTTCTTTCTTTCTTTCTTTCTTTCTTTCTTTCTTGGTAAGTTGAAGAGGAAGGGACAAACAATCATAACTTCCCAGAAGACTCTCTAACAGCAAAGGAAGCTCCTCTGTGGAAGAAGGAATAAGAGGAGAAGGTCACCCATATTCTTAGTGGAAGATTCTCTTCCTAAAGAGAAATGAATTTGGGTGCAAGATATCATTCAATATAAATATAATGGATATACAGTCACAAATATTCAAAGGCTTGTAACTTAATAAACCATTGAGCTATTCTTGACAAAATAAATAAATAAAATTAAAAATAAAACAATAAACTACAGATCCACCACAGTCATGGTGTAATAGACTGATGCTGATCATGGATTTACTTACACAGAGCACTAAGTGAACATATAGGTAAAAAGAGACTCATAGATACAGAGAACAGACTGATGGTTGCCAGAGGTGAGAGGGGTTGGGGGATGGGTGAAAAAGGTGAAGGGATTAAGAAGTTCAAATTGGTAGTTACAGCATACATCTAAAGTATAGCATAGGTAATATAGTCCGTAATATTGTCATAATTTTGTATGGTGTCAGAAGGGTACTGGAAATACAGAAGGGAACACTGTGTAAAGTATATGATTATCTAAGCACTATTCTGTATACCTGAAACTAATACAAAACAATATTTAAAAAATAAAGATAAATATGGTTATCATAATAAATATTATACACTTTGACAATTTAAAAATAATAAAAAAGAAACCAAAACTCAGTATATGAGGAACTGGAAGCAGAAGGGGGATTGGGACAATAATTTTATAGTGTGGTTTAGCAAAATATAGCTGTTACCTAAAGTGGAAAAGTGAAGAAATATAGGCTAAATTTGCTGTTTAAAATAGTCAACAAAAATATTGAATAAAAACTCTCTCTCTCCTGGGGGTGATGGGCCTCATATTCTCTAAAAAGAAAATAAATTAAGAAATAGAATTGTAAATATGGTACACAAAGTTCTAAAGGTTACCACTAAAACATGATAAAAATAGATTATATAATAATCAAAATTATCATTAGAAAAATTACTCAGCATAAATAAACCAAACAAAACAGGGTCTATTCAGTCAGCAAAACATAAAAATAAGAAAATATAAAATAACCTGTTAAAAGCAAAAGTCAATAGATACCTTTTATAAAAGGCATGTAAATGGCATAAGCCTACCTCCTAAAATTATTCTCAGGTTGGATATTCTGTCTCATTAAGAAGGTATCTAAAGAAAAGATATCTAAAAAGGTTAAAAGTGAAAATAAAGCCATAGCTTGAAATGAGGAAGGAGGTAAAGAAAAGGAAGTTAATTATACAGGATGTCATTGTGGTTTTGGTTTTCAACTTTGTCAACTGAGAGAATTGTAACATTATGTATTTAGATGGAAAGTTAACCTACCTTGCTGTTCTAGAATTATCAGCATTTTATTTTCACCAGTGAGTAATCTTTGCTAAAACTTTTGCCTGGGGTATGCTTCCATGGAAGAATTGCTTTCTCAAGGAAAGGGTTTTTTTTGTTGTTGTTGTTGTTGTTGTTGTTTGTTTGTTTTTTTAATTTTTTTAAAATGTTCTCAGTTTTGATATTTTATTTATTTATTTATTTATTTTTAGAGGAGAAGGGTAGGAAAGAGAGAGAGGGAGAGAAATATCAATGTATGGTTGCCTCTCATGTGTCCCCTGCTGGGAACTGGCCTGCAACCCAGGCATGTGCCCTGGCTGGGAATCGAACCTGGATCGTTTGGTTCGCAGGCCCTTGCTCAATCCACTGAGCTACACCAGCCAGGTGTTGTTGTTTGTTTTGATTTCATAAATCATTTCATTTGTCTCTGCTTTCATTGCATATTCTACAAATGTGGACTCCACAGCGTCTTACTCTGTAACAAGGAACAAGTACAGTATTTACAGAAGTTACTAAGAAAGTACATCTTTAGTTCTGCTAGACACAGGTAATAAAAACATCTGTTTCTGTTACTGAAGAACTCATGGATTATTGAGAGAGTTTGGCACATAAATAGATTTATTTTTCAGTATAATGAGATCAATGCAGGATGGCAGTGGGCACAGAGATTTAGAGGAATAAAAGAAAGGATCTTGTTATGGCACAGGCAATTTGGAGACCAAGAAACTATTCTCAGAAATTATTACTACAGAGGTGCAAAAAGCTAGAGGGAAAAAGAATGATTGTAACAGTGTGAGAGGGACAGAGGGCAGAAACAGAGCCAAGATGGGGGGAATGGAGAGCGAGAGAGAGGGAGAGGTTGCCAAGAGCAAAATTAGGTGATTACAAGCCATTTAGAACTTCAGTGACATCATAAGTCATAGAATTTAAATTAACAAATGTAGTAACTGTTGTTATTACTATTTTTGCTACCAGAAAAATCTTAGATTATTGTAGGGTAAACAGAGGCAGTCCGGCTTCCTCACCCGGGTGTCTGGGCAACTAAGGGACTCAGTTTCCCATGACCTTGAGAAGGGGCCTGATAAGTAGTGTTCTCATAGCCTTGAGACTGGGTCTGTTCCGATAGCCTTGAGTGGGCTTGCTGGTGTAGTATGAAGCTCTGTTGCATAATATCTGTTGTCTTTGTCAATGTTCTGGTATTTAGGGGGTAGGGGCTCCCCGCTGGGTGACACGCTGGGGACAAGTGACATGCAGGGACATGCAAGAGGTTACACAGCTTGCAGCGTGCGTGGATCGCCCTCCCTTGAATAAAGGCATGTCAAGCATCCCCAGGCTCCATGACTTTTCTTCTGTCTGCCTGAATCTCAAGGAAACCTGCCTGGCCTTGACAGTTTGAAAGACAATTATGTAATTTACTTGATAATTTTCAAAATTTAGGAAAACTTAACAGAAGCATCAGCAAAATGAAGCATTAAGATAATGAAAATCTGCCTCACCTGTTTTCTCCCCATGCAATGTTCAGGAGCATGTTAAAAAAGATAAAAGAAGATTGTATACAAGAAAGAAGAGTAGCTTACTAAGACTAGCATTTTTAATATTGTGCCCTACTTGAGATGGCTTTAACTTTTTAAATTTAAAAAGTTTTTATTTGTCCTTGATCCATTTTACTTCTTTGTCCTGACATATTTGCTCTGATAAAACAGAACCAGTGATCTCTATCCTCCTATAGGCTTCCTGTTTCCAGGGAGTTGTATTAAATCTTTAAAAATAAAGTTTTATTTTAATAATTCATACAGTTAAGCATTTAATTATTTTAAACATGATTGAATATTATAATACAGAGAAAATATCTAATCTTTTAAAATTACTTTTGATCTTCTAGGTCCTTTGCTTTTCTACATGAATTTTAAAATTAGGTTTCCAATTTCTATAAAATGTCTTCTGGAATTTTGATTGGAATTGTGTTGAATATGAATCAGTTTAGGAAAAATTGATATATTAATAACAAGATATATATCTTCATTTATTAGATCTTTTTAATTTTCAGCAATGCTTTGTGGTTTCTCAGTGTAGAAATCTTGCGTGCATTTTGTTGAATTTATCACTAAATATTCAATTCACTCGGTAAATTGTGAATGGTATTATTTATTTAATTTCAATTTCTGATTACTCACTTCTAGTAAATATAAATAAAGTGATTTTTATATATTAATCATATACCTTCAAACTTACTAGTATCACTTATTTATTAGTTCTAGTAGCTTTTACAGATTTTATTAAATTTTAAACATAGCTTATCATGTTGTATGTGAATACAATATAGACAGTTTACCTCTTCCAAATGTGATGCCTCTTTATTTCCATTACTGCAAAGACTAGAACCTCCTGTACAATGTTGAATACAAGTGATAAGTGTCAACATCATTGCCTTGTTTCTGATTTTAAGGGAAACGTATTCAATTGTTTTACTGTTGTGTATGATATTGGCTGTAGGTTATTCATAGATGCCTATTAACCAGATTGAGATAGAGAAAGTTTCCATCTATTCCTAGCTAGCTGAGAATTTTTCAGTCCAGTATAGATGTTGGATTTTGTTAAATGTTTTCATGTGTGTGTATAGATGACTTTTTTCCTTTTTTAATGTAATAAATTATGTTGTCTCATTTTCAAATGTTTAACATTACATTCTGAGATGAACACTTGATCACAGTATAATATCAATTTTATACATTGTTGCAATTTTTCTTTATTTTTTATTTTTCAATTACAGTTAACATTCAATATTATATTATAATAGTTTCAGGTATACAACATAGTGGCTAGACAAGTATAACTTATGAAGTGATACTCCTGATAATTCTAATACCCACCTGGTACCGCACACAGTCATTACAATACAGGGTGGGGAAAAGGTAGGTTTACAGTTGTTTGTAGGGAAAATAATACAATAATTAATAAATAATAATAATATACAAATAAACTTGGTTTTGTAAACCTACTTGTGCCTCACTCTGTATTATTGACTATACTCCCTAACCCATACTTAACATGTTTCATAACTAATAATTGGTACTTCTTAACCCCTTCACCTTTTTCACCCAGCCCCCCACACCCTCCATCTGCCAACTCTCATCCTGTACTCTGTATCTGAGTTTGTTTCTATATGATAGTTTATTTTGTCCTCTACCTTACTCATATAAGTGAAATTATATGGTGCTTTTCTTTATCTGTACTACTTATTTCACTTAGTATATTACCCTCTATTATGTCCATCTATTATGTCAAAAATGGTAAGTTTCTTACAAAGATTTTTTTTGTTTATTTATTTTAGAGAGATGGGAAAGGAGGGAGAAAGAGAGGTAGAGAAACACTGATCTATTGCTTCTTTTTTTAAAAATTTTTTTTAATATATTTTATTGATTATGCTATTACAGTTGTCCCATTTCTCCCCCATCATTCCCCTCCACCCCACCCACCCCTCCTACCCACATTCCCCGCTCTAGTTCATGTCCATGGGTCATAAGTTTTCTAGCTTCTACATTTCCCATACTATTCTTGCCCTCCCCCTGTCTATTTTTTCCCCATTATCTACGCTACTCATTCTCTGCACCTTTTCCCCCTCTCTCCTCCTCCCACACCCCCGCCGCTAACCCTCCATATGATCTCCACCTCTGCGCTTCTTGTACGAACTCTGACCAGGGACTGGGGACTGGGGACAACAACCCTACAACCCAGGCATGTGCCCTGACCACAAGTTGAACCACAACCTTTTACTTTGTAAAAGATGCTTAACCAACTGAGCCACATCCATTGGGGCAAGATTTATTCTTTTTTAAGGCTGAATAATATTCCATTGTGCACATGAATAATTTCTTTCTTATCTAATTATCTATTAATGGGCACTAGAGTTGCTTACACATCTATTGTAAATAATGCTGAAATGAACATAGGAGTGCATATATCTTTTTGAATTAGTGTTTTGGATTTTTTAAATATATACTCCAAAGTGGAATTTCTAAGTCATAAGGTATTTCTAGTTTTAATTGTTTGATGTTCCTTCACTGTCTTTCCTAGTAGTGGCTGCATCAGTTTGCAATTCCACCAACAGTGCACGAGGGTTCCCTTTCCTCCACATCCTCCCAATACTAGTTTGATTTATTGATAATAGACATTCTGATGGATATGTGATGATATCTCATTGTGGTTTTAATCAGCATTCTCTGATGATTAGTGAAGTAAGAATTTTTTCATGTGTCTATTGGCCATCTGAATGTCTTCCTTGGAGGAGTGTTTATTCAGATCTTTTGCCATTTATAATTGGATTGTATAGGGTTTTTTTTTTTTTTTGGTGTTGAGTTTCGTAAGTTCTTTATAAATTTTAAATATTAACTCCTTCACCCCTTCACAGATGTATCATTGGTGAATATTTTTCCCTATTCAATAGGTTATCTTTTTGTTTTGTTAATACCTTGCTGCCAAAACATTTTAGTTGGATATAGTCCCATTTGTTTATTGTCTCTTTTATTTCCCTTGCCTGAGGGGATATATCAGAAAAAATATTACTAAGTGACCTGTCAGAGAGTTTACTGTCTATGTTTTCTTCTAAGATGTTTATGGTTTTGGGACTTACATTTAAGTCTTTAATCAGTTTTGAGTTTATTTTTGCATACGGTGTAAGAAAGTGGTCTGCTTCTATTTTTTGTACCTGTCCAATTTTCCCAATACTATTTATTGAACAGACTCTTTACTTCATTGTATGTTCTTGCCTTTATCATAGATTAATTGTCCACATAAGTATGGGTTTATTTCTGGGATCTCTATTGTGTTCCATTGATCTATGAGGGTATTTTTATTCCAGTATCATGCTGTTTTGATTACTAAAGCCTCATAGTATAGTTTTATATCATCATAATACCTCCAACTCTGTTCTTCTTTCTCAACATTGCTATGAGTATTTAGTATCTTTTGTGATTCTATATTAATTTTTTATTATTTTTTCTAATTCTGTGAAAATACCGTGGTTATTTTGATAGGAATTGCATTGAATTTATAGATTGCTTTGGGATTATGCACATTTTAATTATGTTAATTCTTCCAATCCCAAGCATGGTATATTCTGTCATTTATTTGTATCGTCTTTAGTTTCTTTCTTCAGTGTCTTATATGTTTTTGGCTTCCTTGATTAAATTTATTCTTAGGTATTTTATTTTTTATGTAATTGTAAATGGGATTGTTTTCTTAATTCCTCTTTCTGATAATTTATTTTTGTGTACAGAAATGCAATTGATTCTGAATATTAATTTTGTGTCTTGCTACTTTACTGAATTTATTTATCAGTTCTAGTAGTTCTTTGATAGAATCTTATTTATTTTCATGTCATTTGAAAATATTGACAGATTTATTCTCCTTTTCCAATTTTGATGCCTTTTGTTTCTTTTACTTGTATGATTGCTGTAGCTAGAAGTTACAATACTATGTTGAATAAAAATGGTAAAAGTAAGCATTCTTGTTTTGTGTCTGATCTTAAGGAAAATATTTTTAGCTTTTACCCACTGAGTATAATGTTAGCTGTGGGTTTGCCATATATGGCCTTTATTATGCTGAGGTATGTTTCCTCTGTTCCACAGGTGGCAAACACAAGGCCAATGGGGTCGAATCCGGCCCTCCATCTAGTTTTATCTGGCCCGGCACCCTGTTTCTACCCTGTGGCAGTGCTGAGCTCCTTCCCCCTAGTTAAGGAGTAGTTACATTTACACAGTCCTACAATTACATTCAGCCCTTTGAAGGCAAACACAAGGCTGATGTGGTCTCTGGTGAAAATGAGTTTGACACCCCTGGTCTATTCCCACTTTGCTGAGAGTTTCTATCATAACTGGTTATTGCATTTTGTCAAATGTTTTCTTCTGTATCTACTGATATGTTCATATGCATTTTATCTTTTATTTTATTAACATGGTATATTACACTAATTGATTCTATGATCTTTTTAGTGTTCTGGTGAATTGTTTTACTAATACGTGTATTACATTTAAGAATTTTGCATCTATGTTCATCAGGAATACTTTTTTTTATAATGTCTTTGTCTGGCTTTGAAATCATGATAATGCTGACCTTCTAAAATGAGCTTGAACATCTTCCTTCTTCTTGAATTTTTTTTTAAATAATTTGAGAATGATAGCCATTAATTTTTTTGAATGTTTGGTAAAATTTATCTGTGAAGCCATGTAGTCCAGGACTTTTGTTTGTTGGGAGTTTTTTTAATTACTAATTTGAATTCATAGGTAGTAGTAGATCTGTTTAGATTTTTTATAATAAAACAAAAATGCATTTTATTTTATTGTTTATTTGTTTTTATTTTTTATTGTCCTTTATTTTTTTTTCTTTCTTTCTTTCTTTCTTTCTTTATTTATTTATTTTATTATTATTATTATTTTTTTAATCAGTATTTTTTAATTGTTGATATTGTACAGTTTTCTGTCTTTTAGGCCGCCCCAGCCCACCACCCCAGCCCTCCCCACCTTCCTCCCATTCCCACCCTCCCATAGTTTTTGTCCATGAGTCCTTTATACTTGTTGCTCTAAACCGTTCCCCTTTTCCCCTGAAATTCCCTCCCCTCCCACTCTGGACACTGTCAGACTGTTCTCAAATTCAGTGTCTTTGTTTATATTATGCTTGTTTGTTTTGTTGATTAGCTTCCTGTTAAAGGTGAGATCATATGGTATTTTATTGTCCTTTAGACATCTGTTTAGAGTTTCTGTTTCCTCTTGATTCAGACTTAGAAGATTGAATGTTTCTTGGAATTTATCATTTCTTCCAGATTGTCCAACTTATTGATATATAATTGTTTGGAGTATTTTTTATAATCATTTGTATTTACATGGTGTCAATTGTCACTAATTCTCTTTCATTTCTGATTTTATTTGTTTAGGTTCTCTCTAATTTTTTCTTTATTAGTCTAGTTAAATGTTCATTAATCTTGTTTATTTTTTTAATAAACCAGTTTTTGTTTTCATTGGTTTTTAAATTTTTTTAGGCTCTATTTCATTTATTTCTGCTCTGATTTATATTATTTTCTTCTTGTACTCCCTTTGGGCTTGTTTGTTGTTCTTTCTTGTACTTCCTTTAATGTAAGGTTACATCATTTATTTCAGATTTTTTTCTTATTTCTTGAGGTAGGCATGTATTGTTATGAATTTTCCATTTAGTACTTCTTTTGCTGTGTTACATAGATTTTGAATCATTGTGTTTTCATTTTTATTTGTTTCAAGGTGTGTTTTGATTTTTCCCTTGATCTCATTTTAACCAATTCATTGTTTAGTAACATGTTTAGCCTTTAGTTGTTTGTGTGTTTTTCAGTTTTTTCCTTGTAATTTCCTTTTAGTTTTACACCATAGTGGTTGGAGAAGATGCTTAATATTTTTTCAATCTTCTTAAATTTATTGGGACTTGTTTTGCGGCCTAATGTGTGGCCCATCTTGAAATATGTTCCATGTGCTCTTAAAAAGAATGTGTATTCTGCTGCTTTGGGATGAAACGCTCTCAAATTAAATCCATCTGGTCTAATGTGTCATTTAAGGCTCTTGTTTCCATCTTTATTTTCTGTCTAGATCTAACCATTGATGTTAATGGGGTGTTAAAGTTTCCTACTATGACTATATTACTGTTGATTTCTCTCTTTATGTCTAAAAAATTTGCTTTATATATTTAGGTGCTCCTGTGTTGGTTGCATAAATATTTCCAAAGGTTATATTCTCTTGTTGGATTGATCTCTTTATAATTATGTAATATTCTTCTTTGTCTGTTAATATAGCCTATGTTTTAAATTCTACTTTGTCTGATACAAGTATTTCTACCCTAGCTTTTCTTCATTTCCATTGCACTAGATGTCTTTTTCCCTACATTTACTTGAAGTTTGTGTGTGCTTTCTGATCTGAAGTGGGTCTCTTGTAGACAACATATATATGGTTTTGTTTTCTTATCCATTCAGCTACTGTATATCTTTTAACCAAAGCATTTAATCCACTTATATTTAAATTATTATTAATGGGTACATAGTGTACACAGTGCCATTTTATTTTTCATATTTATATTCTGTTTTAAATTCTTCTTAGAGAAGTCCTTTTAACATTTATTGTAATAATATGGAATATTTCATAAATTTGTATGTCCTTCTTATGCAGGGGCCATGCTAATCTTCTCTGTATTGTTCCAGTTTCAGTATATGTGCTGCCAAAGTGAACATACATTGTTGGATATGATTAGTAAAATCTTTATTTAGAACTATTACATCTGTGTTTTTGAGGAGCACTGGTTATTTGTATGGTGTGTTTTTATTTTCATTAATTGTAAATGTTTTTCAATTTTTATCTTTCAGCTATTGATTATATAAAATTGTGTTATTTAGATTTTAAAAGCTATTTTATATTGATTTCTAATTTAATTCCATTTTGGTTTATGGCCGAGAACTAGGTTTGCCAGATAAAATAAAGAATGTTCAGTCTATTTGAATTTCAGGAAAACATCAAATAATTCTTTTTTGTATTGTTGTTCAGGTACAGGTGTCTCTTTTCCCACCCCCACTTCCCACCCTCAATCCTACCCACCTTTGGCTTTGTCTATGGGTCCTTTATATATGTTCCTTGATGACCTTTCCCTTTCCTTCCCTCTGTTATTTCCCATCTCCCTCCCCTCTAGTTATTGTCAGTTTGTTTTTTATTTCCATGTCTCTGGTTATATTCTGCTCACTTGTTTGTTTCATTGATCAGGTTCCACTTATATGTGAGATCATATAGTATTTGTCTTTTACTGCTTGGGTTATTTCACTTAGCATAATGCTCTCCAGTTCCATCCATGCTGTCACAAAGAGTAGGAGCTCCTTCTGCTGTGTAGTATTGCATTATATAAATGTATCATAATTTTTTGATCCACTCATTTACCAATGGGCACTTAGGTTGCTTCTAGCACTTGGCTATTGTAAATTGTGTGGCTGTGAGCATTGGGGTGCATAGGGTCTTTTGAACTGGTGTTTCAGCAATCTTAGGGTATAATCCCAGCAGTGGAATTGCCAGATCAAAAAACAGTTCCAGTTTTAATTTTTTGAAGAAATGCCATACTGTTTTCCACAGTGGTTGCACCAGTCTGCGTTCCCTCCAACTAGGGTTCCCTTTTCTCTACAACCTCGCCAGTACTTGTTCTTTGTTGATTTGTTTATGATGGCCATTCTGACTGGTGTGAAGTGGTATCTTACTGTGTCTTTAATTTGCATCTCTCTGATAGCTAGTGACGCTGCACATCCTTTCATATGTCTCTGGGCCCTCTGTATGTCCTCCTTGGAGAATTGTCTGTTCAGATCTTTTGCCCATTTTTTAATTGGTTGTTTGTCTTCCTGGAGAGGAGTTGTGTGAGTTCTTTATATATTTTGGAGACCAAGCTATTGTCCATGGCATCATTAGCAAATATATTTTCCCATACAGTTGATTCCCTTTTCCTTTTGCTGATGTTTTCTTTAGCCATGCAGAAGTTTTTATTTTGATGAAGTCAAATTTGTTTATTGTTTCCTTTATGTCCCTTGCTTTGGGGGACATATTGGTAAAAATATTGCTATATGGAATATCTGAGATTTTCCTGTCTCTGTTCTTCTCTAGGACTTTTATTGTGTCACACCTTATATTTATGCCTTTTATCCATCTTTAATTTATTTTGGTGTATGTTGATGGTCTAGTTTCATTTTTTTTGCATGGATTTGTCCAGATCTCAAACATCAGTTATTGAAGAGGCTATTTTTTTTCCATTTTTATGTTCCTGCCCCCTTTGTTGAATATTAACAGACCATATTGATATGGTTTATTTCTGGGCTTTCTATTCTTTTCCATTAATCTATGTGTTGATTCTTATTCCAGTACCAGACAGTTTTGATTACAGTGGCCTTATAATATTGTTTGTTGTCAGGTGTTGTGATCTCTCCTTCTTTGCTCTTCTTTCTCAGAATTGCTGCGGCTATTCAGGGTCATTTATGCTTCCATATAAATTTTTGAAATGTTTGTTCTGTATCAGTGAAATATGTCATTGGTATTTTAATAGAAATTGTGTTGAATCTATAAATGGCTTTGGATAGTATGGACATTTCAATGATGTTAGTTCTTCCAATCCATGAACATGGTATATGCTTCCATTTATTTGTGTCTTCCTCAATGTCTTTCTTCAGTGCTGTGTAGTTTTCTGTGTGCAAGTTTTTTACCCCCTTGGTTAGGTTTATCCCTAGGTACTTTATTTTTCTTCTTGTTATATCAAGTGGGATTCCCCCCCGATTTCTGTTTTTGATATTTCATTGTTGGTGTACAAAAATGCCTTCAATCTCTGAATATTGATTTTATATCTTGCTGTTTTGCTAAATTCGCTTATTAGGTCAGGTAGTTTTTTGGTGGAGTCTGTAGAATTTTCTATGTATACTATTATGTCATCTGCAAACAATGACAGTTTTGCTTCCTCCTTTCCAATTTGGATGCTTTTTATTTCTTTTTCTTGTCTGATTGCTATGGTTAGGACTTCCAATATTATGTTGAACAGAAGTGGTGAAAGTGGACATCCTTGTTTTGTTCCCGATCTTAGTAGGCTTTTAGTTTTTGCCCCTTAAGTGTGATGTTGTCTGTAGGTTTTTCATATATGGCCTTTATTATGTTGAGGCATGCTCCCTCTATTCATACTCTGTTGAGTGATAAATGATTGCTATATCTTATCAAATGCTTTTTATGCATCTATTTAAATTATCAAGTCATTTTTATCTTTCCTTTTTTATGTGATATGAGAGAAAGAGGAACACAGGTACAAAGCAGATAAAATAGCAATGAATAAGTACCTATTTATAATAACCTTAAATGTAAATGGATTAAATGCTCCAATCAAAAGACATAGGTAGCTGAATGGATAAGAAAACATGACCCGCACATATGCTGCTTACAAGAGGACCACCTCAGAACAAAAGACCTACACAGATTGAAAGTGAATGGTTGCAAAAAATATTCTATGCAAATGGACAGGAAAAAAAGCCAAGGTGGCAATACTTAGATCAGACAAAATAGACTTCAAGGAAATGGCCATAAAAAGAGACACAGAAGGACAATTCATAATACTCAAGGGAAGAGCCAACAAAGAAGACATAAATACTGTAAACATATATGCACCTAACATAGGAGTACCCAAATATATAAGGAAAATCTTGGAGGACTTCAAGAAAGATATAGACAGCAACACAATTATAGTAGGGGACTTTAACAACTGACTGTCAACAATGGATAGATGTTTCAAACAAAATATCAACAAGGGTATTGTGGAACTGAACAACACATTAGATCAAATGGCCTTAACTAATACATAAATATAACCTTTCATCCTGAAGAAGCAAAATAATACATTCTTTTCAAATGCACATGGAACATTTTCAAAGATAGACGATATGATAAGACACAATACAAACCTCAACAAATTCAGGAAAATTGAAATCATATCAAGCATTTTCTTGGACCACAAGGGCTTGAAACTCGAAATGAACCTCAAGGAAAAACCTCAAAAACATTCAAACTCATGGAGACTGAGTAGCATGCTATTAAACAGTTAATGGTTAATAATGAAATCAAGGAAGAAATAAAAAAGTTTCTGGAAATAAATGAAAATGAACACACAACAGTCCAAAACCTGTGGGACACAGCAAAGGCAGTCCTGAGAGGGAAGTTTATAGAGATACAGGCCTACCTGAAAAGATAGAAACAGGTCAAATAAACAACCTAACCCAACATCTACAAGAATGGGAGGAACAGCAACAAAGTCTAGAGAGAGTTAGAAGGAAGGAAAAAATCAAGATCAGAGCAGAATTAAATGAAATAGAGACTAAAATAACAAATCAAAGGATCAATAAATCCAGGAGTTGGTTCTTTGAAAAGATAAACAAAATCGACAAGCCTTTAACCAGATTCATCAAGAAAAAAAGGGAGAGGACTCAAATAAAATCAGAAATGAAAAAGTAGAAATTACAACTGATACCACAGAAATAAAAAAGATTGTAAGAAACTACTATGAACAACTATATGCTAAAAAATTTGAAAACCTGGGTGAAATGGATGAGTTTCTAGAAAAATATAATCTTCCAAAGCTGAATCAAGAAAAAAACAGAAAGCCTAAAAAGACCGATAACAGCTGGTGAAATTGAAGCTGTTAACAACTTAAATAAAAAACAACTCTGGGCAACAAAAGCTTTGGACTGGACAGTTTCATGGAGAATTTTACAAAACACTTAAGGAAGAGCTCACCCCTATCCTTCTCAAACTAATCCAAAAAATCCAAGAAGAGGGAAGACACCCAGACTCTTTTTATGAGGCCAGTATCATCCTAATCCCAAAACCAGATAAAGATACAACAAAGGAATAAGACCACAGGCCAATATTGCTGATTAACATAGGCACTAAAATCCTCAACAAAATTTTGGCAAACTGCATCCAGCAATACACTAAAAGCATACACGATGATCAAGTGGGATTCATCCCAGGGATGCAAGGGTGGTACGATATTTACAAATCAATAAACGAACAATTCTTTTTAGTATAAGTGTATTTCAAATATAACATGGGACATAATTATATTAAAAATACTATTGGATAGAGAGAATGAAAAGACAAGCCATAGACAAGCATAGGGAGAAAATGCTAAAGGTACCTCTGATAAAGACTATTTTTTTTTAAAGATCTTTATTTATTTTTATTTTTATTTATTTATTTTTTTAGATTATTTATTTATCTTTAGAGGGGAAGGGTAGGAGAGAGGGAGAGAGAAATATCAATGTACGGTTGCCTCTCGTGTGTCCCCTGACGGGAACTGGCCTGCAACCCAGGCATGTGCCCTGACTGGGAATCAAACCTTGATCCTCTGGTTCACAGGCCCGCGCTCAATCCACTGAGCTACACCAGCCAGGGTGATAAAGACTATTATCTAAAATATATGAAGAACTCCTAAAACTCAACAGTAAGAAAACAAGCCACCAAATGAAAAAAAAATGGCTGAAGATTTTAGCAGAGGCCTCCACAAAAAGAATATATTGATGGCAAATAAGCATATAAAAAGTTATTTCACATTTTGTGTCCTTAGGAAAGGATAAATTAAAATGACAACAAGAGACCATTATGTATCTATTAGAATGGCCCTAATGCAGGACACTTACAAAACAAATGCTAGTGAAGAAGTGGAGCAGCAGAAACTCTTTCACTGCTCGTGGGAATGCAAAATGTTCCAGAGATTTTGGAACACATTTTGGTGGTTTCTCATAAAACTAAACCTACTCTTATCATAAAATTTAGCAATCACATTCCTTGGTATTTATCTAAAGGAGTTGAACATTTATATTCACAGAAAGCCTGTCGAAGGATGTTTAGAGCAGTTTTATATCATCATTAAAACCTGGAAAAAATAAGATTTCCTTCAGTAGGTATAAATAGCTTGTGGTACATCCCGTCAATAGAATATTATTTAACACTAAGAAGAAATGAACTATCAAGCCATGAAATGACATAGAGGAACTTTAAGTGAGTATTATTAAGTAAAACAAGCCAATCTGTAATGTCTGCATACTATATAATTCCAACTGGATGACATTCTGGAAAAGGCAAAATTATCGAGATAGTAAAAAGATCAATGGTTTCCAAGGGTTGAAAAGGATGGGAGAAAAGGATGAATAGGTGGAGCACAGAGGATTTTTAGGGTAGTGAAAATATTTTGAATGATGCTATTAAGGTAGATGCTTGTTTTTATATATTATACAAATTCATAGATTGTACAAAACCAAGAATGAATCCTAATGTAATTATGGACTTAGGGTGATAATGGCATAGTTGAGGTTCACCAATTGAAAGTAGTGTACCACTTTAGTGGGGATGTTTACAATGAAGGAGGCTATGCATTTGGGGAGAGGGCAGGAAGTATATGAAATGCCTCTGTACTTTCAATGTCACTGTGAATCTAAAAATGCCTTAAAAATAGTCTTTAATAAAAAAATCATGCAATGTTTATTTGAAATTCAAATGTAACTGTCTTTTTTCTATACTGTTGTTGAACTGACAATCTCACCTAAATATGGTTTATCTTGGTAAATGTTCTCTGTTTAAAAAATAAATGTTTATTCTGTTGTTGAGTTGATTGTTCCCTAAAAATTGTTTCGTTGATAGCGTTCTTCCATCTACTCTATCTTTGTTGATTATCTGCCTACTTGTTTTATTAATAATTAAAAGAGAGATATTGACATTTATTATATTTGTAGATTTGTATATTTGTTCTTACAGTTCTATCAGTTTTTGCTTCAAATATTTGAAGCTCTATTATAAACGAGTAAGTGTTTAGAATTGTTGGTTTTTCTTGACAAATTGACCCCTTTGTTATTACAAAATTAGATTATTTATCTTGATTAAATGTTCTTTGCTCTAAAATACATTTTGGTATTAAGAGTATAGCCTCTTCCACTCTCTTTTAATGAGTTTTAGCATGATGGGTTTTTCTACTTTTTACTTTTATCCTATTTGTTCTTTATATTTAAAATGAGTTTCCTATAGCATATAATTGGGTCTTGTGTTTTTTTTATAGCCAATATGCCTATTTGCTTATTTCTTTCTTTCAATGAGGATGGTTAGATTATTTGCATTTGATGTGATTATTAATATAATTAGGTCTATTATCTTGTTATTTGTTTCTATTTATTTCATCTGTTCTCATTGTAGATTTTTTCTTATTTTTCTGCCATTTTATGGATTAAACATATTTTATGATCCATTTTATCTTCTTTTTTTGTTTTTTAGTTATAACTCCTTGTTTTGTTATGAAAGTGGCTGTTTTAAGATTTCACATCTATAAGTCACCATAGTCTACCTGGAAATGATATCATACCATACCATGTAAAATTTAAGGATATTAAAATAACATAATTCATAGTTTTCCTCCATCATAGATTTAACTTCTATATATGTTATAAACCCCATACTGTGTTATTTTTTGTCTAACCTAAAAATCTAAGCCGTACAAATACAGGCACAGTGTCTACTTTGCTTACTGCTTAGTGAGGATACAGCCTTATATAAAATAATTACCTAAGAAGTATTTTGGGGATGAAACAATAAAAGAATGAATGAAAATATGATATGTTTTTTAAATATATTTTATTGATTATGCTATTACAGTTGTCCCATTTCTTCCCCATCACCCCCCTCCCTGCATACCTTCTCCCACCCACATTCCCCCCCTTTAGTTCATGTCCATGTGTCATAAGTTCTTTAGCTTCTACATTTCCCATACTATTCTTGCCCTCCCCCTGTCTATTTCACCCTGAACGTGCCCAATCTCGTCTGATATGTTTTATTTTTAATTAACATTGTTTTTGTACTCATCCTCCTAGAGGCTTTAATGAACACATTTTTGAACATATAGAATTCAGTACACAAGAACTATTTTAATATGATTATTTGATTCTTTTATCTATGTCAGTTCTCAGTCAGTTTAGATTGACTGTATTTTCTCCTCATTCTGGTTCATATTTTTCTGCTTCATTGCATATCTTTGAAAGCATATCTATTTATCTGTTTTCATTGCATGTCTGAAAAAATTTTACTGTATGCCGCACATGGTAAACTTTACTTTGTTTTATGCTCATTGTTTTGTATATCTATAGTCTTGAGCTTTATACTGGGACACAGTTGGGTTAAATATTCACAGTTTGATCCTTTAAGTCTTTTAGTATTTTTTTTGGTGGGGCCAGAAAAGCATTTAATCTAGGCCTCTTTATACCTTATTTCTGAAGCAAACCTCTTGTGAGTATTCTAACAAATGGCAATGAATTATGAAGTTTCCCCTTATGACTTCTTAGAATGTTCACTGTATCCAGCATTACATGAGCACTGGGTGGTGGTCCCTTTAATTCTTTTTTTTTTAATATTTATTTATTTATTTATCTTTAGAGGGGAAGGGTAGGAGAGAGGGAGAAGGAGAGAAATATCAATGTATGGTTGCCTCTTATGTGTCCCATGCTGGGAACTGGCCTGCAACCCAGGCATGTGCCCTGACTGGGAATCGAACCGCGATCCTTTGGTTCACAGGCCTGCGCTCAATCCACTGAGCTACACCAGCCAGGGCCCTTTAATTTCGTTGGTATTTTCCTCTACTTAAAGTAGTGTTCTCAAATGATGCACCCATCAGTATTCTGCTGATTACTTTAGGGAACCCTCTGTCTATCTCCAGAATTCTCTCTCTGTTAAGCCCTTTGCTATCCAATACTCTCCCCTGTGAACTCCGGCTTCTGGGATTTCCCTGAATCTTTAGCTGTCTCTCAACTCAGCCAAGTCTGCCTAGTGTTGATCTCTCTCGCTGTCTGTCTCTCTTTCTCTCTCTTAGCTATTGCTTGGTAACTCTCAAGGTCTCAGTCCGGGGCAACCCCAAGGCTTACAATTGTCTTTCTTTGTACATGTTCTCATGTAATGGTGTTATCCAACACATCACTCAATAATTCGCTTTTTTTCCTCAATAATACAACTCCCAGTTCTTTCTATGCTATTATATGTGAACTAATTCATAATTTTTAGTCACTGCATCATATTCCATAATTTGAATGTAATAGCTATTTTGCCATTCTTTTTTATGAACATTTTGGTTTTTCCAATATTTTGCTATTGTAACTGAGATATGATGAATACACATGTATACGCTTTCTTGTGTAATTATTTGGGTATTTCTCTTGGCTAGATAATAATGAATGAGTGGCTTTTTACCTTTACAGAGTCAAATTACCTTTTGTTGTGTCCATGCCAATGGCATTCTCCCAGCAAAATGTAGAAGTATAGAAGCACCATTTCTTCACAGCTTTATCCTGATTGATATATTAAGGGATTAAAATTTAGTTAAAATACCATGCATTATTTCATCTCAATGACACATATGTTCACCTATTTGTCTATTTTCAATTAGTATGTTTATGTTATTATTGTTTTTAAAAGGGTATATTATATATTTCTATATTTTTGAATATATGTGTGTGAAACTTGCTGTATATTACAAATATTTCCATGTAGTGTTTCATTTTTTATGTCTTATTTAAGAAAGTTTTTCTGGAAGATCATAAACACATATTAAAATATTTTCTTCTAGTACATTTTGGTTAAGATTAACACATTTAAGTTTTGGATAAACTTATAATTTATTCTTGTGGAAGATTGAACTGAGGTTCTAAATTCTTTTCTTCTCTCTAAGTATTGTATATAGGCAATTTCTTCAATGAAATTAACTGTGATCTCTTGGCTCAGTGTCATTTATTTATTTATTTATTTATTTTTAAATATTTTATGTATTTATTTTTAGAGAGAGGGGAAGGGAGGTTGAAAGAGATGGAGAGAAACAGCAATGTGTGGTTACCTCTCACACATGCCCTACTGGGTACCTGGCCTGCAACCCAGGCATGTGCCCTGACTTGGAATCGAACTAACAACCCTTTGGTTTGCAGTCCAGCACTCTCAGTGTGATTTTTACACAGCTTAGAGCTCTAGAAAGAATCGTTCTACTTCCCCTTTCTGAAAGTAGTTTCAAATGACTTTTGATATCAGATAACTCAGGCACTTGATAACATGGCAAAAAGTTCACATTTCATTTTAGATTCCATCCTTCCCAATTTTTAGGGCATGGGTACAGGCACAGGTCACTATGCTAAGTTCCCAGGAGTATACATACACACTAAATAATAACCCAGGGGTTTCCTATTTTACACACATTGTGAACTTTCCTTTTCTGTGAAGGTTTATAAAGGTTAAGGATACAGCTGAAAGAAGTTGGGAGAAAGGATGAAATTGTTTAACTGCCTCTAAAGACCACAATCCCAGAAGCTTTTATTCTTTAATAAAAGTGTACCTGTAAATGATTGTGCCTCACCAAACGTTTTCACCCACATGTGGCTGATGAGTAAGTGAAATGGGGGTTCATAAATGTAAAAGCAAAGCAATTAGAACAACTGCAAAACAAAGATCAGCACCCATTATCAGAGAAAATGGTGTGCGTAAAGAGGTATTTGCTATTTAACTAGTTTCAATCCACTGCAGGCTATGAAATGATCATCTCTGCTTATTTTTTCTTCAGTAAATGTCTGCTTTGGCATTTCTGTTTACAGATGAATAGATTTCAATCTTAACAATGTTTATTCTCTGACTCTACTATAGAAAGAAAAAGATTTCCCTAGCTTGCCTCTGGGAAAGCAATATGGTCTGCATTTGTATTCTGAACTAGACTAAAGGAAGAAGCATTGAAACAGGGAATTACTCTATGTGTCTGATTGGATTGCAGCTTTGGGAGCTGCAAAGCAGGTTTCATGCTAATAAAAAGAGCATGGAAGCAAGAGAGATTATATACTGCTCTACTGTGGGAGAAAGGTAACATCTAGGACATTAAATGAATGGATGAATAGTCTTCATTGCTTTGTGTCTTTTTATCTCACCTGCCATTCTAACATATTGAGTTGGATGTCCAGCCCTTGGACCCAAGTATGGAAATATTTATTATTGTGCCATTTTGGACCTAGTTTTTACAAGTCTGTCTATTAAATATTCAGTATTTTATAGCTAATTTTTAAGAAAGGAAGTGAATTATAATTATATTACTGTAATAAATTTTACTATTGCAAAGAATTTTTTCCTACTGTGGTAGCATAAAATACAAGTTGATAGTAACAACAGTAATGACAGACATCTTGTTACTGACAAAAATAAAAGTTCTGGCAATAAATGGAGATACACTTAATGTAAAGTTTTCTTAGTTCATTTAAAAATATAGGTCAATAGTTTTGTTGATTAGCTTCCTGTTAAAGGTGAGATCATATGGTATTTGTCTTTCACTGCCTGGCTTACTTCGCTTAACATGATGCTCTCAAATTCCATCCATGCAGTTGCAAAGGGTAGGAGCTCCTTCTTTCTTTCTGCTGCATAGAATTCCATTGTGTAAATGTACCACAGTTTTTTGATCCATTCATTTACTGATGGGCATCTAGGTTGCTTCCAACACTTGCCTAAGATCAACAATTAAAATAAGTAAAAAAAATTTGGATAAAACAAACAAAAAATATATATAGGTCAATAGTTTAAAGTTTGTCAGAGTCTAGAAAGATTCTTTGTTTAAATGTCTTTTATGGATGGACTTGGGATAATAATTTAACCGAGCAGGAAGGGGCCCATTCACACAGTGCCTTGGACCATGACCCAACAATCAATATTGGAAGAAACATGTTTTTATTTACAATATCCCAACCTTGGGGGTGCTGCGAGCACTTCTGCTCAGAGCCCTGTTCTCCCACAAGACCCAGCACTTCCCTTGCTCCCCACCAGGCTCTAAACCAAAAATCCCCAAACCAGAAGTTTCCCATTCCTTATCTGAATTTAAGCCAGCTGCACAAACAGTTCTCCAGTCCTTCTGGAAGTTACCAAGGTTGCCATCCTCACGCAGCAATGCTCTCCTTCAGGATCTGGGGTACGTTGTCATCATCTTCATTGTAATCATCCAGGAAAGCATGTGTCATGTTACATTGGATCATGGTGCAGTCCAGAAAAGGAATAAGTCCCAAGAGTCCAGATAGAGTCCAGGTTTGCAAGGCAGCAGGTCAGTGTCTTACAAGGAAGAGTGCTTGATGGCTTCTGAGTCAGCTAGACTGAGCATGATTAGAGTAGCAGTATGTCTCCTTGCTTACTATACCAGGCCTCATGGCAGGATCCTGACCACATGCTGCAAAGCTGCTTGCTTACTTCTCCCTTCTCACAGTGGATCAGCTTCACTACAAATTACCTAACTGCTAGATCATGGCTCTTTCTCCTCTATACTCACTCTACCTACGTTGTTCTTATCTCACTACCAGCAGCACGGCTTCTTCCTTCATTACAAACTGCCCACCCTTCGTTTCAGTCCTGACCTGGAGCCTCCCATGTGACCTCATCTCCGACTCCTCCCACTATGAGATACATTTGCCAGTTTTCTGTATAGTTTACATTGTCTCTGCTGCCATCCCCAGTCAGGGCAAGAGTGACTCAGTGATCCAGGGGAACTACCTTCCCTGGCTAGGTCAGGAGTCAGTCAGGGCACAGTCTGAAATTCATGCCCACCTTGCCCCGTGGCACAGATCTTAACGCAGCTATTAAACTAGCTACCACTTTGTCACAGAAATGCAAAGTACTTTAATCCTATCATCCACTCTCCCTCATCCTCAACAAAAGTTTGTGTAAGCTTTG
The DNA here is from genome assembly GCA_039655065.1 of Glossophaga mutica. NCBI lineage: Eukaryota > Metazoa > Chordata > Mammalia > Chiroptera > Phyllostomidae > Glossophaga > Glossophaga mutica. The sequence goes on from CM077304.1 coordinate 85,278,969, forward strand.
GGGGCCCATCAGTCTTTACCCCCTTTCAATAATATGGAGCATAAATTTGAAGAAGAAAACAATTATTAAAAGTTTATGTTTTCCATTATTAAGCAATCAATTTTACTTTAAAATGTTTAAACTGCAATAGAAGAAAAATAAATTTGTGATATTATCTTTCAGAAATGAATGCCATAAGTATTGTGGTAAATTCCTTTAAGTCAATATTATATTGTTATCATTTTAAGTCTCTTGATACATGTTTTTATTCAGGAAAAACTATTTCCAATGATAAATCTTGCTTATTTTACTTTGCTTTATAAGTATTTGCACATCAATATAAACTTTTTGTAAATCACAAAATGTTGCTTTTGCAAATATATAACATTTTAATGTCTTTATAGTTACTATGAAGAAGCTCTGCTAAAATTTATTTAGTCTCTGTTTTGGACATTTAGTTTTCTAAAGTAAGCTTTTAAAATTATAAGTGATGCCACAATAAACTTTTCTACTTAAGAAAATCACTGGGCAAGAAGCCATTGGCATTGTTAAAGTTTCTGATAAATAGTGACAACTCATTTCCCCTACATTTGCCACCAATGCTGGTGGTGCCCACTGTGGCCTTGCTCATGTGATGGGAGGAAACTGAGAGCTGTTTTCTAGGTTATCCTTGAGCTTTCCTTCCACACATACCCAGAAACCTTTGTTGCCCAAAATACAGAGTCACAGGAAAATTGATTCTTTAACCTTTCAAAAGAGCTGAAGAAAATTATAGCAGTAACCATAGTGTTGAAAGGAAAACTTTTGATTTTCAAGAATCCTGCTTTTTTAAGAGAAGAAAAGAATTCATCGCAAAAAACCTCAGACACTGGGACAATACGTAAAGTGTGTACATACAGTGGACAAGCTCCATACACATAATATGCAAATAGGACCTAGGACGCACGCACCTCACTCATACCCCCTAAATTCTGTGCCCAATTCAAACTATTTTATTTCACATTCTACAGGTTTTAACTCATTTTTAATTTGTTTTGTTTTAACTAATTGTATCTTTAAGGAAGAATGAGAGTGGCTCACAGGAACATTTTCCTTGGGCCATTCACTTTCTCAGAGAGCGCTTTATCCTACCAACAGGAATGCAAATGCTATCGAAGGAGAAAACGTGGTATGAGGTGATGTGCTCACGATGATCATCTGACAATTGATCAGTACATATTATTGAATTGAACAGTATGCTTTGTTTCATAAGTAACTGGTACATAGTACGTATATGTAGCCCCAAATTGAAGAAAGGGACATTAATTTAATAATAAATTCCATGAAGATTTCCCAGTGAACTGCTAGAGACAGGAGCAGAATTTCTATTTGTGATTTTCAATTCTGCTACATTGTGAGTGCTCACCCATCAGAAAGTTACACTTGTCAGGATAAAAAACCTGAGTTTAAATTTTGTGGGTGTGAAAAAATATTCATATTCACAACAAAATATAACTCCATTTATTTTTAAGTGAAAATTTTATATCTCTATACAATTAAGTTTCTTCTTAAAAACACATGAATCAGTGTGAACAATATATGATCTTCATTTCACATATCCAAGTAAAAAATTTAAATTTAAAATTACCATGTATTTGGACATTGGATATGTCATATTAAAAGGTTGTTTTTGCTAAGCAGTTTTTAGCATAGTGGTTACTAACTTTAAATTTTTATGGAAAAATGCATTTTATTTGAAAATAAAAATCTACAGTTCAAAGACTAATATATTAGGGTATCACTTACTATTATTTGAACTATGATAAGAAAGCCAGGGTGGCAGAATTCTATGTTGAAATGCATAGAAACTGGAAAGCTTAGCCTCTCACCTGGAAAATGTACCAGAGAGCTGCATCTGTCTTATCATGAACTTACCTTTAGCAAAATCCTTTTGAAGCTTCTTTACTGTAAATGGTTTGAGAATGAACAGATTTCACGATCAGTATGTCCCAAACTGAAAACTGTCTTCCTCCTTACCCACCAAAACCTTTCTTTCCCAGTGTTTCCCAACTCATAATGGGCACCACACATCTGATCGCTCCCGCCTGCAATCGGACAGGTGTTCCAAGGCGCCTGCATTTATTTCCCTTCCTTCTTTACCTTTACTTTCCACCGGGCATTCGCATCCATCCATTTCTCTATATGCTCCAAATCATTCTGCCTGACTAGACCATCTGAATTATTGCAAGCCCTCTGCCTCCAGCATTGATTTTCCTCTCTGCATTTGTACAACATGTTCAGAACTACTCTCCAACCTGCAATCATGATCATATTCTCACAGTTAAAACCAATTTGCCCTGGCTGGTGTAGCTCAGTGGATTGAGCGCGGGCCTGCGAACCAGAGGATCGCGGTTCGATTCCCAGTCAGGGCACATGCCTGGGTTGCAGGCCAGTTCCCGTCAGGGGACACACGAGAGGCAACCGTACATTGATATTTCTCTCTCTCTCTCCTACCCTTCCCCTCTAAAGATAAATAAATAAAATAAAAATCTAAAAAAAAATATATCTTACTTTAAAAAAAAAAACAAAAACAAAAACAAACCAATTAGCAGCTAACTATCAATCTTAAAATAATACCCAACTTCATGGTATGGCTTATAAAGATTCTTGATAGCTATTTTCTACCCTGAACTCAGGCTTATTGCTGGTGTTGCACACAACCATTGACTCCCAACCCTATTTTCTTCTCACACCCATGATCCCATCAACATTTCCAGCTTTTGTAAACTTTCAGCTTCTAGAATTACATGAGCTTTCATACCCTTGGGCACATACACATACTTTTCTCTGCCAGAAAAATTCTTGTCCTGCCAGGAGAATTCTAATTCCTCATTTTGATTACTTTATTTTCATTCATACTTTAAGCTAGTAGATTTGAAGAAATGTTTCATGAAACAATACTTGTACATTTTATAGGCAATGCATTTTTATAGTTTCCATTCTCTTCTTGATTCTCTAAATTAATATTACAGCCTTTAGTTTGAAGGCATGTTTAGAGATCATTTTCTCTAAGAAACCTTTCTTGCCCCTTTTAAACTAGCTTGATGCTCCTGTTCTATGATTACATGGGACTTTGTACTTCCCATATTATAGCCCTAGACACATTTTGGGTTATTATTTGTTATTTTCTGTTTTTCTAAAGAAAAACATGTAGACAGAGTATACACAGTGTCTACCTTCCTTCACACTATCCATTCTGTAGGAGTACACTACCTGTCATATGTACTTAAAAATTGAAGTTAAGTGATTTAATAATTTAATAAGTGAAAGTTTGATGTTTTATAGTTAATCACTAAAAATATCAAGTTTTTTTTTTTTAATCCTAGGTAAGAAACCTAGGGGTGAGTGATTTTAAACACACCTTCAAAAATAAGAAGTAGAAGAAGGTTTTAATAAAATATTTTAAAATTATAGCAAGGAGAAGAGAAAAAATGTCCCTTTGGCAATAGTAAGGATGGTTATCATCTCCTGTTGTGTATGGGTTATGAACTGCAAAATGCCAACTGGCAGGATATCCTGAGAGTAATATATTATCTCTAGCTATTGTTCCATTGGAATGTGTTCCAAGAGAAATAAGGCATGTTCTTTAACATTTAAAAGTTAAAACAATTAGTCTTTCTTTTTATAAAAAGCATTTCCAAAAAGCTACATTCCAAATGTATGAATCAGAGGGACATCATTAGTTTGTTTACTTTATATGGTACAACTTGGAAAGATCTTTCATACACATTTGTGACCATGATTTCAGCCATTTATATCTCTGATTTAAATTTTAATAGTGAATTGACAGAGAGAAGAAAAAAACGGGAAATCTTCAGCATTGTCCCAATTTTTCCCCCTTTGCCCCTCACTGCCCAGTACTCCCATTCTCTCCAGCAATCCACCCCGTAGTTCACATCTATGGGTCATGCATACAATGTATTTAGCTCATACTTTTTACCTAAATTTTTGAGGGAAAAATAAGGATGTGCATTATATATAGGTAGTACTAATTCCATACATTTCTTGTACCTTGTATCTGTTCTTGTGTTTTGTAATTATTTGTTATGTAAAATTTCTTGTACCATAATATGTTCAAAAATAAATGCTAAAATTCCTTTTTAATACAAAAAAAATGAGTATCTAAATATAAATAAATAAATAAATAAATAAATAACTGAATTAAAAAATTTAAATGAATAATTTTTTTTCCTGAAAGTTTGGGGCAAAAACATGGGTGTGCATTATACATGGAAAAATAGGGGCAAGTTCTTTGGCTACTCCATTTCCTATACTGTTCTTAACATCCCCCAGTCTATTTTCTACCTACCAATTTGTTCTTTTTTTTTTTAGTTATTGTTTTATTTTTAAGTATATTTTATTGATTATGCTGTTACAGCTGTCCCATTTTTTTTCTCCTCTTTATTTCTCTTTGTCTGTACCCTACCTCCCACCAGCATTCTCCCCCTTAGTTCATGTCCATGGGTCATACATGTAAGTTCTTTGGCTTCTCCATTTCTTATACTATTCTTAATCCCCCCCTGTCTATTTTATACATACCAATTACTATTCTTATTCCCAATTTGTACTTCTTAATCCCTGAACCTTTTCCCCTATTCTCTCCCTTCCCCCTCCCAGCTGATAACCCTCTAAATCAGTGGTCCCCAACCTTTTTGGCACCAGGGACTATTTCGTGGGAGAAGTTTTTCCATGGACTGGGGTGATGGGAATAGTTTCGACATGATTCAAGTTCATTACATTCAAGCTCACGTCCTGCTGTGCAGCCAGGTTCCTAACAGATCACAGAACTGGTCTGAAGCCCCTGGGGGTGGAGACCCCTGCTCCAAATGATTGCCTGTTCTGCTTGTTTGCTTAGTTTGTTTTTTAGATTCAGTTGTTGATAGTTGTGAATTTATTGCCATTTTAATGCTAATCTTTACTCAAAACAAGAGAAGACTGATTTCAGAGGTCTTCTATTTCTTTCCTGGTCTACTTATTTCTCATTAATGCTGCTGGAATTATTTTCCTAACAAATATATCTGTTTAATATTTTCTCTTGTATTATCCAGAATTAAGCATGAAGCTCATACTTGGAATGGTTTTAAGGACCAATCATCATTTGAACATTTTTTTCACCCTGCTCATTTTTCTGCAAGTTTCAAATCCTATACTTTAGCCACTCTCAACTCTTCATTTATTTCCAAATGTTCTTTATTCTTTCAGAACTGTTCTTTCCCCCATGACTGTTCAAAATATTAACTCCTCATTCCTTAATGCCCAGTTTAATGGTTTTTCTTATCAAAGAGTTCTTTAGACCAGCAAAAGCCAAAAACAAAAAAGAGAAAATCAGATGACATGGATTGTAATTTCAGATTCTGTACCTATGAGATTTTTTTTTAAGAGAAGGACCTTATTTTATATTAAGGTATCATGCTAGAAGTTATGAAGACTTTCTGTTGGAACACATTTGGAAAACAGAATAGCTTTAGTTTAATGATTTGCACTGCAGAGAAAATTGTTAAAGAAATTCATATGGAAGTCAAAGCATTAGTTCAATGTCCTATATTTGAGTCTATGATCTTCACAGGAAGGACTTCTGCAAATAGAATATGCTTCTCCACAGCCAAGATATTTAAGAGTGCTTAATTTCCTTACCATTGCTGCAAGCTTCTGGTGTAATCCCACATAGCAAGGCAGTCTTCATTGTAACTGGTCAGGACTGGCCTTAACACCTTTTGCCTGCTTGCAGCCTCTGTGTTACAGGACACCTCTTCTGCCACCATGAATGCCTCTGTGAATAACCAACTGGCTCTTCCACCAGGAGGAGCAGTCTTATGACCTCTGGATGGAATGGCATCCCTTATTCTACCGTCCTTCCTATATCTCCAACTTAAAAATCTTTGTAAGCATACCATGGATTTTCATATCCACCACGATAGTTATAGTAATTATAGTCATAATGATCATAATAACATTAATATCCATAATAGTATGGAGGATATCCATAACCACCTATATCCACACCTTTGAACTATTGTTGGAAGCAGCATATGAGGTGCACCATAATAATATTAGCCATCATCTATTTGATTATTTGCTACTTGCCTCTGAGCTTTTCTTTCTTTCCTTTGCTGATCTGGTGGCTTAGCAAAAACAATTCCATGTTTTCTCCCTCCAAGCCTTGCCATTCATTTCTTCCACAGCATTGACAGCACCATCTCACTCATCAAAATGAATGAAAGCATAATCTCCTTGTCTCTTCACTCATTCTAGTTTCCCAAACTAACTAAATGCCTCTTCTAAAGTCTCTTCTGTTACTATTGGCAAGATTGCTAATACACAAATACCACTTTTACTGTTGCCATAACCTCGGGATCAGGATCTTCTATAGGATCAGCCCATTTAAGAGTCCCAGAATTTCCCAAGACCTTAACTTCTCTCATTAATCTATGTCTTGCCTGAGGAGCCATATTGAGATCTTCATATTCAAGAAAGCCAAGACCTCTGTTATTTTTTTTCTTGTCATTTGGTTGGTTGTATGAAATGACATCTGTAAGACCCTCTGTTGCTTTGTTAAATTCTTCAAGAATATGTTCCTTGGTTTTACTCTTAGGAATAGAGCCCACAAAAATCCTGTTATTGGCAACTAAAAGGAAGACACCAATGTGTTTTCCAGAACAAATTTCATGATTATTATACAGTTTGACAGCCTCCTGAGCAGCTTCTTTTGTACAAAAAGTGACAAATGCATAATAACCTCTATTGAGACCTGTGAGTGGATCCATCATTCGATGATGATCCCATGTAGATCCCACTTTCTCAAATAATGGAACAAGTTTGTCCTTAAACAGATCTTGGGATCTTCCCCACAAATATCTCTGTGCCAACAGAAGCATGCTGACCTGAATCAACGGAATCTGGAGGTGGCCCACATATTCCTCTGTCCAGTGGTCACATCAAGTGTATTACCTGTTCTTTCCAAGAGTGCCTTAATTTTTGCCTCATCTTGTCCTTTGCTAGAGTGCATTACTTTGGGACCCTGTTTTTCTCTCTGCCTATTAAGTCTTCATGACTTCACGTAAAAAGGTACTTTTGTTCTGAACATGAGAGAGATCACTGTTTTAAACTGATGAAGAGCTGCCAATGCACCATCTTCACTGATTTCTTTTAAAGCTTGGAGAGCTCTCCCATCTAAATTATTGTGTGCAACCAGTTGCGCAGGTGAGTGCTGGATGGTCCCAGAGCCAAGGCCGTGTAGCCTCTCCAGGTGGTGTCATGTGCACCTTACCTATGTGATTGGGTCTTGGAAGATCATTTGTTTAACATAAAACTCAGTTTCCACATATGTAAAATGAATATTTGAAATAAGAAATAAACAAGAAAGAATTACTTTCTTCTGTCCTTCTTTCTTTTCTTTTCTTTTTTTTCTCCTGTCCTAACATTTTTCTTACATATATTTTTTAAAGCCAGTTATTTATTTTCTGACTTCACTGGATTTAAGAAGAAAATTTGTATCACACATTTTTAACATCTATTATATGTACACATAGCATATATTTAATGAATTCTTATTCAATTAAAAGCAATATAAAATAGTTTGTCCAATCAACATGACAATACATGTTGATACATGTCAAAATGAACTTACTCAAAATACTTTATTGATAAATTCTAAATTTATTAATTGTAGAGTCACTTTGGAATGTATTTTTTTTTATTATTTACAAACACTTTTTGAGTTGCAAAGATTTAGTACACCAAACCAAACTTCAACATTGTTTGTTCTCTGTCAAATCTAAAATCTTCCAAAACTTTTAAAAAATACATTCTTAAGTTCATCTGTATATTATTTTTCTGAAAAACATTATCCTTCCCAGAGCGATATTCTATCATATCTTTTTTATTTTTTGAAATGATATATTGTTTAATTTTATAATTAATACGGTTTAAAATAGTCTCCAACATAATGTGATATACCTTTCAAATGATGAACAATGGTGCCGAGGGGGTTCTCTATGCTCCAACATAAGTGAAATTGTCAAAGTAGCAGCAACTATAATTTTTCAGCAAATTAGAAAAAGCAAAAATATCACACATCTAAAGAAATGGCACAGAAAATGACTATTTCTTTTTCCATTTATGCCTTTAGGAGACAAATCAAATGCAAGCTCTAGGCTTATTTTACAATGGCTATAATCTATTATATTAACTGTTGGGGGAAAGACATGATTAGATTTAGCTAAATATCCATAGCCATATTGGGTGTAATAATAACAATAATAAATGTTTCTGTCTGGACTGAAGTTGTGCTAATTATTTATTGAAGAATACTCTAAATTATAGCACTGATAATCTCCTATATTGATATTTCTATAACAAATTATTTTCTCTGACATTTGTTTGGATATAAAGGCTAACAAAATTTGAAGATCATTTATAATGTGATTTATTCTAATATATGCTATCAGTAGCCTACTATGGAGAATTTTTAATCAGACCCATGCTGGCATCCCTAGTCCCTTTGTATGGTCTAGGCTTATGAATACAATCCAGGGAGTGTACAGAAAAAAGCAAAATAAAGGTAGAAACACAGAGTTTCTGACAAGTGTCATTTCTGGTTTCAGTCTTTTTCCCCCAGTTCTGATTATTTGCCTGTCCTTGAGCTCAATTACCCACTGCTGTATCCTTATACTAATGCCTCCACTTTCCTTTACTTAAGTCAAGCTGTTTTCCATCACCTGCAGCCAGTCCTAACCAATATATTCTCTGTGTAAGTACTTTAAAGGATTAGAGAAAAATCTATTTTAAATGTTTTGAGCAGTGCTCTTTGCACGTAGTCAATATGCTTTCTTATGATTGTAATTGCCCATATTTTAGAATGTCTTTTGGTTTACTATAAAACTATTTTGTGAAAAGAATATTAAAGCTAGACTAGAGTTCTGTCTAGATGTCTATCCCAAAATTACCAGCAGTAAAACAGACTGTGGTTACTAGAGATTCCAGAATACTTCAGGCATTGGAATGCTTATAGGGAAGCAAATGGAAACATCTCTACTTAGTTTTCTTTAATAACCCTCCTCCTCTTAGGTGATTCATTTTATAGTTTTATGTTGCTGCAAGGGACTTTATGGAATGATGGGCATAATTTTATTTCGTATATTTCATATATATTTATAGTGTATGAACTTGAAGAGGTACTTGGTACTGTTAATGACAGAAACCTGATAACCTGGTTCTTCTTGCTGACATGGTAAAGAACTAAAGATCAGCAAGCCTACTATACTCAAAGCAAAGTTTATTAGTGCTAAGTTCTAATGGGAGGGCAAAAACAAGGGTGGTGAGAGCAAGGGTAGCAAGAGCAGGGTGACCAGAGAATGGGTGGCCAAGAAAAGAGTAGCCAGCGGCCCCCTGGCCAGAGGCTGACTGGTCAGGATCCCCCCATGTGGCAAAAGGACCAAGAGAGAATCCTTTGTTCTGAGGACTTATATAGAAGGGATGGTGGTTAGGAAGTTACATTATGATTGACAGGTAAAGGTAGTGTCAGCTTCCCTTGGGGATACTTGACTATTCAAATGTAGGTATGTGTGGGCATCTGTTAGTCTGAATTCTTATATTGCTCCAAACTATATTTGTTCATTTTTCATATGTGATGAGAGGCAGGCAGTTAACCAGAGTTGTTTTATGGGCTTTTACTTTGGGCACTATAGATCCCTTCCCTTTCCCTTCTCTGCCTTAGGATGCATACATAGTTTCAAGGTTTTCCTTTTCCCAGCTGGTGGAGAAAACTATGTGGAGATGACACACATAGATTTTCAAGGGATCCCCGCTCCTGAACTATCATAGTTTTGCTTGTGTTGTTCAGAGTGCCTGGCAGTCTTACCCAATAGGCTTAGGACTACTGAGTCAACAGGTGAGACATATCTTCCTTTGCTTCTAGCCTCCTGTATTAAGTTCTTCGTTAGATTGCAATGGTGAGGACCCCGCCTTTATTTCTCCTCTGGCCACTGATTCCTAGCTGCTACCTAAGTGCTAAAAGGTGTTGCCTGGCAACCAGGAGGTAGCTGCTGGCCAGCAACAGCAGTGCAGTCTCAGAGTTTTTCCTATGCTGTCTCCTGCATCAGTACCTTTAGGATCCCAGGGTTCTAGCAATAAAACCGTGAAGGTACATGAATGTGGTGACTCTCCAGGTACTGCTCCAGGCCTCTGAAATCTAAAAGAAATATAGGTCCCCAAAGAATTTAGTACAATAGCAAATAAGCACACAATATATACCAGACAGGTGACATCCAAAATTACTCCAATTTGATTCGGTTAAGTATTTTTTATGAACCTACTATGGGACAGATAGTCTCTTAGAAAATATAGATTTAAATATGAATATTAAGAATACTTAAGGACCTTAGAGTCTAAATGGGAAAACAGATAAAAATGACTAGAATGTAATCCATAAATTCTACAATAGAGCTCTAGGCAATAGATAGTGAATGAGAACATATATAAAAAGGATTCAATTTTTGGTAGTTAACAGTAAGCTGTTTTGTAAGTGGAATGATTACATTTTCTTTACCTACTATACCTTACTTGTATACTTACTGTCTGCGCTCTAAAATCCATGTCTATTGGAATCAAGTAGTGCTTTCTGCATAGGGCTGATATATATAAATCAGTTGATATATAAATAAATACCAAAAGTTTAAACTAAAAGTGTTGAAAGAACACAGGGAACAAAAATTGGGTTTGAGTATACGGGAGTTACTATTTTTTAATATAAATATCTTATAAAATGTTTTGCCCTCTTAAACTATATGCATAAATAATTTTGATAAAAATTTAATTTAAAAAAATTTTTATTTTAACTGTTGATCATGTACAGTTTTGTCTTTTACTCCCACCCCAGCCCGCCACCCTAGCCCTCCCCACCTCCCTCCCATTTCCACCCCCCATAGTTTTTGTCCATGTGTCCTTTATACTTGTTCCTGTAAACCCTTCCCCTTTTCCCCTGAATTTCTCTCCCCTCGCCCCTCTGGTGACTGTCAGTCTCTTCTCAATTTCAATGTCTTTGGTTATATTATGCTTGTTTGGTTGTTTTGTTGATTAGGTTCCTGTTAAAGGTGAGATCATATGGTATTTGTCTTTCACTGCCTGGCTTATTTCGCTTAGCATGATGCTCTCCAGTTCTATCCATGCTGTTGCAAAGGGTAGGAGCTCCTTCTTTCTTTCTGCTGCATAGAATTCCATTGTGTAAATGTACCACAGTTTATTGATCCATTCATTTACTGATGGGCATCTAGGTTGCTTCCAACACTTGGGTATTGTAAATTGTGCTGCTATAAACATAGGGGTGCATAGGTTCTTTTGGATTGGTGTTTCAGGGTTCTTAGGATATAGTCCTAGCAATGGAATTGCTGGGTCAAAAGGTATATCCATTTTTAGTTTTTTAAGAAAATTTCATACTGTTTTCCATAGTGGTTGTACCAGTCTGCAATCCCACCAACAGTGCACTAGGGTCCCCTTTTCTCTACAACCTCTCCAACATTTGCTGTTTGTTGCTTTGTTTATGAAGGCCATTCTGACTGGTGTCAAGTGGTATCTCATTGTGGTTTTAATTTGCATCTCTCTGATAGCTAGCAATATTGAGCATCTTTTCATGTGTCTCTGGATCCTCTGTATGTCCTCCTTGGAGAAGTGTCTGCCCAAGTCCTTTGCCCATTTTTTAATTGGGTTGCTTGTCTTCTTAGAGTGGAGTCGTGTAAGTTCTTTGTATAATTTGGAGATTAAACCCTTGTCTGAGGTATCACTGGCAAATATGTTTTCCCACACAGTCAGTTCTCTTTTTATTTTAATACTGTTTTCCTTGGCCATGCAGATGTTTTTTATTTTGATGAGATCCCATTTGTTTATTCTTTCCTTTATGTCCCTTGCTTTAGGGGACATATCAGTAAAAATGTTGCTGCGTGGAATATCTGAGATTTTCCTGCCTATGTTCTCTTCTAGGACTTTAATGGTGTCACAGCTTATGTTTAAGTCTTTTATCCACCTTGAATTTATTTTTGTGTATGGTGTAAGTTGGTGCTCAAGTTTCATTTTCTTGCACGTAGCTGTCCAGTTCTCCCAACACCACTTGTTGAAGAGGCTATTTTTGCTCCATTTTATGTTGCTGCCCTCTTTGTCGAATATTAATTGACCCTAGAGACTTGGGTTTATTTCTGGGCTCTCTGTTCTATTCCAGTATTCCACATGCCTGTTTTTATGCCAGTACCAGGCTATTTTGATTACAGTGGCTTTGTAATTCTTTTTGGTATCAGGTATTGTGATCCCTCCTACTTTGCTCTTCTTTCTCAAAATTGCTGCTGCTATCCGGGGTCGTTTATGATTCCATATAAATTTTTGAAGTGTTTGTTCTATGTCTGTGAAATATGCCATTGGTACTTTAATAGGTATTGCATTGAATCTGTAAATTGCTTTGGGAAGTATGGACATTTTGATGATGTTAATTCTTCCGATCCATGAACACGGTATATGTTTCCATTTGTTTGTGTCTTCCTTGATTTCTTTCTTCATTGTTGAGTAGTTTTCTGCATCCAGGTCTTTTACCTCCTTGGTTAGGTTTATTCCCAGGTACTTTATTTTTCTTTTTGCTATATCAAATGGGATTTGTTTTCTTGATTTCTGTTTCTGCTGTTTCATTGTTGGTATACAAAAATGCCTTTGATTTCTGGACATTGACTTTGTATCCGGCTGTTTGGCTAAATTCATTTATTAGGTCGAGCAGTTTTTTGGCTGAGCCTATAGGATTTTCTATGTACACTATCATGTCATCTGCAAACAATGATAGTTTTGTTTCCTCCTTTCTGAGTTGGATGCCTTTTATTTCCTTTTCTTATCTAATCGCTGTGGCTAAGATTTCCAATGCTATATTGAATAGAAGTGGCGAAAGTGGACAACCTTGTCTTGTTCCGGATTTTAGTGGAAAAGATTTTAGTTTTTGCCCGTTGAGTATGATGCTGGCTGAAGGTTTCTCATATATGGCCTTTATTATGTTGAGGAATGCTCCTTCTATTCCCACTTTGCTGAGTGTTTTTATCATAAATGGGTGTTGTACCTTATCAAATACTTTTTCCACATGTATTGATATGATCATGTGATTTTTGTCTTTGCTTTTGTTTATGTGATGAATTACATTTACTGATTTGCGAATGTTGAACCGTCCTTGCATCCCTGGGATGAATCCAACTTGGTCATGGTGTATAATCTTTTTAATGTATTGTTGGATGTGGTTTGCCAATATTTTGTTCAGGATTTTAGCATCTATGTTCATCAGCGATATTGGCCTGAAGTTCTCCTTCTTTGTTGTGTCTTTGTCTGGTTTTGGGATTAGGGTGATGCTGCCTTCATAAAAAGAGTTTGGGAATCTTCCATCATTTTGGATTTTTTGGAATAGTCTGTGAAGAATAGGGGTTAGTTCTTCCTTAAATGTTTTGTAGAATTCTCCTGTGAAACCATCTGGTCCAGGGCTTTTGTGTGTCGGGAGTTTTTTGATTACTGCTTCAATTTAATCAGCTGTTGTTGGTCTGTTCAGGCTTTCTGCTTCTTTTTCATTGAGTTTTGGAAATTATAGTTTTCTAGAAACTTTTCCATTTCACCTAGGTCTTCAAATTTCTTGGCATACAGTTCCTCATAGTAATTTCTTACAATCCTTTGTATTTCCGTGGTGTCAGTTGTAATCTCTCTTTCATTTCTGATTGTGTTTATTTGAGTCTTCTCTTTTTTTTTTCTTGATGAGCCTGCTTAAAGGCTTGTCGATTTTGTTGATCTTTTCAAAGAACCAGCTCCTGGATTCATTGATCTTTAGGATTGTGCTTTTAGTCTCTATGTCATTTAATTCTGCTCTGATCTTGGTTATTTCCTTCCTTCTACTTACTCTGGGCTGTCTTTGTTGTTGATCCTTAAGTTCTTGTAGGCGTAGGTATAGGTTGTTTGTTTGAGAGGTTTCTATCTTTTATAGGTAGGCCTGTATCGCTATAAACTTCCCTCTGAGGACTGCCTTTGCTGTGTCCCATAAGTTATGGGTTGATGTGAGTTTGTTATCATTTGTTTCCAGAAACTTTTTGATTTCCTCCCTAATTTCATTCTTGCTCCATTCATTGTTTAATAGCATACTATTCAATCTCCATGATTTTGAGGGTTTTCAGCTTTTCTCCTTGGGGTTGGTTTCTAGTTTCAGTCCCTTGTGGTCACAGAAAATGCTTGGTATGATTTCAATTTTCTTGAATTTGTTGAGGCTTGTTTTGTGTCCTATCATGGGGTCTATCTTTGAAAATGTTCCATGTGCATTTGAAAAGAAAGTGTATTTAGTTTCTTTGGGATGAAGGGCTCTCTCTATATATATCAGTTAAGTCCATTTCCTCTAGAGTGTTGTTCAATGCTGCAATATCTTTGTTGATATTTTGTTTGGAAGATCTGTCCATTTTTGACAGTGGGGTGTTAAAATCGCCTACTATAGTTGTGTTGCTGTCAATATCTTTCTTGAAGTCCTCTAAGATTTTCGTGATGTATTTAGGTGCTCCTGCATTAGGTGAATATATATTTACAATGTTTATGTCTTCTTGGTGGATTCTTCCCTTGAGTATTATGAAGTGACCTTCTGGTTCTCCCTTTATGGCTCTTCTTTTGAAGTCTATTTTATTTGATATAAGTATTGCTACCCCAGCTTTTTTTCCTGTCCATTTGCTTGGAAAATTTGTTTCCAGCCCTTCACTTTGAGTCTTTGTATGTCTTTTGTCCTGAGGTGGGTCTCTTGTAGGCAGCATATGTGTGGGTCATGCTTTCTTATCCATTCAGCTATTCTATGTCTTTAATGGAGCATTAAATCCATTTACATTTAAGGTTATTATTGATAGGTATTTACTCATTGCCATTTTCATACCTGTGTTCCTCTCTCTCTCTCTCTGTCTTTTCCTTTCTTCCCTTAAAGCAGTCCCTTTAGTACCTCTTGCAGAATTGGTTTGGTAGAGGTGTATTCTTTTAGACTTCTTTTGTCTGGGAAATTCCTTATTTGGCCTTCTATCTTGATTGAAAGCCTTGCTGGATAAAGTAGTCTTGGTTGCAGGCCTTTGGTTCTCATTGCTTGGACTATTTCTTCCCATTCTCTTCTGGGTTGGAGTGTTTCCATTGAGAAGTCAGCTGCTAACCTTATCAGGGTTCCCTTGTATGTTACTTCCTTTTTTCCCTTGCTGCCTTTAAGATTCTCTCTTTGTCTTGGAATTTTGCCATTTTAATTATGATGTGTCTCGAAGTGGGCCTGTTTGGGTTCCTCTTGATTGGGACTCTCTGTGTTTCCTGGATATGTGTGGCTTTTTCTCTCACCAAATTAGGGAAGTTTTTCATCATTACTTTTTCAAACAGGTTTTCTATCCCTTGTTCTTCTCCTTCTGGTATCCCTATTATACGGATATTGTTCTGTTTCATGTTGTCTTGCATTTCTCTTAATCCCTCTTCATTCTTTCTGAGCCTCTTTTCCTCATCTTGCTCATTCTGGGTGTTTTTTTCTATTTTGTCCTCCAACTCGCTGATCCGATCTTCTGCTTCATCGATTCTGCTTTTCATTCCTTCTACCGTGTTCTTCAATTCAGAAATTGTATTCTTCATTTCCTCTTGGCCCTTGTTGATAGTTTCTATTTCCTTTTTCATCTTGATATAGTTTGCAGTGAGTTCATCATAACTTCCCTGTAGTTTCTGGTAGGTCATTGAGAGCTCATGGAGCTTCCTGACAACCATTGGTTTGAACTCAGTATCTGATAGCTGAGTTGCCTCTGTTTCATTTAGCATTCCTTCTGGAGCTTCCTCCTTTCCTTTCATTTGGGGATTGTTTCTTTGTCTTCCCATTATTTGTAAGACTCTTGTTATTAGCCTCAACTTCTTAAATTGATCTGATCTGGCTCCCCTGGTTTGTGGTGTGACCTTCTGTGGTAGAATACCTGTGAGACTCAGTGGTGAATTCTCCTTCGGATATCCTGTTGTTTACAGCTTCCACTGTCTCATCAACTGGGATACCCTCTTTTGGGGACCAAGTCTGGTTTTCTTCACAGTTCCAGGCTTTTTGTTTTTTTTTGGGGGGGAGCGGGGGTTGGTCTCACTTGTGGGTATTTAAAAAGAGAAGAGAGGGGAAAAATGAAAAAAAAGAAGAAAGAAGAAGAAAGAGGAAGGTAGAAGAGATAAAATTGGAAAGAAAGGAAGAGGCAATAAAACAAGAAAGAAGTAAAGAGAGGCAAAAGGAGTTGGGGAATAAAAAAGAAGATAAAAATGATAAAGAAAGAATATTTAAAAACACATATAAATAGACAGGCACAGAAACAAAAAAACAAACAAGTGAAACAAAATACAAACAAAAAACAAACAAAACAAAACAAAAATGATCCCCCCCCCCAAAAAAAAAAAAACACTCTTGTTGTTTTCAAACTTGCCAAGCCGGATTTTCTGGTCTTGCTGTCTGCAATGGCCGAGGAGTGATCATATTGCTTTTCTCTGTGTTCAGTACTCAGTTATCATTGTGCTACAGTCCCCAAAGTTAGTAGGCGCCTCTCCCCACAGGTCTCCCAGCGTGTGTTCTGAACCTCCTGGTGTGCACCCACTTCCCCGAGTTCATGGGTGTGTGCTCGGTTCTCCGGTGGCATGCAGCCACCTGCGCTGGCCCCTGTGCAGCTTTCTGTGGTGCATCGGGGCCTATGATCCCACAGCCATCTCGAGTCTGTGCCTATGGCCCTGAGCTGTCAGTGTTCAAGCACCCGCCTGTGCACTGGCGACTATGGTCCCACAGCTCTTTCCAGTGACCAGTAGCTATGCTTTCGCATGTGCCCACAATCCCTCGACCGTGTGCGTTCCCATGTGGTTGCCTATTTCCATGCAGCCGTCTCACTTCACACGTGCCTCCGTCTGCAGTCAGGGCAACTATGATCGACAGGTGACCACGAAAACTCAGTTCAAAGTCATGCAATGACCTGGTGCGGGGCAACCACTATGGCTCGGCCCCTTAGGATCTCTCAGCCCATTTTGTTGACTGACCCAGCTATCTCCCTAGAGCCCTGGGGCAGGCTTGGCGGAGTGCTGGGCCGGGACTTCAGCCGCCCTTCTCTCCTAGTTGATCCCTGGGCTCCTATTGTTCTGAAGTACTCTCCTTACCGACTGGTTTTTCAATGTCCGCTACAATTTTTGATCTCTTATTCTCAAATATGCTGTGTCACTGTTCCTTGTCTGCTCTGTTCTTCTGTAGATCAGCCAGATTTTTCTCCCGTGTGTAGGGGGAAATGGAATCTGCTCCCTCCTACCATACCGCCATCTTCCTTCTCCAAAATTCAATTTTTTTTAAAAAATAGAGAGCCAATGAAATCAGAATTGGGAGGTGCCAGGTACACTTCCCCCTAAAACCACCCCCCCCCCGATATTTTTGGTTATTATCAAAATGTTGACAATGATATCAACTTTCCATATAGAATAAAAAGAAAAACATTTCATCTGTTTCTCAAAGAAAGGACATCTCAGAAAGATGGACTCAGGTTGGATTTGCTCATAGTAGCATATTTCTCTGATTAACATACTATAATTTTAGTAGGTATAAGTTATCCAAGTTAGATAATTAAAAAATAACTGAATTATTTGTGAATAACTCTGTCTTATTACACTGTTCATTATTCATTAAAAAATAAAGCCATGAAATGTGGAAACCAGAAACCTGGTGAACAGCAGTTGACATATGGTGAGTAAGACACAAATTGAAGTAAAGCTATTAGACTATTTGAGCCAGATATTGTGATTGTTTTCTTTAGTGATTCCTACTTCATTTAAAACTAGAGTGAAAATTGTCTTTCAACATTAGTATCTATTCAGATAAACCCAATTTATCAAACTATCCAAGCTTCAACTATAGGGAAGAATCTACACAGCTAATTAATTCTGCTGAAGAAAGGAATATCAAATGTCATGGTCATTAGAATAGTTTATGTCCAAAATTTAATGCGATATGAAAAGCATTAATGTGGCATGTAATATAAAATTATTGTAAGATTAGCATACTATCACTTAATAAAAATAATTTAGATAACCACCAAAGGTATCTTTTTCATTTTATAAATGATATGTATTTAGTTTTTTCTCATACATTAATTTTGTTTTCATATCTTGTCACATAAAACATAATGGAAAAATAATAAAACAAACCCTTTTCCAATAACATGGATGGATTAGAAATAAAACATGTATTAAAATGAATTAAAAAACTTTAGCCTATTTGCTGTTTTAAAAAATCCCATGTATTTTTAAGAATCATTGCTTATATCCTATTTATTTATACCATAGATAATCCACTGACATTGGTACTTAATCTAAGAATTAAGACATTATATCTATGCTACCCCTGAATAATCATTTTAAAAAATCACTATAAAGATAATTAGTCTAGGAAATGAATGATGACCAATGTGAAACAACTTTAACATTTATTTCTCTCTCAGTTGTGGTAAAGAGGATAAGCATGGAGCTATTCTTGTAGCAGATACACTCTAGGGCTTTTTCCATGATTTTCAAAACCTAGTATAGACCTTTGAATGTTGGTGGAAGCTGTGATAGCTTTTAACCAATTGAATATGGCAAGGGTGATTCCTATTATTATGTTAAGTTATGTTGCAAAAGTGACAGTATTTTTCAGATTTAACCAGTTTGAAGTAGTCAAAATGGAGATTATACTGAGCAGCAGGTTTCACTTAATATATAAAAGAAGGCCTAGGCTCTCCCTGAAGGCAGACACTCCAAGTAGGAGACTTTCTCTGTGTTTGGTTTGAAGACATAAGCTGCCAGGTATTTTACTGTCTTGCAGCAGTGTCCAAACTTTTGGTGTCTCAGGGCCACATTGGAAGAAGAAGAGTTGTCTCGGGCCACACATTAAATACATTGTGACACGTAATCACACACAAAAAAATCTCATAATGTTTTAAGTAAATTTATGATTTTATGTTGGGCCACATTCATAACCATCCTGGGCTGTGTGAGGCCCACAGGCAGTGGGTTGGGACACCCCTGGTAGGAGAAATGAATTCTGCCCAAGTTTGAGAGCCTAGAAACTGATCCTGCCCTAGCCCAGTCTCCTGATAAAAATACAGCCCAGCTGACATCTTGCCAGACCCTGAACAGAGGTCCCAGTTAAGCCGTACCTAGAGATTCAACCTGCAGAAAGTCAGTTAATAAAATAAGTGTTGTTTTACAGTGCTAAGTTTTTGGTAATTTGTTACACAACATACAAAAACCAATACAAAGCCTCTTAATAAAAACTCCTAAAAAGAGACCAGATGTCCTTACATTTCCAAAGCAACCTTAACTTTTAAAATGAACTATTTTAATGCTTCATCAATCCTCACTGTAATATCAAAACTGTGTATTTTTACTGCTAGGCAACCACTTTCCTTAGTAATTTCTGTTTAGAAATGCTTAGTGTTTGTCGGCTCTTTCTCATTGTTTAACACATAGCTTTTTTAAAAAAAATTTTTTTAAAGAGCAAAAAAAAATTAAAAGCTATGAGCAGAAACTTCATAGTTTTCATTCATATTTCTTTTCTCCTGCCTACAGAAATGTATTTCTGGCTATTTCTCTTGCTACTCACCTCGGATGCACAGCACATCACCCCAGCCATTTCATTTTGATTTTCATTCCATTTTGCCATGTCAGTTAGACTTAAATGCAGAACGGCAGTAATATTATTGTGCTGCCTTGTCAATCTGAATGAATCATCATCCATTAATAAATACTGGGATACCCAAGGCAGGTCTGTGCACTGGTTAATGAAACTGACATGGCCCTGGCTTGTGTGGCTCAGTGAATTGAGCACCAGCCTGTGAACTGAAAGGTCGCTGGTCCAGTTCCCGGTCAGATTGAATGCTTGGGTTGTGGGCCATGTCGCTGGTTGGCAATGTAGGAGAGGCAACCTGGTCATCAACATTTTTCTCACACGTAGATATTTCTCTCCCTCTTTTTCTCCCCCTCTTCCCCTCTCTCTAAAAATAATGAAAAAAAAATAAAAAGAAAAAAGAAATTGATGTGATTTTGAGCACTGCATGGATTTCAAACCATGTAACCTTGGAAAAACTTTTAAGTTTTATGAACGCCATCTTATTATTCATTAAATGGGGAAGATACTGTCTTTATCATATTGGTACTGTGATTAAAATTCAAAAAATATTTACCAGTGCCTGGCACATACTGAGAGTTCTATATATACTAATCATTTCTAAATACTTACTATGTATAAGTCACTGGGCTTGGCTCCCCTCTCCTGCTCTCTCAGTAGAGAGGCGCATTTAATTAGCACAGTAATTATCATAGTAAGACTGCAAGATGAGCTTCCTTAGTCCTATGATGTAGATGAATGAATTGAATCTAAAGAAACTAAGGGCCTTTTCAAATTTACATAAATAGTGAAAGTCAAAACTAAGAAATGAACTTAAGTTTTTTAAATTCCATTTTCATTACAATTGCTTTATCTGTGTGATCTTAACATCCTAAGGCTACACCACTGAAACAATCTATTTCCAACAATATTTAACTAAAAAAAAAAAAGAGTGCATATCCCAGGAAAGTTTAAAAAACTCAAGTAATGTTTTAACCTGAAATAAATATATCCAGAATCATACATGTAACCCCTTTTATTGACTCCTGTTAATTGAGAAACAGATTCAATTGTTGAAAAGACTAATTCAGATTATTAAATTACCTAATGTTTGTTTGCTATTATCAGTGTAGTTTCACACACAGATATATACATGGGGATGGGCAAAAGTACTTTTATAGTTTTTCAGTTGGAAAATACAATAATTAATAAATAATACAAGAATAAATCTGTTTTTCATTCTCACAACTGTAAACCTACTTTTGCTAACTCCTTTACTTCGAATAACTTTTAAAAAAGATAGTCCTAGAGGAAAAGAAACATGTGAGAAAATAAAGAGAAGACTTGAAATGTACTATTTTAATAGAATTTATTAATTTAATTATTTATTTATTACTTACTTATTTTTGAGCAGTTTAGATTCATAAAATAATTGAATGGAAGTACATTTCCCATGTAACCCGTGACTCTCAAACCTCCTTCACTATCAACGTTCCCCACCAGAGTATAACATGTGTTACAATTAATGAGACTATTTTGGTACATCATTATCAACCAAACTCCATAGTTTACATTGGAGTTTACTTGATGTTGTATATTTTGTGACAAATATATAATGAAAAATATACACTTTTGTAGTGCCATACAAAATAGTTTTACTCTGCTAATAATCCTCTGTACTATGCCTATTCATCCTTCTCTTCCTTCAACTCCTAGAAACTATTGATCTTTTCATTGTTTCATCTTTTCTAGATGTCACATAGTTGAAATCATACAGCATGCATCCTTTTCAGATTCTTTCACTTAGTAATAAGCATTTAGGTTTCCTCTATGTCTTTTCATGGTTTGATAGCTCATTTCTTTTTTCATTTTTTTTAATTCAATAGCTTATTTCCTTTTAGTGCTAAATAATATTAAGTTATTTAGCACCACAGTTTATTCATTCATCTACTCAAGGACATCATGGTTGCTTCCAAAGTTTGGCAATTACAAATAAAGCTGCTGTAAACATCAATGTGCAGTTACTTGTGTGGACATGTTTTCAAATCCTTTGGATAATTATTAAAGACTATTATTGCTGGATCATATGGTAAGAGCATGTTTACTTTTGTAAGAAACTGTTAAACTGTCTTCTAATGTGGCTGTACCTTTTGCACTCCCACCAGCAGTGAATGACAGTTCTTGGTCCACATTTTCAACAGTATTCGGTATTATTGTTAGTGTTCTAGATTTTGGACATTCTAATAGGTATATAATGGTATCTCATTGTTTTAGTTTTCAATTCCCTAATGACGTATAATATTGAACATCTTTTCATCTACATTTCTTCTTTGCCATCTGCATATTTTCCTTGGTGAGATGTTTGCTTAGGTAATTTAGCCATTTTTTAATTGAGTTCATTTTTTGATTGTGGAGTTTTAAGAGATCCTTGCATATTTTGGACAACAGTCTTTTATTATATGTGTCTTCTGCAAATATTTTCAGCCATTCTTTGATTTATCTTCTTAGTTTCTTCAAAACGTCTTTCACAGAGAAGATGCTTTAAGTTTCAGTGAAGTCGAACTTACCATGTATGTCTCTTATGGGCCATGCCTTTGGTGTTATATCTAAAAAGGATGACCATACCCAAGGTCACTAGTTTTTCTCCTGTTATCTCCTAGGAGTTTTACAGTTTGGTATTTTACTTTTAAGTTTACGGTCCATTTTGAGTTAATTTTTATGAAGCGTATAAAGCTTGTAACTAGATTGAATTATTTTGAATGTGAATATCCAGTTGTTCCGACAGCAGAAATACAATTTCTCCATTGTATTGCCCTTATTCCTGTGTAAGTGATCATTGACTACATGTATCTGGATCTATTTCTGAACTCTCTACTCTCTTCCATTTGTCTATGTCTATTCTTCCACAAATACTACACTGTCTTCATTACTCTAGCGTATAGTGTTACTTAGAATAAATCTTGAAGTTGGATAGTGCTGGTGCTCACCCTTATTCTCCTTCAATTTTGAGTTGGCTATTTTGGATCTTTTGCCTCTCCATATAAACTTTAGAAGCAATTTGTCAATATCCACAAAATTACTTCCTGGAGTTTGGGATTGTGCTGAACTATAGAGGAAGCTGAGAAGAACTAACATCTTTACAATACTGTCTTCTCATCCATGAGTATAGAATCTCTCTTTAGTTCTTTGCTTTCTTTCATCAGAGTTTTGTAGTTTTTAAGTAAATCCACACATATATTGTTTTATACCAAAATATTTTATTTTGGGGGGTGTTAATGTGTAAATGGTAATATATTGTTAGTTTTAAATTCCACCCAGTTGCTGGTATAAAGGAAAGTGATTTAACCTTGTATCCTGCAACCTTATTATAATTACTTATCGGTTCCAGAGTGTTTTTT
Source organism: Glossophaga mutica (assembly GCA_039655065.1). Lineage (NCBI taxonomy): Eukaryota > Metazoa > Chordata > Mammalia > Chiroptera > Phyllostomidae > Glossophaga > Glossophaga mutica. The sequence continues at coordinate 85,302,015 of CM077304.1, forward strand.
TTTTCTCAGTTCTTTCAGATTTCCTACATAGAAGATTATACCATCTGCAAAGACAGCTTTATTTCTTCTTTCCGAATCTGAATACTTTATATTTCTTTTACTTATCTTATTGCATAAGTTAGAACTTTCAGTAAAATGTTGAAAAGCACTGGTAAGAAGAAACATTCTTGTTCTCTTCTTCTTTTTTTTAAATATATTTTATTGATTATGCTATTACAGTTGTCCCTTTTCTCCCCCATCATTCCCCCCACCCTGCACACCCTCTCCCACCCACATTCCCCCCTTTAGTTCATGTCCATGTGCCATAAGTTCTTTAGCTTCCACATTTCCCACACTATTCTTGCCCTCCTCTGTCTATTTTCTACCCACCGTCTATGCTACTTGTTCTCTTCTTGAACTTAGCAGGAGCACTTGGAATTTCTTATCATTTAGTATGGCCTTATCTATAGAGTTCTTGTAGCTGTTTCTTATTAAATTGAAAGAGTCCTCCTATATTTCTTTTGCTCAGAGTTTTTATCATGAGTGGTTGTTAGGTTTTGTCAAATACTTTTTCTGTTTCTTTTGATCTAATCGTGTGATTTTTACTTAGTTTGTTGATATAATAGGTAACATTAATTGATTTTGAACTGGTTTGTATATCTGGGATAAATATTACTTGGTCATGGTATATAATACTTTTTATACATTGTTGGACTCAATTTGCTTATACTTTGTTGAGGATTTTTGCATCTACGTTATGAAAGATACCGATCCATAGTTTTATTTTCCTGTAAGACCTTTCTCTGTTTTAATGATAAGGTAATGTGGCCTCATAAAATGAGTTAGAAAGTTGTACTTTGGCTTGTATTTTCTAGAAGAGATTGTAGAGAATTGGTATAATTTTTTTCTTAGGCATTTGGTAGAATTCACCAGGGAACCCATCTGTGCTCAGTGCTTTCTGTTTTGCAAGGCTATTATCTTAATTTCCCTAGGATTATATATATATATTCATATTGTTCATGTCACTTTGTTTGAGTTTCATGATATACATTTACAATTACTCTAAAGCCACTTTCTGAAAACACTATGCCACTTTACAGGTAGTGTGAGTGTCTTATAATAACACCATATCCCAAATTTCTCCCTCCAAACACTTACCATTGCTTTCATTAATTGCAGTTTTTCTTGCCTGGAAAGATTTTCATCTCCCCTATTCTAAGTGACAGCCTTGCCTGGTAGAGTAATCTTGGTTGTAATCCTTGCTTTTCATCACTTTGAATAGTTTGTGCCAATTCCTTATGACCTGCAAAATTTCTGTTGGGAAATTAGGTAATATCAACAAATAGCCTAGGTAGGGGCATAAAGAGAAAAGTGTGATATTATGTAGAGTGAAAAATTGCCTAAATACTTTCACATAATAATTCTTTCACTTTTTTCTCATCATGAGTTAGGAAACCAGATGCAGAATTTAGGTAAATTTCTTTACAACATGATATCAATATCTTTTAATAACTTGGGTAGCTATTACTACTTTTTTTTACAAGATGGAATATCATAGTGGTTAGACATTTATATAACTTACAACGTGATCATGTCAATAACTATAGTACCCACCAGGTACTATGCATAGTTAAAATATTGACTATATTTTCTATATTGTACTTTAGATATCTATGATTATATCATAGCTGCCAATTTGTATTTCTTAATCCCTTCACTGTTTTCACCCAGATTCCTAACTCCCCTCTCATCTGGAAATCATCATTTGTTCTTTGTATCTATGAGCTTGTTTGTGTTCTATTTGCTCATATATTCTGTTTTTTAGATTTCACAGATAACTGAAATCATATGGTATTGGGTGGGCCAAAATGTTTGTTTATTTTTTTCCATAAAATAAAAGACACATTTTTCATTTTAACAAATAACTTCATTGATTTGGATATTCTGAGTAGGTCGACTGCCTTCCATGTGGTATAATGTTGCTGCTCTCAATTAATGTCTCAATTTGATCACTATCAACTTCAATTAGTCTACCTGACTGTGGAGCATCATCCAGTGAAAAATCTTGATCACAGAACTTCGCAAACCACTTTTGATCCATTTTTTTCAGTCACAGAAACTTCTCCATACACTGAACAAAATTTTTTATTGAATTTCAGCTTCATTTTTAACCTCCTTGAAATAATATAGCATAGTATACTGAAAAATGTTACTGATTTTCTTCCATCTTCAATATTAAAATGCCTACACAAAAATTCACCAACTTTGATAAGATTTTTTTAAATGAACACTGATATGACAGCTGTCACAATACAATCTAACAAACTTGTTTCAAAGGAACTTAAAGACAGCTAAACATTACTAAAGCAATTTTGTGAAAAAAAAAACAAGGGAACTTTTTGGCCAACCCAGTATTCATCTTTCTCTCTCTGACTTATTTTGCTTAGCATAATACCCTCTAGGTGTATCCTTGTCACAAATAGTAAGATTTCATTTTTTAGAATGATGAGTTATAATGCATGTAAATAGGTACCACTTCTTTATCCAATTGTCTATCGATAGACACTTAGGTTGGTTCCATTTCTTGACTATTGTTTGTTTATTTTGTTCTTTTGATTTCACATATAAATGAAATGATATGGTATTTATCTTTGTCTGGCTTATTTTACTTAGCATGATAAAAATTGTGGTACATAAATACAATAAAATATTACTAGGTCATAAAAAGAATAAAATTTTACGATTTGCAATAGCATGGATGGATCTAGAGGTTATTCTCTACTATACTCATTTTTTAAAATTTGTATTTTTCTCTTTTTCTGTTTTTTGTTCAGATTGAATGTTTTCCACTAATTGTCTTCTAGTTCTCTGATTTAGTCTTTTGCTTCAGATAATCTACAATTTTTCTTCAAAGATTTTATTTATTTTTAGACAGAGGGAAGGGAGGGAGAAAGAGAGGGAGAGAAACATCAATGTGTGGTTGCCTCTCTCATGCCCCTTACTGGGGAACCTGGCCCACAACCCGGGCATGTGCCCTGACTAGAATCGAACCCAAGACCCTTTGGTTCGCAGGCTGGTGCTTAATCCTCTGAGCTATACCATCCAGGGCTTCCCTCCACCCCCGCCCCCAGATAATCTACAATTTATTCTCTCTGATACATTCCTCATTTCGGTTGTTGTATACTCCATTTTTGACTTGTTCTTTTTTAGGTTTTCTTTCTCATGTATTGCATTTTCTAGCTCTTTGTTGAAGTTCTCACTGAATTCATCTATTTTTCCTCTAATTTTACTGAACATTCTTATAACCAGTGTTTTGAACTTCGAATCTGGTAGACTGCTTGTCTCCATTTAATTTAGTTCTTTTTACGGTTGTTTGTCTCATTCTTTCATTTGGGACATGCTCTTTACCTCCTCATTTTGGCTGAACCCCGGTGTTTGTTTCCCTACAGATCTCCTATATCTCCTGGTCGCAGAAGAGTGGCCTTATTTAGTAAGTGTCCTGTAGGCTGAGTGATATGTTCTCCCTGGCCACTTGAGCCAGGTGCTCCAGGGATGTTCCTTGTGTGGGTTGTATTTATACTGTTGTTGTAGTTGACCCCTGATTATTGTTGGCACTTCTGTGGGTACAATTGACCCTTAGGCTGACTAGCTATTAGTACATTTTGTGACTACAATGGACATGCTTCTATATGGGGACTGACTCAAGGACGATGGAGTTGCTTTAGGTGGACTCTGGTGCCTGCCAGTTCTACCCTTTGTGTGTGTCATTGTGACACTAATTGGGTGGTGCTCTATGTGGGCTGAAGCACGCCACCAGGTTTGTTGGTTCTGGGGCCTCTTGGGAGGGGCTCCACTTCAGGGCAAGGTCAGCTGCTGGCTGTGTCCAGCCCAGAATCACTTAGCAGAAGCCATATAAAGTGATCTGCAATTGATAGCTGCCTATACTGGACTTGGAAGCACCTAGGAGAGGCTATGCTGCAATCCAAAGCTGGGTTTCAGTAATGCCCAGCATAGGACTGCTTAGCAAGCAGTACTTACACACCTGAGTCCAGTTGCTGCTCGTTTTGGGTTTGTGGATCTTTGAGAGATTTTAGGAACGTCCTCAGCATAGTCTGAGGCTGGCCACTTGTAAGGAACAGCTTCTGAAAGAGGCTATGCTGGTGCGTGAGTTGGTGAGGGTGCTCATGTGTGGAAGGAGGAGGTGTGAGGTATTAACCAGATTAATGGAGACTCAGATTTGATGCCTGCCTATGTCTGTAAGTCAGGCAGAGGTAGGGCTCCACAAAGAATCAATGGCACCTTCCAACAGCTGTGTGCCAGAGAGAGCAGCCCCTCGAGCCCTCACCTGAAGCTAATCAATTCAGTTTCTTCCTATATGTCTCTGACTTCTTTCGAGCTGCTGTCTTTTCACTGAAGCTTAGGGTGAGTGTGAGTGAGTGGGTTCCTGCTTAGGCCCTTTAAAAGGGCACCTGGATCTAAAGCAGCCTTCCTTCTGACCCAGATGGAATGCCCACTGATTTTCACAGCCAGATGTTGTGGTGACTCCTCTTTCAACATTGGTGCTCTGAGCTTGCAAAAACCACTGTGCAGGTGGGACAGGTCACTCTTCATGGTGGACCTCCACAGCTGAGATATCCCTACCAATTTTTAACTGCCACATGTGGTGTGGAACTAGCATGTTTTATGTCTCTGCCCCTCCTCCCAGTATTAAAATGGCCTCTTGTTAATATTCTTAGCTATAGGAGTTCTATTCAGCTGGTATCCAGGTGGTTCTCAAGGGCTGTTGTTATAACTTAGTTGTAATTTTGATGGGGTAGGAGGTGAGCATGGCATTTACCCATTCTACCATCTTCACCAGAATTCTCACATGCATCTTTTATTTCACTGTTTATATTATGTTTAATTATATGGTTATCAGATAATTTTTCTAACAGGCAGTAATCATGTCTTATTCTGACACTGCATAGAGGCTTGCACAGAGTAGATGATTAATAAAAGTTTGTTAGGCTCCTTAAAAGTTATCACCATGAAATAATATAGCCACAAATTCAGTCTAGTTTATTGAAACAAAAGACATGCAAAATAATCTTGACTTTCTTTTTTAGTCTAATTACATTATCTAATCACATAAGATAAGAAATGTTCATGCGTTGAGTTAGATATTTGTATGTTTTCAGGTTAAGAAGACAAACTTTATTTCTGTTTTTAAGTATATTTTATTGATCATGCTATTACAGTTTTCCCAAAATTTCCCCCTTTACCCCCTCCACTGTGTACTCTCAACCTTCCAGCATTCCCCCCTCCCTTAGTTCATGTCCATGGGCTGTACATATAAGTTCTTTGAGTTCTCTGTCTCGTATACCATTTTTGACCTCTCCCCATCTATTTAATGCCTATCAATTATGCTTCTTCTTCCCTGTACCTTTCCCCCACTATTCCTCCCTTTTCTTCCTCACTGAAATCCCTCCATGTGATGTCCATTTCTCTGATTCTGTTCCTATTCTAGCTGTTTGCTTAGTTTTTGTTTTCATTGTTTTTCTTTCTTTTTTTAGGTTCATTTGTTGATAGTTGTGAGTTTGTCATAATTTTACTGTTCATATTTTTTATCTTATTTTTCCTAGATAAGTCCCTTTAACATTTCATATAATAATGGTTTGGTAATAATGAACTCCTTTAACTTGACCTTATCTGGGAAGCATTTTATCTGCCCTTCCACTCTAAGTGAAAGCTTTGCTAGATAGAATAATCTCGAGTGTAGGTCCTTGCCTTTCATGACTTGGAATACTTCTTTCCAGCCCCTTCTTGCCTGCAAGGTTTCTTTTGAGAAATCAGCTGATAGTCTTATGGGTACTCCTTTGCAGGTAACTCTTTCCTTTCCTCTTGCTGCTTTTGGAATTCTCTCTTTATATTTAATCTTGGGTAACTTAATGATGATGTGCCTTGGTGTGTTCCTCTTTGGGCCCAGCTTCTTTGGGGCTCTCTGGGCTTCCTAGAAGTCTATTTCCTTCACCAGATTAGGGAAGTTTTCCTTCATTATTTGTTCAAATAAGTTTTCAATTTCTTGCTGTTGTTCTTCTCCCTCTGGCACCCCTATAATTCAGATATTGGAACATTCCAGGTTGTCTCAGAGGTTTGTAAGACTCTCTTCACTTTTTTGAATTCTTGTTTCTTCATTTCATTCTAAGTAGATGTTTATTTTTTTCCTTTTGTTCCAAACCGTTGCTTTGTTCTTTCATTTTTCAACCAACCTCAATCAGTTCTGTGAGCATTTTGATTAGCAGGGCTTTAAATTCTCCATCACATAGGTTGGCTATTTCCTCATTGCTTAGCTCTCTTTCTGAAGTTTTTCTCTGTTCTTTCATTTGGGCCATATTCCTTTGGGATACCTGATAAGTTGTAGGTGGATGGGGCTTCAGGTATTCACCAGAGCAGGGCAACCCTCCTTGGTATGCTGCTGCACTGCCTGTGGGGGAGGGGCCAGAGAGGGAATAAGGCAGCTCCCCTGCTGTCTCTAGCACACTTTCCACCAGACTCTCATGTGAGATGGGGAGTTTCTCCCACGGAGGCAACCACCATAGTCCACAGCCAGCTCTGAGTCTAAGTTTCCCTTAAGTCAGCCCCACCCACAGTCTGCTGCCTCACTGTGGGTTCTCTCCATCCACCACCTTACTGGTCTGGTTGTTCTGTTTGACTGTTTTTTAATTCTATGGTTGTCGGAGTTCCATGCAGTTTGATTTTTCTGGCACTTCTGGTTGTTTATTGAATTTAGATTGGTTGTTGTCCTCTTTTTGGTTGTGTGAGGAAGTGAAGGGTTTCTATCTGTGCCTCCATCTTGACTGGAACTTAAATTTTGTTTTAAATGCATTTATATTCAGGATTTAAACATTTTTGGCAGCTCAGTTTTTGTCCTGGACCTGAAAAACTTAGTGTCTTAAATTTCCAAAGGGCATGAAACTACAGAACTTAAATGATTAAAATACTTCTCTACAAACTTTCAGAAATGATTAAAAACATTTTAATATTCAATTCAACAAGCACATTTGAACAGTTATTTTATATCAACCATAATATCCTGGTTGTTGAAAGAGATTTTTGTCTTTATGAAGTCTATAAATCCATTGACAAATGTGAACTCAGAAAATGTCTTTAAAATAATGAAAAACGTTATGTAATCTGGTACCCAAAGGCACTAACCTACAGCATAGACTCCAGTACCCAATGCTGGAAATGCAAATGTTATAGAAGGTCAAAGACATAAGTGATTATCATGGGATCAAGAAAACAGGGAGAGTTTTTGGAGGTTAAAAGAAGAATAAAGTGTGCTAGGATAATATCGATAAAGGAAAAAGACATGTTTTCAGCAAAACTCCAGCAGTAGCAAGAGAAGCAGACAAAACAGGAGTAGAAAGGAGTGGGATATTTACAAAAACAATGAGGACATTGAAATTGTTAGACTAAAAGATTATATCAGAAGTTCAACTGAGGACACATTGGTAGAGAAACCATAAGGGAAGTTTGTAGAGATCCTCGGAAACTGGCTAAGGCTCTCAGTTGAAATCCTTGAGATGGCCATCCTTTGACCCCTGACTGCAAGCACAGCTCATGGCTCAGCTCCCTAGGAGAGTGAGAAAAGGAAAAGATGAAGCAGTAATCATGACCAGATCATTAGATTTCTTAATGGGGATGAAGGTAAACTGTATTTTACTTAAAGGAAATTAGGTTTTACTGAGGAGCATGGAATTGATACTAGATAGCAAATGATTAATAACCACCCACTAAAATAACATTCTGTCTATATATTTTTCAAATGTAATCTTTTAAAAGTTACATATTTAAGCCCTGGCTGATTTGGTTCAGTGAATTGAATGCTGTCTTGCAAACAAAGAGTCAACAGTTGGATTCCCAGTCAGGGCACATGCCTGGGTTGTGGGCCAGGTTCCCCAGTAAGGGGCATGAGAGAGGCAACCACACATTGATGTTTCTTTCCCTCTCTATTTTCTTCCCTCCCTCCTCTCTAAAAATAAATAAATAAAATATTTTTGAAAAAGTTACATATTAATTGAGAACATGGATTAATTATTAAAACACAGAAAGTTGAATTGTTAGCCTGCAACCTGGTGAAAATGCTCAAGATAATGAGGGATATTTGGAATAACCAAACCATTGGTGGTTATTAAAGTTACCACATTATTCACAATAAAAACAGTACCATAATTGGTCAATTGGATGTGAGCTGCTGCACTCCATCCATCAGCACACAGGCAGGTCTTAGATGCTTTGCTAAACTATAGTTTATATTATTATGAGAAAGAAAATGGCCTCAAACATTGTGTTTTTTAAATAATAATTGATGACATGATAAAAATCAATTGTGCAAATATTTAGGAAAAACTACCCGACTCCTTTCAATGTAAAACTACAAAACACTCTGAACAAGCAACAAATTAACACAAACAAACAAATAAGTAATAAATATTACTGAAAGCATTCTCCAAATTCTGTTTAACGATTATCTTAGAAATGGAAACATATAATTAGAAGAAATGGGAATAAAGGATAATTAAATTTTAGGTTGAAAAAATGAATGTAAAATACTCTTCTATTTATTAACACACTGAAATAATGGGTTCTGTTTAGATGCAAGTAATGTATTTCACAATATGTTATAGGTACATTTGTGTCTATGCCTCTCATTGGAGGAGGTCATCCGGAGGAGGTGACCTTGGATTGGCCTACAAGCCAGACCTTGGCAATCAGAGGCTCCTTCCTCCCTCCTCCCCTGCCCTTAGAATATACATCCCAGACACCATTCCCACAGTGGGAGCCATTTACCATGCCTCAGCCTTGAATACTTCCCTGGAATATGCTTGATTTTTCTCAGAGTGTCTTTAGATAATAAAATTATAAATTTCCTAAAAACAATAGTATAGATATATATTTTTTAGACAAATTTTTAAGGAGATGTAGTAGAAACACTAAAACTTGATTTATTTCACAACAAAGGAATAAAAGCTTGTATTGTGTAAAAAGGTCCTGGTCATAGTTTTCAAGTTCAATGTTACATTGTCCATTTTCTTTAATAAAAACATTTCTTCAAAATAAATAGTAAGCAAGATATGTGAATTAACTCATTGTTTTTCTTGGTAAAATGAACAATTAATTTGGTGGATTTTCTTTCATTTGTGATCATTCTCAATCCACAACTACAAGGCACAATGTGAATATTTTTATTGTGCTTTAAAAAATTACACAATGAAATAAAGTTAGATACCGATCGGGTATACCGATAGGGTCTTCGAGACCGAGTTATCCAAAACTCTTTATGTGTGATCCAATGATAGAGTAAAAATCATCAATCTACCTTCATCACTGAAAATGTCCCTGAGAGAGAAAACCAAACTGACCATGGATCAGAGACATTTTTATTTATTATACTGTACAAGAAACAGTATGTCAAACCATCCATTAGCATCATTTAGGATATCTCTTGTTTGGTAAGTGCTCTGATAAAGTTGAAAAACTATAATGTTTCATTTTACCCATTATTAATTAGATTCTGATTTCACAGATAATTATTACACTAAGTCAGAGAGGCTGGTCTTACTAGGCCACATCAACACCCTTCAGTTACATCAATATTTTTTTGTTTCTCCAGAATGAATATGATGAAAGTCACAGCGTTACAACTAATGCTAAATCAGAAGGGTAGAATACGTTGTTTTTGCAAGTAACTAAAACATTTTGTATTGGTATAAACACATGTAACTCAATTGTTCTCCGGACTCAATAGTTCTCCAGGTTATGGTGAAATTGCATCTCTGTGAATGCCCAAGTGTGTGATGATGGAAGGTTTCCTGTGTTAAGCACATCTCAGAGTGTCTTCAGTTGCTCCCGAGGGCTCCTCAGAGAATGTCATATGTGCTCAGGAACATGTCCTAAACACCTTCTCCTCTGAACTCTCCTGTAAGTCCACATGCCTCTAATAGTGAGACTGCCAGCTTGTAGACACTACTGTCATCTGCTGTGAACACTGAGAGGAAGGGACTGTGTCCTCTTTTAACATTCCAAATCAAGCACGGAAATTGTTTTCTTATCTTTTCATGGTCCAACTAACTCTAGACTCAACATTCAGTAATATTTTACTAAGGCTTTGGGGATCATCGATAAGGGAAGAGAAAGAAAGCACTCAAGCAAACTCCCCATTGTTACATGGGGCTACGCTCAAGGGTTATAGTCTCATTTTCAGCATCATCTATAGGATAATACTCTGCTGGGTCTCCCCTGCTCCTGTGTACACAGGACCAGCTTTTCTACTACTGAGGATGTGCCAAAGATATTTGGTCTTCTGTTTCTGGACTCAAGGGACACAAGACAGAGAGAACCAAGTATCTTTCTTTTTCCAGACTAAAGTCCAACATCCAATTTTAACTTTTCGTGAATATACCCAGTGTCTTAGAATATTTGACAGAGTCACACTCATTACCATGCAGGGAAGTGCTATTATCCTGAGTTGGGTTGACATTTTATGTTTCTTACATAATACATTAACCAGAGGTAAGAGGGTTCTCTTAATGTGTCAGTGGCTCAACACGGTCAAGCCCCTGAATTCTGTAATGTTTTTAGCTGCTTTCTCATGATGGCTAATAGTTTTCTCAGATACAGAAACACACCTACATTTAGAGTAGGAAGAGGTTGGGAATGGGGACCTCTGTTGTTGTTGTTGTTGTTGTTTCTATTAGAAAGGCAAATACATCCCAGAACACCTATCCATTACCCTTTTGCTTATATCTTATTGGCCCAAACAGTGCCATATGGCTACTCCTAGCTAGAAAAAATGGGAAATCACAATATAGAGAAAAGAGTGCTGGGAATGAGTGTTGAGTTAGACAACAGCATATGCAAAAAATAGCAATGTGCATAGAAGATGGCAGCCCGTCCAGTGCCATTGAACTCTGCCAAATCCACTAGTCCAGTCTCACCATTCTTCTGCTCAGATGAGATCAGGATCATGTATAACATTCTTTCTACAATCTTTATGTTCTTATCTCATATTCTAAGCAACTGCTTTAAAACTCACACACTTACACAACCGTATACAACTAGAAGTATAATTTTCAAAGTAAAGTTTAAATATCTAATTTTTAAAACATTTTTAAAAATAGGGAATGTATTCTGCAGCGACATACATTTGACTACCAGCATATAATTGTTTCTTTTGTCTTGCCAAGAATAGGTTAGCTTTGCACAATATCAGAAATACTGTCATTTCAAAAGAATGTTTGTAGCTTTATTTAACTAAAAGCTATATTAAGATGATTTCAACAACATGGGAGAACAACCTTCTCGAGTTGACTTCATGTCTCTACCTTGTTTAGCACAAACTTTCAATATGAGCTCTGCTTGTTTATTTATTTTGTTTCTGTACATCAAGGTTTTAATGACCAATACTAAATTTCAGGGAGTAAACCAAGTTGTATCATGAAATAAAATTTATATTTAGATGCCTTTTAAAGTTAAAACAGAAGACAAAAAAAATATGTGGTCTTTCAATGTGTTCTTTTAATCCCAGCTTCCCAAACCACACACTTAGATTAGAATATGTAGTTCTATCTTCATCTGAAGAACAGATGGGAAGGAAAAGCATATGTCTGGATAGGTTCTCAGATAAAATAGAGGAAAAAGTGTAAATTTGAAGACAAAAAATGAGAATGTATTAGAGGAGGAGAGAAGGAGGTATGGCTAGGGTTGTTGAAGGCATATGATTTCCTTTCTTCTGGAGGATTGGGATATATAATCCCCCAGGATTGCATAAAGATAGTGGCCAAGTCACCCCCAAACATTCAGCCATGACTAGGTCTACAATGATGCCAACTTGAAGGTTTGGAAAGATGGTATGCTGAATAGCAAGAAGTGATCGATAAATGCTGAACAAAGCATAGGGCTTCTGTCTAGTCGCATTATGAATGTAATACAAAAATTTGAAAGTACAGATAGTAATTGGTGCATAAATAAAGTGGAATATCAGAGAAGTAAAAACATGGGCAGCAGCATCCCTCACACCCAAGAAGTTTTTGTGTGGTTTGATATGGTTAATAAAGCAAGAGGGCCATAATAAAGAGATGAGGTTGGAACAAGTACGATTAAGCCAAGATGAAACTGTGATGCTAATAAGGGCTCATTGTGATGGTGTTGCCTAGCAACGTCATTACTTCCATTTGTTTGTTCATTTCTACTCTGGTTAGAAGGAAACAACTAATAGGCACCCACACAATCATTACTTTTATGGCAGTACATGTTTATGAGAGCCTGTTGAACACATTCTGTTGTACAGAAGACTAAGAGGGAATGATCTTTCAGCTTCAGTAATGAAAGGAGTTTTCAAATACCAAAAGTTACTTAATGTGGACTTAAAACATCAGAAGATTTGGGGGAAATGGTATTTAATGTAGAAAGGAGTATGATGCTGCGGGGCTATAAACCCTGCACTCCAGCTGAGTTGGAGGGTCTGCTGAGGGTCTGTGGGAAATGAGGTCAGAAAGGTTGGACAGGAGCCAGTCACACAGTGCTCATCCCCGTCATCTGCAAGGGCGGTGGGGTCAGAGACCATGACAAACTGTCAAAGCCTACAGCAAACACTGATCTGAAAAGCTTGAGCTTTCTGGTATACATTTTATTTTATTGTATATTTACTATATGTTTTATTTATTTGACTGTTATAACATTATTTTTAATTTATTAATATGAAACTACTGGTCTGGAATCTAGTAGAAATATAAAAAATAATTATTTCCTCAAATAACTTATATTGCCTTTTTTATCACAAACAAGTTATTACACATTAATAAATATTTCTGTAGGAAAACAGAACAAAGTGAATAGATGTAGTAATCAAACATTTTTTAGAAGAAAGCTTTTTAGTTTTCTTTTTGCTATATCGAATGGGATTTTTTTCTTGATTTCTGCTTCTGCTGTTTCACTGTTGGTATACAAAAATGCCTTTGATTTTTGGATATTGACTTTGTATCCAGCTATTTGGCCAAATTCATTTATTACGTCGAGCAGCTTTTTGGCCGAGTCTATAGGATTTTCTATGTACACTATCATGTCATCTGCAAACAATGATAGTTTTGTTTCCTCCTTTCCAATTTGGATGCCTTTTATTTCCTTTTCTTGTCTAATTGCTGTGGCTAAGACTTCCAATACTATATTGAATAGAAGTGGTGAAAGTGGACAGCCTTGTCTTGTTCCTGATCTTAGTGGGAAAGATTTCAATATCAACAATTAAAAAATACTGATTAAAAAAAAAATGTGGTAAATACCCACAGTGGAATATTATTCAGCCTTAAAAAGGGAAGGAAATTCTGACACATGTTGTGGCCCAGATAAACCAAGAAGACATTATGCCAAATGAAATAAACTGGACACAAAGGACAAACACTGTATGAATCCACTTATATGTGGTACCTAGAGTAGTCAAATTCATAGCGACAGAAAGTAGAATGGTGATTGAAAAAGCTGGGGGATGAGGGGAATGGGAGATTATTATTCAAGGGGTACAGAATTTCAGTTGGGGATGATGAAAAATGTTCTAGAGATGGATGGTGGTGATGCTTATACAACAATGTGAATGTACTTAATGCCACAGAATTATATGCTTAAAAAATTGTATGGTTAAACTTGTAAATTTCCATATATCTATTTTACCACAAAAACATAATTATAATAAAATGAAATAAAATAGGAAAAAAAAAAAAAGAAGAAAGCTTTTTAGAACATTAGGGAAAGAAAAAGAAAAAGATTCTGGGTCTGGATGTAAAAGTCTTAACATGTTTCTAGAACAAATAAATAAAAGGAGTATCTACCTTGAAACATATCTGAACATTTTAAATGTAAAAAAAAAACAGAAATGAATTCTGAAAGCATCCAAGAAGGGAAAATAAATTATTCCTCAAAGAACTAAAATCAGATTAGTAAAGACTTCAGTAAAACAATAAATTTCTTAAGGCAGAGAAACAATGTCTACAGATCTTTAATGTGGAAAATATTGTAACCCATTAATTCTGTAGCTATGCAAATTATCATAAAAATTAAAAGTTAAGAATTTGTAGGAAAAAAGGAATGGTAGTGAATGTAGAAATGCATTAAACATGAAAAAATAAATTGCTGAAAGTTTATACTACAAGTGACAAACTGCTGATACTGAAAAACCCAGATGTGAGCATTCATTTATTCATTCAAGGAAAATATATCAAACATCTACTATATTGTGAATTCTCTAAGTCAAGCATTTAATTACAATTATTAATCCAGGAACAGAGTAAAAATGGAGGCACAGATTAGAAATTTCTAATGTTTAAAATTCATAAATTAAATTACTTTGAAAAATATGCTGTCATAATGAGTCACACTTCTATACTCAGTTATGTTTTAAATGACTAAAACTCAGCAATGCATGAAATGATTGAATTTGATTTCTATTACATATATTTTGTTGTTGTGTGGTGGAACCAGTGATGTCTGATTTATAGAGACATAATTCACAAATTATTATATATTTATTCTCTGACATTCATTTTCCTGCCAATACTATAGCAAAATCAATAATTATGTTCTTATTACCAATTTCCACATAATTTGTGTTCTATTGATAATATGCCATGTTAACAATTCTTGCCTTATTGTAGTTCTTTGATGACGTTTTAAATTAATTTTAATTAATTTATCTATTAATTAATTTTTATTTTTAGAGAAAAGAGAAAAGGAGGGAGAAAGAGAGGGAGAGAAACATGGATGAGTTAGGGAAACATCAATCAGTCACCTCTCGCACACTCTCAACTGGGGACCTGGCCTATAACTCAGGCATGTGTCCTGAGTGGGAATTGAACCAGCGACCTTCAGTCCACAGGCCAGCACTCAATCCACTGAGCCATATCAGCCAGGGCTAAATTAATTTTAATTTAGAAAAACTTTGGACTATTGAAGTAGAGGCAACCAAAATTATGACTAAAATTCTCAAAGAAAAGTTGGAAATAAACCATGAATTTTACATACTGTTTTTAAACATTGAAATAAGGTTGTATAAAATAAATTATTTCATTAAAGCATATGTTACAGAAACGTTTAGCTTCATACATAAACTATTATATAACAATTATCTATAACCATTTTACCACCTCTTAAAGCAACATCTAGATCTGAAAGCAATGTATTTTATACATGTTGTATTTGGAACAACTTACATTTTATTTTAAGAGAATGGGAATTGTTTAATATCATAAAATACTCCTAAGCCCCATGTGCAGCTATTGAGAGCATCTCATTGATTCCTGAGCACCTCTAGAACTGTAAATTAGAAGAGAAAAAAGCAATAGTCAACACTACCATAAAATGATACTGTATTTTCTGCAAAAACATTGCATTGATGTAATCATAGAGGATGAATTTTATGAGTTAAGCTGATTAATTATGAGTTCATTGTTTTCTACTTAAGGATATTCATCATTATGATTTTTCCCACATTCCAAAGCAAAATTTATCACTGATAAAGGAGCAACACAACTCCCATTTCGTCACACAGTACAGGGATATGCTTGCCTATTTCTCAAGTAGACAGAGTAAGAGATAAGGAGAAATCTCTGGGTCTCAGACTGCATTAGTCACAACTTGTAAATTGAAAATTATGAATTTTCAATGGATAATTATGTATTGCACAGAATTATGTATTGCACAGTGTTGAGTGCTGGATCTCATGTGAACAGGTATGTAAAGGGTCTGAGATTTTACCCTACCTGTAGTGAATAACTTAATCTTCCAGTTACACAGATGCTTGCAGAAGAGACAAGATTCTCAGGTCAGAGACAGAGGATTTTAAACTAGTAAGAACAGGTACTACACTTGATCTTAGCCAAAGGGCCCAGAAGTAATGAGAGAGACAGAGCATTTTATTACTAATGGAATAGAAAGCAGAATGAACTCCACATTTCCTCAGCCCACAGGGTTTATGAGAAACAGTTCAGTGGGGTGCTGTGCACATAATAGGTCCCAGCTAACTGCAAATTTAGGAAACCCCCATTCTTTTAAGAAGGACGGTACCAAACCTGTCCAACATTTGCCAAGAAGAGAAGCATTAGCTGTAGTATCCAGATCAGGAAACACATCTCTAGAGGAAGACAGTATTTCTATCTTCCAACGCTACTCATTATAAAAACACCCTTGAAAAAATAGTAAAGAACAGGAGAATGCAGCGATGCAAGAGACCATTGCAAATTATCTTCCTATAGTTGTCCATGTGTTTTTGAATAAATTGTTTCATGTGTGTTTATGACATTCAGGACTTTATAAAGTACTAAGCACAAAGCAGAGATCTCTCTTGCCCAGATTGATGGACAATGCTGACAGCAGTGAGTAAGATGTCTTATTCACAGAGCTTATACTCTAGTGGTAGTGACTAGCATTAAAAATAACCAAATATATGATAGAAAGTCAGGTTAAAAAATATAAAGCAAGTAGGAAAATAAAGAGTGGGCATGAACGGGCTAAAGAGAGTAAATGGCTACTTTAAAAAGGATGAGTAGCGCCCTGGCTGGTGTAGCTCAGTGGATTGAGCGCGGGCCTGCGAACCGAAAGAGTGGCTTGGTAAAAATGTGAAATAAAATTGTCCCATGAGGAAGAAAAAAATGTATAAATTCTGAGGGCAAGTTTGCTTGTCATGCCTAAGAAATAGTAAAAGACCCAATTTGTCTGAAATGAATGGGGTAAGGGAGAGAGAAAGAAGAAAGGAAGGAAGGGAGATGTCCTAAGGCAGCTTATGTAGGGTCTTACATACTATGAAAAATTCTATTGATTTCAGTCTGAGTAAAATAAGAAAACCTCAGAGAGTTTTGAGTGACATGATGACGCATGATTCTAAATGCCAACTCCCACTGCTTTGCACAGCCTTGGTGGTAGGAGGACAAGAGTGGGAAAAGGCATATTCATTTAGGCAAGCTACAATAGTCAAAGATTTATCTGACAGTAGTAAGGGTAAAGATTCTAGATACATTTTGAAATTAGAGCTATCAGCATTTAATAATGACTTAAATGTGGAATATGGGCAGAAAGAGAGTCGAATATGACCCCAAGGATTTTGACTGTAGCAGGTAAAAGAATGGGTGAAGGACTCTGGGATGAAATAGTTTTTGAAGAAAAAATCAGAGTTTTGATTTTCTGATGTGTTGAATTTCAACTATTTTTTTTTAATCTAAGGAAGGACTTTGCTAAGGAGCTGTTGAGCAAAATAACAGCAAAACACTCCCATCTCTTACAAATGGGGTAGGTGAGAATAATTATAAATTGTAATTTGAAAGGCAAACATATTTTTGTCTGAGTTTACTGTTTAAATGCATCTTAATAATCAAACAGTGTTAAATAAACAGTAATCTCAGGGTTAAAGTTTATACTCCCAGAATATTTATGGAATAAGTATTTGAAAAAGTACACATTGATGGTATTTTAATATCCTGTGTTTGTTTTGAGGGTTGGAAAATGCATAAATTAATTGTACATTTTTATCATGAGTTCTAGGAAGCCCCAGAACCCAGACCTTTGAGGGAAAAGTAAGGAAGCCATTATGATATTAGGTTATTTTGTAAAAGACCTAATTCTTTTACATGGACAACGATATGGTGATAGAGGTAAAGGAGGGTGGGGAGAGGTGCAAGTCAGTAGAGAGGAGAGTAAATGGAGGTAGAAACAGACTTTAGGTGATGAGCACCCAATGCAGTATGCAGATGATGTTTTTTTTAATTTACATTACTTTTTTATTGTATTTTTCTGTTACTGTTTATCCCCCAATCCTCTTCCACACACCCACTCAAAGTAGAATCACTGTGTCTTAACACAGTTCTGTTTTTAATTTTTTGGAGAACTCCATACTGCTTTCCACAGTGGTTTCACAAATCTGCATTCCCACCAGCAGAGCACGAGCATTCTTTTTCCACATTCTCACCAAAACTTGTTTGTTGATTTATTGATGATAGCCATTCTGACAGGTGTGAGGTGATATCTCATTATGTTTTTACTTATTTATTTATTTTTAGAGAGAAGAGAAGGGAGGGGGGAAGAGAGGGAGAGAAACATCAGTTTTAGTTGCCTCTCATGTGTCCCCCACTGGGGACCTGGCCTGCAACCCAGGCATATACCCTGACTGGAAATTGAACTGGTGACCCTTTTCTTCACAGGCCCATGCTCAATCCACTGAGCTACACCAGCCAGGGCTCATTGTGGTTTTAATGTGCATTTTTTTGGTTATTAGTGATGCTGAACATGTTTTCATATGTTAATTGTCCATCTGTATGTCCTCTTTGGAGAAGTATCTATTCATGTCCCTTGCCCATTTTTTAACTGCATTGTATTTTGAGGGAGGTTTGAGTTTTATAAATTCTTTATGAACCTTGGATATTAACCCCTTATCAGATGTTCAGTATCAGTATGTTGCCTTTTATTTCTTCTTCTTGCCTGACTGCTATGGCTAGGACTTCCAGCATTATGTTGAATAAAGAGGTGAAAGCAGACATTCCTGCTTTGTTCCTGATCTTAAGTGGAATGCTTAGCATTTTGTCCATTGAGTATGATGCTTGCTGTGGGTTTTTCACATATGGCATTTATTTCATTGAGGTATGTTTCATATTCCCACTTTGCTGACAGCTTTTATCAATGGTGCTGAATTTTAGCAAATGCTTTTTCTGCATCTTAAATTCTAACTTTGACACAGTGATTGATCCCAACCTAGTCTTGTTCATTAGAAAAATGTTCCAAGTGAATGACATCTGAATTAAGCTTCATGTAGTGCAGAAGATAACATGATAGAGACATAAAACAGATCAGGCAGGTATATGGCCAGGGCTAGAAAGTCCTAAGTATTTTATGAGTTGCTTCTCATAATTTAAGTCTAAGTTATCATGGAAGATCTTCCTGATACCTGATAACTGTGTCCACATTTGTCTCCCCTAATTCCACTATAGTTTTTTTTGTTTTGTTTTTATCATCACCTTATTCTGTGTTATTTATTTCAGAGCACTTATACGTAACTAACTTCTTTGTTTTTAATTTATCTTCCCTTTACCCAACTAGAATGTCAATTAGTACCTGATTTCTTATCACCATTGTATTTTTATTGCTTAAAAATAAATCAGACATGGATGTGGTATGCTTTAAATGTTTATTTATTTTAAAAGAGTTTTATTTATTTATTGTTTTAGACAGAAGGGAAGAGAGGGAGAGAAACTCAGTGTGTGGTTGCCTCTCACATGCTGCCTACTGGGGACCTGGCCCACATCCCAGGCATGTGCCCTGACTGGGAATTTGAACCAGCAACCCTTTGATTCACAGGGAGGTGCTCAATCCACTGAGCCACACGAGCCAGGGCTAATGTTTCTTTTTTTAATCTTCAGAAGGATTAACTTCCAATATCTAATTAAACTTAGAAATTAACATTTGAAGAGATAAAAGATAAACCATGATAAAAATAATACAATGTTGTAAAAACAGTATTTTCATAGTGGTGTTGGCAAAACTGCACAGATATATGCAAAAAATAAAATTAGTCTAGTTTTTACACTATATACCAAAATAAGCTCAAAACTACTTAAACACTTAAAAGTGAGACCTGAAACCATAAAACTCCAATAAGAAATAATCTCTTTGACATTGGTTTAGCAATTTTTTTAGATATGTCTTCTAGAGCAAAACGACAAAAGCAAAAATAAAAAAGGGGACTACATCAAACTAAAACACTTCTGCACCATAAAGAAAACATCAACAAAACAAAAACACAACCTAATAAATGCAATAAGATATTTGTGAATGATGTATTCAACAAGAGATTAATATTCAAAATGTGTAAAGAACTCATACAAGTTAACATAAAAATCCAATTAAAATAGATTTTTTAAATTCAGAGTATGTAAATAGATATTTCTCCAAAGAAGACATACAGATGACAAACAGACACATAAAAAGATGCCCAATGACACTAACGATTAGGAAAATGCAAATCAAAACTACAAGAAATACCACCACAAACCTGTGTGAATGGTTAATATAAATAAACCAACAAGTGACATGTATTGTCAAAGATATAGAGAAAAAGGAATCTTCATGCACTGCTGGTGGAATTGCTGATGGGTGCAGCCACTATGGAAAACAGTATGGAGGTTCCTCAAAAAACTCAAAATAGATCTACCATATGACTCAATAAGCAATTCCACTAGATTATTTATCCAAAGAAATCCAAAACACTAATTTGAAAATATACATGCATATCTCTTCATCGCATTATTTGTAACAGCCAAGATATGGATGCAAATTAAATATCCATTAATAGATGAATGGATTAAATAGTGAGACATATATACAATAAAATATTCATCAGAATAGAATCATGTCATTTGTGACAACTTGAATAGACCTAGAGGATATTTTGCCAAGTGAAATAAACCAGACAGAGACAGACACCATATGATTTCACTTATATGTGGAATCTAAACAAAAAAACAATAAATGAACAAACAAAGCAGAAACAAAGTCATAGATACATATAAAAATTTAATGGTTGCCAGATAGGAGGTAAATTGAGGGGAAGGGTGAAAAAGATAAAAGGGACTAAGAAGTAGAAAATGTTATTTATAAAAATAGTCTCAGAGATGTAAGTACAGCATAAGGAATATAATCAATAATATTGTAATAAGCATGTATTGTGCTAGCTGGATGCTAGACTTATTGGGGTAATCTATTTGTAAAGTATATAAATATCTAGTCATTGCTTTACACCTGAAATTAATGATATTGTATGCCAACTATAACTGCAAAATAAATTTTAAAATTTTAAAGAAAAAGAAGAATGTAGCTGGATTAGTGCCTATCAATTACAAATGAAAGCAAGAAAAGGACACATTCCATTGAAAGAAACTTTTAGATTAAAAAGACTAGCATTTACAATAGCCAAGTGCTGGAAGCAACCTAGGTGCCCATCAGTTAATGAATGGATCAAAAAACTGTGGTACATTTACACAATGGAATTCTATGCAGCAGAAAGAAAGAAGGAGCTCCTACCCTTTGTGACAGCATGGATGGAATTGGAGAGCATCATGCTAAGCGAAATAAGCCAGGCAGTTAAAGACAAGTAGCATATGATCTCACCTTTAACAGGAACCTAATCAACAAAACAAACAAACAAGCATAATATAAACAGAGACACTGAATTTTAGAACAGTCTGACAGTGACCAGAGGGGAGAGGGGAGGGAATTTCAGGGGAAAAGGGGAACAGTTTAGAACAACAAGTATAAAGGACACATGGACAAAAACTATGGGGGGTGGAAATGGGAGGAAGGTGGGGAGGGCTGGGGCTGTGGGCTGGGGGGAGTAAAAGACAGAAAACTGTACAAGATCAACAATTAAAAAATACTGATTAAAAAATAAAAATAAAAAAAGACTAGCATTTGGTTTATAATGTAATCAGTATGGTTTACAATTCACCATAATTTGAACTCTATCTGCAATTTTACTACTATTCATCTATAAATCTGTTGTTTTCTCTATATCATTCCATTTATACCTCTTGAAAATCTTTCATTTTGAAATTTAAACAATCTAAGATCCACCATAAAAACACTTACTCCTTAACGTCTTTCTGTAATAATCCCTGAGACCGAAGAGTACCTTTTAGTTGTTTGATAGTGAGGACAACACATAGCAACACAGATAACACTTAATGCATGTAATATTTTATCTCCCAACATTGGCCTATTTTATATTTTCATATTTTTACCATTGCAATACCTTTTCAGTGTATAAATATTTGTTAAACATCAATCAGATCGGATTAGCAGACAACTGTTGTGTAATTCCAATATTCTCCAGAGGTTTTCCAGCTAAAAGTAAGCCAAAATAAATGTCATGCTTCCAATAACACGAGTGCTCAGGCGCTGTGTAATTTCTGTGATGTAGATAAGGAAAATCTCTAGAGGGAATGCATATTTTGGTTGAAATAATAAACCATAAAATCTGGGGAAAAGATCACTGAGGACTCTTTGTCCAATAATCTGTTTTTATAGATGTGGAAATCGAGGTCACAAAGGTGATGAACTGGCTAAGACACCAGTGATCCTGATCTCTAGTTCAGTGATCTTCCCACCCCACCTTGTCAAACTGTGTATATACATTACGTACAAGGCTGTTTTATACTTTGATTTGGTTTGATTTTTTTTTTTTTGAGATTCTGATTATGCTCTCTGGATTAAATGCCTTAGGTAAGTTTTGTAGCTCCAGAACTTTCTTATTTTGGTACTATCATGATATACTAAATTTATTAGAATTATGGCAATGAACAAAAGGATAGCTCAACAATCCATCAAATGTTAATAATTTTAATTTTATTCATATTCTAAACTGTCCTATTATGCTTAATTATAAAAAATTTTTAAAAGAGGTACATTACTTGAAAATCCCAAATACTCTATCATCAATTTTGTCAAAACACTAGCCATTTATCAGCACCTCATTAACATTTTATGAAAAACAGAACAACTTTATCTGATTTAAAATAAATTTTAAAATCAAAGATTTTTTTGGCATTTTTAAAACATCAAATATTGGTACTAATTGAAATCTTGCTTTGATCCTTAAATATTAGTACATCTTAAGTGAAGTAACGCTCTCTAGCTCATTAACTCTTCCGCTGTGTCTTGGAAATAAATGATTGATTTTGTAACGGGAAGTATCTGGCCAGATTGCTGGCCAGAGGGGCCGGACCTCTGACAGGTTTGGGAAGGGCCGAAGGCGGCAGGATTGAAATAGCAACCGAATCAAGTGGCAGACTTCTGTACCTGCAAGTGAGGGTAAATGAACCAGAGCGTGACACCTTGCCCTGGAGAGAGACACTATGCCTTGGTGTGTGGCTAGAAACCTTCCTACCCACTTCTGGATCATGGTGACAGGAGGAGGAGCAAAGAGATGTGGTGCAGACTGACAAGCATAGTAGACACAGCTAGACTGTCTGGGTATTTGGTTGCTTCCACCTCGTGTGGGATTTTGGAGTGGACAATTTAAATGGAGGGCATGCGGAAATTTAGCCCTTTTGTGTTCCCCTCACACACCCAGTCAGAGGATCCAAAGTGTTCATGGGACTCGCCAGGCATCGCCTGGCTCGCACTTCTTGCCTTGTCCTTGCTTAGCTTGCCTGGTTGGGAGCTGGTGCTCAGGACACATGCCTCACCAGTGATGGCCTATGGGATGCTGCGACTCCATGCTGCCTGGTATGGGGCCCAGACCACTCCCATTCTTGGCTCTGAGAGTAGCACACAGATGCATGGGCTGTGGGCATTCACCAGCTCCAGGGTTGCAAGCCCACAATGGGGTGGATGCTATAGCCCACAAACGAGACCCCCTTGCACAACTGGCTGCCATGATCTGGCAGCATGCCCTGGCCCCAGGGAAAGGAGGAAGCTACAGCAAGGCAATGGCGACACCAACCCCAAGAGTACACACTCCAGAGAAAGAGGACCTGATGACGGAGACCCATACACGTAACAACTAGGGCCCCAGGAAGACATAAGAATAGAGTGAGTCGGGTGTCTAAACACTACTTTGGTACTGGGGGTGGCTGGGTTCTCTCTGTGTTTTGCAGAAGAGATTAGTTTGAAGCCAGGGTACTCCAAATTGTGCAATCTTTTAATAAAAACCTTTTTCCTTCCCCAATAATTTTTGTGTTATGCTTGTGTTGGGCAGCAGGTGGCCAAATCCCACTCTACTCTGTAACAGTTTTACAGTAAAGCCTTAAATTAATACAATTCAGAGTGCTAGATCTGCTGGACAACCATAGCATGTAGTCAGTTTGTTTAATGTCACATACAAATGTCTCTGTACTCGTTCACTTTTTAAGACTTGTTTCAGTCTCTATTCAGAGACAGAACTTAGCTAGAATTAATGTATGGGAAAAATAAATATGCTAAAATAATTTCTATATGGAAACCTTTGTTAAGTGGTGGTATTCAAATTAATGAAACAAAGAAGGGGAGATAAAAAGAAAACATATTCTTTCTACCTGAGGATAACAATGCCACCATATTTCATACTAAAAATAGGACATGACCACTAAAAATACTTATTTCTCTAACAAACATGTTAACAATTTTCTACTTTGTTCAAATATATAAAACATATTGTTTTTTCTTTCAAAAGAGTTGCGGGGGGCTCCGCCCGTAGAACCCCCTGTTCGTCACGGATGAAAATAAAAACTACCAAGACAAGATCTGCTTGGGGAGGAAAGGGGTCAAACTCTCAGAGGAGAATGACCCAGAGCCCCTTCCTCACTGGGCTTTTATTGGGCTCCAATACATCGGAATACAAGTTTAACATGTCAAAGCAATCTGAGGGCTTAATCTGAGCCAGTGTTTGTCAGGAAAGGGGGTTGGCAAACTTTGGGAGACTTACTCATTTCCTCCTGGGACACTTGTCACCTAAGGAAGAGCACTCATAGCAAAGCAGGTTTCACAGGACTTTAGGAATTCTTTCTCATGTCCGGATCACCCAGGGAGCCGTCCTGGCCAGCACAGGGCTGCACCACTCACCCCCACAGTTTCAGGCTTTAAGGCAATCAGGAAGCAGGAGACATCTCCCAGATGGAAATGAGGACTTGGGCTGTCAGAATAGCTAGGGGGCGAGGGTCCATCACATCCTCTTTGCTGTAGTCCCCCAAGTCCTTCCATGAGGCCTCCCAAGTGGTTGCGTCTGGCTTAGGTTGCCCCTCCCATGAGGAGTCTTACCTGTCATTGGCTGTCAACCAAGCATCAGGGCCAGAGATGGATGAGGCAGAAGCAGTGATCCTGCCAGGGAGATAAGCTTTGTCTCCTTAGTAGGTCACATCCTTGTGACAGAACAGACCCAGATGAAGTGGGTCCCTAGGCTCTTACACAGCCCACCATGGGGTGAGGGTTACAACTCCTGAAACCAGGCTGAATGGTCCACAACAAAGAGTGATTATAAATATCTCCTTAATTTTCAGTCATTTATAAGTCTGAATTGATTTATATCCTAGTCACAAAAGAAAAAAATAGTACATATTTAACCTTAATATGTACATAATAACCTTGGATTCATTTATTCACTCATTCATTCACCTATTCTCCTTCAAGTCCTGTAATTTAAGACTGCTATTTTTCTCCATTGTTTCATTTTCTTTATTCATGTTCTGTGTCAGTGATAGTTTCCTTCAAACTCAAGAAAGATTTCAACCTAAAAATCACTTAGTGCTTAATCACTTGACAATTTGGTCAGTTCATATTCTGCTAACACATTTAGATGATGTATAGAAAGTAAACCCAGAAATTTAATTAACATATTTTTTCTTATTTATTTACTCAATATTAACGTTAACACAATTGTTATTCCTTTTATATTAGCTGTTTTCTCCTTTAGAAACCCATAAGTCAAAATATGTTCTGTGTTCCAAGAAAGGTTTCAGCAGTTCTGTGGTATTACAAAATTTAAGTACTATAAAGAAGTATCACCTTTCTGTAGTTACCCAAGTATAATTGTTATGTGTCAATTCATCTAGCATTCTATAGCTCCCCTTTCTCTTATTATTTAGATAAATGTCTTGCGATGTCTCCCACTTAAAATTTTTGTAGTCTAACATCTTTCCCAATATTTCTATGGTAATAGATGGTATTTGCTCCTGTACATTACCTGTTACATATTACTTCTTAGTCCTTAATTATGTCAGACTTCCTTGTAATTGGATCTGTGCATTGTTGTTAATATCTTGATTACCTTTTATGTTTTTAAAATAGCTTTATTGTGATTTAATTCATATGTCATATAATTCTCCTATTTCTTAGTTGTTTCCATAACAAAAACATGAAAACAAGCTACTTACCTTTCCTGAAGGCAAAAATTTCCTAAGGTGTAATAGTACTGAATAATTTAAAGTCAAAATAAAGTACTGAATAATTTAAAGCCAAAATAAGATGCCAATTAAGTTTAAAACCTTGGGCATTCCTGCTTTAAACCTCCTATCTAGTGTTAGTCTCCTTGTTTCTGAGGCTTTGGTTTGCCACCCTGTTGATGTAGGTGCCTTGGGAGAATCTTAGTTCAAAGAACAGCAGAAATGTTGGCATTAGCATTTTTCCTTAATGTCTTCATGCTGTGAATTAAATTCCAAGGCAGAGTTCATGATCAAAGAATGATAGGGAAGAAGGTAAAAGATTTATTTTTCTTCTTCTACTGGTTTTTGTTTTACCTTCTAGTAATACAAGTGAGGTTTAAATATGTTATGTTGAATGTGCCAATATGATATTTAGAAAGCTGTGCCTAAAGCTAGATTTCCCCTTTTCCATTTAGTAAACAGAATTTAGAGTTGAATATTTAGTTACTATTTCTCACAGAGCAGTCCAAAGATAACCCGCATTAGAATTTCAGGAGAGTTTTTAAGAGGTTAATCTCTATGCCCCAACATACATGAAAATAGTCAGGATTTCCATAGACTTTGCATTTTATTTAAGCACCAGGGATAATCCTCATACACAACAATTTTTCTTAGTTTATTTATTCTCATTATTGCTAAATAATTACAAATTTGCAAATATTTGGCTTTATTCACGTTTCTTTAATGTCTCTTAGTAGTGCTCAAGTTGCAAATAATTTCTTCATATTTTGTGTTTGTAATTTCCATCTTCAATCAAGTTAACTTTAGAAGAAAAAACAAAATAACTTTTCCATTTTTTCATTGTTTTTAAGATTTAAAGCAAACTCATCTCTGATGTTTTTCCTGATGATTATCAACTTATTTTCTATATTATTTTACATTTAATTTGATTTTAGTATTTTTCAAATAATTTTGTTAATTTGCCAAAAATATTTATTGACTATTCCCACTATGTTTTATGTTCTTCTATTTTAATGCAACTTAAAGTATTTTACATGTCATTATTTTTAAAATAATCTTTTTAGTGAAATTTTTAATATTCTTAAAATTTTTTAAATTTTTATCGTGAGGGACATTTGGGTGTTTTATTTTTACCTGCACAATGTCGTGATGGACATACCAGTGTATGTTAACCAGTAAATGTATGTATGCAATTTTTAAAAGATTTTATTTATTTATTTTTAGAGATGGGGAGGAAGAGAGAGAAAGAAAAGGAGAGAAACATCGATTTGAGAGAGAAATATTGATGTTTGTCTCTCCTACACTCCCCGATCAGGCACCAAACCTGCAACCCAGGCCATGTGCCCTGCCCGGAAATAGAACCAGTGACCTTTCTCTTTGAGGAACAGCACCCAACCAGTTGAGTGACACCAGTCAGGGCTGTATACATTTCTTATGTGCGCACTCTAAGAGTGAAATTATAGAACATAGGGCATGCACACATCTGTCAACGGTAATTTGTCACTTGACTTCTTCACCAGCTCTTTTCATTTTAGCCATTAGGGAGGGTTGTGAAGTAGAATTCTAATGTTATTTTGACATTCATTTCCTTGATGACAAAGAAGTTGTGGTTAGTTGTATGCATTTAATTTCCATTTGAATAACCTATTTTTGAAACTTATCACTTCAATTTGTGCTCTTTTTTGATTGCTAGTATTTTTCCTTTTTTAATGTATGTCTCAGCAATTAATCAGTTAATTCTTATTGCTACATTTCATTGTGTAATTATTACTCAGTGTTTTGTGCTATTATCCACTTATCTTAATTTTTGAATGGATATATAGACTTAAATGTGTGTACCTCCAAAGAGAATGAAAAAACTTATGAAAAGTAAATGTTCTTATCACTCCTGATACCAGCATCATATGTTGTATTTTTCAAACTCTCCAAATCAAATTTCTCTGAGCTGTTTCTCCATATGTCAGTGTTGACTAATTTATGAAAATGACAGGATACAGCAATATTGTTTTTACATGACTTCTTAACCTGTTACTCCTATGGCTGTACTAAGAATTAGCATTTATGGTCATTGCTGTGTGTGTTTAACCCATAGTTTTACCCATTGTGCTAGCACATTTCAGTTAACCGTATACATTTTAAATATTTTATTTTAATTAATCTATTTGTTTTTTACATCTTTGCATTATTATTATAGTGCTTGCTCTGTAAATTACAATGTGCATTTTAACTTTCCATGTCTACTTAGAGTTCATTTTGGACCACTTCCTGAAAAAAAAATTAAGCATTTTGTAACTTTATAGGCTTATTTACCCTTTCTCCTGTCTTTTACTATAAATATCTTCTTTTTGTATTTTAATTTCATTAGTTAGCTTGAACAACACAATTAGCGTGGTTTTCTTTGTATTTATCTTGTGTAGAGTTTGATGTGTTGTTTGAATAGGTAAATTCATTTTCTTCACAAAATTTAAGAAAAATTTTAACATTAAATCTATCTTTTTGTTCACTTTGCTTTTGACTCCAATTACACATTAGACTTTTTGATACACTTTTATGTTTTCATTTTTTGTATCTGTTATTCAAATTGAATAGTTTCTATTAATGTTTCTTTTTTTTTAAGATTTTATTTATTTATCTTTAGAGGGGAAGGGAAGGAGAGATGGAGAGAAATATCAATGTATGGTTGCCTCTCGTGCGTCCCCTGCTGGGAACTGTCTCTGGGGACTGTCCTGCAACCCAGGTATGTGCCCTGACTGGGAATTGATCCTCGATTCTTTGGTTCACAGGCCCATGCTCAATCCACTGAGCTACACCAGCCAGGGCTTTAATGTTTCTTTTTAAAATATATTTTATCTATCTTATTTTATTTTAGAAGGGAGGAAAAGAAACATCAATGTATGGTTTCTTCTCATGCACCCCTGGGGGGGCCATCACTCAATCCATTGAGCCACACCAGCCAGGGCTGATGTTTCTTTTTTCAGTCTTCAAAAGGATTAACTTCCAATATCTAATTAAACTTAGAAATTAATATTTGAAGAGATAAAAGATAAAGCATGATTTCATCATTGCAGTATTTTCACTGTTAATAAATTGGAAGCAAACCAAGTTTAGTACAGGGTTGGTAAAATATAATCATCCACACTTACAATTGAAAACTATGCACCCATTAAAATCTTTTTAATAGATTTATATTTATTAACATTATCAAAATTTATGGATGCATTGATGAAAAAAACTGATAAATACCAGGTATCATGCAATTCCAATTGTGTAAAATGGTATATATATATATACACACACACACATATATATATGACATATATATTAAGGCTCTGAAAGATGTATAGAAGAATTTTCAGAATTAAGAGTGGGTATATTTGATTGGTAAAATATCAGGTGTTATTCTTTATCTTATTTTTAACTTTTTAAAACTCTATTTATTATATCATTTTACAAACACAACACAGATCATGAAAAAGAAGTCTTTTTCTTCCTTTCTCCACCTTTTAAATGTAATTCCAAGTCCTGAGAATACCATTTCTGCATCTATCTCTGCCTGTTTAAATCTCACCCTTTGAGGTCCAGCTCAAATAATACTTTATCTAGGAAGTTTGTCTTACTTGGATCACTACAAAAACATATGATCCTATGCTTTGCATCTTAGTTTTAAATGATACATTAAAAGTATCATTATGAGTT
Organism: Glossophaga mutica; assembly: GCA_039655065.1. Lineage (NCBI taxonomy): Eukaryota > Metazoa > Chordata > Mammalia > Chiroptera > Phyllostomidae > Glossophaga > Glossophaga mutica. The sequence goes on from CM077304.1 coordinate 85,331,612, forward strand.
TACTTTGATAAAATAAGAACAGAGAGATTAAATACTTTTCTCAATGTCAATTATATAACTGACAGAATACCAGTAATGGTCTTAAGATCATGATAGGCTACAAATAAAGAACAACAAAATTAACTTTCTCAAGATTCTAAACACATGGGACTCTTGTAAAAACATGGCTAGAAAAAGGCTGTATAAAGGTATATGGTTAATTTAGTATGACACCAGTGAAATGAATGGACTTGCAATTCTATCATTAGTACAATTAAAATGAGTGTTCAGTAAACCCCAAATATAGCAGTCACTCTCAGTCACTTTGGAAATAGGAGGAGTGAAGCTTATCTTATTATTATAGCAAATATAATAAATTTCCTACCCCATTGTATCATTTAAACATTTTAAAACATATTAAAGCTATTCTAGAAATTATCTTCTCATTTTTAAAAGGAGATGAGACATCTAGTTGCCTGAGAATAACTATTTAAAGTTAAAAATAGTTCATTTATTTTGTCAGTTTGAGGTTGTGCTTAACAGTTTTGGAAGCTAACTTCAGTGCACTGTAATTTTTTACTAGTCAGGGTTTCTGGTGGCCAAAACAGAAACTAAAGCTAATTAGGTTCAGCATGAAAAAATGTTTACAATTGGGTGGTTCATACATTTAACAAAAATAGCTGCCTAACAGGGCCCAGAAAATGAGCCCAGAGAGCCAAGACCGCGGACCTATGACCCTAAGGGATCTGAGGGTTAGAATGTTACTCAGGACTCAATCCCATTGGCCCTTGTCCTTGTATCCAGACCTCCAGTTCTGCTGCCACCCTCACCAAATATATCAGATTTCTCCACTGAGGGTATCTTCAAAGTTTCTGTGCTTTTAAGACATCTGCTTTAGAACCAAAATTTTGAGGAGAACATCCAACTGTCAAAATCTATGTAAGACATTTATATTCTTCATGCCAGAGGTTGTGGAGAACAAGCATTGTTTTCTAATCAAGACTAAAAAAAGTAGATTAATTTATCAATCAAGAGGACTTTAATATTTCGTAGATAACATATCACAATAATCTCTCATGTTCAAGCTGAAAGTATGCTTAAATATTTAAAATCACAAATATCTTTATTTCCAGCACACATACTTACTTTTAGGCCCCCCTAAATTAAATTTATTTTGAAAAAAGTTAAAGGTAAGATATGTTTGCTGTTTAAACTTATGTGTAAAACACATGATAAAATGTTACATGAAGACGAAAGTTGCAAAATTTTATAAAATATGTAAAAAAATACTTATTAAAATATCATACACAGTAAGATGTTAAGTGTTATTTTTGAGCTAGAAACTAGGCATTATATATTCATCTACACATTTTAATTTTCCAAATTATATAAATATGCCATGAACCTGTATATTTTAATAAAAATAAAATAAATGTCATTTTATTTAAAAAGTATTAAAGAAGGAGAAAAACATAAAAATATTTTCTCATAATTTCTAAGAAAAATAACTTCATGAAACATTAGAAAAAACATTTTTAAATCAGTTGTCAATTAAAAAAGCATAAAACTAAAAATGAGATAAAATATGAGGAGGCAAGAGGGTTATTCTTTAAAGAAAACATGAGATTATCTTATTTTATGAGAACTCAAACTGTTCTGTGATAGCAATCTTATTAGCTGCCAGCTTTTTTAGTATACTCAGAGTTTTTAGTTACAAAAAATGCTCTTGTTTTATTGAAAATTAAATCACATTATATATATATATATCTTATTGAAAACTAACATTTAAAAAACCTATTTCTCTCCACATTAATATTTCTGTACCATAAACATTTATCAGATTTACTTAATTTGCAGTCAAGATAAAGTAAAAAAACTGTAGATGTCACCTAATAAATCCAACAAATTTGGTATTTGCTTGTATGCTTGTTTTTTTTAATTCTTCTATTTTTTCACTTTTTAAATATTATTGTTCAAGTACAGTTGTCTCCATTTTCCTCCATCACTTCCTCCCACCCCACCCATCCCCGCCTCCCATTCTCCATCCTATCCTCCCCCTACCTTTGGCTTTATCCATGTGTCCTTTATACATTGTTCCTTGATGACCCTTCCCCTTTTTCTGCTTGTTTTTATTATAAGCACTTAAATACAATACATGATAAGAAGCACAGTAGAAACCTTTCATGGTATATTCACTCCTAGCAGTTAATCAAAAATAATTGTGCCCTAGCTGATGTGGCTCAGTGGATTGTGTGCTGGCCTGCAAACCAGAGGGTCACCAGTTGGATTCCCAATCAGGGCAGACCCCTGGATTGCCAGCCAGGTCCCCAGTTTGGGGCACATGAGAGGCAACCATACATTGATGTTTCTCTCTTTCCCTTCCCCTCTCTCTAAAAATAAAATAAATAAAATCTTTAAAAATATAAAATAAAATCAATAAATAAACATTTAAAAAAAGGAAAAATACATCTTTGTCTTTGATTCATGTCAATAGTACCAAATCACAGTACTTTACGTCTTGACAAAAGGTTTCTTTGCCTGAGTAATTGGAACTTCATCGATCCAAAGGATCTTTCGAAACTCTCACTCTTTTTAGGGGATCTTGCAATGGAAAAATGCAAAACTTCCTGCAGAAAAAGTTCTGAGAATAAACAGTTCTAGAAAGTTTCTTGTCCCTCTGATCCGCTTTACCCTTTAAAAATTTTTCTCTTACATACCTGCTCACACACTCTGAAATTGCCCCGACTGACCTCTTAATATGAACTGATTTTCTAAATTACTAAAATAGCCAGCGTTATCACAATGACATGGGTTTATGATGTTTGATATGAGTACAATAATCATTTTATCATGCTTCTAAAATATTAATAATCTAATGATTGCAATAATCATTACTTGCTATTAACTTCATAGTCATAGTCCACCACGTAACCCTGGGTAACACAACACAGAAATATGACAAAGCAAAGGCTGCTCTGGATTTCTCTTTTCTCCAGCAGGTTATTTTAGTGGTTTAGATGGAAAGAATACGCATGCTAACTGCACTGAGCTAACCGTTCAAGTTTCCTCAGGGATGTAATTTTTTCATGCAACAATATGTCTATTATTAGTTCTTATACATTAGCCCTCAGTAAATAGTATTTATTCTGTCTGCATATCTTGACAATGACTTCTCCCCACATTTGCAGCCACCCACTGAGACAACCATTGCCGCCATTCAGACACACGACAAACTACGGTTTTATTACTTTAATTTTCCAAACAAATTACATCATGCTAAATTACAACACATGGAAATAATTTTTAAAAGACAAAGAGAACAGCAGATTTTGCATTTTTATTAAGTGAGCTATCTGTAATTTCAAGTAATGGCTTATATTAAGCAATGTCCAAACGTGAACACATGTGTGTATGCTGAGTATTTTAGCAAGCATCAAAGTTCTCTGAACCCTTTTGAAGTTAAATAGAGGAAACTATGTAAATCATTCTTATTCTGGGATTTTATAGCTCAATAAATTTGGACTTAAGTAACAGCTGGTAATCTTAAGGTATGTGCACTCTCTAATAGTGTATTTATGTTTGGCATTTAGACTTCATCTGTGTGTGTACATATATACACACACACATATGTGTTGAGGAAGAATTTTCTTTAGCTAGGAAAAGCCACATTTTACTTCATAGGCACAGAAACCCCACATACATAAGAAGTTCAAAAATGGAAAGCTAGAATGAGGTATACATGTTATGTTGAGTCAAGCAGTGGGATAGGGGCCCAGGACTTCAAAGGAAAGGAAGGTATTCACAGGACAATAGAAGAACAGATGTTCTGTAATTAGATGTTTGCCCTGCCATATATATAGGTCATTAAAATATATTTCTTGTGATAACTCATATTATGGTCAAGACCCCAATTCAAATTCTTTAAGGAAGAGGTAAAAGTTTTTTTGTGGGCCCATAGGGTGTTGGTTGCCTTCAGTTTAAAATAATTCATGCGCCAAAGTGGTACACTCTGGGGAGGCCTGTTCTGAACCCCTTTACATAATATCAGTAAAATCCATAACTTTGAATCATTATGTTTACCTGTAGAGCTCACGAAGACCGACAGAATAGGTCTTGAAGAATCATTTGTTATTTGAATTATAACAGAATGATGTTAGAATAAGGGTCCAAAGTTACTCTGAAGGTTAACAGCAAGAGATTACACCAATATGAAAAAGCCCAAAACAGAAAATGCCTTTCAGCGAAGCTTCTGCGATTATCCAAGATTTTCAGGAGAACAGCCAAAATCTAGGGGAAGATGGTAAAGTATAGTATGTATTTTTAGTTTGGAGAAATTAGAAAATTTTGTCTAACCATTATCATTTCCAGTCACACCAATATTCATAGTGTTTTAAGAAAGAGACTCAGCTTTGAAAAAACAGTGGGAGTTTTTCAGACACAAATTCAAACGTCACCCAGCTGAGTCATGATCTGGTTGCCTGTAACAAACATTATTTTATTGCTGCTCGGTGACTGATGTCATTTGAAATTACTGTGTCCTTTAGTACACTCCCATATGGATAAGTGTCAGCATTCAAACATCATTGTCACGTAACCCATTTATCCTAAGAAGCTGTTGACTACTTCAATGCTTTCTTCATGTTTAATAAAAGACTGAAAAAAATTGGGAATGGTCTGATGTTATCGTTTATGCCTTTTGAGAGCAATTGATTACTACTTATTTTCATGTCCCTGTAGGGTCCATTTAGTGATTCATTTCAGGAAAACTGAGAGCAGCTGGTCTCAATTCTGGCCATATATAGAACAACCTAGGGGGGTTAAAATACACACATTACTGGCCTTTAAGCCAAAGCTACCAAATACAAAATTCCAGGGGTTATTTCCATCAAGTTATACTTAAATATGTCCTCTAAATACTTTCCCTGCAGGTTGTCCCCGGACTGGCCTTTGGTATCCATTGACTAAATTTTGAAATCCACCTCAAATTCTGGCTCTGATGAGAAATAGTACTGATCAAGTCCAAATAACATGGAATTTCTACGTCTACAAAATGGAGATAACATCCATTTTAGGTTGTTTTGATGACAAGATGAGAAATACAAAGAGGCTTTCTAGTTCATAGCACACAGTAGGCACACAGCAGGAAATGGATGTAGCTATTAGGTGTTCACCAAAACCTATTTTCCCTTATTCCTGCACACTCAGCTGGATTGCATTTCTCAGCATACCTTGTGGTTAGTTATGTCCGTGTGACTAAGTTCAAGCCAACAGAATGCAGCAGAAGGGATGTAAATCACTTTCACATTTGGACCATAAAGACTTTCACAGTGAGCCTACAATGATGTCTTCCCCTCTAACAGTCTAAATGAGATCACTTACAGGGGACCTTGGAGTCCATATTAGCATGGAGAACCCACCAGAACAAATCAGGATTCCCGAATAACCATGTGGAATAAACTTCGTTCGTGTTAAGTTTCTGTCATTTGGGGTTTACCTCTTATAGTGGTTAGTAACCTATGTTCACTGTTCAATTCTTTTAATTTTCTTTAAAAATTAGCAGTAACATTTGAAAGATTTCTTCACTTAGCTCTGTCTGTTGTAGTGTGTCCTATTTTGTCAACCATAGAACCGACCGGAAATTACAATGCTCGTAAGACACAATGAGCACTTTGCAGATTTCTGCAGCCCCAACGAGAGCCCTCTGTGTCAGGGGATTGTCTTGTCCTTTGAAAAAGATCACCTTATACTGCAAGATCCACATACTATAGAAAAAACAAAATAGTAAAAATTTGCTAAAATGAGTTTTTGCATATAGAAAGGATTGAGGTTTAATTACATCTAAGAAGAAGAAAAACAGTGATTCTGTTTCTCTAAGGAATCAAATGATCTGACTGGGAAGGAATGCAGGATGTAGTGTAATACTGGGACATACGAATAGATGCTAGAAGACCATGCTGCAAGATCTCAGTGATTCTCTCCTTCAGCTTTAGGGGGAGCAAGACAGATAAATATAGTGGATTACATTTAGAGAACTTATTAGAGTTCATAAAGGATACTGTACTTTTTCAGGTTCCAAAGAACTATAGGTGTTCATGATTCTCTACATGTCATTTATGAACAACTACTTATCAAAAGTTGTTTCTAAAACCACAGTGATTATACTTCTCTTTTCACCATTGCTATTTGAGATTTTTTCCCTTCTCTATCTACTACTTCTAAGTAATATTCTAATATTAATCAGGGCTGGTCTAGAAAAGTGTTACTTTGGCAAGAGCCAGAATGGTATGCAAGAGAGAGTTTAGGGGAGAATAAAATAAACTTAAAATTAATCTCCTTAAGGATTCTCTCCCCCTCCCGCTAAGTTCTGAAGGTAACATCTTCAATGCCCTATGCTATTTTTCTCAGTTTACTCATATGCCCTAGTGTTATTCTACATCCTGCATTCCTTCCCAATCAGATCATCTGATTCCTTAGAGGGACAGAGTCACTGTTTTTCTTCTTCTTAGATGTAATTAAATCCTCAATCTTTTCTATACTCAAAAACTCATTTTAGCAAATATTTATGATTTTATTTTTTCTATAGTATGTAAGTTACAAGTATAGTTCACCTCATTTACTAACTGATAAGTGGTTAGTGACTTCCTGAGATGCTACATCAGAAAGTTTGAGACCAATGTGTAGTCTCAACATGAAAGAGTGCCCTCATCAATTAGGGATGCCTTTCCCAGTTGCAGGGGGCAAACAATGGCATTCACACGAGGAGTTTGTATCCTGAATTGTGCTCCTTCAAAAAATAAAATAAGATAAATATGATAATTATAACTACAAAAGCAAAGTTCAAAAGAGCAATTCTTTTTTTCTTAAGGAATGATGGAGTGTGGACATGCCTTCTCAGAGGTAAGAAAGGATCAGTATTGAGGCATACTTTTGTGATCCAAGTATATGAAAAATCAAGGATGTACAAAAAATATAATAAACATGATGGCATATTTTAAGTGCTTAAATTTAACTAAAGGTCTATGAATACCATCTTTCAGTTCTTTTGATGTATCCCTATGACTTTTATGCATGGACTCATTTGATGATAAAAGTAGAAGTAAAATTTGAGGACTTTCATTCCTGAAGGATTGGCCAAATGGCCCTTGAATTCAGCTCTAAAAATGAACCATGTAGTTGGACTGATTTCTTTTGCACAGTGAAAGAGAGAACAAGAAACACTTGTCAGAAGGGGGAGTGAAAGAATGAAATGGGAAACATCAGGCCAATGCCCAAAGCCAGTGAAATAAGAGAAAGGTAGTGACCAGAAAATGATTTCAGGATGGGGAAACACTGTATCAGGGCTCCCTGAGACCTGTAATTCTTTAGGACTTTTCTCCTGAACCCTCTTTCTCTGATGTTTTTCTCTAAATATCTTTCCTCAAAGAGTTGTCAACCCCATCTGCTAATTCTCAAGTTACTTGCTGGATTTTTGACCCCAAGTGCTGTCAATCAGTACCAGCATTTGGTATCAGGACATATCTTACTCCTGGTGCTTGGTAAAGATGGAGGCTATGGACAGAAGTTTCTGATCTATTGCTGAAGGTGTATAAATGTGCCTGGAAACTCAAACTGGATATCATATTTCATTTCCTCATATAAGCATTGGTTTTCTTTTATACTTTGAATATAGTTCTAAACCATGGACTTGTGATATGAATTTAAGTTTTTCCTGTGCCGAATGAATAATACCCGTTGTGTATGACATTATGTCTATGGGAAAATAGCTCTCAAATTCCAAATAATTGACTTCCAAAGAACATTTGTGTTACACCAATTTGTAATTGGTAAGCTCATTTCTCTGCATTCTTTTTCAGTTATATGATGAAATTGAATGAAGCTGGTGATATAATGAAATTGAATGAAACTGGTGTCAGATCCACATCTCCCCGTATACTTACTAATTTTACTAGTTCAGAGAAGAAAGAAATGAATTTAATAATGCCAAGTCACTGACTTGGTTACTTATGTTTTATGAATAGTGTAATAATTTATCACACTATTGCATTCCTCCATCACCTCCATATTGCTTAAGAGGGACAGAGCCAAGGAGTAAAGAATTTACTAGAATGTGAAAGCTTCAGGTTTGGCTATATGTTAAGTATCACAAATGATGAATGTTTCTATTAACCTTTCATGTTGTATGTTCTTAAGTATTTTTTTCTAATAAAAAGTTGACCCAGAAAGGGACCTATTCTTGAGATGTACTCTATGAATACAGCCAGCTAAACATGTCATCTGACTTTATTGTGGTTTTACTTATGATTTGGGAGAACTGTGGAAATGAAGTGCTCTGTACAAGATAAAATCACTTATGTAAAATCTAAAACACACAAAACGACACTATTGTCAGTGATGTAGACATACATGGGAAGAGTGTAAAAATGTGCACAGAGAGGGTACATGCTGATATCTGGCTGTGGCTGCTTCTGGGAAGGCAAAGGAATGAGGCGATGGTGAGGCTACTGCTGTCAACTGGATGTAGTATTTAAAGATGAGGAGCAGGTGTGGATATACATTAACATACAAATCTGTTGTCTCTGTTATTTTTGTATATTAAAATGTTTTAATATTTGACATACATTTTACAAGAGAATTGCAGGATTGCAAAATAAGAAAAAGTTTATTAACTTTTTCAAACTTTTAAGCATAATTGTCATATGCGAACCGAGTCAGTTCTTTAATTTAGGTTTGAAAAATTTTCACTTTTTGGCACTAATTGTGAGCTGAGTAATCTAATTTTGACAGTGTCTTGCTATTTGACTTCACTTTCCTCATACGGTTACATTCGTTACCTAATATTAATTCATACATTTTATTTAGTTTTTAATTTAATTTAATCTTTAAATATTTTAAAATAATTTTTCGTTGTTGTTCAAGTACAGTTGTCTTCATTTTCTCCCCACCATGCCGTGCCACCCTGCCCTCCAACTTATCCCCTTTGGCTTTGTCTGTGTTTTGTTTCTACAGGTTCCTTGATAGCCCTACCCCCATTTTCCCCCATTATCCCTTTCCCTACTCCCCTCTGGTTACTGTCAGTTTGTTCTTCATTACAATGTCTCCAGGTACATTTTATGAACCTTTAAAATAATTAACTTAGTGCTTTTAAACTTAGAAATAAACAATTTCATTGTGAAATATACATATGAGGGTTCTTCATGTTATATCATATCAATTAAGATAGAATTGAAGGTGATGAAAGTGTATTATACCAATTATATTAGTGCATCATTATAGAATAGCTCTATTTCAGTTAGGTTCAATGAAGGAATTAAGGAAAGAACCCTGGAGAATGAATAAAATGGAGAGAGGAAAAGTTTTTACTTTCTGTCCTTGAGAATTCCTTTGTAGTGTGAAAAAATGCATTACAAATTGGTACCTTGTGGTGGGGCTCCACCCGCAGAGCCCCATCCTTCCATCACGGATGAGAATAAAACTACCAAGACTTGATCTGCTTGGGGAGGAGAGGTGGCCAATCTCTCCTCAATGGGCTGAGAGCCCCTTCCTCAGTGGGCTTTTATTGGGTTCATAACACACAGGAACACAGGTAAAGCTCATCAATCAATGTCAGGCGGCAAGGATCAAACAATGGATAACATTTCAAAGAAATCTGAGGGCTTAATCTGCATCAGTGTCTGTCAGGTAAGGGGGTTGCAAAAACTTTGGGAGACATACTCATTTCCTCCTTGGACCCTTATCATTTAAATGAATGCACTCTTAGCAAAGTAGGTTTCACAGGACTTTACGAATTCTTTCTTATGCCCAGTCACCTGGAGAATCACTCTGGCCAGCACAGGGCTGTACCATCCTCCCTCATAGTTTCAGGCTTAAGCAGATTAGAGCCAGGAAGCAAGAGATAAGGAACACATCTCCCAGATGGAAATGGGGACTCGGGTTATGTTAGAACAGCGGGGGGCAGGCGGGAGGATCCATCACCCCCTCTCTGTTGCAGCCCCCGCCCCTTCCTGAGTCCTTACATGAGGGCCTTCCAAATGGTCTTGCCTGGCTTGAGTTGCCCCTCCCTTGAGGGGTCTTAACCGTCATTGGCTAACCGACTAAGCATTGAGGGCCAGAGATAGATGAAACAGAGCGGTGCTCCTGCCAGGGAGATAAGATTGTCTCCTTGTGGCTCAGGTCCTCTTGACAGAACAGACCCGGATGAAACAGGTCTCCTGGGCTCTTACGCAGCCTAGCCATGGGGTGCAGTTACAACTCCTGAAACCAGGCAGAACGGTCCACAACAGTACCTGAGTTTCTGTGAACAAGAATCAAAATAGAAAATAAAATTAATTTGATTATTAGCTTTTCCATTCACATAAATAATGACCTGTAATAGAAGGCCTCTAACTTCCAATTAGTCAAAAACCCCTAGGATTAAAAAAAGAGTTTCAAAATTAAAATGAGTCACATTCTAAGCCCTGGCTGGTGTGGCTCAGTGGATTGAGTGCTAGCCTGCAAATCAAAGGGTTGCTGATTTGGTTTCCAGTCAGGGCACATGCCTGGGTTTTGGGCCAGGTCCTCAGTAGTGGGCACTGAGAGGTAACCACACATTGATGTTTCTCTCCTTCTCTTTCTCCCATCCTTCCCCTGTCTCTAAAAATAAATAAATAAAATCTTAAAAAATAAAAATAAAAAAAATAAAATGAGTCACACTCTATCTTGATATTCAATAAAATGGTGGGTTTAAAAAAAAAAAAACTTTAGGCATAATAAAGAATGTTCAAATGCAGATTTGGAAAATACCAATGTTCATATAATTTAAATGAAAGTCATTATCAGAATTCCACTAATTTATAACACAGCGATATATGACTGATCAACATTAACAGTGATATAATATGAACATTAACTGCATATGCAACTGAGATAAAATAGAAATAAAATCAATTAGAGAAATTATCATTGTCTTCATCATTATGATCATCTTTATCATAATGATGACTGACATGTTTTAAACTCTTCACAGCTTGCAAAATGCTTTCATCTTATATCTCAGATCTCACAACTGCCTTGAGAGTAGGTAAAATGTGTTACTTATTCTCCTAGAGTTGTAAGTTCTGAAAAATGCAGAAAAACAAAACAATACTACAGATAAGAAGGCATTGTTTCTATGTCTGGTGGCATTTCAAAGAGATAAATGCAGGAGAAGGGCCCATTATGGAGGAAGGAAATAAGGAAGATGTGTTCTTAGCTAAACAATGGAATTTTTTCTATTTAAAATCTCTAATGTTTGGTTAGCAACTGCCCAAATAACATTAAAGTCCACCGAGAAATATATTGTTATTGTGAAAACATTTGAATTGTTATAGAGGAGAAAGTTATAAAATATTCACATGTGACTGTCAGCAATCTTGTTTTCTCTGTATCCTCACCTCTGCCCCACATAACCTGAACTAGATTATTTTGAAGTGAATGTAAGATATATCATTTCATTTAGGAAAATGCAAATAAACTTTATAAAATAAAACTAAATCCATTTGAACTGAATATGGATATAAATAAAAAACATTCTTTGATTTGATCACTCAAAATTGGTGTTTTGCGTCAGGGTTTTATTTATTTTCAAACTCCTGGACAAACTTGGCCCTTTACTGTGTGAATAACACATTCTACTTGCAATTTCCTAATGTTGTAAACTCTCCCTGGGGCTAAGCAAAAATGTTGTGCATTTTTACTTATCTGATACAGCCTTGGATAACAACCGGATTCACAGAAATGTTCGTTGGATGACTGATTGCGTGGATAAAGTGGTATAAGCATGGCTAATTTTCAGTAGATGTCGATGGTAAATAGATAGTTATTCTACTCCTGTTAACCATGGCACTCAGTTTTTAACACTGCCGCGCCACAACTAGCTTTGCAATCTTGAGCAAGTCAGGTGACCTTTTTGGATCCTTTGCTCTCACCAATAAAATAAAGAGATTACATGCTAGATTACCTCTAAAATAGATAGATATTATAGCATTCAACACTAAACTCTGTTATTCTATTTTTAGAGTACTTAATTTCTTACTTCCATTGTATATATTCATTATTTGAGGCCTGGAGTCCTTGTTTAAAAGTGACTCTTACCTCAATTAAACAATCCTATTTCCTATGCAAGACAATTCTTCCCAATGTAGTAAAAGAGCAATAATGAACAGAAAGTCGGCAGTGATTATAGAGACAAATCAGTCTTCAAGGACAAAACTTTAACATTGAAAGCAAAACCATTGTATCTAAAAGTCTATGAAATTACATAATTTGGTCTTTCTTGAAATTTTGAGTACATATTGACCATTTTTAATTTTTTTGGTGCTAACTCATTGTAAACATCTGTGGCCTTGTAGTTGTATTAAACTATATTTTTTTATATTGATAAGTGGATTGCTGTTTTTAGTAGATTTTTTCCTACAATTTTCACTGCTGAAATCCAATATGATATATAAATATTAAAGATGCAGAGATTGTCCTTTAGAATTTTTAAAGAGATTTTTTAAAGATTTTTTTAATGAATGTGTTCAGTGATATAACACAAAGAAAGAGAAGCTACCTATTTCCTGAAAGTTACTTCTAGAAACCAGGCTCACCCAAACTGAGTTGTATTGTTATCTTTGGCAATTGTTACCTTTGAGCATTTATTTATTAAGTATTGTTTATCATATATTAAAAAATGAAAAGAAAACTGAAAATACATTCAATGTCCTAAATAATATTAGCTTTTATTCATATTATTTTTACCTAACCTAGGAATCAGTTACAAAAATCATTATGCTTTGTGATATTTTCCTGTGTGACCAAGAATACTAATTCAAAAGTCATTTCCCAAGAGTTGAGGCTAGATCAATTTAATTGCTAATCAATTTAAATGATTAGTGAAGCCAGAATTCCAAAAAATGTTATATGTACCAACAACCAAAAATCTCAGAGAGAAAATGTTTCTCCTTGGGAGTAACAGAACACAAAGATGCATCCATGTACTCAAATACATACACACATTTCTAACTGTGATTCAAGGAGTAAACCAAACCATGCCTTTGCTAATAGAGAATAAAAATATACTTTGAAAAATATTCTCAGTCTGTAACTTTTGTTTCCACTATCCAGACAGGATGCATCATATTCAAAACAATGACCAGAGAAGTATTGAAAGATTTGAGGGTGTGCTAAAACTGTTACTGCGGGTAAGTATAATATTTGAGCTCCTTTAATGTTACTTAAATTATAGAACTATAAGGCACTGCCTTAACATTTTAGCATTCAAAGTGGAATCTTAGGCCTCTTGAAGTTCTGTGGTCAAGACTTTAAGAGACTTACAGTCTTGGGTACTTGAAGGTAACAACATGAAGAAAACTACTTTTGCATCAGATGTATGTTTTATCAGTCAGCTGTCTTAATGAATTGCACTTTTGTATGACTCCTTAGATAATTTGTAAGATTGTTTTAGTTTATGTATAGAAAATTATTCAAAATGTCAGTTTGAGACTGAAGTATCTCATTCATAGCAAAATTAAGTAAATATTTTAAGAAAATTATGAAACTTCATTTTTAAAGTTCAATGATGTGGGCTTATATTTAAGAAATAGTTTTCCAAACAGCCTTTTATACCTGTTTTTACTTTTCAATTGTATAAGATTAGGTTGTATTTTACAACTTAATTTTGAAACTTCTTTCTGAACTTTAACTCAGAGTTTCAGATAATGAAAAAGCATTATATCTAAGTACTACAAGAATACTTAGTTATTTCATCATTACAATAACTTGAGGAGCAGATCAAACAGGTTATTTGAAAATGATATAATAAAATGTGGTAAATAAATTAAAGCTTTTGTGATATACACAAACACCATAAAATTTTTATTTTATGAGAATAATGGGGCAATTGGTAGAAGAAAGAGTTGAAGTATCCAATTTAGAAGCTGAACTCAGAACACTTTCCCAGAAGTCTGCATTTCCAAAGATACACTTTCATTAAAAATGTGCCATAGACAGAGCTTTGGGGAAAAAAATCTATGCATTCTGCTGGTGACAGGACTGAGTAGGCATCATTCAAGTCTGCCCTCCTGCAGTCATCATGTCTAAGTCAGAGTCTCCCAAAGAGCCCACATAGCTGTGGAAACTCTTCATTGGAGGTTTGAGCTTTGAAACATCCAATGAGAGTCTGAGGAGCCATGTTGGATAATGGGAAACATTCACAGACAGTGTGGTGATGAGAGATCCGAACACCAACTGCTCAGGGGTTTTGGGTTTGGGGTTTTGGGTTTGTCACATACACCACTGTGGAGGAAGTGGATGCAGCCATGAGTGCAAGGCCATGCAAGGTCAGTGGGAGAGACGTGGAATCAAAGAGGGCTGTCTCAAGAGAAGATTCTCAAAGTCTGGTGCCTACAACTGTGAAAAAGATATTTGTCAGTGGTGTTACAGAAGATGCTGAAGAATATCACCCAAGAGGTTTTTTTGAACAGTGTGGGGAAATTGGGTAATTGAAATCATGACTGACCAAGGCAGTGGCAAGAAGAGAGGCTTTATTTTTGTCCTCTCTGATGACCATGACTCTGTAGACAGGATGATCACTCGGAAATACCATAGTGTGAATAGTTACAACTGTAAACAAAGGACAGCCCTATCTAAGCAAGAGATGGTCGATGTTTTATCCAGCCAAAGAGGTCAAAGTGGTCTGGAAACTTAGGTGATAGTCGTGAGGTGTTTTGGGTGGGAATGACAACTTTGGTTGTGAAGGAAACTTGAGTGGGCAAGGTGGGCTTGGTAGCAGCTGTGGTGGTGCTGGATGTGGTGGCAGTGGGAGTGGCTATCGTGGATTTGGTACTGATGGAAACAATTTTGGATGCGGCGGAAGCTACAACAGTTTTGGTGATTATAACAGTCTTTAAATTTTGGACTCATAAAAAAAGAAAACTTTGGAGGCAGAAGCTCTGGCTTCTGTGGTTGTGAAGGCCAATTCTTTGCCAAACCACAAAACCAAGGTGGTTTTGGTGGTTCCAGCAGCAACGGTAGCTAAGGTAGTGGCAGAAGGTTTTAATTATTGCCAGGAAACAAAGCTTAGCAGGAGGGGAGAGCCAGAAAAGTGACAGAGAAACTAAAGGTTACAAAAAAATTGTGAACTCAGCCGAGGACAATAGTGGCAAGGCCGGCTACTGCAAAGAAGGTGTGTTGTAGACGATACTCAGGTGTACAGACACAAAACGCAAGGGCTGCACTCTTGATAAATTGTATAACATGTTATTTTAGTTTTTCTTCTGTGGAAAGTGTAAAGCATTCCAACAAAGGGTTTCAATGTAGACATTTTATTTTGTATCCATGCTGTTGATTGCTAAATGCAGTAGTCTGATCATGACACTGAATAAATGTGTATTAAAAAAAAAACTATGATGTCAGGTGCTCGCTGTAGTCATGGCAATGCATTTATCATGGCTGTATGAATAAGGGCTAAACAATGCAGCTCAAATCTGCTCAAACCCTTTGTGTCTATCAAAAACCTGGAAATGAAGAAGTATGCTGTGCTCTGCTGCGATGATTTTGTTGTCAGCTAATGGCAAATTACTTTGAGTAAATTAACTAATGCCACATCTTGTGGCTACATTTCTACCTCTTTGAGCCTATAAGACCCTGTGTCTAGCAAACTTTTCTTCAAGCTTAATCCCATCCATTCTATTCTCCTCCTACCCACAATACTTTCTTAACTCTAAAACTTAGTTAAAAAGAACAAGAATAGCCAGATTAAATCAAATAATCAAAAGGCAGTAAATAGTTTGAGGGATGTGTATTTTAAGGTTACCTCATTCCCTTGAACTTAAAAACCTTCATAAACCATCTCTTTTAGTAGAATTAACTAGTACCACTAAGAGCAGAACTCTCTATTTTATTTTATTGAGTCTTTGAACTAATTCATGTGCCTAGCCCTGGAAATGGCAGATACCAAACATGCTTTCAGTGGCATGTTTGCTTAAAAAAGACCATCTGCATAGTTTCAAAAAGCAATAGGGAATTAAATGGAGAGAAAACACTAAATTGTAGCCACGTTATAAAAAAAGTCTAATAAAAGTAAAAGAAGTATAAACTCTCTCTGGGAGAGCCTCTCCTCTTCCTCCCTTTGACTCAGGCACTTAAACCTGTCTGGGCACCACTCAGGGGGAATGAGAAGATCACAGCCGCATAAGCCTGAATAACACCCCGCTCTCGCTTTCTTTCTCAACAGTGAGATCTCTTTCTCCAAAACGGGAAATCAAGATAATCAAAATACAAAAGGATAAATGACATGCTAACTCATACCAGTGGTATTTATCTATCCCCGACACTTTCAAAATGTGGAATAAACATTCCTGGTTGTATTGAAATAATTTGAGGTGTAATAAAGACATGGCATTACATACCATTGACCCATATAGTGAGTAATATTCAGTTTTCTATACTCTTAATCCTTTTGCTGAACTCATAAGTGATCCTTATATATTTTTTTTATTTTGGAATATGTAGTTAGCACCTCTTTAATATTTGCTAATTATTCTTTATAATAATGGGAGCAGACCTCAGCTCAGAATCTTCATCATGCAACAGTGTCCATTATAATTCAATACTTTTTAAATTTTAATAATTATTTAGTTGCAGTTCTTTATTTTAAATGACAATGCAAAATCTTCAAAATAAATAAGCTAAATAAATAAACACAGGGGTTGGCTAAAGAATCCACGGTACATTGAGGTTTTCTTCAAAATGCTCACTTTTGAGAATGAGATATGAAATATAAATACTAACTGACTTCATTAAAATTACAATTAATCAGTAAAAAAAGATAATTTTAAAAGCTTCCTTAACTTACACTAATTATTTCATAGGTAGAAATCCTATACTCTATTAATTTCTTAAGTCTAGAAATGAATGTTTTAAAGCTAGAAATGAATGTTTTTTTAAAAGTCATTTCTCATTAAGAACCTTAAGATTTGTAGCTTATAAATCCAAAATCCTAAAGTTTTATCCTTTTGATACTAAATACTTAAAAGTCACCCTTCATGTATGTTCTTCATTCTGCAGCATTTTCCAATGTATCAACTAAATGAAGGATTTACAGGAAGAAGCAAGAAAGTTGGGGCTACTGGAGTTCAGGAATAATCTCTTTTGTTTATTCAGTCACTTTTTCCCTTTTAATCAGCCAGTATTTATGAATCTCTCTGTTGTGCAGCTCTATGTTATAAATTGAAGACACTAAGTGAAATATGTGATCTCAAAAATGTAGTACTTGCAAAACAAATTACATTCAACTTACAAATATATTTTTGTTTGTCAAGGCAAAAAATAAGAGATATTAAAATGTTTCCCCCACTGAAGGACATGTTCTGTTGAAGTAGAAAGTGCTCCAACATTCCCTATTTATGACACATAAATCTCTATTAGTTGTATCCCGGCTCTACAACCCCTAAAGACATTGAACTAATGACCCCAAGCTTAGAATAGAGTGGAGAGTCACTGTTTTGAAGTGTTTGTTTAATTTGAGAAACTGAATAAGCTAATCTGCAGAGGCTACCAGGTGCTGTGGGAATTTACAGAAATGCATCCAACCGACCGTGGTGTGCCAACTGACCGTGGTATGAATGAAGACTGAGATAAATTTTGAAAAAGTAACTGTTACTCCAGAGAAAAGAAAATAAAGAGAAAAAAATGTTCACTAGGCAAAAGGAACAACACATAAAAAGACATAGCAGCTCAAGGTAAGTACTGTACTGTGGCACTGTATGTAGTAAAGCTTTATGAGAATAGAAGGGCAAAAAAGGAGGTGAAGTCTAAAGGGGAGAGTCTGAAGCCAGATCAAGAAGATGTTTTATACAATAATAAAGAGTTTGGGATTTACCTTAAAATAGTGGATTGATACTAATGGTAGCTCCACCTTTTCCTGGTAACAGCGAGCTCAGAGATAATCAAGGGTTTGATGATGACAATATCTTCTGCTCTGGCCCCCAAACTATTTTGTTTTCAGGACTCTTAATCCTCATAGTTATTCTCTTACTTGTGGGTCCTGAGTCAATTTCATGAGCCTCTTGGGCCTTCTCTCTCTTGAGTTTCTTTCTTCTGGCATCCTGAAAGTGATTCAGCCAAGGGAACCAAGTCACATCAGATGACTAAATCAGATAACTCAGCCTCTAAATTGCTCATCAGAGTTCTGAAAATTGGCTAAAAAAGTAGATTAATTAAGGTCACTGTGGTTTCCGCCCTGGCTGGTGTAACTCAGTGGATTGAGCACGGGCCTGCGAACCAGAGGATCGCGGTTCGATTCCCAGTCAGGGCACATGCCTGGGTTGCAGGCCAGTTCCCGGCAGGGGACACATGAGAGGCAACCGTACATTGATATTTCTCTCCCTCTCCTTCTCTCCTACCCTTCCCCTCTAAAAGATAAATAAATAAATTTAAAAAAAAAGATCTTAAAATCACTGTGGTTTCCTTTGGCATTTCTTCCTTCCCCTCCTCTATTTTCTTTCTTGTTATCTTTCTCTACCTAGTATTCATGGAGGGCTAGGGTAATTTTTTTCAGTTTTGTAATCAGCTAAATGCTCTTCCAAGATACAGTATTTAAGAAATTGCATTTATAAAAAACCCTGCTATTTGATGGTACATTTACATAATGGAATACTATTTGGCTGTAAAAAAGAAGAAAATTTTCCCCTTTTGACAACATGGATAGACCTGGAGAACATTATGCTAAGTGAAATAAGCCAGTCAGAGAAAGACAAGTACCATATGACTTCACTCATATGTGGAATCTAATGAACAAACTGAACTAACAAGGAAAATGGAGACAGACTCATAGATGGAGAGCAGGCTGACCGCTCTGGGGGGATATGGAGGAATGGAGCAAAAAAGAGAAAGAACTAATAGAGACAGACAACAGTGTGGTGACTGCAGTGGGAGGAGAGAAGGGCAGGTGGAGGTGGAAGAGGGTATGGGAAGATAAATGGTAATAAAAAAACACAATAAAATAAAAGTATGCTGTTACTACCAAAAGGAGCATATATATACTCCATAATAAAACAAAATATTCAGAGTATCATTTAAATATTTAAAGTAATTGTTAACATGACAAAAATTAAGATAATTATTTTCCCCTGTCCTTCGTGTCTTAACACAACAGGGTGGAGAATCAGGGCAATCTGTGCTTTCTGTGTCGGGTTTGAACTGTCTTTCTTTTGATGGGTATTGTGAAATGTTATGTGCATTTAAACATCGCAAATAAAAGGTTAATGAGAATTTAGGAAAACCATCTCTTATGAGTGTTGGTCATAGCTCCAAAAAGAAACTCACAATATGTAAGGTTTTTTTTTTTTTTTGTCATTTTAGAATATTTTATGTGTGTTAATTTAATCTCAATTTTCACTGCTTTGCTTGAAATCTGTCACTGGTTCCTCATAAACTTCAAGATAAACGTAAAATTCTAACCAAGGCATGTAAAGTGCTAATAACTCTTTGATTCATTGATGTATCCATCATTCAATAATCGTTTATTGAGTATCTACTGCATTTCGTGCTCTTTCCTAGTAGTACTACCCATCTGGTTTCTGCTTAGCTTTTAGGCCTTTCTCTTCCTGTGTTCCCACTCACACTCTTCATGACAGCCTTCTGACCCATCTGCAATTCCCAAAGCCTGCTTACCTCAGTCACACCTCCACATCGTCTCTATCCTGCTTCTATGCTGAAAATGCCTTTTACCTCTTACCTGCATAGCTGATCCTCAGAATTACATGGGGACTTTAAAAATATACATATTCCAGCCTCCCAACTTCAATGATTTGGAGTCAATAGATTTCTAGTGGGAACTACAAATCTCATATTTATTAAAGACTCTTAGGGATTAAGATAATCAGGGAGATTTTGAAACACTTTATTTTTTGAGGCTTAACTTAGTTACCATCTACATTAACACCAATTGTCCTCATTATTCCATTATGTAGGCTGTAAGAGAAATTGTACTCCTCAAACTATAGTCAAGGTATTTGTATTTTAAGTGTTTGTTTGTTTGTTTTTCTGAATTTGAGTAACTTGATTATCCTATCCAGGGATCATCCTGTTACTGTGCATTTTATCCACAGTGACAAGCATAGTGCCAGGCATGCAGCATACTGGAACGACCTTTAGTCAGTGAGTGAATGACCTTAGAAGCAATTATTTTTATTTACATTAGGATACCTTAAAGATAGTGAAGACTTTTCAGTGTCTGGACAAATATTACTGACTTTTGTCAGCACCGACTGGAAAGTAAGTAAGGCAATCTTGCATTTTCCAGCCACGGCTACCTCTCCACCTAAATGCACTTGTATAGATGAGCTGCATTGGAACGTCAGAAGAACCACCAGCTAACCTACAGATTACTGAAGTATAATAAAGTCTCATCTTTTAGTATGCAACTGAGGTTCGGATGGATTTGTCATGTATAGTAATAGTTAATAGTCTGATATGATGTTCATGGCAAAAATCAATGCAGATGATTGCAAATTCAAATACTAATAAATTAATACCTCTGGAAGGAAGTTCTCAGAGTTAAGTCAAACAAATCTTCAAAATCAAGGTTCTTAAGGTTGAATTATGCTTTTTAAGTGATTAATGAGTTGAAGTCTTTTATATTACGAAATGTACTACACACAAATCAACTTTTTGAAAAGCTTCTACCACTTTTTACTTTGCTGCCCATCTTGATTGCTCTGACCACTTAAGATTCAAGCAGTTGTTAAGGACTGAGAAAAATTCTCCCACTTACATTTATCTGCCATTTCTTTGTATTCTCTATCATTCTCCACATAGTTGTTTATAACTTATTTAAGGCATAATGATTTTTATATACTCTTATAATTCTGACTACATATTCATTGTGATAAAGTAACCCTTTGTCTAATTTAATGTCTTTGGCTTTGATTTTGATAGCATTCATCCTTATAAGGCAAAAATCAAACCTTAACCAAGTTGCACTTATAATCCCCCTAAATTGTCCATATATTCCCTATACATAATTTTATTTTATATATAAAACAAGCACAACATTTTTATGCACACTGAAGTTTGATAAACACTAATCTGAGAATGGAATAAGCTAAGTATCTGTTTGGAAGATGTTCAAGTAATCAAACCCTTCTGCATTTAGAATAACCCTCAAATTGTGAAGAAGCACAAGGGTGGCTGGAGAACTTCAAGATGTGTCTGCCTGCCTGAAGGATTAATTCTATGCTGTTTTAGAGTTAATCCTAAATACGTTTTTAAAAAAATCAATAGTACTTTATTTTTATTTTTTAAATATTTTATTTATTTATTTTTAGAGAGGAAGAAAGAGAGGGAGAGAAACAGCAATATGTGGTTGCCTCTCACATGACCCATACTGGGGACCTGACCCGCAACTCGGGCATGTGTGAACCATCGACCCTCGGTTCACAGGCTGGCACTCAATCCACTGAGCCACACCAACCAGGGCACTTTAAAAAAATTATTGAATTTATTGGATGACATTGGTTAACAAAATTATGTGGGTTTCAGGTGTGAAATTCTATAATACATCATCTGTGTATTGCACTGCGTGTTCACTACCCCAAATTGAGTCTCTTTTCATTACTATTTATCCCCACTTTACCCTCTTGAACCTTCTCACACCCCTCTTTTTCCCTCTGGTAATCACCATACTGTTATTTGTATCTGTGAGTTTTTTCTTTTCTTTGATTAATCCCTTTACATTTTTTATCCAGCACCCCAATACCCCTCCGCTGTAACAGATGTTAGTTTTTCCATTTCTGTGAGTCTGCTTCGATCCTGTTTGTTAACTTGAAAAATCAACAGTTCTTATAATGTGAAGGTAGCTTTTAAAGACATTTGAGTTAAATGCTCCCACTGAATTGTTATTCTTCATTTTCTCCTACTCTATTTTTATCCAACTGTTTTTAGAAAGCTTCCTTAAGAATTGACATAAAAACTATGCATATTTAAAGTGTAAACTTTGATACCTTTTGTTATATGTATACGTTTATGAAAGGATCACTACCATCCAAAATTTTGTATCAATAATACCCCAAAGTTTCCCTGTGATCCCCTGTAATCCCTCCATCATACCTGTTTATCTCCCCATCACCCACCCCTGGCACAGCCACTGATCTGCCTTCTGTCACTGTAGATTAGTTAACATTTTTGAAAGGTTTACATAGATAAACTGTTACAGTATACACTCATTTTTGTCTGGCATTGTTTGTTTGACATAATTACTTTAAATGGCTGTCCTTTTATGGTTGTCACCAGTTTCACTGAGAAATAGGTCCATGGAGCTCCTCACACTGTCAACCAGAAGTCGAATTCCTTCCTGTACTTCTTAAAGTATGGTTTCTTTCAGTACTTTGAACATACTTATAACAGTTGCTTCGAAGATGTGTCTGCTAAGTCAGATGTCTAGCCCTCTCATAGACTGACCATTACTTGCTTTTTCCCTGTATATGGATTACATTTTCGTCTGTATGGATCCCAGTTACATATGAATCACTGTTTCTTCGCATGTCTAATAATATTTTTTGAAAGATAGCCATTTAGAAAATGTTTTGTAGTGATTCTGGATGCTGATCTCCCTTGTTCTGTTCAGAACTTCCAACTATCACTTGCTTGTTTATTTGATTAGGAATTTGGCTGGATTATTTAATGATGTGTATTTCCCTGCAATGCGAAATCTCTGATACCACTCCCGAGAAAGTGCACACAGGGCATGTGCACCGTCACCCAAAGATGAGAGTGATTTAGCAGAGCTTTCTTTGACTTTTCTGTTTTTTATTGCTGTGGAGTTTGAGTTTTTTTTGGAATTACACCCAGTTCTTAGGCTCCAGTAATTGCCTGCTGATTGCTCTATTGTGTTTGGAAATGCTCTGCAGTACAGATTGCTCTACCTTCTTATCCATTAAGCACAGGTCCCATTGCAGGGGTAGTTTTTGAAGTTGGTCTTTGAGGTCTGTTCTGAAGCTAGAATGCGTTTTTTGTTTTTTGTTTTTGTATTTTTTAGCTGTTTCTTTCCCTGGTTCTGTCTGATAAAACTAACTGTCCTATGTTACTTTGTTGCTCACTTAGAGCTACCAGATTCCTGTTAATTGCTTGCCATTTGTCCTGAGCAGATGGTTCACCATATAGCCTTTCTTATAAATCAGCCTTCTATCCCTGCTCTGGTCATCTGACCCAGGTCTTCAGAACTGAAAATGCCAGGCCACCTATATGGCCACCAGCCCTGCAGGTAATGCTGACACTAAAGAATAACTGGTGGCTATGCTGCTCCTTCAGCTTTTATTGATGTAGGTTCAATCTCAATCACTAACAATCAATAGTGATAACTCTCAGAAACAATCAGTAACACTGTCACAAGAGAGAATTGGGGGATAATGAACCCAGTCCCAAATATCCAGATCAGGTTTGGTGTGGGAGGCAGCTGGGTGACCTACGACTTGCAAGGCAGAGTGGAAGGGATGGAATACTGAGGAGCTCCTTCTCTCCAGGTGCAATGCACAGGATGTCTCAAGGTAACTCACTCTTCTGTTGTGATGTCTGTGGTCTGATATCCTCTGCTTGTATACTCTTTTATATGATGCAAGGTTGTGTCAGCCTCTGGTAACATATACTTTTGTTCCACCTTCACAAACACGTTACTCATGTCACTTTACTGTGCATGCTCTGAGAGGGTGGTGTTACCCTTCAGATAAATACATGTTGTTTACCACGCTGTACTGCACATGCTCGAGGCGTGGCATCACACCTTTGAGTCATTGGTCTACTGCGCATGCTCCAAACAAAGCTTCCTAACCGACATGACTGATGCTATCTTAGTTCAGTCCCGCTCTCCACACTTTCTAAATTCTTATTGTTTTCAGGAGTTTCCTTAGGCTTCCACTTTCCCACTCTCTACTCCCAATAAAGTCTGTTCACCTGAGGTGAGCTTTGGAGCTCACTTTTTTTGTTGTTGTTGTTGTTGTTATTCTGCAGCTCCTCATGAGTGAAATTTTGAGTCACTGTCTTGGAGAGTTGCGGAAAGGATCACGGACAATTTTTCTTAGAGTGACTTCTTTCCTCGATGAGCTGGGTGCTGGGTGAGGATGGTAGCCTCTGATTTCCTTGGCTTTCCTCTACCAGCATGGAATGTCTGCCCCATGAGGAAGCTGGGGCAGAGACCACATTTATTAACATACGGGAACGTGTCATTTTCCGTCTGTCTTGTCTGAGTAGAGCCCGCACCTTACGAGTGAAAGCTGAGTGGAAGAAGCAAGCCCTTTTTACCTCTTGGCTGCATTTGTTTGGAATTTAGCCTCTATACACAGAATGTGGGAGGATAAGAAATGCTTGCAACCTTCTTCTAGGTGGATACTACAGTTTCTGAGGCAAATCTGGGGTAAGACAAAGCCCAGTTATTTTGGTCACACCTGACCAGAGTGGAGCTTCAGTCATGTGAGTTGGGGCTGGGGAAAGAGGAAGGAGGTTATAGCTCAAGAGTCACAAATGCTCATTGTTCTTACTGAGATTTAATAAATTTTATTGAATACATGTTTTCTTATTTGCTGTATATCCTTAGGACAATTTCCAACAATTTTAAATGACTTTTTAAATTTTTATTATTTTAACTTTTATTATTTTAATGTCTATGTTACTGCAATGCAAGTTTACAGAAGTCCTGCTTCCAGGTTTTAACTATTACTTATAAAGCTGCTAAAATATTATTGTACAAGTCTTTCATGTGGGGATATGTTTTTACCCCCTTGGGTAAATATTTAAGAGTACAATGGCTGGGTTATTTGGCAGGTGTGTGTTTAACTTTTTAAAAAAAAACTTTTGTCCCAAGATGTTTACATTTTACATTTTTATCAGCAGTGTTATAAGAGTTCTAGCTACTCCATCATATCTCTCATACTTGGTATAGTAAGTTATTTTAATTTTCAACCTTTTATTAAGTATGTAGTAGTCTCTCACTGTGGCTTTAATTTGATTTCCCTAATGACTTTCTTGTGCTTACCTGTCATCTGTATGTATATATTTGGCAAAGTGTATTTTCAAACCTTTTGTTTATTTTTAGTAATTGGGTGTTTATTTTCTTATTAATTATTTTTTAGAGTTCAGAACTTTTTTTTTTTTTTTTTTTTTTGCTTTTTGTGTGTTTTTATGTTAGGTTGCTTTTCAATGTGAATTCTTGCATGTATTTCAAAATTTTATTTTAATTGAATTAAATCTCATTTTTCTTTTAAAAGCTGAGTGTAGCTCATTTACTCATAAAAATAAAAGTAATATACAAATTTGAGTAGTAAACCCAGGTTGCACGTTTGTTAAATTACTTGTGATGAAAAGCAACTTTCCTATGTTCTACCTAACCACTGAATTCTCATGTCTTTGGAAGATGAAATCACTCTAATTATTTATGACTTAAGTTGTTCTGAGCAGTGCCTCCAAACCTATATATATATAGATTTAGATATAGCTTTATTTTTATTGATGTATCTTTCTCTTGATCTCATCTATTTATTTTTTATTTTATTCTAGTCACTGTACTAGTTGAGAATTTAGCTAACTTACAAAACATATTCACAAATATTGAAAATTAAATACCTTTTAATTGGCATGGTTTTCATTACAATATAAGATACTTAAACTTCTATTTTTGATTTTTCAACTTTGTATACTATTTATATACTAAATGAAGAGTTTTTTTTCATCTCTAGACTTCTGCCAATTTCATCTAGAAATTGTGTTCATATTGGAAATATATTTAGTTTCTGGCAAAATGGGCGAATGGCTTGTCCTCTCAAATTTTCCACCAGCTTCTCAAAATAATGTCTTTTGTAGTTTGTATCAACTGCAAATGATGATTTTCATGCATAGTTATTTGTGATACAGGTAAATGTTTCTGACTACCTTTCTTTTCTCTTACTGGGAGAATAAAAAATAAAATATGCACATTTTTTACTCAAGTACTAATCTCTTCCAGTTCCTGAATATTTTTTTCTGTTGCTTGGGACACATTTTTAAAGAAATCCTTCTTGGAACTTTCCTGAAGGTGATTTTCGCCTCAACAAGGAACAAGTGCTTCTTCACAAAATGCACATTTGTTTCCCTGAATTGCACTGTTTCACTGAGTTTTACTGTTTCTTCAATTCGAGGTCTTCCTCTTTCTTGATTCACTTATTTTACTCAAGTACTTTATCAAATTTAAAAAAATGAATGAGAATTAAAGCAATTCATCTTATTTTGGTTATGAGTAAAAGTAATCAAAGTATGTTGATGAAAACATAAAAGGAGATTTATTAGTTCAAAAAAAGTTCAGCCCTGGCCACTGTGGTTCAGTGGTTAGAGCATCTTCTCATGCACCAAGGATTGGGAGTTCAATTCCTGGTCAGAGCACATACGTAGATTGTGGGTTCGATCCCCAGTCAGGGTGGGTATAGGAGGCAACCAGTCAATGTTTCTCTCTCACATCAATATTTCTCTCTCTTCCTTCCCCTCTCTCTAAAATCAATAAACATATTTTTAAAAATTTAAAAGAGAAAAGTTCAGAAATATTTCAGATAAAGTATTTTTTTCCACATTAGTAACCACACTACTGTATAAAAAAGTACTGAGTTGTTCCTCATGACTGAGAGTCACATTCCCATTTCTGATCCAATCAGTGTAGCCAACTGAAAGGTATCTGTTCAGTGTCTCATCACAGACCTATTCTCCTCCCTGGAGTGAAGAACTGTGTATTGAATAACCTTAATTATTTGAATGGATCTTGGAAAACAAGTAGTTTCAAAATGAAAATCTCTGTGCTAACTTTAGAACAAAGGAAACGTTAATTCTGAGAATACAATACATTTATTCCTCGGGGGTAAGAGTCCCCTTTGTGTCTGTATTTTCAGTTTTCCTACAGTAATAAATACTCCAAAATCTCAGTGAATTTAAACACCATGTATTTATTTCCGACTCACATTGTATAAAGACTTTGAATCAGTTTCAGCTTTGTTTGACTCTGCAGCTCAGCTTGGCTTCAGATTTTCTCCTTCCAGAGCCTGAGGCTGACAGAGAGGCCCCTGTCTATGATGTAATTCTCACAACAGAGGGTAGGGCCACAAGTGTGATGTCAAGCCAAATCATATAATAGTGGTTAAAGCTTCCAACTCAGGTCTGGCAAATAAGATGTTCATTCACATCCCAGCTGCCGAAGCTCGTCACCTGGTCAAAAGGCTGTGGTCAGTGCCTTTGCAACATTTGTAGAAGCAAATCACAGGTCAATTGACAGGGATGTCTAATCCTATTACCAGGAAAGAGTGAATATTTTTCAGTAATTATATAATCCACCACAAGAATATATAATTCTAGATTGCAAATTATTTTCCCCCAGATTTTGAAAGTGTTTTATTTCTTAGCATCTAGTTTTACTGATGAAAAATATGAAGTCGATCTGATTATTCTTTTATAGCACACTTTATTCCCTTTGGATGTTTCCCAGATGCACTCTTTCTGGGTTTGGTGAAATTCCCATTTAGTCACTCATCAGATGTCTTGTTTTGCTTTACGTATATAAATCTAAACACTTTTGTTATATCACATGTGTATTGTTTATTTTAATTATTTTTGTCATTCTCTTCTATCTCTTCTAATTTGGAAGGAGTATAGTTTATTCATTGTTTTTTTTAAGAGTGGTTACCTCATATTTCAATAATAGTGCCTAAAATTTTCATTTCTTACTATCAACTACAAAAAGTGAATGATATATTTTGATTAACTGCTGTGAAAGATGAAGGATACCCATTCTTCCATGGCCACCTTTCTTAATTTTTGGCATACTCTGGGATATTTTGGTCTCTCCGTTATTTTTCAATATACTGACTTTTCAAGAAATGCTATGTTTTGACTTCCGGCCAAGATGGAGGCGTAGGCGGACACACTGTGCCTCCTCTCACAACCAAAATTAAGGACAACAAATATTTAGAAACAAGAAAACAACCAGAACTTATAGAAAATTGAACTG
Organism: Glossophaga mutica; assembly: GCA_039655065.1. Classification (NCBI taxonomy): domain Eukaryota; kingdom Metazoa; phylum Chordata; class Mammalia; order Chiroptera; family Phyllostomidae; genus Glossophaga; species Glossophaga mutica. The sequence continues at coordinate 85,359,603 of CM077304.1, forward strand.
TACGGAAGTCCAACAACCATTCATCCAGACCGGTAAGAGGGGCGGAGTCACGGCAGGAGAAAGTGGAGGTGCAGGCCCAGGAACACAAGCAGCATCTGCAGGCAGTTCCCGGGTGCACAGGCGGCGGCTGGTGGTCCCCGGGCCCACAGGCAGCAGCTGGCGGACCCCGGGCACAGGGGGGCAACTGTGCAGACCCATTGAGGCCTCACAAGGCGGCTGGCTGACCAGGTGGTCCCACATTCGCACTGGCAGACAGTCCAGGCAGACGGGAAGTGGCGGAAGGGACTGAATCCAGGAAAGAGCGGAGCAGGCGCCATTGTTCCCTCTCAGACCCCTCCCCCACATAAGCGTCACAACCCAGCGACTGGGCTGCCCTGCACTGGGGAGCGCCAGAGGCTCCACTACGTAACAGCAGCACGCGTGCCTGCGCAGATAATCCAGGTGAAGGGGAAGCGGCAGAAAGGACCGGAGTCCAGGAGAGAGCAAAACAGGAACCATTGTTCCCTCTTGGACCCCGCCCCCACCTATAGTGTCACAACCCAGCGACTGGGCTGCTCTGCCCTGAGGAACACCTAAGGCTCCACCCCTAAACGTAATAGCCGCGACCAGACTAAAACCAAAACAAAACAAAACAACAACAACAAAAAAACCCCACCAAAAATGGCTCAAACCGGAGACCAAATGAAAGCCCCAGAGCCAATTCCTCTAAGCCGTGAAGAGATAGCCAACCTATCAGATGCACAGTTCAAAGCACTGGTCATCAAAATGCTCACAGAATTGGTTGATTTTGCTCACAAACTAGATGAAAAAATGCAGGCTACAATACGTGAAATGAAGGAAGATGCATGGGGAACTGATAGAGATGGAAGGAAAACTGGGACTCAAATCAATGGAGTGGACCAGAAGGAAGAAACTAACAACCAAACAGAAGACGAGGAAGAAACAAGAATTCAAAAAAATGAGGAGAGGCTTAGAACCTCCGGGACATGGTTAAACGTCCCAACATCCGAATTATAGGGGTCCCAGAAGGGGAAGAAGAAGAGCAACAAGTGGAAAATTTATTTGAACAAATAATAAAGGAGAACTTCCCCAATCTGGCAAAGGAAATAGACTACCAGGACGTCCAGGAAGCTCAGAGAGTCCCAAAGAAGTTGGACCCAAGGAGGAACACACCAAGGCACATTGTAATTACATTAGCCAAGATGAAAATGAAGGAGAGAATTCTAGAAGCAGCAAGGGATAAGGGGACAGTCACCTACAAGGGAGTTCCCATCAGCCTGTCAGCTGATTTCTCAAAAGAGACCTTTCAGGCAAGAAGGGGCTGGAAAGAAATATTTGAAGTCTTGAAAGGCAAGGACCTACATCCAAAATTGCTCTATCCAGCAAAGCTGTCATTTAGAATGGAAGGGAAGATAAAGTGCTTCTCAGATAAGGTCAAGTGAAAGGAGTTCATCATCACCAAGCCCTTATTATATGAAATGTTAAAGGGACTTATCTAAGAAAAAGAAGATCAAAAATATGACAGTGAGAAGACAGCAAACTCACAGCTATTAAGAGCCACACCTAAAACAAAAACAAACAACTAGAACAGGAACAGAACCACAAAAATGGAGATCATATGGAGGGTTAGCAACAGAGGAGTGGGAGGAGGAGAGAGGGGGAAAAGGTACAGAGAATAAATAGCATAGGTGGGTAGAAAATAGGGGGAGGGCAAGAATAGTGTGGGAAACGTAGAAGCTAAAGAACTTATGACCCATGGACATGAACTAAAAGGGGGAATGTGGGTGGGAGAGGGTGTGTAGGGTGGAGGGGAATGATGGGGGAGAAATGGGACAACTGTAATAGCATAATCAATAAAATATACTAAAAATTAAAAAAAAAGAAATGCTAGGTTTTAAAAATTTCTTGTATATTTAAAAAATGACTTTCTCTTTTCCTTTTATGTTTATCCTGCCCTTCTTTAAAAGTGTATATTTAATATTTTTCTCCTGAATGTTCTTTAGATTTACTGTTCTCAGTACTTTAATATTATGCTTGAGCAATCTGGGTTTTAAATGAAAATTATATTTTATATGTTTGGTACACATAACAGTTTATGTTTCATTATCAGGGGTTCTGTATTTTATTTTTTCTTGATATATAATAAACTCTTAATCCACATAGTTAATATTTGCATTGAAGCAAATAGCTTCTCTTATGCTTTCTAGTCTTTGTTCTAGTTGCTTTGGCTGGAATATCACACATTTGATTCTCCCTTCATATTTTCTTTTTTCCTCTTGGTATGTTTTAATTCTGGAAAAATTGCGTACGTTATTCTTTTTTCATGTTAATTTTTCACATGGTTGGAAAATCAGTCTTGTTTTTGATAATTCCATAAAAATTGTATTTCCTATGGATAACATAAAAATTTACCATATAATTCCTTGTTACATTGAAAAGGAGCTAAAAACTACATAAAAACAATAATTTTATAAATAAGACCAGCAGGACTTAAGAGTGAAGAAGTTATTTACATGTCCCACAATCTACTATCTTCTGCTTTGGTTCTGACCACAAACACAGAAATCCAGAAGTCAATCACCGAGGAAAGTAAGGGTCTGGTTATTTATTACTTTCTTCTCTTGTTCTTTGTTTTAAATCATCAATATTTAATACATTTTTAGTTGATGAAAAAGCATGGCATCATGATGGCTACTCCAAATACACATTATGCATGAAAGAATGAAGTGAATGTTGTATAATAGCTATATCACATTTTTTCTTAAATTCTTTCCACATAACACAACTTATCCTGAATAAATATTTTTAAGAGGTTCCCAAAATTCATTTTCCTCCACATTGGAAAATATAATCTCAATTATATCAAAAAGCCAGGAAACTCAGATGACTCAGGCTGAAGTCACAATTAATCTTTCATATTCTCAGCAATTGGCTCTGTATTCTATCTCTAACATTTATTAACAAAATAAGAAAAATAGAGAAAGGCATGGTTTAAAAAATGCTTTGTTTTTCACTGAAGAATTTTAGCTATAAATGTGCCAATTCAGTCCCATCGGAAGGAAATTAGCCATATAAGGTTCCATTAGGGAGATTCCATATCTTTTAAACATTTTAGTTGGAACTTGGACAAAGAACTCTTTCTTAGTCTTCAGTATATGGACCTAGACAACCTGGCATATGATATAGTTATCCTGAAATTGTTTCTTTTTTCTGGGACATCAGGCAACTATCCATTGGCTCAAGTTAATGATCATCCTGGATAAATCTTTGTACAGCAAAGAAAGGAAATGAATTACAGATAACCCAATCTCTCTCTCTCCCCCCCACCCCCAACCCCTATAGATGGATAAATGGATAGATGATAGATAGATAGATAGATAGAGATATAATCTCCAAAAACATATTTTAAGATATCAATAATTGAAAATTACCCTAAGAATCATTAAAAGTGCAAATAATATTATAAATGAAGTTTATGCCACTTAAAATTATTTAAAGAATTTTTAGTAATTTATAAACTAAAGCTTATAAAAAGCAGTACCCAAATTTACCTTTTTTTCCCTTTCTTTTACTTTAAAAACAAGGATTGGCTTAGATATTTGGCTTTTTTTCTCAAATATGTTCCTCAGAAAATGACCCTATAACATAACTTGGTTTGCTTTGCTGAAGAAAATACTGTTTTACTGAAAACGATTATTTGATTCTTATAATTGCTGGAAAATAAATTTGAATTATATGCAAAGATATTTTGGACTATTTCAAAATATTTTAACATCATTCCCAGCTTCTTATTTAAATGGTTATGATTCACAGAATAAACATTCATTCAAACATGTTTCAAGATCATTATTTGTCCATTCCCCCAGATACTCTACATCAAAATTTTCTTTGCACTCATGATTTACCACAGTCTTACTTATCGACTTTTTCACAATAAAACATTGCTGTTGCCAAGAATTTGGATTAATGACTCTGTTTACCTTGCTAGTAATGGAAAATGTTAAATGAGGGTAAAATTTTAAGCTTGGAGATCTGACTAGTGCTGCAGAAGTAATTGAACTTTGCTTTGTCTGAAAAGGATTCAGTGCAGTTCTGTCTTATACAATACTTTGCTAGTCAATGTCAATATATGTATTTTGTATCAGCATGACTATTTTTATCCTATCTTGTGGCATTAATTCTATATTCTGGGGGGTACACAATGCAAAATGAAGTATTTCTTTAGATATTATCACAATTTGAACCTATTCTGACATGCTGAGCTCTCACTAATATGTACGACAAATAGGGAGGGACTGAGAGTATATTAAGTTTGCATGGTACCTAAAAATAAAAGCGCCCTCCTATAGCTGGATTGATTAAGGCCAGGCTGTTATGAAAGTGAGCAATGTCCAAAGGCATGAAAGTTCAGACATGGTCCTGGAAATTTGGTACATAAGAAAAGGATTTAATAGTCAATAATCATTTTCAGATTAGAGAAGACCAGTCAGTGGTAAGTTTTTCAAGGATTCAGTTCCTGGGAGTGATAGTTTTCTTTCCAGTTAAGTGGTTTTAGGACAGGGTTTTATTCCTAACATATCTTTGAGGGGTCAGGTAGAAAGTTTGAAGGCAAATAGTAATCATATTGATGTGGCCATTCTGTTCCTGAGGGAAGGAAAGAGAGGGAACAAGAGGAAAGGAATGTCTGGGGAGACTTGAAAAGCTAAATGGAAGGCTTCATAGGTAACAAGTGGTTACTCAAGATATCAGGTTTATGGAAAAGAAAGACTAACTCTAGGCCATACTCTCTAGTTGATCAGTGTCTGCTAATTTCCTTTTGTCCTGCTCGGATCTGACTCAAAAACTAAGAAAGACTAATAAGGTAATGGCTGATTTGACCATTTTCAACTATAATGAATCCAGGAAGTCAGGGAGAAAAAGTCAATAAAAATACTCCATCTATTCTTGTGTTATTTCATTAGACGTGGGAACATTGTGTTATTTCATTAGGGGTTTAAAGAACAGCTACAATATATTTTATACACAACATGTTTGTGGGTTTGGTAAAATTTAATAAATTGTGAGATAACTAAATTTTCAGTGTTTGAATTTATACCCTGCTATAAAAAATAGATTATATAGGAAAGAAAGTTTTACTATAAAGTGTTGGTTTTTTAAATTTTTATTATTACTTTTTGATCTCCAAGTACTACTAACTTTTTGTAGTATCTGCCATCCCTAAAAACAATTTCCCTGAAAGCCTGGTGGTGTGTTTTTTGTTTTTTGTGTTTTTTTTGAGGGAGGAGTTGTTTTATTTTGCTTTGTTTTCAACTCTCTATACTTATCAGCAAGCACTGGTTCGGATATGTATTGAATCAACAATACTGCATTATACCCTTGGAGTGGGTTAGAATGATGGAATTCCTTGACATTGGTAAAATTCATGTGTCTGTGTTAAATTTATGGTTAAAGTACTTCCTTGCATATGCATACATATCCACTTTTATTAGCATCTATGCTTTCAGTATAATACTTACAATTTCTTTCTTTATCCCTATAATGTATTTTGCAAATTGAAGAGATTTATGTTTTGCTCTTAAGCTGCTTCTCTCACTTATTTGTTCTAAGGCCCAACTAATTTCAAAAAGTGAATTTGAGAACATAATTATTACCTCTTTTCTATATTCATTGTTATTGTTCACAAATAAATAAATAGAAAAATAGACCCAGAAGTTCCACCTCTGGGTATTTATCAGAAGAAAACAAAAACAATAGTTTGATAAAATGCTTGCACCCTTATGTTAATTTTAGCATTGGTTACAATAGCCAAGATATGGAAGCAACTTAGGCACCCATCAATAGATGAATGGATAAACAAGGTGCACTACATATATACAATAGAATATTACTCAGTCATAAAAATGAATGGCATTTTGACATTTGTGACAACATGCATGGGGCTAGAGAGTGTTGTGTTAAGTGAAATAAGTCAGACAGAGAAAGACAAATATGATATGGTTTCATTTATATGTAGAATCTAAAAAAAAACAAAACAAACAAACAACCTCATAGATAGAACAAATTGATGGTTACCAGAGGGAAGCAGGGGGGAGGGGTGGAAAAGAGGAAAGGAATTAATAAGTACACACTTTCAGTTACAAAATAAGTCAGAGGGATATAATGTACAATATAGGGAACAGAGTCAATCACATTATAATAACTGTGTGGTGAGAAATTGCTACTGGTTTTATCATGGTGATCACTTTGTACAGTATATAAATATTGAATCACTATATTGTAGATCTGAAACTAATAAAATGCTGTATGTCAACATAAGTAAGAATAAATTAAAAAAAAAAACAAATAGATGAGTAGTTCGATGGAAACTATCTGTGTCTCACATTAGAAATATATTATTTTCCTCATCTCAAAAAATAGAGTATGCAGTAGTTTTATATCAAATAATCTTTGTTCTGGGAGGGGTGCTAGGTTCTGGGAATACCAAGAATAGTTAAGACTCAGTTTCTACCCTCAAAGGACTTAAAGTCCAGCAGGCAAGACAGAATTTTAAAAAGCAAAAACTTATACAATCAGGTAAGGACTAAAATAGGGTGTTAAAAAGAATTAGGAAAGAATTGATTTATTCTATCACCTCATGTTTGATACCTTCTGTTAGTTTTTGTTTTGTGACTAGGTCATTTGTGATTAAAATCTATTAGTCAATAACAATAAAATAAGAAGAAAAACTATGTTTGCTATGCAAACAATACTTGTTTGATTTGCTTTGCCAAGTTCTAGATAACTTATATTTTTAAATAAAAGCAGTTTACATGATACTTTTCTTATTTCTTTAAGAAATTAAGTTATATAGGCCATGGCTGGTGTAGCTCAGTGGATTGAGCATGGGCTGTGAACCAAAGGGTCACTGGTTCAATTCCCAGTGACAGCACATGCCTGGGTTGTGGGCCAGGTCCCCAGGAAGGAACAGGTGAGAAGCAAACACACATTGATGTTTCTCTCCCTCCCTTTCCCCCTTTCTAAAAATAAATAAATAAAATCTTTTAAAAAAAGAAATTAAGTTATATGTTTCTAACCACTTTGTTGTACACCTGAAGCTGATATAATATTGTATGTCAGATGTAATTTTTAAAAATATTTTTTAAATACTTTTAAAAAAGAATTTATCAGGACTGAATAACTAAAAATTATCATCAGGACTGGAGTAGAAAAGTTGATAAATCCTTATAATACTAAGCTTCTGTTGTAATTACTGCACAACATGTGAGAAGTTTAAAAGTAAATGTATTGAAGTTCTCAGTTAAGTGACTTAATAAATGTATATCACACACTTTGTTAAGAGAAGCGCTAAATACCCACTCTTCTTGCTTCAGTAGCATTTTACTACCTGCCCGCACATAAAAATACTGAAAAAAAATTCTTCTGAGACTTTCTTTTACCTCTTACTTATGAAACCACAGAAAAATCAGTCACTTATCTAGCTGATAGAATTAATAAAAGGGGTGCTGAGATTGCATCACTCATCTCTGTCACTCATTTTCTCTCATTTTTGAGACTCATCTCTTGTACTAGTCTCCCTTAAGGAACATAGGACCTTTCTGTTCCTACCCCCCATGCAGGAAGCAACAGAATATGATCTATGTGTGTGAAGTTGTAGTTGTATGATTTCACTGCCTGAGATAAATGTGTTGGGTATAATTAGGAAAACAACTTTGGCCTTCATTCATATTGTGTTTCCATATGTCAATTCAGCTTTCTTTCCCCTATATTTCTCCCATGTCTCTATCATAATTGGTTCTGAATTCAGAAGGGAGTAAGTTGCGATTTATCATCTACCCACCAATACACTTTTATGTGAAAAAAAATACGCTGAACACTGAAGTGGATACACAGGTTAATTCAATCTCTGTCTTCGAAAAGTTTTTGATCTAAATAGGGATAAGATTGTGTCTTTGCCTGTTGTTCCTCTTTCATTCATCATGTTGTTTAGGATGTGTCTTCTGTAAGTGAGTCTATTTGGTCTTGGCGGACATGGGTCATATCCTAGTTTTAGTAAAACATGAAGCTGAAAAGACCCTGGGTCCCCCATGACTGAAAAAGTCCCCTTTCTTATCTAAACGCTGCTCATATCTGAGCTTTTCAATGATAAAACTTTACATTTCTGTCTCTGTAAAGCACAATTTCTATGATTTTTTGTTATACACATCTAAACTGACCTTTAGAGAATCATTTATGGAGATATTTTGAGGTTGATGACATAGGAGGTAAAACAGAATGATGAGTAGGAACTATATATGATACTAGGTTGCTGGGAGTAGAGTGTTTTAGATTAAGGGACACACATGCTAGAAAGTGAAGTGGCTATTCAAAATTTTTAAAAAATCATCTATTTTTCAGCGAGCAGAGAGTACATGAAAGGAGACAAAGACTGGAGGACCTTGAGTCAGCTTAAAAAATAAATAATTCAGTAAACAGAGACTGTTTTAGACTTTTGAACAAGGAAAGACCTAATTATTCTGCAATTTAGGAAGATAAATATGGCCCTGGTCAGGTAGGTCAGTTGGTTAGAGTGTGGTCCCAATATGCCAAGGTTGTGAATTTATCCCCAATCAGGGCACATACAACAATCAACCAATGAATGCATAAATATGTGGAACAATAAATTGATGCCTCTTTCTCTTCAATCAGTAAAAAAAAATAGATAAATATGAAGGCAATTAGGGGATGGGTGGGAAAGGGAGACTGGGCATAAGTGTGATGAACAGTCAGGGGTGGCTGCATAACTCTGTAACCATACCAAATATCACCAACTTGTATTACTTTAAAAGAGTACATTTTATGGTACGTGAATTATATATCATTAAAACTTTTATTTATCTATTTTTAAAAGATTTTATTTATTTATTTTAGACAGAGAGGAAGAGAAGGAGAAAGAGAGGGAGAGAAACATCAATGTGTGGTTGCCTCTCACACACCTCCACCAGGGACATGGCCTGCAACCCAGACATGTGCACTGACTGGAAATTAAACCCATGACCCTTAGTTCACAGGCTGGTGCTCAATCCACCCAGCCACCCCAGCCAGTGCTACAGCTGTTATTTAAAGAAAAACAGGGAGTGATAGACTACACAACAAGAAGAGGGCTCCAATTTAGGGACTGGCAGTGAGAGAGAAAGGTAGAGACATGTGACATTGTCAAATGTCTTGAAAGGGTTGTGTAATCAAAAGTCTCCAATCCTTACATTTACCACTCCTTATCTCATTACAATTTTCTTCTATCATGCCAATGTTGTTTAAGTTGTTATTGATAAAATATTTTTACTCAATGATCTCCTCTCTGTTGCAAAATGTAAAGCTTTCTATAGCATTTAACCTTACTGAACACAACACTAATTTAAACTCTGCCAGTAACCTAGAACATAATCTCCCCTAGGTTTGTCACTAACACTTTTAGCCTTTATTTATCAGATTCTTGAATAATTACAGAGAGAGAGTGAGAGACCACACTATTGTGGGTGCTATCAAGTTTGAAGTCTGTGGGCAAATAAGTTACTGGAGACTCAAAAAAGAGTTAAAGAGTTGATATTTAGCTTGAGTCTGAAGGCAATCTGGAAGTAGAATTCAATCTATTTTCTCTTAATTCCTTCAACTGAATAAATGAGGCCAGCCCATATCATGGAGAATAATCTTCTATTCTGAAAGCCTACTGATTTAAATGCTAATCTTATCTAAAAAATACCTTCACAGAGTTATTTATCTATATTGGTGTTTGACCAAAAATTGGAGTTTCATGGACCGGCCAAGTTGACACATGAAATTACCCATCCCAGATTCCTTTAATAAATATCTTTTGCCCATCTATCAAAGCTAACTCTCTTCTAGTTCTTACTCCTTGGTTCTCTTTGGTACCAAAATAGTATTTACCTTTTATTCAGAAATAACTTGCACATCGACCACTTTTATTCGGCAATCACTTATATAGTCACATATCTGCTATATTAAAGTTGATTTATTTGCTGTCTGCACTGAAGGAAGAGATGAAATTAAGGTGTTGATAATATTGTTATGAAGAAGTGAAGAGGTTCAATGGCAAAATTATAGCCGTATTTGGACTATAGAAGGATAAGAACAGCCATAACCTGTAATAAGGAGACAGAGTAAAGGCTGATGGGTCAGGCGGTAAGGTCAATAGAACCAGCAGACTATATCGTCTCTGAGAAAAAAATGAATCAGGAGTCACAGAGAAGATGAAAACTGAAGAAAAGTTGAGTGACTAAAGATAATTGGGGATCTTATTGGAGGCAGGCATGGATTCATTAAAATAGAGACATGTAGGGGGAAATGACTTTAGAATTAAACAAAAAGAAAACTCCAACAGCAGTCACGAGAGGAAGACCATCTGGATGGTGTTTGGAGCATATACAAGCTGTCAAGCCACCTTGCTTATAAGCTATATGAACTTGAGCAAACTAACGAGCAGTCATACCTCAGTTTCCTCATCAATTATATAAAAATATTAAAATGAGGATATATATATATATTAAGTACATGTGATTTGCACAAATACATGTTAAAATTTGTAGTAAATATTTAATAAAATAGGATACATTAATTGCTTAACACGTAGTGGAGACTGGCCTAGTCTATTGGCCATTTGAGACGATGAAGTTTCTTAAACAGCCACTTTCTCCCCAGAACTACAAATGAAGTTCCCCCACACTGTCCCTATCCTCTCTGTCACTGAAGCTAAAACAACCAGTTAAATATTTTAGTAGTCATGGAGATATGTTTCAGGTGAAAAAAAAAATCCTGTGTACTCTGTGGGGTGAAGGCAGGACCTTCTCTCACCCACAATATTGTGCTTGTCTCAGTCTTCGATGTATCAAATTGGGCTAGTTTATATGTATTTCTCAGATCAGGCTCGACAACATATGGTAGGGGTCGAGTATATTGATTGGACACCCTACAATAGGATTTCTTAATCTGAAAACTATTGACAGTTTGGTTTCCACAGTTCTTTCCTGGTAAATGGGGGCTATCCTATGCATTGTAAGAGGTTTAGCAGCTTCCCTGCCTTTACTAACTAGATCTGAGTAGCAACTTTTTGAATGTGGTAACCTAAAACATCTCCAGACTCTGCCAAATGTCTCTGAGTACAACAGTAAAATCTCTCCCTCAGTTCAAAATCACTGCCCTGCAACCATTCCAATGCAGTGTGAAACTATTCCTTGTATGGTTCAATTTTATGGGTGCTTATATGTATGTGTGTAATGAGTAGAAATGTTTTTTCCTTTGGTTTGTTCCGAGGATTGCTGTGTCTTTCTCAATGACTAGTCTGGGTAATTATTAAGGTCATTAATCTATAGCTAGTCATAGAGATCATGGGACTGTCTTTCTGTTTGTAAACCGTTTTTATTAGAAAAAACAAATTAAGGTTTTGGATTGCATGAATACTCTCTTGTGTTGCAATCAACAACACTGTAAATAATCCTTTAGTGGCATTCCCAGAATCATTTATACTGTCATCTAATGGTAATTGCCAGAATTACAGGAAACTCTTTTTAGGGAACCTCTGGCTATGGCAGGACCAAAAAATCCTATTGTGTTTTTTGATGATAAATATCACACTCTGTGATAGTTCCGTAATAGAACACTGAAGGTTTTGTAAGTCCTTTACAGAAGTGGCAGAGGATGCCCCAAAAGTTCACAATCCTCTGGCGCAGTGCCTCTCCTAAATTAAGCCTTTTCCCACAACCATCAGCTTCTCCATACCTCTCAAAACACTTCAGAAATTTTTTATAAAATTATTTTCAAGAAAACAACATCTAATGCAGGAGAATCCCAACTCCCTCATTTTAAATACTTTATTTTAGGAGTTTTGAAATTTAAAATCTAGATTCTTACAGAGATTGGATATTAATTCTTTCAAAATAATTAAAACCCATCAAAAACTAAAAGAGTATAAATAATTAATTTGCTTTCTTTCATACTTTTGTTTAAGGTAAATTCAAAACCTCACTACCGCTAAAATGGGAGCAGGGTTACATTTGCTCTTTAATAACGTGAGAACATGCAGTCATTCCATTACCCTGATTAAAAACCCTTCTCTGACTATTCTTCATTGTCCAGATAAAACCCATACACCTTTCATGGGCTTTCTGTGGCATACACGTGTTTGCACATCACCGGTTACCATATGCCCTTACGCTCTATGCTCAAACCACCTACTCTGTGAGGTTTCCTTAAACTCCTCTGCTTCTCATGCTTCAGTGGCTTCCCAGTTTATTTCCCCCCTCTCTTCTTCATGAAACTAACACTTGACACGGATTCATGACTCAGCTAAAGTACAGGTTATTCTGGTTCAATTAAACCTTGCATCCAGCATGGATACAGGTTGGGCAGCCCCAACACTGTGTCTAGCAGACCTCCCACTACAGGGAGCATGCTTGATCAAGAACCCAGCTGCTGTGCTCTGATATCCATGGCTGCATTTGTGACATGACTACACCTCTCATAGGCCATGTCTAGTCAAAACTGAGTGTGGCAAGGCTTAGGCAGACCCATCCTGGGAGCTATAGAATCCTTCAGGTTCTGGCTTTGCCTCAAGGACTCCTCTGAATTGCTGGACCTTCCTTAGACTACACAGAAGCGCCGGAAACTTTCTCCCCTCTTACCTTCCTTTCTCCTTCACTCAGAGTCAGATTTGTATCCTGGTTTGACAGCTTCTCAACCTTTTCAACTTCCTCCCTATGTTTCCTAACAAACATACCTACCCAAAAGTTCTTTGTATGTTTAATCATACCTTAATATCTTCTCAGAGGACCCAGAACACCACATGCATAGTTCTACGCATATCTCTGGGCACCAGTATGATGCATTGTACTTGCACATTTACTAATTGATCTTCTATACTAGATTGACATCTCTTTGCCACTTGGGAATACTAGATTGACATCTCTTTTCCTCTGTCCTCAGTACAATATTTAGTTAAGCATTCAATACCCATTTGTCAAGTGAAAGACTAAATTAATTTACTGAGCTTACAATCCTACAAGTGAATATGACTAAATCCATTTTTAAAATTGACTTACTATTGCAAGGCATTCTGGTTGCTATAGGATACAGAAAGCTATTATGATAGTTCCCCATTTTATAGCTTATAATTTTAGATCTGGAGATAGAAAAATATAAATATATTATGCTCATATAAAGACACGTGCACATGTGTGTGTGAAAGAGAAAACAGAATTCATTGTAAGTTGTGAAAGTGGTTTAGGCTTCACGGGCAATAATATTTCACTTGACAACAGATTGTGTGATCAGGTAAAGGAATTTTTATATAGTAGGCAAGGAGAAAGATAAGAATAAATCTTGAAGATGGAAGTGCTCATGGATTCTTTGGGCATGAATATAGTGTTTGTTAGTAATGTTAATATAGAGGGATAAAACTGGAAAACTGTAAATGTTGAGCTAAGAAGTTATTTTTATCTATTTTTGTTTATTTCTTCCATTTTCTGTACCCTAGCCACTCACTAGTCTTCTTTTTTCTTAATTGATTGATTTTTAGAGAGAGATGAAAAGAAAGAGAGAAAGAGAGACATCAATTTGTTGTTCCAATGATTTATTCATTCATTGGTTGCTTTTTGTATGTTCCCTGACCAGGGATTGAACCTACAATCTTGGTGTATCAGGACAATGCTCTAACCAACTGAGCTACTTGGGCTTCCATACCAGTCTTTTTGGTGTTCTAAAAACTTTAAGCCTGCTCAGGGCCTTTTTACTTGCTTAGTATCATTATTTTTCTCTACTTTTAATTTTTTTTTTAATTCAAGTACCACTTTCTCAGTGTCTTCTTCTTGGCCATTCTACCTAAGGGTCCAACCCAGTTCAATATCTTCCTCATCCTCTCTTAGCCCCATCACTAACATTCTATAATATTAAATTTACTTAATATCATTTTAGCTCCCCCTTAATATCATTTCTTTTTTATTTCTTATAATATATGCTCAATAGAAACAAAATTTTGTGGGTGTTTTTTTGTTCACCATTATATTTTTACTGTCTTAATGGTAACTAGTACATACTAGACATTAAGGGAATATTTTCCAAATGAATGAGAATTAAGGAATTGCTGAAGATTCCTAAATTATGATAGAGATAGTATGTACAGTATTATGAAGCAATGGCTGAAAAATTCATGCAGTTAAAATTAGCAGAAGTTACTTGGGGTGGAAAGGATAATGGGAGCCAAAGAGGAAAGTAGAAAAGCTGGCAAGGGCTGCCACTATAGTAGAGGTTATGTTTATAAAAATGATGGCTCTCAAATTGAGACCACTATTGTAATCATCACCCAGGAATTTGCTGAAAGTGCAAATCATCTGGCTCTACCTCAGAACTACTAGGTCAGAAACAGTGGGAATGGGATCTAGCAACCAACATTTTAACAAGCTCCCCAGGGATTTTTGTGGATACTAAAGTTTGAGAACTGCTGATATAAGGGAAAGGGGTAATATAAGTAACTGGATACAGTAGGTAGAAAAAAATGAAAGATATTGTTGAAGATTATTTATTAAAATTTAGGAGAGCCTTGACATACAAAAGAAAGGTTGTTCCATTGAAAGGAATAGGAAAATCCAGAAGAATAATTTGAAGGTGAAAATAGATTAAAAATTTAAATCATGCTATCATCAGCCTACTTGTTATCTATCTATCCATCTACACACATATTTATCTGTTAAAAATATTTTGTATTATACAAATTTTTCCAATTAAATGCATGTATCTAACCTGTTTGTTGAAAACCAAGGTGACAAATGATGCAGAGAAAAGTATTTGGATACTTCAGGGACCTCCTGGCATCAATCTCCGCAAATTTAGTGATGTTTAAAAATATCTGCAGCCTCTTACCAGCACTTGTCACAGATCCATGAACTTCATAAAATATTTGGTGTTATATTAGATGTAAAATTTTAAGTTGTAGAGATGAGAAAGATAGCCATAAAGAATGTCTAAGCTGAGATATCTAGCATAATATCTAAGTGCTGATATTTCCTGTAACAATAGTTGATTAAGTTGATTAAGGGAACTAAAGTGAAGTAAGTCTTAACACATATTTAAGGAAAAAGGGATACAAGTAGAAAAGTCTGTTGCAGTTTCCATTATGCACTAAAGCTAAGCGAAGAAAACAAAGAAGACCCCACTGGTATTTCTTCCAAGCTTAAGGATATTGTCAAAAAATGTCTCTGGAAATTTGAGATTCCACAAGCTCAAGATTGTTTTCCATTAGGAAATCAGCCGAAACAAAAGAAAAAGAAAAAGAAAAAAAAGTCTTTCTGTACTCTGAGTTCAATCATTATTTCCTCTATGATTTTTCTGAAACTAAAACAATTCTTCAAACCTTAAGCCTCAGTAAAATCTTGTCGTCTTATCTTGACTCACAATTTCTATAGATGTACATAATAACAGTGATTTTAGGGACTATTTTTTCCTAAATGTGCATGCTGTTAAATTACTGTGGAAATAATTTAATTCAAAAGCAGTTACACTTAGAAAAGGCAGAGTGCTTTGCTGGCATGTTGTCAAAAGCCCACAGTCATAGCTGCTTCCTTCAAGTTCCACTGTATTCTCAGACTCCTCACTTGCTTTAATGGATACTGAAATTAAAATAAATAGACGTTTATTTGATGAGTGCTTGCTTGGAATTTTCAAATGAAAAGAACAGAAAAAATTCTTAGTTTTCATTTCCTCATCAACTATTTAAAATCTGTAGAGAATGAAATAGTTGAACATGGCTTTTTTATTGCAAAACTGAACCATTATTGTTTTTGGAATATTAGCTTTCCTTTAAATGAGTTTTCACACTGAGTGAAAAAGGAGCACTTCAATTGCGTTGATTTGTTCAACATGTGATTTCTGTACTCTCCGAAAATTGTGCTTACATTCTGGTTCCTTATTTTTCTTAAAGCATCAAGTATTCCAAAATGAAAGTTTTGCTTTTTTAGTACTTAAAGTATCAAGCACCAAAGCAAGTTGTACAAATTTTTAGCACAATATACCAAGTTATGGGGGAAAAGGTCAGAACAACATGTCTCAGCTCAAATGTATACACAATGTGCTAAGAACAAGTTACCCTATCCAAGGACAATTTGCAGTCATTCTATTTCCTTATATCATTTTTGAAACTCAGGCAAAAGGCCTTAATTATAGCTATATTGTTTCAGTAATGAGAAGGGAGATTTTAGAACAGAACAGATAAAATGCTTCTTCTCAGAGGTATCATCAGCCCTCATTGCTAAGAGACGACCAGTTTTTCTTTACCTACCAAAGGAAGTGAAGTCTTGGCCACTTATATTCTTCACAACTAATAATAATGTAAAACAAAAACATAATTATAACATATGAATGAAAACTTTCCCAATGAATTAAACAAAACTAGACATAAAAATAAATTTGCCATTCTTAGACATGAATAATTAAAATATTTTTAATTTTTTAAACTTTTACTTTTCCTATATTTATTATCTAATAATCCCTAAACTTTATCGAGTGTTTCTTTTACATTAGGGTATGTACTAAGAGCATAATGTAGAAAATCATTCTTAATATACAAAATTACTTAATTCTTTTTTCTTTAATTTTTATTTTAGTTGTTGATCTTGTACAGTTTTATGTCTTTTACTCCCACCCTAGCCCACCACCTCGGCCTTTCCCACATCCCTCGAATTTTCGCCCCCCATAGTTTTTGTCCATGTGACCCTTATACTTGTTCCTGTAAACCCTCCCCCTTTTCCCCTGAAATTCCCTCCCATCTTCCCTCTGGTGACTGTCAGCCTGTAGATACTATTATGATGGCTATTTTACGGATTAGTTTTTACCTAAAATAATAGTTATTACATTACACATAGAAGTCTTGTTTAAGTGGAGATGGTCTATTTTCAGAATTCAACTCTTAATTACTTCATTGTATTTACCTACCTTACAAAGATATACAGAATTTTATAAAAACTTTTTTGAGTATGATAAAATGATATTAAATAAAAAGTATTAAATTACAAGAGAGCTAATAGGAGAAATACTAACTAGTTTTACATCATGCATTTCAAATTATAATAATAAATTAACATTTCTTCTGTAAAAAAATTATAATAATGTAATGAAAAAGCCTTCTTGGATCATGCTTCCCTCTATTGCCCTGAATATTACTCGTGATGAATGTGTTTACTGTAAACACATTTTCTGGTCAAAGGTCTTATCAGCAGGGATTCTGGAAATACATAGAGAATTCAGGAATGCACCCCCACTGTACTCTACTAGGCTAGTTATTTCCTGAGTTTATCGTGTGTGGTATCTTTCAGTACACAGTGTGTAAAGAGCACATCATCAAATGTTGTTGGTTTATGTGGAGTGGTTTCTTAGGCATCTACATCAGACTAAATACAGGGCTCTCTTACCTTACCTAGCTTGCAGGAAGAGATTTATGCTGCTAGAGGATCTGGAGTTACTCTAAGTCATTCAAACACTATTATTTGCAACTGTGCATTTGTTGGTGAGACATTGAAATAAGCAATTTTTCTAACTATGCTGACATCACAAGTTACAAAATTTGCTAGTAATTCTCCTATGTTGTAGCTTGACATTTGCCTTCTAAGCATACAGAAAAAGACCAATATTTATTATCATTAAATTTAAGAAGTTCGTACCAAAAGGAACTGAAAAAGGACAAGTATCAAGAATGTATAAATAATTCTTATAAATAAATAAGCTTCTTCATAAAAGTGACATTCATTAATTATAATATAATAAAAGTATACAAATGATAAAAAAGATTAATTTATGTAATTATTTTTTATAAAAATCTAGATAGCTCTTTGGTAACTGATAAACTAGTACTTAGAAGTGAATTATAATAAAAAAACATTTTTTATAAACCTGTAGATTTGATCAAAGAGCGAATCTGATGTACGAGGTCTGTCCAGACCTCAGAATAATGAGAACAGTTTGCAATGTCACTGTAACCTGGCAGCCAAGGAGAGTGGACTGGAATGAACATGTGTGAACAATGAAAACTTCACTGTACTAGTCAGTGGAGGCAGTAGATGCCATTGAGTGAGCATGTGTACTGTGTGGAGTTCGCACTCAAAATGACTGAGCAAGTAGTGATGTATCTGTATCAAATTTTTCATTAAGCTTCAACATTCCTCTGTGGAAACTATTCTGATGATTCAGAAGGCTGCAGCTATGGGCAATGAGTGATTGGCAGCTCCGTGACAACAACATGCCTGCTCATGCATCATGTCTCCTGCAGAGTTTTTTGGCGAAACCTCTGATCACCCAGGTGACTCAGCCCCTCTACAGCCCAGATTTGGCAATCTGCGACTTCTGGCTTTTCCCAAAATTGTAATCACCTTTTTAAGGGAACAGATTTCAGACCATCAATGAGATTTAGGAAAATATGACAGGGAAGCTGATGGTGATTGGGAAAACTGTGTGAGGTCCCAAGGTGTCTACTTTGAAGGGGCTGAGGCACCATTGTCCTATGTACAGTGTTTCTTGTATCTCTTCAATAAATGTCACTATTTTTCATATTACATGGCTGGATATCTTCTGGACAGACTTCAAGTATATTTATTAAAAATAAGAAAAAATGAGGAAGAACTTTATATTTTTAACATGAATTAATAGGAAAATACAATAATATATCACACAAAAATATTGTTGAAAACTCAGAAATTAATTCCACAAGGCAAAATAAAGTTGATTGATAAATTAAAAGAGCTACTTTTTGAAAAGAAAAGAAAATGAAAAGAAAGGAAAGAAAAGACATATCCTGACCCAGATGGTTTCAGTGCAGAATTCCACCAAAGGTTTAAAGAAGTAAAACAAATTCTACATAAACTCTTGTAGAAATATATTAAGGAGATCCCTTCCAAATTCATTCTATAGAGCTGATATAACCTAATACCAAAACTAGAATTAAGAACGAACAAATGGATTATTTCCTACTGTAGGAGACCATTCTGCATGGCATGGGCCTGGCTCCCACTCGGAGGTGAGCAGGACCCATGCACACAGATAGGTTCTCCATGGGGAATCAGGCCTACAGGGCCACTTTGAGACTTGCTTTTGTTAAAAACTCCCTTACCCTGAATTGCAGCAAACATTTTCTAGGAAGTAACTTCCTAAAATCCATGCTAAACCTTCAAAGGAAGAGAGTAACTGGTTCAACCACTTTTACCTTTTCATTTGCAAATATCCCTCTTCTGTGATGTGATTACTGGCATCCTCTCCTTTGTTTTTTGTAAAAGGTAACCACCTAAAGCAAACCTGTGCATGGTTAATAAGGACCTTCATGGAATGTGCCCAGTAAGACAACAAAAGTTCATTGAAGCAAGGGCCAAGGCTTTTGCTTCCCTTGAGAGAGAAGCTGCTCACCCTTTTTCTCCATAGGATTTCGTAGTCGGTCTGAATTTCTTTTGTTTCAGCTACAATGCCATGGACTCCATGAGCTGGGGTTCTTGACATCCTATGAATATAAACACAAAAATCCCCCAAAATACCAAATAATATTCAGACATATATAAAAAGAATTATACATCAGCCCTGGCTGGCGTAGCTCAGTGGATTGAGCGCAGGCTGCGAATCAAAGGGTCGCAGGTTCGATTCCCAATCAGGGCACATGCCTGGGTTGCAGGCCAGGTCCCCAGTGGGGGCCATGTGAGAGGCAACCACACATTGATGTTTCTCTCCCTCTCTTTCTCCCTCCCTTCCCCTCTCTAAAAATAAATAAATAAGAATCTTTAAAAAAAAAAAAAAAAAGAATTATACATGATAACCAAGTGAGATTTATTCCAGTGATCCAAACAAAGCTGGCACAATATTTGAAAATCAATAAATATAATTTACTTTTTTTATAATTGACTAAAGAAAAATTACATAATCACATCAATTGATTGTTGTAAATATTATATGAAAAAATAAATAAAAAGAATAGTTAAAAACAATTTTCAAAAAGAAGAATAAATTTCAAGGAATAAACCTACCTGAATTATAGACCTATTTTTTCTTTATTTATTTTAATTGTTGTTCTTGTACAGTTTTCTGTCTTCTACTCTCATCCCAGCCCACCACCCCAGCCCTCCTCACCACCCTCCCATTTCCACCTCCCCGCTAGTTTCTGTCCACATGTCTTTTATACTTGTTACTCTAATCCCTTCATCCTTTCCCCTAAAATTCCCTCCCCTCTCTCCTCTGCTGACTGTTAGCCTGTTCTCAATTTCAATGTCTTTGGTTACATTTTGCTTGTTTATTTTGTTGATTAGGTTCCTGTTAAAGGTGAGATCATATGGTATTTGTCTTTCACCGCCTGGCTTGTTTTGCTTAGCATAATGCTCTCCATTTCCATCCGCTGCTGTGAAGGGTAGGAGCTCCTTCTTTCTTTCTGCTGCATAGAATTCCATTGTGTAAATGTACCACAGATTTTTTGATCCATTCGTTTCCTTATGGCCACCTAGGTTGCTTCCAGCATCTGGATATTATAAATTGTGCTGCTATGAACATTGGGGTGCATAGGTTCTTTTGGATTGGTGTTTCAGGGTTCTTAGGATATAGTCCTAGCAGTGGAATTGCTGGGACAAAAATGTAGATACATTTTTAGTTTTTTTATTATTTTTTCTTTTTTTAAATATATTTTATTGATTATGCTATTACAGTTGTCCCATTTCTCCCCCATCATTCCCCTCCACCCTACCCACCCTCTCCCACCCACATTCCCCCCTTTAGTTCATGTCCATGGGTCATAAGTTTTCTAGCTTCTACATTTCCCATACTATTCTTGCCCTCCCCCTGTCTATTTTTTTCCCATTATCTATGCTACTCATTCTCTGTACCTTTTCCCCCTCTCTCCTCCTCCCATGCCCCTGTTGCTAACCCTCCATATGATCTCCATTTCTGTGGTTCTGTTCCTGTTCTAGCTGTTTGCTTAGTTTGCTTTTGTTTTAGGTGTGGTTCTTGATAGCTATGAGTTTGTTGTCTTTTCACTGTCATAGTTTTATCTTCTTTTTCTTAGATAAGTCCCTTTAACATTTCATAGAATAAGGGCTTGGTGATGATGAACTCCTTGAACTTGACCTTATCTGAGAAGCACTTTATCTTCCCTTCCATTCTAAATGACAGCTTTGCTGGATAGAGCAATTTTGGATGTAGGTCCCTGCTTTTCAAGATTTCAAATATTTCTTTCCAGCCCCTTCTTGCCTGTAAGGTCTCTTTTGAGAAATCAGCTGACAGTCTGGTGGGAACTCCCTTGTAGGTGACTGTCCCCTTATCCCTTGCTGCTTCTAGAATTCTCTGCTTCATTTTAATCTTGGCTAATGTAATTACAATGTGCCTTGGTGTGTTCCTCCTTGGGTCCAACTTCTTTGGGACTCTCTGAGCTTCCTGGACGTCCTGGTAGTCTATTTCCTTTGCCAGATGGGGGAAGTTCTCCTTTATTATTTGTTCAAATAAGTTTTCCACTCGTTGCTGTTCTTCTTCCCCTTCTGGGACCCCTATAATTCGGATGTTGGGACGTTTAAAGATGTCCCGGGGGTTCCTAAGCCTCTCCTCATTTTTTTGAATTCTTGTTTCTTCCTCGTCTTCTGTTTGGTTGTTAGTTTCTTCCTTCTGGTCCACTCCATTGATTTGAGTCCCAGTTTTCCTTCCATCTCTATCAGTTCCCCATGCATCTTCCTTCATTTCACGTATTGTAGCCTGCATTTTTTCATCTAGTTTGTGAGCAAAATCAACCAATTCTGTGAGCATTTTGATGACCAGTGCTTTGAACTGTGCATCTGACAGGTTGGCTATCTCTTCACTGCTTAGAGGAATTGGCTCTGGAGCTTTTATTTGTTTTCCGGTTTGAGCCATTTTTGATGGGGTTTTTTTGTTGTTGTTGTTTTGGTTTTAGTCTGGTCGCAGCTATTACGTATGAGGGGGTGGAGCCTTAGGTGTTCCTCAGGGCGGGGAGCCCCGTCGCTGGGTTGTGACGCTATAGGTGGGGGCGGGGTCTGAGAAGGAGCAATGGCGCCTGCTCTGCTCTCTCCCGGACTCCGGCCCTTTCCGCTGCTTCCCCTTCACCTGGATTATCTGCGCATGCGCGCGTGCTGTTACGTAGTGAAGAGTGGAGCCTCTTGAGCTCCCCAGTGCGGGACAGCCCAGTCGCTGGTTTCTGACGCTGTATGTGGGGGTGGGGCCTGAGAGGGAGCAATGGCGCCTGCTCCGCTCTCTCCTGGATTCAGTCCCCTCTGCCACTTCCCCTCCGCCTGGACTGTCTGCGCGCTCGAATGTGAGACCACCTGGTCAGTCAGCCAGCCGCCCTGTGTGGCCCCACCGGGCCTGCACAGCTGCCCCCCGTGCCCGGGGTCCGCCAGCCGCTGCCTGTGGGCCCGGGGACCACCAGCCGCTGCCTGTGCACCTGGGAACTGCCAGCTGCTGCTGCTTGCGTTCCTGGGTCCACACCTCAACTTTCTCCTTCCACGACTCCGCCCCTCTTACCGGTCTGGATGAATGGTTGTTGGACTTCCGTACAGTTCAGCTTTCTATAAGTTCTGGTTGTTTTCTTGTTTCCAAATATTTGCTGTCCTAATTTTGGTTGTGAGAGGAGGCACAGTGTGTCCGCCTACGCCTCCATCTTGGCCGGAAGTCCCATTTTTAGTTTTTTTAGAAAATTCCATACTGTTTTCCACAGTGTTTGTACCAGTCTGCAGTCCCATCAACAGTGCCCTTGGATCCCCTTTTCTCCACAACCTCTCCAACACTTGCTGTTTGTTGCTTTGTTTATGATGGCCATTCTGACTGGTGTCAAGTGGTATCTCATTGTGGTTTTAATTTGCATCTCTCTGATAGCTAGCAATATCGAGCATCTTTTCATGTGTCTCTGGATCCTCTGTATGTCCTCCTTGGAGAAGTGTCTGCCCCAGTCCTTTGCCCATTTTTTAATTGGGTTGCTTGTCTTCTTTAGAGTGGAGTCGTGTAAGTTCTTTGTATATTTTGGAGATTAAACCCTTGTCTGAGGTATCATTGGGAAATATGTTTTCCCACATAGTCAGTTCTCTTTTTATTTTAATACTGTTTTCTTCGGACGTGCAGAAGCTTTTTATTTTGATGAGATCCCATTTGCTTATTCTTTTCTTTATGTCCCTTGCTTTAGGGGACATATTAGTAAAAATGTTGCTGCGTGGAATATCTGAGATTTTCCTGCCTATGTTTTCCTCTAGGGCTTTAATGGTGTCACAGCTTATATTTAAATCTTTTATCCACCTTGAATTTATTTTTGTGTATGGTGTAAGTTGGTGTTCAAGTTTCATTTTCTTGCACGTAGCTGTCCAGTTCTCCCAACACCACTTGTTGAAGAGGCTATTTTTGCTCCATTTTATGTTGCTGCCCCCTTTGCCGAATATTAATTGACCATAGAGACTTGGGTTTATGTCTGGGCTCTCTGTTCTATTCCACTGGTCCACGTGCCTGTTTTTATGCTGGTACCAGGCTGTTTTGATTACAGTGGCCTTGTAATACAGTTTGGTATCAGATATTGTGATCCCTCCTACTTTGCTCTTCTTTCTCAAGTTTGCTGCAGCTATTCTAGGTCGTTTATGGTTCCATATAAATTTTTGAAGTGTTTGCTCTACGTCTGTGAAATATGCCATTGGTACTTTAATAGGTATTGCATTGAATCTGTAAATTGCTTTGGGAAATATGGACATTTTGATGATGTTAATTCTTCTGATCCATGAACACGGGATGTGTTTCCATTTGTTTGTGTCTTCCTTGATTTCCTTCTTTATTGTTGTATAGTTTTCTGCATCCAGGTCTTTTACCTCCTTGGTTAGGTTTATTCCTAGGTATTTCATTTTTATTTTTGCTATATCGAATGGGATTTTTTTCTTGATTTCAGCATCTGTTGTTTCATTGTTGGTATACAAAAATGCCTTTGATTTCTGGATATTGACTTTGTATCTGGCTGTTTGGCCAAATTCATTTATTAGGTTGAGCAGTTTTTTGGCCAAGTCTATAGGATTTTCTATGTACACTATCATGTCATCTGCAAACAATGATAGTTTTGTTTCCTCCTTTCCGAGTTGGATGCCTTTTATTTCCTTTCCTTGTCTAATTGCTGTGGCTAAGACTTCCAATACTATATTGAATAGAAGTGGCAAAAGTGGACAACCTTGTCTTGTTCCTGATCTTAGTGGAAAAGATTTTAGTTTTTGCCCATTGAGTATGATGCTGGCTGTAGGTTTCTCATATATGGCCTTTATTATGTTGAGGAATGCTCCCTCTATTCCCACTTTGCTGAGTGTTTTTATCATAAATGGGTGTTGTACCTTATCAAATGCTTTTTCCACATCTATTGATATGATCATGTGATTTTTGTTTTTGCTTTTGTTTATGTGATGAATTACATTTACTGATTTGTGAATGTTGAACCATCCTTGCATCCCTGGGATGAATCCCACTTGGTCATGGTGTATGACCTTTTTAATGTATTGTTGGATGTGGTTTGCCAATATTTTGTTCAGGATTTTAGCATCTATGTTCATCAGCGATATTGGCCTGAAGTTCTCCTTCTTTGTTGTGTCTTTGTCTGGTTTTGGGATTAGGGTGATACTGGCTTCATAAAAAGAGTTTGGGAATCTTCCATCATTTTGGATTTTTTCGAATAGTCTGTGAATAGGGGTTAGTTCTTCCTTAAATGTTTTGTAGAATTCTCCTGCGAAACCATCTGGTCCAGGGCTTTGGTGTGTCGGGAGTTTTTTGATTACTGCTTCAATTTAATCAGCTGTTGTTGGTCTGTTCAGGCTTTCTGCTTCTTTTTCATTGAGTTTTGGAAATTATATTTTTCCAGAAACTTTTCCATTTCACCTAGGTTTTCAAATTTCTTGGCATACAGTTCTTCATAGTAATTTCTTACAATCCTTTGTATTTCTACAGTGTCAGTTGTAATCTCTCCTCTTTCATTTCTGATTGTGTTTATTTGAGTCTTCTCTTTTTTTTCTTGATGAGCCTGCTTAAAGGCTTGTCGATTTTGTTGATCTTTTCAAAGAACCAGCTCCTGGATTCATTGATCTTTAGGATTGTGCTTTTAGTCTCTATGTCATTTAATTCTGCTCTGATCTTGGTTATTTCCTTTCTTCTACTTGCTCTGGGCTGTCTTTGTTGTTGATCCTTAAGTTCTTGTAGGCGTAGGTATAGGTTGTTTGTTTTAGATGTTTCTATCTTTTATAGGTAGGCCTGTATCACTATAAACTTTCCTCTGAGGACTGCCTTTGCTGTGTCCCATAAGTTATGGGTTGATGTGAGTTTGTTATCATTTGTTTCCAGAAACTTTTTGATTTCCTCCCTAATTTCATTCTTGCTCCATTCATTGTTTAATAGCATACTATTCAATCTCCATGATTTTGAGGGTTTTGGGTTTTTCCCCTTGGGGTTGGTTTCTAGTTTCAGTCCCTTGTGGTCACAGAAAATGCTTGGTATGATTTCAATTTTCTTGAATTTGTTGAGGCTTGTTTTGTGTCCTATCATGTGGTCTATCTTTGATAATGTTCCATGTGCATTTGAAAAGAATGTGTATTTAGTTTCTTTGGGATGAAGGTCTCTATATATATCATTTAAGTCCATTTCCTTTAGAGTGTTGCTTAATACTACAATATCTTTGTTGATATTTTGTTTGGAAGATCTGTCCATTTTTGACAGTGGGGTGTTAAAATCCCCTACTATAATTGTGTTGTTGTCAATATCTTTCTTGAAGTCCTCTAAGATTTTCGTGATGTATTTAGGTACTCCTATGTTGGATGCATATATATTGACAATTTATATGTCTTCTTGGTGGATTTTTCTTTTGAGTATTATGAAGTGACCTTCCGGTTCTCTGTTTATGGCTCTTCTTTTGAAGTCTATTTTATCTGATATGAGTACTGCTACCTCAGCCTTTTTTCCCATCCATTTGCTTAGAAAATTTGTTTCCAGCCCTTCACTTTGAGTCTGTGTATGTCTTTTGTCCTGAGGTGGGTCTCTTGTAGGCAGCATATGTGTGGGTCATGCTTTCTTATCCATTCACCTATTCTATGTCTTTTGATTGGAGCATTTAACCCATTTACATTTAAGGTTATTATTGATATGTATTTATTTATTGCCTTTTTCGTACCTGTGTTCCTCTCTCTCTTTCTCTCTCTGTCTTTTCCTTTCTTCCCTTAAAGTAGTCCCTTTAGTATCTCTTGCAGAATTGGTTTGGTAGAGGTGTATTCTTTTAGACTTCTTTTGTCTGGGAAATTCCTTATTTGGCCTTCTATCTTGATTGAAAGCCTTGCTGGATAAAGTAGTCTTGGTTGTAGGCCTTTGGTTCTCGTTGCTTGGACTATTTCTTCCCATTCTCTTCTGGCTTGGAGTGTTTCCATTGAGAAGTCAGCTGCTAACCTTATCGGGGTTCCCTTGTATGTTACTTACTTTTTTCCCTTGCTGCCTTTAAGATTCTCTTTTTGTCTTGGAATTTTGCCATTTTAATTATGATGTGTCTCGAAGTGGGCCTGTTTGGGTTCCTCTTGATTGGGACTCTCTGTGTTTCCTGGATTTGTGTCGCTTTTTCTCTCACCAAATTAGAGAAGTTTTCCATCATTACTTTTTCAAACAGGTTTTCTATCCCTTGCTCTTCTTCTTATCCTGGTATCCCTATTATATGGATATTGTTCTGTTTCATGTTGTCTTGCATTTCTCTTAATCCCTCTTCATTCTTTCTGAGCCTCTTTTCCTCATCTTGCTCATTCTGGGTGTTTTTTTCTATTTTGTCCTCCAACTCGTTGATCCGATCTTCTGCTTCATCGATTCTGCTTTTCATTCCTTCTACTGTGTTCTTCAGTTCAGAAATTGTATTCTTCATTTCCTCTTGGTCCTTGTTG
Organism: Glossophaga mutica; assembly: GCA_039655065.1. NCBI lineage: Eukaryota > Metazoa > Chordata > Mammalia > Chiroptera > Phyllostomidae > Glossophaga > Glossophaga mutica. The sequence goes on from CM077304.1 coordinate 85,386,524, forward strand.
ATAGTTTCTATTTCCTTTTTCATCTTGATATAGTTTTCAGTGAGTTCATCATAGCTTCCCTGTAGTTTCTGGTAGGTCATTGGAGCTCATGGAGCTTCCTGACAACCATTGGTTTGAACTCAGTATCTGATAGTTGAGTTGCCTCTGTTTCATTTAGCATTCTTTCTGGGGTTTCCTCCTTTCCTTTTATTTGGGGATTGTTTCTTTGTCTTCCCATTATTTGTAAGATTCTTGTTGTTAGTCTCAACTTCTTCAATTGATCTGATCTGGCTCCCTTGGTTTGTGGTTTGACCTTTTGTGGTAGAATACCTGTGAGATTCAGTGGTGGAATCTCCTTCGGATATCCTGTTGTTCACAACTTCCACTGTCTCATCTGCTGAGATACCCTCTTTTGGGGACCAACTCTGTTTTTTTTTCACAGTTCCAGGTTTGTTTGTTTGTTTGTTTGTCTCACTTGTGGGTATTTAAAAAGAGAAAAGAGGGAAAAAATGAAAGAAGAAAGAAGAAAAAAGAGGAAGGTAGAAGAGATAAAAAGGGAATAAAACAAAGAGGAAGAGAGGCAAAAGGAGTTGCGGAGTAAAAAAGAAGATAAAAATAATAATAAATATAAACAATTATATAAACAGACAGACACACAAACAAAAATATAAAAAGAAACAAACTAAACAAACCAAAAAAAGAAACCCAAACAACCAAAACAACAACAACAACAACAACAACAACAACAACAAAACACCAAACAAAAAGCTCTTGCTGTTTTCTAACTTGCTGAGCCAGTTTTTCTGTTCTTGCTGGGTGCCATGGCCAAAGGGTGATCGTATTGCTTTTCTCTGTGTTCAGTACTCAGTCATCATTGTGCTACTGTACTCTGAGTTAGTGTGGCGCCTCTCCCCACAGGGCTTCCGGCGTGTGTTCTCAGCCTCCTGGTGTGTGCGCACATCTCCGAGTTTCTGGGTGTGAGCTTGGGTCTCACGTCGCACGCAGTCGTCTGCGTTGGCTCCTGCGCAGCTTTCTGTGGTGGTTGGGGCCTAGGATCCTGCAGCCATCTTGCCCCCTGTGCAAATGGCCCTGAGCTGTCTGCGTTCACGTGTGTGTGCATTCACTGGCGACTATGGTCCCACAGCTCTCCAGTGGCCAGCACCTATGCTCTCACGCGTGCCTAAGAGCCTGCAACCATGTGCTTCCATGTGTGGGTGCCTATTTTCATGCAGCTATCTCAGTCCACACATGCCTACATCTGCAGTCGCTTGGCAACTGTGATCGCTCAGCTCCTGCGCAGTGGAGCAGTGATCTGGCTCAGCCCGCAGTCGAGGGGCAACCACTATTGCTGGGCTCGCAGTCCTGGTGGCGACCTGGATCGCTCAGCCCATTTCAGTGGTTGACCCAGCTCCCTCCCTAGATCCCTGGGGCAGGCCTGGCAAGCACCAGGCCAGGGCCTCAGCTGTCCTGGTCTCCTTGCTGATTGATCCCTGGGTTCCTATTGTTCTGAAGTACTCTGCTTACCGACTGGTTTTTCAATGTCCGCCACAATTTTCAATCTCTTATTCTCAAATATGCTACGTTATTGTTCCTTGTCTGCTCTGTTCTTCTGTATATCAGCCAGGTTTTTCTCCCATGTGTTGGAGGAAGTGAAATCTGCTCCCTCCTACAAGGCCGCCATCTTCCTTCCTCTAGACCTATTTATAACTATAGTGATTAGGAATATGTGAAACTTAGCATGGGGGTAGACACATAATCAATAGAACAGAATAAAGCACCAGAAATATACCCACAAAATATACTCAATTTAGTAAAGGCAAAAGTGTTAAAGCAATACAATGAAGAAGGATAGTCATTTTAATAAATGTTGACATCCATCAGCAAAAAAAAAAGCCACAACTTAGTTCTCATACTTTATGAAAAAATTACCTCAAATGGGTCATACATTTAAATGTTAAATGTACTTGGCTTTTAGACTTGACACTAAAAAGTTTAATCCGTATCAAAAAAAAAGCAATAATTTAGACTTGGTCAAAATTAAAAACTTTGTTCTGGGAAAGATTCTTTTAGTAGTATGAAAAAAAGACAAACCAAAGTGGAAAAAAAATATTTTTAAGCTACCTATCCAACAACTAGTATCTAGAATATATAAAGTCTCTCAAAATTTAACAGTCAAAATTTAAAAAAAAATTAGTAGAAAATGAACGAAAGACAGTAAGTGTTACTTGTCAAAGGGAATATAGAGATTTCACATACTGAAATGGCTCATTTAACAAAAGGATGGATACTTTCTGAGAAATGTGGCAAGTGATGTTTTCACTGTGCAAACATCATACAGTGCCCTTACACAAATCTAGGTGGTATTTTTACAGAACAGGCAGTTCTGTAGGTCCGTTTACACCAGCACCATCAGACATTGGAGTAATGCTTTGTGATAGCCATTAGGGTGCCTATGACATCACTAGGTAATAGAAATTTTTCAGCTCCGTTAAAATTTTATAGGACCACCTGGCTGGTGTAGCTCAGTGGATTGAGCGCGGGCCTGCGAACCAGAGGATCGCGGTTCGATTCCCAGTCAGGGCACATGCCTGGGTTGCAGGCCAGTTCCCAGCAGGGGACGCATGAGAGGCAACCGTACATTGATATTTCTCTCCCTCTCCCTCTCTCCTACCCTTCCCCTCTAAAGATAAATAAATAAAAAAATAAATCTTTAAAAAAAAAAAAAAATTTTATAGGACCAGATTCTATATTCTGTCTGTGGTTGAATGAATGGAATGTCACTATGTAGTACATGATTGTATAAATAAAAGGACACAGACAAGCACATAAAATATATTAAAATAATTAACTTAGAAAAATGCATATTAAAATTGCAATGAGACATCAATACTCAGTTATTATGACAACTAAAAGAAAAAGAAAACTGCGACAACACTTAGTGTTGGTCAGAGTATGAGGAAACCAGATCGCTCAGACATTGTGAGTGGGCACGGAAATGGTAGATAGAGCTACTCTGGAAAACACTTCGGCAACTTCTTAAAAAGCTAAACACACAACTACTGTATGACCCAGTGATTGAATCCTAGGCATTTATCCCAGAGAATTGAAAATTTATGTTCACACAAAAACCTGTACACAAATGTTTATAGCAACTTTCTTTATAATAACCACAAATGATACAACTCAGATGTCCTTCAATAAGTAGAAACATCCATACCATTTGTGACAACCAGGATTAACCTTTAGAGAATTGTGCTGAGTGGAAAAAGCCAATTCCAAAAGATAACATACTGTTTGATTACATTTATATAAAGTTCTTAACATGACAAATATAGAAATAGAAGATAATAATAGTGTTCTCCAGAGATTAAGGGGGTGGGAAGAAGGGAAGTGTGTGTGTCTAATATTGTGCAATGTGAGGAATCCTTGTGGTGATGGGAATGTTTAATATCCTCTCTATGATAGTGTACTATATTTTTACAAGATCTTACCACTGAAAGAGACTGAGTTAAGGGTACATAGGGTTTCTCTGTATAATTCCTCAGAAATATATGTGAATTTACAATTATATCAAAATAAAAAGGGTAATAAAATAAATTTGTAATAATCCTCTCAAAATTATTAGTGACATTGAACACTGAGATTAATCAATGTAAATAAATGTCTTAATACATATGATTATAAAACTGAATAAAATAAAAATAATTTTAAAAAGAAGAAAATTTTACCCTTTATGACAGCATGGATGGACCTGGAGAACATTATGTTAAATGAAATAAGCCAGAGAAAGACAAATACCATATATCATTCCTACATGGAATATAATGAACAAGCTAAACTAACAAACAAAAAGAGACAGATGCATAGAGAGCAGTCTGACAGCTCTGGGGTGTGGGGTGTGAGGGAGTAGAGGGATAGAGCAAAAAAGAAAAAAGAGAGAAAGAACTCATGGACATGGACAATAGCGTGTTGATTGTGGGGGGCAGAGGGAGTGAGTAGAGGTGGAAGAAGGGATAGGAGGGATAAGTGGTAAAAATAAAATACAATAAAAATGCAAAAAGAAACTGAATGAAACAAATTCTTCATAAAAGCAAGGAATTACAGGAAACGATTGATAGTATAATAATAATAATGTACTAATTGAAGGTTTCAGATTTATTAGTAGAGTATTAATTATGATAAGAATGGCGGCAGGAACAGCATAGAGTGTATTGAATCCTTTATCTCAGGTAAGACTCGGTAAGAAACTCTTCCTCTTAATATTGAAATTAAGATTTTATAAGATAAATATAATGTTGAAAATCTTAACAGTATTCATTGATTGAATAAAAAATAAAACATATACATATTAAATACCAAGTAATGTAAAATCAGATAAAGTAAAGCACATGGAAATATGTGTAAACATTGTAAATAAAAATTAAATGCAAAAATAAAATCATAATATTTAAATGATATATATATTTTGTTGTAGATGCTTATATCCTAATTTATTTAAATCTCACAATGACTATATTGTGTGGGTGTTGTTACTATTCTCAGTTTACAAATGTTACTGAAATGGATGGTTTCATTTACTTGCTCAAGATCATATATGCTAAGTGCTACAGATAGGATTCAAATTTAGCCAGTTTATACTCTTATTTTCTATTACAGAACTAAATCATGAGCATAAGGTTAAATACTTTATACTTTATACTGATTATAATACAAATGCCAACATAAATTTTTCTAATTAAACTAAAGCCTCTCGGTTCTAATGACAAAACAAAACTAAACAAAACACTAGTTAGGAAGAACACATAAATTATAAATGTAAAAGGAATCATACAACATTACATAAGGCTAATGTAAACAAAATGGAATCAGACAATGACTACAATAGTTATACTGGGCAAAATAAAGTCAAGGCAAAAAATAAAGGAGATTATGATAATATTTGCTAATGATATAGGGTCAACATCACAACAGACAAGGAGTTGTCATAGACTTTTCCAGGATAATAATATGTCTTTGAATCAAAACCATAATTAGTAGAAATACAAGAGCTGAACAGAAAATTATAATGCTGGAAGATAGTCCACCATACAAATAGGCAATAATAAATAATTTTATAAACAAATGCTTTTCATAAAATTTAATTTTAAAAATTTGTAATATTTTATGGCTTTCAAGAGAAGTTGTAATAATTGAGCTGATCCAAATGTCTGTTTTTTTTAAAAGTTACATTTCTGTGAAATACTTAATTGGCATTCTGGTTACACAATTCAGTTTTAATTACTATAAGTCAGCTGCCCCCACTGAAATCTACTGTAGAAAATATTAAACACCAGTTATTAATCTGCTCAGGAGAGTACAAGTAGCTAAGGTGCATGTTTCATCATTATGCTCTTGTGTGACCACCCAGTTGCTCCTCACTGGCCTCTTCTCATTTTTTAATGTTTTATTATTTTTTAAAATTTTTATTATTATTATTTTTATTGTTGCTCAGGTATGATCGTCTCCATTTTCCTCCCACCATTCCCCCGCATCCCAGCCATGCCCACCTCCCACCCTTGATCCCACCCCTCCTTGGTTTTGTCCGTGCGTCCTTTATAGATAAACCTGAAAACCCTTCCCCTTCCTCCCCCATTATCCCCTCCCTCTCCCCTCTGATTATTGTCAGTTTGTTCTTAATTTCACTGTCTCTGGTTCTATTTTGTTTGCATGTTTGTTTTGTTGATTAGGTTCCACTTAAAGTGAGATCATATGGTATTTGTCTTTCACAACCTGGCTTATTTCACTTAGCATAATGCTCTCCATTTCCATCCATGCTGTCATGAATCAACAAGCAACAAGTGTTGGAGAGGATGTGGAGAAAAGGGGACCCTACTGCACTGTTGGTAGGAATGCCAACTGGTGTAGCCACTGTGGAAAATAGTATGGAATCTCCACAGACAACTATAAATGGAACCGCCTTTTGATCTGGAAATTCCACCACTGGGATTATGTTCTAAGAACCCTGAAACACCAATCCAAAAGAACCTATGCACCTCAATGTTCATAGCAGCACAATTTACAATACCCTTCTCATTTCTACAGAGCATCTGGAAATCAAAGCTTCTAGGGCTTACAAGAAAGACATTCATCCACAACCTTGCCAGCACTTGTTGGTTGTTGATTTGTTTATGGTGGCCACTCTGACCGGTGTGAAGTGGTATCCCATTGTCATTTTAATTTGCATCTTTTTGATGGCTAATGATGCTAAGCATCCTTTGTATGTCTATGGACCATCTGTGTGTCTGCCTTGGAGAAGTGCCTGTTCAGGTCCTTTGCCCATTTTTTAATTGGCTTGCTTGTCTAATACACTGTAGTGGGAATGCAGACTGGTGCAGCCATTGCGAAAAACAGTATAGAATTTCCTCTGAAACTAAAAAGGGAACTTCCTCTTGATCCAGTAATTTCACTGCTGGGATTATACCCTAAGAATACTGAAACACCAATTCAAAAGAACCTTTGCATCCCAATGTTCATAACAGCACAATTTACAATAGCCAAGTGCTGTAAACAGACTAAATGTCCATCAGTAAATGAGTGGATCAAAAAACTGTGGAACATTTACACAATGGAATACTACACAGAAAAAAAGAAAGAAGGAACTCCTACCCTTTGTGATAACATGGATGGAACTGGAGAACGTTATGCTAAGTGAAATAAGCCAGGTGGTGCAAGAGTAAATACCATATGATCTCACCTATAAGTGGAACCTAATCAACAGAACAATCAAGCTAGCAAATTGTAGCCAAAGACATTGAAATAAAGAACAAACTGACAGTAACCAGAGGGGAGGGGGAGATAATGGGGAAAAGAAAGGGATGGGTCAGATCAAAGAACATGCATATAGGACCCATGGACAAAAACAACAAGGGTGTGGGGAGGATTGAATGTGGGAGGTGGGGGTGAGTAGGGTAGAGGAGAGTATTGGGGGAAAATGGGGACAACTGTAATTGAACAACAATAAAAACATTTAAATAAGAAATTTAAAACCATAAAAAATAATAATAATAGTTAATGAAATTAATTAAATTATTAAAATAAAAAAATAAAAGAAAGACTTCCATCCAATAGAGGATTTCAGAGGAAATTTTTGACCTACACTTCTTTATGCACTATAGTTTATTCAACCAATTTCCATACTTTGATTTGTTTTCAGGCCTTTGCATCTACTAATAATGCTATATTGATGACCTTGAAAATACATTGCTGTATATTTTTTCCAGTTACCTTTAATATAACACTCCTTCAAATTTTTGGAATTTGATGGATTTTATCAAGAATTGAAAATACATTTTATGGTAATAAAGATAACCTGTTTTGTTTATTTTTAAAATCTCCTCTGTTATATTACAATTTTATGTCATCTTTTCAATTATGGCCCCGGATAAAAAATGAATTAAATCCAAATGTAATGATAAATGGTAGGTAGGTAGATATATAGATAAATAGATAGAGTCATTATTCCACTCAAGAACCTGTGGAAAGCAAAAATAACAATATGAATTAATTGTTGCTTGTGTCAGAGATAGGTAGTTACTTTAAAAATCCATTTCCTCCTTGCCCTGGCCAGAATGGTTCAGTTGACTGGAGTCTTGTGCCATAAACCAAAAGGTCCTAGTTTGATTTCCCCTCAGGGTATATGCCCAGGTAATGGGTTCAATCACTGTTTGAGGCATGTCCCAGAAGACAACCAACTCATATCGATGTTTTTCCTTCTCTCTCTCTCTCAAAAGCAATGAAAAAAATGTCCTTGGGTCAGGATATATAAAAATAAAAATAAATAAAAATCCAATTTCTCTTCTTACTGGACATGAAATTAAACTGCATTTCCAGGCTTCCCTTGCAGGTAGTTGAGACCTTTTGCCTAACATTTAATGAGATGAGTAGATGTGTTATGTACTACTTTCAGGCCTGGCCCTTAAAATCCTTTTAAGCATGATCACAGTTGTTCATTCTCCACTTTAGTGGTCATCAGAGTGTGGTTCCCCCAATGAGTAGCAGCATCACCTTGAGACAGTGTTGGAAATGCAAATTCTTGGGCTTTCCCCCACACCTGTTGAATCAGAAACTCTTCAAGGTAGACTGAGCAATTTTTCTTTTAATCATTCTCCAGGTAGCAGAACCTTGATGTGGAAGATTTCTGAATGTCATGTGGAAGGCCAGACTCTAATCAGGAACACCATAATTTGTCTTTAACCTTGGAAAGAGGTGATGTATTACTTCTAACAAAGACACTTGTACAATCGGAATGTATCAGTGATAAAGATTCTCAGACTTTGTTGCATATAGTTAATGTCTACTGTCTGCCAACACGGTTTCTTCTAGACATCACAGTATAGTTATCGATGGGGATGTGTTAGCAGCCATCTCCTGGTGTATTAAAAACATAAAGAAACAAAATGGTAAATGTCTGATATTTAGTTAGCATAACAGTTGTAAAAACCCATCATTTTAGTGACTCCAGCTGTTTCTTTGATCATTTTGTCTTTCTTTTCTTAAAAGTAGTGTCTGTAGAATTGTGAAGCTACAACACATTGGTCAATCCAGGAAGATGATGTAATGTTTCTGTGAATGCCAGAGAGGGGTAATGATGTCAGCTTTCCACAGTACTTTGAGTAGTAGGCTGTTGTATTTTTAACACTGATTGACACCATAGGGTGTCATATGATTTAAACCAAAAATATTTAATATTAATGATAAGTACTAGTTAACTGGGGAATAATACAACTCACTTCTGTATATTTTGCCAAAATATACTTTGTGACCAACCAAAACACAGGTATGTTTCTGTGGTTATAAAGACAAATAGTATATATTATAAAATGTGAAATAGTTATGCCATTAAAACATTTACAAAGGCAGATAAGTTTTGTTGGGTGCATGTAAAATTTTTACATTCCCTCCTGGATATTTTTAGTTATATTTTACTTGATTATCTGAAAAATACTGCAATAGGTAAAATTTCGTTTTTGTAAAATGCTTTCATATGTCATTGAGTCATAAAGTTCTATATAGGATTGATTATTATGGATAATTAAACACTGGATTCAAATTATATTTGGTTCAGTAATTGTCTTCATCTGGGGACTTTCGGTTGAATGTTCCATTCATACAGCTAATGGCCATTTCATACAATCTGATGAAGTTAGTCCTGTTTTGGATGAATATGTACGAATCACTTTAGGGACTCGGGAATATACTGTCTTTTTATGTATTAAGCATACTGAGACACACTGCCTTTCACTTAAAAGTAATTATTATTAATTTTTTTATTCAAAGCTTTGCCATAGAGTTGAGAACATTTAAATACAAATACACAATTGAACTATATTGAACAAAGTACTGTTGAATGTTCTTTGTAAGGTGTGTTGGATTGCTTGGTTACCAGGAAATAATTCTTGAAAGGTAATAAATTATAATTAGTTTATTATTCTCAGGGGCTCTAACATGTCCTGCTAAATTTATAAAATTACATTAATTAATGACATATATTGGGTATTTAGTGCATAGAAATAACTGCGCTAAATACCCAATATAGTTACTAAAACATCTGAAATAGCTCCATCCTTCATAACTGGGAATAAATGTTTTAATAATAAAATTTGAACATACTATGTGCTTAATAGTTGTCAAAGACAAAATTTGAATAAGACTAGTAAGAGAAGAAAGGTTATAGGTCTTTCATCTAATCACCACCTGCTTTGAAATAGAAAAAGAAATCTGTGTGATTTTATAAGGCCACCTTGAGCAAATAGCATGCCAGAGAAGTATTTGCAAAGACTCTAAATATTTTTTTTTCAGATGTCTATAAACAAAGGGAACAAGGTGGTCTTCTAGAATTAGAATATGATAAATTTCAATAGGAACACCTTTTTACCTTTGAAGTTTACCATACATGACAAATGTCTGTTCCATGAAAATTTTATTCATACACTGTATTTGAAAACTAGTCTTTTCTTCAAAAATATAATCTTTTTTGTGCTCATTGTATTCCAAATGTCCTGTGCATCTTAGAAAATATCAAAACTGCATACCTCTTTCATTAACTAAAAAGTAGCCAAAAATTTTTCCATGTCTACATACCTAAAGAGCTTGCTTTCTTTCCTATGTGTATTAGAATCTGGTATTTGGATTAGGTGTCTATTACATTCTCTGTAAATCAGGATGGGGATCATTAAATCATAAAACGTATTCTTAAAGGTATATTGCAAAAACAATCATCTATGATAATACATTGAATCAAAAAAAAATTAAACATGACAGTGACCAGAGGGGTTAGGGGAGGGGATTATAGGAAAAAAGGGTGAAGGGCCTACAGGAACAAGTATAAAGGACACATGGACATTAACTGAGTGGGGACGGACGGAAAGAGGGGAGGGTGGTGGTGGGGGGAAGCAGAAAACTGTACTTGAACAACAATAGAAAATGTTTAAAAAAGAAATAAAAAAAATTAAACATGAAATAAGTGTGAAGTCAATAATTTAAATATATTTTGCTAAATAATTAGCATTTTGTGGAGACATTTAGTAAGAATTATTCATTAAATAAAATTTAAGTTTAATTGAATTTGAGATAGAAAGCTATTATTCATTCTCTTTTTTTATTAGAACCATCCGAAACAGATATGTAATACAATGAAATGGAAAAATTGTTAATTGAAATAAATTCAGTAGAAAACAGTGAAGAAAGTAAGCAATGGAAAGGAAACATAACCCCAAAACTATATGGAAGAAAAGCCCCAGGAATAATTAAATAAAAGAAAAAAAAATTTTCATTTGTAGATTATTGAGGAACTCCTCCAACTTATGTCATGAATTTTAGTTGTGCACATCTTTGCATTTCAATAGTGTGGGTGTGAGTAGTTTTTAGTACCATAGTATTTCTTATTATAACAATAACTCTTTAGAACAGTTTAGAGTATACCAAGTCCTTTCATCTGCATATTTCATTCAGTCACAAATACTGCTTACTTCATTTCACAGTCCACATGACTGAGAAAACAACTTATATATGAAGTCGTTACTACATGGGCTTACTTCGTAAGGTAAAGTATTCACCTTAAAGATCTTTACACTTAGAGGGCAGAACTATGTTACTTCAAAGACTACATTTATTTCAACAGTGAAATATTTCATAAGTAAAAACAAATGACAGATTCATGTGTATTTTGCCATATTTGTGTCACTGATCTCAACTGGCTAATGGAAAGATAGCTATATAGGTATGCAGGAGAAAATTGACTTTTATATGTTGAACTTGTGTGCGACCACCCTGCCACATATCATTATCAGTTCATAACTGGCATATAGTAAACTGTGCATATTATATTGTACAATTTGCTGTTTTGACGTGTACACATCAGTAAAGCCATTATCATAATTTAAAAAATATCCATCATACAGAAAAGTTTCCTTGGACTCCTTGTAGTCTCTCCTTTCTGTTCTTCCCTGGACTTCTCCCTCATCTCCAGACAATAGATTTTTTTTTTTTTTATTATCATGTTGGTGATTTTTGCTGAGAATTATGCAAGTGGTTTGTTCATTTATTTTAATGTCTATAGAATTTAATTGTATACATATACTACCAGTTATGTATCTATTCTATAATTGAGCTTTAAATTCATTTCTAATTTCTCACTATTGTAAACAGTACTGCAATGAGCACACTTTTATGTATTTCATTGCATGTGTGGGTAAGAGCTTTCATAGAGCTGTTGTTCTTAAAGTGTGGGTTGTGGACCAGCAACATCAGCATCACTTGGGAACTCTTTAGAAATGGAAATTCTCTGGTGCCAGGAGCAGCGATCCCAGTGTGGCAATCGCATGCCCTCCAGTTGATTCTTACACGGGCTAAGTTTGCTGATCCCTGCTTGGGAGAAGGGATATATGTGAAATTACTGCATTGAATCATACACATGTACTCATTTTATCAAACATATATCATGTAGTTCTTTACCTATTGGCACTAGCTATTTATACTCTAAGCAATTATATGTGGCAGTCCTCTTTACTCCATATCATCTGTAACACCTAGTATTTTTGCATTTTTTAAAAATTGCAAATCTGGTGTATGTGAAATGGCATTTCTTTTAATTTATATTTTTCTGATATATAAGTAATAGAGCATTTTTATATATGTGTCTGTCATATATATGTTTTATATATTTGTTTATTGATGTCTTCTCTTATGTGAATTATTTGTTCATATTTTTTGTTACATATTTTTAAAACTGGGGTTTTATCTTTTTAAACTGATAAAATTTGGATACTAATATATATCCAGTTATCTGGGTTACATACATCTTTTCTTCCTGTGCTATCTTTTTTCTTTGGTAATGATACATTTTACTCTTAAATTGAGTTTCTTACTCTATATTATACACATTCCACTAAGTCAAACATATAGATCTAATATACTTTATGGGTATAGCTGTGTTAGACCATCCTTTTATTAATAGATGGATCAGTCAAAATCCCAGCAGGAACCAAATGGCCCACTCACTCTGAAAAATCACTTAATAAAGGACTATTTCTGCAGAGGGAGAGGCCACAACAATAAGGGGCCGTAACCCTAGGGAAACACTGACACCAAGAAGCCTGAACGGGTAAGAGAAGAGAGCAGATCGCAAAAGTCAGAAAGGGAGCAGCAGGAAGCACCCTTCTTGACAGGAACTGTGGCCTTTAGCTGGGGGAACATAACTAACCCATGGAAACCTAGCAAGGAATGAGTATGGGGAATAAATACCCTGGGATTAGGCACCTCTTTTCCTTCCCATCACTGCCTCACCCAACTGAGAGGACGGGTCTCTCCAGATGCAAAGGAGTACCTACTGCAGTTTCTACAGATTAATCCCTCAGGACACAGAGCAAGGAGAATGGAGAATGGGACTGGTTTTCCTGTGGCACAATAGGCATTCAGTCTTTAACTTTTAGTCTCCATTGCATACAAGTGAACGAAAATCTTCAAATAAGCATTCTTGTTCATTTTTACAATGAATTGGTACCCTCATATTGCATAATTGAGCCACCAGTTTAGGATTAGGGGTCAAAATATATTCTTTCCATTTTTAAAGAGATAATACCAAGTTTCTTCTCCAAAAATACAGAAATTCACACTCTCATAGCAATGTAGGAGAATGTTCTGATTCTTTGTGATATTTTCATTTTTTGCTAATCTAAACAAAGACTATAGGCATCTCACTTTTTAAATTTTTGGTTGACGTTAACCATAGTTTACTAGCCATTCACATTTCTTCTCTATTTACTTTTGTCCTTCAGTAAAGATCCTGCACAATACTGTTTTCATATTTACATTGGATTCTTTCTTACCATTTGGTGGATGTGTAGGTATATTATTGATATTAACACAGTCTGATTGCTTTAAGAGTTGTACATACAGTGTTTTAGTAGATTGTTTTTCTTTATTTATGGCAATGGATATATAGAAAGGAAATACTGAGAAAAAAATATCAAATATGGACATTTTAGGTGGTCGTCTTATCAGTTAGACTCCAGCTACAGATCTCTCTAAGCAGGTTAGTGCAGTTCTAGCCAACATTGTCGAGTACAATACAGCTTTGTAATGTCAGTGAATGACACCAATTCAAACTTCATTAGTGGTATGGTCTTATGCCTAGTAAAATAAAGTTGGACTCTTCTCAAAATGAATAATTGAAGTGAAAAGAAATTCACAAAAGCTTTTATTAATATCAAGAGGAAAGCATTATTAGTATATTTCTTTAATCTTGAGAGCATGAATGCCAGAGTAATTTATTCTATAAATTAGACCTCAGTCTAATTCTCTTTTCAAAATGCAATTAACAACTGAAAGCTTAATATAGAAGTGTGAACAAATTTTGTATTTTTGTGGTATATTTCTTGTTTCATTTTTTTAACCTATAATATTCACTGATGTCAACAAGAAGCTAGTAGTTTATTGGTGTGGAAAAAAGAGCCCTAAATCCCTACACTCACTAAGTTTTCCAGATCTTGATTTTGTTATTAATTTACTAAATATATTATATTAATGCATTTCCTCTCTCCAAAGACATGCCAGTTTATAGCAAAGTATAACAATAAAATTAATTTAAAAAGAAATTGCATTTAAAAATCAGAAGTAATGTGTAGATGTGAAAACAATTTTGTTAGAATTAACATACTTCCTGGGATTGAATTAAATGTCTACTTTTGAGATTCCTAATAACCAGGGAAATCAGAAAATACAATAAATGAAAGGTGGTTCGCATATATTTTGGGAAGATACAGATTTTTCTGTAAGAAAATTCCAAATAAGTTTAAGATAATTTTTTCCAGCCAGATTGAATTTAGCACTGGTCTGTAAAACTATTTCCATCTTCATTTTATGCTTGAATAAAACTGTGGAATTATTTAAACATCCCAAATGCTACCTTCTATTTTCTAAGAAGTGTTTGTTGGGATGTCTGTGGTTTTTTTCTGAGTTCCTATTAAGTTACTATTGGGAATGAGACAGGATTAGGTAATGTCAGAAATACTTTATGCGTATGCTTACAGAGCTGTTAAAAAGGTGGCAGAAATACAACAAAGTAATAAACAAAAATGGTTTAATGTTGTAAATAAATTTTCAAATAAGTACATTTGTCTAATGAAAATATAGTGTTATGCTTTTGGTTTATGGACTTTTTCAGCTTCTCAAATAATTTCAATGTTTGCATTTATAAAGATATATTTGGAAGTGCTAATTAGTATTTATTAATAGACAACCAAATAAACAGACAAGGAACCATAAAAGATTACAGAACAATAAATTTAATGTTGAGTTAAATTACATGGCAGGAGTTGAAATAAAATAAAAAGGCTAACCATATTGATGAAGTGGAATGAGTAAACATTCATCAAAGTAAAGGTGTTTAATAACCCCAAAGCAGAACAAAAACACAATAATTATACATACTAACAATGTATTCACACTATATTGTTAGGTGCCATCGTCTTTGGTAATTTATTCAATTTATATAATACTTCTTAAAGTACTATATATAATAAATTATATAATTTAATATAATTATACATAATAATTATACATATTAACAACCTATAACTATATTGTTAGGTGCCATTGTCTTTGGTAATTTATTTAATTTACATAATACTTCTTAAAGTATTATATATATAATATATAATATATATCATCAATTCTATAATTTATATAATACTTCTTAAAATAAGGATAGTAAAGAAAGAAAATAATGCTAAAGGGCACTGTTATTCTTAGTTGCTATGTGTCGAGCACTATATATGGTGATTTACATGCAGTTTCCATGTTTAATTTTCAAATATCTCTATGAAATGGGTACTGTTACTATCCTAATTTTATACACAAAGAAATTTAGTCACAGAGTAGTTAAACCATTCATTCAAGGTCGAACAGACAGTAAATGGTAGAACATGAATTTGAACAAAAAATATTTGACTCCAGAACCTGGGCAGTTATTCACAATGCTGTACAGGTTTCTCAAACAATTCTTTTTAGCCCCATATTTCAATTATATATATATATATATACACATATATTTTAATATATTTTATTGATTATGCTATTACAGTTGTCCCATTTCTCCCCCATCATTCCCCTCCACCCTACCCACCCTCTCCCACCCACACTCCCCCCTTTAGTTCATGTTCATGGGTCATAAGTTTTCTAGCTTCTACATTTCCCATACTATTCTTGCCCTCCCCCTGTCTATTTTTTTCCCATTATCTATGCTACTCATTCTCTGTACCTTTTCCCCCTCTTTCCTCCTCCCACGCCCCTGTTGCTAACCCTCCATATGATCTCCATTTCTGTGGTTCTGTTCCTGTTCTAGCTGTTTGCTTAGTTTGCTTTTGTTTTAGGTGTGGTTCTTGATAGCTATGAGTTTGTTGTCTTTTCACTGTCATAGTTTTATCTTCTTTTTCTTAGATAAGTCCCTTTAACATTTCATAGAATAAGGGCTTGGTGATGATGAACTCCTTGAACTTGACCTTATCTGAGAAGCACTTTATCTTCCCTTCCATTCTAAATGACAGCTTTGCTGGATAGAGCAATTTTGGATGTAGGTCCCTGCTTTTCAAGATTTCAAATATTTCTTTCCAGCCCCTTCTTGCCTGTAAGTTCTCTTTTGAGAAATCAGCTGACAGTCTGATGGGAACTCCCTTGTAGGTGACTGTCCCCTTATCCCTTGCTGCTTCTAGAATTCTCTGCTTCATTTTAATCTTGGCTAATGGAATTACAATGTGCCTTGGTGTGTTCTTCCTTGGGTCCAACTTCTTTGGGACTCTCTGAGCTTCCTGGACGTCCTGGTAGTCTATTTCCTTTGCCAGATTGGGGAAGTTCTTCTTTATTATTTGTTCAAATAAGTTTTCCACTTGTTGCTCTTCTTCTTCCCCTTCTGGGACCCCTATAATTCGGATGTTGGGATGTTTAAAGATGTCCCGGAGGTTCCTAAGCCTCTCCTCATTTTTTTGAATTCTTGTTTCTTCCTCGTCTTCTGTTTGGTTGTTAGTTTCTTCCTTCTGGTCCACTCCATTGATTTGAGTCCCAGTTTTCCTTCCATCTCTATCAGTTCCCCATGCATCTTCCTTCATTTCACGTATTGTAGCCTGCATTTTTTCATCTAGTTTGTGAGCAAAATCAACCAATTCTGTGAGCATTTTGATGACCAGTGCTTTGAACTGTGCATCTGACAGGTTGGCTATCTCTTCACTGCTTAGAGGAATTGGCTCTGGGGCTTTTATTTGTTTTCCGGTTTGAGCCATTTTTGGTGGGTTTTTTTTTTTGTTTTGGTTTTAGTCTGGTCGCGGCTATTACGTAGAGGGGTGGAGCCTTAGGTGTTCCTCAGGGCGGGGAGCCCCGTCGCTGGGTTGTGACGCTATAGGTGGGGGCGGGGTCTGAGAAGGAGCGATGGCGCCCTCTCCGCTCTCTCCTGGACTCCGGCCCTTTCCGCTGCTTCCCCTTCACCTGGATTATCTGTGCACGCGTGCGTGCTGTTACGTAGTGAGGAGTGGAGCCTCTGGCGCTCCCCAGTGCGGGGCAGCCCAGTGGCTGGGTTGTGACGCTGTATGTGGGGTGGGGCCTGAGAGGGAGCAATGGCGCCTGCTCCGCTCTCTCCTGGATTCAGTTCCCTCCGGCACTTCCCCTCCGCCTGGACGTCTGTGAGCTCAAATGTGAGACCACCTGGTCAGTCAGCCAGCCGCCTTGTGCGGCCTCACTGGGTCTGCACAGTTGCCACCCTGTGCCTGGGGTTCGCCAGCTGCTGCCTGTGGGCCCGGAGACCGCCAGCTGCCGCCTGTGCACCTGGGAACTGCCAGCCGCTGCTGCTTGCGTTCCTGGGTCCGCACCTCCACTTTCTCCTGCCGCAACTCCGACCCTCTTACCGGTCTGGATGAATGGTTGTTGGACTTCCGTACAGTTCAATTTTCTATTAGTTCTGGTTGTTTTCTTGTTTCTAAATATTTGTTGTCCTTAATTTTGGTTGTGAGAGGAGGCACAGTGTGTCCGCCTACACCTCCATCTTGGCCGGAAGTCCCAATTATATATTTTTATTTCATGCTTTCAACTCTGCCAATTGCACACAGCTAACATTACTTTATAGAAGAGGAAATCAAATAGACCCTTTCTTTCATAACATAAAGTATGTGAGATGGGCTATGAATCTCACTTATATCATAGAATAACCATGGAAGATTATATCCATCATTCCATGCCCACACAGAGGAAAAAAAAAATGAAACGAGATGTAAGGGGGAATTCATCTACTATTTCTAATTTGTATTAAATGACTATGTAGAGATAACTTTAGCACCAGAAAAATAAGTTCTTGCTCTGGGCTTCCAAAGCAATTCTGTACATATTACAAATATAGCACTTAAACTGAATTGCAATGTTTTATTGATGAGTTTAGTGTCTGCAAAAAAAAAAATAATAGAAAGGACCATACTTTTTTCAACTGCGAACTCCAGAATATGGTAAAATGCCTCATATATACCAAATACTCTGCAGTAGTGTTGGTCTTAGTAGTGTTGGGCCCTGGGGGAGAAAATTGGATAAGAAGAGCAGGCCTGCAACTAACTCTACTTTGCAAAGAAGTATGTGTGGGAAAGAACACAAAAGAACCAATTAAGCATCAGTGTAAACATCCTAATAACAAACCTTCTGGCAAACAACCATTTGCATTTGTTAGTGGGAGAGTCCTTGTTTATAGAAGGTTTTCAGCAGAATATACGTGATCTATCTAGAATTGCATATGATAAAAAATTTGGGTTTGATGGGCTTCTAGGACATAGTTTTAGGAAAAATGTCATGAACCAGAGAATAACAGAGATATTTCGTTACCATAACAGAAGGCTTTGAGTAAATAATGTATCTGCCTATATTAATTAAAAATGTCCTATGTTAATCTGCATGAAGTCAAATACTGATGAAGTGACAAAAACCATGGGGAGCTATGTCCTTGACCTCCCGTGCTTTGCCTGTGCCTTATCTTCACTTTTATTTTTTAACTTATTAATAAAGCTTCATACTGAATAAGATCTCTGATTCATATGAGTCTGATCTGACAATTTATCTAATGCTTTATAATGTCTAAGGACCTCATAGCAGACTAGTGTAAGAGATTTTGTCTCTTTCTCTGAATAAAATACAGGCATTGGAAAGTTTTGAACAACAAAGGGATTGAATTTTGAACTGGAGAATAGATTGTAGAGGAGCAAATACAGAAACAGGGAAAAATATTGCAGTTTTGAAGGTGAGAGCTCACAGTGATTTGGATCAGAGTTGTAGCAGTGCAGGTCATAAGAAGTGATTGGATTTTGGATGCTGTTGCATCCAGAATGACCAGAGTCAAATTATAGCTCACTAGGCAAAATCTATAAGAACCATCGTTAGGTGAACAATACAGTGATTCTAAGGAAGCACAGAATTAAATCATTAAGGTCTGAGATGATGTTTCAAAAGGCAGCTCATTCAAAATGTGGATAAATTTTAAAGCTCTCTATTGTCAAGTTTGTTTTTAATGCAGTCAAATGTATCAGTTTTTTTAAATCGTTGTCCAAGTACAGTTGTCGCTATTTTCTCCCCACCACTCCCCCCACCCCACCCATCCCCACCTCCTACCCTTGATCCTATTGCAAATTTTTTTTAGGTTTTCAATTTTTATTTTTTAAAATATATTTTATTGATTATGCTATTATGGTTGTCCCATTTCTCCCTCATCATTCCCCTCCACTCTGCACACCCCCTCCCACCCACATTCCCCCCTTTAGTTCATGTCTGTATATCATAAGTTCTTTAGCTTCTACATTTCCCACACTATTCTTGCCCTCCCCCTGTCTATTTTTCTACCCACCATCTATGCTACTTATTCTCTGTACCTTTTCCCTCCTCCCACTCCCCTGTTGCTAACCTTCCATATGATATCCATTTCTGTGGTTCTGTTCCTGTTCTAGTTGTTTGCTTTTGTTTTAGGCGTGGTTGTTAATAGCTGTGAATTTGCTGTCTTTTCACTGTCATATTTTTTATCTTCTTTTTCTTAGGTAAGTCCCTTTAACATTTCATATAATAAGGGCTTCGTGATGATGAACTCCTATCTCAAGTTTTAAAGGACACAATTAAGCAGGAATTATGAAGGTAAATTCTCATTCTTCGATACTGTCAGTTTCTCTTTGCCCACCTCTTTGTGTGTGTGTGTGTGTGGTGGGGGAAACAATGGTACAGGGTAGATGTGAGTTTGAGCTTAGAAAAAGCAGAACTGCATTTAAGTGAAAGACATTTCTTTTTACTGCTGAATATTATATTGTAGGGTTACACTGTAATTTGATTATCCATTCATCAGATAGACTTTTATGACACTTTTAAATTTTAACATAAGTAAAACTGTTATTAACATTCATTAACAAGTGTTTTTTGTATAGACATATAGAATATATCTCCCCTTTCAAAATAAGTGCTCTAATCTTTTATGAGCCCTTTTCAATATTGTTTTACCTAAGGTAGACTTTCATATTTGGTAGCTATTGTAGGTCGATCTTAGGCTAACCTTCTTCTGTCTTCTGTGCTGTTTTCTCCAAGTTATGTTGCCTCTCCATGCAGCGGGAGAGTATGTTTTGTGCTTCCAGGTAGTTTGAAGGTTGTTTGTTCTCTTTGTTTTCATTATGATGTGTGTATGGATCTTGCTTCTTTTATTCTTCTTATTCTTCATAATTTTTGAAGGCTATGTTGGAAGATTTGAATTGAATGATCAGCATTACTGTGGCTACTGGCTACAAAGGTATAAAGAGGAAGACTGCTGCAGTGAGAACATGTCCTCCCACCCAAAAAAGATACAAGTTTTGCTCCTTAGAACCTGTAATATTTTTCCTTTTAAGGAAAAAAAAACCAAGCATATTGCAGTTGTGGTTAAATTAAGCATTGTGTGATGGAGAGATTATTGTGGATTTTACGGTGAGTCCTAAATGCAATACTTGTGTCCTTATAGGAGAGAGGCAGGGCAAGATCTGATGTATGCATAAAGAGGAGGCTATGGGAGGACAAGGCAGAGAGGGATTTGAAGATGCTGGTGTTGACGACTGGAACCCAGGGAATGTCACAATGCCAGGAATGCTACCTACCAGATACCAGAAAATGGATAGCAAGGGACAGACTCTTCCCCTAGAGTGAGAGTGTGTGACTGCTGACACTTTGATTTTGGCCCGTTATACCAATTTAGTACGTCTGGCCTCCAGAACTGTAAGAAAATAAATTTCTGTTCTTTTAAGCCACCTGGTTATGGTAATTTGGTATAGCAACTACAGAAAACTAATTCAGAGAGGTTTTCTTATTTAACTTTACTGAGACAAAGATAGCAAAGTGTACCTCTAATGCAATAAAGAAAAACCTAAAACCTAACTTCAGTGGTCTACTTATTGGTCAGTACACATGTCCATTCATAGAACATTTACTATTAACAACTTTTCTCCTTAGTCTACATGCTGATATCACGGCATAGGGGCCCTGTACCCAACAGTAGAGGGCCAACATACATTTGCAGAATATTGAATGATTCTGTGCTGTTCTGGATTATTCTCTAACTTCTATTCCTGCAGCTCAGACTTATCTTATTGATTATAATAAAGTAAAAACAAAACAAAGTTTTCATGATAGTAATCTCTTCAGAGAGTTACCCTTCTACCAGTAAAATGAGTTATCAAAATCATCATATAAAATTTACTAATATGAAACACCATACTTGTATTATTTTACTGATTCA
The DNA here is from genome assembly GCA_039655065.1 of Glossophaga mutica. Classification (NCBI taxonomy): domain Eukaryota; kingdom Metazoa; phylum Chordata; class Mammalia; order Chiroptera; family Phyllostomidae; genus Glossophaga; species Glossophaga mutica. Next base: position 85,407,801 of record CM077304.1, read on the forward strand.
TGTCTTTTCAAGTAGATGACTAATGAGGTGATATGTATTTTAGGCTTAATAAGTCAGCTACCACTAGGATAACATAAAGAGTTTATCTCAAAGACAAATTTCAGTTTGTATTCTTTGATAAAAAATCAGGAATATTTTAGTCTAGCTTCACAATAGCCTGGTACCACTGCTAGAAATATCTTACTGCTTCTTTATTTTCTTCAACTTTCTTGTAATATAATTCAATTTTCTTATTACTCAAGAAAAAAAGAATAAGCGAATTTGATTGGAGCAAAAAAAAAAAAAAAACAGAGTCTCCTGTGCATTAATATAATTTCTATTTATTGATGTTTTCAACTGAAAATAAAATCTCAAAAATATAATGGGAAAAAATTGTGTTTAACATTCAAGTAGTTGATCAATAGTAACATGAGGTAAAAAATAATCATCTAGTATTTCAAAATAATTTCCATGTAGGTAGTGCTTTAGGTATATACTTTTATCACAAAAACTCTCCAATTAAGATAAGTGAGAATATGGTAATTTTATAGATAAAAAAATAAAGCTCAGAGCAATTTGGTGACTTGCCTCAGATGACAGAGTGTTGTAACTCCCTTAATGTCTACATCTCTAATGTTCTTTGCACTTACACCATCTTTTTAAAAACATTTTATTTATTTATGTTTAGAGAAAGGGGAAGGGAGGGAGAAAGAGAGAGAGAAATATTGATGTTCGAGAGATCAGTTGCCTCTTACACACCCCCACCTGGGGACTTGGCCAGCAACCCAGGCAAGTGCCGCTACCAAGAATTGAACCAGTGATCTTTTGGTTTACAGGCTGGAACTTAATCCACTGAGCCACACCAGCCAGGGCTTATAACATCCTTTTTTTATGACAGGTAAATTTAGCAGTACTAATACTATGAATTTATTTGAGAAGACAGGAAATAATTCTAAAAGAATTCAAAACTAGTACCAGAGCATTGAATACTGTGTTAATATATCAATCATTTTAAAACTGAGCTGAAACTACCATTTTTGGAAAAGTTGCAACTTTCAAATTTGAATATAGCCTCTGAATATTTGAACCTGTAAGAAATTATTCAGTGTGAACTCATTTTAATGTGTTTAAGTGCATATAATAACCATTAGGGGAAGTGGTGTTTTCTTTATCAAAACTACAAAGCAATACGTTTTATAAAATAAATTATTTTATTTCTAGGCCTAATGACTATGCTACAAAATGAGCATTTAATTACTTTCTTATATCACAAAACTAAACTGATTTTAAAATAAAAACTAAAAGAATGATCACAGGGTAAAGATTTGGTAATCCTTAAGAATCTGCACAGAAGATTATTTGACTTTGGATGGTGAGCACGCAAAGGAATATACAGATAATGTCTCATAGAAATGTGTACTTGAGACCTATATAATTTTATTAAACAATGGAACTCCAATACATTTAATTTTAAAATTAAAATAAAAAGAGGATATGCCTTCCAGCCAAGATGGAGGCATAGGTAGACACACTGTGCCTTCTCGCACAACCAAAAGAAGAACAACAATTTAAAAATAAAAAACAACTGGAACTGAAAGAAAATTGACTGTATGGAAGTCCAACAACCAAGGAGTTAAAGTACACATTTATCCAGACCCATAGAAGGGGCGAAGTTGGGCAGCCGGGCGGAAAGCGGTTATGACAAAAAAAAAAAAAAAAAAAAAAAAAAAAAGCTGTGGCTGGTGGACCCTGGGCATGCAAGGCAGTAGCGCGGACCCAGCAAGGGGGTGGATTGTGGAGGGGTGCGGTGCGCAAGGTGGCTGGTGGACCAGACAGTCCCACATTCGAGTGCAGATAAACCAGGTGAAACTGGGGAGAGAGACAGACCGCACAACCCAGAGCTCCAGTGCGAGGAAATAAAGCCTCAAAACACAGTTTGAAATCACCTGTGGGCATTGAGGTGCTGGGAGAAACTCCTGGCCTCACAGGAGAGTTCTCTGGAGAGACCCACAGGGTTCTAGAACATACACAAGCCCACCCACATGGGAATCAGCACCAGAAAGGCCCAGTTTGCATGAGGGAGGTGGCGGAGATGACTGGCAAAGAGCAGAGCAAGCACCTTGTTCCTTCTCGGACCCCTCTCTCACATACAGCTTCACAAACCACTGATTGGGTTGACCCACTCTGGTGAACACCTAAGACTCTGCCCTTCACTACATAACAGGTGTGCCAAGACAAAACAAAACAAAAAAAAATGGCCCAAATGAAAGAATAGATCAAAGCTCCAGAAAAAGTACAACAAAGAGATGAAGAGATAGCCAACCTATCAGATGCACAGTTCAAAGCCCTGGTGATCAGGATGCTCACAGAATTGGTTGATTTTGCTCACAAACTAGATGAACAAATGAAGGCTATGCTAAGTGAAATAAAGGAAAATGTACAGGGAACCAATAATGATGGGAAGGAAACTGGGCCTCAAATCAATGGAGTGGATGAGAAGGAAGAAACAAACAACCAAATAGAAAAGACTGAAGAAACAAGACTTCAAAAAAATGAGGAGAGGCTTAGGAACCTCTAGGACATCTTTAAACATTCCAGTATCTGAATTATAGGGGTACCAGAAGGAGAAGAGGAAGAGCAACGAGTGGAAAACTTATTTGAACAAATAATAAAGGAGAGCTTGCCCAATCTGGCAAAGGAAATAGACTTCCAGGAAGTCCAGGAAGCTCAGAGAGTCCCAAAGAAGTTGGAACCAAGGAAGCACACACCAAGGCACATCATAATTACATTACCCAAGATTAAAATGAAGGAGAGAATCCTAGAAGCAGCAAGAGAAAAGGAGACAGTTACCTACAAAGGAGTTCCCATCAAACTGTCAGCTGATTTCTCAAAAGAGACCTTTCAGGCAAGAAGGGGCTGGAAAGAAGTATTCCGAATCATGAAAGGCAAGGACCTACATCCAAGATTGCTCTATCCAGCAAAGCTTTCTTTAGAATGGAAGGGCAGATAAAGTGCTTCTCAGATAAGGTCAAGTTCAAGTAGTTCATCATCACTAATCCCTTATTATACGAAATGTTAAAGTGATTTATCTAAGCAAAGAAGATAAAAAAATGTAGTAAAATGACAGCAAACTCACAATTATTAACAACCACACCTAAAACAAAAACAAAAACAAACTAAGCAAACAACTAGAACAGGAACAGAACCACAGAAATAGAGATCATATGGAGGGTTAGTAACAGGGGAGTGAGAGGAGGAAAGGAGGGGAAGATACAGAGAATAAGTAGCATAGATGGTAGGTAGAAAATAGACAGGGGGAGGGTAAGAACAGTATGGGAAATGTAGAAGGTAAAGAACTTACAAGTATGACACACGGACATGGACTAAAGGGGGAGAATATGGGTAGGAGGGGGTGTGCAGGGTGGAGGCGAATGATGGGGGAGAAATGGGACAACTGTAATAGCATAAGCAATAAAATATATTTAAAAAAGAGGATATGCATTCCCATTTGTTTATTTTTTTCTTCAGTTTCCCTTGCCTGGGGAGATACATCTAATAAAAAATTGCTATGAGAAATGTCCAAGATTTTGCTGCCTATGTTTTCTTTTAGGAGTTTTATGGTTTTGTGTCAAACATTCAAGTCTTTGATCCAGTTTGAATTTATTCTTTTTTTAAAATATTTTATTTATTTATTTTTAGAGAGAGGGGAAGGAAGGGAGAAAGGGAGACAGAAATATCAATGTGTGGTTGCCTCTTACATGCCCCCTACTGGGCACCTGGCCTGCAACCCAGGCATGTGCCCCAACTGGAAATTGAACTGGCAACCCTTTGGTTCGCAGCCCATGCTCATGCTCAATCCACTGAGCTACACCAGCCAGGGCTGAATTTATTCTTATGTGTGGTGTTAAGAAGGTGGTCTAGTTTCATTTTTTTTTGCACATATCTGTCCAATTTCCCCAACACCATTTATTGAATAAACTATATTTAGTTCATTGTATGTGCTTGCTTCATCTGTTGAATATTAATTGACTATAAAGGTGTGGGTTTATTTCTGAGCTCTCTATTCTGTTCCATTGATCTATGTGTCTGTTTTTATGCCAGTACCAGAATCTTTTGATTACTATGAACAAACTAAAAAATTTTTGCACAGCAAAGGAAATCATCAACGAAATAAAAAGATAACCCATAGTATGGGGGAAAATATTTGCCAATAAGTCTGATAAAGGGTTTACATCCAAAATTTATAAAGTACTTATAAAATGTAACACCATACAGTTGGTTCTCTTTTTATTTTAATACTGTTTTCTTTAGCTGTGCAGAAGCTTTTTATTTTGATGAGATCCCATTTGTTTATTCTTTCCTTTATGTCCCTTGCTCTAGGGGACGTATCAGTGAAAATATAGCTGCGTGAAATATCTGAGATTTTCCTACCTATATTATCCTCTAGAATTTTAATGGTGTCATGGCTTATATTTAAATCTTTTATCCACCTTGAATTTATTTTTGTGTATGGTGTAAGTTGGTGCTCGAGTTTCATTTTTTTGCATGTAGCTGTCCAGTTCTCCCAGCACCACTTATTGAAGAGGCTATTTTTGCTCCATTTTATGTTGCTGCCCCCTTTGTCAAATATTAATTGACTGTAGAGACTTGGGTTTATTTCTGGGCTCTCTGTTCTATTCCACTGGTCCACGTGTCTGTTCTTGTGCCAGTACCAGGCTGTTTTGATTACAGTGGCTTTGTAATACAGTTTGGTATCAGGTATTGTGATCCCTCCTACTTTGCTCTTCTTTCTCAAAATTGCTGCTGCTATCCGGGGTCGTTTATGATTCCATATAAATTTTTGAAGTGTTTGTTCTATGTCTGTGAAATATGCCATTGGAACTTTAATAGGTATTGCAATCTCCAAAATATATAAAGAACTTACAAGACTCTACTCTAAGAAGACAAGCAACACAATTAAAAAATGGGCAAAGGATTTGAACAGACACTTCTCCAAGGAGGACATACAGAGGATCCAGAGACACATGAAAAGATGCTCGATATCTCTAGCTATCAGAGAGATGCAAATTAAAACTACAGTGAGATACCACTTGACACCAGTCAGAATGGCCTTCATAAACAAAGCAACAAACAGCAAGTGTTGGAGAGGTTGTGGAGAAAAGGGGACCCTAGTGCACTGTTGGTGGGATTGCAGATTGGTACAACCACTATGGAAAACAGTATGGAATTTTCTAAGAAAACTAAAAATGGACATACCTTTTGACCCAGCAATTCCACTGGTTGGATTATATCCTAAGAATCCTGAAACACCAATCCAAAAGAATCTATACACCCTATGTTCATAGCAGCACAATTTACAATAGCCAAGTGCTGGAAGCAACCTAGGTGCCCATCAGTTAATGAATGGATCAAAAAACTGTGGTACATTTACACAATGGAATTCTATGCAGCAGAAAGAAAGAAGGAGCTCCTACCCTTTGCGACAGCATGGAAGGAATTGGAGAGTATCATGCTAAGCGAAATAAGCCAGGCAGTGAAAGACAAATACTATATGATCTCACCTTTAACAGGAAGCTAATCAACAAAACAAACAAACAAGCATAATATAAACAAAGACACTGAATTTGAGAACAGTCTGACAGTGTCCAGAGTGGGAGGGGAGGGAATTTCAGGGGAAAAGGGGAACGGTTTAGAGCAACAAGTATAAAGGACTCATGGACAAAAACTATGGGGGGTGGAAATGGGAGGAAGGTGGGGAGGGCAGGGGTGGTGGGCTGGGGCGGGGTAAAAGACAGAAAACTGTACAATATCAACAATTAAAAAATACTGATTAAAAACATAAATAAAAAAATAAAAATAAAATGTAACACCAGAAAAACAAACAACCCGATTAAAAAATGGGTAAAGGAACTGAATAGACACTACTCCAAAGAGGACATACAGATTGCCAGTAGACATATGAAAAGATGCTCAATATCACTAATCATCAGAGAAATGCAAATTAAAACCACAGTGAAATACCATCTCACACCTGTCAGAATGGCTATCATCAATACATCAACAAACAAGTCCTGGCAAGAATGTAGAGAAAGTGGAACCCTTTTGCACTGTTGGAGGGAATGCAGACTGGTATAGCACTGTGGAAAGCAGTATGGAGATTCCTCAAAAAAATAAAAATGGATCTGCCTTTTATCCCAGTGATCCCACTTCAAGGAATAGAGCTGAAGGAACCCCAAACACTAATTTCAAAGAACATAAGAACCCCTATACTCATTGAAGCATTATTTACAATCACCAAGGTATTGAAGCATCCCAGGTGTCCATCAATAGTTGCGTGGATAAAACAACTATGGGCCTGGCTGATGTGGCTCAGTGGATTGACCACCAGCCCATGAACCAAAAGGTTACTTGTTCGATTTCCAATCAGGACACATGCCTGGGTTGCAGGCCAGGCCCCCAGTAGGGGGCACGTGAGCGGCAACTACATATTGATGCTTCTCTCCCTCTCATTCTCCCTCCCTTCCCTTCTGTCTAAAAATAAATAAATAAATCTTAAAAAACAAGCAAACAAACAAAAATTATGGAATATTTACATAATGGAATACTGCTCAGCCATAAAAAAAAAAAATGTTACCCTTTGCAAAAGTATGGATGGACCTGGGAACATTATGCTAAGTGAAATAAGCCAGTTAGAGAAAAACAAATACCATATGATCTCACTCATATGTGGAATCTAATAAACAAAATCAACTAACAAGCAAAACAGAGACAGATTCATAGATGGGGAACAGATGACAGCCAGTGGGGGTGGGAAGTTAGGGTGGAGGGATTGAGCAAAAAGGAAAACAGACTCATGGACAGTGTGGTGATTGCTGGTGGGAGGGGGTATAAAGGTACTAAATGGTAATGGGAAAAATAGAATGAAGATTAAATAAAAAATAAATACACTACTGTATTGTCAGCAAAGCATTAAAATAAAAAAATAAAGAGAGGATATGCAGAAAATTTGTTCATGTTTCTTCTTTGCTTAGCAAACCCCAAAATTCAATAGAACACTCTCCACTCTGATTTACATTCCTGCTGCAGTGCAGTGATTTTAGCTCTTAATTGAAGTTTCTCTTACTGAGCAATAGAATACTAGGCCAGAAAATCTTTTGCCAATTGTAATGTGTAATGTAGCATTATTCTTGAATGCAAAAATACACACTTATCCTTGGCATTTCTCCTACTTTTATCTAGCATTTCTATACAAATAAGAAAAGACATAACAATAGCTATTGTGTCTATAAATAAGATATATGCTGGCATATTCTTGCTGGTATCAATAAAAAGTTTATATTTTTGCTTTGAGGAAATAAATGGTAGCTTTACCTGTGTGGTCTGTTACTAATTCAAAGATCTATAGATCTCCGAATATGGGAGTATTTATCCACTTACTTATTCAATAATTTACTTCTTTTTAATGTTTTATCCAATTACCAATTAGTGATTGACTACAATGTTCCAACTAGTCTTCAAACTGCTAGAAATAAAACAAATAGACCACAGTCTAGATTTTTACAGGACTGAGTATATTATGAGAGGTAGATAAGAGAACCTAGTTCTACCACATGGGGTACTACATCAGAAGCATGTTCGGCTTAATAAGAGAGAACTAAGGAGAAACTTCCTACTTAGAACCTGAGTATTTTGGGATAAGTCTCTCAAGAGAAATGTTGTTTGACATTTCCATAATGATATTGATTTTGCCATTAGCACCACCTGAGGCTTATTTTATAGACAATCTCATTTCCAGAAACTCCTTCATGAATAAAGTGCTGATACTCTGATTTCTATTTCAAAATGATTTTTTTCTTGTCCTATATTTATGCTTTAGGATAGTAAGTGAGAAATGAGACTTAAGAGGTGGAATTACTAATGGAACTCCTGTCTACCTGTGTTCTTAAAATAGGCTTAATAAATGAAGATGAAGACAGGTCTGTGCAAGTAACTATATAGCTCATGCTAATTCATTTTAAAATTATATAGTAAGTGTGTTTATATTCATGAGCAATATAAAATATAAAAGGTCACTCAGCAATGATATTGTCCACCACAAAATATCATTGTATTTAAAACCCAAAATCATGGCAAAATAATTGGTTTTAGAAACTGAAATCTAACATTGAATTAATTATTATGATGCAAATTAGGCAATTTCATATTAATTAGGCAATTTCAATATTAATTATTGTCCTTGGCTTCAAAATTTTTAGAGTAAAGTTGATTTTAGTATCATGTATAGATATTTTATTTGTCTTTGGTTAAAACATTCTGATTTCCTCAATGACCATTCTATACATGAATTTCCCAGCACCTTGTTCAACATTGTTGCTCCTGTTTTCCAAAGAAGACAGAGAAAATCAGGTATGAACTATTTCATATTTCTGTTGCCTATACCTACAGGCACCAGTGCTATAGCTCCTCATTTCCTTTCCTTTAGTCTCATGGTAAGGCTTCCTTCATGACTTGTTCAGGTTAAATCCATCACCAATTTCAGCTTTGAGTCCACTCACTTTCCTACTCCTGGGACTTTGCTACTTCACTTAATTCTTCCAGTGGCAGAATCTTCAAGCTTTCTTTCTTTCTCCTCTGAAGTTTTCCTATTAGCAGGTAAACGCTTACATCGTTTCCATCCTAACAAAAATTCACAATAAAAATCACTTAACCCTAAATGCATGCTTCTGTCCATAATCCAGTTTCTTCCATTACATTAGCACAAAGCTTGTCTACTTTTGCATGTTCTCTCTTCACACTTCTGGTCATGCTTCACCCCATCACAATATGACTCAAGTTTCTTTCTTTCTTGTGTTTGACACCTTTGGTCATTCTCTCCATTAAATGTATTTTACATCCTTGAAACCTGATTATATTTCCAAGGCAGTTTGTGTAGCTACTGAAGTAGTCTCTCAACTCTTCTTTAATCTTTTAGACCCACACATGTAATCTCCTGAGCTACAAGGGTAATCTAACTAAAATGCAAATCTTATCATTATCATTCTCCTGATTAAATCAATCAGAGAGTTCCATTATCTGAGTAAAATTCTGACGCCTTAGAAGGGAAGATCAGATTCCTCTTGACTTGACCTTGGCTTTCTCTCAGCTTTAGCTCCTTGATTTTCTTATACAGACGTAGGCAAAAGTAGGGTTACAGTTATAATACAAATAATACAACAATTTATAAATAACACAAGAATAAACTGTGTTTCACATACTCACAAATGTAAACCTACAATTGCCTATACTTGTATTTCTGTCTCCTAATTTTTGGTGATCCCAGATTTTCATCCTTTACTTACTATTTTTCATAGTCAAACATTTATCTACTTTTAGGGTTTCATTTTCTTTTTCTTTTTTCCTAATCAATTTGTAATCACCTCAAATTCATCATATCGAAACTGAAATACCTGCCCATATAAATATGTTCATCTTGGCTTTTTTTTTTTTTTTTAACTTAGGAAAGGTAAATTGCTGCTATAACCAACAAAAACCAAATTTAATACAATGAAGTTTAATACAGGTCAGTAGCAAGGCTTTGCTTTTCAGAGTCCTTCCCTAAGGAAGGAGTAATTCAGAACCCTGTGCATCCAGAGGAGTAAGAGAAATAACTGCAAAATTATAAAAGGTTTTAATGAGCCAGGGCCAGAAGTAATAAATATGAATTGTAACTATATGCCACTGGTCAACACAGACATAATGCTACCCCAGCTGCAATGAAGGCTGAAAAACGCAGTCTATTCATTCATTAGCCTGGGAGGAAAAGTACAGGAGTATGAAGGACACACAGCAGTGTCTCTACTGTAACTGCTGAACACCAAATTGTTTTCCCTCCTTTCCTTCCTAAATACTTTTCATATCTATAGGGTCTGGCAGAAATAATGCCTACTCGAGTGACGTTGGTAGGGTAATAATATGGGTGTAATAATTTATAGTTTTAATATGAACATTTCACCTAAAATGTCATATGGTATGCTTGAGTGTGAGATTGTTATGTTATAGAATTCCATGCTTATGATTTTGTAGTAAAAGATTTTGTAATAAAAAGGGGTATTATTTGTGATGGAGCCTACATTACCACCTCTATCTTCAACCCACAAAACCCATTTTCATGGGTCAGACCTCATCATTTCTCAAAAGAACCACTGCAATAACCTTCAAACCCCAATCTTTGCCTTTGGTTTAACTCCTCTGTTATATTATGTGCATAACTGTAGAAATATTCAAAGTAAAATAAAATTTTTACCTATAAAATCCCTCTGCTTAAATCCCTTCAATGACTTCCCATCATGTACAGGATAGATGTACCACAGAATGAAAAAATAAGCTCCTCCTGACTTGAAATCTGCCTATTTCACCAGCTCAACCCTGGCTACATGTTGATTTCCACTTCATGCTTGACCAAGAATAAAACAATCCTGGTATCCTTAACACATGCCAGTTAGTATCTTCGTTCACTGTTTTCTCATCTGAAGTACCATTCACTTCTCTTCTTCACAACATTTCAGGATGAGTTAGGTGTCTTGCATCAAAATCTGCATAATTTCTGGTACCTTCATCAATCACATCATTTATTTATATCATACATAACAATCTATGCAGGTGACTAAATAATTCATTAAACTATGAGATCCTTGAAATAGGGGCTATGTTTTACTTACATTACATTCCCATCTCTAGCAGATACATAAAACTTAGTAATCATCTATAAATATGTGTCAAATGAGTAAACTGACCCTAAGCAGAATCATATCTTGAAACTCAGTTTCTCTGCCTATATTCCTTCCACAGGTTTCAAACACAAGGCCCATGGGCCGAATCCAGTCCTCCACCTTGTTTTATCTGGCCCAGCAACTTATTTTTACCCAGTGGCAGCGCCGAGCTCTTTACCCGTGGTTAAGGAGTAGTTGCATTTATACAGTCCTAAAATTATATTTGACCTTTTGAAGGCAACCATGAGGCTGTTGTGGCCGCTGGTGAAAATGAGTTTGACACCCTTGCGTACGGCTTGCCATTTACTTCCATGGGACTTGTTCCAGATTATACCAAATTCACTAGCTAGAGTTTGCTTTTGTATGGACAGATAAAATAATAATTATTGCTATATTAAATTCTTACTTTTACACCCTGCCCATATAATTGGATACCCTGGCATCACGTGAGCTTCAATTGACACTTGGGCACTATCCTATAGGCCCAGGGAAGGCTATCTAAATTTTCTGGAATTAGTCCCTTAAATTAAGTCAGTATCTTTTAGCCCATAACTCTCTTAGAGAATAGATTCCTGCCTATAATCCCAGCTATCAATTTTTGCTCATTCGAGTAACCAGTAATGTCTCATAATCAAGGCTGTTCCATATTATAACAATAGACACAAAATACTGGCATTTCTACCCCACAGTGGGATCAAGAATATAGTCATGATAACAGCACAAAACAATTCAAACAAATTCATTTGGAGCAACAGTATAGTGTGGGTGGAAATCTAAGTATAATTTCCTGTTGTTCTCTGTATTCTAAATCACCGGTGCCAATTGTGAGCTTTTTTTTTTGAAGCAAACCAAAATTGAGTGGAAAGTGCACTCCATTCAATATTTCTAATTATTAAGTTTTGGTCTCATTTCAAAATTGGTAGAACCAAGGCTTCTTTTTCAATACCTTGACTGATAGCTTCAAATTAAGATTTAGGACAAATTATGAAGAACTACATTAGTTGTACTTGTGCCTTAAAAACTATATTGAGCCCTGGATGTTGTTGCTCAGTGGATTGAGTACTGACCTGAGAACCAAGGGTCGCCAGTTTGATTCCCAGTCGGGGCACATGCCTGGGTTGCAGGCCAACTCCCCAATAGGGGGCATGTAAGAGGCAACTACACATTGATGTTTCTCTCCCTCCCTTTCTCTCTCCTTTCTCCTCTCTTTAAAAATAAACAAATAATATCTTTTTAAAAAATATTGATTTTCATTAATTACAGGCATTGAATTAAGTTGTTATTGGGGAAAAGAAGCTTAAATGCATAATATAAAAGACCCAAATGTTTAAATAAATACTACTTAGAGTTTAAGTACCTAGAATTCTTAAATTTGAATTATAACTTGTTTTGTTTTTATGATATATATGGGAAGAAAAGAAAGCAATAAAATATCTAAATTTAAGGATATTTTGGGACACTTATTTACTTTTTGTTTGCTTTAAGTTTGAACATTTTTACAGTTCATTTGAGATATTTTTTCTAATAAACAAAATTATATATATGCTATAGATATGAACATCATTTTATATATATTACTTCTTATATATCTTTGGATTTCAAGTATATTTTTAAAATTTTGTTTTTCAATTATAGTTTAAATTCAATATTATTTTGTATTAGTTTTAAGTGTATAGCATAGTGGTTAGACAATCATATATTTTATAAAGTGATCCTTTAATATTTCCAGTACCTCACCTGGCATCATACATAGTTATCACAGTATTATTTGACTATATTCCCTACACTATACCTTACATCAAAGTACATGTACTGTACCATGACTATTTTGTAACTACCAGTTTGTACTTTTTAATAGAAGTTATACTTCAAATTCAGGAATTCTAGGTACTTAACCTCTAAGTAGTATTCATTTAAACATACAGGTCTTTTACATAAATGGAATAATAGACAAAATGGGACCTCATCAAAATAAAAAGCTTATGCATGGCTAAAGAAAACATCAGCAAAATGTAAAGGGTACCAACTGTATGGGAAAATATATTTGCTAATAATACCTCGGACAAGGGTTTGATCTCCAAAATATATAAAGAACTCACATAACTCCATTCTAAGAAGACAACCCAATTAAAAGATGGACAAAGGACTTGAACAGACACTTCTCTAAAAAGGACTTACACAGGACACTTCTCCAAAGAGTGACATACACAGAGACATATGAAAGGATGCTCAGCATCACTAGCCATCAAGAGATGAAATTAAAACCACAATAAGATATGACCTCATACCTCTCAGAATGACCATCATAAACAAATCAACAAAAATCAAGGGCTGGCAAGGTTGTGGAGAAAAGGGAACCCTAGTGCACTGTTGGTAGGAATGCAGACTGGTGCAGCCACTGTGGAAAACAGTATGGAATTTCCTCAGAAAACTAAGCATGGAACTGCCTTTTGGCCCAGCAATACCACTGTTGAGATTATACCCTGAGGACCCTGAAACACCAATCCAAAAGAACCTATGCACCCCAATGTTCATAGCACCACAATTTACAATAGCCAAGTACTGGAAGCAACCTAAGTGCCCATCGGTAAATGAATGTATCAAAAAACTATGGTACATTTACACAATGGAATACTGCATAGCAGAAAGAAAGGAGCTCCTACTCTTTGTGACAGCATGGATAGAACTGGGGAGCATTATGCTAAGTTAAATAAGCCAAGCTCCAGGTGGTGAAAGACAAATACCATATGATCTCACCTATAAGTGGAACCTAATCAATGAAACAAACAAGCAAACAAAATATAACCAAAGACACTGAAATAAAAAACAAACTGACAGTAATCAGAGGGGAGGAAGAGGAGCATAACAGGGGGGAAAGGGTAAGAGTCATTAAGGAACATGTATAAGGGACCCATGGACAAAGCCAAAGGTGGGTAGGATTGAGGGTGGGAGGTAGGATAGTGGGGATGGGTGGGGCAAGTGGAATGGTGAGGGGAAAATGAAGACAACTGTATTGGAACAACAGTAAAAAATATAAATAAAAGTATTTTGTTTTTCCATTTTAGTTTACATTCAATATTATTTTGTCTTAGTTGTAAGTGTATAGCATAGTGGTTAGACAGTCATATACTTTCTAAAGTGTTACCCCCACTATTTCCAGTACCCACCTGTCACCATACATAGTGATTACAATATTATTGATTGTATTCCCTGTACTGTACTTTACATCCACATGGCTATTTCGTGACTTCCAATTTGTACCTTTTAATTCCTTCACCTCTTTTACCCAGTTCCCCCAACCCTTCTTCTCTCTGGCAACCATCAGTCTGTTTTCTGTGTCTGTGGGTCTTTCAATTCAGTTTGTTTATTTTGTTCTTTAGATTTCACATACAAGTGAAATCATATGTTATTTGTCTTTTTCTGACTGACATATTTCACTCAGCTTAATACCCTGTAGTTCCATGTTGTCATAAATGGTAAAATTTTATTCTTTTTGTGGCTGAGTAGTATTCCATTGCATATACGTACCACTACTTTTTTACTCACTCATCTATTGATGGACACACATGGCTTTTATATCTTGGCTATTATAAATAATGCTATAATGAACATAAGAATGAATATATTCTTTCAAGTTAGTGTTTTGGGTTTCTCTGTATATATACACATAAGTGTAATTGCTGGGTCATAGGCTATTTCATTTTTAATTTGTTGAGGCCTCTCCATACTGCTTTCCATAATGTCTGCACCAATCTGCATTCCCATCAATGGTGCAAGAGGGTTCTGTTTTCTTCACATCTTCACCAACACTTGTTGTTTGCTGATTTGTTCATACTGATCAATAGATAAGTGGATTAAAAAGCTGTAGTACATGCATACAATGGAATATTACTTGGCCATAAAAATGACATCTTTCCATTTGCAACAGCATGGATGGATGTAGAGGGTATTATGCTAAGTGAAATAAGTAAATCAGAGAACACAAATATATAATTTCACTCATATGTAGAAATATTTTAATCATATTTTATTATTTAGGGACATATATAAAGAATATAGTTGTTTTCGTGAAATTAATAATTTAATATTTAATCAAATATTGGTGTATTAAATAAGCCTACACTTTGACATATACCATTTGCTTCATCTCAAAAGGAAATAAATCCATTTTCAAGACTATGCATTACAGTTTTTAAGCATTGGTCATTCATCTTTTGTCCATTATCTTTATTAATATGAGCACGTCCAGGATTTATAGATAATTGAAAAGCAAAATAAATAAAAGATGCATTAACTCTGTATTGTACATTATAAATTGATAAAAATAAATACTCATTTTTTAATTACCTCAGAAAAATAGAATATAAGAAAATGCACACTGATTCTACAGGAAGGGATCTTAATGATAACCGTGGATATTAAGAAATGATTTCTTGTTGTCAGCATTTTAAAATCTCCAATTACCCTAAGAGTTCAGAAAATAATCCATCATTGTCTATTTATACACCTTCTAAACACACACACCCAAAGTTATTGAAGGCAATTGTTTAGAACTCAGAAAATATATACTCATGCAAATTGTAATGGTTCCAGACTGCCCAATGCAGGAATATTTTACCCGTGCAGTTGGTAATCTAAAAATTAGCTGAGGACCACAAAGCGTCTTTGTGCTGTGAAGGCTCTTGGGAAGCAGAGGGAAGGTGGAAGCAGTGTTGGACCACCAGAGATTTTATCCTGAAGTCAATGAAAAGAGTAGTTTTAAAAAGGGGGGGGGTATCAAAAATTGTGAGCATTATTATTATTTTCATAAACATTAAATACTCATGTACAAAGTTTCATGAATTCTACAAAGTATAGCCCAGGTGCCATCTACTCTGTTAAATCTTTCTATGCAGGGGCCCCTGTCCTGGGAGCCAGATGTGGGGGGGCTCCGCCCGCAGAGCCCCATCCCTCCATCACGGATGAAAATAAAAACTACCAAGACATGATCTGCTTGGGGAGGAAAGGTGGACAAACTCTCAGAGGAGAATGACCCAGAGCCCCTTCCTCACTGGGCTTTTATTGGGTTCAAATACACAGGAATACAGGTATGTCAGGCAGCAAGGATCAAACAATGGTTAACATTTCAAAGCAATCTGAGGGCTTAATCTGAGTCAGTGTTTGTCAGGAAAGGGGGTTGCCAAACTTTGGGAGACATACTCATTTCCTCCTGGGACACTTGTCACCTAAGGAAGAGCACTCTTAGCAAAGTGGGTTTCACAGGACTTTAGGAATTCTTTCTCATGTCTGGATCACCCAGCGAGCCATCCTGGCCAGCACAGGGCTGCACCACTCACCCCCACAGTTTCAGGCTTTAAGGCAATCAGGAAGCAGGAGACATCTCCCAGATGGAAATGAGGACTTGGGCTATGTCAGAATAGCCGGGGGGCGAGGGTCCATCACATACTCTTTGCTACAGCTCCCCGAGTCCTTCTATGAGGCCTCCCAAGTGGTTGCGTCTGGCTTAGGTTGCCCCTCCCATGAGGAGTCTTACCCATCATTGACTAACCAACCAAGCATTGGGGCCAGAGATGGATGAGGCAGAGGCAGTGCTCCTGCCAGGGAGATAAGCTTTGTCTCCTCAGTAGCTCACATCCTCTTGACAGAACAGACCCAGATGAAGTGGGTCCCTAAGCTCTTACATAGCCCACCATGGGGTGAGGGTTACAACTCCTGAAACCAGGCTGAACGGTCCACAACATTTCTAGATCAGTCAGCCTGAATTAAAACTGCAATTGCTCCCCTGTGTATTTCTATAGCTGGAATATTGTATGAGCACACTTTTTAAAAATGATTTTATTTTTTCATTTTTAGAGAGAGAGAGGAAAGAAGGGAGAAAGAGAGAAAGAGAGAAACATCAATGTGTGGTTGCCTCTCAAGTGACCCCTACTGGGAACCTGGTCTGCAACACAGGCATGTGTCCTGACTGGGAATATAACCAGCGACCTTTCGATTCATGGCCCACACTTAATCCACTGAGCTACACTAGCCAGGGCATGTATGAACACACTTCTTTATAGCAGTTACCACTCCATTGAATTAAACTTCTATGAAATTTGTCAGTCCTCATAAACTTGAGGATCTTTGTGAGCAGCAACTGTCCCTGTTTAATCCTTTTGTCCCCTCCACTAGTGCCAGAGCTGCTGCTCCAGTATGTAGCACTGTGACAGGCATTCAATAAACACACACTGTAAAAATAACTGCGAACCAACCAGAAACATTAAGTATATGTCAAGAGCTGAGTAGTTTAACCATGGACTGTGATAATAGGGAGCCAAAAAAGCAGGAGTCACAAATTCAAATTCCTAGTATGTTCCCAAGAAAGTGACAAAAATATAACAGGTAAAATTACATATAGTACATATATATATTAGATATATAAATACTTAAATATATATTAAATACCTAAATACATATATTCCACTGTAAAAAGAAAGCTAAAATATAAGCCCTAAGGTTCATGATAAACCCCAATCAATAGATGGTCACAGTGTCAGGGAGGCAAGAAGGCACGATGTATACTATGGGAAAGCTATTTCCTGGGTCAAGGATATGTTTCTCTCAAGTCTATTGTCACACAAGGAAATCTGGGTTCGGTATTGCCAGACATACCAATTTCTAAGAAAAGCCATAAATTGGATATTGACATGACATATTGAAGTTTTAATATGTTGGCTTAAAAAATAGTGTGAGCCAGCCCTGGCTGGTGTGGCTCAGTGGATTGAGTGGTGACCTGTGAACCAAAGGGTCTCTGGTTGGATTCCCAGTCTAGGGAGCATGCCTGGGTTGCAGGCCAGGTCCCCAGTAGGGGACACGTGAGAAGCAACCACACATTGCTGTTTCTTTCCCTCTCTTTCTCCCTCCCTTCCACTCTCGAAAAAATTAATAAATCAATAAAATATTTAAAAAAATAATTAATTAAAAAAAATACCATGACCCAAACAGGCTGAATCAGTACTTTGGGAACTTAGTTTTCATGCCAGCTCACTTCATTATTCCAGGCTGATGCACAAACATATTCACATCCAGTTCACAAGGACTAAATCCAGAAGCATGGTAACAATGACATATATGATAGATAATTGTATAATCTTCTAATATGTTTCTCATATTGGACTCTCCTGGGTGTAGTACCATGGCATAGCCAAGTCAGTTCATGTATTAGCAGCTCTACATTCCAAATGTTATTATTCCTTCTCTTTTACTTTTACCACTGTTGTTGAGTTCCTATTTCCTACTACATTTCCCATAATTCCTCACTACATTCATTCCACCCACCTGGCTCTTTTTTTGCCCTCCCTAGAATCTTACAGGCCACAGAAATACCTGATTTCAAAGAGATGTTCCCATTCTATGCTGATGCCACCTAGGAGAGTAAATGCCCATTGTCACACTGCTGAATGGAGAAAGGTAAGAGAAATCATTGCAGGTCTTTATATACTAATCTTTTAAAATATTTTGAACAGACAGAAATGTTTTATATTTTAACCAGTCTTAGTTCCTCATTTTTTGTTTCATCCCAAATCAAAATGCAATAAATTTTTGAACGATAGAACTGGAATGTGTACTCAAAATGTGACATCAATAAGATTGCAGGGAATATTGAAGAAAGTCTCCTGTGAGACTGACAGTAACTCCAATTCCATCAGCATGGCTTAGAATAGAAATCTTGCACAAATAAATGAACTACAAAGAAAAAGTTAAGCTGCTATCCAGCCTGATTGATGTGCCATCATAGCA
Source organism: Glossophaga mutica (assembly GCA_039655065.1). Taxonomy (NCBI): domain Eukaryota; kingdom Metazoa; phylum Chordata; class Mammalia; order Chiroptera; family Phyllostomidae; genus Glossophaga; species Glossophaga mutica. The sequence continues at coordinate 85,426,307 of CM077304.1, forward strand.
AGGCAAAGAGAAAGAGATTCATTTAAATTAGGCTAGAGGCTTAGTTTTTTCACAGCTATCATCAGAAAGCATATATTAAGTTCTTGTTCTCAAATCATTTCCTGATATGAAATCTTTTCACATCTTGCAAGTAGAGAATCAACAATTAAGATAAAAATGTAAAGTACACATATACAATAATTGAATGACTAAAAAAAGTTCAGTTAGGTCATAAAAGGATTTTCTTTTTAACTAGAATGAGAGTGTAATTAGATAATTCTATCTTCAACTAGTGGAGGTTATGGTTCTGTATCAAATGTACACATTTGAAAGTTCTATTTTATTATTTACTGTCTAGGATTGATATAAAAGTGGTATTTTATGCCATGTATGTGGTTAACCCAGCTGTAAATTATTAAACTTTTATTTAATAATTAGCAATGTTCTCATAAAAACAATAAGATACATGCATTATTTGTTTTCAGTACGGCTTTGCATAATTACAATAATATGAAATTTGATCTATTAAGCTACTAATGAAGTATGAAATACTTAATGTGTACCAGAGAGCTGAGCTTTAAAATTGCACAAGTGTCCATTGTGTGGTCATTACCTTAACTGCCCTTCCTCCAAAGCATAGGGAGTCATCTGTAAAATACATTAGAGGAAAAAGGGATATTAAGAAACAATGACAGCCACACAGAAGTCGTGGGTTAGTCAATAGTGTTACACATTTCTAGGCAAGTAGGAATATCTAATTTGTGTCCGACCTCCTGTCCAGCTCCTACTCTGTGTGTTTGAAGATGTGAATACTTAATAAAATGGCCCCAAACAGTTAGGAAAAGCAAAAGAGAGACAGTTTAGGTGACTAGATTATTGAAAATATCAAGTAAAGTATTCCCAAAAGACTAAGAAGTGGGTTTTCCAACTTCCAATTAGAAAGTCTATCTTTATGAAGATTCATATCATTGGCAAGAAATCTGTCAGATATTCTCATTATTCTTTTCTATTGTAAGTTCAATGTGTTATTAGATGTAATCTTATCACTTTATTCAGAATTTATCACTTTTTTCTGTTCAAGAATTTAGAACTTTCTACAGTATTAAATCCAACCTTATACATTTCTCAAGGCCTTTACATGCTAGCCTTTGCTCCTTTTAGCATAATGATGATGGTGAAAAAAATAAAGGCTAATATTTTCCCTAGGTATTGTGCTAAATGTGTCACATTATCTCATTTAATTCACTGAAGGGGAGAGACAGAAGAGACAAAGACAGACAGAGAACAGGCTGTGCGGCTGTGAGAGGTAACCAAACTTGGCTTGAGTCTCACTGCTTCTGTGCTGCAAAGCTGAACAAAAACCAAGGTTATATGATTCAGAACCATTGTTCTTAACCTTTCACTGTATGCCACAAACTTCACATTATTCTAACACTCTTCAAAGTCTCCTCTGTACTTCAAATGAATCAGACCAGACTCTCTTGTGTACTTAGTTTTGACTTATTCTTTTCTCAGTGCCTTAGTTTTTATGCTGTTTCATCTCTTAAAGTGTGTAATTTGTCAATTAATCAAATACTGCTCCTCTCTCAAGGTGTGCAACATGTCTTCTCCACAGCTATTCCATCTCAAATGCATACCTCAGACCTAAGATTTATTTATATTCCCCTAGTGTCTAGTGTAGGTACAAAGGTGATTACCTTTCAATAAATGTATTTCCTGAAAACATTAATAGTAAAAATACACAAATAGTCCATTATAAAATTGAGTGTTGTCGTGCACATTTGATTCCTAATACAAAAGATGTATTTGCTGCCAGACATATTTCCTATGCCAGACTTTTCATCAACAACAATTTTTTAAAATTTTTATTTATTTTCAGATTGCCCTTGGTCTGTGTCCAATTTTTTTCTTAAGAGCTTCCAAATTTAATTTTAACTTCAAGTGTTGCTGCCCAGTACAAGCAGTGTAGAGCCAGAGCAGGAATTTTCCCTGCAGAGAAGCGGGATCCACTTCATTGGAGATGAAGAGGGGAATTATTCTGAGGTTCTACCCATCTTCAGGAATGGCAGGCTCCATTCCTCTTCTGGATTTTCTTCTCCAGTGTCCCTGCTTTTCTTCTCCCTTTACCCTTAGACTCAGGTTCATTCACATGCTTGGGGTAAGTCCTGGCTTGGCCATGATATAAAGGAGAGCTCTTTGTGACAAGCTGGTGGACTCACTAAAGCTCCAGCCAGGTTTATTGCATGTTATTCTGACATCCTTATCTAAAATTCTAACCATCTAATGCTCAACTCCCTTTTGCCTCTCCGATATATTATTGACAGGGAATGGATGATTGTCAAATTGTCAGTCTGGTGGCTCCGAACCTTCAGCTGGCCTAAGTAGCATGATTACTGTTTCTTTATGCTAGGCAACACCAGGCATATAGGAATCACCTCAAGGATGTCAATTTAGATTCATTGTGTGATTGTACTTACAGAAAAGGCAAAGCATATCATGGCGATTGAATGAACTCTGGACCCAGATTGCTTAGATTCAAGTCCCAGCTTTGATATTTACAGACTGTATGACTTTTTTAATATATAATTATTTTTTAAGATTTTTATTTATTTATCTTTAGAGGGGAAGGGTAGGAGAGAGGGAGAGGGAGAGAAATATCACTGTATGGTTGCCTCTTGTGTATCCCATGCTGGGAACTGGCCTGCAACCTAGGCATGTGCCCTGACTGGGAATCAAACCACGATCCTTTGGTTCGCAGGCCCGCGCTCAATCCACTGAGCTACACCAGCCAGGGCTCAGACTGTATGAATTTTGATCACTTATTTGGCTTCTAAATATCTCAGTTCTTTTCAGGTATAAAACAGAGAAGATAATAAAACTTGTGTGATATGCTTCTTGTAAGAATTAAAATGAGTTAAAATGTGTTAAGCATGTTGAGCAATGATAGATCTCAACAGTGTTACCTATTATTGTTTCATATTTGTTGACTAAGTAAATAAACTTTAAAATAATAAATTTATTGTATAATACAATTTTTGTATCTTTATCAAGACTGAAAACTTTTTGAGGCAGAAAGCAGTTATTGCTCAACTTTGTACATCCGTAGCTCATTTTACATTCCGGGGGGGCAGTACATTATAAGCCCACAATAACTACTTGCTGAAAGGAAGAAAGTTGTGGTAATTAAAGATAAGGGGTAAAGTGAAGTAGAATTTAAAAGCTGAAGGAATCCAAACTGTGTAGGAGTAATGAGACTGTTATATTGGCAGGTTTGTCCTCATCAATGTTGAAGTCACACTCACAGTGATGGCAATAGTCAAAGTGGAGAGAGAAATTGTGAAACAGGTGTCATATTTCTCAGGAAAGAATATAAGTGTGAGCCAAAATGATCAGAAAGCATTAGCATGGAGATTACCTTAGAATGTTGGCATAAACCACACATAATAAGTTTTCCATGAAGAGCAAGTTATATTGTCTGCTGATACCTGGGAAAATAGAGAAATGCCAACAATACTCATGTGGTATATAAAGTATCATTTAGAATGCTTAAAAAAAAATCCTTACCCAAGGATATACTTACTGATTTCAGAGAGAAAGGAAGTAAGAGAGAGTCAGAGGAAATATCAATATGAGAAATATGATTGGTGGCCTCCCACTCATGCCCTGACGGGGGATCAAACATGCAACCTAGGTATGTGCTCTGACCAGAGATTGAACCCACAACTTTTTGGTTTATGGGATGATGCTGCAACCAACTGAACCACCCAGGCAAAACTCCTTATCTCCTCTAAAATGCCCTAAAGTAATGTATAAAACAGAGCTTTTGATTTTGTTCATTTACTCCTACCAAAATATGTACAAATTAACAGGAACAATGTTATGGGCTGTGTTTCCTAAAAGTTCATAGGTTGATGTCCTAATCCCCAAGATCTCATAATCTAACTATATTTGGAGATAGGGCCTTTAAAGAGATAATAACCTAAATTAAAATTATCATTAGAGTGATCTCTAATGCCACATGAGTAGTTTCCTTATAAGAAGAAGTACCATGAATATAGACAGATACAATGGGAAGACTATGTGAAATATGGGGAGGTAATTGAGAATAATAAAAATGGAAAAATAGAGAGAAGCTAGTTTTCATATTTTAGGCATATGCAAACTAAAACCCAAATGTTCAAACACCAGATGTGATTAATCTATAAACATAATCAACAGTTCACTCAAGTATCAAAAATTGTTCTCAGGAACAATTGTAGCCCCAAGAGTTCTCAGCGTAAATACTTGAAGAGCTGACTAGCATCGAAGATGTTTCTCCCTGATGGGATTAATAGCAGCCTCTGTTGGTTTGGAGACCTCAGGCTTCCATGGTGAAACTGGATGGTGATGAGGAGCAATAAGCATTGGCAATAACCCTGCTCAGGTGTTAGAGGGAGAGTTCTGTAATACCAAGGAGTGCCTGCCTTAGAATGATTGGCAGAGGAACATTCTGAAGAAAGACCAATCAAGGTGCTATATGAAACACAAAGCTCAGAAAGAGACATAAGCCAATATTTTGCACATGTTATAGTTTTGGTGCCTCCTGTACCTTCCAGACTGCTCTGGAGCTGTATGTTGAACTAAGTTATATCCTGGATGGAAATGTAAGGAAAAAGGAAATACGAGTAGATAAGTGAGACTGATAGATAAGTGAGGTAGAGACAGAGACTGATGGTTACCTCAGGGGAGTTTGAGACCAGGAGAACCCTCATGAGTCCTTAGAGAAGCCAATGATCATTCACCTGCTGTGTAGAGTTCCCCATGGTCAGTCACTGGTTATGGCAACAACAACAACCAACCAACACGGGACTCTGCCAATAACCAGCTAAGAGAAGAGGTGCCTGCCTCTCCCCTCCCATTTCTCAACATTCATCAAATTTTTTCAAATTTGATTCCCACATAAAAATGTTTCTGATAAGTAAAAACAGAAAGAAAAAAATGATAAGGGATGCACCTATGAGCACACTTGATCTGTTACTCAATTTTTTTTTAAAGATTTTATTTATTTATTTTTAGAAAGGGGAAGGGAGGGAGAAAGAGAGTGAGAGAAACATCAATGTGTGGTTGTCTCCCACATGCCCCCTACTGGGGACCTGGCCTTTTGCCCTGACTGGGAATCGAACCAGCGACTTTTGGTTCATAGGTAGGCACTCAATCCACTGAGTCACACCAGCCAGGGCTTTTACTCAGTTTTTCTATCCAAAGTCTTTTGACTTTTAACAATATATTATTTTAACAGTGTCAACATTTTTGTTTAATATACACTTTTGTTTAAATATAAACTTTTGTTTCTTAGGTTGAAATTTATAGCATAATTTTTTCTTTATTTACAATGGCTTTCAATAGCTTCATTTTCAACCCTCCCTCAACAATTCTTTTTATTTTTTACATAGAAAAGAGATACCAAAGATAAATTCAAACTAGTTTTTTTTTCCAGAGAAATAACATGAATATTCTAATTTGCAGAGAATAAGCAAGGTATATACTGAAATAATTGGCTAACACAGAACTACTACTCTAAGATGTGGACAGAACTACTGTAAGGTATGGTTCTAATATTAAGCTTGTTCAGCAGCAGCATGAAGGAAAATGCAGCCATCTATGGTATCAGGATATTCCCATTCTAATCCCTGATGAGTTGACTATTTTCTACATAAATTTTGGCATGTATTCTATCTTCTCTGGGCCTCAGATATATAAAACAAGGAATTAGGTCTAAGAAATAGCTGGCATCCCTTCCAATGATGCTTAGGGTCGGGAATGACCCTAGATAGTTATTAACTAAAGGAGTGATACCTCTGACCTTTGGGCAGTTCCTTGGTCCTTTGTGAAATCACACTTTATATTACACTGAAATGTAAAAATGTTTCAAGATAGAATAAGATATAAAACTACAAAGAAAATTTTAAGCATTTATTCCATGTAGGGAAATACATTAAATAGAAAAGTTATGAGTAAAGCAAAATCCTTTAGGGTAAAGAACGAATCTGCTGTATTTGTTGCTCTACTGTCAGTGCCTGTCTCAGAATGACATTTAAGAAGCAATCAAATACTATTGGTTAAATGTATGAATGAATGAATGAATGAGTGAATGGACAAATAAATTCATCACACTGAAATAATGTTTGTTAAAATAAAAAGGTAAATTACTATACTAGCTCCCTTTGATCCCATGTCACCTCCAACCTGCAAGGACACAGGCCAATGTAGGCATGAGGCAGGGTGGACATAAATAATGCATTCTCTGCCTCAGAACCTGGACAACCCAAGGCACTGTGCCCCATGAGTGATCACTGAACTTCTACATTGGATCTGTAGTCCCAGAATAGGAACACTTAACCCCTGTTTTGGCCATCAGCTTCTTCATTAGCCAATATGTATTCTCTTTTGCTAATAATAGTCTCAAATGCCTTGTTTCAGAGCCTGTGTCTTCTCTCTCCCCATTATTATGAGTGTCACTTAGATTCAGTTTTCTGCCTTGGTCACTGGTTTATACTCTGATTTCAGTAAGTTGCCAGTTTCCACCATGTCCCACTTGTACTGAGACCCATGTGGCTTTTTCAGGTTCCCATAACTGTATATGAGAATCCTCACCTAAATTTTAATTCAAGGCAAGGCCTTTTTATCCATAGTCATCAGTTTCCTCCATCCGATATTTATGTTTTTTACCTAGAATTCTGAATGTTGCACACCTGGCTTTCCTATCCTGTGGCTGTTTTTGGAGGATGTTCCTATACAGTCTTCTTAGTGCCTTGCTCTACTGATGGCATCTCCACTTATGGATGGGCCTGACATAAAAGCCAGCCTTAAACTTCCCTATCCTGGTATAAATAAATCATTATATCTGCCAAGTTGTTCTGTACTATAAATAATAATGTTCTTGGTGTTATCTATGGCAGCAATTAAAAACGCTTTTCATTTTTGTATCTATGAGAACATGGTCTGATGACAATAACAAATATTTAGATCTTAAACTTTGCAATTATCAACCAGTGAGAAATATGTCATTAGAACTTCCAATTTTACCACAAAAGTTTGCATAATACTATTTTTGAAGAAAAAATGAGAGGAAAATTTACCTATAAATTTATTACTTATAAAGGTTTGATAAATAAACTGAAAGTTTTTTCCCTTCACTTTTTCCAATCCTATGCTTGGAGAGAGTGATTGTCAGCATTTATTGAAAACTTATCATGTGCCAAGTACTGTTGTAGACCCGGAGGAAGCAGAATCTAACAGCAAAAACTTATCTTCCTTCATGAAGCTTATATTTTGATTGGTAGAACCTACAAGCAAAATAAAATTAAGTAAAATTTATAATGATATGTGGTGAAGAGAAAAATAAAATGAAGAAGTGTTAAGAATAATCTAAAGAAGTGTTAAGAATAATCTAAATATTCTGAAATTTTAGATCAGCTATCCTGAAAAACTGCTCAGAGGAACGGATAAGCCAAACCATTCAGATCTCTGGAAAAGAACATTCTGGGCAGATAGAATAGTAAGAGCAAATGCTCTGAACTGAGAGTGTGGCTGAAATGTTTCAGGGCAGCAAGAACATGTGTGAATGTATTGCAAGGAGAGGCTAAAAAAGGAAGTGCTAGTATTATCTTATGGGGAAGAAGACCAAGGATATATATCCAAAAAAGTACTTTGATTTTTACTCTGAGACAAATAAAAAAGCATTGGAGGATTCTGAGAAAAAAAGAAATTATCTCAGTTTAGTTTTAAATGGTGATTCTGATTGTGTTGAAAAAAGACTGAAGGGGACAAAGGGTAGATAAGGGAGACAACAAAGATTTGCAACAATCCAAGCCAGAAATGTAGTTGGACTAATGTAGGGACAGAAATTGTAGTGATTGGATTTTGCGTATAATTTGAAGGTGAACCCAGCAGAATTTGCTGGTAGTTTAGATGGAGCTGAGGGTGGTGGTATAGAACAAGAGGGGATTCAAGGCTGCCCTCCAATGTTTAAGCCTAAGGAACTAGAAAAACAGAGTTCTCATAAAGTGAGATGGGAAGATTGTTAGAGCAAGTTTGGCATGGGTTAAGAATCAGAAGTTCAATTTTAGACTTGTTAACTTTGAGATGATTATATGTCTTTCAAGTAGATATATAATCATCTAAGATGATTATATATCTTACAGGTGGAGATGTTAAGTAAGCCATTGGATATGAGTTTGAAGTCAGGGAAGAGATCCAGAAATGAAATATAAGTCTGGAGTCATCAGTATATCAGTGGTATTTAAAGAGAGAGGGTGGATGCAGTCACTAAGAAAGTGGTTGTAGATGAAATGAGAATGTGATTTGAAGGAGTAGCAAACCTACAAAGGAAAACAAGAGTAAGGAACCAGAGATGTAAGAGGAAAACTAGGTGAATATGGTGGCTTGTAAGCTAAGAATAAAAAGTGAGTCAAGAAATTTACACCATGATTATATTGGTTCATATACACAAATGCATAAGCAAATATGTATGGGTGTCTATGTATGCATGTACATATGTTTACGTAGAGGTGTTTTTATTTTATAATATAAGATTATACTATACCAAACGTCTAACATCTGCTTCTAAAAATTAATTTATTATGGAAAAAGTTTTTATGTCATCTTTACTCTTAAGATTAAAGATGTTGTATTTTCAAATTGTTTACTTTCCAGCATTATTAAAACGAAGTATCAGGATGAACTTTTGTTTGTTTGTTTTTTTTAAGCACAGTACAGTAAAATGCTGACCATGCATTTTTAAAACATCACTTGATGTCTTCTATTTAGTTAGCAAAAATCCTCTTTGTAAAATTAAGAAACCAGTGAAAAACCAAACCAAGTAATAAAGGAGTAAAAACAAAATAGGAAAATATCAAATTCTTCTTATTTTTGATTGTTGCTATTTGTACATATCAATGGATGCTGATTCTCTTTTATTAGAATGTGGAAATAGCTGTGAATAGAACAGAAATCTTATTAAAAAATTCTGAAACAGCTGACATTTTCTGCTTCTTTTACCAGAGATAAAGTACTGCATTTCTAAGATTCTTTAAGATTGAGTTAGTTTGTGTCACACAAACAAACTCAATGAAAAATCACCTAAGTGGAGCTCCAAAATTTTCATTAGATAGGAAAGATAGCAAAGTAAATTAACAGTGGTTGCTATGTCTTACTGTTAGCACATTTAAGACAGCAACAATATGGTACATTATTTCACTCCAACTGGAAAACATTGAATGAGTTGAAGGCAGTCTAGTAGAAGATATGAATCGATTGTCCCTGAAAGACTCTTGTCAATGCCCTCAGATTTCTTCTAAATGAGGGAACTTTTAAAACAGTAAATTAACTATATCACAGGACATTTCATCTACTAAAACATAAATTAAAATCAAATAAACAATTTTTGAACATTGACTACATACCAGAAACTATGGTGGGCAGTTTATACTTTCTATAATGTTTCCTATCACTCACTGGTGTTCAGGGTGAAATTTATAGGAATAGTCAATTAAAAGTAATTGTGCCAAAGAGAATAGCAAAAATGTTATAGTGCATAGTTTAAGGACTTTATTAATTGGAAGTAAGTACACTGGAAACACAATTTTTCAGTCAATAATTCTTATGATGTAAGTGTTATAACAAATTAGATGTGTCTTTTTTAAATTTCTGGGTATTTGCAATAGATATACAAGCAACCTTAAAATCACCTGTAGTGAAAATTTTTCACTGAATAAAATAATAGAGGTGAACAAAGTTAATTATTTTTGTTTTTCTCAACTACCCCATGAAATGTCATTCACTTTTTCATCTATATTGTTGATTTTGAAAAATCAGCTGGATTGGAGTCAATTTCATGTGCAACCATGATTCCTGAATAGATCTGTAGTAAATAAGTAGGAAAGGATTTCATGTTGTGAAATGATTTCTAAATTGGTATTCACTCAGACCAAGCATGCAATCTCGGCTCTGCTACTAATTGATCATTTAATCTTGTCTTTTAGGTTCCTGTTCCCTCTGTTGCTTCTTTGTAAGATGAAGAAGGAAACCCAAGATTATGCACTCACAGAAGAACAAGACGATGAGATGCTGAGGTGCAACTTGTAGATCGGAAACTCATTGGATTGGAGTATCCCTTTGTGGGTGAGGTTTTTCTTTGATAGCTTTGTAATTAAGAGAGGAAATTATCAGGATATGTGAGACTCATTTGTACTTTCAGGATTTATGATTACCCTTTGTAGGCTCTTTTTTTTTTTTCTTTACTTTGTTTTCCTATAGAGATGATTTCTCCTTTAATTTTTTCTGTTTCATCTGAGTATTTTTGTTTGTTTTCTGATTATACATTGCCAATATCTAGGGTAAAACTCTCTTCATTCTCTTTCCTTGCTTTTATATATTTTTTTCTTTGTGCTTTCTCTGAGTTGATTTCCCCCAGTGTCAGTTGTGCTCTTTGACAACAATCACATGCTTTAATTTCTTATATTATTTTTGGAAATTGGTGGACTTTTTAAAAAATAAGTTTTATGTTTGCATCCCCTACATCACAATAAATGTTTGCTGAATGGCCAACTTTCAGCCCTGTCTCGTCTTGTTGATTCATGTTTCTTTTCTATAGATGCCAGTCTTTTTTGCATCTTGCCAAGAACCTGTAATCGATGTTCCAAATTGATGTTATAAATTTCCGTTCTTTCAGAAAATAATTTTCAAAATTAAACTTTTGCTCTCATTCTTCTGATAGTTTTTGCCTTTTTGAAGGTCTCATTTTATTTGTTTTCTTTGTTGAATATTCAGTTACCCTAGGATGTGTTGTGATGAGTCTGGGTTCACCCTTGGGCGGAGCTGAAATTTTCATCCCCTTCACTGTGTGCTTATTCTATTCTAGGGTACTATAAACGTCCTCACTTGAATCTAGATCAGGAAGCCAGGCTGATGCACAAGGATTCTAATTCACTTTGTGATATCCAGTAGAGATTTATTGAAAGTTGGCCTGGTGGACTGAGGCTCACTTGCCTGCAGGTTCTCTGACTTGAGAGATCCCATGTTCTTTTCTCAGGCTGTGGGGAATCAATTTTATGGCTGGGCCAGTCCTTGTGAATCTTATTATGATTACAAGATGTCCTTAACAATATCAGTGAAGACATTTTGAAAGAGACAAAGTTTATTACTTACCAGATCTAGAAATTACAGCCATACAACAAGGTCACATGTACAGCCATACAACAAGGTCACAGGGAGAGAGAGAGAAAGAACGAGAGAGAGATGGGCCTGGGGTTCTACTTTCATTGGAGTTAAGGAAGGGAGTCTAGGATTTCACAGGCTCATTCTTCATTGGTGAAATTAAAACATAACAGTGGGAATTTAAAGTTGGGAAGAGAAAGCACAAGAGACCCAAATGTTCACTTAATCAAAATCAACCAAAATCTCTGAAAACAAAGCAGTGAGGAGTGCTGGCTTTCTTTTACCTACTTGTGTGGCTGGCAGTGCAGCCTCCCTGAAGTGGGTGCCTCATCAATCAAAGCTTAAGTGAGGCACTTGATTACAAAAGAGAAAAACCAGCTGTCAGGGTTTATACTTTATTCTTACCCGAAATATAAAGATATGAAACATTATCCCTCAAAGCATGCAATGCTTCTGGTATTCTTCTTATATTTTTTGACAAGTTTTCCTCTGACAATTTAGAATAACATGTTACGGTGTGTTTCTATGTCATGCCTTAATTCCTGCCATATAGCCTACTGGGTGTTGTATCATCACACACACACACACACAAAAAAAAAAAAACCCACAAAAATTAATGGAAGCGGAGTGGGGTAACTGGGTCAGTCAACAAAGTTAGTGGTGGAGCATTTGGGAGTATGAATGGTAATTCTGTGTATCATGGAATGAGAGAGGAACAACAGGATAGTGCTGAGATCTGTATCTTTTTCAATCTGTCTTGCAAAAAAAAAAAAAATGGGGAAATGGGTGAAACGTGAGGAACAAGGTGCTTTCCGGTGGTACTCTCATTCAGAGGGTGGAGGTGTGGTAGGTATTCTAAGGACGTATCTCTCAACACACCACCGTGGACATGGCACTAAGTGGGAATGGGCCTAGGCTCTCACAAATAAGTCCCTTTTACATTTAGTTTACCCTAAGTTTTTGACATTTTAGTCTTTTTAAAATATTTTCATGGATCTTTACTGTGAAATTGAGAGGAGACATTATCGTTCACTACAGAATATCTACATATAGACACATTTGAAGCTCATCTTGAATCAAAGCCACTATTTCAGACTGTTGGTTATATATGCCTATATGCCTATATTTCCTCTGTTTTCTGTGACAGTTATTAGCTCAAACTGTAAAAATTTGAGAGTATATTGAAAAACTTTCATAGAGAAGTGCAAAGTCATAACTATAAAGAATGAAGGGTCTCAACTTTTATTATTAGTCTACTTTTAAGTTATTCCAGCTCTGTAAAATGTAAAAAGCAATGAGAATCAGAGCAATTCCTTATTTAAATTTTCAAGTAATAATTTCCAAATTTTCACATATTTATATTATATCCTGTATCCAATTGTAAATAACAGCTTATATTTGTTATAAATAAATACAGAAATAGATTAGACATAGGAAAAAACTTTGAGTTTGAAATCAATAATTTTTAGCTCCATCACCAGCTGTAGTATGATACTGATCATGAATCGCAAAAAAAAATAGAACTTTAAAAGCCCTCAAAATCAGTTGAAAGGCTATTTCAATGTGCTATAAGCTGCAACTTCTTTTGCTAAATTTAAAGGTGTAGTGCCCCCTCACAGAATACAACAATCTTCCATGGGATATTTGCCACTTTTTATTGATAATCACTGGAATATATTTTGCTGTTCAAACTGGCACAGGAGTTATCAAGCTTTAACATGCATAATTTATCTCTGCAATTATAACAACATAATATTAAGTAAGCAGAATAAAACTACAACACAAAATTTTTGACCCTCCACCCCCTCAGTTAGAAATAAATTATCAAGATTAACCTCTTAATTTTAGATGTAGTAACAGTGTCAGAAAAGTACACTATCTTTTCAAATACTAGACTAAGTGTAGGTGGAAGAACACAGGGCCTTGACTTAGGTTTTGCACATTATGCATTTTATAGCAAGACAGGGTCCTAAATTGATATTTAGGACTTTACTCTTTTCTAGTTTTCCTTTGTTGGTATTATTTTGAGCTGCTCTGCTACCCTTCTTTCATCCTTAAGATCACAAAAATGGTTGTTTCAACTTTAAGTGTGGCACTTCACCACAGTCATACATGAAGACAAGAGAGTAATTGGAAGAGGTGGTGCTTGTTAGGAATAAATCACCTGTTTTATTAATCCAGAAACACATTGTACAACCACCCCTGTTTACAAGGGAGTCAAGTGCTTCTTTTTTTCCTATAAGCAGGACGGTGACATATTAAGCAAAATTCAATCCATGTGGGATGCCTTGTGTTAGGTAGATATTGAGCGACTCAGTATCGGCCTCACACACACACTTCCATTACTGTTGACATGAATGAATGTTTGTAAATTAATAGGACACTTTATTTATGTCATCTTCAACTAATAAAATGGTTTTCTTAAAATTTTTTGCCCACTTCGTAATTATTCTAGTACATATAATCTTCTCTTTTTAAATCAAAGTTTCTATTAATATTGATCTCTTCTCAAATATCAGTAACTGATAAATAATATTCTATAATAACAAAGATTTTTCACATCCTTTCACATCCTAGTCATTCTCTTCTAGGCCAAATGAGTGGCACATTTGAATCAACTTACACATACTGATGCTTATTTATTAAAGTCTTATAAATATCAGAGTGAACTTTGACTGTATTATAAGCTAGAAATGTATTTTAAATGAAAATATTCCTAACAAGAAGTTTATAGAGATATTAGGATATTTCACGGCACTTGACAAAAAGTTACTTTGGGCTATCCTCTTATAATATTGTCCTCCTCAAATGACTGATAAAAGTTGAGTATCAACAAAATACTGACATATTATCTGGAAAGAACTTAAACTTCAACGATCTTATATTTTCAAATAAATATATATTTATACCTTCATGAACAATCATTTGGGGTTATAATTAACATTTTATAATAAAATTTGAAATGCCTAATGAGAACCTGTGGCTAAAAAAGTTGAAAAGTGAAATGAAATTATCTTCACAGACAAGATTTATCCCTAAAAATATTTTAATAGATTAACAAGCACATAAAAATGGCCTAGACTCCTCAAAGAACAGCTTCCTAGAGCACTACTTTAAAATTTTTCATGATGAGCTACTCTTTGTCCATATGATGTCATGTTTCTCATCAGTTCTCAAATAATTAGCAAGAAGAACTCCATAAAAGGGGACTATATGTAAAAATAATTAAACTGAAATGTCTTTTCTAAAAAAAAAAAAAAAAAAAAAAACTTAAAAAAAATATTGCTACTCTTGGCCAAGGTCTGATGTGCAAAATTAATTTTGTAAATTGAACTATGAATTTTTGACTGCCAAGCAGTTTATATGAAGCTTTCTAAAATCTAGAAGACATATAAGGAGTAATTTTTCCCAATATTTAAAATTGTTTCATGAAAGAGACATCCAAAATTGTATGGACAATGAGCTACAATTTACTAGAATGAATCTAATAAACTGATGGCTCAAATGGACAGACCATGGAACCCTTCAATAATCACAGTGGAAGGAACTGCAGCAATTTTCACAAACTAGTAGAGTTGTACCCAAATTGACAGACTATATATGAAGTGATGAAATTTTGAATGAAAATAATTAAGTTAAAAAATAAAACTGGATTCCTAAAATAGCAATATTTTCTAAGATGGATAAAATATTTAAGAACACAGACTGGAAACTTTTATTGCACAGCTTCAACTCCAGCATCTTTCCCTTACAACTGTCATCTTGGTAAGGGTGCTCCTTGCATAATAGCAGAGGGTAAAATTCACATTCTATTGAATATTGTACTCTTAATAATGTGAGTGGTGCTTCCAGGAATTATAAGTGACTAGTATTTACCTTCCCTGTGTCTCAGGACTCTCAACTGTAAAATGCATATAATGATAATACTTATCTTGTGAGGTTACTGTGAGGATTACATGAGGTTATATATGTGAAGAGTTTATTAAAGTGTCTGGAATATACTATGTGTTTACTTGTTAAGTGCTATTGGTAAGTGCTTCCTCATTAGTAAAATAAATATAGACCATCGGTTTTGACACTTCCCAATGCATCTCCACACCCTCTCCAGCATTTATCTCATCTTTACTAATTCCAAGGTTTCATAGAAAAGACTTCTTTCTATATTTCCAAGTTGAGATCAGACAAGAATAGGGATTCAAACATGCATTATAAATGTCATTTTATGTGACACCCTCCTCTATTTTATGCAACTTTCATATTAGTTATATCTACCATGAAAATCTGGGTTATGACAACATTGTTTGCTAAATGTGAAGTACATCAGAAATATCCAATTTCTAACCTAAATCCTTGATGATTAGATACACACGTGTGTGTGTGTGTGTATGCACACACACTTGCTTGGAAACGCTTTTAACAAAAAGAACTTAAATTCACATAAAATGACAGTAGAGGGCTCATATGAGGTGAAAAATGGCCCATATGTGGTGAAAATGGGTGGAGGTGGGCAAAGGTGGGGATAGAGACATCTGTAACAGTATTAATAATAAAAATAAAATTAAAAAAGAAAAAGGAAAAGAAAATGTCCCATACTACCAATGCTACAAGTGTATTCCACCTAAATTATACTGATTAGATAGGTAGAGAGTTTTCTTGCTAAAATTTTAAACTAGTGCTAAGATTTTGGGTAGCCTACTAATAGTCCTAAAGTAATTCATTCTCCACTCTGTGGTTTCAGTTATATGCTATAGCTTTAGTTTTTTTCAGGTTACCCCTGAAAATGGTCCATTTTTGAGTCAAATAGGATATCATATGAAAGGTTTGGGAAACAAAGCAGGAAGTTGAAAATAGACACTTAGGTGCATTAAGTTTTTGACATTATTATATTTCTCAAATATCTCTATTAAATAATTCCAGAGAATTAAAAACTGAATTTCCTATGTGTACAATTATGTGTATAATATGCACATAAAGTTTATGAAAAAGACAGAGCTGAAAGAAATTATTTTCTTTATATGCTTTATTATGCTTAGAAAAATCAGCATTTTATCTATCTGTATTTGGACAATATCAGAAAGAAGAGCAATTTAGCCATTGGAATATTTGAGCATTATTTTTTTTTGCTTTACGTACAATTCTTTTTATTTTCATGCAAAATAAAGACACACTTAATGACAGTTTTTAATTTGACTTAAAAGATTTAAATTCAACCCCTTATAACAATGACAGTATCTAATGTTATCTTCATGTTCAAAATGCACAAAATTCAGCAAGAAATGTAGCACACCTCAAAACAACGTACTAC
Source organism: Glossophaga mutica (assembly GCA_039655065.1). Lineage (NCBI taxonomy): Eukaryota > Metazoa > Chordata > Mammalia > Chiroptera > Phyllostomidae > Glossophaga > Glossophaga mutica. Next base: position 85,442,787 of record CM077304.1, read on the forward strand.
CAAGTTGCTTCTAGGGGAAGGGTTTAGTCAAAGAACATGTATGAGTGACCCATGAACGTGGATGATAGGTGGGATGGACTGTGGGAGTGTGGATTGGTCTGGGTAGAGGAGGGCAAAGGGGGAAAATTGGGACCACTGTAACAGAATAAACAAGAATGTAAAAGTTGTTTCTATTATGCTTGTTTGTTTTGTTGATTAGCTTCCTGTTAAAGGTGATATCATATGGTATTTGTCTTTCACTGCCTGGCTTATTTCGCTTAGCATGATGCTCTCCAGTTCCATCCATGCTGTTGCAAAGGGTATGAGCTCCTTCTTTCTTTCTGCTGCATAGAATTCCATTGTGTAAATGTACCACAGTTTTTTGACCAACGACATGGAAATTGAGAACAGGCTGAAAGTCACCAGAGGAGAGGGAATTTCAGGGGAAAAGGGGAAGGATTTACAGGAACAAGTATAAAGGACACATGGACAAAAACTATGGGGGGTGGAAATGGGAGGGAGGTGGGGAGGGCTAGGGTGGTGGGTTGGGGTGAGAATAAAAGACAGAAAACTGTACAAGATCAACAATTAAAATATTAAAAAAATTAAAAAAACTAAGATGTCAATTACACCTATCAGAATGGCTAAAATAGAAAATTATGATAAAACCATATGCTGGTAAGGGTGTGAAGAAACTAGATCACTCATACAAAAAAATTGTTTCTACATCAAAAGACAGACAAGTGTCTGATGGAGTAATTTCATTTAACATACTTTACAGACATACTGCTAACCTAAAGGAAGACAGATAAATTTAGGAAAGCAGTTTGATCTGCAGAGGAAGGAAACCATGTTACAGACAATCAATTATACATAGAACATTTGAAAAACATACAGAAAACAATTATGGCATCATTTACCAGCGTAAAAACCTTACTGAAATATTTTGGCAAGTACATGCAAAAGTAATGTCCTGGGGCTGAAACAGATTATTAGTTCTAAAATTAAGTATCTGATACTTAATAAAACAGAATCTACTACATTTACATAAATTTTAAAAATAATAAATAAAAAAACTTGACCCTGGCTGATGTAGTTCAGTGGATTGCGTGCAGGCTGCGAACAAAAAGGTCTGCCAGTTTGATTCCCAGTCAGGGCACATGCCTGGGTTGCGGGCCAGGTCCCCAGTACAGGGCGTATGGGAGGCAAGCACACATTGATATTTTTCTCCCTCTCTCTCCTTCTCTTCCCCTCTCTCTAAAAATGAATAAACAAAAAGATAATTATTTAAAAAATTTTTAAAAATAAAACAACTTGTAGTTACATTTCCATTTTACTAATGTGATATAGTATATTATCCTGTATCTTTGATTCACATTCTGAAATTAGGGCTTCTTTTTGAAGGGTGCATTAAACAAACAAATAATAAATATTTCAGACATTAAAATATGAGCTGCTTCCAGATCATTTCACAAAAGCTAAGAGATTGACGGTTATGTTCTATTGAAACAAGTATCCACTCTATCAATTTTCTGCTCTGGTCAGGCTATTAATCAGTTTCTACCTGTCATACAGTGCTCTGCCTGTGTCAGCTGCTGAGACAGGACCTGAGGAGCAGAAGGAATTCCCTGCATGCATTATGTGTGTTGTGAACAGAAGAGTTAGGTGTGCCCCAATCCATCTGAGGCACAGTAAACTGCATAACATCATCACCACTTGGCAGGGTCTCCCATCCCCCAGCCAGCACTCCACTAGGAAACAACCCTGTGGGAGTCAAGCCCTTGAGCATCAGCACACTTTCACCTCCTCCATGAGAACACAGAAGGCCCTTGCCATAGTAAACAAATGCTGGAATTTTGTTTCTTGATTTCTTTTGGAGCTGCAGCTGAGCCATCAAACTGCTTTTCACCTTCAGTCATCAGTTCATCATCAGAGCAAATACTCAGAACAGTTACCAACATTTCTGTCACTCTTCCTCAAACAAACAGCAAAGACCATGTGAAGACACCCCTAAAATTGGGCCACTGGTAAGGATGTGGAGAACAGTTAAACTGTCAACTATTCAACACATTATCTTCACACTTTAATAGAGCAGCTTTATTATTATAAACATCTAAATAATTAGGTGCCAAAAAACTGTAATATTGAAGGAAACCCTGTAGTTTGACTTTTTCTGTACATTTGACTCTTTCTGCAGCCTGTATCTTGAACTTCATGAGCTCTAATAATTAATAATAAATTATTGTTTTACAAAAATTTACACACTACTGGGTAGCTATACAAATCAGAACATCCTCGAACTGTACTGATGAAAATGTTTCTGTGATTTCCTATTTCCAAAATCTTCTGAAGGATCAGACCATAACGAGTCACACATTGGCCCACATGCAGGTGCCTCTTTAACTCTATCTAAAATCTATGCATCATCCAGTGTGTGCATTTCTGGTGAAAGTCAACCATGAACACACAAAAAATTATTGGTTTAAAAGTGTCAGTAAGAGCCCTAGCTGGTGTAGCTCAGTGGATTGAGCACAGGATGAGAATCAAAGGGTCACCAGTTTGATTCCCAGATGGGGCACATGCTTGGGTTGAGGGCCAGGTCCCCAGTGGGGGCCACATGAGAGGCAACCACACATTGATGTTTCTTTCCCTCTCTTTCTCCCTCCCTTTCCCTCTCTCTAAAAATAAATAAATAAAATCTTTAAAAAGTGCAGTAAGACGCAGACTATAAAAAGCTACATACAAGCTTCATAGACTCTTTCTCAATATTTAATTTTACATTTCTGCTTAATGGTAAAATAGTAAGGTGTCTGCATTCATGATCGCCTCTCAGAAGAAACAATGTACTTAGGTATAGAATCTTCAGGACACATAAATATAAGACACACTCTATATTAAAATAACTTCTGTGTGGGGGACTCTGTCCTGGGCGCCAGATGTGGGGGCTCCGCCCGCAGAGCCCCATCCCTCCGTCACGGATGAAGATAAAAACTACCAAGACATCTTCTGCTTGGGGAGGAAAGGGGTCAAACTCTCAGAGGAGAATGACCCAGAGCCCCATCCTCACTAGGCTTTTATTGGGCTCAAATACACGGGAATACAGGTATGTCAGGCGACAAGGATCAAACAATGGTTAACATTTCAAAGCAATCTGAGGGCTTAATCTGAGCCAGTGTTTGTCAGGAAAGGGGGTTGCCAAACTTTGGGAGACATACTCATTTCCTCCTGGGACACTTGTCACCTAAGGAAGAGCACTCTTAGCAAAGCAGGTTTCACAGAACTTTTAGGAATTCTTTCTTATGCCCGATCACCCAGGGAGCCATCCTGGCCAGCACAGGGCTGCACCACTCACCCCCACAGTTTCAGGCTTTAAGCCTATTAGGAAGCAAGAGACATCTCCCAGACGGAAATGAGGACTTGGGCTATGTCAGAATAGCCGGGGGGCGAGGGTCCATCACATCCTCTTTGCTGTAGCCCCCCGAGTCCTTCCATGAGGCCTCCCAAGTGGTTGCGTCTGGCTTAGGTTGCCCCTCCCATGAGGAGTCTTACCCATCATTGACTACCAACCAAGCAATGGGGCCAGAGATGGGTGAGGCAGAAGCAGTGCTCCTGCAAGGGAGATAAGCTTTGTCTCCTTACTAGGTCACGTCCTCGTGACAGAACAGACCCAGATGAAGTGGGTCCCTAAGCTCTTACATAGCCCACCATGGGGTGAGGGTTACAACTCCTGAAACCAGGCTGAACGGTCCGCAACACTTCTGCCCACATAATCACCAGAAATAAAGTATTGTGCATTAGTAGATAAACTACCTATTTCAAAAAGTTTGATCAGATCAAGAAAATTTGCCATAAAATTGGTCACCACACACTGCCATTGGAGCCTCTACTTCCGTTACCATTTTCTATCTCCAAAGGAATGGCAGCATCCTCATTGATAATCCTAAATGCAATTTCTTCATCTACCCAACCTTCTTTTACTAAGTGGCTCTCTAGAACATCAACCCTAGGTATCCAATTTATATCAAATACTTCTTCAGAGGTCAAGCAATGTGTGATAATGCAGTCAGGCCTGGGAATGGCAGTGGGATCGGGGCTTGGGTCCCAAGGCTCAGCTAGGAGCTGAGGGTGGTGGGGATGGTGGCTATCATAGTTGAGTGGAGGAGTCTCCAGGGACCATGGTCAATCTTTGAGCATTATTTTTTTTATTTAATGCAGTAATGGGGTAATACAATAATGCAATTGTACAATGCCTTAACTTAATGTAATGTTCATTACACCAATAACATTTTTTTCCTGTTCATACTCAACTAGCATGATGCTAAGTGAAATAATCCAGGCAGTGAAGGACAAATACCATATGATCTCACCTTTAACTGGAACCTAATCAACAAAAGGAAAAAGCAAACAAAATATAACCAAAGACATTGAAATTAAGAACAATCTGACAGTAACCAGAGGGGAGGGGAGAGGGTATAATGGGGGAAAGGGTTTTCAGGAACATCTACAAAGGACATATGGACAAAACCAAGGAGGGGGCAGTGAAAGGAAGGGAGGGAGGTGGGTTTGACTGGGGTGGGGGATTAATGCAGACAGCTGTAATTGAACAACAATAAAATAATTAAAAACAAAATAGAAAATCTTATGTTAAAAGTAAACTGAAAATAAAATATCAAAATATTTTTAAAACCTTGAATTTCATTGCTCTGACAAAATATTGATTACATATATAAAATTAACAATAGCCAGTGTTAATCAAGAGTGCATACATTTTTAATAATTTTTAATAGTGATTCTTTTAAATCCCTGCCTAAAAAAGTCAGTATTTTCATCCATGTTCCAGAGAGGCTAGAAATATTATCAATGCATTGCTGATATTAAACTCTTAAATTGTTTCTACAAAATAACAAAAATAGCCTTAGCAAAGTATGTTAAAGTTGTGCATCATTACTTGTAATAGAAGGGAAATAAGGAAAGTTAATCTTAAATTGGTAGTAAGAAAGTTAATGACCCTCTTTCCTTTCTAAATTATACCAAAAGCATGAATTAGAGTTAGTTTAACAGTCTTTACACAATGTGTCGATACGAGGTCATAAAATCTATTATTAAACATCCTACAGCTCACTAAAATCAGTCATTGAATAAGGAAACCAAGGTTAACAAATCAGGCAGTGGTCAACAACAAAAACATGAGCATATATTTCAATTTCTATTACTACTTTGAAATATTAAAATATGCACAGAAGGACCTTGACCTTATAATAGATCATCTAAACAATGCAACAAATCTCACATCAGTGGACTAATAGGCATATAGCATCTCTGTAGAAGAGTTGTTGAAACCATGAACAGTTTTAGATATCACAACTTATATCCTATATAAACATTTTTAATGAAAAATATTTTCAATATACCTAAGAATATGGAGGTCAACATTTTCTTTTTTCTTTTTTATTATATATATAATATATATATATATTATATATATATATTATAAAATAAAAAAAATATATATATTTTAGAGAAAGGAAGAGGGAGCAAAGGAGAGAGAAAGAGAGAGAGAAAGTAGATTTGTTGTTCTACTTATTTATGCGTTCATTGATTGTGTCTTGTGTGAGCCTTGACTAAGGATCAAACCTGCAACCTTGACATATCAGAACAATGCTGTAACCAACTGGGCTACCCGACCAGGGCCCCAACAGTTTTTTCAAATATTGCAAAGGTATAAACTAAAATAAGTTAAATCTGTTTTTCTCATAAAATATTTGCTGTAAATACAATGAAATATTAAAATCAACAAAACATTTAACTTTATAAATAATTATTCAGTTTTTTCTTTTTTTTCCAAAATAGTTACCTCAAGTAGAAACTTAAATGATCTACCACATATAGGAAGACAACCACATGTAAGACAGTAAGTAAAATACCTTGAGGAATACATTCATTTGGTTATACAAATATAAAAAAACCTGGAAAAAACTTACATTCAATATTTGGATTGAAAACAATGATATTAATTATTCAGTTTTCAATAAATTATTTCATTTGGAAAGGCTCAGTGTCAGAAAAACAAATGGCAAATACCTATCATGGAAAATCAAAAGGCATATCTTAATGGAATAAATAACTACATATGGAATGAAAGAGATGTGATTTTCATTTGCATAAAACTGTATTTTTCCAATGCAACTCAGTTCTACGGTACTGAGACTTGGGTCCTAGGCTAAATTAATTACTTACAGGTCTTAAATACAAAACTAGTATTTTCATTAAAAATTATGTGATCTAAAGGCAAACTGATTTAAATGAATGCATATTTCTAAGTACTGTTATAAATTATCAGGTTTATTTTTCCTGTTATCTATTGTTACTGAAAACAAGACATAAGAGATAGTGGGATCTAATTTGAAGTCCATATTGGATCAAAAGTTAATCTTTCAAAGTTGGAAATAAGACTCCATTCTTGAGTGCTAAAGAGACAGGAAGGAAGAAAATCAGACAAATAAATAATTTCATATGACAAATTCTTTCTCAGACATTACAAAATCCCTATAGAATAACTGGGCATCTAAATATGATAACATCACCACTAAAATCTTGAGTAAAACTGAATGGCATTCTGTTCTGAAAAATAAGCTACCATGAAAGTTCAATTCTGTCTGCTGTTCTGAGAAGAGAAACCATTTATAAGACATAATGAAACAAGAACCTCTTTAAAAATACATGAAGGGCAAATGTGTTTTCTTTATGAGCTTCACAAATTTGATGCACGTTCTAATTTCTTTCTGTTGTAGCTTCCAGGGTTCCATTGATCTTGTGGCACGGGAGGACTGCCATGCTCTGAGTCTGTTACAAGGAGCTATATGACAGCATTAATTAGGTTGTGCTTTAGGAAAAACAAAGCAAGCAGGATGCATATTTGCATTTCTGCCAACGAGTGCTGAAGTATAGCAATGAGCAGGAATTCCTGGAATATTAGTAAGTTTGTTTTTGTTTTCTTTTTTTTTTTATTGTGTCTTTTACTTTTCATTTCCTTCTTGCCTCCTTTCTTTATTTCTTTTGCTTTCAGTGATGGCTTCAACATTCATAATTCAAGGGTAGTTAGAAGGGACAGATACTAGATATGGATACATTACAATCCCTCATTCACAGAGGAATTTAAGAAAAATGCACACAATAAAATTGAGATTCAAGAACCATTGGACCCCATGAGAAACTTTCTTAAATAATTCGTATTGTGTTTTGTTTGTATTTTGCTGAAAGGAGAGAAGCTAATCTTAATATACAGGATTTTACTATTCTAAGGATCATTACAGCCACTATTTTGAGAAAGATGGTCCCTCTTTTCATGATAGTCTAAGTATCTTCCTCCCATTCCTACTTTTTTTCTAAATGAGCTTTAACTTCAGTTGTCAAATTGCTTTTTTTCCCCAGAAATAGCTTCCATAACCATTTTTCAAATGAATAAGTTCACAGTTATTAGAAAAAAAAAGACTACAGAGCATGGTGTAAAGTCCTTGCACGTGCTGGATCAATCTCTATGTGCCTCCCCAGTCTTCAACCAGCTCTTTCCCACACCAGGTTGGTACAGACTGTGCTCTTTGCCTGTGAGGTCCCTTAGATAGGCTACTTTCTTTGCTAAACTCAATCTCCAATTTTTTTGAGGATTCTTACACCCTTTCTGAAGCCCCACAGCCTATCTCAAGTGAACTAGCTTTCCTTCTTAAAATTTTTTGCTATTGTATTTTGTTATGTCAATATCATAGAAGCTGTCACATTTTATTTTTTAATTTATATTTGGTATCTAGCTGGCCTGTGAGTTCCATAAGAATAGGTGCTGTGTCTTGTTTATTAATTTTTATAGATACATTATTTATTATAGTTGCTATTGTTATTATTATTGTTGCTGTTATTGTTGTTAACAATTTGTTGTAAGGAATTCCTACAACAAATTATTTAAGGAATACTTACGACAAGTTAGTTTTCTACATTTGTCTCCATCTTCCCTGCCCCAAACTTCTGTTGGAGTAAATAACATACATGTTCTGCTGTCCTGTATTCCTGGCCCACAGGCATATTAACTGTGTGCCAGGGCAGGCATTGCTCTTGGGGCTATTCATACAACACCAAACATGCCAAAATTCTCTGTCCTTTAAGAACATTTATATTAGTAGTTAAATCACCCATGCTTGGGGATAATTGGATTATTGAGTACGACAATAAACAGTTTCTGCAATATTGAGTGAATAAATTATTGAAATGACACATAACTGCATAACTAATGGCACTGATTTGAAGAGAAAAGGAAGTCTACATTGGTACGTCTGTGTCACTTAAATGAAACGGTTCAATCATCAAAACCAAATACATGATCTTTCTCTCTCTCTTTTTTACATCATTAATTATTCATTCACTTAATGTGCAGAATAACACAGTGTCAGGAGAACAGGATTTGGAATCAGATCAGATTTTTTTACTTAAATATTTTATTTTTATATTATTACAGCTGTCCCACTTCCCCCCTTTCTGCCCAGCCTATCCACACTCCCACAGTTAATCCCCACATGGCTGTCCATGCCTGTGAGTCATTCGTGTATGTTCTTTGACTAATCTATTCAGCTTCTTTCAACCAGTCCCCACCCTCCCTCTCCACAGCTGTCAGTATGTTTCATGTTTCCATGCTTTTGATTCTATTTTGCTTGTTCGTTTATCTTATGCACTAGGTTCCACTTATAGATGAGATCATGTGGTATTTGTCTTTCACCAAATGGCTTATTTCACTTAACATAATAGTCTCCATGATCTTTCTCTTTAATTAATTTGTTCTAAATAATGTTACATGTTGTTTAATTCCTACTTGGATCATGACTTTCTAGAATAGTTGTCTATTTTTCCTAGAATATCTAATTCTCTTGCCCTTATTTTGTTTACTAATAATGTATATAATAAGAGGTAATTATCTTCAACAAATTATCTAGTCGAACCATGGCATAATAACATTTTTCAAAGGAAAATGTTGATCAGACTTCGTAAACCTCAGTAAAACTATAATCCAGAGATTTTATTTTTTAATTTTGTTTTTATTCTTAGTGAGAGGGGAAGAAAGGGAGACAGGGAGAGAAACATCAATGTGCAAGAGATATAGCAATTGGTTGCCTCTCACACACCCCAACTAGGGAGCCGGCCCATACCCGGGCATGTGCCCTGACTGGGATTCAAACTGGCAGCCTTTCAGTTCACAGGCTGGCAATGAATCAACTGAGCCACACCAACCAGGGCCAGAGACTTTACTTAATTTCACTTTGAGGTCTTTTCACAATTTATTGATTACTCGAGTTATTGTCAGCTTTGCTAAAGTAGATCTACAAATAATAAATACTTTTTAGAAAGAGAGCAGACTCTCTCAGTCCCTGAATTCCAAAACTGTTGTAGTTATACTCATACTTGATTGATAGTTTAGCAGGAAATAGAATTCAAAATTTAAAGAAATTTTAATAAAGATACTTAAAGTATTTCTGCATTTTCTTTAAATTTTCCATTTTTCTGGGGACAAATCTGTTGCCCTTTTCTACCATATCTGCCTAAATTTTAGCCAAATTTTTCACATGTTCTTATTTCTAAAAAAGAAGGAATTATATATTTCGTATATTTTTTCTTACAGTGCCTGTTATTAATAGTATTTGTATTGCAATAGTTGCTCAAAAAGATTGTTATTAATAAGAAAATGATAATGTTTGTTTTTATATCAATGCTTAAGAAATAACCAAAAACTATTTCCTCATACCTTACTCCCTAATTTAAAAATTGCATCTACTCAGAAACCTGCAGTCATTCTTTATCTTGCTTGCACATACAAGCCATTCATTTAATTTGCTAACATTTATTAAGCACCTTTTGTGTGCCAGGCACGATTCTAAGATCCAGAAATAAAATGATGAAGGAAACACTCCTTACCTCACTGAGTTTACTTTCCAACATCTTAGCAATAACAATTCTAAAGTATCTTGAAGTATAAACTTCTCTGCATCTTCATAGTCGCTATGTATTGAGTATGAGTGTCCCCAGGTTTATATGTTGATGCCCTAATATCTCATGTGACACTATTCATATGTGGGACCTTTGTGAAGTAATTAGGTCATCAGGGCCGAATCATTATAAATGGGATTAGCGCCCTTACAAAAAGAAGCAGATATGAGCTTTCTCATGAGCCCTCAAAGATAAAGAAGACAATCATGTACAGAGCAGGAAGAGGGTTCTTACTAAAATGTGACCCTACTGGCTGCCTAATCTTGGACTTCTAGTCTCCCAAAATGTAAAAAATACATTTCTGTTGTTTAAGTCACCATACATGATATTTGTTGGAGCAGCCTGAGCTGATTAAGACAATGGCCATTGTCATCACTTACTTGTACTACTAAAGGAGACTTCCTGCATATTCCTCCTAATATCTAGATCCAAAAACCCTCACATCTTACTAGATCCTACAATTTACTAATGCCACCATGCTCTCACCACTTATCTTCTATCTCTCCATCTCCAATATTTGTATTTCTTCTTATTTTGCTTAAATTCCATACTGATCCTTCCTAGCATATATCCTCACTGTTCTTCTCCTGATTTGTCAAATTCTCTTGGCCAAACCAGAACCCTCATTAAAATTCATTTATCCAACAAGTCTGCATATTCCCCTGTGCAGCTGAGCATGGCAGGGGATAAATACACACACTCACTCTTGGCATACTCATCATTTTTTTCCTGTTTTCCATAAGATTCACTAAGTTCTTTGTTGTTTGGGGACTTTTGTCTAGGCTGACCCCTTGCCGTAGAGTCTTTTCCCTGACATTTTCATATGACTCTCTGCTCCTTGTGCTTAGCTCTCCATTCAAGTATCACTCTCTGCAAAGCCCCTCTTTTACTGATCTTTTAAAACAGAACATGTTTATCCTGTTTTATATTGAAATACTTTATTTTATATAATCATTCTTTGTATCCTCTCTGGATTTTTTTATTTCACAAATTAAAGTACATAAGATTATAAAGGAAACAAGTTATATTAAGATGATTTTATTATGATATTTAAAAGAAAATTTGTTGCAGTAATGTATATGTTTATTTATTAATGTATTTAATGGCATACTCTTACTGTGCATCTAGTATTGCAATTTCTCAATAGTGATAAGATTAAGTGATAATTTGAGACATTCATTAACAACTCTATAATAATACAAAAGTATCTGTGATTTCTCTTGGTGAGAAACAATTACAGTTTACTCATAATTAAAGAAAATGTTAAATTTCAGTTGGAAGTTTTTGAAAATTAAGATTTTTTTCTCATTTAAATGTAGAGTTTTCGATAATTTTACTCACAGACTCTTTAGGAGTCAAAGGGCCCCTAGTGAGAAACTCTGACTGCTCCAGACCCCTTGTGTTATGGATGAGAGACATTTGCCATCCTAAGGACTTGTCCATGTAGGTTACATGGGACTGGAAGCCTGCTCTCCTCACTTTCATTCCAGAGCCGAAAAGCCAAAGACTCAATCTCTGAAGTGAGCCACACAGCAAATGTAGGAGCGAATGCACATTGAAATCCTGGCTAGCAGCCTCACACATAGCAGTGCTTTGTTAGCTCCTTAAAGGAATCTAAAATTCTAAGTATTACATATATTGCGACAGCATGGAAGGAATTGGAGAGTATCATGCTAAGCGAAATAAGCCAGGCAGTGAAAGACAAATACCATATGATCTCACCTTTAACAGGAAGCTAATCAACAAAACAAACAAACAAGCATAATATAAACAAAGACACTGAATTTGAGAACAGTCTGACAGTGTCCAGAGTGGGAGGGGAGAGAATTTCAGGGGAAAAGGGGAACGGTTTAGAGCAACAAGTATAAAGGACTCATGGACAAAAACTATGGGGGGTGGAAATGGGAGGGAGGTGGGGAGGGCTGGGGTGGTGGGCTGGGGCGGGGTAAAAGACAGAAAACTGTACAATATCAACAATTAAAAAATACTGATTTAAAAAAATAAAATAAAAAATGGGAAAAAATAAATAAAATTCTAAGTACTACATATTAAACTAAAATGCAAAGCCCCTGGACCTGCCCTGCCACAGCTGCACTCCACCTTTTATTTCTCTTCTTGGGCCACTGATCATTAATTGAAAAAATATTAGAAGCTCTAAGATTCTGCATACCTTGCTGTAACTTTTGTTTTTCACTGTCGACTCTACTGAACTGCAGGCTTCAGGAAAGCGGGGACTTGCCATGTCTTCTGCTGCATGGCACTCCTTGTGAAACAGTACTGCTGCCTGGCAAGTACTCGATGACAAATAATATTTGTTGAAATTGAGTCAATGAGTAAATTGACCAATGTACATAATCTATTTTATAAAAAATCTCTTTCTATTAAAACTTTTTTAGAAATTTGAAATAATATAGAGTGATATATCAATGAGCAAAATTCACAATTTTTAAATTGCTAGCTAACAAGAGGATAATACAAAACTCACAAACTATCATAAAGCTTACTAATACAAAAATATGGTGTTAGAATTGGTATTCTCAATTATAAATAATAAAAACTGAGCTTTCAAACCCTGATTATGTAAAATCTTATAAAGAAAAGTTTCATAATTTATTTAGGACTCATCAAGGAAGTGTATCCATTTAATGCTTGCATTTAGAAGAGTATATGTAAAATATCAGGTTTATCCTTGACTAGAAAAGCAAACTTATCATTTTTCCAAATAAGATTGCCTGGGGAAAAATGTGTCTATTTGAACTCCAGTAACTAGAGTGTAAGAGAATCTTCAGATCTTTGTGCAGGTAGGTGGAAGACACACTTGTTTTAAGATGAAAGGAGACATTAGGAAAGCAGGTGGGAGGAATGAGTGAAATGGTGTAGGCAGGAGCACAAGTACCACAGTGGGAAAGGGAGATATTTGACCTTGAAGTGGGTGGTGAGGAGAAAGCAGTGAAAAATGTGTCAGAGGAATAAAAATGAGAGGTACGTGGGAGAAAACTGAGTTTTAGAAGATCTTTTACTGTAGTGCCAAGAAAGCCAAATTTGAAAAAGTACTAGTTCTTGTTCCCAGCTCAGTGAGAGCTTCTGTATGTCTGGTCACCTCATAGTGTCCATGGAGAATTTGTGTGTGTGCCATTGCAACTTAGCACCATCCGTTCATGGGTCTCTCCTTGCATCATGGGCACTTTATGCTATGTAACATTATTTAAAAGAAGTGAAGAATCATGCTATAGGAAAACCTCTATTCTCTGTATTATTTCTTATTGAAGATCGCTCTTGATTTTAATGAGAACCACTAGTGTGATTCAAAGGACAGACATTGAAATTAGATAGTTTGGCTCCTGTTCTAGGTCTCCCACTTGCCAACTATTTAATACAGTACAAATACTTTACTTCCTTAAGTCTAAGTTTCTCCTGGTAAAAAAATGGGTCAATGTGAAACAGGACTTCACACCAGGTCCCACACATAGAAAAAAAAACCAAATAAGCATGGGATATTATTGTTTTTGTTACTGCTGTTGCTCTTGTTTTTATTGCTGTAGGTCAAATTTAAATCTGTTTGATGTGGCTTATTAGAAGTTTTTCAACTTTATTCTAAAAATATTGGAGAACCTCCATCATTTTTGTTTAAGTATCAGGAAACTAATATTTTGCGTAACACTATTTTATTTCATAAATTGTATTTATATTAGATTGGGTAAAATATGTCTGAGTTTATCCCAAAGTTATTCCATAACAGAGAGGTTGAAATTAATTCACTAACAACGTAGAAACTGTGTCACTACGTATATGGCGATTCAGGCATATAAAATGTTAACTAGCATTAAACTGGCTGAATTCCCCCTAAACTTAATCACTTACTGATAGTTTGTTTCTAATCCCTATTATATTTCTAACAATACTCTTAGTCACAAATATTTAGAGGAAACAGACTTCTTTCCCAGGCCTTGATTTTCCCAAGGAGTTCATGAGATTTCAAACAAGTAATTGAGCTAAACGTACTAAAGTAGATAATGCTAAGGTGTCACACCAAACCAACGATCCGATTTGAACCAATGTGAATGAATCTCATGGAAATGTTATTTAATAAAATAAATCAAACAGAAAGAGGATAAATATGTGATTCCTTTTATGTCAGTTCAAAAACCTGCGTATGATAACATGCATTAAAGACGTATGCAGTTGTCAGATAGGTCCCCCTGAGGGTGGGAGTGCAGTACCTGGAAGGGGACTGCAGGGGTCCCGCAGGGTGTGGGCTGTGTTGTCTTTATGATCTGGTTCTGGCTACATAGTGCTATTCACTTCGCAAAAGTTCCCTTATCTGTAACTGTCTAATTTTTACACTTCCCTCTATGTGTATAATAAAAGTAATTCAAAATAAAAAGGGGAATGTGGATTTTTTAATGCCTCCCACTGAAACAGTGTAATACACTTTATTGCCTGTAGAAAACCTGGAATATTTCTGCGTTTACATGTACAACCTGTTCAGAATAAATATGCTTGTACATTTTATTATCTAAACTAGGATGAACTGACATCTTGAACAGAATGACACATTTAATTGACTCCTCTCTGGAGATTATATTTTAGTTGACAAAATATTTGCTCTATAGGTGTTAAGCTACCTAGCAAGATGAGAGCAAATTCTGTCTAATGATAGTTCTTCTCAATTTTGAGTTGCTTTTTTAAAAAAATTCATAAACATTTTAGCCCATGATTTTTATGGTTACTGTGTTTTTGCCTCATTACATACCTTCCTTAGACAAATATTTTTGCAAGATAAAAGTCATAAAGTAATATCTCTATTTATGTTTATTTTGATTGGATTTTCCTATCTTAGGTGCTATGAAACTGTAAGGCTGTTTAATTTCAGCTCCCTCCTCCACAGAATACAAACTTATCAAGTTAAAAATGGGAACACAATTAAAAGATGCTTGTGTAAGTGGAATTATTCTAAAGCACAGTTATGAACTTAAATCTCAAACACTGTGTACACGCTCTCATCATCCAATTTTTTCAGTTCCTCTCATGCTTTTGGGGGAATAAATGTTAATGTTTTTCTGTTTGCATATTTTATTTTAAATACAGCTTTGATTTAATAAAAGATTTAGAAGCCAAACCTGTTTCGTGCCATTTGTTAAATACTTTTGATTAAAGATTTTAAGGAAATATTAAACAGAATATAAACAAAATGTAAAGGCCTTATATACCAAAATAATTAAAAATTATTGCAGTGCTTAAGCTTGATTTTCAAAGAAAATTTCAACAGGTCATATATGGTTAAAATCAAATTGATAAAAGTTGTTTCAGAAAGCCTACACTACAAAGCAGAAGTATTCTGTGGTATTCAACGTCAACTTCACTTCAAAGTTAGTTTCACTCTCCATATAAAAATAGTTGTGTATTTTGACACTTCAACTTCTATTTGGATTGGTATAATGTTATAGCTAATTTCTACACAATTATACATTAGGTATTCGTCACAATCTCATTTCTCCCTATTAGATTTTCTTAGTAAGAACTTTGTTTTGCCTCCACAATGTGTTTCACCAAAGTAGTATTCACACTCTCACTTCCAAAAAAATCATTTTCAATTTTGAACATAGAGTTTATATTAGCATTCAAAATGATGTCAGATGCATTATCTCCCATCCAAGTACTAACCAGGCCCAACCCTGCTTAGCTTCTGAGATCAGACGAGATCAGGCACGTTCAGGGTGGTATGGCTGTAGACAGATGCATTATCTTTGACCTAATGAGTTTCCTAAAACTTTAGTTTACATGAATTAGATGAAATAATATCACATTTATTGGAATTAACTTTTTGATATTTTATTTGAAGTATCTGATGACACGTAAAATTTGTGTTAAGTATCTGAATTCTCTGTTAATGGAAGCATAATAAGAGCTGTTGCTTCATTTTCTGTGTATGCACAAAAGAGCTGGGAATTGAAAGCCAGCAGTTTGATCTAAATGCAAAATCAATCTTCACAAAGTTAATTTTACACATATTTGCTGAAGTCTGAGTTCTTAAAATATCTCCTAAATTTTGAAGTAGATTTTAAAGCTTTACAGCAGTTTTTGGCCTTCATACGTTCGGTAATATCACTGTAGCTCCCACGGTAAAGCAAACATTTTGCGGTTACATGTTTATCATTAACTTCCTAGACATTAACTTTTGTTTACTTTGCATTTATTGTTGCTAAGTAACAACAATAAAGATATAAGTGTTACCAAACTGAAAATAAATATTTATAAATAAAGAAAAACTGAGAAAAATCATTGTAGCAAGGACATCAAGATTTTTCTCCATATATTTTAGGACAAGATGCTTAACCCCTAATCTCCACATATAAAATTCAAAAGAATAATTTTGTCTGTTTTTTCCATGGCTGTACTCATTAGTGGCCAAGTGACTTAATGCATCTCATCCAGGTGCAAGTGCAGCCACAGCTGAACAGGTTGGTACAATATGGGACCAAGGGTTCCTTATCCTACCTGGACTGGAAGGAGTTAGCTATGTCTAGCCACTTAATTCTGAGAGCACTTCATTTATCAGCAGGCACCCTGAACACTGCCATTGCAAAAGAGAAACTAGACACCTTACTTACATCTAACTTAGAAAAGTTTCTCTGGGCTCTTTCAGATTTACCTAGCTAAAGAAAGAGCTCTGCTCGCTGCACATGTATCTCATGGCACTAGGTCAGACCCTGACCAAAGCTGGAGGTACACATTGTTGGTCTACACAACATGGTCAGTCTTATTTTAATACAGCAACTAATAATATTTTATTGAAAAATAAAAACTCAAAAACGTGCTGAAGTGCATGAGATCCTAAGAAACCGGATGGTAAGAACTCTAAAGTTGCTGTGTTGTAATGCACACTATTATATTTCTTAAAGAGTGAAGCTTTCCTGATAAAAGCATTTACAGACAAAAATTCATCACACTGATTCCTGTAAATCTCGTTTTTAGATATTCTGGTGAGTTGTTATTCTTTCACTGTTCTACTCAATATGGAAGTGAAAGAAAATAAAATGCACTTACAAAAGGAAAAACAGTGTGTGAAGAAACATAAGCAGGGCAATCTTCAAGCTGGCCAACAATTCCAGCGGGGTGTTAGGGTAATTGAAAAGCTAGTGAACTTATATTACTTTGCTCTCATTGGCTAATAGATGCCATATTGCTTTATTTTATTAAAATTGAGAACATATTAATATCCTTCACTATTTTTTAAACAGTTCACCAGATTGCTTTTATGGGTGGCAATTCAATTATTCTTTGTTCTCCACTTGGAGCTAGAAGCTTTTCCATTAATTTAATACTTGATGTTCAATTTCACAGACATGTTTCCTAGAAAGAACCTATAATATAATACCATGAACATATCTCTAGCATCTTTAATTTGTGGGGTCATTATAACTAAGAACCTGTTGACATCTTCATAAATCTGAATGTGTGTACAATAGAACAGACATGTGGCAAGAAATAATTGTGTTCTACTAGAATGGCTCAACCATCGGTTATAATTTTTCTCCCTGTGCCCTCAACAAATCTTAATAGTAATAAAAGCTATTTTCTTAAAAGTGGTAATAAATTATTACCTCAATATATTTCAAGACCCATTAAAATGTTGCTATAGTATTATAAAATATTACAAATTAACAGACAACAAAATCTTATATTTTCATCTGTAGAAAAACAAACCTGATTCCCAAATGAGACATCTTTAAAATATAGTAAAATAAATTTCACATTTTCAGGAAATCATTGCTTAATACTCTCATTCCCTCAGCTTGGTCCCTTCCTTAGATGGTCCCTATTGAACTTTACTTTAAGAAATTAAACCAAAACACATCTTCTTTTGCATCTTCTTTTTGCATCTTCATCTTGCATCTTCTTTTATTTTTCTAACTAATTTTCATTTCATGGCTGTCATTCTGACATGGCCAAACTGCACTGTGAGTAACCGAGCATTTTGTATTACAATAACAGCAATAACATTGATTAGTAATTGCATAAGTATTTGGTTTATTCAATGTGATATTGCTACTAAAATGAGAAAAATATCTCACAAAGTCAGTTAACTACAATTTTTTCAGCAAATTGGAAAACTGAAGAGGGCCTATATTTTTTTTTAAATTACTTTATTAAATATCATGTATTCTTAAATAAAGATTTAGATAGTCTTATTCAAAATCTAAATTGCTAAAGTTTTGTTTTGTTTTGTTTGCAAATTGCAGAAGGAATCATGCAGTAAAGATTTACTGGGAAACCTCAGGGGAGGAGATGTTTGTAACAGCTTTGGGCCCAAATTCTGCTCATCCTGTAACTTGAGGTCAGTATTATCAAGACCATGAGTCCCAACCATAAAATGGGGGCTTGACTATTCTCTCCAAGGTAAATTCCCATTTTATGTTTCTCAACAAAGGACTGGAAAAGGAACTGATATATACCTGAAGAAACTCTTAAACCAGAGTGTTTCTTCCACCCAATATAATTTCTCATTATCTGGTTAATTTTTTCTCAACCTCCAGATCATAGCTAAAACACCATTTCCTCCCCTTTGACTCCTCCAACACTCTCAAGTGAAATGAGTATGCCTCCTGTGTGCGCCTGCAGCAACCTGTACTTCCTGTCATCACAGAAGTGTGTCCATTGATTGCCTATTTACCTCTACATTATATTGAGGACAAGATTGTGTCTTATTAACATTGTATCTCCAACGTCTAACATAATGTTCAGCAGCAATAAATACACAATAAATGTCTGAATGAATAAAATATTAAAGTATGTATTTGTAAGCAGTTTTTATAAGTTCTACTTTAGAATAAGTATCAAGTGAAATACAAGTTAAGTAATTTTCACCAAATGCAAATGAAATATTTGAATGTTCCTCTTATACAGCAAAATGAAACTAGTAAATGTTAGTACTTCATTATATTTCTTTTCATTTTTTTATTTTATTAAATATATATGAAAAAGGATAACGAATGGCCAGAAATTTTGTTATATTTAGGTAGAATAAAGGAATAATTTCTTAGGATATTTTAAATGAAAACTTATTTATTATTGAAATTACTTAAAGTTATCTTTAATTCAGAGATTTAAATGAATACATGCAAAATTTATATATTCAGTCTAAAGAATAAACTAAATATATTAGATGTACATAGAAACAAAGTTACTTACTTAATTGTTCTTACCTTTTGAATAATAATTAAGATGACTAGAAGAATATAAGAAAGCAATAAGAATGCAAAATAATGATATTTTTCTTTGTAGTCATCAAAGACTGAATACAATGTTGACTACAAATTAATCCATAAATGTATTGGCTAGAAAGAAGATGTTCTATGGTGTTAAACATATATTTTGTTCAATTGTATGCATGCTCACAATGTTTTTTAAAAATCTCGTTTTTCAATGTATAAAAAATGACAAGGTACCATAATTCTCCTTGTTCAATCGCTCTTCCAGTTTATTTTTTGTATATTAAAGGACAAATTCACTGGCTTGTTCAGCACAGGAAATGAAAAGCAAGTTCTAAGAAAATAGGTTACAAATGTTAAATGCTTCAGGACATGAGGCATGCTCCCAAAAAATTTCCTAACCACATTCAGAGTGTAGAAACAAGGATGGCACTATGCAAATAAAGTACCCTTAATTAGCAACATTCCTGGAGGAATCTTACTGAAAACAAAATATTCTTTTTACAAGCTATATTTAACCTATATCTGGTTTGGGGGGCTCAAATGAACTACATAATTCCAAAATTTATAAAAGTATATATTTTAAAAAAGTAGATCTAGTTTTTGAGCTGTCTGTAATAGCTGAATATAGAGGAACTTGGCATCAAACACTATTAGGAAATTCTGCTGCACAACTATGAATTATTATAAGACCCTCACACAATTTCTATTACTGAACTGTCTTAAAATGAAAAGATTATTATACTAAGTGAAATGTGCAGTAAAATTGTTAATGCCAACCTAGGTTAAACCACTTAAAACTTTTTAAATATATGAATAAGAACATACATTTTCAATTTTTTTTTTAAAAATGTAATATAAAAAGAGTAACTAAAGACTTTTAGTTCCTAAATATGCAACACATCCCTCTAACAGAGATGAAGTGTATTGAATATCTACTCGAAAACAAACATAGTCACTAACTTTTGAGAGTAACTGCCATAGAGGGGAAATAGAATTTGACTGAGAAACAATTTCTGACTTTGACAATTTTCCTTAATTATGAGCTGTATGATCTTGAACAAGCTGTAAGATGCTCTTGTCTAAATACTACCTATGTGGCAGTGAGGATAAAGTAAATCAATAAATATGTAGCAAAAATCAACGTTCAATTTTCTTTCTTCCCTTTCATATGCAAGAACTATATGATTTAAATGTCTTAATGAAGCATTATAATACAGAGCATTATAAATTTTAGTGTTGTAAATGCTTTTGAAGTTCTAAGTTCAACAACATCCTGTCATATATGACATGTGACATACATGATAGTTAAGTAACTTGACTAGTGTCACAAGTAGTGTAATCAGAAATAAAACTTGTTTCTCTCAATTTACGATCTATTGTTTTTCCCAGTTCTACCTTCCCCAGAGGTTGCACTATCTTTATAAAATTCATGCATACAGCTTCCTACTTAAGCAATCAGTCTACCAAACGACAGGGTCTTGGAAATGGTATTTGAATTTTTATGTTAAGTCCTTTCATGGATTTATCTAGAAACTAAATTTAGTTAAAATTATATACGATCATCATTTTTGAAACATAGAAATAAAAATACTGGTTATTATAGGATTCATGAAGACTTGCCTTCTAGAGCTATGCTTTGCATGCATTCACGACATGGTAATGACTGGAAAGTGAAAAGAGAGTAAATGATCTTCAAGATTAAAATTATACAGTGTCAATGAGCTGAAAATAGGAAATACTTTTAGATAAGAAAACAAAAAGCAAAACAGGAAATATTATGCAACCAACCTACTTTATTTTTCTTAAAATCCTAAATGCATTGATAGCAACCTGACACAAGCTCTTATCGCCAAAATCCAGATTTGAAATATTGCTGTGAAAGTAATTAGATATTAACTATCACAAGGGAGGATACAGAAGAGGTCCTTTTATCTTTCATCACTTTTAGGGATAAATTCAGTTATCTCCAGGCTGATTTTTATAGTCTACTAAATAAAACCTTTCCCTAAATTAAAAAAAAATCAGAAAAAGTCTTTGTATTAGTTATAACGCAGAGAGAAAATGTTCCACGGTGCATTCTTTTGTACAAGATCACGTGTTTTTCTTATATAGAATTTTCTTGCATAAGCACAATACCATTTCCTTGAAATGTAGCTCTCCTCACAACATTTCTGTAAAACTAAAAATCATGAACCAAATTAAAAAATTAAACTTTAAAGAGGGTATTACAGAGTTGATTATAAGAGATAAGAATATTTGAAGGATATATCACCAAACAAGAAAGCCCTTCACTTCTCTAAGTATCTGGATTTTAAGCTGAATTCAAAATATGTACAATTTCACAGTGATTAAATACCACCCTGAATCTGAGGCAGGGCAGTAAGAAGCTAGGAAATTCTTTGGCAAGTGTAATGAGGAAAAGTGAAACAAGTGGCTAAAAAGACCTAGCAATTAACAGCCTACTAATAAGTCACAAGATCTTGCCTTTCTAACCAAGGACTCTTATGAGCACGTGGTTTATACCTTTGCCCCAAACAGAGAGTGAGTAGCTTGAATCACCCTTGTCACAGTGGTAGATAACAGAGAACCAATAAGTGCTGTTAGTACCAGCCAACCCACAGAACTGATAAAGTTGTGGGGAATAAACAACAACAACAACAACAACAACAACAAGTTAGAGCCAGACAAATCCAAGATAGAAGTAAAACAGTGAAGTTGACCAGAAAATGATCTCAAACTCCCCTATCACCTTATTTTGATGAGTTAGTATGTTAAAGGACACTGAAAGCTGATGAATATTCTATTGAGACCCTCCCCCGAGACCTATCCTAAAACTACTGTCTTTAGAAAACAGATAAAAATCCTTGAGACAAAGGATGCCAATACAGACTCTCCCTTAAGCACACCCAGGTCCCCTCTTTCCTCAGGTGTGTATCTTTGCTTACTTTCACATAAAGGTTCCCAGGAGACTTGCAACCGGGGGGAGCCAAGGGCAGCAGAAGCTCATGCCAGGCTACCAGCCTCTGAACCTGGCACCAAGAACTGCTATCCTTTTGCCTCTGTTACTTGCTTCCTGAGTCCAACATGTCTCACTTCTGGAGTTACTACTGTAACTTCCCTTCTTGCACTTAGGCAGGCTAGCTAGCCAAGGCTCACTTCTGTTGCTATGATCTTGCATCTTTTATCTTAAAATCTTTCTTTGTTTCACTGCCCCCAGCTTTAGTAAATGTACTGTCAAAATACCTGGAATGGTGTTGTGAAATCTTTTCTACATGAAGACAAGAACCTACATATTCCACACTGTGCTGGGACAGACCCGCCTTCATCCTGGTCCCTTTCTGATAACAAATTTACTATATAAATTAAAACACAGGTGGAACAAAAGTAGGTATACAGTTTTGTTTGTATGGAGAATAATATGACAACTAACAATAATAATAATACAAGAATAAACTCTGTGTTTTACATGATCACAACTGTAAACCTACCTTTGCCTCACCCTGTATTCATTCTGTTTCAGATGAAAATTCTTAGTCTTGTTGAGAAGTGGGAATCAATATAATAAAGCATCCTTAAAAGACAGTAAATCTCAAAAATTTGAGGACTGATAGTTGGAATTATAAATTAAAGTTCAACTGTTTCCATTATAATAAAATTATTGTAAAAATAAAATAAAAAGTAATAATAATTATGAAATGTATCATCTACTAATTGCTAGGCATGTTTTTTACATTAATCTAATTTTCATCCTCAAAACAGTTAAATGAGGTTTGTATCATTATTTACATTTTATAAAGGAACATTCAAAGTTGAGTGATAGGTGAATTATTCACAGAAAGTAACAAGATGGGGACTTCCGGCCAAGATGGAGGTGTAAGTGGACACACTGTGCCTTCTTGCACAACCAAAATTAAGGACAACAAAGATTTAGAAACAAGAAAACAAGCAGAGCTAATAGAGAATTGAACCGTACGGAAGTCCAACAACCATTCATTCATCCAGACCAGTAAGAAGGGCTGAGTTGCAGCAGGAAAAACTGGAGGTTGGCAGACCTGGGCATGCAGGCAGCAGCGGCTGGCAGATCCCAGGATCACAGGCAGTGGCTAGTGGACCACGGGAATGGGGTAGCAATGGTGTGGACCCAGTGAGGCTGCACAGTTGGCTGACTAACCAGGCGGTTCCATGTTCATACGCAGACAATGCAGGTGAAGGGGAAATGGCAGAAGGGAATGGAATCCAAGAGAAACTGGACCAAGCACCATTGTTCCTTCTTGAACCCCACCCCCACATACAGCATCGCAACCCAGCAACCCAGCTGCCCCGCCCTGGGGAACACCTAAGGCTCCGCCCCTCGTTACGTAACAGCTGCAACCAGACCAAAAAAACAAAAACAAAAACAAAAACAAAATGGCTCAAACCAGAGAAAAAAATCAAAGCCCCAGAGCCAATTCCTCTAAGCAACCAAGAGATAACCAACCTATCAGATGCACAGTTCAAAGCCCTGGTGATCAGGATGCTCACAGAATTGGTTGATTTTGCTCACAAACTAGATGAACAAATGAAGGCTACAATAAGTGAAATGAAGGAAAATGCACAGGGAACCAATAGAGATAGGAGGAAAACTGGGACTCAAATCAATGGAGTGGACCAGAAGGAAGAAACAAACAACCAAACAGAAAAGAATGAAGAAACAAGAACTCAAAAAAAAATGAGGAGAGGCTTAGGAACCTCCAGGACATCTTTAAATGTTCCAACATCTGAATTATAGGGGTACCAGAAGGGGAAGAGGAAGAGCCACAAGTGGAAAACTTATTTGAACAAATAATGAAGGAGAACTTCCCCAATCTGGCAAAGGAAATAGACTTCCAGGAAGTCCAGGAAGCTCAGAGAATCCCAAAGAAGTTGGACCCAAGGAGGAACACACCAAGGCACATCCTAATTACATTAGCCAAGATTCAAATGAAGGAGAGAATTCTAGAAGCAGCAAGGGATAAGGGGACAGTCACCTACAAAGGAGTTCCCATCAGACTATCAGCTGATTCCTCAAAAGAGACCTTCCAAGCAAGAAGGGGCTGGAAAGAAGTATTCCAAGTCATGAAAGGCAAGGACCTACATCCAAGATTGCTCTATCCAGAGAAGCTTTTATTTAGAATGGAAGGGCAGATAAAGTGCTTCTTAGATAAGGTCAAGTTCAAGGAGTTCATCATCACCAAGCCCTTATTCTATGAAATGTTAAAGGGACTTCTCTAAGAAAAAGAAGATAAAAATATGACAGTAAAAAGACAGCAAACTCACAGTTATTAACAACCACACCTAAAACAAAAGCAAACTAAGCAAACAGCTAGAGCAGGAACAGAACCATAGAAATGGAGATCACATGGAGGGTTAGCAACAGGGGCATGGGAGGAGGAGAGAGGGGGAAAGGTACAGAGAATAAGTAGCATAGATAGTGGGTAGAAAATAGACAGGGGGAGGGGAGGAATAGTGTGGGAAAGGTAGAAGCTAAAGAACTTATGACACATGGACATGAACTAAAGGGGGGAATGTGGGTGGGAGGGGGTGTGCAGGGTGGAGGGGAATGATGGGGGAGAAATGGGACAACTGTAATAGCATAATCAATAAAATATATTTAAAAATAAATAAATAAAAATTTAAAAAATAAAATAAAATTTAATTAAAAAATAATAACATGGGATGTCACTTAGGTTTGTCATTTTGATTATTCCATGTTTGTGCTTTAAATTAAAATTAATTATGAATGTATTTATTTAACAATTTTATTTCATTATTTTAGTATAGTAAAAAAATTACCTAGTATTTTTAACATGTGTATTTTATTTTTTATTACAGTTTTATTAGGTTAAAATTGATATATATATATATATCAATTGTATAAGTTTAAGGTATACAGAGTATTAATTTGATATATTTATGTATTTCAATATGATTATCACCATAGCTTTAGATAACATCTAATCCCATTATTTCTATGGTGAAAACTTTTCATATTTACTCCTTTAGTAATTTTAAGTATATAATATAGACTTATTAACTATGTTCACAATGTGGTATATTAGATCCACAAAACTTATTCATCTTCTAAGTGAAAGTTTGTACCCTTCAATATTTTTTCATTTCCCCATTTGCCAGCCTCTAGTTATTGCCGTTCTATTCTCTGTTCCTATGAATTTACATTTGTTTAGTTTTCACAGAAAAATGGAATCAAACAATTTTTGTCTTTCTCCGTCTGCCTTATTTCACTTAGCACAATACCCTCAAGGTCCATTCATGTTGTCTCAAATGGCAGGTTTTCCTTCTTTCTCATGATAAAATAGTATTCATATGTGTGGGTATGTTTGTAAACTACATATTCTTTATCCATTCATCCGTTGATGAACTTTTAGATTGTTACCACAAATTGACTATTGAGTAATGCTGCAATGAACATGGAAGTGTAAATATTTCTTTGAGATCCTGTTATTTTTTCCTATAGGTATATAGCAAAAAGTAGAACTGCTAGATAATATGAGAGTTACATTTTTAAGTTTTTGAGAAATCTCCATATGTTCTCCATAGTAGCTGTACCAATTTACATTCTACCAACACAGTGCAAGGGCTTCCTTTTCTCCACATTCTGGCCAATACTTGTTATCTCCTCTTCTATTGATAGCCATTCTAACAGGTTGTGAGGAAATGCCTCATAGATGGTTTCATTTGTATTTTCCTGATGATTAGAAATGTTGAATACTTTTTATATATCTGTTGGCCATTTGTAAGTCTTCTTTAGAAAAATATATGAGATGGTGGAGGAGTAAATGGAAGCTACACTAACCTACTCCTAGAAACAATCTGGAATTACAACTAAATTGTAGAGAAAGCATCCTGAATAACATACTAAACACTAGCTGAAGATAAGCCTATAACCACACACAGAAGAAACCACTTCACCACAACATGACTCACAAGGAGTTTGGAGACACAAGAAGGCTGGCAGGGCTCCCACAGGAGGCAGCTGAAGATCTGGAGGGATATATCAGCAGCTGGGGGTTCCTCTGAGAAGTGGGAGGTCTAAGTCACAAGCTAGGCTCCCCAGAACCTGTGAACCCAAAACTTCCAGCTGTGAAAAGCAGCAGGGTTTCTGCCTGCAGGGACAGACGGCTAGAGATGCAGAGAGCCTCTTAAAGGACCAACACAAGCAATTTTTTTTGCAACCACTTACCTTGAGCTCTGGCAGAAGGAGAGCAGCACATATTAGAGGTGATTGAGGCCAGTATGAGTTTGGTGACTCTGGGGAGAGAAGTAAAGGAATAGCCACCAGGATCACTGTGCTGAGTCTTTCACCATATTGCGGAAGCCATCTTTCTCAAGCAGAGCACTGCTCTCCAAGTGGCATCAAGCTGAGGGGAAGCAATAGCCTCGCCCACAGGAATTACTCTGCTCCACCCTGTGGTGCTTAAGCCCAATTGCTCATAACAGATTGATTAGTTTAATAACTGATTGGTTTAATGATTGATTAGTTTAATAGCTGAGGTAGTAAATACAAAGAAGAAGCCAGAATGGGAAGAGAAAAAAAAGACCCCAAATGAAAGAACAAGAGAATTCTCCAGAAGAATTAGATGAAAGGTAGGCACACAATTATCAGATAGAGACTTTAGAGTAATGATAATAAGGATACTCAAAAACATTAAAAATACATAGAAACCATAAAAAAGACCAGACAAAAATAAAGAATGCAATATATGAAATAAAAAAATATACTCGAAGGAATAAACAGTAGGTTAGCCAAAGCAGAGAACTGCATCATGATTTGGAAGGCAAAGTAGGAAAAAAAAAACACCCAGTCAAAGCAGAAAAAGAAAAAAAGAATTTTTAGGACTTCTGGCCAACATGGAGGTATAGGTAGATACATTTTACCTCCTCATACAACCAAAAGAGGGACAACAACAAATTAAAAAATGAAAAATAAACAGAACTTCCAGAAAGTCAAACTGTATGGAAGTCTGGTAACCAAGGAGTAAAAGAAGAAACATTCATCCAGACCAGTAAGAGAGACAGAGACAGACAGCCTGAAGGAGAGGACTCATGGCAAGATGGTAGTTAGACAGGGCAGGCAAGGTAGTGGCTGGCAGACCATGTGAGGCAGCAACTAGCAAACCGGGTGGTCTAAAATTTGCATGTGGATTAACCTGGAGGAACAACTGGGGAGTGGGAAAGACTGTGCAGCCCAAGTTTCCAGTGCTGAAAAATAAAGCCTCAAATCCTCTGACTTAAAAAAAAAAAAAACCTGTGGAGGTTAAGATGGCAGGAGAAACTTCCAGCCTTATAGGAGAGTTCATTGGAGAGACCCACAGGGTTCTAGAATGCACACAAACCCACCCATCCAGGAATCAGCCCCAGAAGGTCCCAATTTTCTTGTTGCGGGGGAAGTGGCTGAAAGCCCACAGAGAGCTGAGGAGGTGGCATTGTTCCCTCTCAGATGCCTCCCCCAAATACAGCACTACAATGCAGCCATGTGGGTTGACCCACCCTGGCAAATAACTAAGACTCTGCCCTTACTACATAAAAGGCACACCAAGACAAAAAATATAGCCCAAATGAAATCAAAAGCTCCAGAAAAAATACAACTAAGTCATGAAAAAAATCAAAGCTCCAGAAAAAATACAACTAAGTCATGAAGAGATAGCCAAATTATTAGATGCATAATTCAAAACACTGGTAATCAGGATGCTCACAGAAATGGTTGAGTATGGTCACAAAATAGAGGAAAATGAGAAGACTGTGAAAAGTGAAATAAAGGAAAATGTACAGGGAACCAACAGTGACAGATAGGAAACCAGGACTCAAATCAATGGTTTGGAGCAGAAGGAAGAGATAAACATTCAACCAGAACAGAATGAAGAAACAAGAATCCAAAAAATGAGGAGAGGCTTAGGAACCTCCAGGACATCTTTAAATGTTCCAACATCTGAATTATAAGGGTACCAGAAGGAGAAGAGGAAGAGCAACAGGTAGAAAACTTATTTGAACAAATAATGAAGGAGAACTTCCCCAATCTGGCAAAGGAAATAGACTTCCAGGAAGTCCAGGAAGCTCAGAGAATCCCAAAGAAATTGGACCCAAGGAGGAACACACCAAGGCACATCCTAATTACATTAGCCAAGATTCAAATGAAGGAGAGAATTCTAGAAGCAGCAAGGGAAAAGGGGACAGTCACCTACAAAGGAGTTCCCATAAGACTATCAGCTGATTTCTCAAAAGAAACTTTGCAGGCAAGAAGAGACTAGAAAGAAGTATTCAAAGTCATGAAAGGCAAGGACCTGCATCCAAGATTACTCTGTACAGCAAAGCTGTCATTTAGAATAAAAAATCAGATAAAGTGCTCCCCAGATAAGGTCAATTGAAAGGAGTTCACTATCACCAAGCCCTTATTTTATGAAATGTTAAAGGGACTTATCTAAGGAAAGGAAATAAAAAATACAAACAGTAGAATGACAAGAGGCTCACAACTCTCAACAACCAAACCTAGAAAAATAAAAAACAAACTAAGCAAAAAAACTAGAACAGGAACAGATTCACAGAACTAGAGATCACATGAAGGGTTATCAGCAGGGAGGCGGATGGAGAAGGATGGGGGAAAGGTACAGGGAATAAGAAGCATAAATGGTAGGTAGAAAATAGACAGGGGGAGGTTAAGAATAGTATGGGAAATGGAGAAGCCAAAGAACTTATACATATGACAGATGGACATGAACTAAGGTGGGGGAGTGTTTGTGGGAGAGGGGTACAGGGCAGAGAGGAACAAAGGGGAGAAAAAATGGGACAAATGTAATAACATAATCAATAAACTGTATTTTAAAAAATAGTTTTTAAAAATGAGGGGACCTTAAGAAACATTTTGGACAACATGAAGCAGAACAGCACCTGCATCACGGGAATACCAGAAAAAAGAGAGCAAGCTAGTGTTCAAGAACCTATTAGAAGATATAATAGCCAAAAACTTCACTAATCCGCTGAAAGAAAAAGACACATAAGTCCAGTAAGTACAGAGAGTCTGAAACAAGTTGGACCCAAAGAGGTCTATACCAGTGCACATCATAATTATAATGACAAGGCCTAAAGACAAGGAGAGAATCCTAAGAGCTGCAAGAGAAAAAGCAAGTAGTTACATACAAGGGAACAGCAATTAGACTGGCATCTGATTACTCATCAGAAACATTTCAGACCAGAAGGCAGTGGTATCAAATATTCAAGGTGATGAAAAGCAAGGACCTATGACCAAGGCTACTTTATCTAGCAAGGCTATCATTTAAAATTGATGGAGAAATAAGGAGTTTCCCAGACATGAAAATGTCAAAAGAGTTTGTTAATAGTAAACCAGTACTACAACAAATGTTAAAAGTTTTGCTTTAAGAAGAAGAAGAGAGAAAGAGAAAAAAGAAACAGAGAAAAAACAGTCTAACAATAAAATGGCAATACCTACATATCTATCAATAATCACCTTAAATGTAAATGGCTTAAATACCCCAACCAAAAGACAGAGGTTAGGTGAATGGATAAAGAAACAAGACCCATATATATGCTGCCTCCAAGAGACCCATCTCAAATTGAGAAATACACACAGACTAAGAGTAAAGGGATGGAAAAAGATATTTCATGAAAATGGAAAAAAAACTGGGGTAGCAATACTTATATCCATCAAAATAGACTTTAAAACCAAGGCTACAGTAAGAGACAAAGAAGGAGACTACATAATGATAAAGGGAACAATCCAACAAGAGAATATAATCCTAGTAAACTTCTGTGCACCCAAAATAGAAGCACCTAAATATGTAAGAAAATCTTGATGGCTATAAAGGGAGAGATAAACAGAAATACAGTAATAGTCAGGCATTTTAACACACCATTGACTTCCAGATCTAATAGATAGATCTTCCAGGCAGAAAATCAAGAAGACACCGTCCTTAAATGACACATTAGATTAAATAAATTTCACTGATATCTTCAATGCATAACCCCCTGAAGCAGAAGAATATAAATACTTTTCAAGTGCACATGGAACATTTTCTAGGATAGATCACATGTTAGGACACAAAACAAGTCTCAATAAATTTAAGAAGATTAAAATCATGTCAAGCATGTTCTCTGAACACAATGCTATGAAACTAGAAATCAATCACAAGAAGAACACGGAAAACATGCAAAAGCTTGAAAGCTGAATAATACGTTATTAAACAATGAATGGGTCAATAACAAGATCAAGGAAGAAATCAAAACATACCTGAAACAAGCAAAAATGAGGACAAAACAATTCAAAATCTGTGTGACACTGGGAAAACAATCCTAAAAGGGAAATTCATAGCATTACAGGCCTATCTCAAAAAAAAAAAAAAAAAAGAAAGGAAAAGCTCAAATAAACTATCTAACTTCACACTTAAAGGAACTTGATAAAGAACAACAAACTAAGCCTAAAGTAGAATTAAGGGAATAATAAATATCAAAGCAGAAATAAACAAAATAGAGTCTTAAAAAATAATAGAAAAGATAATTGAATCCAACAGCTGGAGCTTTGAAAAGATAAACAAGATTAACAAACCTTTAACAAGACTCATCAAGGAAAAAAGAGAAAGGATCCAAATAAATAAAATCAGAGATGAAATATGAGAAATAACAACTGACACCAAATAAATAGAAAGGATTGTAAGAATATATTATGAACAAGTATATACCAACAAAGTGGATAACCTGCATGAAACGGATAAATTCCTAGAAACACACACTCTTCCAAAACTAAATCAGAGAATCTGAAAAGACAGATTATACCTAGTGAAATTGAAACTGTAATAAAGCAAAAAGAAAAACAAAAACAAAAAAACCTCCCAACAAACAAAAGCCCTGAACTGGATGGCTTCACAGGTGAATTTTACCAACCATTCCAAGAAGAACTAACACGTCTGCTTTTCAAACTATTTCATAAAATTCAAGAGGAGGGAAGGCTCCCAAACTCATTTTCTGAGGCCACCGTTATCCTAACTCCAAAACCAGTTAAAGACACTACAAGGAAAAAAATTATAAGCCAATATCTCTGATGAACATAAATGCTAAAATCCTCAACAAAGTATTAGCAAACCAAAAATAACAATTCATCAAAAAGATCATACACCATGGTCAAGTGGATTTATTCCAGGAATACAAGGTAGGCACATTTGCAAATCAATAATGTGATTCTTCACATAAACAAAATGAGGGCTAAAAAGCACATGATCATATAACAGAGCAGAAAAAGCATTTGATAAAATCCAGCACCCATTTATGATCAAAACTCTCAGCATGTGAGAATAGAGGGATCATAATTAATATAATAAAGGCCATATATGACAAACCCACTACCAGCATCATACTCCATGGACAAAAACTACAAATGTCCCCCTTAAAATTGGGAATAAGATGGGGATGCTTCTTTCACCTCTTTTGTTCAACATAGTACTAGAAGTCCTAGCTACAGCAACCAACAAGAAGAAGAAATAAAAGATATCCAAATTGGAAATGAAGTAGTAAAACTGTCTTTGTTTCCAGATGACATGATACTGCACATAGATAACCCCAAAGATTCCACCCAAAAAGCACCAGAACTGATAAAAGAATTCAGTGAAGTAGCAGGATACAAAATTAATATCCAGAAATCAGTTATACGCCAATAACAAACTGACAGGGAAATCAAGGAAACAATACCATTCATAATTGCTTTAAAAATAATAAAATACCTAGGAATAAACCTAACCAAGGACATAAAAGACCTATATATGGAAAATTATAAGATACTGAAGAAAGAAATTGAAGAAGATACAAATCAGTGGAAGCTCATACTGTGTTCATAGATACAAAAAATTAACACCATTAAAATGTCCATAATATGCAAAGTAATCTATAGATTCAACACAATTCCTATCAAGATTCCAATGACATATTTCACAGAACTAGAACAAATATTTCAAATATTTATATGGATCCACAAAAGGCTCCACATAGCAACAGCAATCCTGAAAAGAAGAACAAAGTTGGAGAAATCATGCTACCTAATATCAAACTATACTATAAGACCACAGGAATCTAAACAGTATAGTTCTGGCATAAAAACAGACTCATGCATCAGTGGAATGGTATAGAGAGCACAGAAATAAACCCATACCTTTATAGGCAATTAGTATTTGACACAGGAAGCAAGCACATACAATGAACTAAAATAGTTTATTCAATAAATGGTGTTGGGAAAATTGGACAGATGCATGCAGAAAAGTGAAATGACCACCTTCATTCTCCATGCACAAGAGTACATTCAAAAGGGATCAAAGACTTAAATGTTAGACTCAACACCATAAAAATCCTAGAAGAAAACATAGGCAGCAAAATCTTGGACATCGCTCGAGCAGTTTTTGTTATCGGATATATATCCCCCAGCAAAGGATACAAAAGAAAAAATAAACAAATGGGACTACATCAAACTAAAAAGGTTTTGCACAGCAAATGAAATTATCATTAAAATAAAAAGGCAACTCACAGAATGGGAGAACATATTCACCAATAGATCTGATAAAGTGTTAATATCCAAAATTACAAAGTATTTAAAACCTCAACACCAAAAAACCCCAAACATCCCAATTAAAAAATGGGCAAAGGACCTGAATAGACACTTCTCCAAAAAGGACATACAAACGGCCAATAGACATATGAAAAGATGCTCAATGTCACTAGTCATCAGAGAAATGCAAATTGAAACCATAATGAAATACTATCTCACTCAGAACAGCTATCATCAATACGTCAACAAACAAGTGCAGGTGAGGATGTGGAGAAAAGGGAACCCTTTTGCACTGTTGGTGGGAATGCAAACTGGTGCAGCCCCTGTGGGGAATGGTATGGAGATACATCAAAACACTAAAAATGGGTCTGTCTGCCTTTTGACCCAGCGACCCCACTTTGGTAAATATATCCAAAGGAACCCAAAACACTAGTTTGAAAGAACATAAGCACCCCTATGTTCATTATTTACAATCACCTAGATATGGAAGCTGCCCAAGTGCCTATCAATAGATGAGTGGGTAAAACAACTATGGGATATTTACACAATGGAATACTACTTTGTCTTTAAAAAAGAATTTTTTTTTACCCTTTGAAACAGTGTGGATGGACTTGGAGAACATTATGTTAAGTAAAATAAGCCAGTCAGAGAAAGTCAAATACCATATGATTTCAGTCATATGTGGAATCTAATGAACAAACTGAACTAACAATGAAAATGGGGACAGATTCATAAGTGGAGATCAGGATGACAGGTAGTGGCAGGGGAGGTTAAGGGGGAGGTTATTGAGCAAAAAGGAAGAAGGACTCATACATGGACGACAGTGCAGAGATTGTGTCGGGGACAGGTTATAAGGGAACTAAAATGTAATGTAAAAAAGTACAATACCTTTTGTGACAGCATGGATGGAAATGGAGAATGTTATGCTAAATGAAATAAGCCAGTTGGTGAAAAACAAATACCGTGTGATCACACCCATGAGAGGAACCTAATGAACAATATACTAATGAACAAAATAGAACCACAGGCATGGAACACGGAATAGACTGAAAGTGACCACGAAGAGGGGGAAGGAGGGTAAAGATAAAAAGTAGGGGAGGAGACTAGACAAAGAACATATATGAATGACTCACGAATATGTACAACAAGGTGGGAATTGACTGGGGGAGTAAGGAGTGGGATGGGCAGAGGAGGGCAAATGGGGGGGGGGATTGGTACAACTCTAATAGAGTAACAATAAAAAACAATAAAAAATTAAAAAAATAAAACAAGTAAAAAGTATATGGCATAAAGAAAAGCAATACAAATAACATAGAAAGGGTTTAAAAGTTTATGACAAATGATACTTTTCAAGACAAGTCAACAAACAGCAAGTGTTAGAGAGGTTGTGGAGAAAAGGGGACCCTAGTGCACTGTTGGTGGGATTGCAGATTGGTACAACCACTATGGAAAACAGTATGGAATTTTCTAAGAAAACTAAAAATGGACATACCTTTTGACCCAGCAATTCCACTGCTTGGATTATATCCTAAGAATCCTGAAACACCAATCCAAAAGAATCTATGCACCCCTATGTTCATAGCAGCACAATTTACAATAGCCAAGTGCTGGAAGCAACCTAGGTGCCCATCAGTTAATGAATGGATCAAAAAACTGTGGTACATTTACACAATGGAATTCTATGCAGCAGAAAGAAAGAAGGAGCTCCTACCCTTTGCGACAGCATGGAAGGAATTGGAGAGTATCATGCTAAGCGAAATAAGCCAGGCAGTGAAAGACAAATACCATATGATCTCACCTTTAACAGGAACCTAATCAACAAAACAAACAAACAAGCATAATATAAACAAAGACACTGAATTTGAGAACAGTCTGACAGTGTCCAGAGTGGGAGGGGAGGGAATTTCAGAGGAAAAGGGGAACAGTTTAGAGCAACAAGTATAAAGGACTCATGGACAAAAACTATGGGGGGGTGGAAATGGGAGGAAGGTGGGGAGGGCTGGGGTGATGGGCTAGGGCGGGGTAAAAGACAGAAAACTGTACAATATCAACAATTAAAAAATACTGATAAAAAAAAGACAAAAGAATTGGAAAAAATATTTGTAACACATATGCCAAAAAATAAATATGCCTATTAGACAAAAAGCTCTCATAAATCCACAAGAAAGCAACCCAGTAGAAAAAAGAGGCAACTTATAGAAAAATAAAGACAAATGGTGAACAATGCACACAGTTCTTCAAGGTCACACATAGTCCCAAATTAAAGCACAGTGAAGTGACTTGTTTTCATGTCTTCATTTCACAAAAATTTTAGGTGAGATATAAAAGGCACTTCCTTACATTGTTGAAAGGAGTAAAAGTTGTTCTGCCTTTTTGGAAAAAATATAGCAATATCTATTAAATTTTAAAATATTAAAAATATAATACAAATTTTTAAAAAGAAAATTATTTAATTCCTCTGTCCTTTTTTATAAGATTGTTTGTTCTTTGTTATTGAACTGTATAAGTTCTTCATATATTTTGGATATTAATTCCTTATTAGATACATGTTTTGCAAATATTTTCTAATATTTTCTATATTTCCTTTTTTAAATTGTTTGTTTCCTTTGTTGTGCAGAGGGTTTTTTATTTTATTTTATTTTTTTTTTTGGTTTGATGTAGTTCCCCCCTTGTTGATTGTTGATTTTGTTGTTTGTTCTATTGGTGTCATATCCCGAAAAATTTTTGTCAATAGTAATGTCAAGGAGCTTTTCTCATATATTTTCTTTTCAGAGTCTTCCAGTTTCAGGTCTTATATTTAAGTTTTTAATTCACTTTGACGTAATTTTTGTGAGTGGTATAAGTTAAGGGTCTAATTTTATTTTTCTGCATATTGTTATTAATTTTAACAACACCACTTATTAAAGAGAATATTTTTTCCCAATTGTGTATTCTTATCTCTTTTTTCAAATATTGACTATAACGTGGAGATTTCTTCCTGGACTCTCAATTTTGTTTCATTAATCCATGTGTCTATTTTTTTAAATGTCAGTGCTATGCTGTTTTAAGTAAGCGTGATGCCTCTAGCTTTGTTTTTTCTGTTTTGCTTTGGTTGTTTCATGTCTTTTGTGCTTTTATATGACCTTTAACATTTTTTCTATTTCTGTTAAAAATGACAGTGACAAGAGGAGAGTGGGGAGGGAGATAAGTGTGGAAAGAAGAGGAAGGGACTAGTTAAGAAACATGTATGGATGACACGTGGACATGGACAACAAGGTGGGATTGACTGTGGGAGCAGGGGGTGGGCTGGGCAGAGGAAAGCAAAGGGGGAAAAATTGGGACAACTGTAATAGAACAACAATAAAATGTTTAAATGAATGAATGAATGAACGAATGAATGAAATGCCACTGGGATTTTGATAGGGATTGCTTTGAAACTATAGGGAACTTTGGTGTGTGGACATTTAAAGTTTGCTTTTTCTACTCTATGATCTTAATATGTATATTGAATTATTATTTATGAGAAATAGTTTAAGATACCAGAACCCTATTTCCTTAATTGTAGAATTTGTTATTATAAAGCCTACTTTAATAAAAATCACATCCTCCCAAGTAAAATAGAGCTAATTCCAAATTCTCACAAGTAAATTAGCATGTGTAAGTGATGATCTATTTCTAACAGGGTAAGGGTTAGTACCATTTAGCATTTCTCCCATCCTTTGTTTATAGTTGTTAAATTTTTTTAGCAATATTTTAAAATTTTAGAGATGAAAATGATCATAGATTCACACAATCTAATCTTCTAAGCGATATGGAAGTCCTCTCTTCAATCTCTTATTGCCTTAGTTTTTCATAAGAAAAAATACATAGTAATACTTAGATGATTTTACAATGATTAAGTTTTATGTAAATTGCTTAGAATAATTCCTATTATGTGGTATACAGTTTATAAGGATTGTTCTTTTTTAGCTTAGACATATAAATGACTTTCTTTAAATTAGAATAAAACTTAGAGTAATGCTGAGTAAATAAAACTAAAAAGTAATTTAGTTTATTGGTTAACAAGCTAGTTGTATGCATTTAAACTTACTATTTCTAATATATGTAAATGGCTTCTATTCAAAATTATTATTACTTGGCCCAAAGCCTCTGATACCAAAATATGGGTTTTATGACCTTATTTTTACAGAAGTAAACCATTGTTGGTCTATGTACCAGAATGCAGAAAATATACAACGTTGATTGTAATTTTTCTATTGTTTTGAATAAGATGAGCCAGACTAAAGAAGCCCATTCTGTTAGCTATGTTCATGAAAGGGAAGACAAGATATCTTTATTCCCCCTTAGGGTATCTCATATAAGTTTTTGTCTTTTACTCCCAGAAAGATGTTCATTCCACTCTAAGTCTGTGACTGTGAATATAAAGATTGACACCTCTTAAAATGTCAGCAGAAGCATAAGTTACACTTCTAAGAAAGCATCAATAAATAAATGAGTATAAAAATAAATTAATATGAATAAAATTTAAACTTAAATAGGTAAAATTTTAATATAGTTGGTAGTGTAGTTAGTAGAATTGTACCAATATCCTGATTTTGAGCATTGTATTACTATCATGTAAGATTTACCATAGAGGAAAGATAGATGAAGAGTACATGGAATTCTGTATTGTTTTATCACCTTCCACGGAGACTTTAAAATTATTTCAGAAAACTGTTTTTGTCAATGAAACATATATTTTTGTATGTATGTATATATATAAATATATATTTCCCTTCCCTGTATGTAACTTGCCTTCTTGCCTCTTATGTCCTTAATTCAATCTTTTCATGAGAAGCTTTTTTTAATATTGATCCAATACAAAATTTTATTTTATTTTATGCCTAGTACTTTATGATTCCTTCAAAAGAAAATTTACCTACCTAAGTTTCTGAAAGTGTTCTGTGATTTTTCTTGGAATTTTTGTAGCTTTAGCTTTTACAATTAGCTCTATGCACCATCTGCAATTAATGTTAGTATATGCTATGAGGTTTGAGTGTAAGTACATTTTGATCCAT
Organism: Glossophaga mutica; assembly: GCA_039655065.1. Classification (NCBI taxonomy): domain Eukaryota; kingdom Metazoa; phylum Chordata; class Mammalia; order Chiroptera; family Phyllostomidae; genus Glossophaga; species Glossophaga mutica. The sequence goes on from CM077304.1 coordinate 85,480,616, forward strand.
CTGGAAAGCCAATCTGTGTACCATTTGTTGAAAAGATTTATTTTCCCATACTTTATTTGGTTGAAAATCAATCAACCATATAAATATCAGTATGTCTTAGAACTCTCCATTTTGGTCCACTTACCTATATTTCTAGCATTAGCCATCCTGTTTTGATTTCCACTGTAATAAAGTAAACGTTTAAATCAGTAAGTGTAATTCCTCCAATTTTTTTTTTTTTTTTACATAACTGTTTTGGCTATTGCAGATCTTTTGCATTTTCACATCATGTAAAATTTTAGAATCAGCTTGTCGAAATATAAAACAAAGACTTATGAGATCTGGATTAGGAGTTCAGTGAGTTTACATGTTAATTTGGCAGTAAGTGAAATCTAAACAATACTGAATCTTCAAATTCATCCAGTAAATGTAGCATATCTCTCCACTGGTCCAGGTCTTTTTAAATTTGTCTTTTACAATATGTTGTAGTTTTAAGTTCAGAGGCCTTGCATGTCACTGGTTAAATTTATTCCTGGGTATTTGAAGTTTACTTAATATTATTGTGAGTGAATATTTATATTTTAATTTTATTATTCAATTGTTTACAATTGAATACACATGAATAAAACTAACTTCTGTATATTTATCTCATATACAATGAACTTTCCAAATTTTCTTATTAGTTCTGATACTGTTTTTATAGATTTCTTAGCAGTTTGCTTGGCAACAATTACATCAACCATGAATAAAGACAGTTTCATTTATTTATTTTAATCTTCATTCCTCCTTGCTAATTTTTTTACTTCCTCTTTTCCAGTTTTGACACTATTTATTTTTTCTTTTTGTTTGATTGTTGTGGCTGCAAATTCCAGTTCTCTGTTAAATTTTGCTATGCTGGATCTCATCAAATGCTTTTTATGCATCTAATGGTATAATCATGATTTTTTTATTATTGTTCAAATATAGTTGTCTCAATTTTCTCCCTCAACTCCCCCCACCCAGCCCTCTCTGCTTCCCACCCACAATTCTACCCCTTTGGCTTTGTCCAGGTGTCCTTTATACGTGTTCCTTGATGACCTTTTCCTTATTTTCTCCCATTATCCCTCTTGACCTTTAAAAAAATCAAATTTTGCCTATTGCTGTTTTATTTTCTATTTCATTGATTTATGCTTTTATCTTATTTTACTATCTTTCATATTGGCTGGGAGATCAATTTGCTCTTATTTTTCTTGCTTCTTAAACTGAAAATTTAGGCCACTGCTTCACTCCTTTCTTCTGTTCAAGACATTTAAAACTGATTTCTAAGAATCCTTTAGCTATATTCACTAAACTTTAATGTATTTAGTTATTTTCCTTGAAGATATTTTGCAACTCTTGGTAATTGTTTTAAACCCATGGTTTACTTACAAGTATATTATTTAATTTCCAAATATTTGCATATTTTATTATTGAGTTCTAGTTTAACTCCATGCTATTTTTAGTTCAGAATTTATAAGGTTTTAATCTTTGAATGAAATTTATTTTATGGCTGAGCAAATGATTTATCTTGGAGAATCTATATATATATATTGCCTTTGTGGTACTATCCTAATAATGCTAATTAGATAAAGATGTTTAACAGAGGTGTATAAATTATCTAAATTCTTATTTTTGTAGTGGACAATACCCTGATTCACAGACTACTATATTTAAATGTCTGTTACATATGTCAACTTCAATGTTGACAATATATTTCAGAGTTAGCAGGAAATCTTTCCAAACAGGCCCCAACAAAGACTCCACTATTTCAATAAATTCCACCATCATTTATTCCTGCTCATGTCAAACACTAAGAATAATTCTTCTTTTTTATCTTACACTCTACTGCCAACCCATCCACTTATTAAATCCTACGACTCATTAGCATCTCTGCTGATAGATCTGTAGTTCAACCCTGATACCTGTCACTGACTGCCCTTGTTGCCCCACCCTTCTCTCATGGCTTCATACCCCTGCTGTCTGTCAAAGAGCCAGATGATTTGTTAAATCGTCCATGTCTTCCTATTGCAACATGGAGATATCCAGAAACACGGAATTCCATTTCATGGTCCACAGGGCCCTGCATGAACTGGGCGCTGCGTATTTCTCTAACTCACCTCAAACCACTCTTTCCCTCCTTCACCCTTCTCCAAACATATTGGTTTTGTTTCTCCTTTACATGTACTTTCCTTTTTTTTTTTTTTTTTTTCCCCTCTTGGAGCAGATTCCCCTAGATTATCTTATTTCATCACAGTTGGGCTTCTTCTCTCTATGGAAATGTCAACATAAATATCAGCTCCTCAGAGGGGCCTTCCTTGACTTCCCAAATTCATGTACTACCCAAGTCACTTCCTCCATATTATGGTATTCTGTTTTTCTTATGACCCCTTTTATTACCTGGAATACTTTTTTCATTCATTCATTATCACATTAATTCCTGGAATATAATATTGTTGGGGTAAGAATTAGGTAAATCGTGTTGAGTGCTCCTGCTAGAGGGTGGGCTCCATGTAGTACAGGCTTCCCCCACTAGGTGAGTGTTCTAGGAACCCATCTGCATCAATGTACCAGCTGGCATTGTTGTGAGAGGCTGCACGTGGCTTCAGTGAACTTTTTTGAAGATTCTTTCAATGAATTTTCCCATTTCATGACAGGTGATTTATGAGCTCACCTGCCCACACTGGGCTGAGTGTTCAGCAGTTTTTGACCAAAACGACCTGACCACTCCCCCATGCCCCACCCTCCCTATTCACCAGATCTCACCCCAAGCAACATTTTTTTCCCCAGATGAAAAAGATCCTCAAAGGGAAACATTTTGCATATGTGGAAGAGGTGAAACATAGGACAGCAAAAGCACTAAAAGGCATCAAAGTTGACAAGTTCAAAAATTGTTTTGAGTGGTGGAAAGTGTCTCAATAGGTGTATTGCACCAAATTGAGAGCATATTAAAGGTGACTGAAGTTTAAACATGTAAGAATAAATACACATTTTTTAATAACTAGATTCTGGTTTTAGGGGAGTTTCCCCTTGTATATCTTCTCTCCTGTGCATTGCCTAAGACACAGAACCCACCCAATAAATATTAATTGATTGAATAACTTCATCTCTCTGAGTTTACAAAGAATACCTAAACATTTCCTTTAAATATCCGTGATAAATATTCACAGATTTCACTGTGTATATGGCTTTCTTAGAGACAGCCACAAAGGGGAAGATTCCTGTAAGTCATTTATTTTTAATAACCTTCATTTTTTTTTGTTTAACCTAAATCCCTCTACTGTATTTGAAATCAGTTTCACCTTTCCCTACCTACTATATGAAAACAGTTGGATGCCTCTCTTTGTAGCCTTTCTGTCATTCAAACCATTGTGAAGCCAGACCTCTTTCTTCCTTCCTTCCAGGCTAAATAATTCTGTCATTTTAACACTTCCTGAAGTTCTGAATGTTTTCTTCTGAAATGCTTTGCAAGACTCGACTCTGATAGATAGCCTTGTCTATGAAAACTATCAGCCACATTGAAATACTCTGTACTTATCCTGCCCAATACAGAAAATACTAGTCATATGTGTATAATGAACACTTAAATGTCAGGAATTATGGACTTCATTTTTAAAGTGTATTTGATTTTAATTAATTGAAGTATGAATATCCTCATGTGGTTAGTGGCTACTGGATTAGCACAATTCTTTTGGAAGCTGTGAAATATTCTATATATTCTTTGCGGAAGCACATTTTATCTATTAATCAGTGACCCACATTAAATGTGAAAAAGAACATTACTTTTAAAGTGGAAAATAAGTTCCAACAATATTTAAAACAAATTTTGAACTTTTTAAGGTAAATGCCACTTTCATTATATTTTCCTCAGATACCATTTAATGATGCTACATTTACACTTCTTAACACTGTTGATACCCCTTGATGCTACACTTATTTTCAAATTTCAAGGTGAGGAGTGTGTATTAATTAGAGAGATGGAGGCATTTATAAGTCAGTCTCACATATCTGGGTTGTGATTATGTCATGATACCCAGCATGCTTCCTAATTGAAATAACCAGGCTCATTAAGCAAGTAAGCAAGACTAGGCCAAATTTAGCTATCAAGTACATTTTTATTTTTTCCAGATCTCTACATTGAATTTCACTCTGATTTGGGGGGTTAATGAGCACTTACCTTTATTATTTTTTTACAAAAGAGAAATGTCTTGACTTAAGAAATAAACATCTATTTTTGCAAGCTTATTTCATTGAAGTCTGCTTAATGCAGGCTTCAAAACTCATTTATACTGAGTTAATTGCAAATGAAATATAAAGCCAATGTTTTTATATTGAAAGTCTAGTGCTGCTGCTAGTCAAAAACCATGCTTATATATGTCCATATCACTTCTAATACTTCAGCTTTATTTAAGACAGGGATTTAAAAAAATTAAGGCCAGGAAAAGCCTTCCAGATGTCATTGTGTTGTATTTCCCTACACAGGAAAGCAGAACATAAGGTCCATGAAATGAAGGGAATGGTGGACCCTGGTGTTTTCAGGATACCATGCATACACCGCACCCAGAACCCCATTTGTTTCTCATTTTCTCTTCTTTGTAGAATCTAGCTCTTTCTGGCTCAACGTGGCAAAATATAACTTTTAAATAAATTAACAATAGAGGAGATAACATTTCTATTCCATTGAAATATCGTTCTTAATCTGTTACCCGTGCTCTAGAATATTAATGAGCTAGAGGGTCTCATTTTATAGCAGTCTCTCTTTCCCTCACACACACATGCGCACGCACGCACATACACACAAATATGAATAACAGCTTTAACAAAAAGTCAGCCTAATGTTTTTCACCTTTTGATTACAGAAAAAAGGAATTTCAGTAAAACAAGCATTCAGTGCTGACTTTGTAAGGCTGGAGTTTTCGTATAAACAGGATCCTGCCCCCCGCGACCTGAGTACAGAGGTTGTATTGCTCAAACACCACAAATTTCTCTGGTGCAAGGACAATTGAAAAGCATGACTTCGGTGTCCGTAAAACATGATATATTTTCACCTTCCTTCTTTAGTGGTGCATGCAAATGCTAAATTGTATGTGTCGTGATGAGTAGTAAGCATGCAAATGGCTATGTTCACCACCGTTAAAGGTGAAATTAAGAGAGTTATTACAAAGTTTTCTTCAGGAATGTTCCAAACGTAATTAAATGAAATTATTTTGTTTAACTAAATGAATGATGTCTTAAGTGTGCCAACACATCATGAAAGGGGCAAGTAGTGATATATATTATTGGTGAGATAGAGAGGTAACCACACACACACACATATATTGCATTTTTAAATCTGAAAATAGAGAATTCATAAATATCAGTGCTGTTTGTGTGCACTAACACAAGACATGGCATCGTCTTCGCCTTGCCTTGCTCCTCTGCACACACACATAAGCACACACAGAGATGAACACACATACAGAGCAGCATCTTTATCTATAAAATCTTGATGTAGTTCTTAGAATTTTTGATCCATATAATTCTTGTTTGAATCTCATTTTATATACAAATCCCGTGGTTTAACATCTTTCCTGAAGCTTGACCAGGGACTTCTCTTAAGGCACTAGAGAAAGAAGGCTTTCAAGTGTTTCACTCAACAAATACTTATTGTTCTGAAATTTTGTACCTCCTAAACAAATCAAAATGATGCATTTTTCCTCCAGACCATTTTAAACTTAAGAGGTCTTAGGAGCAGATAAATTGCCTAAGGAGAAAAATAATCTTTATTTGGCAAATTTTATTCTACAATGTTCAGCTTTCATATCATTAGTCCCAATTATATATTTAAATTCAGAATAAGTTTAGACACCATAATATATTTACATATATATTATTGGGAAATAGTCATTAAATATTTCCATCTTAAGATAAGCATTGAAAGAAGATGGAGATTAGCCAGTAAAGATTATTACAGTATATAAGTCACTCCCCAGAGGTTTATCTGTTTCTTTAAATTTGGGGTGATTTATTTTTATTAGTCTTGATCTTATTTGTCTTTTTCGCAAGCCAACTTTTGACTTTGCTGAAACTCTCTACTGTACTTTGGCTTTCTCTTTCATTCTGTTCAAAATCTCATTGTCGTTTCTTTTATTTTATGTTTATTGTGATGTTTTCTAACATCTTAGGATAAATTCTTTATTAATCTTCAGGGTATTTTGTTTCATTCCCCTTTTTTACAACTTTTCACAAGTTAAAATGAGAAAATATTTCTAACAAAATAGAAATGAATGAAAGAGTTAAAATAAACTTGTTATATGAGTTGTGAAGGAGAGAAGAGAAATATCAACAAGTAACTAAAATGTACAAAAATATTCTAATACTTAGACATAAACTCATGCAAATATAAATAAATTTCTACAAATATTCAATTAAGAAGAAAGAGATCTTCAAAAAACAGATTTAAAGGAATCTTGGATTTTTATTCCAGAGTAATAAATACGAACAGACAGCACATAAAACATCTTCTGGCATTTGGGAATCTCTATGTTTTAAAATCAGAAAAATAGACTATTTTAAATGGAAAGTAATACAACAGAGAATGATAACAATGAGCAGAGCAGTGTGGAGAAATAGCAAAAGTGTGGTTATGCAAAATAAACTTGTACTCATTTAGGTTAGAGATAATTACACCTAAATTACATAAATACTAGGTATGGAAAGGAAAAACCAAGTTTTGGAGTCACTGTGTGTCACAAAGCAGTGTTATATGGCATAATAGGGTTGGCATAAATCCTGAATTAAAAAAATTACTTAACTCTGCCCTGGCTGGTGTAGCTCAGTGGATTGAGCGCGCACCTGTGAACCAAGGGTGCCTGTTTGATTCCCAGTCAGGGCACAAGCCTGGGTTGCCGGCTAGGCTCCTCAGTAGAGGGCTCATGAGAGGCAACCACACATTGATGTTTCTCTCCCTCTCTTTCTCCTTCCTTTCCCCTCTCTATAAAAAGAAATAAATAAAATCTTTTAAAACACTACCTTTTTTCCCATTTATTTGCTGCTGTAGTCTTTCCAGTGACATAAGCAATTACATGCATGGATAAAATAACACTGGGCACTGTGAATGGAGGTGGAATAACCTTTCAGTCTCTTTTGCATGTATAATCTAGACACTGCTTCCGTGTAAAAAAGATTACTTAACTCAGCCTTAACATACCCATCTGTTAAATGGGACGATTACATCAAGTTCACAGAACAGTGATGAGTTCATACTATGCTATGTTTGCATATCCATCTCCTAGTTATTTAATGAGATAATATGTGGGAAGAAGCACAATAAACTTCCAAGTTATATTATAATACCAGGAATTAGATATTATTGCTTTTGTTGCTTTTATTGCTCAAACTAAATACAGAGGATTTGCCAACTTCTTTCATCTGAAAATGAAGAAAAAGAAACTCAAATATTACTTCAGAATTCCATCTCTGAATGACTGAAACAATGACAATGTGTCAAAGAAAGACAGGGTTTACATGTATTTCCCAAATAGGTGTTGCTTACTCAAGTCTAAGTTTAAGATAATACTAATAAAAATGTAGCTATATATAGAGAGATATATAGGATTAGAAGAAAAAGCAATTCATTAAAATGTGGATGTATAAAATTAAGAACACTTTGTGATTACAATATCTCAGTGGAAATAAAAATGCTTCAGTCAAGCAAGAAAATATGTTTAAATGTAAAACTTGAGACACAAGTTGGATTTATTATTGCACTGCCATAAAAATTTTAAATGTCAGCATTATTTAAAGATTTAACCTACCTTCCTACTTTACAGGTACAAAGTTTAGGTAAAACAGCAGACTTAGAGATAAATAAAATGTTTCTGATGAATGAACAAGATGAATAAATATATTCAATACTTCCTCATTACTTTAACTCTCAAAGTTTGATGTTTTTGATTATTATGTGTTTTGTTTTAGGAAGACAGTGCAAAGTGAGAGCAGAAAATCAAGACCTAATAGTAGGCAAACTTAGTTGGATGAGTCAGTAAAATACCAGCAAGGAAGATAAAATGCGCTTGTAGAGGTTGGAGTACAGCCAGTGCATTGTAGTAGATAAGACGAGGCAGCAGAGTTGCAAGTTGCTGCTGAACAAAGCCAAAATAGGAGAAAAGTCAAGAAGAAAGAGAATATTAATTTAAAAAAAAACTTTAATTTTGGAACAAGGAAACTATTGGCAACCATCGAGAAAACAATTTCAGTACAGCAATGATGATGGAAGCCAGCTGGCAGAGGTTAAGGCAATAAGGAAGTGGAAAGAAAACAAAGGCATCAATGCTTGGAGAAATGTGAATAATTTCTCAAGATTATGTTGTCAGGGCTTATCACAGTCCCTGGCACTTAGTGGGAACACCAAAATCATCTGTTGAAATGAATTGAATTTGCGTATGAGAATTTAAGTTCAAGAAGCTGGTTAAAAATTAGGAATGCAGGGAAAACATTAGGTAACAAAGTGGGTAAAGGCCATAGAAATGGCAAATATCATTGTTGGACAGATTTAGGATCTTGAGCCAAGTGTCCATAGACCAGAATATTGTTACATAGGGAGTCTCAGAGACTGAGGTTAAAGTTGACCTGAGATAAAGTTTCCAGTGAGAATCTAGTCAACAGGTAGGGGATCATCAAAAAGTAACATCATGCTAGCATTTTCCACATAATAAATTACGTATATGTATTTCCTGTACTGGTGCAAATCCCTACACAGGAACAGGCAAGACTTAGAGACTTAAAGATTAGAACAGAAGATGGTATACTTCTTGAAAAGTTGGGTTCAAAAAGAGAATTCAAGACAAACAAAATTTGGATTTAGTAGGAAAAATGTACTGGGAAGATGACTTTTGAATGGTACTGAGATCTACAGATAATCAGGAAGAAATGAAATACAAATATAAAATGAAGCACTAGCTCTAGATAGAACTTAAGAGCTAATGAGGAAAGATCAGGAGATTGATACAGAGGAAAAGCTGTCAAGTTGATGATGTGGAAAAATGCTGAATTCATGTCAGATAAATCTTCTTTAGGAAGTAACATACTGGGTCATCTAATGAAAGACAGCTCAAAGGAAAATGACAGACTCGAAGATGACATAGTAAAATTGTTCTTGTGGGGAATTCATTAAAATAATGAAGTAGGAGCTATTTTATATCATGTGTATGGAGTGGCTGCAGCTAGTGTGTTTGCATTTTCCTAGTTTATGACAATGTGAGCAATTAAAAATGATTGTTTCAGGGGATTATTAGGGATTATTTTTGAAAGACACATTGTGATTATAAAATTATATGTGGCTATTTTAAAATGTTATATAGTCATAAATATAACAATTGTAAAGTATGTATAGTTTTAGTTAGTATAGTCATTTCCAACACATATTGTCTTCTTCTGTATTTTTTTTAAATTAAAATTTTTTTAATATATTTTTTAATCAGTATTTTTTAATTGTTGATATTGTACAGTTTTCTGTCTTTTACCCCGCCCCAGCCCACCACCCCAGCCCTCCCCACCTTCCTCCCATTTCCACCCCCCATAGTTTTTGTCCATGAGTCCTTTATACTTGTTGCTCTAAACCGTTCCCCTTTTCCCCCGAAATTCCCTCCCCTCCCACTTTAGAAGAATATAATTTAGAATATTGATCTTTTAAGCTCTTGGGACTAGCAGATACTGTTTCAAAAATGTTCTATTGCACAAATTGAGACTAATTAAGAGAGCAGTAATTGGTTACATTTTTATCAGCTTCTTTTCCTAAATCATAAAAAAGAAAACTTCCAATTTTTTATTTCAAGATACACTTCAAAATTGTATTTTTCTACTTATTTTATCTGAAATGAAATTACTTATTTTTCCTTTGTTTTTCTCACACACATTTTCTACTTACTGTTATTATTTTGTTAATTTAAAAAAAAATTTTAAAGATTTTATTTATTTTACAAGAGAAGGGAAAGGGAGGGAGAAGGAGAGGGAAACATCAATGTGTGGTTGCCTCTCGCGCGCCCCCTACTGGGGACCTGGCCTTGTGCCCTAACTGGGAATCAAACTGCAACCCTTTGGTTCACAGGCAGGCGCTGAATCCACTGAGCCACATAAGCCAGTGCTACTTACTGTTATTTTACTGATTTGCTTTTAAAGCTGACTCACCTCATTTCTCCCAATGTTATTTTAGTAATTTGCTGAATTTTAATGGAAATATAACTAGTTTATACTCTCTACATCCTAAGAACATATACCCTTAAGGCCAAAATATGCCTACACGTTAGGTTCTTAAAATATTTGAGTTCGAGACACTTTAAAAGCAACAAATTAGCCTCATACATTAGATATAGCCAAAATGTGGAGCAACTTGAATCCACATACATTGCTAATAAGAGCATACAGTTTCACGACCATTTTGGAATTTTTTAAAAATATTTTCTTATAAAATAAAGCATATATGATACCTACCCTTCTGCCCAGAAATTCCACTGAAATATATTTATCCAAGTGAAATAAAAACATCAATATACACACTGACTTGAATATGAGTGTTTATAGCATCTATATTCTTAACAGCCAGAATCTGGAAACCATAATGTATATCGACAGGAGAATAAAGAGCAGTATATTGAAGTAGTGGAGTATTTTTCAACAATACAAAGTAATGAACTATCGAAACATGCAGCGACATGAATCTTAAAAAAAAGAAAAGAAAAAGTTGAGAAAAGAAGCCAGATACAAAAGAAAATATACTGTAAATTTTATTTATATAAAGTTCTACAGTATTCTGAACAGTGGTCACCATTGAGGAGTAGGATATCGACTGGAAAGGGCTCCGGAAAAGTTGCTGTTTGTTGAAAATGTTCTATATCTTAATTGGAGAGTTGACTAAATAAGTGTATATTTGTTGAACTCTTTGAATTTTACCACTTAAAACTGTGCATTTTATTTTATGCAAATACCTCACACACAAAGAAATAATTACCAAGTGATAATATTAAGACTCCTCTGAAGGGCCAAGAGACTGAAGCTTCCTTATTTCCATTGGATATTTAACCCAGACAAAAGTAGTATATTGTATTCATGTTATCCATGTCACATTGTCATCATAACTAAATGACTTCTTGCACTCATCTAAGTTGTTCTTAAATATCCAGTACTTAATGTTTTCATGTTGGTGTCTACCTGTACTATTGGTTTTTAAGCTTTCCACATGTAGTTTATTCAGTGGTTATAGACTTTCGTATATAATATTGTTGCTATCTGGTAAGTCTCAGCAAATCTACTTTTCAAAAAGAATGGACTGACATTTAACTGACAAAACTATAAGATGTAAATTGTTTTAGACCTTTATTTCAAAAAAGATCCTATTGTGATATTTTTTCTTACAAAGAATTCAATATCTACGAAGTGATGCCATAAGTCAGTCAAAGGGACTCTCGTTTTAACTTTTATTTCAGACTTTCAACTTGCTATTCTAAGGCCCTAATTATATAAGGCCCCTCACAATAAATTCTTGGTATATTAACTCTTAATAACTCTTAAGAAGGAATGGCACTATTTTGATACGATACTTCTCTAATTTTTAATTTCAGGTACTTTATGGTGTGCCCTGGCCAGGAATCAAACCAAGGACCTTTCAGTTTATGGGACGATACTCCAACCAACTGAGCCACACCAGCCAGGGAAATGACCTAAATCTTAATCAGAGTATTCCTATACAAGATCATCACCTGTTCCTTTTATCATTAATAGACAGATAAATTGCTCCTCTTATTGTCATATACTTTAGAACTTACTGTTTTAGCATACATTGCCTACATTTAGAACATGCCCTGCACATTTCCATCCACAAACATCAGCACCGAGATGTCACTTCTGTGTGTACATTTGTAAATAAATGTAAATGTTTGTCAAAACAGGTCCACCTATTCCAAATCACCTCATATTTTCTAACACAACTTCTTTTATAATAAACTTTAGCACATCTCTGCACTTTTTTCTTTAATTCTTTTCAAATACAGACACTTTAGTAATAATTGCTGACTTTATTTTATCTTTTTGTTTTATTCTCTTTTCTTTCTTAAGAATGTTGACCTTAGGAAATATTTGTTATCATGAGAGAGTGAGTCACTTAACTTCTTTTAATCTCATATTTTTCAAATTGTAAAATGTGGATGGAGATATCTATGTACTTTGGAGAGACACTGTGATAATTAAATTAAAAATATATGTAAGGTGCTTAGGATAATATTCAACATCATGACCATGGTAAATATCTGTTTTTTATATTTCAGTGTGGAGCTAATTTTTTAATTATTTTTATCAATGTTCAAATGCAGTTATCTCCATTTTCCCATTATCACTTCCCCTGCCCGAACTACCCCCACCTCCCACCCTCAATACCCTCCTTTGGCTTTGTCCATGGGTCCTTTATATATGTTCATTGGCCACCCTTTCCCTTCTTTCCCCAGTTATTTCCCTCTTAATTTCCAAATTCTGTTACTCTTTTCTCTTTATCATTCCATGTAACTGCTTAAAGCATTTTAATTCTTCTTTATTAAGCATTGGTTGTGTGACTTGACATATCGTTTGTCCTTTACTTTTGAAACCATTAGCTTTTCCTTTCTGGAATATTGGCCTGAATAAATATTGCCACAACAAAATGCCATCCTGAATCTGGTTATTTTCTTCTTGGGCTTAAATTAGTGTCTCCTTAGTTTATTGACTTAGCACCTGGACTGATTATCTTGCTTGGTTAGACAAAGGGTTAAACAAGGTGAAGATCAGGAGTTCATTCCCTATTTAGGTCAGTTGGGGTTGCACTGAAAACACATTTCTTTCATAGTCACAGATGTACTACTAACCCTGACCATCTGCTTAGCAAATGAGCAGAAAGGTCAGGGTAAGTAATAGTGGACTGTATTATACAACGCAGTCTCAACGCTAAGCATTCTATCTCACTTATCACAGCATCATTGCGTTTAAAGACTGAAGCACAGAGAAGAGTTTTTGGGTATGATGCAGAAAAAATATCAATGGGAAGGGCAGATAGAGAAAAATGAAAGCCTTAGACAAGTGGACACTGATATATTGATTTAGATATACCTTTGATTACAAATTACTTTAAAAGACTAAGATGATTTTTATGATTCTCAATATGACTTTTATGATTCTTAGTTGGTCCTTTGTAAGAGGATCAGTGAAAGCTTATTTGAAATTTTTGTCCTCAAGCCAATTTTACATGATAAAATATTGTGTATATAATGTATATATATAAATTTTTATATACACATTATTTTATATATAGAGAGAGATATCAGAATAAGTTTAGAAACAGCGTGCTCCAGGTTGCCATGTCATGATTGTATGATTTAGAAGACTTTAAATAATATTTTTACTGAGTGAAAGAATTTATATTATAGACATGAAAGGGAGATTTTGGCAAGCAGTTTAAGAGATCTCTGACCTACCTCTCATCATGGTCTAAATAGGCAAAAATAAATTGTGTTCTTTGTCAGAGCGAGCTGCCCCAAAGACAAAGCTGCACCATTAAAATCAAAAGGCACAAACGTCAGCAGAACCCTGAGACACTGGGTTTTCCAATAAGAAAAACTTCATTAAGGGAATATTGTGTTTTCTCATAGTGTTCTATTTTTATCCCTTGCCTGAGAAAATTATGAGAATCTCTATTTTTCCCAGGAAGGAAACCAAGGTGTTCACAGATGAATAGCATTATGTATTTGACAATTTATCTTCCAGGGACAGTTTGATCAGATATTAGTTTATTAGTTTATTATCTTTGAGATACTGAGATTTTCCCTTACAGAGGAAAGTGGTCTTCAATAATAAGAATAAAGAAATAGTTAATTTATCAAAGTATTTGCTCCAGATTCTTTTATTTCCATTACATACATATCTGGTACGTACTACTTTTAGCATCCAGCAATTAAATCAGTAGTCAATAATCTTTTAGAAGTGACCTGCCAAGTCTTCATTTGTTCACTGTATTTCAGATTTCATGAGCCAGCAATGTACTTTAATGATTAGGAGATTATTAATATAATGTAAATACTATTATATTATTAGAAACAAGCATAATGTTTTAAAAGATTTTTTCCCATTAAATGAGAATAAAGACAGTCCATGTTATCCTTAATTTTTTTCGAGAGAGAGATAAAGAGAGGGAAGGAAGAAGAGGGAGAGAGAGAGACAGACAGACATCCATTTGTTGTTCCACTCATACTTAGGCAGTCATTAGTTGATTCTTGCATGTGCCCTAACTGGGGAGGCAAATCTGCAACTTTGGTTTGTAAGGATGACATTCTAACTAACTGGACTACCTGGCCAGGAACTGATTTTGTTTTTCCTTGTGTAAGCTGCAGGAATAAAATCACCTCTTGTGGGGGTCAGTAGGAGTCCTATTTTCCTGCTCTGTTATTTATGGGAGCAGAGGCTTTCAAGAAGAAACATAAAGTTGTACTTGCTGGAAGCAGGGACTGTCCTATTTCATTTTTACGTCCTGTGTGCATAGTACATAGGATGCATTCAATGATGGTTGCTCAATAAATAAGACTAGATTGGAGGTATCTTTTTCAGGTGTATTCTTTTGAAGTACTATTGTACCAAATTACAGTATATTATTCTCCCATTTCACTCTGGATCTGATTATTTTTGCAGCCTCTCCTCCACACAGGCATGAATGATGCCATCAGTCTGCCTTCATTTTATAAACCATCCTTAATCTAACCCCGGATTTGAGTGAATGCTAAAGTTTATGGATGTGTCTTTAACTAGAATCACAGCATGTTAACCTTCCAGACACTCATCCTGAAAATAAACTGTAACCCTCAAATTTCTGGTAGGTATGAAAAATCCAAATATAAAAACTGTTCTTAGGAAATATCGATACATTACATTTTATGTTTTGATCAATATAGATAACCAAAAGAAATTTTCATTATTTTGACTGCAATATCTGGAAATGCTGAAATATTTAAAAAGATAATATATTTTTAAAGAAATTCTGTCATTTCAGGCACACTGATGGACCTTGAGGATTATAATGCTAAGTGAAATATGTGAGATAGAGAAAGATTAATGCCTGTATGATGTTACTTGTATGTGGAATCTAAAAATAATGTTGAACTCACAAAAACAGAGTAGAAAAGTGGTTGCCAGGGTTTGGGGATGAGGGAGCTAGGGAGAGAATAGAAAAACGTGTTGGTTTGCAACCTCTAGATTTTGAGAAGAAATATGAAATGGAGGGCAAGGAGAGACCAAAGAAATAGACAGACCACTGCAGATTGGTGGGTGGTAATTTTAATAAGCAAGGGAACCCATATATAAGGCTCTGACTAGGGCAGCTGCATGATGAGATCTCTGCACCTGCTCACCAGAATCTTAAAAGTTTATATAGAAAGTTTAACTGAGTTTAGTCACATATACTGTCCACATGACTCAGTATCATTTTGCTCTCCCATGGCTGCATCTTTGAAAATAGATCCCGCTGTGGGAATGACGGGCAGAATATACATTCCACGGACAGGGACCAGGTGGTGAAGAGCCTTCAATTGCCCAGGGAGCTGAAGAGTCCACCAATGATGGCGTCCCCTTGATGACCTCCTCCAACAAAGGGACAAGGATCTAATGTATAACATGGGATTGGAGTTGCTAACACTGCATTGTATAACAACCCCCCCAGCAAAAAATGAAACAAAACAGAAACAGAAAAAAGGTAAATGTGTGAAATGATTGATGTGTTAATTAACTCAATAGGGAGTATTCTTTCACAATGTGTGTGTTATCAAATCATCACATTGTACATGTTAAATCTTACAGTTTCACTTGTCATTTATGTCTCAATAAAGCTGAAAAAAAAGAAAAAAACTATCCCAGGATCTACATGATATATCTCAGAACTGTGTCACTCAGCAGCACAAACAGAGCCATTACAAAGGAAAACAAACAAGGGTATGTTTGAGACTTTCCAACTTTTACTCTAATTAAGCAGTCCTTACATATTAATGTAAATTAAGAACCTGGGTCCATAGGATGTGTTAGAATATATAATATTTTCAGAAGCATTCATTTAAAAACTCATTGCAGTGAATGAATATTGAATTGTGAAACTGAAATCATCTTTTATTTCTAAAGTCTCTTTTTAACTCATGGTCTCTTAGTGGAAACAGAATTAAAATAAGTGTACAAAATACTTTTTTTCTAATGGAGGATGATTGATCAAAGTGTTAGACTGTTTTAGTGAGATGCCGAGAACACTGTCACAGGTTTGACTGTCTCTTGAATCAGCCATGTTTGCTCTAAATTATGTAATCACAGTCTCTGCTCCTACGTAGAAATAAAATCCCTGCTATGGTGGTCTTGCAATACTGATAACATCAAAATTAAAAATAAAATTATAATATAATTATATATTAAATATTTAATTTATTATTATTAAAATATTTACCATTGGGGTTGGATGAAAAAAGTGAAGAAATTAAGCAAAAATAATAATAATAACCTCACAGACACAGAAAACAGTATGGTGATTATCAGGGGGAATGGGGTGTAGGGTGGTAGGAGAAGATACTGGGGCGATAAATGGTGATGGAAGGAGACTTGACTGTGGGTTGTGAACGCACAATACACTATACAGATGATGTATCATAGAATTGCACACCTGAAACCTATATAATTTTATTAACAAATGCCACCCCAATGAATTTAAAAGATAAAATAAAAATAATTACTGCAAGTGATTTGCTTCATTTAGTCCTCATAGTAATTAATCATATGAAATGTTTATATTTGCAAATGAGGAAATTGAAGCTCAGAGAGGTTAACTAAGATGCCCAAAGTTATAGAACTAGTTAAGGGTCAGAACCAGGATTTGAACCATCTGTAAAATCCGAAGTCCTGCAATAAAGCTATGAGCCAGTGTTTCTCCTACTTAAAAAGTTTGCAGATATATTCTATGGGTTTAAGAAGTGTATTTGAATAAGCATGTGTGACTACCATTAATTCAACCTTCTCAAATGCAAGAAGCACCTGGCTCACTTCTAACATGGTAGTGAAGATGAATTATTTTGCAAAAAATATTCACTATTTTCAAAAAATTCATTGATCGGTATATGCTGCTCACACTCTGTTAGTCACTGGGGATGGAGGAGAAATTAAGCAGAAAAAAAGAATCTGCCTCATGGAGTGTGCACTTTGGTGGGGGGAAGAGAAATAATAAATAAATATGCATAGACACTGTGGGAGGTGTGGAGATGTCAGAGGGTATAAAGGGGATAAATGGTAATGGAAAAAATGAAAAATAAACTAAAAATGCATAGAATGTAAAAGGGCGATAAGTGATAATAATAAAAATAAGGGACAACAAAGTATAAAATAAGGAGATCTATGAGTTTATGAGTTACAACTGGAAAGAATATGGCTTGTGAGGACCTTATAACAAAGGTGATATTTAAGCCAAGAACTGATGAAGTGAGGAAGTAGAACAGAAAATGTCTTGACATTATCCCAAAAAAGAGCCATCTAAGCAGAGGTAGTCTAAATGGAGTCGGAGCTCTAGAGTACCTGCTGTATTCAAAGAATAGCGATGAAATCGATGTGCGGGGCAAAATGAACAAGGTGAAGGTAATTAGGACAGAGAAAGAATGGAATCAGATGGGGTGAGGACCTGGAGGCCACCTAAGGATTTAGTTTATTCTGAGTATGACGGAAGTTGTTGACGGACTCTGAGCAGAGGGTTAAAGTGATGTGGCATATTTGGGGAACAAAAGCACTCTAATTCCATCATTTAAAATAGGTAATAGAGGTCAAAGATAAAAGGTAATAAGTCAGGAGGCTATTGCAACAATCCAAGTATGAAAGACTAGTGGCCATAGATAACGACATGAATAAAGAAGAAAATTCCAGCTAGTGCATGTAGACAGGAGTACAGATAGAACTGAGCCCTAGAGCTCTAATTTTAAAGATCGGGGAAATGAGGAGACAGTTAAAAAGAAGCAGCAAGAGAGGTGGGAGGAACAACCAGAAAAGTACTACATATTGGAAGTCAAGTAACAAGTATGTTTCAAGAACAGTAATCAATGGGTGAGATGCTGCAGCGTTGCTTGCTAAGTACGATCAGCACTAGCACCCGAACACTGCGTGAGCAACGGGGAGTCAGGAGAAAACTCACCAAGCAGTTTCACTCGAGTGGTGCCTTCCAAGCCGGATAGAAGACATTTATATAGTGTAACATTCATTTCTTACTCCATTCAAAATAAAAATGTGGTTCATTACCACAAAAGTATTTTGTTTTGAATTTTTATTTCCTTCAAGGAAGTATTTTTCATTAATTACTAACTTTAAAATTTTCCAGAGTTACATTTTGGGGCATACTATTCAGTTGATGGACCTGTCAAAATAGCAATGAGTAGATTTAAAAATGATCCATATACAAAAAGAACAATAAAACTGATAATTTTATAGATTTGTTCATTTTTATTTGAAAATATGCTTAGTTTGATAGCATTGTTAGATTTGTAAACATAAAGAGATCAGACCTAGTATGTTTGAGCAAATTTATTTATTTAAAATTATAATTTTAAGAAATTGGATCAATATTAATGATGAGTAACTGAGAATTATTTTCCCTGAGAAGAGAACAGGACCATACTTAACAATGACGAGCTCTGCACCGTACAATGCTGTCTCCCAGCAGACATGATCAAGGTTGAAAGGAAACTTATTGATGGCAACTGTGAAAACTCGAAGTTTACTATGAGTTAGAACTTAAGAAAAGATTTTTGAGCATTGCTTGAAACAAAACAAATATCTTACCTGTGTTATTATTATTAGTGGAAATTTTTGATACATTGAGTATTTTGGAAGCTTGTAAAAATTTACATTTAATCATTTAATAATCCTAGTCCCTAAACTTTTTCTTAAACTTTCACTAAATCTTATTACTTTTTATACCTTCTTTACATTTAAGCAAAATAAAATAATTAGATCCTGGAACTCAATTGTGGGGTATAAGTGATCCTGAACTTACTTTACAAAAATGATATATGTGTATATGTGTTCTAATCTTGGGACTCTTGGCATCTTAATTTTGATTTTAATTTTTGGATATTCATATTAATTAATTTTATGACTCTCTTAGTGCTTTCTGGCTCCTATTTCATGCCATTATATGAAAAAATAATTTTTGTGTCATAGATTAAAGAAGTTGGCATCTGTCAGTAAAAATATATATTTTATAGATTTATATAGCCTACATATAAATACAGCAAACATACAAATATAATACATATAATTTATATAATTTATGCACACACATGCAAGCCACATATGTAATATATATACACATCCATATACATTGCATGTGTGGTAAGAGAGAACATGATGTGGAATATAAATATATTATATGATTATATTTATTTGTAACATACTTATGTATTTATATAAAGTATATGGCCTTTAGATATATATAGTACAGTCTTTTAATAAAATCCATTTGTGTAAATAAACCATAAGCTTATAAATTATAATTTTTAAAGTAAATTGTAACTTTTTAAAATACACTATTTACAATACCTTCAACAGTAATTCCATTAATAATATCTGATTTTTGCCACAATAATATGTTCAAAATTTTCTTTAGAACATTAAATTAGGTATTTTAAATCTCATAATATAAAATATATTTTCCTGAGTCTGAGTATTAACCTGGAATTCCATTTCTTTCCCCAAGCAGCTAGACATTTTTTTAAAGTCTCCTATTTGAGTATTTTAGGATAGTGTAACAGGTTGAGGTCTTTGAAACAATTTCAGCTTCAATTCTCCATCTCTGCATTCTCTGTATTTCATGTACTGCTTGAGGCCAATTCTATGTGAAAGACTCCCAACTGTTATTACTTTGCTGGAAGAGGCAAGAGGAAAAAGAATGTCTTAAATTAATGTTTTAGACCATACTTGGTCCAGATTTTCTTTCTTTTCATATCCTTTTCTGCTTTTTGGTGTTGTTGAGATTCTTTAAACAAGGCTTTGAGCTATTAATTGCTAGTGATTCACTACCAAAAGACTTTTCTTAAAGGATTTCATTTTGGTTCAAGGAAAAGGAAACTATGAATCTCATAATTCTCATTTGATATGTTGGACCATTGAAAAAGCAACAAATGAAGGTTTTAAACCTTAAGAAAGTTTAGGTAACAAAACATAATTTGCATTAATAACTGCTTATTTGAAGAATTTTCAGTCTCCAAGTGATCTAGCTTTTAGGTAAAAATGCATTTTATTTCCAATGTTTTCCTACTCAATCTTCGGATTTTTTTTGTACAAATTTAGTTTCATAAAAATTGACTTACTTTAATCTGTAGTTCCTTCAAGTTAAATATGTATTGAAAAACTCCAAATCCCCACTCTGTATTTTTTATATTTCAGTTTCAAATTATATTCTTATTCAACACAATTGCATATAATTCTTTTGGATAGCTCATATTTAAACAATTAAACTAACAAATTCTCATATTTATAACCTGTTTTACATTTTGTTTCATTCAGTCTTGTTTTTTGAGCTGAGCTCCGAAAAAAAACACTGGGTAGTTCTTGTGTCACATGCCTTGGACATGTGCAGCGCTTTATTCCTGTAAATGTGGCAGAAATGTGCGGTGTTTCAGCTCTCTGGGCACTCATCAGGCACTGATTGTTTACAGAAGTGAACTGGGTAGTAAGATTCTAAACTGCCTTGAAATCATTAGATGATTAGCTTTCCCTTGAGTACCATGTCACCCTGACAGGCTTTCTAAAGTGCCCATTATGTCCTTGCCCTGGTACTGACCAAGGAAAACAAAAATAGAAGCATCGCTGAGTACGATGTTTACTTTCAAAGGAGGCATTGTTTAGAAAGAGAATGCTAGGAAATTGCTCTAAAGTACAAACATTTATCCAGGTGTAATAGACAATGCCAATTGTTGTGCCTCAAAATCCAGAGCTTTTAAAAAGCTCTTTCAGGGAATAAAATCTCAAGAAAAGTCTCTGAGGTTAGTTCTCTAAATGATAAGGCCATGGATGTTAAGTAGTAAACTCACTTTGTCATGGGAAATATGTTGAAGGTGTCTCTAAATAATGCGAATATTGGTTTTAGTAAGCAAGTAATATTGTATGTCAGCGATCCCTAGGCTTTTTGGCACTGCAGACCAGTTTCCTGAAAGATGGGCGGGGATGGGGACAGAGGGATGAGACAGGAGTTGGAGCTCAGGTGAGCTTGCTGGTCGCCTGGTTCCTAACAGTCAGCTGACACGCAGTCTGGGGTTTGAGGACCCCTGCTGTATGTAAATAAAGGCTCATTTAAAATGTTTAACAATGAGTCTATTATCAATATAAAAACAGATCAATCCTGCGTAACTAGTCAATACCAGAAATAGGAACAACACTCATTGAAAAAAGTTTCATGAATATAAATAGGACATTTAACATTTAATGCAATATTTTCTGAATATATGCCATGCTGATGACTACATATACAATATGAAAAAAAAGTAAGTTAAACAAGTTATTTTCCTTTTTGAATATACTTGAGATACTTTATTTTTTAAAGATTTTATTTATTTATGTTTAGAGAAATGGGAAGGGAGGGAGGGAGAAAGAGAGAGAGAGAAACATCAATGTGTGGTTGCCTCTCGCATGCCCCTGACTGGGGACCTGGCCTGCAACAGAGGCATGTGCCCTGACTGGGAATCCAATCAGTGATCCTTTAGTTTGCAGCTGGTACTCAATCCACTCATCTACACTAGCCAGGACTACTTGAGATACTTTAATTCACAGAAAGTACTGACCAACTACTTGCTATAACATTAGGCTTGTATTTGGAATTTGGGGGCTTCAATAATAAAGCTTCTAAAGCAGTGCTGGGATTAAATGGAATTTTCCCCCTCATTTGTAAAACTGGTGTTCAAAGAACACCAATAATTTTTTACCAAAGCAGTTCATTTAAAACGGAGTAGTACTCCCATCAATGTCACTTTCACAGCTTCTTCTTGGTGTTATCCTTATGAGTAAGAAAAATGTCCTTCTGACACAGGAGATCTGGAGAGATTGCTGGGGAGAGGGTTGGGACCCTGAGATGGCACCTGCGTTCTCCAAGGTAAGAGAAGGGTCGGGAAATGCTAGAGGCCTTTACCCTAACAACCCAGCGAGAAGTGCATGACAGAGCAGGAGGAAGCTCCGGAGGAGTCTGCACAGGCTGTAGGGGTCACAGTTACACGTGTACCATGGAGGTTAACACGGCAGCACTGGAGGTGGTGACCTGCAGTCTAATCCATGGGATTGGCTAGAAAGTGGGGCGCTTCCACAGCACATGGGATTTGGGGGTCAGAGATATAAACAGAAGGTGAGCAGTCTCACCCCTTCTGGTTCCCCTTGCTCTCTCAGTTGGGCTCCTGCTTGAGCTAAGGCTGAGTCCCACACGCTAGGCTATGCCCCAGGGACGTATGTCCCCCTGGCAGGCCATGGGACTCCGCGGCTCCACACTGCATGCAGAGTCCCAGACTGCACCCTTCTCTGCCTCTAAGATCAGCGCACAACATGTGGGCTGGAACATTCTCTGGTCCCCACGGTGTCAGCAGCTTTGGGCACTGGCCTGTGGGGACAATGCCCTTCATGACCAGTAGCAGTGGTGGGCAGCCGGTCTGGGCCTCCAATCTGGGAAGCTGCAACGGGACGCTGGTGAGGTTGGCCTAACAAGCACGCACTCCAGGGAGGGAGCCTGAAGGCGGAGAGCAATCGGCCTAGGAGCCCTGTACTCCAGAAGGAGAGAGAAGAATGGAGGGGGAGCTCTGGACATGGATTTGGAGTTCAGTGTTTTGGGGAACAAGGGGATTTCTGTGTTTTGCAGATGAGATTGGTCTGGAGTTGGGTTCCCCACTTCCCCAAATTATGCAATATTTTAATAAAGGCCTTTTTCCTCCCCTACCAATCTTTGTTTTGTGCCTCTGTTTGGTGTCGGGCATCTAAATCCCATGCTGTAACAGTTTAACCAGTCCAATCTTGGAAAATATAAGAAAATATATATTTGTTGTCCTATAAATGAGAATGTGCTGCTATTATCTGTTTCCTATGGTGGAGTGGTGAGGGGGTGTGGTTGTTAAACAGAATTGTAATTCACACAAATATTACAGATCACAGAGAGTCCCCCAGAAAAGGGCCTTTTACAGGCTGTCTATGTCATTTCAATATTTGAAATTTCACAGTGCATTAAGAGGCTTATTTCTAAATGAACTCCTTGATCGTTCTGGATATTGAGTCTAATTCCACCTACTCAGTCGTCAGTAAAGAATGAAGATGGTTCCAAGCAGGAAAGTAGTTCCATAGATTTTAGTCAAAAAATGTTTTAGTTGTGATTGTGGTTGTGATTATTGTTGTCATTTTTGTTGAGTGCCCATTGTGGCAGTTCTTGAAAAATTCTAATTTAGGACCAAATTTTAAACTATGAAAATATTTAATTAAGTGAGAGTTGAGTACATTCCACCCTTATGCTCAGATCTCTTGCCCAGGGTAAAAACTAGTCCCAAATATAGTTTATACTTTTTAAAAATATACTTAAATGTCTGTTAATTTCAACCAAGTCATATAGTCTGTCCCCTATTAATTGCCAGATTAACTGAGAGCTCCAACAAAAGCCTGCCCCTGAAATGGAAACTTGCACTTAAATTAACTAATTTGTTCATCAGTTTACATATTTGCTGCAAGAGTAACAGGATGAGGTTTTGTTGATGGCTACTATTCCATCAGTTCTGGTCATTTACAAAGTACTGTTTTTGAGATCTATTAGAATGAAATGAAAATTTAAACCAGCTAAGCATTGGGATGAATGTGGTTGTTCTGACCTCAATAGGTGCTTGCTTCCCTTTCTCAGGTGCTGCCTCTCAACCCCCACCCCGCCCCCCAGAAAATAACCAAAACCATGCTTATAAAGTTAGGACACTGTGATAAATCTTGGACTATAAGATATATTTTCTAATTGGGCTTTGAGAAATGTTAAGAATCCTTTATTTGCATCCTTAAAAAAGAAGAGATATTTCATAATGCAGTTACAGAATTTCAATGTTAATATTGTATAGTATTGGAGGGTTCACTGGTTAGTTTGCTTGGTATCTCCTGTGCTCATGAGAGGATAGATTTCAGGTTTCCCTGTTTGCAAACCTTGCTTCTAATAACTGCATTTTGGCATTTCCTTTGATTAAAAAAATTCAAAAGCACACACACAGAAAAGAAGACTCTCTCATTTCCAGCACGGTTAGGAAGAGCAGAAACCCAGAGACAGGCAGCCTCAATTTCCACTCAAGCAATTTCACTGCCCTGTTTTATAAATGAAGTTGCAGCTGCTTCAAATGTTGTTTGCTTGATTTTGAAAGAAAGATAGTGAAAGCAAGCGTGAGAGCTAGAGAGGAAGGGAGGCAGGAGGGAGGAGGCAGGAAGGGAGGGAGGGAGAGAACCTTGCCAGGTTCTTCATGGCAAGAACCAATCGTCAACAATATGCCTTAAAAAAAAGTTTTTGTTGACTAATACTATTAAAAGTTTAGATTAGTTGTCATTCTTGGATATAAAATCTAGTTTGTGTTACTTTGTACATCTTTGATCTTTCCGCTTTTCTGAGCCACATCTTACCATCTAAGAAGAATTTTTTTATTTTTTAAAGAATTTTTTTTTTCCTTTTAGATTTTATTTATTTATCTTTAGAGGGGAAGGGAAGGAGAGAGGGAGAGAAACATCAATGTGCGGTTGCCTCTTGTATGTCCCCTGACGGGAACTGGCCTGGCAACCCAGGCATGTGCCCTGACTGGGAATCGAACCGCGATCCTTTGGTTCTCAGGCCCGCGCTCAATCCACTGAGCTACACCAGCCAGGGCTAAAAAGAATTTTTTAAAGAATGAATTTACTTTGAAAACTGGGATAATAAATGAAGCTTTTCCCTTAATTCCCTTAATTTCCCAAGGCCTATTTCAAATCCAAGTCAGTGGGAGAGTCAGTAACTGTGCACTTTAGAAAGTTAGTCCACTAGTGTTTTTAAGGTAACATTATTTTGAAAGTGTGTTAATGTCATTTTCTATTTTTAAAAGAAATTACACAGAAAAAAAAAGCTGAACTGGAGAAAAGTCTTAAGACCAAATCACTAAACAAACATTACCAAATAAAGAAACTAATGTTAGATTGACTAAAGACAAAAATATAACCTAAAATCAATGAGTTAAAGAACTTTGTTTTCTAGTCACTCAGTTATTAACATCTGCATGTACAGAATATTTCTATAAAGAATTTCCCTGTCTAGAGCTTTAGAAAATTTATCTTTTCAAAATCAAGAATGGAGAATAAAGAAACACTCAGGAGCATTTTTAAGCCTTTTAATTTATCAAAATATTTCAGAACCACCCAGAAATTTTCTGCTATACATCAGGTTCCAGTCTAGCAGATGTCTTTACTACTTATAGAAGCATTACTTATAGGAAATCTGGAAAATATAGAAAGGCATAAAGAAGAAAGTAAAAATCGCAAATTCCAGCATTTGCCAATATTTTAGTTTATTTTCCTTTTCCAAGTTATTTTACTAGACATGTATATAAATATAAATATAACTTAATTTTCGAATTGAACACTTAATGAAGAACTGTTGAGCAAACCTATGTGTTTGAAAATTCTTGTCAGTAATATTACTATTTTGAGTTGTTTCTTTTTTTAATTTTTGTTATTGATGTTCGAATACAGTTGTCTCCATTTTCCCACCACCACTTTCCCCTCCCCTCCCCTCCCCCACTTCCCACCCTCAATCCTACCTCCCTTTGGCTTTATCTATGAGTCTTTTATACATGTTCATTTACTACCCTTTCCCTTCTTTCCCACTTTATTTTCCTCTCCCCCCCGCTTTGGTTACTGTCACTGTGTTGTTTCGTATCTCATAAAACATTAAGTATTTATCCCCCCCGAAATATTCTCAAGACAGAAATACTTTAAAGGAGAACAATTATGATTATGTATAAATGTATCAATGCCTATATTCCAGTATCTTTATGAACAAGAAAGAGAGGGCTTAGGTATAAGAGATTTGCAAAGTGACAAAAAATTGGTACTTATGTTTTATTTTCTTCAAGTTCAGGTGCATGGGTGAAATTAGCTCATACCTTTAGAATTTTTACCCTAACGAATTTTTTACTGAGTAATCATCAGAACACTTGACCCAATTATCAAATGTATCTTATCTTGTGGGGAGTTAGGGTAGTTATTAAAATCTTTAATGAAGCACATAAATAACGCCCAGGGAGGCAGAAAAGAGTGTGCAAATTAAATGAGTAAATCAGTCAAGTTTATAATCTGAATCGGGTCCCTAAGTATCCCAAAACCAAACTGTGTGTCCTTTTCATTTTCCTGTATTTAACGTTTATTGGTAGGACCAATATCCCTTAAGAGAAGGCACATCTACTTATGTACTAAGCCAAATAAAATAATTTAACATAAATTCACTTCAAAATATACATTATTTGACCTTGTGTATTTCACCAGAAAAAGGAAACAACATAATTTTCTAACTATATTTACAATAGACTTTAATTATTTTTAGAGCAAAAGATATTTCAAACAGTGTTATATGACTATGGAAAACGAAACATCATTCCCTTATTTTATTTAGTTTATGTTACTAGCACAGATATTTCATAGAAGTGTCAGAAGAAGCTTTTAATTTGTCTCCTGTGTACCAAACTTTAAAGTATGCTTTTGCAAGACAGAACATCTATCTCAAAAACTTGTTATGTACACAGGTGGTTATTCTGCTTCATTTCTTATTTGCAGAATAAATCCTGTTTGACAGTTCTCTGTTCTCAAACTAAAGTTAAAATGTTTACTCCCTCTAGCTATTATTTATGTGAAGTACAATCTAGCATTATTGTGACTTTTTTTCTTCCCTGCCTGGTAGGGATTTCAGCTGGAACTTACTTTTAAATTAAACTAAGATTACATTTTGTATGATTTCAAAAGGGCAGATTAAAAATTACTTCCCTCTTCTATTGATATGATTTGGAAAGAAATTAGCTTCCCCAAAAGGCTTGGTTAAAAAGAAAAAATAATTTAAAAAGAAAAAGAAAAGAAGAAATTAAAAAAAAAAAAAAACATGGGTGGGAATAGTAGCTTGAGGAAACTCTCCCTTATTTCTTGCTACCTGGATCTGTAGAGCTATCTTGTTTCATATTCTTTCTGAGACTTGGTTTCCCATCAATCAGATTTTTCATGCTACCCAAGTTTTCATCTGCTTTTCCAATAAATCCTTCCCTTGTTCCTAAGTAACCCAGAGCTATTCTTTTTGTTCACCATAAATAATAATAACAAAAACAGGGATTATGTTATTTTATGAATAAAATATTGAAGATAAATTGTTCAATATTGTCACCACAAAAACATTTTTTCTAAAAACTGTCTCACACATAAAATTTTTGCATAAAATCATATCCAATACTGTGAGTAAACTGCATTTCAATTTGATGAAGCAAATGATTTTTTTCCCATAAGAAGTGATGTATTCCAAATACTTTTGCATTTAAATGTAACCGACTTTTGAGGCGATTCATTTTTTTCCTCATTACTATGTTTTGAAAAACGAAGTAGAATGAAGAGGACAGGGGCTGCTGACATTTACATTCCTGTTAGTTCTGTCAAAAATAGAATTCAGTGTTCATTGTTCTTTTTCTTAAAACAAAACAAAAAATAGTAAAATAGGCTATAGAGGAAGGACATAAATACTTTATGAATTTCTAAATTGGAAAGCACTTGCAATTTTCATTCCCTCTAGCTTTTTGGCTTTGGTATTTCCAGTGATGCCGCAAATATAATTTTCATTGAAAAGGAAAAGGGCCAATTATCAAGACTTAAATATTAAATATTAGCAGCAGCAGCACATTTTTAGGTGATGTGAATAATAATGAAATAATTAAATTACTATTTTAGTTTAATGTTTTCTGGCACAATCAACACTCAAGGTAACTCTGGATTGAGATTGAAAAGAATGAAAATTGATTTTAACCTAATATTAGGTGATGGGGGTATTTTTTCTATCTTTCTTCAACTTTCATGCCTTACCACTGATAACATTCTCCTCACTTCTCACCCCTACCTTCAACAATCACTCTGAAAACTGAGGAAGCTAACTTATAGGATATGGAAGAATTTCTCCCTCTGTGTTATCCTGAGGAGAGCAGAAAAGTAATATGTAAAATCTGTCAAGTGAAATACGTATTTCCAAGTGTGACTGACTAGAAAAAGTTTCATGAAGTTTTACAAAGTTTGAGTCATTCATAGCTTCTTTTCCTAAAACTCAGTATTTCGATATCTGCCTCCCATTATGGAGGACAATTCCTCAAAAAATATGTTAACTTTCTTTTGTTTTGCTAACTTTGTCTTGCTAAATGTTGGAGTGTAGATGTCCAGCTTCTTAAAACTAAGTTTGTACTTAATAAGCAAATTATAATTTATTATATGACATATAATGGGATAATAGCACATAAAGTTATTCAGATCATCTTTTATAATTTTAAATTAATAAAAAGGATTTTTATACCTCTAAGGGAAGTTTTGAAATGTAATAGAGAATAGTTTATTGCCTGCAGTAATTTCCTTTTTCAAACACTCCCACTGCTTTTCATATGTTTTTAAAATTAGAGAAAGTTTATGTATACAGATGTTGTTAAAGATAAAAATAATGGAAACTGATCTGATATCTGTCTAATATATGCTGTTGACAAAAGTTCCCAAAAAGAATGCTAAAAGAAGAGGAAACTTTATCCAACTGAACAATTTGCAAAAGGGGAAAATGCAACTTCTGGTGGAAATGGAACGTGCTCTCAACCTAGACAAAAGAGAAGCTGACTTTTATGAAGAAACTTTATATCTATAGTTCCCATTTTCATTGAATCAGAGGACATAAACAGGCAGGAGATGATAGTGCAGGAAGGTAGATGCTTAGTCTGTGGTTCTTCCCAGGATGCAGAATATGTGAGAGGCCATGTCAGCAAATCGCCACTGGACTCCATTTTAAATTTAGACCCATTTAACCACAGAGAGTATGTCTTGATAAATAAGTTTCTTCTTGGGTTCACAATGATAAATTATAAAACATTTTCACATGCATTTGAGTTTCCTCACTGTAATGTGCTGTGCACTGTGCTAGGCAATTAACACTTATTCCTGACTTCTAAAGGAGTCAGGATCTAGCAAGAGATGCACTAGGCCTAAGACTCTTACTCTCCACACTCTTCATGTTGCTACACAAGAATATTTTTAGATCATCCTAACCCTTTTATTTACCATGGTTTTTTTGCAAACAATTTTAAGTATTTTCAAGCCCTCTCACTTGAATGCAAAAGTTTTCCTTACACTTTTCAGAGAATCAGAGGCCATAGGAAGGTCAGCTCCTTATTTTCTCCTCTCTTTCACCACACACGTTTTTATCAATCCTTATTCTCTCTTCAATTCACATGTTAAATGATAGAAGTCCCCTTCTTTCTCTAGGATTTTACTCTCTATTTTTTTTCCATTTCTCCTTATTTTCTATCTTTGTACCTTCATCTAAAATTGTCCAGAATACTCTTTTGGTTATAGATGCTTCATTGTCAATGTTTTATTGAAGGATTCTGTTGCTCCTCAATCAACAATCACCAGGAAAGAAGAGTTCTGGTGAGCAATAGCCACCTGGAATCATTAAGTACACTCAGCTGGGCTATGGTGCTGATGTATCTTCTAAAAAATGTAGGATTTTAAAATTTAACCTTCTATGTGTTGGAGAAGGAAAAATAATTTTCCTTCTACCTTTCTAGGTTCTTGACTGAGCTCCCCTATAATAAAAGACATATTAACAAGAGAAAAAACAAACAGAAGTTTAATAACAGGTATGCCCCCTGTATACATGGGAGATAGCTACCAAAATTGAGTAACTACCTAAAATGGCTCAAGCCACCACCTTAAGTAACATCGTCAGCTGAAACAAAATAAGATGTTGGGGGTGAGGCGAGAGGAGGTCAGTTACGGGAGGTAAGCATGAAGAGCATAGTAAAAAAAGGTAAGGTTGTCCTGCAGATTTAAGTTACTGAATTCTCCATTTATAGGAGCTTCTAGAGATTTAGAGTCATCTTTCTCTTCCTGGCATAGAGAGGAAGACACCCTTACAAATGGATATTTTCCTTATAAATGTAAATGCCTCTTACAAAACAGAAACTTCTACTTGGCTTTCAGAGCTTTTCCTGTGTCTGCAGTTTCTCAAAAATACTGGGTCTTAAATAATCCTTATGCCAAAATATATGTATTTTGGTGTGGTAAATTCTGCCACTCTTCTCATGGAACAGATGTCCTTGGGTAGTGAGGTGTCAGCATTGTTGCTCATTTTGCTTGCCCTCCTCCCTTTCATTTCTTTCCTCCTCTCCCTCCCCCTTCCTCATTTCTCTTCCTCCTCCTTTTTCTCCACTTCTTTCCCTTCTCCATCTTCTATCCTTTCTCTCTTATTGAAAATGTTTTTTTTTTTTTTTTTTTTAAGATAACATTATCCTCTCTGTTTTACCTTGTTTACAACTGCCATGGTAAAACATGGTTAGTGTCTTCTCCTAATTGAAATGATATCCTTATCTTGAAATATCAAGTAGAATCAGAGTGGGCCTTCATGAAAGGAGCTATGGATTAGGTTGCTTAAATCTACAGGAGAAGAAAAGCTTCCATGCATCTCTCTTACTGTAACAACCATTCTCCATTCATATTCAGAGCCAATTTTGAGCTAGTAAGTTTCATTTTATAACCCCCATGTTTAACCACTGTGCTCTACTCTGTAGGCACTTGATTAAAAATATCAGGATTTTGCTCATCTTTATTCTCTCTTTTAAAAATTGAGCATCTAGTGTGGTTTTTCCACTATATATATATATATACATACCCCCAAGGAACTGGATTTGCAGCAAACTCAAGCAGGAACCTTATACTAAAAGGACATTTGTATTTATTGAGGACAAATGCCCTGTGCTCAGAGCTTGTGTTTATCACTGAGAAACTATCTTGATCTCTAGTGACATTCTGATATTAACAGGGATAAGACTTGCTTTGGAAGTTAAAGAGGCCTGATTGATAATTCCATGTTCTAACAGGCTTCCACTAATCCTGGAAAAAGTAATCCTTTCATGTAGGGGGAGAACACCATTTACTTTGGCATATAATCTTGACCAGGAATTGATTTGGAACCAAAATCTTGGCTTATGAGTATATATGTGTTTATTTTAAAAGTTTTCTATGCTTTTATAGACTGAATTCTGTAATAATAAATTAATTAAAACAGCAAGGGATAAGGGGACAGTCACCTACAAGGGAGTTTCCATCAGACTGTCAGCTGATTTCTCAAAAGAGACCTTACAGGCAAGAAGGAGCTGGAAGGAAGTATTTGAAGTCTTGAAAGGCAAGGATCTACAACCAAAATTGCTCTATCCAGCAAAGCTGTCATTTAGAATGGAAGGGAAGATAAAGTGCAGATAAGGTCAAGTTCAAGGAGTTCATCATCACCAAGCCCTTATTATATGAAATGTTAAAGGGACTTACCTAAGAAAAAGAAGATAAAAAAATATGACAGTAAAAAGACAGCAAACTCACAGTTATTAACAACCACACCTAAAACAAAAGCAAACTAAGCAAACAACTAGAACAGGATCAGAAACACAGAAATGGAGATCATATGGAGGGTTAGCAACAGGGGAGTGGGAGGAGGAGAGAGGGGGAAAAGGTATAGAGAATAAGTAGCATAGACAGTAGGTAGAAAATAGACAGGGGGAGGGCAAGGATAGTGTGGGAAATGTAGAAGCTAAAAAACTTATGACACATGGACATGAACTAAAGGGGGGAATGTGGGTGGGAGGAGGTGTGCAGGGTGGAGGGGAATGATGGGGGAGAAATGGGACAACTGTAATAGCATAATCAATAAAATATATTTTAAAAATTAATTAGAACTTATTGAGTACTACCTATGTGCCAAACATAATGAATTTGTGAGATAGGAATAACTGTTCCCTTTACTGTATGTGTAAATGAATTGAAGTACCAATTAAGTGAGATTTGAACACAAGATTCCTAACTTCAAAATTCACACCTTTTACCACTATAATACGATGCCTTCCTCAAAAAAAGAAAAACCAGATTCGGAATGCAGTCTTGATAGTCTCTATTATTAGTAATAAAACCCCTCTGTAAAATAAAATCAATTTATAATTGATGAATCAACTACAAAAGTGCCATTCTCTTCACACCAGCTTCCTTTGTTGATACAAGAAAGACCCAACCTTGTAGAGCATTTTGATGAGTTTATTTGAGCCAAACTGACAACAATTGCTGGGAAGCAAAATCTCAACAAATTGAGAAAATGTTCCAGAAAATGGCAGTTTTACCACTTATTTTATATATCAGCATCAAAGGGGAAGACATAAGAAGGTTACATGGAATCCATTCAAGATAGATTAGGGAGGCAAGAGAAAGCAAAGTGGGAGAAATCTCTGAGATTGGATAAAAAGTAAAATGATGGACACATACTACTTTTTTTTTTTGGTGTGTGTCAGGTAGTTAACAGTTCACACTTACAGCACTTGGAGGTGGTGTGAAGGGAACAAGATGACAATGAGGGGCTCTACGGTCTCCTGCTCTGGTGGGAGGTTGTGCCCTGGGGGCTCTGGTAAGAGGGGATTTCTCTGACATTCCAAAGGTATGTTTGTCATAGATTAAAAAAAGACAATACAGGCTCAATTAAGGTAAAGATTGACTTTTCTCAGGGAAGAGTCCAGCCCAGGACACACCTACCTGCTGTGACTTGCCTGTAGTTAGGAAGCTTTACCTTCAGACCATCCTATGTGGTTACTTTTGGTCTCTGAGCTTGTAAGGCCCACCATGCAGGCCACCCCTGAGCTTGTCAGGTTTAGTATATGGCCCCTTCTTCCTACACACCTTTCAAGCTTCTATTTTTTGTTTTTCAATTTTCAGTTAAAATGGTCTTTTTGAATCATTATATCTTTCATGACTTGAACCAAGTTGATGATTGCACATATTCATTTTCAGTCTAGAACTTTCTCTTGAACGTTAGTTATATTTATAATGGTCACGTTGGCATTTAAACTCATATATCCCATAAATACTTTGAAAATGAAAATGTCCAAATTACATTCATTATCTTTCCTGCCACACTCATTCCTCTTATATGCTAGATCTTAGTTAATGATGCTGCTAACTACATAATTTTCAAAACCAGAATCTTTAACTCCTCCTCCTCATTCCTCTGCACACCATATCATCACATACTGTCAGTACTATTTAGAAGTACCGTATTTATTTTTTTTTAATAGTTGGGGGGGGGGTTAGCCACAGAGAGGAGGGAAGAGAGTGAGAGGACAGTAAGTGGGGGAGAGAGAGGAGAGAGAAACATTGGCTGTTGTTCCACTTATTTACGAAGTCATTGGTTGATTCTGGTATGTGTCCTGACTGGGGATTAAACCTACAACCTTGATGTATTGGGATTACACTAACCAACTGTGCTGCATGGCCAGGGCTAGAAGCATTTTTACAGGCAATATTTCTTTAGTCACTATTACTGTTTTACCAACATGACCACCCTTAATCGTTCTCCTTTTCTCCTCAGCACCATTTCCTTTTGTGGACTTTGATGCTGCCAGAGTAATCATATGCAAAAAGCAATTTACCTGTCATTTTTCTATGATTATCCACATTGCCTATAAGGCCTTTATCAAATATTAATGCTAAGATCACTTTTCATGGTTAATATTTCTCAACTTAAGGAGAATATTAGTGTTTGAGTCCAGAAATGCTGATATTTCAGAAAAAAAAAAAAAAACAGAAAACTTATTTTCCCATTTGATCCAAGTGTTGGAGAGGAGTAGACTACAAAACATCTTCATAGTCTACTAAGATTTGGACAACCTAAGAAAGTGTGTATACTATCCACTTATGGGGGAGGGAAATTTCCTTCTATCCTCTTAATTTCTGTGATTGTTGTAAGAATTAAACTGATATAAGATAGATTATTAGGAGGGGAATGTACACATTTAATTCACTTTTATTGTGTCCCAGGAGTTTTCAGAGGGAAAATGAAGACCCAGAGACACAGTAGGCTTAAACGTTTGTATATCTTCTTATACACAACAAAATGATAAATTGCAGGGATGTAGCAAGACAGAAGAGTTCAAGATGAGGGCAGTACATTGTGGGACAGTGACTGGGATATAAATAGAACTAATGGACAATAAGGATTATTTCAGTAAATGTGCACAGGTCCATTCCAGCACCAGCTCTAGTTTCTTGGGATAGAATGTTCTTTTCTTCCTGATTTGGGGAGGGAGCCTTTCTCATGGTAAATTTTATTACCTACTTTTAGTTAGAAAGGAGGAAATTAGACAGCCAGCCCTTTCTGCATCTGATGTTTCTCAAGTGTGTTCAGCTCAAAATAATCAACATCCAAAGAGTCACATTTTGGGTGGCATAATCCAAACCTTTTCACCTCCATTATTCAGGAAGTCTTATACCTACATCTTGTCGCCAAACCACCCAGTCAATTCCTGTCAGATTGGGTTGAAATTTTTGTTAAGACTTTGCCATGCAGCATGAAATCCTTGATGGGCTACAGCACATGCACTTACCATTCCAGTAGCCCCAGAGTGTTATTTCCTGTGGCTCTTAGACTTAGCCTGGCTGTCAATCATGTTCTAAAAGCATAAAATTACATAATTGAATGTAATACTCTGAACATTTCAGAGATCTTTTATGTTGCTGATTTACCCAGTTTAGAGGTGTTGTAGCAATCTTGACCTAAGAGCCATAGCCTTTCTGTAAAACCTCAGTGCAAAGAATGTCTACCCTGCCTTTCACCCTCAGAATCCAACCTAAGTCTTAACATTCACTTCTAATCTCTTACACCAAATCAAATCAATCTACCACAACTCATGTCAAATTATCTTTGTTACAAAACATTTCCCTTGGCCAGAGTTATTGGACTCTTCTATTTTCTTAACATTCTGTTATTATGCCGACTGTGGCAATTATAACATTTTATTTTAATTGGCTGCTTACATATCTGTCTCCCAGCCTAGATAGAATTTGAGAGCTTGAGAGATACATCTCTGCATCTCCAGCATATTGGATAATGCCTGGAACATAAGAAATGCTTAGTACTTATATAGTAGGAAAAATATTAAATTATAGAATGCATAAATGAATAAAAATGACCTTGTGCAGTATGTTTACTCTTATTCCACTTTGGAACTGAGCACATCTTCTGTTTATAGATGTTTACAACATTTAAAGCTGTTTCAAAAGCACTTGATATTCATAACCTCGCTTTTAAGCAAACAGAGCTGATATCATTTGTCTCGTATTAGAGATGAGGGCATTGGTTTTTCAGAGCAAAAGAGACTAGTCTGAGATGATATAAAACTAGACCAGAACTCAGATCTCCTTCCTGACTTCATGAATAACACAACATAAAATGACTTTATAGTTTGTATTATCTGTCACATTTGGACCAAAGTAAATTAAATGCATGCTATGAGATAGGGAGAACTATTCATCTTGAATTCACCATGGAGAAAGAAGAAATACAAAACAATAAGGAATATATCCTTGCAGATAAGACTCAATTTGTAAATATAATAGTGAACTTTCAAAAGAATAAATCTGAAACCTTTTGGAACACTCTAACATCTGAGGCTACCTACTTTTAGAAAATCTTTTAAGCTTCCATGTTCACTTCATCCTACACAAATTACCTGTTGTTTTAAAAGAATTACTCCTAAAATGGAATAGAATACATTAAATCTTTGAGATGTTCATATTTAAGATTACATTAAGCCTTATTTTGTTTGTCTCTCATAAGTTTAGTAAAATGGAATTTCCTAGATAAGCAAATTGAACTGAAAGTTGTAAATTTTCGAGAGACAAGGTAAAGGCTTTTTGGGATATCAGTGATCCTCAGCATCTACCCTTCCACATGCATCTTAAGACAGTAGGGAATAATAACAAGTAAACTTCAATACCACAAAGGTCAGATGGGGAGTTATAAAGTAATAAACTTCTTTCTGGTGTTCTACAAATTCCCACTTAATTTATGGTCTAATCTGTGGCACTGCTCATTCTGAGGCAATCCATCAAGGAAAGCACCACTGCGTGTTCCTCAGAAACACCTCACCGCACTGTCTGCTCAGAACGCCCTGTTAAGTTGCCTGAACAAAGTAATCTTTCCTATAAATATGCCGGCTTCTCCTGTCCACCTTTTTGAAACTCACCTGTCCTGTATTCCATTTCAAAGAACATCTTTCCCTTGTGACATCAATAAATGTATCTCTGTCTCTGCCTTAATGGCAATCAATGCTTACCACAAGAAAGGAACAAAATAGGAAACCGGTCAAAAATTAATTTTAATTCACATTTCTGCTAGAGATACAAATTCTTAATTAAAATAGATCCCACCTTAGTAATTTTTCAGCTTTATTTACTTACTTACAAGCTATAAAATTCTCCCACGGAAATGTACGTTTTTTTTTAATGAGCTTTGATAACTGTGTGCAACTGTGGGACCACCAGCACAATCAACATGTGGACCGACTTTGCCCCTCGTCCTCCTCTGCTGTCTGTCCTGCCACTGGCCTGGGCCACCACTTATGTGTTTCCTCCCATTCTGCTGTTGCCTTTTCTAATATTTCATATACATGGAATGAAACAGCATATATTCTTTTGTATTTAACTTATTTACAATAGTGCTTTGGGGATTTATGCATGATATTTAATGTAGCAATATGTTTTCCCTTTTCATTACTGTTACATAAATGAATCAAAGATGGATCCTGTATATTGGCCCCTAAATTGTTTGTTTCCATGTAGCACAATGAAATCCATTGGCTCAAAAGCAGGCTGGGATAAGGTCAACAGTTTACACATCCAATTGTTCTAAAAAAATAATCAGAGTTTTAGCCACGTAAGATCTGCCTGCCTTTTATACCCTGCAAAACCACCCAGCATCTGTTGGCCATCAATGACATAGAAATGGATGGTTGGTTATTATAAGAATCCAACCTCTTTTGCCATTCAGATGTCACTGGTCATTGATCCAGGATCCCCACTGTGTTGTGGAGAAACATCACTAGACACATAAGCACCCTCTCTGGTCCCCAGTGTCCTGGGTTCCCTGTTCTTCTCCCCTCCTGCATGGTGGCCCCCTCTCTGTACACCTTGGAACAGTCTTACTCTGGAAAGGACTTTCCTTCTCATGCAACTCTCAGAGCCAACCACTAAAGTGTGGTGTGTGTTACTGTTTCCTGTGGTCATGTTTTCTCCCTTGATCAATCCCAAATCCCTCAGACCCCCTACAATTACAAAACAGTATTCTATAGTATACATAATAGCCTATTTTATTTATTAATCGGTTGATAGACATTTAATTTGTTTCCAAATGTTGGCTATTTTTTACTATCCTGCTATTAACATTTACATACAAGTCTTCATGTAGGCATATGTTTTCACTTCAAGTAGGAAAATAATGAGAGTGTGCATAAGTCATATGAAAAGTATGGGTTTAACTTTCAAAGAAACTACCATATTATTTCCCAAGTGTCTGTATGCTTTGTGTTTCACCAGGAATGCAAGAGTTTTAAGTACTCTACGTTATCTCTAGCACATGTCATTGTAAGTTGTTTTGTTTTCATTTAAATAGTGGTTCTTGTGGGTGAAAAGTGGGATGTCATCATGCCTTTGTTACCAGACAGGGCCCAGGCCCAGAGCTGGTCTGCTTAGGGCCTAGTGTGAGCATTCCTGACTTCATGCAGGAAAGGTTTCCCGAGATGAGTCCAGGTGATTTTGAGAGTATGCTTATTAAAGCCAGGGACAGTGAAGGAAGAGCCCAGGGTAGAAGAAGCAACAGGTGAGAGTTTGGGCAGGGCTGCTTTGACTCTGGAGAGAGGTTATGGGAAAGAAGTGAGCCTAGCAGGACTGCTATCAGCTCACTGGGAAGGCCTTGGGGACAGGGTCAGGGGATGAGACTGGGATGAGCTGCCACTGCCTTTGCTCCCCTGGTTGCCAGGCTCGTGGAGACCCTTAGAGCTTAGAAGACCCATACCTGGGTGGGAAGGAGAGGGGAAACGGAAATACCTGGGAGTGCTCCCAAGAGAATACCATATGCTGAGTCATTTGTCTTGAGGGTTTAAAGTCTGGGAATTTGGAGATGGTCTTAGGGGAGGATCTCAATAGAATATTCCTCAGCTTTATACTGATGAACGAAAAGGAGATTTATTCCCTTAACCTCATCTATTCGTGGGTGTGGTTGGCACAAATGGCACTAACTGGATTTCTACCATCTATCTCCCTGAGTAGGATGATTTAAGCCATATACCCTCAAGCTGGGGAGGAGAAGTGTAAACCATTTATCCTTAATTCTCCTTGGTTACAAAAGATAGGATTTTGCTACTTACTAGATGGCTGTGAACTGCTTGGTCCTTTAGCTACCCGCCTCAGTTTCCCTGTTCCACAGGTCCTGGCTTATGGGCCTGTCTCAGTTTCAATTGTATTTCTTTGATAACTAGTGATGTAGAGTATCATTTCATAAGCTTATTGGTGATTGAGGTATATATTTTATAAAGTGCCTGTTTAAATAATTTGATATTTTTAAATTTTTAATATATGAGCATATTCTGGATGCAAACCATCTCTCGAATATATATTTTCCATTACTTAGTTTTTCATAATATCTGGCATGCATTTTTATTTTCTTAACTGTATCATTTGAAGAGCATAAGTTTTTAATTTTAATGAAACCCATCTTATCAAATGTTTTATAGTTTATGTATTTTTATATCCTGCTTAAGAAATTGTGCTTTACTCAATAGCACAAATATTTTCTACATGTCCCCTTTTGGAAATTTAATAGTTATGGGCTTTATACTAAGGATATTATCCATTTGAAGTTAATTTTTGTGTGGTATTAAGTAAGGGTCTAGATTCATATTTTTCTGAATAGATATCCAATTGTTCTGACCCCATTTTTTGAAGACAATCTTTTCCTTAATGAATTATCTTAAAACATTGGTCAAAAATTAATTAACCACTTAAGTATGGTCTATCATTGTAATTTTTTAATTTTTTTGACGTGGCCTTCACAGTGCATTCTCCATAGTGCTGTCATATGGACCCAGATAAGATGCAGTATTATCATGGGAAGCGGCTCAGAGCATGCCAGTCCAAAACGTAGCTTGTTGCCATGTGGTTTGTATTAAGCCGAAAGCACTTAAGGAAGAGTAGCTACATGAAGAGCTCTCTGACCTCTCTAGTCCACCTAAAGGAAAATTAGAAAATTTCTCATGTGAAATTTTATAACCTTTTTGCTGTACCTTCACAATAAGGAAAGGACATTCTGATCATCAGAGGCTGGGAGTCAATTCCAGAATGGACCTATGTAAACAAACTTATTGAAACACCGCATAATTCATTATTACCTTCCTTCCTATAGTTTTTCCAGTCCTGTTTCACAATTTGCTTCCTCTCACCCAAGCCTCTTTGTCTTATTACACATCCTCACAATTTATTGTTCTTTTTAAAAAACATGGTACACCAGTTTTTGGACCTAACAGCTTCTTTGGGTCTTCATTTTTCTTTTGAGGACTCCCATGTACACATAAAAATACTAAATAAAATGTGTATGTTTTTCTTCTATTAATCTATTTTATGTCAGTTTAATTCTTAGGCCAGCCAGAGAACTCAAGAAGGCAGAAAGAAGACTTTCTTCCGTATACACACTGTTCTCCTACTTATAATCCTTCAGCAATCCTTCACTCCCCACAGCATAAGTCTAAGGTACATTCACATTATCTATAATACTTTTCACAGTTTTGACCAGCAAAGGAGGCTATATTGCCCAGAAAATATGTGATATGCAAAGATGCAGAAAGTTAAAAATAAAGTATGGTAATTTAGGAGGTCTCCAATTTCTTTTGTATTACTGTTATACAAGCTATGAGATATGATACATGTTTATCCAATTAATAAATTGTTCTATCTTTATTATTTTTAATCATTTGTTCCCAGTGTCCTCTGATTACTCATTTTTGTAGAATTTTATCTTAGTGCCATGGTCTAGTTCCATTCAACTCAAGATGCTATTCTCAGACAGGCACCCTCAGACTCACTTGGTGGCCTGTTAGAAATAAAAATCTCTGGCCCTGCTCCAGACCCACTGGATCAGAATGTGATCTTTGAGAGTGAGGCTACGAATCACTGTTTTAACAGGCCCCCTTTTCATTCTTATGCATGGTCACCATTTTGTAGGAACTGTTTCTTTAGCATCTACTCTATGAATTCCTTGTTTCTTTTTGTTTTATTGTTGTTCAAGTACAGTTGTCTCCATTTTCCCCTTACCCCTACCTCCTACCCCACCTATCCCCACCTCCTACGCTCAATCCCTCCCCCTTCGTCTTTGTCCATGTGTCCTTTAAACATATTCCCAGACAACCCTTCCCCTTTTTCCCCGCATTGTTCTTCTCCCTCCTCCCCTCTGGTTACTGTCAGATTGCTCTTTATTTCAGTGTCCCTGGTTCTGTTTGCTTGCTTGTTTGTTTTGTTGATTAGGTTCCACTTCTAGGTGAGCTCATATGGCATTTGTCCCTCACTACCTGGCTTATTTCACTTAACATAATGCTCTCCAGTTCCATCATGCTGTTCTATGATTTCTAAGATTTATATATATTGTCATCCATTTTTATCTCTCTTAAAATAATTAAAATATTAAGAAATAAATATTCAAAGATTTAATATATAGTTACTAATTTTTTGGTCATTCTTTAGTACTAACTTTGCTAAGTTAACAGGTAGGGTTATTAGTCAGGCACTGGATGCTGAACTGTTATTATTTGTGAATTTTTAGGATAACATGGGGAGGAAAAATGATGAGATGCATTATAAAAATGAATATCAAATTCTACTACACCCTTCTTTATTTTTGAAACTTTGAACATGATAAACAAATTTTCTCCATTAAAATGTTAATGTTGTAAATTACATTGGTACATTTTTCTAATGTGAAATGATTCCTAGATGAACTCTTCTTAAGCACAATGTATTGCTGCATTTTTAAAATCATTCTTTTGAGTTTTATTCATTTAATTTAGATAAAGTTTGGGATTAGTACATTTATATGATTCAAAGACAAAATTACTTTAAAAGTATAAACTGAGAAACCTCACTCTCAGCTCTGCCCCCTATATCATTCCACCATATTTATTAGTTTCTCATTCATTTTTTGTTTTTACGTAAATAAAAGCAAATGTACTTATACTTCTCACCTTATTTTACAGAGTAGCTTAAAATAGACATGATTGTGTCCTTTTTTTCTCTTTACAAAAATACCCTCAAAAATTTTTTTCTCTGTAATTTGGATTGTTCCAATCATTTTTTAACTGTTTTTCTTTGTAGGATAATAGATAATTTTTTAACCAGATCCTTATTGCTAGATACTTAAATTGTCTTCAATCATGTATTATTCTGAGGAATGCCACATTAACAACATTGTGTGTGTATATATATGCATATATATGTGTATATACATATATACACATGTACACACACACACACACACACACACATATACATATATATTTGGAAAAAAACAATTGTTATTTAGATTACCTAGGTGGGATTTCTGGATCAAAGGGTAAATGAAACTATCATTTTCATAGATATTGCCAGATACTTACCTCCTTCCTAAGAGCTGCTTTATTTTTTGTGTGCCAATCTCACAGACATAGTAATCTTCAAGTATTTCCATTGGATATGTGAAAAATAATATTTTAGAATAAGTATGTTCCTCTTAATATAAATAAATTTGATATCTTTTCATACATTTGTCCAATGTATACAGAACTATTTGTATACATGCTTTGCCTAGTTTTCCAGGGGTTACTTTTTTTCTTAAGGAATTTTTAAAATTAGAATGAGACAAGCCCAGGTCTTTGGCTTGAGCAACTCATTAGAGAAAGTTTGAGAAAGTTGAAGTTTGGGAGAGGAGGGAGGTACAAATTGAGAGTCTGATTTTTGACATGTTAAATTTGGGTTATCTATGAGACATTCAAAGTAGATGTAAATTAAGCAGTAGGACGTTCCAATTTGGAACTCGAGGAAGAGAAGTGGGTTGCTAATATAAGTTTGATAGTGATTAGCATATAGATAGGCGGAAATAAGGGTTTGGGGAATGAATGAGATTATCTAGGAAGAAAAGGTAGAAAAAAGGGGAAAAAACTAGGACTATTCCCTAAGAGAGTAGCCAGAGTGGAGCTTCATTGATTCCATCAGGTATCAGATTAGCCAGTCTGGGCCTAGACCACTGCCCTGGAGCAGTGGTCTCTGAGAGAAGGGAACCACATTAGGGACTCCTCCAATGGGAATTAGACCAGTGTGGGTTCTGAGGGCCCACTGCTCAGTCTGTACCACCAGAGAATATGGTGAAATCATATGGAACTTTTTGAATCAACAAAGGTTGAACGCAGTTGAGGAGGTGCTTGACCATCAAGATATCTATCTTGGCAGTTTGCTACAGTTTGTAACATGGCTCATTTTGAGCAAGGTATCAGCAAAGTTGCTAGAATAGTTCATGGTCCAAGTGCCCGAAGAACCAGACTCATAAACTGAACTAGGGTCACTCACTACAACTTAACTGGCAATTTGTCTCTCTCTTTATAAATCAATCAATAAAAAATGCATAAATAAATAAATGGAGATATATATATATAGATATATATAGATATATATAGATATATATAGATATACCAGTATATATTCAGGGATGGGCAAAAGGTAGGTTTACATATGTGAATCCACAAAATGCAAAGTTTGTTTTTGTGTTATTTATTTATTAATTATTGTATTATTATTATTAACCTACTGTTATCCACCCCTGTGTATTAGTCTCTCTCTCTATATGTATATCTTTATTTCTCTTATGCAAGCTCTTAACTGACACTACCACAGATAACAGCTATAAACTAAAAAAAAATCATCAAAACTAAATACCTGAAGGCTCTGGATAGTAAACAAAAGCATACAAGTTCTAGCAGATAATTGAAACTTGAAAGAAAAAAAACACCTGTGTGAGTTTTCTGAGGTATTTTCCCTCCTAATTTTAGCCTTAGGGAAGG
Organism: Glossophaga mutica; assembly: GCA_039655065.1. Taxonomy (NCBI): domain Eukaryota; kingdom Metazoa; phylum Chordata; class Mammalia; order Chiroptera; family Phyllostomidae; genus Glossophaga; species Glossophaga mutica. The sequence goes on from CM077304.1 coordinate 85,523,842, forward strand.
AGTGTACAGTGCCTCAGGTGCAGTTGTAGGGGAGAAACATACTTTTCTCTGCCTTCAAGGTTCTTCTGGCTGGTCTAATAATCAAATAGACATAAGAGAGATTGGCAAGAGAAAATAACAAAATTTAACACATACATAAGTGTGGGAACCCCACAAACCTGAGAGAGTCAGAGGCTCCACATGCATGTGAGGTTCAGAGAGAGAATGGGAATATAAGACATTCTGCGTTAGAAATGATATAATGCACCTTGAAGCCTTCAAAGGGTCATTGCAAGATAATAAGAAGAATATATGTTCAGTAAATAAAACCTTGCCCTGCTATGAATGTGGGTCAAAAAGCGATTATCACTGATAATCTCCAGTTATGGGCAAGACCCCTAATTCAGGTTCTTCCAGGTAGTTAAAGGGAGGGACAGAAGCTTCTCTTGTGTCTGAAGCTAAAATTGCCTTTACCTCAATATAATTTGTGCCACTAAGGCACATCTTAGGATGACTTTCTCTGAATCCCCACATGCTTAAAACTCTGATAAGTCAATCTTTCCAGTTTCAAGAATAAGAAGGTTGAGGACAATCACATCTATTGAAAGTGAGAGGGAAACAAATATCCAGAGAGGAGGTGCCCCAAATTCTAGGTATGAATTATTTCCAACACTTTGGCTAAATCCTAAGCCACATAAACTTGACACAGATTAAGTAAAATTTAATTATAGTCAGGGTGGGGGTAGAGAACTGTGCTATGATTTAAGCTGCCGCCCAAGAGTCAGAGATTGTAGTTTGAATTCAATCAAATTAAATTGCCTGCTTAAAAAAAATCAGTGTTCTTCAGAGTAATATAATAGGATCCAGAATCTCAACCATATGGCCTTCAAAATGTTTAGTGTTCAATGCAAAACTACTGGATATTACAAATAACCAGGAAATTGTGTAGCATTCTCAAAATAAAAAATAACCAATGGGGACAATCCCAAATTGATACAGATGTTGAAATTATTAGACAAGGACCTTAAATCATCAATTGTAACTATGTTCAATTAAATTAAAAAATATACTCATAATGAATGAAAAGAAACAGACTCAGCTGAGAAATAGACAATATAATAAAAGTATCAAGTGGAAATTCTAGAATATTTTTATTGAAATAAAATTTATGACAAAACATATTAAATCTGCTTCACAGGAAATAAATTAACAAACAAATGACAAAAAATCACAAAACCAAGAAATAATGTGCATTACATAATACTTTAATATTTTCCTGCAGCACATCAAAGAATGCAATTCATTTAATAGAGCAGCACAATAAATTTAACATTACAAAAATGAACTTGAATCAAGTTAAACATACATGCCAACGTTTTTTTTAAATTATATTTTATGGCTTATGTTTTTACAATTGTCCCAATTTCTCCCCCCCATCCCCCTCCACCCAGCACCCCCATTCCCTCAGGCAACCCCCACACCATCATCATTCATGACCATGGGTAGTGCATATAGGTTCTTTGGCATCTCCATCTCCTACACTGTACTTTACGTCCCCATGGCTGTTCTGCAACTACCTATTTGTACTTCTTAATTCCTTCACTTCTGCCAGCAATATTTTTTTGTGTGTAACAGCAATTTTCTTTTTGTGTTGAAGTTGAATGCGATTTTATTTTCCATTGTTTGATTATTTTGTATTTTTCTGTTTTTTTTTAGTTGAAAGAAAACAGAGCATGTCATCCAAATGTGCCTCTTTGATATAAAAATCACTTTGGGCTAAAGGCAATTAAAAAGCAGCAACCCCCCAAAAGTTCTCCCCTTTATGCCTAAAGGTAGGATATACATTCTTCCTTAACTGGAGTCAGATGCTTCTCAGCCCAAAGAAGGCACTGGTGGAATCTGCACACAAACCTCACCGCATCAGTTTCCTCTATCTCTTCACCTTCCCATGGTTTGCTGCCCTTGGAAGCTTAGAACCACTTTTCTCTGTCCTGTCATTTCTCTGTAACTGTATTGCCTTCTGTTGAAGATACTCTACGGACTGGGAGTCTAAGCTGCTGTTTGAATTACTTTGGAGTTAGGTTTCTCCCATGTGATGTGTACTACACACATTAATAAATTGTTTTCCTTTTATTAATCTGTCTTTTTGTTTTAGAGGCCCACCTGAAAACCTAAGATGGGTAGATGTAGAATATTGCCTCCTCTATGTAGTAATAAAAAATGTTACACATATAAGATTGTTATTTTTATTTACTTATGCTAGTTGAAAAATCAGAAGTGATGCTTACTCTCTGAAATTTGCTTAGTTTTGAAATTAAAAAATATATAACCAGTTTTAAAGTTGATAAAGTAGTTTTTGTCCATGAGTCCTTTATACTTGTTGCTCTAAACCGTTCCCCTTTTCCCCTGAAATTCCCTCCCCTCCCACTCTGGACACTGACAGACTGTTCTCAAATTCAGTGTCTTTGTTTATATTATACTTGTTTGTTTGTTTTGTTGATTAGCTTCCTGTGGAAATGGGAGGAAGGTGGGGAGGGCTGGGGTGGTGGGCTGGGGCGGGGTAAAAGACAGAAAACTGTACAATATCAACAATTAAAAAATACTGATTAAAAAAAAAATAAATAAAGTTGATAAAGTAGGCTTTATGGACGTAATTTGTGTCTCGTCATTGTAAGTTTTGCTATTGAAGTCTTTTAAAATAGTTTTTTAAAAACAAAATTCTCATTCTTAATTTGATTCAACAGAAGGAACTCACAGTTTTATTTTCTTTTCCATTATTGGCTATGACATTTGGATCCATTTGTCATTTAAATGCAAAAAATTCATACAGAATTTATTTAAAGTGCAGTTTTAATTAATTCAATTGCATCAGCCACCTCTTGACCCAATCACCTTACCCTACTGAGAGGTGCTATTACAGAAATATAAACAATTTTCCAAATTAAGATCATAAAGTGATTTTCTGGGGGCAAAGCAAGGAGCATGCAGGGCTGTGAGGGTAGGAAGAGCCTCTCCTAGTAGTTATACAACAGTAGGAATCAAATAAATGTACCACCATGTGCCTGGCTGCTGTTCTTTCTTAAAAGCTAACTTTTCTAAGGCTTAAAAAACTCATAACAATGCCTACATATGGTCCTCCAATTGCCAATCTTTTGCTACATTTCATTATCACACTTTATTTGTATATCTAACTATATCTCCAGAGATTACCTACATCTCATCGTGTCCTAGTCAGGCTTGACCTGAACACCTCTGCACCTTATTTGACTTGCAGTATGTAGCTCTTGTTGATAATTGCTTTCCACCTGCATCATTTAGTAAAATAACTGCAAATGGATTTTTACTTTTAGGTTTGCCTTTTCAAATTTAACAGTGAAGAGCCTGCTTGTCTTCCCCCGAGTATTTCATCTACAATTGTGTGAACTACCTCCATGTGATGTTTCAGTACATAGTATACCAGTTAAGTTCAGCAGAGTCATGCTACGATGCATTTGATAAAAATGTATCGATTGCCCACAAATTAGAGTGAGTAGGAAAGATCCAGGCTGATGTTAGTCCATGAAATAATTAAGGTATTAAAATGTGTGCATAAGCCACAAGATGTTTCACAGTTGTCCAAGAATGGTAATGCACGAATATTTAAGGGGATCATCACAGGGTGATGCAGGCCATGCCCCAACAGAGGCTTTTATATATTACATTGTCTGGTAAAAACCAGTGTGTTATGCTTACACCCACCTTCTCAAAATACTATACATATTAGACTTTAATTTTAAATTTAATTAAAAGGGATAAATTATGAGACTTAAAAGGGGATATAAATTTATGTTCCTTTTATTCCAATAATGTGCCCTTAAAGTGTAAAATATATCGGTTATATCAATAGGTAGTCACTTTATTTCTCATTATAGCTCAATTTTTAACATTGTATAAGCATTCTTTAAGGCATCCCTTGAGAGATTTTGAATGTCCTTCTAGGATATTTTTCACATAACTCAGATTGAGGAGTAATGATTGCATTCACATATAATCTCCTGAATGGGAGTTTCATTCAAATGTACTTAATAGATCTCTCACTAATCCCTGATCTAGCTAGGTTCTATTGCTACTGCCTCATCCCTGGCCCAGCTCAGGAAACATGCATTGGTGTGTACAGAAAGTCAACAGGAGAAATTTCTGCTTAAGGCTTTAGCACGATATCGATGGTTCCATTTGGAAAGCCCATTTAGAAATGAACACCCCAAGAATCTTGGGTTTTCACATCTAAATATACTGCTGTACACCCATAGATCAATAACAGAGGGATGTTTCAGCTAATTATCAGAACATATGAAAGACTAAGAACTCCCACAGCTTAGTTTACATTTGTTCTGATATTTGTTATGAGTGCCTCTTTTTTATGCTTTCCATAGTCAATACAATTTTTCCATCTACATGATCAAGCCTGAATTGAAGTAAAAAGAAAAATCAAACAAACTGAAATCCTACATCCATGTGCCTTATTTCTCAACCATTGGGATTACTCTTCGTTATTTTTCCAAACCTTTCAGCCCTCAGTGAGCCCCTCAGTAGGAGTCAGAACAGATGCTGTCAATGGAAACTGAGTTCACCTTCTGTCCATACAAGCAGTCAGTGCTCCATCTCTAGGACCTTAAATGAAGAGACTGAGGAGAGCCATATACTGACACTTGGAAGCACCAGAATGGTGCTTCCTTCACTTGGAAAGTACTAAACCTGGAGAAGTTTCTCACTTGAAAACATTCTTATACCAAAAGTCACAAGCATATATTCATGATATAGTCTTTAGTATAAGTCTACCCAGCAACTGCTTGGCTAGCTGCCTGCTGAGCAGCTCGGCATCAAGGAATAAACAAGAGTCACAAGCAGTAACTATGCTATTCACTCAACTTTTATTGAATGTGGTTCACTCAAAGTAGAACATCAACATACATTAATATCCTACTCATGCTCTAACAATCTAAGGAAATATAACACACACATGCGCACACACACACACACACGCACACACACAGAGCAATCAATGGGGTATAACAAAGCTGAGTCCCAAAATCTTAGTCTGCAGGTCCAGGAGACAGCATGGTGGGCAAGAGAGTCATCAGTGTCTTGTAAGAAAGGATCTCCAATGGCCTCAGTCCAGCAGCGCAGCGCCTCCAGCATCTGATGCCAAGGGAGATCAACGTGGCGTGGAGCAGCCCTTCAGTGTGTGGAGCTCGGCTGTCTCAGCAGTGGTCTGGAGCCTATCTCAGTTATACCTTGAAAGTGGTGGACTCCACCCTCTGGGTTTCTTGATAAGTGTCTTGGCACCTTTGATGGCAGGTGTGGAATTTCCCCCGGAGCCTATCTGTGGGTGGTCTTGCTCTGCAGACACAGCTGTTCTAATCATGTGTGCAGATATCTTAGGCATGTCTCCTTGCCAGATGTGTCTTCTCTGACTTAGTTTCCCTCTTGAACCAAAGTGTCATGGCTGGGTGGCAGCCATCTTGGTTGACATGAGTGACTCCACTTTGTTTTATATACTTTATGCTATCTTGATCTGACCAATGCCATTTTATTGGTCCTGCTCTCTGCAAATACACATGAAGATCTCAGGCCTGAGGAGTTGAAGAACTTTAGTGTTATCCATGTCATTCCTAGCTCTTTAAACATAATTAACAAGTCCAAACATCATGGTTCATGGAATTTTAAAGAACAGTTGAAATTCTTAGATATTCTGAAGTTGTCCTCTAATTTGTCTGTTCAATTTAGTCAATAATGTGGTTTTGCTCTCAAGGTCCTTATATCTGTGTAAAGCACTTTATGTTTTCTGAAAATTTCACTGGGATTTTTTGTCGTTGTTGTTTACCAATATTATGCATCTATTCTCTGCCTAGCTTGATTTGATATTATACACTTTCTTGATGCCAACAACACCTGTATTTCTAGGTAGGACGTACTTTACCCACTGGTTTTGCTTATGGGATCTAGGCTGACCTCATTCAACTTATCTTATTGCTAGTCTCTCACCAGAATACAGAAAATGAAGTAATTATGGCTAAGCTGTTGCAGCCACTGGGTGGTCAGTAGGCATTTTCAACTGTGTGTTGATTTCTTTCTTTTATTACACAGAAACCTAAAGATCATAGTCTGAAATACATTTTTGTTTTGCTGGAGAAAGAAATATCATCCTAAGAATCCTCTCTTTTCTCAGTTGCTATGGTCCGTCCAATATGTTTCTCTGCTCCCTCTACTAACTGCTTTTCTCTACTGCTATTCTATACAAACATACAGCATTTCCTCCATGAACTGAGTGACTCTCAGCCTTTCTCCTAGTTCTCAGGATGCCCATTATCTTTTCTCTCATATGTCAAAAAATTGTCAGTTTGCTGAGTCATGTCAGTTTATGACCAAATTACAAGTTTATGAAACCAAACATGATCAAGATTTATAACATGCTTAGACTTTAAGCTCTAGACCATATTAATAAAGTCTGTAAAATATTAGTAAGCATGTACATATAGAACAAGCATTGCTATTCAAATGTAAAATATATTTTTAGAAAATTATTTGCATAAGACAATATTTTATTTTAAATATACTAAGAAAATTTAAATAAGCTATTATCATATTATTGAACATTAAGCTAACAATAAAAAGTAAATATTATTGTATTCTAATAAATATATTCTTATAAATACAGAAAACTATTTAAATTACCACAAAATACAGGTCTTTTTTCCAAGTGTATTAAAATTTCAATGTTGCTAATATACAGTGTGCCCACAAATTGTATCATATTTCCCCTGATAGACAACACCTTATTACTCACTAGTTACTATTCCCTTGAATGAGTCCCAAACAGCTTTTAAGAAGGTGAGATTTTACAATAACTAATGCTCACCATAATCATTCCAAATGGAAGTTTTTACCCAATATTATTATTCTTCTAATTGATCATTTATTTTTCATATAATTTCTATTCAGACTTATATTGAGAAAGAAGTTGCAGTTACAAGTCAATACCTTACTGATGGCTTAACTAAAATTATTTTATATATAGCCTACATATTTTTTATTATTAATATTTATGCTAAAAGAATAAGTAACATCTCCCTTGATTTATAAATTGCACTTAGTATATATATTATAACTTTATGGATCCTTTACCTCAATTTCTAAAATATTATAAAAGTGGCTTTTCAATGTATCTCCATGTTACCAGCAACCTTTAATGCCAGAAAAAAAATGGAAGCAGTGGTGTTTAAAAGATGTTTTACCTAAGTCTAGACTAATTTAAAGTATGAAATCCATTTTTATGTTTTATTTCTCACAAGTAAACTTTAGGAATACAAAACAATTTTTCACAAGTAGGAAAACTGGTCATACACTTTTGGGAGAGAAAAAATCTACTGAGATATTTTGTTTATTCTTCCATGGGTAAAGTGTTACTGTCATTATAATTGATGGACTGGAAACAAGTAATCTCTTTAAAAGGCACATTTTAATACTTCCTAAACATGAAAATAAATTTTTGGAAGGAAGCATTTATTTTACAAATAAAGGGTATATATATGAGATAGAGTAGTTTACCAAAATGCCCCAATTTATTCTTTTCTGGAGAGAAATGGAAAATTTTCTTAACTTTATTGATGAAAAGCCACTAGTCCTATCCATCAAAATGCATTTATTTGCTTAATGAAAATGTAAGATAAAATTTTGCTATCACTCTCCCCTGAAAGTATGCCTGGCTTGTTTAAAGCAATATTTCAAAACTCATTAGTCTCCTTTTGACAAGATACATATGCATTTATTCTGAATAAAAGCTTCAAAAGAGACTTTTAAATGAATTATTTAGGATTCTTCTTGACTTTCTATACCCTGGTAACCTTGGTCACATGCAGGAAGTAATCTCCAACTATAGTTATGAGCAAGGAAATACCCATGTTATATTTTTAATACTTTTAACATTAAATTTGATATTGTAATCTCAGTGTATGACCCTGTATATTTTCATACTGTCTAAATGGAATTTCAATATATAGTGATTAAAATCCATCATTAACTTAAGTTTTTTCATACCGGTATACATATATTGAAAATTAACATAAAATGTTAGATTAGGTCTTTCTCGATTCCTGACAAGGCTCATTATGAAATACACATGGAGACTAAACAACATGTTACTAAGCAATGAATGGGTTAAGAGTGAGATCAGGGAAGAAATCTAAACTTACCTTAAGACCAATAAACATGAACATACAAACACCCAGAATCTGTGGGACACAGTGAGAGCAGTCCTAAGAGAGAAATTCATAGCATTAGCGGCCTACCTAAAGAAACAGAAAACAAAATCTCAAACAATCTAACCCTACACATAAAAGAACTAGAAAAAGAATAACAAATAAAGCCCGGAGTAAGTAGAAGGAAGGAAATAATAAAAATGAGGGAAAAATAAATCACATGGAGACTAAAAAACTTTTGAAAAAAATCAATGAACCAAAAGCTGGTTCTTTGAACAGATAAACTAGACTGAAAAATCTTTGACCAGACTCATTAAGTAAAAAAGAAGTGAGAGGATACAAATAAATACAATCAGAAATAAGAGAGGAGAAATAACAACTGACACCACAGAAATACGAAGGATTTTAAGAAAATATTACAAAGAACTATATGCCACCTAATTAGACAAACTGGATGGAGTGGATATATTTGTAGAAACTTACAATCTTCAAAAACTGAATCCAAAAGAATGAGAAAATTTGAATAGACAATTACAACTAACAAAATCAAAGCAGTAATCAATAAACTCCCAGCAAACAAAGGTCTGGACCAGATGGCTTCAGAGACAACTATTTCCAAATATTCAAAAAAGAACACCTAGCCATCTCAAAATATTCTAAAATATTTAAAATAATACTCTGAAGCTCATTTTATGAGGTCATCATTATTCTAGTTCCAAAACTAGATAAATACACTACATAGAAAGAAAATTATAGGCTAATATCCCTGTTAAACACAGATGGTAAAATCCTCAAAAAAACTCAGCAGACTGAATCCAGCAACAGGTTAAAAAGATCATACATACATCATGATCAAGTAGGATTTATTTTGGGGGTGAAAGGTTGATATAACATTTGCATATCACTTAACATGATACACCACCTAAAATAAAGGATAAATATCACATGATCACATCAATAGATACAAAATAAGCACTTGATAAAATCCAATACGTATTTATGATAAAAACTCTCACCAAAGTGGGAATAAAGGGAACATATCTCAACATAATAAAGGCATATATGACAAACCCACAGCCAACATCACACTCAATGGGGAAATGCTTTTAATATTTCCCTTAAGATCAGGAACAAGACAGGGAAGTCCATTTTCATCACTCTTATTCAACATAGTATTGGAAGTTCTAGCCACAGCAATCAGCAAGAAGAAGAAATAAAAAGCATCCAAACTGAAAAGGAAGAAGTAAAGCTTTCATTATTTTCATATGACAAGATACTATATATAGGAAACCCTAAAGACTCCAGAAAAAGAAAACTATTAGAACTGATACATGAATTCAGTGAAGTAACAAGATACAAAATTAATACACAGAAATTGATGGCATTTTATACACCAATAAAGAACTATCAGAAAGAGAATATAAGAAAATAATACCTTTTACAATTGCAACAAAAAATTAAGGTACTTAAGAAAAAGCATAAAAAATATGAAGGTACTTAAGAATAAATTTAAGGAATAAAAGACCTATACTTGGGAAATTATAGGATACATTAGAAAGAAATTGAGGAAGATGCAAATAAGTGGATGCATATACTGTGTTAATCAGTAGGAGGAATTAACATCATTAACTGATGCTAATTGATACTTGCTACTTGATATCAAACTACACTAAAAGGCCATAGTAATTAAACAGCATGGTACTTGTATTAAAACAGGTTTATAGATCACTGAAATAGAGTTGAGAACCCAGAAATAAACCCATGATTTTATGGTCTATTAATATTTGACTGAGGAGGCCAGATCATACAATGGGGTAAAGATAGTCTATTCAATAAATAGTGTTGAGAAAACTGGAAAGATACATGGGGGGGAAAAAAGAAGAAACTCCAACAAATCCTGACATCTTACACAAGAATAAACTCAAAATGGATTAAAGACTTAAATGTAAAGCATGAAACTATAAAAATTTTAAAAGAAAACATAGGCAGTAAAATCTCAGACATTTCTCAATGATGTTTTTTTCCTGATATATCTCTTCAGGCAAGGGAAACAAAAGAAAAATAAATAAATAGGACTACATCAAACTAAAAATTTTTGCACAGCAAAGGAAACCAGTAACAAAATTAAATAACTCCCTGAATGAGAGAACATATTCACCAATGATACATATAGGGGGTTAATTTCCAAAATTTGTATAAAGACTTTATACAACTCAACACCAAGAAAACAAGCAATCTGATTTAAAAATGAGCAAAGGACTTGAACAGATCCTTCTCCAAAGAGGACATACAGATGGCCCATAGACATATGAAAACATGTTCAACATTGCACTGGCCAAATACCTCAGTTGGTTGGAGCATCATCCCATACACCAAAAGGTTGCAGGCCCCTTCTCCAGTCAAGGCACATACCTAGGTTGTGGGTTCAATCCCTGGCCAGGTGTGTATGGGAGGCAACAGATTGATGTTTCTCTCTCACATCAATGTCTCTCTCTTTCCAAAATCAACTTAAAAATATCCACGGGTGAGGATAAAGAAAAAGCTGCTCAACGTCACTATTTATGAGGGAAGTGCAAAAAAACAACAATGAGATATTACCTCAGGTCTGTCAGATAGCTATTATCAATAAATCAACAGATGACAAATGTTGGAGAGGATATAGAGAAAATGGGACCCTAATGCACCATTGGTGGAAATGCAGATTGGTGCATCCATTGTGGAAAACAGTATGTAGTTTTCTCAAACAATTAAAAATAAAACTGTCTTATGACCCAGCTATTCCACTATTGGGAATATATCAAAAATAAATAAATAAATAAATAAACAAACTCCAGAACACTAATTCGAAAAAATATATGCACTCCTGTGTTCACAGCAGTGTTATTTATAATAGCCAGGATTTGGAAGCAGCCCAAGTGCCCATCAGTAGATGAATGGATGGGAAAAGCCATAGTACATTTGCACAATGGAATATTACTTGGCTGTAAAAAAGAAGGCAATCTTATGTTTTGCAACATAGCATTATACTAAGTGTAATAAGACAGTCAGAGAAAGACAAGTACCATATGATTTCACTTATATGTGGAATCTAATGAACAATATAAACAAACAAAAACACACTCATAGCTGTCAGAACACAGACTGACAGCTGGCAGAGGGGAGGTATGTTGAGAGTCTAGGTGAAAAAGGTGAAGGAATTAAGGGGAAAAAAGATACAACCCATAGACCCCCCACAACAGTTTGGTGGTTACCAGAGGGAAAGTGGTGTCAGACGGGTAGAAGAGAGTAACTGGGGGATAAATGGTGGTGGAAGGAGACTTGACTTTGGATGGTGAACACACAGTACAATACACAGATGACCTATTATAGAATTGTACACCTAAAACCTATATAATATTATTAACTGTTACTCCAGTAAATTTAATAAAATGTTTAAAGGTATTGGCAGTTTGTTAAAAAAAAAAAAAACAAAGTTAATAAAGTTCTTAGATGGAATTAAAATGTTTATAGTTTACATAAAGCAAAAATGTGCCTTTTTCTTCCAGTATGAAGGATACAGTGTTCATATACTCCCACTGTAAACTTATCATTCAGACACCAGTGTTCTTCATTACTGCACATGCTCCTCTTTACCTGTTAGCTGTGCACAACCTATTGGGACAATCTTATTCTGACACTGTGACTTAACAGTCAAGATAAAGTCAGGCCGGTGAGATTCTGACGACCCGAAAGCAGTTTTGCTGAGGAGAAAAGGGAAGCCATGTATCCCTTTTCTCATAAAACTTCTCAGGATTCATAGGCTATCTTGCACAGTAGGGATAGGTGGCTAGAGCAGAAAAGAAAAATCTCATCTTGTTATTCCCCAGAGCGTACAAGTGGGAATTCTTACTCTGAACAGCTTTTAGGGTGATTCTGATCATTAACCAGGTTATGCCCTCTCTGCAAAGGCCACATTACTCTTCCCATGTTGCCAATCTTGTAATATATTCACGTATTTATTTTTATACAAAGTAAAGCAAAATTATATAAACAAACATCTGCTAATGCAACATTATGTGAAAATATGCTTATAGTTCTTCAGATTCTAAATACAGACAATCCAGCATGAATATTCATGGTACAGTTAACTGAGTTGCATAGTCTTATTTTCACTGAAAATTGATGAGGATAAATGAAACAGCCTTGCATACAAATTCTTTTGACTATATGCCTTCAACATCTTATTGCTTTCCAGCCCTCTTTGTCTCCATTTACATTCCCTTTTGCATGTGAGTGAAAATCAGAGACAATATATTATAAATACATGTTAAAGATATAATTCATTATGCTATTCCACAAGTGAGAAAGAGAAAAACAGATCACAAACTGAAAAATGCATCCCTGGATGTGAGCACATCAGGGAAATGTATAAAATCATTTCCCCAAAACTAGGCTGTCAAAATGCCTTAATTCTGATGCATAATAAAGATGAAGGCCAAGTTGATCAAAGACTACCAGAAAAAAAATCTTTGTCACTAAACAGACTAATAAATAAGTAAGAACTATTTGGTCTTTATCTTTTATATGTGATACCAGAGTAGTTGAACTCAAATGTTGTTTTAATAATCTGTTATAATTCAAGGACTTCAACCTTAGAATTATCTTTATGAGTCAGAGAAAGATATATGATTAAACATAATCACCATTAAATAACCTCTTAAAACCTCTTAAATTATTTCCTTCCTATAGTTTGTTAAATTAAATTTAAGATTATACTAAATGACTTTATAAGAGGAGGTTTCAAACTGATTGCATTTCACTTGGTATTTTACATTAGGCTTTGAGATTCTAACTGCGCATCTTTGATGGCCTTGTAACTAAGTCAAATCCTACCCCAACTGGATTAATATGCAGAATAGTGATAGAAAGGTAGCCCAGATTAACAAATGACAATCTACTGCTGCCACCTATGGCAAGTATCAAGTGAATAAAATATTTTTAAATGTCTTCAAGAATTCTGTAATTAACACTTTACTAGACAGAGTAACATGAATGAAAATAGGCAGTATATTGTCTTTGAAATTTAGACTGTTGTTATGTGTTTCAATATCACATCCCATATGGTTATTGAATTTTAGCATATCATATTTTCCTTTTTATTTGCCAAGTATCTTTCTAAAAGGAAGTAAGGGCGATTCCTGATTGAAATTCTGTAAAATAAATTAAAGCTTTAAATAAATCTATTGGCCTTTGGAATGTATAATAATGGCTTGGCTCTGGTTTAGGAATAAAATAATAATCTGTTCTTTGAGTTAGGATTTTTTTAATTTCTATTTTATTTAGATGTGTTCAATTTTTACTCAAAAGTAAGTTTAAAACTGCTTAATTTTTGTAATGCTTTCCAGTTTAAAGACTACTAGCATTTTCAGTTAGGGAAAACACATTGAATTTTTCTGTTTTTCACCATGTGAATTATTTTTAAGTGAAAAATATTAAAACGGAAAAGCAAAATGAAATAAACAGCACCAAAATCTTACTATGAGATGGGTAATATGGTAATTTAGGCAAGGATTAGGCTCAGGTATAAAATCTTAGAGGTGATGGGTTGCGGGGGCCCCTGTCCTGGGCGCCAGATGTGGGGGGGCTCCACCTGCAGAGCCCCATCCCTCCGTCACAGATGAAAATAAAAACTACCAAGACATCTTCTGCTTGGGGAGGAAAGGGGTCAAACTCTCAGAGGAGAATGACCCAGAGTCCCTTCCTCACTAGGCTTTTATTGGGTTCCAATACACCGGAATACAAATTTAACATGTCAAAGAAATCTGAGGGCTTAATCTGAGCCAGTGTTTGTCAGGAAAGGGGGTTGCCAAACTTTGGGAGACATACTCATTTCCTTCTGGGACACTTATCACCTAAGGAAGAGCACTCTTAGCAAAGCAGGTTTCACAGGACTTTAGGAATTCTTTCTCATGTCCGGATCACCCAGGGAGCTGTCCTGGCCAGCACAGGGCTGCACCACTCACCACCACAGTTTCAGGCTTTAAGGCAATCAGGACGCAGGAGACATCTCCCAGATGGAAATGAGGACTCGGGCTATGTCAGAATAGCCAGGGGGTGAGGGTCCATCACATCCTCTTTGCTGCAACCCCCCCGAGTCCTTCCATGAGGCCCCCCAAGTGGTTGCGTCTGGCTTAGGTTGCCCCTCCCATGAGGAGTCTTACCCGTCATTGACTGCCAACCAAGCAATGGGGCCAGAGATGGATGAGGCAAAAGCAGTGCTCCTGCCAGGGAGATAAGCTTTGTCTCCTTAGTAGGTCACGTCCTTGTGACAGAACAGACCCAGATGAAGTGGGTCCCTTGGGCTCTTACACAGCCCACCATGGGGTGAGGGTTACAACTCCTGAAACTAGGCTGAACGGTCCACAACAATGGGTGAGCTCTAGGCTATTTTTTCTTAGATGTTTTATAATCTGCAACCATAGTCAGACATAACTGTTCTACCTAACTTTGATACCATTGATTCAAATATTCCAACCATTAGGAAAACTTTAGCTACAAATTTTTTAAAAATAAGAGGAGGCAAAGGAATATTTTCCCTTTGTTGAAACTGTGGTTGGAACCCCCCAAATTTCCAGTTGAGTAAATTATGGCACAAACTTCAGTAATTCTGCAGGACAGTGTCAGTAGTGAGATGGCAAATGACTTTCATTACTGGCTCTTGGATCCAGATTTACAGGGGCCTGGGTGAAACTTCTTTTTTACCTCCCCAACATTCTGGAACGTTCTTGTCTTTACCCAGGACTCTCTATCTGCTCTCTCGTCTTTTTCCCAGGGCAAACCATCACCTAATATGTCCCCATACTACATATTTCTTATTTCAAAATTATTCCTCCTTCTCTGTATTTCTCTTTAAAATTGCAGTGCTAGTTTTTAAAAATAATCCATTATCTCTAGGTCCAGGCATTTTCTATCACCTAGTCTCACTGGTGATAGAAAATGCATTTTTTTTTCATTTAGTATATTCTGAATTTATATCTTACATTTGATGTGTATAACTGATATGGCAGCGTTTTGTTTTGCTTCTCTAAACGATGTCACTGTATCGGTTGTGTTCTTCTCAATGGTGTTAGGAAGTGGAGGAAACAGGGCCTTGGCTCACAGATTTGTGACTCTCGGAGCGTGTTTCCCTGAGTGTTGTTTGTATGGCACTGGCTGCCCACGAGCAATTTCAGGTGAGAAGTCAATACATGTCCCATTCGATGTTAATGTGTATTTTAATGTATGACAGTGAAAATACAATGTGCACTTGAAACCCATGACTTAACTGGCATTGTTACTTAGGATTCAACTAAGTTAAGTAAAATGAGGTAATTTAAATTTCCTTTTTCCCCCCTTGTGCTTCCAAAACAGTTTGTTAATGTTTAAGTCAGACTCTGTCTTCACCATTAGACTGGACTCCTGGGAGGTCAGAGACCATCTGTCTAATCTTTTATATTGTTTTTCATATTTGCTTTTTTATTTAACCTTTATTGCATTTTCCCCATTACTATTTAGTCTCTTTATGCTCCCCTTCCCCCAGAAATCACCACACTGTCATCCATGTCCATTCCTTTCTCCTTTTTGCTGCATCCCTCCACACCCTCACCTCCCCAGCTGTCATCTCTCCATCTAGCAGTCTGTCTCTTTTTGCTTGCTGTTCAGTTTGTTCATTAGATTCCACACATGAGTGAGATCATGTGTCATCTGTCTTTCTCTGACTAGCTTGTTTCACCTAGCATAATGTCCTCCAGGTCCATCCACACTGTTGCAAGGGGTAAAATTTTCTTCCTTTTTTACAGCTGAGTTCATAGTTGTTCATTTAAAGGAAAACCTAAAGTAAATAATACCATGAATACAACACATAGAATAGGAAAATCGAGTGTCTCATAAGGACAATGAATATGTCTTATTCATCTTTGGATCCCCAAGGGTTTATAATTGGCACATGCTTATTGCATTTCTTCAAATACTGACAACTTTGTCTCGTTAAGCTAGATTATGTGATTTTAAACATTTACCCTAAAGAGTGAAATGTTCAATCTGTGCAAGTAGTTCTTCAGAAACAGATGTCTTTTAAAAAAGGAGCTTATAATTCTAAATGATTTTTATAAGTAGATAAAATAGATTTGTGATATATTAGTGTGTGGAAGGTGTTAACTGTTTCCACCACCACCACTGGCTTTGCACACTCATCCCTCTGCACACCTGAAGACAGACATCTTCACATTATAGTGTCCTGGAATACCTGCTCATCCTATTAAAAGACCTGAGGATTAGTTTAAAACACAAATTTCCAAATAGCTGTATTTCATAAATACCTTTTCAACTACATTGTATACAGAGTAGAATGTAGGTTTAAGACTTTGTTGGTTTGTTAGGGAAATGGATTTGCACTTCCCTCTCTACCTTGGCATTTGTTCTTCCTCCTTCTGTATGTAGCGTTGCATGCCAGGCATTGACCACTAAGAGGACGATGTCATGGGTTGACATTTTTACCTATCCCTTTGGAAAGCTTGACAAGATAAATTATATTATATTATATTAATTTATTATATTATATTATATTATATTATATTATATTATATTATATTATATTATATTATAAATTTCCAGTTTTGGAAATACACCTTGTACATCTGCAGGTTTTTGAGACTATGGAGACTCAAGTGTCAGAGTTGGGTGTACAGAGGACCTTTATGTCAGTGTGGTGAGAAATTAATGTAAATCAGTAAAATAAACACTAGATTGGAAGTCAAGTGTCCTGTACTCATTTATGCCATTAGTTTTTATTCTATGTGTTTTTTCTTCATATCTCAGTTCTTTTAAATAGGGACTTGATGTAGATGATTTCCAAATCTCCTTCTTTCTTGAAATTTCATTTCTTTGGTTCTATCATAGTTAGTATAGACTATAGAAAAGACAAGGAGAGAATATAAAATAAATGAGTTTAGCTGTCATTACCTACCTGCATGAATATCCATTAGGTAAAAAAAAGCCAACCCTCTGTGGGCAATGACAACAAACAATTCACTGTTAATTCTTTTGTGACCCCTCCTAATTCCTCCCAAAACAATTTATTTCTTCTTTTTCTGTTTTTAAACATTTAATTAGTTTATTTAGAGAGAGAGGAAAGGAGAGAGAAAGAAAAGGAGAGAAATATCAATGTGTGGTTGCACCTCATGAGCCCCCTACCGGGGACCTGGCCCACAGCCGAAGATGTGCCTTGACTAGGAATCGAACCAGCAACCCTTGGGTTCACAGGCCAGCACTCAATCCACTTTGCTATACCAGCCAGAGTATTTCTTTTTATAAACAGATTTGTATTGTAAATAAATGTGATCAGACTCAGTATCCATACATTATCTTTGAGTGGCCTGAAAATTTATATGAAATTAAATGGAATCTTTACAACAAAGGACATATTAACCATAAAGAATACAGTATATGCAGGACATGCATGAATGTGCATATGGGTGTATGTGTGTTTTTATTATAAACTTGCTTCAATTTACAGAAAATTAAAATGTGAAAGGTCTTCCCCATTAAATGAATCCTTTAAAGTAAACTTTTAAGTAAAACTTGCTAATAAATCTAGCTTACAGCCAACCGCCTCCACCCCACCCCATCCCCAGTGACAAATACAAGACAGCTGCTAAATTTAACATGCCTTTACTGGAACACCAGAGGCTTTTTCACAAAGCAGCTATGTGCTACCAGTCCACGGGATGTGCTCAGTTTCTGAATTGCCGCACAGCAGCCCTGCTGATCCTTAATCCTTGTGGATACAGCACTGACACGTGGCCAGGGCTTTCAGAGGATTCATTTTTAAAGGCAAAAAGAAACAAGAGGAAAGAAAAAGCTCAAAGCAACATGTTAACACACATTCTGTGAGGCAAACTGTTTTGACTTTGGGAAAAAAAATGACTCAATAAATAAATTTAAAGGTCATCAGTCCATAAGATATATGTGGTTTGTGTTCTAAAAGCTTATCTGCAGACCAATTGTTAAGAATATATTTCTCCATAGAAACAATGTTTTACTTGTCAGCTGGGTTCTTAGGTGAGGCCATAGAATCCAATTTAAGCAGGAATATCTCTGATGTGTTTCCTATACAAATGATATTGAATTCATCACTTATATCTCAATATGTCTGTTGACAAGGTAATCAGATATGCACCATGTCTGCTGTGAGTCTCATCCATTCATTATTCAATCTCTCAGTCATTCACTGAGTCCCTGATATGTTGCAGGTGGGATAGTATGGCCAACGATGCAGGCCTCGGCCCTGCCTTCATGGAACTTGTTAAAATTATGTTTGGTAATGCTTACATACTAGCAACATGTTTAGCAAATGTTGATCAAAAATGAGGCAAATGGATTCCCCAGAACACAGTGTTCATAAGTATAACTCAGCCATGGGACACACTTATGTAATAGGGCAAATGAGATAAGAAAGGGAGGGGTCACTTCAATGCGTGACACAGAATGTTAAATACGGGCGTGAGCAACAGGAGGCTGAGCAGTCAGGGCTGCAGCTAGTATCTGTGGGCTAAGGTAAAGCTGTCAAGTGCTAGATGAGGTAGAATATCACCAGTGAGAAAGGTACTTGCTTGTACGGTAACTGTCTGTTCCTAATTTAAAAATAAAACCTTCACCCCTGATATATCCATATGCTCTCATGCCTATCTTAAAAGGTTAACAGACTGGGGCCCTGAAACTCATTTTTCTCTATGTATCTTGGATATGTTGAATCTATGTGAAGCATGTCACTAGTTAGAATGTGGCTGATTCCTTCTTTAGATGAAACTTGATTCCTTCACCTATTTTCTTCAGCACCTGGGTCTAGTCTCACTTGACATCATGTAGCAGAGACCATCACCCCTGGAACCCTTTGACTTTTTATCAGAAGTTTCCAACATCCTCCAGAAGAGAGAATTTGTTTCAAGGACTCCTCTTAGACCTCCGTCTAAGTTCCTGTTGAGAGGCTTTGCACCCAGTAAATGACCAAGACATCTGTGCTTGACTTACTTTCTCTGCATGCTTTTCAAGGTTTCTGCCTATGACTGAGACCTCTTCCACCTTCCCCTTTCTACCCCACTATGCAAGTGGTAGTTTAAAGTATTCTAGCAACTCTTTCAAATGGAAACATGTTCTGCACATACAAAAATAATATGATACATGTAGACATTTGCAGATCCATAGAGCTGTTTGCATAAAAGGCTCAAGAGAATTTAGAAGCGTGGTTGCATGGAGAGCCTGGGCTTCTGCTGCTGTGGCCTCCTACCGTGACTCGCAGGGAGTCCTGACTCTCTGCCGTCCACCAGGAAGGACACAGGAAGCAGCCGGCACGGTTCCTCCCTCCAGTTTTTCTGTTCTCTCCTTCTCTGGCTTGCTGCTGGTGCCAAGAATAATCGTGGACCTTTCTTCTTATTCTGTAATCCCAGAATTGGCCATTTTTAACAAACTTAAAGGGTTTTTGTCTTCAATAAAATACAAATAAGTGGGGGGTTAAAGATTTCTACCTGTTGTGTTTTTTCTCATTTTTTCTTATTTATGTTGTATAGAGAAACACGAAAGTACAGATAGGAGATAACAATGGCATCACTGTTCACAAAAAAACAGAAATGTAATTTTGTCATTTCAGAGGAAAAACAGACTTGAGGGACATGCCAGGGAGATGGCTCAGGGAGTGACTCTGCCAGAAAGACTCTCATTTTGGCTTATTTACAATACTTGCATCAACAAAAGACAAATCTATATGCTACTCTGGTGTTTGAGAGTGACTTCTGCATCCATTGTTTCACTTTTATTCTTGAGACACCTCTGAGGTGTGTTTAAGGTGATTACTATCAGCCTCATTTAACAGATGAGAAAATCAGAAGCTTACCAACATATTCAGGGTCACATAGCTACTGAGGGAACTAAGACCAGACCCAGACTTTCTGATATCAAATCACCATGCTTTTTATAACCTCATGCACAATTTTATGTCACATGGCAGTTTTATATTCTTTTCTTCTGTTAATATTATAATACTGATGCCTCAGTATTATAGTAGCCCTTGGTTGGTAAAATGATTTCAGCTATCGTTAAGAGTTTAATACTCATTTAAGTAGAGCTAGAGAAGAATAGGACTTAGGATGCATCTAAACCAACATGGAAATCCTGTTACTTTTCCAGAGGGTAAGGTAGCCATGGTATGCAGCCCTGGCTAGTGAGTCCTGGGACCACTTTTGCTGGGTTTTCTCCACATACTTAGAGAAATCCAGCCCCCACTTGCTTGGGCAGAAAGAAAGTGGTCAGTTGCAGTAAAGACATCACAGGCATCAAGGAGGATAGAAACTGTTTATGGATTCAGCAACTTGGAGATTTGGGTTGTTAACAAAAGCAGTGTGGTGCCGCGATGAGACTAGTTGTCAATCGAGATCTCATTTTTTAAAGAATGATTGACTGATGTAAGAGAGAGAGAGTGAGAGGTAAACTTATTATTTTATGCATTCATTGGCTGATTCTTATATATGCTCTGCCCAAGGATGTAACCCACAACCTTGGCATATCAGGACAGTGCTCTAATCAACTGAGCTACCCAGCCAGGGCCTCATTTGAAATGTAAATCATGGAAATATTTTTTTTTTTTTTGGTATAGTCATTTACTGATGTCAAGTGTAAAATGCACATACCCCTTAAAGCCAGCAACTCTACTTTTAGGAACCTATTTTTGGCAGCATTGAAATCATGAAAATTAGAAATGACAATTTTCTGTCAGTAATGGAAATGCTCATCTGTGCTACAGAATACAGCAGTTACTTGAATAGCATCATTTTGTTTTAATGTTGATGAGTCACCATAAGAACTTAACCCTGTTTTTATCAATCCACCTATGGTACAGTTGGTTTTGTTACACATCATTGCACATAAAGTTGCAGAACATATGGATGATGTTAAGTGAGGACTTAGGGTACCAGACAGTCAGTAAAACAGGTTGATACACTTAGATGCATGGACAGGGGCAGTTGTTCAAGTGAGGATTAAAAAGAATAAAATACAATATGTGAAACAATATATACAGTATATTTCAGTTATATTTTAAATATATATATATATATATATACACACACACACACACACACACACACCATGTAAATGTATAGAAAAGAAGTGGAAGGCGGCAAACTTCTAAGAAGCAAAGGGGGTATTAGAAGATACTTGAACTGTATGCTCTGCATTATCTGGGTCTTTGACAAAGGTGATGCACTTACACATTATTTATGTTATTAAAAAGGGAAAAGAACAAAAGTGAAATAAAAATGGGTGATAATGAGAAATAATACAGCCTTATACATATTATTTTGGGGGAAAATCATTAAGGAATGTGATCAAAGAAAAAGGTTTGTGGCTGGGGGGATTAGAAGGTCTGATTTTTTTAAGATGAAGGATGTTAAACATGGTTTTATATATATATATATATATATATATATATATATATATATATATATATATATAAATTGGGCATGATTTACTAAATAGAAATATACTTCTTCAATTCTAAAATACAGGTTTTATCACATTTTAATGATTTCTGATTGGAAGTGCAAACAATTTGCATTCCCTTTTGAGTCATCTTTAGACAGTATTCAACAAAATCCCCTTCAGGTTAACTTTTCCCCCAGAGGTCTTTGAATCTCGTTGGCAGCATGAATTCTGGCTGGTAACCCGCCTGAGGACTGGCTGTGTTCCATTTCAGGTTCCACGTTTTGTTCGTCCCACTTTTCTGATCTGTGTCCAAGGTAGGGCTGGCTCATTCCATTGCCATCCCTTTCTGCCTGGTGGGCTATTGTCCTCACCTGTACTTACACTGAGGATGAAGGCCTTTACTATCCCAGGTTTGGGGGGCTTCTGGTTAGATTTTTTGTCTAATGTATAACATATCTTGGAATGTATTATTTCTTTTAAAAATGCGCATGAAGTTCATTACAAAGAAGAAGAGAATAACAAGTGCGGGCGAGGATGTAAAGACATCAGAACCCTTGTGCGTTGCTAGTGGATGTGTAAGATGGTGCAGCTGCTGTGGAACGTAACACAGTGGTTACTCAAAGAATTAAACACAATTACTACATGACCCAGCAATTCCGTTTCTGGGTTTTCTCTCCAAATAATTGAAAGCAGAGATCTGAATAGATATTTGTACACCCATATTCACAGAAGCATTATTCACAATAGTCAAAAGGTGGAATCAACTAGTATCCACCAACAGATAAATAAATAAACAAAATGTGAGATGTACATGCAATGAAATATTATTCAGTCATAAAAAAGAAGGGAATTCTGACCCATGCTATAACATGGATGAAGCTAGAGGACATTATACTAAGAAAAATAAGCCATTAACAAAGGAATAAATATTGTATGGTTCAATTTAAATGAGGTCTTTAAAGTAGTCAAATTCATAGAGACAGAAAATAGAATGGTGGTTGCCAGTGCTGAGAGGAGGGAAGAATGAGGAGCTACTGTTTCAATTCAGAAAGAAGAAAAGGGTTCTAGAGATAATGGCAATATGGACTGTACAGCAATGTGACTGTACTTAATGCCAATGAACTGCACACTTAAAATGGTTAAATGGTCGATTTTGCATTATGTATATTTTATCACAATTAAAGAAAATGAAATAAATGGACATAAAATAATGCTGCAGCCTACAACTTATGACACTGTGGGTTTGATGAAATGTTGATGATTCCAGGGGTAGAAGGGAATAAAATCTTTCAGAAGCTGAGACAGGCTAGGATTCATCTCAGAAGCTCAGGGCCCAACCTTTGATAGGAAGAATGAAGGGTCCCCCAGGGAAGGTCAGAAGGACTCAGGGCAGCTGTGTTTGCAGATTTATGTGTTTGAGAATAAATAAGTTTCCCTTCTAAATGACATCTTACTTCTAAATGATGTTTGAGGTGGTCATCAGGTAAGAGAGCAGTGTGGGAAGGGAGCTGTGGGAGATAAATAGGTACCATGAAAGATAGATGCTTTCTTCACTGCAAAGTGAGCCCTGAAGAAAAACATAATAGGCTTGTTGGCAGTCCTGAGTGCCTGCTTGAGAACATGGATTTCATGTAAACTCAGCCTGAGTACTCGTGTTATCTGTTCCAGAGCTGTTGGAAGGCCACAAGGAGGAGACGTGGCTGCATTACTCCAATGTGAAGGCAGGACACGCACAGAACAACGGCAAGAAGGAGGCAAGTAAGGGAATTGAGGCTCATTTGGGGAAAAAGAAGTGACTTAAACGACTCACCTTGGGTCTCTTCATTTGTGAAATGGGAATAACAATGGAGCATATCTCAGAAGTTTGTGGTGAAGTCAACGCAAAGTATGTAAAACACTGGATGGCCTGGCACTCATAAAGAGCCCCCCAAACAGTAAATATTGTTATGATCATAGTACCATAGATTATGCAGTGTCTACTAAACAGTGAAGAAAGTAAAGACATGTAACAACGGATTATAAGTTTTGGTGAGAATAAAAAATAATTCTCTGGGGATGCAGCAAATGTGCCAGAGCTGAGTGAGACTTTGAATGAATGGAGGTTTGGTGAGAGATGGGTGGGTAAGGCAGTGAGGGCAGGGCATGGGTGGTCTAACCTGATCACACACGCTTCAGATGAGCGAGGTGTTTGCAGAAGGAAGAGGTGGTTATGTTTGGAAACCCTGGCTGTGGGGCAAGGAGGATGCTCACTTCCTCTCCTGGCCCTGCAAAACAGGGTATGAGAGAGAAAAGAAAAACAGCTTTGATTCTATTTGAAGAGAAGCAGTTTCCTCAAGACACAGCTTAGTTTCAATAAAAACACAGATGTGAAGGGAATAATTGGAGAAAAGACTGAGAAATTAAAGAAGTTCACTGATTACAAAATTAGAGTTCAAAAAGACAACATAGTAGGGTTTTAAGAGAAGGACGTCTCCTGTGCTTGCGAAGACACTGAGTTCAGATCAGAAGTACATCAGTGTTTGGGGGAAAGTGGACTAAGAGAGCAAGGATCATTTGTTTTGACTATTAGATATGGGAATGAGAGAGAGGCATTTAGTTTTGATCTCTAAACAGTGTTAAACACTTAGACCTGACTCAGGTACTTAGAGTTTGGATGGGGGCTCATTGGAGTCAGAGTAACTATCAATTCAATTACACACTACTTTGTGCAATACATGTTTACCTATTACATTACTTTAAAATAATGTAATAGGCAAAACTATCTGCATATGGGCATATATGTATATGTACAATTTATGGCTGGTTTTCTTCTTACACATATTTATGCTTCCTGAGGGGAAAATATTTTCTTTTAAGGTTATCATACTTTGTTTACCATATTACAGTATTTTGTAAAGATGCTCAATATTTTTCAAAATTGATTTTTAATTACTTGAGCCATACAAGAAATTACATTATGATTTTAAATTTATACTTAGCTGTGTATGTACAAATGTTTATATTTAGCTGTTTATATACATTTATATAAATGTTTATATTTATATTTAGCTGTGTATATACAAATGGGTTTTAGGACAGGAGTCTTTCTTGATCTTGATGTGATAATGTTTTATGTTTAGAAAAGAATATGGGATAGAAGAAAATCTTCATCTCAAATCACACATTTAAGTTAAAATAAAATATAAAGTATATTGTGGTATCTGCCATGTATAGTTATCTCTTTTTCTTGCTTTTTTTTGAATATTTATACAATCCAAAGAAGTTGGAAATTTTGAGGGAAACCAATATTACTTGGAAATTTTCTTCTCCACCAAATAAATGGTTTCTATCAGAACTCGGAGCAACTAAGGTGCTGCAAGCAATTTTGTGTAAATGTTTTTGCCATTAGACACTTCACAAATGTAAAGCCATCTTGGGGCTGAAAAGAAATAAGAAGGAAGGGGAATGTGGCAAGGCGGAAAAACCATTTGTTTCATCACAGGAATTGAACTTGATACCCAGATCAGAAATGACTAAGTTTTAATAATGACTCTTTTCCCAACATCCCAAGTAACTTGTCCTTCCAGCCTTAGCCCCTAAATCATTTCTTTAAAAATCCTTACCCAAGGATATGTTTACTGATTTTAGAGAGAGAAAAAGAGAGAGGAAGGGAGACAGAAAGAGAAAAAAAATCAACTTGAGGCAAAAACATCAATTGATTGCCCCCCATACATGCCCTGACTGGTGATTGAACCCAAAACCTAAGTAGTGCCCTGCCCAGGAATCGAACCCACAAACTTTCTGTGTACAGGATGACATCCCAACCAGCTGCTCAGTTCAGGGCTCCTGAATTGCTTCATGTTCAAACTTTTGGAACTCTATCTCCTTAACCTCTTCTGCACAAGGAATATAAGCATTCAATGAGCACTCAGTATAATAAATGGGCAAAATGAAAAAAAGTGTTAATATAAATATTCCTAGAATTATTTAACTATTAAATGTCAGAGTGCCCTGTGTCCTGAGACATATCATTGAACAAGACAAACATTAATGAGAGATTTTTACAAATAGATTTGATCATGTTACATACTTTATCAGAAAATCTGGAGTATTTTTTAACATTTGTCTTATTGTTGTTCTCTTTTCCTTCCCATTAAAATAATATAATGAAAGTCTTAGGATTAACATGCCCTTTCCCCCCCTCTCAAAAGAACAGGAATGTAATATCCAGCAATTATTATTACCTTCATTTTTAATAATGTTGTATCAATTGCTTTTAAAAGTTTACTCAAACATAACATATATCCTTATCCTTAGGGGGTATGGACTGTATTATTTGATGGAATAGCTATGTTTCTCTTTCAAGGGTACCAGAAAAAAGTATTAATATCAACCACCAGACACCTCATGTTAAAAGAATAACAAAAATTGTCTACAAAAAATTTGAATTGCTGTTTTTTAAAAAGTTATCTTAACTCAGGACTGGCAAAATCATTATCTTCAGTAGAATCATAGTGAACTTCACCACAGACCTCATTTCATAAATACAATAGTTTAGAAAGTACACTGTATAACTAACTTCAATCCTTGCCTTATTACATTATTACACATGAGGATTTTATTTTAAATTAGTGGTAAACCAAGTAGTTTGTCTTATCTGTCTTATACATAAGTAAGCCAAATGTTTTGCTAGAAATAATAATGAAATAATACTTTCCCATGCTGTCAATTCTGCTGCCTTTTAGAATCCAAAATTTATTCTGAAACCTTAGTGAAACAAATGGCTTTGAAACAGCTGTGATTCTGTGAGCTTGATTGGAAAGTACCTTAATGAAGTGCTGTGAGCATTCAATTCTTCTTATTTTGCATAGTGAATAGTCAAATGGATTTTGAAGGTACTGAAGAGCTTTGGAAAAACTGAGGTTCTTTATTTTCAAAAGCAAAATGCTCTTTCCTCACTTCAACAGACACTCATACGATTGAAAAGCAAGCACAGCCATCGAGATGAGCATTCAGAAGCAAAGAGGAAAATTATTACAAAATTGCTATTTATTAAACTAGGCAATTATATTTTAGAATGACTTTCTGAGAGCACTGCTAAGATACTGTGCACAAGGCTAAAGGGTAAAGAACTGTGGATTACTGGAAAAGAAAATGCTCGTTACCAGCTTTCTTTCAGTAAAGATGTACATGCAGAACAACTCACTTGACCATCAAATCTGTGAAGACAGGTACTGTTGTTCCCAGTTTACAGTTGAGAAAGATGTAGATACGGGAGTTGTAGTAACTTTTTCAAAGCCATACAGCTGGTAAGTAGCAGAGCTAGACTGCCAGTTAAGCCCCCCTGATTCCTGATGTCCTTGTTTCTTTGTCACTGTGCGGAGCGCCCCTTTATGTAACCTACAGAGGAGACACACTATCTGAACATGAAATCCTGTGATAAACAGAGAACCTAGGGAAGCAAATTGTAAAGATTAGAATTTCATGGCCTAATGTTGAAGAGGGAGCCCGTTGACACTTTTCTTGTGTGTGATACAATGTTTCTTCTCCGGGCCTGTCCACAGGAGCGTCATCCGAAGTCAGCAGTTCAAGCCCTGCACAGGGCCAGTGAAAGAAACTGCCCTGTATAAACAAGCCTGCTTCCTAGACTCTCTGTTTGACAGTATTTACTTCAAAGGGACCGCTGCCAGAAATGTAACAGGCCTCGCTCAGTGATAGGAAACTCAACATTTAACATGGTTGTTCACTCATCTCAAGAAAGTTAAAACAGTGGCCCTGGTCTGACAAAGATTATTCAGCTATTCCCAGTAACTCAAACTTCTCACTCACGGAAATGTTCTTGATTGTTTATATATTTATTTATTTTTGTATTGTGTCTACTCATGTGCTCTTAATTAAAAAATAAATTAGACACAATTCTTATTTTTAATAGAATTCAAAATCTGTTTTTGTATATTGTTATGTAACATGCTGTCCCAGGCCTCAGTGGAAAAACCACTTCCACCACTTTATCATATATCACTATTTTGAGGAGGAATTTGATTAGGCCTGACTGGGTAAGTTGATACCACCCATGACACTGATTGGGAATACATGTCCAATTACTGTGTGGTCTCATCTGGGTAGGTGATAGCTTTACTGAAATGCCTGGTACCTTGCTGGTGACAGGTAAGACCTCGAGTTCAGCTGGGTCCTTTTGTCTTTTTACATGGTCTCAGAATCTCTCCATCTGTGCTCTCCAGTCAGGGAGTCAGACTCTTAAGGGAAGTTAAAGTTCCAAGAAGAAAGGTTGCAAGAGCTCCAGGTAGACAGTTGAAAGGCTTGTCTGCCTCTTTTGCAACACTTATTACAATTGTAACTAAATAGTTGTTAATTCATTGTTTAATGTCTCTTCTCCTGCTATAGTGTGAGGTTCCTGGATGTCACAAAATTTACAACAGTGTCTGAC
This sequence comes from Glossophaga mutica, assembly GCA_039655065.1. NCBI lineage: Eukaryota > Metazoa > Chordata > Mammalia > Chiroptera > Phyllostomidae > Glossophaga > Glossophaga mutica. The sequence goes on from CM077304.1 coordinate 85,551,976, forward strand.
ATACAATGATAATAAATATCTGATGAATGAATGAATGTATGTATACATTCAATATAAATGTAACAAAAGTAGTAGAAAAGTATGTCACTAGCAGAATAAGGCCATTTTGAGATAGTATGAACCACTCGTTTATTTTTTGCGACAGAAATATTACTATTTATTAAGAACCTGTTATATGCCAGTTTTTTTTACAAAGGGTATCTCATTTACTGATAACAATTACACTTGATAATAGATATTATTATTATTAATATCTACATTTTATAAATAAGGAAACTGTGACTCAGAAGTTAACATGACTTATCTAAAGTCATAGAGCTATTCAAAATAACAGATCCTGGAGTTCTACCTGGATATGAGATTATGGGTGTGTGTTTGAGGTAGGTTTCATTATTACACACCTCAAGCCACGAGTAGACCCTACAGGCTTTACTTTCTATGCCTCCAACAGTCCTCTGGATCTGAGACCCAACCCACTAATTCTGGAAGCTTTTTAGTGTCCATGGCCTTTGGAAATGTAGTGGAGAGACTCTGTAGGGCAGTTAGAAGAGGCTTCTCTGTGTTTCAAGACATAGGGAAGTATCCATGTGGTGGACATTCCCCAAGGCAAGTTTTGCTAGAAGACTGAATCCAGAGAGAAGACACGAAGAGCCCAAGAGCCCAAATGACTTATCCTTAATAGAATTCAAAAATCTGTTTTATTATACATTGTTGCCTAACACACTAGTCCCTCAGTTGGTAACAAATGGTCTGCAGACACTGGCTTACCTCCTCCAAGTTTGCTAGCACAGCCTCCCACAGTGCCAGGCAGTCACTGATGTTACGTAATTCTGCTCCTCTGCATCGCATCCCCTGCTCTGGCCTTGAGATCATTTTGCGCCCCTGCTGCCCACTCCAACCCCCAGCTCCCTAGTCCTGGTCACCATAGGGAGTAAGGTGAAATATCTTCCTTCCCATCTCTTTCCAGCGGTGTGATTATGAACAAAAATTGATGTTTTTCTTCCCACTGACTGTCTCTTTTGATTCTCAAATGTCTATTTTAGATGTCAAAAAGTGTTGACTGTTTCTTCATATTTTCATTCTTACTATAACTCTACTTTTCTGCCAGACTATGTGGGTACTTCTGACTGATTAAGGGAAAGATGTTACACAAGAAAACACAGAAAAGCAAAGCCTTACTATTCCAAGATACTGCCTGGTTCCGAGTATACCACCATTGCCACAACCTGGCAAATACAGGCTCTGAATGTTATTTTATATCCCTTGACTGACATCTGCTCAGCAATATTTTGTAAGATTACCTTAAATTGCTGCATTTTACGTTAAACCACAGTGTTTTCTTTTTACCACTAACTTTCAAGCTACCTTTCCTAACCCCTTAACCCTTTGTAGCCACCTACCCCCTTCCCTCTGGTAATATGTTTTCTGTGTCTGAATTTTCGTTTGTTTTTCTTATTTGTCCATTCATTGCTTTCAGTTTTATATTACACACATGAGTAAATTCATATGGTTCTCAACTTTTCTTGTCAGACTTATTTTGTTTAGCATATTTTCAAAATCTCCCCATGTTGTCTCAAATAGTAGATAGTAGTATTTTATCCTTACTTATGGCTGAATAGTATATAATGCATACATATGTATATATATAATGGAATACTTTATCCAATCATCTATAGAAGAACACTTTATTTTCCATATGACCCAGCAACCCCTCTTCTTGGTATCTACCTGAAAAATTTGAAAGCATTCATTTACAAAAGTATATGTACCCCTACATTAATTGCAGCATTGTTCAGAGTGGTTGTCACATGAAAACAACTAGAAACATTAAAGCAAAGGAGTGATGTGATGGGAATTATTTTTAACTAAAAATCATTTGGGGAACTTGGAAAGACCGGATGGCAGTGCAATAGGAGTGAGATATGAGTGACGAGTCAGGAGACTATTGTGTTGGTTCCAACAGCATAGGATGGCTGCTTGGAAGAGGATGGTTGTCAGGTGGACTGGGACCTTTTTCTCCTCCGAACTCCTATAATATTTTATTTATACTCCTGCCTTGCATGACAATAATCCTGTGTTCCAGTTTCAGACTTTGATAGCAAGGACACAATCAGAAACTCATATCTCTTCCTCCACCCCCCTAGTTTCTGGACACTTTATCTATAGCAGGTAGTTCATGATTATTTCTACTATAAGTAGACAAAATTATAATGTTCTCCTGTGCACCTGTACTTTCACATGAATATGGACACAATGTATTTGAAAAACAAAAATTTAGAGCTAAATACTTGCTATGTGTTAAGCCTTAGATTGTATAAGATTTAAAAAAATTTAGCTTGATATTTCTTTCCTTTTAAAGGAAAGAAAGTGTGAAGTTTAAACCCACTTTTGAGTTAAACCAGGACAAATAAAGCTTGGAGCAATTTTTAAGAGGAGGAAAATATATATATTTTTTGCTGTCTCATAACTCAAAAATAACTGAGCCAATTTAATTTACTCTTTCTAAAGTGGGGGTGTTGGAGAGGAATGGCAGATACATAATGTGGAGCAAATAAAAAGTAATATATATCATAAGACTAAGGCTGTAAAGTTTCAAATCCAAACAAATTTCTTCAGATTTTGTAAACAAGTAAAGATAGAAGTTGAAATGAGCATTTCTTTCACCTTTGAAGGAAAGCTTTTGTAGTTTGACATCAAAGGTCTGAAAACCAAGATAAATCTTTTTGGTTTTTGAAAGGAAGAACATTTCAGGAAAACACTACTTGAGAAAGACTTATGAATATATCTAATAAATCCTTGGTGAGAAAAGATTATAAGAACATATTGTAGAAAGAGAAATATAAGAGAAAAGCAGAGGTTAAATTTAATTATATTTGTGGTCATTTTTTTTCTTCTCCATTGATTAAAACTCTCCTATCCCCCTTCCCATAAAACTATCATATGAAGTGGTTTTGTCTCTTATGATCCTCCACAAACATAAAAAAAAAAAAATGAAGTCTTACAGTGTCCTCCAAACAATGGAATCAAATTGAAATTAATGATGTAAAGAAAATAGGAAAATGTTTAAATTCTTTGAAATTAAACAACACATTTCTACACAATGCATGAATCAAAGAGGAAGTTTCAAAGGAAAAAAACAATAAAACATGTGAATGTCAAAGTGGATTACAAACTTAAGTAGTATAAAATGTAAACCTACAAAAATTTTATAAATAAGAAAAGATCTTTGCAATCTAGGACTAGGCAAACAGTTATTAGACTTGATACCAAAAATATGAATTGTAACAGGAAAGTTTATAAATTGGACCTTATTATGATTAGAAACTTCTGTGAAACATTTGCTAAAAGTGTGAAAAGATGAGCTAGACTCAGAGGAAATATTTGCAACCTGTATATAGGACCAAAGACTAGCACCTAAAAACATAAAGAACTCTCAAAACTCAACAGTGAAAAAATTCAATTAGAAAATAAGCAAAGAGATGAAGAGACATTTCACCAAATAATACATACAAATGGAAAATTAGTACATAAAAAGGTTTTCAACATCATTAGCCACAAGGGAAATGCAAATCAAAACCACAAAGAGATACTATCATCAGAAACATTTTAAAAACTCTCTGAAAGATTAAACGAATGATCAGAACGATTAAACAAATAGCACACCTGTCAAAATCATTAAACAAACAACAGCAACAATCGTGGCAACGCTAAGTGCTGGTCAGGGCGTCAACAACCTGAGCGAGACATTTCCGGTGGAAACGTCGCGGCTGCTCTGGAAAGCAGTTCAGGAATTTCTTTAAAGACATATGCACTCAAGTACCATATGACCTAAAAATTGCATCCTGGGTACTTATCCTAGAGAAATAACACTTCCATTCACACACAAATCTGTATGGAAATATTTACAGCAGTGCCGTTGTAATAGACCTGAACTGGGAACTGTGTGGGCATCTGTCAGGACCGGAATGGTGAGACTGTGGCCTGTCTGCGTCGGAGAGTACCACTGAGCGATGAGACGGAACAGACTGTGGGTAGCCAGCTACCTAGATCGGCCTTCGGAGAGTTATGCTGATTGAAAAAAAAAAAAAAAATCAGTCCAAATAGGTTATATATTGTATGATGGTATTGATATATGAACCTTAAAATGACAAAACGACAGAAATGAACGTTAGATCAGGGACTGGCAGGGACTAACGAAGGTGCGGACATAAGAAGGAAATGAATGTGGTTATAAAAGTGTAACACGAAGGATCTTGATTAAAATGTTGTGCATCTTGCCTTTATCAGCATCAGTTCCCTAGTTGTGACAGTGTGCTATGTTTTTCAAGATATTACCATCCGAGGACACTGAGCGAAGAGTATCTGGGACCCTTCTGTGTTATTTCTTACAACTGCACGTGAATCTAGTTATCTTACAATAAAAAAGTTTAATTTAAAAATGTGTAAATAGTCATTTTAATTTAAAAGTAAAGTAGTTGAGATAGAATGCGCTTAAGTAATTTGCTCATTGTGAGAGGAGTAGTATGTGACGGAACTGGAATTTGAACTGAACCGCCTGGGTTTTGAGACTATAATCCTTACTTTTTCTCTGGCTGCATATGTGGCCCACATTCAGTAAGCTTTTGCCTATGACTACCCAAATCTTATTTTACAAAAGAATGTTGCAACATTCTACGATGACCAAAGTTGAACGATAAACACCAAGCATTCTTATTCATACTTCAGTACAAATTATTTTACATACCACATCAAAGGTCAGAATTCAAACTCTGAATAAATAAAGATTTATGAATAACAGAAAAAAAACAGAAAAACAGAGCAACATTTCTGTGGTTCCGTTCCTGTTCTAGTTGTTTGCTTAGTTTGCTTTTGTTTTAGGTGTGGTTGTTAATAGCTGTGAGTTTGCTGTCTTTTCACTGTCATATTTTTATCTTCTTTTTCTTAGATAAGTCCCTTTAACATTTCATATAATAAGGGCTAGGTGGTGATGAACTCCTTTAATTTGACCTTATCAGAGAAGCACTTTATCTTCCCTTCCATTCTAAATGACAGCTTTGCTGGATAGAGCAATTTTGGATGTAGGTCCTTGCCTTTCAAGACTTTGAATATATCTTTCCAGCTCCTTCTTGCCTGTAAGGTCTCTTTTGAGAAATCAGCTGACAGGCTGATGGGAACTCCTTTGTAGGTGACTGTCCCCTTATCCCTTGCTGCTTCTAGAATTGTCTCCTTCATTTTAATCTTGGTACCACAGAAATGGAGATCATATGGAGGGTTAGCAACAGGGGCATGGGAGGAGGAGAGAGGGGGGAAAGGTACAGAGAATAAGCAGCATCGATGGTAGGTAGAAAATAGACAGGGGGAGGGCAAGAATAGTATGGGAAATGTAGAAGCTAAAGAACTTATGACACATGGACATGAACTAAAGGGGGGAATGTGGGTGGGAGAGGGTGTGCAGGGTGGAGGGGAATGATGGGGGAGAAATGGGACAAATGTAATAGCATAATCAATAAAATATATTAAAAGAAAAAGAAAAAAACAGAGTAACAGAAAAAACAGAACAAATAAAGATAAAGAGCATAACAAAATATATATAACCTGAAATAAATGTACAAAATTAATGTTTATGAACTTAATTTAAGTGGTTATTTTGATTCAAATTGTGTGCAATTGCTTTTAAGCGCTACTTGCTTATTTGTAAGAGGTGCTAAATGGAGAAAATGCTAGCAACCACATGTAGTTATTGTAAAAATGAAATGAGATACTTTACGTAAAACATCGTGGAGCTCCTGGCTTAATACAAGTGCTTAGGCAGCGGTAGATGCAGTGAATGTTGGAATTATGACCATCATTGAACAAGAAGAGTTTTGTTAATGGAAAGAGGGGAGGAAAACTGTTATCAGTAGGACATCTCGTGACTAGAGCTTTATAAATTGTGACGGGTTCCCTATATTCATTACATCATTAATTCTAGATAAGGACGTAGACACATCTTAAGTTTACAGATAAAAATGAGCACTTGCCCAAAATTAGCAAGACATTAAACAAGTTAAAGTATGCATAAAGGGTGTCCAGGAGCTCCTGACACATAGTAACTATTCGGTGTTAGCTCATATTAATACCACTATTACTACTAAGTAATGTTAGAAGAGATTACAACAAGTTCTGTCAGACACCATGTGCACTATATATACATCATAGGTCATCATAAACAAGCAGTGCTCTGTACTGCTAAGGATACTAAATATCTGTACACAGGTGGAAAATCCTGAGTAAATGCTCTTTAAGCTTCTTTAGTAAGTAGGTTAGAAAGATAGCAGAAAATTCGTGCCTGCTGCTCAGTGTATCCCTGACATGCTCTTTGGGGGCTAATCTCACCAGCATATGATGGATAAATGGCTGGCTCTTCATCTGAGAGGGGGGATTTCTAAGTGACTTGGAAACAGACATCCTCCAAGGACACTGGGGAAAAATAAAGTCTATAATACTTGTATAAAATTTACCATTACTAAAAAAATGTCTAATTAATTTTACTAAGTTGAGGGCCACACCATAAGTGGTCATGGAAACTTAGAGATTAGTAACATACTGTCTCCTCCTTCAAGAAGTTCATGGGTGCAGAGGAGAAACCATCATAGAAACAAGCTACCTTATGCAATGTGGCAATTATACAGAAATAGGTAAAAAGGATGATGGGATAACTTATAACTGATTAAGTCCTCCAGAAAACAAAGGAAAACTATAACAAAAAATACATGAGTATATAGCAGAAGGTATTTCTTTACTTATTCATTTATTCATTTCAAGCAGGCTTTAAAGTCAAGCCATCAGATTGTCAAGTAATTGTTACTTTACATTACCCCAGTGTCCAGTTAAAAATCAAACCAGGAAAATTTCATAGAACCCAGAAAGTAATCTGGGTCTTTCATCTCATGGTCATCTCTGACATGTTTATTATACTGAAGAAAGATGCATAATATTCTCTAATATTTAAAAAATGATTTTAATTTCAAAGTTTATATTAGAAAATTATTCAGCATTCATCTCATCTCTCTACAATATTAATATGAATTATACCATAAAAGCAAAAATGCCATTGTCTGCCCTGGCTGGTGTAGCTCAGTGGATTGAGTGGGGGGTCTGTGAACCAAAGGGTTGCCAGTTTGATTCTCAGTCTAGGGCACATGTCTGGGTTGCAGGTCAGGTCCCAAATAGGAGGCGCATGAGGCACAACCACACATTGATGTTTCTCTCTCTCTCTTTCTCCTTCCCTTCCCCTCTCTCTAAAAATAAATAAATAAAATCTTTTAAAAATGCCATTGTCGCCCTGGCTGGTGTAGCTCAGTGGATTGAGCGGGGGGCCTGCGAACCGAAGGATCGCGGTTCGATTCCCAGTCAGGGCACATGCCTGGGTTGCCAGGCCAGTTCCCGGCAGGGGACATACAAGAGGCAACCGCACATTGATGTTTCTCTCCCTCTCTCCTTCCCTTCCCCTCTAAAGATAAATAAATAAAATCTAAAAAAGAAAAAAAAAAGTACTAAAAAAAAAATGCCATTGTCTCATGTGTTTCAAAGTAGACCATTATTACCTAGAATTAATATAGTAATAAATGCATAAGAACATTTGCTACTGATTGCTAGAAGTGGACATTTTTCTTATGTTTATACTGGTCTCTGTAAAGTTCAAGTTCTGTTCATCCATAAAGTTATCCCATGGAAATGACTCCATTCCTTGCAATGAGAGGAACGTGACACCTTTCTCCAATCACTGCTAAATTGAGCAGGTTTTGACATTTTTCCTGCTCAGCTTCACACATCAAGTGCCATTATGACAAACATTGTAAAATAATTTAACTAACTACATGGAAAAACTATGGGGCTTGGGATGGTATAGTGTTCTAAAGCAATAACATTATCTGTGTAGAAGAAAAGATTCTATTTGGACCTGATTCAATGCATTAAAAAATGAGCATACGGTTTCATGAAATGACAAAAGAATAAACAAAACTGCAAGGCAAAAAGTCATAATATATTTTTAAATAACAAACTAGTTAACACTGTTAAAAAGGTGGAGATGCAAAGTAAACACAAATGTGTGCTGTCTGTGCCCCCGCTGTCAGCAGTTACCAAGTTAAGGTGAGCCTGACTGGCCCTCTAGTGGTGATGTGTTAGGTTTACAGATTCTTACACTCAAAGGATAAAAAAGCTGTCTTCTTTCAGACTACTAAAGTGAAATATGTTCCTGTAAATGCCAAATTCTAGGAATATATTTTTAAATCTCCGTGTGGGATGTAAGCAGAAAAATTTTCCTCAGCCAATGTGGGGTTTCTTCTTGTACCCCTCAATAAAAGATATGTCAAGGGAAGCTGACAAATCTGGATACCACATGGTATATCATAATAACGCAGTACTTTTGCCACATTAAATTTTGCAAAAGGTTGCAGATGAGTCATAGCATAAAGTTTTGCAAGAGCCACCACATAGCTCTCTATTGCACCTTAATTCTTTCATCAAACCTCCTCTTATGGAGCTCCGGCTTTGCCTTCAAAAGTTCTGCCAATTGTTTTAATGTTTCTGAAATGTACACAAATGACTGAGGTTCCTGACTGAAAAGCAAATGCAGTCACCTCCTGCGTTGCCTTTTTCCTACCAAAGTTTCCTGATTTTTCTGTACAGAATTGCTCCTAAGAAAGCCTCCACCCACCCCAAACATTAAGTGTATTACAAAGAATATATTTTATACCATATATGAAATATCATTTGGTTCTTGGTCATAACAAACAATAGTTCTTAAGGGAGAGGAAGCCACAGCTCCCTTGGAACCAGTGATAGGCTCAGTGAACTTATCTTCTCAATAATATGAACTTGGCTCTTGCAGACTAATGATGAATGAAAGGAGGAGAGAGGAGGGGAAGGAGTAAGTTAGTTTGTCCTATTTACATGAAATGATTGTAGAGTACAATACTTCTTCATGGCAAAAAAAAAAAAAAAGAAAGAAAAAAATTAATCACTTTCCAGTAACCTACTCTGAGGTGCTAAGATCTTTACTTTTTTAAAAATTTTCTTTTTTATGGAGAATATTCAGGTTGCTAATCAGGATTAGAAAAACATGAGGTATACCAAATCAAATATAAGATATAAAAAAGGATGCTTGTTTTGCAATCAAAATTTCCTTTATCATGTACACTTAAAGAGTTGCTCCATTGTAATAAATATAACTTGACATCTGCAGCTAGAAATAGGTTATATTTACTTTAAATTCATGGTAATAGCAGTTTCTTTTAATCTTATTTTTTAGAATTGATTTCTTCTGTCTAGGACTTTGCTCAAGAGTATTGGTTTTCTGTTTATTTATTTTTATTTTTTTATTTTACAGTTTTCTGTCTTTTACCCCGCCCCAGCCCACCACCGCAGCCCTCCCCACCTTTCTCCCATTTCCACCCCGCCCCCGCATAGTTTTTGTCCATGAGTCCTTTATACTTGTTGCTCTAAACCGTTCCCCTTTTCCCCTGAAATTCCCTCCCCTCCCCCTCTGGTCACTGTCAGACTGTTCTCAAATTCAGTGTCTTGGTTTATATTATGCTTGTTTGTTTGTTTTGTTGATTAGCTTCCTGTTAAAGGTGAGATCATATGGTATTTGTCTTTCACTGCCTGGCTTATTTCGCTTAGCATGATGCTCTCCAGTTCCATCCATGCTGTTGCAAAGGGTAGGAGCTCCTTCTTTCTTTCTGCTGCATAGAATTCCATTGTGTAAATGTATCACAGTTTTTTGATCCATTCATTAACTGATGGGCACCTAGGCTGCTTCCAGCACTTGGCTATTGTAAATTGTGCTGCTATGAACATAGGGTGCATAGGTTCTTTTGGATTGGTGTTTCAGGGTTCTTAGGATATAATCCAAGCAGTGGAATTGCTGGGTCAAAAGGTATGTCCATTTTTAGTTTTCTTAGAAAATTCCATACTGTTTTCCATAGTGGTTGTACCAATCTGCAATCCCACCAACAGTGCACTAGGGTCCCCTTTTCTCCACAACCTCTCCAACACTTGCTGTTTGTTGCTTTGTTTATGAAGGCCATTCTGACTAGTGTCAAGTGGTATCTCATTGTAGTTTTAATTTGCATCTCTCTGATAGCTAGAGATATCGAGCATCTTTTCATGTGTCTCTGGATCCTCTGTATGTCCTCCTTGGAGAAGTGTCTGTTCAAATCCTTTGCCCATTTTTTAATTGGGTTGCTTGTCTTCTTAGAGTAGAGTCTTGTAAGTTCTTTATATATTTTGGAGATTAATCCCTTGACTGAGGTATCATTGTCAAATATGTTTTCCCATACAGTTGGTTCTCTTTTTATTTTAATATTGTTTTCTTTAGCTGTGCAGAAGCTTTTTATTTTGATGAGATCCCAGTTGTTTATTCTTTCCTTTATGTCCCTTGCTCTAGGGGACGTATCAGTAAAAATATTGCTGCATGAAATATCTGAGATTTTCCTGCCTATGTTATCCTCTAGAATTTTAATGGTGTCATGGCTTATATTTAAATCTTTTATCCACCTTGAATTTAGTTTTGTGTATGGTGTAAGTTGGTGCTCGAGTTTCATTTTTTTGCATGTAGCTGTTCAGTTCTCCCAGCACCACTTGTTGAAGAGGCTATTTTTGCTCCATTTTATGTTGCTGCCCCCTTTGTCGAATATTAATTGACTGTAGAGACTTGGGTTTATTTCTGGGCTCTCTGTTCTATTCCACTGGTCCATGTGTCTGTTCTTGTGCCAGTACCAGGCTGTTTTGATTACAGTGGCTTTGTAATACACTTTGGTATCAGGTATTGTGATCCCTCCTACTTTGCTCTTCTTTCTCAAAATTGCTGCTGCTATCTGGGGTTGTTTATGATTCCATATAAATTTTTGAAGTGTTTGTTCTATGTCTGTGAAATATGCCATTGGAACTTTAATAGGTATTGCATTGAATCTGTAAATTGCTTTGGGTAGTATGGACATTTTGATGATATTAATTCTTCCGATCCATGAACACGGTATATGCTTCCATTTGTTTGTGTCTTCCTTGATTTCTTTCTTCAGTGTTGTGTAGTTTTCTGCATACAAGTCTTTTACCTCCTTGGTTAGGTTTATTCCTAGGTATTTTATTTTTCTTTTTGCTATATCGAATGGGATTCTTTTCTTGATTTCTGCTTCTGCTGTTTCACTGTTGGTATACAAAAATGCCTTTGATTTCTGGATATTGACTTTGTATCTGGCTGTTTGGCCAAATTCATTTATTAGGTCAAGTAGTTTTTTGGCTGAGTCTATAGGATTTTCTATGTACACTATCATGTCATCTGCAAACAATGATAGTTTTGTTTCCTCCTTTCCAATTTGGATGCCTTTTATTTCCTTTTCTTGTCTAATTTCTGTGGCTAAGACTTCCAATACTATATTGAATAGAAGTGGTGAAAGTGGACAGCCTTGTCTTGTTCCTGACCTTAGTGGGAAAGATTTCAGTTTTTGCCCATTGAGTATGATGTTGGCTGTAGGTCTCTCATATATGGCCTTTATTATGTTGAGGAATGCTCCCTCTATTCCCACTTTGCTGAGTGTTTTTATCATAAATAAGTGTTGTACTTTATCAAAAGATTTTTCTGCATCTATTGATATGATCATGTGATTTTTGTCTTTGCTTTTGTTTATGTGATGTATTACATTTACTGATTTTCGAATGTTGAACCATCCTTGCATCCCTGGGATGAATCCCACTTGGTCGTGGTGTATGATCTTTTTAATGTATTGTTGGATGCGGTTTGCCAATATTTTGTTGAGGATTTTAGTGTCTATGTTCATCAGTGATATTGGCCTGAAGTTTTTTTTCTTTGTTGTGTCTTTATCTGGTTTTGGGTTTAGGATGATGCTGGCTTCATAAAAAGAGTTTGCGAGTCTTTCATTATTTTGGATTTTTTGGAATAGTCTGTGAAGAATAGGGGTTAGCTCTTCCTTAAATGTTTTGTAGAATTCTCCTGTGAAACCATCTGGTCCAGGGCTTTTGTGTGTTGGGAGTTTTTTGATTACTGCTTCAATTTCATCAGCTGTTATTGGTCTGTTCAGGCTTTCTGTTTCTTTTTCTTTGAGGTTTGGGAGATTATATTTTTCTAGAAACTTGTTCATTTCACCTAGGTTTTCAAATTTCTTGGCATACAGTTCTTCGTAGTAATTTCTTACAATCCTTTGTATTTCTGTGGTGTCAGTTGTAATCTCTCCTCTTTCATTTCTGATTGTGTTTATTTGAGTCCTCTCTCTTTTTTTCTTGATGAGCCTGCTTAAAGGCTTGTCAATTTTGTTTATCTTTTCAAAGAACCAGCTCCTGGATTCATTGATCCTTAGGATTGTGCTTTTAGTCTCTATGTCATTAATTCTGCTCTGATCTTGGTTATTTCCTTCCTTCTACTTGCCCTGGGCTGTCTTTGTTGTTGTCTCTTGAGTTCTTGTAGGCGTAGGGTTAAGTTGTTTGTTAGAAATGTTTCTGTCTTCTTTAGGTAGGCCTGTATTGCTATGAACTTCCCTCTGAGTACTGCCTTCATGTGTCCCATAAGTTTTGGGTTGTTGTGAGTTCATTTTCATTTGTTTCCAGAAACTTTTTGATTTCCTCCTTAATTTTATTCTTTACCCATTCATTGTTTAATAGCACACTATTCAATCTCCATGATTTTGATGATTTGGGGATTTTCCCCATCAAGTCGGTTTCTAGTTTTAGTCCCTTGTGGTTGGAGAAAATGCTTGGTATGATTTCAATGTTCTTGAATTTGTTGAGGCTTGTTTTGTGTCCTATCATGTGGTCTATCTTTGATAATGTTCCATGTGCATTTGAAAAAAATGTGTTTTTAGTTTCTTTGGGATGAAGGGCTCTATATATATCAGCTAAGTCCAATTCGTCTAGAGTACTGTTCAATGCCACAATATCTTTGTTGATATTTTGTTTGGAAGATCTGTCCATTTTTGACAGTGGGGTGTTAAAATCGCCTACTATAGTTGTGTTGCTGTCAATATCTTTCTTGAAGTTCTCTAAGATTTTCTTGATGTATTTAGGTGCTCCTATGTTGGGTGCATATATATTTACAATGTTTATGTCTTCTTGGTGGATTCTTCCCTTGAGTATTATGAAGTGACCTTCTGGGTCTCTCTTTATAGCTCTTCTTTTGAAGTCTATTTGGTCTGATATGAGTATTGCTACCCCGGCCTTTTTTTTCTGTCCGTTTTCTTGGAAAATTTGTTTCCAGCCCTTCACTTTGAGTCTGTGTAGGTCTTTTGTCCTGAGGTGGGTCTCTTGTCGGCAGCATATGTGTGGGTCATGCTTTCTTATCCATTCAGCTATTCTATGTCTTTTGATTGGAGCATTTAATCCATTTACATTTAAGGTTACTATTGATAGGTACTGATTCACTGCCATTTTCGTACCTGTGTTCCTCTCTCTTATCCTTTCTTTCCTTAAAGCAGTCCCTTTGGTATCTCTTGCAGTACTGGTTTGGTAGAGGTGTATTCTTTTAGACTTCTTTTGTCTGGGAAGCTCCTTATTTGTCCTTCTATCTTGACTGAAAGCCTTGCAGGATAAAGTAGTCTTGGTTGTAGGCCTTTGGTTCTCATTACTTGGAATATTTCTTGCCTTTGTCTTCTGGCTTGGAGCATTTCCATTGAGAAGTCAGCTGCTAACCTTATCGGAGCTCCCTTGTATGTTACTTCCTTTTTCTCCCTTGCTGCCTTTAAGATTCTCTCTTTGTCTTGGAAGTTTGCCATTTTAATGATGATGTGTCTTGAAGTGGGCCTGTTTGGGTTCCTCTTGATTGTGACTCTCTGTGTTTCCTAGATTTGTGTGACTTTTTCTCTCATCAAATTAAGGAAGTTTTCCATCATTACTTTTTCAAATAGGTTTTCTATCCCTTGCTCTTCTTCTTCTCCTTCTGGCATTCCTATTATATGGATATTATTACGTTTCATGTTGTCTTGCATTTCTCTTAAACCCTCTTCATTCTTTCTGAGCCTCTTTTCCTTTTCTTGCTCTTTCTTGCTGCTTTTTTTCTACTTTGTCCTCCAACTCACTGATTCAATCCTCTGCTTCATCGATTCTGCTTTTAATTCCTTCTACTGTATTCTTCAGCTCAGAAATTGTATTCTTCATTTCCTCTTGGCCCTTTTTGATAGTTTCTATTTCCTTTTTCATGTTGATATAGTTTGCAGTGAGTTCATAGTAGCTTCCCTGTAGTTTCTGGTAGCTCATTGAGAGCTCATGGAGCTTCCTGACAACCATTTCTTTGAACTCCTTATCTGATAGTTGAGTTGCCTCTGTTTCATTTAGGCTTCTTTCTGGGGCTTCCTCCTTTTCTTTCATTTGGGGATTCTTTCTTTGTCTTCTCATTGTTCGTGAGACTCTTCTTGTAAACCTCAGTTTCTTAAATTGATCTGTTCTGGCTACCTGGGTTTATGGTGTGAACTTCTGTGGTGGAATACCTGTGAGATTCAGTGGTGTAGTCTCCTTCAGGTATCCTGGTGTTCACAGCTTCCACTGTCTCAGCTGTTGGAATACCCCCTCTTTTGGTCCAACTCTGGTTTTTTCACAGTTACAGGATTTTTTTGCCTCACTCGTGGGTATTCAAAAAGAGAAAAGGATAAAGTGAAAAAAGAAGAGAATAAAAAAAGAGGAATGAAGAAGAGATAGAATTGGAAAGAAAGGAAGAAAGAATAAAGCCAGAAAGAAGTAAAGAGAAGCAAAAGGAATTGAGGGATAAAAAAGGTAGAAGTAATAGAAAAATAAAAAATAAGTAATCAAAACAAAACAAAAAGAACCCCACAAAAATGAAAAACAAACCAAAACAAACAAACAAAAAACCCAACTAAATAGACAAAAAACAACTATCAAAAAAAAAAACCCACTAAACAAAATGAAACAAAACACCCAAAAACCAAACCAAACCAAACCAAAACAAAACAAAACAAAACAAAAAAAAACAAAAAACACCAAAAAAAAAAATCTCTTGCTATTTTCAAACAGGCCAAACTGGATTTTCTGGACTTGCTGGCTGTAGCAGGCTGCGAGGTGACTCGTACCACTTTTCTCCCTGTTCCTCACTCAGTCAGCTTTGGTCTACTGTCCTCAGTGCCAGCCGAGCCCTGACCCCAGGGCTAATGGCGCACTCTCCATACAGGGCCTTGGGTGTGATTTCTGAGCCTCCTGCAGAGGGCACGCTTTCCCGAGTTTATGGGTTTCAGCTCGGATCTCTTACAGATCCATCCCTCCCCAAGCCTATTGCTGTGAGCTCCGGGTCTCCTATAGGGCGCGAGCACCCACCCGAGACTCCGGGCGTGGGCTCCGCGAGTTTCCCGAGTTGCGCGCACTCACCCCAGGATCACAGATGTGAGCTCCGGGTCTTCCACAGAGTCCCCTTCTCTAGTTGCAGGGTCGCCTCTAGCCCCAGGGCCGCTTCCGACCCGGTCGCAGAGCCTCCTCAGGTCGCATGGCTGCCATATCTAGTTTTCCAATGTCTACTACAGATTTTGATCTCCTATTTTCATATATACTGTGGTATTGTTGGCTGTCTGCTCTGTTCCTCTGTAGATCAGTTAGGTTTTTCTCCCATGTGCAGGAGGAAGGGCAATCTGCATCCTCCTACCATGCCGCCATCTTGAAACCCTGGTTTTCTGTTTTTTAATTTTTATAATATTTAATGATCTTTTGATTTCAAAACCATTTCTTAAAGAAAGTTTGTACATATATGCAACTGAAAAGTTCATAAATATATATGTACATTATGCACATGTAATATATAAGTATTTATACATATTCATACACACATAAATATGAACCTTGAGCACACCTGAGATAACTGAATTTTTCCTCAGTATCACTTTTATTATGTACTTTAAAAATACGATGAAGTTTGAAGAGAAATGATTAGAAAAGAGAAAATGTATTATGTCCTAAAGCTAACAAATAACTTTTTTAAAGATTTTTATGCCACCTAACATAATACAATAATGCAATGAGAAATCATTTTATTACTTAACTACATTTAGTAAAATCATCAATGTCTTGGATACAATTTTGACTACAATTAATCACGTCCACATTGATGCACAAAACTGCTTTGGATAGAAGAAAACTATGCAGTCTTTTAGATCATAAATATTAAATTGGATATTTTATCCAGATCTTTAGGTCCATTCAATTCTGAGTCTTCAGGTATGCCTCATCAATTGGTGGTTAACTCCATGAACAGTGAGGCAGACAGAACCTCCCAAGATGAATATTAGCTCTGCTATTTGGTACCTTTGTGCCCTTAATTCAGGTACTTCAAGTGTTGGAAACTATTTTCCTAATTGTAAAGTACTAACTCCAGGGTTCGTCAAATAATCTGAAGAGACAGGATATGCCAAGTGCTTTTGCACAAAAGGATTTACTGCATTCTAAGAGCTTGATAGATGGCGCTACCTTATTATTACGTGAGAAGAATGAGTATGACAATAAGATAATACAGTGCAAGGGTGGGAGTAAGGAGATAAAAGTTCAAGTGAAAAGAGTGCAGGCTGATTACTTACTTGCTTTGTGAATAAATGGTATATTGGGGAGATTGAAATCATCAAATAATTTTTAACTCTCTATTTCACTTTGCATTTTTTATCACAGACTCTGTGATTTTTGTTTTGTTCATGGTCTAAGGTTTATTTTCAGAAAACTCTTTACAGTTAGGGAGGTATAAATGTAAGCAAAATGTTTTATAAGTTGCTTAAAAATCATTTACAGTCTCATGTACTCAAACAAGAGAGACACTTACACTGACAGACAGCCTGTCCAGACTGCTGGGAGCAGGAGGGGATGCCAGGGGAGATGGAGCTACACCAGGGGAATGGGACCAGGGAGCCACTTGTGCAATGAGTCATG
This sequence comes from Glossophaga mutica, assembly GCA_039655065.1. NCBI lineage: Eukaryota > Metazoa > Chordata > Mammalia > Chiroptera > Phyllostomidae > Glossophaga > Glossophaga mutica. Next base: position 85,568,881 of record CM077304.1, read on the forward strand.
CCCCTTGGGGACGCAAGTCGGAGTTCGAATACTCAGGGAGCCTTTTCTCCCCAGGGCCATGGCAGGGACATTGAGTGTCACTGCGCAGCTTCTGCTTCCTGAGGCTGTATTGCCAGTACCCGAGCTCACGCCTTGCAGATGCTCTGCCGTTGGTGCGGAAGTCCTGCTCCCGGCTGCATATGCCCCGCACCTCTCACTGAGGTGTCCCTCAGCACTGCCTGACAGGCCATTTGGGGTTTCCAGGGTCCCTTTACTTAGGTCTTTGGTTCGGTGGCTCTCTGTCGGTGGGCTCAGAGCGGGCAGCTCCAGGCATGCAGGGCTTGAAGTTGACAGAGCACCGCAGAATCTTCCCCATTAGCCATGATGGCGGCAGGGGGAGGTCCTTACACTAGCGTGTGAAAGGCTAGCAAGATAATTGGATAAGGGGAAAAGCACTTGTCCCCAGTTCATCCTTCCTCACCAGATCAGGTTTGGGACCAAGGGAAGGCAGACACATGCACCATAGAAATTGTGTAGGTGCTAGACATGAGAGGCCTGTCAGTCTAGCCTGGTGGGGAAGGGATTGCTTGGGAGGTGGACCCAGCTGAAGCACAGAAAGGTTGGGAAGTTAATTGGTCATTCTGAACAAGTACCTGCTTCATCCCATACCCAAAGCTAATATAGTCTGAGGCAAACAAGAAACTCACTCTTATTCATTGTTTGCTGCTCAACACCTGTATTCAGAGGGTGCACTTTCCATGGGCCATGTGACCTTAGTAGCTGTGTGGCCCATGGCCTCCAGGAGGGAGTCTCTCTTATCCACCTGGTGAATGCACTGGTCAGTGAGTTGTGCAGCCTTATAGCCTTAGCAGCCACGTGGCCTTTGGCCGCAGGAGCCCTGAAAGCAGCCTCTAGGAGGAAACCTGAAGCCGGGTGGCAGATGGGAACAAGCTTAAGCTACCTGGATGACCATTTAGCAGCCATCTGTGGGCTCCAAAAGATGGTACTTTAAAATGGAGCAAGAACTCTGGGCACCGGTTTTTGATCTGGCCTTGTTGAAGCTGGTGGGGCTTTGCCTGTGTTTTGCAGAGGAGATGAGCTTTGAGATAGGAGTCCCCCATTCTCCCAGGTCATGCAGCATCCAAATAAAACCCCTTTACTCTTACATCAGCACCTGCCTCATTAGTTTGGTTTCTGTGGCAGCTGGTAGACAAATTCCCCCTTTTTGTTTGGTAACAACACGGAATCGAACTTGGAATTTAATGCACTATATCCATTAGTAAATTGAAGTGTTAAGTGTATGCATATAAAATGAATTATAATTATGAGCTTTTAGAATGAAGTAAGCCTGTGGTTCTAGAGTGCCTCTACCAAAATGATACACAAGACAAAAGGACTTACTTATCTTTCTGATACTGCATCCCATTAACAATAGCAACATCAACCTTGAGATTGCTCACAAATTCTCCTCCCTGCTTCTTTGTTATCATGACAGTCATCTGAAATTCAGAAATTAAATTAAGAAGAAACACTCCAGTGTAAACTGAGCGATAGTATGCAATTAAAATCATAAAATTGTTTCCAAGGTGATAATGTTTTTCCTTGAAAGCGTTGCATTTCCACTGAAACAAAACCTTGACTTTAGAAAGACTGTCAAGTTAGGGGGAAAGAAAGAAATTCCAAGGATTGAGTTCACAACTTAAAAGTCAAAGATACATGAAGTGAATATTTGCAACACTGCTTTCAATTGAAATAATTATGCAAAATTAATGATAGTAATTTTCTAAAAATAAAATTATACTAAATTTATTATTTCAGTAATAGTGCTAATTTCTGGTTTATCTATTACTTTTTCTTTCAACTACAATTTATATTCCTCTAATCCTTTAGTAAATAATTTTTTGCACAGGTGTAATGAAAAACTATGTCAGAGTGAACAACCACAAACCCATGAATGGAAATTTTGCTACATCTATTATCTGCTCATGGGAAAACAAAAACTGGGAAGGAAAAATAATTTAAAGTTGTTTTATTATCACAATTGTTTCAGAGTTCTCTTTCTCAGACATTCTTGGCTCTAGAACAGAGTCAAGGAAAAATTCATCAAGACCAAAGGTGGTGATTGGGGCACAAAGACAGAGAAAGGGCATGGGCTCAGAAGAAACTGTCAGAGCAGCAGGAGGAAAAACAGATAAAATGATAAAACAGGACAAAATGGTAGGCATATATCTTAGTGATAATTATGGGAAAGACATTATTCTGAGCATTTAATTATCACAACAGCCTTAGAAAGTAGATACAATGACTATCACAGTTTTGGAGTCTGGAAACGGATATAGAGAGACTCGGTGACATGACCCAAATCTCACAGTTAATCGGTGCTAGAGCTGGGACTTGAGTCTGAGTTTATAGTCCATGTGCTTGATTACCACCTGGTCTGAGAGAAAGAAAAATCAGCAGTATCAATTCCTGCGGGTTAAAGAATTGAAAGAAGCTCACTGGTTTCAGCAACAAGGAAGTAATTAACACCTTTTGTCAGAACAGTTTCAACAAGAAGGTAAAGACAGAAAAGTCTGCTTTGGTATTAACCATGAAGATCTTCCACAGCAATTTTTTTGACTTTGGATCTCTTTGGCTTTCAATCCAGATAGGACTTTTCCAGACTCAGATGCTGAGATCATATTTAGGATGCAAGATGTTTATCATGAGTTCACTGTGATTGGCAGAGGAAAGAAGCAGTCAATATTGCGGGGTGGAGGAGTCTGAACGGGATGCAGACCTGAAACAGTTTTATCCCATCTGAAAGGGCGCTCTGGAGGAATCATCCCCCTCAGTCATTAGATGTGGCTGCCCTAGGAACGGTATGATCAGGGACTGGTGTGGGAATGGGGCCTTGCAACTGAAAAAGATCATTGAAAAGCTGACAGCTGGAAGCTTTTTGCCAACCCAACAACCTGTGGAAGTTCTTTGAAGGATAATGTCTACCACAACTTGCAATAATTTTTGAGCTTTTATTTTTTTATATTAAATTTTCACATTTGGATAATTAACAGTGGCTTTTTTATTCCCTGACTGATATGTAGACCTTAAGCAACATTTGCATTATACTTGATATTTCCTTAATATCTGTCTCTTGTTTAAAAATTCTCATCTGAGGATATGTTTATTAATTTTAGAGAGAGAGTAAGGAAGAAAGAGAGAGAGAGAAATATTAGTGTGAGATAAACATTGGTTGTCCCTAGTAGCCTCCCTGATCAGGGATCAAACTCACAACCTAGGTACCATGTGTGCTGACTGGGAATCAAACCCACAAACCTTTGGTACACGGGATCACACTCCAACCAACTGAACTACTTGGTCAGGGCGATATCTGCCTTTTTAATATTGGATCGCTAGCATCTTGAGATCACGAATTTTGTATTTTCATTTTGTTCTTTCAGCATCTAAGAGAGCAACATCAGTGATAATAAAATGTGCTGATAGTTGAATAGGAGGGGATTTGAGATAGATCTTTAAAGATGACTAGTTTACCTGCCAGAGCTAAAGAGCTTGCATGCTAATTCAACTTGCAGTCAGTTTTCTATTTTGTGTGAGTATGTGTTTTTAAATATATAAATGAATAGCTTACATTTATTCACTGCCTTGTAAAGGTTTACTCACTTCCCCAAGCAGAAATCTCTCCAAAAACAATTGGGAGAGTAAACAAAGTGAACTTGTATATTTGATAAGTTTAAATTCAACATAAGATGGGGATATAAAGATAAGCTTTTCAAAGATGTTTATTTTTTAAAAATATAAAACTTTTTTCCACTTATATAAGATGGTATACATTCTCTTCTGTCTAATTTTTGTGGGTTTTCTTCTATACAAGTTACTGTTTCAGTTTTTCTTTTATAAATAGGAAAATAACTTATAGATTATTAGAGAATTAAAATAATAGCATTTAAATTATCTAATTGACTTATTCTTTGTACCTTAATTTTTTTTATTTAAGGAAGGGACTGCCTTTTATCTCCATAGTTTTAGTATCTAATACAGTGTTTGATATATAATATATGCTAAATAAGTATTTTTTGAATCCTAATAGAAAATTAATGAAAACAAGATCAAAATAATACATTTTAAACAATTAGAAATTAAAGGAAAAAAACTAGACTCAAGAAGATATAAAGTAAGCATCTAAATATTTTATTATATTGTTCTTTCTTCAAATATTAGCTCAAATGATTTTTCTCCATCAGCAAAACATTTTCATGCATAAAGTCTAAGTAATGACTCAAGGGAAATTTGACATTATCTAGTTATAATTTTCAGATGAGAATGTTGAGGTGATATAAATAATTTGTGGTAGATCAAGGACTGAAAGTTCAATCTCCAAACATATAATTCATAGTAATTTTTTTCTCAGCCAAAAATATTGATTGAAAGACCAGTATTATTTCTGTCATCTACTGTCCTAGGGTTGTAAAGGACAAAAGTATAACAAAGGCTACTATGGATATTTTGCTTCCTGGCACAACCAAAAAAGGACAACAAGTTTAAAAACAAAAATTAATCAGAACTTCCAGAAAATCAAACTGTATTGGAGTCTAACAACCAAGGAGTTAAGAAGAAACATTCATTCTGACTGGTAGGACAGGCGGAGACAGACAGTTGGGCAGAGAGGATGCACTGCAAGGTGGCGGCTAGAGGACCAGATGGGCAAGATGGTGGCTGGCGGAGTAGGTCAAGCAGTCCCACATTTGTGTGTGGATAAACCAGGAGGAACAGCTGGGGAGTGAGATAGACAGTGTAGCCCAGGGTTCCAGCTCAAGGAAATAGGCCTCAAAACCTCTGACTGGAAAAACCTGTGGGGGTAGCACTGGCAGGAGAAACTCCCAGCCTCACAGGAGGGTTCTTTGGACAGACCCACAGCGTCCTAGAACATATACAAACCCACCCACCTGGGAATCAGCACCTGAAGGGTCTAATGTGCTTGTGGGTAGTGGGGGAAGTAACAGAAAGCCAGCTGAGAGCCAACAGGCTGCATTGTTCCCTCTCCGACCCTTCCCACTCATACAGCACCACAGTGCAGCCACATTGCAGCCACATGGGTTGCCCCACTCTGGTGAATACCTAAGGCTCTGCCCCTTACTACATAACCAGTGTGCCCAGACCAAATATATATATATATATATTTGGCTCAAATGGAAGAACAGATTAAAACTTCAAAAATAGAACTAAGCAATGAAGAGATACCCAAACTATCAAATCAGGATGTTCACAGAAATTGTTGAGTATAGTGGCAAAATAGAGGATGAAGTAAAGGCTATGCAAAGTGAAATAAAGAAAAACAGACAGGGAACCAACAGTGACAGATAGGAAACTGGGACTCAAATCAATGGTTTGGAGCAGGAGGAAGAAATAAACATTCGACCAGAACAGAATGAAGAAAAAATAATTCAAAAAAATGAGGAGAGGCTAAAGTTGTCCCCTGGGACAACTTTAAACATTCTAACATCTGAATCACATGGGGTGCCAGAAGGAGAAGAACAAGAATTTGAAAACTTATTTGAACAAATCATGAAGGAGAACTTCCCCAATCTGGCAAAGGAAATAGACTTCCAGGAAGTCCAGGAAGCCCAGAGAGTCCCAAAGAGGTTAGACCCAAGGAAGCACACACCAAGGCACATCATAATTACATTACCCAAGGTTAAAGATAAGTAGAGAATCTTAAAAGCAGCAACAGAAAAGGAGACAGCTACCTGCAAAGGAGTTTCCATAAGACCATCAGCAGATTTCTCAAAAGAAAGCTTGCAGGCAAGAAGGGGCTGGAAAGAAGTATTCCAAGTCATGAAAGGTAAGGACCTACATCCAAGATGACTCTATCCAGCAAAGCTATCATTTAGAATAGAAGGGCAGATCAAGTGCTTCCCAGATAAGGTCAAGTTAAAAGATTTCATCATCACCAAGACCTTATTATATGAAATGTTAAAGGGACTTATCTAAGAAAAAGAAGATGATCAAAATATGAACAGTAAAATGACAACAAACTATCAACAACTGACCCTAAGAAAATAAAAATGAACTAAGCAAACAACTAGAATAGGAACAGAACCAAAGAAATGGAGATCATATGGAGGGTTATCAGCAGGGAGTAGAAAAGCAGAGAATGGGGGGAAAGGTACAGGGAATAAGAAGCATAGATAGTTGGTACCAAATAGACTGTGGGAGGTAAAGAATAGTATAGGAAATGGAGAAGCTGAAGAACTTATATGTATTACCCATGAACATGGACTAAGGAAGAGGGGAATGAAGGATAGAAAAAAATGGGGCAACCGTAATAGCATAATCAATAAAATATATTTAAAAAATAGGTTTGATGCAGACCCTGGCTCATGAGGTCCACCACATTGTGGATGAGATACAAGAAATTCACATGGATTACCGAATCCTGTGGAGGAAAAGGGACAGCATGGTTTTTCTCTCAAGGGGATAAAAAAACCTGAGGCCTCCACCGTGATAAACCTTTATTTCTTTTCTGCCCACTTTACATGATGGTCCCCATTTATATGCACAGATTTACTTTAGGTGGTTACCTTTTACAGAAAACAAAGGAGCCAATGCTGCTAATCACATCACAGAAGAAGGATATTAGCAAATGAAAAGGGAAAAGTAGTTGAACTGGTTACACTCATCCTTGGAAGGTTTAGCATGGATTTTAGGAAGTCACTTTGCAGTAAATGTTTGCTGCCTCAATTCAGGATGAGGGAGTTTTAGAAAAAAACAAGTCTCAAAGCAGCCTAGGCACATTGCAGGCCTGATTCCCCACGGGAGAACCTATCTGTGGGTGTGGGTCCTGTGCATCTCTGAGTGGGAGCTGGGTCCACGCCACGCAGAACGGTCTCCTACATAGGTTACTATGCATGGTCAAATTGTCTTCATGTTTTTAATCTAGCAAATATTTATTTGGTGTCTCTGCCATGTGTTGAAGTCCTTTTTTAATATAATAAATTGTCTAAATAAGTAAGATTACTTTAATAGGTCCATTGATGTAACAAAATATAAGCATTTCCTACAATTGTTTGTTTTAAAGTTTACTTAACTGCTTTTCTAAATTACTCACCCCTTTGATCATCCAAAGCCTGTCCATCCTTCACTTCCAGGGTCAAGTTTTATTTAATACAAGGTGCCTAGGATGTTGAAAACTCCTATTGCAGTGCGGCTTCACTTTTAAATTAAGCCACTTTACAATAAGCTTGAAGTCTCTTGTATGTAACACAAGGACATAGATGATTTCTAAGTTCCTCTCCTGCTTTAAAAGTTACGTGGGACTGCAGAGCACTTTGCCTGAACTACCCGTTCCTTTCTGGTTTCCTGCTGTACTCTATACCCACTACCATATAATTTGGTGCTTGGAAAATAATGTATGCAGCTTTGTGTGACTTTTACTCTGTTTACTGTTTGTATGTTTTTCTTTTCCTCTAAAAATTTGCAAAACCTTCAAAGAAGGATGTATTCAATATCCTTTAGCTTCTCTCACTTATTGACTAGTAATACCAAGAATACATTTGACATATGGTTCATTTAATAAAACGAATGTTCAAAAACTTAAGCTTGGGGAACAACTAGATGATGATCATTAATAGTATTGTATAAAAGAGATCCATTGCTTTACCTAAGAGCTGAGACTTAAGAGGCAAGCAGAGTTGTCAAAAATTCCCATTGCTTTCTCTCAGTAGACAGACTTGACCATAGAGATTTCCTAAACATGTCAGTCATGCCTCTCTGCACTCTCTCTGTAACAGTTACGTTTACCCACTCTTTTCCTCAAGAAATAAATAAGTGAAGTTTACACTACCAATACTAACCCCTGCCAGAAAAAGAAAGAAGCACCCAGCTAGAGAAAATGGCAGTTTGATGACAAATAGTGTGTATTTTCTTCTTTATGTCACCTCTCCTCCCCCCTTCCAATTAATCTGCAACAGTTCTCATTCTGAATTGACCTTTCTCTCCTATCTCTGCCCTCATCTTCACATAAGGCTTGAGGCATAGTTTTTAATATCTGAATAGCATAGTTTTTAAGACCGAATAGTTCATGGTCTTATTTGACCCTCCTAAGAACCTTGTGAAGTATAGACTTTGTCATCTGAATGGTGCAGAGTGAGGAAACACAGTGCTGGAGTGAATGAGAGTGATGGAGGTCCTCCAAGAAACAACGTAAAAGTGTAAGAAGCTACATAATAGTTGTGTATCTTCCTTCTCCACTTGTGCCTTAGTTTTCTTTCTTTTTTATATGTATTTTTGTCCTTAAATCTCCTTCCCATTACACTGACATTGTTTAAATATAATAATACATAAGAGACACTAAACTCTGAAATAAAAAAGGGGGCACAGAGTAGTCTTTAAAAAAAGCATCATGCGCTCCATTATAGGGATAGAATGAATGCACAGAATATATACTGTAATGTGAGCAATGTGAATTTCATTAATACAAACTTTTCCGAGATTGGTAAAACTCAGAGTGAGTGAGCTTTCTTTCAAAATATTGGGGCTAATGTTCTCTTTTTTCCTGCATTGTGGTAAGTTTTCAGGAAGATTGTCCCAGAACTGGTACAAAAGGATGGTGAACTCTCACCTCATCCACATGCCCGACTTTGGCTTCTTAGAATATCAGATTTTCTTTCTAAACGCTCTTCAATTAATCAAGTATAACCAGGTTGATTTTAAAGAATATATGCCAAATATCCCCATAATTCGTAATATTCTCCTTATCCCCAGTTGAATTGTGATCTGCAGACTGATTACCTTTGCTCTTTTCTTTTTGTGAAACCCTGCAGGTAGGTGCCAATCCATTCCAATTACTATATAATAATAATGATAAACTAAAGACAAAATCCCAGCAATCAGCTTTCATCCATGGTTATGCATAAAGTATCTGCTTTTGGCAAGTGACACTATATGCAAATTTAAGAATTTCAGTGCTGCAAGAATTACATAATATATTCATATATGCCTCAAATAGAGATTTTCCCTCTTTTCATCACCTTTCCTGTGTTTAATGCTCAGGAACATTATAAACACAGTTATAAATGCATTTTCTTCCTTATTTCTTTTTATCAGTGTTCCTGTTTTAAAATCTCCCTTGTCATGGATGCCAATATCAGTGAATACATAATATTATGGCTCTCATATTAAAAAATGTTTTGTAAAATACATTTCATTAACAGGTATAATGAAGGAAATTGACATTGCTTTTTGTGTCATTTAACATTCTTAAGGTTAGTGCCATATGTAAAGTATTGCTGTGTCCCTCTAGGACCTAATAGTTAACATATACTTGCTGCCTTAAGGCCTCTGCATGTGCTGTGAGCAAAACTGTCCATCCCTCTGAATCATTCCATTCAGTCATAAAAATGAATGCAAGTAATATATCCCATGTGCAGCTATACAGATTTTTTAATATTTCAGACAGAAAATTGTCCAGAATTTCTCTCTCTCACACATGCACTCTCTCTCTTTGCAGGAATTTTCTAGTTGGTTTTAAGCTGTTTCAATTTTGGTGACCATATATTTGTGTATTAGCTTGTTGGTAATTTCAAGGGAGCATCAGCAGCCCTGTCCTTAAGAATAAACTATGAAATTAATATGTTAATTTGACACAAAATAAATAGGTTATGATGGTCTCCAAGGGCACAAAAGGAAAGTTAGAAACTTGAGAAGGTTCAATGGTAAAACCTCTTAGAACCAACATGGTCTTTATTAATGTATTTCTGTGTGTTTCACCTCAAGAAGGCTGGGTACTTGTGGTTGAACAGCATGGTTCTCTTGTCTACTAGGAAGTACGCACTCTTACTTCTCTTGGAACTGGGTAAACTCTAGAAATTAAAGGAAAAAGGTGATAAAAAGTGATATTTTTAAGCATTGTATAACTTCTATGGAACTCAAATTTTTAAGTCAACTGGGAGATAGGAAAATAAGTTTCCATACTCTTTTGAAGAGACAAAACAATGTAGTTGTATTTCATCATCTGTGGAAAAGTATACATGAACCTCACATTCCATTAACTCCTGAAATATATATGTTTAACTCATAAACCACTCAAGGTAATTCTTCTCCCACTTGAAGGATTCAATTACAAAACATGGCCTCAAGTGAAAAAAAGTAATTCTAAAGGTGTATCTGCATAGGTACTATGCTGTGTCTGTATTAATTTTTAATTTATCTCTTTAAAAATTTTTTACTGAGTTTACCTGGGCTCTTTGGATCTCCAAGATATTAAAATAGTGGTGATTTCATGATCAGTGAATGTTTCAAAAGTAGAAAGTGAGCGTTTGGGGAAGTCTGGGGAGGCCAGGATACTTTCCTTTCAGGATAAAGAGTGTCCTGAGGATTCACACTGGGGGGGTCTGTTAGTCTCTGGAGCTCTGAGAGGAACAATTCCCATTCCCAGACAGACGTGTGAAAATAACAGTCCAGTAACTGTGGAGGGGGTGACCCTGGGTATGACTAATCAAGGATAAATGAGTGTAATGTTACAGGAATTAAACAAAAAGATATTGGGCAAAATAATGTACAGAGAAATAGTTCAAGAAATAGACCTACTCATTTTCAAAAGGCAGAACTCAGCCTAGTAGTACTGCTACTTTGTTGCAGAACAGAACTCCAAGTTCAATGTCTTACTAAACTTTCTAGCCAATGCGTTTAGAGATTCTGCCCAATCACAGCCATTTTTTCTTTACCCTGCCTCCTCTACAAAGTCAGCCTTGGCAGTCATTTGGACCAGTGCATTTCTCTTGGTTATAGCCTTGGATGATTAAACCAGAGACCTCTCAGAGTCTCTTACTGGAAATGTGTACATGGAAAAGATGGTTGTTTTGAGAGGCTGAACCAGAAAAGCACAAGTTCAGGAAGCATAGAATAACTATTTTTTATCAGACTTATGAACCAGAGAGGCCAGGAGGAAAAAATAAAGATGAAGCACAGAGAAGAATAGAGATGTTAAAACAAAAGTCAGGATGGCATGGAGTCTTTCATTTTAGCTTTTTTCCGCCACCTGCCTGTCTCCCTCCCTTGGATTCCTGTGAGACAGCCCTAATCTAAACCACCTCCGCCTTTTCACCCCCTTCCCCCTTGAGTCAGTTTATGTAGGTCACTGTTAGATAGATCCTAAAGCTTGACTCAAATATTCTTTCTCTTAGGCAGTGAACTGCTCATGTTTTTACATTTCCTAATGAATTACATTTATTTCTATTAATAAGTAGAGGCTGAAGAGGTGGATAGTATCACCTAATTACATTCAGAATGAGAAATCTATTACTTGTTATTAACAAAAAAGAAAGAGAAGGTAGAAAAAATCATTGTGATTACAGCTATGACTATTTACTTCCCTTTTATTATTGATTAGTCTCAAAATTAAAGCTATTATAAATTATATTTATAATTATATCATAATTTATTATATCATTATATAATATAATATATATCATTATAATTATAATGATAATTACATTTAAAACTATAATAGTATTAAATATTTAAAATACAAAATTATAAAGTTGTGATCTTTTTAAGAAGACAGGCTTTTTAATCTTATAAAAGAAGAAAACATGCACATAATTAGATTTGGAAATTATTTATTCACTGTTGTTAACCCATCATATCACTTTGATGTACACATGAAGCACCTAGAAAGCTTGCTAAGAATATGTAGGGGGTGGGCAGAGGTTAGCAATTTCGATACTGCTGTACAGTCATGTGAAACTTAAGGATGGGGATACGTTCTGAGAAATGTGTCATTAGGCAATTTTGTGGTTGTGTGAACATCACAGAGTGCACTTACAGAAACCTAGGATAGCATAGCCTGCTACACACCTAAGCTGTATGGTACAGCCCATTGCTTCTAGGCTACAAGCCTGTACAGTATGTTGCTGTACAAACCAACATGAAATTAAATCAAGGGAAATTGTGTGGTCAAAAGATGCAGTAAACATGAGATGTGTGAGGTTGTTGCCAACTTAACAGAGCATTCCATTTTACAGAATTTTTATAAGTATAAAGAGTACACTAAAATAATCATAAAACTATAGTAAATACATAAACCAGTAACAGTAATTTATTAACAATATCAGTATCATGTACTGTGCATAATTGTATATGCTATACTTTTATATGATGGCAGTGTAGTAGGTTTGTTTTGCAGCAGCATCACCACATACAAGTGAGTGATGTGTTACACTATGACATTTCAACCTATGGTGTCACTAAATAATAGGAATTTTTGTGGAACCACCATTGTATACATGATCATTGATTGAAGCATCCCTATGCACTGCATGACTGTCAGTGTATACTGGAGTTGAACAATTAAATAAAGGGTGATAGGTGGCAGGAGCCAAGTTTCTCATGGTTGATGTAGGGATTTACAGGTAAGCAAAGAGAAGAGGCTAGACTGACTCATGTGGTGATAGAATAGCATTGGAGAGTGACATCAGTAAGAACTCACATTTAACTTAATATATTTAGCTTAACAGCTTAAATATAAATGGTCACATATTAAAATACTTCTATAGATATGTGTATATAAATAGGTTAGTATAAGCATCTGTATGTTCTTCTTCCATCAGCTAGGGGTACGTAAAAGAAATGGCATCCTAGAAGCAATGAGCACACCTACCACAGAGATCTTGGTATCTAATGCCATTCATTAATAAAAGAAACATGTCTCCTCAGACAAGTGGCTGGAGCAGGAAAGGTAATCTCAGAGCATCTCATAGTACCAGAAAATAAGGATGTGCTAAAAAGAAAGAAACAAACAAACAAACAACAACAACAAAAAACATGCTAACCCATAAAAACTTATGAAAATATCAAAGGAGCATAGAAGACAACTGAAAGACCTCCCAAGGGCTAAAGCTGGAATAATTTGAGCAAAGCGGCATTGGATTATAGCCCAAAGCATAAAATAAATACCCATGAGTCCTTACTGATATAAGTAAATAATTGAATAAAGTGTTAAAATAGGAGAGAACAGAGAAATCCCTCATGCGTAACAATTTAAAATAATTTACATAGCTGCTTTGCCCTAAGGGAGAAAGGAATTAGATGTGGTGCAAGCAAGGTGACTATCTTTCCAAGAGCACAGGTGAAGAAAGCTTCCTTCTGTTAATAATCGGTTGAGTGTTTTTATCATAGATTTTTGTCCAATGTTCTTTCTAGTTATATTGAGATACTCATAAGTTTTTTTCATTTATTATATTAATATTATAACACTGATTGAATTTAGGATTTTAAACCAAACTTGTACCCCACTTAATCATGTTATATAAAGATTGTTATGTTAGTGAACTTGGTTTGCTATTAATTTGTTGTGTATATTATATATATATGTATATATATAAATTATAATAATAAAGAATACTGATCTGTAATTTTCTTTTGTCATGATGTATTTCTCTGGTTTTAGCATCAGATTAATATCAGATAGAATGAGCTGGGATGTGTTCCCTCCTCTTTTATGTTTTAAAAGATTTGAGGAAAGATTGATATTAATTCTTTAAAATTTTGGTAAAATTCACTGGTAAAACCATGAGGTCTGGGTTTTTCTTTGTGAAAAACACTTTTAAATTATTGATTCAATGTTTTAATTTACTATTGTTCCATTCAGGCATTCTACATAGGCTTGAGTCAGCTATGATAGCCTATGTCCTTCTAGAAATTTGCTCATTTCATCTACGTTATTTACTTTCTCAGTTGTTCATAATATTCCCTTACAAGCTTTTACATGTGTTTTAAGATCACTGGTGATGCTTCGTTTTTTCTTCTTGATTTAAGTTATTTGAGATTTTTCTGTTTTTTTATTGGTCGATATTGATTACAATTTACCATTTTCATTAATTTATTTCAAAGAATTAAATTTAGTTTGATTATTTTTCTTTTCTGTATTTTCTTTAACTCTCCCTAACTTTAATGTATTCTTCTACCTTCTTTCTTTGGGTGCAGTTTTTGCTTTACAATAGATTTTTATGTTTCACGCATAGTAACCTTTGATATTGTGTAATATTCTGTTTCTTATATTCTTTTTCTTAGCATCTCCTACCCAACATATCACTTATCCTTTTATTTAATTGGCCTCGCTTTCCCTATTAATTCTAGTTTTTGGCTCATCCTTACCTCCTGGACCTTTAAAAGTTGAAGATCTTCAAGAATTTGTCTTAACATTTTTTTCCCAATTGTGGTGGATGATATCACTTTTTTCTCAAAGTCAGCGTGGAAGGACCCAATCTCCCAGATGCGGGGAATGTGGCAGAAAGCCCTTGTCTTTGGGATGAGAATTCATTCAACAATTTGTCAACCTAGGACTATAAAAGCCCTGAACCATCCCTTAACTTTGGACAATTCTTAAGTTCTATTCTGGTTTCTGCTTCCTTCTTGGGTCACCTGGGCCCTTTTTATATTTCATCATAGTCTAGCTTCTCCCACTGCCCAATCCTGACTCTTTCTCTTTTCTATGTTTTGATCCTGAGAACACTCTCTATTAAACAGCCTACATGCCAATTTCTTTCTCAGAGTCTGATTCCTAGGAAACTCATAGCACAACATAATTATATACAATCTTCATAGGAGATTTCATCACATCAATGGTTTCTTTTTCCTTCTATATGCTGACAATCATTAATTCTTATCTCTATTCCAGACCTTTTCTAAACAATATATCTCATAGATATCTCAAAATAATCACTTGGATACCTCACAGTCAGCTAAAAATAAACTTACCAAAAATAGAAATCATGATTTCTATTCTGAAACTTTGTCCTTCTTCAGTCCTGTTTAGTATAGCAGGAATATATTCTAAGAAAATACCTTTGGACCAGAGTTTTTCAAGTCTTAGTATCATGTAAAAGACTCTTAATATGGTCACCGTAACACTGAAGAGATAAGTAGACATCAGGAGGTCTAATGTAAGTCATTCTCCTAAGCACTTTATATATAATAGCTCATTTACTTCTCACAGCAGCTTTATGAAGTAAGTTTTATTATAACATTTTATATTTTATCAAAAATTGCCATACAAAAATATATAAATTGTCCAAGGTCCTAATATCAGAACAAGGATTCGTCTATTAGTAATATATATCCCAAAATTTACATGCAAATTATTTTTTTATACTCTCTCACTGACCCAAGTGTTGCTTTGGACTTTGAGTGTATTTGGGCAAGATGATTGGGGAAAGGAAACAGCTCTTCATATATGTTGTGACTGGTAAGAACCACAGTGGTCAGGGACATGTTATTTGACTGTACTCTTCTGTTAATGGCTCCTGGGACTTTCTGAAAAGAATGTCAGCTCCCCATGACTAAAAGGCCCAAAGGCTGACTAAACAAGCTTATACTGTGTCGTTTTCTGTTAGCATGTTAGGAATAATACTACACAAAATGTAAAACTTACATACCTATTTATCATTCATCTATATATCCTCATATGTGTATGCTAAGGCCAAATCTCTTATCCATCCATCCATCCATCAGATGAACAAATGCAAACTAGAGTGTTATTGTTGAAATGTCTATCTGTCTCACAGTCCTACATGTAATCGGTTTTGAAGTTATATTATTTCATGAATGCTTCTAAAAGTCACTCACTTTTCTGCATCCAAGACATGACCCTTACCACTATCCCTATAACTGCCCTTAAGACTAAACCTCACCTCCACCCTTGATGCCAGCTTCTTGCTCATGGACCTTGTAAAGACTTCCTACCTGTTCTGTCTCTATCAACTTTTGCTTTTCCAGTCTGCCCCTCTAAATAACTTAGAGCAATATCTTTAAAATGCAAATCTGACTATGTCAATTTCCTGCTTAAAGTCTCTCATTAATTTCACAGTACTCTTAAGAGAAACACCAAAATCTATAACATGACTTCCAAAGGTGCTTATCCTGGTTTTTCTTACCTATATTTCCAGGTCCAGCATTCAGTTATTCTTCCTCTGTCCTAATTCTTTCAGGTCGATTAGCATGCACCATGCCTCTTCCTACCTCAGGACCATGCACATGATACTTTTTCTCCTCAGAAAGCTCCAAGCCCCATACCTGAGTTGAAACATATTTCAGATTTTCATTCAATCAATACTTCCTTGAGAAGGTTTGTATAACAGCTAGAGGTAGATTAGTGTTCCCTATTATAAACTCTCATAGCACCCTGCCACTTTTTTTTATAGCTAATTTGTCCAGTAGTTGATTTATTTTGCAGGTAAAGCTCATATAACCTTTCTGAGGGTGACTGTAGCCTGAAAGGAGGCCCCTGCTGCCCATCACGCTGAGTTTCTCCTCAGGGGACAATGACCCACAGGCAGGACCTGCTCCAACTGCTCTGATCACTTCAGGCCACTGCTGGCTCCTGGCTAGCCAGGGTTTTTACTTCTCTGATTTCTAACAGGCTTTAGAGCCATGTGTCCATAGTCATGGAGCAAATAAGAGTCCCTCATTGAAACATCCTCAGAATTACAGTGCAGAGATCTGTCTTTTTACTAAACTCCTTAGTTGATTAGGATTTTGGTGGTGGTGGCCCAAGAATCTCACTTTGAGGAATGCTAACTCGAAGATATCCTTTCTGAATGTACACTTGCTGATAGGTGTAAATGAACTTCATGCAGGCTGTCCTG
This sequence comes from Glossophaga mutica, assembly GCA_039655065.1. Classification (NCBI taxonomy): domain Eukaryota; kingdom Metazoa; phylum Chordata; class Mammalia; order Chiroptera; family Phyllostomidae; genus Glossophaga; species Glossophaga mutica. The sequence goes on from CM077304.1 coordinate 85,585,500, forward strand.
TGTCTGTACAGCTTTCTGCCAAACTTCCCCCAATTTTCCTTTCCCCTCTTTTGACAAACTGACATTAATTTTGTTAGTTATGAATTATTTATTATTTATTTGTTATCGATTATTTGCCTTCCCTCTCTATAAATTATATACCATTTATTTTTTAATCTCTGATGATACAGCTCTTGACAACAATGTAGTAGATAAGAGAGTAGATTTTTTTGTTAGAACTATTACTCTACTGGCAAAGCATATCCTTATGATACTAATACTGTAAGAGGTTTAAAAGTAAGTATCAGCTGTCATATTAATATGGCAAATCAATATCATCCATCTGCAAGAAGCAGAATGCAAGTATGTTGGCAAAGAAAACAACAAAAAATCGGGGGAAGTCACGTTTGACCATTATCAAGATGATAGATTGAAATGGCCCCAAATGTTGACAGAATGCTTTGCTGAGATGACCAGATACCACAGACACTGATGTAATTACAGCTTAGAAGAAAAGCAGATTGAAGTTAAGCCATTTCCCTAATAAAGATGGAAAGGGAAGTGAGTTATTACATTTATTTTATCTTACATAAATGAGTTTTGGCAGAATGGTTGAATAAAAGTTAATTTATAGTTTTCCTCTTTTGTTAGCCAAGATCCCAATAACATTACTATATATGGTATTTAAAGGATTATCTCTGAACAGAGTTTCTCAAAGACTTTGGCTATAAACTCTCTCAGGAACATTATTATTTCATGAATCAAAATTATAAAATAGACTGCCAAATCTCAAATCCTGATTCTTTTCTAGGATAAAGTCCTGAATACCCGACACAAATTCAATATGCCCACAAAAAAATTAACCACCTTATCCTTATAATTGCTTCCTCTGTGAACTTAATTCTACTTTTGAAAATGCTGCTAGCATTATTGGAGTAACTAATGCTTGTAATCTGAAAGGAACCCTTAACTTCTCCCCCATTCTTAAGCACTCCCAACCAACTTTTAATAGGCTTCTTTAAATTTTTACATCAAAATAGTTTTCTGATTTCCAGCATCATGACCCTGAACCAAGTCTTAACTTCACTGGGAACTTCCCACACTCATCTCCTAACTAGTCTTTGTCTCCAATTCCTTCCCTATTTAGCAAATTCTGGTCTTTGCCACCAGATTCATCTTTGTTTTCTTTTCTTTTTAATTTTAATTGTTGTTCTTATACAGTTTTCTGTCTTTTACTCCCACCCCAGCCCACCACCCCAGCCCTCTCTACCTCCCTCCCATTTCCACCCCCCATAGTTTTTGTCCATGTGTCCTTTATACTTGTTGCTCTAAACCCTTCCCCTTTTCCCTATGAAATTCCCTCCCCTCTCCCCTCTGGTGTCAGTCAACCTGTTCTCAATTTCAGTGTCTTTGGTTATATTATGCTTGTTTGTTTGTTTTGTTGATTAGGTTCCCAGTAAAGGTGAGATCATATGGTATTTGTCTTTCACTGCTTGCGTTATTTCGCTCAGCAATTCCACTGCTTGGATTATATCCTAAGGACCCTGAAACACCAATGCAAAAGAACCTATGCACCCCAATGTTCATAGCAGCACAATTTACAATAGCCAAGTGTTGGAAGCACTTGAACCTGTGAATGTGACCTTAATTGAAAAAGGAGTCTTTGAAGATGTAATTAAATTAAGGATATGAAAAAGAGGTCAACGGGTGGGCTCTAAATCTAATGACATCTGTCGTTATAAGAGAAGAGAAGGGGAGAAACACAGAAGAGAAGGCCATGTTCAGATGGCTGTAGAAGTTGGAGCTATCCAAGCCAAAAACACCAGGAGTCACCAGAGGCTGAAAGAATTAAGGAAGCATTCTCCCTAAAGCCATTTGAGGAACTGCGTGAGGGCTGCCATCTTGATTTCAGATTTATGGCCTCCAGGGATGTGAGGGAATGAATGTCTATTGTTTAAAGTCACCTGGCTCATGTTGATAACTTGTAGCATTCCTAGGAAACTAACAAAAGTGGTCAATTGAGTCCTCCTGAAGCTATTTACTCCTGGAGTTCCCCTTGCTTGGAATGCTTACTCTATTTCACCACCTACTAAAATGACAGTTAGCAATTTTAAGCTCATACAATGTAAGAAACACTGTTGTAAGGCTTTTCATATATTAAATTCTGTAAATCCCTCATCAGCCCTGTGAAATAGGTACTGGTTTGTCTACAGATAAGTAAGCGTTCATTCCAGACAAGCTGAAGTTTAAACAGAACAGTGTTAAATGTATGCTCTTGAATGCTTCAAAACATACTCCCTCTGTAAAATCTTTCCTGATCATCTGCCTGAAAGATATTTTTATGGCTTTCTATAGTTATTTTGGTAAGTACCACTCATGAAACTGTATTGACTCCATCATATTACTTTATTTATTGGCTCAGTTAGATTATAAAATGCTTAAAAGAAGTAACTAGAAATACATATAATTTTCTTCTATTGAGGCTGGAATCATGTTTTTATAGGTTCAAAATAAATGTCATTGAATGAGTATATCTGGTAGAAGGCGAGTGAAATGACTATGTTTAACACAAGTTAAACAGAAGGTAAAACCATTTGAGGATATTTTAAAAAGCAGTAAGAATTTGACCTTCAGATTTCTGACTCACCAATGTATATTCTCTGACCATTGGGTCTCCTCATACTTTAAAAACCTGTAATATAGAAATATGCTCAAAACCTTTGGTTTTAGTAAACTTTACTAATAATATATCATTATAGAAATATATAAAATAATTAAATAGGGTAAAACTGGGAAGATTTTCATGTTTTTCAAAATAGCATAACAGATGAAATTAATATCTTTGTTAATATAATTTTTATTTAGTTTTATTTTCTAATATAAATATTTTAAAAAATTCTAAGAAAGTCAATGTTTTGGAAAAACCAAGTCATTAAATTCAGTGACTTATTTATTCTATGGAGTAATGGAAAGAATGACTCACCCCCTTCTTTTCCTTACTAGACTCAGTCATCCTTAACAACAATTTGTGTGAAAACAGAATCATCTCAAGGAAAAATAACCAAAAGCATTATTTCATGGATTCTAGGGACAGGTTTTTCTCAGTTCCAATTGTATCATCTATAAAATTTTGAAAGATGATAAATTTGTGTGTTTCATGTTTAAGACTTCATTAATGCTAACCTATAAAAAAATAAAATAATTTATAAAAATTAAGAACATGAAGAAATAATTTTTACAAGTACAATTTTTTAAATAATTCATAAATAGTCAAAAGTCTGAGTATTCATGACAAGTATAAAGGTTAAATATTCTTTTTTCTAAATATATAATCTTTCTTATATATATTTTTCCATTATCATTTAGTCCCTTCTACCCACTTCCCCCCAGCAATCACCTCACTGTTGTCCATGCCCGTGGGTCCTTTTCCTTTTTGCTCAGTCCCTCCACCCCTTAACCTCCCCCCACCCTTAGCTGTCATCTGCTCTTCATCTATGAGTTTGTCTCTGTTTTGCTTGTTAGTTCAGTATGTTTGTTAGATTCCACATATGAGTGAAATTATATGGTGTTTGTCTTTCTTTAACTGGCTTATTTCACTTACAATAATGTTCTCCAGTTCCATCTATACCATTGCAAAGGGTAAAACTTTCTTCTTTTTTATGGCCAAGTAGAATTCCATTGTGTAAATGTCCCATACCATAAGATTTAGTTCCATGTCACTGAAGAAGTGATGGAAGTGAGAGCTTAACCGAAAAGCAGTGAATAAATGGAAGTCAGAAGAAAGTAATTGAGGTCAAAGCATGGCACATGCTTGCATCAGTTTGGAATGTTTCAGCCGTGAGGAACAGAACATGCAGATAATAATAGCATACATGAAAAGTTATCTGTTCACAAATGATGTAATATGAAGGTCGGCAACTACTGGTAATAATTTCTCAGCTCAGCAGTAACTAGAATCTTCATGATTTTTCTAGCTTTTTTCCATGTTCCTCATTTCATGGAACATGAGGCTTTAGTTCTAACTAAAACTAAATACGAAGATAACTCTACCTAAATGAGTACAGGGCAAATGAGCATGGGCCACTTAATGAGAAAGGCAAAGGTCTTCTTGGAAACCCCATTCGGTTTGATTCCTTTGACGACACATTGTTCATCAGGGCTGTGTCTTATTGTTGCCTTAGAGGATATGTTTTCCTGAGAGTTTTTTAATCATAACCTGAAGACATGTTTTCTTGAAAGACAGAACTAAGGCTACATTTGACTTTGTATATTTACTTAAAGAATTTGAAAGCATTTTGACAGCTGAAGCTTCCTCAATGCATTGATGGCTGTAACTGCATTCTATGTTGTTTGTGTTCTCTTGTCTGGAATCATTCCTGGAATCCTCCATGTGCCTGAATCTTGTCAATATTTATGTCTGAATTCAAGTGTTACCTCCATGCAAGTACTTCTCTGACCACATTAACTAAAGTAACGATGTTCCCATTTATCATTCTCTTGTCACTACCTGAAATTAGTTATTCACATAGTTATTGCTTTTGTTCCTAAGTGGAATAGAAGCTCTATGAGGAAATGGGCTTTGTCTTGTTAAGCACCGTGTCCCCTATACTTACAGCAGCATCTGGCCTACAGTAAGTACTCAGTAAATGTTGATAAAGTTCATAAATATGTCTGTCTATACATTTACATATTTTGCTTACATGATTTGTTTCTAAATTCATCTATCAATCATCTGTATTTAGAGAGTGTTGCTAAAAAGTTAATGGCAACAAGCTGTACAGTTAACATTGCATTGTAGTGAACTGTCCTGAAGTAATATTGAACCAGTGAAATGTCCTGGTGACAAAACCAGGATAATTGTGCAAACAGAGTGACTTCAACATGGAATTTTCTTAGTCATTCCAGTCTCTGGCCCCCACAATCACAAGTAGCACATCTGATACTAATTATGTGTAAATAACAATTCAAAATGATATCGTGATGCATTTTCCTAATAATAATACATGCAGCTTCTTACAAATATAATCATTAATATGAGTTTTTAAAAACATATTACTTCATTTTTGTTGATGAGTTTATCAGTTATAGTAATCCAAAGATATTTTCTATGAATTAGTTTAAAAATTTTAATTAGAATAAATATAGATATCTATAGCTCTATCTATACATATGTAGGCACTGTACAAAGAGAATATATTTAATATATATGATTTAATAGAGAAGCTGTCATTTAAAGGTTGCTAGCTTCTCTAGCTCAGTAAGAGCAAAATATCTTGAAACAGGTTTTTAGAAAAATTTCTTGAATGATTTCTTAATTATGAGAACTTAAAACAGCCATTTTTCCTGAAGAAAGTGTAATGGGTGCTTGACAAATGTATGTACATGTGCACAGGGGGCCCTGGAACATCAAGGACCCAAACACTTTGGGGTACAACATGACAGACTCTTCCTCATGGACGGAGATGGTCCTGACTTACAGGAAAGGATATCCGAGACACAGATGCCTAGACTTATGATACTGATTGGATTACCAAGGCCTGGATTTTCCTGAGGGGGGTAACCCTGGAGATATCTCATGATAGTTCTGTTCCAGCCCTCACAGTGGGACAAGGGCATAATGCAGTCCTCTTTGAGTTAGTGACAGAATAATATCCAGTTTTCAGCCAGATGCCTGGAGTGACAAAGCCAGAGAAGTGACTTGATCAATGCATGCAGTTGGTGACCTAGTAGAAGCTGAGATAGTCTTTCATCAAGAGGCACACTGATAACTAATCTTACCATAGACCTGGAGGGGACAGGACTGAATCTTTGATGTGAACAGCAGCATGTCAATCTAGAAACAAGAGCAGAAATCAAAGCATCAGTAAATGGAGTATCTCTTTGGATTGTCCAAAGACTATCCAATCTTGCAAATGTGGTTTATGTTTCCTTTAATTACAGTTGTGATGTCTGGTAGCCTTCTGTTGATGAATCTGAGGTTTGGAACTGATGTTGAGGTACAAGAAATTAAGACTGAATTATGTGAGCCTGAAGACTAGGATTTGTAATTATTTCAGTAAAGTTTTCTGAATGGTGGAAAACAAACCTGGGCTATAATATGGTTTACTAAAATGTTAAATGAGAACTACTTTAATACTTAGATGAAAAAAATAATACTTAGATGATGGACATAATCTTAAATCTAGTCAGTAGACAAAACTATTCAAATCATAGCACAGTAATCTTTCAAAAATCATTATTGAAGATTCAGTAAAAGAATGTGCTTGGTAAATTGTGCTGCTATGAACATTGGGGTGCATAGGTTCGTTTGGATTGGTGTTTCAGGGTTCTTAGGATATAATCCTAGCAGTGGAATTGCTGGGTCAAAAGGTAGATCCATTTTTAGTTTTCTTAGAAAATTCCATACTGCTTTCCACAGTGGTTGTACCAGTCTGCAATCCTACCAACAGTGCCCTAGAGTCCCCTTTTCTCCACAACCTCTCCAAAACTTGTTGTTCGTTGCTTTGTTTATGATGGCCATTCTGACCGGTGTCAAGTGGTATATCATTGTGGTTTTAATTTGCATCTCTCTGATAGCTAGTGATACTGAGCATCTTTTCATGTGTCTCTGGATCCTCTGTATGTCCTCCTTGGAGAAGTGTCTGCCCAAGTCCTTTGCCCATTTTTTAATTGGGTTGCTTGTCTTCTTAGAGTGGAGTCATGTAAGTTCTTTGTATATTTTGGGAACTGGAGAGCATTATGCTAAGCGAAATAAGCCAGGCAATGAAAGACAAATACCACATGATCTCACCTTTAACAGGAACCTAATCAACAAAACAAACAAACAAGCAAAATATAATCAAAGACATTGAAATTGAGAACAGGCTGACAGTTATCAGAGGGGAGAGGGGAGGGAATTTCAGGGGAAAAGGGGAAGGGATTAGAGCAACAAGTATAAAAGACATGTGGACAGAAACTGGGGGGGTGGAAATGGGAGGGAGGTGGGGAGGGCTTGGGCAGTGGGCTGGGATGTGAGTAAAAGACAGAAAACTGTATAAGAACAACAATTAAAATAAAGAAAAGAAAGAATGTGCTTGGTTCTAGGGGCAGGGAAAGATGTGGAAGATGTTTTCTGTTTGATTTTTGGTTTTGTTTTTACTACTGCACTCATTCTGTTTTGTCATTAAAAAATTTTTACTGTTTCTCAAACTCATAAGGGCTCTCCTGCCCTAGGGACTGCTGGCTACCTGGAGTGCTCTGTCCCAAAATGATGGTTTGCTGTTTCACCTCATTCAAATTTTTGCTCATGTGTTTGTTACCTTCTAAATGAGGTAAGCTACTTCCCTGAACTACCCTCCTGAACTATTACTTGTTAAAATCACAGTCCTCCTTCATACACCCTGGTATGCCTTATCCTCCCCTCTGTTGATTTATTTTTCTTCATACTACTTATTCCTGCATACATTATTAAATTAATTAATTTATTGAATGGACACCCCCACCCTTACCAACAATTAATTGAGCTCAATTTTTTTTAAATTTTTTGTTTACTGATATTGTGTAAAGCCTGGCAACAAATGCTCAATAAATAATGATGAATAAATGAAGGTGAGAATGGAGGAAAATAACTGTATCATGAAGTATGAACTAACAGGAATCAGGAAGATGAATAATGAGTCCTGGGGCTGTGAGGAAAGGATGAATGAAATAAAACAGAAAGGTGTCAGGAAGGCATGACAGGGAAAGAAACTTCTGAATTGGACCACATAAGAGAAAGATTAGGGCTGGGTAGAATTTTACAAGTGTAGAAGCAATAGATTAATGGAAAGCCTAAGCAAAACTCACTGATGAATGGTTAGCTGGTATCTGGAGTTTGGATGTCTCTAAAGAATCAGATATATGGAGTTACATAGTAGGAAGGGCTAGAAAAGGTACATGCATCAGCCAGATTGTTCTCGGCTGTGAGGAAGGAAACCATGCATGAAATTATATTCTTAAGAACTCTGGCCTAATCACTTAGATATTTATTCCCCCTCACAACTGAATGTCCCTGGTGGGGAAAGCTCAGATTGAGGTGAGTCAGCAGCTCAGTGATATTATCAGAGTCCCAGGTTCTTTTCATCGCTCCCGTAGCTTTCAGTCTTTGCACAGGTTTCCTCCTGAGGCTAATTCAAAGATGACTGCTACAATTTCACTTTCAACATAAACACATTCAGGGCAAAAGGAATGTTCTTGTCTCTTCCTGTGTGTCTATTTTAGAAATGATGAATCTTTCTCAAGAGACACTTAACACACTTCCACTCACGTGTCACGCACCAGAGTTGGACTACTTGTCCATTTCTAATTAACATTAACTTAGCAAATACTTAGCGAGCCCATCTAATGTTGCCAGCACTATTCTAGGCATTTTAAAATATGACAGCATTAAACCAAATAAAAGCCTTGCATTTGCAGAGTTTATATTCTGGTTTGGGAAATTAAAAACACACAAATTATCAAAATGTATAGTGTCAGATTATGACAAGTTCTATGAATAAAAACACAATAGAGCAAGAGGAAAAGAACGTGTATATCACATGGGGAGGAATTTCAGGTTGGGCAGGCAAAGAAGAGTCTCTGAGGAAATGACTTTTATCACAGACTTGAGTGAACTGAGGGAAGGAGCCATGTGAATACCCAAGGAAAGCTCTTTCCATACAGAGAGAATAGCAAGTCTGGAGTCCTCAGCCAGAATGAGCTTGGCCTGGTGGAGAAACACTGTAGAAGTCAAGTGGCTGGCCTACAATAAGAAGTAGAGAGTACATAAGGAGCTGAGGTCAGAAAACTAGCGAGGGGGGCAGACTATGTAGGGTTGAATAAGCCTTGGTAAGGATCCTGGATTTTGCTTAGGAAGCATAGAATGATTTTAAAAAGAAGAGTGGTGTGATCTGATTTACTTTTTGAAAAAAATCACTCTACCTCCACAGAATAAATTGTAGGGGGCAAGTGCAGAAACAGAGATGAAAGGCTAAAGCAGAGGGACCAGTAAAAGAACAGTGTGGCTTGGAGAAGGATGCTGATGAAGCTAAGTGGTTGGATTGAGAACATATAGTGAAGGGAATGAAAGAACTGGCTCCTAAACTGATGTGGACCCCGGCTTGTTGGCTAGTTACCTTATACAGAAGACAAAGGAGCCAATGCTGCTAATCACATCACAGAAGAAGGATATTTGCAAATGCAAAGGGAAAAGTGGTTACACTCTATATGGGGAGGTTTTAGCACAGACTTTAGGAAGTTACAGTAGGCACTTGCTGCCTCAATTCAGGGCAAGGGAGTTTTAGCAAAAGCAAGTCTCAAAGTGTCCTAGGTACACTGCAGGCCCCATTCCCCATGGGAGAACCTATTTGTGGGAATGGGTCCTGTGCATCTTTGAGTGGGATCTGGGCCCACACCACATGGAATGGTCTCCTATACTAAACAGAGTGGACAAAGCCTAATTGTTTAAACTGATCTTCTGGGAAAAGTCAAGCATAATGTCCACTGCAGATTATATTAATATCAGATTATAAAGGAACTTTAGTTATGTACATTTCAACAAAAGTTTTGTTTAATAGCTAGTATACATGTAGCAGATTGGTTTGTCTGACAGGCAGACACTGAGGTAGTGTTAGGGTGCAGGATATTTAGGGCACCCCACGGTCTCTATACCTGTGGAAGGTGGAACTTCAGCTTTATCTTTCATAGGCTTTTCCAGTGCTCCCTCAGACTGCAGCTTCTGAGTAGTCTGGTATATAAACTAACTAGTAGTTCCCATGGTCATTTTGATGGGAGAGACCTGGTTCTTCTTGCTGACGCATGTAAAAAATTACATATCAGCAAATCTAGTAGTATGTAATCAGTTTATTAGTGGCCCGTTCCCACGGAAGAGAACAGGACTGAGTAGAGTAGGGGTGAAAGGCAAAGTTTCAGGGCAAAGCAGGGTGACAAAAGCAAGAGCAGCTGAAGATCAGGGTGGCAAGCCCATGAGCAGCCTAAGGCCTGGTGGCCAGAGCTCTGTGGCCCGAGAGCCAAGAACACCCCGAGCCCTCTGAGCCGGAGAGAGAGAGAGAGAGAGAGAGAGAGAGAGAGAGAGAGAGAGAGAGAGAGAGAGAGAGAGAGAGAGAGGGAGGGAGAGGGAGAGACCTTTGTTCTGAGGACTTAGATAGTTGGTGGGATAGGAGGGAAAAAAATTACACATTGATTAACAGATGAATGCGGTAGCCAGCTTTGACTACCCCAACTTAGGTATGTGTGGGGGTCTGTTAGCCCAAGTCCTTATCTTGCTCCAGACCCCATTTGTTCATTTTGTTGTAAAACAAACACATGACAGAAGGTAGTTAATTAAAATTGGGGCACTTTCCGAAGTTATTTATGAGCTCTTTCTGTAAGCATCAGGGACTCCCTTGTAAAACAGATAGTGACCAGAGGTAGGCAATTTACCAAAGTTGTTTTATGGGCTCTTTCTTTGGACACCAGGGACCCTCTCCCACATTCAGGCCTTGGAATGAAAGCACAGTTTCAATGTTTCTTTCCCAGATAGTGGAAATGCTACATAGAATTCCAAGGACTTCCCTTCTTTCTTGCTAACATAGTGTTTCTTGTGATATTGGAACACCTGGCAATATTATGAGACCAGGCTCAGGACTGCTGAGTTAGCATGTGAGACATGTCTCCCTCCTCCTCCCTGCCTCAGTTTACTATTTATTCTACCTAATTGGTAAAAGGCCTTTCCTGGCAACCAGGGTGCTAAATGCTGGCCAGTAACAGAATTGCAGTTTCAGAGTTCTTCCTATGCTGTCTCCTGCCTCAGTCATAGGTCCATTCCCACTTCTTTGATGTAAAGTGTGTCATGCTGTTTTATTGAATGGATATGGGGACTTGTGATTATTTATCAAATGCTCTATGAACTTTTGACTGAGGCTCTGTAGGCAAAAAAGGAAAATCCATACTCAGAGTGTCTACTTCCATTGGAAGGAGTAACTTGCCCTTCCAGAGTAAAGTAATTAAATATCGAATATCAAAATCAATTTGCCTCCAAGTGGCTAGATGGTCTCCTCAAGGCGTGGTTTCACATCAGGCATTCAGCATCAATCTGTATTGCTAGCAGACTGGGTATTCAGCGACAGTGTTTGCTGGATCAGCATCAGTGAGTTGCAGCCGATACTGTGGGGCCTAGCATGGTCTCCATCACTGCTCTCATGGCCAAAGCCAGAGGGGGCATTGTGTCAGAAGTTTTGGCCTGGTAGCCAAAACTGAGTGCTACTAGCTCATCAGGTTACCTTCTCTTTGTTGTGCTGGTTCAATACTGGTTGCTCTCTGGAGGGCATTAACAGGCAATGAAGAAACCTTTAAACTTTGTGTCTATTATCATATGTTTATCACTTGTCTTTACCCCTGACCCCCTTGTCCCTAATCATTCAATCTTATGCCTTCCATGTTGTAACCAGCAACACAAACCATGGGCCAATTATAGTACAATCCAGGGACTTTCAACCAGTGTGCTGCAAGTATTTTTAACATGCACTACTTGACTAATTTAATCAAGGGCATTGACCTCTTTTCCCTTAGACTGTCAAATTAAAAAATGACAACAGTCAACACAACAACAGCTTTTCAGTGTGAATGAACCAAAATTACACCTATTTTTGTCAGATCAGCAAAAATATGGTATATATTTTTAGTGTGTTGCAGAATTTTAGTAAATAGTTTACGTGTGTCATGAAATGAAGAAGGTTGAAAATTGCTCGTCTAATCTCAGGACAGTTCTCTTTTCGCACAAAATAAATGACTAGATGCACCATGCCAAACTCTGCTAACCAGAAAGGTTTCCCCATACTTCTATCTATTGAAGCCACTGTTGAATATCATCCATGTTTAGCTTGTACTCACTTACTGAGACTATCAATCAATAGATGAAGCTGGGGAGGTTTTTTTCCATCATCATATGGTGATAAAGGATCCCTCCAAGGACCATATACATAAGCTGAGGAAGAGCTATGAGTACAGCATTGGTAAATGAAATAATAATCTGGGCTACCTGCTCATAGAATGTGCTCGTGGTCTATTCTTGTTTATACTTGATGTTGCATAGTTACATCACTTCCATTCTTGCAATGAATGGACTATTGCTGGGTCTGCCTAAAGTGGTAGGTCTGACATAGTCCAGCTGATGATTACCTGTTACCTTATGGTCAGGTCTTCCATCTTTACACAAACCCAGTAACATGCTAGGGATTGATTTCAAGTGGTATATAATTCTCCACTGTAGATTGCATGACCTTGCTTCAGAATCCAAGAGGTGTCTGTTATGATTCTCCCATTAGGGCTTGCCATAAACTACACAGTATCTTTTCCCATCACTGATATCTCTAATACCATAATGTCTGTTAGGTCATGTGGTAACTCAAAACTGGCAGCCTAAAAGTTGTTCTGCTTCTTTCTTTGTGGTAGAAAGTCAAGATGTAATAGTCCTGCATCATAAACTTTCCCATATCAAACTTTATCTTCTGCCCCCCTTGATCAAACAACCCCAAAACTCTAGTCCCACATGTATGATACAGCTACTGCTAGGTCTTAGGGTTATTTTAGAATACAGTTTCTTTCCTCTTTTATCAGGCCCAGCAGGTCTCTTGCTGGGATATTTTGATATCTAACACTGGGAATAGGTTTAGTGGCTAAGAGGGAAGATGTGGGCATAGTTGGGGAGGGGTGTGCAAAATACTTTTGTGGAAGAGACTCTGCATTATCTTCAAGGGGGTAAGGAGATTTAGCTTTTGATGGGGAGGTATGAAATGTTCCTGGGGACTCAGAGATATTGGAGGAAAGCTAGAGTTGTAATATTTAGTCATGGCATCAATCCAAATTTCTCTGATCCATATATTGTGATCCCATTCTTACCCACGAGGCTCCTGACTTTCATAGCAGACCTGCTCTGTTTGGGAGTTTAAACTTTCTTGTAGCTTGGTTACTCTATTCAATTAGTTCTCTAGCCTGGTCCTCGAATATTCTCTCCTTTCCTTCTACAGGAATTGAGAACTTCTTTATATACTACCAAAGAAGCCCTCTGACTTTTTATTAGCTCTTAATTAGTGATTAATCACTCTCAGTTCATTGTTTTCATTTTACAGAAGATCAATTAAGCTTAGCAAGAGACACAGTTCCATTGACCTTATAATGAATTACTTCATCCATATTTCTCAAACTAGCAACACAGTGGTAGTGTATTCTTGTTCACCACTAAACTAGAATACCATTCCAATTCACACAAGTGGAGGTTTTGACCACTAGACTACAGGTTTGTGCCAGAAGCTATCCGTGCCCCCCAAATATCATTACTGGGGTTCCATTGCTAGTAGAGTGGTGAGTGTGATTAACGATGCACTTTTCAAACTTCTATTTATCTCCTCCTTCCCTGGACCACTCTGGTACTAATTGTTTTAGGTTGAGTTCTCCAGTTATTAGATTCTAGAGGTGGAGTGTTTCATGCCAATCATTAGGCAGTGTCTTGATAGCAACACCTGGGGAAGGGAGGGCAAGAAAGAAGAATCAGGTTAAGAGAAAAGTCAAGAAGCATTGAATGCTCAACAGCAGCCTTGGCAAACCTTGCAGGAAGCTCTAAAGCTAGACAGGCCTTTAGAGTTGTCCCAGTTTGAAGCAAGATGTCCAGGCCTTTATGCCTTTTTATTGAATATTCATTTAGTGAGGAACCTCGGCCAAAGTATTTTTCCATTGCTGAAGTAGTCCCTGAAAGAGCTAAGAGATGAACACTGTGTTCCTCTCTTTCTCCAACACATGTCCTTCAAATGAGGTATAAAGCTCTGCCTGCTGGGTACACAAAGATGAATAAGAAATGCCATAATTTTTGGAAGAAAGGTACACATCATTTTGCCACATCCCAGTAATGATTAAGATAACATGCAGTGAGGGATCATTCTGAGCTAAGTATTGAGGAATGAGAAGATATTATTCACAAAGAAAGGGAAGAATATTTTAGACAAAAGATCATCATGGAAAACAGAGACATGGCAAAAACCCTCAGGTAGCTCCAGTTGTGGACAGTTTTGCATGGACTTTAACCTCACTACTCAGTAGGTATTGGCAGTCACTGAAGGATTAGCTTAAACTGGTAGTATGTGGTGGGGTAGGTGAAGTTTGCATTTTAAAGAGACCTGGTGGGCAGTCTAAAGGATGGATTATAATGCTTACAATGAACATGAGGTGTATGCACCTCATGACCTTGCTTGACAAACAAAGCCACTGCAGGTTTCTAAAGAGGAAACTGACTAAAATCTTTTCTGTGTTTTGGTGGAAAATGAAATGTATTGGTGGCAAGTGGATCATGGGACAAGAAAGTAGATGTGGGGAAATCAATTAGAAAGCTATTAAAATAGTATATGTAGAATTTTTATCAGATAATCTGTTGCTAAAGAAGAAACTCCTATAATGCAGATTGGCAGATGGTCTAAATACATTTGCTTCTCTAAACTCAAATTAATTTATTTCAAATCACTGGTCTCCTTTCCATTTTTTTTTTCTTAGTTGAGGCTTGCTTGTTAAATGAACTATTCTTTATCTCAATATGTGTTTTTTCATACTCTTTACATGGCACACTCTAGCAGTTAGGATCTTACTCTTCATCTCACACCACTGATACTACAGGGCAAATCTGGAAAAACAATACAAGGAACCAAATATACAACATATGGCTCTATCTTAGTTTAGTGGGAAAAAAAACCCTGTAAACCAGACATGATGCAATAAGAAATCAAGAAGTATAGAATTGAATGGTGAACTGCAATGGCATTCTAGTTTAAGACCTCTGTTGAATGAGGAAGATTGAATTTCATGTACTTGACCTTTAGACAAAGGATATGGAGGGGTCATGACATGTGTCTATGTACTGTCTCTGGTTTCTTCCTGGTGGATAACAAAACGCAGTTTTAAGGGAGCAAGTGACAAGAGACTATCTAGCCCTGGCTGGTGTGGTTCAGTGGATTGAATGCTGGCCTGTGAATCCAAAGGTCACCGGTTTGATTCCCAGTCAGGGCACATGCCTGGGTTGTGGGCCAGGTCCCCAGTTAGGGTGTGTGAGAGGCAACGGATTGATATATCTCTCACACATTGATGTTTCCCTCTCTTTCTCCCTCCCTTACCCTCTCTAAAAATAAATTAAAAAATATTTTTAAAAATAAGAGAGAATATCTAAAGGATTAGTCACCTTGAGTTTAGCTAGTTTATTCAAAGTTGAGGAAGGAAGGGTATGATGTTATCTTAAATCCTAAAGGGACAAGCAAGCTAATCTCTCTTCCTGTGAAGAGGAAGGTTTAAGGAGAGTCTATAATTCCTGACCAGGTCATGAAAGATCTGGAAAGGTAGAGTTAGATTGCTGATGGACTCCTCAGAAAAAACCCATTTGTTACAAGGAGCCATTTGTTACATGCACGACAGCTCAGGCAGACAGAACTGTCTTGGAGAAGATCATCCCAGGAGCCAGAAGCAAGGACAGAAAAGAACTAAAATATTCCCCTTCTGGGAATCACCAGTTAAGATGGACATCTTGAAATTGGTCAACCAAATCTCTTATCTCAGTGGTGAGAAGAGACTTTACACTCCTATTATGAGCATTCATCAGAATGCAGGGCAGGTGGTGCTATTGCCAGCAGTAAAACAGGGGTCTGCAGAAGCTCTGACTCTAGTCACTGAGGGAAGGCCTTGGCAGGGTGAGAACACTGATGAATCTCTGAATATCGCTAAGAATGAGAGTAACCTGGTGGAGAAGAGCCAAGAAAGAATCAAATGAGTCTTTGAAATATATTAAAAAGAAGTCGAATTTTTAAAATTAAAACTGGTTCAGAGTACATGTCCTGTTACATAATGATATGCGGGTACTGTAAGCGGAAAGCCATAAAGAACTCATTATAGAGACCAACGCTTTCCTCCTTCTTCAGATAGGAGGTCTCTGCTTCTCTACCCCACACTGGCTTTCTCGTTAGTTTGTGCTCCCTCATAACGTCAGTTAGGGAGTCCTTGGGTCTTTTCTCTACATCATAACTTTTCGCCTTGAATTTCCACTGCTAATTAGAAGACATTTTACATGTGCCTTATTCCAAATCTAAGTTCATAGAAATAAGAATTGGACAGACCTGAGTCATCCTTTTAAGTCAGGCCACAGAGGTCATTGTTGCCTGACCAGCCTATAGTCAAGGAACCCTTTGTTCATGCGTGACAGTTCAGGGAGCCAGGGCTGTCAGAGGCTGTTTTTTCAGAAGTGGGAGCAGGGGCGGGGGAGAGGAGGTTAGGGGAAAGCAACAGGGGAAAATTGGGACAACTGTAATAGAGTAACAATAAAAAATAAATTATAAATAAATAGATAGATAGACAAATAAATAAACAAATAAAATATGACTATAAAAAAAGAAGCGAGTGCAAGCCAAGAAGGTGTGTCAGCCAGTATTCCTGTAGCACACTGGCTGGAGTTTTCATACACAGTTTACCCCACCTCCTCATCCACAGCTTTATTTTCTGCAGTTTCAGTTATCTAGGTCCACACATCATCACAAGAAGAAGGGTGAGTGTAGTGCAATAACATATTTGGAGAGAGAAAGAGAGAGAGATCACATTCACATAACTTTTATTACAGTGTATTGTTATAATTGTATTTTATTATCAGTTATTAATTTCTTATTGAATCTATAATTTAAACTTTATCAACAGGATCCATGTATAGGAAAAAACATAATATATATAAGGTTCTGTGCTGCCTGCAGTTTTAGGCATCCACTGTGGGTCCTGAGACACATCCCCTGCAGATTGGGGCGCTACTCTGATGCACTCAAAACACTTTGATAGTAAACTCAGGTCATATATAGCTCCTGTTGTTCATACACTGGACATCGCAGGTAGAAAAGCCCATTGGCTAGATCTGCTCTCTACTCCCAAAGATCTTCCTCACCTTTTCTGGAACTCCTTCTAGAATAAGTCATCTGATTAAAGCTACCTGGAAGCCCCACAACTGCAAGCTATCAAGTAATTCTCTTTAGGAAGATTGAACTTTCACTGTCCTCCCATGGGAGTAGAGGAGGCAATTTTACTGCTAATAATGAGTGGGGTTCAAGTTCAAATGGATAGGCAGAATCCATCTTATCATACAAAAAGAGCCACTATGAAAGAAAAAAAGAGGAGGCTAATTTCATGTGGATGGATAAAAAAGACATATGAATAAAATGTAAAAAAAAAAAAAAAAAAAAGGTCTGGAAAGAAAGAAAGAGAAAGGAGGAAAACCTGAATGTCAGGAGCCCCATGCTTGGAACAAACATGAGTGAAGGTGAGACCTGGATGGTATACAGAATTAAAAATTGTCTGCTACCAGGAGCTGTGTGGGAGCAAAATCCTCATTAGAGGACTGTCTAATGGAATGTCAAATGCAGCATCACCTAGTTTTCAATATTTTCAAACTTTGAACCACTTGCATCCAATGATTTATCTGGCATAATGCCAAACCCATGCCCCCTCTGAGATCTCCCATGGAATGCCTCCTCACAATATCTCTTTAGCTCTCAAAGCAATGCCTGGGACATAAGTGTTGAAATCTGGTTTCACAAACTGATGTCAACAGGGACATCCAGGCCATAAGTAGATGGTTGAAAGAAACTTCTGCAGAAGTGTTTGAAGGATGCAATAAAATACTACGGCATCCTCGCTGATAAACTAAAAAACTGACTCCTGTGCTATACTTAAGACAAACACTTTTTTCTTATAGTGACTCACTGAGTATTATTTGCAGCCAAAGTAGTTGGATATAAGTAGACCTCGTATGACTTATATTACAAATATAAGGCATATGCTTTTCCTTCATAGTAAAAAAGTATGTAATGTTGAACAGTTTACCTAAAAGTTGTCAAGCTATTTATACTTCAGTGAATAAATATGGATTCACTCTTAAAACCAGAGAGCAAATGTACAGTGATAAATACCTTCAGTTGCTATAACCAAGTGAATCTACCATGAAGGTCTTCTTGTTCACCACAGCATTTTGTGGTATATTTATTCTAAGCAGAACAACACTGTGAAAATGGAAGAGTGTAAGCTCATTTTTATTGGTGATAATCTGGCTGACTGATACAAAATCAAGGCACTTTATACCATCTACTAGATTTCTAGTCTGTGAGAGTCAATCACTTATGAATGATATCTTGGAGACATATTGTCAGAGAATGATAAATAGTGCCTTCATAGGGCATTCCTGAAATTTGCCTAGAGTATAGAGACTAAAAATGACTCCCAATAACTTACACCTATTTTAATGTTTATATTTTACATTAGTAGTGCAAAGAGAGACTCTGGGAGCTTCAACCAATGAAATATCAAACTGCAAATAAAGAAACCATTGAATTTGTGGATCAGCCACCAAAGCAGACCATAGCATTCCTCAAAGCAACACAACATTAAACCCTGAGAAAGATTCAGGAAAAATAGTATTGATGTTAAAGTAGAGCGTCATTGGTAAGCAAAAAATAGCCAAGCCAGGGAATGTTTCCCCAAGTCTGTATTGAAGAGCTGGAGATACATTTCGTGTTTGAGAAGAGAAACTTATGGGATTGCCTATGTTAAATCTCTGACATAAAGTTCTGTCTAAATCCTAATTAGTAGAGAATGCAATCCCTATCTCCTAGGGCAGGCAAGGAAGCTCAGCAAAAGAAAGTGAGAAAGTTCCTGTGCTGGTGGTTCTTTATGTCAGTGAGCATCAGCATCACTGGCAGGGCTTGTTAAGAAACAGATTGTTGGAACCCCACCTTTAGAGTTTCCCATTCAGTAGGTCTGGAATGGGGCCCTAGAATTTGCATTTGTAAGTGCCCAGAATGCTGGTGATGCTGATCTGGGAAACCATATTTTGCAAACCATTGTCTTGCATTATCTTGGACTTAACTATTTTTTAAAATAAACTTTGGGAACAAGAATGTGGCAGTGGCATATGAATTAGAAAGGAAAAGAGAACAGAATGTTGATGACTGATTCTTCTCTTATCCATCTCAAACCTTATAACAAAGGAAGTGAACCTTTACTTATTTTTAGGTTCTTTACACACATTATCTCATTTAATAGGCACAGTATTCTTGAGCTAACATTATTCAGTAACCTAATAATATATAATTAATAAAATATATAAATTCCAAGCATCCTGTGGCTCCTTTTTTTATCATTTTTTCATTTAAAGAAACATTAGTTTGATATCTAAAATAATTGGGGGGAAATTAAATCTCTATACCAGATATATTTTTCAGAACACCAAAGATTAAAAAAAAAAAAAAAAAAAAACACTTGTAGAGCATACCAAAAATCTTTTCTTTTCATCTCTTTTCCTTTCAGTGTCTCCCAGCAGCATATATACCATAGGAAGATTCTTCCTTGGTGCCATGAAAGATTTGGTGCCACAAGAACTCCTGGAACTAGACCAAAAGAGCTTGTGTCAGCCTCATTAATGAGAACCTGAGGAAAATGGCTGGGTTCCTCTTTATGGCTTAAAATAGGAGTTTGAGCTATACTCACCAGAAAAAAAATTCCAGTGAATTGAGTGAGTTTATTTCTGAGTCTTCAATTCTCATTTAGTCCAATTCAAGAATTGTGGTACAGTTGACCCTTAAACAACTGAGGGGTTAGACACAACCATCCCCCATGTGTTAAAATATTCACTATAATGTTTGATTCCCCTAAAATGTAACCACCTATTTAAAAATTTGGAGCTACTCTAATAATTTATCTTTTGAAGTGGTTTTAGTGGGATATCACCTCTGGTTAAAAGGTTATCATGTGAGTGAATGCTGCCCAATTCTGGACTGCACAGATCTCCTTCCCCCTGGAACTTTCCATCTGGAGGCAGGGGAAAGTTTGCATCTCTCTGTCAGGATTGCCAGTGTCCTTCTTGCTGAAATGAGAGAGACAGCATGTTAATGAAGCAAAGAAGAGACAAGCAAAGCTGGGAGACAGACGGAAATAGAGATTCTTAATGAAAAGAAGAACAAAGCACCCTTAGAAGCAAAAAAAAAAAAGTGGGCCATACTGCCTGTACTTGAATTCCAAAATGTCCACACATCTTCGGTAAGCTACTTGACTTCTTCAAATTTCATGTTACTTTCCTCTAAAAGAGGTGTTTCCTAGGGTTGTTGTGAGGACTGAGTAAGTTGATTATCTATCATCTATCTATCTATCTATCTATCTATCGCTTTTCCTTAATACCTATCCCATGTTCCCCAGCCTGCATTTATATATATAAATATATATATACACATATATGCATGTATATACATATATACACATATACATATACATACATATACATACACATACATATACACATATACATACATACATATACATATACATACATACACACACACACACACACATATATATATATACACACACACACACACACACACACACACACACACAGTGGTACTTTAGTACTCACTATTAATTCTTTCCAGGGCTCATAAAGAGTGTCAAAACTGATGAGTACCGAACTGTTCACTAACTAGGGTGAAAATGACTTATGACCTCTGTTCCATCACGTGAGAGGGGCACTGAGTGGAGAGCAAGCACTGAGTGTTGAAACATTTTTCTCATCAAAACGCAGCAAGTACCAGGTTTGACAAGTTCTTAAGCTGACTCGTACCGAGGTATTACTGTTTTGTAGAAAGTGCTTAGGACAGTGTAAATGTTGCATATATGTTGAATATTTTTATGATATGTTTAGTCCCCAATTCTACCCTGTAAAATAAATAAATAGGTCAACATAGCTTATACCTGTTATTATAATTACATTTAAAAATCATCAGCCTCACATTTTTTGTTAAAGACAGAGGTCCAGATGACTTAGTATGATTTCTTCCAGATTGATAGGGTTAAGGCAGGTACTTACTTGACTTAAAAGCTGGCAGAAAAGAGGAAGGAGAGAATTAAAAATGGAAGCACAGTCAAGTTTTAAAAAATGATTTTCTTAATTTTTAGAAGTACACAATATGGAGAAAATTGAAAGGTCTGAAATCTGTATGAGACTACTAGAAAGAGCAATGTAAGAAAAATGTTCTGCAAGGAAATGGAAGTGTAGATTACTTTTACAGGTGGAATGGTTATTTTCCTTTTTCTTAATAGAATATTGTGGGTTTTGCAAATAAGGATAAGTTAAGTACTGGCTGCTGGGACCTCAGTTGTTAGAGACACAAGAACATTTTATAATTCGTTCCTTTTTTTTGCTATTAATTACTTTCCAACAAGCCTAGTTTTATAGAGTGATTTCAATATTCTCATCCTAGTGAATGGTGTGAAGTATTTAAAAAATCAAACAAATAAATAGAACTTCTATGAAACCACAGCTATTCTCAGGATAAAAGCTATCCAACGAATCAAATTGAGACCAAAATTCACTTATCTTAATAAAATGATATTATCATAATAAGTTTATGTTGTCTTCCCCTTTTTGTAATCTGACTTAAAATGCCATATGCGTGGAGAGCTGAAAATGGGCGTCTGTGCTGGTGTGAGGCTTACAGATCTTCAGCAGAGAAGATTAAAATATGGCAAGAAATCTTTTTGGATTCTTCAATATCAAATGTCCTTTCTGCCAAAAAGCAGTGAGTTAGTTATCTTTACAGGAATTCCTCTTGTGAATCTGGAAAAAGGGTGAAAAACATACAGATATATGTTAATGCAAAGACATGAAAAGGGGGGATAAAGATATGTGCCTAGATGCTGTTTGACTCCAGTCTTTTCACTTCTTCATGCTTATCATCTCTCCTCTCTGCTCCCAGTGTAGGGTTAGTTCTCCACTTCCTGTGAATCTAGTTCAGCCCTGCCCCCAGGACTGGTTGAGCTCCAGGCTCCTGCTCTCAGTAGACATTATTTGGCATGAAGAGCACTCTTGCCTCTGGGCCCTGTATCTACTGATGGAGCTGTGCTCAATAATGTAGTCACTTTCTCTGGACCTGAGTCCTGAATTTTCTTTTCCTGGTCCCTATTGCATGTTCCCCAGCCCATATTTCAGACCCTATGCTGAGTCTTTCCAGATCCTCACGCAGTTTCTAAAGAAGAGTCTATTTTTCTCTCTTAAACCTCCTTCTTTGTATTGATAGACTAGAACACTCCTCTTACCCCCTGGAAAGTTCTCAAACTCTTTGCCTTCATAGACTGCACTCTTTATTTATAACCCTTTCTGCTTGCACTCTGATCATGTGTTGGAATCTTCTGATGTGAACTCTTTTCCAGTCTCACTGTCCTGTAATTTTGTATAGCAGCATCCCAAGTCTTAGTGTGGATTGCTTCTGATGAGTGTCACGAGTCTCACTTCTACAAAATAAACCTAAATGCAAACTATAAGGATTGAAAGAATCATGAGATTGAGGACTTGCAGTAGTAACCCTGTGCAGATGGAAAATGGCAAGTATGAACAATTCACTGGAGAGTTAATAAGACGTGAATAAAAACTGACCTTGGCCAGGCAGTGCCAAAGGTCAGCTGAAAATGGAAAGCAAGAATCTGTTCAGTGCCTCAAGGTTTTGTATCTTCTCAAAGTATTACTTTTCGGGCTTGTTAGGGAAGCTCAGACAGTGGTTACCAGGAAGGAATTCTGATTTCAGACTGACACAGATAGCTTGAAATATTTTAGGGAATGGGAGCAGTGATTGTGTAGTGTTAAAGTAATTGAACCAAACATTTAGAAGAAGAAAAGGGAACACTGCTGCAGAAACTTGTGTGGTTTTACAATTCTAAATGTTTTAATTATATTTTTTGTGTATTAGGTGACAGCACAGCTGAGTGAGGGTGTTAAATTGAAAGTAATCTCCAGTAGAAGAGAGAAGGTGCTGAGATGCAGATTTCAGTGAAGATATAACTCCTTCCGATGGTTACTTCCAGTATGGAGAGCCATTATGAGGCAGGTCTATGGGGGTTACATAGTCTGAAAGAACTTGGGTGCTAAAGCAGATAAAATTGATGCAATGAGCAGGCTGAAGTAGAAACGAGTAAGTGAGGGGATGATGCCAAGAGAAATGTTACAGAAAACTGGGATGAACTTGATATGATATGTATATTTACAGTGTTAATATAAAATATACTTTAACATGGCACTTCAAATGTCTTTAAAAATGGCAATATGAAACAAGATGGTTGGCCTACTAGTCTTTCTGGTCTGGCATTAAAGAAAAAATAAGGGCAAAAAAGAATAGAAAAATTAATCTACATGCAATTAGATAAGAGTGAGAAAGGGAAAGAGTTAAAAAAAGTTTTGGGAGAAGTGAGTTTTTGTTTTTTTCTGATAAAGGAACAGAAAGAATAGAAATGAGGTGAGATGAATCATGGTAGAATGAATAGTTTCAGTAGAAAGCTTATCTTGGTAACAGAAATGACAAAAGAATCGAGGTGGACACACAGTATGGGACAATAGAAGCAATTATTACAGTTGACTGGAAAAACTTTTGCATAGAGCAAAAGATGGGAAGGTTTAAATAATGGCAAGAAAAAAGAAGGAGAGTTTCTATTAAAGTCTGAAGTTGTGACCTTTTCTAATGTAGAAGAAATCAAAATTTCTTCAGTGTTCAACAATATTTTAATTTTTTTTGAAAGTTTATTTCCTGAATCATCAAATTTATTTTTTTATTTTATTAATGTTTTTCAGTTACTTGCCACTCTCCCCTGCCCTACCCAACCTCACCTCCCACATTCAATCCTCCCCCACACCTCTGTTGTCTTTGTCCTTGTGTCCTTTATACACGTCCCTTGATTTGACTTTTACTTAATTTCACCAATTTTGCTGCAACAACAGCAAAGACTGTATTGGAATTTTTTTTGAAAATACCAACTATCTTAAGTAGTTTAGTTATTTTTAATACACATTTGCCTTAGATCTTCAAAGTATTGCTTAGGAGTAGAGCCTGTAAGTTTACATGGGCTCTGATATGAGGTTATTATATATATATAGTGGATCACATATAAATTTTTAAAAGAACAAAAATGAAATGTAACTTTAATAGCTTGAAGCTCAGAAAAGTTCTGTTGTCTTGGCTGTGTCTTCATTAACATAGCACTCTTTTATCAGTTCAGAGAATTCAATTAATAGGCAGCCAGTTGGCTTTAAGAGCAAACTCACTGAGTAATAATTAGGAATTCAATTTGTGCTTCTGAAACCATGTATTAAATCATGTCCCAAAGGAATCAGACCAAACACTGTTATTATTTTATAAAATCATATACATATAGTTGTTATTTAAAGTCAAACACATGATATGAGCAAAGTTTGTAATTTGACTGTGTATACATTATGAAGAGAATCTGGTTGGAAGACCGTGCTTTACGGACTTTTCCACAGTAGACAGACATTGATGAATAACCTATTCTGCACACTTGTCATGTCTGAGCAGGTTTATGTTGTACAGAATGAAAAAAATTACTGGTTGAACTTTGGTAAATTTCATGTACACCCAAGGTGAGTTTCATTTAAATTTACATTGATAATATTAACATAGATATGACTTCAAATGTACAAGTGTCCTAATACTTTTGCTAAAAACAAAACAGTAAACAAAATAGCCAGTTATTTCTCTGGTTGCTAAGCTTGATGCAATACCCTCAAAGGATCCTGCCCTGGCAGGCTCTCATGAGCACAGCAATTAAGTGGAAACTGTTAAGCCAACATCAGCCTAGGTTGGCCACTTGAACAACTCAGGGCTGAACATTTGCTTGGAGTATGGAAATCAGAACAGGGTCATGGGATGTCATATTTGGTCTGGAACTTGCAAGATGAACAAGATTTTTCTTGGAGTTTTGAGAAGCGGGTAGGTTTGGGGGCAGACATGGCAACACCAGAAAAGTCTCATAGATCTGAAAATAAATTGCTAGCTCTGGGACATGCTGAGTGCCCCAGTGTGAGCTTGGAGCCAAGGGTAGCAAGAATGAAATCACAGGGGGCTTTAACGTGATAAAAAGAAGGGGGCCCTGGAAATGTTAAACAAAGGGGCAAAAGATTAGAACCAAAACTTTAAAGATCAGTCTGGCAAGTGAATAGAAAGAACATTGATAAACTGAAAGGCAGGAAAGCCAGTTAGATCATTATTTTAACAATCCTGAAAAGAAAGTCTAGGCATCTGGACTAAGGCAAAAGGCAGAGAGAGCATCTTGAAAATTTAAGAGCCATTTCCACCATCCTTCAGACCCATTTTTGTCTTTCTCATTCTTTTTTGGGGGGAATGCATTTTTCATATATTTTTTCCATTCTGATTTCTAAATGAAAAAATTGTCCCTTGTTTTTCATTCTATAGCAACTGATACCGAGGATTCCACTGATAATTCAATGAAAGAGCACATTTGGGCATATATATCACATATATCATGACTACATATCATATGTATATATGTGCACATATTTCTATATTTTAACATGTTACTTTCACTTTACAGTGAAAGAATTCTCATTATAGAGTATTTAAGTTTTTTTAAAGGATATATCTTCCCCAAATCAACCCTATTCCAATTTCTCTCATGATTCATATCCAACTTACCAACTACCCACTTCTATATTTCCACTTAAATGTCTGTTGGCACATTAAACTCAGCTTGAATGAAATGAAACTTATTAGGTTGCATTTCCTATGGCTATGAATGGCTCACCCATTCTTCTAGTAACTCAGGTTGTAAAGCTTGTCTTCCAAAGTGTGCAAACTGCCTTCTTTTCCCTTCCTTCTGCTGCCACCCTTTTGTAGGCCTCAAACTCTCTCTCAGGAACTATATCCCAACCCACCGACCTGTTCCATGTGCTCCTCCAGCAGGTGCCGTAGGATGAGGCTTCCTGAAGCAGAGTGCCCCACATGTCATTCCTCTGCTCAACAACCTCTAACTGCATTTCAGATTGCAACCTGCGTTTCTAGTCGCATTTCCTCTTCTTAACTTCACTTAATCTATACTGCAAGCAAATTGGATACTTCCTTCTCTTAGTATGACCCATGTTTTCTTGATTTTGAACATGCTCTTCTCAAGTTTAGCTGAAAAATCATCACCTTCATGAAGCTTTTTTTCCGATACTCTTTTCCTCATTACTAAAGAGAGTCTCCATCGCCATTAAAGCTCCAGAGCACTTTAATCCCTTCTCTTCGTGTTTCTGTAATTTACATTATAATAATTGTCTTCTCATCAAATATTTACTAGGTTTTAAACTCCTTGTGGGCAAAGTTTGTGTTGTCCGTAATTGACCCTCGCACAGAGCCATGTGCCCAGAAGCCACTCAGTCAGTCAACATGAGATTGCCTTCACTGTGTTAGGCACACCCTCAAACCATGTATTTTCCTAGTGTGAGTGCAGCTGCTGCCTTTGGGTGCAACATTTATTCATGAACCTTTCTGCCTTTATATGGACGAAATTTATGTTTAGTCACTGCCATCATTCTGTTTGGACATGGAACTCACTTCTTGTTAGATTAGCCTTATTAATTGGGAGCTTATCTAACAGACAGTTTCTCCATAAAGCGCAGCCTTCTTGCACTTAGGAACACTACATAGCACTTCAACACTCTACTTGGGGCCATTTTAAGTAAAGAAGTCACCAATAGAAAACACAAAAATACAAAATACATGGCACTGAATAGACCTCCAAAGGGATACTTGTTTATAGTATAAGAGATAAAAAATACTGAGGAGGAATCACCTTATTTCAATTTCAGCCAGGAATGTTGTAGATTGAGTGACTTAAATTTTTCATCACTCTCCACATGTCCATGAATGACCACAAAAACACATGAGTATTGATTTTGTGATTACCAATAAATTTTAGAATGTAGGCAAATACGCAAATACAAAATCCACAAATAATGAAGATCAACTGTACTAAAGATGATTGTATCAGACCGTCAAAGATTAGGTAATGGTTCAGTTGTTTCTTAGTATGGTTGAAATAAACTTTAAATTTCTCACCATTCCTCAGCCTACATTTTATATTAGTGATGAGAAGCTGTTTATAGTCTTCTCATAGGTTTACTGATATAAGCCTCTCAATTTCTGATCGTTTAGAGGCCTGGGATGCTCTACTCCTGCACTTCTCATTACTTAATTCCCATTCAACCCCTGAAGCACAGGGTAGCATCAACTCCACCAGGAAGTCTATCAACGGACCTTTCTTTGAATGTGTGCATCCTTCTATTTTGGCACTTGGAATTTTCTGTCAACTCTACATTGTGAATTTCTTAATAAGACCTGTGTTTATCCAATTTTGCAGCATTAATATCTAACACAACTCCTGGTAAATTCCTCAAATATTGGGCTGAATTGAACTGAACTAGAATGAATTGTTAATTTTACAAAGGATGAGAATTATGAGAATTTAACTTGAATATGTAAAAAACATTTAAAAAATCTAGGAGTTATTTTTGTAAGTTTAAATGAAAAATGGTACAAAAAGAAACAAAAAAATCAATTGATTTAAGAAAGACGCTGTGTGCTCAAGTACCGAGTGGGGGAAATGACTTAAAACTTATTATGTAACACAGATAGAATGACTCAGCAGCTAAAGCAATTATTTAAAAAGCTAACATTATGCTGCAGTATATTAATAGGTGTATGACAAGCTTATCATGAATAGTAATCTTTCTCCCATATTTGGCAATAATCAAGCCTTTCCTTAAGCATTTATGAAAGTTGTAGAGAAACTGGAGCCCATTCAAAGAAGATCAACAAAAATGAAAATGAGACTATTAGAAAAGATGAAAGGGATTTAGGGACTCCAAGGAGATCAGAGAAAAATAAGGAGAATCATAAATTAGAACTTGTCATCAAGCCCAGTCCAATACTTGGCACAAGGCACAATAAATAACTCAATTAATTAAAGTACTGATGTTGAGGTTCAAAAGAGAGAGATTAGCAGTCCTGCATTAGTATAGTAGCCAACACTGCATGAAATAGATTAAAATTCTAGATATATATTAAAGGTTACTTGAAGGAGAATCTGATAGTGTCAAGTGATTAAACACTGGAACAAACTTCAGTGAGAGATCTTGAAGTATTCCTTATACTTATTTATGAGACTCATTTAGATGACAAAGTGCTTTGAATGACTGGTTAAGTCTGGCCTAGAAACACAGGCTGGACTACTTGCCCTTTTAAGCACTCTAACAGAATTATATTACTTACTGGTATAATCATTTTTTTCTGCTCAAGAAGTCTATTTCACCATCATGACTATTTTCATATTTCTCACTTTAATTCTTACATATATTTTCCTAGGGATGATGAAGGAAAATGTCTCCATCTATTCTGACCTGGTAACATATTTGAACCATGTCACAGAAAGAAAGAACACTTCATTTAGAAAATTGGCTACATCTCTTTCATGAATAATAACTGTAATAATTATTTTATAGTATTTATTAAGGACTTAAATATTCCATACACTAGAATGGGGATTTTATATGCTTTATCTCATTTACCCCTAACAAACATTTTCTGAGAAAGGTATATTATGATCTCTTTAATGGATGAGGAAAATTAATTGTTGCATAAATGATTCTAAGTCCCAGAAATTAAGAGGCAGAGTGGTGATTCAAACACAGATCATTCTGACTCTAGGTCACACATTCTTAACCATTATCATATTCTATTTTATCTTATTTGGTTCTATTTTCTTCATTCATTCATTTATTTTTTATTCAAAAATATTTTATTTACTGAAGCACCAATTTATTGTATGCCATTATTTTTGTTGATTTTGATGCATAGATTGGACCCTTAAGGTAAAATGAAGTCTGAAATGAAGATGTGTTTACAGGAATTTTATTGGGATCCACTCAAGATCAACATTTTGAAAGAAGTGAAAGAAGCAGAATTGTGCAGAGGGAAAAAGAGGAATTATAACAAGGTTGCAAAAAAAAAAAAAAAAAAAAAAAAAAAACCACCAAAATCTTAGCCTGACTCCTGGGATCTCTTACTAAATGGTCCTTCAGAGTTGTCTCAGATTGTGGGAAGGGGTCTGGGCCTTCATACTCTCATCCACCAATCACTGAGTGGAGGTTTTCCCCAGGGAAGACTGCCTTCATTCAAGGGCAATTACAGGATAGGAACTCAACTTTGGGCCAGTCCCAAGTGGGCTGTAACAGAGTAAAAAGACATTAAGAGTACCTATACTCAAGATGCTTATCTACTAGTGGAGAAATGGGATAAACTGTCAAAGCAATATATTTCTTGTGGGAAATGGTGCTTTATTATAAAGAAAAAGATAAATAAAGCAAGGGAGAGGGAGTTTGGAGGGGAAGCTTGAGTATGAGGCAATTTAGGTAAAGCTTCATTAAAAAGGTGACATTTGAGCAAGATTGGAAAGAGATGAGGAGACACATAGAGCCAGCTAGGGAAAGATAAGATAATTTTTGTTGAGAGAATAATCCCATGCAAAAGTTTCCAAGAAGGAGCATGGCAGCAATGTTTGAGGAACGCAAGACTAAGTGGAGGGGTGCAACTAGCCAGTATGGCTGGATGCAGCCTGCAAGGGACAGAATGTTAAGAGATCAAAGCCAGAGAAGTAATAGGAGATAAAAGCTCAGATAATACAGAGGTTCTATGACTGCTTAAGGCACAGGTGGCAAACGGAAGGCCTGAGGGCCAAATCTGGCCCTCAACCTTGTTTTATCCTGCCCATTATCTTGTTTCTACCTGGCCCTCACTTAACTGTTAAGGAGTAGTTACATTTATACAGTCCTAAAATTACATTGGGCCCTTTGAAGGCAACTGTGAGGCTGATGTGGCCCCTGGTGAAAATGAGTTTGACACCCTGTCTCAAGGACATTGGCATCTATTCTGAATGAGTTAGCACATTCTTTGAGGGTTTTGAGCAGAGGTATGAATGATCTGCTACATTTAAAAGATGTTTCCCTCTTACCCGGTAAGAACAAACTATAGGGAAACAAAGTCAAAAATAGGGTAGAGCTATTATAATCTCCCTGGGAAGAACTGGTGGTAAATTGTACCAGGGTAATAATAGAGGTGATGGAAAGTGATTGGATTTGGGAAGTGGAACCAAAGGAATTTGCTAATCAAGGCTCCCCAATTTACTTTGTGGACTTAAGCAAACCACTAATTTCTTAGAGCTTTGGTATACTTTTCTTAACATATGGGATAGTATATCTACTCTACTGAGTGAATTATGAGGATTAACTTAAGAATATGCATGTGATGTGCTTGGCATAGGGCCTAGAACACAATGGGTGCCCAAGGAATCCTACTTCTCCCTCCTTTTGCTTCCCACATTCATCATGTGTTTTTACTTTCATCATTTCATTTGATCTTAAAAAAATACTCTAATGCAAGCATTATTAACTTTGATTTTTAAGTAAAGACACATAATGTCATTAATTTAAGTGATTTATATGAAATTGTGGTAAAAGTTAGTGAAATATCTCTGGACTTAATTCTATTACAGTGCACCTTCAAATGTAGAGTGAGGCTTCCTATATGTTGATATTTGAATTCTTCCAGATAGCTCATAAGTCTTATGAAAAGCAAAGTGCATCCTTACTTTTTGATGAATTTTAAAAGCATGCTCTCCAAATTTTAAATTTTAAAGGTTTCTTTTAAAGAAACATATGCTACCCCAGCTGTCTATATCAAATAAAGGAGCCACTGACAAGAAAAAAAGAGTGAAATATAGCATTTCAGATACATTCAAAAAGATACACTTTTGAATACAACGAATGCAATTAAATCAAGTTTACATGCAAGTATAAAGGTTGCAGAAGAGGGAAACTCCCTGTAATACATGCAGAACCCCAGACTTTCAAGGACAGTAGTCTTTACAACACATAGATTATTAATAAATCAGAAAAATCACAGGTTATTAAACAGAAAACAAAATGCTGGCTGTTTCTTCTACCAATCTATTTATAGTCATATGTTTATGTATATTATTTTTAAGTAAGATTTCATTACAATAAGTTTTATATGCTGTTTTTCTGACTCATACCCACTATGTGAATAATTATACAGAAAAGTCAGTGTATGTCTCTACATGTTTTATTTTCTCATGGTCAGAACTAAAAGTATATTCATATGTTATGGCATTGTTGAAAATTTTTACTAAAAGTCACAATGGTCCAAATCAATAAAAATATAAATCATTTTTTAAAAAATAAAAAGCAGTAGGATTGCTAATAACTAAGTCTGTACTTATAAGGTGATCCAATAGCTTAAATATAACTATTTTTGATACAATCGACTAATAGCATATTCTATGTTACTGATTACATGATTTACTTTTCAAAATCAGTTTGGTTTTAGACACAGACTATTATAATCACACATGGTTCACAAGAGGCAATAGCAATAGGACTGCAGGGCCCAGAAGGAAAATGAGGGTTTCCCGCACTGCCTCCCTGCTCCAGATAACCTCCCTCTACCAGGGAAAGTCCAAATGTCCCTCAAATGAGCTTCACAGTCAGAATTATCTTGGGAGCTTGTTAAGCATGCATACTACTATCCCACTTGCAAACTCCACTAAGGCAGAATCTGTGAGGTGAGACTCAGAAATCTCAGTAAGTTCTCTGGATGATATTTTCACAGACTAAATTTTTAAAATCATAGATTCTAACTTCAGAAATAACATGAAAAAGTTGTTGAAACTTGCTGATCTTCAATTTCCTTATTTGTAAATTAGGAGTAATTACATTCACCTCATAAAATCATGGTGAAGGTGACATTGGCGGAAATGGGAAGCATGAAATGGTTAATACCATTTTTTTATCATTGCTGTTGACCCAGAGTCTGTGGTTTTTGAGGCTGTTTTAATGGAAAAACCCAGGGGTTGGAGGATAGTTTCAAAAAGCAAGTATAGTAATCGTGAAATTTAGACATATTACTGATTAAAATAAAGCCAGAAAGGGCTTGGCAGGGTAAGAGAAAAATGTGTTGGAGAGCCTGAGATCCTCAGAGGTCAAGAAAAGTGTGTGGTAAGCCAGTGTGAAGAGCTGGCAGGATGGAGACTGGAGAAGAGAGTATGTTCCCCTTCCTCAAATTTCTAGAATTGGAGTAAAACAGTTGGAAATATGATACTGTCAAAAATACATGACATCAACTACAAAAGTTGTGAAGTATAAGATAGGGGATAACTTGATATGGGACAATTTAAAACTCTCAAAGCAAAATCAAAACTTATTTCTGCTGCATCTAACAAATCTTTTCTTCTCTCCTAAAATGTTGTGTCAGTCTTTATGAGAATAAGGAGATAGAGAACAGAATAAAAAAAGAAAATGGCCAAAGAAAAGGGAGTTTAAATGTAAGATGTCACTAGTCTAGTGGTTCCTGGTTATGAGAAGACCAGGGATACAATGAAAAATCAAGTGCCTGAGGGAAATTTGAAGGCCAATGGGGTTAAGGTGAAACACCTGAGAAATATTAATTTGTCCTTTGAGTTTCCAACATAGCTGGGAGGATGGCAGTGGAGAGGAAGTTTGTGCTCTGGAGGCAATAAAATGATCGGTGGAAGATGGATAATGCACAGCAGTCTGGTAGATGAAAAAGAGATGGGTAGAAAGGCTAAGGTCATAGTCATGATGTGAACCTCACTTAAGTTTGAAAGAATAATGGTATATAAGTGGGCAACATGCAGAGCTGGATTATGCCTCCCAGTCTCATCCCGTTTCCTATGAACATGAGAGAATATGCAGTGTGTGCTCAGTCAGGGAGCTTCAGAGAGAACCAGATTTCATGAAGCCAGAGGCTCCGACTGGGAAAAGGTTGAGAATGCTGGGAAAGCTATTTCCTATGGTGAAACAGGCCCTGGTCCTGAGGGTGCTCCTTGTGCTCTCAGAAAGGGACTTACTCTCAGAAGAGGACTCCACACTTGGGGCTTTATGCACTGTGGACATCACCCTGAAATTCTTATTAATTTTATGTCTGAATTTGTGTTTTTTAAGTGACATCTGTTGGGACAATGGAGAATGTGCGTGGGCTGAGAACCTCGCCTCTCACCTCACTGTCTCCCTGGACAAGACCTCAGCCACCTCTGCCCCACACCCCACAGTGCCAGCAACTGCTGCTGTCCCCAGCAGAGCACTAGACAGAGGCTTGAGGGACTCAGGAATATAAGCCCCACACTGGGCTCCTGTGAGGTGCAGGGGCAGAACTCACCTCTCCCCTGAGGGAGGATGACATTAAATAAATGTTTAAATACCACTGTGATTGGTTTAGGCAGAGACCACAGAAGAAAGAAAAGTCTTCCCCCCTACCCTGTTTACACCAGGGAGCCCACACTTATATTTTGCACAGGGGCCCTACAAATTGTGTAGCTGGCCCTGACTGGGGGTTTCCACAGGTAACAGGGTTGGCACTGTAGGAGGAGAGCCATGGTGCGAAGAGCAGTTAGAGAGGGGGCGCCCAGTGAGACTGCGGGGGGAGGACGGATTGATTAACTGAGATAACGAGACAGGATGATGAACTTCGCACTTTGTGTAGTGGCCAATGAAGAGATTGCGAAAGCCATGGAAAGTACTCTGTCAAAGATCCAAATGGACTTTGGCAAAAGTTTTAGTGCAAGTACGCTGTTCCTTTACTTTATTGTTGATGGCCTCTGCTCAGGGTACCAAAAAGAAAGCAAGAGGTTCTTATAAAGTGGTTCAATAACTCCTTTCCCAGGGGCTATTTAGTCAGAGAAACTTCACTTTAATTTTGAAACTCCTTCTCTTGTTAAATACAGCGGTATGTTAATGTTATGTGTGTGCAGGTTGAAGGCCAAGGAAAGTCCATAGGGACAGAATTTGGGTCTTATTGTGAAGAGCTGGATACAGCCAACGCCTATCAAGCTTACACAGGAAAAAGAAACAGCTTTGAGTCGTGTCTTTTCAGTTACCCATTTATCATAATTAAAGTTCATTTCCTTCCTTTCTCTCTTTCTCTCTTTCTCTCTCTCTTTCTCTCTCTCTCTCTCTCTCTTTCTTTCTTTCTTTCTTTCTTTCTTTCTTTCTTTCTTTCTTTCTTTCTTTCTTTCTTTCTTTCTTTCTTTCTTTCTTTCTTTCTTTCTTTCTCTCTCCCTCTCTCCCTCTCTCCCTCTCTCCCTCTCTCTCTCTCTCTCCTTTCTTTCATTTACATGTAAAATGAGGATGATAGTAGTCCCTGCTTTCTGACTACCCCAGGTTGTAAAAGTGTCACAGTACATAATAAATATGAAATTCCTTGCAAAGAACTATGTAAACATTAATTGGTATTTTAATTCTATATCTGTTCACTTTGAAGGATTCTAGGATACTTCAACTTACTCCGATGGCATAGGAGACCAATGCTGGAGACTGTCAGTCCAGCATCTCTTGAAGGTTAAACATTAGGGTGGAATAATGAAAAACTTAAACACAAGCAAAACAAAACCAAAAAATGAAATTCCAAAACAGAAGAAAGCTAAGTTTATATATGCAAATGTCAAGTGTGAATCGTTGAGTATCTTAGATGGTAGATGTTAGGATAAGAAGATGGTGGGTAGAGAAAGAAAATGTCATATCTTTCTTAATTTTAGAATATTTTTCATCCATGTCACTCACCTACAACTAAGTATAGTCTAATCCCTTTTTCTACTATTGTCTCTTTCTCTTTTAAAATGTGTTGCGGGAGAATCTAAAATGTAAGTGGGCTTCACCCTAGTTACTCACCTTCCCTCATTTACCAATGAAATACCCACAAAAAAGCAACTGTGGACAATGTGGAAAAAAGAATTACTAATCTTAAAGAGATCGGTGAAGCATTTTATTAAATAATAATGTCAGGGTTTTATAAAAGGAACTATAGGCAGTCCAGAAACTGAAATTTGGGTAAAATGTTTGTCCCCTGCATAATTAACTAAAACCCCAGCTTAACTCAAACAAATGTTTTGAAACGCCTCTTCTCAAATATGTATTTACATTTTTAAAGTAGGTATCCATCTCTTCAATTTTGCAATATTTTGGAGACAGAATTTAAAATCATACTGTTTCCTCTCCCCAACAGGCCATCCCTCCTCACCCCCCCAAACCCCGACCCTGCCCCGCCATGAAAACAGTAACTAGAGTAAGGTGTGAATAAGTACTAGCTCAATTGGCTTACGTGGAGATGATGGCATCTCTTCTTTGAAAAGGTCGCCACCTAGGGGAAATTACAAGTCAAAGCAACATCTGCAATGCACCACCCATGTTGCATAATATTGTTCCTAATGATATACTTAAGAGGAAAAACATGTAAAACGTTCTCACATTTCAGTAAATGATGTGGGCCATCTAGGAAAAACATGGTAACTAGTGGGCTTAGGATGTGTGTTTGTGCATAATTTTTTTTATTCTAAGTATCATTAGAACTGCTTATAGCTTTTGTTTATGCATTAGGGCTTGACTTCTAATTTTTTCTTCCATGTCTAGAAATATCTTTAGAAAACACACATCCTGACACTTTATTACAGGGATAAAAATTACACTTTGAGTAAATTATTTCATTCAAAAATAATCAATAACTTTAATTAGTACCTTGAAAATATTTAAGAGACTAACACACAAAGAAATTTCTATGTACCATATTTTTCGGACTATAAGACGCAATCCCCCTACCCACCCCAAATTTGGGAGGAATAATGGTTGTTAAAGCTGTCGTTGAGTTCTGTTTATATTTACCTTGGTGAAATATTATGTTATTTATGTTATTAAATATTTTACCACATTTTTTGCTTCAAAATTTTTTTCCTATTTTGCTCCTCTAAAACCTAGGTGCATCTTATGCTCCAAAAAATCTATGTAAGTCTTAGAAATAAGGAGAAAAACATTGCTCCTAAAACTCTCCTTTTTTAAAAAATCTTTTAAAAAAATTCTTTTTTTAAAGATTTTATTTATTTTTAGAGAAAGGAGAAGTGAGGGAGAAAGAGAGAGAGCAACATCGATTGTTTGCTCCTTCATTTGCTTTTCGTACTGAACCCCCACCCCAGCCATGTGCCCTGATCTGGAATCTAAGAGGTGACCTTCCCTCTGCAGGAGGACACCCAACCAACTGAGCCACACTGGTCAAAGCTAAGCATTTCTAACTAGTTCCTTTTATCACAGCAAATGGAGTGGTAGATTATTTGGTTTGTTCAGGTAAAAATGTCTATTTTTCTTTGCTTAATTTCTTAGATATTTGATAGATGTCTTAGACAATCCTCACATTTTCTGAAAGCATATTTAACATAAAATATAATTCATGTAGTAACTTTTACATGTTATGTTAAAAATACAGGAACTTGAAAGAAAACACAAATATTTAAGGTAGGTTTAAATGAATGATAGAGCAGCTGTGAAAAATTTATATTCTATATTTAAAAGTTACTAACTTCAAAATTTAACTCTTTTAAAAAGTTCCTTTAAAATGATTTAAAATTAATCAAATGTTGTGAAGGTAGCAATTTTTGGTTATTTATATGCCTCTGGATTATGGCTTTTTAATGAATCAAGAATTATGGAGTAGGCTATAAACAGGTAGAAAACAAGTTCATGGATTATTTGAAAAAGTTTTATTGTCCTGTGTTTACCCTTTTAAATCAGTTTCCATGCTTTTTGGTGACTGCCTATTGACTAATCAATCTCCCTCACTAAATGGCGGCATAGACTACATTTTATATGCAGTCATTTCCAGGGTGCTCTCTGGTCAGTGTCAGTTCTGATTAACTGGTGACCAAGGTACCCATAGTAAAACACTTTGAATATAATTCTTAGATGTACCTATAATACTTAAAATAATGTCTGGCATATGGTAGAAACAAACAATACTGTGAGTGAGTGAATGAATGAACGAATGGTCTCATAAGTGGATCTTGCCCTTGCTTTAAGTGTATGTTTGTGAAATGTACCACTCTCTTAGGAAAAAAAAAATATGAAATTAAGATGTTAATCTACTGTATGAGGCATAATTAGTAATTGTAAAGCAAAGATGAACATATTATTCTCATTGCTTTTTAGATGATTACTAACCCAAATATCTTCATAGGTAATTAATAAATAGTAAAACATCGAAGAGAACTATTTTGCCATATGAAATTATATATATATATACATATATACACACACATATATATGTTTTTATGTAATTTACTTGTATATGTAATTTTTGGATTCAATCATATATTTGGGAATAGTATAAAAAGATTCTAAATGTATTAAGATGAATTATCAATTTATCTACTCAGATAAGTACTTGACTTTTGATTACTACCTTTAAAAAATCATTTAAATTGGTTAGCAGTCTACATGTAATAGTTATGTTAAATTCAACAAACACTGAATATCTTCTGTTTGCAAAGTAGCTGTGTGAGTCTGAACTACAGAGTCCTGTAGTTTTCATATAAAAATGACTAATAATAATGAACATCTTAAATTCTAAAATAATATATACATTTTAAAACACATTGGACCTAAAGGGCTTTAGCAAAGTCTTTGTGGATTTGTATGTATATGTAATCTGGACCAGTCGCCTTCCTCCCTGTAGCCTCTACCAACAATGGGTCACCACATTGGATCCTCATTAAATCTCACCCTGTTCTATTTCTTATGGGCTCTTTTTTTCCCCTCTAAGTCAACAACTTTGCTAAACTGGATAAACAAATACACAGTAAAATATTCACTGGGCATTTTTAATTGCCAACTCTTTCCTAATATATGCAGAATCTAATAGTTGATTCATAAGGGAAAATATTGTCTTCAACCAAAGGAGTGGTGAGATTTAATGTAAGAGAGGCTTAAGCTACACAGAACGTGCACAGGTCACTGACCAGTAGAAACTATTTTGAAGAAAGTAGGGTTTGAGTACACTAAAACTTAAAGTCCCCATCTGAGTCTGATGGTAAGGAGTTGTAATACATGTTCTAATTTTTTATTAAATTTGGCTAAATTTCCTATTTAGATTCTTCCTTTTTAGATTCTATTCCTGATATTTTCCTTTTGGTAAACTTTTCTCAGCTTTTACACTTGGACTCTTCGTTATACCCATATGACCTCCTGATATTGGCTACTGCTATTATTTTTTAAACCATATTTAATTTATTTTTCTAACTGAAAGACATGTAGCAGCAGCCCTGGGGCTCTTCTCCTGCCTGTAGTAAGTGATTTTCCACTTTCACCCACCTTCCATTAGTGACAGCGGATTCCTCATTTAGAGAATTAAGAATTCTGCAATCAGAATGGGCTTTATACTTTCAACTTAGAAGAAAGGGGGAAAGGGCCAGGAAATTGCTCTAATGATATGAATATTCTAGCACAGTTTTTCACTCTGCTTCTTTTCTCTCTTTAAACCTTCTCATCCCATAAATAATTTATCACAAAACCTTTGGACACCAATTAATGAGACTCAGCTTTTCTCCAGGACAGCACTACTATACTGTATAACATACTGTAGTATGGCTGCAAAAGTTTGACTCTGGATATCGACTCAGTTATGTCCTTGAATAATATGAACTGAAATTAAAATTTCATTATACTCTCCTCCATTTCACCGACTAGAGTTAATGATATAAGGAAACAGACTGCGTGGCTTCCAACCTCCGACACCCATTAGCTGTGCACCTGTGGTAAGTTGTCCAAGCTGTTATCATTGGCTTTCTCATTGGCGAACTAAGCACATGTGCTTAGCACAGGCCCTGGCATGGGTCTCAGCAAGTAATAGTTTAAACATGGAATAAAATAAATGTTGGCTGTATTAAATTTCTAAACCAGGTGCTTTGTAGAATTATAATAAACTTAAAATATATGTTCAGATGCACTTTAAGAGGAGAATCATTCCTGTGAGCGTTATTAAGTAAATTCATATTCATGATTCTGTGGTCCAGCAAGTTGAAGCCTTGTTACAGTAAAAGGTGATGTGTCTAGTTCTTTCTATGATGATTTGTCTGTCCACAATGGCCTGTGTATTGTGTAAGAGTTCAGGGTGCAAGAACTATGGTTGGGTACCTGCATTCTAACAGGCCCTCCCTTGCTCACTCTTTGCTAGGCTTTTCTACTGAGACTGGTTTTAGATTATACATCATGGATAAGTCATGATGCTTTCCTCTTAGAACTACCTACTAATCATAGTTAATTTCATCAATTTACTTTATCCACTTTATAGTTTCATTCATTTCTTAAAACATTAAAATATTTATTGAAAGATTCTTAGGTGCAAGACTCTGTACTAAAAATAGAAAATTAGTTCCTTGCTCTATAGAATTTTCTAGGTAGAAGAGAACCACAGATGTGATATTCAAATTATTGCTAAAGTAAGTATGAAGAAAGTACAAAGCAGGAGTACCTACCCTTTCAAAGGTGCTCTGGAGCAACTGATGAATGCATGACTGAGAAAGTTGTGAATGTGGAAACTGCCTCTCAGGCTAAGGCAGAGCCCTTCCTTACCACTGATTTATATGCCCAATGGAAATGGTCAAGCAGCTGGAAAGAACTGGAAATAGGACAGTAATGAAAATATTAATTATCTGGTGGACATCAAAGCAACGAATAAGCAGGTTTGACTCTTCCCCTTACAAGTTGTGCTCTAAATAGTGGCAGTCATCATTAATAAATTAAGTGATGCTCAAGTCCTAGAAGGTAATTGACTATCACAGGTACTGCATTTAAAATTAGGCCAATGAAGACATATTCTCATTTTTATTTCTCAGGATTAAACTATGAAGCATTATTTAGTTTAGCAGTTTGGATTTAAAACTTCAGTGTATAAAGTCCAAATGTGTTGTCTTCTCTGCTGTAGGTAGTAAACAAACATACAAACACACTATCTGTGCAGATTGCTGATGTTAGTGCTGTTAATGTTAAAATGAATTCAAAATAGATTTATTATAGGCATGCCTTTAGATAAACTATTATTAACAGTATTATAATATTACGATTATATTATAATTATGGTTATAATGATAATTATAACCATATAAATATAGCAATTCATGTAAATCCAAGGACACTAGTAAGTTTATTTTCCCTCTTCTCTTTACCAACTTTGAAAATTTATATTTATGGCTTAGTCTCATAGCTCAAAAACATACTAAAAACCAAGGTATATGGCAACATATTCAAATAAATAATATAAATATCATGATATCGTGGTTGTGCTAATGCCTTTATAGTACACCCTTTATACGTGTTAATGTATTGTGTGCCCCACACGAAATGCATCTTTAAATAGAACAGGAGTGCCATGAACATTAGTTCACATTTCAATGTTTTACCTTTGTCACTAGCTAGCACCTATACATTATTGGTTGGAGATCATATAGTTCTGTATAAGAAGGCAAAATATAAAGACAGTAAATGAAAGAAAAGTCAGT
This sequence comes from Glossophaga mutica, assembly GCA_039655065.1. NCBI lineage: Eukaryota > Metazoa > Chordata > Mammalia > Chiroptera > Phyllostomidae > Glossophaga > Glossophaga mutica. Next base: position 85,625,775 of record CM077304.1, read on the forward strand.
TTTATTAATTTTATTTTACATTAAATATTTGTGCCAGTATATACCTTGAAATCATAGGTTTATTGTATGAATTAGTGTGGAATTCACAAAACTTTTTTAAGAAAAGAAAAGCATTAAATATTCATTTTTAAGGAATGAAAAATGTCAACATTGACTTTGGACAATCCACTGGGGAAAAAGTATAGAGCCACTTGTTATTGACCTCGGCTTGTCATTTTATATTATAATCTCTCAGCTCAAAAGAATGCTACAACTTATAGAAAATTTTTAAAAAGATACAATTATATAGAGCAGCATTTTATTATTGCTTTTGATAGTGCTATTTAATGCTAAATGTCATATGAAATGTCTAATCTAATAGTGACTTTTATGAAAGCTGGTAAATTAACACCAGTTAAATGTCTTAAATTACTAGACCTAAAAGTGGCATGCTAAAAATCTAAAATATATTCATATGAGACACTACCCAAATATTTTATAATAGAAATATCAATCACTATAAAGAATTCAAATGCCATATGGAAACATCAGAAGATAGCAATACTAATATTTCATCTTTAGGTATAACATAAGATAGAACCTTCTATAATATGGCATTGTTCTGAATCATATCCAATCATCTTACACACTTATAAAATTAGCTACAAATTATTATAAATATTTTCTAAAGTAAAATTTTGATTTTACTTTAATTATAGGTGAGGATTAACACAACTACATCTTAGACTAATTTATTGTGCTTAGGTTTTTCCCCACCAAATATGTGTATATTTGTACATATATACTATTAAACAACAAGTTGTCAGACTGTGATTGTATGACTTGCATCAACTATAAAACTACCACTAAGGATTATAATTGAGACAATAATACCAGTATCTCTTCCTTAGCTGTCACTATTACCAACCACACATTGAAAAGACTATCCTCGTGCCAACCCTCCTTGGAACTCAGGTCAAGCTTCTGAAGAACATTTTGCTACTAGACAGGTTTTTTTGAATAAGACAACAGAGAGACATGTTCCAATAATCTGCATTCATGACTTTGAACTCAAAACAGAGGACTTGAGTCTCCAATTTGCTTCTTTGCATTTCAGTTCCTTCATCTGTAAAAGGAAAGTAAAGCATTAGTTCACAGGGTGGTTATATTTAAATGTGATAATGTATGCTAAGAATCTTGCATATGCTCATATATTTCTTTAAATCTTAGGTCTATGTTTTGAATAGCTGTTTTGAAGAGTTCTTCATAGGTGGCTTATAATAGATATTTAATATTTACTGGAATTTTCAATATTTTTAGGTATAACATAAAACAGAACCTTTGATTTTAAGCAATATGATGCATGTGTTTTGATTTTGAAAGGTTGCATTCTAATATTCATTGCTCATATGGTAAAGAATAACCCTGACTTGAATGGGTAATTCCTAGCACTAGCCATTAAGGTATTAATGTCAGCCATGGGTAGAAAGGAAACATCATTACTGGCAGTTGGTAGAGCAAATAAAGACCAAAAAGTGTACTTTGAAGATGAATTCAGCTCCAAAGATTGCAGTCATTCAAGAAAAAACAAAGTAAAGTTAATGAATCACTTTGCTATCTTGTGATATTTTACATTCATGGTTGTTCTAAGAACAGGTAAATGGTCTCATGTGTATATTATTGAATACTTAATATAACTGGTAAGTATTGGATATCACTGCTCTGAGTACTAGCTAAGTATTTGTTCATTAAATATTCATAATCTCATTTAATCTCAAGAGGTAGATATTACAGATGAGAAGCCAAAAATGTCAATAACATTCTTGAGAACACTAAAGTAATAAATAATGAAAGTTTTAAACCCACGAACCACAGTCTTAAACCTAAAATTCTTATGAGGGGTCTGAAATGCATCTATCTAACCCCTAAACCACACAGTTTATAGGTCTTTAATGTGTGTGTGTATCACTTGCTACAAGGTAGATTCTAACTCAGTAGGTCTAGATTAGAGCTAGTGCATCTGCGTTTCTAATAAACTCTTAGGTGATGCCATCATTGCTGATGCCAATATCAAGGAACCAGACCACTGTATTTGCACACTATTTTACCAGAAGTTAAAACTAAATTTCAAGGACAAATAGGTTCACTCTTAGTTCACTGGGACAGGTAAATAATTGGATATCTCAGTCCAAAAGAATTGCAAACAGATGAGATTTCCTGTGCTTTATTAATGAATTTAGACTAATCTTGTGTTTAGAAATTGAGATAATTTTAGTTATAAAATGTAGTTTAGTACATAATGATTAAGTGAGTTCAATCTGTAATGCAATTTTTTAAATTTTTAAAGTATATTTTATTGAATATGCTGTTACAATTTTCCCATTATTTTCCCCTTTGCCCCCCACTCTGTCCGGTACCCCTATTCCCTCCAGTAATTACCCCCCCTCCTTAGTTCATGTCCATGGATTGTATATATAAGTTCTTTTGGCTTCCCCATTTCTTATACTATTGCTAACCTCCCCTTGTCTGTTTTCTACCTACCATTTATGTTTCTTAGTCCATGTATCTTTTCCCCTCATTCTTCTTCCTTTCCACTCCCTGCTGATAACCCTCCATGTGATCTGGATTCTGTGATTCTTTTCTTGTTCTAGTTGTTTGCTTAGGTTTTTGTTTGTTTGTTTGTTTGTTTTTAGATTCAGTTGTTGATAGTGTGGGTTTGTTGTCATTTTAAGGTTCATATTTTTTATTACCTTCTTTTTCTTAGATAAGTCCCTTTAACATTTCATATAATAAGGACTTGGTGATGATGAGCTCTTAGCTTTACCTTGTTTGGGAAGCACTTTATCTGCCTTTCCATTCTAAATGATAGCTTTGCTGGATAGAGTAATATTGGCTGTAGGTCCTTGCTTTTCATCACTTTGAATACTTCTTGTCAGTCCCTTCTTGCCTACATGGTTTCTCCTGAGAAATCAGCTCGCAGTCTTATGGGAATTCCTTTGCAGGTAACTCTCTTCTTTTCTCTTGCTGCTTTTAAGATTCTGGAGGCATAGGAAGATATGCTTCACCTCCTTGCACAACAGTGAGAAGGATAACAGCCAATCTAAAAACAAAAAGCAGCCAGAACTGCCAATTCTTCTTAAATATTTGCTTATTTGGTCTTCATAATAAGCCTAAGAAGGAATGGAAGATGACAGCTACACTTGAGGAAACAAAGACACAAACCTCCCACCCCAGGTTACTTAGGCAACAGCAACAACACACAGGTGCCCAAACTCTTCCTCTTCCATCAATTGACCTGGATAGGTGCAGAACAATGCTAGTGCTAAAACAGTTCAGATAAAACCACATTCTGATTTTGTTTTAAATGCACACATAATCAAGGCCAAAGTGATTCAGAAGCATTAAGAGTAATTTTCAATTGTGATTGTATTAATTTAAGTGTAAACAGCATAGCTACATACATCATTTTGTTATGCTGCTGAAATTTAAGAAGCCATTGTACTATCCTACTCATTCCTTTGCTCCAGAACTCCTATGGGTGATACTTGTGCTATTTTCTTCTCAGATGCTGTAGGTTTGGTGTAGCTAGCAGGACTCATTATTTTACTTTGTGTGTTTATTTTAATGAAATTATGTTGGATTTACTGTCTTCATATGCATATGCTATAAAGTTGTATTCAGAATTGAATTGATCTCTAAATGTCAAGTATATTTACCATCCTTTGAGGGCTAATATTTTTACAGAAAAAAAAAGTCTCTTTAACTTGCTATGGAGACAAAGCAATAAAGATAAATCAAGAAATCTGCTGTTAGTCACTAGAAAACCTCTACATGTAAAAACACCTGAGAATAGACAGCAAAGATTCTTTAAGCCCAGGCCTCCTAAATAAATTACGTTTTTTTCCCCCTGACAAATGACAAAGGAAACATTCTTGAAAGAAATGGCTAAGTGACACCTCATTACCATTGTGTTAACAAATTTGAAATCACTTTAATAATGAGCTTATTTTAGACAATTTTTTATTCAAATGTATACTTACCTCTAAAACTAATGACTGGGTGTATTCTAAGCTATATCAACATGATACTATTGAATCATCAAGTTGTACTGAACAAGCTGTGAAGAGGTTCCCCATGGAAGTTTACAACTATGGTGCTCCAGTCACACTGAGCAACAATACTTAGGGTCCCTTTATTATGTGATCATGTGAAAGAGGTCTCTGAAAAGGGTATTAGGCATGCTGAGATAACCAAACCTCTCACCCACTGACATGATTTTATCAACCTTCAGGATTAGTTAAGGGACCATCACAGTATCTAGCTAATACAAAACAAACAAACAAACAAACAAACAAACAAAAAAAACAATAAAAAACATGAGTTCAAGAATCATCGATAGCAATTTTATCCTTTAATTTTTGCTGGTGTCTATTCAGAAGATACAGATACCACAGAAATAAATAGATAATTTGGGTTTGCTTACCTTTCTCGCTTCTCATTAGCCACTCCTTTAGGACACTCTGGTCCTCTGTCCTTAGTTTCTCGAAGGCATCAAGCTCCTCCTTGTTCTCGGGCCTTGAGACACATAGATCCCTTTGTCCGTAGTAAATACCTAAACACCTCCAGCTTCACTTTTGGGTTCTCTTGTGATATATCCTTTCAAAGTGGTACATTTCCTTTACAATAGTTGCTCTGAGTAATTTTTCTAACCATTTAATGTTTGTCTTTTCTACTAAACTATAAGCAATGTGAGAGTAGGGGGTTCACTCTTCACAGTGCTTAGTCCCTAGTAGTTCAGTAAATATTTCTTGGAAAATGGTATGTCAAGTAGAGTGAACTCCTGAGTCATTGCTAATGTTTATAACTTTTACAGTGAGTTGTGGATAATGCCTTGTGAGTGCAGAGACAGTATGTTGAATTTTTTAATGTAAAAGTAGAAGCTTTCGTAAGAACAAATTGAGAATTGTCCATACATGCTTGTGAAGAAATTGAGTCCTAAATGAAAAGATTTATTTAATAAAAACATACTTGTCAGTTGGTAATTATTTGTCATGAATAAAGTGTTTTGTTGGTATGCCTTGTAAAGATTTATTGACCAGAATCAGGACTGACCAGGAGCAAAATTCTTGGATTCCCTCTACAACATACATTAAAGATGCATATAGGTGACAACTTTTAAACTACTTTTAAACTCAGAAATTACATTTTGCATGAAATTATTTCTTAGAATATATAATTAAATGTTTGGTTATTCACTGCTATAGTTTGGAGTGTTCGATATCATTTAAAAATTCCTGCAGTGTTTGCATTAGTTTTCCTTCTTCTGTTCACCCTTTTGGCTACTGAAGTATTGCTGAATAGATATCTGATATTTAAGTAATAAGAAATGAGGAGCAAAATAATTTAACACTTTAAAAAAGTTTTAACAGCTCATCACCCCAGAAGCTGCATTACACTGGTATATATTAGTAAAACTCCACATCCATGTAAGATATCACCATACAGTCTTCACAAAATAAATAATAAATTATGACTCAACGTATACTTAGAAGCTTATCAAAAGATATATTTTTTGAATAACAGGCTCAAATTCTTCATCTAGGGAGTCCATCTATTCTGGAAGTATGCTGTGGATGAAACTTTTTTAAGTTATGAGAATTAAGTGCTCAGGAAGACATGTATTATTCCTAAAAATGTGTAAATAGAAGCTATTGTTTTGAATGATGTATTTTCCATGAGTAATTGTTTAGACATTAGAGATAAGCTCATGCAAGCTTGCACTTACACATTTGTTTTACTCTCCTTTATAAGGGAGAAAAACTGGGCAAGAAATTAATATTCCACCTGCAAAGGGGCAATAATCCATTTTGCAAAAACTATTTTTATGATTCCTGTAGACTTACAAGGAATATATCTAGGAAGATGGCTGCAAAATCTAAGCTATGCTCCATTGCTTGCAGTTACCTTGGATTTTAACTTGATGTGCAAGTTGACTTCTGACCATGGGGATTCCTCTCCATGCATGGTATAGATTGTTGAGGCCATGGCAGATAACCAGTTCCACAGAAGCAACTTCATGTTCTTCTGAGGAAGATCCATAGCACTGTGGAACAAGGACTATAAATGAGTGATGCCACCAAGACTGTAAATGGGGCTACCAAAATACACCCCTCAAAAATGAACTCTGAAGGTGGGAAATACACAAGAAAAACTTTAAATTAATAGTTTTATTAAAATGATTTGGGTTTTCATGTTAAGAGAACTGATGGATATTCAGTAGGCATGACACGTCCTTCTTATGGATATAACAGTCAAAAGAGCTATTGATGTCAAACATTAAGTAGATAATAATATAAATTATAAATCATATAATCATATAAATTGTTATAAAAATAGTTTTCAGCATTGCCAGAATTAAAAACAAAATTTGGATTTCTAGAGGGGAAAACACCAAAAGAAAACATTCAAACTGTAGTAATAAAATATTTGGCCTTTAATCATTTCGAATTAAATTATGTTTGAAAGCTCTCCTTCCTCCACCCATAGTTATACACAGACACACCAATTTTTCAAATTTTTATCATGGCCAAAGAAGGGGTTTTCATGGATACTTTTATTAATGGAACTCACTTTTTAATAGGTTTTTAATAAGTTGCTAATCCATTTTAGCTTCAAATCAGTTCCATTCCATTTCTCAGATCCCTAACAGTTAGTATCCTGTAACATGAGGAGAGCTTCCTGTAGCACTTTAGGAATTATCTGTTTCAGGCTTAAATACGAACAGTTTATAAAGTTCTCTCTCTTCCTCATCCCCCAGCAGGAATGATAACGGCATATCCAAAGTCAAATGATTCTCTTCTCTCTGCTTATCCTCCTCCAGCCCCTCCTCTTCTATTTCCTCAGCTTCTTCCTCCTCCTCTTCCTCCTCCTTTTCTTCCTCCCCTTTATAGTCAGCCTCTTCTACCTCCTCTTCATCCTGGGTCTCTGCCTCTTCATCCTCCTCTTCACTCTCTTCCTCCTTCCCATCACACTCCTCCTCATCACGCTCGTCATTTTTCTCCTCTTCTTTCACTAGCTGCAGGGCAGAAGACCGATTCTCCTCCTCAGGGTCAGGAGTAAAGGCAAGAGGATTCTCCCCAAAGCCATACAAGGTGTTAGGCAGCTCTGTGTCTTCCTCACCACCACTGGGGGGCACGTCGTTTTCGCCCTCCTGGGCCTGCTGAGCTCTCAGTGCCTCCTGCTGGCGCTCCAGCTCCTCTTGCTGCCACATGTCCTCGTACATCTGGTTCATGATGAACTGGGTGGTGTTGTGGGGCGCCTGCAAGCCAGGCACCCGCATGTCAGGCACCTGCCACTCGTACAGGTTGACAGGCCGCAGCAGCTTGCTGCCATCCATGGGTGGGCTCTTCTTGAAGGGGCGGCGAGGGTGACGGCGCAGGCCACCACCCCTGCGGCCCCACCGCTTCTTCTTGCCAGGTGGCCTCAACCAGCCTGGGTTCCAGGGCCCATGCCAGCAAGAGCAACAGCAAAGGCAAACCGGGTGCAGACCATACATACGGGTCACTTGCACTGGCCCTGGGGGCTTCTGGTATCCCATCGGAGGCGGGCACCAGGGCCCCCCCCAGCACCCCCAGTGAGAGTACATGGCCCAATAAGGACTTTGGGGTGGTTGGAACCAATGGCCCCAGTGGTGCTGTTGCTTCGGCTGTTTCCTTGGAGGCTCATTCTCGGCCTTGGGACCATAGCGGTGCCGTGGCTTGTAAATCGGAGGACCCTTGCGCCTTTGGTGGCAGGAAGACCCAGTGCGCAATGGGGCAGAGGATGCCCAGCCACTGCCCAGGTTACCAAGAGTCTGGGTCATGGTTCAGGAGCTTCGAAAAGTCCAAGTTGAAACGTCCTAAAAAAACTGTCTTCAAATCTGGCCAGATTCGACAGTCTGAAGGGCCTCGTCACCCTGTCTCTCTCCGCACAGCAGCACGTGCCTGCAGCTGAGATCCCGACTGACTTTCCTTTCCAAGGGGACCCCTCTTCGCCGCTCGCTAGCTCACTGCCTCATCTGTGGTAATCTCCTGCCCTTCGCACCCGGGGTTGTCTCGCCCAGGTGAGTTGGGTGGGACTGGCGCTTGGTAAAGATGGTGGGGAGGAAGTTATTGACAGCCGCTTCCGAGTAACACACACACCCAACTCAGCGAAGGCTGGGGCTGATGAACAGGGAGGCAGGGGTTGCGTGTTATCTCGTTGCTCCCTCTCAGCCTAGATGCTTCTCTGTCGGCGTACTGTGGGAACTGAGGTGGCAGGGGAAGCGACAGCCTTTAAATACCCGCGGGAGGCGCCGCGAGTGCACCGCGTCCTTGGTTGCCTTGGGCAACAGCCAATTGGCGTTGAGGCCGTTCTGGCTGCGCGAGGAGGCAGAGTTCTGGCTGGAACGGAGAGGTGCCGGTGACAGCTAGCAGGGGGCCTTGTGACGCAGTTTTGAGGGAGGCGAGTAGGGGTGGTGACTAAGCCTGTGTTTCCCCATTCAGGAGAAGCTTGAGGCACTTTATTTGAACCCTTCGTATGACAGGCAGGTGTAGGGATACAGAAGATGGCCCTTTGGTAGAATGCAGGGTTGGGGGCCCCTGGGCGGGGAAGGGAGCTCAGGGAACTGTGTACTGATAAATGTATATCCAATCCCTTCGGGGGGCAGAGGGGATAAACAGAAATCTCTCTGAGTCAGAAAACTCGGTCCCACTACTTACCTTAAGGTCAGTGTCTATCTTCTAACAACTGGGATCCTCCGTTCATGATACTTGACCGCAAACATTTATTGCGTTGCTTATCGCGCACTGTGGGCTCATAATCCTCATGCCTATCTTGTGAGGTATGCATTATTACCACATATCACATATTTGGGAACTGAGAAATTAATTTGCCAAAGATCATGGGGCTAATGAACTTTAGAGCTAGCTTTAAGCCCAGACATATTTGACCCCAGAGCCTAACTTCTTAACTTTGTTACACTTTACGCCACACCCACCTTAAATAGGACTCTCGTGATGAGCAAATGAAACCAGTATGAGAGAGCACTTTGCTAATGGTAATATAGCACACAAATGTCTGTGTACATATGCCATGGGTTCTTGAAAATAAAGATATTCCAATATGTCTTTCCTTTTGTTCCATTATTGGTCAGACAGCACACACATTGGGAGCCTTTAAGGTACTATGGGTAAGAATATGGGCTTTGGTTGAAGTAGACGTAAACCTACGCTGAATTATAGAATTTGGCAGATCCATGTCATTATACTTTTATCCAAATCCAAAGAATGTACCACACCAAGTGAACCCCAATAGAAACTATGGACTTTGGGTGACAATTATGTGTCAGTGTGGGTCATTGATTTTCACAAATGTATCACTGTGATGAGGATGTTTATAATGGGAGAGGTATGCATTAGTAGGGGGCAGGGAGTAAATAGGAAATCTCTCTGCCCTCTACTCAATTTTGCTATGAACCTAAAACTGCTCTTAAAAATAGATAAATAAATAAGGACTATTAAAAAATAGAAGTGCTTCAACTTCAACTCATCAATTAATAATTTCCATAAGCTTCCAGTTCCTTACCTGTGCTAGGAGTATAATTAGAGTTCCTATTTCATGGGGTTGTGGTAGGGATTAAATAAAATACTGCATTAAAGCACTTAGTGCAGGTGCTCAGTTAGCACTCAGTAACTGTTAAATGTCATCATTATCATATTTAAAGACTTTAAGGATTTTTAAAGAAACTGATATAGTATATGTAAAGATAACTAACCAGTGCATTAAGTAAAAATAGGCATTTCACCTTTGTGTCCTATTCTTGTCCCACTTATCAGAAACATCAAACAAGTGCTACCCAGGCTTGATCCTACAGAAAAGTTTCCCAGCATATATCCTCTTTAAGTCTTTGTGTAGGAAGTAGAATTGTGCAAAATGGAACACTTGCCACTGGGAACCTGTGTCTATACATGCCTCCATTGAATAGCAAAGAAGCAAAATGTGGGGAATCCCTGAAGTTTGCAAAAGTCACTTCAGCATTCCTGGTTGAAAACTGAGAACAATATGGGAAGATTCCAGGATCAGGACTCCGACCTTTGTCATGAGACCTATAGATGCCACAGGCTTCATTCAATTTTATTTGCACCATGGGTTGCTGAAGACCAAAGGTTGTTTGACTCAAAGTGCAGAGCACTGGCACTTTTGGCTTAGAGTGTCCCTTTCTGGATGTACTCTCCCCATGCTCTACCTAACTCAAAATGGACTGGTAATATTCCAGATTTACTTTTCTGAGGACACATGTGCTATATAATGTTGGGTTTTAATTGAGAGCTTTAGAAATTAACTATGTTGCTCTATTGGAATTCTGGTCAGTTTCTTCTTTGTTTTAAAATAGATGAAAACCTGACAGATAATTGAGGACATAATTTTTTTATCAGTTAATGTGAACTTTACACAAATATTACTGGCTTTGTATAATTTTTCATATATATATGTGGCTAGATACTTTAATATATATATATATATATATATATATATATATATATATATATATATATATATATATATGAGAGAGAGAGAGAGAGCTAGATACTTTCTGGACAGACTATATATATATAGTCTATACTATACTATAAAAAATAGAGATATTTATTGAAGAAGATACAAGAAACATTGTACATAAGATAATGACACCTCAGTCCTCTTCAGAGTAGGCACCTTGGGACCTCACACAGTTTTGCCGATTGCCATCAGTTGTCCTGTTGTATTTTCATGAATCTCATTGATAGTCTGAAATCTCTTCCTTTTCAAAGATGATTTTAGTTTGGGGAAAAGCCAGAAGTTGCATGATGCCAAATCAGGGTTGTAGTGCGGCTGAGTCACCTGAGTGATTTGATGTTTCTCAAAAAAATTCTGCATAGATGTGATGCATGAGCAGGCATGTTGTCATGATGAAGCTGTCAATCACCAGTTGCCAATAGCCATAGCCTTCTGATTCATCCAAATACTTTCCACTGAGGAATATTCAAGCTTAATGTAAAATTTGATACAAATTTGTTGCTCTACTCACTCAGTCACTTTCAACGCAATGGCCACACAATACACATGCTCACTCAATGACATCTATTGCCCCCGCTGACTAATACAGTGAAGTTGTCATTGTTTACACATGCACATTACAGTCCACTTTCTTTGGCCACCAAATTACACCAATGTGAGCAAATTGTTCTCATTTTATTAACAATGGCTGGGATTTTTCTGGACAGACCTTGTATCTTTAATTTTCATTCTTCTATTAAAAAACATTAATGCACTTCCAGCCAAGATGGCAGCATAGGTAGACATGGCTTGCCTCTTTGCACAAGCACATCAAAATTACAACTAAAATATAGAATAACCATCACTCAGGAATGTCAGAAATTGAGCTGAATGGAAGTCTGACAACTATGAAATCTAGTTGAGTAGAAGTTTGACAGCTACAGAATTAAAGAAACCACATCCATCCAGACTGGCAGGAGGGGCTCAGATGCTGAACAGGCTGGTCCCACAACCATGTGGATAAAAATTTCAGGAGGGATATCTTGGGACCAAGGAGTCCCAGAGCCACACCCAGCCCCCCAGACCAGGATTCTAGTGCCAGGAAGATAAGTCCCTATAACTTCCGGTGGCAAACATCAGTGGGGATTGAGTCAGTGGAAGAAACTTCTGGAGCCCCAAGCAGTTCCTCCTAAAGAACCCACACATGGACTCACCTACTTAGACTCACCCCCTGTGAACTCCAGCACTGGAGGAGCAGCTTTAAAGGCACAAGTGGTATACAGGGAGAAACTGAAGTGTCTGGCATCAAGGCAAGTAGAGGCCATTGTCCCTTTGCTAAACCCTCCTTCCACAGAGCCAGTAAGCTGGTGTCAGCCATATCTGAGATTCAATCAACCTAATGCTATTTGACCCACCTTGGATATCCCCAGAGTCTCTGCCCTACCCAAATTACTGGGTCAACCAAAGCTGCTTTTCCATATGAATGGCTGGTCTTAGTTCCTAAATCCTATCAAACAAGCAACAGCGGGCTTCAGTGAGCCCTAGCAGCAGCCAGATTAGATTCACAGCTTGACTTCACCTGGGAATCTCCAAACCCAGCATAAGTAGCAGTCATCTCAGATTGCTTTATAGCTCACACAGGGTTTCTTGGGAAAAACACAGGTGAGGCTGACCTGGGAAACCCCAGGGCCAGCATACCCAGTAGACAGTTACAGACCACATCGCAGCACTACCACCTTGCTCCTGCACAGCTGATCCTCCACAAAGGGTGGAGGTCAGGGTTCACAGCCAATCCTTGCAGCTGACTGGCCTGGGTAAATTCCTCCCATTGATTTGCCAACAGCAACCAAGGCTCAAGTAAAAGAGGAGGATGTATTTAGCCCACAAAGGGTACACCTTGCTTACCTAGCTTGGCTGATAGGAGAGGCTGTGCCAATGGACTCTACAGAACACCTATTACATTAGGCAATGCTACCAACACACAGAATCAAAGCAGCTCTACCTAATACATAGAAACAAACACAGGAGGCTGCCAAAATGAGGAGACAAAGAAACATGGCCCAAGTGAAAGAACAAAACAAAACTCCAGGAAAAGAGATAAATGAAACAGTTTAAAATACTGTTTATAAAGATGCTCAAGAATCTTTATAAACAGTGAGGATCTCAGCAGCACAAAAAAGATCCAGTCAGAAACAAAGGATACACTAATTGAAATAAAGAACAATCCACAGGGAAACAATAGTAGAGTGGATGAAGCCAAGAATCAGATCAGTGATTTGGAACACAAGGAAGCAAAAATCGACCATGCGGAACAACAAGAAGAAACAAAAATCCAAAAAACTAGGATAGTGTAAGCAGCCTCTGGACAGTTTTAAGAGGTCTAATATTCACCTCATAAGGGTGTCAGAAGAAGAGAAAGAGCAAGAAATTGAAAATCTATCTGAAAAAAATAGTGAAAGAAAACTTCCCTAATTTGTTGAAGGAAATAGATATGCAAATTCAAGGAAGCACAGAGTCCCAATTATGATGGATGCAAAGAAGCCCACTCCAAGACACATCATTATTGAAAGGCCAAAGGTTAAAGAGATAGAGTGACTCTTAAAAGCAAGAGAAAAGTAGTTAGTTACTGGAAGGTTGACAGATGGGAGGGGGAAGGGTGAGAATGGGTGAAGAAGTAAGAGGATTAGGAAGTACAAATAGGTAGTTACAGAATAGCCATGGGGACATAAAGTATAGTACAGGAAACAGAGTAGTTAAAGAACTTACACTCATGACCAGCGGGCATGAACAGTGGTGGTGGCACTGCCTGAGGGAGTAGGGGGTGCTGGGTAAAGGAGGACAAAAGGCAACTACAATAAGATAATCAATAAAATATAATTAAAAACATTAATGAAATATTATCTTTACCTACTCTTCCTCTTTGTAAGAGAAGCAGCAAATTACAATTTTTAACTTTAAGCTTTTGAACATATTGGCATTATAATGCAAATTGTTCATGTACTGGTTAGTCCTCCAAACAAATTAGCACCAGAACCTGTCAAACATACCCTTCAGAAATACAATTAAGGAATTTTTAAGACACTTTAATTGAATCATATTCTTAAATACTGCAAAATTAAAAAAATGGTCTGATTCAACATTAAAATGCAACACATTTATGTTTTTAGATATTGTATTAGTTTTCTATTGTTTCATTTAAAAATTCCCACAATCTTAGTTACTTAAAACAATATACATTAGTTATATCACACTTTCCAAGTGCTGTGGGTACAGGAAGAGCTTAGTTGTGTCCTTTGCTCAGGCTCTCACCAGCTGTGATCAAGTCATTTGGCAATTTGGGTTCTCCTCCTGGGGCTCAATTTGGGAAAATCTGCTTCCAAGATTATTCATGGCAGAAGGCTATATATGGCAGAATTTGCTTACTTGTGGCTGAATAACTGAGGATCCTGCCTTTTAGCTGTCTATTGGCTGAAGGATGTCTTCAGGTTTAAGGCTACCGCATGTCCTAGGGAACAATAGCAGTTCCTAGAGGCTGCCCACTGATACTTGACAGGAGCTTCCTCAATGTGGCTGCTTACTCCATCATGGAAGCAAAAAGGATCTCCCTAGAGCTTTCTAGCACAATAAATACAAATACATATGTGTTTATCATAACCGTAGGCTTGACATTCTGACATCCATCACCTTTGCCATATCCTATTGGTTAGAAGCAAGGCCCATGTCCTACCAGCACTCGAAGAGAGAGGATTAAACAAAAGATGAACACCAAGAGGCTGGAAATAATTGGAAGTCAATTTAGAGTCTGTTTGCCATAAATCAAGTAAATTTAGCAAAATATGTCCTTCATATTAACTAGTTACAATTTTATTTGACAGACTTTAATGACATTGCTGCATTTGAAATTCTACTAAGTGTCATATGATGACATGGTTTTGCTAATGCTTTATGTTATGCAGAGCATTAGATTGTTAAATTGAGAACACCCTGTAATCTTGGTGTTGGTTTTTGTGTTTTTAGGTGACTTGAATGAATTCAAACACTTGATGGCAGTAGAAACTTATTCAAAATTCAGTCAGCAGGAGTCCCTATGCAAAACCAACTGAGAAGATAGACACTTTGTTTTTATATTTTATTAATCATGCCATATTTAAACTGTTCTAGATTGCCAATATAAATTGTTATTTATTCCAGTTCAGTGGATTTGGGTATATTTATTAGATTTTAACATTTTTCAATTGGCTTTTGGAAAGCAAACCTCAACTAATTAAATTTGTAAATAAAATGTTTTAGAGAGAAGTTAGATGTGCCTGATATAGTCAGAGAAATGAAGTACAACAAATATTTTTAGATTTATCTTTGTAAGCAATGCACTGCTGTAGGATAATATATATTTTAGACACTCCTAAAGCCTTATCTTTTTCCACCCTGAAGATATTCACCTATAACAGATATTCACCTATTCAACAATTTTCAACCATTTTTCCAATCTTTTTCATCTCATAGCACACATAAACTAATTACTAAAATTCTGCAGCACACCAAAAAGTATATTTTTTGCCAGTCCACCAAAAAAACCTCCAAACACATAGGTATAATTTTGATTCATTCATATCAGATGTTATTGTTGGTTGTTGTCATTTTTTTATTTGACAACATAAGGGAAAAGAAGTCAGTGCCCCTGACTAGTTAGTAAGGTATTGCATGTTTTAAAAGTCTTGCAGCACACCCGTATGCCACTGGCTGCACACTTGTTGCAAATCTCTGAGCTATAGTGATTGGAACCAAAAGTGTAGGCGCCATCTATTGGTCACAGAAGCTAAGCACAAGGTATTAACCTTTGGGGCTTTTCAAAAGTGAGATGAAGGGATTTAGAATTATTCATTCTTTTCTCTTGATAATTTAGGAAGTTGTAGGGTTAGTTTCCAAATTAATAAAGTGTGTTGTGCATCTGGAAGTATCATTGTGATATATTATTTAAAATTTATAAACCCTCATATTATTTAAGCAAATTGTTAAAGTTAACTGTGTAATGAGATAACTACAAAGACAATGTTCCCACAGATTTAAAAAGAAGTAAGAATGTAAATTTTATATTCATAATATAATTACATGTAGATATCATTGATTATTATTCTTTGGAAATATAACTAGTCCTACAAAACTAGGGATTTTCAGAGGATTAATACAATATTGTAGTCAAATCATATGAAAAAATGTGTATTCAGTAATAATTATTTAGGAATTTTAATATGGAAATGTTTGCCTATAAGTAGTTTTAAAGTACACTGTATCATGGGGCAATAGAATGAAGTGTCCACCCCCATGGGAAATATCCCACAATATTTAGAGAAAATAAATGTATGTAGCAAATAGACAGAGAAATAAAGTTATGTTATTTAAGAAAAAAATGCATTTAATGAGGGGTCAGTTTTAGAATTACAGATTTCAATTACGAATGTGAGACACTTGAAATAGTCCTTTAAATAAGATACATTTAGAAGACAATCTGACACTTCCAACCAAGATGGAGGCATAGGTAGACACACTGTGCCTCCTTGCACAACCAAAAGAAGGACAACAACAAATTTAAAAACAAAAAACAACCATAACTGACAGAAAATTGAACTGTATGGAAATCCAACAACCAAGGAGTTAAAGAAGAAACATTCATCCAGACTGGTAGGAGGGGCAGAGATAGGCAGATGGGCAGACAGGACTCGAGGCAAGGCAGCCCCTGGCGGATTGGGTACTCCCACATTTGCATGCAGATAAACAGGCAGGAACAACTGGGGAGCGAGAGAGACTGTGCAACCCAAAGTTTCAGTACCAGGAAATAACCTCTGATTGAAAACACCCATGGGGGTTGAGACAGCAGTGGGAGAAACTCCCAACCTCACAGGAGAGTCTATTGGAGAGACCCAAAGAGTCCTAGAATGTACACTAACCAACCCACCTGGGAATCAGCACCAGAAGGACCCAATTTGCTTGTGGGTAGTGGAGGAAGTGACTGAAAACCCTCAGAGAGCACAGCAAATAGCATCGTTCCCCCTTAGACCCCTCCCCCACATACAGTGTCACAATGCAGCAGAGACTGGCTTGCCTCCACTCTATGGTTAAGAACTAAGGCTCCACCCCTTATTATGCAAGAAGTGTGCCAAAACAAACAAACAAAAAAATATGGCCCAAATGAAAGAACAGATCAAAACTCCAGAAAATATACAACTAAGTCATGAAGAGATAGCCAACCTATCAGATGCACAGTTCAAAACACTGGTAATCAGGATGCTCACAGAAACGGCTGAATATGGACAAAAAATAGAGGAAAAAATGAAGGCTATGAAACATGAAATAAAGGACATTGTACAGGGAACCAACAGTGAAGGGAAGGAAACCAGGACTCAAATCAACAGTTTGGAGCAGAAGGAAGAGATAAACATTCAAACAGAACAGGATGAAGAAACAAGAATTCAACAAAACGAGGAGAGGCTTGGGAAACTCTGGGACAACTTTAAAAGTTCCAACATCCAAATCATAGGGGTACCAGAAGGAGAAGAAGAAGAACAAGAATTTGAAAACTTATTTGAACAAATAATGAAGGAGAACTTCCCCAATCTGGCAAAGGAAATAGACTCCCAGTAAGTCCAGGAAGCCCAGAGAGTCCCAAAGAGGTTGGACCCAAGGAAACACGCACCCAGGCACATCATAATTGCATTACCCAAGGTTAAACATAAGGAGAGAATCTTAAAAGCAGCAAGAGAAAAGGAGACAGCTACCTGCAAAGGAGTTTCCATAGGACTGTCAGCTGATTTCTCAAAAGAAACCTTATAGGCAAGAAGGGTCTGGAAACAAGTATTTCAAGTCATGAAAGGCAAGGACCTACAACCTAGATTACTCTATCCAGCAAAGCTATCATTTAAAGTGGAAGGGCAGATAAAGTGCTTCACAAGCACGGTAAAGCTAAGAGCTCACCATCACCAAGCCCTTGTTATATGAAACATTAAAGGGACTTATCTAAGAAAAAGAAGACAAAATATATGAACGCTAAAATGATGAAAAACTCACAGTTATTAACAACCACACCTAAAACAAAAACAAACTAAGCAAACAACTAGAAAAAGAACAGAATCACAGAAATGGAGATCACAGGGAGGGTTATCAGTGGGCAAGTGGGAGGCGGGGAGCAGGGGAAAAGGTACAGAGAATAAGTAGCATAAATGGTACGTAGAAAATAGACAGGGGGAGATTAAGAATAGCATAGGAAATGTATAAGCCAAAGAACTTAAATGTATGACCCATGGACATGAACTAAAGCAGGGGAATATGGGTGGGAGGGGTGTGCAGGGTGGAGGGGAATAAAGGGGGTGAAATGGGGCAACTGTAATAGCATAATCAATAAAATATATTAAAAAAGACAAAAACAACAACAACAAAAAAGATACATTTAGAAGGAATACTAAACTGTTATCACATTTTCAGGGTGCCAGTAAGCTCTTTGTCTTTCTAGAGTTCATGGTGAATTATATCTGCAAGGTAGCCTTGTTAGTAGGCAGTCATAATGCCTGTGAGAATGTTAATTGGTCCTATATGTTTTCTTCCTCCCAGTATTTTTATCATTTTATCTTTTTTGCTACAACTCCCTACAACCCCTGCTCCCGCCACCATGATTTTATAGTATGTTATACTGAGAAGGCTGTGAGGATAGAGAGGTACTCTTTGCTATTTGCTGGGAGAATTTGAGGTTATCAATATCGCTCTTGTGGTTAGAGAATTATGACTTTCATGGACACTTTCCTCCAAAAACTAATATAATTATAGTTTATGTCTTGTTGCTATAAAGATTAATGTATTCCAGACTAGATTCTTTATTACATATGTATTATTATAGTGAAGTTTCCTTTCTATTGAAAAAATTTAAGATATTTTCATAGGTCCCTAAAATTATCATGGGTCCCAGGCACTGTGCTAACTGTAGCTAATGAGTAAGTCAGCCCAGTCTGCTAGGATCCTTTCCCCTCATGGTCCTAAGTATCTCATTTCACCCTTCCGATCTTCCAGAGGCCAGGTATCTGAAGGACTACTCTAAACCCCAGAAACATTTCCTCAAATGTGACTTAAAGGTCCTTGGACATTTGAAAGGCACTGTGACATGTAAAAAAAAATAATAATACTGAGCTTTGCATACATATTAGTCTGTTTGAATTGCCATTACAAAATACCGTAGACTGGTGGCATAAACAATAGAATTTTATTTCTCAGAGTTCCTAAGGCTGCGAAGTTCAAGATCAAGGTCTTAGCTGATTTGATTCCTGGTGGGAGCTCTCTTCCTGGCTTCCTGGCTTGCATATGCTGACTTCTCATTGCCCTCATGTGGCCTTTCTTCAGCATACAATTATGTGTGAGCACGTACACACACTCGCGCATACGCACAATCTATTTTTCTTCTTTTTCTTATGAGGCCACTAATCACATCATGAGAACCTCATCAGTTTTTTAAATATAAATATATTTTTATTGATTATGCTCTTACAATTGTTCCATTTTTTCTCCCCTTTATTTTTCCCCACTCTGTATAGCTCCTCCTGCCATCATTCCTCCAACTTAGTTCATGTCCATGGATCCTACATATAAGTTTTCTGGCTTCTCCATTTCCCATACTATTTTTAACCTCCCCCTGTCTATTTTGTACTTACAATCTATGCTTCTTATTCCCTGTACCTTTTCCCCCATTTTTTGCCTTTACCCTCCCAGCTGATAACCCTCCATGTGATCTCCATTTCTGTGATTCTGTTCCTGTTCTAGGTGTTTGGTTAGTTTGCTTTTTTGTTGTTGTTGTTCAGTTGTTGATAGTTGTGAGTTTGTTGTCATTTTACTGTTCATAATTTGATCATTTTCTGTTGGGAACTGCCCTGCCTTGTTTGAGAAGTTGTCACCCCCCATGACTAAGGCTGAGTGAGCGACCTTTGGACCATAAGCCACTAAGGAGACAAAGCTTATCTCCCTTGCAGGAGCACTGCTTCTGCTCCTTTTACTTCATCCATAACTGGCCCCCAATGCTTGATCGGTTAGCCAATGATGGGTAAGATTCCCCAAGGGGTGAATGACCTAAGACAGGCACAATCAAGTGGAGACCTCAAGGAAGGACTTGGGGGGCTACAGCAAAAGGGGGTGATAGACCCTAGCCCCTTGGCTATCCTGACATAGCCTGAGTCCTCATTCTGTCTGCAAGAAATCTCATAATCTCTTGGCTGCCTTGCTTACCCTGCCTGATTTAAGCCTGAGACAATGCCTTAAGCCTGAAACAGTGCTGGTGGTGCGTGTAGCCCTGTGCTGGAAAGGGCGAGTTCCCTAGGGTGATCAGGCCTAAGAAAAAATATGTAAAATCCTGTGAAACCTGCTTTGTTTAGAATGCTCTCAATTAAATAAGGGTCCAAGCAAGAAGTGAGTTTGTTCCTCAAAGTTTTATTGCTATTTAGCTATCTGACCCTGACTCAAAATAGGCCTTCAGAGTTCTTTGTACATTATCTATTGTTTGATCCTTACCCCCTGACAATGATTAATGAGCCTGTCTTCCTATGCAAAATGAACCCAATAAAAGCCCATTGAGGAAAAGACTCTTGGCCTTTCTCCTTTGAGAGATTGGCCACCTTTCCTCCCTAAGCAGATCATGTCTTCGTAGACTTATTCTCATCTGTGGCAGCCTAGGGGGGTCCTGCAGGCAGAGCTCCCCCCCACCACCGACACACACATACACACACAATCTTCTTTTTCTTAGGTAAGTTCCTTTAATGTTTCACATAACAAGGGCTTGGTGATGGTGAGCTCTTAGCTTTACCGTGCTTGTGAAGCACTTTATCTGCCCTTCCACTTTAAATGATAGCTTTGCTGGATAGAGTAATCTAGGTTGTAGGTCCTTGCCTTTCATGACTTGAAATACTTGTTTCCAGACCCTTCTTGCCTATAAGGTTTCTTTTGAGAAATCAGCTGACAGTCCTATGGAAACTCCTTTGCAGGTAGCTGTCTCCTTTTCTCTTGCTGCTTTTAAGATTCTCTCCTTATGTTTAACCTTGGGTAATGCAATTATGATGTGCCTGGGTGCGTGTTTCCTTGGGTCCAACCTCTTTGGGACTCTCTGGGCTTCCTGGACTTACTGGGAGTCTATTTCCTTTGCCAGATTGGGGAAGTTCTCCTTCATTATTTGTTCAAATAAGTTTTCAAATTCTTGTTCTTCTTCTTCTCCTTCTGGTACCCCTATGATTTGGATGTTGGAACTTTTAAAGTTGTCCCAGAGTTTCCCAAGCCTCTCCTCGTTTTGTTGAATTCTTGTTTCTTCATCCTGTTCTGTTTGAATGTTTATCTCTTCCTTCTGCTCCAAACTGTTGATTTGAGTCCTGGTTTCCTTCCCTTCACTGTTGGTTCCCTGTACAATGTCCTTTATTTCATGTTTCATAGCCTTCATTTTTTCCTCTATTTTTTGTCCATATTCAGCCGTTTCTGTGAGCATCCTGATTACCAGTGTTTTGAACTGTGCATCTGATAGGTTGGCTATCTCTTCATGACTTAGTTGTATATTTTCTGGAGTTTTGATCTGTTCTTTCATTTGGGCCATATTTTTTTGTTTGTTTGTTTTGGCACACTTCTTGCATAATAAGGGGTGGAGCCTTAGGTATTCACCATGGCAAGCAACCCACATTGCTATGTTTTGCTTCTGTACATTGGGGAGGCCTCTGAGAGGGAATAGTGCCATTTACTCAGCTCAGTCAGCTTTCAGGGACTTCTCCCACTACCTACAAGCAAATTGGGTCCTTCTGGTGCTGATTCCCAGGTGGGTGGGTTTGTATATGTTCTAGGACCCTGTGGGTCTCTCCAGTAGACTCTCCTGTGAGGCTGGGACTTTCTCCTGCTACCTCAACCCACATAGGTTTTTCCAGTCAGAGGCTTTATTTCCTTTTGCTGGAACCCTGGGTTGTGAGGTCTGTCTCACTCCCCAGTTGTTCCTCCCAGTTTATCCACACATAAATGTGGGGCCACCTGGTCTGCCAGCTGCCACTTCACCTGCCCTGGTCCTCCAGCCACTGCCTTGCCACAGGTTCTTTCCACCCCGTCTGCCAGGAAAGAAAAGGTAAAAAATGATAAAGCGGATCAAATATATGGTGATGGAAGGAAATTTAATTTTGGGTGGTAAACAAAATGCAATATACAGTTGATAAATTATGGATCGATTGTAAACTTGAAATCTATACAATATTATTAACCAATGCCACCCCAATATATTTAGTAAAAGTTAAAAAATTTTCAGGTGTCATTAAAGCCCCAAATTGGTTGGCCTTAAAATATGGAGACTATCCATATTTAAGGGTACATTTTTAAAGTACCCTTAATTGGGTACTTTAGTAGCAGGGAGTTTTCTCTGGATAGCAGCTGAAGAGGAAATCAATGAGATTAGAAGCACAAGTCGGACTGAACACAGCCATTGCACACTTTGAAGATGGAAAGGGTCATCTGATGAATGTGGGCCTCCTTTAGAAGACAATAGAGGCCCTTAGCATTATAACAGCCAGAAACTGGGGGCCTCATTCCTATGACCATAAAAAAACAAAGTCTTCCAATAAACGGAATGAGCTAGTGGAGGTGGATTATTTTCTCTATCTTCTGTGAAGAGCCCAGATGGCACTTTGATTTCAGTCATGTGAAATCCTAGGCAAAGGACCCTGTTGAGACAGGAAGGTTTTCTGAACTACACACTCTGCAAGATTGTAAAAGGGTGTTGTTTATTTTTTTTTTAATTTATTTATTTATCTTTTAGAGGGGAAGGGTAGGAGAGAGAGAGAGGGAGAGAAACATCAATGTATGGTTGCCTCTCATGTGTCCCCTGCCGGGAACTGGCCTGCAACCCAGGCATGTGCCCTCACTGGGAATCGAACCACGATCCTCTGGTTCGCAGGCCCGCGCTCAATCCACTGAGCTACACCAGCCAGGGCAAAAGGGTGTTGTTTAAACTGCTATTTTGTGGGCATTTTTTTAGGCAGCCATAGAAAACTAACATAAAAACACAATGTTAGACTTAAATTCTACTTTTAGTCGATTCACAATAATGCAGTTATGAGTTAGTAAACCTAAATTGTTAGAGCTAAAACTCTTTCAGTCAAGTTCTAAATATTACCAGATCATGTAGCTTAATGTCTTCATCATTATTCTAAATTTTTTAACTTTTGGGGTATACAAATTATAATGAAATGTGTGATTCATTTTTCTCCATAGGTCTCTTGCAAATTACCATGTTCTTTTTGTTATTCAATAATATTGGTGTTCATACTTTTAAATTGAAGCAAGGAAATATGTATGCAGCTAAAGTGGAGACACATTAGAACAATTCTCTTTGTTACACTACAGAAATTCTAGGTTTTGTTATATTGTCTACAAATAATGTCGTATGATGAATATTATGGAGCAATGAAACAAATTAGGCAGGTTAGGTACAAAAATGTATTTGCCTAAAAGAAATAGTTGAAAATAAAAATATTGTGCATTTTATATATTAGAGATGTCGCATTTTTTACTTTATTAATTCAGAAATAGATTATGCAATGATAGAGATGTTTGATATTAAACCATCTTAGGGAGGTTGTAGGGAACCACTCTCCCACAGTGTTGGTGAAAATGTAAGTAAGTATAACATCTTTAAGGGCAATTTAGTAACGTGTATTAAAATTTAAAATAATATACTCTTCAATCCAGAATTCCACTTCTATGAATTTATTCATAGATGCATTTTTACATATTCACAGATAGTTACATTTACATAAGGAAGTTCTTTGCAATTTTAGTGTAAATACTAAAAAATGAAATGTATATACATGTAACAGGCTGATATGTGATTTTCAGAACCAGTAGAGCTGTATGTGTTGATAAGGAAAAAAAAAAAACTTCCAAGAAATATTTTTAAGTGAAACAAGAATGGTTCAGAATAGCGATTATCATTCACACTTAAAAATCCATGTTTCCATGGATAGATGCATTCATAGTGGTGATATATACACACATGTAGTACATAAATATGTATATTTGTGTAAAAAGATGTAAATTATTTATGTGAAAGATTTTGTTGCTCATGGAAAACTTCATAAAGATTTGCAGAAAACAATTGACTAGTTATTTCTAGGAAGTGAACTTGTGGTTTGCAGCTGGAAAGAAAATCACCTTTCATTGTACATTCTTTGCTTTCTTTCAGTTTTTAACCATATGCCTGAATTCTGATCATACATTTCAGAAAAATCAATTTTCCCTAGAAGGCATTCTTCACTTCTTCTTTAGTATGGTTATTATATCATCATCTATATTTTCCATTTTTATATTTCATTTTTTTCACAGGCACAGACATACACCCAGTAACTAGTCAATTTAGCAAAGGTCTAAAATTAGTTGACAGGTCTGTAAGATGATAAAATATTCTTATTTAAAAATGGAAGTTCTGTGTATTATTCTTATGATAACTTGCATGTTATAATGAATATTTTCACACATGACCATTACATTTTTAAAATACTTTTATTATTTTCTTCATTTTCTTTAATGAATTTGGAAATAGAAGCATGCTTTAGTGAAAAAAAAGAAATAGAAAAGTTTAATTGGAAATATCTAAATCTTGGTAGTAAACCTAAACTGTTCATCTTTAATTTTTATTTCTTATATGCTTAATTTGAAATTACAGAGGATATTAATCCCTAAAACTTGCAAATTACATGTGATTTATAGGAATATCTATGAAACATTTTCTGTCATTTGTTTTTGCACTTTCTGTACATCTTTTGGATTATTCCTGACTCATGTGGTGTTTTCTGAGATTACTTAACTGCCATTGTATCTTAAAACTTTCATTGCATTTTATGGAATGATATAAATGTGAAAGTATTATCATGCTGAATTTTGTTTGTGAAGAGAGCAGTAAGAACTGTTTTGTTATAGCTGTCATCATAATGGCGATCATTGTCTGTTTTAGACAAGGCTCCCAATAGGCAAACGAGGTAGGCACATATATGCTTGCGGAGTTTTGCTGAGATTGATAGGATTTCCGTCCAATCGGATATCTTCTAGTGCCTTGCGAATATAAGTCAAATTTTTAACATTGCAGAAGGTATCTTCATGCATCTCTAGAATGTTGTTATTCTAGAAAAGATGAAAATAAGTTATAAGACAAGACATAACATATGCTTAGTACCGATTAATAGTGCATTTGCTTCACCCCCATTTTTATTTTTCATCACTTCCTTCATCAAAAAATGCACATTATGTGATTATTATACATCAAGCACTTTTTAGGCATTGGGGATAAGTCAATTAACAAACTAGATATGTGCTTGCCCTTATAGAGCTCATACTTCAGTAATGGGAATACAAAATAAGGAAGTGAAAAGATAAATTTACAGAAAAACATGTTATTTCCAAAAAGATTAGAACTATGAAGAAAGGATGGTGACTGTGAAAAGTTATCTTAAAGGACAGCAATGGAGCTCAGAAGGAATAACAGAAGGCATGGGCATTGAAAGCATCAGGCCAGGCAGCGAGAACATCAGGTTCAAATTTCTAACAGTTAGTATAGGATGTTCAAGAATGAGAAATACTCAATATGGCTGAGGTGAAGTTTGGCAGAGAGTAAGCAAATATCAGGAAGGTAGTATGCCCAGAACTAGATTTTTAAAAAATAGCTTTATTGAATATATTTCATAAACCATAAAATTCACAGATTTTAAGTCTGCAGTCTAGTGGTTTTCAATATATTTACAGACTTGTATTTAAGCATCTCCAAACTTTAATTTCAGAACATTTTAAACATCCCCTTAAGAAACCTCATAGCTATTAGCAATTACTTCCCCTTTCCATTACCTCTAGCTCTGCTAAATTCTAAATGAAATCCTATATCACCTTTTGTGACTCGTTTCTTTCACTATGAATTATATTTTTAAGGTTTATACATGTTGTAGCATGAATTAGAACTTTTTTTAATTGTTCAGTGATTTTCTCTTGTATGGACATATTATCTCTTTGTTTATCTATTCATCGGTTAATGGGAATTTGGACTGTTGCCACTTTTTGGCTCTCTTAAATAATGCTTCAGTAAATATTTGTATACAAATTTGGTGTGGACATATGGGTTTCACTTTTTCTTGGCTATATACCTAGGAGTTGAATTGCTGGGTTGTATGTTACAGTAACTCTATTCTAACATTCTGAGGAACTGTTGAACTGTTTCCAAAGTAGATGCACCATTTTACACTTCTATCAACAATGTATGATAGTTCCAATTTTCTCTGCATCCTAAGCAGCACTTGTGATTGTCTCTTTATTTTAGACAACAAGTGGATATGATGTGGTATCCAATTATGGTTTAATTCATTCTTCATGTACAGGTAGGCAAAAGTAAGATGACAGTTGTAAACAGAGAAACAGAGTTAGTTCTTTCATTAGTATTTCTTAATTGTTGTATTATTTATTTGTATTGCAACTATAAACCTACTTTTGATCACCCCTGTATAAAATATGATTAATATTTTATACTGATTTTGTAACCTGTCACACTTATTAGTTCAAGTTGTTTAGTGGGTTATTCATGACTTTCTCTATAAAATATTTGTATTGATAGATCAATTTGGTGAGTATTTTCATCTTAATATACAGTCTTTCAACTCATGAATATGGGAATATCTTTTCTTTATTTATATCTTTTTTCTCCAGGTATGTTGAGGTATATAACTGACAAATAAAATTATACATATTTAATGGGTGTGGCATAATGTTTTACACATGTATATATTGTGAAATAACTACCACGATCAAGATAATTCACATTTCTATCAATTCACATAATCACCTTTTATGTGGGTGTGTGATGAGAACACAAAATCTCTCAACAAATTTCAAGTATATAATACAGCAACACTAGCTATAGTCACTATACTGTACATACCCAGAAATTATTTTCCTGAATAACTGCTTTTATGCCTCTGTCAACATCTCACCATATCTCTCACCCTTAGTCCCTAGTAGCCACCCATCTGCTCTCAGCTTCTGTGAGTGCGACTGCTTTAGATTCCACATATGAGATCATTACAATATATGTCTTCAGTGTCTGGCTGATTTCACTCAGCATAATGTTCTCCAAGTTCATCCACATCATTGCCAAAGGCAGGATTTCCTTATTTTTAAGGCATTTTAAATTTTATTTTTATTATATTACATTGTATACACATACCACAGTTTGTTTATTCATTCATCCATTGGCAGACACTTGAGCTGTTTCTGTCTCTTGGCTACTGTGAACAGTGCTGCCGTGAACATGGGAGTGCAGGTACCTTTTCAAGAAAAGGCCTTCATTTTCCTTAGATACGTAGAATTGTTGGATTGTATGATAGCTCTGTTTTTGATTTTTTGAAGAACCTTTATGCTGTTTTCATGACTACATCACTTCATATTGTTACCAACAGTGCACAAGGGTTCCCTTTTTTCCACATCCTCTCCAGCACTTACTTTTTTGGTCTTTTTTATATTAGCCATTCTAAAAAGTGTGAGGTGATACATCCTGTGGTTTTGGTCTGCACTTCCCTGATGATTATCGCTGTGGAGCACCTTTACATGTGCCTGTTGGCCATCCATGTATCTTCTGTACAGAAATGTCTATTCAGGCCCTTGCCAACATTTTAATTGGGTTATTTTTTTCTTATGATTGTTTGAGTTCTGTATATATTTTAGATATTAACCCATTATTAAATGAATGATTTGCAAATATTACCTGTACCTTGTTTCTTTTTAATTTAATTTCTTAATTTCATTTTCAGATTGTTCACTTCTAGTGCATACATATACAATTAACATTTGTGTATTAAATTTGTAACTTGTTGCATTGCTGAAGTCATTTATGAGATTTCCTCTTTGACTTATTGCTTAAGGAAAATGTTGTTTAATATTAATATACTTGTGAATTTCCCATGTTTTCCTTGTTGTTGACTTCTATTCTCATTTCATTGTCATCAGAAAAATAATTTATATAATTTTAGTTATTTTCAACTTGTTGAGGCCTGTTTTTTGTTGCTTTGTATATGGTCTATCCTTGTACACCTGAGAAAAAGTCATATATTGCTGTTGTTGGGTGGACTGTTTCACAGATGACTATTAGGTTTAGTTGGTGAATAGAGTTATTCAAAGAATAGTATTATTCTTTTTTTCCCTAATTGATCTTACGGATAGTTGCTCAATCCATTAAAAAAGTGGAGTATTGGAGTGTCCAACTATTATTGTTAAACTTTCTATTTTTCCCTTTAATTCTGATCATTTATTGTTTTGAGGCTCTGTTGTTAGGTGCATATATATTTATAAGCATTATATCTTCCTGATGGATCGGCTCTCTTCTCACTACAGAATATCCATTAAGCATAATGCAGATTTAGTGCCTATGTACTGTACTGTTCCTTTGACAGATAATAGATACACGTTACTAATAATTGTGCCTCACGTTTAAAGACTTATCATGTTGCAGTAACTGTATGATCCACTTTATAAACAAAAACTGAGATCCAAGGGGCTTTAGATATTTGTGAAATTATTAAATTGTGTTGGAAGTAGAATTTTAGCTCAGGGAATCTGCTTTTTCCAAAGCTATCTTCTTTTTTAAATTATTCATTTTAGTTTTAGACAGAGAGGAAGGCAGGGAGAAACAGAGGCAGCGAAAGATCAATGTGTGGCTGCCTCTCATGTACTGGGGACCTGACTCACAACCCAGGCATGTGCCTGATGGAAATTGAACCTGCTAGCTACCCTGTGGTTCTCAGGCCAGTGCTCAATCCACTGAGCCACACCAACCAGGGCCCACAGCTATCATTCTTGATTAATATGTTATATATTGATAAACATTTTTCAAATAAGCCAGACTGGGATTTTTATATGAGCATTAAAACTAAATATAAATTGAAGACAATATAAATGAGAAATAGCTTTATGCTAGATATTGATGAAGTGGTTGTGAAGAAGTATTTTTAATGGTACACTTAATACCTTCTTAAAGCTTAAAATAAAAAAGGTAAAGCTAACTACTTTTTATTTTTTTATTTTTCAATTATAGTTGGCATATAATATTATAGTAATTTCAGATATATAACCTAGTGATTAGACATTTATATAACTTATGAAGTGATCACCCCAATAAATCTGACACCCATCTGACACCATGCATAGTTATTATGATACTATTGACCATATGCCCTGTGCTATATTTTATAACTTCATTATTATTCTAGAATTGCCAATTTGTACTTTTAATCCCTTCACCTTGTTTTTGCCATCCCTCATCCCTCTCCCATCTGCAAAAAATCAAAATGTCTCTACATCTATGAGCCTGTTTCTGTTCTGTTTGTTAATTTATGTTGTTTTGTAGATTCCACATGTGAGTGAATATGGTATTTGTCTTTCTCTGCCCGACTTATTTCACTCAACACAATACCCACTAGTTCCAATCATGTTGTTGCAAATGGCAAGATTTCTTACTTTTTAATAGCTGAGTCATATTTTGTTCTATAT
Organism: Glossophaga mutica; assembly: GCA_039655065.1. NCBI lineage: Eukaryota > Metazoa > Chordata > Mammalia > Chiroptera > Phyllostomidae > Glossophaga > Glossophaga mutica. The sequence continues at coordinate 85,654,872 of CM077304.1, forward strand.
ACATACCACTTCTTTATCCATGCATCTATTGATATACTTAGGTTGCTTCCATATCTTGGATGTAGTAAATAATGCTGCAGTAAACATATAGATGCCATGTCTTTCTGATTTATTATTTGAGTTTCTTCAGCTAAATACCCAGAGGTAGAACCACTGGGTCCTTCTTTGTCTTTTGTTATAGCCTTTGTTTTAAAGTCTATTTTGTCTGGTATAAGTATTGCTACCTCAGATTTTATTTTGTTTCCATTTTCATGAAACATTGTTTTCCACCCCTTTACTTTCAGTTGGTGTGTGTCTTTCAATTTGAAGTGAGTTTCTTGTAGACAGCATATGTAAGGGGTTTGTATTGTTATCCATTCAGCCTCCCTATGTATTTTTTATTATTGACACTATTATAGATGCCCCCCATTTTCCCCCTTTGCTCCCCATCCACCTAGCCCCCTACCAGCCTTCACCACATTGTTGTCTGTGTCCATGGGCTATGCGTATATGTTCTATGGCTAATCTTTTCTAGTCACCTCCACCACCTCCCCTCTGAGATCTGTCAGTCTGTTCCATGTAGCCAGGCCTCTGGTCCTATTTTGTTCAACAGATTATTGTGTTAATTAGATTCCACATATAAGTGAGATTGTATGATATTTGTCTTTCTCTGATTGGCTTATTCTGCTTAACATAATTTCCAGGCTCATCCATGCTGTTGCAAAGGGTAAGAGTAATTCTCTTTTATAGCCACGTAGTATTCCATTGTGTAAATGTATCTTATCTATTTTTATACACTCATCTATTAATAGGCACTTGAACTATCTCCAGATCTTGGTTATTATAAATAATGCTGCTATGAAAGTAGGGGTGCATACCATATTTTTGGACCATAAGACTCACCTAGGTTTTAGAGAAGGAAAATAGGAAAAAAAATTTTGAAGCAAAAAATGTGGTAAAATATTTAGTAACATAAATAACATAATATTTCACTAATGTAAGTGTCAACAGAACTCAACAGCAGCATTAACAACCATTATTCCTCCCAAATTTATGGGGGAAAGCAATGTGTCTTATAGTCCGAAAAATACGGTATATTCTTTCTGATGAGTGTTTCATGATTCTTAATATATATTCCCAGAAGTAGTATTACTGGGTCAAATAGCAGTTTCACTTTTTATTATTTTTTTTTAGAAATCTCCATCCTGTTTTCCATAGTGGCTGCACCAGTCTGTATTCCCACCAACAGTGCACAAACATTCCCTTTTCTCCACATCCTTGCCAGCTTTTATTTGTTGATTTATTGATGATAGCCATTCTGCCAGGTGCGAGATGATATGTCATTGTGGTTTTAACTTGCACTTCTCTGATGATTAGCAATGCTAAACATTTTTTCAAATGTCTGTTGTCCATTTGTATGTCCTCTTTGAAGAAGTGTCTTTTCAGGTCCTTTGCCCATTTTTAAAAATCAGATTATTTGTCTTTCAGGTGCTAAGTTGTGTAAGTTCTTTATATACTTTGGAAATTAACCCTTATCAGATATATCATTGGTGAATATGTTCTCCCATAGATTGGGTTCCCTTTGCATTTTGTTGATGGTTTCTTTTGATGTGTGAGGGCATCTGACTGTGACATCTGTTACCTTATCAATCATCAAGGTTGATTCAGTTGCTCTGGTTGGCTAGGCAGGTGTCCTTTTTCTCCCTCACTGACCTTTATGCATCCCTCCTGGGGCTGCATGCTTTGTCAAAGAAGATGACCTTTCCAGCTAGGGGAGAGAACCACTCTTTAGTCAAGGGTATACGAGTAGCTATACCCCACTGCTAGAACCTCTAAATAAGTTCTCCTTATGTCTTTTGATTGGAGCATTTAATCCACTTGCATTTAAAGTAATTATTGATAGATATGTATTTATTGTTGTTTTATTATTCATATTTTTTTCTTTTTATCCTTCCTATTAAAGAAGATCCTTAAACATTTCTTCTAATACTACTTTGGTGGTGATGAACTCCTTTAGTTTTGTTGTTGTTGTTGTTGTTGTTATTTGTCTGTTTGTTTTTTCTTGTCTGGGAAGGTCTTTATCTGCCCTTTCAATTCTAAATGATATCTTTGTTGAGTAGCATAATCTTGTCTGTAGTTCCCTGCCTTTTATCACTTTGAATATTTTGTACCAATTTCTTGTGACCTGCAAAATTTCTGAGAAATCAGCTGATGGTTTTATGGGAGCTCCCTTTTAGGTAACTAACCGCTTTTCTTTTGCTGCTTTAAAAATTCTTTCTTTGTCTTTAATTTTTGGTAAATGTTTCTTGGTGTGGGCCACTTTGGGTTTATTTTGTTTTGGAGTTTCTTTCTGGGCTGGTATGTCTATTTCCTCTGCCAAGAAAGTTGAAGTTTTCTGTCATTATTTCTTTAAATAGGTTTTCAATTCCCTGGTCTCTCTCTTCTCCTTCCTGTAACGCTGTGATGCAAATGTTGGTTTGCTTCTGTTGTTACAGAGTCCCCTTAAGCTGCACTCATTTTTCTGAATTCTTTTGCCTTTTTGTTGTTATGATTGGGCGTTTTCTGCTACCTTATCTTCCATATCAATGATTTGATCCTCTATGTGGTCTAATCTACTGTTGATTCCTTCTAGTATATTCTTCATTTCAGTTATTGTAGTCTTTATTTCTGACTGGTCCTTTTTTATGGCTTCTATCTCCATTTTTATGTTTCCTATCTCTTTGTTAAAGAGATTGTTCACTGAGATCATTAATCATTCTTATAACCAGTGTTTTGAACTGCTTCTGGTAGATTGTTTGTGTCCATTTTGTTTAGTTCTTTTTCTGGAGTTGTTCTAATTTTTCATTTGGAACATGTTTCTTGTCTTCTCATTTTGGCTGCCTCTCTGTGTTTATTTCTATGCGTTAGGTACAGCTACTATGCTTCCTGGTCTTACTAGAATGTTCTTGTGTAGTAGGTGTTCTGTAGGGTCCAGTGGCACAGTATGCCTGGTCACCCAAGTTGGGAGCTCCAGCTCTGCCCCCCTGGGGTGATGTGTGCACCCTCCTTTTGTAGGTGAGCCTTGATTGCTGTTGGCAGGTCAATGGGAGGAATTTACCCCCTGGTCATTGGCAACAAGGACTGGCTGAGACCACAGTGGAGGATTTGCTATACAAAGGACAGCCCCATGAGGCACAACTCACTCAAGAGGACTCTGGTGTCCCCTGAGTCCACCCCTTAAGTATGTTGTTGTGGAGGTAGTAGATCTGAAGCTGTCCACCAAGTGCACTGGCTCTAGGGCCTGGATGAAGTGGATCAAGGTCAGCTGCCTCCTATTCCCTTCCTGGAGCTACCCGACATGAGCTACAAAACAATCTGCAGATGGCTGTTATTTGTGCTTGGCTTAGTAGTACCCAGGAGACACCGAGTTGTGAATCAAGGTTGGCTGCTGCTAGTGCCAGGCCTGAGGCCACTGAGCAAGAAGTACAGGGCATGCTCAGGCCAGATGCTGCTTGCTTGAATGACTTCAGGGTAATCCACAGCATGAGCCAAGACATGCTGTGGAATGTCTGTATGGAATTTGTATGGAAAAGCCACTGGAATCAGCTTGAAGGTCTGTAAGTAAGGTGGGGTAGGATCTTGAGGAATAAACAATGTGGGGCAAACAGTGTTAGCCAGGTTGATGGAGACTCAGATGTGATGTTCACCTGTTGGCTCTGTATGGGAAGGACTCAGCAAAGGAAGAGTGGCCTCTGCCTGCACTTCTGTCTGGATGAAACCTGCCCCTCTAGCCGTTATCCTGATGCCAGACTGTTCAGTTCCTCTCTGTATGTCCCTCACACCTTTTGAGCTGGTACCCCAGTGATGGAGCTCAGAGTGAGTGAGTTGGTCAGTGAACAAGTCCATGTGCAGGTCCTTTAAGAGGAATACCTGGTACTCCAGGGCACTCTGTCTCATTCATCTGCAACTCCCTTTGGTTTTCACAGCTAGAAGTTCTTTGAACTTCTCAGGGCTGGAATCTCTTGCTTCTCAGAGGGGTGGCCTCCACAGCTGAGCTATCCTTCCTGATTTTTAACAACCACATGTGGGTGTGGGACCAGCTGGTTCTGCATCTCTGCCCCCCTACCAGTTTTGATGTGGGTTCTTTCATTATAGGACTTAGTTATATCCTTAGTTACAGAACTTCTGTTCAGGTAGATTTCATGCTGTTCTAAATGACGGTTATTCTGTAGTTTAGTTATAATTTTGATGTGGTTGTGGGAAGATGCAAGTACTGCATTTTCCTACTCTGTCATCTTTATTGAAAGCCTGAAAGGCAATTACTTTTAAAGAAATCTCATATTGTATATACAAGAACATCATGTTTAACTATAATATCAGAGACCTGGTTACTTTATAGAGTCAATATCATCACAGACAACAGTAAAAAATAATTCATAATTAGAAAACACATTACAGTATTTCTTTGAGGATATCTTTGAAAGTTCTCCTTCCAGTCATATATAAGGTAAGAAATACTCATATGGTGAAAATCACTCCCAGGAAAGAGATGATGAGAGAGCCATCCAAAAACAGGATGAGGGCTAGAAAGGAAGTAAGAGGGTAAACACTACCAGAAAAACTCTCAAAAGAGTCAGAGATCTAAGACTTAGAGACAGATAAGGATAAAAGGATGGGAAGTATATGTTAATGGAATAAAAAAGGCACAGGGATAACACAGAAAAAGATAGAAATCAGAGACCGGCTCTCACTTAGCAAAATCACCTTGCCAAAAGATTGTAATATTGCATTATATTAAACCTTTGAGTACATGATGGATGCATTATCTACAGATTTATTCTATAAAACAGATGAAATTATTACAGAAAGTTGGTTACAGCTGAAGATGAAAACTTATATCCAAAATAAGAATAATTTATCTTTTTTGTTTTAACAACCATTTTGTTAAAAATGTTTGTTTTAATTGAGCGTATTTTAGTATATTTAAATGAAATATATTTAGAAATGTTAGATCATAACATTTTTGGAAATGTGTTTTCACTCATTATTTTAAAGATAAAATTTAGCTTAATGGAATTTAAAATAAAGTAAACCTTCAAATATGTCATCTTAGGAAAAACTACATTTTTGTAATCCAGAAAAATGGAAGTCTGTCATCGTTGAGCAGATAGAATGCCCTAGGATTGAATTCAATTCAGTATATAAAACCTAAAGGTAAAATCAAAAGGCTAAAATTGACATCCATTTACCTAAAAGTTAGAAATCAAGTTAGATTTTTTCTCTTTTTCTCTTCCATTTCTAACCCTTACACACTTTTTCAGCAGCTAAAACCCAATTTTTTTTTCCAAAAGAAGCTTTATGTGCCAAAAAAATGTATTGTGATTTGGCAAATAGTGAAAATAAAAATTAAGGCTATTAGAAACATCATCATGAACTTACAAATACCTCATTGTCAGATCGAGAGAGAGAATGACTGAGAGAAAGGAGAAAAAAAGAAATATTGTCACAGTGTGTCAATGTGACTTTAAAAAGAGCTTCGTGGTTCTCGATTTTCTCCTTTGCCTTTGCTTTCCATGGAGCTGTTGGGCATACTTTGCTAGTAGAAGCTTACCTGGAGATGAAGGGCCCGTAGGTTTTCTGGGAGTGGCAGAGGGATGTGGTCCAAGTTGTTATCAGTGAGGTAGAGGTGATGGAGATCATACATATCCTGGAAACATTCCAAATGTGGAGATATAATACGAATGAGTGATGCCACAGTTGTATTTTTATTCCCTGTCCGTGCAATTATTTGCAAAATACCACATGCCTATTCAGGTCTCATTTAGTAAAGCTGAATGAGTTTTCTAAGTTACTAGACAATTCAAATGAATTTTGAAAGAACTGAGGACAAGCAGCTAACTCTTGATGAACATGAAACATGTTTCTTAATCTCTAGGAAGAAACTTGCTTTGTCTACTTTAACTGTCTCAGTTTACATGAGCCACTGGCTTCTCATTCTCTATTCTGCAATAGAATTTTGAGGATTTGGGAGAGGCATAGTAAGAATTAATTTCATGTTATAATGATGGAGAAAAGAGAATTTCTGCCCAACAAAAGCCTTCTCTTTCAGGCCCAAGTTTCTGGGAAAGGACATCTGAGCAAGACAGAAAAAGTTTAGACAGTAAGAGATCCATTCTAGCCAAATACCAGAGGACAAATTGTAATTCACCACCACCCATGCCAACAAAAGATGGATAGAGAGGCTGGACTGCTGCTGTTACCAGGTTCTAATGAGGTGCCCTGACCCTCTTGTCCAAGTGCGGGTGTCACAAGATGGCCAGTAGAGAGACAGGACTTTACCATTGCCCAGTGCTAGTGGGTCCACACGACAACCTCTGGCCACCAAGGAAGTAATCTGATATCCCTTCAAAGAGTATTTTTAATTTATTTGTTTAATGTATATTTAGAAGATTGGCTTAACTGAAGTAAAAAAAAATGAGTAAGAAAGCCCATTGGTTACTGTTCTCAGATTCTACACTGTTATTTCAAGCAAGTCATTCTAGCTCTGAGCTTGCTTCCTTCACTTAAAAAGTCAAATTCATAAGATGAACTGAATCTATCATTCTTACAAAGTAATTTAGAAGCTTTTTTTCCCCAAGGCACCAAGCACACCCTGTAAAAGTAGTTATCCTTTTAGCCACATTAAGTGCTCTCCTTGAGTGGAGTTTTTGGTAAATACAAACTACCTGCCAAACACCATTTCCAGATAGAAACCCACTTCTTATTCCATTTCTGCTTTTGTTCTTGGTGCTTGGCCAGCCTCAAAATGCACCAGAGCGCAGGATTTCCTGACAGCATGATAAATAGTGTTGTAAAGTTTACTTTAGAAGTTAAAAATCTCATCAAAGTGAATTCCTTTATAGAAATAAAAACAGCTAGTCATTGACTGCAAATGGAATGGGAAGATGAAAGTCTTTTATATCCAAACCTAAAACTCACTTTAAATGCTTCTTGCTTTATTCCTTTCCTCCCAAGTCTGTTGTTGCTAACATCAATGAATGTCAATGTGGTTGGCAGCTCTGGGAGTTGCCTTATTTTGTTGTCACGCAGGACAAGCTCTTGGAGTTGAGGCAGCTTTCTGAATGCATCTTCATCAATTTCAGATATTAAATTTGATGTCAGATCAATCCTCCTTAAATCATCTAGAAGAAAAAAAATGAAGTAGTGGAATATTCTTGAAATGTTTTATTCACGTAAGAATATGAATGTAAACTTCCTACATGCAAGCAAACATAAACATGAATTTAATTAGGAATGACCAGTTCATTAATTATTTCTAACTACTTTAGAAAAATTTAATTGTTTCCTCTAAATACTATTCATATTTATGCACTTATGAGATAGTATAACTTTAGCAAAGAAACTGACACATTTTATTTAAAGTGACTAGTTTTTTTCACTACATTCTAAATAAACTTTATCTGGATTTAACTATTTAAAAGTTTTTCCTCAGTGATGACAGACTGTTGTATTTTCTAGCAGTCAAAGATACATTGGTATTAAAATACAAAGTCATTAAAAAGAAATTTTTAGTAATTAAAACATTTTATGAAGACCAGTACAAGAATTCTTCTCTGTGGACAATTATAACATCAGAATTTAGGCTCGTATTCTTCAATTATAAAGTAATTGTGTGTGTTCGTTTAAACATTTTATTTATTTACTTTTTAGACAGAGGGGAAGGGGAGGAGAAAGAGAGGGAGAGAAATATCAATGTGGGGTTGCACTCACACGCTCCCTACTGGGGACCTGGCCCACAACCCAAGGTATGTGTCCTGACTGAGAATCGAACTCTCAACCCTTTGATTCCCAGGCCAGCACTCAATCCATTGAGCCACACCAGCCAGGGCAAATAACCATGTTTTAATGGTAGTCTCTTCAAATAAAAAATCTTAGTAAATACATGACCATGCCATTTTACTCTTAATGTGATAACATAATAATAAATTCTAGCCTATAAAATACAGTTATGATTTTTATTCTGTATTTGAATAAAAAGTTGAAAAGTTTATTTGAAAATGTCTACAACTACATAGTTTCATGATGACCTTTAACTATTCATCATTTTTTCTTATAATTAAATCAAATCTTCAAACAGCTGAAGAAGAAAAAGTAATTGATTTATGAACCATATTTTATATTCAGCTATCACGTTCAGTACCAACATTTTATAGTGCAAAAAATTTAGGGATGTCTGTAAAGAAGAGAAGAACATTAGTGCTGTCACTCATACTTAGGCTTGCAAAATCATTTCTGTTGATCTTTTTAATTCTGTTAAAGCGGGAATAGAAATAAGCAGTGTTCTTGGGCAGTGGAGGAATAGCATCAAGTTCATGGTCATCACAGTAAACAGTGGTGCTTATACAAGTACACAGAAGGCATGTTGGAAAATCTGAAAAATAGAGACAAATAATTACACTTAACAAAAACAATTTGTAATAATGTGATTAGCAATGTTTGTTAAACAAGATTAGAATCTCATACAGGCAATCCTGGTATATTTCATATTTTCTTACATAGTTTCTATAAATGGAATACTAGTCAAATATACCAATTAAAGCTCACTCAATAATTAGTATACTTTTTGTAATGTTTTAAAATTTTATTTTAAATTACTGAATGGATACTGCACAGTTGTTGCTTTCATGCTTAGAAATTTCTATCTTCAAATGTGAACATTAATACTATATTTTTTATAAATTTATAGAATTGCCTGTAATGTTTTTATTAGCCCTTTGATTCCATATTTAAATACCCCACTGAAACAAAATCTGCTTCAAGGAAAATAGAGGATAATAATCGCTTATATTAATTCAGTCAGTATATATGTATTTACTCCTTTCTGTGTAAATGGCACTATGCTAGCTGGTGAAATAGTGGTGAGCACAAGGAGACAGATTGCTATTTTATGATCTGCTAGGTAAGATGAATGTTAATCACATAAATAAATCAAATGATGACTATGTTAAATATCATGAAATATCATCTGATTATAACACAGAAAAATATGATCCAGTTTGAGAATCATGGTCCTCTGAGGAGATGAATGTTGAATCCAAGAGAAGGAGTTGACTGTACTGGTGAGGGAGGCGTATGCAGGTGGAGGAAGCAGCGCATGCCTAGTTCCTTCACTTGTCAGTGACTAGAAGACAGTCCATGTCACCACAGGGCAGAGAGCATTGGAAAGTGTAGGACGTAACATGTGTATACAGGTGTTGTTCCTTATCCTGTGTAGGGGCAGGGGTATTATATTGTCAGATTTGCTTGAAGATGTGGTGGAAGTCTAAGGGAAGGCCAGAGGGCAGAGTGGAGATAACTTGTCTAGGTAAAAGATGATGGTTGCTAGGGAATTGTGATAGAAACGGGAACAGATCCAAAAGATATTTGTTAGGCTGCATTATATCTTAGCATATTAATCTATTTTTCTCCATCGATCATACACACATACACACCTACCCCCCCTTTGCTCCCAGTTTAAATAGTCTTGTAGAGGACAGTAGCTTCTAAGGGATACAGAGAAGCAATGACCAGAAGGAAAGGAGGGAAAGAGGATAGGGCAATACTAGGCATTCCACTTGGAGAAAGAGTGAAAGAAAAGGAAATGGAAAACAATCAAGGATGCTGAGCTGTTCGGTAAATGAAGGACTTAACAACGTCTCTTGGGTTAGTTATTGTGGTGATTACAGGAGATTTCAGTAAAAGCTATAGAATAATGAGGCTGGAAGCCAGATTACAGTCAATGAAGGAGAAAGTTGGAGGTGAGGAAATAGTGACAGCAAATATAGATGAGGTTATTGAGATATTTTACTGTAAAAAAGTAGGTAAGAGAGATGGTGGTAACTGTAAAAAGATTATTTGTGTTGTGTATATAATGAGGGATATTGACTAAAGTAGGAGGTTTTCAAGAATCCAAAGTATAAAAAGAATCCTGAGAGGGAAGTAGGAAGTGAAGTTCAAAGTCCTCTGGAAAGAATGTGCATCCCATATGTGGGAGTTCCTCCATTGCAGCAGGAAGTGAGATGTAGTTATAGGTAAATTATATGCCTGAAAGCAGTAAGACCAAAGAGCTGCAGGTTGGAAGATGGCTTTTTCTTGGGGTAATAGGAGGATTAGCTTCCTGAAGAGCTTGAGGAGTAAAGGGGAAAGGAGAGGAAGTGTTGTAAGAGGCGAGATGAATGGAGAAATTGAAATAAGTAATCAGAATTATAGAAGAAGAACGTGATGGAGGAACTTCCTCGGGATTGCTCGGTCATCATCGGTTCATCCCTACTTAGCGGAAACTTTCCTGGTTTTAGCACTGAAAGTCCCCTATCCTCGGGACCCCTCACTCACAGGCAAATAGGAACTCTTTGTGGCCTTAATTCAAATATCAAGAACTAGTAATGTAAGTAAGCAAAACATATAATTAATCATGCTCTATAGTTCTAGTACAAATATACTCCCACTCAGCCTTTTTTGAATTTTTATTCAAGCAATGTGAACTTCCTTATATTCTTCATATCCTTTAAAATACCAGCAGAGGTTAAAGAAAATCACCCTGGCTGTTTAGTCTCAGCACAGTCAATAGGATGAAGAAATTGTACCATAAGTTATGTGGCTATCTCAGCTCTTGACTTGTCTCCATCTGGCTGCCTCTGAGTCTGGATTTCCCAGAGAACAAATTTCTAGGGAGAACTGGGGTGCAGAAAAGTGAGGACAATGTACACTCAAAGATCTTACATATTGTATCAGTGCCATACTCAGCAGTGAGCTGTTACATTCATTTTGGGAAATCTCCATAATTTTCAACTTGTAAACTTTTTAAGACCTTTCTGCATTTTATGTGTGTGAGTGACTTGAGTGGTGTTATCAATGTTTTTTTAAAATATTTACTGTGTTTTTTCTTTTTATCTTAATTCTAACAATTTTGTACATTAATAAAACATCTCAACATTGCAACTGCCCCCCCAAAAAAAATTAGTAATGTATTTACTAAGGTCTTATGGCTATCATTAAATAGGAAAATCATTCACTATAACAACTTTAGGAATAAAAACAATTTTAGAAATAAAAAAATTGAAAGGGAACTATAAAATAATTAATACTTACTGATTTCTCCAATTAATATAAATTAATATTTGCCATTTATCATATTTTTGAGGGTCTTTTATTCTACATTTTCATGGTTGTGCTAATTTAGCAATAATTTATTAGAGTAATTATATATATTCAAACCAGTTATAACTTAATTATGGTCTTTCCACTCATAACTCAAGACTATATGGCTTCAGAATATTATTTTTAGAAATTTGTATTAATAGTTAAAATATATTTTGATTTTTAATGTAATAAATGATTCCAAACTATTTAACTTTGATGAATTTATAAGATTATAATTTAATTTTAATATTAGAATTTCTGGTGATGATTTATCTGTGGAACTTAAATGTGAATTAAAATTTAACTTTATTACTCACATTCAGATTATTTTAATGACATTTTTTGAAAAGTCATAGAGAGAGCATTTTGGTGTGAGTCCACTAGAATAACCCCAAGAATGAAACTGATAAATTCTAACAAGAAATATAGACGAATTATAAAATCACATTTAATCCCAGAATTGCTTCTCATTGATGAAAATGCTCTGGTTTAGATCACTTTTGGCCATATAAGATGGAATTCAGTGTAATGGACCACTTGCCTCTCTTTCCTTCTCTCTGCTTCTTCCTGGGACTGAGTGAGGAGAAGCCTGCTTTCCAATAAAACAGGCAGCCTTAAAGAATCAGATCAGTCTCACTTCAAGGCCAGCATGTGAAACTAAAGGGGATGTGATCTCTGTCAAGTCCCTACCCTTTTAGAGCTACTACCTCAGTAGTAATGAAAATATTAATGCTAACACCTTCACAGTGAGTTTGTGATACTCACATGAGATCATGTGAAGTGCTGAGCATTATGGTCCACAAATATTATGTGCTCAATCAATGTAAAATATTATTACTATTGCCACCATCATTATCATTCATTATTGATAACATTATCACCTTGAAATGCTGTGGCCTGATCTTTCAGATATGGATTCTCACCTTTATATGAACTACCTTATCTGAACTACTTTATATTTGAATGCAAAACAGAAGTGTATCTCTTGCTTCAAACCTAGTCTATTGCAAAACTTTCTCTTTGGGTCATGTGAGATCCTTGTGGACTTGGAGTTTGGCAGTCTTGAGTGTTGACCAAGTGGACTTAATTACAATTCAGCATTGATGGACCTGACCTTCACTGGTTTGTGGACCCAGAACCCTGGGAAATTCAGGCTCCTGTGGGGAAGAACCATCAATCAGCCTGGGGGTGGACTCCTCCTCTTCCTCTTCAGCCTCCTCTGTCTGTGGGGGTGGGGTGAGGAGCTCTCTGTTCCCTGAAGGCATCATTGTCGCTATTTCAATCTGAAAAAAAAAAAAAAAAAAAAAAAAAAGCAGATTTTGATCAGGCAACCTCAGTCACCCTTTTGGCAGTGGAACAAGTTTCAAATGTATCCATCTTTACCACAAGAAGGCACTCCTGTTCTGACTCGCCTGCTTGCCTGAGAGAGAGCCCATGTAGTTCCTTAGTGCTATTATTGTTTCTAATCAGTTTGATTCTCAAATTTTAGTAATACTTTCTAATGCCTTTTCATGGAGGAGGAAGTTCTTCACTTTAAAATATTTTTATATGTTTGTTCATTGCACAAATTTAAAAAGTTATTTATAGTTTTTTAAATACATGGCATTGCAAAAATGCATAATTGTAAAAGATTCAAATTAATGCGAAGTGCACAGTCCCCTTCACTCTGCCGCCCTAATTCTACTTGCCTCCAAGATAATAACCAATAACAAATTGCCATGTATATTTTAGTCCTTTTAATCCTTGGTCTCCTGGATTCAAATATTCTGTTGCTTTACAAAAATTTATACTTCCTCCAATTATATTTTACTGAAAAGTATCTTTTCTACTAAAATGCAATACTTGCAGACATGAAAACTATGATTTGATGATGATATGCCATTTCTCATACATTTTCAAGATCAAGTATTACCAACAATATTTGGGAATGTTAAAATTGACCTTTTTGAGAGTTTTGACAATAGGAGGCATTTAAAAAATTTTTAAATACTCAAATAGTTTAATAGTTTTTCATGAATTGTATTTTTTAATTGTTGGCATTATTACAGATGTTCCCCAGTCCTTCCCCTTTGTGCCCCTCTACCCAGCCCCTGCCCCACACCCCCAGACTTTCCTTCTGTGCCTATGGGCTATGCTTATGCATATATGCACACATGTTCTTTGGCTAATCTTTTCTAGTCCCCTCCACCCCCTCCCTTCTGACATCTATCAGTCTATTCCATGTATCCATGCCTCTGGTCTTATTTTGTTCATAGGTTTACTTTGCTCATTAGATTTCACTTATAAGTGAGATCATACAGTATTTGTCTTTCTCTAACTGGCTTACTTCACTTAGCGTAATATTCTCCAGGTCCATTCCTGCTGTCACAAAGGACAACATTTCCTTTTTTATAGCTATGTAGTATTCCATCATATAAGTGTACCATAGCTTTTTTATCTTCTCACCTACTGATGGGCACGTTGGCTATTTCCAGATCTTGACTCAATACCAGGAAGACACACAATCCAATTAAAAAATGGGCAAAGGACTTCAACAGACACTTTTCCAAAGATAACATACAAATGGCCAATAGACATAAGAAAAATGTTTGATGTCACTAATCATCAGAGAGATGCAAATTAAAACTACAATGAGCTATCACCTCACACCTGCCAGAATGGCTACTACAATCAATACATAAATCAACAAACAACAAGTTCTGGTGAGGATGTGGAGAAAAGGGAACTCTAGTGTACTCTTTGTGGGAATGCAGACTGGTGCATCAACTGTGGAAAAGAATATGGAATTTACTCAATAAATTAAAAAATGGAACTTCCACTCAACCCAGTGATCCCACTTCTGGGAATATGTCCTAAGAATCCTGAAACACCCATCAAAAAGAATATATGTACCCCTATGTACATAGCACCATCATTTACAATAGTCTGGGATTGTATTTTAGGTTACACTTTTCTCTTTTTAATGGCTATTTTAAGCAATAAATTATTGCCTCTAAGACCACTGTTTGTATTTAGAATAACCCCATACTCCTCAACTCCCTCCGACTGCCTCAACATTTATTCCTCTCTCTGTGACATTGGGCAAAAAATCTGTTCAAGATGATTGGTTGGCAACATGCCAGACCCACCCATTAGGGCCTCATTTCATCAGGGCATCCCCAGAAATCCCAGATTTTCCCTTTACCTGACAGCTATGGCCCCTTAATCCTTTCCACCCTTCTTTATTTGTTTTCATTAAACAAGCAAAAATAAAAAACATTAAAAACAAAAAAACCCCACAAATTACTTTCTAACTTATTTAACGTCAAAATGATATGCAATCTATTACTTTCATGTGTAAAGTACATGGATAATTAGGACAGATATATGGATGTTTTACATAAATTTTTAGATAACAATAACATTTTAAAGATACACTTATTTAATGCCACCTCTGATAAATTTGAATACATTGTATCACAAATGAAAATTATCCTTTAAAACCCCCCAAGCTTTCTTTTGTCAGTGTACATTTCTGAAGTGTGTCCCCCTCTGTGCTTTTGCAGTCTCTTCCTCTCAGCCCCTCCTCCACTGTAGTACAGTGCTTCCACCGCTTTTCTGCTTCTCCAAGCCTAGTAGACAGGACACTCTCAGTTATGTCGTATGTCTTTATACCCAAAGGCTATAGCGTAATATACAATCAACAAGCACTTATAGAATATAGTACAAAAAGTAGGCTTTTCCAAAATATATCTAATGCAAAGCTGTATGCTTAAATTTTAGAGATTTTGCTGAAGAGTCAATAAATGTATTAATGCTTACTTTAAGACATTTAATTCATGAAAGCAAACCAAAAGCAAATCCTACTCTGTTTGGTGCATTGGGAAGCCATACTTGGGCATATCATGGCCATAAATCTTCACTTGAGGAGACTGGCCCACTTCCTTAAACAGAGACATACGGGCTCCATCTGCAGGGTCAGAATGGGGCAACTTCAGAAGGAATGGATTTTTAGAGAGACCAAAAAGAGGCTCCGGGAAGAGAGGAAATTGAGACAGATGTTTCATGGAATGGAGGCAGCCTAAAGGGAGAAACACATTCCAGACATGTTGCCTTGAATCTTTCGCTTTATAGGAAAATGTTTGCACATATTTTTTACACATAATTGTTTTTCCACTGATCTGATGTGAAGCTGTAAGATCTCACTTGTCATTCACTATAAAGAGGCAAAACAGCTTTTGTGTTTATCAGACACTGTTTGTTCATGCTTACTTGCTATTAAAATGGGAATGTTGAACAACTTTTAAAACCAAAGAAAAGGAATACCTTTTGGTTTAGCAAAATAGTACAACTGTAACCTCAAAGTACTATGCCTGGAGAGCTTTTTGCATTGCAGACACATTTATTGTTACCATTGAATAGAAGTGATTTAGGCTTCTGTCTTTTTTTCCTCTCTTACTAATTTTCATAATGTGATATGAAGTTGTGAGGGAATGCATACAAAGAAGTGAAGCCAGGGAAACGTGCCCTTCTGGCTCTCCATGTGGCAGACTTTTATATGTATGTTGCAGAAACTTAAATTTAGGAATAAACACAAATAGCCAGAAAACATCCCTACTTCTACTTCTCAGGCTACAATCAGTAACACTCAGATGCAAATACATAACTGAGCCTCTGACATAAATATCCATTTTCTCTTAGTTTATCTCCACTCTTTTTTATACCTCCTATTTTACTCTAACTTGCTTCCTACTGAGCTGACTTTTTAATTTATTCAGCACAGATTAATGAACAGAAGGGTGAACTAAGTAAATGTTGTTTTAAGAGGCCAAAATTTGTAATTATTTGTTCAACAACAAGATAACTGATACAGATTTTTATGTTGTATATGTGAATATTTGATTAATAAGTATCTCCCTATGATGGTAGATATATATCTTATAGTTGCTTTTTTTTCACCGTTATATTCCCAACTTCTATGCAAGTATGTCTTGCAATTAGTAGGCTGATAAGTATTGTTGAATCAGTACAGGTAAGCAAAGACAATCTTTGATACTTTAAGGGTTGATTTGGAAGGTAGCTATGCTAGCCACTATACCACCAATGCTGCGGTGACTTTAAGGGTTGATTTGGATACCAGAGTAATAAAACATTTTAACGTAAGTGCATGAGAGAGCAGATATGAAAAGAGATTAGTTATGGCTCAGACATCTTCATGTGTGCCAGTGCATCCTCGTTATAGGTGCAAACGCACTGTGAAGGGAAACTAAAGGAGGTGTTCTTTGACCTCTTTAGATGAAACTGGTTTTGAGTCTACTACTGATCCAAGGATTTTGGTTAGGTATGGTCGGTATTTTAGGGAGAGGTGGAATTATATGCCTAGAGTCAGAGCCACGGCATTGTACAATTCTGAGAGGCACTATTCATTTGGCATTCTCTCTGAATGGTGCTCCCTGGATTTATAGAATAGAATGATCCTGCTGAGTACGTGTAAATTCTTAAGAGATCAACTAATACTGACACCAACGTTTCTCTTATCTTTCTTCCTGTGCTCTTCAGGTACAATTCCTACAATTTTGACTTAACACAACTTAAGCAGAGATGGGAAATTTTGATTAATCTTTTCTTTGTTTGTATGTACAATTTGGGAATAAAGACATCCCAGTAAATTCCTAAGGAAAAAGAAAGTGAAAACATACATACACAAACAACCTAGCTGATTTATTGATATTCATTGAAAAATAAAGATATAATTGTTTTACTAGAATAGGAAAAAATGTAGATTTTAGCAAATAAAACAAGGTCAAGGACAGAATCACAGGGAGGTTCTCACCCAAAGAAATTAAATTTAGGTTGTTCTCATGATGCAAAACTGACCTTAAAAATGCACAGTGAGAAGAGACCACTTTTCCCAAGCCCTTGGGCCCAGCTTGTCTCCTGACTCTTAGTGATGACAATACAGCTAAACAATGAAAAAGCAAACTGAAGATGGCAGCCTATGAAAATTCAGTTTGGCGAAAGAGTGTGTTTTTGTGGCTAACATTGTTTGTTGGAGAGAACTATTACATTTGTTGAACACAGACAATACAACCATTAAAGAGATCATCTCTGAGGTAGAGAAAAGAGATTTTTCTTGATCTCATTGTGAATTAGCTGAAAATAATTGTCATGGATTGAATACTCACTATATAAGAGAAACTGCTATGCTTTTTCTATTAATTCTAATGTCAGTTTCAGAACAATTATGTAGAGGTGCATAATTGTGCATGTTTGGTAGATATGAAAATGGAAGATTAGAGGTAGAAGAACTAAGTAAATTGCCTGAGGTCACACAGCTTCTAAGTAGTTAAGACTCTGATTTGAAGCTAATCAGCCTTGCCACAGGACTGTTTCACTTCCTTAATTTTGATTCTTTATTAAGCCAAATAAAATTTTTCTGAATAAACTAGCTTTTTAGGCACCTTCATTCCAAGTAAGAGGAATTCTAGATAGGAAAAGTCAGTATTATCATTACTGGGAAATTACTATTCTCATTATAAACTCATAAATGGGCTTTCTTGTTTATATTCTAAGCCTCATGTGGTTTTTGATAGGGATCATTCATCAACCTCCAGTCTGGGACTTCCGGCCAAGATGGAGGCATAGGCGGACACACTGTGCCTCCTCTCACAACCAAAATTAAGGACAACAAATATTTAGAAACAAGAAAACAACCAGAACTTATAGAACATTGAACTGTACGGAAGTCCAACAACCATTCATCCAGACCGGTAAGAGGGGCGGAGTCGCGGCAGGAAAAAGTGGAGGTGTGGACCCAGGAACGCAAGCAGCAGCAGCTGGCAGTTCCCAGGTGCACAGGCGGCGGCTGGCGGTCCCCGGGCCCACAGGCAGCAGCTGGTGGACCCCGGGCACAGAGGGGCAACTGTGCAGACCCAGTGAGGCCGCACAAGGTGGCTGGCTGACCAGGTGGTCTCACATTCGCGCATGCAGACGTTCCAGGCAGAGGGGAAGTGGCGGAAGGGACTGAATCCAGGAGAGAGCAGAGCAGGTGCCATTGTTCCCTCTCAGATACCGCCCCCACATACAGCGTCACAAACCAGCGACTGGGCTGCCCCGAACTGGGGAGCGCCAGAGGCTCCACTCTTCACTACGTAACAGCACTCGCGTGTGCGCAGATAATCCAGGTGAAGGGGAAGCGGCGGAAAGGGCCGGAGTCCAGGAGAGAGCCGAACAGGCACCATTGTTCCCTCTCAGACTCCGCCCCCACCTATAGCATCAGAACCCGGGGACTGGGCTGCCCCACCCTGAGGAACACCTAAGGTTCCACCTCTCACTACGTAATAGCCGAGACCAGACTAAAACCAAAACAACAACAACAACAAAAATCCCACCAAAAATGGCTCAAACTAGAAAACAAATAAAAGTCCCAGAGCCAATTCCTCTAAGCAGTGAAGAGATAGCCAACCTATCAGATGCACAGTTCAAAGCACTGGTCATCAAAATGCTCACAGAATTGGTTGATTTTGCTCACAAACTAGATGAAAAAATGCAGGCTACAATACGTGACATGAAGGAAGATGCATGGGGGAACTGATAGAGATGGAAGGAAAACTGGGACTCAAATCAATGGAGTGGACCAGAAGGAAGAAACTAACAACCAAACAGAAAATGAGGAAGAAACAAGAATTCAAAAAAATGAGGAGAGGCTTAGGAACCTCTGGGACATCGTTAAACGTCCCAACATCTGAATTATAGGGGTCCCAGAAGGGGAAGAAGAAGAGCAACAAGTAGAAAACTTATTTGAACAAATAATCAAGGAGAACTTCCCCGATCTGGCAAAGGAAATAGACTACCAGGACGTCCAGGAAGCTCAGAGAGTCCCAAAGAAGTTGGACCCAAGGAGGAACATACCAAGGCACATCATAATTACATTAGCCAAGATTAAAATGAAGCAGAGAATTCTAGAAGCAGCAAGGGATAAGGGGACAGTCACCTACAAGGGAGTTCCCATCAGACTGTCAGCTGATTTCTCAAAAGAGACCTTACAGTCAAGAAGGGGCTGGAAAGAAAGATTTGAAATCTTGAAAAGCAGGGACCTACATCGAAAATTGCTCTATCCAGCAAAGCTGTCATTTAGAATGGAAGGGAAGATAAAGTGCTTCTCAGATAAGGTCAAGTTCAAGGAGTTCATCATCACCAAGCCTTTATTATATGAAATGTTAAAGGGACTTATCTAAGAAAAAGAAGATAAAAATATGACAGTGAGAAGACAGCAAACTCACAGCTATTAAGAACCACACCTTAAAACAAAAGCAAACTAAGCAAACAGCTAGAACAGGAACAGAACCACAGAAATGGAGATCATATGGAGGGTTAGCAACAGGGGCGTGGGAGGAGGAAAGAGGGGAAAAAGGTACAGAGAATGAGTAGCATAGATAGATAGTGGGAAGAAAATAGACAGGGGAAGGGCAAGAATAGTATGGGAAATGTAGAAGCTAAAAAACTTATGACACATGGACGTGAACTAAAGGGGGAATGTGGGTGGGAGGGGGTGTACAGGATGGAGGGGAATGATGGGGGAGAAATGGGACAACCGTAATAGCATAATCAATAAAATATATTAAAAAAAAAAAAAAAAAACCTCCAGTCTGATCTGGTCATAACTGATTATGTATGAACCTGAAGACTAAACCTGAAGGCTGAAGACCATATCAAGGACACGTAGCCCTGTGGGAGCACTTGTCAGTAATCTGTCTTCCCCTGAAGATGACAAGTAAAAAATATCATGTAACATTAATGTAGATGGGTTGTAAAATTTAAACAGCATTTATTATAATTTTCTCTCACTTTTGTGAGAAATAAGTACTATGTCAGAATAAAACTTTAGCCTAGTTAAACATTATGGCTGAGACAATTCCATCTATTCATCAAACTGTTTCATTTGTCTCTTGGATATTCAGCTAAAATATATTTTCCATTTTCTTTGAATCTAGACTGGGTCCTGTGGCTAGTTCTGGCAACAGAAAGGGAGAAGACGTAATGTGCTGCATGTCAAAGAAGATGCCACTGTAAACTGGGCTTCCCAAAGTGAAGATGGTGAACTTCTAGCATGAAAGAAGCGTGCACCCGTGAATAACTACTTGGAGGATAGTCAACCTGCTGCCCTGCATGGGACAGTACTGTCAGCGAGCTATAAACTTCTATTGTGTTTAGCCATTGGGATTTTGGCGTCGTTAGGGCGTCGTTTGTTCTAGTTGCTAATGTAATTTGCCCTAATATAGACCTTTTCAATGTTTGTTTTCTTTTCCACTTTCTACTTATAGGGAGGGGACATGTTTAACATTTTATGGGTTAGTTTACCTCGTACATGTCATTAACTTTAGGAAAAACTAAATGTACATTTTTTGTCTTTCCTATTGTGATTTCTCTTTTACAAATAATTGTTCTTTGACTTGGTTCCTTGGTTTAGTACTTCCTGAAATATTATACTACTAAATTTGAGGAAATTCACTGTATTTTGACTTAATTTTTAAAATCTCAGTAATTAACTTGATTAAATCAAAATGAATAAATTTATATAACTAATAAATGTCTTCAGGACAAATACTAAAATTAGTGGGTTTTTGTTTAAATCAAAATTTTATAAAGTCACAGCATTTGATATTCACTGGCTAGAATACTGCATATGTAGTTATGAAAAGGTATACATGAATTTTTTAGTTTTTTAAAAAATATATTCCGATGTATGATTGTTCTTCATAAATTCATAACTTTAAATGGTAATGCTTCTTTGTATTTAACATAATGTTTAAATGAAAAATTCAATGCAAAAGTAACAAGAGCTGATGAAAGGTTTCATTTAATCCTGCTCTCTGGTCTGTTTCTTCTGCAATCTCAGTACCTTTTTGTTGTTGTTCACATGTTTCTCTTCTTTGCTGTTGTTGTTGTTGCCAGAAAATGATAATATTCTATTTTTACCAGTTGGAAAGATTTATCCCAGTTTGTTCATGGCTCCTATCAGCATCCCCTTAGGTTCCAGAAATGTAATAGGTTTCTAATATCTAGTTCTCACAAATGTATCATCTAGTCCTAACTGAATCTCCCCAAATAATATTGGTAAGAAACTTTGGAAAAAACTTTAGCAACATTATCTAACAGCTAAGCCAGTTCATGTTCCCTTTACCCTTACTGGCCTTGTCCCCCAAGTAACTCTGCCAGAAGGACAATTTAGTGTAGGCTGAAATCAGTAATCTCCTGAGAATGGGATAGGGGGAGGGAGTCAATCACAGTAATTGAAACAAAGCAGTTGGACTGAGAAACAAGAAACTTGAACTTTCCAAGCTCTAGCTTTCTGTTTTATGATAGAGTAATTTAGTATTACTTTTTTTTATAAGTTTTAATCTGTTCTATCGTGACACAAAGCCTTTATTGAGACACAAATTATAATAAACCATGCCTTTTAATATGTAGAACTCTGCATTAAACTGACATTCACTGATGATGATGATGATGATGATGATGATGATGATGAAGATGTATATATTATCTTAGGGTATTTTGAGTAAAAAACTTGTTCATTTATAGAGAATGTACCAGGGAGGACCAGCTTATAGCCAATTGTTTTTAAAAGACATAATTATTACATCAACTTTTTTTTCTACTGCTCAGAATCAGTGGTAAAACCTGGCAAAATTTTACAAATTTAAAAGCCTAACTTTATCTCTTAGAGGCAGAATTGCTTTAAACAAATTCAAAAGAAGGTACTAAACCAGAATGCTAATCTGAGCCCTCTTCCTGCCATGGAGACATTCTCTGAAGTCCTGGCACTCTCACTGGGGAACCTAATTATAACCCAAAGATTGTTGATGACCCTAGAACCAGAGCAAAGGACTCCAGGTAAGTCAGCTGTATAACAGCATAAGGTAAAGAAGGGGCTGATTTTTAAAGGTCAAAATCTTTAAATTTGTTTCCCATCATTTGTTTTGAGTCATTAGCATGATAGAAATCACCCTGCCAATAGGAGAAGGCTGCTGAATAGTAGTTGATTGTCTATGATCTTCCTTTTTTTCTCTCAGTACCACAACATATTGATCCCCTTAAATCTCCATTCTATATATACTGTAGATTCCATACAGTTATAGTAGAGAATTTTTATCTTAAACATCCTGGATTTTATTTCCTCTTTCATATTTATGTCTTTAATCAGAGTTTTGATAACTCTAAAGAGAACACACTTATAAAAGTATTTGATCCAGCTGCAATATCTTTTAGATATATTTTCTTTGTTCTTCTTATATATGTTGCATGTGAGTAATATATGTTTGCTTACATACCACTTACCTCTTTAAAGACCACATTGAATGTGAGCAGAGAGATTGGCATGACATCACTGATTGCCCTTTAGGGCCCCACCATCTGCATCTCATATTGTACAATCTGATGGGTGACAACACTACCAAGCAAAAATCCTTGAATGATTTCAATACCTGTGGTTGTAGACCTTAACCAACACAGTGTAAGCCTCACTGTTCCTAGCAAACTCTAGACAGATTTACTGTAACTTGCCTCAAGAGTGTTAGAATAAGAAATCTGTGAAATGAAGAAAGATCCAGTGAAAATTAGGCATATTACCAGAGGGCTAGGCAGGACAGAGACAGGTCAAATCCAATCCTGGGTTGGAAATTAGCATGGCAGGAGATTATAACTGAGAAATATGAAAATTTCTAAAATCTTCTTGAACAATGTTATTTTGGCAAATTTGTAATTTGCTGATTTATTTTTATTTGTCTCTATGGATGATGCCACAAGACAAAATGTAGAGGACTGTGTCAGAAAAACAATAATTTGGGCCAGAAAGAAAAGAGGCACTCATTCAGCATGCAGTTCTAGAGAAGTAAGGGGACAAAGGGAAAAGCATATTAAAGGGGTTAAACAAAAATAGTAAATGACTCACACTGAAAGAACAGCTCAGAGAAGTCAAACACTAAATCTGCATCCTCCCCTCCCCTCGGAGATTCTGATTTCAATAGTCCAGGTGTAGCCCAGGCATTAGGATTTTAAAAACTCTAAAAGTGACTCAAATATATGGCCAAGGTTGATTGAGAACCAACACACTAGAAGGAAAACTTATTCTGCAGACTAGGATGTTGGAGACGGAAATGCCAATTAAGTCCTGGAACTCTGAAATGTTAAGTCTTGGCAGGAATATGGTAGAAGAGTCATTTGTCATTAGGCTCCTGAGGGCCACAGGCTTCAGAAACATCAACAGCAGTGTCAGTTCAGGAAACTGCTGAGGTTGATGCCTCAGCTGAAAAAACAAAACAAAACAGAACAAAAAACAGGGAGAAAAGGGGAAACTCTGTGGGAGGTAATTTTTGTAAATTCCATAGCAGGAAGCAGGGGTAGAAGCCAGGAGGGTACACAGCTTCCAGGCTGGAGAATCCTCTACCCTGGGTGAAAATTCTTGCTCCCAAGAGAGTCTGTCACCTGACACACAAATACTAAATGCAGCATCAGGTGCCAGAAACCCAAGGTTACAAAAAAATGGAATTTAAAGGTTTTGGGTATGCAGAAAACAAAACAAAACAAAGCAGAAAGTAGACCTGGTGTCTGGGCCTGCCACCATTGCATGTTTAATAACTATGTAAGAAAACAGGAGTATCTCAAAAGCTGCCCTAAGATAAAGGCCATGTGGTGTCTTAATCCAGTGTTGCTGGTATCCTCAGTGCATCACAGTGAACTAGAGGGTTTCTTACACTCCTTGATTCCTGGGCACTCCTCTAGAGTTTCTGATTCATTAGGTCTGGAGTGGGATCTGAGAATTTGCATTTTCCTGACAAACTCCCAGGTGATGCGGATGCTGCCAGCTCAGGACCATATTTGGAGAAGAATTCCTCTAATGATGGTAAATGCCATCATTTAACTCCTGGTGGGAAATTCCTCCAAATTGCTTTTCAGCTGGAAGATTGGAGACTAAAAATAATGAACATAAGCTGACCAACATCTGGATGAAGCTATACCAAGATTTCTTCCATCTTCTGACTTCTTCGTTACCACCAAGTCTCTTCTTGGGTCTCTGGCAGCACTAGGTACTGGTTTTGGGACTATACTTTTACCTAGAATAACTATTTTAGGGACTCAGTATTAACTTGTTCTTTAAATTTGATGGGGGTTAGGGTCAATGTTGTGAAGATAATATGTGTGCAATTAATGCTTCATTCTCTTTAAATATCAAGGTCACGAGAGACTTGGAAATGAGCTAATAACAATTTATGTGTCTCTGAAAGGAGTACATCTGTATCTAAAAAGTCCACTCAGGCAGTTATTGAGGGAATCCAGCTTGAACCAGGAACTAAGAATTCTTCTAGCTGAGATGAAGCAAAAGGGATGGGAAGGGGTGTTTTGGACTGCATATTCTTTGGGCTTTTAAATCACAAGGTGAGCAGTTCTGAATTTGTACTGCAATCTCTTTAGATTTAAACATGTTTAGACTTTAACTTGCAAAAAGTGTTCATCTGTAGTCTTTTATTTTTCCTCAAAAAAATTCATGGAAGTAAGGGAGGTATATATAAATGTGTCATCCTTATGTTTCTAGAATTGTATTATTGAAGTATAGTTACTTAGCATTTAATTTCATCACAGAATGTCTCATAAGTTCTGTCATTAGACAATGTGGCTTGATGTAATTTCAGTTAGCACATGGAGCTGAGAGTGAAATGTCAATCTCAGGTAGAGAGAGGCCTTTAAGACATATTCACTGATGCTCTCAGATCCATTTCAGAGCCTCCCAGGGTCAAATCTACAGACTGCCAGAGGATATCGCAGAGTGGTAGTTGGTGTGGGGGTAGGTCTCAGTAAGGTATGAGCATAACTGTCCAATAAACCAGCTGATTTTCTCTCTTGAAGGCGAGAGCTATACTGAATGTAATGGTTAAGCCTAATGGCCTGAGAAACCACCCTCCTGGAGGGTGCGTTCATCCTCTGTTGGCTCCTTTACATACCTTTCCCCCGGAGCAAGAATGACTAGGGTGATTGGTATGTGGAAGAAGGAACTAGGCCTAGGTGGTTCATCTTCCCTTTGGGGGGAATTGCCTGCCTTGTTGAGGGCACGCATTCTCTTTTGCCTCTCCACACATGCACTGAGATTTGCTAACTCAGGCCCTGTTTTAAGGCCTGTGGTTGATCAACCTTGGGTATTTTGATGACCTATTCTATTTGGGGTTTTTTTTATTAGCAAGGTCATTATTGCTTCAGACCTAAGTCATACATTTTGATCTAGATTTTCTCAGTAATAAAGAGGGTATTTTGAACTCATTTGTCTGAGTTCCATTTCTGTCTCTCAAATGACTCTGAAGTTAAGTAGCATGTGTCAGGTCCCTTAAAACCTAGCACATTGCCTAGAAAACCTTTAATATTATTTATATATGTGTGTATATTATAATACAAAGTAGTATGCACTTTCATATATGTACCTGACTCTTGGTTTTATATTATGTTCCCAATTCTTATTTCTATCTTTCTTCACTTTCTTAATTCATATTTTTATAGCATAATGTAGTATAACAGATAATAAATAATATAAGGTATAATATTATGGAGAATATAATACAATTTACTCTATATCACATATTTTATACAGTGAGATATTATTGTACATTGATATTTTATCTGTATATATTTATATTTATTTTATATGTTTATATGTCTATTTTTATACACAGTGTATCATTTATTCATATGTAAGGTACCTTAAGGCTCATGTAGGGAGCTTTAAATATTGTTCAGAAAAGGTGGTGAATAAACATAAGTTAAATAATTTATATCTCAGATTTGCTGTCAGGACTGAGATTGATGACAGATTTGGGGACAAAATTTCTCGGCATACATATGTACGTATGTATTTTGGAACATAGAAACCTTGTATCCCAGTGAATAACTACAGATCTTGTTTATATTTATCTTGTTTTAACTTCCTCTATTTCATTGAAATTGTGTGTTTATAAGATGACTAGACTGGGTAGTACTGAGGAACAAGAAGGGACTTGATCTAATTCACCAGCCTCTGTTCCTGGCTCTCAGCAAAAGATTAGTAAGTGGATCTAAAGTGAACCCATGCCCAACTGAGTCAGCCTTCACTACAGCTCAAACCCCATCCCTTCTGCGAAGACTTCCTGGTCACCAGTGGATACACTTCTGTGGCTGTTGACTGAATATGTGATTTGATAGTATAGATAACATTTATTCAATATTTGCTGTGTGCCAGGCTATAAGTTAAACAGTTAACAAGTTTCTTATTTACTTTTCACTAGGTATCTTGTAAGCAGGAAACTGAAGCTCAGAGGGATTGTGTGACTGTCTGAGACCACAGTTTCTGTGAGGGACCTAGGACTCATACAAAGGGAGTCTGACTCCAGAGCCCATTTCACTCAACAGTGTGAAAAACCACCTTCCATGTACAGGATGGCTGCACACATGAGCAACACTCAAAGTCAGTGGTTTCTTTCACCATCTTTGCAGTGTGTATGTTAGTGGTTCAAGTGCACAGGCTAAGCCAGATTGAGAAGAAACTGTTTTTACCTATTTATTTACTCAGTTTAGGAGCCCCACTGTGCCAGTAATTTCCTAACCAGCAAGTGCAGTCCTTCAGCAGATAATGTTTAAATTATAAACCTGTCTCTCTTTTTTTAAAGCATTTGAAACGCAGAATATTTTTTACTCTGGATTCTCACTGTAGCATAGACTAAGTTTTTTGTTCAACAAAACAGAATTTTAAACTCATCTTTTCCCAAATTGTCCCACTAGTCGATAATAAATCTTGAAGCTATTCTGTGTTGTTACCATTATGTCAACGATTGGTTCCTGAACATATTACAAGTCTCTGAGCATTTCAGCCTGGGTTACTGAAAAATGTCCTTATGGGTTCACACACTGGCATGTAAATATGTTAAGCCCAATGGAATTCTGTTTTAAACCTAAGTGTAGTGCTCAAATTGATTTAAGTGATCATATTAATTATCTAAAAAAACATGGGCATGAACACTGGCAATGAAAGCTGTATCTTATTTTCTATTTTATCTTGAAAATGGATGAGGACGAAATGTGTTTGGCAAAGATTGCTCAATCCCCACATTTCTGACAAAGCAGCTTTCAGTTCAGAAGGATCCTCTTACCTCCCTCTCCCTTAAATACTTTGACAGCTAAGAGAGTTGCTTAGATATTATGTTCATTGTAATCACTTGAAAATTCTTGTTTTTCTGATTCTTAATAATCAAATTACTTAATTTCAAAGAAAGAAACCTTAATATTGGACACAGCAAACAAAAATTAAAGATTAAAGAGAAGAAGAAGAAAAATAATGGAGGCTTTCAGTGCCAAAGTTTCTCTGGTTTGGCATTAGCAAAATCTGGTTTAAATTTTATTCTGAAACTTAGTAGCTGAATAACCTTGGGCAAAATTCTGATCCTCCATTGCTCATGGAATAATAAGAGTAATAATAATGATCATGTCTTATTTCTAGGGATAGTTATGAGAATTAATTTAGGTTTGTGGTCTCAAATAATTATAACACAAATACAAAACACAAAAGTCACTGGCAAGTACTATCAGAGTTCTTTTTTCCTGATGATCTTACAAAATTGTATAGTTTTGTTGCTTCACTCTTTTTTAAGGTTTTCAAAGAGCTTAAACTAAGAATCGAATGGTTTACCACTGTCTTGAAAAGAAGCATATGGAAAGTCAGTCAGACAGCCATACTGAAAGCTCTTCAGCACCAGTCTTCCCTCCCGCCCTCCACAGCATCTTCAGTGAAGAAGAATGAAGAGAAGCACTTCTTTTTTCCCACTTTATCCTGAAAATAATATCTAATACAGGTTGACTGAAACTTTAACAAGTAATTTGAACCAGTTCCTCCAATTAGAGATGTTTTACATGCAAACCATATGTTTAAAACTTTAAAACATATTTATAAACTGTCCAAAGTGAGGCATCATTCCAAGTATAAAAATAAAAATAAATAGTAGAATATTACTGATTTAGTCTTTTTTTTCAGAAAATACATAGATAATTTTTTAAACAAGCCACCATTAACATTAGAAAGTTCTATGCCAATTTATTATATTTAGATAACCTAATTTTAATATCTTTCTTCTATATCATTGTCTAAACTAGATATTAATTACTATAAGTCATCCAAAATTAGTTGGATTCTACTTAAGAAATTTTGGATGTTGCAGGGCATCAATACATATCACAAAATCACTTTGCATGACACCATGTCATCCTGATGACAGGAGAAAGGAAATCATTGCTCAGTGGTTAATTGATACAGCTGCCATCACTGAGTTCTCTCCTATTCCTACAACTCCACTAAATTTAATTTTAATTCATTTGATGAGGCCTGTAGGTTCTTCTCCTATTAATGCTGTTTTTAAAGCTGAATTTATTTATTTCAATGGAATTTTTCTTTATAAGGATGGTTTTAAACAATCCATCCATCTGCTTGTTCTATGAAAGAAAAAAAATTGGCCTTAATTGTAAAATCAATAGTGAATTATAGAAAAGAAAGCAAAACTCATTCAAGAAATGTCCTATTAGTCAATTATTACTAATGCTTTTTATTAGCTGTGTTTATTTATGAATGCATACCCTATCTCATTCCATATCTACTTCAAACATTTATCTGAGGAGATGGGGACCACAGGAGAAGAAAGTTGAGGGAAGTAACATGAAACCAGGGAAGAATGAGGTGAAAATTAAGCTCCAGGGTTCTGAGCAAAACGACAACCATACTGAGTTACCAGATGTAGAACACAGAAAATAAAAAGAAAAATCCCTTAAAAGTTGTAGCCCACTCTGACACTGAGGGCTGAGAGAAAACTGTCCTCCACATCCTCATGAAGGGCATTGTGTACTGTCATTGAAAATGCCCTCCTCAACCCCCTACAGCAAATGCTGTCAAATATGCTTTATGGACTCTGTAGTGTAACTTTCCTAATGTTTCTTGGAGATTCAAAGACATTGCATGGACAATTAAGGAAAAATAATTAGATAAGACTAAAGTAATGTAGTGCAGGTGAGCAGAAGTCTAATTGT
This sequence comes from Glossophaga mutica, assembly GCA_039655065.1. NCBI lineage: Eukaryota > Metazoa > Chordata > Mammalia > Chiroptera > Phyllostomidae > Glossophaga > Glossophaga mutica. The sequence continues at coordinate 85,684,077 of CM077304.1, forward strand.
CTTAATGGAGTCAAGGACACTTTACAGAAGAATACACGTTTAATTCCTTCAGCAGAGTCACTGTGAACTTTTATGGGTAAAGAAATTATTGATGGGCAGGGATAATGTTTTTCTCAAGCAATGAATGAGAAATGCACAATCAATAACCACCAAGCTGTACCATGAAAATGGAAACACCAAATACCTACCTTGGTCAAAAACACACTCTATAAGCCACTCAGAGAACATTAAATTTTAAACTATGTAGTTTTCTGATGAACTCTTTAAGGATAATAGCAAAATGATCCTTCCTAGGCAGCCAGATATTTGATATACACAGGCTGGGGCAAAAGTCAGTTTCCAGGGGTGAGTATGGAAAATAGTACAATAATAAATAAATAATAATACAAGAACAAACTTTTTGTCTCTCGTGCTCACAACCATAAGCCTACTTTTGCCTCACCCTTTATATATGCTATTATTTATGTAAGTATAATAAAATAATATATATTTATGCTATTGCCTATAACTTAGATATATGTTGGAGAATGCCTAGTTACAATTATTCTTTGAAGTAGTGAGTATTAAGTTATCCTTTTTTTATAGTAATTAGATAACAATCAGTTTTCTATAAAGTTGCTTCTATCTCACATTATTCACCCATAAAAGAATGGTCTTTCTCTTTTAGGACTGCTGGAGCTAAAACCAGTAGCAAGTCAAAAGGACAGTTTGGAAATGGTAGAAAATGGAGGGAGGTAATACAATCCTTTATCAACCTGCTGAAGTTTACTTCCTCATATGAGAAGATAACATCACAATGATTAATATACCTGTCCGATCTTAGTCAAGTTATTTACCTGCTCTTTGTCTCAATATCTTCATCTGCTCATTAGTCAAGTTATTTACCTGCTCTTTGTCTCAATATCTTCATCTGCTCATCTGGAATAACAACAGCACTTCATAGTTTTGTTGTGAGAAATAAAGGTGATAATACACGTGAAATGCCTAGAATAGCATCCGGCACATAACAAGTGGTCAGTCAGGGTTAACTATTGTTCATCAGGAAGCAAAAAATCTATATTGAGTCTTATGGCTTATAATCATATCCTATTCATACCACTAAAGTAAAACAAAAGCTCAGCAAAAATTGCAACATTTTTATGTCACACAAACAAAGGTACCCACTGGGTAAAATAGAGCATTATGATAGAATTGCTGGGCCTAAAATCTGTTCCTAACATAGAACCCAGCAAGTCCTGGATAGTCTAGGTTATCAGAAATCACATGTCATCAGTCTGGAATACTATTACTGCATATAATTTTCAAAAAAAGAAATATTTTCATGACTGCTTTCCAACCACTGAAGCGGTAATAAACTATACCACCACTAGTGAAAATCAATAAAGCTCTGTTAGGTTTCTAAACCTGAAGTTCAAGGGATGGTTTAGCTCATTGACCAGATAAACCACTGTACTCACAAATGCAAGCCTTACAGCAGTAAATTTAAATTTGGTTTTCAGAAAAAAAGGTTTATTTATTACATATTTTATTAGTTTTCTATTGCTGCATAATAAATTTCATAAACTGGGCAGCTTAAAACTATACTCATTTTTTAACTCACAGTTTCTGTGGGTCAGAAATCCAGGGCTGGCCTGACTGGGCTCTCTTTTCAAGGTCTCACAAGGTCCAAATGAAGGTGGTGGCTGGGTCTGTAACTTCATGTGGAGCTCAGGGTTTCTTGTATCTGTAAGCCTGAGGTAAGCTTGCTGCTTCAGCTTCCCTCAACATCTCGAGACTTCTGCATTCCTTGCTATGAGGACCCATCTATCTTTACAGCCAGCAACAGTTTCCCTTGAACTGAGTTTCTCTCATGCTTCAAATTTTGCCCTTAACTTCAAGATGCTGATTTAAAGGACTCATAAATTTAGGCCAGGCTGACCAAGATAATCTCCTAGATTATATAACAGAACCTAATTGCGAGAGTAATAGCCAAATAAATTCATGATGTCAAGAATTATAGAGGGCATGGGCACACCAGGGGATGGGCCACTTAGGGGACATCTTAGAATTCTGCCTATCACATAAGTCAAAAGCCTTAAAGATTAACAATTCAAAGCCTAGACCAAAAGGTCTATTCTATTGGCCCAAGATGCCAAGTGTTAGAATGTATCAGAAAGACACTGGCATTTGGAAGCATTGTTCGGTTATCTCACAAATTTACAATGTTAGAATATAAATGGTCTTTTCTGCAGGCAGAACCATAGTTTTGGCATTGAGGACAAAAAATGAAGAATCTGATCCCACCATTTCCATGTGCTTTATTTACCATCAATTTTTTCATCAATTGTATCCAATATGGGTGTGTTACCAATGTTCATTCAAAAAGTGTCACATAGGATCAAGAACTTGTGGAACAACTGCCCTTAATTGTGAAGATTAGATAAATAATATTACCAAGAGTCACCAGAATATGAACTTCAAAGACTGCATTAAAGAAATTAGTGTCATGAGTAACTGTATTGTAGAATCCATTTACATGACTGGGTCTATTGGCTTTATCTCTTATCTTCCCATGAGGAATTATTTGTGTGTGTGTGTGTGTGTGTGTACTTTATCTGTAAAGCACTTTCTAAGATAATTTCTAAATATCTAAGCTAAAGTTCTTTAGAATTTTGTTCCTCATGTCATCTTATTTATCATACTGTTTTTAGAAATTTTTTCATAGGTGTTGACTGAATGGGTTGATTGATTTCTGCTATTGAACAAACCCTGTATTTTTTAAAATTATATACATATTATGTCTTCAAATATGTTATATTATCATAGCCATATATATGTATATGTATATTCATATATATTATCTATCTATAAATTGCTTTTCTCTTATTAATATCTTAAATTCATGTGGCATTTTTTCTTTTTTTATTGTATTTTTCCCATTACCATTTAGCCCTCTTATGCCCCCTCCCTCCCTGCAATCACCACACTGTTGTCCTTGTCCTCGTCCATGAGTCTTTTTCCTTTTTTTCTTAATCCCTCTGCCCCTCCCCTCTCCCTTGGCTGTCATCCTGCTCTCCATCTATGAGTCTGTCTCTATTTTGCTTGTTAGTTTAGTTTGTTCATTAGATTCCACATATTTTATAATGTGACTTTACCACAAAGAATTGTTAAATCAGGGATGATTATGTATTTCATCGACCACAGGGACTATCAGTGGCTCTCTGGAGTCCTCAGTTGTTAGAATTCTGAGTTTAGTTAGGCCAGTGTGAAAATCAGGGATGTTTGCACAGCATAAGGGCTGGGGTATGTAAGGATATGATGTCGCATATTTGGCATCTTGAAGGAAGACTATTATTACAGAATAAAAGAACCCTGAGGAAAGGTTAAAGGTTGTATACTAAATTACCATTATATAGATATATTTATTAGTTTAATTTTCAGAGTGTCTAGGGCTTCCTGAACGTCAAAAGGCATCCTGACGCAAGGAATGGCTTTAAAGGAGTCTGCAGATAAAGCTCACTGACATCACAATTCTGCCTAAGGCAATCTTGGTTTCAAGCAGTATTTCTTCTATTGTGCATTTGGTCTTCTGAAGGGAATATGCAGTCCCTTGAATCCACTCCCCAGCCCTACTCAAAATTGAGGATTCACCTATGGTACTCACCAAACCTCATTGGTCTTAAATAGTTTTTGGATAAGTGATAGATGTTTACATTAAAATATTTAATTTGCTAGACAGTTACAGATATGTACTGATTTTTACATAAATTTATGAAAGATGGAAAAAAGGAGCAGAGTAGGTAAATTAAGCCTAGAAATTTTTCTTCTTATACTCTATGTTAATGCATTAAGTTGAAGATATAAAGATCACAGACAGCAAGGTCAGTTATTGACTATAAATTCTCAACAGAAATTTCCTTAACAAAGTCATACAGGGAAATGAATCAAAGAGTAAATATTAATAAAGCCTTGGAAGATAGAGTCACATTCAATGTGCAGAAGAAAAGTGATCTACTGTTAAGCCTAAAACTTTACTGAAAAGTGAGACAGAGACAGAGAGAGAGGTTGGGAGTGGTACAAGAAAATAAAGACAAATGAGATAGGGAGAGAAAAATAGGGTAAAGGGAAAAAACTTGTGAAAACCACTGTATTGTGAAATTCTGACTCTTATATTCCACAAGTCAACAAAAGCAATAAGCATGCTTATTTATGTCTTAATAATGATATATCTATGTTCCATACAATTTAAATATATACTTTTGTCTAACTGTTTCATTTTCCTAGTTATCAAAAGCAGTTATTCTAAGAAGACTTCCACTTGAACCACTGCACAAAATATGTTATGATCCTGTAAAGATGATGCAATTTCCCTTTCATTATCCTTAATTAGTTTTCGTCAATGTTGTACATTAATTACACTCTAGAATTTCAAGGTCTGTTTGTTTTCTGATTCAGAAAAATTAGGCTGTATTCTTTAGTTACGTAAAAAGCCTAGCATTTAATTAAGGCCTGTCTGGTCGGATTTATCAGCTGTGGACTGGAGCCTTGCCAACGCCTGTGTCACTCTGAGAGAGAAGAGGTCCTTCAGGAGGGCACATTTGCTCCTGGAGTGTGGTCATGGCCCAAACCACTGTTTTTTTCCCCCTAAATTCTTTTTATTTCCTAATTTATTATAACCTCACAATTTTTTCCTTTACCACAAACTTCCCAAAGTTCTTTATCATTGCATGTGTATTATTTTTACTTTAATGGCTATCACTTTTCCCTCTAACTTTCTCTAACTTGATAAAAACTCTTTTTTTCTCCCAATTTTGTGAGAAGATATAAAGGAAATAAAGCAAGCTGCAAGAAAGCACAAGAGTGTTTCAATGTTCATCTCTAACAGATTGAACATTCTGGAGAAAATGTTCATACAAAATTATTAAGACAGAACATCTCAATTTATAAATAAGTAAAAATATTTTAAAGAGACAATCCCCAATAATTCCTCATACAATGCTTTTAAAAGTACCTCAGCTTGACCAATAGGTATGTTTTCATAGTTGTATAAATTATCCAGATCTTCCAAGGCGGCATCATAAGATTCTGAGTCATAGTTGATGGGCTCTAAAGTTGGAGCAGGCATAGCAGCATCGAAGATGACAAGCCCCAGAACAAGTCTTGCTAATGCTTTCATTTTGCAAACTCTCCTAGTCATAAAATATTAAAATACATAAATATTTAATTGATAACTTATAAATAGTTGGCATTAAACAGGAATGATAGATAAATCAATGTTAACACTGAGGGATGCTAGCTGATAGGTTTTTCATGAATAATTTATAAACATAATACAAGAAATTATATAGCTTCTGGTGACTATTGATACCAGATGTTCAAATTAATGCACAAACCTGTCCACGTTTTCACAGTAGATATGGTAATTACAGTGAAGTTGATTTTACTTTATAGAGAAACATGGGGAAAATGGGATGCAGAAAGATTGTGATATACTTATTCACAAAAGCTTCTACATTGCTAGATATTAAGATTGTTTCATCATCTCTGAAATGTAGGAATGATGATGATGATGATGAGGATGATGATGAGGATGATGATCACTGTAACTGTCACACAGTTTTACCGATAAGAAAACCAAGACAGAGTTGCTCATACATGAGGACTCATAACTGTTTGTTGTGCATTTAAGCCTAGGGTCTTTACAGACAAAATAATAAAGACTTTGTTCTTTTTATTTCTTTGTTGACTCTAGGTATTGTTAAAATATAGATCATTTAATATACACATGCATTAACATTTCATGCATTATTTTTCAAAACTTGTTCCAAACTAAGTGGAGAAAACAGAAAGTTATTTGTTTTTAGTCCTCAGTGTTGTATTTCAATTTTTCATAGCTATTTAAGGTGTAAACTGAGAATCAGTAGGAATACATGTGTGACAGGCATTATTTGGCAAGACCCTTTAGAGGAGGGTTTGTACACATACATCACTGAAGAAATCTTTGGTTTTGTAATTCTTTAATAAGCACAATCTTTACTTTCCATGATAACTGTACCTTTTGGGATTTAATTAAGGTCTTATCATTTTAATTATTGTAGTTCTATGTGTACTCCTTTGAATACATTTTAGTTTCTAATAAAAAACTCATGTTTAACTTTAAAGGTTTAAGTTGGGCCTATCAGAAATGTTACCCAGTGACTATTTATTGAGGAAGCAAATTATTCGTAAATTTTTCTTATCAAAGATGTCTAATTTTAAAGGTTTTGCATTTTGGATACACTTCTTGGGTTTAATTTAAAAACAGTGCCTATGGTGTGTGTGCCTTTGCACACATATAAAAGAGAACTCGTGGTAAACATTGCTTATAAACTTGAATGCGCTGGCAGACAAACTGACCTTCAGTTACTTGAAAGGAAGTCTTTATGAAGCAGGTTTAGGCAGAAGGATATGAAATTCCTCTGAGAATAAGAAGCAGTACAAGGGGCTCCTTTTTATCCCTTTCTATGCTTTCTTCAAATAAATTTTTTATTCACACTGGATAAACTAAGCCTCTGTTTTACCTGCCTTTGAAGAGATCTTTGCAGGATTGCAGATTTGGAACTGTTTAATGCAATTACTAACAAAGTCTTACTTAATAACATAGTGTGATTTACAAATCTTCCAGAAGCCATTCTCCCACTTTCAAGTGGGAAGCATTTAAAGTAGCCACTCCTAACCTAAATAAATATATATTTTTCTTGTATATTTCTAGTAACTTGCATTGTTCAAAAAATGCACTTGCTGGTTCTTTTTCTCTTTGTACTCCATATTTGATTATAAATGTCTACATATTAGGGTTTACCTGCATTTGGCATATCCCCTGAAGCTGCCAGCAGTAATGTAGTCTATGTGACTCTTAGAAATATGAAGAACATATATCATGTTTAGTTAAAAAACTACATTCCTTCTTTCAAGTAATTTCATTAGTATTTAATGTAATATCATTGTTGAAATTTTGGAATTATTGTCCACTTGACTCCATTTCAGGATATCTTGAAAATACATACTTATATAAAACTTTAAAACATATAGCTCTAAAAGACATTCTAAATGCATAATTCTAGTATGATCAGTATATTTTTCAAACATCTGAAATCTCATTTTCTTCTTTTGCATAATATTTCAGTCAATAATAATCAATAGTGTCTGTCTACACTTGCAAAGAATGTGGTCTGTCAGGGCACTTTATTTAAGAAATGTATTGGAAACTATTATAATTTTACTGGCACCTGTCATGACTATTAAGATTAACTATTTTGCTGCATGTTATTAATTCCTAAGCTAATTCAGAATTTTGGATTTTCCAAGAATAACATAAATATAAACATAGGAAAACTAAACTCAAGTCTTTGAATCAAAGTTCACCATGAGATATTAAAGCAAGTTGAATTATTTTTAAATGTTGTCATAGTAGAAAACAGGTCTTTAACCCAAGAAGAAAGCAAGTGTAAAAACTTACCTTTGGCTCCGACTTGCTGAAATGGCACGGAGTGACTGCGGACACAGAGCCAGTGGGGTTTGCCCCTGACCAATGGCTGTGAGTTCTGGTCGTGGGGGGTGGAATGTGTAACACTCAATTTTCTGTTTGGAAAAGCTAACCTTGAGAAATGCTTCTCAGTCTTTAAAAACCCCAAACTACTTTATAGTCACTCCAATTGTGCAGTAGAATCCAAATTACATCGTCTATAAAGCTCTTGAAATTATGTTAAAGGAGTTAAAGTTGTCAATGTGTCACCTTAAAATTTTTAAATGAAAAAGTTGGTTTTAACATATCCCATTTATAATAAATTCACTGATTATTAAGTTAAAATGTATGCAGTGATACTATACATGGGTATTTCATAAATATTCTAATAAGAAATACTTCTCCTAACCTTTGCATCTTTTAAATTGCTTTCTTCACTTAATGTTAACTGAAATTCAGTAAATGTTGCAAAGCTTTCCCTGCTTAATGTTAAGTAATATATATACATATATCTAATTATTTTGATTGCTTTGAATGCTTTGAGAGCAATGAAACAATGAACTTTTTGCATTAATATTTTGAAAAATTTATGTCCAGAAATAAATGCAATCCGAGTGTTTTTGGGGGGGGAGAATGTCTCCATTTTCTCTCTTTAATCTATTAGAGCCAAAGTAATCAAATTACATAAAAAAAAAACTTTCTTTTATAAAATGAGATTTATTTTAGGTTCTTGAAACACAGCATTATTTGTGAAACAGTTTTATTACAGGTATGAAGATAAAATATATTTGTATTAAATTTCCACTCTTCACTTCCATTCACACTGCAAATGTTCTAGAGAAACCTGAAATGTGGGTTTTGAATTCCAGCATGCGGTGTGTAAATCTAGGTGTCTGTGCTTTAGGTAACCCCTCTGTGACCAAAGTGAATACTGTATTAAATTTTGAAAGCATGTTTGGTCCTGGGCAAACTGATCAAGTGAAAACTCTCACTCTCCTTTCTGCTTCCCTCTCATCTTTTCTTCGTGAAAGCTCCTTTGCCCTTCTGTTCAGGGCACTCTCTGTCCATACCTACTTCCAAATGATTTGTTCTCAGTGTGCATACTTGCTTCCAACCACCCATACCCCACCATCCATACCTGCTTCCAAATAATTTGTTCTCAGTGTGCATTATTTTCTTGGGACCAATTTTATCTATGACAGTAACAGTGATGCTAGGTACAGAACGAAATCTACCAAGACTTCTCAGACAGGAGGGAAGTGGTCTTGGGGACATCTTCCTGGCATCTCACCACGTCATACAGGGGTGCTGCTTTCAGAAACATTTCTGGAAAGGGACATGTATCTGAGTTCCTTTGCTGGCCCTGTTTAGCAGCGACACCCCCCACTATGTGTTAGATGATTTTTTTAAAATATATTTTATTGATTATGCTATTACAGTTGTCCCGTTTTTCCCCCATCATTCCCCCCACCCTGCACACCCTCTCCCACATTTCCCCCTTTAGTTCATGTCCATGTGTCATAAGTTCTTTAGCTTCTACATTTTCCATACTATTCTTCCCCTGCCCCTGTCTATTTTCTACCCACTATCTATGCTACTCATTCTCTGTACCTTCCCCCCCTATCCTCCTCCCACACCCTTGTTGCTAACCCTCCATATGATCTCCATTTCTGTGGTTCTGTTCCTGTTCTAGCTGTTTGCTTATTTTGCTTTTGTTTTAGGTGTGGTTCTTAATAGCTGTGATTTTGCTGTCTTTTCATTGTCATATTTTTTATCTTCTTTTTCTTAGATAAGTCCCTTTAACATTTCATATAATAAGAGCTTGGTGATGATGAACTCCTTGAACTTGACCTTATCTGAGAAGCACTTTATCTGTCCTTCCATTCTAAATGACAGCTTTGCTGGAAAGAGCAATTTTGGATGTAGGTCCCTGCTTTTCAAGATTTCAAATCTTTCTTTCCAGCCCCTTCTTGACTGTAAGGTCTCTTTTGAGAAATCAGCTGACAGTCTGATGGGAACTCCTTTGTAGGTGACTGTCCCTTTATCCCTTGCTGCTTCTAGAATTCTCTCCTTCATTTGAATCTTGGCTAATGTAATTACGATGTGCCTTGATGTGTTCCTCCTTGGGCCCAACTTCTTTGGGACTCTCTGAGCTTCCTGGACGTCCTGGTAGTCTATTTCCTTTGCCATATTGGGGAAGTTCTCCTTTATTATTTGTTAGATGATTTTTATAATTGTTAATTCTCTTAACACATTTTCAATCAGAGTGATTAATCACTATTCACAAATGGGCAAACTGACACTCGTAAAATTATCCAGTGTCACACATGACACAAAGAGGAAACCAAATCAGGTCATATTTCCAGATGTTACTGAGCCCATATAAGGGCCACTCGTGAAGGTAAAAAGGCCGCGCTACCTGTCAGTTTCTTAGATACTAAGGCTGTCTGCCTGTTACTAGGTTTATATATAGACTCTATCAGATGCTTTAGAATAAAAATAGATGAATAGAATATCCATGACAACAACTGGCATCTCTTCCCCTTCCTGCATTATTTAGTCTAGTACTCTGCACATCGTCAGAGAAGTGGATCTACCTAGTCCCTTGCTTTCTGGAGGGTTCTGGCTGAACCTATAAGACTCTATATACAGAAATAACATTTTCACACTCTGACTGAACCTGTAAGATTCTATTTCCAGAAAAAAAATATTCTCATACTCTCCGTTGAACTATGGGTGTTTAAATGATGTCTTCCATAGGCTTTAGGATACTCTCTACTGATGCAATTGTTTTGTGACAACTTAATAACTGAATTATTTACCTTATTGTAGATTGAAAGCATAAATGATTATTCCTGAGTTTTCTTTCAAATAAGTAAGCCTTTCATATTTCTTTATAACAATGGACAAAACTTAAAAACCATTTCTCTTGATCTTATTTGGACCTCCGATATTTCAAAATCTATTTTGATATGTGGCAGCTCAAATTTGTAATAACCTCAAGAGGACCTAATCTCTGTTGAACAGTAAGGAAGGATTAGTTACCAGTTCCAGCCTTTTTTATCCCTGTAAATATCTTCTGGTTTCATGATAATTTTCTTAATAGTGAACTTGGTTATTGGATACCCTCAAAGGATCAGTTATTAAGACTAATTGCATTATTTAGTAAATGAGGCTTTGTGGATTTATCCCTTTAAGCCCCCAGACATTTTAAAAACTTTTTGGCTACCACTCTTTACAAAATTAACTAAATACCATCTGCTTGCCCAAACAGAAATAATATTAAACAAAAATGGTCTTATCTTAATGATTGCTTTCTCTCCATTTTGTAGCAGTGGTGAGCAAAGAGAAGAGGCCACCGCCACCTGAACTTCTTCCCAACCCCAAAACGCCACATCTCTAAGAGCTGCAGGAAGAAATAAAACTTTTGCCTGAGATGATTAGCAAGCTGCCTGTGAAGAATTCCCATGCTGCCTCGGGGACCTACTAATCAGAAGTCCAAACCTCAGGTCTTCCAGCATCACCAAAAAGCCATATATACTGTATGGTCCACAACCTCTAATCTTATCCAACCTCTTCCTCCAGAATCTTTTAAGCCTTCTCCATCTTTTGACCTTAATTTTTTTTTGGAAAAAAAATGACTTTCTTTCCTTTACTTTATAAGGATCTGGCTGTCTCCTGACAAAGGTTTTCTACTACAGTCTGTTAATGTAGTAGCTGTTCTTTCTTCTTCCCTCACGTCACTCAAAGATGGAGGGATTATTCTTGCTCTACATTTTCTCTTCCAAATTATTTCCTCTATTTATTCTTTCAAAAATTTCCTCCATCCTGAAACTCATCATATTTGGCTTAATTATCTACAGCCGTTTCCATCTCATCAACAGCCTGGCTCTGTTGCTGGAGACTTTTTCTCCTGGCCATCTCTTGCCCTGTGCTCACACCCTCGTCACCATTTCTGATGGTGCCAGTCTCCGTGCACATGGTCCATTTCTCATGGTGACCTGGCAGTTGCCCTGTTTTTATGTAAAGGTACCACCTTCCCACCCACCCAGCACTATTGTCATACCCATTAGTTTGTCATCACCAGATATGACAACCCTACAAGGGGGTTAATGGTATCATTTTTTAAAATTTCATGAGACCTTAATTTTATAGATTCCGTCACTTTTTCACTATTCTTTAAATCTCCTGCCTTCAAACCTCTCCTTAACTTTGGATTTTATAGACCTTTACCATATTACTTCTTTTCAAGCACTTTCTGCTCTGTGTTTCCTTTCATAGTACCTGGAAAACACCCCAACTTGCGTTGAATTCAATTTCTAACTCTCTCTTCTCCTGCATCTGAGCAGCCTGTATATTACTAATGAAATCATATGCAATGATAACTGGTGTCACTTTAAATTCTTAAAAATAAGTTTCAACCCCAGGCAGCAGATCTACTACATTTCTCAGTTCGATTCCCTTCCCACTGCTCTAAGATGACTATAACATTTCCTCTGTTTTCAAACCTATATTCTTTTTCTCCCCACTGAAAGTCATCAGAGTGATGGTAGAAGTCATCAGAAAAATATTCAATTAATTTTCCATTGTCAAATCCACTTGCACTTGTATGCATCTTCTTTTTTTTTTTTAATATTTATTTATTTATTTATTTTTAGAGGGGAAGGGTAGGAGAGAGGGAGAAGGAGAGAAATATCAATGTATGGTTGCCTCTTATGTGTCCCATGCTGGGAACTGGCCTGCAACCCAGGCATGTGCCCTGACTGGGAATCGAACCGCGATCCTTTGGTTCGCAGGCCCGCACTCAATCCACTGAGCTACACCAGCCAGGGCCCACTTGTATGCATCTTCTTTGTTTGCCCTTCCATGACTATGCAAGAAGTTTAAAGTTTCTAAATGATGTCTAGAATAATATTCCCTTTCCTCTTCTCACAGTCTATGGTGCTTTATCTCTCAGTAACTTTCAGTGAGGTCATCAATTCTATGTGCAGACACATGTGCACTGGAAAAAAGGTCACGCAGGTTTTCTGTATAACATAGGTGAACTGAATGACAGTGAATAAAAATGATGGTTTCATAGCATCTTTGAGAGCACAAAAATGCATTTGAATATTTGTTTCATCTTACAAATCCTCCAATTTTGACTTCTGATATTGTTTCATCTATAAAAATAATAGTACTTGGGCTCCTCATTTTCATCCTCTTACTACCTCATTTTTATATCTGCCTTTTCAGAAAAAAAAAAAAAAATCCCAAACAAATGATATGCTTTGGCTGTTTCCTTTTGACCTGTTTCCATTTGTTCTTTATTTCACTGAAGTTTGGGCTACATATGGGTAGTTTTCTGACTTTGTCTTAATTGTTGTCCTAGAAGCCTATCTTGGATTCAGTGTGATCTTTCTCTTACCTCATTGGCTATAAGTTTTCTCAATATTTTTGTCAATCTCCTCTCCTGCTACCCAGCCTCTAAATTTTGGAGTGCCTTAGGTTTTAGTCTAATTTTTAATTTTCCTCTGTTTATCCTTTCTGCTTTGGTAATCTCATCTCTTTCAATGCAAAAATTAAAATAAAGTTAAGAATAATTTTAATAATAACTAACAACTTGAATGCTCACTATGTGTCTGTCATTGTTTATTACCCACACTTTTGGGAGAGGAAACTAAAGTTCAGGGACGTTAAGTGACTTCAGCTAGTAAGAGGTACAGCCAAAATCAAAACTGAAGCCATCTGATAGCAGAGCCCAAGTTCTCAACCACAACACCAAACCATCATCTGGTAAATGTGTTCCAGTTTTATCTCCCCAGCTCTGTACACTCTGACCTGCTGATTCTTATATGCAGTTAACTACTTAGAACTTGGCATCTTCACTTGGACATGTAAATGGGAAAATCACAATATGCCTGAAATAATGGTCTTTGACCCAACCCTATAGTTTGTTCTTCCATTCATTGCATTTTATTAAGTAGTATCATTTCTCTAGTTGGCTCTAGCCCAAAACCTTAAAATTATTGAAAAATTTTCCATTTCCCTAATGTTTTTCCTCTGTCCCATCTATCAAAAGAAGTTAGTTCTGCTTGAATTATATTTTATTCCACCATTTTCCCTCACTTGAACTACTAAAAATAGCATATTACAGGGTCTCCTAGCTCTTTCATGGCTCTTTATTCACTCTTGGAACACCAGAAGTCATTTAAAATGTTTATACTAAAACTGCACATTTTTTTCATTGGAAACATCCAGTAATTTCATATCTGTCTTTGAACAAAATTAAAACTTCTAAGCCATGTCACAGCAAGCTGTCTCTCAGCCAGAGCACGCCTACTTCTTCAGTCCTGGATCAGGGCCCTCTCCCTCAGTTACTGTGCTATAGTCATGTGCCTGACCTTTCTGGTTTTGAATCACACCAAGTCATTGGTTTTTCAAAGCATTGTCCTTAACATTGTTGCCCCCTTGTTTTGGAATGGCTGGCTCACTTTTTAAACTGTTTAAATTTCTGAGTCAATATCACCTCACAGTGGTTTTCCTTCCCCTCTCCCTACCAGGTTAGACTTTCTTCCTTCCTATTACAGTCCACTGCTTCACCACATTTCTTTTTTTCATAGAACTTGCCATAATTTCTTGTTATATTTTTCTTCTTGTATATGTCTCTTCTTGGTGAATATAAACTACACGATGCATAAACATTACTGGCCATATTCACAGTTGCATTCTCAGCATCTAAAAGAATCTTTGGGTCCTGACCAGGTGACTCAGTTGGTGAGAGCATCATGTCATGCACCAAAAGATCGCAGATTCGATTTCTGGTCAGGGCACATACCTAGATTGTGGGTTCAGTCTCTAGTCAGGATGTGTCCAGGAGGAAACCCATCAATGTTTCTGTCTCATATCTGTGTCTTTGTCCCTCTCTCTCCCTTCCTCCCTCTCTAAAATCAGTTATAATTAATATCTTTGGGTGAGAATTAAAAAATAATGAAATAAAATAGTCCTTGGTCCACAATTTGTGCAATTTTTTACATAAATGAATCAGTAAAAAATCAATAATTTTTACATAAATTAATGATTTATAATATGAACCCAATGCACAGCAATTCAAAGTTATAAGTACTTAATAAATTATTTGTTTGGGTTATTCTAAGATAAATAGGATTACTTATAGCTGTAATAGTTGGTTCTTGGTTAACCTACTAAAGTAATTCTTTTTTCATTTATTTTTTTCTGTCCTAGCTACTGTTAATGTGTCCAGTGACACTTTTCAAGCCATTGCCCATAGGCCTCCCAGTGCAAGGTTTTACGTTTATCTGTTGCTGAGGCTTTCTTGTGTCATGTACAAAGATGCATACAGACTTCAATGAGAATCTGAGAGTTTCATACCATTTGTGACTTCTTCCAGATGGATGTACAAACAAACAAATATTAAAAGGACTTAGAAAAGGGGGAATTAATTGGCCCAATTAACCAAAAGTACCCATTTCTCTCTTCCCAGAGAACTTCCTTTTGGGTGATGCCATCCTCAATGGGCCTTCACAAGGAGGAGGTGGCTGCAGTTGCTCCATATCTAAAACATGTTCACTTTAGAATCTAGAGGGTAATTCTTCCTTATAGAAACCCAGGAAAATAGTTTCCTTTATGTCATTAATTCTGATCGAAGCACATTTTCCTCACTCAAAAAAAGATAATGGGGTTGGGAGAATTTAGTGTCTATTTGGCTGAATCTTTACCTCTTTCAGGTGAGGAGGCTCAAACACTAGCTCTTGAGTTACTCTTTTCCTGACCACTACATCTAAAAATGGACTGACTTCTTCATGATAGTTGTGACTGTATGACATCATTGTATAAAACTTTAGTTTATTTATTTCTTCTGCCAGAATGTTATCTCCATGAAAATATGGTTTGCCTGTTCGGTTCATTGATGCATTTTTAGTCCTTAGCACATAGTAAGCACATGATAAATCTTTGTTGAATAAATTAACAGACTGACTTAGACCTTAGGCCAAATGTCCACAATGGACTGAAAGGTAGTGGAGAGCAGTTCCCAGAAAGACTAGTAAAATAATAGAGAGTGATCATGAGCAGCAAAACTCCTTGACTTTAGTGCCTGGACTTTCAGAAAACTATTTTGGCTAAGCTGAAGGTTCTTTTATCGAGTTTCAGATTTTTAGCTATCTTCCAAATAAATCAAATATAAGCTGTCAACAAATAATTGATAAACAACAGGTCATGGTAGAATCATTAAATTTCTCCTTTAAGTATAGCTTATTGGTACACTTTGTTTTCCACGTCATTTTCACATTACCCACAATTAAGCAATAATAATTAAAATAACACTTATGGACACATTAATGCTTATTTTATCATTGTAATTTAGACTCTAAATTGTTACTTTTAACATGATCTTTTTTATGTTGTATTTTTAATCCTTACCAGAGTATATATTTATTGATTTCAGAGAGAAAGAGAGAAAGGGAGAAAGGGAAAGAGAGAGAGAGAAGCATCAATATGAGAGTGAAACATGTATGGGTTGCCTCCCATACATGACCCAATTGGAGCTTGAACTCAAAACCTATGTATGTGCCCTGACCGAGGATTAAACCCATAACCTTTTTCTGTAGAGGATGATGCTCCAACCAACTAAACAAACTGGCCAGGTCTTATGTTGTGTTTTTTATTTTTTTTTAATTTTTTTTATTATTTTATTTTTATTTTTTGTTTTTATTAAAGGACATACTTACTGATTTTAGAGACAAGGGAAGGATGTAGAGAGAAAGAGAGAGAAACATCAATTGGTTGCCTCTCGTAAGTTCCCTGACAAGGGACAGAACTCACAATCTAGGTATGTGCCCCAACAGGGAACCCACCCTGTGACCTTTTGATCTGTAGGATGATGCTTCAACGAACTGAGACACACCAGCCAGACCGTGTTGCACTTTTGAAAAAAGCTTATTATATTGGTAGAAATTATGTTTGTTTACCTTTGTAAAAATTTAAGGACTACAACTGTTTTGAGGAAAAGGAAAAACAATTACCCAAATGCTCACCACCCAAAATGTTTCTGCATGTCTATATATAAAAAAGAGATGATATAGATACATGTAAATAATATTTAAAAATATGATCGTATGATATATTTTATTTACAATGTTTAACTCTAGATATATTTAATATGAGAAAAATTTACTGAACTTTAGGTGAAGGAATTAATGAAAGTCATATATCATCACAAAAATATTAGTTTAAAATTATCCAATGAAAGATGAATAATTTGAAAGACATTGAGTCAAATCAATTTAAAACATTTCAAATTTATCTGTCCTTATTTACATTTGCATTTCTCCATACTTTTTAATCTTGTTATCTTTTTACTTTGTAGAAATTAACAGTTTTTCATTTTATCTGAACGTATAAAGTGTAGATTTTACATGTAGTTATCTGTAGTTTGTTTACTTTAGTAAAATATGTAAGAGGTTCTAATGTCCCCTGAGCTTTTATTTACATATAATCATGCATTTAATCTTCACAACAACCTTATGAAGTAGTTACTATTGGGTTGGCCAAAAAGTCTGTATAATTTTTCCATATAATAAAAGACACATTTTTCATTTTCACCAATAACTTTATCGATTTGTATATTTTGAGTATGTTGGCTATATCCCACCTCTTATAATGTTGATTGCTCTCAATTTAATATCTTGATTTTATCACTATCAACTTCAGCTGGTCTGCCAATCATGGAGCATCCTCCAGCGAGAAATCTCCAGCACAAAACTTTGCAAACGACTTTTGTCACGTTTAGTCAGTCACAGCACCTTCTCCATACACGGCACAAATCTTTGTGTGTGTGTGTGTGTGTGTGTGTGTGTGTGTTTCAATTGTGGTTTTTATCTTTCTTGAAAAAATAAAGTATAATATGCTGAAAATGTTGCACCTTTTCTTCCATCTTCAATATTAAAATCGTTACATGAAAATTCACCGAATTTGGTATGTATTTTTAATGTGCACACTGATATGACAGCTGTCACCATACAGTCTAACAAAATTGTTTCTAAAGAAGGTAAAGACAACTAAGTGCTACTAGAGCCATTTTATGGAAAAAAAACAAAAAAAAATTTTAGCAAACCCAATGTTATCAATTTAACCAAGATTATACATCTACAATGTTAGAACTGAAATTATAACATAAGGGTTTGGAGTCACACCATTTTCTTTGTGCCATTACACAAACATGCTACTGATGTTTGACTTCAGATATATACACAGTGGTATTTAATACTAATGATCCATTCTTTTCCAACATCTGCCTTATTTTTTGGATGTACGATTTTGATATAACTCTCTTTTTGTGTATTCTCATTGCTAAATCCCCCCCCCCCCCACAAAATCACGTATGTGTTGTATCCCTGAGTGTTTGCACAGTTGAAAACATCTGTGAACTTTTTACTCTAAGGACACATAGTTTTATAGGATATTCTTGGGTCACATTTTCTTAGAACATTGAGACATTGCTTCACTTCTTTTCTGGCTCCGAAGGTTACAGTGAAAAGTCTGAAGCCACCCTGATTATTTTCCACAACTTAGGTCATCTGCTCTTCCTCTCTAGAGGCTCATAAAATGTTTTCTAGACCTAGAAAAATTGGTAGCATTACCAAATGATAATTTGGCCTTTGTGAGTCTACATCAATCTTTCTTGGAGGGGAAGGTGCATTTTCACTTGCAGGTTAATTGCTATTCTTATTTTCAGCACAAATCTTTTGTAGTTAGTTTTATTATTTTATTATTTTCTTAATCATGACTTATGTTTTTAATAAAAGTTTTGAAATATGTCCAAAGCAAATTAACAAAAGTCTGCTGTCCATGGAAAGCTAGTGTATAAGAGCCTTATCTGACCAAAAGAAAGGGCAATTCAGCCCCCTCTAGCCTTTCTGTCTCACAAAAGGAAGATTTAAAAAAGGGAGGGGGAAGCTAAGAAATGCTTCTGAAGAGCACATCCTATGAAATTCAGGCTACTAAAAATCTAAGATTTAACCATGATAGTGTAGAACGCTTGCCCTCTCCAGCACCTTAACACCAGAGCAACAGGACTTCGATATGAAAACAACAGGTTATGACTGAGAGAGCTTCAAAGCACAGACTCTACTTAAGAAGGAGTTCTTAGGGAAACCCAAAGACAACATGAAGTAGACGTTCTAACAAGAAAACTAGAGAAAACTGAAGCTTCTGGCACCTACAGCTTTGGTAAACATTAAACCCATCCTACTCCTAGGAAACTTAACATAAAATCTCACACTAAAAGAACTAATTATTTTAGTGTCTGTTTCCAACTACATTATGCCCAGATTTCAATTAAAAATTAGCAAGTGTGTTAAAAGTCAATAAAAACACAGTCCGAAAAGACAAAGCAAGCATCAAAGCATGACTCAGATAGGATACATTTTGGGATTATAAGATAAAGATGTTTAAAAATTATGCTTAATATATTAAGGATGCTAATGAAAAAAGTAGACAACTTGCAAAAAAAGATAGGCAATGTAGGCAGAGATATAGAAACTCTAAGAAAGAATCAAAATAATATACAAATCAAAGACACTGTAATAGAAATGAAGAGTGCTTTTGATGGGCTCATCGGTAGACTGAACATAGCCAAGACGAGTGTCAGGGGGCCTGATGACATGTCCATATGAACTTCTATAAGTGAAATGTGGAGTAAAAAAAAAGTTTAAATAAAGAATATTCGATAATTGTGAGATAATTACAAAAGGTGCATTATATGTGTAATGGAAACACTAGAAAGAGAAGAAAGACAGAAAGGAACATAATAAATGTTTGAAGTAATAACAGAATTTTCCAAAATCACTGATGGACAGCAAATTACACATCCAGGAAAATTAGAGAACACCAGGCAAGATAGACTCCAAAAATCTACCTTACATATGTCATTTACAAACTGCAGAAAACCAAAAGCGAAGACAAAATCTGAAAAGAATTCTCACAGGATATACAAAACTTCCTTTTGAAGGAACAAAAATAAGAATTATACTGGACTTCTTGTCAGAAACCATGCAAGCAACAAAAATGTGGAGTGAGGTATTTAAAGTATTGGGGAAAAAAACAAATCCTAGAATTATGTATACCATTGAAGGTATCTGTTAAAATGAAGACAAAATAAAGACTTTCTGACAAAGTATGAAATTTTGTCACCAGTAGATATGCCTTGCAGATATGTTAAAAGAAATTCTTCAGAGAGAAGGAGAATGATTTAAATAGGTCAGAAACTTGAATCCACATAACGAAAGGAAAAGGAAAAGAAAACGGATAAATGAAAATAAAATATAATCTTTCTCTTATTCTTAATTTATTTAATAGATAATGGTTTGTTCAAATGATAATAGCAACAATGTATTATATATTCACATTATCTAATAGAGCACAATATAATACATGAACCAGTAAAATGAATGATAGTAATCCTATAAGAATGAGAGGAAGGATTTGGGAATATTCTGTAGCAGTTTTATTCATAATCACCAAAACCTGGAAGCAATCAAGATATCCTTCAAAGGTGAACTTGTAGGGTATATTGAAGTATACTTGAAGGATAGACATGTAGGGTATATTCATACAATGGAGCCTTACTCATAAATTAAAAAAAAAAAAACACTAAGCTATCAAGCCATAAAAAGATTTGAAGAACAATTGAATATATATTGCTAAATGAAAGAAGACAATCTTAAAAGTCTGCACATTATAGTATTCCAATTATATGATGTTCTGGAGAAGACAAAAGTATAGAAACAGTGAGAGATCAGTGGTGGTCAGGTCTTTGGCAGGGGCTGGTAGAAGTCCACAGGGGAAGCACAGGGGACATTCAGGACAGAAAACTACACGTGACACTGTAATGACAAATACATGCCGTTACACATTTGTCCAAACTCATAGACAGAACAACACACATAGTAAGTTTGGACATAAACTGTGAACTTTAGTTAATAATAATGTATTAATATTAGTCCATTAATTAGAACAACTGTTCCATACTAATACAAGATATTAAGAAATGAAATATGTCCAAGGAGGGGAGGGTAATATGAAAGTCTGTGTACTGTCTGCTCAATTTTTCTGTAAATCTAAAACTATTCTAAAAAAATTTTCAGTCTTTTCGTTTCACACTAATAAAAAAAGGTTAATATATTTCTTGACTTGACAATTTGACTATTTTGTAAATGTACTTACTGTATCCTGAGCACTGTACTTGGGGCATATGCCTTTGTGGAATTCTTCTGATTGAGTGAAAACCTAGAAAATATTCAGTATCATACTGGAATAAGGATAGATGATTTTTAAGTGGTAACTGTTATTATGGGTACTACTAGAGCTACAGTTACTACTTCCAATCACGGATGAGTTTCTGCATTCATCTTCAGGGAAAACCCACACACGGTGTATATTATATACATATGTGAGAAATTTTGAAAAATATTTACTAAAGGAAAACATTTGAAATCAAAAGAGGCTTTTATCAGAGCAGGAACTGTATCACATAGTACATTGGTGGTGTTCATAGTACAGAATGTTTTCTGACTTTTAATTTTATAATCTACACATTCATATAAATGCTAGTAGTTTTAATACTTTGCTCCCAAGTTTTCTAACTGATGTTTGTCAGTTCAGTTATAATTAATATCTAGTCTTCTCTTGACTGAAGTTACTTTATGTTGTCTAACTTAGTTAAATAACTTGTTCTGAGTTGAATAAGTTAATTCATGTATGTGTTTACAAGATGATATGTTTTTCACCTTGGCTTTCACAGCTGGTGTAGGCGAATAGGCTTTTTGCTCTAGGCTTGATACTGATCCCAAAACATCATCCAACCTTCACTCTTCCTATGCTTCACCTCTTCATTTTATTCTGGAGTTTGCCACTTGACACAGCATTCAATACAGCTTTTAGAAGTTGCTGCTAAGGTTTTTCTCTCCTTGTCATATAAGTGTCCCCAGTTATAGTTATTTTTTAGAATTTAGTTTTTTAAGTATATGATTGCCAAAGTCATTAACAAATAGATAATAAAAAGGAAAACAAATATATTAAATAACAAGAGCTAAAATGGAATATTAGTAAGCTTATTAATAATTGATGAACTATTTGTAGAACAACTATATAGTATATTGGGTATCATGGACACTGAACCTAGAATTTAATTTTATTTAGTCTTTTTCTTACAATTTAGAACACACAGTAAATGTCTCAGAGAATCAGAAAGACTTCTCTTGTCATGACAAAACATAGAAGATCTGTTCATGACAACTAGGAAACTTTTCCATTTAAAGGACTATAGATTTTCCCCTGGCTGGTGTGGCTCGGAGGATTGAGCACCGTCCTGCAAACCAAAAGGTTGCTGGCTCAATTCCCAGTTAGGACACATGCATAGGTTGTGGGCCACATCCCCAGTAGGGGGCGTGTGAGAGGCAACCACTCATTGAAGCTTCTCTCCCTCTCTGTCCCTCGCTTCCCCTCTGTCTAAAAAATAAACGAATAAAATATTTTTTAAAAGAATTTTTATAAAAAGGACTATAGGATTTTATATTTCTACTTAATGCCCTGGATCTGAATTAAAAAAAAAATATTTGCAGTGCATCATTCTGTACAGTTGCTATTAAAGATATTATCCGATAACATTGTTATCTGCAATAAAGCCAAGACTCTTCCTTGTACTTAGAATTAAGTAAAACATCATTATTGTAGCCGAAATATATTTTCTGGGATGGCCTACTGTATTTCCAACCAAATCTTGTCCTGTCATGTTTCTTGCTCACTGAAGATTCAATCACATCAGCCTTTCACTGCCCCCAATAGACCATGTTCCTTTTCACTTCAGGTTCTTCTCCTGTCTTGTTTCCTTTGTCTTGTATGTACTTTCTTCCCTCTCACAAAACACCATTGATCATTCATGTCTCAGCGAGGCCTTTGGGACTCCTCCTAACTTAAATTCCTGCTAATTTTATCATCATCCCCCTTAGTTAGCATCCTGCTTTATATTTTCATAGTTTGTGTTTACTTACTATTGAATTTAATTTTCAAAACACTGGAATTCTATAGGGGAAAATTATGTTTTAATTTTTCCTCATTTGGATTACCACAACTTAGTTCTGTCCCTAGAATAAAAAAGGGCTACAACCAAAGTTTGTTAAAGAAAATATGACTTCAAAATTTATATGGTATGGCCCTTCAGGGCATTCAGTTTTCTTGAGCCTAATAAGTATAGAAATACATAAGATCAACTTAAAATGCAAGAAGAACACCTGGGTCATCATTTTCTTGTGTGTTCAATGTGTTTCTTGGTGGAAATGGTACTTTGGTACCAGTGATCATTCAGTACATTCTGTGTCGCCCTTGAGCTAGTGCCACTTACTGAGCACTTGGTTGTGTGAAGCAATGCTCTAATCACTCATGGGCAACAATTGTTCAGTTTTCCTAACTTTTATTCTACTCAAGATTTCATAAGAGCCTTTCCTTCATCAAGGTGTCTTTATTCAGTCCTGATATGACAGTCACTCATGTGTATTAAGGAATAAAAATTAATAAACATGATAAACTTCAAAGATGGAGAGTTTGGCAGAAGATGGCAGAGAGACTATGATACTGACTCTTCCCTCCGTGTGTATCTGTGTCTCACTTTGTGTAAGGCACGGGCATGGGCGCCTGCACATGCACACATATGGACACTGGACTGGGCTTTAATAATGTTTATCAATATGTTGAAATTACAGATGATACCATTTTTCTTTGATACAATCTCCATTTTTCAAAATTATTGTTCCTTAAGTTAAAAAAGTGTTATCTGCCCAGTCCTTACCAGCTTTGGGTAAAATATCTGTTGAATTCTGCTACTTGGAAAAGACAAAGTTCTTTAAATAAATTTTTTATGATTATAATTTATTATCGTACTTCCATAAAATTAATGTCAGAACTGGCAATTATTAATTACTTTAGCAATATTATTGATTAATAGATCAATAGCAAGTGTGATGTTTTATTTTTCTGTTTGGTTTACTGGGTAATTATATCTCTCAATTGGCAGTGTTGCTAGATTTAGCAAGTAAAAATACAGAACAACCAGCGAAATTTGAATTTCAAATAAATGACAGTTTTAAGATATGTCTTATGCAGTATCTGGGATGCATTTATATTTAAAAAATTAGTCATTGTTTCCATGAAATCAAGCCTAATCAGTTCAGAGCTCGAGTAGGAAATAAAGGAAGAGTGGATCTCTTCAAAGTCCAAGTTATTACAAAATTTCCTCATAGAACCCTTGAATCTCTAAAATGGCAAGGAATTTAAAGGTTGTCTAGGAAAGTAAAATATACAATACTTAAATACATCTCATGGGGTATTCCAGTCACATTCCATTGAAGGAAATGGAATCTAACTCAATGGACTAGAATTGGGAGCCTGTGTGTAGAGCCTGGGGCACTGGGAGTGGGTCAGGTGAGGTATATGTATCCTTTGAAATCTGAGGTGATATCCTTGAAGTGGCCTGAAATCTTAAAAGCATATGCAGTTTCCAGGCATAGTGGGAGCCTAGGATTTCTGAAACTAAGCATGTAGAAAATTTTGGGGTTTACAATGGCCACAGTGAGTCAGCATGTAACATAAGCAGCTGTCACCTATATGTTCCATTACAGCAGCCTATCTTAAGCAAGTTTGTGGCCAACACCTTGCCATAATTGTTAGCTGTCCACATGATCTAAGTTAGGGTGCGTGTGGGTGCCCCATCCCTCAGTCAGGGTTCTCCAAAGAAACAGAGCCAATACTCCCATAGAGATTTCTTTTAAGAAATTGACTCACAGCATTGTGAGGGCTGACAAGTCCAGAATTCCTAAGGCAGATGGCAAAATGGAAATTCAAGCAGTAGATGATGAGCAGGAAGTCAAGCTGAATACTTAGGCAGGATTTCTACATTCAATTCCTGAGGCAGAATTTCTTTTTTCCTTGGAAACCTCAGTTTTCTCTCTAAAGGCCTTCGAATGATTAGGAGAGACTCATCCACATTTTCAAGGATAATTTCTTTTATACACTTTAAGTCAACTGATTGTAAACATTAATCACACTTATAAAATACCTTCACAGAAATATCTAGACTAGTGCTTGCCAAACTAACTGGATACCATAACCTAGCCAAGTGGACATATAACGTTAATACACCACTCATTTATGACTGATACTCATTTAAAGGCTTTAAAGCATTTCATTTCTAACACAGGGTGAAGAGCTTTGGCGTTGGAGTTAGAGGGTCTGAGTTCAGCAGTTATTGGCTATGTAACCCTGAAAAACTCATTTGATCTCTCTTTACCTCAGATTATTGTTCTGTGAAACAGGAAAAATAACACACTTATAGAATTAACATGAAGATTGTATAATTAAGGATATATTGCCTGCAAATCACATATTACCATGATTTTTTAATGCACAAGAAGCTTTGAAAAATAGTTCTTTTGTGTGCATTAATAGTTACTGTTATTATTCTATAATTTGCAATCAATTTTATTAGGATCAATGCCACTCTTTCAGTTATTTAGCCAGTTATCTAAGGAATGCTGACACTCTGCCTTGACCACTATCTTTCCCATAAATTTCCAAGGAAGCTCTGCATACAAGGAACATCAAAAAGTAAGAAATTAAGTACATCTTTATTATTAACTGGTCTTCCTGACTCTTTAAGGCAAATATGTTTGGTACCTCTTTAGTAAACCAAGCTGTTATCCTGAAAGGTGACTGTTCAGATAAATAATACATCTTTTCAGGGGAAAGGAAGGGAGAGAGGTATGGAAGAAAATACAAGAAAAGTTTCAAATGAACATCATTAGCAGATATATCTGAGAACAGGTCTCATTCGAATAAAGAGAACCTGTGCCTGAAGGTAAAACAGACAAAGAAAAAACAAAAACCTCATAGACACGGACAACAGTATGGTGATTACCTGAGGGGGGTAGAAAAGGGTAAAGGAGGGATAAATGGGGACAGAAGGAGACTTGACTTGGGGTGGTGAACACAGTGCAATATACAGATGATGTACTATAGAACTGTACACTTGAAACCTATATAATTGTATTAATCAATGTCACCCCAATAAATTCAATAAAAATTTAAAAACAAATAAAAAAAGAAACATATTCAAAATCCAATTCATTTCAGCCTACCTTTCTCAAGCCTGCCACTCCCTTTAAAAAGAAACTAAATCCAATTAAAACAAACATTAACACTTGCCAGTTTCCTCCAGGTCAACAGCAGGGAGCAGCCTCAAGAGCCCATGTGAGTTCCCATTCCCTGAGCCAGGGGCTGTAGATAAACCAAAGCAGGGACGGGACTCAGCAGGGACTTTAAGACAAAGGAGCCATGGGAAAAGACTTTCTGGGAAAGTAGGAGATCAGACTCATTGCAATTTGAACAATTAAGGAAAGTTGACATGGTTGGTAGTCCCAGGCTGGTGTGGCATAGTAATGTCTTGTGTACATTTAGGAATCAATGCAGTATTTTCCAAACTTCCATTGTTTCCAGACCACTTGAATGAATTTTATACTATCTATATAAACCCATTTATTACTTAATATTTTATTAAATCAAATGCAACTCAATTCCTTTAAAAGCTTAGCCTCATCCTAACTCATGATTCCATGATATCATAAGCGGTGTTTTATATTGTGTGTATGTGTATCACATTAAAAAATAAATTTTAAAACTGCCTGTGCAAACTGCTAAAATCTGTATCCCATATGCCAGTTGGAAGTGTATCATGTTTTCAGGAAATATTGGCTTTATGTAGGTGAAAATATAGGTTTTAAACATGTATTTCCTAAACTACAATTGTTTCAACAAGTGTTCATCAATGATTCCATGCACTTGGAACAGTGCTATGCTCTGTGGATGCAGAAATAATCGAGGGGGCCAAAACGCCTACTTTCATTGAATTTACTTTCAAGTGAGAGTGACACACAAACAGAAAGACAATAAATAAAATTTTAAATAATGATGTGTGTTATAAAGAAAATGAAACAGGTTAAGAAGGGAAAAATTTACCGCAAGGGTTATAAAGGAACATGTATAAAGGACAAATGGACAGAAAGACAAAGGGGGGTGGGATCGAGGGTGGGAGACGGGGATGGCTGGGGTGGGGGGAGTGGTGGGGTGAACATGGATATAACTGTAATTGAACAACAAAAAGAATATTTTTAAAAAGTTTACGGCCACGGTAAGATTTTATTTTAATATAGCTGACTATAATCAGCATCCTCCTCTTTTTCTTGGCAATAGTCTAGATACAATAAGAAAGCTAAGAAATCAAAATATAAAGTCTACTGTAAAATAAATAAAAATAAATAAATAAAATGTTGAGTGTATCAGCAAGCAACCTTGAATTGCCCAGATAGTGACGACCAACAGGGATCTAAAGAAAGGATCCTGGAGGTTGCAGCACTCAATTAAAAACATTAACACTGCTTATTGTAGTATGTTGTGCAATCCTGAGATCCCAAAGCAACAGTTTCCTGTTTGCACAAATGACAACAGAGCGTCAGGTGTGATGGGGATAGTTTCCTTAGCCTGGGAGGAGGGGAAGATGGAGAAGGATGGGCAGGATTTGTACAGACAACCTGCACTGCAGGTTAGTCCAAAGAGAGATGCAGGGCACCTCATCATTGTGCATCGGCTGCCAATTACTAACCTCAAAGTTTTGGGATAAGGAAAAGCTAATAAACTTCTCTCGCACGCCAACCTAGAGAATAAAAACATTTCTCACCAGCCTGGAATACAGAACTAGTCCATCTTTCAGAAAAACCTCCTTCAAATAATTAGGCAAGAAAAAGAAATCATTTTATTCAAACACAAGTTATCGAAATGGAACTAGCAACTATATAATTTTGAAATATGCTAAACAAATTCCAGGGTGCATATTCTAATCCCTAAAGTAATCCTGAAAAATATAACAAAAAAGAATGTACAAGTAAATATATGTTAAAATAGAATTCTAAAACACACCAAATAATAAATAAATAAATAAATAAGGATTAAAAAAAGAAAACAAGTAGTAAATTAATAGACCTAAAGTTTATAAACATTAATAATTGCATCACATGTTAGTGAACTAAACAAAGCAGAGAATATCAAAATAGATATAAAAAGAAAAGGATACTATATAATAATTAAAAGGGATGCACTGTTGATATACCTACAATCTGGAAGAATCTCAAAATCCTTATTCTAAATGAGGGAAGCTTTATACAAAGAACATATACTCTATAATTTTTTATACAAATTCTAGAATAGGCAAATGAATCTATAATTAAAAAATCATTATAGGTTTATTTTTCTATAGGAGGATGAGGTCAAGAGTTGACTTTCTGGACTAACATTCATATTCAGTATCTTGGTAAGAATTTGTTACAGGTGTATGTGTTTGTTAAAACTCAACAAATGTATGCTAAAAATTTATATATTTTATTATAGGTAAATTAGCTATTTAAGGAAAATGTGGTGGGCCCCTGTCCTGGGCACCAGATGTGGGGGGGCTCTGCTCACAGAGCCCCATCCCTCCATCACAGATGAAAATAAAACTACCGAGACATGATCTGCTTGGGGAAGAGAGGTGGACAAACTCTCAGAGGGGAATGACCCAGAGCCCCTTCCTCACTAGGCTTTTACTGGGTTCAAATACACAGGAATACAGGTTTAACGTGTCAAAGAAATCTGAGGGCTTAATCTGAGTCAGTGTCTGTCTGGAAAGGGGGTTGCAAAACTTTGGGAGACATACTCAATTCCTCCTGGGACCCTTATCATTTAAATGAGAGCACTCTTAGCAAAGCAGGTTTTGCAGGACTTTATGAATTCTTTCTTATGCCTGATCACCTGGGAACCGTTCTGGGGACAATTCTGGCCCGCACAGGGCTGCACCACTTGCCGTCATAGTTTCAAGCTTTAAGCCCATTAGGCTCAGGAAGCAAAAGACATCTCCCAGACAGAAATGGGGACTTAGGCTATGTCAGAATAGCTGGGGGGCGAGGACCCATCACCCCCTCTTTGATGCAGCCCCTGGAGTCCTTCCATGAGGGCCTCCCAAGTGGTCATGTCTGACTTAGGTTGCCCCTCCCATGAGGAGTCTTACCCATCATTGACTAACCAAGCATTGGGGCCAGAGATGGATGAGGCAGAAGCAGCACTCCTGCCAGGGAGATAAACTTTGTCTCCTTAGTAGCTCACGTCCTCTTGACAGAACAGACCCAGATGAAGTGGGGCCCTACGCTCTTACACAGCCCACCATGGGGTGAGGGTTACAACTCCTGAGACCAGGCTGAATGGTCTGCAACAGGAAAATAACTAAATAAGTACTGAACTCTAGAAAATGACATATTTAGGAAGAGGTATACTGATATCTACAATTTATTTTGAGAAATGTCAACTAATAAATGGATGATGAATGGTTAGAATTATTTACACATGATAAGTATGTCACAATAAAGTAGATTAGAATGTTTATTATGAAATCATGGTGTTGGGTATGAATGTTCAATGTAAAATTTTTCAACTATTCAGTATACCTGAAAATTTTAGAGTAAAGATTTGAAATACAGTTGAGCCAACATAGATCTATTAAAAGATAACATTTTGATATATTGATGATGGTATCAATTACATTTCTATGAATGAAATCAGTAGGATAAAAGGAGACACACATTAGTAAGTCTATAAGAGACTTGAACAGCACACTTGCAAGGGCTCAGGGCCCGCTTCCTGAAGAGTGTATGGCTGCTATTAACTGAACAGCTTTTGTGAGCTGCTCATCAGTAATGCATCTATATCTATGGCCTGTTATTATGACAAAGAGATGGAAACACATCCTTTGCCATGTTGTCCAAGGAGCAGACTGAGATGAAGAGAAATATGAAAAGCAGTTCTTAATATATCTAAAAATCCCCATGAAAGTAGTGTTTTCCTTCCTGTTGAGAGCCTAATGGAGAACTGAGGAAGGGCCACTCAAGGCCTAAATTTTGCTCAGCAGTTGAAGAACATGTTAAGCAAGGTTCTTATTTTGAGAAGAGTGAAACTGGTCTCTTGATGCTCTGGGAGAGATCCCGGATAAACAGATGAAGAACATAGAATACTTGGAATATAAAATTGCCAATCAGAAGGAAATAGATGAGCTGGTCCAGCAGGAAGGCCTGTGGAAAAGCCTGCTGAGGCATTCTGTGAAGAGACTTACTTCTGAAGGCAGCACAGCAAGTCTTCCCATTGTCAGAGGCCCCAAAGTCAGGTACTTACAAGCCTTATGTTCTTGGTCGACCTGAAGACTGCTTCCCTTTTATCTAGTACCCTAATTCCCATGTTGTGCATGAAAATAAGTCCTTTTTACATTATACACATACACATACACACACACACATATATGTATGCATGTACACACACACACACACAGATGAAATACTGCCCATAGATTTAGCTCTTTAGATACTTCTGGCCTTTGCCTGCTCTGGTTTAGTTCATATCGTGGGGGAGTTTAAAGATATGGATGCCAATTCAAAACTAAAAAAATAAAATATTGGACACAGTAAGAAATCACTCAACATTTTAAGTATTTAATCATCATGGGTGACTACTATTCCAGCTACTGGATACAACAAATTCTTCAAAGATTCATTGTTCTCTGACACATAATTGAACTTACAAAAACTTGAATCACTGAACAGTTGAGATTTTTGAAAATTATTATAATAGGACAGGACACAGATCTGGAATGTTTGAGTGTGGGGTATAAAACGGCCCCCCAAGCCAGTCATTACTGGTATTTATTCTGATCTTTCAGTCCTAACTGAAATAAAATCCACTGACCTTGTTTGTTTGCTGTTGATCACAACATTAGTGTAACATAAGTTACCTGTGAAATGATAACTTCATTTTTCATAGGGAGAATGTGTATTCACTTTTTATTAAAACAAATAATACAAATTTAAAATAATAAAAATGAATAAAAATGACAGAAATGACGAAGAAAATGAAAATTTAGTATATGAAAAGCTCAAAAACTTTATAAATCTCTTATGAATTTGCTCATATGGGGAATGATAGAACTAATTACACATCCCATAGTCATTAAAAGTTAATTGAAGATATTGTAAGAAAATTTATGACAAATTTTGTACATATTCTTTGTCATTCATTGAGCTTAATATCTTACTATATGTGGTATACAGTTTTTGTAGTTTTGCTGTTTGATTTTTTAAAGCTTTTATTATGTTTTCCCCATTACCAGTTGCCCCCAACCCCTCGGCAGTCACCACACTGCTGTCCATGTCCAAGAGTCCTTTTTCTTTTTTACTCAGTCCCTCCACCCCTCTCCCGACCCCCAGAGCTGTCAGCTCGCTCTCTATCTATGAGTCTGTCTCTATTTTGCTTGTTAGTTCAGTTTGTTCATTAGATTTTACATATGAGTGAAACCCTATGTTCATTGCAGCATTATTAACAGTTGCCAAGGTGCGGTTATACTTTTATTAAAAAAAAGTTTAATAAACAGCCCTCACCAGTGTGGCTCAGTTGATTGGACATTGTTGCACAAGTGGAAGGTTGCCTGTTTGATTCCTGGTCAGAACACATGCCTGGATTTCAGGTTTGGTCCTTGATGGGGGCATGTGCAACAGGCAACTAATTTTTGTTTCTCTCCCACACTGATGTTTCTCATCCTTTCTTTCTCACTCTTTTCCTCTCTCTAAACATAAATAAAATCTTTAACAAAAATAATTTCAAGAAAAATCAAGTAATCCTCTGATGAAGTAATAATAACTAACAAATACTGAATGCTAATTTCATGCCAACAATTATTCTAAGTGATTAAAATACATTATATTATTTAATTCTCACAACATTGTACAAGGTAAGTGACTTTATTATTTTCATTTTTAAAATGAGATAACTTGTTATACAGAATTTAAATAATTTGCTCTACTTAACACTGAAGCAGAAATATAAGTGTTCAAGGAAGATAACAGGAAAGGGGAAACAATTTGGCAGAGTTAAGGAAAATTTAAAATAAATTTAAAATAGCATATAAATAAAGATGTGGTGAAAGGAACACAAGGCAAAACAAAATAGATAACACTAAATAATAGAAAGGAACAGAGAGGAATGTGAAAAATAAGTATTAATGTAACAAAACCAAGGAAATATATGGAGTCCCTATAAACAACATTATGAATGATAAATGCAGCAAAAAATTATGCCAGTTAAACATATTACATTATAATATATGTAACAAAAGTTTTTTCTAGCAAGTGATGGTCACAAAATAACTCCCTGCATCTAACTTTCTGCCTATAATACAAGCAAAAAAACATAGAAGCAGCCAGTGGATATAGTGCCTATAGCAATAAGGAAACATACTCCAAAATCTTCTGCAGTTTTCATCATTTCCTTGGATATACTTATTGAATGAATAAGTATAATTGTGTTTCCATTGGTGTGTGTTTAATAGGATTTTGCTATACCAAACAAAGTTGTTATTCTGTACAGAAAGAATAGATATTGGGCAGGATCTAACGTTGCCTCAGGGGATAAGTTAATGATTGAACTTAGCAGCAAGGCTATCCCAGGTGACATTGGTAAAATATAGTTTCAGTGACAGTAGAATCAGTAGGCAAATTACAAGAACTGGAGGTAAAGAGATGTGAAGTGGAAAAAGAGTGTGAGGAAAAAATTTAATCTAAAAGAAAGAGTGAAGTCCAGAGCACAGAATGAACTGTAAATACTATACAAATATGCAGACATGCGACCATTAATTTTTATTAATTTTCTTTATTTTACAAAATTTTGAACTAAATTTTAAATATAGATTTATGTACATATATTTCTAAGTATCAATGTGAATAAAAATACAAATGATTATATGTAGAGAAATTCATGATTGAAATTGTAAGATATCATAGTCCTTAAATTGTAAAATTAGAGGAAGAGTCTCATGAAATGACTGCATGAAATAAAAATCATGGTTTAGCTGGAAACCAATTTACCACATTTTGTGCCCACATGTTACATTTGAGAACTCCACTACCGCATTAGCCATTGCCCTACCTGTGGACTCAGAAGAATGCAGTCTATTCTGGAGTCATTTTTTATTTCTCACTTGTGGCAGCCTAGATGAGTACTTTGCAAATATTATACCTGAGAAACCAAATAATGAATTTGGCACTACTGTTGTTGCTTTAAAAAGCTTGTGCTGAACACAGCAAAGTTAAAAACACTGCGGAGGAAAATTTGTAGTAATGGTTTGATTCTTCTGTTGGTATTTGTCAATGGAGGTAACGATTGAGGGATATTTCAAACATGTGCAGTTGGATTGGGAAATAGAGTAAACTTTTTGTGAACTTTATGGAAAAAAAGTGTGTTTACACAAGTGTTTGTGATTAATGGATGGGTCCAACCATTATCTCTTATAATGAGGAATACCAGGAATTTTTAGTTGAGAAAAAATAATTTCCTTTTATTTTTACTGAGAAATCTTTAGAGTTATTTAAAACTTACATATTTACATTTTAAAGTTAAATATCTTCCTAGATTGAGATATAGAAAGAAGGAAAATGTTCATTCTTTCTGTTTTGTGTTTTATTTTCAGAACAAAATATTTCTTTTTATAAGCTTGGTATTTAAATTGTATATGCCCCAATTATTTTACTGAAAATACCTAAATATATGAAGCATAATTAATTATGCCCAGTTGGTATCCTATTTTCATTAAAATCAGACAATTACGTACGGTGTTCTTTTTTCTTATTTATTTTTTTATGCATTTTTTTCTTGACACATTTTGCTTTGAATACTAAAATATAAAGTTATCAGAACATTTAGAATTTAAACACATACTGGGATTTAGCACAGGTAATAATATAGACATCATTCTGGATAAAAAATTTTTCTACCCCTTTCCATGTCTAAATCGTAACTATTGCATAAACATTGTCTTTGGCTTCAATGAAGATCTTAACCTCTGGGATTGTTTAATTTTATGGAATAAATCATAGTCAATTTAGGGCTTCAAGTAGTTCCTTTATAAGATACAATTTTTCCTCTTAGTTCACCTAAATTATCAACTTAATAAAACACAGCATATGCTAGCATATTTACAAAAATGTAAATATTTTATAATATTTGTTATTGTAATAAGAGTGAAGGAATATTTATGAAATAATAGATGGAAATTAAAAGAGAATTATCATAAATCATGGAGTTTATAAGAAAAATGTAACCAACTGACTTTCTTCATCTGAATAATAGATATTCAACTAAATATAACAATTATGGTAACTCTCAAGCCCACAAACACTTCTAAGGAAAAACAATTCTACTCTGAGGTCTTTTTACAGGATCTTTTCACAGGATCTAGTTTTGTACAGTGAACTATCACATAGAAGCAGCTATGACTAGATTGACCAAATGCTGCACCCCAGAAAGTTTATCCATGCCTATCTATGAGAATACCCAGTGGATACTGCTCTGAATGGACACATAACCATTGTCAGAAATCTAAACTAGGAACTATAGAGCATGCTGGCCTTCTTTGTTTTTATGTTCAATAATATTTTCCACATTTCTTCTAGGACTGCAATAATCTAATCTGTAATTAACAGAAAACTACTAGAAATGGTTCAAAAGAGGCTGACAATGTTGCTGCCTCCAATGTCATGGGTATGACAAAAAGATTGGTTTAGAAATGGACAAGTAATATAAGTTATGTCAATTAAAGTCAATCCGTGTGGGCATTATATTGGAGTTATTGGATATGTACTTTCAACTGGGACATAGGATGGCATGATGTAGCTCTAGGACTGAGAGTGTCAATATGACTGGCAGAACAGTGTGGTCTGAGATAGAGATAAATAGAGATGGAGAGAAAAAAGAGCAACATTATTTGAGTACCTGTATTGACTATTGCTGAATTCAATGGGGAACCTTTACTTATTAGTTTTATACAACCAATAAATTATGTTTTATGTTATGGGTAACTTCCTTTGGATTTCTATTAATCATAATAAAAAATATCCCAATAAATATAGAGAAAATGTATGCATAGGCAAATAAATACAAACATAAGAGCAATAGAGGACATTCATAGGTAAGAGGAAAGCATGAGGCATCACAAGGAAACCAAAGTTATGAGGGAGAAAATGCAATGAGGAAATGGATTGGATTGGGAAAAAGAATGAAAAGCAGATGTTTGGAAGTTTGTAAAATGCTTTACAGGCAGGTCACTACTGAGTCCCCTGGATGTGGTTAGAATCCAGAGCCAGTCTTTATGACACTGGGTAGTGCTATGGTTGATATTGTTCCCCAGACTGGTGGCCTTCCTGAGTGTCATCCTTCCTTACATCCTCTTGTGTCCTTATAACAAACAGCCTACCCCCTATTTGGTAATAATAAAATAATTTAAACAATTCTGTTTCACTTGCATCCACAGAGGAAGAAATTAAAATAAATTATTTTGCACTTTTAAAATGCACTTTTCCATACTCTTCCTTCATTATTATAGATTGGCAATAGCTATTGAAATATTTGAAATAGGGATATTGTCACTTTCATCTGATTTTATTTGATGGCAAAAAAAGTAAATTTTTTAATGTAAAAATTCTGAACCTCAACAATTTAATTTGCATCAGCATTTATTTAACACATATTCTTTACTCCAGAGGTTTTCAGATAGCAAATAAGAAATTCTAAATCAAATTTATAATCTATAAGGTAATATTATATAAATCACAATTCAGAGTCCAGAGTAAGGGCAGATACCAGACTCTGTGATATATCACTAAATAATATGATAAATAAAAATCCAGGATTTCTGCTAATAAATTTCACAAGGGTATATGAAATAAGCAAGTATTTATAAAACACAAATTACCAAAGATGACCAAAAGAAAAAGAATACTTTAATAATAATACTAATACTGCGATAAAAATGCTTTATCACAGTTCATATCAGAAAATCTGATATATTCAGTATCTATTAAAAGATGTAACCCATTATTAAAAACTTCCTCATGAATTCTTATTCCCATAATTGTAGAATAGCTTGTATATGACAGGCTGCCATACAGATAAAAATTATAAACACTGGATAAAATATCTGAAGACATAAAGAGTGATCAAAGTAGAAACCAGAAGGAGTTGACCCATGAAAGAAGGAAACTACATACGCTAGGTTTTCACCTGAGGACATTCTCAAGTTAGTACGTAAGCTTGAATTTTACTGAGTTGAGGAGAGTAAGGAGGGAGATCCTATAAAGAGGAAATTATAGAAGGGAGAGCCCCAAGTCCTTAGCTAATCACTGAACTGCTCATATCCGGGAAAAACTTCAGAATTTTTAATGAGAAAGCAATAGATAGAAGACAAAATTGAATGAGTAGTTTCAGAGATGCCCCCTTCAGAGGAGTCAGAATTTGAATGTGAGTAAAGTCAATTTAATTGACTACTAGAATAAAAATTAATACTCTTCAGAAAGTGATGACACAATCCAGTCTCTACAATGCATCATCCGCACTATTCACTATGTGATGAAAAAATGAGCAGATGATAAGAAACAGAAAAAGCAGTAACCAGAAACCAACCATAAAATACGCTGAATATTGAAATTAGAACACAAATATTTTAAATAAACAATTATACATAAGTTTGGGAACTTAGAGTAAAATATTAGCCTAATAATAGGCAGATGGGGATCTGAACAGAGAAATGGAAACTGTAGAAAACAACTCAGTGTGAATTCTACAACTAAGCAAAATAATAAGTAATATTAAATACATGCTCATATATGGTAAAATAGGTGGTTATAAGCTTGAGGATAGATCAATAAAAAACATAGCATTTTAATAAGGAACTGAGAGAAGAGAGGTTGAACATAATTCAGTAGATTCTCAGTGTTCTGTGAAATTATATCAAGAAGTCTGATATATATAATTGAATTCCATGAAGGAGAGAGAAAAATCAGGAGAGAGTAAAGATATTTGGATGATACATTAATTTTCTCAGGTTACCATAACAGAATACCACAGACTGAGTGACTTAAACAACAACAAAAAAATACTTTATCACAGTTCTGGAGGCAAGTGCCATCTGGGTTGATTTCTTGGGGCCTTTCCTGGCTTGTGGATAACCAGAAATGGGAGGTGTGGGGATGGAGAGAGGAAAAAAGAGAAATCTGATGTCTCTTTTTTTATAAGGACAGTAGATCTATTAAATTAAGGCCTCACCCTCATGACCTCTTTTAACCATTATTACTTCCTTATAGGCTCTATCT
Source organism: Glossophaga mutica (assembly GCA_039655065.1). Taxonomy (NCBI): domain Eukaryota; kingdom Metazoa; phylum Chordata; class Mammalia; order Chiroptera; family Phyllostomidae; genus Glossophaga; species Glossophaga mutica. The sequence continues at coordinate 85,720,875 of CM077304.1, forward strand.
TACAATAGGGGGACACTTGTGGTTAGAACTCCAACATGCAAATTTTGGGAGACACAGTTCAGTTCATAACAGAGGAATAATGGCCAAAATTTTACCAAATGTGCTATCAAACATCTATTAACAGATCCAAGATTTGCATAAAATCCCAAGCAAGATAAATTAAAGAAAAACACAGCTAGTTTTATCTTGATAAAACTTTGGAATAAAAAATAAACATCTTAAATGTAAGCAGAGAGAAACAATGGATTACTTATGGGGATTAACAATACAAATAACAGCTGAATTAACTAAAGCAATAACAGTGGAGTGACTTTTTTTTGTTTTTAATTCTCACTTGAGGACATTTTTTCATTGCTTTTAGAAGGAGGGAGACGGAGAGAGAGAAACATTGATGTGAGAGAGGAACATTGACTGGTTGCCCCGCAACACTGAACCTGCAACCTGGGTATATGCCCTGACAGGAAATCAAACCTGCAAACTTTTGGTCTATGGGACAACACTCCAAGCAAGTGAACCATACCATCCAGGGCCAAATGATATGTTTAAAGTGCTGAAAGTATGTGTATGTCCAGAAAAAATCTTCAAAAATAGAAGTAAAAGAAAAACATTGTCAATAAAGGAAAAAATAAGAGAATTTGTCTCCCACAGAACTAGATAAATTCTTTTTGCAGGAACTATAACATACGTAATTATAATATATACTATAGTAACAACACAAAGGATGAGGATAAATGGAACTAAACTCTTTAAATTTTAAAGTTTAAAATATGAATGTAGAGTTTAGCACATTCTACACTTCTCACTTTCCCCATTGCTTTGATTCTGCTTAAGCTGTACCACTGCCTTTCTTCATACCCTGGAAAACTTTATGCAACACTCAAGATTCCAGTCAAGTGATTCCATCTGAGGCAACTTCTCAAGAATTTTCATAGCTAAAAAGTGTTCTGCCTTCATTAATAGCAATTTTAGTATTACTCCATTTTATTTTAAATACCCTGTATGATAATTCTCTGCCAGGCCCTGAAGAGCAGATGCTGTTTTGTTTTTTGTATCTGCCTTAGCTCTTACCTATGTATCTACTTCCTGTTAGACATTTAAATGTTTGTTGAGTGAAGAAATGATAAGTGAATGAAGACATGACTGATTAGAGAATTCAGCAAGAGGAAAGAAGTTATATGAAAAAGAAGTGTGGACATACTAAGTTTGTGTCACTAAACCATAAATCAGGTAAAGATGTTACAAGAGCTTTGAAATGCACATTTGGATTATAAGCAAAAGGCAGGATTTGAAGGTATAGCTACAAATAATAGATGAGATTCTAATCACGATGTAGAAAAATAAAATGCTAAAAAAAGGAAAAACTCACAGAAATCTCTTAGGAGGTAACATTTTTTTGTGCACTTATCACATGTTTTCTAACCTCTAGTAGTTTAAGACTTTTATCCAAAATTTATGCATTCATTCTGTAGAAAAGATTTGGACTACATAAGCTATGGTTCATGGAAAAATGCTTTAATATATGACAGAAGGCTTATTGGCTGACTAGAATTACACTGACTCCTTGTTTTCCTAAGTTAACGTCCTACTGTTTAAAATGGAACTTTCTTGCTGCATAAGTTCTTTATCTTCTGTTTTTCATGATTAACATCTGGTATTAATAATGTGGTAGTTTAGGAAACAATTTTAATTATAAAGATTTTTTGAGGATTTGGTTTGTTTAGGATTCTAACTTTATTACTTACACATGGTGTCATTCCCTTTAAATTCAACACTGAACACTGACTAGCTTTTTTTTCAAGACTTGAAGTAATACTGCTTGCACTACATAGACTATGACGAAAATTTGTGTGCGTTATGCCCAATTATTTTAACAGATAATTTGATTTCTCTCCTGGAGAGATTTTATTTTAGCTATATGGATTTATTCACTTTACAGATGGCTTTCTGACATTAGAAAGACACTATTTTCTCTTTAATGGAAAACCATAAATGTTAGCATTGAGAATTTTTAGGTTTTAACAAAGAAAAGAATAAGTTATTGTGAAAATTAATAAAAATGTATTTAAACAAAGATTCTTAGACTTAGGGCTGGAAAAACAATTTCATTGATAGTTCAAGCTCATTAGTTCCCAAGTGACAAAACTCTAAGGTCCAGAAGGACAGACTAACTCATTTTGTTATCAGCCAGTGGCAAAGCCAAGATAAGGTAAAACCCAGATCTTCTGATCCAATTCTGTGTTTCTTCTACCACCAGGACAAATTTGCAATACTCCCACAAGCACATATTTTCAACAGGACTTTTTAAAACTATCATAGCCTCTTCAATTCCTCGTGATGCAATCATGTTCAGTTGCCACGTTCACTGTGGTGAAAAATTGAATTGGTAAGAATGGGAGCAATTATTTAAAAACCCCTGTTTTGTCACCCCTCGCTGGAAAACTGCAAGATGTCTTCTCCATAGTCTCTCGAGACCCCGCAGCTTGACTGCCAGTCGCCCACCATGGTTATTGCTCATTAACACATCCTTTATTGACTTTCCTACCTCGGTTCCCACTAAATCATTTCCTTTTTTCCCCCAATTATAACCAAATCCTTCTCTGAGAAGGATTTGCTTTAGGGATAACTGAAATGAGGACCAAGGGAGATTGGGACGCTGTCAGCCTTTCCAGCCTACAAAAAAGCAGGACATAGAAAAAGGGCTTGGCGATGGCCTTTGGGATAGCCAACTGACCATTTCTGCTATAGAATCCGCTATTGAGCTCATTTAACAAAATGAAAAATTAAAGTCTAGATTTGCTGTAGCTGCTGAAATCATACATGAAGTCAGTGGTATGACTGAGAAATACGATCTGTTATTTACTTGCCCCACCCAAAGTCCAGGGTATAAAAACATAGTGCCTGTGGCTGGAGTAAACCAGAAATAGAAGTGGACTGAACTTGGCGTTAGTTGATTCTGTAGACTCTTTCCTCTTCTTTCCAGACTGAGAAATAACAGCTTTGATTTTTGATTTACTAAAAATTTTACTGATTTGTTTGTATAGTTGAAATTTCTACTATTGACTGCTTAATGTGTATTAGATACTGTGTACTCATAATGATATCAATATATATTTAGTAATTTACCTTTGGTGCTTAAAAATAGCAAACATTTGTTTTACTACATGTATTTTTCTTCTTCATCTCAGCCATAACCTAGGTGACTAGGCTATCCTTTCTCAGACAATGAGCTAATTGATTACAGAAAACTGTTTCTACTAGGACCTAGGACGAAAGTAGAACTCCTAATTCTAATTTCCGATTTTTAACAAAATCTCATAGGCATAGCATAATATTTTTGACATGTTATTTTCTACTCAAGTAGAACTGATGAGTTTCTTTGCTACCCCTGGAATGTTGGCTATTTTTTATTTTTATTTTTATTTTACTACTCTATTGTGTGGTCTTCAGACTTCCCTAGACAAAACGTATAGCTCACAAAATGCTTGCTGCAAGAAGCATGAGTAAAGGCTAACTTTCTCTTAGAAAAGAATATTAGTGGTGTCTGGATCTTTGTTGTTTTTCAATGATACTGTTAGATGTCACAGCAGAAATTTATACTATCACCCCATGGCAGGGGGAAGTGGGGGAAGGGCTGGAAAAACAAAAAAAGAAAGACACTCTAGAGTGGTTACTTTTTGCAAAAGAGTTTTATATGCTTGGAATCACACAACTTTTGATGAATGATATTGTGTAATATGTACCATCTGGATTAAAATATTTATCATTTAGTAAAGTAGATAAAGAATATTTGGCCATTTTTACAATGTGTTCATAGAATAAGCAATCTTTTGATTTAACAAAAGGTACAGAGAAACCATATTTTTGCCATTTTTTCTTCTATACATGAAATATAAAAAAATAAATGTAAAACTAGTTTTCTTGTGAACTTTTCCTTTGGGTTTGCCAATAAAGAGATGATATAATTATTTCCAGATTTGCATTGGTTTGATGCTGGGGTATGTGCATATGTGTGTATATATGCTAAATGAGCTATCATTTTGGAACACTTTTTCTCTTTTACCATTGTACACAATTTAAATTTAGTAGAAGTATAACATACTTTTTGCATAAAGTCCTTGAACTAATTATGTTGTATTTAATTATGGGGTGGATGGTATACATTTATATATAGCATCTGTAAGGATCATTTCAAGTGGGCGTAGACTTATTTTCTTGTGAAGATGTTTAAATTCATCACTCCATTTCAGAAAGATAAGTTAGAATATTGATTGATTGCCATCAGCCTTCTTAGTCACAGCTGTTTCTTTTATAAACACAGAAGCTTTGATGTGGCAATTCTCATTTTATTCTGTTGAGATCTTTCCCCACACATTTGGAATTATTACTGAGGACCAAATTAATTCTGTCAGATAGCTTAGAAATTCTTGAACTATTTGGCCATTTAGAATTGGTGATAAATAACATTGAACATTCATTATTTGTAAAGTTTATTTGCTTAGATTTTGAAAGTAAAAACTCTCCTTTTCCAGAGCAATAAACCGGTTTTAGACAACACTTCACTAATTACTTTTATTTCTGTCAGAAATTATATATGTTTAGTTAAGGACTGATTATTTGGTAGGTCTTATATTTAGTTGAAAGGGTTGAATTTAATAGTGGTTGGTGTGTTTTATTTTTTCTGGGCTGTCCTGCTTGTATACTTTTTATTTTACTATTATTATTTCTTTATTGTTGTTCAAGTACAGTTGTCTGCCTTCTCCCCCCCACCACTTTTCCCCGCCCCAGCCATACTTACCTCCTTTCCCTGATTCCACCCACTTTGGTTTTGTCCATGCATCCTTTATAATCGTTCCTAAAATCCCTTCCCCCTATTATCCCCTCCCACCTCCCCTCTGGTTATTGTCAGTTTTTTCTTAATTTCAAAGTCTCTGGTTATATTTCACTTGCTTGTTTGTTTTGCTGGTTAGGTTCCACTTATAGGTGAGATCATATGGTATTTGTCTTTCACTGCCTGGTTTATTTCACTTACCATAGTGCTCTCCAATCCATTCATGCTGCTGAGAAGGGTAGAAGCTCCTTATTTCTTTCTGCTGCATAGAATTCCATTATGTAAATGTACCACAGTTTTTTGATCTACTCATTTGCTGATGGGCATTTAGGTTGCTTCCAGCATTTGGCTATTGTAAATCATGTTGCTATGAACATTGGGGTGTGCATAGGTTCTTTTGGATTGGTGTTTCAGGGTTCTTATGGTATAGTTTCAGCAGTGGAATTGCTGGGTCAAAAGGCAGCTCCATTTTTAGTTTTTTGAGGAAATTCCATACTTTTATACTTTATAAAAGAACCAATTGCATCAATCTTATAGCTATAGCCATTCATGCAATCAGGTTTGCTTCTAAGCAATAAAGAAAGAGAGAGAGATGAGAGAGAGAGAGAGAGAGAGAGAGAGAGAGAGAGAGAGAGAGAGAGAGAAGAAAGAGAGAAAGAAATATTAAAATAAAATAAAAAAAAATAAAAGCACCTAACAGATATGCCTGTGTGTATTACTGAATAGTAATGGTTAGTCTGCCAAAATGTGGCAGATATATATCTTTACTATATACCTTTACTAGGCACTGAATAAAATACTTAAAAATTAAGAAAAAGAAACCCTAAGATATACCTATTAACATATACCTTTACTAGGTACTGAATAAAATACTTAAAAAGTTAAGAAAAGGAAACACTAAGTTTTCAGATGACTACTGTTATGGCTTCTATTCTGTGCCTCCAAATTTACATGTTGAAGCCCCAACCCCCAGGATCTCAGAATGGACCATATATGGAAATAAGATCTTCTAAGAGGTGATCAAGTTAAAATTAAGGTTTTTAAAAGAGTGAATCCTTGTTGGATCTGACTGGTGTGTATAAGGAGGAATTTGAACTCACTGAGTGAACCAGAACCACATGAAAACACAGAGAAAAGGCAGCTGCCTGCAAACCCAAAGAGAGGCTTCAGGAGAAACCAACCTTGCCAACGCTTTGGTCTTAAGCTTCTAGCCTCCAGAACATGAGAAAATAAATTTTTGTTGCCTGAGCTACCCAGTCTGTGATGTTCTGTTAAGACAGCCCTGACAAACAAATTACACCTACCAATCATAGAAATATATAGATGTTGATATTTTAAAGAGATGCACATTTAACAATACATTTGGAAAAAGGGATGACCAAGTATAACTCATTTGGAGTTCCATATATTTCAAGGAAAAAGAGGGGAAAACTACAAAGTAGTTTTAATACTTAACTGAAAAACAAAATCTTGTATTAGAAGGAAGTGGAATTCTATTAATACTAGGCACATGGGAAGGGAAATTGTATGAAGAGAAGGTGTAGAGGAGTTTATGGATTACTACCAGTGGGATATTTGAGCAATGTTGCTTGTATAGACCAAATGTAGCACAGTGATTTCACTAAGAGCACACACAATAATATTCACTGCGGGTCACTGACTACCCAAAGTGAAATGAGTACCTGCTCTCCACTTGCAAGCTGAAATGCAGTTAAAGATCATTCAGATTTAGTCTCCTCAGTCAAGTGATGCAGGGGACCAAGTGTAATTCCCTTCCCTTTGGCTGTAGCTTCTTTCCAACTCTACAACTCTACTCCTGCACTTTCACCTTTAAATCACCATTTCTTGACACTTTACCACACACTTCTTCCAACTGCTAAAATTTGTTTCCCTTTCCCAGGATTCCTGTACACACTCCAGGTAGCAGGCCTCAAACAGCTACATGACATTAAATCTTTAGTGGGATAACAATAGACACAAAAGATGCTGTCTAAGCATATGTGTCTCACATTGAAATTATCATGTAGAATTTAAAAAAAAGACTAAATCCATTTCAGCAAAGAGAATTGAGGAGGAGGTCAACAGTGGATGGCAGATTTCAACATATCTTTGGACTAGAGTGGAAAAAAGGTGTAGATGGATTGACCAGTGAATCAGAGTTATAGTTCAATATCCACTAGGGAATAGATACAGACAGGGAGGCTCCTGTCTCTTATTACAACTCAGGAAATAAACAATATTTATATACTTATTATACCCCAAGCTATCTTTTTTAATTTCACATTTTAGAATCTATTTATAGGCAATGCACAGAAAACATATGTTTAAGAAGTTATAAACTTGAGAAACTTTGACCATGAAATTAAAGGTTTATCTGACAGGAGATGATATGATGGCAAAGTAAAGGGAGGTATGTTCATAACTATGGTCCACATAAAGCAAAGTTGAGATGGTCATATAGAGTTGTTGAAAATAGAAAGTGTAAGGTTTTAAATTCATGTTTGTTAGTTAAGAAATACAAATAAGATACTTATCAAAATACAGAAAGAAGGGTGTAGACAGGATGAGTAAATGATCCATGACAGAATTAATATAGGTTGCTGGAAGTTGATAAATTGAGATAAAAACTTGTTATTAGAAATATAGAATAACTACAAGAAAAATAAATGAATAAATGTTTATAGTATTGTTTCTAGGGAATTGGCCTGGGGTGGGAAAGGGGGGCAGAGAATCATTGTTTTCACTGGAGGTTTTTGTTTTGTTGATTAGGTTCCACTTACAAGTGAGATCATGTGGCATTTGTCTGTCATCACCTGGCTTATTTCACTTAGCATAATGCTCTCCAGTTCCATCCATGCTGCGCACGGAGGAGGGTAGGAGCTCCTTCATTCTGCTGCTTAGTATTCCATTGTGTAAATGTGCCATAGCTTTTTATTCACTCATGTACCATTGGGCACTTAGCAATTTTAAATTGTGCTGCCATGAACATTGAGATGCATAGATTCTTTTGAATTGGTATTTTAGGATTCTTAGGGTATAGTCCCAGCAGTGAAATTGCCAGGTAAAAAGGCAGTTCCATTTTTAGTTTTTTGAGGAAATTCCATATTGTTTTCCAGTGTGGCTGCACCAGTCTGCATTCCCACCAACAGTGCACTAGGGTTCCCTTTTCTCCACAACCTCTCCCGCACTTGTTGTTTGTTTATTTGTTTACGATGGCCATTTTGACTGGTGTGAGGTGATGTCTCATTGTGCTTTTAATTTGCACCTCTCTGATGGCTAGTGATGCTGAACATCCTTTCATAGGTCTCTGGACCATCTGTATGTCCTGCTTGGAGAAGTGTCTGTTCAGGTCTTTTGCTCATTTTTTTTTTTTTACTGGATTTTTTTGTCTTCCTGATGTGGAGTCATGTGAGTTCTTTATGTATTTTGGACATCAAACCCTTGTCCGAGGTATCATTGTCAAATACATTTTCCCATATCGTTAGTTCCCTTTTTGTTTTGTTGATGTTTTCTTTAGCAATACAGAAGTTTTTAATTTGATATAGTCCCATCTGTTTATTCATTCCTTTATATTCTTTGCTCTAGGGGACATATCAGTGAAAATATTGCTTCATGGGATATCTGAGATTTTCCTGCCTGTGTTCTCCTCTAGGGCTTTTATTGTGTTGCAACTTATATTCAAGTTTTTTATCTACCTTGAGTTTATTTATTTTTTTACATTTTTAAAACAGATTTTTAGAGAGAGGGGAAGGGAGGGAAAGAAACATCAATGTATGGTTACCTTTTGCACTCCCCTTACTGGGAACCTGGCCTTCAATGGAGGCATGTGCCCTGACTGGGAATCAAACTGGCAACCCTTTGGTTCACAGGACCACACTCAATCAACTGAGCTACACCAGCCATGGCCACCTTGAGTTTATTTTTCTGTACGGTGTAAGCTGGTGGTTGAGTTTCAGTTTTTTGCATGTAGCTGTCCAGATCTCACAATACCGTTTGTGAAGAGGCTACCTTTACTCCATTTTATGCTCCTGCCCGCTTTGTCAACTGTTAATTGGATGTGAGGGCAATCTTGCTACAACATCTGTCACCCCATTGATCGCTAGGGTTTATTCAACTAATCTGACTGGCTAGGCAGGTGTCCCCTCCCTCCCTCACCAAATCCATGTGCGTCCCTCCCAAATAGGTTGTCCTATTTGACTGTGCGCTCAGTCAAATAAGACAACTTTCCCAACCAGAGGAAAGGACTGGTCTTCTTCAGTCAGGGTATAGGAGCAGCTGCACTCTCCTGCTAGAACCTCCAAATGACCTCTCAATGCTTTTACTACTATATCTCACCATCCTCGATTTCAATACATCAATAACTACTAAGTCACCCAAGTCACTTTTTTCCCCTTTCCTCCTAACTGTATAAAGGATGCTGTTTATCATCTAATTTTGCTAATATTGTATAGAAAACATGTCTGTTTACTCTTCTGGAGACAGTTTTCCCAGTCTACTCCCCCAGTAACTAACAGCTTTGTTAAGTCCATTTTCATGCAAGCAGAGGCCAGAAAATGAAATACATGGCAGGGCTCCTGCCCTGCTGGAAACAGACCCTGGCACCAGTACATACACTATGGATCGCTTCTCCGATGGGTTTTGCAAAAGCCATTCCTGCTAGTCATTTCGCTGTTGTGATCTTTTTCCAGGACAATTTTAACTTGTCTTCAGAAACCTTTCAGAACTGACAATGTGTCTCTACACTTGTATTTTGTTTCCTCAGCTGAACATGGTCACAAAGAGAGACTTTTTCGGAGGTGGAACAATAAACTAAAACTTTAAGATAAAACTGTGATCTTTCAAATTATGTGTTCTACTGCTTCACAGTTTTGAATTCTACCATGTGATTATATAGCATTTTCCAACTTTCCTTGGCACAAAAATATCCTGGGCAAATTATTTCTGAGATTGCCTCAGATGTAAAAAGAACAAAATTTTTCTACAGTTTTTCATAAGTAGGGCATTTTACTTCATATTTAAACTGATATTTTAATAATCATTTGCTAATAATCATCTAGGTTTAGTATCTAGGATAATTTTTGTTAAATTTTTCAACTATCATGGCATATGGGCTCACAAGCAGGGGTATAACAGCGTAGCCAAGTGCATAAGCTCTTAAAGCAGACCACCGGCCAGGTTTGCATCCTCTGTTTGTCAATTAACAGCTACACGACACTGAGCATACTACTTAAATTATTTGTATTGTTCAAAAATTTTGTCATTTTTGTTGAATCTTCTCTCCAGACTGCTAAATAAATGATAAGCACTTATATCTAAGATTATTTTTTATCTGAGATTTTTGCAAAATTATAGTTCCTTGACCTGTTTGACCTTGGTTATATTCACTTCCCCTTTATTTTGGCAGTTGCTTCTTAAGGCCACACCCAGAATCTTCTCATTTCTCAATCTTGGGCTACTTAAGATATTTTAAACTGTGCTGCCCCAGGCTAAGCTCATTCTTTTCCTTGCAGGTTAGGTGTATTCTAGTTACCCTCAGTTACCTGTACTTCGCCCCATGGAGTCTTCTATCTTTTTCTCCCAATTTATCTGTCCCCTCCTGATTTTCACCTTTATTATTTTTCACTGGTTTACTGATCTCACTCCCTCACTCTCAAATTCACTTACCTGTTTACCTTTCCCTTGCTTAAAACATTTCTCTCAGTTCTTTATTTACAATATGGCCAGGTATAGAGAAAATCTGTGCAATTGTATACATTGGAGTTCCTCCTAATAATGCCTACCAGTTATTGGGTACTTCCACTGTGTCAAGTGATAAGAACTGCACGTCTGGTCTTTCTCCAATCCTCGTAGCAACTGTGAAAGAGTGTTGCTATCACATTTTATTTTTCGGATGAGGATCCAATGCTTAGAAAAGTTAAGATCAAAGAGTTAGTAAATCGAAGAGGCTGGATTCAGAATAATTTTTCTCTCCAAAGCACGAGATCCTAACCACTGTACCATGCAATTACTGATATGTGTGGCTTCAAATATACTATTTCATTATGTTTTGTACTTGTTTTTTTCTTCTTACTTTCTCTTCTTGTCTTCTTTTGAACTTAGTAAATACTTTTGTGTTATTCTGTTTTTTTCCTTGTATTAATTTTCCAGTTACACACTCTTTACCTATATATTGTAATTTAAAAAAAATCATCCTTCATATATGACATATAATCCAAACTTTTACCAGTAAACTTTACACTCCCCTTGGTCTATGTACACTTCTTAGAACACTTTAAATATTGTCTGCCTATCTCTTTTTCCATTTATATTTCTGTCCATTTATTCACCTATATATTAATACACACACATTTACAATCAATCATTTTGGGGGTTCTTAGGATTTTTTGACACCATTTTTATCAAAGATTTCTTCTGAAGATTTTCTTCACCATGGCAGGTGCTCTATATAGTTCTTAAATTTAATTTAATTTTATTAGATGTTTAAGAGAATTTGAATAATTAAAACAATCTATTACAGAGTTCTTAGCACCAAAGTCCATCTTTGTTTTTGTATTATCATTCATGGATATATTACCTACTATCATTGAATACTGGCTTTTCTTTGATTTCTGCTCTTTTTTTATTGGTTTTAGAGAGAGGGAGGAGGAGAGAGAAGAAGAGACAGAGAAACATCCATTTGTTTTTCCACTTATTTATGCATTCATTGGTTGAGTCTTGCATGTGCCCTGACTGGGGATCAAACCTGTAACCTTGGTTTATTAGGACGGCGCTCTAACCAAAAGAACTACCCAGCCAGGGCCTTTTGCTCTTTTTTTTCCTTGCATATGAATTACATTTCTGATAGTTACATGGAGCAGTCATGGTAAACAGTACACAATGCTGTTTTGTGGTTTAATTATAGCCATAAAGTGAGAAATTGAACATTTATTAAAATCCCATAACTTCAAAAATGGCTTGAGCTTGTCATGACTTATACAACATCAGGAAGTGAACAGAAGATTATTTGTAAATTTTAGATATTTTATGTTAAACTTCATGAGTATATTTTAAAAAACATTCTTATGGAATGCTCATTCTATTCCTCATAGTGTTGTTTGTCAATAGTTTGAACTATTCCTTGGCATTCTCCTAGTCCATCTCCTGTCTCTGACTCAGTCTAACTCATGGGAGTATGAATATTTAAATGCAGAATTCTTCCAAATTTATTTAAAAATATTAACAAAATCAAAAAAATTTACATGCATTGTTTATGTAAATCTATATAGACCTCTCCTTTTAACTATATTCTTTATTCAACAATTTACATGAAGTTCTTATTGAATGAATCAAAACAATTCCAAATAACCATGTCCAGAAACAAACTCATGATCTGCTCATCTAAATGTTCTTTCAGAAAATATATTGCCATTTATTTAGTTATTCAAGCAGAAATCTTAACACCTTCCTTGCTCTCACTCCCATCTTTCCAACCACCAAATCTGACAGCTGTATCAATTCTCTATTGGCCCACTTCTCTATTTCTACCACTATCATCAGCATCTTTAACTCCAAACCTTGGCTTTTTCTAATACATAAAACTAAAACCTAATTGAGCTCCTTACATCTATTCTCCTCAAAAAGTTTTTCGTCACTGTGCCAATAAGAAACTTTTGTGTAAATGCATATATATGGTGTATATCTAATATATATTGAGATTTATATCCAGATATCTATATCTATATGACAAACATACACACAGTAATAACAATAAACACTTATTTAGCACTTACCATGTGTCAGGTAGTGTTTAAAGCATTTTACAGATTCTAAACCTTTTAATTCTGACCATTATGTCTGTGCTATTGCTGGTTTACATTTTATAGATTAGAAGAAACCAAGACACAAAGAATTTAAAGATTCAGCCCAGGACCACACAACAGTGAAGCTGGGCTTTGAACTCAGCAGTTTAACTTCAGCATTAATGTTCTTTACTACTACAGGATATTACCTCTCAGTTAACAGAATCCCTTCTGATTTGAAGTACTTCTGTTAGTTTCATATTGTTCCTAGGGACCACAACATCTTTAAACCCTACCTGGGATATTCTTCTTCCCTACCCTTTGTTGAATTATTCTCATTTTTTGGTTTTCCTTTTATTGAATTAATTGGGTTTCAAAAATTATAGAGGGTCCAGGTACACAATTCATAGGGTTCAATAGTATACAGCGCATCATCTGTACACTATTTTGTGTTCACCACTCCGGTCAAGTTTCTGTCCATCACCATGTATTCCCCTTCCTTTACATTTCATTAATAGTTATTTTTAAGAGAATCCCCCTGTCAATCAGTGTTATATTTTTAAATTTTTAACAGCTTCACTGAATTGTAATTGTATAAAACATTGAACATACTTAATGTATACATTTCACCACAGTTGGGGTAATAAACATCACCTCTGAAAGCTTCCTGTGCCACTTTGGGTTGCTTTTTTGTTGTTGTTGTTGTTGTTTGTTTGTTTGTTCATTTCTGTTTTTTTTTTTTAAATTTATTTGTGTGTGTGTGAACAATGACCTTGACATCTACCCTCTTCAAGAATTTCTGGTGAACAATACAGGAGTGTTATAGACACAGTGCTGCAAGCAGATCTCTAAAAGCTCATCATGTATTAGTACTTTGTACTAATTGAATAGCAATTCCCTATTACTGATGCCTGCCAGCACTGGTAACCACCAGTCTACTCTGTTTCTGGGGGTTTAACCATTTCAGCTGTCTCATAGAGGTGAGTTCACATAGCACTCAACTTTCTGTGACTGGCTTGTTTCTCTCAGCATAATGTCCTCCAAGTTCATCCATGTTTTGCAGATGACAGGATTTCCTTCTTTTTAAGACTGAAGTATCCACTGTGTGTATATATATTTTTATCTATTCAGCTCTTGATAGACATTTAGATTGTTCCCATTATAGAAATAATGTTAAAACAATTGTTTATTTAATATAATATAGGCAAAATGCCATTTCAACATGTAATAAATATTAAAAGTGTAACGGTTTAGAGCAACAAGTATAAAGGACTCATGGACAAAAACTATGGGGGGTGGAAATGGGAGGAAGGTGGGGAGGGCTGGGGTGGTAGGCTGGGGCGGGGTAAAAGACAGAAAACTGTACAATATCAACAATTAAAAAATACTGATTAAAAATAAAATAAAAAAAATTAAAAAAAAGAAATGTAAAAAAATATATATAAATAAATAAATAAAAGTGAACTATTTAAGATTTTAGCTTAGGGTTAGCACTAAGAACAAGACTGATCTCTTATATAAAACTTGGTGCATTTCTAAGGCTATGGCTAAATAATCCCAAGATTGCTAATATATTAGGTAAATCAATGTATGCTCAGGACATTAAACTACTGGTTGAATATATCATATAATGATTTGTCATTATGTAGTAAAGCAATGACTTTCAAACTCTTTTGACTCTTACATATGCAAAAATATATTTTACCAGTACACAATAATTTATATGTGAGTTGCATGAGCACATGTGATTAAAATGAAAGTTCACCAAAAAAAAAAAAAAAGAAAAGAAAAAAAAAAGAAAGAAAGAAAGAAAAAAGAAAGTGTATTGAGGTATTTTACATTTTTTTCATATTAAGTTTCTAAAACCCAGTGGCTGTTTTTTTTTCTGTGTATGTTACATTGTATTTCATTGTTCTGTTCCTGTTGATGGATATTTGGGTTGTTCCATTCATGGTTATCATAAACAAGGTTGGCAGTACATAGTTTCACATACACCCAAGCAAAAGTATGAGATGTTACATAAGATTAAAAAAAACTTTCCTAAGATTATTCTTTTCTGAGTCTGGCTTTAGGTATCTATTAGTAATTATAAGGCAGATAGGGCTAGACAGAAATACTATCCATTCAAGGTGTATCCCAGTATTGTTTCCTGAAACTGTTAAAACAATAAAGGAAAACACATTGAATTTATTGGCCGATGCCTCGCCCTCTGTTAGTGGAATCCCAGCTGAATTTTCCCACCCCATTCTAGTCTGCCTGCCTCACAATCAATCCCACAGACAATATCTGTTGTTTACTGGTATTCAATTATAGATGTCCCCATCTGCCCCCATTACTAATACCTATGGTTCAAGTCTTTCAAATTATTTTTAGCTTTCATTTAAATTAAATTATGGACTCAACTGAAAGGTTGACACTGACACAATTCACAGAGCTCAGTCTTTTTCCACCAGTCTCACATGCACTCATTCGTGCATGCGCGTAGAGTTCTGTTCGCTTTTGTGCGGAAGGATGTGACCACCGCAATCACGACAGAGATGCTCTGTCCCCACCTCCAGCCCCATCTCTAACCCTAGCAACCAAGAATTGATTCTTCATGTCTGTCATTTTATTTCAAGGACATTATGTAAGTAGAATCATAACTTGTGACTTTTTGAGGTTGGCCTTTTCTACACAGTGTAGTTCCCTTGAAATGCACTGAAGCCCTGCGTGCATGTCCTTCATTCTTTTTTTGCTGCTGTGTAGTCCTCCACATGTGGGTGTTTCAGTGCGTTCAACCAGTCACCTGGAGGAGCATATTTTAATTGTTTCCACTTTTGGGCGTTTACAAATAGAGTTGCTCTGAGCACTCGTGTACAGTTTTTGTGTGCACATACATTTTTCTTTCTCTGGACAAATGTCCAAGAATGACATTGCCAGGTCTCATGGTGGTTGTGCATTTAGTTTAGAGGAAACTGCCAAATGGTTTTCAAAGTAGCTGAACCATTTTACATTCCTACCACCAATGAATGAGTGTTTCTTCCACATCCTGATCAATACCTGATGGTGCTCCTGTGTTTTATTTTGGCCATTCTGACAGGTGTGTAGTGATGATTCACTGTGGTTATAATCTGCATGTAGAGACATGTCTAATGGCTGATAGCTTAAGCATCTTTCCTCGGGCTTATCTGCATCTGTATCTGCTCAGTGAAATGTCTGTTCATGTCTTTTGCTCATTTTCTAAGTGGATTGTCTTACTGTAGAATTTTGAGGCCACATTTTATATTCTAATTAGAAGGCTTTTGTCACATAAGTGCTATATAAATATCAAATCACTACTATTAATTCCTTTGTACCCTGCAGGTCTGTTAATAGCACTCACGTATTACAGATTATTTAGCTAATTTGTGTCTTACCCACTTAGTATAGTATAAACTGTGAGCACTACTGTACCTCCTGTGTATAATAGAGTCTGATACATATGTGGTGCTCAAGTATATTTTCCAAAATAAAGGAAAAAGACAAGAATAAAGGAAGAGAAGGAAGGGGGGAGAAATAGAAATATTAGAACTGAAAAAGCTTAAAGTGAACATTTCACGACTTTGCTTACAGGTCAGGAATCGGTTTTATATTCTTTCTCTTGACTCATCACTCACGCTTTGTTCCACTGGTGCATAATTCTACCTTAAGAAAACGTGCTTTCATTGCTGAGTGACTCTTAACAACTATTAGAAAATTCCTTCTTGGCTAGAGCTAATATATAGCTCATGCTAAATTTGACCCATATGCTCTGCTCTTCATTTTGGAGCTTCCTGGAATATCCTTTGTCCCCTTTCCACACAGCAAGTTTTCAAATATTTAAAGTTTTATGTTTCTCTCAACATATTCTTTTCCCCTCAGCTTAATGTTACCTGATTACCTATATTTTATGACATAATTGTATCTGATACAATTTTATTAATGTACTTTGCAGTCTTTTAAAAAAACATTCTTTTTCTTAACATCAATTAATTTGATTTCTTGTATTTTAAAAACTGTGTTGAAAGTCTGTTAACTAGTTCTTCCTTCCCATTCCCAACTAAGTTCTGTTGTAAAAATAAGTAGGAAAGACTGCACGTTATATTCTCTTCTTGGAAATTCACATTACAGAATAACATTTTAAGTTTCTTAGAAGCTTTGGAGTAAAGTAATATTCTGGTATTTTGTCATCTGATTTTTCACAAATATATGTGATTCTTTTTCTAAGGAAATATATCACATTTTATAGGATATTTTAGGACACTTTTGGAAAAATATATAAAGGCACACATTGGTGTCTATGGAATATTTATTGTTTATAGCATATGTCTTGCAAAACCACAAGTCCAAAGTAAACTATATTTTGTTACTTAATAAAATTCTGTGTTAATTTTTTTTTAACTCATGAGAAACAGGTGTATTATGTCAGGTACTTAGAGTATGAATTTTCTCTCATGTTTACTACAAGAAAAGGAGGTACAAAGTGGGAAAATAGAGCCATGCTAGAAAGGTGGAAACAATTGTAACTGTAACATTTTTCTATTAAAATGTGTTTCTAATAAAACTTGTGAGTAATGTCCCTGAAATAAATATTTTTTAACTTCTGCTTGTTAGAAAGCATCCACTTTTTATTTTTTTTAAAAAAATTCCCAAAACACCAACAAATATATGAGCTGAACATTGCAATTCAGGTGGGTTTCAAATGTTAAAATACTAAAATTCTGTCAGAATGTGTTATGATAAGCATAAAAAACTTAGGAGTTTAATTACTGGAGTACATTGTATTACATCTAAGAATAGCTACTATAGAAAATAGTAATAAAATAAAAATGGCTGTTGCTCTGTTATTTGGTATTAAAAAGCTAAGACTCATGAAGTATTTGATGTATTTCATATTCATTCTTGAGCTAAATATTAAACTTTTACCTACAAAATCTACTTAGCTACCTGAATTTAATTATTCCTTTATAATTATAACAAAGATCTCATTTTTAATTTTCTTCAGATCATCCTACCTCCTGTTATATTACTATATTTATACTGTAAATATAGTATCTGCACAAGCACTTTCCAACATATAGAAATATGTTCCTTCTATGCCATAACAATGTAATTGCATTATTTGGTATTAATAAGCTGTGAAAGAGACAACAAAAAAGAATTATCTTTGAGTTGATAAACTACTTAACTCTGTGTCTGTATTATTTCTTTAAAAAGGTAGGCTGCCCTACATAGCATTCGTGAAAGCATCTTTGAATGGAAAACTGTGCAGATGAAAATGGTGGCCAAGAGCCGTTGGAAGTGTGATTTTCTTTTAAACCTATAAATGTTATCCAAATTTCATGTCAGAAATATCAGCTTGTTGATTAAACCAATTTCAAATTGTTGAAAATGTGTTTAAATAATGATAGTCTGAAGGAGCCTGAAGCAAGTCATTAAATCCATTGGGATTGGTGACTTGATTTCATTTCCGTCCAGTCGAAGGTAGCTCAGGTGAGGTCCGTAACTGAACAAATCTTGGTCTGCAGGAAGTGTTGTGGTAGTAGGACATATTACAGAAACATTCACATCTAGGGAGACAAAGAAAGTAAGAATGAATGACTTGGAACACAAGAGGCTAGGGCATGGAAGACCAAGAAACTTACAACAGTTGTATTGAGGGCTAGTCTTATAATCTATGGAAGTGGCAGGAAACCTTTTTTGCCTAAGTTGGCAAAAGACATATATGTCTTATGAAAGTATTTCTGAAAATAAAGGGCAATATATGCATAGTCATCTCATTCCATATTCTGCTTTACTTAGGACAGAGTACTAGAAAGGACACATTGTTAAAAGCTTTGATGGAAACAGGGTGAGATGAGGCATGCTTAGGTTAGTATAGTCTGAGAGAAGGAGGATTTAGGGTGTTTGCTAGAAACAACAGTTCAAGGTTGGTACGGGAAGAACGGGGAAGTGCATGAGTAGATGGATGGATGGATAGGTGAAAAATCAGTCTATTAGAGAAAATGCTTGAAAATTACCTTAAAATGCAAAATTGCAAATTAATAGTGTATAACCAGTTTTTAAAAAGTACATTTAATGTAAGTATGTGTATATGTAACACATAAAAATAACTTGAATTTTTATTCTTAAATGTGTTTAATTGGAAAGGAAACATTTGCCAAAAATTGAATTACACAGAATTCAAGCCAGGAAATAATAATCAGCCTTTTCATATAGTCAGGATGTGAGAAATTGTGTACCTGCCTTGGACGAGAGCCATTGGCATTGATGGTGATACTGAAGTTTAGGAGCATTCAGGAGAGAAGGCCTGTTAAACTAGCAAAATTCAGGGAAGTGTAATAGCTGATCTCAACCGTGAATCCATGTATTCTGCCTTTAAATCCCATTCTGAAACTATCCGGATCGAGAATTCTTCCTTAGAAGATGAGACACACCTAAGTTGGGCAATGGTTCCCCTTTGTGTTCTGTTGGTACATAGTATTTACATCATCCTAGAAGATTTCATGTGTAGAGCGAAGTTGATTTGCTAGGGTGTTATGCCATTTTGTGAACTGAGCTAGCTAAAAATGACTCATATTTGTAAAACAGTTTTGTGTTTACAAAGTTATTATTATTATTTTTTTTTTGCATTATCACTTACCATCACGCAGCCTTTATCAGGCATTATTTTGCTCCTCACCTGGGTATTGTGAGAATAGTGGTTCGGACAGGTAAGGTAGTGCACACGAGGTATTTCAGCAAGCAAGTCAGCACTGGATCCCAGCCTAGCCTTTTCCTACTGCACAGGGCGCCTTTCCTACTGAAGAGATTGTGTCCCTTCTGTGTGCTATCTCCTCATCCTCATCACCCTCATGCCCTTAATCAAAGCTTATGTGAATACATGCAACAAAAGAAACATGCGCTCTAAATTTAATTACTGTTTTATAAATTAATTATGGCATTTCTGAGAGGCCACCTAGAAATCACTTATTGGAACACATAACATTTTGCCAAATTTAAAGTCCCTTGAGTCATCCAGAAGAAATCAATGTGCTGCTATCAGTTTGCATATGACAAGTTTACTGCCTTGTAAATTCCGAGAACTCTTCCTATAAAAGGTATATTTCTTGGAAACTACTTTATTAATAACTAGAGTAGTTTATGTGGCCAGAAAAACTAAGCATTTTAACAATTAATATAACACAGTGTGATATAACGGTGAGCCAATAATAGCCGTGAAAATACTTATTTTAAATTCTTTTTCTCAGAAGGCAAAAATGACCATGCTTTATATCTACATTAAGAAGCAAATAAATCAGTTTCTCTTTGTTGATGTAGTTGCTCTTAAAATTATTGATAGAAATCTTTCTAAGCTTTTGTATTCTCAGAATTGATGACAATCGTGCTGTTATTATATGTGCGGGGAAAACAACTTAAAATGAGAAGCCCTGGGTTCAGTTTCTTGCTATTGTATCCACTCTTCGTTCTTGGCAAGTATATATCCTCCCCTATTTGAACTTCAGTTTCTCTTTCCTCAGACATTCCTAACAATAGAACATAAGGCTCTTATGAGGATAACTTGTGGCTCTAAAGTGAAGTCCTGGAGCAGCAGTATCAATGGTTTACCTGGGACTTAAGTGGTCACCTCAGACCTACTGAGTATGAGACACAGTCCTCCAGGTGATTCTGATGCTCACTAAGGTGTGAGACCAATTGAAAGACAGAAATACATGAGGAAACACTTTGTAAAAACTCTCTAAAATATGAATGAAAGAACTACAGAGTCCTATTCTTCTTTATGTAACTTTGTATAATGATGTACATGCCCACCTGCGTGTTGAATTTTGCTGTCTTATTCCTAAACACCCTCATTCTTAAATTCTCAAGGGGAATCCCTAATCCACAAACAGGGATTTATAGGGGATCACTTTACATTAACTCCCCACCTCAAATGTTTATGAGGCTTTTGTTGTCAGATGAGGAATGCACCTGTAGAAGTATAGAATTTTCATCAGAAAAAAATTACATGCATTTTGATCAATACTGGCTGTTGCACTATCTGGTTCAGTGAAATAGATTATAATCACATTTTGTGCTGCATGGTTTGCTTTTGACTACAGAATTAAACAACATATCTCATCACCATGGAAAAATTACTGTCCTGGCAGCAACCTGCTTATTAATT
This sequence comes from Glossophaga mutica, assembly GCA_039655065.1. Lineage (NCBI taxonomy): Eukaryota > Metazoa > Chordata > Mammalia > Chiroptera > Phyllostomidae > Glossophaga > Glossophaga mutica. Next base: position 85,741,645 of record CM077304.1, read on the forward strand.
CCTGGATTTTATGCTCAAGTATGCTGTTAGAAAAACCAAACAGATCTTGAATAACTGACCAGTGCCTGGTAGAAAATGGTCTGTTTTTATAAATAGGATGTTTTTGTGATCATATACTTAAAGAAAATCTGAGTTTGTAATGACCAGGCAGCATAGCCTTCTGACAAGTATCTGTGGTATTTTCCTACAAACCATCTGACTGATTCTCACTGGAGGCATATGTTTGCTAAGGCTGTTCAGGAGAAGTCTCCTCAAGATTTCCTTCCTAAAGGGCTCATGCTGGGCTTGAGGGTGCATGGAGAGGTGCCAGGCTGATTGCAATAACCCTGTGACTGCACGAAGACATTGTCCACTTCTACACTATGGTCAGCCAGATCTCTGGCATAATTGTGAAGGTGCCAAGTTTGCCATTAACATCCCCAGACTCTTCTTTCTATAACTACATCTTTTCTTGATGGTGCCTCTGCCTCCAAGGCACTTGGCACTCATCTTGCTCTCCCTTATTAAAAGCTATTTTCAGGAAAAGAGAGGATATTCTACCTTATTGAATTGCTATTAGTCCTAAGCAGTTGCCAACTTTCAGGGACATTTGTTTCCATTTAAGTTTCACAGCCTTAACAGGGCAGTATTGGTCACTAGTGCATGATCCCCAACACAGCAGTCTCAGCATCACCTCAGAACTTGTTAGCAATGGATAGTCTCTGGTCCCATCAAACCTACTCCATCAGAAACTCTGAGGTGGAGCCTCAGGGTCCGTGCACACTGAAGTGTGAGAAACCCACCACCCAAAACAGAGACTCTAATGAGGGTGGTGCCAGGGATCTGTTTTTAGGACAAAGGTACCTTTCTGAAAACCTCTAAATTATATCCCTTCTATTACTGTTTGTGACATTGTTAGTGCCTGGAACATTTTCTTAAATAAATCTACTCAGTGTGGCACAAAAATCAGAATATTCTTAGAGTTAAAGAAGTAGATTTTTTTAGTTTCCCCAACAGATAGTTGTCCACTGTGGGTTACTAAAGTCCACTTTTCAATCTTCAATTTGAAGACTGAAACTTTTGGGTTCATTGAAAACTATCTGTAAATAGATAAAGCTTAATAAACTTTTTTCAAGTTGATGTCTTTTTTAAAAATTGTTGTCCAGTTACAGTCGTTGCATTTTTCTCCCATTAATCTCCCCTGCCTTACTCACCCCTCACCTCCCACATTCAATCCTCCCCCACCCTTGTGGTCTTTGTCCATGGGTTCTTAGTTTAATGCATTTTAAAAATCTAAATATACATTAGTTGGGGAAAAAGAACAACAAATTTTCTATTTTCAAGAAGATAGGGAATGAATTTAGTGAATGCGAACATTTTAGTCGAAGACACACCCTGATGGCTACTTACTCTTAATTTTGTTATGGTCCAGGTGAAGGTGCTGCAGGTGGGCATTGATTCGGGGGACCTTTGTGAGCTGATTGTGAGACAGCTGAAGATCTAGAATGGATGACACGTCAAAACCACTTGAAGGGAGACCTGCATCTGATAATTTGTTGTGGTTTAGTCTCAGGAAAGCCACTTTAGGAATCACATTAAAATAATTTTCTGGTATTCCCTCAATGGAATTGTTGTCTAAAAACAGTTGCATTGTGTTGGCTGGTAATCTTGGTGGCATATTCCTCAGGGCGTTCTTGGCCATATTTAGCTGTATGAGGTTCTTAAGTCCCTTAAAGGTGTCTCTTTGAAAGGCATTGTCTAGTAGTTTATTGTGTTGCAGGTCAAGTAGGGTCAGGTTCTCCAGGTTGCTGAAGGTTCCTTGAGGAATTCTGGACACCTTGTTTCTGGCTAATTGTAATTGTTCTAAACTTCTTGGCAATGGAGAAGGTACCTCCTCTAGCTCATTATCTTCCAGAAATAAAAAAAGTAGCTTCTTTAGCTGACTCAGGGCTCCTTTTTCAATTCCATAGTTGGTTATTTTGTTCTTGTTGAGATTGATCCATCTCAGCTGGGTGGCATTTTCAAATGGCTTCTCAGGAATTGTTTCTATCAGGTTGTTTTCAAGATAAAGATACCAGATCCTTGAAGGAATAGCAGGGATTTCTTTGAGACCACGATTTTCACAATATAAAGCAGTAGGGAAACTGGGGGGACAGAAACATTCCCTGGGACAATCGAAGTCTTGCTCATTCCAATCTTCTGGATCATGTACCTCATAGACCTGTCTCACAGTCCGAGTCCACACTGAGCCTGTTATGAATACCACCCAGATGATGAAACAGACTGTAGTTGCCATTATAGTATCTAGAACAAAGGAAACAGTCGTTAGGCATTGAAGATCTTGACTTTAGATAACTGCATGCACCAGAATGATCAGTAAACATTGCATCTTTGAGGGGAGGGTAAACACCTATCAACATTTTACACACAGGTATTAATTTATACCCATTTTATTTAGTAAGCACTATATGAAGCACTTTGCAAAAGCTGAAACTGACTCACCAACTTGTAGCTTTCTGGTTTTAACCCAAATGCAATGAAAACTGAGAAATGAAAAGCAAATTTTAGGAGCTCTAAGTGCTTTTCCATTTCAAGCTATTTAATGCAAGGAAAATTGAAATCTGGAGTTGAATACAAGAGTACAAAAAGTTGACCTTTAAATAATTCAAATTGAGAGTCTGTTGTTCCTAGGAAGTAGGCATATGCTTTTACTTTTATTCCTAAATGAGCAGAACATCTGGATGAGATTTCCCAGGCTCTCTGGGCCTTGAACCAAAAAAAACAATCAAAGAACGTTTTAGCAGTTTGTTGTGAGGAAGATTTTAAGATCTGAAGAAAAGTGTGTGATTAATCTTTTACTCTGTTGCTCAACTGCTCAGGTAAGTTTTATTTTGGGGTGTGGGGAGAGACTTCTAATATAAGTACAGGATCAAGTTGTTTAGCTAAGAAATTTGAATGAAGAAACCTCTATATATCACAATTAGGTAAATAATGTATTTAATTATGGCATTTCTATGGTTGATAAGAAACAAATCAAAACATGGTTAGGATGCAGGTAGAGTTCCCTATTTTCAATATGGCCACTAACAAAGAATAGGTTAACATTTACTGACATATGATACATCTGAAAACCGTAAGCCCTTTCCAATGATTATAAACAAGATTATAGGTACAATAAACTCCTTTAACAGTACTCTATATCTATATCTATATAGTTATATGCAGATATAATATATATAATCACTAACATTTAACCAATATACATTTAATTCAACTGCTTGATAATAAGGACCAAAGAAATTTTACTGATTCTTTAAGAAAAGAGAAAATAAACCAGCATTATTTATGAAATGCTGAATTTCAATTTTGCTACTAAATTGAAGTAAAGGACAAGTGCAGAGCTGCTTCCACAAGCTGTCAGATTTCATACAATTGCAGAATACTGCTCTGGTCATCTTCCAGAAGAAACATTAAAATATTTATTTCTTTGTATTTTTTTCAAGATAGGGATTTGTTTTAGATGTTGATGCTGTAACCCTGCCTCTTATGAATCAGAATTTTGAATTCTTAACTTTAAGAGTTTAAAAAGTGCAAAATAGTTTACCTTGCTGTCCAGGAATTACACCGTTGAGTCCTGTGTCTGGGTCTGAAGTTCACTAAAACTCAGTTAAGAAAAAAAACACAAAAAAAAAAACCCAAAACTTTGACTAAAGTAATTTGTTTTTATTTCATGCTGTCGAGCCTCCTATAAGAAAAACGTAAGCTTACTCTGACCAGTCATCATGAACACCTTTTGATCTATTGTTTCCACTTTGACAGAGCTTCGGAAGCCCGCTTACCTCAGTCTTCTTGGATCTTCTTCTTCCCTTTCTATTGGTCACTGCTCTTTCACAGTAATAGATTGACCCAAGCTCTACTGTCGTGTTTTTATGAATCCTCCCTAATATATATGCATCAGTACCTCCAACTTTAACCCCTCCAACAACCACAGCACTCAGTACCCAGACAGTCCCTCACAGGAAATTCTGGCTTTAATCTCAAGAATCTATAACAATAATTGAGGGCAATTTTCACCCTGAATTTACAGTTCCAATGATATTGTAGTGTACTAACATCTAGACCTAATTTATCAGCAGGCACCTTAAGGCAGTTTTGGTTTCAAGTGTAACAAAAGAGATTTTAAGACATTTTTTATAGATCTTTTTTTAAAAAATGAATACAAATAAAATAACGACCCATGTTTTCTGCTTGCATGGAACTGTATTTTGTTTGTTTATTTGTTTTCTTATTATATAAAACAGATTCTCAAATTTTATTCAGATATACTTTGTTTAAGGAAAAAGATAAAAATGTATGTAAAAATTAAAAAACAAAATCTGGAAAGCTATACCTAATGTTGGCATTAAAGGTAGTGTTAGGCTCTGTTTTAGAGAAATAAATTTTTGTGTCTCTAATTCTAGGAGCTTTATTCCAAATACTCTTTTTAAATGAATTTTTTTCTCACCACAATAGATATTTTACATTTACTTTGTTATAACACATTCTGTTTCACTGCTATTTTTGCTTTAACACATACATCTAAGATAACATTTTCCAGTTTTTATATTTGAGGAATTGTAATGCCTTTTGAGAAACAGACACAAGTTTAAAAAAAAAAACTCATTTTCAAATATTATTTCATTGATTATACTTTTGCTTTTTAAAAGAAGCTGTCTTATTCTGAAATCAGGAAGCTTAATTTATATGATGTATTTAAAACTGTTCACATAAGTATTATGAAAGAGCACAGGGAAGAGGAAAGAGCCTTAGGTTCAAAGCACTGTTTCTGAACCACCTCCCCCTTCCCTCCTAACCATTGACAGGTTAATTGGAGCTTAGTTTGTCATCTGTAAAATAGTAGTGGACTGCCTCACAGGGGTGTCCCTAGTTTGCGGTGAATGATCATGGAAATGTAAGCCTTTCTTTATTTAGAATTAGCCTTTCAGTCACAACTGGGAAATGCATTGAAGCTTAAGAGCTTTTAGAGACTAAGTTCTGAGTGACACATGATCTCTTCATAGTTTTACAGAAACACTCATATCATATTTTAAGAAAAAAAAACAAATGTTATTCACTTTCTCACAATGATATCTCTCTACTGTATTTTTTTCTTTTCTCTTTTATCCTTTTCTAAATCCTCAGGATGTAAATAAGAGATGATCTTCAAATCTGCACAGCTCCCCTTCAGCTACTCTCTTATTTCTCTATTTTCTTTTTTAGGGAATCTTCTTTCAGTCATTTCTTAATTTTATTACACAGATGTTGCTACGAGTTTACTGTAGGAAAATTAGAGTAGTATACTGGCTGGCTGCCTTCATTCTTCATTTTCTGTTCACCATTCCACCCATGACCTACCCACAAAAATACGGCTTCTTGTCTCTCCACTTCCCTAAAATTGCTCCCACAAAAATCAGCAGTAATGCTTATATTTACTAACTATGGAAGTCTGTTAGTGTTTAGCTTACTTGAGTTCCGATGTTTAGAATGCTGACCCTCCCTTTTATTAAATGTTTCTTTGACATCATTCTCTTCATTTTCCCTTCCCTATTCTCTTCACTTCTGTCTATATCCTGAAGCTTTCTGTTTCCCCCTAACATTTTTAAAAAGTGTTTCCAGCATTTAGAGCTCTTTGAGATTTTGACCTCTGTCCTGTACTGTTTTTGTTGTATACACATTTCCTGTGTCATTCCATGGTTTTAACTGTTCCCTCTATTTAATAGAGTTTGTTATGATGACTCCTGAGTACTTCTCTCCAACCCAGTCTCTGAAAGACCTACCCTCAATTGTCAGTATACAGTTGCTTTCTAGAAATCACCAATTGCATTTCTCAAAAGCATATACCTAAAATAAAATTTACTATCTTCCTTTACTGCTGAGTGCTTTCATTATTTTATACTTTTGAGTGGCACTATCATCTTACCTAGCCTCCTAAACTAGAAATCTGGAAATCATTCTTCCCTCTTCCCTCTTATTTTGTGAGCATAAGATAACAGTCACATTTTAAGGATCCTGGGAGACATAATATAAATAAAAATGACCATCTACAGTGCTTCCCAGGTTTGGTGTCATTGTTTCCAGACTAAAAACACAGAATGTTTTCCACTGGTAGTATATATTCTCTATCTATAGCTTGATTTTTCCTATTGCAATGTAATCTAACCTGCTTTGATTACTGATTCTGCAAAATGGAGACAAATTCTTCATCAAATTTGCTTTGATAAAAGTTCAATAAATTAAATTAAGAGGGTGGTGAGAATGTTTGAGTTGTGGCTTTTAGGAATTAAGGAAAGACTTTTTCAAATCTTATCTGACTCGGCTTAAATGCAGAAAGGAGGCCTAAGGGGAATTATGACGTGGCTTTGCCATTGTTTCTTTAATGATGGATTGGTGTTTTAGAAGTCCATGGGGCTTTGGACACAGTCTATTCAATAAATATTTACTGAATGAAGCATAAATATCACTTTAGTAGCCATGATTTTTTGATCAGCATAATTATGTAAATGGAAACATAGTGGAGACATTTAGATATATGGTGAAAAAATATCTGCATGAGAGTTTTCCTTCTGAGGCTTACTAGTTGCTTGAGTTTCTACAGGCTATTTAACCATGTGAGCCCGAGTCTATCCATAATACACCTGCTCTGCTGACTACTAGGAAGAGTTGTTTGAAACCAAATAAGAAAATGAATGCAAACATGTCAAAAAATGTGTAGGAAAATTTCATAGTGAAATAAATTAAAGGTCAAGGAGAACTAATAAATCATTTATTTCAAACTCTCTTCTTTTACATATCAAAAATGAGGCCCTGGTATTTCTTCTGGTAGAGAATGTGATAGTAGCATCTTGGACTACCTGAGAAAACTCCTTCTAGAAATTTGAGAAAAGGTTCAAGTGTTGTGTTGGTATTGTTTTTGTTTTAACCTTTTTTTCCTTTTAGCACCTTCTAACATTTCCTTTTTGTTTGTCTTGCTTCCACTTCTTCCTATTAAAAGGCGGGGGAGTATTTTGATAAATTGTCTTAGACTGAGGAACTTATTTTGTTATAATTTCTGAAGATCATTGACATTTTAAAAGAGAAAGTGTCTTGGCTGGTGTGGCTCAGTGGATTGAGTGCCAGACTGCCAGCCAAAGTGTTGCTGGTTCGATTCCCAGCCAGGGTACATGCCTGGGTTGTGGGGCAGGTCCTCAGTAGAAGGTGTATGAGAGGTAACCATCATTGATGTTTCTTTCCTTCTTTCCTTCCCTTCCCTTCTCTCTAAAAATAAATGAATAAAATCTTTAAAAAATATAAAAGAGAAAGCAATACATGAGAGTAGTATAAAAGACATAAAACTCTAGTAGAATTTCAAATTTGTTGGCATATGTGATGCATCTATTTTAATGATGGTTGGACTATCAGTGCTCCCAGGAACTTTGTTTATGTACAATTGGATGGATTTTCACTGAGAGAAATAATTTGCTCTTAATATATCAATTTCAGCCGTGTTTGACTAAACTCTGTGAAATAATTAAAAAGCATAAAAGGGATCCCCTAAAATATATAGCTCACACAGGCACATATTAATATATATAATTTTAAAATTTTGTCAAAATAATACCTTTAAAACATAATAATGATACATTTAAAAGGTCAAAGACACTACACAACTGATAATGAAGATAGCAACCCCCACCTCACCCACCCCAATGTAAGTCTCATTCCCAGACAGTCATCTGGTCAACCCTATACTGATTAATTTTAGCATTCATTTTAATATATGAATTAAAGGAATCCTTGTATTCCTTTTTCTTTGATGTACATTTTAAACATCCATACTTTTCATTAGATAAGGATTTAGCACACCTGTTTAGTATCCCTTTGTATCATGCCACCTGCAGCCATGATGCTCTTCAGTGAGTCTGAATGGCTGCATATCGCAAACTTCAATTTAATATTTACTGCGTACATGTTGTGCCATATAAATATTGTTTATTTCTAATAAAACAATAAAAATATTTTATTTTTTATTGTACCACATGTATTAGCTGTTATATAAAAGTATATATAGTATGCTATATATACATACACAAATACTTCACTAATATTTTCCCAAATCTTAAACAGAATTACAAAATCATTTTGAAAAAATTTTGGCACTCAGCAAATAAGGGTAACATAGTGTGCTGTTTGAAAACCATATCTGCTTTGGTTTAAATAAATCTCTTCCATTTACTAGTTGTGAGACCTAGAACAATTATCTTTGCCTTTGTCTCCATATCTGTAAAGATAATAATAACAATAATGATAATAGTAGCAATAATACCCACCTATATGGTTGTTATAAGGATTAAATGAGTTGATATTTTTAAAGCCCTTAGAACATCATAAAAGTGTTCATGAATAAAATCAGATACATTAGGTTTACTGTGTTTTCCTGAAGATATCTTCCCTGGAATTCCATATCCTCCTACTTCAATCTAGTTTGCTGGCTATTGCAGACCAACCAAAGCAAAAGTGGCAGATGAAAACTGTTAGTTTGTATGGGCATTTTCATCGTCTCATAGTTAATGAGAGCTATAGGAATCCTCCCTTACAACCTACACAGAGGTATCTTACATAACAGCTATTTATTTGCAACAGGCGTTAGAAAATTCATGTACTGAATCTTCATTATCAGTTTTTTTCAAACATTAACTAAGCATACTTTAAGTGTAAATTAAAACTATACACAAGAATCACACTGTCTCTGCTAACATGCTGTCATTCAAAGTACAGTTATGGATAATACAGCCTTTGCTCTCTGGGCCTGTGGGATTGTTGGGGTTCTGGGCTTCCTTCACTTATTTCCTGTGTTAGAGCCCTTATTACTTCCTGGGCCTTGTGTTCTGCTCTTGGTTAACTCCATCCACAATGTTGGCAGAACACAGCCTCTAATCACTTTCTATGCCCATGAGTTAATTTTGTGTGTCCATGTATATAAACTCACATGTTTAAAAAATTATTTATTCACTTAGCATAATGCTCTCCAGATCCATCCAGGCTGTTGTAAAGGGTAGAAGCTCCTTCTTTCTTTCTGCTGCATACTATTCCATTGTGTAAATGTACCATGGTTTTTTGATCCATTCATTTACCAACAGGCACTTAGATTATTTATAGTACTTGGTTACTATAAATTGTGCTGCTATGAACATTGGGGTGCATAGGTTCTTTTGAATTGGTGTTTCAGGATTCTTAGGGTATAATCCCAGCAGTAGAAATGCTGGGTCAAAAGACAGTTCCATTATTTCATTTTTGAGGAAATTCCATACTGTTTTCCACAGTGTCTGCACCAGTCTGCCTTCCCACCAACGGTGTATCAGGATTCCTTTTTCTCCACGTCCTCTCCAACACTTGTTATTTGCTGATTTGTTTATGATGGTCAACCATAGTGGTGTGAAGTGGTATCTCATTGTGGTTTTAATTTGCATCTCTCTGATGACTAGTGATGCTGAGCATCCTTTCATATGTCTCTGGGCCCTTTGTATGTCCTCATTGGAGAAGTGTCTGTTCATGTCCTTTGCCCATTTTTTAATTAGATTTTTTGTCTTCCTGGTGTGGAGTCATGTAAGTTCCTTTTTGGTGGGGAGAAAATGGAAACAACTGGATTTGAACATCAATAATAAATAAATAAATAAATAAATAAATAAATAAATAAATAAATAACTAGCATTTATTCAGCCTGTCTACTTAACTTATATTTTGACTGGATAGAATTCTAATTTACAATAACATTCCCTCCAAATTTTGGAGCTATTTAAAACATGATTGTCTGGTTGCCTCTGAAATTGAAATTTAAAAGGTTGAAAAATTATAATTTTCAGTTTTCAAAATGCCACCTTCTTTTGCCCTCTGAAAATAGTTAGAATTTGCTTTGAATAAGTTTCCAAGTTGTGACAATGATCTGCCTTGAGAGGCTGTATGTTTCTCACCCACTGGGTACTTGAGGAAACCTGTCCACCTGCAAATTCATTCCCATAGAGCCCATCTGTTTTTTCTTTTCTATTTTCACTTTTTGTCTTAGCTTATGCTCCTTTGTGTGAGACTAATTCTCTTATCTTTTCTACTTCCCTTCTCAAAAACTTTACACTTTCTAACAGATTTCCTTAATTTTGTCTTAGACCTTTAAAATTTCTATAGCATACATTTACTTTGGGAATTTGTTCTCAATTGTTCCCTTCCTAAAGCATTCTTTCATTTTCTGTAATTACTATCTTTTCTCGTCTCATTTAAAATGAGATGAAACTCTCTAAGCTTGTGGTAGTTCGTAAGTTTTTTCTACTCTTTGTGATAATTTATTTCCTTTGATTTCTTCTCTTAAATCTTGGTTTGACTTGGCCTATGGAAATATTTTATATGGGGAGATTGCCTTACATATCTGATGGTGCTGTGCTTAACTTTGAGACTTAAGAACAAAGCAGTAATAATCTTAGTGGAAGATCTATGAGAATTGATACCTCTCAACTTCATTCTAAAATGGCCCAGTTTGTGTTTTCTCTGCCTGTCTGTATGTGTGTGTGTGTGTGTGTGTGTGTGTGTGTGTGTGTGCTGGGTAGAAATTGACCAAAAGAAACCAATTTTCAATGCTTGTTTGTCTTATTGTACTTTTCATAACTATAATATTTATTAATACTAACATGAGTTTTTTTGTTATTGTGAATAAATAGCAAATAGTTTTCATTTATAGTTTAGCCTCTGTGTCTGAAACATCCTAAAGTTATGCTCATTCCAAAATTGATCTGAAACTAGTAGTAAATCCCATCACTTCTAATCTATGTTTTTATTCAACTTGGATATTTATGATTTTCTACTGTCGGTCGCTCGAAGACTGTATGAGAAGACTTTCATTACCTAATCAAAAAATAAAGATAAACATAGCTCTGTGATTCTTAAGTGAGTTATAACCAACTACCCAGAGTTAATCTGCTCTAGAATGATTTCCTTCTAGCTTCCCAAGCCCTCTTGATTTCTGCCACATTAGTCTCAGCACCATCGGCCTTCAGAGGATACTAAGAGAGCAGGAGGTGAGCAGCTTGAAAGCCAATTAGTTTGAAGCTCATCCCCAACTAACTTCAGAATAGGTCTCTTACAAGACAATATTTCATTGAAATGCTGGGAAAAATACTACTAGACTCATGGTATCTCAAGTAGTTGTATATTCATTAGATTTTATAGGTATTCTCGTTATCCTTATCTTCTTTCACACTGCCCTTCCAGGTCATCCCACATTGAAGCTATATTGTTGTGACAATCAATTTTCAGTTGTTTCCTGCATGCCATATAGCATCCATTATAGTTTGATTGCACATATACTCTTCTCAGTCAGCTGGTCATAGACAAAGCCCCTCTGAGGTCATAAGTGTGCCTGAGGAAGGGGCAGCAAGGACACAGGACTAGGACCTTTTTAGTCTCATTTACATTTATATCATGTTCAGATTTTAGGCTAGCTAGATCAGATAATGTCAGTTTATAGGCAATAAATGTGAAATTATTGTTCAGCTTCCCATCGTGTCTAGTTTCTCAAAAAGATGACAAGTATTTGCCCAATATAGTATGCCCTTGCTTTGAAAAGCTAGGGGTTTAATTCTTTCAGGTAAGCTTACCACCTACCACATTTAATGACATGATCTGCTTCATACTGTTTAAATATCACTTAATCTGATGAGTAATAAGAAGTGGGATCACTGTGAGCCCCACTATTTGGAAAGCCTTTGATTGCCATGGACAAACTCAGATCTTACATGTTCTCTGCACTGGGCTCACATGTGGCCTCCAAAATTCAGGGACTACCCATGTTCTTAGTGGAAATGGGTACATAGCTCAGAAATTTGTCTTCACTTTGGAGAGATAGCCCAACTTTCTTCAGAACCCTAAACCCTTATAATAAATCGATGACTTGGCTGCCCTATGATCCTCTATTATATTTGTCTCCAATGCTCTGGCATTCAAGTATCTAAACAGTGTATCTAGCTAATAAAGTTTTCCCTCCAGATTGTATCACAGCTGTTTGTGAGATGGTCAGCTCTGCAGACTAAAATGTGATACAAAACAAAGCCAGAGAGTTAACACAATCCAGAGACAGTACAGCAAAATTCTATTGCTGTACCTGTCTAGTGAAAGAAAACAGACTGCCTCTAGCAATTCTGTTTATTGGAATAGTGGAAAAAGACATTATTCATGTCAATTGCTTCATACAATGTCCTAAGAGCTATGATGATTTGGATGGCATATGAAAAAGCAGCTGCCATCTAATTAAACTTTGGAAATCCATTCTTATTCTCTAAAACTATTCTTTCATCACCAAACACTAGACTTAAATAGAAATCTTCTGAGAATTATTAACCCTGAATTTTTAGTTTTAAAAGTAGTGCTAATATTTCCAATTGTTTTATAGAGATCATATTGCTATTAATTTACTCTTTTTTTTGTAGGGGTGGATTTTTCTACTTTGCAATTTTCTGCTTGATCTTTTTAATCAGAATGGTTCTTCTTTCATGGGTAACAGAGCCACTGTGAAGAAATGTATCACTTTCTGATGTCATCCATTCCAACTATACACACAAAATTTGGGAAATAAATTTGGGAAGAATATGAGCTAAATAAAGGTAATTCTCCATTTGTCATCTTAACACCAAAATACCCTAACTAGCGATGGCAGGAGTGCCCTAGGGTCCCAGGAATTAGTTATTAGTTTTATTTCATTTATTTTATTTTTTATTTATTTTTATTTATTTTTAATTGGTATTTTTTTAATTGTTGATATTGTACAGTTTTCTTTTACCCCGCTCCCAGCCCACCACCCCAGTCCTCCCCACCTTCCTCCCATTTCCACCCCCCATAGTTTTTGTCCATGTGTCCTTTATACTTATTGCTCTAAACCGTTCCCCCTTTCCCCTGAAATTCCCTCTCCTCGCCCTCTTGTCACTGTCAGACTGTTCTCAAATTCAGTGTCAGTGTTTATATTATGCTTGTTGTTTGTTTTGTTGATTAGGTTCCTGTTAAAGGTGAGATCATATGGTATTTGTCTTTCACTGCCTGGCTTATTTCGCTTAGCATGATGCTCTCCAATTCCATTCATGCTGTCGCAAAGGGTACTCTGGTCATGAATTCTCATACTTTTAGAAGACTAGGTTAAAATATATAATAGATGATATCACAAATGTGTGTATATATATCATCATAAGCCTTATTTAAAACAAGATATTCTTTCTTTCATTCTGTTAGCTCTAGGTCCACAATTTGACTAAAGTTTAAAAATTCAGTGAAAGTCAGACATTTTGCATCATACACCATAATGGCTCATCCAGGGCTCTGATAAGCATTTTTGAAGAGTTTTTGATTTTGCAAATCAAATAGCTACATGGAGAACTTTGCCTCTCTTTCACTCTCAGAAATTTCATTATCAACTAGCCATTATCTTAGGATCAGACAATTCTGACTTTATGCTGATCCTTGTACCTATTAATGGGAAATATACCTATTTTACTCCTTGGTATTTAAAAGACACTATTTGATCTCTTCCACTCTGGATTCGTCCTTGACACCTCATCTCCAATATATTTCTCAATTCATGGTGAAGGTGGATGGGTGGATTACACATGATAAATCCACTATGGAATTCCATTGTATAAAATTTTTATTTTGTACCTTTGCAATATACTAGCAGACCCATTTAATTTAATGTACACTTCTACTGAGTTCCATTATGTGATGTGTCCCAGCAAACTCTCAGACAGATTCCTAGTTGTTTAAATGAATTCAGTGAATCCAGAATCCCTGGAAGTGTGCTCAGAAAAAAACTAAATTCAACTTGATCTAATATTATCGTTCTCCTTCCTTGGTTGAGTATTTTCAGAAATTATTTTTTCTGAATATTTAGCCCATACAAGTTAGGAAATGCCTGTAGTTCCTTTAGTGTATATTTTCATCCCTAGATTTTGCTTTCTGCAAGGTCCATCAGAAGTAAGGCTTGCTTGAGTGTGGTTGGTAGGGTATGTGAATGTCTCGCACAAGATAGAGAGCAATTTGAACATTTCACCTAAAATGTCATATGGTGTGCTTGAGTATGATATTATTATGTTACAGAATTACATGCTTACAATTTTGTAATAAATGATTTTTGTAATAAAAAGGAGCATTACTTTTGCCAGACCATGTAATTGATACCTTATTGTTACCTTTTATTATCGGTTAGGAGTCCTTGAAGATTAAGAGGTATGGGGTATGAAAAGAATGAAGTTCCTTTTAAAGTTAATGCCTTGAGTTGAAGGAGTAGCAGCATCTTCAAACAAGTAAGGATTGCTTTATAAGCAAAGGAAATGGAGCTCTCTCAGCAAGCAACACAAATTCTGTGGTGCTGAGGTTGATAGGCATTCCCACTAATCTGGACCTTATTGTATAACCCTAGTCAGACTTTGGTGCCTTTTTTTTCCAGATCAACTCCCTAACTGTTATAGAGACAAGATTAATAGTACATTAATTAAAAGTAAGAATCTATATGTATGTGTTTTGCCCTCTCATCCTGAAGCAGAAAGAAATGAGAACTTTATCTTTTAAAAGTAATTTTATCAAGTCCCTATATTTTGACCCCTAAACATAAACTAAAATTTAGGGAGTTGAGCTTGCCGTTTTCTCATTTCCATCTACTCCATGGGCCTTTAGATGCAGCCACTCTGCCCTTCAGTCCTATCTCATGTCCTTTATACTTCTGTATGACAACCTCGATGTCTCTCAAAGCCTTACCCTCAGGAGATATGTCATTTTAGGTGGCCTCAGGTATGTCCCATTTCTGTGGGTCACTGTCTTCCAGACTCCCATCCCCGCATAATGTCAGAATTTTTACTACCTTTTACCTGAAGTATGCCGATAATCAATCTTACTTTTCCCCACATTTCCCAACAATCTGATGTCATAATGAATTTCTGGCACCAATATCTTTATCAAACCAGGCTCCTAGGCTATGAACACCAGTTAACAATTCTAGGTGTTTTAACCAAAACAAAATTTCTTTTAAGATAATAAGTGAAGTCATATAACTGAGAGGAAGCTGAAAGGCTGGATTTGGAAAACAAGCAGAAAACAAAGAGACTTTCAGAAAATCATCTGGCCATGTAGCCACTGCCAACACTGACAGCACTCCCCAGGGACCCTCACTGGGAGCCACTGCAGACAAATTCTAAGCCAGGAGCAAACATCTGCTTGGCTAAGACAGCCACAGGCTCTACTGGGCTTTAGGAGGGTAGGGAAGGAAGAGATTCCTAGGGGCTGCGAGGCCCCACCCACCAAGATTGCAGTCCAGGGCAGTTCCCTACATAGAGGAAAACGGAGTTGGGGCAGATAGTCTTTTACCCAGAAATATGTAGTTGCTTAATAAAAAGATTTTTTTTTTTTTGCACAAGAGATTTTTTTCATGATTTGTCTTTTGCTTACTGCATGATCAGGATTCCTTTACCTGGATTTTTGCAGTTTTCTAAACTTACTGTTATAGCATCACTCCAAATCTTGGTCATAATGCTTCCTCTACCAGAAATCCTCTTGCCATCTGTCTATTGATAGAATACAACTCAAATAAAGCACTTCTTCCTCCATGATGGCTTTCAGTATTTCTTCTCCCCCACTGATAGAAATGAGAATATGCTCTTATTAAAAATTATAATACCTAATGTAGACTCAAATAATTCCAACTCAATTTGTAGTTGTTTCTATCTGTGTCTTCTAGGCTATAAGCTCCTGATGCCAGGCAATTTTTTTTCTGTTTTTTTTTTTTTTTGAAACTAACATTATGCTGACATACCATAAGTGCTTAATAGATGCTTATGTGATGAGGAAGAGGAATTAAATTTGGTTGATTGCTATCATAGCCCTTTTAGTCAACCTTTAACTCCTTAACAAAATAATTTTAAGCTGTGTTCTTTAATATTTAAGCATCTAATTCTTAACTTTTTTCCATTATGAGAATTGGTTACAAAAAATCATATAATATTATTAACAATTATATTTACCTTTCATTTCAATAGAAATTTTTAGTTCCACTGATTACAACTACTCACTAAGGTTGGCGATTCCAAATAATTACTTGCATTTTTTCTTTTTTTTTTTTTCTTATTTTGCTAAATTCTTCTATTTCTTAAGACTTTTAGAATAAAAATTACTCCTGATTATGGACATTCTGTATTTCCCTCAAAATTTAAAATGTATCAGAGCAAAGAGATTTAAATGAAAACATTGCTTAGTAGTTTTATCACTGGAGGGTAAAATTGTTTTTTTCTTAAAGAAATAGCTAAAGATAATGTGTAATTAAATGCTAAACACAGGCATCAGCTATCCACAGGATTTCCTTGGGATCTGGTTTGGAATGAGGAGGCAGCGCTCACAGTGAAATGTCTCCCTACCTGGGACTGTGGGGGATTCACCTAATCCGCATGGTGAAACAGGCCACAAGGACACTTACCTTATTATTTTCACAATTAAGTGTAATTCCATATGTAAGACATGTAGAACAAAGACAATCGTGGAAGTTTAGCTTTTAATATCCCTGCTATCGAAAGGAATGAGAGTCAGAATGTCAGGAGAAAAAGGTCTAACTGGCATGGAAGGGCAAAGCCGGCTCATGAAATGTCAAACATGTCTTCACTGAAGCAAGAGAGCGGCATCCTGTTGGCTTGTGTCGCCAGACTTCAAGTGCACATGATTCTGCTTATTTTCCATAAAGGCCTCTCTTGTGTCTTATTGATATTTTGCATTTTTTTACTATTCACCTTTTTAAAAATTGTTATTTATTTGTTGTTCAAGTACAGTTATCTCCATTTTCACCCCACCACTGCCCCCACACCACCCATCCCCACCTCCCACCCTCAAACCTACCCCCTTTGGCTTTGTCCATGTGTCCTTTGTACATGTTCCTTGACAACTTTCCCCCCATTTCCCCCATTATTCCTCTCCCCCTCCCCTCTGGTTGTGGTCAGTTTGTTCTTTATTTCAGTATCTCTGGTTGTACTTTGCTTGCCTGTTTGTTTTCACCTTTTTATGTCTCTCCTCACGCACAGAACTTTTAATGTAATTAATGTGCACCTTCTTATATTTTTCCTGTAAAATTGTATTTTTATATGAATGCATTTTGAATTCATGTAAGTGTTATTGGTCTTATTGTTTCATTCTTTAACCGACAATTTATTTATTTATTTATTTATTTATTTATTTATTTATTTATTTACATTGAATTTATTGGGGTGTCATTGGTTAATAAAATTATTTAGGTTTAAGGTGACAATTTTATAATACATCATCTGTATACTATATTGTGTGTTCATCACCCCAAGTCACGTCTTTTTCTATCACCGTTTATCCCCTCTTAACCCTCTCCTGCCTCTCCCAACCACCATTTCTCTCTCATAATGATCATTTTTATGATTCTACCTTGCACTATATTGCATTAATACATTTTGCCTATTACTTCTCATTGAAAACCTGATTTTTTTCTTTATGAGATATTCTTTGAAAAACAGCTAAGATGTTGTATAACAATGTTCTTTCCATTTTTCTTGTTGGAATAGTTATTCATGTTCCTGGCTAGAGAGCACATCCATAGTTTCCATATTCATAATTTTGGATAAGATGTTATTTTTTTCCTATTAAAAGGATTCCAGTCCTAATTGAGGCATTAAGAAAGTAGTCATCTAAGAAACTATGGATTAAAAAAATGTGCATTGCTAGTGTATGCCCAAAAGCTAAAGCGTTGAAGAAATGTAACACAAACCTACTTTTTTGTGTGCAATTCTTAAATAAAACCAAATAAAATATGTTTGTTATTTTATGTTTGGTGCCAGTGTATAGTAATGGAGATTCCAGAAATGACTGTGAATTTCATTTATTAAATCTGAAGTAATACACCATACTGATGGTAAGATGGTTAACCTTTCTGTCTGCTAAATTAAGGAAGCAGAACTAAAGTGACTACAAAAGTATTGAGAAAGCCCTAATCTGGTGCCTTTTGTTCTTGGTCCAAATTTTTTAAAAAAGAAAAAATACACTCGCTAATAATATGAAGGAAAAGTTATCAAAGTTTTTTGCTTTAAAAAAAATCTCATCACTGGTTTGTAGCTCCTAGGATTAAACTGATTTTCACAGTTTTATATATGATATAATTTAGTCTATTTTTCTCTAGTGTTGAAAAATACAACTGAAATAGTGTTTCCATTAACAAAAGAAAAGAAAAAACAGGAAAAAGAACTTATGTGATTCACTGTCAAGTCAAAATTTTTTTAATTTATTTAAATTTTAGTATCTATTAACTATCAGTATTTAATGCTTCAGAAAGTTCAAGGAGAATAAGGGTTTTGACATGGTCATGGTTTTTGGTAACTTCCCTTATAATTAAAATTGAGTTTGAGGGCCATAACTGTTGACCTTAACATAAGCTGTTATTTGGTAAAGAAAAACAATATAAAAGATTTGAATAAAAAGCAATATTGGGAAGAGTTTTTGAGAATTATGTCACCACTGGAGCATGTTTTTAAGCAGAGAAATGTCACAATATTTCAATTCTAGATCAATAGCAACTGAAGTTAACAATCATTTATGAAGAGCCATGATATAGCTTACTAAGTGCCATGAAAGATATTAGTGATATAGAAGAGAGTCTAAGGACTCAGGTGTCAAGCCACCTCCCTGTCCATTCAGTTACTCAGTCTCCCAAAGACTAATTTGTTTAAAGACTCAAAAATGCTGTGCCATGATTTGTGTTTAAGGCTGTTATGAAATATATGTATAGTACAATATGTATACTAGAGATTTAGAGGAGTTTGGAATAAATCTCTGCAACAACTTTTACATTTTGTAATGGAAACCTTACACAATCAAAACTTTCCCCCAAATCCAATCCCAGTAGTTGCGTTTTCTCATAGTTGACTTTTATACCATGAAGATCCCATGAAATGATATAGGCGACATTATTTTGATTGTGTCTATGGGTTCTAAAGATCTTATCTGTAGAATCCTGAACATGTCAAACTCTGTGTTTGTGTGTGTGTGTGTGTGTGTGTGTGTGTGTGTGTGTGAAGAGAGAGAGAGAGAGAGAGAGAGAGAGAGAGAGAGAGAGAGAAAGAGGAAGAGGAGGGCGGACAGAGGGGTGGGGAGGGGGAAAAAGAGGAAGAGGAAGAAGAAGAAGAAAAAAAGAGTGATTATTGTTGCTAAAGATGGGTTTACCTCACTGAACCAGAAGAGAAAGACTAATATCAAATTCAAATTTTACATAATCGAGCACTCCTGAGTTCTGCCTGAGGGAGACAGCACAGCATCAAATGACTGCCCGGAGCCCTTTGAAATCATCTCCGAGCACTGAAATCTAACTTAACACTTTGTGAAAGCAGGACTGGTAGAAATTGGGTTTTCAGAATATCTTTCTCCTTGCCTGCCCAAACTGTAAAATAGTTTCTTTACATTTAGCTGAAATCTTGAAGTGATCTCAAGCATGGTGTTTATAAAGAGATCTATATTCAAAATGAAACGGTTATTATTTTCACCTCTGTATATTTTCAATTATAGTCAAGTTATTTTTACATCTGCTTGGAATTAGACTAAAGAGAATTGTTAGGGAGAAAAACATTGAAGGGGAGAATTGAATAAGCACACACATTTTAGAGAAAGGAATTCTTGGAAAGTAAAGCAGAACTATTGGAACATAAAGCAGCTTGGCCAGGCATATCTGCCACTAAGCATTTTCCCCACCTTGTGTAGAGAATTGTAGTTTTTATTTGAAATATTAGAAATCTAAAAAGAGCTAGCCACATGTTCCACTATACATTTATAATTTCTCCCAAGCCAAACAACTATTTCAAATATTTTCAGCCAAAGGACAATAATATTTTCACTGTTAAAATCATTTTCAACTCTCAAAAAACCTCCAACCTGCTGGCTTTCTAAGTTGATAACTCACTCTCTACATTTATTTCTAGGGTTTTAGCTTAAACTCATAAACTTTATGCAATAATATGTGAATTCTTTGGCTTACTAAGTCCTTTAATGGCCAATTAATTACATTGCTTTTAACATACAGTGTGGGGCAAAATTAGGTTTACAGTTGTATGAGAAACTATTCTTGTATTATTATTAATCAATTACTTTATTATTTTCCATATAAACAATTATAAACCTACTTGTGGCTCACCCGGTATTTACTGAATGAATATTAAGGAAAGTATCCTAAAATAATTTTAAATATACACCTTACTCAACTAAATTCTTTTTAAAAAGATTTTATTTATTTGTTTTGTGAGAGAAGGGAAGAGGAGAAAGAGAGGGAGAGAAACATCACTGTGTGGTTGCCTCTCAGGCACCCATACTGGGGACCTGGCCCACAACCTAGCCATGTGCCCTGACTAGGAATTGAACTGGAGACCCTTTGGTTGACAGGCTGGCACTCAATCCACTGAGTTACACCAGC
Organism: Glossophaga mutica; assembly: GCA_039655065.1. Classification (NCBI taxonomy): domain Eukaryota; kingdom Metazoa; phylum Chordata; class Mammalia; order Chiroptera; family Phyllostomidae; genus Glossophaga; species Glossophaga mutica. The sequence goes on from CM077304.1 coordinate 85,762,118, forward strand.
CAGGGCTCAACTAAATTCTTACATGAATGAATGATGATTTAAATTCAGATTTTAAAAATAATGTTTTTAATAGATAATCCAAAAAGATTTTTTAAAAGCACATTTTAAAATGAAGATTCCTCCTAGAATCTTTCCATATTCTTTCAATAGCCTTACCTATGGGTTTCTTAAAATTTAGAATCATCCAAGGAGCTTGTCAAAATTTCATGTCCCTAAGACTTAATTCCAGATTCTGACATAGTAGTTTTGAGATGGAGCCCAGGACTCTGCATTTTTATTATGGCTCCACAGTGATGCTGATTCAGATTGTCTAAGCATAATACTCTGGAAAAGTTTGTACTCTGTATTTTTTTTAATTAAATTGTGATGCCTCATCTCAAATTATCTTTTCCTTTGTGCTTCCTAGGAGAGCACAAATGTTCAAAGTTGGCTTTTTTTTTAGTTATATTATAATCTGGCATGAAGGAGTTACTTAAGCTTAAAGTGGAGAGAACAGCATAGAATTTCATTGTCATCTCTGAAATATAGCCTTACTGTCCTTTAGAATTTAGAATTTTCCATAGCCTATGAGAAGGGAGAGAAAAATAGAGAAACTTGGAATTTACATTCTGCTATTTGGCTGCTATGCCATTGTGAGCAGAGTGACAAAAAACCTGCACCATTTCACCAGATGGAATCTATCACATCTATTCTACAAACCCTCCAGGCTGGGTGGGGTGTGCTGTAGCCCTGTCAGCTCCCCTGTCCACACTATCCCTACTGCTGGACATTGTGTCTAGCTCTTTAGAACTTATAAGCATCCTTTAAAAAAACTACTAATTGGTCTTTACTGATAATTCCTTTTGTTTTCCTTTACTAACATAAGTTTGTTCCTTGGGTGTAGAGGAAGGAAACTTCGCCCTTTCCCCAACTGGTCTAGCTCAGCTGGTACTTTGACACATTTACAAGGCTCCATTTGCAGGTGGGAAGCCACTTTGTGTCCCTCGAGCTTCCTGCACTTTTGGGCACAGTGTTATTATTGGTAATTATTTGACTAAATGGAGATGAGCATTTCTTCCATAGAACTCATATTCTAAATGGTGGATAAGGGGTGTGTAAGCAAACAACACAATGCGCAAGAAAGTGTGTGGCGTGTGATGGTGGTGAATGTCATAGGGGTCAGATAAAGAAATGAAAGAAGAAAGAAAAAGAGAGAGAGAAAAGAGGAAGAGAGGGATAAAGAGAAGAAGAAATTCAGAGACAGGTGGTAATTTGATATCATGATAGGAGACAATGACTTTCCAAAAAAAGTGACATTTAAATTTCCCCGAAAGCATTTGGACATGGGTGTGGAAAAGTGTGATGTATTCAGTGTAGTGAATGGTCAGGCTGGGTCTAAAATGGGCATTATTAGAATTGTTGCTGATGAGCACCTCACCAAATACTGTATTTGGTTAACCTGCATTTCATGAAGTAGTTTCCCTAGGGCATGAAATAAGAGTTGGAGGGAGCTACAGAGCATTACACAAAACAGCTTGCACTGAGCATCTCTGGAGTTTGTTATAAAACACAAACTTCTCTTTCTTCTTTAATATGTTGTGCTATGTGATGACAAGGACTCAAATTTCTTGGCTGTGGTATGTTCTTTCATAAGATGATGTTCAACATTTATGCTTGTCAGTAATGTCCATCTTGATTAAAAATTTACAGTCTTTATAATACCTGATAGCAATTAAAGTACATCATATTTTACAACTTAAGTAGATTATTTTGTAACTGAATAAACCGGGGCTCAGCCACATGGTGCCTTGACACTGGACTCAACAATCAGTGTTGAAGGAAATAGGTTTTTTTTTTTATTTTATTATTTTTAATCAGTATTTTTTAAATTGTTGATATTGTACAGTTTTCTGTCTTTTACTCCCCCCCAGCCCGCTGCCCCAGCCCTCCCCACCTCACTCCCATTTCCACCCCCCATAGTTTTTTGTCCATGTGTCCTTTATACTTGTTGCTCTAAACTGTTCCCCTTTTCCCGTGAAATTCCCTCCCCTCTCTCCTCTGGTCACTGTCAGACTGTTCTCAAATTCCGTGTCTTTGTTTATATTATGCTTGTTTGTTTTGTTGATTAGCCAAGTGTTGGAAGCAACCTAGGTGCCCATCAGTTAATGAATGGATCAAAAAACTGTGGTACATTTACACAATGAAATTCTATGCAGCAGAAAGAAAGAAGGAGCTCCTACCCTTTGCAACAGCATGGATGGAATTGGAGAGCATCATGCAAAGCGAAATAAGCCAGGCAGTGAAAGAAAAATACCATATGATCTCACCTTTAACAGGAACCTAATCAACAAAACAAACAAACAAGGAAATAGGTTTTTATGAACAGGGTTCAAACCTTGGGAGAGCTGAGAGCACTTCTGCTCAGAGACCTTCTCTCCCATGAGACCCAGAACTTCCCTTGCTTCCCAAAAGACTACAAGCCAAAACCATGCCCAGAAGTTCCCCATTTCCTTATCTGTTCTTAAGTCAGTACCACAAACAGATCTCCATCTTCTCTGGCATGTTCACTTGTGGATTTCAGAGTCACTATCCTCTCACAGAAGCTTTCTCCTTCAGGATCTGAGGTACATTGTCCTTAGCCTCCATGTAAGTAGTTCAGGAAACCATGTGCCATGTTAAACTGCATTTTGGTGGGGTGCAGGGAGGCACATGTCCCAAGAGAGTGGCTTCTCCCTATGCTCGTCAGAGAAGCAGAAGTAGCTCCTCTTTCACCCCCTTACACACCGGACATCTTCTCTTGGTGGTGGACTCTCTCCTACACCCTTTCAGACCACATGGCTTCTTCCTCCTCTCTTTCAGCCTGTCATTTAAACGCTTGGCAGGGAACTTCTTATGTGACATCATATCCAGCCCCTCCTAAGATGTTCCATTTTAACTAGTTCCCCTGTGTCTTTTACCTTCTTTCAGCAGCCATCTTTAGTCAGGGCAAGAGGTCCCAGCTATGCCATGGTGGGCATCTGCATCCTGCCTCTCATGCAGGCACATTATAAGCTCCCCAAGCTATGTCATGAGTCCCTGAATGCTCTCAGAGCCACATGTTTCCTCTTTGGCAGTGGTCCTGTACCCTTCAAGAAAGGCACGGCTATTAACTTGCTCTTGTTACGCAAAGTGTCTTAAATGCTGTTATCATATAGTACCCTCTTCCCCCAATCAAGGGTTGTAGGAGTTTTCTCCTATTTTCAGGGGACCTTCTCTCTGTACCCCGTTACAATTATACATGCCATTAGTAGAAATTATTGTATATTTTCATGATATTTTTCCCTTCTAAAAAAAATCTACATGGATCAGCTCCATAAGGAGTATGGAGAGGGCTGGGTAGAGAATGGGGAGGTGGTGCTAAGAAATCAAAGATTTCAGCTCAGAAGAAATAAACTATTAATGAGAAATAATCTCTTAGATCAGAAAGAACTTGTAAGCAACTGTGGGCCCTTGGTAATGCTGACACATATTTCTCACATGTCTCTTACTAATCACAAAGTTTTCTTTCCTCTCTAGTCAAAAATATAAAAAGCAAGCCAAGCTAATCTCTGAAAAGCAAGGCTTTGTAAAATGATTTTGCAGTTGTTACATTTTTTTCCTCTTTGGTTATAGTTCAGCTTCCAGGAAAGGAAAACATATGTTAGTAAAACTGGATTAAATGTCACAATTTACTGATCCTATTGTGGTTCCTATAAAAAGAAGAGGGGAAAATTACAGAGGATTATCCAAAAGCAAAAGGAAAAAAAAAATTGTCATCTTCTAAAATTTGTGTGTATTTAATTTTTACTAAAAGTGAACTTATTTTATTTCTTTGGATAAAATTTTCTAGCATATTAAAAAAAATAATGTCAGAAAACCTGATGGATTACATGCAGAACAAGGAATCGGGCCTCCACCAGGCCAGATTATTATAGTTTGTTGACCTTTGTTTTTCACCTGACTTTTCAATTTTCCATATTCAAGGACAAAAAGATAGTGAGTGCTGGCCAAGACCAAGGGCTCACCATGTCTCGATCCTCTCCTGCCTTCCATTTTGTTCTTCTTTTCCATCCCAAGCATCTGGGGAACAAATGCACAGATGTCAGGGCCATACAAATACAAATCTCTACGAGACAAACCCCACCTCCCGTAACTGCATAACAACTTCGGCCCACTCTTTTTCTTAGAGTCCGGTATCAGAGGTCAACAACGCTGAAGCCAGTTGGCATGTTCCGCAAGCCCACATCCAAATCTTAGTGTGCCTATTTTATATCATCAGAAAGGTGAACATGGTGAGCCCTAAGCATATGTCTGGCAGGGAAAATTTTATCATCCTACAAATCTGTCAACTAGCACAAAGACAAACTAGCAGGCAAAAGTGGCCTTGTAGAAAAGAGAGAGAGAGAAAGAATGATACTGAGGGGGGAAAGGGGGAGGGAGAAGGAGTGAGAAGAGCAGGGGAGGGGAGGAGAAGGGAGGGGAGGAGAAGAGAGGGAGAGGACAATAGGGGAGGAGAAGGGAGGGAAGAGTTAATTAGGAGACTCGAATTATTGAGTAAGAGAAATAGACCATACGCCAACAGTTTAGTCCCATAAATGTTTATGTACCCAACAAATGCTCATTCAGTATATATGTGTATATGTCCCAGGAACTATTCTAGGTTGTGGAGACAGAGTAATGGAAATGAAAAATTTAACCTTTTCTTCCATGGAATTTATATTCTATTAGGGATAAAATAATAATTAGGGAATGTAAATAAATAAATTGTATATGTGAATTGGTGACAAGTTCAGGAAGTAGGATAGATGTGTGAAGAGACTTTAAGAATTAGTTAAGGGAATCTCAGCAAGGTGATGTTTTATGTCTCTAAAGGAAGAAGCCCATCTTGAGTCAGTTTAGATTCTTTGAGTTACAACCAAAATCAACTGGAACTAATTTAAACATAGAAGGAAATTCATTAGAAAAGTACCAGGATAATTTGCAAAAGTAAGAAAAAGAAAGCAAACAAGCGAACATGTAACAAACAAATGAAAACAAAACAAACAAATACATACTTTATAGTTGTAGAAGGAAACTACCAAAGAAACACCCATGGGCTTCCACTCCAGGAGCTGATAGATTTTAGATCATTGCCTTGGAATGACTGTATTTATCTCTTTGTCTCCTTCGGAGTTTTTATATTCCTAGGAGAGATAATATTATTGATTTAATTCAGGTCATAATAAGATCAACTGACTAGACAAGGCATAGGAAATATATCCTATAAGGACGAGGTCATTTGAAAAAGGTTGGTAGAATGGACTATGGTTTTGATTAAGGAAAGAGAAAATCAATTTTTATTTATAAAACTGAGTAATCTGCTTTTTTTAAAAAAAAAGAATGGAGAAGAACCCAGGGGATTATTTTCTTCCCAGGTGTCCCTCTGGGCAGCCTTCAGGTGGAATAAGACTGCTTTAGATTGAGTAGACAACCTGGAAACCCTAGACTGCCGAGACGGTGAAAGAGGTAGCACCCAGAATGAGCCGAAGACCAACTTTTCTTTCTTTACAGGATGGCATATGTCTAGCCCTGCTTTCTTCAGTTGCCTGGGTTACCTCAGTCTCTGATTTCCTGCTCATGAAGGGGGTCTGATAGAAAGAACACTGAGAACACCTGTCGTCCTAAAGTCTGGTCCTGTGGTCTTGAATCAGTTAAAAAGCACAGACACTTAGACCCTAAACAACTAAGGTCTCATTTAGTCTAGTTTTCTTAACTTACATAAGAGGATATCAGAGATCACAGAAGTAATCTTTCAGCCAGATATTTAGTGGCAAAACCATGACTATAACTCAGGCCATTTTGTTAACAGGAAAAACCTTGCTCTTCTTGCAGGCATAGTAAAGAATTACAGATCAGCAAGTCTATTAGCATGCAAGTAGGGCCTATTGGTGATGTTTCCATGGAAGAGATCAGGCCTAGCTAAGGTTGAGGGGTGGGTAGAAGGCAAAGCTTCAGGGCAAAGCAGGGTGGTAAAATTAAGGGCAGCCAAAGACTGGGTTGGCAAGTCCCCAGGTGGTCAGAGGCTGGGGGGCCTGAGAATCAAGTGAGAGAGTCCTTTGTTCTGAGGAGTTATACAGTTGGCGGGGTGGGGGTGAAGAAGTTACATATTGATTAACAGGTAAAGGTAGTGCCAGCTTTGCCAGGGGGAACATGACTACCCAAACTTAAGTATGTGTGGGGGTCTGTTAGCTGGAACCCTTATCTTGCTCCAGACCACGTTTGTTCATCTTGTTATAAAACCAATATGTGACAGGGGGCAGTTAATTAAAGTTGGGGCAGTTATCCAAAGTAATTTATGGGCTCTTTCTGTAAGCACTAGGGACTCCCTCATAAAACAGATAGTGGCCAGATGTGGGCAATTAATCAAAGTTGTTTTATGAGCTGCTTCCTTTGGGCACTGTGGACCCTCCCACCTTTCAGGCCTTGGGATGAAAGCGCAGTTTCAAAGGCTCTCTTTCTCAAATAGTGGAGACAATACATAGAACTTCAAGGACTGCCTTCCTCCCATGTTAGCACACCTGGCAATATTATCGGACCAGGCCCAGGACTGCTGAGTTAGTGCCTGAGACATGTCTCCCTTCTTCTCCCTGCCTTGGTTTGCTATTCATTCTATCTAAGTGATAAAAAGTGTTTCCTGGCAACCAGGACGCTTGACACCGGCCAGTAACAGCAGCGAAGTCTCTGAGTTCTTCCTCTGCTATCTCCTGCCTCAATTTTACTCCGCACTAAGTGCTCTTTCTGTCTTCACAGAACCTCTTACTTGGTCAGGAAATTCTGTTTCCTTTTCTTCATTTCAAAAATGGATATTTGTGTCTATATGAAAGACTAATAATGCTCATTGTCTTTTGAATGAGACAGATCTGGGTTTAAGTCTCAGCTGCAGAATTTGTCATATTTGTGAAATTTGGTTGGCCCATATAAATTTTCTGAGCTTCAAATTCCTGGTTATAAAATGTGGATAGGATCTACCTTATGGAACTTCTGTGACTATTAAAGGGTATAATGACATAAGACTTTTGAGTAAAACTGTTAATCACTTTTTAAAAATGGCTTATTTGGTTTGTTTGCATACATTGAAATACTTATTTTATTGATATTGTTTATGTTTGTTGCTTTGTCTTTGGTAAAGAAAAAAGAGAAGAACTAGGAGAAGGAGGAGGGGGACAAGAAGGGAGAGGGGCAAGAGAAAGGGAGAGAAAAGAAAGACTAAGGAGGAAAGGAAGGGAAAAAGGAGGAAGAGGAGAGGGCAAAGGAGGAAAAAAGATGGAGAAGTGAAAAAAGAAAATGAGAAGAGACAGAAGTGGGAGGATCCATCACCAAAGCTTACATTTCAGATGAATAATCAAACCTTCCATCCATGTCTTCACTCTAAACTTAAGATGGAAAAGGTACAAGTGACAGAGGATTCTTTTATCTTAAACTGAACATCCTCATCCTCTCAGGGAGGGAGATCTTGAACTCATGCTTTTGGAATTTGCGTATCTAAGGCTTTAGCTCTGCAGGTGCTGGATGGGTTTACTTGAGAAACAAAGAAAGCGTTTTACTTCTACACAGAAGAATTAATTGGAACCTGGAAGACTGCTGCCTGAAAATTCATCTCTGAAGAGAGAATTAGATACAATTTAGAAAAAAAGTACACAATGAAAGACTTCTCTAGTACTGAGTGTAGAGACTTCTATCATGGTTACAAATAACACTAAAGTGTATCTCCAATTGCTTTTTCAAGGTCTAAGTGAAATCTAATTCTACATGTTTCTTATGTCTGAGGAAGGATAAAGAAAGGCTAGAGATAAAGTAAACTCAGAATGGTTGTCCTGTTTGAAATTGAGAACATTTAAAAACATATCTATTGCAAAAAGATAAGCTAAAATTGCTCTAGAGTTACTTTCTGGCATTCATTAGGCTTACTTTTAGGTGCTTTTTTTTACATGCTATTACCTTTTTAACTTAATAACTAAAAGAGTGAATGAAGTAAATAAAAGAACAGTAAAGAGTTTTTTTTTGTTTGTTTGTTTGTTTGGGTTTTTTGTGGGAGGAGAAAAAGTATGCTAACAATAGTCAAGGGAACACCAACCTTAGCAATAGCTGAAGCAGCGATGAAAATGGGCATGAACTGGGAGTTGGAGGTAGTTCTCAACATTATATATGTCAAAAAACTCTCCTCCAGGGCCTCTTAAAATCCATATCTGAAAAAATAATGTAGGTGGGACTGCAGTGATTTGGTTGCATCAAAGGCAGTCTTTCCTGCCAAAATCTTAATGCCTATTTACTAGGCAATGCCTCTCACTGACATGATCTAAATCGTGGTGTCTTAGCCATAACCCAAAAGTTTAGTTACCTGTTCTTTTAATTAAAAAAAAATCTTTCTTGGTTAAGAATTTGGAGAACTTCAACATTTTTAAGGCTAAGGTATTTGAATACCTTTATACATCTTAATATTCATGTATCATGGTACTTGTAATTTCCATCTTAAACTAATATGCTATTGTTTTCTTAGATCAGTAAAGTTTAATAATAAATAATTAAGTCATTCCCATGGCTTAATCTATAATTAAGATACTTAATCTATAATTAAGAGGAGTGCTCAGGAGAGGGGGGTATAAGAAGACTAAATGGTAATAGGGAAAAAAAGATTAAATAAAAAAATAAGATGAAATGAAATAAAATAATGATTTTAAAAAAGGAACAAAGAGGGTTATACTCAGAACTAAGGCCATTTTAAAATTTTGAAATGAAATCTTTATTCCAGAATTTTTCTGGGAAAATGCCAAGGAATAGAAATGGAAATCCAGATGGATTTTTTTCTTGTCAGTGAGTTGACAAATCTAAAATGTAACTGCAAAATCTTGGAAGGCCTGACTACCAAACAGAAGAAATGCCATGTTCCTATCAACAAAATGCTCAGATCCCGTAAGAATGGCTCAGATGTCTCGTCTATATTATTTGTCTGGGAACTAGAACTATTCAAATAAATTAAACTAGCCAAGTGTAAGTAACAGAACAAATGATCTCTCCAGATCACGTCCTCATCTTTTCACAGCAACATTCAAAACCAAATTGATGTAGAGAGGGAGTCTGCATGACACCTAAAGGAAAATGTAATACCAGGCAATCTCTGAATTTAGGGTACTTCGAGCCAAGGGTCCTACCAGTGTATGAGGGACTTCAGAAAGAAAGCTTCTTGGGAATTACCCAGCCCACATATTTTGGTGATGTATTGGCCCATGAAGCAGAACAACTGACCCAGGAATGAACTCTGGAAATCTGATAGGGACAGTGTTGCAAGCAGTTGAGAACACAGGCTTTGGATCATGTCTTTACGAAGATCTTCAAATGTGGTTAATGCATTTACGTGTAAATATTTGGGGGGTGGGATTCAACCCATATCAGGGAATAAGAAAGGGAGCAGAAAAATGAATTAGAAGCATTGAGGTCGTTCGGGCCAGATTAACTGAAATTTGCATTGGGTACTTAGAAGTGGAGATAAAGAGAAATAGACAAATTTAAGATACAGTTTGGTGGCATGCTCATTAGAAACTGCTGGTAAACTGGATGTGAAGTGTTGCATTCACCGACTCGAGAAACAGATGTTCAGAAACTTTCAGGGTTCAAAGGTGTTATTTTATTGGCCAAAAGTTTTAACCTGCGCAGGGGCAAACTCTTAGAGTGTCCAGAGACACGATGCTCAGAAGAGCTGCAGACGAGAATCGCGCCTCACGCTAACAGCTAGGCCTTTTTATAAACACAAGCAAGCAAGCATTTCACAGAAACAGAAGTGGCTGTTAGCTATTGGCTATCTTTTGGCGTGCTTGGGATCTATACATTGCAGGGTTTGGGGAATGGGAAATTTAAACCTAAACATCTCCTTAAATGGTAATCTGCCTCCAGTTCTTTGTTCTCTGTTCCTGGACAGCCAAATCTCACAGGGACAGTCCTTTAGCTATTTTCCTGGTTCCAACATGAAGTACGAGAGTAAGAGAAGAAGCAAGGGTGTCCTTTAGTTTTTTGTCTTGAGAAATCATTGGATGCCATCTGTTAGTTGTAAAACTGGGCAAGTTACCTCACCTCCTATTTCCTTAGTTTCTTTTTTTTGTTTAAAGATATTTATTTATTTATTTTTAGGTAGAGGGGAAGGGAGGGAGAAAGAGAGGGAGAGAAATATCAATGTGAGGTTGCCTCTCATGTGCCCATTACTGGGCACCTGGCCTGCAACACAGGCATATGTCCTGACTGGGAATTGAACCAGTAACCCTTTGGTTCACAGGCCAGCACTCGATCCACTGAGCCACACCAGCCAGGGTCCTTAGTTTCTTTATTTGTGACTTGATGATATATCTCATGCGTAGGAATGTTGAGTAGATCAAATCTGTTACAATATGCGTGAAGTACTGATATATATATATATATATATATATATATATATATATATATATATATTTGATACTATATTTGATACTATCTCTTGATGCATGGTACATTTGTGAAATTCATCATTTTATATAACAATGGCAATTATGGACAGTACATCCAACATAGGAAGTTATCATTACGAGTAACCTCTGTGTGCCTATTTCCTTGCCCCTCTGCTATACTTCTGTTGCCCACTCCCACTATGAAAACCATTCTTACAGTTTTATCATATTTTAATTTTTAATTCATAATTGCATTGCATACATTTATGAAAAATGTATTATCTTATTTTACTCAGTATTAAACTTTACGAAAAATATATCACAGTCTTATCAGACTTGCTCTTTCATTCTGTGTTTTATTACGAAGATTCATCCATGTTAATTGTGTTTAGTTGTAGTTCATTCATTTTTATTACATTAAAATATTCCATTGGGCATCACCATTTATTAGTTTTTCTGTAGATGCATATTTGGGTTTTTACCAATACTTTGCTATTTTAAAGGACTATTATGAATATTTTATACACACTTCTTTTCGCACACATGCAAAGTTTGTATTCGGTTTATCTTGCTACTCAAATTGTGAGCAGACAGGCAGTATGAGTGTGAACATTACCTGGGAGCTTGCTAAATATTTTCTCATGCCTCAGATCTTTTCTCATGCCTTGGTAAATTTGCAATTTACCAAGGTCCCTGTTTTATTTATATGCACATTAAAGATTGAGAAATACTGTAGGAAGGAAATGGCTGGATTATAGGCTATATTAACTTTCAACTGTATAAGATAATGACAAATTATTTACCTAAGAGGTTTTACCAATTGACATTCCCAACATTAAACAATAAGGATGGTTACATATCCTTCAATCTTTTAAATTGTCAGACTTAATTTTTGACAGCTAAATAGGCAAAAAGATTACTTTTTTTACTTTTTTGTGGTTTTAATTAGTTTTCTTAATTTTTAATGCGTTAAACATTTTTATTTGTTGGTATTTTCTGTCAAATCCCTATTTAGGATAGGATTGGGCCCATTTTAAAATTAGAATGTTTGCCTTTTTAAAAATAATTTAGTGAGCTGCTTTATTTATTATTGTTATTAATCTTTTATACTTTATATACAATGTAATCCATCTTCGTTTAGTTTCTGCCTTTTCATTCATTAATTTTATTTATAGTAATAGCTATAATAAGTGGAGGTTTTGGTAACTGACTAGTCCCCTTAATCATTGGAGCACCTGATATAGTGTTTCCCGGAATAAATAATATAAGCTTTAGACTTTTACTCCCATCCTTCTTACTACTGCTAGGCTCCTCAATAGTTAAAGCCAGAGAGGGTACAGGCTGAATTTCCTTTTACAATATTTTTCATAAATAATTTTTATTTATTATTTATTTATTTTTAGAGAGAGGGGAAGGCAGGGAAAAAGAGAGGGAGAAAAACATCAATGTGTGGTTGCCTCTCACGCGCCTCCTACTGGGGACATGGCCCACAACCCAGGCATGTACCCTGACTGGGAATGGAACCAGCAACTCTTTGGTTTACAGGATGGCACTCAGTCCACTGAACCTCACCAGCCAGGGATAAAGAGAGTGTGTGTGTGTGTGTGTGTGTATGTGTGTGTGTGTATGTAATATATATGTATGTATATGTTTACACACACCATATATATTATGTAGTCAATATAGTATGTGTGTGTGTGTATACATCATATATGTGTATATGATGTAGTCAAGTTCATCAATATCTTCCTTAATGATTTGTCTTAAGGAATCATTTTTGACTCCACAACAGAATTATTTCATCTACCTTTTTTTCTAAACATTTTAAAGTTTTGTGCTTTATATCTAAGTTCTTAAACTACTTATGCTTGATTTTTGTGTGTAAGAAGAATATATCATTTTTCAGCATGTATGTCTTGGCTGTTCTTTGGTTATTCTTGATCATTGACTTTCTACATATATTTTAGAATCGGTTGTCAAGTTCTCTCTCTTACACACATGCACACACACACACACACACACCAAAAAAAACAAAACAAAACATAAACTTCTTCCCACTATCAATTTTCCTCTAGTGTTTCCCCTGGCGAACAACTGCCAGCAAAAACACCCAGGAACTGTAGTTTGCAGATCCCTTTGCCCAACATAGAAAAATATTTTTGAAAATGGCATTGACTCTGAAATTCAGTAGGCAAATAAAAGGCACTTTCATGATTTCTAATAATGTGCCTGTAGAATAGTTTGCATTTTCTATGTAGACAATAATATGATCTGAAAAAATTTAGGGTTTTATTGTCTTTTTAAAATTCTTAATGCATGCCATTTCTTTTTCTAGTGCACTGTCAAGTTCTGCTAGTATCCTGTTGAGAAGAAATAGTGGTAGGGAAGCCTGGCTGGGAAGCGCAGCTCGTTAGAGCATTGTCCCTGTGAGCCGACACTGTGGCTTCCATTTCGGGTCAGGGCACATACAAGAAGCAACCAATGAATTCATAAATAAGTAGAACAACAAATCAGTGTATTCTCTCTTTCTCTCCTCTTTCCTCTCTCCCTCTAAAATTAAAAAATAAAAAATTTAAAAATGCTTTAAAAAAGAGTGATAGTGAATATCTTTTCTATATTCTATATTTTAAAGGAAATAATTCTTATTTAAATTAAATCTTTCTTATATTAATTTCCAGTTTCTTAACAAGATTAAGGGCTATAAATTATATTTGAATTACTAATATCACAGAATTAAACTCATTTTTATATGCAGTAGTGTCACAATTATCTGTATTACATCCTTAGCTCTCTATTCAGATGTCTTCATTGACCAATAAGTAGTTTACAATTGTTTTCTTAATTTTTAAATATATGAGAATTCTCTTTTTTGTAAACTTCTGATATGTTTTTTATTTGAAAGTGAGACATATAACCTACCTATTCTTTTAAATTTGATAAAACAAAATTGCTAAGTACAAAATTAATTTTTGTAATGCTCTTTTGAACTTGAGAATTATGTTAATTCTCTAATTTTTTAATATAGACTATTATATCTGTTCATTAAATTAAGGTGGAAAATTTTGTAATTCTTATCTTTTATATTTTTGCTGATTTTTAATGTTTGAATATTAATAATTTAAAGACATATTTTGAAATCTATCACAATGCTATTAAAAATTTTTAACATCTACCAGAGTTATTAATTTTCTATATATATTTTGATACTATTTAATTAGTTGCAAATGTATTCAAAATTATTTTTTCTTTTATCTTGAACTTTATTTTTGGTTATGACATTGTGAAACTTTTCATTGCTAATGATACATTTTCTCTTAAAGTGCATTTGGTCTGTTACAATTAGAGCTACACTAGATCTTTATTGGACTAGTAGTCACCCAATATACTCATTATCAGGCACACTTTTGTAGAGGAGGAATTTGTTGGTCTTGTTCACCATTGAATCCTTAACACCCAAGTCATTCCTGGAGTATAGTAGATCTACAGTTTTTTGTTCAATAAATTAATGGAAAAGTTACAGATGGAGGCACAACAGAGAGTTGTTAATTCTAGTTTAAAATTTTGATAAGGACTTTTTATTTTTATGATAAGGATATTTCTATGAAGGATATTCAGTCTATCTAAGAAGGTTCAGAAACATTTATGACAAAGGGACAGAGGACCTAATGTGTCTTGAAAGATGTGTAAGTGCTTCTAAGTGCAAGTGGCATGGACCCCGGGAAGAAAGGAGAGAGTTCTCACGCAGATCAGAGCAAAACCCGCTGCAAACTGGCAAGGATAATTGCAGCTCGAGTGATTTCACAAGGTGCATGGTGGGGCCTGGCAAGGCCTGATAACGGATGTGGCTCTAGAGGTCACCAGAGACCAGGCTGCAAAGGAGCTTTGGTATCTTGGCCCTTCTATGCTGCACTGAGGACTCCAAATCACATCCTGAAATGATGGTGTATTGTTGAATAATTTTAAACAGATAAGTAATAAAGGACCAACTTTACATAGGAAAACTCACTCTGATAACATTGTGGGTGATGAAGTTAGGCAAAACATGAGAGTCTTCAGAAATCTGGATGAAAGTTGAGCAAATCTTGAAATAAAGAATTGTTTTATTTTTTTATGGTAAAATAGCTAAGGTTCTTGCATATTTTTTGAAACGTATAATGTGTTCTCTTTTACAGAACAGAATGTACATTTTAAGGGAGTAAGACACACGTGTAGGTGATACTCTTTGGGCCAACCAAAATGTGCAAGAGCAGCCACTACACAGCAGAAGAGGAAGGATGCGGCCACCCACGTGAGATACAGGTGCAGGGGAGCGCAGTCATTCTACCTTGCCTGAATTTCCACTTTTCCTTACCCGTGTTGCGCTCAATTTCTTATATCTTATTAACAAGCAAAATCCATGAAATTCATGAGTGAATATATAAATATAGCTAGCTAAATATTTTAAATGTATTTATATGTATTTCATATACTTACAAATGTCTGTTAACTTTTATTATTGTTTTTACATATACTTTCAGTTCTGGTAGTAACAACAATTTATAGTTTGCTTTACATGAGAGGTTTTTTTTTTTTTTTTTTTTTTTTTTTTACTTGTGAGTAAAATGCTAAGCAAGTATTAATAATAGTTGCTTATTCAACCAAAAAAAAAATCTAAGGTCATCATTATGATAAAACTACAGCTATAGAAAGAAAAAAAAAGAACCCAAAACTTAAAAGGTCACAAGCAAAAAAATAAAAATAGTTCTTTGTAAAACCTCTCCACTGTTTCTGAAAACAGCTATTATCAGTTAGACATGTTTTAACTGAAAAAATCAACATTCCTATGGCTCATTTGGTGGTCTATCATCCATCGTAATTTTTTGTCCTTCCTAGGGAATGGTAATTCCTCACAAACCTCAGAGCCCCAGGGCTCCATGGTTCTCCTTCACCTTGAAGGTATAATCTAGCCCTGATTTTCAAATGGAGTTGTTGAGACTAAAGAGAGACTTTTCACATTTTTCTATCCCTAGACCCCAAATCTGGGCCTACAGTTAAGTCTCCTATGAGTCAGTTTTAGGAAAGAAAAAACCCATATGCATCATTGCTTTAATCCATGTATGTGATTGTTTGTCCAGGAGACAAAAAGCTAGTTAGTGACCTAATGTGATGTACTTCCCACACATTTGCCAGTCAACTCAGTCCTTTGTTGATGACAGGCCTTTGTTGATGGGCTATTTTACCCGTCCACAGAATTCACTAAAAATGTGCTGTTAAAACATGCTTTTGAGATGTTTCCTTTGTTTTAGATACGTTTGAGACTATATGGGATAAGTATATTTTTGACTGCACAATGGCTCCCAACATATACTTTATTGTTAACTAAAGTAGAGGTTATTTATATAAATTATATGCTTTATTATTTCCCATTGTATAGAAATATGGATGTTCATAATACAGAAAGCTGAGAACTATTATTACTGAATTATAAACTCTAACCCTATGTTACAAATGTATTGGCTTCAAGACAAATATATTTTTTAAAGTCTCATTTTCAGAAATTTTTATATACATTAAACATTAAACATTTTTAATCTTGGGAGTCATCCATCACGTTTGCTGAACAACCAAGCAGTGATTGCTGAGATCTCAGCCACTTCTTATTTAATAGAATACCATTGCATACGACTCATAAAACCAACAGGAATGAAAATAGCAAATATCCAAGCCAGCTGTGAGACTTAAACAGTGTGATATCAGATGACCAAAGCATATTTTCAGATCATTCTAACCTTGGTTGCAGTTCTTGGCTCACAGCTCCAAAAACCCCTGGAGTTTTCTGGGCTGAGAGTGATAAAGATATCTGTTGTTATGTTAACGAGGTGCCTTTTGAAAAGCCCTCAGGCGGCCTGAGGAGCAGAGGCTGGTTGAGGGGAGAACCCACCCACCTGGTGAAGAAAGACCTGGAACTTCTATCCTGCACACCACCAGCTCTGGAGGGGCAAGGGGCTTGAGATTGAGTCCAGTTTCCAATGGCCAATGATTTAATTGATGACATCTAAGTAATGAAGTCTCTATAAAACCCTGAAAGGTCAGGGTTCAGAGAGCTTCCAGGTTGGTGAGCCCGTGGACACTCTGGGTAGTGGCCGGCTTGGAGAGGGCAGGGAAGCTCCGGGCCCTTTCCCAGCACCTTGCCTTGTGCATTTCTCCCACCTGACTGTTCCTGAGTTATGTCTTTTATCCTAAATTAGTAATCTAGTGAGTAAACATGTTTCCTGAGTTCTCTGAGCCACTCTATGAATTAAACTCAAGGAGAGAGAGAGTATTGGGAGCCTCTGATGTACAGCCAGTTGGTTAGAAGTATAGATAACAACCTGGGATTTTTATTGGCATCTGAAGAGGGGGTACAGTCTTGTAGGACTGAGCTCTTAACCTGTAGAACCTGACACTATCTCCTGGTTAATAGTGTCAGAATTGAGTCAAATTGCGGGACACCCACTTGATGTCCAGATAATTGCTTGATGGTGGTGGGGAACCCCTCACCTCATGAACTGTAATTGGGATCTCAACACTGTTAAGTACATAATGTAAGGTATGTTTAAAAATCTTTTGTGAATGGACATTAGAAGCAGACTATGTAGTAGGGAATTCTATTTAACGTGAATACAATATTGCAGATTAGAGACAGTTTTTGAATTTTAATCTATTACAGACATATACCACTTAATAGAGATGCGTTCTGAGAAATTCATCTCCAGGCAATTTTGTTATTGTGTGAACACCACAGAGTATGCTCGCACCAACCTAGATGGTGTGGCCAACGACACACACAGGCTGCATGCTATAGTCTTCTGCCCCTTTGCTGCAAGGTTGGGCAGCCAGCTACTGTACTGAATACTGTAGGCAATGGTAATTATTTGTACATATAAACATAGAAGAGGTACAGTAAAAATACAGTACAAAAGATAAAACATGCTATACTCGTACTGGGCACTTAGCACGAATGCAGCTTGTAGGCCTGGGAGTCACTCCGGGTGAGTCAGTGAGTGAGTGGGGAGTGACTGTGAAGGCCCAGGACATTACTGTGCCCTGCTGTAGCCTTCATGAATATTGTATGCTTAGGCTCCACTAAAGGTACAGAACAACATGAGATTGAATCAAATGTAAAAGAAAATAACGAACTCAAGAGAGATAAACATGAGATGGACGAGGCTGATGCTGGCAGAACATGGCATTCTCTTTCATAAGAAACTTTTTAATAAGGAGAAAGACTACACTCTAAAATAATGATAAGAAGTATAGTACGGTACATACATAAACCAATAACATATTTATTATAATTATCCAGTATTTTATGCTATACATAACGGTGCCCTGTGCTTTATGCGACTGGCATTGTGGTAAGTTTGTTTACTCCAGCATCAGCATGAACACAGGAACCATGTGTTGTGCTACCGCATCACAATGGCTATGATATCACCAGGCAACAGAAATTTTCAGCTCCATTATAATCTTATGAGACCACTGTCATAAATGTGATCCATTATTCACTGAAATATCATTATGTAGCACAGGACTATACTTTATATATGAGAGATATAAATTTTATAAGAAGTCAAACACAATGATGCCATTTGCTATGTTTTATTTTGCTATTAGCTTGTTAAACATAACATGCAAATAATAAAAAAGGAAACAGATACATGACTTAAAGTGGAAAATAATTATAGAAAAGTTTAGGTAACTATACAAATTCTCAATACTAAAACTTTTGCTTTAAGTGTATGTGATCATGAATTTTGTTTAATATTTTTTAAAATCATTGGTCTCAAAATTTACCCCTTACATTTCAGCTAAACACATTTGAATGTATTAAGATAATTTGATTCAAGGCAGTAAACATTCATATGTATGTAGTCCATGCTTTTGGGCACATTAAGTTAAGATTTAGAAATTATAAAACTCGGCTGACTTCCATGCAACCAGTAAAAGGCTTCGCACATCATTTGACAGTAGAGATGTAAAAAACACTAAATTACCAAATAAAGCATTAAGTTGTTATATGTGTGTGTGTCTGTGCTTGTGATGAAATAGGCCTGCTTTCCATCTCTTCTTTTTAAAATAGTAAAATGTTTACAAAATATTTTCTCTCAGAATTTAAAATTCATGGAAGTAATAAACAACAACTACAAAGTTGAACACTATGAAAACCAAAACACCAAAAAATATAATCATAAAATGTTGCTCCAGGATATACTTCATTATAGTTGAAATTAGCAGATATTAATTAACGGTAATTTCATTTGCTACACGTAGACATTCGTACATCTCAGGAGGCAAATTGGTATGGCTGATATTATTGCCATCCAAACGCAAATGCTTGATCTTGGAGTAGGATAATGGTCCCAGGATCTTACAGAAGCTTTTCACATCAAACTCTGGAAATTAAAGAATGAAAAACTTTAATTGTTTTTTATTACACAAGCTTAAAACAGTAATTATAGACAATTCTCAAGTCCATAATAATATCTAATAGGATTTTTTCCCATTAAAACAAAAACAAGTCACTTATTCAGTATATATTTGAATTTGAAATTATTAAACAATTTTAGACTACAAAATGATACAATGATATTTAATAAAATAACTATGGTGGATCAGAAGAGTCAATGGAATTTTTCTAAGAGCAACACTTATTATAAGTTTTTGGTTTAGAAAGACTTCAATAAAGAGTTTTTCAACACGCATACACCACGACAGAGTCAAAACTCCAAGGCAAAAAGCAAGTCATGCAATGTCCACCACCTTTTCCGTGGTCAGAAAACTGCCATGAGAGAAAAACTGTTAGTTTTTAATGAAAACTGAGATTGTTACTAGATTGCATGGTTTATATGTGTACATAGAAGCTGTCTATGGTTGCCCAAGTCTGTTTCAGATTAACCTTATCTGATCCTTTACCTTTTTTTTTAAATTCTCAAATTCTAGTTAACAATGACTTCAGTAGAAGCCCAAACACACTCTGCTCCTTACCTGTATGATGCTGTATTAAATATTCCATTAATCAAATTCCAGGGATCTTTCTTATGGTACCTACCACTGAGAAAGTATGGAAAGAGACACAGGCTTAGGCCTCTATTAGTTTTCTGCCTTTGCCATATACCAGCTGGATGACTGTGAAATATACATCAGATCTTCTTGTGAGTTATAATGTATTTATCACACTGTGTTGCATGAAAATTAAACTAATCAAGGTATGTAAAGCACTTCACAGAGTGTTAGCACATAATATATACTAAATAATTATTGGTATTCTTAAATTTTGTTTTTTATTCAAACTACCGTATGTCACAGCAGGAAGATCTGTGATTGAACTAGTGCTTAAACTTGCAAGTTTGAAATAAGAGAAATAGATTTCCTAATGATAGAGAAACATTAAGGGTTTTTTTTTTTATATAAGAAAATGTAGACAATTGGTATACATAATTATTATGTGGCAAAATAAATTAAATTGAAGACACATATGCAATAACAATTGACAAAAATACCTGAAATGTACATACCTAAATGTCAAGGATAAGGAAGAAAGGTAACTACTCATTTCCAAACAACCACATGCGGTAGGCACTATGGTTTCAGTCTCAGGTTGGCACTGAGTGGCTGTCGGCATTTCTCCTATAGACCACTTTCCCATCACCCACGTTGGTTCTTCTTTCTTCCAATCACATAATGAAGCCTGGTCTTTATCCCTCCAAAACCTCTCTTTCCTCTTTTACCTCAGAGAAGGTGGTGGCCTTCTTCCTGTTGCTGATCTCCACCCACCACGTCTAACAGGATCTCCACAGCCCTCAAGCATCAGCATTTTGGCCAGTGAAGTATCCTTCCTTCTAACCACAAATGTTTATAATGGGACCACATATTGCCACACAGTGAGTTTTCTACCAAAAATTACTGTAAGGGTTAAGCTCCAATAGCTTGACTATATCTTGTATGACAAGCAAGTTTTGTAGATATAAGAAAGAGCATGTGGCATGTCAGAGTTAGCAGTCATGATCTCCTTCATGAGAACACTCCAACCTTCCTAGGAGTTACAGGAAAAAATTGCAGAATTACAAAGCCTCACATTAATAAGGCACACTAATTTTTCTAGTAGGAATGCCAATATTCTTATGCAGTATGACAAGACAACCAACTTTCATGGCATAATGTTCAATTTCAATATATTATGTTGCAAATATAATTGATTTATGTGTGAATCAGTGTTTTCCACCTGATTTTTAATTTAGAAAGTTTATCCAAGAATCATCTGCTTCCCTTCTGCCAAGCCTTGTTAAAGAGTAAGGTGGGGAATGGTAAAAGTCAATTTCCCTGAATCTGTATAGATTAAATTGAAAAATGTTCCAGAGGGCAAGAAGAATATATAAATAGTCCAAGTGGATCAGGTCAAACTCCCACACAGAATATAAATGAAAAATAAACTGTAGTAGCAAGAGAAATAAAGGATAAACTGTGGAAAAATCAAGTGGGGTAGAGGGTTGTGTAAAAGAAAAGGAGCTCTGTATCACTACTTTAAAAATGTCCCAAATCCTTATCATATTCCTTCCCTCCTTAGTCTCCCTCACAGTCTTCATAAGGGTACTGTGAAGCCACACACACCATAACAGAGATAGACGACGGTCTTGACAGCAGAGCACTGTGTTGAGTCCCAAGTAAACACATCAGAGAAGACAGTGAGGATATTGGGCTGCTCTGTGATAAGCGGGAGGGAGGCTTGAAAGCCTCTGCTAGTCATGCCTCCTCTGCACTTGTTTGGTCCTCCCTCAGCTAGACCTTGTCAAGAAATAAATGTAGGACACAAATCTAAGTCACAAAGGAGGCCATAATAAATACATAGTAAGTGATAACACAGCAGGATTAATCAGCCCAGAATATTTTATTCAAAGAAATTAGTGATTAAATTCTTTGATCCTAAGGGTTTCTTATCTGGACACTGAAAAGAAAGGCCAGATGCTGGATAAATAATCAAGCTAAGATTCTTCTACATTTCAATTAGAGAGATATTTTTGGCATTTTAATTATTTTTTAATGGAGCCAGATGCAATATTTTGGTTGCACAGCTTAGGCATTTAAAAACTTGAGGATACACCAATCAAATAGAGACACAATTTCCTACTTACTTTCAAGTTGATTGACCTCCAAGTAATAGTTTTCAAGGTTTTCACTGACACTCGGTATGTTTTTAAGCTTATTATAGGAGAGATCCAGCTCAAGCAGGGATGATACATTAAAAGAATTTCCAGGTATTCCACTGTCAGCCAGTTCATTATGAGATAACCGCAGATACTGCAGTCCCTTAAAATGCTTGAAATACTCATCAGGAATGTTGTTGATCTTATTGTTGTCTAAGTAGAGAGTTAGAAGAGACACTGGGAGTTCAGAAGGCAGTTTGGATAGCTGATTGAAGCTCAAGTCAAGGTACTCAAGTGACTTAAGACCTTTAAAAGCAGCTGAAATGCCATCATCTTTCAGTTGATTGTGATGAAGATGGATAAAGGTCAGGTTTACCAGCCCTTCAAAAGGACGGAGCTTCTTGATCTTGTTATTAGTAAGCTGCAAGTCCTCCAGAGATTTGGGAAGTGGGCCCACTGATTCTGTCAGATTGTTGTAATTTATATGCAGTTTCTTCAGCTGTTTCAGTTTAGAGAAAATTTTTCCTTTTATTTTGGAATTTTCAAGAAGGTTATGATCTAGAATGAGCCATTGTAGATCAGTCACATTTTCAAAGGCCTTTTCATCAATGTGGTCAATCTGGTTATGCCTAAGGTAAAGGTACTTGATTCCAGGAGGCACCATTGGCACACTTTTCAGTTTCAGCTCATCGCAGTACATGGCTGTTGGATAGCTTTCAGGGCAGTTACATTCTGGGGCACAGTTTGGTGAGGATCGCCAATAGGCCAACAGCGGGAAGTCATAGTCATCGTAGTACTGGCTGCTGGCACCACCGATAAGTGCCACGAGGAGAGTAAACGCACCTAGATTCATTTTTGACGAATGCTTTGAATCCTAAATAAAATGGAAACATATTATGAGATAGTATGCTTTCAGGAAAAGGAGATTAGATTTGCAACATTAAAGATATTAGAAAATGATGTGTTTCATTATTTTGTAGTTGGCTTTGTTTTTGTTGCTTTTTTTTAGTGAGCCTAAGGAATTTAATTTTTATGTAAGTATGAGGATCAAGTTGTATGTTTACAACTTGGGAGATGGTGAACAGGCTTCTGGTGAGACTGTATACACATGCGCCCCCTTCTGGGCGAGCCAGGCTTAACTGTCGCAGTCAATCTCTCCAGGTCCTTCCTTAATTACATGCTTTTCCTGCAAGAGGTGTCTGGGTGGTGCCCATTGGCCACTACATTACAGCACTGCCTCAGAACACCCTTCAAAACCACAAAAATGAAAATGAGAAGACAATTGTAAACTGTGCACTCTACCCTACCATTCAACATCATTAAAACGTCTCATTAAGAAGACCCTTACTGGGAACATGAGCAATCTGTGGTTTTGCTAGAAGAAAAGCTGTTCTTATGTGTGCGGCCAGAGGTGGGGTGGGAAGAGTACATTACTTTAAAAATGTCTGGTTGTTGTTGTTGGTTCTTAGTGCGGTTGGTGTAGATGGTTAACTTTTGTTTAACATTCCATACCTTTAGGCACTTTACAAGGCTGTGTTCTGAAATTAATAATGAGTATATAAGTTTTAGTAGAACTAGTGTTTATTAATCAAGAAAATGTCACAAATTTTGAATATTCTTAAACCTAGAAAGAGATCCAACTGATAGAAAAATATATTCTTTTCCAAGCTTTGCATAACTTTTCCTTTCTGTCAATAACTGACAAGTTCTCTACCTGCTTCATGCCAAAATTTAAGAAGGCGTGGCTCACTTATTTGGATTTTAGTGCTCTTACAGAATGGAGTGGGAGAGGTCTGGACACTGAGGAAAGTCTGTATTTAACAGTGGCATTAGGAACCATGTGAAAAAGGATAAAAGTGAGATTTTAAATTTGTAACCATGATCTAGTATGAACATGTTTCTCAGGTAAAGCTGAATAAAGTATATTTTAATTGCTCGGGGAAGTCCAGGGTCAGGAATTTAGGTTCAGGGCAATAAGACATAAGCATTGGACTTTTGTAGAGTGAAGAGCTATGGCTGAGGAGAAGTTGGTCACTGGGGGGGAAACCCTTAGTGTGAAGCAGGCTCCACATTCCAATAGATACCATAAGGCAGTATATCTTCCTGTGTGAAGGATGGTTTAAGCTTTTGGATCTGTGGAGTTTGGGATAAGTAGGACTTCTAGTATCAAGAACTTTAAACAACTTTGCTTTAACTTGGAATTACAAGGCACCTTATTTTAGCAGATGAAACACTAAAAAAGGTTTGAGAAATACTCTTACAGCTAACACAATGTAATCTGTAACCAGAGTCTTAGTATATTATTTCCTAAAATAGTGATGGAGTCATTTAATTTAGTTGACAGGACTTGGCCATAAGAACAATTAATATTGCTAATGTATATATAGGATTCTTTATGTTACAGTATGTTAATGTTGTAAAGATTTGCCTTGCTTTATTAAAAAGATTTCAATTTATTTTAATTCAGTATACCCTAAAATAGAAGTAGTAACTATAATGTATTGAAGAGTAATAAAAATGCTTTCATATTTTTTGGCAGAGTAAAAATGAGGGCTCTGAATTCAAAGAGAATTTGTAGCCATATAAGGACTCCATTATGAAGTAAAAGTGTGCTTTATTTACTTTCCCCAGTTTTTGCAAATACCTGTGGTTATGGAAAAAATGCTTTTTTTTTTTAGAAAATAAATTTTGCTTCCCCAAATTTCTTCAAAACATATCCATTCAAACATAGATCCCAAAACCCAAATTTTTAAAATTAGCAAAATAGTAATAAGTAATCCATAAGAGGTTCTAAGTTCTTTAGCTCACAATTCATAACAGCATAAAACATTTATGCCAAATGGTAACAAACTGCAACAGTATTTTAATACTGCTTGAAATGGCCTTTCTTTGCTGCAAAATCAATTCTAACAATACTAACACACATAACTCATTAGCATAAAATAACATTATAATTGCCATACATTTTCACTGTCTAGTTTAAATATTTTCTCATTCCAACCCTGAAATTTTATAACTTCCTTTGCCAAACAACATAGCATACCCTGTATAAAATTTATCTCAAATCTATAAATCATGGAAAACATATTAAGAAAAGTGTGAAAGTAAACACACAAAACTATAGATTTGCTGTTGAATAGCAATTGGCAGAGTTACTCTGGAATCTTTTCTGTTCCTGTTACAATAAACACTGTCCCAAACAGTCAGCATCCCCAGTGTTATAGTTAAAACAGCTCTTACCTTACTGTCTTGATTCTGCTTTCGTTAATTCTTAAAGCAGATGCACTATGGACAAGAATCCACCAATATATGCTGTGAACTCTGTCAGGACGGAACTGGCTGCCAGATTCTCAGTGATACAAGAGCTGAAGGGGGAAAACCCAGCCCAGTCGCTCCAGTCTCTGAATGGAGTTATGTCATTGTGGGGATCTTGTGGTGTGGCATGTGAACGCGCTGCTCTCTAACGAAGTGCAGGTGGACGTGGTGAGTAAGGACAGCCCAGCACATTCCCTATGGAATGGGAGAGCGATACATGCTTCACTAGCCCAAATGCCATAGCTTTTAACTCCAAATTGAGTCCTGCTGCAAGAGAGGCATCTAGAGTGGGAACATTCCTCTTACAAAGCTCTTCATTTTTGTAGCTGTGGCAAAAATTAAATGTGATTCTCTCAGCCAACTCCCATGTTCATCTAAGGGTCTCATAAAACATCAACAGAATAAATAGTATCAGAAAAATGCAAATGAAAAGACTTAGAGGAATTGAATTCTTTTGCCCATTACTCCTGAAGTCTATATCGATTTATTAGGACTAACAATTTTTGTCCTGGAGGGTAACTTACATTAGTTTCTGAAACATGAAAATTACTTCATTTACACTCTGTTACAAATGATAAATAGCAACCTTTCCAGCTTACTTCAAATGTTCAGGGGATACATTTTACACTTTTCAGGTCTGGAACCAATCAGCCACATTTTGCCTGTTTCTTATTTTGTGGATATAATTTAGGAATTCATCCAAAACCTTACTTAGGGATAGCATTCTATAGTTTAATGCCAAAAAACATAAAAAAGTATACTAAAATATCACAAAGCAATAATCTTTCACTGTCATTGCATGCTAGCAATATACTTTTTCCAAAACTTAAAATTATGCAATATTATAACCTCCCACAGGCTTAATTTATACGTCTTTTTTTGTCAGTTTCTGATGCATGCTTCTAGCAAATGAGAGATCTACTCATTTGCTTGTCTAGTTCATTTTGTGAATGTATCAGCTGTATTTATAGGATTTTTGTTCTCTAAAATTTCCATTTACCCAGGTTTATAAGAGCATTTAGAATCAGACATTTTAATATAAGTTGCTACACTGTAAGAAATTTTTCTCTTAAAATAATTTAAATATGTCACTTCTAACTATAAAACTGTGAAAAAGCTATTTAATCTTCATGACCACTGATGCATTTGCCTGAAAAATTAATTAGAATAAATGCTTTCTCTTTACCATAGAACCATTAGAAAACAATTAACAATCTTCCTGAAAGCAATTCATAGAATTATAAGTTGATTCATAGCATATTTTATTATTATTATTTTAGGAAAATTATAGAAAGGCCTTAATTTTATGATGGAAAAAATCAAGAAGAAAAAAGACAAATAGACAAATCTCATAATTAAGTGGCACATTATAAGAGGATAGATAAAACAATCTAAGCATTAACTTTGATTGTGTCAAAATACAATGTGAGATTTGGTTTCAGAAATTTCAGCTATCTATTCCTAGGATTTTTCTTTATGAATCAATAACTATTCTTTTAACTTTAAATTTTATGCTTTAAAATCTCTTAAGATTTTTATCACATTTTCAGAAGTAGCAATAGGAGGCTCAAGAAGTCTGAAAAACTTGCTAAAAGTCACTTAAGTAAATGATAGAACAAAATCATAAACACTTTCAGTAATTGGGAAGAGGGTGGACAGGGAACTAAGACAAGGTGATTATTTTAATGAGTTCAAAATATTTTATAGGCAATATTAGAATCCTTTGAGAAAACACCGAAATATTAATTAGGCACTTAATAATTTTTAAGTGGCAAAAATGAAGCAATAGTTTGTTTCTTTGTATATCACACACATACAGTCACATCTACACTTTAGGCCTGTCAGTGATGAACGAACTTTCTACCCTGATAGGTGAAGGTTCAGATCATTTGTGGTAATGGAAGTAGTAACATCAGTCCTGGAAAAGGAAATAGTAGAACCCAGATTTTGAGGAACAATACATACAGATTAGAAACTTTCTCTAGCAAACTGCCAGGAGTAAAAATGAAAAAAAAATATATGTGTAACTTGATCACTTTAGTATCTTCATTTTTAAGATGGATATTGTGATTTCTGTAGGAAAACATGAGTAGCAAAAGACACCAGGTCTATCATGATATTGGTATAAGGTGTGGAGTAACATAGGGGATTGATACATTAAAGTGCTTACTATTTTTTTATCTATTCATTTATGGACCCTTCGAGACAGCATAGCTGGAAGTGGAGAGCATTATGCTAAGTGAAATAAGCCAGGCAGTGAAAGACAAATACCATATGATCTCACCTATAAGTGGAACCTAATCAACAAAACAAACAAGCAAGCAAAATACAACCAAAGACATTGAAATTAAGAACAAACTGACTGTAACCAGAGAGAAGAGGGAGAGGGATATTGGGGGAAAATAGGGAAAGGGTTGTCCAGGAGCATGTATAAAGGACACATGGACAAAGTCAAAGAGGTAAGTTCGAGGTTGGGGGGCGGGGTGGGGTGGGACAGAGGGGCATGGTGGGGGGAAAATGGAGACAACTGTACTGGAACAACAATAAAAAAGATATTATATTAAAAATAAAATAAAATAATATAATTTTCAAACAAGTACTTACTATCTTATAGGTGTTATTAGTTATTATTAATTGAGTCATAGAATCTCATCTTTGGAATAAATATCAGAGATTACCTAATTGATGGGTACTGTTAAACAAATTCTCTGTTAAAACAAATTGATGGGTACTGTCTCTTTTTCAGGAGCGACAAACTGAAGCTAATTTGTTAGTGGTACTCTGACCAAACTGCAACGCTGTTCTCCATGTTGGGTAAACGGATGGCAACCCGCACTTTGAACTCTGTGTGCAGCGCTGTGGGCCTGTGCGTCTCCATCAGTGAAATCATCTGAAAGTGTAGCCTGTGATCAGATGTAACAGCGACTCCTTATTATTAGAGGAGGAAGTCCCATTTTTATCACCTCATTATAGGTTTTCAAACTCAACCTTTCCTTGTTACAAATTTCATAAATGTAGTTTCTTTTAGAACATTTGGAAGATACAAGAAAAAGGAAGAAAATAAAAATTTTAGCACATTTAGAGAATACTTAGAGAAAAGATGAAAACAAATATTCTAGCCCATAGATAATCATCTTTTGGTGTTTTTTTCCCTTTTATAGATATTTTGATCTTCACAAGAATATTACATTATGCTTATAGTTTTATATCCTTTTCCACATAAAAATTAGTTCTGGATATTTTTGTATATCATTAAATATTGTTCTCTAATAATGTAACTTTATTTCCTGGGTTAAAATGTAGTGGTTGTCTTTTAATATTACAATGAACACTTGCTTTTCCTTATAATTTGCAAAGCCGAACATGCAATGGAATTTTATTCTTTCAATTAGTTGCACCTAATCTGTCTACCCTGCTTTTCTCAGTAGGCACATTTTAAATAAAAATGCCTTTTTAGTAAGTGGCTTGTATTTTCAAATCAGACAATAAAAGAGTGGATTAGGTTTTTTCTCTCCTCACATCAATCTTATCAGCATTCTTTTTTTTATCAGTATTTTTTAATTGTTGATATTGTACAGTTTTCTGTCTTTTACCCCATCCCCAGGCCACCACCCCAGCCCTCCCCACCTTACTCCCATTTCCACCCCCCCATAGTTTTTGTCCATGAGTCCTTTATACTTGTTGCTCTAAACCGTTCCCTTTTTCCCCTGAAATTCCCTCCCCTCCCCCTCTGGTCACTGTCAGACTATTCTCAATTTCAGTATCTTTGTTTATATTATGCTTGTTTGTTTGTTTTGTTGATTAGGTTCCTGTTAAAGGTGAGAGCATATGGTATTTGTCTTTCACTGCCTGGCTTATTTCGCTTAGCATGATGCTCTCCAATTCCATCCATGCTGTTGCAAAGGGTAGGAGCTCCTTCTTTCTTTCTGCTGCATAGAATTCTGTTGTGTAAATGTACCACAATTTTTTGATCCATTCATTAACTGATGGGCACCTAGGTTGCTTCCAACACTTGGCTATTGTAAATTGTGCTGCTATGAACATAGGGACAACCACTATGGAATTTTCTAAGAAAACTAAAAATGGACATACCTTTTGACCCAGCAATTCCACTGCTTGGATTATATCCTAAGAACCCTGAAACACCAATCCAAAAGAACTTATCAGCATTCTTAATTTTGGCATTTCTTATGAGCCATGAAACTAGCTTTCATCCTCATAGTCCTTATGCTCATATGGGTGTATATTTTTAAACTTATTCTAAAATTGCTTTCATTTCTCTTGACATTTTACATAAAATATATTTTAAAATTGTCAATAGTAGGTTTTATTATACTACTGCATTATTTTATTTGTGTTGTAAAAATAATAGACATGAGTGGTATAACATGCTGAAACACTTAATGGCATTCCAGAATGTACAGCTAAAACAACCTGTCACCCAACTGAATTCCCATCCCATTCCCTAAAGTAATATTGTTTAGATTTTATGACTTCAGATATTTCACACATTCTTATATATTGAGATATAAAACAGAATTTTATTTCCTTCTCTCTCCTCTCTCCATTCCTTTTGTCTCATATGTCCTGTATTTTTCACCTAAATATTTGTCTTATTTTATCTAATTAATACGTATAACTTTGCACTATGTTTTATGTGGTCACCGAGTACCCCTGTTGCTCCATGTTGAATATTTCAACTGTTTCAGTGTTTGTACTTGTTGTTTTGATTATTTCATTGTTATGAAAACAGCGCTGTAGTGAGCAAATTTGTGCACTAGTTCAATATAGCTCAAGGAAAATTCCAGAATTTGAGTTTTTGGAGAAAAGTATATGCAAATTTTAAGACTATGCAGTTATTGCCTAATTGCCTCCAAAATGTTCTGATTATCACTCCCCTCAATGTTACACGAGAATGTATTTTCACCAACCATTCATGAAGCATAGATATGTTCAAACTTAACATTTCTCTTACCTCATTGTTTAAGTTTTATTTCTTTAATAATATCTGGTAGTTCAGTTCTCCTTCTGTATTCTTTACTTTCAGTCTGTAGGACCTTAAATAAGATGATACTTACTAACACTCTAGAACCTGTCTCATTTTTCTTCCCTCCTTCTTCCTTATGCCATGGACACTTGGGTCTTTGCCCTAGCCCTCAGCTATGCCAAGATGGCTCTTCCTTCAGAGACTTTACCAGTTGTTCTTGTTGACTGAAATGTTCGCCCACAACACAGCAGTTCTCACAGTACTCTTTATATTCTTAAAATTGTGGATTTTATAACCCACAATAATATATAAGGACCCCAATAATATATAAGGGAGACATCAGAAAACAGAATTTATTTAAAAATTGTGTATTGATTCTTACATATTTAACTTTAGCTGCCTTCAAAATACTCTCCAATTGACGTAGTACATCTATCAAGACATTTTTTTTTTCCCATTGCTCAAAACAGTTTCTGAAATTGTTGATTTTGATGTATTTTAGTGTTTTGGCCATTTTTTTGTTTCACTTCTTCCACATCAGCAAAATGTCTCCCTTTGAGGACTTTTTTATCTGGGGAAACCAAAAAAAGTCATTGGGGCAAGATTGGGTGAATAAGGAGGGTAGGGCATAAAAGTCATGCCATTTTTGGTCAAAAACTGCTGAACACTCAGTGTGATGTGGGCAGGTGTGCTCGTAAATCACCCATCATGAAATGGGCAAATGCATTGAGAGTCTTCAAAAAAAATTCACTAAAGCTGAACACAGCCTCTGACAACAACACCAGCTGGGTACACTGATGCAGAGGGGCTCCTAGAACACTCACCTAACAGGGGAAGCCTGTACTACAAGGGGCCCACCCTCCAGAAGATAATTCCAGTTTGTTTGGGTCATACTCCTATGTAGGATACACCCATCAATATTCACCAAATTCAAAATTAAAGCTAAGAAATAGTTTAAGTATTTAAGTAATTCACTAATATAACAATAATGAATCTCTTACGTGATTATGCAAATAACTTTTTATGAAAAATACCCATATTTTCCAAAAATAGTTAGTAAAAAGAGTGGAATTATTTTATATTTTTACAAATCTATTTAATAAATGGCTTAATATAAGAAAGCAGGATTCTTTTAGCTCCTGCTTTGTTCAGGCTGCTGTGATATGTTGCTATGGTTGGTACATAGGAAGAAATTCTCATCTCACAGAAAATTACTTGAGATATATATACACACCATCTGTATATTGTATTTGCCTTAATCACCTGAAATCAAATCTCCTTTCATCACCATTTACCCCCCTTACCCTCTCATACATCGTAATATTATTACAAAAATAATTTTTACATCGTGGACTCCCTGAAGGAGTCTCAAAGCTGAAGATCCACCCTTTGAGAATTGCTGCCTTAAACCTTTTAATTATTGACTTCTTGTCCCTGAGTTCTCAGGTTTCTTGGCCAAACATTCTAACCATCTAAATACGAGAGCTTCCTGTAGTTATCCTCTATCATTTTAATGTATTATAGTTTCTTGTCATTTACCACTCTCTGGAATTATTTTGGGTCACTTGTCATTTTTAGCAGTGTACTTTATAACTTACATTCTCGATTGCCGCTTCCCCGAGAATGAAGACTTCATTTGTTCCTTTGGCATGGTGCAGGTTCTCCCTCTGCATTTTCTGAGTGGACAAAGTATATTTTCAGAATATTGCTTGTTATTCTCAATTTGTCTATTTTTAGATGGATTTTCATATACACTTTTACATCAAAAGCCATATTATTATATTTGATTAAGATCACAATGACTTTATTTCTGGGCTGGTTTTTCAATGTCTGTTACAATTTTCAACCTCTTATTCTCAAATATGCTGTGTTACTGTTCCTTGCCTGCTCTGTTCTTCTGTAGATCGGCCAGGTTTTTCTCCTGTGCGTAGGGGGAAATGGGATCTGCTCCCTCCTACCATGCCACCATTTTCCCTCGCACTGTTGGTGGGAGTGCAGGCTGGTACAATCACTATGGAAAACAGTATAAAATTTTTCTAAACAAACTAAAAATGGATATACCTTTTGATCCAGCAATTCCACTGCTAGGGTTATATCCTAAGAACCCTGAAACACCAGTCCAAAAGAACCTATGCACCCCTATGTTCATAGCAGCACAATTTACAATAGCCAAGTGTTGGAAGCAACCTAGATGCCCATCAGTAAATGAATGGATCAAAAAACTGTGATACATTTACATAATGGAATTCTATGCAGCAGAAAGAAAGAAGGAGCTCCTACCCTTTGCAACAGCATGGATGGAACTGGAGAGCATCATGCTAAGCGAAATAAGCCAGGCAGTGAAAGACAAATACCGTATGATCTCACCTTTAACAGGAAGCTAATCAACAAAACAAACAAACAAGCATAATATAATCAAAGACATTGAAATTGAGAACATGCTGAAAGTCACCAGAGGGGAGAGGGGAGGGAATTTCAGGGGAAAAGGGGAACGATTTACAGGAACAAGTATAAAGGACACATGGACAAAAACTATGGGGGGCGGAAACGGGAGGGAGGTGGGGAGGGCTGGGGTGGTGGGATGGGGTGAGAATAAAAGATAGAAAACTGTACAAAATCAACAATTAAAATAAAAATTGAAAAGAAAAAAATAATAAAATTAAAAAAATAAAAATAAATAAAAAAATCACAGTGACTTTATAAATCATCTGAGGAACAGTTGACATTTTTAAATGTTGCATTTTGACATTCAAAAATAGATTGTCTTGGCATTTATCTATGTAGGTTTTGTGTGTGCAAATATCTAGCTTTTAACTAACTATGAATAATAAATTGATCCACTTTTGAAAGACTACAATTCTATTGTACATCATGTGTATGTTCACTGGAAATCTATATAATTTTATTAACCAATGTTACCTCAATACATTTAGTAATTTTTTTAAGTTAAAGTTATTTCCTGTAGGTCTAGTTTTCCCTACATTATTTTGTCTCAATTAATGAACCAACTAAATCTAGAAGAAACATTTTAATGATGTAAATTGCTGATGTGGATTTTAATTTTTTTGGCAGGATAATAAGCAAGAAAGAATTAAATTTCCTACTATTTTTTTATGAAAGAAGATGAAGTTTAAGTAATATTCCCATGGCATTATAGTTTTGTTTCAAAGTTCAAAGTTCAAACCTAGAAGTTTCTCTGACATTTCCTTTAAAGCTCTCGTGGTAGGCATGCTTCATATCACTGTCACTATGTGACACGAGTCAACCAGATGTTAAGGCATTATATATGTTTAGTACCATGTGTATGTAATTACACATGTTTAATTGGATTTACGTGGTGTGACATAGGAATGCATGTAATAATCATTTAAGATAGTAAAATACAAAGGACATTGACATTGTAGCATACCAACTAAAAAGAGAAAAATAATGACACCAAGCCCTTTGCCTTCTGCTCCATAACTGTCTGTGTGCGTGTGTGTGTGTGTGTGTGTGTGTGTGTGTGTTTACTGAACAGGTTCTAGCAGCTGAGTGCTCTATGACATATCTGCTGTGTGATCTTGGACAATTCACTTTCTCAGTTTGTTTATCTTCAAATGGGTATGATCATGGTACTTATCTCATACGGATTTGTTAATGAACTTAAATGAGTTAATGTATGTAAAGTTCTTAGAGTAATCCATTGTATGCAATAAACACTCAATAAATGTTAGTTATTACTCCTTTATGGAGGCCCACCAATTTCAGCATGAGTGAAAGAGAGGAACATGGAAGCTCATGCATTTTATAGGAGCAACACATTCCCCAAGATGGGAATCTTTGCTTCTGTCTTATCTATTGTCTGCTCTGCAACTAACTTTATGTACAAAAACTCTTTAAACCTCATTTTTCCATTTGTAAACTAGGGTTAATTATGTCCATCAAGCATAAGTTAAGAGGATTAAATAAGTTGATACATTAAAGTACCTAGGACATTGTAAGCATATAGTGATTTATTTTTGTAAGCTAAGACATTTGAAACTAGGTTTAATATTCATAAATGCTTAAACGTATACCAGTATTTACAAGTACCATGCAAACACAAATACAAATTACAACTTATAATTCTTATGAAATAAAAGAATAAATTGCAGCAAAAGAGAATATGGAAAAACAGAGAAAACCTCCCTTTTGGATAAACTAGTACTTAAGCTGGGTAAGAAAAGCTGGAGTGGAGAAAGTGTTCAACACAGGGGTTTCAGAATTGTTGAATGAGTGGCAGATAGTAAAATCTTGGTGGTTAAGTGTCATGAAAATTGGAATTGGGCACATAATGATGATCAGGGCAGGTAGGTCATAATAATCTATTCCTTTTTATTTTCATTCAAGTTCTTTGGGATGTGAATGACTGTTCGTTAAGTAATAGAATGACAAAAGGAAGCAGAAAGTCCAAATGGGACAAAGCAGTATTAGTCCAAGCAAGAAACTAAGATGGTGGCTTGAACTAGAGAAGTGGCAATGCACACAGACAGTGCTTGGCATATACAATTGTAATGTAATCAGGGAATGAGTCAACCACATGAAAATACTCCCTTCTAACTTCTGTAGCTGGGACCTAGTTAAGAACTTGACAGATTGTAAGCACTGAAAAACGAAACTACTCCCTAACATGCAATTTAAGTTAAAGTTTTATACAAAACTATAAAATAACTGTAAGACAGTTTTTAAAATTCTGATTTACTCTGTAAAAAAAAAAAACACACCATAATTCGTCATCGGTCCACACATAAATGTCTATAAAAATTTAGGCATCATATAGCATTAGAAACCAGACACTGACCTCAAGAAGCGTAAGATCTAAGTGGAAAAGGTGTAAATTAGAAAGAGAGAGACAGAAAGACAGAGAGACAGACAGAGAGAGACAGACAGAGAGATGGGGGGGCGGGGAGATGTAGAGATGCAGTTCTGGGCAACTTCTTCTACAGGAGGAACAAGATGTTGTTTCACGGAGAAGCAGCAGCAGAACTGGTCCTGATGTTCTGAAGAAGGTTTTACATTAAGAAGTGAAGGATGACCTGAGGTTAGTTAAGGGCAGAATAGTTTATACAATTCCAGGCAGAGGGAAATGTTTTAAAAGGTAGAAAGAAATGGGGGAAACTTTATATGGGAACCAACTGGCTCTTCATGGCTGAATACATGAATAGATAAACTCTAGATATACTCAAAGTTCAAAAGAAATCCCTTTTCCTTCTGATTAACTATGATGGTTCAGAACCCATTATTCTCCAAGGAGCTAAATTAATCAAAGGTTTAATTATGTGTAAATAACAAATAACATTGAAAATATTTTGGTATTAATCTATTTACAAATGAACACTTTCCTAGGAGATATATCCTCATAAAACTATGAATTTTTGAAGACTTAAATAATCCTGAAGTGTGTTTTTTAGTACCAAAGTCACTTAACATGTTTTGAAAATGACATAAGGTTGACTCATTATGAAATAGTTCCACTGAAAACAAATTGGTGTAAGTATTCATTATTTTAGTGTTGAAAGCCTTGGTCTTGAAATTTAATATGTACCTTTCATTACAAATACCTTCCTTAATTATATTTGCAAGGAAATAGTTGTCCTGTTAGAAAAAGTAGTTAATACACTTCCAGATGATACACATTTTCCAAAGTTATATGGTTTCCTCTAAGCTTCAGAAGGAAATTTCAGAAAATAGCTCTGAGGTTTTAAAATACAAGCTGTAGTTGACTTATTCATAAACCACAAAGATGTGTTTATGATAATTACTTCAATATTTAAACTCTTGTGTGTTTCTAAGCTTCCCCTCTGAAGAATATACATGTTTGGATACTCACCAAAACCTATTATATTCTAACCAACACCCAATTTCTTCCTTTGCACAACAATGGGTTTACCATGTAAAGTCCTTTAAAGTTGTCAAGAAGAAAATAGGACAGATACATTATAGTAATCTTGGCAATGATTTGTTGGTTTAAAATTTTGGTCTTAAAAAAAACCCATGTCTTTTGGGTCTTCCATTTAGAGTTGGCCATAAGTCAGATTGTGAGATAAGTCAATGATTTTCAAAGTTGGCTGTTGATCAAGATCGTTTAAGGAACTTCCAAGAAATCTGGAGTTCTAAGAGATATCCCTTGGACATCCTGATTGAATGTGTGTGACCATCATTAAAAATGATAGGGATAATCAAATGGCAGAGGGTAATATATATTCTGTTCATTTCTCTAGTCTTGTCCCTCTGGTAGAATATACAATCACCCTAAATTTGGAGGTCTTATGCTAATATCAGGCATGGGGAACCCCCTACTTAACACTATTGAAATGATATTTTAATAATGACCTCAGATTCCAAATGCCTGGTTTCTTGTGGTCCCCTGCATTGATTAAAGAGTCCCTTTACAACTTCTATGCTTTTTCAGTTCCATTAAGGAGATGGTGTCTCTGCCTTTTTTTTATTATTAATGAAAATGTGTGATTCTAGTGGAGAAAATTCAAGGTTAAACAGAAAGACCCCACCAGGGAAGCAGAGATGTATTCAGCATGACCTGCCTCATGTCAACATATTCAGTCCTCAAAGAATGAAAGTGTGGAAACTACCTGGTCACAGAGTATTTATTTATGTTGCTTGAAAATTAATGCACTGTATTCAGATGTACAAAGAACATTAGAATGTTTTTTTTTTTTTTCATTTTTAAAATCTCCCTTTCACCAACATTGGATGGTAGGACATTTGAACTTACTAATTGACATTTTGTTAACCTCTATCTATTTAAACAGTCTCTTTTAATTTCAATTACCTCTTTAGCCTTCCAGGATTTAATTCCCTCATCACTGTCTTCCACAAGATGGAATCTGGATGTGGGAACACAATGGATTTTCCTGGTGTAAGGGTACTAAGGTAGGGAAGGAGTGGCTACTAGAATCTGTCTTATGGTTCTTTTGTTCATTTTAGTATCTTCTTGATTAATCCCTACAACAAGAGATTGTGGCTTCTGAGTGTGCAGCCTCTTATTTCTGGGGTAGTCATGTGCCCATCAGTCCTCCACAATGATTCATCCCCCGCCATCTCTGGCTAGCTTTGAGTAACTTCTGAAGTTTAACTATGACTCCCAAATTCTCACTTGTGTGGTTGACTCTCCATTATCAAAACCAAGGACAAAGTGACTCGAGTATAGTGAGTGAGGAGGAGAAGGGACCCAGGTGAGTTCCAGCATTAGTCTCCTATTGCTGCTCTTTCAAATCACCACAAATTTAATAGCTGAAACCAGCACAAATTTATTATCCTTCAGTTCTGGAGCTCAGAAATACAAAATGAGTTCCGATGGGTTAAAATGAAGGTGTCGGTGGAGTTGCACCCCTTCAAAAGCTCGAAGGAAGGATTTGTGTCCTGGCCGTTTCCAGGTTCCAGAGATGCCTGAGTTTCTTGTCTCTACAGCCCATCATCTTCAAAACCAGCAATGGCCAGGTGAGTCTTTCAAACATCATATCCCATCATTCCTACACTGACACTTCTGCTTCCTTCTCCCGCTTTTAAGGACCCTGTGAGTACATTAGTTCTACCCAGATAATCCAGGATATCTATCTCCCTGAACTCAGCTGCAGCACCCTGAAGTCCATCACCATTGCCACCTAAGGTAACATATTCACAACTTCTGGGAATTCAAAAGTGGACACCTTTGAGAAGCCACTATTCTGCCTACAACAGTTTCCAAAATATCTTTGGAACAATAGGTTCCTTTAAATGAAATCTCCAAATGTGTGTTTGATTAAAAGAAACTCTACTCTTTAGATCTATGACTTCTAATATATTTGATAATATGTTTTTCAGATATCAATTATAGCTATACCACACAGTATCTCTTAATTTATACCCTAGCATTAGAGGCTTAGACTTTCTACTTTTAAGCTTTTAGAATCAGTTAGGAAGAGGAACTGAGAAGTGATCATTAGTAGAGTAATTAAGCTGTTACATCACCAAATTGTGAATTTCATATTCTTTTGGAAGCCAGGGAAAACAAAATTAAAATGAATTATTCTGAGACTGGCTAATGTCTCTTCTGGGAACAGACTTTGGAATACTGTAAAGTACACTGAGAAATATGCCTGTGGGTATGTGGGTTGCTCTTCCCAGAAGTGATGCTGAGCACTAGTCTGGGCAACCAGGAGAGGGAGGTGTGAGAGCTTGCCAGCCTGCATGGTGCTGTGATCGCCACAATCCTGACTCAGAGTGGAATCCTTAAATGATTCATAACCTCATTCTGCCACTTCGGAAAAAAGTAGAAGGTAAATATCGAAATAGAGAAACAGTTGTGCTGCTGTTCTGGATCATGGTTCACAATCATGGAAAACACTTCCTCAAATTTCTAATATCATTTTGTCCATGAGCATCGTCAGGATCCTCATTAATGCTCACTCCCCTCCATCCACACTTTCCTGCCTACTTCTTAATTATATTTCCCTTTGTTTTTCCTCCATTTACTTTGTGATAAATGCAAACTCGTGTTATTTTTCTATGTACATAGTTGTGTGTGGGTGTACGTTTAGTGCTTAGTACATATGCTGTCCACACAGATGGACTGAAAAGAACAAGGAAGCAAACAAAAGAAGGGAATTTCTGTTATTTTTTAGATTCACCCGTTCAATTTATTAGCTTTTTTATAGGAGTTTTGCTTACATCTACTAGAGCATGAAGAATATTCTTATAGTATATATTTTGGGAATATTCCTTAGAAAAAAGGCAAAGTTACTCTTTCTTAAACGTAATTAACATATGATTTAACTTGAGCCCTATGCCTTCCTTCCTCAATTCCAAATATCACTCTCTGTCCAAGAATATTATGAAATGTGGAAAGGAAAAAAGTAACACTGGGAAAGGAGTCAGGGTTCAAACACAAATCAAATTCCCAGGCCGTTCTCCCTGACCAATACAAAAATCTTCCCAACTGAACTAGTGAACGATGTTCATGATGTTATTCTGTGTTTGAAGACTGTGACTCTAATGCACCAGGTCTAATCGGGTTTCTTTAAACATGTCTAGCTGTAGATGCTGGGCTGCATGAGTAGTGTATTATAATGCCTTGTTTGTTAAAAGAGTCTTTTATGGTAGTGATAGCCAGAGAAATTCACCAGTATACCATTCTTGACAAAGATAATAATGATCATTAACATTTTAGTGATTTATAATGTAGAATCCCTTTCAATTTGACCTAATCCTTATTAAAACCCAGTGAAATACAAACTATTAAGGACATGTTAAAGATGAAGGAAATCAGGCCTCAGAAACAGGACCTTCGCTTCCAATTTCCATGACTTCCCAGCTCTACTGTCTTTGAGTTAAGCAATGTTGCCTCTCATGTTTGCCATATCCCTTAGGGTCCTAGTTGTCTCACTAACCCTCTCCACCACCCCCAACTCAACTCAGATCCTTGTAGCTTACAAAGGACCTCCAAGCCCTTGGGCCTTGCTCTCAGCAGTTGCCTAGCAGCCTGGGTTACTCTTTTGTTTTTGTCACAGCATCTGTTACAATTTGCCTTTTATTTAGTTTTCTGTGACTCTGCCCTGTGCATATTTGTCCCTCAACAATGACAACCACACTTGCTTTTCATGTTGTTGTTGTCATTGTGGTGCCTCCAGCACCTCTCACAATG
Organism: Glossophaga mutica; assembly: GCA_039655065.1. Classification (NCBI taxonomy): domain Eukaryota; kingdom Metazoa; phylum Chordata; class Mammalia; order Chiroptera; family Phyllostomidae; genus Glossophaga; species Glossophaga mutica. The sequence continues at coordinate 85,801,688 of CM077304.1, forward strand.
CTCTCTGCAGGGTAGGCATTCACAACATTTGTCGAACACTGGAACACACAGATGAAGATCGCAGTTTAATCCACTCATAGCTAAAAGTATTTTTATGTACCAAGGGGTTCTGGAATCCATTTGAAGTCTCTTGAATATCCTGTAAGAATTAACCCATAATGGAGGTAGTTCAGGGTAGTTCATTATGTGAGATGTTGCAAAAGGTTGGGAGATATCAGAGTTTTCCCACACTTCTTAGGCTGCATCATGAAATCATTTAAATTCCATCCTCATGCATCTCCTAAATCTCTTAAACCTTCTATTTCTCAACAAATTTGTGTTTCAAAAATGTTTATGCTCTGACTCACAGATTTAACAGTCTCTCATACTTGAGCTGGTAGTATTTGCTGTTTCACTAATTTGCTGTTTCGTTTTTTTTCTGGGCAATCATTTAACTTCTATGGGCTCTATAGTCATCATGATAATATAGTTAATGAGGTATAACTAGCTAGAAACATAATAACAAAACTAATAGTAAACAGAGAAAATAAGTTACCATTTTGGACCTATAAAATAATACTAATTCAACCCTGACTGGCCTAGCTCAGTGGATTGAGTGCTGGCCTGTGAACCAAAGGGCTGCCAGTTCGATTTCCAGTCTAGAGAACATGCCTGGGTTGTAGGCCAGGTCCCCAGTAGGGGGCACGTGAGAGGCAACCACACATTGATGTTTCTCTCCCTCTCTTTCTCCCCACTTGCCCTCTCTCTAAAAGTGAATAAAGAAAATCTTTTAAAAAATACTAATTCAGGCCCTGGCTAGTGTAGCTCAGTGGATTGAGCGTGGGCCTGTGAACCAAAGGATCATGGTTTGATTCCCAGTCAGGGCACATGCCTGGGTTGCAGGACAGTTCCCAGAGACCATTCCCAGCAGGGGACGGCATGAGAGGCAACCATGCATTGATATTTCTCTCCATCTCTCCTTGTCTTCCCCTCTAAAGATAAATAAATAAAATCTTAAAAAAAATACTAATTCAAGAAACAATTTTAATTGCCCAAGTGTTGTGGACTGTTCAGCCTGGTCTCAGGAATTGTAACCCTCACCCCATGGTGGGCTATGTAAGAGCCTAGGGACCCACTTCATCTGGGTCTGTTCTGTCAAGAGGACCTGAGCTACTAAGGAGACAAAGCTAATCTCCCTGGCAGGAGTGCTGCTTCTGCCTCATCCATCTCTGGCCCCAATGCTTGGTTGGTTAGTCAATGATGGGTAAGACTCCTCATGGGAGGGGCAACCTAAGCCAGGCACAACCACTTGGGAGGCCCTCATGGAAGGACTTGGGGGGCTGCAACAAAGAGGATGTGATGGACCCTCGCCCCCCGGCTATTCTGACATAGCCCGAGTCTTCATTTCTGTCTGGGAGATGTCTTCTGCTTCCTAATCGGCTTAAAGCCTGAAACTATGAGGGCAAGCGATGCAGCCCTGTGCTGGCTAGGATCATTCCCTGGGTGATCAGGCATAAGAAAGAATTCCTAAAGTCCTGTGAAACCTGCTTTGCTAAGAGTGCACTCATTTAAATGATAAGGGTCCGAGGAGGAAATAGGTATGTCTCCCAAAGTTTGGCAACTCTTTTTCCTTTTCTGGACAGACATTGACTCAGATTAAGCCCTCAGATTTCTTTGAGATGTTAAACCTGTATTCCTGTGTATTTGAGCCTAATAAAAGCCTAGTGAGGAAGGGGCTCTGGGTCATTCTCCTCTGAGAGTTTGTCCACCTCTCCTCCCCAAGCAGATCATGTCTTGGTAGTTTTTATTTTCATCCGTGACGGAGGGATGGGGCTCTGCGGGTGGAGCCCCCCCACATCTGGTGCCCAGGACAGGGGCCCCCACATCCAAGTGTACTGAAATGTTCTTGGCCTTTGATCCAGTAATCCTTGTATCTAGATATCAAAATCTTTTTTTTCCATTTTTTTATTTTATTTTTAATCAGTATTTTTTAATTGTTGATATTGTACAGTTTTCTGTCTTTTACCCCGTCCCAGCCCACCACCCCAGCCCTCCCCACCTTCCTCCCATTTCCACCCCCCATAGTTTTTGTTCATGAGTTCTTTATACTTGTTGCTCTAAACCGTTCCCCTTTTCCCCTGAAATTCCAGGACATTATTTTTCTCCACACTATATAATAGAAAATTGAAAGAAATTATAAAATAAATATTAAGAGTATGGACAGTGACTGTGGGGTACATACATGTAATAAAATATAACATTATTAAAATTATACCAATATTATGTAATGAAGTAGAAACATTTCTATTCAAATAAATCAATAAAAGTGCAATATGAAAGTTCATAATTTGTATTGATATAATAGTATGTACTCTCATGGCCTACACACCAGACAATGAAACAAATTGAAGTGAAATCATTGAATCAAGCAACTCCTTGAACTAAAGACGCCCTTTAGCTTTAGTATCATAATTTTACGTAGCTTAATATCAAAATAATCTTCTCAAAAAGAGGCAATTTCTAATTCTTAATGATGAATAGTTTCTAAATGTGAATGCATATTTTATTATTTTGTAATTATAATCTAATTTTCTATCTTATTTATGTATTTTTATCCCAACCAAAAATAAATAATTTGCCTGTTAAACTTATGTGAACATTTTAGACAAAACCTTAAAAACTTTGAATTTTTACACTCTGACAATACAGTTTTATGAAATGAAATTGCACTTCCTGATTCAAATTTCAGAAAAGATATAGTAATAAAAACTAAAACTATATATTTTACAAATTTAATTTCCCTATAATGTGATAAATATTTAATATATTTTTCAAGCACATCTCCCCTCATTTCTATGCCTATATTTATTTTGAAGAAAATGCTCTGGGTACTTAGAAATAATTACCTCAGCTCAAAGAAATACTATTTTTCAATAGATGTGCAGTCTGATATGACCAAAGGAGGCTTTTCAGACATATTGCTTAGTATAAACATAGACAAACCCAAAACAAACCTTAGCTCAGTTTGCAAAAAGGAATTTTTTAGGTGACTGTTTTTAAACTTCATTAACTCTAATTTTCCATTTCACCAGTAACAATACTTTACAGTTTCTGAAGACTGTGTCCTAAGGTATCTAACTCACCAACATTTATAGAACCTGGTATTACAGATGCGATTTTCTCTAATTTACTTGCTAAAAATAATGTGGTGTTTACCACAACTGCAGTTTTCTGGGTTAAGAATCCAACCCAGAGAATGTCATTTGGTTTTCTAATTTGGTTCAGCTGTTGAAATAAAACAATTTTCCTTCCTCTCCTTCTTTCTCCTCTCTCTCAGTTCTTTCCTTTCCTTATTTCCTTCCTCATTCATTGCCTCTCTCTCCCCACCCCTCCTCTTTCTCTATCTCCAGCTCTATCTCTCTCTCATCAACTATTCTTTGGACATTTACGGCAAAATGAAGGAAACTTTGTTGAAAAGAATGAATTTTTAGTATCAGAATTGCTCATACCAGCTCAAAATGCAGATATCTGTGAGGGTTTACAAAGAGCAATGAAGACTTTCCTAAATTGTGTCACCCTGATCTTACATTTTCCCCTTCTGGTATCAGAATTACTTCCTCAGATTCTTCTGGCAATATGCAAGTTACAAATCATCTTTACTGATTGGACCTTCCTCTGAACACTCCAAATTAAGGAAAAGAAAAGAAGATAAATAGAAGTAGCTGGTTTGCAGTTTTGGACAAAAATTCACAACTTACGTAGTTAGCTTGAGGGTGAGTACAGAAACTAAACAACCAGCCTTCTTTGTTGAGGCATTCATTCATGTATTTAATCATTTATTTAGTCATAAGATATATTGAAATCCCAACTATGAGTCTAGAATTAACCTATGTTCTTGGCATATAGGAACAAACAAGACAAACAAGGAATTTATTTGGGGAAGAAAACATAATAAATAAGAAACAGATAATGTTAGAAAATAGTTTAAGTACTATAGAAATGAAAACAAGATAAAAGGATGGAAAGTGAGGAAAATATGTTGTTTCATAAAGTAGCGATCATGGAATGGCATTGGAGCGCAGACCAAAGGGTCCCAGACAAAGGGAAAAGCAAATATAAATGTCCTCAGGTAGGATGAGCTCAGCATGGTAGTGCTGAGAGTTGGATGAAGAATTGCTTGCAGACAGCCCTATAGATTGTGTTTTGTAGAAGTGGGGTTGTATGGAATGGAGTAGAGAAAGGCAGAGAGTGGAAACAGGAAAATCACTCAGGATATGTCACATCCCAGGTGAGATGTGATGGTGTGATTTGGTTGCAACTGATAAAACAGGGACAAATTGAGGATATGCTTTGGGTGTTATGCTGGTAGTACTTCCTGATAGGTTATCAAAAAGTATTGTCCAGATTTTGGATGTACAAATCAATGACTCTATCGTATATCGATAAGAAACAACCTATGTTCATTTCAATAACATGAAGGCAATGGAAATCATATTACTTTCTCTTGGACAATAAAAGTGTAAAAATATTAATAATGATTATTAGAAAATATAGTTGGAAAACAGGTACACTAATTACTACTTAATGAGTAAAGCTCATATTCCGTGTTTAAAATTCAGTACAGTATTCTATTTCCTATGAAAAATAGTATGGAGGTTTCTCAAAAAGCCAAGAATTAGATTATCATATGACCCGGCAACCCCTCTGCCGTGTTTCTACCTAAACATTTTTGAAAACATGTATTTGCAAAGCTATATGCACCCCTGTGTTCATTGCAGCACTGTTCAATGGCCAAGGCATGGACGCAACTGAAGTGTCCTTTGACAAGTGATTGGAAAACAAAATGTGGTACTTATGCAGTGGAATACTACTCTGTCATAAGAAAAGATGACATGCTGCCATTTGTGACAACACAGGGGGACCATGAGAATAGCGTGCTAAGTGAAACAAGTTGGTCAGAAAAAGCTAAGAACCATATGATTTCATTCACATGTGGGATATAAAACTGAAACTCATAGAAAGAGACAGCAGCATGGTGGTTACCAGAAGAAAGGGGTGGGGAACATAATAAAGAGTAAAGAGGGTCAAATAAATGGTGACAGAAGATGATCTGACTTTGGGTGGTGGGCACACAATGCAATATATAGATCATGTATCATAGAAATATACACTTGAAACCTATATGATCTTATTAACCGGCGTCACCCAAATAAGTGTAATAAAAATAAAATTAAAAATTAAAAAATCTAGATGTTTAAAAAAGCTTGCCCTACTCACATTTGTATTCACTCCATATTAATTCAATTAACAAATGCTTATTTATGACCTACTATAACCCAGGTCTTAGGGAAATAAAAGAGGGCATACAATAATTACAAATTTTATCGAAATTCTTTTGAAGTTTCATCCTGTAGAAAAGCCCAAAGCAAATATAGTCATTTTCCCTCCGTAGACAGACTCTTTTATTTGTTGTTGTTTGTGTCACATGACACCTGTGTGATTTTGTGTGTGTTTGGTATCATGCTCAGTTTTGAAATCCAAATACTTTACCAGGCAGGTTTCATTAAGATTGGTTTCCTTTCATTAATTTTTTGATCCTCCCTGGGTGCCCTTTTAAGCAGCAGATTCAAATCTTCAACTCAGAGAATGTTTCTCCTGTTCTCCTTTAATTATTTTTTCTGCACTATTTGAATTAGTTTCTTTTTAAAGAACAACAAGAACTCATGGGATGGTTTTCTCATTCTGTTTTCATTTGTCATCACATTTCATTCCTTTGTTTCTTTTCTTTTGCCTTCTTTCTGCAGTGCTGGTGATGTTTTCACTGTTTCTGCAACTGATTATTTTTCTCACAATGCATTTTTATTTCTTTAAATCCTGCCTATCATTTAGCCCTCTATTTCCTTTCATCTCAATATCTGTTATTTCATACATATTACTTTTCACTATTTACTTAGAGTAGAACTTTTAAAAATTTGTTTTCTAGACAAATAGTTTTCAAAGCAGTGCCTTTTCCCTCTACAACTTTAATTCTCCCTTTAATTTTATGTTACAGGATCTTTTATTATTAACATATAATATTTCAGTTAATTGTCCTAAGTCATTTTTATGGAAGTGTCTTTATTATTATTCTCCATTTTAAGCTTGGAGTGATAAACTGATGTGCCTAATGTCACACAGCTTGTAAACACCGAAACAGAGACTATCCCAGGTCTATCTGACCAGAGACTTTTACTCTTTATGGCTGCTCTCTGCTGACTCAGGAGCTGACTTAGAATCTGAGGCTACAGTTCAGGCTTCCACATGGGTGGTCTGGACCCCTCAGCACATTCTCCCTTAGCTCTGAAACCTGGGCCTGTGTAAGGCCATGGACCTTCCTGCGATCCCCACCTCTGAAAGGCTCTGTTCTGGCTGTTCATGAAGCAAGGATGGTGGAAATTATCTTAGTCACTTCAGACTGCTATAACAAAATACCATAAACCGGATGAATTATAAGCAACATAAATGTATTTACTACACTTCTGGAAGCTAAAAATTTGAGAACAGAGTGCCAGCACAGTTGGGTTCTAACAAGTATCCGGTTCTGGGTTGCAGACAGCCAACTTCCCCATATATTCTCCAGTGGCATGGAGCAGAGCAAAGCAAGATCTCTGGAGACTTAAAAGGGCACTAATCCTACTCAGGAAGGCTCCACCCTCATGAACTCATCTAATGGTTATTACCTCCCAAAGGCCTCATCTCCTAATTTCATCACATTGTGAAGTAGGGTTTCAACATAGGAATTTGGGGGATCACAAACATTCAGACTATGACAAGGATGGAATTGATAAAAGAGAGAGTAAGGGAGTGGAGGGGGAGAGGGCTATCACTAAGAATGTGGAGCAGAAAGAGAAACCTTTTTCTTTTCCAATTCTTGTTAGCAACTAAACTCTTTATCCCCTAGTCAAGGAATTAGGCCTATGTTTAATCTCATTTTTCACCAAAGGTGTTTTAAATTACTCTCATCTTGTCTCCTTTTCTTATCAGAATGTAAATTAATTGCACTACTGGTTGTAAAACAGCAAAGAGAGTATATCAGTGAACACACCGGTTAGTGAAAAGCTGCCATATCAAGGCAAACTAGCATTGCTATTTTCACTATCACAGTTACTGAAAGAACATCCAGAGAATGGATGTAAACTGACAAATGTTCACTAAACTTATTGTGGAAATCATTTTGATATACATATGTATATATAATACCAAATCATTATGTCTTACATCTTAAATTCCTATAATGTGAGTGTCAGTTATGTACCAATAGAACTGAAATAAAATAAATGTTTGCCCATGTGAAACAACAACTACATCAAACCAGTTTGCTGTTTGCTACAGTCAGGAAGGGCCAAAGCAAAGCAGCCCTAGCAATAGATGAAATGAGCGATAACATTGTTAGCTGTTTTCCAACTTTTGCCAACTAAGGCCTTAGGCATTATTTCTGAAAGGAGAGTTTAAAAGCTGACACTGGATGTCAGGAAAAATGGCAGGCTTTGTGAACATGACAACTGTTAAAGCTGGGCTACCTCGTTCATCTTGCTCACCGATGGTTGGAGTTTTTTGCACTCACTTTGCCTTTCAGGAATATACTAACTATATTGTCATTCCTATCAGGGAAATAGAGCTCTAATATAACTATCAGTGAGAAGTGCTGAAGTTAGAAAAATATACCCTAAAAATTCATTTATTAATCCAGATGGCTTGAGAAGGGTCTTAATCACAATAACAGCATCCAGGCACATCTGGTCTCATAAGCTCTGTTTATCATTTCCCTGACCTCAGTAAAAGCTTTGTGATTTGTTGGTGGCCTTGTATTTCTTACAGTGTTCCAGATGTTTTTCCCGAATCAAGGACAACCACAGGAAATTTGTCTCACACTATAATTTTTAATCATGAATGGGTGTACAATGCTATTGACTCTCATTTCCTCCCAGAAACATCTTGTATATTATCTTTTCATTCATTCCTAAAGTTTGTTGAAATAATATCTCACTTTCACATCACATAGTTTTTACTACAGGGAAGAAAATATACATTTTTTGTTTTTATTTTATCCAGATCTAGCATATTTCCTGTGATATTCTAAATCCTCAATAAATATGTGAAATAAAGGAACAAATGAATGAGTAATTAAATTAATTAAACTTTTATTTCCTGCACAGCGCATGTGAATATTAGAGGAGGACACCCCCATCACATGCCCACCTGACATGCACACATAGCTGGTTTCATGAAAAGACAGGAAAAGGTAAATTATTTCAATAGAAATGTTTAATATTTTTACACATTAATGCTAGATTAAGTAAACATATAGATTGCTTATAAACTAGTGATCAATACAAGGTATTAGAGAATTGTCTATGCTAGGATTCCTTGGAATAACGACCTTAGCTGTGGGATTTACACGCGTTTCTTGACTTTCTAGTTAAACGTTCTGATTACAGTGGCCAAGGTGCCCTGAGACCTCCTGCAGTTTCAGGAATACGCCCTCTTTGTGGACCAGGACCGTCTGTTCAGAACTGCCAAGCCACCAGCACGTTATCAACCCACATTTAAGGCAAGCTGCACTTTTGTTAATGTGAGATTTTGTGGAAACAGAAACGAGACTGTTTTTGTACAATTTGAAACTCATGAGAGAAAAACAGGGATTTATTTTCAAAAATAATACTATCCTTTCTTCTCAGGAGGTTTGTCTTGGTGTTGTTCAAGTAGGAACTGTTTTGGAAATGCTGACAGGATTTCAGCAAAGGCATCCAGTGGGAAACACAGAATATGTTTATTTATCTTGGAAACCACAGGAACATTGCAGAAGGCCAGGACTGGCCTTGCAAAATGTGTTGCTAATATGTACACTATGACTGCTTGGTTTGAACAGGCTCAAGTCATTTCTGTACTGGTAAAGAAAGACAATCTATATCCTGGTATCTTCCAAATTTATGTCCACAACTTGACCCTCTCCCCTGAGCTTGACTGCCAAATCCACAGAGCCTCCTTGATATGTCCATATGGAAATCGAGTAGGCATCTCAAAAGGAACACACCCAAAGTCAAACGGTTCATTTCCATCCCCTACACCTCAACCTCCTTGCCCTCTTTCCCATTTCAAGTCAGTGACTTCATCCTCCCAGTAGCTCAGGTCAGAATTCTTGGAAGAAGCATTTCTCTCTTTACTGTTGCTTTTGCATATCCCACCTGTCCCATTTGCATTCTCAGGCATCCATCCTTGTTCTCTGTATCCTCAAAACACTTCCACACTGTGACCGCTTCTCATCAACTTTTCTGCTGCCATCCAGGTCAAAACCAGTATCATGTTTGGCTTGATTATTGCAAAGACATCCTAAATATCCCTCCTGTGTCTGCCCCTGTCTCTCCACAGTCTATACAGCCAGAAGTATTCTTTCACAGGCAGTTGAATCAAGTCATTTCTCTGCTGAGAATCCTTCAATAGCTTCCTGTTATATTCAGGGGAATTGTTAGTCTTTAAAATGGCCTAAAAAGCCCTGCCAGATTTAGGTTCCCTTTACCTCTCTGTCCTCATGTCATAGTTTGCCTTTCCCTTCTCACTTTACTCTGCTTACATATGCCATCTCTGCTGTTACTGGAATCTTCCTCACATCTTTCTAATTAGAGCTCCTTCTCTGTGTCTTGCTTCCTTCAGCTCTTAAGATCTCTGTTCTTATCTGAATGTCTTTCTCTGACCATCCTATGTAAAATAACAAGCCCCAATCTCTCACATTCCTATTTCCCAGTCCTGCTTTACTTTCTTCCATTTTACTTGTCATGCCTTGAAAGGTCTCCTCCACAATGCTGGTGCCCTCCGCTACGTGAGCTCAAGACACTGTTCACTGCCTTATCTCAGCCACTAAGAAAATGGCAAGCACACACTAGGTCCTTAATAAATATGAATTGAAGAAACAAAATAATCTCTGCTAGTAGATATATCAGGCCTGAACAGAAGGTTTAGATTATTTTGATATTTTGAGTATATTTTTAAATTGATTTGTGTCTCCATGCTTGCTCACAGAGGCCTGGAAGCATTAATTACCACAGTCCTCACAGTTCCTATGTCAATAAGGTGCCAGGCAGAAAGAAAGTCTCCTGAGAGTCAATGGCTAACACATTGCTGGGAGTCGTGTGCTCAGGAGGAATCTCATCCAGTTCTTTTCTAATTATTTTACATTGAGGAAACAAATGGACTTTTTCTTCCTTGAAAACTATTTAACTCCATTTTAAGGTTACTTTACATTCTTGGATGTTTACGTCCGTATTTGATTTTCATAAGTTCAGTGTTTTTCCTCTGTTGAACTTTCTTTGTTTCCCACTGTTATTCATACTTTGTAGTGTGAAATTGACAGTCTGTCGCAGACCTGTGACTCGAAGTCACTGTGACAGATGGTTTGCTAGAACACAGAAACAGATCCACTACAAGAAACGTTTTACTAATAAGTGTGGAAAATGAAAATGAGCAGCAAAGTCAAGAATGAAATGGCTGTAATATCAGTGCAGCAACCTATAATACCTGTGCTGCAGGAGCTCAGAATCTGAAGGGCAATAAAATCTTGTGACGAGTTCTGTGTGCATTAAGGAGGAGTCTTGGGCCAGGCCTCTTGGGAACTTTGGATGGCTGAGAAACTGTTGTATACAGCATTTTTAGTTTACTTGAAGGATTAGGTGTTTGTTTGCATGGAAGATAAGGAAATGAGATTCTGCAGCTGCAATGAACTGTGGAATGAAGGAGTTCCTTGGAACAGCATTATATTATGGAAAAGGAGAAAGGAAAAAAGAAAATAGTCACAACTCAGTAAAATGAATGAACCAGAAGGAAAGTGGAGACCCACAGTATGCCTGATTTATGTGATGAGGGCGACATAACAATTTTCTTTGCCAGATCAAGGTCACCCAAGAGGAATGCATTGAAAGAACATAAGCACTGCGTTCTGGAAAATGTGGGTCACTTGAATATGGTAAAATGACTGGCTTTTATGCGGAAAGGATGACAGCCTAATTAAACATGAGTGGATGTAGGGGGCTTACCCAATCGCAAAGGGTCAGAGGCAGAGTCACATTTTCCAAACTCTTATGCAAACTGCACACAATCAAACAAAAGTATTAATAAAAATAAGTAACTTTTTATAATAATAAAAAACGTTGATGGTTGAATTGTGTCCCTACACAAGATATAGTGCAGATGTGATCCCTAGTACCTGTGAAGGAGATTTTATTTGGAAATAGGGTCTTTGCAGAAGATCGAGTTAAGATGAGGTGCAACTGAATGGAGGGGGGCCTAACCCAGTTTAAGGAGGGTCCTTAGAAGAAGAGGAGAATAAACACAGACATCCAATACAAGAAGAGAGAAATCCATGTGAGTAAAGAGGCAGAGATTAGAACGATAATGCAACAAGCCAAGGATACCTGGAGCCACCGGAAGCCAGGAGAAGCAAGGAAGACTTTTCCCCTAGAGACTTCAGAGGGAGCGTAGCTCTGCCAACACCTCGATTTTGAACTTTATGCCTCTAGAACCGTCTGAGCATAAGTTTCTGTCATTTTAATCCCCCTAGTTTGTGGTACTTTGTTCCAGTAGCCCTAGGAAACTAAAACAGTGGTGGTTTCTCACAGGGGCCAACCAGTGGGAGACAAGAGACAGACATAGTACAACAGGTAATGAGAGGACTCTATTGCTTTGTTTGTCAGTTGTTCGTCAGAGTCTGAATCAAGGAGCGGTAATGTTCTTGGGAGTTTGTTCAAAATACACAATCTCAGACCGCACCACAGTCCTAAGGACCTAATATCCCTTGACATTACTGCAGCTCTAACTATGCAGCCTGGGGAACAGCAGCAAGAGCACCAACATATTTGAGCCTATCTTGTGTGCTGGGCTCTGATGGAATGATCACACCGTGTGTTAACTCACTTAATTCAGACACTGACCTGTAAGAGGTGTGCTATTATTATTCCTGTTTTTCAGACAGGGAAATAAGTCCCAGAAAGGCTAAGTAACTTTCTGAAGTCATGCAAATAACATATGTTGAGTTCTAGGACATGAGCCACATGTATCTTTATTCTAAAAGAAAGTTATAAAGTTATGTGGATACTTCAGAGAGGGGTGTTGAAAGGTCAGGCCCCGCTCTCCTATTGCTCCTGAAACAAAATTAGAAATAGCTTTGCTGCTGGAAAAGGTGTATTACAGGATATGTCTTACAGATAAAAGTCCAAAATGGTCTTCCCATTCTTCTGTTTCCACCCATCCCTCCCGCAGTTGTAAATTAAGCAACATGGTAACTGCAGGCTTTTCCCTAAGAGGAAAGATACAATTTGGAGGAGGCAGGACTAGAGAAGAGAATGCCGGGTTCAAGGTCCAGCTCAGAAAAAAAATCTAGTAACGGCTTAGACCTTGAACTCCTGAATGCCTTCTAATAGAAACTTCCTTTTCACTATGAGGGTGGGATCTCTTGAAATCATAAGAGATAAGGGAAAGAAAGACATTTTATCCCTCCTACTGAATATTCTAGGAAATTGATATTTTGTGACTCAGCAATATTGTGGAAAGAGGATAAATAGTGGCTTCCTCTAATGCTGTCCTTAGCTCTGTGTCTACCATATCTAATTGTAAACCACTGCCTCTGCTCCAGAAGAAGGTAAAGGAGGGTGAGAGGGTGAATACACTGTCCTTTCAGCCAGCCTATCAGAGAAGACTTGCCTAGGCACCCTGAGTCTTTGAACTTACTCTGCTTTGAGTAGCCCCTTTCCCTAAATCTCCTTTTTGAACTCATATGCATTCATCAAAACCCAGCTTCAGCCGTTACCTCCTCAGTGAAGTCCTCTGTATCTCTCTGTGCTTATTTTGTTACTCTTGGCAGAACTGCTCACTCTTCCTCTGAGGCTCTACTGTCACTTACATCCATTCCCATTATAAAATTTATCCTTCCATATTTCTATTATTTGGTTACATGATTGCATCCTTTATTAAATTATGATCATTCTAAGGTCATATTATATTCCTAGTGGCACATGCCTAGTAAATATTTTTGTATGAATAGAAATCCACTCTATATCATGGAAGTCCTATTTAAACTCATTGGGAGTATTTAGAAATTGACACCCAATATGATATCAAGTAGTTATATGTGGCTATTAATTTTAAATTCATTGAAATTAAGTAAAATTTAAAATTCAGTTTTTTAGTTCTATCACATTTCAAGTTCTCCATAGACAGGTGTAGCTAGTGAATACCATACTGATGCAGGACATTTTCAAAATTGAACAATGATATTGAATATTTTCTATTTGTTATGAACAAATTCATCATTTTTGAAATGCACAACACTAATTCTGACAAGTAGGATTACCCATTATTTTATAGCCCTGCATAATATTTCAAAGATGATACTATGAATGTCTAGCGATGTTTCATTGTTAGGCAGAGATACATTTTTTCCCTAAAGTAGCAGAAGGCAGCACATTGAAATGACAGAAAATTTGTCTTCCTTACTTACAAGCTATGTATCTATGGGAAGATTACTTGACCTCTCTGAGGCTCCATTTGCTCATCTGTAAAAGGGAATGAAATAACCACAGCTCACAGGGGTAGTGTAAGAATTAAATGAGATACTGTTTGTACAGTTAAGGCATAGCGTTCAATGAAAAGGCAGTTATTATCTTTATGGCACCTCAAGGCCCCAATCTGTGAACATAATGCTGCAGAACTGCTAAGAACCATGATTACATTCCCTTCATAGTATCACCCTCTCTGGTCATGATAATGCTATGAACTGTATCAACTACTGCAAAAGCAAAGGCCAAGCATAACTGGATCACCACATATCAGGGTTATACTGCTGACTCTATATTTCCTGTGTAGCTCAATTTCATCATCTGTAAAATAGGAATAGGGTTCTTATGAGATTTTTGTGAGACATGGTCCAAAAAAAGTCTAACCTACAAGGTGATAATTTGTACTCGCTGAATAAACTCCAGAAACAAATAACTGTTGTTGTTATTGTTTTCATTTTCCTGCTAGGAGTCATCTCATGTCTTGTTTATTTAATGAATAAATACATGCTAAATCAACAAATAGCCTCTCCCAGTTACTGATACAGTTTGTGAATGACTATCACCAACATGTTCACTTCATGAAAGTCCAGCCAAATTAAACAGCTCATACCACGATTCATACATTTCAAGCAGCAACCAGTAACAAGTAAAATACGACTTTAAATGCAACAGCTTAGAGCCCTATGCTTCCGTTCTCATGATTCTTATAATTATCCAAATATTATTTTTGTTTTCTGCCAAGTTTATGTATAACACATAATTAACTGTCCCTTAATATTGACAATGTAAGTTTTCTGTTTGCACTTTGATTTTTAACCTGATATATTTAAATTAGTAAACTGTTTTAACTGCCTCATTATAAAAATGGCCTCGTGTTTAATGGAAAACCAGATTCAGCTAATCATTTGATGAAGTTTCATCAAATATATATATATATTTGATGAAATATATATATATATTTGTGTGTATACAGACACACACACACATATCACCACCTTTGACCAATGCAAACAAGTCTAAAATCATTGTGGGTCAGGAGAAGTGCCTGGGATATATCACACCTGATGTGAATGCAATGTTTGTCTGGGGTTGGTGGGATTTGCTCAATGATTGTAATTAGAGTGCCTGGCTTAGTTATTCTCCACATACCTTGACCAGATACATTTTCCTCTCCTCTTTGACCTGAGCCAGGAGAAGACTTCATCTGCCTTGGCTCCCTTGATGGTTTTCTTTCCTTTAGGTTTGAACAATGAGTGACAGGATGTGTATTTGAGAAAAGTAGATGTCCTGCTTTGAGTAGTAGTACGTCACCTCTGGGAGAAGACATGTTCTTCCAGGAACAAGGCTCCCTGGGCATGAAAGTTCTCCATAGCAATCCTCTCACGTGGCTCCAGAAACTCACTTTCTTCCCCCGCATTCAGCCATATGGTGGAAATGGCTTGACACCATTGCCAGTCTCTGGGTGTCTCACTGCCCCTTGTTTGATGCAATAAACTCTGTGCCTACCCTGTCACAGTCCCTTCATTAAATTACCTGCATGTGAATTCTCTGGGGGTAAATTCTGTTTTCTACCAGACCCTGCCTTTTTGCAAAAGAAAATGAAAAAGCTGTGTTTCAGGTATTTAGCAGGTATGTAACTATAAGAAAGTTATTTCTACTGACTTCAGTTTAGTTTTCTGCAAAATGGGAGTAATAGTATGTACTCATCGACTCTACAGGATTGTGAGGTTGGTATGCAAAAATCAAATGAATCTCATGACTTCTCTTGGAAAATGTGCTAACATTCTTTTGTGTTCTGAATGAGATAAATTATGAGGTGAGATGTCTGTTTTGCAAACACAAGAGAAGCCATCCTGGGACTGTAATGAAGGAAGGCAGAGCTGAAAGAACTGAAGAGAAACTCAGCTAGAATTCTATCAAGCTGAAACTAAAGGCTCACCTAATAGAAGGACTATTTTGTATTTCCCTTTATAGTTTAAACAAGCTTGGCTTTCTGTATTTACAACTATAAAACATTCAACGTTGTAAAAGAAACAAACTGTCTTCATATGTTTACTTATTAGATGTTGATGGAACAAATACACTTTTCGATAAATATTTACTCTTGGTAATTAATCCCATTCCCAAGGCTTGTTGAATGGTCTGCTTTGATAGTTGTTTCTAAATCCTGAAAAAAACAGTCTGAAATTGAAGGAAGGTTTAGCTAAATGCAGTAAATATCTAATACATCCAGTAATAATAGAAACGTTTAGGTAAGCAGCCTAATTATACTCATGATAGTTTTAAAGCTGATTTAGATCTTAGTAACTATAAAATATCACTTTCCTAAGCCATCAGAAAAAGTCAGTTCTGTGCTTTACCAGCTTCGCATTGAATATAGATAATGTAAATTAAATACACAAATGCGAAAGTACAGGAGCAGAAGAAATATCTAAGAACTTAAAAGAATGTCCGGCTTTTATCAAGAAAGCAATGTCTACTCTTTTCAGAAAATTAATTTTAGGAAAGATTTACAATTATACTTCTATACAATATTACTTTTGAATGTGAACTTGTGAATTTATTTTTTCAAAATAATGACATAAAAATTTTACATAGCCTGTATTGAATTTACATATTCAAATGAGGCTTTTCCAGTAATAATGGGGATTAATACAAAGCTAGAATTTGACTTTTGATTTTAAGCCAAAGGCACTAAACATCCTATGAGTTACAGAAGATTGATGCTTTTTAACTTTGACTTCTCTTGAAAATTGAAAAAGAAAAGCTTTACTAAATTTTGGACATACATATTTTCTCCAAATTTTACATTTAGTGAAATAAGAATATCTGCGATAGCTCAGTTAACATCAACAGAAAGCTTCAAAAAAGAATTCAGGCAAAATATTTTTTTATTGTAGGCAATTATTTAAACTGCATATTTGGCTTTATGCATAATAAGTCATGTGGGAAAAACATCCACATTGCAGTTAGGATTTCAATATCTAGCTTTCATTTTCTTTTTTTCCCCAGCAATGAATTTAATGGGATTTTGCCATTATAAAAATGGGGCTGTCTTGGGAGTTACTTGTAGTTTCCAAGCTGAATGGCAGAGCGCACATAGACGCATCGGAAGGTAGATGGCTGAATCTCCCAGTACTGAACTGGGTTGCTGAAAAGGCTCACTCCTGAATAAGAAGCCTTCTTTGTGTTGTATCCAGGTGGGCAGAAGTCATTAGATCCAACAGCAGAGATGTTGTTGTTATGAAGATAAACAACCTGCAGCATAAAATAATTGAGAATAATTATTTTATTCTGAGTGTACCGAGGCCCCTCATGTAAATACTTTATTCTTTTTAAGTATTTTCAATTTTTCAGTTTAAATACTGTAATACTTCTCAAATCAATTTTTTTTATTTCTCTCTTTCTTTTAAAACTTGCTTTTCCCTTCATTAGTCTCATTATTTTGGTATACAGCATCACAAGCTTTTTGGATTCTCAAGCTAAAAACATTGTCATTATCTTTGTTCCTTCCTTTCTGTCACACTCTCTCCCCAACCAGAGGCAAACCCTGCCACCTCAAACTTCAAAATATGCATATAATCCAGTTCTCTTCCTCATGTCTACTCCTAAATCCTTCTCCAAAGCGACCATTATCTCTTTCTGGATTATTGAAGTTGCACTGATTTTTTTTCTTGCTTCTTCTTTTGCTTTCCTAAAGTCTGTTCTTTATTTCCTTTTTTTAGTTCACAAAACAATTGTTTTAAAAACTAAGCCAAGTTATAACTTCTCTATTTCAACATCCCAGTGGCTTCCCACATCTAGAATAAAACCCAAAGTTCTCCCATTGGCCTCCATATACTACATGATCTGACACCCTTCCGCTCTGACCTCATCTCCCCTTACTGTTCAACAGGACCACCCTGGCTTACTTGCTTCTCCTCTAACGTGCAAAGCATGGTTCCCCCTCAAGTTGGCATACACTGTTTCCTCCACCTGGAAGCATCTCCTCCAAGGTGTCTGCCAGGCTACTGCCTCATGTAATTCATTTTTCCTTAGCAAAAAAGTATCACCCAATTATCCCTTCTGCCATTCTCTGTCCCAAATAAACTTATTTATTCTTCTTTATAGCAATCATCACTATATAGCATATTATATATTCATTTATTTTTGTCTATTTTCCTCCTCTAGAATAAAAATTCCATTAGGAGAAAAACCTCTTCCTGTTTAGTTCATGACTGTATCTCTAGTGTCTACCAGGACAGAGTAGGTGTTCAATAAACATATGTTGAGAGAATAAATGAATAGATTCATAGTTATTTCATAAATTGTGTCCACATGGAATATACTTTCAGGGGCAAAGATAAATAATAGAACTTTCAATAAGCTTATATAAAATAAGGAAGTAATAAATAGTAAAGAAAAACAGGCTATGCAATACTGAAATAAAAATCAACTTAAACTCTAAGAAAATGTATTACAGCAATTGCAATAAATATACCTATAAAGATTTTTAATGTATTCTCTGTTACAAATTATACTCTATAAATGCATTATAGTTCATCAGACTTTTTTTCTGAAATATATTTATGATTGTATATAAGATCATGGTAATTTCTTCATAGATTTCTGTAGGGATACTAAATAGCAGACTCAGAAAAAGGACTTAAGAAATGAGTTTTTTACTTCCTTTATGTAGATGTGAATTCTGAAGAGCAATAAATGACTTGATGATACAACCACACAATCAAGGCTAAAATATAATGATATGTAAGGTGACAGTTTCTAAAACAAGTTATAAAATCTATGAGGTGCTCCCTTGAAATAGTTGACTTGACACACTGTTCAACCTACCAGAACACTCACACTCACTTGGTGGTGAAAAGGGCCTTCTTTAAGAAAGGTTTATAAAGAGAACAGTAGATGTCATACCAAAACAGGAACAAGGGATATCAAAATCGAAACAATAACTGTGAGTATTTTTCTTCTGTGATTCTCAAACTCTGAACATTTCTTGTTGTCATTTACCATTCTTTATTTCCTAGCAGTGATTAGCAAGAAAGGGGAAAGGTGTTTGGTGAGAGTTTATAGCTAATATTGAAGGTAAGAAAAGAAAATATCAAGACATAAAGTAAGTATTAGTCTGTGTAAAAAGGAAAAGGAAATTAGATTCCCAACTCATTCTATGAGGTCAATATTTTCTAATATTAAAGCAAGTAAAAAATTATCACAAGAAAACTATAATCAAATATTTCCTATGAATACAGACAGAAAACATTAACAAACTTTAAGAAAACTGTATCTCACATGTAAAATATTATACATAACAACCAAGACATTTATCTCAGAAACACAAATTGGTTTAATTGATTGTCCAACCCCCTCTTAAAATAGGAAACAAGGCAACGATGTTTAATTTCATCACTTCTATTCAACATTGCACTAGAGATTCTATCCATTGCAATGAAACAAGAAAAAGAAATTAAAAGAATTTAGATAAAAAATAACAACTAAAACTGTCTATTTACAAATGACAATTCCTGAATATAGAATATCCAAAAGAATACACAAAAAACTAATTATAACTAAAAACTATTTCAGCATAGTACTAGGATAGAAGAGCAAGATAAAAAAATTAATTGAATTTCTGTATATCAGAAACAAACAATTCAAAATGAAATTAAGGTAGCAATACATTCACAACAGCATCAAAAAAAAAAAAAAAAAAAAAACCCAAAACTCAAAACACAGAAATGAACTTAATAAAAGAATTGTTAACCTTTGTACTCTAAAATGACAAAACATTGTGAAAAATTGAAGAAGATAAAAGAGATCTACAGGCTTGGATATTATATTTCATGCTTTTTAATTGGAAGACTCAATATTATCAAGATAAAAATTCTCCTCCAATTGATATAAAGTTTCAATACAATCCCTATCAAAATCCTAGCACACTATTTTAGCAGAAATGAAAAAGTTGATCCTAAAATTACATGGAAATGAAAAAAAACAAGAAGAGCCAAAACAATTTTGGAAAACAAGAAGAAAGTTAGAATATCTTCACTCCCAATTTCAAAACATAATCAAAAGCTACAGTAATCAAAAGGTGTAGTATTGGCAATATTCACAAATCAATACGTGTGATTCACCACATAAATAAAATGTAGGATAAAAACCACATGATACTATCATTTGATGCAGAAAAAGCATTTGATAAAATCTACCAGTCATTTATGATAAAAACTCTCAGCAAAGTGGAAATAGAAGGAACATACCTAAACATAACAAAGGCCACATGTGACAATCCCACTGCTAGCATCACACTCAATTGCAAAAACTACAAGTGTTCAAGTTCCCCTTATAATCGGGAACAAGACCACTTTCACCTGTCTTATTCAATATAGTACTGGAAGTCCTATCCACAGCAATCAGACCAGAAGAAATAAAAGGCATCCGAATTGGAAAGGAAGTAGTAAAACTGCCTTTATTCACAGGTAACATGATATTGTACATAGAGAACCCTAAAGATTCCACCCAGAAACTACCAAAACTGATAAATGAATTCAGCAAAGTAGCAGAGTACAAAATTGATATCCAGTAATCAGTTACAGTTTGATATGTCAATAATGAACTAACAGAAAGGGAAATTAAGTAAACAATTGCATTCACAATTGCTTCAAAAAGAATAAAATACCAAGGAATGAACCTAACCAAGGATATAAAAGACCTGCACTTGGTACATTATAAGATACTGAAGAAAGGAATTGAAGAAGATACAAATAAGTGGAAGCACATAACATGTTCATAGATAGGAAGAATTAACATCATTAAAATGTCCATGCTAAGGAAAGCAATGTATAGATTCAATGCAATTCCAATCAAGATTCCAATGTCTTATTTCACAGAACTAGAACAAATACTTCAAAAATATATATGGAACCATAAAAAGCCCCACATAGCAACAGCACTCTTGAGAAAGAACAGAGTAGGAGGAATCATGCTACTTAATATCAAACTATACTCTAAGGCCATATTAATCAAAACAGCATGGTGATGGCCTAAAAACAGACACATAGATCAATGGAACAGAATAGAGAGCTCAGAAATAAACCCACACCTTCATAGTCAATATTTGACAGAGGAAGTAAGCACATACAATGGACTAAAGATAGTTTATTCAATAAATGGTGTTGGGAAAAATGGACAGAAAAATTCAGGAAAATGAAACTAGACCACCTTCTTATACCACACACAAGAATAAATTCAAAGTGGATCAAAGACTTAAATGTTAGACCTGAAACCATAAAAATCCTAGAAGAAAACACAGGCAGAGAAATCTCAGATATTGCTTGTAGCAATTTTTTTATTAGATATATCTCCCCATGCAAGGGAAACAAAATAAAAAATAAACAAATAATACTACATAAAACTAAAAACTGTTTGCACAGCAAAGGAAATCATTAACAAAATAAAAAGACAACCCACAGAATAGGAGATCATATGCACTGATACAGCTAAGAAGTTTTTTAAAAGATTATTTATTTATTTATTTTTAGAGAGAGGGAAGAGAGGGAGAAAGAAAGGGAGAGAAACACCAATGTCTGGTTGCCTCCTGCATACTCCCCACTGGGGACCTGGCCCGCAACCCAGACATGTGCTCCAAATGGGAATCAAACTGGCAACCATTGGTTCACAGGCCCACACTCAATCCACTGAGCTACACCAGCCAGGGCTGATAAGAGTTTAATATCCAAAAATTTATAAAGTACTTACAAAATGAAACACAAAGAAATAAATAAACCAATTAAAAAATGGACAAAGGACCTGAATAGACTCATCTCCAAAAAGAACATACATATGTCCAATAGACATATGAAAAGATGCTCAACATCACTAATCATCAGAGAAATGCAAATTAAAACCACAATGAGATACCATTTCACACTTGTCAGAACAGATATCAACAAATCAATAAACAAGTGCTGGTCAGTATATGGAGAAAGTTTTCCTTCATTATTTTTTCAATTATGTTTTTAATTTCCTGCTCTTCCTCTTCTCCTTCTGGTACCCCTATGATTCAGATGTTGGAATTTTTAAAGTTGTCCCAGAGGTTCCTGAGCATCTTCTTTTTTTTAAAAAAAAGAATCTTGTTTCTTCATTCTGTTCCAGTTGAATGTTTATTTCTTCCTTCTATTCTGAATCATTGATTTGAGTCTCAGTTTCCTTCCCTTCACTGTTGGTTCCCTGAATATTTTTCTTTATTTCACTTTGCATAGCCTTCACTGCTTTCTTTATTTTGCGACCATACTCAATCATTTCTGTGATCATCCTGATTACCAGTGTTTTGAACTCTGCATGTGATAGATTGGCTATCTCCTTGTCACTTAGTTTTTCTTCTGGAGTTTGATCTGTTCTTTTACTTGGGCCATGTTTCTTTGTCTTGGCACAGCTGTTATGCTGTAAGGGGTGGGGCATTAGGTACTACCAATTCATTTTGCTGTGTTGTGGTGCTTTACGTGTGGGAGAGGTCAGAGAGGTGATAATGCCGCTCGCTTGGCTCTTCACCAGCTTTCAGTCACTTCCCTTGTTTCCCACAAGTGGATTGTGCCCTTTCAGGGCTGATTCCTGGGTGGGTGGGCTTGTGCACATTCTGGGACCCTGTGGGCCCCTCCTGCAGACTCTTCTGTGAGACTGGAAGTTTTTCCCCTTGCTGCAACTCCCACAGGTTTTTACAATCAGAGGTTTTGAGGCTTTAGTTTCTCACGCTGGAGCCCTGGGTTGTGCAGTCTGTCTCACTCCCCAGTTGTTTCTCCCAGCTTATCTGCACATGAATGTGGGACCTCTGAGTCCTCCAGCCACCTCCTCACCCACCTGGTTTGCTGCCTTGCTGAGTGTCCTCTCTGCCCCAGGTGTCTGTCTCTGTTCTTCCTACCAATCTGGATGAATGTTTCTTTAACTCCTTGGTTGTTGGACTTCCATCCAGTTCAATTTTCTGGAAGTTCTGATTTATTTTTGTTTTTAAATTGGTTGTTATCCTTCTTTTGGTTGTGTGAGGAACCTACACCTCCATCTTGGCCAGAAGCCCTACATTTATATGAATTGTCCAGAAAAAGCAAATGCATAGGGACAGAAAGAATATTAATGATTCTCTGTATCTGGGGATGAGATTGAGAACTGACTAGAAATTCATAGGAGAATATTCTGAGGGTAATAGAAATGTTCTGAAACTGGATTGTGGTGATGTTGAACAACTCTATTATTTTCCTTAAAATAAGTGAACTATATAATTGTAGAAAAGGAAGAAGGGTAGGTGGAATCCCTTGGTGCCTGAAGAAAGAGGGGTAAAATGAGTACACAAAGAACCAATTAGAGATGGAAAACCAAGAGTGAGGCCCTTCTGAATGTGGGACCTTCTGTGAAAGCCCATGAGATTTACTGATATTCAACAAAGATGCAAACAAATATGTTTCATTTTTTCCTTTGTGATCCACAATGTGAGATGCATTATAAATTGAAGTTTAATATAAAAAATCTGTATATACAAACCAATTTTAAATACTCAATATTACAGGATATTTTATTTTATATTCAGTTTATTCTGGTTCATCCCACCCTACCCCATACCATCCCATTTCATAAATGTTCCTAATGAGCCCATGAAACTGATTTTATAGACTTAATAATGTGTTCAGGTTAACATTTGAAAAAAGCAATCAAGAAGGCAAAAATGATTACTTGAGATCTAGAAATGAAAACCAAACCAAACCAAACAAAAACAAAACAAAATGAAATCTACTACCAACTAAAATCCTAGTAGTAACAATGAAAGCTATTCCTCTAGATTTTCCAAGTGGCCTGGTTTACTTGTGGCTCCAAACCCTGCTTACTCACTTCTCTATCATCACCAAAACCCACTGAAAAAGAATTAGCATAAGAGAGTGAAAATTGCAAATATCAATTTAATTTGGAGTTTTGTCACAACTCAATAAAAACAATTAGAGATTTATCATACTGTTGAAAGCGGAGTAGAAGGGAAACCTATTTTGAACCCCAAGCAGTAAAGTTGAGATTCCAGATTACAAAAAGAGCATGCTTATAAAATGATTTTCCCTGCAACATAGTGTCATTGTCAAGGTAGAGTTTCTGAATCACCATAGTTGAACTAAGTACCTATGTAAATCTCTGAAACAATTTAAACATGGCCTTTCAAAAGCTGAAAGTTTAGATAAAATAAGCAAATATGTAAAATCTATAGAAGAGCAAGATGATATTACTGAATTTTTTTAAAATACACAATTTGAATAACTTGTTTGTTTTAGTTCCTCAAAGTAAAAATGGAAGTCTTATACTGTTATATATAAAAATATTATTACAATTTAAACCAGTAGCATGTTTTACATTTACAGATTTATGGACTGAAAAGCTCTATCACCACAGTGGACCATTGAACCATATCATCTTATCCTTTTGAATACATTATGCCTTTATAATTGATATAAAGTTAATTCTGTCATACTGCTGGATAAACATTCACTTTTGACCTATATGACATCTCCTGAAGCTAATTGTTTAAACTATGATTTTATTCCATATCTATGCATCACAGGTTTTATCATTTCTTCTGTCTAGTATGTATTTATCACACCAATCTGTTACTTGAAACTACCCTGCTTCATAAAAACTATTACATTCTAGAAGCAAGTTAGTTCAAAGCAATAGTCCTAATTTTAAAAATTAATCATTTAAACCTATAAAACTAGAATGACTACTTATATGCAAACATTAAATATTTATCTTTGAAAATGATTTCTAAGGGAGCTTCCTACCTCCTGGCATCCCAGTAAAGAGGATTTGCTCCCTAGAAATTGTTCACAATGGTTAGTGACATTGCATTACCTGGATGTACTTATGTTCTGCCAGCCCAGCAGGCACTTTGGTAAGATTGTTGTTGTTCAAGTGAAGTTCCCTCAAATGAGGAGTGTTGGCCAGAGAGCCATTGTCAACAGCAGTGATGTTGTTGAAACCCAGTCCCAACCTACAGCAGAAAAGAGGAAACAAGCTCATACACCACACCTTAGTACCTTCTTACAGACATGTGATCAACCAAGTCAATGCAAACGGGCATTTTTCATTTTTGCACTTACTCTTCCCTCTACCTACAGTGCTTTTGCAAACTTGCTGAACCTGGACGAAGTCCATTTGTTCTTAAAATTTCAGCCTAGAGTTTACCCTCTTTAAAATCCTTCTGACAGTACTAAATTAAATGGGAATGCTCATACATAGCAAGCATCCTGCTGTCACTCTCTGGTAACTCAAGGGATTATGGTACCTGTGGGTCTCTCCTTGACAACAGTGACTGTCTGGTGGCATATTTGGTACTAACACAGAGCTTGACATAACCAATGAATAGCTGTTGAACTGATTTCTATATATAATGAATGTAGTAGGTTCATTTGGGAAAAAATAAAAAGAATACTATTATTGTTTTGGTTACTTTGGAAACTAAGCAATTGTATGTTTATTGCATAGATATATTTATTGGAAATAAAAGGTATAAGATTCTAATGAGTCAATAAGCTTACCTTCCAGAATGGTCACCATAATTAGTATCTCCCACTACTTTGAAAGAGTGTATGGCCATCTATTACTATCTGAATGTACCAGGTACTGACATCCCTAGTTTCTGACCCTCATCTCTGACCTACATCTCTAGGGATGAGGCAAGAAGATTTTGGAAGAGACCTAGAAAGCTGCAAGTGAGAGAAAGAATCTACTGGGTTTCTTCAAATGCAGTGAAAGAGACTAGGGCATGTTTTATAAGTTTCCGCTTGTCTTTAGCTAGTTCTGACCTTTGAACCCATTTAACATTTAGATTCTGGCTAAATTTTAATCATGACTTGCTATTTGAAATAACTGAAATTAAAGTGTACTAATTTTAGGGAATTAATAGCACAGTTGGTTTATCTTAGCTTTAGATTCTTAACCTAGAAACTTAGCTCAGAATATTTTGGTTTTCCCTTCATCTTAGGCATTTTTATCATTTCTGGACTTCCTTGTTTTTTTTTTAACTTTCAGAATCATGTCTCCTATTTTTTACTACACTTCAAGCCCTACATCTGTTTTGGGCTAACACATTACTTAGAATATAATATTCCTAATGATTTATTCAAGGAAGCTTCAATATTTAAATAATTTATGTATATATTCAAGAACTTAGTATATTCAAGATGTTATCCTAGGCTTGTGAGGCAGATGGCACACGGCTCAAACACCCACAATTCTTTCCATCAAAGAATAGGGAGAGATGATGGTATAATGATACATATTTTGATATATATGATGGTATGTGTGTATGTATAAGAAAAGGGAAGTTTACCTGAAAATATTTTTTTTTTGCAGGGGAACATACACACTTTTCTCCCCCATTGTTCTCAGTCACCAGTTGGAATACGTGCCCTGCAGCAACGATCTGAGATCAGTGGCTCCTTTCCCCTTGTTTTCACAGTTTTGATATTTCAGCACCAAAATACTTCTCCTGTTCCAACGTCAGTAAGGAGCAAGTAGCACAAGATTCTGATGGTTTAATACACAATTTTTTCTGAATTTGACTCCCAAAAGAAATGTGTTTGATAAATTCAAGAGCTAGCAAAGTTTGCTTGGTCAGTGAGGCTCAAGTCTATTTAACCAGAAATCCTCACTACTATTGACCTTTCAAAGTTTACTAGCTCTTTATGCTTCTTTCTATTTAATGCCAAGCATATGATGCTAGTATTAAAGTATAGAATTTCAAGATATCCATATCATTTTCAGTACAGAGGAGTTTTTTTTTTACTAAAGAGGCGCAAATATTATGAATGACCTACGGCATTTAGAATGTTACGCTATTGTTTGTTCTTATCCTCACTGCTCCTCTAAGCAATGGCCTAGCACTAACTGCTGTCCTAAAGACAGTTTACACAAGTAATGCAACTTAGTTTCCAACATTTTTCTGCAGCCAGAGGGACTGAATCAACAAAGAAAGGTGGGTGCTGTATAATACTACTTTGAAAAATATTTTCTACATTAGAAGCTGAAATTAAATAGCTTCAGATAAAGGAGTTCTTATCTGTGACACGCCAGGGTAATGCTCTGTAGCTGTTGCCATGTGCATGTGCTCATCTTCGGCTCTCACCATCCCCAGGGTTAGTGAGAAATACCCACAGAAGTGGGGAGAGATGCATGCTGTACCCATCTGGGAGTAGGTGCTTTTCAAAGATGAACTGAATATTTTGTATTTATTTATCTACCATGAAATTTAGATACAAAGAGAGGAGTGAGCCTATTTGGCATCACAGCATGATCCTCCGTAAAAACATCCAACAGTACTGGCAGGTCAAGAACAAAGTGTTCCTTGAAGACAACTGAAATAGTTTTCCAGAACTCTCCTCTTTTTATTGCTTAACCAGACTGTAAATATAGGAATATTATAGTTAGGCTAGAAAGAAAGACATGAACTGGTGATCATCTATTGGGGGCAGGGAGTGAAGAAGTGTCAGACACTTTAAAAATCTTTTTTTATACTGCATTAAGTATCTAGGGACATTTTAAACTCTTCTGAATAAGAGTTAGAAAATCTAGCCAACCGTTCTAACTCTGTAGTATGGATGGTGCAGGATGCCCAGTATTTCCATATCCCGGTAGCTTTCATTTTAATGCATTTTCAAATTCTGGACACTGTGCTATGATTTGCTCAACTTCTGTTCAATGCAAGTTAGAACATAATGAGCGTACTGATTTAAATACTTTATAATAAGATATACCTGAATCTAATGACACAGGGCATTCCTAAAATAGGAAGTTGACTTGGTAGTTATAGTAAGTATACTATTTCATTAGATTTTTTTAAAGAAATAATTGGGCTAGCTGAAGTCTGAGGTTGTTATAAACAGCAACAAAAAATGTGGTGCAGTCAAAAATCAATCATGTTTCTAATTCTGAGCACGTGGGCACTAATACACCTAGCCATTTTGCTGATAGAATTTTACTGATAGAATTTCATGAAAGATTATTACTTAGCCAAATTATTCAGTCCTTTCAGGCTAGCTGCATCAACTTTGGTAATTTTGTTGCCATCGAGATGCAATTCAGTAAGGGAAGGCGGGAGACCTAGAATATGGATACAAAAAGTTAAGTTAGCAGATAAACATAATTACAGAATGCAGAAGTATGTAATGGTGACATTCGCCACTTTCTAAAAGACAATAGTTCCAAACAATTTGCTCTTCATCTTGTTAATCGGTTTGCTTTTCCTCATTTTCCTTCATCCTATTTATAATCATATATGATCTTGGAAGTAGTACGAGAACTTTTTTACTTTTCTCCTAGATTGAGGTTGACAAAAATATGGATTGTGCTTAACAAATAGACTTTTCCCCCTAGAGATTGTTAGGTTACAATTATAGAACTGCAATGAAATCCTGAATCTCATTAGGTATTTACACTTTTGTTAACAGGCTAACACCATTATCTTTAAAAAGATTTTATTCACTTAATTTTAGAGAGGGAGAGAAACATTAATGTGTGGTTGCTTCCTGAGGACCTGGCCAGCAACCTGGGCATGTGCCTGATAGGAAATTGAACCAGCAACCCCTTGCTTCGCAGGCTGGCACTCAATCCATTGAGCCACCAGCCAGGGCTAACACTGTTATTGACAAAATATAATAACTCTGAAATGAAGAGATTAGCAGTTGAACTATAATACAGAGATCATATATATATAAGTTAACTAGTTATTTGATCATTAAAAATTAACACTGATATACAAGCTTAGTCTTAATCTAACTTTTCCATAAAAATATCAAATGCCTCTCTGCTGCATAGGTGTATGGGAAGAGCTAAAGCTTCTTTGGACTCTTTAATCAAGACTGTTTCTTCATACAAGCTGAGCGCAGAGGCCGATAATCAAGTGATCTGCCACATGTCGAGCACCTAGGGACATCACTTCAGATCCAAAATATCCACTAAACCTCTGGATACTAATTCTTGAGTGGCTAAGATTTCTAAAAATTTAGTAATATAAATAGAAAACTTTAGATATTTTATTTTCATTTCCTTCTGCCATCTGAGGAGGCATTATATTTTAATACAATTTTTTAATCTTCTAAGTGGAGCATATTGTTCCACTTAGAAGAATAGTAACAACTACAAAGAAAACTGCAGATTAGTTACATGTAGAACTAACATCTGCTTAGCAGAAAGTGTTGGTTATTTGTCCATTAAAAACATAACTGGAAAATTACAGGTTATGTTTGGTCTAAAATTTTCATTGTATCCCACTGAATTCTGTCAAGAGTGTCTATTTACCATAAAAGTTTAGTCTATATTTGATTTGAAAGTGACTATTAGTTTCTCTGTGTAGGTGGGAGATGCTAAGGAAAGGGTCTGCTTACTGAATGCCTGTTTTGTGCCAAACACTGAGATTAGCACTTTTCCTAAATTAGCTCATTTAATTATTTCATTATTTAAATTATTTTTATTTATTCCATTTCACAGATGAGGAAACATAGATTCAAAGTTACAAATGTTGTAGGTTATCTAGGTACTAAGTAGTAAGTAGAGAATATAGTAAGTTTCCAGATGGCCAAAAGGAGGTATATATGCATATAAAACAATGAATGCAACTCTAGAAATTTTTTAAATTGTGCATATATAGGGTCTGGCACAAATAGCACCCCTTTTTGTTACAAAATCTTAAGCACGTAATTCTGTAACATCCCAATATCTCACTCAAGCATACCATATAGTATTTTAGGTAAAATGTTCAAATTAAAATATAAATGATTACATCCATATTATTACCCTACCAACCACATTCCAGCAGGTGTGACTTCTCCTGGACCCTCTGTTTGCTCCCCTATCGACATGAAAAGATGTTTCTAAAGTGTAGTGTGCCTAGAACATCAAGCATCATCACATCTGTCATTCTTACCTAGTTTTGAAGTGTCTCCCTTTTGGGTACGTCAGTTTCCCAGAAGGAAAGTTATAGTCAGGAGGAAGATTGTGGACGAAAGCTTTGCATAGGACAGAGGAGTCAAAGTAACAGCAAACGTCATCAGCCTTTGGCACTGCAGCATTTAGCCAAAAAACCTATAGTTACCTTTTCTCCCTCTTCCATTTTAAGACAAAATATATTGACAGCTTACTTTGAGTCAAATATTATGTGTGTGCATTACAAGTCTTACATCTAGTAGTAATCCTCACAAGTACTCGAGGACAGGTGTCATTGATGTGTCCACTTCACAGGTAACAAAACGGAGGTTTTAGAGATGTGGACCAAATAGCCTGAAGTCAAAGAGCAACTAAAAGGCTGAGTAGGCCTCTCACTCAGGTTGGTCTTACTCAAGTGTGAATTAATAATCTCTCCATTTTATTCTACTGCAATAGTAATGGAAGGTAACATGCAGAAATTAAGACTCCTTGAAAATCAGTGGTGTTCAGACAGAAGGGTCCCAGCCTAAGAACGCAGACTTTGACATCAGATATGAACAAATATGCACGGAGTAAGTAAGGCCTTGACACGGAAGCAGAGTGAAATGTCAAACACAGGGGCCCTGACACCAGCCCAGCACATCCCCTGCTCTGCCACTTCCCAGCTCCAAGACTTCAATCACAATTTAAGCCTCATTCTCCTCATTTATAAAACACATCTAATAACGTTACTTACCTAGGATTATTTCCAGATTCATTTAACAATCCATGAAAAGTATTTGACACATGTAACAGAACCCATGAAAGGTATTCGGTACATATGCTGAATTAAATTTAGTTATTATAATTCTAATATTATTGAGTATTTACTAAATAAAAACAAGCTAGAGATGATAAGAGCACCCAGGGTAGAGAAAGGATATAAGAGAGTCTAGAAAACCCGACCACTAGGTGAGAAAATGTATTACTGAGGGATATTTAGGAAGATACATTAAGGAGAGAAAAATCAAAGATTGTTCTTTTAGTGCAAGCCATCGGGCAGCACGAAGCAGTGGAAGGATCTGGACTTTAAATTCCAGCAACTTTACTTCACCTCCTATAGCTCTCTAAGGCAATATATAAAACTTTCTGTATATATATCTCATAAATATACAACATAAACTATATAACATGTAAATAAAAAGATATAAATATATTAAATATATATAATCCCTGCACTGGGGATAAAGAACATCAGTCACTACATGCAACAAGTCAGAGTGTCAATATGATTGTGCTTTATGAATTGGAAATCAATCTCCCTTCTCTATCAATGTATCTCTCTATCTACACCAGTAGTTGCTGTTATGAGTCAAAAATATCCTCCATAGTAAAAAGAAGACTGTGGAGAGGGCAAGGGGTGGTAAGAAACCATTCTGTGGAATACGTACTCTCAAAAGTCAAAATTTTTACGGAAGCACAATAAAGGGTCATTGTTTTCTGTGAGCAAGTAGCTGAATTTTCTACTCAGCCTAAGGAAAGGACATATAAATTGAGAAAGGGCAGATTGAAAGGAAAATTTGAGAATATAGAGGGTTTTTTGTGAGACTGAAGAACCTAAGACAGAGAAAATGGGAAAATTACAAGAACTTATTTTCGGTGATTTGCTACCTTTTCTGACTCACAAAGACTGGCTTATGCGCCTCTCCTGGGTAGCTCTTCATACAATGAGCTCACCCCCAGGACCCAGGATGGTGCCGCGATTACTGTTGAATTGTTGGGCTTTGCTCAGGCAATAAACTCCCTGAAAGCAGGTCGTATATCTTATTCACTGTCCTGTCTCCTGTGTTTGGGACTTTGCCTAAGCAAAATAAATGTTTAAAACATTTTTAATGAGCTACATAAGCTAATAGTAATCCACTACTTATCTCTATGCCAGATATCCCTGTAATTATTTGTTTAATTTTAAAACACCCCAATGAGGTGCTTATTAGTATTCTTTTCACTTCAAAAATAAAGAAATTGATTTTGATAACTTCCAATTAGTGACAATTGGAAACCAAGCAAACAGAATCCAAAACCCACACTCTTTATAAAAAATAACCATTTCTATTTAAATAAGAGTGTGATCACTGTGAATCCTCTTACTCAAAGAGTATTAACTGGAAAATCCTAAAATGTGAAAAAATTCACTAAGCGATTAGGGACTCAAAGAAAAAAATTGGTTCAGTTTCAGCAGTATTTCCATGTATCTATCTCTCTTTTAACAAAGTACCATCAAGGTACTCTAGTTCTTAAAATAACTATGCTTTTATCTTTGTGAAGTTACAATTCTATTATGTGAAATCACTGTGCATTAAGTTACATCTTAGAAGAGACTTTGTAGGCAAAAGAGCTGGGCCATCTCTACAATGAGCTTAGTTGGCCAAGTGGTCAGCCAGGCTTGGTAGAAACACTTCCACGGATAGAGAATTTACTAGAAATGAAGTTGGCTACTTGAGTCATCATTCAGATTTACAAAAAAAAAAAAAAAAAAAAATCCTTTTAAAGTACGAAAGCCCTTGGATTTAGATTTTCAAGCTGCTTTGGAGAATTTGCCATCACCTTGAGGGATGGAGGTGATATTGGTGTCAGCAATGCGGATGTAGGAGAGCTTCTTCATTCCCTGGAAGGCTCCATTATCAATTCCTGAGCTCTTCAGTGGGTTGGTGCCCAGTTCTGCAAATGCAGTAAGTGCAGAGTTTTTAGAAGACAATTTTAGGATATTGCATGTCAGAGTACTATTTATCTCAACAAAGAATTAAACAGAAATTTAGTTCAATAACATCTTTACTGAAAAACAAAAGAGAAATTAAAGCAATGCTCTTCAAAGGGATGGCAAAATGGGGTAATAATGACCCTTAATAAAATGAACAACAAATAATAAAAAATACACAAATGTTTATGGAAGAGTAATAGTAGCAAAAACAACAACAACAAAATTATTTAAGGTATATACACAACTTTGCCCAGAAATCAACAAAATCAAGTATTTGCATATTACACTTATAATGGGACTATTACTTTCCAAAAATACATTAAAATGTTGTTACATAATTTGAATATAACATTTGTAAGCCAATTAGAAAACTCTAATTTTGTCATTCAGAGTGCAAAACATTAGAACGCATTTTTTAAAGCAAATAATTTATAGATGTTCCAGATAAAACTAATTCCTACATGGAAATGTATCCTCAAACATCTCCAATTAAGCCCTACTTAATTACATCCTGCATGTTGGACATGCAGTAGGGTAACTTTAGCTCTAGAGCTTTCTCCATATTCTTAGAACCCCAAGGCCGAGAAATAGAAATGCTGTGGAAAGGCACAAAACCAAAATCCCACTTCTCCTGGCCCTGCTCCTGCCATTCTTCTAGGCTTAAGATATGTAAATTCTAGGTAATTTACCTTCCTGCAGCTAAAGCTCACTTGAAATCTCTTAAGGTGAACCTTGAATCCTGGTCTTAGAGTCATAAGAATATCTGTACCTATGACGATCATCTGGTTCAGGCCATTGAACACAGATTTTCGCACTTTGGTGATCTCGTTCTCATGGGCACGCAGCTCCTGAAGAGTTTTGGGCATTTTCTCTGGCAATTCCTTCAGCTGATTCTTGGACAGATAGAGTCGTTCCAATTTCACCAAAGGTGAAAATGCTCCAGGGCTGATTTTGCTAATTTTGTTGTTGACCAGAATCAATGCCTATGGATAGGGAATAAAATAGCCTTATCTTAATTCCAAAACCTTCCACACGCATAAAAAACGAGTGGGCAGTCTGTTCATTCCATCGATGAAGCTAGCAGAGAAACCCGCAGAGTTATAAGAAATCAGTAAATATCAATCAGGTGTGATTCCTTTAAGAAGTATATGAAGAACTCCACAGAAGGAATAAAAGGGAAGGAAATATAATGAAATATATTTATTTATATCAGGTTGGCCAAAAAGTCCATTTATTTTCTTCCATATAATAAAAGACACAACTTTTTAAAAAATGTCACCAGTAACTTTATTGTTTGGATAGTTTGAATATGTCATGTATCTCCCGCTGTTGGCTTCTAGTGGGTAGAGGCCAGGGGTTCTGCTAAACATCTTCCAGTGCATAAGACAAATGTGCAGCAAAGAATTATTTGGCCAAAACGTCCATAGTACTGAGGAACTTCGCAAATCACATCTAACACATTCAATCAGTGGCCGCACCTTCTCCATACACTGCACAAATCTTTTGTGTGTGTGTGTGTGTGTGTGTGTGTGTGTGTTTCAGTTGTGTTTTTACCTTTCTTAAAGTAATAAAGCATAATATACCAAAAATATTGCATATTTTCTTACATCTTCAGTACTAAAATTACTGTGCAAAAATTCACCAATTTTCATAAGTTTTTTTAAAATGCATGCCGATACGACAGCTGTGACGGTACAATCTGACAGAATTGTAATGGATGAAGTTAATGGCAACTAAGCATTATTAGAGTCATCCTACTGAAAAAATTAAACAAACTTTTTGGCCAACCCAATATATAATATTCCTAACAACTGAAATCGCTGGAGTGACCTGAAACACCTGAAAAGGCATCCATCTGCTCTCTGGTTTTCCTGCCTCTCAGTCCACTGCACTGACTGCTGTCACAGGTCTCACTGCAAGAGGGTAGCACCAGCTGACACTCTCACCAGCAGCGCAAGGTGGGAACATTTTCTTGAAGCCTCAAAAATTTAGACAATCTGTTTCAAAAGTTTTCCAAATTAGTGTTTTATGTTGTAGCATGTTGCTTTACTTTGCTTTTTTTTTTGTTGCTTGAAAGCTTTAAAAAATTTCCGTTCATTTTATTATGATTTACTATAGTTTTTAGAGGGAAGGGTTTGCCTGATCAGAATACTTCTCATTTTTATTAAATTTTGGTAATTGGTTAAGAAAATAAAGATATAGTTAATATGATATTCAGAGCCTAAAAATATTTTCTTCTATTTTCTTGCCCCTTTTACATGATTTAATGAGGCTAAGAATATTATTTTTTTGGCAACTTTTAAAATTTTGTTTTCAGAGTTGTCTTAATATGGGTAATTACTTATCATTCATTACTGCCATTTCTATAGCTATTGCTGAACCTATTTTTGGACCACCTCATTGTCTTCCAATGATCTGTATGTCTACAGAACCACACTAGTCTTATTATTTTAAATCTATTGTCAACTAATCCTAATGAACAGAATAATTTTTATCAAGTTTTTAAAAACTTGCATTTTCAACTGTAGTAACATTTATGTATCTATGAAAATGCAGAGGGACAAAAAGGAAACTAGAGTAACAGAAGAGAGGTAACTTCCAGTCTCGGAAATGCAGGAATAATTTTTAGAGTAACAGCTGGTTAATTAAACCATGTACATCCTCATGTAGTTGACATTATTTAATTAGTTAAGACTTGTTATAAGTAACATGATTTTTATCTAATTCTAAGCTACGTACTGGTAATCAAAGTAAAATCCTAAAAAATTCCAATGAAGAATACAGAAAGTTCATAAAGTCATCAGGGTTTATAAGTCATAGAAAATTTATATTAACAAACAAAATACCCAAGAAATCAGTATAAGCCAGAGCCAGAGGTTCAGAGGACTTGCATCATTAAAAGAAACCCCAAATAGTGGAAAACTAATTTTAAATGCACAGGAGATCCTCAAATTCTGAAATCTTGATATAATTAAATTTATTAAACATGGTTTGAAAATCTATTTTATTCCATGTTAAATGTTAAAAACTATTAATATTGAATCAACTTGAGGATGCATTACCTGCTATTCCAGGTAATAAACTATTACCTCTTTGACTAGTTAATGATGCCAGTGCCTGTGAGTATGTTGTAGTAATAACTGCTGATGATTTTGGGGGTAGTATGACATTTGCCCCCAATTATTCCTTGAGTAAAGTGGGAATAATAAGAGCACATAGAGGGGTTGTTGTGAGGATTAAAAATTACAACAAATAGACTGCTTCTTTCCTAAATGCCTTTCAAATATCATTGTTCATTGAAAGTTTTAGTCCAGTGAAAACCATTTCTGCTTTCAGAATAAAATAGATTTGAAAAATAAAACTGAAAATTTTGGTGAAAATAAGGCAAACTTTTAAGGACTATGTAAATTAAAATATCATCTAAAACAGATTCACACATGAGAAAGTTACTCGTGTATGCACGGTATTGTTAAAGATGGTTGATGTTAGCTCCACACAGAGGGATATGTATTTAAGAAAGCATACTTACACAATAACAGGCAATGGTAAAATGTTGAGATGGGAAAAAAAAAACTGACTAATTACAGTGGCTAATGAGAAAGTCCAGAGTGAAGAAAAAGTCAAAGACAAACTCCAGGTGTACTTCTGGAGACTGCCTCACCTAACATAAAAAAGAAAAACAAGCAGAAATGGATTATCATTAGTTAGCTAAGCGGCTGAGAGAAATGAATTAGAAGTGAAAGTGTTGCTTGGAAATGAGAAGGACCTTGAGTGCCATTTAATCTAAAATTGAAGCACAGACTCAAAAATCAGGACAACCTACTTCTTAGGTAACTAACACAAACAGTGATCAAACCTGGGAGGCAGGGAGAGGTGCTGAAAGATGCAACAGAAGATGCAAAGATGCAAAGATGCAACAGAAACAGGGTGGCAGCAGGAGTAAAAGGCCTTTCACCACCTTCACCCAAGAAAGGGGTAAACGGTACAAAACTTTTGGTTATAAGATAAATAACTATTCTGGATGTATTGTACAACATGATGACTATAGTTAACACTACTGTATGTACGTTTGAAAGTGCTGAGAGAGTAAATCCTAAAATTCCTCATCATAATGGAAAACAATTTAATATCTGAGATGATGAATGTTAACTAATCTCATTGTGGTAATTATTTTTCAATATGTATAAGTCAATTCTTTATGGTATATATCTTAAAATTATACAGTAATTTAGGTAAATTATATTTCAATAAAGTTGAAATAAAAAAATATAGGAACCTGAATTGAAATGTAAAATTTTCTCCAAAACCACTTATATAGAGCTTACACTGTACCAGGATTGTTTTAAGGAATTGTATGGTGACTATCAAATTTATAGGAAATTATTTGCACACATATTCAAGCTAGACAGCTCCTAAGTTTGGATCTCAAGTTTTGGCTCTTACTGGCTCTGTGGCTATGAGCAAGTAACTTGATTTCTCGATGACCAAGTGGCCTCATCTGTATAAAGGGGTTATCAAGAGTGTCTACTTCATAAGAATAGTTATAAGAATTAAGTGAGCTAATATAAGCTTATAAGGTATTAAGAACAGTGCCTAGTATATAGTAATTGCTAAACAAATGTTTTTATAATTCAATCTTTGACAAGTTTATTTTTAACTTAAAAATTCCTTACTAGATTTTAAGCTTCAATTAAAAAATATTGAATATCGACATGCAGTTTTCTATTATTTTATAGAACAAGTATATATTTTTTCTACTACATATAACTACTCATACAACATGTACCACTCATAATGAACCAAAGAGTTGTAAAATGATCAAATTATTGAGGAAAAATAGACATTTTTCTGTTAAGTCCTTTTCACTTTAACCCTCGCTACATTTTCATTTGTCTCCTTCTTTCTCTTTCCAGTGACGCTTTCCTGGTTGAAATGATGATTTTTATTTG
Organism: Glossophaga mutica; assembly: GCA_039655065.1. NCBI lineage: Eukaryota > Metazoa > Chordata > Mammalia > Chiroptera > Phyllostomidae > Glossophaga > Glossophaga mutica. Next base: position 85,838,881 of record CM077304.1, read on the forward strand.
CATAATAACAAGGATAGAAATGATCATGAATGAAAGACTAAGAGAAAAGTAGCAATTTAGCATCCTCTGAATATTTGGAAGCTCTAATAAACTCTCTCTTTCTCATCTTCCAACATGTACTTTGAAGCAGAAAGAGATTGCCAAGAAGATAATTGCCTAAAAACATACTTAGATGGAGATGTGGAAAATAAAGAACACATTATTACAAATGCCAGACTTAATGAGAACATAGAAACTAGATACCTCTTATTTCAGGATATAAGGAGCTTAAACAAATTATTCAGATTATACATAAATGCACAGGAAGTAGGGATTAGGGGAAGAAAATTTTCCTTTCTTAAAAAAGTAGCTTTCTCATGAAAATAAAGTTTTCAAAATGCTTTGGTTTATTGAAACAAATAATATTCCATTTTTAGTATTATTCTTTTTAGCTTATTCCAATGACAGTTTAAACGCTCACTGGCAGACCCTGTTGGTAGTATGGTGGGCACACCCCCAGTGAAGCAATCACAGGAAAGCAGAGCGGGAAGGAGGGGCTGAAGCCCGGAAGCGGCCAGGGGAGATGGACCCTGGGGGCTATGGTTTGAGATCCCTGGCTCAAACCTTATCCTCTACTGTTCTGTAACCTGAATCTTTCACCCAAGCCAGTTTCTATTTATATTTGTCTGCTTCTTATTGTCTTCTAAATTTCCTTCCATCTTGCACAGAAAACCCTCTTCTCTTCAAAATTCTGCTAATATTCTGAGACTTCTTTGCCCCATATTTCCTCAAAACACTAACCGGTAACCTGATGTAAAATGATGTCTGATTTTTCTCTTAGTTGGTGCTCTTAACATTCACTACTGATATCCAGCAATATGCTGCTGGACCCTTCAATAGATTGACTACACAACTTTACAAGTGCTATTATTTTAATTAACCATTCCATGAGAATCTTAAAATCTTCAGAAAAAAAGATGTATGCTTCCCTTTAAAATTGTCCTAATGGATACATGTTTATTGCTCTTCTCATCTTGGCTGTTGGAAAGTTGATTACTACATCTTATTTTCATTATGTGAACTCTGTAGCATATTATGGTCAATTTATTTTACTTTACATTACATTGTTTCCCTTGAACACACATTTATTATTCTAATATACAGCAGCCAGACTATTTTTACATTTATGTTTTACTATGTATTGTTTATTCTTACTATATAACTCCTCAGATTTTTACAATGGCTAAAAGAATAAATGAATATGAAAACAGAGTTTTCTATGTTTATAAACCTTACAAGTGTTTTTCTATGATATTTATCTCCACAAATAAGTAACTGATCACTAGGCAATCCTCTAAATTATTTGAAAATTCTAACTCTTTATATTGTTATTTTTAATGTTGAACAAAAGTCTGCATCTCTGAAACTCCACTCAATTGTCAATAGGACAATTCTGTCATCTTGTAGTTGAAGGAAGAAAATTCAATTTATCTTCTCCAACATGGTCCTTGAAATATATCAGTCATGACCCTTTTGCATGCACTTTAGATACGCACATCTCCATCAGCTCTCCTTCCTATAAGACACGATTTCCATATTCTTTATAGCCATGATGATCATTCTTTGGATGTTCAAAAGTTAATGCCCTTCCTAAAATGTCTTGTCCAGGACCAGACTCAATATTTTAAGAGAGGCTTATCAGAGCAGGATACAGAGGCAACAAGACATTTAGTATTTATTTGGACATTGAAATCTGGCTTAGTAACACTAAATGCACACTGATATTTTTATAGGAAATCACAAGTGAAAAACTGGATCAGATAACAAATTTTATAGGGATTCAGATACCCTATGTGAACAGACAGTTCATTGGCACTTATAGAAGTCTACCTTAGCGAGGCTTAAACCTATTTGATTAGGTTGGTCATTTTTCATTTTCAGTGTGCCTCTCCCAAATGCATTTAGTTATATTCATTCTTTGCCCTTTTTGACCTTTCCCTATGTCCTGGAAAGGTGAGCTCTGGTGACTTCATCACCCATATGCCTTTGTCCTCTGGTCCCCAGTTAGGTTCAACCATAGAGGATACTGGCAGGAAATCAGGAGATGGGACCACAGCTCCCCACCTCTCTCAAGGCTCTGGGACTCCCTAGTTCCTTGAGGCCTTGTGGGCTTGAGTGACTCACAAAACCTTCTTGGTTCTCACACCCCCTTTGTGAAGAGTCACTTTAGTAAAGTCTCCTCTATGAAACCCTTTTGAGAATGCCATCTCTTTTCTGCTGAAATCCTGATTGGTAGACTAGATGTGTTGTTGTATACTAGAATAGAGTTAAGTGAAAATCATAATAATAACACAGATACAAATAAGAATGTAGTATGCATAAACCAAAATACAAAGCCATGTGTGTGTGTATACATTTGAAAATGAAATTATATTTGCTAAATAAAATATAAATATTACCCCCTTTTCTCTTGGTGTCAATCTATAAGCCTTTCCAAAGTAATTTGTACCTCTTAGAATATGAATAAATGAAAACAAAAGAAACAAAGAAAATAGTACTGAAATCAGTCCATTTTGTTTCACTACTGAAGTACAATGTAATTGGCAAGATAAAGACTTTTAGACATGAAACATGAGATTAAGACCTAAAAGTAATTTTAAGAAACAAACACTAAATATATATGCAGTATATGTAAAAATTTGGCTGAGCGTTAGGTGTTAATGACTATGATGATTTGTTTCCCCATCACCTCCTAAGAACTGAATAAAAACTTAGGTGCTTATTTATTACCATATAGTATTCCTGGCCTTACCTAACTTTTGTTTTGAAAAATACTCTGAGTCAAATCTTGTTACAACTAAAAAATTAAAACAAAAAACAAAACCAGAAATTCTTACATGAAGGTTCTTCAGGTCCTTAAAGTCCCCATCTTTGATTTCGGTTATTTTATTGTTTTGCAGGTCCAGCAGTGTAGTGTCAGGGGGAAGATCTTTTGGTACTTTGTCTAGACCTAGCATGGGAATAAAAACAATTTTGAGTCAGTGAGAAGAGACACATTACTACAGAATCACAAAGGATGTGTTTACAAAGAACTTACTCTTGCAATGAAAGTTTTACAAGTAGCATATTTTCTTCTAGGAATTATGTTAGTTGTAGTTTAAAATATCTGCTTTACTTTTTCCAACCAAGTCAAAGGATTTTTTTTTTTTAGCAAACAGAACACATTTTTTATTATGCAATTACTCTTCTTCATAAGAGAAAACTGTATATTTTGTAAAGGGTGTGGCTCAAATAATCAGTACACAATATATTCTATCTCATTCTTGTTTAAAAAGTTATTTGTTTAATAAGTGTTAAGTGCAAGTTATTTGTAAATCTATCCTTTTTCACATAAATATCTTGTCAGTAGAGAAGTGCGTTAGCCAAATCATAAGTTAAAAATCTTTTTGATCAAACTAATACTTTCACAGATCTACATTTAAGATTAACATTATATAAACAGACAACCATGTTATTATATCAACAGTTTGAATATTTATCCAAAATTTTGGGAGTTCTTTCAGTTCTAATTCAATACCAAAATACTATAAACTTTAGTTGATATTTTATGACTGATGGATATGTGGCTAATTAGAATAAAGTGAACTAAGGACCTTCTGGCTTGTCTAAAATCATCAGTGTGAAGCATTTTCTCTGCACATTAATTTTTGGTCTAAATAATTGAATTATGGTTGTAGTTTATAAACATATTGAATAAAAATATTATTTGGTATTAAAACATATTTTTCAATTAGAAGTATAAGGATGAACTGTTTTATTCAAGAGAAATGGCATTTAAAATAAATCATCAGTTTGAATGTTAATGGAGAAAAATACTAAGTTATATATTTGTTTGCCTTTCTTACAGTTTTTTGTTCCATATTGATGAAGGATATTAGTCAAAATTTGAGAATCTACAATATTAGCATAAACTCATGTGATTGTTTCTGCATTTGGAACAAGACAAAAATTGCCCACATCATCATGGAAAATATAATTCAATGTACAGTTTTCAATTTTTAAAAAAGTTGCAACAGGGTAGATAATAACTATAATGTTGGGAAGAAGATATCTTTCCAGTTTTGAATCTTATGTAGGGCATACTGGTAAATCATCATGGTAGCCATATTTTATCTTCATGTCTTCCATGAAAATTACAGAAAATGGACCTGAAATCACCTGCTCTGAAAAAAAGTCTAGTTCCCAATTCACTGATCAACAATCGTTTTAAACATGAATATTGGAATACAGGTGATTCTAAACATGTGTAAATTATATTCCAAGAAATCTCAGAAACAGTTCATGGAGAAGTGACCAGACTGAACTGTTTTCGGTGACAAACAGCAAACCATCAGAGCAGCTAGCCACCCTGGAGGGGGGTTGCTCCACTGTGCTGCGTTATGATCGGTGCTATTTTCAGAAATGTCAGTTTGCTGATTTCATGCAGTTAGGAGTGGTAAACTTCTGCCAAATCTTTGGCTGATAATTACTGTTCTCCAACCAAGAAAAGGCATATTTCCTTTCATGTGAACAGAAGTTACTGCCTACATTTCATCATTACTCCATAGGCATCTTCATCAAAATCTTAACTGGGCATCTGGCCTGCAACCCAGGCGTATGCCCTGACTGGGAATAGAACCGGAGACCCTTTGGTTCACAGGCCAGCGTTCAATCCACTGAGGCACACCAACCAGGGCCTTATATATGTTGTTGGATTTAAATTCTAGTGGTTCTCTTAACATTTGTTCAATGGAAACTACAACGAATTTTCAGATGTGAAAAGGAAAAAAATGCTACATTTGGATAGCTGACAATTTTGATTAGGTTGCCATCCTAGATTTTATAAAAACATGACATGCTTGGGGTAAATAAAATCTTTTTTCTGATGATTTATCATAAAAACATCTTTAGGCTTGTTATTTTTGTAGTTTAGTTCTTAGAAAGTCATTTTTACAATCAAAATCATAATTCTACAAACTTCTCTGAAATTCTAGTTACTTCCTATCTACTTGGGGTATGTTACATATCATTATTCTATTATTAAAACTTTATGTAGCTTTACAGTTTATAAAAATAACAATAAATATGCTATCAATCTCATAGAAATTCAGTGAGATGGGTAAGGCACTATGAGCATTTCATTTTTCCAGATAACTTTCAGAAAGCTTTAATGAATGAACAAGTTCAAGCAGCCAAGGTAACAAAAATTCAGACCAGAAGAAAATTCAGCTGGTTTCCAGCTAAAAGTTTTTTTCTATTCTACCTGTGTGTACCGCAAGAAGAATTGTTCTGACATCAGACTCAATAACATGGCTGCACATTTAAGGGCTAGACAGAGCATCGGGGTGTTAGTTAACTAGCTTGCTTGACAACTATAGGCAGAGTATGATAGGGAAACTATGCCAGTTGTAAATTCTTAGAATGTCACAAAGGGTAGGACCATTAAATATCAACTAGTCTATGATTCCCGAATGCTGATCAAGTAGACTCCATGATGAGGTTCTTATAACGCTATATCAAAATCAGAAAAAAATAAGGACAATCTGGTTAGTTTTAATATAAATTGTGGAACACACACAACAGAGACACATGCACTCGCACTGCCTTGGTTTTAAACATGCCTTCTTAAAAAAAAAAAAAAAAAAAAAAAAAAAAAAAAAAAGGTTCTTTCTTTCTGCTGCATAGAATTCCATTGTGTAATGTACCATAGTTTTTTGATCCATTCATTTACTGATGGGCACCTAAGTTGCTTCCAACACTTAGCTATTGTAAATTGTGCTGTGTAAATTGAACATTGGGGTGCATACGTTCTTTTGGATTGCTGTTTCAGGGTTCTTAGGATATAATCCAAGCAGCGGAATTGCTGGGTCAAAAGGTATATCTATTTTTAGTTTTCTTAGAAAATTCCATACTGCTTTCAATAGTGGTTGACCCTTTGCAACAGCATGGATGGAACTGGAGAGCATCATGCTAAGCGAAATAAGCCAGGCAGTGAAAGACAAATACCATATGATCTCACCTTTAACAGGAACCTAATCAACAAAACAAACAAGCAAGCAAAATATAACCAAAGACACTGAAATTGAGAACAGACTGACAGTCACCAGAGGGGAGAGGGGAGGGAATTTCAGGGGAATAGGGGAAGAGTTTAGAGCAAGTATAAAAAACACATGGACAAAAACTAGGGGGGGTGGAAATGGGAGGGAGATGGGGAGGGCTGGGGCAGTGGGCTGGGATGCGAGTAAAAGACAGAAAACTGTACAAGAACAACAATTAAAATAAAAAAAATTAAAACGGTTCTAATAGCAGATGGCAGATTATTGTTATTTTGTTAGATTTTTTACTTTAATAAAAAATTAACTTGTTCAACATTCCAAAAATCTTTACTTGTCCCAGAAATCAGGAACTTCTAAGCTAGTCCAACAATTTCTTTTTATAAGTAAAAAACCAGAAACTAGATGAAGTTAAATAGCATATCTGAGGCACCTCATAGCTACACTAGACCAAGACTAAGATGTTATGTGTCCTCACTCCAGAACAACCTAATATGCCATTTATGCATATAAATATTCTGAATGTTTTTAAAGATGCTGGTTGGTGATTTCTCTTGAACATACTGTGCTTATTCCTAGCTACTCTTTTTTTTCATATAACTTATGTGTATGGAATATGCTATCCACTCATTTCCTTTTGCTTCAATTCTAACAATCTTTTAAGGCAATACTCATTTTCCTCCCTTGTAATATTCATCCTAGCCAACCCAGATAATGATGACCCCTGCCCTCAAAACTCCTTATGTATAAGCTCCTGATGTAATACTTCATTTTAGGTTTATTTCTTTTCTGAAAGTTCTGGTTAAGCAAGGACAAATTACTATCCTTCATCAGAGCTTTAATCTTACTGCTTTATACACAGGATATAGATTTTTGATTGATTAATTTTCAAATCATAGTCTGCCCTGCTCTCCCATGGTGAACATTTCAAGATACGGCTTCAAAGTCTTTTCTGCTAAGGTTTTGTTTCATTCATCTCTTCACAACTTGCTTTCATGAGAAGTATTAGGGTACAACTAACTATAATAATCATAATTTTCCTTCTGATTCTTGGTTGTCCAAGAACATGTTAGAAATAAATGCTACTATCAAACCTATCATCCCTAGTATCTGTACCTAAAAATTGCTCTCACCTTCTTATGTCTCTGGTATTTTTGTGAACAAACTTTGGTCAGCTGTGTGTCTGAAGAAGACTGCCTTTTCTGTTCCACATGGTGACTGATCCTGTGGTGATAGTTTTGGTTTTTTTTTTTAATTAAAAGATTTTATTTATTTATTTATTTATTTATTTATTTATTTATTTATTTATTTATAGAGAGAGACAAAGGAAGGGAGAAAGTAAGGGAGAGAAACATCAATGTGTGGTTGCCTCTCATGCATACCCTACTGGGGACCTGGTCCACAGCCCAGGCATGTGCCCTGACTGGGAATCGAGCTGTGATCCTTACTTCACAGTCCAGCACTCAATCCTCTTTGAACGACATGTATTTCTCAAATTTCTTGTTGGGGAGGGAGTGATTGTAGCATTTGGAAGGAGAAACAGATCCTTAATTGTGGATTACTATTGTCAAAAACAAACAAACAAACAAACAAATGAAGAAACAATGAATCCTGAATCTGGTTAAGCCTCAAGATGTAAGTCTCAATTTACAAAAAAAATATAAAGGTCAAAGGAACATGCTAAATCTACTAAAAAAATGGATTCAACAAAATCCTAATTTCTTCAACAAATAAACTGCATGGAAAAATGAAGAAATGTTGGTGAAACTGTAGTTTAAAAGAGACATAAGAGCTATTTTAATAAAATAAAATATTTATAACATTTATAAGATTGAAAATCTGTACATTGGATAAATATTTGATAATATTTAAAAATGGGGACATATGTAGTTATGTGAAAATAAAAATGAAGAAAAAATAAAGAAAACAGCAAAATAAAAAAATCATTTTTAGTTTTTGATATGATCTGGTTATTGTGATCATGTTATACGTGAGTTTTAATCTTTCTGAGAATTAACTGATTTATCTGTGGTATAAAATGATATGACATCTGAAATGTGCTTCAAAATAACATGGAGGGAGAAGTCGTGGGGGTTTAGAGGAAAATATTGGTGTTAGTTGATGCTTGGTGAAGCTTGATGGTGGGTGCACAACTGTCTCTTATTTTGTAAATTTTGTGTATTTAAAAATGTTCTCACACCTTTTTATAAGATTGTTATTGGAATTTTAACTTTGGTTGATACTTAAGAAATACTGGGAAAGTTGCTTAAACTCTCTATGCCTTAATTTTCCTGCATCTTTCACAGAATTTTTCTGAGAACTTAATAAACAGTTCTACAAAATAATTCCTCACCACAGTGCATTGCAGGGTCCCAATTATTGGTACCTATAATTATCTTCGATAAGGAGATGATACCCTGCTGATTACTAGTCTGTATGTCTGTAACAAGTGTTTTTTTTTTTTTTTCTCTCTGCACAATACAATTATAATGCATATTATCTGGAAGTTGAAATGTCTTTTGAAGGTATGTCACACACAGATTTTTTATCTAAAGGTCTTGATACTGGGTGTCAAGTTTTTGTTGTCAGTCAGTTGATTGTCTTGCTGTATTCATCATTGTTCTCATGAAGTTTAGAGCCTTTGGTGAGCTTATCTACCAAGCTCCATTTTTGGATGGTAATCCCTCAGTTTAACAAGCCTATGCTCCCAACTAGTAATGAGATCTCCTAAAAATTGTTCATGGTCAATATAATCCTATTTTAATGGTAGCAAATCCTCTATTCTCTTGGAAATCTGTAAAGTATTAGTCTTTATTTATATTAGGGTATTCTTTATTTTTTGTCAAGAAATGTATATAATCTAAGTGACTGTGTAGATAATTGCTTTTTTTCCAAGATGATACTAATCGTATCTCCCACCCAATATGCTCTTACTCAATACAAACTTGCCCCACACCCATCAAGAAATGGAGTCAAATTCGCCTCCTTCAAGTCTGGCCTGGCCTCCTAATGATTCTATGAACTGATGTGGTGGAAGTAACACAGCATGACTTTTGACGTTAGCTCAGAAACAGTTGTCCAGCTGATATCCATCCCTCCGGGATGCTTGCTCTGGGGGCAGCCAGAGGCTATGTAAGAAAGAATTCTGTCTATGCTGAGATCACCACACTAGAGACGCCACCTGAGGCACTCCAGATGACAGAAAGCAGAGCTCTTAGGCAACAGCAGCACCAGCTGCCAGTCATGAGATTGAGCTGTTTTTCCTGGGGATCTAGTTTAGGCTAGAAACCCCACAGCGATGGCCACAGCCAATGCCTGGCTACAGATGCATGAGAGAGAGACCTCAAGTGAGAACAGCCATTTTGAGCACTGCTCAATACTCCTGTACCTAAAATCATAATTAAAATTATATTTTTAAGTTGCCAAGTTTTGAGGAGACCTTTATTCATCAATAGTAAAAGGAACAGAGTGGTTACCTAAATTTAATTATTTTTCAGTGAGCATACTTTAACATAATCCTACATTTTCCATTAAAATACAGTTATTTCTAAGGCTTTTCTGAATTATTTATTTGCTCTCCCAAATTCTGTAAAAGGAACTTTATCATCTTTAAAATAGGGTTATTTATTAAATAAAAGTCTACTTAAGATGTTAGTAGAAAATCATTTCTGAAACAAAGGCTTACTGGTAAAAATAATTTTATCATTTTCTCTAGTCACCCCAGTGAAAACCAGCGTTGCTCTGTTAGCCAGTGTCAGCAATCTGCTAAACACCATGCTGGACAAAGTCCAGGCTGCCCCCTAACATGCTTTTTCTCCTTCTGACTTGTGGCAGCGGTCCAAAATCCTCTATTTATCCTTATCGATTTCCAACAGTCTTTTTGTAATTCTGTTTTCAATTTAATAATTAGGATAATGATGATACATTTCAGTTTTTGGCGTATAACCAGAACAATATGTAGACGTCCAGCCCCATCAAAATATCTTTCTGCTCAAGGCATACGCGTTTCCCTGTTTCCCTCTTAAAAATGGCAATTTGACTGTAATGGTAGTCAGCCCACGTTTGAGAAATAGAAGATTCCCTGTTCAATTGGATTGTTTTTCCAAATAAACTCAAGGAAACTGTAAGCTTCTGTGTAAAGTCATTCTCAAAGAAAATAAGAAATGGTGAACCACAGCTCCATGATGATTAATTCCCAGTCACACCTGATCCCTCCTATTTCCAGCTTCACAGAATCAAGAATATTGTAGAATTATGCACTCATCCATAGACTAAGTCTACATTTGTTCATTTATTCATTTTCCAAGTGTTCATTAATGTATGACAGCCTACCAAGCATAAGGCAGTGAGTTCAGTAGAGGGTCTACAAAGCTAAATTATTGCCATGCTTCCCTTCTGGTAAGGAAAAGAGATGTTTAAACAGGAAATACAAAGATAGTGAATAATAATTATTATTTTGATAATAATTATATCATTGATTGCTAAAGAATAATCAAAACAAGTGTGTATTACAATGAAGACACAGAAGTTGACAAGCTCAGAAGTTGCCTCAAAACAACCCACAGTCGAAGTTAAGGGTTAACTTTATCTTGAATATTTCAGTGTAACTGCTACAAGGCTTCCTCCTTTTATTAAGACTGAAGTGCAAACTGGTTTAATTCTTCCTTACCCTTGTTTTCAAGAAAACATATAATCTTGCTACTTTTTTTGAAGAAGAAAAGTTAAAATTAAAAGGTCTCTGCATTTCCTCTTTTAACCAGAGAATTGAATTCTGGCTAACCCAGAGGAGAAGGCACCACAGCTGCAGTCTAACACAGCTTGATCCCACACAGCTGCCTCTCTCCCCTCCTGGGACTGAGAAACTAAGGAAGTATCAGTTCTCAGTCAGGTCAAGGAGATGGAAGCTTCCTCTGGTTCTAACTCCTCTCTTCTTTCTCCCACCAGTCTTTAACCCTGTGAGTCAGGGGCCTTGGTTACCTGGGTTACTCCTGAGCATTTCTCTTGCTTCATGTGAAGATCTGTCATACTTTGCCTCTATCCAACACTAATTTCGGGAACCCACTAGGCATGCTCTGTGCACAGTATCTTTCCTATACTACATCTTGGAGTGGACCCTTTTGATGCATCTAAACTCCTAAGGAGATTCACCCCACATTCTTGCTGCTACGGGGCTAGAGATCAGCTTGAAAGCAACTGAGCTTCCAGCATTCTCTCTACTCCTTTACAAAAGAGCCCTAATTATTCTACTGGGTTGATGTCATGGAAGTCTTATAGTCCATTTACCTCATATGCAAGCTTTGCTCCTGGTACATTAATTTTCCCAGACAAGAGACAAGATGTACTATAATATGTCCCAAGCTGAGAAAATGATTAAAGAGAAGAAAACTAACTTTTTGCAACTTAAATGGTTATACATTTTCCCCTGAGGTTTTTTTTTTTATTATTAAAATACCTTTTGCAGTATGAGGTACATTGTAAGAACAGTATTTATTTATTATGATTTCACATGGCAAAATAAAACCTTCCATCTTCTGACATCATTTCTACAGAGCTAAGTATGTGGATGTGAATCCTTTATGATTATAAAATAGCTTGGTGCTTCATTGTTCTTCACTCAACCAAGTCCATTTTGTTCAATGGAATAGTGTTTGGAGGACACTGATTTGTTGAGTAATTGCACAATTTACTAGCTCATCTACTTACATTGGAGGTGATGTGGCCTTCTGTAGGGCAAAGGGGAAAGAAAATGCAATTTTATACCCAACTTGACAAGACATACGCTTATTAAAGATTCTCAATTTTAAAGAAAAATAAATGAATGTATCAGAAATAACCTCATATTATTAGCCAACATTACCTGAAATGGTAAACTGAATGTAACAGTTTTTATGGTAAACATTTTTTATTCTTACCTAATGAAGATATAACCCCATTTATCAAATGAGAAAACAGATTTTGAAAGTTTCAAAGCCAAAGGTAGTAAAATGGTAAAGCAGGACTTGAGTTCATAGTTGTTGAATTGCGTAACCCAAGTTCTTTACATTATTAAATAATTTAAAAAGATATTTCAGTTCTTTTGAATCTTCTTTCTAAGAAATGTATCAATAACTATTCCTTTAAATTGGATGAATTTAAATGGATGAATTTAAATTCATTGGATGAATTTAAAAATACAATGCTTACACTTATTTCATCTGTCAGAGCTGCTCTGCCCTTTATCCATACAATGAAAATCATAACCAAATAATGCCATTGGACAGCTGATTCAAAGATTAGTGGCTAATTCAAAGAGCACACAAGTAAGGGGGACTGTCCTTCTTCAAAACACTAATTACATGAAATAGAGCATCTAGTCACAGGATCAACGTTAGGGCATTTGGGCATTTTCAAAAGATTGGATAAGAATGAGTTGCATTGTGAGTTTATTATTTTAAAATAATCCACGGATTTCTGAATTTTCTGTTCCTACATTTATTTTTATATGATTATTTTTTATAAATGCTATAATTAGGAGTGAATTGTTTTATGTTTTAACAGGATAGTAAAGAAAGAAGATATAGACCTCATACAACTCTGGCTCAAATTATAAGCTAAATTGCAACAGTTTTAGCCAAACCAATCTGGCCCATGTCTATGGAGAATTAATCACTTCCTCCCACAGGTTAAGATATGTTTACTTTCTCAATATGCCATGCTCTATGAAAACATAATATATTGCAATTCTTATAAATTATAACTAGAAACCCAAACAGTAAGTATATCTTCCTGAAGGTCTCAAATTCAGTTCTATTGTCACAATTTTTACTTCTTAGCCTTAAAAGAAAGGTTTTAAAAAGCTAATGTTTAACTTTGTCAGAAATATCTCAGTGGCAAATATAGTCAAACATTTTCATTAACAATTTTTATATTAAACATTGTTTAGACAAATTGACAAAGGGCTTTGTCCTTTAACACTGTAGCTTCTCTCTGCTAATTAAAAGCTCTGCCAAGAATAACCCTGAAGAAAACATTAGCCTTTGATACAGATAAGCATTTACAATTCTTATCCCAATGTGCTCAGCAGTTTTTTCTTTATTATAATACAAACTTCTTGTTCAGATCACTAGAGAACTTAAAACTGAATTGCCTTTAGTATGAATGAATTTGCCCACTTCTTCTTCCTTCCTGTCTTTCTACTTTTACTCCATGTAATCATCACAGAGAAAAAACATTTTGAGCCTCTACTCTGAATCAGGTACCTCAGACGTATAATGAGCTTTCTAAGACTGACTGTGATTTTTTTTTCTGAAGATAAATATATCAAAGCTCTGAACAGCTGGCCAAAATTGTAAAATGATCAAGAGTTAGATAGTAGTTAAAAATGTGAATTGAGTGTTTTTGTAAAGGCAAGTAGATGTGGATTGCTCTTTCTTTTAAGAAATGTATTTTCTTCACTTTGTAAGTTATGTACAATAAATGCCTTACCAGTATGTTGTATACCTAAAACTAACGTAATATTGAATGTCAATTGTAATTGAAAAATAAAAACAATTTTTTAAAATAAATGTACTTGCTGTCTTAGGAATATCTGACCAACACTTCTGATAACATATTTAAATATTTAGATATGCATCTGTGAAGTAATAAAGACTAGAATTAACTTGGATGAGCCCATTGCTCATTGGAACTCAGTTTTCTTGGTTAAATATGGTTCTCCAGGACAGATCACTATTACAGTTTTTGCTAATTCTTTTTTTGTGAGTCAGTAAAACCATGTATAGTATAGGAATGAGCCCTGGCTGGTGTGGCTCAGTGGATTGAGTGCGAACCTGAAAACTGAAGGGTTGCTGGTTAGATTCCCAGTCAGGGCACATGCCTGGCTTGTGGACCAGGACCCCAGTGTATGAGAGGCAACTGATCGATGTATCTCTCTCCCTCTCTTACACTTTCTCTAAAAATAAATAAATAAAATCCTTTCTAAAAGCTAAAAGAATAATGCACACTCTGGGCCCCTAGAAATAAGACAATAATGCCTTGGCTGGTGTTTCTCAGTGGACTGAGTGCTGGCCAAATATAACATAGAAAGCATTTTCATCTAAAAATAAGAAAATAAACAAAAAAACAACAGCAACAAAACTGTCATGAGACACCCAAGTCAATGAACCTTGATGTTTCTTTCGGAAACTACACTTTTCTGTACAGTTTTGCCCAGTAGGCATGGGCCTTTTTCATGATAGACAATTGGACAATTCTTCTAATGATTTCATCAGAGCCAAGCTTTGTGGACCATTTACCATGCAAACAGTAAAACTATTTGTGGAAAAATAAAATTAAGTGAAATGACTGGACAAGTCTTCGTTTTTCAAAAATATTAGCCTTTCATCGTTGATAATATGTGGTGGGAGTAATAATGAAGTCTTTTAACCTTGTTCGGAGGCAAAGTGAAATTTAAGTTGCATCACCTTTCTTCAGAACTCAGCCATTTTAGTAATATCAGAAAAAATTTACCACCAGTATATCCATCAAATGATGATCCTTTTGTTCAGATAGTTCCAACCTCATTGTTTTTTCTGCCTAAACCCATAATGCACATAATCTCTAGATGCTTATAGAAGTTTCTTTTGAATTGATAGCAATCTAATCTCCCTGGTAACAATTACACAAGTCAAAAACAAAACAAAACAAAAAAACCCCAAAAAACTCACCACCAGTAGAGTACCAGACTCACACGAACAGAAACCATACATGTCTTTCTCATTCCTTTCTCCCCAGGGCCTAGAAAAGATCTGACCCATTGTGGGTTCTCAATATATTTAAGGAATGAATGAATGAATCTAGTGGAATTATCTTATAGTCTTTTTACAACCTTTCTATATGCTTTTTGTACATTTATTTGGGTTTCAAAAAACTATGCAATGCATGTCAATATAGAAGAAGCTAGTTGGGTTTTCAGTTATTATTTAACATGTTTTATATTTTCCTGGGTCTCTGTATTTAATTTATCTCAACCATAGAAGTTAGTGGCATTTTTTCCCTGCAAAATCCTGCTAGAAAGCATTTTTTGAATATAGAGTTTCTGAAAAATGTCCCACTATGCAATGGGTTTCTTCCACAAGGAAATACACCATGGTAGAATCATTCATTAGGACATTTTTCATTTTCCTTTCCAATAACAAAACGTACCAAAAAAAAAAGAAGACAATGAATCAGCTGCCATGTAAACTAAATTCATTCCCTTTTGGTCCATGAGCTGGGACTTCTAAACTTCTAGAGATTTATCTTCAGAGTGTGTTACTCTTGAAATTCCCAGGCCACGTTTTTCTTGAAAGATGATAAATCAAATTGTATTTACAATGTTGGGCTTGATATATGTGCTCTGTGATTATATTGAACATTTACGCCATGGCTTAGAAAGAGTTAGTGTGAAACTTTCTAAAGAATATAAACAGCTAGAATACAAAATATCAGCAATGAAGGCAAAGATAAGACCCAGAGATTAAGGGAGTATTTTGGTATTTGAAAGATAATTTTTTATTTTCAAAGTTTACTTGTTTTGCTTCCAATAACTCTGCATGCCTTACAGTGTAGTAACCTTTGAACTCTGTTGTCTGGACTAAGCCAAGAATAGGGAAATTGCCCAGGTTTTTTTTTACTATCTAAGGTTTCATTTAAAAAAATCATCAAATTAAAATAAAGTATCATTCTGGAATCACAGAATATAAGATGTTGTTTTGTTTAAATTTTTACTTTATAGAAGGGGGCCATGAGGCTGCAAAAAAGATTTTTTTAAGTGATTTGTCCAAGATAGCAAAGTGATGGAACTGTGACTTACAGAAAAGGAAAAAGAAAAAAGTCTCTTAACCTTTAAGCTATTTCTTTCTATCCTACTTTGCTTCCTTTACTTCTCATTAGGTGGCACTGTCTCTCACATTTGGAAATGCAAAGATTAAAACTGAAAGTGCTAACCTCCCAGGGAAGCCATTACCAGAATACAGCAAAGAAGGTAGGCAAAAAGAGCCTGCACTCCACTCACCCAAATCAGAACACTGGACAACTCGAAGGTGGCACTGGCAGCGGAAGGGACACACTGGTCCCATGGGCTCTAAGAGCTCAGGGCCATCAGGAAAGTGATCATCCAAGCCTGCACCAGAAGCCTCATCTGCTGGCAAGAGCTCAGAAAAGTCAAATATGCTTCGCTGTTGAAACGGTCCAGCCCAGGAAACTTGAGCAAGCAAGAGGAAGATGAGAGTTGCCTTCATGATTTATTTCATGTATGTTCACAACCGAGGAACCTAGGAAACAAACAAAAGGTTTAGAACAGTGGTGTTGCCTAGTTTGCAACACCTCACAGCAGAGCAGAGGAGCACAGAGAAAAGTTACATGTATATAAGTTAAACTATATACATACAATTTATTGTTAGGAAGCAGAGCATTAGAAATGCATTTAAAAGGTAATAAGGTACATTATAGACTAATTTTCATGTCTATTTATTTATGAAGTAAATTTGAATATTATTTAAATCTGCTTTTTTTGAATGTTGGGTCTGAATTAAGACAACATATATATTCACACCATTTACAAAATTGTTATGGATAAATCATGTTGAAATTCTCAGTGCTCACTCAACACAAGCCATGCCACAGTCAAATAAGTTTTGTCTATACACTTAAGAGATCTCTGATTCCTGCTTCAGAAATATCTCTGGAAGCTGATCTCATCTCTGCATCCTATTGTATTTATCTTGGTCCAGGCCCTTCTCATCTCCTGAAACTATGGTAAAAGCTACCAAATGTTATCTGCCTTCAATATTCTCTTTACACCAGGCCATATTGCACTCTGCTGCTCAAGTCATCTTCTAAAAATTCAATTTAATTATATTCCTCTTCTACTGGAAACCCTTTGGGAACCTCCATGGCTTGCCAATAAGGTCTACGTCCCCTGTGGTGCATGTAAGGCCATTCATAATTTGGTACCTGCTAATATTCTAGCCACATTTCTCTCCATTTGCTCTTCACTCCCAGTTCCCACCTCAACCCTGACCCTCAAAGCTAATTGCTACTTGAAGTACCTACCTTGTAAGAGTGTTGTAAAGATTGAATGAGATAATGGGCTTCCCCTGTGTTTACCCTGGCTAGTCCAGTCAGGATGCTGCTTTCTCCCTCTTCTGTGCTCCCAAAGCTTGTTGCTGTTTCTTCTTTTAAAGAACTTACCACATTTTATTGTAATTTGTTTTGCGTGCTTGGTCTACTCAGGAACCCCCCTCTAGAAGATGCACTCCTTCAGGGCGTGCCTTATTATTCTTTGTTTTCTACCCAGCCTTGCACAACATTTTGCACATAAATGACTCAATTGACCATCAGTTTATTAACATGAGTTATTCAATGTGTGCTAAGCAAGCAGTCTGATTTTTTAAACACAAATTATATTTTTTCAATATCAAATTTCTAGCATAAGAAAGATATTGAATTGAATACCTTAACTTGGTATAAGCAAGACTGACATAAAAAATTTCTGTTGGATAGTGTCTCACACTGATCATTTCAAATAAATCAATAAACACATATGGAAAACCCTAACCGATTTTTATATAATATACAGGATTTCATTTTATCTATAGGACTACCAGTAAACAAACAAAAAGTATGCTTTTGACAAATCCATACAATATAATATCAACTCATTCATTAAGCACTTATATACATGTATGTTGCTAAATTGGTGTTTAGTTGGTTGAAGTCAATTTTATAAATTGACTAATGAAATCTTACTAAATCGGAGTAACAAAACATTAGTTGATCATGTAGAGAGCAAGGAGTCTATTTCTCAATAGATACATTAAAAACCACATTGAAACTGTTTTGAGTATTCCCCAAACATACTGCACATATTATCTTTAGTCTCATCATCCCTATTTTGAATTTTACATGTATAAGAATCCAAATTAAAGCTGCACATTTATATATAGAATTAAATAATTGGTTGAAGTCATTATCCCATTGTAGCATAAACAAACAAACAAACAAACAAATCTTTGTATGCCCTAACCCTAATGTATCTTCAGGAAATGTTTGCCTAGATCCACTAGAGAGGCAATAAATATTTTTCAATTTTTATACTTTTATTTCTTAGTTTATATTTATTCCTGAAGTATATGTAATGCTGCACATATAAAATATGGGCTTGCAGAGTTTCTTTTAAAAATACTACTAAGATTGTTATTCATTTTGCCCCTTTAAGTCCAGGATCAGGTTTTCCCCAGGAGCCCTTTCCCACTCAGTTGCTGCATGGCCTCTTAACGTAGACTCTATTGTTTTGGCAGCGTTCCCTTGGACTGGATCTAAGGGAAGGGTTTTGTGTCTGTTTCATATTAAAATGCAAAGTTTATGGTTTACCGCAAGTCTGCTAGTCTTGCATATTTAATGTCTCACAATTTTAGAAGAAAAATGTAGCAAAGTAATTGCAGATTTAATAAATAGCAACTAGAATTAACGCAGATGTCACTTTTTGATCTTTTTTCCAGAACACAAAGTGCCTGGTTGTTTCACAAACCCACAAAAGGAAATGTTGAACTATAAGTTCAAGGAAATATTATCATTTATACTTATTTACTCTTGTTAAAATGGTGCAAGTTCTCTATACAAAATTCTTTTTAGTTGAAGATGAATGCAAACAGTCAGCTTATAGGTGCCATTTCCTCAGAGCGTGCACGTGTGTGTGTGTGTGTGTGTGTGTGTGTGTGCGTGCGCATTTTAACCCTGATGGTCCTGGGGAATAAATATTAACATGTCCAGGAACTTTATACAAATTCCTCCACAAACTTCTTTTAAATTGGTGCCATAATACTTGAAGACTCAGCATCTGAAAACAATTAATGTGGGCAGTTGATAATAATGATTTCTTTAATCATCTCCTTCCTTCCTGAAGAAATAAAAAAAATAAACAAAAAGCAACAGCTGCCCATGTAGAAACCAGGCAGCCTATTACTGAGATCATGGTTTGTTTTTTTTAAATTTCATTAAACTGTTTTAAGTACTCTTAAATGTACGACTCTTTCTTAAATGCTAATTACTAAGAATAATGTCCCTACTTCACTAAAGCATCTTGCCACAGTTTATAAGTATTTTAGCAAAGATAACAATCTTTGGTTCCTTAAACTACTTCAGGCCAGTAAATTAATTTTTTAATTCAGATCAACATTTGTGTGATGTCATTTCTGACTTTGGAGTGACTTTCAAAGCCAAAATTTAACCCTCAGGAGACAAATTTTGCAGAGCAAAATTAAAATACCCCAGCCCTAGGTGAATTTTAAAAACCTCAATAATAAAAGAAATAATTTTAAAATAAACAATACAACTTTATTTATCCATAAATAAGAGCTACTAGAGGAGGCATTTGGGTTTTTTTTTTTTTTTTTTTGGTCAAAATAACAATTGGAAGGAAAAGCCACAGGTATTTACATCACCAGGAACCCACTGAACAAGTGGGTGTCATGTCCCTCTGTTTTGCAATTAGAAAGAAAAATAACCTACACCCTCATCTCATAGGGAAGGTATCGTATAAAAATTTCCATTTGTATTGAAAATACTGACAGGGTAACTTCTTTACATTTAAGGAATTATGTAGCTAAATCTGATATTTTAGTTAGGTCTTTAATCATCAGCATAATTGTTTTCAATGTTTATTTTCACCTCTCTCGCGATAATTTTTATCTTTTCCAGGTTGTAGAACTGTACCCTAGACTTCTACAACTAATGACAAGGGTTCACTTCTCTTAGGTTTTAAAAGTTCTTAAAATATTCAAGAAGTCAGGAAGGAAGTACATCCTTAACTATGTAATGCAATATAATGAAACAATGAATAATATGCTAGCCTAGAATACTTTTCTACAAATACATTGTAAAGAGCTAAACATTCCATCAGTACAAATACAAATATATAAACATAGATAGTCATGTTGTTAGGTAATAGATTTTAATAAGCATTTTTTTTCTGTAAGCACAGAGAGAAAGAACTAAAACAATGCATTTAATCAATTTCTCCAAATATTTAACTTCCATTTTCAACAATACTTTTTTAAAATGCTGCATAAAGATTTTTAAAAGTTTACCACAGTTACTTTTTTCTTTTCTTTTTCTTACCAAATAATCTCTCAACTTGATCAAAGTTTTATTAGTTTGTAGCAGAGTTCAGGACAATTATTGAAAACCGTACCTTTTAATCCAGGGATTTGCCACAGGAGCCCTCAAAGCTGAGATGTAATTACACTAAATATTCAGCCCAAGCAAAAGAGTTCGCAGGTGTGGAAAGAAGGAGGGGGTAGGTGCTGCTCTGTGCCTGTCACTAGGTTGAAAATCTCCTGCTTCTACTCCATAGCCCAGATAAAAAATAAGGTTTCCCTCAATGAACACTACCCGGCTGACACCCACATTAGATCATATGGTAATGATATGTCTCTTGTATTGTAGCCAGAATCTTTATTGGCCTTTTTTTTCCTCCTCATTTACTTTATTCCTTTTACATCTGCTTAAAATTCTAAACTGCTTAAGATTCTAATGTAGTATAGTGAAGGAACTTGACTTAAAATTTGCTTTATTGTGTCGATTCATTTCCCAAAATATTGTAACTAAAGGGTTTGTTTCCCCACCCCCATCCCGCTCCACTACCCACCCTTTCTAGTCTTGTTTACAAGGAACATTTATTATACTTCTGAAAGGACAGTTTTTCTTGCTTTCAGGATGTGTAAGTCCAGCAAATGGAATGCAATGAATCTTGTAGCTATTTTAAATTCGGTCTGTGAAAATAAATGAGTAACCTTATATGAAAATACTAATTCGGATACTTGCCTTAGGCTGTTGGTGCAAATTCAAGTACTATGCTGTGGAGGTTTCCTATATATTTTGAATGTGTTTCTAGTGTCCTGGAAGAAAGCCAGGGTTTTATATGAAAAGCACATCATTTATTACTTTTATTACTCATAGTTTAAAATCTTTCTTGTTGTCTACCAGTTTTTTTTTTAATAAAGCACACAGATACTAGAAGTTGGTCACAATTAAATTCAGCCTGCACATGAAAACATTTATTTCATGGACTATACTTCTATGTAATCTAGGACTTTGAAGAGGCAAAGTCTATGGCTCTTTCCAAATTTCAGTAAAAGAAAAAAGACAATGCAAGTACAAGGAAAGCCATCTATTTAGCTACTGAAAGGCTTTTTTTTTTTTTTTTTTTTTTTTTTTGAGTTTGTATAATTCCCTTGCTGGACGCTGTTAGTTTGGTCTGTGTGTCTCTCTGTTTTGACTTGTATCTTTATGCTCTGGCCCCCAGGGCTATTACCAGGTGGAAACTTGAAATCAACATCTGTGAAACAGGAGAGGATCCCCCTCCATTCATCACCCTCCCTCCTTCCCTCCTCTAGCCCTGAGTATACAATTCCACAGCAAACACTGTTTTGCCTTGGTGGAACTTCAAGGAATTAAATTCTTGAGTGGGTAACTAAAGGAGGGGAAAGGTTGCTATCAAATTATACTTTACATTATTTCCCAAGCCCTGCCTCCCTAATTTTAGCACCTTACCCCACTCCTCTTATCCTCGACATTGAATAACCTTAAACCCAGTAATCCTGACGGTTTAGAAAAAGGCAAGTATTCCTTTCCCCTAAATAATGGTGCAAATGATCCCCTTACCTGGATTAATTTTTTCCTCTAATATTCTCTTGTATGGCATTTATCTCTTTCTTAAGGCATTCAGCTGCTTCTTCTTCATATTATAGTTTTTATAATATGAAGGGAGGAAGCACGGTGTTTTCATATTTATAGGGTCTCTGCACCCTGCACAATCATGGTATATAATAAATTCTCAAGAAACACTTGAATGATTCCATAAAGACATTAATAGCATTGGTTATGGACCACACCATGATTATTATGCTGCCCAGCCCTGCCCTGCTAGTGTAGCTCAGTTGTCTGGAGCTTTGTCCCATAACCCAAAGGTCACAGATTCAATTCCCAGTCAGGGCACAGGCCTACATTGAGGGTTCAGTCCCTATTCTCGGGATATGTAAGACAGGCAACCAAACAATGTTTCTCTCATATCTGTCTCTGTCTCTGTCTCTGTTTGTCTCTCTGGAATCTAAAAGCAAACAAACAAAAACCAACCCTACTCAATTATAACTCAAAAATAACAGCAATAATTGTTGAAAGAGAGAGAATAAGAAGAGAGGGATAGGAACATTAAGATGGAGTAGAAATATGACAACAGAAGGAGAAGATATAACATCATGTGTGTCTTCTCTCTCACTTTTTTTTTACTTTTATGCAACAGAAGTAATAATGTCCTTCCCCCTGACAGTAATCTGTGTGAACTCAGAAAACTTACTTAACCACTCTGAATCTCAGGGTTCATATCTGTACAACAGGAAGAAATTCATAATGCTGGGTGCAATGAGGCAATATACATAAAGCACGTTAACTCAAAGCACAACCCTGGTAAACTGAGCTCTTTTTAAATGAGCAAGATAAATCATATGCACTATTATCACTTTACAGATGAGAAAACTGAACTCCAATGGTCTACCCAAGTTCACCTAGCTGGTAAGAAGCACAACGGAAACTACTACTCGGGTCTCCCAGTTTCCCATTACCATACTACATTTTAAGAAAGATCAGACTCTGAAGACAGAAATTTAACTATCAAAATCCTTGGGTAGCATGTCTTTGCAGAGTATTTTAAAAACTGTGACCAAATTTTAATTCTCTGTAAACTCTATATTTGTGTAGGAACAAAAATTTCCTTTTTAAAAACTGCAGAAGAACCTCACCTCCAAAACCCCAACAATTTGGTCAAACACGATTTTATTTGAAGTCTGTACTTTCAATCAGATGTTAAGTTGCATTTATGGTCACGCTTGCTTTTAGCTAGAAGAAACTAAGTTACAACAAAATCATACGCAATTAAGCCACAAAGAAACCATGGAGGCTGTGGTCAGAATCCAGGTCGCTTTCAATCTAATGGGAAACGGAACAATTTTGAGGCTGGAAGCAGGGCTTGTACAGAGACAACTGAAACTTATCCTGGTTTGGAATGTGTGGGGGCAGGGTTCACAGAAACCTTGGCTGCTGTATAGATATTCGAAATATTCAAATGCAGAGCACATACCACAACTGTTGTTAAAACCACTTAAACTGTGATTTCTACTGACAACCCACTGGTTAACAGGGTGACTACATTCTGCATGCTGTCAAAGTTCATTTCAAGGCTAGTCACTCTTTCTTAGTGACATCCAATACAGGAGATTTAAACTGTACCTGCATATTAAGGATGTGAAAAATGCCAGAGCCTAGAAATTTCTCCTTATGACATCCTCTTATTTTCTAAGAGGTCTGAAAGCAAGTGGTTATCTTCACAAACCTGACGTGACTGGTTTATTCTTAGACTGACTCTTCAAAGTCAGGTCAGTGGCTGCCGTGGGTTGTCTGGCTCTTCTTTTTGCCATCCTAGACAGATTTTCTCCTTTAGCCAAGAAAGAATGCTGGGGTGGGGGGGCGGGATTCAGGGCAGCCTTGCATGTGGGATGGCTTGAGACCAAAGGTGGTAGTGGGAAATGATTACCTTGGTTATCTCCTTTCTTGCCCCACAGGACTCCATTCCCCTCACCCATTACCGCTGTGTTCAGTATCCTTGTACCTTTCATAAGTCATGTAACCCCTCTGTTCCTCCGGTTTTTAATCCATAAAATGTGGGTAACCATAATACTACTTACTGTAGGTCTTTAAAGTAGGTTAATACATAAAGCATTTAGAGCTGTACCTGACACAATTCAAACAATACATAAGTGTTCTCACTTCTGCTGCTGCTCTTCCTGCGGTGGTTGTTACAAGCCTTTCTTTGGACACACCAGTTCAATAGTCGGACTGCACCCTTTTCCTGGCCCAAGGTGTTTTCTGCAGAGAGATCCCCTAAACCACAATATAACTGGAAAAATAGGGACTCCATAATTAGATAAGCTTGGGTTTAAACTCATACTTTTTACTTGTTAAATAACTGCCTGGCTTTTTTCATGCATAACATTTTACTGGATTCCAAGTAAATCCTGGTGAAATTCATTCATGAACTTCATAAAAATCTAGAGACTCCAAGGGGAAGAATCTCTACTCTAAGCAATGAAGCAGAAATAGCAATAGAGAAAAGGATGGGGTAAGTTATAAATTTAGAAAGGGAAAAGATATGGAGATGTGTACCTCTCTTTTACCCAAGAAGCATTCAATTTCTTGATTTTTTGACTTTTCTTGAATATTCAGGAGCATCTCTTTTGTCAGTTGCAGTCAGAAGACTTATTATTCTTTCTACAATATGGATTAGTCATTTTGCACTGGGACAATAAGCCATCAGTTATTGAATATCTAGTAGTATGTGCAAAGCATACACCCCTGTATTAAATACAAGGAAACTTCCAGTGACCTATCACACAATTAATCAGTCAGCATATATTTACTGAGGGACCACTGTGGGAGAAAAAGTCAATACTAGGCCCTGAGGAGTATACAAAGAAACAAAAATTATGAAGTAAAAAGCATGCCCATGGATACTTAGACTGGAGTAAGGGGATAGGGCAATATATATGTGTATATATACATACATATACATATATATATATGTATATGTATACACACACACACACATATACACATTTAGAATTGTTATACTAGAAAACCTACAATGCATTAAATAATTATAATACCTGGCCAAAGCAAAATACGTTGTACTTAAAAATAAGTATCCTAGCAAGTCAGAGGAGGGATGGGGGAGAGATCACATTATACAAGGCTGGTTTAGGTGAGTATTTGTTAAGAACAAAGTATGGTTTGAGCTGAATCCTGAGGGATAAAAAGAATGTGAAAGGAGAAAGACAGCTCTGTAGGCTGGTGAAACATTTCTATCAAAACCTTGACAACAGGATAACCAGAAAATAAATAAATCAGTGCAGCTGAAGTGGATGCTGTCTTTCAAGGAAGCCATGAGCCTTTTTTATCATTCTTGAATATTCAACAACTGCCATGGTGTCTGTTGTGTGGAAGTCACACATTAAATGGAGATCCGAGTCTATGGGAAAAGCTAAAGCGTGATAAGGGAAGAAATGAGGGGAGATCCTGACTATGGAAGGTCTTGAAAGTCTCCCGTGGAGCACACATTTATTCATTGATTTATTCAGCAAATGTTCATTTGGTGATTAATATATGCCAATTCCTGCGCAAGTAGCTGATGTTATGAAAGGTACTTGAATGAGGTAATGATGTGATAGAAGTTTTATTTTAGCAAATCAAATCTAGCAAGTATATGCAGGGGGTGACACTAGAATCAAGGGAACTAATTAGCAGGCTATTCCTTTCATTGTGGCGTGTTAATACTATCTTAGTAACAGGAGATAAGCACAGTAAGTATTGGGCCACTGCTCAGAGAGCTGGTGGGACATATCAAAGAGAGATGATGAGTGGAGGACCTGTTCCATGCCAGACACTGTGCTGTATTCTTTAAGTGTCTTGTCTCGACTAAGACTCATAAGAACCATATCAGTTAGTTACTATCATAATCAGTTTTAAACTTGATTATAAATCCGTTCAGAGCTTGAAATTATGCACTCCATGACTCTATTCTCCTACCGCTCCAACCAGTTCTTTTGCTGTGTAAGCAGTGTCAGGGGAAAGGAAAGAGTGGACTTCTTTTGCTTGCATATTTATTTCCAAGGAGAACATTCTTTAAATGGGAAAGAGCAACAAACAAAAATGATTAAGTTAACTAAAGGTCTTTGGATATGTAAATATCCTAAGAAATTAACCATTCTGTAAGGTCATCTTTTGGGATATTTAAATAATTTGTGGTCTTGATAGTGACTCAGAGAAATCATGCAATCTGAATTATGGAATTAAAAAAGGAGAGAAGGACTTACATGGAATTTTTCCCTGTGGGAAAAGACCTTGTGTTTAATGAAGGCTTCACACACCCTGATGCCAGAAATGTTGACATTTTACAGGTGGGACCACCTTTGGAGAGGTACATGTGAAAAGTGAATGAAACTACAAAAAAGAGAGATAAAAGCCAGACTTTCCCTGGAAGACTACCTCCTGGCTATGTGCCTGTCAGTTCACTTATTAGTTAGTTGATTAGGCTGTAAGAGTAAGGCCTGCTACCATAAACCCACCAAGGTAGACTACACTGGAAATGCTATACTTTCTTTTCAAACAAAGAAAAACAAGCAAAAAATTGTAGCCAAGAGCAACAGATAGAAGGGAATAATGTGTAATACCTGAGTATTAGAAAGCAAAGACCCTGTATTTATAATTTTCTGCAACAAAGATGACTTCTCTTCGCTAGCTTTTCAAAAAGGTAGAGCAGTGTAGTATCTGAGCACAGAGAGCCTGGGGCCGGATGGTTCAGGTTTGATTCTCGGCTCTGCCATTAACTATGTCCCTGATCCTAGGCAATCTCCACATAGATAGCACTTTATTACACAGGGCATAAGCTATATAAGTCTATGTCAAGTAACAAAAATTTCAGAATGAATTGAGGCTTTTAATAAGAGATTGTTTCTTCTTCATCTCGCGTTTGATTGATGCTCTAGCCTGCAAGTTATGTCCTGTTTAGATTGGAGCTTTCAAATGTGTATTTACTGTATGGTACCCACTTGGTCTGTAAATATTCTCCTTTCTGTTTACCCTGCATCCTGGGGAAAGTCAGTGTTCCACCACATAGTACAGCCATCCAGAATTTAAGTGGGCAAATGGATGAAAGGCTTTATTCTAGTATCTGCACTGTAAAATAATGGCTTAGTTTAGGTACTTTGTTTGAGATAGTTACAGTCCCTTGAGAACTGTTTGATTTCCTTCCAGTTGTCCCTTAAATAGCAGTAATCCATCCCTGGTAGTTTTCCTTGTTGTTATTTCTTTAATAATACATGAGGTGGATTTTCTGATGGAGATTAAGATTAACATGACAACAAAGTGGAAATGGTTTATCATTTAAATCATGAGTGTTTTTATTTTTGTAAACAATCCTGTATTTGTAATAAATCTACTTTAAATACTTGAGGAAGTATTACTGTTTAGAAATAATGTATGTGCTCTTTTTTTAGAATGATGTCTGAACATATCATTTATAAGCACATTAACTCACCACTATGTGAGCTCACTTTATGACTCTATGAGATTAACAAAGAAAATTGAGGCATAATCACATTCAGCGTTTCAGGTTTACATCTCCTTGGAGCTTTTTTTAACAAAAGGTTGGCTTCTTATGAAACATCTTCATTCTTGGAGGCCAGTTTCAGTAACTTCCCCAGCATTGCTCATGGCCACAGACAATACAAAATCCCACTAGAAACAAAATATTTAGTTCTTCCCATATACCAAGAAGCACAGAAGTTTGTGCCATCAAAACAGCTCTTGGCCCTGGCAGGGCAGGGTAGTTCAGTTGGTTAGAATGTTGCCCCCATACCTCAAAGTGTAGGTTCGATCCCCAGTCAGGGAACATACAATAACCAAGCACGGAATGTATAAATAAGTAGAACAACAAATCAATGATCTGTGTCTCTCTCTCTCTTCCCCTCTCTCTATCTCTAAAATCAATAAATAAAAACAGCTCTTAAAAATAGATGATTTTTAACTTTCTGAATAAGAACATTATGTGCCTGTCTGAGGAAAGTAAAACCACATAGCCATAGCTGCTGAGCAATCACAGGACACACTGTGAAGATTATTTTTCATTTTTGATTTCACGTAGTTGCAAATCTTGATGGTTGCCAACTGGCAATTAAAAGATGGTGGCACCAACATTACCTAACAACCGAGTACTTAATGATACCATTGCAAATCTTGTGGTTTAAAGGGCTTTTTTGTTTGTTTGTTTTTGTTTTTTATTGTGATTAAAGTAACAGAAAAATTTTACCATTTTACATTTTAAGTGTTCAATTTAGGGACATTAAGTACACTTCCAATGTTGTGCAACCATCACTACTATCCATTTCCAGAACTTTTTTACCCTCCCAAACAAAAACCGTATCCATTAAACAGTAACTCCACTTTTCTTTCTCCCCTCAGGTCCCAGTAACCTCTATTTTATTGTCTCCATGAATTTGCCTATTCTAGAAACCTCATATAATTGGAATGATACAATGGTTTATTAATTTACGGGAACAAAGCATTTTTAGTTGTTTCGGCTAAGTATTTTTCTCTTTAATTTACCTGAGAAAAAAGCAGAATGGGAGGAAACTGTCAGAGCCAGTGAAGGAGCCAATTATGTTACTGAAGGAAAGGTTTCTTCTGAGAGACCCACCCTGGCCTCCGCTAGTAAACCGTGATAGATGAGTCTGGGAGTTTGCTATTATTACGTTGGAGCTATAATCTGGAGGCACCCGACCTTCTTTATTAAAATTAGTATCAAATAAAAACATAAAATATACAGATTTTCTGAGAAAATACTTTACTAAGGAAGTTTTAATGTTACTGAATATTTGTTTACAAAAATTGAGGATATACTCTGAAGACAAACTAATGCATTTGGAATGATAGTACTGACTCTTTAT
Organism: Glossophaga mutica; assembly: GCA_039655065.1. NCBI lineage: Eukaryota > Metazoa > Chordata > Mammalia > Chiroptera > Phyllostomidae > Glossophaga > Glossophaga mutica. The sequence goes on from CM077304.1 coordinate 85,867,505, forward strand.
TAGGAGGGATATATTTTCAGTGCTGTTAATTGAGCATCAGTAAAGTATCTGTGTCTTGTCATAGCAGTTCTATGAAACAAGAAACATAAGGGTATGATTTGTGACTATAAAATAAAGTTAAACAAACTTGGCATAGACAAATAAACGTTTAATTTGGGTCTTACTAAACATATTTCCTACACGAACTAGCTAATTTTATGAAAGTACTAAAGACAACTTCTTCCTGAAAAAATAGCATATATTTCTACAAAGTACTTGTACATTTTATTTTTAAATATTGTATATTGAAGTTAAAAACAAACCACTTAAATGTTTAACTCCAAATAAGAGAAATAATTTAAGCATTGTGTAGATTCTTAGGGAAAAAATGTCAGTACCAAACAAAAACCAAGGAAGAAATGAAGTTTCTTTCATTTATAATTTAAAAATCATAATTAAGTTCATTCCAAACTTAATTTGTACTATAGCATCCAGGATATGAAAATAAGAATGAATGCTTCATCACAGCAGGGATATTTGTGTCTTTTATTCATTGCTGTATCTCTGTGCTTAAAACAGGCATGGCACAGAGTGGCCAAGGTAAACTGTTGAACTTGCCTTATGAGCCCTCTACTTCCAGTTTCACAGCCCGGGATGTTTCCACAGTGCGTCTTTTCCATCACAGCTGTCAGTTTTCCCGTAGCGCCGTGAGCCTCAAAATTCAGCCAAATGATCAGCAGCATCCTAAGTTTTTATCATCTTCTCTGTTTTACCTAATGATTATTCACTACTTAAAAATAATTACTCTAAGTAATACTAAAGTCCACAAAACCACATTATGATATGGTAGTTATATTTTTGTTGTATGCTTAAGTAAATACATAATTATTCTAATAAAACTATTCATTGATGTGTCACATAAAACATTGCCTACTATCAATGATGGAGGGTTTTACGTTGTGAAAAATATTTATTAAGTCCTAACCCAATCTTCTTAAAACCAAATTCTAATATTTTATATTTAACTTAATGATAGTAATTAACCCATAACAGATGTCAGGTTTGCAGATATTTGGGGGCTATCCACTCAACACCCTTTTAGTTTGTTGGGATCAGGTTAGAAATATATCCCTGGTTTTCTGTTTGTGAGGTAATTCAAACCTCTTTTCCAAATGTCACTGAGATTCTCAGTAACTGCAATCTATAGGCTATATTAATTGTACTTTCTATGTGTTAAATCTATTATGTATGGATCCCGGGATGACTACTCACAATGCTCTTACTGGGTGAAGTTACCTGGACCAACAGGTCCTAGACCGAATCTCATGCAGCTTTTAATTCCACTTGCAAATCTTGCATTAGATTTTCCCTCATCGAGTTTCTCACTTCATGCCTAATCATATTTCCAGACTGGCCCTTCAGGATTTTCCTTGACAATTAAGGAAATTGTCAAGGAAAGTATATATATATTCAGAGATGTCTTAGGTCAAGTTCACCAGAAAACAGATCCTGAAATAACTTTCTTGTAGGAGGTTAACTGGGGAAAGCTCTTAGAAACAACCTTTGTAAGGGAGAGACAGGAGTAGGATTAGAAGTGGGACTATGTTATAACCACAACCACAGCCTCAGCTGATATGGTATGAAGCTCTACAGTTGAGAGGACTTTAGACGTGAGTCACATTCAGCAAGGCAGCAGAACTTCTGTAGCCCAGCATTGACCAGATAGAATGTGTGAGATGCCGCTGAGAGAAGGCACTTAACTGTGAGTGAGGTAGCTCCCTTCACCAATAGGACTAAGCTGGGAAATATCAGTTGTCAAAAATTCTGACAACTGACAGCTAGGGAAATAAGTGCTTCAATAATGAAGAGGATGTCTGAGCAATAACCCACATCATCCACCACACGAACTTCCCATCTTATCATACAGGAAATTTTTTTTTCATATGAACAAAGTTCACAGTATTTTTTATTATTTTGAAAATGTCATTGTATCCCTGGCTGGGTGTCTCAGTTGGTTGGAGCATTAATCTGTACAGCGAAAGTTTGTAGGTTCGACCCTCATTCGGGGCACAAACCTGGATTTCTAGTACGATCCCCAGACAGGAAGCCTGCGGGAGGCAACCAATAGATGTTCCTCTCTCACATCCATGCTTCTCTTGCTCTCCTCTCCTCTTTCTCTAACATAAGTAAACATACCTTTGGGTGAGGATTTTTAAAACAGGACATTTCTTTGTATCTCTTTATCTCACTAAATCAAAAGTTGGTTAAAAGTAGAGGTTATGCATGCCCTTTCAAATGTATATATAATTCCTGACATCTGGCACAGTAAGTATAGGTTGCTCAACAATTGTTTGTTAAATTAACAAAACTAAAATACTAGACATTTCACACAAGTCCATAGAAAATCAAATTACAGTGAATTAATAGTATATTAAAATCATGAACTTGGCTAACAAACCAAGGCTATTTATACATTGTTGAAGGCTACATATGCCAAGTGGACTATATTACAGCATTTTGTTAGGAAGTGTGAGAAACTGTAATCTGATCCAGGGGTTTGCAAGTATGCTACCATTTGAGAGTTAAGGAAACAAATGGCTGGTTTTTCCCAAGGAGAACGATACTGTAACTAGAATAACACTGAATTTATGCACACATCATCGTATCACTAAGAAAAAGGTCCATAAACATAAAACAAGTCTCAATAGCTATTGCATACTACATCTGTGAAGAAAATGCTATATCTTAGTCCATTTGGGGTCCATAACAAAATCTTCAGACTGGGTGGTGTACAAAAACAGACATTTACTTCTCACAGTTCTTTTTTTTAAAAAAAAACTGTTTTAAAGATTTTATTTATTCATTTTTAGAGAGAGGGGAAAGGAGGGAGAAAGAGAGACAGAAACATCAATGTGTGGTTGCCTCTCACATGGCCCCCACTGGGGTCCTGGCCCTCAACCCAGGCATGTGCCCTGACTGGGAATCGAACTAGCAACTCTTTGGTTCATAGCCCATGCTCAATCCACTGAGCTACACCAGCCAGGGCAAGAAATCCAAGATTAGGATGCTGGTAGATTTGGTATCTTGTGATAGCCAATTCCTGGTTCCTACCTAGCTGCTTTATTGCTATTAATTCACATGACAGAAGAGGAAAAAACTCTCTTTTCTTTTTTTATAAATTATTTTTATTTTCTTAAATTTATTTTTATTGTAATTTTTCCATTACCATTTATCCCCCTTAACATTAATCTCAACCATGAGATCTCCACCTTCATGACCCAATCACCTTCCAAAGGACTCACTTCCACATACTATCACAATAAGTATTAGATTTAAATACATAAATTTGGAGGATACATGCATTGAATTTATAACTCACTGTACTACAGTGTTTCATATTTACAGAGAGCTCAAACATAAGACACTGGATTTGGTAAAGAAGTAAGGTTAATGAATTTGTTTAAATTGCCATCCAGACTTTACCATTGTATTCCCTTAGTACTCCAAAAATATTTACTAAATAAATAGGTAGGTGAAAGATATTTATAAGGACATAAAAATTAGATGGGTCATGTTCCCAACCCCACCTTCCTCTCCCTGTGACATTGCCACTGTTCATCTCACTTCTCCATGTGCTGTAATCCCACAGAATATTGTTACTACTATTCCTTTAACAAAATTATGACAAGTAAAAGAAAAATAAATTATTTTTATTTTCTCTTTATTTATTTTTCTCTCTGACACTCTTTCTTCAGTCTAACACTGTCCCAACCTTTCTGACACTCTTTCTTTCTTTAGGTGTATCCAAGTTTGCGGCTTGTATTATTTTCCTTTTGCTTAAAGAAATCTTTGAATACTTTTTGTATACATGTATGATGGCAATGAGTTCCTTCAATTTTTGTTCACCTAAGAGAGGTTTTATTTCTCCTCCACTTTGAAGAAAAATTTTTCTGGATATAGAATTATTGCCTGATGCTTTTTACTTTCTTCTTTCAACACTTTAAAGGTTCATATCACTTTTTTCTTGCTTGCATGATTTCTGAAAAGACATCTATTGTGTTCTTGTTCCTCTATAGGTAAGGTGCACTTTTTTCCCTCTACATTCTTTTAAGATTTTTTTTTTCTGTCCCTCTCTAATTTGGAGAGAGAGGGGTTCTAAATATGGTATACCTAAATGGGATGGGCAAAAGAGGGTTTATAGTTGTGAATATGAAAAACACAGCTTATTCTTTCATTATTATTTCTTAATTATTGTGTTATTTTAAAAAAGAAACAGCTGTAAACCTACTTTTGTGCCACCCTGTATGTAGTCCTTTGGTATTTATGCTACCTACTGTTCTCTGACCTCCCTTGATCTATGTTTTGGTATCTTTCCTAAATGTTGGAAGATTCTCAGCCATTGCTACTTCAAATATTTTTTTTTTCTTATGGTATTCCAATCATGTGTATGTTACCTTTTTATACTGCTCCATAGTTTTTAGATGTTCTATGTTTTTTGTTTTTTTGTTTTCAAATTCATGTGGCTAGTTTCTAGTGACCTATCTTCAAGCTCACTGATTCTTTCCTTGGGTTTATCAGCTCAATTGATGAGCTTATCACAGGTATTTTTCCTGTCAGTCTTAAGATTTGGGATTTCGGTTCAAGATGGCGGCATGGTAGGAGGACGCAGATTGTCCTGCCTCCTGCACATGGGAGAAAAACCTAACTGATCTACAGAGGAACAGAGCAGATAGCCAACAATACCACAGTATATATGAAAATAGGAGATCAAAATCTGTAGCAGACATTGGAAAACTAGATGTGGCAGCCGAGCGACCGGAGGTGGTCCTGAGACTGGGACAGAGGCGGCCCGGCGACCGGAGGCGGCCCTGTGACCTCAGGTGGCTCTGTGACTGGAGCTGGCTCTGCGACCCACCTCAGGTGGCCCTGGGTCCTGAGAGAGCTCTGCAACCAACCGGAGGCGGCCCCTCGACCTAAGGCGGCTCTGCGACCGGGTGGGAAGTGGCCCTGCGGCCAGAGGCAACCCTGCAACTAGAGAAAGGAAATCTGTGGAAGACCCGGAGCTCACATCTGTGATCCTGGGGTGAGTGCTCGAAACTCGGGAAACTCTTGGAGCCCACGCCCGTAGTCTCGGGTGGGTGCTCGCGCCCTGTAGGAGACCCGGAGCTCACAGCAATAGGCTCAGGGAGGGATGGATCTGTAAGAGATTCCAGCTGAAACCCAGAAACTCGGGAAAGCACGCCCTCTGCAGGAGGCTCAGAAATCACACCCAAGGCCCTGCATGGAGAGTGTGCCATTAGCCCTGGGGACAGGGCTCGGCTGGCCCTGAGGACAGTAGCCCAAAGCTGACTGAGTGAGGAACAGGGAGAAAAGCGGTACGAGTCACCTTGCAGCCTGCTACAGCCAGCAAGTCCAGAAAATCCAGTTTGGCCTGTGTGAAAATAGCAAGAGATTTTCCCTCTTCTTCTTCTTCTTCTTCTTCTTCTTCTTCTTCTTCTTCTTCTTCTTCTTCTTTCTTCTTCTTTCTTCTTCTTCTTCTTTTTTGGGGGTGGGGTGTTTTGTTTCATTTTGGTTTGTGGTTTTTTGATAGTTGTTTTTTGTCTGTTTAGTTGGGTTCTTTGTTTGTTTGTTTGTTTTGGTTTGTTTTTCGTTTTTGTGGGGTTCTTTTTGTTTTGTTTTGATTATATATATTTTTTATTTTTTCATTACTTCTACCTTTTTTATCCCTCAATTCCTTTTGCTTCTCTTTACTTTCTGGCTTTATTCCTTCTTCCTTTCTTTCCAATTCTATCTCTCCTTCCCTCCTCTTTTTTTTTTCTCTCTTCTTTTTTCACTTTATTCTTTTCTCTTTTTAAATACTCATGAGTGAGGCAAAAAAATCCTAGAACTGAGAAAAAACCAGAGTTGGACCAAAAGACGGGGTATTCCCACAGCTGAGACAGTGGAAGCTGTGAACACCAGGATACCTGAAGAAGACTATAACACTGAATTTCGCAGGTATTCCACCACAGAAGTTCACACCATAAACCCAGGTAGCCATAGCCAGAACAGATCAACTTAAGAAGCTGAGGTTTACAAGAAGAGTCTCACCAACAATGAGAAGACAAAGAAACAATCCCCAAATGAAAGAAAAGGTGGAAGCCCCAGAAAGAATGCTAAATGAAACAGAGGCAACTCAACTGTCAGATAAGGAGTTCAAAGAAATGGTTGTCAGGAAGCTCCATGAGCTCTCAATGAGCTACCAGAAACTACAGGGAAGCTACGATGAACTCACTGCAAACTATATCAACAGGAAAAAGGAAATAGAAACTATCCAAAAGGGCCAAGAGGAAATGAAGAATACAATTCTGAGCTGAAGAACACAGTAGAAGGAATGAAAAGCAGAATCGATGAAGCAGAAGATCGGATCAGTGAGTTGGAGGACAAAGTAGAAAAAAGCAGCCAGATGGAGCAAGAAAAGGAAAAGAGGCTCAGAAAGAATGAAGAGGGGTTAAGAGAAATGCAAGACAACATGAAACGTAATAATATCCATATAATAGGAATACCAGAAGGAGAAGAAGAAGAGCAAGGGATAGAAAACCTATTTGAAAAAGTAATGATGGAAAACTTCCCTAATTTGATGAGAGAAAAAGTCACACAAATCCAGGAAACACAGAGAGTCCCAATCAAAAGGAACCCAAACAGGCCCACTTCAAGACACATCATCATTAAAATGACAAACTTCCAAGACAAAGAGAGAATCTTAAAGGCAGCAAGGGAGAAAAAGGAAGTAACATACAAGGGAACCCCGATAAGGTTAGCAACTGACTTCTCAATAGAAACGCTCCAAGCCAGAAGACAATGGCAAGAAATATTCCAAGTAATGAGAACCAAAGGCCTACAACCAAGACTACTTTATCCAGCAAGGCTTTCAATCAAGATAGAAGGACAAATAAGGAGCTCCCCAGACAAAAGAAGTCTAAAGGAATACACCTCTACCAAACCAGTACTACAAGAGATACTAAAGAGACTGCTTTAAGGAAAGAAAGGAAAAGAGAGAGTGAGGAACACAGGTACAAAAATGGCAATGAATCAGTACCTATCAATAGTAACTTTAAATGTAAATGGATTAAATGCTCCAATCAAAAGACATAGAGTAGCTGACTGGGTAAGAAAGCATGACCCACACATATGCTGCCTACAAGAGACCCACCTCAGGACAAAAGACCTACACAGACTCAAAGTGAAAGGCTGGAAACAAATTTTCCAAGCAAATGGACAGGAAAAAAAGGCCGGGGTAGCAATACTCATATCAGACAAAAGAGACTTCAAAAGAAGAGCTATAAAGAGAGACCCAGAAGGTCACTTCATAATACTCAAGGGAAAAAATCCACCAAGAAGACATAAACATTGTAAATATATATGCACCCAACATAGGAGCACCTAAATACATCACGAAAATCTTAGAGGACTTCAAGAAAGATATTGACAGCAACACAATTATAGTAGGAGATTTTAACACCGCACTGTCAAAAATGGACAGATCTTCCAAACAAAATATCAACAAAGATATTGTGGCATTAAACAGTACTCTAGACGAATTGTACTTAGCTGATATATATAGGGCCCTTCATCCCAAAGAAACTAAATACACATTTTTTTCAAACGCACATGGAACATTTTCAAAGATACACCACATGATAGGACACAAAACAAGCCTCAACAAATTCAAGAAAATTGACATCATACCAAGCATTTTCTCCAACCACAAGGGACTAAAACTAGAAACTGACTTGATGGGGAAAATCCCCAAATCATCAAAATCATGGAGATTGAATAGCATGCTATTAAACAATGAATGGGTAAAGAATGAAATTAGGGAGGAAATCAAAAAGTTTCTGGAAACAAATGAAAATGAACTCACAACAACCCAAAACTTATGGGACACAATGAAGGCAGGGCTCAGAGGGAAGTTCATAGCAATACAGGCCTACCTAAAGAAGACAGAAACATTTCTAACAAATGACTTAACCCTACGCCTACAAGAGGAACAACAACAAAGACAGCCCAGGGCAAGTAGAAGGAAGGAAATAACCAAGATCAGAGCAGAATTAAATGACATAGAGACTAAAAGCACAATCCTAAGGATCAATGAATCCAGGAGCTGGTTCTTTGAAAAGATAAACAAAATCGACAAGCCTTTAAGCAGGCTCATCAAGAAAAAAAGAGAGAGGACTCAAATAAACACAATCAGAAATGAAAGAGGAGAGATTACGACTGACACCACAGAAATACAAAGGATTGTAAGAAATTACTACGAAGAACTATATGCCAAGAAATTTGAAAACCTAGGTGAAATGGACAAGTTTCTAGAAAAATATAACCTTCCAAAACTCGATGAAAAAGAAACAGAAAGCCTGAACAGACCAATAACAGCTGGTGAAATTGAATCAGTAATCAAAACACTCCAGGCACACAAAAGCCCTGGACCAGATGGTTTCACAGGAGAATTCTACAAAACATTTAAGGAAGAGCTAACCCCTATTCTTCACAGACTATTCCAAAAAATACAAAATGATGGAAGACTCCCAAACTCTTTTTATGAAGCCAGCATCATCCTAATCCCAAAACCAGATAAAGACATAACAAAGTAAGAAAACTTCAGGCCAATATCACTGATGAACATAGACGCTAAAATCCTCAACAAAATATTAGCAAACCGCATCCAACAATACATTAAAAAGATCATACACCATGACCAAGTGGGATTCATCCCAGGGATGCAAGGATGGTTCAACATTCGAAAATCAGTAAATGTAATACATCACATACACAAAAGCAAAGACAAAAATCACATGATCATATCAATAGATGCAGAAAAAGCATTTGATAAACTACAACACCCATTTATGATAAAAACACTCAGCAAAGTGGGAATAGAGGGAGCATTCCTCAACATAATAAAGGCCATATATGAGAGACCTACAGCCAACATCATACTCAATGGGCAAAAACTGAAATCTTTCCCACTAAGGTCAGGAACAAGACAAGGCTGTCCACTTTCACCACTTCTATTCAATATAGTATTGGAAGTCTTAGCCACAGCAATTAGACAAGAAAAGGAAATAAAAGGCATCCAAATTGGAAAGGAGGAAACAAAACTATCATTGTTTGCAGATGACATGATAGTGTACATAGAAAATCCTATAGACTCGGCCAAAAAGCTGCTCGACATAATAAATGAATTTGGCCAAACAGCTGGATACAAAGTCAATATCCAAAAATCAAAGGCATTTTTGTATACCAACAGTGAAACAGCAGAAGCAGAAATCAAGAAAAAAATCCCATTCGATATAGCAAAAAGAAAAATAAAATACCTAGGAATAAACCTAACCAAGGAGGTAAAAGACCTGTATGCAGAAAACTACACAACACTGAAGAAAGAAATCAAGGAAGACACAAACAAATGGAAGCATATACTGTGTTCATGGATCGGAAGAATTAATATTATCAAAATGTCCATATTTCCCAAAGCAATTTACAGATTCAATGCAATACCTATTAAAGTTCCAATGGCATATTTCACAGACATAGAACAAACACTTCAAAAATTTATATGGAATCATAAACGACCCCAGATAGCGGCAGCAATTTTGAGAAAGAAGAGCAAAGTAGGAGGGATCACAATACCTGATACCAAACTGTATTACAAAGCCACTGTAATCAAAACAGCCTGGTACTGGCACAAGAACAGACACATGGACCAGTGGAATAGAACAGAGAGCCCAGAAATAAACCCAAGTCTCTACAGTCAATTAATATTCGACAAAGGGGGCAGCAACATAAAATGGAGTAAAAATAGCCTCTTCAACAAGTGGTGCTGGGAGAACTGGACAGCTACATGCAAAAAAATGAAACTCGAGCACCAACTTACACCATACACAAAAATAAATTCAAGGTGGATAAAAGATTTAAATATAAGCCATGACACCATTAAAATTCTAGAGGAGAACATAGGCAGGAAAATCTCAGATATTTCACGCAGCAATATTTTCACTGATATGTCCCCTAGAGCAAGGGACATAAAGGAAAGGATAAACAAATGGGATCTCATCAAAATAAAAAGCTTCTGCACAGCTAAAGAAAACAGTATTAAAATAAAAAGAGAACCAACTGTATGGGAAAACATATTTGACAATGATACCTCAGACAAGGGATTAATCTCCAAAATATATAAAGAACTTACAAGACTCTACTCTAAGAAGACAAGCAACCCAATTAAAAAATGGGCAAAGGATTTGAACAGACACTTCTCCAAGGAAGACATACAGAGGATCCAGAGACACATGAAAAGATGCTCGATATCTCTAGCTATCAGAGAGATGCAAATTAAAACTACAATGAGATACCACTTGACACCAGTCAGAATAGCCTTCATAAACAAAGCAACAAACAGCAAGTGTTGGAGAGGTTGTGGAGAAAAGGGGACCCTAGTGCACTGTTGGTGGGATTGCAGATTGGTACAACCACTACGGAAAACAGTATGGAATTTTCTAAGAAAACTAAAAATGGACATACCTTTTGACCCAGCAATTCCACTGCTTGGATTATATCCTAAGAACCCTGAAACACCAATCCAAAAGAATCTATGCACCCCTATGTTCATAGCAGCACAATATACAATAGCCAAGTGCTGGAAACAACCTAGGTGCCCATCAGTTAATGAATGGATCAAAAAACTGTGGTACATTTACACAATGGAATTCTATGCAGCAGAAAGAAAGAAGGAGCTCCTAACCTTTGCGACAACATGGAAGGAATTGGAGAGTATCATACTAAGCGAAATAAGCCAGGCAGTGAAAGACAAATACCATATGATCTCGCCTTTAACAGGAAGCTAATCAACAAAACAAACAAACAAGCATAATATAAACAAAGACACTGAATTTGAGAACAGTCTGACCGTGTCCAGAGGAGGAGGGGAGGGAATTTCAGGGGAAAAGGGGAACGGTTTAGAGCAATAAGTATAAAGGACTCATGGACAAAAACTATGGGGGGTGGAAATGGGAGGAAGGTGAGGAGGGCTGGGATGGTGGGCTGGGGTGGGGTAAAAGACAGAAAACTGTACAATATCAACAATTAAAAAATACTGAAAAAAAAATCCCCCCCCAAAAAAAAAAAAGATTTGGGATTTCTAGTATTTCATTTGGATTCTTCCTCAGGGTTTCTATCTCTTTGCTTATATTGCCCAACTGTTCTTACATGTTTACTTTTCTTTTTAGTAAGGCTTCTACAATATTACCAAACATTTTTTTTTAAAAAAACCTGTGCCCTGGCCAGTGTGTCTCCATTAGTTGGAGTGTTGTCTCATGACTGAGTGTTGCAGGTTCAATTCCTGGTCAGGGCACATATTTAGTTTTCAGGTTGATCCCCAGTCCCAGCATGGGTGAGAGGCAACTGCTCAGTGCTTCTGCCTCACACTCTCGAAAAGCAACGAAAGAAAAATGTCCTTGGGTGAGAATAAAAAAGTTTTTTAAATACCCTATGATAATTCCAACATCTGTGAATTTGATTCTAAGGCTTACTTTGTCTTTTTAGACTATCTGGCATGATTGTGTCTGTGTGTGTGTGTGTGTGTGTGTGTGTGTGTTATTGAAGGTTAGCATTTAAGTGATTCTACCAGTCCATGTCTTCAGCTGCGTCTGCTGCAGTTAAACAGATCCCAGCTACGACTCTTAATTCACCTGCCTAGCCAAAGTGCTGTGCAGTGCTTTGGCCTAAAACTTAAGTTTTCTGGTTGGTCCAAAAACATTACTGATATTCAGTTTGTTTGTCTTTTTCTTATTGCAATAGGAGTTACTTCCAAGCTTTGTTATTGAAACTGAAAATGTCTCAGTTCTTTAAAGTCAGTGACTTTTTTCTTTTTCTTTTTTAATTTTTCTTTTAATTGTTGATCTTGTACAGTTTTCTGTCTTTTAGTCCCACCCCAGCCCACCACCCCAGCCCTCCCCACCTCCCTTCCATTTCCACCCCCCATAGTTTTTGTCCATGTGTCCTTTATACTTGTTCCTGCAAACCCTTCCCCGTTTCCCCTGAAATTCCCTCCCCTCTCCTCTCTGGTGACTGTCAGCCTGTTCTCAATTTCACTGTCTTTGGTTATATTATTCTTGTTTGTTTATTTTGTTGATTAGGTTCCTGTTAAAGGTGAGATCATATGGTATTTGTCTTTCACTGCCTGGCTTATTTTGCTCAGCATGATGATCTCCAGTTCCATACATGCTGTTGCAAAGGGTAGTGACTTTTATCCTTCTCCCTTTCTTCCAGAATTCTATTATCATAGTCTTATTTTATCTCTTCTCTGTTATTTTTGATGTATTTTAAAGGTTTTTTGACACCTTTATTGGATTTGTTAAAGAAGTAAGGTTAATGAATTTGTTTGAATTGGCATTTGTACTTCAACACTGTATTCCCTTAGTACTCCATGAGACATAATTTCCCCAAATATATCAATATCTATTTTAGTTTTGAGAATTATCTTCTTCACTTTTATATCTTGAAGCCAAAACAGTACTTGGCAAATAATAAGTACTTCAAAAATATTTACTAAGTAAATTGATAGGTGAATGAACAAATAAATGCATAAATGGTCCCTATTGATGTAGTAGCTATTCCAGAAAGAGTCTTCCCTTCAAACCACCTCATCAATATTTTATTTACACTGGAAGTTCTTTTGGAGTTTCACAGATTTCAGTTCAGAAGTCTTTTCACATTTGACAGAGAAATCAATATTACCTAATATTTCAGTAGAAAAATTGTATGAGCCTAAACAAAATAATCTGAAGACTATCAAAAGTGGCAGAACTCACATATTTACTTTGGTGAATTTTCTCCCTTGTGATACCTTGGGAAGAAAGAAGATACCTTTAATATTAAAATGTCCTTTATCATAATCATATACTCATATTTAAAAATAACTATGCTGAATTGTTATTTTCACTGAACGATTTTTATATATTATTTGTTAGCCTAATGCCCAGAACATACATGCTTCTTAATAAATATTTTCTAATTGATTCAACAAATGAATGACTGGGTTTACCTCACACATTTGATTGAGGTATGTGGGTTTGCCATACAGAGCACTAATCTCTTGTGCTAGAGTAGGAATCAGCAAACGTTTTTGTAATTAAATATAAAATGTTTAATATTGTTATTAAATATTTTGGTTTGTTGGCAATATTTTGCTATTCTATCTACTTAGCTCTGGCATTGCAGAGGAAATGGGGGACATAGACATTATCTAAATAAATGGTCATGACTGTATGCCAATAAAACTTTGTTTTTAAAAGTTAGAAGTTGCCTGGATTTGGTCATGCACCATAAAGTATTGGCATTTATCCTGTGCTCTATAATTTTCTGTTTCTCTTTCTACTGAACATTCCTTCTAGAATATCTCAAAGGCACCTCAATCTCAGCATGTTCAAAATGGAATTTGTTGCTGTCCAACATAAATGTTCTCTGTGTATTTTTTTTTTTTTTTTTTTTTTTTACTTTAGGAATGGGCAAAATCATCTACCCAAATAATCAGCAGATCAGCAGTCTAAGGTTTCTTCCCATGGTGTTTATCTGTTATCTCTTCTTCACTTCCATGGCACTTCCTTGATGAGCTTCTCTATCACTGTGCCATAAATAAACTATTGCTATGATTTGCCTCCAGTATTGCCTTCCCCTAACCCATGATCCAATAAGCCACCAGCGTGATGAATGTAACTTAGTAGTCTAATTATGATATGCATTGCTTAAAAGTTTTCAAAATCTACATAAAGATCATAAATAAGAGGCTAAACTTTAGCTATAACCTTCAACCCACATATTTTAAATCAATGAATTTCTTGAATAATATTATCTAGCAATATTGGATCATATATTGAAAACCATTCTTACTTTTTAATGTATCTATGTTAAGCCAGATTCATTCATTTTTATTCCTTGTCTATTCTCTGTGGTCATTAAATTCATGAATTCTTATTCTAAGTGACTCAATGCCATCCAATAGAATTTTATACAATGTTAGAAATGATTGATATCTGTACTGACCAACAGACTTGCCACTAGACATACTATACTGGCTATTGAGCATCTGAACTGTGGCTAATGTGACATGAAATTTAATTTTTATTAATTAAAATTAAATTTAAATATCCACATGAAGCTAGTAGTTATCTTATTGGACAATACAGAAACAAACCATACTACGTGGAATATGAGATTAACGTCAGTTCTTGCTTAGGTCTCCAGCCTCATCTCTAAAGATGCCCTTCCATGCCCTATGCACGCACCAGCCACGGCCAATGACTCGGAGGGCCCGGTGCCTCGCGTTGTTTCGTACCCCCCGGCTCATGCTTACGCTTTGTTTCCTCTCCCATCAACTAGTGAAATCCACCTAAGTTTCAATGTATATTTAAGATATAATTCTCTATAAAGTATCTTGATCTTTGCCATTATCTCGATCCTTAGACTTATTATTAACTCCTTTATGTCATTTACACTATCATGTACTTAGGACAGACTTTTCTCAAGTTATCTGTCATTTAACTATGCGTGTTTGTTTGTCTTTCTCCCCTTACTAGAAAGTGCATTTAGTGTGTGTGTGTGTGTGTGTGTATGACATTTTTACCACCTAGACAGTGGATTCTCTATAGATACTGAATAAATATTTATTGAATTAATAAATAAATGAATAGAAATTAGGGGCTATGATACTAACCAACTTAAAAACTGGCTATATAAGATTATAAATACCTATTCTGAAAAAATCTTCTTCTAAATAAGAGCCACGTTATCAGAGTCTCTAAAAGTTTGACAAAGATTAATTTCATTTCATTTTAAAGGCTAATATTTTAAAAATTAAAATATATAAAATATGATGTGGAGTTAGTAGTTCTTTAAGAATTATGATAATAGTTTTTTTTTACGATTCCATCAGTGTATCTGTGCGACTATATGTACAATATTACTTGAAGATAATGTTAAAAGTCAAATTTTGAAATTCCACGAGTGTCAAATCTAGTGCCAAGTGATCCTAATATATATGCATATACATATGTATATATACACCTTGTCCCCATGGTGGGCTCTAATTTTTGTACATGAAAACATAGAGTAGGTGAAATGCATTTATTTGTGTCCATGTACAATACCTATTTTTGAAACTTTTATAAGTTTTCAGGGAGAAAACATAAGAATTTGGAGTTAACATATTACATAATATAGTCGAGCATAATAAGATGCTTTTGTTATTAACTCAATATTTTGAAAGTTCTTACCATTAATTGCCTTTTTCCACAATATTTTGTAAGTAATTACTCACCAAAGATGGTTATTCTCCCAAATAAACTTATTTTCTCATAATGTTTGGGTGGACTAGGGTTTTTTAAATCATAAAGACACATAATTTGTGCATTTGGAGGGGTGCATTACTGCACGTTTTCACTTGCAATTAAATTACACCCTGAAGATAATAGTAAATATCACTCAAGTCATTTTCTTTAACATACAAACACAGTTACTCATCTATACTGTGAATAAAAGATTAGAATCCAAAAGTTATTTTTTAGTAAAGGAATATTAGCTTGCAGAAAGTAATTGTTTTATGAGAAATTCTACCTATGGACAGAGGAAATTGCAATAGCCATAAAACAGCTCTGCTAGACACTTAATTAACTTTACTGCTTTAGAGATTAATTTATGTATTGCCTCATTAATCCCACATTCATGAAAATACAGTAGAATCTGTTGACAGCTACATATTCTCCATGATATAATTAACTATCGATAAGGGTAATGTTCCCGAACCACTCTGATTATTTCATCTGATCTCAGACATGTGCCCTTACATTCTTCTCCTCATCACAAATATCTATCCTTTGGTTGTACATGGCTCAGGTAAAGTTTTCTCTGTTTATGCTGAAATTCTCTAGGCAAACTGCTCATTGGTAGAGGTAGTTCCTCAAAGCATACTGCTACTGTAAGAAAACCTAAAATACTGGGTATTGGATTTGAGACTGATCAGTGAAAGGCAAGAAAACTGGTTTTGAAGAAATACTAAAAAATGGAATGGACAACAATATAGGAAACTGGAAGAAAGGTAGCCCATAGCATCCACTCATAGTGAAAATTTACTGCTATATTCAAGAAAGCATATGAACCCAATTAACTCATAAATTTGGGCAAGTTGGTTTCCCGGCAAAGTGTTGAAACTAGAGCTAATTGCTTTTAGCAGCATCTGATGAGTTACACAAGACCGTTTTTTTGTTAGTCAGATCTGTACATGAATCACAGCTTCACTATTTCATAGCTTATAAACTATAGGCAAGTTTCTGTCTCTGAAATTTGGTTTATAAACTCACATTTAGCATCAGGATAATAGTCACCTACTTCAGAGAGTTATCGTTGGGCTTTTGTTGTTAGAAAAGGTATGCAGTGTGCTTACCACAATGCCTGAAACATAACAGTTCATCAATACAGCCACAAACACCATATCTTAAATGAATAAATATCTTTGAAATGATTACATACAGCAGGGGTGTCAAATTCATTTTTACTGGGGGCCACATCAGCCTCGCGGTTGCCTTCAAAAGGCTGAATGTAATTTCAACTCCTTGACAGTTAAGGAGTAGTTACATTTATACAGTCCTAAAATTATTTCAGCCCTTTGAAGGCAACCACAAGGCTGATGTGGCCTTTGGAGAAAAGGAGTTTGACACCCCTGACATACAGCCTTTACAATAAAATATAATGGGAGAGCCCATCAAGTCCCATCAAAATCCCCATTGGTTAGAAGGAGAACTATCTGAGGGCAAGAACTTTATTGTTTACATTGCTCTATCCACACTTCAAAACAGTGCACATCATAGAAACTCAATAAATATATGTATATTACGTAAATAATTAATAACAATGCTAGCTTTTATGAGGGGAGGGAGAAGGGAACTGATGAGACCCTCCCGTTTGGGAGCTGCTGATGCAAATGCACTTGACTATGTTGAGCTAGTGGAAGCAATTGTGTCCATCTGAAAGGGCACACACACTTTCTAAGAAGATCACTACTGCTCACCTCCAGCAGGCTGGTTCCATTTTAGACTATCAAGGGTAAAATCTATGGATTTTTATACAAAATTTACCAATTTTAAATAATTGTCTAAATTAATTTTGAAATATTCTCATCTAAACAAAACAGTGGCAGGACATACACCCCACAACCACCCATTTGCAATGTCTGAACTTTACCTTTGTCTAATGCTTTTAATTATGATATTGTTTGTGCCTTAGACTCTACATCTGAACAAAATGAGGAAACAACAACTCTCTCCCATAATTGGATGATCATCTACCAATATGATGTCTCCTTCCAGGGAAAGGTTCTTTGTAAGTGATAAAGTGCTCCACAGGAGTAACTGATGGCTTGTGTTACTCCATAGCTCTTATGCTACACAGTTTTGTCAAGGCTACTAACACTTAGATCTATGTAATTTCTACAGTGATTTGTTGTTTTTCATTTCTGTAATCACTTTCCAGGGTGTACAGGCTGATTAGCCTCTAACAATTGCTCTTTGTAAAAAACAAAACAAAAACACAAGGAAAAATTTTTTTAGCTTTAAGACTTTTATTTTTTCACCCCCTGAGTGGATAATGCACATTGCTAACCTTCTAACCCCCAAACCCTCTACCTTTCATAATTAGAAGAAAGATTTACTTTCACTCTCTAGCTTAGAATGTTTCTAATCTTTGGTGGTCAGAGTGCATGCAGAAGGGTCAGCGGCATTAATCCACCTGGGCATCCAGCAATAGGTCAACCAGTCAGCCCAACCTGAGTAGTGGCATTCAAAGATTTGACAGTATTAATAACCTTCTTTAGTTTTTGGAGTGTTGAAGACTACTATTGCCATCATTGCATCATCAACCTGATGTTCAATCTAGTCCTGTAAAGTCCTAAACCAGGGATTCTTAGTGAGGTTATGCCACACACTGAATGCTTCTTTTAGTCTCTAGAAAATCTCTTTAGGTATCATATTGGAATCCTCACATGTCTCTCCCAACAGATCTTTTTCTATCCCATTCTTGGGAATTCTCATATCTGCTGGTAGAGACAAGTAAGAGAAATAAAATGGATGATCCAGAAATGGACTCTCAATTTAAGGCCATGGGAAGCAGTAGTTTGATCTGGACAGAGAACATCAAACAGATAGAGTTCCTTCAGAAGCTTCTCACTCCCCTTCTCTGCTTTTTCAGAGGAAGAACCCTTCCCCTGAAATATATGTAACCCTGTGTAAGTTCATCTGAACTGTCTCCAGAGAAGATCACCATGCAATCTCTGTTCTTCCAAATGTACTTGGAAATTAAATATGTGTCCACTGAAGCAAAAACTGTTGTACTGTCACAGGTTTCCAAGGAAGAGATGATTTCATCCAGGACCTGAATATCTTCCTGAGCGTTAAAGAGGACTTCATTATGTTCACTCCCAATACGATTTGCCACCTTTCTGGCAGCGAGTAAATAAGGACTGTCTTCCATGCTAATCACGAATGTCTGGAAAGGGTACTGGACTTGTGCCTTTTTTTTTGGTTGCTTTGGGTGGCAGCAACCAAATTGGAATCCAAGCCCCCTGATAAAAGACAACTAATCCTTCTGTCTGTATCAAACGTTTCTTATCGCATTGTTAAAAAGGCTTTGGATGTTGCTCTTCACAGTTTCTGTCTCAAACCTGGGAATAGTTTCTCCACACTGTCAGAGTGCAGCAATGATATTTATTTCTATTGACACGGCTTTGCCATTTGGCTTTAAATCCAAAACTTCATAGTGTCCCAGGAGAAAAGGCTCTACTTTCCCAAAAAGGAGCTGTGTAGTGCTTCAAGTTAACAAGAACTTTAGCTTCTGAACACACAGCCAAAAATCTATTTTTTGTCATAGCTTTAAGCAAAGGTCTGACTCCATGGGTAGGTCTGGCCAGGAACACTTTCTTATTGGCTGTATGCAGTAAAATAAATGCAAATACCCTGTCCAACATACAAATCATGTGCCCATTCCCTCCTTTGTCATAAAGATGAAGGATTATCTCACCATCTACTTTGGTCTGATATTCAAATTTAAATTAAAAAATGCTCTTGGTTGTTGTAGATTTCTCCCTCATAACATAGCCACAAATAAGATAATTTCTTCACTCAAATTGGTTGCATCCCAAACAGCTGGTCAGTCTCCACCAACCAGTGACATCCAAAGCAGCAGCTGGTATATACATTGCTTTCTCAAAGCAAAATGCACGTGGACCACTGTGTGCAATCTTCATAGCAATCAGACACTGAACAGAATGGCAGTCATGACTACCAAAGAGGGCCCAAATGCTACACATTTTGCAATGGAGCTATGGGCTCTCTGGACATGAGCAGGGCAGGTGAGTGAGTGGTGTAGACACAGAGATGCAAAGGAGAGATGTGAACTGCAGTCAGCAGGCCAGTGGATGGGCAGAACGTACTTTTAGAAAGTCCTTTCAGAAGCGAAGCAATGAGATTAGTTATTGGGAGTTTACTTTGTACAAATCTCCTGAATGCCCTTTGGGTAGTTTAGGTGCTGGCTCAGAGTACATAACCATGGATGTGAGTGAGGCCTTCAGTCCAACCTTTAATCTATTATTATTATCATTATCATTATTGTTATTGTCTGAAGGGTGGTCCTCTTTCCATTGACCTGCTTAAAATGAAGACTTTTTTGAAAAAAATCATTTTCTTATTTTTCACTTATGGATGACATACAATATTAGTTTCAAATGCACACTCCAATGATTAAACATTATAACTAAACATTATATAACTAAGTCATCACCCCAATAAATCTTATATATATATCTAACATAATGTATAGTGTTTAGGATATTTTTGACTATATCCCCTATGGTGTACTTTACATCCCCATGATTAGTCTGTTACTACTACCAATTTGTACTTCTCCATCCTTTTGTCTTATTCACCCAAACACTCAAACCCCAACTCCCTCTCTCATTTGGTAACCATCAAAATGTTCTCTGTACCTGTGAATCTTGTTCTGTTCTACTTGTTCATTTGTTTTGTTTTCTAGATTCAATTGTTGATAGATATATATTTATTACCACTTTATTTTTTACAGTTTTGATCTTTTTGAGGATAATATAAGGAGCCTCTGAAACCACTTCGATCATACAAACATTGGCATCATGTGAGTGCTAGAAGGAGAAAGAGAGAGCAAGAAATTGAAAACCTATTTTAGAGCTTATTTCAGGGGTCTAGCAGGGGAGTGCAGCTACTCATGTACTCTTGGCTGAAGAATGATCCTCTCCTCTATTGG
The DNA here is from genome assembly GCA_039655065.1 of Glossophaga mutica. Taxonomy (NCBI): domain Eukaryota; kingdom Metazoa; phylum Chordata; class Mammalia; order Chiroptera; family Phyllostomidae; genus Glossophaga; species Glossophaga mutica. Next base: position 85,887,839 of record CM077304.1, read on the forward strand.
GAAAAGTCATCTTCAACCAAGCATGCATCTGGGCTGAGTTAAGGGATTAAGAAAAAGAAAAAGGAAACCGTCATAGACAGACAACAGGATGGTTATTATAAGAGGGAAGTGTGGTAGGGGAGGTAGGAGAAGGTAAAGTGGGAATAAACAGTGATGAAAGTAGATTTGACTTGGGGTGATGAACACACAATACAATATACAGATGCTGTATTATACAATTGTACACCTGAAACTTATATAATTTTATAAACTGTCACCTCAACACATTCCATTAAAAAAGAAAATAAATTTATTTGAAAAAATAAAGAGGGGAAATTTCCCTAACATAGTGAAGGAAATAGACATATAAGTCCAAGAAGCTCAGAGAGTTCAAACAAGATGAACCCAGAGAGGCCCACACCAAGACGCACCATCATTAAAAAGCCAAAGGTAAAATAAGAGAATATCTAAAAAGCAGCAGGAGAAAAGAAATTAGTTACTTACAAAGGACTTACAGTAAGACTGTCAACTGATTTCTCAACAGAAATGTTGCAAGCAAAAAGGGGTAGATAAAAAATATTCACTATGCTAAGCAAAATAAGCCAGACAGTGAAAGACAAATACCATACGATCTCACCTTTAACAGGAATCTAATCAACAAAACAAACAAGCAAAATATAACCAAAGACATTGAAATTGAGAACAGGCTGACAGTGACCAGAGAGGAGAGGGTAGGAAATTTCAGGGGAATCGGGGAAGGGTTTGCAGGAACTAGTATAAAGGACACATGGACAAATACTGGGGGGCGGGGGGGGGCGGTGGAAATGGGAGGGAGGTGGGGAGAGCTGGGGGGGAGTGGGCTGGAGTGGGAGTAAAAAGCAGAAAACTGTACTTGAACAACAATTAAAATAAAAAAAAGAAATACAACCTATCTATTACAAAAAAATATTCAAAGTGATGGAAAGCAAAGACTAACAACCAAGACTGCTCTACCCAGCAAAGCTATCATTTAGAATCAAAGGATAGATAAGGAGCTTTCCAGACAAGAAAAAGCTAAAGGAGTTCATCATCACCAAACAAGTATTATAAGAAATGTTAACTTCCAGTCAAGATGGTGGTATAAGCAGATATGGTTCATCACCTCTTTGAACAACCACATCAAAATTACAACTGTAAAATGGAACAATCATCACTCAAAACCATCAGAAGTGAAGTTAAATGGAAGTCTGACAACTATGAAATTAAAGAAACCATATCAGTCCAGGCTGGTAGGAGGGGCACAGGTGTGGAATGGGCTGGTACCTCATCCACATGTGATGGATAACATTTTGGGAGGGATGTCTCAGGAGCGAGGAGTCCCAACCCCACACCCAGCGCCCAGGGCCGGGTTCCAGCATCAGGAAGATAAGTCCCCACAACTTCCAGCTGCAAACAAGACAGGGTATTGAGTCAGTGGAAGAAACTCATGTAGCCCCAAGTTCCTCTTAAAGAACCCACACATGAACTCAGCTACTCAAAATCATTCTCTCTGAGCTCCAGCACTAGGATAGGCTTGAAACACATCAGTGGTATACAGAGAAAGACTGAAGTGTCTGGCATCAAGGCAAGCAGAGGCCATTGTCCATTTTCTAAACCCTCCCCTCTTAGAGTCAGAAAGCTGGTGCCATATCTGAGACTCCAACAACCTGGCTAACACTGTTTGACCTGCCTTGGAGATCCCCAGAAACTCTGCTCCACCCAACTTACTACCCACACAAGCTGCTTTTCCATATGAATAGCTGATCTTGGGTCATGCTTCACAACTTCCTAAATCCTATCAAACAAGCAACCACTGACCTCAGTGAGCCTCCAGCAGCACTAGCAGCAGCTAGACTAGATTCACAGCTTGACTTAGCCTGGGAATCTCCAAGCCCAGCACAAATAACAGCCATCTCAGATGGCTTTTTAGGTCAGGCAGGGTGGCCCCGGGAAAAACACAGGTGGGGGCTGACCTTGGCCTGCACCACCCAGAAAACCCAGTGGACAGCTACAGATTATGTCAGAGCACCACCACTCTGCCCCTGCAAAGCTGATCCTCCACGGAGGGTGGAGATTGGTAGTAAGTGGTCACGGACAATCCTTGTAGCTGACTGGCCTGGGTAAATACCTCCCATTAATCTGCCAACAGCAATCAAGGCTTAACTACAAAAGGAGGGTCTACTGAGCTTATACAAAGGGGACACCTCAAGTACTCAACTTAGGAGATAAGAGAAGCTATGCCACTGGACTCTACAAGACATCTACTGCATTAGGCCACACTACCAAGACACAGAGTCAAAGCAGCTCTACCTAATACACAGAAACAAACACAGAAAGTCTGGCAGAACAAGGAGACAAAGGAATATGGACTAAATGAAAGACCAGATCAAAACTCCATAAAAGAGTTAAATGAAATGGAGATAACCAATCTATCAGAGGCAGACTTCAAAACATTGGTTATAAGGATGCTCAACAAACTTAGTGAGGACCTCAGCAGCATTAAAAAGATCCAGTCAGAAGTGAAGGATACACTACCCTGGCTAGTGTGGCTCAGTAGATGGAGTGATGGCCTGAAAACCAAAGGGTCACCAGTTCAATTCCCAGTCAGGACACATGCCTGGGTTGCAGACTAGTCTCAAGTAGGGGGTGCATGACAGGCAGCCACACATTGATGTTTCTCTCCCTTTCTTTCTCCCTTCCTTCCCCTCTGTCTAAAAATAAAATAAATAAAATTTTTAAAAAATTAAAAAAAGAAATGAAGGATACGCTAATTGAACTAAAGAACAATTTACAGAGAAACAACAATAAAATGAGTGAAGCTGAGATAGGTAGAATCAAATCAGTGATTTAGAGTATAGAAAGCAAAAAACAACTATGCAGAGCATCAAGAAGAAAAAAGAATCCAACAAAATAAGAATAGTGTAGACAGCCTCTGTGACAACTTCAAGAGGTCCAACATTTGCCCCATAGTGGTGCAGAAGAAGAAGAGAAAAAGCAAGAAATTGGAAATTTATGTGGAAAAATAATGAGAGAGTCCTGGCTGGTGTGGATCAGCGGATTGAGTGCCGGACTGCAAAGCAAAGGGTGTCTGGTTTCAATTCCCAGTCAGGGCACATGCCTGGGTTGCAGTCCAGGACCCCAGTGGGGTACACGAGAGAGGTTACCACACATTGATGTTTCTCCCCCTCGCTTTCTCCTTCCATTCCCTTCCCTTCCTGTCTCTCTAAAAATAAATAAATAAAATCTTTAAAAAATAATGAAAGAAAATTTTCCTAATTTGGCAAAGGAAATAGATATACAATTCCAGGAAGCACAAACAATCCCAATAAGATGGATGTAAAATGGCTCACTCCAAGACACATCAAAACTAAAAAGCCAAAGTTTAAAGATAAAGAGAGAATCCTAAAAGCAGCAAGAGAAAAGCAGATAGCTAATTACAACGGAGTTCCCATAAGATTGTCAGCTGATTTCTCAAATGAAACTTTGCAGGCAAGAAGGGATTGACAAGAAATATTCAAAGTCATGAAAAACAGGAAACTACAGCCAAGATTGCTCTACCCAGCAAAGCTATAATTTAGAACCAAAGGGTAGATAAAGAGCTTCCCAGACAAGAAAAAACTAAAGGAGTTTGTCATCACCAAACCATCATTATATGAAATGGTAAAGGGACTTACTTAAGAAAGAAAAGATCAAAACTATGAACAATAAAATGACAAAAAATACAAATCTATTAACAGTTGAATCTAAAAAAGCAACTAAGCAAACTAGAATAACAGAGACAGAATCATGGATACAAAGATCCTTTTGATGGTTGCAAAGTGTGAGGAGGAAGGGTGGAATGAGTGAAGAGGTGAGGGAGTTAGGAAGTACAAATGAGCAGTTACAGAATAGCCATGGGGATGTAAAGTACAGTATAGGAAATGGAGTAGCCAAAGAACTCAGGGACATGAACCACATGGGGGTATTGCCTGAGGCAGTGGGGACTGCTGGGTGGAAGTGAGACAAGTGGGGGAAATCAGGACAACTGCAACAGCATACTCAATAAAATATACTTAAAAAAAAGATAAATGTTAAAGGGTCTTCTTTAAGAAGAAGAGAAAAGCATTTGAGGCCAGTAGAGTTACTCATTACTTTAAAAGAAAATTCACTTTGTTTGTATGAACAGAGATTTTAATTACATGGAAGGAAATCTATCATTTAAGGATTTTAAAGCATGAAATTCATGTCAAAATACCTAGAAATACTGATATGCCTAATCAGGAATGGTGTTTTCCTAGAGTCAGAAGAACATCATATTCAAATTTCAGTTCTTTATAAATAGCTGTAAATTTGTAAAAACATTTCCTGTTTATTAATACCACCTTTATTTACACTGTATGTGTTTTTCCTGGATGATATACTAAAAATTTTGCAAGCTAATCTGTGAATGAATATTTAAAAAATTAGTCATCACTAATCATACGAACTCACTTCAGAGAATTTCCATTTTATAGAAAAGTGTGTCCCAGATGTGTTCTAAGTTGTTTCTTCCAAAATCATTGACAGAAAAGGAAAATTCAGATTCTTGACTTGCCACCCCAGCACTCCACATCTTATCTGACAACAGAAGTCATAGGGGTAGAAGCTCTTGAAACATTTTCTCAATTTTAACTTCCAGACAACAAGGAACAGCGAAGGTTGTCAGGGATGGGCAGGTGAGCAAATATGCTCTGAGGATCCAGAAATCTGGGTCAAAGCATAGGCAAAAATCTTCCACAAACTGTTTCTTAAAAAAACGATGAAAAGTACAGCCTGGATGAACTTCTTGTAATACAATACAATGTTGTAAATTACTATGACAAGACCAAGGGGTGATTAATATTATTTACATTTCTCTAATGCTACCTCACCTGGAGCCCATGGCACTTTATGATGGCACTGGTTCCCTGTCTACAGAGAACCCAAATAAAAGGTACAATTTATACTCAGTGAAATTGGCATAAGGCAGGTCCATTTCAGAAGGGCATCTTCTGTCCTAAGACCATAATTAACCTAAACTATTAATAGCCATTTTTACTGGTTTCTAAAATAGAACATGTTAGATTTGGTTACTATTGGATTTTTCACAAAATGTTTTGGTTTAGAGCTAGATTAAAAGGTAGAGTTAAATGGACATGATACATTGTTTTGGAGTACTTTTACTTTGGAGTGATCTGTATTTTTGTAACCAGTTTTTACTGCAGAGCCACAGAATGAAAGTGCGGTTTAAAATTGCCTACAAAGCACAATGTATTCATGAAAAAAGTTATAGAAATGCTCTTTCTTTGCCATTATTTTCAGTTTCTCCAAATAGTGGATGTGACATTGAGGTAAGAGGGTTAGTTACTCTTTCATACTTTTTAAAATCAAAACCTCCTATACAGCATCTCTCAAAGAATATTAGTGGTAAGTAATCCATTTACATCAAGATATCTTTCTTGCCACTCTTATAGAATATCCAGAATTCACGCCACCTCACCCTCTAACCCAGCCCTTAGATCCCAGACTTTGATTCAGTCCTCGTCCATTTGGGTGCGGAGAGAGTGCAGTGTGGAGTGAGGTGTTTCCTTTGCAGTCTGTATTAGTTTCCCATTGGTACTGTAACAAATTAGCACATATTGAGGGGCTTGAAATGATACAAATGTATTATCTTACAGCTTTGGACATCAGAAATCTGAAATGGTCTCACTGGTCTAAAGTGAAGATGTAGATAGGGCTGCATTCCTTTCTGGAAATTCTAGAGTAGAATCTACGCGCGCGCGCGCGCGCGCGCGTGCGTGTGTGTGCGCGCGCGTGTAACTTTTCCAGCCTCCACTGGCTAGTCATATGTTTGGATTTTAGAATCCTTCCATCTTCAAAGGCAGCTGTAGCTGATGGTCTTCCTCACAGCACATTGCTGACACTGCTTCTTCCGTATCAAGGACCTCATGATTACATTGAGACCACCTGGATCAGCCAGGATACTCTCCCTATTTTAAGGTCAGCTAATTAGCAACCTTAATTCCATCTACTACCTTAATTTCCTTTTGTAATGTAATTAAACATATTCACATGTTCCGGGCATTACGGCATGGACATCTTTCTATTGAAGATGGTTTCCTGAAAAGAAAAATCAGAACATCTGTGCCGTCCAGCAGTGATAACTACTATTTATTAAACTTTATGTTCCTGGCATTGTACTCAACAAGATGTAATTAAATGATTTTAAGTTTATAAGCACTGAGGAGTGTTTCTCTATTCTTTCTGTTTCCCTTCATTTGAATCCAAGAGCTGTCTGTGTGTGGCAGCAATCATTGGTGAGTGCTTCAGTAGACATCTAATTTTCTTCAGTGGATGTTCTATGATCTAGCAGGGGTGTCCAAACTTTTGGCATCTCTGGCCCCCACTGGAAGAAGAGTTGTCTTGGGCCACACATTAAATACATTGTGACACATAATCACAAAAAAAATCTCATAATGTTTTAAGCAAATCTACAGTTTTGTGTTGGGCCACATTCATAACCATCCTGGGCTGCATATGACCTGCGGGCCGCAGATGAGACACCCCTAGAAATGAAGACAGGTGTGCATGTGAAGAAAGGAGATCATTACCAAATGCACTTAGCCATTTGCCTAAGCTATATCCTTCAATCTCAGTTTTATTCACAATAAGGCTGATATATTTATTCTATCATTCTATCTCCTATAGGCAGGATGAGTTCTATTTCTGGATCCTAAAAATTCAATATCCCTTCTATACAGAAATTCTGGATCTCTTCACATCTCCAGCTGGGACTTAAATGCAGATCTGAAACCAAAGGCTTTATTCTTAATTATTCATCATCTTTGCCTACATGCTCCAATTATTTTAAGGTTTAAATAACTTTATGAACCAAAAGCTCACTCACAGTAAATGTTCAATAACTGTGAATTCTCTCTTACTGTCTTATTAATAGAAGGAGAATCAAGTAAGCTAGAGACTTTAAAATACTGTACAAGGTAATTGTTATATTAATGAATTCTCCATGTGTAGGGCAAATAGTTTTCAAACTAATGGTTGGTTTGTTCATTCATTTGTTGGTCCTTTTATTTATACATTCAATTATTTTTTACTTTCTAGGGAAAATATAAGGTAAAATGAATAAGACTAAATTTGTTTTGTACATGGCATTTGTGTTTTTAAATGAATATAGATGGATAGAATCCAATAATGTCACTGTAACTCTCTGGGCTAATATTTTTCTTTTTTATACTAATATAGAACAACATAACCAAAGAAGATGAACTGCCTGGAACTTTTAATAAATAATAGCAGTTCAGCTTTGTGGCCATAATTTTTACTTGCATGGCTCCAGTGTGAATTCCTCCTTATGTTATCTTACAATAACTTATTTTGGCATAAATCTAATATTCAGTGGCTGAATATTACAGCCCCCATAACAATAAGTAGGCGATGTTAAGAGAAAAGTTATTTGATTCTTAAAACTATATTTGTGAACAACATACTCTTCAGAACTATTAGGCTTTTCTGGAAAAGCTAACTACCAACATTTAAGTAACAAATCAATGACAGACTTGCTCTGTGACAGCTGGTGATGTTTTTCAGATCATTAGATATTTCTGAGGACATCAAATGCAGGATGAGATCAGCTTGCCCCTATGGGATTAGTCTGCAAAGCTCTTGGTGTTTTTTGAGGAAAAACAGTGACAGATGTTATATCATTCACCTTTGTTGTTGGGCAGATTTATATAGGCATTTCACTACCACATAGCTAATGTAAAAACCAGAATCTCCACATGTAAAAATATACACTAATGGTTTAAGAATTATGAATACCTTCTGTATCATCTTATGCTGCAGTAGTCAAGTAGAATGTGGAAATTTTACTCTTTGGAAAAATATTTTGGAAAGCCAGTCCTGGTTTGAATTTTTTTTAACTACAAATTTTTGAGCCCTTTATTACATAGGCACCTTTAATCTTTGTTTGAGAGTGTGATGATTTGCAATGTAGGGTCACATAATAACTCAGAGACTAAGCTCTGGAGTCAGAAAATCAGAGCTTGCATCTTAGTCATCCACTGGATTTGCATGGTTCTGGAGAAGCCATTCAACCTCTCCAATATGTATTTGTAAATTATGCATATAAGCCATAAACAGATATTACAAACTTCTATAAGTCATTTTCACTTCTTAATATAATATTTAGCATATAGTACTATTAACTAGCTATTATATTACTTTTCATTAGTAGGATTTGAGCAGAAATGTAACAAATTACTAAATCGAAAAGATTTTAATGAAAGGGCCATATAAAGGTATGCTCAGGCTACATAGAAGCCAGAAGGAATGACTGCTCATCCAGGAACAAGCAATAGTCACAAACAATGACTGTCCCTAGATGGGAAATGAAAGGGACTGGTAATATCAGACTCCAAAAAAACCTCTAGCCTTGGGCAGAGGGAGGAGATGGGGGGACTCACTGAATGAAGGCTGCATTAAAAACAGGGGACATGACCACTGACACAATCATACTTGCTGGGGAGGGAGGGGAGAAGAATCCAGTCTCTCCAGCCTTGCAAACTCCTCTAATTTGTCAGACCCAGTGGAAGCCAGAGACTAACAAAGCACCGTAATGAAATCCATAGAGGTCGGTCCCTGGGGCATAGGATAGGGCAGAGATGGTAAATGCAGCCAAGCCCACATGGCATTAAACTTAGTGATTTCCTCCTGCAGTCCTGTGTCTCCTCCTGCATGAATTGTGACACTCTGGGCCTGCTTGCCAAGCAAGTGTTTGCTCTGTCTTATCTAGGATACAGCTGTGGCTTCTGTCCAGCCTCATCACTCTAGGCTCCAGTTACTCCTTCTCAGCCATATGGAATTCTTTAAACATAGGGTCCTGGGGCCACAAAAATTCGGTGCAGTGGAAGCCTTGTTGGCCTGGCCTAGTAATGGAAAACCATTGCCAAGGGTGCTTTGATGGGCAGACAAGGTGTCGGCCTAATTGTGTGATTCTACTGAATCATTTCCAACACCAGCAACCCTGAGATGAGCAGCCAGACCATCACTACATTTTCCTCTCCCAAAGAACTACTTCCTGGATGCAAGTAGTATTTACACTCTTTTTCTGGGTCCTTAACAAAATTCTCTGAATAGAAGAGGATGAATTTATTAAATATCAAATACTTGTCAATAGTTGCATCTATTCAGTAAATTTAGTTTAAGGATTCACTTTTTCATGAAATGATTTTAAATTGTCTCAATTGCAAAGTATTTCAAGAAGAATAAAATACTGGCATGCCATGTGATTGAACAGAAAACACGCTTTTATAATGTCCCTTCTCTATTGCCATTGAAGCAGCTAGATACAGCTTAAAGCAGAAAGACTGAAGTACATTTATGACTCCACTACTCAGTAACTCAGAGAGCTCGCTTCACCTCACTAGATGGTCCTGTTGTTATCTGTGACATTAGGCTATCACATTTGCCCTGCTCCTGAGATAAAATCACATAATAGGTAAGGGATAGAGTCCCTTACCTATTATAATACCTATCATATAATCACATAATAGGTAAGGGACTCTATCCCTTACCTATTATAGTACATTGTAATGCACTTGGAATTTGCTCTTTTCTCCCCTCACCCTCTCTCTTTCTGGCAGCAGGAACTGTGCTGTCCTCTGATTCTGGAAAGGTCTGGGGTTTTGGTCCTGAGTTATGCATAGCTGGCTTTGAGATTTTGAAGAACACACATAACACAAAGATAATAGATGTTTTTATAGCCATATTCTTTATAAAGCATACTGAATAAAATGCATTTAACATTAACTTTAATTGTGCAATGTTATTTAACTAAAATCATATTTGAATAGTAATTTTTTGAGATTTGGTTGGTTTTACAGTTTCTTAGAAAGTTAATAAAGAATAATATTATTTCAAATAATGTGATTGATAATGATGAACGCAGTTATGCTGTTAAGTTAAAAAATGCTTATCCTCATTATAAAGGAAAAAAATGATATAATATTCCAGATGGAAACTCACTTCCTCCTTGGGGGTAGGGAATGCAAATAAAACAGCTATGTAATAATATGGTCCAGCTGCACTTTTGGGTTTAGCAGTGGCCCCAATTGTAATGTGACATTTGAAAGATTTTTCACAGCATATTTTTCCAGCTGAAATTTGTCATGTCCAGGTACAGAGTCTGCCAAATTACAAAAATCTACCCAGATGCTAAATTTTACAAAAGAAAGGATTTTTACAAGTTGGAAATTAAGAAGAAAAAAGCAATCCAACAACTCAAAAATTGCTTACTAAATCTATAAAATAAGCAGTTCCGCCCTGCTCTATGTGTCTATCTTCTTTAAGCTTCATTAAGATATAATTTACATGTAACATTGTACAAGTTTAAGGTGTACGCATAATGATTAGATACATATATGTATGGTGAAATGATTACCACAATAAGATCAGTTAACACCTCCATTACTTTGCATGTGTGTGTAGTGAAAACATTAGAGAACTACACTCCCAGCAACTTTCAAGTATACAATACAGTACTGTTAACTACAGGCCTGCACTGTACATCAGATGCCCAGAACTTATTCATCTTAGAACCGGAAGCTGGTGCCCTTTGACCACTCTCCCCTTATATTCCCCTACCATAGTCCTTGGCCACACCATTCTGCTGAGAGTTTATCTTTGTTTCTTTATATAAAAGGCAACAAAAGACCCTGACAGAGGGTGTGTGAGTGTATGAGTGTGTTTGTGTGTGTATGTGAACACCCACATGTGTATGCATGTGTGTGTATTTTCAGAATACAGACCATTATTGGGAAGACCAAAAGCATTCAGGAAGTATACACTCCCATATTCATCGCCATTCACAAGAACTCAGGCTTGGTGGCTCTGCATCTGTAACTCTCATTCTACTGGAACAGTCAGTTGGTGTAGTGAAGAGCGTTATGAACTCTATCTCAAGTGAACTGAGAGTTCCAGTCCAGATTCTCCCATCTGTGTGTTTTGTGGACATGATGACGGTCCTTAAACTTTCTGGGTGTGAGGCTCTAAAATGAACAAAGACATTCTTAGACTGGACAATCTCCAAGGACCCTCTGAATTATAAATGCATTGGATCTTATTATTCTAATTTTATAATTTAATTTTCTGTGGCTTATGTTCCTCAAAATATAGTCTATAAATAGAAATTTAAAAAAAACTTTAAAAGATTTTAGTTTTAGAGCAATTTTTGGTTTACAGAAAAGTGGTATAGAAAGTACCAGAAGTGCCTGTTATTAATCACATCTTACATTAGTGTGGTGCATTTGCTACAATTGAAGAACCAATATCAATACACTAACTAAAGTCCATAGTATACACTTAGGTTCACCCTTTATATTGTACAGTTCTCATATGTATACAATGCTATGTATTCATCATCACAGTATCATACAGAATGGTTTCAACAATGCTGAAAGTGTGCTGTGTCCCACCTACTCAGCACTTTTCCCTTCTCCTTAACCTTAGGAAAGCACTGATCGTTTCACCATCTTTATAGTTTTGCGTTTCCCAGAATATCATATGGTTAGAATCATATAGTGCGCAGTCTTTCCAGATTGACTATTTTCTCTTAGCAACATGCATATAAGTGTCCTTCATGACTTTTGTAGCTTGATAACTTATTTATTTTTATCACTGAATGATATATATTGTTTGAACATCCTGTTGTTTGTTTATCCATTATCCTACTAAAAGATATTTTGTTGCTTCTAATTTCAGACAATTATTAATAAAGCTCTCGTAAATATTAGTGGGAAGTTTCTACATGAACATAAACTTCGACCCATTTGGGAGCATGATTGCTGGGTTGTATTTTTTTTTTATTTTTTTAATTTTTAATCAGTATTTTTTAATTGTTGATATTGTACAGTTTTCTGTCTTTTACCCTGCCCCAGCCCACCACCCCAACCCTCCCCACCTTCCTCCCATTTCCACCCCGAGATGCAAATTAAAACTACAATGAGATACCACTTGACACCAGTCAGAATGGCCTTCATAAACAAAGCAACAAACAGCAAGTGTTGGAGAGGTTGTGGAGAAAAGGGGACCCTAGTGTACTGTTGGTGGGATTGCAGATTGGTACAACCACTATGGAAAACAGTATGGAATTTTCTAAGAAAACTAAAAATGGACATACCTTTTGACCCAGCAATTCCACTGCTTGGATTATATCCTAAGAATCCTGAAACACCAATCCAAAAGAATCTATGCACCCCTATGTTCATAGCAGCACAATTTACAATAGCCAAGTGCTGGAAGCAACCTAGGTGCCCATCAGTTAATGAATGGATCAAAAACTGGGTTGTATTTTAAAACCATGTCTGTCAAACCATGTCTGGTAAGTGACTGCCAAACAGTTATTCTATCAGTTTGTATTTTACCAGCAAAAAATGAGAGTTTATAAGTAAATATTTTAATTTTAAGAAATACAATCTGAATAAAATCAGTAAAAATAGCATCTCAGTATGAAGTTCTAAAATTTCTTCAATTTTATGGCATTTTATATGGTAGTTAATCAGAATGAACATATTATACCAGAAGGGAAATTATTCATTTTTTGTGTTTAATCGTTCTAGAATGAGCACATCTGTTTGATTGCTTTACTTTCTCATTTAGTATGGGATTTTCACAAAAAATATAAAAAAGAACACTTTGAACTATATGTACTGATGTTTATTACATCTCATATATATCTATACTACTCCAAGCTTTGTATACAATCAATGAGCCCCATGAATTTCTGCAGCACATCTGAGATCATCACAAATCACAGTGATATTGTTGAATCTCAGTACTTGGCCTCATCTTGATGCAGGTGTTTTGGTGATTAAACATGTCTTAGTGAAATCCAAGAACATTGAAAATCCCATTGTGTAAGAAATTTAATTTTTTAGGCCTAAACTCTATCTATATTGATATCCTCTTAAAATATACCTCTTGATATCCCTTCTGCTTTCATTTGTTTCCGCTCCTCCAAGACTCCAGATATAAAGAAATAATTCACAGAAGAATATCTGTTTTAGTCTCAAAGTTCTGGAAGCCAGTGGTATGTACTGGATTTGGATGTACATCCTGGAGTCAAAGTGCTTGGTTGAGTTCCCAGATTCTGCAGCTCTGCTGTTCAAAAATGGGGAAGTCATTTAACTTTTATTAGCCTCAATTTCCCCACTTACAAGAAGCACTTACTTTAAAGAGTTGTTGAAGAATTAAGTGTGACAATACCTGTAAACATTTTAGCACAGCAGAGATAGCAAACAAATGGTAATGAGTATGATTTTGATTAAGTGTTGGACTTGTTTCATCTGACTGACAGCTCTTTTTCTCTGCCTCCCTTATTTATAAAAGGCCCTTCAGGGATCTTTCTTGGCACTGCTTCACTGCCCCTCACTAACAGGCTGTGGGGTCTTCTTGCTGGATGGACCCATCTCTTTCCCTTTATCCTAAAACTCATCATTCTACAATTTGTTGCCTTTATGTTTCTGTCACAAACATGTCAATCCCTTGACGTTATAGACCCTGTTTTTCCTTTATTATTGACAGTGCTGGGAATGTAGTAGTTGTACCTCTCAGGTATCCTTCAACTAAGGTAACAGAAAACATGACTCAACCTCAGCCTTAAACCAACAGAGAAACTTAGGCGGGTAAGGAACTGAAATCCAGAGGCATGTCAGGCTTTCGACAAAGTTTGTCCCAGTGTCTCAGTGACATCACAAAACTCTCAATTCTTTTCCAAGACTTCTTTTCATTGCTGTTTCAGCCTAAGGTTGCTTTCTTTGGGGTTACAAGATGGTTGCCAGCACCTATCAGTAGCTACCAGGCTTCTTGCTTACAGTGAGCAGGAGAGAACATTATTCAGAGGAGCTCTGTTGGGAAAATGAGAAAGCTTTTCTCTTAGAACCCAACACCCTGTGAGAAAACATCTCCAACACTCTGACCTAAATTAAAATCACGTAGTCATCCCTGAAGGCCAGGAGCATGGGCCATGCCTATCGGCTTAGGTCAGTTTGGTCGTATAGACAGCTGGGTTTGGAGTTATCTTCACCATTACATGAACTGTGCAGAGAAAAAGGAACCTAGAATAAAATTAGCATGACTGTTCTCCATAAAGTAGGAATGAATGTGGCAAATACAAGAATTGATATCCCCCCTTTTCAAAGGCACAAAACCGGATCAGAAAATATCTTGTGACCTTTGCTATGAAAACACCTACGAAAGAGCATGATTTCCCCCATGTCCACTCCATGTCTACCTCTGCGAAATGATTCTAATCACATGTATAAGAGCTAGCTTTCAATATGTACACTGTAAGTTGCATACAGAGTTTACATTTTAATATGAGCTTCATGAGAACTGGGTCCTTGTTCCAGCTATATCCTGGTGAATTACCAAGTCAGAGAACAATACCTCACACATAGTAATATACAATAAATATTTGTTTAGTTAATTAAATTAATTAATTAATGTTTTCAATGTTGAAGTTTACTCACGGAGAAGCCACAAACGCAGAAGCTGGAGTATAAAAATTAACATTTGTTCCATCTAGATTATTAAGGTGTCCAAAATTCCTTTGCTAATGAGTAATTTACATGGCATTAGAAAAAAAGGAGAAAATAAAGACCATGTGTTCCAAATAACTTGTTCAAATCATGTGAGCAGCTGCATCGCAAGATGACAAATAAAGAAAGGAGAAGTGGTGAGGCAAGAACTTTAGACTTGTATTCTAGGGGAGAGCAAGTGTAACCCATTCCAGGCTATTCTCACTACAGCAACCTAGGTGAGGTTTTAGCATCTAATTCACAACACACCCTTGAAGTGGCTCTGCATTTCCACTAAAACAAAACAAGACAGTCAACAACAATAGCAACACAAACAAACAAAAGCAAAACAGTAAAAGTATTTAAAAGGCCTATGAGACCTTAAGAAGTAACCCCCACACCTCCACAACCATGACTACCACCACCACTGTAATTTCTCTGACTGGTCCTGTGACACTCTGCCTCCCTCACTTTCTCCCCTCATCACTACTTTCTTGCTGTTGCTCAGATAAGCCACCCAGTCTCCTGCCACAGGGCTGTTGTACTAGGAATCCCCTTGTCCTGAAAAACTCTCCCTTGCATTGCACACCTTTGCTGAGAGCAACCTCTCTGAGGTTAATGTGGCTACCCTGTCAAATGCTGAATCCTGTTCCTCTCTTTCAGTCTAACAGTAAGTCCTGCTACCAGACTCTAACTGTATTTCCACACCATTTACTGCCTTCACACATGCTACAGAATGCATTTTTATCATTATTATTCATTTCCTACCTCCCCCATCAGAATGTAAACTCTATGAGGGTAGTGATTATTATTTTGTTCATTGATTTATTCTGAAGCATAGAACCAGAGTTTGGCATATAATACAGTTTTAACACATATTTACCAAATAAATTATTGAATGAGCTTACACGGCATTAAGCATTTATTCAAGTCAGTGGTTCAGATTATTCCCTACAGAACAGTAACCCCAAAAGGCAAATTGAGTGTCTACTTTTTTCTTCCAACACGCTGACCAGTATTTATCCAGGCCTTTTCTATGTCAGGGAACATTCTTGCCAAATAGAATGTATTTTGAGCACATTCAATACTCCAATTTTTTCTGCATTTTAATAAACTCCCACTGTCAAATGAAACTCAATAATGATATCATGAATAGGCCTAACAGTGACTAGTTCACGGCCAATTTTGGGTTTCTGAACATTTGTCAAAAGTCCAAGTAAATAAAAAACTTTTGAGCAGAAGCTCGAATACATTTATCGTTCTATTGTGTGGTCCATTATGGTTGAATCTGTTTTCTTAGCAGGATACTGCTAGGTATGAGGATTACGTATTTAACCATAGAATGGCACAAATCTTTATCTGACAGAAATTCCTACAACACTATAATTCTGTGTTTAAACGTTTTCTAAAGTACTAGCTGAGAAATCGTCGCTAACATAAAGGAGATAACTTCTCCTTGGTGCTTTTTTTTCCTGATTAAAGTCTTCATTTCTAAACTTTACTGATACCAGTAATATTCTCTTACTTGGAAAATAGTAAACTGTTTTCATGGGTGGTGATCGACTAAGTCCACTCAGGTTGCTATAACAAAAATACTATAAACTTCCCAGTTATAAACAACTTTTATGTCTCACAGTTCTGGAGTCTAGAAAGTTCGACGTCACGGCACCTGTATGTCAGGCATCAGGTGAAAGCCAAATTCCTCACTGATGATTGTCTGCTCTGTGTAACCTCATGTGCAGAAAGGGGCAAGGGAGCTCTCTGGAGCCTGTAATTTCATTCATGTGGGCTCCACCCTCATGACCCCACCTTCTAATATCATCACGTTGGAGGTTAGAATTTCAGCATGTAAATATTAACAGGGCACAAACATTCAGTCTGTGATAGCAGAGCTTTTTTGGAACTGTTTTGCCCTGCAGAGCTTCACTCTTCAAAGACATTCATTATAATTTTGTTTTGTTTTGCTTTTCTTCCAGAATTTATTATTTATATCTGTTTACCACATGTGAGAAAGAATAATGGCTAAAATATGAAATGTTGTACCTTAAACTGCTTAGATAGCCTGACTAGTGTGGCTCAGTGTGTTGGGCGTCAGCCCACAAACCAAAAGGTCGCAGGTTTGATCCCCGGTCAGGGCACCTGCCTGGGTTGCGGGCCAGGTGCACCCTTTCCGGGGGCCTGCGAGAGGCAGCCCATCAATGTTTCTCCGGCACATTCATGTTGCTCTCTCTCTCCCCACTCTCCCTAACAATAAATAAATAAAATCTTCCAAAAGAGCTGCTCAGATAACTTGGTTTTCATTAGATTGGGCCACGTATTTTTCTCATGTGGGGCTTCTGGCAGCCTCCTGTCTTCCCTGTGATATCTACACTTGTCAGAAATCTTTCACCTGAATTCATCCAAACTTTGATCTTCAAAACTGGAAATTTTTCATTATCTTATGACAGCCCTTTATTTAATTCCTCCCCTCTTTAATCAACCAATTTTTTTTCTTATTCTTCATGTAATTAATCCATTCCTTCACTCAGTCATTTCAATACATATTTTTAGCTCCTAGTATGGGCAGGGCACTGGTCTAGAGAAAGAAAACACGGTGGTAAACAATGTCAACAAGTTCTCCACCCTCTGGGGACATACCAAACGTGGCATTGTGTTACCCAGTGAATCATGACTTCCTATACTCCCACACCTGTGAAGTCCTTCTCTTTGAATCTGGGCTTATTCTGTGACCTAGTGTAACCAATACAACGCAGAGGAAGTCATTCTATGCAAGTGTTAGCCTAAAGGTTAAGAAGGATGGAAGATTCAGTTACTACGCCCTGGGAAAGATGCCCACAGGCTTTGACTACCCTGAAACTGTCATGCCAGGAGAAAGGCACGCTAGCTCCATGAAGAGACCATGTGAGTGAGGCTGTCTTCAATATTTAATTGGTGTCCCCCAAACAAGCTGCCTTGGGTGGTGTCACTTTGAAAAGAGAAAAATTCCAGTGACCCTGGCCCAAATTGAAGAGTTATCATCAAGTAAACAAAATAATTGATGTTTTAAGATTGCAATAGATAACCAAAGCTCAATATCTTTTCAGATAAGATTGATTAGAAAAAAAAAAATCCACAAAATATCACCACCCTCAACTGTCCTACTATATATTTACAGATTTGGGGAATAAAATGTGTTGACCAGTAATCATATGAGCAATAAGCCTTTATAAAAATATTAACCACTTCCATGATGCTCTATTTATTTGATTAATTATACTCTCACTACGTTTTGAAGAATTTGTTACACAGCAACAGATAACTAATTCAGAAGCTCTATTTCCCTCCATCCTCAAACTAACATTCCTGCTAGACTCAAGACCCATAGATATCTTGGTTTCTTACAAAACAGATTCTGAAATAAAGTAGACCTTACCTCTAGACACAGATTCCTAACCATGTGTCTTTTTGAGCAAGTCAGTTGACAGTTTTGAGGTCTTTCCACATCTTAGGAAAATTGGGCTGATAATATTTATTTCTTGTGGGTGTTGTGAAGATCAATTGAGGCAAACATAATTATAAGCTCCTCCGTCATTTCTGCTCATAGCACATGTCCCTTTAGAAGAAATTCTGTAATTGCTTAATTTGTAATGGAATTGTGGTGTGTGGAATAAGAATGACTGGGAGAAGACATGTGACTGATTGTTGTGGGGTCCTTGGTGTGGCATGACGGTGCCCAAAATTGACGGTGTCCACTGATATGTCCTTAAAACTTTTATAGTTCTTTTAACACAGCTCCACATCTTTAAGCTAAATATTTTATTTCTCATATAAATAAATATATTACATTAAATATATAATGTTAAATAAATATTTAAACATTTCTCATGTAGGATTTTTAGTTATGCATATATAAATGTTTTAACCTGTAGAAATCTTTCTAAATTAAGGTACCAAGAACTGAAAGAAATTGTCCAAGCACTTACTAACCAGTATGGAGCTGGACTGTTGCCACATTAGTTTTAACTACAGTACTTCTTTTCATGAAGTTTAAAATGATATCACTTCTTGCTGATTATATCATTCCCTTACATAACATTGAATTTACTGTTAATGAAAAAGCTGCTAAGTCATGGCCTCTTTATTTTTACCAGTGAATTATTTTGCCTGCACATGTGTGGAAGTATCATATTTACTCTTAGCAAATTCCTCCTTGCGACACCACATCTCAGTTTATTGCTTTTTTTTAAAGAAATTGATGGCAAATTTTTTAGGTTTTTAAAAAATTTTGTATTTATTTTTAGAGAGAAGAGAAAGGAGGGAGAAACAGAGGGAGAAAAACATTTATATGTGAGAGAAACATCGATTGGTTGCCTCTCACACATGTCCCCAGCTGGGGACCAAACCAGCAACCCAGGCATGCGCCTTGACTGGGAATTGAACTGGTGATGTTTCAGTTCTCATATTGGTGCTCAATCGACTGAGCCACACCAGCCAGGGTTATCACTATCTTTTTGCAAACAGATTTGTCCAGAGGCATATTTGTTCTTTTCCTCACAGATTACCATTTATTTAAATTTATTTAATTTCACCAAAATTGTGACTAACTCTAAATAAGAACGACAATTAAAATAAAAGTTAAAAAAAAAATTTGACTAACTGCATGTAGGTCTTTTTTTTCATGTGTAGTGGGGAGATATAAATAGCTATAATATAATCAGTACCTAAATGTAGCGGAATGTATTTAAAAGTCATCTCAATACGTGTCAACCAAATAACCAGGTACGCATGATGCACACTTGTTATGGTTGTGTTTCTTCCATAGCATACATTGGTAGGAACTCATTAATTCACTCATCATTTTCTTTTTTAAGAATATATTTATTGCCCTGGCTGGTGTAGCTCAGTGGATTGAGCGCGGGCCTGCGAACCGAAGGATCGCGGTTCGATTCCCAGTCAAGGCACATGCCTGGGTTGCCAGGCCAGTTCCCGTCAGGGGACATACAAGAGGCAACCGCACATTGATGTTTCTCTCCCTCTCTCCTTCCCTTCCCCTCTAAAGATAAATAAATAAAATCTAAAAGGGAAAAAAAAAATCTTTAAAAAAAAAAGAATATATTTATTGATTATGCTATCACGATTGCCCCATTTTGTTTCTTTCCTTTATTCCCCTCCACCCTGCACTCCACCTCCCACCAGCATTCTCCCCCTCACTTAGTTCATGTCCATGGGTTGTACATACAAGTTCTTTGGCTTCTCCATTTCCTATACTATTCTTAACCTTCCCCTGTCTATTTTGTACCTACCAATTATGCTTCTTATTCCCTGTACGTTTTTCCCCATTCCCCCATCTTCTCTTCCCTCCTAATAACCCTCCGTGTGATCTCCATTCACACATAATTTTCTTTTTTGTGTGTGTTGTATACTTTGCAAGGAGCTGAGGCTACAGCAATGAACATGACAGGCTAGGTCTGTGACATTACAGAGTTAAGGATAAGGAAAGCATGGCAACCCATGACATGGGGTCAATTTTACTTCGCTGACTTAATCTTTGCATGAACTTTTCCTGTGTAATCATTTTAATTGCCAGAATAAATGCAACCTTATCATGTTAAAATGAATTTCAGAACATTGTGTTCTACTACTGAGATAGAACAGTTTATCTTAAAATTCTAGGCTGTTTTTGCAATGTCAGCAGGCTATTTCAGACTGTTTATTTTACTAGCATATTTGTGATATTATCAGTTTTGTTTTTCATTGATTTCATATATGTAAAAATATATAATCAAGATAAATCTAGCCTGTACTTCTGTTTTGGTACATCATCAATTTTTAAAACTTGACATCATTATGGTGGTTGAATTGCTATGATTAGAACTATTCTATTGTAAGTTCTGTTTTCTTTTTTAAATTGGTTGTAATTTTGCCTTTGTGGTGTAGGTAGATTACATCCTGAGTGCCTATTTAGAAAAAGAAAGGTCACGGAAGATGCTGGGTGTGTTCAGTGGACCACAGGGACCAACATATTGTGCTACAGCCTTGTGTGTAAGACAAAATTTCAGAGAGCTTAAAGACATTTGCTTACACATGCATTATGTTGTAGATAAGTTACCGAGGAACCAGAAGTTTCCCCAGGGTAGATTAAAAGATTTGGACCCAGATTTTTTGCTTTTCATCCAGGGGTGTTTTTACCTCACTACACTCATTGACTGATTATACTAAGAATGTTTATGCTGGTGCAGATATAGATAAAACAAGAAGGACTGTGTGCTGGCCGTAAGTCATAGCAATCCTCATTTTTTTGTCTTTTTTGGAAGATATCTACATAAGAAGTTTAAAGACACGTAGGAGAGCTCATCTCTCATTTAGTATCTCATAATTTATAATGTAGAGGTAACCAAGTATTATAGTTTCTGAGGAAGCCATTGTAGATTACAAAGTATCTTCCAATTCAAAAAAAATGCACTCCTAATCATTCTAGCAAGAAGAAACCAGAAGCTGTTGTGCAGGGTGGGGGGCGGGGCATGCTTTAAAGTCACCGTTTTGACTTTGGTAGAATGTTGTTTGGTTTTCTTTTTTTGGATTTCACTGTTGTCGATAAAGTATTGTTTCTATGAAGTCCAATATGTGAACATTTGTGACATCTTACATACCATATATCATCTGATACTCAACTTAGTGAAATATTAATCCAATAGAATTCTACTCATTGGGATCCTGCATCAACATTTGTCCATATCTGGGTAAGAATAGAATGAACACAAATAGATGGATAAGTAAGAGAAGATGCAGTCATTGAAAAATAAATTCCAGAATATGTGATTTCTGCAGATTTGTAAAACCTCTTAGGAAAATTCACAAGAACTTATTGCAAATTGGATGTTTTTAAGATGCATAAAGATACTACATCTACATATATATCTAAAGGAAGATTGAGCTATTTACCTACACAAAATATACTCAGATCTCAAAGTATGTTAATGAATTTTACAAAGCAGCTAAAACAAAAACAGAAAACAGAGACTTCTTTGTACATTTTAACTAAGTAGAAACTTTAACAAACAGAACTAATTATTTTCAGTGAATTTGAGGGTTATTCAGTGAGCTTCAGGATAGTAATGCCATGGGGCACAACTCGTTACTCAAACAAATGCAGTGTTGATAACAGCCCTGAGTGTTAATAACAGTCACAGAACTTCCCTCATGTCTTATCTCATGTTTATAGTAGAGACTAAAGGAATGAAAAATTTTGCCAATGACTCTAAAGACAGTGGATTGCTAAACTGTTTCCCAGAATCAAAACTATTCTTGTGGCTTAAAACACCAGCAATTCATATTATTTTAATTACTTATTTTAAAGAACATATTGTGTTACAAAACTTGTGGCTATAACTTTGAAGATTTATTTTTTTCCAGAGTTTACAAAATGAGCAAAAATATTATAGTGAGCCACTGGACTATACTGACTTGGAGTTTCCAGGCTTCTTCTTCAGAACCACAAACTGCCAACCCTCTACATGTCATCTGAAATGATCCAAAGGTTGCTCACCCAGGACACATCTCCAAATTTCCAGTTTGGGCAAATACAGGCGTTTGATGAGGAGCCAAACCCAAAACAGTTTGCCTAGGCTCTTTTGAACATGGAATTGCCTAGAATTAAAACTAATTGTTCAGGAACCCCACAGCAGGTCACAGTTCTTTCAGTCATTGAGCTCAGCAACATACCAGAGAACCATTGTATTCATTCATTCGTTCATTCATTCATTCAACAAGCACTTATTGTCAGAAATCAAGACTCCTGTCCCAGTGAGATTTATATTCTGGTGAGTGTGATGGAGAACAAGTACGGAAGCAAATAAACAAACAAGATGGTTTCAGTAGGAATTTATGAAAATTTAATCTTGGATCCCTTTTTATCAGTTGTGTGAACTTGGTAATGTTTCTCAACCTTTTTGGTACATTAATTTTTATGATGTCAATAAAACAAAAGTTTGCTTAGGCTTTCTGTGTGGACTAAATTAGATTATGCAACAAAGTGCCTGGGAAGTAATATGTGCCCCACTTTCACAGGATATAGACTAAGATGTCTGCAGTGCTATGTGTAATGTGGAAAAAGGGAAATAACCCAATCCCTCCAGAGGCGAGTGGAATGGATAAATGATATGTATAATATTCATGTGATGCAATGCTGCCCAGCTGTTAAAATGCACGGGGAAATTTTTGAAAAAGACCTTAAAATATAATTTGAGTGAAAATGTGGCAGAAAATATATAGTATGCTATTAACAATAGAACAGTCATATACATATTAAGTGTATGTGGAGCAATATTTTTTAAAGAACAGGAAAATACATATCAAATTCGTGATGATGAATGTACCATCAGGGAAGAAAAGAATAGTGTAACTAGGAAGAGGACAGACAAATTCAAAGAGCACTGCCCTTTTATATGTACTGTTTATTTTATTTTAAAAATAAAGCACTTGAATAATTGAATTAAAAGTAATAAGATGGGATGTTCTGGGGGAGATGCTATCCATTGTATGGATAATTGAGATACCAACTAAAACAGTGGTCTTGTGAGAGGAAAATTCTTTGTGTGTTTGTGGCCATCCTTCCTACCTGGCAGTGACTTCAAGTTTGACAGTTCATTTCCCCTGATTTAGCAAGGTTTCCTGGAATGAATGTGCCCTTGGTTTTAAGTTAGCTTCTGTTTTTGAGGTAAAACGTACTTAGGATAATCAAGTAGATTTTCTCAGTATTTTATTTCCTTTCATTTTTTTCTTATTGTTTTGTTTCTACATTGTTTTCAGCCTAAGACTTCATCACATCTGGGTCTACAACACAAAGTTTCTGACTGCTGTTGTTGACTTTCATTTAAAAGGTCAGAGCGTTCCAGCGCATTTTAACAGAATAGTCGACAACATTTCTCCCTGCCCTACATAATACAAAGACTTGATTGACTTTCACAGATTCCAAGTGGTCTTTCTTCAAAGGCTCTTTGCATCACGATATGCGCACATCTGTCTAACGTTGCCCGTCTCCATCTTTTCCGGCTCGGACGGCTGTGAGTGCTCAGGGCGGACTGGTGGTTCGTGCTCAGAGCTGCTAAGTGGAGTCGTTGAGTTCCCATTTTGCGCCTCACATGAACAGCTAAGTTACTCTAGCAGACACGGACTGGGACGGATGTACCCCCAGACCAAAGCTCTTCGGCATGGCTTTGTCTTTCCTTACATGAGCAGGAGAAAGGGTTGTGTGGCTAACAGTTTGATTCTCCATATTCACTGCATGAAAACCGAGTAACTTAAAACAGATGTTGCTGTTGTGGTAGCTGTTTAAAGTTTTAGTGAAACAAAGCAAAGCAATTTTAATTTTATTGCAACAACTTTTCCTTGCTGAGTTCTTATCAAATCCAGTGGAGCATATTTTTCTGTTTTCTTCCGGGACCTATCACTTGTAAGATTTTTGGTATATCTCACAAGATTTTGGGATAAATTAGGATACCCTTAAAGGACATCCATTTAATGAAGCAAGTTGGTAAGAATCCAACCGAGAAAGTGGACAAATTTTAATCTTCTCATTATCTTCCAAAGTTCAGATGAGGGCTTCAGATCCCTGACTGTGGAATTCTTTGCAAAAGAGTAAAGGCCATTTTAAAACTATTAAATTTATTTGCTTGCATAATTTTTCATTTTGCTTGGCCATGTCATATAATCCATGCCACACCCAAACCCTGGAGTTACACTGTAACAACCTTGGGAAAAGTGGCAGAGCCTTCAGGACCCCAGAATACTTTAGCCATTGAAATAGATGAATTAATTATTACAAAAATAAACAGGACTCTCTCAACTCCTAGAACTTTTGAATAAAATACTTCTGTTGAATGGTCATTTCTATCTGCTCCATATTTTGCTAACATGTGATACAGCTTCTCAGACCAAACCACTCTTGCCTGCCCTGCAAGTCTCCTGATACTTCTCACCCTTGTGCCTTTAACCCTCATGGAAACTCCTCCTCGTGTTAGTTTCAGTAATTCTGATACAAGAGAGTGTTCCAAACTCACATCCTTTTAGTAAATTCCCCCAATTTTTTCTCATTTCCCCAATTGATTCTACATTTTACATTCTTGTAATACTTTATATGTACAGATTTCACCATGTTACCCAATATTTCTTCATCTAATGCTTATTAACTGCTTTGTATCTTAAGGAAAGCCTTTTGCTTGCCCGCCCCCTCAAACCTCCACTGTCACCATCAACCTGAGACTGACCGAATCTTTTTCTTCTGTTTTGTCTTTTAAATCACGATTATTGAACACTGACAATGTATGGGTGAATTAAGAGAAGATAACATTGGTTATAATCATTAAGAACACACAATCTTAAGGACTAATCAAGGAAACAAACTATAATATTTATTTTAAGATAGTGACAAATATTTAAATAACTTATAACAAATACAGAAGAGAAATCAAACCTTGCCAAACAATTTGCCTCAAAAATACTCTTTTTTGTTGGTGAGGGGTTCAGGAAAGGGAGAAATTACTTCTAGATGGGTACCAAGGTGTACTATATTACTAAGGTAGAGAAATTTTAATTCATTCATTTAACTCATGTTTTTTAAGAGGCTAATAGTCACCAGGTACTGTGGTAGACACTTGTCTGATTAGAATTTAATTAGGTGAATAGAAATAGATGAAAAAAATCTTTGAGTACATGAGCAACTACCAGGCTGCATAAGCAATGGTAATGAAGCCAGTCTGGTATACATTTATCCATGAACATAGTCAGCAAGCAGTTATACAATTTCTATGTACTTGGTATTGTGTTAAGTCCTGGGAATGCAGAAATGATACAGAATAAAGCAATCCTCTTCCATGAATTCACAATGTACTAAGAGAAACAAGTAAACAATTGTCAGAAAAATATATGATACTTGGTGTAACAGAGGCATCTAAACCATGCACTCAGAACTAAGAGATTCCGAAAAATAATACACAGCTCCTGACCTTAGTGAGTAGCAGACAAGTAGTATAATTTATATGATAAATGCTGAAACTAAGAATAAACTCAAGGTGCTTTGTATTTTGGGAAATATGCAAATATATGGAGGAAACTAGATTATATGTGAAAGATACTGTGGCTACAGACTGCACATAAATGAAGTGGAGTCCAGGTTGACAAGGCTTTGTATGACGTCCTAGGGAATCTTGACCTTAGACTATGCCTGCGGGAATTTTTGAAGTTCCAGAGAGTCAGAGAGGTGATTAGAATAGGCAAGTTCACTGGTCGAAGTAACAAAAATGATCTGCCAGAAGTCCAGGATTCAGAAGACTGATTTAAAAATGAAACTAAAATGTAATGGACGGTACCACAAACATTACAATAAGCAGGGGGGTCAATAAAAGCAAAGATTTCTGAATAAATGATTCAAGAATTCTTTCCTTGAGAAGAGAAAAACATGCAACTTGGAAGATTGTACTTTTGTGTCTTAGTCCAAATTCCACTGTGGAGGAGCAGTGAGGTGGGAAAAAGTGAAGGCTCTGGGCCATACCACAAGGGCCACCTCAGTCCATAAATCTGTGTTAATCCCATCAAATGGGGAAATTGGCTGGCCTGAAGTAAATAAAAATGGGCCTGAGGACCATTTAGTAAGCATTAAATAACATTCTCCAAGAAAATTTACCTGTTATTATAACTTTGAAAAAAGTGAAGTTCTGCAGATAACGGCCCATAGTTTCACAGAAGATAGTTCTGTTTGACAGTCCAGAAAGTTCTGCTTCACTTTTCTAGTACTTCAATTACAGGACATGTTCAACAGTCATTGAGAGTTGGGAAGTCTGCATTCTGAAATTCCCTTGTCCTATGACTTGCTGTGAAGACACTGGCATCTCAAACTCTGCAGTCCCTTTCTTCATGTGGCAATTTATCTCCATGCCCCTTTTAGTTTTAATGTTTTATAAATATCTTAAAATAATAAATCATGACTATTTCATTTGAGAAATTGAGTAACACAAAATGCTTTTAACATCGCCTTTGAGTTCTTATTTTATCATCTTGACTTCACTCAACTTAATGAGTCTTTTTATTATCAGACTCCTAACATTTATCTTTGACTATCATACTGCTGTTTCTTTGGCTTTGTTTCATTTTTTAATACTGACTTCCCTTCATCACTGATAAACTGTTCTAATTCATTTTAATATATTCTGCCTTCAGTCTCAAATTATTCCTTTTGTGTCCTTTAAGTCTTAGTGAAATTGTATCATGTTAAGGAGGTGGTCCCTAATTTCTGTATGATCAAGCAAAACTACCTATGAAATTATTCCACCTGTAACTTGAATAAATTAGCCAGTTAAGCTAAATATGTATGATGCAATTCATCATATAATCTAAGCTGCACATGCAGGCACACATATATGCACACTTCTGAAATAAAAGTACTCGTTAGACTTATTTACCTATTTCAGTATTAAACATTTGCAGACAGGGATCACAACTAATTTAGTTATATTAAAACCACGTGTCAATAACATGGATCCATATTTCCTGCAGGTGTGACTTAGGTGTGGGACAACAGTGACGTCATACCTTGTTACATGATTAGCGTCCTATTATTAAAGTTATTAAACTAGCTAAGGTTTTTTTAACCTCATGTTCAACTGAGGCTTTATTTTATTTAATTTTATTTAATTTTTCTCATTGTTGACATTATTACAGATGTCCCCCAACTTTTCCCCCTTTTCCCTCCACCAAGATCCCCCAGTGCTGCCCTTCACCACATTGTCATTGGTGTCCATGGGCCACCCACCCACATGTGCACATGTGTTCTTTGGCTAATCCCTTCCAGTCCCCTCAACTCCCTCCCCTCTGAGATCTGTCAGTCTGTAACATGTATCTACACTGCTGGTTTTATTTTGTTCGACAGTTTATTTTGTTCATTAGGTTTCACATATGAGTGAAATCATATGTTATTTGTCTTTCTCTGACTGGCTTATTATGCTTAGCAAAAGCTAAGGTTTTAGATTTCTTGTGTAAACATGAATAAACGAGAATACCTTTCTAAAGGGAAAATATGAACCAAAGAAATAAAAATAAATATACAGAAAAAACTTCCTCACACAACTTACACCATTTTTTTCCTGGTAAGAATAAAAGAAATTTAAAGGAATATCTGATGAACAGAAAATAAATAAGATGAAAATGTCAAATTATCATTTAAATACATATATTATAGCACTAAAGAGCTATATAAAATTTGAATTATAATATTCCATTGAAGAAACAACATTTTATTTTGTTGACATTCTAGTCAAATAGGTGTTTAGGGTTGATATGTACATATCAACAGGATGGGAGATTAAAAAATTTTGTACCCATGATAGACTTTTTCACTAACAATGGGTCAGTAAAACTCTTCTTTTTTAAAAAAAGATTTTATTCATTTATTTTTACAGAGAGAGGATGGGAAGGAGAAAGAGAGGGAGAGAAACATCAATGTGTGGTTGCCTCTTGCACACCCCATGCAGGGGACCTGGCCCACAACCCAGGTATGTGCCTTGACTGGGAATTAAACCCAAGACCCTTTGGTTCACAGTCCAGTGCTCAACCCACTGAGCCACACCAGCCAGGGTTCAGTGGAGCTCTTGACATGTCAGCAAGTATGTCCAACTACAGATTTAATCTATTTTATCTGCCTCTCTTTTTGTTTTTTGAAATATGAGGTTGTCATTGGCCTTGTGATAAGTATACATTATTGGGGTTTGGGTTATCCCAAATAGCATATGTTAAACTATGCTAAGTAGAGGTTTAAATTTGAAATAATGTTGAAATGCTACTTTGGTTTTAGACATGTGGAAAAAGAAGAATGTGCCTTTTCACTGCCAACGTCTTCCACATCAAGGGGCCTGGGTCAGAGATGTCACTGGTGTGCTTTCTTTTATATCTTGCACCTCAGAAGCTCTTTCTCTTTCCCTTTCTCCCTTCCTCTTTCCCTATGAATAGGAAAGGTGAAAAGGCCACAATATTAAGTCATTTGAAATTGAGTAAATGTAGAATTTTTGTTTTTGTTTGTTTTGCTCTTTTGTAAGTCCAGGAAGAGGTGTGGTATCTGGAGAGACATTTGCTTAGGTCTGACTTCCTAATGAGGATCATGGTACAGTCACAAGTGAACCTGCTGAGATAGAAATCTATGGTTTGTTCTTGTTCTCTGGTCCCTCTGTTTGAAGAACACCCGCAGACAGTCTGTCTGTATTCCTTTACTCCAGGAAAGTCTGTGGGGTGTATTCTGCCTTAAATTTCCTTTTTTTTTTTTTTTTGAAAATTTAAGCTCCTTTAAAATAAGATTATAAGGATGAAAGGTGAGATAGAGTAGTCAAAAGAGAGACAATTAATTCTTTCTCATTCCAAAGCAGAGGCTACAGGTTTACAAGTTCTATAAGCAGTGCAGACAGAAAACCCTGAACCACCCAGGCAGGTGAGAGGGACATGCATTAAGGGAGGTTACAACTGGACTTCCAGCCCTATCAAGTTATCCTTTGCTCAAGAAGACACGGAATGAAAGTGCAGTTGTGCACCAAGGAACCCTGAGATCTTGGCCAGTGTATGTTTAAGTGGTAACACAATATAGACAAAAGGCCCTTGCACCTAAATAATCACAGTGGGAAACAGGAAATAAGTTAATGACTAAAAATTACTTGTTTGCCATCTCTAAAGGGCAGAAACTCAGTTTCAGAATTAGTTTGATTTAAAGAGAAAAATGTAATTTGACTGACCTTTTGTACATTTTCTAATTTGTGGAGGAAGATTCACATCAGGTACAATACCCAGAATGTGCTTATACGCTGAACCCATTGTTAAAATCAAAATACTTCTGTCTGGTGTATAAAGAGAAAGATAATCATTCATATAAATTATAATACAAATTCAATTTGTCGCATGTCAAAGTACACAGTGAAGCTATGCGTGTGTCCCTGTGAGAAGGTTCAACACAGGTCCTGCTTTGCTGGAGGCCATCCTGGTTTGTGCACGTTGTCCTGGCAAACACGTTAACAGTACCCACTTTTCACAAAGAACTATGGTCCTAGTTTCAGTGTTAAATGACTTTGTCAGACATCATATAAAATATACTGGCCTTGAGACAATCGCCAGTTTATTATCGTTATCCTAGACATAGACTCCAGCCTCTAAAAAGCACGTTTGTAGTCAGTGTCTATTAATTCTCCATTAAATAGAAAATGTATGGTAATCTGTTATTCATATTTAAGTATTTGTAAGACATACTAAAAACAAACAGCCAGAATACAGATAAAAAGCTATTATAAATTTCTTAACTTCATTTTTAAGTTTGATAAGATTTAAGCTTTTGAATCTGCAGGAAATCCTGAAAAAATTAATAAAAATTTCAGCCTGACACATTTTCTGTGAAAAAAATGAGAAAATCCTGAAATACCATTTGATACTATTCATGAGTTAATATAAGGTAGTGGACAAATTATTTGTATTTCTCATGTAGCATAGAACTGTTGATTACTTAAATAAACAAACAAAATATAGATGGCTTTTTGGTGCAAGTGTCAAAAATATTGAATGTAACGGCACTCTGAATTTATTGTGCTAAGGGTGAAAATGATAACACCAACTTGACAAGACTGACAATCATGTTTAATGAAAGTTCATGGAAAAATTTTTTTAAATTGTAATCATTAAAGGGGAAATCATGCTTTTTAAAATCTCTGAAACAGCTTTACAAAGCATTTAAAATAATAAAAAGTATGAAGTGTTTTGTCAAAGAGCTTAGAAAAAGCAGATAAAAAACTACTCTGAATGTTTTCCATTATCAGTTATGAAGTTAAAAAGAATAATATTGACAGATGTCATCACAGTCTAAATTCCTGACCTGGATTTTTGCAGAATTTTTACCCACAGACTGAGAAAACATGTTTTTCTACAAACTAAAAATGAAATAAAATGTTGATTATCATTGATGGCATTTCAACTGCTTTACATAATAATATTCAAATACTTCATTTAAAAGAAAAAAATCATGGCTTGGAATGAACTTCAATGATTTTATTGAACTTGTGAGATAGAAGAAATGATATCAAACAACTAATTGTTAGAGAAATAATATTGTCAGTTGAAATGAAATATAAGAAAACCTCACTAGAATTTATAGAGGGAGATTTGTAATACTATGGAGGAAATCTGGAGCTTTGTCAAATTTCTGAAAAATATTCTTGATCTTTTAATTTGGCACTAACAAAATCATTGCATTCAATGTCTTCCAATAATAAAATAAGAGATATAAAACAAGTAAAACTCCTTTTTCCTTCAGTAACAACTTGTGCATGCATTTTGTATCGCACATCAAACCAACTTCAGGAGAACTGAATAACATATCTGAAGAGACAGAAATGGAAACAATAAAATTGGAAGAATATCAAAATCTGACTCTCAATGATTTCCTTCTTCTTCACCTGAACTCTACACATTGCCAATTATTTGGTACAAATCATTTACTATCTTGCATAATTCATAATGCCTTGTTCATTTTATTCCTCAATACTAGTGGGGAAAAGTACAATTTATTATATAAAATGTTGTTTCTTAATCTCTTCTATATATTTTTTCAGTATTGTAACAAGGACTTTGCTGAATAAGTTTGCTGGCATGATTTTAATTCAGTAGATGAGCATCATCCAATATACTGGAAAATGTCAACTAGAAAATATATATTTCATGTAGATGGTCTTCCACTTGACATTAAATGGGGAGAAGACCTTCAATTCAAGGAGGCTCATGAAGTCATTTCTAATATTTACTATAAATTGGAAATAAATATATATTTTCAGTATCAGGGTTTGGGTAAAGCAAAATAAGAAACTCAAACACTAGAATATTAGACATATAGTAAGAATATTTTACGAAAGTTTTTTAAAATATATTTTATTGATTATGCTATTACAGTTGTCCCATTTCTCCCCCATCATTCTCCTCCACCCTGTACACCCCCTCCCACCCACATTCCCCCTCTTTAGTTCATGTCCATGTGTCATAAGCTCTTTAGCTTCTACATTTCCCACACTATTCTTGCCCTCTCCCTGTCTATTTTCTACCCACTGTCTATGCTACTTGTTCTCTGTACCCTTTCCTCCTCTGTCCTCCTCCCACTCCCCTGTTGCTAACCCTTCATGTGATCTCCCATTTCTGTGTTTCTGTTCCGTTCTAGTTGTTTGCTTAGTTTGCTTTTGTTTTAGGTGTGGTTCTTAATAGCTGTGAGTTTGCTGTTTTTTTACTGCCATATTTTTATCTTCTTTTTCTTAGATAAGTCTCTTTAACATTTCATATAATAAGGGCTTGGTGATGATGAACTCCTTTAACTAGAACTTATCTGAGAAGCACTTTATCTGCCCTTCCAGTCTAAATGAAAGCTTTGCTGGATAGAGGAATCTTGGATGTAGGCCCTTGCCTTTCATGACTTGGAATACTTTTTGCTAGCCCCTTCTTGCCTATAAGGTCTCTTTTGAGAAATCGGCTGACAATCTGATGGGAACTCCTTTGTAGGTGACTGTTCCCTTATCCCTTGCTGCTTCTAGAATTCTCTCCTTCATTTGAATCTTGGCTAATGTAATTATGATGTGCCTTGGTGTGTTCCTCCTTGGGTCCAACTTCTTTGGGACTCTCTGAGCTTCCTGGACTTCCTGGAAGTCTATTTCCTTTGCCAGACTGGGGAAGTTCTCCTTTATTATTTGTTCTAATAAGTTTTCCACTTGTTGCTCTTCTTCTTCTCCTTCTGGTACCCCTATAATTCAGATGCTGGGACGTTTCAAGATGTCCTGGAGGTTCGTAAGCCTCTCCTCATTTTTTTGAATCCTTGTTTCTTTATTCTTTTCTGTTTGGCTGTTTGTTTCTTCCTTCTGGTCCACTCCATTGATTTGAGTTCCAGTTTTCCTCCCATCACTATTGGTTCCCTGTGCGTTTTCCTTCATTTCACTTATTGTAGCCTTCATTTGTTCATATAATTTGTGACCAAAATCAAGCAATTCTGTGAGCATCCTGATCACCAGTGCTTTGAACTGTGCATCTGATAGGTTGGCTATCTCTTGGTCTCTTAGATGAATTGGCTCTGGGGTTTTGATCTGTTCTCCCGTTTGTGCCATTTTTGTTTTTGTTTGTTTTGTTTTGTTTGGTCTGGTTGCAGCTGTTACATAGTAAGAGGTGGAGCCTTAGGTGTTCACCAGGGCAAGGCAGCCCAGTTGCTGGGTTGTGAGGCTATATGTGGGGGCGGGTTCCAAGAAGGAACAATGTCACAGGCTCCATGCTCTCTGGGATTCCAGTCACTTCCACCACCTTCTCCAAGCAAATTGGGCCCTTTTGGTGCTGATTTACATGTGGGTGGGCTTGTGTACGTTCTAGGACACTATGGGTCTCTCCAACAAACTCTCCTGTAAGGCTGGGAGTCTCTCCCAGCACTTCAACCCCCACAAGTGCTTTCAATCGGTGCTTTTAACTTTATTTCCCAGTGCTGGGGCCCTGGGTTGTGCAATCTATCTGTCTTGCTACCTGTTTTCTCCTGGTTTATCTGTGTGGGAATGTGTGACCACGTTCAGCCGCCTTGTGAGCCTCGCTGGGTCTGCTTGTTGCCTCCCCGTGCCCTGTAATCACCACCTGTGCACCTGGGGTGTGCCAACCACTGCCTGCGTGTCTGAGACCACTAGCTACTGCTTTTTCCTGCCAAGATCCCTCTCCACAGGCTGCTGACTCTGCCCCTCTTACTGGTCTGGGTGAATTGTTGTCAGACTTTGTACAACTCAATTTTCTATCTGTTCTGTATTTTTTTTGGGGGGGTTCTAAATTTTTGTTGTGCTTAATTTTGGTTGGGAGAGGAGGCATAGTGTGTCCACCTACACCTCCATCTTGGCCGGAAGTCTGCAAGTTTTAATGACAGAAAATAGTGACTTGCTACTCTATGATAAATAAATGAAAGTAACATATAAAACTATGTACACAATATGAGGTTAATCGTATATATATATGTATTGTGTTTCTATTATATATACCAATACAGAAAAATCTTAAAATGTTAATAGTTTGACTGCAGCTGGCTACTGTCAATTATTATATTATTATATTTTTCTGCTTATTTTCTCTTTTATTGTCTATCTTTTCTACAATGGGTTTGTACAATTCCTTATTAGGAAAAATATGCATTCATTTGTTATGGGCAATTTCACACCCTTGTTACAATACTAGAAAATGAGATGTTATAATAGGCTACCCCAGGAAAATCCAACCAACAGGCTTAGTTTATAATTAGTAATAAAACCTTCCACAAACTATTTGCACCAATAGTTATTCTACCACCAATAAAGAAAAAAATTTCATCAAATTTTAACTGTCTTCATGGGATCTGGGAGATTGACACTGTAGTCTCCATGTCTGTATGTTTTTATCTTATTGGTGATAATTATTGGTGGTTGAAATCCTACCCTATGCATTTAACAATATATATAGTAATAAGGCTATCGCAAAGATTAAGTTAATATAATCATCATGCATAACCAGTGGATGTCTCAGGGCAGGTGGCTAGCTAATCATTGTCTAAAATTTAGACTTAATTTCAGAAAATTGTCTGGTTTCCTAAAGAGCTAGGAGCTGGGCCTTAAATAAAAATGTATTAAGTACTTTGTACATTTCTACTGAAGTGACTCTGTAGTTCCGTTGGATGGCAAATGTTAATTGTGAATGCTAGCTAATAGTCTTCAGATTTTGTCTATTGAGGATATATTAGTTCAAATCTGGCAAATTGTATATGTCTCAGGGAGTAGTAAGTAGGTGAATTTACAAGAGGCCTCTATAGACTGAGGCAAAATATAGGCAAAAGGTAAAGTAATACTTCCAGCAAAATAACACTGCAGTCTACATAGCTATGGATCTTGGAAATCAAATTCCCGCAGTGTACTTTACCCTTTAATTTATTTGTTAGTTAATTTTAGTTTATTTATCATTAATTAAATATTTATATAATGAGTTCTTGTTAAAGTACATGAACACTTGGGATATATTACTGAAAATAGGCAGTATTTCTGACTTTGTGGAATTTACCATCTAGGAGGCAAGTTATCAATGAGACACTCTTTTTAAATAAACATAAGAATATTTAAGCATTAACTGTGAGTCTAACTAAGATTAATAACCCCTGAAACAACAATGATGAAACGAGATGTTCTGAATATTTTGAAATTGGAGTTTGGATAGTTGCATCCACATGCGTGAAGAACATTCAGCATTCATTCTGCATTTATTTATTAGACCCTGGTAGACAGTATGCTAGCTATTGCAAAGGCAGAAGGAAAAGACAAGGTCTCTCTGATATAGATATAATGCACTCATAAAATAATCCTTACTGTTGCCATTGGTTCTGAAGATCAAGAATAAAGATAATGTAGAAAAGGAAGGAAAGGGGAGGAAAAAGGTAAGCCACTATTTATGGATCACATATTTTGGGTCTGACAGTTGGCTTAGCATTTTACAGGTTACTTCACTTAACACCTATAAGAGCTCATGAAAGTGTAAATTATTACCCTATATTCATGAGGAGAAAATTTAGGGTCAGCATATAGATAAATTGCAAGAGCCAATTATTGGTAGAGCTAGTATTTTTGCACCAATCATTATTATTTTTCACCTATATCTTAAATCATAGCAATAATACCATTTCCAATGTGTCTTGAAAATCTTTAAAAATATCTGTTATAATGGAACAACAATGTAGATGCAATATGAAGTACGTGTGAAAATTGCCCATATATTCAATTTAAACATATCTGGAAAACACAGGATCTGCCATGAATGAATGAATGAACGAATACATACATACATACACACATACATACCTACACATGTACACCAGCTCCCAAATTTAGGCTATTTATTTTTTATTGACTTTATTAGTGAGACATTGTTTAGTACAAGTATATAGGTTTCAGGTGTACAGTTCTATAACACATCATCTGTGTGTTGTATTGTGTGTTCACCACCCCACATCAAGTCTCCTATGGTGACATGGATTGTCTAGTTTTCACATAATTTTGTCATAGTAAGACAAAAACATTTTCGATAACACATTAAATTCAGGGCAAATGAAATATTGTTTAGTAACAAAGGTAAAATTTATATTTAAAAATCTAAATGATTACCTTTGTCATCATTTCTCTTGGGAAAAAGTTGTTAATTTCTATGTGATTAGTTAGCCTATAATTTCCACACATAACTTTTTCTAATAGTTGAATCTTTAGTTGAATATATAAAAATGTGTCAGGTTTGAGAGCTTGATGAAATCTAATATTTTAGAGTCTCTTGTTAGTGTAGGGCTAGAACTACACAAAATACTTTTCACTTCTGGCAAAAACAATGGGAAAAAAAGCATTAAGTCTCTCCAGGATGAGTTTTGGTACATTCCACTCTGGGGAAGGCCAAAAACACAAAGTGAGATCAGAATTTTTCACTAATATTTGGCAGTTTCTTCCCATTCTGGCAATAAAGTGTGGAAAACATATTTGCTCAAGGGCAATGTGAACTTTTTCTGAACCTCTCAAGACATCCACTCTTAGTCATAGACAAACAGAACCTTTTAGGTCTCTCTTAACTTCTATTGAAGCCACTAAAGAATTATAGAATGGCTTCTCCTAGTTCCCATCCAATCAGGATTGTTTTCTTTTCTGTATCACGTTGTAAGTAATATTATGTCCAGCTCTGGATTTATAGAATGCTTGATAGAAAGCATAAAATCCGTTTTGTTGCCAGAGTGAAATAGCCAATATTCTTTAAAATATCCCTTTTCTGCTTCCAAAGCTATTGAAACCAAACTACTGTAGAAATAACATGATGGTTAATTTAATGAATTCCTTTTCAAAAGGTCTCAGTCTATGATGTTTATCTTTAATAGCGTCCAGGGTTATTTGATCATTTAAGGGTGATCATGCAAAAAAGTTAGTTTAGAAATTATTTATTTTATTTTATGAATTGAAAATAAAAAAACTGAAATGACAGAAGGCCACATTTGTTTGGGTAAGTATTTTGTTTGATAGAGTCCCAAGAGTTTTTCAGAGCAAATGCTTCTTTTAGTACAATGATTCTTAAAAACCAGTTTGGTTAATAAAAATAGGAATGTGCACAATGACTAAATGCAAAAGAACTCACCAAAATAAAAACTAAATAGTAAGCTCCCACTAGGAAGACAGAAATATGCTGAGCAGAGGTCGACACTATCTCCAATATGAAGAAAAGAATAAAGAAAGTAAAGAGGAGCTACCCTTCTATTGGTTGCTTGGAGGGGTGTTAGCAATTTGCTGTTATGACTGCTCAGCTGAGGATATCATTGTGAGTTGTGAAAGAGGGCCTTAGATATAAGAACATTTATCTCCTTCCATTCGAAGCATTGATGATTTTAAGAAAAGAATGGGCTGACAGCATATTGTTCAAAATAAATGTATTAATTTATTTGAATTATTTTCAGAAATATTATCCCAGGATTTATGTTTTTCTTTGATTTTTTTTTAATTTAGAGCTTAACATTGTGGGACATAAATGGTGAGCCAAATGATTTGGGCACATACTGAGCCAGACCATGTGTTCTACCAGCTTAAAAGTAACATGCATTCTCAGTGTGCTTTGTGCTGTGGCTGGACAAACATCAGGTTCCCATTCCATTTTCCTTATATGGTGTCCAGAACTTAAAAGTACAAAGAACAATTGCTTTAGAAATTCTTTGAAAAGCTGTCTAGTTGTTTTTCTATCTTCAGGAAGTCTCTAAATTCATCTGTGCTTTGCACAGGAGCATATATCCTGGATTGCAAAGCATTAGAGAAGATTCCTTCACTTCCTAGAAATGATCTTTATTCAGATTCATACTATTAGGTTAGCCAAAAAATCCTTTAGTTTTTTTTTTCATAAAATAAAAAACATATTTTTCATTTTCAACAATAATTTTATTGATTTGGATATTTTGAGTATGTTGGCTATCTCCCACTATTGGCTTCTAGTGGGTAGAAGCCAGGGGTGCTGCTAAACATCTTCCAATGCATAAGACCGCCCCACAGCTAAGAATTATTTGGCCAAAATGTCCATAGTACCAAGAAACTTTACAAACCACATTTACATGTTTGATCAGTTACAGCATCTTTTCCCTACACTGAGCAAATTTTTTTTTCTGTATTTCAGTTGAATTTTTACTTTTCTTAAAGGAATAAAGCATAATATGCCTAAAGTATTATGTATTTTCTTCTATCTTCATTATTAAAATGGCTGCACAAGAATTCACCAATTCTGATTTTTTTTAAAAATGTATGCTGATATGACAGCTGTCACAATACAATCTAACAAAATTGTTTCAAACGAAGTTAAAGACTAAGCACTACTAGAGGTATTGCATAGAAAAAACTAAATAAACTTTTTGGCCAACCTAATACATGGCATGCCCTAGTTCAGGGATCAGTAAACTTACTCTGCATAAAATGTTTTAAGTGTTATGTTCCATATGGTCTTTGTGCAACTGGTCAAATATCTGCATTTCATACTATTATTCTAATTTAAAGTTTTTTAAACCTTTAAATGGCTAAATATATGAAAATCATTCTTAACTCATGGATCATACAAAAGCAGGCTAGGCTGGATTTGTCCATAGGTCATAGTTTGCTGACCCCTAACCTGGTGCATTGTTAGAAACCTGAAATTTGAGATTAGCCATTGTTCAGTAGAACTAAAATCTCATTATTTATTGCACCAATTTAGCAAAATAGAAACCCTCTATGTCTTCTTAATCATAGGCACAACAATGTCTATTTAATAATGTAAAGATTAAAGTTAAATTCTAACTGTATATTCATTTTACTAGCTTCAGTTGAGGCTATAACTTTTTCAGGTAGAGAAGTAACCCTTTGTCACCTTGCTTCAGCCTCTGTACAAACAATAGCCATTGACTATCTTTGGTAAATAACCTTTTGTCAAAACTTGAAGCTTTGTTGTGTCGTTCTCTTTCCAATCCCAAACTATGCTGATTCCTCCAGATTTAACTCAGATACTATTTTTTCCTCAACCCTTTAGTTATGTTCTGAAATTCTATTAAGCTGTGAACTATTTCATAATCATCTGAACTCATAATGCCAAGAGTGGACTGAATTTTATGACTAAGTGTGAAGCCATGTGTTCAAAGTCTTTGCACAACCACACAGAACTCTCCCAGAAGGTGGATCGCTGGCCATTTTCTGAAAATTTGAGTCTCATAACTAATGCTTTTTCTTTCCATAAAGAGTAAAGTGTTTTACATAATATTAATTATTCATCTGGCTATCTAGGAGGGACTCAGAAAAACTGGAATTATCTTCTGGAGGGCAGGCCCCTAGTAGTACAGGCTCACCACAGCACTGCTCATATGAATTACCTTTTCACCTTTATTTTCTCTTTATTTTTAAATATAAAGTTATTTATTAATTATCATTGCAAGAGTACTGTTGGTTGTACTTAAATAACAACATCTACATTCCTCTACCATCTTCCCATCCATAACACTTGACAACCATTAATATTTTCTGTCTCTATAATTTTGTCAATTCAAAAAAGTTATATAAATTGAATCATCATGATATGCAACTTTTTGGTACTGGCTTTTTAATTGAACATAATTACTTTGAAATTCCTTTGAAATTACTAGTTCAATTCCTGGTCAGGACACATGCCTGGGTGGTGGGTTCAGTCCCTGATTGGGGCACAGACAGGAGGCATCTGATGTTTCTCTCTCACATCGATGTTTCTCTCCTTCTCTTTCTCCCTCCCTTCCTCTTTTTCTAAAACTAAATAAGTAAAATCTTTTTTTTTAAATATTTATTTATTTATTTATCTTTAGAGAGGAAGGGTAGGAGAGAGGGAGAAGGAGAGAAATAACAATGTATGGTTGCCTCTTATGTGTCCCATGCTGGGAACTGGCCTGCAACCCAGGCATGTGCCCTGACTGGGAATCGAACCGCGATCCTTTGGTTCACAGGCCCGCGCTCAATCCACTGAGCTACACCAGCCAGGGCTAAATAAGTAAAATCTTAAAAAAAAATAAGTTGTCCATATTTGTGTAGATCTACTTATGTTTTCTTTTTCATTTTTTTTCCATTTATCTGTGCTTTTGTCTCTATAATACATTTTTTTTAGCTATAGTAAACCTTAATGTCAGGTAGAGTAATTATTTCATTGTATTCTTATTTGTCACAATTCTTTTAGTTATTCTTGGTCCTATGTGCTTCCATATAAATTTTAGAATAATCTTAACTATATCACCAAAACCTTTGCTGCGACTTGTACTAAACACTTAGATCAATATGGGGCTAAATGAAGTCTTCAGTTTTTTAGTCTGTTAACACAGTACTACAACTGTATGTATTTATGTCTTATTTCTTTCAAAAGTGTTTTGTAATCTTCAGCATAAAGATGTGGTGTACATTTTCTTAAATTTATATGTTTCATTTTATTTGAGTGATAATAAAAGATATTGTATTTTAATTTCCATTCCTACAATACTGTGTGAATATATTTTTGTATTGCTCTGGTATCTTACTAACTACTGTACTGACTTAATGGTTCTAGGAGATTTTAGGAAATCCCTAGGGATTTTCTTTATAGATAATCATGCCATTTCCAAATAAGGACAATTTCATTTTATTTCTTGCATTCCAATATGTATACATTTTATTTATTTTTCTTGCCTTATTTCAGTGACCAGATCTTGTACTACTATGTTGATAAAAGGTGAAAGCAGAGATCGTTAATCTTACTAATCTTAGTTGCAAAATTTTGTCTTGCACCATTACATATGATATTAGCTATAGGCATTTTTTACATGTTTAGTATCATGTTGAAGTATTTATTTTCTAATTGTAACTTGCTGAAAGTTTTTATGATGGATGGTGTTTAGATTTTACCAAATGGTTCTGCTTCAATTGATTTAATTATTTTCTTCTTTGGCCTATTTATATGGTAGATTACAGTGATTGTTTTTTTAGTTTTGAACCAGCCTTTCATACTCAAAATAAATGTAATTTGGTCATGGTGTATAATTCTTATGCATTGTTGGATTCAATTTTCTTAGAATTTTTTCATATATATTCATAGGCGAATATGAATATATTCTGTCATTCCTTCCTTCTTTCCTTCTTTTCTCCTTCCTTCCTTCCTTCCTTCCTTCCTTCCTTCCTTCCTTCCTTCCTTTTATTTTCTTTTTGTGCTTTCTTTGTACAGTTTTGGTATCAAGATAAATTGGCTTCATAAAAAGAATTGAGAAGTTTCCCCTCCTTTTCTTTTTCTTAAAGAGATTGGGTAGAATTTGTGTTCGTTGTTCTTTACATGATTGGTGAAATTCTCCATTGAAGGTCTTTGAGTGGGGGATTTTTTCTTCAAATACTTTTAATTGCGAATTCAATTTCCTTAATGACTAAAGGACACTCAAATGGTCTATCCCATGCTGATTGTATTTTAATCCTTTTTGGCTTACAACAAATTGGTCCATTTGTTAATTTACTTTGCATGTAAGAGCATAAGTTATTAAAGTATTCTCTTTTTATCCTTTTAATGTCTGTAGGAACTGTAATTATATCCCTGATAGGTATGATTTGTGTCTTCTCTGTTTTTATTTATGTCAGTACTGCTAGTGTTCATCACTTTTATTTTTTCAAAGAAGCAACTTTCTGCCTCATTGATTTTCTTTATTATATTCTGATTTTCAGTATCATTGATTTCTGTTCTTTTCTTTATTGTTGTACTCATCTGCTTTGCATTTATTTTACTGAACTTCCTACTCTCTTGAGTTTAAAATTTAGATGGATTTGAAATATTTCCTCTTTCTTTAACATAGGTTATGATTTCCCTCTCAGAATAGCTTTACCTACATCCCAC
Organism: Glossophaga mutica; assembly: GCA_039655065.1. Taxonomy (NCBI): domain Eukaryota; kingdom Metazoa; phylum Chordata; class Mammalia; order Chiroptera; family Phyllostomidae; genus Glossophaga; species Glossophaga mutica. Next base: position 85,929,334 of record CM077304.1, read on the forward strand.
ATATTTTGATATGTTGTATTTTCATGCAGGTCTACACATTTTATTTCCTCTGAGAATTTCTCTTTGAACCATGATTATTAAGGACTGTATTAGTTAACTTTCAAGGGTACAGAGATTTTCTTGTTGTCACTCTGTTATGAATTTTCAGTTTAAATTCATTTTCATTTTAGTTTTTTTAAAGTTACTGAGGTTTGTTTTATCACCTCATATTTGGTCTTTCTTGGATAATGTTAGATGGGTCCTTCAAAATAACTGTGTACCTAGTTGTTGTTGAGTGACCCGTTTTGTCAATTACATTATTATAGTTGGTTGTGTTGATTTTCTGTATACTTACTAATTTTCTGTTTATTAGATCTATCAGTTTCTAAGAGAGGGTTCTTGAATTGCCCAAGTATAATTTTAATTTGTTACTTTAAGGGCACTTAGATTATAGTTTAATCACTTCATAATTTTTAGAATACTTGGTGAAATGTGGTCTTTTTTTAAAAAAATTGAGGTAACATTGACATATGATGTAAGTTTAAGGTACAGAGAATATTGATTTGATACATTTACAAATTATAATATGATTACCACCATAGAATTAGCTAATACCCCTATCAGGTCACATAGTTATCATTTCTTTTTGGTTGTAAGAATATTTAAGATCTAGTCTCTTGGTAACTTTCAAATATATATTATAGTACCATTGACTATAATTACTATGATATGCATTAGACTTGCAGAATAATGTGATCTTGAAATAACGTGATCTTGAAAGTTCTTCTTTCGCCATTGTGAATAGCTTCCTCACTAAGTTCAGCATGATAAAGTAACAGAAGTTTGATATAATCCACACAGGTAATGACAAAGCACACAAATTTAGAGTTGGAAATAGTAGCAAATTTTGGCAAGGGAAAAATTATTCGGGGTTCTTCAAGAAACCAAGATTCTGAAGTATTAAGTTTTGTGTAGTTAGTTCTGCACACTATAACATGTGTATAGTATGTGAAAATTACACAGCATTCCTTAATAAATAAAATTGACTTGACTTTTTGTGCTAAGTAAATATCGAGTAATAGTTGTCATATGAGGACATATAGTGAAACCATCTTTAACAAAGTTTTGAGTGAAATCCAGTTTATCTAACTTTTACATTCTGTTTAATAGACTGACCAGGTTTACATACATACGTCTACCTTTACCATCTATCACAGAAACTTCTACTGCATTTAAAGTGAAAAGTCTTTTTTCTTAGTTTGTCCTGTGTGTTCCACAACCACCAAAGATCTGTAAGAGGGAACTCAGAAACATTCCTCCTGGTAGTGTTACTATCTAATGAATCACAGCTGATTTTGTTGGCTAAATTGTCTCAGAAGGAAGTTTTATAACGTGTCCAGGGTTCCATAATTGCTGAATCAGTACATCTTTATATAACAGGAAAATAAGAAAAATTCTGCAATAAACATGTTGAACAAGGTTTTAATTAAAAGCAGCTCTACAGCTGGCAGCAGACTCCGTCCCAACTGTATTTTAACAAAGCTCTCCAAAATATTTTAAAGTAATCTCTACCTTTAGTTATTAAAAGGCAGTAATATTCTCTTGACTTATGTGAATAAGAACCACTTTCAGCTTATGTAATTAGTTAGGGAACAAATTTACTTATATGTTATAGTCAGCCAGCAATGGGTGTGTATGGAATAAGAAGTCTACCACTACATCCTGAGTGTATGACCTCAACTTTGGAGAAGATAATAGAATTGGCTTATGTAAGAGATTAGTTCCTGATGTTTATGGACTGAAAATCCACAAAATGTGCTATTTGTTCAAAAAACAGAAATGGGGAATTGCTCTTGTAGTCAGCTCCTTATTTGGGTGTACACATATCATGTTTTCAAATGTCCTCAAGTATAAGCATATTAGTAGCTTCCAACTTCTATCTCACTGATGTCTTATGACAAGAATTTTTTTTTTCTCATCCTCACTTATTCCTAATTATGGCAAGTGACAATCTGACATTACAAAGAAAAGGCTAATCCAAAAAGCCTGCAGCATTTTCCAATTTTCAAAAAGAGAGCACACAACATGTTAGGTTTTATAAGCCATGTTAAATGTCCTCAGCCCTTTGGTGACTTTGATAAATTACTTAAAAGGAGTTTTGTTATAAAGAAACAAATCCCCAGATATTCTCTCATTGCCTCATCTCCTTATTTTTCACATGATGGCCCTGGGACTGTTTGAGCACATCTGGGAGAGCTCTGATTACAAACTCTGAACTGCTTTGAGCACAGAGCAGTTTGCAACTCGGATTTTCTTTCATGTTAAAACTTGTTGTGCTCTCATCCCTTCTCTGCTCCTTTTAGATAAATGCCATGATCCAAGGCCTCTTGTAAATGGGTTAAATAAACATGAGTTCCATGTAGTTAGGCTTTCTCATTACATAAGGGAAATCTGATATAATAGTTTTCACTACATCTCAATTAATATCACAATGGGTGAGGCAATTTAATATAAAGAGAGACAAGGGATAAACTCCAGCGATCTTGGGGAGATTGCAAAGACAATTTCTTAATTTCAGTATTGTAGCACCAGGTATTTTAGGAATTGGTTCATACACTTATTAGGACCTTTTACTTAAAATGTCAACTTGGAATTTATTGAAACTTGTGAGTGGATTATGCATTTTTCCTGTGTTGTTCCCCAGTCCCTACCACAGAAACTAGTACACAATGTCCAATAACTCTTGCTTGATGGAATTTATACACAATTAATAGATAAATAGGTAAGCAGATAAATTAATTGATATATGCTTTTTAAAAAATTATAGATACTACTCCCATTTTTTAAATATTTAGTAAAATTTAGAGCAACAAAAGTTAGAGATGGGCATAATTTTTGAGAACCCGTTTTTGTCTGTTAAATGTTTGTGATTTTAAGGTAAAATTGGCATTATCAGTTTGATATCATGCTTTGTACTTAATGATGTAACAATAGGTTATCTCTTATTTAGCTTTGTTGTATGTGCCTAGTATGTTAAAAGCATTATTTAATGACCTCAAAACAAGCTATGAGTTGAGGTATTATTATTATTCTATCACATAAGAAAGGAATTGAAAAAATGGAATATTAAATAACTTCCCCAAAACTGATAGCTGAATTCAGATATATTTGACTCCAAAACCTGGATTTCTTAACCATTATCTAGAGAACTAGCACTGATTGAAACAAGATTAAATTTTATTCTAAGCTCTGTGTCACCTTGAGCAAGCGATTTAAAATTTTCTGACTTTTTTCTCATTTTGAAAATAGAAAAAACTAGTTAATATATAAATCATTTTTAGTTTTAAATACAATGGTTCAATAATCATAGGTAACTGTTCATTTTGGTCCCAGTTATTTTTTTCCTTTCCATGGCAGCGTAGTTATGACCAGGGCAGTGAGTCGGCCGCCATCCCTGTGCACCCTCACTCGTGAATGTACAGGAAATAAATGACTTATGATTAAGTCATTTTTGACTCTACAGGAAATACAAGAATACAAAATAGACTTCAGGCATAAAGGGATCCAAGAATATATCCAATTAAAAGCCCTGATTTTACAAATAAAAAAAATTTAGTGTGGAGAATTTATGACTTGCCAAAATTGTATAGTTATTATACTATTATTTCTATTATAACGTGATGATAATTCCCTTCATAAGAATCTTAAAATTTAGATGAGAGAATATAAGCATAAATAGTGCTACACAAAATCATTAAAAACATCAAGAAATCTGCATCCCAAACAAATCAGTGCACTGTGCATTCAGTCAAAAAAAAAAAAAATTCCTTGACAAGATCTGTCTCAATACTGTTTGCCCAAGGCATGGTGCTTGATAACAAATAGCTTTCTATTTAGTGGAGGACGCAGATAAGTAGAAAATTCCAAAATTCATAGTAAATCCTGTGATGGAAGGAAGCACAAGTTCCTTCAAGAAGACACATTTTATCCAGATTGGGTGGGTTAAATTGCTGATCTCTGATTTTTTTTCTCATTTACCCCCAAAATGATTTTTTAAACCATGTACTCTCTTGCCTATTTTAAGTTAATATCTGAAATTTAATCAACAATGTATATAGTTCCAAATGATTTCATTTCTAATGTATGATAAATATTGGTTTTTAAAAATGAAACAATGTCTCTCTTTTAATATACTCAATAAGATTTAAATTGCAAAGCAATATGTCACCACCATCATCCATTAAAGTATACATGAACAAGCTTTTCTTTGGCAGTTAAATTCTTCATCATTTCTTTTAATCCTTGAACTCATATTTCCATTTCAATTCTATTAAAAAGTTTTCAAATGTAATAGATGTTAACAGTTGGAAATATTTTCTTGATTATCCTGTCATTTGTACAACAAAAATATTTATATAAATTGTATTAACATAAAAAGAATTTTAAAATACAGTTTGATATAAATATGTAATTGTATATATATTATGTAATATAATTAAGTTTAATAATATAAAATAATTTATATTAGTAATATAAATGAATTATTAAAACTTACTTCATACATTGTTTTCAATTTCCCAGAATTTTATGGCTCTAATTGCTAAGATATTTTGTCCAGAATTATCATTGTACTGTTAATGTATCATCACCAGCTGATAAAACAACAGAAATATGTTACTAAATTAATGAGATGGATAAGAATTATTCTAATTATTTCATGTATTTTTCCATAAATATTTGTATTGCTTGAATAAAGCAAGTTGCATTAATTTTAATCCTGATTTTAAAAGTTTATAGAGGCTAAAACTTAAAAGCCTTTTTATATAAATATAAATGTATAAACAAAATAATTTTTTGAGAAAAATTACCAATTATTCAAATTTGTTCCATTTAATGCCAAAAATTACATAATAACCTGCCACCAAATATTTTTAATGATGGTTGTTATCTTTTAAAAGCACTTTCTGAAGCCCAAATTAGGCAAAACTGGAGATAAAAATACCATAAAATTTGAAATTCCACATTTTATTATTTTTCTTTCTATTTTTTCAGTGTTCTATGTTAGGTCAAAATTTCTTTACGAAGCATGAGAAATTGACAGAAAAACAGACATTTAAGAATTATATTAGAAATTTCTCTTTATGCTTGACAAAAAATATGGTTATAATTATGCCTGGTACAGAATTCATACAATTATGTCAATGGAGGAGAAAGGAACTTAATCCTAATTAAATTAAACTGAATTTTTAGACTCAGAACATACTTATACATGGATAACTTTTGTCCTAAGCCACTATGTTAAAATGGTTATCATCAATAAGATAAGGAATATGTGTTTGAGAGAATGTGGGGAAATGCTGTTAAGAATGTAAATTGGTACAGCCTCTATGGAAGGCAGTACGGTAGTTCCTCAAAAATTTAAGAACAGAGCTACCATATGACCCAGCAATCCCTCTTCTAGGTTTCTACCCAAAACATTTTAAAACACTTATATTCATAAAGATACATGTACCCCTATGTTCACTACAGTATTATTCACATTAACCAAGAATGTAAACAACCTAAATGTCCTTTGACCAATGATTGCATAAAGAAGATGTGGTACTCAGTCACACACACACAAAAAAAAGTTAACTATTTCCATTTGTGGCAACCTGGATGGATCTTAAGGGGATAGTCACCTACAAGGGAGTTCCCATCAGACTGTCAGCTGATTTCTCAAAAGAGACCTTCCAGGCAAGAAGGGGCTGGAAAGAAATATTTGAAATCTTGAAAAGCAGGGACCTACATCCAAAATTGCTCTATCCAGCAAAGCTGTCATTTAGAATGGATGGACAGATAAAGTGCTTCTCAGATAAGGTCAAATTGAAGGAGTTCATCATCACCAAGCCCTTATTATATGAAATGTTAAAGGGACTTATCTAAGAAAAAGAAGATAAAAATATGGCAGTGAAAAGACAGCAAACTCACAGCTATTAAGAACCACATCTAAAACAAAAGCAAACTAAGCAAACAGCTAGAATAGGAACAGAACCACAGAAATGGAGATCATATGGAGGGTTAGCAACAGGGGTGTGGGAGGAGGAGAGAGGGGGAAAAGGTACAGAGAATGAGTAGCATAGATAGTGGGTAGAAAATAGACAGGGGGAGGGCAAGAATAGTATGGGAAATGTAGAAGCTAAAGAACTTATGACACATGGACATGAACTAAAGGGGGGAATGTGGGTGGGAGAGGGTGTGTAGGGTGGAGGGGAATGATGGGGGAGAAATGGGACAACTGTAATAGCATAATCAATAAAATATATTTAAATAAAAAAAAGAGTATCATGCTAAGTGGAATATATCAGGCTGAAAAGAACAAGAACTATGTGATTTATTGGGATATAAAAAAAAAAGCAACAAATGAACCAGTGAAACAAAGCCTTTGACACAGACGACAGTGTGGTGGTTACCAGAGGGTGAAGGGGCTTCAAATATATGGTGACAGAAGAAGACTAGACTGGGGAGTGAGCACATAGTGGGGGATATAGATGACATTATAAAGTTGTTCACCTGAAGCTTACATTACGTTATTAAGCAATATTGCCCCCCAAAATTTAATTTTTAGAAAATGTAGTGAGAATTAGAATCATTGGAGGGTTTGTTAAAACACAGATTGCTTGGTCCCATCTCCAGAAATTCTGGATTCAGAACTTCTTAACATTGGGATGGGTCCCAAGAATGAGCATTCCAACAACTTGCAGGACAGTGTTGCTGCTGCTGCCCCAAGGACCACACTCTGGGGAGCACTGGTCTAGATCAGGGATTCCCATTTTATAAATGAGACTGCTCAGTCTGAGAGAGGTGAAAACTTCCCAAAATGCACATACCTCATTAACAGAGAAGCGAGAATTAAGATCTAAGTTCCCTGGTGACAGTCGAGTTTTTTTGTTTTTTTGTTTTTTGTTTTTCCTACTACATGTTTCTTTTGAGAAAGATGTGAAAGGAAGGAAAAGATTTCCAAATTGAAATTATGAAGGGCTCTCCACTTGAGATGTCAGGAAGGCCATGACTAGCTTCAAGGCAGTAACAATGAAGTAATAAATTGCCTACTCATGGTTAGAAAATTAGTTATCTCCGTTTTTGAACTACAGAGAATCCCCAATAATATATTCTGAATAACAAGCTTAACTTCCTGATCTCAAAAGGTCATGAGTACAAAAGAAAGAAAAATATATTTTCAATTACATTTTAAATATCAGGATTAACTCTTTAATGTTACATGAGAAATAAACTCTGAGTATTCTAGCACTGCAATGAGGAAGAAAAATCAATGATTTGAAAAGAACATTCATTTTCTAAGGAAGGTCTAAAATCTTTTTATTAATAACTCAAAGTAAATAGAAATCATATTCCTATCTTCTGGCTCCGGATACTCACTTTACTAAATTATCTGAAAAGATAAGAAAATGTACTAATTCTGAGATTAGAGATCTATGTATATTCTCCTTAAGGGGTTAAAGATTTTAAACTCTCAGGCAGTTTTTAGTTAATATATTCTTCAAATTTATACTCTGGTTAAAGCTACATGAAGATTTTGTTTGACGGGAAATTAAAGAAGGATTTTACTTAAGAACTTAATTTCCTAAATCTGACTTTCATTCTTTTCTTTCTTTTTTTTTTTTTTTTACCACAGAAGGTCATCTGGAATTATTTTCTACAGAAATACTAAAAACTAAGGGATTTATTATGTAGCTAAAGTGTATTTACGTACTGGGCTTTAAACTCATGCCTGTGGGATGGTGTTTTGGTACTCTGTGCAGTACTTTGAGAGAGATCAAGGAGTCAGGGGAAATCATGAGGTTGAAATAAGGATCTTTCATGGTCCTTAAGTTAATGGATTATATGCAACTCTTCTGAAAAATCAGCAAAATTAGTGCAATTTCCACTTACCCTAAGGATTAGACTGTGCCTTTAGTCACCCGCCCCAATGCTGTATCAGGCATTCTCTCCATGGTGTGGTTTGTGATGCAACTCATACTATGCAGATCCATGGTGACTTCTACATCAGCTTTACTGTGCAGTGAGCCAGTTGGTCAAACACTAGTATGTGTGAGAGTCCTCTGTAAGTCCTTAGTAGTCATGATGCTTCAAGATCTGTGGAAAGAAAAAATAAATCCACACCTGGAGTATGTATATATTTCTGAGAAGACAAACACTGGCCCTTCTAGAATGAAGGGAGTCCAAAGTAAATGACTTGTCATCACTAGCCAGCAAAAGGCCAAGAAGGGCTTCCCACATCTAAGGAGCAGAGGCCCTGGTGAAGGTGCAGAAAGTAGTTCAATCTGGCTAGAGGGCAGAGTGCATTAGCTAGTGGTGGGAGGTGGCTATGAGCTATGAATTGCTCACTTAAGCAGTTATATACTGAGTGAACTGCAGGAAACTGGAAGGAATGGTGCACACCAAGATCTCAGCGCTGGTCTCTGTGGCTGGCAGGTTGGATATTCAAAGTTGTCTGTAATCTTTGAATGGAAGCTCATTGAACTAATGCATATTTTTCATCTCTGCCACTCTGTTCATGTGTCCAGAGTGTTGGTTCTGGCATAACTAAATATCAAGGCTGGTTGAATCTTGTTTGTTCAGTCCCTCCTCCAGGATGAATGCCTTCTGGTGGATATTAATTTACAATAACAAAAGTATTTGTACTTCATATCCATTCCGTAATGTCCATTCCTTCTCCAAACATCCTTGTCTCTGGTCTTCCATTCGTTTTCTTGCCAGTATGCCTGTTATGCAGACCCTGTTTATTTTGGGGTCACGCCCAAATTTTATGTTAATCCCTCCACAAACCAAACTTAGGCTTTTGCTTCTTCTTTTATCAGGAGGTACAAAACCCTCATACGGCCATAGGTGAAATGAACACTGAAGAGAGATCACTGAGGCCACTTTGGTGGGGGATGTGGAGATCTGGGGCTTCTTAAGAGAACTGACTCAGGCCTTCTGGTGCTGTGGAGACTCAAGTACATTTACTTCTTGTCGCACCATCCTGAGCCCTTCTGACATTATACTTGTCAGGACTGACAGAACCCAGCTTATAATGATCAGTTTCAGAGACATGGTTGTGTGATCCCCCATGCTAAAATGTTCTGTACCTTTGAGTGCTCAGTAACTTACCAGAAGCTGTTTTCCAAAAGTACAATTCTCCTCTACTGATGGCTTTGGCTATGGTCCAGAACACCAGGGCTTGTCATCATGCCACACTGCATCTCTGGCTTACTATTTACTCTACAAACACAATTGGGCTAGATCACACGGCCCAAATGGCAGGCCTACACTTTCTGCATAATACTTTACTGCTCTTGGCTCTGCTCAGCGCTGGCAGGCTTCATGTCTTCTGGAATATCAGCCAGAGATGTAGACCTAGATGTAAAATCTCTTGACTGCAGAGCCCAACAGCTCCCCCAGCCCCAAACATTGTGTTTCCTCCTCTATAATAACTGGTCAAAATACAGGAATTTGTTTTTTTCCTTTGTAAGGGTGACATCAGCATGCTCCTCAGCATAGACCCTGAAAGTTTGCTGAAGTGTCATGCCTTTGAATCTTCATAATATTTATCTAACTCCCTCCAGCTCATTATGGTTGAACTGTAAACTATCATTCATGTAATGGATCAATATTGTGTATGGTGGTGGGATATTTCTCTCATATGGTCTATATCTCTTTGGACCACAACATGACAGAGGTGAGAAAAGTTAACATATGAGAAGAATTAACATATTCCTGGGGCAAATAAGAAAGCACATTATTTGTCTCAACTGAAGGTATACAGTCTCTGATGTTTATTATTTGGATAGAAAGGAATGCATTTGCTAACTAAATGGCCACATACCACGCACCTGAGACTGTTAGTACAGTCTTGCAAGGACACTATGTCCAACACAGAAGCTCTGATCAGGGCAACCACTTCCTTGGGCTTTGACTAGAGCACAGTCATTCTTTGAGATCTGTCTGGTTTGCAGAGGGACCTGAGTAGCATACACGATGAGAACCATCACCACCACATCTTTTAGACTTTTAAATCTTCAAGGATGGTACAATTTCCTTCTTATTCTACCCTAGAATGAAATATTTTTTGAAAATTTAATACCTTGGTGTGAAAGGGGGAGCAGTTATGGAGCTGCCATTTATTTTCATGTGGCCACCCTGCCGTCATAGCTCTTATTCCCCAGGCCTGAGACCCAGCATGGTGTTCCCCCAGCTGCCAAGTATGATGATCGCAATTACACATTCAATGACCAGAAAAATGAACCCAGGTGTCCTATTGAAAGGTAGACTTCATCAGAACCCAGTCATTTACTACCTAGTCTGTATATCACCTGCCTGGTGGGGTGCCACAGTGATGATTCTGGTCTCCAGGTGTATCCACGCAGACCCCAAATCCAATAGTCTTTGACATGTTTGGGTATTATCTTTAGTCCAATGTGGAAACATCTGGGTAAATAGCTACAGTTCCCTTTTTAGATAAATAAGAAATGAGAAGCAACATCACAAAAATCCAATAACTACTACTAGAAATGGAATCATAACTTGTGTTATACATGTCATTTAACTTAGTGGTTTACCCATGCATACAAAAAACACTAAGAGCTTCAAAGAGAAAAAATATAAAATTGTAAAAAAATAATAAAAAATAAAAATGGGGACATTGTGGAAGAAGAGAGAGAAAAACAAGACAGAATAAAATTAAAAAAGAAAATGACAAACAAGATATTACTGCATTATTTCATTATACTTCTGCATATTTACATACAGAATTGCAAAAATGACATACGAAATATAGAAACATTATAATAGTATCAAAATAAAACTTTCTTTATTCTTCTTGGATAAACTTCCTTTTACATTCTTCCACTAGATATCCTGAATCTGGGCCACCCACACATCCAATCCATGAGTGGCCTACTCCACACAAATTGTTTCTACTACCACATAAATGTGAGACCATCTAACATCTGGGACCATGTGACTCAGTATTTTACCATTTTAATTACAATAATACCTCCATCCACAAGAGTCTTTTTTTCTTTCTCTCAATTTTCCAGAAAGGAGGTTTACCACATTTTTATTAAGGCTAATACCCTCATCTATACCTTTTGTCTCATCTTTAGGCATTGATTTATCTGTTTTCATTTCAAACTTTTATTTTACAGAATCTTTTCTTTCAGCATAGATATATGCTTAATCTCTCCATCTTTGAGAAATTTCTCCATGACATTGTATTGTTTTCTAGTCTACACTTTCTTTTTTTATTCAGACACTATTACTGAAACAATATTTATGAATTTTTATTTATTATTAGTGCTTCTGGCAAAGATAATAAATGACCTAATGACAAAATCCAAAAAGACTTGACCCCAATGGAACATTTTATTTTCAATTAGTTTTTTTTTTCTTTTTAGAAATTCTAAGCCTTGGTTTCTCTGACATTTTTATTTGGTTCTCTTTCTATATGTCATTCATTTTCTTTCTTCCTTTCTTTCTTCCTTTCTTCCTTTCTTTCTTCCTTTCTTTCTTTCTTTCTTTCTTTCTTTCTTTCTTTCTTTCTTTCTTTCTTCTTTCTTCTTTCTGCTATTTAAATATCTATGTTTCTGATGTCAACAAAAGAAACAGTCAAACCTGCAAAGAATTTGTGAATTTATTTGAGCTAAACTGATGACAATTACCGGGAAGCAAAATCTCAATGGACCGAGAAAACAATGTTCTGAAGAATGGGAGTTCTGCACCATATCTTATACATCACAATCAAAAGAGGAGGCATAAGGGAGTTGCATGAAATTCATTGGTGATAGATTAGGGAGGAGAGAGAAAGCAAAGAGAAAGGAACTTCTGGGATTGGTTGAAAAGTAAAATGATAGACACATGCTTTTACACATGTGGACACAGGATAGTTAACAAGCAACAATTAACCCAACAATAGTGACAATGAAGGAACCTGAGGTCTCTGCTCTCCTGTGCTGACGGTGCTTTGAGGGGTGGGAGTAGGGGAAGAGAAATTACTTTGTTATTGCAAACACCTGTTTATCAGGTGGGTTATTCCAGATGCAATAAAAACAACAGACTGGCTTAGTTAAGGTGAAGATTGACCTTTGTTAGGGAAAAATATTGACCTAGGACATGATTACCTACCGTGAACTGCCTTTAGAATATTTCAATTTCAGACCATTCTATGTGGTTACTTTAGGTCTCCGAGTTTGTAAGACTGCCAGGCAGGTCTTGCCAGAGTTTATCAGGTTAGTATGTGGCCCCTCTATTTCCACACTGACTTCAGATATCATCTCAGCCTATACCTTCTTAACTAGGAAAACAGAATCCCCATAACCTACATGCTAGCAACGTTCAACCTTGTATCTCTCCTTTAGATTTCTCTGCAAAGTGAAACATAGAATCTGTTGTCTACTGAGAAACTTGCACTAAAATGTTTCACTAGTGGAAAAAGTTGGGTTTCCCACTAATTACTAAGGGTTTGTCTCTTACTTCCTATCTTGGTTAGGGGCACAAAGTTTCTCAAGCAAGAAATATGGGAATCAAATCAAATCTTTTCCTCATTACCTTCCTTCAATTTGTCATTTAGCATTGATCATTTCTTATATACACTACTGCGATAGCTTCCTCCTCAACTGCTCTTCTTAGAATTTACTCTCCTTCATCCTTCCTTTATATGCTGCCAAGAGGAATACCTCTAAAAGTAAAATGTAAGTCTTATCATGCCATTCATTGTTCAGGATTTCCTAACAGCATCCCATCACCCACAAGATTAAAGCTTAAATGTTGTTACATGTCTTTGGCAAGCATACAAGAACCTGCAGGCTTTGGTTCTTCTCTACTTGTCCAGCCACATATAGCTTATTAAGTAAACCACTTAACATGTTCCAAACACCTAATGCTGCTTCAAGCTCTTGAATTTTTGTTTTTTCTATTTCCTCAAAAAGACTGGCCTTCTTTCTCTTTTAAACTTTGGAAAAGTCCTTTGCATCTTTCAAACACAGCTAAACATCATTCACTCAAAGAAATGGGGCTCCTGTCCAGTCCCTCCTTCCACCCCAAAAATCCATACCCCATTCACACTGTATTATCATTGTATCTTAAATCTCCATATATTCTTAAACTTTTCACATAAAAATGCAATTTTTAGTATTTTTCCTGTTATCTATGATCTTCTTGAAGGTAGGGACTTTGTGTTACTTGGTTTCTACCCCCAGTACCTAGAACAGTTTGATTCATATTTCATTGCAACAAATGTTGGTTCAAATGAATTAAATTAAAATGCATACAAGATTTTTAAGGGAGTGTATGTTATATGAATGCACTCTACTTAGTAAAGGAATGACAGAGGCTGCCTAGCAATGGGTCATTTAAGGACCTTAATTATTATGTCTATTTGAATATTGTACATAAGCTTACATAAAAGTGTAAACTTTTTTTAAGTGTACGTAAAAGATGCTTTTATGTAAATTTCAGATGGTGGATAACATGGATTTATTTACTTTGGAGGCTGTACTACCACAAAACTATTAGGAATTCTTCCCCATAGTGGACCAATGATAAAGGTCTCCATTCCTAACTTTCAGTAATGCAATAGTGGGTGATGAAGCAACAGCTGGATCCTGGTTAAAAGATATCAAGATATGCCAATGGCTTCAGGAAAAATAACAAATGAATTAAGAGTTGTAGCTGAAGAATAAGTAAAGAGAGTTGTTGTAAGGCAAGGCGTCACATATAGTATAGAGACAGGTATAGTTTTAATCAATTAACAGTGAGAAATTTTGATGGAAACAGGGACTAACCAAAGACATTCTGTAGATGTGGCTAAAGAAGTAAAATGAGTTAAGCATGGGGCACTTTTATTTTATACAACTAAGTACTGAATTTGGGAGTGAACTCCAATTGAATCTTGGTAAAACTTTGATAGCACTGAAAGTAACTAAGTAATGTACATAAAGACAAATAAGAATTAATGACTTTCTCTTAGAGTTAAAAATGTGATTTTTATATTTGAATGAATGCAAATTCTAAAATGCAAAATTAGAAATGACACTGGTACCCTGCCTGGTGTGGCTCAGTGCAGTGAGTGCTGGCCTGCAAACCAAATAGTTGCCAGTTGGTTCTCAGTCATGGCACATGCCTGGATTATGGGCCAGGCTCCCGGTTGGGGTGGTGGTGGTGCAAGAGGCAACCAATAGATGTATCTCTGGCACATCAATGTTTTGCTCCCTTTCTTTCTCCCTCCCTTCCTCTTTTTTCTAAAAATAAATAAATAAAATCTTAAAAAAGTAAAAATGACACTGCTAACGACATTCATTTTCTACACCCAGTCTGTTTCTCTCTTAGGTCACCTTCCTGTCTGGTGAGTCTTGGTGAAGGCAGACACTACCTCCAAAGATGTTAAAACTTATTTTCCCAGATGCAACTTCTGCAGTTTTTAACTCTTTGATTCAAAAGCATTTAATGCCAAATAGAAGATTTGGTGGGGAATCCATTTTGGCAAGAGCAGGGCAGTAATTGAGGCTGTATCCAGTTCCAGAGGAGGCAATAGCTGTGATTCTGCCAGCCTGTCCAAGTTCCAGCCTCCGTGGTTTCCATGGTACAACAGCTGTTCCTGTGCCCCACAGTGGGTGCTGAGAGCTATTTATGGGACCAATTCTTCTACATCATTTTAGAGATTCTTCCTGATAGGTGGCCTCTAAACCCAAGTTCTAAATATTCTTTAATAAATTTCTTTTTTATTTAAAATAGCCTCAGTTGGTTTATGAGGTTTAAAATTAAAAACTGTGACTGATCATCTACCTTTCCAATAAATCCTAAAGGGCAATTCCCTACTGAGCATTTACTGCATATATGGGACTATATTATGTGCTTGGGTGAAGGGGTAGAGTAGAGGTCAAGCATCGTAAAACAACTATCAACTGAGGCAGGAAGATGTAAGGACTAAGTTGAAGCATAAGCTGTGCAGTGTGGGAGAACCAACAAGCATTTGTGATTAATGGAATCACAGAAGGCTTCACAGAAGTAAAAGATTTTTAATGAAATCTAGAAGAATGAGTAGCATTTTCCATAGGGCAATGTCTGGAGTGAGGAAGTGGAGATTGCTATTGCAGGATATGAGGCTTAAAGGATAATATAATTAGAAGTAAATAAGAGGAACTAGACAATGTAAAGGACTTGCATTTAGGCTACTGTTTCACTCAGCTATAACCAAGTACTGAGGAGCACCGACCACTTCAAAGATGATGATCTAGTTATTCTTACAAACAGGAGCATTCTCAGGCACACACATGGGAGGGCATGAGATTTTCCCACTGGCCTGAGTTCCTAGGGCCACATTCCAAGGCCTCTGGGAAGTGGAACTAGTTCAGTGCCTTGTAGACCTAAATTCCTTTATCAGATATGCTAAGCTTACCTCAGCCTGGTTCCTGTGTCTGTTGTTCAGACTTGTCCAAATCATTAGTCAAATGATGATCTTTATCTTATTTTTGAAGTGAAAATACTTTCTTCAAAATAAGTAATATTCAGGAGTCCAATATTTAAAACAAATAAAAAGGATTTCTCTGGTGGACGGACACATGGGAGATCTCACAGTCTTCCTCTGGGCCCCCTCCTCCACCTCACCATACTCTTTGACACTTCACCATGGGACTCCTAAGAATATAGAGAATTAACGTTTCTGAACCACTGGGTTATGCAAAAATGGAATTCCAAGAGATCGTTTTAGGAGGAGAAAGAGAGAGAAAACACATTATAATTTGGGGAATGGGGACATTTTAAGGTCCAAAGTAACAACAACAACAACAACAATAATTGGATTGAGATTAGGAGTGTCTTGAAGGTAAAGGTGAAAAAAAAAAGTGATGCTATTTGGTTCATTCTTAAAAAGCCAAGATACACACTATGGAAAGGTTGTTATCTCTTTATGGAAAGGTTGGTTATAGAAGAAGTAAAAACATAGGCATATATATATATATGTCTAATGCCTTCATAATAATCTGTGATGATTATAGCTGAAGGTATACTTTTCAATGCTAACAATGTAATGATATAATTAGATAAGTGATTCTTTGATGTGTTTGGGTTCAAGACACTGTGAAGAATACACTGAGCTATCTCTGTGAGGATTCCAGTGCCAGACCACCCAGGAGCTAATTGGACTCAGGAAAGGGTGCGCCCTGTTTAGATGATAATTGTGTGTTTTCTGGAAGAAAGAAGTTTTCAGAATGTGGCACACTAATCTATACACATATGCCCTGAAGTGTATAGTGAATTCAAGCATGTTTATTTGCTCTTCTATACTAAACCAGGCCGGGCAAGATGTTTCTAAATTTCTTTAAAGCAACAAATCAAAGTGCTTTCTTTGGATTCTTTGGGGAATGGTGATGTTGAGTGCTAGATTACTACCAGGAATTTCAAAAACCAAGCTAGAGATTGATCAATTATTTCTCTTTACATTAAGCCTCAGTTCTCTTCAATTCTAGAAGAAGGAGAATAAAATGCAAAAGTAAAAAGGAAAATCTACAAAGATGTCATCAATGATAAATAGAGATAGAAGAAATTAGCTTTCTCATGATATTTCCATTAAAAAGATATATGTATACAGGGTCCAGCAGAAGCAAGGCCTGCTTGAGTATGGTGGGTAGGGTAATAAAGTAGGTGTAATAATTTATAGTTTTAATTTGAGCATTTCATATGACATGCTTGAGTGTGATATTGTTATGTTACAAAATTACATGCATATGGTTTTGTAATAAAATATTTTGTAATAAAAAGGGGCCATTATTTGTGGTAGACCCTGTATCCTTATATAAAGCTCTCATATCAACAAATAATGTTTTAGGCACAGTAAAGTTCCCCAACTTCTAATAAGGTGAGAGAGCCAATAAAAAGAAAAGCAAGATAAACTTAGATTGAAATAACCGTTAATGAGGAAATATCTAGAACAGGGTTTCCTTTCTTAAAGTGTTTCAGTTGCTCTAATTAATTTAACTTTATCTTCATTGTAAAGATGGATACCAGGAAGGATTTTCTGAAAAGGTGCTAGAACAGTTGTGTGTCGTGTTAAAGCACTAAGGAAAGAACGGTTCAGACCCAGGAACAGTGTATGTAAAACACAGCAGGAGAAAGTTTGCTATGTTTGAGGGAGGAGTAAGTAAGGAGTGCAAAGAGTAAGGTAGATAATGGTATAAACTGGGGAGAGAGCTAGGCATAGGTTAGAAAATGTACAATATTTTAGGCCATAATAAAAAAGGTTGCATCTAACTCAAGAAAACTTGAAAGGTACTTCATGATTTTGGTAAGGAAGATGGAGTAGCCTCATTGGCTTTGTAAAGAGTGTGTGCAGTATGCTAGGAAAACAGATGGGAGCAGGGGCATTAACTAGAGACCACCACTGCAGGCCCACTGAGCGATGTTGGTGGCTTAGTCTGGGAGCGGCAGGGCAAACTGAGAACGTGCATTCCAGAAACACTTTGGAGGTGAGATTGTGGATTTTCTGCAGTTTATATATGACAAATTGGGTTGGGTTCACAAGGGGAAGATGAAGACTTAAGCAACTGTGCATTTGCCCCCATTTATAGAAATGGGGAATGTTATGGAGAAGAAACAGGTTTGTGGAAGAAATCAAGAGTTCTCTGTTAAGCCTGGAACATTCTGGAACATCAAGGTCATGATGCCAAGTATATAGATAAATATACAAGCAGGTCTCCCTCATATTCTTATGCAGCTCCCACACTACACAAAGGTCCCTGATGACCTGTCTGCAGAAGTGGCACTTTTTAAGAATGCTACACAGACACTCAGGGTAAGCTAGATGCAACACTGCTGTGATTTGGCTCCAGATTCCACGTCTAGATACCCAAAGCCTCTTCCAAATCTAAGCTCCATTCAGAATATGCAGGACTTACAAACATTAGCACTGTCTTCCCTTTGAGCATTCTAATCTATAACACGCAGTACTGTATTTTGCCGAGTGTAATGTGCTCCCATAAATAGTGCACACTTACATTTTTGGCCTAAACTTTCAGGAAAAAAAAAGTCTTTAAATAATTGTTTTTAATTAAATGATTTATTTATATTTAGATACTTCATTTTTTGTGTTATAAAGAAATTTTAGAATTTGTTTTTGAACATATTATGGCACAAGAAATTTTATGTAACAAATAATTACAAAACACAAGAACAGACACAAGGCATTTCAGGTCCCACCCATGTATAATATGCACCCTTATTTTTCCCTCAAAAATTTGGGCAAAAAAGTGAGCATTACACACGGCAAAAGCAGTATATTTCCAGTATGTCCAATTGGAGATACTCTGTTAGCCTTCACCCACCTGCTGTTATTTTCAAAAGAGTAATCTTAGGGATTACATTGCATAAGACTGTTCTTTATTTGACCTCAAACATTCCTTTACTTCTCAAAGAAAGACAGGATGTGGCCTAATAAGAAAGGGCTCACCAAGCTGCAGTTCTTGGACAGCTGGTGTGCGTTGTCCGCCACCAGCAGGGCTGGGGGATGGCTGCTCTCCTGTGCGTGTCCGACTCCGCAGCTGCGAGGGCGCACTTCTCTGGGAAGAGCCTCCACCGGGGCCCCCAAGTGGGTGGCATATTTATCTTTTCCCTTGAAAAACAAAAGGTCAACTAGGAACACATGTTTCCAGGACAACAATAAATTGAAAAGAGAGGCTAACTCTGAGCAAATGTGGACACAGGAAGAGAGAGGTTGGCCCAGTTCTGGAGGAGAGGCCTAGGTAGTACATTGAGTTTCTTTTCATTTCAATTTAATTTCCATTAGCATTTCCACAAGAAGAAAGGCTTCAGTCTAAAGAAAAAATATGAAAAAATAAATAATGCCCCACAGAATTAGTCTGTACACCATGTAAGAGGGGAGGTCTTAATGCAGTATAAGAAACTAGTAAACTGATGTCACTAAATGATACTATTGATTTTCAAAATAAGTATTACACTTGTTAGTATTGGAAATTACTTAATGTAGCCTGCCTCCTGCCCTTATTGAGAAATCACATTTGTAAATGTGAAATTAGAAATAAATATTCTGTCATTTGTGTTTTCAATAATCCAACTTACTTTATCCTGCCATGAGGTCGCTGTTTTGCGGTACATGTGCACCAACACATGGAATGTGGAAATACTTCATCAGCATTGCATGGTAAGGCGGGAAAACAGTAGGTGTGGGAAATCACATGGACAGGGGATCCTACTCAGAATCCTTATAATTTAAAAGGAAAAGGAGTGGGAGTGATGATCATGCAGAAAAGCTAATACCTCCAGAGCAGGATCTGTGTCATTTCTTTCAATGTTTCTGCACAGAGTGCTACAAAATGTTCTCCTCTAAATTATTTTAGAAGTAGCAAAATAAAACACAAAGGACAATTTATTTTTATTTTAAAAATTACAAGTCTTATGAGTACTTCTGAATTCTTCAAAAAATTCACGTGAATATGAGAAAAGGTGAAATTCTCTGCTGCCCCTTCATTGCCACTGTAGACAGGGGCTCCCTGTTTGAAGTGCGTTGTGTAGTGTTCCAGAGTTGCTGCAATTGCACTTGAAGGGGACTTGGAAAGGGGGCAGCAGGAGGTGAAAATACCAAGATGAAAAGGTTCCTTTCCTAAGATGGAAAATTGTGTGGCTTTTGGAGAATCAATTAACTTCATTGGGACTCCGATTCCTGTTGTGTAAAGTAGCTCTGGGAAAGGCAGAGTGGAATTTACCACCAGCCAGGGCAGGTCTGGAGGGGGAGTTTGACGATTTTGTTTGTCATAATGACTAGGAAAGACACCTGACTATTTTCCCCCTGAGAACAGGAATGCTAAACATTTCCAAAGCACGATGAAGAATTTTCCCAGTCTAAATCCCAATAGTAGCTTGTACCCCAGGGGGTAAAAAAAGCAGAGCATTACTGAGGTCTTCTAACTGACAAAGCCTGGCACAGCGTAGTTACTGGTGATATGGACCAATACCAACCCTTACTGGCTTACCAAGTAAATTTCCTACCTGGAAACAATTTTTTTGTGAATACCATGAACATGTTCTTTACATTAAAATTCAGCCCTGACTGGTGTAGCTCAGTAGATTGAGTGCCACTGTGAACCAGTTACCAGTTCGATTCCCAGTCAGGGCATACGCCTGGGTTGTGGGCTAGGTCCCCAGTGAGAGGCAACCACACATTGATGTTTCTCTCCCTCTCTTTCTCCCTCCCTCCCTTTTGTCTAAAATTAAATAAATAAAATTCTTGAAATGGTTTTCTTTGTGTTCTAATTCAAAAGAAAATGTTGTTTTCAAGTCTAGATTTAGTATTTATTTTTGGCAATCTCCCAGCATGCATTTTGCTTCTATTTACATTATTAAGATAGTCTGCTATGGAACCCATTGTTTTGATTATTCTTTTCTTTCCTCTTTTCCTTCAGTATCATGTACATCTCAGGTTTTTTTTCCCATAAAAGTTTGCCTTTTTTATCACAAACATAGTTTCAAAGAAAACATAATAATGCATATTAAATGCATGTTACAACCCAGAAGCCTCAAAACTGATATTGCATCTCAGTAATCTTTAAATGGTTGTTTAATATTCAGTTATTTTCTAAATTTCTCCACATGTGCCATGGGGGCCCAGTAATCAAGCCCTTCTCCTATTAATTTTATTTCAGGAAAGCTAAGTTTATAAAGTGACTTTATAAGAACAATGATGATATTCAGGAGGTACCGACAACACTTTATATTTGTATAATATGAATGGAAACCTAGAGCTTATTTCTTCTAATGCTGTCACAAGAATCATCTTATGTGGTCCTCACAATGACCTCGATGGCCTGGGTAGGCCATGCACTAGTATTTTCGTGTTGTGTTGAAGTGAGGAAAGGGACAGAGCAGAGTTAACTTGACATTCAGAGCATCACATAACAAACCTGTTTTCTCCAAGGGTTTAAAAAACAGGAATGAGAACTTTATTTTTTTTGCAAATACACTTAATATGGCAAGGTTCTTTCACACCGCAATAAATAGCATTTGTTATCTTTGAGGGAGAGCCAGCTAGTCTCCTTCCTAGTCCTTAGGTAAACAGAAGGCCGCCTGCTTGCCTTGCTCTGCTCTTGCTACTTAGAGAATGTGTGGTCTGTTTCACTTTAAGGGCCTTCTGAAAAAGTGTAGTTACCTCTTCTCCTCAACTTTCTGCACAGATCAGTGTTAGAAGCCTCTCCTTGATTACCCTTCCCAAACTCTTTGAGGACTCGGTGAGAAAATTTCTGAAGTCCATGGATTTTAGGAAGCAGGAGCAAAACAACACCTGAGTAAGGACTTAATCCATATATGGAATGAAAGCCATGAGGAGTTTTCATTTTTATTCCAATTTAAACTACAATAAAAATCCAGCAAAATTATTTGATTTTAGAGACTTAATGTAAATTCACCTTACTAGTTTTTTAGTTGAGAATCTTGAGGATCAAATAACAATTTTTTTTTTCTTTCTTATCCACTTCTGCTCAGCTCCCACTAGAATTCATTTGGTCAAGAGTAAGATATTAAAGCTTAACTTTTCACAGCTCGATTTCTTCCCAACTTCAGCTAAAGAATATTCTGTCTTTTCAAGAGATTTCTGGTCCTGGCTGGTGTAGTTCAGTGGATTGAGCATGGACTGTGAACCAAAGGGTCACCGGTTCAATTCCCAGTTAGGGCATATGCCTGGGTTGTGGGAGCCACATGAGAGTCAACCACACATTGACATTTCTCTCCCTCTCTTTCCCCCTCCCTTCCGCTCTCTCTAAGAATAAATAAATAAAGTCTTTTTTAAAAAGAGATTTCTGGACACTGTAATGTAAATGAAGATTGCAATAGGTCAGAGGGTAGAATGAAGGCAATGGAGGAAAAAATAAGATTAACATAAGCAAAGGTGAGGGAGAGTTTGGGAGAAAGAGACATTTGGGACAGTCTCTTCTTTGTGGGAGATATTTTAAAATAAGAGAATGTGAAAGAACATATTTTAGACGTTTTTCTAAGTATTAAAAATATATCCTCCCTCTCCTCTTCTATGGTGAGTTTGAGACAGACCTCAGTAAAAGCTCAATGGACTTTTTCTAATGCGCTTCTTGGTTGACAGGCTGCTGTTCCTTTGAAAGTGATGTCGGCCCTAGAGATGAGAAAGCTAGTGTTCAATGTGTATTTCATGTAATGGTTCAAACTTTCTTTGTGGAAGGGCCATCTCAGGGCATTCATTTATCATACATTCAAAAATGTTAACTGTCTACTGCCCAGAGTTGAAGTTTTCCCACATGGCTACGACCAAGCAATACTAAGAAGAAAATGAAATGACAATGAGGTACAAATGCTAACAATAAACATGTCTATATTCATTTTTGTTTATTTTTACTTAGATCTCTTTGAATATTTTTCTTTCTAATTTCCCTTAAATGCATATGTTTCTTCCTTTTTTACCCTCTGAAACACTTCATGGCAGTGGTACATATAGTAAATATATAAAATTTGAAAATGTAACATTTAAATATCTAGAATATTTCCAGAATGTGGAGGAAGTAAAGTCCAACATGAAACGCTCTAATAAGGAAGTATCACACAAATGCACGGGCATGCTTCGCATAAGTGGAAGTGGGGCAAATGCCTGCTCCCCACATACTCAGGCACGCTTGGGTAGAGAAAAGAGCTAAAACACAGGCCCTCCTAAAATCATGTTGTTACCCCTATTATTATTCACTGAGTCCTCAACGTGTTTGGGAAAATGAGACATAAGTCTATTTCCTGCTCGCTTTATGTCTTTATTAAAGAGTCATCTTTAGGTCACTAAGGTTTTCTAAAACATGAATTATTTATGTCTCCCTAAGTCACATATGTGGACCAGAAGTCTCTAGAATCCCAGGAATCATGTGGTTTCTGAACATCACCATTCCTCCTAAGAAAACTTCCAAGAACTTAGATAAATTGGGTAGAAACTCTGAAAGCTCTTTTAATATCATTTCTTGTTCTATCAAGGTGGATGCTCTTTATTAGCATCTTTTACATCTTTTCCTTCACTCATTGTTAAATTATTGCTTTTATACCTGCTCATGGCCCCTCTTCTAAAAAATGAAATTGTATGCAAAACAATATTTGCAACAGTGATTTCCTTCATTGGAACAAAGCCAAGTCTATGTGTATTTTATATTCAGACAAGTTATAAAAACAGCATTACTTCTGTTTCTGCCTACAAATCTGTGAACAAATATGATAGCTAATTAGTGTGTAGAGTTTCCTAGCTCATTTTTCCCAACAGTACTTATGTGATCGTTCTGGATGATTTCAAGAGCCACAGAAACAATTCTTCCAATTTTCTGATCTCTCTGTTCCTTGATGTCCACTCCCCCAATGTCCTTGTCCTTCACCCCTCATCAACTACTCTCATGGTCATACATTAGAGTTTGTCATTATCAATAAATGCCACTCTATCTTAATTTAAATTAGCCCACTTTTGAGCTCCCATTCCTGAGAATCCCATTCTGGCAGTCTTACAACTATTGGTCCTGAGAATTTTTGTCTGTTCCTGTTATGTCCATACTTCTTTTTTAGTTTAGATTTTATATTATATTATAACCATTACTTGACACATGATTTCAATTCCTTTGACTTCTCTCCCTTCATCTCACCTGGTTAAATCCCCCTTCTACCTACTCAGACTCTAGATCCACATAATTAAATATACTGAAAAAAATACAGAAACATCCTTTGTCACAAATCTTAAGTGGGTCCTTAATGATGGAAACAATTACATCATACTCACTTAGTCCGTATACTTTCTGGTCTTTTCCAACCTCCAAAGCTTGCCCACACCCCCATTCTTAGATGATGCCTGTGGATCATCTAAGGAAGATTCCTCAACTCACTATCATTAGTAAATGCAAATCAGCTCTGGCCAGGTAACTCAGTTGGCTAGAATGTCATCTTGATACACCAAGGTTGCAGATTCAATTCCTGGTTAGGGTGCATACAAGAATCAAGCAATGAATGTATAAATAAATAGAACAATAAATTGATCTCTTTCCCTATCCCTTTCTCCCTTCCATCTTTCCTTGCTCTCTCTAAAAAAAAATAAAAAAATAAGTAAATGCAAATGAGTACCACAATAATGATATACCTGATAGTCCCAAATTGAAAATAATTTATATCCATTAACAATTAAATGGATAAATAAAACTGTGAAAATGAAATAACTAGCTATATGTAATATGGATCTGAAATACAGTCATGTGTGCTTAACAGCAGAGGCAGTTCTGAGAAATGTTACCATCAGGAGATTTTATCACTGCATGGTCATGAAGTGTCCCACTCAAACCTAGATGGTAAAACTTATTACACACCTAGGCTATATGTTGTAGACTATTATTGCTAGGCTGCAAGCTTATATAGCATGTAATTGTGAAAAACAACCCAAGATTAAGTCAATCAAGAGACGCAATGGAATCAAGAGACATAGTAAAAGCAATATATAAAGGCTGCTGCCTTCAAAACATAGCATACTGTTCTACAGCAAACTTTTTTATAAGTAGAAAGAGCACACTCTAAAATAACAATACAAGTATAGTATTGTAAGTACATAAACCAGTAACTTAGTCATTTGTTATTGTTATCATTAACAATTAATATGTACTGTACATAGTTATATGTGCAATACTTTCATACGACCAGCAGCGCAGTAGGTTTGTTTACACCAGCATCACCACAGATATGCGAGGAACCCTTTTCCCTATGTTGTAACAGCTATGGCATCAGTAAGCAATAGCAATCTTTCAGCTCAGTTATAATGGTTTGGGGCCATGTAGATACATGGTCAGTTGCTGACTTACAGGTTATAAAGTGATGCATGACAGTATGTAGCATTGCCATCAAAGAGTCAGAAATACAAGAATATACACTGTATTATTGCTTTTGTCTGTTCAAGGAAAATACACACTATGTGTAATATATATTTCAAAATTAAGAAAGAGGTGATCTTTATATATATTATATATAGTGTATATATATTTCAAAATTAATATATATTTCTATAAAATATATATATAAATACATATATATTTCAAAATTAAGAAAGAGGTGACCTTTTAGCAGAAGGAAGGGATTGCAATTTGGTAGTTGCATGACAGAGGGCACTTTGGGTGCTAGTGTGAGAGACACACAGATGGGTCGGCTCTCGTACACCCCAGCTAGGGACCCGGCCTGCAGCCCAGGCTTGTGTCCTGACTGGCAGGAATCAAACTGGCTACACCATTTGCAGGACTTCGCCCAATCCACTGAGCCACAAGAGTCAGGGCCAGTTTATTTTTTTTATCTAAAAATGTTTACTTAGATGTGTGCTTGGGGTTAATTCATTGAAGTGTATATTTACATTTTCTTGCACTTTTCTTCAGATGCACTCTACTTCTTATTTAAAAATATCCAAATTACAACAAAATTGCAAATGCCTATTGACAAAATTATTAACACAGTTAAGTTGCCTATATGAAATATACTATAAAACAAAACCTGAATAAATTGGGATATGACTTGGGTTCCAGAATATATAAAGGTATCCTATAATTTGATAAAGAGTAAATAAAAAGGAAAGAAGTCAATAAAAATGGCAGAACAGATGGACAGTCAATTTGCAGAGGAGACAATGCAAAGATTGAAAAAAATATTTCAAATGTGTTTACCCTATTTCAAAGAAAAACTCAGGAAAATGAAAGTTAAAACAATAATAACCTAATGTATTGTACTAATCGTATTTGCAAAATTTTATAAAATACCTATAACATTCAGGTTTAATAATGTGAGAAAATTGAAACTTTTTTAGCTGCATAACTACTAGGAGAGTGTAAACTGAAACTTTTCTAGGAAACATCCTGGAAATGTATAAAATGCCATCTGGCTCTAGTGAAATAATGATACCATAATATTAGTGTTTTTTTTTTTCTTTGCACCACTGTTTATAACGGCAACATTGGGAACAACCTGAGCATCTATTACTGATAAAATAAATCTCTGTCTACTCATCTTGAAGAAATGTCCATAATCAAAATTTGTTAAATAAAGAAAATCTTGCAGAAACCTATGGTCATACTTTGATTCTGTGAAAAGATTGTCCCACAAACCATTTTATTACATAATGATTTGAAAAAGACATTGTTAACCTATTACTCTGGGAAGTATGGAAGTGAAGGAGAGTGGAGGTCAGCTGTAGATATCTTGTTTATATTCCTCTTTATTTGTTTCATTTGTTACAATGTGCAAGTATCGATGCAGCTGAAAAGCTAAGAATAGGTATTGATAAATGTTTCTTTCACAGATCAAATGTACGGTACTTCGCATTCTTTTCTGTTTCACCTCATTCTGTTGGCCCCAGACATTTAGAGCTCCCAATCCCAGTTGTTTCTTGTCCTTTCTCATTACCTTCCCTGGAAATTGGTCTTGTTATGCCAGTTTTTCTTTTATTGTAAGAGTTATTTACATCCTGCAAGTAGTTACGGAGGGTTGAGATGCTTCTGCAGTCAAGTTTAAAAGGGAATTCTGGTAAATCCCTTCCACTTACAACACTTTAATCTGTTAATTTGCTATAGTTCATGCCTCTACTTTGCTTACTTAAAGATTTCATCTAGGTTCTTTATGCTTTGCCAGCACCCAAAGGCACACTTTTCTCTTGATGCATTCCAGTTTCCATGGTACTATTTGCTGACTTGATTCTCTAAGAGACACTCCTTTTATTGAATGGCAAAGACTCTAGATTTAAACCAAGATGAATGTTGGATGTTGTGTGGGGTCCTGGAAATCTTAGATGATCTGTGAAAAAGTGCCCCAGCGCCTCAGTAAAAAGCAGCCTGTTTGAACTTCCAAATGCACATTCCGCTTCAGTGTACCCTGTCACCATAAGACTTCTGTGCCCTTGGCTCACCTTGACAACCTAAATCCAATTCTTACTGAATCCGTTCTTTCCTCTGGCAATTTAAGTAGAACACAGACTCTAAGATCGATAATTTTTCTCTTTCTGAAAACATCATTCTTGTTTTAAATTCCAGGCTTTCAAAGTGACAATAGCCCCACATATCCTCAAGGTCAAGCACAGACTCTTTATGGATCTCCAGATGCTACCCTGGTTTACACTAGTAAAATTTCATCAAAAAAGCTCAATTCAACCAGTTGTCCAAACAAAGCTGCCTCATACCACTCTCTCCGCAACACTCAGTGGTCAAAAGAGTTCTACAGAAAATGTCCAGCCCCTCTCCTGCCCCTTGTCAATGACCACAGTTTGCTTTGGTTATTTTCATGTATTTCCTCATTAATACAGCTAGTCTTCTCTCTGTGTTTTTACCTCTAGTCCTTCTATCACACTTCTGCGAATGTCATTGTTTCTAAAACAAGAACCCAAGTTTTTCAATTACCTCCATAAAAACTTTGATGTTTCCCTAACACCTACAGGAAAAGGTTAAAGGCCTTGACATGTTATGAAATTCTCCCTGAATTCATGTCTGTCTATCTTTCTGATCTTGACACCAATATTCTGCCAGCTTTGCTCTCTCCCAAAGATGACAGGCTTTGTCATGCCTTCTTGTATGTGGATATACTGTTTCTTTTCTGGGAATGCTCATTCTGCTTGGTGGGCCCTAACTCATCCTTTCAGAATCTTCCCAAGCATCACATGCTCTGTTGCTTTCCTAACTCCTTTCGGTAAATAGCTGTTCTTCATTTTTGCCTTCAGAGTCCTCTTCAGAAGTCTATTTTAGCATGTATCACACTGTATTTTAATCACTCAGCTACTTAACTGACTCCCTCCTTAAATAATGAGTTCCTCAAAGTTAGAGATGATGACCTTATACCTACATAATTATCTTATACCACAAGGATGCCATCAGTTCCTGACATGGAAAAGGAGTCCAGTGAATGCTTATTTGAAAACTGCAAGAATGATAGAGTAAATGGAGTTCTCACGCAGGAATTAAGAGTCTCAACATTTCACAATACCTCTTGTTAATACTTGACTAAGTAAGATCAGGAAATGAATCAGAGCAATGCCTCTGTTATTTTGTTTAAAGAATATCCTCCCCTAAACCTCTGTTGAGATTCAGTGGAAAATGACATCAATTTCCCTCATTTCCATTGTGGCCTAAATAGTGTTGCCAAAATATTCTACTTTTAAAAACTAAAGTTTGGTTTCCAGACTAAAAAATGTCTTAAACTCTTGTCTCCTTTCATCATTGCTAATTCAAGGTTGCATTTGGTTTCCTACTCAAAATTTGAGTTTAATCCAGGTGTTCTTAGAGAAACTTCTTGTGTTAGTGAATTTGTCTTTAAAGTGCAAATTTCAGTTTGCCTTATTTTCAGTCCTCTGTTATAGCTATAATTAATCTAGTACAATCATGTATAAAGCTTGCTAAAGAATATACTTTTCGGAGCTGGAGAGCATTAGGCTAAGTGAAATAAGCCAGGTGGCGAAAGACAAATACCATATGATCTCACTATAAGTGGAACCTAGTGAACAAAACAAACAAATAAGCAAAATAGGACCAGAGACATGGAAATAAGGAGCAAACTGACAGTGACCAGAGTTGGGGAGAGGGGATAACAAGGGAAAGAAGGGGGTCTAGTCAAGGAACATGTGTAAAGGACCTATGGACATGGACAATGAGGCGGGGATTGACTGTGGGAGTGGGCTATGGTTCTGGCAGGGGAGACCAATGGTGGAAAAACTGGGACAACTGTAATTGAACAACAATTAAAAAAAAGAAGAATATAGTTTTACCCCTGACTTGTGGCTCAGTTCGTTGGATGTCATCTCTCAAAGCAAAAGGTTGATGATTCAATTCCCTTTTATAGGTACTGGTAGAGTATATCAATATATGTAGAAAGAAAAAATGATTTAAATTGTGCCTCACATGCATACATTTCAGGTACAATATCTGATATATATATATATATATATATATATATATATATATATATATATATATCAGGTAAGAAATCTGATACTTAAAAAACCTAAGTCATTCATTAAACTGAACAATTGCCCTGGTTTGCCTAAGATAAAGAGGGTTCCTTGGGTGTAGGACTTCTAATTTTAAAACAAGAAAAGTCTCAAGTCAATCAGGAGGAGCAGTTCACACAATGAGTGGCAGATACAAGGTTCAAAATCAGTCCTTCATATGCTCCCAAATTTTATACTCATTCTACATCCTGCCTCCCTGAATTATATTTCATCCAAAACATGCATTTCTACGATGTAAGGCATATTGTTTCAATAATTAGTTTTTAAGAGCAATAGAAAAATGAGAAAATTCTAGTGAGGTATTTTGACTCATTTAATTTATGTATCAGTAGCAGAGTCTGATTTCAGCTCCAGAAGTTTATCTTCCAAATATATACCAAAATTACTAGCTAATAGATTCATTTAGCACACTGTCACATTATAAATCATTTAATTATTTATGGAACAGTTGCTGAGATTTTCAAATTAGACTATCACTCCACTTAAGATGTGAAAATAAGTAGTTCTTAATTTTTGTAAATGTTCATAAACCTTTAATATCCCTCAGGGTGCTTCCATTTCTCCCTCTCAAACCATGGCCCTGAACATGACTGTGAGAGAGATTTACAATTGATGAATAAGAGAAGAAATGATAATATTTGCACTGATTTTAAGAAAAAGGAACAAGCTAGTGGGTGGATTACAGGAAACAATGTCAAGATAAATTGAACGAGGAGACAGTAATTAGTTTCAGTAACCTTCTCCAAAAGACATGTAAGCTTAATATATTTTTTCTTGTGAAATTTTGCCACAAACATCTGTATATTTCTAAATAAATGTTGCACCTTCGCTTGAATATAATTTCTAAAGCTTCAACATCTTTTGACAACTTTCTCTCAAGGTATACTTGATAGAATGTTATTGATACGATTATATTTCTAAATGTGTCTTTGACAATAATATATGGAACTAATATGTATTAATATTAGAAAAATTTGGGAGAAATGGAAAAATAATGTTTACAGCATTGCATATTTATCCAACAAGCAACAGTGTGGTCGTTTGTTGCCTATATACAAATTTTTAAACCAGGGGTTAAGGATTTTGAGAACATGTTTTTGTTCTACTTGTGATTAGCTGGGTAACCTAAGAAAATAATGTTTCTCTTTTCAGTTTAATTTTAGTAAAATAAAAAATAAAATAATGGTCTTACCTTGCCAATGGGTATAGAAAAAAGTTCGTCTGTGTGACCATGATGGATGGTGGGAAGGAGAGTGATTGCTAAATCCGAATAAGGAAAAAGAGTAACTACAATAACTATGCATGAACTCTGAAATAAACTAGGAGGTTTTGAGACAATATGATTTGGGCACAGATCATAAAATACTTGAGCTTTCTCAGATGCTTCTTACACAACCTCAAGTTCACGAATATTGTAGTACACTGGTGCTTCTTACACTTCCAGTTTAAATGTTTATTACCTAGAGATTTGTTAAAATGAAGATTATAATTCAGAAGATCTGTGGTTCACCTTGAAAATTTGCATTTCTATCAAGCTCCAGGGCAGTTTTCACGATTCTAGTCATGGTACCACACTTTGAGTGGTAAGGTGGAAGGCTAGATGGTTCCCATACTGATTGAAGAGATGATCAAGATAAGTGGCACAGTGATACAGCCGAGTCATCCTGATGTACTAGACATTATAACAAGAGACTTATTTGAAATTTAGAGAGAGGAGTGTGAATTTGACTGTAGTAATATGACAGGGTAAAGGATAACCAAAACAGTTTGGAAAAAAACTGAGGTAATCTGTGGCTGAGAAAAGTTTGGGTGTATACAATACAGTGGCAACTTGATAAACAGCACAAAACAGCAGGTGGTGCACAAAATTTATTTGGAGAAGAACAAATTTGATCAAACATCTCAACAATAAATCAAAATGAATGGAGACAGATGCAGCTGGGTCAGCTTCAAAGACTCAGAATAAAAGAGGAACTTAAAAATTTGAGTGGTAACATCTGCACAGTAAAGGAGAGACCCAAAAGCCAATGGGATAAAGTAGCTTAGAAGAGAAAAAGAAAATTAAGATTTTTTTCAGGTGGTGGCAAGACCAAAAGGCAAAGGAAAACAGATTCATTATGGATGTCACATGTCATCTTTTTGGAAAATGTAACTTTTGCTGAGGAGAGTGGACAGAGGAGGGAAGTCCATTTGAATCCCCTTGGAAGGAAAGAAGATAAGGGGGAGGTTACCTAGAGAAGAAATTAGGAAGAGAGTCTGTGGAAAATGAGATGATGTCTGCTGTGTTTTGAACTAAACTGACCAAAAAAAAGTCAATGCAGGCATTGAGAACGAATAGATCCTGAATCAAGAGAGAAATGCAGTAAAAGAAAAGAAAAATTATACAGGAAAAATAATATACAAAGGGTGCCTTTACCAACTGAAATCCAAAGTTGATTTTTATGACTCATTATTCAGAAGGAGAAAGATGACATCAATTCAAGTTTTGACAGATTTCAAGTAATTGTATTAAAGACTTATGGGAAGAGATTGCATCACAAGAATAAAAAATATTTTTAAAAGCTGGAAAGAACAACAAAAATAAACAACATGGTAAAATAAAGTGGCAGGTAAAATAGTAAAGACCAATGACCAACTGGTTGGAAAGCATGATAAAGAGAAAATAATGAGGGAAAAGAGTCTGGAAATGTAAAAATAAGAACTCTATTCATTTGGAGGAAGTTGGGAAGTTTCCACTCATCCACAGCACAGACACATTGCAGTAGTTGTGTGTTTGAGCCTTGTCCTGATGATTAGCAATAGACTTTCCTCTCTTTTGGCTCTTCTCCCACCTTCTCATCCTTACTCATTTATTAACAGTATATTGCCCCACTTTCTTTCAAAAGATAGTTGACGCTGTTAAAGAAAATAAGAGCCAGACAGTAGTGAAAATGGTAAAAACAGATTTTTTCAGAAAGTATTGCAATACAGGAAAAGCGACCTCAGTATAGAACTGGGCTAAGTTCCAGGCATAGCAAGGTCAATTAAGGATTTATACTCAAGAAGCAGGTTGAGGAGACTGGTGGATGGAAAATTATTAAGAGACATCATAGGTGGGGAGATTCTTAATAAACAGACCCAAAGGAATTCTTGCTGAAAGCAGGCAGGATAAATCAGATATCACCTGGAAAGGTGAGGCAGGAGGATGAGGAATTTGATCAGGTGTAAATAGTGATCAGATTTTGAGTGCTGGGGATCCTTGCTAAACTGACCTAGCAGAATTTTTGCCAAAACTGAGGTATGTAGGCCTGGACAAGCCTACAGCTTGGGGTCTGGGAGAGGAAATGGGCCTGTTGGAACCACTAAGGTTTTGTCAAGGAGAGAGTAGTTATCAGGCAGAGGATCAACTCTACTCATTCTCTGCCTTACTTTGCGGTCTTCCCAATGTTTGACCTCACCATTCCCCTAAGACATGTGTTTTTTTCATCACTGCCAACAATACTCAGGCCTTTCTCACATCCTTTTTTCTTCAGGTCCTGGTAGATGACTAATGTAGCATCTGATAAATGAATCTGAGTTATAAAAGTAATGTTTAATTGTTTCTATCTCATTTCTTCAAGATATGTTGGCAAGACTAAATATTTACATAGGGATACAAGATGAGAGGGTATTCATTTTGAGGGAATTTTCAGCTACATAAACTCCCTGAAAAGAAGATCAATCTTATATGATAGGCAAAGCACTATAATTTTTAAACACCTGAGTGGCTTTGGTACATATCCAAATTTGCCATTACCCAATGTTCTTAAATATATTTCAGAGTTTATCTGAGGCAGGGAGGGAAAATTATCCAAAAACAAGTAACCACATAAATCATTACTGACTATGATGTATATTACTCAAAAAACCTTTGAGAAGTTCAAAAAAGTACAGCAGAGGTACAATTACTATCATGTTAATGACAAAAGAAAAAAAAATGACCAAGCATTAAAAATAATTAAAGATATAATAATTTTAGCAAAATATGCCCACCAAAATAACTGATCTCTTTTATAATAGTTATCATAGGTGATATCATACAATAATGTTTCTATTGCTTGATACATTTTGAAATACTTTCCAGGAATTTTTATCAAAATCACTTCATAAGTCATACAAGAAAATCATTTCCATAAAAGTACGGTCATTGACTACATATTTGTACATTTTCTCCACGGCATCTGGATGTGTATTTTTAAAAAACAAATGAATTTAAATAATGCTGTTTAAAGCTGGCTTTTTACATAATAGACCCAAACTGAAAATAAGTCAAAGGTCTTTTATTAGAAAATAAATAAATAAATTGTGGTATATTTCTATAATAAAATACTATACTGCAATAAAAATTACATGGACAAATCTCAGAGACATAATGTTGCTGAATAAAATAAAGCAGATATAGGAGAGTTCATATCATATGGCCCCATTGACATGAGGTTCAAGAATGAGCAAAATAAATTTGTTCATAGAAGAAAATAATTCATGTGAACATAAATGAAAGAATCCATGTAGTGTGTTGAAATAAAAATCTATGTAACATTGAATGTAGCTTTTATTTGAATTGTTTTAAGAACCAAATTTCTTGACTTCTTACTGGTAGTGCTTTTTACTGGCTATAGTTTTACAAGGAAAGAAAGAAAACAGAGATTGATTCAGAATTTCTTTGAAATAAACAGGATAATATATTCCCTTTGCGATTTCTTTGAGAATGAGAAAGAAATAGTTCTGCAAATGATTAACTTGGAACAATAATTAATACACTCACTGTTGTAAACAGCAAGTTGTGTATTAAACTAAATTTCAATTTTAGAGCCATTATACAAAATAGAAATAGAAATACAAAATAGAAATAGCAATGTGTTTTTCCCCAGCATGAACAAGATGGGATCTCTATTATGCATAGTGATCTGGTGTCTTGTTTAGCAGAATCTGGGTATCATGTTGTCTGTCAATTGTTATGTTAAGTATTAACAAAATATTTTTGTGTTCTTTCTTTCCAGTGTGAATCAAAAGCACTTCATATTAGACTATTTTCCCTTACAAGGAGAGTGTTCATAACAACCACATGTGTAAATGATTCCTTTTTTGGGGGGTATGGATTTTTTAAATTACAAATTTCTGAACTGCTTAGAAACTATGTATAATGAGGCCACAGTAAGAAGATGTCATTAAAAAGTTCATTTCTTCAGCAAATTTCCTTTAAACATTTATAGTAAATGACCTCCTACCTTGCATTTTCCATTCAAGAGCTCTTTAGTAATTGTTTTGAGTCAAGCCAAAGAGAAATGGTCATTAAATTTTGAATAAAACTGCTGAAAACCACTGTCTTTGCCTTTAATCTACAAACACAGAGTTTATAATAATCTGCTCCTGACCAGAAGTTTATAGTCTTTGAAAAGGAAATAGTGAGTGTGTATGCAATTTGTAGCAATTAGAAAATGAATGCACCATCTTTTCAAAGAGGTAGTCAGTAGGATTCCCTCATTCAACAGAGACCAGCTTAGGTAAGGTTTTGACCCTACGCAAAGAAGAGGTCAGGTTGCATTTTGTTTGGAAAGAAATGAACAGTTTTAAGCAGTGATATGTAACAACATGTCTGAATTGTTTTGGCTGCCATCTGTAGAAATCTTTGAAGGAGAACAAGCCTGGAAACAGCACGATCAGTTGGGAAACCAGCACAATGGCAGGCGCAAAGTTGATGGTCATCAGCAGGGAGAGACTTGGGTCTTTCCATGAGAAGCTAACAGAAAGGGAAGGAAGGCCTGAATATTCAAGAATAATTCTTCAATTTTCATCTTAATCAATTGGAATAGATAATAGTGCTGTGAAATGGAGATGTCACAGAGAGCAGGTTAAAGAAAAAAATGAATCAAACATTCTCAGTTGGCTGTATTAAGTCTGAGATTCTTACTAGACACCCAAAGAGAGATATCCAAGAGGCGGCTGAACATGCAGGTATTACATTCAGGAGAAAGGACAAATTAGAAACAAATTGATTAGAGTCATATGCGTGGCATTTTAAAGCCAGTTAGTCAATGAGCTCAACCATGGAAAATAAAAGTGATAAGGAAACTGAAAACACTCACACAGTTAAAAGTTGGGTAGGTAAGAAAGGACAAGCAAAGGAAAACGAGAGTATCCAAGAAAGATGAAGAAAGTGGAACAGCATGTGGTATCAGAGAAACTTTGAAAAAAAGTGTTTCTTAAAACAGAGACTGCATGGCGGTGTCGGGTGCTGCTGAAAGGGTAGTAAGGGGCTCTCTGCCATGAGAGTACAGAGGCCCGTTCTGGAACATAGCACTGCTCAATAAATGTTATTTCTTTTCATTTGCTATTTGTTTTTCAAGAGGTAGTAATAGTTAGCGGGTGGGAGTGTAGGCTTGGGGGCCAGTCTGCCTTACTTCACATTCTTCCTCTAGCATGTCATAGCTGTGTGGCCTTAAACAAGTCATTTCACCTTTCAGTCATTGGCTTCCTGTTGCTCAAAATGACAGCGCCTACTTCATAGAGAATTTGCTAACACATTGCAATAAATCAGTAAGATTGCTTAGTATCTCCTTTCTTATTTAATTTTTCCATGTTATATATTTTAAAATATTATCTTGTAAAAACCTGAATTACTTTTTAATTTTCATAAGTACTTGGCTAAGTGACTTCATACCTACTTGTAGTTATGTAGCCAGACAATTAACAAAACTACCCTTTTCATATTGTGCACACATCTGCCTTTAAATAATATAGTTATATTTTTGTTGATTGGGGTCCTGTGCGTGGGTACAGTGAAAGGAGCGACAAGGTATAGTGGGGTATCCAGAGGCTGTAACAGTGGGAGGTTCTTTCCATCACAGGACCAAAGGGACAAGAAGAAATGGTGTAACCAGTTCACCGAGAATTGGAATTGCAAAAGAGTGCTTTTCTGGTGGGAAAAAGAAATGCAACTATTACCAGGGACAAGGTGCTGACAAAGGGAAGGCAAGGGAGAGAAACGTACAACTTGTCCTTTACCTCTGTGTCATAATTTACTTGGGACTACAGGCTAATTCTAAGCAAAAGCCAGCTCACAAGGGAGTGAGGATAAAGCAGTTTTCAGAAATTAGCCTGCTAAGGCCCGGATGGGGTGGATCAGGACAGCGCATAGACTAAGGGTACAAAGAGAGAACAACCAAGTGCAATTTGCTGTTCTCTAGTGTTTTGTTCTTGGCCAAGTCCCAGTAAATGATATCCAGATAAGGGTGATTCCTCCCCAGGTCAATGCCCTCCTTCTATGCTGGTGGCCAATCCACAACCAAGAGGATAAACTCCTGTATCTAATTTCACATCAGCCAGGTTTTCACAATAATCAAACAACCTGGAATCTCCTTGGCAGTTTCCTTCCAACTGTAAACAGCACATACATACACATCAGTTGAAAGATCGTTTGTAAATTATAAAATTGAAAGGCTTGATCTAAACTTTTAGGGAAAATAAGCCAAAAATTTTGTTTGTTTCCAAGATTTGGAAAGAATTCCTTGATTTGACAACATCCCACAAGAATGCCCTCATTCTTGTGTTTTTTTTTTTTTTAATTGAAAACTTAAACTGTTGACACTATGGATTTTAAAAAATCAGCAGATGGGCATGTCTTCGTGACTTCATTTCATGTTGAAGGTATAAATATTTATAGAGATAGAAGACAATGTCTGCATTTTTTAATGTTAATAAATAAAAGAATTTGTCAATGTCATTTTATCCATCCATTTATTGTTTACATGTTGATGTTTAAGAGGTTGATGGCTGTGGAAGGAAACTCTTCAATCATTAAGTCATACTAGGTAATTTGTAGTTTAAAACATAAAAAGGAAATAAGTTCTTTAAAAACAGGCTCAAGGTCAAGAAATGTGAGATCAGTGAAATTTGCCATTATCATGACAAGATGACTGAAAATCCTTCTCAATAAAAAGAACAACTTTTCCTTATAAAGGAACCCATTTGTTCATTTTACAGGCAAAAAAAAAAAAAAAAAAAAAAAAAAAAAAAAAGCATTTGGCGCAGAGTAGTGCTAGACTTTAGCCAGAGGAGAGTTTGTTCGGAACGCTGGCCTTCATTCAACCCGGGCGGCTTCAGGCTGCAGCCGAGTTGTAGTGTCCAGGGCCCCTTGAGTTTCCACTGAGTTCTGTTGAGAAGGAACCTTGGAAGATAGTGACTCCATGCTCCTGATTTTCAGAAAGGACAGCATAAAAGTTTTGCTATTTAAAAAATATCAGAAAAGTAGTTTGTTACCTCTCTCCTTACCATATTTGAGATTAGCAGACCTTAATCTTTAGACACAAAAAGTCACCATCTCCCCAGTTGAAGTCACTTTATGAAGTAGTGGAAACCATTGCTGTCACCTAATTAACTGATGATAGTATAAACTGTCTTGCATTTCCAAACAGGATCAATTCTCACACAGTTCT
Organism: Glossophaga mutica; assembly: GCA_039655065.1. NCBI lineage: Eukaryota > Metazoa > Chordata > Mammalia > Chiroptera > Phyllostomidae > Glossophaga > Glossophaga mutica. The sequence goes on from CM077304.1 coordinate 85,966,804, forward strand.
TTTGTTTTGAAGCATACTCTACTATCACAAAATAGTTGGTAACCATGAACTGCATTTTGTCAAACAGAATTTGAAAGAAGCAAAGGTCTCTCATGGCAAGTCAATAAGTAGTTATTATGCACCAACTGAGTACAAAGTCTAAGTTAATAAAAGCAAATGATTTATGTTACTATGTTCCTTTATTTCTCATTTTTTTTTTCCTGTCCAAAGTAATTTTTCTGCAATGTAATCTGAGCATTACTATAGTCTGGTTCTTGCTTTGCCAGTGTCATTTCCTCTATCAAGAATAGAGCCACATTATAGAGATAACTGATGAGGGAAAGAGCACCGTGACAACAGCTGACATGTGCTTTCAGTCTTCATTGAGCAATATGAGCCCAAATATCCAGCCAGCTTTCATGGAGCACCTCAGGTTTGAGCTGATGCCACAGCAAGATTGATTGTATAGACGTCAGTAACTTCTACCTGGAAGCAAAGTCTATAAAGAGATAGTCTGGCTATTTTGGTTTACAAAATAGTTTTAAAGTGATAACTGAGATTTAGAATGTATCTTCCCTATGCAAAATTTCCCCCTAATACAAAGAGCCACAAAGTTCAATGTGATCAAGGTACATACTTTTCAAAAAATGCCAGGTTGGCTAGTTACAATGTGCTGTAGCTGTTAGCGGAGGCTTGTGTATTGGAGGCTTAACTAAGAGGAAAGTCAGCTCTGGGCTCCTTCATTCAGTGGACAGATTCCCAAGCAACAGAGCAAATACAAATGATTCCAGCTAAAACCAGTACAAATGCCACTTTAAGTATGCATCCAGTTTCCCAATGTGGATTGTATAACAATATTGTGGCATTTTCTAATGCTATGTCATATAAATTGGGATACATTTTAACAGTAAAAATTCACTCTTTAGCTAAACACATAAGAATTTTTTTTTAAAATTGTTGCTAGTATCAGAATATATTTATTTGGCAAAATTTCTAGCTTTAGTTTTACCGGCAGAGAGTGAAACAAATAATAAAAAAACAAAACCCACCAAATTTCATCTTTGATCAAAGTTCTTATTTTCCAAAATTACTTCCCCTAGTGATGATACCTTCTAGGGAAGAATGTTTTCAATTATTCTTTGTCAAATAATTTACAAGGAAAAAAATTACCAGCTACTATGTTTTTTAATTAGACTCTTTTAAAAGAAAAGTGGCTGAGAAAAATAGAATACTAGCAATATAGATTTTTTATTATATACTTTTTACTTCATTTTTCAGATGAAAACATTGGAGTCCAGAATGATAGTAATTTGCCCAAAGCCACATAGCCGAGAAATATTCTGCTATGAAAAAGTTAATGTGTTTAAATACACTGGGCAGTATGTATCATTAAATGCATTAACGTAACTTTGTTATGCAAAAATAGCATATTTTAAATGCATGAAATATTGTTGGTTGTGAGGTTCTCTGAATTCTAAGGTACTAGAGAAAAACCTTGAAAGAGTGAAACCAATGAACTGGGGTTAAGAAGGGGAAGACTCTTTGAACTGCTGAGTTGGGGAGAAAAGAATTCCTCACTGAAAGTAAAAAAGTCATTCTAAAGAAAATTTTTTCTGGCTTGTTTGTTTTGTTTTATTTGTTTGTTTCTTTTGGTGGAAAATATTCCCATATGACAACGTGAAAAGATAAGAATCAAAGCAGTGCTCTATGAAACAGTGGAAAAATTTTTCAAAAAAAATTACAGTAGATTAGGTCTTGCATGGCAAATTTGATGAATAGGATAGGAAAATATGGCAGCATCACTGGAAGTTTCTATTGATAAAACTAAGGACAATCTGTATCTAGGATCACTTTAAAAATAAATGAAGCACATGACTGATAACTTGTATGTGTGAGGGAAAGTCTACCTTCATACTGAGTGCCACATCGTGTAGGTGGAGCACTACCAAATAACGTGGTGCAGAGACAGTTAGTAATGGGCCCACTTAAAGCTCTTTACTAAGCCACTTGAATGGCTGGGAGGTGGTGTCAAATATCTACACAGGGGCTGCTACGAAGAGAAAAATCTATATAAAGCCTGGACTTCAGATAACACCTGGATTTAGGTGTGCCTAAATGAATCACGCTATTACACAGAAATACTTGGGGGGAAAATCCATAGCCACAGATAACAGTACAGTGGTCACCAGAAGGGAAGAGGGGCAGGGGATAGTAAGGGTAAAGGGGGTTTAATATGAGATGGAAGGAGATTGGCTTTGGGTGGTAGACACAATGCAATATGCAGGTGATGTATCATAGAGCTGTATACTTGAAACCTATATAATTTTAACCAATGTCACCCCAGTAAATTTAATAAAATATACAAAAAAGAAAGTCTTGGGGAGTGTCAGATCTGAGAAGATGCATGATACTGATGCTACCCTGCTTGCCTACAAATGCTGTGATTTTACACATCTGCCAACTCATGAGAGTTGTATCTATTTTTTTATGTAATGAACATTTGTTTAACTCACATTTAACTTCTGTCAGCTCCCAGGAGTTCGAAGTATTGATGTAACATCAAGCACAGATCAATGCAACACAAAGGCCTTCCACAAGTACTTAGCTAAGAGTTACAAAAAGAAGGCCATGTTAAAACACATATAATTCTATATGTATTCAAAAAAATTCTGAAAATTAGGCTTAAAAAGAAAGTTGATATATGAGGTCTGTCCGGAAAACGTCCAGCCATTGTTAATAAAATGATAATAGTTTGTGCAACATCGATGTAACCTGGCAGCCAAGGACAGTGGACTGGAATGCACAAGCATGAACAATGAGGACTTCACTGTACTAATCAATGGGGGATGTGGAAGCTCTTGAGTGACCATGTGTACTGTGTGGCCATTGTCTTCAAAATGAGTGATTAGACAAAAGAATCTGCATCAAATTTTGCATTAAGCTTGAACATTCCTCTGTGGAAACTACTTGGATGATTCAGAAGGCCACGACTATGGGCAACATGTGACTGGTAGCTTCATCACAGCAACATGCCCACTCATGCATCATGTCTAGTGCAGAGTGTTTTGACAGATCATCACATCACTTAGGTGATTCATCCCCCCATAGCCCAGATTTGGCACCCTGCAACTTCTGGCTTTTCCTCAAACTAAAATCACCTTTGAAAGGGGAAGAGATGTCAGGCCATTGATGAGATTCAGGAAAGTACTACAGGGCAGGTAATGCTGACTGAGAGAACTGTGTGAGGTCCCAGGTGCTTGCTTGGAAGGAAACTGAGGTGTCATTGTCCTATGTATAATGCTTTTTGTATCTTGTAACTTCTTCAACAAATGTCTCTATTTTTCATATTACATGGCTGGATGCCTTCTGGACAGACTTCATATGCAAGGCATGACTTATCTGATGATTCTTTGACAGAAGTCAGAAGAAATTAGGTAGTTGGCATAAGTCCATATCTGCCCTGTGTTAAGATTAGATAACATACTGGACTTGTTGAAAGAAAAACATCTCAGGCTAAGAATAAGACTTTTTTTTTTACGATCTGTATTATTTGGGGCAAGTCATTAAACCCCTCAGAATAATCCCCATCTCTTAATCTACATAATTATGCTAATATTACTTGCTTTTACTAATTCAAGGAGCTTATTCCCCGTCCTGACTGGGCTTTTGAGAAGTTTTTCTTCTGCCTGATTCATTATTGCAGAGCATCTGATTCTTCCTTTTAGTTACCTGGTGCAATCAATAGCACACAGTGTGTGTTCAATAAATGTTGTGATATCTAATCAAATAATGCACACAGTGTGTGTTCAATAAATGTCGTGATATCTAATCAAATAATGCACACAAGAGAGGATAAGTAAGATACTCCCAAAGATTTATTAAACACTAAAAAGTAAAGACCATTAGAGAAGGCAAAAGTAGAAGAAGAAAGGGAAGGGAAGAGGTCATTAAAGTCATAATTATGCCTGAGAATTTTTCATTGCTGGTTGTAAACTTGCTTACAAACCCATGTAAATTAGGAGACAAAAGCTTCAGTAGTTATGCACTGGGTTAGTCCATCACACTATGTACCCGACCTTGTGTTGCACTCTCTTCATACTCTACTGTTAATGATCTGTAACAGTGCTATCCAAGAGAATTTCCATAACAATGGAAAGGTCTATATGTGCCTGGTTCAATATAGTGGCTGTCGGGCATTTGAGATGTAGCTGATGTAACTAAGGAACTAAGCTTATAATCGTATTGAATTTTAATTAATTTAAGTTGTAATAGTCACATGTGGCTAATGGCTACTGTATTGAACAGCACAGATCTGTAACCTACATGATTAATGAACAGCCACAGTCCAGCTTGGAGCAGAGGAGGATTTCTAAGACAACATAGTGGCTCAAAATGGCATGTGCCTGAAAGAAGAATCGTTGTTAAAGAGACTCCAAGTTTCAAAACTACCTGAGATTTTGTGTTCTAGGACTTGTGAGACTTAACAGATCTCTGACTTTTTTTCACCAGAAGTAGAAACAGAATTCAGTTGTGTTCCATTGAGCCAACACTCTTTCACCTTCCTGGGACTCAGTTTCCTCACCTGTCAAAGAAGTAGATGGACTTCGTAAGATCACATTTACCATTCTTTTTAGTTATGGGGGTTGGATGCAAATGCACATAAATTTCTGGGGAAAACCTGCATGTTTCATTTTAAGTTTCAGCTCTTTAGTCCTGTTATCTCATCACCAGAATCTCTCCAACATGGTTTCCTTTCCCTCTGTGCCTCTCACTCCTTATCTGTTCCCTCTGGATTTGTGCTGTCAGAAAGATAGAGTCCAGACGCACTTTTGTGTTGCTTATGCATCTAACCAAGAAGTACAGCTTCAGATAGGCCAAGGTTATCTACAAAAAGAATTAGAAGTTTTCTCAAAGATCAGAAGAGAAGGAGAACATTATAAAATAAACTTGGGATAAAGAACTCCAAAGTTTAATTCACACTAAGACAGGAAGCATGCTTTACTTTCACAAAGTCAGACTAATTCTCATTTGAAGGGTTCTTTGAGCATAAAGGAGGTACAGTTGCAGAAACGCAGATTTCTGACGTGGCTGCTTAAAGTTTATTTTCTGAAAATCCACTGTGGTCCCTCTGGCTCCCCTGGTTCTCCGCACCCTGAGAAAGAAAAAGATGACATGACTGCCACCTCTTGGAGAAAACAGTAACAACAGCAAAGGGGCCGGATACTAAAAGCATTTATTCTATTTCACTCTCAAAAGGAAAATGAAGTGGTGAAGATCATTTTAATCTTATTATAATGTTTAGAAATTATATCCCACAGAGAATAATAAGACTGAATTAAAACCTGGATTTGACTTTCTTCATTTTTAAAACAGCAGTAAGTAAAGTGTATCTGAATGTTTTAAGACAATATCTCAAATAACCGAAGGCACAAAATGCTACCCCAAATCCTGGTGTCATGATTTTATTTTAGCCTTGAAAATGAACGCAGATATACTGGAAATACTAATTACTGTTTCAGTTTCTACTCCGATCTAGCTAAGATAATCCTTAACTTTAAGTAGTATCCTGTTTCCAGTATTTACAATAATAAAATAAAAAAAAAAAACAGAGAGGCACGCGCCCATTTTGGGGAGTGGCTAGAGAAGAAAAATATTTGTTATTTATTCAGAACCAGGAGAAAGTGGTACTAGGAATCTGCAAAGTTTCTTGAAGTTGGAAAGTCAAAGGCTTTTGAGGTCCTACGAAGTGTGATAGAGGACATAGCATAATGATTGTTGAATACATGTAAACACTTTTCACATGTCGCAGGCACTATGGTCCTGCTGTTTCCGGTCGTAATGCCCGCCGAGCAAAGTATTCTGCAGCTGCACAACATGCAAGGCTGACCTTTAATATGCGTCAGGAGTAGAGGCAGGGGGGTAACTGAATGGCAGTTTTAGCCATGTTGAGATACCCACAGTTTTAGCTTAGAAATACTTCTTATAGAACAAATATATTGAAATCATAAGTATAAAATAACTCTTTGTTAATGTTTTTAGTTCTCTCTCTAAGGAACTTTTCAAACATAATCAATTAAAGACATAAATGGCTGATTGCTTCCATATTTCTCTGAGTTCATTCTTTTGGCATATTTTGTATGTGCAAAGTGTCATTTTAACGTTTAAATTAACTTATACTCCAAATCAGATCCTACATTATTCTCTGAATAAAATGTTATAAAAGCTGGTGTGATTTTTAAAGTAAGAATTAAATCTACCATTGTAAATAATAGTGTGACATTTTGAAGAGCAGAACAATGATTACTGAATACAGATCTATTATACTCGCTTCTTGTGTATCACTTCCTTCCTCGGTCCATCCTACAAATTTTAACAAAATTCTTTGCCCTGAAAATGAATATGTGAGATAATGATTATTAAAACAGCACTTTGTGCTTTATGTTCTGTCAACATGGGAGTGTTAGAGTTGGAGTGAAAATTCCTGAGCACGCCCCACCGTGGCTGTCACTCATAGCTCCCCCTCTCCAAAAACCTCAAAATAGCCCATAATGCCACGTACCATATGTGGAGTAATAGTGAGGCTTACCAGGGTGCTTTCTGTTGGACAATCTCTTTGGCATAGACGAAGTCATAAAATCCAGTATTTTATACAAAGCTATCCAGCTTTCTTTCAAGTGCTTTACAGATCATAGCTGTAATATCGCTTGACAATTTGGCATATCAGATCTGACTAATGGGCACTTTTGGCTCTAGAGTTTTATGCATTTTTTATTTTTGGAACATCTACCAGAATTTAAATCAATGGTACACATCCACAATCCTTGGACCCTTAATGTAAAGAGAAGGCAGTCATTTTAACAGTATCATTTAGAACTGATTTTTGCAAGAATAATTTGGAACTTCAACTGAAAAGTAAATATAAAGAATTTCCAAAAATTTAAATGTAAATAAGCTTCTGGGAGCCCACAGACAATACCAAACTATTTCCCTACTTAGATCTCTGTATCTGGTCTCTCTTAAGGGTGCATAAACCTCTGTAACTTTATTTAGGGTTACTCTCTTGTATTCAATTTGCACCCCAAACAACTATAAACCAAATGCATTCAAAACATGTGTCCTCAGATTCTGCCACATTGCCACTATAAAGAAGACTTAGCTCTGGCTGGTGTGGCTCAGTGGATTAAGCACTGGCTTGTGAACCAAAAGGCTGCCAGTTCGATTCCCAGTCAGGACCTATGTCTGGGTTGCAGGCCAAGTCCTCATTGGGAGATACGCAAGAGGCAACCACACATCAGTGTTTCTCTCCCTCTCTTCCTCTCTCCCTTCCCCTCTGTCTAAAAATAAATAAATAAAATCTGTGTAAAAAAAAAGAAGAGGAATTATCAGACAAAATTGAAAATAATAAAAGAAGATTTAAATATTTATAAAGTAAAATCCAGATGGCTTAAATACATTGTTTTGAGGTCTAGAAAAGGGAACGGGTCTCAAAAGTCATCTTGAGATGCAAACACACATAACAAGGCGTATTTGTTCATATAAACACGCATAAAATAGGGTCCTTCAGGACTGCAAGATTATAATGGGGCCAGAATAAAATTTTAAAAAACTCCAGAATAAAATTTTTGATAAACTAATTTTAACCAAACACTAGCTTCTATGAAATTATTGTTTCTTTTAATATACGTTTAATTAAAATTCACAGAGGACATGGCAAAAAAAAAAAAAAAAAAGTATGGATTGCACATTGAACCTGTATACCCAGAATGCTCTTGAGAGTTGTCAGGCCCACTTACAAAACCAGTCCCTTTGTAATAAATTTTATGATCTCTAGTTTGCATATGTTTCACTATTGAAGAAAGCCAGCATCCAAAACATCATTTTAAAAGTTCACTTTTATTTTTTAAAGATTTTATTTATTTATTTTAGAGAGAGGGGAAGGGAGGGAAAAAGAGAGGGAGAGAAACATCAATGTGTGGTTGCCTCTAACATAGCTCCCACTGGGGACCTGGCTGTAACCCAGGCATGTGCCCTGACTGGGAATCAAACCGGCGAGCCCTTGGTTGGCAGCTCACATTCAGTCCCCTGAGCCACACCAACCAGGGCGGAAGTCCATTTTTTAAATTTCTTTTCCTGTTTCCAATAAAAATAAAAAGATTTGATATATGTACATGCAGATGTACATATGTATGAATGTGTGTATGAGGTATGGTGTGTTTGTTGTATGTGTACCTGTTATTTTTTCAACACGTTGTATGTAGGAAGGGTAGGATTTAGATCTTGGGGCCATTACTAGGAAATATATAGCCTTTTTCTTTGCCCCATTAGAAAATGTTATCAATTTAATGCATATAAATAAAGATCATTTATTTTCTCAATGGCAAAATTATTAAAATCCAGAGGTTCTTTGTCTACTTACACTTTTACAAAATGCAAAAAATAATACCTTGTTCCTTAAAATAATATAGTAGGAGAACATGGGTATTAAATCAAAAAGTTTGAGTTTGAATCTTATTTCTAATATGTTGTGCAATATCCAAAATCTTGCTATCTCAGAAACCTATTAAGACCCTGAATCTCCAGATTCCTAGTGAGAAAAACCTGATTCTTTGGGTTGTGGGGAAGATTTAGTGTGACTACAAAGACATATTTTTTCTTTTTTTATAAATTTTATATTGTTGTTCAAGTATAGTTGTCTCCATTTCCCCCCTACCACTCCCCCGCCTCACCCATGCCCACCCCCACTCTTAATCCTATCTCCCTTTTGATTTGTCCATGTATCCTTTACATGTTCTTTTACCACCCTTCCTCTTCTTTCCCCCATTATGCCCCTCCCCTGTCCCTTCTGGTTACTGTCAGTTTGTTCTTTACTTCAATGTCTCTGGCTACATTTCTCTTGCTTCTTTCCTTGATTAGGTTCCACTTATAGATGAGATCATATGGTATTTGTCTTTCAATGTCTGGCTTATTTCATTTAGCATAATGTTCTCTAGTTCCATCCATGCTGTCATGAAGGGTAGGAGCTCCTTCTTTCTTCTGCTGTGTAGTATTCCATTGTGTATATATACCATAGTTTTTTGATTGACTCATTTACTGATGGGCATTTAGATTGCTTCCAGCACTTGGCTATTGTAAATTGTGCTGCTATGAACATTGCCTTTAAGCAGACTCATCAAGGAAAAAAGAGAGAAGACCCAAATAAATAAAATCAGAAATGGAAGAGGAGAGACTACAATTTATACTACAGAAATACAAAGGAATTTACATAGTAAGAAATTACTATGAAAAACTATATGCCAAGAAATTTGAAAACCTAGATGAAATGGACAAATTTCTAGAAAAATATAATCTTCCAAAATGAATGAAGAAGCAGCAAAAAGCCTGAAGAGACCATTAACAGCTGGTGACATTGAAGCAGTAATCAAAAAACTCCCAGCACACAAAACCCTGGACTGTATGGTTTCACAGGAGAATTTAACAAAATATTTGAGGAAGAGCTAACCACTATTCTTCTTAGACTATTCCAAAAAATCCAAGAAAGAAGACTCCCAAACTCTTTTTATTGAGGCCAGCATCATCCTAATCCCAAAACCAGATAAAAACACAACAAAGAAAGAAAACTACAGGTCAATATCACCGATGAACATAGATGCTAAAATCTTCAACTGTATTATTGGCAAACTGTATCCAGCAATACATTTAAAAGATCATATGCCATGATCAAGTGAGATTCATCCCAGGGATGCAAGGATGGTACAATATTCACAAATCAATAAGTAATATGTCATATAAACAAAAGGGAAGACAAAAATTATGTGATCATAGCAATAGATTTGGGAAAAGCATTTGATAAGGTACAGCACCCATTTATGATGAAAACAGTCAGCAAAGAGAGAGGGAATGTACGTAAACAAAGACATATCTCTTAGATTCCCTGTAATTCCCTGTACTTTCTCATAGAGGACACTTAGTGCATGTTAAGTTCACTTATTTTGAAAGCCAAATACTTCTCACTGAAACTAATCTGATGTACAAGATAAATGAACGCTAATAGCACCCTAGTGTTGGAATGCAAATTAAAAAAAATGCTTTTTAGAAAGGCTTTCTTGTTGTTTTTGCAAACATACTTTCCTCCTTTCCAAAGCTTTGCAAAAAGGCCCTTCTTCCAGCATAAACACCTTGCAGATAAACTCTACTCAGTTGAATAATCACATTCAATTCATCCCAGCATGCAGGTACTCAGTTTAAAATCCTTAAAAGAACAAGTCACTTCTAAGGTTCTGCCACTCATATTTCATGATAGTATCGAGTAGGCCAGGAGCCTTTTCTTTCTTTCATTCATTCACTCATTCATTCATTCACTCACTCACTCACTCACTCGTTCATTGATTATTCAGTCAGTTACTTAAACACTAAGGTGTGTGTAGGAGTGTTAGATTTCTCTAGAAAACATGGAGAAGACGAAGCAATGCATTTATGCATAAGTGTTTTACTGAACACCTTAAAATCTGTAGGATGTCTCGGTGTTTACAGAGGGCTGTTAGCTCCTTTGATTTTGACAATCTCATGAAGCAATTTTCAAAGCTTAGAACAGCCCAGAGACATGTTCAGGCTGGTCTGAAGTGAGGCTGGCCTCAATGTTAATTCTTCAGAGGTAGATTTACTCTGAGGGCACTGTACTAATTTTATATTTATAATTTTTAATTTTACTCCATAAAAAGGCTCCCAATATTAATAGGTTTTCAGACACATAAACCTGGGTCTACTACCTTTGCCTTTACTAGACCTGTTCTTTTTGTTTAGTTCTGTTTCACTATACTATGAACCTATTGCTTTTAGCACCAGTCCTTAAAATATCCAAACCAGTAATTCTCAACTATACTATGTATAATAGTTACCTGGGGAAATTTTTAAAGTATTATTCCCAAGTTTCTACCCTATAGAGATTTTGTTTCAGCAGTCTAGTTTACAACTTTAAGAATACACACACACACATCATATATGATATACACATGTGTCATATGTGAAATGAATAATATATTATTATCTTCATATATTATATTTATACAAGGTGTCTTATATGCAGTATGCATTCATTTATGTATATGTGTGCCTGTGTGTATATATCCTATATCCTATATAGTAGGAATAAGGTCTGCCAGTCTTGGGATCATACATTGAGAATCAAATATATGCTAACAATTTAGAATTGAAATGAACCTTAGAAATTGTCTGCCAGTGACAGGGGAAGGGGCTGGGTGGAGGTAAATAAAACGGGAGATGAGGACATCTGCAATAGTGTCAAGAATAAAAATAAAGTTAGAAAAAAATAAGCTGAAGTTGTTGCTCCTCTGTAGGTAATTTCCGATGGAAAAAAAATGATGACCACTCCAAAGGGCTAGAAAGCGGGTAGACAGCTCAGTCTGGTTAAATACTCTGTTTCAAACAGTCCTTTGAGCAGACATCTGGAGGTAATCATTATGCTCATATCAACCCTGCTGTAGACAAAGCTGATTATTCAGAACATTTCAGTACCGATCTCACCACTAAAACTCAGTTCCACTCTCACAGTGACCACAGCAAAAACAAAGCCATATAATTGGCCTTAAAATAAAATGTAAACAGTTTCCACATCTCCACTTTGTAGATTCCATCGATAAACAATACTGTTAGTCCCATTGCTAAATCACCTTATTCTCTCTTGCTTCTGTATTAATGGTAATCCCTGTTTCCTCTACAGGGCCAGTAATTCCTGCTAACCACCTGGTTCTGCCTCCTTCACGGCCACCTGTGTCTTTACTCCTCCATTCCATCTACCATAAAGCAGAAGCTGCAAATCTGTTATTAAAATCTTTAGAGATGCCATCTGCTGCCTAGTATTGTCTATGAATCATTTCAGTTATAAATATTGCCTTCACATTGTATGGTCTGGGACCTCAGAGAGATTGGCTCAAATAACTGAAACACCATAATTATCATCATGGTCTACAGGACTGTAACATTCAAATATTATTTCACCTTTAGGAGCAATGGCTTTTAAATGAGTACATCACCCTCTTTTTTACTTATCCCCTTTCCTCCATCTAATCAAATCCAGTCCTGAATCAAGGATTTTGGAAGATACCAGAATCCTTTAAGTTGTACTAAGACTCAGATAAGAACTGAAATGAGCCAAGACTGAAATCATTTGGAGATTTCAGATATAATGAAATTATGAGCTTAAAAATATATATAATGCTATAGGCTTAGTTGAAGGTAATTAAAGGTAATCATTGTACTCAATTAGGAATTAAGTGAAGAAAAAACAAAGCTGTTTCTCTGCCATTTCTTTTCCTAAGCAACAAAGATTTCTGTAGTCCTTACCATTTAGCACTATTATTTTTATAATAGTTACAAATTTAGAGTATATGACATAAATATTTAATCACATGTATTACTAATGTACTAAATCACATGTATTACTAATGTACATATTTGAATCTAAATTGTTTAAATATTTTTGAGAAGGTCAAATCCAATTGAATGATTTAAATGTATGTGTTTTATACACAGACAATTATTTCCTTTATTCTAAAGTGTTCATTTATGTGTAATATTTTTTATAATGTGTATTCTTTTATAAACTAATCTTAACATGATAAGGTAAATGGTTCTGAAACCCAAATATAGGTTACATATTACTTTTAACAACATAGCAATCCTGATAACTATGTGCTTAAACTCAGTAGAATAACTCAGTACCACCACCTTCTGTTTGACACAAAACCCTCAACTTAGGGAGTTCAATTTAGAGTTAAGAAAATAAGAGCTTGAAGTGTCATCCAGTTATAATCATTATAAAGGGATAAAGTACCATTATCTCTCATTATTTAAAGATTTGTAAGTAATATATTTTGAGCATATGTGCAGATTTTTAATATCCTGATATTATGAAAGAGAAAGAGTTAAGTGGAAAAAAGAACAAGTAAAGCAAAATCAAATAAACAAAACCTCTCAACTTGAGTACTCTGTTGTACTAAAAAGATAACTTTATTTTTCTACCACAAAATCTCATCAGCTTTTACTCTTACTGATTACTCTTAATGACTAGACATGTTTATTTGTCTGTATATTTATTACTGGTAACAGGTATAGTATCAGTGTAATGCAGAGGGAAAGCATGGCCTTTTAGACTAAGGTGAACTTGGATTTGATTTCTACCCTTTCCACGTGTTAGGTCTGAGCTCTGTAAAGTGATGTAGCCTTTCTAAAACTCCTGCTACAGGCAAGTGGCATTGTTCCCTCTCTGGCTCCTCCCCCACAAGCAGTGCAGCCAGGCAGTTGCCCTGCCCTGGTGAATACCTAAGGCCCCACTCCCTTACAACTTATCAGGTGCACCAAGACAAAGAAATATGGCCCAAGTGAAAGAACAGTGCAAAGCTTCAGAAAGAAAGCTAAGCAATGAGGAGATAGCCAACCTTTCTGATGGAGAATTTAAAGCCCTGGTAGTCAAAATGTTCACAGAACAGATTAAGCTTGGTCACAAAATGAAGGAACCAATGAAAGATACCCAAAATGAAATAAAGCAAAATATTCAGGGAACCAACAGTAACAGGAAGAAAACCAGGACTCAAAGAAAGAACTTGGAACAAAAGGAAGAAATAAACATCCAAACAGAATGAAGAAACAAGAATTCAAAAAAAAAAAAAAAAAGTGAAGAGAGGCAGAGGAATCTCTGGGACAACACGAAATGTTCCAATATCCTAATTATAGGGGTGTGAGAAGGAGAAGAACAAAAGCAAGAAATTGAAAACTTATTTGAACAAATAATAAAGGAAAACTCCCCCAATCTGGCAAAGGAAATAGACTTCCAGGAAGTCCAGAGAATTCCAAAGAAATTGACCCAAAGAGGAACACACCAAGGCACATCATCATTAAGTTACCCAAGATTAAAGATAAAGAGAGAATCTTAAATGCAGCAAAAGACAAAGAGAGAGTTACCTACCAAGGAGTGCCCATAAGACTGTCAGCTGATTTCTCAAATGAAACCTTACAGGCAAGAAGGGTCTGGAAAGAAGTATTTGAAGTCATGAAATGCAAGGACATACATCCAAGATTGCTCTATCCAGCAAAGCTTTCATTTAGAATGGAAGGGCAATAAAGTGATTCCCAGAAAAGGTCAAGTTAAAGGAGTTCATCATCACCAAGCCATTATTATATGAAATGTTAAAGGGACTTATCTAAGAAAAATATCAAAACTATGAACATTAAAATGACAACAAACTCACAACTATCAACAAATGAACCTAAAAGAAAAAACAAACAACGAAAACAAAAGCTAAGCAAACAACCAGAAAAGGAATAGAATCAGAGAAATGGACATTACATGGAGAGATTTCAGTGGCGAGGGGAAAGGAGGAATGGGGGGGAAAGTGGGGGGAGTACAGAAGCATAATTGGTAGGCATAAAACAGACGGGGAGAGGTTAAGAATGGTATAGGTAACAAAGGACTCAAAGAACTTATATGTACAACCCATGGACATGAACTAAGGAGGGTGAATGCTTGAGGGTTGAGGGGTGCCTGGTGGATGGGGGAAAAGGGGGCAGAAATTGGGAAAACTGTAGTAGCATAATCAATAAAATATACTTTAAAAATAAAATAAAACTCCTGCTACAGATTTTTTAAATTGGGATGTCAACATGGACCTTCTAGGGTTTTACAAAACTTTTGAATAGCTTATGTAAAGCACTGGGGATACATATTAGGCACTGAATAAATGGTATCTCTGATTATCCTTTTATTCCACAATTTTTATATAAAAGAAACATTTTAAAAACTTTTATTTCTGCAACAAGTTGCCACATGCTTTGGTTAACTTGTCTTAATTTAATCTTTTTTTATTTAATCTTTTGAGTTCCCTGTCTATAGTCTTGACAACATAGTGAAGCAAAATCCCAAATTTGGTAAGTTCAAACCTTACCAGACCAGGGACAAATATCAGGGTGTGAGACAATGTCAGAAATCTACCTTTCCAATAAACATAAAGTAGACACTCAATCAACCTAATAAAAACATCAAATTTATGGTAGGCAAGCGTTGTAATTGTAGTCTACAATCCCACTGGGGATTGCTTTCTGGCCAGGAGGCCGGGAGAGGAGTGCAGACCTGCACACGCACATTCATGAAGGCAGCGGCATTCCGCCGAGGATGCTGGGATCACTTAGGAAGGCACGAAGCTCTGCCTCATGGAGAAGCCTCCAGCAGATTTTAAAGGATGAAACTTTATCTTGGTTTCTGTTGTAATCCCATTGACACTAGTAATTTTTTAAAACCCCATGATTACTTAGTTATCTTTGGAGAAATAATATTGCAAGTAGAGTGAGCCATCACTAAAATTATTTTGTAAGCCCTCAGGTGAGAAAAATGAAACAGATTTATACCATGGAGCTCTCTGGTTCTACATAGAACAATCTAATGCATATAAGAGAAAATAGAGAGATGAATGGATGGACAGGTACACAGATGGACAGATGATGAGACCTTCGAAAAGAAGTTCACTGGAGAGGAAAGAAAGCTGTACCTTACACTAGAATTTCAACTAATAAAAGTAAAAGAAATGATAGAAATAGAAAATCACCATTTGGAAACTTCTCTAGTAGTAATTGTTTCAGGTAAGACTCATCACTGGATTTGTGGATAAAAGTATAGTGAGAAGCAGAATGATTATATAATCTCAAGGCAGGGGTCAATAAGCTAGTTATTAATTACAAGGGGAAAAGTGGTAACTTTGCATTAGAGAAAATTAGCAGATTCCACCTTTAATAAGTTGATGAAGTAAAATTACTGTCCCATTAATTGTACACTGTGATGCATTAAGAAAGACACATCAATCTTGTGGTATTCTTGTCAAAAATGTGTAACTTGAATCTAATGATAGGTAATACCAGATAAGTACAAACTGAGGAACATTTTACAAAATAACTGGACTGTATTCTTTAAAACTACCCAAGTCTTAAAGACAAGAAAAACTAAGAATCTGTTTCATATTTAAGGAAAATAAACAGACCAGACAGCTATGTGCAGCATGTGATCCTGGAATGGTCATGAGCACCAGTGGGAAGCATGACTGAATTGAATATGGCTTCTACGTCAGGTACTAGTCTTATTGTCAGTTTCTTGATTTTATTTATTATAACATTGTTAAGTCTCAGAAGATGTGTACTGATGTATTTAGATGTAAAAGGTAGACTGTCTTCAATTTACTCTCAAATATTTAAGAAAAATATATAGCCATAGTTGTACTTTTATCTACATTTATATCTATATCCGTAGCTGTATCCATGGAAATGCAGAAAGAGAGAAGTGGGAAAAGGAGAGAGAAAATAGTAGTAAAATGTGGTAAAATGTTGGGTAATCTGGGTTTGGGTACATGGGAAATTTTTATACTAATTTTGCAATTTTGGGGGCATCGAATTATTTCAAAATTAAAAGTGAAAATAGTAAAACAAGGAGGAGGAGGTTACATGACTTCAGTCATATAAGTACGAATTTATTAAATGAGTAAGAAATTTGGTTGGGAAACAGTAATGAAGAACCAGGAGATGGAGTTTGAGATAAACTGCGGATCTAATTAAATGGATTTCCTGTACTATGAACTCCGTGAGGACAAGAAACAGGCTGGTTTTGCTCACTATTGTTCATCTAGTTCCAGTACACTGCCTGACTCATAGGGAGTGCTTGGTGAGGACGTAGTAGAAGAATAATGTACAATACCTACTCTCTGATTTGTTCAACTCTTAGTCTTCTCCTTTGCAATTGTTCTAATGCCTTCTTAAAATCCTTCCACTAAATGTGTAGGGACTATACATATGTAATTATTCAACTTGAGTATCCCTTCTAAGAAAGGAAAACCAAATTGTGTGACACAGAAAGATGAAGTAGGAGTATTACTTACAGTGAAACACAAGGATCCCTTTGCTGACCAATGCAAAGAAGGTTTGTGGTTAACTTCTATTTTTTCCCCTAGTGAGCAATTGTAAATTTCCTTGAGCATTAATTTAATATTGATAGTCGTGAACAGCTGTCAAAGTGTTGCAGTAAAAATAAGATCGCTGGTAGAGTATAGCATCATATTTCAAACCAAAATCCAAAAGCTCAGCAACATCTAATTTTTAGGAATGTGAATTGTGAAATTTTAAATTAACAGAGTAATTGGAAGTGCTAGAGAAGTTTTTAAAAGTCACAATTAAACTGGACATGTAAACCAGCTGGAGGGGCATTGTGTGGCAAGAAATGTTTCAAACCTGCCTCACTAATTTCATCTCTATTCTTGATGACATCTGAATTTTTTTAGTATTAGATGGTGTACTAAACAGTCCAAGTCTGAGTGTGCCTGCAAGCCTTCAACCTAAGACAATTCCTCAAATAAAAGGTTTCAAAATGACAACGAATGGATACCACATGCACACTCTACTCACAGATGGTAAATCCAACTGCGAGTCCTATGCCAGCAGACCACCCCCCCGCCCCCCCCACCCACCCCCCCACCCGCGCCACAGTCAGTGACACCTATGTGGTGGCCCGGGCAAAAAATTGGCGTACGTAGATAATGGTTATTGTGGAGTTGCATGCTTAGCTCTTTCTAACAGAATTATTGAGACATAGCTGACATAAAATAATTTCACACATTGATTGCATGAAATATGTTTTAAACTATGTGTATACATACCATGTTTTAACAGACATAATACCCATGAAATCATGACCAAAATCAAAATATTGAATAAGTATATTACCTCCAAAACTTTCCTCTTGATCCTTTGTTGTCCTTATTTTGCCCCACATTCCTCCCACATAAGGCAACAACATACCTCCCCACATTCCTCCCACATAAGGCAACCACATACCTGCTTTCTACCATGTGTTACTATTCATTTGCTAGAATCAATAGAACTATACATCATACCCTATTTTATACAGTTTTTACGACTAAGCATAATTATTTGGCTGACATTTACGTCTGTGTTGTAGCCTAAATTCTTTCTATTGTTGACCAGTACTCTTTTCTAAATGCATAGCAGTTTATTCCTTCATCTGCTGATGAACATTTTGGATTGTTTCCTGTTTATGTCTATTGTAATAGAACTGATATTAGCATTTGTAAAGAAGTTTTATAAAGACATATGCTTTTATTCTCTTGAGTAAATAACTAGAAGTAGAATATCTGAGTTTATGATTAACTTTTTAAGAAACTGCAAACAATTTTCCAAAGTGGTTTTACCATTTTAGTTTCCTAACAGAAGTGCATGACAGTTTCACCTCCCCAACAGTGTCACCCACACTCAGTACAGCTGGTCTTTTTTACGGCAGTCATTCTCGTAGCTGTACAATGTGAGCTCACTATGATATCTCATTGACTTATGTTTCCAAAAGAACTGATCACCATGAGCATCTTTTGGCATGTTCGTTTATAATCAGCGTATGTTCTTGAGTGAAAGTATTTATTCAAATATCTTGATCATTTTTAGTTGGATTGTTTGTTTTCATTATTATTTCATTTTTAAAATTCTATTTTCTGAAGACCTTTGCTAAATTATATACATCCTTTAACATATATAATTTAGCATGTATATCCTATGTATTATATATGTTTTGCAAATGTTTTCTCCCAGATTGTGTGACGTCTCTTTATTCCCTTGACAGTGACTTATGAAGATTAGATGTTTTGAAATTTAAGGAAATTCAATTTATCAGTTTGACCTTTTATGGATCATGTTTTTGTTCTGTTTTGTTTTGTTACAGTAAAAGTTATTCAAAGTGAGAAAAGTTTAGTTCGCCTAAAAATTTGTAAAAACTCTTTACCCTAAACTGGATTTTAATACCCAAAACATACCTCCTTGATAAAAATACACAAGAAGTCAATACAGCTTCTAGAATTTACACCTTAGTTAGTTGATATTAGACTTCATTATGCTATGTGCATGACAACAAGGAAGCCATGACTTCAGAGGAATCTGCCTGAATGGCAACTGCTCCCCTCTACAACCAAACATGTCAGAAAGATTCAAACATCAATACAGGGTTGGTCTGTCAAAGCCTGTGTTGGGCAGGGGAGCTCCCAGGCAACACAGTTCCTTCAAGAGGTCCATTGGTGGTGAAGCACACAAGATTTCCAAACAGCGCGCTCTAAAATAAAGTAGAAATAAAGAGACTATCAAGACACAGCATAAGCACGTAATTAAATACAATACGAAAATAAAAATTTGTATCTGAATTATCTAAATTAGAAATCTTTTTGGATTGCACAATAAGAATGAACTGCATAAACAGAAAACTATAATTGTTTTCATCTTTCTGAAGACAGTAATCTCCAAAACACATTTTTGGCCTTTTAAAGTTTGGATAAAATATCCTTCAAAATATTCTAGCAGCTATTATTATAACATTTGAGATAGTCTGGCAAGATCTGCTAGATAATATATATAATAGTTTAAATGATTTGTCTATTCGACCTGTATAAGTTGCATGCCTGTAGAGTTCCAGGCACTGTTGTAGGCATTGGGGCTACACAGCAGATAATAAAATATGTATTAGGCGGTGATAAATGCTCTGAAGAAAAAAATAAGCAAGGAAGGAGATTGAGGTTGTCAGGGATGTGCTATTTAAAGAGAAGAACAGGAAATGTATCTTCAATAAAGAAATGTTTGAACAACATCTAACAAAATGATGAAGTGGGCCATATAAATTACCTGGGAGAATGTGTCAGGTATGAAGAGGAGCAAATACCAAAAATCCAAAGCAGTGGCATGTTTCGCCGTATTCAAGACACAGGAAGGTGGGCGGAATGAGCTGGAGTAGAGCATACCAAGAAATAGACTTAGGCAGTGGGGGTCTGTTAGCTTCCTACCTCCCACCAAATATATCTTATCTCTCCTTAAATTCAATAACCTCTAAGCCAAATAAATTATTTTTTTTATTCTTTCAAGTGCCTGTTATCAGGTGCTTTTCACACATACTTTATGAATTTCAACACATCTCTATCTTTGGGTGTATTTAATACCACAGAAAAAATTCCTTTGTATTTTCTTCAGGCTCCCCCCCCCTTTTTTTTTTAAATAGATATGTGGATGTGTCCATTTAGGAAAAGCTCTGGCAAGTGCAGCTGAGAGAACTGAGCTCTGATCTGTTCAGACCCAATTCACAATATTTCAAGAGGGCTTGTATTTCAACTTCTCATCACCCACTTAAAAATATAAGAAGGATAAAAGGCAGAAGCTGAATTTTAAGTAAGAAAAATAGATAAAAGCTGAATATTTGGTGAGTTTTCCTAGAAGCCAGTTTAAAACTTTTTTTTTTAGCCTTGATTGATAGGTTTTTTTTTTTAATCAGTATTTTTTAATTGTTGATATTGTACAGTTTTCTGTCTTTTACCCCGCCCCAGCCCACCACCCCAGCCCTCCCCACCTTCCTCCCATTTCCACCCCCCATAGTTTTTGTCCATGAGTCCTTTATACTTGTTGCTCTAAACCGTTCCCCTTTTCCCCTGAAATTCCCTCCCCTCCCACTCTGGACACTGTCAGACTGTTCTCAAACTCAGTGTCTTTGTTTATATTATGCTTGTTTGTTTGTTTTGTTGATTAGCTTCCTGTTAAAGGTGAGATCATATGGTATTTGTCTTTCACTGCCTGGCTTATTTCGCTTAGCATGATACCCTCCAATTCCTTCCATGCTGTCGCAAAGGGTAGGAGCTCCTTCTTTCTTTCTGCTGCATAGAATTCCATTGTGTAAATGTACCACAGTTTTTTGATCCATTCATTAACTGATGGGCACCTAGGTTGCTTCCAGCACTTGGCTATTGTAAATTGTGCTGCTATGAACATAGGGGTGCATAGATTCTTTTGGATTGGTGTTTCAGGATTCTTAGGATCCAGAGACACATGAAAAGATGCTCGATATCTCTAGCTATCAGAGAGATGCAAATTAAAACTACAATGAGATACCACTTGACACCAGTCAGAATGGCCTTCATAAACAAAGCAACAAACAGCAAGTGTTGGAGAGGCTGTGGAGAAAAGGGGACCCTAGTGCACTGTTGGTGGGATTGCAGATTGGTACAACCACTATGGAAAACAGTATGGAATTTTCTAAGAAAACTAAAAATGGACATACCTTTTGACCCAGCAATTCCACTGTTTGGATTATAGCCAGTTTAAAACTTTTAGCAATACTTTGTCATTGCAAGCATAAATAGAGAAAATAAAATTCATGCACAATCATATCTATTACTTCACTATAATCTAAGTGGTAAAAAAAAAAAGAAAACATTGTTAAGAATTTTCTTCTTATAAAATTTTCCTCTATAATTCATGTTTAGCTTTTTTCTTGTTACAGAGATATTGTAATAATTTGTTCTCAGTATTTTTCAGGAGAAAGAGGAAATAAAACAAATGTATCGTGTAGATTATTGAATTGGCTAAGCAAGGGAAAATTTGTTTATGCACCCACAAAGATGAGGCAATGATTTATAAGCACTATTTTGGTAACATCAGGTTTTTACCAAAATTATTAACTAAATTTTCTCTGTTCTGTATTTGTAACGTATCACTCAATTCATCTGTCATGTGTGGGCATAAACTAAGGCAATTTCGTATCCCCAGTTGTGAATGTACACTTGCAATATAATTCAGACCAATTTCATGATAAGTAATATGGACCTATTTTAGGAGATCAGGAAGAGGCTAGGAAGCCAGCAAAATAAAGGACCAATAGGATTAATGTGGCTGGGTTTTTCTTCATGAAGAACACCTTGCTTTAAAGAACCTTGCATTTGGCAAGTAAACAGACAAAAACACACAGGATTCTTGACCCAAAGAGTGAAGCAGTAAGGTATGCTCTAGAAATGGACGAATATTCTATATAACCTCTCCTAGCTATTGCTTTATTATTTCTCTGTAAGAATATTGCTCAGCCAAGATTAATGCAAGAAGGGCAGACAGTACCCACAAATTCTTAAGAGAGTCTATACTGGTTTTCAAAACACTCATAGAATATTTATAGAATTAAATGGGTTCAAAATATTCACACTAGTGATACTTAATACTAATATAAGGCCTTCATGTCAACTTGGCAATTTACCATTTTAAATTGGAAAGGGAAAATATTTATATTAGCTTGACTTAGAAGATACAGCTTAAGCAACTGAATCATGTGACCTAACCACAAAATTAAAAATAAAGTCATTTCAATATGATCTTCAAATAAATGTGACTAAATTAGAATTCAACTTTCTGAGTATTAGAATTAAAGCATACCTAAATTGTGTTGTCTTCTCATTCATCAAGTTGCAGGATATAAATTTCCTTATGAACAATAGTTATTTTGGATTTTGCATATCCAAGCATTTTCTTTGCATTCTTATTGCAGATAATTCAGGTCTTCAGAGAATTTATGGATCAAGAAAATAATACATTCTTTCCATATTATAGAATATTTCTCTCACTAAATATACCAAGGCCAATCTCTGCAGTATCCATCTATATTACAAAATAAACACTAGAGTTGGAAACATTTGTAGATTCTTGAGAGAGTTCTTATGTTTCACTGGCAAGAGTCACAAAAGGCTGAACCTTTGTCTAAGATACTGATATTTCACAAAATTGGAATGATTTTTAGCTGTGCCGTGCTGGTATGAGTATAATAAATAGAAAAATATTTTTGTTCTTATTTTCTTTTTGCTTGAAGAGTGACTTAAACACAGTGTATTCATTTATATTTCAGTCAAAGTCTTTATCTTCACATGGGGCATATGGTCCAGCACAAGTTTTCTATTATACTTTTGTTGTTATGGTTGTTTTCCCTTGTTTCTCCAAATATTCATGTTCTTACTGCTCCATTAGAACTATTTTAAACATATACATCACTTCTCCCTTTCCCATGTGCCATTTTTATTCCATTCTGGGCATTTCCCAGTGCTCCAACATTTCATGTCTTATAATGCTCTTTTCAAATTTTCAGATGATCATATAACAGTAATAAATAGTCTTTAGGGCTAAATTACATTCAAAGCCTGAGCTATGTTTTACTATTAACTGATAAATATTTTCAATTTAGTCATGAATCATTTCATCAGCAATGGCCTAGAAGTCATTGGGGGAACACTAATAAACTCAAGTGAAGCAGGTCACCATAGACCCTGGTTGGTTTTTGGGGGGTATTTGCCCTCCCATCTCCCCAAGTCTCATGGGATCCTTATGAATACTACACATTTCCCCAAAATGAAAACATTCCCTCATGATGCGTATAAATTGCACAAAAATCCTAATAAAGGGAATAATGATTCTCACTTGCAGAGTTCCACAAAAGAAACAGTGCATTCAAGGTGTTTATCCTTTGCATTGTCTTAAAGAACACATACACAGGGACACACATTTACCAGGTATAGGGAAATGTCAATTTTCTACATAGGAAGTACTTTCAACTATAAGCATGGTCAGTGATGACTAAAGACCAGCAGAAAGACTAATTTAAAGATATGAAACAGAAATGTTAAAAAAAAACAAAGGAAAAGAATTGTATTTTAAATACTCTTAAGTACTGTGACTATTTCTACATATGCGATGTACTCAAAAGTAAAAGAAATGTATCTAAGAAAGATCTAATATAAACAGAAAAATCTAACATCAGTTGAAATTTTAGATATAAAGCTACTGAAAAATTAAGCAAAAAGTATAGTTCATTTTCTGATTAAAGGCAAATGAACAATGTATTTCAGATATATACTATAAGAAATAAGTATCAATGACCTATTTTTTAAAAATAATGTCTGAAAAATATGGCATATAAAATATTTTACCCTTCATCTTTTTTTATTTTTATTTTTTCTTTACCATTTGGTCCCCTTGTACCGTCCTCCACCCAGCAATCACCACACTATTGTTCATGTCCGTGAGTCCTTTTTCATTTTTGCTCAATCCCTCGTCCCAAACTCCCCCTCCCCTCCTAGTTGTCATCTGTTCTCCATCTATGAGTTTGTCCCTGTTTGGCTCATTAGTTCAGTTTGTTCATTAGAGTCCACACATTTATGAAATCACATGGTATTTTTCTTTCTCTGATTGGTTTATTTCACTTAGATAATGTTCTACAGGTCCATCCATACTGTCCATCTTTTTTTCGTTTATGGTTGAGTAATATCCCATTATGTAAATGGCCCATAGTTGTTTTATCTACTTATCTACTATTGGACACTTGGGATGCTTCCATGTCTTGGCAATTGTAAATAATGCTGCATTGAACACAGAGGTGCTTACGTTCTTCCTAATTAGTGCTTTGCATTCCTTCGCATATATTCCCAGAAGTGAAATTGCTGGGTCAAAAGGCAGATCCATTTTTAATTTTTTGAGATATCTCCAAAGTGGTATCCACAGTGACTGCCCCAGTCTGCACTCCTAATAACGGTGCAAAAGTGTTCCTTTTTCTCCATATTCTTGCCAGCACTTGCCAATTTTTGATTTGTTGATGATAGCCATTCTATAAGGTGTGAGATGGTATCTTCTTGTGGTTTTTATTTGCATTTCTCTGTGATTATAATGTTGAGCATCTTTTCATATGTTTATTGGCTATCTGAATGTCCTCCTTGGAGAAGTGTCTATTTGGCTTCTTTGCCCATTTTCAATTGGGCTGCTTTTTTTTTTTTTTTTTTTTTTTGGGTGTGTGTGTGTGTGTGTGTGTGTGTGTGTGTGTGTGTGCTGAGTTTTATAAGTGCTTTATAAATTTTGGCTACTAATCCCTTATCAGATGTAGCAGCAAATACGTTCTCCCATTCTGGGGGTTGTCTTTTTATTTTGCTGATGTTTTCCTTTGCTTAGAAAAAGTTTTTAGTTTGTTGTGGACTGTTCAGCCTGGTTTCAGGAGTTGTAACCCTCACCCCATGGTGGGCTGTGTAAGAGCCCAAGGGACCCACTTCATCTGGGTCTGTTCTGTCACAAGGATGTGACCTACTAAGGAGACAAAGCTTATGTCCCTGGCAGGAGCACTGCTTTTGCCTCTTCCATCTCTGGCCCCAATGCTTGGTTGGCAGTCAATGACGGGTAAGACTCCTCATGGGAGAGGCAACCTAAGCCAGACGCAACCACTTGGGAGGCCTCATGGAAGGACTTGGGGGTTGCAGCAAAGAGGATGTGATGGACCCTTGCCCCCCAGCTACTCTGACATAGCCCGAGTCCTCATTTCCATCTGGGAGATGTCTTCTGCTTCCTAACTGGCTTAAAGCCTGAAACTGTGGGGGTGAGCGGTGCAGCCCTGTTCTGGCCAGGACGGGCTCCCTGGGTGATTGGCATAAGAAAGAATTCCTAAAGTCCTGTGAAACCTGCTTTGCTAAGAGTGCTCTTTCTTAGGTGATAAGTGTCACAGGAGGAAATGAATATGTCTCCCAAAGTTTGGCAACCCCCTTTCCTGACGAACACTGGCTCGAATTAGCCCTCAGATTTCTTTGACATGTTAAACCTGTATTCCGGTGTATTTGAGCCCAATAGAAGCCTAGTGAGGATGGGGCTCTAGGTCATTCTCCTCTGAGAGTTTGACCCCTTTCCTCCCCAAGCAGAAGATGTCTCGGTAGTTTTTATTTTCATCCATGACGGAGGGATGGGGCTCTGCGGGCGGAGCCCCCCCACATCTGGTGACCAGGACAGGGTCCCCCGCACCATTTTCTCATTTTCTTCTTTTGTTTCCCTTGCCTAAGGAGACATATTTGATAAAATATTGCTATGAGCTATGTCTGAGATTTTGCTGCCTATTTTTTTTTCTAGGATTTTCATGGTTTGGGGTATAACATTTTAGTCTTTGATCCATTTGAATTTATCTTGTGTGTGGTGTAAGAAGATGGTCTACTTTCATTTTTCTGTACATAATCTGTCTATTTTTCCCAAACATTTATTAAATAGACTATCTTTAGCCCATTGTATATGCTTGCTTCTTCTGTCAAATGTAATTAATTATAAAGGTGTGAGTTTATTTCTGGGCCCTCTATTCCATTCCATTGATCTATGTATCTGTTTTTACACTAGGACCATGCTGTTTTGATTACTATGGCCATATAGTATAGTTTTAGGTAACATGATTCCTCCTACTTTGTTCTTCTTTTTCAAGATTGCTGTTTTTATGCAGGGCTTTTTATGGCTACATATAAATTTTTGAAATACTTATAGTTCTGTGAAATACATCATTGGAATCTTGATAGAAATTGCATTGAATCTGTAGGTTACTTTGGGTACTATGGACATTTTAATGATGTCCTGAAAGCTTCGACCATAGTTGCCAGAGAACTGAAATTAGTTAGTCAAGGAGCAGTGGAAAGTATGAAGAACCATTTTGTGGGTCAAGTTTCTTGGATCAATTCCTACAGACCTGCTTTTGAAATTGTGACTTTGCAGATTGAGACTCAAATGGAAAGATGCAAATTTGCTGACAACTTACTATGTGCATTTTATGTAAAATTTACATGTAGTGTTCACACAAGCTTCTGACCCAGGATTCATCACTCCTGTCTTAAGAGTTAGGAGATAAGGATCCAGGGGTGTCAAACACATTTTCACCAGGGACCACATCAGTCTCACAGTTGCCTTCAAAGGGCTGAATGTAATTTTAGGACTGTACAAATGTAACTACTCCTTAACCAGGGGTAAAGAGCTTGGTGCTGCCACCAGGTAGAAACAAGGTGCTGGGCTGGATAAAACAAGGTGGAGGGCTGGATTCAGCCTGTGGGCCTTATGTTTGCCACCTGTGCTTAGACCATTTACCCCAAATCCTCCAGCAAGACTGATCATTGGGTCTATGTGATTCCAAAGCTAGCAATCTTTTTCTTAAATTCTATTGCTATGTATTTCATGATGACTGCAGAGTTCAGTACCTTGGAAAACTGATCTTAAAGATCAAGATGCCTATGAAATGGGAAAGACTAAATAACGTTCTAAGGAAAGACAGAATAGATGAGTTCCTACAGTGCAGAGTGTGGACAGGGGGTACTTATGTGGTCCCTGAAGCAACTGTGATAGATGAGACTGAGGGCAGAACAGGAAATTGGGGTAAGGAGAGTTCTCAGAACAGAGCATGAAAGCAGAGTTGGAGGAATTAAGGAAAATAAATTAATATATAAATACCTTCTTATAGCTTCATTTATCCCAGAGTCAGGCCTGTTTTTGTCTCTGTTTGTCTCTTTTGTGATTTAATGTGTACTGATTGACTGCTGGCTTGCTTTGTTTTCCCCATTGATTGCACTCAGCAGTATCTTGGAGGCTGAAGTCAAAGCCCAAATCTCCCTTTTTTTTTCTGAAGACCGTCATAGGGCACACTGATCAGATAAAGCTGGCCAGATGATTAAAACTTTGAGAAGTCTCAATAACAAAAAAAGAAATGATTTGTAAATGCAAGTATTAGTGGCATGACAAGAATACCCTTTCACATAAATAGAGCAGACCATTTCGTGCTGATGTGCACAACCACCCCTTTCTGTATCCTTCCACGAAAAATGATACCCGAGGCAGGTTTCCTATGGTTTGGAGGGGATCTGTCCTGGTAGATTACCTACTCTATGAGCACTGCTGAATCTGCTTTTGTAGCACAAACCACCCCTCTGTGAGGCCAAATGAAGGGACCTTGTAGTCAGGCCCATTAACTTGAACTTTAACCATGTGTTTTTTCTGTGCTAATTCACTAGTTACCCAAATCTATTCCAAATCATCATTCTTTCCAGTGTTCACATTTGAACCAGCTTAGTGGTCTAAACTCACTCAGGCAACAAAAGGTAATTGTTGGTATTTATTTACTGTAAAGCACTTTATAATTATCAAGATTTTATTATATATCTACCTAATTTTATTTTCCATAATACTCTCATGAAGAAATAGTGTATTACTATTTTCCTTATTTTAGTATGAGGAAACTAAGGGCCTAAGTTGTCACATTTCCTATCACAACACATCACTGATGAATTTAGGGCTAGAATCTATGTCTCTTCATTACTGGATGGTCTTATGTACAATACTTTATAAATATGACTTATGAGAGTATTACACAGATCCATTTTTCCCTAGTATTGGGAACTTTGGGATTCCCATTATATTTAATCATATTTCAAAGCAAATGTAAAAGGGGATAAGATCTGCCCAATGGAAAAAATCACAGAAACTTGAATATAATTCTTCGCATGTTTAAAAATGCAAGTAACTAGAACACAGTCTTGGAAGATATTCTAAAGAGAGAGTTTGAAGACAAAGTTGATCCAATTAGTTAAGTGTGAAGAAAATATCTAAAAAATAAACCATATGCCATGTAATAGTCTAGAGGTAAATAAAGAAAAACTGCCTTGGTGTTTAGAAATGAGAAAATCATAATTACATAATAACTGGCACCAAAATAGTCATCATTGTAACGCATACATTAAAACAGATTTTCAGCCTATGCTGGCTTGGCAAAGAAGTAGATTGAGGAACATGGACAAGGACCTGGTGCACAGTGAAAGTTTAATCAATGCTTATTTAATGTATGAATGAAAAAATGGATGGAATTCTTGCTACAGACATGGTTGAGGGAGGAGAATAGGACGTGCTTCCCCAAACATAGATCTCATTCTGTGCCACCCTACAATTTATTCTTCAACTGTTTTGTCTTTTTCTTTTGTATTGAATTTATTGAGGTGACATTGGTTAATAAAATTATATAGTTTTCAGGTGTACAATTCTATAATACATTATCTGTATATTGTATTGTGTGTTCACCACCCCAAGTCAAGTCTCCTTCCATCAGCATTTATCCCCCCTATATTCTCCTCTACCTCCTCTCACCCCCCTCACTCTCTGGTAATCACACATATAGTTGTCTATGTCTATGAGGTTTTGTTTTTGCTTAATCCCTCCACATTTTTCATACAGCCCCTCAAACTCCTCTGATAGCTGTCAGTCTATTCTCTGTATCTATGAGTATTTTCTATTTTGTATGTTAGTTTATTTTGTTCATGAGATTCCACATATGCATGAAATCACACAGTACTTGTTTTTCTGACTGGTTTATTTCACTTAGCATAATGCTCTTCAGGTCCATCCATGCTGTTGCAAAGGGTAAGATGTTTTTTTTTTATGGCCAAGGAATAGTCTCTCATGTTAACATACCACAGATTTTTAACCACGCATCTATTGACAAACACTAGCAGCACACAGTGGCAGCTCTTGTTATTGAAGGCCTAATACTGTACATCTCTCAGTAAATGGCTTCCCTCAGCTGGTTCATTTCCACACTCAATCCCTAAATCTTCTCTTCCAACTGGACCTTTCTTCAGTCTTTGTGGAGCTAGCAGACACATGGATCGATGAGCTGGGGAAAAGCAGAAATTAAAAATAATGGCAGCAGAACTGAAATTATAACCAATGTCTGCCTAAATCAATGCTTTCTGTTATCTTTATTAAACCACTTTCAAACTTTAAGGATACTCTACCTTCTTCACTACATGAAGAATGAGAGGTAATTTGACTGATGCCTGAAGATAACAAAAATAGTTATGGATCCAAGTACCTTAAATCCTTTTGGGGTTCTTTTTGTATTATACCAAAGCTAGACTTTGGCTGATTGCTTAAAGATAATTGTAAAAGCATGTCATGTACACAGATTTAGCATTCTTAATGAAACCTCTACTTGCATAAGATAAAGATAAATGAGTTGCCTCTACAGAGGCCTTGCCTCTAATATTACATCATCTAGGTTAACTACTGCTGCTCCCATAAAAATCCTGGTGGCCTCCAACTCTGGAGAACTTGGCTAGAACCTGCTGTTGGCTCCTGGCTCCTGGTGTCCCTCCTCTACACAGCTGGCTACCCTAGGGACTGAGATACTCATTTCAGATGGTTACAACCCATGTATTTATCTTAAATTGTTTTCATATTATGTCACAGAAAATAAAGGTTTGTAATTTTTGTATTAATCAAGATCACAAGACCAAACTGAGTCAAGTTTAGTATTCTTTCTATCTTGTTTCTAAAATTATTATAGTAAAAGGGAACTAGAATTGTATTTAAAATATTCTATCCAGCATCTAAGTCCATTCAGAATGTAAAATTCAATAACTTAAAATATTTTTGTCAAATTACATAATTCTAGCCTTTGTTGGTCCTTGCATATTTTTAGTATAAATTTGATCTCAGGAGGGTAGATATTTTTATTTATTTTGAGGAAAAATTATTTTCTGATTTGTTATTTAAATAATTTTGACAAAGCTGCTATCAAAATAATATTAAAACAAACAAAAATGATATTAAAATACTGATTTACGGTCTTCCAACTTAAAATGAAAAAGAAAAATAGAAACTTGCATGTGCTTGGAAACACTAATTACAGACTTGGGTCACTGAATGTTCCACAAAAAGCAATAGAACATTCTTTCTTTTAAACTATCAAAATAATGGCGTTAACAGACCATAGTCACAGTGAAAAACTGGCATAACAAAAAAGTGGGAAGAAATTCCAATGCTAATGCCAAAATGCCAAGACAAAATGCAAAGAATTATGATACTTCTTTAGCTGTCCAAGATTAATTTTCCAGCTCTCCTGGGAATAAGCATGGGAGGTGTTGCACCGGTGGAACGCCGTGCTTTGCCCCACCAAACGTGCTGTGAAGAGCAATTACAAAATCCTCAGGGGCAGTTATTCTTGAACGTTTGCTCTCAAATATCATTACTTACTAAGTCAGAGTGAGGACACTGCTATTAATTTTCTGATCCAAGAACACTGCTGTGAAATCTCAGAATCTTGGCACTCAAATAGATAGCAGTAATGGGAAATCGAACAGAGTCCTACCCTTGTCCTTGTCAGTTAGAAGAGGCAGAAGTCCCTGGCTGTCTTTGTAAAGATGGTGGAATGGTTTCCTTCACATCTGCCTTCTTGCATGCTGGGAAATTATACCTTTTGACTCACTTATATCTTAAAAGTGTCCCTCTTAGATATAAATAGTCCTGAACCCACCTTAAGCCAAATAGATTTAAATCTCCTATACTGTGCTGATTCTGTTAGTAAATACAGCTGCCTGTATTTGAGGAAGATTTTGAGGAGAAGTAGAGACTTAGTAGGAAATTACCTGTTGGCTGATGGCAGGAACAAGGGAGAGAGGGACTGGAGAGAGCTTGGTGGAGGGTGCGGGGGTAGCAAAGGTACTTACAATGCTTATTTTCCAGCACTGTTTTAAATTGTTATTGGCTGATAAGTAACAAGAATGTCAAGCATAAAAACTAAGTTGTTGAGTTCAATTTTTATCAATTTACATGACCCCAAAATGCACCTTTATGATGCTAATGAAAGCAGAAATATTCACCTAACAGATAATATTTGTATATCCTGACTTGACTTCTGGACAAGGCAATAGACTAGATATATACTGTGTTTGCCTCTTCCATGATCACATCGAAATTACAATTAAATTATAGAACAACCACCTTCGAGAACCACCTGAAGACTAGCTGAACAGAACTTCTATAACTGAAGATATACAGAAGAAGCCACATTGATACTGGTAGGAGGGGCAAATGTGAAAAACGGGCTGGTTCCATATCCACATGTGGCGGTTAAGAAGCAGAGGAATACTTTGGCTGTGGAGGTACCCACTGAGGAGGAAGGCTTCCAGCCCGAGACTGGATCCCCAGCCTGGAGCACTAGTGCAGGGAAGAAGAGGCCCACAACAGCTGGCTGTGAAAATTAGCAGGGGCTCAGTCCAGGTGAGATGGAGGACTGCTGTAGACCCAAGTCACCCCAAACTTCAGAGAAGAGACAGCTGCTCAAAAAGCACCAGGGCCATACGGGGAGGAACTGAATTATCTGGCTTCAGGGTGAAAGCTGGAGGCGCAGCTCTCTCCAGCACTGAAGTGCCAGGAAGCATTATTGTTACTTTGTTGAGCCCTAGTCACACAGCCTGCAGGCACAAGCAGGAGCCAAATCAGAGTCTCCATCAGCCTTGGCAAACATCACTCTCACAGTACCCTGGTGATTCTCTGAGAACCTAACCCATCCAATTCATGTGCCTGAAAGGAACCTCTCAGAAGCTAATATAACAAGTGGCTGGCTTGGGCCCAAACTACAGACTTTCCTAAAAATCTATCAAAGTTCTACAAAACTTAAATAAGCAGTGGCTGGTCTCAGCATCCCCTGTATCTCTTGCTAAATGGCCCCAAGTTTGGTACTTGGGACAGTGCACCTCGGTTCACAGCATAATCACTCCCAGGTGTCTCCAAGCTTGGTACATGCAGCTAATACCTGAAGATCATCTTGCAGCTCCTATCAGGTGACCTTGAGCTGGGCACAGGCAGAGGCTGACCTTAGTCTACACCAAAGCTCCTTCTAAGAGACCCCAGAACCAACATACCTGGTAGCCTGCTTCAGACACCAGAGCACCACACAATTAATGCCACAAATAACACACCAAAAAGATGGACTCAGCAGACACCAGAGCCATGCTATAGTAAATCCTGTTCCATGGGGTCAGCCCCTGAAAAAAAGCTTGTCTACTTGAATCATGGCCAGTCTTCACAACCAGTCAGCCTGAGGGTCAGTCCCACCCACTGAGGTGCTGACAGCAATAAAGGCTCAACTACAGCAGAAAGACTCATGCGTCATGCATCCCACACAAGAGACATACCTGGAGCACCTGCTCAGGTGACCAGAGAGATTGTACCACTCAGCCTACAGGGCACTTACACATAAGGTAACTCTGACTGGGATACATACCATATCTACCTAATGCATTGAAAAAAAAAAAAAAAAACCACAGGGAGGAAGCCAAAATGAAGACAAAACAAAATATCTCCCAAATGAAAGAACAGGACAAAACTCTGGAAAAAAAAAAATAAACAAAAATGGTGACTAGCAATCTACCAAATATTGTGTGCAAAACATTGGTTAGAAAGATGATTCATAAACTTAGAGGAAGATAGATGATATCAGTGAGAACTTCAAAAGAGTTATAAAACATAAAAAAGGTGATAGAAAACATAAAACAATTAGAAATGAAGCATACAAAAATTGAAATGAAGAGTACATTAGGTGGAATCAATAGCAGTTTAGAAGAATCAGCAATTTGGAAACAAAGCAGTAAAAAACACCCAAAGCAGAAAGGAAAAAGAATGCCAAAAAACTGAGGATAGTTTAAGGGACCTTTGGAACAATATCAATGTGATAACATTCACATAAAGAGACACTAGAAGGAGAAGAGAGAGCAAGGATTTGAAAACCTGTTTGATGAAATAACGACTGAAAACTTCCCTAACCTGGTGAAAGAAATAGACACACAAGTTCTGGAGGCACTGAGTCTTAATCAAAAGGAATCCAAAGAGGCCCATACCAAGACATAGTATAATTAATGCAAAAGGATAAAGAGAAAGAGAGAATCTTAAAATCAGCAAGAGAAAGACCATTAATTACCTACAAGGGAGTTCCCATAAAACCGTCAACTGATTTATCAACAGAAACTTTACAGACCAGAAGGGATTGGTACAAAATACTCAAAGTTATGAAAAATAAGGACCTATGATCAAGAGTACTCTGCTCAGCGAAGCTATCACTTAGAATTGAAAGGCAGATAAAGAACTTTCCAGACAAGAAAAAGCTGAAGGAGTTCATCACCTTAAACCAGTAGTACAAGAAAGTTAAAAGGCCCTTTTTAAGAAGAAAAACAATAAAAAATATGAATAAGAAAATATCACAAAGAAAGAAAATTTTCACTGACAAAGGCAAACACATAATAAAAGCAATGGATCAACAAACACTAAAGCCAGTACACAGGTTAAAAAGCAAAAGTAGGAGGATCATATATAATTTCAACAGTAAATTAAGGGATATACACAAACACACACATACAGAAGTAAAAAAAAAATAATGGCAAAAACATAAATGTGGAGGGGATGAGTAAGAATGGTCGTGATTTTAGATGAGTTCAAACTTAAGTGACATCAACTTAAAATAGAATGCTATAAACATAGCTTGGTGTACATAAAGCACGTGGTAACATCTGCAAGAGATATACAAGAAATAAAAAAAAGAATCCAAACACAGCACTGTAGAAAATTATCAACATAGAAGAGGCCAACAGAATAAGAAAGAAACAAAGAAGAATGGTAAAAATCAGAAAACGATGAACAAAATCACAATAACTACATATCTATCAATAATTAAATGTAAATGAATCACATGCTCCAATTCAAAGACCAATGTATAAAGAAGTAGTGAATATATACAATGGAATATTACTCAGCCATAAAAAATAATGAAATTTTCCATTTGCAAACACATGGATGGATCTAGAGGGTATTTTGCTAAGTGAAATAAGTCAGACAAAGACAAATACCTATGAGTTCACTTATATGTGGAATCTGAAAAACAAAATAAATGAACAAACAAAACAGAAACAAACTCATCAATATTGAGAATGAACTTATGGATGTCAGATGGAAGAAGGTTTCGGGACTGGGTGAAAAAGGTGAAGAGGGGAAGAAACGAAAATTGACAGTTACAGAACAGTCATGGGGATGCAAAGTACAGCACAGGGAACAGAGTCAACGGTACTGTCATAACTGTGTGGTGCCAGGTGGGTGTAAGACTT
Source organism: Glossophaga mutica (assembly GCA_039655065.1). Lineage (NCBI taxonomy): Eukaryota > Metazoa > Chordata > Mammalia > Chiroptera > Phyllostomidae > Glossophaga > Glossophaga mutica. Next base: position 86,001,384 of record CM077304.1, read on the forward strand.
ATCAAGGGGATCACTGTGTGAGTTATATAAATGTCTAACTACTATGCTGTATGCCCTAAACTAAATATTAAATATCATCTGTAGTGAAAAATTAACTTAAAAATAAATTAAAAATCAAAGTAAAAAATAATAACTATTTGCATCTCCCATGGGAATGCATTGTATTTTGAGAAGTGGAACCAAACACCCATCAGAAAAGCATATATTATAGATAGTTCTTGTGGGGAATGATGGGTGTGTCCTTTTGTATTCTAATTTAATAATTAACAAGCCAGAAACTTAAGTTCTAGTTCAACAATGGGAATTTGGACAAATCATTTATCTTTTTTTTTTTTACCTGTTCCCCTAGAGTTAACTATATGCTTTGGAAGCTAAAGGTCTGCCTAAAGCTATCCTAAGAAATACTTTTACTGAATGTTTTGCCACAGTGCAAGGACCATCAGGTCTCCAGGTTCAATACCTATTTGTCATTCACCTCTCAACTGCTATTTAATTGTCATATTTTTTATAATAATGATTAACACACAGGCAACTCATTTCTGTATTAGCTAGCTGTTATAACAAAAGTACTTTGAAAATACTATTAAATACTTTTTTTTGTTTTACATCTATATTTTATTTTATTTTTTCTTTTTTAAAATATATTTTATTGATTATGCTATTACAGTTGTCCCATTTTTTTAATAGTATTTAAGACACTGTCATAACCAGAGATGGGCTGTTGAGGACTGGAGGCAGCTGCAAGCAGCACCCTGCACCCAAGGAAAGAGGGTGATGTGGAAGTCAGGCCCATTACTTGCACACACGTGTTGTTGGGAGTTGGGAAATTCAGTAACAAGGCTGCACTTAAAGTAAAAGGCTTTTATTACTAAAAGGAATTAAGGAGAAAGTAGTACTGAGAGAGCATTGGCAGTCTCTTCCACAATAGGCTTTAACTCAACAAGCAGAGCCGAAACTGAGTGTTTACAAAATTCAAGAATGTTTGTCTCCTTGACAAAGACTCTTTGCTCTGCCCAGCCTCTGTCCCTGTTTAATGTTCTCTTATTTGAGGTCATTTGAAAAAGTTAGCCTTGGCAATAGAGACATATGCTTATAAACAATCTCTGCTACCAGTCAGTACATAAAAAGTACCACCTTTTGTCAACGGAGGTTGTTTATTTGGATTTATTCCTCCCATTTTATCTTGTGATAAAAAACATGATGTTTCAGTTCTTTAATGTTTCACGTAATGGGACTGTCAGTCAATTTTATATTATAAGCCATGGACAAAAAGACTTCTTCTTGTTTTCTTCCTTCTTTGTTTCCAGAAATTTTTCCTTCATCTGAGGGATATAGGAATATACAGAGTAGGGCAAAAGTAGGTTTCTAGTCGTGGGTACGTGAAACACACAGTTTATTCTTATATTATTAATTATGAATTACTGTATTATTTTCCATACATACAACCTTAAACCTACTTTTGGTCAGCCATATATATATATATATATATCAACAAAAGGAAGCATTTAAATTGAGCGTAGACTTAAAAGTAATCTATGCAACTTGGCGAAAAGGATATAAACTTTTAAAAATTTCTATGTTTTGGGGTAAAGTACTTGAACAGACACTTTTCCAAGGAGGACATACAGAAGGCCCAGAGGCATTTGAAAGAATGCTCAGCTTCACTAGCCATCAGACAGATGCAAATTAAAACCACAATGAGATACCACTTCACACCAGTCAGAATGGCCATCATAAACAAAGCAACAAACAACAAATGTTGGAGAGGTTGTAGAGAAAAGGGAACCCTAGTGCACTGTTGTTGGGAATGCAGACTGGTGCAGCCACTGTGGAAAACAGTATGGAATTTCCTCAGAAAACTAAACATGGAACTGCCTTTTGACATGGCAATTCCACTGCTGAAATCCTAAAAGACCAATTCGAAAGAACCTATGCACCCCAATGTTCATAGCAGCACAATTTACAATAGCCAAGTACTGGAAGCAATCTAAACACCCACCAGTAAATGAGTGGGAAAAAAACCCATGGTCCATTTACACAATGGAATACTACACAGCAGAAAGAAAAAAAAAAGCTCCTACCCTTTGCAACGGCATGGATGGAACTGGAGAGCATTATGCTAAGTGAAATAACTCAGGGAGTGAAAGACAAATACCATATGGTCTCACCAGTAAGTGGAACCTAGTCAACAAAACAAATAAGCAAGCAAAATATAGACAATGAATTAAAGAACAAACTAACAGTAACCAGAAGGGAGGGAGAAAGGGGTAATGGGGGAAAATAGGGGAAGGGTCATTAGGGAGCATGTATAAAGGACACATGGACAAAGCCAAAGGGGTAGGTTCAAGGGCAGGAGGCAAGGATAGGTGGGGTGGGGGGATGAGGAGGGGTGAAAACGGAGACAACTGTACTTGAACAATAATAAAAAAATAAAATAAAAATAAAAAATTCTATGTTTTAATACAGATCCCAACAAACCTGGGATGAGGGAGTCTTATATCACCCTAGGAACTTATCTCTTTGCCTTTTCTCTGGCCTCTGCATAGGCTGGACAAGTCTTGCCAAAAAAATATATTTTCCAGTCTTCAGGCACAACAGCAATGGTTTCAACTGATATAATAACATTTTCAGGATTAAGGATCACCAGGTGAGCCAGACTAAGGCCACACATCCACGAGGAATTGGCAGATGATGGCTAATGCGAGATGAATCAGAAATCCTGCTTTTTCCCTATTCTGAACCTCCGTAAGTGATTCTCATGAATCAAGGCAAGAATAAGTATTGCGATATGAAAACTTCCAACTGAATCTCTGGTTACGGTCTGGAATAATGCCGTTATGTTTGTTGGCGTGTGCCTCCCCTCTTCCACTGACATATGCTCCTTGTCTTTCCATTATTGTACCAACCGGAGTCAACGACCTTGGTAGTGACCTCAGCATTTTCCTTAATCTCTCAGAGCCTCCTTTTCATTATCTGTAAATAATAAGGGATAATAGCCCTTATTATGAGTGTTGCCATAAGGATTTAAGGAGTTAAGTATTAGAGTGCTGAGCAAAGTCCCTGGCATTTAGCAATCAATAAATAATAGTAATCCTTATTACCACTATTTTCCTGAGACCCAGCCCAGAGCCTGGCACAGAAAGTGTCCAGTAAATGTACATGCAGTATGTGATTCTGTGTGTGAACTCACAAAATGGTGGCCATCTCTTCTTTAGTCTTGCCACTCCCAATAGACAGACATTCAGTACATTTATTTTCTCTGTGTTTCTTGAGATTTCAAAATGGACAAACCTGGTGTCTGCAGTAATGAAGTTTACAGTCTGATGAGGATCCACAGTCTGGATTTTGTTTTTTACAATTACTAAGTTTGCCCTGGCATGAATACTGTATTTTGTTTTCAGACATTTACATGAATTCCATCTTATCAGTGTTCTAGCACTATCCTCAAGTTAATTGTTCCTCCGTCTTGCCTGTGTGAATGGCTGTCATTCTAAAACACATTCTCTGTGAGGGAAATCCAGGAAGTCACATATGAGAGTTGTTGAATTCTTGATTATAATACAGTGTCTATCTTTCAAAAATTCTGTCTGTGGGATATTGACCTGGGCTCAGTTTCCTCCGATGCTGGGTTAAGCTGCATCTCCATCTAGTGGTTATATAATGTGGTGCTCAGATGAAGAGTTTTAATGAGTATGTGTGAGTAGGTTTCAAAAGTTACAATGAAAGGAGTCGCCTAATCTTCTCTTACTAATGTATTAGAAAAATGAATCCAAAAAAGTGACCCAAACTTGATATTACAAAATGTTAATTGCAGAACTGCCATCCCATTTTACTTGCTAGTTCTCTCAACAGTGCGCAATGTGGAGATCATGGCTGAAGCTGAAAGTTTGGGTTTCTTTTTCTTTTTTTTTTTTTTGGAGTCACATAACCTACTGTGAACCTGAGTGTTCTTACTTTTAAAATGGAGATGATATGGTTGCTGTAAGTATCAATTGAATGATAGGGAATGTGAAGAGGCTTTATAAGCAATAAATTTTTAAAAATCTAAATTAATACTTAAAAAATGTTGGTATGAAAACAGATGCATCTCTTTCAAAGCTCCATTTTCAATTGAAAACCACTCACTCCTGCATTTATTTTAACTTACTTTCACCAGCAGTAGCTCAGTTGCTTAGAACATCATCCTGATGCACCAAGGTTGCAGATTTGATTTTGGACACATGCAAGAATTAATCCATGAATGCGTAAATAAGTGGAACAACAAATCAATGCCTCTCTGTGTCTCTCTTTCTCTTTCAAATCAATACATGGCTTACTTTCACAAATATGTATCAGGCATCTGCTTTGTAATCACTACAGGAAGGAAGAACACAAAGATTAAGAAAACACATGCTGTATCTTTGAAGAAAGAAGTCTAATAATGAAGAGAGACATGAATATGTGCAATGTGTTGTGATAACAGATATTAGAGATGGGTACTAACTTTAGTGCTGGCACATAAAAAAGTGTTTGATTATGCCAAGTTAGGTGGGGAGGGGTTGCAGAGACAGAAAAAGTTCATATAGGAAAAAATACACTTGAATTATTCTCAGAGAAATACTAATGGTATGCCAGAGAAATAGGTGCAGACAGCAGGTAAGAGGAAATTCTAGACATGGAATAGTAAAACCCTAAGAAGAACTAACAAAAAAATATCCACCTATCGTTATGAAAATATTCCAGTTCTGCACACATGTCTTTCGAACTCATGACTGTCATTCATAAGGAATGACGAATTAATCTGGTTTGGAACCAACATTTCATAACATGAAATTTGATATTTTGTTTGCAGTTATGAAAACTAAGGTCATTTTAAATTGTGGATGATCCTATAGTCTAAAGAGTCAATAGGGAACAATGGGAACTGAATGGTTTTAGGAAATAGTGTCTAGACTAGTCATTCCATTAATTTCCCTATTGCATATTTGGGGAGTAGTTCTGTGTTAACAACAGTCGGAGTTTTCTTCTACCACCCTCTCATGACATGGGGTATTTTAAAATATATATTAATGTCTTAGAAATCATCCTTTTTCTTTTTCAGTCTTTTCTGATCTTCCTCACCATCCTCTGACTTTCAGAGAATTGCTTTTTAGACAGATTGATTGACAGCCATCTATTGATGACATTCATTCATTCTAAATAGTTCCCTTCTGGGCTATCTTGGTATAAAAAGTGTTCATTAGTCCTTCAGAAGTTACCTGTAAACACAAATCTGTCAAGAAGACATTTCCATGTACAGCAAGCATCCAAAATTACATTCTTTCAGGGTGTGTTTTCCTATTCCTGGGCATGTCAAGGAGAAAGAAAAAAAACTTAAGCTTTCTAGTCAAATAAGGTAACAAAATAATCGAAAAAGAAAGAGATTTCCTTTGATTGAAGGAATAAAAATTCTCAAATTGCACAAAAAGTTGACTGTTTTAAAAATGTGTTTAGGGATTCTCTCCTTCACTTGTCCATCACAAATATTACAATTTTGAAAAGAAATTGTGTCCTGACTTTCACCCTACTTAGGTCACTCCTTCTGTCTTAAAGTGTCTGCCCCTCCCCTGACTTTGATTTTTACTCCTTTAATGGTAACTATGACCCAAGGCTAAGCCTGAAAATCTCATCCTCTGGGAACTTCTCCTGACTTGCTTTGCTGGAACATAGGCACATTCCTTCGGCTCCCTTGGCACCTTGTTCTACTCACTGGGCAGTGATGGCAGGCGGGCGCCATCCCAGCTGTTCGTGCCTCTCTGTTTCATGTCCTTTGCAGTGAAGTTTTGAACCTCCTCCCATCAAGAGTCTAATTCCCCATCCCTGGAATCTGGATTCACCTTGTAACTTGTTCTGGCCAATAGAATTCAGAAGAGTTTTGGTTTGCCAGTTCCAAGCTGGTACTTAGAAAGATTGCATTACTTGATATCAAGGACTGGTGAGATCCTGATTAAAAAAATACTAAATAATTTCTTAGTTTATCCAGTAGCTCTCTGGCACCTACTATCATCGTGGTCCGTTAACAAGATGAGAAACTACAGATATATTAAGATATTCCTACACTGAAGAATTTTACTGACATAGACCAGTACACTGTATCCTGAGTCAAGTGTCTTCAGACCATGTCTTTGAGACCAAATGATTATCAAGTCTGATCCTGAGAAGTGGGTATTATCAAATATGTGTGATTGCAGAGGTCCAAACCAATGCAAACAAACTATTTAAGTATCTATCCTGTGGGATTCTCTCAATCTTAAAAAAAAATCTTCTTGTTTTTTGACCACTGTCAATGTTCATCACAGTGTTCGTTAACAGAAAAAATTATTGGGGAGCTTGGATTACTTTGAAGTCTTAGACCATTTAGTGACATAACTATTCTTGGCAGAACTCTGAAAGAACACAAACAGCAACACCTCGAGGTGCCTGCTGTGTTGGAATCCAGGGCTTGAGATTGTCTGTTGATGATTGCCGTTCTGCCAAACCTCTGGGAATACCACGCATATAGTATCCCAACAAGGAGAAATCACTCCATCTGAAAAAAATATCAATAATCACTAACATTTTCAGATCCCTAAATCAAAGGGTACGAAAGGCTTTCTTTGGGTTTTGTGGTCCCTCTAGAAAATTTCACTGACTCCTCAGTTATCAGAGTAAAGCTGGGATGTTCAATTCAAAGAAGGAAAAAGGCAAAGTAGAACTGGAGCTGAGTCCTACTTTTCTGCCAGCTCCCCTGAAGCCCCTGCCTAGTGCTTCATGGACTCTGTGATGCCTTTCAGATGCTAACTTTCCCTCCAAGGAAGAATGTGGGCATGCTAACAGCTCTCACCATTTGGGACTTTTCTCAATGTTAGACATACTGTCCTCCTCTCATGTTAACCATCCTGGCCTAAAAACTTTTTATCACAAAAAAATTATGTGGGGTATCTTTTGAATTATAGCATAACAATTCATATGCACGTATACATAGCAATGCTCAGATTCCAAATGGCAATGGTAGACTCAAGATCCTCTGTAATTCCAGTAGGTAGTACAGAAATTCAGGTGCACCTCCTGCAGACATCATACTCAGGAGAATAAAATTATTCCCAGGGAAGAAGTTAGGAAAACCTAGGACTACAAAGAGGCAGAATATATTTCTGAGAGTTAAAAGTGCCTGTAGTTCTAAAAGCAAAAGCTTGAAATGTCTCCCTCCATACCTATGCAGGTAAATATCACCTACACTGCATTAGATCACTTTATACCCTCTCAGTATATATGTTAAGAAATGCGTTGGTAGCTTGAAACAGATATTAGAAATATGAGCTGTCTACCAAGGAAGAAATTTAATTCTCCCTCACATAAAATCATTCCAAGATGTAAAGTCCAGGGCTGCTAAGTTATCTCTGCAGAGTCTTCCCTATCTTTCTGCTTTACCATCTTATGCATGTGACTTCTATCCTCAAGGTCACCTCCTGTCCAATACAGCTACTGGATGCCCAGACACGGCATATATAGTCCAACATGGAAAGAAGGAAGGATAGAAAGGAATATCAGATTTTTCTTAGTAACATTAAATTTTTTAAAGGCACTTTCCTGAAAAATCCTTACCAAAAAGTTCAACCTAATACTGCTGGCCAGAATGTACTCACATATCTATATTTGGCTGGAAGGGAAGCTAAGAAATGTAGTCTGTTAGCTGGGCACATTATTGACTTAAATTAATCTGGGGCTCAGAAATTAGGAAAGAATGGGGAACAACCAGCCAAATCTACTAGGATGTGAGAGAGGGAGGTGTCACAATGAGCTAAAAATGAAGTGATCGAAATAAAAACATAACAGAAGAATCCAGAAGAGTCAGGTTAGGCACCAAAATCCTCCAATTTCCACTGAAGACTGGAACAATTAAGAAGTCATTAGTGGAATTCTTTATTTAGAAGTTCAAGATGTTTTCCAGCCAGCACTGAACCATGGGCATCTCTCAGGATGACTAGCACAAATGCTATAAGGCCAGAGGCCAGAGAAAGCTGCACCACATGAAGAGAAAAATGTGAGCTGGAACACCCCTCCGCCAATCCTGGGTTTGGCCCCTGCCGCAGACCCTGCCACACACACACAGTCTGTGCATGAGGAGGCAGTGAGAAGTACCGAGCCTTGAGGCTGAGCACGAGTAACTTCTCCTGAGGTTCACAGTGCTGTCCATGCAAAGCAAGGATTATTTATGTTGTCTACATCGCATCCAACAACAAACTGGTTTGCACCAATACGGTTGCAAAGAATTGCATCGTACTTATCGATAGTACACCGTACCCATAGAAGTGTGAGCCCCACTGTTCACTGCCTCCGAGCCACAGGAAGGGATCAAGCTAACTCCTAAAGAAAAATAAATTTTAAACAAAAAATGATCAAACAAAATTCAGAAGAAATATAAGGAAATGAAAAAGAATGCCAAAATTAGCAGTCTTCTAGAGGAGCGGTTCCAGCAGGCAAGCTTCTTCATGCATCCTTCAAGACCAGACCACTGTGGCCATGCAGATGGGTGTGTGTTGGAGGGCAAGGAGCTAGGGTTCTACCTCAGGAAGATCAAGGGCCAGAAAGGCAAATAAATTCTCCTCCTTCCTATCTTAGAACATGAAATAAAGGTGTTTATTGTTGGGAAAATATTTAAAAAGAAGTTTAAAATTTAGGACAAGAAAAGTAAAAATGAAACTGTGAATACTACTTCTTGATTTTGGTAATCTTTCTAAGAAGAGAGCTTTAGGTAAATGTATGTCAATATTTTGTGCCCAAATTGCAGAAATTTCCAATCAACTCCAAACACAAGTTCTATGCCTCCGTATCCAGTTGAAGGGTTTGTTCTCAGAGTCTTTACCTGGCCTGGAACATGTTCACTGCAAAAAGAAGAGACAGGTGGGCACTGTCTCTAATTCTTGGAACCAGAGAGTTGGGAACCTGCAATGACAGAATGTCACTTGTTAAAAGCAGATTCTACCAGACATGTAGACACTTCCCCCTTGGCACCTGTCTCTCCTAGAATATTCCCATAATGATACCAAAAATAACACTGCTAGCTTTTCTTCTTAGTTTTACCATTCAAGAGGAGCCTGGTTTGCTCTTGATCTCCATTTCAAAGCCTGCAACAGAGGAATAATCTGTGGGCATCTTTTCCAGTGTTCACTGGGCTTTAAAAATCTATTCTTGAAACTGAACTTTCCAGGCTCCGACACTGCAGACAACAATGGGCAATGCTATGATGTCAAGCCAAAGAGTCACGTCCTACCAGGAAAGAACAGAGTATTCCTCTCCAACAGGAACTTCTCGGTCAGAGAAAAAGAACCACTGGAGGGAACCTTGCCCCCGCCCCCTTCTGGAATGTAATGGGAGAGTCAAAGTGCAAGAGGAAAATAAATCAGATCAAGTTAAGGAATTTCACCAGAGTGGGGGCAGATTTTCATGTCCAGGACGATTTACAAGGAAAACTATTCTCATTAAGAGAGTTGAACAGGAATGTACACAGTTTTCAGGGGAGAGCACAGGGGCCTTGGACTGTACAAGTGCCTTGGACAATTACCAAGTAATTGTCAACCTGAGTAAAATAGGGAGATGGGGCGTGATCTGTAAAGAGGTGCCACGTGCCTGCCTGTGGGCCAGATTTCAAACCCCACTGCAGGAGCTTCGATCTGCAAGACAGAGCAGGGAAAACTGAGACCAAAGGAATAAGGAAAACCAGCTCTGGGAGAGGGCTTTCGATCACAGCAATAATAGGTCTGGTGAAATAAGCAATGGATGAAAGAGGGGCTACCTGATGGTCCTGACAACCTCAGACAGGCCTGTCTAGCTTGACAACCACACAAGGTGTCCTGATTATAAAAATTCCTAACTGAGCAGGTTATAATGGGAAGTCACGTCCTAAGTCCTGGATGATAGATTAATCTTCACCTTCAATTGTCTTTGTGCTTGGAGGGTAACATACTTAAAATGTTACAGTGATCTTTTCTCCAGCCCTCTGGAGATAAACACCCTGTTAGTAGGACAGAACAACCCCAGCATTCCTAATTGTTATCTTTTATCTGCATATGTCTATAAACCATGTATGTCATGTATTAACTATCCTGCACCCACCAATGTGAAAGGAATGTGTATCTTTTCATTTTACTTTGTATATAATCTAGAGATTTTCTTGCTTTACTTTCTCTTCTCCTTTTTTCTACCACCAACAGATTTCATGTAATTTTCCTTACATTTTCTCCTTCAAAACTAATGCATAAAATAAACTGCAGAACTACTATTCCCGAGATCATTTTCTCAACACTTTGAGATTTTGCTTTCAGGTCTGGCCTTTAACCTTTGGCTCAAATAAACTCTTTAAGCATTTCTTTGGATTTGGAATTTCTTTCCTTGACAGTAACTATTCTCAAAGAGAGCAGTTCAGTTTCCCTCATCTGACTCTTGGAGAACTTGTGGGAAAAAACCACTCACACTAGCTTATGTATCTTTGAGTGGGAAGATACTGTCCTAGAGAAACCGATTCAAGACCCTTCCTACTTTCACAGAAAGCCAAATATATAGAAAACTACATGTTATTTTGCAGGGGTGCAATTTTTCCAGGACATATGGAGGAATACTATTTTGAGATATCTCACAATATGTTTGTTTCTTTCCTAGTAATTTACTTTCATGCTCCTCATTCCTTTTCAATGTGGAGTTGCACCCAGTGCATCTAGAGAAAAATGTGACCAGGGAGAATGGGGGGTGGGGGAGAGAGAGAGAGACAGAGAGAGAGAATGGTGCCTTTCTACCATAAAGATGCCTAGCCTTTTTTTCTCTCCTAGCACTGGGGGAGCACTTAGAAAATATTTTCCCATAGTTTAGAAGAGGGGAAAAGACAAAGAAGGTAGAAATAACTGAAGTGAAGAAGATTTGGGGTTCTATTTACAGAAGCAGAAATGAAGGGGCCACATGGAAAAGAATAAAATGTGCCGTGGAATAGAGCCACCTGTGAAAGTGCTTTCACCCCAGAGGTTGTAGGAGAGTTGAGTCAGCATGTGGCCAACTGCCCAGCCTCAGGTACAGTGTGGACCACACACAGAGGTTGCCCCGTGTCTATACTAAGCTTTCTTTCCCCTGGCTTTGGGCGAGTTCATGTGCCCTGACATTGGTGAATGTACACTGCATCCTGGGCAAGGCTGTAGCGTGGCCTCCCTGCTTATCTACCCACTTACTTACCCAGTCCCATTCAATGCCCTGCTTCCTTTCTCCCCTGAGTGCGTGGTCCTCCCTTCTACCACATGGCCGTCCCCACTGTCCCGAACACTCCTCTCACCCTCTCCACTTGTCCCCAACACTACCACAGCACACGATTAAACTATGCTCGTCCTTCAGACCTCAGCTGAAGTAGCACACCATTGGGGAAGCTCTTTTTGAACTCTGAAGAGCAGTTAGATTAAGTATATGCATACTTGAGCTGTCAGTATGCTCAAGTAAAATGTATATCCCAGATTGTAATTGTGCAGAAGTCAGTATTGGTGTAATTATCTGATTAATGTCCTTCTGTTCTATTGGCTGTAAGCACACTGAGGACAGGGATCATGTCTTCCTGACAACTGTTATATCATCAACACTTCTCATAATGTGTGGCAAATAGTAGGTGCCCAACAAATATTTTGTGAATAAGTCTATGAGTCCTCATTTAATAATACCATCTCTGACATTGATTTTACATACATGCAAACTTGCACCTAAATATATAAACTAAAGAGGTCCATATGTATTAAATAAATGAATTTATAAATGACTTATTTAAGATATTGTGTGGTACAGTGAATGAACATCAATATTCCAGCCAGCCAGTTTAGGACTAACTGCATTTCTTCAACTAATTAACTAACTGAGTTTGAGCAAGTTACCTGACCTCTCTGAGCTTCAGTTTCCTCATATGAGGAAAAGGATAAGAATTTTGAACTGTGTTGTCAAATTTAAATGAGATAATGTATAATGACTTCCTAGTGCAGTGCTTAGCATGCAGTAATGATTGAACGTGAATGCCAGCCATGTGTTAAATCCAGATATAGAGCTCGGCTCAGTTGCATTCTACATAAAAACAGTTCTGGATACATAATAAGAGTTTAATGAATAGTGTAGGATAAACAAATGAATCAATTCATTTAGAACGGCTTGAAAATTGTATTGTGAACATTTTATCATTCCAGTATGCTAGAACAGTTTAGAATTCTGCCACTAGGTGTCGATAAATATACATTTTAAAAAACAAGGCCTAGTATTCTTGGATTCTAATTTAGATGTTAAATTTTCTTGTGTAAGTAATATTAGGGCAGTACACCTACTTATAACCAAAATGGTATGCTCAGTCACTTATTCAAAAGTTTCCAACTATCTTGAACTATATCAAATTAGTCAAATTTTTACACTGTTCCTTTTTCTCTTTCCTTTCTCCTTCCTTCCTTTCTCCCTCTCTCTTTTCTTCCTTCCCTTCCTCCTTCTCTCCCTTTGCTCTTTCTTTCTTAACAGAGAACAAAGAACAAGGCCTTTACTGTAACTCTCAAGATAACCTTATAAGGTATGCACATACATAAACCAAGACACTAAGACTCCTATTGGAAAGGTGAACTTTCCGCTAGAGCTTAACTGCCTTCACCTTGCAGCAACCCAAGGAACTGCTTAATGGCCATTTCATCTCTTTCACAGTGGTTCAACTTTCTTGACTTTTCCCTGAGTTCATCCATAATTCAGATTTCTCCTATTTAATCACTAGTATTTTGTTTTAAATGAACTACTTACTCTCTTCTGAGTGCCAGCCTGCTGATGTGACCATCCCTCCCTGGCCACATATTTGCATTCACAGACAGAGGAAGGACAGCTCATACGGTCAGGGGTACTTCATGTAGCACATCAGTCTCGGCTCAGGTTTTAATATACCATCCTTTTGATGGCTTACTAATTACACAAGCTGTGCTAGTTTGTGAAAACTGGTGCCCCACAGCGCCATATTTAGCACCGCCCTTGATCCCAGACACTGGAGCCTCTGGCCTGGCTTGTGCTGCCAGCTATAGCTGTCACTGTAAGGGAGACAAGGGTGCATGGTGCATGGTCATCTGTTACCTACATTAACCATTTTTCTAGACCTTCCTACAGGTATTCACAGCTCTGAATTTTTCTACCAAAACTGCCCTGAGATTGCTTCTGAGACTTGCATATGCCCTCTCCATGAACCAATTCTACTGAGAGCACCCAGGGCCAAGAGAGGGCAGGAGACAACTTACAATGTGGATCAGAGCCAGGTGTGGAATGAAAAAGGACAGAGCATGGGTCAGTGGTCCCCACCTGATCTCTTAGCTCTGTGCCCCAAAATACAGAAGCAGGCCTGAATATCCTTGCATACTTTACACTCTACTGTTTTACATATTAAATTATACTAAGATTCATAGAAAAGTTTCCCAAGGTTTCCCCCCAGGAAGTCTTCTGCCTCTGTGGAGTCACAGCTACTGAACATATGGAGTGCCTAGAGCCAGTCAGGCGTAAACTTGAGTCCCAATCTACCCTTGTCAAATCCATGCTATCCGTGGAACTTTGACAAGATCCTTAAAGGTTCTCAGCTTCAGTTTTTCCAACCAAAAAAATGGATATGGGGGTAGTTAACAAGGTGATGTATTTGCTACAGAATCTTGAGTGACGCTGCCTGCTGCCCTGGCATGGACTGCTAGGGCCTGAGGCTGAGGAGAAAGAGGTGTCATGTATTTCACACTCAAAGGACAGAGCAGTTGATGCACATTGGGGCCAAACCCTCTCTGCTACCCCCATCATCACCCCAACCCTCTCCCTCAGTCATCGTCACAGAATCCTGGCCAGAGTATGAGAGAAACTTGAGAAATGCAAGAAGATATAAAATATAGCAATCGAAAAATGCATCCACAGAAGAAAAGCAGTAGGAGAAACACTGGTAATGAAATATGGAAAATAACAGACCTGGTATTCTTAATGAGTCATAAAGTGAGTGGCTGCGATAGGCAAAGTTTACATTTAAAACATAATTATTTGCAGGCTATGATACCCATAACGTAAGCTTTCCTGGTTCATCATGCTGGGCACATGCACTAAGAGCAATGAGGTCCAGTTTTTAACCTCCAAGGGAAGGTGAAGAGATCATCAACCAAATGGGGAACGCCATGTAAAAAGATTGAACAAGCAGGGTTCAATCAGGGAGGAGAAAAGAAGTATAGAAACAACTCACTTTTTTTCTTCAAGTTTGAAAGTATGGTTTTTCCTTGTTGCCCATTCATTTAAAAAGACAACATCGTAAGAGGAATTAAATTTCCAGAGTAGTGGTAGGATTTGGGCCAAGAATATGTAACTGTTAACCAGAAGTATGCTCTGAACATCTAAAAGAACCTTTACCACCCTTCTGGTGCTTTCCTTGAAACCATAAATTAAACAACATAATAAGCAAGTTACGTAAATTAGGAAGGTTTACGTAACCTTCCTGATCGGAATGTTTAAATGAAGCAAGACTGCCAGTTCTAGTGGGAATGCTCCAGCTTTGTGTTCAAATCCTGGTTCTTCCTATTAGCCAAGTACTTTCGAGTGAGTCACTCAGACATTCTGGGCCTCGGTTCATTCTTGGAAGAACGTCTGGTAGACGTGCTGAGAGTGTTAAAAGTGATTTCAGATGCAAAGGACCAAAAGTGCGTCTTGCAGAGATGAAATGTTCCATCGATGCCAATTATTTTTGCCCTGGGAGCTTTGAATTTCTGCACTACGAATAAAATGCAGACAATCTCAATCCATTCAGAGAATCAATAATATCTGAAATGTTAATACCTATTCATATTTAAGGAGATCAAATTGCTACTTCTCAGACTTTTAAAAATTGCCATAATTTTACTTACATATTGAAAAACAGGGGCCTAGAAAAGTCAACTTATTTATTTAGCACAATAGTGAAGATTAAAAATCAAATCTCATTCTATCCTGTTAGGCAAAGGTAGGCTCTTCTTTTCATTTGATTAATAAATAATTAAAGAGAATAAAAATCACTTCGTCATAAATATCTTATTAAATTGATAAAATAGTTACTTTTTATTTAACCCAGAAGTCAATAACTAAGCTTCCTGTTTATCTGGTAGAAGGTGGTATTGCCACACCATGATTCGCTTTGGCAGCTGTGGCACCAGTCTCCAGTTGGTGAGATCATAGGTGTTCATGACTACTTACTCCCTCTCTGGAGAATTTCTTTAAGTCAGTACTGCCTTGTTTGAGAGGTTACATCTACCGCACCCAACCCTTCTATAACCCACAGCTGCTGACGGACCAGCCAGGGATAAAAACGGCGGTGCGTTTGCCTCAGCATGTAACCCACTGTGAGATACAATTTATCTCCAGAGATTCCCCTGGGATCAGACCGAAGTGTCTCCAGCTGAGACTTCATCCTTGCTTAGTTCCTCCTTCTGCCCTCATTTTTCCGCTGGGAGGCTGTCTCAATCAAATAGTTCCACTTCAATCCCTGTCTACAGTTCTGTTCCTAAGAATCCTGATCTAAGACACTGAAGGAAGGACATTATTAATTTTAGTTCTGAAAAAAATCCTAAAGGAATAAAAATTAGGATTCAATTATAATACAAAAGGGAAAGCATTTAAAACTTAGAGTTTTCAGACACTTTAAAATCTTTTTGTCACCTGAAATTAGGCAAATTGAAAATGATTGTGAATGGAATCTTATAATGTTGAATGCATTCCCATTTCATTTACCACAGGTCAATAATGGCATAGAAGGGAAGTTTGCTGTAAAAATAGCCCATTTATTTTCTGTGTTATTGTAGTTTAGGAAAAAAACACTATGTTTATCTCCCCCTCTTCAACCACCAAGCTTTAAGGCACATGCTGCCCAAGTTTGTGGAGGGCACTGGGGGCTTCAAGCCGTGAAGAGGCAAATAAAAGTAACAAATAATAGTTGTCCTCCTGTTGTATCCCATTTTATGGAGCTTTGGTGGTATACAGTGTATAGGATTTCAGAGCTCAAATATTCTCTCTCTCTCTCTTTTTTATGCTATTCAAAGTCTTTAAGAATATTTGAGATCAACCCAAAGAGACATGGGATTTCAAAACTAAAGAATTAGAGAACTAAGGAAGAGAAATTAAGGTCTAGCTTACTACAATGCATGATTTCCAGTTTCTATAGTGTTTTGCCACTAAGTGAAAAAATATTTTTAAATATGCAAGTAAACATTTAGAACAGCTCCTTGCTAAATAGTGACTTATTAACATACTATACTTATCTACTTTCTCTTGACCAAAGTATTTTGCTAATGCAACTAGTATTCTTATTGGATTTATCATCACATTTCTTTTCCAAATCCAGATGGATATCTGTATAAATAGGCTTTAGAAGTTACCGGCGACCATGGAAATCATGTCAAATAAGATTCTGCAACCCAGAACTCAGAAAGGTGTATAGGGCTGAACAACAGTTTTATCCCTCACTGGTTGCACGGAGTTTAATCAATACTGATGAAGGATAATTCAGGTGCTAGGAAGTATAGACAAAGGAAGACTGACCATACATTTGCATCTGCTCTTGAAAATAGCTGCATGCCTCTACAGCACTCTCAACCATGCTCAGATAACATAAACTGATAAAGGGGAAATCAGTAAGGGATGAGGTAAATTGGTTAACCTGCAAGCAGATTTTGCTGTTGGAGTATCTTCTCCCTTCTCTCGTTTTAGATAAGTAAGCCAACCAATATCTGCTATAAGACATTGGGGGGTCAAAGAAATTTGTTGAAGCTGAGATGAACAAGTTACTTCTCTTTTTCACTTCTAGTCTGTTTCAGCAGTGAGGAGATAATATTTTAATTCCTTAATATAGAAAAAGGTTGTGGTAGAAGAAACTCTTTTGTAAACTAAATGATTTTTTATGATTTCTGGCTAAAATATTTTATCAGATGACTGTCTTCAGACTCCAGATTTCCACCAGCCAAAAATTGTTTATCTTCTTGGAGAATTTTGGCAGATTTTCTCTCTTTAGGAAATGAGTTAGAAAACATCAGCGAGACTTCAAAGCAATGGCTCAAAGTTATCTTCTGATTTATGAAATGATGATTTCCATCACTTATCAGAACAGGAAGTCCTTCCTGTGGAACTGCAATCCAAGTATGTAAATAGAATCGAGTAACTGCTGGTTATCATATTCATTGTAGGAAAAACCCTACCACAATGTCCATGCCAAAACAATAGGGGTTTTTAAAGCTGTGTGGGATACAGGAAAATGCTTGATGAATGTAAAATTTTGGAGAATGGGGAACACAACCTTGTTTTCCTTAATTTACGTTCAGTGTTAAAGTTTTCCAAATGAGGGCATTAGCTACCACTCTAAAACGTCTGCTGATCCCCACCGCACCCCACCCGCTCCGCATTGTTCAGTTCTCCTCTCTCCCAATGACTGAGAGTCAAGAACTTCGACTCTCATTCGGATGGGCCTCTGTCTTGTTTATCTGAGCTTGAGAAAGTTACAGAGCCCCTGTGGAATCATGGGCTAGGAAACTTCATAATAATAATAAAATAAAAATAATTTAAAAAGCCTAGATGCGGCCATAACCCTATCAAGTGACTAAAATTCTCTCTTCATCTCTAGCCCATAATATTTTTCCTAATCTCCACAAAACCCAATCTCCATGTCACTGAATTATTTGCTAAGACCATTTTCTGTAAATGGATTATTTCTTCCTCTCTATATACTACATTTTCAGTCATGTGTTCCTCTGGATAAATTCTGATCACTTGTGTTGAATTTGGAAAGCCCCGTACTAACTAATCTTGGCAAACCATGCCTTAAAACAGGGCATTTTTAACAAAACTTATTTTGTGGATTTTTGAATGTTTATTTCAAATATTTTGAATGACTTTATTTACAGATTGCAGTTAAATGGGATCTTGTATGTAAAAACATTAATGTAATATTTGATTTATATAAAACTCATAATTTAAAAAGTGGCCATTATTATGTTTGGCACTGCTACCCATAGTTTACATTTGTGAAACTGTTGTATTTTATGCTATTGTATTACATATTATCTCATTTACTCTTGTGAAGTAGGTACCAGTAGGACTCCTTTACTGTTGAAAAAATTAAGTGGTTACCTAAGTTTCTCAGACAATGTCACACAAGATAAAAGCAGCAAATCTCACATTTGAATTCAGCTTTTCTGATTTCCAAATCTGGTGACATTTTACCATACAATTTTCCTCTGTGGCAACCTGTTTGGATTTTTCTGTGCACTTATTATATCATAATACCCCATTTTCTTTTTCACATCTATGAGTTCATCATAGCCTAAATATGGAACCAATCTCCTTTTAGCCTAGGGAGCTTTGAGGAACCTCGGTTAGGAACTGATGTGTTGGGGACTTCATGTGTTGTTGTCGAAACCATACTGTGGTGTCCCTGTAGGGAGAAGACATTAGAACTCACACACAGACATTAGGTTATGCATGCAGAAGGAAGACCACACAAATACACAGCAAGCCGAGGAGGGAGGCCTTAAAGAAATCAACACTACCAACACCTTGATCTCAGACTTCTGGACTTTATAACTGAGAAAATAAATTTCTGTTGTTTAAGTCACCCAGTCTGTGACCTTTTGTTTTGGAAGCCCTAGCAAACTAAGGCACTGTGTTCTTGAGGAGAAGTCCTAACTTGAACTCACAGGTTTTCTGGGTTGTTCTTCCTGCTGACTGTCTTCCTAGGCCTGTCTGCCTAGACGGATCCCAGAGGCTCCCTAGCTTCACATGCGCAGTGGTTTTTCCCACTGGCTTTATTCTGACTGGCTAGACCTTTCGAATGTGAAAACCCTAGAGATGTGAAATCAACTCTGACAATAGCCAGCCCTGATTTTTACTCTACTGCTGTCTTCAGAGGTGGTGGTCGGTTTGCCAGCCCTTTGGTGAGAGATGTATACAGTGCCCCATTGGTCACCATTTGTAATGCCAGCCTCCCTGAACTCCTCCTGAATTCTGAAAAAGCTCTACTATTTTTCATCTCTAGATTGATTCAGTACATGCTCCCCTTGGATTTGATTGCTGTCTACTGCCACCTTCCCTTTTCCTGGCCAACCCTATCAATCCTTCAATTCTCTACTTAGAAATAACTTCTTTGAGAAGCTTTTCCTGACTGCACAAGAGTGAATTAGCTCCTTTACATGGGCTTCCATACTACTCAGCATTTACATTTTATTATATTATACTTCAGTGGCTCTCAAACTAGAGTACACATCAGAGTCAAACATAGGGCTTGTTACAAGAAAGATGACTGGGCCCTCGCAGGTGTGGCTCATTTGGTTGGAGCCACACCTGTTTCCATAAACGTGAAAGGTTGAGGGTTTGATTTCCGATCAGGCCACATGGTTGGCTCCCAGTCAGAGGCAAACCTATCGATGTTTCCTAATTCTCCCTCTTTCCCTCCCTTACCCTCTCTCTAAAATCAATAAGCATGTCCTCAGGTGAGGATAAATAACATAACATAACATAACATAACATAACATAACATAACATAACATAACACAAAGACTGCTGAACCCCAACCCATAGTTTCTGATTCGGTACATTTGGGATGGGCTCAATAATTTGCATTTTTAACAAGTTCCCTGGTAAAACAGATACTGTTTGTACTGAGACCACCCTTTGAGAACAATTTCTGTAGATAAATAGTCTATTTTCTTCCACTGACCTCTGCCACTTTACCATAAGAACTTGTCTACTCTTTAAAGGTAAGGACTTTGTCTTTCAAGTAACTGTGTCCCCAAGACTACGCAGAGTGCCAGGAGCATGATACTCAACAAATAATTGTTTAATACACTTTTTAAAATATAAATATGCTCAAGAATATTCTGTCATACCCAAGATAATTTAAAATACATAAACAAGAGAATCAGTATTCATTTAGAAAGGGTTAAGTGTCTAAAACCATAATATTGTTTATATTGCTTGATATATACACAAAACTGGTTTAGTGAAACTTTGGCTAGGGTCATTTTGCCTCAAAGAAATGTTGTAGAATGCAAAATAAGATGCGAAAATGAAGCATTAGGAAAACTGGTCATTAGCTAATGAATGCAGAAGGGAGCCAGGAAACAAACACAGAACAGAGGAGACTCCAAGACCCATGACGCCTCTGCTGGTAAAACTTCAGATCCCAAATCAGAGTCCAGAAGACAATAAGTAAAAGCCTAAGGTGTGCACTTGCTCAAGCTCTGGCAGTCTCAGTCTGAAAGCATTGCATGCAGAAGCTGAAACAGCTATGCTCCCTTCAGCCTCAGTTGCTTTGCAACAGTGATTTTACTGAAGCTCTAATGCACCCTGAAGTCTCCATGCCTCCCTCCCAACCTCCAGTTCATGGTCCCATCAACCCATTATAGCAGGAGCATCACCAGGAGGGACCCAGTGGATACACATCATGGACTCAGCTGCAGCTACATAAATATCAACTCTCTGGGACTGCTGAGAAAGAAAGAAGGAGTGGTGGTTATTCAGCAGCTCCCCAGCCCTCTTCCCAACATTTTTCTTTGACTTTCATGAAATGGTAAGACAGTCAAGTAGAGGGCCCGATTTTGCTGACTAGCTCACTCACCATAAAGTGGTTGAGATATAAATCTCTATGGACTCAGAAGAGCAAAGCAACATCACATCTTGAAGATCTGAGAGGGGTTAGAAATGTTCTAATTTGTGACCTGGTTGAGTTAATCCTTAGCTATGCAGGAAAAGGTGACAGTCAGGTTCATGTTTCCAGCAAAATGCTGTTTCTGAATGCTGGTTCTCAGTGTCTGAAAATCTAATCCAACCTTCATGCTGGTATCAGAGTGCTATCAGTCTAACGTTCACACTTGCCTCTTCAAAATTATTCAGTGTTATCCTTTGCCTATAGCTAGGGTAAACATAGGACTCAGTTCAACAGGAACATTCCTGGTTTACACTTTCATTAGGGTAATTAATAATAGCCTTTTTCTCTCAAAAGCATCCTGGGTTAAACTATAGATGATTACCCTATGAATAGCTTGACATATGAGGCACTTTATGATCTGGTTCCACCTCAGAGTCTGGTTTCATTTCATGCCATTTTTATCCCCCGCCACAAGCCACGTCTAATTAATTGTTTTCTCTGAATATTTTCCCTCAGTGACTTTACTCTTGCAGTTCCCTCTGCCTCGATTGTCCTCTCCATCCCCACTCAACTGAACCTTGCCTTTACCAAACACCTACCTATCCCCAGGGCTTAGTTCAAAGGCTTCACAATGTCGTCTCTTACTTAAGTTTTCCTGGGTAATGGGGCCCTAATGCACAGCAAACATGCTCATTAAAACACTTGATATCTTATTTTGTAAATGTCTCCACATGAATCTGTACCCCAGTAACAAGTAATTCTCAAGGGTAGCAGTTATGTCTTTTTGCCTTTACATGATATCTCAATGTTGAACGAGTGAATTGAATATAAAGAATAGACCTGAAAAGACTGAAGGTAAGTCAGAAATAATTTGGAAGGAATGTCCACTCTGAGCATTCTCCAAATCACCCTTTTAGTCCAAGTGCCTAAACCAGGTTGTCCAACTCATTTTCACCAGAGGCCACATCAGCTTTGAGGTTGCCTTCAAAGGGCCAAATGTCACTTTAGGACTGTATAAATGTAACTACTCCTTAATGGTTAAGCGAGAGCTCAGCACTGCTGCTGGGTAGAAACAAGGTGCCGGTCGGATAAAACAAGGTGGAGGGCCGGATTCAGCCTGTAGGCCTTGTGTTTGCCACCCGTGGCCTAAACCAACATGGAGCAACACAGGCATGGGAGGCCTTTGTTTGGAATCATCGTCATATCTACATTTCTTTGGGGACATGCATATCCTTCCTAATTGGGGACCATTCTGTTATCACTTCCTTGCATGATCTTTGTAACTCACGGTCTTTCTTTCTGCCTAAGTCAAACTTAACCTTACTAGGAGTTACAACTCCTGGTAACAGTACTTTGGTACACATAGCTTTTACTTCCTCCTAGAAATAACTGAAGGAAAAATGGCTTCCAAGCATTGGGGAGGACTCTCTGAGCAGTCTTGCCCTCCAGGTTGGATGAACTGTGTTCGCTTTGGGCTGTGAGTATACTGTGTGGTGACAGCATAACTGGTGACCCCAAGTCCAATTTGTGAACATACCATATGACCCCTGATACTGCTGGGAAATAATAGTTAAAGAAAGATCAAATGCTAAGAGGCTAGTGCTAAAATGGATTTATTTGCAGTATTTGATTTCTCTTCCAGGTTCTTTAGTTCGAAGTGAATTCTGTAAAATCTAACATGGGATGAAAGGTTGGCAATCAACATGAATGAATATCTTACATTTCTTAGCCTTTAGCACGTGGAATGCCTACACCTTGTATATTTATGTCAGAAAATACTTTAATGGTTTCCCATGTCCCCCAATTACCTTTTGATAATGATGATTGCATATAAAGCCAACTTTTCAGAAAGCCTGGGATGATTTTAATGAAGGGGATTTAGCTCCAAAGGTTAATGGGGTTGTCCATTGTGCATGAAAGAATGCCTTTCGATGGTGACAAAGTGATACTCAACAGCTTTCAAGCCCCCTCATCCATCATCAGTTTGGATTATATTTTGCTTTCGATGTGAAGTTGGAAAAGAGCCCTCTGCAGAGCATCATGACTTCCTTCCCTGTGCCGGCCCCAGCGGCGCAGGTCAGCCAGCATCTGGGCACTGCCACTGTGAGGTTTGGGAAATGCCTGTGCAGATGCCTCTTTTCAGGGGTGATGTGATGGACAGCACATGTGCTCATTAGAAGGATGCACTCTGGCTTCACGGGCACTGGTCACAGTGTGATGATGGGTCTTATAAAATATTCAAACATGTATCTTATTAGTTTAATCAAAGGAAACATAGCACTGACATTTTAGTAAGTAAATGAAGGAGCAAAACAGGACCTTGCCAAGGACATTAGTACTCATACCCAAATGAAAAACAGATTGATTAACAGAAGGCCTTTCCACGACAAATATATGTCATTATGCGTCAAGACAGACTACAGTTGTCCTAGTTTTAAGGACTGCATGGAAAGACAAAAAGATGTGCTGGCCAAAATAAAAAGTAAAAATAGTTAAGTGACTTCATAGCATTTTTCCAGTTTTGGGCCTTGTGTTTGAAATTGGCATTTAAAAGCATTCCTTTGTAGGTCTGTCAGTAGTAACCAACGAATCATCCTCACTTAAAAATTATAGAGACTTTCAAAATGCATGAAAGGGTCAACTGTAAATAAGACCCCTTAAGCATGCAGCTGTGATGAAGGCTCTTAATGGTGCTTCTTTACACTTTTGCTTTCTGTTCACTTATTCTGGGCATGTTTTAAAAGGGAAAAGAGACCTTACTCCAGAGCTCAATATCTTTTGGATTTGTAAAATTCATAATTATGTGGCTAACACCCAGCCATACCTCCTTGTGAATTGTTTACACCTTATAATATAATGGATCTTCACATAATTAGTGATTTTGAATGCCAATAAAAAAGAATATTTAACTGGTATTTATGGATTCCTTTGACTTGCTAAAATAAAATGCTTTACTTATATATTGCTTCAAAATTGTGTGCATTTTTTGCCCTACCTAAGTTTTTTCTCATCTTTTTTATATATGGTCTTCCAATATTTTCCCTTAGTATAAAGGTCATAAAGATAAGCTCTGTTTTATTAAAAACACATGGGATATTGAGATTTTGTTGTATTATTCTGAAGTCTGTTACTATACTCTCCAGTATTCACTTTTGAAAACATAATTAGGTTTATACTTACAATGTAATATAAATACAATTATTTTCTCATTTGGGAAATATGTTTTAGAGTAAACATTAATAATATATAATAGATCTTTTAATAGAAGCCAGAACACTTAAGGCAGTACAAATTCCAATTACATGTCTAATTTTTTTAATCTTCATATTTTTTCTCAGATTAGCCATCTTTCCATTTTTCTTTATTGCATAGCTTTAAAAATGTTGACATCTATTTGTTTTTGGAAGTATTGTTAAAATAAAATCTTTATTTTCCCTGCAGCATTTACCTTGTTCTAGTTAAAAGTTTCATGTAGATGGTTGTTTTAAAATTGTTGTTTTAATTTGTAGGTTTCACTGGAACCTGTATATGACACTTTAGAAATATCAGTTGTCCTTGCACAAAATTACACTCCAACTGAAATATTTCTCCAAACTTGCCCTTATTTCAACTTTGGAATCTCATGTCATTAAAATTTTTGATGTCCTACAAGGTCCTCAAAATCTTCTATGAAGGTACTTTTCTTTATCTGTTACTAATCTACTACATTAGGCATATAATTCTACTCTTTTTCTCATTTTTAAGCTTTTCATATTAACATTGCACAAATCATCTGCTCACCAGTAAATCAATTGCAAAATTTTTTAAAAGGCCAAGGGACATGTGACAGGCAAATATTAAGCCTATTAAGGTGAAACTGTGAAGCCTAGATTTAAACAGACTGACTCCATGCACAGTGGGCTCCACAAAGCTCAAGGAGGTCACGCCGAGAGTCTCCAAGGAGGCGCTGATCTGTCAGATTAAAGGGTGACAGTCCGGGACACAATAGACGTGTTCCGTGGCCTGCTGAGAGCCTTCCACATGGTTCTGTGCAGAGGCACCATGACACACAGAGACATGCAAACACACATACACCTCGTAATGAATACTTTTTAAAAAAGCTGTTATATTTTCAATTTAATCTAAACAGAGGAAAAAAAAAGAGAATCTATACTCATTCTTAGATCTGCAAGTTTGGAAGATGGGGGAGGAATGTTTGGGGGAGTTGGGTAGGTTTTGGCCTGAGTTGAGTATACACAGAGGGAGAATTATAACAAAATTGGAAAACATTGTATCCGTGAGGTGAAAAGAAAGCTGGAGATGCCAGAGGTACCCATGACAAACCTGGCCCACTTCACAGTTTCGCCAAAAACACAGGAAACTCTGCTATTCTGTTAGCAGAGGTGTTAGACCTCAGTTCTTGAATTCAGTAAATAAAAAATTCAGAGCTAAGTAGTCTAGCACAAGAAGTTTATTTAGTCTTTTAGAAAGAAAGTCATAGAGGCAGAAGAAGTGAGCCAGCTGGGCTGTGTGGACTCAGGAAACAAGTTACAGAGGCAAAAGAAGGGTCCTTGGAGCTCAGGAGAAAGAAAGCAGAGGAAACTCACCTAGGGAAAGAGGGAAAGACATGGGCATCCTCTAAAGAGAGAGTGCAGAGGGAACAGATGGACAGGGAAAAAATTAGGAAGAGGGAGAGAGAGGGAAAGAGCGCATTGGGTCCTTTGTGTGAAGGGGTTTTGTTGTTGTTGTTGTTGTTGTTGTTGTTGTTGTTTAATTCATTTTCTAAAGACGGAAATTTTAGGGGAGGTCTCAGGGGAGGATCTCAATAAAATATTCATCGGCTTTCCAGGGTGTCCTTTCAGGGTCATGATCTCTACTGATCGTTTGGCACTAGGGCAGGGGGTTATTGGCCATGGCATCTGGTCCTCTAGCCGACTATGGCATCACTTCATCTGGTTTTGCTGCTTTTCTGGGCCTGGAGCTGAAACACAACTGAGGGCTGGATGTTATCTCTAGTTTGACCAAAACTCTATCTCTGCGGTCAACAGACCCCAGGTTTTGTTTTCCTGAGATTATTTGATACCAACCAAAATCTCATTGCCTTGGGGCCTTAGTGCTTAAAGGCCTGGTAGTTGTGCAAGGGCTAAGGAGGCAGGTCGGTCCAGGTGCTGGACCCGGCCAGTTTGGATCGGCTCTTTGTCTCAGTTTCCCCATTCCACTTACCAAGGAACTTTCCTGCCTTCTTACACTATCCTATGTCAATTCTAGGAAAATATCTACTTCATTACAGGAGAAGCTTTTGTCCTATTTTAATTTTGTTTGGTTTATTGGCATTTATAGTTATGAGTGGTAACACCCAGTGATTTCAAGTATTTCACAATTAACATTAATACAATCATCTATTTGTTAGTAAGCATGTATTTTTTTACAACCACTATCATAGTTCACTCAGTATTTCTTTATCTTAACACATCTTTATCTCTTTAGGCATCTAGTAAACACCCTTTCTCTTTTCTGGCCACCACACCCATGGAGATGTAGCTAAATGAAGATTTGAATATTTATCCCCTTACAAGTGTCTCAGTATACACAGAAAATAAAATGTATACCATGCCGGTTAAAGACTAACTGAATGCTAAGTAGAAAGGTGAAGATACAAAAGGAGTAGAGGACATTTTCAGTTTAATTTATTTTACTTTATTGTTGCCTTGAAGAAATTTAAGTACAAAAACATAGAAAGAACTGGAAATTAACATGAGTCTATAATAATAATAATAATTATTATTATTATTATGTATTATTTTTTAAGCAGACAAGCAAAAATCTACTGAATTGCTCAGGTGACCAAGTTAGGAGTAAAAACACCTGGCACAAGGAAGTGGGAAAACAAAATGCAGGTCTTGAATAGAAAAATTACAATGGGTTAATTTCTGCTGGGGTTTAACATGTTATGCCCCAGCAAACAAATAAGAATCACACTGGGTCTCAATTTATCTGATTCCTTTAATTTACTAAGACTGCATATTAAACTAAATTGTTAGCAGCTGGTTGTCTACAAAAAACCCAGCTAAACTCCTGGGAGCTATTGTATAGCTGCCTTCTTAAAACCTGTCTCAGTGTACACCAAATTGATGTTGGAAAGAAAAATATAACTCTTCCCAAAGTGCCTTATTTCAGTTTAATTTTAGCCATTCACATTCACCTTCAGAAATTCAGGGGACGCTTCCCGTGACCACTGTATGCTGTACTGCTTAAGGTAAGAAATTTTCTCCCCAAACTTCTTTGTGATCCCTTTGCTCTGGTAGAATTGTTTGTGAATTCCTGGGCTAATATCTGCTATATACGTGGCCATTCTTCCTCACAGAAGATAAGTAAGAGCAAACCACTTCTGCAATCCCAGGCTTGGATCTTAAACCTTTTTTTCTTCTTGAAGACTTCCAGTTTTCTCAATATGTCCATGATCCAAATTCCCTGTTAGCATATGTTTAAATGTCACCCTGATGGCTTGCAAATAAAGTAAAAAGGATTTTTCTTAAAATAAGCCAACAGCTCTGGCTAGGTAGCTTAGTTGATTAGAGTGTCCTCCTGACATATCAAGGCTATGGGTTACACCCAAGGTCAGGGCACATGTAAAAATCAACCAATGAATGCATATATAAATGGAACAACAAATTGATGTTTCTCTCTCTAAAATCAATAATTAAAATAAAAAACAAACAACAAATGAGATCACAGTCCAAGCTTGAGTAGTAAATATTGACAAAATTCTACAACCTGAAACATATTTTAAGAATCAGACAAAGATTTGTTCCTCTTTTTCTTTTCTTTTTCTTTCCCTTTCTTTTCTTTTTTCTCTTCTTTTCTCTTTTTTCTTTTCTGGAAGAGGTCTCTCTTCCTGTTGGTAAATTTGCTTTCTGTTATAAAATTTTGGTTCAGCTTGGTTCTACCTCCTTTGTGCTCAGTTCAATAGATGGGTGATGGAAAATCAAAGTTTAGGGCATGACTTTTCCCATTTGGCAATTTTCATTTCCTGATAATATTGGATAATTAACAAATTGTATGTTGTAATCCTTTGTCACTTCAAGTGCATTTGGGAAAAATACTCCTTGTGCCCATTGAATAATGGCTCAAATGAAAAAGCATGCTCAAAAGAATGCTTTATCTCCACACATTAAACATACTGAATATTTATGATTTTAATTGCTACACACCATGTGCATACTCATTTGTACAATTACATACATCTTTAAAGGGCAAGAGGAAAGGATGGCTTTATGACTTTGTAATTCATGAGCAAGTTGTTGAAAATTTCTACTTAACTAAAGATGAAAGTCTATTTAAAATTCTTGGGAAAAAACACCTAGTATTTATTCTTCATGTGGTAACTGGCATTTTTGTGTGTTTGTGAAATATTAATAACCACATACCATCGTACATTTCTTTTGGATAAAAAAGGGAATATTAATTATTCCTTAGACTTATCTGCCTTTTAATTAAGTGGATAACTTGAAACTGGGGGATATGGGTCTAAGTTTGTTGTTTACGAAAAGCACAGGCTAATGCAACGTGTGTGAGGAATTAAGGGAAAAATGCCAAACACGCTGTGACATGCAAAACGTATTTGGCTGTTTGTTTTAACTATGCTGCTTTCATTCTCCAGTCTACCTCCTCCTAGACCAAGTGTTTTTGTGAGTGAAGCTAAAAATAGCCAGCCAACCCTAACAACTAGCTTCTGATTGGCTTAGTGCAAAAGCTACTCAGCCAATAACAGCTTCTGGGAACAAAAGCAATTCTTTTGTGTGAGAGATGCTCAACCCACGTCAAAACAGCTTCAGGCTGTAGAAATGATTTTGGTTGAGATTTAACAAGGTAATAATGCATTTCAGCCCTCTGAAAGGTAGAACAAAGGGGGTAGTGAAATCTACAAAGCACATGGAGCTCTCAGGCTTTCATGGTATGAATCATCCTAGTTTCTGAGCTACACACATTTGCAAACCCAGAAAAACAAGCACGCTAAGATTTTTTCCTTTCTTTCTGCGATTTTACCTTGTTTTCCAAGCATTTTCTCTGACCAACGAAGTAACTATCAAAGACGTTACATTCTGACTATGCACAAGTTTGTTATTATTCTGATTTGCTAATGATCAGAAAGCAACTTGTCCAAGATTCCTGATTCTTTTAATTCTCACAAAGAGAAAGATTTATGTGTCTTAGATAGTAGGTTGTAAGGCTTCTGAAACTTTGGGCTTTGGCTTTTGGGAATCAAAAACAGCCCCTGTTCTCAAAGTAAAGGCAGTTCTTATTTAATGCCGTGATATCTCTAAAAGCAAAATAAATCGGGACCTGATTACAGTTGCAAAAAAGCATTGAGCTTTTTTTTTTTTTTTTTTTTTTTTTTTGCCATTGGTAGGTTTCGGCCACAGTAAAGGCATCAAGCCTCTAGGGGTCGCTGTTGCACAGCCAAGGAACCTCTTCAGTGTGTCTTTACTCTTAAAAGAAAGGAAAAAAGGCTTGGTAGGTGCCTTTCAGGTAGGACAAAAGGGAGCAGGAGGATCCAGTATTAGAAACTCTTAAGCAGGGTTTATGGTCAATCACTATAAGACAAAGCATCCCATAGCAACACAGATTATTTCACATGCCACTGAAATGCTGTGCAGGACAAGGTGCTGTTACTGTAACCACTGGAAATGTTACATAACGCATAGGAACTCATAAAGCCATTTTATGGCTTTAAATTTGCTTTATTGAACCGGTGATCATTCAAAGGTGATGTGACATTTCATAGGCTCCAGTATTTTAGGAAAGACACAAGGGCACACACTTTAACCTCTGTACAGGTTACCAAGTCTGGAACACTGTTGGCAAAGAAATACAGATAAATACATCATTTACATGTTTTCTTTTCAGAAGCTACACATTCAACACATTGTCTTGAATTTAGTTTTTATGATAAATGATTAGTAAAGGAAACCTTAAGCACCATTTTTGTTAGGACATAAAAGACCTAAGAAAATCAAACACCTCACTACAATAGAGTCACACTTTTATTATGTGATCAGGTGTAATCAAGGAGCAATATTTCTTTAACAGTTACCTGTTTAAGGAAATGTAGAGTCTGTCATAAAATATGGCATTTGCTAATTATTGGTCCCAACTGCATTTATGAGCCTGTAATAAAACTTTTGCCATAAAACATAGACTGAGTGGGGGGAAGGAGAATTAGTTAGAGTAGTATCATATTCACCTAACAAATAAACAGAATGGGAACAGCCTCCTTTTTTTTTCTTGCAATCAGTTTATAATAGTCTCCTTTGGTGAAAGAAAAAGAAAAAGAAAAATCCACCTAGGAATTAAATTACTAAACAACTAAATCTCCAGAGGATTGTGTATATGTAGGTTCCAATATGCAATGTTTAGAAAGAATGTGGGTTCTGTTCCCTTAAAGTACTTTTGTGAGTTTTACAGTCTTGATTTGATCATCTTGGCCCAGAGCCAATTAAAGGAATTCATCACCAACTGTGTATCTACAACCCAGGAGGGAGTGTCTAGGGTTAGTATAGAAGTCAGATGGGTGGTTGCAGTGAAGAGGCCTTGGGCTGTGGGAGCAATTGTGTGTTATCTCCCAGCGCCTGTCAGCTGCTGAATTGCTTAAGCCCCAGCCCTGACAGCTGCCCCTTTGCCATCCTCAGGGTGCATGGTAAGAGCAGAAAAAGTGGGATGAAGAAAAACAAAACAACAAAAAAACTCTTCTATCTTCTGGTTCAACTCTGAAGCTGGAATCAAAAGCATACAGGAAGCTACTGGCCTCACTTTCTTAAAGACCTTTAAAGTGTCCTTCACAGGAAATGAAGGTTGCTTTCTTTTCATAACTTGTTGTAATAGAAAGCCTAATATGAATGTCTGCATAAACTTCATGTTTTTAAAAAATATTATTGTCCCATTTTCTTCTTGTTTCTCTTCCATTTTGTCTCCAGGAGGTAACAGACTCTATACTTCAGGTTCATGTCTTTAAAGAGGAATGTAGTAAGGCAAGAAGCAGAAGGAGACTGTAAGGCTTTAGTTCCCAGGTCTACACAAATACTTTAGAAGAGGGTCTCATTGACTACGGACCACGAGTAGTGAGGCCATAACCTTAGTTCCCTAGATGAATGCTGGAGCAACGGGGATACTCCAGAGTTCAATATTCAGTACTATAAGCCCAGAGAAGTGAGGCAGATACAGTAAGAGGTTACCATGCCTAGGCTCCAGCCCTCCAAAATTCCCACTTGAGAATGTTAAACAAGCACAGAAACCTACTGCATCTCAAGGAAATCCCTTGGACGTTGAGAAAATCAGAAGTGACCATGTTAACCAGGATATGACAGCCTCTTCCCGGTGTTTGGGAAAATTTAATACCCCCAGTTTGTGGCACTATTTTAGGAAAGCTAGAGGAATCCTTGGCAATGTGGTGGAATTAAGTCTTAGTGTTAAAAATAGATTAAGAGAAGATTTCTGGCCAAGATGGGGGCATTGGTAGATACACTGTGCTTCCTCACACAGCCAAGATAAGGACAACAACAAATTTAGAAACTAAAAGCAACCAGACTGACTAGAAAATTGAACTGTATGAAAGTCTGACAACCAAGGAGTTAAAGAAAAAATGTTCATCCAGACTGGTAGGATGGGCAAAGACAGGCAGCCACTGAGGAGAGAACAGGAGACAAGGTGACAGCTGGCAGATAGGCAGCCCCACATTTGTGTGCAGATAAACCATGAGGAATAACTGGGGAGCAAGACAGACTGCACAACCCAGGGTTCCATCCAGCATGGGAAACTAAAGCCTCAGAACCTCTGGCAGTAAAAACCTGTGGGGGTTGCAGCAGCAGGAGAAAGTCCCAGCCTCACAGGAGAGTCCATTGGAAAGAACCATGGGGTCCTAGACATGCACAAGCCCAATCACTCAGTAATCAGTAACAGAAGGGCCCGATTTGCTTGTGGATAACAGGGGAAGTGACTGATAGTGGGGCAAGAGCTGAGCAAGCAACATTGTTCCCTCTCTGACCCCTTGCCCACACACAGTGCCAAAATTCAACAAAGTGGGTTGCCCCACACTGGCAAATACCTAAGGCTCCATTCCTTACAACATGACAGGCACGCTGAGACCAAAAAAATGGGCCAAATGAAAGAACAGATCAAAACTACAGAAAAAGAACTAAGTGATGAGGAGGTAGCCAACCTATCAAATGCAGAGTTCAAAACACTGGTTATCAGGATGCTCACAGAAATTGTTGAGTATGGTCACAAAACAGAGGAAGAAGTTCAGGCTATGCAAAGTGAAATAAAGAAAAATATATAGGGAACCAACAGTGAAGGGAAGAAAACCAGGACTCAAATCAATGATTTGGAACAGAAGGAAGAAGTAACTATTCAATCAGAGCAGAATGAAGAAACAAGAATTCAAAAAAATATGAGAGGCTGAGGAACCTCAGGGACAACTTTAAACGTTCCAATATCTGAATCATAGAGGTGCAAGAAGGAGAAGAGGAAGAGCAAGAAATTAAAAACTTAATTGAAAAATAATGAAGGAAAACTTCCCCAATCTGGTGAAGTAAATAGACTTCCAGGAAGTCCAGGAAGCTCAGGGAGTCCCAAAGAAGTTGGACCCAAGGAAGCACACACCAAGGCACATCATAATTACATTACCCAAGATGAAAGAGAAGGAGAGAATCTTAAAAGCAGCAAGAGAAAAGGAGACAGTTACCTACAAAGGAGTTCCCATAAGACTATCAGTGGATTTCTCCAAAGAAATCTTACAGGCAAGAAGGGGCTGGAAGGAAGTATTCAAAGTCATGAAAGGCAAGGACCTACATCCAAGATTACTCCATCCAGCAAAGCTGTCATTTAGAATGAAAAGGCAAATAAAGTGCTCCCCAAATAAGGTCAAGTTAAAGGAGTTCATCATCATCAAGCCCTTATTATGTGAAATGTTAAAGGGACTTAACTAAGAAAAAAAATGATTAAATATGAATGGTAAAATCACAACAAATTCACAACTATCAAAAACTTTACCTAAAAAAAAAAAGAAACAAAAACAAACTAAGCAAACAACTATTATTGGAACAGAATCACAGAAATGGGGTTATCAATGGGGAGAGCGAGGAAGAAGAATTGGAGAAAAGGCACAGGGAATAAGAAGCATAATTGGCAGGTGAAAAATAAGGGGAAGTTAAGAATAGTATAGGAAATGGATAAGCCAAAGAACTTATATGTAGGACCCATGGACATGAAGTAAGGGTGGGGGGAATGCTAGTAGAAAGGGGGTGTGCGAGGTGAAGAGGGATAAAGGGGAGGAAGAAATGGACAACAGTAATAGCATAATCAATAAAATATCCTTTTAAAAAGTAGATTAATTTAAGAAAAGTAATATAAAGCCACTTCTTGCATCTGAGATTTAAATAATACAAAATCCATACTTCATATTTTCCAACAGTTACATTATTCATTTCTTCATTTTATCCTTAGTGCAATCCTATAATGAAGTTAAGTATTTATCATTTAGCAATAACAACAAGCTATTTTCATTCTTATGATATTCTTCACATTATTCTCTGGGATTTGTTATTATTATAATTTCTATTTAATAAACATTTTAAAGGGTTTATAAACACTAAGTGGATGGATTTGACAAAGATCATTCCGGCTGTGTCTCGTATGCCAAAACAATTGATAATTGAGGTGCTCTCTTGGGTAATTTTATTTTCAAATCCTCTTTTTTTTCTGAATCACCTGTATCACTTGTGTTTTTAATGTTCATTTTGGCAATAGACCCACAGGCTCTGGAAAGAGCACTCATGTGGAAGTTAGATTAGGAGATTAATCATTACATAAGCACTTAGGATTTAGTCAGTTACAGGTGCCAGGGAGAAACTGGTCACAGCCAGGAAGCTAGGAGATGAAGGTCAAAGGATGTAAAAGACAAATACATGGCCATGTGCTGCACAAAGAGGTCACTGAGGCCATAAGCCTTGTAGTTCTACGATTAGTACAGTTACTTTTCTAAAATTAGTAGAATTACTCCTAAAAATTATGTAAGTAATTCTACCAAAAAAGTCTACAATATTGACATTATTTATAGATAAGGAATTTAGAATCTTGAGAAGCACAGCTAGTACTGAAAGCTGTAGATAATAAATTGGACATCCAGAGGGTACGCATGGGGCTACAAAGTTAACAGGAAATCTTGGTTAAATTAGCCTTGGTTAAGAATTCAAAGTTCACAAGGGGAATTAAGGAACTAATAATGGTTGAGGAGTCACTATTGAGGAAGGGATCAATTCTTAGGAACTGATCAAAGTGCAGATGGCTATGGATTCTCAGTCTTGGCTTGATCATGTTGGCCCAGAGCCAGTTAAAGGCATTCATCACCGACTATGTAACCACAACCCATAAGGGAATAACCAGAAGTTAGTTTAGAAATAGTGTGGGATTGTTGCCATTGGAAAGGCCCTGGTCTATGAGAGCTAAGTGCCTCATCTCCCTTTAGTCCACAGAGCAGAAACTATAAATGTGTGGCACTCATACTGTCATTCTTTCATTCATGTTTGTCAGCTGCCAGGCATCACCAGTAGATCAGAGCATCCTTTTGTGTGAAGCCCAGAAGTGGCCTGAGAATCCTTCTCAGGAGTGCCCAAGAAACTATAGCTAATCCACTGAAATTATAATTTTGGGTTTATATAAAGAAAATAAGTTAATATAACCTAGTGGAGAATGAGAACTATGGTTCTGTGGGGTATAGTAACCGTATTCCAGATTTCTCCAAAGGGGCTTGATTTATATCTCTTGTTGTAGCATAATTGCTAATAGCCCAAATCACTCTTATAAGTGTCGTACTATGGACTATAATTTATATGATCCTGTTACTTTGGAGACAAATAGGGAGGCATCTAAGCCCAACTTTTGACTAACCATGTAATCTTAAGGGTCTAAAACCTATTAGTCAAGTGAGTGAGGCAAACAGACCACTGAGTATTTGGTACCATGGGGATTGCGCTGGCTTCATGCACACCCATCATGCCTGTATGGACTCTGAGCCTCATTTTCCCATTTTAGAGAGACACACATATACGTTAAAAACTGAAATGGAGGCAGTGATATAAATGTTACTCAATGGGTTTTGTACCCTTCGGAACAGAAGCTCTGAGATGTGGTAAAGAATATTTTATCTAATATGTCTGAATAAATTTCAAGTGAGAGCACTATTAGGTTTGTTGATGCAGTCATTTCCTGAAAAAAGCAAAAGAATGGCTGTGAGTGATAGAGGAGCAAGCATGGGGGGACTTGTGCTGCCAGGTGCAGTGTCCTGGCCCCAGGAAGACATCACTAACTGATCATGGAGCTCCTTCCCTATCAGAACAGGTTCAACATCAGAATCCTCCTCCATAGGTGCTCCTGGAAGCCACACCCGTAAATGGTATTGATACTGGAACTGAAATCAATTTTCTGTCCATCCCTGGACTCATATGGGTCAGATACTATACCAGGAGGTAGAAATACAGATATGCCTAAGAAACTATCATTGCTCTGGAGAGGGTCCCTATGTATTGGAGAAAGCAAACACCTAACCATTCACTGCAGTGGCCAAAGGACTCAGGGATTCTTGTACAGCAGATACCAATCATCCCATTGTCTACTGTATTGGACCTATACAAAACAAGGCTGAAAGAATTATAGGTGAAACTCTAGAGCAGTCCAAGGAATGCTTGGAAGATATTTAAGTTGAAATTTGAAGCATAAATAGGAATAATCATACTAAAAAGGAGTAAGGGAGTTTAAAGCAGAAAAAGAAATGCATGCACAAAGCCATTGTTGGACAGGGTGAGTGGGAGTAAAATGGGGTGGGGCATAAGATTTGGGGGAGTGAGGGTGGCGTGCTGGGTCTGGAGGGTTTGATTTCAGTGGGGTGGTGTGAAACACAAATTAGAGCTATGTCTCCATTGAAAACAACCTGCTGGGAATGAAAACAGCCTCCCAATTAATTGAAAGTTCTGCCTACACATGAAACTGTTTTCGATGAAATCTTTTTTGAAAATTAAACAGTAAAGAATTTATTAAATCACTGCTTCTCCCCCACCCCGTTTAGGCTTAATGTACCCACAAATTCAGATTCCTTATTTTTCGTTCAGTCATTTGCTTTTCTCTTTAAACTCTCATCTGAAATAAAGAAAAAACAGTAATATCTTTCCTAACACATTAGTTAGGTTTTTATGTTTGTCTCTTCTGTTGTCTATCCTAAGGTCAGCCCTCTAGCTGTCATATCTGCATCTAAATCGAAAACATATACTTGCTGAGGACAAAGTGAAAAAATGCTATGGCATTTTAGCATGTAGGATATTTAGTTCATGACTTCTAACCCTCAAATACTATTGGAGATGAAACTTGTAAATGTCCCTACCCATAAACCCACAGACTCTCCAGATCAACCTTCAGAGTATTTTATTAAGCTCCCTTCTTTGGAATTATTCTGTAGTTGTGCCTGCCTTTCCTAGTAAAATTTGTTCAGTTTTGTGGACCTCCACTAACTTGAAGCTCTACTTGCCATAACGTGTAACTTAAACAGCTGTCTTTGGGTTCTAAGCTACCAATTCCTCTAGTCTACCACTAGAATTATCCAGTATTATCTTCTAGATTACCCAGAAAACCTTTTCATTTCCTTCCAATATCCCAAATTCCATCCCAAGTATCATGGGGTTTCCTCTCTGTTGCCAAAATATTGTGTCCTCATGAAATTTTAAAATATCTGTAGATCATTAATGTATTGAAATAATTGGGTATATACCTCTAAGAAATTATTATTCTGGGTTCATATTTTGAATCTAGGTTTCCTTGAGACAAAAAAAATGAATATATTTATACATGTGAGATAATTTGTAAATTTAGAGAGAGTTTTTCTCAAGGTAAGTACTAAAATAAATCAAGAGTATTTTGTTTTGTTTTCCATTTTTTAGGCAAAGTTTTTTTTTCTTTTTCTTTTCCAGCTATAGTTCTCCGATGGTTATAAGTGATATGAAAACCTCAAAATATTTTGGGTTTGGTTCAGATAAGCATCTGTAACTTTGAATGTTTTTCTAAACTCTTGAGTCCATAAATTAAAAATGTATGAGCAAATGGCTCATGCCAGATTTTTGCTCTCAGATACAATCAGAAACAGCAACAAAGCATGCAAATGACAAATGCAATATAAATTTTATCTGACCTACAGGCAATTTCAGGCTTATGAGCAGGTTCTTTTCCAAAAGTTTATTTTTAAGTTGCTTAGAAGCCAGAATCAGTTCCTAGTTGAAATAGTACTACACAGTGGTGAGGTACCTAGGCCAGCCCATCAAAGCCTGGCATGAAGATCTGAGGCTCCTAACTACCTTTTGAGTTGGAATAATTAATAATGTAGTTGTTTATTCAGCTCTACA
Source organism: Glossophaga mutica (assembly GCA_039655065.1). Classification (NCBI taxonomy): domain Eukaryota; kingdom Metazoa; phylum Chordata; class Mammalia; order Chiroptera; family Phyllostomidae; genus Glossophaga; species Glossophaga mutica. Next base: position 86,038,461 of record CM077304.1, read on the forward strand.
TATATTTGCTCATTTAGCAACAACTCAGAGGTAGACAGTGCTTTCGTTCAGAGTTCATGAGGACAAAGGGGTTCACTTGCACACAGCACTCAGCTTGGAAAGGAAGAATTTAAATCCAGGATTTCTGGCTCCAGAGATAATGTTCTCAACCATCTCTTCCAGAAAGAGCTAGGGAGAGTGAGGGGTGGGAAAGGGAGGATGGGCAGAAGCTGCCCAGATTAAATATATAAGTCAGGGGAGAAGCTAATTCAAATGAGGAGTTGAGAATAGCCAGCCATCAGGAGGGGGTGGAATTTTGCCTCCTATTTCTAATTCCTTTTTAATATTTTCTATTATTTTCATATTCATATCCTCATTTATTATCTTTTTCCCTCCTTTTTTAGATGGTTTGAGATTCTATTATTAAAGGTGAATTGGGTAATAAGAAAAATAGGATTGTAGCTAGACTGTATAAGGGTTACCCACAGTTCTAGTTTGCCTGTGCTTCAGAGGTTAATGAGGACAGATTTTCTGGTTTTAAAACCAGGAAAGTCCCTGGAAAACTAGGACTAGGTTGGTCATCTTAGTGTGGGCACAACAGGAAGAAGACTGTAGAGAAACAAGGAGGAAGGAAAATAAGGACCAAAAAGAATTCCTCAGGAACAGTGACCACGGGCAATCTTTGAGACCTAAACTTCAAGCAGCTGGGTGAATTTTGAACTTTCAAGTCCAAGTGCATTGAGAACATTAATCAAATGTTTCTGCTTTATCATTCTCCCCACCCCCATTCCCCCAGTTCTTAAGTAATGTTTAGACATATGAGATTTGGCCCCAACCTAGGTCACAAAGTTTTGAGAGTATAGGGCAGAGTGGGAAGCAGCTTTAATTTGATGAAAGCAACTGGAAAAACAACTCTGTTAAAAGAATTCTTGTCCCCACAGGAAAGAAGTATTCAGATTACTCAATGGTACTTTATGTTTGCCTTATTTATTGTTTGAAAGAATAAGTAATACTGCTATCAACTTAAATTTTATATGTAGATAGTGAACAATTGTGATAATTATCAAATTATATCTCATTGAGAAATAGATTAAATGCCCTATAAAATTCTATACTATGTACTATACTCTGGTTTACTCTACAAGTACAGATTTATTAACCATTACTTGAATTACATTCTTATCTTCTTAAAATTATAATTTGTTAAGGTTTGGAAATATGTTGGAAATACTACATCGGAATTATTAAGTTGGAAATATTATGGCATAGTGTTGTAGTCTGTCTAGATAAAACTTTAAAAAGCAGTTAAATAGAAATTAGAAATTGCCATTATTCTTGATTTTTATAATTAAAATTGTACATTATGTATAGCAAGCTGAATTTTCTACTAATTTCATTCTTCTGAGGCTAAAAAGAAAAAAAGAAAGAATAAATTAATAAATCTATAACACACCCTCAACTTACACCTTGGTTAATGTATTAGTCAATTCTGGGTGCACTAAGAAATACCTCTAAAATGTCAGTGGCTTATGACATGAAAATTTAGTTTTTGTTTATATTACACGAGGACTAGGACTGACTTCAGCTCTGCTCAGCTCAGTTGGACTCAGGTGGATCTTGCTCCTCATATCTTATCATTCTGGATCTAAATTGAAGAAGCAGCCCTTCTCTGGAACATGCTATTTTCATGGCAGGGAGCAGAGACTCAAGCGTAAATGGAGTTTGATACAAACACTTGGTGCCATGTATTATATCATTTACACAACTCATATTTCTCTCTTACTCTCATATTACTACCACACCCACCACAATTTTGACACTGAATGTGTGTAGGATTTTCACACACCAAACAATTCTGGGACACCAGCTGGTCATCCTACAATTTAACTCAATTCTGACACTATCTACTTGGAGGTATCCTCAGATCCCACAAGTTAAGGCCTCAATCTCATAAGACTGCTCCACCTCCACTTCAGATGCCAATCACAAGACCCAGTTGTTACCTGTTTTCTGACCTACAAATCAGAGGTCCCCATTATCCCCATCTCAGATTAAATTAATTTGCAGAGCAGCTTGCAGAACTCAGGAAGCAGTTTACTTACTGTTTACCAGTTGGTCATATAAGAATCTGATAAACCACACAGATGAAAGTCTAGATGGAAGAGATGCAAGGCAAGGTATGGGGCAAGGGGCACTGAGCTCGCTGTGTTCACCAACCCGGACGCTCTCTCAACACTGTACTTTAGGAATGTTTGTGGAGGCTTTGTCATGTAGACATAATAATCACTAACTCTGTCTGCAGCCTCTCTTCTCTTTCGGGAGAATGGGGAGTGGAACTGAAAGTTTCAAGCTTCTAGTCATGGCTTGGCCTTTCTGGTAATGAGCCCCCATCTGGGAGCTATTCCGTAGCCTACCAAGAGTCACCTCATTAAAACAAAAGACTCTCCTCTCACCCAGGAAATTCCAAGGGATTTATATCTATGTCAGGAGCCCGAGTCGTACACCAAAAGTTGAAATAAAAGATGCTCGTATCACTTAGGAAATTATAAGAGTTTTAGGAGTTGGGTGCCAGGAACCCAGGGAAGACCAATACCATATACATTTTCTATTATTTCATAGTCCACCACTAACTTCGGCAGTTTTAAGGATGTAGACAACATCACAACTCAAATTCTGACCACGCTACCTATGCTCAGCCTTTCTGCCCCAGGTCTTTCTCTGTGGCTTTGGTAGGCAATTCAGTCTGCACACAGTTGCTGCTGAGCAATCCTCCAACCTGGTGCTTTAGCTTCAGCCTGCAGTGCATTATTCTAGCATTCTGGAAAATTCTAGATGGTGTAGTATGTGATACAACCAGTGACTCCTGTTGGCACAGCTCACTTTTATACCCCTTTTACAGAGAAATGGGCTGTCTTTCACTGCACTAATTTGTGTGTAAGTCCAACCTTGTAGATAAAATACTCCTTTTTCATTGTGGTACTAGCTAAGAAACTGCAGCCAGGAGAGGCAAATCCCTAGGATGGGTGTCTATTCCTAGAGTAACAGACCATGGTCTTTTATGGGAAAGAAGGGGCTCAATATAGTCAACTTTCCACCAAAGAGTCAGCTGGCCTATTCAAGAGATAATGCAATGCAAGGGCTCAGCATTGATCTCTATTACTGGTAACTTGGATATTTAGAGGTAGCAGTAGTTTGCATGGCCTTGGTAAGTGGTGACCTATGCTGTGGAGTCCAGGCTTGGGATCCGTGTCAAACACTGTGGCCAATCTGTTGATGTGCCCATTGTGCCTGCTTTGGAGTGACCAGTGATGAAGACTGGCTAATATCAACTGACTGAAACATTCCATTTTTAAAACTTGGTTGTTCAGTGTCTTTTCTATAGTAAATATTTGCTAATAGAAATTAATATGTGGCAAAATAAATTTTACACTTTTTGCCTGCTCCCATATATCCATTAACATCTTTCCCTGCCACTTTTCCATATCTGACATCATTTTACCTACTCTTCTCATTCTTTTCTATCTAGATTACTGAGCAGTTGGCCAGGTTATGGGTCCCTTTCCATGAATCTATATATCTTCTTACCTCAGGCACTCCTCGTTTCTCACAAAGTGGATCACCAGGTGCACCATTTGAAGTTCTGCTTATTGAAAAAATTTTCTGTGATCAGTTTATTTAAAGGCCATTCTGGATTGTTGTGGGGACCCCTGTCCTGGGCGCCAGATGTGTGGGGGGGGCTCCGTCCGCAGAGCCCCAGCCCTCCATCACAGATGAAAATAAAACTACCAAGACATGATCTGCTTGGGGAGGAAAGGTGGTCAAACTCTCAGAGGAGAATGACCCAGAGCCCCTTCCTCACTGGGCTTTTATTGGGTTCCAGGTTTAACATGTCAAAGAAATATGAGGGCTTAATCTGAGTCAGTGTCTGTCAGGAAAGGGAGTTGCCAAACTTTGGGAGACATACTCATTTCTCCCTTGGACCCTTATCATTTAAATGAGTGCGTTCTTAGCAAAGCAGGTTTCACAGGACTTTAGGAATTCTTTCTTATGCCTGATTGCCTGGGGGAACCGTTCTGGCCAGCACAGGGCTGCACCGCTCACCCCCACAGTTTCAGGCTTTAAGGCAATTAGGAAGCAGAAGACATCTCCCAGACAGAAATGAAGACTCAGGCTATGTCAGAATAGCCGGGGGGCGAGGGTCCATCACACCCTCTTTGCTGCAGCCCCCAGAGTCCTTCCATGAGGGCCTCCCAAATGGTTGTGTCTGGCTTAGGTTGCCCCTCCCATGAGGAGTCTTACCCGTCATTGACTAACCAACCAAGCATTGGGGCCAGAGATGGATGAGGCAGAAGGAGTGTTCCTGCCAGGGGGATAAGCTTTGTCTCCTTAAGTAGCTCACGTCCTCTTGACAGAACAGACCCAGATGAAGTGGGTCCCTAGGCTCTTACACAGCCCACCATGGGGTGAGGGTTACAACTCCTGAAACCAGGCTGAAGGGTCCACAACAGATTGTGATTGTAATGTAGCCACCATCTATTTTCAGCCTATACTCATATACTAAGCTGAAACATCTGTAGATAAGGTTCAGACTTTTTCTTCTGCTTTAACTGGTCATATGGGATCCCTGCACATGACAGATGTGCTGTGAGGAAGAGACACTTGTTCAACCTGCGTGGGAAGCATGGAAACCTAGATTTCTTGTACACATTCTTACTCACACTTTCTGCATCTTATTGGCTATTTCCAAGACGTGTTATTTCCATTTTATGATAGAATCCTACTGGGCCCCTTCAGTTTGGAAGTGCAGGGTGCACCATCATTTGTTTTACTTGATGGTCAAATATTCTACCTCTTCAAATGCCAAGAGCATGCCAGGAGTTGCTTCTTAAAATATTTATAAATCTCCATTTTAAGCAGTATGGCCTTGATCCAAAACCCCAGAAGCTGATGATGTGATCCTCTCACCGGCCCTTGCTTGGTATGTACTTCAAAATGAATCTTTTCCCATAATGGACATCTCCAACAGTTCGAAGTCCGATGCATCATATGGCCTGAGCAGCAGGACTGCTTGCACTGCAGCCTTAACTGGCTACAGGCCTTATCCTACTCCAAACCCCACTCAGCCTTGGCAGGGTTTTGTGTTACAGAGCATATGAGCTAGACACTAGTCTTAGATGTGGAATGAATTCTCTACGGAGCTTAAAGAGTCCTATCAACTTTCATGCTTTCTTTTTTGTGGTAGGGATAAAAATATATATAAATTTGTCTCTTACTTTCAAGGGGATACTCCAGTACATTTTGGACACAGGACAGCTAAAATCTCAATGAAAATGGCAGGTCCCTGACACATTGCAGTTTTAGCTCACTTTGGAGCCTGTATGTCTTATCAAGGCTTTGAGCTTGTTCACCACTTTTCTCTTAGTTTGCTTTGATCCCCTTGAGTGTAATGGAACAGTGCCATGTTCTGTGAGATGTCCCAATGGTTCTGTTTTCTTTAGACTATATGATGACAGAGGGCAGAAGACTTAACATAGAGAAAAAATGTAAATGTATATTGTTGGGCATTTCAAGTGAATGCAAACTGTTTCTCATCTTCTCTGCTGGTCTATAGAAGACTCTCTGCAGACAAAGCCTCGCCATTGTCCCTTGAACCTTGCAGCTTCCCTGTTTCCAGCAGTTGAGCATTGCTATGTGGGCTCAATTTTTTCAGGTTTCCCTTCATCTCCATTACTGCTAATGAGCTAAGCTGTGTGACAGTCTTTCCTGCTGTTAGCCCCGATGTTCAGAAAAGAGCCATGACTGAGAACATTAGCAGTTCCGGTGTCCATCTCACCAACACAGTCCTCATGGCTTTAGTGAATTGTGTGTCTCATGGGATCTGCCATGGAAAGTATTATTCTGATGGGTTTCCTGGCATGATATAATGAATTAGGTGAAGAGGAAATTCAGGATCTGACATTTAGTGGCCAAGGAACTGCAAAGATGCCTGCATGCTCAGTTGAGGAGTGTTCTTACAATAATGGACATAATATCCATTCCAGCATACCCACTTCCCAGAGTCTTTTATTCTTTTACACCTGCTTTCATCTTTTATGGTAATTTAGGCATTTCAGCTTTACTAAGACTTTCTCCAGGTTTCTTAGACCCACTCCAGCAGCAAATTTTCCCCATACCCCAGAGTCTTTACCAAGGCACTACATCTCAAGTTTTAAGAGAAGGCTACCAGTCAATAAACTCTTGCTTTTCCTGTCATAACCTCCTCCTGTTGATAAGTACTCTGAAAACTCAAACCCAAAGACACCCTCCTGATTTCTGAGAGTACATGCTTGCAATGTTTGGACTTTCATGGGGCGATTATCTCTTTTCTTATTTATCAGTCTCAGTATGTTTTTATCCCACAACTGAGTTCTCCTAGAATTTAACCATACTTTTTCAGCTTAGAGAACAGGAGAGAGGTTGAGGCCACCTCCCAAAGAATGTACCTCTACCCTGAGAGGGACCAGCCTTTGTGAGATTGTGCTACATGAGAAAATTGCTAGCTCTTAATGGAGAAGAGTAGGCCCACTCTGCAGGCTCTCAGGTTGCAAATCTTCAGGAAAATTCATCCAAATGTCCTCATCCTATGTTTTTAAACCCTAACATTTCCTAAGCAGAGCTCTGAACTCAGCATAAAAATACTCCTCAAGTGAGCATTCAATCATCTTTGTAGTTCAGTGGCCCTGACTATCAATCATGGATTTGCTCTCCAACTATGTTCATCTCTCCTTTGCAAAAGCTAAAGAGCTCTTTATAAGCTACCCAAGACACCTTCTTGCTTTCACACTTATGTTTGAGCTATCTGTTAACAACATTCAGTTTCTCATCATTTCTTTTTAGGTCTACAGTGCAATTTACTAACAATCGGCCAATTCCAATGCCTTTCTGTGGATTCTTTGCTCCATATTTTTTCATACACCTAAATATTTCCCAGTTAGGGAATTCACATTTAGCAAGACATTCTCCAATATTACCACTGGTGACACTTTTATTAATCGGACTTCAGTTTTATGTCAGAAGCAGTCTATGAACCACACACCCCTTGGGAAGGGATGCACATTTTTTGTTATGTGGCAAATGATCCAGTTGCAAAACTCCATCGTATTACCTAATACAGCATGCCACTTCCAGTATCAATTGTGTCAGCTAGTTCTCAGAAACAGAAGCCAAGATTGCGTCAAAAAAGTGGAGATCATATGGAGGGTTAGCAACGGGGCATGGGAGGAGGAGAGAGGGGGAAAAGGTACAGAGAATGAGTAGCATAGACAGTGGGTAGAAAATAAACAGGGGGAGGGCAAGAATAGTATGGGAAATGTAGAAGCTAAAGAACTTATGACACATGGACATGAACTAAAGGGGGAATGTGGGTGGGAGGGGGTGTTCAAGGTGGAGGGGAATGATGGGTGAAAAATGGGACAACTGTAATAACATAATCAATAAAATATATTTAAAAAGAAAAAAATTGCAAGAGATATATTGAGGAAAAGAATCTGTGAGAAAAATAAAAAACAAAGGGGAAAGACAGGAACATCCAAGGAAAACCTTCAGAATGTGGTAGAAGTCTGGCTCCTGTGAAAGGAGAGAAGAAAGGCCAGAGGATTGGGTAGAATGGGCCTCCCACAAGAGTGTAGCTTTTAGAAAAATCTCAGTTCATCTCACTGGAGCTCCCTTAGAAAGACTGCTTTTTCAGGAGTCCCATGCTGCCTCAGAAGTAAGGCCCTCTTATACCACTCATTGGCTGAGCAATGTCCAGGAAACAGGAGGCCTTCACTCAAAGTTCAGGCATAGCTGGCTGTGATCAAACTGTATGTTTTTTTAATCTTATTTTTCTAACCTTCTTTTGATGAGTGTTGTGGACCATTCAGCCTGGTTTCAGGAGTTGTAACCCTCACCCCATGGTGGGCTGTGTAAGAGCCCAAGGGACCCACTTCATCTGGGTCTGTTCTGTCACAAGGATGTGACCTACTGAGGAGACAAAGCTTATCTCCCTGGCAGGAGCACTGCTTCTGCCTCATCCATCTCTGGCCCCAACGCTTGGTTGGCAGTCAATGATGAGTAAGACTCCTCATGGGAGGGGCAACTTAAGCCAGACTCGACCACTTGGGAGGCCTCATGGAAGGACTCGGGGTGGCTGCAGCAAAGAGGATGTGATGGACCCCCACCCCCTGGCTATTCTGACATAGCCCGAGTCCTCATTTCCATCTGGGAGATGTCTCCTGCTTCCTAATTGGCTTAAAGCCTGAAACTGTGGGAGCGAGTGGTGCAGCCCCTGTGCTGGCCAGGATGGCTCCCTGGGTGATCGGGCATAAGAAAGAATTCCTAAAGCCCTGTGAAACCTGCTTTGCTAAGAGTGCTCTCACTTAGGTGATAAGTGTCCCAGGAGGAAATGAATATGTCTCCCAAAGTCTGGTAACCCCCTTTCCTGACAAACACTGGCTCAGATTAAGCCCTCAGATTTCTTTGAAATGTTAACCATTGTTTGACCCTTGTCACCTGACATACCTGTATTCCCGTGTATTTGAGCCCAATAAAAGCCTAGTGAGGATGGGGCTCTGGGTCATTCTCCTCTGAGAGTTTGACCACCTTTCCTCCCCAAGCAGATCATGTCTTGGTAGTTTCTATTTTCATCCGTGACGGAGGGCTGGGGCTCTGCGGGCAGAGCCCCCCTCCCCCCCCCCCCGCTACATCTGGCGCCCAGGACAGGGGCCCTCGAAGATGAGGCTTTAAAAAATATTTTTAATACTCACCCCAGGACATTTTTCATTGTTTGCTTGTTTATCTGTCTATTTTGAGAGAGAAAGGGGGGAAGAGAGACAGAAAGGGAAAGAGACATCAACGTGAAAGAGAAACATTGATTGACTTGGTTGCCCACTTGTAGGCTCCCTGACCAGGGACCAAACCTGCAACCTCTGTATTTGCCCTGACCAGAATTGAACTGCAACCTTTCAGCATATGGAATAATTCTCCAACCAACTGAGCCACAGCGGCCAGGGTGACAGGATTTTTTATGAAAGGAGATCTGAATAGCAAACCTCCATGGCTGACTAAAGACTTCTGAGTAATTCAGAGTCATTGCAACAATTTATTCAACAACTAAATTTTTTTTGACCACAATTTAAAATAATAAACACTAAAAAATATGAGATTAAAGAAAACCAACAACACTGTTTTGTAATAATCTTCTTTTAACAATTTGCTATTTTTATCACTCTTCCTCTAATCTTATTTACTTTCAATATCTTTCTAGTTTTATTCCATTTTATCAAAAATATGCCTTCCAACTTTATATTCATTGAAATAAAACTTATGTCATTATATTTCCTTTCTTCACACATTGTTTTGTGTAAAATATATTTTTATCTTTTTGGTGAGAGAAACTTAGTAACCATAATAAAAAAGGTTACACACATATACATGCACATCTATAACTGCTGTAAGATCTTGAATTATGAGAAATAATAATTCAACTGTTTTTTATCTTCAAGAAGCTCACAGTAAACTAATGAAAGGGCAGCATTAAGGTAACTTTGCTCACTCTTCCTCCTTCCCATTTCCTGCTATCACAAAAATAACACCACCCTTTGTGGAAGATAAAGAAAGCATCCACTTTCCAGTTCCTGCTAGTTTCTGCTAAGAGAGATTAATTTGCCAGGATGTGAGGATGTTGACCTTCAAGAAAGCTAGTCTCTTGCCTAATTAGGAAAAGTTCTCGTATCTGTATTACTAGCTGGCTTTCTGCTTCTCCCTAATGATAAATAATTTCATGTTGGGTGAAATGAATTGTTCATTCAATTGTTACTGGAGGAAGTATCCAATCAGGAAATATAGAACATGATAAAGAGCTCATCTTTTCTAAAGCCCAAACCATAAACCCCACTTCCAAACACAGATCTCAAATAACCACATCATAACATTTTAAAACACATTTAATCAGAATTTCTTAAAGATTTTCAAAGTGATTTCAAGCATGTATTTTTTCAAGTGAACACTAGAAAATTACTTCCGGGTAGATGAGACTGACTTTCTTTTTAGGGGCCTGATTTGATAGAAAATGATATTCTTATCCAAACACGCCATGGCACCAAATCGTAAAATTAATGTATTTTTATGATCATATACTTATTTAGTTCTTCAGTATTATATGCCAAGCACTAGGCTAAATACGCAGAAATTTACACACCAGAAATATTGACTGTATCTATGACTCTGAAATCTGCAATAGACACTACTTATTCAATCTTTTGTTTAAAAAAATGAAAAACTCTGATTGTCCAGAATAAAAATGAACAATTACATTTGTGCTAAGCAGGTGGCTATTATAAATTGCTGGCTGTGGAAAATGCAAAAGCCAGAGATCATGCCCCTCATATGAGGACATGTTCGTTCACTTTGTTTCATGAATTCAACTTTGCAGCTTTGCTTCCCGCATCTTACAGAGAACAACTTAGTGGGTACATCCTCTTCTCTTGTTTTTCTCGCCTACCCCAAACCTGTCTCTTCTTCTAAAATAGAACATGACTAATGTGCTGCAGTTGGGAAAGCGCGCAGTTGCATGCGTCTCCCACTTGAGTGTTGCCTTGGAGCACTGTGCAGTAAGAGACTACTCGCAGCGGATGGTCCTCCCTCTGAAAGGTGAAATAAGTTTCTTCCATTAAACTCCTGAAGTAATCAACAGAACCAGTAGAAATCCCACCCAAATCTTTTCCCTTTATGCATGTTATCCTTTGTCCAGCATTTCATACAACCAAAGCTACAGATGACAAAGGACTCAGGTCAAACCATGCGTGGAAACAGTAAGCCGAAGGAACAACATTAACATCTGTTTGGAATGTTAGGATCTTGAAAGTAAAGGAGTTTTAAATGTGGTAGGTGATATATTGCAGAGGTTAAAGTGAAAGACTTTTGGAGTACTGGACATATTGACTGTGAGGCTTTGTATAGTTTCCAATCAATTTAAAGTATCAATAATACTGTCATTATGGGTTGTTTTAAAGAGCAAATTAAATTGTCTATATAAACACTGACATGCAGCTTTGCACAGAGTAAATACTCAGTCAATTTTTATTAATCATTGGTATAACATAATAGCTCCAGAATATTATATTTGATAATGTAAAAATATTTTGCAAAAAGTGAATCCTTTCTCTTAACAGTCTAGCAAAATATACTAAATTCTAGAAAAGTTATTAAAAATGGATTCGAGCAGGTGATCACTTACCGCGAATAGACAAAAAGAAATATGTTCGAATCCTAGGACCCATTTGGTAATTTAAATAGAATAATAATTTAATGACATTAAGATCAACCAATGAAATTAAATCATTTATAAATTATTTTACACAGTTAATAGAAATGAGGAAAAAATTCCCTGAGGTCATGGAAACACCTGAATATCTTTTTATCTCCTAACTTTCCTGCCTGGACATGTATATGAAAAGCATTAACAATTTGAAATTTATGGCACACATACATTGTTTAAAATATTTTGGAGTAAAAGGCATTTAAAAGACTCATAAAGGGTTTGTGGATGGGCTAGTCTGCTCACTCTGACAGTTAATTCTTAGCTGATACCCAAGTTACTGAGGTCTGAGCCCTGTCTTTGGCCAGAAGACCTTTGGCTGAGGTTTGAGCCTTAGTAACTGGATTCAAAGCTTGTGTCTCTGGAGACCTGGATGATATTTTAGCATATCTGGATCACTTGCCGGGTCAGTTTCAATTTTTATGATGTGGTCTAACGTCTATACTGGCTTCTGTAGTTTAAGGTCTAGCAACTTGGTCTGATTTGGAATGAGAAAAACCCTGAGTATAGAAGCTTTATTCTCACTATCTGAGATGCTGACAACACATTGTAAACTCAGAGCTCACACCACGTCTGCACTGTTTGTGATGTATAACCATCTGCTAACGCCAAACACTGAGTAGGCTTTAAGTGAGTAAATCAACTCTTTGCCTCTTTCTTTTGTTGGATTAGATGTCTACTCAAAGAATTTCAAATCAGTTGGATGTTTTTGGCCCTTTTGCTTCTTCTGGTGGGGTTTTTAGTCCATTCTGGAACCCAATTCTCAGGTTTCTCGTCAGATCTGGCCACTGGTTCATTTCCTAAGCCCTGAGCTACAGGATGCTTCTTCCATGATTAATGATTCCAATGTATAATCTGACCATTTTCATTTTAGGTTAACAGTGCAACATAGCTTCTTGACTCCCCCTCTAATTTGTTATTCCAGAAGCACTCCACTTTATCCTATCCCCTCCATTTCTACCATGGGAAAGGCTTTTGCAGTTTTACAACCAAGAAACATTGTAAACAAACTGCAAAAGCAGCAGAGAAAATTTATTTCTTCCCAGAGCAAATATTAAATCAATCTCTATGCTTAGCTAAACCAAATAATTTCTGACTTTGCTTTTTGCCACCATAAACATAAAAGTCATGAATAAAGATAATTAAAGAGGGTAGCAGAAAGGGCTCAGTTGTATTAATTTAACATGAGGCCATAGTTTGATTAATTCTGGCTTCAACTCAGAGACAAGAAGCAATTTATTGCTATATTAGATGATCCTAACTCAGTAAGAATCTCCCAATAAGTCTAACTATCTAAATTTACTATTATTTTTATCATCATCATAATTATTATTTTCCTCTTCTGCTTATTTTTCTACTGTATATCTTATTTATAGAAAACTCTGTTCAAATCTTTTGATTATTTATTTTCATTTTTTTGTTTTGTTTTGTTTTCTGATCACTGAATTTTGGAAGTGTTCTTTGTATATCATGGATACAAGTCCTTTACCAGGTATGTAATTTGCAAATATTCTTTCCTTGTCTACAGCTTGTCCTTCTCATTCTCCCAAGAGAAGACAAGATCCTGGACCTGAGTGACTCTGGTATCCTTTCCACAGAGAAAATTCTCCTCTATGACTCTCACAGATCAAAATTTTTTTGCTTATTTTTTTAATTTAGATAAAGCCGTGTGTGTGTGTGTGTGTGTGTGTGTGTGTGTAGGACCCCAAAACAACCATCTTCTGGAGAGTGGGCCCCTTGTAGTACAGGCTTTTTCCACTACGTTAGTGTTCTAGGCAACCATCTGTATCAGTGTACCAGCCGGCATTGTTGTGAGAGGCTGCGTTCAGCTTCAGTAAATTTTTTTGAAGACTCTTTCAACCTATTTGCCTATTTCATGATGTGTTGTTTACTAGTGCACCTGCCCACACTGCACTGAGTGTTTAGCAGTTTTTGAATGAAAATGCCATGTTCCCCAAGCCCCACCCCCATTCACTTAATCTTGCCCCAATGACTTTTTTTTTGTTTCCCCAGCTGAAAGAGGTACACAAAGGAAAATGATTTGCTGATGTAGAAGAGGTGAAAAAAAAATAACAGAAACACTAAAAAGCATCAAAATCAAGAATTTCAAAAACTGTTTTGAGCAGTGGAAAAAAATGCCCTGATAGGTGTATTGCATAAAATGCAGAACACTTTGAAGGTCACTGAAGTTAAACATGTAAGAATACATACACAATTTTCTATAAATAAATTCCATTTTGGGGGGTATCCTATATGCATATATTTAATTAATCATTATTTTCTCATGGTATCTAAGAAATATTTGCCTAAAAGAACTTTCATAGTCTTATATTTTACACTTATGTCTATAATCCATTTTGTGTTAATTTTTGTATATGTCACAAATTATGAATGAACAATGCATATATATATATTTTTTACATATGGATATCCATTATTTTAGCACCATTCATTGAAAAATTATTCTTTCTCCATTGAATTACTTTTGGACTTGGGTCAAAAATCAGCTGACAATATATGGGTGGGTTCATCTCTAAACTCCATTCTATTCTATTGATCTAATATCTAATTTTATGCAGACCCCACACTGTCTTAATGACCGTTGATTTATGTCTTAATGGCAGACAGTGTAAATTCTCCTAACTTATTACTCTTTTTCTCTCCAAGTACAGGTCTTTTATTCTATTTTATTTTTTTATTATTGTTCAGTTATAGCTGTCCCACCTTTTTCCCCATTGCTCACCCCTACCCTGTTCCCCACACTCCCACAGCCTGTCTCCCCTTGGCCATGCCAGTGAGTCCTCCATTCCTGTTCCTTAGTTTGCCCCTTCCCCTTCTTTCCCCCATTATCCCTTTTCTCCACTCTGTTAACTCTTTTAAAAATACATTTTTTAAAATCTGTTCTTGATATTTTTTCATTTTATATGAATTTCAGGATTATCTTATGGGCATGCTGCTTTCACAGAATGTGTTATGAAGTATTTCTTCCTCTTCAATTGTCTTGAGTATTGTTTGAAGTATTTGTATTATCACTTCTTTCATAAATGTTTGGTAGAATTTATAAGTAAAGCCAGCTGGGAATGGAGTTCACTTTGGATTTGGAGGATGCTTGATCAAGAATTGAGAGAATTCACTGATTTGGAGATGCTCTTTGAAGACAAGAGACAGGTACCTATTACATGTATTGGCTTACCTTTTGAGTTTCAGTCAGCTCAGCTGTCCAGGGTTTATAAAATGCCTGATCCATAAGCATTACTTCCTAAAGTATAAAACATCCAACCAATGGGCCCACTTCATAGCAAAGAAGGTACAGCAATGGGCTGCATCATATACTATCATATCCAAAAGAAATTGACTCATAAAAAGCTGGAACATGCTTCTAAAGACACAACTAAAGCACCAGAGCAGAGAAAATAACTGGAAAGGATAGTGTGACACCTTTTATTATACAGTATTGACATTAAATCATGTTTCTCTATACTGCTGCATCCAAAATAGGAAGAAAAATGAGATATTAAATCCAAGATATGGAAACAAGGTGGTCCCACATACCATCACTGTTGAGGATGAGAATACTATCACCTTGTGGGTAGAGGCCAATTATGCCAACATTCTACAAGGCACAGGACAAACCTTCTACCACAAAGACTTATTCAGCCCCAACTGACAACAGTGCTGAATAAGCTTTGCCTTGGAGTATATACATTTACCAGGGAACAGCAAGTGAACTACTATACTACCAGCACTTAGAACTCCTTGTTGCAAGAAAAAGTTACCATCATGCAGGAGTAATTGAACCTCATTGGTAGAAGGAGGAGGGGCTGCTTTTACACAAGAGATGGGGAGAAATATATGCAGAACTCGAGATCCTTCTCACACTCTCCATCCCTTAATTATGAATAGACACAATCAACTACTCCTGCTAAAAAAGGAATGGTTGCCAAGGGCATAGATCTATCAGAAATGAAGGTTGCTGGGGCTGGTGTGCCTCAGTGGATTGAGTGCCAGATTAAGGGTCTCTGGTTTGATTCCCAGTCAGGGCACATGACTGGGTTGCAGTCCAGGTCCCCGATAGGGGGCACACGAGAGGCAACCACACATGGATGTTTCTCTCCCTCTCTTTCTCCTTCCCTTCCCCTCTCTCTAAAAATAAACAAATACGATCTTAAAAAAAAAAAAAAAAATGAAGGTTAAGTCAAACCAACCAGGTAAGCCAGGTAGAACTACTTAAGTGGTAGCTGAGGGTGAGAAAAATGTAGAATGACTCATGGAGAAGAGATTGAATAAGCAACAGTTTCTGCCCCAACACCAACTTCAATAAGGTGTTTGTGGGGAGTTACAGTTTATCCCATTAACCTCCTTTTACATCTTCCCTCAGCAAAATAGGCCCATGGACACCACTGCAGAGCTTTTCCCTAACACACAGGGGTAACTGGCACAAGGTGTGGACTGTGATAGCTATGAGGTGCTCATGTCGGATTTCCCTTTAAGAAAAAACTTGCCACAAGTTCAGCAGCTAGCTGACTGCCTCTGGCTGCCATGTTGGTAATATCTGCTTCAATTTCTAATTACTGGTTTTGCTTTCTTGCTACTTAATATAAAGTGCTATACATGCATATAAAGTTGGAAAAACAGACTGATTTATTATTAACATGAATTATAATATATAATAGCTAGTGGCTTGTCAGATGTCTATGATTGCCGTTAGCATTCAGCTTCCTTGTTAACATTTTTCCCCCTCCAAGAAAGAGCTATTAATTTGCATTTCAATTTATATTTCTTTTTGTACACTCTGCAATGGAAAGAAAATGCATGTTTAATTGTAACTTTTTCCTGTAGAACTTGGCTGGTTAACAGGGGAGATGAAATTAGTAAAATAATCTTGTTTTGGGGGCTGCACTCTCTGCATTTTGCTCAGAGTGCCATGGGCCTGACGCACTCTGCCCCCCTCCATAATGACTCTTCATCACACTTTTGTTCGATCCTGGTCATCGACCATTTCCTGGCTGCTTCTTATTTTTTCATTGTGTGGCATCTCAGCAACCTTGATTTATAATTCATTTTATGTGCTTGGATAATTATTGTATTACTTTCCATATGAACAACTGTAAACTGACTTTTGCCTCATAATATTGTATACTTTTCAAATTTGGAACATACCGTTTCTACATGATTTCTCGCTTTCATTTAAAAATTTTTGTTGATATTTCAGCACATCTGTTTGAAGAATAATTTTCTCTTTCAGCAATTTTTAAAATTTTACTTATCTTTCTCCCTTTGATGCTCTCTGCTTCTCCTCTCCTTATGATATTTCTTTAGCTTCTGCCTACAATGCTTACATTCTATTTTTCTCACCATGTTGGTCAGAGGAGCCTTATGGCCATTAGTCTCAGGGCTTTGATTATTTGCTTCCTCAGGTGCATTTGTATAATTAAGTGTTTTTTTAAAAAAAAAAGTTTCTTTTTTAATAATTAAAAGTAAAACCTTAAGAAGTTGTGGAACTGCAGTATGGATAAACACAGAGTCATTCCCCATTAATTATAAGAGGACTGAATGGTGTTGCAAAAAGAGGCATGAAAAGGAAAACAAATTATGATGGGCACAGACACATCCAAACTGAAGAAGTCTAGGAGACTTTAGCTTTGGAAAGTGATTTAGCCCAGGTAACACAGCACTGCAAAATAGTTCCTGTGAATATTCTAGTGAATATGTGAATAAATAAACACTGCACTTTATAAGGTAGAGGGATTCAATATTAACAAAGTTGTCATATATTAATAATCTATTACAAATAGTGCAGGTACAGTTAATCAGTGATATTATTTTTTTGCCTGAGTAATATTGTATATTTTAATAGCTTTTGGGTTTTTTAAAAAAATATGCAGACAATTAACCAGATTAGAGGATTAAAATATCAAAAGGTTCTTTTTTTAAAAAAAAAAAAAAAAAGGAAATAATCTTGAGAATGAGAATTAATGCAAGTACAATTCGTCACTGTCTGATTTGAGAATCGAACCCAACCACATCCGCATAGCTTAATTATCAGGACTGAGAACTGAGCCTGCCTGTATCAACATGACTCAGATGTTTGTTCCAGGAAAATTCTCACTCAGGAAGATAAAAATATAACCAATAAATAAGTTCTCTCTTGGCTTCAGAAAACCTGTAAAAACCAATCTGGACAAATAGTTTGATCTTCTAGGCCAACAGCTATCCTGTCAGGGCAATAAATTACTCAAGTGGCCAGCAGCTCACTTACCAAACAATGTTTTACTTCCTGGGTCAGCTTCCCCTCACCTCACCAAGTCCACCAAGTCTCTGTCTCAAACTGTCCAATCCCAACTAGTTTCACATCTCAAAAGATCTACCCTAAGCCAATTGTGACCAAATCACAAACCTGATAGATACCCTCCTGTGAACTTCCCCTTCAGAGGCAGAATTAAGACTGTTGAAGTGACATTTACACTTACAGCAATGGGTCTGATGAACTTAGCTTTGCTTGATGGACATGTTTTCTGTGCTTGTGGGTGGGGGGTAGTTGATGGTGATAGCTACAGCATGCCCAGCGGTCCCTCACTGCTACCCACGCCATTCCCTTACCACGATCAGCTCCATCTGACTCTACTTAGATTCCAACTGGACTAATATAAAAAATTAAACACACATTAAAATTAAGAAAAAAAATTTCCTCTATGAAATTTTTCTCATTCTTCTGAAGAAGGCTTCTTTGACCAAGCAGGTACTTAAAGTACAAATCTTGTTAATTCTACACTTAGATGAACACATTTGGATGTGAACAAAATATGGGCAATAATATCTGGACTCCATGACCTTGACAAAGTTTCTAAACAAAGTTTCTAAACTTTCTAAGTCCCAGCTACCTCAACTGTACAGTGATGATAATATAAAGGTAAAAACTGCTAATACATACCTATCACTTACTACATCTGATGTGAAATCTGAAATCAACATACCTTCCTGATTGTATGCTAAACAATACTAGGAACAGGCAAAAATAACAGCTACATGGGCCAGGAGATATTTTTTTCCTGGAAGATACACCAACTAAAACAATTCATTTCACAAGACAAGTTGCTTTTACGTCAATATTTGTACCACACCCATTGCCTCACTGTGCCTAACAATTCATAACTCTCATGTTATAATCTGCTCAATTCCAGTTAGTCACCTGCTTTTCAAAACTCCTCTCAAAATTATAAGTTCACTTTCTAATACCATATATGTATACACATATATATATACGTATATACACACAGATATTCATATATATACACACATATATATGGTATATGTATTTTTATATATGAAATACATGTATTTTTTCTCTGACTTCCATTTTTTGACACTTTCCTCAGACTGTAGAATGATGTTCCTCTTTCTTGCACTAGGTTTAAGAAACTAAGCTCTACTGGCTCAGCTGGCTTCTGGGAGGTCCTTTTGGGGTTATCAGATGGCACAGGCTTTCTCCTAAATCATACATGTAATAAAATTTTAATCCTCAAAATAGCCATATGAGGTAGGTAATATTATCCACATTTTACAGAAGAAACTGAGACATATAAAATTTAAATAACTTAGGAAACCACTTTTATGAAAATTAAATATAAAAAAACTTTGTGCAAGAAAAAAGCACAAAGTTAGGTTTATAAAATCTGACTGCGTTTTTGTTATATTAATAATAAAAGCATAAAAATAATCAACTTACCAAAGAGACCTCTACCACAGTGCTGGGAGAATGGTATACATTTTTCAATACCCAAAATGTTTGGCCATAGAGAATCTAGAAGTTGGGTAATAATCAGTAAATGTTCATTTCTTACTGTTATATAGAAAATAACATTTTAAAATTAAATTTAATTTTTGTTGACTTTATTGAAGTGACGTTGGTTAATACAATTATATAAGTTTCAGATGTACAATCCTACAATACATCATCTGTATGTTATATTGTGTGTTCACCACCCCAACTCAAGTCTCCCTCTATCACCATTTATCTCCCCTATACATTGTTTTATCTCCTCCTACCCCTCTTTCCCTCTGGTAATCACCGTACCGTAGTCTGTGTCTATGAGGGTTTATTTTGTTTGTTTGTTTGTTTGTATGTTTAATCCCTTCACCTTTTTGGAATACTACTTGGCCATATAAAAGAAGGACATGTTAGCCTTTGCAACAGCATGGATGGACTTGGAGAGCATTATGTTAAGTGAAATAAGTCAAACAGAGAAAGGCAAGTACCATATGATTTCACACATATGTGGAATATAATGAACAAAATAAACTAACAAACAAAACAGGAACAAACTCATAGATAGAGAACACACTGACAGGGGTCAGGAGGAAGGCTGTGAGGGAAAATAACATTTATATGCTTATTAGTGTTCTAATGTCATCTTTTATTTAAAAAATAAGGGCTTTTTTATTTTTATATTCTTCTAATCCTTGTTCTAGAACAAGACTGTGGCATTCACAGAAGTTTTGTTATTACCAGAGCTGAGAAGCTAAGGGGCATTGGCCACATACCGTGTAAAGCAGACATCAGCAATCTTTTCTGTAAAAGCCCAGTAGTTTCAGCTCTGAGCTTTGCCCTCCACAGGGTTTCTGTTACAACTACTCAACTTTTCCTTTTTAGCACAAAAGCAGCCATAGGTCATAAGCAGCTAAATGAGTGTGAGTGTGTTATAATAAAACTTTAGTTACAAAAACAGTTTGTAGGCAGTTTTCCATCTATGGGCTATAGTTTGCCAACAGCTCTTCTATGTGCAACCCTGAAAACTTCCACAGAGGATTTTTCCCTGGTTGTCTCTTACTCAGGTTTGAGATTTTTGAAAGGTGCTCGTTCACAGATGCAACATTGCTTCTCTGTGTTCATGTCAATCTTTGCAGTGTTGTCATGACACTTAATATTGCATGTTGGTGGCTTCTTTGACAAAATAAAGACATTATAAGCAAACCCTGGCTTTGAAACAACTCAGCCGCTATATTCTGTAAAATCTGAAAGTCTGGATGGTACAATGCCGGCGCCGCCTGGCTGTCCTTTAGAGAAGGGGGTCTCTGTATGAACTCAGACAACAATTTCACTAGAGGATAAATGAACTATTTTGTCAAATTCAGCACCCAGTCCAGTTTCATTATTTTAGAATAAAAAACTGTTTGGTGATAAGCTTTGTTTACACTTGGCAAAGTGTTGCTTCCTTTTCTAAGAGGGAAAAAAAGACCCCCCAAAAAAAGCAGTTCATAAAAATTTCAAAAAGCTTTTGACTTCAAATAGTTCTTGCAAAACTACATTTGGATAAGTTAAGTGTGGAGGAATCAAAACCATATGGATTATGCTTTTTAAAAATAAACACTGATTCAAGCACTGAGGAAAATTCTTAGAAAAGTAGGCTTTAGTCTTCACAGACTCCAAACAGTCAAAAACAGCGCTAAGAAATTTGATAAACCCAAAGCACAGCTGGGTTTATCCATTCTTAATTATAGTGTTTTCATTGTATATGATGTAAAAATAAACAGTCACAGGAGTGGCCTACATTCAGTTATTTTAGAAGATGGTGAGGATTTTTTATACATCTTTAGAGTAACATTTGCCCAAATCCTGAATTTGAGGTAAATATCTTAATCTTTCAAAAATATCACATGCTTGTCACTCATGATATTTTATTTTAAAATATCCAATCTTTGCCCCCAATCTAAATTAGGTAAGTGTTCAGAATTCTATACATGATACTTATAAGGTGACTTAATTTGATGTTAATCTATACATCTAAATATTTAGTCATCAAAAAATGAGAACCTGGTACTCCACTTAAATGATATTTCTAGATTGGGATTAATGCTTATCACAAATAATCAAAATCAAGTTTTCATAACCACAGTCTTAAAGCAAATTAAATTAATTCAACTAAGGATTAATTCATTCTCCACCATGTTGCAGGACCTTTGCTAGGCACCAAAGGTTCAAAAGCAAGAAAACAAGGTCTTTTGGAGCAAAAAAGGTTAAATGTGGTTAGGACACTTATTAGAATACAATGCAATATTTGTTTTAACCCAGGGAAATGTAAGTCATTATGACTCCAGAGGAGAGATGAGCAGTTTCCTGGAGGAGAGAGGTGAGCCCTTTTAGACGAAGAGACATTTGAATTGGACCATAACAGCTCAGTAGGAGTCTGCCTAATGAAAAAAAATGAAAGTAAAGCATTCTGTGTAAAGGAAACTGCATGAACAAAAACTGAGATAATTTGGGAGAATCTGGAACATCCATGTGTGGCTGGAGTATAACATGGGTGGGAAATGACCAGAAGTAAGGGTAGAATGTAGGGCTAAGCCACACAGACAATAACTTTGCAGGCCATGCTACAGAGTCTGGAGTTAATGGGTGGCCATGCATAGTTTTTAAGATCAGTATAAGATATAGTGAGAAAAAAGATTTTAATAGTGAAGGATAATTTGTGTATGTATGTATGTATGTACGTATGTGCATGAGAAAGAGGGAGGTAGGGGAGAGCTTAAAAAATAGGGAAGCTTGTTAGGATTCTCCAAAAATGCACACTGGCCACTTCAACATAGCTGGTTTTGGCAAATTCAGGAACTATATTGTCACTTCAAAATAAGTTACAGAAGTATGAACCTCATCTGGCCTACAGATTACCAGCCCCTAGCACAATCTTGGCACAAAGGAAGTGATTAATTATTACAGTATTACCAGCCCCTAACACAATCTTGGCACAAAGGAAGTTATCAATAAGAACTTGTTCTATGAATGAATGGCAGATGGAAATGTTGTATTGTATTAATATGAATCAGTGTAATAATAAGTCAGGTCTAGAAAATCTATAGTAGAAGTGATAGAGAGGAAACAAATCCAGAAGGGCACCTTAGACTTTCTATCTCATTTACTGTAATTTAGGAAGAAGAGGAGGTCTTTCCTCATGGCAGGGCCAGTGGCTGTGGGGGCAACTTCTTAGTCCTCTTACTTCCAATGCTGCCTGACCTGTTTCTATTTGTTCCTTTTATGCTGTGCCCCTAGTCCTCCCAGTTCAAGAAAAGCATCACTGACCTAGAAAACATTAGGGAGTGAGTAAAATTCTGTCTTGTGAACCCTGTTTTCCCACTTCCTTTCCCCTTCCCTTGAATGACATACATGCCCTTTATATACAGGGGGTCCAGCACAAATAATGCCCCTTTTTTATTACAAAATCATAAGTATATAATTCTGTAATATAACAATATCGCACTCAAGCACACCATATGACATTTTAGGTGAAATGTTCAAATTAAAACTATAAATTATTACCATACAAACAACACTCAAGTAGGCATTACTTCTACAGGACCCTATATTATGTAAAAGTAGCACGGGACTTCGGGTTTCTGGTGTTGCATATAAGGAGCTTGGAAGTTGCCATCTGTCTTAACAAATGAAAAAAAAAACACACTGAAAAATCAAAACTTTTCCTGGATTAGTATGAGAGGGGAGGCCACAGGACAAACTGTACCCCTAAGATTGGAGAGTCAGACTGGTGAATACAGGGAGTTGTGGCTTACCAGAGCAGAGGCTCCCTACTAGGAACTACCTGAGGAACCAGTGCTGGGGGAAGAAAAGCAGAACTGTAATTGATGAAGAGGCTCGATGTGGACAAGTTTGAAAGTTTAAACCTGCAGGGGCACCCAGTTATACTGAAACCCTCACAGTATTGTGTGATTTACCTTCAGGAGTTTGAGCAGAATCCCATAGTGGATACTAGAGAAAAATCCACTATGGCTCTGGCAGGAGGAGAGAAAAGATATCATTTTTAATTATGTCAGAGCACTCTGATTCTTTTTAATTAGGTATGCCCTTAGGGAAAATAGTTAAGCAGAGCCCAACCTTTTCAGACATTATCAGAAACTGTCCCAGGGGAAGGGAAATCCCCAAGTCCAGTACACTGTAGCCATTCTGCTCACCTAAGTGAGTGAAGTTTCAGTCGAGAGGAATATGCTCCCTGAAAGACTGAGACACTGAGACTTATTCATAGGACCATAGAATGTTTTTCCGGACCCCCACATCTCATTGTCACATTAATAAACACTTATTTATAGCAATTCTTTTTACTCAGCATATCCTGTCTTGCCATCAGCAAAAAAACTACAAGACATACCTGCGGGGGCCCCTGTCCTGGGCACCAGATGTGGGGGGCTCCGCCCGCAGAGCCCCATCCCTCTATCACGGATGAAAATAAAAACTACCAAGACATGACTGCTTGGGGAGGAAAAGTGGTCAAACTCTCAGAGGAGAATGACCTAGAGCCCCATCCTCACTCGGCTTTTATTGGGCTCAAATACACGGGGATACAGGTATGTCAGGTGACAAGGATCAAACAATGGTTAACATTTCAAAGAAATCTGAGGGCTTAATCTGAGTCAATGTCTGTCAGGAAAGGGGATTGCAAAACTTTGGGAGACATACTTATTTCCTCCTGGGGCACTTATCACCTAAGTGAGAGCACTCTTAGCAAAGCAGGTTTCACAGGGCTTTAGGAATTCTTTCTTATGCCCGATCACCCAGGGAGCCATCCTGGCCAGCACAGGGCTGCACCGCTTACCCCCACAGTTTCAGGCTTTAAGCCAATTAGGAAGCAGGAGACATCTCTCAGATGGAAATGGGGACTTGGGCTATATCAGAATAGCTGGGGGGTGAGGGTCCATCACATCCTCTTTGCTGAAGCCCCCCGAGTCCTTCCATGAGGCCTCCCAAGTGGTCGAGTCTGGCTTAGGTTGCCCCTCCCATGAGGAGTCTTACCCATCATTGACTGCCAACCAAGCATTGGGGCCAGAGATGGATAAGGCAGAAGCAGTGCTCCTGCCAGGGAGATAAGCTTTGTCTCCTTAGTAGGTCATGTCCTTGTGACAGAACAGACCCAGATGAAGTGGGTCCCTTGGGTTCTTACACAGCCCACCCTGGGGTGTGGGTTAAAACTCCTGAAACCAGGCTGAACGGTCCACAACACATACCGAAAGTCAAAAACAATGCAATTTGAAAAGACAGAGCAAGCATCAGAATCAGATATGGCAGGGATTTTGGAGTTATCAGACTAGGAATTTAAAACAACTATGATTAATACATTCAGGGCTCTAATAAATAAACAATTTGCAAGACTAGATGGAGAATATAAGCAGAGATGGAAATCTTAAGAGAAAAACAGAAAATAAATGCTAGAGATAAAAAAATAACAACATTGTAACAAAAGTGAAGAATGCCTTTGATGGGCTTCTTAGCACACTGGACACACCTGAAGAAAGAATCTCTGAGAGTGAGGATATATCAATAAAATCTTCAAAAGCCAAAAAGCAAATAGAACACAGACTAAAAAAAATAAACAGAATATCCAGCAACTGTGGGAAAACTACAAACATATGTTTAATGATAGTAACAAAAGAGAAGAAAGAGAGGTAGGAACAGAAGCAATATTTAAAACTATTAATGATTGGAAATTTCCAAATATTTAAAACTATAATGACTGATAATTTCCCCAAGTTAATGTCAGAACCAAACAACGGATCCAGGGAACTCAAATAAAATAAAGCAAGATAAATAAAAACAAAAACCAAACAAACAAAAAATAGACCCAGGCATTCATTTTCAAACTGCAGAAAATCAAAGATAAAGAAAAACAATTCTGACAGAAGCCAGAAGGGGTTGGGGAAGAATACCTTATTATAGAGGAACAAAAATAAGAAATGCTTCTGATTTCTCAGAAACCATACAAAGAAGAACATAGTGAAGTGAAATATTTAGTGTTCACAAGGGGGAAAAATCACCAATCTAGAATTTCATACCCAGCAAAATCATCCTTTAAACATGAAGGAGAGCCCTGGCTGGGTTGCTCAGATGGTTTGAGCATTGTCCTATACACCAAAAGGTTGTGGGCTTGATTCCCAGTCAGGGAACATTCCTGAGTTGTGGGTTGAATCCCCTGTCAGGGCATATTTGGGAGGTAATGATCCATGTTCCTTTCTCACATCAGTCTCTTTCTCTCTGTTCCTCCCTCCCTGCCCCCTTCTTCTCTCTCTAAAATCAATAAACATATCCTTGGGTAGAGATTTTTTTTTAAAACTAAAGACAAATAAAAATTTTGTAAGCAAATGAAAGTGAGGAAAATTTTGTCAGTAGAACTGCCTTGTAAGGAATGTTTAAAGAAATTCTTTGGTGAGAAGGAAAATACCCAACTTAGGTCCAAAATTAGCTCTACATAAAGGAAGGAAGAGCATCAAAGAAAGAGTAAGTGAAACTAAAACAAAATTGGTGGTTGCTATGGGCACAGAAGAGGGATGAATATGCAGAGCACAGAGGATTTTTAGGGCAGAGAAAATACTCTCTATGATATTCTAATGGTAGATACAAGTCATTATACATTTGCCCAAACCTATGGAATGTACAACATCAAGAGTAAATACGACTTCTGGCCAAGATGGAGGCATAGGTAGACATACTGTGCCTCCTCTCACAACCAAAATTAAGGACAACGAAGATTTAGAAATAAGAAAACAACCTGAACTGATAGAAAATTGAACTGTACAGAAGTTCAACAACCATTCATCCAGACTGGTAAGAGGGGCGGAGTCCCAGCAGGAAAAAGTGGAGGTTGGTGACCCAGGCATGCAGGCAGCAGCAGCTGGCAGATCCCAGGCGTGCAGACGGCGGCTAGTGGACCCTGGGCACAGGGTGGCAAATGTGCAGACTCGGTGAGGCCGTGCAAGGTGGCTGGCTGACCATGTGGTCCCACATTTGCATGCAGATAATGGAGGCTAAGGGGAAACAGCCGAAGGAACTGGAATCCGAGAGAGTGGAGCAAGCACCATTGTTCCCTCCAGA
Source organism: Glossophaga mutica (assembly GCA_039655065.1). Classification (NCBI taxonomy): domain Eukaryota; kingdom Metazoa; phylum Chordata; class Mammalia; order Chiroptera; family Phyllostomidae; genus Glossophaga; species Glossophaga mutica. The sequence goes on from CM077304.1 coordinate 86,064,644, forward strand.
ACCCCGCCCCCACATACAGCGTCACTACCCAGTGAGTGGGCTGCCTTGCCCTGGGGAACACCTAAGGCTCCACCCCTAACTATGTAATAGCCACGACCAGACCAAAAAAAGAAAAACCAAAAATGGCTCAAATGGGAAAACAAATTAAAGTCCCAGAGCCAATTCCTCTAAGTGATAAAGAGATAGTTAACCTATCAGATGCATAGTTCAAAGCCCTGGTGATCAGGATGCTCACAGAATTGCTTGATTTTGCTCACAAATTAGATGAAAAAATGAAGGCTACAGTAAGTGAAATGAAGGAAAAGTCACAGGGAACCAATAGAGATGGGAGGAAAACTGGGTCTCAAATCAATGAAGTGGACCAGAAAGAAGAAAGAAACAACCAAACAGAAAAGAAGGAAGAAACAAGAATTCAAAAAAATGAGGAGAGGCTTAGGAACCTCCAGAACATCTTTAAATGTCCCAACATCTAAATTACAGGGGTACCAGAAGGGGAAGAAGAGCAACAAGTGGAAAACTTATTTGAACAAATAATAAAGGAGAACTTCCCCAATCTGGCAAAGGAAATAGACTACCAGGAAGTCCAGGAAGCTCAGAGAGTCCCAAAGAGGTTGGACCCAAGGAGGAACACACCAAGGCACATCATAATTACATTAGCCAAGATAAAAATGAAGGAGAGAATTCTAGAAGCAGCAAGGGACAAGGGGACAGTCACCTACAAAGGAGTTCCCATCAGACTGTCAGCTGATTTCTCAAAAGAGACCTTACAGGCAAGAAGGGGCTGGAAAGAAGTATTCCAAGTCATGAAAGGCAAGGGCCTACATGCAAGATTGCTCTATCCAGTGAAGCTGGCATTTAGAATGGAAGGGCAGATAAAGTGCTTCTCAGATAAGATCAAGTTAAAGGAGTTCGTCATCACCAAGCCCTTATTATATGAAATGTTAAAGGGGCTTACCTAAGAAAAAGAAGATCAAAAATATGACAGTAAAAAGACAGCAAACTCAGATATTAACAACCACACCTAAAACAAAAGCAAACTAAGCAAACAACTAGAACAGGAACAGAAACACAGAAACAGAGATCACATGGAGAGTTAGCAACAGGGGAGTGGGAGGAGGAGAGAGGGGGAAAAGGTACAGAGAACAAGTAGCATAGATGATGGGTAGAAAATAGACAGGGGGAAGGCAAGAATAGTATGGGAAATGTAGAAGCTAAAGAACTTATGACATATGGACATGAACTAAAGGGGGGGAATGTGGGTGGGGAGGGGGTGTGCAGGGTGAACGGGACTGATGGGGGAGAAATGGGACAACTGTAATAGCATAATCAATAAAATATATTAAAAATTAAAAAAATACCCCCAAAAGAGTAAATACTAATGTAAACAATGGACTTTGGGCAATTATAATGTGTCATTTGTATGAAATGTACCAGCGTGATGGAAGATATTGATGATGGGGGAAGCTATGCATGTGTGGGTACAGGGGATATATGGGAAATCTCTGTACCTTCCCCACAATATACCTGTAAACTTAAAACTGCTCTAAAAATGATGTCTTTAAAAAGAAAAAAAGAGCAGCATTGACTTCGCAGTTGTGCGAGGTTCAATAAGTCTCAGTTTCAACAATGGTAAAATGGACACAAAAATAATAACTAATATGAAAATATATTTTTCATGAGAGCATGGTTCCAAATAAGTGTTAGTTCTTTTATCCACTGCCTTTTCCCCCCATCTCATAGCATGCTATGTGCCTCCTCATGTTTTTCTGTTAAAGTAGAAGCAATGTATCTTCAGTCATAGGCATTTAAATGGAAACTTAACTGTTCAAAGTTAGGGGACTTTGTGTGTGTTCATTAATTTTCTTTTTGAAAAACAATTGTACCCAAGGTCATTTTATCTCTCCCTAAAGTAAATAATATGTTCTGGGAGACTCTAGTGTAAAATCCTAACTAGGGCAAAAGAAAAAAAAACACCTTTAATTCTATAAGAGCACAGGCTACAATATATAACTTAAGACTGACTCACAGACCTCTTAACTATATAGGCAGCACCATTGACCAAAGGCTCATACATTGTGCCACACGCCCCAAGGGCCACACCCACTGAATTACTAGGCACTGTGGGGAGACTAAGGCAGATTTTTCATGGAAGTCAAGAAACTCCTGGGATAGTCGACTTTCTCTCGTGGACTCCTGATGGCCTTGCTGAGCATTCCTTAGACTGTGAAATGGTTTATGATGCTTCTGCTCCATCTTCCATTATTACCAGACAGGGACCAGCTCAGAGCAGGTCTGCCTCTGGCCAGTCTGTAGTGTGTGGGTTCCTGACTTTGTGTAGAAAAGATTTCACAATATGAGTCCAGGTGACTTTGAGTGTATATTTATTAAAGCTAGGGACAGTAAAACAAAGGAAAGAGTTAGGGTAGAAGAAGTAATAAGAGAGAGCATAGGCAGTGCTCTGCTTTGGCTCCCTAGAAAATGAGTGAGCCAAGGCAGGGCTGGTGTTAGATCACTGGAAAGTCAGACGAAAAGGGGGCCTTGGAGACAGGATCAGGGGGTAAGTCTGAGTTGAGCTCCCCCTGCCTGCCACTCCCCTGGCTGTAAGTCTCATGGGGACCCTTATAGCTCAGGAAGAAAGTAAAAAGTTCCTGCCCAGGAAGAGGCATGGGCACACTCTAGAGCAGGGGTGTCAAACTTGTTTTCACCGGGGACCATATCAGCCTCACATTTGCCTTCATAGGGCTGAGTATAATTTTAGCACTTTATAGATGTAACTACTCCTTAACTAGGGGCAATGATCTCTATACTCTGGAATTTAGAGAGAGCCCTCACTGAGTCTTTGTTCTCAGAGCTTTTTATTTTTTCCTTTTCTGGGGGTGAGAATCTTAGGTGAGGGTTTCAGTAGAATATCATCAGCTTTTGAGATGCATTTTTAATGTGTTGATGCATCAAAATGAGCATATAGCAGGAGTGGGAATATTCTTTGGTCTGCTATACTTTTACTTTTATCTTTGGTCTGTCTGGCTTTTAATGGGGTCTTCGTTATTTGTTCCCCCGACTTCATCTATCCTTGGGTTTATCTGGCACAGATGGCATTGAGTGGGTCTCTGTTCTCTATTTCCCAGACCAAACAGATTTAAGCTATGTATTCTCTAGGAGAGGTATGAACCATTTGCTCTCAAATATTCTTGGTTAGGGAAGGTAAGATCTGCAATTCACCAGCTGGCTGTAAGTTGTTCAAACTGTTGAGCCATATTTAATTTTCTTGTCTCAGTTTCCCCAGTCCACTTGCCAGGAATTTTCTTAGATTTTTACTCTCCGGGCACACACGCTCTCTCTCTTTTACCAGGGGCCAGATCAGAATCGTGTCCAAACATCGCCCAGTCTCTTCTAGCTCCCTGTTCATTTGTTTTCACAGTTGTGTTCCCTAATCAAATCCTTGCAAATTTAATCATGTCTTTTATTTTTTTGTAGAAATAACATATTAAAAGGGCCAAATGAGAGATTTCTTCTACTTCAAACATAATTATTAATGTCTCCACCTACAAAAATCAAAATTGCTAACACTCTTTAAAGAACAGTTTACCTTTTTAAAATGAAATGAACACTTAAAGCATGACCTAGCATGGTTGCTACAACTACCCATAAGATAAAATCCAGACATCGAGTCTATTTTATTTTCTTTTATTAAAGATTTTGTTTATTCATTTTTAAAGAGAAGGGAAGAGAAAGAGAAAGAGAAGAGAAATATCAATGTGTGATTGCCTCTCACTCGCCCCGTACTGGGGACCTGGCCCACAACCCAGGCATGTGCCCTGACTAAGAATTGAACTGGCAACCCTTTGGTTTACAGCCCATGCTCAATCCACTGAGCTACACCAGCCAGGGCGAGTCTATTTTATATATGGTCTCTTATCTATTCCTCTACCACTCACATACCTTACGCTATAAAGTGACTCATTCATAACCTGCAGATGCTTCTGTCTTGGCCAGTTTTTTCTCTTGTGTTTAAACTGACCTTCACAATTCCAACCTTACCACTCAAGGCTTAGCTGAATGACTTCCTTTGATCAGTCTTCCTCCCAAGCTTTCAAACAGGAGTACCACCAAAACAGTTGCTTCATCTATAGTCGCGTGTATGGCTAAATAATAGAGCTAACTGTATTGCCAATCACACTGTGTGATTCCTTTCTGTATTCTCCACAGTGTTTAATCAAGAGCCTGATACACTGCAAATTCTAAGTCTAATAAAAAGCCAAATCAGTTAATGTTATGTAAAGAAAATAGAATGAATTTTGGAAATGGACAATTTAAGTTTAAATATCAGATTGCTCACTTACTAGTTGTGTGACTAGGTAAATCATTTAATTTCCCTGAGGTTCATAAAATGGGGATAATAGACCTCACATTACAGAGGCTTTATGAGGATTAAATGAGATAATCCATTTATTTTCATTTGTCTGAAAAAGTGAATACATATTAAGAGCTAGGCACTGTGTTAAGTCTTGTGGATACATCAGTGAACAAGAGTTAGGTTACCTAACCTCAGAAACTTAATTTATTTGTTTAGAAAGACAATAGAACATTAAATAAAAAACCTGAAGATTTGTCATAAATTTTTTGAAGACATTTGGTATGATGCTGTAATAGATACTGATGGAAAGGGGAGGATAACAATGTTAGGATATCAGAAGTGCCTTTGAGGAAGAGTTGGACAGAACATGAAATATGCTCTGTATCAATCGGGTTCCATTAGATAGAGTCACAAAACTAATGGGACACACATGCACAATTATTCCTCAAAACAAATAAATACATATATTTTACAATTTGACAGAAAATCCCCTAACTGCAACACACATACATCCAGTGCATGTATATATGTGTGTTTATAGAAATATATGTAGTATGTCTATAGTATGAACATCTATAGTATGAATATATTTATGCATAATCTATATGATTTATTACAAGGATTTGGCTTATGTGATTGGTTAGTTAGGCAAGTTCAAAACCTTATGGCAGGCTATAAACTCTAGAGCAAAGGCTAAAGCTACAGTCACTAGAGGTCTTTCTTTCTTTCTTTGTTTCTTTCTTCTTTCTTTTCTCTTTCTCTCCAGTGAAATCTCAGTTGTCCTCTTAAAGCCTTTCAACTAAGTGGATCAGGCCCATCCAAAATGTCAAAGATAATCTCCTTTACTTAAAGTCAACTGATTGCAGATGTTAATAACATTTATCAAAACCCTTCACAGCAACATCAAGATTAATGTTTAATTGAATAACTGCATACTATAAAGCTACTCAAGTTGACACACACAATTGACTATCACACGCTCTAAGATGTTAATTGTTTTGCCATAAATCCTTTAAATTAAAGCATAATTTGAGGAACCTGGGTGTTTAACGAGCTTTCCAATAAAAATCATTCCCCCTCGGCTTTCAGTACCACAATAAATAAGGAGTTTTAAAGAAAGACGTTTCATTTTTCCTGAAATGAAACAACACATTAGTCAGTTTTTCTGTTGTGAGATTCTACACCATGACAGCTGAACAGGCTCAATTTTAGGTCATTATCTTTAAATATTAAAAACAAATTAAGAAAAGATTCCATTGCTCTGTAACACCCATCAATCAGTGCTGTTACTGAACAGAAGCAAGTGGGGTCCTGCTGCCTGCAGCCACCCTCTGGGCAAAATTCTGGAGTTAAAGATTTGGTGATAAAGAAAAGGAGTCTTTAATGATCTCTCCTGTAAGTGGAACCTAGTCAAGAAAACAAGCAAGCAAAATAAAACCAGAGACATGGAAGTAAGAACAAACTGACAATGACCAGAAGGGAGGGGGCAGGGTGATAATGGGGAAAGAAGGGAGAGGGTGGTCAAGGAACGTGCATAAAGGACCCAGGACAAAGCCAATGGGACAGGGGTCGGATTGAGTGTGGGAGGTGGAAGTGGGTGGTACAGGGGAGAATGGCTGGGGGGAAATGGGGCCAACTGTAGTTGAACAACAATAAAAAAAGAAATTCAAACTAAAGAACAAAAAAATTATAAAGCTTCTTCCTTCGGAAACTGTTCTACCCTCCATGAGGTGTCTGAGCTGCAGCTGGGTTTATTGCCTTTGCCCACTAGCCTTCCTTTGGAAGGCCTGTGTCAGGTCCAGCTGGACAAACACAAACAAGTCACTTAAACACTAGGACCTTCACCTCCACAGGGAAGTTATGAGGATAAAGTGTGACAGTGCATACCCATCTTCCAACACATTGTTGACAACAACGACAACAGTCATTTCAGACTACGTGATCGGCCATGTTTCATTTAAGAGATATGATATGTATACACAGAAAGACACATGCTTACACAGGCATACCCGTGTGTGTCCATTTATTTGTGCATGCACCCATTCCAAATTCATATTTCAATGACTTACTAGATGTGGGTTAGCCAGTTGTCTACTTTAAAATAATTTGTTAAGCTGTACAACTATGTTTCATGCATTTTTCTGCATGTGTGTTATATTTCACAAAAAAAAATTTAAAGAGTTCTGTTGTTTCCAATGGACAAAGTAAATTATGTATTGGTGAAGATTGTTTGAAGTACTAAAATGTAATAAATGATTATAAGACAAAAAAAGAAAAGGAGTCTTTAGTCAAAAGCTACACAGTTTTGGAATAACAGCTTTCCACATACTATAGTCACTTAAACCTATTTATTAAGGCTAATATCTTTAACTCCTGAGTTCCTCTGTCATTCCCTCAGTTAGTTTTTAATTATCTTTTTTCTATAAGAGTAGTTTACAAATTAAAATAACATAAAATACAAAAGCTACACAATTTTGGAAGAATGGCAGGCTTCTGCCTCAGAGTATATCCCCTCTAGAACACCCAAAAAATGTCCCTGCCACCCTCTGACAGGCCAGCCTGATCCTAGGCTGCCCCTGAAAGTCCTTCCCATCCAAAATATCATCTGTTGGGAAGCACAGGCAGCTGCAGCACAACCATCCAGGCATTCCTGAGGAAGAAAGCCAGAGAGGCAGTCTCTGTCCTCCTATTATTTTATATCTTCTGGCCCCTAATTCCATGTGCTACAAAGGCAGGCAGCTTCCCAGCCAGTCCTGTCCTAGGCTGTTTACCATTGTCTGGGGCAACTTCCTCCTGTGACCCCTCCCTGCTTCTCCCCAGGGATCCGATCATATCTCTGTGTATCAGTATAACTATCAAATATTTTTAAAGGATTGATAGAAAAAAACTTTATTTCTTTTTTGTGGTGCCTCATATTTGGTTTCTAAATAAATGTTTTAAATATCCATCTAATATTGATCAAATACTCACATCTTCTATATTAAAACTAAATTGAGAGCATATTTATTTTTCAAGTAAATATTAAGCAACACAATGAGTTGAAAAAAACAAGTTAAAAATCAGTATAGAAAATTTGTTAAATAAATCACATGTAAAATGGACTAAAAAATATAAACTCTTATTCCTTTTTATTTCCAAGCATAAATGATCTTTTTTCTTCACATAAAAATATAATTTTAACTTAGTGGGTGTTCATTTATTTTTTCTTTTCCCCCTTGGTTCTTAAATTCCAAAAAGTAGAATCTAAGCTGTTGTTTTAATAAATGGGAATGGACCTTGGTACTTGTCAACTTTCTCCCTGGGAGTCAAGGAGCATCACTTTTGGCGGAGTTCCACAAAAATGTCAGATATCACATTGACCAAAGAAATCAGAATAGCCACTGGATTGATTCGGCTGCTCTGTCACATCAACTGGAAATGACAGGTTTCACTGGAGTTTGAAGTCATGCTTCTTCGGGTGCGAGGGAGCTTGGTTTAGTTCAACTGTTGAAACTTACCACATGCATATTCAGCTCCTGATCTGACCACAGTCCTCTGCATCCTGATGTGGAGGCATCCTGAACACACCAGCTGTAACCCGTAATGGGTACTTTGAGATCCAGTGTTTCCCTCTGATCACAGAATGAAAAGTTGGTGTATTTCTCTAAATTTAGAGCTATGCTCTTCTCCAAGGTGATTTTGCTTTCTTAATACCATTTGAAACCCTGTTCTTAGCCTCAAAATTATTTTTAAACACATTTTAAACTAAAAGTAATCACATTTGATAGGAATCCCATCTGCGAGGAGTCCCATCCCTATCAAGTTAAGGAATATTGTGCTGAGACTTTAGAATCATTGTAACTGTCATAATGATGTATAGTTTAGTGAAGATAAAAATTGTAAACTAATATTTTATTGAATGATAAAATGTATAATTTTAAATATTAAACTGGAAAAATTGTATTATTATAAAAATAAAAGACAAGGAAACCGAGGAATGGGAAGATACCTAAATTACTCAGATTCCCCTGGTAGACATGACAATTTTTAATGCCTTAATACTTGCTCGGGGCTTACATCACCAGGCTTGTGTGTTTGGTAAATGCCATATGTTGTAACTTTTTCCTGATGATACATGATTCACATTAGCGTATTAAAAGGCCTTCGGTGAAGAACCTTGAGCTTGTGTTGCTTAAACTTATTTGACTATATTCTTTTTTATGTTAATTAATTTTCTGAGATGCTCAAGCTTTCTGGAAAACATTTTAGGAAATATTATGCTAGATCCTGCAGCTGGTGTAAAGGAGAATCTAAGAGAATCAAGGTGGGAACCAGGAAAATGTTGTCTCTCGGATTCAGTGGGGGAAGGGAGGCTTGCAGTGGTGAAAGACCAGAAAGAGCACTGAGGCAAAGAGCATTAGCTGTTGGTCAGGATAGAACACTAGTGACCAGTGGTGAAAAGTTGTAGGCAAAAACTAGAGCTCATGGATGTAAGTGATGAAAACATATTAACAGCAATCTGGCTCCATTCAATTTGCCGATTACATCTGGGAGTTTTAAAATTTCCTGTGTCATTTTCCTATAAGTCCTGTCAAGAAATAGGAGTATTTAAAATAGAATGAAAATATAAAATGTATAAAAACTCATTTTCTTTCAGGACTGCAGAAACAAACAAACAAACAAACAAACAAAGGATTAATGACAATGATGCGTAGAGAAATGGTGATGGGCTAAGTGTTTCGTCTCCCCTCTGCTCCATAAAAGGGAAGGTTTGACAGCATGGTAGGTGATACCATTTAGTAAGAGCATAAGATCCCTAGTTGCAAGTGAGAATGTTAGAATAGAAATTTAGAGAAAAGAGATGCCCCAATATGGTCATTATGGGAAGAGAGACAAGTCAATTACTCCCAATACAAATACTGTAGACTAACCAAAACACACTTCATTTGTGACACCCCATCTTGCTCGACTATTGCGGTACCAAAGTTACAGTGAATGCTACTTATTTCCCAGTGAGGAAATGCAACAAACAAATGGTTTCTATTTTCAGATTCTGGGTGCCTCGAGCTCTGCTTGGTCATACTGGTCATCCGAGCACAGAACAGAGAAACTGGGCAGGGAAGGATGACAGCTCAGGGCAGCTCTGCCTCCTGTCCTGTTGGGAGCAGGAAACAGCCCAGAGAAAAGTCCTTGGTTTAATGTACCAGCTCAATGAGCACTGCAGGGAAACCAGGCTCAGCTCTTCTTTGAAACCAGGCCCTGAGTGGCTTGTCACTGGTTTTTAAGAGATTGTACATTCTAAGAATTGTGTGCAATACTGAAGAAAATCAATTTAGCACAAGTCTTTGGAATTCTCATAATCCTTAATGGCTTCGATCTCCCTAGACCACTATTCCTCTTGTGTCACAGGATTTTTCAACTCAGGTGTTGAGGAAGATCTACAATTGTTCTCATTAAGACAGATGATATTTTCATAAATACTGAATGACACTCTGCCTCCTCGTAGCATGAATTGTATTCAGAAATAAAAGATATTTGGTCAATTAAAAACTCCATGGTGTTTCTTATTATTGGAGTTCACTTATCAAACAGTATGTCATGAACTGACCTCTCCTCAAAAGTAATTTGTTAACAAATCCATGAAACATTTATTTTTATTCAATCAAGGTACATTTATAGAACACCAAAAATGTGCTTGGTCATGTGAGATGTTCTGGTGAAGGCACAAAAAGATTAAGAAGATATATAAATATCACAGAATATTTAATAATATTGACAAAGAAGTACTAATATTAAAACATGTTATAAGAGCACAAAAGGAAATTGTTGGAAAAAGTTTCCCTGAGATGACCTTTGAACCACTACCTGGGGATGAATATGTGCCTGAGGTAGAGGGAAGTGTATCACAAACAGAAGCACAGTATGAACAAAAGCACAAGACTGGGGGGATTTTAGAACAGCATGGAGTTTCATGCGGGTGACACACAGCTCTACCTAGGACAGGTGGGGAATAGAGAGCTAGAGAAGGAGATTCAGAATATATAAAAAACAAGTAAAATAACTGTTTTTTTTCCACTGAAGATAAAAGGGAACCAAAGAAAGTTTCTAAGAAAAGAAGTACTATAACCAAGCAGATTAATAGCTTAGAAATATTACTATGGCAAAATGAGAGAGATGGCCAGAAAAGAGTGGTAAAGTGTGAGAGGCAAACAAAAAATGTAAATCTCTTAGTTAAGATTTTTTCTTCTCTAAATATTTATAATTCCTGAAAGATGTTCAGAGGCAATTCCTGGGTCTTTCTCGAGACTCAGAGCTACACACAGGTCAATGCACTTCTGTGCTAGCCACTCGCTAAAGGAATATGCTTGGCAGATACTAGGTTTGGAGTGAGTTGATAGCTGGAACCAAAGAGAGGGATATCTCTCCTGAGTCATTCAAACACAGGGGCAGGATAATTATTTTCATAAGTAAATGGTAAAAAAATCAGATGCCTAACCTATTTTATGTATAAGATTGAGAGAGACTTTGCTCTCTGAAATGTGTTCCCAGAATTTTTTTTTTGGTGGAATTGCACCATATATTATGAAACCTTTGGCATTTCTCAGGTCTGATACTGTTTGGACAAGCTAATTAGGAAAGATTACTGTTGTTTTATGGTGCTATGGAATAGAAAAAAAATGTCATAGTATTCTTTAAGGGGAAAAATGTATTTCAGTTGATGAGGCTTCTATTTATAGTGAAACTTTACAAAGCTCCATGCCAGGAGGATCCTGTGTCGTAAACTGTCAATAAGCTCTGGCAAGGTCTCTCTAAAAAATTGAGAAACACTTGTAACATATCTAATTTTGGCCCTCAAACTCCTAAATTTGATTGATCATGTGATTGCTCTAGAAATGATTGCACAGAGCTTGACTGTTTAAATACTTGGGGTCCTCAGTGCCTTGTGAAAGGCGGATCTTGTTTAGTTATCCTTCTACTTAAGCCAAAACCAAATTGCAACATGTGAGAAAATCTTGTACTTTTTGTTTTTCAATTTATTTTCAAATGACTACTTATTGAACATTCCCCAGAGGTTATTTTGGTTTTTGTTTTAATAATTCAATAAAAAATTAACACTCACTATGAGTTAGATACCAGGACATCATTTGTATGTATTGGTGGAAGTGTGGACTGATGCTCCATCCCGGAGAGCTAGTAGGCAGTAGAGGTCCATGATTCCTTACCTGCAATTCTGAAATGCAGAAAACACTGAGAACGTATTTTCTAGCCAGACTTGCCCTGAAATGATGTGTGAGATTATTTATGATCTTTATGTTGTCCAGTGAGAATATTCAAACACTTTTCTGTAGAGGGACTAACATGTACCCCACACAGGCACTTCTAATCTTCTTGCATGATATATGGCATACATTTTGTATTAAACGGATTTCTAAAATCCGAAAAATTCTGAGTTCTGAAACATATCTGACTTTGAAATTTTCATATAAGAAATATGGGTTTATATTCCCCTCTTGCAATGTTGTTAAACCGGACTTGTAAAATCAGCTGTGTAAATAAAACTAATAGCTTATACCCCAAATCTTTTATTTTATAGGCTACATTTAAACAGTAAAATTTCCTCAGACTTCCTACACAGTTTACTTAGAAATGCTAAAAAAAAAGCCTCATTGTGATATTTTAAAATGTTTTTGTATACTTTTTAATGATATTTTTTCCTATGGTGCAAGTTATGTGTTTTAAACCAGTCCTTTTCTTCTTTGTTACTTGTATTTGGTACTATTATGCAGATTGCTGTGGAAGGCTTCCATAGGATTCCAGTGAGCTGGAGGACCCATGTTGAAAACCATCATTTGAAAGGACTATTTTAGTCAGTATATTAAATAGTACAAAAGCAAGACACAATCCTGCCCCTCATTTTTGTACATGGCACAGACCCAAGTCCTTCCTCCATTCTTAACTGGGACTCAAGTTAAATTAGTTCCTTATGTGCCTGTGTTTTTCAGTTTTCGGTTCATCTTGTGCAGTCACAGAAATGAGTAATAAAAGCTGAAATAAGGCTAGCAAGAAAAAGCACAACAAGATTCAAAAGGAGATAATTAAATTCCTCAAGTGCTGTAGGGCCAGTATTTTAAAATATGAAGAAAATGGTCTCTCTTTTATATTTTAGCATACTTCTCTTATTATCTGCACAAATATAGCTTCATAGCCAGATGGAATCAAGTAGCAAACTATTTAGAGGTTCAGTTCAAAGGTTTATTCCTAGTTTTGATTCAAGCTACAAGAAGAATAAAACAAACAAACAAGCTCATAGGAAAATCTGCCTGCCACTGAACATGATTTTCAAGACTGGACCTCCCTTAAAATAACTAATTTGTGTGTGTGTCTCAGTGTTGAAGGTAACATCCCTCATGGGGCATTCTTTTCCACTCAGAAAATCTATTCATGGAAAAAATGAAAGATTGACATCCAGAGGTACCATTAACTAAGATTAAAATGTTGAATACTAACCCTAACCTCACTACATGTTTATGTGTTATATCCTTTCAACTTTAACCACATTCTTTGTTTCATACAAATTATTTCTTTCATACCATATTCTTATCTTCAATATATATGGCTTGTCATCAGCCATTGGCTTAGGAATTTCCCATATTTCTCTACAACCTCAGAATCAAAATGTATTTAATACAGATCAAATATACATATTTTTAGATAGGTATTGGTTGCAGCTGGTTTAGAGAAGTGTGTTTCCATCTATTTGACTTCCTTTGTGCATGCCAGCTATCCAGATCTACAAATTAGGGAGACATGAGAAAAGATTACAACTCTTAAATAAAGGGGTTAGTAGTGGGTATGCTGTTTTAAGAGGTGATTTTCAAACTTTCTCCTATGGAACCTTAGTACTAAAATGTGTCTTGAGAGGACCACTGACATTTGATTCCAATTTAATAGTTCAACTGTAATAAATTGTCAAGGCACATTCAAATGTGTTATACACTCAATTTTAACACATTGTAGACCACCAGCATATTGACTTCTGTTGCCAGGTTAACTCGCTTTTGTGAAGGCCTTAACATAAAATCTTTCCTACCATCTCTGGGACTATATTTGAATTTGCAGACATGTGTCCTTGATTAAGATGGTTATATGGTTATAGCTCTGGGCTTTTCTTTCTCTCTTTCTTTTTTTGTAACTCACATCTGTGCATGCCTGTAAAAACATGCACACACACAAACGTGCACAAAGACAAGGTTGCCCCCTCCTATTTGTCTGTAAGAGTCAAGATGTTCTATTTTCTAAACAACCCAGTAAATTATAAATGGAATGCTGAAGTCGATATGACTTCAGCAATCACCTAAATTACTGTCTAAAAGATTCGTACTTGTCAAGCAGGATTTTCACTTCTTTTCATGTTGTGCAATTTCCATATTGTTTGAATGTTTGCAATGTACGTACATTGTTATTGTGAAAAAAGGTAAACATGTCCCAATAAAATGCAATTTTAATCTCTTGCATTGCATTTATTTTTAAAAATAATATTTCACTTCAAAAATATTTGAGAAACACTACTTTAGATGAAGTGATTTTAAATGTTGTACTTACAGTCATGTTAATTTATAACTGATAAGTATTCAGGAAATTGATTCACATTGTTTTTCCATCTCCTTTACTAGCTTTGTATACCTAGATAAGGAATTTAAGATAATTTCCAATATACTTTCTCAATAGCAAAATAAAGTTCATAATAGTTACTTTCATGGTTGTTGTAAGCTTAAATCATGATGTTGAAAATGGTGCTTAGCTCACAATAAGTCTTCAATATATGGTGTTTTTATTATAAAGCATTTTTGAAAGAATTAAATGTGTAAGATGGTTTTGGGAACTAATCAGTTAAAATGTATAAAGCTTGGTCACTTGATGCTTAAACAAAACTATATTAATTAGGCTTCAAACAGTGTTTATTCAAAGTGGTTAAGAGTTGAGTTTTACTCAAAATATGCTAAGATCAATTATATTTCACATTTTCTCAATATCTCTGAATTGAATTTCCCAGTTTACAGATGGCATGAAGCCTTCTCTGAGTAGTGAAATACCAGGCTCAGGGTGGGGAGATGCACACTGTTATTGTAGGTGGGGAGAAAAGTACTTGGATGAGTTCCAGACTCAAAGGTAACCAGTTAAAAGGGAAAACAATTAAAAAAGCACCACAGAACACTCATGATATGTTTCTTCCAAGCACCCTCTCAGAAAGCAAGAGTGGAAGGACAGCCATTATGGGAGGTTCCCAAGTCAGTGATCTGTCAGCACTACTGACAATAAAATGATGGGCATCACCAACATGTTTCCTGGAAACCAGCCTGAGAATTTATTTTTACCTGCATTCAAAGCCATGTATATCTATACCAGGAGAACAATTGGCAATGCTGGCCACTAGGGAAAAAAAAAAAACATAAAAAAACAAATCCAAGGATTTGCTAATGGAAGCAATCTCTTGCTTCAGAGAATACATATTTGACTATAAAATTGAAATATTTATCCCATTTAAAATGTATTTTATATATATATATAATACATTTTATATTATATACACACACACATATACACACACACAATCCTCTTAGGAGTTTTCTGGGAATAAAAAATCATGATATAAATAGAATTTCCTTCATTTGCCCTTCAGAGAACACCCAGCAGTGGCCTGCCATGAGGCAAAACAAGTGAAATTTACCTAGTGTATGACCATTCACAAGACAACTGTATACCTGTTATCTCATTTAGTCCTCGAAAGAGTTCAAAACAGCTCCTGTGGAGTGAGAAGAAAGACTGGCCAGTAGGAGTTATACAGAGGGTTCCCCATGTTCTCCTCAGCCATTAATATTATTAAATGCCATCAATACTCACAGTGTTCTGTGGAGAAATAGAGGCCACTGAGCCAAGAAAATATTTTTATGGATAGATCTATAAATTCTTTTGTCATTTTAAAGAATCTTTTTTCCCTCCCAAGTCTATATCATTGCATGCACTTTTCCACGACTGGGAAAATGGCCCAAACTTTTGGTTAGTTGGACACAAATTATCTCTGAACTTTCTTTTCATATCAGATTTGGTACCGCACAGGTGGAACTGACCAGTATGATTAAAAACCTTTGATTTTTTTTTTTGAAAAATATCATACTATGAAGACAAAAGATGGATATTCCTTGGTATAAAAACATACAAAAAAACAAAACATAACTCTAAGAATGTCTTATCAGAATTCAGGAATGTCTGGAGTATGAACCTTTATAAAGATAGGACTTAGACACATCCATCTCTCTGTGGATTGCTTTTAAAGTCAGAATCATACCAGAACCGTACTAGAAATTCTCTTCTTCACCATGGGCTAATGCAGCAATTACAAGTTAACTGAATACTTGATGGTGGTCAAAAACGCCAGCAAACGCCCAAACACACTAACAAACCAAGAACAGCAACAATGAAACCCAGGTTAACAGCGTCATATGCAATTTTTTATTTAATCAAAGAAATTTACCCTCACTTTTTTGTTTGTTTTGCCTTTTTATTTTTCTTTACCTCATTTTTATCTATGACTATATGCCTATTTTTTAAAAAATTGACCCAATTTTTTACATTAGAAGCTTAGCATGTTCCATTTACTACACAAAACCTTTCAGATCACCAGCAAAACATGAGAAATAACTTTCAAACAAATGAAAAACTTATCATAAAAGTCAGAAAAAAGGAGAAGCAGAGTCAACTGAAATGATATATTTTATAGCAGGGGTTTGGAACCATTGAATTTGATAGTTTGGTGATGAAGTCATCTGTGAGATAAGTTAGTTTCCTAATATTTCCAGATAGTGTTAAGCATATAAGAACAGATATGTTAAAGGAAACCAAAAATAGTACTGTGGTACTGAGAGTATTTAATTCTTTTCATTCTTAAAATCAGCACAGTAATAAATAATGCACACACACGTTTGAACAAAGTACAATTTAATTAGAAAAAAATGAATTTTGTGTCATTCTCTAAATGAAGAGCAGCCTAATGTACATAGTATGAAGTTTTAATTGCCCATTTTGAGATGAAATTAATTGCATTTGGAAAGTTATTTTTCCCTCAAGTCAGTATAAAGTACAATTAAATACATTTTAAATAAAGGTACATATATTTTATTTATTCCCAGAGTGTGTTAGAAGTTATAAAATATTAAGATGTAGGTAAGATGGAGAACTGCAAGGCAAAATAGATAAATTTGTTGAAAATGCCCTGCTTGAATAAGCAAGCATTTATGAAAAGTGTGAAAGTAGACCCTCCTGCACAGTAGAAAGATATACCACAGAAGAAAATGCTGGAGCTGAACCTGCTCACAGGTACGAAAACCTGACTGATTGTGTCAAAGGATTGTTTCAGTCTTGGGGATGGAAACAGACATGAGGTATGGAAGAAAATGTGAATGAGAACTTTCACAGAACTAACTTGCCTGTTTCCCATTTTCTGAGGATGTTTTGTGTTTTCCCACCTCTGCACCTTTGCTGGACACTACCCAACACACTTTGATTACTTGCCTATTATCTCCTTGAGACTTCCTATGTGGAGATGCTATGTAGATGATAAAAATTCAGCTTAAGTGCTATATTCCCTGCAAAGATTCCCTAACTCCTCAAGCTATGATCTCTATCATCTCTAAACTCTTAACATGTTACGAAACACCATACAACCATTATTATGGTATACGAGGCAAAACCTTTACACATGTACATTAACTCACTGAATTTTTGCCAACAACCTTGTAGATCCATTATTCTCTTTTTAAAGATAAGAGAATATGCCTAAAAAAAGATAATAACTTATTGAAAGTTAAATAGCTAGGAAATACAGGATTTGGATTTAAACCAAGGTCAATTTTATTTATTTTTTATTGAATCTTCTTTCATGTAACAATTTTATGTAAATTCTGTATTTCTTTATCAAGTAAAACACTTTGAGTTTCAAGCAACAGAAATCCTTAGAAACTAAATTAAGCTTAAGGACATTATGATAACAATGCGGGGTTCTATCACGGAACTTAAGGGCAGGGAGGATAATAGAACCTCCTAAAGGAGTGATATGAAGGTCGACCAATCACAGAATGGATTGGAATATCTAGATCTGAGATTGGTTTCTTGTATTTCTTCTACCCCTGCCACAATACGGTTGGGGTGGGAACAACATCAGTCAGTCTCTAGTTCACGGTTCAACCTATTGGTCTAAGTCACCCAGGATGGCCTCGATTCATGGTCTCAGATGAGCAATGCTTGGCCTTTCCTGGCCACAGTGGTGATTTTCTGGGTTCAGGAAATGGCTCAAGTGGTCAAAATAAAAATGAAACTAAAACTTTTTAAAAAATTGTTGAAAACAGAGAAATCTTCTTTTGATAGATGGTTTCTGAGATTAAAGTCAGTAAATGAAGTAGGGTAGTGACTCAGGGAACACAGCTGGGTCCCAATGAAACTACATCTGAACTTTGCTCTAAGTAGTAGGCTGCTTTGTTATTCCAGAGTATTCTCTACCTATCCTTGTAAGAATTATATTTACCCACCCCTCCCTGCCAATAACAACCAAATAACTTGCTTTGTGAGTTGAAAAAAATGCATGTAATCTCTGAAAAGAAGATTTAACAGTCAATACGCAGGGTCTGGCACAAATAACACCCTTTTTATTATAAAATCTTTTATTACAAAATCATAAGCATGTAATTCTGTAACATAACAATATCACACTCAAGCACACCATGCGAAATTTTAGTTGAAATGTTCAAATTAAAACTATAAATTATTGCACCCATGTTAGTATCCTACCAACCACACTCAAGCAGGCATTACTTCTGCTGAACCCTGTACAGTTCCATTTTTTCTCTTTGTATTATTCTATGAGCTGTCCTATGTAGGGGCTGCTCCTTAAACATGCACACCAGAATAAAGTAGATACTTGAAATAGAGAAGTAGCTTGCTTCAAAGAAACTTATGCTGTAAGCTACTGCAATTTTAGAATTTTTCCTAAAACATAGCCTAGTGAAAAACAGTTACTACTATCTCTGATCTTTGCCATTAAAGAAGCCAATTAATGTTTTTTATTGTTGAAGCCAGTATGAATTTTCTGTTATTTTGTATTGGAAATTTCCTGACAAACCATTTTAGTCAATTGAATAATGGTATCCACTTTAAGTGGTATCAGGAAAGCCTTTTCAACATGAAAACTTCCTAATGACGCATCATTATAAACTCTTGCATCAGTAGTTCCTGATATTTAGCTGGGTGTGGTTATGGCAACAAAGATGGAGGTTACCGTATTTGTGAACACCCACATGAGATGGAAAGGGCATCTTTAGTTTTTATAATTATCTTAATGAAATCATGTAGAATACATTTAATACAATGCATAAAATTTTACCATTTGTATTGTCTAAAATTTTTTCTCCCATGCAAAACATGTTCTCTCTCATAACAAATAAATTCAAAAGCTGAAGCACATAAGTGAATCTCTTTGATGCTTATTTCAAAGCATTTCCGAAGAGTTAATTACAGCAATACTCTCAGAAATAGTTAAGTGCTATTATTTCTCTTCCATACTTGGGTAAGTGAAAACCCTGAACGTTTAAATACCTTTCTTGGAGACCACACAGCAAGTTACTGACAGAACTCAGTGTTCCTAACTGTTGATCTCTACAATCTCAGTGCGGTCTGTAACCTTTTTACATCAGAACACTCACAGGAAGAGGAGATTTTTTTACCAAAACACTCTACCAACACTAACCCACAGAACTATTAGTGCTTATTACCATTTGGAACCTGTTTTGAGTCCACGTTTGTGATCAACAAGACACTTGAATTAAGTTACTGCAAGTCCAGCAAAATAGCCATGTCTGTTCTGAACCTCTTTTGAGCTATCAGCTTAACCAGGAAAATGCACCGTTCAAGTGTCCTTTGGACACATCCTCTTCCTTACTTCTAATTCCATTGAATTGCCACAGTGGAGCTGGAAAAATGAGTTAGAGGAAAAAAAGACTTACTGATTTAAAAACTAACAATTTTTATTCCAAAGAATTTATTATCTCAATAATAAGAATAAGAAGAAGAAGAAGAAGAAGAAATTAGTGTTATTTTACCTACATTTTTTGTTATTTTACCTACAATATTACCTACATTTTAGCAACTTTAATGACTATATTAGATACATTAGCCAACTATTCAATAGACTATGTAGATAGCAGATATTTAGTAATCAAGAAAAATAAATGGATACAATAGAAAATGATGATTCACCAACCATTTACAGAGCTACATCACAAATATCAGGCTTATAACTAAAACTCATAACCTTTTACAGTGAGTTTGTGAGCCCACCTTGAAAACTGTAATTTTTTCTAGGTCATAGAGCAAAACATGACAATATAAATCTAAAAGTACATACTAGTTTGCTTTGGGAACTTTTCTCAGACTATAGATTCTCTACATAAACATAATATGTTTACTGCTTAAATTGTCATAGTTGTCACATGCATTTAAGCCAAAAGACTATTATAGTATTCTAAAATTTGAAATTTCAGTCTTAAAAGAAAAAGTATTTTAATAGTGTTTTAGCTTATTTTCTTAATTATCTAAAACATGCCAAAATTGTACTGCTAAGCCTACTTTTAACATGCGCCCCTCCAAAAAAGGTACAATTACACTGATCTAATTCAAGGAAAATAGAAAGGTTCTTGGATTCTTATATCTTCTGAAGGGAAACTAGCACTGTTTCTCAACTTTTGTTAATTCTGTGAAATATTTAATGCAATATTATTTGTGGGTGCCTTATTTTTTCCCTTGTGCTAATTTACAATAGCCAAAGTAAATTTTGCCAATATCATTATAAGAGTCACAGATAGAAACCACATACACACACACACATATATATACACATAATATATGTATGTAGATATACATATAAAGTACACATATGCATATCTATGCATCTGTGTATGTATATATATATATACACACACACAAAAAAAAAAAATGCAAACCCAGACTTCCCAATAGCTGTACCTACTGTGAACCTGCAAAAACAGTATAAAAATCAATCCAAAGATAAACAGCTCAAATATCATTAATTGTTTTTGATGCCAACATCTGATAAGCAAAACTGGAATAGATGACACAAATAGTTAAACTTCTATATCATTAAATGTTGATTTTTATTATCTATATTTTAAAAATCAATTATCATTCCTTTGTCCATTCACATGTAAAAATATTACATACCATACAATATTCTCAGCCTAAATACAAGCTTTTGTCCTCGAAATGTCACTTTTGGAAGAGCTAGGTATTTCATAACACTTTACTCACTTCAACTAGCTCATCATTGCTTATATATTTTTTTAAATAAAAATCCAAACTGTGGGGGTGCTCCACCTGCAGGGCCCCCCGGCTGCCATGGATGAGAATAAGTCTATCGAGACATGATCTGCTTGGGGAGGAAAGGTGGCCAATCTCTCAGAGGAGAAGGGCCAAGAGCCTTTTCCTCAATGGGCTTTTATTGGGTTCATTTTACACAGGAATACAGCTACAGCTCATCAATCATTGTCAGGTGGCAAGGATCAAACAATAGATAGCATGCAAAGAGCTACAAGGGCTTATTCTGAGTCAGGGTCTGTTAGCTAAAGGACTACAAAACTTTGGGAAACAAACTCATTTCCTGCTTGTACCCTTATCAGAAAATTGAAAGCATTCTTAGCAAAGCAGTTTTCACAGCATTTTATGCATTCTTTCTCAGGCCTGATCACCTGGGGAACCTGCCCTTTCCAGCACAGAGCTGCACTGCCCTCTGTCATTGTTTCAGGCTTAAGACAGGCAGGGGGAGTAAGGCAGCCAAGAGATCAGGAGACTTCTTGCAGACAGAATGAGAACTCAGGCTATGTCAAAGCTGAGGGTCCATCACCCCCTTTTGCTACAGCCCCCCAAGTCCTTCCTTGGGGCCTCCACATGATCATGCCTGTCTTAGGTCATTCCCCCCTTGGGGAATCTTACCCGTCATTGGCTAACTGATCAAGCATTGGGGACCAGTTATGGATGAAGTAAAAGGAGCAGAAGTGGTGCCCCTGCCAGGGAGATAAGCTTTGTCTCCTTAGTGGCTTATGGTCTGAAGGTCGCTCACTCAGCCTTAGCCATGGGGTGGGGGGCTTACAGCTCCTGAAACCAGGCAGGGCAGTTCCCAACACCAAACAAAGAGCTCTAGCCCATGGAAGTGAAGACTATGTAACAATGATGAATTTTAGAAGAGGCAAGAGGCCCATTGTCCCACAGCTTTGTCAATAAATGCTTATCTTACATTTGCAATGTTACAAATTTAGATTTTTGTTATACATTGTGTGAACTGTATGGAATTGAACAAATTAGGAAATGGGCTTAAGGTAAGAGATAACACCCTGACAACAGCAACCAGGAGAAAACACTGGCCTTTAAGTTGGAAAAAAAAATCTCATGATATTTGTAAAAGTCATTGCCAAAACTCCATGTGTATTTTGTCAAAATATAATAGTGACTCTGGCAGTTGTGGATGCAGCTGGGGATATGATTCTCTCAGTGCTTTTGAAATATTTACCACTTCAGAGAATGACAATTTCTAACATTTACCTTTCAGCAGAGCCCTGAAATGGTACTGTTTATATTTCAAAACAAATATCATAACACATTCTCCTGGAAAAAATTTATGATAAGAAATGAAATTTCAAACTAACATCCTGTGAACACAGGAATTTAGAGAGGTTTTTGCACCACACTCACATTTGCACGCCCACACAGTTTCATTGAAGTTACAGATTCTCCAAACCTGAAAGTGGATCTTATTTCTAAATGTCTACATATTAAAGATATTTCTTATAATTCTATAGGAAAGATGAAGGTGGATGAGGATAATATGACATATACTGTTCATGCATGCATTCATTTATCAAACATTAATTTAGCTCATGCAATGTGCCTGGTTCTGAGAATGCAAATCCAGCAACACATGGTCCTTACTTCTGGGAGTTCACAGTCCATTTGGAAGAGTCACAAAGCTCATTATAAACATTATAGCACAAAAAAGCTACTAACTCAGGGGTTTCTAAAGATTGCTAAAGAGAGTAGGACAGGGATACCTTACTCAATCTGACTATCAGGAAAATATTCAAAGAAAGGTCATTTTATGCTGTTTTTTTTTTTTAAGGCATTATCTGTTCATTAAAAAAGGCCAATGAGGATTATCAGGAGAGAATGACAGGCCAGGGAACAGCATGTGGAAGGCATGGAATAGCATACTATGATTGAAGACGTGCCAAGTGATGTTGGCTGGAGTGCCTGGAGATTAGGCTGAAAGGCCAGCAGAAGCCAAAGTAAGAAAGCCATTGCATTTTATTTTGATGAGATCTCATTTGTTTATTCTTTCTTTTATGTCCCTTGCTCTAGGGGACATATCAGTGAAAATGTTGCTGCCTGTAATATCTGAGATTTTCTTGCCTGTGTTCTCCTCTAGGACTTTAACAGTGTCACAGCTTATATTTAAATCCTTTATTCACCTTGAATATATTTTTATGTATGGTGTAAGTTGGTGCTTGAGTTTCATTTTTTTTTTTTTGCATGTAGCAAAATAAGCCACGCAGTGAAAGACAAATACCATATAATCTTACCTTTAACAGGAACCTAAACAACAAAACAAACAAACAAGCAAAATATAACCAAAGACACCAAAATAGAGAACAGTCTGACAGTGACCAGAGGGGAGAAGGGAGGGAATTCAGGGGAAAAGGGGAAGGGATTAGAGCAACAAGTATAAAATACACGTGGACAAAAACTAGGCAGGGGTGGAAATGGTAGGGAGGTGGGGAGAGCTGAGAGGGTGGGCTGGGATGGGAGTAAAAGACAGAAAACTGTACTTGAACAACAATTAAAATTTAAAAAAAGAAAAAAAAGAAAGCCATTTCATGCAAAATTTAGGGGACTAAAAGCTATGGACAGGTGTTTCAGATACGATTTGCATTTTCCAAAGGTTACTCCGGGAGAAGAATGGAGACACACCGTAAGAGAATGGTCAGCAGGACCTTCTCTATTATTCTGAATCTTTGTCCCAAAATGTTAAGCAGCACACCCTGTTGACAACCCTATCTGCAAGCGAGAGTGCCTTTTTATTCAGATTCTGCTTCCTGTGGCATACAGAACTATCTGTGTACATAGAAGTATTAAGGGCCTCCTTTCTGATACCCCTTCATTAACATCAGTCTGGAAAGTTTATTTTAAGAAACTGAATTAAGGTATCATGGTATCTAGGAGAGCTGTAAATGAGTTAATTAGCACATTTCTGCCCTTGTAGAAAAGAGAATTTATAGTTTACTTTGTGGTCCACTAAAATCGCAAAGGCACAAAGAAGAAGAGGTAGAATAGAAGAAAAGCAGGGAAATGAGGGAGCTTAGTATCATAGTCTCTCAAGTGACAGAAAAGACAGAGTACAGAGTGGAGAAACTAGAGAGTGTGGGCCCTGAATGAGGGCTTGGGGCTGGCTCCAGGGAATTGCTTGTGTGCTATGGTAGAAAGAGCTGGGAAAGTTTAATTTCTACTTGAGAGTTATTTTTCTTTTCTACCTTAGGCAAATCACATCATTCTCCTGACCTATTTTTTTTCCTCAGCAAAATAACATAAGATTAAAGAATCTCTGAAACCCCTTCAAGTTCTAATATTCTAATGTTCAAGTATGTCACAATTTTGCCCAAGACTGCTCCTAACAGATATGCTCTATTCTTGGTCTTTTTCCCCCCAAACTTACATTTTATGCTCTTCTTCCTGAAAAGAACAGTAGATAAAAAGCATTAAATTCAGAGGATATTTCAGTGATGTGCATGTGTAAAATTGTGTTTGGTTTTTAAAGGAGAGCAGCTGTGTAACAAAGTGTTTGGTCTTTGTCCCAAGCTCCTGAGGGAGAGATTCTAAATCCTTGAAATTTCTTGAGTGATAAGAGGAGTGTCTTTGTTTTTCATGGTGGGCTTCTGGGACAACACCTGAAGTTATGCAAATAAAGATGACTCATGATTTGTCTCAGGACAGGTACTAGCTATGTGAAGAAGACTTGATCATGTGATTACAGGTTTGGAGCTTTGAACCATGTGACATCAGCCTGACCTTTCTTCTCTATGGAATGGGTGGGAGCTAGAGATTCAGTTCAATCCCATGGTCAACAATTCAATCAATGATGACAACATAATGGCATCCCAATAAAACCTCTGAACATTGAAGCTCTCGGGCGGTGAGCTCCCTGATTGGTAATAATCCAATTATGGACCAAGAGGGTGACATGTCCTGATGACATAGAAGCTTCATATTTGGGACACTTCCTGGCTTTACCCAATGTATCTGTCTGGCTGATTCAGATTTGTATCCATTTGCTATGAGAAAAGTGTAACCATATATATAGCGTTTTCCTAAATTCTGTGAATCATTTCAGTGAATTATAGAATTTGAGGGGTTAGTGAAAACACCAGAATTGATATGCAATTGATCAGAGTATGGCTGGCCTGTGCACCCCTAAACTGTAGTCATATCTGACATAAGGCAGCCTTTTTAGGGACTATTCCTTTTACCCATGCGGTCTGTGCTAGATGTTGGAAGTTAGCATTGGAATTGCATTACATGTGCTTACTGAATGATTTAGCAAATTTTCAAAATTACATTTTTACAAAATATTTAGTGACATATTTTCATAATTAAACTCTCTGGAGTGCCACTGCTTCATTACAGGGGCCATGGAAGGGTGACATGTGGGGGCAACTGCAGCATAGAATCTCCTTGCAGGACAGAGCTAACATTGTTGAGTTACTGCTGAAAGGGTCGAATGAAGAGACAGCTATATTGCAGCTATCAAACAGGAGAAAAGGAAAGGGGAAAATGCTGTTAAGTTGGGGGGATCAAACTGCTCATAATTTTTTAAGAGACTGAATGGTGCACAGCCAAAGAAAATAATAAATAAGAAAATTGACATCAGGATTCATTAGAATATTATATGAATTCAAACATGAGAGAAGTTTAGAGCATATATCTCACTAGAAAAATACAAATTATATTCAAAAAGATAAATATGGTAAGGTTTTATGGGAAGTATCACTTATTTAGCATTATATAAGGAATGTTGCAATTCATTATAATGAAATGTACTTGTGACCCACCTCAGAAATGTGACAGTGCTTTTCCCATATGAGAGAATGTAGATTTCTGGATAGAAAACTCCAGGACAACTCAACTGCTTTTTCACATAGTTAATATTCAGTAATTCAAATAAGCTGACATAGTACGCATTGACACTCATGAAGCGGTATAAGGTTAGTTTAGCTTAAGAAAAATTATTGAATCATCATGTATGATTTTCATAAGTATATTTTCAAATGTTAGTTTATTTACCTGGATACCAATGTTACGCTTTACAGGGCAGCATTTAATTCAGAAGAGAGAGCAACTCGTGTGATGTACAATCGTGATCAGTGGTTAATAGAAGAGGAATATGTAAAAAGATGAATCACTAA
Source organism: Glossophaga mutica (assembly GCA_039655065.1). NCBI lineage: Eukaryota > Metazoa > Chordata > Mammalia > Chiroptera > Phyllostomidae > Glossophaga > Glossophaga mutica. Next base: position 86,090,549 of record CM077304.1, read on the forward strand.
AAGCACCATCAAATTCTATTAAAGTTCCTTTCAGAAACTCTCTATACACCGTGAAAGAAACACAGAGCTCTTTTAATCACAGCACTCAGTATTCAAATGAATTGGTTGTGTCACTTCCAGAAGTCTGGTGATCATCCTGGTGTGAGGTGGGATGCAGCTAAGCGACCTCGCTCAGTGATAACATCACTGTGACTCAATGATCACTGCCACTGTCTGCCTAGCTACCACCACTTTATTCTGGACGAGGGCCTTTGGGGTTGTGAAACCAGAGAACAATCTTTCATTAGTTCATTAATCTTTCTGACAAACTCTTATTCATCATTTAAGGCCCAGAAACCACATTGGCAAAATTAATCACTCCATTATCCAGAATCGTATAGCTTTTTAAGAAATATTCTAATATAGACATGCACTTACTTAAATATTTTTCTCTTTCTAAATAGCTTGCCTAACCAGAATTCTGCACATTTATCACATGTGTGTATGTGCATAAATACACACCCGTGTGGAATTGTGCATAAATTCTGTACATGTTAGGATTCTAACAAGTACGATCTGAAATGCTAATATTCTGTAACAAAGAGAACATAAACACAGTGGCTTGAACAAAGTAGAAGTTTTTTAATCTTTTGCATATAAGAGTCTCAAGGTGAATGGTTGAGGCTGATGAAGCTGTTTTGGTCCACAAAGTAACTCAGGGACTCTGTCGCTCAACAAGTTAGTCCATCCTCTGGTTTTCCTGCCTCTAGGGCATTGCCATTCTTGCACCATTGAAGCTGGTCACCCCTTTCATGTTTCAACTCACAGTAAAAAGGAAAAGTTAAACAACAGTTTGCTCTTTATTTTAATGCTTAAAAGTGCCACTAATTATTTCCCTAACAGCTACTAAACTCAGTCACATGAATGACCATATCTACCTGCAAAGGAAAGTGGGATATGTAGTCTCTAATGGAGTGATCTGTGTTTCCATAACTATGGAAGGAGAGAAGGGTTTTCTGGGGAAGTACAATAATTTGCCACTTTTTCTGCATATGTAATGTACAATAACAAAGGCTGATAGAGCAAAAATCCAAAGAATAATTGGGAAAAAATGGACCTGACTGTTCTTCAGCAGTGGTTCTCAACTAGGGAGCATTCCAATTCTGGAGACATTTTTGGTTGTTAAAACTGGGGATGATTTGCTACTGGCATCTTAATGCACAGAAGCCAAAGATGTGACTAATTATCCTATAACACACAAGAGAACAGCCCACATCATAAATAATTATCTGGCTCAAAATGCAAATACAGATGAGAAACTCTGTATAATAATTTTCCTATCTCTAAAATATTGCATGCTATTTGAAACAAATTGGGAACATAAAAGTTACACGAGGACAACATATTAGAGGTTGTTGTTTCTTTTGCTGTTTTACCTGTGTCACCTCTACTTGAACTGAAGCAGTTTGAGATTAGAAATCTCCGTTTGTTGTTTTCATTACAGGCATGAGGGCAATCAGTTCATGTTTTTTAATAGATGATCAGTACAGAGCATTTCTCTGTGCATTGTCCTATACCGATTTCTGTGGTGATTACTGAAAAACTCATGGACCCAGTTCTCAAGGTCCTTGCCATTGATAATCATTGTTTTTGTTATTTCTCCAAACCTTAACCGTAACCCTAATCCCCACATCAGCTGTATTTCTACTCATTTCTATCACATTCGCAGAGATGTCTGTGTCTGAAGGTTGCTTTGCACACCTCGGGCCACCACCCAGGAAGGAGTAAGTTAGTGACCCACAGCCATGCCTTCATTTCAAATGTTTTCTGTCCAAACAAGTCAAATCAGGAATCAGCTCTAAATCATAAATTTTTTAACAATTCAGCTAGATGGAAACATAATTAAGATTTACAGGACTATAAAGTAGGTGGCTGCTATTCAATCGTTCAAAAAGAGAAATGGAAAGAATATCCCAGGCTTTATAAAATCCTTTAGTGTAACAAGCATACTGAAAAAGCTGAGAGGAGTGAATTAGGGAAATGAATATTTGGTGAATTTTCATATGAACTTTTGACCTTCTCAAGGGTTACAAAATCGCTTTTCTACCCCATGAGTCAGCCTCTGAAACAACTTCTATTTTTACTTTTTCTTCTCTGTCTCTACTTTCTTGTCTGTCTGTCTGTCTCTTTCTCTCCCCTCCCAACCCTCTTTTCTTCTCTCCATGTTTCCTTCCTCCTTCATTTTTCAAATTGTCCCAACCTTCATTCCCAGCCTATCAATTCAGGCTTGGCTCTACCTGACCTAATGTCCTTTTTGCAAAATTTCTTAATCCAGGCCAGCGATAATACAATATAAAGTTTATCTCTTTCAATCCTCATACATTCCTTAATTTGCCCAGAGACAAAATTTGGTTTTCCAGTACTGACTGCCTCAGTGTTCTCCGCTGGGGAAAAATATATTATGATCATTATCAAATGCACCATAAGGAATCACAAGAAAGGCAACATTGTGCATAGAGCTTATTGAATTGCAAATAGCTTTCTCAGAAATCAAAGGGCCCCCTGATGCAAATCAGATGCTTACATAATGCTCTTTCCTTGGAGGGTGACAAAGGAGTGATGGGATTAAGATGCCCCTTTGTGGTACAGCAAAGCTTTTCTGTCTCCTTGCTTAAAGCAGAATATTTGACATATTAACTGGATTGGCACAAAATGTATCCAAAGCTATTGAATGCACCTATTTTTCTTGATAGAAATTGTAACAAACCTCTTACCAAGAGATTTGAAGCAGCTGGAAGCTACTACGATGTTTCTGCCCCATTTTCCCTCCCACTTCTGTCTCTCCATAACCTTCACTAGCTTTTCCATAATCCTTAGATATGTAACAAAGACTGGTCACAGCATGAATAAAAAAATCCACCTTGTTCTCGCTGAGTTTTATAAATTAGCATCATTTTATAATATCAATTGTACACACATGCACTACAGTGCTTTTTTGTTTTTTTACAGATGGCACACCAAATTAGGACCAGTGATCCAGCAGTCATTTTGCATAAAGCCAGATTCCAGTTTGACAGGGCTATGCATCACCACACACCCTTAAGAATAATGCTCTGCTGTGTTTACACGTGTCTTCCCAGCAGCCGATTTCTAAATATGGGCGCTGATGCATGGCATGTATTAGAGACTGGAATACACCTTCTATTGTGCAATCTATATGAAGCCAACTGAATTTCCTGCAAGAGTACCCTGCCTTCCTTTCTTTTGTTCTATCTTCTCTCTATTTTCTCTTCCTTACTACCTTCTTTTCCTTTGTCATCATTCCTTCCATTCATATTTTCCTCTTTTGATCACATTTTTTTCCCTTTTCTACTAATTTAGAGACTCCTTGAAAATGGCATTATATCTTAGTCTTTATACCTTCAAGATCTGGCCATAAAAGGGTGTCAACAAATGCTTATTAAATAAACTGTTGATGCTCTATTTCTAATAGTTAAAAGCATATTCATCTATGATAATGGCATAATGCTAATACATAAAAATTTATCTTTGTTATTGTTATCAAAATCATCTTCTGCCATCATCATTGACATATCATCATTACTATAATGAGTGCTTATTCTCTGTGCCAAATGTTATAAGTAGTACTTATTAATTCTGTAGAGACCTTGTTAGTATCTCATCTATAAAATGTAGATAATAATAGCACCTTCTCCATAGGCTTCTTGGGAAGACTAAACAATGTGATATGCAGAATTCATTTATCAGAATAAGAAGTATTCTATGTGTTTGCTATTGATATAATGATTATTATTATTTTAATTTCCATCTTACAGTTGAAGAAATAGGAACAGAGAGCTTAGGTGGTCTTCCAAAAGTCACTCAGCTGTTAAGTGTCAGAAACTGGAAACAAACTCAGTTTTGGCTCCATTGACAAGGCCATGCAAACACTGCTTTTCCATTATTAGAATTATAAAATTTTTGACAAAAGTAACAATAGTTATTTAGTAAATAACTAACTGTGACAAGTTTAGAAAGAGATTTTTTTAATTGACCATAATTCTAAGACAAAGATAAATAGTGTCAAAAGGTTTTACACTTACCATTAAAGTCTTCTTTATCACAGGTTGAGAGCTCAGTGCAATTATACTTATATAGATAAAGAAAATTTATCTACAAAATTATTATTTTTGCTAAAGCAATAATATTCAATTTTTATATTTTTATACTTTGATATCAAACTAAACTTTGAATAGTTGATGTATTTAATTTCTATGGCAATGTCTCAAAGGACAGACCTGCTCTAAAGGAGAAATGGCAGCCTCCCTTTATTCAGTTTTTCCTCTCTCCTTTTCTGCTTTGATGGTCTCTGATTTTGGTTAATGTTTGTTAGAGTTAATGAGATGATTATAGTTGAAGGTAAATATTTAAGAAATTAAGTAAATATTTACATGAGGGATATGGGGATTAACACATTTAAAAATCGTAATAAAATATTGTTTAGAAGAAAGAGTTCACAAACACAAATAGAATTATTAAAAATTACTACATATGACCACATTATCAATGACTGCATTGTAGTGAATCTCACATCACTGCTGATAAAAATGTACCTTATTTTCTGTACAGTTAAGAAATAAAAATTCAGCCAATTTTTATTTCTGAGGCCTTTTTAATCACTTAGTCTTTTTAAATTCAAATACTAAAAGAGTTTTTTTAGACTTATTTAAACATTGATCTTATTTGTCTTGTGTCTACACACAAGATCAGCAAATTATACTGGTGAAGGCATTCCTAAAATGTCTTCCTATATAGAACAGAGTCTTCTCAATCGTCTGTTGAATCAGAGCCATTGATATCTCTGTTTTCCCACATGATATCATACCCTATACCAAAAGAATATTGGTGATGTAGCATTTCTTGAGAGTCTTTATAGGGAACTAAAGCTAATGGTGCTTGGTTTTTTTAAGCCATCTTACATTTGTGTAAGATCACTCTGCTTTTAATGCTGCTACACACTTCTGTTTCATCACCTTCCTGCTCCCACCACATTATGTATTAAGTGTTTAAAAAGTGTTCCACCAGTGTGATATATCCAGGCTGTACATTTTGTTTTGTTTTCAAAATCACTGGCAACCATTCTGAAAATTTTGTTAGTAGTACTTTTGATGTTTGACCTCTCTCAGACAATGATAACTGCATCTTTACTCGGGTAATAATGAACAAGATTGCCTGATCAACTATGATTTGAAAAGATCAGTTGTAAAACATATCTTAATTTTAGTGTTAAAATTAGGGGAAAAATGTGTGTCTCAGGGTCAATGAAATAAATAGAGTAATGAAGAAATACATGAAACAAAGTTTAACCATTCTAGGAGAAAAAAATTTAAAAGACAAATTATAGCTAAACCAAAAATTCTGCTTTCACTTAAGATGTAAAAAGCAACAAAAAATGGTCACCTTCCCTGGACAATTAAACAACACTCTTCTAGGTAACACATGGGGAAAAGAAGCCTTGAGAAATTTAAAAATCAAAGAAAAAAATAGATAAAATTAACAAAATTTGTGGGATGTAGCATTAAAATTATATATTAGAAATTAAGAAAACAGTAACCACAACTCCTGCTTTAGTAAAATAGAAGAGTCCATTAAATCCAAGACAAGCAGAAAAAAGAAAAGAGTGATCTAGGGGACAAGTTTGTTTTAGTCTTGCAAATGCAACTCAGCTCTGTATGGAAAACCTACAGAAGCAATGTGGTGGGCAGGAGCCAGACCTTCAAACCGAGTTTTCCTGTGGGACTCAGGCCTAGAAAATGCATACAGACTGTTATGGCTTGCTCTTGCTAAAACTCCATCACCCTGGTCTAATACAATAAATGTGTATTGTCTACCTTTGACGTAATTTCCAAAGCCTGTGTGAATCTTCCCAAGAGCTAATCAACTCACTGCCATTGCCCTTTGCATGTTATTTTCATTTCCTTGATTGTACCTAAAATGCAGACAATGATATACTATGTAATAGATATACCTTTGCTGATGTAAGACCCAAGAGAAACAATAAAAACCTGTCTAGGTAAGGGTCAGGGTACTCTCCTCTTGAGAGAGTGGCAGAGACACTTATAGGTGCTCTCCCCTTTGAGAGAGTAGCCGTGCTGGTCCCTTCTCCCCCACAGGATTGCTGTCGCCTGTGCATTTGTTCCTGTCTCCAACCACAACAGGCGGACTCTGCTGGCTGGAGTCCGCCACAGAATAAAAACAAGACTTTTCAAACAGACAAAAGAACTCATTACCAACATATCTACACTATGAAACATGTCAAAGCATACATTTTAGAATACTATATACAAAATTTGAATTTACAGCCCTGGCTGGTGTGGCTCAGTGGATTGAGTGCTGGCCTGCAAACCAAAGGGTCGCTGGTTTGATTCCCAGTCAGGGCACATCCTGGGTTGTGGGCCAGGTCCCCAGTGGGGGGGTGTGTGAGAAGGATCCACACATTAATGTTTCTCTCTCTCTCTCCCCTTCCCTTATCCTCTCCAAAAATAAATAAAATAAAAATAAAATCCTAAAAAATGAATTTATATAAATAACTAGTTGCAAATATCATAAAAACTAAACTAAGTATGAGAATTTTTCTTATTTTCAATTGTTTGAAAAGGTTAAGTACCTAAGTAAAAAACAGTAATAATGCATTATTAGGTTTTTAACATATACAAAAGTAATTATAACACAAAGATAAATTAGGTGAAAGTAAGGAAATGAACATATACAGTCATAAAATAAAGTGGAATAATGTATTTTGAAGTGGGATAATATATTTTGAAGGTTGACTATATTATAAGCCATAGAAAAATAACAAAAATAAAAAAAGAACCAGATGATAAAAATACAAAATAATAGCAAGTTAGTAGATTTATACTCATTCATTTCAATAATTATATTTAATGTAAATGACTTAAACCCTTCAACTAAAAGGTAGAGAGTGTCGGACTGGGTAAAAATTAAGACCAATGCTTCCCACAAAAAGCCCACTTTAAATATCAAGATATCAGTAGTTTAAAAGCTAAAGGATGGAAAAATGTGTGCCAAATAAATACTGATTAAAAGGAAGAGAGAGTGGCTATATTAATACAAAATAGAAAACAAAATGTGAAGTATCTCCAGGTGATGTGGACCCCAGCCTGCGGAGTCTGTGTGTTGTGGCAGCGATGAACAAATTTACACTGACTACTAAAACCCTGTGGTGAAAAAGAGATAGCATGGACACTTTCTGAGTGGGAGAGGGACCCGACCCCTGCCTGGACAGGCTTTTATTGCTTTTCTGGCACATTACATCAAGGATGGTCCTCATTTATTCTGCACAGGTTCGCTTTAGATGGTTACCTTTATGGATAACAAAGGAGAGGAAGTTGCTAATCTCTACGAAGAAAAATGATATTTGCAAATGCAAAAGAAAAAGTGGTTGAACTGGTTACACTCCATCCTTGGGAGGTTTAGCATAGATTTAGGAAGTTACTTTAAAGATAAGCAGTAAACATTTGCTGCCTCAACTCAGGGCGAGGGAGTTTTAGCAAAAAGCAAAACTCGAAGCAGTCACAGGTCCTATGGGCTGACTCACTCCCCACTGGTTTTCCAAATCAGGGATTGGGCTACATTTGCCACTGCCATGTGAATAGGTTCCCTATACCCAGGCATAAATGGAGAATTGTTAGGAAACAATTCTCCATGAGTCTCTAACATATTCGAACATCTGTGATACCTTGTATTGTGGACAATTATTTTTAAGGGTTTTTGTGTAGGGAACAACTTTGAGAGATAGATCTAGTATGTCCCTTTGCCTCCAGGGCATAGGGCAGATTCATTTGCTGTCCAGGAGATTAAACGTAACGTCCTCCAGAAAAAATGTTGGGCAGGTTTCCTACCAGTCATCTTTATACGATTGGGGTTTTCTAAGTTCAGGGTTGCTCAAGTGGACACAAACCCACTCCGTGTATACTATCCACATGGCCTTACATTTGTATTGCACTTAAGAGATTTAGAAAAAAAGGGAAATTGATGTAAACATAAAGTTCACACTATTTTCTGTGCTGTGAGTAATAAATGGCTTTGTCTCTGACCCAGGGTCTAGTATTTCCTGCCAGAATCTATGAAACTTGTGGCACTGTGATGGTAAATAAATCAATTTGTCAAGAAGACATAACAATCCTAAGCATTTATTCACCTTACAGATCACCAAAATGTATAAAACAGAAACTGACAAACCTAAAAGGAAAAAGAGATGAATCAATCATTATAATTGGACACTGAAAAATTTCTTTCATAGTAATAAAACAAGAAGACAGACAATTAATAAGGATATAGAGAATATAAAATAAAAACACTACCAACCAATTTGATTTAACTTACATTTTTAGAACACTCAGCCCCAAAACAACAGAATGCACATTCTTTTAATGTATAAAGAATATCTACTAAGATAGATCATATAATGAGCAATAAAACAAACATCAAAATATTAAAAAGAATTAAATCAAAGTAATTTATCTGGTTACAATGAAATTAAAATGGATACTGATAGAAAACAATGAAAAAGTGTCAAATTATTTGGATTTAAACAATACAATTTGAAATAATCTAATATTTAAAGGAGAGAATTACAAAATATTTTGCAATGGATAAAAATTAAAATATAACTCGAAGAGATGAAGCTGAAGCAGCACATGGAGAGAATTATAACAAATGATTACATTACCAGTATCTCAAATCAATAAACCAAGCCACCACCTTAAAAACAAAAAAAAAAAGAAAAAAAAATATATATAATTAATGCAATAAGAAGGAAGGAAATAATGAAGAGCAAAAATAAATTAAATGAAAAAATTAATAAATCTAAAAACCGGTTCTTTCAGATGTTCAAATTGGTAAAGCTTTAGGTAGAATGCTGAAGAAAAAGAAAGCAAGCAGATAACAATTACCAATATGAAGAATACAACAAAGAACATAACTGTAGATTTAAAGTGGTAATAACAGAAAATTATAAACAACAATACATTTTATAACAGATAAAATTGGTAAATTTCTGGAAGTATACAAACTGTTGAAGCTCACTCATGATGAAAGAGACAACTGTATAGCCTGCTATCTATTAAGTTATTTGAATTTGTAGCCTAATGTCTTTCCCCATAGTAAATTCTAGACCCAGGTGGCACAGTGTGATATTTAAAGAAATATCTCAATTTTACACAAACTCTTTTTGAAAATGAAAGATGTGAGTATACTTTCAACTCATTTTATGGGGCCTGCTGATATCAAAATCAGACAAAAACATTATGAGAAAAGAAAAGTTAAAACAAACCACTACAAAATGATTTAAAAAAACTTGCCATGAGCCAATATTATCACATGAACATAAGTGCAATTTTTTTTAAGAAAGTAATAGTAAATTAATTTAGAAATGTATGAAAATAATGATACAACATGAATCACATTTATTTCTAAAATGCAAAGCTGGTTAATCATATGAAATCAATCCTTGTAATTCACTATATCAAAAAACCTAGTAGAAAAATGTACTATTCAATAAATGTAATATAAGAATTTGAAAAAATTCTACACATTTTAAAAATAAAAAATTTCTCAAATCTAAGATTAGAACAGAATTTTCATAATTCATTAAGGGCATCTATTGTACCTGAATAGTGCTTTCCACATAATGTAGTGAACAATAATAGAATGTTCAATCTTACCACTTTTATGCAAAATTGTGTGGGAGGTCCTGGCCAATGTGGTAAGACAAGATAAATATATGAAAATATATACAGACTTGAAAGAAAGAAACATGACTATAATTAGTTTTAGAGCATCATGGTCATATAGGAATATAGTCCCAAGGAATCTATAAAATACTTCCTAGAAATTGTAAATGAGATTAGAAAGGTCATAGGATTCATGGTCAAATTATAAAAATTGATTATATTTTTATATACTAGTACTGAACACTTATTGAAATAAATGTAAAAATCTTCATAATTTATATCATAGAGAGAAAACATGAAATACCAAGAGATTAAACTAACTAATCTAATATGTGCAATAATTTTATACTGAAAATAGAAAACACTGATGAGAGAAATTTTAAATAATCTAAAGAAATTGAGAGATACACTTTGTTCATGGATTGGAAATCTTAATATTGCTCAGTTATCAATTCTTCCCAAAGTGGTAGATAGATTCAAAAAATACTAATAATAATCCAATGAAACTTATTTTTAGATCATGGGAAGGTGGTTGTATAGTTTATATAAGAAGGCAATAGCCCTAGGTTAGTCCAACAAATTTTGAAACAAAAAAAAAACAAGTTTGAATAAAACACAAAGCCCAATTTCTAGACTTACTGTAAAGTTTCAATAATCAAGACAGTGTAGTTTTAGACATATTGATAGATGGAAAAATATAAGTAGTCCTAAATAGACCCATATGTCTGTAGTCAATTAATTTTTGACAAATGAGATGTTCCAAAGTAAGAAAATATATAAGAAAATATACTCTTTTCAACAAATTGTGCTGGGGAGAAGAAAAAAAATCATCATTTCTTGTCTTCCCACACATTGTATACAAAAAAACCCCAAAACCTCAGATTAACTTAAGATAAATCATAGACATTACTAATTAGGAAAAGTCAAATTTAAATAACAATGAGATATCACTACATACCTACTAGACTGGCTAAAATTACACACTCACACAAAAAATACTAGTGAGGTTGCAAAGCATCTGCAGTTCCCATAGATTGTTAGTGGAAATAGAAAATGGTATTTCTACTTCACAAAACAATTATTTAGTGTGGTATAAAGTTAAATATATACTTATCATATAAACCAACCATTCCACAAGATATATTTTTACAAGTGTTGAAAACATAGCTCTACACAAAGACTTATACCTGAGTCATCTTAACAGTTATATTCATAATCACCAAGAAAATGGAAATAATTCAAAATCCAACTGGTGAATCAATACACAAATTGTGGTTCATTCATAGAATAGAACACTTCTAAGCAAAAACAAAAACAAGCTAATGACACATCAAAGCATGATATTCTTAGCCTGAAGCTAAGTAAAAGAAGTCAGTCAAAATGTTCACGTATTTCATGTTTTCATTTTATGCTATTCTGAAAGAAACAAAATTATAGCAACAAAATTAGATCAGTGATTCACAGCGACCAAGAGTAAGTGGAACCTCCCTCACTACATAAGTAATCAAGATGATCTTTTATGGTGATGGAAATACTATCTCAATTGATTGTAGTTGTGGTTACACCCAGTACACATTTATTAAATTCAACAAACTGTATAACTAAAACAAGTAATTTTTGCTATATATAAATCACATCTCAACAAAAATGAATTAAAACTAAACCCAAAAAAGGTAAATCAAAGTAATAATGTTCTTGCATCTATATATTTCAGCTGTGATTACCAAAACACTCTGGGATAATTTGGGATGATATGTATCAAGAGCCTTAAGTATGTACCTACCTTTTATCCATACTTCTCTACTCTGGTATTCAAAGAAAATGACCTAGCATATAAGAAAAATTATAACCATAAAGATGTTTACTACAGAATAATTTGTAATTGTGAAACATAGCAGTTACCTTAAGATCTAACAATGTGTGAATGACTAAGACTTAGAGAAACATCTTGATTCAGACTTTCAATAAATAAGAGGTCTGTAGAACAAAATAAAAAAATAGCATGATGCAATGTAAACTGAAGGAAGTAACCAATTCTATTTAAGGTCTTGTGTTAAATAATGGCTGACCACACACCCGCGTACTTCTCATTCCCTAGAGTTGTTATAGTTGATAATACAGAAATAGGAGTGAAACCTTACCTAAGTGATCTCACATTTTTAAAAATATTTTATTTCTTTATTTTTAGAGAGAGGGGAAGGGAGGGAGAAAGAGAGGGAGAGAAACATCAGTGTATGGTTGTCTCTCACATGGCCCCCACTGGGGACCTGGCCCGCAACCCAGGCATGTGCCCTGACTGGGAATCGAACCGTGACCGTTTGGTTCACAGCCCGCGCTCAATCTACTGAGCCACACCAGCCAGGGCTGATCTCACATTTTTATTGCTTCTCTTTTCCACTCCAGCCCACTCTCAACCCCCACCTCCACATTTGAGGTATCCATTCACAAACCAAAATTCTATGAGCCTAGTTTTAAAATCCTCATGGTAATGTATTTTCCTCAGACATTTTACTCTGTTTTGAATTTAAATAATAAATTTAAGGTCATGGCTATGCACATGAGACATACTAAAAAATATCAGCCAACAAACAAAAACAGGTCACCCGAACATGCAGAAACATTCTATTGTTGTAAAAGTAATTTTATTATGATTAACAAAATCTGTTTTATTATAGCATGATTTGATTTAATACTAATTGATCAATTGTTGATGGTAAAAATGACTAATGATTGTTGATGTAGTTAGTATGTATACATGCAGTTTAAATAAAACCTGTCCTTCTTTTGAGCTTAAATGTAAAAAGATATGATTTTCAAAGGAAAGCTGTCTTTTGTTTTAAGCTGGGGTGGTGGCAGAGGGGAGAGGGAAAGGCAAACAACTGTACTTAAATAATGGTAAAATTAAAAGATGGAAAAAATAAAGTACATTTTATTGATTATGCTAAAAAAGTATTGTATTTCATTGATTCAATAACTGGACAACTAAAAACAATTCAGGATTCTAAAAACAATTTCTTTTTCTTTTCAGCTGCAGTGGGGTATTACTGAAAAAAGATTTGCATGATATTTAAAGTGTATGACAGGGGATTCAAAATGGCAGGGGAGTAAGTGGCAGGTACACAATCTCCTCCTGGAACAATCCAGAATTACAACTAAATTGTAGAGAGTGCATCCTGAATAATCAACTGCACACTAACTGGAGAGCAGCCTTAGAACCACAGACAGACAGAAGAAACTGCTTCATTACAATATGACTGGTAGGGAATGCAGAGGTGAGAGAGGACTGGCTGGGCTCCCACAGGTAGCAGCTGAAGATCTGGAGGGATATTTCAGGGGCTAGGAGATTTCCCTGAGAAAGGTGGAGTCTAAACCACAATTTGGGTTCCCCGGCCTACAGCACCAGAACCAGAAAGGAACCCAGATAACATATAGCTGTGAAAAGCAGAAGGCATTCTACCTGCCAAGGAGAGACATCTGGAGACTCAGCTAATCTCTTAAAGGGCCAATGCACAAAATTTCATTTATAGCCAGTTACCCTGGCTCCAGCAGAGGAAAGGCAGAATGAATCAGAGATGCTTGAGGACAGTCTGGGTTGGTCGCTTTGGGGAGAGAACTGAAGACAGCCACTAGGATGCCTGTGCTGAGTCATTGCCCACACTGCAGAAGCAACTTTTCAGGCAAAGCTCTCCTCTCCAAGTGGATCAACCTGAGTGGAAGCAATAGCCCTGCCCACAGGCATTACTCTGCCCCACTCTGTGGAGCTTAAGCCTGACTGCTGACTACAGTTTGATTAGTTTAACAGTTGACTATTTTTTTTTTAATTTTTATTTATTTATTTTTTTATTTTTTTTAATCAGTATTTTTTAATTGTTGATATTGTACAGTTTTCTGTCTTTTACCCCGCCCCAGCCCACCACCCCAGCCCTCCCCACCCTCCTCCCACCCCCACCCCCCCATAGTTTTTGTCCATGAGTCCTTTACACTTGTTGCTCTAAACTGTTCCCCTTTTCCCCTGAAATTCCCTCCCCTCCCACTCTGGACACTGTCAGACTGCTCTCAAAATCGGTGTCCTTGTTTATATTATGCTTCTTTGTTTGTTTTGTTGATTAGCCTCCTGTTAAAGGTGAGATCGCAGATTGGTACAACCACTATGGAAAACAGTATGGAATTTTCTAAGAAAACTAAAAATGGACATACCTTTTGACCCAGTAATTCCACTGCTTGGATTATATCCTAAGAATCCTGAAACACCAATCCAAAAGAATCTATGCACCCCTATGTTCATAGCAGCACAATTTACAATAGCCAAGTGCTGGAAGCAACCTAGGTGCCCATCAGTTAATGAATGGATCAAAAAACTGTGGTACATTTACACAATGGAATTCTATGCAGCAGAAAGAAAGAAGGAGCTCCTACCCTTTGCGACAGCATGGAAGGAATTGGAGAGTATCATGCTAAGCGAAATAAGCCAGGCAATGAAAGACAAACAGTTGACTATTTTAACAGCTGATTAGTTTAACCACTAAGGTGAAAAATACAAAACAGTCAAAATGGGGAGATAAACAATCAGACCTCAAATGAAAGAACCAGAGAATTCTCCAGTAGAAGAACTACATGAGATGGAGACAAGCAATTTATCAGATAGAGAGTTTAGAGTAATGATTATAAGTATACTCTAACACATAGAAGATGACATAGAAACTATAAAAAGGACCAGTCAGAAATAAAGAATACAATATCTGAAATAAATAATACACTGGGAGGAATAAACAGTAGGTTAGATGAAGCAAAAACACCCAGGCAGAGCAGCAAAAAGAAAAAAGAATTAAAATAAATGAGGAGAGCTTAAGAAACACTTTGGACAACCAGAAGGAGAAGAGAGTGAGCAAGGGATCAAAAATCTATTTGAAGAAATAATGACAGAAAATGTCCCTAATCTGGTGAAGGAAAACTACACACCAGTCCAGGAAGCTTAAAGAGTCCCAAACTAGTTGGAACCAAAGAGGCCTACACGGAGACACATAACAATTAAAATGGCAAGGCTTAGAGATAAGAGAATTCTAAAAGCCACAAGAGAAAACCAGGTAGTTACCTACAAGGGAGCTCCAATTAGACTGGCATCTGATTACTCAGCAAAAACATTTCAGACCAGAAGGCAGTGGCATGAATTATTCAAGGTTATGATAAGCAAGGACCTATAACCAATGCTACTTTACCCAACAAGACTATAATTTTAAAAAGCTAAAGGAATTTGTTAACACCAAACCAGCACTGCAACAAATATTAAAGGACTTGCTTTAAGAAGAAGAAAAAGAGAAAGAAAGAAAACCGAGGAAAGCAGTCTATCAATAAAATATCACTACATACAAATCAATCAATAATCATCTTAAAAGTAAATGGCTTATGCTACAAGCAAAAGATAGGTTAGCTCAATGGATAAGAAAGCAAGACCCACATATACACTGCCTCCAAGAGACCCATCTCAGATTAAAAGAATCTATGCACCCCTATGTTCATAGCAGCACAATTTACAATAGCCAAGTGCTGGAAGCAACCTAGGTGCCCATCAGTTAATGAATGGATCAAAAAACTGTGGTACATTTACACAATGGAATTCTATGCAGCAGAAAGAAAGAAGGAGCTCCTACCCTTTGTGACAGCATGGAAGGAATTGGAGAGTATCATGCTAAGCGAAATAAGCCAGGCAATGAAAGACAAATACCATATGATCTCACCTTTAACAGGAAGCTAATCAACAAAACAAACAAACAAGCATAATATAAACAAAGACACTGAATTTGAGAACAGTCTGACAGTGTCCAGAGTGGGAGGGGAGGGAATTTCAGGGCAAAAGGGGAACGGTTTAGAGCAACAAGTATAAAGGACTCATGGACAAAAACTATGGGAGGGTGGAAATGGGAGGAAGGTGGGGAGGGCTGGGGTGGTGGGCTGGGGCGGGGTAAAAGACAGAAAATTGAACAATATCAACAATTAAAAAATACTGATTAAAAAAAAATAAATAATACTATAATGCAAAAAATAAAAATAAAAAATAAAAATAAATAAAAAATAAAAAATAAAAAAAAAAGATACATACGGACTAAAAATAAAGGGATGGAAAACGATATTTCATGCAGACGGAAAAGAAAAAAAAAGCTGTGGTAGCAGTACCTATATCCCACAAAATAGACTTTAAAACAAAAACTATCATAAGAGATAAAGGCCACTACATAATGACAAAAGGAACAATACAACAAGAGGACATAACCCTAGTAAACATTTACGTACCCAATATAGGAGCACCAAAACGTAAAGAAAATCTTGATGGACATAAAAGGAGAGATTGTCAGAAATACAGGCATTGTAGGGGATTTTAACACTGATAACACCATTGACTTCAATGGATAGATCCTCCAGTGAGAAAAAACAAACAAACAAGGAGACAGCAGCCTTAAATGACACACTAGATCAAATGGATCTAATTGATATCTTCAGAGCATTTCACTCTAAAGCAGCAGAATATACATACTTTCAAGTTCACATGGAATGTTCTCTAGCATAGACCACATGTTAGGACACAAAACAAGTCCAATAAATTTAAGAAGATTTAAATATCAAGCATCTTCTCTGACCACTATGAAACTAGAAATCAATCACAGGAAGAACACTGAAAATCATGTGAAGATATGGAAGCTAAACAATATGTTATTAAACAACAAATGGGTCAATAACAAGATCAAGGAAGAAATCAAAAGATACCTTGATACAAATGAAAATGAGGGCAAAACAATCCAAAATCTGTGGGACACTGGGAAAGCCATCCTAAAAGGGAAATTCATATCATTACAGGCTTATCTCAAAAAACAAGAAAAATCTCAAAAAACAACCTAACTTCACACTTAAAGGAACTTGAAAAAGAACAACAAACACAGCCCAAAGTAAATAGAAGAAAGAAAATAATAAAGAACAAAGGAGAAATAAATGAAATAGAGTCTAAAAAAAACAATACAAAAAGATCAATAAATCCAAGAACTGGTTCTTTGAAAAGGTAAACAAGATTGGCAATTCTTTAAACAGACTCATTAAGAAAAAAGGGAAAGGGCCCAAATAAATAAAATTAGAAATGAAAGAGGAGAAATAACAACACCAAAGAAATACAAAGGATTGTAAGAAAAGATTGCAAAAACCTATATGCCAACAAACTGGACAAACTGGATAAAATGGAAAAATTCCTAGAAACATACAATTCTTCCAAAAATAAATCATGAAGAACCAGAGAATCTAAATTAGACAGATTACCCCTAGTGAAATTGAAGCAGTAATCAAAATACTCCCAGCAAACAAAGGCCTTGGACTGGATGGCTTCACAGAGAAACTTTACCAAAAATTCCAAGAAGAACTAACACCTCTGCTTCTCAAACTATTTCATAAAATTCAAGAGGAGGTAAGTCTCCAAAACTCATTATATGAGGCCAGCATTATCCTAATTCCAAAACCAAATAGAAATACTACAAAGAAAGAAAACTATAAGTCAATATCATTACTGAACAGAAATGCTAAAATCCTCAACGAAATATTAGCAAACCAAATACAGCAACATTTCAGAACTATCATACACCATGATGAAGTGGGGTTTATTCCAGGAATGCAGGTTTGTACAACATTTGCACATCAATAAATGTGATTCACCATATAAACAAAGTGAAGAAAACCACATAAATGAATATCAAACCACATAATCATATCAATAGATGCAGAAAAATGTTTTAATAAAATCCAGCACCCATTTATGATAAAAACTCTCAGCAAAGTGGGAATAGAGAGAACATACGTAAACATAATAAAGGCCATATGTGACAAACCAACTGCCAGCATCATACTCAATGGGTGAAAACTGTAAGTGTTCCCCTTAAGATCAGGAACAAAACAAGGATGTCCACTTTCACTTCTCTTATTCAACATAGTACTGGAAGTCCTAGCCACAGCAATCAGACAAGAAGAAGTAAAAGGCATCCAAATTGGAAAGAAAGTAGTGAAATTGTCTTTACTTGCAGATTACATGATTTTGTTGAGAACCCTAAAGATTCCACCAAGAAACTATTAAAGCTGATCAATGAATTCAGCAAAATGGCAGGATACAAAATTAATATCCAGAAATCAGTTGCATCTTTATATGCCAATAATGAATTAACAGAAAGGGAAATCAAGAAAACAACCCCATTAACAATTGCTTCAAAAATAATAAAATATCTAGGAATAAACTTAACCAAAAATGTGAAAGACTTGTACTCAGAAAATTATAAGACATTGAGGAAAGAAATTGAAGAAGATACAAATAAGTGGAAGCACATAGCGTGTTCATGGATAGGAAGAATCAACATCATTAAAATGTCCATACTACCCTAAAGCAATTGCACAGAACTAGAACAAATATTTAAAAAATTGATATGGAACTACAAAAGATGCCACTTAGCAATCCTGAGAAAGTAAAACAAAGGTGGAAGAATCACCCTACCTAATATCAAGCTATATTCTAAGGCCATAGTAATCAAAACAGCATGGTAATGGCATAAAAACAGACACATAGATCAATGGAATAGAATAGAGAGCCGAGAAATAAACTCACACTTTTATAGTTCATTAAATTTGACAAAGGAAGCAAGCACATAAAATTGGCTAAAGGCAGTCTATTCAATAAACATTGTTAAGAAAATTGGACAGATGTGTGCAGAAAACGAAACTATACCACTTTATTACACCACACACAAGAATATATCCAAAAATGAATCAGACTTAAATGTTAGACCAGAAGCCATAAAAGTCCTAGATGAAATTATAGACAGCAAAACCTCAGCTATTGCTCATAGAAACTTTTTAATTGGATATATCTTTCCAGGCAAGGGAAACAAAGGAAAAAATAAACAAATGGGGCTGCATCAAACTGAAAGTTTTTGCACAGGAAAGGAAATCATCAACAAAATAAAAAGACAACCCACAGAATGGGAGATCATATTTGCTGATACATCTGACAAGGCTTGATATCCAAAATTTACAAATACTTACAACACTCAACACCAAAACACCAGACAATCCAATTAAAAAATAGGCAAAGGACCTGAATAGACACTTCTCCAAAGAAGACATGCAGTTGGGCAATAGACATATGAAAAGATACTCAAAGTCACTAATCATCAGAGAAATGCAAATTAAAACCACAATGATATACCATTTCACTCCTGTCAAAATGTCTATCAATAAATCAACACACAAATGTTGTCGATGATATGGAGAAAGGGGAACCCTTTTGCACTGTTGGTGGGGATGCAGACTGGTATGGCCATTGTGAAAAGCTGTTTGTAGAGACCTCAAAAATTAAAAAGGGATCTGCCTTCTGACTCAGCTAACCCATTTCTAGGAAATTATCCAAAGGAACCCAAAACACTAATTTGAAAGAACATAACCACCCCTATGTCCATTTCAGTGTTATTTACAATTGCCAAGATGTGGAACTAGCCCAAGTATCCATCAATAGATGCGTGGATACAACAACTATTGGATATTTACACAATGGAATACTACTTGGTAGTAAAAAACAAAATAGAAGATGTTACCCTTTGTGACAGCATAGACGAACTTAGCATTATGCTAAGTGAAATAAGCCAGTGAGAGAAAGACAAATACCATATGATTTCACTCATATGTGGAATTGAATGAACAGATGGAGAGCAGAATGACAGCATGGAGGATGGCTAGTGGGTGGAGAGACTGAGCAATAAAGAAAAGGACTTATGGGCATGGACAATGGTGTGGTAATTTCTGGGGTCAGGGAAGTATAAGGGGACTAAAAGGTAATATAAAAAATACAATAAAGATGAAAGTAATAAAAAAAGAAGAAAGAAAAACCCTGAAATAAACAATTCATAAGTTTAAAATTGCAAACAAAAAATTATATGGCATGATGATTTATATGGTCCATGACGTGAAAGGATATCCACCAATGAGTTAACACATCCATTACCTCTTATATTTACCTGTAGGGGAGCTTTGCCTGCAGAACACCCCATCCACCACAGATGAGAATAAGTCTACCAAGTCATGATCCTTTTGAGGAGGAAAGGTTGCCAATCTCTCAAAGGAGAAGGGCCAGGAGCCTTTTCCTCAATGGGCTTGTATTGGGTTCAATTTTCACAGGGATACAGGTAAAGCTTATCAATCATTAGGCAGTAACGATCAAACAATAGATAGCATACAGGGAACTAGAAGGGCTTATTCTGAGTCAGGGTCAGTTAGCTAAAGGGCTCTAAAACTTTGGGAAACAAACTCGTCTCATGCTTGGAACCTTATCAGAAAATTGAGGGCATTCTTGGCAAAGTAGTTTTCACAGGATTTTATGCATTCTTTCTTAGCCTGATCACCCCTGGGAATCACATGTTCCTGTCCAGGGCTACACCTCCCTCCAGTATTGTTTCAGACTTAAGTCAGGCAGGGTAAGTAAGGCAGCCAAGAGATTAGGAGACTTCTTGCAGACAGAATGAGGACTCAGGCTATGTCAAAGCTCAGGGGTGAGTGTCCATCACCCCCCTTTTCTATAGCCTCCCAAGTCCTTCCCTGAGGGCCCCTTCATGACCGTACCTGTCTTACATGGTTCCTCCCTTGAGGAATCTTACTCATCATTGGCTAACCAGTCATCTGCCCAGGGCCAAGCAGAGTGAAGTAAAAGGGGGCAGAGGTGGTGACCCTGCCAGGGAGATAAGCTTCGTCTCCCAAGGTCTCTTACTCAGCCTTAGCCATGAAGGGTTAAAGCTTCTGAAACCAGACAGGGTGGTTCCAAACATTTATCTTTCTTTTTCTTTTTGTAACAACACAAGTTTAGCTCTCTTAGAAAATTTCAATTATACAATTTAGTATTATTAAATACAGTTACCTAATTATACATTAGATCATCAAATACCTTATTCACCTTGTAACTGAAAATTTAAACCCTGTTACAAGTGTTTCCATATTTTTCCATCCCTCAGTTCCCGAAAACCACAATTTTTAACTTTTTTTTTTTTAAGATTCCACATTTAAAGGATTCCATACAGCACAGGTGGCAAACACAAAGCCCACAAGCCAAATCCGGCCCTACACCTTGTTTTATCCGGCCTGGTACCTCGTTTCTACCCAGTGGCAGTGCTGAGCTCTCGCTTAACTATTAAGGAGTGGTTACATTCATACAGTCCTAAAGTTACATTTGGCCCTTTGAAGGCAACTTCAAGGCTGATGTGGCCCCCAGTGAAAATGAGTTTGACACCCCTGCCACACAGTATTAGTCTTTCTCTTATTTAACTTAGAATAATGCTCTCCAGGTGCATGCTTATTGTCACAGAATGCAGGGTTTCCTTCTTTTTAAAGGCTAAATAATATTCCATCATGTGTATATGCTACGTTTTCTTTATCCATTCATCAGACACATAAGCTGTCTTCATAACTTGCCTATTATGAATAGTGCTGAAATAAACATAGAGGTAGAGATATCTCTTCAAGATAGTGATGTTATTTCCTTCAGATATTTAACCAGAACTGGGATTGCTGAATTATATGGTAGCTCAACTTTTAGTTTCTTGAGGACCCTCCATACACTATTCCATAATGGCTGTATTAGTTTACATTCCCACCAACAGCATACAAGAGTTCCCTTTCCTCCACAGCCTCACCAGCATTTATTATTTCTTGTCTTTTTGATGATAATACTAACAGGTAGGAGGTGATAACTCATTGTGGTTTTGAGTTGCATTTCCCTGATGATTAATGATGTTGCGCTCCTCTTTAAGTACTTGTTGGTTATTTGTATGTTTTCTTTGCAAAATTTTTGTTCAGGTTCTTTGCCCATTTTTAATTTGGTTATATTACTATTATTGTTGTTGTTATTATTATTATTATTATTATTATTTGCTATTGACTTTGTGTGTTCCTCATACGGTTTGGCTATTAATCCTTTATCAGCCTGGTTTGAGCTGCTAGTTGTGTCTTAAACTTTTGTGATTATCCAAGCAGCTTTGTCCTTAGTGGATTCCGGTAGTTGAGGGTGTGCCAAGACCTGGCAGTGTGCTAAGGGGAGGATGGCAGTCACCACCAGATGCCTAGATTCATGATGATTAGAAGCAGCCACTGGGAAAGTATGTAGTTAAGTTTCTTCCAGGGAGAAACTGGCAGATGGGTGACACTGGTTAATAAAACTATATAGGTTTCAAGTGTGCAGTTCTATGATATATCATTTGTATATTGCATTGTCTACTCACCACCCAGTCAAAACTCCTTCTTTCACTATACACTTGACCCCTTCTACTCTTCACTATTTCCTACCCACCTTTTCCTCGGGTAATCACCATACTATTGTCTGTGTCTATGATTTTTTATTTGTTTTATTTGTTCATTTGTTTCTTTCCATCTTGTATTCCACATATGAGTGAAATCATATGGTTCCACTATAAAAGCAGTATGAAGTTTCCTCAAAAGTTTAAGACTAGGATTACCATATGACCCAGCAACCCAAGTTCTGGGTATCTACATAAAAAATTTGAAAACATTTATTTACAGAGATATATGCACCTTTACATTAATTGTGGCAATACTCATGGTGGCCAAGACATGAAAACAACTGAAGTGTCCTTCAATAGGAGATTGGATAAAGATGCAGTACATTATATTTTGGAATACTACTCAGCCACAATAAAAGGTGAGATACTGCCATTTGTGACAACATAGATGATATCACGTATGTTAAGGGAATAAGTCAGATAGAAAAAATCAGGATGGACATTTTTATCTGCTCCATCTGTGCTGAGCCTAGATGTGTAACCATGGGGGGAAGAGGTGTGGTGAAGAAATAGGAGTGAAAATGTGGTGTTCCTGTTCCCACTTAAAACTGCTTCTTTGTTGAGTGTGGGACTCATGAATGCAAGCCCCATTGGCTATCTCAACTAGATAATCAGGAGACCCATTCTACCACAGGAGTCTCAGCAGCTGGGTGCCAGAACTGTGTACAAAAATACTACCAAAGACATGTTGTCAATCTGGTCGTATGGTTAGAGAGAGCCAAAGGAGAAGATGGGATCCCCGTAGCTCCCCCAGGCTCAGGGGTGGATTGCAGACAGCCCCTAGAAGTGCATGAAATTAGAAGCTGTATCCTCAGGCAACAACTTGTTAAATATTTAGTCAAACTACCTTCAGGGAAATACTGGAAGATGGGTGTTTTTGCCTGTTCCCTCCACACTGAGCCTTGAGGTTATAATCTCAAGAGTGCTTGTAGACCCATTAAGAACTACTTTTAGTTCTGTAGGTTTCATGTGCACAGTCATGAGTGCCTTGTCACCGCAGTATGGGTACATAGCAGGTGCTCACATAATTGTTTAATGGATGGATGAACTGAATCAGGAATATCCTAAAAAAGAGAAAAAAGTTTATCAAGACAGCCATAGAAAAGGTGAATATCTAGCTTGTTTATATTTTACAAATTAACTCCAAAACAATGGTTTCTTTAAAAAAAAAAAAACCTTTTTAAAGCTTTTATTTATTTATTTTCAGAGAGAGGAGAAGGAAGGAGAAAGAGAGGGAGAGAAACACCGATTGGTTGCCTCTCACAAGCCCCAAACTGGGGACCTGGTCAGAAACCCAGGTATGTGCCCTGATTAGGAATCGAACTGGTGATCTTTTGGTTCACAGGCTGGAACTTAATCCACTGAGCCACACCAGCCAGGGCAAAAAAAATGGTTTCTAATTAAAGTATACATCAGATTTTTTTTTAAGTTTTAAAAATTACAGATCTACTGAGTTAAAACCTCTGGTCACTGGTATTTAAAAACAAATGCCTCATGGATTTTCTAATATGATTAATAACCTCTGCTCTACAATTAGTTTTCCTTGTATTATTTGAAATGTTCTGAACTTTCAACCTTAGCACTGTTACACAAAACTCTATTTAAAAAAGCTTTGGAATAATCTACTGTTTCAGATATTAATTGAGAACACTCTGTCAATGAATTGGCAGAATTATGTAAAATTATTCCAGCATATTTCCTTTGTAAAAATTCTACTAGTTTAAAATAACTTTTCCCCTCTTTTTCAAAGAATTAGCATTTCATTCACCCACCCTAGCCCCTTAAAGTATAAAAGATTTCAAGTTCTAAAATATGCCCTTGTCATGAACAACTCCAAAGTAGAAGGAACCAAGTAAATTCAGGCGATGTCTTACAGAGTAGTTGCCTTTTTTCACACTAATAAAAGTGGTCTTTCTTGCCTACTTTTCCTGGCTCATCTGTATAACATAGGCAACTGTGTCAACATTTAGCCACCTTAAATGTATGCCAGACACTAACATGACATAATAAATGTTTCTGTATTCAATAACCATCTTATAAATTATGCTGTGCTCAAGGTGCATATTAAAATGCCTATTTTCCCTTCCAGCAATGACATGTGTTCAAAACTGGATAAGTACTGAATATCTGGTATGTATGTTGGCAAATGATAAAACATTCAATAAAATGCTGTAAATGAAGTCTAATGAAAAGACAATTTCACTCAAGTTCTTTCCACTATTAATATGATCTAACCCTCACTCTTAAAAGATATGACCGTTGAGTGAAAACAAAAAAAAAATCACAGTTGGGACATAGTGGGAAAAAGAATCTGCAAAGAAAGAGACAGAAGGTAGTAATTTAAAAGTGTGGATGTAAATGGTACTTATACCTTTTAATTTTAAATTAGAGAATATATGTCTGGAGTTGACAATAGACTCTAGTAGTAAAGGTAATTCAGTTCCATACAGAGCCATTTATTTTGCTGGGTAAGAATGCAGTCATTTTTATAATTTTAATAGGGGTAAATGTTCTTTCTTTTATTCAATCAATAGAGGAATGTATAAAATAGAAAGTGAAAATCCTTCCTTTCAATACCACTATGATTGAGTCAGCTAAATACTTTCTAGAATAGTGCATTATGTACATAGAGGCATGCATAGGCATGTGTTATGAGTATGTGTATCTGTAGGTGTGTGTGAGAAAGGTATTCTATATAGAAATTGTAATGGCTTCTATAAATTTGGTAGTGCCTTTCTGGCAATATATAATAGAGACACTCACATCACTGAAGGGAGAACAGAGAAGTTCCTAATTGCCTATCACATTACTTTTGGAGCTAAATGGATGTTACATTATTCAGGATTAAGAGATATATTTCCAAAGCACCAAGCAAGATGGATGCCTCAGAATCCCTCATTTGCTCCTAAAGCTGTTCATTGTTTGCCTTTTTATTGCTTTCTTATTGCCACAATGAAGGATACCTTTGGTGCACGATGTTGTTTGCAGGACAATTTTTGCCTCAAAAAAAGAATTAATTATTTTCTGCCATTTTCCATTTTCATCACCAATTTCCAAGTGTCATGAAAGTGAGCTCTGTTTTTGCACGACATTCCATTCTTATTACCATCTTCATCCCAAGAATGAAAATCTGTAATGAAAACAAAGCCATAGCTGGCATAGGAGAGCTGTTATAATTCACTCTCATGACAAAGATAGTAATGAGAAATGACAGTGGCACAAAATGAGTCCTTTCCAATCCCATCCCCTTGGATGATAATGAAAACAGAAGATGGCACCAACTTTATTCATCTTCATGACACCTATTGTGACAGGAGTGAAAGCTGCAGCTAAAAACCCATCTGAAGTCACAATTTCCCAGTCTTATTCCTAACTAACAAAAACAAACAAAATAGCCTGCCATCCTACCATTTCTCCTGGGAATCCAGTTACGGGGAAGCATGCAGAGGCTGCAGAATTTCCTCTACTGTCCACAACTTCCCTCTCCTAAAATCATGTTTACTTTTTTATTATAAACTCATCTTAACAATGTTTCTAAAAGTAGCAATGCAAAAGTGGAGGGAGAAAATATGCAAGTACAGACATTTTTAAAGTTAGAAATTGATTCTCTGACTCTCCTGGAAAAAAATGCAAATTTAAACTCTAAAATATCCTACTAATACAACTAATATAGAATCTTACCCACTCTTGCTTATTTTTCTCTCCTTTCCTCTCCTTTCCTTCCTTTCTTTTTGAACTATGATTACATCTTTATAAAATCTAAAAGGAATCTAGAGCTAAATTGATCCAATCTCTGCATTTTATAGATGAAAAAGAGGCTTAGAAAGGTGGAGTATCTTATCCATGATTATCCAAACAGTGACAGAATACTCATTCACAATTTTTCATTCTTATTCTTCTGGGGTACAAGTTGAAATGCTAAAGAGAAAAGTAGAAGGAAATATTGAATATGCATTTTGCTTGATTTCTTTGCAGCAGCTCTGTAAAGGAAAGGCAGTATTCTCTCAAGGAATATATCTTAGAGTTACAGACTCCTGGCTCTGCCTGTGCTGTTGGGTAAACTGTGTATCTGAGTTTCAGTCTTCTATTATAAAACAGTTTAGAAAATATAAGTGGTGTACAAAAAGGTCTATCTTTTTTTTTTGGATTTTAAATATTATTTTATTTTATCTTACATTCTTATTATTTTTTATTTTAGAGGGAAAGAGAAACATCGATTTGTTATTCCAGTTATTTACGCATTCATTGGTTGATTCTTTTTTTTTATTAGAACTCACAATTTTATTTTATTTTATTTTTTTATCTTTTTTATTTTATTTTTAATCAGTATTTTTTAATTGTTGATATTGTACAGTTTTCTGTCTTTTACCCCACCCCAGCCCACCACCCCAGCCCTCCCCACCTCCCTCCCATTTCTACCCCCCCCATAGTTTTTGTCCATGTGTCCTTTATACTTGTTGCTCTAAACCGTTCCCCTTTTCCCCTGAAATTCCCTCCCCTCCCCCTCTGGACACTGTCAGGCTGTTCTCAAATTCAGTGTCTTTGTTTATATTATGCTTGTTTGTTTGTTTTGTTGATTAGCTTCCTGTTAAAGGTGAGATCATATGGTATTTCTTAAGTAGGTAAAGTGATCACCTTATTCTTCCTCTTCCTACTGTTTTCAAATATGACTTTCTTTTTCTTTCCATTTCCTCCTCACTTTGCTTCTAACTATTCTGTGGTCATGAACTAGGGAGCAGTGCAAAGTAAAGTTGCAAAGGCTCTATCCCCATGCTGGTGCGTTATTTCATACCAAAGGCAATGGGCCCTTTGGATGACTTCTTACCTCCACTTTTGGCAGTAAAGCAAAATGGTCCATTTTCTCATCTTTGCAAGCACCTGAGTCCTTTCGAAAATATTCAAGCTTGTCTGCTTTTCTGTGAATCTAGGCAGTCCACGTGAAAACGCATACCACCTAGTTCTGACATTCTCAAGGAGTAGAGCCAATCCACTGCACCCTTTATTCTTGCTTTGCAAATGGGGCCTGCTCTAGGGAATGTTCTGCATTCACAATTCTTTAGGCAAGAGACAAGCACCATTTCTGCCTCTGCAAACTCCAGGGAAAACATGCCAAGCTGGAGGTATCCATTCTATACCAGCATGAGAAGAGCTATGTATTTTTGCAGCTAACAAGCACTTAGCAAGGAATTGGGAAAGTGTTAATAAAATGTCAATATCCCCCTTTTGGCAGACATTCCAATCTCTGGGTGATTATTCAGAGATGTCCTTACTTGACTGGAAAAAGGAAGGAATAGGATAATCATATATATACCCACTAAATTCCTTCACTGACTTTGTTCTTCTACAAATCTCTAACCTTCTTTTACATTGGCTCTTACCCATCCAGGTGTTGATCACTGGACTAGTTTAGCCATTAGGGGATGAATCTGTTGCTTCTTTTTAGATAACTTGTAAAACTTGTCCTTCATTGTCTCAACTTTTAGACTGTAGAAGAAATTGCGAGACCCAGCAAAAGTTCCATTGCATTGTTAACAGATCTCAAATGGTTGTTGTAATAAGCATGACTTTTTATGTAATGGTAGTTTCTTTTATATTTCTACTAAATTCTTATATAATGAATCCTGAGTTGTGGGGCAATTGAAGCCTACAGAAGTTAAGCTCCATCTTCTGATGCAAGAAACCAGTGCTCTGATTAAATCAAATATATTAACAAATATAAAGTAAAAATGTATGCTAAAACACACTGTAATTTTTAAGCAAACACAATATCTAGGACTCCTGGAGATTTCAGGGTTTTAGGGTTTGTTACATTATAGAGTTTAAATATAATCTACATTATAACCTCTCTACTCTGAAGATCTGGAATGACTTCAACCCAATCCAGAGTTAGCCAGAGCTCTTATTCGTGGGAAATTATAACCCTGTAAATACCTCTTATAAGGAAGCATTCCTGCTTCCAGTGGCTGCAGGGTACCACCAGATCTGTGCAGCAGTGGTACTGAGACTGGATTGTTACAGTTCCCTTAAGATAACATGCTGAGATCTGTTCCAAACTTTTAAGTTTCTTAATCTACCCATAAACTTTTGGGGGCTGATTTTGTAACAGCCATTTTCCTTTTGCACTTTCCTTTGTGTACTTTCAGGCAAATGAAGAACCTTCAGAGAAATGAATAAAACTACATTCTGTTAACCACCACAGTTTTGGTGGGAAAAGTGTTCCAGATTTGTAGATTTTCTCTTCCACTGATGAATATAACCTCTACTGCAGTAACTATATTTTGAAACCTCATGTGTGCAAGGCATTGTGTTCTCTGTAACCTTGGACAAGGAGTTTTATTTATTTAGGTTTTGTTTACTTGTCTACAATCTGAGAGAGATTAACATTAGATTTGTGGTTTGCAATCTGTTCTGAGGACCTCTTGTGTTCTGTTGATACATCAACAGCTCCCACGGAGAAAAAAGAGATGGGACAAGTGAAGTGCAGGGGCTGCCCAACAGCCCCTTAATCAGCAGAGGAGTTCTGCTTATATCATTTTATGTATTTGGCTTCCCCAGGAGATTGATTTTTGAAAATGAAGTTCAACCCTAAAATCCCTGGATTAGGTTTCCTTCTGATACTACTTATCTATGATTCTGTGAAATAGTACATAATTGCAGAAAACCAGAGTAGCATAAGTTAGGTAACATTCCCTTCCAAGGCACAAGGCAGAGAGTAAGGTTGGAGCCACACAAAATTGCTCTGTCACTCAGCTTGGCATCACTCACTCAATTTTGTCTAGTGAGCAAGTGATAGCACAGAAGAGGATGGTTCTTTGCGATAGTCATCCTAGGCAAGAAAAGGCTTTATTTGAAACTCATATCCTGGGGCTCAAAGTAAACTTGAAAATTAGTATAAACTTGCCAAAAGGGCAAATATTCTTCAGACCCTACCATAGCAAGACATAGAAAAAAGTCAACCATGATATAACTGTCTTGCTGCCCTGTCTTAATGGAAGCTCTTTCTGTAGTTTCCGATCCTTAGCACCTTTAAGAAAGGTACATTATGTGCCATTTATTTAAAAAATAAATTTATTTATTTATTATTTTTTTTTTTTAGATTTTATTTATTTATCTTCAGAGGGGAAGGGAAGGAGAGAGAGAAACATCAATGTGCGGTTGCCTCTTGTATGTCCCCTGCCAGGAACTGGCCTGGCAACCCAGGCATGTGCCCTGACTGGGAATCGAACCGCGATCCTTCGGTTCGCAGGCCCGCGCTCAATCCACTGAGCTACACCAGCCAGGGCAAAAAAAAAAATAAATTTATTTTAACTTAAAGATAATTGAAGTATTTTTCTAGCAATGCAGGTAAAGACAAAAGTGATGCTGACTTAAACTACTATGTTTATTTCTATAGTAATTCTAAGTATATACAGTTAATATCAAAAGACTACTAGGGAAAAACAATGAGTAAATGCATGTAAAAATCTTTGATTCTATTTCTAAACCTATTTTGTAGTCATATAAGACATTTTCAGAAAAAATATTTTACTAGTTTTTATATTCTTATTTTGCTATTTGTAGTCAAGAGGCTTTTCTAGAGAGTATATGAGATCTTTACATATTTTTAGTAAATTTATGAAAATCTTACATTTGTCAATTAAGGCATTGGTGAGATTAAAAAGATAACTTGAAAATTCTATTCCGGGTGCCTTGGAGTGAAATTGCTTTATCTTCCTGCTTGGTTAAATGCAGTGTTCCCACTACATTTGGATTGTTATAGTAAGTCAAGCTTAAGAAAAATGCATATACAAAATCTGCTTGCAATTACTTTGCCTGACAGTCAGGCAAAATATAATTAAAAGGTTTGAATTGTACAGGTGTTAAAAAGAGGTATATTATGAAATAAGCAAACCATGACATTGGGCACTCTGTTTGGATTATTAACATGTTATGATCTTAATTATGACTTCCCAGAGTTATAATCCCATGTCTATTGCTAAGGAATGGAAGTTATAAGAGTAAGTTGTCAAAATCTTTATCAGAGAGTTATTTCAACATGATTTTTGAAGAAATTTTATTGTTTAATTATAAAAGTAATATAATCACAATCTAGAAAATATGCAAGATGATGGAAAGAAAAAATAATTGTCTACAATGCCAATACTAAAACTACCATTATTATTATTTTGGTGGGGCTCCTTCCAGGCTTCCTTCATTTGCTTTTATTAATCTTTTTGTTTATAATTCTAATGTGTACAGAGAACATTTTGTACCCTATCTTTTCACTTTATTGTACATATTTAATAGAGTTTTATATTTTCAAAATGAGCCTAGTTTGTATTAGGAAATTACTGAGTAAGAGAAAGTGGGGAGCACAGCTCCAACCCTCAGGTCTGGTCCAGAAGGCATTTCCACTGTGCTCTGAGGCTTGCAACACCAGGTCATTTTCATTCCCCGGAACCATTTTATGAGAATTGCTTTGCTCTATGCTGAATACTAAATACAGGACAAAGTCTCCATCAATTAAGGTTTGGACTGAGGCCAGACCTAAATCACTGAGGTAGAATCTTTGCATCTTAGCTTCACAGGGATCATGGTATAAAGACACCAGATGATACAGGACACCATAATTGCTGCCCACAGAAGCCAAAGGAGGGCACTGGAATCTGGCAAGATGAAAGCACTTCTTTCAAGGACACCTGAAGGCATGTTATGAAACCAAAAGCTGCAATAAAATCGAAATCGCTTAGAAAACTAACAGTGATGTATAAACCATTGTATGAATGAAGATAATTTTAAATTTAAAAAAGTTATACAAGTAATTCAAATACTAAGAGCCCCTGCAATTTTGTTCTTTGAGATTGAAAAAGTGAACATGGAAACCTATAAAACCAAGTTTATGTGTAGTCCTAGTTTGGTGTGTGCGTGGGAACACTGTCCTAGTAATATCTAAATTATACAGTGTACTTTAAATAATCCAAAAACACCAAAGCCCATGAAAAGTTTCAGAAAAGCTGAATCCAAAACTTCCAACAGCTTCACTCATCATTCAGAAACCACACAGACTAAATATTGAGGAAATTAAATGATTTTACTACTTAGAATGTTAAACTCACAACAAGATTTATGGCAGTATTTTCAAAAGTATAGGGAAAAGGTGCAGAACTTCTGGAGAAATCTTTAAAACATCATAGACAGTGCCTGTAATGGTACTTCTTGAACTTTTTCTTTTCTCCTTCTGGTTACCTTTTAAGATTTTACTCTATCTTTGGTTTCAGTAGTTTCAATATAATGTCTCTAAGTGTAGTCTTCTTTCCATTTATATGTTATGTGGGGTTTGTAGACCCTCTTGAATCTGTGGCTTGATATCTATTCATATCTAGGAAATTCTCAGCCACTATTTTCCTCAATGTTTGCTTCTTTGATTAAACATGTTAAACATTTCTCCTCTTTCATGTCTCTGCTTTTTCTGTATGTGTTTTCTCCTTGTGCATTGCCCTGGATACTATCTACTGCTCTATATCCTGATTTACTATTTTTTTCTTTTGCTATTTCTAATCTGCTAATAAAATACTCTAGTAAATTATTTATCTTAATCATTAGATTCTTTACCTGTAGAATTTCCATTTGACTGTGTGTGTGTGTGTGTGTGTGTGTGTGTGTGTGTGTACTATAGGTGCCTTGTAAAATTTCCCATTTTCCTCTATTTTTTTGAAGTACATGACAGGTTTGTCCAGAAGATATCAAGCCTTGTAATATGAAAAATAGAGACATTTGTTAGAGAAGTTACAAGACACATTGTGCATAAGGACAATTACACCTCAGTCCCGTTCAAAGTAGGCAGCTTAGAATCTCACACAGTTCTCCCAGTCACTATCAGCTGCCCTTCACATTTTCCTAAATTTCACTGATGGTCTGAAATCGCCTTCAGAAAAACAGAAGTCACCGGGTACCAAATATGAGTCACCTGGGTGATTTGATGTTTGGCAGAAAAACTCTGCACAAGACATGATGCATAAGGGGGCATGTTGTTGTGATGAAGCTGCCAATCACCAGTTGCCCATTCCTTTGGCCTTATGAATCCATAAAGTAGCTTCCACAGAGGAATGTTCAAGCTTCATGCAAAATTTGATTTAGATTCATTGCTCTACTTGTTTAGTCATTTCGAATGTCCGAACACGCAGTACACATGTTCACTCAAGATGTCTACCGCCCCGACTAACTAGTACCGTGAAGTCATCATTGCTCATGTATACCCATTCCAGTCCACTCCCCTTGCCAACCAGGTTACATGGCTGTCACACAAACCATTCTGGCTGTATTAATAATGATTGGACTTTTTCCAGATGGACTTCGTATATCAATTGTATTTAGAAATCTCTAATAACTCCAATATTTGATTCACTCACGAGTCTCTTTCAACTGTCTGTTTTTTTCTTGGTTTTGTTCAACTGATCTTGTATTTTAACATTTTTAAAATTTTAATTCGATACTGAAAATGGTAATTTTTAAAAAATGTAATCTATGGATGATATAATCATCTTACAAAGAAGACTGATTACTTTGTTTTTACTTTTAGAAAAACAGATAAAATATCAGATTACCTTCATCATTTCATGAATTGATATTAGTGTTTATTTGTTAGTGTTTCTGATTTTTGTTTTTCAATTTTTGTATTTCTATTTTGTCATTATTCTGTTTTAATCCTTATGAGAATCAAGCTAGGTATTTAGTGAATCCTTCTGATTTGGTTGAACTTGAAATTTAATCTCTTTCCTTAACAGTAGACAGAATCTAAAGTCTCCCTTTTTTTCCTCCCAACAGTTGCTTTCCATCAGTTTACTCCTATTCATAATTAGGAATTCATCAGTATCTTAAAGACAATCATTGGGAGATTTGGGACTCATTTGAAGCCCTCCATTTTTGGGATATTGCCACTCAATTTGTACCTTCTGTAAGTCTCAAGCTCTGTCTTCTGGCTATATTACCAGAAGTAAGATAGCCCTATTACCTCATATAGCAGAAAATTTCTAAAGTACTCTCAGGAGAAAAGCCAGATGAATGTGGAATTCACCTTATGTTCTTTCATTCTCATAGTGTCTCTAGTCCCTTCTGTCCCTAACTGCTTTGGTAGTATTCCAATGCCTTCAAAAGTTGTGCTTTAATATCTTTCTAAGCTGCAATAATTATAACAGCAGACAAGTTAGTCCTACATAAGTCACTATTTCATAATTGGAATCAGAACTCCACTTCTAGAAAATCAATTTATCAAAGTAAATAATTATCCTATGACAAATATTTAGCTACATGGACTATCTATAACAGCAACCTTTCTATAGGTAAAATATTGGAAACCACCCATGAGTCTCACAATAGAGAATTATTTAAATAAGTCACAATTTATCCAACATAAATGAGAATTGCTCTCATTATTAGGGGGAACTGAGGTGATAAATCTCTCATGTGACCAAGCACACTTTGTGTGTGTGTGTGTGTGTGTATTTTCTTCCAGTAACATCTACCCCATAGGTTCAAGGATATATTTGTCAAAAGTTAGACTTAACTTGATCATACTTACACCCAAAACCCCAACTAAGGCCTATATTTGTCTAATTTAAGAGAAACAGAACATACTAAGCACATTAAATAGCTCAAAGAACTCAGGGAATACAGAGGAGTAGGGATGGGAGGTACACCATTAGGAACAGCTTTAAAAAATTGTATGTTGAACTGCTCCCAAGAAGATGGCATTGCTCACATCTCTCAGCCTTGATACCATTGATACTTGAAACTGGATGTTACCTGACACTAGTAGAAACATCATCACTTCTGCTTCAGAAAACCAGAAACAGCTTTGACCACCATGGCACTCCATTCCTGAGAGATTTTGAATTGTTCCTTAATGACTATCTCATTTCTTAAACAGGTGTGTCCTTCCAAAACCAACAATTTTCAGGTAGTTCATATAATAGGAGAGCCAGCATCATGCCCATGGCTATGAATAGCTCTCCATCTAATTCCTGATTGTAGGTATAAATTATTTAGCTTTTCCTATTCTGAGTATACTAAGGACGGGCACTGCAAAGATACTCTCCATGAATCATTCCTTTTCTCCGCCCTCCTGTCTGAAGGGCTGGTTCTTGCAGGTAGGATTTGTCTTTACATGATTCTGCATTAACTTGATACTGCCTTGCTCCTCAAAATTGTTAGGCCAAGCTGGGTCCAATCAATGAGCTGTCAGATTTCTCCCTTAGTCTACATTTAGGCTACTTAATTTGGTAAATGTGCCATATTTTTCCAAAATCTACAGCCATAAACACTATCTCTTGGAAGACTTCCACTTTCTTTTATGTTAGTCACTAAATTTAGCATCTCTTTAATATATTTTCATAGTTTGTTTACTATTGTATGTACCAACACTGTGACAGTAGTTGGAATACATAAAGCACTTAATAACCATTTTAATACATTTTATATAATTAATTAATTAATCAGATCTTTCCCTTGATTTTTTAGAGGTTCCATTTGTATTTCCATCTCTTATTCTCCTCATACTTACATGTGGCTTCCTGGAAGGGAAGGATAAAACTGCCATCTTGCCAACTTCAACTTGCTATTAGCAAGTTAATAAGGGTTTATTGAGTTAAACTAGTATTATACAATAACAATACTAAATGGCTGTCTGTAGGATAAGTTGACAGGAACCACATTTATACTTTTTAAAAATAATTTGTTTATACTATTACAGTTCTACTTTTTCTTCCTTTGCCCACCTCCTCTACTTTTTCTTCCTTTGCCTTGCCTCACTTCCATCGTAAGTTCACGTCCATGGGTCCTTCATATATGTACTTTGACTAATCCCCTCACCTTCTTTCATTCATTTCCCACCACCCCTTCCCCTCTTACAGCTTTTCCATGATTCTATACCTCTAGTTCTATTTTGCTATTAGTGTATTTTGTTCACTAGATTCCTCTTATAACTAAGACCATATGGTATTTGTCTTTCACCAACTGGCTCATTTCACATATCATAATAGTTTCTAGTTCCATTCACACTATTACAAAAGGTAAAATTCCTCCTTTCTTTCTGCTGTGTAGTATTCCACTGTATAAACATATCACAGATTTTTTATCCACTCATCTACTGATTGGCACTTAGGCTATTTCCAAATCTTGGTTATTGTAAATATACTTCTAAACAAAAATTAATGTCATTATTATTAAATAATCTATTTTTCCTTACTGTACCCATTTTTAAGGATCAAAAGAAAATGGATTTTCAATATTTTGATAATTGAGTGCTACTGATTACTGAAATTGTAGGATTAAGAGGGTTAAGCTACCTCTACACAACTGTATTTTGGTGATATACATTTCTCCTTCCTCCATAACAAGAAATTGCCAAACTATAACCATTACAGAGCAGTCTGGAAACTATTTACTCTAGTAAATAGTTTTGTGAAGGCTATTTACTCTAGCCTCTAGTTTTGTGAAGTCTAAAGGATTCTGGAAAGAAGCAAATGAATAAAAATGATCAAATAAACCTAGGGATGCAAGATAAGACTTGCACAGAATTTAGATAAAATCACAATCATGATTATGGAATAAATATTTTTTGTCAATAACTTTTCCACTAATAAAGATGACTGATAGAAAACTATTGAAAAAATCATGGCTTTATCCATTAAACTAAAAAACTAATATTTGGAGAGAATATCATGTAACACATAAGGCCAAATATCTCAAATTTATACTCCCGCTAAGTGGCTCTACATTTGTCAACCTCTAGAACTGTTAGACTTTAAATTGAGTCTTCCTGATGAGTCTTTAGAAATAGTTTATGCTGCATTTAATTTTCACTTATTGATTACTGAAGAAATTGAGCCCCTTTTCACCAGTTTATTTGACTATCTTCTTTCAAGTATTTCTTCAAAACTTGCATATTTTGTCCATTGGGCTATCCTTTCACTTCTGATTAATGTGTAGGAGTTCTTAATGTATCCCAAATACAAGATCCTTGAGAGCTTATGTATTGCAATATCTTCTTTATAGCTCTTGGATTTACTATTTTGCTTTCAAAACAATATCTTTACTAAGCTGAAACCCTTAGTTGTTTTTAAAAACCTGAAACTTTTATTTTTTGAATTAATTTTATTTTTCAGTTACAGTTGACATACAATATTATATTAGTTTCAGGTGTACAACCCAGTGATCAGACATTATATAACATACTAAGTGATCATCCTGATAAATCTTATAGCCATCTGATGCCATACATAGTTATTGCAATATTATTGACTATATTTTCTGTACAATACTTTATATCCCCATGACTACTCTGTAACTACCAATTTGTACTTCTTAATTTCTTCACTTTTTTTCACTCACCCAGCCTCCCATCTGGCAGCCATCAAAATGCTGTCTGTATCTACGAGTCTGCTCCTATTCTGCTTGTTCATTTATTTTAAAATCAGTTATTGATAGATATGTATTTATTGTCATTTCATTATTCATATTTTTAGTTCTTCCTTTTCTTCCCCTCCCCCTTCTCCTCTTCTGCCTCCCTCTTCTTCCTTCTTCAGGAAGACCTTTAACATTTCATGTAATACTGGTTTGGTGGTGATAAACTCCTTCAGCTTTCTCTTGTCTGGGAAGCTCTTTAGATGTCCTTTGATTCTAAGTGATAGCTTTGCTGGGTAGAGAAATCTTGGTTGTAGATCCTTACTTTTCATCACTTTGAATATTTCTTGCCACTCCTTTCTGACCTGCAAAGTTTCTGTTGAGAAATCAGCTGAACAACTGAAAATATTTTTTTCTTATTCTTTTTGTTTCTGTAAAGGAAAACCACACTATCATTTTTCTTTACACACAATACTCTGTTCTGTAGTTGCCAGATGTGTGTTTGTGTGGTTGAGTCCCACACCAGTTAATTCTACAATATCACCTGGGTATCCTAGAATTTAACTCATTTCTGATGCTTTCAAGAAGCATGTGGGATGCTTAACATGTGGGATATGGTGTCATATCCCACATGTTAAGCCTTGTCATTTACAAGGCTGCTCCTCCTCCCACTTCAGATGTTACTTGTAAGTCCAGGTTGTCACCCGTACTTCTCATCTACCAGTTATAGATTAGAGGTTCCCACAATACTCTTCTTGTGTTCAATTAATTTCTTAGAGTGGCTCACAGAACTCTGGAAAACATTTTACTTATACTGGTTTTATTTTGTTTTGTTTTTATTTTTGATTTTATAAAAGGATATAACTCAGGAATAGCCAGATGGGAGAGGCATCAGGGCAAGGTATGTGGGAAAGGGCATGAAGCTTCCATGCCCTCTTTGAGTAGACCACTCCCTCAGCACCTTCACCTGTTCACCAACCCAGAAGCTCACAGAATCCCATCATTTTAGATTATTTATGGAACTTTCATTACATAGGCATGATTGAGTAAATCACTTACTATTGATTGATGATTGAATTCAATATCCAGCCCCTCTCTTCACTTGGGAGGTGGGGGGTAGAAGAATGGGATTGAAAGTTCCAACCCTCTAATCATCTTTGGTTCCTCTGTCAATGAGCTCCCATCCTTAGAGATTTTCCGAAAGTGACCTTCAAAAGGTAAAAATCAAGTGTGCCTGAAAGGGACTTGTTATGAATAACAAATGATGCTTCTCTCACCTTGAGGTCTCTGAAGCCAGTTCAGGAACAAAGGACGAATACCAAATATAACAGAAGATACCCTTGTTGCTCTAATCACTTAGAAAATTACAATGGTTTGGGGAGCTATGTGCCAGGAATCCATGTCAGGCCAAATATATATTTCTTATTATAAATCGCAACATCACAGTATCCTATTTAAGTAATTTTCCCTCCAGCCCTTTAAAGCAGTGTCTTATTTCTTTTTCTGGAAGCATTATTATTTTACCTTTTGCATTTATAAATCTAAATACACCTAAAATAAATTTTTGTGAATGCTATAAGTGCTAATTTGTTTGAAAGTACAGATATCAAAATGTTCCAGCAAACTTTATTGAAAAGAGATATGTAATGTTAACCTTTATAATAAATTAAGTGTGCATGTATGTCCAAATCTGCTTTTGAATTCTTTGTTTTTTCCCATTTGGTCAGTTTATATTTTTTGGTGAAAATATCACACTGTATTAATAAAGATTTATGAGTCTTGTGAAAAAGAAGACAACAAGCCCCAAATGGAGTTGCTCATATTAAGACCCACATCACCAAACCAAGACTTAATTACATACAGTCTTGGCTGTTACAGAAATGGAATTTTAAACCTGCCAATCAGGAGCCAGCAGAATCAGCACTGGTTAGGACATCCCCCTAATAGACCTTTTGCCATTCCTAAAGAAAAGTAACCTTGCAACAACCAATCTGCATTTTTGTCTGCTACACATTCCTTGTTCTGGCTCCCTCCCTCCCACATGTTAAGGTCTTTTATTTTGTACAGTTCCTGGGAGCTGCTTTCTATTTGCTAAGTTGGATACTACACTATTTGAATTGATTTTTGCTCAAATAAACTCTTTCAAAAATTGATAGGCTTCGGGTTATCTTTTAACGGTTCTTAGTGTAGAGGGGAGAACCAAAGGAACTCCACTCAGCCCCTAGGAATAACGAGAACACTGCAGTCTGCACCTGATCAGCCCCCTGAGCCTGTTGCTTCCAAGCTGCCTTGGGAGATGGTGGATAAGTCCCTCTGGGGTCCTAGACCTGCAGCTTTTTCCTTAGGAGCTTCTAGAATATATTTAAGCATTTCATTTTCTCAGACTGTATCTGGAAACCACTGTAGTCAGACTGGGTCTGACTTAAAAATCGGACAGAATCCAGGGTCAAATTGGTTATGACTAAAAGCTAACTAGGCCTAGTGTGAGGCCTCAGGTGAATAAAATTTTGTTTTAAGGCAGAATGAGTTGGTTGACCTTACTAAACATAATCTTGAATTACAATGCCCGCAGCTTATAATTTTTAACCTGGATAAACTTACTCATTTGTAACGTTCTAGAGAATAAAGGGTTTCAGCCAAGCACTTGCTAGTAATAGTTTCAGAGAAAATTATTTTTACTCCTCTACAGCACCGATACCAGGTTGAGGCCCTCTGGGGCACCCCACTTGCTCCAGAGTCTGCAAAGTCGGTCTAGGGAAAACTAGCAGAAGATAGCGAAGAATAAGAATTCTTTTCTTTTTTAAAAAAATCCTTGGCTGAGGATTTTTTTATTGGTTTTGGAGACAGAGGGAGAGAGAGTGATATGAAAGTGAAACGTCTTTTGTTTGCCTCCCCTATGCTCCTGACCTGGGATCAAACCCGAAACCTTTGGTTTATAGGTGAACACTCCAGCCAACTGTGCCACCTGGACAGGGAGGGTGAGAATTCCTAACAGATTTCTATGTGTGGTGCCATTCAAAAAGCTAGGTAAAATTTCACATTGCCCTATCCCTTCCAAAATCAGGTTGTCAAGAAGAGACATTAGTAAGAATTGGATCTTCGAACTGTGCACTGTAAATTTGTTTTCACATTAGTTGTTGTTCCTTTCTATCACAGAAACAGCTATTGCCTCCTTGTTTATCTGTTTTGTGTCCTGAGAAATTGGCTTGACAACTGTTGGGTTGGCAGTTGGCAGTTTTTGTCCCCCAAAATATGGTTAGGTTTTGGGGACTCTGCTAAGACATGGGGAATTATTCTGCTTATAAGAATCACAGTAGTTGGCAATCTGTACTTTCTCAAAAGCTTTAACTACCTGATCACTGCTGCTAACCACAAAACGAATAATCTCCCTAGGAAGACGACTTTGGAAAAAAAACAAAGAGAATAACCAACTCAAAGAATGTGAATGGGAACCTGCACCAAGTGACCAGTAGACACTGCACAGAGGTTCAGCAAAAACTCCAGAACGGTGGCTGAAAATAGCACTTATGCTTAATTTTTAAAAATGTAAATGCCATTTTTCAATTACAGTTTACACTTAATGTTGTTTTGTATTAGTTTCAGGTGCACAGCATAGTAGTCATACAATTGCATACTTTACAATGTGATCACCCTGATAAGTATGGTACCCACCTGGCACCACACAGTTATTACAATATTAGTGGCTATTTTCCCTATGTTGTACTTTATGTCCCTGTGACTATTTTGTAACTACCAATCTGTATTTCTTAATCCCTTCACTTTTTTTTTTTTTTACCAAGCCCTCCAACCACAACTCCCTTCTGGCAACCATCAGTCGGTTCTTTTTATGCCTTAAATATTTTATAACATATCTCAGTTAATATGAAAATCTTATCAAAAGTGAGGAATTATTAAAAAAACACAAGACAACAGACCCAAAATGGAGTCAGTGGTGTCAAATTCCACATCACCAAACCAAGACTTCACTTAAGTACAGTTTGGGCTCCCGCAGAAATGGAATCTTACACCAGTCAGTCAGGGATGCCCTGGCCAGCCGTAGTGAGGTCACCTGCCAGAAGGACTCCTGGCACCCCCTAAAGGAAAGTGATCGTGCAATGACCAATTCACTTTTCTGCCTGGTGTAACTTCCTCATTTTGGCTCCCCCCTGCTTTTAAAAGTCTGTAATTTTGTAAAGCTCCTCGGAGCTCCTTTCTATTTCCTAGATCATATGATGCCCAATTTAAATCTCTTTTTGCTTAAATAAACTCTTAAAATTTTTAATATGCCTCATTTTGTCTTTTAAGAGTCTTAATTGTTACAGCAAGTTCTTCATCTTTGTTACTTTAAGAGTGCATTGGCAGTTTTCCTTTGTTCATAAATTTTAGAATATGTCTGTTGTCTTTCACAAAGAAATTTCTTGGGATTTTGCCTGGAATTAGATGGAATTTTGACTATCAGTTTGAGAAAAACAGATATCATTATAATGTGAAATCATCTAAACCATGAACATGTTATGCCTCCTCATTTATGTGCTCTTTAATTTTTATTAATACTATTTTGTTTTCAGTAAAGACTTACACATTTTTGTTAGTTATAGTTAGTTATTTAATATTTTTATGTTTTAAATAGTGCCTATGATTAGATAAACATTTAATATTTTTATGTGTTAAATAGTGCCTATGATTAGATAAACATTGAATTATGTCATATCTACAGAAAAGGGAAAAATCTGTAAGGTCACAGCTCCATGAATATTTTGTGAACCCATCACACTCATACAACATGCAAGCAGATCATGAAGTAAAACATAACCAGACCCTCAGGAGTCCCCATTGATTTCTATTCCAGGCACTTATACCTTCTAACAGAACAATTGGTTTTCCCAGTTCTTTGGGTTATGTAAATGGAATAATACAGTATATATTAAGCCATTTTTCATTTGCTTATTATTCTTTCATTTTACTTTATTGTGAGATGTCTATTCACCTTTGTGACAACTCTCTATTCTATTGGTTACTATTCAATATGTTGATCAAATTTTTATTCTATTTGGTTACCTTTTAAATTAATTTGTAAAAGTTCTTTACATATTTATAATGTGAGTCCTTGGTTAACCAAATATTATGGAAATATCTTTCTCCATTCTATGGATTTCTTTTTTTCTTTTTTAAAGGATTTCTTTGGACAAATAGATTTTTAACTTTAATGTAGTCCAATTTATCATTTTTTCTTTTTTTTAAATTTTTATTTTAATTGTTGATCTTGTACAGTTTTCTGTCTTTTATTCTCACCTGAACCCGCCACCCCAGCCCTCCCCACCTCCCTCCCATTTCCACCCCCCCCCATAGTTTTTGTCCATGTGTCCTTTATACTTGTTCCTGTAAATCCTTCCCCTTTTCCCCTGAAATTCCCTCCCCTCCCACTCTGGACACTGTCAGACTGTTCTCAAATTCAGTGTCTTTGTTTATATTATGCTTGTTTGTTTGTTTTGTTGATTAGCTTCCTGTTAAAGGTGAGATCATATGGTATTTGTCTTTCACTGCCTGGCTTACTTCGCTTAGCATGATGCTCTCAAGTTCCATCCATGCTGTTGCATAGGGTATGAGCTCCTTCTTTCTTTCTGCTGCATAGAATTCCATTGTATAAATGTACCACAGTTTTTTGATCCATTCATTTACTGATGGGCATCTAGGTTGCTTCCAACACTTGGCTATTGTAAATTGTGCTGCTATAAACATAGGGATGCATAGTTTCTTTTGGATTGGTGTTTCAGGGTTCT
Organism: Glossophaga mutica; assembly: GCA_039655065.1. Lineage (NCBI taxonomy): Eukaryota > Metazoa > Chordata > Mammalia > Chiroptera > Phyllostomidae > Glossophaga > Glossophaga mutica. Next base: position 86,132,801 of record CM077304.1, read on the forward strand.
TAGGATATAGTCCCAGCAATGGAATTGCTGGGTCAAAAGGTATATCCATTTTTAGTTTTTTTAGAAAATTCCATACTGTTTTCCATAGTGGTTGTACCAGTCTGCACTCCCACCAGCAGTGCACTAGTGTCCCCTTTTCTCCACAACCTCTCCAACACTTGCTGTTTGTTGCTTTGTTTATGAGGGCCATTCTGACTGGTGTCAAGTGGTATCTCATTGTGGTTTTAATTTGCATCTCTCTGATAGCTAGCGATATTGAGCATCTTTTCATGTGTCTCTGGATCCTCTGTATGTCCTCCTTGGAGAGGTGTCTGCCCAAGTCCTTTGCCCATTTTTTAATTGGGTTGCTTGTCTTCTTAGAGTGGAGTCGTGTAAGTTCTTTATATATTTTGGAGATTAAACCCTTATCTGAGATATCATTGGCAAATATGTTTTCCCACACAGTCGGTTCTCTTTTTATTTTAATACTGTTTTCTTTAGCCATGCAGAAGCTTTTTATTTTGATGAGATCCCATTTGTTTATTCTTTCCTTTATGTCACGTGCTTTAGGGGACATATCAGTAAAAATGTTGCTGCGTGTAATATCTGAGATTTTCCTGCCTATGTTCTCTTCTAGGACTTTAATGGTGTTACGGCTTAAGTTTAAGTCTTTTATCCACCTTGAATTTATTTTTGTGTATGGTGTAAGTTGGTGCTCGAGTTTCATTTTCTTGCACAAAGCTGTCCAGTTCTCCTAACACCACTTGTTGAAGAGGCTATGTTTACTCCATTTTATGTTGCTGCCCCCTTTGTCGAATATTAATTGACTATAGAGACTAGGGTTTATTTCTGGGCTCTCTATTCTATTCCACTGGTCCACGTGCCTGTTTTTATGCCAGTACCAGGCTGTTTTGATTACAGTGGCCTTGTAATACATTTTGGTATCAGGTATTGTGATCCCTCCTGTTTTGCTCTTCTTTCTCAAGATTGCTGCCGCTATTCTGGGTTGTTTATGGTTCCATATAAATTTTTGAAGAGTTTGTTCTATATCTGTGAAATATGCCATTGGTACTTTAAATAGGTATTGCATTAAATCTGTAGATTGCTTGGGAAGTATGGACATTTTGATGATGTTAATTCTTCCTATCCATGAACACGGTATGTGTTTCCATTTTTGTGTCTTCCTTGATTTCCTTCTTCAGTGTTGTGTAGTTTTCTGCATACAGGTCTTTTACCTCCTTGGTTGGGTTTATTCCTAGGTACTTTATTTTTCTTTTTGCTATATCAAATGGTATTTTTTTCTTGATTTCTGCTTCTGCTGTTTCATTGTTGGTATACAAAAATGCCTTTGATTTCTGGATATTGACTTTGTATCCGGCTGTTTGGCTAAATTCATTTATTAGGTCGAGCAGTTTTTTGGCCGAGACTATAGGATTTTCTATGTATACTAACATGTCATCTGCAAACAATGATAGTTTTGTTTCCTCCTTTCCGAGTTGGATGCCTTTTATTTCCTTTTCTTGTCTAATCACTGTGGCTAATACTTCCAATACTATGTTGAATAGAAGTGGAGAGAGTGGGCAGCCTTGTCTTGTTCCTGATTTTAGTGGAAAAGAATTTAGTCTTTGCCCGTTGAGTATGATGCTGGCTGTAGGTTCCTCATATATAGCCTTTATTATGTTGAGGAATGCTCCCTCTATTCCCACTTTGTTGAGTGTTTTAATCATAAATGGGTGCTGTACCTTATCAAATGCTTTTTCCGCATCTATTGATATGATCATGTGATTTTTTTCTTTGCTTTTGCTTATGTGATGAATTACATTTACTGATTTGCGAATGTTGAACCATCCTTGCATCCCTGGGATGAATCCTACTTGGTCGTGGTGTATGATCTTTTTAATGTGTTGTTGGATGCAGTTTGCCAATATTTTGTTGAGGATTTTAGCATCTATGTTCATCAGCGATATTGGCCTGAAGTTTTCTTTCTTTGTTGTGTCTTTATCTGGTTTTGGTATTAGGATGATGCTGGCTTCATAAAAAGAGTTTGGGAGTCTTCCATCTTTTTGGATTTTTTGGAATAGTCTGTGGAGAATAGGGGTTAGCTCTTCCTTAAATGTTTTCTAGAATTCTCCTGTGAAGCCATCTGGTCCAGGGCTTTTGTGCGTTGGGAGTGTTTTGATTACTGATTCAATTTCACCAGCTGTTATTGGTCTGTTCAGGCTTTCTGTTTCTTTTTCATTGAGTTTTGGAAGGTTATATTTTTCCAGAAACCTGTCCATTTCACCTAGGTTTTCAAATTTCTTGGCATACAGTTCTTCATAGTAATTTCTTACAATCCTTTGTATTTCTGCGGTGTCGGTTGTAATATCTCCTCTTTCATTTCTGATTGTGTTTATTTGGGTCCTCTCTCTTTTTTTCTTGATGAGCCTGCTTAAAGGCTTGTTGATTTTGTTGATCTTTTCAAAGAACCAACTCCTGGATTCGTTGATCTTTAGGATTGTGCTTTTAGTCTCTATGTCATTTAATTCTGCTCTTATCTTGGTTATTTCTTTCCTTCTACTTGCTCTGGGCTGTCTTTGTTGTTGTTCCTCGAGTTCTTGTAGGCGAAGGGTTAGGTTGTTTGTTTGAGATGTTTCTGTCTTTTTTAGATAGGCCTGTATCGCTATAAGCTTCCCTCTGAGGACTGCCTTTGCTGTGTCCCATAAGTTTTGGGTCGATGTGAGTTCATTATTGTTTGTTTCCAGAAACTTTTTGATTTCCTCCCTAATTTCATTCTTGACCCATTCATTGTTTAATAGCATGCTATTCAATCTCCATGATTTTGAGGGTTTTGGGTTTTTCTCCTTGGGGTTGGTTTCTAGTTTCGGTCCCTTGTGGTCAGAGAAAATGCTTGGTATGATTTCAATTTTCTTGAATTTGTTGAGGCTTGATTTGTGTCCTATCATGTGGTCTATCTTTGAAAATGTTCCATGTGCATTTGAAAAGAAAGTGTATTTAGCTTCTTTGGGATGAAGGGCTCTATATATATATCAGTTAAGTCCATTTCCTCTAGAGTGTTGTTCAATGCCACAATATCTTTGTTGATATTTTGTTTGGAAGATCTGTCCATTTTTGACAGTGGGGTGTTAAAATCACCTACTATAATTGTGTTGCCGTCTATATCTTTCTTGAAGTCCTCTAAGATTTTCTTGATGTATTTAGGTGCTCCTATGTTGGGTGCATATATATTTACAATATTTATGTCTTCTTGGTAGATTCTTCCCTTGAGTATTATGAAGTGACCTTCTGGGTCTCTCTTTATGGCCCTTCTTTTGAAGTCTATTTTGTCTGATATGAGTATTGCTACCGCAGCTTTTTTTTTCCTGACCATTTGCTTGGAAAATTTGTTTCCAGCCCTTCACTTTGAGCCTGTGTATGTCTTTTGTCCTGAGGTGGGTTTCTTGTAGGCAGCATATGTGTGGGTCATGCTTTCTTATCCATTCAGCTATTCTATGTCTTTTGATTGGAGCATTTAATCCATTTACATTTAAGGTTATTATTGATAGGTATTTATTCATTGCCATTTTCGTACCTGTGTTCCTCTCTCTCTTTCTCTCTCTGTCTTTTCCTTTCTTCCCTTAAAGCAGTCCCTTTAGTATCTCTTGCAGCATTGGTTTGGTAGAGGTGTATTCTTTTAGACTTCTTTTGTCTGAGAAGCTCCTTATTTGGCCTTCTATCTTGATTGAAAGCCTTGCTGGGTAAAGTAGTCTGGGTTGCAGGCCTTTGGTTCTCATTGCTTGGAATATTTCTTGCCATTCTCTTCTGGCTTGGAGCGTTTCCATTGAGAAGTCAGATGCTAACCTAATTGGGGCCCCCTTGTAAGTTACTTCCTTCTTCTCCCTTGCTGCCTTTAAGATTCTCTCTTTGTCTTGGAATTTTGCCATTTTAATTATGATGTGTCTTGAAGTGGGCCTGTTTGGGTTCCTTTTGATTGGGACTCTCTGTGTTTCCTGGATTTGTGTTGCTTTTTCTCTCACCAAATGAGGGAAGTTTGCCATCATTACTTTTTCAAACAGGTTTTGTATCCCTTGTTCTTGTTCTTCTCCTTCTGGTATCCCTATTATACGGATATTATTCTGTTTCATGTTGTCTTGCATTTCTCTTAAACCCTCTTCATTCTTTCTAAGCCTCTTTTCCTTATCTTGCTCATTCTGAGTGTTTTTTTTCTATTTTGTCCTCCAACTCGCTGATCCAATCTTCTGCTTCATCGATTCTGCTTTTCATTCCTTCTACTGTGTTCTTCAGTTCAGAGATTGTGTTCTTCATTTCCTCTTGGCCCTTGTTGATAGTTTCTATTTCCTTTTTCATGTTGATATAGTTTGCCGTGAGTTCATCATAACTTCCCTGTAGTTTATGGTAGCTCATTGAGAGCTCATTGAGCTTCCTGACAACCATTGCTTTGAACTCAATATAGTTGAGTTGCCTCTGTTTCATTTAGCATTCTTTCTTGAGCTTCCTCCTTTCCTTTCGTTTGGGGATTGTTCTTTTGTCTTCCCATTGTTTGTAAGACTCTTGTTGTTAGCCTCAACTTCTTAAATTGATCTGTTCTGGCTCCCTGGGTTTGTGGTATGACCTTCTGTGGTAGAATATCTGTGAGATTCAGTGGTGGATTCTCCTTCAGATATCCTGTTGTTCACCGCTTCCACTGTCTCATCAGCTGGAATACCCTCTTTTGGGGGCCAACTCTGGTCCCCCCCCCCTCACAGTTCCAGGCTTGCTTGTTTGTTTGTTTTGTCTCACTCGTGGGTATTTACAAAAAGAAGAGGGGGGAAAATGAAAAAAAGAAGAAAGAGGAAACAAGAGGAAGGTAGAAGAGATAAAATTGAAAAGAAAGGAAGAGGGGATAAGAGAAGAAGGAATTCAAGGGAGGGAAAAGGAGTTGGGGAGTAAAGAAGAAGATATAAACAATGAAGAAGGAGTAGTTAAAAACTCATATAGATAGACAGGCTTACAAACAAAAAGACACTAACAAACTGGCAAAACAAAAAAGAGACACGCATACAGACACCCCACACACAAATATAAGCAGCCAAAGGGGGGAAAAAAAAAGAACAAGCAAAGCACAACAAAATATTAAAAAATATATATATATATTAAAAAATAAAATAAAATAAATGAAAAAAAGAAAAACAAAACAAAACAAAACCTCTTGTTGTTTTCAAACTTGCCAGCCGGTTTTTTTCAGGTCTTGCTGGCTGCAATGGCCGAGGGGTGATCTTATTGCTTTTCTCTGTGTTCAGAACTCAGTTCTCATTGTGCTATGTATCCCAGCGTTAGTGGGCACCTCTCCCCACAGGGTTTCCAGCATGTGATCTGAGCCTCCTGGTGTGTGCGCACTTCTCCGAGTTTATGGGTGTGTGCTAGATTCTCCAGACGTGCACAGCCGCCTGCCTTTGTCCCTGGGAGGCTTTCAGTGTTCAGGCACAGCTGCCTGCATTTGCTTCTGAGAGGGGCCTGCGTTCCAGCTGCTATCCGGCGCCTGCACCTTGGACCTGAGCTCTCCGCGTTTGAGCACCCGCCCGTGAACTGGCACCTCTGGCTCCACAGCTGTCTGCAGCGGCCTGCGCCTATGTTTTCACGAGTGTCCACTAGCCCGCGACCCTGTGCGGTCCCCTGAGGGTGCCTATTTTCATGCAGCTGTCTCACTTCGCCTGCACCTCTGTCTCTGTTGGGGCGCCTGTGCTTTTGTAGTTGCCCGGTGACCACGAAAACTCGGTTCAAAGTCGCGCAGTGACCTGGTGCGGGGCACCCACTTTTGCTCGGGCCACAGCCGTGCGGTAGCCCCTGAGATCTCCCAACCGGTTCAGCGGCTGACCCAGCTCCCTCCCCAGGGCCCTGGGGCGGGCTTGGTGGAGCGCCAGGCCAGGGCCTCAGCTGCCCCGTTCTCCGAGCGCTGGAACCCTGGGCTCTTATTGTTCCGAAGAGCTCTCCTTACCGCTTGTTTTTCAGTGTCCGCTACAATTTCCGACCTCTTATTCTCCAATATGCTGTGTTACTGTTCCTTGTCTGTTCTGATCTTTCATAGATTGGCCCAGTTTTTCTCCCGTGTGTAGAGGGGAAATAGGATCTGCTCCCTCCTACCACGCCGCCATCTTCTCTCATTTTTTCTTTATATTGAATTATTTACTGTTTAAAAACTTTGTGACTACTCAAGGTTATAAGACATTTCTTATATTTTATTTTTAAAAATGTTATTATTTAACCATAGCTATTTACTTTTTCTCTCTATCTGGAATTGACTCTTCTGGATAGTGGGAAGTTAGAATTGAGTCTTATGTATAATGGGGGTTGGTACCATTTACTGCAAAGACAAAACTTTTCACTGCACTGCTTATCACTTTTTTCACAAATCAGGTGGCTGCATATGTCATAAATTAGTTGGTTCTATCTTTTTCTTTCTAAAATCTATATTTGCCATAGTTTTCGTACTGATATTTATTCTGTATATTTTATTGTAACTTCTCTGCCAGCTCACTAATTTCCATTTCATTTAGGTGTAATCAACTGCTTAACCCATCTCTAGAATTCATCATTTTAATCATTACATTTTAAAATTTCTATAATTTTATTTGTAAACATTTTCTCTTTGGCTTTTGATTCCCTCCTTAAAGTTTCACTAATCCTACTTAACTCCTTTAACATTGACATTTATATTTAAAATATGCATCTCACAACTGCAAAAACCTTAAGCCTATCTTCTCATTCTGGCTTTTGCTGTTCATCCCTTTGTGCTTGTTCAATTTGCTATGAGGCCTGGACATGCTATATAAAAAGTAATTAGAGAAGTACATGGCAGACTTCCAGTCAAAATGGAGGTGTAGATAAATATGGCTCACCTCCTCGCACAACCACTTCAAAATTACAACTAAACTATAGAACAAACATTGCACGGAACTGTCAGAAATTTAGTTGAATGGAAGTTGGACAACTATGGAATTAAATAAACCACATCCAGACTGGTAGGAGGAGTGGGGATGTGGAAAGGGGTCAGTCCTCATCCATGTATGGTGGATAAAAATTAAGGAGATATCTTGAGAGCAGGGAGTCCCAGCCCAACACAGGGTTCCCTGGCACAGGTTTCCATTGCCAGGAAGATAAGTCTCCATAATTTCTGGCTGCAAAAACCAGGAGGGATTGAGTTGGTGGTAGAAACTTCAGGAGTCCCAAGCAATATCTCTTAAAGAAACCATACACAGACTTATTCAGACTCACTCCCTCTGAGCTCTAGCGCCAGGGTAGCAGCTTGAAAGGAACCAATGGCATACAGGGAGGAACCAAAGTGTCTGGCATCAAGAGCTGGGCGACAGCTTTCTATAAGACAGAAAGGTGGGCAGAGGCCATTGTGCCTTTTCTGAACCCTCCCCCACAGAGCCACAAAGGTGAAAGGCAAATACTATATCTGAGACTCCATCAACCTGCCTAATACTTTTTGCCCCACCCTGGAAATCCCCTGAGGCTCCATCCAACCCAACATATGGATCCACCCAAGCTGTTAACAGTGGTTGTACCATATGAATTGCTGGTCTTGACTCATGCTTCATAATTTCCTAAAAACACTCAAATAAACAACATTTGTCCTCAGTGAGGCCCCTGCCCCCCATACCACTGTCTAAGTAGCCTCAGGTATAACACAAGCAACAGCTAGCCTAGGTTCACAGCTTGGCTTTGCTTGGGAACCTCCAAGCCCTGCATAAGTCGTATCCATCTCAGATTGCTTCATATAAGCTCATGCAGGGTGCCCCCCAGCAGAACACAGGTGGTGGCTGAACTTGGCCTGCACAACCCAGGAAACCCCAGAGCCTGTACACCCAATGGACAGCTGTAGACCATGTTAGAGCACCACCACCCTGCCCTGCACAGCTCATCCTCTACAGAGGGTGGAGGTTGGTGGTCAGTGGTCACAACCAGTCCTTGAACCTGACCTGGGTAAATCCTCCCATTGACCTCCCAACAGCAATCACACCTCATCTCCAAGAGGAGGATGTACTTAGTGCACATGAAGGATGAATCTTGAGTACCCAGCTTGGGTGATAGGGGATACTGTGCCATTGGACCCTATAGGACACCTACTACGTTAGGCCACACTACCAAGACAGGGAGTCATAACAGCTTTGCCTACACAGGGAGGCTGCCAAAATGAAGAGACAAAGAAACATGGTCTAAATAAAAGAACAGATCAAAACTCCAGAAAAAGACCTAAACAAAATGGAGATAAACAATCTATCAGATGCAGAGTTCAAAACACTGGTTATGAGGATGGTCAAGAAACTTAGGAAAAATGCATAAAAATGATCCAGTCAGAAATGAAAGATATACTAATTGTAATAATAAACAATTTACAAGGAAACAGCAGTGGAATGGATGAAGCCAATAATCAAGCTAATGGTTTAGAACAAGGGTGTCCAACCTTTTGGCAACTCTAGCCACACTGGAAGAAGAAAGTTGTTTGGGGCCACACATCAAATACATTGCAATGTGTAGTCACAAAAAAAATCTCATAATGTTTTCAGAAAATTTATGATTTTGTGTTGGGCTGTGTTTACAGCCATCCTGAGCCACACGCAACCCATGGACCACAGTTTGGATATCCCTGGTTTAGAACATAAGGAAGCAAAAAACAGCCAGTTAGAACATGAAGAAAAAGAATTGCCCCCAAAATGAGGATAGTTTAAGGAGCCTCTGGGACAACTTCAAGCATTACAACATTTGCATCATATGGGAGCCAGAAGAAGAAGAGAAAGAGCAAGGAATTGGAAATGTAGTTGAAAAAATAATGAAAAACTTCCCTAATCTGGTGAAGGAAATAGACATGTAAGTCCAGGAAACACAGAGTCCCAAACAAGATGGATGCAAAGTGGCCCACTCCAAGACACATCATAAGTAAAATGTCAAAGGTTAAAGATAAAGAGAAAATCTTAAAAGCAGCAAGAGGACAGCAGTTAGTTAATTACAAGGGAGTTACCATAAGACTGTCAGCTGATTTCTCCAAAGAAACTTTGCAGGTCAAAAAGGATTGGCAAGAAATATTCAAAGTCATATAAAGTGGGGACTATAGCTAAGATTGAGCTAGCCAGTCAAGCTCTCATTTAGCATTGAAGGGCAGGTAAAGAGCTTCCCAGGCAAGGAAAAACTAAAGGAGTTCATTATCACCAGATTGCTATTATAAGAAATGTTAAAGGGACTTATTTAAGAAAAAGAAGATCAAAACTAGGAAGAATAAAATTACAATAAATACTTATCTATCAACAATTGAATCTAAAAACAAAGAAAACAAGAAGACAAGAGACAGAATCATAGATATGGAGAGCCTTTTGATGGTTACCAGGTGGGAGATAAGTGTGGGGGAGTGGATGAAGGAATAAGGGGGTTAAGAAGTACAAATAGGTAGTTACAGAATAGCCATGGAGATGTAAGTACAATATAGGAAATGGAGTAGCCAAAGAACTTATATGCATGACCCCTGAACATGAACAATAGTGAGGGGATTGCCTGAGGGAGTTGGGGTTGCTGGGTAGAGAGGGGAAAGTGGAGACAACTGTTAATAGTATAACCAATAAAATGTAATTTAAAAAATAAAATAAAAAATAAAATAAAATAAAAAAACTCTAAGTCAAACCCTTCCAGTAGCTTTCAATTTCATTTAGAAAAACACAATTAGAAACCAAGCACGTTCTTTCTTCAAAGATGATAACCTTTCTCTGGGAATTTGTTTGACTCTAGAAATCTACACTCTCTTTAATATAATTTCAGAATTTGAAGTGTTTCAAAGCTGATTTCATCTCTGCCAGGGCCAGATGACGTCCTAGTTGTCCTTCATTGAGTGCATATAGTTTATTTGTGCTGTACTCACTGTCTTTGATCTGGTACCCCAATTCTCATTCTTACCTCCCTGAGGCACTCAATAGTACTATTACTCAATGGGAAATTGTTTTGAATTAGTTCATGATTACTGGTAACAAATGTTTTCTCAAGAACTTTTAAAAGTATTTTTCTAAACAAGTTTCTATCTGAAAATAACACTGTTATTATGAATTCAGGCATTCACAAATATTTCTACCTCATTAGATATAAAGTCCTTGATTGAGGGCACCAGCTTCTACTTCTGAAGAATTTGTGAGAGTTTAGTTATTATGTAAAACTTTAAGATGCCTTAAGCAGGGAAAATGTGCACAATCTGACTCTGCAAATGTTAAGTATGGATGGCCTTGCATTGAAGGTAGCAGAAAGTAAGTTCTAGAAATGTTTCTGGTAATAGCATATATCACACATTTATAGGAACGCTTTGGCATTTCACCAGAATCAGGAAACAGGGTAGTACATATGTTTCAGGTCTGGCGGGGAAAGAGGGAAAAAGAGGCTACTTTCCCTGTGCACCTGGAGTGTTTTGTGGGGAGGAGAGGGGGTGGTGAATTCTTGGGATGTGCAATCAGAATTCCACCTGTGTGTTTTAACCTATTAGTTAGGAAACTTATGTTTGTTTGTTTGTTTATGACATCTAATTGTTATACAATATCCTATTAGGTGTACATCATACTGTTTGATATACATTACAAAATGATCTTCACAATAAGTCTAGTTACTATATGCATTGTACAAAATTATTGCAATATTATTGGCTATATACATTATGCTATACATCCCCATAACTTATTTATTTTAACTTGAAGCTTGTACACCTTAATCCTCTCCACTAATTTTTTCTTATCCCCAACTCCACCCACCTCTGGTAACTACCAGATTGTTTCCTGTACCTCTGTGCTTGTTTCAGTTTGTTTAGTTTAAATACAGCAATAAATAAAATAATCTTCCCAGAGGAATTTGCATTTGAAGGCTGCTAATTCCTCCAGCAGTTTGAGGGCTAGCCTTGGAGAGAGGGTCATAGGAGGAGGGAGGGCTTCGAAGCCTGAGTAACAAGAAACACTAATGAGGCCAGCTGTACTTTGTGCATGTCTGGGAGTAGCCCAGTGGAACGGAAGAGATTAAGACAGGGGCCTCTGCATTGCCTATTGATTTTGTTGCCGTAAAAAGAATACCCACATCTCCTGTATTTTCTTTTGCTGAGCTAGTAGGCTAGGACAAAACTTTAAAATGTAAATTGGTTAGTACTGTATAAATGGTAAAGGTTATGCTGGTTTTGTTCATAATGATTTGCCTGCCATGAGTCTTGCTCAGTGTAGTGGGTCCTAAGGAAAGAAGAAAGGAAGGAGGGAGCAAAGGAAAATTTGTATGTACAGGAGTTCCACTCATTTCAAAGTCTGTTCTAACATTTATTATTATTGAAGAAGGCAAAAGAAAGGAAAGTCCACGATTACAGTTCTTTGTTCTTGCTAAAGTATCAAAACCATTTAAGTGCTTGCCTGTAACTGATATATGTGTTATTTATTTATTTTTTTTAAATATATTTTATTGATTATGCTATTACAGTTGTCCCATTTCTCCCCCATCATTCCCCTCCACCCTTCACACCCTCTCCCACCCACATTCCACCCTTTAGTTCATGTCCATGTGTCATAAGTTCTTTAGCTTCTACATTTCCCATACTATTCCTGCCCTCCCCCTGTCTATTTTCTACCCACTATCTATGCTACTCATTCTCTGTACCTTTTCCCCCTCTCTCCTCCTCCCACGCCCTGTTGCTAACCCTCCATATGATCTCCATTTCTGTGGTTCTGTTCCTGTTCTAGCTGTTTGCTTAGTTTGTTTTTGTTTTAGGTGTGGTTCGTAATAGCTGTGAGTTTGCTGTCTTTTCACTGTCGTATTTTTGATCTTCTTTTTCTTAGATAAGTCCCTTTAACATTTCATATAATAAGGGCTTGGTGATGATGAACTCCTTCAACTTGACCTTATCTGAGAAGTGCTTTATCTGTCCATCCATTCTAAATGACAGCTTTGCTGGATAGAGCAATTTTGGATGTAGGTCCCTGCTTTTCAAGATTTCAAATATTTCTTTCCAGCCCCTTCTTGCCTGGAAGGTCTCTTTTGATATTTAAAAAGTAGCTATTGTATCACCTCAGGGTCATCAGTCTGTGATACTTTTCTGGTCAAAGCAATGAACTGCTAGTTTGTATTCTTTCAAATATAATAAAAGTAGTATTTCAGAGCATGATCTTCTCTTCCATACTTTGAAGCATGGAACTCTCAGATAATCTAATGAGTGTTTTATACAAATATTTGTGCAAACACAAAGGTCCCAAAATGCTCCCCCTTCCCTGCTTCCTCCCCAAGTTCTACCCATACACAGATGCATACCTACCCTCCTACATTTTACCACTATGCTTTCTGGAAATTACATAGCTTTTTATCTGGGTAAGAATGCAAAACGAGCTCCATACATTCCAGGAGATTTTGTAAACTCTGCCATCTGCACATCTGGTATGTAAGACGCCTGTAGTGCTCTTTAATCAGTAGCACAGATATCTATGCTTTGGGCACCTGTCAGAGAGTTACACCACAAATTGACTGCAAATAATCAGGGCTTGTCAAAATTGACTTGATCAGGGGATGATTTAAAGAGACAGGCTAACTAGTTACTCTCACATCTTCTCCAAGCTTTGACCTATGTTAAGAAATATAATCAGGACACAGCATTGCTGAATAATGTCATTCATCTTTCTGAAGTTAAAATTGGAATATGTGTAATAAAAGAGGAATTCATCTTTACAAAGATTCTTTGTTGTTATTGGTAGCATCCCAAAACATTGTGTGTATGTGTGTACTTTTTAAGGGCTGTTTTATGTTCATAATAAAATTGAGGGGAAGTTGCAGGGATTTCGCATATACTCCCTGCTCCAGCACAGGCACAGCCTCCTCCTATCAGAGGGATGCATTTGTTATTGAACAATTGATGACCCTACAATTGATGAGCCTACATGGATAACGCAGAGTCACCCAAAGTCCATAGTTTACATTATGGTTTACTCTAAGTGTCGTATATTCTATGGGCTTGGACAAACATGCAATGGCATAAATCCATCATTATGGTATCATATAAAATATATTCACTGCCCTAAAATTCCTTTTTGCTCTGCCTATTTGGTTTTCCTCACCCCACCCCCAACCTCTGACCAGCCTCTGGCTAATGTGTGCATGGTTTGTCTCCGGTTCTGCCTTTTCCAGAGTGTTATACAGTTGGAATTGCAAAATATGCAGCCTTACCAGAATAGCTTCTTGCACACAGAAATATGCATTTAAGGTTTTCCCATGCCCTATCGTGGCTCAGGAAATCATTTCTTTTTAGTGCTGAATAATATTCCATTGTCTGGATGTACCACAGTTTATTTATCCTTTCAGCTACTGGAGGACATCTTAGCTGCTTCTAAGGTTTGGCCATTATAAATACAGTTGCCATAAATATCCATGTGCAGGTTCCTGTGGGAACATACGTTTTCAAGTACTTTGGTTAAATACCAAGAAGTGCTATCATTGGATCATATGGTAAGAGTATGTTTAGTTTTATATACATATCATATATATATATTACACACACATACACACACACACACACACAAGCAGTCTTACAAAGTACTATGCTGCATTCCCACCAGCAACCAGTGAAAGTTCTTTTTTTTTTTTTTTAGGTTAGAAAAGTTTTTTTTTTTAAATTATGAACATTTTCAAACAAACACAAAAATAGAATAATATAATAAACTCCCACATATTTATCACTCTTAATATAGATTTTTGTCACTTGTGTTTCCTCTATACCCTAAGCCTCTTTTTTGAAAAAATATTTTATAGCGAATCCTAGACAGCATGTCATTTTTTTTTTAATCAGTATTTTTTAATTGTTGATATTGTACAGTTTTCTGTCTTTTACCCCGCCCCAGCCCACCACCCCAGCCCTCCCGGGGTCGGGGTCAGGGTCGGGGTCGGGGTCAGGGTCAGGGTCAGGGTCAGGGTCGTAGAGCAACAAGTATAAAGGACTCATGAAAGTTCTTTTTGCTCCACATCCTCTCCAGCATTTGGTGTTGTCAGTGTTCTAGGGTTTTGACATCACCTCTCGGCCTTTTGGGTAAGATCAAGTGTGGCTTTGGGGCATTCTCATACATTCTCATAGGTGTGTAGTGGCATCTCACTGTTTTAATTTGCATTTCCCAGATGACACATAATGTAGAGCATCTTTCCACATGCTTATTTGCCATCTGTGTATCTTCTTTAGTGAGTTGTCTGTTCATGTATTAGGCCCATTTTTTAATAGATTGTTTGTTTTCCTCTAGTTGAATTTTAAAAGTACTTTATATATTTTGGATAACAGTTTTTTAAAATGAATGTGTCTTTGTAAATATTTTTTTCAAGTCTGTGGTTTCCAATTCTCTTGACATATGTTTTGCAGAGTTTTTAATTTTAATTAAGTCCAGCTTATTAATATTTTCTTTCATAAATCATGTCTTTGGTGTTGTATCTAAAAAGTTATCACCAAACTCAACATCATCTCAGTATCCTTCTATATTATCTTTGAGAAGTTTTATAGTTTTACATTTTACATTTAGGTCTATAATTTATTTTGTTAATTTTATAAAGGGTGTAAGATCTACATCTAGATTCATTTTTATTTTTATTCATGGATGTCCAGTTTTAACAAAGATTTTAAAATATTTTGGAACATTATGTTTTCACTTATTGCCTAATTATCATGTAAAAAACTTCATAGAATGATCTATGAGATAAATTAATCCTAGAAATCAGAATAAAATACATAATACTTCCAAATGACTTTTCCATGCTTTATTAAGTAGACAACTAAATAACAATTCTTTTTTCCCTTGGTTGTCAGGATGCTTAAATATAAATTAGTGTTTTATTTCCATAGTGTACAATTTAATTAATAAAAAACAACAACAATGGAACAAAGGAATGTGTATCTGGGTACTGCAGGGAAGAATAAGTAAATTCCCCAGTCTGTGCTTTAGCGGGGATTGCCATCCAGCATACTTATCAGGGGGAGAAGAGAAGTTCAGGCAAGTGAGCAGACAGGGACAGGTGGGAGCAGAGCTCCCTGACAGCTCCTATAGCTCGAAGAGAAGAGTGAAGAGGAGAGGAAACAGCTAGGTCTGGGACGCGGCGAAGATCTGTTTGAAGGGGGTTAGCATTTTTGCTTGGCTTTTTACTTAAAATTTGGAGAAGAAGAAAAGTATTTCAGTAGAAGAAAAGTAACTGAGCCACACAGGGATTATAAAATGGTCTTGTCTGAATGGAGCAAAGGATACAGGGTCCTATGAAGTGTGAAATAAGCAATGAAAGGGTTTTTTTTTTAAATATTGTGTATGATTTTGAAAACTTCAGTGAATGAGTTAGTTATCATTTCATATCATTTTTGTTTGTGGTGAGATTTATTCTGTATGTTAATTTAACAATCTTTAATAATTGATTTCTTTTTTGATAGTGTAAGTTGCTTCAAAGTCATTTGTTGTTAGCAAAAAATAAATAGCACAATGCATAAATGTTAGTGAGACAAAAGAAATTCTAATAACATTCATTTTAAAAACATTTCAAAACAGCTCTCTGATGTAGACTGGAAAGGGAATAAAATGACAAATTTGTCTAGATTCTCTATTAGCAAAGCAATATGCAAAGTATGTTTCCACATTTTATTTGTTAATCATAAAAATCTGGTTGATAGGCAATTGTATCTCTGTTTTATAGGTGACATTCTGAAGCCCGGGTAAGTTACATGACTTTGTCAGAGACCTGGAGCTCATAAGTGGTCAGACTTGCGAGGCACCGCACTGAGGCTCCTTTCCTTCCCGTGACGCTGCCGTCACCAGCGCAGACGCTGCAGCAGTCAGCTCACCCTGGTTTTCACAGTTCATTGGATTTTTCTGACAAAAACTAATGCATTTTCACTTAAATGTTATTTCATTAATACACATTCAGATACTTTTAAAAACACACGAAACAAAATAAACTGGCAGAGAGGAAAATCTATTTTTTGCCTTATCTGCAAGAATGTTTAACATAGATACAATTTGTCAACGAAGTCAACTGATGAAAAGTAGAAAATTGCACGATGGTTGTATTTATTATTTACTTTTTGAAAAATTTTGAGACAATTCATTTTGACAATAGAAGCTGTATACGAACAGTTTCTGTGCATATACCTCTACCTAATGAGGCTGTTTTGTAATTGTTCTCTGCAGATACTGGTTGACTATGGTCATCTTGGAAATAGCCAACCAGCCTATTCTTATTGCCTAAGATGTCCTACCATTGAACAAATCCCAGACTTCAGGGACTCGTACCTAGAAAATATTTATAAATCCAAGCCTTTTTGAACTTCGGAACAAAAAGGTTGACTTTCTGAAGCTCTATTTGGTTCACTAAGATGAAGATCATTGGCATTAGTTCTTTTCAGGGCTCGTAACTATGATTTGAAAAAAAAAGAGCTCATCTCTCTCAATGTAGTATATTTGTCATGACTGAAATACTCAATTCCTTCTGTATATTTGTGTACATTTCAGTGAAGGTACAATAAGATATATGCTATAAGAAATGGTAGACTGAAGAAACCAGCCCTCATCTATCACTTTCCATTCCAACACCTTCAACAGATATTGACTGATACGGGAAAAGCTCAACTCCATGCCATGGCATTTACCGTTCTCCATGACATGTCTCCATCTGTCATTCTAATGATTTTTCACGTAGTCAGCACACCACCTAAATAGACATGCTTGACATTTTCCCAACCATCCCTGTATCTTGTTAGTATGTCATTATAAATAAGACCAGCTGGGTCCCTGCTCTCATGAAACTTACTTTTCATTTTTTAGATAAGTAAAGTAGGTCTTACAAGGCATTTTCATCCAGTGCATATAAAAGAGACCATGCTAGTAGCAAAAACAATCATATCACTAACCCCTGCTAACTAGCAGACTATTATAATACCTTCAGACTCCCCTTAGTTCTATTGGAGGAGTTTCAGGAGGTTCTCACTTGAACTCACAAATTTCATCTTTGCTATCATATGGCATTGACCATATTCTCTTTTTGTGTCTGTTGTTGATTCCCCCAAAGCTGTAAATTATTCACATGCCAAGACAATACTCTGTGGCCCAAACAGAAACAGAATAATGTCCTTATTTCTCTACGTCACATATTTTCCATCTAGTTATTAAAGTATGTGGCCTATAAATACACATCTCATAGAATTATCACAAAATACAGCTTCTCCTCTTCCTGCTCATTGCTCCTATCTCCATACAGCTGAAGTGATTATCTCTTAATAGTAAGTAACAAAGTTATTTTCGCAAGAAACATATTCCTGATTCTGTCTGAATAATATTGAACAGAGACTTTTTCCTTAAAGTTATCCTGTGCTTTGGTTATGAGTATTCTGTTTATCTTTTGAATCTAGTGTGTTCACATGTCAGGCAAATTATTTCATTTTTCTTAAGTAATTTGAGAACAACTGTAGGAGAACAAAAACCAGAGAAACGTCCTTGTGTTGAGAGGAGTTAGTAGGAAGCACATGATGTCATTTGAATATAATAGGCTCTTAATAAGATAAAATGGCCATTTATTGATTTTTTAAAATCCATTGGGCCAGTCTTGAGGACCAGTGTTTGAAAACAAGTCCCACTCCCATCCTTCTCCATCTTAACCTAATACAATGTGCAGGCCTGCATCTGCTCCTTCCCACCCTTTTGGCCCTAACACCTTGAGTCAAGTGGTACATAATAAGCTCTGTTGAGTCATTCCAGTGGCCAGAGGGTATCCAAAATGCATCAGTAAGAAGAGCCATAGAGGAAACCCTTGCTTCAAATTTTTTATCTATGTAACTTTTCATCATTTCTAGTTTTAGATTCTGTAAAAGAAAGAACCAGGTTTTGCTCATTACTGTTAATGTCCAGTGATAACATCACATGCATTTGAAAAAAACTATTGTTGAATGGGCTCCTTTTGACCATATTATACTTACTAAATCCAATTATCCTAAATTAAACATTACCACATATAGCTTATGTCTAATCTCAAATCATTTTAGAAGGTATATAGACTCATAAATTACTCAAAACATTAAGCTGATTATTTTTGTTTTATAAGGATTTTCCCATTCTTTAATCATACGTATGATGTTGTGCAGACACCACCTTTAAAGCAGCTACTGAAAGCGCTTGGATTACATTATGAAACCATATGATAGAAAAAACAATTATATTAGTGTGACTCAGAAGATATTGGACAAGGGAAGTTTAAGCCATCAGGTCCCAGGAGCTACTTCTGAGCTTCTGCTAGCTAAAGGAGTACAAAGGAAATACAACACTGGTTATATTTTGTACAGTTGGGGGATTCATATTAGGTGGAAACTTCCCAGACAAATTAAATTTAAAATAGCATTCTCGTCAGAAATAATAAACCTACAAGACAATGTAGCCAGCAATAGAAACTGAGACTCAGAGAAACAGAAACAGAAAGCTGAAGTTTCATGTCTGTTGCCACTTTTTGCAGAATGTATTAGAAGGAAGCAAAGCTTTCAGCCAAAATAAAAATATACAACTTTGCACTTAAAGACAGCGGTACATTGAAACTAGCCATAAAAAACCAGTAGGCTTAGTAAGAGATACTCCAAATCAACAAGCACACATCCTAGGAAAAGGTAAGCTGGGATAAAGTTCCATTCACAGAAAGATTCTCCCATTTTAAATGAGAATGGCCACTGCCTCTCTGGTCACAGTTTATTCTCCTCTACTTATTGAAGGGGAAGGAGAATGGTCTCAGAAAATAAGGCATGTCTTTGCGAGTATACCTTATCGTAAACTACATATATTACTTATTATAGTGTATACGTTTATTTTTCTTAACAAATACTTTTGCTGCCTATATAAAGTTCTAAACTGAATAAAGTCAAAAAGAAAAGAGTTATGGCAGATGTAACCCAGTGGCAGTATGCTGTGGAGAAAAGTCTGAGATAGAGGCACAATAACAAGTTCTAGTGTAGACTAGTGCCTTGGCCTTGGTTAAATTTCTAAACCCAGAGAGAATGCTTATTTTCCCCTTGGTGGTCAGAACAGGCCACTCTTAAAAGCCTATAAAGTTCCCTACCCCCTCCTTTTACGTTAAAAGCTATACTGCAGACCTTTCTCAGCAGTCATTGGCACCTGGGGACCAATTTTCCCCCATTCTCTGGGCTCAGCAGTGTGCATACACTATTGTGGGAACTGAGCTAATTCAGTAAGCTGCTCTTGACCAGGATGGTCCTACCTCCGTCCCTCACTGAGCATCACCCCACGTGAGGTTAAACAAGGTAAGATGCCCTTTTAAAGGTAAAACAAAAAACTTTGTCTTTATACAGCACCTCTGAACATTTGGCTGGCCTTCCATTAAAAAGATTTCAGATACAAACACACTGGTGACACTTTGAAAAGGACAACTGTTGAAATGATGACTCACAATTCTAAGAATATGAAATTAGTAGTCGTTCCCAAGTAGGTAAACAAATATTACCTAAAAAAAATCTCTTTTGTTTCCACATTAAAATGTATTCTGCTGTGTGCTTGTAAAAGCAATTTTCTTTTATAAAAGAAAACCTAGTTTGTTTGTTTGTTTGTTTGTTTGTTTGTTTTTGCAGAAGTAGGCTCTGGATACCAACACATCTAGGTAGTTTATCTAAAAAACTAGCCCTGGCTGGTGTAGCTCAGTGGATTGAGCACGGGCCTGCGAACCGAAGGATCGGGGTTCGATTCCCAGTCAGGGCACATGCCTGGGTTGCCAGGCCAGTTCCTGTCAGGGGACATACAAGAGGCAACCGCACATTGATGTTTCTCTCCCTCTCTCTTTCCCTTCCCCTCTAAAGATAAATAAATAAAATCTAAAAGGAAAAAAAAATTCTAAAAAAAAAAAAATAAAAAAAATAAAAAACTACAAGTCAAGCATCTGGATATTGTAAAATATCTATAAATATTTAAATGTGAGGTCATATAACAAAAATATTAAAAGCTTTTGAGATAGAATTATAAAATCAATGGTGGATCTGAGGAAGAAGGGACTAAAATTTATCTAATCTTTTTTAAAATCAACTTCCTTTTTTTAAAAGAGTTTTTTTGTTTGTATTTAAGATTTTTATTTATTTATTTTTAGAGGAGAAAGATAGAGAAGAGAGAGAGAAATATCAATGCATGGTTGCCCCTCGTGCGTCCCCTACTGGGAACTGGCCTACAACCCAGGCATGTGCCCTGACTGGGAACCAAACCGTGATCCTTTGGTTCGCAGGTCACACTCAATCCACTGAGCTACACCAGCCAGGGCTAAAGTTTATCTAATCTTGATGTGATAGTATAAATAAGAGAACATAGGCCCAGAAAGAAAATATAATTTGATTTTCTCCCTGAAAGATTTTTTTTATCCCCAAAACCTCAAAGGTGTTTATCTCTTGACTTAGCAAACATTAAAAAAAGAACAAATTAGTAATATAATAATAGCATTTATTTCAAAGAGCATTTGTTGTATAATTTCAACGAATTGAAACAGACTTAACAATCATTAATTTAGAAAACAAAGTACCAGGGCACAAATGATCCTTAGTGAACCAAAATTAGCTCATTAAATTTTGACACTCAGGCTTCTTCTCTTTATCTATAGGTGATCTCTCAGCCCCTCCCTCAAGAAATATTTACAATTGCTTCAGACCTAGAGACAGTAATCTCACCTCTCATGTTTTGTAAGTCCTATCAAATTCAAAATAATAAATACAAAAACGGTTAATTCAGCACACCCTACGAGACAACATGCAGCGAGTGCGCAGAGTGGTAAGAACAGCTCTTGCTCCTGCTCTCGTGGAGTTTCCAGCCCGGTAGGGGAGTAGAAGCAGTGGAAGAGCAAGCAGACTGGCAACAGGAAGAAGAGCATCTGCCCAGTGACAGGATGAAAGAGAATAGAAAATTGTACAAAAATAGTTGCAAAATTCCAAGTAGCATACATTGTTGGGCTCATTTAGCTTAAGGTCACACTGCCCTACACATGTCAGGAATTTTTGAGAAGATCTTTCCAAGACAGTATTCTCTAGTATTTGGTATTCTAAATGGACTGGGCAGTCAAGAGAATAGTTAAAACGCTCTATTCGCAAAGGTTGAAAAATATAAGCATGTTATAGATATCTTATCTTAAACCAATTCATTTCTAACGATAAAGGTTAAAGGTTATTGGATATGTCTGGCAAGTGGTTGAGACATCCCACAATGTCAACTTACTATCAGAAGGCATGTCAGGTAAGGGAGCTCAAAGCAAAGAGATGTAGGTAGGTACAACACATTGACCCCCAAATGAGCCTCACCTGGCAACTAGGTACCAACCTCATGTCACTTCTGTACCTACTCCATTGTTTGAAGCAAGTCACATAGCCACAGCTAACTTCAAAGGATGAGAAAATGCACTACTTTATTCCCAGGGAGAGGAGAATCAGGAAGATTAGTCAACATCAGTACTTAGCCAGATAATTCCAAATATTAGTACAGTGTGGCTATGGATAAAAATCCTGGTGTAGTAGTGGAAGGCAGACTAGTGCAGTTCTGGATGGCAACCTGAAACACATAGTTAAATAAAGTGTTGTGTACTCTATGGTCCAGCAGTTCTAGGTACAATTCTCAAACAAACTCACACATGGGACCATAAGGGGACATGATTCCTCCAGTAAATTACAGCATCACCTGAGATGGTGCAGAGCTGGCCACTATCTGAGAGTCCATTACTGGAAGTGGATTGACAAAATGCTGTGGTTACACATGCTGGGCTACCATGCAGCAGTCAAAAGCAACAGACCAGAAGTACATATTACAAACTTGAAAGCATAGTGACAAGGAAAAAAAGAAGAAATAGCTGTAATGTATGGTGCTGTAATATATGGTACATTATGGCATTTGTTCCAAATAACACTATATATTTTAAAGCATAGTCATAAGATCAAAGGGATATGCACTAACTACATTAATATTATTGATTATGAAGACAAGGGAAAATGGAAGTGAGTAACGAAGATAAGAGTATATACAGAAATGAATAGATTTGAGAAGGATTTTTTTACAGATCAGCAATAGAAGTGATTGAATCAATGACCTGGACCTAAGATTCAATTAAAAAAAAACAAAACAAACAAGCAAAACAAATAATTAAAACTTGAGGTAGTTATTTTAACTAAACTGTAAAACAAATATCAACCAAAACATCATTGTTTTAGAGTTCCCATTCGATTGTAAGATTCCCTTTGGCCTTGGCAGAATAAATGCAGGGTCTAACAGAAGTAAGTCCTGCTTGACTATGGTTGGTAGGGTAATAATATAGGTGTAATAATTTTTAGTCTTAATTTGAACATTTCACCTAAAATATCATATGACATGCCTGAGTATTATATTGTTATGTTACAGAATTACATGCTTATGATTTTTTAATGAAAGATTTTGTAACAAAAAGGGCATTATTTGTGCTGGACCTCGTACATGAGCAGCTCTCAATGAGCCCCTGCAAGAATAGCAGTAAAGATTCTAATACTCGAAATAGCAGCAAGGAATACCAGCAGAACCTTAGTGGACTTGAGCTAGTGGAGTGGCAGTGTCTGGCAGGGGCCGGGACTAAACAGAAGGGAGAAGGCAGAGTTCATTTTGTGCAATAGGTGTGATGACATAATGATGTCACCATCAGGCAAAAATTTTGGAGTTCAGTAGGGAAGGATCAGGGGCCATATGCCTTGTAAAGAAGCAGCCCCAGGAGGCAGAAGAGAACTGGACTTTCCAGTAGGGTTAAGGGAGAATGCAGTTTTCACTGGAACAGTGTGAATACTGTGTTAGATACCTACAAATAATTGGCAAAAACTGGAGGAATGGAGATATACGTACACAGAGATGAGTAAAGGAGTCCATAAAACTCAGGTATCTCTACCTTTGCTGGCTTGAGGGCATTTGGGTTACAAATGGTTTTAAAATATATTAGTGTATAAAGGAATGTACTTCCTATAACTAGAAAACTCCCAAACATAAAATTCCTCATTTTATAATGATGTTCTGAGTATGAATGAGGAATTGATGTAATTGATTGTTTCAATTATTTTATCCTAACCTTTTCAATGAGATGTGAAAATGCTGCCATGATAAAAGAAGCCCTAGCCATCAGTTTGTTGTAGATACACAACGGGAGAGGATGGGTGGACTCTTTTTCTGAGAATACAACTATATGCGAATATGGTATCTGCCTCCAGATTGGCACTTCAAAAAGGAAAGAGGGAGAGAGACAGTACCAAGTAACAGTGTAAGAAAAAAATTATTGGATTAATCCATTCCATATGTCAAAGAGCATTAAGAGGGGATCTCAAAATCATAGAGGCTGAAATCTTCAGTTACAGGAAGAATAGGTCCATTGTTATTTAACACTAAGATGGAAATGAAGGAGAAAGATGCTTGAAAAAAGTATTATACTTTCAGCTTTTTAAAAAATATCATCTGAATCTGAGGCTCAGGACATCCATAACTCAAGGAAACCATTGAAAACACAAGAAATGTCAAAGGGGAAAGGTATTACTTTGAAATGATAAGCTCTATTCCTTGGATACTTTCTGCTACCACAAATTCCGTTATTAGAAAGTTGGAGCAGGGAGAAGTTTCCAGTTTTCCAAATATATAATTATACATGTCATTAAAGATGTAATATGCTCTTCTAGAAATTCAGTATTATGGGCCCTAATTTATGTGTGAAGACTAGTAGAGAAATGAAAGGGAATGAAATATGGAACAGAGCACAGATTTCACCATAGGCCAACCATTGGATATCATTTAGTGAAGAACTTTGCCTTTGACCTTCAATTACCTGGGCTATAAACTGGAAATTATGATACTTACTATTTCTCCCAGAGTTGTTAACTACTCAAATGAAATCACATATTTCAAAATGCTTTCTTAGTGGAAATGCGTTATAAAGCATTCTCTATTATTGTAAAATATCCTTACATTATTTTTCCCCTAGTAACTATATTGAGTGGGAGAGGCAAATCCTACAAATGTCCATTCCATAGTCCAGAAAACATTCAGTAAGTAAAATTGATGTTGTCAATAACTATTAGAGAAATTATTCTTATTAAAGAGATCATTGAAAATGAAAGATAGGCAAAGTTAGGAAAAGTGTTTATACCAGGCATCCATAGATAAATAAAAGGTGAAATGTCCTAATTATTTTCTTTTTATTGTTGTTCAAATACAGTTGTCTCCATTTTTCTCCCACCAATCTCCCCCGCCCCACTCATCCCCACCTCCTACCCTCAATCCAACCTGCCTTTGGCCTTGTCCATGGATGCTTAAGACATATTCCTTGATGACCTTTCCCCTTCTTTCTCCCATTATCCCCCTCCCCCAATCTCTGGTTACTGTCAGTTTGTTCTTTAATTCCATGTTGCTGGTTATATTTTGCTTGCTTTTTTGTTTTGTTGATTAGGTGCCACTTTTAGGAGAGACCATATGGTATTTGTCCATCACTGACTGGCTCATTTCACTTACCATAATGCTCTCCAGTTCCATCAATGTTGTTATGAAGGACAGGAGCTCCTTCTTTCTTTCTGCTGTGTTGTATTCCATTGTGTAAATGTACCACAGATTTTTGATCCACTTGTTTAACGATGGGTACCTAGGTTACTTCCAGCACTTGATTATTGTAAATTGTGCTGCTATAAACATTTGAGTGCATAGGTTCTTTTGAATTAGTATTTCAGAATGCATAGGGTATAATCCCAGCAGTGAAATTGCCAGGTCAAAAGGAAGTTCCATTTTTAGTTTTCTGAGGAAATTCCATACTGTTTTCCACAGTGGCTGCACTGGTCTGCATTCCCACTGATAGTATACTAGGGTTCCCTTTTCTCCACAACCTCGCCAGCACTTGTTGTTTGTTGATTTGTTTATGATGGCCATTCTGACTGGTGTGAAGTGGTATCTCAATGGTTTTAATTTGCATCTCTCTGATGGTTAGTGATGCTGGGCATCCTATCATATGCCTCTGGCCATCTGTATGTCTTCCTTGGAGAAGTGTCTGTTCAGGTCCTTTGCACATTTTTTAATTGGGTTCTTTGTCTTCCTGGAGTGGACTCAAGTGAGTTCTTTGCATATTTGGGGGATCAAACCCTTGTCCGAGGTATCATTGGCAAATATATTTTCCTGTACAGTTGATTTCCTTTTCATTTTGCTGATGTTTTCTTTAGCCATGCCAAAGCTTTTTATTTTGATGAAGTCCCATTTGTTTATTCTTTCCTTTATGTACCTTACTCTAGGGAACATATTGGTGAAAATATTGCAGCATGGGATATCTGAGATTTTCCTGCCTATGTTCTCCTCTAAGACTTTTATGTTGGCGTGACTTATATTTAAGTCTTTTATCCATCTTGAGTTTATTTTTGTGTATGGTGTAAGTTGGTGGTTGAGTTTCATTATTTTCATGTAGCTGTCCAGATTTCCCAACACCATTTGTTGAAGAGGCTATTTTTACTCCATTTTGTGCTTCTGCCCCATTGGTCAAATATTAATTGACCATAGAGACTTGGGTTTATTTCTGGGCTCTCTATTCTGTTCCATTGATCTGTGTGTCTGTTCTTATGCCAGTACCAGACCATTTTGATTACAGTGGCCTTGTAATATAGTTTGATGTCAGGTGTGGTGTTCCCTCCTACTTTCTTCTTCTTTCTCAAAATTGCTGCTGAAATTGGGGTCATTTATGGTTCCATACAACATTTTTGAAATGTTTGTTCTACATCTGTGAAATATGTCATTGGTATTTTAACAATTATTGCATTGAATCTTTAAATTGCTTTGGATTATATGGACATTTTGGTGATGTCAATTCTTCCCATCTGTGATATACCTTTCAATTTATTTGCATCTTCTTTATTTTCTTTCATCAGTGTTGTATAGTTTTCTCAGTATAGGTCTTTACCTCCTTGGTTAGATTTATTCTTAGATACTTTATTTTTCTTGTTATTATATCAAATGGTATCTTTTTCCAGATTTCTGTTTCTGATATTTTTGTTGTTGGTGTACAAAAGCATCTTCAAATTCTGAATATTGACTTTGTGTCCTGCTGTATTGCCAAATTCACTTATTAAGTCAAGTAGTTTTTTGTGGAGTCCATGGGTTTTCTATGTACACTATCATGTCATCTGCAAACAATGACAGTTTTAATTTCCTCCTTTCCAATTTGGATTCCTTTTATTTCTTTTTCTTGTGTGAACACGGTGGCTAGGACTTTCATACTATGCTGAATAAAAATGGTGATAGCAGACATCCTTGTTTTGTTCCTGATCTTATTGAAAAGCTTTTATATTTGGCCCATTGAGTGTGATGTTGGCTGCAGGTTTTTCAGATACGGCCTTTATTATGTTGAGGTATACCCCCTATACTCCCAGTTTGCTAAATATTTTAATCATAAATGAGTGCTGTCCCTTATCAATAATGCTTTTTCTGCATCTATTAATATGATCATATGATTTTTGTCTTTGCTTTAGTTTATGTGATATATTACATTTATTGCTTTGTGAATATTGTGCCATCCTTGCATCCCTGGGGTGAATCCCAGTTGATCATGGTGTATGATCTGTTTTATGGTGGGTGTGGTTTGCAAATATTTTGTTGAGGATTTAGCATGTATGTTCATCATTGATATTGCCCTGTAGTTCTCTTTCTTTGTTGTGTCTTTATCAGGTTTTGGGATTAGAATGATGCTGGTCTCATAAATAGAATTTTGTAGTCTTCCCTTTCCTTGACATTTTGGAATAGTGTGAGAAGGATAGTGGTTAGCTCTTCCTTAAATATTTTGTAAAATTCTCTTGTGAAACTATCTAGTCCAGAGCTTTTGTGTTCTGGGAATTTTTAAATTACTGCTTCAATTTCACCAGCTGTTATTGCCCTGGTGAGGTTTTCTGCTTCTTCTCCATTCAGTTTTGGAAGATTATATTTTCTAGAAATTTCTCCATTTTACCCAGTTTTTCAAATTTCTTGGCACATAGTTTTCTGTGGTAATTTCTTACAATCCTTTGTATTTCTGTGGTATTAGTTGTCATCTGTCCTCTTTTGTTCCCAATTGTATTTATTTGGGTCCTTTTGCTTTTTTTCTTGATGAGTCTGGTTAAAGGCTTGTCGATTTTGTTTATCTTTTCAAAGAACCAGCTCCTGGATTTATTGATCCTTTGAATTGTTCTTTTAGTCTCTATGTCATTTAATGCTGCTCTGATCTTGGTTATTTCCTTCCTTCTACTTGCTCTGGGCTTTGTTTTTTATTGTTCCTCCAGTTCTTGTAGGTGTAGGGTTAGGTTCCTTACGAACTTCCCTCTCAGGACTCTTTGCTGTGTCCCACAGGTTTTGGACAGTTGTGTGTTTATTTTCATTTCTTTCTAGAAACTTTTTGATTTCCTCCTTGATCTCATTCTTAACCCATTCGTTGTTTAATAGCTTGCTATTAAATCCCCATGAATTTGAATGCTTTTGAGTTTTTTCCTTAAGTTTGCTTTCTGGTTTCAGTCCCTTGTTGTCTGATAAAATGCTTAATATGATTTCAATTTTCTTGAATTTGTTGAGGCTTGTTTTGTGTCCTAGCATGTGGTCTATCTTTGAAAATGTTCCATGTGCATTTGAAAAGAGTGTGTATTTTGCTTCTTTGAGATGAAAGGTTCTATATATATCAATTAAGTTCCTTTGATCTAGGGTATTGTTCAATGCTGCAATATCCTTGTTGATATTTTGTTTAGAAGATTTGTCCATTTTTGACAGTAGGGTGTTAAAATCCCCTAATATTATTGTGTTGCTGTTAACACCTTTCTTGAAGTCCTCCAAGATTTTCCTTACATATTTGCATGATCCCATGTTGGGTGCATATGTGTTTATAATACTTATGACTTCTTGGTGGATTCTTCCCTTGAGTATTATGAAGTGTCCTTCTGTGTCTCTCTTTATATCCATTGTTTTGAAGTCAATTTTGTCCGATATGAGTATTGCCACCCCAACTTTTTTTCTGTCCATTTTCTTGGAATATTTTTTTCCAACCCTTCACTTTCAGTCTGTGTAGGTCTTTTGTTCTGAGGTGTGTTTCTAGTAGGCAGCATATGTGTGGGTCATGCTTTCTTATCCATTCAGCTATTCTATGTCTTTTGATTGGAACATTTAATCCATTGACCTTTAAGGTTAGTACTGATAGGTACTTATTCATTGCCAGTTTACTTCCTTCATACCTATGTTCCCCTCTCTCTCAGTCTTCTTATTCCTCTTCTTAAAGCAGTCTCTTTAGCATCTCTTGCAATGCTGGTTTGGTGGAGGTGTATTCTTCGAGGCTTCTTTTATCTGGGAAACTCCTTATTTTGTCTTCCATTTTAATTGAGAGCTTGCCAGGTAGAGTAGTCTTGGTTGCAGGCCTTTGCTTTTCATTACTTGGAATATTTCTTGCCATTCCCTTCTGACTTGTAGTGTTTTTGTTGAGAAATCAGCTGCTAGCCTTATCAGGGCTCTCTTTTACATTACTTTCTGTATCTTTGTTGCCTTTAAGATTCTCTCTGTCTTTAAATTTTTCCATTTTAATTATGATGTGTCTTGCAGTAGGCCTCTTCAGTTTCTTCTTGCTTGGAACCCTCTGTGGTTCCTGAATTTATGTGGCCTTTCCCCTCTCCAGGTTAGGGAAGTCTTTTGTTATTATTTTTCAAACAGGGTTTCTATCCCTTGCTCCTTTTCTTCTTCTTCTGGTGTTCCTATGATTCAAATGTTGTTGCATTTCATGTTCTACAGTTCCCTTAAGCGACCTTTAAATATTTTGAGTCTTTTTTTCATGCAGGTGTTTTGCCTGGGTATTTCTTTCTACCTTGTCTTCCACTCATTAATTCAGTCCTCTGCTTCATCTAGCCTGCTTGTAATTCCTTCTATTGCATTTTTAGTATATCAGAAATTATATTATTCATTTCTTCCTGGTTCTTCTTTATAGTTTCTATTTCCTTTTTTGTACTGTTGTAGCTCCTGCCCAGTTCCTTGTAGTTGTCAGTGAGTTCCTTGAGCATCCTTATAAGCATTCTTCTGAATTCTATATCTGATACTTTGCTTGACTCCATTGAATTTGCTCTTTTACTGGCGAGTCTTCCATTCCTTTTGACTGGAGGTTCTTTCTTTGTCTCTCCATTTTAGGTGACTCTTTTTGTTTGTTTCTGTGATTCTAGATGTTCTGCTTTGCTAGCTGACTTCATAAGGTGAACTTTTGTGGTAGGGGTTCTGTGGGACTCAGTATTGCAATCTTTTTGATCTCCTTGTCTGGATGCTCTAGGGTGGCTCTTCTTCCATTTCTGTGGGCTTTCTTCTTATACTTAGGCTTTACCTGTTCATCGCTCTTTTTGTTGGAGGGTTCTCTTCCACAACAGGTTTGTTGGTATTCACAACTCCCACCTTATCTTGTATGCTGTTATGTAGGTGTTGGTTAACAAAGCAATATTATCAGACAACCAAACTAATGCCAGCAATAATAAGCCCCTATTACATCAGCAGTCTCAACTGTAACTGAACTAAGATTAATAAATGTGAAGTGAGATTGAGGATATTATAAGGTAAGACAAAGGGAATATGAGACAAAAGAGAAGAAAATGTTTTTTTATGGTAAGTGGGAAGATAATTGATAAAAGTTGGAAAAAAACTGAAGCGAAGAAAGGGAGAGAGCAAAATTTACAATGTAAGTAAAACACGAAAGAGTGATGGGAACAATGGGGTAAAAAGAAGGAAGAGTATACTATGAGGTCTGAAGAAAAATTGAAAAGTTACTTGACCAATGGAAGCCAAAATTGCAGAAAAAAATCACAGCAGGGTCAATAGGAATGATAGCTGAATGAAGTTAAACAAAGGTGAAATGGAAATAAAAATATTGTAGGAAAGCAAATAACTAATCTGAGATGTCTACAATAAAGAAAAATGATTTTAAGAGGATGGGGAAAGCAAACTAATAAAAGTAAGAAGTTAAGCCCAGGTTGAGAGATGGGGACCAAAGGAAAAAAAGGAGAGAGAAAATGAAATAAAATTCCTCACTCAACTGATCAGGGAAGGGCAAAAGCAAAATGGAGTAAGACAGTGGGAAAATATTCTATGGGATTTAAAGTAAAAACAAGTAGTGAACAAATAGGAGTTCCTTTGGAGAAGCACAGCAATAACTGTGATATTTCACCCAACTAGCCACTGTTTATAAAAGAGAAAAAGAAATAAAATTCTTATTTCAAAGGAAAAAGAATGTGAGGTGACAATAAAGAAGAGTCTTATGCAAGGTTAGGTGGAGGAGAAATAGTGAGAGTAAGGGAGAGAAACTTGGAGTAGTGTGAGAGAAAAAGTTTGCAACAACAGTAATAAAGCTCAGGAAGATGGCAAAATGGGTTAAGATCAGGGAAGTGTGTGTGTGATTTGGAATAACAATAGTATGATAAGAAATACATAATCTGAATTAAAAGAATAAAAAGTAAAAGACCAAGAGTGGTGTGTTATTTGGAATACAAGTGAAGTAAAAGAAGAAATATTAAAATATAATATGAAAGAGAGAATAAAAAATATCAAACAATAAAAACAAATAAAACAAACAAAATAAATGGAAAGAAGAAAAATTAAAAAAGTTCATGTTCTGAAGGATAACAAGTGAAATTTGTCTCAGCTGTTGGTGTTTGCCTCCTGACTTCTTTCTGAATCCTTCTCTGGTTTTCTCACAATCCAGGTGTTATGGTATTACCCTTGAAAAAATAAAAAATAAAAATAAATACAAATTTTTAAAAAGCCTCCTGCTGATTTTGCTGGTCTGCCTGGATCCTGCAGGCAGAGGGGGGCTGGGCTCCATTTTTCCCCTTTCCTGTGGTTCATGGATGGTGGCTCAGTCTTGGCTACAATAATCACAGGTGCCCAGTTTCCAGCCCACGCCCTCACAGTACTATGAGGTCCGCACTGTCCACTCTGCACATTTGTGCCAGGCAGGCACAGATAATCTACCTCATTTTTCACCCCTTTGATCAGTCCATGAGGTGCACTGAGTGAGAACAAAGCCTACCCACCCTCTTCCTTCTTTTTGGGGGGGGTTTGTTTTTTTAATTTTTATTTTTATTTTAATTGTTGTTCTTGTATAGTTTTCTGTCTTTTACTCCCATCCCAGCCCACCATCCCAGTCCTCCCCACCTCCCTCCCATTTCCACCACCCCCCCAAGTTTTTGTCCATGTGTCTTTCATACTTGTTGCTCTAAACCCTCTTCCTTCTTTGTTGGCCTGGCCACTGTGCATGCTCTCAAGGGCTCGGTTCTCCTACTGGAAGAAGTCTCTCTGGGTGCCTCTCTGAGGCCCTGCTGCCCTACTTTAATCAACCCCTGAGTGCCCTGAACAGGAGCAAATGGTGCCTGCACTCCTTCTTTGCTGGCCTGGCTGCTGCACTGGTAAGGATGCTGCACAGGAGCTAAGTTCCTCTTTAGTGAAAAGCCCCCTTGGGTGCTGCCTGCTGCTTCGAACAAGCACCCAGCTTTCCACACAGTCCAACTCTCTGACCAGTCCAGAATCTACTTGGGTCTGGCCAATCTCAGCCCATCTCTTCTCCCAGCTCCAGGTGTTTCCTGGTTCCCCAATTTCTCTGGTACTATACCAGCCGGAAACCACTGCCCCAGCCAGTGTGCACCACCAGCAGTGTGTCACTTACTGCCTTTTTATCCCCCCAGAGACTTTATATTTCCAGGAATCTCCTGGAAGGGGTCTGGGGCTCTTGGGGGAAAGGGTGCCGCTAAATTGCTATCACTGATGTGGCTCTCCTCCAATGCTCCCAAGTCAGCCATGGTCTCTGGCACAGTGCCCAGAAACTTTCTCATCGGCCTAAAGAATCTCCTTACTGCCCTTTTTTGAGCATCCTCTGCACACTTTGGCTTCCAAACTTCATATTAGTTAGGATACTGCTGGTAATTTACTCTGTCCTTTAGAAGGTCATCTAGATGCCCCAGTTGGGTGCAGGAGCAAATGGGCTCAGCTACCTACATTGCTACCATTTTTATTGCCCTGAAATATTCTGATTCTTGAACCACAATAAAATTATAAAAGGGAGCTATAAGATTTTTTTTACAGAATGTGAGATATATTTAATTTTTAACTTTTACACTAAATTTTAAAGTTATATTCACACTTCAACATGGTTTATATTTTAATATAATTTTATGTATTCTTGATACAGAGGATCATATTTTACAATGTACGTGTTTGCTAAAGTTAGTGCTTTTTTCCTTTTTAAAATGAGATCATATGCTAAGTGATCACTATGTCCCAAAATGGAAATCAGTAGAACAAGTGGTTTTGTGACAACCACAAATAACAAAATTAATTGCATGGACCATCTAGTAGATTGTAGACAATTTAATAATTATTGTTATAATAATTATTATAATGGCATTTTAATTCAAGCTAACTGATTGGAAAACAAATTGATTACATATTTCAAGCAAAACAATATGTGATTGAAACACCTTGAGCCATTGCATTTCACTTACATAAAATTCTCACTGTGGTCCACAAGTTCCTGTTGGGTCCACAAGTTCTCCGCACTTTCCCAGTTCTCATGACACA
Source organism: Glossophaga mutica (assembly GCA_039655065.1). NCBI lineage: Eukaryota > Metazoa > Chordata > Mammalia > Chiroptera > Phyllostomidae > Glossophaga > Glossophaga mutica. Next base: position 86,165,362 of record CM077304.1, read on the forward strand.
TCAAGATCACCTTTCCCTCTTAACCCCAGTCAGAACAGCCTCACTGAGTCTTCTCTGTGAACTGTACTCTTTTTGTTTTTAAGAGGCTTCAAGTACCCTGTCAGCCAAGTTATTCCCCCTCTGCTTTATTTCATTAACTCTGACTTATTCTCATCTTATATCAAGGTAACTTTTTCATCGACATTATCTCTAACCTTCCAAACTTGGTTAGATTCTCCTTTTCTTTCATGGTGTTCATATGTTTCTTCCAGGCACTTATTTTTGTGCTTATTAATATCTGTCTTGCCTACAAAATAATAAATACCTTATGGGTAGGGACCATGTATATATTTCTCATTATTTTATCCCTAATACCTTACCTATCATAGGCCACCTACACACATTTATTGCACGAAGGACTTAAAATTTAGCCTCCAAATGGCAGAGATCCATATAATTCTCAACTTATAAATGAATTCATTCATTCATTACCGCTAGTAAATCCAAGCACTAAAAATCATTACATCATATTTTTGTTGGCCATGTTAAACTAATTATATAAAATCAATAGTAAAAGGAAAATGACAAAATTTATGTTCAAGGGAACAGTTGAACTCAATTTGTAGAGCATGTAAGGACAGACTGCTTTCTTCTCTGTTAATATTCACTTCCATCTCTGTTACCTGTGGTGGGTGACTATTCCTATACATAAGCTGAGGGCAAAGTTGTGCAAGTAAGCGTTTCAGTTCTGAGTGTGTGTGTGTGTGTGTGTGTGTGTGTGACATTGGATCCATCAATCAATCATCTGAATAAAGAAAGCTCTTGCAACAATTTTTAAATATAATTTGTACTTTTATTTGTGAAACTCAGAAACTCCCATAGCAATCAGCACATAAAAACTAATCAATTCCTGTCTCCCTCTCAAGATCTACTTCTGAGTTTTATTATACTGTGGAGCCGTCGTGGTCAGAGTAAAGTAAGATGCCCCATTTATGGGTGGGCTCTAGTTTTCAGGCCACAGCAGCCACACTGGTATGAGATCTCTCTTGGAGAAAGAAGTGAAGACAATACGGCCCCTGCACCATGTTTAAATGCTATTGATCATTAACATTATATGAGGAAGAGAATCTTTGTAGCACTGTGTAGTTGAGAAATGTGCCAACTGAGCCTAGTTCCTCATAATTTAAAAATGAATAAGGGAAGGTAGCATGGGAAAGTAGGATTTCCTTAGAATCATAAGATCTAATTGAATTCCTAGGTTCACTTCTTAATAGCTGCATGATCTGAAGTCCATTTTTTGACCTCTTTGGACTTAACTTTATGTGTTAAGTGGTAAATATAGAAATGACCTCACTGGGTTCTACCAAAAACAAAAACAAACAAACAAAAAACCTCAATGCCTACTCTTTATTGAGTACTATGTCAAATACATATTCCTTTAAATTTTATCTAAACTTCCTATAAAGTGATACTAACATCCTCAGCTTACAGTTAGGAGCAAGGAGGTCAAAATAAAACAACTGGTATCCCTGAAAGTGAATGGTATAGAATGAAGTCTTTTGGAACCTCTATCAAGGTCTGGAGATCCTGTTTTGCTGTTGCCACAGCTTCTGAAACTTCAGACCAAATCACAGCAACCCTGAACCAAGAAATCCTCAGTGAGTCTGACATTGGCCTGCAATATTGCTTGCTTTGAGTAATGCACCATTGTGGTTGTTTGTCATGGGAGGCACCCCTGTGATTCCTTATCCACCAGATTCAAGTTCAGTTTCTCCAACATGAGGTAAATAGGGCAGGGGCTCTCTATGAATGTGAATATCACAATATGAATGTGAATATTGCCCTTCTACCTGTAGGTTACCATTCTGAAGAAATTGTAGAAATGATTTTTTAATATTTAAATAAAAAACATGTATGTCCTTTGGATTTTGAGAGGCTGAGTTCATCATATGTAAAAGGGTTTGGAGTTCAAGTATGCTGTCTTCACAATGCCTGTTTGCCTGCATATTCACGCTGTCTGGCCCAGCAGAGACAACATATGTGACAGGAGAAGCACAGAGTAGGAGAACAGTGAGTTCAGTTCCCTCTGGGGGAAATTACAACATTGTTGTAAAAGTCTGACCCCAGCACTTTCACATAGAAATTATTGAGAGCACACATCAGACATTTGACTAATACATTTAGGAGAGAAGATTCTGTCCTAAATGTTAGAACACCTCGTTGTAAATCCGGTTTCTACCACTGATTAGCTGTGTCACTCAGTCCAGAGTCAGAAAACTGCAGCTTGTTTCCTTATCGTGTCTTTCTAGCCCACCTCCCAGAGTATATTATTAAGTTCAAATGAAATAGCATGAGAAAATGGGGCAAGAATATGATTCTCATATTATTATTTTGATTTTAAATAGTGGACTCTTTCTGTTACAGGTAATATTTTCCAAACCATTTTCTGAAGAACACAAGTTTTATAAGAAAAGTAATGGAAGTTATTTTTATAAGTGGCTTTGTGTTCAAATATGTTTGGAAAATTCTGGTTTAAAAGAAGTTATTCTCTTACCTCAGGGCTTTTCAGACCCTCTAATGAGCTAAGGTAAATCTTTAAAAAGGGCGAATTCACTTCAATACATTTTAAAATTTATTTAGCCTCATACCTCTTATCTTCTAGGCTTAGTATTACATAGAATACATTTTGGAACTTTAGATTTTTTAGAAAATGAATAAATACTATGTTGAGGTATGGATTTTTAGATAAAACTTTTTATATGCATTACAATAATGGTTACCACACACTGAGTATTTTCTATGTGCCAAAAGCTGAGCTAAATGTTATAAACCTTGTAACATGATCTAAACTACTCAACAATCTTTTGAATTACATGGCTTATCTCAATCTTATAAGTGTGGGAGATGAAGCTTAGAGGGGTTAAGTGGCTCAAGACCAATATTTAAATCCAAACTGAAGTTCATGCCCTTGTTCGCTGTTGATCCTTTGTTTGAATGACTGGATGTATGAGCCATGTAATCATATATGAGACCTATTTTAAACAGAACAGAGAAATTCTGTGGAAATTGATAGAACTTAGGAAGGAGATTCTACCTCTTTGTCTGGCAGACCAATGCCTCTACGCTTCCACTGAGAGAGGCCGTCCAACTCATTGATCAGAATCATGGACATCCCCTGAGCCCACTGGGACCACTTCTGAGTTATTTGCCCTCATCCATGTTTGAATCAGTCTGGTGCTCAAGCCCAACCTGACTTTCCTCTTCTCCATACTGTTTAGTCTGTCATCATAATAAGAAAGTTAAAGCAGAGCCTGCCTCCTTAAGGTAAATCCGCCTACGTGTCTCTTTTGTTTTTATATTTTATATACCTGTAATCAGGATGAACAGATAGGTTCTAGTCTATACATATTAAGAGTAGGGCAAAGGACAGGAGATGCTCTGAGAAGCTTCAAACCTATGCCAAGTGTTCCAATATAGTTCTAGCAGAATTCATACTTGTAGGTTAAATGAGTAACCACAGCATCATCAAAGTACAATGAGAAATGGCTGAACCTCAAACAGAATATTAAGATAAAAATTAATTGTTCAAGAATATATATGTAATTCAATTCAACAATAACATGAATACAAAATTTCAGAATTTCAGTATTTTTGGACCTCTTTTTATATAAAATGATCTAATTTTCTTTTATCTAAATCAATTTGATAATTTCTATAACAAATTATTTAAGAAAATTGGTGTGAACCATAAAACAAGATGAGTCAATATTATCAAATATCCTGAAACATGCCAAATATATCTATCTTTGATTTTTTCATAAAATCAAAAGTTTATAATTCAGTCATTTAAGAAAAACATTAAGTGTAGAATTATTCCATTAATAAGGTTGATCTATTCCTGTCAAATAGCTATGATCAGCAGTTTTCACATTTTTAAAAACAAAAAAATCACTTTTTAAAAATAACTAAACTTGGGGGAGATGGACTATGGAAGTGAGGGGATGGGACTGAGGTGAGCAAGGGGGAAAAGGAGGGACAACTGTAATCTGAACACCAATAAATTTTTAAAAATAGTGTTTTATAGGAAACTGAATATATAAAGCAGAAAGAAAGAGAACCTATCTGTGACAAGAGAAGGAGGCTGGATAAGCTGTGTGCTGAGAACGTCCTTCTCCCATCTTCTGCAAATCCTGAGGTCCAAAGACTATCCCTGAGAATAAGAGCACTGCCTACAAACCACTGTTGCAGATGATGCTTCAGACAAAAATTGGGGAAAGGTGATTTTTCTCTATTATTTAAGTTGACAGGTAATACTAAGCACATGCATTAGGCCATAAAATAAAGAAGAAAGAATATTATAGCTGGAAGGCATCTTGATGATATAAAGTTTACCATCCACCAGTTTTAAAAATGAGGAAACAAGCACAGAGAATTTGATTGACTTGGCCAATATTACACAGCTACTTAGTGGCAGAGTTAGGAAAAAAAATGCCTGCCTCCTACACAATCTGATGCTCTTCTAATACACTATGTGGACCTGAATAAATTATATAGATAGGATAATTTTTTCTAAAATGCTTTACCATGAGAGAGAATGTATAAAATATATTATTTTTATGTAAACTTCATTATAGTTGCTCCATTACCATTTAGTCCCCTTATAACTATATCCGCCCCCAATCACCACACTATTGTCCATGCCTGAGTCCTTTTTCTTTTTTCCTCAATCCCTCCACCCGCTAAACTCCCTCTCCACTAGCTGTCATCTGCACTCCACCTATAAGTCCGTCTTTGTTTTGCTTGTCACTTCACTTTATTCATTAGATTCCATATAGGGTGAAATCATATGGTATTTGTCTTTCTCTGCCTGCCTTATTTCACTTAGCATAATGTTCTCCAGGTCCATCCTTACTGTCGAAAAGAATAAAATTTTCTTCTTTTTTACAGCCAAGTAGAATTCCATTGTGTAAATATCCCATAGTTGTTTTATCCACTCATTTATTGACGGAACTTGGGTTGATACTGTATATTGGCTATTGTAAATAATGCTGCAATGAACGTAGCGGTGCTTATGTTTTTTTTTGTTTGTTTGTTTGTTTTTTTTTTAATGAGTGTTTTGGGTTCCTTTGAATATCAAGATTCCAATGATGTATTTCACAGAACCAGAACAAATATTTCAAAAATTTATATGGAACCACAAAAGGCCCCACATAGCAACAGAAATCCTGAGAAAGCACAGAGTTGGAGGAATCACCCTACCTAAAACGAAACTATACTATAAGGTCATAGTAATCAAAACAGCCTGGTACTGGCATAAAAACTGACACATAGATCAATGGAACAGAATAGAGAGCCCAGAAATAAACCCATACCTTTATAGTCAGTTAACATTTAACAGAGGAAGCAAGTATATACAATAGACTAAAGATAGTTTATTCAATAAGGTTGTTGGGAAAACTGGACAGATAGGTGCAAAAAAATGAAACTAGACCACCTTTTTATACCACACACAAGAATAAAATAAAAATGGATCAAAGACTTAAATGTTAGACCTGAAACCATAAACATCCTAGAAGAATACATTGGCAGCAAACTTTCAGGTATTGTTCATAGCAATTTTTTATTGGATATATCTCCTCAATATCCAAGGGAAACAAAATAAAAAATAAACAAATGGGACTACATCAAACTAAAAAGTTGTTGCACAGCAAAGGAAATCATCAGCAAAATGAAAAGATAATCTGCAGGATGGGGGAACATGTTCACAAATACATCTGATAAGGGGTTAATCTCCAAAATTTATAAAGTATTTAAATAACTCAACACCAAAACAACAAAAAACAATTAAAAAGTGGGCAAATTACCTGAATAGATATTTCTCCACAGAGGGCATAGAGATGGCAGTAGATGTATGAAAAGATTCTCAATGTCACTAATCATTAGAGAAATGCAAATTAAAACCACAGTGAGATACCATCTCACACTTCTCAGAATGGCTATCACTAACAAACAACAAGTGCTGGCAAGGATGTGGAGAAAACGGAACTCTTTTGCACTGTTGGTGGGAATGCAGTTTGATGCTGCCACTGTGGAAAGTAGTATGGAGATACTTCAAAAAATTACAATGTATTATCAGACCATTCCTTCAATTTCAGACACAAGTGCAATGTCATCAGTGTACTAACAACAATTAGTGTATATTTACATATATGAAGTCAACCCTGGTGTTCTGCACAGAAAAGTACTGAGAAGGTACCTACACATCACTTCTCTTGCCTATTCTCTAGCGAGAAGCTACTGCCCAGCTGAACACTTTTGTCATTAGCCCTTTCTCCATCCAAATCACATGCTAAGTAGAAACAGGCTGGCAGATGATCCTTTAGCAGGTCTAAAGTACACTTTTTTCATGACCAAAATATTCAAAATAATCAAAGATCATAATAATTTAATTCTCAGTTTATTCTGGAATGTTCCAAATAATTAGAAAATGTTTCTGACAATAATGACATTTTTAATGAGAACATTTCCTCTTTATTTTTTGAAAAATAGAGAGATTTATTGAAGAATGTACAAGATACAAGAAACATTGTACATAGGACAGTGATGCCTCAGTCCCTTAAAAGCAGGCACCTTGGGACCTCACACAGTTCTCCCAATCACCATCAGCTGCCCTATCATATTTTCCCGATTCTGATCGATGGTCTGAAATCTCTTCCCTTTCAAAGGTGATTTTGTTTGGGGAAAAGCCAGAAGTTGCTGGATGCCAACTCTGGGCTGTAGGGGGCCTGAGCCATCTGGGTGATTTGCTGTTTTGCCAAAAAAAAATCTGCACTAGACATGATGTGTGAGTGGGTGTGTTGTCATGATGAAGCTGCCAATCACCAGTTGCCCATAGCTGAGGCCTTCTGAATCACCCTAAGAGTTTCCGCAGAAGAATATTCAAGCTTAACACAAAATTTCATGCAGATACATTACTCTACTTGCTTAGTCATGTTTTTATTGTTGTTCATGTGCAGTTGACTCCATTTTCTTATGGCCACTTCTCCCTACCCAACACCCTCGCCTCCTACCGTCAATTCTTCCCCACTTTGGCCTCGTCCATGGGTCTTTAATACATATTCCTTGATGACCATTTCCTTTCTTTCCTCTGTTATCCTCCGCCGCCCACCCTCTGGTTACTGTCGATTTGTTCTTTAATTCCATGTCTCTAGTTATATTTTGCTTCTTGTTTGTTTTGTTGATTAGGTGCCACTTATAGGTGAGATCATATGGTATTTGTCTTTCACCACCTGGTTTACTTTACTTAGCTCTCCAGTTCCATCCATGTTGTTATGAAGGACAGGAGCTCCTTCTTTCTTTCTGCTGTGTAGTATTCCATTGTGTAAATGTACCACAGATTTTTGATTCACTCATTTACTGATGGGTACCTAGGTTGCTTCCAGCACTTGGCTATTGTAAATTGTGCCGCTATGAACATTGGGGTGCATAGGTTCTTTTGAATTGGTGTTTCAGGATGCATAAGGTATAATCCCAGCAGTGGAATTGCCAGGTCAAAAGGAAGTTCCATTTTTAGTTTTCTGAGGAAATTCCATACTGTTTTCCACAGTGGCTGCACCAGTCTGCATTCCCACTGATAGTATACTAGGGTTCCCTTTTCTCCACAACCTCGCCAGCACTTGTTGTTTGTTGATTTGTTTATGATGGCCATTCTGACTGGTGTGAAGTGGTATCTCAATGGTTTTAATTTGCATCTCTCTGATGGTTAGTGATGCTGGGCATCCTATCATATGCCTCTGGCCATCTGTATGTCTTCCTTGGAGAAGTGTCTGTTCAGGTCCTTTGCACATTTTTTAATTGGGTTCTTTGTCTTCCTGGAGTGGACTCAAGTGAGTTCTTTGCATATTTGGGGGATCAAACCCTTGTCCGAGGTATCATTGGCAAATATATTTTCCTGTATAGTTGATTTCCTTTTCATTTTGCTGATGTTTTCTTTAGCCATGCCAAAGCTTTTTATTTTGATGAAGTCCCATTTGTTTATTCTTTCCTTTATGTACCTTACTCTAGGGAACATATTGGTGAAAATATTGCAGCATGGGATATCTGAGATTTTCCTGCCTATGTTCTCCTCTAAGACTTTTATGTTGGCGTGACTTATATTTAAGTCTTTTATCCATCTTGAGTTTATTTTTGTGTATGGTGTAAGTTGGTGGTTGAGTTTCATTATTTTCATGTAGCTGTCCAGATTTCCCAACACCATTTGTTGAAGAGGCTATTTTTACTCCATTTTGTGCTTCTGCCCCATTGGTCAAATATTAATTGACCATAGAGACTTGGGTTTATTTCTGGGCTCTCTATTCTGTTCCATTGATCTGTGTGTCTGTTCTTATGCCAGTACCAGACCATTTTGATTACAGTGGCCTTGTAATATAGTTTGATGTCAGGTGTGGTGTTCCCTCCTACTTTCTTCTTCTTTCTCAAAATTGCTGCTGAAATTGGGGTCATTTATGGTTCCATACAACATTTTTGAAATGTTTGTTCTACATCTGTGAAATATGTCATTGGTATTTTAATAATTATTGCATTGAATCTTTAAATTGCTTTGGATTATATGGACATTTTGGTGATGTTAATTCTTCCCATCTGTGATATACCTTTCAATTTATTTGCATCTTCTTTATTTTCTTTCATCAGTGTTGTATAGTTTTCTCAGTATAGGTCTTTACCTCCTTGGTTAGATATATTCCTAGATAATTTATTTTTCTTGTTACTATAAACGGTATCTTTTTCCAGATTTCTGTTTCTGATATTTTTGTTGTTGGTGTACAAAAACACCTTTGTATTTCTGAATATTGATTTTGTGTCCTGCTGCATTGCCAGTTTCACTATTAGGTCATCATGTGAACACTGTGGCTAGGATTTCCAATACTATGCTGAATAAAAATGGTGATAGCAGACATCCTTGTTTTGTTCCTGATCTTAGTGGGAAAGATTTTAGTTTTGGCCCATTGAGTATGATGTTGGCTGTAGGTTTTTCATATATGGCCTTTATTATGTTGAAGTAGACCCCCTATACTCTCACTTTGCTACATGTTTTTATCATAAATGGGTTCTGTATCAAATGCTTTTCTGCATCTATCGATATGAGCATGTGAATTTTGTCTCTCCTACATGTGAGGTATTATGTTTATTGATTTGCAAATATTGTACCATCCTTGCATCCCTGTGATGAATCCCACTTAATCCTGGCATATGATCTTGTTCATGTATTGCTGAATGTGATTTCCAGTATTTTGTCAAGGATTTTAGCATTTATTTTCATCAGCAATATTGGCCTGTAGTTTTCTTTCTATGAAATGTTTTTGTCTGGTTTTTGGATTAGGATGATGCTGGTCTCATAAAAAGAGGTTTGGAGTCTTCTTATTTCTTAGATTTTTTTGGAATAGTCTGAGAAGGATAGGAGTTAGCTCTTCCTTAAATATTTTGTAAAATTTTCCTGTTAAACCATCCAGTCCAGGAGCTTTGTGAGATAGGAGTTTCTGGAATGCTGGTTCAGTTTCACCAGCTGTCATTGGTCTGTTCAGGCTTTCTGCTTCTTCTTCATTCAGTTTTGGAAGATTGTATTTTCTAGAAATTTCTCCATTTCACCCAGGTTTTCAAATTCTTGGCACATAGTTGTCTTTAGTAATTTCTTACAATCCTTTGTATTTCTGTGGTATCATTTGTAATTTCTCCCCTTTCATTTCTGATTTTATTTATTTGGATCTTCTTGCTATTTTTCTTGTTGAATCTTGTTAAGGGCTTGTCTTCTTCTTCTTTTTTTTTTATCTTTTCAAAGAACCAGCTGCTGGATTTATTGATCTTTTGAATTGTTCTTTTTGTCTCTATGTCATTTAATACTACTCTGATATTGATTATTTCCTTCCTTCTACTCACTCTGTGTTTTGTTGTTTTTTCTCCAGTTCTTGTAGATGTAGGGTTAGGTTGTTTATTTGAGATGTTTCTATCTTTTTTAGGAAGGCCTGTAGTGCCATGATAAACTTCTATCTGAGGACTGCCTTCACTATCTCCCAAAGGTTTTGGATGTTATGTGTTCATTTTCATTTGTTTCCAGAAACTTTCCTTAATCTCATTATTAACCCATTCATTGTTTAATAGCATGCTATTCAGTCTCCATGTGTTTGAATATTTTTTAATTTTTTTTCCTTAAGGTTGGTTTCTAGTTTCAGTCCCTCATTGTCTTATACAATGCTTGATATGATTTCAATTTTCTTGAATTTGTTGAGGCTTGTTCTGTGTCCTATCATGTAGTCTATCTTTGAAAATGTTCCATGTACATTAAAAAGAATGTGTACTTTTCTTCTTTAGGATGAAAGGTTCTTTATATATCAGTTAAGTCCATGTGATCTAATTCATTGTTCAGTTCCATAATATCTTTGTTGATATTTATTTGGAAGATCCATCCACTTTTGAAAGTAGGATGTTGAAATCCCCTCGTATAAATGTGTTGCTATTTTATTGTTCTTGAAGTCCTCCAAGATTTTCCTTATATGTTTGGGAGCTCCTATGTTAGGTGCATATATATTTACAATATACATGTGTTCATTATGTATTCTTCCCTTGAGTATTATGAAGTGTCCTTCTGTATCTCTCTTTATATTCTTTGTTTCAATGTCAATTTTGTCAGATATAAAAGCTACCCCAGCTTTTTTTTTCCTGTCCATTTTCTTGAAATATTTTTTCCAACCCTTCACTTTCAGTCTGTGTAGGTCTTTTGTTCTGAGGTGGGTCTCTTCTAGACAGCATATGTGTGGGTCATGTTTTCTTATTCATTCAGAAACCCTATGTCTTTTGATTGGAACATTTAATCCATTGGCATTTAAGGTTAGTATTGATAGGTACTTATTCATTGCCAGTTTACTTCCTTCATACCTATGTTCCCCTCTCTCTCAGTCTTCTTCTTCCTCTTCTTAAAGCAGTCCCTTTAGCATCTCTTGCAATGCTGGTTTGGTGGAGGTGTATTCTTCGAGGCTTCTTTTATCTGGGAAACTCCTTATTTTGTCTTCCATTTTAATTGAGAGCTTGCCAGGTAGAGTAGTCTTGGTTGCAGGCCTTTGCTTTTCATTACTTGGAATATTTCTTGCCATTCCCTTCTGACTTGCAGTGTTTTTGTTGAGAAATCAGCTGCTAGCCTTATCAGGGCTCTCTTTTACATTACTTTCTGTATCTTTGTTGCCTTTAAGATTCTCTCTGTCTTTAAATTTTTCCATTTTAATTATGATGTGTCTTGCAGTGGGCCTATTTGGGTTCCCCTTGATTGAAACCCTCTGTGATTCTTGGACTTGTATGACTTTTTCTCTCATTAAATTAAGAAAGTTTTCAGCCTGTGCTGGTGTAGCTCAGTGGATTAAATGTGGACTGCAACCAAACGGTTGCCAGTTCAATTCCCAGTTGGGGCACATTCCTGGGTTGTGGGCCAGGTCCCCAGTGGAGGGCACATGAGAGGCAACCACCCACTGATGTTTCTCTCCCTCTCTTTCTCCCTCCCTTCCCTTCGCTCCTAAAATAAATAAATAAAATATGTTAAAATCATTAAGGAAGTTTTGTGTTATTTTTCAAACAGGTGTTCTATTTCTTGCTCTTCTTCTTCTCCTTCTGGTACCTTTTTTATACGGATATTGTTATATTTCATGTTGTCCTGCAGTTCCCTAACCTGCCTTCACTCTTTTTGAGTCTCTTTTCGAGTCTCTTTTCCTTTTCTTACTCTTTTGGGAAATTTTTTTCTATCTTACCTCCAGCTCATTAATTTGATCTTCTGCTTCATCCAGTCTGCTTTTGATTCCTTCTACTGTATTCTTCAATTTAGAAATTGTATTCTTCAATTCCTCTTGGCCCTTGCTGATTTTTTTCTGTCCTTTTTCATGGTGATGTAATTTGCAGTAAGCGCCTCATAGTTTCTCTGTAGTTTTTAGTAATTTGCACTGTAATGAGCTCATTGATTTCATTATAACCATTGTTTTGAACTCAAAATCTGACAGTTTACTTACCTCTATTTCATTTAGTACTCTTTCTGAGTATTCCTCCTTATTTTTTTCATTGGGGGCTGCTTCTTTTTCTTCCCATTATTTGTTAGGCTTTTCTTGTTTGCTTCTGCTTCTTAAATTGATCTTTTTTTGATTCCCTGAGTTTGTGGTGTGAACTTCTATGTTAGGAAACTTGTAAGATGCAGTGGTACAGTCTCCTGGATTCTCCTGAACTTGATGGTGTTCTGATGACCTTGATGCCATTTATGTCGGCTCTTTGGATTTAATTGGCTTTTGATTGTTGGTGGGTCCTTCCCTCCAACTGGTTGAGTGATGGTCACCCCAGCCACCATGTCTTCTATGCTATTGTGCAGGTGCTGCCAGAACAAAACCACAAAGCTCAGGAAACAAACCCACACCCACAAAAATAGCTCCCCATTGCAATCCCACTATCAACAGCAAATGAACCAGTATTAATAAGGGTGTAAAGAGATTAAAAGCTATTATAAGAAAGGAGAGCAAATATGAGATGATCTAATGGAAGAAAAATGATTTTGAGAAGTAGAGGGAGGAGCACTAATAAGAGGTGGGAGTCAGAGCAATGCAAAGAGAGAAAGTAAATTTTACATTATGCATAAAAAGGGGAGTGAAAAATGTAGAATGGAGTGTGAGAAAGGAAGCATATAGTATTACGTTTAAACATAAAATAAAATAAAATGAAATAAAATAAAATAAAATAAAATAAAATAGTAAAAAGTATAAAAATATAGAAGCCAAATTGGAGAGAAAGATCCATCACAGCACAATTAACAAGTGAGCTAAAATTACTATAGGTGGTATGGGAAATAACAAAGGTATGGGGAAAAGGGGGAAATAAGAAAGAAAGAAAAGCTTAGAGATGTCCAAATGCATGGGAAGGGCTTTTGAAATGATAGAGGGAGATGGAATACTAAGAGTGAGGGACAAAAACCAGGGTAAGACAGGGAGAAATGAAAATTTGAGATGAAAGATAAAAAGGAGAATAAGGAAAAATAAAAGGGCAGGATGAAAAAGAATAGAAGAAAGAAAAAATAAAACAGGCTAAGACAGGGCAAAATTTAAAATTTTAGATAAAAAAAAGAGTAGGAGAGGGGACCCCTAATTTGATATTTGAAATAAAAAATGAGTTAAGATCTAGAAATAAAATTGAAAGAAATGCAACAACAACTACCCTACCCACAACCAGCTAGCAAAAATTGCTAAAGGTGGAGATAGAATGTGGATATTTTAAGAGTGGGGAAAAAGAATGTGAGATGACCCAAAATTTGCTTTGTGTGTCTGGATGGGGTAGAAATAGTAAAAGTACAGAATTGGAACCAGTTGTAGCAAGAGAGAAAACAAATTTAAAATTAAAATAATGAGAGGAAAGAAGAAGATAAAATTAAGTAAGAGAAGGGAGGGGCAAAATATGTGAATTGAAATAAACTATATGGTATGAAATCTAGTGACTTAATATGTACAAACTTGCTGGACAAGAAATGGATATTAAAAAGCTATGCAGGAGAGAAAATACCACAAATAATGGGGAAGAACACAGTGGATTTTGTCTTGGTAGCCTCTAGTATTTGCCATTGTTTTTTTTGTTTTTTGTTTTTGTTTTTGTTTTTCTGGATCCACCTCTGGTAATGTCAAATGTTGACCCTGTCTGATCTTAGATAGCCAATTCGAGATTTCCAGGGATCTATTGTCTGTGGCTGTCTCTTTCAGTTGTTAACCTAGTCAATATGCACTCAGTCCAGCTTAAGTACCACAGGGTCAGGGCAGAGTCTCTCCCCGGGGTGGGGCTGTTGTTTCCCCTCAGAGTGTAGTGCTCAAGGGGGTAGTCTGTCTGAGTACAATGGCTGCTGCCATCTGGGGGATGACTCAGCACTGGGATCCCGGCTTCTCCTCTATCAGTTCTCTCTTCAAAGCTTCCAAACCCAGTCTCTCCTCAGACGTCTCCAGCCAACTCTGCCTCCAACTTTACCTGAGCCCTAGGTAAGGAGCAGCAAATGAAATTTGTGCATTGGCCCTTTAAATGGCTCTTTGAGTCTCCAGCTGTCCTTCTCTGGCAGAGAGCAACCCTGCTGCTTTTCACCATTATCTGTATACTTTTTGGGCTCTGGTGCTCTAGGCTGAAGATCCTAGCTTAGGGTTCAGACCCCATTCTTTTCAGCGGGATCCAACTGGCCACTTGATTATCCCTCTGGTGCTGCTGCCTATGGGCACCCAGACAGTCCTCTTGAGTCTCCACCCGACTCCTTACCAAATAGGTTGTGCTGGTTCTTCTGTCTGCCCGGGGTTATAAGTCTTCTCTCTCACGGTTGCTCAGCTGTTTGTTCTGGATGATTTCTCCACAATTTAGTTGCAATTCCAGATTGGTCCAGGGAGTAGGTTAGTGTGGCTTCCACTCACTCCTCCACCATCTTCCTCTGCCTAATGAGAACATTTTCTTTTTTATGTATTATATTTTTCAGGTACTCAAATTAATATGTTCATATGTCCATTTAAATTGTCTCTGCTATTCCTTCTGTGGGTGTACTTTGTTACAGCAGCCCCAGGAAACTAGCACAATGATCCTGTCAAGACATGCCTAATTAGGTGGATCCATATTAAATTTTCATTTTTAAAATCAAAGGTAGCCAAAAAATGACAATCAATCTCTCTCTCTCTCTCTTAAGTATTGATGATTTCATATGATTGACCTGTACAGGGTAACCATGTAGGGCATGTTTGTATGGCTTGTTACTTGCCAAAAAAAAAAAAAAAAAAGCAAGTTTTAAATCACATCACAATACTTCTTCTTACATGAAGGCATGTTGGGACTATAAAAACACTCTCCACAATATTGCCATATGATTTTTTTTTAAGTATCTGGCCTGTCCAGCACCAGAGAAATGATCTGTAATTCTATTTATTTCTGAGCCCTATCCAATTCCATACAAAGAAATGGCCCTTAAAAATATATCTGCATCTGACTATTATCAGCATTGGGTTTCTTAGGTTCCTGAAGCTAGAAACTGAGAGGAAACTCCAGAGAAGTTTCCAGGCAGATTTTACTAAGCTCATGCTTAAGCATAAGGGAGGCAACACAGAGGAAAGGACAATCCTCTGGACTGGCTTGGAGCTGAATCAGTTTTACCGAGGACAAAGTGGGCTTTTTGAAAAAGGCAGGCTTCTGGAATTTTCCATTTCAGAGTTGGGTAACATCTTTTTCCAGCTGTGTTGCCAGGAAACTATGTTCATGCCTGTGCTGTGGGGGCAAGATGGCAGATTGCTCATTACCACCACAGTAGGAAGGTGATAAAGGGATCAGACTTTGATCAGTATTTTAAGCAGGCAGTTAAAATGTAGATAAAATCAGGCACCTCTGAATTTTTGAGTAGGGAGTGAAGGGGTAGTTAAATTTTTTGTGATCCAGCATTTCTTCTAGCTATCTGGCCTTTGGTCCTGGCAGGATCCCTGTACTGTCTCATGATTGATCTTTCTAATCATTGACTTCCTTTCTTCATGCACTTTATCTGAAATTCTCTTTCTTTTTATCTGAAAATATTTTCAGTTTTGTATATCTAATATGCTGAGTTGTTTATTTAGTACTTTGTAATATACAAAATAACATGTCACAGTACAATGAGTGGTAGACATCTACTTTGATAATAAAGTAAAAATGTAGCTATGATAGAAGTGTTTCTATATGAGAGTAGGATTGAAAATACAAGATTAATTGTAACTTTCAAAGATAGAATGAGCAAGGTTTTCATAGACTATATTATTACAATTCTAGACATGTCACTGGTCTTGGTAGTAATACAATGAGAGTTTGTGATATTCAAATTAACTGTGCAAATTAAACTGGGCTTTGAATAAATGAAAAATAAGTTGGAGCATTCATTTATTAATACTTATTACTTCCTGGTAAAAAATGTAGAATATCTAGGCCATTTTCTTAAGATTTACTGGAATACTTTTATAATAAGTGACATATCCTTTAAAACCTATTACAAAGACTAACAAGACTTAACATTAAAGGTGTTTTCTTTATCTTTTGTAAGTCCCTCCAGCTGAAAATTAGGCTTCTTTTAGTAAATCTGCTCTTTTTCATATTTCAATTGGTTTTCACAAAGGTTATGTTTCATGTGGATTTCAAAGGGACCAGAGTTCCACTCAAGAATGCTTGGAGGCTAAATATTAAAGGAGAACTCCAGGGTTCAAGATGGCGGCATGGTAGGAGGACGCAGATTGTCCTTCCTCCTGCACATGGGAGAAAAACCTAACTGATCTACAGAGGAACAGAGCAGATAGCCAACAATACCACAGTATATATGAAAATAGGAGATCAAAATCCGTAGCAGACATTGGAAAACTAGACGTGGCAGCTGAGCGACCGGAGGTGGCCCTGAGATGGGACAGAGGCGACCCGGTGACCAGAGGCGGCCCCTGCAAGCGACCGGAGGCGGGCCGCGCGACCGGAGGGGCCCCTGCAAGCGACCGGAGGTGGCCGCGCGACAGAAGGCGCCTCTGCGACCGGGTTGAAGCAGCCCTGCAGCCGAAGGCAACCCTGCAACTAGAGAAGGGGACTCTGGAAGACCCGGAGCTCACATCTGTGATCCTGGGGTGAGTGCGCGCAACTCGGGAAACTCTCGGAGCCCACGCCCGTAGTCTCAGGCGGGCGCCTGCGCCCTGTAGGAGACCCGGAGCTCACAGCAATAGGCTCTGGGAGGGATGGATCTGTAAGAGATTCCAGCTGAAACCCATAAATTCTGGAAAGCTCGCCCCCTGCAGGAGACTCAGAAATCACACCCAAGGCCCTGCATGGAGAGTACACCATTAGCCCTGGGGACAGTGCTGGGCTGGCACTGAGGACAGTAGCCCAAAGCTGACTGAGTGAGGAACAGGGAGAAAGCTGTACGAGTCGCCTCGCAGCCTACTACAGCCAACAAGTCCAGAAAATCCAGTTTGGCCTGTGTGAAAATAGCAAGAGATTTTTTTTTTCTTCTTATTCTTTTTTTTTTTTTTTTTTGGGGGGTGTTTTGTTTCATTTTGTTTTGTGGGTTTTTTTTTTTTTTTGATAGTTGTTTTTTGTTTGTTTAGTTGGGTTTTTTGTTTGTTTGTTTGTTTTGGTTCGTTTTTCGTTTTTGTGGGGTTCTTTTTGTTTTGTTTTGATTATATATTTTTTATTTCTTTATTACTTCTACCTTTTTTATCCCTCAATTCCTTTTGCTTCTCTTTACTTCTTTCTGGCTTTATTCCTTCTTCCTTTCTTTCCAATTCTATCTCTCCTTCCCTCCTCTTTTTTTTTCTTTTTTCTCTCTCTTCTTTTTTCACTCTATTCTTTTCTCTTTTTGAATACCCACGAGTGAGGAAAAGAAATCCTAGAACTGTGGAAAAACCAGAGTTGGACCAAAAGAGGGGGTATTCCCATAGCTGAGACAGTGGAAGCTGTGAACACCAGGATACCTGAAGGAGACTACTTAACTGAATCTCACAGGTATTCCACCACAGAAGTTCACACCATAAACGCAGGTAGCCAGAACAGATCAACTTAGGAAGCAGAGGTTTACAAGAAGAGTCTCACAAACAATGAGAAGACAAAGAAACAATCCCCAAATGAAAGAAAAGGAGGAAGCCCCAGAAAGAATGCTAAGTGAAACAGAGGCAACTCAACTATCAAATAAGGAGTTCAAAGAAATGGTTGTCAGGAAGCTCCATGAGCTCTCAATGAGCTACCAGAAACTACAGGGAAGCTACGATGAACTCAGTGCAAACTATATCAACATGAAAAAGGAAATAGAAACTATCCAAAAGGGCCAAGAGGAAATGAAGAATACAATTTCTGAGCTGAAGAACACAGTAGAATGAATGAAAAGCAGAATCGATGTAGCAGAAGATCGGATCAGTGAGTTGGAGGACAAAGTAGAAAAAAGCAGCCAGAAAGAGCAAGAAAAGGAAAAGAGGCTCAGAAAGAATGAAGAGGGTTTAAGAGAAATGCAAGACAACATGAAACGTAATAATATCCGTATAATAGGAATACCAGAAGGAGAAGAAGAAGAGCAAGGGATAGAAAACCTATTTGAAAAAGTAATGATGGAAAAATTCCCTAATTTGGTGAGAGAAAAAGTCACACAAATCCAGGAAACACAGAGAGTCCCAATCAAGAGGAACCCAAACAGGCCCACTTCAAGACACATCATCATTAAAATGGCAAACTTCCAAGACAAAGAGAGAATCTTAAAGGCAGCAAGGGAGAAAAAGGAAGTAACATACAAGGGAGCCCCGATAAGGTTAGCAACTGACTTCTCAATGGAAACGCTCCAAGCCAGAAGACAATGGCAAGAAATATTCCAAGTAATGAGAACCAAAGGCCTACAACCAAGACTACTTTATCCAGCAAGGCTTTCAATCAAGATAGAAGGCCAAATAAGGAGCTTCCCAAACAAAAGAAGTCTAAAAGAATACACCTCTACCAAACCAGTACTACAAGAGATACTAAAGGGACTGCTTTAAAGAAAGAAAGGAAAAGAGAGAGTGAGGAACACAGATACGAAAATGGCAATGAATCAGTACCTATCAATAGTAACCTTAAATGTAAATGGATTAAATGCTCCAATCAAAAGACATAGAGTAGCTGACTGGGTAAGAAAGCATGACCCACACATATGCTGCCTACAAGAGACCCACCTGAGGACAAAAGACATACACAGACTTAAAGTGAAAGGCTGGAAACAAATTTTCCAAGCAAATGGACAGGAAAAAAAGGCCAGGGTAGCAATACTCATATCAGACAAAATAGACTTCAAAAGAAGGGCCATAAAGAGAGACCCAGAAGGTCACTCCATAATACTCAAGGGAAGAATCCACCAAGAAGACATAAACATTGTAAATATATATGCACCCAACATAGGAGCACCTAAATACATCAAGAAAATCTTAGAGGACTTCAAGAAAGATATTGACAGCAACACAATTATAGTAGGAGATTTTAACACCCCACTGTCAAAAATGGACAGATCTTCCAAACAAATTATCAACAAAGATATTGTGGCATTGAACAGTACTCTAGACGAATTGGACTTAGCTGATATATATAGGGCCCTCCATCCCAAAGAAACTAAATACACATTTTTTTCAAATACACATGGAACATTTTCAAAGATAGACCACATGATAGGACACAAAACAAGCCTCAACAAATTCAAGAACATTGAAATCATACCAAGCATTTTCTCCAACCACAAGGGACTAAAACTAGAAACTGACTTGATGGGGAAAATCCCCAAATCATCAAAATCATGGATATTGAATAGCATGCTATTAAACAATGAATGGGTAAAGAATGAAATTAAGGAGGAAATCAAAAAGTTTCTGGAAACAAATGAAAATGAACTCACAGCAACCCAAAACTTATGGGACACAATGAAGGCAGTCCTCAGAGAGAAGTTCATAGCAATACAGGCCTACCTAAAGAAGACAGAAACATTTCTAACAAACGACTTAACCCTACGCCTACAAGAACTCGAGGAACAACAACAAACACAGCCCAGGGAAAGTAGAAGGAAGGAAATAGCCAAGATCAGAGCAGAATTAAATGACATAGAGACTAAAAGCACAATCCTAAGGATCAATGAATCCAGGAGCTGGTTCTTTGAAAAGATAAACAAAATCGACAAGCCTTTAAGCAGGCTCATCAAGAAAAAAAGAGAGAGGACTCAAATAAACACAATCAGAAATGAAAGAGGAGAGATTACGACTGACACCACAGAAATACAAAGGATTGTAAGAAATTACTACGAAGAACTGTATGCCAAGAAATTTGAAAACCTAGGTGAAATGGACAAGTTTCTAGAAAAATATAACCTTCCAAAACTCAATGAAAAAGAAACAGAAAGCCTGAACAGACCAATAACAGCTGGTGAAATTGAAGCAGTAATCAAAAAACTCCCGACACACAAAAGCCCTGGACCAGATGGTTTCACAGGATAATTCTACAAAACATTTAAGGAAGAGCTAACCACTATCCTTCACAGACTATTCCAAAAAATCCAAAATGATGGAAGACTCCCAAACTCTTTTTATGAAGCCAGCATCATCCTAATCCCAAAACCAGATAAAGACATAACAAAGAAAGAAAACTTCAGGCCAATATCACTGATGAATGTAGACGCTAAAATCCTCAACAAAATATTGGCAAACCACATCCAACAATACATTAAAAAGATCATACACCATGACCAAGTGGGATTCATCCCAGGGATGCAAGGATGGTTCAACATTCGCAAATCAATAAATGTAATACATCACATAAACAAAAGCAAAGACAAAAATCACATGATCATATCAATTGATGCAGAAAAAGCTTTTGATAAAGTACAACACCCATTTATGATAAAAACACTCAGCAAAGTGGGAATAGAGGGAGCATTCCTCAACATAATAAAGGCCATATATGAGAGACCTACAGCCAACATCATACTCAATGGGCAAAAACTGAAATCTTTCCCACTAAGATCAGGAACAAGACAAGGCTGTCCACTTTCACCACTTCTATTCAATATAGTATTGGAAGTCTTAGCCACAGCAATTAGACAAGAAAAGGAAATAAAAGGCATCCAAATTGGAAAGGAGGAAACAAAACTATCATTGTTGGCAGATGACATGATAGTGTACATAGAAAATCCTATAGACTCGGCCAAAAAGCTGCTCGACGTAATAAATGAATTTGGCCAAATAGCTGGATACAAAGTCAATATCCAAAAATCAAAGGCATTTTTGTATCCAACAGTGAAACAGCAGAAGCAGAAATCAAGAAAAAAATCCCATTCGATATAGCAAAAAGAAAAATAAAATACCTAGGAATAAACCTAACCTAGGAGGTAAAAGACCTGTATGCAGAAAACTACACAACACTGAAGAATGAAATCAAGGAAGACACAAACAAATGGAAGCATATACCATGTTCATGGATCGGAAGAATTAATATTATCAAAATGTCCATATTACCCAAAGCAATTTACAGATTCAATGCAATACCTATTAAAGTTCCAATGGCATATTTCACAGACATAGAACAAACACTTCAAAAATTTATATGGAATCATAAATGACCCCGGATGGCGGCAGCAATTTTGACAAAGAAGAGCAAAGTAGGAGGGATCACAATACCTGATTCCAAACTGTATTACAAAGCCACTGTAATCAAAACAGCCTGGTACTGGCACAAGAACAGACACGTGGACCAGTGGAATAGAACAGAGAGCCCAGAAATAAAACCAAGTTTCTACAGTCAATTAATATTCGACAAAGGGGGCAGCAACATAAAATGGAGCAAAAATAGCCTCTTCAACAAGTGGTGCTGGGAGAATTGGACAGCTACATGCAAAAAAATGAAACTCGAGCACCAACTTACACCATACACAAAAATAAATTCAAGGTGGATAAAAGATTTAAATATAAGCCATGACACCATTAAAATCCTAGAGGATAATATAGGCAGGAAAATCTCAGATATGTCACGCAGCAATATTTTCACTGATACATCCCCTAGAGCTAGGGACATAAAGGAAAGAATAAACAAATGGAATCTCATCAAAATAAAAAGTTTCTGCACAGCTAAAGAAAACAATATTAAAATAAAAAGAGAACCAACTGTATGGGAAAACATATTTGGAAATGATACCTCAGACAAGGGATTAATCTGCAAAATATATAAAGAACTTACAAGACTCTACTCTAAGAAGACAAGCAACCCAATTAAAAAATGGGCAAAGGATTTGAACAGACACTTCTCCAAGGAGGACATACAGAGGATCCAGAGACACATGAAAAGATGCTCGATATCTCTAGCTATCAGAGAGATGCAAATTAAAACTACAATGAGATACCACTTGACACCAGTCAGAATGGCCTTCATAAACAAAGCAACAAACAGCAAGTGTTGGAGAGGTTGTGGAGAAAAGGGGACCCTAGTGCACTGTTGGTGGGATTGCAGATTGGTACAACCACTATGGAAAACAGTATGGAATTTTCTAAGAACACTAAAAATGGACATACCTTTTGACCCAGCAATTCCACTGCTTGGATTATATCCTAAGAATCCTGAAACACCAATCCAAAAGAATCTATGCACCCCTATGTTCATAGCAGCATAATTTACAATAGCCAAGTGCTGGAAGCAACCTAGGTGCCCATCAGTTAATGAATGAATCAAAAAACCATGGTACATTTACACAATGGAATTCTATGCAGCAGAAAGAAAGAAGGAGCTCCTACCCTTTGCGACAGCATGGAAGGAATTAGAGGGTATCATGCTAAGTGAAATAAGCCAGGCAGTGAAAGACAAATACCATATGATCTCACCTTTAACAGGAAGCTAATCAACAAAACAAACAAGCATAATATAAACAAAGACACTGAATTTGAGAACAGTCTGACAGTGTCCAGAGTGGGAGGGGAGGGAATTTCAGGGGAAAAGGGGAACGGTTTAGAGCAACAAGTATAAAGGACTCATGGACAAAAACTATGGGGGGTGGAAATGGGAGGAAGGTGGGGAGGGCTGGGGTGGTGGGCTGGGGCGGGGTAAAAGACAGAAAACTGTACAATATCAACAATTAAAAAATACTGATTAAAAAAAGAAAAAGAAAAAAAACAAAGTAAAACATTATTAACTAAGCAGATCCTATGGATTGTATTACAAATAATGCAACACAATCAAGTAGAGTTTGATATTCAATAGTTAATAAAATAATTTGGTATTAATAAAAAAAAATAAAGGAGAACTCCAAAGTAGCCATGAAAACAACGAGATTGCACATTTGTGTTACAAGATTACAAAAAAAGAAAATAATAATAATAAACATCTGATGTGAGTTATCAACATTCCTTATGAACTTTATATAAAATGTTTTCTATATTTTAAATATAATTTTGCCATGTTTGGAAAAATTTTGAAAATGAAAAGCCCCATATACACTCTACCAAGTGTCTATTTTAAAGGCTCTTTGAAAGAAAAAGTGATTGAGTTTTTAAAACTTGACAGGGAATGAATATCTTTCTGATGCCTTTAACACTCTTTTAATTATTTCTTTTGTATGTCTAATTTGTTACTTTGTACATCTAGATGGAACATGGCCAAGTACTAAAGTCTCTAAAGATTAAGGAATTTGTGTAAAAGAACAGAAATTAAGGTATTTGATAATAAAACAGGCAAATTTAAGTTTCTAGAAAGACATGGAACTTCTATCTTTAAAAATGGTTTAAGGATTGGAATATTGAAGAACAAATATTTTTGGAATTATTAATATATGCAGTAGTGGACAGAATTTTCCTTAAAGAAGTCATTCTCAATGTTTATTATGGAAGTGATACTCTTATTTTATCATAAAAATTGTCTCATTTACAAAGTCATCATTTTGAATGCTTATTATATCCATAAAATGTATACAGGGATTTTTTTAACCTTACCCTTCAAATAGCTCTAAGAAACAGAATCCTCTTCTTCATTTAAAGAATAAGAAATTGTAGAACCATAGAAATTAAGTAACTTGACCATGGTCATAAAGAAAATAAGGGTCCAAACTACAGTCCACATTCCAATGAGTTTATCTTATTTTCATTTTGTGAGCGCAAGCATACTTGGATTCAATTAGGTCTTCAGAAATAAAAACTATTCTGATACTATATAAACATATTTAAAATAATTAGCCCATGAGTAAGAGTGTATTACTCTTGCCCCTTCAAATCTTTATTATTAAGGGGCTCTGTTTTGCAGTGAATGAGAGAAGTTTCACTGTCAATATACCAAAACTTTAATTTAATTCTATTATACAAATTTACACAGTAATTTTAACCCAATTTCTATTTTGCTTAATTTGATAAGAAAATTCTAGTACTAGAAAAATTTACATTAGAACTCATCTAGGAATATAACTCACCATATCGATAGCCTTAAATTAAGCTTCCACTATTATCTTAAAACAGTGTTAAGCAAATATTTGATATAGAATCTACAACATATGTGAGGTCTCTCCAGAAAAAGTTCAACCATTGTCAATATAACGAGAATGGTTTGGGTGGCATTGATGTAACCTGGCAGCCAAGAAAAGTGTATTGGAATGCACATGCATGAACAATGACAACTTCACTATACTAGTCAGTGGGGGCAGTAGATGCCATTGAGTGAGTGTACTGTGTGGCTGTTGCATTCAAAATGACTGAGCAAGTAGGGCAATTTGCATCAGATTTTGCACGAAGCTTGAACATTCTTCCATGGAATCTACTGGGATGATTCAGAAGGCTGCAGCTATGAGCAGCTGGTGATTGACAGCTTCATCATGACAACAAGCCTCATGCATTATATCTCATGCAGAGTTTATGGCAAAATATTAAATCATCCAGATGACTCAGCCCCCACTACAGCCCAGATATGGCACACTCTATGACTTATGGTTTCCCATTACTAAAATCACTTTTGAAAGGGAAGAAATTTCAGACCATTGATGAAATTCAGGAAAGGACAGTAGGGCACCTGATGGAGATTGGGAAAACTGTGTAAGGTTTCAAGGTGCCTATATTTAAGGGACTGAGGCATCATTGTCCTATGTACAATATTTCTTATATCTTCTTCAATAAATGCCTCTATTTTTCATAGTACCTGGATGGATACTTTATGGACAGACTTCATATTATATTGGAGGATGATAAGATGTATCATTATTTATTGATAGGAAAGATTAGCTGTGTTTGTGAGACTAAATATTAGGAAGCAAAATAAGAATGTTGTACTAATTTGAATGTATAAACCCTAAAAATTATATTCTTATAAACATATGTGTATTTGTGTGCATGTATGTGTAAATGATAATTGTCAGCTCTAGTAAAAAAGAATAGTAAAATGAACATTTTAATTGTTGTTAATGGGAATATAAATTGCTTTAGTGTCAATGAGAATATAAATTGCTTCTTTAAATATATGCAATTAGAAATCCTCGTCATAGTATTAAAATATTTAAACTTTTTTTATCACAAATTAGATTTCAAAACATCTCTTAGGATAAAAATAATCACTGATGCATATAAAACTTATGTACAAGTTTGTTGATCATGGCATTCTATACAACAAAATCTTGGAAACAATTTTTATGTCCCACAATAAGATAATGGCTAAAATTCATGCTAGTTTTAGATAATAGATAATTATATATTTCATATACTTTTTCATAGTATGATGCTGAGTAAATTATAAAATTACCTACAAATACAATTTTACATATACATATGCTTATGGAAAAAATAGAAAAATACTGAAATATTGATAGTGGTCATCTCTAATAAAGTTCTTTATTCTTCCTTATTTTTATTACAACTTTTATGATTATGTATTATATATTTTTTTGGATTAAAATAACTGTATATTTAACATCTGAAGGGGTTCCAGTTTTTTATCTCCAAATCTGCATTCATTCTTTTTTTTTCATTTTTTAAAATTTTTATTTTAATTGTTGATCTTGTATAGTATTCTGTCTTTTTTTTAATTAGTATTTTTAATTGCTGATATTGTACAGTTTTCTGTCTTTTACCCCACCCCCAGCCCACCACCCCAGCCCTCCCCACCTTCCTCCCATTTCCATCCCCCATAGTTTTTGTCCATGAGTCCTTTATACTTGTTGCTCTAAACCGTTCCCCTTTTCCCCTGAAATTCCCTCCCCTCCCCCTCTGGACACTGTCAGACTGTTCTCAATTTCAGTGTCTTTGTTTATATTATGCTTGTTTGTTTGTTTTGTTGATTAGGTTCCTGTTAAAGGTGAGATCATATGGCATTTGTCTTTCACTGCCTGGCTTATTTCACTTAGCATGATGCTCTCCAATTCCATCCATGCTGTCGCAAAGGGTAGGAGCTCCTTCTTTCTTTCTGCTGTGATTATGTATTATATTTTTAACAATACAAGTTATCTTTAGAAATAGATGAGTTCTTAGGAAGTGGTACCCATAGAAGTTAGGGTGGAGACCTCAACACTTCAATAGGGTAATTCCAGGGAAACCAGCATCCACCTTGAATATTCATCCCATGTGGCTAGAGCTGCTCAGATTCACATTCAAAGGCATTGCTTTATGCCAGTCAGACAGTGCTCGAGCACTTTTCACATACCTCTTCTTGGAGAATTTCTACAGGAAATAATGCTACAGGAAGTGTGACAATTGTTTTCTTTCTTATTTATCCCATAACAATTTTAGATGTAAGTATTGTGATTTAAGTAGAGCTAGTTGACTGGACAGAGTGGTTTTAGAGGACCTTTCCTGAATTCTAGTTTGAGATAAATATTTACATACATTATCTCTTTTAACCTACACAATAACACATTTTACAGGTTAGGAAGTGGAAACACTTGAAGACTATGTGTTTTGCCTATATATCCATGGTGAGTGAAACACAGAATAAAATGTTTTTGCACAGCAAAGGAAAACATCAACAAAATGAAAAGACAACCCACGGAATAGTAGAACATACTCATCAATACATCTGATAAGGGACTAATATCCAAAATTTATATTTGACAGGTAACAATGGCTTATCTAGCTCAATATATAAAGCTTTCATAAAGGGAGAGATGGGATGTTACTCACTTATTTTTATACTGTATTTTCAAAGAGTAAAATGGAAAATTTGAATTTTTGTTTGTAGACAACTAAAGAATGATTGGAGCTTAGCACAGGAAGCTCCGTTTGGCTCTTTTATTCTCCTCTGATTTTTCCATAAGATGGGGATAATTGTAGGAAGTTGAAAATAATGGCACAGAACTTCAGAGATTTCTGGTTCTTAAATATGTTTTAAGCCGTAGAACTGTACTTCAAAGAAAATACTAAGCAGAGTTCCAAGGTATAACAAGTGCCAAACTTTTATCTCTGAAATGAACTCTGAAGAGTCCTCATGTCTCTGTCCTGATTGACATCTTTACAGAATTCCAGTTCTCTGCAGAATGCAGTCATAAAAGCATGGCTATGCATGATATGAAAGACCAGCAGAATAAGTGAAAAAATTAGTTTAGGAGTGTCATTACCTTGCTAGGTTAACTTTTATTCAATAGATAAAGAAATCTTCAGAAGGTATGATGCATAGAAATAGAAATTTGAGTCAAATAGCTAAGACTTTTGACAAAACCTAGAACTAAAAATAAATTCATGAGGAACATTCTAAATGAAGTACATAGATATCATGGTTAGATTATGTTTAGAAAGAAAGAATGATTGTAATAGGAATCATTAACTACTTTAATAGTTGCTCAATAATTCTTCTCTAGTAATTAACCAATACATATTTTAAAAATTAATTATTAATATGTTTAGAAATTTTTGTAACTGTCTGGAAACAATTGAACAGATAAAAGGCCCAAGTTGTTAATATTTGCAAATATTTTTTGTCTATAGACTAATAAAAGGCTGAACTATAAAACCAAAAGTATTATGTGTTGAATAATCAATTTTAATATTCATTTTAATAATTGATGGGACTATAAAGTGTTTCTCCATTAAGAAAATAAAGTATTTTGCACATTAGAAATGATGTATATTAATGGAAATTGTTAAAATACTTACTAGATTTGATCAGGATATTTGTATGTTAGCCCATATATTTAATTCTCAAGAGTACCTTCATTATGTTTTTTTTCCTCAAACTATTTTAAAAGGGTGAAAGAGAAGCTGTGTCTCCCAATATCCATTCTTCTTTTTTATTTCTAAGGTTTTCTAAATTGAATTTGATAGCCAGGACACTTGCTATTTGGCTAGAGATGTATTTTTCCTATTTTTTTTCCTTGCACTCAGTGACTATGTTTGGGCCAGTGGGGAACTGCAAAAATATGTGAAATTTCTAGATTATTCCTTAAAGATAAACCTGGTGTCCCAATATATCCTTGTTTCTCTTATTCTTGGCCAAGAACAGCAGCTGGAGCAGATCTTAGACCCAGGGATGGAAGCAACAAGTTTAAAACAATATAGTCCAATGACCTGTCAGAGTCCTTGGGGACCACGTGTTTATTGTAAGAGAAAAATATTTTTCTATCTGATTCAAAGTCCTGTATTTTGAAGTTTCTTTATAATAAATCTCTAGCTTATGACTTAGCTAACAAAGAACTTGGTGTCACAGAGGTATGTTGCCATAAAAAATAGGTGGCATTATCTCAGTGTCTGAGTTGTAGACTACTAGGAGAAAAGTACTGCATGCTGGGAAAGCTAATGACCTCTGTTATAGCATGGCATTTTTTTTTTAAGTAAAACTGTCAACAATAAAGAAAAGAAGGCCATACCTATGAATTATATAGCTTTAAGAAAGATTATTAGGAAAAGGCCAAATATTTATCTATGCTAACTGCCCCTTAATACGTTTAGCCAAATGCAAGAGAGAAAAGTATGAGTAAGCATTGCCAGTGTGTGAGTAGAGATCAAGAGGAACAGACCTTGCTAAGAGAGTCTATCTATGACAGAAATCTAAATATTAACTTGAGGGACTTGACTAGTGCCTTTTGTTAAAATAGAAATCCCATGCAGGTAGGTCCCAACTAGCAGATAAGACTTTGTTATAGACTGAATGTTTGCGTTCCCCCTAAATTCATGTGTTAAAACCTAATCTTATTGTGATGTGATGTTATTAGGAGGTGGAGCCTTTGGAAAATCATTAGGTCATGAGTGGGGAGCTCTCGTAAATGGAGTATGTGCCCAACCAGAGACAACAAAGGGAGCTCCCTTTCCCATTCTACCTTGTGAAAATACAGTGAGGAGATGGCTGTCTATGACCCAGGAGTTAGGTCCTCACTAGACATTAAATCTGCCAGCACCTGAATCTTGACCTTTCCAAACTCCATAAATATGAAGAATAAATGTTTGTTGTTTAAGCCACTCTGTCTATGGTTTTTTTCATAGTAGCCTGAACAGACTAAGACATGCTGAGACCCTTTCTCAAAAGGCCCCCATTTGTACTTCTCAGTTATACAATGGAAGCTCTGCCCAGTTAAAAAGATTGAATAAAGTTGTATTAGCTTCTCACCATAACCTATGGCCTCAGAGAGATAGTGCTAGAATTGAAAGCAGAAAATAGAAGTGACGAATCTCCTGGTTTAACTGGTTAAAGAACTATTTAGGAGAGATCATCAAGCATGACAATTTTTACATAGAATCTGTTTGAAAAGCAAACACACAGATGCCCCACTAAATCTTTAAGGGAAATTAATATTGCTAAAAATTTAAAAAGCCTCAAATCTGGCCTATAAACAAGACCTTAGTTTCCCAAATGTGTATCAATCATCAAGAAGGAGGCTGTGAAAACTCTACAGCCCCCAGAGTATACCTTCCAAAAGTCACTTTGGATTTTGCCACAAAGTATCATGGTCAAGGAAAAACTTCCAGAGGATCCTGGGCATCATGGAAGACAATGGCCTAGAAAGTGATCCAAGGGAGCAAGATAAGGAAGAGGTCAGGAAGTAATGGGACAGTTTATTTTCTACACATAAGGGTATAATGTCTATGGGCCATGGGGTGCTCTATGTTCTCTATTTTTATTCATTAATGGATTGTTATTCCACTTTGTTGTATATTATATGATATGGGACTCAGGATAGTGGATATGTTCCATGTGTGCAGAAAAGAATATGCAGAGAGGCAGACTATTGTCAACAATCCTTCAATATCTGTTCTGGTTTTCTCTTTTAGTAGACTATGTGTGTTTAAAACACAAGGGTGGGCACAAGGATACCTAGGAAGAGATTGCATTTCCTGGCAATACTAGCAACTGGGGTAGCCACGTGATTAAGTTGTGCCAGTGAAATGTGAGTGAATGTTACACATGAATGAAAAAATGAACATTGAAAATGATTCTATTCCCAATTACAGGGAAAAAATGCTAAAACTGAAAAGGAAAAGAGTATAGATTAAAATTATGGTGTAATGAGAAAAATCAGTTTGCCACTAAAGATTTAAATTATACCGCAAAATTCTCACTCAAATGTCATCAAAT
Organism: Glossophaga mutica; assembly: GCA_039655065.1. Classification (NCBI taxonomy): domain Eukaryota; kingdom Metazoa; phylum Chordata; class Mammalia; order Chiroptera; family Phyllostomidae; genus Glossophaga; species Glossophaga mutica. The sequence goes on from CM077304.1 coordinate 86,195,377, forward strand.
CTTGACAACGAACCAACAACCAGTTGATAAATTAGCTTAGGTCATATAATTTGAGTCACTCATGATTTCTAACTTTAATCCAATTAGAGGGTAAGAGTATTTGACTTAAAATTCAACATTTTTATCCTTTTTGTTTTTTCATGTTCACAAACTGAGCATAAGTTAGGAAAAAGGCAGGCTAACAATTAATTTTTAGCCTGTTCAAGTTTTTGAACATCTACTCTAGACATTAAATTCCTTACTTTATTGATTTAAAATTGTCAATATGCTTTTTTACTTGTCATATTTTATTTAATTATGTGTTTCTGCATTTAAAATGGCAAAACACACTTAGTATGTTCTTTTTAAATGTCATAGAAAATCACAGGTCCATTAATAGCAATAAAAGGCTATTTTTTACAATAAAATTAAGAAAAACAAAAATAGCAAAAAGAATTATGCAAAACCCTTTAGAAAGCAATTCATTCAACAGCTATCTCTAAGAAAGGTGTGTTTAAAATCTAATGTGATAAGACTTTCTGCCGATACAAGTCATCCTAAAAGAAGTGTTGTATTATCTGACTTTTCTGCTTTTGGCAATAAGTATACACTACCTAATTAATTTGAATAAACAATAGCTATGAATAGAATTTCAGTCTCTCATGATTAGGTCCTAATTCCTTATACGATTTGATAGGTAATCACACTCAAATCCACAGATTTCTGAATCCTGTATCTATGATGGATATGATAGAACTTTCCTATTATCTAGAATTATTATACTTATTAATGTTTCTGTAGGAATAGCGGTTGAATGGGCACTGCGATGCAGTGGATACCAATACATTTTGGAACCAAAACACATGGTTCAAATCTTCCCTTCACTCTTTGTCATATGTCTGAGAATATCTCCTAACCTTATTTTTCAGCAATAAAATGGTAATAATTAATGTCTTTAAAGAGTTGTAAAGATATCATTCTAGTTGTAAAGATATCTTATATAAACCCAAGCAAATATTAATTAATAGCATATTGGATATATATAGATTGGGAAGAGGGGAGGCAAGATAAACTAAATATTTAGTTTATAAGCATTTTTTTCCTGCTGCAACTAATTGCCTTTGAATTAGTTTTTTTAGAGGTGTGAGGAACAGCATAGAAAAAAATTTGTGTCAATGACAGAAAGAAGGAAAAATGGTAACCTTCTGAAAGAAGAGATTGAGGAAGAAATTGAAGAAAGACTCAGTGAAGGAAGAAAGAAATCACATATTTCAAATAAATGTTTCACTGATGCTTTGTCAGAATATTAACATGGAGGAAACAGAACTGTGGCACAGTAAAGAATTCTGGTAGCTTATTCTCCTGAAGAAATTCATTCTGTCATTACCCTCATCTTATTTTATAGATAAGATAAGCTTGTCTATATGAGTAAAAGGATTAGATTAAAACTGTATAAGACCTGGCTGGTGTGGCTCAGTGGATTGAGTGTGGGCCCGTGAACCAAAGGGTCGCTGGTTCGATTCCCAGTCAGGGCACATGCCTGGGTTGCGGGCCAGGTGCCCAGGTGGGCATGTGCCAGAGTCAACCACACGTTGATGTTTCTCTCCCTCTCTCTCTCCTTCCCTTTCCCTCTCTCTAAAAATAAATAAATAAAATCTTTAGAAAACTATGTAAGACTAATACCATTTTTAAAGTAATTGCTCAGTAGATATGAAAATTCTCACACTTCAGTGAAAATTTATTTTTGGAAATTGGAGGATCAAAGATACTTCAAGCAAGGAGCATAATCAGATGATATCTGATCAATAAAGAAGAAAGCAGGATACCTCCAAATTTTTGAAGCAGCTCTGTGGTAATTATACCATAATTAATTTTCTTCATGTGTGTGTTATCTGTTCAGTATTATGTCCTCATCTTATTCAGCAATTTAAAAGAATTTTAATTTCCTGGAAGTTATTTGGAGTTTATTATGCACCAGGATGCTGAGATGCTGAGTTAAGAGCAACTTCCTGTGTTGTTCTTTATAATACTATAGTTGAATTGCATTCCTTGTATAAAATCTATGTTGAGGTAAAAAAAAAATAAAGATAAAGCATTCTGTATTCATAGCACAAAAGGAACTGTATACTAAGCAGTCTCAATTCAGAATATGACTGTGGAATTCTGATACGAAGTCAATCTAAAGAAGGGTGTTTTTCCTGGGGCCCATTTTCTGTTAGCTTATCACTTAAAACGCTTTGAAAAATTTCACAGGGATGACGGGTCAGCACCCAGGGAGGAACTGTGGCTGTTTCAGCACTGCTGGGCTCTGTGACACAGGCTTCATTCTTCAGCATTCTAGGGTACCAGACACACAGTTTTAGCCTTCATCACCATCCTAAAGAGAGATAAAAGCCTCTTGAAGTCAGTGGGAGATTCATTTTAAAATTAGTTACTGTAGGAAGCAGAGTAATTTGAGATACGGGTCTTTAGATAGTATTTGAATAAGGCAGACACACACAATGCCAACTTTGTTATTTGAACACTAGTCTTAGTGTGGGTGGCTCTGTGCATGTGTGTGTATGTGTAGGAGACATGTGGGGAATGTGCATTTGAGCTCTTATTTTGCTTCAGTAACTTTCATAATTCAGGAAGCCTCCCGGTACTTATTTGTACAATGGCTGTGTGCACATAGCTTTGCATAAATATCAAAACCCATGCCCATCAGAACAGACTGAGAGTGAGCTTTCCATGTACTTACCTGTGTTTACATCTTTAAAATAGGGGTTGTTTCTGTTATTTATGGTGTGGTTCTCATTGGAAGCAACTGATATACATCAAAAGGGTTTTGTTTTTTTTTGAAACTGGATTTTAAGAATCTAAAATGAAATAAAAATAAGAAGTATTCTACATTGGGAAGAAACTAGGACGTGTCACCCATTTTATACCTCAAATTTCCAACGATAGCTAAGCTGAAGGAAGATACCAGGAGTCCACAAACAATGCAATTCCCCTTTTGCTACATGTCAAGAAGTGAAAATAATTTTGAAATTCCCCAGTAATTGACACATCAGACAAAGGATGAAAAGTGCATTATTTCAGTCCTGCATTTCACCATGGATCTGATCAGTCTGCTTTCATGAAAGTGTGTAATCCTGCCCCTTCATTTCCTTCTTGGAGCAAACACTTAGTAATTGCAGGGGAACATCTCCAAAGGATAAATTATGGGAGAAATTGTAATAAGCAAGAGATACACTGGGAAAAAATTATAAAAGAGACATTCTCACAGATGCTCACTATAAAAGCAAACACAGATGACTTTGAGGAGGACCAAGTGTAGATCTTCACTTAACCAGTTTAAATAGCAGACCATTTTAAAAATTTAACCCAATGTCTTGCAATCAGCTCATTCTAAAGAGAGGAATAAAGTAAAACTCAAGGATTAATGTGACTTCGTGTTTCCCCAATTTGGCATCTTGGAAGACTTGAGTTCGAGGAGGAGTATTAAAGAATTGGAGAGGGTTACTCTGAGAAGAATGGGACATGATGAAGGGCTTTGGAGTAGAGTTAATGGTATATGTCCTAGAAGCAGGAAATAGAGCAACTCCTGAATGTGGCAAGAGAATAGACTGGAGAGTCAGAAGTCTTATCATCTATTATATGTATATTTACAGAAATGCATGGATACTTGTATTTTCATATAAGTGACATAAATGTGGGTGCATATGCAATTAAACATAGCTTCCATAAATCTTTACTTTTGCTCCCACTTTCCCTTGTATCAAAGTCTCTCCAAGCACCAGAGCTTCATGATTTCCTTACTCTCAGACATCTATTTCCTAGATCCTTTCAAAATGCTTTGCCATCAGAGGGCTCTCCATCAAGATATGTTTACTAACACTGTAGCCAAAGTGTTTCAACTTTGAGGACATGCACAGGCACACTAAACTGATGAGAAAAATCAGATAAGAAAAGAAAAATAAGAAAAATAGAGTTCTCGACCACTCCAATCAGGCACATTTACAATTGGCCAAGAAACATACTTGCCTCCTACAACTGGCCAGGGACATGGCTAAGCTTCTTGCACCACTATTGAATTTCCTACTTATTTGTCATTTGGATGAATCACCTGATTGGTTTGTAGAAGCAAATGAACATATTTAAGATAATAAGAGGAGAACTTCCCTTAAGAGAAAAAAAAAAGAAAAGCTTCAAAACTTGATTCAAAGACAGTGATAGCAGAAGTGTTTGAGAATACAGCGTGGAAGTGTGATGAATCGAAATCAATGCCTGCTACCACTGCAGTCAATCTACTTTTCCCTAATGAAGTGCTGTACACCGGGATGGCTGAATTACAGATGTCAATGTAATCAAGAAAAATTTTATTATGATAATATTTCTGCCATGTCATATATGTCTTTCCCTGGAGAAGTTAATGCCTAAAAGGCCTTCATTGATTTATTCTTTAAGTGAAGGTGGCAAAGTAAATAAAATGATAATGTGAATAACTGGCTCAAAGTTTTTCTAGGGAGAAAACTATCTTTGTTTAGGAAAACACCTTGATATTCTGCTTTAGATGTGTGAATCCTGAGGGCATGCTTTGGAAGGATCCTGAAAGGAAAAAAAAAAAGATAAATTTATCTGTCCAAAAATTTAACAGAAATTAAAAGGAAACCCAGAAATAAGAGAGGACAGAAAACAAGACCTTAGCTCCTCTGAAAAAGAGAGAGAGAGATTTGGGAAACAATTAGTTACCATTACTCTTGGAAAATCTTATGCCAGGATAAAGTGACAGACAGTTGTCAGTTGCCACATGAGCCTGATGGTGTCCTGTTTGCCCTTGACCTAGGTACCTCTAGACTCAGCTCTTCATTTAGGCTGCTGGGAATTCTGACCAACAATGTTCCCAGGACACTAAGAGATGCTTAACTGAGGGACTTCAGTGGTTGCAGCTACACAGAGGCAGCAGCTTCCAGTAGACCTCACCACATCCCTTTCAGAGTCCCACCTCTGCAGCTGGGTTTGCCCACCTTCTCAGATTCTCTATGTAAGTGCCAACTTGTCTTCCTACACCGGTGATTTGGGAGAATTGGTTAAAGACTCTTTTGCTGAACCTCCAAATCATTATTCAAGACCTTTACTTACCCATCTCCTCCAGAAAGATCTATTTTTTGTAATAATTAATCCTTAACATTCAAAATGGTTCTGCTTTCTTAACCAATCCCTAGTTACTTCATAATTCAGATTTTAGAAATGGGTGTTTTCATCTGAAAAACCTAAAGCATGTGGTAATGACTTGGAAATTGGTCAGGTGAAGGATGGAAAGGCAGCAACATTTATTAGGAAATCCTGGGAAAAAGGCTAAGATGCATTGCAGGTTGGAGATAGGATGACCCCTGTTGTGCTGCAGGGCAAAAACACATGAAAAGACTCGCCTGCAATAATGAGAAAGTTAGAAAATGCACCTCATGAACTTGTGGGTCTGGCTGTCTATATCCATCTCTACATACAATGTTGAAAGTGTCAACTGGCTTCTAGCTGTATATGATAATGGTTTTGGAGATAGAGAAGAGTTAAAGAGGAACAATTCTGTTTACAAGCAGAATGGAGAAGAACAGAAAGACAAGGACTTGTGGGGCTAAAAAATAAACGTATCTTTTAGTCTAAGTATTACTAGCCAGTAAGAAATTATCAAGGTGCCCTGGCTGGTGTGGCTCAGTGGCTTCAGCATAGGCTAGCAAACCAAAGGGCTGCCAGTTGGATTCCCAGTCAGGGCACAACTTGGATTGCAGGCCAGATCCCCAGCAGGGGGAGCATGAGAGGCAACCACACACTTATGTTTCACTGCCTTTCTTTCTCCCTCACATCTCTTCTATCTGAAAATAAAATAAATTAATTTAAAAAAATTATCAATGTGACATGAGGCCTGGAGCAAAAGATCAAATCAAGGGTTTATATTTAAGACCCCTTGTTAAAGATCTCTGAAGAATTTAAGGTGATGTCACACACATGTAGCCTAGGCAATATGTAGAAGAACCACTCTGCCAATTCACAGAATTGTGAGAAATAGTGTCATTGTGTTTTTTTTGTTTTGTTTTGTTTTATCAGTATTTTTTAATTGTTGATATTGTACAGTTTTCTGTTTTTACCCCACCCCCAGCCCACCACCTCAGCCCTCCCCATCTTCCTCCCATTCCACCCCCCATAGTTTTTGTCCATGTGTCCTTTATACTTGTTGCTCTAAACCGTTCCCCTTTTCCACTGAAATTCCCTCCCCTCCCGCTCTGGTCACTGTCAGACTGTTCTCAATTTCAGTGTCTTTGTTTATATTATGCTTGTTTGTTTGTTTTGTTGATTAGGTTCCTGTTAAAGGTGAGATCCTATGGTATTTGTCTTTCACTGCCTGGCTTATTTCGCTTAGCATGAGGTTCTCCAATTCCATCCATGCTGTCACAAAGGGTAGGAGCTCCTTCTTTCTTTCTGCTGCATAGAATTCCATTGTGTAAATGTACCACGGTTTTTTGATCCATTCATTAACTGATGGGCACCTAGTTTGCTTCCAGCACTTGGCTATTGTAATTGTGCTGCTATGAACATAGAGGTGCATAGGTTCTTTTGGATTGGTGTTTCAGGGTTCTTAGGATATAATCCAAGCAGTGAAATTGCTGGGTCAAAAGGTATGTCCATTTTTAGTGTTCTTAGAAAATTCCATACTGTTTTCCATAGTGGTTGTACCAATCTGCAATCCCACCAACAGTGCACTAGTGTCCCTTTTTCTCCACAACCTTTCCAACACTTGCTGTTTGTTGCTTGGTTTATGAAGGCCATTCTAACTGGTGTCAAGTGGTATCTCGTTGTAGTTTTAATTTGCATCTCTCTGATAGCTAGAGATATTGAGCATCTTTTCATGTGTCTCTGGATCCTCTGTATGTCCTCCTTGGAGAAGTGTCTGTTCAAATCCTTTGCCCATTTTTTAATTGGGTTGCTTGTCTTCTTAGAGTAGAGTCTTGTAAGTTCTTTATATATTTTGGAGATTAATCCCTTGTCTGAGGTATCATTGTCAAATATGTTTTCCCATACAGTTGGTTCTCTTTTTATTTTAATACTGTTTTCTTTAGCTGTGCAGAAGCTTTTTATTTTGATGCGATCCCATTTGTTTATTCTTTCCTTTATGTCCCTTGCTCTAGGGGACATATCAGTAAAAATATTGCTGTGTGAAATATCTGAGATTTTCCTGCCTATGTTATCCTCTAGGATTTTAATACTGTCATGGCTTATATTTAAATCTTTTCTCCATTTTGAATTTATTTTTATGTATGGTGTAAGTTGGTGCTCGAGTTTCATTTTTTTGCATGTAGCTGTCCAATTCTCCCAGCACCACTTGTTGAAGAGGCTATTTTTGCTCCATTTTATGTTGCTGCCCCCTTTGTCAAATATTAATTGACTGTAGGGACTTGGGTTTATTTCTGGGCTCTCTGTTCTATTCCACTGGTCCATGTGTCTGTTCTTGTGCCAGTACCAGGCTGTTTTGATTACAGTGGCTTTGTAATACAGTTTGGTATCAGGTATTGTGATCCCTCCTACTTTGCTCTTCTTTGTCAAAATTGCTGCCGCTATCCGGGGTCGTTTATGATTCCATATAAATTTTTGAAGTGTTTGTTCTATGTCTGTGAAATATGCCATTGGAACTTTAATAGGTATTGCATTGAATCTCTAAATTGCTTTGGATACTATGGACATTTTGATGATATTAATTCTTCCGATCCATGAACACAGTATATGCTTCCATTTGTTTGTGTCTTCCTTGATTTCTTTCTTCAGTGTTGTGTAGTTTTCTGCATACAGGTCTTTTACCTCCTTGGTTAGGTTTATTCCTAGGTATTTTATTTTTCTTTTTGCTATATCGAATGGGATTTTTTTTTCTTGATTTCTGCTTCTGCTGTTTCATTGTTGGTATACAAAAATGCCTTTGATTTTTGGATATTGACTTTGTATCTGGCTGTTTGGCCAAATTCATTTATTATGTCCAGCAGCTTTTTGGCTGAGTCTATAGAATTTTCTATGTACACTATCATGTCATCTGCCAACAATGATAGTTTTGTTTCCTCCTTTCCAATTTGGATGCCTTTTATTTCCTTTTCTTGTCTAATTGCTGTGGCTAAGACTTCCAATACTATATTGAATAGAAGTGGTGAAAGTGGACAGCCTTGTCTTGTTCCTGATCTTAGTGGGAAAGATTTCAGTTTTTGCCCATTGAGTATGATGTTGGCTGTAGGTCTCTCATATATGGCCTTTATTATGTTGAGGAATGCTCCCTCTATTCCCACTTTGCTGAGTGTTTTTATCATAAATGGGTGTTGTACTTTATCAAAAGCTTTTTCTGCATCAATTGATATGATCATGTGATTTTTGTCTTTGCTTTTGTTTATGTGATGTATTACATTTACTGATTTGCAAATGTTGAACCATCCTTGCATCCCTGAGATGAATCCCACTTGGTCATGGTGTATGATCTTTTTAATGTATTGTTGGATGTGGTTTGCCAATATTTTGTTGAGGATTTTAGTGTCTATTTTCATCAGCGATATTGGCCTGAAGTTTTTTTTTTTCTTTGTTGTGTCTTTATCTGGTTTTGGGATTAGGATGATGTTGGCTTCATAAATAGAGTTTGGGAGTCTTCCATCATTCTGGATTTTTTGGAATAGTCTGTGAAGGATAGGGGTTAGCTCTTCCTTAAATGCTTTGTAGAATGCTCCTGTGAAACCATCTGGTCCAGGGCTTTTGTGTGTCGGGAGTTTTTTGATTACTGCTTCAATTTCACCAGCTGTTATTGGTCTGTTCAGGCTTTCTGTTCCTTTTTCTTTGAGTTTTGGGGGATTATATTTTTCTAGAAACTTGTCCATTTCACCTAGGTTTTCAAATTTCTTGGCATACAGTTCTTCGTAGTAATTTCTTACAATCCTTTGTATTTCTGTGGTGTCAGTCGTAATCTCTCCTCTGTCATTTCTGATTGTGTTTATTTGAGTCCTCTCTCTTTTTTTCTTGATGAGCCTGCTTAAAGGCTTGTCGATTTTGTTTATCTTTTCAAAGAACCAACTCCTGGATTCATTGATCCTTAGGATTGTGCTTTTAGTCTCTATGTCATTTAATTCTGCTCTGATCTTGGCTATTTCCTTCCTTCTACTTTCCCTGGGCTGTGTTTGTTGTTGTTCCTCGAGTTCTTGTAGGCGTAGGGTTAAGTCGTTTGTTAGAAATGTTTCTGTCTTCTTTAGGTAGGCCTGTATTGCTATGAACTTCCCTCTGAGGACTGCCTTCATTGTGTCCCATAAGTTTTGGGTTGTTGTGAGTTCATTTTCATTTGTTTCCAGAAACTTTTTGATTTCCTCCTTAATTTCATTCTTTACCCATTCATTGTTTAATAGCATGCTATTCAATATCCATGATTTTGATGATTTGGGGATTTTCCCCATCAAGTCGGTTTCTAGTTTTAGTCCCTTCTGGTCGGAGAAAATGCTTGGTATGATTTCAATTTTCTTGAATTTGTTGAGGCTTGTTTTGTGTCCTATCATGTGGTCTATCTTTGAAAATGTTCCTTGTGCATTTGAAAAAAAATGTGTATTTAGTTTCTTTGGGATGAAGAGCTCTATATATATCAGCTAAATCCAATTCGTCTAGAGTACTGTTCAATGCCACAATATCTTTATTGATATTTTGTTTGGAAGATCTCTCCATTTTTGACAGTGGGATGTTAAAATCCCCTACTATAATTGTGTTGCTTTCAATATCTGTCTTGAAGTCCTCTAAGATTTTCTTGATGTATTTAGGTGCTCCTATGTTGGGTGCATATATATTTACAATGTTTATGTCTTCTTGGTGGATTTGTCCCTTGAGTATTATGAAGTGACCTTCTGGGTCTCTCTTTATGGCCCTTCTTTTGAAGTCTGTTTTGTCTGATATGAGTATTGCTACCCCAGCTTTTTTTTCCTGTCCATTTGCTTGGAAAATTTGTTTCCAGCCTTTCACTTTAAGTCTGTGTATGTCTTTTGTCCTGAGGTGGGTCTCTTGTCCGCAGCATATGTGTGGGTCATGCTTTCTTATCCATTCAGCTATTCTATGTCTTTTGATTGGAGCATTTAATCCATTTACATTTAAGGTTACTATTGATAGGTACTGATTCATTGCCATTTTTGTACCTGTGTTCCTCTCTCTCTCTCTTTTCCTTTCTTTCCTTAAAGCAGTCCCTTTAGTATCTCTTGCAGTACTGGTTTGGTAGAGGTGTATTCTTTTAGACTTCTTTTGTCTGGGAAGCTCCTTATTTTTCCTTCTATCTTGATTGAAAGCCTTGCTGGATAAAGTAGTCTTGGTTGTAGGCCTTTGGTTCTCATTACTTGGAATATTTCTTGCCATTGTCTTCTGGCTTGGAGCGTTTCCATTGAGAAGTCAGTTGCTAACCTTATCGGGGCTCCCTTGTATGTTACTTCCTTTTTCTCCCTTGCTGCCTTTAAGATTCTCTCTTTGTCTTGGAAGTTTGCCATTTTAATGATGATGTGTCTTGAAGTGGGCCTGTTTGGGTTCCTCTTGATAGGGACTCTCTGTGTTTCCTGGATTTGTGTGACTTTTTCTCTCATCAAATTAGGGAAGTTTTCCATCATTACTTTTTCAAATAGGTTTTCTATCCCTTGCTCTTCTTCTTCTCCTTCTGGTATTCCTATTATACGGATATTATTACGTTTCATGTTGTCTTGCATTTCTCTTAACCCCTCTTCATTCTTTCTGAGCCTCTTTTCCTTTTCTTGCTCTTTCTGGCTGCTTTTTTCTACTTTGTCCTCCAACTCACTGATTTGATCCTCTGCTTCATCAATTCTGCTTTTCATTCCTTCTACTGTGTTCTTCAGCTCAGAAATTGTATTCTTCATTTCCTCTTGGCCCTTTTTGATAGTTTCTATTTCGTTTTTCATGTTGATATAGTTTGCAGTGAGTTCATCGTAGCTTCCCTGTTGTTTCTGGTAGCTCATTGAGAGCTCATGGAGCTTCCTGACAACCATTTCTTTGAACTCCTTATCTGATAGTTGAGTTGCCTCTGTTTCATTTAGGCTTCTTTCTGGGGCTTCCTCCTTTTCTTTCATTTGGGGATTGTTTCTTTGTCTTCTCATTGTTTGTGAGACTCTTCTTGTAAACCTCAGCTTCTTAAATTGATCTGTTCTGGCTCCCTGGGTTTATGGTGTGAACTTCTGTGGTGGAATACCTGTGAGATTCAGTTATGTAGTCTCCTTCAGGTATCCTGGTGTTCACAGCTTCCACTGTCTCAGCTGTTGGAATACCCCCTTTTTTGGTCCAACTCTGGTTTTTTCACAGTTCTAGGATTTTTTTTTTTTTTTTGCCTCACTCATGGGTATTTAAAAAGAGAAAAGAATAAAGTGAAAAAAGAAGAGAAAAAAAAAGAGGAACGAAGGAGAGATAGAATTGGAAAGAAAGGAAGAAGGAATAAAGCCAGAAAGAAGTAAAGAGAAGCAAAAGGAATTGAGGGATAAAAATGGTAGAAGTAATAAAAAATATATAATCAAAGCAAAACAAAAAGAACCCCACAAAAATGAAAAACAAACCAAAACAAACAAACAAACAAAACACCCAACTAAACAGACAAAAAACAACTATCAAAACAAAACCCACAAAACAAAACAGCCAAAAACAAAAAAACAAAAACAAACAAACAAACAAACAAAATCTCTTGCTATTTTCAAACGGGCCAAACTGGATTTTCTGGACTTGCTGGCTGTAGCAGGCTGCGAGGCGACTCGTACCGCTTTTTTCCCTGTTCCTCACTCAGTCAGCTTTGTGCTACTGTCCTCAGTGCCAGCTGCTCACTATCCCCAGGGATAATGGCGCACTCTCCGTGCAGGGCCTTGGGTGTGATTTCTGAGCCTCCTGCAGAGGGCGCGCTTTCCCGAGTTTATGGGTTTCAGCTGGAATCTCTTAAAGATCCGTCCCTCCCCGAGCCTATTGCCGTGAGCTCTGGGTCTCCTACAGGGCGCAAGCGCCCACCCGAGACTATGGGCATGGGCTCCTCGAGTTTCCCAAGTTGCGCGCACTCACCCCAGGATCACAGATGTGAGCTCCGGGTCTTCCACAGAGTTCCCTTCTCTAGTTGCAGGGTCGCCTCTGGCCCCAGGGCCGCTTTCGACCCAGCTGCAGAGCCGTTTCAGGTCGCAGGGCCACCTCCGGTCAGTTGCAGAGCCCTCTCAGGACCCAGGGCCACCTTCGGTGGGTCGCAGAGCCAGCTCTGGTCACAGAGCCGCCTCCGGTCGCCAGGCCACCTCTGGTCGCTCGGCTGCCATGTCTAGTTTTCCAATGTCTGCTACAGATTTTGATCTCCTATTTGATCTCATATATACTGTGGTATTGTTGACTGTCTGCTCTGTTCCTCTGTAGATCAGTTAGGTTTTTCTCCCATGAGCAGGAGGAAGGGCAATCTGCGTCCTCCTACAATGCCACCATCTTGAAACCCCTGTCATTGTGTTTTTAAGCCACCAGAAGTTTTAGGCTGATTTGCTGCACAAATTTGCTGCACAAAGTTCACAAATTTAAGAGTTCTGTAGTAATTTCTTTAAAAAGAAAAACATCCAATTATTTTTAGAGGGGGGAAGGTAGGGAGAAAGATAGGAATAAAAACATTGATGTGAGAGAGAAACATTGATTGGTTGCCTCTTGTATGCACCCTGCCTGGGGACCAAACATACATCCCAGGCAGGTGCCCTGACCGGGAATCAAATTGATGACTTTTCACTTGATGGGATGAAGCCCAACCAATGAACTCAGCCACACTAGTCAGGGCTAGTTATTTCTAATTAGTTTACTTAAAATAATAAATTTTGAGCTAAAATATACTTGATACATAAATCAAACATGGGCAGCCTGACTCCCCCTTTCCTTTTTACTCCAGATAACTTAAATAATTTAGTTCTCATAAAGATATTACTCATTATAATTATTAAACCAATCTCTTTTTTAATATATTTTATTGATTGTGCTAACACAGTTGTCCCATTCCCCCCTTTATTTTCTTCTTCCTTGCACACCACCACCCACCCTCATTCCCCCCCATGCCCATAGGTCATATATATAAGTTCTTTGGCTTCTCCATTTCCTATACTGTTCTTAACTTCCCCGTCTATTTTCTACCTACAATTTATGCTACTTATTCCATGTACCTTTTCCACCTCTCTCCCCTCCCACTTCCCCACTGATAACCCTCCATGTGATCTCCATTTCTGTGATTTTGTTCCTGTTCTATTGTTTGCTTAGTTTGTTTTTGTTTTTGTTTTTAGGTTTGGTTGTTAATAGTTGTGAGCTTGTTGTCATTTTACTGTTCATATTTTTTGTCTTCTTTTTCTTAGATAAGTCCCTTTAACATCTCGTATAATAAGGGCTTGGTGATGATGAACATCTTTAACTTGACCTTATCTGGGAAGCACTTTATCTGCCTTTCCATTCTAAATGATAACTTTTCTGGATAGAGTAATCTCAGATGTAGGTCCTTGCCTTTCATGACTTAAAATACTTCTTTTCAGTTCCTTCTTACCTGCAAGGTTTCTTTTGAGAAATCAGCTGATAGTCTTAGGAGAACTCCTTTGTAGGTAACTGTCACCTTTGCTCTTGCTACTTTTAAGATTTTTTTCCTTATCTTTAATCTTGGATAATGCAACTATGATGTGCCTTAGTGTGTGCTTCCTTGGGTCTTTCTTTGGGACTCTCTGAGCTTCCTGGAATTCCTAGAAGTCTATTTCCTTTGCCAGAATGGGGAAGTTCTCCATTATTTTTTCAAGTAAGTTTTCAATTTCTTGCTCTTCCTCTTCTCTTTCTGGCAACCCTATGATTCGGATGTTGGAATATTTAAAGTTGTCCTGGAGGTTCTTAAGCCTCTCCACATAGTTTTGAATTCTTGTTTCTTCATTCTGTTCTGGTTGATTGTTTATTTCTTCCTTCTGTTGCAAACCATTGATTTGAGTCTCAGTTTCCTTCACGTCATTGTTGGTTCCCTGTACATTTTCTTTTATTTTGCTTTTCATAGCCTTCATTTTTTCCTCTATTTTGTGACTATACTCAACCAATTATGTGAGCATCCTGATTACCAGTGTTTTGAATTCTGCATCTGATAGGTTGTCTATCTTTTCATTGCTTAGTTGTATTTTTTTCTGGAGCCTTGATCTGTTCTTTTATTTTGGCCATTTTTGTCTCGGTATGCCTGTTACCTTGTAGTAAGTGGTAGAGTCTTAGGTGTTCACCAGAGCAGGGCAATCCATGTCACTGCATTGTGGTGCTGTATGTGGGAGAGGGGTCCCAGAGGGAACAATACCACTCGTTCAGCTCTCTGCCAGCTTTCAGTCACTCCCCTTGCTACCACAAGCAAATTGGGTCCTTCTGGAGCTGATTCCAGGTGGGTGGGTTTGTATACATTTCAGGATCCTGGGGGTCTCTCCAACAAACTCTCCTGTTAGACTGGGAGTTTCTCCTGCTGTCATAGCCCCCACAGATTTTTATAAGCAGAGGTTTTAAGGCTTTATGTCTCCATGCTGGAACCCTGGGTTGTGTGGGCTGTCTCATTCCCCCGTTGTTCCTCCCAGTTTATCTTCAAATGTTGGACTGCCCTCTCCACCAGCCACTGCCTTGCCTGAGTCCTTTCTGCTTGGCTGCCTACCTCTGCACCTCCTACTGGTCTGGATGAATGTTTCTTCTTTACCTACTTGGTTGTTGGACTTCCCTACAGTTCAATTTTCTGTCAGTTCTGTTGGTTTTTGTTTTTAAATTTGTTGTGGTCTTTCTTTTGGTTGTGCAAGGAGGCATGGTGTGTCTACCTATGCCTCCATCTTGGCTAGAAATCTAATTATGAAACCAATTTCTGCCACCACTATACTATACAATTCTTCATAATGATGTACTACTTGCAGATAATACACATTTTCATTGTAATGGAAGTTTTGTAGAAGTAATGTTCCCAGTGGTTGAATATATCACCATTGGACACCATAGGAATTCAAACAACAGCTTGATATGTCAACTGCTGGTTAGTTTACCCTGTCACTTGTTTAACGTATATACTTCTCTCAGAACCAGAATATATGTGGAGACTTTGAAATTGATTAAAAAGAAAACCTTGATTGCTTACTTTTAAATTCTTAAACACAATAAGTTTTAAATAATGGGTGAATGAATTGCTTGAGCAAATTCTCAATTGGCAATTTCCCCCCATCATTGTTAATCATCCAGTATTGGACTCAATTTGGAAAAAAAATATTACAAAAAGAAGGTTGTCAGTGCTACCTAAAATATGAGCTATTTGTTTTGAAATAACTGAAGCTTTGCTATAATTAAGTTGGCCATTTATTTTTTCATGAGATTATTATGCAAAGACAAACTGCAGGTGAAGAAAACTGGCCAACGAGTACATTTCTACAGCACAGAGATGTTTTTCACTAAGGAGAAGATAAGAGCTTTGTTTTTGTGCTTAAAATATAAATGACAATGAGTACCATTTAAGTAGAGGTGAAATGAGAAGCTTCTAGAATGATTTAGAGAGGAGACAACAGAATTCACACATGTTTATAGTTAGAAGTCAAAGTGTCATAGGAAGGAGACTTGGCCAGCAAAGTTCCATAGCTGCTTCTGCTAATTTTTTAAACATTTAAATATATATATTAGATTAGCAAATGTTAAAATTTAGACATACAGCCTTTGCTGTGAATTCCTAGAAATTTGGTTCTACCCTCATGCAGTTATCAATATCATTCATTAGATATAGTCAGCTCTCCGGAAAAATTTAAGAGTTGCATTTGCAAAAGTAAGTGCCTTGTATCAAAACCTAACTTATTTGAGTTAGCATGCACAGCAAGTATGAGAACTTAGAACTCATTCTCACAACTGATTAATCACATTCTCTCCCTGAAAATCCACTGAATTTTTATAATTCTTCTAGATTAAAGCTATTTAAATAATGGTACATTTACAGCTATAGAAATATTTATTACTTTAGACTTGAAAAAAAGGAAGAATTTGGAGAAGATAAAAGAGGGGTTAAGAAAATTGTGATGTCAGTGAAATGAACAAAATTTATGAGATATGGATTCCTCAAGGCTTGGCTAACCCTTCTAAAAATATCAGGGATGTTTTGGAAAATGACAGAACTCTGTTACGACTACACGTTAAGTGATTAAGTACCTAAAAATACTGTATTGGACTCCTCACCTAAGGAGATGGAACTCATGATCAAAATAAGATACGTATTTTTTACGTGTAAAAGAGGAAGATGAACAAGCTAATGTTTTCCATCTCTAGCCCAAAATTAGAGTCCTATTCTTAAGTCAATTTATCTAAACTGGAAACATTAATCATTTTTAAAAAAATAAGCCCTGGATTGAGCACGGGCCTGCGCATCAAAGGGTCATGGTTCGATTCCCAGTTGGGGCACATGCCTGGGTTGCAGGCCAGTTCCCGGCAGGGGACGCACAAGAGGCAACCACACATTGATGTTTCTCTCCCTCTCTCCTTCTCTTCCCCTCTAAAAATAAATTAAAATCTTTAAAAATAAGTAATTAATACCCTTAGGAATCCTGTATGATCCATGGTTATAATGGATTTCTAGTTATTGATTTAGTCTGAAGCCAGTGTCCAATAATCCTCTGAGATCTTGTGGCTTCCTTTTACTAGTGTGTAGTTTCCTAAACAAATATTTGCACATTCTTTTGGATAAAGCTACCGCCATACTCAGAGATATACTTGTGATTTTATTTTAAGATTCTTCATGAATTATGCCCATTCATACCTTAAATGGAGACTCAGTTATTAGATTTCAGGAAAGGCCATGGTCTTCTAAAATGATAACTCACTCAGATCAAGACTCTCTTCTAAGTCAAGGTAATTGTCCATTTTCCACATCAGGTAGGACCTTAGCAGGCTGTCTGCCTATTTAGCTTCTGGGAATGTCATACTTGTTAATTATCGACAAATCTCTTTTAAAAACCACATTTAGACAACCATGCTACTGCCTTGCCATGAGTCCTCTTTTTTTTTTTTTTTTTTTAAGATTTTATTCATTTGTTTTTAGAGAAGGGGAAGGAGAAAAAGAGGGAAAGAAACATCAATGTGTGGTTGCCTCTCGCACCCTGCCCCTCGGAGGCCTGGCCCACAACCCAGGTATGTACTCTGACTGGGAATTGAACAACCCAGTGGCCCTTTGGTTTGCAGGCCAGCACACAGTCTACTGAGCCACATCAGCCAGGGCCATATGGGCTCTTTTTACTATTATAACAAGCATGTTCAATTTGCCTTAGCTAGTTAAACATTAGGCAAAGTGTTCGCCATTTCAGAATTCCCCTATCTCCAAGAGAATTAGGGACCCTATTTTAATTAGAGTCTCCCAGCTCCCACCTACATGGTGATGCTTCCCTTTCCAATGTATATCTCAAGATCCCAAGGAAGGAAATGATCTGGACCCTCTAACAGAACATAATTGTTGGGCTCATGATGATTCAAGCCTGATAAACTTATTCCAGTCTTCTTATCTCTCAGAGTCCTTATATTTTATCTGGTACATTATACCAGAGAAATTTCTGTAATTTTAACTTTATTTAGGGTGGGCTACCATTGAATCATAGTTTTCATCAGAATTACATCATTTAATTCAGAATCTCTGATAAATATATCATGTATCATCAATAAATTCATCATGTATCATCAATAAAGTCATCCAGTTCTTTTTATGAGAAATCTAAAAATTCATTCCCATATTTATTACTAATTTTTGATTAATAAAATTTAGAAAACTCTGAAATTCCCTTGTGTATATGCCTTCTCCTTCTGGATTTAAATTTGTAATATGTCTTTCAGATCATGCTCATATTTCTCTCCAAAGAAAGTGCAATTCATACAAAAATAGAGTTTTTGTCCTATTTATTGCTGCATGAAGATGACATTTAATAAGTATTAGGTGAATAAAATATGAATGAGTATTTGAGTTCTGGATTTGAAAATGCGAATAAGAGGACTGACTCCTACAGGTATGGCTGTCTCAGGGAAAAAAACACTGCAACGTGTTAAAGCTTTATGAAACTTATATGCTGAATCTTCTGTGGGAAATTGTAGTTGACAACCAGAATGAATATAATATGGGTTTTCATATTACTCAATCATTATATTCCTTAGTTTTAATCCCAATGGCTTTTGTTCCCTATGAGAAGTAGATTAAGTAATAATTTTCTTAATAAAATATAGCATTATAAGTTTCTAAATGAATGCAATATTGACATTCAGAGAAATAAATATAAAAATTAGAATGAGCTATTCTTAAGCAAGAACCTTTCTGTTGAGAGTCTCCTCAAACACATTTTCTGATACATACTCTAATGTGATAAGTAACGTACAATGAACAAGTTCTTTGTGTTATATAGTAAAAAGGATCCTTTTAGTTCTTTCTGCTGCCCTGCAAGACACTGCAATTTTCCCCAAAGCTAAGATCTATTGAAAGTAAATCTTGACCTCATTTAGTCAATTGCTACGTATTTTAAATTGGAACTTCTTAGTTGAAAGAAGTTGCTAATTTTCTACTTTTCCTCATGGAGTCTTTACTAAATTTACACTCAACTATGGAGAATAATGCTTTCACTGGCCCCTTTTCTACAAAACAAAAAGCCTACATTTTTGAGCTGGGCAAAGACTAAACAACAAATAAGACTTGAATCAGTGTCATACCTTTGCTTGGAAGGTAACCTGGGCTTGTCCTATCTGTTTAGTATGAC
The DNA here is from genome assembly GCA_039655065.1 of Glossophaga mutica. NCBI lineage: Eukaryota > Metazoa > Chordata > Mammalia > Chiroptera > Phyllostomidae > Glossophaga > Glossophaga mutica. The sequence continues at coordinate 86,214,123 of CM077304.1, forward strand.
AGGGGAATTCACCTTTAATTTTACTTCATCTGAAATCAAACCAGACCAAACCAAAACAAAACAGAAAAACCCTGGTTTCCTAGACTACCATTCTTTTCTTACATCAATTAAATATGAGAACTTCTATTGTAAATGAAGTAGTTTTTCCCCCTGAAGCCTCTCTTTGGAAACTTCCTTATTTAGAAGATGATGAATAGTATCTTCAAAAGCACCATTCTCCATGAAATTCCTTTTTCAGTCTGGAAGATCATCCCTGTGATTTCTCTTTGGCTAACTTGCTTCTAATTACATTCGAATTTGCTTTTTGTCTTATCTTCAGAATTAAATTTAGCATTAATTTGATGTGCTCCAGCAAGCCATACAGTTTTATTTCTTTTCCAATCTGGATTTTTTAACAGAGAGAAGTTTTAAGAGTCCATATTTCTCCCTACCTTCATCCTCATCAATGAACAGTTTGAATCTGGCAGAATATATAAAACAGAATAGTGTATGAACATTTAGAAAATTGACCCACATTAGTTAAAAGTTTAACCACTGAAAGTTGGTAGCAAAATAAAACTACTTCCCTTTCACTGCCTGACTTATTTCACTTAGCATGATGCTCTCAAGTTCCATCCATGCTGTTGCAAATAGTAGGAGCTCCTTCTTTCTTCTGCTGCATAGAATTCCGTTGTGTAAATGTACCACAGTTTTTTTTTTTAAATACCATATGATCTCACCTTTAACAGAAACCTAATCAACAAAACAAACAAACAAGCATAATATAATCAAAGACAGTGAAATTGAGAACAGTCTGACAGTGACCAGAGGGGGGAGGGGAGGGAATTTCAGGGGAAAAGGGGAACGGTTTAGAGCAACAAGTATAAAGGACACATGGACAAAAACTATGGGGGGTGGAATGGGAGGAAGATGGGGAGGGCTGAGGTGGTGGGCTGGGGGGGAGTAAAAGACAGAAAACTGTACAGGATCAACAATTAAAAAAATACTGATTAAATAAATAAATAAATAAATAAATAAATAATATTTTAAAAAAACTACTTCTCAAAACTGATGACACCTGATACAAAGGAAAAGACAATTTTTAACATTCAAAATAAGTAGTTAATTTGGGGTAATTAGTGCAAATTAACTCAAGCTTTTTTTTCTTTGAGATGAAAGGCAACATTTTAGTTATCTATTGCTGTGTAAGAGAGGATGCAAATTTAGCAGCATAAAATGGCACTTAGTCCATATGTAGGTCAGAAGTTTGACATAATATAGCTAGTTCTCTTTTCAGAGTGTCCCAAAGCTAATATCACAATGTTACAGAGTTGATATTTTGTGCAGAGGCTCTGGAGGGGAACTTCACCTCCAAACTAACTCTTGGCAGAATTCAGTTTCTTTCACTTGTACAACTGATGTCCATGTTTCCCTGCTGCTTGTCATCCAAGAGTCACTCTCAACTCAGAGACCTCCCACGTGCTTTACTTGCTATTCCTTCCTTCTTTCTTCAGTCAGCAACTAGCTGCATCCTTCTCATACTTTGAATTTCTGACTTTCTCCGTCTCTGTCTTTGGTACCCAGATTTAAAAGGCTAATTGATCAGATAAGTCCACCTGAGTAATCTCCCTGTCTTGTGACTAACTGATTTGGGAACTTAATTATATCTGCAAAAGCTTTTTGACATTTAATGCGACATTACTATGGGAATGATAATAATATTATCTGCTAAAAACCACAGGTTCTACCCCCACATACAAGGGGATTATACAAGATTGGGGGTCATTGGGCATCCTCTTAGAATTCTGCTTACCACAAAAGGCAATGCATACATTTGATAAAGCCTGCTGAAAGTTATCTGTTTTTACTTCTTTTTTAGAAAATGTCAAAGTGATTATTTAATATAAAGCATTACTGAATAATATAAAAATTTATTATATATGGCTATAAAATACTAAAGTGAAATTTTAGTTTTACTCATAAAATTATTCAGAAATGTATTGTCACAATGGCTCTCAAACATCAACTTATTTTTAAAATTTTTTTAAATAAAATATTTCAATTTATTTAAATCATACTAGTTTCAGCAGTCTCGTATAGAAACAAAGAATTTGACAGCTAAGTAACTAATGAATGCAATAGGATTTCAGCACCTTGTCATCTGCTGCCATCTCTGCTACCACCTCTGCTCACCAGGTAATTAGCTTTTTGAAGATGGGTCAAAGGTCCTAAAATGGTGATGGAACTTGAATGCAAAATGACACCATCTTGGCTCAATTTTAAATATTCTAGAAAAAAGTAAATTGCCAGAAGTAGCCAGCAGTTCCAAGCAATCAATTTGAAGAAGAAAGAAATGTGCATTAGTGCAATCACGTTAATAAAGTTGCAGAAATGCATTGCTCTAGCTTTATAAGATTCATTTGCAAGAATATGAAATAATATACAGGCAAATTAGAAATGCCTCTATATAAATTTCTAATTTTACTTAATAAAAATTATCTTGCCACCAACATTATTTATTAATTTTTTATTTGAACAATTTAGTTAGAAGGTATTTCAGTCCTTTCAAATCATATTTTTATGTGACTAGTTTGAACTCTCTCTCCTGTTTTCAAATTTACTTGAATTACTCTGTCATGAGAATCTAATACCAAGCCGAAATTTCTCATTTGGCTAAAATAACATAGACATCACTACAGGCAAGTGCCACTGCAGAAATGAACTGGAATAAATAATATTCTTTATATATTCTCTTACATTTCTTAGAATGTGCCTGTAGAATTGCTAATGCAAGAATTTTTATCTTACAAATTTTTAGGCACTTACAAAGTAGCAAAATATGTTTATAAATATTCTTCTGAATTTAAAAACATTTTATTTTTGGCATTACAAATTGGGTTCTTTCCTCATTGAACTCCTAGGAAATTGCTCAATAGCCTGGGGTTGTTGGTACTTATTTCTTAGTCCCAGAGCTGTAATAATAGCTGCACCTGACTACTGTTATGTCCAAGAGACTGCTCAAAACTTTCTTCCCGAAGACTATAAAGATATTTTATATTCTGATGAAATGGGTGAAAAACGGAGATCAGCAACATGTGGCAATTTGCCTGAAGTAACTTTTTATGCTGCTCAATCACAACTCATTGTCCATTTGTGCCATATTATTTTCTTCTTTAAAAATTATTTTGGGTTTATTTTATAGTCACCAACTCACTAGGTACAGTGTATTGTAGATCTTAGAACAGGGAACTTTCTTTTTCTTTCATAGTAATCAATGTATGAGAATTACTTCTTGAAATAGTATTAGAGCACTCTGCAAAAAGAGAATAGTAAACATGGTGAATTTGAGAAGAGGTGAGAACAATCTGTGGAAATTGTGAAGAGCCCTATAAAGAAACCAAGTTGTGCTTGGGGTTTCTCTGGGAGCAAGGAGACATTAATGAGGATGCAGATAATGAATATACCTCTTACTGGTGAAGCGTTTATTAAAGTAATATCATGGTGGAAATGCTGCAAAGTAGAGCTGTTAAACCCAGGAAGGTAAATAGTTGAAGGAAACTTGAGATTTGGAAATCTAAAATAGTTTGATCCTAGAATAAATTGTTTAAAATAGCCTTCAATAAACTAAAAGGAGTAAGTTTGTCAAATACATATCAAATAAATGTGTGAGTAAAAGGTATGTTCTTATGGTGAGTTACTACTTTGCTACAGCTTCTTTGACAGCACTGATTAGTTGAATATTAAAACCATTAAGAGTGTTAGGATACCATTATTTGCACAAGCCATCTTTACATTATTAAAAAGTCTCCTTTCATTAAGAATACTTATATCTTTTTAAAAAGACTTGTGTATGAATTTTACGTCTTTTAAATTCTTATATTTTAAATGTAGTTTTGGCTAAATTAGCTAGCTTATCTATAATACATATACGTTTATAAATTTAATAGGACTGTGTTATTGATTTCATCTGTCTTTGTAATTAAGTACTGGCATTTCAACATGGTAATGACCCATGTTGAATTAGTGTTTTAAAATCTTTTAAATTAGTGTTTCAGGTGTCTTCAGATATATTCCCAGAAACAGAATGGCTGAGTCCTAGGGCAGATCCATTTTTAATTGTTTGAGGAAACTCCATACTGTTTTCCACAGTGGCTGCACCAATCTGTATTCCCACTGACAGTGCACTAGGGTGAAATAAGTCAGTCAGAGAAAGACAAATACCATATGATCTCACTTATATGTGGAATCTAATAAATAAAATAAACAAACAAAATAAAAACTGATTCATAGACAAAGAAACAGATGGGCAGTTGTCAGAAGGACACAGTGTTGAGGGGCTGGGTGAAAAAGATGAAGGGATTAAGCAAAAAATAAAATTTCATAGACACAGACAACAGAGACAAAGGGAGGTGAAAGGAGGTAAAGGGGAGAGAAATGTTGACAGAAAGAGACTTGACTTTGAATGTTGGACACACAATAGGCAGATGCAGTATTATAGAACTATACTCTTGAAATCTATATAGTTTTATTAACTAATATCACTCTGATAAATTTAATAAAAATTGAATAATGTAATAAAGATGAGAAAACTTTAAAAAAAAGAGCAAGTCTGGATCACAAAGCCCACATTTTTCCTAATATTCCAAGCCAGTCGCTACCTAAACAAGCCAACTAAACAACAAAGCTTTTTCTTATTTGTAAATGAAATGAGTGAATGAGTTCAAGGTCTTTCACTTTTCTACTTACGTGCCATTAAAGTTCAAACTATAAGTGAAAGCTAGTCATGGGGCCCAGGGAGGGGGGTCACTGAACAAATTTGCCTGCTACCAACAGATGTTTTCTTGAAGTCTTTTATTTAAGTTAAAAATTCTTGAAAGCTTTGCCAAAACATAAAAATAAAAAATGAAATTATAAGTACCACTAATACTTTTGGATATTATTGAAGTTATAGGAGTCTGAGAAGAATTTTAAAATATATATTATGCAGTCATCTTTTAATGTTTAATCATGCAGTTATTTAGTGAAATAACCAAACTGCAGGATTTAGTTTTATCTTATAAATTTTCTTTCTTTTGTTTTAGATTTTTATTTATTTATTTTTAGAGAGAGGGAAAGGGAAGAAGAAAGAGAGGGAGAGAAACATCAATGTGTGGTTGCCTCTCCTGTGCCCCCTACTGGGGACCTGGACTGCAACCCAGGCATGTGCCCTGACCCTCAATCAAACTGGTAACTGTGGTTTGCAGGCCCATGCTCAATCCACTGAGCTACACCAGACAGAGCGATCTTACAAATTTTCATTAAGTCCTTTATAATGGGCATTTCATTATCTATTCACTGACATTTGCTTAGAAGAAAGTACAGTACTAGTACTGTAGACTCCAAAAAATATTTCTTGAGTCATTCATTTTTATTGACCACTAAGAAAATTTATTTTTGACATATTTTGTATTAATGAAAAACCAACCTCATTAGAAAAAAAAAAGTATTATATGTAAAATTGTAAAAATAAAACCTTCTCTTGTCCCAGCAATTCCATTGCTGGGACTAACCCTTAAAAATCCTGAAACACCAATGCAAAAGAACCTATGCACCCCTATGTTCACAGCAGCACAATTTACAATAGCCAAGTGTTTGAAGCAACCTAGGTGCCCATCAGTAAATGAATGGATCAAAAAACTGTGGTACATTTACACAATGGAATTCTATGCAACAGAAAGAAAGAAGGAGCTACTACCCTTCACAATGGCATGGAGGAACTGGAGAGCATTATGCTAAGTGAAATGAGCCAGGAAGTGAAAGACAAATACCATATGATCTCATCTATAAGTGGAACCTAATCAACAAAACAAACAAGCAAGCAAAATATAACCAGAGACATTGAAATAAAGAACAAGTTGACAGTAACCAGAGGGGAGGGGGGAGGGGGTGATAGGGGTAGGGAATGGGGAAGGGGTCAAGGAACATGTATAAAGGACACATGGGTAGAGCCAAACAGGGGTAGGATTGAGGGTGGTATGTGGGGATGGCTGGGGTCGGGGGGAATGGAGACAACTATACTTGAACAATAAAGAAAAAGAAAAAATCTTCTGCCTGTGTTCACAGATACGATTGTGAAAATAACAACTTAGAATATTTATTCTCTTCTCATCTAACTATATCTTTTATCACAATGACTGAGAACTCAATAAGAATTAAATAAGCAGCACACCAGGACTTTTTAACAACAGTGCTTTATGTCTCTTTATTGCTTAAAATTCTTAAATTTTTATTGACTTGCCATTGTCATGTATAAGTGTCAAAATCCCTGCTGTATCAACCACAGTGGCTTGATCATGTAGGCTGGTCAAACTCTAGCTCACTTCACATCTATGCCTTGCTAGCTGCCTTCTACCCTGGTGCGTTACCGGATTATTATGCAAGGTAATTGGACACCAGAAAAAAATCAAATCTATGCCCATCCCACTTCATACTTCCCAAATGAGAAAAGACTGGTTTGGATAAATATATCCATAATTTTGCAATCAGAGAATCTAGAAAGAATCTATTTTAATTTCAGCATTCAGGCATATCTTGTGTCATCTAAAATAAAATATTTTGAATTTTCTTCTAAAAGTCTTCATCTAGCCCTACCCCACTGATTTCACATGTTTTTCTCTGTTCTTGAAATCTATCTTCTGGATCATTCCATCATATCTTACCCTACTAGGTTATTTTTTATTTTACCCTTTGCCTGGCTGACTGTAATTCATTTACCAACACACAGCTGCTGGCATTATCTCTGTCAGGAAGACTTTCTTAATATCATCCTTTTGGGCTTGGTGTTTTTTCTTCACGTTTTCATGTGAGCATCATAGACATACATCTGTATTACATGTACTCCCTCCACATAAACATTTATTTGTGTGCCTCTCTCCTTGTTAAATATGAGCTAGTTCATTAAATAAAAGAATAAATGAATGAGTGAAATAGTAGAAACATGTTTATTTCAACTTTTTACACAATCTGAATTCTTAAAAAGTATTTCTCAAATATTTATATGTATATATTATATATTGTTTATACAATAAAGTGCTAGCTGCTGAATCAAATAGAATAAATTACATTACCCATCTAGTAGAAGGCTATTAATTAATCTTTTTTAAAGTGCCATTGATGAGGCCAAAATTGCCAAAAGGAAGAGTGGTATTGAACAATAAGCAGTTTTTACTTAATTGGCATTTAAGGCATTTTCAAAGGAGGCTTGGTCAGAGAGATATATAGTAGCCTTATGCTGAGCACTATTTAATTATTTCTGTCCTCATCTGTCACATTGTCACTCTCCTGTCTCATTTTCAGTGCCCCCAAAGCAATTCAGTTGATGGATTATGGAAAATAAATCTAGTGTGGAAATACTGATAATTTGCTCAAGGTAAAAAAAAAAAAAAAACATGCAAGAGTAATTTGCAACTACTAAATTGCTAGATGCAGTGCTTTGGCTTGCTGCTTTGTAAAAGGTGGGAGGGGGACCAGACAAGAGTCACAACTCTTTAGAGAAATATGCAAATAAAAAGTGTACCACCTTTCTAAATCTTTTTAAACCATCAGTTAATCTCAAAGATGACCTAGTTTTGAGAACATTGAATATGCTTTGCTACCTAATCACATTATCTTACTTCTCTAAACTTTGAAGTTGGAAAGATTTTATATATATGAAAACTTCGAAGTAGGAAATATATATATATGTATGTATATATGTATATATATATGTATATATATATGAAAAATTTATAAAGCACAGCTGCCTGTCACATTTCCAATCTTCTCAGAGAAACAAGTAATTTGTAGCATGATGAGATCAGATCTTCCTCCATGGCATGCTAATGGTTGTGTTTTAAACTCAGTTAGTAGAACTCATGTAATAGCCCAGACCGATGACATTAATGTCAGATATTTGAACAAATGTAGTTAATGTGAAAGCAAAAAAGGAAAGATGATCTCATTTTGGAAACAATAAAAATGATGCTATTTTGTAAGGAACTGAGACCATGATGGTTTAATGTTTCATTTACGGGGAATATAGCTCAGAATTGTTATAAAGTGGGTGTTTACTGAGAAAAGATTATCACATGATTATCTTGTTCCTACCTTAACATCAGAAGTGCTTATTGAAGGCCTACTATGTTCACGGTATTAAGCAAAAACTATAAAAAGACTACAAAGATAAGGAAAAATATCTTGTCTACAAGTATTGGTAAACAGGGAATACAAAACATATACATATATCTTATTTAACATATATGTGTGTTAAATATAAATATATGCATTTTTAAATAGGTAATCTGATGGTAAATGGCTTAGTTCAGTTTCCCTAGAAGCAGAGCTAATATATATATATTTTTTCAAGTAACTTGTTGGTGACCTCTCTCAAATGAAAGAAGGTGAGGGAATCAGGGTAGAGCAGGGGTTGGGGAGAGAATGCAAGTATATAGTCTCAGATGGAGACTAGTTTCGGTTTGACCACAAGGTCAAGTTTGGGAAAAAGATTGCCTGACAGAATTGTTCCACCTTTGGGAAAAGGGGGCCGATATTTTGTACCCCATGCCGGTCAGTCATTGACCAAACTGTGCCGCCAGGGATGTAGGGGTGGGCAGGAGTACCTTGTAGCTCCCATTCGGCTGAAGGAAAATCTCTAGCAGAGGGTAGAGCTGTGAGTTGTCATCAGTCAACACAACAGGAAGGAATGGGTGCATGGTTGTTAAGGGGGCATCAGAGTAGGGCATCCACTGCATCAACTATAGTTCACCACTTCCACCACTCAGATTCACTTGCTTTTCACATTAAGATCACTCCATTCAGGTGCAGCTTCTCTGAGCTATTTGTTGGCTACAATTTCTGGGGAAACTTTAAAGAGGAGACTTACTGGGACAAACTCCAAACTGCATTGTTACAGTGGGTCTGTAGACCATAACTGATATAGCTGCTGTCCCTCCTCCATCACCCCTTCTAGATTGTCCTCCTCCTCTTCAAACATTTCTCTTGGTAGGGATACTTTGCCTTATAGGTCTACTTAGATCCTTAGCTCTGAGAAACCTGAGCTCCTATTATCATGCTCCCAAAATATTGTTGTGTTTGTACACTTGGAATTATAACTGGGTCACAATGTATCATGAGCCCACCTGTGAATCACTGAAGGGCTATGCACATGTATCTTTGTCCTCTTTATGAAGCAGCACTCTTATTTCCCCATAGCGATCATGGTGAATTACCCTTGCAACAAGGCAACTCTTTTCTTGACTTCCTGGTCTGCTGACACAAAGATCCCAAAGTAACCAGGTAAAAGTCAAAATTTTGATTTACTGTGACTCTTACTATGTCAACTGGCAGAACCCTATTTTCTGTAGGAGCCAGAAATTCTAGACCTACATTGCTTAAATGAACAGAGAGCAGTGATAGTGAATGCTAGAATTCCCTTACTTCCCAGACCTATAGAGTTTATCTATTAATGACATAGCACTGTATAGTAGTTACTGGGTAAGGTGTACACTGCTCTCTAAAGGACAGAGTCCCATCTTAGCACTACATCCTCTACAGACTGAAGCTTTCTCTGATCCTTCAGGAGGTTATTTCATCTCTCTATCAGGCCAGCCGCTTTTGCTTCTAGACACTACATTCAACATGTGGTAAGATAAATGGATCCTATATTTCTATGTCCACTGCTACTCTTAACCAATGTCATTCAGGATTCCTTGCCAATGGATCACTCACACTGAGCCATTTGACAGTGGTACTGTCTAAAGTACTGCAAGCAAGTGAGGCAAAACTGTATATAGATTATGCGTCAATCCCCTGAGGGAGCTTCCCCCTCCAAAGATGTCTGTGTGCTAATCTCCCTAACCTGTTGCGAGGATTAATTTTGTGTGTCAACTTTGACCATGGGGTGCTCAGATTACACATTTTTTTTCTGAATGTTTCTGTGAGGATGTTTCTGAAAGAGAAATATACCCTGTCCATAAAGCCTATCAGAAGCACTTTGCTTTCAGCTGGCAAAGCCAGTAATACACGTGCCTTCACTCCCCTGTGACTTATTTCAACTCTCCAACCCTATGCCATAATTTAGTTTACAGGTCTTGATCCCCTTTCCTTCTACAATGTATCACACTGGTCTGTTACCTTGATGACATTATGCTGATTGGACATAGTAAGCAAAAACTAGCAACTACTCTAGATTTATTGTCCAGACACTTGTGTATCAGAGAGGGAAAATAAATCTAACTAAAATTCAGGGGCTTTCTACCTCGATGAAATTTCTAGGGGTCTATATTGTGGAGTGTGTTGACATATCCCTTCTAAGTTGTAGAATAAGTTGTTGTCATTGGCCCTTCCTATAACCAAGAAAGGGGCACAATGCCTATGGGCCCTCTTTGGATTTTTTAGTAAACATGTTTCCCATATACATGTACTACTTTGGTCCATTTACCAAAGTGACCCAAAAGCTGATAGTCATGGGTGGAGCCCAGAATAAGACAAAGCTCTGCAACAGGCCCATGTTGCTGTACAAGCTACTTTGCAACTTGGACCATGTGATCCGTCAGCTCCAAAGGTACTGGAGGTGTCCGTGGCACATAGGGATGCTGTTTGGAGCCTTTGGCAGGCCCCTACACGTGAATCATGGTACAAACCTTTAGGATTCTGCAGCAAGTCATTGGTATTGTTTATGGATAACTCCTTTCTTTTTGAGAAACAGATCTTGGCCTGCTACTGTATCTTGGTAGTGGCTGGATGAGTAACCATGTGCCACCAAGTTATCATACAGCCTGAGCTGCCCATCTTTAAGTTGGTATTATCTGACATGCCAAGCCATAAAGTTGGGCATGCATGGAAACACTCTATCATCAAATGGAAGTGGTATATATGTGATAGAGCCTGAGCAGGCCCTGAAGGCACAGGTAAGTTATATGATGATGTGGCCCAAATGCACATGATCCCCACTCCTGCTACACTACCTTCTCTCTCTCAGCCTGCACTTATGGCTTCATGGGGAGTGCTCTGCAATCATTTGGCAGAGGGAGACAATTCGCAGACATAGTTTACAGATGGCTGAGCACAATGCAAAGACATACCAGGAAGTAGAGAGCTGCAGCAATACAGTCCTTCTTATAGGCATCACTGATGGACAGTGAAGAGGGGAAATTCTCCCAGTGGGCAGAACTCTGCATAGTGCACCTGGATGTTCATCTTACCTGAAAGGAGAAATGGGCAGACATATGGTTGTATACTGATATGTGGGCTATGGCCAAAAGTTTAACTGAGTGATCAGAGACTTAGGAGGAATATAATTAGAAAATTGATGACAAAGAAATTTAGGGATGTATGTGGATAGATTTCTCTGTGCAGGCAAAAAAAATGATGATAACCCTGGCTGGTGTACCTTAGTGGACTGAGTGCCAGCCTGTGACCAAAGGGTTGCTGGTTCGATTCCCAGTCAGGGCACATGCCTGGGTTGCAGGCCAGGTCCCCAGTAGGTATCACACGAGAGGCAATCACACATTGATGTTTCTTCCCCTCACTTTCTCCTTCCTTTACCTTCTCTCTAAAAATAAATAAATGAATAAAATGTTTTTTTAATTTTGAAAATGAGAATAAATTGTGTCTCATATGAAATACTCCCCAAAGGGGGACCTCAGCAGAGGAAAATCTTAATAATAAAGTAGATAGAATGACCTGTTTTGAGGCTACCAGTCAGCCTCTTTCCCCAGCCACTATGTTATTACCCAATGGGCTCATGACCAAAATGGCCACAGTGTCAAAATAAAGGTTATGCATGGACCAAACAACATGGACTTTCACTCACCAAGACCTATCTGGATAGATCACTCCTGACTTTGAATTTCCAATCTGCCTGCAACACATATCTGAACACCTGATGTGGCACCATTCCATGGAATGATCTGCCAGATACCTAGTGGCAGACTGATTACACTGGACGACTTCCATCATGGAAGTGGCAGTGTTTTGTTCTTACTGGAACAGATACTCTGGATACAAATTTGTGTTCCCTGTATGCAATACCTCTGCCAAAACTACCACTCCTGCACTTATAGAACACCAGTCCACTGACATGGCATTCCACACAGTATTGCTTCTGAGCAAAGAACTCACTTCACAGAAAGAGAAGTACAATCAAAGGGCTCATGCTCATGGAATTCACTGGCTTTACCAGATTCCCCACCATCCTCAAGGAGTTAGCTTGACAACATGGAGGGATGGCCATTTGAAGATTCAATGACAGTGCCAGCTTGGTGGCAATACATTGCAGGGCTGGGGCAAGGTCCTCCAGAGACTCTGAATCAGTGTCCAATATAAGATGCTATTTCTCCAAAAGCCAGTATCCACAGTTCCATGAAGGAAGGGTGAATTTAGAAGTAGTACTACTCGTTAATACCCTTACTGACCCACTAGAAAAAACTATGCCTCCTGTTCCCAGCATTTTATGCTCTACTGGCGTAGAGTCAGTTCCAAAGGGAGAATGCTTCTGCCAGAAGACATGGCAATGATTCAATTGAATTCAAATTTGAGATACTACCCAACCACTCTGGGCTACATATGCCTCTAAATCAGCAGGTAAAGAAGGGAGTTACAGTGTTGAGTGCCGGTCAAGATGATTAATTCTGACTGCTTAGGAAAATCTGGGCTACTACTTCACAATGAAGGTAAGAAAGAATAAGTCTAGAATACAGGAGATCTCTTAGGGTGTGTCTTTGTATTAGCCTTTGTATTAACAAGTCCTGTGATTAAAGTCAGTGAACACAACAGTAACTCAATCCAGGTAGGATGACTAATGGTGCAGATCCTTCAGGAATGACAGTTTAGGTCACCCCACCAGGTAAAAAAAATCACGACCAGCTAAGGTGCTGGCTGAAGGCAAAGGAAATGCAGAACAGGTAGTGAAAGAAGGTATTTATAAAAACGAACACATGATCAGTTACAGAAATGAGAACTATAAATGTAATAGTATTTCCTCCTTATTTTGCTATAAGTGTGTGTGTGCATTTGTGTGTTTACATATATATGTGTATATATACATAAATTTGTTTTCTCTCTTATTCCTTTATTGTATAACATAAGATATAATTTTTAAATTTTTAGTTTTACATTACAATTTTTAATATCTGACATATCAAAGAGAAATGTCATTCAAGGATTTTTAAAATTTCCTTGTGAGGAAGAAGTTAGTATGATTTTGTTTTTAACAGCACAGTTGTATTAAGTTAGATGGAATTATGACCTTGCTATTGTGTTGGAGATTAAGTATGATTTAAGGAGATGTGTTTGAGTGTCATTTGAAAAAGAGGGGGCTTATAATAGTGAATTTTATGTGTATCAATTTGAATTTTATGTATCAATTTGACTGGCTAGCCATGGGGTTTATAAATTAAATATTTCTGGGTATGTTTGTTAAGGTGTTTCTGGATATAATTAGATTTGAATTAGTAGACTCAGTAAAATAGATTGCTCTCACCAATGTTGGTGGGCATCACCCAATGCTTTGAAGTCTTGAACAGTACAAAAGGCCAAGAAAGGAGGAATTCATCCTTTTTCCTGCCTCATTGCTTGAGCTGGGGCATCTCATTTTATTTTTTCTGCTCTCAGACTGGGATTACACTAGTTCTTAGGCTTCAGACTCAGACTCACTTATACCACTGGCTTAACTGGGTTTTCAACCTGCAGATTACAAATCACAGAACTTCTCAGTCTCCCTAAACCTGTGAGCTAGTTACTAATATACATATAAGTATAATACATGCATAATAATAATTATTGTCATTATTTCCTACTGTTTTTTCTTCTCTGGACAACCCTAACTAATACATCTGTGAATATTATTTTACATAGCAAAAGGGAGTTTACAGATGTGAACGAATCAATCATTTTACAATAGGGACATTATCCTGGATTATCTAGATTGGCGCAGTGTACTATAAGATCCTGAAAAGGTGAACAAAGAAGGCAGAAGAGTAGGAGATGTGATGATGGAAATAGATATCAGAGTTATCGCACCTTTTAAAGATGAAGGGGCCAGAAGACAAGGGATTCAGGCATCTCTAGAAGCTAGAAAAAGACAAGAAAGTGCTTTCTCTTTTAGAGCTTTAGGAAGAAACACAGTCCTCTGTTATCTTATGTAACTTTAGCCCAGTAAGATCCATTTTTAATTTCTAACCTCTAGACTACAAGACAATAAATTTGCACTGCTTTAAGGCTCTGGTATTTGGATAATTTGGTACAGAAACAAGAATGTTGTAATTTGTAGAATAAAAGGGGTCTGATATAATCTAGGTGTACACATAAGGTTGGCTGCTTTTCTTTCCTCCTCCGCTGCGGGTCATGGCTCCTAAAGCCATAGTTGTGCTCTAAGGGAGTGGTGTCATGCACCAATTTGTGACATAAATTTCTGGGTCACCTCTTTGTACAGATTACTGTCATTTCTGGCCTGTTCATTTCTAATACCAGATGTATAATATCCATTTTATGATAAATTGCTTCTCAGTTTGCCTTACCTGACAGCTTGGTGTGTCTCACAGTAACCAGAACACAGAGGTTACTTGATTTTCCAATGTCGGGCATCCAGATTCTATCATGGCCCTGTAGCTCCTGTCAGGAGCTATTTTTAAATGATGTATAAGTTCTCCGCTCCAGATGGTATGGCCTAGTTCCATAAGGTAAGAGTGTCATGATTGTTCTATTGGTCATTCCAGGGGCTCCATTTGGAATCTTTCTCTATCTTAAAAACATCCAGTACCATGGTACATCCTGGTCATAGGCTTCAAGTGGCATGGTGGCTGGCAAATGTACCATGGCTTCTCTTGTTCTGACCATGCTTGAAATGAGCAGTCTAGCATGTAACCCTATAAATGTGTCACAGAAGTACTTCAAAGCTGGAACTATGCTATCTACATGGATGTCAATATCAAAGGGCAAACATTTGAAAAAACATAGAATATTAGCATAACCTCAAAGTATCTCCCCCAGGATATTTACCATTTATTAAAAGAAATATAGTAATTCTATAGTGCAGTTCAACTGACACCACTATATCAAGTGATCAAAATTAATATACTAGTAATAAGACTTATTGAAATCTTGCACTGCCTGACATGCACTGAGATGGATATAACATTTTGTGGTATTCTTGCCAAAAATTATTATGAGAAAACATCAGACAAATTCAAATATTTTACAAAATAACTGCCCAGTGCTCATTAGAAATGTCAGCTCATGAAAGAGGAAGAGAGACTTAGGACAAATCAGACTAGAAGAGATAAATGTGACACAATAACTAAATATAGTATAAAATCCTGAATTAGATCTTGGAAGGGTGAAAGAAACATTAGGAAAAAATTGGAGAAATTCAAGTAAGGCTTATAGTTTAATGAATAGTATTCTACCTACGGCATTATCCTTGTTTTTGATAACTGTACAGTGGTTATGTAAATTATCATCGGAGGAACAAGACTATATAGGACAGGGGTGTCAAATTCATTTTCACCTGGGGCCATGTCAGCCTCGCGATAGCCTTCAAGGGGCCGAATGCAATTTTAGGACTGTATAGATGTAACTACTCCTTAACTAGGGGCAAGAGCTCAGCACCTCCGCTGGGTAGAAACAAGGTAGAGGGCCAGATTTGGCCCACAGGCCTTGTGTTCACACCTATGCTATGGGGTGTATGCGAATTCTCTGTAGTGTTACTATAATTCTTGTAACATTTATTGTAAATCTAAAAATATTTCAAAATAAAAAGTAAAAAAACATAAAATGTAACAAAATTAAATATTCCATATTTTATTCAGATTGGATAAAAGAACAAAACTCAAATATATGCTACTTACTAGAAACACATTTTAAACATAACATACAGAAAGGTTGAAATTAAAATGATGTAATAATAATAAAAAAGAAAGTGCCTGGCTGCTGTGGCTCAGTTGGTTGCAGTATTGTCTTGTAACCAAAAGGTTGCAGGTTTGATTCCCAATCAGGGCACATACCTGGGTTGTGGGTTCTGTCTCCAGTCTAGGCACCTGAAATTCTTGGTCTGTGCATGTGCAGGAGACAATTAATCGATGTTTCTCTCTTACATTGCTGTTTTTATCTCTCCCTTCCTCTCTCTAAGAAAAAATTGCAATGAAAAAATGTCCTCAGGTAAGGATAAAATTAAAAAGAAAAAAAAACAGAAAGTGCAACTAAGTTAATATTAGACAAAAATATGACAAGAAATATTAGCAGAGATAAAAATGGATATTTCATAATGATAAAAGGATAAATTAGCTAAGAAGCCACAAAAATTTTAAACATGTATGCACCTGAAAAAAGAGCTCAACATATATGGAGCAAAAATTGACAAAAGTAAGAGAATAGTAGAAAATTCACAGTCATAGCTGGAGATTTTAATAAACCTCCATAAGTAAGTCTTAGAAAAAGTGGAACAAAATATCAGCATAAAATATTTTCAAAATGGATCTAGTTGACATTTTTAGAACATAACGTTCAATAACTGAAGAATGTATGCTTGAAGATAGTGAATTAGGGAAAAAATCCTAAAATGGGGAAAATCTTTTACATCAAGATAAAGAATTTGTATTTAATCCAAAGTAAGTGAGAAGGTATTGAAGAATTATAGCAGGAAAGTGAATGATGTAAATGAATTACATATTGTTTATTTATTAAAATTCATCTCAAATCTCATCAGATGAGTGTTAAACAAAACATAAAAACAGGTTTAGGCTCTGAATAAGAAAGTTCTAAAAACAAAACAAAACCAAAAATCGATTATCAACTCACAATCATTTTAAACAAGTAGAAATAAAATTTACAGAACAAAAAATTTTTGATAAAATTTAGGCGTGTGTGTATATATATATACATACATACATACATATACATATATATACACGCACACACACACCCCAACTGTGAATGAGAAGTAAGGAAGGAGATTATTGGTGCCACTCTCAAAACACAGGGACGCAGCTGAGTCAGCAAGAATCTCCCCTGGCTCAGGATAGTCCAAGATTTACTTGTAGAATAAATAAAGTTTCCTAATTCTGTTGGTCTCCCTTAACCACAAACTCCACAGTTCAGTCTCTTTGTGAGTTTTTAAATGGCTTTCCTTTTAAAGTATGGATAGCAAGAAATCATTTTTTAGTTGATTTATTTTTTTAATCTTCATCTGAGGACAATATAAAAGAAAAACATTGATTTGTTGTCTTTCATATGTGCTCTGAGTGTGGACCGAGCCTTCAACCTAGGCATGTGCCCTAATTGGGAACTGAACTTGTAGCCCTTCAGTTTGCAGGACAATGCCCAAGCAACTGAGCCGCACCAGCCAGGGAAGTCTCTTTATGATTTGCAAAATTTTAGTCATTGTTACAGTAACAGAATGTAGAGATAGTGTGCTTTAGAGTTATCTTTTAAATACTAGGTATTTTTAGGCCACCAGTCAGAGGACTGACCTCACAGACCAGTATATAACCTTGAGGAACCTGTTTGGACCAAGTACAATTAGAAAATCGATGCTGAATGCAGATATTTAACAATGAAAATTTAGAGTGCTCTGTTGTGACCCTTCAAGGCCGGGCAGGTCCATGGTATTTGTGGAGACAGAAAATAGTCACGGAGATGTTAGTTTGTTTGGCATGCCTTTAAGCATGGGAGGGTGAGCCATACATGCTGCAAGCCACATGCAAGCCGTTTCCCTGCACGTCACATGTCATGGCCCCTGCTCCCCAGAGTGTCACCCATCGTGGCACTTGTCCTCTTGCATATGTCTAACTAGTGAGAAGCCCCTACTTCTTTAAGTACTAGAGGGGAACAAAGCTGGAAAACTGCCAGAACATTACATAACATAACATAATTCTGCACATAATTATGGGAACAGTTATTGGACCCAATCTCAAGGCTATGAGAACACTGGTTATCAGGTCCCTCCAAGGCCATGGGAACACTGCTTCACATGGTTACCCAGATACCTGGGTGAGGAAGCCAGACTGCATTTCTTATCCTTTTAGTGTCACAAATTTAAGGGCAGATTAAGATTAGACAACACATTACTTCTTCCCTGCAATTTTTCTTGCCTCTATTTGAGAATCACAGTTTTATGGGGCTACCAAGAAGGATTCCTTTCTTGGCTTGTTTACCCCATGCCTGAAATAATCCCCTTTAACCCTTAGATTTACAGTCCAAAGAAACTGACAAAGCAAAATCTAACTTGACTTGAAATGTAAATGTTGACCCAGTTTCTCTTTCATGTTACTCCCTCAGTACTGATTTGTGTGAAATGGGAGCAGATGGTCATACATTACTTGTGGGGAAAAAAGATCCTTGCTTCTAAAATGCCCCTCTTCACTTGATAACATATTGCCATCAATAAATGTTTCATTGGTTTCATTTAATTACTCTGGCCCAGAAGCCTTTGGCCATGCAAGTCTAATAAAAACTCACATAGATAATATTGTTCTGGAAGGAAAGTGGAAAAATAATGATAATATAAACCATTTAAAGAAGTATTAGAAACTAAAGGCTTCATGTTTTAGACTGAAGGACAATTGAAGAGACGCTCAGGGACAAGTTTTGAAATAAGCTGTGGAATTAATACCATACAACTTGGTATGTTCAGCAACTAACACAAAGCTGGCTTGAAGCAAACTGAAGAATGAAGTACACAGAGCTTCAATGGACTGAAGGTGTGCATAGTCTGGCTGCCCAACATGGACCTATAGTGAGTTATTATGCATATAAAATAGTTTACTAAAATACAAGCCTAATATTTCAAATTCTCAAATATAACTGAAAAAAAAATGCTGAACTGAAAAACACAAGGATTGTTTTGGAATGAAAGAGTTCATGCAGGAATGGACTAAAGAAAACAGCTGCTTCTGTTTATAATCTCCTCTCCAAAGGAAGTGCATAGAGAAATGTTTTAAAACTCCCTATTTACCAGTGGTCACACCGGGATAGAAAATTGACTTCCTTCCTTCCTTCCTTCTTTCCTTCCTTCCTTCCTTCCTTCCTTCCTTCCTTCCTTCCTTCCTTCCTTTCTTTTTTCCTTCTTTCCTTCCTTCCTTCCTTCCTTTTTCACTCCATACATTTGAGGCTTATAAATAACTCTATTGACTAGAGGTATAACATTAGAAAATAGTATCTCTCCCTGCACTATTGGTCATAATGGATATAAATTCTAGATGACTTATGCATTGGTGTCAGTGTGGATCTCGTTGGAAATTAAATTCTCCCCAGATGTTTCAAATCAAGAGACTTTACAGAAAGGACTACTCTTAGAGTTCCCAGAGTAGAATTTCCTGATCACAGTCCGAAGATTGAATTTCTAAAACTGGTTTTTTTTTTTTTTTTTTTTTTTTTTTGTGCCAGATAATGAGCTGAAATTGTGGCAGGGTACTTGAACCAATCAGATCATCAATCCAACATTTTCCTGACATCAGTTCAAATGTTCTTTCTAACATGGTCTGCTAATCTTATTTATGCTGCTGGGAATGCTCTGGGTGAATTACAACAAAAGATGCTGGTGGCATAACGAATAGAGTGATATTTTGAATATCAAAAAACCTAGTCTCAATTCCTCTACCTTCACTACATACTGAATTTAATAGGATACTCCGTTGTTTTAGGTATTTTTCTAGGCCTGCAGATACAAAGCTTAAAAATAAAGATAGTTCCTGGCTCCCAGGTATGACAATCAAATTTAAAAAATTGTGGTGGTAAAATACACTTAACATAAAATTTACCATTTTGACCATTTTTAAGTAGATGGTTCAGTGGTATTAAATACATTCACATTGCTGTGCCACCATCACGGCCATCCATCCCCATAACTTTTCACCTTGTAAAACTGAAACTTCATATCCAATATTAAACACTAACCCTCCATTCTCCCTTCTCCCCAACCCCTGGTAAATGCTATTATACTTTCTGTCTTTATGATTTTGACTACTCTAAATACCTTATGTAAATAGAATAAAATATTATTTGTCTTTTTGTGACTGGCTTATTTCATTTAGCATAATGTCCTCAAGGTTCTTCCATATTGTACCATACTGCAGAATTTCCTTCCTTTTTTCAGGCTAAATTGTATGAGGTATGGCATACTTTGAATTATATTATGTATACTATGTTTTGCTTATTAGTTCATCTGTTGATGGACACAAGTTGTTTCTATGATTAGCTATTATAAATAATGCTGCCGTGAACATGGGTATACAAATATCTATTCAAGACCTTATTTTCGGTTCCTTTGGGTATACACTAGCAGTGAAATTGCTAGATCATGTGGTGATTCTCTTTTTAAGGCTTTGAGTAACACAGTAAAAGCTTACATAGGATACAGAGTTGTATAAAAACATGAAGAACAACTTTATGCTAATAAGTTTAACACTGAAGTTAAATAGTCAAAGATTTTAAAAGACACAAACCATCAAAACTTATTCAAGAAAATAAATAGAACCTGAGTATCCTTCCATTTATTAAAAAATGAATTTATAATTAAAACTTTTCTAAAGACATAAGAAAACTACAGCTAGATAACCTTCATGAAAATATATGTTGTGCTTTTATAAAATATGCAAATAAATTCCTTATATGTGTGTATAGCTTTGTATGAGGGATATAAAAAGAGTAGCACCACATTGTTCATTTCGTTAATATGCGGGATATTTAGGATGGTGAGGAAATCAAGATTTTCATCTCCATATTGCTTAAATTTTAGAAGTATGCATTAGTTTTTTTTAACTTAAAATGTAAATTAAAAGAATTCTCAAGCAGCTCCACTTTATCATTTGGGTCAGAAAGAAAATTTGAAATCAGTAGATCTTTTTAATGCCTACTAGGTCCAACTCTTGTGTCTGGTACTGGGACACAAAAACGACTAAATAAGACACTGTATTAGTCTCAATTGTTCTTCATATAATAGAGTGAGAAGAGACAATAAGGAATTAAGTTCACATCTAAACTACACTTAGAATTAGCATGCATGAATTTCCTCCCTCAGCATGACAACACCTAGCAAAGTGTCTGGCACATAGTAGATATTGTTTAATAAATGTTTGATAAACAAATAAATGAATAATGTGTTGTACAGTAGGACACACAGAGAAAGTGGACTGTCCCACCTGGGGGGTGGAAGAGGAGAGAGTAAGAGACGCATACAGGAGATCCTTTAGTTAGTCTTTCTGAGTTGCAGGTGTTCATCATGACTGCTAAATGTAGGAACTGCAGACAAAACAAGATGTATTTGAAAAGGTGAGAATCACATGGTATAATTTAAAGATGAAGTCACTCAACACAATCACTGCACATAGTAAAAAGAGATGGTTGTGTTTGGAAATAAGGCAGGAAAGGGGATAAGGAATAGCCTCATTTGTCACGATAAAGCATTTAGACTGGGGTTAAAGAGATCAGAGAGAGCGCAGGAGGAGGGCTCTTGGAGGCAAGAGAGTATACTTTCTTGGATATATACTCTTAGGAATATATATCCATTTACATGTACATATATGTATGTATGTGGGGACCATGATTGTTGGTCACACTCTCTCTATGAAATAAAAATAAAAGATAGAAGGATGGTCCTCTACCAATAAATAAATGTGTGAGGATAACATGAGCTAGGGTGTTTGAAGAGAATCGAGAGAATTCGTTACTACTGCAGTCATTGTATGATTCTCTCAAGTCTTCAAGAAGTGGAACCCAAAAATCGAACCCAAATGGTGTTACCTGTTACCTATGTTATTGTCCTATTGTCTAATCACGAAGCGAGTCACACAAAGTGCCTGCAAATCATATCAGGCTATCATGGCGGCCTCTTGGAACTTCGAGCTTTCATGATGAACAACCGCAACCTTTCCACTGAACTGGAAACTATTTCCTGCAAAATACAAACTCTCATGAGTAAACAAACATGAATGAGCAGATGGTAGTATCCAGAATTTATTTTTATTTTTCTTATAAAATTTTATCTAATTCCAAATGCAGATGTAATTTTAGACTAATAGGCTAAGTAATTTAAGGCTAACTTTTACTGCCTTTAGAGTTTCAGGTTAAGAAATGAGGGAATTAGTAAATGCTATTGAATTATTTCTCTTTCATTTTAAAGTAAACTGTTGACCAAACTGCCTCCTCATTCCTTCTTTTTGTTTAGAGGTATTGAGAGTCAAGAGTGGTAGCTTATTCCTGCCTCTAAATTTTTGAAACAATTATGAATATCAGGCCATTACAGTTGCCTAAGTAACAAAATTTGGCTTATATTCTACAACTTCATTTCCAACACAGAACCCCCAGGACACCACTGATGGGAACCTTAAGCTCCTAAACTTTTAAGAATTTTTTTCCTCTTGTGGTCATACTACAGCTTCAGTTCCAGTTCCAGGTTACCATTCAAGCAGGGTAGTTAAAAGAGTGGAGAATGCAGATGTGGGAAGGGGAAGCAAGGATGCAACCCACTTTTCAGTCAGTGGTCCACACTGATTTTCACTGGAGCATCCATTTCCCCATCTGTCTGGTTTGCATTCTCTGCTCTTCTGAGCCATGGTTCTGGCATGGATTCTTCTTCTTTTCCTCCTCCTCCTTCTTCTCCTCCTCCCCCCCCTCCTCCTCCTCCCCCTCCCCTTCCTCTTTCTCACCCCCCCTCCTTCTTTTTGCCACACTGCATATGGGGCCATCCACTTTATGTGCCCCACAGCTGTTTCTTTCCTGAGTCTTGTGACCTTTCAGAAACACTGTAGTGTGCAGTTTTCCTGTTTTTGGAACACATAGACTTTGCTATTTAGCTGGCCATTTTTCTCCACCTTAAACCACAGGTCTCTTTATAAGGATATTTGGTGTGAAGTTATGTTGGTGTGCTAGCTTATTTCAAGATAATCTATCTATTCCTTCATATTCCATCTTCCAAGTGTTTAGGTATTTGTAAACCAGAACCCAGAAAGACGTGTGGGGATTTATAGGAATAGAGAAAGATATATCAAAATATTTACCCACCATATTTTTGTATAACATAGCCATATTGTCTGTTAGACCATCTTAAAATTGGCAAAGTTAAACTTTGTCATCCATAAATACCTTTTTGTTAGGGGAGGAAAATAAAGTCATATCACACTCCTGTAGATGTTTACTGAACATTCACTATTTTAAGGCACTTTACATAACACAAAATTGAAGAAAAGTAAGATTCGTGACCTAGAGGAATTTGCAGGCTAATGAAGAAGGAAGACTGGAATATAAATAACAGTAATGCAAAACCTAAAATGATTAATCTGCCCACATAAGTCATAAACAAAGAGCTTAGGGAGCACCAAGAAGGTGATTAATTTTAATCAAGGGTTTGAAGGAAACTTAAGACTTAGCACTGAGTCCATAGCTTACCAGTAAACAGAATGTTAACAATTCTCTGGGCATCTCTTCCACTCTGAGCAATTTGGAAGGAGTCGGGGACAGATACAGATGATTATTCACTGTCTCTTCAACCCTTGTACAAGAGCATTTCTGTGTCTTGGAGTTCCAGAATGTAAAGGCAGTTTTTGCTAAGGGATTCTTCACATACATCCTTGCTTACACTTAGAGCCTCCCTATGTGTGCCATTGTCTACTTTTCTAAAGCTTGTGCATGCCAGGTCAGTCGCTCTCTTGCCTGCTTGTCTTTTGTTGGTGTCAGTGTTGATAGTGTTAGCAGTGGTGTTTGTTTCTCTGTCCTTTGTGTGTGTTTGCTGGAGCTCTCTTTTTTCCACCCGAGAGACTAATTTCAAATACTGAAGCACTTTGTGCTTGGCATTTTCTGACTTACTCAACTTTGTTCATGAAGCCTTGAAGATTCAGATGAAAAGAAAATGGTCTTTATGGCAGAAGAAAGAAATGGGATTCACTTTAAAAAATAAAAATAAATGCTAAAACCTTAAAAGCATATGACTAAGTAAAAGAAGCCAATTTAGAAAGACTGCATACTTGTGATTCCAACAATATGACATTTGGGAAAAGGCAAAATTATGGAGATAGTAAAAAGATCAGTGTTTGCTACTGGTTGTGGACATGGGAAGGGATGAACTGGCAGAAGACAGAGGATTTTTAGTGTAGTAAAAATACTCTGTATACCATAATGATGGACATATGTTATGATACATTCGTTGAAACCCATTCAATACACAAACCAAGAATAAACAATACTGCAAACTATGGACTTTAAGCAGTAATGATGGAGGTTTATTACTTGTAACAAACGTACCACTCTGGTGAGGGATGCTGAGAGTGGGGGAGGTTGTGCATATGTTGGGGCAGGGGGAGTGGGAAGTGTGTACTTTCAGTTCAGTTTTGCTGTGAGCCTAAAACTGCTCTAAAAAATAAAATCAATAAAAAAACCTTAAAATATTAATATGCATTGTTTCCTCTGTCTCATGCCTCTACCAATTGGGAACTGCTCTTAATTTCATTTAGCTACAGTAGTCTCTGTTGTTTGTCAGCATTGGTAAGTGAAGTTGTCTTTCACTTAACAGAACATAAGTGGTAGGTAAATATTTTACTATCTTGGTCCGTATTAAAAAAGAGAAAAATTCAATGTATTTTTACTTCCTGTAATAAGTATTGTGCCTTGATGTATAATTCAAAGAGTTATGATGCAGATAAGAAAGGGCAAAAAGAAAGAAAAATCAATATGGAAAAATATTCTTTCTCATTGCTGTGAACATTTTCAATGTTCTCTATTGGTTTTATCATTCAAAGACAAACTCTAATGGCACACAAGACTTATTTAGCACCATAGAAAATGTGTTTATGATGCTGGGAGAAGATACCAGCCAGTCACCATGGTAACCTCTAAAAGCAAAGATCTTGTCTTACTAGGTTGCCCTTCTCAGGAAGAATTGACCAGAAAGAAATCTTTGAAAAGTCTAAAATGGAGGGTAAGAAGACTCTGGTACTAATTTTGCACAACTACTATCCTTCCTGACTCTCCTAAGAAGAGTGACTCAGACTATTTTCTAGAACCTTTTTCCAGTCCCACCAAGTGCTTCCAGTGACATCTTCCACTGGTTGAAAATGCACCTCAGTTTGGTTCTTTGTGGTTATTGTCTTCAGAGCCCATAATCAGAATTCCAGATATCTTTGTGATCGCTTGTAAAGAGATTAATGACTGTTCTCAAAGAGAAAAAATCAATAAAAGAAATGAAACATAATCTGCTCTGAAGAAGTTGTAAAAGGAAGCAAAGACTCAATTATGTTGGTCCTACAATGACGTGGGAGGCAGTCAGGCAGTAGGAATGTGGAAATGTTGAAGAAGACGGAAGGCTACTTTATGTTAGAATTATTTCTGTTGAAACTCTTAATGCTCTTTGCCTTAAAAAATCATCTTTTAAAATTTATTTTTTTTTTAATCCTCACTTGGGGAAATGTTTATTGATTTTTTTTTTTTTTTAAAGAGAGAGGAAGGGAGAAAGAGAGAGGGAGAGAAACAACAATATGAGAGAGAAACATCTATTAGGTGTCTCCCATACACATCCTGACCAGGGATCTAGCCTGCCTAGGTATGTGCCCTGACTGGGAATTGAACCTGTAACCTTTTGGTATACAGAATGACACTCCAACTGAGTGAGCCCCACAGCCAGGTCCTTAAAAATACCCTTTTTAGCAATATGTTTAAGTTTCTACTACCAGTACTAAGACCTGCGAAGTACAGTATATATTAATTATTCTGCTCTTCCTATTTTATTCCTTAAATAATGCAATAATCAAGTGCCTTTATTGGAGACTAGCTGACTAATATAAAAAGGTGCATCAAGTAGAGGAAATGATAGCTTTATTCCCATTTAACTGAGAGAGTTAAATCCCATTGGGCTGATACAACGTTCAGTAGTGATGAGCTTGGAAAGAATTCATATAATGTCTGCAAAATATTTGCAAACTTGTTTGTGTTTTGTAAACCTAAAACATTGGGTGGCACAAGTGTCATTCTAATTACTTACACTGACATAGTAAACTATGAGACAGTTATTTATTTAACTTAATCTAGGAAAAACATGGTCTTTAAGCAAGTGTGAGAACTAAGAGTCATTCTTTCTTCTCTCGTTATTGAAAGGAAATAGCTCCCTCCACCCACCCCCATTATACATGTTTGTTGTAGCAAATCCTAGAGAGAAATGTGGTAACACACATCAAAATTAAATGTGCACAAACTCTTTGCCTAGAGATAAATTTCCACAGGTGCACATGGAAATGTGTTCCACAATTTTTCTTGAAGCACAGGACAGGAAGTTATCTGAATGTATTCTGTGGGCAGGACAGGAGGTTTAAAAATGGTGATGTACAATACAAGGAAATGCTGTTTGTTTTTAGAAAGAATGAGGACATGCTATCTAGGTCAGTAAGGAATAATCCCCAAAATAATACTCTAAAATGAGAATGCAGCAAATAGACATGCCTTGAGTGATTTTTGCATATTATTTGATGTTCACAACCCCCTCAAGTAAAACTCTTTTATTCCCCATGTTGTACATAAGTTAACAGGGGCACAGAAAGGTTATGTAATATGCCAAAGGTCACACAGCTGGTCAAGGGTGATGCTAGGATTTGATTTTAAACAATCTAACTACAGAGTCTGCACTATTGTAACAGTGGGGAATTCTAATCTACCCCATCATTCTTTTGATATTGTTTCTGTAAATGCTGACTCTGGTTAATATGTAGCTCGTAGATGAATAGCATGCTTGTGTAAGAATCCTAGGAACTAAGTTCAAAAGATACAGACTCCAACCTTCAGGCATCCCAGCTCTGGAGATCTGCTGACCTTCAACCATGGAGCCAGGATGACAAGAAGTGGGGATGATGTGAAGTCAGGATGACTAAGCCAGAATGATGCACACTGGACCATCACTTGCCTTACAGGAATGACATGTACTTGTTTGCACGTGGAGAACTTTTTAACCCCCTCCCTTGATCTCTTTGTTCTGTTCCCCTCTCCCTCCTTTTAAAACTTGTGCCTCCACTGAGAGGTGTAGATAAGCTTTAAGACATGAGTCCCTCATCTTCCCAGGAGATGGGCTTTGAGACATGAGTCTCCCATCTTCCAGATGGCCTGCATCTGAATAAACCACTTTCCTTTACATCAGCCCATGCCTCTTGGGCATTGGCTTTTGTAGCTGCAGGCAGTCAGACCTGCATTCAGTTACACTATTAAATACTGAGCAATGTTGTAAAGTAATGAGCAGAGTAATGTATATAACATATTGCTGGTTTATGATAAAGGATCAAACAAGGCAATGCTCCCTTTCTTGTTTCTGCTCCCATAGTATAAACAAGTATCTTTCCTGTGGTCTATTTAGTGCCTGGTTTTTCTCATTTTTGTAGCTTTTGTTGGTGATCTTGCTGTTTAAAATGGCCCCAAGCACAGTGTGGAAGTACTGTTTAGTGTTTCTAAGCACAGGAAGGCTGTGATGTGCCTTACCGGAAAAATATGAGTGTTAGATAAGCTTTGGCCAGGCATGAGTTACAGAGCTATTGGCTGTGAGTTTAATATCTCATTTAATCATAAATGAGATCTCTTTAAACAGGAATACACATAAGACAAAGTTATGTATTGATGGATTGATGACAATGCTGTGACCAGAGACTCTCAGGAACCCAGCTCTGTATTTCCCCTAGGAATGATGACACAGTTGTTGCTAATACAGCATTCATGGAGACTCTATGGAACACAACTACTCTGACTAACAAGAATCAGGTGGATACACATAATGCATACATGTGCTTATTTACATATAATGCACAGAAAAATCTTCTAAAAGATGATAAAATAAACTATATGTAGTTCAGGGGTGGGGGGAATTAAGATACTGGAGTTTAGACGTGGGAGAAAGACTTATCTCCTTATAAAATTTAACAATGGTCATTATCTATGGAAATAGTTTTCCATATTACAATACAGAGAAATGAAGAGTCTCCAAAAATTCTGCATAATCTCACCTTCCTGCAGATAGTTGCATACATAATTTTCTAGGCTTTTAAATGCAAATATAACATACACGATCATACTCTATTGTACTGTTTTAAAACTTTATATGCTGCCCTTCTACAAGCAGAGTCACCACTGAGACACAGACATCGCACGTCTGTCTTTTTAGCCCGCGCTCCCATGACTGGCCTTTCTGCAGCAGTACAGCAGCGTTCTGAAGGCAATACCATGCCATGAAAAGGAGGAGCATAAAAGAGAGTATACCAAGAAAAGAGGAGCATCTCTGGAAAAGTTTTACACATTTTTGCTTTTACATCTTAGACGAAGCCAGAAAATTTATTACACAAAGTGGAAAAGAAAAGGAATCTATTCTGAGTCAGTCACATACTTGGCACTGAATATATACTTTTTGATTCTCACACTACTTGAGGTAAATATAATTATTCTTATTTTACAGACAAAGAAAATAGGCTTCTCCAAATCAAACCATTTCTATCTCTACAAAGAAGAGAAAGGGACCCCCTTTCTATATTCTTCTTCAGTTGAAAGATGGATATTTATAGATATTTTTGTCCACATCCTAATATTTGATTTTCATGTCTACAGGGTATTGGCCAGTTTTTATTGCAATATCCAATTTGTACAGCATTAAATGGCATCCAGCACCTCCCAAAAACCACATAACAAATGCAATGTGAATTCCTGATCATAATAGTCAGACTGTTGCAATCACAAAAGCACACCCTCATTGCATCAGCCACTGAAATTCTAACCTTTCAGCACATCCATCATTCCAGGGCTAAGATTTGGGTTTTCCTATTTTAAAACAAGCAAGCAAGCAAGCAAACGAACAAAAAAGGCTTAAGATACTGACACTCTTCCAGCTTAAAAAGAAGATACTGAAAACGTAGAGCTACTTAAGATCATGGTTTCTGGAACTGAGTTAAGTTGAATATAAATGAAGTCAAGAAGTTATTTTCCTGATTGTAGTATTTCAATTACACTGTTGGTGTATTAGATTTTTAAAGTTTGAAATGTAATATCTGCTAACTTCCTCTAGAGGGAGAACAAAACAAGAATAGGCGGATAGAATATGTATTAAAAAGTGGATAAAATAGAATGATCCTGAAGGTTCATTCTATTCTCACTCTCAGAGAGAAAACATTTTGCCAAACTGTCATAAGCAGAGCCAGAGTGGTTAGTTTTATTCTGATATATTTTCGAAGTATAGCCGATTCAACCTCTAAAATAAAAAGGGTCATGTTTTAGTTCCCTTTTAATTCTGAATTAATAAAAAATACTGTATTTACATGCACAATTTAACCCACTTTACTCTTTATAAATTGCAACAATATCTATATTATTATAGAGATTATATGCTTAAAACACCTTTTTAAGTTGTGCATTTAATTCATAGTATTCACGAAATAAACACAAGGCTCATTTAATTAAATATGCAATCAAAGCAGTCTAAGAAAGGAGATATTCTGCAAAGCAAATTGTGTTATCTAAAATACTGCATACTATTAAATATCAAGATTATTATTTTCCCTTCCCCCACAATATTC
This sequence comes from Glossophaga mutica, assembly GCA_039655065.1. NCBI lineage: Eukaryota > Metazoa > Chordata > Mammalia > Chiroptera > Phyllostomidae > Glossophaga > Glossophaga mutica. The sequence continues at coordinate 86,243,636 of CM077304.1, forward strand.
TTAGGATGAACAATGTTCTGCTGAAATGTTCCAATCTTTTAAAATCCGTAGACCCAGAGAAGAAGTACTGAAATTAGTATTTATGTGCATTTACAAGAACTAAAATCCAGGTAGCTTCAATGTTTTTACAGAATCTGAAGAAATAAACATCAAAGGGAGATGAGATAACTGTCTCCTGAAGTAAAGACTTCCACAAGGGAAACAATCATAGAAGAAAATTATCCTCCATTCTAACAATATAGTGATCAGCCTTTCCTGCTTTCTCCTCATGATGAGGTGATGTAACTGGTCAGAAGCACTGGCCTATTTTCTGTTCTGCCTGTGGTGTGTTGGATTGGATGAAAATAAACATCTTACATAACAGGCCGGCTGTGCACTTCATCTTTTTTTTTCCCAAGGAGATTTTCCCAGCATGAATTCTGCATGTACAATTAACATTGGAGAAATCTCAGCTAAAATAACTATTAGGCTTACAAACAGATAACAAATACAGTCCATCTATGCTGCCTTCCATTCCCCTCACCCACCTTACCTCCCTTACACATGCACATAGGCGCATGCACACACCATCACAACCATCACCACTCCACCCCTCCTGTAACCAAAAGAGCTTTGTACTGAGAGAGACGGGAGAACAGGCAAGTTAAAACTGAAATTGGTCTGTGCATAGATGATGTATTATAGAAGTGTACACCTGAAAACTATATGATTTTACTAAGCAATGCCACCCCAATAGATTCAATAAAAGTTTAAAAAAATTGAAATTGGTCTTCAAACAGTATAAGACCGAAATACAAGATCGAAAATGAGAGCCATTGTTTTATTTCAGTGATGGAAGCCAGAAGCCCCTCAGGGCTTGCTTTCTCACAATTGAAGATGAAGAATCAAAAGGTTTAGGAATCTAATCAAAAAGATGTATCCTTACTTTCCTGGCCTTTATAGTCATAAAAAGAGAAAACCAAGGAAAGAGAATTTTCCATTGTAATTTGTAATAATAAAAATTCTGGAGGTTTCTACCAAAAATCCTTTTTTGTATAAAAGGATTCATGTATCTTTAAGCCTTGGGATTTATTATGAAGTGAATTACTATGAAGTAAATATATTAAACTGAGCATCAACTTGATTTTCCTAATTCCTGAAGATACAATAAAATCAGAGATACCAAACAGCCAGAGGAAACATGTACTTGAACAGTCTGGATAAAAACTCTTGTGAAATCAGCAACATAATTCACAGTGGTTTCAATGGAGCCCCAGTGGTCTTAGTTTCATAAATATTATGACACAGTCTTTACTCAGTAAACAAATACTGTGTTGGATTATCTATTATATGCCTAACACATAACAAATATTAAATAACCTAAACAGTGTAGAGTTGAATTTAGAGTATGAGATAATTTTTGTATTGCTAAAGAATAGATATATTACTATTCTGGAGTTTGAGAGGAAGAGCATTAAAAGCAAATGCAAAGAAGTAGATAATGAATTAAGATCATCTGATGCTGCTTGTTATGAAAGTACTCACCATTTTTCTGCCCCAAGTAAAAACCATTTTGGAAAGGTCCAAAATGCAACTCTTTTACTAGGTGCATATATATAACATAAAGTCAAAAAAGCCAGCCCCACACCTACGTGTGCAATGCTGTGTGTTTGGTTAGAGGTATTTGTCTATGCACAGAGGCTACTCTAATTCAGATAATGTGAACTAGCATGTTACATACACACAATATATGCCAGTAATACCTACTGGTTTGAATGAAGAATATGCATATAATGTGAACAACAATTGAATTTGCATTCTAGAGATTTGTATTTAAGTATCAACTTTGATTTTTACTGTCAGTAAGATCTTAGACAACTAATTACACTTCTAAGTCTCGGCTTTCCATCTATAATGTGAAGACAATGGTGCTTTAAAGAAGTGTTACAAGGAGTAAAAAACACAAAAATGTTCTAAAATATATAACAGTGCACAGCAAATAACTAGATTTTGGAGATTATACACACACACACACGCACACACACACAATTTATCAAAGTCATAGACATTAATTTAGTAGTTTCACAAAGAACAAGATTGAATTATTTAATATTTACCAAAAAGAAAAAAATAAAGTTTTTTAATCATTAAACCAATTCGTTTACTGGGTTTCAGGAATAATAATGACTCATATTTTGTACAAGATGTACAGCTATTGGCATTGAGTAGGTAGTATTCACGCTAATTTCCAACTGTTGAATCAATCAAATATATTTAATGACTATTTTATGTTTAATGATAGAAGGAAGTAAGAATAAATTATTTCAGTATTTTATTATCTTCATGGGGATTTCAAATTCCTAGGGAGATAATAAACTTAAAAATAAACAGTTACAAGATATTAATTAATTTTTATATTATGTAATATATAAGCACCCTAGGAGCTAAGTACATATTTTAGTGGATTAAAAAGTTATTGTTGGAGGTAGAGGAGGTTATAGAGGGGATAAACGATAATGCACGGAGGCTTGACTTGGGGTGGTGAACACACAATACAGTGTACAGATAATGTATTACAGATTTGTGAACCTAAAACCTGTATCACCCCAATAAATTCATTAGAAAAGAAAAAACAGTTATTGTTTTCATATGTGTTCTAAGATGGTGAAACATGTTTATATGTGGAAGAACTTCTCTATAAAAATTTTAATATAGAATGATTAATGCTTCATACATTTCCATAAATTTTTGCAGGAAAATATTTCTTTTTTTAAATATATTTTATTGATTATGCTATTATAGCTGTTTACATTTTTTCTTCTTTGTCCCCCTCCATCTGGTACCTGTGTTTCCTCCACCAATTCACTGCCTTAATTCATTCCCATGGGTTGTACATATAAGTTTTTTGGCTTCTCCATTTCCTATACTATTCTTTTTTTTTTTTAAGGACTTTTTTTTTAGATTTTTAAAATTTATTTTATTTTTAGAGAAAGGAAGGGAGGGAGAAAGAGAGGGAGAGAAACATCAGTGTGTGGTTGCCTCTTACATGGCCTCCACTAGGAGCTTGGCCTGAAACCCAGGTATGTGCCCTGACTGGGAATCGAACCTGCGACCCTTTGATTCGCAGCCCGTGCTCAATCCACTGAGCTATGCCAGCCAGGGCTCCTATACTATTCTTAAACTCCCCCTGTCTATTTTGTACCTACCAATTATGCTTCGTAATTGCTGCATCTTTTCACCCATTCTCCCCTTCTCCTCCCAGCTGATAACCCTCCAAATGATCTCCATAGCCCTGATTCTGTTCCTGTTATGGTTGTTTGCTTAATTTTTTTTTTTTTTCTTTTAGATTCAGTTGCTGATAGTTGTGAATTTGCTGCCATTTTAATGTTCACAGTTTCTATCTTTTATTTCTTAAATAAGTCCCTTTAACATTTCATGTAATAGTGGCTTGGTGATGATGACCACTTTTATATTCACATTGTCTAGGAAGCCCTTTATCTGCCTTTCCATTCTAAATGATAGCTTTTTTGGATAGAGTAGTCTAGGTTGTAGGTACTTCCTTTTCTCACTTTGAATACTTCTTGCCAGTCCCTTCTTGCCTGCAAGGTTTCTTTTGAGAAATTAGTTGACAGTCTTATGGGAACTCCTTTGTAGGTAAATCTCTACTTTTCTCTTGTTTTTAAGATTTCCTCTGTATCTCTAAACTTTGGCATTTTAATTATGATGTGTCTTGGTGTGGCCATATTTGGGTTCAATTTGGTACTCTCTGTGCTTCCTGGACTTGTATGTCTATTTCTTTCACCAAATTAGGGAAGTTTTCTTTCATCGTTTTTTCTAATAAGTTTTCAATACCTTACTCTTCCTCTTTTCCTTCTGGCACCCCTATGATTAGAGTATTGGTACATTTGAAGATGTCCCAGAGGTACCTTAGACCATCCTCATTGTTTAAAATTATTTTTTCTTTTTGTTGTTCTGGTTGAATGTTTATTTTTTCTTTATGTTCCAAATCATTGATATGAATCACGAATTCATCTCCTCCACTGTTGATCCCTTGTAGATTTTTCTTTTTTTTCATTTAATGTAACCTTCAGTTCTTTCTGGGTCTTTTTTATTTTATCTCTGTGCTCAATGAATTCTTTGAGCATCCTGATCACCAGTGTTTTGAACTCTGCATCTGGTAGGTTGGTTATCTCTGTTTCATTTAATTTTTTTCTGAGATTTTGTTTTGTTTTTTCATTTGGGCCATATTTTTTTGTCTCCTCAGTTTGGCAGCCTCCTTGTGTTTGTTTCTGTGGATTAGGTAGAGCTGCTTTGACTTCCTGTCTTAGTAGTGTGGCCTATTATAGAAAAGGCACCTGTGAATTGTGTGGGGTGGAGCCTTAGGTAATAACCAGGACTGGACAACCCATTTCACCTCTTTGTGGCTCTGTGTAGGGGGAGGTATAGACAGGGGACACTGCTGCTATCTGGCCTCTGGAGGGTTGGCTGGCACTTGCCCTGTGTGACTAGCACCCTTTGAGCTCTTGCTCTGGTGCTGAATCTCAGAGGCAGTGAGCTACATTCATTTTAAGTCCATGAGGACACTTTAAATGGAGTCTCCTGAAGATCCAGCAGTCTCTTCTGCCACCCTAACCCTCACTGGTTTTTACAGCTAGAAGTTGTAGGGGTTTATAATCCTTGCACTGAAACTCTGGACTGTGCAGTCTGGCCTATGATTGGGATTTCTCACTGACAAGATATCTCTCCTGATTTTTATCCACCACACATGAATGTGGGACCATCCATTCTGCCACCACCACCTCTTCATGCCTCACTGCATCTCTGCACTTCTCCTTTTGTCTCCATGTCTCCAACCCTCCTATCCTTCAGAATGGATGTTACTTCTTTAAATCCTTGGTTGTTGGGCTTCTGTATAGCTCACTTTTCTAATGCTTATGGGTATTATTTCTTTTGAGGTCTAGTTGTATTCCATTCTGTGTGAGGAGGCAAAGCTGTTTACCTATGCTACCATCTTGACCTGAAGTCCAGGAAAATATTTCTTCAGGTAGTATTGTTCTATGTTAAAGAAGTCAAATCTGAGAAAGTTTAAAGTTGATAATACTTTAAAATAAATTTAAAAAATGAACACCTCAAATAAATATACTTGTAACAAATGAATATCTTTAAAAATCCATGTTCAAAACAAGAACTTACAGATTTACTGAAATATTTTCATGTTAAAGTTATGGAAGAAAATTTAAAACTATGGAATTGTGGTCCTTCTTTATAAACTTTGATCACTAATGTAAAAATTGTGGTGATGCCTTATTGACTTACAGTTTAGGGATCTACTTTACTATTTCAGGGGAAATTCTAACTGAAGGAAATTTAGGCTTTATGGAAGCTGAAAAAAAACAAGAAAGAAACCCAGCTTTCTCTTTGTGTAGAATCTCAAGTCCAGATGCTGATTTTTTTCCTTCATGAAAATTCATAATGTGTCTATTATAGCTTCCTAATTAAAGTCACACATGTATGAATAATGTTCAGAAAATTATTCACTATCCACTTTACATATGTTAAATACATTTATACTTTAGAATCCTTCTCTGCCAAATAGCTCAGTGTGCTACATAACTTACAATAAAGTGGTAGTTCTATTAATTTTTTACTCATTTATTAGGTTCAGGAATTTTATCATAGCAAAGAGTAAAAAAAAGATAGAGTTACTTGTTTTCTAAAATGCATTAAAATTTGTGACTACAAAAGTGTCTTTTCTTTGATGCTTCCAAAGAGCTATGAACTTCTAATTTGTTTAATAATTTTTAAAGTGTCAGTCACTCTTGAAAGCATCTGGAATATATCTGTGAACAAAGCAGATAAAATGTCTTATTTTAGTTTTCATTCTGCATAAACAATAAACTAAAAATACAACAAAGTAATTAACATATTAGAAGGTAATCAATGCTGTGGAGAGCATTAGAACAGGGTGAATGGTCAGAGAAGGAGGTGTGGTTTTGAGTGGAATGATCAGGGTTGGCCTTATTGAAAAACTGACATTTAAACAAAAATGTGGAAGAGGTGAAGGTGAGATGTGACTGTTTTACTGCCATTGAACACAGCATAGTACCAATTATCAGGAGTCTGTTTTTGCCATTAACTTAACTTGGTGATTCTGGCCAAGTATTTTCTTCTTTAGCTATAAAATACAAATAGGGAAAATATCTATTTGAGATTAAGGTGAGGGAAAATAAAGCCATTTATTCTACAATCATATTGTTCAATGCTAACTGGAGGATAGGCATTCAAAACAAGCAGCACATAATCTTAAGCCCTTGAGAAACTTGAATTATAATAATGATGGCACGCTAGAAATAACCAATAACAGTGTATTTCAAGCCTTTTTGGAGATTGCCATGTACTTTGTAATTGAGTAGATATTGAAAACCAGAACTGCTTTCGTATTTGTCATCCTTTTAGACTTTTGCATCACCAACCTGGTTGTCTTAATCTTCCTAAAGCTTCACTTTTGCTGTCTCTAACTTTCTACCATTCTGTAGCTTCGCCTGTCTCTCAATTAGTCATTCCCCTTTTAATTCATTGACTTTTTTTCTTTATAAAGAGTATCTTTTAAGAGTTCTTTCTCATTACTCTTTTTTACTCTGTTCATTCTTTCCATGGACAGTTTAAAGACTACTAATTTTAAATATCACCTCTAACTACTACTCCTCCACTACTCCTCCACCTTATCCAAAATCTAAGCTGAGATATGAGGCTACAGATGAAGAAAAAAAATGATTTTTTAATAGCTAAAACTGAAAAAGGAAGATGCAGCTTTACATGGGAAACCAATGGACTGGCTAATGGAACCTCATAATTCTTTGTCAATTAAGGGAGGCAAAACTTTACCTCTATTCTCTTAGGATCTCTGACTGGGCCTGAGGACTATGTTGACATAGGAAAAATTAATAGGAGAATGGGAGCCCCCAGAGAGAAATGAAGACCTAAAGAAGTGGCAGAGCCTAAGTGCTTATATACTGTTAAACAAAGAGAAGCAATTATAGGAAACTAGGTAAAATATATGAGGACATTAAAGGAGAGTGTTATTTCAACAAGGTCTATTTTTACAAAACTCACTTGGGTTTGATACCTTCTCTGATTATAAGAATGTTTCTTCCATCTTAGTACAAGGAAAGCATCTTTCCCATGTGAGATTTATCTCCTACTTTCAGGAAGAAAAGGGAAGTTCAGAGCATCCTTCTTGCACCTGCTGTTTTCCAAGTATCTTAAAGTCAAAATAATCCTTATTGCTTTTACCATAATTACTGACTATGGAAAGTCTCTTCATTTCAAGTATCCTCCTGGGATTTTTGTAAGCCGTATAAAGTTTGATCAGAAGGCCCTGTACCTAAGGTTGATATTTTGCTCCTTATTCTCTCTCTTTTTTTTTCTATCCCAAATTATGTCCAGGTATAGTGTCCAGTGTAGCATTTCAGAGGTTCTCAATAAAATTAAAAAACAACATTAAGATGTTCATATAATAAAAAAGCATCAGGATTCTCCAGTAAAAAACAAACAACTAATCATTATAATCTATAGATGTTTCAAATGTAAATACAAGGTCCCCAACATTACCAAATTCCCAGAGAGACATTAACTGTTAAATGATTTTTCAAGCTGAATTCTAACAATCAATAGCATTAAATTCAAAGTAAAATTACACGTGAGTTACAAGTTCAAAGAAGGAAGAGCGAAGAATTCATTCTCAACATTTCCTAACCTTTTCAGACTTGTCTAGAGAAGTTCTTGATACTTAGGCAGAGTTGATCTTTCAACAATTGAAGAAGCCCAGGCTATTGTTTGCTAGGATGGTTACAGTTCTTTCACAGTTTGGAATTACACCTCATATCTTCTAAGTAGAGGTTTTCATATTATTACCTGTCTTATTGAGGCATAATTTACATATAGTAGAACATATAGATCCTATGTGTATAGTTTAATGAATTTGGACAAATGTTATGTACCACACTTCTGTTAAGAAGTGGACTGTTTCTTGTCACTCCAGCAAGGTACCTTACTTTTTCATCACTTCCCAGAGAATTCTTGTTCCTCAAGAAACAGTTGATCTAAATTAGCATGCTTCAGTTTTGCCTGATCAAGCAATGCATGTACATAGAATCATAAGTAGGTGTTCTTTTGTGATGTAGACACCAACCCTCAGTGTCCGAGTCATTATGGATGAAATGAGACATTCACACTGACTACCGAGTCTGGTGGAGGAAAAGTGAAAGCATGGCTTTTCTCTCAAGGGGAGCAAAAGCCCGCGGCCTCCACCATGACAGCCTTTACTGGGTTTCTTGGCACATTACATGATGGTCCTCATTTACTATGCATAGGTTTGCTTTAGGTGGTTACCTTTTACAGACAACAAAGGAGCCAATGACTCTAACCATATCACAGAAGAAAGATGTTTGCAAATGGAAAATGGAAAAGTGGTCGAACTGGTTGCACTCATCCTAGGAAGGTTTAGCATGAATTTTAGGAAGTTACAATAAGCATTTGCTCTCTCAATTCAGGGTGAAGGAGTTTTAGCAAAAGCAAATCCCAAAGTAGTTTAGGTGCAAACGCAGGCCTGATTCCTCATGGGAGAACCTATCCGTGTTCACGGGTCCTATGCATCTATGAGTGGGAGCTGGGCCCATGCCATGCAGAATGGTCCCCTACATCCTCCCCCGCTTGCTTTTAGTTAGGACCATTATAGATCCTGCAAAGCTTGCTGCTTGCTAGTCTCCCACACAATCCCAGGAAAATAATTTGCAAATACATCAAAGTACATAAAGCATTATTATAATCAGTAAGGAACCAGTGGTTCCAAAGACCCACATTCTCAGATTAAGCTCATCAATCATTGTCAGGCAATAATGATCAAATAGATAACACTCAAAGAACTCTGAGGGCCTATTTTGAGCCAGGGTCAGATAGTGAAAGGGCCATAAAATTCTGGGGAAACAAACTTGTTTCAGGCTTGGACCCTTATCATTTAAATTGAGGGTATCAGCAAAGTAGGTTTCATAGGATTTTATGCTTTATTTCTTAGGCCCGATTGCCTGGTGAACCTGCCCTTTCCAGCACAGGGCCACACCCACCTCCAGCATTGTTTCAGGCTTAGGTAGAGCAGGGGAAGTAAAGCAGCCAAGAGATTAGGAGACTTCTTTCAGACATAATGAAGACTCAGGCTGTGTCAAAGCTGAGGGGCAGGGGTCCATCTCCCCTTTTTCTATAGCCCTCCAAGTCCTTCCCTGAGGGCTTCCCACATGATCGTACCTGTCTTAGGTCGCCCCTCCCTGAGGGATCTTATCCGTCATTGGCTAACTGACTAAGCATTGGGGACCAGGTAGGGTAAAGTAAAGTGAGCAGAGGCAGCGCCCCTGCCAGGAATATAAGCTTTGTCTCCTCAGTAGCTCAGGTCCTCATGGCAGAACAGACCCAAATGAAGCAGGTCCTTTGGGCTCTCACTCAGCCTTAGCCATGGGGGGTTACAGCCTCCAAAACCAGGCAGGGCAGTTCCCAACATCTAATCTCCCCCCTTTTTCTATTCTAAATGCAATTTCAGCTGTTAAGCCTGTGAAACCTATTATTTACTGTTCCCGAATGCGATCTCAAGAAAACAACCTCCATATACATCATAAAGCATAAATAAAGATTAAGACAAAGGGGGATCCAAGGGCTGCTAGGACCCAAACTTGTAAATTCAGTCCATTGAAAGTTTTTAGGGTTCAACCATTGAACATTATGGGGCACCGAGGGGTTGTTGCCCTGTGCAGGAGGCACTTGAGCCTCGGCCTCTGTCATTGTGGCAGGCCCCATCCTCTGCCATTGGCCGACACAGGCCTGTGAGTGACAGTGTGAGTGTCCGTTTTCCTTCTGGTTGTTCAGGGTCATCTGGGTCATCTGGTCTGTCGGTTGATCAGTTCTCGACTCCAGGTAGTGGAGCTTGGTGTCTGTCCTGCTCACATTAAAGCTTTACTCTTTTGGCTGGCAGCCAGACAGGACCTGTAGGGATGGAAACACATACACACACCCTCTTCCCCAAGTTAAGAGATATACAGGGCCCTACCAAGAGCCATCTCCCAGCAAATCTCTATATAAAACCTGAGGATAAGATGACTCTGGCTCCTTCTTCTGAAAATGTTTCTCAATTGGAGTACAAAATGATTCATCACAATTTAGAAAATTATAGGTAAACAGGGCAAACATAATCAAATTTTGGGGGGAAGGACTCATGACTCCCCCTTTTTCTGTTTTTTAAGATTTAAAAAAAATATGATGACCCTGTTCTACAATTGTTTGACTGGTTGGATTGTAAGATATTCCTGCTTTATGTTGGATATTCCAACGCTGAAGAGAAACCTGAATATAATGGGCAAGGTATACAGGGTCATTATCAGTTTTAATTTGCTGAGGCCATCCTAAATGACTAAAGGCCTCAAGCCAGAGGGCTTGTATATTTTTAGCGGATTCTCCTGTTAAAGCAGATGCATGTAGGGCACCAGAGTAAGTATCAATAGAAATATGAACGTATTTGAATTTTCCAAAGGGAGCATAATAAGTGACATGTTTGCCAAATTATTTGAGAATTTAGTCCTCGAGGATTAACTCCTGTGGATGGGGGTGCCTTGCTAAGGGCTTGGCAATCATGACATTCTTTAATAATTTGCTTAGCTTGGAAAGACAGGCCCCCTGCTGTTTCTGCAAGCTGCAATGCATTCACAGTTTTCAAGGAAAGCGGGAAAGACGGGAGGGGGGGAGGTGCTCTGAAAAAAATATGTTTTATACAAAAATGGTTGCATGCCAAGGGCCTTTTTTGATTCGATTGACTAACCATTCCCTTCAGGAGAATAACCAGTTCTTCCCCAAGGAAACAATCAGTGTTTATACAGGAACTGAGTTAAAAAATGGTACTTTTGTCTTCAGTGGAGAAGGGCTAGTTGTCCCTGGGAGACAGTACACCTATATTTCAGTTTTACAATAAAGGTCACGGCTCTGGCATAAACAAGGTTTCTTAATATTTTTTTAATACGTCACACCCCCATCCCACTTACAGCATGATTTAGATTGACAAATTTATGAACATATTCACAACTTTCAGAAACAGTTTTTTCTCTACTGGCAAATACATTTACTTTTTTAAAGTTGGAGTTTTGACCTGCTCCATTTCTGACCTGGGCCGGTTCACCCCTCCTTAGGCAACCTGGTGGTGCCCACACCCGGGAGGTCACCATATTGATGGCGAACTTAGTGCAGACACTTGATTAGCATCACACACTGCAGCCCAGAACTCCTGGGCTCAGAGATCCTCCGGCCTCAGTCTCCCGAGTACTTGGGACTACAGGCCTACAGGCACAGCCACCACACCCAGCTGGTTGCCACTGCAGGGGTGGGTCCGGGTGCAGGGAAGGTCTCCCCCAACACAAATGGGGGAGGGGGCGGGGGAGGGAGGTGAGGGAAACCAAACTCCCCTCCTTGCCGCTGCCCATCCCCAGCAGAGAGACCCAGCCCCCACTTGACTTGCCACCAGCTTGCACTCACCGGCAGTGGCAGCGGTGCTGTAAGCAAGCGCACACCTGCGCCACTGCTGAGCTCACCAGGCGGGCCAGGAGGCTTGCTGCAACTGCCGCCAACCACGAGAAGGACCTATCTGCTAGTGCACATCGTTCCCTTCTGTTCCATACTTCCGAATCTAAAGATCCTTTATCTGAGAGACATTCAGCAACCCCATAACTGCTGAACTAGCTTAAAACATTGCTCTTGTTCCTTAGAGAGCCTGTTCCCCAGGGTTGAGGATCCATAGAAACCTTCAAAGAAATTTTTTAACAAATAAAAGAACCTTTTTCTGAAATTCCTCCCACTGCAAGCACAGTGATTACAAAACTAGTCTCAATTTTGCTTTCTCCACGTGCACCTTTAAATCCTTATGCAGGCAGATGGAGGGAAAGGCAAAACTGAAGGGGCTGCAAGAGGCAGCTTAAAAGCAAGAATTTGCTGAGATGCCTGTAAACTGTCCTGTAACTGGTTGATGTTTTTAAAGCTAATTAAAGGGAAAATCTTTGCTCTTTCTCCCAAACCTAGACCTAGTTTGGGGTTGCCTCCCGGCAAAAGCTTGGAAGAGGGAGTAAGGCTCCTGCTTACTAAAGAAGGTATAGTTGTAAAGAGGTCACAAGAGAGTGACCTAGGAAGAAAACCCTTTTCCTCTGTAATCCAACACGCCCTACAAGATTCCTAAAAACCACTCAGTGTCATCGGCCCTTACCTGGACTGATGTGCACGTACTCCCACCAAGTTGGTGGGTCATCCATAATGATGACGGCTCCTGGCCTCTGGGTTCCTGTTCATGGGCACCAGCTGATGCAGACACCTGCCCACAGTGTCTGTGTCATTATGGATGAAATGAGACATTCACACAGACTACTGAGTCTTGTGGAGGAAAAAGACAGCATGGCTTTTCTCTCAAGAGGAGCAAAAGCCACAGCCTCCACCATGACAGGCCTTTATTGGGTTTCTCCCCACATTACATCATGGTCCTCATTTATTATGCACAGGTTTGCTTTAGGTAGTTACCTTTTACAGACAACAAAGGAGCCAATGACTCTAATCATATCACAGAAGAAAGATATTTGCAAATGGAAAAGGGAAAAGTGGTCAAACTGGTTACACTCATCCTAGGAAGGTTTAGCATGGATTTTAGGAAGTTACAATAAGCATTTGCTCTCTCAATTCAGGGTGAAGGAGTTTTAGCAAAAGCAAGTCCAAAGCAGCTTAGGTACAGATGCAGGCCCAATTCCCCACGGGAGAACCTATCCGTGGGCGTGGGTCCTGTGCATCTCCTAGTGAGAGCTGGGCCCACACCATGCAGAATGGTCCCCTACACTTTTGTGTCTGGTTTCTTTCACTCAAGATGTTTTTCAAGTCCATCTATATTGTTATGTGCAATATCAGTACATTGCTTTTTATTACTGAGTAGTGTTCTAGTGTAGAAATATGCCATAGTTTTTTTTTTTTTTTTTTTTTTAACTCCATTCACCTGTTAATGGTTATTTGAGGTATTTCAAGCTTTTGGGATGTCAGGAGTAAAAATCACTATGAACATTATTGTACAAAGATTTTTGTGGCTATATTTCATTTCCTCAGATAAATACATAGGAGTGAAATTACTATACCTTAGGATTGAAGGATGTTTGATTTTATAAGAAACTACCAAGATTTTTTCCAAAGTAGGTATATAATTTTATACCCCTATGCCAATATTTGAGAGTTCTGGTTGCTGTACATCCTTGCTAACATTTAACAGCCTTTTTTTATTTTACCCATTTTAGGTGCATAGTGGTAATTACTGTGGTTTTATTTTTTTCCTCACTGTAATGGAGTGCAGACTTCCAAGGTTATTATAGCACTGGCCTTACACCAATTGATTTTTTTCAGACAATACTGTCCCCAGCTTCTACAGCAGTTTTGCTCCAGGGCAAAATTATAAATTTAGTACTCAGCAATGTTAAAAAAAAAAATGTAACACAAACTGTTTGGGATTCTAGTAAAGGAAAAAAGTAGATGGGGAAATCTATTTTTTAACCTTGTTTTTAACCTCCTTAGAATGCCATTCAAACTAAAGTACCATAACCTATAGACATAATCTCAACTGGAAGAAGTCTACCAGCAGGAGGTTAAATTTACTAAGCATTTACTAAGCATTATTCTAAGCATTCACTATCACTGGAAAGGCAGGAGCCACATATGTGTTACCTCTTAATGTTAAGTTTCCGCTTTAGTTCTATCATCTTAATAGGTGGTTTCCAAGGTCCCCTCATTCATCTCACTAAGTTAGTAGATGGGAATCAAGCAGAAGTGATGACGTGAATGTTTACATGAGCCAGGCCTAAAAACAGTATACCGTTTCCACTCATATTCTACTGTCTAAAACTCAGTCACATGGACATAGCTAACTGTAAGAGGGACTGGTAATGAGAAATAGGTTTGCCCTGGAAGATAAAAAATGAGTTGAGAGTAGGTAGCATCTCTACATACCTCAGTATAGCCTGCAATACCCAGTCAGTCTTTGCCTGTACAGCTAGTATCTGTGACCACCAAAACAGCCAACAGTTTGCCAGGATATGCTTGGCTGGAGTCCTCTGACATCTAGAAAGTCTCAGACCTTTACTCAGCCCCCTGCACACACCTTCAGCACCTGAGAACTTCTGTCTGTGCCCAAGTGCCTTTGCTGTGGTCTGAATGCCTTTATTTAAAGCCCATGTTTTGTCTTGGCTGGTGTGGTTCTGTTGATTGGAGCACCCTCTTGTAAACCAAAAGGCTGCTGGTTCAATTCCCAGTCAGGGCACATGCCTAGGTTCTGGATCCAGTCCCAGTTGGAGAGTGTGCAAGAGAAAACCTATAGATATTTCTCATTCACATCGATATTTCCCGCCCTCTCTCTCTCCCTTTCTTTCCCCCTCTCTCAAATCAATAAGCATATCTTTGGGTAAGGATAAAAAATAAAAAGAAGAAAAATAAAGCCCATGTTTCATAGGTTCCCGCCTCCATAGAAACATCCCCTTTGCTTGTGAACAAAACCACCATAGTCTGAAGTAACTCACCAAAGTCCAAACAGTTTGACCCAAAGTCTTAAGGTTTTGTTCATGCTCTGGCAATATAGGACTAAATATGGCCCCATCCATATAAGCTCCCGAAAGCCATCAAGGTTAAAACATTTTGCCCATACATAAATTAATACCCACCTATTTTTCAAGTATTAGCTGAATTTTAACTTCCTGAGAAAAACTTTCTCTTACCTGTTAGAAGGTGCCATATTTTTTTATATATCGATATTTCCCTTGCTTATTTTAAGGAAATGTCCACTATTTAGTAGACTGAATATATCTAACCTTCAAGACACTGCACAGTACAACCTCCAACTCATAAATCACCATCTTAGACTTTCAGAAAAGAACATGTCTCCTCAAAACCACATCACAGTGCCACTGCGGTAATGCAGCTCACAATTAACCTATCTGTTGGGCTCTCCTTGGTGCCTTTTCTAGGTCTAAAAGTGCTCTAACCATCCTGTTATGTCACCTTTTAAAATGATAATTTTTCCCATGAACCCATTCTTGACATTCCTCATGAATTATCATCTTTCCCTTCCTTCTTTAAATTCAAACAGAATGCCAGACCAAGCTATTGTTCAACCAATGCTAATGGTATTTAATACCACAGAAAATAAATGAAATATCACTCTGTCATAGATCTAAAAACTCATTAATAAAGATCACTTTATAAAAGTCATGCCTCGGATTTTGTCAGTACAATGATTGTGAGCCGAGCCCCCTTCTCCTGAAAATCCCCTCTTCTTTCCTTGCCTTGACTTTTCTTCCTTTCCTTTCCTTTCCTTTCCTTTCCTTTCCTTTCCTTTCCTTTCTTTTCCTTTCCTTTCCTCCATTTTTTTCCCTCATGTTCATTCAGAGCACAGAAAAAAATGATACCATTAAACAAGCACTCTACTTGAAGTGAGGAAAGTCTGTATTGGAATTTTAGCTCTGCTCCTTACCAACTTTTACCAAGAACTGTGTTCTGGATAGTTCCAATCAAATATTTTATCTCTTGAAATTGTAAAACACTTTATAGAGTTCAAACACTGTTTTCATTGACATTTAATGAATTACCCCCTACATCCTATGAGGCTGCTTTAAAAAGATCAAATTGTCTTCACCTTAAAACCTTGTCTGCACTTACCAAGCTATGAATCTTTTCTTTTAAAATTATTTCACTCTATTAAGAGGAAAATGTGTATCTCCCATCAAATACGAACTCAAGTACTACAAGTTGTTTCTTCATGATTTCTTCTATTTCCATGTTACTTCCACCCTCTCTGTTTTAGGCATTTGTTCATGAAAATCTGGATCAATGTAAATAATTTAAACCAAACTATCGTCCATGTCTCTTGGGAGAAAATTCTATCGAAGTCACGTTAACATCCTAAAATACAATTGTCCTTTGACCACTCCCAGTTGAAAAGTATTGTGATGTCCCTCTAAGAATGATCTACACTTTGGTGGAGAGTGGGGGGATTGAGGATTTTTTTTGGCTGTTTTTACTTTTATTATGATTATTACTATCCTAACAATTTTTTGAATAGCTCATTTTTTATCACATTTTTTCCATTATCATTTATGCCTCTTACACCCCCTTCTATGCCCACCCAGCCCTCTCACCCCTTGCAATCACCACACAACTGTTGTCTGTGTCCATGGGTTCTTTTTCTTTTTTGTTCCATCCTTCCACCCACCCCCAGCATCCCCTCCAGAGCTGTCAGCCTGCTCTCTATCTATAAGTCTGTCTCTATTTTTCGTGTTAGTTCAGTTTGCTCACTAGATTCCACATAATTAATAAAAAGTAAATAAAATGTAAAATTCAGTTCTTTCGTAGCACTAGCCACATTTCCAGTGCTCAACAGTCACGTGTAGCTAGTGCCTGCCATGCTGTACAGTGTGGATGTAGAATATTGCCATCACAGTTGAAAATTCTGTTGGAAAGAGTTAGGTTGATCTCCACTTTGAAGTAGTTCAGGACATGCCTCCACAAATATGCTCTTTTGGCATATTGATTATTTTGGACTAAAATCACTTGAAAAATAGTAAGTGTACAGAGAGGCTTCCTCTGAACTCCCTTTATCTATCTAAAGACAATTCTCGCCAAAGGAATTCAGCAGTTTTAAATCCCTTCTCCTGGAATTGTGTCAACCAGGGAAGGTTGATTCAAATTGTACCAAAGGCGAGGAGACTAGAAGTTGACACTACATTCAGTGAAACATTGTCATAAACTATTGTATCATCTCCCATACATTCTTCTAGGGACCTATTCATCTTTTCCTAAATATCCACTCAATTGCCTGTTTCTCCACTTTCCTTCCCTTCTACTATTAAGATGATTTTAAGAAAAGAGATGTACATAAGCTCTCTAATTTCATTATTTTGGGAGGTATTCACATTTTTTTCTTGTGAAGTCCTCATGTACATAATATTAAAAGTTAATAAATTTGTATTCTTTTCCCCCATTCATCTGTCTATTGTCAATTTATTTCATAGGCCCAGCTATTGAACCTAGGAGGACAAAAGAAAAGTTTTTATTCTCCTGTTGCCAGTATTCAAGACCTGGTGAATCTGGCCTGAATTTATGTTTTCGATGTTATCTTCCATTATTTAAACACTTATCTTCTGTATTTGAATCCTCCATTCCACTAAAGCCGTTTTACCTGCTCTCTGTGAATTTCTATGCTTTGTGCATGCTTTCCCCCCTGGGATGAATTTTCTCTTCTCACTCCTTCCCAATCTTCCCCTCTTACTGGCCCAGAGGCTCTCACTGTCAGGGTCAAGCCAATGCAGGACCAGCATTGAGAGTGAGGACCTCAAGTCTTATACACCTCCTCTACCAGTCAGTACACAGTGACTTTTCTCACCCTAAACAGCTATAGCACCGGTTAGTGTCTTTTTAAAGCACTTGATGACCTGACTTTATCTTGCTGTTTGACCATTTGTGTGGTCTCATGGGAAAACAAAACATAGAATTTTTATTCAGAAAATATGTTTTTGCATCTAAGCTCCACCACTTCCTAAACATATGGCTATGGGCAAATCTCTCTAGTTTCTACATTTGTAAAATGGAGTTTAAAATAGCACCAACCCTATTTCTTTTACTAAGCTTCAGTAAATGTGACTGAATGTTGTAAAACCCAGTACAAATAGTTGGATAGTAGAAGTCATAAATGTTACTGTTTTTCCCAATACGATATCATTAGTTTTTTATAATTTTCAAATAATAAAACCATGTTGAATTGTGCCTTCTATCTCCAACAGTGACATGAGAAAAGCAAGTTTTTAATACCATTAATAAGTGTTATATTATTATAAATTGTATGTTCTCTGTAAAAATACTTTAATGTATTATATATAAACATACTAGTATATATTACATATATATTCATCCTTTTTTATTCAACTAAAATTGAGAATGCCAATGTCAATATTGTAAGTGCAAACTATGGAGAAGAAAATCCTGTATTACTGCAATGGATTTTTAATAAAATGTGATTTTTTGCCTCTGTGATGATAAGTAAATGTAAACATAACTTATGTAGATAAGTCTATAATATCTCCCCTACCTAATGCTTATTCCAAAATTTCTAAACTAAACAAAACTGGGGAAAAACATGTCCAAAATAATTTTAGATGGATTTAGTCAAATATTCAATTTGAAGTGTTTTTCTGCTCATTAAAACTTATTCTATTCATTAATCTAAAATGTTTATGATTAGGCCCTAGCCATTGTAACTCAATGGACTGAGCATGGTGGGCTTGCAAACCAAATAATCGCCAGTTTGATTCCCAGTCAGGGCACCCATGCCTGGGTTGTGGGCCAGGTCCCCATTAGGGGGTGCATGAGAGGCAACGACACATTGATGTTTCTCTCCCACTCTTTCTCTCTCCCTTCCCCTCTGTCTAAAAATAAATAAATAAAATTTAATTAATTAATTAAAATGTTCATGATTACTGCAAGGTTTCCTTCCTTTTCTGAATTTTGAAAGATTAAACTTAAAGAGATAGTTAAAAATCCTCACAGCTTCTCTACTGGCTGCATTTTGTCATTTGCAAGGACTTGGCAAAACCTAAGTGAGGAAAGTGTTAAAACTGACTCCCCTAGGGTCTGGGTAGAGGGCACATTGTGCGCATGCAGGTACACAGGAAATGTATGTCTGTGTCAGTACGACTGAGCTTTAACGGAACTTTCTTGGCTAGCAGGAGAGCCCACAGACTTACACCAAGCCAGGGGTGGAAGATTGAAATTGAAAGTAATAATTCAGATTAAGTAAAAATGATCTCCTAGAAAAGGTAAGGATTTAAATCAACTATGAAAATAGCCGTCGCAAGTCTCAACAAAAGTTCGCCTCTCATATCTTTATGGCTCACAGGATTGGGAGAAGCAAAAGGATTAAGACGTTTCTATACTCCAGTTGGGGCATGGGTATTGACGTCCTTTACTTTCAAAGTACTGCACTTGGCCCAGCATCAGGGGTTGGGCCACCAACCTATTCTTTAATAGAAAACAAAATTTTGAGAATATCAGAGTGGATAAGGATTCAAAGGTAATTTAGTATCTGAAAAAAACCTGAAGTAATATTACTAAACCAAACCTTTTGTATGTTGACTCAAACTTCTTTTTTCCTTTTTTTTTTTCCCAAATCCTCTTTGGAGGACATGCTTATTGATTTTAGAGAGAGAGGAAGGGAAGAAAGAGGGAGATTGCTGTGATGAGGGACTGAACCTACAACCTAGGCATGTGCCCTGATCAGGAATCAAACTCCTGACCTTTCAGTTTATAAGATGATATTCCAGCCAACTGAGCCACACTGGCCAAGGCAACTCAGACTTCTTTTTAATAATATTTACTGAGCTACAGCTTCGTGATTCAGAAGTAATTATTGACCAAAAGATGGAGAAGTATTAGGTCTTCATGAAATTCTTTTTTTTTAATTTTTAAAGATTTTATTTATTTATTCATTTTTAGAAAGAGGGGAAGGGAAGGAGAAAGAAGGGAGAGAAACATTAATGTGTGGTTGCCTCTCATGCATCCCCTACTGGGTACCTGGCCCACAACCAAGGTGTGTGCCCTGACTGAGAACTGAACCAGTGGCCAGCATTCATCCACTGAGCCACACAAGCCAGGGGTATGAAATTCATAATTTATTGGCATCCAGTCAGCCAACTGAGTTCATCAAGAGCTATAAAATACTGGCTGCATGAAGTGAGTAATATCTGGGATTACAGATTCTCCCCAAAGAGCTTCCTATAAAAACTGAGATTTGGGAATCAGCTCTGAGGGTAGGGGGATGCAGCTCAATAGCTCTATAGCCTTCTAAGAAGAAAGCAAAGGTAAGTATAATTCTTCCCAGCAGAGGAAGAAAGAAACAAAACCATCTTTCTTTTCCTCTGGGGAAAATGTGCTTTTTCAATTCCTGGGAATAAGTGACACAAACACTGAAATAAAGTTTGGTTTGTCAGAAGTGGAGATTCCAAAAATATCTCAGGATGGCTTGACATGTTAGTAAATAAATGATTATGAAGAAAATTAACTAAAGCATGCAGATATATATGTCTGGTAGATTCTTAACAATCTGTTTAACTTCAGGTAAACAAAGTGTTCGACGTTGAAATTGAGAGGGTGATTTAGCCAAGCAATGCAATGGCTTGCAAATGCTTCCCATATGGAAAGGAAACCAAATGTTGTCTTCCAGTAATTGTCCTATAATATGATTTCTTTGGCTACCCACACACAGAGGCATGCATAAAGGATGTGTATACACATGTATGTATATATGTATCTATATACATGTATGTATCCACAGTATGGATATCTGCATATGCACACAGTTACATATGGATGAAGCTGTCAAAGAGATGAAAATGTTCAGAAGGGTTCATAATCTTACAGGTCTTTCTCTCTGACTAAACTGTAACAGAGCCTGAGGAAGCTGAAACTCCTGTGAGGAGACCGAGAGGGATTATAAAAGCCTCTTCTTGCTCCAGTCATTTACAATTGTGTGCAATATTGAAGAGGCAGTACCTTCAGAGTTGCCACTTGGGGTTTAGGGTCTTTCCCATGGGAGGCACATTTGGTTATTGAGACTCAATAGGAGGCAGTACAAATATATCCTGGAGGTGAGGTTTAGGACTAACTCTAGATTAGAGGCTTGAAAAGAGGAAAGTAAAAAGGAAAAGAAACTTCCTTTCTATTGTTTGGCTCCACTTAGTAGGGTAAGAAACCATATCAAAAATTAGTACGTATATTAGTTTAGGTGTATTTAATATCAGAAAATTAAAATAAATGATGGCCCTGGCTGGTGTGGCTCAGTGGATTGAACACCAGCCTGTGAACTGAAAGATCACAGGTTCAATTCCCAGTTAGGGCATATGGGTGGGTTGTGGGCCAGGCCTGCAGTTGTGGGAATGCAAGAGGCAACTGATAGATGTTTCTTTCCTTCTCTTTCTCCCTCTCTTCTCTTCTCTCCAAAAATAAATAAATAAAATAAAATAACTGATCAATAACTTTAACCACAAAAAGAAGTATATTGGAGACAAGCTTGGATAGCTCATGGAATTGAAACCAATACTGAACTAAATCTCTGGGAGAGTAGAAGTGAATATAGTTCAGGAGGTCCCAGCAATGGAAGTATGTAAAACTTTCCTCTAGAGAGCTGATGTTAAGGTGAATTCATTGTTGCCTTTCCGTTCAAGTTTCTAAATTCTTGGGAAAAAGAACTTGATTAGCCTTGCAGCTATAGAAGTAGGTGACAGTCACCTTGGGCCTACCTTTGGGCATCAGGGATGGTCACATAGGTGACAAATTGTAAACAGGGCAAAAATGCCTTGGGTTACAAGAGACAAGATTCACATTTGGGGAAAAAGTATAGATTTGGTCAAAACAACTACATATGGGTAACCTGAGTGAAGTGCTAAATAGCTGGGTGTGTTGCAAACTCGGTTAGAAAGGACCAGCCCACCCCCTCTCCACTGAAACTGAAAATCAAAGTACCAGTGGGCTGGCTTCCGGGCCCAAATGAATGGGGAGACACTGGTTCATCACAACCACAGATGCTCTAGAGTGGAGAAAGCCTATAAAGAATAGAAAAGTGTTTAAAAAGGAAAACAAAACAAGCTTAGTTCCTGAGTTCTTGAGTATAGCAGAAGCACAAAAAAAGGCATGGGGTATGTGAGGGGCTTTGCATTGATGGGGGATTTAATAAATTAAAGGTTCCTGATTCAATTTTGGTTATATTCATTACAATAGGTCAAGATATAGAGCAAGTCACTGGTATTTTACAGACATTGTGGTTGAATGTCTGTAAAATACCAAGATCATTTAGATCCCTTTGCTCTATTCCTCTGTTGACCTCAAAGCTTCAGATGGCTAGTTCTACGTCTTTTTAAATAATAGCATAAAGAGAAACAACATGGGTCTCTTAACACATACTAACTGAATTCTGCCCTGCACTGTGCTAACTGCTTAAGGATTCAATGGGGTAACACATGCAAAAGTTCTAGGAACACAGTAGGTCCTCAGGAAGTAAAATTGTATTTTTTTTACCTTTCCCCATACTGTGACAGAGAAGCCCAGGAGAACAGTTATTAGCATTCTTGTCTCTGAGAAGATACATTGTCCATCGTACACTAGCAAATCTGGGGACCAGTTTATAGAGAAATCCTTTAAGAATTCGCTACCATGTGTCAGTCTTGCGGAAAACCTGGGTGTCAGATGAAATAGGGGCATTTAGTTTCTGGATGCTTAGCAAACCTTAGATCACCCTTCATCTTTCATGTTTGCAGAAAGGTGTTGCTGGTAAAACAAGGAGCAAGAACCCATCCCTCTTTAAGAAACTTGTAGTATGATGCTGTTCATTTATTAAGAAACCTGGATACTTCTTCTGGATCATTTATTCATTGTGATCATTGATTAAATTATTGGGAAGAAAAAAAAGGAGCTCTTTAATAGATGTTCTGATAGTTCTTCTTAAGCCAAAAGTGGCTTGGCTCCTATCAAAGCTTTAGCTGTTTGGTTAGTTGTGAGGAATACTGGAGGGATTCCTAGGTGTACCAGAATTGCTCAAATATGCATATGTGCGACCCACACAGTGCTCAGCTGATATGTACTTAAGTTTTTGCTAGTAAAATTTGGGGGGAAGATAAATCAACTCATTTAAAATGCACTGGGGATTATAACTGAATTAAAAAAAAAATAAATAAAATGCACTGGGGAAGTTCATCATTTGAAGCCATCCAGAAATAAATCCCTTTGTTAAATGATGCTTGTAAGTATTGACTTTTTAAATATTGGATTTGCTAAAATATATAACTTATGCTTTATGTGAATCTACAAATTCTACGTCAAAGGGAGAGTGGCTCCCCAATGACCATCCCTGTGCACGCGGGTGTGCTCACACACTCATTCACTCTCCCAGAATATCCATACATAATTAACTGATGAATGAATTGAAAGTTCCTGCAGTTTGTGTGGCCACTGGTGAAGAAGCTCTGTTCTGCTACCTCAAATAAATACAACTAAACTCCTGCCAGGGATTGTATCAGACAAACAATAGCAACACTGTCTCTTGCCTATAGATTCTGCCAGGCCTTTGAGCCTTTAGGAGCTAAGCAGAAGGAATTCACGAAGCCATGGCTCTGTCCCCAGAAAGCATTTTTGTTATGACAAATGGTGGCTTGTATTCATCTGCCACAACTACTGGTGAGAAGGAAAACAGTTCCCACCACTGAAAAAAATAAAATAAAATTTAAAACTGGAAAGAATCCTATAGATTACTTACTCCAACCAGTGTTTTTCAGACTTCTGAATTTCATGAACTAGTAACAATTGGAAATGTAACTAATTATTTTTAGAAAAAAATAAAATAACTAGAGAGAAGGAAGGAAGATACTTATGGATTTTTATCTAGTGAGTAAAAATATTTTCATAAAATACTATTGCCAGTTTATAGATGGCAGCTTAGATTTAGAATGTACCTTCTATTCCTTAGAAATCATCAAAAGCACAAAGGAGACAAGGAAACAACAGTATAAAATATAGTTTCAATAAAACAAGAGAAAGATGGAACCTAAAATTTTGGTGTAGGTGAGGATTTTCCAACACCAGTGGCAATGGAACAAGCCTGTGACAGTGAACATGGAAGCAACAGAGCTCAGAATGTCAGAGTACTTCTCTGGAGCCAAATTCTGAAGTGAAAATCTGATCACCTGTTTCTAGCATCAGAAGTGAGCATATACATCAGCAACACAAAGTCGGAAAATTCTTGTTGTGCTTTGGGGAATAGAGGGGTACTGAATAACAGACTTTAGTATAAATTAGTCTGTCTCCCTAGAAGAAAAAAAAAGGGTTTATATATGAGGTCTGTCCAAAAGGTATCCAGCCATGTAATGTGAAAAATAGATACATTTATTGAAGAAGATACAAGATACAAGAAACATTGTACGTAGGACAATGTTGTTGTCTCAGTTTCCTTCAAAGTAGGCACTTTGGGACTTCACACAGTTCTTCCCATCACCATTGGCTGCCTCCTCGCATTTTCCTGAATCTCATTGATGATCTGAAATCTCTTCCCTTTCAAAGGTGATTTTAGTTTTGGGAAAAGCCAGAAGTTGCAGGGCACCAAATCTAGACTGTTGGGGTGCTGAGTCACCTGGGTGATTTGATGCTTGGCAAAAAAAACTCTGCACAAGATGTGGTGTGTAAGCAGGAGCATTGTCATGATGAAGCTGACACTCACCAGTTGCCCGTAGCTTCAGCCTTCTGAATCATCTGAATAGTTTCTGTGGAGGAATGTTCAACCTTAACACAAAATTTGATGCAGATTCATTGTTCTGCCTGCTCAGTCATTTTTGAATGCGAAATCCACAAAGTACATATGCTCACTAAAAGTCATCTACTGTCCCCACTGACTGGTACAGTGAAATCATTGTTCATGCATGCACATTCCAGTCCACTCTCCTTGGCTGCCGGGTTACATCAATGTCATGCAAACCATTCTCATTATATGAACAATGGTTCAACATTTTCTGGACAAATTATGATTTCTACTTATGCATGCCTATAACAAATAAATGGAACAAATACACAATAACTTCAAAATTAAGTGCTAAAAATGATTGGCAAAAATGATTGGCTACAAAACTCAGAAGAAAGTAACAGAAAAAATTAGAGAGTAAACTCTCATAAAAAATTGTTTACATGGAGTATATTAAAATGAGACCAGGTATTTTGCCAACATTAAAAAAGATCCTAAACTATTTCTCATTTTGAAATAATAATACAAAGAGGAGATGGAGATGTAATAACTTAAGGAGACTATGCCCATAAAAGAGAGGATATAAAATATGAGTTAGTAGAACTTCAAAAAAATGGAATAAAAAAGTGAAAACAGAAATAAAGATGAATTTGGACAATCCAATGATTGGAGCAATGAAAAAAATATAGTTGTGCACAGAACAAATACTTTAAAATAATTTTCAGTCTGACACATAAAATAGTGTTCAGAATTATTAGTTACCAGGAAAAAAGTTAAAATCTCAATGTGATATCACTACACATGCATTAGGATGCCTACGATTAAGATTGACTAAGCCAATTACTGGGAGAATGTGGAACATGCTGAGTCGTACACATTGCTAGTGAGAATGTCAAGGGTCAGAACACTTCAGAAAAAGGTTAAGCAGTTTCTTATAAAGATAATTACATATGTACTTCAGGCACAAAAATTCTACTTCTAGATATTTATCCAATAGAAATTAAAACAAAAGTCTGTTAAGAGGATGTCTTTCATAGAAGAATATTTATACCAGCTTTATTCAAAATAACCAAAAAATGGAAACAATCAAATATGCATTCACAGATGAAAGCATATATAATGAATATATATTCTGTGGAATGATACTAGGCCATCAAAAGGAACACATTACTAACATGTCAAATACAATAAGTGAAATATCACAGGCCATATGCTGAGTGAAAAAATCTGTATGTAAAATATCATGTACTGTATGATTTGAGTTATGTGACATTCTAGAAGAGGCAAACCTAACTATATTTAAAAAATGGAAGCATGGCTGTCTCTGGCGCTTGGGGTGGGAAGATTGATTGTAAGAGACATAAGAGGACTTTCTGGAATGATAGAAATATTCTATATCCTGATGGATGTGGGTTAATGAAGTGTATCCATTTGTCAAAATTATACTGTCAAGATTTGTGAATTTAAATGTATGTACATTGAACTAGAAAGAAGACAGCTAATAATAATGAATAATCAAGTGGGAGTTGAAGAGTGAGTGGAAGTACAGATAAAATCAAAATGACAGTATTTTGATTGTTATTGAAGCTGAGAGATGGTTGCCTGAGGATTCATTGAGTCATTACACTTTCTTTGTATAGATTTGAATTCTTCCCAAATAGTTAAAAATTCTGAAATAAGAGAAGGCTTTATTCTACCTATAGAATTGGCACTGTGCTCCAAAGAAAACTGCTTTTTTTGGCCTGAATTCTATTTTATCTGTTCTTAAAATCAGGACTCATTTTTTCTTTATAGTTACATTTGCTGGTGATTTCTTTGCCAGCCCTTTCATTTAAACCATCTAAATTTCTTTCTGTATTTCTTCAGATATCTTTGAGTTAAATTTAGCTTTGTTAGCAGAGCTGAAAAAAATCTAATATGCACAGTAAACTCACATAATCAATATGATTTACAGAATTAGTTGTAGTTCTATAATATTGTGTCATGTTATTTTTTAATGTTCTCTCTTTTTAATGTTTTCATTTATTTATGTTTTTGAAATTTCTTTGATACTCAGAAGGTATATATTTTTGCTCTAGTGGTTACCTTTATATTAATAATTCTATCTAATACCTTTAATCACCTATTAGTGTGGATACTTAGTTTCACTGTGAGTAATACTGAAATTAACCAGTATCTGCTTATTTTCTCACTTCTCTTTCTTCTTTCCATTCTCATTTCTCCAATTTTAATCACTGATATAATTTTAGTTCTGATGTTTTTATTCCTATGCATATTGATTTTCTACCTGATTTATTAGTTTCAACTTATACTTGTATACTTTTTTAAATTTTATTTTAATTGTTGTTCAAATACAGTTTTTTGTCTTTTACTCCCACCCCAGCCCACCACCCCAGCCCTCCCCACCTCCCTCCCATTTCCACCCCCGCCCCTAGTATTTGTCCATGTGTCCTTTAAATTTGTTCCAGTAAACTCTTCCCTTTCTCCCCTGAAATTCCCTCCCCTCTCCCTTCTGGTGACTGTCAGCCTGTTCTCAATTTCAGTGTCTTTGGTTATATTATGCTTGTTTGTTTGTTTTGTTGTTTAGGTTCCTGTTAAAGGTGAGACCATATGGTATACTTTTTATTAACATCTGTAAAAGTACAAGGAACTAATTCTATTTTCCACTAATTCTCTCCCTTTTCATGTTTTTATTAGTTGTAGAATATCACCTTTCTTAGAGCAAATTACATTTATATACTTTTTGGTCTAGATTTAACTTTATCTCTTTGTCTCAGTTCTACTGTTAAATATATTCAAGTTATACCCCCACACACCCTAAGGTGAAATATCTCCAGCCATTTAATGGTGGCAGAAGCTCATTCTCCTGCCAATTTCTGAGGAAATGCTCATGGGAATGATATTTCCTGATATCCAGCTTGTTTATAAGTTTATTTGATTGTTTGTCAATGGCCTTACATTCGAAGAATATAAAAATCTGTGTGTCCTATTTCTTTCTTTGAGTGTGACAAAAAATTTCATCACTTTCCCACTCAAAAATGCATTTTATTGTTTTCCTGGTTTGTTTTTATTGAGGTGAAAGTTACATATATTAAAACTAACCAAATTTACCCTTTCTAAAAGTATATGGTAAAAGGCAGAAAATTGTACTTGAACAACCATTAAAATGAAAAAATAGTAAATAAAGGAAAGTAATATGTGGGAAAAAATGTAGATGGTTCTAAAGCTTGCAAATGCTTTCAGGTTGTTGTCCAAATTTAGCTTCACGTGGTTGTAAGACTGATGTTCCCCTTTCCTGTGTTGGGTGTGAGCAGGGTTCATTTTCAGCTATCCATGTTCCTTAACTCATGCCCTCTTCCTCCATCTGCCAAGCCAGCACTGGTGGATTGCATCCTTCTTATGCTTCGACTCTCCCTGACATCCCCTTCTGTCTCATTTGCTGCATCTCTTTAACTGCCTCTTCTGCCTTCGCTTCCTTTTTTCAAGGATTTGTGTTACTAAAATCCTACTTGAATACTCTCTTTTTTTTTTTTAAGGTTAGTTGATTAGTAACTTTAATTACATCTGCAATGTCTTTTCACAACAGCGCCTACATTCATGTTTGATTAGATTATCTCTGTTATAGAAATGAGAATTTTAGGGGAGCATCTTTAGAATTCTGCCTACTTCATGCATACATTTAAAAAATCTCATTTGATTTAATTCAAGGGAAATATAAATTAAATATATATGAGATACCATTTTTCACTACTATGTAGGCAAACATCAAAGAGTACAATAACATACTGATGAAAAGAGAGGGGTGATGGAAACTTAAGTAGATTGCTAATAGACGTTTTAATTCATATGAAATTTCTATAGAGGGTAACATGGAAAAACATCTACAAAAATTCCAAATATCAATACCTGTTTATTCAGAAATTCAACTTCTAGAAAAGTCTGTGCAGATATCACGTATGTGTGAAATAACCTAAGCACTAGGTTGATTGTTTCACATTAATTTTTATAGCAAGGTATTGAAAGAGCTTAAAAGCCCAGATGACTAGTTAATAAGTTAGTATAATTTTATATCCATAGAATACAATACATACAATACAATAGAATGCATTAAAGCCATGATGAACCTTTTCATATACTATTATGGAAAGATAAGAAAGACATATTATTTCAAAAACAAGTTATAGAACAGTAGATATTTTATGCAACCAGTTATGAAGAGAAGAGAAGCCGAATTTATATGTATATGTATTTGCTTGCATTTTCATAAAATACCCCTACACATATATGACAAAAACATGATAACAATGAGTGCCTTCAAAGAAGAAAAATTGATGTTAAATGATAGGATTTCTTGGGTTTTTTAAAAAATCTTAGGTCACATGAATATATAACCTAGTCAATAGTAAAAATAAGAAGCTGTGTAAAGTTCTTTTTGCTGACAATGTCATTTAAAAATAAATATTTTTGTACTTGTTGCTCTAAACCCTTTCCCTTTTCCCCTGAAATTCCCTCCTCTCTCCCCTCTGGTCACTGTCAGCCTGTTGTCAATTTCAATGTCTTTGGTTATATTTTGCTTGTTTGTGTGTTTTGTTGATTAGGTTCCTGTTAAAGGTGAGATCATATGGTATTTGTCTTTCACTGCCTGGCTTGTTTTGCTTAGCATGATGCTCTCCAGTACCATCCATGCCGTTGCAAAGGGTAGGAGTTCCTTCTTTCTTTCTGCTACATAGAATCCCATTGTGTAAATGTACCATAGTTTTTTGATCCACCCGTTTACTGATGGGCACGTAGGTTGCTTCCAACACTTGGCTATTGTAAATTGTGCTGCTATGAACATAGGGGTGCATAGGTTCTTTAGGAT
Source organism: Glossophaga mutica (assembly GCA_039655065.1). Classification (NCBI taxonomy): domain Eukaryota; kingdom Metazoa; phylum Chordata; class Mammalia; order Chiroptera; family Phyllostomidae; genus Glossophaga; species Glossophaga mutica. The sequence goes on from CM077304.1 coordinate 86,272,846, forward strand.
TGGTGTTTCAGGGTACTGGGGGGTAGAAATGAGAGGGAGGTGGGGAGGACTGGGGCGGTGGGCAGAGATGGGAGTAAAAGACAGAAAACTGTACAAGAACAGCAATTAAAATAAAAAAACAAAAAAGAAGAACAGTACTATCACTACAAAAATAAATACATACATACATACATACATACCTAAATAGATAGATAGATAGATAGATAGATAGATAGATAGATAGATAGATAGATATTTTTACTGGAAAGGCAGACGTTTAAATTAGCACTTAAGCCCTGGCCAGTGTGGTTTGGCTAGATGGAGTGTCACCCCACAAATAAAAAGTTTGTGGGTTTGATTCCCAGTTTGGGCACATGCCTAGGTTGTAGGTTTGGTCCTCTGTGGGGGTGCCTATGAGAGGCAACCAATTGATGTTTCTTTTTCACATCAATGTTTCTCTCCCTTTCTCTCTTGCTTCCTTCCCATCTCTCTAAAATCAATAAGCATGTCCTGGGTAAAAAAAAAAAAAAAAGAATAAATAAGCACTTAATATGTATGTACCAAATAGCTCTTCTGGGCATCATCTTTTTCCATCCTTAGAATGTATGGTACTATTCTCCTTATTTTACTGTTGAGAACACTGAGGCTCGGAAAGATGCATCGTGGCCCAAGACCGCGCAGGTACTATGATGGTGGACAGGGTTTGACCCAGGATAATTTTATATCACAATTTTAAGTACCATATGACAATAACACTATACAACTAAAAAAAAAGATTATCTTAAAAAGAATATTCTTTTAAATAAAATATTTTTCTTTATGTAAAGTAAGTGCATTGTCTTCTCTTTCCTATGTTGCATGTGTCGTGACATTTGTCCAAATTTGAGTCTAAGAAAAACACTGATGGACTCCCATCTGCAGCCAGAGGCTGAACTCTCTTACATAAAACCTCCCACAGAGAAACAGTCTTTCCCCTGGAAAAACTTTAGTGACATTGAACGCTTCCGTAAAGCGACTTTCTCAGAGGGCAGTCCACTGCATGCACCAAGGCCCGTTTCAGTGATAAAAATCTTGTGCTGCACTGGTCTTAAATGTGCTCTGCCTGCACTCAGCTTGCCCTGTCCCTGTGGAGCCCCTGGGAAAGTTCTCATTGACCCCTATTCCTGATGATACCTCTTCAAACATTCAAGGTATTTCCCTTTCAGTGTTAAAACTTCCAAGATTCTCTGCTTCTCATATAACAAGGATTTAAGTCTCTCATTTGCATCAACAGATACTTCTCTGCTGGGGCATTCCATTCTGTCAATATTTTTAATAGAGTATTTTACAAGGGAAGATTGACCAGCAGAAAGTAGACAGGAATTACCACCTCCATTTGCTGAATATTATTCTAGTAACACAGACAAAAGTGATTATCTCATAAGAGGATCACCCTGGTAACTTGTATTGAACAGGCAGGCATATACATCCCTTAATTATTTTTTTTTACATTTGAAATTCATAGTATTCCCATCACTGTAAGTGTGTGTGTGTGTGTGTGTGTGTGTGTGTGTGAGAGAGAGAGAGAGAGAGAGAGAGAGAGAGAGAGAGAGAGAGAGAGAGAGAATATGCCTCACTTTAAGGGCAAGAGTTTAATATTATATCTGTTCTACGAGTATTTAATTTCTTTTAGAGTCAGGTTGTTGAAAGAGGAAGCAACCAAAGACAAAATTTGGAGAAATAAAGTGGACAAAGTGAAAAGCAGTTAAAAATAGGAAAAAAAAACCCATAAAAATGCTAAAATATATGCCTGTATGAATTAAGGTGTTTTTTCATTAATGGTATATGTATTGAAGCTCCAGGATTTTCACATTAAATATTTGAAATACTTTATTAGCATTTATATTTCAGCTGATTGGTAATTTTACATCAATGAACTATATAAATAAAGAAACTTATTGTGTGCCAGGAATTATCACAAATATTTCAATAAAGTATGTTCTTTATTTCACAACAACCTTAAGATATACAAAGTATATTTTCTCCTTTTTTAAGGGAACTGAGGCCTAGAGGGGTTAACTAATTTCCCTAAGGTCATAGAACAATGGTCAGCAAAACTAGTATTTGAAATCTAGAAGTTCAGTTTTAGAATAAATTTCATACTAATAATTACAAAATTGTTCTGTAAAGAGCAAGCTTGGTTGAGTTTCTTTTCAAAACAGGTAAAAGTAGAGAAATTCAAGAATATGCAGAATTATTAATAGCTAGAGATCAGGAAAATTTTGCATTAGAAATAGACAAAAACTCAATCATAGAAAGGAAGCAATAGGTGCAGTGATTGGGTGAATTTGCTTTTAAATCACACAGACTGGGTTTGGATTCAACTCAGTTTCTTACCAGGGGTGAGGAAATGGGAAAGTGACCTGACCTGGGTGAGACCTAGTCTCCACATCTACAAAATGAAAGTATTAATATCTCCTCCAACGGGCTTTTACCAAGAACAAATGTAATAATATATGTAAATCACTGCACTGTGCTGGACACATGGTATCCACTTAATAAATGATGGCTATTATATTATTATTATAGTCAAGTTTGAGTCATGACACCGGAGGGAGCTTATGCCTGGTAAATTCAATTTTCTCCCTCAGTGAAGTTGCTCATGTCCCTAACCCCTAGTAGTGCCTAATTCAGGAATGTGTGCTCAATAATTAATCATAGATTATATTTCATTGCATTAGTTAATGTTGCTTTCTACTTTTAGCTATTTCATAACTTCAAAAGGAATTTGTCATTTTTTTCATTAACTGAAAGAAAATGTAAAATAAGAAATCTAGAGAATACTTTTTTCCTACCCTTTCTAAATTAAAAGATACTTTTTCTTCCATGGTAGAACATTTATCTTTTAATATACGGACTATCAAAATGTCTCTAAAAATGGCAGCTTTTGTGACTGGAGAGCAAATATAGCATAGAATAAAATGTTCCACAGACTATGTAACTAAGAGTCTAGGACAGTCACATGACTTTTATCAATGCAGGATCATACATAAAAAGGAAATAGTTTTGTGCAAAGTGTAGTTACTTTATTATTCACTTAGATTTTTGTACTCACTTATTTTTACACTATTTGCAACACTGTTTATTGTTAACATTTTTAAGTATAATTCTCAGGATCTTTTTCAGGTTTTTGAGGACTTGTCTCTTCCAGAAAAAGTCTCTCCAGGCCCTAATAACTAACAACCCTACAGATTATTAATTCACAGCCAGTTTCACTTCTCTTTGAGAAGATGGATAAAATTATATCCACATATGTTTGTGACAGCACAGTTTTACCAATTGAGACTATATCACTGGATAGTGAACTTTAATGAAATCAGATCTTATGATATAAACTGGATTATGTTTCTATCAAATTTAGAATATGATCCATACTTATTACCAGAATCTTTAAAACCCTCTGTAGATTTGTCCTTGCCTAGAGCTATGACCAAGTATCTTGTGCATCCCCTGTTTGTCAACACTTCTAGTCACAGTGGTATATTCTCATGACTCTGAACTCACCTGCCTTTCTGCCTTTTCCAGAGCTTCTCCTGCAAGCCGCCATCTCCCCATGCCTTCATTTGAGTGGTCCTTGTTATCATTCCGCTCTGAGCTCAAGTCCTTTTCCTCAGAGATGCCTACCTTGATCTCCAATTAAACTCAATCCCCCATACACTGAAAAGACCCTGCTACATTTTAGTTTTAAAGCTCACTATCTGAAATTATCTTGTATACATGTTGGTGAATTTGTCTGCCTTCCCTACTAGAATATAAGTGAATGTGTCTCTTTTGAGTCTGGCTGAATCTTTGGGGTCTAGAGAAGCATCTGGTACAAAACAGACCCTCAAAATATATTTGTGCAATTAATGAAGGACAAGAGGGAACCCCCCAAAACCCAAAATATATTTACAAAATATATTTATTGAAAAACTGTATACCAGTATATATTCTTACATGTTTAACTTCGGTCATCTTCAAAGTACTGTCCATTTGATGCAATACACCTATCGAGACTTTTTTCCACAGCTCAGTACAGCTTGAGCTCATTGATTTTTATGCCTTTTAGTGCTTCTGCCATTTTTTGTTTCACCTCTTCTACATTGGCAAAATGTTTCCCTTTGAGGACACTTTTCATCCAGGGAAACAAAAAAAAAAGTCACTTGGGGTGAGATCAGGTGAATTGGGAGGTGAAATGGGAGGGTGGGGTACTGGGGTCATGCTGGTTTTGGTCAAAAACTGCTGAACATTCAGTGTTGTGTGGGCAGGTACACTTGTAAATCACCCAGCATGAAAAGGACAAATGCATTAAAACAGTCTTCAACAACAAAAAAAATTCACTGAAGCCAATTCAGCCTCTTACAACAATGTCAGCTGGTGCACTGATGGAGATGGATTCCTGGAACACTGGCCTAGCAGGGGAAGCCTATACTACCAGGGATCCTCCTTCCAGAAGATAATTCCATTTTTGGAGGTCCCCCCACATGGAAGAGTTAAACTGTGTTGTTTTACACGCTCAAATCAGCATAGTAGCACAGTGGCTCTACCTAAATTGGAATTAGGCTGTCTGTGTTTTCAAAGCCCAGCTCCGCCACTCACAGCTCTTTATCTTCATCTGTCACATATTATTGCTATCACAGGCTAATTGAAATGAACACCTGCAATCATAAATGTAAAGTACTTGGTACAGTAAGCTTTCAATAAATATATCTATCATTCTGCATTTCTCTTATATTCAGGAAGTGGTGTTATTTTAAAGGTTTTATCATATACAAATTTAAAGTAGAACAGTTAAAATTCTCCTGATTAATGAGCATACTTTTTCCTATCATCAATTCCTACTTGCTTTATTCTAGAATTAACAACGACAAGTCAGCACCCTCTTTTCCCTTTGCAACTGTCGTGTTGTAGAGGTGCTCATCTACTCCATGGGTGTAACTTCTTTTCTGTGTCAACGATTCTGGTTGATTCATTCATACACCAAATATATGAATTTCTCTATAGAATACTTTTGTGATAGGCTAGACAAATGATCCCAAACCACCTAGAAGGGCAGGTAAATATTAAACACATTTTAAAATTATGTAAATACAATAAGATAAGTTCAGTGAAGGAGTTAATTGAAGTGCAGTGAGAATGCATCATAACAAGTTCCAATTTAGATTTGCAGGTGGGGAATAGCAAAGAAAGGCATTCTGGAAGAAATGATATTTGACCTGAAATTAATGGCTGAGTACAGGTGGGCAGAAACTGAAGGTACAATGTTCTACAGAAAGGAACAAAATTGCAAAGTTCTTGAGAAGTAAAGAGATTGAAAATTTAAGAGAAAAGGAAAATACTTGGTATAGGGTAATAAGTGGGGAGCAGTAGGTTTGAGATGAGATTGTGAAGCAAATGGGCCAAGGCCAAAGTACCTCTCAGACAGCATTAGGGTTTGGGTTTTTGTCTTTTATACAATGAATATTCATAGATATTTTATGTCATGAGTATCTGATTACATTTTCTTGTTGAGAAGCTCACTTTGGCTACATTGTTGAGGATGGATAGGAAGGAAGGATGAGGAATTATCTCGTTAGCCTATGGTAAGCAGATAGTGATGTAGAGTGGGGTCCTTGGGGGGAGGTGATGTGAGAGAGACGTGAACAAGTTCTAGACGTATTAAAGGCACTTTGAGTCACAAAACATTGAAAGTTAGTATAAAGTCTGTTGAGTTAATTAGAGAACAATGATATTTAAAAATCACCTAGCAAAAGTTACTATCTAGTTAATCCACAAATAATTATAGTTCTTGGCTCTTAGATTTGAACGACACGGTGGCAGCTGTTATTAACTCTGGTTGCAACAGGTATGGAAGAGTCACATTAAGTAACTGGGCTCTTTTAAAATTTTTAACTTAAATCTAAAATATATGTTTGGTACTTTTTCCTAGATATAAAATATGATTGTGCTTGCATCCTGTTTGTTTCATATTTATACATAAATAAAATGCCATTACTGTTACATAAATTGAATGTGTATTCTCTAACTATAAGAAATAGGATGACAGGTCATTTCAACAAAGTTATTTAGATTTGCCTCTATGCTAGCTACTACCATAAGCAATTCAAAATCAAAAGACATATCTCTACTAAAGAATGCAGCAAAAATGTCTTCATCTTGGAATGTGTAGGGGTTTATTATCTTAAACTGATTTTAAGGAACAGCTAAAGCTACTGGTAACTATTGTCAGAATGGCATTTTTATAGTAATTATACTAAAATAAAAATCACACAGAGTATTCTTCAACATTTATATGTATGAAATAAAAAATAAGTAGATACTTAGATCAAATATCATGAGTTCTGTGACAGTAAATGCTGTGTCTATTTTATTCAATATTGTATTCTCAAAATTAATTCATTTTCAGAACATGGTACCTATTTCTTAAATTAATAAATAGAAAAATAAATTCTGCTATGTGGGAGTAGAATGTAAAACCCCTACTTCTAAAAGGGTCCGTCAGGATATCTATATATTCAAAATCAGGTATTTTATAGGTACTAATTAGTTGGGAAGAGTTATCCTTTACTTATTTCTAAATAAAATTGTCTTCCCATTCTTTTCAGCCCAAAACTCTAAGGGATTGACTGAGCTTATTGAAATGATCATCAAATCCAAAAAGTAAGTTTTTTTGAGGAAAATATCCTGCTCATTATCTTTGCTAAGGTCCACTTTGCAGGAACTAACTCACTTTATGTCTGGGAAGGAATTAAGTCAGACCGAAGCTTTCATAAAACTTCTCTCCCAGTCTAGTATTTAATTCAATTGCAAAATTATTTCTTTATATCTACTATGCATTGGATACTCTATTGGGAAACAAAAATGAATCCAATGAGGCCTGCACTCAAATATTTTACAATTTAGTTGAGGAAAAGCAGAAGAAAACATGCAATTATAATGCAGCGTGCTAAGGGCTATGACAATAAAATAGGGCAGTTGTGAAAACCCTGCAGAGGTGTGTATCAGTCATGTCGAGCTGCCAGGAAAAGTACCATAGACTGCGTGCTTTAAACAACAGAAATTTATACTCTCGTAGTCTGGGTCTGGAAAGTCCAAGATCAAGGTTCTGGGAGAGTTCTGTTTCCGGTGAGGGTTCTGTTCTTGACTTGCAGAGGACTGCCTTCTCACTGTCTTCACATGGCAGAGAAAGGGAGCACACCCTGGTCTCTCTTCCTCTTCTTATAAAGGCACCAGTCCTGCCATGTTAGAGCCCCACTCTTAGGACCTCTTTGAATTTTATTGCCTGTTTATAAGCCCTATCTCTAAGTATGGTAACATTTGGGTTAGGATTTCAACGTATGAATTTCGTGGACACATATTTCAGTCCATAGCAAGGAATCTAAGGCAGATAGATATCATAGGAAATAGCAACCTGAGAGCAGTCCTTTCTATTAGTCAGAAAATCAGTAAGGATCTTTCAGGTAGAGGGTACAGTTGAGCACATATGGGAGCAAGAAATTGAATATGACTATGGATGACATACAGAATGTAAAACAGAGCAAGGCCACTCTTGGGGCCTGGAGATCTAAATTCAGGAGTCATCAGCATGTGCATCTGTGGTGATGAGTATGGATAAGAAACAAAGGGTCCAATGATTAAATCCTGGTTTATGGAGAGGAGGAAAATCTGGCAGAGGAGACTGAGAAGTACCCAGTGAGGTAGTGGGGAGAAAACCCACTACAGTCTGAGTCCTGTATACCAGGTGAAGCCTGTGCTTCAAGGAGGATGGAGTTGTCAAGGTATTAAATACTTCTTATAGGTCTGGGAAGATGCACACTAGTAACTAACATTAGATTCACAAAGTAAAGGTTATTAGTAACCTGGACTAGAACAGTGTGCCTGCAGTTGTAAAGTAAAGGCCTTGCTGAAGTGGGTTCAAGAAAGGAGGGGATAAGCGAATTTTGCTATAAAGGGAAACCTTGGAAGTGTATGTAACATGGGAGCACCCCGGGTAGAAATAAGGCCCCTCCAAGCTCCCCAAAGCATCTGCCTGCTCTCTCCCACATTCTGTTCTGCAAATGTTAGTTTATATTTATGCATAACACCACCTGGAATTTGTTTGACTATAATTAAAATGAAAAGGTTAACAGAAAACAACCAAACAAATCCATGTTTTTAAATATGAAGTACATATAGTTTACTAAGCAGTCTTCTAAAGCTGGATTATATATTCAGCTGATAGAAAATTACACATTTTTGGTTTTGATTTTGACTTCTAATTCCTCTTCTAGATAAAAATCAGTAAATTCCTTAGCCATATTAAGGAAAGCGTTTCTTTGTTTTTTCTTATTTTTATTGTTCATTCTATCACAGTTCTCCCAATTTTTCCCTTTTGCCCCCCTCCACCCAGCCCACTCCTCTGGCCCACAGTCAATCCCCTCGCCATTGTCCCTGACCATATGTCATTCATACATGTTCTTTGATTAGTTCCATTTCATTTCTTCTGCCATCCCCGCCTCTCTCCCACCTTCTGGCTACTGTCAGTCTCTTCCATGTTTTCATGTCTCTGGTTCTATTTTACTCACTAGTTAATTTTGTTAGATCCAGAGTAAGTAAGGTCATATGGTGTTTGTCTTTTGCCAACTGGTTTATTTCACTTAGCACAATACTCTCCAGTTCCATACATGCTATTGTAAAAGGTAGGAGTTCCTTCTTTCTTTCTGCTGCATTGTATTCCATTGTAAAAATGCACCACAGCTTTTTTAATCCACTCATCTACTGATAAGTACTTGGGCTGTTTCCAACACTCAGCTATTGTAAATAGCACTGCTATCAACATAGGGATGTATAGGTTCTTTTGAATTAGTGTTTCAGTATTCTTAGGGTATATTCCCAGCAGTGGAATTGCTGGGTCAAAGGCAGTTCCATTTTTAATTTTTTGAGAAAATTCCATACTGTTTTCCACAGTGGATACAGTAGTCTGGATTTCCCCCAACCGTGTACTAGGGTTCCCTTTTCTCTGCACCCTTGCCAGCACTTGTTGTTTGTTGATTTATTGATGATAGCCATTTTGACATACGTGAAGTGATATCTCATTGTGGTTTTAATTTGTGTCTCTCTGATGGCTTGTGATGTTGAGCATTTCTTCATATGTCCATGGGTCCTCTGTATGTCTTTCTTGAAGCAGTGCTATTCAGGTCCTTTTCCCATTTTTAAATTGGGTTGTTTGTCTTTCTGGTGTTGAGTCTTATGAATTCTGATTTATTTTGGAGATTAAACCCTACCCAATGTGTTACTGGCAGATATGTTCTCCCATACAGTCAGTTCCCTTTTCATTTTGAAGACGGCTTCTTTAGCTATGCAGAATTTTTTTTTTGATGTAGTCCCATTTGTTTATTTTTTCCTTTATTTCCCTTGCCTTAGGTGATACATTGGCAAGAATATTGCTACATGGGATATCTGAAATGTTACTGCCTAAGTTTTCCACTAGGACTTTTATGGTATCACAACTTATATTAAGTCTTTTATCCACTTTGAGATAATTCTGGTGCATGGTGTAAGTTGGTGGTCTATAGGAGACTGTTCCGCATGGTGTGGGCCCAGCTCCCACTTGGAAAGGCCAGTGGAAAGCAAGGTCCAATGAATAGGACCCACTCCCATGCAGAGGTTTCCCCATGGGGAATCAGGCCTGCATTGTACCTAGACTGCTATGAGACTTGCTTTTGCTAAAACTCCATCACCCTGAATTGAGGCAACAAATGTTTACTGCATGTCTTTAAAGTGACTTCCTAAAATCTATGCTAAGCCTTCCGAGGACAAGTGTAATCATTTCAACCACGTTTCCCTTTGTATTTGCAAACATCCTTCTGTGATGTGATTAGCAACATCCTCTCCTTTGTTTTCTGTAAAAGGTAACCATCTAAAGTGAACCTGTGCATAGAAAATGAGTACCATCTTCAATGAAATGTGCCCAGAAAAGCAATTAAAAGCCTGTCAAGGCAAGGGTTGGTGCAATTTCCTCTTGAGAGAATGGCCATGCCATCCTTTTTTCTCCACAGGACTCAGTAGTCTGTGTGAATTTGTCTTGTCTCACCCATAATGCCGTGGACCACATGAGCCAAGGTCCACTTCGGTGGTCTAGTTTCATTTTTTTTGCATGTATCAGTCCAGTTCTCCCAAAACCATTTATTAAAGAGACTGTTTTTACCCTCATTGAATTCTTATGCCCTATTTGTTGAATATTAGTTGACCATAGAGACATGGGTTTATTTCCAGGCTCTCTATTCTGTTTCATTCATCTGTGTCTGTTCTTATGCCAGCACAAGACTGGCTTGATTACAATGGACTTGTAGTATATTTAATATTAGGAATTGCGATCCCTCCAACTTTGTTTTTTCTCAGGACTGCTGAGGCTATTCAGGTTCTTTTTTTGGTGCCATATAAATTTTTGGAATATTTGTTCTAGATTTGTGCAGCATGCCATCAGTATTTTAATAGGAATTGTGTGGAATATATAGGTCACTTTAAGTAGTATGCACATTTTAATGATGTTACTTCTTCCAATCTATGGACATGGTATATGCTTCCATTTATTTGTATCTTCCTCAATTTCTTTCTTCAGTTTTCTATAGTTTTCTGAGTACAGGTTTTTAAATTCTTGGTTAAATTTATCCCTAGCTAGTTTATTTTTCTTATTGCTAAAGTAAATGGGATTTTTCTCTTCATTTTTCTTTCTCATAATTCATTTTTGGTGTATAAAGATTGCTATTGATTTGTGAACATTGACTGTGTATCCTGCTACTTTGCCAAATTCGCTTATTAGGTCAAGTAGTTTTTTTTGTGGAGACTATAGAGTTTTCTATACACTATCATGTTGTCTGTGAATAATGACAGTTTCACTTACTCCTGTCCAATTTAAATGCCTTTTATTTCTTTTTCTTGTCTGATTGCTGTGACTAGGACTTCCAATACTATGTTGAGTAAGAGTAGTGAAAGTGGAAACCCTTGTCTTTTTCCCGATCTTAAAAAAAAAAAACACTTTTAGTTTTTGACCATTGAGTATGATGTTGGCAGTAGGTTTCTTGTGTATGGCCTTAATTATGTTGAGGTAGGCTCCCTCTATTCCCAATTTGCTGATTGTTTTTTTTTTTTAATCATAAATGGGTGCTGGATTTTGTCAAATACTTTTTCAGGATATATTATATGTTCATGTGATTTTTGTCTTTTTCAGGATATATTGATATGCTCATGTGATTTTTGTCTTTCATTTTGTTTGTGTAATATATTCTGTTTATTGATTTGCTAATGTTATAACCATCCTTGCATCCCTGGGATGACTCCCACTTGATTGTGGTATATGATCTGTTTAATGTATTTCTGGATCCAGTTTCCCAATATTGTCTTGAAGATTTTAGCATCTATGTTCATCAAAGATTTTGTTCTGTAATTTTCTTTCTTTGTTGTGTCTTTACCTTACTTGGGGATTTGTATCATGCTGGCCTCATAAAAAGAGTTTGGGAGTCTTCTCTGTTCTTGAAACTTTTGGAATAGTTTGAGAAGGATAGTTGCTAGTTCTTCCTTGAATATTTGATAAAATTGTCCTGCAAAATCATCTGGTCCAGGACTTTTGTGTACCAGCAGTTTTTTGATTACTGCTTTAATTTCACTAGTTGTTAGACTATTCATGCTTTCTGCTTCTTTTTGATTCAGTTTTTGAATATTGTGTGTTTCCAGAAACTTGTTCATTTTGCCTAGGTTGTCCAGTTTCTTGGCATATAGTTGTTCATACTAATTTCTTACAATCTTTTATTTCTGTGGTACTGGTTGTTGGTTCTCATCTTTTGTTTCTGATTTTGTTTATTTGGGTCCTCTCTCTTTTTTTCTTGATGAGTCTAGTTAAAATCTTGTGAATTTTCTTAACTTTTCAAAGTACCAGCTCTTGGATTCATCGATGTTTTTATTGTTTTTTAGTCTCTATGTCATTTAATTCTGCTCTGATGTTTATTATTTCTTCCCTTCTACTTGCTCTAGGCTTTGTTTTTTGCTATTCCGCTAGTTCTTTTAGATGTAGAGTTAGGCTGCTTATTTGAGATTTTTCTATCGTCTTTAAGTAGGCCTGTATTGCTATGAACTTCCCTCTCAGGACTGCCTTCACTGTGTCTTATAGGTTTTAGATTGTTGTGTGTTCATTTTCATTTGTTTCTAGATACTTTTTTATTTATTTCTTGATCTCATTAACCCATTTATTATTTAATAACATGTTATTCAGTCTCCATGCATTTGAATGTTTTTGAGTTTTTTTCCTTCAGGTTCGTTTCTAGTTTCAAGACATTGCAATAATGAGAAGACACTTGATAGGATTTCAATTTTCTTTAATTTGTTAAGGCTTGTTTTGTGTCCAACTATTTGATCTACCTTTGAAAATGATTCATGTGCATTTGAAAAGATTGTATATTTCTTTTCTTTGGGGTGAAATGTTCTGTAAATATAAATTAAGTCCATTTGATTTAGAGTATTGTTCAATGCCACAATATCCTTGTTGATTCTTTGGAAGATCTATCCATTGTTGACAACAGGGTGTTAAAATCCCCTATGATGACTGTATTGCTGTCAATCTACTTCTAAAGTCCTCCAAGATTTTCTTTGTGTATTTAGGTGACCCTATCTTGGGTGCATATATATTTACAAGAGTTATATCCTCTTGTTGGACCACTCTTTTAAGTATTTAAGTATTTTAAGTATTTTAAGTATCCCTTCACATAAGGTATAGAAAAAAAAGATCTGTGTAGATCTTTTGTTCTGAAATGGGTCTATTGTAGACAGCATATATGCAGATCATATTTCCTTATCCACTCAGCTACCCTATGTCTTTTGATTCGAACATATAACTCATTTACATTTAAGATTATTATTAATAAGGACTTGTTCACTGCCATCTTCCCCTTTGTACCAATCTCTCCTCCTCCTCCTCCTCCTTCTCTTCTTCTTCAGTCCCTTTAGCATCTCTTGCAGAGATGGCTTGGTTGCAACATACTCTTTTAGCCTTCTTTTGTCTGGGACGCTATTTTGCCTTCCATTTTAAATGAGAACCTTGCTGGATACAGTAGACTTGGTTGTAGGTCCTTGCTTTTCAATCTTGAAATGTTTTGTGCCAATACCTTCTGGCTTGTTGTGTTTCTATTGAGAAATCATGTATTAGCCATAACAGAGCTTTCTTGTATGTCACTAGCTATTTCTCCCTTGCTACGTTAAGATTCTCTCTTTGTCTTTAAATTTTGCTATTTTAATTATGATGTGTTTTGGAGTGGACCTCTTTGGTTTTATCTTGATTAGGACCCTCTGTGCTTCCTGGTCTTGTGTGACTTTTTCCATCTCCAAGTTTGGGAAGTTTTCTGTAATTATTTTTTCAAAGAAGTTTTCTATCCCTTGCTCCTTTTCTTCTCCTTCTTGTATTCCTATGTTAAAAATGTTGTTACGTATTATGTTGTCCTGAGGCTCCCTTAAAGTACCCTTGTTCTTTTTGAGTCTTTTTTATTTTCATTTTTGCACTGACTAACTGTTTTTTTGTTTGGCTGTTTATTTTTTTACCTTGTCTTCCAGCTCACTGACTTGGTCCTCTGCTTCATCTAGCCAACTTTTAATTCCTTCTAATATATGCTTCATATCAGATATTATATTCTTCATTTCATCCTGATTATTATTCATAGTTTCTATATCCTTTTTCTTACTACTTTTGTTCCTACTAAATTTCTTGTGGTTTTCATGAAGTTCCTTTTAGTTCTCACTGAGTTCCTTGAGCATCCTTATAAACATTATTTTTGAACTCTATGTCCGATAGATTGCTTGTCTCAATTTCATTTGGCTTCTTATCTGGGGATTCCTCATTTCCTTTAGATTGGGGGTTGTTTCTTTGTATCCCCATTTTAGGTTACTCTATAGATTTCTTTTTGTATTTCAGATTGCTCTACTTTAATTGCCTGTCTTTGTGGAGTGGCTTTCTGTGGTAGGAGTTCTGTGGGACTCGGTGATGCAGTCTCTTTGATCTCTTAATCTGGCTGCTCTATGGATGTCCATTATTTAGTTTATGTGGGCTCTCTTATTGCACTTGGGCTTTGACAATTCATGGCTCATTCATTGGCGTGTTTTCCCCTCTCACTGTCTGACTGAGAGTCACAACCCCCACCACATCTTGTATACTGTTGTATAGGTACTGGCAGAACAAAGCAAAATTACCCAGAAAACCAAACCCCTGCCAGCAAAAATAGCCCCCTACCATATCAGCAATATTCATAGCAAATGAGTAAAAATTAGTAAAGGTGGAAAGAGAATAAGAATATTATAAGATAGGAAAAAAGAATATGAAATAACTAAAGGAGAGAAAAGTGATTTTGAGAGGGAGAAGTAATAATAAGAGTAAAGAATAGCAACAAGGTGAAGAAATGGAGAAAATATAATTTAAAATATAAGTAAAGAAGAGAAGGGCAATGGCAAAATGGAGTGAGAAAAAAGGAAGAGAATAATATGATGTTTGAAATAAAATAAAAACAATAATGAACCAATTGGAACAAAATTGAAGAAAAACCAAAATAGGGTCAATAACAATGACAGATGAGCAAAGATTAATGAAGGTGGAGAGAGAGTAAGAATATTATAAGAAAGTGAATAGAATGTGTTCACAGTAAAGAAAAATCATTTTGAGAGGATAGAGGAAAGAGAGATAATAATAAGAAGAAATAGAATCCAGGCTAAGAAAGAGAAAAGATAGAATTATAAACTTAAATTAGCAAAAACAGGAGGATGGCAAAATAGATTAAGACAGGGAGAGAGTAGCCAATGAGATTTGAATTTTTTTAAATGAGCAAATAGGAATAAAATTTAAGAAACACAGAATTAACTACAATATCTACACCAAACAAGCAATAATAAATAAAGGTGGAAAGAAAATAAAAATATTATAAGAAAGGGGAAAAGAATGTGAGTTGGCTGAAGGAAAGAAAAATGCTTTTGAGAGCATAGAGGGAAGAAAAATAGTAAGAGTGAGGAATAGGAAGGAATAGAAAGAGGGAAAATAAAATTTAAAAAGGAAATAAAGGGCATGAAAAAGGCAAAATGGAGTAAGACAAGGGAAGGGTACAATGTAAGATTTGAAATAAAGATAAAATTAAAAAATAGAAAAATATTAAAAAATAAAAATAATAGAAAAAATAGTCAATTAGTTGGAATACATGTGAAGAGAGAGAAAAAATGTTAAAAGGCTACATAGGAGAAAAAAATAATGCAAATTCTGAAGAAGAACGAGGTGGAATTCATCTCAGCAGAATTTGGTGTTTGCCTCCTGTCTTCTTCTTCTGGATCTGCCTCTGGCTTTTTATCAGTTCAAGTTCTAGGGGTGAGTCATCTAACTTCTGACAGCACTGCATATACCACCTTGATCTGCCTGTAGAGGGGGCTTCCATTACTATGGTGAGAGTGAGACCCCTTGGTCTCTCCTGGGAGGCATTGTTTAGTTTTCTGGGAAAATTATGGGTGTGTTCCTTTGCCTCTGTACCACCCGTCTTTGTCTGTACCAGCTTATATCCAATAATGTGTAGTTTCTGATGAACTAGCTGTCCGTATCAAGGGAGGGGCCAATCTGTTTAAGAGGATCAGCTCTTTCCTACTTGGTGCTGATGGTAGCCCTGTGTATGAGCCACGGCTGGGCAGAGCCCTCATCCCCCCTTGCTATACCAATTTCTGATCTCTCTGTCTTGCTGGCCTCAGTGGAATAGGGCTCTAGGAATCAGCATATTTTGTCTCCCTGAGAGAAGTTCAAAATGGGCCTTTTTGGCATTTCTCTTTCTATCTTTCTCCTGTGGATATGCACCCTGAATGAGGTTCTTAAGTCTGTCCTGCTTATTCTGCAGAGTTTCCCTGCTAGATGCATTTAGTGCTTGCAGTCCTGCTGGAGGTAGGGGCTGGGTACATCCTTCCCTCCCCAGAGATTTGAACTCTGCCTGGAAGAGGGAATCTGCCTGGCTGTAAATATTCTCAGGTGCTCAATTCTTGCCTAATTCACTGCCCTCAGTGCTTACAGTAGACACAGTCCCAAACTATCTCTTTTACATAGCCCCTGGCTTGCTAGCCTCACTGGGCTGGGTCCAGAAGTCCCTTTGCTGTGCAACTTTCTGATCTCCCTGCCCAGCTTTATCCAGTGGAAGCAAACTGTGCTTTTAATTTCATTCTTTTACTGTCATGGCAGCTACTCATTGGGTTCCTGCATAGCACACTTCAGCTCCCCTTTTTAAAAGTCTCTCTGTGACACACCCATTGCAGTATGGAGTCACTGTCCAGTTTTTCATGCACACCACCTCTCCCAAAAGCCCAAAGTCTCTCATGGTCACAGCTGGCTGCAACCTGCCACAGAAAGCAGTTCTGTTCTGGCTCTATTAAAATCTGCATTGTTTACCTGGAGACTTCAGTCTACTCTTTACCTCTTTTTATAATTCGGTTTCCTTACATTATGAATTAGAACGGTCATTCTTTATAATAGTTCCCTCATTTGTGTGTTTGTGTATTCTAATTGACTCTAGACAATTCTTATTGAG
Source organism: Glossophaga mutica (assembly GCA_039655065.1). Classification (NCBI taxonomy): domain Eukaryota; kingdom Metazoa; phylum Chordata; class Mammalia; order Chiroptera; family Phyllostomidae; genus Glossophaga; species Glossophaga mutica. The sequence continues at coordinate 86,289,405 of CM077304.1, forward strand.
TATTGGCGTAAATGTTTGACTAAATACTATATCTTCACCTTGTGTGTGGCTAAAATTTTTGTTTTCCATTCATATGCTCTCTAATAAATTGAGTTTCCCTGAGCATGGTTTCCTTTGATCTGTGTGTAGTTCTTGCAGTTTTATGAATTTTTATTTTATTCCCAAGTGTGGCAGACATTCCACAGTGACCCCAATGGTTTGCAATCTTGTGTGACTCTCTACCCTTGGGTGCAAGTGGAATCAGTGACTTGCTTCTTTCTGATAGAATATTGCAAAAGTAATGGGATGTCACTCCTGTGATTCTGTTATGTTACACAAGACTCAGATTGGAGAACAATTTTCCTGATAGCTTTGAGTAAGCCCATGGCCATATTGTGATCTGCCCATGGTGAGGTCCATGTGGCAAGGCACTATAGAGGCCCCTAGGACCTGAGGGTGGCCTTCAGCCACAGTCAGTAAGAAGCAGCCCATTAGCCATACACCCACAAGAAAATAAATTCTTCCAACTACCTAAATGAGTTTGTAAGTGAATTCTTCCCTGGAATGCTTCCAGTCAGGTCTGTGAGGCCCTGATTGGTGGACCCATGCTCCAACTCCTGACCCACAGAACCTGTGAAATTATAGATGTGTATTGTTTTAAGCCACTAAATTTAAGGTAAGTTGTTATGAAGCAAAAAGAAAACTAATATACAAAACTTTGTGTTTTTCATTAAGAGCATGTGTCATTATATATACATCCTTGCCTGTTTTCTAGACCTAATTTGAGTCTCTATTAAGGAGTAGTTTTAACAAATTTAAATGTATAGTTTTATCAAATTATTTCTATTATCATGTTGTATATTATTTACTTATGGTAATTTGTTTTTGTTTCTTTTGTTTCCTTATTTCTGGTTTTTGATCGGAAAACTTGAATATCTTCTGCTTACTTACAAATTACACATTCTATATTTGTTCTTTTACTTGTTGCTCCTAATATCTGTACTTAGAATTATTTAACCATACTTTTTCTTAAACCTACTAATATCTATAATTTTTCCTAACAAGACATATTTTTTAGCATGCTGTCAAATCAGCTTGGTTCCTCCCCTGTTATTGTATTGATATTATCTAGCATCGAATTAACAATAACTGTACCACCTCAACTTCTCATGAGTCTATAGCATTTCCTCAACTATTTTCTTAAAAAGAATTTCCCTTGAAAGTTTTTGATTTGTGTCTTTTGTGAAATCTATGAGGTCCTTCTTATGTTAATAAAAGTATTTATATTTCGACTTGTCTTTGAACTGACAATTTTCTTGGTTATAATTTGGTTCATGGTTTCTTTTACTTCAAAACTTAAAAATTGTTGTTCCATGACTGTGTAGGTTTTATTGCTTCTATTAACTGTGCTCAAACCTAATTCTTATTCTTCCCTGGGTAATCTGAGCTTTCTCTCTGAGGGCTGTGAGATAGTCTTTTGGATTTGATATTCTTAAGTGTCACTCTCTTGTATCGATGTAAGTTTATTCTTTGTCCTTATTATTTAAGAATTCCAGGAACTCTTTCAATCTAATGTCTTTAATATTATTAATTTTGAATTTATCTTAAGTATTTCTCCAAATATTTTATTCTCTTCATTTTGAGTTTTCTCTCCTAAAATTGCTTTTTCTCTAATGTTGGGACTTCTACACTAATAATCCATATCTCTTAGCTTTCATTGTCTTTTCCCTGATCTTCCATCTCACCATCTCCTTCTCAAGTTAGATCCATCTTCTTAAAATCCCAGCTACCGGTTTTGTTGCTGAACAAAAGTGGGGTTCAGCTGCCCACTGCAGAACACAGGCATATTCTGAAGGCAAAGGTTGGTCAGGGAATGGGAGACACCCTGCTTTCAGGATCCTCTCTTCTGCAAAACACAGGAAAAACCTGTTTGTTCCCAGAAAGACTGAAACCCAAAATCATGCCCAGACATCCTGCTCCATCCTTGTAGCACAAGGCTGTTAGGCGGATGGCTCTTCAGCTTCAGGTTTCTTCCTGAAATCTTTGTAGTCAGCCTGCACTACTCTTGCCATGCTGCAGCTTCCTGCTATGGGACCAGGAGCCCATGGCCTGCCACCTGGCCAGCTGGCTGCCAGAGCCCACCAGTCATGCGCACTCCAGCCCACACATCAAGCACACATATCTCAGAGGAAGCGAAGGGCAAGTCTCTGCTTTCCCGCCATAAGTCTCCCAGTGCAAACTTCCACATGCTGAGGATGGGTCCAGCTCCCCCTGCCAATTCCATTCTTTTCCCAGGTTAGAATGGCAGATTTTAATTCAGAACGGCACCAGAAAGGAGTAGGAGGGCTTTTCCCTTATCCAAACAATTCACTAGCTTCATATATACTCTGTGCAGGGCCTCTTCTTATCATGCCTCTGTCCAGGGGCAGAGAAATCTGGTCATGCACAGGTTAGCTTGTTTACCGCTGCCCGGGACTGCCTCCCCCTGCAGCCCCTCCCCTCTCCAGGGTGGCAGATCTACCTGTATCAGTTTCTCTATTTCATCTATTACAGTTTTCATACCTAACATCTATACGTGCTTTTTTTATTACGGCTTTTTGCTTGCTTAATCATCCTGTACATTCTTTAATATATTTGCTATGACTATTTTTAATTTTGATTCATCTGTTCCAATAGCTCTGCTTCAAAAGTTATGCTAATTCTACTTAGACAGTATAGAGGAATATGTTGTTCAGTTTTTGCCTTTCCATTATAGAAACATCATTCCTCAGGACTCAATTTATTTTGTTTTGTAACTTTCTGTTTAGTTTTTATTTTATTTTATTTTATTTTGACTCCTATGTTGGGTAGGGAACTAAGGCAGCTTTCGTCTGTGGCAATAGTATATTTGGAGAGATGAGGGGGTGGAGTCCCCATACACAGAACTCCTAGCACCACAGGCCCACTTCCCCAGAGCAATCTTCTGGCTCCAACCTAATCTTTAAACACCTTAGGAAAGGCAGTATAGGGAGACGAAATCCCCCTGGGTTGTACTCCATCAGCCTGGAAGATATGGAAGTGAGGTAGTGGAGGGGGATGCTCAGGAATGTCATTTATTCTAGAATTGGTTTTATCAACTTCTTCCCCTAGAAAGGATTTGCATTACCGGTGTACTGCCCCATGGACACCAGCAGAAAGGTCCATGGGGATCTAAAGGTGTGGGGTAGTCTGTGACTGTGCTAGACACCTTGTGCCAGGCACCAGGCAAGAGCAGACCCTACTACCCAAGGTCGGACTGCAGCCTGCAGCAGCCTTCTCCTCCTCCACTCCCACCTCTGTCCCTCCCCATCTACACCTTCAAAAAGCACCAGCTCAAACACCTTTCCCTTTTGGTAGTTGTAGCCATCTGGAATGTTATTGTTTAATCCATTAATTCATGTGTGTGATTATTTAGCACAATTGAACATTCATACCCACACCTGATAATCTATATGAGAACCAGAAAGTTCTATAAAATGGTAACACAGCTCATTTATTGTCAGTCAAAAAAATATTCATCAAACCATTTGCACATGATAATCTCTAGGCTATGGAAATAAAAGTGACTATGATTTAGTACCTGTCTTCAAAGAGATCTTCACTAAAAAAATATAAGTGGTATTAATAAAGTCTGAAATAATTACAATTAAATAGATTCATGAAGTTTGTAAAAGTTCCTAGTGGAGTATAGAGAAGGGAATACCTAACTTACCAGGGAAGAGCACAGAGAGTTCCCAGAGGAAAGCCACCTCATGATGTGTCACACTATCAAGGTCACTGCACTCTGGGCTCTCAGCAAAGTTCTTATTAACAAAGTTCACCTCCAACTATTCCCAAGTCTCTACCCAAGGGCTCTGCCTGCCATTACAGAAAAACAAAATTAAAATAGTCTGACCTAACCATTGCTGCCTGAACCTACAAGTTGTTTGGTATATACCAGTCCCAGTCTCTCGGAAGTGCTGTTTGTGGTGGGCCACCACCAACCTTGTCCAGGTGTGGGCCAGCATGTATAGCAAGGGGTGCGTGCTTGTGCTTTTCCAACCCCGACGGTGGGTCATGTACATATGCCAGATGAGAATGTGAAAACCACACCAAGTTCACCACATGTTTTGTTACTATTCCACTTTAGTATTTCCTCTGCCTAGGATCACTGAATAAATCAGGTCTGTGAGCAGAGTTAGAAGGGACAACTCTTGAAGCTTCAGCATGTACCTTACTGCCAAATTTATATGAGCCCTATACTGACATATCAAGGCACATGCTACCTATCTTACCTCTTACTTTGACTCTATGAAAAAAGATTTTGCACATAAAAAGAACCAATTAGAATTAACAAAAATGTATTTGGTGTTACTGTTTCCTAGGTCCTGGGGTAGGTTCTAGGAATATAGAAGTAACTAATACAAAGAGTCCCTACTTTATGAAATGTACAACCTTATGAGGCAGACAGATGTTGACCAAGTAATTATAAATGTGATGAATGCTATAAAAGAGAAGTGCAGCATGATGTGGAAACATAGAAGGGGCACTTTAAAAAGTGGCTTCCTCTGAAGAACCACTGTGGAAAATTGAGATTTCACATTAAAATCCTTAGGGCTAGAATTGTATGCTTCATTTTTCAGAGGTTGTATTGTGAACGGCTGTGCTTCTTATACCAGAATCCTTCCAGGGGGTCTAGAAACCACAGGATAAACACAATGCATATTTCTGGGGCTTGAGTCTCACTTGAAGATTTGGGAAAACAAACATATTTTATATTAAAACAAATATAGATATATTACAGAGCAGACTGTATGCATGTTAAAGATAAAAGATGAAACTTCAAAGAAATTTCACACTTGCTGTGATTCCCTTTGAACTACACCCCCAGACTCCCTAGGGGTATGTATTCATCCTCTGTTGCCTTTGGGGGCACTTTATTTTTTAGAGATAATGTTTATCAAGCAGTAGAAAGAGCATGAAGTCAAACATATTTAGATTTGGGGCTTGGCACCACTAAGAACAACTGGGTAGCCTTCACCACACTAGGAAAGCTCTGTGACTCAGTTCCCTCAAGTATGACATTGACACAATGCTGACTTCTCAACATTGTTTTGAAGATTTAATCAGTTAGCAAATGAAAAATTTTCTGGGCAGCATTTGCTACGAAACAGGCACTCAATAAATATTCGTTACTTCTTTCCAGTGTTTGTGAAATAAATAGGTTTCTAATACTCTTACTGCTTAAACTCAGCACAGCTAGAATCACAGAAGGAGCAAGCAAAGAAAGCAGGTTTTAGAAAGCCCCGTGTGATGTTCCCATCTGTTTATCCATTAGCATAATAGCGACTATAATAACAGCTAACAAATGTGAGTATGTGTGGTGAATCTGAAACGCTTGTAAACTGTAATTTAAAGAAACAAAACAAACAGACCTGCCCATTTTCCATATGTTGATATATTTTTACTCTGTGTCACTATTTTTAACCATTTCATATTAATTTTGACAGAGAAAAACCAAAAAACAAAAACAGGACTGGATGACTTCTGTTGTTACTGGACTATTAGCTTAGAGTATAAGAGCTCTTGGTAAATTCTGAATCAGTATATAATTTTCAAGTGCGATTATGATTATGATTATGATTATGATTATAAAGAGTTCTGTGATTCACAACTGTAGATACTCCCATATCAGAGCAGCTGGCACATTCACTTTTTCTTAAATTCAATTGTGACTAAATTTTGCTTTCTCCTACAATGTCCTATGCTCTAGAGAATGAGGCAAACTGAAAACTTTAGGAAAGTTAGCTATGGGTTAAAGAGAAAAATAGAATAATATCTTGCTATTTTTCAGATAAGAAAATAGATGTAATGTTTAGAAAAATTTCTTAACGCCCTGGTTGGTATGACTCAGTGGACTGAGTGCCGGCCTGCGAACCAAAGGGTTGCAGTTCCATTCCCAGTCAGGGCACATGCCTGGGTTGTTGGCCAGGTCCCCAGTAGGGGGTGCATGAAAGGCAAATGCACATTGATGTTTCTCTCCCTCTCTTTCTCCCTGACTTCCCCTCTCTCTAAAATTAAATAAAATCTTAAAGTAAAAGTTTCTCAAATGTTTTGTATCTAAAGTGGAATGGAATGTCTTAATATTGCAATAGATTAATCAGAGTGTCTACTTGTTTCACTTAAAATAACAAAGCTAAAAGAGAACATATCAGAGCTGTGTTTATTCTCAAATCTTTATTTGTTAATTAAAATACTATGACATGAACCTGAGTTGTTTCTAGAAAGGACTGCTTATTAGGATCTGCAGTGAAGCAAATAGGGGAAGGTTCATTGAGAAAATGGTGGGTCTGAGCCATGCTGCCAATAGAGAAGGTCAAGTTCAGCTCATCAGTTATTAATCACATAGGGAATATTGCCTGTGTTAGCGAAAATCCAGGGAAATGATCCCCAGTGCAAATGAACATGACTGACTGCCAAGTCTTAAATGAAACCAAGACAGGCTTTAGTTACATACAGTCCTCATGATTGGAGTCATAGAATTATGGCCTTGGTCTTTCCAGTATGAAAAGAATTCTAGTTGCCTTAAGGCAAGGCAATAAACAACTGTCTTTGAACTATTATAAATGATGGCTGTTTAGTTTTTCCTTAAGGTCTCTGATAGTGGGTGGATACTCCACATAATTGTTTACATGCAGGTGTGAATTGTTCTTACAGCCAGGCATGGGGCAGAAATCACAGTGTGCTTCCCACATGGTCCATCATAACAAATGCATTAACTCCTGACCCTGACTTAGCAAATGTAAACAGAAGTTACTGCCAGTATTTCTTTCCCTCATTACAATGTCATATGGCCAGCTCTCTCTGATGAGGTTGTTCTTCTGTCTGGGTCTCGTGGATGGTGGGATATTACCATATGGCACCCAAACTTTGGCATTTGTAGTAGATCAAGTACAGCAGAGAAATCTGCCTCCTTCCTCTGACTAGAAAGCTTTCCACTGAAGCCTCAGGGCCATAGAGAAAGGCAGAGCTTTGTATGTTGAAAGTACGAAGTAGGAAATGCACAGAAACATGGAACAGATTGACAGTGGCCAGAGGAGAGAGCAAAGGACGATAATGGTGGAAAGAAGGGGAAGGGGCTAATTAAGTAACATGTACGGACATGGACGATGGAGAGGAGAGAAGTGGGCTAGTTAGAGGAGGGCAAAGGGAGGAAAATTGGGGCAACTGTAATAGAATAACAATACAAATAAATAATAATAAATATTAAAAAGAAACTAATGCTACACCTCATGCTTTCGTGGCTGTTTTCTCTATGGATTTTCTTATGAATATGTAAAGAATCAAGTTTTACAGGATATTTTGGGTTTCTAGAAGCTCTTGAATTAATTCAACAACTTCAGACATCTAAAAGGAAGACAAGAACTTGCACAGTAGGTGCTTAATACACATTGTTAGTAATGGTAATATGCTGAGTCAACGTACCTTTCCTTTTGGAATAAAAATGACTAAGAGAACTTTTCATTATTCTGTGCCTTCGTGTATTTCTTAAAGTAAAATTGGTCTTCATGGATAAGATGAGCACACTCAAATTTTGAATTCTAAATACTAAATCAACATCTTTCAGAAAGACAGTGTAAAAATCAGTGAGGGTTGTTTGGTTGTAAACAACAGAAACTGACTCTATGTACCTTGAGCTGAAAAGAACGTTAGAGATCTTATACAGTGAAAGAGAAAACTGAAGAACAAATCTGAGAAATAACAAGAGACAGGCTGCTTGTTAGGAGAGAAGGCACTGGATATGTCATCTCACCAAGGAAATTTGCCCAGTGGATCAGTCTGCTGTTAGGAAGCAAGAATGCATGATAGTTTAGTCATACATGTTTTGTTTCTGGTCACAGATTACAGATTGCTGACAGATTGTGTTACAGACTTATTTTCACCCTCAATGATTACACAAAGCTGGTGCTGAGTAAATAATTATTGATATTAATAATGATCAAGATATCTTAGGCATTAACCTGCAGTTTTTCAGCAGAACTGGGATCTTTGTGTCTGTGTTATGCCACATCACTCTTTCTTTTGTGACATCCTACTTTCTTTACCAGAGTAATATTTCCAACTAAATATTATTGTGAAGGGTATCAAGAACCTTTGCTTTCTTACAATCATAGGGATAGGTCAGTTAAAGCCCAAAATTTTGGCCACAAGTATTCATTAGTACATTGAACTAAATGAGAGCCTGTCTGGGATTTTTAACCTATAAAAATGTGTAAATCAAAGAGCAACAGGAGTGTCCTGGCTGGTGTGGCTCAGTGGGTTGAGCACTGGCCTGCAAACCAAAGGGTCACCTGTTCAATTCCCAGTCAGGCACATGTCTGGGTTGTGGGCCAGGTCCCCAGTAGGGGGCATGTGAGAAGCAACCACACATTGATGTTTCTCTCCCTCTCTTTCTCTTTCTCCTTCCCTTCCCCTCTGCCTAAAAATAAATAAAATCTTTAAAAAAAAAACAGCAATAGGAACAACCTTCGTCTACCAAATGTGGTTCCCTGTTTTTGAAGCAATGACAGCTTCCTTGGATGCCTATGGTCTGTGGGCTCCAAAATTCTCCTAAAGTGATTGGCACATACCTACATTTTCGATTTCATGTGTTGTGTGTGACTGATGAAAGCTTCTTCTTTTCACTTACATTTTCTCTTCATTTATTTTCTCATTCAGAGAAAGGCTCTAGAGAATGGCATACCTGAAATCACGGCCAGTTAATTTACAGTTCTTGGGTTGTTCTTATTCTGCATCAGCAATAACAAGTCTTCAAGTTTTTGTCCTCATATAGTTTGATCTTTTTTTAATTATCACTATTTTTATTTTTATTTTTTTCTATTTATTTTATTTTATTTTTAATCAGTATTTTTTAATTGTTGATATTGTACAGTTTTCTGTATTTTACCTCGCCCCAGCCCACCACCCCAGCCCTCTCCACCTCCCTTCCATTTCCACCCCCCATAGTTTTTGTCCATGAGTCCTTTATACTTGTTGCTCTAAACCGTTCCCCTTTTCCCCTGAAATTTCCTCCCCTCCCCCTCTGGTCACTGTCAGACTGTTCTCAAATTCAGTGTCTTTGTTTATATTATGCTTGTTTGTTTGTTTTGTTGATTAGCTTCCTGTTAAAGGTGAGATCATATGGTATTTGTCTTTCACTGCCTGGCTTATTTTGCTTAGCATGATACTCTCCAATTCCTTCCATGCTGTCGCAAAGGGTAGGAGCTATAGTTTGATCTTAAGGTGTGTAGAAAACTGACTTCTTTTTGAGATGGGTTGGGCGGTATTGAATGATACAGTTTAATTTGAACACGAATCCAACTGCTCACTCATTATGGAGAAACTTGAGAGAAATCATCATTGATTGGAATGAACCTAGAAATTGTGTCAGAATTCAGGGTTTAATCAAATGTGCATTTGTAAGATAATTTTACAGCCCTGAAATTTCAGTGATGACGCCACTTGTCTTACAAGGCGGTGGTGCAAATTATCTGATATGATCTATTTACTCATCCATCTCTTCATGTAACAACTATCTGAGCTCCTACTATGTAGCAATACCCATACAAGTACTGGGAACCAAGAAGTGAATAAAACAAACATGTCTCATGAAGCTTACATTTTATTGGGAAGAAAAGCTATTAAGTACATCAATACATACATATGTAAGATAATTTCAGATAATGATAGGAGACTTAAAGAAAATAAAACACATGAATGAAAAGGGGGTGATTTAATTAGGCTGATTAAAGAAGAATCTTGAGCGGATAACGTTTGAATAGAAACATAGATGATGAAAAAAAGCTGGCCAGGCAAAGGGCTGGGAGAACAGCTTTCTGGGCAGAAAGAACAGTTAGTTAAAGTTTTAGGAGAAAGAGTGTGGCCTGTTGGAAGATTATCTGCCTGGAGTCCCTGAGCAGGATGGTCAGGGCTATGAGCAATAAAAGGTAACCTGGGACAGGTAAGCAAGAACCACACAGTAGAGCATCACAAGAAGTTTGTATTTTGTTTTAATTGCAATAGAAACCATTGAAAGCTTTTAATCAAGGAAATGATAACATTTGAATATTAAGATACTTTCTGCTATTTTTGAACTGGTTGTAGTAGAAAAAAGTAGAAACCGAAACAAATTAGGGAGCTTTTGCAAAGGTATGAACTAGCCAGGAAGTTGAAAAATGGCCATAAAAATAGTAAGAAGTGATGGAATTTGATATATTTTTTTGGAGATAAAGCAGACAGAATTTTATGATGCACTCAATATTGGGAAATTGTATTGAAGACAGGAATTCTGGACACAATCTTAGTTTTTGAACAGAGAAACTAATTGGATGAATAGTGATGCAAAAAACTGTTATGTAGAATCCTGGGGGATATAAGGGTTGGGAAGGTGGTGGGAGTGGAGGGAAATAGACAATTAAGAAAAAAAGAAGCTTTGAGGTCATATTAAGTTTCAGAAACTTGTTAACCATCCAAGTGGAAACACTTACATGAATTTGGAGCTCAGGGCAAGGAATGAGAGTTGGAGAGATAGTGAGTAGTCACTGCTGTGTATACAAAGCAGGTGCAAACCCAGCCACCCAGCCATCCCGCCCTTCAACCCTTCATCTGTGCTATTCTGTAATTATCTACCTTCACACTGCTCCTCTATATAACTACTTGTCATTACAGATATTCAGTAAATGTGAGTGGAATCTGAACCACCTAATTTTATGACATACATATTCCAATATGGTTTTTGCATGTAATTGTTCTGTTTCATAAAATCTGAAGCCAACAATGCATGATACAATTTTATATTCCTGGATATTTAATTTGGTAAAGGACATCATTATGTATTACATAAGTTTTTTCCCATTCAAATAACTCCAGGTAATCTTAATTTTTTTCTTAATATTTCCAAAAAGTCTATATATCAACAACTGAGAAATAGTCATAATCTAGACTTCATTTTAAAATATTAATTTATCTGAAGAATGTGTAGGGTTGGTGGGTATTACTGTTAGCTTAAATGTATTTATTTTTTCTCTCAGGTTTCTTTAATGTATTTTTAGAAATAACATTTTGGAAAATGAACTTTGGAAATGTGCTTATGAAAGAAGAGAGAAAAAAATCAAAGACTTGTAATTTACAAAGGGAAAAGAATATGCTTGAAAAATCTAGGAAAACAGACAGACTCTCGGATAGAGAGGAGGATGAAAGCTAAGGGTGGGGGACGGTTAGAAGGTGGAGGGACTGAGCAGAAAGGAAAAAGACTCATAGACATGGACAGCAGTGATGATTGTTGGGGAAGGGTACTAAATGGCAATAAAAAAGCACAAAAGAATAAAATTAAATTAAAAAAAGAAAAACATAATGAAGATTTCCCATCAGGTTCATATTATATCTATCTATCATCTATCTATCATCTCTAGAGAGAGAATGAGAAAATCGATGGCGCCATACAATAAGCACTTTTCAATTTGGTTTGAAAGACTTTTATTTCTGAGCCAGAGAATGAGACTGGGAAAGAACAAGTGTGAAATGACTGTGAAGTAACCAGAAGCCTGCAACTACAAAAAGAACAATAGGGATCCATACTGATAAGCTGGAAAGATTTTTGTTAAGAAAATATGTAGCAGGTGGTGGAATTTTATTCATCTACAAAATTTCAGGCTTCTTGGGTTCAGAGAATATCATACTTGTTAGTCATCTCAACCATACGATAGCATTTCAATGAGGATTATATGTTTTCACTGGAAGGGAAAATGTTCTAAATCCTTCCACTTGAAATTGACGGCTTGTATTTAAAACTGTTTGACATTCTAAAGTCTGAATATAGACTTAACACTAGGCAAGTGATGCTGGGTCCTATTTTTCAGAAATTTTTGTCTTCCAAAATTAAAGTTTTTGATGTTAGAAATCTAGCTTTTTGGTGTAGTTCCCCTTTTTCACGCTAGGGGAAGAGAGTCTAAATCACTGGAAGCAATGGAATCCTAAACAATCCTTCACACTTTGTTCCGTGCCTGAGCCCCACAGGCAAAGATCACTCTATGCTGCTTGCACAGCATTTCCCAGGCTGCCCATCAGACTGTGAAAAGCTTCTTTGAAGGGGCGGTGGGGGAAAAGGCCACAAGTGAAGAGCATCCCCTGGGAAATGCTGCCTATCAGACAAGCCACATTAAGGGCAAAAAAATGTGGACCAAGACACAGCTGCAGAAATCAAGAAAGAAAGCGCGTTTAGGAGTGAGTCCTTAGTAAAGCAGTGAATATTTAAAACAAAAACAAAAAACAGCTGGATGCTCAGAGACAGTAAATGGCAAAGATTAAGAGTTCAGGTTCCAGAACCAGACTGCCCACCCCTCACCCCCCACCCTCCTTGGCTCTGCTTTGAGGTGTGACCTTGAGCTAGTGGCTTAACATTTTTGTGTCTTGTTCCTCCATCAGTATAATGAAGATAACAATAGTGCTTCCTACTCATAAACTACTATGAAGTTCAAATGAGTTAGTACGTTTAATAGATTTAGAATAGTACCAGGCAACTAGTAAGACCTTAGTAAGCATTTAGCTTTCATTTTCAAATCTTAGGAGAGCTTAAGAGTGAGTTTTTAAAAATTATGAGACAAAGTTTGGAGTAATATTCACAATCAGTCTTGATCCTCACCCAAGGACACTCTTAATAGAAAAATACACTCAGTCAGCCCAATCACAAGGCAGGTTGAGGTGGATGAGGAACGCACTTAAGGAGTCACCTCATGTGTTTTAACCTAAAAATAATGACCAGAGATTAAAGAACTTTGTGATGGCTCCAGAGAAAAAAAGACAAGGTAGAAAATTCCTCAGGGGATATTACTGATATCATCTGAGAATTTGATGAGGCAGACCATTAGAGAAGGAGCGCTAAATCCGTGCAGGATAATAAAGGCTTCAGCAGGTAATAAGAATCTTGGACCCTGCATACACAGAGGTGCTCTAAGAGGCTTAGTAATTACCTAAATGAAAGGACATTACCATTTCCATGATCACAATTCAAATCTAGGGGTCACTTATGGTTGGTAATGTTATTGACGCCATTCCATCTTCTGTAGTACAAGAAGCTTTTAACGTGAAACAGCTTCCAGTAGCCTCCTGTTCATTTCATCATCATCTCAATGAGATATTTTAGCCTTGTATATAAAACATTTTAAATTCTAGAGCTTTCTCACAGAAAAGCTTTGTGGTCTGAATACAACACCAAAAACGTAAATGTGAGCAACAAAGAAACCTTGATGAAAACGAGGTCCAAAGAGCTTATGATAGTGACATTTTTATTTTCACATGGCTGAAGATGTTCACATGTAAAGAATGATTTCTAATCACATTTCCACCTTCTTCTACAAATTCAAAATATGTTAAGGGGATTCTTTTTCTGTTTTGCTTGTTTCTGGTAATGTGAACTCTTTTTTCCTATTTATTTATTTATTTATTTAGGCAGCATTGGTTAATAAAATTACATAGGTTCAGGTGTAAAATTCTATAATATACCAGCTGTATATTGTATCTTGTGTTCACAACTTCAAGTCCAGTCTCCTTCCATCACCATTTATCCCCCTTTTACCCTCTTCTGCCTCTCCCACCCACCCTGCCTCTGCTAATCACCACACTGTTGTCTGTGTCTATGAGGGTTTTTTCTTTGTTTCTTTTATATTTGAATTTGCCCTAAGTAATTTCCATCAAATTTACAAGACAGTATCATTACTTTCATGAATTGTTATATTACTAATCTATGCCAGTGCTTTTTCATAGAAATAATTTAGGTAGTAATAAGAAAATGTTTCCTAACTATTTACTGCATCTGGGGTTCCCAAGACCACCCCAGGTGTGATGATTCCCTGGAAGAACTCTCAGGACTCAGTCGATAGTCATACTCATTGACTCGTGGCAAAGACATATTACAGTGAAAGGATACAGAGCAAAATCAGCCAAAGGAAAAGCACATGGGCCGAAACTCAAAGGAAATGAGACACAGCCTTCAAAAAGTTGTCTCCCAATGGAGTCACACAAAACATGCTTAATTCTTGGATCCAATGAGTTGTAGCAACTTGTGCGAAATGTTGTCTACCAGGGAAGTTTGTTAGACACTCAGTACTTGGGATCTGGGATTCTATTGGGGCTGGTTACATGGGCACACTCTATGTAAAATGTACAAAATTTCAGGCTCTCAAAAAAAAAGTAGGTGTTCAATATAAACCATATTGTTTATACAATCAGTTTAGGCAAAGTGATTCATTCTTAGCGTTTAGAGAAAGTTTTATATAAGCATAGGGAGCTTTTTGCCAGTCAAGTAGCTAGCTACTGTCCAAGGAACAACCTTGCAAGCAGACTTTTTTAAGGATAGTGGTCTCAGACTCTTGTCTGCATATGTACCAAGATAGACTTTCAGACCAGTTTTTGGGAGCTTAGCTTTTCTGAACTTGACTTGCCTAATGAAACGGCTAGAAAACAGTATCACAGTTTCATCACATAGGTCACTGCCAGCTGATAAATACATAAGCTCTGTTAACGTATGTTATCATTGCCACATAGCCATTACTTTTTCAGTTTCTTTTTCTCTAAAAAACCATCATCCCTGTAGGAGACCACTCTGCGTGGCCGTAGGCCCAGCTCCCACTCAGAGATGCACAGGACCCATGCATGCCCATGGATGGGCTCTCCTGTGGGGAATCAGGCCTGCATTTGTACCTAAGCCACTTTGAGTCTTGCTTTTGCTAAAACTCCCTCACCCTGAATTGAGATAGCAAGTGCTTATTGTAACTTCCTAAAATCCACACTAAACCTTCCTAGGATGAGTGTAACCTGCTCAACCACTTTTCGCTTTTCATTTGCTAATATCCTTCTTCGGTGATGCGATTAGCGGCATCATCTCCTTTGTTGTCTGTAAAAAGTAACCACCTAAAACGGACCAGTGCATAGTAAATGAGGACCGTGATGTAATGTGGGGAGAAACCCAATAAAGGTCTGTCATGGTGGAGGCCAGGGCTTTGGCTCCCCTTGAGAGAAAAGCCATGCTGTCCTTTTCCTCCACCAGACTCAGTAGTCCAGGTGAATGTTTTATTTCATCCATAATGACTCAGACACCGTGGGTCAGTCAGTATCCACATCACATCCCCCGACCCATTTTAAAGGAAAAAAAAAACTGATGGAGCACTTAGAAAGATAAGAATCTCACCTACCAAAACTATGTCTATCTTATTCTATAAAAGGGCATTTTAGCAAAATAATGACACAAATTTCAATGTCAGAGATTTAAGAATCTTCAAGAAATTACAGTCAATTTTTTATTTTCTTCAAAATTATAAGTACCAAAATGGGAGACAAGAATCACAGGAGTAATTTCTGACACTCTTTTTTCTCATCATTTATATTGTGAATCATTAAACTGTATTAATGTTTGCTCCCAAAGCTGTCTACCTTTCTCTACCTCCACTCTGCAAATCCAGTCCAAGTCACTGTGATTGCTTTATGATACACTGATGTAGGCTCCTAACTGATCTATCTGTACTTCCATTCTGGTCCTGACTTATCTATTAACTATCTTATGGACAGAATGATCTTTTAAAAGTGCCGATCACCTCAGTTTACTCTTCAACATCTTTCTGTATATTGATGACAAAAAACACCCAAACCATTATCAAGATCTCCATTTTCTGGCCATGCTAGTCTTGGTAGACTCACTTCATGCCTTAATCCTTCTTGCTTTTTGAGTTCCAGACTTAAAGTCCTCATATGGCCTTAGAGGCTGCCACCAACTGCTCTTGCCACCTTCTTCTTCCTTTACTTAGTTAATTTCTATTCGTGTTTCTGGTTTTGAGTTAAAATATCAGCTCCTTGGTAAATGCTTTGGAAGTAATCTCTATACTCTCCGAATTTCCTGAGTAATAGGAGTGACTTTGTTATTCAGGATAGGCACCTCAGACCATATCTGATAGTTTATGCTAATGAGGTGACTTATAGTGGGGTCCCCTGGCCCTGTGATATCAGCCTCACATCTGGGAAAACAGAGGGCTGGACACTAAGTCTAATTATAAGGGCAGTCAATCAATTGTGCCTACATAATAAAGCTTCAGTAAGAACTCTGAACACCAAAGCTTAGGTGAGCTTACTGATTTGGAAATGTTCTTGCATATAGTCACGTATTAATGCTAGGAAAGTAGAGTCCTATAAATGATGGAAGCTTAATGAATGTTTGCAATCTTCCTAGACTTTTCCTTATGTATATCTTTTTTTGGCTGGTTCTAATTTGTATCTTTCCCTGTAATAAACTATAATCATAAGTATAATAGATTTCAGTGAGTTGGGTGAGTTCTAATGAATTACCCAAATTGAGGGTGAGTTTTCAGAGTCCTGCCAAACTTGCAGTTGCTGTCAGAAGTGAGGACGGTCTTGGGTACTGCACTACAAAGGTCTGTTTACCTGTACCCATCAAAGCCCAATAAGACATGAACAGGAGTTTGCAGCAAAGAAAGTAAAGATTTATTTTTAGGAAATGGCCCATAGCTGGGAACAGGTTAGTTAATGCTTGAAGGCCTGGCTCCTGATGGCTTCCAGGGGATGGGTCATATAGGGCAAAAATCACTCATCATGGTGACTAAGGGAATTAGGGTTGTGGTCAGGGTTGTGGTGTCTACGGCAAGTTGGGTGGCACTAAGGGCATGGGTAGTTGATTGGCACTTCTGGTTCTGATGTCAGCCATAGCCTTGCTTTGTCTGATTTTGCCACTTTTCAGGATCTGGAGCTGAAACACAACTGGGGCCTTAACACCAACTCTAGTTTGATGGAAACTCTTTCTTGGGGGTCAGCAGACCCAAGGTTTTGTTTCTAAGATTATTTCATGATGATCATACCCTCACTGTCCTGAGGGCTTTAATGCTTGGGAGAGCGGTTGTAAGGGAGCAGGAGGCAGGTGAGTCAAGGTGCTGGATTAGGCCAGTCTGAATCAAAAGGAAAGAAAGAAGTAAGGGTCATATTTAGGGAATTAAGTTTATACACAGTTACAACTGTGTGTTCAGAATTTGCAATTTGCCCAATGTCAGACAATATCTAATAGCAAAACAAAATAGAAATACACCAACATATACAATATAAATATGAAAAACATACTTGAGTCACAGTATGAAAAAAGTTCCTTGATACATCAAATTACTAAATTTAATAGCTACATGATGCCCCACAAAACAATCCATGTCATGCAGATTTTTCTGATGTACATTTTAAATTGCCACTTATTATTTTCTCATTTTTTCTCAGTATTTCTTAAAAACAATCCATTAATACAATATTTCTTCAACATAATCCATTAATACTGGGGGCTGAGAAGCAAATATTTCTTTTCTGAAGGCTTGAAAAATAATCCATATCTGTTAATAGCTTTACCTCAATTTTTTTATATTCGTTACCATTGTCTATCTCTTAGTACATATTCCTGTCCTATCTATATAGGGCTTTCTTATTTCAAGGCTTGAGACTTTTTTTCTGTAATAATTGTCTTTCATACTCTCTTATAGGTTAACTGCTACTCATCTTTAAGATGTTATATAACTTTAAATAATCACATATTTATTTATTACAATGTATAATTATTTTTATATTTTCATAAATATATATGCATATATATGCATATGTATGTGCATATATGTATGTATATATGTGTGTGTTTGATAAATTTGACTACTTGACTATAAACTTTGTTCTGTTTTATTCTTTTATATCATAATGTGTCTTATATGATGCATGAACTATGAAAGCTACTATTTAAAAACAAAAACAGAAACTTGCCTCTTAACTGTAATCTTTGCAAATTGGTTTTAGGGTTGGAAGACATTTGGCTGACAGGAGATTAGAAATAATGAGTTGGGAAGCAATTATTTCTCTCCAGAGGTGAAGAGCTGGGCGGAATAAGCAGAGAATGTCTGCAGAAGATGATGGAGAGAAGAATTTGGAGCTCTAGACATTCTTTTGTACTAGGACAAGAAGTCCAGCAGTAGGACAAATCTGAGACAGAGAGAGGGTGCTGAATCTTCTGGATGAAAGATTCATGATAAAACAGCAAAGATCTCTGTGGGAGGCAGATGATTGTGGGAACAGTCAGTCCATTTGGATCTATATGGTGAGTAGATTAGACATTGTTCTTTCCCAAGGTCTAGGGTTGAGCTAAAACTGGGAAATAAGACTTCAAGGTTAAAACAGAGTGAGATAAATTCTGTGATATATTGTGTTCACTTATCCTGTACCATCTATTTACAATTTGTGCCCCAAGATTAATCATGTAAAAAGCAACTTTTTTGGAAAACTTGCTCAGACCGTCTTTGAGTTTCCTGCTGGCACCAGTCACCCACAGAGAACTGGTACATGTTCTTCCCTGTGTCTGGAGCATTTCCCCACTCCGCCTGGTTAACTTACTAACTCTCCATGCCCCACACACAATGTGATCCCTTTACACGACTCTCTCCATCCCACCAAATTTAAATCAGTGCACTTCTGACTTTATGTAATAGAATCTCAATTAGACATTTATATGAATTATTGTTATATAAATTCATGGCAATTTATATACATTTTTGTGTTTCTATTTATTGACCAACCTGTCTCTCTATTAAACTTCTAAGGTTAGAGTTATAAGATTAGAGTTTATATCTCTTTTGTTTATAATCAACTCTAACTCTTAGTGCATTGACCAGTACAATGATTAATAAATGCTGATTGAATGCATGAATATGTTTTAAATGTATGCTGGGGTAACAACCCCATATGGAGGAGAGATGGAGAATGCAGAGGCTGTGAGTACAGTCTCAAACACATATGGAAATTCCTACTAAAGCTGGAGTGACAAAATTAAGAGTCAAGCATGGGTACCTATCTGTTATGGGTGCCTTAAAGGTTTCAACATAACGTATCCATGCCATGCTTTCTTTAAGATGTAATTATATTTTTGAGGGCTGAAGACTTTGAATTCATGTTAGTTGGCCTGGGTGGCTGCAAATTAGTAAATACATTTGCCATTTTTACATCTAAAAGAAAAGAGTCTGTTGGGTGGAAATAACTTTAATTAATCCCATTAAATAAAACCAGATGATTCAGACAAGGCCATATTTTGCAAGAGGTTTCATTTATGCTGAATAAGTAAATTGCCCAACAAATGTTCATTAATTTTAGAATTAAATAACATTTTTAGAATTAAATTTAGAAGAAATATAAAAGATCACATGAGTGCATATTAAGTTAGATAATTTTTAATCATGTTTCTCAAAAGAAATGAACTAAAGGTGTGGAATAAAATTGACCTTCTTGTTTTTTTTTCTTTGAATAATCATATACCAAATATCTGCTTTGGTTACCTATTGTCATAAAACCCACATTAATTTCTGCCAAAACTGGGGAATAGTCAGTGGTGGGTGGGCCTAACAGGGACCTACCTTGTATAATTAGGGATGCCATCGAGCTTTGTTACCATCTTAGATTAGTTCTTAACTGAAATCACTTATACATGACTGTTACTCTTAATGGGAAAGGATATTAAATATGGATTATATCTTTCATAGTCTAGCTAGCTGAGCATCTTGGACTTAATACTCCCCATCTGTGACCCTTTACAATACATTAAGCACACCTTTTCAGCAGCAGCCCTATTACAATTAATCATGCTGAGGAAAAGATTGCATTAAACCTATTAGCAAGACACTGACATTAACCAAATGCTAGTCAGATGTGTCAAGGAATAAAGAGCTAAAGCTAGGCTTGGTGTTTCCAATAGACTTTGAGCTTTTAAATCAATGGTATCCGAGTCTTTCCATCCATCAATATGGGGATTGCTGATCTCTGAGATTACAGTGACATGTGGCCACATATTTGTTAGTAAAACTATAATAGTCAATTTATCCACTTGTTTAGGAAATTTAGATGCAAATTTGTCCTTTTATTCTTCAGTAATGTACATATTTTTAATAAAAATGCAATATGCCATCACATGGAGTTGCAGGAAATAGCACAAGGTTTTTAATATTCAGCAAAAATACAAGTCAAATAGAAAAATACATTAATAATCTTAGCAGCATGCAGAATGCACTGCAATGATATTTTTCATTTTTGGAAACTTCATTGCTGCCTTTAAAAATTAGATGGTATATTCTTATGGTATGAAAAATGTACCAGTATATGTTATTAGGGAGATACCAAATGTCTGGGAAAAATATGCTTCTGAAAACCCTGAAGCAGAGAGGGGAAGAGGGGACGGAGTTACTGTATGGGAATGAGGGAACTAGGACCTGCATGTATCAAGAATGATTGCTAAACTGGCCTGCACTTGCTCAGCCTTACACAGTAAAATACAGGTATGAAGGGTGCGGCAGAGGAGTGGGCCTGCCTTATAGTGGGGCTAGCCTGATGTTCAGAAGTAAGCTCTTTACCAGAGAACAAATACTCCTATAGTTCAGTGTGAGATATAAGCCAGAGTGTAAGAGGAAGCTAGTAAAAGGAGATTGCAGATTTATTGCTATTTAGGAAGAAAATAGTATTGAAAAGATGCTAATCTATCCACATGTAGCTTCAGGCTTTATTGATTCCCTACAGTTTATTAGCAAACTGCATAATCTCCATAGAGTAGCATTAGTTCTTCTCAGAAAATCCCTTATTATATTTTTAAGGTCCAAAACTCTAAAAATAGGTTTCAATTTTGTTTTGAGCATTTCAAGCCTTAATATTTATATAACAATTCACTTGAAAAATTCCACTCTTAGGAATTCTTATTTTTTATTCATAAATTATTAGCTAATACATATATGAAATTGACTGAGTCAGCCATGGGCCACATACTTTATATACATCTAAAACCTCAATTAATGAACATAGCAACCCTGTGAGGTAGGTGTGATTACATTTCACAGGGGAGAAAACTAAGACACAGGAAGTTCATAGTGCTAACCTAAGGTGGCACTCAGGGCTATGAACCCAATGTGTCTGGTTTTTGGAGACTGCCGTCTTACCACTAGAGAATGTTGCTGCTCATTAGAATAAGAATACCAACTAACTAAAATGATGAAACCATCTTTGGTGCAATAATTGGGGATTTGTTTTTAAAAAGTTATGGTGTAGCTACATAACATATGACTTAACAGCCAAGGACAGGGGCCCAAATAGGGATTTGTAATGGGGCCCAGAACTCAGAGTGTCCAGGAAATATTAGGAAAAAAATATATATATATAGAATGCCCTCAGTCCCACAAGTCTGAGCTGGAGGATTGGATACATGGAGCAGGGCCATTGAGAGTTGTTTTGAATAGCAACTGCTTTGCAGATAACTTCTAGCATAGTCATTTAACATATCTATAACCTTTAACTGGTTTGGTAGATAGGTTAAATAGCTGTGGCCCTGCTTTGAGCCATAGGGATGGGAGTAACTTCAACCTGTGATGTAACTGGGAGGCAACTCCCCCTGGCCACAGCGCCTGCATGAGAGCTTGCAGATGATGGCTCCATCCTGTGGGGCCATACCTACCGGGACTTACTATGGCAGCCCAGTGAAGCTGGAAGAATATGGGAATGCAGGCAGGAGTAACTGATTGTGGGAGGAGTCGGAAATGAGGCTGCAGAGGAAGATTTGCGCTGAGAATTAGACCCAGGAGCAGGAGCCATGCTGGGGGCTTTTGGGGACCACACAGCTTTGGCAAAAGTTGGGACCATGCAGCTTTAGGGTATTTCCTTTTTGCCACGTGGCTTAGGCAGCAGGAGAGACTTTGCTAGGAAGAAAAGGGGTGAAAGGACTCTTGCTGGTGTCCCATGAGAAGGTGCCACATGGTTTTGGATTAACTGGAGATTGCAGCGGTGACACAGCTGATGGTGCTGGAACTGAGGGACTGCCTGAATCATGGACTTTTATTTATTTTCCTGAGATACTGTACCCTGGATTAGGCAAAGGGGAGAAGTAAGGACTGTGTGTTGTGGGTATTCTAAAGGACTTTAGCATTTTTATTGAAGACATTAAGTCATTAATCTAAGTCTGTATAACTTTTTAAATAAATAATCCCTTTCCTTTTCATCAGTCTCTGGCACTGAGATACATCTTTCCCTGGTGGCAGGCAAGGTGAACCTAGTATGTGGGGGGACCCTGGAGCACAAGGGTGGGTCCATTCGGTAATAGTATATCTTTCACACCCACCCCGAGTCTGTTCTGTAACAATACTATGAAACATGACCTATTTTGCCATATTAATTAATTAGAAAAGTGACTCTAATATAGAGAACGGATTCTGTGGAACAAAATCCACAGTTGACCAGAAAAAAACATGTAGCACGAGCAAGAATTAAATATATGTTGCTGTAAGCCATTGACATTGTGGGTTGCCTGTTACTGCAACATAACATAGTCTATCCTAACTGATAAACTTGTTAATAGGCATGTGTTCTAAACACAAAAATAGAATCTGAAGAAAAAACCCTAAGCATAATGGTGGAGATAAATTCTAAACACCCAAATGTATTATTCTGGAACAGAAGAGATCACAGAACGACTTTAATTCAGTTGTGGTGACCTTTGAAGTTAGATACATTCATTTTTAAACACTACCTTTAAACTGTAGCTGATACTTAACTTCAGTCTCCTTGTCCAAAAATGTAGATAATTTGTTGTGAGAATTCAATAAAACACAGAACAAAGCATTTGGCACAGAGCCTAGTACACAATGATAATTCAAATCATAGTAGCTTTTATGATCATGGGGTGTCCACCTCAGCAACATGACAGAGCAACGAGTTAGAGCTAGAGTGGCCCTGAGAGAGGACCCAACTTCTGTTGTCAGACAAGGATGCACTTGTCTTTGTCTTTTAGCTACTTCTGGATTCTACGATGAAGCAGTAGGAGGGAGGAGGGGCTTTCTCTACCCTCCATTCATTTATTTAAGGTAAAATGATGGTAATTTTTATAAACCAGAATTTCCAGTTTATCTTTATCCCCTACTCACATTATAGGGCATTTTTATTTAATGCCTAATATTATCAATTCAGAAAGAGAGTAGCAATAGCCTTCCAGGCAGAATATTGCCCCCAAGACCTTACTGAAAAATCATGATAAAATATCTCTAGTCCATGGAACTTCACCAGGACTGCCAGATGGTTTTGACCATTAGGCAAGAGCTAATATTTAATAATAACCTATCTTCTTTGATTAAACTCTGCCATAGTTTGTGTGTAATATCAGAAGAAATTTAGTCTGAGCACTACTAAATTTTGGATTTTTACTGACTTCACTATTCCTTATAATAAAAAACAAACAAATAAACTGAACAACCTGTGCTAACAGAACCAGGAAGCGTGAGGAAGGATCAATGTTGTCTATACCAGGAAGACAAAGCAGTGGCAAATAGAGGGGAGCATAAGTTAGTAGTAAGATAAAATAAATACCACAATATCAGAATACACTCCTTCAAAAGTATCAAGTCTTAGTATGGACACTGAACAATCTGATTAAAAATGTCTTTAGAGGGTATATAGCAAGGAAGAAAATGCTGTTGGCAAATTCTGCTTCTACCAAGGTTTATATGACTATCTTTCCTCATGAAAAATGTTTTATCTTGAGTGTTTATTTCTCACTGTATATTAATGAAAAGAACATTTATGTCTTATACTTTATATAAATTTCCCTAGAAGTATTTAGATAGGTCATACACATATTTAGAAGAAGAAATAAGTGATCAGTATCAATAAGGTCACATCTACTAAAACACATTTTCCTCTCAAGGGATGCTTTATAAGTGCTGTTTTAAGTTTAGTTACTTGAGCCCCTATAAAACAAAATTAATTTTGCCCCTGGAAATTTAAAAGGATCATGCCCTTTGTTTATTTTTAAAGCAAAATGTAGATATTCCCAGTGTTTATTTTTAAGTGCATATGCAAAGAAAAAAATTAGTTGGGAAAATAAATAAATTTAGCCATGGCCAATGTGGCTCAGTTGGTTGGAGTGACATTGAACATTGTCCTGTACATTGAAGGATTGCAGGTTCAATTCCCAGTCAGCGCACATGCCTAGGTTGAGGGTTCGATCCCCAGCTGGGGATTGTAAGAGAGCCAGCCAATTGATCATCCTCTCTCTCTTCCCCACTTCCTCTCTCATCAAAAGTAATGATAAAAAACATTCTCAGGTAAGGATAAAATACAAAATAATAAAAATAAAGAAATAAGTTTAACTTAGATGTTAAAATTATTGTACGAGATGACACAGATTACTTAAATTCAATTTTAGATATGATTCTAATATTAAGTCTAGCTTTTTATTTATTAGAGAAAACAGACTGATCTCAAGATCAGCATATTTTGAAACAGATTCTTTTCTACTATCTAGAATTTTGAATGATCCAATATTTTTTATGTCCTGTGAATTTCAAGTTTGCTCCTTGAAATCCTTGAGTTCTAAATAAATTTCCTGAAGAGAGGATGTATTAAAATATGATACAGCCTAATTATTATCACTTTTATCTCCTTTATGCTATAGATCTTAGGGGTAGATTCTATGGTATGGGATTTGATTCTTAAATTGATCAACCTGATAGATGATGGGGGGGGCGGGCAATCACTTGACTTTGGTTTTATATATTTAACTTTTCTCTGAATATTCTATTGAAGAAAAATCAAGAAATTAGTCCCAGGTATTATTTATTTCTATACCCCATTATGTTCTAAGTCTTTGTGAATGCCTCATATTTAATAACATAAGTCTATCAGGTTTATAAGATTTTGCAATATCACACAGACTTCCTTATCTTTCTATTTAATGTGTATGATATAACACAGAGCATTTTTTTAAATATAATACTAGTTAAAACACCATGTAGGACAAACAATAAAAGTCTAACATTTATTTTACTCGTATCATTACAAAAGAAGGTTAGAAATGTAATTACTTAAGAGAATTTTCAAACTTTAATTTGGAGTTCATAGATTGTATTATATACAGTTTATAAACAAAAGTGTTTATAATTTTCCTGATATAGTATATTCTGGAATTGTGGGCATATTAATGTTGGTATATCGTCTTCAAAGTTTATTTCAAACAGAGAAACATGGGCACATGTATACAAACTATGGGAACACACAAATTTCTGAAAGTAAATATTTCCATATCAACAATTATCCCCAGTGTTTTTATACACAGTTGTATATTTTATTACATAGAAATTGGGAAAGTACTACAAGTAACACAGAAATTGAAATGCAATCACATTGTCATGGTACATAATTCTAGTCTGAAAACCTTTCCTCTTGGTCACAGCATGTTGGAAAATAACAACAAGGAGTACAAACTAGTTGCAAGACGGTCCTGTATGAGAACAGACACACTTCTCCTGTGTTTCTCCTTTACTCTCACACTAATCCCACACTCACAACACTTAGAACACGAGGCATATGTTGTTCTCCCCCACACCAAGCAATTCTCTGATACCAGCCAGAGGCCTTTCAATTGAACTGATTTCTCACACTAGCTACATGAAGACAGCATTAGATCCCACCAGGTAAGGACTCAGTCCACAAGACTGCTTCATCCTCCCCACACTTCAAAAGGCAATTGCAAATCCAAGGTTGTCCGACCAACCAATTCTAAAGCAGTGTTCCCACACCCCCTTCTTTGAGTTTATTTGCTAGAATGTCTCACAGAACCCCAGGAAACATGTATGTTCATCAATTTCTTATACAGTAAAGCATTAGTCCCCAACCTTTTTGGCACCAGGGACCAGTTTCATGGAAGACAATTTTTCTACGGATGGGAGGTGGGGGATGGTTTGGGGATTATTCAAGCTCATTACATTTATTGTGCACTTTATTTCTATTATTATTACATTGTAATATATAATTAAATAATTACACAACTCAACATGATGCAGAATTGGAGCCCTGAGCTTATTTTCCTGCAACTAGATGGTCCCATCCGGGGGTGATGGAGACAGTGCACCCCAAGTGTGTTGCTTACGTCCAGTGTACTCTGTAATCTCATTTTGGTTGCTGTCACTGCAGAAACTCTGCTTCACAAAGATTGGATGTTGGGAATGGAAGCAGGCTTTTCAGTGCTTTTGTGGCAACCTCAGAATAGTCTGCCTTGACTTTAATCCAGAATGTATGGAGATTTGAAGTTGTCTCACACATACTGGATGTTGTTACTGCTTTCTAGAGTTACACTTTTAATACATAAGCATAAATAAATTAAAAACTTTTATGTAAATATGGAATTAGTACTACCCATGTATAGTGTGCATTCTTATTTTTACCTAAAAAAATTGGACAAAAAAGTGCTCATTATACATGGCAAAAATGGCACTTTTAAGGACACAGTCATTTGTGATCTCAAGCAATTGATCCTCTTCTATTAGGAATCAAGTCAATTCACCTGGCTCATTTGTAGATGGGTCACGGATCCATTCCTTCTAAATTTGGGGGTCTTTTGAGGTTGGGAAGTAAATCTCAAACTCTGAAAGCTGAAATAGGTGGTTATGCACCAGCTGGGAGAGAGAGGCCCTGGCTCAGTCTCTCTCAAAATCTCTGCTAATGTTAGAAACATGTCAAAAATCCCAGTGTGTTTACTCATCACCCCCATAATTCCAGTTTGGCTTTGTTTTTTTTTTGTTTTTTTTTTTCTTTTAATCGGTATTTTTTAATTGTTGATATTGTACAGTTTTCTGTCTTTTACCTCGCCCCAGCCCACCACCCCAGCCCTCCCCACCTTCCTCCCATTTCCACCCCCCCATAGTTTTTGTCCATGAGTCCTTTATACTTGTTGCTCTAAACCGTTCCCCTTTTCCCCTGAAATTCCCTCCCCTCCCACTCTGGACACTGTCAGACTGTTCTCAAATTCAGTGTCTTTGTTTATATTATGCTTGTTTGTTTGTTTTGTTGATTAGTTTCCTGTTAAAGGTGAGATCATATGGTATTTGTCTTTCACTGCCTGGCTTATTTCGCTTAGCATGATACTCTCCAATTCCTTCCATGCTGTCGCAAAGGGTAGGAGCTCCTTCTTTCTTTCTGCTGCATAGAATTCCATTGTGTAAATGTACCACAGTTTTTTGATCCATTCATTAACTGATGGGCACCTAGGTTGCTTCCAGCACTTGGCTATTGTAAATTGTGCTGCTATGAACATAGGGGTGCATAGGTTCTTTTGGATTGGTGTTTCAGGATTCTTAGGATATAATCCAAGCAGTGGAATTACTGGGTCAAAAGGTATGTCCATTTTTAGTTTTCTTAGAAAATTCCATACTGTTTTCCATAGTGGTTGTACCAATCTGCAATCCCACCAACAGTGCACTAGGGTCCCCTTTTCTCCACAACCTCTCCAACACTTGCTGTTTGTTGCTTTGTTTATGAAGGCCATTCTGACTGGTGTCAAGTGGTATCTCATTGTAGTTTTAATTTGCATCTCTCTGATAGCTAGAGATATCGAGCATCTTTTCATGTGTCTCTGGATCCTCTGTATGTCCTCCTTGGAGAAGTGTCTGTTCAAATCCTTTGCCCATTTTTTAATTGGGTTGCTTGTCTTCCTAGAGTAGAGTCTTGTAAGTTCTTTATATATTTTGGAGATTAATCCCTTGTCTGAGGTATCATTTCCAAATATGTTTTCCCATACAGTTGGTTCTCTTTTTATTTTAATACTGTTTTCTTTAGCTGTGCAGAAGCTTTTTATTTTGATGAGATCCCATTTGTTTATTCTTTCCTTTATGTCCCTTGCTCTAGGGGACGTATCAGTGAAAATATTGCTGCGTGAAATATCTGAGATTTTCCTGCCTATATTATCCTCTAGAATTTTAATGGTGTCGTGGCTTATATTTAAATCTTTTATCCACCTTGAATTTATTTTTGTGTATGGTGTAAGTTGGTGCTCGAGTTTCATTTTTTTGCATGTAGCTGTCCAGTTCTCCCAGCACCACTTATTGAAGAGGCTATTTTTGCTCCATTTTATGTTGCTGCCCCCTTTGTCGAATATTAATTGACTGTAGAGACTTGGGTTTATTTCTGGGCTCTCTGTTCTATTCCACTGGTCCACGTGTCTGTTCTTGTGCCAGTACCAGGCTGTTTTGATTACAGTGGCTTTGTAATACAGTTTGGTATCAGGTATTGTGATCCCTCCTACTTTGCTCTTCTTTCTCAAAATTGCTGCCGCTATCCGGGGTCGTTTATGATTCCATATAAATTTTTGAAGTGTTTGTTCTATGTCTGTGAAATATGCCATTGGAACTTTAATAGGTATTGCATTGAATCTGTAAATTGCTTTGGGTAGTATGGACATTTTGATAATATTAATTCTTCCGATCCATGAACATGGTATATGCTTCCATTTGTTTGTGTCTTCCTTGATTTCATTCTTCAGTGTTGTGTAGTTTTCTGCATACAGGTCTTTTACCTCCTTGGTTAGGTTTATTCCTAGGTATTTTATTTTTCTTTTTGCTATATCGAATGGGATTTTTTTCTTGATTTCTGCTTCTGCTGTTTCACTGTTGGTATACAAAAATGCCTTTGATTTTTGGATATTGACTTTGTATCCAGCTATTTGGCCAAATTCATTTATTACGTCGAGCAGCTTTTTGGCCGAGTCTATAGGATTTTCTATGTACACTATCATGTCATCTGCAAACAATGATAGTTTTGTTTCCTCCTTTCCAATTTGGATGCCTTTTATTTCCTTTTCTTGTCTAATTGCTGTGGCAAAGACTTCCAATACTATATTGAATAGAAGTGGTGAAAGTGGACAGCCTTGTCTTGTTCCTGATCTTAGTGGGAAAGATTTCAGTTTTTGCCCATTGAGTATGATGTTGGCTGTAGGTCTCTCATATATGGCTTTTATTATGTTGAGGAATGCTCCCTCTATTCCCACTTTGCTGAGTGTTTTTATCATAAATGGGTGTTGTACTTTATCAAAAGCTTTTTCTGCATCTATTGATATGATCATGTGATTTTTGTCCTTGCTTTTGTTTATGTGATGTATTACATTTATGGATTTGCGAATGTTGAACCATCCTTGCATCCCTGGGATGAATCCCACTTGGTCATGGTGTATGATCTTTTTAATGTATTGTTGGATGCGGTTTGCCAATATTTTGTTGAGGATTTTAGCGTCTACATTCATCAGTGATATTGGCCTGAAGTTTTCTTTCTTTGTTATGTCTTTATCTGGTTTTGGGATTAGGATGATGCTGGCTTCATAAAAAGAGTTTGGGAGTCTTCCATCATTTTGGATTTTTTGGAATAGTCTGTGAAGGATAGGGGTTAGCTCTTCCTTAAATGTTTTGTAGAATTCTCCTGTGAAACCATCTGGTCCAGGGCTTTTGTGTGCCGGGAGTGTTTTGATTACTGATTCAATTTCACCAGCTGTTATTGGTCTGTTCAGGCTTTCTGTTTCTTTTTCATTGAGTTTTGGAAGGTTATATTTTTCTAGAAACTTGTCCATTTCACCTAGGTTTTCAAATATCTTGGCATACAGTTCTTCGTAGTAATTTCTTACAATCCTTTGTATTTCTGTGGTGTCAGTCGTAATCTCTCCTCTTTCATTTCTGATTGTGTTTATTTGAGTCCTCTCTCTTTTTTTCTTGATGAGCCTGCTTAAAGGCTTGTCGATTTTGTTTATCTTTTCAAAGAACCAGCTCCTGGATTCATTGATCCTTAGGATTGTGCTTTTAGTCTCTATGTCATTTAATTCTGCTCTGATCTTGGTTATTTCCTTCCTTCTACTTGCCCTGGGCTGTGTTTGTTGTTGTTCCTCGAGTTCTTGTAGGCGTAGGGTTAAGTTGTTTGTTAGAAATGCTTCTGTCTTCTTTAGGTAGGCCTGTATTGCTATGAACTTCCCTCTGAGGACTGCCTTCATTGTGTCCCATAAGTTTTGGGTTGTTGTGAGTTCATTTTCATTTGTTTCCAGAAACTTTTTGATTTCCTCCTTAATTTCATTCTTTACCCATTCATTGCTTAATAGCATGCTATTCAATCTCCATGATTTTGATGGTTTGGGGATTTTCCCCATCAAGTCGGTTTCTAGTTTTAGTCCCTTGTGGTTGGAGAAAATGCTTGGTATGATATCAATTTTCTTGAATTTGTTGAGACTTGTTTTGTGTCCTATCATGTGGTCTATCTTTGAAAATGTTCCATGTGCGTTTGAAAATGTTCCATGTGCGTTTGAAAAAAATGTGTATTTAGTTTCTTTGGGATGGAGGGCCCTATATATATCAGCTAAGTCCAATTCATCTAGAGTATTGTTCAATGCCACAATATCTTTGTTGATAATTTGTTTGGAAGATCTGTCCATTTTTGACAGTGGGGTGTTAAAATCTCCTACTATAATTGTGTTGCTGTCAATATCTTTCTTGAAGTCCTCTAAGATTTTCGTGATGTATTTAGGTGCTCCTATATTGGGTGCATATATATTTACAATGTTTATGTCTTCTTGGTGGATTCTTCCCTTGAGTATTATGAAGTGACCGTCTGGGTCTCTCTTTATAGATCTTCTTTTGAAGTCTATTTGGTCTGATATGAGTATTGCTACCCCGGCCTTTTTTTCCTGTCCATTTGCTTGGAAAATTTGTTTCCAGCCTTTCACTTTGAGTCTGTGTAGGTCTTTTGTCCTGAGGTGGGTCTCTTGTAGGCAGCATATGTGTGGGTCATGCTTTCTTATCCAGTCAGCTACTCTATGTCTTTTGATTGGAGCATTTAATCCATTTACATTTAAGGTTACTATTGATAGGTACTGATTCATTGCCATTTTCATATGTGTGTTCCTCACTCTCTCTTTTCCTTTTTTTCCTTAAAGCAGTCCCTTTAGTATCTCTTTTAGTACTGGTTTGGTAGAGGTGTATTCTTTTAGACTTCTTTTGTCTGGGAAGCTCCTTATTTGGCCTTCTATCTTGATTGAAAGCCTTGCTGGATAAAGTAGTCTTGGTTGTAGGCCTTTGGTTCTCATTACTTGGAATATTTCTTGCCATTGTCTTCTGGCTTGGAGCGTTTCCATTGAGAAGTCAGTTGCTAACCTTATCGGGGCTCCCTTGTATGTTACTTCCTTTTTCTCCCTTGCTGCCTTTAAGATTCTCTCTTTGTCTTGGAAGTTTGCCATTTTAATGATGATGTGTCTTGAAGTGGGCCTGTTTGGGTTCCTCTTGATAGGGACTCTCGGTGTTTCCTGAATTTGTGTGACTTTTTCTCTCACCAAATTAGGGAAGTTTTCCATCATTACTTTTTCAAATAGGTTTTCTATCCCTTGCTCTTCTTCTTCTCCTTCTGGTATTCCTATTATACGGATATTATTACGTTTCATGTTGTCTTGCATTTCTCTTAAACCCTCTTCATTCTTTCTGAGCCTCTTTTCCTTTTCTTGCTCTATCTGGCTGTTTTTTTCTACTTTGTCCTCCAACTCACTGATCCGATCTTCTGCTTCATCGATTCTGCTTTTCATTCCTTCTACTGTGTTCTTCAGCTCAGAAATTGTATTCTTCATTTCCTCTTGGCCCTTTTTGATAGTTTCTATTTCCTTTTTCATGTTGATATAGTTTGCACTGAGTTCATCGTAGCTTCCCTGTAGTTTCTGGTAGCTCATTGAGAGCTCATGGAGCTTCCTGACAACCATTTCTTTGAACTCCTTATCTGATAGTTGAGTTGCCTCTGTTTCATTTAGCTTTCTTTCTGGGGCTTCCACCTTTTCTTTCATTTGGGGATTGTTTCTTTGTCTTCTCATTGTTGGTGAGACTCTTCTTGTAAACCTCTGCTTCTTAAGTTGATCTGTTCTGGCTACCTGGGTTTATGGTGTGAACTTCTGTGGTGGAATACCTGTGAGATTCAGTGTTATAGTCTTCTTCAGGTATCCTGGTGTTCACAGCTTCCACTGTCTCAGCTGTGGGAATACCCCCTCTTTTGGTCCAACTCTGGTTTTTTCACAGTTCTAGGATTTCTTTGCCTCACTCATGGGTATTCAAAAAGAGAAAAGAATAAAGTGAAAAAAAGAAGAGAGAGAAAAAAGAGAAAAAAAAAAAGAAAAAAAAAAGAGGAGGGAAGGAGAGATAAAATTGGAAAGAAAGGAAGAAGGAATAAAGCCAGAAAGAAGTAAAGAGAAGCAAATGGAATTGAGGGATAAAAAAGGTAGAAGTAATAAAGAAATAAAAAATATATAATCAAAACAAAACAAAAAGAACCCCACAAAAACGAAAAACGAACCAAAACAAACAAACAAAAAACCCAACTAAGCAGAAAAAAAACTACTATCAAAAAATCCCCCACAAAACAAAACAACCCCCCCCCCAAAAAAAAAAAGAATAAGAAGGGGAAAAAAAAAAGAAAAAAAAAATCTCTTGCTATTTTCACACAGGCCAAACTGGATTTTCTGGACTTGCTGGCTGTAGCAGGCTGGGAGGCGACTCGTACCGCTTTTCTCCCTGTTCCTCACTCAGTCAGCTTTGGGCTACTGTCCTCAGTGCCAGCCCAGCACTGTCCCCAGGGCTAATGGTGTACTCTCCATGCAGGGCCTTGGGTGTGATTTCTGAGTCTCCTGCAGGGGGCGAGCTTTCCAGAGTTTATGGGTTTCAGCTGGAATCTCTTACAGATCCATCCCTCCCCGAGCCTATTGCTGTGAGCTCCGGGTCTCCTACAGGGCGCAGGCGCCCGCCTGAGACTACGGGCGTGGGCTCCGAGAGTTTCCCGAGTTGCGCGCACTCACCCCAGTATCACAGATGTGAGCTCCGGGTCTTCCAGAGTCCCCTTCTCTAGTTGCAGGGTCGCCTCTGGCCGCAGGGCTGCTTCAAACCCGGTCGCAGAGCCGCCTCCGGACGCCGGGCCGCCTCCGGTCGGTTGCGGAGGCCCCTCCGGTCGCCGGACCGCCTCCGGTCGTTTGCGGAGCCGCCTCCGGTCGCCGGACCGCCTCCGGTCGGTTGCGGAGCCGCCTCCGGTCGTTTGCGGAGCCGCCTCCGGTCGCCGGACCGCCTCCGGTCGCCGGACCGCCTCCGGTCGGTTGCAGAGCTGCCTCCGGTCCGCCGGGTCGCCTCTGTCCCGTCTCAGGGCCACCTCCGGTCGCTCGGCTGCCACGTCTAGTTTTCCAATGTCTGCTACGGATTTTGATCTCCTATTTTCATATATACTGTGGTATTGTTGGCTATCTGCTCTGTTCCTCTGTAGATCAGTTAGGTTTTTCTCCCATGTGCAGGAGGAAGGACAATCTGCGTCCTCCTACCATGCCGCCATCTTGAACTCCCCCCAGTTTGGCTTTGAATGCAGCCACTCATCTGCCAACTTGAACAAAGTTGTCATTCTCCCCTGAAGTGACGGACTGAGTTTATTGAACAGGTTGAATATGTCACACAAGTAAGCAAGTTTTTCGACCCATTCTATATCACTGAAATGTGCTGCTAGTGGTGACTGTATTTCTAAAAGAAATCTCTGGAGCAGCTCTTGTAACTCAGACACTCTGGCCAGTGATCCACCTTTAGAAAGCCACCTCACCTCTGTGTATAAGAGAAGACATGTGTGTTCTGCGTCCATCCCCTCACAGAGCTGCATGAACAGACATGAGTTAAGGGCATACACTTTAATGTGGTTGATCATTTTAATTACATCCTGTGAAATGTTGTTAAGTTCAGGTGACATTTTTTGACTAGCCAGCATTTCTCTATGGATGACACAGTGCCTAGACTCACATTCAGAGGCAATCTCTTTGACCCGAGTAGTGAAATCAGAAAGCCGTCCAGTCACGACATCTGCTCTGTCCATGCATACACTGACACAAAATGACCAATTCGGTTTTCCTGATATGTAATCATTCAGAGACTTGAGTTGTTCTGAGGCCATAGTGCTAGTTGGCAACAAAAGTGCACATGACATATCCTCGTGCACATCCTCCTGAAAACTGTTTCGTACAAAACAGGCATTGCTGCCTTGTTGTCAACATTGGTAGACCTGCACTGCATGCCACGGTGACTCATTAATTCTCTCTAACAATTAGCCTCAATATCCTCTGCTATTTCACCAGTTTGTCTAGTTATGGTGCCCGTCGAAAGAGGAACACGTACAGCCTTTTGAACTGCAGCCTCCCCTAAAAGTACATGATCAATGAATGTCCTTAGCAGCAGGCAGGATCAACCCTTCTCCAATAGTAAAGGGCTTCTTAGCTTTAGCAATGTGGTGAGCCACTAAAAATTATGTTCTCGGTGTAGACAAATTTGTGAAGTCGTGGTCTTCAATAATTGCTTCTGTTTTTTGTGTTCACAGTTTTTTTATTATTATTTTGAAAAACTCCCAAGCCTTGTCTTTTAATGCAGGGTGCTTGGTCTCCACGTGGAAAAGTAGTTTTGAAGGTTTTGTGGCTTCATTGGATAGATGGTCACCACATCTTCCACAAAGACCTTGGAGGATGTGAGTCACCTGTTGCCATTAAGTAGGATTCTTGGCATTTTCTTTTAGATGCAGCTTTCTTTTTGTTGGCAGTCTCAGAGTCTTCTGCTGTCTCATCATCGGGTCTCTCCCCCTTTTTAAAGAAGCTCTTCAGTGATATTTTGTTCTTACTCATTTTGGCTGGGGTCAGCATGTGGGTTTGCCAAAACTGTGACTGAGACAAGTACAGAGTGATCAGGAAGGAGGTGTGGATGAAAGTGGTAAATAAAATAATAGATGGGCTATGCACAGACAAAAACAGTGTCAGATTCTGACTTAAAGCCTGCCACCAGATGCAGCTTGTCACTTGCTGCTCACTGATAGGGCTTTGACATGAGTCTGCAAGCACCTGATTTATTATGGTCTCCGTGCAGTCACACCTCTCTGCTCATGATGATCTGTGTTTGCGGCTGCTCCCCAGTGCTGGCATCACCGCCTCAGCTCCACCTCAGCTCATCAGGCATTAGCTTCTCCTCAGGAGCACACAGCCTAGATCTTTCGCATGCGCAGTTCACAGTAGGGTTCGTGCTCCTGTGAGAAGCTAATGCCAACGCTGATCTGACAGGAGGCGGAGTTCAGGTGGTAATGCAAGTGATAGAGAGTAGCTGTAAACACAGATGAAGATTCCCTCACTCACCTGCCACTCACCTTAGGCTGTGAAGCCCGGTTCCTAACAGGCCACCGACCAGTACCAGTCCCTGTCCCAGGAGTTGGGGAACCTTGCCATAAAGGATATGTGAAAGGATACAAATGAAAATCTTAAGAGGTAGAGTAAGATATGGAAAAGGGTCTGGGAGCTTCCCTGCCCTAACCAGGCAGCCTCCTTCCCCTCATGTCACCTTCCTGGCACCGCCAAGTGTCCAGCAACCTGGAAGCAATGCAAACCTCCTACCACTGAGATTTTTATGGAGGCTTCATTATGTAGTCATGCTATATTATTAACTTCACTTCTAGTCCCTCCCCACTATCTGGAGGATGGAGGGAGAGGCTGAACCTTTCAAGCTTTTAATTATGGCTTGGTCCTTCTGTTGGCCAGCCCCATCCATGGGCCATCCAGGAGCCCACCAAAAGTCACCTCAGTGGAACAAATGACACTCCTATCACCCATGAAACTCCAAGGGATTTGTTAAGAATTTCAAAGTCACAATCAATTGGTCTGGAGCAATTTTAAAAGAACAGTATTTGTGTTGTTTTCTCCTTTCCCTGTTCCAATGAGATACTAAGTACGTATCTCTATTGAACTAATCTGAAACAGTATTGCTATTCCTTATTCTTAGTTGTTTATTATGCTGTAAACTCCTTAAGCCCAGGGATACATTTTAATTGTGTTTTTACTCCGTGGTATGTTTAGCATATTTGACACCTGGAGCAGATAATTGTTTAGAAACCTCCCCTATTTGAATAATTATTTTCAGTAATAATTATAAAATACAACAAATTTATTTTATTTGTGCACTAAAACATACACTTGCCAACCAAAAATACTTCACCTGAAAGTTTGCACCCTACAATATTGGTTTAAATTTTAAGCACAAAGTGGCCACACAGAATCTTATAAGATTTTAAGACTGAGGTAAATGAATTTCTGTTTATTCATCTTTGCAACATGTTGTCTTTGTTATTTAGAAACAATTATTTAAATAAAGGAATATAGAATAACACCAAGGTTGGAAACACAAATATCTAGCTAACTGTATAATTTGGATTTTTTAAAATGAATTTTTATGTATTTGTAAAAAATCAGCACTAGTTGCAACAATTGTTTAAACTATTTCCAACAAAAAGAATTGTTTGGTAACTGGGGGAAATACAGTATTTTATCACAGACTTTCTTTACAATTGTCGTTATGTAGTGATAACAGAAAGAAGACAGATCTTTAGTTGCCTTTCTTACTGCTTTCATATTCTCTATGAACAACACACCCTAACCGCCTGCATCTGAGGCAGACAATTCCCAGCTCTCAGCCCTCAGTGCACCATCAGTGGCTCCTCGTCCCAGCATCTTTAAACAATGTCTATTATATCATATACACTAAATAAATTTTTGATGAATGAATTAAGTTTTTAAGAAGTCTCCTTAAACTTGCTATTATTTTATAGTTTCGTAGACTTTTGAGAAAAATCATTAGGTGCAAGAATAATCTGATTCTATTTTTTACATAATTGTTCTCTGTTGCCACTGAAAGCCACTAAGCAATGTACTTTATTTCTCATAGTTCAAAAGATAAAGGGTATATGACACTGAGTATGAACCCCTTCTTACTGTAGCTTGTATAGGAAGGAGCTTTTAACATCTCAACAATATAGCTCATAAAGGAAAATAAATGAGATAATATTATCATCCAGTTAGCAGAATGTCTGAAACACGGTGCCCATGGAATGCATGGGCTGCCTTCCCTCTTTGTTGTCCTGCCTGCCTTGGGGCAATTGGAAGATAGGGATGGGGAGGGAGAGTGTAAGGAAGTAAGAAATGAGCAAATTATTATTGCCAAACTTACAGTCTATTATTAACATAGTGTTATTCACAAATTCATAGTGAAAATTCACAAAAATCTTTTCCTTATCTGTATTTTCATTTTAACTATTGATAATAAATTAGGAAAACATTAATATCTTCTGTCAAATTGATAACATACTATATTCTACTGTTTTCCTTTATACCTGTTTTATAATATAAAAACAAAACAGTTGTTTTAAATTTTCTTATATAAATTTGAAAGTTTTATTTTTTTTATATTTTAAGGTATAAATCAAGAAAAAGAAATGTAGTCCTAAATCCTCTAGGATTTATTAAGAAAATACTAAAAAGTATATTTAAATACTATTTTCCTCTTTTCTCACCCAGAATACCTGGCTTCAGTTAGATTTGTATATTAGAGTAGAGTAAGCAAGAAAAAGACAGAGAGTCAGTGCTATAGGATTTTTTTTTTAAATATTAAAGTCCTGGCTGATGGCTCTGTTGGTTGGCGAGTTGCCCCACGAATCAAAAGGTTGCCAGTTCAATCCCTGGTCAGGGCATGTACCTAGGTGTTGGGTTTGATCCCCAGTTGGGGTGCATATGGGAGGCAACAGATCGATGTTCCTCTCACAAATGCGAGACCTCTCTCTCTCTCTCTTCCCCATCCTCTCTCTCCAAAATCAATAAATATGTCCTTGGGTGAGAGTTGAGAGAGAGAGAGAGAGAGAGAGAGAGAGAGAGAATTATTTACTCTTTCAAACAAATATCTTATTTGACTTCATAAAGGAATGTTAAGATATTGACTAACTCTAATAAGTAAACCACTCATATTTGCATTAGATTTTTTTTTTTTCAAAATAGGTGCAGTCATTCCCTTTTCTTTATCCAGAGCCCTGGGTGGGTAGTACCCTCCCCCACTGACTCGAGCCTTAGCCATATGCCTAGCTTTGGTCAATGAGATAATAGCAAATGTGACGTAAGTTAAGAATTGAATTTTTTGATATACATTTAAAATATTTACATATGTATCAACAATACATCAAAGGACTATAAAAAATTTATCTTTGAGGTTGAGTACTACATTTTAGGAGAGGAATAGAGGCACTTTTGATCATATGTGCATCTTAAAATAACCAAGTACTCAACCACAAAAAATATCCTCATAGAGCATAAATTTAACAGACATTACAGGAATTCCTTTCTCCTATATTTCATTATTTCAATCAAAAGAATGTTTTTTGTTAAAGTTCCTCTACAAGATGAGTCTTCATTGAGCGTTGTTTGTGGGATTTATGCATGTTGATAAATGTAGGGGCAGTAGTTCACTAATTTTCACTGCTGTATGGTATTTGATTTCATAAAGAATATTATAACTCATTCTGTAGGTGGACTTGGAGACTGTCTGAAGTTTTCATAGAACCTGCTACAACATTCTCATTCAAATCTCCTGGTGCACATGTGCAAGTTTCACCCATGAATTTCAGATGTCCCCATGGTTTTGACCTTCTTGTCTCTCAGAGTGGCTCACCAGGACTTGGAGTAAATAGATTTCCCCAAACCTACCCATCTCTGACTTCAAGTAACCTCATTTATTTATTGCATAGTAAACAGATGATGCCATGCCAACATGACCAGAGCAAATGTGTCATACCATACCAGGGGAAAGCTTGGGACACAATACTCTAAATATATCCCCAAGAAGTAGAAGTGTTTGAAAAGTATGTGTGATTTCAACTTCCACTTAATGCCTTCTCATTTTTTCTGATGTGACCGTGCCCATGGATTTTCACTCCTCGCCTCTAGTCATCCCTCATCATGTTTCTTCCAATGGAAAAAACACAACTGTCTTCTGCCAATAATGGCAGTATGCACAGAGAACTCAAGGCTTAATTTTTTTTATAACTGAGGAATGTAAATTTGTGATTTTAATTTGCACTTTCTTGATTACTAATCTAGTTTAAACATGTTTTCATGTTTATTGACCATTCATATTTATTCTTCTGGAAAATGCTACTTCCTATCTTTTGCTGGCTTTTCCACTGGATTATTGACCTGTTTTTGTTGGCTCGTAGGTGTTGTTCTTATTTTCTTATTTTCTCACCTATCCTCTGTTTTGTGAATTGCTTAATATTTTCCTGGGGTTGTTTAATAAATAGAAGCTTAGATAAAAATTATCAATAATTGAATGTTTTTTTAAAATATATTTTATTGATTATGCTATTACAGTTATCCCGTTTCTCCCCCATCATTCCCCCCACCCTGCACACCCTCTCCCACCCACATTCCCCCCTTTAGTTCATGTCCTTGTGTCATAAGTTCTTTAGCTTCTACATTTCCCATACTATTCTTACCCTGCCCCTGTCTATTTTCTACCCATTATCTATGCTATTCATTCTCTGTACCTTCCCCCCACCTCCTCCCACGCCCCTGTTGCTAACCCTCCATATGATCTCCATTTCTGTGGTTCTGTTCCTGTTCTAGCTGTTTGCTTAGTTTGCTTTTGTTTTAGGTGTGGTTCTTAATAGCTGTGAGCTTGCTGTCTTTTCATTGTCATATTTTTTATCTTCTTTTTCTTAGATAAGTCCCTTTAACATTTCATATAATAAGAGCTTGGTGATGATGAACTCCTTGAACTTGACCTTATCTGAGAAGCGCTTTATCTGTCCTTCCATTGTAAATGACAGCTTTGCTGGAAAGAGCAATTTTGGATGTAGGTCCCTGCTTTTCAAGATTTCAAATATTTCTTTCCAGCCCCTTCTTGCCTGCAAGCACTGGTCATCAAAATGCTCACAGAATTGGTTGATTTTGCTCATAAATTAGATGAGAAAATGCAGGCTATAATACGTGAAATGAAGGAAGACGCATGGGGAACCGATAAAGATGGAAGGAAAACTGGGACTCAAATCAATGGAGTGGACCAGAAGGAAGAAATTAACAACCAAACAGAAAACAAGGAAGAAACAAGAATTCAAAAAAATGAGGAGAGGCTTAGGAACTTCCGGGACATCATTAAACGTCCCAACATCCGAATTATAGGGGTCCCAGAAGGGGAAGAAGAAAAGCAACAAGTGGAAAACTTATTTGAACAAATAATAAAGGAGAACTTCCCCAATATGGCAAAGGTAATTGAATGTGTTGTGTAGGCATTAAGGATTGCTTTCTCTTGCTGCTTTGGTGAGACTGCTGTTGCCACTGTGTCTGGAAGCCCAGGCCAGCCCTCAGGGTAATGAGAGATCAAAGACCTGCCACTCTATGTGCCAGAGGTCCTACCATCAACCAACTCTAGCTGGATGCAGGTACAGAGGAGAATTGAGCAGAGGTCAGACCTACACAGACCAGAGAAACTGCCCAGCCAACCTATGAAACTGAAATCCAAGTAATACTGTTTTATCCCAGTACATTTGGAAAGTAGACTGTTACTCAGTAAAAGCTAACAAATACAATACTGTAGAAAATTTTCAAAAACCAGCCAACACCAGTAGAGGTAGCAATCTCATATGAAGAAGTTTATTATAAACTTGAAAACACTGACTAACCATGTAGACATTCTTACACCACCTCTAACTGCTATCATTTTTTCTAATAAAACTGCAGACACCATAATCCGTTTGGCAATGTGATAAATGCAATGATGGCAAAATTGTACTAGGAATCTTGGGGAAATATGAGGCATGGTACATAGGTACATTAGGAAACATTGATTGGATTTTTAACTGCTGGCTATTGAGCTAAGTACCTCCCATGCACTGCTTCATTTACCTTTCAAATAATGCTATATTTGTAATATCCATTTTAAAGGGGAAAAAATGAGACAAAGAGAGTCTTGTTACTGGTCCAAGATAACCCATACAATAAGTTAATGAACTAGATAAAATGCATGATTGTCTGACTCAGAACGAATTTAAATGACTTACAACCTGCAAAATCTCCTAAAGTTTTTGGAAAGACTTAAGATGACCAGAGCTTAAAGAGATTTTAAAAATATGTGCTTGACAACATTTTTAAAGATGAAGAAACAATGGTCTAGAGAAGATAAATTCAAGATTTCATAGCTGCAAAGTAGCATGGTGAGGAAACTAGGTGCTTTATTATAGGAAATTAGAGTCTCAATGTCAGCAGGGTTAAATATGATTCCTATGCTTGGTGACCTTGGGTAACCAGGAGGGAGGGTGACAGTGAGTGAATTGCAGGTGGGGGTGACAAAGACATAGAAAATATCCCATCAGAACTTTTGAGGTTGTCAACTTCCAGTCTCACTGCTACTATTCCAACATCAGGTCATTGTTTATTTATGGAAATCTCAAATATCTTGATTTTCTCTCTTAAGAAATTTTCAGAGACAATTATATGAGCAGTTTTTAAGCAATATACTTTCATTTCCTTTTTGGGGGGAAGAAAACAATCGGTATTTTGACTTGCAAGGTTAAAGCAAATTTAAACAAGATTCTCTTTAATCAATTCAATAAGAGCTAGAGCCAGATTCAACTATTTTAAAGAAAACATTTGAAAAGATTCCTTTAGTGTTAAGGAAAATGAAATGTCAGTAACAGGTTTTGGCACCAGAATGTCTCCAAGTAAAGAGCAAATATAAGCCGTTTCTAATCGGATTTTTAATCATCTATTCTGCATTTCTAAATTCTCTCCAATAGAAAGGGTCCTTTTTTTTTTTCATTGAATAGTCCCTATTTACAATATTATGTTTAGTAGTATAATTGAATTCGATCAAGTGGAAGAATGGCATGATTTTGAAATTTCAACATTAATAAGAGAATTTTATTTCTGATCTGGTCCACAACTTTAATTATTTCACATGCTGTGTTGGATATACCATGATGGAGGAAACGTAGTCATAAGGTTACATTGTCTTTGGAATCATAGACATGCAGCAAACAAATGAGATACTTGGGCATTGGAGGATCACATGTCCACCAGACATAATTATTCAG
The DNA here is from genome assembly GCA_039655065.1 of Glossophaga mutica. Lineage (NCBI taxonomy): Eukaryota > Metazoa > Chordata > Mammalia > Chiroptera > Phyllostomidae > Glossophaga > Glossophaga mutica. The sequence continues at coordinate 86,331,204 of CM077304.1, forward strand.
ACTTTGATTCAATACCTTTACCAGTAGCCCCTGTAACAGTGAGGACTTCCTCAATATAAAATAACATAATTTGTCCCGCCTTGCCCACCTCCATTCTCTATTCCTCTACCCTTGTTCTAGTTTTCTCTGTAGTACCTAGTATCATCATCTAATATACCACATATTTACTTGTTTATTTGTTCATTACTATTCCATGTACATTTCTTAAGGTCAGAAATATCATCTGTCACTACTGTGTCTTCAATGTCTAAAATGGTTCCTCATACATAGTAAGCACTTAATAAATAATTTTGCATGGATAAATTAATAGCCTTTCTACATTTTCTAATTATATAAAATCTTGCAGAGTTACTTACCCTTTTAAAACTTCAGTTTCTGGAAAAACAGATTAACAATACAGACAATGTTCTCCAGCTACAGTCGTATGATATCTAGTCTTATTACCCTCTCCCTACACCCTGGCCCTTCACACTTATTTTAGGAGTTTCTCATGATATATCATATGTGTAATATGAATGTCTACTATGTGTATCTTCTATTTCCTTTTCCTTTCATACCCTCTCCTCCCTTTCCCTCCTCTCTCCTTTTCTTCTCTTGCCCTATAATTCAGCTATTGCTTTAGTGCACTGGTTGATGAACTACTCCCCCTGGGCATTTCTACCTCTTACCAGGTCCCTGAGAATAGTATCCAGTTCCCAGCATGTACAACTAAGTTTTGTGTCTGGGTTTTCTGAATGATTTCTCCTCTATAAGATACCCAGTGAACCAATTCAAATACAACCTTAGCAGCCTCGATCAACTTCCTTGTTAAATAGTCTTGATTATAAGTGAGAGACACAGTATAGACTGACTCTCTCTCATTGCATTTTCCTGAAACTCCTGGGAGATGGTAGGCAGCAAATAAATATTAGTTTCTATCCAGAATCAATAATAAAACAATAGTTACTTTGGATATAAAAGTGATTTGATTACTATTCCTTTCTAATTTAATGTGTAAGGAAACTAAACCAGCCCTGGCTGGTGTGGCTCAGTGGATTGAGTGCCAGCCTGTGAACCAAGGATCACTGGTTCGATTCCCAGTCAGGGCACACGTCTGGGTTGTGGGCCAGGTCCCCAGTAGGGGGCGCTTGAGAGGCAACCACACACGGATGTTTCTCTCTCTTTCTCCTTCCCTTCCTCCCTCTCTAAAAATAAATAAATAAAATCTTTTTGTAAAAAGACAAAAAAAAAAAAAAAAACCCATTAAACTAAAATAGGCCAAAGGTTAAGCTTCAAGTGAGTTAGTGAGTAGTAGGAACAATGCAACTTGAGACTAAATAAGCAAAGTAAGTGTGAAGAGATGGTCATTTTGAAATATCAATTGGGGCATTGTGTGCATATTTCTTAGAGTTTTCTTCTACCATTGATTCTTCCCTCTCTTTAGTCACGTTTAACAAGGGAAAAACATTCAACACATTAAAAAAAGGAATAAGTTTATAGCTTCTGTGTTTTAGAAGTCTGAAGTCTATGCCCAAGAAGTGGGAGACTTGGATGCTTAGGCAAGATATTTGGAAGAATGTTTGATGAGTAACAGAAGAGGTCATCTTTTGTAAAACTGGAAAGATGTCTTTGGAAAGAAATACAGAAGAGAAGTGGCCCGAGGACTGAGAGGTCAGTGGGGCCAGGGATGAGAAAGCAGGAACTGAAGGAACCACATGAACTGCAGTGAAATCACCCTCCAGAAACAGTGAGAACCATCATCCCCCAGCAGCCCCATGGAGGAACTGTCACCAACTCCCAGTGAGCACCAAAAGTGCTAGAGCTCAGGACTCACCTTGGCTGCCCTACCCAAGGCAGGCAAGATTCAACTTTAGACTTTGATCATTGACCGCTAGGAGTTATGGCCACCCTGATTCTGGTGTTCTGTTGTTGTTGTTGTTTGCTTATCTGTGTCTTTGTTTTTGCTTTTGTTTTTCCCTGAACATGTACATGTAACCCTTCAGGAAAAGTATTAACTCTACTTCCCAAATTCATCTCCACTTATGTTCACTTCCTTCCATCATATGGTGTAATTATTTCTATACTTGGCTTGGGAATATCACCAGTCTGGGTCTAACTGAAAAACCAAACATACTGGACCAGTACTTCAGTCTAATGTACACTCATATCTGACCTTGAGTCCTTTAATACCCATCTAACTAATTTCCCAGGGGTGTGTTTTTCCTCTTTTGCTGCTAAAACTTACGTTTTATATAGCATCCAGGATGACTAAAAAAGGCCAATAAGTAAATATAACTTCACTTTTTCCAATGGCTTCTCATATCACTCCAATAATATCTGTCTTCCTCTGGCTTATCAAGTTCTCTTTAGTCTGGACCCCAACTACTCCTCTGAATTTATTTCCATCTCTGTCCTCCTTGTCTACTACCACCCTGTCATACTGAACTTTTTTCAGTTCCTTAAAAATGCCAAGTTCTTCCCATGTTTGGTCAATTTCCTCTGACTCTTCTCTCTTCCCACAATACACTTTTCATTCATTTTTCTATAGCTACTTTTTTGCCATTCAGATTTCCAGTGTTCAGAGGGGCCTTTCCTGACCACTAGATTTAAAGTAGCCACCATGTCATTCTCTGTCCCACAAAGTCCACCTGCTCACACTAATAAATATGCATGATTTATTTGTTTTCTTGATTGTTGTCCGTTTTTTCCATTCAGTTGCTAGCTCCTTGATCAGGGAACTTTTTTTTTTTTTAGTGCTGGCTTTTCTTGTCTGGAATGATGTCTGGTATGTAGTGAATACTCAGCTTGATACTGTTTAAATGAATAGATGAATGAATGATTGAATGAATGACCCTTTGTCTTTGGGTGCTGTTCAATCCTACCAGGCTTACCATTTTCAGTGTCCTGGGATGCTCATAAATACTTGTAAAGAATGCTGCCAGAGGAGGGCTGGAAGTTTGGAAGGAACCTTCCCTCACTACCCCACCTCTCACTCCCACACATGGGTTAAGTGAAACTGAGGAAACAAGCTGAAGGTCAGCTCTGTGAGAAAAATAGTCCAACTACAGGGCAGACAACTTTAGGGCATGGAAGATGCTCAAAAAATGCTAATTGCTTTTTTTTAATGTGTTTTTTAAATTATTTAATTACATTAAGAGGCAGAAGCATGCAATGCTTTATTTACACTTTGAAGCGAACAAACAGCTTCTATCTACCCAGTGCTGCCAATTGCTGGGCATGTGGTCTCGGGCAATTTATTTTATTGGGGCCCTTGTATGATCAAGAATCTGTGTAAGGGGGAAACTAAAAGCAGAGTTCAGATGACCTTTGTGAAATTAAAGCTCTAAAAGTAATGAAAATTATGTATTACAGTAGTTATCACAGTTATAATTCATTATTTTATCACTAGTGGTAAGAGTTATTACTAATAATAGTTTAAAAATTGATCATTAATGCTATTATTAATGATAATAGTTATTACAAATGATAGTATACATTAATAGTTATCATAGTTAACACTGATGATAGTAGTTATTTTTTACATCCTTAGGATGTGCTAGACAATATTCTAAGCACTATATGTGTATTAACTCTTCACAACAATTCTAAACAGTTAGTTTTATACACATTATGTAGGTGAGAAAACTGAGGCTCAGAGACTTTAAATAAGTAAGTTCTATAAGTATTAATTTATCAGAGTTGGAATTTGAACCCAGAAATTCTATTTCCAAAGTCTGTGCTCTTAGTAGACAGCCTGGCTTATAATAAATATTAAATTAGTTTTTTGTGCTTTATATTCTTTATTCATTAATTTTTATATTTTATTATTTATATGAGCTCTTTACATAGCTTTTGTCATATTTGCTACCAGAAAAACATCTTTTAATATCATAACAAAATATCAAATATAAAATAATAGCATGTAAAAACATTTAAAGCTCTTTAGTTGCTTACAACTGAAAAGAAGCAATGCTTTTGGAGGGGCAGTGAAGGAGGTAGTTTAAATACAAGCCTCCACACTTGTTTGAACAATGTAACCTACATAAGTAGCTAGCCTCCCTCAGTTCTCCTTCTGAATGTGAACAAAGCCACATGCCACTAGAAGTTCTAACATGGCTGTTTTCCTTTTGAAACATAATTTTGATCTGTGAATTGGCATCTCCTAAATCTGAGAGGCCCGGCGATCCAGGTTGCAGAAACAAAGGGCTAACCCACAGTCATAGCCTCTGGCCAAATTAATTCTCTTCTGCAAGCTTAGACCCATGGCCTCTGTCAGAAGCATGTTATATCCACTCTTTGTCTCATTATCTTCAAATTGTGCTTTAGAAACACATCTGGGAGTGATGCGGAGCTTCATGAAGGGAAAAGCTATAATTTGCTGGGCTGATGTGACAGTGGGAAGATGGGCCACATTCTCTCCCAGTTTCAAAGCATGTGACAATAAGCTCCAGTTTTGCAGCTCTGCAATGACCTGCTTCCATCCCAGTAAAGATGACCTCTGCATATGGTTCTAATAAAAAATAAGAGCTACAGACAGTTCAAGGTCGATGTGGGGGTGATGTTTACAGCAGAGAAGAGAGACAGTTTTGTGAATTTAGCTGATAATTGTTGAAATGTGAAACCCTAAAAAAAGAAAAATCTAAGAGTCTTATCTTATGCTTTATCCAGCAGTATAGTTAGGCATATGGATGCTTAGTGAACTTGAGGACTGTGGCTGGTGTTTCAGAACACACTGGTTTCAAATAGTCAAATATTCTCTCCAATTGTATCCATCTATTTTAACCACACTTGCTTTTTTTTTAATTGTAAAACTATAGTCACATAACAAGTATATGCATATCTATACTTGGTTTGGAAATATCACCAGTCTGTGTTTAATTGAAAATCCAACATAATTATATAGAAACAAACCTTTCTTTATAATGTGAAATGAAGAACCATAATGTAAATATTATTTGCCTTATTGAATATTGTCCTTGGAAAACAGAGACAAGACTCAAATTTTGAAGGATGGGAGGAATTAAATAATCTCAGTTTTCTCTTACATTAGGAGAAAAAGCAAAAAAAGGTTCTTAAATTATGCAATACTTATCAAAATACAATACAAGCTGACACATAATTTAACAAAACAGGAAATGAGCTTGATATTTTATATAATGATTATATCTTTAAAGGCAAAATATTATTTAATAATTCAAATACATTAAAAATGTACTTTATTTCTATTTATAAATTGTGTAATTCCTTGTCTTTGATTTTCAGACATTAAGTGTGCTAATGTCAATTTGAGGTATTTATTTAAACTGTAGATTCCTGGGTCCCTGTTCTAGAGGATCTGACTTACTGAGTCCATGAAAAGTATGGGAATCTGCTTTTTTAACAAATATTTAGGGACCCACTCCTTATATTTTCTACGTGAAAGAAAGCTCACCTTCAGGGAATGCCTACTGTGAGCCCTGTTTACTAATGATTTATTTCTTTCCTCTTTACATCAGTCTTTTGAATTAAATATCATTATTCACATTTCATTGACAGGCTAACATTATGTTCCACAAGATGATACCATGTATAAAGAGTGGAGTCAAAATTTCCTGTCGACGGATTACCATACTAAAGACACATTCCTAATCAATACTAGAAATAAACATCCTGACAATTCTTTTAGAGATGTCTTCTAAATTCTCATCAGAAAATCATAAATCATTGCAAGAAAAAGATAAAAATGAGCATTGTATTAAGAAAGTATTTTAAAAAGAGAACCAAATTACTTTTTTTTAACAGTGCTTAACACACACCAGTTTACTTTGTTCTCTCCTTACAGTTTAGCTGGGTGTTTGGCAGATGACCACCCCCCACCGCCCAATTCAGGAGCCATGGTTTCTTGTATCTTGTTTTGTCACAATCTCTTATGTCTTCCCACAGTCTCCCACTGAGTTCTCTCTCTTTATTCAGCCGGTCAGGAGAGCACTGAATAATGAGTGTCTGCATGACATTTTCTGACTTTCCGATTTCTTTCCACAGGTAATCACTTGATCCCAACCAAACTAAAATAGAAACTGAGGAATGCAGTCCTTTTGTGTTAAGAAAAAGAAAATGAAGAAGAAAGAAAAAGAAAAAAAGAGAATTCTCCCAAATTACATTTTTGAATAGAAGATTAGTTAAGTATGAACAAGCATGCCCATAAACTGGTGACTAAATTTCAATTAATCACATTTGTGAGAATAACAATGTCAGCCACTGAAAATTTGTTTATGAAAAGGTATATGTAGCATTAGACTGAAACAAAGGAACAACCAAAATATGCTTTGTGGTGTTTAACAATTACATTCTATTTTTTCTTCACTTTTGAAATTTTAGAAATTTGATGCAGAAGTATAGTGGTACCACTTTATAATTTCAGAATTTATTGAACATATCGTTGCATAATTATAAATGGCCCCTAAGACACGCCCCCTGGGGTGTGTTCACCCCTTGAGTATTGCTGAGCCTGACCTAACCAGGTGACCAGAGACAGAAGACATCCAAGAGGTTCAATGCACAAGAGGACCGATGGATGGGGCTATGCAACAAAGAACCACAGGAGGCCTTTAGGAGCCCCTGCTCTATAACCAGAAGCAGAAGAGGGCCTCAGTATTACAACTCTTCACAACAGAATTCGACCAGCAACCATGTGAACTTGACCAAATGACCCCAAGCTCTAGACAATAATATAACCCAGCTAATAGCCTCATTTCAGCATAGGGGTAAAACAATGAACATGACAGACAAAAATTTCTGCCCCAATGGGGTAAAAATTGATAATACACACAGAAAATGATATGAATGTGTGTGAGTATATGAAAAAGTAGGTTCACACTCACAACTGTAAACCTGCTTTGCCCATGCCATATGTGTATATTCACTCACTCATTCATTCATTCATTCATTCAGAGTGGCAAGTTCTATAAAGAAAGTAAGATTGGGCAGGAGTGAGAGATTGGTTGGATGGGAATTGGAGTGACACTTTAACCAGAGCAGTCAGGGAACAACTATCAAAAGCGATGAGAATTTTGTCAAGGTCAAACCAAAATGATTAAGAAAAAAAAAAAGGAGCCTCACATAAAACTGAGGTGTAGGTCTAATTCTAAGCCCTTTGAAGAGTTGTAAGCAAGGGGAGGTGTGGCATTTACCTGAATTACTCTTACAGAAGATGTCTCATTGGTAGATGAACTGGAATGAATGGAGTTGGGGGTGTGGTGGAGTGTGGCAAGGCAATAGTGGAATCATTGTCTAAGAGGGACCTTGCCCATCACAAAGATTTTGTCATTGCCCAGGAAAGGTCATGAAGAATTAGGCTGGAGAGATGACCCACAGGCTTGAAAGAAGGACTTCTTGTAATGTTGTCATGAATAATACATTACAGACATTTTCTTCCATAATTTATAGCAAAGAAAGTTTTGTCTAAGGTATTTTCAAATCCAGATTACAAAGACCTTTAACCCAGTAAGACTGTGAGGAAGGCCATATAAAGGAAGGAAGGTAAAGGTGGAAATTTTGGTAAATCAGTTAGAAATTTTTAAAAACTGACTTGATGTTTTCAACAAATTAGTAGACCAGAGGAAACTAGACACTAAACTCTTATATGAAATATTTCTTCAGATTATCCAAAGTCACATTCAGAGTCTGATGATCATTTTTTCATAGTAAAAAATTACAAGAATTCACTTCATATGTTTTCATTTTCAAAGGACATAAATGTCAGCACTGTATAGTGAATGCTGCTTTGTGCAAAATTAAATTATGATCACAATAAGTGTTAGAATCTAAAACCATTGAAAACTTCTTTAAACGCATTCTTCTCAATAACACAGACACTGTTCTACAATTAAAATTGTAGATATGGTGTTATTTGTAAATATTTTTAAGCATAAGCAATTTCACCCTGGCTGGGTGGCTCAGCTGGTTGTAGCATCATCCTCATACAGCAAAAGGTTGAGAGTTCTATTTCCAGTCAGGGCATATACCTGGATTGTAGGTGGAAACATCTCTCACACTGATTTCTCTCTCTCTCCCTCTCTTTTTTTCTCTCTCCCTTCCTCTCTTCCTAAAATCATAAACATATCCTTGGGTGAGAATTAAAAAATAAATAAAAATAAAAATAAATCCGTGTGAGCAGTTACCTCTGCATATCTAACTCTCAGACTAATAAGAAAGAATAACACCAAGAAAAGAAAGGTCAACCTAAGGGATTTTCTTCAGAATTAATTAACTACAATATGCAAAACATAAAACATGTTTTCAAATAAAATTCCCAGATCTAATTAGTCAGAGAGAGAGAGAGAGAGAGAGAGAGAGAGAGATTGGAATGGAATAGAATAAAATTTTCTACTCTTGCTCCCTGCTTTCATCCACTTTTTGCTTTCATCCACTTTTTCTTTCATCCCCTGAGCAAGCTGTAATAAGTAAAACTATGCCCCCACCCCACCCCCCAAAAAATCATGTTGAAGCTCTAACCCTCAATGTAAATGCACTGGGAGAGAGAGCCTCTAAGGGGGTAACTAAGGTTAAATGAGGTCATAAGGGTGGGGCCCTAATCTAATAAGATTTGTGTCATTATAGAAAGAGACATCACATACCTCTCCTTCAGAAGACAGGCCACATGAGGACACATTAGAAGCCAGGAAAAGAGTTCTCATCAGAAACCAACTCTGATGACACTCTGATCTTGGACCTCTGGCCTCCAGAACTGTGACAAATGACTTCTGTTGTTTAAGCCACTGAACTCTGAGGACTTTTCATATGGTACCTAGAGTAGACAGATATACAAACTGAATTCAAACATTATCAAAATACCATATAATCACAAAATTTGAATATCAGTGATATCAATAACTTTAAAGTTGAGTTTTATACACACAAATCAATATCCTTCATCCACCAGCTAATGACCATGTTTGCTTTTGATTAGAGCCACAAATATGGGGTCCTGATCCTTGGGGATGTTAATGTTGAGTTGATCATTGAATATTACTTGTTCTTAGTATTTATGATTCTAACCAATTTTCATCATACTCTTATCAAAGTTAACTTTTCCCTTTTCTGAGTTGGAATTAGCCACTTCTTTTTCTGGAAAGAGCACTGGTTGTGGAGAAAGCTTGAATTGGATTTGGTTTATATATTGCAATTCACTATGTGGGAAACAATGAACTTCCCAGAACCTTAGATTCCTTATCATTAAAATGGGGAAAATAATACTGGCCTCCTGGGATTTGTTATATAAGCTCTCAAAGAAGATAGATTCCTTCTGTAATGGAGTATTATTTTTCTAACAGTCTCAAAAGGCAGAAATCTCCCCTTTTCCCTGATTCTTTCACCACTTACAAAGATATTCTAAAGCCTCTGGGATTGGGGGTGGAGGAAAGTCACTTTTTCTCTCATTGTATTGAGTAAATCTTTTCCCAAATATTGTCTTACTTTTTCTACATGATTTTTTTCAGTTGCCTTGAGCAAGGTTGTTTATTATTCTATTATAAATGATTCTTGAGTATTTTCATAATGAATGAATTGCAGTGGGAGTCGTTAGGATTTTTCAAGTTTGCCACTTTTCTTTGCATTCTTTCTTTCTGCCCTCTGCAAAGAGGCCGACACACTTACCGTGCATGGGGAAGCCAAGATGCCTTTGATTTTTTTGAACCAAATACTATGCAGAACATATGAAAAACCAACAATAAATAACTTTTTAAATGCAGCTTTTTGAGATAATGCAGTTTCCTGTTTTAACAAGCCCAAGCTAAAGTAATAAAGGTTTATTCTGACATCCAAGGCCAGCAGTAACTTGACTCTGGGAGGTCGAGCTCTGACTGAGCTATGAGACGGGAAAGACACCATTCATAACAATATTTTTAGAAACATTTTATTGAACTTCCAAACCCTTCTAGGCACATTTGCTTCATCTCCCACTTGCTTGGTGTGGAAAGGCAATTACTTTGTGGTGATAGTGCAGTCAAATCTGTAAACAGTTATTACATTTCAATTAGAAGTGCAGGAAACTCTAGATGTTTGGTTTGCAGGGAATTAATGCAAATCTTTTTTGATGTTTCAATTCACAAGGGGTCCTACCCCACACATTTGGCTCCCAGGAACACTCAGACCCATTCAAACATCAAAGACTATTTTTCCAGCATAAAGTAGTTGGCCTGAAGTTAAATTCTCCTAAAGTATCGGTCTGTATTCTAACTCCCAAGTCTTCTAGTTTATAAAAAAAGTCAGCTTAGGCTGTCTTTCTGGTGTGGAAGAAAGGTGCTGGTAATTCTTTTTTTCAGAAAACATGCACTTTATCACACTTATGGTCTTGGCTGAATGCTCATAAATCATTAAACATGATAAAAATTTCATAATTGATTATAAGAATGGCAGTGAGATGTAAGGAAGGTAGGAAATACACTAATATTTATTAAATTCCTACAGTGTTCCAGTCACTTTACTTGGATTATCTTTTTAAAATCTTACAGCAACACTGCGAGTTAGGTATTAGGTACCACCATTCTCCAGGTGGGAAAATTAAGATTAAGATTAAGATTAAGAAGCATGACGAGATCTACTAGGGCGATGGTGTTCTGGGAACAAACCCAGTCTTCTGTGTTTCCAAAGTTTATTATAATTCTTCTGTCTCCCACCACACAGAGATTTGAAGAATATACTCGATGTTCATCTGTATTTTTCTTTTTTCTTTCCATTGCCCATCACTCTTTGTACTATTAATAGCATCCCTAATTCTCTTTAAAAATTCTATGTTACTCAAGGGAAAATGCAAGCAACAAAGTCAAACAATGAAGAAACTATTCTCCCAATCCCAGAATGTGTTACATATGGTGGTGGGGGAAGGGAGAGCAAGACAGACTGCCAGCAGAATTTACAAAGGAGGATTTCACACTTCCATCAGTTACCATGAAAGATAACATATGGACTGAATATTTATTCGAAGCAACAGATTTGTTTCTAGTTACTCTCCAGTAGTTGAATGAAAAAGAAAGAAAAAAGACCCTTTTAACAGTCATCTGATGATACTCCCCAAATGAGAGAAAAAAGGTTGATCTTTTTTCAGATTGCAGAAGTAACATTCTTAAAAAATTGAGTCATACTAAGTCAATTTAAATTTATTTATTGAGCTATTATAATGACGAATCTACCTTTCCATTGGGGATGACATGCTGACTTTCCTCAAAAGCTTAAGTTCTCTTTGTTTGTTTGTTTGTTTGTTTTGGAGGAAATACATCTTTACTATAATAGAAATATTACACTTTTATTTTGTACTATTTTCAAGTACAAAATACTTCTCTTTATTTCAAGCATCGTATACGTAATCAGCCTCTTCAATGTCACAGCAAAGGTGAAAATTTGTATCAGTAAATGGGGCTACCTTTCTGTTCTGCATCATTCTGTTTATAACCACACATTTGCTCCATGTCACCAAGTCATTTGTTTGAATCTGAAGAGTTGCATAATTGTTGGCATTGCAAAATTCTCCAGGCTGGGAAAAGTAGCATTGTGAAAGAAACCAAAATTAAAAATTTAATTTTAAAATTGTTCCTATCCTCGGGCTCCTGGCATATAAAAATATTTACAACATATGTCTAGGTTAGATTTTTAAACCACATGAGAGTTAAATAGAATGAGCCTCTTCAAAATATTGTGCTTTTTGAAAATAGAAAGCAAAAGAAAATGAAAGAGAAAGCCTATAATTGCCTCCAAAAATACATATATGAACTTTTCTCACCTACTCAGGCAAATCAATCTTATAAGTGGGTCCTATTCTGTTCCTGAATCTTTCTTTATGAAGAAAAAACAGTCTCTGACAAACTAATTTCGTCTCACCATGAAGACTTCCTTCTCCTTCCAGTCATTGCCCGTGTGTGTACACGAGGTTCTAACTTGCTTTGTAATTGCTCCTTTAGGTAGCTACTATCTGACCTTCTGAAAAAAAAAAAAAGAAATTTCTTTCGGAAATTCTTTTCACTTAAGGATGATCATAAAGGAAAAAAAGACTATACAATTTTTAACACTATAGTTTAAAAATTGCAATAATGGGGGGAATAAAAATCAGATTTTTAAATGTAAATAAACTTTTTTTATTTATTGGAGGATCCAGTGTGGATTTTCAAGTGCTGGTGGTTATTTTGAAAACATTCCCTTATCTTGAGACTGTTGATTTTCCAGGCAGTATAGCTGTGCCATGCCATAGCTTTCACCTGCTTGAGACTGGATAGTGACTGATACTAAGTGCTATGCTTAGTCTGAGAAGACATCTCAGTTTGTAAGTCTCAGAATTTAACCTACCTCATGGAGTTGTAAGGACAAGATGAAGTGAGGGATGTAAAATGACTTGTATGGTGCCTGACACACAGACAACACTCAAAAACAAAAGCTGTACCTTGTTCAATAAACCTACTTATATTTTCTAGTTCGGCCTGCAGAGAAGGTCTAGAAGCAGGACATCCCAGAACCAGTAAGCGCATCCACCATTTAGGAATTGGTTTCTAATTTTTCTCCAATAAAAACAACCAGGACTCCTTGGGGGTGAGAGGGGGGAGATGATTCTAGTGGTACAGGGCTAAATGGGATTTGACCCCCTGCTGCCATACACAACCATAAAACAGAGATTGTTGGGGAAAGAAGGAATGTTTTTATTAACGAGGTGCCCATTTGGGTGACTTGGGGACTCCCCTGCTCCAAGCCATTCTCTTCTGCAAAACACAGAAATCTTGTTTCCTAAATGACTGAAATCGAAATCCATGTCCAGAGACTTCCCCTGCTTCATTCTTATCTTCCCTTTTTGAGTCCTAAACTGCTACATGGATGGGTCTCCATCTCTCCAGCTCCAGGCTGTCTCTCTCTCTCTGGAGTGCACACTTGAGAAACCAGCATCTGGGTTGTCTTGCTGCAGCTTTCTCTCTCCCTCTCTCCTGGGGCCAGGGTGCACTGCCAGGTCACTGCAGCCAGTTTTGTGAGAGGCTCAGTCCACTGGACCCTGGTGTCCAGGGCTGCTTGCACCCTTGGGGCCAAGAAGCATTCCAGGCACAAGAATCTGTGTGCTGCTCTCAGAGCAAGAGAATGGGAGCAGTCCAGGACCCGTGCTTCACCACACAGGGCTGCAGCATTCCACACGCCCATCCTCTGGTGAGGTGCGCATTACACACTAGCTTGTTTCAGACCCCTTGAGTAGGGCAAGAGCCATGGGTAGGGCACATCCCATGGGCCCACCACCGGAGTTCACAGCCTGCATTTGGGACTCGGCCTCCACTAGCTGGCTTCCAACCATGCAAGCAAGGGCGAGGAAAACGGTGCTCCAGAGGAGGGTGCGTCCACCAGATCCCTTGAATACTTTGCACCCGACCTTAACAGGACCGAGGGGTGAAAAAGAGAACTGCTGCACACCCACCATTTTTAATCATTCCCTCAATATCATATGTGCTGTAGGAGTGTCCAAATTCCCAATCAATTCTGGACTAATGTCTACCGTGTCAGCTTGCTCTGCGTCTCAGTCCTTCCTGCGGCTGCCATTATCTGCAAGCAGGTGAGAGGGTGTTTTAGCCTTGCAGGGGGACCACATCTCTGCCTGAGGTGAGGCATTATCTCTTACACCAATGTTGTGACCTCTACCAGCTCCCACAGCCATGCGGCTCTGTTCACAAGCTGCCTTAGTTGTTTACTATTACCTCCCAGCTATGGAATGACACCCCAGCTCCAGTTTCCATCCTGGACTGCCTTGGGCTCTTCCCAGACTCTCTCAGAAGTGTCTCCATTTTTTGGGAAGGCAGGCTCTTTCCATGGGGGATACTTTAATCCGCTGCCTTGGGGTTTCCTTTAAGTCCTCCCTTCTGAGGGGTGGGGTGGGTGGGGCAGCCTCTCATACCAGATGCGGGTGTCTCCCCATCCCCCAACCATCTGGCCAGACCCTCTTGTTACACTATGGCTGAGGCAGGGAAAATTCAAGACAAACCTAGAATATTTTGTGAGGTTAAAAAGTAAGAAAGCACGGAATCAGAGTGGTGGGGGTCATGCCAAAAAGACACAGGCAGCAACATAAAAGCTTTTAATAGTTAAAACTGGAACCATTTGAACATTAAAATAACTAATAATGGTATGAGATAAAAAATAAATACCCATGAAGCCATGTTGATGTAACCGTATGATTGAATAGGTAACTAAATGAAGAAGAGAAAAATCTTTCTAACAGAAAAAAAAAATCCAGTTAATAAATGTAGAAGAATTAAGGAGGATACAACATCACCATTATAATACTACAGCAAGCTTCACTGATGGATGTTAAAGTATAAACCTTTAAGGAGAAACAGGATATTTGCATAGCCTCAAAGTATCTCACCCAAATTGTTTTTTTAATTACCATGATGGTTTTAACTTAATGTCTGCAAAATTTTTTGAAATTCTTCTCAAGAGAATTTCCTTTTCATTGGAATAAGGCTGAAAGGGTAACACACTTTTAAAAATAGAATTTTGAAAGAAATAAATAGTAACTTTATGGTGGAGAAAGCATCTAGAGAAAATCTTAACCTAGAAATCAATGTCGACGTCACCAGTAATAATAAGGCATATTGATATCATGAGAAGAGAGCATCACCTCTCCCATGTCATTTCCACAGCCTGTTACCTCCATCTAATAATCAGAAAACATCAGACAAACTGAAATTGGGGGGCATTTTAGAAAACACCTGACTGGTAGTCTTTAGTGTCAAGGTCATGAGACACAAGGAAATACTGAGCCATGGTTTCAGAGCAGAGGAAACTAAGGAGAAAGCAACCAAATGCAATGTGGTAATGTCTTTTTTCTGTTCTAGAATTGGATTCTAGAACAGAAAAAAGACATTAGTGGGAACAGAAAAAAGACATTAGTGGAAACAGTAGGGAATTTGAATCAAGACTGGAGCTAATTGCATTGAACCAAAGTGAATGCGTGTGTGTGTGTGTGTGTGTATTTTATTTACTTACTTTTAGAGAGAGGGGAAGAGAGAGAGAAAGAAAGGGAGAGAAACATCAGAGTGTGGTTGCTTCTTGCACATCCCCCATTGGGGACCTGGCCCACAACCCAGGCATGTGCCCTGACTCGGAGTCGAACCAGCAACCCTTTGGTTCACAGGCCAGCACTCAATCCACTGAGCCACAGCAGTCAGGGCTTGACATATGCACTATAATTATATAAGATGTAAACATTAAGGAAAGGTGGATAATGTATTAAAGGGATTTTCTTTACTATCATTAACACTCTAAAGCTAGAGCCACTTAAAATAAATATTTTCAGTCATTTTGTGATTATATGAAATAATGCTTATGAAAACTCTTGTAAGTTGTATATGGATATCATTGTTAGACACTATTACTATTTACATGATAATAATGAAAAATAGTGTGCTAAACAATTGGGTGGTTTGAATTGATCAGCCCATTCAGCAAAATCAACAAAATATCCTCAGTGTAGACACAGCATAAGTTTCAGTGATGACAGTTGCGGGGCCCCTTTCCAAGATGCCCCTCTATGATCCTTGCCTTTATTTTTTTTTTACACCCTTTTGGTGTCCCCTTCTACACCGAATAGGGCCAATTTGTATGAGCAATAGAATAGAGAGGAAATGATAGCCCGTGGTTTCCAAGTCTAGGTCATTAAAGACAACGTAGCCTTTGCCTTGTTATCTTGAAGTAATCCTCCCAGAGGAGGTCAGCCACCATTTTGTGAGGGTATACAACCCACGGAGAGGCCTATGTGGAGAGCAATCGGAGCCTCTTTGCCACTTCTAGACATGTGGTTTGGGAGAATTTCAAATTCTGCCCTAAGTGTTTTCATTTGTAAATTGAGGGGGTAAAGCAGATGCTTTCTAGGCTTCCCGAAGCTTCCTAAGTTGTCAGTACTATTTTAGAAAATTAAAAATGGCCTTTTTTGAATGAAATAATTTAGCCTTGCTTAATTCAGATAAAAGCAGTAAATGTCCCAGAATATCATTTGTCAGTCAAAGTTCTCAGAAAACAGGCATAACTGCAGACTTACTAAATATGTAAAAGGATAAACCTACCTTTGCTGGCTGCAAAACCAAACCCTTGACTCACTGAAGAGTCTCTGTTTTGTGATGCTGAGGTTGTACATTTTATCCTATATAATTCTTCCTGGAATTGGTATTTTAAAATTGAAGAGCAATTTAGTGTGTTGCATAGCCCTGCTCTATTAGCCCAGGCCAACATTAATGACACATTTTTAATAGAATAATGGGCAGTTGGACATCTAAACTTTACACTGCCATGGATCATTCTTGACAGCTGTGCTTTTTATTCATCAGTCTGATTGAAAGTGCCTCCCTGGCAGAAGCAAAGATACTCTCCTTTGTTCAGGACTTCCATAAAAGGTGAAAGGAAAAGTCTTTGCAGACACACTGGCATGCCTGAATAAATTTATTTTATTAGGCTTGTAGCCATAACAGTGAGCAAACAAATGCCTCTTACCTACATCATTATGTATACCACAGGATAGCAAATTTATAGGGTTAAATAATGCTCATTTGCTTTGACTTCTTTTTTCTCTGTTTTAAATCATTGCCCAAACTTGCATTTTTAAACCTTTCTCTTGTAATTCTTAACCCTTAGCCCTAGGCTATTTCAGCAATGTGCGGCTGTGTGTGTTTGTGTCTGTGTGTATACACGTGCATGGTCTATGATGTTGGGGGAGGAGGACTGCGCTTTCTTTTTAGTCCTCTTTCTTTATAGAGAACAGACCTCAAAGGGTTTCCTTTCCGAGCTTCTTAACTTCTCTTCCAAGCATAATGATTCTAGACAGACCAAACAACTGACCAGTGATCCATCGTGTTTTAATCATTTACAGTCGGATTCCTACACAGTGGTGCCTGATATTTGGTTTTGAAGAATGCTTTTCTGGGGAACACATTCAATCCAGCATTTCTGAGCAATAAATTACCTGTGTTTGGGGGCCCTTGACAGCCTGTATTATTTTGCCCATGTTGAAAATAATGGATGATTTGGAACAATGTTCCCCTTTGAATTAAAATACAAAAGGTTTGAGTTTTAGAGTTCAAGATAATGAGTAGCCCTTCAACAAACAGAACTAGACCCAAATCTCCCCAAGAAAGAAAAGATTTTGGGAGTAAAGACTTGGGAGAAAGGAGGCAGAAATAGAAGCATTTGTACAAACGCATTGTTTTTCTTTAGGGTTGGGAAAATCATTTTGTATCCTGCTCTGTCCCAGATGCTCACTCAACTGTATAGTTATAGTTACACTATCATGAGACAGAGCAGAGCTCTGTGCAAATATCATGATCATCCTGCATCATGCAGGAGAAATCTGTGGTCTCCTTTCTAGCTGGGGAGCTAACCTCTACAGATGCCCAGCTAGGAGTGGAGGTGGGGGATGGGAGCACTGCAACTGTTGGCCCTGCAGATAGGGGCAGATAGATCACAAGGGGCACTGATTAATGTCTGTTCACTCATTGGTATAAGTCAATCATCATATATAAATAATAACACTATTGTTTAAATGCTTGTAGAATAAACAGTTATTTTCATATGTAAGCAAATATAGGTAGTCCCCCAAATGAAAAATAATCCCAGAGTAATGATGTGACTTAGAAATGGGAATATCCCCTGCCTTATAATTCATGACATAAGTAGTGGTTAGATTTCCAGGCTAAACAAAAGTAATCTGAATTCCCAGATTCATTAAACTAGTTTTAAGGTTCACAATAAGAGTTAAGATTACTGCTCAAGAGGTTATATATTGGGTTGGCCAAAAATTTTGTTTGTTTGTCTCTGTAAGATGCCTCTAGTTGCACTTAGTTGTCTTTAACTTCATTCAAAGCAGTTCATTAGACTGTATTATGACAGCTGTCATATCAGTGTACATTTAAAAAAACATCAGAATTGGTGAATTTTTGTGTAGCCATTTTAATATTGAAGATGGAAGAAAATAAACAACATTTTGGCATATTATGCTTTATTATGTCAAGAAAGGTAAAAATGCAACTGGAATGCAAAAGAAAAAGATTTGTGCAGTGTGTGGAGAAGGTGCTGTGACTGATCAAACATGTCAAAAGTGGTTTGCGAAGTTTTGTGCTGGAGATTTCTTGCTGGACGATGCTCCATGGTGGGGTAGACCAGTTGAAGTTGGAAAAGGCCCAGGGATCGAATGACGACATTACATGAGAACAATTAATGTTATACCACCCGGGAGATAGCTGACATACTCAAAATATCCACATCAATAAAGTTATTGATGAAAATGAAAAAAATGTGTCCTTTATTTTACTAAAGAAAATCATATGCACTTTTGCCCTGCCCAATACCACATGGGTTAAGATTCAGAGGTTTTCACTTTTGAGTCTGGGCTCCCTCACTAACTGGTAGTATCACTTTGGGAAAGTTTTGTGACTTCCCTGAAGTTTGCCCATCTGTATATTACAGGGGTCAGCAAACTATGGCCTGAGGGCCAAATCTGGATTGCCAGCTGTTTTGTTATGACTTGCAAGCTAATGTTTTTATATTTTTAAGTGTAAATCAAAGGAAGAACAATGCTTTTAATAGGTAAACATTGTATGAAATTAAAATTTTGTGATCTACAAATAAAGTTTTATTAGAACACAGCCAGCTCATTTGCTGACATATGGTCTGCTTTCCATGCTACTGGCAGAAATTTATGATAAAGAGGCCTAAGGTATTCAATCTATGGCCCTTCACAAAAAATGCTTGTCTAACCCTGCTGTAATATCCTCCTTACTGAGTTGTCATGAGGGTTGAATGTTATAGAAAATGTTTAGTGCAGGGAATTAGAGTAAGAATATCCTGGGCTAAAGCTGCCCCTGAAAATGAATATGTGGCTGTGCATGTAAACTTCACAAAGACAGAAGAAAGGACAAAACTAGGAAATAATCACAGCATACTAGCATTTGCTTTCAATTTAGAAGAATGCATGACTCTGTCTGAGGGTACTTATAGAACAATGGAACTATCTCAATTATGTCAATCTAGTTAACCTAGTTTAACAGCAACTGGTCTATAAATTTCCATTAGATAATTTAGTGTTCATTTTAATAAGAGGTAAAATGGTGCCAATGATAATACTTCTTTATTAGTTATTATTCTTGTTGTTATTCTTATAATTGAACATTTCATGATGAAACTCTCCATTTAAATAAATAGTAGCACATTAATGTGTCTATCAATGAAAAAATCTATTATAAAGATACATTTTATGCTCAAATTCTTCATTACTGAAATAAGAATGATGAATGAAATGTAAGAATGATGAATATATTCCAGGATAGAGGTCCTTTCCCTCTCTTAACAATAGTATAAAAGTTATACTACATTGAGTGCTTCCTCTTAGTACTGGACAGAAATTTAGAAACTGGGAATGAGTACTGATAATTCCACTGATGTGAAAGTTGCATACAAATGTAAGCCAAAGAAGAGCCTGATGGCACCTTTTGAAATGCATCCCCACACGTCCCACTTTGGTGCAGCCACAAGGGTCCTTTAATGAAGCCAGGACTCTCTCTGATGGAAACAATGTGGCCCTGTTCCTTAATGAGTTTCATTGCAATTGTAATTGTTATTATTAAATCAATAACCATAGTAAAAGTAGTACTAATGCCATTGTTGGTAGTGATGCTCACTTCTCAGTTTGCTCATGGCCTGCTATGTAACACACACTGGGTAAGGGGCCCTGGGGACACAATAGAAAACAAGACATTCCCAACCCTGTGGATCGTACACCTTCACAGGCAGGATCAGATCAAAGTCAAATTCAAAAATAAACTAGAAAATTTCAAGAAATATTAAGTCCTATGATTAACTATGTAATGAGAAAAGGGAAAAGAACAATGTTGATTAGTCAGATTAAAATAGGGTATAAGAGGTTGTGACCTTAGAGAGATTTAAGATCATATCTTAGATACCTTCTCAGCTACAAAAAGGTTTTAAGAATCTGAAAGGCCTTCTCAAAAGATGCCCGTTCTCAACCCAAAATAGAGTGAAGACTGTCTCAAAGAGATCTATGAGTGTGGCTTTGTCTAATGCTATCAACTGGAATAAGATTTATAAGAGAGCCAGAAAGATTTTAAGAGAATTAAAACCGTGGAAGCACTTGCAGCTTTGACTGAATAGGACAGAAATCATTTATGTTGAAAAGAGGTCTCTGGGTCCTTGAACTTCCATGAACAGGAAGCACACTGAGAAAATTACTCAGCAGCCACCACAGGCCATTTGTAAAGAAAAGAAAGATGACCTACCAAGAGCTATGGAGAGCCACCTGTGGAGAGCCACCTGTGGAAAGGAGAATTGAGCCCTAATCAAAGTCTGGAAGTGGGTGCCTGGTTGGATTTCACAGTTGCTTTTGACCAGTATCTATTATGGGCCTCTCTTTTGCTCAGTTTTTAAATTACAATGATCCAATAACAGGGTATATAGGTAGAAAGGGTGAGTGAAGTTGTGGGGAGGGGTGCTAATAACTTTTCTCTTGGTTCATAAGCTTTCAAATCAAGAGAAATTATACTAGAAAAGCTGTGACTGAAGAACTTCCCCCGAGAAGCTTCCTTCTACTCCATTCCACTTTGAACAAATTTAGATGATGCAATATTCTAGACTAGAACCTGAACCTGACCTCATAATGAGATAAGACTTTTGGGGTCTTGGGAAATGGTAAGTTCATTCTGTACATGGGAGAACTGTTAATCATTAGGGTCCAGAATTTATATATAGATATATATATCCTTCCTCTACCCCATCAAATTAGCAAACACTGATCTTTTAACTGTTGCTATAGTTTTACCTTTTCCAGAATTTGATATAGTTAGAAGCATACAGTGTGTAGCCTTTCCATACTGACTTCTTTCACTAAGCCATACACACTTGAGTTTCCCCATGTCTTTTTATAGCTTGACAGCTCATTTCTTTTTACTGATGAATGATATTCTGTTGTACTGATGCACTTTATCCATTTAGTTTTTGAAGGACATCTTGGTTGCTTCCAGTATTTTGGCAATTATGAATGCATGTTTTATAAACATTCTGTGCAGGTTTTTGTAAGGACAAAAGTTTTCAACTCATTTTGGTAAATACCTAGCAGCAAATTGCTGGATCATATGGCAAGACCAAATTTAACTTTGTAAGAAACTGCCAAACTGACCCTGGCTGGTGTGGCTCAGTGAATTGAGTGCCATCCTGCAAACCAAAGGGTCGCCAGTTTAATTCCCAGTCAGGGCACATGTGTGGGTTGTGTGCTAGGTCCCCAGTAGGGGGCACTCAAGAGGCAACCACACACTGATGTTTCTCTCTCTCTCTCTCTCTCTCTCCCTCCCTTCCCCATCTCTAAAAATTAATAAATAAAATCTTTTTTTTAAAAGAAAGAAACTGCCAAACTGTCTTCCAATAAGGCTATACCATTTTGCATTCCCACTGGTAATGAGTAAGAGTTCCTAATGCTTCACATTCTCATCAGCATTTGGTATTATCTATATTGCTGTAGTTAACTTTTTGGGATGTTTTACAGAGATAATCCTGTCATCTACGGACAAACAGTTTCAGTTTTTTCTTTCCCAATCTGTATACTGTTTGTTTCCTGTATACTGTCTGTATACAGCTTGTCTTATTGCACAAGCTGTAACTTCTACTATGATGTAGAAGAACAGTGGTCAAGGGGCATACATGCCTTGTCTCAGTATTAAAGGGAAAACATCTAGTTTCTCACCATTAAGTACAGTGTTAGCTGTAGATGTTTTGTAAATGTTCTATATCAAGTTAAGAGTTACCCTCTATTTCCAGATTGCAGAAAGTGTTTTCTTTCTTAATCATAAATTGGTGTTAGATATTGTCAAGTTCATTTTCTGTGATCCATTGATACAATCATATAATTTTTTTCTTCAGTTTATTGATGTGATGGTTTGCATTATTTGATTTCCAAATGTTGAAACAGCCTTGCATATCTGGGAAAAACACCACTTGATTATATAATTCTTTGTGTGTATCATTGGATTCAATTTGTTAATATTTTGTTTAGGATTTTTGCATCTGTATTCATGAGAGATATGTGTCTCTATTATTTCTAGATTTCTTTTTATGATGTTTCGCTTTGGTTTTGGAGAGTGTACAATGTTGTCCCATTTCTTTCTTGAGGATTTCTTTTTGCTTTGAGTATTTCTCTTAAGAAATCCAATTTGATTCTAAATTCTTTTCTTTCATATGTTAACTTTTTAATTTTAGTTTTTGAAAATTTTTGCAACTGCTCATTATTGCCAATATTTTGAAATTGCACAGGGATGGACCTTAGGGTGATTGTTTTTAGATAACAATTCTGCTAGAATTTTTAAGCTTTTTTTATTTGGAAACTTAGATGCTTTAGTTTGGAACTTTTCTTGTATATTTTATTTACTAATTTCCTCCCTTCTGTTCTCTCTTTTCTTTTCTTTCTCTCTCTTTTTTTTTTTGTATCTTTTTTGGGTCAGCCTTTGGAGCTCTTGGACTGATCTATTAATATTATTTTTATAGCTATTGTAATTTCCATTTTATTTTGTTCTACTTTCCATGAAGATAACTTGGTTTTATTATCTAGCTCTTAGATGAAACTTTCATTCTATTTTCATTTTCTAGTTTTCAAGAGCCCTTTCTGGGTAACTACAATTCCATTTTTATAATATTCTATTGGATTCAATGACTTCTCATTTATCTGGGGACATAAGTTATAGTTATAATCACAGGGTTTTTTTTGTCTCTCTATTCCCTATTTTCTGAGTTCCTCTTTTTCTCTTTTTTTATATATATATTGTATTTATTTCTTGGTGGATCTTCCTTCAGTAGGTAGGGATTTTTGTTGTCTGTTCATTTATTATGATTAAGGCCTTAGAAACCCAAATGGAAGCATTGTGTGAGGAGATGGAGCCTTCAAGCTGAGGTGTTTCTTCTTAAGAATGATTTATTGGGAATCTTTTCCTTTCCTAATGGCAACGTCACCCTGAGACTTTCCATTTTCCTCAAAAAGAACCATCCCATCTCCTGCTGGCAGCATATGCTGAGCAATAGCAGGGGCTATGGCTGCACAGTTCAACGTGTGAACTTTTACTTAATCCTCTGCCTTCTGCTCCTCCAATTGTCTGTGAGTCCAGGGTTGTTTGTTCTGCTTCCGAATAAACCTACAGTCTCCTGCCAGACTTGGGGTGGGTGAGTCTGTTGACCGTACACACCAGGGGAGAAGATCTTACTTAGCTGTCTCTAGGGAAGCTTCCTGCCACCTTCCCGGTTGCAGCTTCCCACCTTCTGCTTCATGTGATAATGTCCAGGGTTTTGAAGAGAGAATTGAGAGCTGTTCTTGTTGCCTTTCTCTCCAGCCAGCACTTCGACTGAGCTTTCTCAATTCCGCTAACTTCTACGTTCACTTTCCATTTACTGCAAATCATTACCATTTAAGTCTATTATTGTCTTCCTTTGAATTCTTTTTCTATTGTGTGTTTTTTTCACATATTTTTATCACTTTTACTCTAATGAGGTTTTGGGAGAGAACAAAAATTAAAATTATGTACTTAATCTACATTTAATCAAAAAGCTACTGGATCATTACGAACACAAAAAATAAAAATTTAAAGGTATTATACTACTTTATTTCACATCTACCAAGAACATATGATTACTAATCAAGAAATGTATGCAGGTAATTTAAACAAAATCAAAATTTGGCCTAAACATTTGTTTTATCGAACATCTAAACTCTAAAATTGCTAGACTCTAAAATCATACAATTTTCTCTCCCTAAAAATGCTATAATAAATAAAGGCAAAATGACTTCCTAGTTGTCTAATTTTGACAATTGATCTTTTTCCTTTTTTTAAATATATTTTATTGATTATGCTATTACAGTTGTCCCATTTCTCCCCCATCATTCCCCTCCACCCTACTCACCCTCTCCCACCCACATTCCCCCCTTTAGTTCATGTCCATGGATCATAAGTTTTCTAGCTTCTACATTTCCCATACTATTCTTGCCCTCCCCCTGTCTATTTTTTTCCCATTATCTATGCTACTCATTCTCTGTACCTTTTCCCCCTCTCTCCTCCTCCCACGCCCCTGTTGCTAACCCTCCATCTGATCTCCATTTCTGTGGTTCTGTTCCTGTTCTAGCTGTTTGCTTAGTTTGCTTTTGTTTTAGGTATGGTTCTTGATAGCTATGAGTTTGTTGTCTTTTCACTGTCATAGTTTTATCTTCTTTTTCTTAGATAAGTCCCTTTAACATTTCATAGGTCTTGTTAAAGTATATGGAAGTTGAACTTAGAAATCTTGGAGCCAATACCAATAATAAGCTGGATAGATCTTTCTCATTCTTGCTTCTACCCAGAGCCAGTATTTTCTTTCAAGAAGTGCAAAAAATGTAACAAAAAAACATATTTGGATTACTGGACGTACAATGGATTTTTCTATGTATTTTTCCAATATTGAAACCCCCTTTCTTTCTTTTTTTATTCTTGTTTATTCTTTTACAGTTGTCTCAATTTTCCCCCTTTGCTGTCCTCTGCCCAGCCCACCCCCTACTCCCACAGTCAGTCCCCACACTGCTGTCCAGGTCCATGAGTCATTCATGCATGTTCTTTCTCTAATTCCTTCCCCTTCTCGCCACCATCACCCTCCCCACCTCTCTGGCAGTTGTCAGTCTGTTCCCTGTGTCCATGTCTCTAGTTCTATTTCAGTTGTTAGTTTATTTTGTTCATTATATTCCTCTCATAAATAAGATCAAATGGTATTTGCCTTTAAATTACCTTCTATGTTTTCCCTTTCGGGGAATTCCCCACTCACTGTATGGGGTGCCTACCTCCGACTAAGAATATAAAATGAATCAGGCCCTCCTTCCCCTCCCTTTCCTCTTTCAGTCTGGCACCAGCCCAATTGCAAAGTCATGGGAAGAATTATTCAGGTTTCCCCTATTCATACAGGCAATAAGTCAAGAAAGTCAATGGGGACTGAAAATTGGCTGGTCTACTTGCCAAGCCTGGTACTTATACAGCTGCCTCTCCCCAGATGGGATGTTATAATTCATACGAAGACTGGGTTTGGACTGACAATAGTTGTGGTCACTCAAATATCACTCCCTCCCTGGGGTTTTATATCCATAGGGGCCTTCATGTGTTTCTCAATTGTGTCAGCATGTGGATGGACAGATTCTGCAGCATCACCTTTGATGTGGTTCCTACTGCCCAGCCCTCAGGGATTCCTGGATCTTGTCATTTTTCTGTATTGACTCTCATTAGAGTTGTGAGGTCCCATAATAACTCAGTAAATTTTACTTTAGCTGAAAATAGCCAGAATTGATGACTATTGCTTGAAACAAAAATTGACACAGAGGATATATGGATACATGGATGGAATACTATTGTTGATTACTTTTTGCTGGAAGGTGGGGAGATGAAGGGGTGGGATGTGGAGCAGAAAGGGAGGTTGATAAATTGTTAAACAGTGTGAACTCTGGTTCTTTGTAGTATTCTCTACCAAAACTTCCCCCCACCATCCCTTCACCGTGCCTGCCCACCCTCGCTGCAACTCCCTGATCTGCAGCCTGGTGACAAATGTGTAAAGCTACCTAGTGCTTTAGGCCAAGCAATTGCTTTGATTGGCTTTATCCTGGGGACAGCTCTGCCAACACCAATAAGAGCAGACAATAGCGTTAGGAACATACAAGATGGTGGAGATGTGAGCATTAAAGCAAAGAACAACATTCAGCTTGGAACAAGGCTACTGGCTTTAGGTGTGGGGGCTGGGAAGGAAGGAGGATCTCAGACTATAGGTTTTTTCTTAAGTGATCAAGAAACCAAATGGTGGTGGGGGTTTTTTAATTGCTTTTGGGCAAAAATCAGTAAAACAAGAGTTTGCAAGATGAAAGAAAAGAAAATAATTAAAAGTCAAAGTATTTCCTTTAAGTCTGAGTTACCACAAAGTAAAAAGAACCTGTAAAGTAAGTTATTTTATCACACAAACATTACATTGTTAATTCCAGTGTAGAATGCTCAGAAAGAGAGAGAGAGAAACAGGATTCAAATATATACTCTTGAAGCAGTGTGAGCATGATTCCATAGGTAGTATTACCCATAAAGGAAAGAGCAGATGAGTAAATTCAATTTGGAAAATAAAGATCAATACTATGAACTGAGATCCACGTGACAAGTTCTTGATGCAAAATATGACAAATGTCCTTGTCATAAAGGCTTATGCAATAGCAGAGCGCATGCTGTTTTTTTCCATTGGCTTTCCCCCCTCCCCCCCTCCCCCAGTAAACTTCACTGGACAATAACATACACGAAGGAATTTGTTAAGGAAAAATAATAATATTTCAAAGATGTAACAGCTGCCTATGCTGTATTTTAGAAGATGAAAACTCAAAGCCTGTGGAAGGAATGGAGGGTGAGTCGTGTACTGATGCTGGGCATATAAGGAGCCTCCCTTGTTGGCTATTACTTGCAGCAGGAAGATGTTTTGGTAATTCACACAGAGGCTAAAGTTTTCTGTATGCTATTCAATTCACCTGTAAGTTATTTGTGGTCCTGCTAATGGAAACATATGACTTTAGCTAAATAAATCAATTTAGAAGGTGCTGGGAAATAGCGCAGGTGGACTATGTGAGAATGAAACTGATGACCTATAACATAATGTGATTTATTTTGCTGATGCACAAATTTGAATCATGGGCTCCATAAAACTAGAGAGCCTAGGGAGTCATCAGTACATTTTTGTTGTTCACTACATTTCTTTAAATAAACAGTACCTTTTACCTTTACATAAAGTCCAGATTTTGTTTCACCCCAGGAAAACAGCTGGATGGTAACAGCCTGTGTTTAGTGAATAAATTTGAAATGATGGAATTTCACTTTGGAATCCTTTGGGGGTAATTCAAAAGTTATGTTGTTATTCTCCAGACCATTTGAAACTGAAGATAGATTTTGCACCAAATTTTAAGAGTATTCCTGTATTGGTCTGACTGCAAAGTTTAATTTTCTGCTAACACAAAATGCATTTGATGGAGGAAGAACACAGGCACCTATCCTTCAAAGGAGCTGGATTTAGGAGCCCTGCAGGTGACCCAACTGGGACATATGTCATATCTACTGTGAGCTCCACATTGACAGTCACCAGGTCAGATGCTCTTATTTGCAGGTGTAATTTGTAGGGTTGCTGCTTCTTACATCAGAAGTAGTTTGTTATTTAACAGAGATTAATAATTCCTGAGAGCAACTGAAGGTACGTCTTCCTTGAGAGTGATAAAAATGCTTGGTCTTTCACTGGAAGTAGCAGAGAAAATGAAAGACAACAGTTAGTTTTGCTGGTGATGTGACAGAGGTAAGATAAAAAGTGGAATAAATATTAACCTTTGTGATGTGATGAATTGTATTAACAATGATAGAAGTTTTCCTAGAAATAAGAAAAAGGGAAGTTACTTGTTAATTTAAGACTTTTCTGTAGTTCTAGGGTATGATTGTTCAGAATTTCAAAGGGAAATCGTAGTGTAAGCAAGACTTAAAAGAGATTAGTTGTTCAGCTACTTTGGTGATCAAATGGATTTCAGGTACCTTCAGGCATTAGAGTTCACAGATTTGACCTTTGCCAGTCAGACCCTCAGCAAGCATTCCAACCTGTAGCCAACCCGAAGTTAGTTGTTAAGTACCTCTGGGCCTCAGTGCTTTATCAGTTCTGTAGAGTTCCAAATGCATTCCCCATCATCTTACACACATGCTCAGAGTATTAAAAAGAAAATATATCCAAGAAACTTCTCTGTGATCTTTATATTGTCATTAAATACAATGAACTAGTATTATTTCATGATGAATCCATATGCTAATTTCAAACTATTCCTATTTGTTCCCTAATGCAAATTTTTTTGACAATGTCTACTAGGATCATTTTCAGTTAACTTAGTTCTAGCTATTCTTTGGTACTCAATGCCAATATACCACTTTTACAAACAAAACTCTATAATTCACACTACTCTTTGGCTTTACCCTCAATGAGTCCAAATGGAATTAATTATTTCTGTTGAAAGTTAGCGTCACATTTCTTCAATGCCTGACCTTGGTCTATTTTCTGCTATCCCATCTAATTCCTGAAAAATTAAACATGTTTAATATTTCTTTTCATCTTCCTATGCTATTGTTGTAATTAAAATAATAGCCTCCCCAAAATGTCCAAGGTCACCATGAAGGTGTTACTTTACATTACAAAAAGAGCTTTGGAGATTTGATTAAAGATCTTGAGATGTGAGAATATCTTGAGTTATTCAAGTGAGTTCATTGTAACCACAAGGGGCCTTAAATCAGGGATGCAGGAAAATCAGAATCAGAGAAGCAATAGTTGAAGTAAAGTGGAGCCAGGAACCAAGGAATGCAGGCCAACTCTTAACACTAGCAAAAGCAAGGAAGTGGATTCTCTGCAGGGGTGTCCAACCTGTGACCTATGGGTTGCATGCAGCCCAGGATGGCTATGAATGCAGCCCAATAGAAAATCTAAAATTTACTTAAAATCTTTTTTTGTTCATCAGATTTCATTAGTGTTTGTTTATTTAACATGTGGCCCAAGGCGACTCTTCTTCTTCTAGTGTGGCCCAGAGATGCCAAAAGGCTGGACACCCCTGCTTTAGAACCTTCAGAACCTTCAGAAGGAATGCATCTCTGCTGACCCACCTCAGACTT
Organism: Glossophaga mutica; assembly: GCA_039655065.1. NCBI lineage: Eukaryota > Metazoa > Chordata > Mammalia > Chiroptera > Phyllostomidae > Glossophaga > Glossophaga mutica. Next base: position 86,359,886 of record CM077304.1, read on the forward strand.
CTGACCTTCAGAACTGTACGTGAAACGATGTGTTCTGAGCCACTAAGTTTGTGGCAGCTAGTCATAGCAGTAATAGGAAACTCATACAGCTATTTTAATGAGTTATTTTTTTGTGTGTGGGGGTGAAAGGGTGTTGGTATTGATGGAATAGGTTTCACAACTGGGTCAAGAATCCAAAGACAAAGAAAATGTCAGGGTGGGAACAGCCTGCCAAACTAAGGGCCACTGTCATGACCATCCTATTTCTCACGTAGGTTGATAACAATAGAGGAACTTGGCAATTTTAGAGGCTTAAAGAACTTGAGAAATAATAAAATAATACTTAAATATTAGTTGATAAGATATTTTCAGCTGAGAAATTTGGGGAAGGATGTAAATGTTGTCTAAATATTATGAATTTCAAGTTATCAAAACTATTTTTTCTTTACTGTATAGAGCTTCTATTTGTATCATGTAGCCATATCTTATTTAACTCTCCAACAACTGTGGATGTATATGTGGTTAATGTCCCCCACCTTAACAGGGAAATCGGGGCTAGGACAGCAAGTTACTTACCTAGGCCACACAGCTCATAAGTGTTATATTCTCTGAGTACAGCAAGTTGAATTGTACTTTTTAAATATTAGTCATTTCTTTGTCATGAATGATCTCTTTGCTATTTTTTGTGTGCCTAGCACCTGGCACAGTGACTGCTACATAAGAGATAACTTCTGGTGGAATAAATAGATGATATTGCTATTCTGTGGCCAATTTTTGGCTTGAGGAATGAACAATCCAGTTGGCTTTGGGTCCTTTCTACATTATATCATCTAATATGTATCAGACAAGCCTTTGACCTGCACCCCATGATATGTGTGGAAATATAAAAGTAAAATATAAAACCTTATATGAAATGAATCATGTAAATGGCATTGGGAAAATTGGACCGGTACATGCAAAAAAATGAAACTAGACCATCTACTTGTACCACACACAAGAATAAACTCAAAATGTATAAGAGACAAATGTAAGTCACAAAACCATAAAAATCCTAAAATAAAACATAGGCAGTAAAAATCTCAGACATCTCTCATAGCAGACATGTCTCATAGGACAAAGGAAACAAAGAAAAAATAAACAAGTAGGACTATATCAAACCAAAAAACCTTTGCACAGCAAAAGAAACCATCAACAAAATAAGAAGGGGACCCACTGTGTGGGAGGATGTATTTGTCAATGATACATCTGATACATAAAGAACTTATACAACTCAATGCTAAGAAGACAATTCAATTAAAAAATAGGCAAAGGACCTGAATAGACATTTTTCCAAAGATGGACAATAGACATATGAAAAAATGCCCAATGTCACTAGTCATAAGAGAGATACAAATTAAAACCACAATGAGATCATATCACATCTGCCAGAAAGGCTACCATCAATAAATCAACAAATAAGTGTTGGTAAGGAGGCAGAGATAATGGAACCCTTGTGCACTGCTGGTGGGATTAGTGCAGCCACTATGGAAAGCAGCATGGCGTTACCTCAAAAAATTGAAAACAGAACTGCCTTTTGACCTAGTGATCCCACTTGTAGGAATATATCCTGAGAATCTAGAATCACTAATTCAGAAGACTGTATACATCCTGTGTTCATTGAAGCATTATTTATGATAGCCAAAATCGGAAAACAGCCAAAATGCCCATCAGTAAATGAGTGGGTAAAAAAATCTGTCAACATTTACACAATGGAATGCTACATGGCTATAAAAGGAAGGAAATCTTGTCCTGGCTGTGTGGTACAGTTGGTTGGAGTGTGGTCCCATACACCAAAAGTCTGTGGCTTTGATTCCTGATCAGGACATATACCTATGTTGCAGGTTGGATACCTGGCCGGGGCATGTACATAAGGGAGGCAACCTATCAATGTTTCTCTCTCATATGCATGCTTCTCTATCCCTTCCTCTCTCTCTGAAATCGATAAAAACATATCCTTGGGTGAGGATTAAAATAAATAAAATGAAGACAGAAATTATACGTTTTGCAATAGCATGGTTGGACCAGGGATTATTATGCTAAATGAAATAAGCCAGTCAAAAATAGACAAATACCTTATGGTCTCACTTATATGTAGAATCCAATGAACAAAACAAACTGACCAAAAAATAGAAACAGAGGCATGGATATGTGGAACAGACTGACAGCTGTCAGAGAGGAGGAGGGAGAGGGGGACTACATTAAAGAAGGTAAAGAGATTAGCCAAAAACAAAAACAAAAACAAAACAAAACCAAGCATATATACATGGCACATATTCCCAGACAACAGTGTAGTGACAGCCAGAGGGAAAGGATGGTGAGGGCTAGGTGGAAGTGGGCAAAGGTGGGGATGGGAAATGGGGATGGAAAGAGACTTTGCTTGGGTGACAGGCATACGATGCAGTGTGCAGATAATGTACCTGAAAACTTTATGATTTTGCAAACTCATGTCACTCCAAAAAATTCAATTTTTTAAAAAAGTAGCAAAAAAGAACCATCTAATATATAGTAAAACATGTAACTATTTAGTTTAAAATGGGTTTCTGGATTAACCAGAAGCCACTCTTAAATTAAATAATACAATAACAAAGACTCCAAAAAGAAACTAAAATAGGTTCTTCAAAATGCGGTAAGAAGTTCACAGGAATTAAATATTTAATCAAAAACATTCAATAAAATTGGAATTGCTCCTGAAAGCCACGCTGCATTTTTGGTGGATTAACTGGACAGATTCCACCAACATTTGTGTAAGCTATTATCTGGAAAATCACTTTCACCCCTAATACAATGAAAATATATTATCCATGCTAATAACAATGTCCCATCTGTTTAAGCACTTTACAACCAAAAAGCCATACCTGCATAGAGTCTATGGCTCTGAATTCAAAACAGCTGCAAGTTGAATGCCTGTAGAAGTATATATTACCTGCTAGATAAGCCCTATAAGCTTCCCTTTAATGGACTTCTATAGTACTGTGAACCAACCCTTCAAAATAAAGTACCCTAAATCAGCCAGAAGCAAATCATTCGGGGCAATAGACTATATACAGCCAGTGATAAGTGACTTCAGTTTTGAAGATATTTTATTGTAATTACTTCTTCTTCAAGATTGAAAGCTATCTGATATGAGCAGCCAAAGTATCCAACAGTACTATCCAACAGTACAACCCCAAGTTAATTCCATCAATAATAAGCCCTGAGTGTTGCAATGCTCAGCAAAAATGGTTAATCATAGAATACAGGTAAATGTGAATGTTTCCTTATAATAATGGCTATTATGTCAGTATTATATCACTTTAAACTTTAAAAGGTGGGTGGGCACTTCTTTCCTCTACTGAGTAGAGAGACTAGGGAAGACATATTTCAATTGGGTAGAAAACTATCAATAAAAGCAAATCAACATAGAAATATCTAAAGAATAAATGAACCACATAAGTAAGAATAGAAAAACAATTAAAATAGTGAGTTACTTCCATAATATGAAAAATATTATTCCCTTTCATAGGAAAATGAGTGGATACTGGGTAACTAATATATGTAGCTGGATTTTAAAAATAATGCTTTTAGTTTACAAAGCACATTTAATATATTGTGATTATTTTAAAATTGTGTAGTAGGTAAGTTTAGAATTATCTTTATAGATACAAAAGCAAAGGCTCAGACTGACTTAGTTGCAACCCAAAGTCACACAAATTTTAAAAGACAGAGTAGAGACCTTTGGTCTAAATTTCAAATCTTTGCCTCTTCTTAACCATCTCCACTGATCCTACTATATAGATTGGCAGAGATTTTAAAGGGATGACTACATATGATATTTCTTCAAAGAATAAAAGTCTTCATAAGTGGCAAATTCTAGAAGTATTCATACATCAAACTTTAAAATGTTGTATTTTAAAGGATGTAAAAAGGTACTATGCTACATAGTGATATTTCTTCTGATAGAATCAAACTGAGGTCTGAGTAATTCTCCAAAAACAACAGAAAGAAAGCAGTAGAAAGGTGGTATACCAGATGGTTTAATCAATGCTCAATTCACTAAATACATATACATAAATGTAAATTGTTGATATGAAAGTACAATCAAACACACCTGAGCTAAAATGTTTGGTGAATATTCTCTCTCTTCAAATATTGAAGAACAGAAGTGAAAAATCAAAAGAAACTTCAGAGTGAGCAACAAATAATTTGATTGTGTCAACAGGAATACTGGTAGATTCTTACAGCTCAACGGGAAACTCTTCAGTGTTTCCAGAAATGTGAACTTTTATCTGCAATACTTAAGGTTGATGAATCAGACAGCAGGAAATTGTTCCAGAAAATAAAAGCCCCACTGTATCTATCATACAAAGTACTTTAAAGGCCTAACTTTTTGTCAGAGTTTTAGTGAAAATATAGGGACTGATGATACTACCTTTAAATGCAGTCGTAAGAGTTTAGGGCCCTGAAAAATCTTAATGCTTACTCTAGGGGGATTCTGATCAATTTAGTATAGTTAACCCACATTTACTACATTCATATTTTAAGAAACTGCCTGGACTAATCTCAGGAAGAGAATATTAAAAATTTAGTATTTATATCAATTAGTTTTATCTGATAAATTTTCTTATGTAGTTTTGTCATCAATTGTTTATATTTACATGGTAAGAAATATATTTTTAGAAAAAGATCATCTAAAGTACAATATTATGTCAGTAGAAAATACAGTTAGCATGTGATCACATGAAAAGCCTGATCGTTAGTCGGAGGACACCCATATGACTACAGTATGAGGGCTACAGTAAACCTTTTTTCAGCAAGAGTACAGGAGTATAGGGAAAGGGATAAGATGGTGTGATCTAAGCCAAAACGGTAAGAGAACTTTCATGGAAGAAGTGATCATTGAGAAGGACTTCAAAGACTGGGTTGGATTTAGCTATGTGGAGAAGGGTCTAAAAATGTTTCCAGACCAGAAGAACCTGAATCAAGGCTTTAAGTTAGAAATGAGCATGATCCAGAACTGTGAGGAAGCCAGTATGGAACTGTAACAAAACACTCGGGCTCATTTGCCTGCTGCAAGCAAAGTCAAACCCATGAGACAGGTGCTGGTGCAAAATGAAAGAGAATTATTCAGGTGCCAGCACTCGGGAGAATGGTGGACTCCCGTCTCAAGGACCATCTCCCCTTCCTGCACAAGCCCTGGGTTCTTATAGGGATAGAGAGGGGAGGGCTTTGTTTTTTTGTCAATTATCTTGTTAGCTTTTTGTATGCTCAGACCTATGCATTCATCTTTCTAGACTTTGGCATTCTCAGTGTAAGAACTTCCCCTCAGCCGTCTTGGCCAATGGGGGAAATCTCTCCCTCTACACCCCGCTACCTTCTAAGGCACCTGAGTCAGCGAGGAGGGGCCGGGCTGCGGCCATGCCATCAGGAAGCCTGGAGAAGCCACAGCCCTCAGCTCGCTTCCAGAGGCTGGACATGGCACCGGCCTACATATCCAGGGCAGCCTGTTGGAGTCCATAGGGCACCCCTGGATCCTGCCGTGCCATGTTCTCTGCACAGCCCCTGCACTGCCCACCCCTCCAAAGTGGCCAGACAGGCTGTGCTCACGCTGCCGCAGCTGCATGCTCTCCCACTGACTGTATATGGTAACAGGACAGTGGGTGCTTTTCATTTATTCGACAAATATTTATTGAGTAACGGCTATGTTTTCAGCAGCATACTAGATGAAAAACAGATAATGCATAATTTGGCTCTCTAAAGCTTCATTGTCCAGCTAGATAAATTCTATCAGTAAGAAATTGTGTTCAGCTTTCTGAAAAAGCAATGTGACTATCAAGGCTTAGTCAGCGATTCAAACAGGTGTACTACATAGCACATTTCTAGTTTGCCAATGTGTGACAAGATAATGACCTGCCCTCCCTCAACCCCTGCCTCATTCCTCCACCTGAGAGCAGAGAGAGAATTTTGAATATTCATCTTTGTCTGACTTGACTTTTCCTAGAAAGTATTAAGTATTACCATTTTTATATATTTTGTGATATAAATAATTCAGAAAGCACTGGCTTTACAAAACAGTTTGATATTTTGTCATTTTAAAAAAAACATACGCACAACTGGAGTGGTACAGAAGTTTTATAATGTCGCTACAGCTTCCTTTTATCTTTTTGTTCATCATCCTGCATACATAGATTTTATTTTCATGGTTGCTAAGTGACTCCAAAGTGGCTGCTCCATGCCTCACCTCTCATTTACATTCCTAATATGCCCACATTAGGAAACCAAAACTTATTCAGAAAATACCAATGTTCCACATTGTTCTCATTGACCAGGACTGTTTCATTTGAGTAGATGCCAGAGAGTCTGGGGAATAGAGATTTGTAGCTGAAATCAGGCTATTAAAAATATAATCATAGTAGGAAGAAAGAGGGAAATGGTAATTGGGTATGTTGTGTCTGCTTCAGAGGCATGATATAACATAAGCAAACAATTATTATGTCATATGTATTAACTCAAGTAATATACAGAGTATCTTGGCAAAAAAAGTGAAGGGATTCATTACTTTTGCCCCCCCTCCCAAAAGTGAAGGGATTCATTACTTTCGCCCAAGGATGTTTTATAAAAGGCAGAAAAATTGAACAGGGTCTTCAGTCTAAAGAATTAATTTAGTGTAAGCCCAAACTAAGATAGGACAAAAATTCTGAGGTGAAGGGTGTGGCTGGATATTTGAGTTTGGTATAGAAGTCAAAGGCATCTGCTAATCTTTGGTTTTCTGAGGCCCAGAAGATTACATCAGCACAAGGAAGCCCCCTCTGTGTTTTTGGATTGACACTTCGTGGCCAGAGAACCAGGGCTTGGTAAAAAAAATATATATATATAAAAAATATATATATATGGAGAATCATTGATAGACCCTGATAAGAGTAGTGTAGTACACCCAGCAGAATTACTACTATCTAAAAAAAGGAAGAAAAAAACAACAACAGAAAAATAGCAAGTAATGGTGAGGATGTGGAGAAATTGGCACCCTTGTTCACTGTTAGTAGAAATGTAAAATGGCTCAGCTACTATGGAAAACCATGTGACACTTCCTCAAGAAATTAAAAATAAAGAACCATATGCTATAGTTACTCCACTTCAGGTAATATACCCAAAAGAATCAAAAGCAGAGTCTCAAAAAGATATCCCCACATCCACTGTTATAGCAGCATATTCACAATAGCCAATAGATGGAAGCAATCTAGTGTCCATCAACAGATGAGTGGATAAAAAATAAATAAAATGTTTGTAAACATACGTATACATGAGATATCTTTAAAAAGGGAGGGAATTCTGATACATGCAGCATGGATGAACCTTGAGAACATTATGCTAAGTAAAATAAGCTAGTAACAAAAAGACAAATGCTGCATGACTCTACTTACACAGGAGGTACCTAGAATAGTAAAATTCATAGAGGCAGAAAACAGAATGGTGGTTGCCAGAGGCTGGGAAGAGAGAGAAATGGGCAGTTATTGCTTCGTAGTTATAGAAGCTTGGTTCTGCAAGGTAAAAAGTTCTGGAGATTTGTTGAACAACAACATCAATGTATTTAACTTCCACTGAACTCTACACTTAAAAATAGTTAAAATGGTAAAATAAAAAAGAAAAATAAGGTTGAATGCTTCAAACTAAAAGAATTTTTCAACATTCTGGAACTGTACACATCTAGAATTTTTATAGTAGTGTATATCTAGTAATAATTTTTAAGTATTACTTAATTTTAACAGTGATTTTGTGTATATCTTTCAAACATTAGCACTATGAAACAAATATTCTAGAAAATAAGAAAAAGAAAAGAGTATTGCTAGATGGTGTGTGATTTCCTGCCTTGCCTACCATTTTTAAAAACTATAGTAAAAATGTTGCTCTCACAGTCAGGTGCTGCTTTGGAATGAAAGTTATTATTCCAGAGATACAATAGATTCAGAGAAATCTAGTTTTTACTTACTTGGCTAGTAGTCAAAAGTGAAAGTACCTGAAGGAGAAATGAATTGTCTTTATAGACATAGACTTTTTTTTACCTCAAGAAAAATGTGGGCAGGAGGGAATATGTTCTTGGGAAAGGAAAGAACTTGTGCAGAAGCATGGCTGCATGAGAGAGCATGGCATCCCAGGACATGAACATGGGGTGGTATGAGAAGTTCTCAAGGTGCATAAGAGTTACTAGAAATGAGACCAGAAAGGTAGGCAGAGATGTTGAGTGCTTACTCTGTGCCAACCACATACATACATTACCTCCATTCATCCTTACAGCGCTCTCCCATGAGGGAGGTACCTCCCATGAGGGAGGTTCACAATATGGATGAAAAAACTAGAAGTTGAGGAGGTCAAGTAGCCATTAACATTATAAGAATAATTTACCTCAGGCAGCATGGAATTTATCTGCTTGATCAATGAGGGTATTGTCTTTTAGCACAAAAAGAAACCAACTCAATAGAACCAACAGATAAGCTGTTTATTGGATGCAAGACAGTCTAAATAATCCTTTACATGTGTGTAATGGTACTGTCCATAAAGTACTTTCCAGCACCAAGAAATAGGTGGAATTCTTCCCAACTCATAGGGTCCAATGTAGAAGGACTGAGCTATCAGAGAGCTATGAGTGCTAGAGGTATGACTGGAATCTAGGTGTTCTGTGCTAATCCTCACCACCTCATTTCTCCACAGGTTGGTTTGTTTGCCTTTTTCATATCCACCATCTCTCTACACCATTGTTTGGCCTTGTTAGCAAACTTTCAAAGGCTGTGGTAGTAGCTCACATCTCTAAGATGACAATGAAAGTCACAAATGCTTCTTGTGGTGATTTCTATTGTTGATTACAACTCCTCCATCACTAAACTGCCCAGCCAAAGCTCATATGTGACTCCCAATTCCATTTCACTTCAGAAATGTCTTTAACCTTACCGCAAAATTATTCTGTGACTCCTGCTCTATGTGATTATGTGTATTTTTTAATAACAGAAAATTATCAAAAGGATTTTCTGGAATTCTGATGAAATATATAAAGAGCTATTGACCCAAGTCATGATTTAATATAGAAAAATGATTTAATATAGAGGGGAACAAAGAAGTAAAATAGTATTCTTCATAGATAGTTGGATTTAGATGTAAGTGGAATCGTTTTAAAGCAGAGGAAGCATTGATGAGAATTAATGGTAAATGCAAATTATAGAAAAGATTTCTATTAGATAATTTGAATCCAACCATAATTAGCAGATCTCAATTAGGCAGTTACTATATACCAGGTAATGAGTATATGCATCCCAAAGCCTGTCTAGAAAATCAGAAGTAAAATGGTAACTGAAGTAAAATGGTAATCAGAAGTAAAACAGAGGGGATACAGCAGGCATAACGAAAGACATGGCAGAGGAGCCAGCAACGAGGGGGAAAGGGTGAATCTACCAGCTCCACGTGCTGTGTAGCTCTAGAATCCTTGCAGCTAAGCATAAGCCTCCCCTCCTCTCTACCCTAAGCAAGTACAATTGAAGGAATCCTGGAGCAAACAGAAATGAACTAAATTTAGTAGAACAGTGTGGCTAGAAGCTGGGTAGAGGATAAATGAGCAGAGGACAAGTAAGTGCAAGGTAGTGTGATCCCTCTTCAAGAAGTTTACGTTAACAGAATGAGAGAGAAGAGAATTTGTGAGGAGGATTTCAGCTTGTTGTGGCCTTTATCTTCTCCACGTCTCAGGGATGGGGCTATGTGTTGAAAGTAAGGATCATGGAAGTAGAGCGTAGAAGGCAGAGAGTGGTTGAAAACTAAGGGGAATACATGAGTTGCACTTAGGTAAGATTTACATCAAGATGATAGGAGAATTATTTATTTCTTAACAAATGGACCTGTGGGCTCAGAGTGCCTATGCTATAGGGTGTTTTGATGTACAATTTAGTGAACTCTACCTGGAAGCAGAGAGTTCTTTGTTCCATGTGCCACAGGATTTTTGTTCCATTAAAGCTGAACTATCTCCAATATTAATGTAAAAAATCCGAGATGCACAATTCCCAGGCACCGAGAGCACACTTTGACAGACACACATGTAATAGAGGGCAGCATCTACTCAATATAAAAAATAAATGTACACACCAATCTCTCCATAAGGTCAAAAGAACCTTTCGAAGTAAATTGATGGGCTTACAGACATTCTTTTTTAAATGAGGTGAAGGATCTACTTAAAAGAATTTTATTAGACGTGTTTGATCTCAGAACCTCCTAGAGTAAATGCATTCATCCTTTTGTACCAGTTACCAAGTCCTAACTTGGGTAACTATGATGCAGTCCACAGCCCATGTATCGTCTTTAATCTGCCCTTGGAAATGCACCAAGCACTACAAAGACTCAAAATGAAATTAAATTGTCTTCAAGCTTCACAGCAGACCAAAGTAGGAGCAGGGAAATGCCATGTTAACGCAATCTAGTCTTTTAAATACTAGCCTGGACTAGAATCGTGTATTGTGGGTTTTCTTACCATTTATAATGTGATCTCTAGCTATTTAATGTAACTTTAGTCCCCAAATAAATACTTTTCTTTCCATAGGAGTATATCATACCATCATTTGTGTGCTACAAACCTCCATCAATCAGAGCATTGTACCAGACAGTCTGCCCTTCCACTCTCCCTTGTAAAACTGCCACGGATTATGTCAAGTTGCAATTCCCCTCTGCCCACCAGATAATGAGCTGGCACATGGAGGAAAGATCGATGTCAAGCAGAAGGGGGAGATAGTTTTGAAGCTATCACTTTCCGTTGCCATTTCATTCCATTTGCAGAAATCAATCTCCTCCTCCTTGACAACTCTGAATGTGCTATCACTGCAGCTGTAGTTCATTGGATAACCAAGAGCTCTCTTTCACTCAGGAGAACATTTTCCATTAGAGTGAAATGGAAATAGACTGTTTTTGCAGTGGGATCAAAAGAAGGTGGAACAAACAAGTAATCAACTGTATTGTGAAAATGGGGCATGCACGGGTGCACATATAGGTGCATGTGGGTGGCTACAAAGTGGCTATATGTATGAAATGAACAATAGCTACAAAGCTGATGTCATCAACATTTAATCCTGAAAAACTCCATGTGCTTAGAGACTGATGGCAATTGCTAATGGGTCACAGCCTATTGTGTAAATGTTCACAGATATATCAGAGTGGATAATAGATATTAGTCGACTTTTAATTCACTGTACTAATCCAAGCTATGGGGAAAATATCTAATACCTATCACTTATGCTTGAATTTATGGTGGAGCTTTCATAATTTTAGAGGGAAATTTGCCTGATAATCTAAAAATGGATAATACCACCCCCCCAAAAAAAAATAATGAGACCACATGCAAGCCTGCTGCTGAACTTGGCAGGAGTTGACAACCAAAGAAGAGACTTCAATAAAAACTTGAAGGATTATAATTGTAGAACCCAAAGACCAAGAGAGGGTGGAAAGGATCTGCTCTGCTGAAGTCCTGCTTCAAAACATGAATCAGAGCACAGGGTGTGAGGCCTTTTGTGTACATTGGAAAGATCCTCATTAAGGAAAGTATAATTAGAAAAGGGAATAACTCATGCAGAACTGAGAATTAAGACGCTGATCCAAGCAGAGATCAAACCAAAATGTGCAATAAAAGATAATAAAAGCAAGGAGACAAGAAGAAAGCATGAGCTGTGGACTTAGAACATCAAGTTCCGAAAACACTTCAGGAACATTAGGATAGTAAAGAAGGCAAACTATTTCTTGTGGTTACACTGAAAATTAGCTGCCATTAACCCACACTTCTTGGAGTAAAGGCATACCTTTCCTGTTCTTAAAGTACTCTGTTCCTGTCTGTCCGTAGCAAAGAGCTATGTGTGTCCTCATACCAACTTGTTTTAATCACTTGCTATTCACTGCATTTATGAGGAAGAGATCCCTGTCATAGGATTATGGAAAAACACACAACACCTGACAGCAGACAGGTGATATCAACTACAGTATATCAGTCATATTTACTCACAGCCCAGGAAAAGAGAACAGCACATGCAATGCATGAGGGGTGCACTCAGGAGCAAAGTGAACAGCCAGGGCCTGTGGAAGGTTTGTAGTATCGAGAGGGTGGGATGAACCTCAGTTCTTCAGGAAGATGTGATTGGTTGTTTGAATAGTACCATAGACTGGCAGGGAACTGAAACCCACTGCTCAGAAATAAGCAGGAACTTTACTTGGTCCCCTTGAAAGGATGGTTGTTTGGCTAGGAGATTTTAACAATGGAAGTAGAACAGGGTGGAGGGTGGGTGTGATTAGGCCATGTGAAGTTCTTGGTGTTTCAACAGAAGTCAAGACAGCAAACAATACTGGGTCTTAATTTTAGGTCTTAGACCAGAGGTGTCAAACTCATTTTCACCAGGGGCCACAGCAGCCTCACAGTTGCCTTCAAAGGGCTAAATGTAATTTTAGGACTGTATAAATGTAACTACTCTTTAACTATTAAGGATTTGAAATTACATTTGGCCCTTTGAAGGCAACCACAAGGCTGATGTGGCCCCCCGTGAAAATAAGTTTGACGCCCCTGTCTTAGATCATACACTTAAAGAGGGACCAGAATACTGACAAATGTAGCACTCCTGCTTCCTCCATTTACAGCTTCCTTATTTCTTAACTCTTTCCTGGGAATATGTAACCTTTCCAACTGAGAAAAATTAATCACCTGTCTTTCCCTTTACACTCATGATTTGCAGGAGGGGCAAGAAGAAATGCAACTTTTGGTTTCTAGTTGTCCTGCTGCTTTCAAGGCTATGTGTGAAGCATAAAGAAACAGAGGTAGGACAAGAACATGACAAGGTTCTTAATTAAGTGGATTAAGTGATAACGTCAGCAAGCATTTGAAAATAATATTGAGTATGCATGTTGCCATGAAACTGCTTGGAGAATGTAGGCACTTATTGCTACTTTCTAAAATATACCTTGAAAAATTCTCACTTACCTAGACAATATTCAAGGAGAGGGAAAGAAAATTGATATTCATTGAATTACTCATTGGATAATATGTCATCCAAAAAAGGTGATAAAACGAATTAGACAAAATGCAACAATTGCAAAATATTCACCTTTCAGTGCATGTGGTGCATTGATTCTTCTATTTGTCTCTGTTTGTATTTGGGAGCAATTCCTTGTTGTGTCTCCCTGAAGATATTAAGCTTAGCTTTCAAAGATTTCATGTATATCTATAAGCTTGTTTTCAGAAATTTTACTCTAGTAATTTGGCATCCTTTTTTTTTTTACTAAGAATAAAATAGTATCTACTTTTAAATTTCAGCAATTCCTTTACCAATTCTCTCACGCAGAAATGATTCTTCCATCATCTGATATGTAAAGTGCTCTGTTCATTCTTTATTATAGTACTTACTGCACTGTGTAGTAATGATGTGTTTATGCGTCTGTCTCCTGCTCCAAAAGGCGAACTTTTTAAAGTCAGGAATAATCTTACTCCTTCCATGTATTAACATCACTATTATTATCAGTTATCTAAAATATAATAATCTCTTAATAAGTTTTTGTGGAATGAGTTAATAAATGTCATCCCTCTAAACTCTGAATTTATATATATTAATGACTACTTGACATTTCCACTGGGATATTAATTAGCTACTCCAAACTTAAGACATCCAAAATATAACTTAATTTCCATTTCCTCAATTTTTTTTCTCAGGACTAGACAGCACCACACACAGTTGCTTAGGCCAAAATATCTGCAACTCAACTACTGAGAAATGTTCCCAACTCCTTATTCTAACCCAAAAGCATGTGCTGTCTACATCCAAAGTGTAACACATACCCATTCACATATCTCCATTTCTGTTACCATAACTCTAGTCCAAACTACCATATTTTTTTTACCAGATCTCCTCATTTCCACTCTGTCCCAATCTGTTCTGCACATAGCCTATGGGGTGATCTTTTAAATACATAAATCACATGTCACTTTTCTGCATGACGCCCATCATGAAATTCCTAAAGTACCTTACATGTAGATCCTTCCTACTTCTCTTGCTTCATCTTCCACTGATTGCATTTCTCTCAGTCTGTTCCAGCTTCACTGACCTCAGGGACCCTCAGATCGGACCAGCTCATCCCACCATGTTGTTTTATTCATGAGTTGTTTCCCTTTCATAAATTATTTGCCCTTTAAATGTGTTCTTGACAAGTTACTTCTTGCCAGCTTAAATTCCATCTCCTTATTAATACTCTTCTGATCTTTCAATTTAAAGCAGCCCTTGAGTCATTTTTGTTTACATCATCTGGCTTTATTTTTATCATAATATTCATTATGGTCACCTAAAATGTTCTTACTTGTTTACTTATGCTAATCTTTATTGTTCGCAGCTAAAGTTCCAAGGCTTCAAGTAGTGTCTAGCACATAAAAGACCTTAAGTAAATAATACTTGGGAGTTAATAGTTTAATGAATGTATTAAAAAACTGAATCAATGAATATGTGAATAAGTTTGTGAATAAATGCATGAATAAATAAATTTTATTTCTCAACATCTATATTATCTCAATTATATCACTGCCAATATGAAACAGTATATATTACTAATCATAAACTATCTAGCCCTATAAACTTTATATGACATATATAAATTAATGAAATCTGATAAGAATCAACCTTATAGACTCAGATGTATTCAGATTAAGAAAACACCTTGAAATACTTTTTTTCACTGCTATAATTCATAAGTAAAATTTTAAAACTTCTTGTTGCAATGAGCTACTCTGTTCTTCTTACCTTCTCTTTCCTTTATCCCTTACAAGTCTTTAATGCTACAGAATTCTCCTTTTTTCAAAGTTTCTTCAGAAGCAAGACTATCAGGCAGGTAGTATTATAGAGTTATTTGAATCTTCTCAGATAATCTGAATAGCGCTATATTTATTGAACAAATTGAATTCAAGTTAAAATCTTAACAAAAAGAATACTCTAGGCCCAGATAGCTTCGCTGATTTAGTCTACCAAACACATAAGAAAGAAATAATACAAATTCTATCCAAATTCTGCCAGACAATTACAGAGGGGAAACACTTTCATGTAGCAAGTATTATTCCCATATCAAAATCAGGCAAAGATATAATAAGAAAAGAAAACTACAGACCGATATCTCTAGTGAGCAAAGATACAAAAATTCCTAATAAAATTTTAGCAAACTGAATTGAACACTATATTAGAAGGATAATACATCGTGAAAAAGAGGGGTTATCTCAAAAGTACAAGATTAGTTTAATGCTTGAAAACAAAACAATGTAATTCATTATATCAACATACTAAAAAAGAAAAATATATATATGATCATCTAACTAGATATGAAAAAAATCATTTGATGAAATACAGTATCTATTCTTGATTTTAAAAATACTCATGAAACTAGGAATATAAACTTTTTAAATTTAATAAATGGGATATATAATTAACTTAAATCTAGTATCATTCTTTATTGCAAAAGACCAACCTTACTTCCTAATATCAGGAACAAGGCAAGAATGTCTATTCTTACCATTTCTAATCAACACTGCACCAGAAGTGTTAGCCAGAGCAATAGGTAAGGAAAGGAAATAAAAGAATTCAAGGAGCCCTGGTGGCTGTAGCTCAGTGGATTGAGCATGCACCTGTGAACCAAAGGTTTGCTGGTTTGATTCCCAGTCAGGGAATATGCCTGGGTTGCAGGCCAGGTCCTCAGTAGCGGGGTATGAGAGGCAACCACACACTGATGTTTCACTCCCTCTCTTTCTCCTTCCCTCCCCCTCTCTCTAAAAATAAATAAATAAAACCTTTTTAAAAAAACCCTCAAGGAATAAATAGGTTTAAAATAATCTGATATTTGCATGAGGATAGACAAATAACTCAAGTGAAAAAAAAATAGGGTCCAGAAATAGACCCTCAAATAACATGGTTTTTCAACTTTCATAAAGAAGAATATTCAGTGGAAAAGAATTGCCTTTTCAACACCTGATATTGAAATACTTAGATCTCCATATGCAAAAAATTATAATAAAATTTGATCCATACATCATACCATACACAAAAATTAACTCAACGTGGATCATAGACCTAAATGTGAAATCAAAAATTATAAAACCTCTAGAAGAAAATATAGAAAACGTCTTTGTGACCTTGGGGTAAATGAACAAGAGGTAAAACATCCCAGCAACTGTAGTCTTACTTTTAAGTGGGGAATTTAAAATGGGGTCAATAGTTTCTCCTTTATAGGATAAATGAAAAGATTTTAATAACTCAAAAAAGTAACTTGTAAGAAAAATTTGGGCTTAGCATTAATAAGAATTCTACTCTGAAGTTGATAAGCATCTTCTAATTGTTTCAATTTTCTGTTAGCATCATTTCTAAAGTCAGTTGTGCATGTATTAAATAAAGATATAGAACGAATCTATTGAACAGAATAATATATATCATTTTCCAAATGAATTTGTTTATATCATTTTTTTCCTTGCTGCTCTTTGCATTCACGAGAAATCCCTGGCTATTTCTCAACCTATATCCATGAAAAGTTCCTTCAGCTTATAGTTTTTCCCAATGATAAGCAGGACAGCTAGGAAACTTACCATCCAACAACGCTCCATTGGAAAACACAGAGACAGAATTTCCCAAAGCTCTAAGGAAGATACTAAGGAGAGGGACACCAACATCACTGAGAAGCTTGCCATTTGGTGGTGGATGATGCTGTTACAGAACTCATATCAATGGGAAAGAAGATCGCAAAATAATAGAGACCAGCTGGTGGTACTTAACTGAGAGAAGGCAGGTGGCTACAATTATAGGAATAAGCAACAAAGTTTGAATGGCAGCCAGAAAATTGGGGCAGTGCTGACCTACAGAGATGTATGGAGATGATTATATAGAACACAGTGTCCTAGAAGCAAGATGGATGGATAACCTACAAGGTTCTTGCTCAATCTATACAATCAAAATAATTCACAGACAGATGATCAGGAAGCTGAGAACATCCATTCTGATAAAAAGTATGACCCCTTGCTGCTAGATTTTAGACCCAGAACCCATTAGCTAAAGAAGAGGCCAGGTGCTCAGGAGGAGAACTCTGGAACACCATTACAAGTGGACATTATAAGGAATTATTTCCATGGTCTTTCTCCAAAGAAAACCATGGTCATTGATGCATGGCCATTGACACTGTGAAAAGAAGAATACTCAGACTACCAAGACATTTGAAAATGTTGAACACAGGATCTGAGTTGATACTGATATTTGGGAACTTGGAAATGGAATTATGCCTCTGTTAGAATGAGGGTGTGTGGGGACTAACAGAATCTGGTCTAGGTTCAACTCACCAGTAGGTCTGCTGACATCATGGATCCACCCAGTGGTCATTTCCTAGCAAGCATGTCCATTCTTCCTAGCAAGAATGGACATGCTTGCTAGTTGGCAGAACTGATGCATTGGTTCTTGGTCTGTGAGGTAAGATCTACCAGAGCAGAGAAAGCTAAGGGGAAGACTCTGAATACCACCCTCATCAACCTGGTTAAAATACTAAATGCAAAATGATGTTATATCCTGAGCATTGGCAGAGGTTGGTGCTGCCTTTAAGGAACTAAATGATGCAGAGGTGATGGTACTAATGATATTTCCCAAAATAGTCTGATCTTTACAAAAAATAGGCCAATGGTGGATTACACTACCTTACTTCAAATTCTACCAAGTAGTACCTGCTGTTAAAGATGCAGTGAAGGGCCCTGGCTGGTGTGGCTCAGTGGATAGAATGCCAGCCTGAGATCTGAAGGGTGGTGGCTTGGATTCCCAGTCAGGGCACATGCGTGGGCTGCAGGCCAGGTCCCCAGTAGGGGGTGCTTGAGAGGTAACCACACACTGATGTCTCTCTCTCTCTTTCTCCTTCCCTTCCCCTCGCTCTAAAAATAAGTAAATAATTTTTTTAAAGGAAGAAAGAAACTGCCAATAAACCTCCTGCACAATGATCACTGCCTAAGTCTGTTTCTTAGGCAACTGAAATTATGAGATTGACAGATAAATTTCATCCAATCTGAGAAACTCTTTTGATCAGTAAACTTACCTTACTTATATTTATTGCAATTACAGCTATATTATGCCTGTCTTTATCCACTTTATTTCATGTCACACATTCAACACTGTTCTCTTTATTTTTTTCTCATTTTTTTAACTTTTCATTCATTTAAAAGTTACATAATTTTTATATTTTTTAAAACTGGACTTCCTTTTAGACATATTTGTTTAATATTTCATATCAATTTTCTAAAGGTATTATTATTTATTTCTTCTTCATGGAAAAGATAAGTACCTGGTAATGTGCCCTATTCATACCTCAGGCTTGTACAATAGAATATTAGTTCTAGATTGCCATATATATACACACTTTAAAGAAAATATTAAATTATGCTAAATTATTTACTTACTTTCCTAATATATTGTCACATCTTCCTATAAACTTTTGTTTTTTAATGAAATACTTCCTCTGAGATTCCTTTTAAAATTTATCTTTCTGTGGAGGTGACACCAAACTCACATAATCTGCTGCTGCTCTAATGTCCCTGAATGCCCTGCAGTGCCTTCTACACTTATGGTACTGCCTCTCACATCTCTGCCATGTTGAGGTTTCCTTTCATTCTGGAATGCTCTGGATTTATTCTGGGTAAGTAGTGGTACTGCACATGACATCATGAAGTTTTCAGTAAGAAATACTAAAAGCCTGTATTGTGTAAAAGGTTGAAGTTTCCATATCACATGGATCTATCATTCAAGAAATAGAGCCTCAGTGGAAAAAAAATCTTTCTGTTGTAAACTTTCGAGGTCCTATATACCTGAAACTAAGTGTATGACATACTCACATTTTTATGAAGTTAGACAAATAAAAATGCTATGTTACAGTTTTTATTTTCATTGAAAATATTACATCCTTATTTTATTTTAATCTTTATTGTATTTTTTCTATTACCATTTAGTCCCCTTATATGCCTCCTCCCCACTGTTGTCCATGTCCATGAATCTTTTTTCCTTTTTGCCAAATCTCTCCACATCCTACTCTGCCTCCACCACACCACTAGCTATCATCCTGCTCTCTATCTATGAGTCTTTGTTTCACTTGTTAGTTCAGTTTGTTCATTAGATTCCACATATGAGTGAAATCATATGGTACTTGTCTTTCTCTGACTGCCGTATTTCACTTTGCGTAATGTTCTCCAGGTCCATCCATACTGTTGCAAAGGGTAAATTTTCTTTTCTTTTCTTTTCTTTTCTTTTCTTTTCTTTTCTTTTCTTTTCTTTTCTTTTCTTTTCTTTTTTTTTTTTTTATGGCTGAGTAGAATTTCATTGTGTAAATATCCAATAGTTGTTTTAACCACTCATCTATTGATGGACACAGGCTGCTTACATATCTTGGCTATTATAAGTAACACTGCAGTGAACACAGAGGTGCTTCTGTTCTCTCAAATTAATGTTTTGAGTTCCTTTAGATACATTCCCAGAAGTGGGATCACTAGGTCAAAAGGCAGATCCATTTTTAATTTTTTGCAGTATCTCCATACTGCTTTCTGCAGTGGCTGTACCAATCTGCATTCCCACCAGCAATGAAAAAACATTCTTCTTTCTCCACATCCTGGCCAGTACTTGTTTTTTTGTTGATTTATTGATGATGGCCATTCTGACAGGTGTGAGATGGTATCTCACTGTGGTTTTAATTTGCATTTCTCTAATGATTAATGATGTTGAGGATCTTTTCATATGTCTATTGGCTATCTGTATGTTTTCTTTGGAGAAGTGCGTATCATTTTAACATTTCTAAGAAGTCTGATATTAATCTAAATCTTGTAACTATGAAAGTAATGCATTTTTTTCTCTATTAGCTTTTAGAGCCTCTCATTCCCCCTTCAAATAATTGATATTCTTAAAATTCAAGTTAATGTTTTCAAGGCTTTTTTGTTAGTTGTATATTATTCTGTTTATTCTTTTTTTTGACATTCTCTTTTTCTCAAAGTAATTTCCTTCCTTTAATCTGAATAAATTGGGTAAATTATTTCTTCAACTATTTCCTCCTATTTATTCATTGCTTATTTTTCTCTCTCTCTTAGGAAAAATCCATTATACATCTTCTGAGACTTCTTCTAGCCTGTGTATGCCTTAACTCTCCATTTTTATTTTCTATCTCTCTGTCCCTTACTGAGCCCTTTCTAAGAGTTATTAAGAGTTTATAAAACTCATCTTTCAAGTTATTAATTTATTCTTTGGGTATTTTCTTTCTGTGTTGTTGTTGTTGTTGTTGTTGTTGCGGACTGTTCAGCCTGGTTTCAGAAGTTGTAACCCTCACCCCATGGTGGGCTATGTAAGAGCCTAGGGACCTACTTCATCTGCGTCTGTTCTGTCAAGAGGATGTGAACTACTAAGGAAATAAAGCTTATCTCCCAGGTGGGAGCGCTGCTTCTGCCTCATCCATCTCTGGCCCCAAAGCTTGGTCAGTAGTCAATGACGGGTAAGACTCCTCATGGGAGGGGCAACCTAAGCCAGACCGGACCACTTGGGAGGCCCTCATGGAAGGACTCGGGGGTGGGGGGTGGCTGCAGCAAAGAGGATGTGATGGACCCTCACCCCCTGGCTATTCTAACATAGCCCGAGTCCTCATTTCCATCTGGGTGATGTCTTCTGCTCCCTAATTGGCTTAAAGCCTGAAACTGTGAGGGCAAGCTGTACAGCCCTGTACTGGCCAGAACGGTTCCCTGGGTGATTGGGCATAAGAAAGAATTCGTAAAGTCCTGTGAAACCTGCTTTGCTAAGAGTGCACTCATTTAAATGATAAGAGTCCGAGGAGGAAATGAGTATGTCTCCCAAAGTTTGGCAACCCCCTTTCCAGACAGACGCTGACTCAGATTAAGCCCTCAGATTTCTTTGAAATGTTAAACCTGTATTCCGGTGTATTGGAACCCCATAAAAGCCTAGTGAGGAAGGGGCTCTGGGTCATTCTCCTCTGAGAGTTTGTCCACCTTTCCTCCCCAAGCAGATCATGTCTTGGTAGTTTTATTTTCATCCATGACAGATGAGGGGTCCTGCGGGCGGAGCCTCCTCCCACATCTGGTGCCCAGGACAGGGGCCCTTACATTTTTAACATGTTTATTGAGTTTGTTCAAATTATTATCTTATACCCAGTATTTTAATTTCACTTTTTTATACATGCTACTCCTGCTATGTAAATATCTTTTTCTGTCTGCTTGTAAATAATTTATTTTTTAAAAATTCTTTTTCCATCTGGTCAAGTAATTCTGCTTCTCCTCATGCAAACTGTTAAATGGGTTGTTGTCTTTCTTCTTGAGGGATTGTCTTTCCTCAGGTAAGTAGTTATGCTTCCCTGTGGTCAGTTTTTCCTTGGACACATCAGCCACTGGGCTGATTACGAGTATGGGAGAAGTAGCTAAAGCATCTGACATTCTACTTATCGGCCTTCCATAAATTTAGGACTTGGGAATGAATGAAAATGCCTCAAGGTAGAGCTCCTTTACAAAGTTTCCCACAGCAAGAAACTCCTTGTACCTTCACCAATATTATTTTACTGGGATATAATTTTCTCACCTTCAAGTTTAGAAAAAGAGGTGGAGAGAAGTAGTAAATGGCAGTGGCCACTGGTCTTCCAGCCCCTCTTGTTAGCTGCATCTCACCTCAGCTAGATGCTATATATTATCATACCATTCTATCTTCAAGCTGAAATGATATTACTATTTTTCTATCTCGTACTAATTACTGGCTGGGCAACGATCTTCCCAAGTCAATACTGGTGTCAGGCAGTGAGGTGGATAACATCATAATTAAAAGTCTCTTTCAGCCCTGGCTGGCATAGCTCAGTGGATTGAGTGCAGGCTGGGAACCAAAGGGTCGAAGGTTCAATTCCTAGTCAGGGCACATGCCTGGGTTGTGAGCCAGGTCCCCAGTGGGGGCCACGTGAGAAGCAACCACAATTTGATGTTTCTCTGTCTTTCTCCCTCCCTTCCCCTCTCTAAAAATAAATAAATAAAATCTTTAAAAAAAATTTCTTTGTACCTCTCTGCCTCTCATTGTATCTGGTCCTCTTCCACTTTGGGGTAGTCTTTCCAACTTTACACTAGAATATAACCAGGTTCTGTTTCCCAAGATTTTTTATAATAAATTAATACTCCTACCAAGAAATGAAAAGTATTGAATATTTAATGTCTGATATGCAAGCATTTCACTTAGATTCCTCAAACTCCCTCCTGCATCTGTGAGTCTCTAGGTTCGGGCTAGCAAGTGCAGCCTCACAGCCTGTTAGTGTGTCACCCTGCTCATGGTTACTTGATCTATGTCATTTAGACATATATTTTTTTAAAAATAACATTTTTGAAAGCTCTTTCAAATTCTGAAATAACATAAATAATACCCATTTTTATATGTGAGTTTCCTATCTCAAAATGACACACATTAGTCTATGCTCCTTGTTTAATGGAAATAGGAATTTAAAAAAAACTTGAAACTAATTAAGCATAAAGTTCCTCAAGCTTTAATTTTGGCATGATTTCCATTTTCACTTTTTGTTTATGATTTATATAATAATTTTCTTTAGACAAATTAATTAGTTGTATGTGTCAAGCAAATTAAATGCATGCTAAATATTTTCCCAAGAGAGCTAGATTGAAACTGGGTGCTATTAAAACCTTCAAATGAACAAAATCTGCTTTTAACAAGTCACACATTATTAATTAGAACTGGACAGGAAGGCATATTTTTGGATGCTTGCCAAAAATAATTACAGAATTTCTTTTTTTATTGGAACAAGATGAATTAACCAAGAAAAGCTAATCCAGTTCAATATGGCCAAAAGCTTGAAAACATGACAATAAACTAGTCACGTTATCAGTTTGGGTTAGGACTGAAAAGCAAGTGTGATCCAGGGATAATTCTTAGGCTACAATTGACTCCTGACAGAGATCTGTGTCCATTTTTTTTTTTTTTCATTTTAAGTAGGTATGAGATATACAGAAAAATAATATTATTGACCCAAAGTCACACAGCTGGTGGGTGGCAGAGCCAGAATTGTAAAATAAATTTTTATTCCTACCATGGCTTAAAATGGCTAAAAAATCATTGCTTATTCAGTAAGTTTTATTATACATCATTCTACATTAAATCAAAATGATACTTTACTTTTGGAAAATTGTTATAAAATTTGTATAAGACTTTCCATAAAAATATGTCTCCAAATAATTGAATCATTGCTGAGAAGGACTCACTGTCTTCCACAATGGAATTTGTTTTTCTGATTTGTGCTTGCCTTGCACCCACTCTCTTTTCTTTTCTTTTCTCTTCTCTCCTTTCCTTTCCTTTCCTTTCCTTTCCTTTCCTTTCCTTTCCTTTCCTTTCCTTTCCTTTCCTTTCCTTTCCTTTCTTTTCTTTCCTTTTCTTTTTTCTCCTTTCCTTTCCTTTTCTTTCTTTTTCTCCTCTCTTCTCTTCTCTTCTCTTCTCTTCTCTTCTCTTCTCTTCTCTTCTCTTCTCTTCTTTTCTTTTCTTCTTTTGATACTTTAAGGAATTATCTTGCCTCCATGTTGCACATTAATGGTGGGGCTCTTATTCAATATGTTCACACCCTACATCCCTAACCCAACAAATTCAATCAGATTCTCTCTTTTGAGACTTTGAATATTAAGAAGCATGATATAAGAGCAGAAAAAAATTATTAGTTGAAATACATTCATTCTGAGTAGTTATTGTTATCTAGACCCACAGAAATTCCTTAAGTCTAATCTTTCTAGAAGTGTGATGCTCTAGTTTTTCTCACCACCCTCCTAATTACCCTTCTCATTGCTCTTCTCCTCATCCAGCTAACTGATACCTTTTTTTCTCTGCATGCATTAGCTAGAATCAGTTCTTGTGGCTTGCAATCACTGGGTTCTAACTGATGCAATTTCCATCTCTGGACCTGATGCAGGATGCAGCCTTAATCAGATTGTTGTGTGTAGCCTTGAGTGACATTGTTCCCAGTAAGAATTGAGCTAGTATTTTTCATTTGTCCTACTGTATATCATTTGCTTTATATTTTGTAAAGAAAAAATATTAACAAAACTAAGAGTTTATGAAAACTTTCACTTGTTAGTAAGAACTATGATTGCTGGACATACCTGGCCCCAATACTCACCTTAACTCAGTATCCAAAAAAAAAACGCACTGCCCTCCTGAGTGAGGTTCCAAAAAATTTGCAAATATCTTAAGGGAATTCCCTAAAGAAAACATGTAATAACGAAAGTCCTGGACCTAGAGGGATTTAATACATTCTGCTTTTACTACCGAATTTGTAAATGTTGGTTTCCATGATGATATATATTTGAAAGATATTACAAACTAAATGCATTTGTTAGAAGGAGATTCTTAAATAAGCCTAGATGGATCATATCAAGCCTGCAAAAATGCACTTAGTAATCATTTTTTTAAATGCTGGAAGTATTTGGTGCTGGAGACAGGGCAGCAAAATGCCCCTATCAAAGAGTGAAGGATACTTCTGGAAACTGTAAGACATCCTGCTGCTTCCATTGTAATTGAAGAAATTGAATGACAAAGAGGAAAGAAAAAAGTGGTGTGCAGAGGAAAATAAGAGGAAAAGAAAAAAGGAGAAACATATTTATTACAAATATTAAGGACCTACTATGTGTCAAGAACACTCTAGGTGATTATATTAATTATCTCCCTTATTCCCAACTATCTCGCGAGATAGATATTATTATGTGCATTTTATAGTTAAAGAAATTAGTACTGGAAGAAATTAACTTCCCTGAAATCACAAGTGATAGTTTTTAGTGTCAGATCTGTCTGATTTAAACTCCGTGCGTATACTACTGCTTTAGGCGCTACTCAACTAGTACCACTGCCATTACTACTATCACTATTAGAGTTTAACTAAAAAGATTTTACATAAAGTAAGTCAGGAGTTTCTTAGAAAAACGTCACTGAAAGGAATTTATCTTCCTTCAGTGTGTCTTAGGTACTGATTAAGTTTTATTCTTGTGCTAGAATCTGATATATTCTAGTGGAATTCTTGAGTATTCTTCTTTCTCTTCCCACTCTTTATCAATCTAAAGAAATCTTTTTTATTTAAAATTAGTTGATTATATCCAATTTCTGCAAAATGCTTTTATTACCAACCGTAATTGGACCCGTTGTGTAGTCTCTCAAGGCATTAGCTTGCCATCATTTTACTGAAACTTCACAAGCAGAAATGAGTCTTAAGAGCAGCCTAGGAGTGGTGTGGTGGAAAAGAGGAACAGCAATTAAAACTTGTGCCACTTAATTACACTTACATTCTAAAAATATAGTCAAAAGTGGACCCTGTGTTACTTAAAACAAACTTTCTTCTCTTTGCAGTATAACATAATGGTTAAGAGAAATGCACCAAGGTACTTGGTTCAAATCTGTTTGATTTTAGTCTTTGAATGAAAAATTCTGTCTCTGCCTCAGTTTTCTCATCTTCCAAGTAGGATGCATAGGACAAAAGGGGTCAATGCTTGGAAAGTACTTGCTGTTGTACCTGGCAAATAGCACCCATTAAAAAGTGTTAGCTATTATTTAAATTGTGATTGTACATTGTGATTGTATTAGCAGTGTGAACAATGCTTTTTGAAAGTGTCAGACATCCTGTTCCTTCCATTTTAATTAGAGTTAAATGGCAAAGAGAAAAGAAGTTTGGGGGTAGAGGGAAGAGGTACCCAGAATAGATTTCTAGGAAAGAGTAGGATTGACTGGCCTCTGCTTTTCTACCTTTTCTGAATCACTCTGTTGAACTGAGAGTGAGATTTAATGCTTTCTTTGAGGCTACATGTTTACTGAGTATCAAAAGATGGTAAACAAAATTAAAATATGAATTCATGGGATACATTAAAATGAGCAATAAAGTTTGGACTGATTTAATGAAAACACATTTAAATAAAAGAAATAAAAGTAAAATCTGCATCTTCATGTATGAAATTTTAAATGTCTCTAAAAATGATTCCAAACTTTTATCCATTCTCCACATCAGAAGATCTTGAAAGATAAAAGGACACACCAGCAATTTACAAGTGCGCTTGGTCTGGAAAGCCTTGACGATGCTGTTAACACAGGCTTTGAAGTATTTTAATGTGAAGCACATACAGCTATGGTTGGCAAATATTCTAATAAAATCGATTATGTTCATACCAAGGGAAGTGGCTTAGTGATGGATCAAAAGGTCTTTTAAAATATTTTGGTAACTATATCTGCTCTCACAAACTTCAAAATATCATCTGAAAGAAGTCTCTCTTTGTATAACCAAATCTCTTCGTCAAGCATGTCAGTAGACCTATGATATTTTCAGATGTCAAATCAAATAGCTCAGGCAAAACAAAATCAATGCCATCCCAACATCAATTTTCCAAGATTTTTAAAACATTCATTTTCCTTTTTAGGAGAAAAAGTCAAATAACGGAAAAGTATCAGTTACCCTGGATTGAGTAAATTAATGACAATGACTTTTTCTGGGGGAAAAAAAAACAAAAACAAATGTAGCAGTGTCTGGTAACTTGTTGCACTATAATAGAAACATAACAAATGTAAAAAAGGAATTGTGCTAGCCAGATTGCCTAGTCTGTGAAGAAAGAGCTGAAGAGTCACTTTAAGAAACTGTTGGTCAAAAATAGATAATAGCCTTTTAGGAAGAAACTCAATATCTACGATGTGTCTACCCTTTAACTTAGCAATTGCATTCCTGGGAACATACTTGTGCAGGAGGCACTGGTCCTAGTAGTCCACTGTAGGGTTCTCCTGTGAGACTTCCCAAATTCAACCCTGGCTCTGTAATTGACTAGTCAGGGGGGCCTTCAGGACCACCGCTGGTCCATAAAATGCCTTGGTACATATTAGAACAAATTTTTCCCTCTGGATGAAAGCAGCTTAGGGACACAAAGTTTGAAAATCAGAATGTGCTTTTAGGCATTTTAGAATAGATCTCCTCTTCTTTCTACTAAAAAAAAATTTAGCCCAAGTGTTGGTAACAGAAGTTCAAACTGGATGCTGGCCCCAAGTTGCCACTTTGGCAGGTGCCCCAGGGCGAGAAACAATCTACACAATCCAGGCAGAGTGGGCAGGGAGGATGAACTTCACAGGGCTAGTGTGGGGCTCAGATGAGATCATCTACATGAAATGCCTAGTACGGTGTCTGGCAAAGAATAAGTGCTCAAAAAGTGGTAGCTATTATTTTATTGTTATACTCCACAGAAAATTGTGTTAAAAATTATTGTAATATTCATTGCAGTATTGCTCATTAAACTTAAGATTTTGAAATAATCTACATATTTTTCAATGGGGATAGTTTAAACAAAAGCTAGCACAGCCGTGAACTTCTATACACTTTATTTTTTTTCCAATTCTTTGTTGTAATAAAATACACAAAGCACAAAATTCACTACTTAACTCTTGTGAAGTGTGCAGTGAGGTGGTGTTCGGTGAATTCACATTGCTGTGCAACCATCACCTCCACCCATGTCTTCGTCTTGGGAAACTGAAAGTTTACCAATTGTGAAAAGAATGCAATGACTTTATAGGTAATAACATAAAAACATGTCTATAGTGTATTTTTAAAGATTTTATTTATTTTCTTTTTGAGAGAGGGAAAGGGAGGGAGAAGGAGAGGGAGAGAAACATCAGTGTGGGAGAGATACATCGAATGGCTGCCTCTCACACACCTACCCCTGCTAACTGGGGACATGGCCCACTACCCAGGCATGTGCTCTGACTGGGAATCAAACTGATGACCTTTTGGTTCACAGGCCACCGCTCAATCCACTGAGTCACACCAGTCAGGGCAAAAAGATGTCTATAATATATTAATAGAAGGAAAGTTAGGAAGTTGTAGTATAATCTGAATTCATTTTTAATGAAGGAAAGAATGAATTATTTACTAAATAATTATCCTGTCAGTACTGATCATCTAGAAATTGCCTTTCCTTCTATTCAACAGTTAGAAGTATCCCTCTTAGCCCATGTGACACCATATAATAATAATAGTTGCTATCTTATTGTTATGCTTATTAAATGAATTGATATTTGTATAACAATTAGAAATGTTTCAAAGAAAGTTTGGGAAAGACCTTTTCAATATGTACTGTCTAAGATAGACAAAAAGATAATAGCCACTACGTTACCTTAATTTTATAAACTGCTGCTACTGTTATGAAGAATAAAAACAATAACAAAATGAAAGTAATAGCTAATATTTTTGGCCTTATATCTAATTTTTATTCTGTAATTTAAAGCTCCTTTTAATTAAAGTATAGTTGACATACAATATTATATTATTTCAGATATATTTCATAGTGAGAGTTCACATGTATACATCTTACAAAGCGATCCACTAACACAAAATATCCACTAACAGCCTGTCACCGTACAAAGTTATTGTGATACTGACTATATTCCCTACACTGTAACTTTCCATCCCTGTGACTTATTTATATTACCTTTGCACTTCTTAGTCCCCTTCATGTTTTTGCCCATACCCCACCACTCAACCCTCTGGCAATTATCAGTTTTTTCTATATTTATGAGTCTGTTTGTTTTTCATTAGTTTAGTTTTTTAGATTCCACACATGTGAAATGATACAGTATTTGTTTTTCTCTGACTTAACTTTGCTTAGCATAATACCCTTTATCTAAGTTGTCACAGATAGCAAGATTTCATTTTTTTCATGGCTGAGTAATAGCTGAGTGCACACACACACAGCCACTTCTTTATCCATTTATCTATTGGTGAACACCTAGGTTGCTTCCATAGTAATAGTTAATATTTCTTGCACACCCCCTGCAGGGGGGCTTCTATCCTGGGCGCCAGATGTGGGGGGACTCTGCCCACAGAGTCCCATCCCTCCATCATGGATGAAAATAAAACTATCAAGACATGATCTGCTTGGGGAGGAAAGGTGGTCAAACTCTCAGAGGAGAATGACCCAGAGCCCCTTCCTCACTAGGCTTTTATTGGGTTCAAATACACAGGAATACAGGTATGTCAGGCAGCAAGGATCAAACAATGGTTAACATTTCAAAGGAATCTGAGGGCTTAATCTGAGTCAGTGTCTGTCAGCAAAGGGGGTTGCAAAACTTTGGGAGACATACTCATTTCCTCCTCGGACACTTATCATTTAAATGAGTGCACTCTTAGCAAAGCAGGTTTCACAGGACTTTACGAATTATTTCTTATGCCCAATCACCCAGGGAACCATTCTGGCTGGCACAGGGCTGCACAGCTTGCCCTCATAGTTTCAGGCTTTAAGCCAATTAGGCTCAGGAAGCAGAAGACATCTCCCAGATGGAAAGGGGGACTCGGGCTATGTCAGAATAGCCAGGGGGTGAGGTCCATCACCCTCTCTTTGCTGCAGCCCCCTGAGTCCTTCCATGAGGCCTCCCAAGTGGTCGTGTCTGGCTTACGTTGCCCCTCCCATGAGGAGTCTAACCAGTCATTGACTAACCAACCAAGCATTGAGGCCAGAGATGGATGAGGCAGAAGCAGCACTCCTGCCAGGGAGATAAGCTTTGTCTCCTTAGTGGCTCAGGTCCTCTTGACAGAACAGACCCAGATGAAGTGGGTCCCTAGGCTCTTACACAGCCCACCATGGGGTGAGGGTTACAACTCCTGAGACCAGGCTGAACAGTCCACAACAACCCCCTGTGTCAGCCATGGGGCCAATGCTTATCCAGCATTATCTTATGCAATGTTTACAAGGCTCTGGGATAAATGCTAATATCCCCTTTTCATATGTGAAGAAATGAAAGCTCAGGGAAGTTAAGTAGCTTGTTATAATATCACACAATTAATAAGTTTTAGAACCAGGTTATAGAGTCACAAATGTTCTATTTCCAAAGGGTCTTTCTTAATTACCAGTAGGCATCATGAGACCATAACATACTGTATATCAATGCACACACACAATTGTATATGTTTATACATGTTTGTACAGTTATGTGCTATAAAGAAACAAAGAATCAGATCAAGGTACAAGCCACATTTTAGAACTAAATCATTTATAGTTTTTGAATGTGTTCTGAAGATATAAAATGTATACTTCTTATTGTATTAAAATTATTTATTTATGTGAAGTCTGTCCTGGACAGGTATAATTTTTTCATCTATATATACTTCCAGCTTAATGAGTAGTGAGTACATAATAAATTTCACTAAATATTGAAACAGAAATTAGGACTGTAGCAAATCTTGTAGTCTTCATTCTGCTTACATTTCTGGAGACCTTTGTCATCAGGATTTGCCTCTCAAACTGAATTTCCTCTGTCTACAACTTCCTCAGAATCAGTTTCCTTGCATATTTTCTGTACTAGTCATGTGTAAGGTTACCTATCTTCTCTGTTCAGTGATCAAGCCCTGTCTATACATTTCCTAAGAAATCTCTACAAAGCAAATTAAAACCACAATGAGAAACCATCTCACACCTCTCAGAATGGCTACCACCAAAAAATCAACAACAACAACAAAAAAGAAACAAGTGCTAGTGAGAATGTGGAGAAAAGGGAACCCTTTTGCACTGCTGGTGGGAATACAGACTGGTACAGCCACTGTGGAAAACAGTATGGGGATACCTCAAAAAATTAAAAATGGATCTGCCTTTTGACACAGTGTTCCCACTTATGGAAATATATCTGAAGAAACCCAAAACACAAATTCAGAAGAACTATGTCATTGCAGCATTATTTACAATTGCCAAGATATGTAAGCAGCCCAAGTATCCATCAATGGGTGAGTGGATAAAACAACTATGGGACATTTACACAATGGAATTCTACTCAATGGAAAAAGAAAATTTACCCTCTGCAACAGTATGGATGGACCTGGAGAAATTGTGCTAAGAGAAATATGCCAGTCAGAGAAAGACAAATACCATTTGATTTCACTCATAGGTGGAATCTAACGAACAAACTGAACTAACAAGTGAAACAAAGACAGACTCATAGATGGAGAGCAGGATGACAGCTAGTGGTGTGATGGAGGCAGGGTAGGATGTGGAGAGATTTGGCAAAAAGGAAAAAGGATCCATGAACATGGACAACAGTGGAGGGAAGGTGTATAAGGGAACTAAATGGTAATGGAAATAAATACAATAAAGATTAAAATAAAATAAAACAAGGATGTAATATTTTCAATGAAAATAAAAACTGTAACATAGCATTTTTATTTGTCTAACTTCATAAAAATGTGAGTATGTCATACATTTAGTTTCAGGTATATAGGACCTCAAAAGTTTTATAAAAGAAAGATAAATTTTAAAAGGAATCTCAGGAAGTATTTCATTAAAAACAAAAGTCAGTATTCTAGAAAGATATGACAATATATTAGGGAAGTAAGTAAGAGCATAATTTAGTATAATTTAATATTTTCTTTAAAATATGCTCTAAAATGTATATGTATGACAATCTAGAACTAAAATTCTATTGTACAAACCTGAGGTATGAATGGGGCACATTACCAGGTACTTACCTTTTCATGAGGAAGGTATAAATAATAATACCTTTACAAAATTGATATGAAATATTAAACAAAAAGGAAAAAGGATTCATGGGCATGGACAACAGTGTGGTGATTGGGGATGGAGGGAGTATAAGGAAACTAAATGGTAATGGAAAAAATAGAATAGAGGTTAAAAAAAAGTCTACATTTCAACTCACTAATCCACTTTTCCCAAACTAAGATGTTAGTATTAACACTTTACCACTGAATAACTATTTTTTAATATTTTCTTTTAAGATTTTTTATTTATTATTTTTTTAGAGTGTGGAAGGGAGGGAAAAGAAATGAAAAGAAACATCAATGTGTGGTTGCCTCTTGAGTGCCCCCTACCAGGACCCTGACCTGCAACCCAGGCATCTGATCTGACTGGAAATCTAACCAGTGACACTTTGGTTCACAGGCTGGCACTCAATCTAGTGAGGCACACCAGCCAGGGATGAATAACTGTTTTTAATTTAAGAGTTCCCTACCCTTTTAAAATACTACTAGCCAAAATAGAATTTCTTCAGAATAATACATCCACACTGGTAGGAGGGACAGTGTGTGGAACAGTTTGGGCTCACACCCACGTGTGGTGTATAAAAAAAATTCAGGAGGGAGCCCTGGCTGGTGTGGCTCAGTGGATTGAGTGTCGGCCTGAAAACCAAAGGATCACTTGATTGATTTCCAGTCAAGGCAGATGACTGGATTGCAGGCCAGGTCCACAGGCTTGGGGTGCACTAGAGGTAACCACATATCGATGTTTCTCTCCCTCTCTTTCTCCCTTCCTTCCCCTCTCAAATAAATAAATACAGACATACATACATAAGTACATAAATAAAATCTTTTAAAAAATGTAGTGAGGAGTCCCAGTCTCACAACAGGCCCCCAAGCCTAGAGTTCCAGTACCAGGAAGATAAGTTGCCACTTCCAGCTGCAAAAACCAGCAGGGACTGAGTTGGTAGAAGAAACTTCTGGAGCCCCAGGCTCCAGAACCCACACATGCACTAACCTACTCAGACACAGTTCCTCTGGGCTCTGGTGCTGGGTAGATGTCTTGAGGGACACTAGTGAGGTTCAGGGGAAAGCTGATGTGCCTGGCATCAAGGTGAGCAGAAGCCATTGTCCCTTTTCTGGGCCTTCCCCCCACAGAGTTGGCAGACCATCAACCTGGCTTACACTATTAGACCCACCTTCGAGGTCCCCAGAGACTCTGCCTCACCCAACTTATGGGCCCACCCAAGCTGCTTTTCCATGTGAATAGCTGGTCTTGGCTCATACTGCACAACTTCCTAAATCCTCTCAAACAAGCAACAGTTGGTCTCAGTGGGCCCCAGGCTAGCAGCCTAGATTTATAGCTTGGCTTCACCTCAGAATCTCCAAGGCCAGCACAAATAGTATCCATCTCAGATCGCTTTATAGCACATGTGTGGTGGCCCAGGGCAAAACACAGTTGGGGCTGACCTTGGCCTGCACCACTCAGGAAACCTCAGTGCCTGTACACCTAGTGGACTGCTACAGACCATGTCACAGCACCACCACCCTGCACCAGCACAGCTGATCCTCCATAGAGGGTGGAGGTCAGGGGTCATAGATAATCCTTGCAGTTGACTGGCCTGAGTAAATGCCTCCCATTGATCCGCCAACAGCAACCAAGTCTCAACTATAATAGGAGAGTGTACTCAGCCCACATGAAGGACACATTTTGAGTACCCTACTTGGGTGATAAGGAAGGCTGTATCACTGGAACCTACAGGACACCTACTACATTAGCCCACACTACCAAGACATGGAGTCAAAGCAGCTCTGCCTAATACATAGAAATGAACACAGGGGGACTGCTAAAATGAGGAGACAAAGAAACATGGCCCAAATGAAAGAACAGATCAAAACTTCAGAAGAAGAGCTAAATGAAATGGAGATAAGCAATCTATCAGATGCAAAGTTCAAAAGACTGGTTATAAAGATACTCAAGGAACTTAGTGAGGACCTTAACAGCATAAAAAAGAGCCAGTCAGAAACAAAGGATACACTAATTGAAATAAAGAACAACTTACAGGGAAACAATAGTAGAGTGGATGAAGCTGAGAAAAAAAATCAATGATTTGGAACATAAGGAAGAAAAAAACAGCCAATCAGAACAACAAGAAGAAAAAATAATCCAAGAAACAAGGGTAGTGTAAGCAACCTGTGAGACTAAGCAATTCAACATTCACATCATAGGGGTTCCAGAAAGAGAAGAGAAAGAACAAGGTATTGAAAATCTATTTGAAAGTATAATGAAAGAAACCTTCCTTAATTTGGTGAAGGAAATAGACATGCAAGTCCAGGAAGCACAGAGAGTCCCAAACAAGATGGATACAAAGAGGCCCACTCCAAGACACATCATAATTAAAATACCAAAGGTTAAAGATGAAGAGAAAATCTTAAGAGCAGCAAGAGAAAAGAAGTTAGTTATCTGTAGAGGGGTTCTCATAATACTGTCAGCTAATTTCTCAAAAGAAAATTTTCAGGCTAGAATGGCTTGGCAAGAAATATTAAAAGTCATGAAAAGGAGTGACTACGGCCAAGATTGTTCCACCCAGCAAAGCTATAATTTACAATTGAAGGGTGAATAAAGAGCCTCCTAGACAAGAAAAAGAGAAAGGAGTTCATTATCACCAAACCATTATTATATGAAATGTTAAAAGAACTTATGTATGAAAAACAAGATCAAAAGTATGAAAAATAAAATGGCAAAAATGCATATTTATTCACAATTCAATCTTAAAACAAATGAATTAAACAAGAAGAATGGAGACAGAATCATGGATATGGAGAACATTTTGATGGTTGCAAGATGGGTGGGGGATGTTGTGGCATGGATGAAGAGGTGAAAGGATTGAGAAGTACAAATAGGTAACTACAGAATAGCTATGGGGATGTAAAGTACAGTCTAGGAAATGGAGTAGCCAAATAACTTATATGCATGACCTCTGGACATGAACAACCCTGGGGGCATTGCCTGAGGGAGTGGGGAGTACTGGGTGGAAGGGAGCAAATGGGGGAAAATCAGGACAAGTATAACAGCATAATCAATAAAATATAATTTTTGAAAAAGAAAGGCTGATTCACATACTGGAAAACTTTAGATTGCATAAATGCAGAATAAGGTCTAGTGAATCCATGTGGATATGAACCAGTTGAAACATTTTACATACTGAAGAAAAGGACCAATGAAGCACCAAGGAAACTATTTTCAAGACATATATGTCTTATCTTCAGAAAGAGAATGGGTTGGCATAATTCAAGATTTTGACATAAGCCATTAACCTCAAAAGAGGTGATGCCCTCACTCATCAAATGGTTCCTTGGACTTGCATCCACTACCCAAAAACCATTTATGTTGTAAGTTGTTAGCCTTATTATTTGACTTAATGTTTTCAAATACTCAGAGGACATTGGAAAGAGTATTGAATGTCAATTCTGAAAGGGGGAAATCCTTTTCATCAATTAACTGATTTTGTCCATGAAAACTATATAGAGCACCCTCCCACTATGTGTATGGTGCTGTGTGTCATCCTACTTACTCCAAATTTATTGCCAGCAAAAATCATTGGGCCTGAGCTAAGGACCTCAGACCTTGAGAGGTACTGAGAATTAGACCCCGATACAGCCTGCTTCCTTGTGCTTGACTGTGTGTGTTGATATGATTCCATGCAATAAACCTGCAGAAGGATTAGGCAGCGTCCAGTCTAAAATCTGCCATGCCTTGACAGACCTTCTTCTCTTGCCTTCCCCACATTTTCTTGATGGGTCTGGTGCCAGAGAGGCACACCTAGTAGTTTTCTCCTTTTCATATGGTTATATCTTCAATTTTTTTTATCTATAGTCTATTGTTCCTCTGAACTTCACTATCATCTAACAACTGCCCATTTATCCTTACGTTTTGGATATCTAACATCAAAATAAATGTGTCTGAAATTCAACACCCCACAAACTGCACCATCCCCATGTGTTTTTTTATCTCAGTAAATGCCACAAACCTAGGTGGCATTTGTGATTTCCAACTTCTCTTGCATTTCCTATTTAATCTGCCATCAAATCATGTACAGTCTATCTTCATGTAGTGTTGAACTCCTTCCAGTTCTCCACTACACATAGTGCATGCCACCACCATGTGTCTTCTGCATCACAGGAAAATCATCTTGGGCAGATGAAACAGTGAGCTCAAAGTTCCCCCCAAAATGTGCCTGTGGCTTCAAGGAGCACTAAATGGGAGTAAAGAAAATCAATATTTTTTTAAAAGGGGGTCAGAGTGATGGGCGAGGGGTGCTGCAGATCATGAAAGTCCTGTAGTTGTTTTTAGAACTTTGACTTTTATTCTACATGGAATGGGAAATCATTGGGAAGTTTCAAGCAAATAAGTGACAGCTGCTTACTTGCATTCTAACAGAATTGTTTAGGCAGCTATGTTGAGAATTAGACAAAGTAGAAGCAAGGACAGCAGGTAAGTTCTTGTATCATCTAGACACAAGGGGAAGATAGTTTTGATGGAAGCACTGGAATTGAGAACTGGTCAGATTGTGAAAGCAGAGTCAAACAAATATGGTGATGGGTCACATGTCTCATTTGAGGGGAAAAATGGGTCAAGCATTGCATCAAAGTTGTTGGCCTGACAGCTAAAGAAATGCTGTTTCATTACTTTAAATGAAGGAAGACTGA
The DNA here is from genome assembly GCA_039655065.1 of Glossophaga mutica. Classification (NCBI taxonomy): domain Eukaryota; kingdom Metazoa; phylum Chordata; class Mammalia; order Chiroptera; family Phyllostomidae; genus Glossophaga; species Glossophaga mutica. Next base: position 86,396,129 of record CM077304.1, read on the forward strand.
AGGACAAGTAGGAGTGAACAACAGTAATATCATTAGGTCAGTTTGAGTTATTAAATTTGAGATGCCTTTTTGACATCCATGTGGAGATCCCAAATCAGCCATTAGATACACAAATTTCAAGCTGAGGAGTAAAGTCTGTGCTGGAGAAATAACTGCTCAAGGTCTAAATGGGAAAGTCATCAGAGAAGGTAACTCACAAGGAGGTGACTATAGGTTGGGAAGAAAAGAGGTCCATGGCCTGATTCCAGGCACGTTGTTGTTGTGAGAACAGGAAGATAAGAAATCACTAAAAGAGATTTGAGAAAGAGGGTCTATAGAGGCAGGAAAATATGGCAAATACGTTTCCTGGCAGAGAATCACCACTTTGTCAAATGATAAGTGAGGTGAACCTGAGCTGTGACCGTTGAATCCAGCAATATAGAGGTTGTCTCTTGTATAAGAAATGTTATTTATTAATATTAATCTACACATTAGTATAAAATGAATCTCAAAATACTGTAGCAAGAGAAATGTAATTATTCACTTAATTTTTATTATGTCTACTGCTGCCTCAAATTCCTTTATATTGGACTCTGAACATAGAGGTTGGTAGATTAACACAGGCATGTGACAATTTCATACAAATCATCATCTTTAAAATAAACTAATATTTGTAGAACATTTCATGTGTATAGTGACTTGCAAGAACTTTATTGAATGTGTAACATTCACCATGTGGAGATAGTAAATATTAATTTATTGATATAAATGTCATTCTACAGATGTGAAGCAAGAGGCTCTAAGGAGGCAGTGGCCAGTTTCACTTTGTGTGCATTGGAAATGCTATCTAGATCCTGTCATTTGGCTTTCAAAGCCCATTTTATTCCTCTTATTTCATGCTGCTTCTGGCATAATGATGAGTCCCTTGACTCAAAAGAAGTTGAATGTGTATGTGTATGTATGAATATATGTGTGTAAATTTGTGTGTGTATGTGTGTGTGTGCGTGCAAGTGTGCACACTCACATATAGTTGTTGTCATCATATCTCTGTTTTTTATTATTGATCTACTGACGTTCTCTTAATCACTTTCCCTATGACCATCAGCAAGTGCGCATCTTGGAAAAAGAGAGGGATGGCTATCTCTGTTTTAGCAGATAGAGCAAGTGCTTTGGAACTAGAGGTTAAAATTCCAGCTGTATGACCCTAGTCTAGTCCTTTATCATTTCTGGCTTCAGTTTTTTATCTGTATAATGCAGATTGTCATGTCTAGTTAACATATTTTAAGTACTCCAGACATTATGTAAATTTACCCACTTAAACTTTTAAAGGCTAGGCTGGTTATAGTCAGTATGTTTTTCTATACCACCCTTCTCAGTATTGATCACACTCCATCATAACCATGAGCCTCTGCATGAGCGTTTTGAAGACAAGGACTTTGCCATTTTTCTAAGAATATGGTAAAATGATGGTTAGATAATGAAAGAATGAAGCCCATGGCATATATTAAATGTATGATAAATGATAATATTATTAATACCATTATTAAATTATCTAGATTCATGAAAAATCAAACCCATAATTTTAGTCCCAATGACAAGGAAGATGATTAAAAGAACTACATTGTCATACCAAGCATTCTGTATCCAGTTTGGACTATTTATCTACCATATGGCTTTGTTAACAAACTATTTCTCAAGAATAATTGAACACCGCTGCTAGAACAAATACATTTTAAACTAATCCTACAGAATGTGAAACTCTAATTAAAGGTATTAAACTTTAGCTAGACATTGATTCACTTAGCCTTAATGTCTTCCAAGCTTCTGGGGCCACTTTTTTTTAATGTGTGATAAACATATATCACCTAACCTGAAAGTAGAGCTGAGTATACTTTGACTGCTAGCCAAATGCTTCTTAAGAGAATTAAAAAAATAAGTGAGTGAATAAATGTGACAGTGATAATTATCAGCAGAGTTCAAAATTTAAAAAGTACAAATATTTTTCTAGGTTATCAAATTCCAGAAGAATGACATCCCTGCTTCTTTTCTAGAAAGAACATATTTTTTAGGCTGCACAGGCATGCTGTGAAATGTTTGTTTCTTATTAATTTCATTTTTAGACCCAGTTTTCATACAGCTGCATATTATGAGTTTACAGAACAGGATGTACTTTTCCATTCTTATTTTATGGCCGAGTACTATGGCATGCACTGTTATGAAAACAATTGTAAACTGTGCTTTATTATACTATATTGTGCAATTTATATTCAGAAGATACTATCATCACCAGCAAACAGACAAAGTTAATAAAAAACAGAGTGTTCCTGTTGTCCTAATAGTTATTAAAATAAACTCTTCCCAAAAGACATCTACAGTGTCTTTTCAAAGATATTCTGCATACTTTGACAGATCAATTGGGGCCTCTGGATATGAATAGCAACATCATAGATCTTAGAAAAACACTGTACCAGGCTGGAGGGAGCCTTTGTAACCATCCAGGATGACTCCTTCATTTTACAAGTGAGACAGAGGGTGAGGAAGAATAATTGATGCAACCTGATTTATATCTAAACTGTGGCTAGAATGAAGGTCCCCTGACATCCAATCAAGGATTCCTTTCACTTTTATTGTCATTAAAAACAGTAGTATGGTAGCGCACATAAGCATTGCTAGATATATCATATCATCCCTAAAACAGTTCCAAAAGGCAAACAGAAAAGATCTAATTTTCACCATTTCTCAGAGAAGAAACCACAGTCATAAGGGAAGAAATAACTTAGTTACTATCTATGGTTATCCTGGTAAATCATCTGTTTGTGTATTTTTGTCTGTCCCCTGGTAGACTGTAAATTCTATAAGAAAAGTAAGCATGCTCATTTGGGATATTTCTGAATCCCCTTTGTTCAGAATGTGTCTAACACATAGAATTTACTCAATAAGCCCTGACTGGTGTGGCTCAGTCCTGCAAGCAGAAAGGTCGCCAGTTTGATTCCTGACCAGGTCCCCCATTGGGAGTGTGAAAGAAGCGGGTGGTTGATGTTTCTCTCACAAATCAATGTTTCTCTCCCTTTGTTTCTCCCTACCTTCACTTCCCTCTAAAAATAAATGAATGGAATCTTTAAAATAGAATTTATTCAATAAATATGTGTTAAATAAATGAATCTAAGTTTACTAGATATGATAGGGGTTTTGAAAACTTGTTAAAACTTAGGACTCATCTCTAAGGCATAAAGTCAAGAACTACACACACACACACACACACACACACACACACACACACCCTGCATAAAGCAGAATATGCTAAATGTCACACAAATGCCATAAATAACTTATAATTACAATAGTCACTTTGACTCTTGCATCAAGAAGTGTATGGAAATTGCTAAGTAGCTATGAAGCTTAAGTCAAGTTACACAGTAAGAAAAATGTAGAGGATACATCAGAATTTTGTGACAACCTGCAGCTATGTTGGCCAATACTGGGTGCTGGGAGGTCAGAAGAATGAGCACAGCTGATGTAAGGAAGCTGAGCATGTCTAGAGTCTGTTGGGTGAATAGAAGTCATGGTAAATGATGAGAGTATTTGGAAAGCTAACCAGATGTAGCCTGAGAATGGTTAAAAGGTGTTTGATAAATAAAACCAGTTTTTTTCAGAGATGGTTTTAATTAATGACTAGATCAACTCCAGAATTATTTTTTTATTTGGTGGAAAGGAGTAATGAATTTCAAAAAGAGCAGGAACTAGAGCTGGTGAAACTGAATTTTTTAAACTGGCAACCAGAGTACAAAATGGGAGAGCTACAGGCTAGCACAAGTACTCAACAAAAATGTAAGAGTTTTGGTGATAATAATAATACCTAGCATTTTTAGTACTTCACAAAGGCCCAAATAGTTGCTAAGCAGTTACATGTTTTTGTTAGAAGAACTCTATGATATTGTTAATATATTAAACTATTTTATTATTTTAATATATGCACATATTAATTTATATAATGGTATATAATATAATAATTATATAATTAACATGTTAAATATACTAAAATATACTCAATATTATTATTTTCATTTTATATATGGGGAAACCAAAGTACGGAGAAGTTCAATAGTTTGCCACAACACCCAGCATAGCTGGGACATGGTGCAAACTGCCCTGGTGAAGTGGTTAAGCGCACAGGCTCTGAGGTGAGCTCAGGCAGGCCTCACACTGTCCTGTCAGGGACCAGCATGTGGGAAACAGCCTTCACGTGCCCAAAGCAAACCTCTTCTGAAAACAAGACAGGTGTAGTCTAGTGTATCAAAAAATTCCTCCCCATATGAACCAGCAGAGTTGTTTAGTGGTTGCTATTCTTTACTCGTAAATCAATAAAAGAACAAAGCAAAGAGAATATAACCAGAGTCTTTGAAATTAAAAACAATCTAACAATAGCCAGAAGGGAGGGGGGAGGGCACAGTGGGGAGAAGAGTTTTCAGGAATTACTATAAAGGACACATGGACAAAACCAAGGGGGATGGTGGAAGCAAGGGAGGGAGGTGGGTTTGGAGGTGGTGGGGGGAGAAAATACACACAACTGTGATTGAACAAGAATAAAATAATTTAAATTAAAAATTTTTCAAATAAAAATACTGGCTAGAGGCTATCCTTTATGCAGATTTCTTGAGTAAAAAGTTTCTGTGTCCCACCCAGGGGTGGAGTATGGTAAGAGCAGCATTGAGGGACTGGTGAGCAACACCTGTGCTTCACCCCAGCAGTCTGACCACAGCTGACCAAGCCTTGGGCCTGGCCCTGTTTGTTTCAACCTTGTTGTTTGGACAAAGGGTTGAAATTGAATGTCTTTGTACAATTGAATCTCTGATATAGGTGAACACTATTCTATCATTAATTAATTAATTTATTCATTCTTTCACTCAGTTTTCCATGTCCTTACAGTTAGGGAAGAGTAAGAGAAGAGTACTCATTCATTGCTGATTAAGAACATTAATACATTCACGTTCTGTGCCCATTCAGTTAATTAAAATCATTCATTCATTATTGATTAAGAACATTTATTCACTTTGGTTAAGAGTATTTATCACTGAGCATTCTATATCTATCAGCTGGTTAAAAGCATAGGCTTTACTATTATACAGTTTCTAATTTTGTCTACATTATTTCCTAATTATCTTACCTTGAACAAATTTCCTTCTGCCTATCTCTAAAACTCATTGTCTCACTGTAAAACTGGGGAAAATAATACTTTTTTATAAGGTTGTTTAACAGCTAAAGTAGATGAAGCAAGTAAATTCTTAACACTATCTAGCCCTATTTAGTGCTCAATAAAATATAGCTATGAATATTAATTATTATCTACTTTTGCAATAATAGTAATGACAGTAAAGCCACTTCATTACATACATTAAATAAAAGGCAAATTGTGACTCAGTCCCTGGCTATAATGAAACTGTGGTATAGTGCTGTTAGAATCCTAGTGGTTTACAAGGCTGGAAAAAAAATTGGATGAGAGATTACCTAAGTAGAGACCTTAAATACTAAGCCAGCTTGAAAGTATTTGACAACAACATACAAAATTACAGATAAAAAGAAATAAAATATTTTGACATATAAAGAGATAAACATAATATCAGGACATTTGAAATATTAATAATTTTTGAGATTTTTTGATAACATGGAAGTGGTGAAAATACAAAATATACTTTACATGACATATCATAACTCACTTGATTATGAAAGAATACATTCTGCATTAAGAAGAAGTCATGTGCACTTCATGTCCACTGGTGTGCAATGTCATTTAAGACATTCCATCATTCTCTGCCTGAGCACTCTTCTGTAATCTGATGAGGTGTCCAGGGAAGAGACAATGATAGCCAAGGCATTAAAATACAATCAAGATATGCAAATTCATATCTCAATGTGATTTGCTGGGAAAAGAAATTAATCTGGGCATGGTCAAATAAACAATGTGTAATATGGATAATTAATCACCAAATTAGCAGCTGCAGTCCCTTGAGAAAATTATGCAAATAGAAAAGGCCCCATCCACTGACACAATTAGACCATTTAATGGCAAATTCTCAACAATATAACCCTGGGGAACATCGCAGAACAAATAACCCAATCAACCTCAGTGTCCCAGACTCCACTGGAATTTATTTGGAAGGACCCCATCATATTTTGCTAGAAGATATTCTAAGATTCCACACTATGTATGGATGACTCATTATGTGGTTCCCTCAAAGTTTAGTTTTCCTATCTCAACCAAATATCTTATTAATGAAAGCTGGAGCCATACAAATAATAAGCCTTCATGATAAGGCTTCATGATAAGGAAAGGTCAGTTATATATTTCCTGTCAGTAACAACAGAATCAAGGGAATGTTGATGCACCATGTGCACTCTATGGCCTTATGTCAGCCATCGTATCAGCAGAAAAAAACCACTACCCTTTTCTGATAATATTTTTTTGTCTTCAACGATGTTAGAGAGGGTGATCCAATGCCTGACCCTAAAGCGTGTAGCAAGTAATCCTACCTTCATTCCCTCTACTCCACCTACACAAAAGTTGGTGACAAAGTAACTCCTACAGAACCCTTTGAGAATGAGCCTAAGAAAGCCCCTCAGACTCTACTGCTACATCCACTCCAGAATATGTCTCTACCTCTAGAGAGATACCAAAGCTTTCAAGATAGAAATAAAAGATGCTTCACCCCCAGAAAGGTTGATTAAGCATTTTGTTATTATAATTGTGCTGCTGAAAAGACTAGTTACAGATAAGAAATTATGTTATGGTTGCTGATGGTGTACCTATCATTTATAGATACCATGTATATTGCTTGGCAATATGATTAGGGCTGCCACTTATCTCATTTACTACTCCAACCACCCTAACATGCCCAAGGTCAAAAATCTAAGAATTAGCAAACTGGGGCTAAAAATCTAGGTCTCCTGACTCTTTAGAGGGCATCCTAAATGCCTTGCTAACTGCTATGTCAAATGATACAGACAAGATCCTGTAGTCAGGGAATAGCTAAATCGGGAACAAAATGCAGCTGTACTGTACACTCTACTCAGCTTCTCCACATACAGAAAACCATACATGATGTGACAGCAGACGTGGTTTATGCTGCTAATGTCCAGTTCCTCGGGATTCCTGGAGGACAGTGCCTTAGCTCCAAGTATTTTATTAATGCCCTCCCTAGTCCAACATTCTCTACTTGGCTGAGAATCTGCCTAGATAAGTCAACTCCCCAAGGCCACAGCTGAGTGACCGTTGATCCAGCACTCTGCCAGTGCCTGTTGCCATCTTGGTATTAAATTGCATGTGATCCAGCAGCACCTGTGACTCTCTGCAAATTCCTTCCCTAAGTCATGATTATTACTCTTTTCCTAATTTTTATCTTTTAGTGTTCTGGGACTCAGTTCTAGCTCAAACATTGATTTGACAAGTCAATCTGGTGACCAAGTTCTTTCTTTCAAAGTCCAGAAATTATCTATAGATGGACAATATTGTCTATTTTGATCCCCTACCTTTATACCAATATGATTCAATTACTTTCACACTCCCAATTCGTAGATTCCTAACATTTTTCCAAGACCCAGGATTCTTCTGCCTATCTGAACCATTCTTGTCTTATCACTAGATCACTCTGGTTGCTGCTTTATTGCACACACATGATTGTACTCTAGGCTTTTGGATCTCATCAACGCATCTGATTTCTCTAATTTTTGAATCTCAATTCTTACTCAAAAGCTCATTACTAGCTGTGTAACCCTGGACTAGCACTGTTTGAAACACACTAGATTAAATGCTGTCTAATCATATATAAACTGCTAAAATATTAGTTATTTAAACTCTTTGTCTCTTGATTTTATGATTGATAAATTAGGATAATATCTGTGCCACCTTCCTTTAGAGTTGCTATGACTGTAATATGAGCTGATATACACAGAGTGGAGAAAAGGTAAGTTTACAGTTGTTCATATGGAAAATAATACAATATTTAATAAATAATAATACAAGAATAAGCTCTATATTTTGCGTACTCACACCTATAAACTTACTTTTGCCACACCCTATGTAAATGTTCTTTGTAAACTGTATTTTATAACAAGGATATGTTTTGTGACCTCTAAACTTGGTCTCACATCGTCCCTATATAATAACATAAATCTGCAAGAAACACCTGGCTATGCAAAGTTGCATTACTCAGATGTTTCTTTCACATTTTCCTAAGCTTCATACCTTTGAATGTTCTGTACACTAAGATTTAAAGCTCCTGTGCTCTGTGACATTTCTTTGATCTAAGAGAAGAAAATAACACAAGAAATCCTATCTAAGAGTCAGAAACATCAAAGCAGATAAATACAGTATGAGATGAAATGTTCATACAACAAACATGTCAACTAAAAATTTGTGTTCTCACAAAACAGTGATAGCAGCAACATCTGTTTCAGAACAAAGCTTAAAGATAAGACTGTGAGTCCAGACAAAACAAACTAAGCAGGAAAACTGAAAAAAAACTGAATTAGGGATTTGATTGCATCTAATCTCAAATTAATTTTAAATATTGTTTTGCATTAGACTTTATACATACAGACATTCATGCCAACACATAGACACATTTCCATACCCTGTACATCCTCCCATATGCAAAGTAAATCTTTAAAACAAATATATAACCCTGAGTTTGCTTATTTAAAATATGAAATGATTAAGAACCAGGCAGCTTACTTAATACCACCCACTGGACACATTCTGTTGGAATAAGCGGTGATGGAGAAAACCTCATTCTGTGTATTAATTGGATCAAGACAGGTGCCCTTGATTCTAGGAAAACTTTGTAGAAAAAATGTTAAGCCAGAGATAGTCTGCTGTTTTAGTCATATGATGACAAACAAAAATTTAATTTTCTCATTAGTTTACTAAAGCTATTAATTTTAACATTATGTAAAGAGTGATGATCTGAATGTTAACTGTTGTGGTCAAACTACTGGGGAATAGAAGAATAAAGAAAGACCTAAGAAACCACACAAGTGATTGATAGCAAAACCTTCCCCTTAATTTTTGTTACTTTAGCAGCAGTATTTTTGTCAACATGCCTCTTAATTTTTCTCTTTTCTTCTGGGGTTTCCACTCATACCCTCTCAGCCATGGCTGTTCAGTAAACTTGATGATGATGATGATGATGATGATGATGACCATGGTGGAAGGAGATAAACAAAAAATCTTAAAATATACCTAGTATTTGGCTTAGTCTTGAACAGAGCACAAAACTTATAAAAGGAAGAGTCTTAGAGGATAGAAATGCACCTGTTTTCTACAAAATTCTACAATCTTATTTCTGTGTGATAGCTATTTTAGATAAGAATAAAACATAGGAGAGAGAGAGATGGCGGCACAGTAGGAGGAAGCAGATTCCACTTCCTCCTCACAAATGGGAGAAAAACCAAGCCGATCTACAGAGGAACAGAGCAAACAGCCAACAGTACTACAGCATATATGAAAATAAGATATCAAAAATTGTAGTGGACATTGAAAAACCAGACAGTAAGGAGAATTCTTCAGGACAATAAGAGCCCAGGGATCAGCGCGAAGACCAGGGCTGCTGAAGCCTCGGCCTGGCACTTGCCAGGTCTACCGCAGGGCTCTAGGGAGAGAGCCAGGTCAACCGCTAGCTCCCTGGCCAAACAAGGGTTGAACAACAATGGAACAGACCTGGTTACTTGAAGCCGAAGAGAGAGAAGTTAAGGTCTTAGTGGCAAACACTCAGGGACTGTGAGCACCCACACATAGCCCTGGGTGGAGTGTATGCTGGAACCCATGCGACCAGAGGCACCCGCAATCAGAGAAGGGGGCTTTGCGGAAGGCCCATAGCCCACGCTGGGAACCTGGGAAGTTCAAGTGATCTGTGGGAGAACCAGAGCCCATGCATGTGAACCCAGGGAGTGCACGCGACCCCTGGGAAACCCAGAGCTCATGTCCATAAACTTAGGGTGAGCACACACACCAGAGGAAACCCAGAACCCACACCCATAAACCTGAGCAGTGAGCACGCTCTGTAGGAAACCTGGAACCCACACCATAAACCAGAGACGGAATAGGAGACCCTGAGCTCACACCCGTAAACTCGGAGAAAGTGCATACTCCGCAGCAGGCCCAGAACCCATGCCCAGAGGCCCTGCATGAAGAGGCAATGGGCTAGCTCTGGGGAGAGTGCTCAGCTAGTCCTGGGGAGAGAAGCCCAAAGGTGACTGAGTGCTGAACATGGAGAAAAGCAATACCATTGCTCATTGGCCCATTGCAGCCAGCAAGACCAGAAAAACCGGCTCGGAAAGTTTGAAACCAGCAAGAGGTTGTGTGTGTGTGTGTGTGTGTGTGTGTGTGTGTGTGTGTGTGTGTGTGTTGTTTTTAATTATATTTTTATTATTTTATCCCTCAATTCCCTTTGCTTCTCTTTACTTCTTTCTTATTTTATTCCTTCTTCCTTCCTTTCCAATTTTATTTCTTCTTCCTTCCTCTTTTTTTCTTTTCATTCTTTTTTCATTTTCTTTTCTCTTTTTAAATACCCATGAGTGAGACCAAAAAAAAAAAAAAAAACTAGAACTGTGAAAAAACCAGAGTTGGACCCAAACAGGGGGCATCCCAACAGCTGAGACAATGGAAGCTGTGAACACTGGGAAACCCAAAGGAGACTGCACCACTGAATCGCACAGATATTCTACCACAGAAGTTCACACCATAAACCCAGGGAGCCAGAACAGATCAATTTAAGAAGCTGAGGCTAACAAGAAGAGTCTCACAAACAATGAGAAGACAAAGAAACAATCCCCAAATGAAAGGAAAGGAGGAAGCCCCAGAAAGAATGCTAAATGAAATAGATGAAACTCAACTATCAGATAGTGAGTTCAAAGCAATGGTTGTCAGGAAGCTCCATGAGCTCTCAATGCAATACTAGAAACTACAGGAAAACTATGGTGACCTCACTGCAAACTATCTCAACATGAAAAAAGAAATAGAAACTATCAACAAGGGCCAAGAGGAAATGAAGAATACGATTTCTGAACTGAAGAACACAGTAGAAGGAATGAAAAGCAGAATCAATGAAGCAGAAGATCGGATCAGCGAGGTGGAAGACAGGGTAGGAGAAAACACCTAGAAAGAGCAAGACAAGGAAAAGAGTCTCAGAAAGAATGAAGAGGGATTAAGAGAAATGCAGGACAATATGAAATGTAATAATATCCGCATAATAGGGATACCAGAAGGAGAAGAAGAAGAGCAAGGGATAGAAAACCTATTTGAAAAAGTAATGATGGAAAACTTCCCTAATTTGATGAGAGAAAAGGTCACACAAACCCAGGAAACACAGAGAGTCCCAATCAAGAGTAACCCAAAGAGGCCCACTTCAAGACAAATCATCATTAAAATGGCAAAATTCCAAAACAAAGAGAATCTTAAAGGCAGCAAGGGAGAAAAAGGGAGTAACATACAAGGGAGCCCTGATAAGTAAAGCAGCTGACTTCCCAATGGAACTACTCCAAGCCAGAAGAGAATGGCAAGAAATATTCCAAGTAATGCAAACCAGAGGCCTGCAATGAAGGCTACTTTACCCAGCAAGGCTTTCAATCAAAATAGAAGGCCAAATAAGGAGCTTCCCAGATGAAAGAAGTCTGAAAGAATATACTTCCATCAAACCAGCTCTGCAAGAGATGCTAAAGGGACTGCTTTAAGGAAAGGAAGGAAAAGGGGGGGGGGGACAGGTACAAAAATGGTAATGAATAAGTACCTATCAATAATAATCTTAGGCATAAATGGATTAAACGCTCCAATCAAAAGACATAGAATAGCTGAATGGATAAGAAAGCATGACCCACACATATGCTGCCTTCCAAGAGACCCACCACAGGACAAAAGACCTACATAGACTCAAAGTGAAGGGCTGGGCAAAATATTTTCCAAGCAAATGGACAGGAAAAAAAGCCAGGGTAGTTATACTCATATCAGACAAAATGGACTTCAAAAAAAGGGATGATAAAGAGGAACCCAGAATATCACTTCATAATACTCAATGGCAGAATCCACCAAGAAGAGATAAACATTGTAAATATATATGCACCCAACATAGGAGCACCCAAATACATAAAGAAAATCTTGGAGGACTTCAAGAAAGATATTGACAGCAACACAATTAAAGTAGGGGATTTTAACACCCCACTGTCAAAAATGGACAGATCTTTCAAACAAAATATCAACAAAGATATTGTGGCACTGAACAATACTCTAAATGAAATGGACTTAACTAATATATATGTGTGTGTGTGTGTGTGTGTATTCATAGATAGATATATAGATATGTGTGTGTGTGTATATATATATATATATATATATATATATATATATAGAGAGAGAGAGAGAGAGAGAGAGAGAGAGAGAGAGAGAGAGGCCTTCATCCCAAAGAAGCTAAATACACATTCTTTTCAAATGCACATGGAACATTTTCAAAGATAGACCACATGATAGGACACAAAACAAGCCTCAACAAATTCAAGAAAATTGAAATCATACCAAGCATTTTCTCTGACCACAAGGGACTGAAACTAGAAACCGACTTCATGGGGAAAATCTCAAAACCATCAAAATCATGGAGATTGAATAGCATGCTATTAAACAAGAAATGGGTCAAGAATGAAATTAGGGAGGAGATCAAAAAGTTCCTGGAAACAAATGAAAATGAATTCACAATGACCTAAAACTTATGAGACATAGCAAAGGCAGTCCTGAGAGGGAACTTCATAGCTATACAGGCCTACCTAAAAAAGATAGAAACATTTCATACAAACAACTTAACCCTACACCTAGGAGAACTCAAGGAACAACAACAAAGACTGCCCAGAGCAAGTAGAAGGAAGGAAATAACCAAGATCAGAGCAGAAGCAAATGACATAGAGACTAAAAGCATAATTCTAAAGATCAGTGAATCCAGAAGCTGGTTCTTTGAAAAGATAAACAAAATTGACAAGCCTTTAAGAGGGCTCATCAGGAAAAAAAGAGAGAAGACTCAAATAAACACATTCAGAAATGAGAGGAAAGATTACAACTGACACCACAGAAATACAAAGGATTGTAAGAAATTACTATGAAGAACTGTATGCCAAGAAATTTGAAAACATAGGTGAAATGGACAAGTTTCTAGAAAAATATAATATTCCAAAACTCAATGAAGAAGAAGCAGAAAGCCTGAACAGACCAATAACAGCAGATGAAATTGAAGCAGTAATCAAAAATCTCCTGACACAGAAAGCCTGGGACCGGATGATTTCACAGGAGAATTCTACAGAGCATTTCAGGAAGAGCTAACCCCTATCCTTCACAGACTATTCCAAACAATCCAGAATGATGGAAGACTCCCAAACTCTTTTTATGAAGCCATCATCATCCTAAAACCAAACCAGATAAAGACACAACAAAGAAAGAAAACTTCAGGCCAATATCGCTGATGAACATAGATATTAAAATCCTCAACAAAATGTTGGCAAATCGCATTCAACAATACATTAAAAAGATCATACACCATGACCAAGTGGGATTCATCCCAGGGATGCAAGGATGGTTCAATATTCACAAATCAGTAAATGTAATACATCACATAAACAAAAGCAAAGACAAAAATCACATGATCATATCAATAGATGGAGAAAAAGCATTTGATAAGGTACAGCACCCATTTATGATAAAAACACTCAGCAAAGTGGGGACTTCCGGCCAAGATGGAGGCGTAGGCGGACACACTGTGCCTCTTCTCACAACCAAAATTAAGGACAACAAATATTTAGAAACAAGAAAACAACCAGAACTTATAGAAAATTGAACTGTACAGAAGCCCAACAACCATTCATCCAGACCGGTAAGAGGGGCGGAGTCTCGGTAGGAAAAAGTGGAGGTGCGGACCCAGGAACACAAGTAGCAGCGGCTCGCAGTTCCCAGGTGCACGGGTGGTGGCTGGCGGTCCTGGGGCGCACAGGCGGCAGCTGGCAGACCCCGGGCACAGGGGGGCAACTGTGCAGACCCAGTGAGGACGCACAAGGCGGCTGCCTGACCAGGGGTTCCACATTCGCGCGTGCAGATGGTCCAGACAGAGGGGAAGTGGCAGAAGGGACTGGATCCAGGAGAGAGCAGAGCAGGTGCCATTGTTCCCTCTCAGACCCCGCCCCCACATACAGCGTCACAACCCAGCGACTGGGCTGCCCCACACTGGGGAGCGCCTGAGGCTCCACCCCTCTCTACGTAACAGCACGCGCGTGCGCAGATAATCCAGGTGAAGGGGAAGAAGCGTAAGGGACCGGAGTCCAGAAGAGAGTGGAACAGGTGCCATTCTTCCCTCTTGGACCCCGCCCCCACCTAAAGCGTCACAACCCAGCGACTGGGCTGCCCCGCCCTGAGGAACACCTAAGACTCCACCCCTCCTACGTAATAGCTGCGACCAGACTAAAACCAAAACAAAACAAAACCAAAAAACCCACCAAAAATCGCTCAAACCGGAGAAAAAATGAAAACCCCAGAGTCAATTCCTCTAAGCAACGAAGAGATAGCCAACCTATCAGATACACAGTTCAAAGCACTGGTCATCAAAATGCTCACAGAATTGGTTGATTTTGCTCATAAATTAGATGAGAAAATGCAAGCTACAATACGTGAAATGAAGGAAGACGCATGGGGAACCAATAGAGATGGAAGGAAAACTGGGACTCAAATCAATGGAGTGGACCAGAAGGAAGAAATTAACAACCAAACAGAAAACGAGGAAGAAACGAGAATTCAAAAAAATGAGGAGAGGCTTAGGAACCTCCGGGACATCGTTAAACGTCCCAACATCCGAATTATAGGGGTCCCAGAAGGGGAAGAAGAGCAACAAGTAGAAAACTTATTTGAACAAATAATAAAGGAGAACTTCCCCAGTCTGGCAAAGGAAATAGACTACCAGGACGTCCAGGAAGCTCAGAGAGTCCCAAAGAAGTTGGGCCCAAGGAGGAACACACCAAGGCACATCGTAATTACATTAGCCAAGATTCAAATGAAGCAGAGAATTCTAGAAGCAGCAAGGGATAAGGGGACAGTCACCTACAAAGGAGTTCCCATCAGACTGTCAGCTGATTTCTCAAAAGAGACCTTCCAGGCAAGAAGGGGCTGGAAAGAAATATTTGAAATCTTGAAAAGCAGGGACCTACATCCAAAATTGCTCTTTCCAGCAAAGCTGTCATTTAGAATGGAAGGACAGATAAAGCGCTTCTCAGATAAGGTCAAGTTCAAGGAGTTCATCATCACCAAGCTCTTATTATATGAAATGTTAAAGGGACTTATCTAAGAAAAAGAAGATCAAAACTATGACAGTGAAAAGACAGCAAACTCACAGCTATTAAGAACCACACCTAAAACAAAAGCAAACTAAGCAAGCAGCTAGAACAGGAACAGAACCACAGAAATGGAGATCATATGGAGGGTTAGCAACAGGGGCATGGGAGGAGTGGGGGGGGGAAGGTACAGAGAATGAGTAGCATAGATAGTGGGTAGAAAATAGACAGGGGCAGGGTAAGAATAGTATGGGAAATGTAGAAGCTAAAGAACTTATGACACAAGGACATGAACTAAAGCGGGGAATGTGGGTGGGAGAGGGTGTGCAGGGTGGGGGGGAATGATGGGGGAGAAACGGGACAACTGTAATAGCATAATCAATAAAATATATTTTAAAAAAAGAGCTTTGAGAAATGGATATAACGAGTTGTATTTATGAATGAGAATGACAAGCAAGTCAGAAATGGATGTAAATTCACTAATGCTACAGTTTACTTATTAAAGTTTTGATTAAGTTGAAAAAAAAAAACACTCAGCAAAGTGGGAATAGAGGGAGCATTCCTCAACATAATAAAGGCCATATATGAGAGACGTACAGCTGACATCATACTCAATGGGCAAAAACTAAAATATTTTTCCACTAAGATCAGGAACAAGACAAGGTTGTCCACTTTCACCACTTCTATTCAGTATAGTATTGGAAGTCTTAGCGACAGCGATTAGACAAGAAGAGGAAATAAAACGCATCCAACTCAGAAAGGAGGAAACAAAACTACCATTGTTGGCAGATGACATGATAGTGTACATAGAAAATCCTATAGACTTGGCCAAAAAGCTGCTTCACCTAATAGATGAATTTGGCCAAACAGCCGGATACAAAGTCAATATCCAGAAATCAAAGGCATTTTTGTGTACCAACAATGAAACAGCAGAAGCAGAAATCAAAAAAAAATTCCATTTGATACCACAAAAAGAAAAATAAAATACCTAGGAATAAACCTAACCCAGGAGGTAAAAGACCTTTATGCAGAAAACTACACAATGAAGAAAGAAATGAAGGAAGACACAAACAAATGGAAACACACACCGTTTTCATGGGTTGGAATAATTAACATCATCAACATGTCCATACTACCCAAAGCAATTTACAAATTCAATTGCAATACTTATTAGAGTCCAAATGGCATATTTCACAGACATAGAATAAACACTTCAAAAATTTATGTGGAACCATAAATGACCCTGAATAGCATCAATTTTGAGAAAGAAGAGCAATTTCTGCAAAATTGCTGCTGCAATTTTGAGAAAGAAGAGCAGAGTTGGAGGGATCAAAATACCTGATACCAAACTGTATTACAAGGCCACTGTAATCAAAACAGCCTGGTACTGGCATAAAAACAGGCACATGGACCAGTGGAATAGAACAGGGAGCCCAGAAATAAACCCAAGTCTCTATGGTCAATTAATATTCAGCAAAGGGAGCAGCGACATAAAATGGAGTAAAAATAGCCTCTTCAACAAGTTGTGTTGGAAGAACTGGACAGCTATATGCAAAAAAAAAAAAAAAAAGAAAAAAAAAAGAAACTTGAGCACCAAGTGCAAAAATAAATTCAAGGTGGAGAAAAGATTTAAAAATAAGCCATGACACCATTAAAGTCCTAGAGGGGAACATAGGCAGGAAAATCTCAGATATTTCATGCAGCAACATTTTTACTGATATGTCCCCTAAAGCAAGGGACATAAAGGAAAGAATAAACAAATGGGATCTCATCAAAATAAAAAGCTTCTGCACAGCTAAAGAAAACAGTATTAAAATAAAAAGAGAACCAACTGTATGGGAAAACATATTTATCAATGATAGCTCAGACAAGTGTTTATTCTCCAAAATATATAAAGAACTTACATGACTCTATTCTAAGAAGACAGGCTACCCAATTAAAAGATGGGCAAAGAACTTGAACAGACAATTCTCTAAGGAAAACATAGAGAGGATCCAGAGACACATGAAGAGATGCTCAATATCACCACTAGCTGTCAGAGAGATGCAAATTAAAATTGCAATGAGATACCACTTCACACTGGTCAGAATGGCCGTCATAAACAAAGCAACAAACAACAAGTGTTGGAGAGGTTGTGGAGAAAAGGGGACCCTAGTGCACTGTTGGTGGGAGTGCAGACTGGTACAACCACTATGGAAATCAGTATGGAATTTCCTCAGAAAACTAAAACTGGATCTACCTTTTGACCCAGCAATTGCACTGCTAGGATTATATCCTAAGAACCCTGAAACACCAATCCAAAAGAACCTATGCACCCCAATGTTCATAACAGCACAATTTACAATAGCCAAGTGTTGGAAGCAACCTAGGTGCCCATCAGTAAATGAATGGATGAAGAAACTATGGTACATTTACACAATGGAATTCTATGCAGCAGAAAGAAAGAAGAAGCTCCTGTCCTTTGCAACAGCATGGATGGAACTGGAGAGCATTATGCTAAGCGAAATAAGCCAGACAAATACTATATGATCTCACCTTTATCAGGAACCTAATCAACAAAATAAACAAACAAACAAACAAGCAAAATATAACCAAAGACACTGAAATAGAGAACAGGCTGACAGTGACAAGAGGGGAGAGGGGAGGGAATTTCAGGGGAAAAGGGGAAGGGTTTAGACAACAAGTATAAAGGACACATGGACAAACCTGGGGGGGAATGGGAGGGAGGTGGGAAGGATGGGTGGGTGGGCTGGGATGGGATGGGAGTAAAAGACAGAAAACTGTGCAAGAACAATTAAAAATTTTTAAAAAGTATTGCATGATTAGAATTGTGTTCATCCCAGAGAAGGCTTTCAATAAATATGAATCGAATCAATGTAGAAAAAAAGAAGAATAAAACATGGCATCACCATACTCCATGGGTAAATGATAGAACAAGTCCATGTAGTACATTTTTTTTGTTTATTTAATTTCAAACAATGTTTATCCTAGAAGAGTACTATTTGCTAAAGAGACTTGACTATACTTTAAAAATGAGTACATTATGGCTGTGGACTTTTGGTTGCTTAATAAATAGCCTGGATCACTTCATTGTTAGTACAAACTTTATTGTGAAAATGCCAAGAATTCCTAAGAAAATAACCATGTGTATTGGTCATCAGTGTAGGGGGAAAAAATCAATGAGAGTCATTTGAACTGTGGCATAGAAACAATAGTTCTTTTCTTGTTTGTTTTTGTTTTTGTATTTTACTTAGGTAAAGAACATAGGATTGATCCCCAAATATGGTCCAAAATTACAAGTGTCTGTTTTCTTTTTTAGATTTGGTAAATTGATTTAACATCAGTTTTTCTTTTTTAAAATTGTATTTATTTATTTAGAGAGAGGGGAAAGGAGGAAGAAAGAGAAGGAAAGAAACATGTGAGAGAGAAACATAAATAGGTTGCCTCTTGCGTGCTCCCAACTACGGGCCTGGCCTGCAACCCAGGCATGTGCCCTGACCAGGAATCGAACGAACTGGTAACCTGTTCAGTCTATAAACCAGCACTCAATCAACTGAGCCCCACCAACCAGGGCATTCATATGTGTTTTTCACTTTTCGAAATTCAGCTACCATATTGAAGATGTTTAGGGATCACCAAATAAATGCTCCTCCTTATTTCCTAGCATCCCCTGCCACTCCTTCAAAAAGGAGGATTTGAGTCACCCCACAATGACCAGCTGAGGTGTATGCTGAAGGGAAAGTAAATACAGAATAAGTAATGAAAGAAGGTAGTTATAAGTACTAGCTACAGAAATGGGGTATGGTCGTATGTGACCCGTTAAAAAACAAGACTGTGAGTGTCATGAGTATTTTCTCCTAACTTTCTTGGAAATATGTTTGTGTGTGTACAATTTTAAGAAAATATTTTTACTTTGTCCCTTCTTAGTTCCTTATTATGTAACATATGCCATTGATTGATTTTATAAAATATTATTCAATTATTATCAATTTTATGTCATAGTACTAAGTTACAGTATACCAATAAGAAGAAGAATAAACATCACTCAAGGACTTGAACTTCTCTTCTGGGGAAATAGTGCATTTCTCTGCAGGGTAGCTGTGTCATGTTAGGTGGAATGATGGCCTTCATATTGTCTTTATTTGATGCTTAAGTATGGGTTAAGGAGGTGTGTATGGGTGCCCAATGACAAGGGGTACACTTGTGACATTTAATTTTATGGGTGAAATTGACTAGGCCACAAGGTGCCCAGATATTTGGCAATATTTGGGTATTGACAAATATTTAGCAATATTTAGAAGGGTGTTTTAGATGAGATTAACATTTAAATTGGTAGGTAGACTGAGTAAGGCAGATTGCTCTTTCTAATGTGGGTGGGCTTCATCCAATCTGTTAAAGGTTTACATGGAACACAAAGGCTAACCTTCCCCTGAGTAAGGAAGAAGTCTTCTTGCCTGATTACTTTCAAACTGGGACATCTATGTTCTCCTGACTTTGGAATTGAATTAAACCATTGGCTCTCCTGGGCTACAGCTGGCTGATTCTGTTAGCAGATTTGTGAGCTTGCTCACCTCCATAACCACATGAGCCAATTCTTCATAATAAATCTCTTTTATACAATAGATAGATGATAGGTAGGTAGGTAGGTAGATAGATAGATAGATAATAGATAATTGGTTTTTTTATTGATCTACCTACATTGTACTGATTCTGTTGATTCTGTTTCTCTGAAGAATGGGGGGTCTTTGTCCAGCAGAGCTCTCCCAGCCACTGTAGATGAGAATAAGTCTACTAAGACATGATCAGCTTGGAGAGAAAAGGCTGGCCAGTCCTCAGAGGAGAAAGGCCTTGAGCTTCTCTCTCAATGGGTTTTTATTGAGTTTAGCTTGCATAGGGATGCATATCAAAGAAAGGAGGTATGGTTTACAGATAACACTTCTGAGATCACAGGGGTCCTTTTGAGTCAGGGTCTGGTAGACAGGGTGATGCCAATTGGCTGTTAAACCTTAGCAAACAAACTTATTTTGTGCTTGGACCCTTAACATTTAAATTGAAGGCATTCTTAGCAAAGCAGGTTTCACAAGATTTTATGCATTCTTTCATAGGCCTCGTCACCCCCTGCCAGGAACTGCCGGTTCTTACACAGAACTGCACCCCTCTTTGGCATTGTTTCAGGTCTGATTCAGGCAGGGGAAGCAAAACAGCAAAGAGATTAGGAGACTTTTTACAGATAGAATGAGGACTCAGGCTATGATAAAGCCAAGGGGTGAGGGTCTTTTGTCCCTCCTCCACAATCCCCTAAGTCCTTCCCTGATGGCCCCTTTGTGATTGTGCCTGTCTTAGGTCATCCCTCCTTTGAGGAATCTTACCCATCATTGACCATCCAGCCATCCTCCAGGGGCCAAGCAGGGTGAAGTAAAGTGGGCAGAGGCTGTGCCCCTGCTGGGGGGATAAGTTTTATCTCCCCAGTGGCTTATGATCCCAAGGTCCCTAGCTGTGGGGTCAGCAGAGTTACAGCTCCTGAAACCAGGCAGGATGGTTCCCAACACTGGAGAACCCTGACTAATACAGATTTTGATAAAGGAGGGGGTCCCTCCTTTATTCTGCTGCAATAAACAGAAAAGTCATAGCCCCATGTTACATAACTCAAAATGGAAGACATCTAACCTACATTAAACTTCACCTGAGTGGGAAACAAACCTTTTTATATCACATCACTGAGACAGCTAACACCAAGTATCCTAACAGAATATTTTGGGATTTAGGCTTTATTCTGACTAGTTTAGAGACTTCAGTTAAAACTAAGATAGGCTATTCTGGTTGGAGCATTGTCCAGTGAACCAAAGGGTCATGAGGTGCATACAAAAAGGCAACCAATCAACATTTCTCTCATATCATTCTCCTTCTCTCTCTCTCTCTCTCTCTCTCTCTCTCTCTCTCTCTCTCTCTCTCTCTCTCGCGCGCGCGCGCAATGAAAGAAAACAATGTCCTCGGGGGAGGATAAAAAACAAATCACAAACACTAACATAGGCTAAAATGTACAACTCCTAAAATCAGGTCACATCATTTGTTGGCTACAAATAAACCTACAATGAAATCAATAAACCAATATTCCTATAATTGCTCTCACTTATGCATGCAGAACCCCAGGTACTTTGAGACATCCCACAAGGAATACTAAAGTCTGTTTGCAACCCAGATTATCAGCCACAATACACTTGTAGTGCATGTCACATTCTTCTTCTGCTCTGGATGTCCATTTTGAAGAACGATACCCAACAAGTCATGTAAAGGGCCTGTTCCTTGCTGCTACCCCTGAAGACAACATTTGCATGAAGAGGGCTGCCTCTCAATGTTATCAAAGCCACATTATTGGTTTCTCAGCATAGGTGGTAAGAACTGCCTTTTCTTTTCTTTCTTTCTTTCCTTTCTTCTTCTTCTTCTTCTTCTTCTTCTTCTTCTTCTTCTTCTTCTTCTTCTTCTTCTTCTTCTTCTTCTTCTTCTTTTTTTTTTTTTGCTAATTTTTGGCATCTAGGCACCAAAACAAAATGTGTTATATACATAGATTTCCAAAGTCTTCCATCAAAATAACTTCCCTAATACTAAATGATCAAAACGATAATAAAAGCAAAAAGTTTGAAGGAAAAAAAGCTATGCTATTCCCTTCCATTCATTTTCTTCTTTACTGCAAAACTGCTTCTGTTTTCTTGATTTGCAAAATAAATCCCACATATATTTCAATAAATGCACACATACACTGAAGTAAAAACACAGGTAAATAAAAGAAAAAAGTTATGAAAAATTATCTTTTATAATGTTAAAAAGTAAAGCTATTTTTTAAATTCATATGACTGACAGAACACACAATTCTTTCCCTTAATTATTGTACAATTTATCTAACACTTCTCCATATTCAAGTATCATTATGATGAGCTATACTCCTCACCTTTGCTGTCAGTGTTCTATGACATATATGAAGAAGCACACTGTTACTAGTCATGCAAATGATAGAAGCTACCTAAGCATTGAAGCAAAAGCAAATTTCAAAAACATCAAAAGAACCAAGTAGTAATATTTAATGCCCTGAAACATCACAAGACAATATAATTTTAATTATGTCTCTTACAATTATTTATAATGGTCCAGGTCAGAGTAATTCCAGAGGAAGGATAAAACTTGCAACAGAGGGAACTCATTCTAAATTCAAACTACAACAAATTTTTCTATGATACAATTACAATGACTGGATTTTTAACTAATTATTATTGAAAAGATAATATCACCCAGCAATCAGGAACACTGAATTACTTAAAAGTGACTTTTTTTTAGAAAAGAAATTTTAATTTATATAAATTTGCTGTATTTTCTCAAATTTCTGCATGATGCAATTGTACACTAATGATATATACAGACCTATTTTTAAAACAATATATAAAAACTATATTAATCCTCAATATTTGCCTTGAATATGAAATATATTTAGAGTATTGATGTTTTATTTTATGTGTTTAAAATGGGTCCCTGGACCCAATTTCAACTTGTGTGTGGAGGCATCCCCACACCAACAAGCAATTCTCATCAGAGTCCAGAAAGTCAGCTCAATACTGACAGATCTACCTGGAAACAGCAACACATTCCACAGGTAATGGACTCAGTTTCCAAGACCACCCTTCTCTTCAGATGCCAGTCACAAGCCAAGGTTATTAACTGTGCTTCTTACCAACTGGGTACAACTTGGTGGTCTCAACAACTCCTCCAGCTTATGATGCTAATCCCAAGTCCAGATAGTTACCTGTACTATCTGGTTGAGGTTAGCAAAACCCTCTCCTCAGGTTAAATTAATGTACTAGAGCAGCTTACCAACTTCAGGAAATCTATTTACTGACTATATTACTGGTTTATTATAAAGGATATAACTCAGGAACTGCCAGTGGAAAGAGATACGTAGAGCAAGGTATAGGGAGAGGGCGGAGAGCTTCTGCGCTCTCTCCAGGTGCTCCACTCTACCTGAATTTCCACGTGTTCACCAACCTGGGAGCTCACTGACTCCAGTCCTTTTGGGTATTTATTGAGGCTTCATTATAGAGGCATGGTTCATTAAATCTTTGACCACTGGAAATTAATTCAACCTCCAGCCCCTCTCCACTCTCTGGGGGCGGGGAGACTGAAAATTTCAACCCTCTATTCACATGGTAGGTTCTCCAGGCAACCAGCCCTTATCCCTAGGCAGGATCCAAAAATCACCTCATTAACATAACAAAAGACACCTTTGTTACTCTCAACAGTTATGAAATTTCAGAGAATTTGTGAGCTATGAGATGGAAACCTTAGACTAAGACTAAATAAATATATATGAGAAATACATTTTGGTTATCTGAATGACCAAGTATATTTTTTCTTATAAATCACAAAATCACAGTATTACTTAGTAGGTAATACACAGCAGTGGATAAGAGGGCACTGCAGTGTGAATGGAGATAGGGAGTAAGTAGCATAGATGGTAGATAGAAAATAGACAGGGGGAGGGTAAGAATACTATAGGAAAAGTAGAAGCCAAAGAACTTATATGTATGACCCATGGACATGAACTAAAGGGAGAGAATGTGGGTGGGAGGGGGCGTGCAGGGTGGAGGGGAATAAAGGGGGGAAATGGGACAACTGTAATGGTATAATCAATAAACTATATTTAAAAAAATATTGCCCTGGCTGTGTGGCTCTGTGGTTGAGTGCTGGCCTGCAAATCAAAGAGTTGCTGGTGCGATTCCCAGTCTAGGGCACATGCCTGGGTTGCAGGCCAGGTCCCCAGTAAGGGGCATGCAAGAGGCAGCCATACATTGATGTTCCTCTCTTTCTCTCTCCCTCCCCCTCTCTAAAATAAAAATAAATAAATATTTTTAAAAAACATTTCTCACACGGTGTTCTTCTTTAAGATTTTATCAGATGACTTAACACTCAAAGTCATTTTCTCTTGCTTTCCTCTCATTTACTATCAAAAAACATCAAGCACCATTAGAAATGATAGAATATCCAGGAAATTATTTAACAGGAAGTGTGCAGTCACAAGACAAGAATAATTTATTTTTAATGATGGTTGCTTAATCATTTATGATTTGTTTAGATGACCTTCCCGTGCTACCATGTCAGCATTCTTCTAGTGCATATCTTTTGCTTTTAAGGAGACACATGGGGCATGAGGGCTGATGCCTACATTTGGATGTAATCATGCATTATGTTGCAATCTGATATTCTAGGGAAACCTGTTTGTTCTGATTGGTTACAGTCACCTCCAACATTCGGTTAAGTCATTAATTGTTTCACTAGAAGTAAATCTTGAATACTCAGATTATTTTCATTTCTATACAAGCTTCTGTGGAATTTCTTCCACTTTTAGAAGTTGTAAGTTCTCAGAGTAGGCTTTCAGTTCACATTTAAAATGCATATTACTCATAATTTCTTTTTACTTGATTTTGCTTGTATTTCTCCTTGTACTCACCAAAACTTAGGACAATCTAGAGTATATTACTATTTATGCTCAAAACTCATGGTCTTAATTTTTATTCTGAACTGTACTATAAGGAATAATTATGTCCATTGGGAAAACTAGTTCCTGTTTGGGGGCAAAGATCCTATGGTTTCACTTAAAATAATTGCTCTAGCCCTGACTGGTGTTGCTCAGTGGTTTGAGTGCTGGCCTGTGAACCAAAGGGTCACCAGTTCAATTCCCAGTCAGGGCATATCCCTGGGTTGTGGGCTGGGTCCTCAGTAGGAGGCACGTGAGAGGCAACCACACATTGATGATCCTCTCCCTCTCTTCCCTTCTCTCCAAGAGCAAATAAAAATAAAATTAAAAAATAATAATTGCTCTAAGATTTCCTTAAGATGTGTTCATGGCAGCAGAGTTCAGTATCTTTAAAATTAAGGGGCAGTGTTTTAAGCATTGGTTTAAGTGGTTCTAGAAAAATTAATGACAATTTTTTGGGAGTAGAAAGTGAAAGCAGAAATCAACAAAGTGGGAAAATACCAGGAACTCACAAAGTTTTCTTAAATCAGTTGAAAAAAGGAGCATTGATACACATTAATTTCCTTTTCTCCATACACATTAAGAGAAAATGACACAAAGAGATTTGTTTCTGTTACCCTTATCAAATGGAAACATGGTGGCCATAGGCAGGTATTTGATGGCTTAATGGGAGAACTGAGATCATGAAATTGATAACTACTTTTTACATAATTAGAGTTGAGTACCCATATAAAAGCCAGCCCAGAGTAGATATACATTAAGCTTTCCAATACTACTAGATTCTGAGCACAACACTGAAAGATTTATGAACTTCGAGAGTAAAAGTCATGATACAGAAATTAATTCTGAGATAATATCAGAAGTTAGACTTTATATACCTACATATGCAAATATGATCATATATAGGGCTGTGTTTATACATGTAGAGTGCAGCAAAAGTAGGTTTAGAGTCATGAGTATGCAAAACAGTTTATTCTTGTATTATTATTTATTAACTATTGTATTATTTTCCATATAAACAACTGTGAACCTGCTTTTGACCCATGATGCATATACCATATACATAAAATGTCTGTCCAGAAAAAGTCCAACTATTGTTAATACAACGAGAATGATTTGCATAACATCCATGTAACCTAGCAGTCGAGGAGAGTGAATGCGCATGTATGAACAATGATGACTTCACTGTACTGGCCAGTGGGGGCGGTAGACATTGTTGAGTGAGCATGTGTACTCAGTGGCTGTCACATTCAAAATGAACATTCATCGGGTGGAAATTACTTGGATGATTCAGAAGTTTGCATCTATAGGCAACTGGTGATTGACGGCTTCATTATGACTATGCCCCTGCTCACGCATCATATCTCGTGCAGAGTTTTTAGGCAAAACAGCAAATTTTTCAGGTGACTCAGCTCCACAACAGGTCACATTTGGTGCCCCGTGACTTCTGTTTTTTCCCACAAATAAAATAACCTTTGAAAAACAGGAGATTTCAAACCATCAATGAAATTCAGAAAAATACTAAATGGCAGCTGATGCAGATTAGGAGAACTGTGTGAGGTCCCAACGTGCCTACTTTGAAGGGGACAGAGGCGTCATTGTTCTACATGCAATGTTTCTTGTATCTTATTCAATAAATGTCTCTATTTTTCATAGTACATGGATGCATACACTCTAGACAGATATATGGCTGAGAGTAAATGCACTAATCTGTGCCTACCCAATTGTAATTGCTTAAATCTTGCTCCATTTTATCTTTTTTCCGAGACCTTCCCTTTACAACTTAATCTCATCGATATTTATACTGAATATTTTATTTCAAAGTTTTATTTTATAGAAAAGCACCCTTGATTATGGAAACATTGATTCATGTTTTGCTTCTTGATCTATGACTAGGCAGATGACTAGTGAAGTTACTGCACTCTCCCAAGTGATAATAACAACTTGTATTTCAGGCAGAGTTCCAAGAGGGCATGGCTTGTTTGAAAGACTTAATATATTTTCATAAAGCTGTATCACAGAAAGTAACCCCTAAATCAGATACCTACAAAATGTGTGTTAGTCTAGTTTATAGATTCAATGAAATAATTTTGTCCTGGAAGCATACCAGTGCTAGGAAAGAAATTATAAAAAGGAAAGTTCCTCAAGAGAAACAACCCATGGATGAGTAATCAGAAGCCCAAAAGAGCAGCAAAATAAGCTAATATTCTGGGTCAAGGTAAAATCTTTAATACTGGAGAGATAAAATGAGCTAAGGACAAGGAAGAATATATATGAAGTTACAATCTGTTTAGGTATTATAGGAAGCTTTGTGGCCGATTTGGCAATAGTGTTTCTTCCTTAATAATGATTAATACAGATCAATTATAATTGTAAAGGTTATGCTAGTAATAGTTTGTTATATACTGATACAAATGATTCTGTCTAGGAAAATGGGACTTAGGGGCTTAGGAAGTCACACAGTTCCATTCTGAGTTTTTGTGCTCTCCAATGGAGCATAGGTCCCATTTTGAGAGAACTTTTGTTGGCACAATGGAGACCCAGCGTGCTTGAGCACACAGTATCTTGAGAGACTGGCCCCAGGTGAACTGTGTCTGCCTATTACATCCTCACATGAGGTTTCTTTCAAGACCAACAGCCTACTGCTGCAAGTTTTATTCCTCTAGAATCAGAGAGAGAATATCAGGATCAAGCTAACGTTCTGATTCTAACCCACCCTCCATCCATTAAGTGCTTTCCCAATAATCTAACACATGCTAATCATATTTCAGAAAATGCGAAACAGGGGTTTTTATCAAAACATATGGTGTTTTGATGTGGGTGATTAGTGTACAAAACACCATGTGTAACCTGTTTCTTGTAGGCATGCCAGTCCTTGAAATGAGAATAGGATAAACTATCAGCTATGAAAGATACAAGCTTACGAATCTTGAGAGAACTCTAACCTCCCTTCAAGTTTCCCCAAATAGTTTTGGAGAATCCATCTGGACTTATATTAGCACCTATTACAATGAATTAGAGCTATCCGTTTCTGTGACCCCTCCCATTGCACTGTGAGTTCTTTGTTGGAGAAGTATCATACTTGACTTCTTTTTTTCATTCATGAGGAACCCCCATCCTCTCCGATTCTAAAATATATCTCTGTTCCAACTCCTTTTCACGAACTTCACCACTACCACCCTGCTTCAAGTTCTCATTGTCTTTTGTTGGAATTCATATAGTAAGTAGCTGTGTAAGTGGTCTTCCTGATTTTGTTTTATCCTTCTATAGAAAATGCAGCCAGAAAGATATTTCTAAAACTCATATTCAAGTCATTGTCCTTAAAAAAACATCCTAAGTAACTTCCAATAAGAATGAACGATAAAAGCCAAACTCCTTACCCACTTACTTCTCTAACATGTTTCTTTTTTATTTTTCTCTTAGTTCATGTGCTATAAAGAAAATGACTCTCATTCTCTTTCCTAAACATTCTACAGATGTTCCCACTCAGGGTGTGTGCCCTTGGCTGACCTTCTGCTGAGAGTCTTTGCTCCAAGACCT
Organism: Glossophaga mutica; assembly: GCA_039655065.1. Taxonomy (NCBI): domain Eukaryota; kingdom Metazoa; phylum Chordata; class Mammalia; order Chiroptera; family Phyllostomidae; genus Glossophaga; species Glossophaga mutica. The sequence goes on from CM077304.1 coordinate 86,424,510, forward strand.
TTGCATGACTGCTCCCTTCTAGTCACTCAAGTGCCATCGCAAATGTTGCCCTCCAGGAGAACCCGCCTGACTCTTTAAAGTTGCTCATTCTGTCCCAGTCACTTTTTCTCATATTTCCTTACTAATTTATTTCATAACATATTTTGGTATCAGAAATTATCATACTTGTAATGTGTTTATTGTCTATGTCATTATACTTCAAGATAAACTCCTTGAAAACAAACACTTTATTCTGCTCATTACCAGATTCTCAGTTCTTGGACCTTTCTTCATAAATAGTAGATGCTTAATAAATATTTTATCTGCCTGCTAATGGGTATGTCTTTTAACCACTCTACCTCCAGTGGCTAGTACAATGCTAGACATATTTTAGATATATAAAAAATACACATTGATAGAATTAGTGTTTCCCCTGAGAATTAATCTTCTTGAAAATTATGTGGTGATACGGGTTGAAATGCATTCTCCAATAGGATATGTTGAATGTGACCTAGGATACCTATGAATGTGACCTTATTTGGAAATAAGGTCTTTGCGGATATAATCAAGTTAAAACGAGGTCATCCTCTATTAAAGTGACTCTTAATCCTCACTAGTATCCTTATAAGAAGAGAAAAGACATAGAAACAGACACACAGGGAAACCACCATGTGACAATAAAAGCAGAGATTGGAATGATAAGTCTACAAGCCAAGGGTTGCTGGCAACACCAGATGTTAAGAGAAAGTTGTGAAACACACTCTCCCTCAGAGCTTTGCAGGAAGAATTAACCTTGCTAATATCTTGATTTTCAATTTCTGGACTCCAGAACAGTGAGAGAATAAATTTCTGTTGTTTTAAGTCACGTGGTTTGTGCTATTTTATTAGGGAACCCCTAGGAAACTAATAATTATGGCAAAGAGAAAAAGAAAACGTTAGGAAGATGAGTAAGGATTAAAATTTTAGGTGCCAATTTCTATTACTACCATTTCCATTCTGAGGTGTAGGAGAGTGTTCCAGTTTTTACTATTTGCTTGGCATGTGACTTTAGGTGTACATTTTAACCTCTCTGAGCCTGTTTTCTTATTTATGAAATGTGTTTTATAATGTGGTTATAAAGTCCATTCTATAGACTTATTGCAATATTAAAATAGTTAACTTAATATGATTTGCTTAGAATAGGATCCAGCATGCCATGAATATTCAATAAGTACCTGCCATTATTCTTACTCAGGGGCTGAAAACTATGACTGTGCATAAAGACTGGTGCTATCAACAGCCATTAGCTACATAAATTGTGCATTTCGCTCAACGATTTATTCCTCCAGAAAACATTTATAATTTCCAAGTATTGTACTTCTCATTTTGTTTCAGTTCCAGGTTGAACTCTTTAAGCAGTTTCCTCAGAATCTTCTCTTTGCAAGAATTGAGGAAGTTGGAGCCAGATTTCAGCTTAATGTAAGGTTCAACACAATATTATGAGTTATTTCTGTCTTAATGCAGACATATACTCATGAGGTAATGACTTGCCTGATTCTGCATGATCATTAATCAAGAGAATGTACATAATATTCATAAACAGATTTGGTAAGACATGTCCATCACTATCTACAGTGGGCACTGTAATATAGTGCCCAAGTCCACTTTAGGGACTGAGGGTCATAATTCCCCAGTGGCTGCAAGTGCTTCTGGCTGTCAGTCCATTCTGGAACTTGTTTTTATCTAAAGAAAGCTAATTCATGCTGGCTGGATGGCTCAGTTAGTTGGAGCATTTTCCTGTACACCAAAAGGTTGAGGGCTCGATCCCTGGTCAGAGTGAATACCTAGATTGCAGGAGTGATCCCCTTTTGGGGCATGTACGGGAGGCAACTGATCAATGTTCCTGTCTTATTCATTCTCTCTCTCTCTCTCTCTCTCTCTCTCTCTCTCTCTCTCTCTGTCTCAAATCAATAAAAGCTTATCCTTGGGTGAATATTTATGAAAGAAAGAGAGCTGACCTAAAGCCATGTCTTATTCCAGGGGCAGCCTTTATTCAAGGTTGGCTATTGCAGGTTACAAAGACTCAGTCCCCTTTCCCTGACTTTAAACAACTCTGAAGGATCATTCTCCTTTACAGTTACTCACAGGATCAGCTGAGACCTTCTCTAAGACTGATTAAAGCCACCTTTCCCCTCTGATCAATCCTGCTTTCTTGTCCTTCTCCAAAGATGTCAAACCCAAGAGTACTTACAAGTAGACTTCTTACATTAAAGTCTCAAAGTCTTTTTCATTATTCTCTTTCAGAAATGAGAAAATGGAACTTCTGAGGTATTTCACTCAAAATCCAGTGGAAGAGCTAAGAATTGACTCTGAGCTTCTACCCAAGAACCTATAGCTTAAAAACAGCTGAAACGTATTCATTCATGGAATGCATGGAAACAATGAAGAGGTTTCGACTACGTGGACAGATACCCATTAGGTGGATTCACTTGTACTCAAGGAGGATGAGAGGAATAATGGAAGGGGATTAATAAAAAGTTTAACCTAAGAAGACTTTGTTGTTGCTGATGATGTATCCAGGTGCTAAAGTTAGCATTTATTTTCAGGTATGTGTGCCGTTTTGCAGGCATTATATAAATTTACTCCAGGAACAACCTTTGAGGTAGTTGCTAATTAGAATATTGAGGATCAGTGCTGTAATGAAGGTCAAGCTTTAGGGAGGCCTTGCTCTCAAATTGTGCCTCCATGCTTATGAGACCCAGGTAAGACATGAAATCTTTGAGCATCAGTTATCTCTTCTCTAAGAAATGAGATGTACAATTATGCCTACTTCATAATGTTATTGTGAAGGTCAAGAGAGGTAACATATGAAAAGTATATAGCACATAATACAACCTCAATAACAATAGTTGTATCAATTTTACTGATGAAAGAATAGAAGCACAGAAAGATTAATATCTTGCTCTAGATCATACAGCTTACAAGTGGCAATAGATTTTTTAGGCCATCATATGCTCTTACCCTCACATTTCTTTTGTGACAGAATTTGCCATTAGACCATTTTCTTGACACTTTTAAATGAGACATTGTTGAGACATATAGGAGGTGATCTGTGTGGCCACATTATAATTGGGACTTGGCTCAATGGGAAGTAACAGATGGTCTCTTCTGCTGTGAATTTCTCCTCCAACTGAGTGAAGAGCCAATATTCTCAAGGGCCACTCTCCCAATGATGCTTCCAGACTCTGGTTGGCAGCCACTGTCTTTAGCTATTGATGTCATAGGTGTATGCTGAGGCAGAAGAAGGCTGGGAGAGAGAAAAAGAAAGGGTCTTTTGTGGATTGACAGATGGTTTCAAACTCAGGAAATACAGAAACCCAATTTAGGAGATATTTTGTGTCTAGTGTATTCACTTTCCAAGCACTCTAGATTTTCAGAATGGAAAGGTGGTACTCAGATTAAATATTTTATTTTTAATTCTCCAAAACACCACTATTAAACTGACTTTAGTACATTTTCTATTAAATAGAATGATCTGAAATTCTGAATTCATCACATAAGACATAAATAGAATTGGACTGCACACTGAAAATGCACACACTTCCATGTTGTACATTTGCCTAGATCATCTTTAAAACAATTAAATGATGAATGAGTGACTAAATTACCACACCATGTTCTCTGTTCAATTTCAAGGTCAAAGTGTCTTTCTATCATAAATGTGGGTAAATCCTAGAATGCTGGGGAACAGAATAGGAATTATTGGCTTTCTATGTTATTTTGATTTCCATATATTTTATGACTTTGTGCATTTGAATAATTGTAAGCTTGTGGCATGCTGATGAGATTCACCTACAATATCCATTCACATGAGGTGCTGATCAATTAAAGCCTCTCTGAACAAATGATCAAACAAAAAAAGCAAAATCATCACCCTATCCTGCATCAGCAAAACTTAGGTTACTGCTAGCTGTCTCTACTCCTTTTTACTAAGGAATCTCCTCAGTAAATTTCTATCAATCTTTTCCTTTCTGTTTTTATTATACTGACCTACCTTTTGTTCTTACCCTTGGTCTAATCTTGCTCACTTCACTCTTCCAGTCTGATTACTACACTTTTAACATTTATTTCAGGAAGGCATTTAATAAATTTGGCCATTATTAGGAGGATATTGTTGATTTCATGGTTGTTTTACTATCAGCACTAAAAGTACATATCTTCAAATTCACATGTGATGAAATAAATACAGAACTCATTCTTAAAATGGGAAAATTTACTTTTTATCTTTCTCATGTCTTATAGGAAAACTATGAGGATTAATTTTATGTATCAACTTGTCTAGGTCACAGTGCTCAGATATGTAGTCAAATGTTATTTCAATATGTCTTTGAGGATGTTTTGAATGAGATTAACATTTAAACCAGTGAACTTTGAGGAAAGCAGATTGCCCTTTCTAATGTGGGTGGACCTCATTCAATCAGCTGGAGGCCTGAATGGAAGAAAAGAGTTATCCCCCAGGAACAGAAGGAATTCTGCAACAGAAGGCCTTTGGACTTGAACTGCAACATTGGTTACTCTCTGAGTTTCTAGCCTATAGATTTTATATACTTGTGAGCCTCCGTAATAGCTTGAGCCAATTCTTTAAAATAAAAAAATATATATTCTATTATATATATATATAATGTATATAATATATATATATATGCATTTAAAATATAATATATACAAGTGTCTGGAAAAAGTCCAACCATTGTTAATGTAATAGGAACGGTTTGCATAACATCCACGTAAACTGGCAGCCAAAGAGAGTGGATTGGAATGTGCACGCAATAACAACTTCACTGTAGTAATCAGTAGGGGGCGGTAGACCAATTGAGTGAGCATATTTACTATGTGGCCATCACATTCAAAATGACTGAGCAGGTAGAGCAATGAATCTGCATCAAATTTTGTGTTAAGCTTGAACATTCCTCTTCGGAAACCATTCAGATGATTCAGAAGACTGCAGCTATGTGCAACTGGTGATTGGCAGCTTCATCATGACAACACACCCGCTCATGAATCACGTCCTGGGCAGAGTTTGTTGGTGAAACGTCAAATCACCCAGGTGACTCAGCCACCCTACAGCCCAGATTTGGAGGCCCTGCAACTTCTGGTTTTCTCAAAACTAAAATCTCTTGTGAAAGGAAAGAGATATTTTTTAGACCATCGATAAGATTCAAGAAAATACAATGGGCCAGCTGATGGTGACTGGGAGAACTGTGTGAGGTCCCAAGGTGCCCACTTTGAAGGAGGCTGTGGTGCCATTGTCCTATGTACAGGGTTTCTTGTATCTTGTATCTTCTTCAACAAAGGTGTCTATTTTTCATAGTGTATGGCTGGATACTTTCTGGACAGACCTTTGGTTTGTGTGTATAGTACATATATACATAGAATATACACATCTATAAAAAGTAGAGAGAACCATAATACAAAAGGTAAGCAATAGAAAATGACTACATCTATTTTACAGCCGTAGAGAGGACTTAGGTACCTTAAATGTCTAGAATAGTTTCCCATAGTGGGTAATAGACATTTCATGTGAAAAGTCTGTGGGCAATTAAGTTTGAGATATATGAAACTAAGCAAAATTAATCATGTTTCTTTACCGTAGGAGTCCAGAATCCAAAAGGAACAAGATGAAGTAGAAAAACTGGGGGAGTTAGAGAGAGAAATCCAGGCAGAAGAATGTCACATCCAAAGGCAGCTGAGGCACATGAAGTAAGGGGATTAACAGTGAGTTCAGTCTCCTCTGAACCCAGATGGGGAGGCTAAATCAGGGTCCTCACTTTGACACCCCCTCCAGTGGCTTCCTCTGCAGTTAAAGTATACTTCACACTACTTGCTGTGGTTTGTAAGAGCAATAGACACTTCCCTTGTGAAACTCTTTACTCTCTCCTCCTACCACTTTCCTCTTTGGGGCTTGTTTTCTGTTTCCTCTAGGGCTTTGAACTTAGCTCCACTTTGGGTCTTTCCACACTTCTCCCTTGTACACTCTTACATCATCTCCTTGATGGCTCCTTCTCATTATCCAACTGTTTCACTCTCAAAGAGATCTTCCCCATCCATTCTGCATAAAGAACAAGAACCTTCTGGACTCTCCCTCTCTAATACTTTATTCTGTTTTATTTTCTTCATAGAAGAAATCAGTATCTGTATCATATTTATTTGTTCATTTTCAATGCCTGTCATCTTAACACTTAAAAGCAACCTAAAATATATTACTCAGTGGTCTAAAATCATTTGTTAATTTATCAATCAAACATTTTACTGACATCATGTCAATAAGAGGCATTAGGATTGAACGTTATTCACCCGGTGTGTACATTCAGTAGGGGAAGAGGGAAGGGAGTTCGTTAGGACCACTGAAAGCAGAGCTCCAAATCCCCTGGGTAAAATTCAGCCAGAAACAAGGAGAAACTCAGCAGCACAATGGAGAGAGGAACAAGTGGATACTGAAGAGAGAGGGCGACCAAGTCTATGCCACTAGGAAAACAATGCTGAACAAGCCAGCCTGGTAAACATGAAGGATTAAGGTTATGCATTCAGGTCCTAGACAACAGTTTGCAGGGGTGCAGTGGAAAGAGGCACCAATCTGGCACAGAAGATAAAATTGTTAAAAGCACACGTCCAAAGTTCAGGATGTGTAGTGCCATTGGCAGAGTTACTTTTAAGTAGGATAAGATAGATTTCTTAATAAATATTAGTTGAGTATTTGTTAATGTATGCGAGTATCAAGAGGATGTCTTCATCATATGGTATAACAATTATAATTTTTTAAATGTGTCAATTTAACAAGAATAGTTGAGCATATAATTTTATAGTTAATATGCAACTATGTACAAATATATTCATGCAGGACACAAACAAAAGATGAGTTCAGAATATGAGGTCAAAAAAAAGGAACATGTTTTGCTTTCACACTATTTTCCTGAAAGGTGTCCTTAATCTCAACATGTAATAAATTCAAAACCTGGATCCTAAGACATGTTGCTTTTTACCTGTAATCTGCCATCCAAATCTTAACACTTTCCTAACTCTTTTGACTTAAGCACAGCAACAAGTAAGGAGTCTTGGACTTTGAAGTAAAAACCATGGCGCTGCCACTAATTAGATGCATAGCTTATAGAAAGAAAATGAAGTCTTCTGGTTCACAGCCCCCTTGCCTTGTGAGTGCTGGATACCTGCCTGTTGAATCCGACCTCAGTACACTATCTCCCAGGCACCTTCTCTGGCCTACCATAACCATTTCATTTCTTGTACTTTCCACTGCCTCTTCCCCTACTGTTCTCAAACTCTGCCTGTCAGAATCACCTTGGATCTTGGGAAAATGCTGCTTTCTGGGACCACACCCAGAAATTTTGATTTTTGTAGGTCTGTGGTGAGCTCAGACAGTCTTTATTCTAGCAAGCACTCTCGTGTTTCTGAAGCAGAGGTGACATAAAGAATACTCCTTAGTTCAGCACAAGAGTTATGAAAAGAGGTTCACATTCATCAAGTTATTCTTATTGTGAAGTCACCTATGAATCCTCTCTGTCTTCCAACTTTCTATTCCTTCTTTTATATTGTTCCACTTTCTCTTTTCTTTCCATGGTGGTTTGGCCAGCCTCACATCTTGGCTTCTCCAGCTCATCTATCACACCTTCAAAATGGAGAGAGGAACATTCTTTGCCATTCCGTCCAGATTAATAGACCCACAAGAGAAAGGTCATCGATGTTGAAACAGACACATACTAGCTACACAGCCCATGACTGACCTTGGATGCAAAAATAGCAGACATCCTTGAAGCCACCAGCTCTAGTCTATAGACTTCTATGTTCCCAGAGTCTGGAGCAAGTCTGGTAAACTCCAGCTAATTGTTGAGCTGCCCCTCACAGCTGCTGTCAAAACCTGTGCATAGATAATCAGTGATGCACTGCTCAAAAAGCTAATAAGGTTAATGTCTACTTTGGGCGGGGAAATATAATGAGAAGAAAGCAGAGAGAAGCCATAATTGGAGTATTGAGGGGGTCCTTTTTTCTTTCCCCATGACATAATCTGAAACTGATTAGGGACTCCTTGGCAAGTGCCAGCTAGGATGCTGGATTTTGAAAAGTCGCTATAACACAGGACATAAAGGAGGACAGAGATAGCCTTCTTTTCCACTCCCCCTTTGTTGAAGCATGTTCTCCCTCCCCCCAGCCCTCCCAGAAGATCTGAGCAAAAGCTCTTTTATGCACACATAGTCTGCTGAGGGTTGCAGAGTTACAAAACAGCCCCCAGAAAAACAACACCCAACACACAATATGCACATTGTTTTGATTGAGACATTGCTGTTTGAAATGCATTTATTTCTGCCTCTCGTAAATACTCCTCCACAGTAGGAGAAAAAAATAACAAATGCATTGTAAATAGAGGCCCAGACATCTTACACTTAAATTATAGTCACGTCATCCCAGTCCTATCCGATCTCTTTCAATTATAGTCATTAATTGAGGATGTAACCCAGAAACAATTACATCCATGAAATTCTAATGAGTCTCCTGTAGTTAATGTAAAAAGAAAACAATGGCAAATGTATGCTGATGTTGGGGTCTAATCCAATTCTGTCGATTAAAATAAAGAACATCATTTCTGTAACATGTAAATCTGATTTCTTTTCCTCTACCCAGTTTCATTTATGGGGGAGTGACAGACTCTCTGCACAGATTTGCTTGTCTAACAAGTTTATTGAGCTGCCCTCTCACAATTATGCTCTTTTCAAGAGCACATCTTGAAAACTTACCAGCGGGAGATAAATATACTCTGCTCAGAGGGTCTCATATTTCCACATGAAAAATCCATTCTTTATTTACCTGACTTAAGTGGGAATATCTTTCATATTTTCACTATGACAAAAATAATTATATTAATTATAATTCTGGAAGAACATGGTGGCAGCTTAATTCTGAGTCTTTCTGCTCTTTCTAGAAATAGAGCAACACGACAGTGAAAAGAAAAGGAACACAAATCACAAACCCCATTTGCATTTACATTAGGAAACAAAGAAAACCACACAAACTTCAAACTACTATGTGTATTTGCTGCCAAAAACAGCCAAGAGCAGCAGGGCCAGGCGGGCAGGCCCCAGAGCAGCTGCTGCAGTGGTAGGAAACACTGGGGAGTGCTGGCACTGCAGACACCAGTCCCAGGAACCAACAGCAAAGTAAGTGTCTAGTTTCCAACAGGTCAGGGTCACACACTCTGGGCCACCAGCTTTGCACAGCATTGAAAGATAATCAGGTATGAGAACTAGGGACAGAAGACTTCAGAATTGCCGAAACAAGAGCAGAGGAGAATATATTTTTAAGACATCAGTAAAGATATGGCTGGATGGCTTAGTTGGTTGGAGTGTTGTCCCATATACCCAGATGTTGTGGGTTTGATCCCTGGTCAGGGCACATACCTAGGTTGCTGGTTCAATCCATAGTCGGGGTGCGTACAGGAGGCAACCAATCTCTCACTCTCTCCCTTCCTCTCTCTAAAGCATATAAAGTCAATAAAGCATATCTTTTGGTGAGAATTTAAAAAAAGTCAGTAATGATTCACTCTCTAACAGTAAGTGGGTCACTCTGGAAAGTAAGCCCTGTGTCCCTGGGTAGCAGTAGCCAGCAGAATAAGCAGAGGAAATACAGGGCTGGAAGGGAAAGGCCTGCAAAGCCAAGTTAGGTTTTGAGAGGCAAGGGAAGAATACCTACATACAATGACACACTATACAGGAAGATGTTTGAACCTAGGATTGATTGGCAAGAGAAACTCATTTCTGAATATTTTTATTTTATTCTCTGGATCTTTAATGGTTGGCTGAGATAGCTGTACTGCACTAGTCCATTGCTGTACCAGTGGCCATACCATACGAGCTGAAGTTGTGAATCAGGGACACTATTCCTGCCCATCCTACTTCACCGCATACTCACTTACAGGAACAATTTGCTTTCATTTGTACATGAGAACTAAGAAAGAAAAAGGAAAAGACCAAAATAGTGTAAGAAAAAAATTCGAAAAATTATAGAGAGAGGAATGCTCACTGAAAGTATCTTACTATATAGCAGATAAAAATTATAATCCAATATTCCAATAAGAATTTTTAAAATAAGTGGATTATTTGCAGCTATAAAGGAAGATCACATTGTATATATGCACTACAGCTTTTTGTTTTTATCCGTTCATCTGTCAATGGGCACTTGGGCTGCTTCCATATCTTGGCTATTATAAATAATTTTGCAATAAATATTGGGGTGCATATATTCTTTCAAATTATTATTTTGGATATACGGGTATATTTTGGGGGCATAAAAAAGAAAGCAATCTTATCATTTGAGACAACATAGATGGACCTAGAAAGTCAACTAGAGAAAGACAAATACCATAAACAAAGAAAGACAAATACCGTAGATTTTACTTATATATGGAATCTAAAGAACAAAATAAACAAACAAAATCAATATAGACTGACACAGAGAGTGAACTGGGGGTTGGGGAACTGGCTGAAAGAGATGAAAGGATTAAAAAGTACAAACTGGCAGCTACAAAATAGTCCCAGGGATATAAAGCACAGCAAAGGGAATGGAGTAAATTATATTGCAATAACTATGTATGGTGCCAGGTAGGCACTGGAATTATTGGAGGAACACTTTCTAAAGTATATGATTGTCTAACCACTATGTTATACACCTAGATAATTGCAAAATGATATTGAAACAATTTTAAAGAAGGAAGATCACAAAGCAGAAATATAAGAGTTCTGGATAATGTAATCAGACAGTAAGAGGTGATGGCTAGAAAACTGGGAAACATAAAAATGAATTGGCAAAACTCAGGGGAAAAAAGGGCAAAATTATTTCAAACATTAAAGAGAAGGAAGATGTAGAACCTATCGTAAAATTTCTGACAAATACAAGAAAAAGAAACAAAAAAGAAGATGGAAACAAAAACATATTAAACATGTAATCTATATGATGGATATAGATTACAGGACACTTAGCACATGCAAAATTGAGGGTTCCAAGAAAGAGAAACAATGGAAGAGAATTAATATTTTAAAATATCATTTAAAAATTATTTGAAGCCCTGGCTGGTGTAGCTCAGTGGATTGAGCACGGGCCTGCAAACCGAAGGATTGAGGTTCGATTCCCAGTCAGGGCACATGCCTGGGTTGCCAGGCCAGTTCCCAGCAGGGGACATACAAGAGGCAACCGCACATTGATGTTTCTCTCCCTCTCTCCTTCCCTTCCCCTCTAAAGATAAATAAATAAAATCTTTAAAAATTATTTGAACTACAAGTTGTAAATCTATATATTAAATCTGTGTACCAAGACAAACTCACCCTAACTCATATCCTAATAAAATTGTTGAGTTTTAAAGGTAAAGACAAAATCCACTGGGTAAACAAAAACATCAATATTATTATGAGAAAAAGTAGAAAATTAGTATCTGCTATGGGATTCTGTGTCCTCCCCCCAAAATTCATATGTTAAATTCTAACATTCAACATGGTGGTATTAGGGGGTGGAAACTTTGGGAAATGATTAGGTCATGAATGTGGAGCCCTCACTAATGGAATTCATGCCTTTATAAAACAGACATCATCCTATATATGTAAGAGTTTCAGGTTCCATTCCTGGCTGGGGCACGTATGTGAGGCAACCAATCAATGTTTCTCTCTCTCTGTCCCTCCCCTCCTTTTCTCTCTAAAATCAATAAACGAATCCTCAGGTGAGGATTAAAATTAATCAGTTAATTTTTTTAAGTGGCTTCAGAGAAATCCTTAGCCCCTTTGCCCTGTGAGCATATAACGAGGAAGTCTGCAAAGCAGAAGAGGGGCTTTGCCCTACCATACCGACAACCTGATTTTAGATTTCTAGTCTACAGAACTGTGCACAATAAATTTCTGTTGTTTATACGCTACCTAGTCTCTGGTACTTTGTTAGAGCATCCCAGACAGGCTGGAAGAGTAATGACTTTTCCTACAGTGTCTTTTCATGCCAGAAGACAATGGAGAAACACCTGCATGAAGTAAAAGGGAAGAAAGTCTAAGCCATAAAAGAAAATCAGACTTTGTGCTCTTAATATCCAATTAAGTAGAAATTAGATTTTAAAAGGTGTTAAGAAAAACAGAAAGAAAAAAGATAGGAAGGAAGGAAGGAAGGAAAAAAGAAGGAAAAGAGGGAGGGATGGAGAAAGGAAGGAAGAAAAGAAAGCCACTTTATAATAGGTAAGATCGCAATAAATAATGAAAATGTAATAGTTATGACTATATATCGAATTCCATAGTGAACTTTAAAAAGGGGAGACCGTAGAGAACAGATTCTCATTTCAATTAAACAATTTTAATTATTGAAAACACAGAGGGTTTCTGCTACAGTCAGGAAAAAGACAAGGATGTGCACAGTCCCATTACATATAACATTATACTAAGCCTCATAGCCAACAAAACTCTGCAAGAATATGAAGTTAGAGTAAAAAAAATTAAAAAAATTAAAATAAAATAGGTGAAACTCTTCCTTTGCTGGTTTCTGGTTGTATAATTGCTAACCCAAGAGAATCAAACACAGAAAAAAATTAAGTGACAGAATTCAGTAAGGTTGTACATTGGCAAAGGGGTTCTTCCCATTCTTCAAGATAGAAAACAGAGTCTAAAAGAAGGGTTCATTGAAAACAAAGTGAAGGGAAAGGAAAAACAGAGAGTGCTTGATGCATAAGGAGAGCACATACTAATGAAGAGCTGGCTCCTGGAACTGCTTCCTGCATCTGGCTTCTGTAGGGCCAGTTCTTCATGCAGATGCAGAGTAGATTTCTTTGTTTTCCAAGTTCCATGTGGTAAGTTGGTATGACCAGCACATGCACACAGCAGAGCTTTTGGGAGAGTGCCTGAAAGAAACTTTAAATTTATCTAGGAGAGACTCAAAATAACAATAATAATAACTGAAAAGCATGCCCATCTGTTTAACAGGGGCTCAGCCTATCACAGTTGTATGGTTAGAAGTAATATACAAAAATGAGAAGTATTCATTAAATATTAACCATTTGGGGTATAAAATAAAAGACCAATTTATAAAGGCAACAAAAAAGTCAAAGAAAAATACTTTGGCACATTGTGTTTTCAAAAAATGACTTCATTTAGAAACTTCTGGCCAAGATGGAGGAATAAGTAGACACACTGCGCCTCCTTGCACAACCAAAATAAAGACAACAAAAATTTAGAAACAAAAAAGCAACTAGAACTTTCAGAAAATTGAACTGGACCAAAGTTTGACAGCCGAGGAGTTAAAATAGACACATTCATCCAGACTGGTAAGATAGGCAGAGTCAGGCAACGAGGTGGAGAGCGGTTGAGGCAGGAAATAGCGGTGGCTGGTGGACCCAGTGAGGTACACAAGGCGGCTGGTGGACTGGGCAGTCCCACATTCCCGCACAGATAAACCAAGTGAAATTGGGGAGAGAGACAGACCACGCAACCCAGGACCCCAATACTGGGAAATAAAGCTTCAAACACTGATTGAAAACAACTGTGGGGGTTGAGACAGTGGGAGAGACTCCCAGCCTCACAGGAGTTTGTTGGAGAGACCCACAGTGTCCTAGAATGTACACAAGCCCACCCACAAGAAAATTAGCACCAGATGGGTCCAGTTTGCTTATGGAAAGCAGTGGAAGGGACTGAAACCGAGAGAGAGCTGAGCAAGTGCTATTGTTCCCTCTCTGACCCCTGGCCCACATACAGCATCACAACCCAGGAACTGGGTTGCCCCGCCCTGGTGAACACCTAAGGCTCCACCCCTCATATGTAACAGGTGCAACAAGACGAAAAAAAAAAAAAAAGCCCAAACAGAAGAACAGATTAAAGCCCCAGAGCAAAAACGTCTAAGCGATGAAGAGATAGCCAACCTATCAGATGCACAGTTCAAAGCCCTGGTGATCAGGATGCTCACAGAATTGGTTGATTTTGGTTGCAAATTAGATGAACAAATGCAGGCTACAATAAGTGAAATAAAGGAAAATGTACAGAGAAGCAACAGCGATGGGAAGAAAACCAGGACTCAAACCATGGAGTGGATCAGAAGGAAGAAAGAAACAACTAAACAGAAAAGAAGGAAGAAATAAGAATTCAAAAAAATGAGGAGAGGCTTGGGAACCTCCAGGACATCTTGAAATGTCCCAACATCCAAATTATAGGGGGTGGCAGAATTAGAAGAGGAAGAGCAACAAGTGGAAAATTTATTTGAACAAATAATAAAGGAGAACTTCCCCAATCTGGCAAAGGAAATAGACTTCCAGGAAGTCCAGGAAGCTCAGAGAGTCCCAAAGAAGTTGAACCCAAGGAGGAACACACCAAGGCACATCATAATTACATTAGCCAAGATTAAAATGAAGAAGAGAATTCTAGAAGCAGCAAGAGATAAGGGACAGTCACCCACAAAGGAGTTCCCATCAGACTGTCAGCTGATTTCTCAAAAGAGACCTTCCAGGCAAGAAGGGGGTGGAGAGAAGTATTCCAAGTCATGAAAGTCAAGTCAAGATGTATCTAAGATTGCGCTATCCAGCAAAGCTTTCATTTAGAATAGAAGGGCAGATAAAGTGCTTCTCAGAAAAGGTCAAGTTCAAGGAGTTCATCATCGCCAAGCCCTTATTCCATGAAATGTTAAAGGGACTTATCTAAAAAAAAAGATAAAAATATGAACAGTAAAATGACAGCAAACTCAGTTACTAACAACCATACCTATGGCATTTGTCTTTCACTGCCTGGTTTATTTCACTTAGCATAATGCTCTCCAGTTCCATCCATGCTGTTGCAAAGGGTAGGAGCTCCTTCTTTCTTTCTGCTGCATAGAATTCGATTGTGTAAATGTACCACAGTTTTTTGATCCATTCATTTATGAAATAAGCCAGGTAGTGAAAGACAAATACCATATGATCTCACCTTTAACAGGAACCTAATTAAAAAAAAAAAAACAAGCATAATATAACCAAAGACACTGAAATTGAGAACAGGCTGACAGTCACCAGAGGAAAGAGGGGAGGGAATTTCAGGGGGAAAGGGGAAGGGTTTACAGGAACAAGTATAAAGGACACATGGACAAAAACTATGGGGGGTGGAAATGGGAGGGAGGTGGGGAGGGCTGGGGTGGTGAGCTGGGGTGGGAGTAGAAGACAGAAAACTGTACAAGATCAACAACTAAAATAAAAATTAAAAAAAAAACAACCATACCTAAAATAAAAGCAAAAGCAAACTAAGGAAATAAGTGGAACAGGAACGGAACCACAGAAATGGAGATCACATGGAGGGTTAGCAACCGGGGAGTGGGAGGAGGAGAGAGGGGGGAAAGGTACAGAGAATGAGTAGCATAGACGGTGGGTAGAAAATAGACAGGGGGAGGGCAAGAATAGTGTGGGAAATGTAGAAGCTAAAGAGCTTATGACACATGGACAAGAACTAAAGGGAGGGAATGCATGTGGGAGGGGGTGTGCAGAGTGGAGGGGAATGAAGGGGAGGGAAATGGGACAACTGTAATAGCATAATCAATAAAATATATTTAAAAAATAAAAATAAAATGACTTCATTTGTTTCAATCTTCTACTCCACATGTTCTTAAAATGTGACTTGGACACACATATCAAGAGGTGGGATCCATGTTTCTCCTCTTAAAACTGGATGGGCTTGTGGTTGTGGTGGAAGGGATGCTGGGTGACTTATGAAGCTAGGATGTCAAAATTGATACAGCTACCATCTAGTTCTTTTGGGACACTTATCTTCAATGTCCTGCGTAGCATGTAAGATGTCCAGGGCCACCAGGTGACATAGCAAGGCCACATATGGATTTTTAAGTGACAGCCCCAGCTGAGATCCTTGACAACAGTCAGCATCAACTGCTAGACACATGAACGATGACTACTTCCAGATAATTCCTGCCCCCAGCCATTAAGATACCCCTGCTTTTGATTCACCTCCAGGCTTCAAGTCTTTTCAATGGACATCAGGGAAAAGACAGAGACCCATGCCATTCTTTCCTCTCTAAATTCCTGGCCACAGCATCAATGAGCATAACAAAGTGGTTTTATGCCACTAAACCCTGGTGGTCTGCGCCAGGATTTCTTTTGAAATCCTTAAGAAGAAATGCTCAGATCTTTGTGAGAAAAATTTTAGAACAAAATTTTCTACTTGACACAAAAGCATATTTGACAAAGGTAATGACAGTTCATTTTTTTCTCTTTTTAGGTATCTTAATTTGAGGGGTTGTTTGTCATTGCTGTTGATTGGTTTGTTTTGGAACTAAGAAAAGTCATTCTAAAATACATTTTAGAAAATTTAAAAAGTAGAAATATTTTAGAAAACCATGAAAAATGATAGATAAATTATTGGCACTAATCCTAGCAGATATTAAATCATATTACAAAACTTTTATAATGAAATAATAGATTCACTAATAGAACAATATGAACAAAATATAAACTCTAGAACTAGATCCAAATATCTACTCCAGAACTAGGAATTTAGCATACAATAAAGGTGGCATTTTCGAATAGAGGGATTAAAAATACATGGTATTAAGGCAATATCATGGGCAGTCAGTTGGAAAAAAGAGGCGCAATTGGATCCATACCTCTAATCCTTCACCAGAATATTCTCTAAATGTGTAAAATTGAAATACCAGAAGTAAAACCATAGATGTATTAGACTAAAACATGAATAAATAAATTCTTTTATAAATTTAGGAGGGAAAGCCTATTTAATTGTAAATAAAAAGCAGAAATCTTCATAGAAATAATAAATTTAAATACGTAAGAATAATAAAATCTCATAACAAAAATATCAATGTAAAGAAAAAAATTAAAATGGAAATAACTTGCAAGTTGTATCACCAACAGGGGTTAATCTTTTTAATAAAATGCTTTTTTTTTAAGTAAATAGTATTTAGAAACTACAGTCTGGTGTTGGGTGGCCATAATAGTTGTAGTCATCACTTCCAGGGCTTCTTAATGGACAGAGCTAAACAATCATATATAAAAAATAGAAAAAAATAGAAAATAGATATATTTCATATATAAATATATTAGAAAAATTAGAATTAATGATGATTTTATAGTGTTTGCCAGATCACATTTCAAATTACAGGTTTTAAATTAATTTCTTTGACTTTATAATTTTTTCATGTATAAAAATATTGATTTCTACAAAATTAACAGTACGTTCAAAATAATAATAACAGAAGTAAGGACAACTCTAGTGAATTTGGTCAAATATTTTAAAAATAGGTGTTTATCTTTAGAATTCATTTTATTAGGGTTATAGGTTTAAAATACTCCATTTTAGAACACATAAAATAATCATTTTATTTTTCTATATGGTTATGCTAATCTGTTTTATCTTCATTCAATTTTTATTGCTCTTTTATTTTATTTTTTAAATTTTGTAAAACATTAAATGATTTCAAAACACAAACATAATGCAGTATGCTTGCATATTGTGAATTTTGCTTCTATCCTGATTCCTCAACATTTTCTGCTCTCTTCCTGCTTATAAGAGGGGAAGAACTTTCCTCATTTTTTTAATAACTTAGTCAAATACTCTGGAGTCACCTCATGTCAGTATACAGAGATCTTCCTCATTAAATTTTATAAAGGATTGGTACTTTCTTATGTAAACATATTATATATAATATGTTGAACCAGTTCATGATCGATGGACATATAGGTGGTTTCTAGATTTTTGCTATTTTAAATACTGTCAGAATTAATATACTTTGTAATTGTGTGGATTCCCTTAAAACCACATTTTGCATTTTTTTTCACCAATAAATGAAAGTTCCTATTACCCTAATACCTTGCTAAAATGTTTATGGTCAAAGTTCTTGGTATACTATCTCATTGTGGTTTTCATGGCAAATTTGTCATTGTGAGTGAATTTAAGTATCTTGCTCATACGTTTGGAACTATTTTCATTATTTTTGTTGAGTTGTTGATTATTAGTATTTTTCTCATTTTTTAGGAAACTGTATACTTGTGTTACAAATTGAAGATGTTTTCCAATTTATCATTAATAATTACATTTTGCTTATTGAGTTTCTTTACTCAAAAAGGTGCTTTTAAACTTAATTTTATGGTAGCTTTTCAAGTTTTGGGTAGAGTGATGACTTCCAGTTGTGAAACTGCAGTCCAGGCTGCCACCCTGAGCTTTAGACACATAGATCTCGCTGCCTACCCAACGTCTCACACAGGCCACCTTGCTCTTCCTTACCTCCTTCAGCCTTCCCCAATGGCTCTGGATTTTTCAAAGTGGCTTTCTGCACTTTCCTTCCTCAATCTATTTGTCAATAAATCTCCTTGACTTTAGTTTTGAAATAGCTTCAGGATTTGTCCACTTTTGACAATCTTCACTGTGATATTTTTATTTATTTATTTATTTATTTATTTATTTATTTATCTTTAGAGGGGAAGGGAAGGAGAGAGGGAGAGAAACATCAATGTGCGGTTGCCTCTTGTATGTCCCCTGCCGGGAACTGGCCTGGCAACCCAGGCATGTGCCCTGACTGGGAATCGAACCGCGATCCTTTGGTTCGCAGGCCCGCGCTCAATCCACTGAGCTACACCAGCCAGGGCTCACTGTGATATTTTGGTCCAAGAGCAGGTCATCTCTTAATTGGATTACTTCAAAAGTTTCCTAACTTTGTTTTTACCTGTGCCCTCCCTGTTGTATATTCTCAAAACTATGACTAAAATATTATTGTTAAAATGTTGATTGGATTATTTCATTCTCCTGCTAAAAACCTTCAGATCTACAATTGAAAGCAAAATTATTCCATTGGCCTACAAGGCCCTACACAATATAATCTACTCCATCTACTTTTCTGACGTCATCTCCTACTACTTTCCTCCTTGGGAGCTTATTTGCAAAAAGACTGGCCTCTTTGATGTTATTGGAATGTGCTAACTAGCTAGTGTTCCTTGTCAAGATTTCTCTAACCCCTTCTCAACTCTGGCTGTCCTTTCCAAAGAAACCAGCATAATTCACTCCCTCGTCTCTGTTACATATCTTTATTCTAAATCCACCATATAACTGAAGATTCCCCTGTCTACTCTGGGAAATTATAACACCAAACTTGAAATTCCCTCTCTCTCAGCCATTTTCTCTTTAATTTAAATTACTAAATGAACTTAATCAACTATATATATACTTGATTTTTTATCATTATTTTCTATACACGCACACAAGCAATACACAAAACATGCATGGCTCTAAGCATTGCTGAGGGCTCTGACTCACTGATTTGCTAACTGCTGTCTATAATTGCTGCACCTAGAGTAGTGCCTGTCATAGGGCCTGGGCTCAATACATATTATTAAATAAATGAATGAATGAGTGAAGGAGATGAATAGGTGGATAGAAGAAATAAGTCAACTTTTTCCTGTAAAGCCCTATTACATGGAAGGGTTATTTTTTCATAACCTCTCCTAACCCCAAAGCCCTTTATCTCTTATTTGCAACTTGATTAATGAATTCATATATTGCAATTTTTAAATGGCAATTAATGATTTTTCAAACTAATTACAGTGAGAAACAACAGCAAAAACAAAAACCTCATTTGGTCCAAGAAAGAAAAAGTTGTATTGATAATGTAAGAGGGTAACTCAAGAATAAAAGATTTTATCTTCAGTTGATAGTCTGAAGTGTTTAATGCATGTGGAGAGCTGGTAATCCAGGAAGTGGAATGCTTGACCTACAGGACTCCAGGAGATCCACAAGCAATTCCACCTTGTTGCCCCAGGGGTCTGCAAGTGATGGAGATGGCCTCTGAGCCATTGTGTTCCAGGGAGGAGACGAATGCCTATGAGCAGATAAAGACTTGCTGATCATTTAATTTAAAAATATGTCCTGCCTAGAAAGTGGTTCACATCCTGGCTTTGTTGATAACTGTCACCAGAGGCAAGATTATCAAAAAGTTACAGTTATTATTTTTCTAAATGAAGCTAATGAGGGATAAAAGAGGGGTCTTTATGAATGTCCTATACACAAATAAGAGACCAATCATCTCACATTTAAGTGCACCTAAGAAATGGTAAATTTGAAAAGCATGTAATAGAAGGATAACAATAAATATTAATAGAATGAGAAAGAATTTTTCACCCCCAGTAATTTATCTTAATGTATAAATTGTTTAAAATAATTTTAATATTGTTATTTTACCTACTGTGTGAGAACTCAGAAGATCCTTTGAAATAAATAGGTAATGTATTTCAGAAAATTTTAAAAAAGAGTTGTTAATCAGCAGATAAAGAAATACTAGGAAAATCAACTGTTGCGGACCATCCAGCCTGGTTTTAGGAGTTGTAACCCTCACCCCATGGTGGGCTGTGTAAGAGCCCAAGGGACCCACTTCATCTGGGTCTGTTCCGTCACAAGGATGTGACCTACTAAGGAGACAAAGCTTATGTCCCTGGCAGGAGCACTGCTTCTGCCTCATCCATCTCTGGCCCCAGTGCTTAGTTGGTTACTCAATGACAGGTAAGACTCCTCATGGGAGGGGCAACCTAAGCCAGACGCAACCACTTCAAAGGCCTCATGGAAGGACTCGGGGGGATTGCAGCAAAGAGGATGTGATGGACCCTCGCCCCCCGACTATTTTGACATAGCCCAAGTCCTCATTTCCATCTGGGAAATGTCTCCTGCTTCCTAATAGGCTTAAAGCTTGAAACTGTGGGGGTGAGTGGTGCAGCCTCGTAGGGGCCAGGATGGCTCCCTGGGTGATCGGGCATAAGAAAGAATTCCTGAAGTCCTGTAAAACCTGCTTTGCTAAGAGTGCTCTCATTTAAATGACAAGGGTCCCAGGAGGAAATGAGTATGTCTCCCAAAGTTTGGCAACCCCCTTTCCTGACAAACACTGACTCAGACTAAGCCCTCAGATTTCTTTGACATGTTAAACCTGTATTCCGGTGTATTTGAGCCCAATAAAAGCCCAGTGAGGAAGGGGCTCTGGGTCATTCTCCTCTGAGAGTTTGACCCCTTTCCTCCCCAAGCAGTCATGTCTTGGTAGTTTTTATTTTCATCCGTGACGGAGGGATGGGGCTCTGCGGGCGGAGCCCCCCACATCTGGCGCCCAGGACAGGGGCCCCTGCAATCAACACTGGATTGCAATTTGTATCTGATTAACCTTTTTCTAAACTGCTTACCTACCCTTTACCTGCCCTATTAGAAGGTCAGCCTGCGATGAAATTCTGAGACAGCTTTTGAGGGTACATAACCCTCCATCTTCTCAGATCACCAGCATCTGAATAAAATGCCCATAAAGATTCAATTCTCAGCTCTGCTTATTGGTACTGGTAGAGATAGGCAGTATGAATGCCAGTGTTTCTGGTTTCAGTATTACATCATAGAAATAACATTTGTTTCCAGTGCTTAATAAGCCCTAGGTGCTGTAATTTGAGCAAGGTCCCATAACTATTGCATGTAGAACATGGATGCCAATGTGGAAAACCTGTCCCCAGGCAAAGGGCTTAGCACCATCATAGCACTGCCTCTACATTCTTATGTTGTACAAAGCATAGCTACTGCCATTTTAAAGATGAGGAAATTGAGGCACTTGATTTTTAAAACCTTCTGCTTTTTTTAAAGCTAATAATCATAATCAGAGCTAGAGCCAGACTTCTACCCATCATGTGTGCTTTCACTGTTGCTCTTTAAGAAAAGTTAAACATTGGAATATGCTTTAGCACTACATAAATCCATTCGTTTATCCACCTTTTTATTTATCCAGAGTCATCATACATTTACTGACATCTATTGAATTATGGCAACAGATTCTATATTTGTCAATTAGGGATTCAGAAGTGAACGGGACAGTACAACACCCATTTATGATAAAAACACTCAGCGAAGTGGGAATAGAGGGAGCATTCCTCAAAATAATAATGGCCATATATGAGAAACCTACAGCCAACATCATACTCAATGGGCAAAAACTGAAATTTTTCCCACTAAGATCAGGAACAAGACAAGGCTGTCCACTTTCACCACTTTTATTCAATATAGTATTGGAAGTCTTAGCCACAGCAATTAGACAAGAAAAGGAAATTAAAGGCATCCATATTGGAAAGGAGGAAACAAAACTATCATCGTTTGCAGATGACATGATAGTATACATAGAAAATCCTATAGACTCGGCCAAAAAGCTGCTCGACATAATAAATGAATTTGGCCAAACAGCCAGATACAAAGTCAATATCCAAAAATCAAAGGCATTTTTGTATACCAACAGTGAAACAGCAGAAGCAGAAATCAAGAAAAAAATCCCATTTGATATAGCAAAAAGAAAAATAAAATACTTAGGAATAAACCTAACCCAGGAGGTAAAAGACCTGTATGCAGAAAACTACACAACACTGAAGAAAGAAATCAAGGAAGACACAAACAAATGGAAGCATATAACGTGTTCATGGATCAGAAGAATTAATATCATCAAAATGTCCATACTACCCAAAGCAATTTACAGATTCAATGCAATACCTATTAAGGTTCCAATGGCATATTTCACAGACATAGAACAAACACTTCAAAAATTTATATGGAATCATAAACAACCCCGGATAGCGGCAGCAATTTTGAGAAAGAAGAGCAAAGTAGGAGGGATCACAATACCTGATACCAAACTGTATTACAAAGCCACTGTAATCAAAACAGCCTGGTACTGGCACAAGAACAGACATATAAACCAGTGGAACAGAACAGAGAGCCCAGAAATAAACCCAAGTCTCTATGGTCAATTAATATTCAACAAAGGGGGCAGCAACATAAAATGGAGTAAAAATAGCCTCTTCAACAAGTGGTGCTGGGAGAACTGGACAGCTACATGCAAAAAAATGAAACTCGAGCACCAACTTACACCATACACAAAAATAAATTCAAGGTGGATAAAAGATTTAAATATAAGCCATGACACCATTAAAATCCTAGAGGAGAACATAGGCAGGAAAATCTCAGATATTTCATGCAGCAACATTTTTACTGATATGTCCCCTAAAGCAAGGGACATAAAGGAAAGAATAAACAAATGGGATCTCATCAAAATAAAAAGCTTCTGCACAGCTAAAGAAAACAGTATTAAAATAAAAAGAGAACCAACTGTATGGGAAAACATATTTGACAATGATACCTCAGACAAGGGATTAATCTCCAAAATATATAAAGAACTTACAAGACTCTACTCTAAGAAGACAAGCAACCCAATTAAAAAATGGGCAAAGGATTTGAACAGACACTTCTCCAAGGAGGACACACAGAGGATCCAGAGACACATGAAAAGATGCTCAATATCGCTAGCTATCAGAGAGATGCAAATTAAAACCACAATGAGATACCACTTGTCACTAGTCAGAATGGCCTTCATAAACAAAGCAACAAACAGCAAGTGTTGGAGAGGTTGTGGAGAAAAGGGGACCCTAGTGCACTGTTGGTGTGATTGTAGATTAGTACAACCACTATGGAAAACAGTATGGAATATTCTAAGAAAACTAAAAATGGACATAACTTTTGACCCAGCAATTCCACTGCTTGGATTATGTCCCAAGAACCCTGAAACACCAATTCAAAAGACCCTATGCACCCCTATGTTCATAGCAGCACAATTTACAATAGCCAAGTGCTGAAAGCAACCTAGGTGCCCATCAGTTAATGAATGGATCAAAAAACCGTGGTACATTTACACAATGGAATTCTATGCAGCAGAAAGAAAGAAGGAGCTCCTACCTTTTGCGACAGCTTGGATGGGATTGGAGAGCATCATGCTAGGCGAAATAAGCCAGGCAGTGAAAGACAAATACCATATGGTCTCACCTTTAGCAGGAACCTAATCAACAAAACAAACAAACAAGCATAATATAAACAATAACACTGAATTTGAGAACAGTCTGACAGTGACCAGAGGGGGAGGGGAGGGAATTTCAGGGGAAAAGGGGAATGGTTTAGAGCAACAAGTATAAAGGGCACAGGGACAAAAACTATGGGGGGTGGAAATGGGAGGAAGGTGGGGAGGGCTGGGGTGGTGGGCTGGGGGTGGGGTAAAAGACAGAAAACTGTACAATATCAACAATTAAAAAATACTGATTAAAAATTTTAAAAAAATTTAAAAAAAAAAGAAGTGAACGGGACAAACACAATCTTTGCCTTCAGAGAGTTTATATCCAGGACGGTACTATTTGGAGGCACTTAGGAAGCTAGGAATAGGACAATCATTCCAAACATCATGGTAAGCCATTTGTCATGATAATGTATTTTGGTGCCTGAGAGACTTATTCCAATTTATAACCTCCATACACATTTTTAATTTTTTACATAAGTAGTTATACTAAAAACGCATTTTGGGTAATCTTAATTTTCTTTACAATACTTACAGATCAAGGACTAATATTTACAGATAACCAAACAGTAATGTTGAAACATATTATTTCATTTCTAGTTAAAAAATCCCTAACTGGAAACAACAACAGACTTCTGAGAAATTGCTTTTTCAAGCCCTGAGTACATCTATTTTCAGAGCATTTTCACTCATGGAAAATTAGCTGCCTTTCTTGGTAACCTCTCGGAATGAACATTATAAATATAGTAGACTGACACTTAGAATTCATCTGAAAAGAAAAACAAATAAATAATTCCCCTTCAGCTAAGGGACCAGTAAGTAAACAGTTCACATAAATCCATGTGCAATTATAGCTCTTCTGGTATTTTGGAACTCTTCTAAATGTTTATGTTCTCGTTTGGGTCAGGAGTTGAACAGGAATTACATATGCTGTCCTCCTCCATAATCATACAGAGGCAATGTTATTTCTAATACTGCCCTACGGTTTGGTAAAATGCAGAGGCTAACCATCTGTCATCAATAACGCTGTCAAGAAGATTTGGAAAGCATTTGATCGGGTTTTGGCAGCATGTTATCTGTGAAAATACTGTTGGAGGGAAACTTGGGAAGTTCTGATGCATTTAAAGGAGACACAAATGTCTCAGCACATGGGCAGCCTAAAACTGGGATGGTGAAGTGTTTTATTTAATAGAGGCACAGATTTCAGTGCAAATCAATAAAGAAAAGAGGTATTGCTATGTTTGTATATTCAAGCATGTATGCTAGGCTCCACAATAGATAGCACTTTTCGGGCCTCTGAAAAGATGGCATTGAGAAGGAGCATCTGTTGAACACATTAAGGGAAACTCCTTTTGCACTGAAGGAGAAAGTGGAGCTTAAGAATGTTAGAGGAAAGGCCTGGTTGAGAAGCGGGCATTAAGAGACAAGGTAGGGTTCTACTTACCAGTGCCAGGGAAATGGGTTTAATGAAATTATGCCATTTCAGACCCCAAAGTATTAATATTAGGTCAGAAGAAATGATGGAGAGTTGGGGTGGGATTGGAGACAATTTATTGGAGATAAAAAGCAGGGACATGAAGGATGAAGAATCTAGTTAAAGGTAAGACATGGGTAATTTATAAGAAGGACTTGATGGAACTATCAGGAAATGTTTCCCATTCCAGGCTCTGGGAGACAGCCATACTAAGCTGACCACAGATGTCAGACAACTACCCCAGGACTGTGTAGGTTTGTTTCTCATGTCCTTTGGAAGCTCTGAAAATTCACCAGGTGAATCTACATTAGTTAGCAAGCCTAATACCCAAGAGCAATTGCAAACATGCAGAAATGCTGACAACGAAAGCCTAAATTAATCCATGGCTAACACATTGCAACAGGGGAAGTATGATTATAAGCAGTTTAAAAAAAATTAAAGTAGTTTTTGGTGGAAAAGATAAGGTGTGAGAGAAATTATGCCACATTAGGATTTTCATTTGTTCATAATACTTTTGTAAGAAACTATTTACACTTAAAAAACTAACTTGTATTGACTCTGGCATTAAGTAAAAAAAAATAAAAACTTTTTTGTGGGGGTAGTTTAAATCTCTGTGAGATGTAGGCAAGTCTGCAACTCACTTTTTTTTCTATAAAATGTAGATAACAATTCTGATTTCACAGAATGATAGAGAGGTTGTGCTATGATAAATCAAAAAGAAGCAAATATTCAATAGAAGGTCAAATCAAGTTAAAACTTAATTTGAATGGAATTTTCATATATATACATGCATGTGTGTGTGTGTGTGTGTGTGTGTGTGTGTGTGTGTGTGTGATGATTACCCCTTAAATGAGGCATCTTCCTTCCTGGAAATTTGCAAGAAAGAGATAAACATTCGTCGATCTGTATGGATTTAATGAAGCCTGATTGGAAGACAGGAGATGACTTAAATGACTTCAGGAATATGGCTCCTTCTAGTTTATGTTACTTTATGTTAATTTTATCATTTATACTTATATGTCCTTTATATAGTTATTAATATATTTAAATCAAGTGTGTGTATGTTTCTTGATCTGCTTTCAAATCAGAAATTCTTTTGCCACTGATGAAAAGAATGAAGATTGTTTCATCTACATCTTTCAAGTGCGTTTGATTGCCAGATTATTAGTAATGATCTAAAGAGAGAAGTGCATGACAGAAGATGGGAAGCATCTCCATCATCAATCTTTCACATATTCAAAGGGGGCAAAAAGGAATGTTTTCTTTCAACACTAGTATATGCCTTAGGGACATGATGCTTTATCAAGAAATGGCAAGAGGAATCCAATATGATGGGTGGAAAGCAGAAAGCAATAAGGCAAAAGCAATGTCTTATGGGATTCTTGTGTGAAACACACACACATTCCTTTTCTGATTGACAACATTATCCTATTAACATAATTCTGAAATACCTTCTTTAATAATAAATAGGAATGTGCTAAAAAAGTAAAGATTAAATTTAGTCTTGCTTTTGATGAAGGGTTAAAACATGCATACAAACTTACAAATAAATCCACCAAATCCCTCCTAAAACATGTGGTACAGTTCTAGACCAAACAAAACTTATTTGAGATTTTTATTGAATTACTGTTTTCTTTCATGAGTAAGAAAACCCAGAGTTGGCTCTAATTGTGTATGCATTTGATATATTACTCCTCAACACAGAACTTTAAAAGCCTCTTTTGACAGACAGGGAGAATAGTTAGCAAACTGAAAAACAACATTTTTAGTCCCTTAAGTAATAATTAATGCATCTGTCTTGATTATAGCTTTAGTAAATAAAAATGTTTTGTTTTTACCAGTATTTTTGAAATTTCCACATTTCTTATATCCTAGAATCAAAGCAGACAGTTTTGTTTAAACAATTAGCAACCATAAATATTACCTTGGAAATATATGTATCATAACACAACATCAAGTAATGTGAGCTACCCCCCAAAATTAACAATTGAGTTGTACAGTAGTGAATACATTATTGTGTATCAATTTTGGGGCTGCAAGAGCTGAAGAAAAACATAATCTGTATTTTTTTCTCAGCAGTAAATTAACAAGGGGAAGTGAGTGAACTGAATCAATTAGGCTGACAGAAGCCTTCATACTATGACAATTGACATTCTTCGAGCACTTACCAAGAACTGTTTTACGCACTTTACATATTTTCATTTGTCATTCTCACAAAACCAATCATACGTGGTTGGTAGGTTAATCTCATTCTAAAAGGAAATCACAGAAAGCCAAAGACTAAGTAACTCAACCATAGTCTCCAAACTGCTAGAGCCAGAATTCAAACTCAGACTTGGGGTGATTCTAGGGCTCAGCCACACATACACCCACACAAAAAAAATTTCCAAATATAAACTCCTGGATGTTACTTATAACTTTTTTGTGTTATTATATTTTAGAAACTTTTGTGTGGAGAGAACCGATGAAATGTTTCAGGTGAAGTGTATATATTGACTACTAAGGTTGACAGGGTTCTCCAGAGAAATAGAACCAATAGGAATTACATATATAGAGAAAGGTTTATTGGCTCATGAGTATATAGAGGATGTCACATCCAAAATCTTCGGAGTAGGACAGCACACTGGGGATTCAGGAAAGGGTTGTAGTCCATGTCCAAAGGCTTTATCCTAGCAGAATCTCCTCTTCATCAGGGGAAGTCAATCTTTTTCCTGCTAAACCCTTCAACTGATTGAGTGATGCTCACCCACATTATAAAGAATAACCTGTTTACTAAAAATCTACTAATTTAAATGTTAATTTTATTTTGCAAATACCTTCACAGAGGCATCTAGAATAATTGTGACCAGATATCTGGGTATTGTGGCCTTGCTCAATTGACACATAAAATCAACATCACATCTATACTATTTATAAGTTTCTATATTTATATGTATGGCTGAAAATAAATTAGAAAACTCTTTAATAAGACAAAATAGTTAGCTAACTGTAAAACAATACTACTAAGCAGGTTGCTCCTTGTGAGACAGTGTGCTAGATATTGGCACTATGAATAAAGTACCAAGGTTCAATGTTCTCATAATCTGAGTGGGGATATGTCAGAAGAGAGATAGAAATATACACAATCAATTATGTTATGCTGTGCTGACTTTTAATGTGGTTAAGGTAGAGTTGTGAAGGAAGACAAGAAAAAAGTTAAGGCTCTAGTTCATGCCTTTTCCAGGGGCTGAGGAGAATCTAAAAAAGGACATAATGCCTAAGTCCCATTGAGGAGGAAAAGGATTCCACCAGGAGGAGAAAGCTGAAGAACAACTGTATGAAAACATAAACATAGATAAGGGTTTAAGGGTTTGTAGGAAATCTAGTAAAATTGTGGTACTACATTTATGATGGAGAGACATTATAACAACTTTGTAAGTCCCCGCATAATACTTGGGCTTTCCTGAAGCTAATGGGAAGTTGTTGACATATCCACCTGAAGAAATGACATGATCATTGATGCATTTTAGAAGGATTTCATTAATGGGAAAAGGAGAAACAAAATAGAAATCCAGGCCAATGGAGGCAGGAAAACCATTCAGGAGACAAAGTTGAACTTTTGAACAACAACAACAAAAAAGCAAGATCGGGGAACAAAGTGGGAAGAAAAACTCAAAAATTATTTTTCCGTATTAAAATTGATATATATTTAATTATGTACAATTTATTGGGGAGAAGGAATTCTTTTATTCAACAAACACATATTGGTATCTACTAGGTGTTTGGTCCTCTGCCAAAAAAAAGAGACTATGAAGATAAATAAAAAGATATAAACAAACAGTTGCAGTGAAACAGAAGAAAATCTAAGACATAACTTGACAGAGGAGAAGGACCAGGCAGAGGAGGTAATGCCTGGCCTAGGTCATGATAGATGAGCAACAGTATGAGGAAGGGAGGTTGGTAAGGAAATTCCAAGCAGAGAAGCAGAATTCAGGAGGACACTCAGACGTGAAGAGAACTTGTGTTCCAGGATCACAGGTGGTCTAGAGTACAAGTCAAGGAAGGGAAGCCAGGTTGGGAAGAGTCTTGGTTTTATTTTATTGAAAAACTCTAATCAGAGACATGGTATGGGCCTGATTGTTCCGGCAGAAGCACAGAGGATGGATTTATGAGAGCACCCTGTGGGAGATCTATTAGTTTCCCAGTAGTGCCATAACAAATTACCGTAAGCGTTATTGCTTCAGAAAATGAATCAAGGTGTCAGTAGGGCCACATTCCCTCTGAAGTCTCTAGGGCAGGGTCCCTCCCTGCTTCTTCCAGAGTCTAGTGGCTCCTGGCATTTCTTTGCTTATGGCAGCCTCACTCCCATCTCTGCCTCCATTTCACATGGACTTCTTCCTTGTTTGTATCTCTATGTGTCTGTCTCTTCTGTCTCTTATTGGACACTTTCACCCTAATCCAGTAGTATGACCTCATGCCAATTCTTATTTTTGTACATTTTGTGAGAACCTATTTCCAAATAAAGGCAAATCCTGAGATTCCAAGTGGACGTGCATTCATGTAAAACAGTATTCAAACTGTGACCAGAGGCCATGGCAATAACACAGGCAGGGGAGTGGAGAGCCTGAGACAAAACCCAGCAGGAAGGAGGTCACAGTGGCAGGAAGTCATGGTTGCAGGTGTGGAAGAAGAAGCGGTGTTAGGAATTGAGGACAACTCCAATATTTGTGGCTAGGGAAGCCAGGTAGATTTCAGTATCAGTTGAGATAAGAACTATGAGTAAGAACAGATTTGAGATTTGGGTTCTGAAGTGTGGAGGATGTAGATAAGTTTCATACAAAATAAAGCACTTTGAGTGAGGATATCCTCAAGGTAAATGAAAAAGTTTTAAAATGACTTAGATGGCTGCGTAGGTTATAATACCATTAACTGATTAGAGAAA
Organism: Glossophaga mutica; assembly: GCA_039655065.1. Taxonomy (NCBI): domain Eukaryota; kingdom Metazoa; phylum Chordata; class Mammalia; order Chiroptera; family Phyllostomidae; genus Glossophaga; species Glossophaga mutica. The sequence goes on from CM077304.1 coordinate 86,454,764, forward strand.
CAATGGGGTAATGTTTTTGTTTTAAGAAAACAAGATCAGTTTTGAAAATCTTAGGTTTGAAGGGTATATGATATATGTAAGGGAAGAAGTAGAGCATGAAGTAGGAACCATGCCTTTGGTGCCCTGGATAAGGACCAACAGTGTGTGGTGGTTTCACGGCAGAAGGCACACATCTCATAGGAGACGAAGACATGTGGAAGGGTACAAAAAGAGAATAGTGCCAGTGGAGGGAAGAAAGGAATTGCAGTAAGGGAAGGTATGTAGTGCTAAAAACTTCAGCAAGGATGAGAACTGGGGATAAGCTCCTGGCATTATTAGAGATCATTATTTGTCTTTGACCAAGTGTCTGAATTGTGTGATGGACCTAGGATTTAAACCTTGAGTCTAACTCTGGAGGCTACTCACTTAAGCCAATAATATACTGCTTTCAATCATCTCAGCATTTTTCTCTATGTGGTTGGATTGTGAGGGGGGTTTATTTCTTTTCTTACAACTTTGAAGAATTTCCTCAACATTTCTATATTCATTTTATAATTTGAAAGACTTAAGTAATACATTTTTAAAGAAAGTGGAGCTAATGAGCATACATCTTTCAAAGATATATGGAAAAGAGAAGATTGTATTAATTTGATAATTGAATGACATTAAAGAATTTTTTTCTCGCTTTCGTCATTAGGATGACTTACACCAATTTGAAGGCTAAGACTCAGTGGAGAAAGAGAAATCAAAGATACACCAAAGAAAAGGTAAGAGAGGAGGAAGGATGTAGAAGAAGCAGAAGATGGGTTTGTAAATTTGATTAATAGGGTTCCTGTAGGGGAAGTGTGAAAGAATGTTCTAGGCTGAGTGGGAGAGTGCAGAGCAGCACTGAAGTATGGAACAGCCAGCGGTGTCCATGGATTACAAGTTGTCTAGATCATAGGCATGAGGGAGAACACTTTAAAAATGAGTAATAGTCTTGCAAGGGGTAGGGATATCATCAAAGGAAAGGAGCTGAATCAAGTTAGTCCAAGATATAAATTTTGAGGTAGAGGAGGCAGAAGTTAAGGAAATCTATGATATGCATGTCTATTTTTTTAGTGGAGTAAGTTGTAAGATCTCTTGATAAAATTGAGTAGGCAATGGTTTGGTTGAAGGTAAATAAGCATATAATTTGGAAAAGCTTCAGACTGAATGGAAAACAAAGTGCCAGGTGATGGATGGGTGTGACTAGTTGAGTAAAAAGAGAGTCTGTTTCTACCTCTTCAACAGTGATCTGTTCACTTACCGGTGAGCTCTCATGAAGTAGGAAGTCTGTCTCTTTCACTCCCATGGCCCAGTGCTTAAACCACAATAATCTAGAACCAGATTATTGTCATTAATTATGAAATCTTGGGATGGAGTTTCTCCACCGTTATTAAATTATGGACTAAATGAGGCACAGAAATGGCAATGACTCTGACTTCACTGGTCCTTGCTTCCACCTGCTAAATAGAACTCTCTATAGGGTCAGTGTTCACATTGTGGAAGTCAGGAAGCACACCAAGAAACTAGCACGATGCCCTCAAAAGATTCATCATACATGTATGTGGTAGAATGCATTCTTCCTGTGTTCTCAGGGTGGAAGCCTGAGCTAGCATTCTTGGTCCTTTGACAACCAAATATTTCTGTAAGTCTATCAGACTGTCTGATCTAATTTGATTTTCAAGTTCACTTTCACTATGTGCTACATAATCAGCTTCAAGGAAATTGATCTCACTGCTACCAGCAAGTCTCAAAATTGTTGAAAGGGCCAAAAGAATGTTTTGATGGCAAGGCTGGTTTGACATGAAGTCAAAACAGATGACTTAAAATATTTCTATTGGTTTCTCCACAAGATGTTCAACTAGTTCAACTGACTACAGCAGGAATTGTGTGTGTGTGAATGGTGGGTGATATCAGTCTAAGTTTCATTGTCCTTTGCTTCAACTAAATTGGTAAAACTGATTATCAAATCACTGTTGGGTGTTTTGTAAAGCGAGGCTAAGTGGGGAAATGAAATTCTGTGACTCCTGGACCATGTAGCTTAGTTTTGTAAAAAGCAGTTGCGAGTTTAATAACTACCTACATTTTGTAGGACTGTTTTCTGAGCAATGTGAAATACTACAAATAGATTAAGTTTCCTTTTTTATTAGCAGATGGCCATAAAAGCCTTCTTTAATAAAGATTTATTAAATTTGACTTATTTGAATTTGTAGCCAGGGCCTGGATCCTAAACTGTAAGCCTTCAAGGTAGATGGTGAAAATACATTCCAATTAAACATGCCACTTCAAGAATTCATCAGATCACACCTCCAGGAGTGTATACTTCTGGTTCTCATGCGGTCCCACAATAGCAAGATCTTCTTAAGCATGCCATCTCTCTATATCAGCCACACATGACTTAGTCTCCAGAAAACAGTTAACTTTACAAAGTTACAATGTCCCTTAGAAAAAAAAGGTAAGTGTTTGCCATAACCAGGTACAGAGGCCTTGAGCATTGATTTATGTTTTTTTCCCCTCATAAAGCTGGAGGTGAGTGGGGCTGAGGATGGAGGGTTTTACTTTGGAAGTATACCCAATTCCCAAGTGTCACATTTGTTTCCTTTTTTATCTGAATTTCTGTGACCAGTCATAAAAGGTACACTCAACCCTCCCTAAATAACTAATCCTAGGACATTTATTATATCTAATTCCTTAAATTATGAAAATGACAAGTACATAAAATTTTCTATGCTTCTGTGATTTACTTAGCAAGCATCCTGAGTTAAGTAGGAGCTGAATGAGTTCTACTGCTGGATTATACACATCAAAATTTAATTAAGTTTCTGACCTAATGTCCCCCTTGTTTCATCGATTAGGGATGTCATGGGTAGACCACATCATTCTCAGAAGAACTGGGCAATTGTGAAATCTGAGCAGTCTCTCTCTATTTTTTGCCCAAGTGTTCTTTTCAAGTCTCATTAGATTATCATGAGTGTTACAGCTGTGTTAATCTTTTTATAAGAAATGAACTTTTAAAATTGCACATTTTTAAATTGACTTTTAGAGTTACCATGGCAGCCTCATTATAATGCGCAGAGATGAACATTATCACGGCTATGCCTGATCTATCCAGGGTTGTCAGGAAATGAGAATTCCACATAAAGTGCATTCTCCAAAAGGGCTCGCAAAACATGCCAGATCAAGTGCCCAGACTTTTAGTGTAACAATTTAAATGAAAAGCTTTCTCATACACTGCACACGTCTCTAGTTCCTTAAATGTATTCTTGATGACTCAGGTTCTCTGTTAGCAATAGCTTATTGTACTTAGAACTACACACCGTACTGTTTGATTTTTCAGTCTCCTTTTTCATCTAGGTTTGCCAGCTGCTTGTGATGACCAGGGGCATTAAGATTCATTTCAGACCCTGGGAGAGGAAGTTTTTACCACCATCTCCCAGAAAGGATGGATTTGTATAGATGTCACCTAGGCAGTCCAGGTCCTTTGCTGGGGGCTTGGCAGGCAGCAATGGCAGATCTGTATTAACACACGATGTGGTTGGTTTCTGAACCCTCTTTCCAGAGGCAGAATTGGTATTGTCTTGCTTCCCAGTCTCATAGTCCAAGATAGTCACTCCTTCCCCACCCCTTAGATTTACCGTGTTCTAATGGGCTATTTCTTAACTTCCCTGCACCGAGTAACATAAGTAGTTCCTTAAAAAGTTTAGAAATTCCTTAGAAAATCTCCTTAGAAATTTCTAGGGCTTTCAACAAAAGGTTAAGACACACCATTCTTTGTGGAACTTAAGGACACAGATCCTACTTAACCCATGCAGGCCTGAATTTTCATCTCTAAAATGAAGATGAAATGCAATTATACATTTGGAATACACAGTACTGTATCTAACCCATAGGAAGAATTTAATCAGTGAAAATAATTACATGTATGAGACATGATAGCAGATTTAAATAAAAAACTGATAAAATTATTGTAAATACAATTATTTTAGTACCTTAAAGTCTCATTTTGCTGTAAGTATTGAGCTGTCATGAAATGGTTACTTAGCTGTCTATGTGGTATATTACTATGTTTGTTGATATTATATGAAGTCTGTAGTAATAAATTAGCACAGTCCACTCCATAAATAAACTTGTACAGAAATTAGAGATTACAGGTGTCTAACATAATGCATTGAGCACAAACTGTGGGAGAACCTTGGTAGAAAGTTGTAACTTTGGCTTCGATTCTTGCCTGCATCACCAGCACAGCTCTCTCTCCAACCACGGGCATTGCCTCCTCGTACTGGCTTTCTTCTTATCTCCTTCATCAATCAAAAAGGTTTCATACATTGTAAGCACATAATAAAGTTATTGTCATGTTTTCAATGTGTAGATATAATTACATTTAAAATAAAAATTTTTACTTTTGTGTATTAGGTGCAACTGTAAAATAAAGTCTGAGTTCACCACCAACTGAATATATGAATCACCTGGAAGAATCATATAAAATCAGAGTGAGGTTTCCTATTGCCAAAGCAGAGGATGATCGATCATATTACGAGTTATGAAAAGAATGCTTTCCTCCTCTGCTGTTCCTTAAGTGTAGAAAAATAGTAAATACATGGAAGCAATTGGCACTTATCACCCACTGGCCAAGAAAATGGGTCTTTTTTACTCTCTCCTGCTTTTCTCACTTCTTTCAAGTGTTGCCCCACTAGGACCTTCACGACTAATCGTCCTATTGAAAATTGCAAACTTCCACTCACTCGCAAACCTGCTCTTTATGGCATTGACCACTTCCAACCTGCTATATAACTTACTATTATTTTTTATATTTATTGCCATGTTTACCCACAAGAATGTAAGATCTATAAAGGTAGACTTTCTTTTTTTACACTACTTATATCTCAAATACCTATAGTGAACTTATATTTAATAATATTTATTAAATATATGAAAAAAGTTTCACGACTACTTTTTAGAGCCTCTGTTTAGAAAGAAAAACAACAACAAAATCACTGTATTATTTTGGGACTAAATGTATAAAAATTATTAAATATTAATAACTTTAATAGTAATTAAACCAAATTAGCAACATAAATATATTGAGAGAAAACAAAGTGAGGCTGTTTTTATTTATTATTCTGAACCATTAATTTTTGGGGGCAATTAAAACTTCTGGTTTTAGTTGAAACCTACTCTTGGCCTTATTTGGTCATTATGCAGTAATGTTTTCTGTACACATATCTTAACACAGCTATGAAGAACTTGGTTGTATATTTCACATTTTGATTAGACTTCCTCCAGGACATTTCTTCCATACCCGTCCTGTTCAGAGAATTAACTCGGAGTGCTATAATTTGGGGGACTATAAATACCCTTGGTAGCTGGCATTAGTCACACAATGGTGTATTATAAGGGATGAACCATTATGTGTTTCTAGGTAACTTCACAATGGTGGCCTAGATCAGTGTTTCTTCAGCTTTAATGTATGTACAAATTACCCGGGGATCTTCTAAAAATATATATAAACAATGGGTAGATCTCAAATAGATCTCTAGATTCGACATTTCTAGTCAGCTCTCACATATTGGTGATGCTGCTATTTTTGCCAAAAACATATTTTGCATAATAAGAGTCTAACATTTTATTAGCATTGGACTGTTTTCTCCTGAGTTGAACTTCACTTTGATTTCTTAAAGGGCAATAAAGAGAGAAATTACACACAATTTCTCTTCAGTAAAAACTCAAGTCTCATAAAATTTTTATTCAATAATATTAATTATGGATTCCAAGGTTTTATACTATAGCATTTACTATAAAATAGGAGAGTTTTAGTTTTTAGGAGTGATTTATACTCAGGCATAGTTTTTTTTTTTTCTCTAATAAGGTTCAAATTCACAACTGTAATTGATCTTCACTGAAAGACAAGCAGGAAATGGCAGATTTGTTTTGGTAGAGACCAAGAATTTTAAGCGTGTTGGCTTCACAGTGTCTTTGAAATTGTGCTATGCAAACACAGGAGCCAGGAAATGAGCCCAGCCAAGAGATTCCACTATGTAAAGATGTCAGTGTCAGTTCGCTGCAATATCCAAATGTTCCTCTTTCAGAAGTGAATGAAGAAAGGCTTCTGTCACTTATAACTGAGTAAATCAAGAGCAATTTTTTCTTATGTAAATCTGTCACAGTCCTTTAATGAAATTCATTTTTCCTCCTGAAGGCCTCTGAAACTTACAACTCTTATTCTAACTCAGTCTTGTTTTCTCTTAAATTGGGAAAGGACTAATTAAACTAATTTTTTGTTCCTTTAAGAAAAATTAACTAGCTTAGAGAACAGAAGAAACTGGGTATGCATGTGGAAGGGATGGACTGATGTTGGTGTCCCAGGTACCTCACTGTTTCTTGTTTTGACTCAGAATTACAAAACAGTAATTTCTGAGTTCTCCATTGGTCACTGGGAGATTGGGTTCTGCTTGCCTGCTGACTCCTCACTATCTTCACTTGGAGTTCTTTATGACTCAGTAAAACACTCATGTTTGGGCTGAGAAAAATTTAATCCAACCTGACGCAATCTCACTGAAAACAGACTGTCTTCTCCTTTTCTTAAAAATATTGCTAATATCATTGTGACTGGAGCAGTTAGGGAAATTCAAGGACAGAAATAAGAAAATTATGGCTTAACTTGGGATTTTAATATGACACAGTGTGGGAGTTCTATTGGTCATATTACTGTATTGAAACTGAAATATTTCCTTTTGAAATTGGATAAACTGAGCTTAAAGTTTGCATGACAGAAATTAGATGTAATTCTCATTTCAAAGACCATCTGTTTTTCTGAAGGAAAGTTGGCAGATCATGTTGCAACTAAAACTGTGGATTATTTATGACAAAAAAAAATCAACCTCAGTAGTTAATGTAACACTTGAAAGCTGGGGTTCTTAACATAGGGGTTATGGCCAAACACTTATGCAATTATTCTGACGTTTGCATAATTTACTGGGAGCTGATACATTGACTTTCATCAGATTGTTAGATAGTTCTATGATTTCTTCCAGAAAGGTAAAGAATCATTTTATTTGTGTCTATCAAAATTTAAAATGTCCATGACTGTGAGCTAAACATTCCATTTCCAAGAATCTATCCTCCATAGATATTCACCTGAGTGAACAAATTTCAGGTATGAGAATGTTTATTTCTCAATTGTTTGTAATAGAAAAATTTCAAGTATCCATCAATGGAAAATAATTTGAACTATTATAGCGTATTTGTATTACGGAATGCTCTAGTGCCATTAAAACTAATGAAACTTACATGGGGCACTATCTAAGATATATTGTTAACTTAAGATCATATGTTTATTTGGTGATCAAATAAACATCTATGCTGTTTTTTGCTTTTAATGTATATTTATTTACTTCTAGAGAGAAGGGAAAGGAGGGAGAAAGGGAGAGATGTGTCATTGCCTCTTGCTCATCCCCTACTGGGGACCTGGCCTGTTACCCAGGCACGTGCCCTGACTGGGAATCAAATAGACAATCCTTTGGTTTGTAGGACAGTGTTCAATCCACTGAGCCACACCTGCCAGGGCAGCATTTCTGTTGTTTTTAGATGCTTTGGTACCAGTGATAAAAGTAGGGAAATATTGACCCTCCACTATTTTCATTTTATTTGATGTGATCAATACGTATTTATAGATAATATGTGGGTAACAACATAAGTGCTATGCTTGCTTGTAGGGGTATATTTACATAAATATATAAAAAAGTTGGAAGGATATAAATGAAGAAACAAGATTTCAATATCTGGGATTCGGAAAGGAGAAGTTGAGAAGAGATTCTCAGCTGTCCTCTTTAATTTGTTTGAATTTTAAGAACAAATGTGACCTTTGTAATACTTAATTTTTTTTGGTTTACATTATGGTTCATTCTGGGTGTTGAACACTCTTTTTTAAAAAAATTTAATTGTTGTTCAATTAGAGTTTTCTGTCTTTTATTCCCATCCCAGCCCACCGCCCCAGTCCTCCCCAACCCCCTCCCATTTCCACTCCCCCTAGTTTTTGTCCATGTGTCCTTTATACTCATTCCTGCAAACCCTTCACTTTTTCCCCTGAAATTCCCTCCCCTCTCCACTTTGGTCACTGTCAACCTGTTCTCTATTTCAGTGTCTTTGGTTATATTTTGCTTGTTTGTTTGTTTTGTTGTTTAGGTTCCTGATAAAGGTGAGATCATATGGTATTTGTCTTTCACTGCCTGGCTTATTTTGGTTAGCATAATGCTCTCCAGTTCCGTCCATGTTATTGCAAAGAACAGGAGCTCCTTCTTTCTTTCTGCTGCATAGAATTCCATTGTGTAAATGTACCATAGTTTCTTCATCCATTCATTTACTGATGGGCATCTAGGTTGCTTCCAGTACTTAGCTATTGTAAATTGTACTGCTATGAACATTGGGGTGCATAGGTTCTTTTGGATTGGTGTTTCAGGGTTCTTAGGATATAATCCTAGCAGTGGAATTGCTGGGTCAAAAGGTAGATCCAGTTTTAGTTTTCTGAGGAAATTCCATACTGTTTTCCGTAGTGGTTGTACCAGTCTGCATTCCCACTAACAGTGCACTAGGGTCCCCTTTTCTCCACAACCTCTCCAAGACTTGTTGTTTGTTGCTTTGTTTATGACGGCCATTCTGACCAGTGTGAAGTGGTATCTCATTGTGATTTTAATTTGCATCTCTCTGACAGCTAGCAGTGATATTGAGCATCTTTTCATGTGTCTCTTTATCCTCTCTATGTTTTCTTTAGAGAATTGTCTGTTCAAGTCCTTTGCCCATTTTTTATTGGGTTGCTTGTCTTCTTAGAGTGGAGTCATGTAAGTTCTTTATATATTTTGGAGATTAAACCCTTGTCTGAGGTATCATTGTCAAATATGTTTTCCCATACAGTTGGTTCTCTTTTTATTTTAATACTGTTTTCTTTAGCCATGCAGAAGCTTTTTATTTTGATGAGATCCCATTTGTTCATTCTTTCCTTTATGTCCCTTGCTTTAGGGGACATATCAGTAAAAATGTTGCTGCGTGAAACATCTGAGATTTTCCTGCCTATGTTCTCCTCTAGGACTTTAATGGTGTCACGGCTTATATTTAATTCTTTTATCCACCTTGAATTTATTTTTGTGTATGGTGCAAGTTGGTGCTCAAATGTCACATTTTTGCATGTAGCTGTCCAGTTCTCCCAACACCACTTGTTGAAGAGTCTATTTTTACTCCATTTTATGTTGCTGCCTCCTTTGTTGAATATTAATTGACCATAGAGACTTGGGTTTATTTCTGGGCTCTCTGTTCTATTCCACTGGTCCATGTGCCTGTTTTTATGCCAGTACCAGGCTGTTTTGATTACAGTGGCCTTGTAATACAGTTTGGTATCAGCTATTGTGATCCCTCCTACTCTGCTATTCTTTCTCAAAATTGCAGCAGCTATTTGGGGTCATTCATGGTTCCATATAAATTTTTGAAGTGTTTTTTCTATGTCTGTCAAATATGCCATTGGTACTTTAATAGATATTGCATTGAATTTGTAAATTGCTTTGGGTAGTATGGACATTTTGATGATGTTAATTCTTCTAATCCATGAATACAGTATATGTTTCCATTTCTTTGTGTCTTTCTTGATTTCTTTCTTCAATGTTGTGTAGTTTTCTGCATAAAGTTCTTTTACCTCCTTGGTTAGGTTTATTCCTAGGTATTTTATTTTTCTTTTTGCTGTATCGAATGGGATTTTTTTTCTTGATTTCTGCTTCTGCTGTTTCGCTGTTGGTATGCAAAAATGCCTTTGATTTCTAAATATTGACTTTGTATCCTGCTGCTTTGTCAAATTCATTTATTAGGTAGAGCAGTTTTTTGGTGAATTCTATAGGTTTTTCTATGTACACTATCATGACATCTGCAAACAATGATAGTTCTTTTCCTCCTTTCTGATTTGGATGCCTTTCATTTCCTTTTCTTGTCTAATCACTGTGGTTGAGACTTCCAATACTATATTAAATAGAAGTGGTGAAAGTGGACAACCTTGTCTTGTTCCTGATCTTAGTGGAAAAGATTTTGGTTTTTGCCCATTGAGTATGATGTTGGCTATAGGTCTCTCATATATGGCCTTTATCATGTTGAGGAATGCTCCCTTTATTCCCACTTTGCTGAGTGTTTTTATCATAAATGGGTGCTGTACTTTATCAAACGCTTTCTCCACATCTATTGATATGGTAATGTGATTTTTGTCTTTGCTTTTGTTTATGTGATGTATTACATTTACTGATTTGCAAATATTGAACCATCCTTGCATCCCTGGGATGAATCCCACTTGGTCATGGTGTATAATCTTTTTAATGTATTGTTGGATGTAGTTTGCCAATATTTGGTTGAGGATTTTAACGTATATGTTCATCAGCGATATTGGCCTGCAGTTTTCTTTCTTTGTTGTGTCTTCATCTGCTTTTGGGATGAAGATGATGATGGCTTCATAAAAAGAGTTTGGGAGTCTTCCATCATTCTGGATTGTTTGGAATAGTCTGTGAAAGATAGGGGTTAGCTCTTCCTTAAATGCTTTGTAGAATTCTCCTGTGAAACCATCTGGTCCAGGGCTTTTTGATTATTGCATTAATTTCATCTGCTGTTATTGGTCTGCTCAGGCTTTCTGCTTCTTCTTCATTCAGTTTTGGAAGATTATATTTTCTAGAAATTTCTCCATTTCACCTAGGTTTTCAGATTTCTTGGCATACATTTCTTCATAGTAACTTCTTACAATCCTTTGTTTTTCTATGGTATCAGTTGTAATCTTTCCTCTTTCATTTCTGATTGTGTTTATTTGGGTTCTCTCTCTTTTTCTTGATGAGCCTGCTTAAAGGCTTGTTGATTTTGTTTATCGTTCAAAGAACCAGCTCCTGGATTCATTGATCCTTAGAATAGTGCTTTTAGTCTCTATGTCATTTACTTCTGCTCTGATCTTGGTTATTTCCTTCCTTCTTCTTGCTCTGGGCAGTCTTTGTTGTTCATCATTGAGTTCTTGTAGGCATAGGGTTAGGCTGTTTATTTGAAATGTTTCTGTTTTTTTTAGGTAGGCCTGTATTGCTATGAACTTCCCTCTCAAGACTGCCTTCTCAGCGTCCCATAAGTTTTGGGTTGTTGTAAGTTCATTTTTATGTGTTCCCAGAAACTTTTTGATTCCTTCCCTAATTTCATTCTTGACCCATTCACTGTTTAATACCATGCTATTCAATCTCCATGATTTTGATGGTTTTGGGATTTTCCCCGTGAAGTCGGTTTCTAGTTTCAGTCCCTTGTGGTCAGAGAAAATGCTTGGTATGATTTAAATTTTTTTGAATTTATTGAGGCTTGTTTTGTGTCCTATCATGTGGTCTATCTTTGAAAATGTTCCATATGCATTTGAAAAGAATCTGTATTTAGCTTCTTGGGGATGAAGGCCTCTCTCTATATATATCAGTTAAGGCCATTTCATTTAGAGTATTGTTCAATGCCACAATATCTTTGTTGATATTTTGTTTGGAAGATCTGTCCATTTTTGACAGTGGGGTGTTAAAATCCCCTACTTTAATTGTGTTGCTGTCAATATCTTTCTTGAAGTCCTCCAAGATTTTCTTTATGTATTTGGGTGCTCCTATGTTGGGTGCATATATACTGACAATTTTTACCTCTTCTTGGTGGATTCTTTCCTTCAGTGTTTTGAAATGACCCTCTGAGTCTCTTTTTATGGCCCTTTTTTTGAAGTCTGTTTTGTTTGATATGAGTATTGCTACACCAGTTGTTTATTTTTTTTCCTGTTCATTTGCTTGGAAAATTTGTTTCTATCCCTTCACTTTGAGTCTGTGTAGGTCTTTTGTCCTGTGGTGGGTCTCTTGGAAGGCAGCATATGTGTGGGTCACGCTTTCTTATCCATTCAGCTATTCTATGTCTTTTGATTGGAGCATTTAATCTATTTACATCTAAGTACCTACATCTGATAGGTACTTATTCATTACCATTTTTGTACCTGTGTTCCTCCCTCTCTCTTTTCTTTCCTTTCCTTAAAGCAGTCCCTTTAGCATCTCTTGCAGAGCTGGTTTGGTGGAGGTATATTCTTTTAGACTTCTTTTGTCTAGGAAGTTCCTTATTTGGCCTTCTATTTTGATTGAAAGCCTTGCTGGGTAAAGTAGCCTTCATTGCAGGCCTCTGGTTCGCATTACTTAGAATATTTCTTGCCATTCTCTTCTGGCTTGGAGTATTTCCATTGGGAAGTCAACTGCTTTACTTATCAGGGCTCCCTTCTTTGTTACTCCCTTTTTCTCCCTTGCTGCCTTTAAGATTCTCTCTTTGTCTTGGAATTTTGCCATTTTAATGATGATGTGTCTTGAAGTGGGCCTCTTTAGCTTCCTCTTGATTGGGACTCTGTGTTTCCTAGATTTGGATGACTTTTTCTCTCATCAAATTAGGGAAGTCTTTCATCATTATTTTTTCAAATAGGTTTTCTATCCCTTGCTCTTCTTCTCCTTCTGGTATCCCTATTATATGGATATTATTATGTTTCATAATTCTTGCATTTCTCTTAAACCCTCTTCATTCTTTCTGAGCCTCTTTTCCTTTTCTTGCTCTTTCTGGATGTTTTTTCCTACCTTTTCCTCCAACTTGCTGATCTGATCATCTGCTTCATTGACTCTGCTTTTCATTCCTTCTACTGTGTTCTTCAGTTCAGAGATTGTATTCTTCATTTCCTCTTGGCCCTTGTTGATAGTTTCTATTTCCTTTTTCATGTTGATATAGTATGCAGTGAGTTCATCATAGCTTCCCTGTAGTTTCTGGTAGCTCATTGAGAGCTCATTGAGTTTCCTGATAACCATTGCTTTGAACTCACTATCTGATAGTTGAATTTCATCTATTTCATTTATCATTCTTTCTGGGGCTTCCTCCTTTCCTTTTATTTGGGGATTGTTTCTTTGTCTTCCCATTGTTTGTGAGACTCTTCTTGTTAGCCTCAGCTTCTTAAATTGATCTGCTCTGGCTCCCTGGGTTTATGATGTAAACTTCTGTGGTAGAATACCTGGGAGATTCAGTGGTGCAGTCTCCTTGATCTCCTGAGCTCACTGGTCTTAGGCTGTCATTTAATTTGGCTCCATGTTTGCCTTTGGGTTTTGATTGTTGTTGGGTCTTTCTTTGGTGGGTCCTTCTCACCAGCTGGTTAACCGAGGGTCTCTCTGTCCACCACCTCTTGTATTTTGTTGTGCTGGTGAGGGCAGGTTGTGTTGAAGCTGGTTCTTCTGTGTGTACAGGTTTTGAGGATTCTCTCTTGCTCTTGTTCAGTTGTTTGTACTGGGTAGTTTCTCCACTATTTATTTGTATTGCCAGAGAGGTCCTAGATTGAGGTTTGTGTGGTTTCCACTCCGTCCTTTACCTTCTGCTATTGTTATCTGTTGGTGGTTCCTTTGTTGTTGGGTTTCCTCTTCCATTGGGTATCCTGTTGTTCACTGCTTCCACCTACTCTTTTTTTGTGATCAGCTGGAGGAGGAAAGCAAAATGATTTAAAACAGCAAGAGAGTATTCTATGATATTTACAGTAGCAGTCGTTAGAGAAGAGACAGGAGATTCTTTGGCTATGTATAGAGTTAATCATGATCTTCCACCCAACTAGCCGCTTTTTGTTTATTTTTTATTATTATTTTTAATAACTATTTTTTAATTGTTGATCTTGTACAGTTTTCTGTCTTTTACTCCCCCCCCCGCAGCCCACTGCCCAAGCCCTCCCTACCTCCCTCCCATTTCCACGCCCCATAGTTTTTGTCCGTGTGTCCTTTATACTTGTTGCTCTAAACCATTCCCCTTTTCCCCTGAAATTCCCTCCCCTCTCTCCTCTGGTCACTGTCAGACTGTTCTGAAATTCAGTGTCTTTAGAAAGAATGGATAGAAGATAAGACTCTTGTTGAGGAGGGAAGGATTGTGAGTTGGATCTAGAAAGCAGAGGTTGTGGGAGGTCAGATTCTGAGGTAAGGTGAGAGTAAATGATAGTAAATAGGTGTAGTGTATGAAAGAATAGAATTAACCACTACAGTTATAGAGTTCAGGAAACTGTGAAGTGAGCTAAGATCTGGGAGGGGTGTTGTGAAGTGTTTACAGTTGTATGGAACAGCTATTATTTACAATACTATTAGAGCAACAATCATATGACAGAATCTATGTGATCTGGATAACAAGAATAAGGAGTACAGGACCTTGAGTAGTGTGCTAATGGAACACAAGTGAAGTGAAGGATAGTAAATTAGCAATATGCTATGAAAGAGAGATCAGGGGAAACCTGTCAAATGATACAATATAACCATCCAAGCAAAGCAGACTATTCAGAAAGAAGAGGAATACAAAACTATTATTAAAACAAAAAATAATAATAATATAAATATGCAATCACTTGCAGGTTCTCTGTAGTAGCAAAGTAAAATTTGTCTCTCTGTCTCAGCTGTTGGGATGCCCCTTCTTTGGGACCAACTCTGGTCTTTTCACAGTTCCAGTTTTGTTTTGTTTTTTTTGAGGGGGGGGCGCTCTCACTTGTAGGGATTAAAAAAAGCAGAAGAAGGAAGAAGAGATAAAATTGGAAAGAAAGGAAGAAGGAATAAAACAAGAAAGAAGGAAAGAGAGGAAAAAGGAATAGAAAGATAAAAATAATAAAAATTTAAAAATAAAAAATTATTAAGAAAAAATTTTAAAATAAAATAAAAAAGCCTCTTGGTTTCAACCTGGCCAAACCAGTTTTTCTGGTCTTGCTGGCTGCAGCAGGCTGACGGGCGATTGGTATGGCACTCAGTCAGCATTGCACGCGCTCTCCCCACAGCTAGCCTGGCACCCCCCCCCCCATCCTTGGGTGTGTGATCCAGGCCTTCCTGAGTACAAGCTTTCCCTGGTGTTACCGGTGTGGGCTGGGGTGCAGGCACACGAGTGCTCAGCCAGGCTGCCTGGGTTCTGCGGGTTTGGGACTGCACCCTCCCCAGTGCTATGGGGGTGTGCAGGGTCTTCTGCACCACCTTCTCCACAACCTCAGGATCCCTGCCTGGCTGGGTGGGGAGGAGGCTGGAGTGGCTGCTGCAGGAGATTTCCCAAAATGGTGTCTCTCTTTTCACTTTTTCTTTTTGAGAAATTCCTCCTACCCAAGCCTGCTGCTTGGTATGGTGGTCTGGCCTCTGGAACAGTCCAATTCTCCAACCAGACCGGACTATCTGGGTCAGGGCCTGTCACTGAGAGACTCTCAACTCTCCCCAACGGGCATCCACAGACCCCATGGGTGCTCACAGCCCCTGTGTATTTGCCACTTAGTCCTTATTCCCCTCTCTGAGACTTCACGCAACCAGGTTTCTCCCAGTGCTCCTCAAACCTTGTTTGGCACAGGAGGGAGCATTTGCCCTAGCTCTTTCCCAAGGACCCTGTGGCAGACCTGGCAGTGGGCGCCAGGCCTGGGGTTGCAGCCTCCTTGGTCCCTGTGCTGGTCCCGGAGACCTTATTGTCCTGAAGCACTCTCCTTACCATCTGGTTTTTCAGTGTCCACTACAGTTTTTGGTCTCTTCTTTTCATATTTGCTGGGGTACTATTGGTTGTTTGGTCTTTTCCTCCATAGATCGGCTAGGTTTTTCTTCTGTGTGTAGGCAGAAGTGGAATCTGCTTCCTACTACCTCAATGCCATCTTCCTCCTCTGTAATACTTAAATATTTTTAATCATTTACTTAAAACTCTGGTTGGTGGGGAACATATTGCTTTAAGCTGAGTGAATAATTAGTTGTTACAGTCTTTAGTAACAATAAGTTTCTCTACAGTAAGAGAAAACTTGTGGGTTTTAGATATTTATTTGTTTAATTTTTATTTTTTAAATTTTTAATTCAATTTGTTGTGGTAACATTGGTTAATAATATTCTATAAGCTTACGGTATACAGTTCTATAGTATATCATCTGTATATTGTATTGTGCATTCACCACTCCAAGTTGTGTCTCCTTCCATCACCATTTAACCCCTCTTTGCCTCTTCCCCCCTACCCCTTCCCTTTCCTCTGGTAATCACCATACTGTTCTCCGTGTCTATGAGGTTTTTTTGTTTTAATTCCTTCACGTTTTCACCCATCCTCTCAACCCCTTCTGACAGCCATCAGTCTCTTCTTTGTATCTATGAGTCTATTTCTACTTTGTTTGTTAGTTTATTTTGTTCACTAGATTCCACATACAAGTGAAACCATAGGGCACTTGTCTTTCTCTGACTGGCTTGTTTCACTTAGCACAATACTCTCCAGGTCCATCCATGCTGTCACAAAGGGTGAGATTTCCTCCTTTTCTCCTTTTTCTTGAGATAAGAAGGAAAGTCATAGCAATGTGTAATGCTATGCCTTTCCCTCATAGAACTGCTGTCACTCTGGCCCATAGATTTTGGATTGTTGTATTCTCATTTGTACTTGTTTCAAGGTATCTTTTGATTTTTTCCTGATCTTATTGTTGACTCGCTAGTTGTTTAGTAATATATTATTTAGATTTCATGTCTTTGTGTATTTTTAGTTTTTTTCCTTGTGATCGATTTCTAGTTTTATCCCATTATAGTCAGAGAAGATATTTGACATGATTTCAGTATTTTTAAAATTATTGACACTTGTTTTGTGTCCTAACATATGCTCTATCTTAGAAAATGTTTCATGTACACTTCAAAAGAATGTATATTCTGCTGCTTTAAGGTGAAATACTCTGGAGATATCAATTAAGTTCATCTGATCTAGTGTCTCATTTAAGGCCATCTTATCCTTGTTGATTTTATATATGGAGAATATATCCATTGATGTCAATGGGGTTTTAAAACCCTCTACTATGATTGTATTACTGTAAATCTCTCCCTTTATGTCTATTAAGGTTTGCCTTATATAATTAGGCGCTCCTATGTTGGGTGCATAAATGTTTATAAGTTATATCCTCTTGTTGGATTGTTTCCTTTGTCATTATATAGTGTCCTTCTTTGTCTCTTCTTATAATGTATGTTTTAATGTCTGTTTTGCCAGAAATAAGCATTGCCCCCCCCCAGCTCTTTTTTATTCCATTTTCATGAAATTTTTTCCCCTTCTCTTTAGTGTCAGTCTATATGTATCTTTTCTTCTGAGATGGGTCTCTTGTATACAGCATATATATGGTTCTTGTTTTCTTATCCATTCTTCTACCATATTTCTTTTGATTGAGGCATATAAGCAA
Source organism: Glossophaga mutica (assembly GCA_039655065.1). Lineage (NCBI taxonomy): Eukaryota > Metazoa > Chordata > Mammalia > Chiroptera > Phyllostomidae > Glossophaga > Glossophaga mutica. The sequence continues at coordinate 86,471,973 of CM077304.1, forward strand.
TTTACATTTAAAGTGATTATTGATAGATATGAATTTATTATCATTTTACTCTTTTAACGTTGTTGTTGTTGTTGTTGTTGTTGTTGTTGTTGTTCTTCTTCTTCTTCTTCTTCTTCTTCTTCTTCTTCTTCTTCTCCTCCTCCTCCTCCTTCTCCTTCTTCTTCTTCTTCTTCTTCTCCTTCTTCCTTGTCTTTTTCAAGTACACACTTTAATATTTCATATAATACTGGTTTGCAGGTAATGATCTCCTTTAGCTTTTTCTTGTCTATGAAACTCTTTATTTCTCCTTCAATCTTAAATGGTAGCCCTTGCTGGTAAAACCTGTCTTGGTTGTAGGTTTATGCTTTTCCTCACTTTGAATATTTCATGCTAATCCTTTCTAGCCTGAAATGTTTCTGTTGAGAAATCAGTTGACAGTCTTTCTTTGCTGCTTTGAAGATTTTCTCTGTCTAACTTTTGCCATTAAATTATAATGTGCCTCAGTGTGGGCCTCTTTGGGTTCATCTTGTTGGGACTCTCAGTGCTTCTTGGACTTCTGTGTCTTTTTCCTTTACCAGGTTAGAGAAGTTTTCAGTCATTATTCCTTCAAATAAGCTCTCAATCCCTTGCTCTTTCTCTTCCCCTTCTGATACCACTATGATACAGATGCTGTTAAACTTCATGTTTTCCACCTTGGCTGGTGTGGCTCAGTGGGTTGAGTGCAGGCCTGTGAACCAAAGGGTCACCAGTTTGATCCCAGTCAGGTCACTGGTTCAAATCCCAGTCAAGGCACATTCCTGGGTTGTGGGCCAGGTGCCCGTATGGGATGTACAAGAGACAGCCACACATTTATGTTTCTTTCCCTCTCTTTCTCCCTCTCTTCTCTTCTCTCTGAAAATAAATAAATAAAATCTTAAATAAAAAACTTCATGATTTCCCTAAGCTCTCTTAAACCATCCTCATTTTATAAAATATTTTTTCTTTATGCTGCTTTGATTGGGTGTTTTTTGTCTTCCCAATTGCTGATTTAATCCTCTGTTTATTTAACCTACTAGTGTATTCTTCCTTCTAGTGCAGTCTTCATTTCAGATATTATATTCTTTATTCCTGACTGGTTCTTTTTCATGGTTTTTATGCCATTTTTTTTCTGCTTTGTGGTTTTCATTAAGTTCCTTGAGCATTCTTATGACCATTTTTTAACTCTATATCTGATAAATTGATTGCCTCTGTTTTACTTAGCTCTTTTTCTGGAGATTCCTCCTGTTCTTTTATTTGGGTATGTTTCTTTGTCTCCCCATTTTGACTGCCTCTTTGTGTTTGTTTCTATGTATTAGATAAATCTTCTCTAATTCCCAGTCTTGGTAGTGTGGTGTTTTGTAGGTAGGTATCCTGTGGGACCCAGTGCTGCAGTCCCCTTGATCACCAGGACTGAACTTTGTGTGGGTTCTGTGGGCCCTCTTGTTTTAACTGATTTTTAAATTTCTACTGGCTCATTCATGTGTGGAATTGGCCCTCAGGCTGGCTGACTGTGAGGACTAACCCTGACCAGAGTATGAGCTGTTGAGCAGGTGCTGACCACATGAAGTGGTATTCACCTTGGCAGGGTCTGGTGCCTGCCAAGATCTCCCTTTGGATGTGCTTCTTGTGAAGCTAATTGGATCCTACTCTAATGTTGTCTGAAGTTAGCAGCTGGGTATGTTGATTCTGTGACCTCTTGGGAGGGATTCTGGCATAAGCCAATGTCAGACGTGCCTGTGACTGGCCCTGAACAACCTGTTTGGAGCTATAAAGTTATCTGTACTTTGTGGGTGCCTTTTCTGAGCTTGGTTTCATCTGTTAAGGACAAAGCTGTTCATCAGGGCTGGCTTTTATCAGCACTAGGCCTGTGGGCAGGTCAGCACAAGTCCCAAGGTAGCCAAGGTCTTCCTCTGCCTACCTCCACCTGCAAGCTGCCTATTAGGCTCAATCACTGAAAGAGCCTCTGGTGGTACACAAGTTAATGAGGTAGGTTCTCAGTGAGTCATCAGGTAGGGGTGAGTGGTGTTCACCAGATTGATACAGGTTCAAACTTGGTGCCATTCCTGGGCGTTAGGCCACTCTGCCAAAGTTCCGGAGTATACCAAGTTTAGCTGCCACACACTGGGTGCTTGCAGACCTTTGTAATGGGTCAGGGAGTCATCGGGGTGAGGCTAGCAGAGTTTATCAGGACCAAACAGACCCCATTTGACTGTGTGAAAGGAGGGCTCTGTACCAGTGAGGTGTGTGAGGAAAAAATGGCTCTTGGTATAGACTCTAGAGCCAACCAACTCAGTGAGTCCCATATTCTGACAGAAGCTCAGTCTCAGCAAGGCTGGGTCCCTTGGAGTTAGGAAGATGGGGCTAGTGGATCTCCTGTGAGGGGAAAATGTCCAATAGGCTTGAGGGAAATAAAGAGGAATGGTATTTGCCCCAGAGCCACATGAGTCAATCTGTTCTGGACTTTTCACAAACCTCATCAGGATGGCACCCCCAGGAGTTGATAGAGTGGAGCTGCTGGGAGCCTAGAGAAAGGGGTAATGGATCTCCTGTGAAGGGAAGTCACTATTCAGATTCATGGTAAAGTTGGGGGAATGGTTCCTGCCCCAAAGTGACACAACTCAGTCACTGACACCCCCTGAGTTTGCCCAGACCTTTATATCCCAGCCCAGACAGATAACTCTTCAGCCACACCCAAGTTCTGCACAGTAGGTCAACAGGGAGACTGAGTGTGGGGCTATTGCTTTCCTTCAGGCCAATGCCATATGGAAGGGAGTCCTCTAAGAAAGATGGTGTCTGTGGTGTGGGAGAGTGATCCCAGTGGCTGTCCCTTCAGCTCTATCCTCAGAGCCACAAACCCCATCTCTCCTCTCACGACTCTAGTCAGCCTTGCCTTCCTTCTACCAGAGTCCAGGATGAGTGGCTGCAAATGAGAATTTGTGTATTGGCCCTTTGAGGAGGTGTCTGTGTCTCCAGCAGACTTGTCTCTCCCCTTGTTTGGCAGAAAGTTATTTGGGCACCTCTTCCCAGGTCTGGTGCTCTGTCCTGAGGAGTCTGGCTTAGGGTTGATACTCCACACTTCTAAGGGGGAACCCCATCAGTTGAGATAACACTCCGGAATCTCAGCTGCCATCCATGGGAGTGGGGTGAGCCCTTTCTGCATCTCTACCCTCCTTTGTTATAAGACTTCCCTTCATCTTGTCTTCATTTGGTTATTCAGGTTGCTTGCTCTATATTTTAGTTGTAATTTTATTTGGTCCTGGGACGAGGTGAGTATAACATCTACTTACTCTGCCACCATAGTGGATCTCCTTTCTAGATTTTTTAAGGGTTTTTTTTTAATTTTTATTTTTTATTGTTGTTCAATTACAGGTGTCCCCACTTTTCCCCATTATTTCCCCCTGCCCTACCCACCCCCTCTTCCCACATTCAACTTTTTGACTAATCTTTAACAGCCAGTGTAACTATTCGTTTGTATTTTTTAAATTTTTAATGTATTTTATTGATTATGCTATTACAGTTGTCCCAATCCTTCCCCCTTTGCCCTGCCTCCACCCAGTACCCCCATTCACTCCAGTACTCTGTCCCAATTTAGTTCATGTCCATGGATTATGCATATAAATTCTTCAGTTTCTCCATTTCCTGTACTATTCTTAACATCTCCCTGTCTATTTTGTACCTACTAATTATGCTTCTTCGTCCCTGCACCATTTCCCCCATTGTCCCCCTCCCCCACCCATTTAAATACCCTCCAAATGATCTCCACATCTATGATTCTGTTCCTGTTCTGCTTGTTTGCTTAGTTTGTTATTCAAGATTCAGTTGGCCATAGTTGTGAGTTGGTTGCCATCTTAATGTTCATAGTTTTAATTTTCTTCTTTTTCTTGAATAAATCCTTTTAACATTTTGTATAATAATGGCTTGGTGATGATGCACTTTTTTAGCTTAACCTAGTCTGATAAGCACTTTATATGCCCTTCAATTCTAAATGATAGCTTTTCTGGAGAGAGTAATCTAGGTTGTATGTCCTTGCTTTTCATCATTTTAAATACTTCTTACCAGTCTCTTATTGCCAGCAAGGTTTCTTTTGGGAAATGAGCTGACAGTCTTATGGGAACTCCTTTGTAGTTAACTTTCTGATTTTCTCTTGCTGCTTTAAAGATTCTCTTTGTAACTTTAACCCTTGGCATTTTGACTATGATGCATGTTGGTGAGGCCTTCTCTGTGTCCATCATATTTGGTACTCTCTGCTTTCTGGACATGTATATCTATTTCCTTCACCAAATTAGGGAAGCTTTCATTCATTGTTTTTTTCAAACAAGGTTTCAATTCTTGCTCTTCCTCTTCTCCTTCTAGCACTCTTATGATTCAGATGTTGGTACATTTAGAGATGTCCCAGAGGCTCATTATTCTATCCTCATTTTTTTTAATTCTTTTTTCTTCTTTCTGTTCTGACTGAATGATTATTTCTTCCTTATGTTCCAAATCATTGATTTGAATCCTGGCTTCATCCCCTCCAGTGTTGTCTCCCTAGAAAGTTTTCTGTATTTCACTTAGTGTAACCTACATTTCTTCCTGGGTCTTCTTTATTTTGTTAACATGATCAATAAATTCTTTGAGCATCCTGATCACCAGTGTTTTGAACTCTGCATCTGATAGGTTGCTTATCTCCATTTCATTTCATTCTTTTTCTGGGGTTTTGTTCTGTTCTTACACTTGGGCCTTATTTCTTTGTCTCTGCATTTTGGTAGCCTCCCTGTGTTTGTTTCTGTGTATTAGGTAGAGCTGCTTTGACTCCCTGTCTATGGTCTATTCTAGAAAAGGTACCTGTAATTATGTGGGGCAGAGCCTTAGGTAATCACCAGGTCAGGGCCACCCACTTCATGGCTTTGTGGTTCTGTGTTGGGGGTAGGCTCAGAGAGGGGACAGTGCTGCTGCCAGGCTTATGGAGATTTGTCTGGCACCTGCCCTCTGTGATGATGTGTGGATCCTTTAAGCAGAGTCTTCTGAAAATCCAGCAATTTCTTTCTCTACTCCAATGGTTTTTATAGCCAGGTATTTTGGCGATTTATCTTCCTTGTGCTGGGACCCTGAGCTATGCAATCTTGCCTGGGGCTGGGATTGCTCACTCCCAAGGTATCCCTCCCTATTTTTCTCTACCACACATGAATGTGTGACCACCCATTCCACCACTCTGCACCACACTGCATCTCTGCCCAACTCTATGGCTCTGTCCCTCCTCCCCATCTGGATGAGTGTGTCTTCTTTAAATCCTTGGTCGTCAGACCTCTATTATAGCTTGATTTTATGACTATTCTGGGTCTTATTTGTTTCGAGGTCTAGTTGTAATTCTTTCTGTGGGTGTGCAAGGAAGCAAAGCATTTTTACCTATGCCTCCATCTACTCTTTCCTGTTTTGTATTTAAGACGACTGCCTGATGGATCTCTATTCTACTCCTGTGTAGAAGTAATTACACAGGAACAATTTTCTCCTTTTTCTTTGGATATATTGCAGACGTATCAGATAGTTTTCTAATCCACATAATACTAACCTCCCATGGAAGAATTAACAGTCATTTGGTTTAAATCTACAAGTGTTTTGTAAGTATCTAACTACAAATGACATGCTCTTGGAGACCTTTTCTTCTCTGTGTTTAATTTTCTGAATACATTTTTAAACCCCTAGAACTCAGGCCTCAATATTTTATATCACATGGGGACATCTAGAAAGATATGCTCTAAAAATGCATCTACCTTTGACCCAGCAATTCCACTGCTTGGATTATATCCTAAGAACCCTGAAACACCAATCCAAAAGAACCTATGCACCCCTATGTTCATAGCAGCACAATTTACAATAGCTAAGTGTTGGAAGCAACCTAGATGCCCATCAGTAAATGAATGGATCAAAAAACTATGGTACATTTACACAATGGAAGTCTATGCAGCAGAAAGAAAGAAGGAGCTCCTACCCTTTGCAACAGCATGGATGGAACTGGAGAGCATCATGCTAAGCAAAATAAGCCAGGCAGTGAAAGACAAATACCATATGATCTCACCTTTAACAGGAACCTAATCAACAAAACAAATAAACAAGCAAAATATAACCGAAGACAGTGAACTTGGAAACAGGCTGACAGTGACCAGAGGGGAGAGGGGAGGAAATTTCAGGGGAAAAGGGGAAGGGTTTAGAGCAACAAGTATAAAGGACACATGGACAAAAACTATGGGGGGGTGGAAATGGGATGGAGGCAGGGAGGGCTGGGGTGGTGGGCTGGGGTAGGAGTAAAAGACAGAAAACTGTACAATATCAACAATTAAAAAATACTGATTGAAAATAAAAAAATAAAATAAAAATAGCAAAAAAATTAAAAAAGAAAAAAGATATGCTCATTTTGTGATCTTGTCATTCATTGACTCTTCAATAAATACAGTGTATATGTTTTGTTACATTTGGGGACAATGTCAGATATGCTGAAGTAGAAGAGTCCATGAATGGCATTTGAGCATTACTAAAAAAGTCAAAAAATACATAAAGTAATGACTTTCATAGCCTATTCCCATATGTTCATCACAATCAATTCCCCCCCTCCTTCTGAGGACACCAGTGTGTCACACACTCCAACTACTTTTTAGTCAATGGATAGTGTGCTAGTTCTGGCCAGTGGACTGGGCATAAACTGACTGCATTAATTCCAAGGCAGAACCTTCACTTGATAGGGGAAACTGTTCCATATGTTCTTTCCCTTCTATGGTGAATTTGAAAGTCATACTACAGCTAGAGTATGCAGCTACAAGCTGAAGTTGTATAATGCTAATGCTTTTTTCAGCCTGGATTCCTGAGTGTTCTTCATGGACACTAGCTGCCCTTGGAGAGAGGCCAGGACAATAAAATTGGTAAATAGTCCTGTTAATAACTGAGATTTCAGTGGCATTTCTTCCTGGTGCATAATCCAGCTTGTTTAGACTAACACAGCCATATCCATACCAGATCACGTTTTTGTTTTTTTGCATTCAGTTTGGTTTAAAAGCTGATTTTTAAGCACCCAATATGTACCAGGTACTGTACCCAGAATACCTAGAAGAAAAATCTCTAAGCTGAAGAAACGTTTGTTTTAGAACCACCTAAAATGCTGCTAGAAATAAAAAGTCTTGGAACCTAATTCAGACTTACTAGAAGAGAATATTTTGGCATGGAGACCCAGAATAAACTTGTCAGGTAAGTCTTGTTGAACACTTTCATGTTTGGGACTGATCTAATGGTAAATAAGGACACATAGGTTATTTTGATTTGTTCTTGTAGCTGTAAGTGGGTAGGGTACTGTACCTACCTATGAGAAATATGAGACACTGCTGGAGTTCTGCTTAACAACCTGGACCATAATGGCACCGTTCAGCCATGTGTCATGGGCAGAGCTAGTTCAACAACCATCCAAGGACAGCTTTGCTTAAAACAAAATGTAGGTCTCCACTTTCAAAATGAATGGAAGAATTGAAGGGTTTTTCATTGTCATGGAAATTTTGCTAAATTAAACTAAAAACATTAATTTTTAAGTGAGCATATGTTTTTAATTTTAATTCATACATTTTAAACACCAATGATAAAGTAGCTGTACAGTGGCTGAAATGGTAATAAATATTTTTAAAGGAGCTTCTTGAATATGTATATGGGTATAAAAACAGAAACCAATAGCTTTTAAACATCCATGTTTTAAAAGAAATTAAAATAAAAATATCTTACTCTTCGGGTAATAACATTTAAACTCTGATACATGCTAGGGAGATGTTCTTGTCCTTACTGTTCCCGATTATTATGAGCTCACAGCACATTCATGTCTTTGTTCTAGTACTGATTGAAATAGAATGCACTTTGCAGATCAATGAATAATCATATATTGAATGTATTTGTACTTCGTATCACTTACCTGTCTGCAGCCTGTCAACTGTATTTGGGCAGAATTAGAATTTGAATGAATGTAATTGCAAATAGCTTGTCATGACCCATAAGGGTTTTCTGAGATGGGAAAGTGGTACAGCTCTCTTTTCACCATCCTGATGACAACAGAAACTGGAATTATCTGGAAGTAAACAAAAATTTCCAGACCCACTGTAAATTGATTTTCTGTCAAGATGATGTACAGCTCTTGGATTATGCTTCCTGTATTCTCATTTATTTATATATTTATTTACTCATGCATTCATTTTGTGGAAGGGTAGCTTTTGCTGCCAAATAAAATAAGCATCTGGAGTAGTAGAATACATTGAAGCCTTTAAAATGTGCACCCAATATAGGAAAACACTCCTTTAAGAATGAAGTAAAAATCATTATGGAAAGTGGATGGTTTCTGTCTACTGTGAACTTTGCACAGAGTTGAACATGCATACCAATAACTTACTTAAAAAAAGGTCACTATAGGTACAATTCAGTGTACATGTACCAAAAAATTATATATTGCTCCCTAAATCCTATTTGATTTTTTCATTAACATAGCAAAGGTTCTGAGAAGTCCCAAGGGATGACCCACATTTGCTAAATTTATTTGACTATTTTTTATACCATCTATTAAGTTCCCACAGAGTATGTGGAAAATAGGGCCCAATTGAGCTCTCCAGTCTCATCTGTTGCCATTATGTATCTAAAAATATAGGTCAAAGATACACATCTCTCAACCTCCACGGTTTTTACACATGCTGTTTTTTTACCTAGATTTTTTTCTCCCCTATCATACTGCTGTCACAGCTTTCCTAGACCTTACCTATAGTCTAGGTCACAGCTTAGCTCTCACTTTGCTTGGGAGATTTTCCCTAACACCCCAAATGTACACACCTGTGATGTTTTTTCACCTAATCCAGTATTTCTTGTCATAACTAAAATCACCTTTCTTTATAATTTATGTTTAATGATCTTGCTTTCCTGTGGAATGATAAGCTCCATAAACTTGTTGTCTTACTCAATATTTTAGCTCCAGCATCTCATATGGTTCTTGGCACATCGTAAGCACTAAATAGATATTTACTCAATTTAAATGAGTACCTTGAACCACTGGTTGAATATTTTTCTAAAATGTTCCTGGGGCTTGTAGACTAAGAGAGTCACAGATTCTCAGTAAATTGTTGTGTTTTTGACCTGAGTAATACAGTAATGTATTAGGTCATATAAATTGCCTTATTTTATTTTATTTTGCTTTATTTTATTTACTTTTATCTTTTTGTTTCACTTTATCTTATCTTATTTAATTTAATTTAATTTAAATCTGTTCCTATCTTGAAGTCACAGTATAGTTTAAACAGCTAAAGCCAGAGGTTTCCAGACTTTGGGAGTTGCAGCACCCTGTTCTAGCTGATATGATCTCATGATATGCTCTTTTCTCCCTAAAAATGCCATGCGATGTTTATTTCACATATGCATATAAGTGAGCTTACATGGGCGCGTTATGCACTGTAGCTACTGCCAAACTACTGAGATGGCCACTGTGATGCTTCCTTCCAAGCATCTAGTAGACTTGAGGCTGGTTCCTAAAATCCAGAAAAGTAGGTTTTGTTATATCCTGGGTGTCTCTCTGAAAACTTAGATGTAAGAAGCATGTAACTGCTATTTCTTAAATGTTTTGTAGGCATAGCTACAAGTGGGATCATGGCTGATGTTCTGACCACTCTTTCTTCTTGGAATAGTTTGGCAACTCTGGCAACCTTGAACAGTCTGTCACAGTGCTTCAGTTTCTCCAGACAATGCTTAACACTGAATTTCTGGCACTGGTTAGTTTAACATGTCACCTTGACTGGGCTAAGAGATACCCAGAATGCTGGTAAAACATTATTTCTGGATATGACTGTGAGGGTATTTACAGAATAGATTTACATTTGACTTGGTAGACTGAGTAAAGAAGATCACATGGACCATGGTACGTGGGCATCATCCAATCTGTTGAGGGCCTGAATAGAATATGCAGTTGGAGAAAAGGTGAATTTGCTCTCTCGATTTGAGCTGGGAAAAACTTCTGCTCCTGTCCTTGGACACTGTCACTTTCAGTTCTTGGGTCCTCAGACTCAGACTGGGTCTCACACCATTGGCTCACATGGTTCACTGGGGCTTGGTGGAAGCTGACCACTGACCATCCTGGGCCTACAGCTTGCCAAGGGCATATTATGGGACTTTCCCACCTCAATAATCATGTGGTCTAGTCCCTCATAATATCTTCTTTTTCTAAATATCTATTATATCCTATCGGTTCTGTTTCTCTGGAGAACACTAACTAATACACCCTCCTGACAAGAGAAACTAATATTTTTAGTCAATAAATATTTTGACTAAATATGGTGCTAGGTGTTGCACTTATAGAGTTAAGGTTGATAATCCCTAAGAAGTATGGATATGGATATTGTGAATAAAGAAAAGCTATAGCTATAAGTGAAAATGGTATGGGTGAGAAAGGAGTTATAGTTGGCATCCAGAGTTCTTAGATTACAATTATAAAACAGTCCCTGTCCTTTAGTGAAGGACAAAGCAGAACATGTATTTGGGAGTCAGTAGAAATCTTCTGTCTTAGGAACTACCTCATTAATGCTTTCTAGTGGTATATCCAGGCGTTTGTCTCTGCACAGTGAGAGGTATTTTCTAGAATATTTGTATATGGTTTAAAGAAATATATGGTATTCTGTGTGGGCTGTCTGGAGCCCCAATTTTATGTGAAAATAAAATTGACTTAAAAGAAAAATAAAAAACAACAACCAAACAGAATTCAGAACAATTATATAGTATAATTTAGAAAAAACATTGAAAAAATTGACAATAAAATCATTCACAATGGCCCTCTAGGATAGGCTATTTCTTCTCACTGCCATTATGAATTTTTAAAATGATATATAATGGCTCCCTGGCTGGTGTGACTCAGTGGTTTGAGTGCTGGCCTGCAAACCAAAGGGTCACCGGTTTAATTCCCAGTCAGGGCAGATGCCTGGGTCTCGAGCCAGGTCCCCAGTGAGGGGCATTTGAGAGACAGCCACACACTGATGTTTCTCTCCCTCTCTTTCTCCTTCCCTTCCCCTCTCTGTAAAAATAAATAAATAAAGTCTTTAAAAAATGTTATCTAATGGCAAACATTTATACAATTTAATAAATTTTATTTTCTTTTTCAATTATAAAATAAAACTATATATTAGTTTTATAATTGCACAAAATATAAAATACTTTTTTTAAAATTAGGATCAATTTTATAGACTAAATTTAGTATATAATGTACAATGGGAGGCCTAAGCTCTGCATTATATTTGGAACATGTCCTTTTACATAAAAGAACATTAAAAAGTCTACAAATTCTAGCATAAGTACTCTGAGAGCATCCTATAACTCTTACCCATCCACACTCATGCGGTCCCTGCCCCCACCACACACACACACACACACACACACACACACACACACACACACATGCACGCATGCACACACCTTCTGTCTGCACTCTGCTGTATCATAAAAACCTCCCTCTCTCAATTATCCTCTCTAGCATCTCCAAACCCTTGCCTATAAAACTACCTTTCTCATCTCTTGAACCAGTCTCTCAGCACACTTAAACACACTCAGAAACATAATTTTCACCCATCATAAAAATGCACACTGCTATGTTGGCCGTACATTTTTGTACATACATTATAATCTCTCACTATGAAATAGCCCATTCATTCAGACTTAATAATGAAAAATTATTTATCCTGTTTATTCCCAATATTCATATTTTATTTATTATTGTAATTAGCTTGATGCGTACCAGAAAGATGGAGTACCATTTGCATTTTCTATGGATAGGTTTTTGTTTTCCCTATATCTTATCCATTAATAAGCATTAGGGGAAAAAAATAAGAGGCCCAAGTGAAAGGCAGAATCCCTGTATTCCCCATGCAACACTTCTGTAAATATAAAATTATTCCAAACTAAATTGTTTTTTTTTTAAATAAGAGATAGGAAAAGGAAAACCAGAGAGGCAATAGGAGAAAAAAAAAGAGCAAGGGGAACAAAGCAAAGTGTGTGGTTTTAGGGACCAACAGAAGGCAGACCTTTATACATTAACGGCACAATCATTATGCCTGCATTTGTGTGTGTCTGATGATTTGTGGCAATCAGTTTTCAGTATTGAGGCTTAGTGTTAATTAGGGCTTATGCACCTCTAAGTCAATTAAATTTGGTTTATCAATGCATAATTCAATATTGTTATGTATAGCAGAACACTTAAAAGGATTTTAAAATTCTATCTTCTGATGTGCCTGAGATATTTCAAGGAAACACTCACTATCAAGTGAGTAAAAATGAATAATTATGGAAGGCCTAACACCGCACAGTTGAACAGACAAGACAGCTGCTATTATTAAGCACTCCAAGTTGAAAGTATGGATTCTATCATTATAAGAACAAAGACAGAGCTGTGATAATTATGGAAATGCTATAGCTTCCATTTTTGCTAATGTTTTTGTAGAATATTTAAAGCCACAAAGGTTAAGATAGAGAACTCAGTTTCTTTATCTTGTAACTCATTAAGATGAATGCATTTTTCTACCACTTGTAGTCATAACAGAGCTTGCAGTCTCTGAGACATCATGATAAGAAAGAGCCGATTTGGGTGAGAAATTAAATGATAATAAACATAGTGTAGACTCAGTGGGGGTAATATTGTTTAATGTCAGTGGTGATTGAAACTACCTTCTAGACAACTGAAGCTTTGTTGGCCCCGTCTGTTTATATTAATTTCTCCTTTTCAAAGGCCATTATCTTAAATTGCATGTTATATAACTTGTGCCGCCTCCCTCCAGCCCACAGCACCACTTCTAAAGCAACTTGATGATGCATATTGGGGGGGGGGGGTGGAAACCTTTCCTAGGCTCTGCATCAAGGAGATTACAATCTTGAGACTAATGGGAATGGATTAAACTTTGTACAGTTTCCTTTTGTCATGTGAATTCAACCCCGTTGTGCTATTTTCCATACTCCTTTCAATCTTTGTCACAGAAGTGATCTATAAAAGTGTTAGCTCTGCTTAACCGACCCTGGCCTGATTTAACCCATCAGGATCCTACAGTTGATTGGTTCCAATTTTTCTTCCCTGGAAAAACAAAGCTAGAACACCAAGACAAAGCCACCCTACAGATGACAGAACATGGAAAAAGCCAACGTCCTTTCGCATAGGCAGGCTTAACAAAGACAATCAATGATCTTCACTTTTATTGTAGACAAAAATGGAAGAAAAGAGGAAATGTTGCAACATAAATCCAAACTTGTGGCAACAATTGCACTCATGTGCAAGAGGGAGCCTGAAAAAGTACAAAGGTCCTTCATTCTCAGCACAGCTTCAGGTTTGCAGATTCCCGTTGCAAACTCTCCCTCAGATGTCAGCCTTGCCACGTTTTCATTAACCACCGTTTTTACCTCTGAGGTTAAGATGGAGTCATTCTAATGTCGATGGTGTCCACAGACTTTGATATTGCCTTGAATTGACCCACACCACAGAGAAAACAAAAACATGCATATTAACAAGGAGAATAAGAGAATTGCTTCCTCAGAAGTTGATTCTGTTTTGATCTCTGGAGTGTCTTTGATGTCAGGCAAAGCTGGTACATTCAGTGCACAATCTTTGGTACTTTGGTTGCATGCAAATTAAACTCATTTGGTTGAAGTTTAAATGTAAAATATTTTTGCTACTTATTTTTATATCAACTTCAAGTAATTCCATGTCCACTGATAAATAACTAATTTTTCCAAATAAAGTCTATTAAAGGTATGACATTAAGGTATGCAGAAATCAAAATAAAAACTACATGCTTTAATTTAGCTGAAACCGAAAGTTGTTCATCTTTTATTATGTGAGCCTATGTGAACTGGTCTATTGATCTCCATCTTATTTCAGAATAATTCATTTGAAGGCACAGATTTTTCAGGTGGCAGCTGTTTTCTAAATAGCTACATGAAACCTAAGATTAGGAATCAAGAAACCTAGACTTTTGGTGAAAAAAATCTTGGCTAGGAGAGCTATTTTTACCACATCATATAAAATATTAGCATTCTCTATTAGACCAGATATTTGGTCTCTGCCCCTTTCTCAGCAATAGTCCCTTTCAGACTTTAGTCCTATTACAAATCAGTAGAGGGACCACTGAATATTTCTTAAAAGATATTTACCAACAGAGAGACCACCCTTCATATCCACTTCACCCTATTTTACACTCACATGCTATGTAGATGCAAAATCTTAAATAGACAAAATCATAGGTTATACAATCATACGGTAAGTACCCCAACCCGAATGGTCCCAGACTGGCCTAAAGGGTACTACATTAAGATCTTATCCCTTTTTCTCTGCAAGGCTTTTTCTAAAAATAAAAATTGGCAGAACTTAATTAATATTTACTGAATATTCATTTTGTCTTAGGCATGCTCTAAAGCACTTTACATGTGAATCTCCTTACAGTTCGATGTCATTTATGAGGGAGATACTATTATTGTATGATTTTACAAAAAGAAACTCAAGTTCAAACTAGATACATAATTTACCCATATTAGCACAGCTAGAAAGTAGGGAATCTAGGTCCAAAATCAATGCTTTATCAATAATGTTATTGCCTTACTACACTACCATTGCTGTTTATATTAAAATAATAAAAGAAAACTTCCCTAACTTGGTGAAGGAAATAGACATGCAAGTCCAGGAAGCACACAGTGTCCTAAACAAGATGGATGCAAAGATGCCCACTCCAAGACACATAATAATTAAAATGCCAAAGGTTAAAGATAAAGAGAGACTCTTAAAAGCAGTAAGAGAAAAGCAGTTAGTTACCTACAAAGGCGTTCCCATAAGGCTGTCAGCTGATTTCTCAAAAGATACTTTGCAGGCTAGAAGGGATTGGCAAGAAATATTCAAAGTCATGAAAAGCAGGGACCTACAGACAAGATTGCTCTACCCAGCCAACCTCTCATTTAGAATTGAAGGGCAGATAAAGAGCTTCTCAGACAAGAAAAACCTAAAGGGGATCTACATCATCAAACCACTGCTTTATGAAATGTCAATGGAACTTATTTAAGAAAAAGAAGAAGATCAAAACTATGAACAATAAAATGGAAATAAATACATCTCTATCAAAAAATGAATCTTAAAAACCAACTAATCAAACAAGAACAGATATAGGATCATGGGTATGGAGAGTGTTTGATGCTTACCAGATGGGAGAGGGGTGTAGAGGAATGGGTAAAGAAGAAAGGGGATTAAGAAGTACCAGGTGGCTGAAAGGTACAGTACAGGAAATGGGGTAGCCAAGAACTTACACACATGATCCATAGACATAAACAATGGTGGTGGGATTGCCTGAGGGAGTGGGGGGTGCTGGGTAGATGGGAGCAAAGGGAAAAAATGGGAATAACTGTAATAGCATAATCAAAAATATAATTTAAAAAAGGGAACAATTTTCTGTGTATTTTGGAGAGCAGGGAATTATTAATAGAATTTTAAAAGATAGTGATACAACATTAGTAAACTATCAAATATATATAACAAATTTTGATAACTGAATTGTTTTATTATAAACTAAACTGATTTTTGAATTATGGTTTCATTTCCTTCTAAAAATGGTAAGGTAATGGTTAGCAGTAAAAGTCCTTCTGGTAACTAGGAAGATTTTTAGAATGTTATTGAGTACATTTGTTGGCGATATCAATGATGAGGGTGCTAAGGCATTGGTCAGTGGGAACAATGTTCTGCAAATGCAGAGTTGTGGTATTCAACTTTTAAATATCTTCCCAGACGTTCAAGTTCAGACATAAGATGAAATAATATATTTTCTATTTTAGTTTTACATTTTATTTATTTACTTGTCTATCTATTTATTTATTTTAATCCTTATTCAAGGATATGTTTATTGATTTGAAAGAAGAAGGGTAGGGAAAGAGAGAGAGAGAGGGACGTTGATGTGAGAGAGAAACATTGATAGGTTACCTTCAGCACTCACATCTACCAAGGATTGAAACCACAACCTAGGTATGTGTCCTGACTGGGAATCAAACCTGCAACAATTTTGGTGCATAGCATGATGCTCCAAACAATTGACCCACTCATCCAGGGCTACTTGTACATATTATTTTAATAGAATCATTTTCCTTTTATTTCTTAAAATTATTAAAGCTAGGAGACTACATTGATTTTTAAAATTACATGGTTGGTAGTTTTGTCACACGAATTACATTTTAGAAAATTAAAATGTATATTGCAAAATATTTGTTATGCAAATATTTTTATCTGATAGAGCTGAGATTTATGGGTAAGAAATGAAGAAGGCATTAGGGTAGTAAAGCATAAGATTAAAATCCTAGAAACTGCTAAACTAGAAAATGTCCACAACAGTGCTATAATGGCAATTGATGAGGGATGAAATCTATTGATACCACATTGTAGTACCCAGGTTTGATTTAATAGCTTGGTCTTCTCAGCTCTGTTAGTGAACCAGGAAGGCAAATGTTTATTTCAGTGGTATTTTTAATAGTTTCTAAGAGTACCATTTTGAACTGTCCAGGAAAAAGTTTTTCATTGACACTTGTCTATGCCAGGATTTTATTGTGTGTTGGTGGTGGTGGTAGTGCCTTCATGTCCACTTTAGCTCCTCTTGAGAGTTATCCAAGACATTTCCAACTCCAAATGGAACGTTCTAAAGTTAAAGCAACATCTAAGAAAACCAGTCCAGAAACCCTCGAATTTCTGGACTCAAAGTTTGAAGTATTTACAGTCCTTTGTATTTTATCCATCTGGGCTTTATGACTGAAGTCTTGCCCCCAAATGTGACTTTTTCAATAAGCTTCAAATATTCAGTGGACCAGTTGTACCAAAAGTCTGTGGGCATCAAAGAACCATCTTTTTAGAGGACAGAAAGTGAAGGCATATATAACCATCCCCACTGGGATTCTGTCAGTCTCCTTAATAATTCAACCATCTGAGTAATAATAATGCTTCAAATATACTCATCTTTGTATCCCTTCTACTTACTAAACAAATATGGACACCTAGCTATATACTACAGAATTATATTCAAAGAACATCTTTTTATGAGTTTTTCCCTCTGAAGCCAAAGGATAATCAATAAAGATAAGAAGTAACTCAAGAGAAAGCATTTTATTAATTAAAATTCCAAATTGAACAAATACAATGGGATTTTTTCTAAAGTTGTTCAGGTTCTAGAGAATTAATCTAAAGCTAACACATGGGAGACAGCTCAAAAACAACAGCTGCAACAAAAGCAGCAAAAATCTCATAGCCCCAATTTAAAACAGTGCACAACAGGCCTGAATCAGGAATCATGACTAATCCTGCATGAAAGACCTCTCAGGACACTAAGTTATAGATCAGCTGCTTGATAAGAACAGGCACAATCACATCAGGTAATCACTGGTAGGGGCATTGTCCTTTCTCTGAAGAAAGGACATTTCTGTCTAAATAAGTAGGACAGACCTCTGTGACAAGGGAGTAGTCCCATTAGGTAGTGTAGGATAAAAACTGAACATCCTTGTTCTTTGTGTGAAGCCTGCTTTGTCTCCTAGCAGTTGCTTTGGTTGTGTTTCAGATTTAAGGATAAGATTGTGATCTTACTCGAGCATTTCATAGGCTTCTCAATAAAATATCTGCAAACATTTCTTGACATGTATAATTTTTCATAGGGGTCTTCTTATTTTTTAATTCTGGTTTTACATGAAAAACTGACATTTTTGTATGTGTGTGTGTGGAGGAGGTGTGTGTATGCATGACATGAAATGCAGTTTGATAGCTATGGAGAACATGCTGTAAACAAGGATTAGATAATAGATGTAGCCAAGAGTCAGGAATCGGATGGGGGCAGGACCAAAGTGCAAGTGAGTAGGGCCCAGGATGCCTGCCCCTATTCTGCTGGCATGTAAGCTGTCATGTAATGTGCAAACCGGTGTGCCAGACATATTCCGGTCAGATAAAAAGACAAGGTCAAGATGTATGCAGGTGAATACAGCAGAATGTGGGATGGCCAAGAACTAATCAACTGGAATTGTGGGAAAGTAATCACACAAAATTTATGATAGTAATTGCATTTGGTTGTATGAGTGGTATACCTCATAGGTCTACGGGTTGTTTCATATGTTAGTTAGAATATATTTGTATGTTTATTACAAATTTATGGCAAATAATAAGAACATATCTTGAAAAAGGGGTGCCTTTTTAAAATTCACATCAAATTGCTCTATAGGCTAATATGATACCAAGTATCATTTTTGTGTAGGTAGGATGCAAATGAGATTAAAGGTGATACAGGAAAACCAATTACCTTAAACTCCAATCAGTGTTAATAACTATGCTTTTTCCAGAATGGACCATATACCTGTGGGCATGAAATTGGACATTTCATCTTTTGTCTACAATTGATGCAAACCACCAACTTATCTGTGTGGCTATAAAAACCAGCACTTGGTAGCTTGTGATTTAGGATAAGTAGATTTTAAACCTACAGTCTGATTCATAAGAGCTAAATTTCTAGTCTCATAATAAAAAAAGTTTATATATTACATTTTATTCAAAATTCTAAAAAAACCTCCCACATTTCTTTCATTCTCTTCCTCTTCCTCCCTCCCTCTCTCTCTGCCTCTGTCTCTCTCTTTCTTTGAGATAAATTGTGAGACTTTAGAATTTCTTTGAATTTTCTTAAAATATATGACTGATGTAGTAGAGACCAAAGAGAGAAAGAGGCCACAAAAGAGCAAGCTTTAATAATTGGCCTTGAGATGTTGAGGACCGGAGGCAGAGGATCCCTCTATTAACAGCGTGGTTCCTGTCACCCCTATTGCAGAATTGATTAACCAATGGTTTATTTTATAATTTGAAAGCCAAACTAAAGGTGAAAAAAAATGCCTTTGTCTTGCCAATAATTCCAGGCTTGGAGATGCACATATTCCCATGGGAAGTACACAGCAGGTGTGAGAGCATGGGGCTATTGTTTTGGCTGTTGATTACTCTCTGTGTAATTTGAAAAGCTTTCTATTCCCATTGCTTTATGTAATATATCAACAGTAATAGATTCATAATCATTATCCAGCCTACTAGAGGTCTGGCCACTGTGACAGATGTCTTCTCAATTTCATGTTGTGGGCTCTTATTTATTCTCCCCCCTCTGGAAAATATCTCATAGAAAAATCTAGTATTAATCTATCTGATATGATATTTACCTCTAATGGTGACATTACTTATCAATCTCTACTTCAAATGAATAGTGAGCCAAACGCAGGAGCACCAGCTCAGCACACTTTATCCCCAACTAGAGTTTATAGCTAATGTTACCTGAGGATGCACAGTTAAACTCTAAGGTATATTTTTGTTTTTAATATTTGGAATGATACATTTTCATTATACATTTACAGGTGTTATTTTATCTTACAGTGTTAGAGATTTTGCCTTGGATTTTGTGTGTATGTTTGTCTTTGATTTTTGTCTTAGAGATATTCTATCACTGGACAGAAAATATAAAGTAATTCATCCTGACCTATGTGACTTGGTTGAGTGTCATTCCCCAAAGCGAAAAGTCACCAGTGAAGGCACATTCCTGGGTTGTGGGTCCCTGGTCCAGTGCCTGCAAGAGGCAACTGATTGATGTTTCCCTCTCACATTGATGTTTCTCTTCCTCTTCCTCACCCCTTTCCCCTCTTTCTAAAAATAAACAAAATTTTCAGAAAAAATGTAGAGCAATTCTTAAACATCTTCACCAAGTTCAACATTAACTCCAAGACAGAAAAGGTTGACTGTACAACCTAAATTGACAACTCTTTACTAGGGAAATTCCATGCATTTACAACATGCTCTCTATTTATACCTTTTAACTAGTGGACTTGTGGTGAATATGAGGGGAAAAGAACTATATTTCACCTCTATTCATTGTTTAGTTTCTTAACAAACTATTGAGTTTAAGACACAGATAGATAGATATTTACTATAAATATTTATAATTACTTGCTTTTGAAGAAATACCTTTAGTTGTTCTGCTATTACTTTTGTCATTGTGATTCCTTTAGCTTTGAGTACAAATTGTTGTTATTTTTTAAGTATTTACTAATTGGATTGTTTCATCGATTGTTGCCTCTGTTTTCATTTTCATGGCATTTTTAATGCATTGTACTAATTGCTTCTTTTAAATAATTTTGAGAATTGTAGAAACAGGCATAAATGATATTAATGAGTATATACCAGAGAAAGAGAGAGAACTCTGCACAAAAAGCAAGTTATCCTCAATTTTTGGCCTTTTAAATTTATTATTAGATCACCCAGAAAGTTCAGGTTAAAAGTGTTTTTTTTTTTTTTAATCTGTGTTCCTAGTTGAGTTCAGATACTTTTTAAAGAGCTTACAGTATTTCTTCCCATTTGCATGTTTTCTTATTTTTCTGCCAGTAAGTGGGAGGCCAGCTGGAAAGAACTGTGAAAAATATATACTAGGAATGGATAAGTCTGAGATTTCCATACGCAGTTCCATTCTCTAGCATCTAAGATCAATTTCTTATAATTGCATTGAATAAACATCTGTTAACAGATCACTTGTAAGATTTAAAGCTGCCTATCTACTAAGTTTATCCCACACTGACTTTCATTTCTCCTTTACCTCATTAGGAAGTGTATTTAGTTGTATTAAAACTAACTTAGTGAATGACATTAAGAATGATGCCTAAATATTAAGATTGCCTGTTTATATGTATCATAGGTCCTGGGTCTAATGAAAGAGCCAGTGACACTTTTATATTAGAAAAATAGAAATATACAGAGGTTAGAGAGAACACAGAAAAGAATTTTCCATCAGTAGATCAAAGGTACTTTGCTTAGTGGTTAAGTCCATGGACTCCAGCAATAAGATCACCTGGTTGCAAATACTATCTCTTCTATTTAAGTCCCAAGTAACCTTAGGCAATAAAGCATATTGAGCTTCCTTATCTATAAAATGGGTATAATAATGGTACCTAGCATTACTGTGAAGGTTTAGCAAAGTTCTTGAACAGTAAGTACTGAGGAGCATTAGTTGCAGTATAGAATAACTATACAAAGCACTTAGAAAAGTCATTTAATGCTAGGAGCCTGGATCAACTCCTCTTTCTGAGAGGTAAAAAGAGGGTTTTTTATTTGAAAAAAAATGTTTCAACCATAAAACTGTGCAAAATATGGAACACAGTCAGAGCTCTATCACCAAGAGGCTTTAATGAAGATGGCATGCATTAATACCTTTACCATGAATAATGAGGAGATACGCCCCAAATCAGATCAGCTACTCTCTAGCTGAACAGGGAAACTTTCTAACTGGGAGTTTGATGATTTGCCTCAATTTTTGAGATACTTGGAAGGGACAGCCAGAGAATTGCTAGGATAAATTGGCACATAGATGCACACATTTGATAGTAAATTCTTAAAGAATAACTCCAATTTATGTTCCTTTTCCACTGGGAGTCCTAGCCAAAAAGAGAAAGTGGGCTCTATGACCCAGGTTTAGAAATGTATCTAGTAAAATTTTGAGTTCCATCATATTTGATAAAATATAGCCATTACATCCCTGTGGACCAAAAGGGTGGTCAGATATGGTCCATTATCTGAAAGAGATCAATCTTGATCCTCAACGTGGCCACACAGGTTACTTCCAGGCCACAGAGAGTCAGTCTTCAGGTCCATGCTTGGAGTCCCATAATCTCCTTCTTATTTTTTCCTTTTCTACTTTTTCTTCAGAGTCCAGAATTTATCTTGCTTCAAGGCTTTCAAAGTTCTATGCTAAAGGAGATATATTAAACCCTTATACTCTTCAGAAAGGATCATTGCTAATCTTGAATGCCTCTTTCAGCAAATTCTTAATGCATGAGTATGATTTTTTAATTATGTATTTTGCAACAGTGAGATTATAAGGAACATGGGCAATAGAGAACCACATCGCACCACAATTTGATGGAGAATTAGGAGAGCTTCTCTAAGACCCTCTTCAACCCTGATATCCCATGATGCTGTAATTCCTTTCACCAATATGGGAAAAGGCAGCCCTGTTTCTGCTAAACCCAAGAGCCTCTGGACAGCTTGCCCAGAAATCAGTTGGTCAATAAGATATCAGTGGTCCAGTCAATTTTAGAGAACTGTTGGGTGAGCCGAGTATAGATTATAAAGAAATAGTGGTAAAGAGAAGAATGGGGGTGGGGGAAGAGAAAAAGAATTAAAAGGGAAAAAAGGAAACTATAAAATAAAATCTTTGGCCTGAAAAAATACAGCATATTCAGAGTACAGAGAACTAAAGTTGATGCATTTTAAGGTAATTTCTATATTTGGCCTGAAAAAATACAGCATATTCAGAGTACAGAGAACTAAAGTTGATGCATTTTAAGGTAATTTCTATATTTCACATGATTTAGTTATGCTGTTTAGCACTATTTCTTTTTCCTTATATTGTATCTCAATGATTAATTAAAAAAACAAATAAAAACTTTATATATTTTTTTCCATTTTAGATTAAATAACTCTGTGTAGTACCTCAAAAAGTGAAATCTAATCTCACATGACCTCTATCTAAGGTCTTTTTGCTCTCTACCCATCAAGATGCTAGGAGTCTGTGAAATGCTAAACATGCCACCCAAATCTGCCATGACCAAGTTGATTTCAGATTTCCATTGTTACCACGATTATGGGCTAGGTGGATACGGGCTTCATAGAGTGGTTTATAATTTATCCGGTTGTCTTTTTGTGCTTAATCCATCTGTGGGAGTGACAGCTTGACATAATCACCAACTTCAAATAAGTAATTCCATTCACTATCAGTTCTTAATTTTATTTCCTCATTCCTTTATTGATGCAGTAAAATGCTGGTTAATCTGCAGAGCCCAGGCAAGCCCAGTGTTGTCAGTATTAATTTCACACTCTTGCATCTTCATGTTTGGTCCTACCCAGTAATTAAAGGAAATCATTATAAAGTTGAAATTAAGCTGGAAGCATAATCCTTGGTTTTAGTTTGCATGAAACCAATAGATGATTCATTGCGATCTTTATTATTTTCTTTATAGAGCCAAGATTTTCCTTCTCTAGTAAAATATTCAATCACATGCATTTGTTTGTCAGTGTGTCCTTTGTTTCATAATGTGAAACCTCCCCACAGAAACCAATCTTCTGGGCAGATGGGAGTAATTCTTTTAACTTTGCTAAGATTTAAATTCACTAAGAGCAGTGGTTTTCAAAATGTGGTCCCCAGAGGTGCAGCATTAAAATCCCATGGGTCTTAGTCAGTTTAGACAGTTATAACAAAATACCACAGACTGGATGACATACGAACAACAGACATTTATTTCACACAATTCTGGATGCTGGAAGTCCAAGATCAGAGTAGCAAAACAGTCAGATTCTAGTGGGAGCCCTGCTCTAGGTTGCAGACCACTGACTTCTCATTTTATCTTCAAATGGCAGAAAGAGGAGAAGAGAACTCTAGGGCTCTTTTACAAGATCCTAAAGCAATTCATTAACAGCTCCTCCCTCACGACCTAATACCTTCCATAGCCCCCCTCCTAACACCATTATATTGGGGGTTAGGATTTCAGCATATAAATTTGGACGGGGGAAACTGGAAGACACAAACATTTAGTCCATAACACACGGAATATTGTTAAAGTACAAATTATACCAAATCAGATACACTGGTGGGTAGAGCCCAATAGTCTATGCTTTAACGAGCCTTCTAAGTGTTTCTCATGTATGCTAAACCTTGAGAACCATGGATTTAGACTTTTTAAAGCATTTCACACACTACATCTACTTTACTCCTCATGATAGCCTACAGAGTGTCATCATTAACCCCACTTTTCAAATGAAGAAAGGGAGGCTCAGAAAACCTCAAGGACTTGCTTAGTTCATGGACTGGTAAATTGTAGAGTTGGGATCTAAACCTGAAGTTTTCCAATGTTTTTTTCTATCACATTGAGGGATTTCAAAAATATCTCAAAGAAAATTTCATGTGGAGGCCCAATGAATAAATTAGATAAAATCATTTTTATTTTATCAAAATGAAGTTATACAGAAGTGCAAAGCCATATTCACCTTACTCCCCACCTCAGTCCTCCCATACACACACATTTTTACCTTTTCTTATGGTGGACATTCAGCTATGTTCTGGTAAATTCTTTTAGATTGGTAAATTCCTTGAATGTCATGATGAAGAGTTTGAGCTTTACCAACAAACCCATGATTCCGCCCTTCTGGGCTATGGATCCTTTGTAATGAAGTGATGCCTGTAATTTTGCAAGAGGTCTGCCAATCTAGAAGCACAACAAGCAGTGACTTTAGCAGGGTGAATAATATTTCTTTCAAATTTGTAATACAGGTATCTGAATGTATAGTGATTAATACAATGTCTATTTATCTCAGAGTACACTAAAGTCAGAGAAATTTTCTGACATCATGGATTTTTTCGAGCAACCAATACCCCAAATTCAACTACAATTTCATAGGCATTTGCATAATTACTGATATTAAAAGGGAAATTCAGACTCAACATTTGATAATTATTGCCACATATTCTTCTTCTTAGTTTTCTATAGGCTATTTGGAACACTCCCTGCTCCTATTTAAATTCAGGACTTAATTTGCCTTGACTGTCAAAATAACTTGGGTAACCATAGGATTTATCATTCAGAGTAGGATATTTTTGAGAGCAAAGAGGTCATTATTAATAATTACACTGGGATAGCTGCAGTAAAACTGAGCAGCTCCAAGCAAACAGGGAATTATGGGGATCCCAGCAAAAACCACTTCCTTCCCTGCCTCTAGCACCGGTCTTTTCCTACCCAGCATGTGTATAGTTTGCATGGTTCCTACATAAACTTAGTCATGTCACTCCGTTGCTGAAAGTCTCCTCATTTTCCGACACAATAAAAGTTAGATTCTTTACACAGATATTTAAGATTCTACATTTCAGGGTGCTTATTTTAATCATTTTTCATGTATGTAGCCTAATCAGAATAGGCTACATACATGAAAAATATGTATGTAGAGGCCCAGTACAAAATAAAAAGTAGGGTTTCTTGTTTACAAGTTATTCAAATTTAAAGGTAGCAACAACAGAGCAACAAAGCAAGCCCTGTGGAACTGCGCAAGTCATGTGTCCATGGGCCCCACCTGGCCTCCAATCAAACCAGCCCTTTGCACACCTGGCACTCTCCCAGCTTTCTCAGGTCCTCTTGAGAATGCCTTATCCTTAATATCTGTCCTTTGAAATGCAATTTGAGCTTTAAAGTCCAGCTTAGAAACTAGTTCTTCTTCTCAAAATCTATCTAATTCTGCTAATTTTTTATTCCTTAAAACCCCCATTTTTATTTTGTTTGCATACTTTTCTTAGGTCATATATTATTACCTTAACCATCCTCACCACCTAGATTTCAGTTCAGTTTAGTTATATAAACATAATAAAAATTCTAAGAATGTTTGTTGAATGAATGCATTGGTAAACTTTTAAAATCTACTTCTATTCCAATTATGTAGAATATTATGGAAAGCTAGACCAAGTTTGTACTACTCACAACATGACAGTCAATAAGTCATATGACAAGGTGTTGGGCCAAGGAAAAGTGACTTTATTCAGAAAGCCAGCAAGCCCAGAAGATGGCAGACTAGTGTCCTGAAGAACCATCCTGAGAAAGTGCAGAACTCAGACTTTATATCAAGTGAAGAGGAAATGGGAGGGGCAAGAGGTGCTTGACAACCACAGACATCTGGGCGTCAGCAGGAGTCTGAAAAAGACTGTGAAACTTCTGTTTTTAGTCTGTTGACCCTAATTGATATGAGTCTGGTCACAAGGGTCCTGCAAATCTTTGATAAACAGTAATCCCAATTTCATCATACCTGTTTCAACATTGCTTAAATATGTACTGGTTTTTCCTCGATTGGTCAAAATTCTTTAACTTTTATTTCAATATATACAAATACTACCCAAAATTCCCTTTGTTTTTATACATTATGGGAAAGGAAAATGTTATGCACTAGGAACATATCAATGGTCAAATAATGCAATAGAAGCATTCACAAAATGTATTAATTTACTGCTTGCAAAACCCATGTATTAATATGCCCATGTTACAAATGAAGGAATTAAGACTCCAGGGGTAAAATACCCACCCCAAATCACACAGCCAGTGACAGAAGCAGGATTCCAAACAACATCTGCCTGTCTCTTATCTGGGCCTCCCCACCACACAGCAGTGCTTTTCTCAGAGCAGTTCATTGTAGGATAGGTGGTGACCACGTGTCAATGTAACACTCAGTTTATGAAAAGATGGCAGGAAACAAGCAGGCACAACAATTGGGCATCTCCACAGTGGCAGCCATGAGGCTGCATCTTTTTCCTACGTTTCAGATAAGGAAGAGAGCTATCCTCAGCTCAGCTATCCAGAAGCCACTCTGGAAGATTAGGTAGCCTGGTAGGGAGTCCAAGGGTACCCACACAATACTGATCTCTTCTCCCTTCTGATTATAAATGAACAAATTACAATTTTATGCTGACCCTAGTAAATTTCTGTAGCTTCTAAATATTTGTTGGCTAACAAAGAAGAAATAGAGACATTATAAAACTCTTGAATCCCCACGGTTGACTCTGATGAGAAACACACCTCAGCTAACAACTCCAGGTGGTTATACACACTCAGGAAGCCCACAAGGGTCCACCGAGCTCCTCTAGCCCAAGGCAGCTCTCCTCCTAGAAGTGCAGTTTCTTTGCAGAGCTCCCAGATCTTGATTACAACATATCCCTGAGTCTTTGGTGATGTTAAAGATATTGCCTTTGGATCATAATCCTTATTTGCCTAATAACAATGCAGTCCCATGAATCACCTTGGAATAAAAATCTTATTATTTGCATTTAACAATTAGGAATAGCTGATGCTTCAAAGAAAAAGAATTCATTGTTATGAGAAACTCACTTTAGAGTAATTACTCTGGGTGGAAATAATGGTCTCAGGTCCCTAGGAAATGGAAACAGGTCTGAACAATCAGAAGAAGGGTTTGCTTAATTGACTCATTAGAAACCTGTCTCTGAAATGAGGAGGCCCTTGTAAACTAAAAAGTGCCCTGGGCTGAATGGGGCTTCTAATGCTGCAGGGATCTGCCTCCCTCTTCCCTTCAGGTCCCAGGTTATCTCAGAGCTTGTGGCTTCATTTCCATTCTTTTTCTTCCAAAATTTGTGTTGATTGCTGAAACAATACATTCTCACTGGAAAATATCCAAACAATAAAGAAATAAATAATAAAGTACAATGTGAGGGACAATAAATAAGTACAATAAATAATAAAGTCATCCACAGTTCGGATCCTCCCATGAAGGCAGTTAAATATTCTTACAGACAGTTTCAATGCACAAGCTAACATTTTATACAATATAGAAATAGGGTTAAATCATACATTCTATTTTTATATAAAATACATTATGAATTCATCTTTTCATTTGAGGACATGTAACTCTTTTAGAAGCCATATACTGTTTTGTTGAGTGGATACAGTAAACATAATTTATTTAAATACTCTATTCTTGATGGACATTTGG
This sequence comes from Glossophaga mutica, assembly GCA_039655065.1. Classification (NCBI taxonomy): domain Eukaryota; kingdom Metazoa; phylum Chordata; class Mammalia; order Chiroptera; family Phyllostomidae; genus Glossophaga; species Glossophaga mutica. Next base: position 86,499,532 of record CM077304.1, read on the forward strand.
TTTCTTTTCAGTTTTTCATTATTTTAAACAGTGCTTTGACTTTATTTTCTGGTCCATATGTATTTGGTAAATTTTTGCTGTGTTTCCAGGGACACGTTCTTAGAAATCTGTGTATTAACTTGATCAAAGGATATGAACATTTTATAATTGGGTAGAAATTGCCAAATAGCCTCCATGGAGTTCTTCTAAGGTAAACTCCCTCCAAAAGTAAATGAGAGTGGCTGTTTTTTAACAATGGTCCCAATACTGCATATTTTACTTTCAAAGCATTTATCACCCTGATATCCAAAAAATGAGATTTTCCTTTTTTAAAACTGAATTTCTATATGTGTCAGTAAGGTCAAACACCTCTTTATACTGATAGCCCCTTACCTGTGGTGTGCTATTTGTGTGTGTCTTTTGCCTTGACTCAATTTTTTTCCTATTATGGATAGTCTCACTTTATCTATCTTGTAGGTGACATTTCCTCACTTGGTTATTCATCTGTGACTTTGGCAGTGGTTCATTTTTCATTTATTTAAGATTGCAAATTACTGAGTAGACAAATAGGTTGATTTTTAATTTAAGCTATCGTTTTGCTTTGACTTGCTTAAAAAGGGCTTTTCAATCCCCAAGTTATAGTATCCCATTTTTTCTAGTGCTTGTATAATTTTAGTTTCCACTTCTCTATTTTTGATGCACCAAAAATTTGATTTAAAGGCAATTACTCTTTTTTTCTTCGTCCCTTCTCCAGCAAGTTAGTCGCCCCCATTTTGGCTGATGTTAAAAACTACATTCACAATGCATTCAGTGTTCATGTATAGTTGAGCCTATTTCTGGATTCTACTATATTGATGTCATCCTATTTAAGTACTAGTACTATATAAGGCGTACCTTCCTAATGCATTTTAAATATCTTTTTTAAAATCAATTTTTTAAAATTTTCACTTCTAGTTGTCTACTTGCTGGTGACTGGGCGAATGACTTCTCTGAGCCTCAGATAACTCTGATGATTATCCTCAGCCAATCAGATTTGTGTGTGATGTTACTTGGTTAACAAATCTTGTTTCCCTTTCCTTGCTGCATTCCCATTGTCACCGCTACCATCATTAACACATTTCGGACTTTGCCTTGGAGTAGGGTTTAAATCTGCATCACTTGTCTCCTCTTCTGTGATACAAACTGCTTTTTAAGAAGCAGAGATGTGCATCCTTGTGGGCTTAGCATAACTTCAGTGCATGATCTTTGCAAAGAATTAAATTATTTTTTTATTCATGGAAAAGAAATAAACTTTGCTTCAACAGACAAAGAAGATAATCATTAATATAGACATTTCTCCAAGGAAGATATACAGAGGACCAAAGGTTATATAAGAAGATTTTCTACCTCACAAATCATCAGGGAAGTGAAAATAAAAACCACAATGAAATCACCTTATGCCTGTTAAAATGGCTATTATTTAAAAAGAAAAGAAACTGTTGGCAAGGATGTGGAGAAATTGGAATCCTTGGGCACTGTTTGTGGAAATGTAACATGAGGAAACCACTATGAGAAACAGTATGGGGGTTTCTTAAAAGTTAAAGGTAGAGCTATCAGCCCTGGCATGTGGCTCAGTTGGATAGAGTATCCTTTCATAAACCAAAAATGTTGCAGGTTCAATTCTTGGTTGGGGCATGTATGAGAGGCAACTGATGGATATTTCTCTCTCACATTGATTTTTCCCCACTCTCTCTCTCCCTTCCTCTCTCCCTAAAATCAATAAACATGTCCTCAGGCAAGGATTTAAAAAATGTAAAACTATTATGTCATGCAGCTATTTCACTTCTGGATATTTATTTTTAAAAATGGAAACAAAATCTCCAAGACATATTTACACTCCAATGTTCATTGCAGCAGTCATTTCAACAGCCAAGAAATGGAGATTATCCAAATGTCCATTGACAAATGAATAAAGAAAAGGCATTGTATACATGCAATAGAGTATTACTCAGCTTTAAAATAAACAAGGAACTCTTGGCATATGCTACATGGTAAACTTGAGAACATTATGTTAAATGATATAAGCCAATCACAGAAGGACAAATACAGCATGATTTCAGTTATTTGAGATATCTAAAGTAATCAAACTCATAAAAACAGAAAGTGGATGGGGGGAAGAAATGGTAGTTGCTGTTCAAATGGGTATAGACTTTCAGTCAAGCAAGATAAACTATTTCTAGAGATTTACTGTACTAATTCATTGTGCACTTAAAAATTTAAAAGTGTAGATTTCATGTGTTTTTACCATAATAAAAATAATTATTATCAATAATTGATTGCTAGTCCTGATGGCTTGTAAATCTTACATTTAGTACTTTCTTTACTAAAAATCTTGAGGGAATGGAAATACTGTCAGTGCCTTGCTACTTTAGTACCCTGGGACTAAAGAAAGTCAAAATGTAATCTTCTCTGATGAAAATCTGCCCCTGGAACAATGATTCTCGACCTGAATATCACAATAGTTAAACCAAGTGATGCTCCAAAAGTATAATCTACATAATCAAAAGACTAAGAGCACAAGCTAAGAAGGCAAATTCTAATTTCATCTTTTTCCTGCTTCACTTTGAGCAAATTATCTGAGCTTTGGGTGCCTTCATTTGCTCTGATGTCAAATAAAGATAATAATGATAATTCTCTCATAGTATTTTTATGCTTAGTTTAATATTTTATTTATGTTTTACTTTATTTTATTTATTTATTTTTCTTTTTGTTCAAGTACAGTTGTCTCTACTTTCCCCCTACCACTCCCCCCACCCCTCCCCCCACCCCACCCATCCCTCCTCCCACCCTCAATCCTACCTCCTTCGGTTTTCTCCATGTGTCCTTTATACACATTCCTTGACAGCGCTTTCCCTGCTTCTCCCCTTATCCCCCCGCCCCTCTGGTTACTGTCAGTTTGTTCCTTATTTCAATGTCTCTGGTTATATTTTTTTTTAATTTATTATTTATTTATCTTTTAGAGGGGAAGGGTAGGAGAGAAGGAGAAGGAGAGAAACATCAATGTACGGTTGCCTCTCGTGTGTCCCCTGCTGGGAACTGGCCTGCAACCCAGGCATGTGCCCTGACTGGGAATCGAACCGCGATCCTCTGGTTCGCAGGCCCGCGCTCAATCCACTGAGCTACAGTCTCTGGTTATATTTTGCTTGCTTGTTGTTTTATTGATTAGATGCCAATAATATTATATAATGATTAAATGAGATAATACACCTCAAGTGCCTAGCTTGGTTAACACAACTGTTACTGTTAATTTGTACTCACAATAGGTAAAGAACTCAGATGTAAATGATTATGTGTGTGTGTGTGCATGTAATCAGCTCTTTTATACAGGTTAACCTTATGAAAGCAAGATTCCCTACTTTTCTGTTACTGTTCAAACAATTATTTTATAATGTACTTATTTTTCAAATTCAAATTTATTTCTGAAGTCGGTCACTTTACTTTTTTCATTATAAATTATGAACTCTTTTAAGACAAATTACATGTGCTGCTTTCTTTTCTTCTTTGCTCCTCTCCTCATCCTTATCATAATATCTAGTATAACAGATTGCCTACTGTAGACTTTCAGTAACATTTTCTGAACAATACATATTTATAAGTTTAATTTTTTGAAAAAATATTGCAAGTATTTCATCAGAAGAGAAAAGAACATGCTTATTTTTTCTCCAAGCATTTTAAATTCAGCATAATTTAACTGGAATACTTATGTAAATATTTGCTTTCCGAGGAAGCTATCGACATTACAGTTTCTATTTTATAGAACTATATAGTCAGGAGGATTCTAAAAGGCCTGACATTTCATTTATTATAATTTCTAGGTTTATAATAGAGAAAATTAAAATGCAAATTGATCTAGAGAATTGACTATGAGGGTTCAGGCCATGGTCTTCTAGTTTCTGTACTGGGCTGCATAGGATTAAGACCCCTGGCTTCCCTGCAGCCTGTATGATAGCTAATAGAACAGCTATCAATGGGCCTCGGAGTATTTCGGTCTATGTAGAAAGAAATACATTAGCATTTGTTCCATCGCACCTCTTAGAGTTTCTCCCCTCTTCTGTCAATATTACACACACACACACACACACACACACACACACACACACACACTTTTGAAACCCGCAGCCAAAGAATACTTTCAAAGTCTGTCTGACCACCAGGGGGCCACCAAGAGAATTAACAAGCCTAGAAGTAACTTCTGCCTAAAATATATCTCACTCTGTCAAAGAAACAGTTATGCCAATTAATTAGAATATAAGAATAGTCCCATGACTTCCTTTTTATTTTTATAATATATTTTATTGATTATGATATTACAGTTGTCTTATTTTTTCTCCCCTTTATTCCCTTTCACCCTACAACCCCACTCCCACCAGCATTCCCCCCCACTCCCCGCATTAGTTCATGCCCATGGGTCATACACATGAGTTCTTTGGTTTCGCCATTTCCTATACTATTGTTAACCTCCCCTTGTCTATTTTCTACCTACCATTTATGCTTCTTATTCTTTGTACCTTTCTCCCCAATTCTTCCCCCTCCCCTCCCTGCTGATAACCTTCCATGTAATCTCCATTTCTGTGATTCTGTTCCTGTTCTAGTTGTTTGCTTAGGATTCTTTTTTCAGGTTCAGTTGTTGATAGTTGTGAGTTTGTTGTCATTTTATTGTTCCTAGTTTTGATCTTCTTCTATTTCTTAGGTAAGTCCCTTTAACATTTCGTATAAGAAGGGCTTCATGATGATGAACTCCTTTAACTTGACCTTATCTGGGAAGCACTTTATCTGTCCTTCCATTCTAAATGATAGCTTTGCTGGATAGAGTCATCTTGGATGTAGGTCCTTGCCTTTCATGACTTCAAATACTTCTTTCCAGCCCCTTCTTGCCTGCAAGGTTTCTTTTGAGAAATCAGCTGAGAGTCTTATGGGAACTCCTTTGTAGGTAACTCTCTCCTTTTCTCTTGCTGCTTTTAAGATTTTCTCCTTATCTTTAATCTTGGGTAATTGCACTTATGATGTGCCTTGGTGTGTGCTTCCTTGGGTCCAATTTCTTTGAAATTCTCTAAGCTCCCTGGACTTTTTGGAAGCCCATTTTCCTTGCCAGATTAGGGAAGTCCTCACTCCTCATTGTTTTCAAATAAGTTTTCAATTTTTTGCTCTTCCTCTTCTCCTTCTAGCACCCTTATGATTTGGATGTTGGAACATTTAAATGTGTCCCAGAGATTCCAAAGCCTCTTCCCATTTTTTCTGAATTCTTGTTTCTTCATTCTTTTCTGGTTGAATGTTTATTTCTTCCGTCTGCTCCAAATCATTGATTTGTGTCCTGATTTACTTCCCTTCACTGTTGTTTCCCTATTTATTTTGCTTTATCTCACTTTGCATAGCCTTTACTTTTTCCTCTATTTTGCAACCACATTCAACCATTTCTGTGAACATCCTGATTACCAGTGTTTTGAACTCTACATTTGATAGGTTGGCTATCTCTTCATTGCTTAGTTCTATTTTTGTTATTTTTGTTTGATCTGTTCTTTTATTAGGGATATATACATACACATATACATATGTGTGTGTATATACATATATACATATGTGTGTGTATATACACACATATATGTGTATGTGCATATATACATATGTATACACACACACACACACACACGGGGGGGGCTCAGCATGCCTGTTATGTAGTAAGGGGAGGAGCCTTAGGTATCTGCCATGGCAGGGCAACCCACATTGCTGCACTGTGGCACTGCCTGTGGGGGAGGGGTCCAAGAAGGGGAAATGTGCTTGCTTGGCTCTCAGCTGGCTTTCAGTCACTTCCTCTGCTACCCACAAGAAATTTGGACCCTTCTGGTGCTGACTCTAGGGTAGGTGAGCTTGTATACACTCTAGGACCCTGTGAGTCTCTCCATTGAAATCTCCTGTGACACTGGGAGTTTCTCCTGCTGCCCCAGATTTCCACAGTCAGAGGTTTTGAGGCTTTATTTCTCCATGCTGGAACCCTGGGTTGCATAGTCTGTCTTACTCTCCAGTTGTTCCTCCCCATTTATCCACACACAAATGTGAGACCACCTGGTCCGCCAGCCACTGCTTCACCTGCCCTGGTCCTCCAGCTGCTGCCTTGCCGTGCATCCTCTCTGCCCAGGCTGCCCATCTCTGCCCCTCCCACCAGTGTGGATGAATGTTTTCTCTTTAACTCCTTCGTTGTCAGAATTCCATACAGTTCAATTTTCTGAAATTTCTGATTATTTTTTGTTTTTAAATTTGTTGTTGTTCTTCATTTGGTTGTGCAAGGAGGCAGAGTGTATCTACCTATTTGTCCATCTTGGCTGGAAGTTCTATTGTCATGACTTATGGTGAAGATGGTGGTATAGGTAAATAGAGTACTTTCATACCCCACAACAATATAAAAATTACAGCTAAACTATAGAACAACCATCATTCATAACCTCCTTAAATCAAGCTGAGTGGACATCTTACAACTAAGGATATAAGCCACAATCAAGACTGGTAGGAGAGTCAGTGATGCAGAACAGGCTTGTCCCACACCCACGTGTGGCAGATAAAAAATCGAGAGAGATATCTTGGTTGTGGAGGACCCCTCTTGAGGAAAAATTGGTTCTAGTCCCCCAGAGGGGCCTGCACCCAGGGTTCCAGTGCTGGGAAGAAAAGTACCCATAACTTCAGGCTGTAAAAACCAGCAAGGATTGTGGTATAGTGAGACAGAGGGCTCTGGAGTCCCAGGAAGTTCCTCTTAAAAAGCCTGCACACATGCTTAGTCAGACCCACTCCTTCCCTGGTAGAGCTGGGGCAGCAGCTTAAAAGGCACTAGGGACATAAGGGAAAGAACTGAACTGTCTGGAATCAGGTTGAGAGCTGGAGGGGCTTTCTCCTGGATAGAAATGATAGCAGAGGCCACTGTCCCCTTTCTGAGCCTTTTTCCTAAAGAGCTGGCAGGCAGGTGCCATATCTGTGTCTCCATCAACTTTCCCAGTGCTGTTCTCTCACACTAGTGATTCCCTAAGGCCCTGCCCTACCAATTTTCGGAACCACCAAAGCTGTTTCCAATAGCATTTCCACATGAATGGCCTCTCTTGGCTCCAACTTCAGACTTTCTTAAAATTTCTCAAACAAGTAGCATCTGACCTCCTTGCGACCTCTCCCTGTCACTAAGTGGCCCTAGGCTTGGCCTGTCCTGGGTACCTCCAAGCCCAGAAAAAGTATCACCCATCTGCAGATTACTTTGTAGCTTATGCCAGGTGGCCCTGGACAGAACATGCAGTGGCTAACTTTAGTCTATACCTCCTGGAAGGCCCCTGAACCAGCACACTCAGTGAACAACTTCAAACTGTGAAGAAGCACCACCCAACCATCTTCACAAGTGACATACTTAAGGGGCAGACTCAGCAGGCATGAGAGCTCTGCTGAAGCAGATCCTACTTCATGGAGTGGGCCCCTAAACAGCTGATCTTCACTCCATGGTGGTCACAGCCAGTCCTTGCAGCTAATTGGTCTGGAGATATACCCCTCCCATTGGTTTGCCAAAAGCAATCAAGGCTCAGCCACAACAGGAGGGCATACATGGCCCACACATTTGAGAGGGCACATTTGAAGTGCCCAGGCCAGATAAACAAGGAGGCTGTGCCATAAGACCCTATAGGATACCTACTATATTAGGCCACTCCACTAAACCTAATGTATAGAGCTTCTATAACTAATATATAGCAGCTCTACCTAATGTATAGAAACAAGGACAGGGAAGGCTATCAAAAATAAGGAAATAAAGAAATATGTCCCAAATAAAAGAACAGAACAAAATTCCAGAAAAAAAAACTAAACAAAATGGAGATAAGCAATCTACTAGTTGCAGAATTTAAAACACTGTTTATAAGGAAGCTCAAGAATTTAGGGAAAAGTAGATGAGACTAGAGAGAACTTCAACTACATAAAAAAGGTATGAAAACCATAAAAAAGAACTAGTCAGAAATGAAGAATACACTAACTGAAATGAAGAATAATTTACAAAGAATCAAAAGTAGAGTAGATGAAGCTGAGAATCAAAACCGTGAAATATTTGGAATATAAGGGAAAAAAAGAAAACAAAATAACCAATTAGGCCAGCAAAAGAAAAAAGTACAAATCAAAAAAAATTAGGATAGTGTACCAACATTTGGATTATGGGGATACCAGAGGAGAAGAGAAAGAGCAGGAAATTGAAAACCTATTTGAAATAAAAATAATAACAGAATACTTTCCTAATCTGGCCTAGGAAATATACAAGTCTAGGAAGCACAGAAGATCCCAAACAAGATGAAACCCAAAATGCCCATACCAAGACACATCATAAATAAAGCACAAAAGTTTAAAGATAAAGAGAAAATCTTAAAAGAACCAAAAGAAAGGCAGTTATTTACCTACAAAGGCTCTCCTATAAGGCTGTCAGCTGATTTCTGAACATAAACATTTTAGGACAAAAGAAATTGGCAAGAAATACTCAAAGTGATGAATATCAAGGACCTACAACCAAGATTATTCAAACCAGTGAAGCTATCATTTAGAATCAAGGGGCATATAAAGAGCTTCCCAGACAAAAAAAAAAGCTAAAGGAATTCATCACCACCAAACCAGTATTACATGAAATGTTAAAGGGTTCTCTTTAAAAACAAAAACAAGAAAGATATTTTAAAAAGAACAATAAAATGGCAATAAATACACATCCATTAACAATTGAATCTAAAAAAAACAAAATGATAAGCCAGCAAAAAAGAAACAGACTCGTAGATACAGAGAACATTTTGATAGTTAACAGATGGGAGGGGTGTTGGGAGGATGAGTGAAGGAGGTAAAGGTATTAAGAAGTACAAATTGGTTCACTGACTGGAAAAACTACTTTGAGACTGAGTTTTAGTGCAAACTTTTGTGATGAGTTTGAGCAAATCATTCCATGTCGATTTCTACATCTGAAAGGAGAATAAATGTAATAGTACTAACTTCAGGCTTGTTTTAAGGATGAAATGAAATAAAACATGTGAATGTCCTTAATAAATTCTAAAGTGCCACCTAAATACAAGGATTAAAAGATTAAAAAAGAAGTACAAATTAGTAGTTACAGAATAGTCATGAGGATGTAAAGTACAGCAGAGGGGATATAATCAATAATATTCTAATAACTGTGTATGATGTCAGATGGGTATAAGATTTATCATGATGATTTCTTAGTAAGTTATATAATGTCTAATCACTGGAGTATGCACCTAAAACAAAATATTGTATGTCAACTGTAATTGAAAATAAAATAATCAATTTTAAATATGTTGCCTTTCAGAAACTGGAATCTTTGTTCAAGTAACAGTACTATAGTTGCAAAAAGTCATTCTGCCAATAAAACACAGTGTAGCCCCAAAATTTAGATTCAATAAATTTTAATTCGCTAACTGAATTCAATTTCTCATTTTCTTTCAGTACCAACTGGCTATTTTATAATTTAAAAAATTATTATTAGGTTTTGATATGAAAAATGATAAGGCAGATAGTTTTTAAACCCTTAGCCTTTAGGAATGTATTTCAATTATTTATGAATAATAATAAGATAATGTCCACAATTTGCTTCAAAATATTTCTTAAAGAAAGAAAAATATGTGGGAAAATAGATTAAAGAAATGTGGCCATGTGCATTATAAAATTATCTGAGCAACACCAAATAGTTTGCATACCGTATCTATTTACATAATATGATATTACATTTAAATGACGTAGGTAAATAGGTACAGAGAAATAATGATAAACCTCAGCTGCAAATAATAGCTATATTTTTAGGATATGTTTACAGATCTTTTTTTTTCTTCCTTGAGTTCTTTCTGTATATTATATAACAAATAATGTGTGACTAATATAACTAGAAAGACACTATAAATACAAAGTGTTCAAAAACTGTAAGTATGTGGACACATTAAAAATTGGAGACAAAAATATTTGGAGACATTATAAAAATGAATATATGTGTACATAATCGTGTCAATTTTCTTCTAGTATGTTATAGAATGTGGCCATATTAAACACTGCTGGAATTTAATGATGGATTATGTATTTCATATGCAAACTACAGGCAGATTCCTTATTTTTCCAAGTATATCTATGACTTAGGTTCTTCTTCTTTTTTTTAAATATATTTTATTGATTATGCTATTACAGTTGTCCCATTTCTCCCCTATCATTCCCCTCCACCCTACCCACCCTCTCCCACCCACATTCCCCCCTTTAGTTCATGTCCATGGGTCATAAGTTTTCTAGCTTCTACATTTCCCATACATTTCCCATTCTTGCCCTCCCCCTGTCTATTTTTTTCCCATTATCTATGCTACTCATTCTCTGTACCTTTTCCCCCCTCTCCTCCTCCCATGCCCCTGTTGCTAACCCTCCATATGATCTCCATTTCTGTGGTTCTGTTCCTGTTCTAGCTGTTTGCTTAGTTTGCTTTTGTTTTAAAATAGTGGTTTTCTGAAATTCCCTCCCCTCCCACTCTGGACACTGTCAGACTACACCTAAAATTAATACGTTATGTCAGTTATACTGTAATAAAATATATAAGAAATTAAAAAAAAATAGTTTTCAAAAAAAAAAAGAGGATTAAGAGGTACACATTTGCAATTATAAAATGAATTAGTTACAGGGATGTAAAGTACTGCATAGGGAATACAGTCAATAATATTCTAATAAATTTGGCAACTAGACTGATTTTAATGATCATTTTGTAAAGTATATACATGTCGAATCACTAGGTTATACACCTGAAACTAATATAATATGGTATGTCAACCATACTTTAATAAAAACATTGCATATTCTTAAAAAAAATAAAATAAAATAAAATAAAATAAAATAAAATAAAATAAAATAAAATAGTGGTTTTCAAACAAGGAAGATCCCTTCTAACCAGAGGGCATTTAGCTCTGTTGGCAACATATTTAGCCATTATAACTTAGTGGAGGGTGCTACTGGCATCTAGTAGGTGGAGACCAGGGATGCTTCAAAACATCGTACAGTGTATAGGACAACCTCCACAGCACAGAATTTTCCAGCCCAAATTATCAATAGCACCAAAGTTAAGAGAACCTGCCTCAGAGTCATGTTATCTCAGATCTGGAAGCAGTCTTTGTTGTATATAATACCTTCACACCTGAGATCAAAAAGCTAGAAATAGCTTTTTATTCCTCAATAACTATGGGGTCAAATACTATGTGTTAGTGAATTAGACCTGAATCAAGGAAAATCCTGTTGAAAATAGCTCACAGAAAACATTTCTTCTGAAATTTATAGTTTGAGCTATGTAGAAAGCCTCAACTGGGAAGATTCTTAACTCAAGAATATTGGTTGTGATTACTTTTGGCTTTTCCCTTGCACAAAATAAGTGCTCAGAAAACTCATTAAATCTATTCCAGACAGTACTCATTACAATTAAAAAAAAAAAAAAAATTTGCTCCAGAACTTGGCTCTAAATTTGTTAGCCAGTTAGACCTGGTGAAAGAGATTTTGCTAAGAAGATTTATTGTGAATGTTTATGCCCATTTGTAAACATGGATATCATTTCAGAGACCAATTTGTCAGCAGTTTTAAACTGAACTGTCCCAGTATCTCTGAGATAACACAGAGCCTTCCTATAGAGTTGTGCAGTGGAATGGAAATAACTAAGCTAACCTACTGTACTTAATGTTAAAGAAATAAATATTTCTAAATCTCAGTCCCAACTTAGTATCATAACACATAGTTTCAATACATCACTGATTCATGCATGCATTTTAAAGAGTCTTTCATGTAAAAAATCAAGTCCCAAACACCCCTCCTAGACCCATATATCTGAGCATGGAAAGTCATGACAGCCAACATCGCAAACAGAGATGACCAGGCATTGCAGGCCGTCCACTGGTGGAATGAACCATCACGACTCATGTCAGCCCCTGCCCTTCACCACAATAAAAACTTGTGTCTAATCAAGTTTTTATCAGTTTACACAACATCCAGACAATGAGAAATCGTATGATCCAATTATCTATGTCCTTCCATAAATACGGTACAAAAAGTGTTTTCAAAGAAATGAAGATGGTGAAAATGTTTGGCTGAAAAAGTCTTAAACAGCATATTGATAAAAAGAAGGCAAAATAAATTCTGGTGTTTGGGAATGAACATTTGGGTGATAAAATGGTGGAGAAATGAAAGAAAGTGCTTAAAATCTAGGAGAAAGGTTTCCTTTAGGAAGAAGGAAGAGGAGGGCTGGGATTGAGTTAGGACACCTGGAAGAGTTCTTGGGGAACTGTCAAAAGTCTGTTTCTTGATCTGAGTGATAGATGCAAAATCGTAATCCATTAAGCTCCACGTGCATTTCATGCAGTTTCTTGTATATTTTATAATACTTATTTTTAAATGTTATAAAAATATTCACTAAAAGTTTTATTTTATAGGAAACTATATATATGTTATATAAGCCAACCACTTATGTTTTAACATTTGCTTAAACATCTCAGGTGATCTTATGCACAGAATTGAGGGAATGACATACAAGCATCATACGCAGAACCCATGGTGCCATAGGGTAGGCGTTGGCTACTCAGATGATAACATGGAAGCAGTTTGAGAACATGGAGTTTGAGGTAAATGTTTTTAAACCATACTTTCAGCACTCATCCTTTGCCTCACATTCACACTCTCTTACCACATTAACTGACACTAGCTGGAAAAAAATGACTCTCTAATATAAAAGGTAGGTGGTCCCCTAATTGCAGTGCTTAATCACTATTTCTATGACAGTTTACTACCATTGAAAACTCATATCTCTAATCCATCACATGTAATGATAAATACTGCGTGTTTGGCAAAATTACATTAACATTTCATTGAATATGTAAATGTTAATGTAAAGTCAGTTACATTTCAAAGGCCCTAATGACTTGTCATTTGCTGGAATTGTTTAGGTCAGTAAATAGGTCACTAATCACATTGTTTATCTGTAGCCAATTCTCAATTGTCCATGGGTAGATTATCCACATGAGACGTTGCATTAATATCACATCAACAGTCCTTGTTTCTAGTCTACAGATGTGAGTCTGAGGGGGTGCAAATTTAAAAAGCAGTTGCTCCAGGGCCCTAGGTCACAGATGAGGAAAACGAGACTCAAGACTCAGACAATGTCAATAAATGGTAAAAAGTAAAACTAGAACCCAGGGTTGCTTGATGTCAGGACCAACATTCTTGGTCACTAGCACCTTTTAAACAATATATATACTATGTTCTTTTTTAGGTTTTCAGGATTTAACCCACTTTTAGTGATATTTATATTACACATGCTACTCATAACCCAGAAATACTACTACTACCACTACTATGTAGAGAAAAATTATCCTTCAGTGAAGAAGTACACATTGTCTATATAGCACATCCCTCTCCATTTTTAAATGTTTGAGTCTATGGAAGTTATTTACAACTCTGTAAGTTATAAAAACTGATATCAATGCAAAAATAAATTTTGTCTATAGACATGTATGTTCTATGCAGTGGGCATTCAACTGTTATCCCTCCTCCATTATGAAAGAGGCCTGTTTGGCCTCCATTTTCACATTTATTTTGACATTCCTAATCTATAAATGTGTCTATACTTTGGATTCTATCTTATAGCATCTGCTTCATTTCTAACTTATAGCATGTGCTTCATTTCTTCATTGACCAATGAGTTAAATAAAATCTAACCCATATTCATTTTTTATATCTGTATAAAGTCATGATTTACCTGATTTTTTAAAAATTATTTTTCAACAGTTACTACTGCTATAACAATTATTACTATCAGAGATACTAATACTCCTGAATTAACTAGACGTTTTGTGTTACTAAAAGTTCACCACATTCTTCAAATCGGGCCAATATTTCACTTGCACTAGCTCATGTAATTTTCACAAAAATCCTAATTGGTAGGTAAATCCTTTTACTAACCTCTTTGTCAAATGAAGAAACTGAAGCACAGAGAGGTCAGTTCACTTGTACATGGTAACACAACTGGTGTCATGCCTAGACCTTGATGACCAGTTGCATCTGACTCCAGCACTCATACTTTTAGTCATAAAACTATATTGACTATATTTTGCTGCCAGAAGTTATCTATTTTCTACATCATTACTAAAAATTATCAGGCAATATCACCAGATCCAATAAAATATAACCAAATGGTATACAGATATACCTTATTTATCTAACACAGAAACTTTCTAAAGGGTATTTGTAATGCTTTCTCTTTTTTAAAATATTTTTAGAGTAAAGGGAATGGAAGGAGAAAGAGGGAGAGAAACATCAATGTGTGGCTGCCTCTTGTGCTCCCCCAACTGGGAACATGGTCCGCAACCCAGGCATGTGCCCTCACAGGGAATTGAACTGGTGACCCTTTGGTTTGCAGGCCTATGCTCAATCCACTGAGCCACACCAGCCAGGAATGTAATATTTTCATACAAAAAATAATTTTAGCTTTCTGGAGCTATTTGCCCCTATTACTCTTTATGCATGGCCCATTTTTTGTTTGTTTCTTTGCATTTCTGAATCTTACCAAATTTCTCAGTCTTCCAGATAACAATGGCATTCTTTTGTATTTTTTTCTTTTGGAACTAATCATATCTCACTTTTATTAATTATCAGGGTCATTGTTTCCCTGAATTTTTGCCTGCAAGGCACTAGCAAGAGGACTGCAAAGTCATGTGGTAACTTCAAGTCACAGTTCCAAGTTCCATGGGTCCTTAATATGTCCACTAAAGTAAACATTCTTCACTGAGAATCTGCACCTCTAATGTGGTAGAACCTAAGGTATAGATTATGAGAAATACCAATTCTTAAATGCGTGAGTCATTAGGAGGGATGACAAGAGAGGCTAATGCTACTTCCACCCTTTGTTTCCTGGACTCTTGCATTCTAGCTATTGGGTCAACAGTGTTATCAGTCACAGGTTCAGTGTACATCCCAGACTGCAAAATGTTGTCCTTGAGCACCACTGAAGCATTTTCAATACTTATCTTCTTAATTTCTGAATAATTCATGGTTCAGCAAGTGTGACATATTTTGCTTCTTAAATGTTTCTCACACTTGATTCTGGTACCACTGCCTTATTTCAAGTCTTTATCATTTACTTGGATTTTGCAGTGCTTCCTAATCTCTGTTTGAACCTGCATCTAATCTCTGTTAGTTTCCTACTTCATTACTCATTAACCCATCCACAGCTTCAGCTGGCTCTTCACACTTGACCATTGGCATTGCTTTCTGCTTATTTTGCCAGCATTCTTTTCCTGTGTTTCAAATCCTCCCTCTGGCTACACTGCCTCAAGGTATCCTGGTCCGGTCTAGACCTAGACAGGACAACTGGGTCTGGACTGTACTACTGTGGACAATTCTCTCACCAAATATGCCCTGGTCAGCCAAGAAGGATCTACACACCTCTTACCCCGAACTGGTTATTTTATGTCTTGAATGCTGTGTATTTGCCATTTCTTCTGCCTAAATGACCTTCTCTGCTTCCTACTTGCAGGATCACTATTCAGGAGTCAACTCATATATTGCTTATTCTAGTAAGCCTCCCTCAGGCATAATAATATTGATGCTATCTTTTAATACTTGACTCATACCAGTAATATAATATTTGTCACATTTATAATAATAGCACAACAAAAACACAATACCACAAAATTTATTAAATGCCTACAGTATTCTGGTCTCTGTGTTAATCACTGGCCTATCTGAATCAGTCAAACTATGGGGTTCTTAAACACAAGAGCCTATTCTCTTCTTGTTCAACGTCTAAAATGTATATAGTCCAGTTCAAGCATTCATGATTGGTCTTCATAAATAACTACTGAACTAATTAAATTGAATTGTGATACACTCAGTTTGCCATTTTTCTTTCTACTGATTAACAAAACAGTAATTCTTTCATACTAAGTCACTTAACATATTAAAACTTCAAACTTAATTTTTCTGAACAACTGGTTTCAGTCTTGCATAACAATTCCATTGACCCCGATTATAGTTTTTGTCTCAGGAATAACAGCTTCCAGGGGAACAGAAAGAACTTTCAAATGTGTTATTCCAACAGGGATTGGTGAGGGTGGGGGCAGAGGGGAGCAGGCAAATGCCCCATCATATTTGGCACTTGAAGTGTTTGCTGTACTTTCTGTTATGTACGCCAGGGCCTCTGTGTAACTGGGTTAAGGATTAAAGTATTGAACAAGCAAAGAATTGCTCAAATCCCTGGGTAGGTGGGTCTCATTCAGTATTTGACAGGTAACTCTGTTATATGAGTATGATCTATACTTGAAAAGTCTCTGTATGAACTGTGCACAAAGTCTTTTCTGCTCACCAAAGTTGAAAACATTTAGTAGTCTGCTCATGGGAAACTGAGAGTCTGCCTTGCCTCCAGGCACTGAAGCCTGAAATAAATTAAGTTTCCATCTGTCCCCTGGCTATTTGGGTTTTAACAATCTCAAAAGCACTCCAGTAAACAGGCAGACATGACTCTACTTGAATGCAGCCCTATTTATAATCTAAAAGCTCAGGACTTTATGGAATTACAGACCAGGCTGGGGCATGTTAGATCCATAGTAAAGAATCAAAGGACTGCAATTTAGAGGCAGGGATAGGGCAAGGCAGTGCTGCAGAATGAAAATGGATGCAATTCTCAACATGTCTTGATGTAAGAATGAGGTCAGAAAAGCTACAGAGTACTCAGAAAGAGATCTGTGTCACAGTAGAGTGGCAATGGGCCTATGTAAATTAGAGATCTAAGCCAATGTGGAAAGCACATTTTCAACAAGTAAATAATGTCATTTAAGAAGACGGATTGCTAAAGAAGCCTCATTGCCTAATGGGAGCCTAGTCAATCATTTAGCAAATATTTACTGCCTGGTCTTAGAGCTGGCACTGAAATACACAAGATGCAGTGGTAAGCCATAACCTCTGCCCTAAAGTTCCAATATTGCATAAAGAACACTAACAGAAATAAATATATATATAAAGAGATTTTTTTTGAAATACTACAATTTGTAATAAGGGCCTGAAAGAAACAAAAAAAGTGCCGTTCTATTTCTATTGATACACTTACTTGGGCTAAGTATGCAAAGATTTTTTTATTTTGATCTGTATCTGTAGAGTATTCCTCCCCACAAAAATTCTAACACACACCAGACCCTAAAACTTGTGACACTTTGTTTGAAGTCTGTTCCAACCATAAGTTTTGACTACTCTGGACTTTCCTATCATTCAATATGGGAGACCAGAGGGTCTGAACTTTATGAAGAACACAAGTGCCTATTAAAATATGGCTCTAAGCTTAAAGTTTACGAGTTTAAATTCTCCAGATCAAGATGATGTAAGTCACATAAAGTAAATGGCCAGTTTTTTATTTAGTTCATGCAGCCACTGATTCTGATTGCTTATTATTGGTAATAGTTATAATGTCACCTTCACACAGGCTGTGGTAATTCTGTTAACAGATTGAAAGAAAAAAATCAATAGAGGATAAAAAGAATTGTAGTGGAGCTGACATAAAGTTATACAAAATAAAATCATCATTAAAAGATAAGAACTTAATAGTATTACATTGCAGAATTAATCTGTGCTGACAGAATGATACATTATGTTAGAGAACCCTCATCTCTCAGAGGGAACATTCCTGCCCATTTTCTCATCCAAAATAAAATCCTAATAAAATCTCTGTTTAGAAGGGTCAGGTGCGAAGTGGTATGCCATGCATCCTGTGATTTTTTTATCCTTATGACATCAGATTTTAAATCCTCCAACACAAATAACCATTACCCATTCAGATGTTTATTTTCATACATCATAAACATATACAAAATCATTGTGCCTTTTCATTTCATCAACTAAAAAAATTAAATAAAATCAACGGTAGCTTTTTAAATTTTTATTTTTCTCTCTTGCTTAGTTTAAAATATACCCACGGTATGCAGATTTGAATTACTTTGTGGGTCATGACACGCTATGAACACTGATTCTCTTTAATTTTATTTATTAGTGATTAATAAACATCTGTGAAACAAACACCCAGGGCAAAACCTAGAGCAATGAAAATCGTTTACACACACCTCTGCACTCGTCCTATCCTGTACTCTCGCCTGTAGATCAAACCCAAGTAATCCATCTTACAACCTGCTGGTCTTTATTTCCTTGTTTGTAAGTAGCAGTTTTATTCTATGCAGCATATGCTCAAGTAATGTTATTTATATTGAGCTGTCATGTCACTTTTTTACAAAAAAGGCTATTATGTCATATACAACCTCTGAGATTTTCTTGTAACTCAACAGTAGGTATGATCAGTCCATGCTGTAAATAGTTGTGGTTCATTCATTTTCATCATTATGTAAAATAACACATTCATGAATGATTCTTTTTATCTATTCTTCTCTTAATGGTTACTTATTTTATACAAATTATTTTATTTTATTTTATTTTAGTTATTATGCACAGTGTTGCTATAAACACTTCCATACATGTCTTCTATTGCACATAAGTATCATTTGAATTGTTATATGGAAGGACTGATAGGTCATGTGATTAGTGAATGTTCATTTTCACAAGATAATTTTAAATTGTTTTTTTAAGTGGTCGTACCATTTTATTCTCATCAAACAATGCAATGAGATATTATCGATACACATCTTGCCCACAATGGGTATTATCAAATTTATAATTGTTTCGGTCAAAAGGATATAAAATGCCATTTCCCTGAAGTCATAATTTCTAGTAACCTGATTACTAATTGTTAGCTATCTCCTCTCATGCTTGTTGTCTAATGGCTTTCCAGTGGGGTTGTTAGACAATTCCACTAAGCGGTTTAATGGTGAGTAATTAATTCTGGGTAGGAAAATGTTTCTAGCTAAACATGCTTTCATTCAGTTGTTGGAATATTAGCTTTTATATAAGCAATGAATTTATAGGCATTCTATCCATATCATTTTACCTGCATGACTGATCTATTTGTCCCTGCTGCATATTTACAAATTCCAGAGTGAAGTTGGTGAATCTCAAAAGCATGGGATGTTCTCTGAGTATTGCTGTTCTTTTTATTTATATGTAGAAATGAGTTCCAACTTCTTGGAGATTTATGTGAATTATGAAATTGAATTATATATAGGATCTGCTTTTTGGGTAGGTATAGACTTTTCATCTATGCCTTCAAATATGTCTATGCTTCTTGGGAATTAAAATATATAGTTCAACATTAAAGACCTTGCAAAAGATAATTTTCTACTTCTTTCCTCTTATATTGAGATTTGTTTGATTCCTAGAAG
The DNA here is from genome assembly GCA_039655065.1 of Glossophaga mutica. Classification (NCBI taxonomy): domain Eukaryota; kingdom Metazoa; phylum Chordata; class Mammalia; order Chiroptera; family Phyllostomidae; genus Glossophaga; species Glossophaga mutica. The sequence goes on from CM077304.1 coordinate 86,518,869, forward strand.
ACACAATTTATAAAAGAACTCAAGTAGTCTGAAAAACCCTTAGGCAGCTATAAATCACTGTTCTACTGACATTGTCATACTTGGGAGTAGAGAAAACATTTATGATCTATTTCATGTATTCCATTATGGAAATTGTTCCTCACTGTGTCCAAAGAGTTGCCAGGGCCAGTCTGATATGTTGCAGGTTTTTTGGTTGTTGTTGTTCCATTGGGTAACCAATATCAACAAACTCTCTCACCTTTTCTGGGTCAGAAGAGATAGAGCAGAAAGTTGAGAAAACAATTTAACAGTCAGAATTATAGACTCATGAGAGACAAGTTGTCTCCAGTTCAAACGCAAGGAATGTGACCTACTTAACAGCCTATGGCACCAATGCAAGTAAAATGAAAATATATTCATTCACATCCTGGGTGTGGTGTGGTTCCACTGGGGGAAACTGTAGAAATTGTGTAGTCAAAACTCAATCAAAACTCTTTCAAAATAAAAAGCTTTTTTCTTTTTGTATTCAGAATTTGCTATTATCTTTGTCTAAAATTAGAGATAAATTTGTTTTTGGAAGTCACTTCAAATGTATTTTGCTATGTACCAATCAGCGTAGAATTGTTTAATTGCTTTTCAAAAAGAAAACTTAAAATGATATTCCAGTTATAAATAATATCTCTTCACAAATTTACTTTGTCGGTTTGAACAATAAATAATCCTTAGACTTCTTACATCTTTCATTGTATGGTTTTATAACAGCCAAACATTAAAATAAGTCAATCTGTATCATTTGGTTGAATATCTTAATTTCTCCATTTTAACCAATGTAGACTTTTGTGATTATTCCCGGTCTAAGTGCATTGCTATCCACAAACAGAAATTTAACCCTTTTGTAAATTGAATAAAATTTCACAAATTGGTTATAATTATTGTTCCATTTAAAGTATTCTCTGCTAGCCCTGGCTGATGTAGCTCAGTGGATTGAGTGTGGCCTGTGAACCAAAGTGATGCCAGTTTGATTCCCAGTCAGGGCACATGCCTGGGTTGCTGGCCAGGTCCCCAGTTGGGGGTGCTTAAGAGGCAACCATACATTGATGTTTCTCTCCTCCCCCCCCCCCAAATAAATAAATACAATCTTTTAAAGTAAGTAAATAAATAAAGTATTCTTTATTAAAGTTCAACTTCTTTTAAGGGATCTTGTGTGTATATAACATGTTGTATTCAGTAGATACAAAGAATATCACACAATGGTGCCAGAGTGGTAAATGGCTAGAGGAGAAGAAAACCAGACTGGAACATCAGCAGTTAGTCAGAGCTACAATTAGAACTTTGGCAATGAGGCAGTAACCTGCAATCATCCTCCAAACCACCTACAGTAAAATTCCACCCAAAGAAACAAATGAATTCTTGACACACAAAATGTGGGGAGGTAGGCAGATGGAACTTAGTGAATTCTGACTTTGAGTTAAAGGATATAGCTTTTAGTTTTCCACTCTCTAGAGTAAAATAGTGCTCTGGAAGGTCTTAACCAATCAACTGACGAATATGTATTAAGTTTATACCATGTGCCTAGCACTTTGAAAGAAACAAACAAATCTTACCCTCAAAAAACAATTTACATAAAAAAGACTTCTAAGTATATGGTTAATCAATTTCATTTTTTAAAATTGTGTGCATTATTTTATCTAGTCATTCAACAAACACATACTTATCACATACTTAATGCAGGAAGAGCCAAGAAGCCTGGTAAGGGATAAAAATATAAATGACATATATTCTCTTTTCTTAAGAGTTTAAAGTCTACAAAGAAAAGTATATATATGCATAAAACTAATCACAATGATAGCACCAACTATTGTGCTGGATAAAAATAAATCGGTACATTTAAAATATTCAGAACACAGTGATGGGGGTGAGTGGGTGGTAGAGTTGGATGAAGGTGGTCAAAAGGTAAAAATTCCTAGTTATAAGATAAATAATTACTGGGGATATAATGTACAACATGACAATTATAATTAACACTGCTGTATGGCATATTTGAAATTTGTTAAGAGAGTAAATCCTGAGTTCTCATTATAAAGAAAAAACATTTAAATTTTTTTTCTTTTCTGTTTTTTATCTATCGGAGATGGTGGATTTTTATCTAATCTTATATAATGATTTATTTCATAATATATATATATGTGTGTCAACTCATTAGCTATATAGTGCTGTACATCAATTATATCTCAATATAACTAGAAAAAATAAAATATTACATTTAATATGAAATAAAAAAATAAAATACTCAGAAGAGTGTGACTTTTAGAAAAACTCGTATTTATTGCTATTATCATTTAACTAGTATTTACATGGATTTACATGGATGTGCAAGAACGTGTCAAATGGGGAAGAGAAAGGAGGGCATGGCTTCTAGCTACACATTATGTCCTTAACTCTGTGTGTGTTTATAAACACCTCTATCCTAAGTTTTAGATCAGTATTCTTAACTTTCTATGGCCCCTCTCCCTGGATGACAGATACAGACAATAGTTGAGGGGAAGGCAAGGGAGAGTTTAGGCCTTTAATAGCATATAGAAGGAGAAGACCAAAGATAAAGCTTTAAACAACCTATAAATTTCAGGGAAAATAGAAGAAAAATCAAAAAAGGAAATAGAACTAGAGCATTCACGGAAGGAAAATATCAAAGATGCCAAAGCGAAGACAGAGGCTTTATGGCAAAATAGGGACATTTTATAGTCAGACTCCTTCCTACGTGTTACAGGTAGAAGTTTTTTTCCTACACTGATGCACACCCAAACATAAGTGTGATGCTTTCTAAGCATCTCTGAAGCTCAGAATGTACAATAACAAAATACTTCTTTGACTCCAATCTCTTCTAAATCTAGGACATTTACTCATTTGTGGAACTTGTGGGATTATTTTAGATACACTTCTTATCAGCACCAGCAACCATTGTATAGTGATTTAAAATTTGCAAACAAAATCAACAGCTGGTGAGGGCATTGCTGCTTATATTGCAGAGCTGTGCCATCTGTTTCAACAGTACAATTTGCAGGACTACTTAGATGACTTATTTAATGATGGTTTTATATGTGGGCTTTATGATAAATCCTTCGAGCAGTGAGTTTGATGGAATCAAAACAAGCAATTATTATAATTTTGAAAAAGCCTCCATCCAATGATATAATATTGCTATATGTCACAGAAATTAAAAACAATATTACATAAATATCTACAATATATAGGAGGAATTATTGATGCTGACAGCTGCTAAAGTAAAAGCTCATAAATGGAGATATTTTATATATGTAGTCTCCAGTCTCAGCTACTGTTGGCTGTATTTCCTTGTGTTCATCACCAGTTCCCTTCTACTTTTCCCTCAAAAACTGTATTACAAAATTTCTCTTCTAAAATCCCAGATGTGATGTCTCCTCCCTCACCCTGTAGACATTGTATTCTATTTGATCAAGAAGGCAAGACCACTAATCAGCAGTTCCTTCCACATTTCTCTCCTAGTGTCTAGTGTTTTTCATTCACCCATATACTCTCAGCATTCCTTCCTTTCCTAGTGAAAGAGTATTTTCTTTTTCTATCTAAAGTGCTCTTTTCTGTGAATTCCAATTTCTCCTCAGAGATCATGTTTCACCAATCATCCTTCATCATTCTCCTTTCCTCTTCTCTCTCTTTGTCCCCCTCCTTTCCCCCCTTCTTCTTCCTCTTCCTCTTCTCTTTCTCTTCCTTCTTTTTTTCTTCTCTCTCTCTTTCCCTAATTGTCTTCACCCCCATTCTTTTCCTGTCCTTCTTTTCCACTCTCTGCTAGATATTACCCTAATCTGATTCACACTTTTATGATATACAGAATTAAGCCTCTCCAATCTTGAGTTTCAAAATTCTTCTTTGTGACCCTTATACTCCTCTCTACTGCTCCATTTTTATTACCAAACTCTTTGAAGAAACTCCTGCTACTTGTTATCTTTACTTCTTAATGAGAAGTTTCTTCCTCACCCTATCATAATCTGAGTTATTTTCCTTGACTCCACTGGAGCTACTCTTGGAAAGTTCACCAAGAACTTTTGTATTTCTAAAGACAATGAATAATTCTCAGTCCTTATGTGATATAAATGTCTACAACATTTGACCCCTTTGATTAGTCTCTCTTTATTCTGAAAACTTTTGTCTTTCTGTCTCTGAAATACCATGCATTTTTGGTGCTTTGAATGTTCATAGACCAGGCCCTCTTGTCTTTCATTTGGCCTGTTTTTTTTTTTTTCCTCCTGTTTGACTGGTGCCCTGATTCATAGAAGAGACACATTGATTCTATTTTGTACTTGCACACAGCTGCCAAAATATTCAATATTCTTTCATCACAACTAATATGTTCTTAACTCCTGCCTTTAACAAAAGCATCTAAGCAATACATGCCAGACATTTAAGCTAGGGTGAGATGTAGAAAAGAATGTAGAAATTGATCTTCTTCTGTAACTACTGATGTTAGATTAATTACTATTAAGTGATCAAAATGTGCTACTTGTTTGGCTTTCCATTCAAGGTCAGTGGTGGTAAAATGGTAAGAAGGTATTGTGTATTAGGGGCCCTCATAAAATGTTTCTTATGATTGACAAATGAGGTTCAAAGCAAAGAGCTGCTGGAGATGAAGATGGGAAGGTAGACAGCAGCCTAATCATGAAGAGCCTTGTGTGTTGTATCAAGACATTTGTTCTGTGAATTATAAACAAACAAACAAACAAACAAAAAAACATATGGACATTGTAAAAAGACATGTGGCAGCTCTCATATCCAGAAATTTTGAATGATTAGGTCTGACTTCAGAAGCAGAAAAAAACTCTCATATAATTCTGGGGGAAAAAACCCTCCAGCTGAGAACCATTACACTAAGTAGTTTGGATTTTAGGAAAAATTATGTAACTAAGATAAGTGACATAATTAAAAATTCATAATTAGCAGAGTCAACAGAGCTCTCAGTACCACCAGCAATCTATCCGCATTTCTCCAAACAGCTTCTACCCTCTCTCCACAAGTTTTGCCATCAGATAGAGATGCTCTCATTCTCCCCCAACCAAATTCACAAGCTATCTTGTCTGCACCCATCTTTTCATTTTTTCCCCTATAACCTTAGAATTAATGTCCATTTCCTTTCTAGGATCCATCTTTCCACTTGTGTTGTAAATGCCAGCTCCTACCTCCTTTTTAGGGACCTATTTTCTTTGGTAATACCTTCTTATGCTTGATTTTGAGATTATCTCTCTTTTTTCCCACTAGATTTTTCTTCTTATTATTAAAAGACTCTAGCAACTCAAGAAACCTTGGAGGAGGAGGAGGAAGAGGAGGAGGAAAGGAAGAAGGAGGAGAAGGAGAAAGAGGAGAAGAGAAGAATTCCCATGACTTGGTAATTCTTTCTTTCTCTCTCTCTTTCTCTCCCCCTTCCTTCCTTCCTTCCTTCCTTCCTTTCTTCCTTCCTCTCTCTTTTCTTTCTTTTTATTTTATTTTTTTCATTACAATTTAGTCCCCTTATACCCTCTCCCCTTAGCAGTCACCACACTGTTGTCCATGTCCATGAGTTCTTTTCCCATTTTGCTCAATCAATCCATCCCCTAGCACCCCTCACTTATCTGTTACCCTGCTCTCCATCTATGAGCCTGTCCCTATTTTCCTGGTTAGTTCAGTTTGTTCATTAGATTCCACATATGAGTGAAATCATGTGGTATTTTTCTTTCTCTGACTGGCTTATTTAATTTAACATAATGTTCTCCCATAAAGGTCCATCCATGCTGTTGCAAAGGGTAAAAATTTCTTCTTCCTTTAAGGCCAACTAGTATTCTATTGTGTAAATGTCCCATAGTTTTTTTATACACTCATCTACTGATGGATACTTGGGCTGCTTCCATATCTTGGTAATTGTAAATAACACTTCAATGAACATAGGGATGTTTATGTTCTTTCAAATTGGTGTTTTGAGTTCCTTCAGATATAGTCCCAGAAGTGGGATTGCTGAGTCAAAAGGCAGATCTATTTTTAATTTTTTGATGTATCTCCATACCGCTTTCCACACTGGCTGCACCAGTCTGCATTCCCACCAACAGTGTAAAAATGTTCTCCTTTGTCCACACCCTGGCTGGCACTTATTTGCTGATTTATTGATGATAGCAATTCTGACAGGTGTGTGATGGGATCTCATTGTAGTTTTAATTTGCATCTCTCTGATGATTAGTGATGTTGAGCATCTTTTCATAAGTCTATTGGCCATCTGTATATCCTCTTTGGAGAAGTGTCTATTCAGGTCCTTTGCCCATTTTTAATTGGGTTTTTTGTCTTTTGGGACTTGAATTTTGAAAAGTTCTTTATAAATTTTGGATATTATCCCCTTATCAGATGTATTGGTGTGTATGTTCTCTCACTCCATGGGTTGTCTTTTCATTTTGTTGATGATTTCCTTTGCTGTGCAAAAACTTTTCAGTTTGATGTAGTCCCATTTGTTTATTTTTTTCTTTTGTTTCCCCTGCCAAAGAAGACATATCAGAAAAAAAATATATTGCTAAGAGCAATGGCCATGATTTTCAAGCCTATGTTTACTTCTAGGATTTTTACAGTTTCAGGTGTAACATTTAAATCTTTGATCTGTTTTGAATTTATTCTTTCATGGCCAAATAACTTTAAAAATTTTCTTCTTTCTATCTCTCATTCTGACTTCTCTGAGCACACGACAAAACTTCTCTTGCCGTGGTCAGAAAAACATAGTAACTTCTCAGAATGTTTAAACCTCTCAGCAGAATTCAATACAATTGATCGTTCTTTCCTTTTTGAATCTTTTCATTTTGTTATTTAGGATTCCACTCCTTCTAGTTTTCCTCCAATTTCTGTAGACTCTCTTTATCAAGATCCTTTTTTGGCTCATTTTTTTCCTACTTAAACTCTAATTGTTAGCATTTCTCATAGCTCCACCCTGAGCATTTTTTCTTCTCATCTCTGTTTGCTAATTTCTTGACCTGTTTTACTCTCATGATTTACATACTGTCTGAATACCAGCAGATTCTAAATGCATGAGTATTCTAGACCTCTCTCCTAAGTACAGAGTGGTATATCCAACTGCAATTTTAAACATAATTGTATTCTTGCTCTTCTGTTCAATATGTTTCTTTATTCACATTGTTTTGTGATTCAAAAGCTAGTATGTGACCCTTGAGAACACTTTATTTGCCATTTCAAGTTTATTCTATACATAATTATATCTTAAATGTATATACTTCTCTATAATATTGTGTTATATTTAAGCTACCATCTTGTCTTGGCTAGAATGCTGAACCATGAAATTCCTTCCTTGGTTCCAACTGTGATTATTCAAGTTATTACTTTAAAATGCAGCTGAAGAGATTCTTAAAAACTGCAGTCAGATTCTGTCACTTCCCTGCCGAAAACCCAGTGACAACTTCTCATTGCACTGGAGACAAAAATCCATCATCTTAACCTATTACTCTGCATCATTGAGACCTTTCTTCCTAGTTTGCCTAGTCTCATTGTGTTTTGTTCCTAAAGAATTTAAGCTCTTTGCCACCTTAGGGTGTTCACACTAGGACCATTCTTTCTATTTGGAAAGTTCTTTCTACCTCTCCTATCTCTCCACTATGCCTTCTAACCCTCTGCTTGTGTTTTGCATTATTAATTTTATTCCTACTTCTGGGCACAATTTAAATGTACCTGAAAGGTTTTCTCTTGACCCTTCTTGCTATATGATGGCTTAATTATATTGTCTCATCACATGCTTTGCTCTCTTCAATACTTATTATTATAAACCAACTTGTAAAACTAGATTAAGAAGATACAGAAAATATAAATAGATATATAATGAGTAAATAAATTGAATTAGTAATCAACTTCTCACAAATAAAATCTTAGTTCCAAATGACTTCACAGGTGAACCAAATCAAACACTTCAAAATTAATACCAAAAACTTTTCATGGAAAACAAAACAGGGGATAAAAGTATATTCTTTCCATGAAGTCAGTATTATAGTGATATAAGAACCAGATAAACACGTTACCAAAAAAATGCAGACCAACATTTCTTGTAAACATAGATGCAAAAACCTTCAATAATATACTAGGAAAACAAAACCAGCAACATACAAAAATAATTATAGTCCATGACTAATGGAATTTATCTCAGGAGTGAAAGGCCAGTTTGACATTTGAAAATCAGTCAATGTACTACAACATGCTGATAGCACAAAAGACAAAAACCACATGTTCATCTTAACAGAGGCAGAAAAAACGTTTGACAAAATTGAGCACCCTTTTTTTTGGTGCAAAACAATAAAAAATAAGTAGGACTACAGAGAATTTTCTTAACCAGATAAAAAGCATCTATGAAAAACCCATAGCTAACATACTTAATTGAGAAACACTAAATCTTTCCCTCTAAGATCAGGAACAAGACAAGGGTGTTCATTCGTACCTTCTATATTCAAAATTTATTCTAGCATTAGAATTTATGGCCAGAGTAATTAGGAAAGAAAATAAATACAAAGCACACAGATTAGAAAGAAAAACGCTAAACTATTTTCATTTGCAAGTGACATGCTCATGTATATGATAGTATTAAAAAAATCCAAAAAGAAATTTAATTAAAAAAGCCATTGCAACAAATAAACAAGTTCAACATTGTGCCTGGGTACAAGCTCAAAACTTTTTTAAAAAATTGTATTTCTAAACACAAACCATGAATAATCCAAAAATAAAATTGAAGAACAATAAAAATAAAGTTTAAAAATTTAAAAACCAAACAAAAACAAGAAAACAATCCCATTTATAATAGCAAAATCTATAAAATATCTAGGAATAAAAGTTTAAAGTATAATATATACAATGAAGACTATACACTATTACTGAATAATTAAAGATCTAAATAAATAGAACAACACATTGAATTTAAGCTAAAAATTCAGTGCAATCTTTGTAAGATTTCAGCAGATTTTCCTGCAGTAATTGACAAGATGATTCTAAGATTTATATAGAAATTTAAGGAACTCATAATTAAGCAGGATAGTAAGAAGCTAGGAAAATTCCTTGGCAAGTAGAATTTGTAAAGTGAGACAGATAGTTAAAGAGCTAGATAATAAATCATAAGATCTCATCCTCCCTAACCAAGGGCACTTAGTAGCAAGTCGTTTCCACATTCCAGACCATTCTGGAGCAGACCTGCCTCAGTCCTAGTCTCTTTCCGGTGATATTCTTTGAAGATGAAATTGGTCAACAAATGGCTCTGATAAGCTTATTTTGATTAATCAGCATATTAAAGGACACACCTGGAAAGCTGATGATTATTCTATTGAGATCCTCCCCTGAGACCGTCCCTAAAATTCCCACCTTTAGAAAATAAATGAAAACCCATAAGGCAAAGGACCTAGTGTGTGTTATCCCTTAAGCACACTCATACCCCTTTCCTGCTCTTCTTTCCTCGAACATGAATCTTTTATGTTTTATTTTTTTCTCTTAAGCTCTAAAAGTTTCCAGAGATTACAGCGAGGGGTGCAGAAGGCAATGGCAGCTTATTCCAGGCTAACCTCTTGAACCTGTCTCCAAGAGCCCTCCTTTTGCATCTGTAACTTGTTTCCCAAGTTCACACAGCCCAGCTGTCTCACTTCCTCTGCCTCTATGACTTTCTAAAGGGCCAAAGCAGCTGGCCTAAACCCAACCCTTTCTCATGTTTCCAAATTGCCAGGGCAGCTTCACCTAGGCTCACTTCTGTTGCTATTATCTTGTCTCTTCTGTTTTAAGCCCTTTTTTTTTTCACTATCCACAGTTTTAACAAACACACTCTCAAAATCACCTGGAGTCATGTTGCAAAATGTTTCCTGCTCAAAATCAAGAACCCACACATTCTAGACCATGCCAAGGCAGATCTGCCTGGCTCCTGGTCTCTTGGTGAAAATAATAGCTAAAAGAATCTTGAAAAAGAAAAACAAAGTTGTCAGACTTCCACTTCCCATTTTCAAAATTTACTACAAACTTACAGTAATCCAGACAATGTAATACTGGCATAAGATTAGACATATAAATCAAAGAAATTGAACTGACAGTCCAGAAAAAAAATAATTTTTACATTTATGGATTTACAGCAAGAGTATCAAGACAATTCAATGGGCAGAGGACAATATTTTTACCAAATAGTTCTGGGAAAACAAGATATCCTCATGCAAAAGAAGGCAACTAAATCCTTATCTTATACTATATATAAAAAGTAATTCAACATGGATCACAGATCTAAGTAGAAGAGTTTAAAACTATCAAACTAGGAGATAATTTAGGAGTAAATCCCTGTGACCTCAGGTTAGGCATGGTTTCTTACATGTGATATGAAGAGTGCAAGCAACAAAAGAAAAAAGGCAAATTGGACTTCATCAGGCTTAAAAGAACACCATGTACAATGTGAAAAGATAACCCACATAATGAAAAAGAAACTTGTAAAGCACCTAAGACAAAGAGTTTATAATATAAAATACAGAAATAACTCAATAATAATTCAGTACTAAAAAGACAAATAACCTTCTACAGACTTAATGTTTTTTTTTTCCGAAATTCATGTGTTAAATCCTACTGCCTAATGTGGGGGCACATATTTTGAGGTGTAATTACTTTGTGAGCTGCCCTCATAAATGGAATTATTGCCTTTATAAAAGAGATTCCAGAGTGCTTTCTCATTCCTTCTACCCTTTCTTGCTGTGATGCACAGCAAGAAAATAACCTTCTATGAAACAGGAAGCAGGTCCTCTCTGGACATAAGATCAGCCAGCACCTAGATCTTGTACTTCACAGTCTCTGGATCTGTGAAAAACAAATTTCTACTCTTTTTAAGTCACCGAGTCTACAGTACTTTTTTTTTTTAATATATTTTATTGATTATGTTACTACAGTTGTCCCATTTCTCCCCCAACATTCCCCCCACCCTGCACACCCTCTCCTACCCACATTCCCCCCTTTATAAGTTCATGTCCTTGTGTCATAAATTCTTTAGCTTTTACATTTCCCATACTATTCTTACCCTGCCCCTGTCTATTTCCTACCCACTATCTATGCTACTCATTCTCTGTACCTTCCCCCCACTCCTCCCACGCCCCTGTTGCTAACCCTCCATATGATCTCCATTTCTGTGGTTCTGTTCCTGTTCTAGCTGTTTGCTTAGTTTGCTTTTGTTTTAGGTGTGGTTCTTGATAGCTGTGAGTTTGCTGTCTTTTCACTGTCATATTTTTGATCTTCTTTTTCTTAGATAAGTCCCTTTAACATTTCATATAATAAGAGCTGGGTGATGATGAACTCCTTGAACTTGACCTTATCTGAGAAGCGCTTTATCTGTCCTTCCATTCTAAATAACAGCTTTGCTGGAAAGAGCAATTTTGGATGTAGGTCCCTGCTTTTCAAGATTTCAAATATTTCTTTCCAGCCCCTTCTTGCCTGGAAGGTCTGTTAAAGCTGCTCAAACTGACTTGGAAAGAATTTGGTACCAAGAAATGGGGTGTTGCTGTAACAAATATCTAAAATGTGGAATTTGCGTTGGAACTGAGGAATGGGTAGAGGCTGGAAGAGTTTTTAGATACATGCTGTAGAGCTTGCCCAGTCTTCTCATAATACTTAAGTATTCCTAAATAAAAAGGCCACTGTTATGAGTCTAAGGCAGAAATGAGGACTGTGCAATTGGACAATGGAAGAATGAACCTGAAGGCAATGCATAGATGATCAGTGCTATCCCTCCCATGATAGGTTCACAGTTGAAAAAGAATTTGTCTCAGAATAAATCTTACCTTGAATCCCACCCACATGTGATTTAGATGATCTTTATATAAGAACTTAGAATTAAAGTTGATTCTGGAACAAGTTAAGAGTTTTGGGGTTATGGAATGTAATTAATGTATTTTGCATGTGACAAGGATATAAATCTTGAAGGTCTAAGGGCAAAATACTATGAACTGAATGTTTGTGCACTGCCCCTCTGCTCCATTCATGTGTTAAATTTTAATGCCCAATGTGATCATATTTGGAAGTAGAATCTTTAAGGTAAGGAGGTCATGAAAGTGGAGCCCTAATAAATGACATCAGCACCCCTATAAAATATATCCCAGAAAGCTCTCTTACCCTTTCTGCTATGTGATCACAGCAGGAAGATAGCTCTCTATGAACTAGAAGCAGTCCCTCCCCATTTCTAGAATATACTAGCATCTTGTTCTTGGACTTCCCAGTCTCCAGAACTGTGAGATATAAATTTAAATTTTTATAAGCTACCCAATCTATAATTTTTTATTATAACAACCTAAATTGACTGAGTCATAATCCAATTAAAAATGGGCAACAGATTTGAATATACATATCTACTGTACATCATTAGTCACTATAAAATGCAAGTCAAAACTACAATGAGTCACTATTTCATACCCATTAGAATGGCTAAAAAATCAGACAATAACAAATGCTGATGAGGATGGAGAGAAACAGGAACACTAATCCCTACTTATTAAGATATAGGATAGTACAGATAATTTTAGAAAACTGTTTGGAAGTTCCTCAATGGTCAACCATGGAGTTACCATAACTAGCCATTCTAGTAATAGATATACCCAAGAGGAATGAAAGCATGTTCGCACAAAAATTAATTCATAAATGTTTCTGGTAACATTATTTATAAGGTGGGGCAAAGGTAGGTTTACAGTTTTGAGCATGCAAAACAGCTTATTCTGGTATTATTATTTATCAGTTATTGTATTATTTCCATAAATACATTGTGCCCCATCCTTTAATATAGCCAAAATGTGATAATAATCCAAATATCCATCAACTGATGGATCAATAAACAAAATATGGCATGTTCATGTAATAAAATATTGTTTAGTGATAAGAAAAAAGTGAAGTATTAATCCATGATACAACATGAGTTTTGAATACATTATGCTAAGTGAAAGAAGCCATTTACAAAAGACCATATATTATACAATTCCATTTATGTGAAATGTCCTCGATAGTTAAATCCATGAAGACGGAGTAGAACATTAGTAGCCCCTGTGTGCTGGGGAATAGGAATGAAGAGTGATTGTTAATGGATATAGATTGAGATCTTTTGTGGCAGAGGGGGTGGTTTATAAATGTCCCAGACAGTGGAGATGGTGGTAAAACAATGAATATACTAGAAACTACTGAGCTATCAGAAAAGCAAATAAGCAAAACCAGTTTATAGTAAATGATAATGGAAACAATAACAAACTTCTTAGAAACTTGGTCCAATACCACAATATTTAACTTATTTATTAAGATTTTATTTATTTATACTTAGAGAGAAGGGGAGGGAAGGAGAAAGAGAGGGTAAGAAACATCATTGGGTTGCCTCTCACACATGCCCTGACTGAGGACCAAACCTGTAACATAGGCATGTGCCCTGGCCAGGAATCGAACCAGCAACCCTTCGCTTTGCAGAATGATGCCCAACCAGCTGAGCCACTCCAGTCAGTGCCCCATACCACAATATTTTAAATAGCTGAGAAAAAAAACAGAAACTATATCTCAAGGCATAAATGATGAAATCAGCTAATAGTGGTCCACATACCCAAAGAGTATCCAGTAAATCTAAACTGATGATTGATTCCAAGTTCCTTGATCTGGCAAGGTCCTCCTGAGATCATAACATTTCATTCTTCTACACCACAAAATCAAACCCAGATAAGAGGACCATTTTCAGTGCTGCTTTTAAAGCCTACAGAAAACACAGATTCACAATGTCCTTTGGTTATGGTAACTTGACCCTGGTGGAATGCTGAGTGGCAGGGGCAAGAGTTTTGTCTCTAAGTCTTTTTAACCATGACATTGAGCACTCTGATAAGAGATGGCAGCAGGACAAGAGAAGAGAAAGAGTAAACGCTTCAGAGCAAAGGCTTGAAGGTTAGAGAATGAGATTCAGAAAGAATAGGAAGAGGAGAGTAAAGAAAATAGCAGGCAAAAGAGTACTGTCACAAGAAGCAATGAGAATAAAATAGCGACCAAAGAATAAAATGGTGTCAGAGAAACATTGATAAGGCTGAAAAATTAAGAGGAGAAAAAAAATAAGGGAAAATTTAAGAGAAAAATGAGAACAGAGAGTCCTCTTTTTTCTTTAAATATCCCTATCTTTTTTCTCCCAAATATTGATAAATATGAAGCAAAACATGACAATTGACCTGGCAATTTGCTCTTTACTCCATTAGCGGAAGGGACATTTTAAAATGCAATGCTCAAAATGATGGAAAAATATACAAAATTGGGTTAGCAATACAGTAGTCCAATCCTCTGTAATACAATAATCCTGAAACAGGAGGTGAATTGCTTACTATTTTCTCAAGAATCAGCTAAGACATAAATACAAACTATTTTCTTCTATCAATTTATAATTAATATTACTAATAAAAATAAGTATAAAAATTTAAAAATTGCACATAAATTTGTCATTGACTGAAACTTTACAGAAACAAACCTTTTAAATAAAATTTTGTCTGCAAAATTTGGTTTGGACTAAATGAACTTGGCAGACATAGTGTCCATAAAACAAAAAATTTAGTTGTAGATGTTATAGTTATTGAAATGAATAAAAACTTGATTAGCAAAATAATTCATTTTCATTGAAAATTTTATATGGAAAATAATCCCTATGAGAATATTTTTATCAGACTGTAAATGAACATTAAAAATTTGACATGAGTTGAGTGCTAGGTAAGAAATTTCTTAAGGAATTAAATTGGCTTAATGAGAAAAAAATCTCGGTATAGATTTCTTTTGTCCGACTACATTCCTCACATGTTCTGGGGATATTTCTGGATGTGTATCTGCTGACACATACTGAGACCTTTGCATCTGTTTCTGAGGAAGATGATGCAGTTGCCTTTTTGATAAACAGTAAATTCAAGAGGTTGAATAGCCCATATTTCCTGGTCTGGGCATGAGGATGCAGCAGATGAGCTGATAGGTTTTGTTGCCTCTAATTCTTGTAACTAAAAAAGAGGTTCTATTTGAAAGAACCCTGATCTGACTCCTATTCTGGTTTAACTAAAAACAGTTTTGGAGCAAATGTACTCTTTCCTGAGAGCCAGGTCCTCAGCACCATACTAAGGATAATTTTGAAGGGCATAAGCAAATCTAAAATAGTTCGGAGTGGCCATGGAGCTTGCCAAAGGCCAAAAGAAAATCAAACTATCCTAATTAAATTTAGACATGGGCTGAATGAAGTCCTTATGTGTTTACTCATGGACTCTTCCTATTTCCTGTCTTAAAGTCTGTCTATGGAGGGACCACCACTCCCTCTCTTGCCCATGCCCTCTCTCATTCCTCCTTATGTGATGGGCAAATTGAAAGAAGGAACTGGGAATACATTTCTCAGCTTCCTCCTCTAACTCTCTTTGGAAGACAGTTGATCCTTGAGAAAGAAGCAATCTTACTGTTGTTGTTGTTGGTATTATTATTATTATTATTATGCTATAAAATTTACAACAGCACATATGTCTCCTGCCACTATTTCCATGTCAGGAAGAACATGATTTTTCTATCTCTGCCAGTAGGCCAAATTGGAGATTTCTATAGCCTGGAAATCTTTCGGGGGTATAGAATTAGCAAATCCTTTTGCTACATACATAAACCATGTCCTCCACTGGAACTTTGTCAGAAATTAGGCTGATATGTTGATGATCATCCAGAATCCCATTTGTTAGATGGTTCTAGACTCAGGCAGGGAAGAGAGGAGTGTTATTAACTGACTGCTAAAGTTCCCACATAAGCCCAAATTTTCCCCTTGTCTCTAGCTATTTTCTTTCATGGAACCTGTGGAATTCTTTTTTATGTTTTGAGTGTGCATATCTTTGTTCATTTGTTTATCTCCTCTTTATTTTTAGGAAAAGGAAAGAAGAGAAGGAATTTGGGATGCAGTTAACATTTTGGAAATCTTGAAGAATTTAAAAGGCACAAAGCTTCTTTAAATTCAAAGGACACAAAATTCTAATGAGACAAAAAGAGGAATATAAGCAATGAAAACAAACTGAGGTGGATAGGGCAGGGAGACATGATGACCAGGAACAGACTTATGTAGAAAGGACATTTGAAAGAAATAAGACATGTTTTAATATTAATCTGTGGTAACTATAAAATAAACAGCATTCTCTTGACTAAATCTTCTCTTAAAATCTCAGAATATACCCATTTTTTTGTACAATTGATCTCATATTTGGAAAAGGGTTCAATCTCATGAGACTTAACTTTTAAACAAAAGATACATGAGGTCCATGATGGTGGAGGAGCAAGTGGAAGCTACACTAAGCTCCTCCGAGACCAATCTGGAATTACAACTAAAGTATAGACTAATCATCCAGAATAACCAACTGAACTCTAGCTGGAGAGAATCCTTATAACCAAGGACAGACAGAAGACACCACTTCACCACAATAAGACTTGTTGGCAGTATGGATAAGGCACAAGAGGGCTGGCTGGGCTCACATGGCTGGAAGGACATTTCAGCAGCCAGGGGTTTCCACCTGGGAAGTGGAACACCACACTGGGTTCCCCAGCCTATAGCACCAGAGCCAGAATGGAATCCTTATAGTAGTGCTAAGATAACAGATAACATCCAGCATGAAAAGCAGAAGAGTTTCTGACTGCCAGGAAGAAATAACTACTGCAGAAGTCATCTTTCTTAAGCAAAGCACTCCTCTCCAAGTGTCATCGACCTGAGGTGAAGCAATAGCCCCACCTACAGGAATACTCTGTAGTATTACTGTGCCCCAACCTGTGCTGCTAAAGTCCACCTGATGATTATAGCTCAATTACATTAACAACTGATTGGCTTTGTAGCTAATTAGTTTAACAACCAAGGTGAAAAATACAAAGATGCAGCCCAAATGGGAAAACAAAGAAACGGATCCCAAATTAAAGAATCAGAGAATTCTCCAGAAGTAGTAGATGCAATGAAGGCAAGCAATTATCAGGTAGATAGATTAATTACTATAAATATACATAAAAGCATGAAAAAAGACATAGAAAACATAAACTAGGACCAATCAGAAATACAGAATGCAATATCTGAAATAATTAATACACTGGAGGGAATAAATAGTAGGTTAGATGAAGCAGAGGATTGCATCAGTGTTTTGGAGGACAGGTAGAAAAAAAAACACTCAGGCAGAACAACAAAAACCAAAAGAAGAAGACGAAGGAGGAGGAGAATTTAAAAAACTAAAGAGAGCTTAGGAAACATGGAAGCTTTGGATAACACAAAGCTTAACAACATCTTCATCATGGGAATACTGGAAAGAGAAGAGAGAGAGCAAGGAATCGAGAGTCTACTTGAAGAAACCTACAACCAAGACTACTTTACCCAGCTAGACTGTCATTTAAAATCAAAGGAGAAATAAGGAGCTTCCCACATATGAAAAAGCTAAAGGATTCTGTTAATACTAAACCAGTAGTGCAACAAATGTAAAAGGGTTTGCTTGAAGAAGAAGAAAAAGAAGAAAAGGGAAAAAGTAGAAAAACAGTCTAACAATAAAATGGCACTACATACATATCTATCAATAATCACCTTAAATGTAAATGGCTTAAATGCTCTGACCAAAAGAAAAAGGGTAGCTGAATGGATAAGAAAACAAGACCCATATATATGTTGCCTCCAAGAGATCCATTTTAGATCAAAAGATACACAGAGACTAAACATAAAGGGTTGGCAAAACATATTTTGTGCAAATAGAAAAGAAAAAAAGCTGGGGTAGCAGTACTTGTATCCAACAAAATAGGCTTTAAAACCAAGACTACAGTAAGAGACAAAGGACACTACATAATGACAAAGGGAATGATCCAACAAGAGAATATAGCCCTAGTAAACATTTAGGCCCCAGTAAACATTTATGCCCCAACATAGGAACACCTAAATATGTAAGGCAAATCTTGATGGATATAAAAGGACAGATCAACAGAAATACAATCATAGTTGGGTATTTTAACAGCTTATTGACTTCAATGGATAAATCTTTCAGGCAGAAAGTCAACAAGGAGATAGTGGCCTTAAACAACACAGTAGATCAAATGGATTTAATTGATATCTTCAGAGCATTTCAACCCAAAGCTACAAAATATACATACTTTTCAAGTTCACATGGAATGTTTTCTAGCATAGGCCACATGTTAGGACACAAAACAAATTTCAATAAATTTAAGAAGATTAAAATCCTATCAACCATTTTCTCTGACCATAATGGTATGAAACTAGATATCGATCACAAGAAAAAAAACTGAAAAACACACAAAGACATGGAAGCTAAATAATACATTACTAAACAATGAATGGGCCAACAAAGAGATCAAGGAAGAAATCAAAAGACACCCTGAAACAAATGAAAATGAGAACATAACAATCCAAAAGCTATGGTACACAACAAAAGCAGTCTTAAGAGGGAAATTCATAGTATTACAGGCCTATCTCAAGAAACAAGAAAAATCACAAATACACAATCTAACTTCACACTTATAGGAACTTTAAAAAGAACAAAAAAAAAAGCCCAAAATGAGTAGAAAGAAAGAAATAATAAAGATAAGAGCAGAAATAACTAAAATAGAGTCTTAAAAATGATACAAAAGATCAATGAATCCAAGAGCTGGTCCTTTAAGAAGATAAACAAGATTAACAAACCTTTATCCAGACTCGTCACAAAAAAGACAAGGAACCCAAATAAATAAAATCAGAAATTGAAGAAGAGAAATAACTGACACCAAAAACATACATGAATTGTAAGAAAATATTAAAAAATCATATGCCACCAAACTGTATAATATGGACAAAATGGATTAATTCCTGGAAACATACAATCTTCCAAAAATAAATCAGGAAGAATCAGAGAATCTAATAGACAGCTAACTCCTAATGAAATTAACTGAATAATCAAAAACCTCCCAACAAACAGATGCCCTAGACCAGATGGCTTCACAAGTAAATTTTACCAAACATTCCAAGAAGAACTAAAACCTCTGCTTCTCAAACTATTTCATAAAATTCAAGAGGAGGGAAGCCTCCCAGAAACATTTTATGAAGCCAGCATTATCCTAACTCCAAAACCAGATAAAGACACTACAAAGAAAAAAATTACAGGTCAATATCCATGATGAATATAGATGTTAAAATCCTCAACAAAATATTAGCAAACTGAATACAGCAATGCATCAAAAAGATTATACATTATGATCTAGTGGGATTTATTCTGGGGATGCAAGGTTGGTGCAACATTCACACATCAATAAATGTGATTCATCACATAAACAATATGAAAAATATAAAAACAATATGATCACATCAATTGATGCAGAAAAAGCTTTTGATAAAATCCAGCACCAATTTATGATCAAAATTCTCAGCAAAGTGGAAATAGAGGGAACATATCTAAATATAATAAAGGTCATATATGACAACTTACTGCCTGCATCATACTGAACAGGGAAAAACTGCAAACATTCTCCTTAACATCGGGACCAAGACAGGGATGTCCAGTTTTACCTCTCTTCTTCAACATAGTACTGGAAATCCTAACCACAGCAATCAGACAAGAAGGAGAAATAAAAGGCATACAAATTAGAAAGGAAGAAGTAAAACTGTCTTTATTTGCAGATAACATGATAGTGTTCATAGAGAACCCCAAAGATTCCACCAAGAAACTAGTAGAACTGATCAATGAATTCGGCAAAGTAGCAGGATACAAAGTTAATATCCAGAAAACAGTTGTATTTTTACATGCTAATAACAAACTAAAAGAAAGAGAAATTAAGAAAACAATCCCATTCACAATTGCTTCAAAAATAATAAAATACCTAGGAATAAACAACCAAGGATATAAAAGACCTGTACATTCAAAATTATAGGACACTGAAGAAATTGAAGACAATACAAATAAATGGAAGCACATACTGTGTTCATGGACAGGAAGAATTAATATCATTAAAATGTCCATACTACCCAAAACAATCTATTGATTCAATGCAATTCCTATCAAGATTCTAATGATGTATTTCACAGAAATAGAACAAAAATTTCAAAAATTTATGTGGAACCACAAAAGGTCCTGCATAACAACAGCAATCTTGAGAAAGAAGAACAAAGTTGGAGGAATCATGCTACCTAATATAAAACTATCCTACAAGGCCATAGTAATCAAAATAGCCTGGTACTGGCATAAAAATAGACATATAGATCAATGGAACAGAATGGAGAGCCCAGATATATACCCATGCCCATATGGTCAATTAACAGAGGAAGCAAACACATACAATGGGCTAAAGATAGTTTATTCAATAAATGGTATTAGGAAAATTGGACAGATATGTGCAGAAAAATGAAACTAGGCCACATTCTTACACCACACACAAGAATAAATTTAAAAGGGATCAGACTTAAAGGTTAGACCAGAAGCCATAAAAATCATAGAAGAAAACATAGGCAGCAAATTGCTCATAGAAAATTTTTATTGGATCTATCTTCCCAGGTAAGGGATACGAAAGAAAAAATAAGCAAATGGGACTACATCAAACTAAAAAGTTTTTGCATAAGAGAGGAAATCATTAACAAAATAAAAAGACAATCCACAGAATGGGAGAACGTATTCACCAATATATGTGATAAAGGGTTAATATCCAAAATTTTTAAAGAACTTAACAGAACTCAACCCCCAAAAGACAAAAAAAAAAAAAAAAAGCAATTAAAAAATGGGCAAAGGACCTGAATAGATACTTCACCAAAGAAGACATACAGATGGCCAATAAACATATGAAAATCATTAGTTACTAATGATCAGAGAGATGCAGATTAAAACCACCATGAGATAACCATCCACATCTGTTGGAATGGCTATCATCAACAAATCAACAAAAAAACAAGTGCTGGCCAGGATGTAGAAAAAGGGGAACCCTTCGACTGTTGGTGAGAATGCAGGGTGGTATAGCCACTGTGGAAAACGGTATGGAGATACCTCGAAAAATTAAAAACATACAGGAACAAGTATAAAGGACACATGGACAAAAACTATGGGGGGGGAGGTGGAAATGGGAGGGAGGAGGGGAGACCTGGGGTGATGGGTTCGGGTGAGAATAAAAGACAGAAAACTGTACAAGATCAACAATTAAAATAAAAAATAAATAAATAAATAAATAAATAAATAAATAAATAAATAAATAAATAAAATATTTTAAAAAAATTAAAAACGGATCTGCCTTTTACCTAGCAGTCCCACTTCTGGGAATATATCTGAAGGAACCCAAAACACCAAAATTGAAAGAACATAAGCACCTCAATGTTCACTACAGCATTATTTATAATCACCAAGATATGGAAGCAGCCCAAGTGTCCATCAATAGATAAGTGGATAAAACAACTATGGGACATTTACACAGTGGAATTCTACTCAGCTGCAAAAGGGAAATTTTACCCTTTGCAACATCCATGGATGGACCTGGAGAGCATTAAGCTAAATGAAATAAGCCAGTAATAGAAAGACAAATACCATATGATTTCACTTGGATGTGGACTCTAATGAACAAACTGAACTAAAAAGCAAAACAGGGATAGACTAATAGATGAAGAGCAGATGACAGCTAGTGGGAAATTGGGTTAGGGATTGGAGGAATGGGCAAAAAGGAAAAAAGACTCATGGATATGGACAACAGTGTGGTGATTGTTGGGGAGAGAGGTGTATAATGGGACTAAATGGTAGTGCAAAAATACAATAAAGATTAAATTAAGAAAATAAAAAATAAATAACTAGAAGGGACATTATTAGTAGTAGTAGTACTTTGCAAACAGATTGATAATTTTTCCTGCATTCCCAGAATATATTGGATTTATTCAATAATGTAATGGAAAATACTCTATAGGGGAAGTGTACATACCTTACCCCAAGGAATAATGTTTATTTATCCTTGTATTGGCCATTAACATCAATAAACACCAAAAAATGTTACTGCAATTAAATGCAAAAAACAATTAAAAATCATTAACAGAGTAAAAAAAATCTGAAATATGAAAATGAAGAGTTCTTCTCTGGCTACACAGAGAAGTCACCACAGAGGCAATTGTAAATTGGGTGAAGTTTGTCACTCAGCTCCCTCTTGGTTCCTCTTCTTAAGCACTCATAAATAATGTGCCACCCTTTCAGGACTTGAAATTCAGCCTTTCTTGGCTGAGGCAGGAGGAAAAAAGCATGCCTACCTGCTTTTCCTCAAACCCTCTAGTCCATTTAGCTTACTTCTACAGGTCCTTCAAGAATTTGCTGAAATATTCCCTTCCCTGAGTTAGATAAGTGTCTCTTTGTTTCTACAACCCAAATGGAAGATTAAAAGGGATGTCTTGACCTACTGCAGGTATAGGAAAAATCTGAGCAGATAGAGCTTCTATCTATCTACCTTACTATCACCACAGATGTATTTGTTTGCCCTGCTTTCCCCCAGTCTAAACTCATTCCATTATTTCATTCCAAGCTGAGAGAAACCAAGAGATAGACGCACTACATTTGGGCTTTCCTCTTTATAAGAGGAGAGTCCCTATTTATCAAAGCCTATAATCAAGTTTCTTTGAGATTACTAACAGGTGCAGAACCAATTAATCAATTTGAATTTTGTCATCACTATTGGCATTGCCAACAGACACTTAATGAGCATCCCTAGAGCACTGTACATTGCACTAGATGCTAAGAGCTCACCTTCGTTCCTCTGGAGGACATTTTAATGAACAGTGAAACAGATAAAATCTAGACATAAAAGAGAAAAGGCAAGAGAAATAAAAGGAATTAATAATCGGTCCCTAAGTAAAGGGATGCCTGTACTTTTTTCATTTTCTCTTAATATCTATAGTCATAAAGACATGTATACACACAAACTGAATAGAGAGGTGATGCTATAAATTGAAAGTTTGGTTCCTTCCAGAAATTCTTTTTGTTGAAAACCTAACACCCAAAGCGACAATATAAGGAAGTTGAGTGTTTGGGAAGTGATTAGGTCATGAGAGCTCTGTGCTCATGAATGGGATGGATGCTTTTATAAAAGAGGCCTTAGAGAGCTCCCTCTCTCTGTCATGTGCGATCATAAAAGGTGATGTCTACGAACCAAAAATCACACCTTTATCAGATATTAAATCTGCTGGCCCTGTGAGTTTGGATTTTCCAGCCTCTAAAACTGTAACAAATATATGTTGCATATAAGTTACCCCATCTATGGTATTTTTGTTTTAGCATCCTGAATGGACTGCGACGATGATGATGATGATGATGATGATGATGATGATGATGATGATGATAGAGATAGATGTAAACAACATGCAAATGTACAGAACGATCTGCAGCTACAGAGATATATGTGACATTCCTATGTTCATAGGTCTTTAGACATTAACACAAATGTGTGAAAAATATTGTTAATAACTCAACAAAATAGAAGTGGATAATGCTTTCAATTTTATTGATTAAAATTGATTGGGTAGCATTAAGGATTTTCTTAAAACATCACTTAAGTATTTTAACTCAAGTGCAGTGATCTTGGATAAAATCCAGAAAAAGACATTTCAAGGCTAAATACAAATAGTGAAGGAAAGATGTCAGCTGAGACCTAATTTAATCTGTAAGCCCCAAAGTAGTATGGGATTAGTAACCTAGTAAAAATGAGTTATCCAAAAGAACTTTAGCTTTAGCATGAATAATGGAAAGTCAGTAAGCCCAGAACATATCAGAGATCTGAACCACTGGTCAATAGAACGGTTCTCCCAAGCGGCGTGTTAACACTGAACAGTCCTGGCCAGTGTGGCTCAATTGGTTGGAGCTTCATCCCATATCCGAAAGGCTGTGGGTTGATTCCTAGTCAGGGAGCATGCCTAGGCTGCAGGTTTGATGCCCAGTCCAGGTGTGGACACATGTGAACCCTGATTCATATGTGAATGATCCTGGGTCTGGGCACCAATTCTTAGTTCAGGAGAGTACGGGAGTGACCAATCGATGCTTCCCTCGCCCATTGATATTTCTCTTTCTGTCTTCCTCTCTCTCTAAAAAGCAATGGAAAAAAAAAAAAACCACTGAACACATTTTAAACAAAATTAAACATTAGCACAGACCATGTTCCTGGGATGCGTCAAGTATTACCTGAGCAGTGTACGAGATACGTATAAAAGCTTTATACCTAATGTGTGATATATTTGTTTATTCATTTAAGTGGCACAGTTTTTCTTTCTTTTTTTTTTAAAGGTAGGGTCTTTTTAAAGGCTGGTCAAAGGATGGGAATATTGTCTAAATATGGGGTATATCATAGAAGACCTCACAGTATATAAATATTCGAGCTGGTTCTTGAAGAGAAGGAGGTTAGGGAGGAAACCTGGAAGGGTACTCAGAATTGCTGGAGAGAAAAATATTTCAGACCATGGAAATGAAATTAACAAATGCCCTGGGGCAGGCAAACACATGGTTTGTTTGAGGGACATGGAAGAGTTAAGAGTGTTTAGATTATACAACGTACAAGGGAGTATAAAATTGAACTCTGAAAAAAGGTCCATTCTACCTTAAAAAGTTAGATTAAGTCACAGGCCTAAGAATCCTATCTTTGGCAATAGAAATCATGTTGCATTTTTCATCCCCACAATTATGTACTATTTAAGGTCTGATATTTTCACCTCTGTTAACAATGGAACATTCATCAAAATTTTAATACCACTTGGCAAAGAAAACACACTGTCTTGGTTCTAAAATTACATAAACAATTTAAATGAGAAAACTTAAATATGTGTGTGCATGTGTGTGTATATACACACACACGCGCACACATATGAATATATATATATTCATCAAAGAAAACTCCCTTCCATTTTTACCAAATTCTTTTTTCTATCTACCAAGAGACTAACCTCATTTATAGGCCCCAGGAGTATTCTATATTCCCCACAAAAGAGAGAGGGAAAAGATAAATTTCCAGAGACAGTTTTGTACACAAATGACAGACACAGGTTTCTAAGGGTTGGTTTCCAACCTGTTAATAGTTTTCAATACACAACAGCTGCAATCCATGAAAGAGATAAATATTCATGGGACAAATGTATATTCATGAACAAATGGCTTCCCCTGCCTTTAATAGTGCTTGCTGTGCAGTCAGTAAAGAATGGACCAAGCTTCCCCTGGCTGTTATTGCTGAGTCTCTACTGCTACGCCTCCTGAATGTCAGATCTGCAGTAGTTGTAGACAGGACAATAGCCATGAAAAACACAAAAGTGTTCCCAGAATAACTCCCCACTCATTCCAGATTAATTAATAGCACCTCCTTGCATCAAGTGTTAATGACAGGTTTTATATGGCTGCCAACTTATTTTTTACAAAAAGCATTATATTTAAATCTTGGATGGTCATGTACATGCTGTAATATCCATGGATGACCCTCTTTTTTCAAACATGCCTTGTTACAGCACTGCCTTCCCAAAGGGCTTTCCTAAGGACACTGAAAGGGGGATTTACATACACTGAATAATATTCTCAGGTGAGCATCAGCATCCAGCTACCACAGCCTTGATCAGTGTGCTGTGCAGCATGGAGACAAAGAATGACGGTGCAAAGTATTCAAGGAAAGCCTTTGTTATTCTGGAAGTTGTAGGGGATGTTACATGCTTTTGAAAATTGCCATATTGTTTGATAAAAGTTTTGTTTACTCCGTTAACTTCTCCATGAAGGCAGAAAGAATGAAACTAGTTGAGGAAATGTGTCTTTTATTCAACAAGAATAAGAAGTCATAATAAGGTTTTAGGACCAACCAAAGCCATACTGCTAAAAATAGTGATGATGATGATGATGATGATGAAGATGATGATGATAAAATCATTTAAAAGAACCATCAGCTTTGTAGACAGGGCTCCTTGCTCCCCCTCTCAATTCTTCTTGGACATCTCTCTGCCCCCATAATGGATCACAAGAAAATAATTCTGAATCTATCGGAAATGCCAATGCTTCCATTTTTCTGTCATAGCATTTGCCGTCCACCCACTCTAAGATGTTCTCTTAAGATGATTATGATAAACTGAAAATATGACTTGAAACCATTTCCTCCCATTGATTTGTTTTTAATAAAAATACTTATATGTATCTGAATTTTAGTGTGCAAAGTTAAACTATACCTTCTCTTTCTTGGTAGTTTATACAATATATTTCATCAGAACTTAATTGTAATATCTTATAAAATATGAAAATATTTTAGCTCTTTGTGTTATGAGACTGAATTGCATAAAATAATGAGTGAGAAGGAAACAACATGTTGGATATGTCAAGCATCCAGAAATAACTAAAAGATTTTCTAGAGGATGATGAATACCTACAAACCCACAATGAATTTCCTAGATCCCTCCTACTTCTGCTTATTTGATTTGAGGCATGTTGCTATCATCTTTTTACCTGGCCTCAGTGAAGTGCTTAGTATATGTGCCACATTCCTTGTCAACTTTATACTCTCCTTACCAATGAGGAGCAGTCCATTTTGCCATCTAATATCATACCACAATTGTTGGTTATGTTATCAGAAGTAAAAATAATATAAAAGGCATAGGAATTGATCTCATCTAATTTTTTCATTTATTTGAATTATTTGTTCCATGTCTATCATGTTCCAGGATTTGTGTTATTTGCTATAGACACAGCACCTTCTCTCAAGATGTTTTTAGTCTAACAGAGAAACCAAGTGAAGGAGTCATAAGTTACGATGCAGTTTCCTAAGTTTTCCAGTGGAAGAAGTATAGAGCATTAAAGGATTTGGAGAATTTAAGACACTTGCCCAAGTTCCCAACCACACCAAGAAAGCAACGAAGCCTAGATTTGAACCCCAATTTTCTGAGTCTTAACTCTATACATACTGCTTATATGAAATAACAATTTAGCTATGCCCAATACCTAAATATAGGAATAGACACTTGAGAAATTCTACCCCCTTGCTCTTTGATAAGACTGGTTAGAATTACATCAGAGAGTTGATCTGAGCCACAAAGGAAGCCAAATCTTGGAAGTGGAAAACAGGAATCTCATGACTCATTGAACGAGGATTACATCAGACTACAGGAATGGCAGAAAGGCTCTGGGGGTAGGTGGAGCCTGTTCCTGTTCCCATGATGTTCTTGAATCTCCTTTGGTCTTGGGACCAGTCTAGCTGCTAATTACATGGATTGAAGCTGGAATGAGTGACCCAAGGGAAAAACTGCTGCCCACTACTCTCCCTGGCTTCACTTGATAGGAAGCTGTTGTCTTGGGGAGGGAGGGGTGGTGGCAGAGACGCAGCCTCTCACTGGCTCCATTGCTTTGTATTCCCCACCCTAATATCTACTGGAGCCCATAGAGGAAACTCATCATTCCCTTCACCAGATTCTCAATCAACTTATAGTCTAGTACCAAGCATGACATCTTAGAGTAAGATAATAAACTAATCATGGCACAGAAACTAAGCATAACATTTCACAATGTTTACAATTGTGGCAAGTCCCAGAAATGTCTCCCAAAACCTTGAGTGTATGGAATGACTTCTTCCCATTGTTTAGCACTTATGAATTAAGAGGAGGGCCAGGAAGGAATGTAAACTAGAACAGGGAGAGAAAAGGGGCCAACTACAAGCCAAATACCATGATGAGCACTTTCTAATACTTGACCTCATCAACAACTCAAAATAATGCTTGCAGGCATGTGCTATTGATTGAGAAAAAGAAGTAGTAAAATTAGATGTCATTGCTAAGGACATACAACCAATAAGTGATCTAAGATTTAAATTCAGTTATAGGCCCTTTCCACTACTGGTGCTTGCTCCTGAAGACAGATGTGTCCTCGCACTCAAGTTGAAAGAGGCGATGAATTCACGTTTCCATAGAAACTGAAGAGCATCTTGATGTATCTTTTCTGCTCCAAATACAAATGATAGACCTTTTTTTTTAAATATTTGCAAAAAAGGCATAGAACTACATTGAAAAACTACTCAGGTACCACAAGGAGTTCAGTGCTGCCGAGTCTCCAGAACTAAAAGAGCTCCAGGCAATCTGGAGTTAAGCTCCTCCTCCCCATCTCCAGGGAAGACTGCTGCCTGCTGTTCTCTCTGCAGCTAGAGGAAGATGTTGACTTGGGAGAGGAAGGGTGGTGACTCAGACCCAGCTGGCTCTCTAACTGAATTTGCAACATCCCTAATAACACCTCAGCACAGAATCCCTTTGTAAGTGCTAATTCTGGACTGGGAGCCTGAGGGCTGAAGGGAAGCATCAGCTAAGGTCTAGATGGGGAGAGGTGAGCACAGAGAGTAAGGGTAAGAAAAATACTGAAATATGTGGTTAGTTTCTCTAATTAATTCAGTGCAATTATTTTATATCAGGACATCATGGATTGGTGTAGCTAACAGTTGACTTAGAATCTAACAACCAACACATGCTCAGTCCTAAACATTTACCTTTATAAATGACTATTAGAATTTAACCCTCTTGTTATTTCAGAATTTTACAGGTCTTTCATTTTATATATACTATATGTAATATATATTTACATACAGTAAATATATCATACATATATATGCATTTACATATACGCACATACACACACGCATATGAAATTAACTAACCTTGGAGAAACTCTCAAGAGAATTTACAGTTGAAGAGGTATGCAGCTACTTAAGACCATTCATAGTGGAATATTTGCCACTATAGTTCTCATCAGGTATTCATTTATAGATATAAGTGAATACCATAGTTTTTAATCGTTGGGACAGAGGAAGTTGGCTATTGAATTTAGAACTTTTAAACTTTAACAGTATGGCAGCTTCTACACTGATATCTTGAGCCAATGTTTATTGTTCACATACTATTGACTGCCATCCAAGCACCAGGAAATCTGTGCAAGATGGGCCATGATAACTCTGTGTAGTGGGAGCAAAGCTTTCACTTGCAGGATGTATTAGTCAAGGTTCTCCAGAGAAACAGAACCAACAGGAGGTATAGAGATACAAAAAAGTCATTAATTATGAGGTATTGGCTCAGGCAACTATTGTGTGAAAGTCCCACAATATGCCATCTGTGAGCTGGAAGTGAGGAAAGCCAGTGGATCTACAGATCCAGTCCAAATGCAAAGGCCCAAGAACCAGGGGTATTATGGTGTATGTCCCAGGACAAGTGTACCGAAGTTCAAGAACAGGAAGAATATGGATGTGTCAGCTCAGGCAGACAAGAAATTTGCTGTTTATCAGCCTTTTTATTCCATTCAGGCCCTCAGTAAACTTGATAGTGCTCACCTGCATTAATGAGGATCATGTGGTTTACTCAGTTCATCAATTCAAAGACTAATCTCTTACAGAAACACCCTCACAGACACACCTAGGAATAATGTTTTACCAACTATCTGGGAAACCCTTAGTCCAATTTAGTTGACATATAAAATTAACCATTGCAGAAGGAAATTTAAAAATTTTTGAATGTAAATCTTTACATGGCTCTAAGTTAACTGATTGTAGTGTATTTACACATCCATTTCAAATGACCGGTGGGATTACTCGGAGCTCCTGATTCCTTCACATTAAAAGTTCAAACCTGTAGAAATTATCAGCTCTTGGTCACCTAGGCTATAGCCCAATCAATTTCTCACTGAACCATATGCCTAGCTTATAAGAACTCTGTACTTACTATGTACAGAAAAATTAGCAATTTAATTTTTGCTTCACTAATAGAAGTGACTCAGGAGATATGGGAAAACTGGCCTGAGTGGATTCAAGCTGACATTTATTGTTTCCACACCATAGAACCCAAAAGCAAGAATGTAAATATGCTTTTCCTATGTCTTAAAATCCCACGAAAGTATACAAGAACAAGCGAACAAGCCCAAATATGACAAAAAATAGATATGAATGTATTGGCATTAACCAATTAACCCTATAAGCATTAATTAAACACAATGCTGTAATTGTTCCCCAGCCTTGAGCAGAACAGGCATGTGTCTTTTACAACAAAAGCTTTTCTGATGATGTTGGCATTGCTGGTTGTTCACAGTGGATGTGACCGTGACTTTTTAGAATTGGCGGCTACAAAGGCCCCCAGGGGGCTGATGTCAACTTCCATGTCCAATCCTGTCACTCCCCATATTGAAAATTCCATTGTTAGAAAGGCACTTTAAGCAAGGAATTCTTCCAGTGGACTCGTGTCATGGTAGGAAAACCGATGGAGGCAGATGTATGAAGTAGATTCTCTCAGCAGTACTGAGGAAGCTCCTCCGTCCGTTTTCCAATGGGAGCTGGATGCCGCGCTCTGAGGCAGGCAAGCAGCAGGTGTCAGAGCAAGGGTCTACAGGACAACATTGATACAGCACAAACACTGTTTATTACGCACCTCACTTGGAGTGAAGCAAAAGAAAACCAGTTAACTATTTCCTGTTATGGCTCTCTGAGAAATACAGAAAAATCCCACTCCATCCGTATATTATGTAGAATTTACAAAATATAAAACTAAGGGGGCTCTAACTTAGGATTAAACACTGCTCCCCTGGCCTTACATTGGTAGGTAGGTCTGTACTTCCGTCATGTATCAT
The DNA here is from genome assembly GCA_039655065.1 of Glossophaga mutica. Lineage (NCBI taxonomy): Eukaryota > Metazoa > Chordata > Mammalia > Chiroptera > Phyllostomidae > Glossophaga > Glossophaga mutica. Next base: position 86,549,447 of record CM077304.1, read on the forward strand.
TTAGGCTTTAACATCAGCAGACTCTATTTTAATTTATACAAACACACACTTTTACAACAGGATGTTATAGAAGTCTCAAAGTTTCCGTTTGCCAATATTTGAAATAGATTTATTCCACTTCAATGACTCCTGTCAGGAGAAAAAGTTGATTTTTTTTTCCTATGAAGCAAAAGTCACTTTGGGGTGAATGCAGCCAAGTTATTCCCCAATATATAAATTATACTGATTTAGTCCTTTTTGAAAACTCAGGAGTGAACTGTGGCAGATATGTACATACAGGACTCATACTCCTGGGGGCTCTTTCACGTGATTTTATTTATTCCTCATGTTATTAGTCTCTATTTAATAATATTTAATAATGAAGAAACTAAATCAGGAGAACCAAAGCAACATTACCGCCCAGTACATGTTTTATCTTTTGGTATTAACACCAATGTTCCCTTCATGACACCACACTGTTTTCTTCCATCTTCACACCTGTATGTTTCATTCTTCTCTCACTTCCTCAGTATTCCACCTCAAATATAGGGTTAACCAGACAATGGAAGCAATATTTTAAAAGGCCAAGAACAGCAAGAAGTGCTGAATGAGAAGCAAGCCCCCAAGACTGAGAAGAAGTATAGCAACCTGGGAAACCTGGTAAAACAGAAATGAAAATGATATTGGGGAGAGAAAGTTTGAAGAGGAGGAAAAGGGTGATGATTGAAACTCTGAGGGCTGGCCCCAATTTATTCTGAAATAAGGTCAATGAGAACTAATACCATTTCTTTTCCGAATTCTTGTAACTTCCTCACTAGCTGTATGTAGCTGTGTTGTTGTTGTTGTTTCTTTTCCTTAGGTACTTGAAAGGGAAAAAATCTTTTAAAAATGAGAGCATTTTAACTTGGCACTGCTGAGCTGAGGAGCAATTGGAACTTGAATTAGGGGTACAGAGAGTTTGGCATCTGGAGGAGGCACCTCAATGGACTGGCAGGTAGTGGTCACGAAAAGGGAAAATTTAACGATCCCTGAGACCTTGGGATGAGAGAAAAAAAATTACTCTACTTCTCCTTCAATAATACTAGTTGACAATTTTTTAAGTCTTCCCATGTTCCCAAAATAGTTTTAAACATATAAAACCTGTCAATTTATTTAATGCTCACAAAATGTTTAAAAATATGGACTATTACTCCATTTTATAGAGGAAGAAGCAAAGCCCCAGGGAAATAACTTGCCCACAGTTATCTAAGCATTTTTCCCTTTTTTCCCCCCTTCTCTGCTGCACTTCTTAAACCCTTTCTTAAAGGAGAGGCTTGACTTTAGTTATCTCCCATTTACTCTTTGGCTCCCATCCTCACTACCCATCCGCAACACTACACACAAACAGACCCTTCAGAAACAGCACAGATGACCTCTTACTTCCCATTTCCAGTGACCTGCTTTTTTTATTCCTCATCCCACTCTACTTCTGTGAAGCATTTCACAATGTTTTGAATGCACAGAGGCTAATACTCTGGGCTTTACTACTCTTTTGCTAGCCACTACTCGCTTGTTTCAGCCACTTCTTACATTTCTGACAGTTCTAGCTCTGTCGTTCATCCACTTTCCTGATTCTAACAAGTGAGCATCAATAAGAAATAGGAGGTGTAGTCAGGAGAACATCAGAATTACCCAGGAGACTTTTTAAACTATTTACACCTTCTTCCAATGTCCTGGTTGTTTTGATAGAGCCAACGCATTGTTAAGGAATAGAGGTAGGGAGAAATATGTCACCCCTACTTCAGTACCTAGTGAATTTAACCAAATAGAAATTTGGCAAAGAAGAGCTGAGCCTTCTTTTTTGTTGTTGTTTTGGGGTATTTTTATTGTTGTTGTTGTTGTTGTTTTAAAATATATATTGAAGATTTTATTCAGTTATTTTTTTTAGACAGAGGAGAAGGAAGGGAGAAAGAGAGGGAGAGAAACATCAATGTGTAGTTGCCTCTTGCACGCCCCCTACTGAGGACCTGGCCTACAACCCAGGCATGTGCCATAGACAGGGAATCAAACTGGCAAACCTTTGATTTACAGGTTGGTGCTCAATCCACTGAACCACACCAGCCAGGGTGTGTGTGTGTGTGTGTGTGTGTGTGTGTGTGTGTATCAAAAAGTTATACCTCTCTCACTCCCACCTCCAAAAGAGTTAAGACACCCAAAAGCCACTTTGCTTCTCTTTTCCTGAATTTTAAAAAAAGAGAAATATTTTAAATGATATATTGAAACTAATAAAAAGAGGGAACTAGAAGTAGGAAAGAGAAAGAGAAAAGAAGGCAGCCCAGGCATTATGTGTTTCTGCAGAGCAACATTGGGAAGAAATATATAAAGGAAGCTGCAGGTATGAAATCCAGCTCTGTGGATTATGAGGAAAATAGGTTGACACATGTAGCCATGTCTGAGGGGTCTGGAATGTTCTGGAGTGCTGTGGCAGGACGTCATCAAGGACAGACAGAGACTTGGTTGTGCTGTGTGTTGAGGTGAGAAAGGGGTGCTTGGGATTGTGAGCTTCATGTGTACAAGGGATCCCCTCCTTTAATTAGCACCTTTTAACAATAACAATAAATTACCTACTTGACTATTTGTGTGTTGACTGTAGTTCATTAAACAGTCTTAATGAGTAGTAAAACTATTCTTTATTGGGCCACATACTTTGTTAAGAACTTTATACGTATTGCCTCACTTTCACAACAAATCCATGAAGACACTAAAATTATATTCCTTTTGTAAAGAAGTCAGGAATCTTGCTTGGGGGATTTGAAACAGGGTTAGTCTGACACTGAAGCAGATGCTCTTAAGCAATGTTATTCCACATCTTAGTGTGATTGCCCAATATCATTAGTCATCAAGAACATACAAATTAAAACCACAATGACACACCAGGATACACTCATCAGAATGATTAAAATTAAGATTGGCAACACCAAGTGTTGGAGAGGATGTAGAGCAACTGTAACTCACATATTGCTGGTAAAAGCATTAAGTTCTAAAAGCACTTCAGAAGAAGTTTGGCAGTTTCCAATACATTTAAATATAAACCTGCCCTTTGATTAGGCAATCCAACACATAAGTGTACCACTCCCCCCAGAATGAAAATACATGTCCATATAATGATGGACAATATGAGAATTTACATAGAAGCTTTACCTGTAATAGCTCCAAACTGTAAACAGCCCAGGTATATACAAACTGAAAAAAGGAATTGTGATTTATTCTTTCAATGTAATACTACGGAGGAACAAACTAAATATACTCAAAGACATGAATGTGTCTCACAGACTTTATGCTGCCAAAAAGAAAAAGAAAAACAGACACAAAAAAAAAGTGCTTTATTTGCATAAAGTTCTAAAATTGGCAAAACTAATTTATGAGTAAAAAAATTGGGAGCAGTGGCTGTCTCTGAGTAAGGTGAGAGGGATTGATTGGGAAGAGATATGGGAGAACTTTGTGAGCGGACAACTATTTTGTCTCTTGATAGGCATATGGCTTATACGGGTGTATCAATTAGTCAAAACCATACAGTTAAGATTACCACATTTTAATATATGTAAATATAACCTTAAAGTAACTATAAAGAAATAATAATAAAGCTGGGGGATGTAAGAAGAAGAGAGAGGTATAGATGAAACAAGTATAGAATAGTGTTGGTGTTATTGAAGACTGGTGATGAGCGCATAGGGAAATGTTACACAATTCTATTTACTTGTATATGTTTGAAAATTTCCATAATACACTTTATAAAAGTGAGCATCAAATTCTTAGTATCTGTGAGAACTAAAATACAAATAAGTAGTTGTCTTGACACCAGATTGTTGAACATCAGGGCCTACTGCAAAAAAAAAAAAAAAATCCGATCATGTATTTTTCCCCCCTTCTGAGAGACTCTGATGAGTTTCTTATTCCCTGCCCTAGAGAAATGAGTGTAAGCTTCTCAGCACGGCCTACAAGATTTTTTATACCAAAGATATATACCCAAAGTTGTGTGCAGAGTTCTTTGTATTATATAGTGTGTTTACTACTGAGGCAATCTCTATGAAGATTATGACATTTTATAGCAGAAAATTTTATATCAATTAAGGGACTCAAAACTGGATAGATAGTAAGGTGTAGGACCTAGAGAAAATACAAGTTTTGAATTCCTTCAATTTTTTTTCTCTGCCATTTATTCTACTTCTGTTGTAGAAAGAATTCTAAGACAGACAACTACTTTCCAACCTGCATATGTTCCCTGTTACAATACCTCCCTTTGAGTAAGGGCAAAGGTAGTCAATATGATGGGATCTATATTTACTTTTCACTTGAATTTGAGTTCATTAAAAAGGAGACTAGGAAAACTGAAGCCAGGGACCTGAGTTGAGAAGTAAGGCCAGGGTAAATCATTCAAGCCACACATGATGCATGCAATCAGGTGGACATAATGTCTTCACACACTAAAGAATACAACCTTCTTAGTCCTAACCATATATTGACCCAGTATTGACATGACTGGGTCCCTACTCTCTCAGTTTTGAGGAGCTGGCAATATAAAGATAAAAAAAAAAAAAAAAAGCTTTGCTGGTGACATCAGAGGAATGGCAGCATGAGAGATCCCCTTTGTCTGTTGTGCTGATGTTTAAATGATTTGAACAATTATAATTTAACAAAGGGTTCCCTGCTCAATATACAGACACATTTGAGAGCTCTGTGCATTGAAACATCTAAAGGTAGGCAAATGATAGCAAAAGGGGGAGGTGAGTGGAAGAAGGGCTGAGATGAGCCATGGACACAGCCCTACAGCTGGGAATTAATGGCAGGGCTCAGGCCAGAGAGGGGAGGAATCAGGTTGCTCACCTTCCTTCACCCTTGGTGTTGGGTTGCAGAGCACCTTATCTGCGAATCTGAAAACTGGTACTACAGAATCACTTTCCCCTGAGCAAACAGCACACTCTGTGTGACGAGTACCAGGATTGGGAACACAAGGTGGACTTTACAGAAGTTTAAAGTCACTATTACTAAGAGGGCAGAGCAATTCAGAAGGCTACCAGGTTGTGCCAGCCCACCCTATCTCCACACACCATGCCTACACTGACAGCAGCATCTGACTGTGAGAAACAGCACTGGGATTTCATAGATTTAGAGCTCCATTATCCACCATGTTCTTCTGTAGGGTTGGTCACCTGGGACTGGAGCAACTGAATCAGAGGAGTAGTACCCACCTTCCCATTTCCCACCACCCCACAGAGATCTGAAAAGCCAGCAAAGTTCAAGAGAGCTGAAAAACAAACAAACAAACTTATGATTCAGTGCCACGTACTGGAAAATAATAGAAAAACTTCTTTGTGTCAACCTACTGGCAATGTTGCCACTTGTATGTAGATGCCTAGATAGAGAAGGAGTCCATCAAATACAATGAATAACCAAGATGGTTATTCTGATGGTTATTTCTTTCTGAGGCAGCTCAGAAAGAAGATAAAAATTCTCCAGAGAACAAACTGAAAGACATGGATATGTGTGGTTTAAATGATAAAGAATTCAAGATTGCAGTTCTGAAAAATCTCAGTGAGATACAAGAAAATATATAGGGAGTTTAATGAACTCAGAAAATAAATCAATGAACAAGATGAGTACTTTACCAAAGAGATTGAAACTTTAAAAAAGAACCAAGTAGAAATTTTGGAGATGAAGGACTCAATAAAAGAGATCAAGAATGAACTAGAAAGCACAGGAAATAGAGCAGACCAGATGAAGGAAAGGATTAGTGATATCAAAGAAATCTAGAAATGACACAGAGGGAATAAGAGAGAAACTGGGGCATTAAAAAATGAAAGACCTCTACAAGAACTATCTGACTCTATCGGAAAGAGCAATATAAGTATAATATGCACACTAGAAGAAGAAGAGAGGATGAAGGGAGCAGAGAGTCTATTCAAACAAACGCTGGATGAAGACTTCCCAAACTCCACAGGTTTGGGAAGAACTATGTCCTTGAATACAAAAAGCAAACAGACACTTAGTTATCTTAATCCAATAAGGCCTTCTCCAAGGTACATTGTATTAAAACTTTCAAAAATTAATAACAAATAATTCTCAAGGCAGCTAGGGAAAGGAAGAAAGTAACCTAGAAAGGAATGCTCATTATCATTATCATTAGTTATCATTGGACTTTTCAGCAGAAACTCTTAACAGCTAGAAGAGAGTGAAACCAAAGATTCAAACTACTGAAAAAGAAAAATCACCAGCCAAGAATAAAAATCCAGCAAAGGTATCCTTTAGCTATGCAGGAGAAATAAAGACTGTTCTAGACACATAGAGATGAGGGAATTGATCACCAGAAGAGCTCCATTGCAGGCAATACTGAAGGTGGCTATTCTACCTGAAACAAAAGACAAGAAGTAACAGGGCTATGACTAAGAGCACCAAGCACAGCACAATCAGGGATAATTTGTGACAACAAAAACCTAAACAGGGGAGGAGGTAAAGGCCTGAATTTGCAAACAAGGATGGAAATCAGGTACATTCAAAAGAAAAAGGACTACTGTATATATGAAACTTTCTTTTTCATAAACCTAACGGTAACAACACATAAAAACCCCAAACTGAGAAACATGACTTTAAAAAAGAGGAAACAGAAGAAAGAGGTATAGAATATGACCCCCCCAAAAAAAATAGACAGGAACACAAAGAAAACGAACAAATGGAGGCACAGAGCTACTAGGAAAAAAAAAAGATAAAGTGGCTATAAGAAATCCTTGTATATCAGTTATCACCCTAAATGTAAGTGAACTGAATTCACCAATAAAAAGGCACAGATTAGCAGATTGAGTCAAAAGCAAAATCCAACCATATGCTGCCTTCAGGAAACACATCTAAGCTTCAAAGATAAAGATAGACTCAAAGTGAAAGGATGGAAAATGATTCACCAAGCAAATAGCATCCGAAGAAAAGCAAGTGTAGCTGTACTTATATCTGACAAAATATATCTCAGAATGACAAAGGTAACAGGAGACAAAGATGTACATTTTATAATGATAAAGGGAACACTACATCAAGAGGATATAACATTTCTCAATATATATGCACCCAATCAGAGAGCACTGAAATATATAAACTACTGACAGAACTAAAGGAAGAAACTGACAAAAACACAATCATAGTTGGGGACCTAAATACTCTACTCACAACTCAAGACCTATCAGCCAAACAGTAAATAAATAAGTAAATAAATAAATAAATATTGGCTTTAAAGGGCACATTAGACCAAATGTACATAATTGTCATTTACAGAGCCTTTCATCCCAGGACATCAGATTACACATTCTTCTCCTGTGTATATGGAACAGTCTCAAGGATAGACCAAATGTTGGGTCACAAAACCAGCTTTAACTAGTTCAAGACTGAAATCATACCAAGCATATTCTCTGATCACAATGCTTTGAAATTAGAAATCAACTGCAAAGAGTAAATAAAAAACTACAAATATGTCGAGATTAAACAACATGCTATTAAAAAGTGAGTGGCTCAAAATTATAATAAAATGTGAGATCAAAAGATATATAGAGAAAAATGAAGATGATAATGCAACATATCAAAAGTTCTGGGACACAGCAAAAGCACTAATAAGAGGGAAGTTTACATTGTTACAGACTTATCTCAAGAAACAAGAGAAATTCCAAGTAAATGACCTAACATTACATCTTAAAAAATTAGAAAAAGAAGAACAAAAGCAATCTGAAGTCAGCAGAATAAAGGAAATAATAAAAAAAAATAGAGCAGAATTGAATAAAACACACAATAAAGAGACTATATAAAAATTAATACAATGAAGAGCTAGTTCTTTGAAAAGGTTAATAAAATTGGCAAACCCCTGGCTGACTTACTAAGGAAAAAATATAAAAAACTCATAAACAAAATTATGATTGAAAGGGCAGAAATCATCATAGACATCATAACTGTGCAAAGGATCACTCTAGAATATACCACCAAATTCAATCTTAGATGAAATGCATAAGTTCTTTGAAATATATAACCTTCCTAGACTGAATCATAAAGAATAGGAAAATCTAAATAGATTGATTAACAGTGAGGAAATTGAAATGACCATCAAAAACCTCCCCAAAAATAAAAGTCCAGGACTAGTGAATTCTACCAAACATTCAAAGATTTAATATCTGTACTTTTCAAGCTCTTCCAAAAAACTGAAGAAGAGGAAATACTTCCCAACACATTTCATGGGGCCAACATACCCCTGATATCAAAACATGGCAAGAATATCACAATAAAAGAAAACTACAGACTGATATCATGATAAATACATGCAAAAATCCCAAATACTAGCAAATCTAATGCAACTATACATTGAAAAAATAATACATCATGATCAAATGAGATTTATTCCAAGTTCAATAAATTCCATTTTACTGAACGATAGTTCAACATACACGTATCAATTAATGTACAATAATACACCACATTAACAAAACAAAAGATAAAAATCATATGATCTTATTAATAGATGCAAAAAAATAATAAGATATAACATCCATTTAAGATTAAAACTCAATAAAATGGCTATAAAAGGGAAGTACTTCAACATGATAAAAGCCTTATATGACAAACCCTCAGCTTATGTCATACTCAGTGGTAAAAAACTGAAAGCTTTTCTCATAAAATCAGGAACAATACAAGGATACTCATTCTCACCCCTCTTATTCAACATAGTTCTGAAAGTCCTAGCCAGAGCAATCAGGCAATCAAAAGGAATTAAAGCCATCTAAATTGGGAAGGAAGAAATAAAAGTATCACTTTTCTGCTGATGGCATGATTCTTTATATAGAAAACCCTAAAGACTCTACCAAAAACTATTAGAAACAATAAACAAATACAGTAAAGTTGCAGGATACAAAATCAATATACAAAATCTACTGCTTTCCTGTATACTGACAATGAAATTTAAGTAAAAGAAATGAAAAAAATAATTACTTTTGCAATATCAACCAAAAGAATAAAATACCTAGGAATAAATCTAAGAAGCATGTGAAGAACCTATACACTGAAAACTACAAAGCATTATTAAAAGAGATTGAAAAAATACAATGAAATGGAAAGATATTCTGTATTCATGGATTGGAAAAATTAACATAGTTAAAATGTTCATGTTACCCAAAGCAATTTACAGATTTAATGCTATCCCCATCAAAATCCCAATGTCATTTTTAAAGAAATAGAACAAAAAAATCATCAGATTTGTATTGAACCACAGAAGACCCCAAATAGTCTAATCAATTATGAGGAAAAAAAAATAAAGCCAGAGGTATCATATTCCCTGACTTCAAATTCTACTAGAGTTACAATAATCAAAAGAGCATGGTATTGACTGGAAAACAGAAACAATGAAAGAGAATTGAGAGCTCAGAAATAAATCATGTGTATATGGGCAAATAATTTTTCACAAAGAAGCCAAAAACACACAATGGAGAAAAGAAAGTCCCTTCAATAAATGGTACTGGGAAAACTGGAAAGTCACATGCAAAACTAGATTATGGTTTTCCCCCATATACAAAAATTAATTTCAAAATGGATCTGAAAGAATAAATTACATAGAAGGAAACATAGGTACTAAACTTACGGATCTTTGTCATAGAGAACGTTTTATGAATTTGACCTCCAAGGCAAGGGAAGAAAAGGCAAAAATAAATTAATAGGACTATATAAAACTAAAAAAGCTTCTGCACAGCAAAAGAAACCACCACCAACAAAATAAAAATGCAACCAACTGTATAGGAGATGACATTTGTAAACAACAGATTTGATAAGGGCTTAATATCCAAAATATATTAAAAAATCATGCAACTCAACACCAAACAAACAATCCAAATAAAAAATGGGCAGAGGGTGGGAGGTGAGGGAGGGTAAGGTGGGGGAAGTGGTGGTGGGAAAATGGAGACAACTGTATTCGAACATCAATAAAAAAGAAAGAAAGAAAATGGGCAGAGGACCTGAACAAACACTTCTTCCAAGACAACATACAAATGGCTAACAGATATATAAAAAGATGCTCAACTTCACTAGCTGTTAGGGAAATGCAAATCAAAACTACAATGACATTCCACCTCACACCTGTTGGAGTGGCTTATTATCAAAAGACAGGTAATAGCAAGAGTTGAAAATGTGGAGAAAAAGGGACACTCACTCACTGCTGTTGGGAATGTAAACTGGTACAGCCACTATGGAATACAGTATGGCAGTTCCTCAAAAAATTAAGAATAGAGTTACAACATAACCCAGCAACCCCTCTTCCAGGCATCTATCTCAAAAAAACTTGAAAATATTCATTCACAAAGATATATACACCCTTATGTTCATTGCAGCATTATTCATGGTAACCAAGACATGGAGACAGTCAAAGTGTCCTTTGACAGAGAGGATTGGATAAAGATGTGCTACATATATACTATGGAATACCACTCAGCCATAGAGTGGATGAAATACTGCCATTTGCAACAACATGAATGTTCCTGAAAATATTATGGTTTACAAAATAAGTCAGAAAAAGCTAAGAACCTTATGCTTTCACTGATATGTGGGATATAAAACTGAAACTCATAGACGTAGACAACAGTGTGGTGCTGATCAGAGAGAAGGGAGTAGGGGCTTAGTAAAGGGTAAAGAGGGCAAATATATAGTGACAGAAAATAATTTGTGTTTGTGTGGTGGGCACACAATGCAATATACACATGTATCATGGAGGTGTACACTTGAAACCTATGCGGTCTTATTAACCAATGTCACTCCAATAAATGTAATAATAAAAAAGGGAGACTATTCTGAGTGGGCTTGACCTGATTAGGAGAGTGTTTTAAGAGAAGGTGAAGTATCAGGTGGATTCTCTCATGTTTGCCTCAAAAATGAACCAACTAGAATGCTGTGACTGGACCTGTGCAGGGGCTATGTGGCAAGGAGCTGAGGGTCACTTGCAGGAGCTTAGAGTAGTCTCCAGTTGACACCTAACAAAAAAAAATTTCCTCAATCACAAAGACTCAAAGAACTGAATTCTGCTAATTATGTGAATTTTGGACGAGTTTCTCAGCCTCGAATGAGATCATAGCCTCAGCTAACTCTGCAATTTCAGCCTGGTGAGCCCCTAAGCAGAAAACCCAGTACAACCCACGCAAACCTTGAGATAATAAATATGTGTTATTTTTAGCCATTAAGTTTGTGTCCTGCAGCAACAGAAAATGAATACACCTTCCCTTCTTCCTTTTCTCCCTATCCCTCTCAATGCTTCAGTCACTCTGAACTTTTCTTAGTTTCCTAATTAAAACATTACTTACATGACTGTGGTTTTGTGAGAAATACTCACTTTGTCTAGAGCGTTCTTTTCCTCTCTTCTGCCATTTAAATACTACCCATCCTTCAGAACCCATTTCAACTCAGCCTCTCCCGGAAACCTTGACTGATGGTACTGTACTGCTGCCACACCATTTGTGTTCTCTCCCTCCATCTTCACGACTTAGTTGAGAGCAAGAATTTATATTATTCAAGTTCATGTCACTTAGAGTTCATGTCACTTATATTATTCAAGTTCTCATGTCACATTAGAATATAGTAGCTAATCAGTAAATAATTAATAGTTAATATTCCTGTTGTTTTCAATCTGAATGCTTTTGAAGTTTATTCAATTTAACAAATATTTATTTATAGGACCTTTTATAGCTGCCATAAACAATAAAATGATTAGTAGGATATATTTCCTGTTTCAGAGAAGCAGAATAAGATTTGCACACTGACAATGATCGCAAGAGGTGGAACGTGGTCTGCAGCACATAAAGAACTGAAAGCTGGGAATGTCGGGGAGGGAGGAGAGCTCAGGGTCCACAGGATGGAGGAAAGCATACTTATGTCTTCCAGCTTCATCTGTATATTTTAGTAAGAAACACCTGTCTATCATTATCAAGGACGTTGGAACAAGGAAGCAAAAAAACTGGCTGCTTCTGTCTTTCAGGTAGCTGGACCGTGAGCATGCTTATCCCAACAATTCACATTCTTCATGCATAAATCGGAGCGTGACAGTTGTGAAAATAGGAAAAGGCAGGTCACAGAGGGAGAGAGCGTTGTTGAGCAATGTCAGCTTCTCCTATGACCCATGGGAGGTGCCAAGCCACAGTCTTGCTTGATGCTACGTGTAGTGCTGCTCACAGGGGCAGGCTTAGCTGCCTGTTCAGCTGCCCTTGGTGTGAAAGCCAGGGAGAATGTCCCGGCAGCTGCTGATGTCAACATGCGCATCATGTGGCCTGCTTGCGGTGTGAGTCAGACACCCACATCCTGTTGCCTTGCAATTACACTACTTCTTCCTTTAAATGATGTATCAAAGAGGATATGTTTTACTCTTTTTTCCAATAGACGTCTGTTACTTTCCAGCAGAAAGGAGATATATGTATGGGTTGTAGAAGTCTTCCAAATGTGGGTCAGGCTTGTTTCCTCCACAAGGCTCTGAAGTTTGTGCCACATACCAAATGGTAACTCAACACACTTAATCATGTGGTATCAATTCAGTATTCTCTTCTGTCAAAAATTCTCATCTACTTAGTTGGCAACCTTCCAACAAACTTGCAGAGAATTACATAGAGCCTCTGTAATATCAAAATTCACTTAAACTTAAAACCAATGAAACATTTTGATCCAGTTGTTTCTCAGAGTTTACAAAATGTTGTGGATATAAAATCATGACTATGTTTAACTTCGTCCCATGTTTTTGAACGCCCATTTAATTAACAAACCTGAAATAATCACCAGATTATTGGACTAATATAGGTGTTTATATTGAGTTCTTTATTTTGAATGAAAAACTTTTTAGCTCTGGAGGGAACAGGAAGAAGGAAAAAGAGGTCAAGATTTATTGAAAATAAACCAAGACTATGTTTTAGTTTGGACTGTCACCTCCGTTCATACTTCTTTGAATCATTTAGGGACTAAATTGATAATATCCTGGTTTCCTGGGGTAAGGGTCACAGAGAGGCACCTCTTTGGCAGCCACCCTACTGTGGGACTTTCCAACTTTTTTCTCAGTCACTAATGCACTCACTGTAATGAGGATAACACATGTCTTGGCAAAATGTCCCCACATTCAGAAGTAGAACAGCTCCAATGTTCTTAATTTTATTTTAGACTTGTACTAAAGTTGTCTGCCCACCACGGTCTGACTTCTTTAAACCTCATCTAATTTTTTTCAGGCTTAGTTTGGTCAGCCATACTAATTTCCCAGGATAGAAAAATAATACTGCTTTCTAGAGTTAGAGCTAGATATTAGAGACTCCAGTGTTAACTCATAAATCTCCACACATGATGGTCTCACTTAAATTGGTAGATGCTTATGAAGCTACCATTGGTTTTCTCACAACATTTTGTGTGAAACATACTTTTTAAAAATATGCTCATGATTTGGAGGTATTAAGAAGCACTTAAAAATGTTGTATATTCTGCTTCTGTTAATTAACTGGTTTTAACTTTTCTTTATGGACTTCTGTAATGAACCATGGACTGGACAAAATAAATTCCAAAAGTCTGAAAGATATTTAATTATGAAAAGTAGGACAAACAAAAGAGGTATTATGAAAAGCAGACAATCCTTAACTTTCACAGGTTGATCTCTGTAAAAAATGTCAATATACTTTCACTAGATATAATTAACATCCTTTTTAGAAGTACATACACCAATCGGTAAATGAAGAAACACTGAATTCTCCAATGGTGGTACATATTTACTTGTCAACAGTTCAGATTTAGAAACACTTATTTTTTTCCGTGTAGCTGAGTTTATTTTATTTCATTCTGTCATTATTTTATTAAATGAATCAAAGTGAATAAGTGAAAACAATAATAGTATGAATTATAAACTTTCTAAATCCAATATGAGTGAAAAGAAATAAAATCATTATGATAAAATAGCTTTGGATAGTTATTATACTAAAGAAGATCAACTGTTTATTCAACCGTTAAAGTACACAATTAAAGAATAGCATGATATAATGAAAGTAGATCCCCAAGATTATTTTAATAACAGAAAAATATTTATAAATATCATTATGCTTATTTTAATGTCTGAAAATAAACTAGTACTATGGAGTTTTTATACTTTAGATTTCTGTGCTTATTTTCAGGAGAAGCTAATGTACAAAAAGTATGTTAACCATAGTTGTTTAAAAGACGAAATTTGAAGCCATGCAGTTCTGGGTTGGAGTCCCAGCTCTTCCACTTACTTAATGCAAGGGACTAATTATCTTTGTGTCTCAGCTCCTTCATCTATAAAAATTAGGATGATCATATTTGTTTTCTTAGAGTTGTTTATGAGGGGGGAAATAATAATAATGTATCTTTTGGATACAGAAATGATTGATCATGGCACCTGGCCTATACTAGGCTTTCGTAAAATGTTAATTTTATATAAGAAGCTATAGATCACATATATACTGTCTATGAACTAATTTCTGAATACATTTCCAAGATAATGGAAATGTATTTACTAAATACTAAATAGCGTGGCCCATCTTATGCTGGCAAACCAGGGAATAAGAAGTGTAGCCTTGCAATGGAGGAAAGGAGACTCACTTGATCTTAGCCACCACACCAACACCCTTGAGGAGGCCACACAGGCCTCCATGCCCACCAGGCACTCATGACCTACAGAGCTGCAACAGGCAAACGTGCTCTGGCTCATCTCTTGACCAACTGATCTGAATTGAGAAGTTCCTAGGAAGCATTCTGTGTTAGTCAGGGTTCTCCAGAGAAACAGAACCAACAGAATGTGTATCTTTAGAAGGAGAGATTTATTTTAAGAAATCAATTTACATGATTGTGGTGGCTGGAAAATCTAAAATATGTAGAGCGGGCCTGCAAAGTGGGGACCCAGGAAAAAGCTGATGCTGTCATTCAAGTCAGAGGGCCATCTGCTGGCAGGATTCCTTCTTCAGTTCTTGTTCTGTTAAGGCCTTCAACTGATTGTATGAGGCCCACTTAAATTATAGAAAGTAATTTTATTTATCCAATGCCTACTGACTTAAATGTTGGTATCATCTAAAAATACTTTCACAGAAACATCTAGAATAATATCTGGATACCACACTCACTCAAGCTGACACAAAATTAACCACCACACACCTCATGAATGTTATCCTCCACACATGCTGATGAATGCAGTTGTTAAGAGTTTTCAAGTGAAGCAGAAAAGTATTCAAACTCTAACTCTTCAATTTACTAGCTCTATGAAAACTGTGTAAATTTTCTAAACTTAATCTGTAAATCAGGGACCAAGATACCCACAGGAAAGGACTGTTAGGATTGTTGCAAAAAAAAAAAAAATTAAATCCTAAGGTAGTTAACATGTTTAGAATTTTACCTGGCATACGCTGTGCATTCAGTGACAAACAGCATCTTTTTCTGGTGAAAACAAAACAAGACATTTGGTTAAAAGAGGGATGGCCCAGATTTGCTGATGGCTCTGTGTTAGCTGGCTCCTGACCCCTCTCAAATTATATTTCCTCTAAGTAACACCCATTGTTGTTCTTAAAGTAAAATAAAAAAGACACTCCATTTTTATTTTGCAAAATGCACCTCCCACCCAGTTTCTCTTCTTGAACCCTTTCCCTCTCATCTATTTGCTCACCACTCTTATTTTCTACACATTTTGTTATAGAGAATTGCCAGGAACAGGTCACTGGATGTCACAGGGTTAACAAAGGAAAGGAAAATCTTTCTGCACTTCCACACTTGTAAGCACAAAAATCAATCACACTTTTTTTCTCAATAGAGTCCAAGTTAGTCAGGCCTGCATTTGAACTCATTCTTCCCAAATAAATAGCTGAATTGGGAATGTCAATTAATACATTTGAACAGAAATATATTAATGAAGCTTACAGAAAAAAAAGGACTTCTCTCTCCATTGCCATACAATTAGACCCACAAATACATACACATCCACACACTCACAACTCACTAGTGTTACAGAATATCCTGAGTGGCACATCTCAACACAAGTGAAGCAGCAGCCTTTATTTGCATGTTAATCCTCAAATTAACTTTGAAACAATCTATTCCTCTTCCCAAACTGCATTCTCAGAAAAACTTCAAAGTGTGAGTGACAGTAAAAAATGTTTTGACTTTAGACTTTACCCAAGTTTATCATATTTTTTATGAATATGGACATTGCTCCTAGATCAAGTAGGTCAGATAACAAATAACAATTATTCTTAGTAATCACATAGGTTAGAAAAACAACATCTACTACATCAACAGCAAAGTCTCCTAGAAAAATCTTATGAAGATTACAAAAGCTGGAGTATGAGCCATCAAAGATTTACTGTGTTGCGAATGGTTATTATATTTGCGTATCTGAAAGAACCCTGGTCGGAGATTAGGGCATGGGTTCTAGTTCCTCACTTACCATCAACTATTATTTTAAATTAGTCAATTAACCTTTCTGGGCTTCAGTATTGACCCTGGCATCAGGATCCTTGTGAAAGTTAATTGAAATATTGTAAGTGAAAGGACTTTATAGTGAAAGCACATATAGACCAGTAGAAATGGCTAGTAATGGTAGCTATTATTGAACACTAAGTATTGCCAGATACTCTTTTAGTTTGTGTGTGGGGTGTGTGCGTGACTAAAGTAACTGAACAAGATCACAGCAGTAGTAGGTGCTAGAAACAGCTTCGAATCCTTGCGTTCTGGCTGTAGGAGTGCGGACTCTAATTTCTCCAGTCTTCGAGGTTAGGACTTGAAAGGCATTTACTCAATGTCTGTTGACGTAAACGTTAATCTCATCTAAACAATACTCTCACAGAAACATCTAGGGTAATGTTTGACCAAGTATCTGGGAACCACATGGGAAGCCCACCATGGCTCATTGTGCAGAAGATGACCCTGAGGCAAAGTGAATGTAAAGTTCGCACTGTGAAACACCAGACACATACAAGATGTTTTTCATACCATCCATGCCCATGTTTTCATGTCTGAAGAAGACAATAGCCAGGAGAATACTTAGGAAAGTGTTAACCAGAGTAGCATTTCAGACCCATAAAAAGATTAAAAGGTGGGAATGTTATAAAGGCAGATTTGACGGGTTAATGGGGGGGAAACATGAATGATATAGAACCTTAGAGAGGTGAAGACTTTATTTCTTGGTTTGCTTCTTCCCTGTGTTATTCTAGAAGGGATAGCAGAAAGCTAGAAAGCTCAGCATGAGTTCCGGAGTCAGGCCTGAGCCCAAGTCCCTGGTTTATGTGGGTCATGAATCAAGGCATAACCAACTTGCAGAATTTCCACTCTATGCTTAGATTAGTAAGTGTTTTTTTTTTTTTTTTTTCCTTTCTGGATATACTCTTTTGAGCACCTACAATACTAATCTATCACCACAAATACAATGAGAAATAATGAAAAATTAACAAGACAATGCTTTTAAGATTTTTGTGACAAGTTTCAAAAGCACATCTAACCATAGATGCTTATCTGTAATGAACAACTGAACCTTGGAAAGTGC
Source organism: Glossophaga mutica (assembly GCA_039655065.1). NCBI lineage: Eukaryota > Metazoa > Chordata > Mammalia > Chiroptera > Phyllostomidae > Glossophaga > Glossophaga mutica. Next base: position 86,566,968 of record CM077304.1, read on the forward strand.
ACAGGTTGAACCTTGTGTATTGAGAACAGCAACTATAATAACCCAACAGTGGATGGCTTACAAGGAAGTCATATGGTAATGGTAAGTATTAGCCTTCATTAAAAAACTCTACTTTATATATTTTGGCCAATTCATTTTGAAAATTCTGTATTTTACATGCGGGTCAATGAAACATAACTTTCAAAAATTTAGAAAAATAAGTATCAGTTTTATTTTAAAACTTCAGAGGATGGAACTTTGACTAACAAAATACATTAAGTATAGAGAAAAAAGAGAAGAAATATTCTGATCACTTATAATATTTAAAATCTACCTTTTTAACTTCGTTCCAAATATCATAACCTAAGAAGAATAAATTATTTGTGTTGGGTTATTTATTCAATCCACTTTTAAAATAATGCCTTTCTCAGTATATCCCCAGGTATAAGTACAGGAAAAAATTAACTAAATTGTATAATAGTTAACATTGATACAACTTTACAGCTTAAAATAGTACATAAAAATAGCTTATTAAAATACCATAGTCAAAGTTTCCTTTTTTTGAAATTTTAAAATTTAAAAGCTAGTTAGCATTGGGCCCTGATGACCAGGAACCAGGCTTAAGTCAAACTGACCCAGGGCTATAATCTTACTCCTGACAGAGAAAAATGAGAGTGTGGTAACCATTGGAACTATTCCACCAAGAGCAGCAGCACTGTGTTTATTGCCATCCTAATGGACAGTCACTCTGTGAGCAGTATTGTTTATTTCTTTGCAGGCTGGACTCCCTGGGGAAGAAGCTCCACTTGATCATATCTGTATCTCTCAAAGTAACAAAAGTCCTATGCAATGTAAAAGCATAACACTAATGAGAATAACTATCATTCACCAAGCACCTATTATGAACCTATAACGACATAAATTTTCTCCTTTATTTTTCATAACACTGTTTAAGAGGGCATTATTATTCTTATTATACAGATGGGGAAACTGAGACCTTGGGAACTTACAGAACTTGCTCAGCGGTGATATCAAGCCTGTAACTATTACAGTGATCACAGTCATTATCAGTAGAAAGTGCAAGGCCTTGACCCTGGAAATGCGTTGGAGCATAAAAGCTAGAAGCTCATTGTTTCACGTAATGGAACATCTCGTTCCCTGAAACGTTAACACCCATCTGTGATTTTGCAGAAAGTGAAAAACAGTTCTGGTAAACCAAGTGGGAATCTTGACATTTAGCCATTCAAATATATACTTTGATATGTTTCCAGGGAATAGTGAACCTCAAAACTGTGTGTTAAAGAAAATAGTCAGTTCATGGTATAAATGATTGTCTTCAAATAGGAACCTCTGTATTCTCAAATGATCATTGCTCACTGTGCCTAAAAGGGAAATCTCCTAATTGAACATATTTTTTCAGTCAGAACTGAATGATCTCCCAGCATTTGGTAGACTTACCTTTCCACCAAATGCTGGACAGGTAGGTCACCATTGAATAATAGATTTTGTGCCTATGACAGTTCGGCTGTTTAGAGTCTTGTGCCTCAAACCTCCGTGTCTTTCCCTGGAGGTCTGTAAAGAGATGGAATATTTTCCTCTTTTGAAAAACCTAAAAAATATATATAACAATAATAATAATGCCTTAATTGGAGCATAAAAATGGAAGTAAAATAATTCCCAATGAACCCCATGCCAGTTTAAAATAATGTCTTTGATCAATTTGACATGAAACACACGACATGTCACATGTGCTTCTAATCCTAATAACAAGGGCAACACCATCCACCACATACAGAAGTCCATTCCTTCCTTCCTTTTTCCCCTAGCTTTTGTCCTCTTTGTGCCAGACCTCTCCTTGTGCAGTGTTAGTCTCACTGAAGTCACTGGGTGCTTATTGCTGGTTTTACCACTTAAATAAAGCATTATGAAGGGAAAACATATTTTCAAAAAACTAAGACCATTGATATTATACACACACATAGCAAATAAAGTTTAATTAAAATCATTCTGTTTGCTGCTCCACTTGACTGACAAGAAACTATCTTGAAATTTTGTCTATTTTTTTATGAAACCTTTTTTAAAAATCCATCCCTTCCTAATTCTTAATGAGTAATTACACTTTCTTAAGAACACATAAATCTGTTTGAAAGAATGAACTATAGAAACATTTAAAACTTGCTTCTAGAATGTATTTAAAACCTAGCTTAAGAATGTTCTATTTAGAATCTTAAACTTGAGTGTATATTTAATAGCTTAATTTCTGAAGAGAGGATATAATATTTAAATCTCAGCAAGCCATTGAGAAATTATTCAGAAATACACTAATCCTAGAAGTACAAGATAAATGATACCTACTCCCACAGACGGTTTTGCTGAGTTCAGCAATCTACGAATATGCAGGAAGAAGGACCTGTCTGACAGGGCCTCTCCACATTCTAAAATAAAACAAAATACACCCTGGTACAGTGCAGACCTTGGGCAGCCTCTCTTGCTGCATGGAACAGACATCTTGGAATTTACATAACTATAGGCATACTGTCTTTAGGAAAGGTTTCTAGAATGAGGGCTTTGGTCAAATTGGCCATGCCTGTATTAAAACTTTTCACTCATCAAGACAATTTTATTTTTGCACTTAGCTCATCTGTCACTCTCATCTTGATAAAAAGTCAAGTTTTTTTTTAAACTAAATTATACATCCCAGGTTTTTTTTTTTTTTCAAATCACATTTCTAGCATTTGAAACATTGAGTCATCAAGATTCAATGTAAAGTTTAATACAATTTTTAGTTATCTCCAAAAATAGGCAAATGAGGAAATCTGAAATTCATTATAAGACAAAGACCTTTGAATAACTGTCACCCTAACCTTTAAACAAGCAAGGGACACAAATGGGTGACCCTTCCTAGGTTCAGATTCTTGCCCCTGGAGGGCATATAGGGATCTGAAAGGGATAGGTATCTACTGCATGCCCTTAAGCAAGTGAGGTGAATCATTCCTGTGTGTAGGCTGAGGCCTACTCGTATTCTCGCCAACAGCCCGTGCTGTGAGCCAATCTCTTCCAGATTTCTCTGCCTGGATTGTTGAGGAGATTGTTGAGCGTTTGGCTATTTTTTGTAATCATTTCATATTGCTGATGTTTACTTAGCCTGGCCCAGCCGGTCGCTGGGTATGAGGTATTTTTGGAGGCACACTGACACATTCAAACACTAACGTACCATTTAGGACACTGCAGTGCTAATGGACTAAATGCTACCTGGGACTGTGCTTAGCGGAGTAAATATCCCCACTTCCTCTGTTTGATTCCCTTGAACCTGCAGAGGGACAACACATGGCCTCCACAATAAAAAGCTCTGTATTCAGTCTTGTTTGTGACTTGGAATGCAAAATTTTCAAAAGGTTTCTATTATTTAATTTTAACTCTATTACTCAGTGGACTCAATAGATTATCTTCTAATTTTACACAATTCCAAGGAGCAAGTGGATCGGGCTGTGCTCCTGGAGCTGAGCACAGAAGGAACTAGATCTTCAAAGGAAATTTGCTACTTTTAAGTCTTCTCTGGTCATAGAATAGCTATCATTAAAGCTTGCTCGTAGGACTTCCGGCCAAGATGGAGGCGTAGGTGGACACACTGTGCCTCCTCTCACAACCAAAATTAAGGACAACAAATATTTAGAAACAAGAAAACAACCAGAACTTGTAGAAAATTGAACTGTACGGAAGTCCAACAACCATTCATCCAGACCGGTAAGGGGGCGGAGTCGCAGCAGGAGAAAGTGGAGGTGCAGACCCAGGAACGCAAGCAGCAGTGGCTTGCAGTTCCCAGGTGCACAGGTGGCGGCGGGCGGTCCTCGGGCCCACAGGCAGCAGCTGGCGGACCCCGGGCACAGGGGGGCAACTGTGCGGAACCAGTGAGGCCGCACAAGGCAGCTGGCTCAACAGGTGGTCCCACATTCACTCTCGCAGACGGTCCAGGCAGAAGGGAAGTGGCAGAAGGGACTGAGTCCAGGAGAGAGCGGAGCAGGCGCCATTGTTCCCTCTCAGACCCCGCCCCCACATACAGCGTCACAACCCAGCGACTGGGATGCCCCGCACTGGGGAGCACCAGAGGCTCCACCCCTCACTACATAACAGCACGAGCGTGTGCACAGATAATCCAGGTGAAGGGGAAGCGGCAGAAAGGGCCAGAATCCAGGAGAGAGTGGAGCAGGCGCCATTGTTCCCTCTCAGACCCCACCCCCACATATAGCATCACAACCCGGCAACTGGGCTGCCCCGCCCTGAGGAACACCTAAGGCTCCACCCCTCGCTACGTAATAGCCGCGACCAGACTAAAACAAAAACAAAACAAACAAACAAAAAAAAACCACCAAAAATGGCTCAAACCGGAAAACAAATAAAAGCCCCAGAGCCAATTCCTCTAAGCAGTGAAGAGATAGCCAACCTATCAGATGCACAGTTCAAAGCACTGGTCATCAAGATGCTTACAGAATTGGTTGATTTTGCTCACAAACTAGATGAAAAAAATGCAGGCTACAATACGTGAAATGAAGGAAGATGCATGGGGAACCGATAGAGATGGAAGGAAAACTGGGACTCAAATCAATGGAGTGGACCAGAAGGAAGAAACTAACAACCAAACAGAAAACGAGGAAGAAACAAGAATTCAAAAAAATGAGGAGAGGCTTAGGAACCTCCGGGACATCGTTAAACGTCCCAACATCCGAATTATAGGGGTCCCAGAAGAGGAAGAAGAAGAGCAACAAGTGGAAAACTTATTTGAACAAATAAAAGGAGAACTTCCCCAACCTGGCAAAGGAAACAGACCACCAGGATGTCCAGGAAGCTCAGAGAGTCCCAAAGAAGTTGGACCCAAGGAGGTACACACCAAGGGACATTGTAATTACATTAGCCAAGATTAAAATGAAGCAGAGAATTCTAGAAGCAGCAAGGGATAAGGGGACAGTCACCTACAAGGGAGTTCCCAACAGACTGTCAGCTGATTTCTCAAAAGAGACCTTACAGGCAAGAAGGGACTGGAAAGAAATATTTGAAATCTTGAAAAGCAGGGACCTATATCCAAAATTGCTCTATCCAGCAAAGCTGTCATTTAGAATGGATGGACAGATAAAGTGCTTTTCAGATAAGGTCAAGTTGAAGGAGTTCATCATCACCAAGCCCTTATTATATGAAATGTTAAAGGGACTTATCTAAGAAAAAGAAGATAAAAATATGACAGTGAAAAGACAGCAAACTCACAGCTATTAAGAACTATACCTAAAACAAAAGCAAACTAAGCAAACAGCTAGAACAGGAACAGAACCACAAAAATGGAGATCATATGGAGGGTTAGCAACAGGGGTGTGGGAGGAGGAGAGAGGGGGAAAAGGTACAGAGAATGAGTAGCATAGATAGTGGGTAGAAAATAGACGGGGGAGGGCAAGAATAGTATGGGAAATGTAGAAGCTAAAGAACTTATGACACATGGACATGAACTAAAGGGGGGAATGTGGGTGGGAGAGGGTGTGAAGGGTGGAGGGGAATGATGGGGGAGAAATGGGACAACTGTAATAGCATAATCAATAAGATATATTTTAAAAAATTTAAAAAAATAAAAAGCAAAAAAAAAAAAAAAAACTTGCTTGTATGGAACTGGAGTTGAAGTTTGCCATTTATCATTCCAGAGAATGGGTTGTAAATTTGCTGGCTTCTAGAATTTTATTTAACAAATTTCTATGAATATGCATGTTGTCATATTTGCATACTATCTGAGATGCAGGAAAGCAATTGCTAAGAAGACATGTTTCTCCAAGACATGTCATTGAAATTATTTAACTCCATGTGATAGCTATTATTGGGGTGACACTGGAGCCCAGAAATTGCATTTTATGCAATCTTAAGATTACACAATGGAATTCTATGCAGCAGAAAGAAAGAAGGAGCTCCTACCCTTTGCGACAGCATGGAAGGAATTGGAAAGTATCATGCTAAGCGAAATAAGCCAGGCAGTGAAAGACAAATACCATATGATCTCACCTTTAACAGGAAGCTAATCAACAAAACAAACAAACAAGCATAATATAAACAAAGACACTGAATTTGAGAACAGTCTGACAGTGTCCAGAGGGGGAGGGGAGGGAATTTCAGGGGAAAAGGGGAATGGTTTAGAGCAACAAGTATAAAGGACTCATGGACAAAAACTATGGGGGGTGAAAATGGGAGGAAGGTGGGGAGGGCTTGGGTGGTGGGCTGGGGCGGGGTAAAAGACAGAAAACTGTACAATATCAACAATTAAAAAATACTGATTAAAAATAAAATAAAAAAATGCGAAAAAAAGAAGATATTTCAAGTGGAGGAGATTTTCAGAGGAATACTGCCTTACTAGTAAGACAATGCCTAAGGTAACTTTTACGTATAAAGCATGGCTACAAAAAAAGGAGAGGTATTTATAACATGCAGGTTAATTACCCAGACACTTGCTTCAGGTTTTGTATGGAATTTCTAGTTAGGTAAGCAGTCCTTGGCCGCAGATTTCTTATCAGAACCAAAATTAACCTTTGTAAGAAAAGGGAGACCTTTAAACAATAAATATTAATCTTCACTTTCTAATGTATACGCATAAAACCTGGAGTTTAAGGTAACAACTGAAAGATGGGAACTCGGGATTTTAATTTTCCAGGAATGATGGCTCTGTGCCAGCCAGTGGACATCCTTGGTACCAGTTTTCAATGGGAAGTCACAAAAAGTTTGAAATCAGAAAAACTTAAGTTTGAATCGCATCTCTGCCCTGTATTAACTGAGTAAAGTTAAATAAATTCAAAATATGAGTTTGTTTTCTGATGTTTACCACAGAGATAGCAGAAGCTCTCTGAAAGCGTTTCTTTGTGAATAAAAAAGTAATAACATACAAAATTCCTTACACCATTAGCACTCTGAATAAATGCTAATTCCTCAAGAAAATCCAGATGAAAATACTTTGAAGAATGTATAAACTCTATTCAAATTTAAGAGATTACCATTATTATTTAAAGCTTATGCTTAATAATTAAAAATTAGTAACAACAGAGAATCTTTTAAATTTTATTTTTCAATTAGAGCCCATATTCAATATTGTTTTATTTGTTTCAGATGTATAGCACAGTGATTAGACATGTTCTTGACAAAGTGCCCTCCCTGATATATTCAGTCCCCACCTGGCCCCATACATAGTTATCACAATATTATTGACTATATTCCCTTGTTGTACTTCACATCACTGAGACTATTCTGTAACTACCAATTTGTTTCTTAATCCCTTCACCTCTTTCATCCAGCACCCCAAATTCTCTCCCCTTTGGTAACTATCAGTCTGTTCTCTGTGTTTATGAGTCTATTTCTATTTTGTTTATTTATTTTATTTTATTTTTTAGATTCCACTTATAAGTGAAATCATATGTCATTTGCTTTTATCTGACTGAATTCTTTCACTTAGCATAATACCCTCTAGGACCATCCATGTTGTTGCAAATGATAAGTTTTCATTCTTTTTTATGGCTGAGCCATATGCCATGATGTGTGTTCACTATCACGTTTTTCTTCACTCGTCTATTGATGGGAACATGGGGTACTTCCATATCTTTGCTACTGTAAATAACATTAGAGGAACATAAAAGTTCATATTGTCTTTCAAATTAGTGTTTGTCTTCATATATATATCCAGAAGTAGAATTGCTGTGTCATAAGCAGATCCATTTTTAATTTTTGAAGACCCTCCACACTGTTTTCCACAGTGGCTGCACTAATCTCTATCCCCACCAAGAGTATATAAGAGTTCCCTTTTCTCCACATCCTTGCCAACACTTGTTGTTTGCCAGAGAAGAATGTTCTTAGCCAAGAAGTATTTATAATTTTATGGCTGGAAATATAGTGTCAATAACCATCACCAAGCTTAGTCACCTGTTGGTTGTCAACTGAGATGTTCTACATTGATTAGTACAGCCACGAGTAATTTCATGTTAGTCTACATTTCACAAAATGTCAAAATTCTACACCTTACCATTCTCGACAAGGTATCAGCCGACAACATCAATGCCAAAATTATGTGACTACATTTACAATAAGTTTTTAAATTTTTCCTTAAGATGATTATCTTTAACATAGACATTTGAACAATTCTAACTATTAAATGCCACACTTCCTGTTATGGACCATGACCCTCCTGAAATTCTTGATAATTAAATAACTTTGTATTATAATATATGGAATATATAGATTGACGACTTATAGTCAAGTGTGTGTGTGTGAGTTTGCAGTATGCAGGATGCCCTGAAGATTCCATATTTTTATAAAATTTGGATTCATCCTAGCCCTAATTGCTCTTTGTTGCTAGGTGCTTCAACTCTATTTTCCTCATCGTCAGCCATTACAGCCCACAAAAGCTCTGAAATGCTTTCTCTCATAAAAAGCAAGTAGAAACTACAAGGTGTTAAATAGTTAGTAGTAAGATTTCCTTGCTAAATGAATCAAAAGAAAACTCTTAAAAAAGGGAAAAATATTCCCAATAAATATTGGCAGTATTCTCAAGCAGTTTACAATAGCAAGTGAAGCATAACTAATTCTCTAATTGTAGGGAATCCCCAAATATCAATTCATCAATATATTGGATAGTATCCTGAGTATGTCATCTGTCTGCAATCTATTTAATTAAGAATAAAGTTATTGGTGAAGCTGTTGGATGTGGCTCAGTGAGTGGCCAGAGTGGAATTATACTCCAACCTCTGTTAAATACCTGTGACCATGTCTCTCTGCTAGGGGCCATGAGGGACAAAGAGATGAATATGCCAAGGAGCCTGCATTCAAGGAGAGCTGGATCTTACCACAATTAACTGGCATACCACATACAGCGTGGCACTCGATAAATATTCTTTTAACACATCTACTATTGCCCATGTTCTGAAAGAAATATAACAACACGCAAGGGGAATGTAAGAAAAGTGAGATGTATTTACTAGATCAGAAAGGAAGTGGTGTTTTGAACTGAGCCTTGGAAAACTAGGAATATTTTAACTGGAAGGATGGACTGAGGGAAGGTATGCAAAAGCAGGAGTGTGAGAGAGTCTGTGTCCACATAAGCCCTCCCAATGGCAACCTAGCATGGCTGCTTTATTTCACAAGATTTCAGTATCATTCACTCAGGGAGGGGAAAATCTAACTTCTTCTCTGATTGTTAAAATTAAAGATGTTTTGTCTGCTGATTTATTCAAACTTCTTTGAGTTCCAGTTTTCTTGCATCCGAACTAAGGAGCATAATCCACATTGTATAAGGATGTCTGCGCATTAACTGAGGTGGGATGCTCGCTAGTGTCCTGCACCCATGAGGCTCCCTGTGAGCTGTCACAGTAGCAGTTCCAGCAGCCACAGCTGCAGATTGCCCCCAACGTTAGATCTGCATCCAGAAATTAACGGCGGGGATGCCTGAACATAATCAAAGCAACTATTTTTTTCTTTAAATTCAGCTCAGGTGTACGTTTCTATCTATCTATCTATCTATTTATTTATTTATTTATTTATTTATTTATTTTTTATTATTATTATTTTTATTTATTTTGCCCTCTTAGATTTCCTCTGAAGGTAAGGGACAGTGTCACATGTTAGTTTTGTGCTCTCAGAACCTTGCATGCACGTTCTGACTTAGATCAACCCACACACATCTTAAAGATTAAACATGTCTCTGTAACTCCAGTAACACATAGAAATGACTTCATCTGATAATTGGTGTATTCATTCATGGTGTTGCACTTCAGAGAACTCACAGTGAAAGGCTTTTGGTTACAAATATTTATGGCATAGGTTATAAAATCACATAAAGGCTTGGCTAGAATGTTAAAGTATGAAAAATACCACCTCGAAATGGCAGAAATTGGATTGCCAAGGCATCCTCTTATTCATTGTTTAGAACGAAATAGCACTTTCATTATTAAATGCTTGCAAATATAATAAGCTATAGGTCAATTGTTTCATATGCACTGAAATATATAAACTCAAATGGATTATTTTAAAAACTATTACTCTCTGTCAATCAAAAAAGTATTTTGATTTCAGCCTCAAAATTGGAAAATGTAAATCGAGTCAGGAATTTAAATTTAAAAAACTTGAATAGGGAACCATAATTTAAAATTTGCCTTTCTTATTTAAAAAAGACTCCTTTGGTTAAATAAAATTTAACTGAAATTCATTTATATTTTCTCAAAGAATGACAAATAAGAAGGGGGAGAATATCCTCCTCCTCTTGGAGTAATTTGATGTCATTTGAGAATGACATAACAAACATTCACACAGCAGTAAAAGAAAAAAAAAGTAATAGTTAAGCATCTAAAATTACTATGGTCCCCATAGGTGAGAACAATAATGCTTACTGTGAGTAAGGCATCTTTACTAAACGTGGTGATTTTCTCCATTTTATTTCAATCTTTAACTTCCCGAGACTAGAGAGACAGGTTGTCCGGGAGGCTCTGGCCGAAGGACAGGAGATTGCAAAACCAGACACTGGGTGAGTCATGAGAAATGAAGGCTAAAGCTTATCATGCTTTCTCTAAACTATCCTTTTATTATGAAAACAGAGAAGGGAAATCTTAAAATTGAAGAGCCTTAATCACAAACGAATGGCGTATATAAGATTTAGTTTTCAAAACAAGATCGCTTTGTGTAACTGTAAAGCCCACTGAGACACACACACTGATATTTCTGTGGGTTGATATGATAGCAAACCCTAGTATGCTTAGTAGTACAATTTCTTCCTTTTTAAGAATTATCTTACAATAAAAGGTGAAAACAGAGTTGTTCCTCCCCCCATTGTTGAAGCTCCACTGAATTACTTTGAAAGGATTACAGAATACTGGTAATATTAATTAAGCTATCAACAGCTATCATCCATGTAGTATTTTAAGGTGTTTCTTTCTATTTTGTCTCATTTAGTCTCAGAAACCCTGTAGGGTAGTTGGGGTAGGTGTTGTTTCTAACGTGCAGGTGAGGACCCAGGAATCTGGAGAGATTCCTGCTAAGTGGCTCATTCAGGTCACCTGCTGCAGCGGCCCTGGAGCTCAGGGCTGTGCCCCTGGACCTGTCCTCTCCTCAGCCTCCAGTGAGCTTCCGTGTGAAGCACAACCACTCTTTCCCATCTGTACAGCACAGCCTTTTAAGGTCTGTGGAAAATATCTGAAGTACATGGATTATACTTGGGAATTCCTTTTCTTTTCCAGCGACTAAGTAATTTTCCTGTCTCACAAAGCTTATTAAGCTTTCAGGCTACCTCAAGAATGGTTGTCAAAGTTGTTCTCGAGTGGAAAACTTATGGAGAGGTATTCTAAGAAAATCAAATTAAGTTTATGTCTTCCGTCTGTTATCATTCAAGCATCAAATACTAAGAGTAATATAAACCCCCATATTGAAACCACGAAAGCAGATGCTCTAAATCGGCTTTGTCTGATACAGTAGCCACTAACCATATGTGACTATTAAAATTTGAATTAATTTTAATACGTTAAATATATAAAAATGGCACTTCCTCCATCAGATTAATCACATTTCAAGAGCTCAAGAGCCATAAGGGGCTAATGACTATTGTATTGAACACTATAGTTATAAAACATTTCTATGACTGCAAAAAATTCTATTGGATGTTGGCCTAAATTCTAGCTGTTATCAGTGTTAGCCTGTATACTTCTCAACTCTAACTCTATGGAGCTCTCCTTTGGGGTCAGTGATATGGGGGGTGTGTGTGTGTGTGTGTGTGTGTGTGTGTGTAAAATGAATCATGATTCTATTCTTTCCAATAATGCTAGGAATACCAGCAAGTTGCAAATAATCACAAGCTACTTATGCTACTTCTCTTGATGTGGGAAGAGACCCAAATGTCTATGTTAATATCAGTCAACTCAAGACCATTTCAATGATACACTGTTGTATTAACAACCCTGTGTGATAAAAAGAGGGCTGAACAGAGCATCTCCAGTTCCTGGGGGTTTGTGGACACAGGGAGATCAAATGAGAGGGATTAGCCTGTGGAGATGGGGTACCTGGGACAGGGACAAGGAGAAGAGATCCATCCCAGGAGAGAGGCCCATTAGAAAAAGCCGGAAGGATGCAGGAAGCATCAGGGAATATGTTCCATCCACCCCACTGGGAAATCTGTTTTAAAGAACCAGATGGTTCGTTGCCTTGGCTGGGGAAGTGCAAATAGGGGAGAAGATGAAAAACTCAGGAGAAAGGACTGAATATTGTTCTTACTGAACTGACTGCCGCAGATGGCCAGGCATTGCTGAAATTTTAAAGTAGGTTCATCTGAAAAGGCAATTTGGGGAGAATATCCAGGCCAGAATCCTCCATCTGCCACTTCCCACCTCTCTAGCTTTTGTCATGTTTAACTTCTATGAGCCTTGATTTCAGATTGTATTTGTTCTACTGAAGGCTGCCCATGGAAAGGGCATTATGTTTATGGAAGGTGACAAAAAACCTCACAGAATAGATAATTATCACATAACTTCATAGATGCGATGACAGACACATGCACAGAGAAAGACATGGTGGAGGAGTGAGGTCTGAGCTGAATAGTTAAGGATGAAGAGCACTTGAGGGAGGGATGGGGAGTTCATGGAGGGAAGGGAGCATGAACAAAAGAGTGGAAGAAATCACAAACACATGAAAAACACATATAAAAAACAGGACCTTTCCCAGTGTAAAAGGAGAGAGACTTTTATAAAAGAGGAAAATACTTTCTGCCTGAACATATAAAGAGTTAAATTGAGTAGAGAAATATCATTCTTGAGGAGGAGAGCACAAAAGGAGTGGCTGGAAATACTGAATACTTTCTGACCCAGTAAAACTCCCCCCTCCCCCACATGATGCCTCTGCCTTTACGGTTTATCTGCATATGCACAAGACAATGTAGCAGCTGTGCTCATAGAAATCCCCCCTCCTTGCTAGTCAAACAGGTTGCACCAGTGAACCCCTGATAACAGATATACCAGGCTGACAAGGCTTCCAGTTCTCAGCTGCAAATGGCACTCCCCCCACATCGGGCTTCTCAGTGCCCTGCCTGCAGTCACTGTCACCAGCACTAGGAGTCCTCTCTCTCATGGCTCTCAGTATTAATGCTGTACAGTGTTTGACCCCTCTCTGCATGGCCAGTTCAAATTATTGAGAGAGAAGCTTCCTTTGGATTCCCTTAGTTTGAAATACTACCCAGAACCTACAGACTCATTAGTCACCTCCTTCTGATTCCAGATGTCTCATGAGGCTCCAGTTTTTGGTGTCTAGACATCTATTATCTGGAACCCAGAGGCTCTGGGTGATGTTCAGAGAATAGCAACTCACTATGTGACCCCCAGAGAGACTAGCACGTGAGCCATGGGCCCGTTCCCCTGAGGAATTGTACTTTCTGGAAGCAAGTGTTGAGATGAAGTAGTCTCAAGGAGATTTGCCCCATCCCTGTGATCTCCATTTAATTTTTTTATTAACAACAACAAAAAGGAAAAACACTAACTGATTTCTGATACTATTTGCTATTGTTTTTTCTTTTTTTATCCTCATCTGAGCACATTTTTTCATTGCTTTTTAGAGAGAGAGGAAGGAAGAGAAGAGAGAGAAACATTGATGTGAGAGGGAAAAATCGATAGGTTGGCTCCCAAATGTACCCCAATTGGAGATCGAATCTGCAACCTCGGCATGTGCCCTGACTGGGAATCAAATCTGTGACCATTTTGTCCACTGGACCATGCTGGCCAGGGCACTAGTGTTTATTGTTGATATCTGAATGACAATCCTTCATTTAAGGCTCCCAGAGACTATTAACAAGTTAGTGAATTAAATGGAAGACTCGCATATTCTCTCAGGATTGTTGGTGGACAGGAAGTTGTAGATAGAGAAGAGATTTTTATTTGTCATCACAACTCTCTCTACTGTCCCCACCACCACTGCCACCCAGAAGCAGTAGGGACAGATGAGCATCTCATTCACATTCCAGCAGAAAACTTGGGTCTATTGGTGGGTAATGTCAGCAAACTTTGGCCTGCAGGTCAAATCCAGCCCCTCACTTGTTTTTGTAAGTAACGTTTTATTCAATGCGGCCATACTCACCTATTTACATATTGTCTATGGTTGCTTTCATGCACATAAAACTAAACCATTGCAACAGAGACCATACAGTCGACAAAGCCTGACATATTCATTATCCTGTCCTTTCAAAAGAAGCTTTGACTGCATCCAAGGTAAAACACAGACTTGCATAAGGAACAGTTTGCTCAATATTCATCATGTTTTCATTCATTGGAAAATACGTGTGAAGCACTGCCAGGGTTCTAGGTTCTGAGGACACAACAGGGAACAGGACCAATAGAGTCCTTTGCTTCCAAAAGCTTACAATTTTCTTAGGCTTTATTACAATGGTCCCTACTCAACTCTTTTCTTCTATTTATGCTTGGAGGGTACACACAAGTATTATAATACAGTAATAGGCATAAAATAAAATTACCAAATAAAACACAGGATGCCCTGTTAAAGTTTATAATTACGTACTAAGTTTTTTCTTTTTTATGTTTAAATAGCAACCATGAATGAAGCCAAATGCTGCAATATTATTCTCTCTCTAAATGGTGCATCAAGATAGGGCCAAAGAGAACTATTCAATGGATTTAGAGTGCTTTAATCCTATTATTAGGCAACATAAGGTAGTGATTGATAGAGGTGCTGGACTTTAAGCATCAGGACAAAGCCATCTCTGGTGTGAAATGTGTGTGTCAAGATGTCTAAAAATGCTAAAAACAATTCATTTTTAAAAATAATAATAATAAGGAGAAATATACAAAAGGAAAAGAGAAAGCTCCTCTTTCTTTCTGGTGGAAGGGAGTAAAGGAGAATCTGTACTTAGGACACAGGAGGAAAAACTGGGTTGAGTAATTCATGAGTGTAGAGAAGTGTGATGAGTGCTCTGGGTACAAGTTCATACCTCCTACTAAATATGCCTGGCTTAGCAAATCCAGGCTTAGTCTTGTGGTAACAAGAAAAGGGCGGGAGAAAATCAGATGGTGGCTGAACTCATCTGTGTAAAACCTAGCCCCAGAGTGTCACGTGGGCAGAATGAAAGCTGTTCTAGCCGCATAAAAGTGAGTCCTGCACAGCCCGTCCCCAGAGACAGAGGCATGCACAGGAGGCATGGCGTTTCCCGTCTAAAACAGATGAAAGCACTAAGCCTTCTCATCCACTGGTATTTCTGTTTACAAGCAGCAGCAGATATTTAGCTCATGGAGAGATAATGGATAAAACCAAACACAGAGACAGAGTTCATTATGGGTGTTTTAAAATCAAGCCTGGACTCTATTAGCTAAATCTTAAGCAATCACTCAATTTAAAACATAAGTAAGAAATGGCTTGTTTTCAGGTTACCCCTGAGGCACTTTCACTGGGTCTTCAGTTTGTCACAGTAGCATTTCCCATGAAGGATTTTCCGATTTGTCACACATGTTCCCATTCATTGGTCCAGTGCCCTGGCAGAATCAAAGATTCTAAACTTGTCCGGAAAAAGGTTTCATAATTCATCATGCATACCACTCTGCTTGGTGCCAAGAGCAGTGGCCTGATCCAAGTGCAAGCTCTTGGACATTCACGGTTGACTAAAGGGACCAGATTTGTGATAAACTGATGTAGGACAAAGGGAAAGAGCCTGATAGCACAGGCCTGTGCTGAGATGGAGGAGGGAGTAAGAGAGAAGGAATAAAGATTTAGGCGTGTGGAGGGATCCTCTTGACATCATCCCATGGGACAAATGTGTGAGTGCACTGCCTGAGGAGCGTTGCTCCTTGCAACAAGGAGGTAGGGGTGTGCGTGTGCTAGAAGAATGGCAAGAAGCTTGTTAGGATAAGAAGGGGAGGACAGGAAAAAGGGGAAAAAGAGAACCTGGTGAGAGAGCAAATGTTCCAGTACAAATCATTTTCATAAACATGGAGTCTGCCAGCCAGTCCAGGACATCCATGTTGAGGGCCATCCTCAATATAGGGCATTTGTTAACCTTGGCTTTGACAAGGCTGGAGGAAGAGGAAGGGAGATAATGGGGATGATGCATGGGCCCCCCCATCTTGCCAATATTCTCTGAAAGTGCCAATTTGTCTACAGAGGTAAAATATTCTGAAATGTTTCCCATTTTCACTGTGTTCATAATGATTTCAGCAGTGAGCCATCTGAATTCAAAATTTAAATTTACTTTGTTTGAAATCTTTCACCTTAGAAAGATGGAGCAGAATCATAAGAAAGGAATATGTTTAACTATTGTTAAATCTAAGTATTCAGCCTTCTCCTGCTGAATATTCAAATTGGAGATCCACAGAGGACAAAGAGAAAAATAAATGCTTTTCTGATTAGAAAATGCAAATTAATGTCTGCATTCTGCCTAAATCCTCCAACATATTCTTTCAGATGTTTTCTTTCATTACCATCTAACTAGAAAACTTATGTAATTTCTTTTGGTAGGTAGGTGAGTGGGAGTCTCTTTGTAAATTTTCTTATTTTAAAATATGTACTGATAATTGCAGAAATGCAAATTAAAGATAGAAAATAATAATTAAACTCAAAATCATTGAGAATTTCCCATGTTGGTTAGTTGTGAAAAAAACAGAAACTGCAAATAGTATTGATGGCTTTATTAATTGATATCACAATTTGAAAGGATATCTATCTACATTTTATCTACACTTTAAATCCTTTTGTCCCATTAATTTTACATCATCAGATGTACTTTACAGAGATAGTATCCCAACTGAACAAACATGAACAAGAAGCTACTACTGAATATTGAATCGGTGCAAAGAACGGAAAATAATTTTAAATGGCCACCATGAGAGAACTAACACTCTTTTAACAAAACTCCTGAACAGCATTTAAAGGAATAAGCTACATTTACATG
This sequence comes from Glossophaga mutica, assembly GCA_039655065.1. Classification (NCBI taxonomy): domain Eukaryota; kingdom Metazoa; phylum Chordata; class Mammalia; order Chiroptera; family Phyllostomidae; genus Glossophaga; species Glossophaga mutica. The sequence continues at coordinate 86,583,874 of CM077304.1, forward strand.
GCTTGGCATATATCATATGTTCTTTCAATACATTAAATGAGGGGGAGAAAGAGTCACAGAATAGCATTATGATATGATGATTCTATTCTTTTTTTAAACAAATCAGTGGATAGATTTCATGAATATTTTGTAGGACTGTTATGCAAAAGAAACATCTTACAAGGATTCACAATGAAGTGTAAGCAATGGCTACTTCTGAAAAGCAGCAGGTTGAGTTTGGCAGAAATGGGGAACTTTTCATTTCCCTTCCAACTGCACTGTATTTTTTCCTTTGCTTTTACAGGCCTGTATTCTTTCATTAAAAAAAAAAGAAGAAGAAGAGAAAAGACAATGTATTTTCTCAGATATTTTAGCTCACTTTTTTTCAGGAAAGCCCTTGGTTTAGCAGATTCTTCCATGTGTCATTCCTATCTGAAAAGTATAAGGGTTACCATTCAGTACCGATTCTGCCACTTTCTTTCAACGATCTTTACTCTGGGCTCCCAAAAGCCCTTGGAATCCACAGCATCCTCTCAAGTCAGCTCTTCCATACTATTTCTTTAGTTCACCGTAGATCCTTCTACCAACATCACGCACAAGCTTCTAGGGATTCTCATAGGTAAAGCAGGGTGCAATTCCAGTTCTCACTTCCAAAATCTCAGCATGGCAAAACTCTGCAAATTTGACCTCCAATAATAAAGGTTGATGATCAATCATTATATAAGAAATATTGTTGAATCTAGAAGCTAGAAGTATAGCATTATCCAGTTGGGTGATTTGCAACCTTCACTGCACAATAAAATCACCTGACGAGTTTAGAGAGCGTTGAGATGCTCCTGTTGTCCCCAGACCAGCTGAAACCAACTTTATTTTGAATGCATAGCAACCATTGGGAACCTTGTCTAATTCCTTATCAGAATGATCAGGACACTGGCAGAGAAGATGAATGATTTGCCAAAGGTCCTTCATGTGCAAGTTGGAAGATGTGTTATTAACAAGAGTTTAATTGGATGTCGGGGCAGCATGGTAATGAAAAACTCATGGAGTGGAATTAACCATAAATTTATTTTTAAAATTAAGCTATCAGAAGGCATTTTTATTTCAAGATATATGTTGCTTGAAAAGTTCCATTATTGATAACATTTGTCCAATATTGGGAAAATAGATTTCATGCTGCCTTGATAGTAAGTAAATAATTTCTTGGAACATTGTGTCTAGGAGAGCTTAATTGCCTTAATTGCTTGTATCATAACTCTTCAGCCCATCAAAAGCATTGATAGAAAGGCTTAACAGCAGATTTAAATGTCTTAATAAAAAAATAATATAACAGCCTGTGTTATCTCTTGCGATAGCTCGGCATAAATTAGGAAAGAAGAGTAATTTGAAAAATTCCCTGTGGATCAAATTCCCATGGGGATTAACACACAAGTCCTACATTTTAAATTGTTCTTCAAATAAATCCCAATGTATGCTTAATTATTATGAATATTTCAAAGAAGCCATTTTGCTCTGAGAATTATATTTGTACCTCAACCTTATAATCAATGAAGTGTTTGAATGCACCTCAAATTCTTGTACAAAAGCTGAAGGCATCCCTCCCAGCCATATAAACACCATGGTTGCTCATTTTAGATATCATAGTTCTTTGACTTTTCCCCACGTGAGTTTGGGACTTAGAAACTGCTATAAACTCTTTTCAGAAAAAAAAAAAAATCTACAATTTCCCATGTAGTAACCTCAGCTTCAAAATCTCCAGTGCCTCTACCAGGAAGCCTGTGCCATAAGCAGACTCCCAGTTGACTAATGAGAGAATTGTAGAATAAATTCTAACCCTTTGGCTTATCTTCCATCAAATATGTCTTAATCTAATCATGGTTAGAGCTGGGACAAAAGGTAATAATAACACAAAAAAGGATGAAACTCTCTGGTAGAATTATAACACAGGATTACAACACACTTAGAATTTTAACACACTTAAAGAGGATATGTCTTTGATCTGCCACTTTTTTTTTCAGAGAAAACATCAATTCTTTTTTTAATATATATTATTGATTACGCTATTACAGTTGTCCCATTTCTCCCCCATCATTCCCCTCCACCCTGCACACACCCTCCCACCACATTCCCCTCCTATAGTTCATGTCCATGTGTCATAAGTTCTTTAGCTTCTACATTTCCCACACTATTTTTGCCCTCCCCCATCTATTTTCTACCTACCACCATCTATGCTACTTATTCTCTGTACCTTTTCCCCCTCTCTCCTCCTCCCACTCCCCTGTTGCTAACCCTCCACGTGATCTCTGTTTCTGTGTTTCTGTTCCTGTTCTAGTTGTTTGCTTAGTTTGCTTTTGTTTTAGCTGTGGTTGTTAATATCTGTGAGTTTGCTGTCTTTTGACTGTCATATTTTTTATCTTCTTTTTCTTATATAAGTCTCTTTAACATTTCATATAATAAGGGCTTGGTGATGATGAACTCCTTCAACTTGACCTTATCTGAGAAGCACTTTATCTTCCCTGCCATTCTAAATGAAAGCTTTGCTGGCTAGAGCAATCTTGGATGTAGGTCCTTGCCTTTCATGACTTGGAATACTTCTTCTAGCCCCTTCTTGCCTGGAAGGTCTCTTTTGAGAAATCAGCTGACAGTCTGATGGGAACTCCTTTGTAAGTGACTGTCCCCTTATCCCTTGCTGCTCCTAGAATACTCTCCTTCATTTTTATCTTGGCTAATGTAATTATGATGTGCCTTGGTGTGTTCCTCCTTGGGTCCAACTTCTTTGGGACTCTTTGAGCTTCCTGGACTTCCTGGTAGTCTATTTTCTTTGCCAGATCGGGGAAGTTCTCCTTTATTATTTGTTGAAATAAGTTTTCCACTTGTTGCTCTTCTTCTTCCCCTTCTGGTATCCCTATAATTTGGATGTTGGGATGTTTCAAGATGTCCTGGAGGTTCCTACACCTCTCCTCGTTTTTTTGAATTTTTGTTTCTTCCTTCTTTTCTGTTTGGTTGTTTCTTTCTTCCTTCTGGTCCACTCCATTGATTTGAGTCCCAGTTTTCCTCCCATCTCTATTGGTTCCCTGTGCGTTTTCCTTCATTTCACGTATTGTAGTCTGCATTTTTTCATCTAATTTGTGAGCAAAATCAACCAATTCTGTGAGCATCCTGATCACCAGGGCTTTGAACTGTGCATCTGATAGGTTGGCTAAGAGTTGCTTAGATGAATTGGCTCTGGGGCTTTGATTTCTTCTCCCGTTTGAGCCATTTTTGGGTTTTTTTTTTTTTGGTCTGGTCGCAGCTGTTACATAGTGAGGGGTGGAGCCTTAGGTGTTCCCCAGGGTGGGGCAGCCCAGTTGCTGGGTAGTGACACTGTATGTGGAGGCAGGGTCTGAGAGGGAACAATGGTGCTCGCTCTCCTCTCTCTCAGATTCCAGTCCCTTCAGCCACTTCCACTTCACCTAGATTATCTGCGTGTGAATGTGGGACCACCTGGTCAGCCACCCACCTTGCGCAGCCTCACTGGGTATGCACTGTTGCCACCCCGTGCCCAGGTCTGCAGGGTGCCACCTGAATGCCTGGGATCTGCCAGCTGCCACCTGCACACTTGGGTCTGCCAACCTCCATTTTTTCCTGCCAAAAGTCCGCCCCTCTTGCGGGTTTGGATGAATGGTTGTTGGACTTCCATACAGTTCAATTTTCTATCAGTTCTGATTGTTTTCTTATTTCTAAATCTTTGCTGTCCTTACTTTTGGTTGTACGAGGAGGCACAGTGTGTCCATCGACGCCTCCGTCTTGGCCAAAAGTCCAAAAAACATCAATTCTAATAAACATCCTAAAATTCTCCACAAACGATATAAATAAATCTAGACTCCAACTTCAAGCAATAACTACTTAAAGTTTTCCCCTCTTTGAAAGGGACAATTTAGTCACTGGCTTTGTAGAACCCATTATCTTACTGTTATTTTGTTTTAAAAAGTCATTGTTTTTATTTATCTTTGTTTATTTTTGTTTATTGCTTTCCCACATGAGGAAATAGTTACTTTAAAAATGAGCCTCATGCTAAGCAAAATAAGCCAGGCAGTGAAAGACAAATATCATATGATCTCACCTTGAACAAGAACCTAATCAACAAAACAAACAAACAAGCATAATATAACCAAAGACACTGAAACTGAGAACAGGCTGACAGTCACCAGAGGGGAGAGGGGAGGGAATTTCAGGGGAAAAGGGGAAGGGTTTACAGGAACAAGTATAAAGGACACATGGACAAAATCTATGGGGGGGTGGAAATGGGAGGGAGGTGAGGAGGGCTGGGGTGGTGTGCTGGGGTGGGAGTAAAAGACAGAAAACTGTACAAGATCAACAATTAAAATAAAATAAAATAAAATAATACAATTAACAAGTAAAAATAAAAATAAAAATGAGCCTCTATTGATAGCTTGGGCAGCTTTATTAAATCTTTCCAAGCATTAAATTCTCCACCTTTTATTTTCCTTTCAATAACATGATAAATTCTATGGTCTTTCTTCGCTTGAGCTAGACAATGTGGCATTTATTTATTCAAAAACACTTCCAAAGAACCACCTAAAATTTTTCTAAAATCCTTAATATTATCCTAATCCATCATGTTGCTTGCTATTTGCATAGTCATTTCATTGGATAGTTTATGATAAATGGAAGTGAAAGGATTTTCTTACACTGCTATTTTTCACAAGACTCACTTTCTTATTAGAACATGAGAGGTGGTTTCCTCCCAAGATTTCCTTCAGTTGGTTGCAACTTTCTGAAGCAACGTGGGGCTGCCCTGGGAGCCTGCTGATCTCATGTACTAACTAATCTCTGCCCTGTTTCACTTGGCTCTACTCCAATGATGACTCCCTGAAATCATTTTCTAAGGGGAAAAAAATGATCCTGAGATGTTCCATTTATGTCTATGAAGCTCAGAGCACAGGGCTCCAGATGCTGCCATACCCAAAGCTTCTAGCAGTCAATGAATTTGTAGTTCTTTCATCATTAATTCAAGTACCTTATGACTTTAATTTGGTTGGTCCAAACTTCCCAGAGTACATTCATCAACAGCTACAGAACACCTGCTTATGGGCTGAATCATGTCCCTCTAATATTTCTATGTTGAAGTCCTATTTTCTAGTATCTCAGAATGTGATTGTATTTAGAGATAAGATATGTAAAGGTATTTAAGATAAAATGAGATCATATGGATGGGCCCTAATCCTTTATAACTGGTGTCTGTATAAGAAGAGGAGATTAAGACACAGATGTGCACAGAAGGAAAACCAAGGGAAGACACAGAGAGAAGACAGCCACCCACAAGCTGAAAAGAGAGGCCTCAGAACAAACATTGCCATCACCATGATCCCAGACTTCTGGACTCCAGAACTCTGAGAAGTTAGATGTTGGTTGATTAAGCCTCTCAGTCCATGATGTTTGTAATAGCAGTTCTAACAAATTAGTACAACTATTTTTTCTCTAATTTAACTTGTAACACCTATTAAAGGCCAAGGGAAAGTATGGCAAGAAGTAAGGCTGGAGTAAAACGCTAGATTTTCTGTGGAAGTCAAGATCTTGTATAGTCTTGAAAATATGGAAAAGTATTAGAATTTCATTCTAAATGAGATGAAAGGGAATTATGGAATTGCATCGTAAGGACAAATACTTTGAGAAGGTAATATTTGGGCAGCTTTCATACAGAGGTAGTGGTATAAGTCAGACACACAGTGGATTAAAAACTAAATGAGTAGAAAGAACATGGACCCTAGGAATGTAGGTGATAAAACTACCAATGTATCCCTCTAATGACAACCCAAGAATTGCTAGCCGGTATGGGAAATTAAACGCAAGTTTAATGTTTTGATTAAATACAATTGTTTTTCTTCTTCAGTGGAAAAGAAACAGCAGTGTCCTGACAAATGATTTATACCTATTAACCAAAATATGTATGTTCTTTTCTCTTGTAAAGTTGACTATGTATAAAACAAATTATAATTCCTTCACATCTTACATTTAGGATAATTGAAAAGCATGTTTCCTGGAGACTAGTATTTACGGACTTGTACCATTTTGTTATAAAGACATAGAAAATTAGAAAACAGTAGGTCAGTTTTTCTTCTTTTTTGCCATCAGGCATTAGGTATCATTAGCCTTATATTCTTAGTCATTGATATTTCTTTCATAAGTGAAAGCTAAAAATCATATTTGTGCTGTATTATGATTTTTCCTTCTCACATCAAAATTCTCCAATAACATGTTAAACTTTAAGTAAATCATAATAATCACTGGAGATGATCATCTGCTTGCCAGGGCAATCTTGGAAGTTATGTAGTTAATATAACTACATATTATAAATAGGAACTTCTGTTTGAGCTCACCTAAGTGAGAGTGGTCATAATACAATTGGGATTTCTCTTGAAAATTTCAAGTGGTAGCCAGAATCAAGTCTTTAAGCTTCCCTGTGATGTTGTCAGAGTTAATTAAATGTTCGCCATTGTTTTGCTATTTTGGTGATTTGTTATGGTTTAGACTTTTCGTTAAAATTCAGTGAGGAAAAGTACACAGAATACTTAGCACAATGTCTAGCGGAGATTCAAAATATATATAATGAATGAGTTATTGAATGAGTAAGCTAATGTATCATAGTTAGGGCAAAAATGCAACTGGTTATCAAGGAGACTAGAACCATGTTTTAGAAAGTTTTCAGGAACTCAGACCATATCTTTTATCCACCTTAATTTCTGTTTCATTGTTCTCTTTCACTAGTTGGCTTTCTCTGCTGCTCTATTCTCTTGGATGTTCAGGTGTTCCCAAGTTTAAATGTTTTAACATGTAACTATATTTTTATTCATTTACCCCTCAGAGACTATCTTGTATTCCCAATTCCACATTTCTAGGATGGTCTGAGTTGTTCGGCTTAAGCCAAATGTTCACCTAAGATCCAACAGGCTTTCACCAGGAAGACGGATTTTCACATGCAAAGGGTGGTTCTGAGTAAATTCTCTAGCTAAATGCAAGGACGGTTCATTTCCAGAAAAAAGGAACTGTTGTAAGTTGGGCACATAACCAAAGATGTCTTCTGATGACTGATGGAAGTGATGGGAGTGAAATTTTACTGAAAGATGAATAAATGAAAGTACATCAGTTTAAGATACAAAGGAAAGATGAGAAAATTATGAATTGGAATCAAATTGGAAAAGAGGATTGAAGTTAACATCACAAAGGAATCATTCATAATTCAGTGGTCATGGTCCCAATGGACTTTAAGTTTTGTGAAATATTTGTTTTAAATTTATAGTATTTTGAATATCTTATATTTATCTCATTAAAATATATGTGATTTGTTTTCAAGAAATTTACACATATAGTATATATTTATATGAGGATTAGGAAACATGTAAGTTTAATTTATAGATATTTTCATATTTTAAGTATATTTTATTGATTATGCTATTACAGTTGTCCTGTTTTTTTCTGCCCTTTATCCCCCTCTTCCCTGAACATGCCCTCACTCCAGGATTCCCCCCTCCTTAGTTCATGCTCATGGGGCCTACATATAAGTTCTTTGGCTTCTCCATTTCCTATACTATTCTTAACCTCCTCCTGTTTATTTTGTGTCTACCAATTATGCTTCTTATTCCCTGTACCTATATTCCCCATTCTCCTCTTTCCCCTCCCCACTGATAACCCTCCAAATGGTCTCCATTTCTATGATTCTGTTCCTGTTCTAGTTGTTTGCTTAGTTCATTTTTGTTTTGGGTTTTTTTTTTTAAGTTTAGTTGTTGATAGTTGTGAGTTTGTTGTCATTTTACTATTCGTACTTTTTTATCTTCTTCTTTTTCTTAGGTTTCATATAATATTTCATATAATTAGGAATTGGTGATGATGGACTCCTTTAACTTGACCTTATCTGGGAAGCATTTTGTCTGCACCTCCATTCTAAATGACAGCTTTGCTGGATAGAGTAATCTTGGATGTAGGTCCTTGCCTTTCATGACTTCGAATACTTCTTTCCAGCCCCTTCTTTCCTGCAAGATTTCTTTTGAGAAATCAGCTGACAGTCTGATGGGAACTCCTTTGTAGGTAACTCTCTCCTTTTCTCTTGTTGCTTTTAATATTTTCTCTTTATCTTTAATCTTGGGCAATGCACTTATGATGTGCCTTGGTGTGTGCTTCCTTGGGTCCAATTTCTTTGGAATTCTCTAAGCTCCCTGGACTTTCTGGAAGCCCATTTTCTTTGCCAGATTAAGGAAGTCCTCACTCCTCATTGTTTTCAAATAAGTTTTCAATTTCTTGCTCTTCCTCTTCTCCTTCTAGCACCCTTATTATCTGGATGTTGGAACATTTAAAGGTGTCCCAGAGGTTCCAAAGCCTCTTCTCATTTTTCTGAATTCTTGTTTCTTCATTCTGTTCTGGTTGAATGTTTATTTCTTCCGTCTGCTCCAAATCATTGATTTGTGTCCTGATTTACTTCCCTGTTGTTTCCCTATTTATTTTGCTTTATTTCACTTTGCATAGCCTTTACTTTTTCCTCTATTTTGCAACCACATTCAACCATTTCTGTGAGCATACTGATTACTAGTGTTTTGAATCCTGCATCTGATATAACCTATCTCCTCATTGCTTAGTTCTTTTTCTGGAGTTTTTATCTGGTCTTTCATTTAGGCCATACTTCTTTGTCTCAGCACACCTGTTATATTGTAAGGGACAGAGCCTTGGGTATTTACCAGAGCAGGGCAACCCACATCCCTGTGTTGTGGTGCTATCTGTGGGGGAGGTGTCAGAGGGAACAATGCCTTGTACTCAATTGCTCTGCTCTTGTCCCACTTCCTGTCACTTACCTCACTTCCGACAAGTGGATTGTGCCCTTTCAGGTGCTGATTCCCAGGTATGTGAGTTGTGTACATTCTAGTATCCAGTGGGCTACTTCAACGAACTCTCCTGTGAGATTGAGAATTTCTCCCACACCCACAACCCCCAGAGATTTTACAGCCAGAGGTTTTGAGGCTTTATTTTCCAGAGCTGGATCCCTGGGTTGTGTGTTCTGTCTCACTCCCCATTTGTTCCTCCCAGCTTATCCACACATGAATGTGTGACCTCTGGGTCCTCCAGACGCCACCTTGTTGTATATCCTCTCTGTTCCTCCTACCAGCCTGGATGAATATTTGTTCTTTAACTCCTTGGTTGTTGGACTTCCATGCAGTTTGATTTTCTAGAAGTTTGGATTGTTTTTTTTTTTTTTTTGCTTTTAAATTGGTTGTTATTCTTCTTTTGGTTGTGTGGGGAAGCACAGTTTCATAATAAATTCCTCTTGATGTTTCCTCTCTCTATTTCTCTTTCTTCTCACACCAGTTTAATAAGTGTTTCTGTCACTTTCTACTAAGAGTTCTAATTCAGGAAAAGAGTAGTCAACCTTTTATCCGCCCCCCCCCGCCAGTGACTTGTATCTTTGTCTGAACACATAGATTATTAGAGATAGTGAACATTTGTTACCAAAAATCTCAGCTGTGCAGTCCACAAGATTCAGTATACCTCTTTTCTTAGTGTTTAGTGAACAACTAAAATATATTTTAAATCATTGGCTAGAATGATTTAAAATTTTATTTATTAATGGAAAGTAAATTCTATTATGAAATCTTGAGGCCAGAAATGGTTAAATGATTGTGATGTTAATGGCATTTTTATTTTTTCACATTTTTGTTACTTCTTGTACATTTATAAATCAAGGAAAACAAAAGAATCCACTTCAGAACACATTTTTTACATTCTTTCATCATTGAATGGAGAGTAGCTTATATTGTTTTACAAATCAATTAAAGTTGGGTTTCTGCTGAAGCAGCTGAGAATTCAAAATGCTCTAGGCTACATGATGAAGTTTGGAAAGAATTCAACCTGCTGATTTTTATCCTCTCTTTTGGACAAGATGGCCATGGCTAATTTAGGCCTCTGGCTACGAAACACAGAACTGTCTATCTGCATTATTAATGGACGTTTGATAGGGTGAGCTAACAGTGATTTTGGTTTCATTGGGAAAAAAGGCCAAAGAAAATTTCTTGAGATGGAAAAAGTCAAGTGGACAGGCATATGATGATAAGAATAACTAACATTTACAGATTGCTTAAGATATGGTAGGCGTCGTGTTGGGTAATTTATTAGTTAATACATTTAACTTATGACATGAATACAATTACTATCCCACTTTAAATATTAGAAAACCAAAGTTTGAAGAAGTTAAGTAACTAGCCAAGGTCAAAGCACCTAAGAGTAGGGTACAACTGAAATTTCATCCTATTTAATATAATTTTAGAATCATTATACTCCTATAGATTATAAATTATCCTTTACCACATCTCTCATGTTGAGGATTAAATTCTTGGCAAAGCCAAAGTCATGGAAGTAATAGGCCTGAAATCTTATTTCTGTTCTAAAGCATTCTTTGATTTTTTTTTTTTTTTTTTTTAAATCAGGAGATGAAAGCGACACAGGGAAAATGATGTTGGATACGGATAGAATTAAAACCACTTTATAAAATTCATAAAACAAAAAAGTTAAAAAGGTTTTATGTTCATTTATTCCCTGATTAATACAATGCACAAACAGCATTTAGATATTACTTGCACTTCAGCTGTTTCAATTGTACTGAGACCCAAAGCTAGAAAATCTCATTCATGGGTAGGTAAAGGAGCAGCAGGAGAAGGTGATAGAAGGGTTATACTAAGACTGTAATTAATTCTCTGCAGGGAACACCAAAGCACTACTCCATAGAAAGGAAAGGCATTTCTGTCCTTCCTTATCCTTTTACTCCATAAGAGGGGAAGAGAGTTCTATGCAGATTATAAACCCAAATGGAAATTTACTTACATGTCCCACCATTCATGGCAAAATCCAACTATGACTTCTACCCATGGTGAAATCATATTATAATTTTGGGGGGAGATAGAAACAGCACATTTCTTCTTAATCTACATGCATAATTATTGCTATGGCTATATAAAGATATATTTAAAATATCCTAAACAAAAAATTGCATATTTTGCACTTTTTATTATTCTTAAATGAGATAGACATACATCTTACAGGTGAGAGCTCTGTAACCTCAATTGTCATACCTCGCTTAAAGTAAGTCATAATTTATTATTTTAATCTATTTTTATGAGAATAAAAACTTAACACATGAGTGTTCCAGGAATTTCAGGCCCATTTGTTTACTTTCCCAGTGATATTAATCCACGTCCCTCCCACAGGTTTCAAGACTTGCTCTTAGAGTGTAAACGAGAATAAAGGGGAACAGAAGCATTCTCCCAGGGGCACACTAACTATGGGACAAGGAAAACAAGGTCAAAGAGATTTCCATGGGAAAAAGTGGATGGCTTTGGCTTTAGCAGTTAAAACCAAAATCCTGAACCACTGATTTTTTTTAACCCTACCACAGAGGTTTTCGTCAAGGTATTCTGGACTTAAATCGAAGTAAACAGCAATCAACCCAAGCCGCCTTCTATGGCATATTTTTTTCTAGGATAATGTATAGATTCAGAATTTTAAAAACATAATTAAAATGTACTGCATGAAGTATTTTGAAGTATTTGTATAATCCAAATATGAAGAGAATTTGAATGCACTTATTGGCTTCTCAGCTATGTTTCTTTGCATTAACTTTTAGTGATCTATTTTCAGTAATCTCTTTGGAATTACAATGAACACCTATAACTTCCAGTCTTCTTAGAGTTAATATTGTGTTACTCTACATAAAATGCAGACAGTTTTAATCATATAGGTCCATTTATCCCTCTCCCTGTCCTTCATATTATAACTGTGATACTCATTACATCTTTGTGCAGTAAAGAACCTGTAAACAATATTAGGATTTCTTTTAAACATACACATGTTCAAGATTAAGAATAAAAAATAATCTTTATATTTTTCTAGACCTTTTCTAATGCTCTTAATTATATACTGAACATCTGAGTTTCTATCTGCTATCATTTCCCTTAGTTCTGAAGAATTTCCTTTAGCACCTTTTGTAACACATGTCTGCTGGTAATTGATGCTCTTTATTTTCTTTTCTGTGATAATGTCTTTACCTTCCTCTATTTCTGGCAGATACTTAGGTATTTTTTCTGTATATAGAATTCTGTGTTAAAGTTTCTTTCTTTTTTTAGCACTGTAAGTTTGTTGTTACACTGTTTTCTGGCCTTTGAGGATTTTGTTAAGAAATCAATGGAATTTGATTATTGTTCCACTATATATAATGTGTCATTTTCAGTTGTTTTTAAGCTACTTTTTCTTTTCAACTTTGACTTTCTAGCAGAATGACTATGATGTGCATAGGTGTGGTTTTCTTTGCATTTGTCACTTTTTAGCTTCACTGATCTTCTTTCACTTGAAAATTTATATCTTTCACCGAATTGGTGAAATTTTTGTCCATTATTTCTTAAAATATATTTACTACTCATTTTCTTCTTTTTCCTTCTAGAACTCCAATTACACATATACTATACCTTTTGATGTTGTTCCACAGGTACCTGGGACTCTGTTCTTTTTTTTTATTATTGTTCCTCAGATTAAATAAGGCATATTAGTCAATATTAAAGTTTATTAATTCATTTATCTGTCTCTTTATTTTCCTGTTAGCCTATCTAGTATATTTTCAAATTTAAAGTTTTCAGTTATAGAATTTATATATGGTTCTTTGATAAAGTTTCAATTTCTCTGCTTAGTTTTCTATTTTATTTTCTGATGAGTGTATTTTCCCTCACTTGATTGTGCATAGCTATAATAGATGCTTTAAACTCTTTAGTCTGCTTATTCCAACATTTGATTATTCTTTAGTTTAGTCTTGGTTTATTATCTTTTCTCTTGAGACTGTCCCATCCTTTCCTAAATCTGTATATTCAAGTAATTTTAAATTATGTGCTAAACACAATGAATGACTCAAGAATAATTTTTATTGTTTTTACTTTAGCAAGTAAATAATTTTGTTACTGTCAAACTGAAAATTCTGTCTTTTGACTGCTGACTAAAATATTAGGTTGATCCCTCATCCTCATTACACTGCATTAAGTCTGTCCCACAAATGTGTGGTTCAAGAGTTATTCTAAGATTTGTTCAGAATTTATATACAAAATTTGGACCTTCTTGTCTCTGACTCTCTCCTTGCCTGGGTTCCTCCTTCACTTTCCCAGAAGCTTTCATTTCTCGGATCTCTGTGTCCTCATTTTTCATGCTACCTGTAAAAATGGAACACTCATCCATGTCATTACATTCACCCAAGTATCAACTTCCACCCAGAATTTGCCCAATTTTCTCTAGTCTCCAGTGTGTAAAAATTATTTCTTTCATTTTGTCCAGAGTTTTGATTATTATCTTTCAGAGAGGTGTTCTAGTCAGGGGTTATTTGGCCATACCAGAAGTTACACTTGAGGTTACAAAATGTAGACACTGATTGCTTTTGTTATGCCTTTCTCTTCCTTTTCTTTCATTTCTTTTTTTCCTTTTTTGACTGTAGAAATAAACTTTGAAGAACCATTACATTGTTCGATGATTTTTGTTTTCTGTTGTTATTTCAGTTTTTTCATGTCTTTTTTATAGAAAGGTAACTTCTCTCTCAAACATACGAGACAAACTTACTAAGAGAATTAAGGTATCTGAAGAGATTTTAATCAAAGAAAAGGAAACTTCATCACAGTGTAGAGTAGAGTAGAAGTTACTTCCAAATACATTGATGATACATCAGATGATAGAGAAGTGATGGATGTAGGAAAAGAGAACCAAAAAGAATTTGACCAGAACTCAAAACTCAGATTGAACCACTCCAAGGTCCAGGGCCTTGACCACCATTCTATGCTGAGGAAGAATATTAAAACTAAAAATGGAAAAATACCATTTAACATGGAGGAGAGAGAGAGAAACAGTGTAGAATATCTTCAAGGACCATGAGGAAATTAATAAGAAAGGTTAATCTAGAAAATAACAGAAGCCCATTTAAAAGGGGATTTCTAAGTTCTAAAATTAAAATGGGTATCTCTGTATGTTGAATTGGACAGAGATTTTGAATATTGTGCAGAAAGAATAATGAAATTCATTAAATATATTTAAAGAAGCATTCTTTCTCTGAGATGTCATCTCTATTGCACCTTATTATGACTTGCTATTATTGTAGAAAATAAGGTAAGGTATTCTGACCACCTACAAGAGCCTCAGGAAGTTTGAGTCCCAAAGATAGTTGCAGCAACTTCTTCAGGAATACCTATCAGTTTTTCAATAGAAAGGCACTTTCTAACCACCTGTTTACATACACATGCTGCTATGGAGCCACTGACACATTAAAGACCACATTGACATAGGTTGACAGAAACAACGTAGTGATCAACCTGAACAACTGTTTGCATTAAATAATAATTTATACTCTGCATAGGCAAAAGTAAGTGCATTCACTGTGGGGTGGCAGATAGAGAGACTAGCAATTCTTTGCTTAGACAGAAAAACCTGACAAGGAAGAGCTCATTAGGGCCTCTGGAGAGTGGCTGACAGCTAAAGAGCTTGTCAGCTCTGTCAAAAGACCTTTGAAAATAATTCTTGTTTTTGAATCAAAATTTTCTGAATCACCAGCAGGATGCCAGAAGCTCATTGTATGCTTCTTTGACTATTTCCTCACCCTTCGATGCTATCAGAATTTGCCCAAAGCCTTAGCTGCCTTAGAAATTGTTTTGCTTTGGCAAGCATGCCCACAGACAAACTGAAATTTGTTTTCTCAAAAATCCTTTTATTTCCCCCTGCTTCTATTGCAGCTAACTAATGTCAGGCTTTGCTTTGAAATATGCAGTTACTGACAATATGTCATTGAGTGTGTATCAGAAACACACACAGATTGATCCTGATATTGTGTCTCTTAGATGAAGAAAATGAAGGTAGTAGGAATAAAGTTCTGGGCTTGCAAAAGAGAACTTATTCAAATGACTGTTGTTTAAAATACATATATAAATTTAAAATTGCTGAAGACAGATCCAGTGTAAGTTCCATACTGTAATGATCTGCCTCTGATTTCTGCTCGGCACAGCAGATTCTGATTTTCTATCCCAGAATCAAAATCTTATTCAAGATACATGTCAGTGCCCAGCACCACTCCCAGACTTCGTGCCTATTCAACTTTGATATCTTATCTTCCCATGCATCTCTCCCCTTGCCCACTTTCAATATTTCCCTAACAGTAGTGTAACCTGCAGCACCAACCTCTGCAGCTTTATATCTCCTGACAGCTTATCCCAGCATGTAGATGAAGTAGGAAGAACCATGCTCATAGACACGTGTATGTATCTTTTTGTGTGTGGGAAAGAAGGCCTTAGTAACAATTACTATAAAGGGTATAAGAATGTTTATCCCTCCTTGACAGTAAACAGAACTGAGACGTGCTCATCACTGGATGAAGGGTATATTGTCAATAAGAGAGTCTAGATTCCTGCTCCCACTTGACCCTTAAACCCTTGTTTGGTCTTAACCACTATATTAGACTGCTGCCCTGAAGCAAGCTTCTCTACTTTGGTTGGTGGTTGTATTTCCCTGAAGTTACAGTATATATGGGATCTTGCCACCAAGATTCTAAGTAGTTCAAGAATACTTCCTAGGTACTCCTACCACTGCTGGATGAATTTCCGTAATGAAATCACAAAACCTCTATCACATCTTTGGTGTATATCTTGATTTTCTTCACTATCTGACAGCTTTGGAGGTGTGGTAGAGGTGGAGCTACTGGTCAACTTGAAACAGATATAATCATTATTTCCATTTTATTAAAGAAAAAAATTGAGGCTTAGTAAAGTCATGTGCATCCAGTATCAAAGTCCCACTTGTCTACTTGTCAGCAAAATTGCTTGTGGATTGAAACCTCATGTATATGCTGGTCAGCATTGTAGTCCACACCCAATGTAGCTGTTGACTTGAATTGCCCTAAATAACTACTTCCAGTGCAATCTCTGCTGTGACAATTCCCTCCTGCAGAGTAGAAACCCCTATATGTTCCAACACATTCTGCCCTCTCTTAAAATCATTTTTACTTCCTCCTGTATCAATCAAAGTCCCTGTCCCTACAAGAAAAGAACATACTGAGAGGTTTTAGATTTTTATTGAAGTATTTATTTTCAGTGATGTGAGTAGGGTAAGAGCACCATGCTAGTAGGGACTAGCAACAAGAGGCAACCGTAATCACCTGCTGAGATTAAAGAAGCAATGAAGAAGGATGGTGTTTGTGGAACCAGTGGAAGAGGGACTGTCCAACAGGAGCTGTGGCTGTAGGAGAATGGAGCCACTCTCTTTGTGGTGATGAAGCAGAAAGACAACAGAAGAGCTGAATACTGTGAGATCTCTCTCTCTCTCTCTCTCTCCCCCCCCCTCCCCTCACTCCCCATTCTCCAATCAACTGTTGGAACTTCCATTAGCTGAATCCAACCAGAATACAAACTGGGGTGATTTAGGGCACAAACTAAGAAAGAAAAACAGAGAATAGAGCTAGAGGGCAAACAGAGAAGCTCCGGTACACCTCCTATCAAACTACCCTCTCAGTAAATAGTTTGAGCATTTTCTACTAAAGCTGTGATCCAAGAATTCCACTTCTTGGTACATATTTGAAAAGTAAATGCATATGCCCACTGAGCTAAATGCACAAAAATGTACACAGCAGCCCTGACTGACTGGTGTGGCTCAAGTGGGTGGAACATCGTCCCATAACCAAAAGGTTGCAGGTTTGATCTCCAATCCCAGCACCTACAACCCCAGATCTGGGAGCATTTGGGAAGCAACCAATTGATGTTTCTCTCTCACATTAATATTTCTCTCTCTCTCCATTCCTTCCTTTCTTCCTTTCTCTCTAAAAGCAATGAAAAAATGTCCTTGAGTGAGGATAAAAAAATGTTCATAACAGTTTTTTTTAAACTAATCAAACACTGGAAACAACCCAAATGTCTACCAACAGGAGAATGAATAAATTGTGGTATAGATGATTACACAGCAATGAAAAAGCACAAGCCACTGATAAATGCAACAGCATGAATGAGTCTCCACAATATAATACGAAGTTTAAAAAGACAGACACCAAGGAATACACCCTACATAATTCTATTTATAAAAAGTTCTAAAATAGGCACAACCAAGCTATGGTGATATAAGTCAGAATAGTGTTTACCTTTTGGTGTCTATTGGGGGGAGACACAGCTGGTTATTGACTGGAAAGAGACAGGAAGGAACCTCTGGGTAGTGGTTACTTGGGTATACACACATGTGAAAATTTATTGAGCTGAACACTGAACACTGTTCAGTCCAGTTATATTTCAGTTCAAGCAATAATAACCACCATCAGTACTATGATTGCTACTCTGCCACGTAACAATATCATTCAGAATTAGGTTGTTTGCCAGGTAACAACAGCAAGTGAAAGATTTAATCAGAGAATACTTTCTTCTTCTTTGTAAACTGGACATTCCTCTTGATAATAAAAAACAAACAGATTATTAAAAATAAAATGACAAAGACAAAAGTACTTTTAACTCAGAAAACATTTGAGCTGTGAATTCAACTTTTAGAGACAATAGGAGGTAGCGAGTGGAGTTATTCTTTCGGGCCTTAAGGCCCCTCAAATCATGCCTGGCTAGCTCTTGCTCATGTAAGTCTGGCTCAGAGCAATGGCCTGAAATGTCACCATGCCACACAGAGCTAAATCTTTAAGCAACTGTGACAGATAAGCCATTTTTATGAAAATTGTCCAGAAATATTGCATGACTGATTTTCAAACATAGTTTATTTATTTTTGCCTGGTAAATTGGGTAGATTGAGTGAAATTATCCAAACATCCCTTGCTTATTGTTTTCTCACTTACTACTAGGTTGGCTTTCAATGCAATAGTTGATAATATTAATATTTCTAAACAGGTGTACATTTATATGAAATTTTAATATCCTGACCCATAGATAAGAATTAAACAGATATCTCTACTATGCTGCTATCTCAATGATCCTGATCCTATAGAGAGAAAACCATACCCTGAGAATAAACTGTTCATTCTAAGAGTAAAATTAATGCCTCTAAGCACTGTGGCTACATTTTATAAATTGCTTCTCCATGGTATATTACTGGGCAACCAAAGAGAGTCATATAGACTTGAAATACAAGAGAAACTTACAACTGGTGTTAGAACTGTACAGAAGCAAAGATTTCAAGGATGCTCTCAAGACCAGAAGAGCAATGTGGGCTATTATTTATGTGATATTTACATGATCCATAAACCCAGGGCTACAGTAGCTTGTAGACTTAGAACATACAATATCTCTCTGACCTATTCCCACCTTATCAGGGAGACCTTCATTCTCAATTTTTCCCAGTTTCATAAGGGACTCTCCAGAAGGCTTCTCATGCGTACTCCATGAAGAAATCCACAAGGCTACCATACGCTGTTCACCACTTCTCTCCTTCCCAACCATCCAGTCCTGTGAGCCTCCCGCTGGGCTGTGCTGTTCTCTGGAGCTCCGAGGTGTGCGCTGCACGCAGGGCAGTCAGAGCTGTGAACAGCCTTGCTGCTGAGGCTATAGCATCCTCCCAAGGCCACAGAGGAACTTCAGTGAAACTGCTGTTAGCTTTTCTTCAGTGTCTCATAAAATACATGCTCCATGCAAAGGAGTATCATATGTAAATATTCTTAAATAATAATCCTAATGAATGAAATAAATAAAATAAGCCTCCCATACTCACCACCCAGCTTAAGAAATAAAGTTTTTCTCATACCTCTGAAGCCTCCTCTCAATTCCTAAACACTTCCCTCTGCTCTCAGTGTTCACAGCTAAAATTTATCCAGGACTTTCTATTCGAGGACTTGCTGATCTTCTAAGTGAAAGAGGGATCTTTGTCACCACCCTCCACCTCCCAAAAATGATTAACTAGGACCAGACGCAGGGGGAGCTCAGGCTGCAGCAGTGGAGAGCTGGCTGGGGCAGCTTGCCCTAAGCAGACTGTAACAATAATCAAATGTTCATATCCCATTTTAGATATTTCTGTTCTTCCCTTTATTATTTCTATCCTCCACTTTCTTTGGGCTTATCCTGTTGCTATTATTCAGCCTTTTCCACTGAATAATGTTTCAGGTATTAGGTTTCAAATCCATTTTCCTGTGCCCAGCTTTGCGATGACAGTACTGCAAACAACGCAGTTCTCTGTTGTCAGAAGACCTCCTGTTAGTTTCCATCAATAGGAAGAAATTGGGGAAAGAATGCATGGCAAGAGAAGAGGAGGAGAGGCTTGTTCATTTATGCTTGTTTATTTTTCCTACCAGGTCACTCTACCATGCCCGTTATCCTGGTGGCAGCAGAATAAAAGCTTGCAGTTTACCGAGGCACTCCCACTGCCAGCCTCATCACGCCCCTTCTCAGCACCAGGCTGACAGTGTCTACTCCTGATGTGTCTGAGTCATAACAACATTGGAAGGACCTCTCTGCACGTTCTGCAGTACCAGCATCAATGAGGCAGCGTTCCTTATTTGGAGATTAGAGAGCACCGTTCTATGAGTCCCTCTTCCAAGCCCCTAACATACCAGCAGCAGCCAGATAGGTGGCAACATTCTCGAAATTCTGAATCCCGATTCTGTAGATCCCCTCCATGAACTTGTAGATTCTAATAATCTTAACCTCTTCTTTTCATTCCTCTGCCCCTACAGTATTGCTGCTGATGTCTTGGCATCCTCATGGATAAAGTTTAGCTGTGAACACTAGGAGCAGAGGAAAGGGTTTTAGGAATAGAGAGAAAGCCTCACAGGTGTGAGAGAACTTATTTCTTAAACTGAGTGGTGGGTACTGGAGGCTTATTTTATTTATTTCATTCATTAGTATTATTAAGTTTTTCATAATGATCCCTTTTAATGATCTTTTTTTTCCAGTTCTCCAGCTCTTGATGAACAAATTCCCCATATTAAATTCTCCCTGTTGAAATAATGGTTGTGATTTGTTTTCCTGAATGAACCCCAACCAGCGTAAGTGCTCAACTTATTTATGTTGAACTTTTTCCTATTATAGAGATTTGAAGATGATGCTAGGTTTTCTGTCACTACTCTTTCCTAGCCACAACTACTTGGAACTACATCTCCCAGAATAATCTTCTCCATATGTTCTGTGTTTGAATGTGAATTAGAATCTCTTTCCCGAAGAAGAGAAGAGAGGCTGTTACTAGAAGCATGGGCATACGCCTGATACAAAATTCACAGTGGCTTCTGAGAGAGTTCCCCTGTTTCAGTGATTCAAGCAACTGTAATTACCAATAAGGGCTTCTTGAAAGTTTTTGAGATTCTTAGGAACTTCTGGAAAGACACATGAGAGCCAACTGGAATTTATTATATTGATCTTTAAATGTTTCTTTTATTATTGATCATTTAGAATTCATACTAAAAGTATGAGCTTATTCTTCAAGATGACACATGCAAATTAAAATAAACAAATAGGCTCTCCATTTATTAACTTACAAATTTTTAAGCAATGGCTTTGAACTGAAACTGATCACCAGAATGACCACAGGAGATTTATAATAGATGCCTGAGCCTTACTCTTGGAAACACCACCTGAAGTTTGGCTTAGGTGCCTACATATATTTAAAGCTCTTCAGATAAATTTGGATGATCAGCCTTGCTTTGAAAACACTGCTTTGTTTTATCTTGTAAATGATCTTGTGATCATGTGCTTTTAAAAATTAATCCCAAGCTTTTTCCCTTTACTTGTTTTACTCCTTCATTGGCCTCAGTATTGAAGTATGTTTCATGAAGTCACCTGTAAGCTTTAGGAGATAGGGGTTAAAAAAAAATTCCTCCTGCCTGACATCATCTTCCAAAACAATGTTCCCTTATTGTCTACATGATGTCCCTGACTCTGCTTATTTCAGAATAAATGATAATGATAGGCTTATGAAATCAACTTGTTGGACTACATATTTCTATTTTATAAATGCAGAGTTAGGCATGCCAAAAGGCAATGTCTCAATTCTTCTGTTTCTGCCAACTTATTTGCCTTATGGACTGAAATATGTTGTTCTCGAAGCAGATGGCTCTCCATAGCCCTCCAGTTTATTACATAAGAAGGTGAGGTGCAGTGGATTGAGTATGTTGATTTCCAGGAAGACTAGCACGGTGCATGTGACAAAGCCCCAGGTGTAGGGGACGGAACAGAGCTTCTGAGCCAGACATGCCTGGATTTAAATCCTGGCTCTGCCTCTTTCTGATCATGAGTACTTCAGCAACTCAGCTCGCTTAGCCTCCATTTTCTCTTCTGTAAAAATGGAGATAATACTCTCCGCTTTGTGAGCTCCTGGGAAATTTGAGTGATATGTATATCAAACAACTGGCACATAGAAGATACACAATGAGAGATTTGCTCTTTTAGAATTTTTATTATGGATAAAAGCCCACATTTCTCCTATGCTTCCTCGCAAATGGCATTTGCACTGAATTGAGGCAGTCACCTGGTATGATTTAATGTAAACACAGGTCAGCAATCCTTCTGAGGAAACCTGTCACAATGGTTGTTCTAACTTTAAACACAAACAGGCAGGAAACCCAGTCTGTAAAGGATGATGCTTATGTGAGTTTGATCTCTCATAGCACTGAAATCTTCACTCTGGCAGTCTATCTGGGTTCAACCTTCAATTTTCAAAAAAAGAGAAAAGTCTGCACTTCCATGTGTGTGTGCGTGTGTCTGTCGTGTTGTGGGGGGGAGACTTAGTACTTTAAAAGAACCCCAACAAAATTTGGTAAAAGTTACTGAACCTATCCAATGAAATGAGAACCACATAAGAATATTTAAATATACTTAAAACAAATACCAATAAGTAATGGGGAATTCAGAGTCATTTCCACTTTTGATTCTGAAGAGAAATTAGTAAATCTATGGCAATAATCAAGGAACTGGTTCAATTAAAATATCTTCTTTCATAGTCTGCTATTTTGCGTGTCCTATACCTCTGTCCTATAAAAGCAGGACGGGATTTTTTGAATTAGAGCCTTTGTATTGTTCCGAAAATTGTGGTCTTTGCTTAAACAAATTTTAAAGATGATTTGTATTTGTATTAAGGATTTCTTGAGATGCATCTCGAAGTCTTTGACTTGCTCCATGGCTGTCACTGTCAACCTCCAGCCGGTGAAACCAGCCTCAGCTGTACCAACTCCCCTGCTTTCTCTTGGGACTGTTCTGACACCTGACATCAGATGCCTATGGAAGCCCAGTCAGTTCAAATGTCCGAGTGAGCCTGACTGGTTTTCTACTGGGTAACCTTAGTCAATGCAGAGCTGGAGACAGTGGGTAAATCCCCCTTCTAATAACAATTCAGAGGTGGATCCTACATGACCCCCCCGAGTCACAGTGGGACCGAGCCTCGGTTGCCAACTGAAGTGTGGTGTCACAACCCTTCCACTGTAATAACCCACCTCCATTCTGGTTATTACACCCACTCTTGTTTAACCGCTCCAGCCATGGTATGATTTAAACACTTCCCCTCAAGCTTATGGTCCCCAAATCTATTCCCTACATCTTTTTTCACGACCCTCCATAAACTTTTTCTCTCAAAACTTTTACTTAGCATGGCTTTTCTGCCAGCTAGACAATATCACTAAACATTCAGAAACAGAAAATGATGGCACCATGTGGTACCTTCTTGGCAAATGCTTCTTTACTCTTCCACTTTCCTGCTGGAGGACTTTCCAAGACCTGCACTCCTCCCTACCTGCTCTGAGCCAGGGAGCGTCATCTCTGCTGCTCATATGTCCATATGTTACTGCTGGTGCTGCTGTGCCTTCCCCTGCTGTATCTCTCAGGTGGTTCAGGAGAATCAATCTGAAAGACAGGAGAGGCACCTGGTTTCTGTATACTCAGGTCTGGCCTTGAAGAGATGGCCATGGATGGGGCTTCTTTCACTCTGACCTCGATTATCACCCAAAATATCTTCTGTTCTCTGGTAAGGTCATCTCTGCTTCCTCCTTTGAATTAGCCATATGTTTTTACTGGGTTTTATTTTGCTTTCACCACAGATAGTTTTTCTCCCCCTTCTTCCAAAAGAGAAGGATTTTTCCCCTGATAGTTTTGTTTATCTTACTTTGTCTCCCATGTGACCTTCTCTCATTCAGTATTTCTTTTCCTCAGCACACAGAAGCACAGAGAGAAAGTGAACTTTGGATTTAAGATTGGTTTGGGTCCTAATTAGAGCTTTCTCATTTACTATGTGTGTGGATTTTAGCAGGTGATTCTGCTTCTGACCCTGCTTCTCTCTCCTTGTCTTTTAAAATAAAGATAATGTATAACACAGAACCACAGAATTTTTGCAAATAATTAATAATGTACAGGGTAAATGTTCACAAGTGATTCTGTCTTTATCTCCCTCTATTAGTAAGCATACTTTACTTGAACACACAGTCAGTTATACCTCACACTACTTGCCCAGTGTGGCTAAATCTGCTTTCCCCAGTCAACTCTGCTACCTTTCTCCAAGGTTCGATGCTCACTCTGTTTAGACTGCCCCTTGATCAGTTTTCAGTGAATGCCCTTGGCCTCTTACAAAAGTCTTGTAGGTTATTGTAGGAGTTCTTCATTGCTGACTAATGACAACTATGTAATACTTCATACAGTTGAAGCCAGGAGCATCTTAGCTGGTTAGTCTGGCCCATGATCACTCACGAGGTGGCCCTCAAATGGTTGGAGAGGCTGCAAGGCATCTCAAGGCTCTACAAAGCCTAGAGAACATGAAACACAGGATCTGTGACAGAACCCATTCAATGGTCAAACAAATTGTGTAACCCCAAATTGTGGTCATCATAATGCATATTGACCGGCTGGTTGTCGGCTTACAATCAGGCTCTTCCCTCCTAGACAAGGAATACCTACATTTGGACCCAATTGTTCCAATTCTGTTCGAAGTTCACAAAACCTAATTTTTGCCTTGTGGAAGTTTACCCCGTCTCCACATCGAAATGGCCTACAAGCAAGCCAGGATTTTCCTCATGGAGCTGCTTTGCATGCATTCCAGCTGCTGAAAATGAGCCTAGTAGGTCCAGGGTCCTGCACTATCTAGTTGAGCAGAGATGGTCTGAGCTTGCAATGTACTCAAAATCTATTTTAACAATTCCCTCACTGGCTCTGGGAAAAAAGCTATTATGCTGTCTGCCTTCTGTTTGCTCTTTCAAATCTACTCTTCACTGTTCTGTGTCTAAAAGACTGACTTTCATGGACTACATCAGCAAGCTCCCTTGACTTCAGGCTTCTCAGCTAGGGTCTCATCAATTAGAAGCACTGGGAGGAGGTTGAAAGAACAGGAAAGGAGTGAGGTTGAGATATTTATCTTGCAGCACCTTCCTGGCCAGACTGCAGCGTTAACTATGTCTCCATACCAAAGGTCACACACAGCTCCTAGCAGGAGGTCCTGTCTGCACGGCTGTCTATTCCAGGTTCCTGAAGCTACACCCTCTCCCTGTCCATTCAGGCTTAGAAATGATAACTGTTCTACCCCATTTACTAACCCAGGTGCTTCATTTTCATATTTCCCCCCAATCTCTGCCCACAACCTTGTAAAAAGTCCTTTATAAAACTCTTCTCCATACTCAGTTTGAATGTGTCACCTATTTCTTGACAGGACCCTAACCAATAGCTACTGTGAAGTGGTTGGTTTTGACAGCTCAGTCCCCCAAGCTTCCTGCAGGTATAAGTTAACTTTAAAGTAGCGTCACAAGAAATTAAACATATCTGACTATTGAATCGCCTAGTAGTTATTT
The DNA here is from genome assembly GCA_039655065.1 of Glossophaga mutica. Taxonomy (NCBI): domain Eukaryota; kingdom Metazoa; phylum Chordata; class Mammalia; order Chiroptera; family Phyllostomidae; genus Glossophaga; species Glossophaga mutica. The sequence continues at coordinate 86,608,625 of CM077304.1, forward strand.
GAATGAAACTTAGTGATTGGCAGCAGCTTTAATTTCTAGGAAATCTGTGTGAGCAATCATTCATTGCCAAAAGCTACAAGGACTGAATATCAATTAAGGGCCATCCATATTAAATCCAGCAAAATATTTTATGATTTAAAATAATAGGTAAGAGCACTGACTTAGTGTGGCTCAGTAGGGTAGGTGTCATCTCACAAACCAAAGGTCACCAGTTCAATTCTCAGTCAGGGCACATGCCAGGGTTGCGGGCCAGGTCCCCGGTTGGGGGCATGAGAGAGGCAACTGATTAATATTTCTCTCCCACATCGATGTTTCTTTCCCTCCCTCCCTTTCTTCTCCTTTCTCTAAAAATAAATAAATAAAATCTTAAAAAATAAAGTAATAGGTAACTTGTATTAAGTACTGTGTGACAAGCATTACATCAAATAATTTACTTTTTTAAAAATTCTTACAAATGTATTTTTACAAATTATAAATTCTTTCATCCTCACAGTTATTCTGTGAGACATTATTTTTTCTATTTGACAGGTGTAAAAATTGAACCTTATGGAGAAGTACCTTGCCCAACGCTACATAGGCAGCCACTGGCTGCAGCTGGTTTTCAAACCCCAGCTGTCAGAATCCAGAACCCACAGTCTACTCAATATCCTCTTTAGTTAATGAGGAAATTTTTTAAAAGACAAAAGTATGTCTTTCCTTAAAGGGAAACATTTGCTAATTTCTATATGGTATAAATAGGCTGGTTAGAATCATAAATTACAGTACTAATTGTAAGAATTTTATATATTCCATGCTTGTTAGTTGATTTTGTGTAATAAAGGGAGCCAGAGCTATTGTGAATTTCAAGTGTGGTCCACAAATACAAATAGTTCTGAATTTACCACACACACAGGAGTCTAATACTGCTAACTCTAGTGCTTAGCTGTTCTTCAACTGGAAACCTGTTAGTCTTGGGTCTTTTTATAAATCACCTTATAAATAATGATTGTGTTTACTCAACTTGGAAATACTGGATTTTTTCTTCAATGAGTTATTGTTTTGGGATAATGTAAACAGTGCCAGTGTTAAGGGAAAGGATTTCTTTTCCTAGTGAAGCTCTGAACTTCTAAACAGCTGTTTAGTTTCACTTCAGAGGTGTTTGCATTTCATTGACAGGTGGAGTCATTTTGAAATGGCTTTTAATCAATAGGCACTAGGCAAATGGTTGAAAATTATCTCTTGGAGGAGAAGGGGAGCAGGAACATTCAATTTAACCATAGTTTCTTATTTTTTTTTTTTTAGAATCTGTAATTAAATAACCACCACAAAAACCACATGTTGGGATGTGAAATCCTATGCAATGGTTCATATTTAAAGTTGTTTATTTTCATGCCATTTGGTAGTTTTTGTTTGTATGTTCTTGCAATTTTATTCTCTTAAAGAGGAAGGACTGTGTCTAAAGCGCAGTTTTACCCAAATGGATGCCTATGTTACTCTTTACTTTGGCTTCTCTAAGAGGTGTCAAATTATTAAATGGTATACATAATTCAAATATTAGCAATATCTCCAGAAGTTTTAAAATAAAATCCACAAGACATTATTATTGCCATTTTTATATTGCCACTGTTCACTTCCATTTACTCATATATTAACCATATTCTTTGTTCTTTATTTGTTCCTGTGTTCATCTCAGAACATTTTCCTTTTGCCTGAAATATGTCCTTTAGATTTAATTTCCTTAGTGCGAAGTTGCTGAAGGCACATTTTCTTTTCTCTGTTTTTGCCTGTAAATGTTTTTATTTGATATTTATTTATGAGGTGTATTGGATGGATATAGAATGGTAGCTTGGCGATTACTTTATCAGCACATTTCTTGTATTATCCCACCATTCTTGGCTTCTGTTTTGGGTGTTGATAAGTCAGCTGTCAGACTCAGACTCAATGTTTTGAGCCACAGGGGACTTTGCTCTGTGCTGACAGGATGGATCCCTTTGGGGGCCTGAATGGATTTTACCCTCAGATGCTGAGAGGCACCATCAGCTGACACTCCATGGCTGTCAACCTTACTGGAACTTGCTCCCAACTGAACATACCCATCTCAATGAAATTCATGTCCCAGTTCTGGAAGCTGGTTGTATCCGAATACTTTTCTGACCTACAAATCAGATGACAGGAAAGTCTGCCAGCTTTGACTGAGGGCCAGAGCAGGAAATGGCTGGGTGCAAGTGAACTTGCCATTTCAGCCATTTCACTCAGCAGAGTGAATAACCTAAGTCATTAAGCGTACCAAAGGTAAAGGATGGTGTAGTAATGGCGATCAAGCCAAGCCACAATAGAAGAATCACCTTTAGAGTTCTGAAACACGTCGTGCCATCTACAGCATAAAATTATATATCTTGTCAAAAACTGCTTAAGTGTGCTACTTGGTCCTGATAAAGACTGAGGGAACTGACCCGAAAGTACAAAGTGACCTCATGCATAAAATTTCCCAACAGAAACTCCATTCTGCCAGGCACACCAAATTGGGCATGCACGGAAATAAGACATCCTAACTGGAAGTGAAATATTCAGATCAAAGCCAAGGTGTGGCCAGAGGAACAAACGTGAGGCACTAGAAGGTGGACCCATGTCACCCATCATGATCCCACTAGTGCCTCCTCCAGGGGCAAAGTTGATGAAGGAGGAGGAGAGTCAAGTTTGGGTCATGGATGAGATATCTCATGACCTTGTTGGATATAAACTAAACATGGACCTCAGCCACACTGCCTCTGTCTTCAGAGATGGATTTGAAAGTGAGGTCTGTGAGGAGAAGTTCCCCTGATGAGCAGAACTTTAAGAAACACATCTCACATTCTTTATGTCAAAAGAAACATGCTCTATGCATGGACTCAACGAATAACTTAGCTGGCTAATCAGAAGCCTGGAAGAAGAAATATTAGATCAGAGACAAGAAGGTCTGGAATAGAAGCATATAGATAGACCTTGGTTTTGAAGAAAGAAGATCTTTGCATTTGTCTTGCATTGTTACTACTTCTACAGAATATCCTCCAAGGAAGAAGCATTAAACAACAAAGTAAAGAGAATGACATGGCCAGCTGACATCAGCGAATCCCTGTCATCAGCTCTTCCAGTGCTGGAGCCATGGGCTTGTAAATGCGGAACCATGGAGACAGGGAAACAGGCTGTACCTGAGCCCACGATGATGGGTTTCTACTCAGGAAGGCTGTTGATGAATGCTCAGCCTGCCAGTATCATTCACTAATGCTGGTGCCCTTACACAGAAATGCCCTGCAAGGACATCAACAGTCCACTTAGCAGTATAAGTCACCTCCACTGAACCCCTTCTATCCTGGAAGGAACAAAGATTCATTTTGACTTGTCAACACATATTCTGTGTAGGACTTATGCTCAGAGCCTCAACTAGCACCATTATTTGAGGACTTACAGATTTCAAATCACCCAAATGGGATTCCCACACAACATTGTATCAGATCAATGAACCCACTCTACCACAAATACTATGGTATGATGGGAAAATACCCTGAGATCCCCTGGATTTGTAACATATCACCCAAAGGCTGCAGACCTGAGTGATATAAATACTGAGTGGTCCGGGGATTTGGAGCAGACCTAGTGTCTGAGAAAAGAGGGTTCAAGGGGTCCACATCTTGTTACCACAGGGCACTAGTAAGGCTGTGAATATCAGTAGAAAATCCTGGCACATTTTGAGAGGCCTGACTACTACAGTTCAGACAGATATAGCAAGGACAAGATTTACACCAAAAACTCAAGCAGAGGTTGTGGGACCCTGAGGAGGGTGTGTGGACCAACCTTAACTCTCTCAATGCCATGATGTGTGTAACTTCCTAGGATGGAGAAAGCCAGTAAGGAGAGCCAAGCTCAGAACAGCCCAGATAGGCAGCTTGACCTTTGAATTAATGAGTTTAAATCCTCAGTGGAATTAAGAAGTTTTAATTACTTGTACTATTTAAACTAGAAGAGAGCATATTACCTTTCAGAGGCAAAATTAGGAAGTTTTTAACATCAGCAGAAATAATGGCACTGGAGCTAAACCAAGCTCAGGAATTGAAAATGTAAAGTTACATTTCTGTACAGCTAAGTTGTAACTACTTCAAAACGCTACACATGTAATCTTCTTGCATGTGGGTACTCTGACAAGCAGCTTTCAGAACTTCCTGGGACTTGACTCAAAATTAGCCATCCTGGTTTATTCTCATCGTGGGGGGAGGGATGATTTAATCAAGGAAAGGAAGATAAATTCATCTTATTTTAAAAATAAATCAGTTTTCTTTGCCATTGTTCAAATAGCATTTAGTGATTCACTTATAGGCACAAACACCATTACAAACACAGAATTCTCCAAAACTTCAAAACAACAACACTTACACATTACTGATGAAAATGTAAAATTGTTCATCCCTTATGGAAGATGGCTTGGTGGTTCCTCAGAGAATTACCAAATTAAACATAGAATCACCATATGACTCAGAATTACCATTACTGTACTCATAGGTATATACTTCAAAGAACTGAAAACAAGTACAAAAATATCACAGCAGCAATATTCACTAATGCTGGAAGCAACATACATGTCCTTCAAAAAAAGAGTGGGTAAATAAAATGTGGCATATACCAAATAATGGAATACCATTCAACCATAAGAAGGAGTGTGGTACTGACATGTTGCAACACAGGTGAAGTTTGTAAACATGCTGAGTGAAAGAAGCCAGACACAAAAGGCCACATATTGCATGATTCTATTTATTTTAAATAACAGCAAATCCATAGAGACAGAAAGTAGACTGGTGGCTTCCAGGAGTTGTGGGAATAGAAGATTGAGTAGTGACTCCTAGTGTTTATGGGGTTTCTTTCAGGAAGATGAGGATATTCTGGAATTAGATAGTGGTGATGGTCTCACGATGTCATGGATGCACTTAATGCCACTGAATTGAATACATAAAAATGACTAAAATAGTAAATTTTATGTAACATATAGAGCCAATGAAACATTCTCCAAAACTCAATTAATAAATACTTTCTGGTACTCCCAAACCATTTTAGTTCTCAAGGAAGGTTTCCTGCAGTACTAACTAAAATGGGTCACCAGTTGTTCCTTGTGGGAGACAGCCTAAAACTTTGCACTGGGTAAAGTTGGTCAGCTGTTTTACAAGGAAAACACCTGGCACCAAATGCTGGCCTTTTTGAATAACTGCTAGCTAAGCCTCTTCCCCAAGGTAAATTCAGGGAGAAGCACTATGAGTCCAAACTTGCCAGGTTGACGTGGGCCACACCCAGCAGTTAATAAGTTGTTCCGAACTCCACATGCCCCATCTCAATAACCAGTTTTCTTCCCAGTTTGTAGGTTCCCATAATCATGTGGCTACTCAAATGACAACAGCAAAAACCACTCACAATTTGGAGATGAGAAAGAGCCCAGAAAAGGAAGAAAAGTCATGAAAATATAAATTTAGCTTGAGGTGTTCCATGAACACAAGGCAGAGACCTAGAATTAGGGCTTGTTGTAAATTTCAAAACTGGCAAAATAGTGGCTTCCCTGAAAGCAGAGTCATCTGGGTAAGGAAGTTTCTCAAGCTAGCAGCTGCATAAGTGTAAGGGAATGAATCAAACAGTGCAAAACTTTTGAAATTCAAACCAAAATTTTGACTTTTTGGTCCATCCTATGACAATTGGTCAGAATAGTTTGCCATACTATAAATCTCAGAAAACTGACCTTCAAGGACTAAGGAAAATGATAGCTTCCTTACTCCAAAATTATGGTCAAGCCTACTAGCTTTTATGTTAGAACAAGCTAGCAGTTAGCAGGGGGGCAAAAAAAAGAAGGAAGGAAGGAAGGAAGGAAGGAAGGAAGGAAGGAAGGAAGGAAGGAAAAAGAAAGAAAATACAGGAAGAAAGAAGGAAGGAAGGAAGGAAGGAAGGAAGGAAGGAAGGAAAAAGAAAGAAAATACAGGAAGAAAGAAGGAAGGAAGGAAGGAAGGAAGGAAGGAAGGAAGGAAGGAAGGAAGGAAGGAAGGAAAGGCAGGAGCCAGATAACATAAGACCTTGAAGTCTGGAATTTTTTCTATGTCCAATTAAAAGATGTCACAGAGTTTTAAGCACAAAAAAATCACATCATATAATTTACATTAACAAAAGATCAACAACTCTCTCTGATGTGAAGAATGGACATATTACAGGAATCTGAAAGCAGAAGCAAGAATAATTCCCAGGACAAAAGCTAGATGATGGTGACTTGGACTGGGATGGGGGTGTTCACATTGGACTGAGTTGGAGAGGGTGTGAAGAGGGGTAACAATGGAGATTTGGAGAAGTAGATGGATTCACAATGTTTTTAGGAGAAGAGTCCATAGGGCATGCTGATGGAATAGAATGTGGGGAAGGTAAGCAGACAGGGAGGAATCAAAAATGACTTGTAGATCACAGCGAAGGCTGCAGCCCCTGGACTTTTTGTTGCTATAGACAAAGCCAGTGCCCACTCTATAAAAAATCTAATATGCATTTTCCCCTTCATTCTTACATGTTGTTCTATAAGAGAAGAAAATGGTATCTCATTGTGTTTTTTAAATTAATAGTGAAGTAAAACACTTGTTTATAAATTTGTTGGCCATTTGTACTTCCTGTTTATTAAGTGAGTGTTCTGCTTTCTTACTGGTGTATGAGACCAGACCACCAATTCGTCAGAAGACCTTGGTCTTCCTTAACTTTCTGGACACTGCCCTCCTCTTACCACACTGACAATTACTGAGCAGTCTCTTTCTGGCCTCTGGTTCCTCAATACTCTCCTTGGCTCCACTCCCACTTTGTCAAGCTTCTGCTTTCAGCCCTCTTCTCTTCTTTTTATGAGTCTCCCCAGCTGATGTCTTCTGTTCACATAATTCAACTATGCTCTCCACATTAATCATCCTAAATCTGTATATCCAACATAACCTTTTTCCAGATGTTCAACACAGTGACCCCAACTGTATACTCTGCCTTTTCATCTCTACCTTCAGCTGACATGTTTATTAAAACATGCCTAAAATAAAATCTCACCCACTCATTTTTTCCAGCCAACTTCTCCTTATTTCCTATTTCCATCAATGGTATGAAACTTATAAGAATATCTCAGATTATAACTTCTTTTATTAGTTTATTTACTTTTTCAATAAACATTGATAAAGTATCTGCTATGTATAAGGCACTGTGCTGGGCCCTAACGTTTTTACTCCCTATTTCCTTCCTTGTATTAATTCTATTACTAAATCTTGTGAATTTTCTCTTTGTAGGTAATAAAACATCTCAGATTTATTACCTCCTTTTCATTCCTGTTGCCATCACCTTAAATTAGTGTCTCCAGCAGGTCTTTTATATCTCATCCATAGTCTCATCACACTCCTAACTCCTCACACCTAAGCAGGTGAGTAACAGAGAACATATCTCTGATCATATCACTTCCTTTCTTAAAATCCATCTTTGACACCACATTTACAAGTAGAAAATAAAATCCAACACTTCAACTAACATCAATGGCCCTCAAATCATATTTCTCACTAATCTCTGCTCTCCATCCCATTTGCCATGAATATACTTGCGTATCTGGCTTTCCTCCTTCTTTTCCTATCTTATTACTTTATTTAATACATCTTTTTTATAAAGGCATATTTGATATACATTAAAATGAAGAGAGTTTAAGTGTACTGTGGATGACTTTTGACAAATGTATACACTTTTAAAACCCATAGTCAAATCAAGATACAGAATATTTCCAGTACACAAAAAGTTATCTTCTGCTCCTTTTCAATCAGCCTCAACCCCAGCCACAGGCGAATACTGTTCTGATTATTATCAACATAGATTAGTTTTGTGTTTTTCTTAAATTCCATGTAAACAGAATCACATATACTTGCAATGTACTCTTTTGTCAGGTTTCCTTAGCTAAGTGTAACGTCTGTAGAATGTGTGCATGTTTTTTCATGTGTCAAGGGTGTGTTCCTTTTTTATTGCTGAGTAGTATACCTTGATATATATAACACAATTTGTTTATTAAGTTTCCTGTTGATGAACATTTGCATTGCTTCCAGTTTGAGATTATAAAGTTGCCATGAATATTTATTTATATACAAGTTTCTTTTGTGGTCACATCTTTTCATTACTTCTGGATAAATACTTGGGAATAGAATTTTGGGGTTCTCTGGTATGTGTACGTTTACTCTATAAGAGGTTATTATACAGTGTTCCAAAGTGGTTTTGCCATTTTATACTCCCTCTATCAATGTATGAAAGTCCCACTCACTTCACATTCTCACCAATATTTGCAGTTTTTTTTATTTTAGATGTTCTAATTGATGTGAAGTAGTAACTCAATGAGGTTTAATATGCATTTCCCAGATAACTAATGATGTTCAACACTTTTCATACTGTCAATTTGTATATCTTATTTTGTGAAATGACCCTTCAAATCTTTTTCCAATTTTTACTAAGTTTCCATCTTTATATTATTTATTTGTAGTGGCTTTTTATGTATCTGGATACAAACACTTTATCAGATATATGCACTGAAAATATGTTCTCAGTCCATATTTTACCTTTTCATTTTCAACATGCCTTATGATTAGCAGAAGTTTTTCATTTAGACAAAGTCTAGTTCATTATATATACTTTTTTTCTTTTAATGTTAGTGCTTTAGGGAGTCTCTCTGAGAAATCTTTGCATATCTAAGTAGGTAAACATTTTCATGCTTGTCTTTGTACAGAAATCAACAGGCCAATTTTAAAAGTTACATAAAAATGGAAAGGATTTAAAATATCCAAAAATGATCTTGAAAATGAAAAGCAATTTAGAGAAGAGGAGCTAGCTTATTTCAAGATTGATTGATTGATTGATTGATTGATTGATTTTTACCAAAAAACAGTAGTCCAGACAGTGGTGTGGATTTGTGTAAGGAGGATAGGCCAGTAGATCAATGGAACAGAACAGAGTCCAGAAACAGACCCACACATATAGGGTCAGTTGATGTTTAGCAAGGGAGTCAAGACAATTCAATGAATACAGAAAAGTCTATTCAACAAGTTCTAGAATGGCTAGATAAATATATGAAAAAACAAATATTAGCTTTTAGTTTATACCATACACACACAAATTTATTTGTGGTGGGCTAAGACCTAAAGATAAAAACTAAAACTATAAAGCTACAAAAGAATCTTACTATTTTTACCTACATTTTCCTCTTTCCTGTCTTTTCCCTTTGACAGATTACTTATATACCTTAAGGCTGAGCTCACATAAAATCTTCAGGAAGCCTTTTATGACTATTCCTCTCAGAAATAAGTACTATTTTATCTAACTCTCATGGCACTTTCCTTACACCATGGTAAACACTATATTATGGTCAAGTGTGTATATGCGTGTATATGTGGACACATCAAAACCATCCTGCTAAATGTTGTGTTGTTGACCAAGTTTTGTTCTTCACTGAATCCCTTGGACCATGGAGCAGAGTATTCATCCATAGTAAAATATCAATAAACAATTGATCTCAAAAAGGTAATTCCATACTGAAGTATTTAGGAGAAAGGAAGTAAAGGGGGGAAGAAAAAGAATAGTTTGAGCCTAGGCTGTTGTGGCTCAGTGGATGGAGTGTTGGTCTGAAAACTAAAGGGTCTCTGGTTCAGTCCCCAGTCATGCTTGGGTTGTAGGCCAGGTCCCCAGCGGGGGACGTGTGAGACGCCACTATATGTTGATGTTTCTCTCCCTCTCTCCCTTCTTTCCCCTCTCTACAAATGGATAAATAAAATCTTAAAAAAAAAAAAAAAAAAAAAAAAAAAACACTTTGATGCTTGCTTTTAGGATAGGGAAGGAAGCTATAGGACACAGCTAAAGATAGATCAAATGCAAATGAATTTCAATAAATGTGACAGTATACATTTACACAACTACTAGTAATTTTAGCAAGACATATCTTCAAAAGTGAACAGGACCTTTGCATGAGCCTTTATCAAAAAAGAATGTAAGCTGTACATGTTTTTCTGCTGATGCAAACTAAGAACATTCATAAATAACATTGTCTGGAGAAATCAATTTGTAGTAAATGTGATCTTCCCCTAAATAATCTCCAGTACACTTCTATTCATAGCAAACACCTATGAGATTAGAATTGTGAATAATTTTATTGTTTTTGCTACAGCTGAATATTTTTCTTGGAAGAATATTTTTATATATAAATAATTTCCCAGTTTATTTAAAAAATATTGCATTGTCTTAACAATATTCAACCAAGAATGTATCTAGCCTCATGCACCACCCTAACTCAGGAGAGGGTATGACGTGGCAAAGGAAGAATTCTAATGAATGAGATGAAATGGAGAAATAGTGATAGGGGAGTTGAAGAACTGCTCAGGTTTTTAATTTCATTTGAACAATATAATAAAGCCCTTTAAAATCTGAACTTATTTGTGAGGCTCTATTTATACCTGTCTCAATAAAGCCCCATTTACTCTCTGAAGTCATACATTTGTTTCAAAGACTGAATCATTACAGTTACATCAGTATCTCAGAATTCTTTTTCTTTTCATACAAAACTATATTTGTGTTTGTACGTAAGATATTTTTAAATAGCTGAGTAAAAAAATAGCCTAAGATGGTTGCTGCTTTATTGCCATGGTACATTTACTTGAAAATGCATGTGGTCTACAAAGTATCAAAAGAATAAAGCAATTACTATCCTGTTACCATTGTTACCATCACTGCTGTTAATAGATTCTGTGGAAATACTGAATTAGAGGGAAAACCTTTGTTAAAACTCTTGATGTGATTTCACAGCCTTTGGCAACCTGGGCCACCTGCCTGGTCACTAGCCTTCCTCCCCCAGACCGATTTCTCCTTAATTTGCAGCACATACAGATGTTAGGAGGAAGAGGGAGGCAGAGTAGCTCCTACATTCAGGAGCCAGTCTATATAACTAGTCTGTGTCTTATTCCAGGGAAGCCTTTGAATATTTGAAATGCGTCTCTCTCTTTCTAGTCCTCTTTTTCTCGGGACAAAATTTCCAGTTCCTTTAACTAGTTCTCATTTGACAAGTTTAGAAAAAATCTCCTGGCTTCTCATCTGTAGACAATGTAACAACTTTTAAAGCAAAATTTGCCTTGCTTTTTATTTACTTTCCATGTAAGGTAAATACATGTATACATTAATGTATATTCTTTCTATAAACAGTTTCATTTTATAACTATTTCAGGAACCAAATACAGCATTCCCCTAAAAAATTATTTAGCCTTGATATTTTTATATATATTTTGTTCTATGTTTGTTTGTTTGTTTTATTGTTGTTCAATTACAGTTGTCCCCATTTCCCCCCATTACTCTCCCCTGCCCTGCCTACCTCCCACCTCCCATATTCAATCCTCCCCTCACCCTCACCGTTGTCTTTGTCCATGAATCTTTTATACATGCTGCTCAACTTGCCCCTCCCCCTTCTTTTTCCATTACTCCCCTCCCACCTCCCCTCTGGTCATTGTCAATTTGTTCTTCATTTCCATGTCTCTGGTTCTGTTTTGCTCACTTGTTTGTTTTGTCGATTAGGTTCCACTTACGGTGAGATCATGAGATATTTATCTTTCTGTCCTGTTTGTTATATGTTTTATCGATGTTTTGTCCTATCCCTACTACATAATGAAGAACAATTTTATTACATTTACATAAACAAGAGAAAATTCAAAATTTAGGGTAGAATACATTTCCAAGAGCATCACGTTTAAATAAAGAACATGCACATAATGGATTACAGTGTAATTCTTTTTTTTGCATATAAATATACTCTCTGTTATCTGACATACTTCTTTTTTTAATTTTTTATTTTAATTGTTGATCTTGTATAGTTTTTGACATACTTCTATTACAAAAAGTAAAGCCTGCTCTGTGCTACTGTTAATGAAAGAAAAATCATGTTTTCTTCTGAAACCAAAGTAATTCTGATTTTTAGGTAGAAAATCTCTGTAGATAACATTCTGTGACTTTAGGTCTTTATTTGTTCAAAGTAACTTTAAATGATTCAAAGATGTATACTCTGAATATATCTACCTATTCCTTAAATGAGAATAATATCTCCTGTAGACATTGTTTAATGTCTACAGAGCTGTGTGACCAGTGAGGTCTGGGGCCTGGGTAGGAGAGGAGGGATGGAGGTATACATGGAAATTGTACAAATATTTCTCAATAACATGAACATGGAAAAACATTTAGAATCTTCATCTATTAAAATTCATATGATTTTTAAAGCAAAATCTGAATCTAATATCAGTCTCAACACTTATGGAAATGTTTTATACATTTCACATTATACATTATAACAGTATGCTTTGAAAAAGTCATTCAGAAGTCATATGACTGAAAAAGCTAATTATTTCCTATCTCATTGTTTACATATAATATTTTCTCTTAATGACAAAAAAGGGAATGTCCCCGGAGTTGGATGAATCAGGCCAAAACTGGGGGCATGATGATTAACTCATCTATCCTTAATTCAACATTCAGATAATTATTTTACTTAAGCTCTAATGAGAATCGTAGTCCAGACTGAACACTTCATTGGACCAGATACTAGATAAGCACTCAATCATAAGACATTATTTTTTAGTCTATTTAATATAGCTTCACCCCAACTTAATATTATAGTTTTCAAGACCTCAATGTGTCCTATTTCTGACTGGTGAAAATATCTTTAGCCTAATCTTGTATTTTTGTCTGAGTCAGATAATTTATTCTTAAGTATGACATGCTTCCTCAAGTTGTAAAAGCAAACATTTTCAAAAATAAGTGTAGCAAAAAAGGAGAAAAACTCCACAAGACTATAAGTAAGTCAAGGCTATGAATCTTCCAAATGATGAACTAGCTACCTGCTTCAGCAGGCAAAGATACAATTTTATCACTCATCGCATAATTAGCCATGTCCAGTGACTTTCAGTGCTATGTCAAGCTATATGCCATGATGAGGATAGTTTAAAATTTATTCAAGTTTGCTCCTAGAAAATAGTGTACCTTATAAATAAAAGAGAATGATTCTATACAAAAATAATGAGAGCCAGAAGTGGAAAGGGCACTCTGCTAGGCCCAGAGTAACAAAAACATGGTCTTTATTCCCCAGGAGCTTACAGTCCAGTGGCAGAAAGAGAATTAATATAAACCATTATAATAAAAAGCATGGTCTATGTGGCAAAAGCCATGTCTAAATATTGATTAATTTTGACAGGGATGGGGGTTGAGAACAGCTTCCCAGAAGGAACTAACATTAAATTTGGCCTCAGAGGATTAATTAAGCAGAGAGAAGGAAAACATCCTAAAGACTGGGATTGGTCATTTCAACACAGAGTCGGGAAAAAAATAAAGAATATTCAGGAAGCGAAATTATGAATGGATAAAATACACGGTGATTTGGAGACTGGCAGGCCAGACATTAGAGTAGAAAGAGGGCTGAGATCAGAGGTTGAAAGGCCTTGAGGAACAGACAGAGGAAGGTCAGCTCTCTTCCATAATCAATGCCCTGATTGGGAAAGAACACAGTTGGTTTCGGCTGGGCAAAGACAGTTCTTGTGGCAGTGTCTCTAGCAATCAGAGTGAGGACAGATCAGAAGCAGGTGAAGCCGTGAGGAATAAGCTGCTGTTGCGTGGGAAAGAGGAAACAAGGTAAAGTGGTCTTGAACTGAGGACGGATGTGGCAAAGAGAACAGAAGAGAGGAAATGATTCAAGAGACTGTAAAAGTGTTACCAATAAAATTTGGTGGCATGTCATAGGAGTGAGGGAGAGGATGGGTCAGAGATAATCTGTCTTCAAGGTTACTTGCCCCACTAATTTGGTGCACAAAAGTCAGACACCATTGTGATTTCGTAAAACTCTTCCTTCATCCTAAGTATTCCATTTCCTATTTATCCTATAGATACTCCAGTCCTCCTGCAAAGCTTGGGTCAACATTCTGCTTCCTGCATAACAGCTGCCCAGATTCCCTGCCCTATACTCCAGCTACATCCAGAATTCACCACTTCTATTGTAATTGCACAAAATAGCATCTTTACTTCTGCTTCCTGTCATAAGTAATTATGTGCATACCTATTCCCCCATGGGTATGTAAGAACCTTGAGAAATCATATTGGACTCACTTTTGTATTTTTCAAAATACCCAGTATAGTGATGTTCAACAAATAATCTCAATAACCACTTCATTTGTGACATTTCTGGATATTGTCCCTCACTAATGTGGTGCAAACAGAAGCAATACTAAATAAGGACTCTCAAAATGTGGTATATGTGCACTGGGGAAGTATGGAAAATAATTTAGAGTATGGAAGATTTTAATGGTTCCTATTTTATATTTGCAAAATAGAGTAATACCCAAATATTTTTAAAAAATGAACTAGGGATACATATAAAAATGTAGGTGCATTTCAAAACTATTATATTGAAGAAACCAAACATAAAAGAATACATATCATATGATTTTATTTTCATAAAATTTACAAACAAGAAAAGTTAACCTCTGCTGCCAGGAATCAGAACAGTGCTTGCCTAGAGGAGTAGGATTTGACTAGAAGGATGTGCAAGATAAATTTCTAGGTGATGGAAATACTCTATATTTTTAGTAAAGGTATTGATTTTATAGGGACATACTTTTTTTCAAAAGATCAATGTGTTTCATTCTAGGTAAACTTTATCTCAAGGTAAAATATTAAGGAAATTTGAATATCATCTTGGTATTTGTTAATACTAAAGAATTATTCTTACTAATTTTATTAAAGTATGATGATAGCATTATGTAAGGACATGTTCATAATACTTAGAAATATATCCTGAAATATATATGAGTGAAATAATATAATGTCTAGATTTCTTTCAAATAATTCATCAAATACAAAAAATAATTCAAAAGGAGATAAAGCAAATGTGTCAAAATATTGATAAGTATAGAATCTGGCTGCTGGGATATACAGAAGTTCATTTTACTATTCTCTCTAATTATATGTATATTTAAATTTTAAAAATAAATATAAGAAATACTTTGTAAGACATCATTACCACATGGATAATATCGAACCCCCCTACACAAAGCAAATTCTGTTGCCTCCAACTTGAAAATATATACTGAATACAATAATTCTTACCAGCTCTGCTGCTAGCTCCCTAATTTAAGCTACATTCATCTCTGAACTGAACTATTACAGTAGCCTGCTAAACACGCCCCCTATGTCTAGGGTTTCCCCATGGTGTCTCTAGTTCATGCAAAATTCAGAACCATCTGTTTAATGAACAAGTCAGGTCATGTTATTCTACGGCTCAAAATCCTTGGATTTCCCACCCCTCACAAGGTAAAATTCAATTTTTTTTCCCCTTGGCCGCTGAGGATTGAAATTAACTTCTTTCCTGCTTCCTCTCTGAACTGAACTCCTACACTTCCCCTTTCACTCCCTCTGCTCCAGCCACACTGGTCTCCTTGTATCTCTAGGGGGAAAAAATCAAGCATACGCCTGCCTCAAAGCTTTTGAGCTTGTTCTTTCCCCTTACTCCAGGTTACAAGACTCACTTCCTCATCCTCTGCTCTTATATCACATGATCAGAGAGGCTTTCCTTGACCATATTGCCTATGACCGAGCACCATCCCACCAGCAATCTATACCCTCTACTCTCCTTCACCTGCTTTATTTTTTCCTGTCCTTCATCACTATCTGTCTGACATGTTATATACATTTTTGTTTCTCTGTCTCCTCTGATTAGAATGAAGGTTCCTGGGGGGCAAGGTCATTGCCAGTTTTGTTCACTGTGGAATTCCCAGTGCCTAGCATAAATTGTGTATGGCACATAGCAGGTACCCAATAAATATTCATCATTGGGAAAGGAGTCAAATGGGTCATAGGACCACTTTTAATTTGGGATCTTAAAATTCAGTTTAGAGTCCTGAACAAAAAGAATTCTTTATTTCTCTCACCTTAAAATAGTGTTTCCCACCCAGGGGCAGGACGGAGAAGCCATGGCTAATTAATTCACATATTGCATGGCAACAAGATTAGGGCACAGGATAGACAAGATCTCAAACTAAAAATGGGCAGGTCCCACGGGACTCTCCATGGAATTCAGCCATCCTCCAGGCATATGATTCACTCTTCCCCAGGCAAGGAGAAGTGAAGCAGGGGGAAGGTGGTTACAGAGGGAAACACCCATGTTATCTTCCTAATACAGTCCAGAAAGCCAAGTTCTTATTTGTGGGCCAAGGGAGAAATACTAAAAAGGGAATAGAACATTTTCTACTCACAATGGAGATAATGATGATGACTGTAATAAAGAAGATAATGATGGGCCTTTTTCATTCCCAATTCCCTCCTAAGCCAATCAGAAACAAATTGAATTACAGGAAGATAGGCACAGATTTTTTTTTTTCTTTTTGCTTCCTTATCCACCAGAGTTTGCATCATTTGTACCCTAAGCCCAAAAACTCTGTCCACTCACCTTCAGATACACATACAACAGAATCTGGCTTCATTGTACTGAAGAAGATGATGATCGTTTTTAAGAAGGATATGGCCATATGTTAGATAGGAGAGTGATGGTTAGAATTTGTGGCAATGAGGGTGTACTTGAGAATTTTCTGGAAGCCAGATAAGAGTTACAACTTGCTAACTGTATAACCTTGCACAAGTTACTTAGACTGTCTATGATTCAACATCTTATCTGTAAAGCATATATAAATAATAATACCTCCATAAAGGAGGTTTTGAGGGATAAATACATAAATTTACTTACATAAAACACTTTGAAAAGTGCCTGGCACATGTAAGGACTCAGTTAATATCAATTATTAATATTTAGGTCTCTATAATCAACATTAAAATGTCATATGAGATCCTGGAAGTTGTGATTATATATTTGTTCTCTACAAATAATGGAATATTTTTCTAGGAGCAATGTTAGATAGAAATTTTGCTTTGTAATTATTAATAGAAGTACTCTGATGTAACTAATAGAATGTGGCTATGTTCTTATATATCTAATTTTTTAAAAATGTATTTAACCCCTTAATTATTTGTTGGCTGTTCAATAATGACTCATACTAATGCTGTAACACAAAGCTTCATAAATTATTAACTTCACATTGTCTTTTTTTATTTTATTTTTTTAATTAATTTATTTTTTTAATCAGTATTTTTTAATTGTTGATATTGTCTTTTAATGAAAACATTAGGTAAAACATTCGTGAGGGAGGAAATGTAAGATGGTAGTTGGAATCTGATGCATAAGTTTTGCCTGCAACTGGGCTATTTGGCAAGGATAACTTTATTTTGGCAACTTAGTTTTTAAAAATGAGACACTAGGTGCTAGGATGTGACCCACCAGCTCTAGAATTCTTGCATAGGATCTTTCCTTTTCAACAGTTTCTGTTCATGATTTGGACAGACAAAGGTGGTGTACATATCTAATTTGCCAACACTACAAAGACTGGAAAGATAATGAATAGCATTGATGGTCAACTAGGGGATTAAAAAAAGAGGACAGCCCAGAATGTTGTACTAACACTAACTATAATAAAGATAAATGTGGGATGATATTTATAAAAATGTAGAATCATATAAATAACAAAAAAATCCATACAGTGGTTAGTCATTTATCCAGGTCTTTTGCTAGAAGATACAGACACAAAAGTTAAAAATATTCATCCCAGTTCCTCACAATAGCCAGTCTAATTGAGAAGAGAGAAGTATTAAAAAAAGTACAGTGATAGATATAATCACACAAGCACAGAAAATTAGCACCAAACTTACTATGATATCTAGTGCTTTAGAGTTCACAAAGCATCTTCCCAGGTATTATCACATTTAATTCTTCCAGCTATTCCTTTTACTCCTTAGCTGTTTGGTGTAGAGTTGATGACCCATTATCTACCAGAGCCCAGTGAAAATAAATGGTTAATGGCACATCACTAATTCCAGCCAGCTGGGTACCAGAAATATAAAGCGGGACACTGTAAAATACATGATTGTCTAACCACTACACTGTGTTCCTGAAATGAACACAAAATAATATTAAATGTAAACTGTAATTTTAAAAAATTAATTTAAAAAATGTTGTTATGCTCTTTAAAGACCAGGGCTGTTATGTTTTTATACTTCCAAGAGTAGGCTCAAAATTACTTGCTTATTTGTTTAGTGTGCTTGTTTATCAGAACAAAATGCTATAAGCTTAAGTGAGCAGTGGGGCAGCTGCATGAATAGACTGATTAAATTTTCTGTAGTTATGCTGGCTTTTGTCTTCTGAGTTCCTTTTTACCTATATCCTATCCTAGCAGCCATAATTCTGTTGAAACATTATGAAAGTTGCCCTTGATGAAATCAAGTTTCTGTGTGTAACTTTCCTTTGCAAAACCAATTTGTTCATTCTATTCCTTTTTAAGTTTCAGCAAACTATTATTAAATAATGGTCCATATATTAAAACTAAAAAAGCATTTTCCTTAAGATCAAGAACAGGACAGGGAGATCTGCTTTCACCTCTGTTATTCAACATAGTACCAGAAGTTCTAGCCACAGTAATCAGAAAAGAAAAATAAAAGGCATCCAAATTGAAGAGGAAATAAAACTGTCATTATTTGCAGATGACATGATAATGTATATAGAAAACCCTAAAGACTCCACCAAAATACTACTAAATCTAATAAGTGAATTTGGCAAAGTAACAGGATACAAAATTAATATTCAGAAATTAGTGGCATTTTTTATATACCAGTAAAGAACTATCATAAAGAGAAACTAAGAAAACAATCCCATTTACTATCACAACAAAAAAATAAGGTACCTAGGAATAAATTTAATCAAGGAGGTAAAAGACCTGTACCCAAAAGATTATAACATACTGATGAAAGAAACTGAGAAAGATACAAATAAGTGGAAGCATATACCATATTCATGGATAGGAAAATTAACATCATTAAAATGTCCAAAGTACTCAAAGCAATCCACCAATTTAACACAATTCCTACTAAATATCAATAGCATATTTCACAGACCTAGAAAAAAATATTCCAAATATATATACAAAACCAAAAAAAAGGGCCTTAATAGCCTCAGCAATCTTGAGAAAGAAGAACGAAGCTGGAGGTAGCATACAAACTGATATCAAACTATACCACAACATCATAGTAATTAAAGCAGCATAGTATTGGCACAAGAATAGGCATATATCAATGGAACAGAATAGAGAGTCCAGAAATAAACCCATGCCTTTATGGTCAATTAATATTTGACAAAGAAAGCAAGAATATATAATGGGGTAAATGGTGTTGGAAATATTGGACAGATACATGCAAAAAAATAAAATAGATCGTCAACTTACACCATAACAAGAATAAACTCAAAATAAATTTAAGACTTAAATATAAGTCACAAAACCATAAAAATCCTAGAAGAAAACATAGGCAGTAAAATCTTAGACATTTCTTGTAGCAACATTTTTGTCAATACATCTTCTTGGACAAGGGAAACAATGTAAAAAATAAACAAAAGGGACTATATCAATCTAAAAAGCCTTTGTACAGCAAAAGAAACCATCAACAAAAGGAAAAGGGAGCCCACTGTATGGGAGAACATATTCACCAATGATACATCTGATAAGGAGTTAACTTCCAAAATATATAAAGGATGTACATAACTCAACAGAAGAAGATAAATAACCCAATGTAAAATGAGCAAAAGGTAAAATCAGCTACCCTGACTGAGTAGCTCAGTTGGTTGGAGTGTCGTCCTGTACACCAGAAGTTTGCGGATTGGATCCCCAGTCAAGGCACATACAGCAGGCATCCAAGCAATGATTCTTTCTCACATCTCTGTCTCTCTGTCTCTCTGTCTCTCTCTCTCTTCCCCCTTCTCTTTCTCTAAAAAAAAAAAAAATCAATAAATATATCTTCAGGTAAAAATTAAATAAAAAATTAGTAAAGAACCTGAATAAACACTTCTCCAAAGAGAACGTACAGATGGCCAATAGACATATGGAAAGATGTTCAACATCACTAATTATCAGAGAGATGAAAATTAAAGCTATGATGAGATATCAACTCATGCCTGTCAGAATAGTGATCATTGACAAATCAGCAAACAAGTGCTGACTAGGATGCAGAGAAAAGGGAATCCCAGTGCACTGTTGGTGGGAATGCAGACTGGTGCAGCCACTATGGAAAACAGTAGAGAGTTTTCTCAAAAAATTAAAAATCAAACCACCTTATGACCCAGGGATATGTTTTTTGGTAATAGATTCTAAGAAACTCAAAAAACTAATTTAAAAGAATATATGCACCCCTATAGTCATTACAACATTACTTACAATACCCAAGATTTGGAAATAGCCCATGTGCTCATCAATAGATGAGAGGATAAAAAAGCTGTGGTACATTTATACAATAGAATACTACATGGCTGTATAAAAGAAGGAAATCTTATCCTTTGTGACAGCATGGATGGACCTGGAGAATATTATGCTGAGTGAAATAAACCAGTCAGAGAAAGGCAAGTACCATATGATCTCACTTACATGTGAAATCTAATGAACAAAATAAACTGACAAATAGAAACAGAGGCATGGATACATAGAATAGACTGACAGCTGTCAGAGGGGAGAGGGGTTGGAGAGCTGGAGGAAACAACGTAAAAGGGATTAAGCAAAAAAAATTATAGAAGACATACAGACTCAGGCAACAGTGTGGTAATAGCTAGAGGCAAAGAGGATGGGGGTAGAGGTGGAAGTGGGCAAAGAGGGGATAAATGAGGATGCAAAGAGACTTTACTTTGGGCGATGGGCACAACATGCAGTGTGCAGGTGATGTTTTATTGAGTTGTACATTTGAAACCTATACGATTTTGTGAACTAACATCACCCCAGTAAATTCAATTAAAAACAATATTCAGGCTATTTTGCCAGACTATTTTCAAACTTAAGGTCAGGCCTGGGTTTTAGTAATTTATGTAAAATAATGCTACATATTGGAATTATATAACCACGTAGCAATACATCTGCTGATATATCTCTTAAGGCAAGGGAAATAAAGGGAAAAAATAAACAAATGGGACTTTATCAAACTAAAAATCTTCTGGATGGCTAAAGAAACCATCATCAAAATGAAAAGGGAACCAACTGTATGGGGGAACATTTGTGCCAATGATATATCATACAAGGGTTTGATCTCCAAAATATGTAAAGAATTCATACAGCTCAACACCAGGAAGACAAACAATCTAATTTAAAAACGGGCAAAGGATCTGAATAGACACTTCTCCAAGGAGTACATACAGAGGGCCCAGAGACATATGAAAGGATGCTCAATTTCACTAACCATCAGAGAGATGCAAATTAAAACCACACTGAGATATCACCCCAGAAAGCTTTAAATAGAAAACATCATGTTTCTGAAAACTAGTAAATTGTACTTCCGGCCAAGATGGAGGCGTAGGCGGACACACTGTGCCTCCTCTCACAACCAAAATTAAGGACAACAAATATTTAGAAACAAGAAAACAACCAGAACTTATAGAAAATTGAACTGTACGGAAGTCCAACAACCATTCATTCAGACCGGTAAGAGGAGCAGAGTCGAGGCAGGAGAAAGTGGAGGTGCGGACCCAGGAACGCAAGCAGCAGCGGCTGGCAGTTCCCAGGTGCACAGGCGGCGGCTGGCCATCCCCGGGCCTACAGGCAGCAGCTGGCGGACCCCGGGCACTGGGGGGCAACTGTGCAGACCCAGTGAGGCCGCACAAGGCGGCTGGCTGACTGACCAGGTGGTCTCACATTCGAGCGCGCAGACGGTCCAGGCGGAGTGGAAGTGGCGGAGGGGACTGAATCCAGGAGAGAGCGGAGCAGGCACCATTGATCCCTCTCAGGCCCCACCCACACATACAGCGTCACAACCCAGCGACTGGGCTGCCCCGCACTGGGGAGCGCCAGAGGCTCCACTCTTCACTACGTAACAGCATGCGCGCGTGCGCAGATAATCCAGGTGAAGGGGAAGCAGCGGAAAGGGCCGGAGTCCAGGAGAGAGCGGAGCAGGCGCCATTGCTCCTTCTCAGACCCCGCCCCCACCTATAGTGTCACAGCCCAGCGACTGGGCTGCCCCGCCCTGAGGAACACCTAAGGCTCCACCCCCATCGCTATGTAATAGCCGCGACCAGACTAAAACCAAAACAAAAAAAAAAAAAAAAAAAAAACACCAAAAATGGCTCAAACTGGAAAACAAATAAAAGCCCCAGAGCCAATTCCTCTAAGCAGTGAAGAGATAGCCAACCTGTCAGATGCACAGTTCAAAGCACTGGTCATCAAAATGCTCACAGAATTGGTCGATTTTGCTCACAAACTAGATGAAAAAATGCAGGCTACAATCCGTGAAATGAAGGAAGATGCATGGGGAACTGATAGAGATGGGAGGAAAACTGGGACTCAAATCAATGGAGTGGACCAGAAGGAAGAAACTAACAACCAAACAGAAAACGAGGAAGAAACAAGAATTCAAAAAAATGAGGAGAGGCTTAGGAACCTCCAGGACATCTTTAAACGTCCCAACATCCGAATTATAGGGGTCCCAGAAGGGGAAGAAGAACAGCAACGAGTGGAAAACTTATTTGAACAAATAATAAAGGAGAACTTCCCCAATCTGGCAAAGGAAATAGACTTCCAGGAAGTCCAGGAAGCTCAGAGAGTCCCAAAGAAGTTGGACCCAAGGAGGAACACACCAAGGCACATTGTAATTACATTAGCCAAGATTCAAATGAAGCAGAGAATTCTAGAAGCGGCAAGGGATAAGGGGACAGTCACCTACAAGGGAGTTCCCATCAGACTGTCAGCTGATTTCTCAAAAGAGATCTTACAGGCAAGAAGGGGCTGGAAAGAAATATTTGAAATCTTGAAAAGCAGGGACCTACATCCAAAATTGCTCTATCCAGCAAAGCTGTCATTTAGAATGGAAGGGAAGATAAAGTGCTTCTCAGATAAGGTCAAGTTCAAGGAGTTCATCATCACCAAGCCCTTATTATATGAAATGTTAAAGGGACTTATCTAAGAAAAAGAAGATAAAACTATGACAGTGAAAAGACAACAAACTCATAGCTATCAAGAACCACACCTAAAACAAAAGCAAACTAAGCAAACAGCTAGAACAGGAACAGAACCACAGAAATGGAGATCAGATGGAGGGTTAGCAACAGGGGCGTGGGAGGAGGAGAGAGGGGGAAAAGGTACAGAGAATGAGTAGCATAGATAATGGGAAAAAAATAGACAGGGGGAGGGCAAGAATAGTATGGGAAATGTAGAAGCTAGAAAACTTATGACCCATGGACATGAACTAAAGGGGGGAATGTGGGTGGGAGGGGGTGTGCAGGGTGGAGGGGAATGATGGGGGAGAAATGGGACAACTGTAATAGCATAATCAATAAAATATATTAAAAAAAACTAGTAAATTGTAAGGAGATGGGGGTGGGTAAGAAGGAGAGGTGAGGAAAGGATCTGTGAACTGATTTGTAGATGGTCAGTTTTCAGCTTCAATAATTTTTTAATTTGAAAATAATTTAACAAAGGCTATAACTGCTATCAAATGACAGCTTTTATATGAACAAACATAATTTTTAAGTGAAAAGATAAAGGTGCAAGGGTAAAGAGAGTATCTTTTATCTGATCCCTAAGAGCTATCAGAGAGACAAGACAGATGGCCTAGTAAGACATGACAATTAGGCTGACATCAGCTTTGTCTCTGGCAAAAAGAGCCTGCCCCACAGCTAAACCCACATTCGGGAATGAGGCAAAAATAGAGTTTCTCAAATGCAGAAAAACATAAGCAACTTTACTACTCAGAGTTCCTCATAAAAGGATGACTGAAGGGCACACATTGGCAAGAAAGAAAATGAACCCCATGGGTAAAGAGAACAAGAAGTCATTATGAAAAAATCAATCTGAAGAAAATAGGTTGGCATTTAACATACAGGTGTTTATAATATATAGTATTATATCAGTTTCAATGCTTTTCTGTAATGTAATTACCAGATTTTTATCAAAAGCAATAATAGCAACAATTAATATTTATAGATATCTGTCATGTTCCAGGTTCTAGTGAGAATTTTTATGGATTGTCGCATTCCTCAAAACAACCTTGCAAGAATTGTTATTCCCATTTTACAGATGTCAAAACTGAGTTACAGAGTAGTAATTTTTCCAAGGTCATATAAATATAACACAGCAGAAATGGATTTGTGTAATCTAGGGAACACCATTTAATGTTAAAGTGTCAAAAACCCAATTTCCTTCTTTATGAACTGAATATATAGATATTTGCTTAGATCATATTACAAGGTTACACAAAGGTGAAATAATACTAATCTGTGTTGAAGTGACTTAAAACTGTAAAGTATTCTACAATTTGAAATTATAAAAAAAAATAGAATACAGATGCCAAATTAAAAAAAAGATTTTAGCCACATAGTTAATAGACAATAGCATTTTTAAATTTACCCATTCAAAATATATTTTAATATGCTTCAGTAAGTAAATATAACTTGAAAATTATGAAGTAGGAGTATTTCACTTATTTATTTGCTTGATTATTTATTTCTAATCTACCTTGTTCCAGAAGAATTTTCAGGCAGCTAACAAGAATACACAAAAAATAATGATAATATAAAAGAATTCATTTTTTATTTTAAAAAATTGCCTTAGATTTAATTTCTAAATATACACACACTTTGAAAAAGCAACTTGTGGTTAATTTAAAATATAACTCCACTCCACGTACCCTCTACTGCCACCTCCACCCCAACACTCACACGTAAAACAAATTTAAGCAGCAGGAAAAGTTCATATTGTCTCTTTTAAAAAAATGAAAATTGCTTATTTTCATACTGCTTTGGCATGGTTCAAGTTAATGATGTGCTAATGTGATATTAAAGTAGTAACTCCTGCAGTTATAACAGTCTAGTTGTGTGGCTGACATCACAACAGTATCACTAAGGTGTCGGATTTTGCTCAATTTCCATAAGTAAATGGAATCTGAGACTGATTGCCTGTTAATCACTGCAGTTTCATAGGTCCCTTATTTATTTTGGACCAGCAATTAATTCCCAAATAAAGAATTAAGTGAGAAAATGAGCCAGAATTTGATTGAGATGATGGTGAGTAGCCATTTCTTTTGGCTCCCATAATAAAGAGAGAATTTTCAAGCCTATAGAAAATGGGAACAGATGTGGATAATGACACAATTTGTTATTTATGAATGCAAGCTCTTTCCAAAGATTTAGGAATTAGCATGAGAACTATTCACTAAACCTCCAAAAAATCAATAAATATTAATATCAGAACACAAATGTTTGCACTATAATTTGAAACATGAAGAATATTTACCCATTATGCTTCTGAAAAATCTAGGGTTCCCTGAATACTTATGGACTCCATGTCATCAGAAGATTCAGAGAGCTTCTCCGAACTACTTAGAATTCTCAAGCAGAACAGTGAGGGCACATTCTCAAGAAAGAAAAGCTAGTGCATTGTTCTTTCTGAATTTTTGCTGGCTCTTAAGATGGCTTAGTATAAAGAGGACTGGATAAGAAATCAAGAAATATGAACTCAAATATTGGCTTTGCCACTTAGCCAGTGTAACTTCAGATAAGTTCCTTAAAGATGAGTTACATTTTCCACAGCTGTAAAATAACATAAATGACACTTCCTACAAAGGGTTATTTGAAGACAAAATGAGACAGACACTAGTATACAGTTAATTAAATCTGATTTAGAATTGAGAATATCCATAAAACTTTAATTAACCTTATTTAACGTTATTCACTTTGTGGATTTTACTTTGACCTCTGTGAAGTTGATGACACCTTTCTGATGGAAATGGAGTGATGGAATATATATACTGTTATGGCGTTTTGGTTCAATCTCTAATATAATGAGTTCTGAGTAATGAATTGGGTTGCTAAAATTATTTAAGTTTTGAAATGGATTTTGTCAGTCTACTGCTATTGTTTTAAAGACTACTGTTTGGGCCCATTCTGAGAGAGACACAATAAATAATTGGTTTAATGGAAAATCATCTCACTGATACATTGCACAAACATCAATAGAGCAGAAAGATTTGTTCCAAAGCATCTTGGCAATTGTCTGTTGCTATGCTCTGCTGAGTTCATTCATCTTAGAAGGTGCCTCAGACAGCCTTGGGAGGCAGTGAGAGGGGAGGTCCAGGAGTAGTTTCCTGCTTCACTCCCTTAGTTCAACCCCACCAGCTCTGCTTTTCTCACTTTCAAACACTAACATTTTGTCTAAGATTTCATTTACACCAAGAGTTGTGTTGCATTAATAGCTGATCTATGCCAACTTCCTTATTTTAGAAATAAAGAAATTGAATGCCAGAAAGGTGGCACAAAGCACGTAGGATCCCTCAGAAGTCAGTCCTCCAATCAGGACCAGGAAAAAGTTATCCAGACTCCTGATCCACGTCCTTTCCAACACTTTGGTCTCTTGATGATAAGATTAATCCCCATAGTGAACTAAAAGTTGAATACCATGCTAACTGTTCCACCTGTAATTCCGAGTAACACCAGAAAAGTCTCTCAATATTTTTCCCATTTGAAAATGAGGTTCAAGAATGTTAAGCAATGTACACAATCCTACAATCAAATTCAGTCAAACTCCAAATCCTGTAGATGTATTTGCCAAAGTCAGTTAAACTTGAATATTTCCTGTCAGTCATTCAAACAATAGACCACAGGTAGCAAACACAAGGCCTGAGGGCCAAATCTGGCCCTCCACCTACTTTTATCCGCCTGGTACCTTGTACTACCAGGCAGCAGCACTGAGTTCCTTGTCCCCAGTTAAGGAGTAGTTACATTTATACAGTCCTGAAATTACCTTCAGCCCTTTGAAGGCGGTGGAGATACTGATGTGGCCCCCAGTGAAAATGAGTATGACACCCCTGCAATCATAACATGACCCAGAGAAATAAATAAGTAAATGTTGGATATTTAGTTGGCAAATTTTGACTCTACCCTTTATGTGTACTTTATTAAAATCGATGCACAATGACTATGAATGTAGAAAGGTCAAATGGAAACCTTATTTGAGAATTGCTTGCCTTTCTTTCTGTCAATAATCACCTCCTATTTTATGTTGGTTCTATATTTGTTAGAGTAAACAAGTGGCTTTTCCATTCTTTAATGTATTATAGATCATGTATTTGCCCATAATTTCTTCTCTTGTTCAAGATGTCTGCTGTTTGTGTTGCAGATCAAATTTGTACATGTGCTCACAGAGGATAATACTGAAAAGTATTTTCCCACTCACATTGTCACTTTCAAATTGTATGTTTAAGACAGTTTTCTTTGTCTCCTGTACAACAGGAAGTATTGTCATTTTCAGTATAATTGTTTCATAGTTATGTTTTTGTCCAATTTTATTTTTCTTCAAATGTAAATCTGTATTTCATTTGCACAGAATGTCAAGGTAATGAATATCAAGGTGCATAGTTCTTAGAAATCTCTGTAATATGAAAGTATCACAGTCAGATCTACAAAGAGTCTACAAAAGGAAAAGTGATATATAAGGTCAAATAAAAATGCAGAATGACAAAAATTTTATACTGAATAGAGTAAGGTGACCAGAAAGTGGATATTTCTGACATAATTATTATGTTTTTAAAATTTGATAAATTTTATTTGGAATTATTTTATATTAACTGAGTGTTGAAAGTATAGTACATAAATTTCTATATACCATCCCCTCAACTGGCTTTTATTTAACATCTTATATAACCATAGAATTATTTATCAAAATTAATAAATTTTTATTAGTGCAATAATATTAACTAAATTACAGATTTTATGAATATGTTATCAGTTTTTTTCACTCTTTGGGGAACCCATGTTGCATTTAGTTATAGCATCTCCTTAGCCTTCTATGAGAGTTTGCTTCTTTTTTATTGTTGTTCAAGTACAGTTGTCTCCATTTTCCCACCATCACTTTCCCCTGCCACACCCACTTCCACCTCCACCACTCAATCCTACTCCATGTTGGCTTTGTCCATGGGTCCTTTTTTCATGTTCCCTTGATAGAGTTTCCCTTTCTTTCCCCCCTTTTGTTACCCACTCCCTCCTCCCCTCTGGTTACTGTCAATTTGTTCTTTATTTTAATGTCTCTGGTTATATTTTGCTTGCTTGTTTGTTTTGTTGATTAGGTTCCACTTATAGGGGAGATCATATGATATTTGTCTTTCACCACCTGGCTTATTTTACTTAGCATAATGCTCTCCAATCCATTCATGTTGTCAACAAGGTTAAGAGTTCCTTCTTTCTTTCTGCTGCATAGAATTCCACTGTGCAAATGTACCATAGTTTTTTGATCCACTCATTTACTGATGGGCACTTAGGTTGCTTACAGAACTTGGCTATTGTAAATTGTGCTGCTATGAACATTGGGGTGCATAGGTTCTTTTGGACTGGTGTTTCAGGGTTCTTCGGGTATAATCCTAGCAGTGGAATTTCCAGGTCAAAGGAAGTTCCATTTTTAGTTTTTTGAGGAAATTCCACACTGTTTTCCACAGTGGCTGCACCAGTCTGCATTCCTACCAACAGTGTACTAAGGTTCCCTTTTCTCCAAACCTCGCCAGCACTTGTTGTTTGTTGATTTGTTTACGATGTTCATTTTGACCAATGTGAAATGGAATCTCAAAGTGGTTTTAATTTGCATCTCACTGATGGCTAGTGATGCTGAGCATCCTTTCATACGTCTCAGGGCCTTCTGTATGTCCTCCTTGGAGAAGTGTCTGTTCAGGTCCTTTGCCCATTTTTAAATTAGATGGTTTATCTTCCTGGAGTAGAGTTGTGTGAGTTCTTTGTATACATTGGAGATCAAACCCTTGTCTGAAATATCTTGGGAAATATATTTCCCGTACGGTTGGTTCCCTTTTCATTTTGCTGATGTTTTCTTTAACTGTGCAGAAGGTTTTTATTGATGAAGTCCCATTTCTTTATTCTTTTCTTTATGCCCCTTGCTCCAGGGGACATACAGTGAAAATATTGCTGCATCAAATATCTGAGATTGTCCTGCCTATGTTCTCATCTTAGACTTTTATAGTGTCACAACTTACATTTAAGTCTTTCATCCACCTTGAGTTTATTTTTGTGTATGGTATAAGTTGGTAGTTGGGTTTCATTTTTTTGCATATAGCTGTAGATCTCCCAACACTATTTGTGGAAGAAGCTATTTTTACCCCATTTTATGCTCCTGCCCCCTTCGTTGAAAATTAATTGACCATAGAGACTTAGGTTTATTTCTAGGGTCTCTAATCTATTCCATTGGTTTATGTGCCTGTTCTTATGCCAGTACCAGACTGTTGTAATTACTGCAGCCTTGTAATATAGTTTGATATCAGGTGTTTTGATCCCTCCTACTCTATTCTTCTGTCTCAAAATTGCTGTGGCTATTCAGGGTCATTTATGGTTCCAATAAAATTTTTTTTGTATTTTTTAATATATTTTATTGATTATGCTATTACAATTGTCTGATTTCTCTCCCATCATTCCCCTCCACCCTGCACACCCCCTCCCACCCACATCCCCCCTCCTTTAGTTCATGAAATGTTAAAGGGACTTATCTAAGAAAAAGAAGATAAAAAATATGAGAGTAAAAAGACACCAAACACAGATATTAACAACCACACCTAAAACAAAAGCAAACTAAGCAAACAACTAGAACAGGAACAGAAACACAGAAATGGAGATCATAGGGAGGGTTAGCAACAGGGGAGTGAGAGGAGGGAGAGGGGGAAAAGTACAAAGAATAAGTAGCATAGACAGTGGGTAGAAAATAGACAGGGGAGTGCAAGAATAGTGTGGGAAATGTAGAAGCTAAAGAACTTATGATCCATGTAAATTTTTGAAATGTTTGTTCTATATCTGTGAAATATTTCACCGGTATTTTAATGGGGATTGTGTTGAATCTATAAATTGCTTTGGGTAATATGGACATTTTCATGTTAATTCTCCCAATCCATGAACACAGTATGTGCTTCCATTTATTTGTATCTTCTTCAATTTCTTCAGTGTCTTATAATTTTCTGAGTTTAGATTTGTTATATCCTTGGTTAAGTTTATTCCTAGGTATTTTATATTTTGCATGTAGCTGTCCAGATCTCCCAACACCATTTGTTGAAGAGGCTATTTTTACTCCATTTTATGCTTCTGCCTCTTTATATGACAGTTTTTCTGTCTTCCCTTCTTTTGTTTCTCATGACCTTGACACTTTTGAAAATTATTAATCAGATATTTTATAGAACATTTCTCAATTTGAATTTTTCTGATATTTTTTTCATGATTTGATTGCAGTTTTTTATATTTTTAAGAATACCACAGAAATGAGTACTCTTCTAAGCACATCAAATCAGGGTTATATGACATCCATATGTATTGCTTGTATTACTAATAATGTTAATATTTTTATTAAAGTGTATTTGACATACAATGCTACATAAGTTTCAGGTGTACAATAGTTATTCAATATATACCTTACAAAGTGATTGCCACCATAAATCTGGTAACTATCTGTCATTGAACAAAACTATTACAGTACTATTGACTATATTACTCTACATTATATCCCATGACTTATTTATTTTATAACTGGAAATTTGTGCCTCTTATTCATTTCACCTTTTTCACACATTTTCCTACCTCCCTCCTCTCTGGTGACCATTAGTTTTTTCTTTACCTGAGTCTGCTTCTGTTTTGTTCTTATTATTTTATATTTATTTTCAAAAGTTCATAAATAGTTGCCCTAGGGATTAAAATATTATTCTTTAATTAATCATAGTTGACCTTCAATTAATACTATAACACTTTACATGTAATATAAGCACCTTACAACAGTATATCACCAATACCTCCATCTCATTCTTTCTGCTAATATTGTCATATATCTCTCTTCTACAAACACAGAATAAATTGTCACTATTCTTGCATTAGACAAATAATGATCTCTTAGTGGTTAAAATAATAAAGAATAATATTTATATTTAACATTTATTTTCACAATGTTTAGCACTCTTCACCTCTTTGAAAATACAAGTTTTTATGTGGTATCATAGTTCTTCTGTCAAAATAACTTTAACATTTCTTGTGATACAGTTGTCTTGGGGATACATTCAGTTCAGTTTCTCTGCAAAAGTCCCTAATTCTCCTTTTTTTTTTAAGGGTAATTTGCTGGGTAAGGAATTCTGGATGGATTTTTTTCCCCCACCAGCTCTTCAAATATGTCACTTCATTGTTTTCTGACTTGTATATTTTCTAATGAGGTCTGCTATACTTCTTCTTACTCAAGTTTTTTTCTTCCATCTTTTTCCCCTAGATTTACATTACACATGTGTTAGAACATTTGAAATTGTCCCACAACTCTTAGATGTTCTATTTGTTTTTCTTTAATTCTATTTTTTACCTTTATCTATTTATGTTTCATTTTGAATAATTTCTATTGACTTATCTGCAAGCTCACTAATTCTTTCCTTATCTATGTCTCTTCTACTGATAACCCTGTCAAAGGCAATTGTTATCTCTGTTACCATTTTTTCTATGATTTTGATTTGTTTCCTAATATTTTCATCTCTTCGGTGAAATTCCCCAGCTGTGGGTAGGGCTCCACCCACCGCACCCCACCCCCAGTCACCATGGATGAGAATAATTCCACCAAGACATGATCTGCTTGGGGAGGAAAGGTGGCCAGTCTCTCAAAGGAGAAGGGCCAGGAGCCTGTTCCTCAATGGGCTTTTATGGGGGTTTAATCTACATAAGAATACAGGGCATATACATAAAACTCATCAATCATTGTCAGGCAGTAATGACCAAACAATAGATAACATTCAAAGAACTATGAGGGCTTATTCTGAGTCAGGGTCAGATAGCTAAAGGGCCAGCAAAACTTTGGGGAAACAAACTCATTCTATGCTTGGACCCTTATCAATTAAATTGAGGGCATTCTTAGCAAAAGCTGGTTTCACAGGATTTTATGCATTCTTTCTTAGGCCTGATCACCCAAAGGAACCCACCCTTTCCAGAATGAGGCCACACCCACCTCCCCGCATTGTTTCAGGGTTAAGTCAGGCAAAGGAAGTAAGGAAGCCAAGAGACTAGGAGACTTCTCACAGACAGAATGAGGACTCAGGCTATGTCAAAGCCTAAGGGCAAGGGTCCATCACCTCCTTTTTCTATAGCCCCCCCAAGTCCTTCCCCAAGGGCCCCTTCATGACTGTGCCTGTCTTAGGTTGTCCTCCCCTTGAGGAATCTTACCCATCATTGACTAACCCATCATTGGCCAAGCAGGGTGAAGTAAAAGTGGAACCTCTACAAGGAAGATAAGCTTTGTCTCCTTAATGGCTTATGGTCCCAAGGTCTTTTTACTCAGCCTTAGCCATGGGGGATTACAGTTTTTGAAACCAGACAGGGAGGTTCCCAACACAGCTGTTTATAATTTTTTATTTTCCTTTTTTACAAGAGATATTCACATAATAATCATAGTAATTTTAAATTCCCTGTCTGATATTTCCAATATTTGGGTTATATTTGAGCTGCATTGCCTCTTGACAATGAGTGTTGTTTTTCTTTATTTTTGTGTGTCTCATGATTTTTAGTTAAAAATGGGACATTGTATGTAAAGCAGGAGTAATGGGGTTAAATATTATTTATACCTATAAATGGGCAAGGCTTTTCTTTTGTGCTTAGATATTCATAGACCCTGTATTTGCAACGGCCAGAACTTGTAGCAACCAAGAGGTCCTTCAGTATGTGAATGGATAAATATAAGTATTCCAGACAATGGGATGTTATTTAACACTAAAAACAAATGAGCAATGAAGCCATGAAAATACATGGGAGAAAACTTAAAAGCATATTGCTAAGTGAAAGCAACCTATCTGAAAAAGCTACATACTGTATGATTCCAATTATATGACATTCTTGAAAAGGCAAAACTATGGAGGCAATGAAAAGGTCGGGGTTTGGCAGAGGTCAGGGGAGAGGGAGGAATGACTAAGCAGAGGACAAGATTTCAAGGGCAATGGGACTATTATGCATGATATTATAATGGTGGTACATGTCGGTATACATTTGTCCAAACCCATAGAATGCTCAACACCAAGAGTGAACTCTAAGGTAAACTATGGATTTTGGGTAATGATGTATCAGTGTAACTTTATCAATTTTAACAAATGTACCACTTTAATGCAGGATGTTGATCTTGGGAAAGGTTGTATGCATGCGTGGGAGTAAGGGCTATATGGGAATTCTGTGTACCTTTGCTGTGAACCTACAACTGCTCTAAAAAATAAACTCTATTCAGGTCCTTTGCCCATTTTTTAATTGCATTGTTTGTCTTCCTGGAATGGAGTTGAGTGAGTTTTTTATATATTTTAGAGATCCAACCCTTGACTGAGGTATATCATTTGCAAATATATTTCCCATAGGGTTGGCTCCCTTTTCATTTTACTCCTGTTTTCTTTAGCCATGCAGAAGCTTTTTATTTTGATGAGGTCCCATTTGTTTATTCCTTCCTTTATGTCCCTTGCTCTAGAGGACATATTGGTGAAAATATTGCTGCGTGGAATATCTAAGATGGTCCTGCTTATGTTCTCCTCTAAGACTTTTATGGAGCCCTGGCTGGTGTAGCTCAGTGGATTGAGCGCGGGCCTGCGAACTAAAGGATTGCAGTTCGATTCCCACTCAGGGCACATGCCTGGGTTGCAGGACAGTTCCCAGCGACAGTTCTTAGCAGGGGACACATGAAAAGCAACCATACATTGATATTTCTCTCCATCTCTCCTTCCCTTCCCCTCTAAAGATAAATAAATAAAATCTTTAAAAAATATATTAAAAAAAGACTTTTATGGTGTCACAACTTATATTTAAGTCTTTTTTTAATCACATTTTTTAAAGATTCTATTTATTTATATTTAGACAGAAGGGAAGGGAGAGAGAAAGAGAGGGAGAGAAACATCAACGTGTGGT
Organism: Glossophaga mutica; assembly: GCA_039655065.1. NCBI lineage: Eukaryota > Metazoa > Chordata > Mammalia > Chiroptera > Phyllostomidae > Glossophaga > Glossophaga mutica. The sequence continues at coordinate 86,642,658 of CM077304.1, forward strand.
TGCTTCTCGTACACTCCCTATCAGGAGCTTGGTCCACAACCCAGGCATGTGCCCCAACTGGGAATCAAATTGGCCACCCTTTGGTTCACAGGTCAGTCCTCAATCCACTGAGCTACACCAGCCAGGGCTATTTAAGTCTTTCATCCACCTTGAATTTATTTTTGTATATGGTGTTTAAGTTGGTGATCAAGTTTCACTTTTTTGCATGTAGCTGTCCAGATCTCCCAACATCATTTGTTGAAGAGGCTATTTTTACTACATTTTATGCTTCTGCCCCCTTTGTCAAATATTAATTGACCATAGAGACTTGGGTTTTGGGGGCACCGTCTATTGTATTCCATTGGTCTACGTGTCTGTTCTTATGCTAGCACCCTACTGTTTTGATTACAATGGCCTTGTAACATAGTTTTATATCAGGTATTGTGATCCCTCCTATTTTGTTCTTCTTTCTCAAAATTGCTGCAGCTATTCACTGGAAGCAACCTAAGTGCTCATCAGTAAATGAGTGGATCAAAAATCTGTGCTATATTTACACAATGGAATACTACACAGCAGAAAGAAAGAAGGAACTCCTACCCTTGGTGACAGAATGGATGGAACTGGAGAGCATTATGCTAATTGAAATAAGCCAGGCAGTGAAAGACAAATACCATATGATCTCCCCTATAAGTGGAACCAAATCAACAAAGCAAACAAGCAAGCAAAATATAACCAAAGACATTAAAATAAAGAACAAACTGACAGTAACCAGATGGGAGGTGGGAGGGGCATAACAAAAGGGCAGAAAAAAAGGGAAGGTCCATCAAGGGAACATGTAAAAAGGACCCATGGACAAAGCCAGTGTGATGTAGGATTGAGTGTTGGAGGTGGGGGTGTGTGTGGAAGGGGAAAGTGATGGTGGGAAAATGGAGACAACTGTACTTGAACAACAATTAAAAAAAAACTATCTACATCAAAAATAAAAATAAAAAATAAAGTCTATTTACAGGGAGAAAATGTTATATGTAGGCCCCAAAATCAAAAAATATTATGACCACCCCTATATCTTCCTAAAATACATTATGAAAACAGAAAATTGAATTTGAAAAAACCGATAATTACCTGAACAAAATCATGCAGTCAGGAAAATGTAAAATATGCTTGGAGAGTGTTAAGTAGGAAGGAAGTAGGGGTGTCTTTCCTTCCAGGATCATTAGAAACAATGCCAGAAATGCAGGCAAATAGGGCAGATGTACCCTAGTCAGTCACCAATCAGGTGCAGGAATGTCTAATATCAATCAGCTAAGGCCATAAAAAAACAATAGAAGTGCTGAGCAGGAGAGTGATATGAAGAAGGTGATCCTTTAAAAAGATGAGTCTAGTGTCCTGTTTGAGATAGATTGAAGGTAAGAGAGACAAGAAACAAGGACATAAATATCGATTACTACAACAGTCTGGTACTAATAGATGTTGAGACCTAAATTAAGATACTAGCAATGCAAATGGAGGGGAAGGGAACAATTTAGAAGATACTGTAGAGAAAAACTTTATAAGACAGGCTGACTGATTTGAAGAGTGTTGAAGGGAAAGGAGAAGTCAAATATGCAAGGCCTCACGCTGGGAAAATAGTGGCAATTTTCTCACCAGTATCTTCATTCAATCCCTTTCTTTCTGAGAGCTTTCTCCTCTCTGCTTTTAAACTAGCCCACGCTTGAATTAGCATAAGTGTTTAGAGGAGGCAAAAAACATTTACCCTCAAAATGTTCTTGAGGTGAACCATTTTTGAAATACAAACCTGTTTGCCAGCCAAAACTCAATTTGTATTCAAACTGTGGTTTTAAACATTCTGTCCAAACATGACAGATGTTGGAATCAATTGGTTTTCAAGTCTTGTGTGTATGTGTGTGTGTTTTGTCAGCTTCAATAAACAAAATAGTCTTAAATTATCTTCTGTCAAATGCATTTACCAAATACTTGCAAGCATATAGACCTTTATAAAATTTAATTGACAATTAAACTCTTGGCCTTTAGCTGCTAAAAATAAAAGGTAATTAAAAAAAAGAGGATGGGGAAGTGTTTAAAACTGCAAGAAAGTATACAAAAAATAAACAAAAAATGATAACCAAAACAAACAAAAAGCACACAAACACAAGAAAAGAATTTTCTCTTTTGCAACCTCTCTAAAATTATTTTCTAACATCTTTATCTAAGTCCCAACTAAATTCTAAACTTCTATTCCTAAGATTTTATTAGATTATGAATTACATAGAAAGGTTTGACATTTTAATAATGTTGTATACTAATTCAATAATTTGAAATTTTTTATTTGTTCATGTTATTTCTAATATGTTAGAGTCTGGTAAAAATAATACCATATAAATTAAATGCATCTGAAATTGTTCATACATATTATCATAAATAATAAATATTTTGACTTGGTCCTTGATGGAAATAATGAGAAAAACTGGCCAAATTCAATTAATGCAAAAGGAATTGAGAAATAAAACTCAGTCCCAAGCCCATCTGGCAACTCTGCCTATTTGCTCATCTATAAACCAGGGCACAAAATAGAACCTAGTTTATAGGATTGTAGGGATGAAATGAAATAATATATGCAAAGTCCATAGCATGGTATCTAGCACAGATTAAATATTCAAGAAGTATTATCTAATATTATTATATTATCATATCCCTTTATTATCTATTTTTATTTTTATAAACATCTCTTAATATTTATTCTCTATTGTAATCTTAAATTTTTAATTCAGATTTACTTTGTTATTTGCATATTAAAATATTGATCCTTATACAGTTACTACAAACACAGTCCCAATTGATTTTTTTTTTTGCTTTTCAACATAAGAATTTTTTGACAGAATTGATATTCTTAATCTTTTCTTTTTGACATTTACTGTTGCTTTAAAAATGTAGAAAAATTTATGTTTAGAAATACATGGTAACATATGTTTACTTGAGGTTTCTTTTCTTTTGTGGTGATAGCTCAGCATTTTACATTTAACTCTGGTAGAATTGAAGTTGAGGGAAGGGGATGAAGTGAGGGAAGAAATTTAATTTTTCATTAAGCATTTCTGACAATACAAGCCCCACATATCCAAAAACCTTTTCTATTATTATTGATTTATATTATATGTTCAGCCTGAGCTTGACTCATTAGCCTTAAAAGATCCAGCTGCTCAAACCGTAATTATAAATATGTAAGTTCTGCCTCCTACTCTCCATTCTGAAACTGCTCCCTGTGGTCCGAGCACTTGATCTAGCCCACTGCTTCACACTCAGATTTCCCCCTCCTTGCAGTAAGCACTTTGATGTTTAACTTGCTGCATTCTAGGTCTCTGACTTTATTTGGCTCCTACTACTAACCCGTCTGGCCAACCTCACATGTGGTGTCAACCAGACCTGGTGCCTTAGCAGAGGGACCAGACACTACTACATTTACTACGGATTAGTGCAACTTTGGATAGACTCTGAACTTTCATTCATTTCCCTTTTGTACTGAGCCCTGCAAACCCACAGCTGTGTTTGACAGCTTAATTTAAACTACATTGGCAAATGCAACTCAGGGCCAACTCAGGGATCTGCTCACCTCTCTAAACTCTACCTCTTAAATAATTCCTTACTATTGCATGTTAGATGGGTTTTTGTATTTTATCTAGTAATTTTAGTTGTTTTTACATTTTAGAAATAGACTTTGCTCTGCATTACAATATATTTTTTCAATTAAATGCATGTGTGTTAATTCCTTATCTAAAGTATATATTTCTTTAATGTAAAGTCATTTTAGGTCCTAAAGCAGTGCTTAACATATGGTAGACACTTATATGTGATAATAATTATAAAGACAGTAATGACAACATTAGCCAATCAGAAAGCTTGGCCAAAACCTATAAAAACTCAGAAACATGAATTCTTAAAAATGACATTTCTTACCATAGAATACTTTGAAACAATTATGACTGTAAAATGATTGATTCTTTTTTTAAAAAAGAAAAATCTAGATTCTACCTATAACAGGCCCGTAGGTTCAGAGAGTAAGAAGAGGCATCATCATAAACATGACTTTCCTGTTCTTTGTTGCATTCACCGACGCAAGAAACAAATGTTCAGAAACTTTCAGGGTTCAAAGGTGTTATTTTATTGGCCAAAAGTTTTAACCTGCGCAGGGGCAAACTCTCAGAGTGTCCAGAGACACGATGCTCAGAAGAGCTGCAGACGAGAATCGCGCCTCATGCTTGCAGCTAGGCCTTTTTATAAACACAAGCAAGCAAGCATTTCACAGAAACAGAAGTGGCTGTTAGCTATTGGCTATCTTTTGGCGTGCTCGGGATCTATACGTTGCAGGGTTTGGGGAATGGGAAATTTAAACCTAAACATCTCCTTAAATGGTAATCTGCCTCCAGTTCTTTGTTCTCTGTTCCTGGACAGCCAAATCTCACAGGGACAGTCCTTTAGCTATTTTCCTGGTTCCAACATTCTTCAGCTGAAGTTGAGGAATAAACTGCTTTACATCCTTGATTTTATTAAAAGTGTGGAGAACTCCTTCTTCCTCATGTTACAAATGTTTGTGAAAACATGTAATTAGATTTTTATTTTCTATATGTCTACATTTTTGTTGGACCATAAGTCCACAAGGAAAGAAATGGCTGATTTGTTCATGACTCTACTTACAGTACTGTGTTCATTGCTTATCTAGTATATAGTAGATGCTAGATAAATGTTTATTAAATGAATTAGTATATTCAGTATATCCAGAGGCTTAAGACATGGCTCTGCCTCAGCTATTGTTTTCATAATTTGTTAGTACTACTATCTGCTTTTTAAGATGAAGAAACCAAGAACTACAGAGGATATGGAACTTTCCCAGAGTCACATTGTATTTAAGTGGTAAAGTCAGTATTTGTATGAAGTCAGTGTTCATATTTGTTTTCTTATATGCCACAATGCCTCTCTACATGTGAAACACAAGTGATAAAACACAACATATACTTAAGACTACCAGTCAAGATGGTGGTGTAGGCAGACATAGCTTGTGCTTCACAGAATCAAAATTACAACTAAAATATAGAACAACCATCACTCAGAACCATCAGAAATTGAGTTGAATGGAAGTCTTAGAACTATGGAATTAAAGAAAGCACATCCATCCAGACTGAGTTGGCAAGCTGGTGCCATATCTGAGACTCCATCAACCAGGATAACACTGTTTGACTTTTCTTGATGATCACCAGAGACTCCACCCCACCCAATTTATGGGACCACCCACGCTACTTCTCCATATGAATCCCTGGTATTAGTTCATGCTTCACAACTTCTACATTCTCTCAAAAAGCAACAGCTGGCCTGAGTGAGCCCCCGGCCAGGCACTAGCAGCGGCCATTCATTTGGGCAAAGATTCACAGTTTCACAGTTTGGCTTTACCTGGGGATCCCCAAGCCCGGCACAAGTAACAGCCATCTCAGATTGCTTTAAAGCCCAGGCAGGCTGGTCCTGGGCAAAACACTTGTGGGAGCTGACTTTGACCTGCACCACCTGGGAAACCCCAGGGCCAGCACACCTAGTGGACAACGATAGACTATGTTGGAGCACCACTACCCTGCACCAGCACAGCTGATCCTCCACAGAGGGTGGAGGGTGGTGGTCAGAGGTCACAGCCAGCCCTTGAAGGTGACGGGCCTAGGTAAATCCCTCCCATTGATCTGCCAACAGCAACCAAGGCTCAACTACAAAAGAAGGGTGTACTCAGCCCATACAAAGGGCATACCTCAAGCACCCAGCTTGGGTAATAGGGGAGGTTGTGCCACTGGATTCTATAGGACACCTACTACATTAGGCCACTCAGCCAGCACAGGGAGTCATAGCCGCTCTACCTAATACACACAAACAAACACAGGGAGGCTGCCGATAAAAGTAGACAAAAAGGCATGGCCCAAATGAAAGAACAGATCAAAACTTAAGAAAAAGAGCTAAACAAAATAGAGATAAGCAATCTATCAGATGGAGAGTTCAGAACACTGGTTATAAGGATACTCAAGGAACTTAGTGAGGACCTCAACAGCATAAAAAAGATCCAGTCAGAAATGAAGCACACAGTAATTGAAATAAAGAACAATTTATAGGGAAACAACAAGGGAGTGAATGAAGCTGAAAAAACAAAACAAAACAATGATTTAGAACATAAGGAAGGAAAAAACAACTGATCAGAATAAGAAAAAAGAATCCAAAAAAACAAGGCTAGTTTAAGGAGCCTCTGAGACAACTTCAAGAGGTCCAACATTCGCACCATAGGAGTGCCAGAAGGAGAAGAGAAAGAGCAAGAAATTGGAAACCTATCTGAAAAAATAATGAAAGAAAATTTACCCAATTTGGTGAAGGAAATAGATATGCAAGTTCAAGAACCACAGAGAGACCCAAACAAGGTAGATGCAAAAAGGCCCATTCCACGACACATCATAATTAAAATACCAAAGTTTAAAGATAAAGAATCTTAAAAGCAGCAAGAGGAAAAAAGTTAGTTACCTACAGGGAAGTTGCCATAAGAGTGTCAGCTGATTTCCCCAAAGAAACTTTGCAGACTAGAAAGGATTGGCAAGAAATATTCAAAGTCAAGAAAAGCAGGGACCCACAGCCAATATTGCTCTACCCAGCAAAGCTATCATTTAGAATTCAAGGACAGATAAAGAGCTTCCCAGACAAGAAAAAAACTAAAGGAGCTCATCATCACCAAACCGTTATTATATGAAATGTTAAAGAAACTTATTTAAGAAAAAGAAGATCAAAAGTATGAACAATAAAATGGCAAAAAATACAAATCTATCAACAATTGAATCTTAAAAACAAATTAAGCAAACAAGAACAGAGACAGAATCATGGATTCAGAGAGTGTTTCAATAGTTGCCAGATGGGAGGGGGGACATAGAGAATGGGTGAAGAGGTGAGGGGATTAAAAAGTACAAATAGGTAGTTACAGAATACCCATGGGGATATAAAGTACAGTATAGGAATGGAGTAGCTAAAGAATTTATACTATGACCTATGGACATGAACAATGGTGTGGGGATTGCCTAAGGGAGTGGGGTGTGCTGAGTGGTGGGGAGCAAAGGGGGGGGGGGAATCAGGACAATTGTAATAGCATAATCAATAAAATATAACTTAATAAACAATCACAACATATAATTAGTTTCTAAAATGTCCAGGGATGACTATAAATGACTATAAAACAAAGGATGAGAAGAGTAAAAATAATATAGAATATGCTCATGTAGACATAGGGATTTTACTTAATTCCTCAAGTCTCTAGATGTAGAGTACAGCAGAGGTCATTTGGGGAAAAGCTATTTCAGAATTCTCATCAGCACTCTTTAAAGTCAATAAATATTTTTAATGGTATCGGTTGATTAGCACTATAAATAATGTGGATGCGAGAAATGGTTTACTCACAAGCCACATAATACAGCATAGACATTATACAGGCATGTGAAGAATGAGATTGATACAGTCTTGGCTTTTGCCTCATAAAACTATACTGAAAAATAATTAAATGGGAAATGCTTAGGATATTCACATAATACTTTACTAATCTAAATGATAATACTCAATATCTGAGTTCTTATTATTCTTAATGATGACTGCAGAGAAAGCATGAAGAGCCAATAATAAGTTCTGATTTCTGCAAGAGCTAACATGGTAATTTCACCATTTGATGAGAAGGTGGATGCTAATTGTCCAGTGCAAAATTGTCATTGACCTCTGTGATGCTTTGAAATGACTGGGCTCTCTAGATTCAGATAAAATGTAGACAAGATATCTTATTAGCTAAGCATTTCTTTTTTCAAAGCAATCCTTACTGGCATTATGCTGATTCGAGAAACCCCATTCTGACTGTTAATGAAAACTTAATGGAGCTGACATAAGTAAGATGATCTTAAGCCTGCTTCACTCTCTAAATTGCTTTTTCTGTTGCCTTCTGGAAAGTTGCTGGGTCATTAAACACTGATGTCATGACAGGGTGTGGAAGAAAAACTGATAAACAACATTGAGCAGGTGGAGGTCCAGAATACAGCCAGGCTGACCTCAGGATCGCATGAATAATGAAGATATAGGAATCACAAAAATAGAGCAATGGCCAGGAAACTAATCATTCAGAAGTAATCAGGGAAGACCCAATTTTGCTCCTCAATTCCACCATTCTATAGCTTGTTTACCTGGGGAAGTTACTTCACTTTTCTGAAGTTCCATTTCTTTATCACAAAGGTAGATTATAAGATAGCATCTACTGCAAATGATATTGTAAGGATTAAATGAGAAAATTCAGGTAACACACTTAGCATTGTTCCCTATGCATACAACTTTTTTTTTTAAAGATATCTTTCTCTTATCATTATCAACACTAATAAGAACAAGCTGAATGTAAAAAAAATTAGGATATGCAAAAGAGAAAGGAAGAGTAGCACCTCAAGACAGGCAAGGGTCAGAAGTTTAGCACAGCAGTTGCTAGAGTCTCAAAATATTGGAAGATAATTTAGAAATTATCTAGTCAAACACCTTTGTTTTGTAAATGAGCAACCCCAGCAGTATGTCTCATGGTACAACTACTTTGGAAACATTTTGACAGTTGTATATAAAGCTCAACATAGATTTATCATATTTACATGGACAATCTAAGAATTCCGTTCCTCAGTTTTCACCCAAGAGAAATTAAAACTGTGTTCATACAGACTTGCACATAAAAGTTCACAGCAGCTTCTTTCATAACAGCTCAAACTGGAAACAATCAAATGTCCATCAACAGGAGAACAGATTAAAAAATTCATAAAATGAAACACATTCAACAATGAAAAAGAATAAATTACTGGTACACACAACGGCATGAATGAATTTCAAAAACACTATGCTGAGTGGAAGAAGCAGTACAAATAGTACATACTGCCTGATTCTATTAACATGTAGTACTAACATATACAACATAATCTATAGAAATCCAAAGCATATCAGTAATTGTCTGGGGCTTGGGGTGAGGGGATGCAAAGGTTTGACCATGAAAGGATACACGGGAATTTGGGGAGTGACACAAATATTTTCTATTTTGATTGTGCTGGTGGTTACCCAGCATATAAATTTGCCAAAGCTCATTAAAATTAAACATGCAAAAAGGGAGAGAGAAAGTTATACAGAAAAATAGGTGGTTGGAAAGTATTCCAGATAGAGAAAAGAGCAGAGAAGAGGTCCTGATATAAAAGTATGCTTGGCATATTGTGGCATTGTCAAGGAGACCTGGCAATATTTATAGCAATGCCACTTATTTGTGTTGTGTGTGATGTCACAGGCAACTCACTGACCACTCAGAATGTGAACTTCACCTCTCCATTATTTATACTTGGATCATCCACCTAGACATAAACCTGAGTATCAAATTCCTATTACTATTTTCATGGTTAGCTAATGGCTTTGGTGCCAAAGGAAGTAGTTACTTATCTATGTACACTTTGAAAATAGGAATCATTTACTAAAATAAAATAAAAATCAGTAGATACTAGTCCAAATCAGTTGCCTCTTTATCTAAGAGAGATGGAAATCCAACTCTCTCAGTGCAAGGAGGAGCAGCTGAGCTCTAAGTTGCTGTTTTTCACCACCATGAGAAATAATGGTTTCCATTCCCATCATGCACTTGGGAGCAGGGAAGTAGTTGAAGGGGGTGGATGATGCACATGCACAGCTCCATCATTTCTCATTCTGATTTTCTCATGTGTCTGAAGAATAAAAGGAACATATCCAAAAACACTCTAAAACAGTACTTATGTTAGCTCAGGCCTTCTCTGTTAATCTGGGTCCACAGAGTCGGTTGCAATGACAAGCCCCGTACTGGACCTGAAAGTGCCGAAGGTAAATGTGGAGGCTGAGGTAAACCATGGGGATTGACCTCCTTTAATAAGTGACACAAAGCCTTGAACACAGTCCTAATATCAACTTACACCCACCTTTCATCCAAGGTTTTCTTCCTAGAGAAATCTACAGAGGAACAAGACTGGCACTGCTTCCTTCTCTTCTGGTGCCAGCACAACCAACTTCAATGCTGTGATACTCTCTGGCCACATACTGGACACAGTAAAATGCAACCCCAAGAATTCTCAGAGGTCACTTCTGGGGAGCACCAGTCAAAGGTCAGTCAGATAATGGTGCAGTGTGGTTACAAAATACAGGCAGGGTGTTAATGGGCAAACCACAAAAATCACAAGAAATAATTGTGGGCATCTGTGATAAATATGGGGGAGTAAAGTCAGAATCCATCAGCAAAATAATGAAGACACAGGTAGAGATTCAAGAAAGCAATCCTCTTTAGTGCTCAGGAAAAAGTATTTCAGTGAGGATCTTTTTAAAGGACCAAGAAAGCTCCTTCTCAATTCTATTGCTTTGTGCCTTAAAGTAACTTTTCACAGCTAATCTCATTTATGTTGGTAATCTGCACCTAAGCTCTGTTTTCATTAGTACAGTGAAAGCTAGTTGTGTTAGCAAGTATTTTAAAGAAACAGTAATTGAGAAAGAGTCCATCTGAGGACTCAGTTTTTCTGTGAGAGGATCTTGAGTGTTTACTCAATTCAGCCCACTAGCATAGACTAAACATTAAATAAACTGAATGCAGTTTATTTGGCTATTGCTAAACCACAGAAGCACTGAATTGAAATCCAAATTTAATTTTAGACAAGCATGAAGACATGACACTGCTTAGTTTCCTGAAGTTCACTGATGGTTGCCTGTCACTGTCCCACACTTGGGCCAACCAAGAATGACCACAGTGCTTTTCACATCTGTGGGTGAAGGTCTAACAGAAGCTGCTGCTCCATCATCATTGATTCATATACAAAGTTACCAAAAGCCAAAGAATTCAGAGGAAATATAAATATTATAAAGCATTACCTAAGTTCAGTGATTTTATAAAAACTCAATACATAGAGAGCTCTGTATTTTAAAACTTTAATTCAAAATTGAAAATGAATGTTCATAATAACATTGATGGATAGCAATAGATACTATGTGCTTTACATTTTTATAAGTTCTCCACATACCATTTATCACAAATAGCTCATATTTGTCAGTATATTACAGTTTCAAAGTGTTGTTAGAGAACTTTAATTATTTAATCCTCATAAAAACCCTGAAAGATAAATATTACTACCATGTCAACCATTTTCCTGAAGAAACCAAGACATCGATATGGTAAATCATTTCCCCAACATTTCTAACAGCAAGCACCGATGGCCACCAAAACTCACACAAAAGGCCCTTTGTCCCCAAATGCTTTTCAGCTTTTCCATCCTGCCTTTTTCAGTAAAACCTCAAAATAATTTGACACAAATAAAACTGATGAGTGAAGACTCTCCACATATGCAAGTTATATTTCATGGTCATAGATAATAAATAGAATTGTTCTAGTTATGTGTATGCATGAGAGAAGGAGAGAAAAATGAAGAGAAAGAGAAGAAAAAAGAAAGAGGGTGGGGCCCACAGGAGAGAAGAGAACTGTGTTATTTAGTCCTCATGCCTTTCTCTGTACTCTCCTCAGCCCCGCCACAGACTCTCCCTTTTTTTGAACCACTTTTGTATCTCAGAGGTACCCCTTGTCCTTAAATAATTCCAAAGCTAGCTAGTTGGCACTTTCCAAAATACATAAAATGGTAGCCCTCAAGATTAAGGAGTTTTTGCTGAAATTTAATTTAATACATAGGTTTCTGGTGTAAATTAAATGGTGCATTTGAAGACTGGTTCACCCAAGTAATATCAATTATCCAGTTTTATCTGACTACATAGGCTTTATGTTTTTATTAATTTTAAACATATTATTTTTAAGGTATATCATACATGCAGGACAACATGAGACGGGATCCTGTTGTTAGATACAGAGTAGTAAGTTGAAATAGAATGCCACGTAGTGCAAAGACAGTGAGGAGGCTTCAATTACAATCCTACTTCAGTCAATTGGCAGTTACCATGCAGCACACTGCTGTGTAAATTATTCTGAGGCCAAAAGCAGGACCAAAGAAAGGGAGTGCAGAGATTGATAACCAAAGTCTCTCATAGCTTCAGGAGTGGGGAGTAACACTTCTCATTCTGAAGGTATTATATCTTGCCAGACTAAGAAATAAAATATTAAACTGTCTTTCATTAAAAGGAAAATTCATAATTTACATCAGTCTATAAAGAGAATCATGTACTTATTTCAAACTCTTTGAGGTAGAAGTGTGGATGGGCTCCGAGTGATGGTTTTAATCAATGGCACGTTGGGTAATTTTAGAATCTGAGACAGCCCTAGTCTGGCATCTGACTGGGTGTATTTCAGTACATGGATCAATAAAGCTGACATGTTGGGAAAAAAAAAGGGAAGGGAAAATATTGCACTTCAAGACTGATCAGCATATTTAGAATACTGGCTAAATATTGGCAACATGTTACACGGATGCTGCCACATCACAGTACGACCCATCTGGCCAGTCCAAGTCTTTAGCATTTCGTGCCTTTGCTCCTACCTTCATCCCTGCCTTGTGCTCCTGGACTTTCTCTCCAATTCACTTGTGACTCTGATTGAATCTACAGAGGTTCAGCAGGAAGTCATACTTTAATATTTAAATGCAAAACAATTTAATTAAATGTAAATTGCAAATAATTCTCTTATTTTGTTCCTTTGTGTCATTTTATTACATCCAGTCTTGGTTTACTTTCCTGAAGCTGCCTACATTTGCAGAATGTCTTTAGCTTTCTTATTGGTTTGGACAGAGAGTTGCTTATGGTTTATAATATCTTAACTCTGAAGAGACAAAGAATTTGAATGAAAAGCTGAATGAATAGCCAAGCCCTCCCTTCCATTCCAATTACCAAGAAACTGCAAGAGCCTCTGTTTCCCCCTTATTTGGCATTCAGGAATAAAAGCAAATTCTTGGGAGTTGGTGTGAGGTGATGAAATCATTAATATGTACCTGACTTAAGTCTCAAATGTGCTACCTTGACAAGTAAAGTTTCAGAATACAATCCCATTTTGATCATTTCAGCTTTCAAGATCTTTGATGCTGTAGGTAGTCACAGGAATACTCGATAGACAAATACAATCATTCCTGTTTGTAAAGTTTCTATAGAAAAGAAAGCAGAACAAGGCTCCCTACTGTGGATTGAATATATTTAGCCAATGAAAATGCAAGCCACAGAGAACACTGGGGAGAGGAGACAGCATGCGTTTCTTGGCCAGAAAGTCAATGGGCCTTGAAATGCAAGGAGTTAAGAGGAAAATTTGTTCACTGTAGTCTCCTCCAATTAAACCTCAGGAAAATACTCTCATTAATCACTTGCTACTTCACACCTGACTTTCTACGGTGTTCATAATCATATTTCTCTTTTCATCATACAATAATTCAGGGGGCACTGTAAATCTGGAGGCATGTCAGGAAACATAAATAAACTAAGCCCTACCTTTAAAAAAATCATGTTTTGTGGTGCAGAAAACAATGTCATTTACTCATGTCTCTGCTCATAATATCCTCCTCAGAGCAAACTTCCATCATTCTGCCACTTAAAAAATAACAAATCTATTCTCTCCTTCCATATTATTTTTCTTCAGCGTATTACAGCTTCCTGGAATTACATTATATAATTATGCATGTGCTTATTGTCAATCTCTTCCAATAGAATGCAAACTCCATGAAGGCGGAGATTTCACCTGTTTTGTTCACTGTTGTATTCCCAGAGCTAAGAAATTTCTTGTTCTCAGTAAATATTTGTAATGAATGAATGAATGGATGGATGGATGAGCTTCAGACAGCTTAAATAATTATTAAAATGGGTCCTGAAGTCAGATGTCTGGGTTTGAATTTTGCTTACGCAGATTATTTTGAGAGAATTAAAAATTAGCTGAAGTCTTAGATTTCATCTGTCATATGAAGCTAACAATAAAACTTAGCTCATACATTGGTTGTGCATGATATATAATTAGCATTCAATGAACATCAGGTATTATTATTACAGTAGAGGCTTGTTCACCACACAAGGAAGCACAAAATCAGACAACACTCCAGCCATGTTTTAAAGAGAAGGATAGGTACAACATGCAGAGGGTACAGCACAGACAAAGTACATGGACATGAAACAATTCAACATTTTTTAAAGGCAATTGACCACAGAACCTGAGACAGCAATACAAACTGCCCATTCACCCAGAGATTCCCAAGAGCAGCAACAAAATCCTGACAGTATCACAGCCTTGCAACTCACAAGTATCAAAGCCTCTCATCAATCACAAAAAGAAAAGTCTGTCTTTCCTCTTCAACAAAAGGACTCAGTAATATGTGATAGATTGGAAGCTCTAGAAGAGTCTTTTCTATAGCTAAACACCACCCCTGCTCTTAAACCCTAACACAGTGAAGTAAAGGAGAGTAAAAGAAAAAGAACCGGAGCCTGTCCCTCAGGCCACAGGCACTTCAGCTTTGCTTGAGCCTCCTCACCCCATGTGCTGCACATTCGAAAAATGTGAGTTACAGACAACAACGTGAGCCCTGACTGGTGTGGCTCAGCTGGTTGGGTGTCATTCTGCAGGGTGAGAGGTTACTGGTTGGGTGCCAGGCCAGGGCACATGCCTAGGTTGTGGGTTTGGTCCCTAGTTGGGGCACATGCAAGAGGCAGCCAATCAGCAGATGTTTCTCTCTTGCATTGATGTTTCTCTCCCTCTCTTTCCTCCTTCCTTCCCTTTTCTCTAAAGAGAAACAAATAAAATTTTTTTAAAAATATCAAATAGCAATGATAATTGAGAGAGTTGTCTCAAACTCCCTCTTGCCCATTCTTGATCTCCTTGCCCTCTGGGCTGTCTTCTGCTAACTCTGAGTTCTTCCTATGTAATTTAGTCTCAATATTTACCTCTTGTTTCTATGACCCTGCAAATTTATAAGCTACCACTAGGCTTTGGGTTTCCTCTGTTTGAAGGTGAACTTGGCTTAGTCCTTTGGCTCCCAGGTGAGCAGAAGCAACTCACTGGAGCTCCAGACCTCAGACTCTGGGCCCTACCTCCATCCATGAAATCTATACCCCCCCAAAACTGGCCCCAGCCATCATTTTTCAACCTCACCTGCAAAGAAGAATATGGAGTAAAGAGACATGGGTCCAATTCCCATCATATCTCTTATAATTATATTCCAAGCCTGAAATGGGCTTTCCCTAGCCAAGGACTACCTAACAGACAATGCAAGAGAGACCAAGACCTGTGACTATCCCCTACAGTAGAGTGTGACAGGGACTGGCACTGCAGTCCAAGAGGGGGAGCCCTAATTGTCTGTGTTGGAAGGAAGCCCATCTAGTTGGGCAGGTAGAATGTGGCAGCCTGAGGAACTGCAGCAAGGAGCAGGTAAAAGTTAATGCAGAGGTTGTTATTAGGGGTCTTCGACCTTGAGTCACAGGAACCCTAGTGCATTGGATAGCCTAGGATACAGGAACCTGAAACACAGTACTACCCAGACAGTAGGACAAGCAAGCCAGAGATATAGAAACATAGGTTAGTAAGTAACAGACCTCCAGCTTTCTGGTGATATGAAAGATTGTTTTTTCCTTGTGGGATCGAATGAAGCATTGCACAGCATTAGCTCAAGGCCCCGAGTTAGAAGGAAAGGACTCCAGCACAAGGAATGGTGTTGAAGTTTACTTGCAGGATTGGAACATGTAGGTGATACACAGAGATGATAATTTTGATTTTCACAGGTCACCTGCTCTACCGCTTGCCTATGGTTTCTAACCTCTCTGTTTCTATTTCCTTATTTATAAAATAGACTCAAAATATTTTCCATCCTACTGAGTTGGAAGGTTTAAATTATATTCAAGTAAAAAAGCTATAACAGTGCTTGGATTATATAAATATTCAATAAATGATTACTCTGATTATTAGTTTATATTATTGGCTTTATAAGATATAAATCATTAATTAATATTTAACTTTTGCCAGCCCCTTTTCTGAGTGATTTATACAAACTACTTCATTAAATCCTTAAACAACTCTATGAAGTCTATACTATTTTCACTTCCATTGCACTGGTAAAGGTACATCAAGTGAAAGCCACTAGACCCAGGTCACACTTTAGCAAAAAGCAAGCTAGGATGCAAGCTCAGGCAACCTAATTTCAGAGCCTGAGCTCTAAACACTATGCTTACTCTGCTGCCTCTACAAATACGGAGCACAGTGTTGCCCTTTGAGAGTTAAGCTATAAAATCAACACAGATATATGCAGAATCTCTCCAAGGAGTCAGAATGGCCATCTGGCTATAGTCTGCTTTCCCTGTAAAGTCATTAGAGTTATTAATGTGATGATCTTAAAAGGCGAGTTGGTCAACCATGGAACACAGAAAAATAAAGGTCCCAGAAATGAACACTACCAGTGTGTGCGCAACCTTAACTGGGGTGAGGGATCTTTGGTCATCAGACTAAAACATTAAAGCAAGCTAGGTGGGACTCCTTTAGAAGAAAAAGAAATGGGCTCCCAAGAATCATAGTGGAGGTATATTTCTTCTTTTTTTAAATTTTATTTATTTATTTTTAGTGAGAGGAAGGGAAGGAGAAAGGGAGGAATAGAAATATCAGTGTGTGGCTGCCTCTCAAGCACCCCCAACTGGCAACCTGGCCTGCAACCCAGACATGTGTCCTAACTGGGAATCAAACCAGTCACCCTTTGGTTCAGTCTGGGGCTCAATCCACTGAGCCACACCAGCCAGGACTGGAGGTATATTTCTTAAGATGTACCGACTCCTTTTGCTCTGGTATTCTGCTCACCAAGTAAATGCTTGATTAGTTTGCCTATAGAGAAAACGTGTTACTCTGGGCATTCAAGTATTTTGTGTAACTTTAAAAAGTAGGATTCTAGCTTAAAACCCTGTTTTCTTTGTATTTAATTAGTGTATCTTTTCCCTGAAAACCTTCTCTACTCTCAGACAAGACAAAATCAGGTCTTTGAAGTGGAAGGTCAGACATGTACAATAACACAGAGAATCCACTAAGGCAAAGACCACTTCACAAGGGCTCTTACAGCCAGATGTCAACCTTTCATGGTAAAATGCCTTCACGCCATCAACCATCTTTGCAACTTCATCATGGCTCAAGGTAGGGCCAAGCCAACCACAAAATCATTGATGCTGAATCCTGGTGTTATCCCAGGGTGTTGTAAACCCCTAAAACAATATGTCCCAAGATTAGATCTGGTGAGATTGAGCCTACACATGGGTAATTGTGGCTTCAAAAATTTGCTGTGGCTGCAAAGAGGGAGAGGGAAATTGAAAACAGAGAGGAGCTGGTCCCTGCTAACTTGAGTGGCATTGGGCAAGTCTTTTAACTAACTGCTCTGAGCTTCAATCTCCTCATAGACAGTATTTTAGGTGAAATATCTACGTCATTCAAGTTACATGGTCTCTATAAGAATCAAAGTCTATGTGAAATAGTATGTAAGGACATAAAGACAAATTTGTAAATTGTATGCAACTTCATAAAGCTAAAAATTGCTAATGTAGACTTTGAGTATATGATGTCTCCAATTTATACAGCACTTATCGCACACCAGGTACTGTTTCAGACATATTTTGTATATTATTTCATGTTCACAATAACACTCTAGTAAATGTTGTGATGTGTCACCTGGAAACTGTCAGCAGGACAGACTGGCAGCAAAGACACTTATTACCCAGCTACCAAGACAATGTTGGAAAATGACTACTCAGAAACAAAACTCTTTCAAGAAATTTCTTTCAAACAAAGGAACTGCCTCACTAAATGTTATGACTTCTCAGTATGGTAGCCCACTTCAAATGACTAGACTTGGTGAGAGGGGACAAAGGCTCAGTCCCTTGGCCATTGTACAAGACAGTCACTCTGGAGGGCCATACAGCACCATGTCTCCCCATGGAAGGGCTTGTGCTCCACCTGCATCCCAGGGCAACTTCTCTCATGGCCCAACCTGCCCCCTCACTCCTTTACAGTGCCATTCCTGAGAGTCTTCCCCAATGCACCATCTGTATACAAATCTGCTTCAGAGTCTATTGGGAAGGGAGTGAAGGAACCAAAATTAAGGCAGACATTGTGGAGTATTATTATTACTATCCTAATTTTAGAGAGGTAAAGTAACTCATTCAAGTTCACACACTTAATCAATAGCAGAGCCAAGATTTGAAACTAGGCCATCTATAAAATGTCCTTAACTGTAACATCTGGCACAGGAATTTCTCTAAGGCTGTTTGTGTTTAACATGTACTTTGATTAACGGTTGAGCTAGAAGCTGAGCCCCCAAGACCTAGATATTCATTGTTGCCACAACTTCAAAGAAAGAGGAAAACTACTCTGTAAAAATAATTAAAATGAATTTGAAGCTGGGATTTTAGAGATTAACCCAGGATGGGGAAGATGAGAAGGAGAAAGAGTAGAGGGTGAGATGGAGCAGTTTAATTGGGGGGATACTGTGGGCTATGTGATATCATCTGTAAAATCCACCCAACTCAGGAAATGTTTCGTGGTGTATTTTTTCACTAGGGCTGCCATAACAAAGTACCCCAAACTGAGTGGTTAAAAACTGAAATTTATTGTCACAGTCTGGAGGCTAGACATGTGAGATCAAGGTGTTAGCAGTGTTGGTTCCTTCTGAGCGCAGTGAGGAAAGGACATATCCCACGCCTCTTTCCTAACATGTGGTGGTTTGATGGCAACCTTTGGTGTATGTCCTTGATATGTAGAAGCATCACCCTGAGCTCCGCCTTCATTTTCACAAAGTGTTCCCTCTGTGTCTGTATCTGTGTCCAAATTTCCTCGTTTTATACGAATAGCTGTCATATTGGATTAGGAACCCACCTATCCCTGTATGACCCCATCTTAATTTAACTGCATTTGCAATAACTGCACATTTGAATGAGGTCACATTCTGCGATTTGGAGTTAGAATTTCAACATTTGAATTTCTTGCAGTACACTGAACTGTAGCTGGCATGAATTGACTTTCTAGTGTAAATCTGAAGGGTTTGACTTTTACATCTCAATTGACATAAAAGTACTAGAAACTATGTGATATGGAAAATAAGACTGTGAGAAGAAATTTTGTAGTGGCCTATTGCTTTCTCATTTTGAAATATTGGACTTAGAGGTAAGCTGTCCCCATATTCCAAGGACTGGCAGACCCAGTTGAAATCTGCATGACAGTATCTTGAAATGAAGTAATTTCAAGGGTCACTCTCAATTGCCTTCCCACTATGACCTTCAGACTTTAGAGAACCAATCTATTTTCCCAAACCTCCAAAAAGATCACCTACTCCTATGAATCTTCGAGTCCATTGTTCTACTTCTTTTACATCTTCAAAATGTCTAGCACACAGGGAAACATTGTACTAAAAACTGATTACTAGAAGATTTCTGCAAGGGAGTTCATAGTACCTAGACTGCCTGTGAACATATATAATTTTTAATGGTATAGCACTGCTATGGCCAGACTGATACATGTCATTTTTCTTAGTGTGCAACTTAAAGAAAAGCTTACAGTATAAAAAATATAGTGGTATGTAGCATAGGAATTTCCTACTCAAATGATTTGAACTAAAATTTAGCCCTATCACCAGCTATACAACTTTGGGAAAATTATTTAATCTCTTTGTGCTTCATTTTCCTTCTCTATAAAATAATAATAATAGATCTCATCTCAATTGGCTGTTGTGAGGATTAAATGAGTTGAATCAAGTAAACATAGTGTTGGCTATCACATAGCTCTCAATAAATGGCAGCTGTTATAATGTCACAATAGCAACAGTCTTTCATAGTATCCAAGCATGATACAACTGAAACAACTATAAGATATGATTGAAATAAATAGCACTTAAAATTAAGTAGAACTGAAAAATTTTTCTACTTTGTAAGACTCATTATAACCATTGTTGAAGCTCTAATCATTGGTCAGGGGCCAGGAACTATTCATTTGTCAGATACTTAGGCCATCTTACTTATTTCAGACACAATCTGCCTGAGCCCAGGACCTAAATTATCAGCCAAGGCAACTACAAAATCAAAAATAAAAATTTATGACTCAACCTCTGATGATAATAATTTAATTATATGTTTAGTCCATTGACATCATCAAACAGACAACCTGATGGCTTAAAATATAAATACTAGGCCAAGATGCAATTTTAGCGTAACTATTATCTTTTCCTCATTTCTAAAATGTCTTGGGGGGGATAAGAATGGCATCTCATAGATAATAGCTGTTATGTAAAAAATTGTGATGCTAGTAAGGTTTCTAGTAGGTAAAAAAAAAAAAAAAAAAAAAAAGATTTGATTTATTCATCAAGTTTGACCCTTTAAAAATAACTCCAGGAAGGTGGCACCCCAGCAAGTCAGCTCAGAGAGCCTGCTAAAACAGTAGCAATGCTCCTCAACATCACAGATCTGTAGGATTTTTCAAGATCTTTCTGCCTATGGCCAGGATTTTTTTAAGTGATTTAAGAATAATAAGAAAGGAGTGGAAAGATGGTGGAGGTGTGAGTGGAAGCCACACTAACCTCCCCCAGAACCCATCTGGAATTACAACTAAATTGTGGAGAAATAACCCAGAACAAACAACTGAACAATAGTGAGAAAGAAACCTTAAAGCCTTGGACAAACAGAGGAACCAACTTCAGCACAACCTGCTTGGTAAGAAGTGCAGTGGAGATTCAAGAGGGAATGGCTGGGCGCCCACAGGTGACAGCACTGGAGAGATAATTAAGTGGTAGGTTAGACTCTCCTGAGAAGAACAGGATCTAAATCGTAAGCTGGGATCCACAGCCTAGAAGACCAGAGTCCAAAAAGTAACAGATAACAACCGGCAGTGAAAAGTGGCAGGGTTACTCTCTGCCAGAGACAGATGGCTAGAGAAGCAAAGAGCTGTTGAAAGGGCCAATGCACAAATTTTCACTTGCTGTCACTTACCCAGGGTTCTGGAAAAGGCAGGAGCAGAGTGAGCTGGAGACACCTGAGGAGAGACTGAGGATGGAAGCTTTGGGGAGAGTGTGAAGAGAGTAGCTACAGGGAACCCAGTGCAGAGTCATACCTCAAACAGTGGCAGACATTGTACTCAGGCAGACCACTCCCCTCTGAATGGCAGCAGCCTGAGGGAAAACAACAGCCCCATCCTCAAGACACACTCTACCCTGGTTCTGTGGTCCTTAAGCCTGACCACTAAGTGCAAAGTGACTAATTAACAACTGAAGGGGCAACTATAGACAGCAGATATCTGGCAGTCTCACAGCAGGCTGCCTAAGGTCAGAAAGGGTCAACATCTGACACCACCAAAAGCATATCCAGAAAGAAAAAAAATAGTGGTAATTACTAAAGGCTACCAAGATGAAATCCACTATGGGCTTCTCCATGATTAGTGATATCTTCTTTCATGCATAGCTTTTTAATATTCATTTTTTGTCCAGCAACTTTGTGCATAATAAGTCACAGAATTTATACTATAGTTTAATTCTCTCCTTTCAAATAATAGTGTTAATATGTTTACGCCCTTTTTTAAATTTTTTATTTTAATTGTTGATCTTGTACAGTTTTCTGTCTTTTACTCCCACCCCAGCACACCACCCCAACCCTCCCCACCTCTCTCCCATTTCCACCCCCATAGTTTTTGTCCATGTGTCCTTTATACTTGTTCCTGTAAACCCTTCCTCTTTTCCCCTGAAATTCCCTCCCCTCTCCCCTCTGGTCACTGTCAGCCTGTTCCCAATTTCAGTGTCTTTGGTTATATTTTGCTTGTTTGTTTGTTTTGTTGATTAGGCTCCTGTTAAAGGTGAGATCATATGGTATTTGTCTTTCACTGCCTGGCTTATTTTGCTTAGCATGATGCTCTCCAGTTCCATCCATACTGTTGCAAAGGGTAGGAGCTCCTTCTTGCTTTCTGCTGCATAGAATTCCATTGTGTAAATGTACCACAGTTTTTTGATCCATTCATTAACGGATGGCCATCTAGGTTGCTTCCAATACTTGGCTATTGTAAATTGTGCTGCTATGAACATAGGGGTGTATAGGTTCTTTTGGATTGGTGTTTCAGGGTTCTTAGGATATAATACAAGCAGTGGAATTGCTGGGTCAAAAGGTAGATCCATTTTTAGTTTTCTTAGAATATTCCATACTGTTTTCCATAGTGGTCGTACCAGTCTGCACTCCCACCAACAGTGCACTAGGGTCCCTTTTTCTCCACAACCTCTCCAACACTTGCTGTTTGTTGCTTTGTTGATGATGGCCATTCTGACTGGTGTATTAAAGTACCAATGGCATATTTCACAGACATAGAACAAACACTTCAAAAATTTATATGGAACCATAAATGACCCAGAATAGCTGCAGCAATTTTGAGAAAGAAGAGCAAAGTAGGAGGGATCACAATACCTGATACCAAACTGTATTACAAGGCCACTGTAATCAAAACAGCCTGGTACTGGCATAAAAACAGGCACGTGGACCAGTGGAACAGACCAGAGAGCCCAGAAATAAACCCAAGTCTCTACGGTCAATTAATATTCACAAAGCAGGCAGCAACATAAAATGGAGCAAAAATAGCCTCTTCAACAAGTGTGCTGGGAGAACTGGACAGCTACATGCAAAAAAATGAAACTTGAGCACCAACTTACACCATACACAAAAATAAATTCAAGGTGGATAAAAGACTTCAATATAAGCTGTGACACCATTAAAATCCTAGAGGAGAACATAGGCAGGAAAATCTCAGATATTTCACGCAGCAACATTTTTACTGATATGTCCCCTAAAGCAACATAAAGGAAAGAATAAACAAATGGGATCTCATCAAAATACACCCTTTTAATACTGGTTCATTTGCTGTTGATACCGAGATTGAAGGGGGAAGATATTTTGGTGGATATGGGTTTGTTCCCTGGGCTTTGAGGTTTTCTTCTGGCAGCACATGCACAACAGTATACAAGACATGGTGGGTGGAGTGACCCTCAGTCAACCAGATTGAGGGAAGGACCCACCAAAGAATTACCCAACAAAGAATTACCCAACAACAATCAAAACCCAAATACATCCAGAGAGCCAACATAAATGGCATAAAGGGCATCCCAAGAGCAGCAAGTTCAGAAGATCCAGGAGGCTGCACGATTGAATCTCACAGGTGTCCTACCATAGAACTTCACACCACAAACTCAGGGAGTCAGAACAGATCAATTTAAGAAGCAAAGGTTAACAAGACAAGCCTCCCAAACAATGGGAAGGCAAAGAAACCAATCCCAAACAAGTGGAAAGGAGGAAGTCTCAGAAAGAATGCTAAATGAAATAGAGGTAACTCAACTATCAGATACTGAGTTCAAAGCAATGGTTATAAGGAAGCTCAATGAGCTCACTGAGAATTACCAAAAACTACAGGGAAACTACAGTGAACTCACTGAAGACTATATCAACATGAAAAAGGAAAGAGAAACTATCAATAAGGGCCAAGAGGAAATGAAGAATACAATTTCTGAATTGAAGAACACAGTAGAAGGAATCAAAAGCAGGCTGGATGAGAGGGTCAAATCAGCGAGCTGGAGGACAACATAGAAAAAAACACCCAGAAAGAGAAAGAAAAGGAAAAGAGGCTCAGAAAGAATGAAAGAGGGGTTAAGGGAACTACAGGACAACATGTAACAAAATGATATCTTTATAATAGGGATACCAGAGGGAGAAGAAGAAGAGCAAGGGATAGAAAACCTGTTTGAAAAAGTAATGATGGAAAACTCCCCTAATTTCATGAGAGAAAAAGTCACACAAATCCAGGAAACACAGAGTCCAAATCAAGAGGAAGCCAAAGAGGCCCACTTCGAGACACATCATCATTAAAATGGCAAAATTCCAAGACAAAAAGAGAATCTTAAAGGCAGCAAGGGAGATATAGGAGTAACATGCAAGGGAGCCCCGATAAGTAAAGCAGCTGACTTCCCAATGGAAACACCCCAGGCCAGAAGACAATGGCAAGGAATATTCCAAGTAATGAAAAGCAAAGGCCTGCAACTGAGACTACTGTAGCCAGCAAGTCTCTCAATTAAAATAGAAGGCCAAATAAGGAGTTTCCTGACAAAAGAAGCTCAAAGAATACACCTCCACCAAACCAGCCCTGCAAGAGATGTTAAAAGGACTGTTTTAAGAAAAGGAAGAAAGAGAGTAAGAGAGAGAGGAACACAGTATGAAGGAAGTAAAATGGCAATGAATAAATACCTATAAATATTAACCTTAAACATAAATGGTTTCAATGCTCCAATCAAAAGACATAGAATAGCTGAATGGATAAGAACTCATGACCCCACATATGCCGCCTACAAAAGACCCACATCAGAACAAGAAAAAGTCCTACACAGACTGAAAGTGAAGGGTTGGAAAAAATATTCCAAGAAAATGGACAGGAAAAAAAAGCCAGGGTAGCAATATTCATATCAGACACACAGACTTTAAAACAAGAGCTGTAAAAAGAGACCCAGAAGGACACTTCATAATACTCAAGGGAAGAATGCATCAAGAAGACATAAACATAATCATATAGGCACCCAACATAGGAGCACCCAAATATATAAGTAAAATCTTAGAGAACTTCAAAAGAGGTAAAGACAGCAATGCACTTACACTGGTAGGGGATTTGAACACCCCACAGTCAACAATGGATAGATCTTCCAAACAAAGTATCAACAAGAATATCGTGGCATTGAACAATGTCCTAGATCAAATGGACTTAACTGATATATATAGAACCTTTCATCCCAAAGAATAAAATACACATTCTTTTCAAATACACATGGAATATTTTCATAAACAGACCACATAATAGGACACAAAACAAGCATCAACAAATTCAAGAAAATTGAAATCATTTTCTCTGACCACAAGGGACTGTAACTAGAAACCAACCTCTAGGAAAAAAAAACTCAAAAACACCCAAATTCATGGAGATTGAATAGCATACTATTAAACAATGACTGGGTTAAAAATGTGGTCAAGGAAGAAATCAAAAATTTCTGGAAATAAACAAAAATGAACTCACAACAACCCAAACTTATGCGACACAAAGTAAGCAGTCTTGAGAGGGAAGTTCATAGTGATACAGAGCTACCTAAAAAAGATAGAAACATTTCAAATAAACAACCTTACCCTACATGTACAAGAACTCGAGGAACAACAAGAAAAACAGACCAAGGCAAGCAGAAGGAAGGGAATAACCAAGATCAGAGAGAATTGAATGACATAGAGACTAAAGGAACAACTCTAAGGTCAATAAATCCAGGAGCTGGTTATTTGAAAAAATAAAAAAAAAAAATCAACAAGCCTTTAAGCAGAATCATCAAGAAAAAAAGAGAGAGGATCCAAATAAACATAACAAAAAATGAAAGAGGAGAGATTACAACTGATACCACAGAAATACAAAGAATTGTAAGAAATCACTATGAAGAACTATTTGCCAAGAAATTTGAAAACTTACATAAAATGGACAAATTTCTAGAAAAATATAACCCTCCAAAACTGAATGAAGAAGAAGCAGAATTTGTGAATAGACCAATAACAAGTTACTAAATAGAAGCAGTAATCAAAAAACTCCCCGCACACAAAAGCCCTGGACCAGACAGTTTCACAGAAAAATTTTACAAAACATTTAAGAAAGAGCTAACCCCTATCCTTCACAGATTATTAGAAAACATCCAAAATGATAGAAGACTCCCAAACTCTTTTTATGAAGCCAGCATCATCCTAATCCCTAAACCAGAAAAAGATACAACAAAGAAAACCACAGGCCAGTATCACTGATGAACATAGACCCTAAAATCCCCAACAAAATATTGGCAAATTGCATCCAGCAATACGTTAAAAAGATCATACGCCATGAACAAGTGGGATTCATACAGGGATGCAAGGATGGCACAGTATTCACAAATCAATAAACATAACACATTACATGAACAAAAAGAAAGACAAAAATCACATGATCGTATCAAGAGATGCAGAAAAAGCATTTGACAAGGTACAGCACCTATTTATGATAAAAACACTCAGCAAAGTGGAAACAGAGGGAGCATTCTTCAGCATAATAAAGGCCATATATGAGAGACTTACAGATAACATCATACTCAATGGGCAAAAACTAAAAGCTTTCCCACTAAGATCAGGAACAAGACAAGGATACCTGCTTTCACCACTTCTATTCAACATAGTATTGGAATTCCTAGCCATAGCAATCAGACAACAAAAAGAAATAAAATGCATCCAAATTGCAAAGGAGGAAACAAAACTGTCATTGTTTGCAGATGACATGATAGTGTACATAGAAAATCCTATAGACTCCAACAAAAAACTGCTAGACCTAATGAGTGAATTTGGCAAAACATCAGGATACGAAGTCAATGTTGACAAATCGAAGGAATTTTTGTACACCAGCAATGAAATATCAGAAACAGAAATCAGGAAAACATTCACTATAGCAACAAGAAAAATAAAGAACTTAGGAATAAACCTAGCTAAGGAGGTAAAAGACCTGTACTCAGAAAACTACACAACACTGAAAAAAGAAATTAAGGAAGATTCAAACAAATGGAAGCATGTACCATGTTCATGGATTGTAAGAATTAACATCATCAAAATGTCCATACTACCCAAAGCAATTTACAGATTCAATACAATCCCTATTAAAGTACCAATGACATATTTTACAGATATAGAACAAACACTTCAAAAATTTATATGGAAACATAAACAATCCTGAATAACTGCAGCAATTTTGAGAAAGAACAAAGTAGGAACAATCACAATCCCTGACATCAAACTATATTACAAGACCATTGTAATCAAAACAGCCTGGTACTGGCATAAAAACAGACACATAGACCAATGGAACAGATTAGAGAGCCCAGAAATAAATCCAAGTCTCTATGGTCAATTAATATTTGACAAAAGGGGCAGAAGCATAAAATAGAGTAAAAATGGCCTCTTCAACAAATGGTGTTGGGAGAGCTGGACAGCTACATGCAAAAAAATGAAACTCGATCACCAACTTACACCTTACACAAAAATAAATTCAAGGTGGATAAAAGACTTAAATATAAGTCATGACACCATAAAAGTCCTAGAGGAGAATATAGGCAAGAATATCTCAAATATTTCATGCAGCAATACTTTCACCAATATGTCCCCTAAAGCAAGGGACATAAAGGAAAGAATAAACAAATGGGATCTCATCAAAATAAAAAGCTTCTACACAGCTAAAGAAAACATTAGGAAAATGAAAAGGGAACCAACCGTATGGGAAAATATAATTGCCAATGATACCTCAGACAAGGGTTTAATCTCCAAAATATGTAAAGAACTCACACAACTCCACTCCAGGAAGCCAAATAACACAATTATAAAATGGGCAAAGTACCTGAGCAGACAGTTCTCCAAGAAGACATACAGAGGGCCCAGAGATATAAGAAAGGCTGCTCAGCATCACTAGCCATCAGAGAAATGCAAATTAAAACCACAATGAGATACCACTTCACACCGGTCAGAATGGCCATTATAAGCAAAGCAACAAACAACAAGTGTTAGAGAGGATGTGTAGAAAAGGGATCTCTAGTGCACTGTTGGTGGGAATGCAGACTGGTGCAACCACTGTGGAAAACAGTATGGAATTTCCTCAGGATACTAAAAATGGAACTGCCTTTTAATCCGTCAATGCCACTGCTGAGATTATACCCTAAGTATCCTGAAATACCAAACCAAAAGAATCTACACACCCCAATGTTTGTGGCAGCACAATTTACAATAGCCAAGTGCTAGAAGCAACCTAAGTGGCCATCAGTAAATGAATGGATCAAAAAACTATGGTACATTTACATGGTGGAATACTACGTAGCAGAAAGAAATAAGGAGCTTCTACCAGTCTCGACAACATGAATAGAACTAGAGAGCATTATGCTAAGTGAAATAAGCCAGGCAGTGAAAGACAAATAGCATATGATCTCACCAATAAGTGGAACCTAATCATCAAGACAAACAAGCAAACAAAATATAACCAGAGACACTGAAGTAAAGAAGAAACTGGCAGTAACCAGAAGGGAGGTGGGAGGTGATAATGCGGGGGGGAAGGGGGAAGGGTTTTCAGGAACATCTATAAGGGACACATAGACAAAACCAAAGGGGGGTAGGATTGAGGGTGTGAGGTGGGGATGCCTGGGGTAGGGGTAGTGCTGGGGGGGAAATGGAGACAACTGTACTTGAACGACAGTTTTAAAAAGTTAAAAAAAAAAAAGAATAAGAAAACTGAGGCCTATAAAAATAACCTTTTAAATATGAGCTTCCAGCCAGGATCAAACACAAAACCTAAACCTAAACTATCAATACACATTAGAAAACCAGCTAGAAGAAAACAAATGATTTTCTACCCACTAGTACTTGTCAGGGAACTAACTGGACCACATGATTTTTTGAGGCTCTTCTGACTAGTTCTAAGATCTATGATGCAAAGTTCTGTGTCAGGAAGCCATCTTCTTATGGACTGTGTTTGTTGGATAATACTGTTGTGCTTTAAATACCATGTATGTTTTAAAAAATATTTTAGGATTGAGAAAAATTGTGGGGTGGTGATAGCAGTGACATAGTTCCTTCATCTCTCCAAATCCTCACATAACAACAGATAGAACCACTAGGTAACAAAACCAAAAACGCAACAAATTAGGTGACAAAGTATTTCCAGAAAATCCAAAACAGGCAAATAAGGACAAACCTTCAAAATCTGCAAGACCTGCCATTTGTGTGGAAGAAAGCAGAGTCTCTGGTGAACCTGAGAAGAGAGCAGAAAACTTACCAACAGATATTAGATGGAAGGGACTAGACCTGGTTGATCACAGTGAATTCATGAAACTGACCAGCCAGGGCTCCCTTCCAGAACAGAGCCTGACCAGACTTTGGAGAGTGGGTTCAGAATTGATCAAGATAAAGATAATAGAGACAAAGGGAAGAAAAAAGTCACAGCCAGGAAATCTCAGAAAGTAAGCAGTTAAATTTTTAACACGGAAACAAAAGCGGGAGCTTTGTGAAGTTATCAAAGCTACCCTGAACCATGTCTCTTTCTACAAATTCAGAAAAGCTCTTTTCACATAAAAATGAGCAAAAATTCAGTTACAACATAAAAAAAGAGAATAAGATGCAGAATGTGACACCATAGACACTGCAAACACATCAGAAATATGTGTTCATAGAATGCACCCAGGTTATTGCCTTTATTTTCAAAGTAAACAAAAGGTATTAAGAATAATAACCTAAAGATATTAAAAGAAAAAGTCATTTTTAAACTCAGAAAAGAGATGATAGAACTCAAACCATTTAAAATAAAAGAAAAAAATCATTTCAGAAATGAAGTCTTAACTGGAAAGAACACAAAAGAATAAACATACAAATAATAGTTCAAGAGGAAAGGAAGTTGAAAACAATATGAATTTTTTAAATAAAAAAGGAGTTAAAAGAGAAAGAATTCAAGTAAACTGACAAATTAAAGACAGAGAAGATCCAGTATAGAGATAACAGGAATTCCTCAAAATAAAATCAAAGTGAGAGAACAAGACACATACTAAAAACTAATAATAATAAGCATTTGTCAGATAAGGTCAAGTTAAAGGAATTCATCATCACCAAGCCCTTATTATATGAAATGTTAAAGGGACTTATCTAAGAAAAAGAAGATAAAGAAATATGACGGTAAAAAGACAGCAAACTCACAGATATTAACAACCACACCTAAAACAAAAGCAAACTAAGCCAACAACTAGAATAGGAACAGAAACACAGAAATAGAGATCACATGGAGGGTTAGCAACAGGGGAGTGGGAGGAGGAGAGAGGGGGAAAGGTACAGAGAATAAGTAGCATAGACAGTGGGTAGAAAATAGACAGGGGGAGGACAAGAATACTATGGGAAAAGTAGAAGCTAAAGAACTTATGACACATGGACATGAACTAAAGGGGGGAATGTGGGTGGGAGGGGGTGTGCAGGGTGGAGGGGAATGATGGGAGAGAAATGGGACAACCGTAATAGCATAATCAATAAAATACATTTAAAAAATAATAAGACTAAATGAAGTATTTCTGAAATTTTTTAAAAATTAGATTACATATTGAGAGAGTACATCATCTATCTAAGAATATCCATCCACATCAACCAATAACAAGAAATAATTTAGTAAAATTATTGAACTTGAAAGAAAAAGGAATAAACATCATGCAGGCATCTAGGCAGAGGGAACATGCAATTTATATAACAAACACAATTAGGTTTTCATTAGACTTGTCAACACTATACGCCAGACAAAAATGGAGTGACATATTTAAGGCACTCAAAGAAAACAGTGTGAATCAAGGATTTTTTATTCAGCACAACTGACCTTCAAGTATAACAAGCACAGATAAATGTTTATCAGTATGCACAAACTCAAATGTTGCTCTCATTTTCTCTCTGAGGTGTTTCCTGGAGAACAAATTTTAGACAGCCAAACTGTCTGGAGAGACATTGACATAAGGCCTGTTCATGATTGATAAACAATTACACGTAGGACTAAGACTAAATAATGAGTCAAAGGGAGAGCATGGGATGGAATGGCTATTTGAGAATGTGGACATAGTACAGCTATTAAAACTGAGGAAAAGATAGGGAGAGAATATGTGAGAAAATTTTAGCTGTTCTCAGTTAATGCATTTGTATTTTTCTGAGCCTGTAATGTGGGATGTGGGATGAAGTAAACAGCAATTATGAGATATTTGAATTGATTTTCCGGTGTGTGAGTCTAAATATTAATATTTATGGAGAGGTATGTATGTTTAAAATATATGTTTTTTTAGTATCTTTTTTCTTTCCTTTTATTTTAAAACATTAGGGAACTAAGAACCCTACAAATTATGTAGACTCACCTCACTCATTATACAGATGGTAAAATTGAGGTTAAAAAACTAATAACTTGGCTTCAAAACACCGATAGTTAAGATCAGAGGCTGGAACTCAGGGCTCATGACTCCCAGCCCGGCCGCCATGTGTCACTCTAGCACATTGTTACCCAGAGTGTGAGCCTGGACCAGCAACATCAGATCCCCTGGGAGCTTGATAGAAATTCAGGCCTACTGAATCAGAATCTGGATGTTAACAAGATCCGCAGTTAATTCATTTGTGTATTAAAGTTGGCAAAGCTCTAGCCTTCTTAATAAATACTTACTGGATGAAAACTTAAAATATCTTGTTTAGTTAGGAAAATATTCCTTTGGATCCTTAGCACCGAAACTGCTTTTTTCTACATACCTCTCGCTAACTCGTTTAACCCCTGCTGTTTACTCTGTCTGAGGTGGTGTGGAAACACCAGGAGCTGGTCCATGCCCTCCTGAGCTCACACTCCAAAAGGGAGTCAAAGGCCCTTCCTCTTTTCCCATGTGCTCCTTTCTTCCTCTGTGTCCTCTTTTTGCCCTTTGCTTTCCCAGCATCCTCCCACCTCTCATCGTAATGATTTCATGACTAAAATCCAATGTCGGAAGTTGTTGGTTTAAGAGCAAAGTATTTTATTCACTTGAAATTCCAGTTTCAGAATAGTGATTTAAGATGTTGGAAACATTTTATTTGGCTCACTTCCAAGCAGCTTACATTATAATATCAACATGACCCTAAACTGTGTATTAAAAAGACTAAAGCACTCTGAATATTTTGGGAGGAAGCTTTATGTTACAGGTAAGTCAAATGCTTTATTTCTTGCTTTATTTTTTTCCCTAATGCCATCTTTCTCTAGGAAAATAAAAGGTTAAGAAACTGAGATACTAGAATAAAAATATGAGAATGTATTTTTCTTCCTCAAATATTTAGAGCCAGCACATCTATATTAGTGATAAAACATTTATTTTTTCATTGAAGAGCAAAGGTAAAATTTTCAATATCAACAGATTAATTTCATTTAAGAACTTATTATGAAACAAAGACAAACAGAAATCCAATAAGTTAACTATTTTCTGATGAGTTATATGTAGGGTGGAATTTTTATATTAAACAATTGGATCACAAGTAATGGTTATATGATGCTACTCAATTCCTTTGAGGCTTGTACGCCTGGCATTTTAAGTTCCAGTGACTGAAAGTATTATAGTTCTCTCTCTCTCTCTTTTTTACACTCCCTCATAGACTTAAAAAGCTCTAAGCTCATTTCATTCTTCTTTCCTTCTCTTGTCTTCTCTGTCTTCAAAGATATTCCATAATGATTCTGCTTTTCAAAATCAAGACTGCTTGAACTTTAGCTGAGACTAATGAAATTTCAATCCTTCATACAATGGCAACGACATCCTTTTTTTGCTCTCTTCGTGTAGTCACAATAGTGACTGCCCAGCGTGAACAATAGGACTACTTTTCAGTTCTAAGGGACTGGCTGCTGCTGAACAGCAGTGCATAGAAATAATCCTTGGCAATCCCATGGGTGACATTTCTCATTCCTTATCACCCATGCTGCACACAGCCGGAACTTGATAAGACACTAGAAAGAAGATAATGGCTGCTATCAAGCTGTCTAGGTAGAAATAATAATAATAATCTGTTTATAGAAAAGCAGCTGTTCTATTGTTTTGGACTTCATGAAATCCCAGACTCAGATCCTCTCTCCCAATGCCAGCCCCAAACCCATTTCTCATGCCAATCCAATCACTTTGAGGATTTAATGATGGGCATTTTTTTTCATGATCTTTTGATACAATTAACAAGGATACATGTAAATATCCTATAATCATATTTAATCACAGGATTTATTTAAGACTGGAGCAGAAGCTTTTATAGGAACATTTGAAGGCTAGGGGGATTTTGTAAGGAATATAGGAAAGCCAAGTATCCCCTTTTAAAATATGCACAAAACAGAATTATTGCAAGTGAGCAGTCCATGGTCATCTGATATCTTAACCCCCAAAATTTCTGTGATCGATCTCAATTCCTCAAAGTGAAATTTCAAAAGAATGTGATGTTGTAGCTGCCAACAATGTGGGTCATCATGTCTGAGTTCACAGCTTATCATTTATCTTACGTAGAAGAGCCCCAGACTTAGAGCACCCTGACTGTAACACCATTGCTCCACATTGAGCCAGATTGCTGGGTGGGACTGGACATGTGTCACTTTATTTCCAGTGTTCTGATAGAGCAATGCCTCTATCACTGACATCTTCATGCAGGCTTGTCTGTGAACACTACTTTCCTTTCTTTATCTGCCCCCTATATCTGGTGAAAGAACTAGCAGCTGTACTCTTCAGGATGGATCAATGCAATGGAAGAGAACCAAGTATATCATGTGATACCAAGACACGGCCAAAGCCTGCATTTTCCCTACCAGGACTGGTAGATACCTTCATCCCAACATTACAGTGGGCAGAGGCAGGAGATTAACCCCCTCTGAACTCACTTTCTCCCTGTGTCCCTTTTAGTAAGGCATGGCAATGCCATGGAGAACAAAGTGCAAAATGATATGAACATGGTAAGTGAAGAAGCAACTTGAAAATTGTCCCACTATCAAGTTTCTCTATTGCATATCATGGAATCACTCTGGAACTGTAGAAGCCAGAGTTATAAGTCCAGGTCTCCTCTTATATGAGTATACCCAACTGAATCAATCTCTCTCTCCCCCTTTTATTCTGTAATTTTTAAATATATTTTTCATTATGCTATTACAGTTGTCTTAATTTTTCCTCCTTTGCTCCCTTCCGCCTGGTACCCCCCATTCCCTCCAGCTACTTCCCCCTTAATTTATATCTATGAGTTATGCATAAAAGTTCTTTGGCTTCTCCATTTCCTATACTGTTCTTAACATCCTCCTGTCTATTTTGTACTCACCAGTTTGTACTTCTTAATCCCTGCACCTTTTACTCCCAACCCCCCCCCGCTCCCTCCTAACTGATAACTCTCCAAATGATCTCTACATCTATGATTGTGTTTTTGTTGTGCTTGTTTGCCTAGTTTGTTTTTCAGATTCAGTTGTTGATAGTTGTGAATTTATTACCATTTGATGTTCGTAGCTTTGATCTTCTTTTTCTTAAATAATTCCATTTAATATTTTATATAATAATGGCTTGGTGGTGATGAACTCCTTTAACTTTTCCTTCTCTGGAAAGCACTTTATCTGCCCTTCAATTCTAAACGACAGTTTTGCTGGATAAAGTAGTCTAGGTTGTAAGTCTGTGCTCTTCTCCTGAATATTTTATTCTACAGTGGCACAGCATAAGTACTACTTTCTCTACAGGGCCTTCCTCTGCCCTCTCCCAGCTTCTCCTGCCCTCCAACAGAATTAGACATTTTGCACATAGCTGTCTTATAGCCTTTTTTATTCTGCATTGCATAGCTTTCTCACCAACCAGAATGTCAATTCCAATAAATTAAGTAAATTCCCTATTTTTTATTCACTTTAGGAAGACAATTCATCAACATAAATGAGTGAATGAGTTTTGTGTCAGACAGATCTGGGTGTGAATCCTAGCTCTGACATTAACTGCCATGTACTCCTGAGTTTCCTGAGACTCAATTACTAATATGTAATATTTAATGTAGATACTAGAGTGTTCCAATGAATTCTAGAAGGTTAGTTCATGTTTTACAGACTACAGTCAAGGCTATGACTGTATCAGTCATGAAAAGCTGCAGGTCTCTCTGAAAGAACTGGGCATGCCTCCATGCTCGATTGTCCTGATGCTTAACCAGGATTGTGGCAGGAAGGCACTGTAAGGTCAGAATGTAGAGAGACAGGACGGTGTCTTACAGGCAAAGAAGTCAGAAAAGGGTACACATTTATATCCCTGTTCATACAAACATATCATGCAAAAAACTGGGCTAGACTCAGAGGAAGCGGGGGTGAAATTGGTGGAAGAAATGTCAATAACTTAAGATATGCAGATGAACCATCTTAATGGTGGAAAGTAGCAATGGTTTGAAATGACGCTTGATAAAAGTGAAAAAAGAAAATGTCAGAGCAGGACTCCATTTGAACATCTGTAAGACAAAATTGTGACTAGGGAAGAAACACATTTTAACATAGACAAGAAAGATATCAAAATTGTTAAAATTTTTCTTACCTTGGTTCATCACCAACTCAAATGGGGACTGCAGCCAGAAAATTGAGAGGAGACTGATCCTGAGAAGGGCAGCAATGAAAGAATTAAGAAAGGACAGGCAAGATCAAGAGCAAAGATGTGTTATTAGAGACCAAGGCTAAGATCATCCACACACTTGTATTCCCACTTACTATGAATGGATGCTAAAACTAGACAGTGAAGAAGGCTGAGAAGGAAAAAGAACTGATTCATTTGAAGTATAGTGTCAGAGGAGAGCTCTATGGACATTGTGGATGGCCAGAAAGATAAGCAAGTGAGTCCTGGAGCACATAAAGCCTGAAATATCACTAGAGGCAAGATGGACAAAATTGAAGCTATCCTACTTCAGGTACATCATGAGAAAGCTGGGTTCTTTGAAAAACACAATAAGGCTGGGAAAAATAGAAAGCAGCAGGAACAGAGAGAGATCTAATATGAGATGGATTAAGTCCATGAGACAAGACTATGCTGAGCAGGGCTATTGAGGACAGGACATTGTGGTCATCACTCATTCAGAGGGTTTTCCAAGAATTGACATCAACTCAATGGCATGCAACAAACACAAACTGAGTCTATTTCATGAAGGTGTTTTTAAGTACTAAGTGAGTTAAGTATGTATGTAAAATGTTTAACATAATACTGCAATAAGCTCTCAATAAATAGTAGCTATTTTTAATTAACTTAGTATTCCCAGCCACCCCACAATAGATTATCAATAAATATATATAAAGGAGTATAAACTAAAGAACAAATGAACTAACCCACAAATGCACACATATACAAGACGTATACCTATACTATCACCCTTCCAGTATTGCGTTGCTCTCTGCTTATCTGAGGTCTCAAAGTGGGGCACAGGCTGTTAACCTACAGGGCATATGACAGTGGGGCAGAAACTGATCACAAAAGCATTTGCAGAAATTCTACTTTCTTGGAGTTTTTCTGTAGATGGTCGCCTCAAGGAACCCACAGGTTTCCCTCTGTGAGTACTGAATTTGCACCGTTCCTCGTGACATCCAGCTGAAAATACAGGCAGGAAGATGGCAAAAGCAACGTGCTTCTTACCCACGGTCACCTGGCCTGCAAAGGGAAAAACAGAAGTGATTGAGTCTATGTACACTTGACAGAATGACTCATGGCAGAATACAGGAAGCAAGGAGATGTGGCCTTGAACTTGCACCTCCTGCTCACAATAGCCCTTTTTTGCACAAGACATTATAAATCACCTGGTCTTGCACCATGAATGACTTAAAATCCTGGAAGTGTCTAGATTCAGACTTGGCATTTCCCCCATAAGACACCAAAGGGGTTAATGTCTGGCCAGTAATCAAAGTCTGGCAGCTCCGACTGCACACATAATGGCCATTGTTGTTCCTGAGAGTTTGTCTGTTTTTTCTGGCAGGCTTTGCTATTTAGAACCAATTCCAAAACAGAAAAGGAAAAAGTCAGTCTGCTTTTTTTTTTTTTTTAAGCACACATGCAACAAAACATAAGGAGAATTGATGTTCTGCTAGATTTCCAGGAAAAGTTGTTGGCTTCCTATTCAGAGAAGATGAATTATCACCTTAAAATACTTTTATCTCAAAAAAAATCACTTACGTATGTATGTGAGAAACACATGATATCCTGAGGTGGCTACCTTTACTCAGATATGAAGCAAGACATTACAACTACATTAGTTGATATGTGAACTGTGGTTGACCCATTTATCTGCATAGAAAATCCATTTGCATGACGTTATTAATGAGCTCACTCATCAACCTTGCTGGGTCAATTGCAATCTCAGGACCTGTTTGTTATTCCCACCTGATGAGCCCCCAGATGTTCTCATCTGAAACCGCATGAATATGTCTAAGTTACCAATGTAGCAAAATCCTATTACAAAATACCAAATTGTGTTTCAATGGGAAGTGCAAGGGGTTTTGAATTTCCCATGTCATAAGCCACCACTTTCACATACACCAAAATCATGCCCTTGAATGTCAACAACATGTTAAATTATTAAAGAACATTGTAAACACTCTTACTTTCTTGACTGACTGTCATAGCTCAGTAACGGACAGATCGTGTATCACACTGGTCTGTGCACCACACTTTGCTGGATTTGGATTTAGTTATATTGCTGATGAACCATATTCTAGATCAAGGTTCACAAACTTTTTCCATAAAGACCAGAATGAAAATATTTTGGGCTTTGCAAATCATATAGTCTCTTGAAACTACTCAGTTCTCCCATTACAATGACAAATATAGCCTAAGACAGTGAAAAAATGGGCGTGGGCATATTCCAATAAAATTGTTGAACAATAGAAGGCTGAAGGCTAGACTTGGCTATAGCCTGCCGATTCTTGAATAAAGACAGTGATGGTGGTGATTAGGATGATGGGGATGATGATGTTGACAGCTAACATTACCGACCAGCTATTATGTGTCAGGCCCTTTCCATCCTCCCACTCGACCCATGAGTTAGGTAACTGTTTTAATTTTATAGATAATAAAAATGTGACATCAAGAAATAAAAAATTCAGTTCATTCTGAAAATAGGTGGATAGTCCATGATCCAAATCACAAGCTCTCTCTCTCCATACATCTATCTATCTATCTATCTATCTATCTATCTATCTATCTATCTATAGATGGCCTATCTATAGATACCAAGCTCTCTCTATCTATCTACAAATATCTATCTATCATCTATCTATCTATCTATCTATCTAGATATGGAGAGAGGGAGCTTGTGACTTGGATCATGGATATCTCTATATAGAGATATAGATAGATAGATACACACACATATATATTTATGTTATATAAAATAGTAGTGTCATCTTGGTCATCTTTCCTCCATTCTCATCTCATTACCCACCATCCACCTTAGTAGTACCATCGGCTTAGTGTTCAATCATGCTGTGGAGTCCATATGGAATCAGGGCCAGGCATGAATGGTCTATATTAACCACACTCATCCAAACAGTCACTTATTTAACAAATATGTCTTGAGTATTTATTCCATGCCATACACTGTTCTAAGCATCATGCTATAGGAGTGAACAAAAAACAAAATATCCTGTCTTCAAAAAGCTTACATTCTAGTAAGGAAAGGCAGGTAATAAGCAAAGAAATACATATCATGTTGGGAGGTGGGAGAGTCAGGTTTTGAAAAAAAGCAAAGAGAATGCAGATCCAAATCTGTATCTCTTCTTCATCAACCAAGATATGTAAGCTACAAATATATCCATTAGGTATAAACATATTATATTTATAGGATTTTGTATCATATTTTTACCAGTTATTTTCCCCATAATTGGAAGAGAAAGGACACTGAGGAAGAAACTAGTCCACTCATTTATGTTGCAAATTTTTATTGAATGGCTACTTTGTGCCAGTCACTGTTTTTAGAAGAGAGACTTCAACAGTGAACCAAATTTTAAAAAGATCCTTATGTCATGGGCTTCTGTTATGGCCAGGGGAGTCAGAGAATAGCAAAAACATAATAAAAACATGTTAAAATGTAATAACCACAGTGGAGAGAGCAAAAGGGATGGTGGGATAAGGAGATCAGGAGTGTGAAGGAGAGGGGGCCAGGTTGTAATTTTAACAAACAACTTTCCCTCAGTAGGGTAAAATGGGACTAAAATAATGCGTATGTGCACAGTAAGACCTGGTTTTTAATTCACCCATCACTGTAGTCAGTGTGTCATCAATTCAAAGAAAACACAGGATGTTTTGTGTTGAGTGTTCTATTTAAGTCCATAGAAAGAAATGTTATTCTTTCAAAGTCATCTTTGTCCTTCCCTTTCCCTTGCTTCAGAGAAAATATTAAGGGGCTGGCAGCTGAAACAATGTAGGGATGGGAGAGGGGAAAGGAAGGAAAATCTAAGGGCCAGTATTTACCCCCGGTGACTGTTTTAACAAGGATGCAGCTGAGACCCATCCCTCCTGGGTCCCAAGACGGCCTTGCTCAGGAACCCACAAAAACAGAGCTGGCAGACACAGAGCATTTTCCATTAAGCATGGCATTCACTTTTTTCAAAAATAATGAGATGTTAATATAAATTTGAAATTTAATCAGATCCAACATGGGAACAGAGTGTTTTTCTGCAAATGTGAAATTCTTCTAGGCTTTTAGAAAAATGTCATCCATATAAAAGCTAACTACTGTTTTACATATAAAACTGCCATTCTTCATTGTTTTTTTTTCCAGAAAAGAAAAATATGATTTTAAAAAACAAAACATTGCTGCAAAGACTTCTTACTTTCTTGTGAATGTTAATTGTTTCTGAGGGCTTTAAAAAAATTTCTTACAAACTAAGAAGAATAGTTGTAAGCTTAAAGCAAGGCCTAGGGGAGTTCAGTTCATAGATCATGAATACAGACACAACCAAAATCTATTTTTTAACAATAATAGTATTGATTTAAGAGATCTCAACTAATTCTTTAAAATATTATTTAGCCTCAGTGCTAGAAATGCCAACATCAGTAATTCTGCCCAATATCAAAAGGGGTTCAAAGTCAAATCTGCTTGCCTGGAAAGCATGTGCTAGAACTACCATACTAGGCTACAGGCAGTAATAGTACTGTTAGCTTGGATGCATTGTGTCAAGAACTATTATATTCTAAGCATTTTGCTAAGTCTTTTACAAAATACACTTTAGCAAATCCTTACCACCACCATGGGAGAGATATTTTCCCCATTTCACAGGTGAGAAGACAGGCTCAGAGATGTGAAGTAATGTACTAAATGGTATACAACCAATAAGGGTGGATTCTAATCCACATCTCTCTGATTCCAAACTTTCTCCCTTCTTCTCTTTTCAACATTTATCCCCCCCACACACACACACACAGTTTCTCCTTTGTGTATGTACTTCTTTAACAATTAAAAAAAATTGGAAAATAATCATTATATATTCACTTTACTTAGCTGATCACCAATCAGGTTATTCTGTAAATCTCAGGGAAAAGCCCTCTCGAGGGTCATTGGGAAGGCTGGGTCCTGGGAGTCACTATCACCTCCCTTGGATTAATCGAACTGCTTTCCACATGACCAGACTATCCCATAATCCATTGGTCAAACAAAGGATAGGAACTCACCCATCCTTAATTTACTTCCTAGCCACCCCACTGAGAATTCTCTTATGACCACTAAAAATTAAAAAGACAATGTCAGAGCCTCCTGATGGAAGCCAGGAGGCCAAGGACAAGAATTCCCTAAACATCCTGCACTCAAGCCAGGATTTCATATTCCTTAGAGAAAATACAGGCAAGTTCCATTGAATGTCCTTGTTTGGAGGATGGACCTTTCCTGCAAGCCCAATATTTTCCATCTGTGCATGTATATCTAAACATGTGTTTATAAGATACAATTCTATTATTAAACATCCAGACTATTAAGACAAATGCATTATAAGAAGGGGCTTTTATTTATACTATTAAATGATTTTTTTACATTAAAATATAAATTCCTAAAGCATATGTTACAAAGTAAATTTCCTGAAACTATAAAATGACTTTTTTTTTCAGGATACAGTCCTCTGGGGGTACTAGCAGTAGGCTGAGTCCTGGGAGTCACAATTACCGCCTTTGGATAAATCAAGCTGTTTTCCTCATGACAGGTATATCCAGCAATACATTGGCCAAGCAAAGGATAGACACTCCACCCTCCTCAATCTACTTTGTACCCACACTCCCAAGAATTCTTTTACTGTCACTAAATTTATTTTTCTGACCCAGAGAAAACAGACAGACTGAGAAACTAAACATAGGTAATAATGGCCCAAGGAAGAGGGAAGGTCACGAATAGGAAGAGAGTTTGACAGATTGGTCTTATAAGCCCCTCTAATAATGTCTGGCCCAAAATGTCTTAGTGGAGTTCCATTCATACAAATTAAGTTTATTCACTTTTAAAAATCACATATATTATCTATAGACAGATCCACCTAAGCAGTATCAGTGAAAGAGAATATTGGACTATGGATGTTGAGTTCAGTGAGCATCAAAAGCACCTAAAATGATTTTCAATTTACACAATGTGGGCATAACAGCTGAAAATCCTGATTCAGTGGATGTGGGGAACCCAACCATTGATACCCTAACAAGTCCTTTCCCTCACTTTCCCACCACCACACACACACATACATAAATGTCATTCGGAAGCTTACCTAATTCTGAAAAGCACTGGGCTAGTAATAGAAAATGGTAGACAATCACTCCAGGTTGGGGAAGGAGAAGACATTCCACAGGACAACCTAGAGGCAAGGAATCACTCTGAACTTTGCCAAGACACTGACTAGAAAAGTCTGTCTAACTTTTATCAAGATAAACTAAAGGCTACACAGCTTTTTAACATAATGTATTTGGCTTAAAATTAAAAAGGGCACTGGTATTCATCTCTTGAACCCCCTCTGTCACTCACAAATCTTGACCCTATTTTTGTACTACATTACCCATTTTCCGTATTTCTATGTATTGCAATTCCTGACACAGAAATTTATGACAATCAATAGGTGCTTCCAAGAAAACCAAGAAAATGAAAACATTATCCCTTCTCAGACTTCATTAACCCAATGATCTTCTATTCATTGTCAATTCAGTCTATCATAACAAAATAATTTGTGTGGTTTAAACAACAGTAATTTATTTCTCACAGTTGTGGAGGCTGCGAAGTCCAAGGTCAAGGTGCCAGCCCATTCTGTTCCTCATAAGGGCTTTCTTCTTGGCTTTCAAATGGCAGCCTTCTTGCTGTGTCTTTACATAACAGAGAGGAGGGGTGAGGTGAAGGGAGTTCTTGTATCTCTTCCTCTTTATAAGGATATTAATCTTGTCATGGGATCTTCATGGTCTCCTCCAAACCTAATTACCTCCCAAAGACCTCACCTCGAAAAACTGTAACATTGGGGAGTAGGGCTTCAACATACAAATTTTGGGGAACACATATTTCATTCCCTAAGATGTACAAAGATAAATTTTATATTCTTCAGAGAAAAGGTGCTGGGTACCAGCCTATACTTGGATATGTCAGGTCATTATTGCCTTGAAATGGGTTATTCAAGGTGAGAATGTCAACTATTTGAAAGACTGTAAATCAATCTTACTTCCAAAGTAAAGGTGCTGATGTCAGTTTCTACCATATCTACAATCAAGTATTTGCAAAAACATAACAATAACAAAGAATGAAATTCAAAAATCAAGCACCCAAGTTATTGCTTACTTGGTGATAATTGCTTGGTTAGTGACATAGATTGTTCACAGTGAAGCAGTGAATAATGAATGAAGTTATTCAACTACCTCTTAATTCTGTGATCCTGTCTGTGAATTATTCCATATAATTTTCCTTTGGAAGATATGCAGTCTTTCCTATTTCATGTCTTTCTCTTACCACAGACACCCTGTACTACACATTATATAAAAGTGAGATACAGGCGGGTAAACTTGAAACACATTTCCATTTGGATATGCCAGACATAGGGCAGTTTTCTTCTCTTATATTTCCATTAGTTGGTACTTAAGGAGGCTGATGAAATAATGCATATCCTTCTTTTATCATCGCTTACTCCCCTCCAGCCATCACGGGAAAGATTTTGAGCACAGACGTGTTATCAGATCTGTACTCCTGGAAATGAAGATTTTGTGCAGTGAAGAACAGTTACATTCTAATTATATTAATTCAGACTGCAATTTCTTTGAAATATAAAGAACCTGCTGTCAGGGTGGTATGGACAATGGAGGCTGAACATGTCAACGACATGACAAATTTCATGAACAGAGCGCCAGATGTATTGTTGCCCAGGATTCTTTTCTGAGAGCAAATTCAGCAAGATTATCAGTGTCAGCTCCAGAGTAAGGAATTGGTTCATTTGTTATCCTTCCAAGTTGCAGGTACATCTGCCAGAAGAGTCTGCCAACAGATGATTTGGTAATTAAAATCATTTCCGTGGTTGGAGGAATGACTCAAAAATTATTCTTTTCTTTCCTTCTTTTCCTGTGTAGGGAAAACACTTTGGTGAATGTTGACATTGATTTTCTATGGGCAATACTAGAATCATGTGACTCTGTAGTGCTATGCTGCCCACCATAGTGCTTGAGCACCTTTGCTGGATTTGTCCATTAAGCTTTTTTTACAGAATGTTAAAGTCTTCCTAGTGCTCTATACTCCTTTGTCTTGTAAAAGTTCTCTGCAGATGTTAGCAAAACCTAATATGGGTAAACACATCTAACGGTATTGACCAATTCACACAAAAAGGTATATTGTATCCCTTCCCTATGCCAGCTCCTGTGTTAGAATAAAATAATAATGGTAGCTTTTTAAATATTAAAATTGATAATAAATCACATATATAATACAGATGTTAGTTCAGTATCTGCCACTAGTAGTTAGTCAACAAATATGTTTTACTCTTGTTTTAGTCTGTGTCCAAAAAGAGACACTACTTTGCCATCCACACATTTATACTTATTATCATCAATACAACAAAATCAACTAGCACTTACTGAGCTTTTACTCTGAGCAATCCAAGTACCTTCTATGCATTCATTAATTTTACCCCTGCAAGCCTGAGCTGCTTTATTCCTATGAGACTGATGGAGAACCTGAAGCACAGAGAAGGAACTTGGGAAATTGGTCACAACAAAAAAGTACTGGAATTGGAGATCTGACTGACCCAAGAAGTCTGAGTTTCAAGTCCTTATGTTTCACCATCTCTCAAAAATGTCACACGACACCACATCAATAAATTAACTACAATAATTTTTCTTAGACTACACAATAGTTTATTCATCAGCTTACTTCTTAATACTTGTTTGCTCACTCAGTT
This sequence comes from Glossophaga mutica, assembly GCA_039655065.1. Taxonomy (NCBI): domain Eukaryota; kingdom Metazoa; phylum Chordata; class Mammalia; order Chiroptera; family Phyllostomidae; genus Glossophaga; species Glossophaga mutica. Next base: position 86,686,576 of record CM077304.1, read on the forward strand.
TTTCTTAGTTTCCTTTTTCTTTCCTTCTTTCTTTCCTATCCCTATGTCTATATAAATAGCTGCTTCTGTTTCAGTAGCATAAAGCAAGGTTTTCTACCCTACCTTGCTCAGAGTACTCAGGGGGATCTCAGAGACTCCGGGGAATCTTTGTAAGAGACAGTAAACAGAAAAAAAGTGTTTGAAGATCAATTTTTTAAACTATTGTTCAAGTACAGTTTTCTGCATTTCCCCCCACCCCAGCCCACCCCTGCCCTCCCCACTTCCCTCCCATTTCTACCCACCTCTTGTTATTGTCCATGTGTCCTTTATACTTGTTCCTGCAAACCCTTCACCCTTTTCCCCTGAAATTCCTCCCCTCTCCCATCTGGTCACTGTCAGCCTGTTCTCTATTTCAGTGTCTTTGGTTATATTTTGCTTCTTTGTTTGTTTTGTTGATAAGGTTCCACTTATAGGTGAGATCTCATGGTATTTGTCTTTCACCACCCAGTTTATTTCACTTAGCATAATGCTCTCCAGTTACATCCATGCTGTCGCAAACAGTAGGAGCTCCTTCTTTCTTTCTGCTGCATCAAATTCCATTGTGTAAATGTACCACAGTTTTTTTGATCCATTCGTTTACTGATGGGCACCTAGGTTGCTTCCAGCACTTGGCTATTACAAATTGTGCTGCTATGGACATTGGGGTGTATAGGTTCTTTTGGATTGGTGTTTCAGGGTTCTTAGGATATAATCCTAGCAATGGAATTGCTGGTTCAAAAGGTAGATCCATTTTTAGTTTTCTTAGAAAATTCCATACTGTTTTCATATGGATGCCCCAGTCTGCAATCCCACTAACAGTACACTAGGGTTCCCCCTTTTCTCCACAACCTCTCCAACACTTGTTGCTTTGTTTATGATAGCCATTCTGACTGGTGTCAAGTGGTATTTCATTGTGGTTTTAAAATACATCTTTCTGATGTCTAGCAATACTGACATCTTTTCATGTGTCTCTGGACCCTCTGTATGTCCTCCTTGGAGAAGTGTCTGTTCATGTCCTTTGCCTGTTTTTTAATTGGGTTGCTTGTGTTCTTAGAGTGGAGTGATGTGAGTTCTTTATATATTTTGGAGATTAAACCCTTGTCTGAGGTACCATTGGCAAACATGTTTTCCCAGATGGTTGGTTCTCTTTTTGTTTTAATACTGTTTTGAAGATAAAATTTTAAAGCACCTGAATAATTACTTTCTTCAAATCAAGACAGCAAAATCAGGCAGATTCACAGAACTTGATACCTTATAAGCTTACCATCATATTATTAGCATATTATGTATACACATACACATCTATATAAAAATACTGCATTAAAAACAATTATATTAGTGATATTGACAATACCACTAATTAATAATTAAAACAAGAACTTATATTCACTTTAGTGGATACCAGTGAGAAGCAACTCACTATTCTACAAACTGGCAGATAAAAATAAAAAACAAAGTTTGTTTCTTTGTGTTTTAATAGGAACTTTACTTCACCTAACCAAGGAGGTAATGTGGAGGGAGTTTCTCCTCAAAGAAGTATCTCAGTTAATAAATGAAAAAGAAATCAGTGACAGATACATGCAATTACACATTTATCAAAACCTGGGGATGGTACAACATGAAAAGTGAGCCTTTGAGTAACAGCAGTGAGTACATTCATTCACTGCAACAATATACTGCTCTGGTGCAGCATGTTGGTAGCGGAAGATGCTGGGAGTGGTGGGGGGTCAGCAGAGGTGTATGGGAACTCCGTGTACTTTCCACTCAATTTTGCTGTGAATCTAAAACTGTTCTAAAAGCTAAGGTGTATGTTTTTAAGAAATCATACAATTAGGATATCACAACTTTTTAGTAACTAAAAAAATTAATGTATCCAGGCAAAAATATTCAATAGTTGTTGGCATTACACACACGTGCACCTCTACCTATGGAAATATATATCACAACTTATTACACAGTCTTCCCAAAAACAAGGAACCAGAATCTGATAAAATCTCTGGCTCTAACTGTAAATGTATAGGAAGTATGAGGAACAAGAGGAAAAATATGTTTCAAAACTCCTCAGGAAATGCAATTAAGAAAATTCAAACTATTAGAAAATCTTCAAGGAAAACAATTCCATTTCTTCAACAAAAAATTAAAAGAAAAAAATTAGTGATGAAGGAGGAATCTACAGATTTTCAGAGACCTTAAAGGTACAGACTCGAGCACTCAGAGTGTATGAACCCTGTTTGGATCTGGAGTCAAACAAAGAAAGACTGTAAGACAATTGGGGACAGGTCAACAGTAGCTGCATTTTTGATATTAGAAATTATTATTAATGGTTTTAGGTGCAGTAAATATACTGTGGTTTTTTAATTTTAAAGAATCTTTTTTAATGTTTATTTTAATTGTTGTTTTTGTACAGTTTTCTGTCTTTTACTCCCATCCCAACCCACCGCCATGGCCGTCCCCAACACCCTCCCATTTCCACCCCCCTAGTTTTTGTCCATGTGTCCTTTATACTTGTTGCTCTAAAGCCTTCCCCTTTCCCCCTGAAATTTCCTCCCCTCTCCCCTCTGGTCACTGTCAGCCTGTTCTCTATTTCAGTGTGTTTGGTTATATTTTGCTTGTTTGTTTGTTTTTTTATTTGTTTGTTTGTTTAGGCTCCTGTTAAAGATGAGATCATATGGTATTTGTCTTTCACTGCCTGGCTTATTTCGCTTAGCATGATGCTCTCCAGTTCCATCCATGCTGTTGCAAAGGGTAGGAGCTCCTTCTTGCTTTCTGCTGCATAGAATTCCATTGTGTAAATGTACCACAGTTTTTTGATCCATTCATTAGCGGATGGCCATCTAGGTTGCTTCCAATACTTGGCTATTGTAAATTGTGCTGCTATGAACATAGGGGTGCATAGGTTCTTTTGGATTGGTGTTTCAGGGTTCTTAGGATATAATACAAGCAGTGGAATTGCTGGGTCAAAAGGTAGATCCATTTTTAGTTTTTTTAGAAAATTCCATACTGTTTTCCATAGTGGTTGTACCAGTCTGCACTCCCACCAACAGTGCACTAGTGTCCCCTTTTCTCCACAACCTCTCCAACACTTGTTTGTTGCTTTGTTTATGACAGCCATTCTGACCAGTGTGAACTGGTATCTCATTGTGATTTTAATTTGCATCTCTCTGACAGCTAGCGATATTGAGCATCTTTACATGTGTCTCTGGATCCTCTGTATGTCCTCCTTGGAGAAGTGTCTGTTCAAGTCCTTTGCCCAGTTTTTAATTGGGTTGCTTGTCTTCTTAGAGTGGAGTCATGTAAGTTCTTTATATATTTTGGAGATTAAACCCTTGTCTGAGGTGTCATTGGCAAATGTTTTCCCTTACAGTTGGTTCTCTTTTTATTTTAATACTGTTTTCTTTAGCCGTGCAGAAGCTTTTTATTTTGATGAGATCCTATTTGTTTATTCTTCCTTTATGTCCCTTGCTCTAGGGGACATATCAGTAAAAATCTTGCTGCGTGAAATATCTGAAATTTTCCTGCCTATGTTCTCCTCTAGGACTTTAATGGTGTCACGGCTTATGTTTAAATCTTTCATCCACCTTGAATTTATTTTTGTGTATGGTGTAAGTTGGTGTTCGAGTTTCGTTTTTTTTTTTTTGCACGTAGCTGTCCAGTTCTCCCAACACCACTTGTTGAAGAGGCTATTTTTGCTCCATTTTATGTTGCTGCCCCCTTTGTCGAATATTAACTGACAGTAGAGACTTGGATTTATTTCTGGGCTCTCTGTTCTATTCCACTGGTCCATGTGCCTGTTTTTATGCCAGTACCAGGCTGTTTTGATTACAGTGGCCTTGTAATACAGTTTGGTATCAGGTATTGTGATCCCTCCTACTTTGCTCTTCTTTCTCAAAATTGCTGTAGCTATTTGAGGTCATTCACGGTGCCACATAAATTTTTGAAGTGTTTGTTCTATGTCTGTGAAATATGCCATTGGTACTTTAATAGGTATTGCATTGAATTGGTAAATTGCTTTGGGTAGTATGGACATTTTGATGATGTTAATGCTTCCAATTCATGAACACGGTATGTGTTTCAATTTGTTTGTGTCTTCCTTGATTTCTTTCTTTAGTGTTGTGTAGTTTTCTTCATAAAGGTCTTTTACCTCCTGGGTTAGGTTTATTCCTAGGTATTTTATTTTTCTTTTTGCTATATTGAATGAGATTTTTTTCTTGATTTCTGCTTCTGCTGTTTCATTGTTGGTATACAAAAATGCCTTTAATTTCTGGATATTGACTTTGTATCCGGCTGTTTCATCAAATTCATTTATTAGGTTGAGCAGTTTTTTGGCCGAGTCTATAGGATTTTCTATGTACACTAACATGTCATCTGCAAACAATAATAGTTTTGTTTCCTCCTTTCTGAGTTGGATGCCTTTTATTTTCTTTTCTTGTCTAATCGCTGTGGCTAAGACTTCCAATACTATATTGAATAGAAGTGGTGAAAGTGGACAACCCTGTCTTGTTCCTGATCTTAGTGGAAAACATTTTAGTTTTTGCCCATTGAGTATGATGTCAGCTGTAGGTCTCTCATATATGGCCTTTATTATGTTGAGGAATGCTCCCTCTATTCCCACTTTGCTGAGTGTTTTTTTATTATAAATGGGTGCTGTATCTTATCAAATGCTTTTTCCACATCTATTGATATGATCATGTGATTTTTGTCTTTGCTTTTGTTTATGCGATGTATTACATTTACTGATTTGTGAATGTTGAACCATCCTTGCATCCCTGGAATGAATTCCGCTTTGTCATGGTGTATGATCTTTTTAACGTATTGTTGGACATGATTTGCCAATATTTTGTTGAGGATTTTAGCATCTATGTTCACCAGCAATATTGGCCTGAAGTTTTCTTTCTTTGTTGCGTCTTTATCTGGTTTGGGGGTTAGGATGATGCTGGCTTCATAAAAAGAGTTTGGGAGTCTTCCATCATTTTGGATTTTTTGGAATAGTCTGTGAAGGATAGGGGTTAGCTCTTCCTTAAATGCTTTGTAGAATGCTCCTGTGAAACCGTCCAGTCCTGGGATTTTGTGTGTCGGGAGCTTTTTGATTACTGCTTCAATTTCATCTGCTGTTATTGGTCTGTTCAGGCTTTCTGCTTCTTCCTCATTGAGTTTTGGAAGATTATATTTTTCTAGAAACTTGTCCATTTCACCTAGGTGTTCAAATTTCTTGGCATACATTTCTTCATATTAATTTCTTGCAATCCTTTGTATTTCTGTGGTGTCAGTTGTAATCTCTCCTCTTTCATTTCTGATTGTGCTTATTTGAGTCCTCTCTTTTTTTCTTGACGAGTCTGCTTAAAAGCTTGTCGATTTTGTTTATCTTTTCAAAGAACCAGCTGCTGGGTTCATTGATCCTTAGAATTGTGCTTTTAGTCTCTACATCATTTAATTCTGCTCTGATCTTGGTGATTTCCTTCCTTTTACTTGGTCTGGGCTGTCTTCGTTGTTTTTTCTCGAGCTCTTGTTGGCATAGGGTTAAGTTGTTTGTTTGAAAGTTTCTATCTTCTTTAGGTAGGCCTGTATCACTATGAACTTCCCTCTGAGGACTGCCTTCACTGTGTCCCATAAGTTTTGGGTTGTCATGAGTTCATTTTCGTTTGTTTCCAGAAACTTTTTGATTTCCTCCCTAATTTCATTCTTGACCCATTCATTGTTTAATAGCATGCTATTCAATCCATGATTTTGAGGGTTTTGGATTTTTCCCCTTGGGGTTGGTTTCTAGTTTGGGTCCCTTGTGCTCAGAGAAAATGCTTGGTATGATTTCAATTTTCTTGAATCTTTTGAGGCTTGTTTTGTGTCCTATTATGTGGTCTATCTTTGAAAATGATCCATGTGCATTTGAAAAGAAAGTGTATTTAGTTTCTTTGGGATGAAGGGCTCTAAATATATCAGTTAAGTCCATTTCATCTAGAGTGTTGTTCAATGCCACAATATCTTTGTTGATATTTTGTTTGGAAAATCTGTCCATTTTTGACAGTGGAGTGTTAAAATCCCCTACTATAATTGTGTTGCTGTCAATATCTTTGTTGAAGTTCTCTAAGATTTTCTTGATGTATTTAGGTGCTTCTTTGTTGGGTGCATATATATTTACAATGTTTATGTCTTCTTGGTGGATTCTTCCCTTGAGTATTATGAAGTGATCTTCCAGGTCTCTCTTTATGGCTCTTCTTTTGAAGTCTATTTTGTCTGATATTAGTATTGCTACCCCGGCTTTTTTTTTTTTTTTCCTGTCCATTTGCTTCGAAAATTTGTTTCCAGCCCTTCACTTTGAGTCTGGGTATGTCTTTTGTCCTGAGGTGGGTTTCTTGTAGGCAGCATATGTGTGGGCCATGCTTTCTTATCCATTCAGCTACTCTATGTCTTTTGATTGGAGCATTTAATCCATTTACATATAAGATTATTATTGATAGGTACTGATGCATTCCCATTTTTGTACCTGTGTTCCTCGCTCTCTCTCTCTCTCTCCCTCCCCCCCCCCTCCCTTTTTTTCCTTAAAGCAGTCCCTTTAGTATTTCTTGCAGAACTGGTTTGGTAGAAGTGTATTATTTTAGACTTTTTTTTCCTGGGAAGCTCCTTATTTGGCCTTGTATCTTGATTGAAAGCCTTGCTGGGTAAAGTAATCTTTGTTGCAGGCCTTTGGTTCTCATTACTTGGAATATTTCTTGCCATTCTTTTCTGGCTTGGAACGTTTCCATTGAGAAGTCAGCTGCTAACCTTATCGGGACTCCCTTGTATGTTACTTCCTTTTTCTCTCTTGCTGCCTTTAAGATTCTCTTTTTGTCTTAGAATTTTGCCATTTTAATGATGATGTGTCTTGAAGTGGGGCTCTTTGGCTTCCTCTTGATTTGGACTCTCTGTGTTTCCTGGATTTGTGTGAATTTTTCTCTCATAAAATTAGGAAAGTTTTCCATCATTACTTTTTCAAACAGTTTTTCTATCCCTTGTTCTTCTTCTTCTCCTTCTGGTATTTCTATTATATGGATATTATTATGTTTCATATTGCCTTGCATTTCTCTTAATCCCTCTTCATTCTTTCTGAGACTCTTTTCTTTCTCTTGCTCTTTTTGGTTGTTTTTTTCTACTTTGTCCTCCACCTTGTTGATCTGATCTTCTGCTTCATCAATTCTGCTTTTCATTCCTTCTACTGTGTTCTTCAGTTCTTCAGTTCAGAAATTGTATTCTTCATTTCCTCTTGGCCCTTGTTGACAGTTTCTATTTCCTCTTTCATGTTGATATAGTTTGCAGTGAGTTCATCATAGTTTCCCTGTAGTTTCTGGTAGCTCATTGAGAGCTCATGGAGCTTCCTGACAACCATTGCTTTGAACTCAATATCTTATAGTTGAGTTGCCTCTGTTTTATTTAGCATTCTTTCTGGAGCTTCCTCCTTTCCTTTCATTTGGGAATTGTTTCTTTGTCTTCCCATTGTTTGTGAGACTCTCCTTGTTAGCCTCAGCTTCTTAAATTGATCTGTTCTGGACCGCTGGGTTTATGGTGTGAACTTCTGTGGTAGAATACCTGTGAGATTCAGTGGTGCAGTTTCCTTCGGGTATCCTGGTGTTCACAGCTTCCACTGTCTCAGCTGTTGGGATGCCCCCTCTTTGGGTCCAATTCTGTTTTTTTCACAGTTCCAGGGTTTTTTTTTTTTGTCTCACTCATGGGTATTTAAAAAGAGAAAAGAAAATAATGCAAAAAGAAGAGAGAAAAAAGAGTAAGAAAGGAGAGATAAAATTGGAAAGAAAAGAAGAAGGAATAAAACAAGAAAGAAGTAAAGAGAAGCAAAAGAAATTGAGGGATTAAAAAAACATAAAAAATAAAAATATATATAATTAAAACAAAATAAAACAAAACAAAAAACCCACAAAAACAAAAAACAAACAAACAAACAAAACAACAATAACAACAACAATAACAACAACAACAACAAACAGAAAAAACCTCTTGCTGTTTTCAAACCAGCCAAACTGGTTTTTGTGGTCTTGCTGGCTTCAACCAGCTCAGGAGCAACTGGTACCACTTTTCCCTTTTTTCCGCACTCAGTCAGCTTTAGGTTACTCTCCTCAGTGCCAGCTGCTCACTCTCCCCAGGGGTAGCGATGCACTCTCCATGTAGGGCCTTGGGTATGATTTCTGAGCCTCCTGCAGAGCACGTGCTTTCCCAAGTTTATGGGTTTGAGCTTCCCAGCCTTACAATCTTACAGACTGAGCACTCCCCGTGTTTATTGCTGTGAGCTCCAGGTCTTCTATAGGGTGAATGCGCCTACCTGAGTCTACGGGTGTGGGCTCCAGGAGTTTCCTGAGTTGCACTCACTCACCCTAGGATCATGGGTGTGAGCTCCGGGCCTTCCACAAAGCCCCCTCCTCCAGTCGCAGGGCCGCCTCCGGTCCCAGGGCTGCCTCCAGGTGCTCAGCCACCTCCGGTCAGTCACAGGGCCGCCTCTGGTCACTCGGCCACCACGTCTGGTTTTCCAATGTCCACTACAGATTTTGATCTCCTATTTCCATATATGCTGTGGTACTGTTGGCTGTCTGCTCTGTTCCTCTGTAGATTGGCTAGGTTTTTCTCCTGTGTGCAGGGGGAAGTGGAATCTGCCTCCTCCTACCGTGCCGCCATCTTGAATCTCTCCTAATTTTAAAGAATCTTTATCTCTTAGAAACACATTACAAGATATAGAGGAAATGACACAATATCTGGGATTTTCTTCAAACTAATGGGGTGCAATAGATGCCAATGTGGTATAGTGACCCTGGGTGGGTAAAGCAAAATAAGCATAGAAGGTCATTGTACTAGTTTCTCTTCTTTCGCATATGCTTGAAATGTTTCATAATAAAAGTTTGTACAACCTAACTTTACTTTACTTGCCTGAGCCTCATTTCCACATTTGTAAAATAGAAATGACAATATCTACAGAAGAGATAGTATTTCCTTCAAGATTTTTCTGAAAAATTAAAGTGTATTAAATCACCTGGCACACAGTAGATTAGATAATTTTTTTAGAAACTCATTTTATTCCATTTATTTCTGAATTGACTGGTCTAAGCTTGGTGAAGTTTTCCTATTGTCCCCAGAGTAGAGTAAGGCTGAAGAAGAGACAAAAAGGGCCAATGTTCTCAAATACCACTGTTCAGGTACCACACATGCTAGTTGGATTTGTGGAGACTTTTAAAATTTCAATCTTGTGCCCAGTTACTATTTTTAAATTTGCTGAACCTGTAACACATATAAATACCCTGGTTTTGCTAAATATTTATTCAATTCTAGATAACTCCAGGTGCAGGAAGAAAGGATGCAAATACATCACAGCTCTTTAAGTCATTTATTCTGGTTCTGCCCTCACTTCCACAGGCAGTTTTCTTTTATTAAATACCAAAAGTATCAAATTATCTTCAAATTAAATAACTCTAAACCCACTGATTTCTCCCAACTCATCCCAAGTCTCCCTGATCATTCTCCTTTTACTTTGCACCCCTGTTGTACTATCCTCACAACATCCGGGAGTCCAAAGTGTAAAGACCAAACTTGAAAGAAAAAAATTACAAAGTAAACCAGAGGGGCCTCATGGCCAGAAAAGATTAGATTGCACAGATGCGTGGGCTCCTCCCAGAGACCTTAAGCCCCAAGTAGGGAATTCTGGTTAGTTTTTCAATCAATGCCTGAGTGGTTTTTTCTTTTCTTTTCTTTTCTTTTTTTCTTTTTTATTTTTTACTCTCTGGATTCTGCTAGAGACTTGAATTTCTTAAGAACTGAATCTGGACTTTCTCCAGCTCATGGCTGCATGTCAATTCATCTGATTTCTAATAAAACCAATTCTTATTTTTCTAACTTGCTTCCAATTCTAAAATGTAACCCCAAAGAAAACAGAAAGTAATTAAAATGTCAACACTTCCCTGAAAAGGAACATAAACTCTTTTAGACTTTCTTCCCACTAGAAATGTAGCTTTTCTCCAAGGCCCAGGTGTGGCAACCAGCAGCCCCCACAGCAGAGCTTGTAGATTCAGCGCACATCAATCCCTCTCCATCCATTACCTTGTTTTCATTTCTACTTCTCCCTTGCCTTTCCCCAAATGGAAATATCCTGTAAATGAAGTACTTAAGTCTATTTCTCTTAATGGACTGATATCTACTCCATTGTAATATATCCAATTGTATGTGATGTGAAATAAGCTCCAGCAGCAATAACCCATTAGATCTAATGTGAAAACAAGGAATACAGAGCCTAACAGTTTGTTATTCAGTGCAATGCAATAAATTAATTGAGTTCTATTTTGCATAATGGGAGCCTGATTACTCTTTTTACTTTCACTTGGATTGGTTTGGATGGATGGTGACTGTCTTCAGAGTTAATCGGGTTTACGTGAAACAACTTTTTTTAAATGAATTACAGTAAAGGATGAAATAAGGGAGAGAAAAATATGTTCCATTACTGTGTAATTTTGTGTTATGCAAGTTTTGTTCTTCAAAAGAGTTTTTCCCATTGAGAAAAAAAAAAAAATGTGACCATTGGCCCAAGAACTGTCATGTTGGAGATGTTCAATTTGAGGGAAACAAATCTCCCACCCCAACTTCTTTCCTATATCTGTTTCCCATCAATTCCTTCCATTTCCTTTAGTCAATATTGCAAAGTACCTGTAGTGAAACTCTTGATTCTTTCCTTTGAGTGTCTTGTTGACCATGGCATCTCTCCTCTACACACCCAATTGCTCAGCACTTTGGTGCACTTATCAAGCTGTCCAGCATTGCTGGTCAGTGAGTGCAGAGGCTCCATCTATGGTAGGTCCGCTGCTCCACCCCCACCAAAAATCTCCTAAATGCATCCAAATGTACAAAAATATGTGCCAAGAATAATAGCTGCCACAAATGATCATAACCATTATTTTTGAGAACTAAGCATGAGTCAAACATCTCTTTCATCCTTCTAACAACGTGGTAAGTTTGGTATCATCTTTCCAAATTAGCAAGTGGAATCTTAGTCTGATGGAGATTCAATACCTTGCCAAATTTGCATAGCAAGTGAAGGAATTAAATCTGGGTAACTTCGAGGTCTGCATGGCATGATACATCATCTGCAAAAACTTGTTAGCAAAAGAGCATATCTGCGTTTCTGCATTAGTGTCACAGGAAAAGCAACTCAGAGTACTCAATTAGCAGTGAGGCTAGACCTTCATAATTGTGTAAATGAAGTTATTTTTTGCCATAATTAACATAGGATAAATATAGTCTATCAATTCTGCTTTTTACAGATATATTTGCATTTGTTTTCTAGATTATAAACTGCCTGAACCCAGGACATTTATTTGCTACATAACAGGACATCTGTGTGGTAAGGAGTTTGAGTCAGAAAACCTTAGTTTTCAAAATTGTTTCTCCTCTGAACTAACTATATAGTGAGCTCCAGTTTACTGAATTGAAAAGTAAGTAAATATACTACCTAAAGTTGTTGAAAGGGTGAAATGAAATGAATTACATACACACAGCACAAAGAAGGTAATCAATAAGTTCTAGTTTCTCTCTCCATACTCATCCTACCTGTAGTATCTAAACATCAGTTTTCCATGCATGGAGATATTCCATGAAAGTGCAAAATACAAAAGTGTTGTGACTGAAAGATATCCTGGTTGAAATCTTCTTGCATTGTTTCCTCTTACAATTATTTATTGATATACATTTACCCATCTTACAAAAATGATGTTTTAAAATTTTTAATTCTAAAACTGGAGTAATAAAGTGTATAAAGCTATGAGGCATCCCATTTTACATCTTTTCTCTTTCAATCCCTCCTTTCTTGATTCATGTCTTTCCCCCAGATTGTGACAGTAAGTGTTGTTGATACTATAAGAAAATTTCAAATCAAGATCAAGGATATATAATTTTTAACTTTTATTTCCTTAATTCTCTTACATAAACTTTTATTTGAAGGGGAGAAAGAGCTAAGTAAAATAGCAAAAGGTAAATAATAAATTTTTCAAAAATTTAAGGACAAATGTAGAAAAATACAAATGATCTTGTGCACAAGAAAAAAATACATGGCAAAGGTTGGTTATAAGTGGCTTTTAATTTTAAAGATGTATAAGAAGGAAACATCTTTCCTTGTTCAGGTCAGAATAAAATGTTTGATAGCAAAAAAATATTGTAAACTACTCCTTTAATGAATGACAATTTAGTTCATCTTTGGTTTTACCCTGGAGAACTCAAACAATTTGATACATCTCTTGGAGTTATTGTGGAATATTACTTGACAGAATTTGAGTTGATAAAGTGACAATTCAGAGAGATTAAATAAAATATACAGGATCACACAGAGAATTAGGGACAGAAATTTAGTAATTTGGAATTGAGAAAGTGGGGAAGCTTTACAATGAGATAACAGATAACTTGCTGGGTAGAGCAGCTTGCTCAAGGACAGAATATTTGCTTTTGAGTCTTCTCCATAATGTATGCTATGAGATAGTACTTTCCCTAGAAATCTGGGAAGGGGCACAGAAGTGATGCTTAAGGTGGACCTTGCAGAATGAGTAAGACTTCCCAAGGTGAACATGGAGGAATGGGAGCGGGGAAGGAAGGCCTTCCAGGCAGGCAGGAGAAATGTGCAACAGCATGAAAACGTGAGTGTAGATGAGTTGTGCTGTGAAAGATGAAGGGTGCTATAGACTAAATGTGTATGTGCCCCAAAATTCATATGTTGAATCCTAATCCCCAATATGATGCCATTTGGAGGTAGGGTCTTTAGAGGTGGTTAGGTCAGGAGGACAGAGTTCTCATGAATGGGATTAGTGCCCGCATAAGAGAGATCCCAGAAATCTTCAGAAAACAGGCCCCCTCACCAGACACTGAATCTGCCAGCACCTGGACCTTGCCTTCCCAGCCTCCAGAACTGTGAGAAATAAATTTCTGTTGCCTATATATAGCTACCAATTCTATGGCATTTGTTATAGCAGAGAGAATGGACTGCTATAAGAAGGTAGAAGCTAGATTTTTATTAGTTTTGCCTTCAGTGAAAATGAATATGGCAAGAATAAGGCTACTAAAGTTGGGAGTAGAGAGACCAATTAAAGAGCTCTTATAATCATCATGAGGATTGAGGAAGAATCCATGCTATAAAATTTGTTCAGTTTAGTCTATATTCTGGGTGGCTGGCCATGGCCAGAGATGATCCTCACTCCTTGCACATCACTCTGTTATCACGCTGAAATCACATTCACATCTCAGCAAATTACAGAGAATGTTATATGCCTTCAGGATTACTCTAAATGACAAATCTGTAACAGCCATGGTTGAAAAGAGCACTGAGGACAAGACCCTGAGGGATGTCAAACAAAAGCAGGGATTTTTCCCATATGGTTCACTGCTATATTCTCAGCAGTGCAGTGCCTGGCATATAGTAGGTGCAGAATAAATAAATGTTGAATGAATGAAGTAATGAACGAATGAATGATTTAGAGGCAACAAAGCAGTTTTTCAACTTCAGTACTATTGACATATGGGGCCAGGTAACTGATATGCTTGGGTGGCTGTCCTGAGCTTTGTAGCATGTTTAGCAGCATCCCTGGCTTCTAACCACTATATGCCCATAGCAGCCCACACCCAGTGTTGACAAGAGCAAGAATGTGTCCAAGTATTACCAAATATCCCCTGAGGGGCAAGATCTCCCTGACTTGAGAATTTCTGCTTTAGAAGTTACTGCTAAAAAGATCAATTTTTAATATTATTCTAATGGAGGAAGAAATGAATAATGAAAGTAATAGTTGGTCACCCATTTTTTTCATGGCCTGCTTAATTTAAGGTATAAAAAATACTGCTGCTAAAATGTTTATGGCTTCACAGCACACTGACATGTGACTTATTATTTTATCAAGAAACATGTTTAAAAGAAAATAGTTCATAAGTCAAGAAAGTAGTTTCTAGGTCTCTCATCTGCTAGTTGCATGTGAAATATTTTCTTCATTGTTACCTTTCTAGACAAACAATAATAACACTAATAATTATCCCTACACATATAGTATGATCAAAGCTAGTAATGCATAATACACAATTTATGGGCTAATGCTTTAAAGCAATGATGTCTCTACCTCCATAGTACAATTAATTAATGATTATGAAAGCCACAAGATGAGCCAAAGTTTTCCTCTTTAGTATTATATTTTTCTTTTTTCCATTATTACCACTCCACTCCTTGGCTTTGAATAAAAAAATCGATTGTCTTCTATTAGAACAGTTAATATGAACCCTCATAAAAATAAGGATTTCATAAAATGAGAAATAATTAAAATTGATTTTGGGAGCATGGAAAATAATGCTAGAATAAGACCCCAAAATAATTTGGCCCTAGGTTCTTCCCATTAAGTTCAGATAAACTTGGGAGCAGTCATCAGACCAACAGAGAGTTCTGTGTTAGGATGACCCTGTGTCTGGGTTTGCCACTTCATGCCTGCTGTCCCAGGACAGTAATTACTAGCAGCTTCTTCCACTCTCAGGATGCCCATGTCTGGACAATAAAGTATATGGGCATCTTACTCAGGGATAATTAGCATTTCACTGGCCACATACAAAAAAAAGAGCATGTTGAAAACTAGCTCATTGCTTTTGTATTTCTGTGCCTTCTGCATAGCTCAGACTCTTCTCAGCATGCTGACAGGCCCAGCTACTAGCACAACACTTTCTGTAGTGAAAGCTCATCTGTCAGTCAGTAAATGAATCAGTCCTCCCCCTAGCTTATTGATCTGTATATCATTTATCTCCCCACTCCCAGGATAGGTGAAGTGATAGTTAGGATATCATGTCACAGAGTCTGCCTAATTCAGATTTTCCAGAAGGCATTTAGATTCAGAGAGGCCTGCTGGTGTGAGAGTTGACTCTCAGTCAGCCTGGCCTCAGATTCCCGGGCCTGCTAAAAGTGCCCCTAGACTGCAAAGTCCTGGCCAGAAGAGACCCGTGATAAGAACCTCCTTTCCCCATAGCTCATCACCCTTCAGATTAGGGTAGGGCTGATATTTAGAGATAGCCAACTGGCCAAGGATATCCCACATTGTGACTAGTAAGATAAGCCTTTCTTTTTTCAGACCAAGAAGCCAGTTTAAAAGATTATGTGAAGTTCAGGAGTTAGCAACATAACCATATGTCTACTCGGATCAAGAGTCCAGAAGGTCAGCAGGACAGTGGGCCCTTGTTCCAAAGCCAAGCTGAAGAAGGGAGGAACCAAGAACTCGACAACAGCTAATGGGTAACCTATGATTAGACACCCTCTGCGAGATGGGCACCAAGCCTTTCCACAACCTAAAATTCCTCCTTACCCCCACCCTCAACTGTTGCTATTGATCTCTTCAAATTCCAGAATAAACTGCTTTTATTTTCTTGAATATGTTGTAGTCCTTCTCATCTTAGTACTTTTGATTCCCCCTCAATCCTCATGATAATTACAAGAGCTCTTTAACTTAGTACTTTTGAAGTACTTAGTACTTCCTTACAACGCACTCTAATCTATAATCCCAATTATATTTATCTCTTATATCTCAGTATAGATGATATTTCCTCCAAGGAACCCTCCCTGAACCTTCTTAATTGGAATTCAGGAGTCCTTCCTATAACATCCACTCTGTATTTTTTGTTGTCAGTGGACTCATCACACTTGGTTATAATCATTGTTTATTGATCTATGGCCTCTACTAAATTATAAACTCTTTGAAGTTGGAAACTGTATTTTGTTTTTGCTCCCCATTTCCTCCCTTGTGTAACACACACAAGATCCAGTATGTAGCAGGTACTCAAAGAACATATTATGAATGAATGAATGAATGAATGAATGAATGATAAGTTTTTACTCTGGTGGCAGGGACTGTGGATGCTGATGACATGAATAATGACACCTGACAATTAAATAAGTAAACACTCAAAAGGCACTCTAGAGAGCCTCCAATATTTCTATCACCATGTTATTTATATATCACCTACCATGTACCAGACAATTTACTCACAAAGTTATTGTGAAGATTAAATTAGATGATCCATATGCTTGATATTTAATAAATAATAGTTAATGTTTTATAGTATTAAGTCTCACTACAGCCTTGTACTGATTAAGCATTATTATGTGCACTGAGCCTCAGAAAGGTTAAAGTGACATGATAGAAAATGGTAAAGAGGAGGTAGAAGAGGGTATGGGGGATAAATGGTGATGGAAGGAGACTTGACTTGGAGTTGTGAACACACAATACAATATACAGATAATGTATTATAGAATTGCATACCTGAAACCTATGTAGTTTTGTTAACCAATGTCAACCCAATAAATTCAATAAAAAAGAAAATGGTAAAGAAAAGTTTCTAAATAATAACTGCATGACTCTAAAATCCAAGCTTTTTCACTATAGCATATGGCCTCTCTGTGAAAAGGAAGGAGAGGAGTGAGAAAGCGAGGGAAGAAGAAAGAGAAGAGATCAACAGAAAAAAAGATTGAGATGATTCTTCTTTCAAGTCTACTTAAGCTTAATCCTTACAAAATTCTTCATACGAGTACAATGGCATTACTTTTTATGTAGCATCCAAGCTCCAATGGTTACAGGTATGATCTATGAAGGCAAATTATAAAACCAACCCAAATCACCAAACTAGTCAAGCTGTGACATCATTTCGGCATAATAACCAGATGTAGAAACTGAAGCTCTGTCCACAATGACTCTTCTTGCCAGTGTCCTCAGTAGGCACATCCAGCATCTGTTGGTTTTGTCCTGACTCTGGTCTCACTCAGACTTGCTGGTGTGAGTCACACCATCTTGTGAAGAACAATGAGTCAGAAATGCTTAGCCAAGTACAGAGTCTAGCAGAAGTAACACCTGATGGAGTGTGGCTGGTAAGGTAACAATATGGGTGTAATAATTTATAATTTTAATTTGAACATCTCACCTAAAATGTCATATGGAGTGTGATATTGTTATGTTACAGAATTACATGCTTATGATTTTGTAATAAAAGATTTCTAATAAAAAGGGGGAGTTATTTGTGCTGGATCCTGTACTTTGCTAAATTGAAGTTTCAGATCTATATATAGTCATAAAAGTTTGAGTGGAGGTAGAGAAGAAGTATCATCGCTACCTGCTTAAACCTGGTTTACAGTCCCTATAGATAACACACATCAAAAATACTCTCGTACATCAAACACTCTCCAACATGTAGTGGCTGTGAAAAGTTTGTCATGTCAAATCAACACCATCTCTATCCTTCTCCAAAAAGAAAACCAATAACTAAGAATATAACATAACCCAAAGAACTCTGGAAGACTAAATGTGAGTCACATAATTTCTTTTTCTCCAACAGAGTCCTTATTCAGATCTTACCCATTGTTCTACTTGTCCTCCATAGTAAGAATTTTTCAGATGTAGGACCCAATACAAGATCACCTGTTGCACTTCAGTTGTCAAGTTTCTTTAGCCTCCCGTCATCTGGATCAGTCTTAGTTTTTCTTTGTCTTTCTCAACTTTCACATTTTGAAAAGACGAAGTCAGTTACTTTGTAGAATATCCCTCGATTGGGGTTCATCTGATACTTCATTAGGTTCAGATTATGCACAGGTGGAGGAAACACCCAAGAAGTGACACCCTTCTGCTCATCAATTCTATCAGGTGGAAGGTGATTGTGACTTGTTCCCTATTAACTTTGATCAGCAAGTCCTGGACATATCCTCGAAGTTTCTCTATAGTAAAGTTACTATTTCCCCCTTTGTAATGAATAACTTACCTGTAAAGAGATTTGAAGTTCTGTGAATATCTTGGTTTTCATAGTACATTGATGGCTCTTACCTAAATCAAATTATTATAATGATAGCCAGAGACTGATTTCTAAACTCTTATTCCTCCTGCATTTATTAGTTAACATTTTACTGTTGTTGTGGACCGTTCAGCCTGGTTTCAGGAGTTGTAACCCTAACCCCATGGTGGGCTGAGAAAGAGCCAAGGGACCCGTTTCATCTGGGTTTGTTCTGTCAAGAGGACGTGAGCTACTAAGGAGACAAAGCTTATCTCCCTGGCAGGAGTACTGCTTCTGCCTCATCCATCTCTGGCCCCAATGCTTAGTCAGTAAGCCAATGATGGGTAAGACTCCTCACAGGAGGAGCAACCTAAGCCAGACATGACCACTTGGGGGGCCCTTATGGAAGTACTAGGGGGGCTGCAGCAAAGGGGGTGATGGACCCTCGCCCCCCAGCTATTCTTACATAGACCGAGTCCCCATTTCCGTCTGGAAGATGTCTTCCTTATCTCTTGCTTCCTGGACCTAATCAGCTTAAAGCCTGAAACTATGAGGGCAAGGAGTGCAGCCCTGTGCCAGCCAGAACAGTTCCCCGGGTGATCGGGCATAAGAAAGAATTCCTAAAGTCCTGTGAAACCTGCTTTGTTTACTAATAGTGCACTCATTTAAATGATAAGGGTCCCAGGAGAAAATGAGTATGTCTCCCAAAGTTTTGCAACCCCCTTTCCTGACAGACATTGACTCAGATTAAGCCCTCAGATTTCTTTGAAATGTTAAACCTGTATTCCTGTGTATTGGGACCCAATAAAAGCCTAGTGAGGAAGGAGCTCTGGGTCATTCTCCTCTGAGAGTTTGGCCACCTCTCCTCCCCAAGCAGATCATGTCTTGATGGTTTTATTTTCTTCCGTGATGGAGGGATGGGGCTCTTCGGGCGGAGCCCGCCCACATACTGTGTGCTTATTTCTCCCTTATTTATTTACTTCTGTTAATATGATCCATGGATTCTGATTTTATTCAATGAGTTATAATCCATTACTATCATTATTTATTTTGATGCTCAGATTGTTCCAGATTAGGCCAATGACAGAATGAGAGATCCTTCAAGCTGGCTTCTGTGCCTGTCACTCTTCAAGCACAATTTTAATTCCGGAACAAGGTGGTCTGGGCTTACTCTCCCAGACTCAGCCCTGAACTCAGTCATTTCACTAGTGATTCTAATTCTTTTTAGCTGGAAATTATATTAGAACCCGAGATTTGGAAGCTAGATGTGTTCATTGCTGCTTAAGTGTCATTGTTCATGTCCTTTCAATGAACAAACTGCAAAAATAACCATTTCATATCACCTTTGCCTTTCACTATTTTATATTTGTGGGTCCTTTCTCTTACCATGAGAAGCTCCCAACAAGATCGATACATGTACTACTTTGTTCAATTCTATGCTACACATAAACTTGTTTCAGAATTACTGCACCCATACCACTATTAACAATAAATTAATAACTTATTAAGTCAAACTGAAGTTTTCTTTAAACTTCTTTTTTTTAAATATATTTTATTGATTATGCTATTACAGTTGTCCCATTTCTCCCCCATCATTCCCCTCCACCCTACACACCCTCTCCCACCCACATTCCCCCCTTTAGTTCATGTCCATGTGTCATAAGTTCTTTAAACTTCTTTAGGTCTGTTTCTCTTCAGACTGAGAGGAGTAAAAGTACTGTAGCTGAAAGTTACTTGGATTCTTTTCCACTTTTCCTTAATATGTTTGTTACCTATTTGGTATATAGTTAAGTTTAACTGTTTCTTTTTTTTTCCAAATTTGAAGTTAAAAAAATCCTAGTTTATTTAACTTTTGGTATTTTGCTTATGATGAGTCTTGGTGTAGGTCTCTTTGTGTTCATCTTGTTTGGGATTCTGCACTTCCTGGACTTAAATGTCTGTTTCCTTCACCAGGTTGTGGAAGTTTTCATCCATTATTTCTTTAAATCAGTTTTCTGTCCATTTTTCTCTCTCTGTTCCTGGGACCCCTATGATTCAAATGTTGATAGGTTTGATATTGTCTCTGATGTCCCCTAAATAATCCTCACTTTTTTTATTCCTTTTTCTTTCTGGTGGTCTGATTGGGTGATTTCCTTCCTTTTCTTCCAGATTGCTGATAACTTCTTCTGCATCAATTAACCTGATGTTGATTTCCACTAGTGTATTTTGCTTGTTCATTTCAGATAATATATTCTTTCCATTCTGATAGGTTCTTTATATTTTCTATCTCTTTGTTGAAGTTCCCAGTGAGTTCATCTATTCTTCTCCTAAGTTAATTAAGTATCCTTATAAACAATGTTTCGAACACTTTATCTGATAAATTGCTTTTTAATGCTTCATTTAGTTGTTTTTCTGGGGGTTTGTCCTAATCTTTCACTTTGAAAATATTTATCTGTCTCTTTATTTCATCTCTCTCTCTGTGCTTGTTTCTATGAATTAGCCAAAATAACAACTTCTCCCAGTCTTGAAGAAGTGACCTTGTGTAGGAACTACCCCTTTGTAGACCGTGTGCCAAGAGTCTGGCAGGCCCACTGGGGCCTGTGTAGGCTGCAGAGGGTCCCAGAGAACAGCCCTCACCTGGACCTGGAGCTGTAGCTGGATTGAGCATGGGCCTGGGAAAGTCTCAGGTGCAAGTTTTGCCAAGATCATGTTGGCAGGCCGGTTGGAGTTAGCTGGAGTGGGCTCAGGTCTTGGGTAGTCCCAGGGAAAGGCCACACTGGGACCTAGAGCTGAAGCTTGAATGGGTTTGAGCTGTAGGGACTCCTAGAGGTGAGCCACTGGGGCTGTAGTTGAAGTGGGTATCGTCTACAGGAAGTCCTGGGACAAGCCACACCTGGACAGGAGCTGTGGATGGAGCAGGTGAGGGCTTCAGGGAGTCCCCGAAACAAGGGTAGATCTGCTGTGGGATTGCAGCCTAGGGCAAACTGGGACAGCAATGACCCTCAGTGAGAGCATGTGGGTTGAGCTTCTGTCCTTGTGATCAAGGGGAAGTGGAGTGCCACAAATATGCTTTCCAATGCCTCAAACACCACCTCAGAGAGAGTTCCCACAGCTCCCCTAACTGCTTGGCAGATTCTCCAGGGTTAGTAAGTGGATTTCTTTCTAGAGCAGTCTAGATGTCCTATAAACCACCATTTTTTCACTGTTCCCAAAGTGGGAGAGTGGGTGTAGGCCCTTCTGGGATCCCTCCTGACTGCAGGATGGCATACAGGGGTAGGGTGCCCATGGTTCTGGGTCTTGGCTCTCCTACCCATTTCTGCATGGTGCCTCTCTCGTTTTTGTGCAGAACTGTTCATTAAACCCTCAGTTCTTCTTCAGGAGGAATTTTTCTGTCTATAAGTGTATATTCAATGTATTCCTAGGAGGAGGTAAGTTCGGGGTCTTCTTATGCCACCATCGTGGACCCATATAACATCCGTATGGAAGTTTTTTTGTATGATTCCAAGATGATATATGGCATCCGACTTGGAACTACCCTGGTTAGCCTATTCAACTATATTTCTTCCTTCATTGGACACATACTAGGTGTCAGGCACTATGCTAAATTCTAGGATTAAATTGTAAACCAAAGAGAAATAATGTCTTCCCTCATGGACCCTATAGTCTGGTGTGAAAACAGATAATCAAATAATTACTGAGATATATAGGTGAGCATTAACTATACTATTTCTCTCAGAGAAAATAATAAATTTTTTTAAATGATTATATAATGAGAATATTTCAGGAAAGAGGGCTAATTTAGATTTTGGCTATAATAACCAAGAAGTTACTAATACATCCCAAAAAGATAAACTTGCATTGGTGAAGAAAAATTATTTCTAAATGCAGGCTTATGGAGTAAGAAAGACAATTTTCTCATCTGTTTCTTTCAACAAAGTGATATAACAAATTACTTTAATACTTATGGCTACTGGATATTATCTATTTCTTGGTGATAATCAATGAAGTATGAATACTTATATCAGAGAATTATCAAACTTTAGAGTATGGAGAAGGTTTTGAAATTAAATTCTATTCTCCCTCATTTCACAGATGAGAAAATTAGAACCCAGAGAAAGCAAGTGACTTGGTCAACATCATACAAATATGAGTATAAAAACTGGAAGTGAACTCAGGTTTCTTCATTTAATGTTTTTTCCTTCAAACCAAGCTGCAATAAACCCTTTACTTATTTTGTAAGTGTACTAATTACCGAAGAGGTCATGGTTTGCTTTTGAAATCTCTCTCTCTTTCTCTCTCTCTCACACGCTCACACACGCACACATGCCAATAAAAGAATATGCTTAAGGCCAAAGCTATCAACTATATAGTAATCTAGCCTTCCACTATTAGTGTTATATGGAAAACAGAAAAAAATGGGTTCTGTGTTAATTCAACCTCTAAAAGTGGCTTTTAGGCAAAGCCCAGTCAAATACTCCAGATTTTTTGCAGTTTATTTGTGGGTTTGTTTGATTTTATACAGCATACAGTTTAGTGTTTAAACATAAAAGCCTGAGTTGAATGGACCAGAACTCTATCAAGGATTCAAAATAAATATTACATTATTATACTTAGACTTTGGCAAGAAACATTTTTTTCCAAGGTATCATTCATGTACATTTCACAGTGTGATTATTGAGTTTACTTTAGCAACTTAATTTATTTCATATACTTAAATATTTTCAAGCTCAGATGATTAAGATAAAAAGATAGCACAAAAACACAAAACTTAAGTGTAAGTTTCTTCAGAAGCAAGGTACAAATTTGATATGTATTATCCACATTCTTTTGCTAAAAACATTTTTAGAGCTCCTGAAATTTGGCATCAGCTTCACTTGAGTCATCTGGCTAGAAGCAGCGACTGGAGCGGGAGATCCCAGAAAACCTCTCCCTCCTGATCCCATGCACGTCTTCTCATTAGTGCTAGCCAGTGGTGAAAATTTAACCAGGCATTTCTTTTTCTAGGCCTGTTTCTCACATAAACAATGAATAATCTGGAATAAATTATATTTTTAGTCCTGTGCAGTAGCAAAATACCCTGTTCTTTTTAGTTCCCATTTTTATTATTTGCTCTGAAACCTAAATAAGACGTAACATACATTGTAGAGACAGGGAGATCTGGCATAAATATGCACAGCAAAGGAGGCTCCAGCTAAAATCTAAAAGCACACCTGAATCTCACGTGTATTAGCACATGAGTCACATGTATTAAGAGAAAAATGTTCTAAACCAGAGCCCAAAAGTCAGTTGTATCTCATGGGTTTGGTACAACTGGAATCCCAAAATACAGACTTCAAGTTGTTAATTACATCACATTACATATGTACAGATTTTTTTAAACAAACTAGTGCTATTCATATACTGATCGGTTTTCCTGAACTTACATGAACAATAAATAATACTGAAATCGTGAGTAGGTTAGAGAGAGTTTTTAAAAAAAGTCATGATTCCTTCCATCTAAGAGCATTGCAATAATTTAGGTAAACCACATTTTATGGCATGAGTATACTGCATGTAATATAATAGCACTAACACTAAGCTTAACTCTAATGCTAAAAATGCCTAAAATAACATTTTAGAAATTATCCTATATTCTAAAGTTTAACGTTATAATTTCAGAGATGGAATTCCATGATAAAAGCAATAATTGGCACCAATTAATGAGAATGATTTCCCTTAAAAAGTACAGAAATATCTTTTTAAAAATTATATATTTTATAGAAAATAATATATGTTAATAAAATAGTAATTATTCGTTGTGCTTATTTAAGTATCAAGCAAGAAAATTCTATAATCTAGCTATAGAAAATGGGATGATTGCCAAGTTAAACTGTGGGAAAAGAATGTATCCATTTCCCTGAAAGAATATACAGAGTCCTTCTAAGATACGTACACTTAAAGAAAACTGTTTTGGACAACAATGTGTCCATTGTAGGTTTTTGGCTCTCTTTCATATCACTACATCTTTACAGATGCCCTTCGTACCAGTAGGGAATCTATGCTGGAAATGCATTCTTTGACGCTTGGCAGAGTATATACATAGTAAATAAATATCTGAGTTAGGATTTTATTGTTGGTTTGTTTTATCTGTGGCTGGCTAAAAGACAATTTTACGCTCAGTTTTGGTTATACTAAATAAAAAGAAGGATAAGCAGAGTTTAAAAAAAAAGTGGGGGGAAACCAAAGGAGGAAAGACCAAATAAAAAAAAATTGAGACAACATAGCAATCGTAAACAAGCTGGTTAGCAGGGTCCTTGTGTTAAATAAATAAGTATATATGTTCCCACATATGTTAAAAAACAACACTGGAAAACAAAATTGATGTGAACACCAAAGATGTGAGATAATCATAAAGGATATAGAGCAAATAGG
This sequence comes from Glossophaga mutica, assembly GCA_039655065.1. Classification (NCBI taxonomy): domain Eukaryota; kingdom Metazoa; phylum Chordata; class Mammalia; order Chiroptera; family Phyllostomidae; genus Glossophaga; species Glossophaga mutica. Next base: position 86,710,759 of record CM077304.1, read on the forward strand.
CTTCAATTCTTGGTGAGATAAAACCAGAGAATACTGTGGAGGACAGAAGAAACATGGTGGAGATGGGAGTGATTATAGGGAACTTCAGGCAGATGTTCTTTTGGGGAGCCATTGTCACAGGGATCAATTGGGACAGTGTATTTAGAGGAACTGGGATTGTCATCCAGCGCCCCACCTCCTAAATCTGCTGAGCAATAGAGAGCTGCAATTTCCCACAGGTTTACCTGCATAAGTGTGGGCTCTGAGACCAAAGATGGCCCAATTCCTTGTCCCAGGTACCTGGTGAGACCATAGAGACCACCTAGAGGCTCAAACCTCCTAGAGACAAGCTCCTACACTCTGAACCAACTTCTACTAAAATGTGAACAAGTTATTTAAACATGAATCCTAATAAAACTAAGAAGCCAGAATAAGGAAAGATCTGGAATATAAGAAAGTGTGGTAAGGAAAAAAATTAAAAAATTTAAAATATATTGTTAAGTTTAAGCCCTTTTTATATTCATCATATTAAAAATTATTTTGTTATAATTTATAATTAAAATTTCATATAACTGCAAATTAAGAGCTGAAGTACAAGGAAATCAAAAAACATTAACATTCTTATTTTGTTTACAGAAAGCATGTAAGTGCTGATGAACTCTAGTTATTGTCAAAAACTAACTATGATTAAAAATATATCTTAAGAAGTTCAATGTAAAACTTCTGGTTAAGCATACTGAATTTACTGTATTTCACTTTGAAATGCCACTAAAAAACTTAAAAGAAAATTAAGCACGCGCACACACTCTACACCAATAACAGCAAACAGTATTGGAGAAAAAAATAGGAAATGAGTTGTGTAAAAAAGAGGGAGAGGAAAAAAGAGTTGGATAAATAACTTATTTCACAGATCAGAGAAAGCCAAACTTTCACCCTGAAGAGAGCCATGCTAATAGGAAACAAGATGCAGAAGGAACCAAAAATGCTTTAGGAATTGGAAGTTCCTAGTATCTCTGAAGGTATGGGTGAAGGGTGAAATGGAAGAAAGGAACCTTAGAACAAAGTCTTAATAAGGAGCAGTTAGCCCCACAAATATCCTTCCCTATATCCACAACTAGGTGAGTACATCTAACCCACCTGAAGAAGATAAGTGTGCAACAAACAGATTTTTAAGAAATTGAATCAGAGAAACGGTGCTTCGGGGACATGAAGCACAGCTGACAGATGAAATGACAGCCTACGTAAAGAACTACAGGACCTCTCCAACCTTGGCTGGAGGGTCATCACCCCCATCTCATTCCAGACAAGACACTGATGAAGTCTTCTCTCAGGAAACCATCCCTGCCAAGAGGACCCCTGATGTGGTTGAATCCAGCTGGTACATACACACAGTATTCTTGAATGAGTTGTTTTATGGCCCATGCATTCTAAGTTTCTGGGCACTTTCTCAGATTGAATGATGCCCTTGAAATAACAATTGATAAACGTTGTTAATGTAACCTTTGTGGTCCCCTAGTAAATAACTGGTTCTACTCTTAGTTACCAGGAAGTGCAGTAGTCATTAAGACTTAGCCACTTACAGAGAACTTGCAATCAGCCATTTAGAGATTCTTTCTTAAATGTGAATAGCCAGCCAAAAGTCATCAGATATTTAAAGAAACACTTCAACATGAAAAGCAAAAACAAAAGCAATAACAAATAAAGAAAACTTTGAGGAGAAAGAGGTAGTTTGGGGAGCAAAAAAAAACTTTTAAAAAGTTACACTTTAGAGAAATATAAAAAGATTTTGTATCCAATAAAACAAATGAAACAAAAATGGGATGATACTTTTAAAGAAATCAGGAGAAATAAAAGAAAGGATCATTTCTTCATGAACAGAAAAAATTTTAAGTAAATAGAAGGAATAAAAACATAAAGTAGAAACTGCCCAAAAATTTAATCAAAAGAATAGAAATAAAAAATAGAACAGAAGGGAGGAGAAAAACAATTGCAGAATCAGTCCACAAGGTCAAAGATCTGAATTATTGTTCCAGAAGGAAACAAACTAAGAGGAAAAAAATTGATGAATTAATTAAAGAAAATGTATCACACCTGAAAAATTATATAGATTAAAACTTTCAGAATAAACAAATATCTCAGAGTGACAATGCAATGTACTGAAACTTAGATATGCTATTAAGAAACTACAGATACTGAACAGACAGTCATGAGCTCAGCTGCTTTATGGTAACATAATTAGCGATGAGCCTTCTTGCAGTTGAGGATTTAATGTCATGAGATCACATCATGTCAATTTTTCATGAGCAGTTGAGTTGAAAAAATTGCTTTTGTGGTTCAAGGAAACACTGTTCCAAGATAAGAGGGCCAAAGTCTTTCACTTTAAGGACAGAGTCTCATTCAGAACTCCAAATATCAGATGTTTAAGTCTGAAAACTCACAACGGCCTAAAAAGAGTTATCTGCTAACTGACTTGAATAATCCTAGAATTTATTTTTCTATTTGTCCAGTTTTATCCAGAATGAGAATCTTAAACAAAGCTACAAGGCTACCTTCACCAACAGCAGCATGACCGTTACCAAATACCCGCTGAGAACTTGCCACATGAGCGTAAAAACACAGTGGGAAGCAGGATCATCAAGTCACAAAAAGAGAGAGATGAGTAAAGCAAGTGTTTTTCTAAAAATGTTTTAAAATGAAAGGTTCAAATATACACAAAAGAAAAAAGAATAATGTAATAAAGCTTCATATATTCAGCTTCAAAAATTTTCAACTCATGGTCAGTCTCCTTGCCCCCAAACTGGATTATTTTAAAACAAAACTAAGGTACCAAAACAGTTTATCTGTTTTATATATATAAATATGTATAAATAAAACAAAGTATATTCAGAAACATCTAACTTCTAATCCTGCCCCCTCTACCTGTTTTCCTCACTCACCCATAACTTTTTCCTGAGTTTTCTTATATATATCATATATAATTATATATACATACATATTAAATATATGCACACATATATTTCAAAAACCGTTTTCAACATGAGAATTCATTATAATTAAATATAATTAAAAGTTCATAATATTACTAATTATCCAACTAGTGCTCACATTTCCCCAATTGTCTAATAATTTCATTTCATTTTGCTGATTTGAATCAGGAACTATTTTCTATTTGAGTAGCCTGTGGTGTGTACAGAAAAGACAGAATAAATTAGTCTTTCCTTTTCATTTATCAACTTTCAAATCTATAAGTTAGTTACCTAGTATCCTCCAAAGAAGACCAATGGGAGGTTTCAAGGAAAAATTTTGGCTGTGTGTGTATATGTGTGTTTTAGAATCACTATAGGTTTAAACATAATGGATGCATTTCAATCTATTGCAGTTATTATTTTATTGACTCGCAAATCGTCCTGTCTTTGGCTACAGAACACCTTTCCTAGTTGGCTCCAGAGTATTTTAGATGTAACTCAAAGCCAGAGTACTTTAGACATAACCCCAAAGTCATGGATAGCATCCCTGCTCCTTGATATAATAAATTATTCTACCCTCGTTGTTATACATTTCCTGTTCTAGATCTAAAATCAGTTCTCCCCCAAGCAGCCGTGCTTCTTTTTATCGGGAACAGTTTTAAGAGAGCACAGTCTGAGTTTTGAGTGTAGTTAATGAACATGGGGAGTGTTCATTTTTACTAAGTGGTCATTATTTCCAGGGTTTTTCAGTGACTAGAGCTAGGGGATATGTTCTTTTTTCTTTTTGGTATTAAAATACATCACAATTTCAACTGACAATTACAATACAAAATCAAGGCTTGAGGTTTTGTACTAAATCTCTATGATTTCACATTTGAATTACTTTCTTTGATGCTAAAAATTCTAATTGCCAACACTAACATAATTCCTTATTTGTTTTATCCCATGGTACACACAAGAGTCACCACCAAGGAAGAAAGAAAGAGAAAAAGAGCATGAGAGTGAGGAAGGAAGGAAGGAAGGAAGGAAGGAAGGAAGGAAGGAAGGAAGGAAGGAAGGAAAAAGAAGGGAATGGGAGGGAATGGAAGAAAAGGAGGAAGGGAGGGTAGGGAGGTAGGAGAAAGAAATCAAGCAGCGGATCATTCAGCCTGATCTCAGGAGTTGTAACCCTCACCCCATGGTGGGCTGAATAAGAGCCTAGGGACCCACTTCATCTGGGTCTGTTCTGTTAAGAGGAAGTGAGCTACTAAGGAGACAAAGCTTATCTCCCTGGCAGGAGCGCTGCTTCTGCCTCACTCATCTCTGGCCGGGTTGGGCAGTCAATGATGGGTAAGACTCTTCATGGGAGGGGCAACCTAAGCCAGACACGACCACTTGGGAGGCCCTCATGGAAGGACTCAGGGGGGTGGGAGGACTGCAGCAAAGAGGGGGTGATGGACCCTCGCCCCCTGGCTATTCTAACATAGAATTGCTTGGGTTGGCAGTCAATGATGGGTAAGACTCTTCATGGGAGGGGCAACCTAAGCCAGACACGACCACTTGGGAGGCCCTCATGGAAGGACTCAGGGGGGTGGGAGGACTGCAGCAAAGAGGGGGTGATGGACCCTCGCCCCCTGGCTATTCTAACATAGCCTGAGTCCCCATTTCCGTCTAGGAGATGTCTTCTGCTTCCTGAGACTAATCGGCTTAAAGCCTGAAACTATGACAGTGAGTGGTGCAGCCCTGTGCTGGCCAGAGCTATTCTCCGGGTGATCGGGCATAAGAAAGAATTCCTAAAGTCCTGTGAAACCTGCTTTGCTAAGAGTGCTCTCATTTAAATGATAAGGGTCCCAGGAGGAAATGGCTATGTCTCCCAAAGTTTTGCAACCCCCTTTCCTGACAGACACTGACTCAGATTAAGCCCTCAGATTTCTTTGAAATGTTAAACCTGTATTCCGGTGTATTGGAACCCAATAAAAGCCTAGTGAGGAAGGGGCTCTGGGTCATTCTCCTCTGAGAGTTTGACTACCTTTCCTCCCCAAGCAGATCATGTCTTGGTAGTTTTTATTTTCATCCGTGATGGAGGGATGGGACCCTGCAGGTGGAGCTCCCCTACATCTGGCACCCAGGACAGGCCCCCCCAATTATCCCCCCCAAATTAGGAAAAACAGTTTAAATTTTTTTTGATAATTTTTTTTCATCAGGAAATATCTACAGACAAATTACCCTGTCACTGGAAATAATTCCTCTGTGATTATACTACTAATTTGAGATTCAGGTTCATTTGTATCATTTTGTTTTCAATTTTTAGAGATTGCTTTATCTTATGATCAATTATGTTTTATAATCATGTGAAATATTTACATGTTTTTGAATTCAAAATAAAACAAAATACATTCAGAAACATCTAACTTCTAATCCTATCCCCTCTGTCTGTTTTCCTCACTCACCCATAACTTTTTCCTGAGTTTTCTTAATATATGCAAATTTATATTCAGATTGTCTTCTTCTTAGGTAAATAAAAATATACCATAAGCATTTCTTTCCACCATGATTTTTTAACTAAACCACAAATCCTAGAGATCATTCGATAAAAACATTAATTTTTTGAAAGTGTATTACTTTGTAGAGCAGATAAGAAATTTGGCTATAAAATGGGAGCATAATTAGGCAGCTGTTGGGAAAAAGGCAGATTTAATTCAAATGTATTATTTTTAAAAAATGCAGTTTGGAGCTTTGTAGTAAACCTTCATAAAGTGACTCATCAAACTCACAGCATTGTGCTGGGAAAAATGAGAGTAGGTGGCTTTGCTTCTGAGAGGCATACACAGTGTACAATTTCACCATGCAAAATGCTTTTGCTACTACAATTTTCCTTTGCCTGTTTGAAAAGTAATGTTCCTTTCTATTTTAGCAGCACCATTTGCATTTCTATTATTCACACTGAAGTGGGATTCCATTTTTATTTCCCCTTTGTTACTTGTTTTATTCCCCACACTTCTCTTCTTGCTCTTTGCCTTTCTTTTATCTTACCCTTAAATGGGGGCCTCATGTTATGGGAACAATGCCATGAGTTTTCTCACCATCGTGCCCGGCCTCTTTCCAATTTAATGATGTAACTTCTCTTGAACCATTGCCAACAAAGTTTAGGACATCCTACACACATTTGCTACACAGGCACCTTCATAACTAATGGTGTCTCAAATTAAGGCATTTGAAGCGATTTTCATTTTTTAAAACATATTCTGCAGCTAAAGAAAAAATATAACAATTCTCTAAAAGTCATGAGTTGATATACTAATAAAGCCAGTTTACCTAAAAGGTAGATTCCTACAATCCTAATCTATGTTATGTACATAATAAAGGCAAGAGTTTATGCATACTCATCCATGTCTTTGAGCAGCCTCTGTCCTCTCTTCTGTGTCTTTATAAATTCAGGTGTTTGGGTTGTGCCAAGTTCTTTTCCTTATAACAAAAGCAGAGACCTTCAAGACCCTGCATGGTGTGGTTGCTGCCAAATCACCAGATCATGGCCCACTACTCTCCCCTTTCATGCTGCCATAGTAAATTACATCGATTTCTACAGACCCACCAGGTCCTTTGCCCTCATTCAAGCTGTTGTATCAGGAATCTGAATCCATTACTAAGAAGACTGGGTCCATGTTGCAGGTGAACCTCTCTTTCTTAAACACCTTGGTCAGACATCTCCTTCTCTAAGATTTCCTTGACACACCTTTTCTCCTGATCATTCTCTCTTCTGCATAATTTCTTATGTATCCATGGAATTGTGACCATCTAGAGGACAGAGATCATGTTTTATTTACTCACTCTCTACCACCTGGCACCATGCCTGACAGATATTGGTTTGGCTAATAAATGATTGTTAATTAAGTGACTGAATGAGTAAATGGCCATGTGCTGCCCTCTCCCATGTGGACAGAGGACACTAAACTGCCATCACATGCATGCAGCATGGAAACATCTGCACTTAGATTTCCTCTCTTTCATGTCTCTGTTTGAAAGAATGGGACTTCAAAATATCTCTGATTTCTGACTCAGACTGTCATACAACTGGTAGAGACTACAGCCAGACAAAAACAAGATTTTTATTTCTACTTTGAAGAGGCCAAGTGGACTTTGCCGTGGTCTGTTCTTTTAGCGAACTGATCTTCAAAACCCATTTAGACAACCATCCTGAGAATCCATTTCAGCTCATACCAAGCCTTCCTATATGATGCCTTCTCCATGCTGCCCAGTTTTGCTTCTGCCATGTCCCTCTTAATGTTACCTTCCATCCCCTACCTCCCACCCCTAAAGAAAGCTGGCTTGTCCTGCAGGACATATCTACAGATCTGAGACAGCAGGTTGATAATCTGATCAATTTATCTATCCCAATGAGGGAAGACTACAGAGGTAGCTTTCTGTTTGATTATAAGAATCGCATATATAAAAGTATAGATGGGCAGGCCCTGTTCTTACGTATTTCTATTCAACTGGTCTGAGTTTCACAGTCTCTCTGTCCTTTTTAAAGCACCCTCATAATTCCAGTGATAAGGCAAGTTTTGAAACTGCCCAATGAGAAGCACAATCACAGGATACACATTATGCTCTCTCACAAAAGTCACCCAAAAAAACATACCTCATTTTTGTTGTCTGTCTTCTGAATGACAAAGAAGTTACTTCGCAACTCAGAGGAGAAGACAGAGGGAAATGCCTTCCTTGGTAGTTGACCAGCAGAAGTCATTCCTGTTCTAGTTATGTCTTCAGACTCTGAAAATGCAATGAACTAATTTTGGGTAAACTCTCTGGCCAAGGAAGTATAATTTTATTCCTTATTCCATCTATGGCATTGCCATAGATGTGATTTGTCAACACATGTTTATTTATAAGCTAATGAAAATACGTAGTAGAGCAAAAGTAGACTTACAGTTACTTGTGTAGAAAATAATACAATTAATAAATAATAATATAAGAATAAACTGTGTTGTGGGTACTCACAACTATAAACCTACTTTTTCTCCATTCTGTATTGTACAAAAAGTCACATCCCACGCCTCCCATCCCCCCACTGGAAGCGTAGGTCAGAAATCAAAAAGCTCACTCCTTAGAAAGGCAGATGACTTCACCTACACTGTTTTTTCTCAGTATCAGATTTCATCACACCTTTCCCCAAAAGCCACTCTTCCTTTCCTGACTCTATAGCTGCAGGGACTTTATTTTATTTTGAGATTCATTTCCCACTCACTAATACTCTCTGGGCTTCCAGGAAAGTATAAGTTTGTCAAATATCCCAAAGGAATTAAAAACTTACTTTTAGAGAAAACAGAAAGTGCATTCTCGAAGCATCTGGGAATACCTAGCCTTCACCATAAGAGTGACAAAGGGGGAGGCCACAGCGGCCCATTTCCTTGGTCTCACAAAAGCAGCATCATTATGAAAAATGAGCTCAGCTGTCACAGCCTGAGGAGGAACCGCTATCTACCACATCACAGCCAACAGAGAAGAACAGGATGTTATGAGTACAGCATGAACCTCAGAGCTAGAATCAAAACCATACTTGGTGCTTCCCAGACATGTGTTTACCTTGTTTTCTTCAAACTTCCAAAGCATTATTCTGTTAAATAGCGTGTAAGCAAATTCTACCTGAGAAAGAAGCAGCGCAGAACTGATGAAATCTTCTTTTTTCATTTTCTTGAAAAGAAAGCCCACTCTGGTCTATAACAACCTATTACCAAAGTGGCTTAGAGCTCCTCCTTGATTCTTAAAGAACTCATGCTTTATTTTCAAGTCTGTTCACTTGCAGCCAAAGTGAACCCCAGAGCATAAGATATGCATCAGGTTAATTTGTGGCCCCCAGACTGTTTGACCATGAAATGAAATGGTTTAGATTCTTCTGTTAAACATTCCCTGGTACTCAGAAAGCAAAACAAAATAATAGCAGGGGTGAGGAGGAGCTAGGGAGGGAGCTCCGGGGGAGGTAAGGGCACTGACAAGAAAACTGAAGGTAAAGAGAGTTTAACCCCTAAAATTGGCTGTCCTTAGTAAATATGTATCTGTTATTCTCAATGCATACTTTTGTAAGTTGCAATGAAAAATAAATGCTTAGTATGAACACTAGCTGTCAGGTCCAACTTTCAAGTATCTCAGCTCCATCACAGTATTCTGGTAAGAACATAGCATTGTAGATATATCTGAGTTTCAGTCTGGATCTATTACTAATTGCTGATGAGTCTTATGTAAGGTACTTAACCTAAGCCTAAGTTTTCTTTCTTAAAATAAATTATTGTGAGAATTAAATAAGAGAATGCATATAAAAGGTCATTTGAGAAGTGCTCAATAAATGCTATTGTTATTAAACCACTAACTATATTAATCAAGATCCACCTGGTTGTAAGTGAAACAAACCCATCACAAACTGGGTTAAACAAAAAAGGGAAGTTATTGCCACACATAATTGAAAACGCCAGTGGCAAGTTTGGTTCAAGCACATATGGATCTGGGACTTCAAATGAAGACCTGAGATTTGATGCCTAACCCCAATCCCTTCCTGCCTCCTTATATCATGTGGCTCTGCTGTGCTGTTTGCTTTCGTTCTTCTGCAGGCTCGTTGCACAATAATTTGGGCTTACATGCTCCCACGGAAGAAACCTTGACTGGAGAAATCTCTGTGAAGAGCTCCCACTTCATACCTCATTGAAAGCCCTGAGCAAATAGCTGCAGCCTGAGAGAGAGGAGGCTCTGATTGTCCAGGCCTGAATTACATGTTCATTCCGGAGCTGGAGAGTGATGTCTCCCTCAACTGAAGTCACAGTAAATGAGAGTGGCAGATGGGACTTCCCCAAAGAAAGCTGAGGGTGGCCTGCTACCCCAGAAAGGGGGTGTGGATCCTGAGTAACTGTCTCTGCAGGCCCCAAGTTCTCTTTTTTAAAGAAATATGTCCATGAATAGACAGTATGCAAACATACGTTCAAATTGATTGATCAAGGTCTGCAAAAGTGGAACAAGTTCTTCCAGATGCTTCTTTGTTGCAGACTGTTCAGCCTGGTTCAGGAGTTGTAACCCTCACCCCATGGTGAGCTTTGAAAGAGCCAAGGGACCCACTTCATCTGGGTCTGTTCTGTCAGGAGGACGTGAGCTACTAAGGAGACAAAGCTTATCTCCCTGGCAGGAGTGCTGCTTCTGCCTCATCCTTCTCTGGCCCCGATGCTTGGTTGGCAGTCAATGATGGGTAAGACTCCTCATGGGAGGGGCAACCTAAGCCAGACACAACCACTTGGGAGGCCTCATGGAAGGACTCGGGGGGCTGAAGCAAAGAGGACGTGATGGACCCTCGCCCCCCGGCTATTCTGACATAGCCCGAGTCCTCATTTCCATCTGGGAGATGTCCTCTGCTTCCTAATTGGCTTAAAGCCTGAAACTATGAGGGCAAGCGGTGCAGCCCTGTCCTGGCCAGGACAGTTCCCTGGGTGATCAGGCATAAGAAAGAATTCCTAAAGTCCTGTGAAACCTGCTTTGCTAAGAGTGCTCTCATTTAAATGATAAGGGTCCCAGGAGGAAATGGCTATGTCTCCCAAAGTTTTGCAACCCCCTTTCCTGACAGACACTGACTCAGATTAAGCCCTCAGATTTCTTTGAAATGTTAAACCTGTATTCCGTGTATTGGAACCCAATAAAATCCCAATGAGGAAGGGGCTCTGGGTCATTCTCCTCTGAGAGTTTGACCACCTTTCCTCCCCAAGCAGTCATGTCTTGGTAGTTTTTATTTTCATCGGTGACAGAGGGATGGGGCTCTGTGGGCAGAGCCCCCCTGCTACATCTGGTGCCCAGGACAGGGGCCCCCGCACTTCTTCAGTTGAAATAAAGAGGAATGCCAGGCCCATACTCTCAGGATATTGAGTTTGCCATAGGTGCCCCCGAGGCTATGCCAGGAGAGGAAGTGTTGATGTCAAGTTAAAGGTTACGTAAAGACGGACTTTTCTAGGTAGATTTGTGAGTGCTCCTGGCATTTTTTGAATTGGTTCTATTCATTTGAATCTTTTAAATATGATTTATCTGTGTAGTTCATGTTGAACAGAAGTTCATCAATTTGGTACCTTTTTATTTGGCCCTCATTAAATCTCACTCAGAAATGTTGTCAACTTCATCCTACTATTTCATCATTTGGGAGATTAAAGGAGTGCTAGAAATATTCCTAGGTTCCTAACTTTCTAAAATCGATACAGCTTTTTTTTTGTTCTAACAAACTTGTGTGGTATGTTTTTTTCTAAAAGCAATTTGTGTATAGTTGCAGAAAAGTTAGAATTTACAAATAAGCATGTAGAGGAAGTAAAATATCATCTCCAGAGAAGCTGTTGTTAGCATCTTCACATTCAGCTTTCCAAAGCTTTTTTATATATGATGGGATTCAGGACACGCCATCCTCAAATCTGGCACCTTGTATATTGAACATTTTGAGCTGAAGGGGTTTAAGAAAACAGCAAAAGCAGAAAGGCCACGTTGACCTCCGCCACCCCTTCTCCCTTAAGACAGGTAAAAAAAATCCTCCCTATACCCAGAGGAAAGGAGCGTGCTCATCTTCCAAGATGAAGGAAGATAAGGGGATGTCCAGAAGAATCCAAACAAACAGGCCTTGCTCAGATTCCCCTAGTTGATTACAATTACCTCATTCTCCTCCACCTTTCTGTCCCTCTACCTCCTTGCTCTCTTCATCAAATCTAGCACAAAATTCTCAAGTCTAATTGTTTCCTTGAGTTTTCATTTTCTTAGGAAGGCTCCTATGCCATATAAAACTTACATTAAATAAATATGTATGCTTTTCTCCTGTTAATCTGTCTTTGTCATTTTAATTTTCAGACCCAGCCAGGGACCCTAAGAAAGCTGAGAAAAACCTTTTCCTCCTTGATACATATATAGCTGGTTGTTTTTCTTTAACAAAAATGAGATTCTACTTTTTATAATTTGCTTGTTATACTACTCTGTATAACAAAATTATTAAATATTATTTCTACTAAGTTTTATTTATCTGTTTATTTTAGTAGAGGGTATAATCTCAATTTTGTGTATATATATATTACATTCAATATTATTTTGTATTGTTTCAGGTGTACAGCACATGGTTGGACAATCACATACTTTACAAAGGGTCCCCCCCAAACTTCCAGTACCCACCGGGCATCATACAGTTATTACAATGGTATTGACTATACTCCCTATGCTGTACTTCACATCCCATGACTGCTTCATAACTGCCAATCTGTACTTCTCAATTCCTTTACCTTTTTCACCCAGTCCCCTTTCTATTGTGTTCTTAACCTTTGAGTGATAGCCAAGTTTACATTAAAATCCTTTGATGTTATATAAAAATGTTGATCATATAAGCATTGGACAGCGCATGTCAGACAGTTGGTGGTTTTCATCAAACTCTCCGAGGGTGTCTACAATCTAAAGTAAAAAACCCACTGTTTTTCACCCTCCTTTTAAATAGTAGAAATAGATATATACCTGGCAAAGAGATATACAGATAGATGGTTATGATTTATTTAACCAAATCTTCTTGTTGGACATTTAAGTCCATTCCAAGTTTTGGTTGTTATAAACAATATACAGTGAATGTGACTATCACTTTAAAGTTTAATCACATAACCATTTCCCCTTGACACTGGCAGACAGGAAACTGCTGGGACATTTTTCAGTGTGGGGTAATACAGATTGAAGAATTGTCACAGCTCTTAGTAGGTGGCTTTTTACCCATAGAGGAGGATGGGCTTCCTCACTATCCACAAGCAAACACCACAACCTAATGCCCTGCATGTGTATAGTGAAGAAGCCCATCCTCCTGCAAGAACCAGCTTTGTGAGGGAAGGAGCAATATTTCCTGCCTTTGTCTGGATTTTACTGACATGAAGTCCTGCCCATTACCCCAGGCAGTGTTGCCACGCCTCTGTTTACATTTCTGGAGGACACTGGGGCAAGCCCAGGCAAAGCTGAACAGCACAGTGCACATGAATCACAGACCGAGTAAGCATCTGGTGATTCCCTTTGGGGAAATAGAATGATGCTGAGAATTGGGGAGCTGCCAATGGGAAATTCACACAGGTGTATGCAACAGGTCTCATCTGAGTAGCTTCAAGGAGGGGAGCAAGGAGGAGAAGAAGAGTAGGTAAGCAGGAAGTTGACAGACAATAAGGGGTTCCACTAAGTTTGACCCACATATACGAAAAGGTCTCCCCAAAGCAACAGAACAAAACTGCCACAGTATTATTGGTGATTTATAACCTGAAGCTGAGCATATGAGAATTTGCCTTTTTTAAGTTGTGGGGGAGTTTAATTTGAATTCTCAAATGGTGTTCTCACAATTTCATTTTATCCCATGGAGTGACTACAGCACTGACAAGCAAGCTCATGTCAGATTGTAAATTAACTTGCCATGAAGTTTACAATCTAAAGGTTACAATCTCTCTAGCAAAGTGATGCAAAGCTCTTTTGCAAAACGTATCTAGTAACATACCTTCTATGTCCTTCTAATAGAACTTTCTTTGGAAGTCCAGTGTCTGTTATCATGCTTTCACAGACGGAGAAATGCAAATACAAAAAGATTAAACAGACTAACTAAGATGACCTAGCAAGTCCTCCACCAAACACAAGACTCCTGATGACTTGTGACACTCCAATGCTTCCACTGACAATTCGACCTCACCTTTGTTTCTGTGCAGGAAAATAAGGGAAATCATTTACTGGTCCAAAAGACCTCGCAATGTTATGAAGATGGCAGATTCGATCAGACCCTCACTAACTAGATCCAAATCAGGCCTGACAGAGGCTTCATTAGATCTAAAAATCCTGCTTGTTTTAGATCTGAGTCCTCTGACTTGTTCATGTCACAGTAAATTGGCTGCTCTGGAGTCAGAGAGGGCTTCTAATAAAGTGCTTGCAGATGATGGACATCCTGTATGAAGGAAAATACAGTTCTATTGGGGACAAAAAGACCATAGTGCAGCAATGGTGAGACCTGACTGAAGAAATAGACTCTCTAGTTGCCTGGAAATGGGCAGAAGAAAACCCCAATTATTTAAACAAATTAAAAAAAATTATGAAAATATTATCCCAACCCCATCATGGAAACTAATGTAAACTTCTCTTCTGAAGCTGAATTTTAGGATTTTATGTCAGCTAAGTTCCATTTCATGTATTTTATGTTTCAGGTCAGAAAAATGCACTTGTGCAACTGAAAGAGAGCATCTAACCCCAAACAGGCTGTTTTCTCCTTTTTTTCCTACAATGGAATCAAACTCTGTCGCTTCAGACATGGTGCCAGTGAGACCAGCCCTTCAGATAAGCAGAGTCCGTGCCCATTGAGTTAATGTGACTTGAGAGGAGCCAAAAAGCCTGCCTGCCAAGGTGCCTAAGGTTTCGACCATTTAAGTCACTCCAATGAATGGGGCATCGCTTTTCCAAAATGCTCCTGTCACAAGTGCTAATGTAGGCCTAGCACAGAGCTCAGGCCATCACAGCCACTCAATGTTTATTGAACGAATGAAAGAATGATTGTTTCCTGTGAAGGATAATAAGCTGTGATTATATTGGGTAGACTGTATGCCAAAAATATGTAAGTATCTGGAACATATTAACTCATTTGCTCCCACTATACATGGTTGTGAAACAGGTTCTCAAACTGGCCATCTACTCGTGAGCCCAGGCTAGTTATTAAAGAAATAGAATATTGAAAAGGAAAGTGTGTGGCCGAGGCAAGGGACATGAGAAGGAGGGACTGGAAAGACCCTGAGGTTTGGTGGAGGGAGAAGAAACCCAACAGGTAAGTTCAGTGTCCATGAGTCAACACAGCAGGGAGGCCACACCATTCTCCCTGGCACCTGACCAAAGAGTTTCTCCATCTAGAAGCACTACTGATTTGTGGTGTTCACACAAGTTCAGGAGTTCAAATCCCTGCTCACCTGCTTCCTAGATTTAGGACAAAGTATGTAACTTTTGTTGCTCTGAAATGAGCATAATAACTCTCTCTGTGGGCTGTTGTGAAGATGAAACAAAATAACACACACAGCCCTTAGAAGAGTGCCTGGCCTAAGAAACACTCGGGTAATATTATTATTATTATTATCACTAATATTTTTAACATCTACTATCCATATAGCGCATTTGGAGGTGGACAGTTTATTTCTTGTCATTACAACTTCTACAAATACACAATAGATTAATTGGTTAACTGCCCCAGCAGCTATTGCCTCCTATTAGTAGGTATATATCTGTATGAGAGAGACAGAGATGTACATTTCACATTTAAACTTCTGCCATGGGCCTTTGCCCATGTACTCTCCAGGGAGAGTACTGGACCTCTCCCTGCCTCTATTGCTCACAGAAAAAAATAGTTAAAAACAATATATGTCTCATTGTGTTGATGAAAAAAGGAGTTAGATGAGTTAATTCCCAGATAGAGCCTAGAACAGTATCGAAAAGATAAAAAGTGTGATTATTATTATTCTGTGTCTGCGTACAATATATACGTGTGTGTCCTCATATTTTTCTAGGGATGAATACAATACCAAAAACCAATTTCAATATTTATAAAATCTACCACATAGATATTTACCACACGTGACCTGCTTTCACAGTACAGAGTACAACTACAACTAGTGCGGTACTGTCACGGAGGCTCTGTACTCTCAGGTTTGCATCCCTACTGAACTGGTCTGAGTAATAAATCCATGCCTGCAGCATGGGTCTGTGGTCAAACTGCTGTTTAATGCTGCAGCAGCCATTGAGGTCACCTGACAAGATTATTAAAAGCATCATGCTAGGGCTTGTGGCAGAGAGCTAGAGATGATTACTGAATCAGCAGTCCTTACAGCCTGCGCCGCCCTGGGCATCTGTCTGGAATTGCAAAACTCTTGAATTCAACCATATTGCCCTCAGTGGCTCTTGCACAAGAGACTAACATCCACATGTATTTCAAAATTAGTAAAATGGAAGGGCACTTTCCAATTCTGGCAAAACACATACATGGAGATGGGGTGATAATTAGAGAAACCAAGATTTGGCTTTTTTTTCTTCTAAATTTTAAAGTCAGAGTTTCAGCCCTGTCTGGTGTAGCTCAGTGGATTGAGCGCGGGCCTGCGAACCAGAGGATCGCGGTTCGATTCCCAGTCAGGGCACATTCCTGGGTTGCAGGCCAGTTCCCAGCAGGGGATGCATGAGAGGCAACCGTACATTGATATTTCTCTCCCTCTCCCTCTCTCCTACCCTTCTCCTCTAAAGATAGATAGATAAATAAATAAATAAATAAATAAATAAATAAATAATAGAGCATTTACATTGTCGGGAAAAATAAATAGATAAATAAAGTCAGAGTTTCCTGAGTAAGCAATATTATTTTTCATTATTCTTAGTTAAACCTACCTCATCTGGTGCATCCAGCTTTGGAAACCCAAAATGATTATTCATAGCATACTTTTGTAAAATAAATATACACATATATGTCTGTAAGGATATTGGGGGGTGGGGTAGGTGATCTATTTCTAATCCCTACAACTTCTACAACCATACAATTGATAAACAACTGCTTTAGCAGCTGCTGCCTATGATTAGTTGTATGTGTGGCTGTATGAAAGAGATGAATGTGTGCATTTCACATTTCAACGGCCTAGTACAGTTCCCAAGTTAGGGAAATGGCTCTGCTATGTAATAGCAACAACAGAGAGATTTCTGGTCATTGATATGCAAATGACAATAGCAGGCATTCTGCTGTGCCTAAGGAATCCCGTGACTGGTTTTACCACAAGCAGGTTATTAAAGTGAGACAAGGCTATTTTGTCCATTATAAAAAGCACTGTCCTATCCCAGTGAGTGGCACATTCAGGGCTATTTACATTTCAACAGACAACCAACAATAAATCAATATAAATACTCCTTCAAATCCATTTTCTTTTTTGAGAACAATAGCTGTTCAAAATCATGGGGTTAAACAAGATTCTGAAACAAGCAGAAAAAGAAAGAAATCCAGCATTTGCTCAATCCTTCGTATGTTAAATCATTCATAAGTAAAGGCCCTCAATGTCCTGGAGTAAGTTCAGAGAAATTTCATTTGCACCCCTAGAAATTGAGGTCCAAGTCTAAATAATAACAATAAGGGCAAATAGCTATATGTATCACATAATATGTTTATCAAGTATTTACTGTGTGATGGAAAGTACTGTACACAAGTGCTTATTACTGAAATCTATACATTACATTCATTGTATCACTCATCCTCACAGAGACCCTCTGAGGCCAATGCCGTTATAATCCTCATTGTAAAGATAAACTGAGGTTTCAAGAAGTTCAGTAAATTGTCCAAGACCAGAAACCCACTATATGGAAGATCCAGCTTTCTAATCCAGGATTCCTATCTACACTGGAGTGGGCTCTTAACTATTAACACACCTATTCTCTCCACACAGATTTAGTGGTGGAAATTGGATTACAGCCAGCCAAGTATCTGTGGACTCAGAATATTTTGCCCAAGTTTGACCAAAGATTAAAAAAAAAAAAAAACAACAAAGCCCTCTAGTTTGATCCATGGGAATATATTAACTTTGATTTAAAAATCATATGAATGATCAAATTATCTGTAATAAATTCTACCATTCGTTCACTTCTCATGTAATAAACATTTATTGAGCAGTTAATAAGTGTGAGATACATGCCAGAACTGGGGTGAGGGCAGCAAGCCAGACAGGCACAGCCCTGACTTCATTGAATCTGCTGTCCTCTGAGGAAAGGGACATTAAAAAATCATCTTTCATTATAATTGTGACAAGTATGCATGAGAAAAACAGATTAAATGCATGGGAAACAGATTAATGGAAACCCAAGCTAGCACAGGAAAGTCAGGAAAAGGCTCTCTGAGGAAGTAACATTTAAGAGGCTTGGAGACTGGGAAGAGTTAGCCAGATATAAGAAGATCAGTGTGGGGAAGAAGGAGTATATTTGGGAGCTTTAAGTTGTCTACAAATCAAATAAAACCCAAAGCAAATTTGCTCAAGACACTAAAAAGGTATTAATGTTATAACTTCAAGCACAGTTTGACCAAGGCTCTGCTTTTGTTTCTTGCCAAATTTTAAGAATCTGTTTTGCCAAATTGTATATGTTGGTTTCAATCCCTTGGTCTCTATTATGATAATGTGCACCAACAACAGCCAGTGTTTTTCTTCACTTTCAAGGGTTCCCTCTTTATGCTGATTAGGCTACCACAAACCATTCCTTCTAACCAATGGATGCTTCTTGGCTGACTTAGGACCTTGTTACCTGAACCAGTCATTCTGGTTAAAAAAAATGAGTGGGATTTGTGCCCTCTCAGTCCCCAGAGTGGGTCTTTTACATCCAAATTTTATGGCTGCTACACATAGAAGAGCTCTACGAGTGTGTGGAAAAGGCAACCACAATTTCCATTCCAGGCAGTAAAACTGGTCTGATCAAAGATACTAATATGTTCAAAGAACCTTAGGTGAATAGCTGGGATGTTTTAGGATCTGATATAAATCCCATGTAAAAAGCAGAAAATTAAGAGAAATAAGACAGGGTTGCAGTCAGAGATGGGCCAGATCTTGCAGGGGCTTGAATTCCATGTTAAAAATTTTGGACATTTTCTTAAGGTTAATGGAAAGTTTCTATTGTATGTCATGATAAAATTTATATTTTAAAAAACATATGTAGAACTCTGACCAGTGTGACTTGGTTGGTTGGGAGTCATTCCTCAGAGCAAAAGTCACCAGTTTGATTCTCATTCAGGGCACATGCCTGGGGTGCAGGATCAGTCCAGTCAGGATGTTAAGAGAAGAAACCAATCAATGTTTCTGTCTCACATCAATGTTTCTCTCCTTCTCTTTCTCCCTCCCTTCCCCTATCTCTGATAATAAATATTTTTTAAAAAGTTAAAAAATAAAAAAGCATTCACGAATAAAAGGAAAAATTTTCATCATATATATTTTATACATGTATGTAGATACATAGACTATCTGTGTATATATTACAAGTTGGTAGATGTGGTTACTCATAGGAAGAGGTCCTTGGGAACTAGAGGACTGACTTAGTACAGAAACTTTTCATTGCATTCACTTTTGAACTTACCTCCTTTTTTTAACTCATGTTCATACATTGCTTTTACACTGAAAACTACAGTACAATAAATTAGTTGATTTAAGTGAATACTCTGCCCAGTATATGTAGGGAAAAACTGAAGGTGGGGAAGAGTAAAAGGAGACAAGACAGGAGGCTCCTACAACTGGCCAGGCAGGAAAAGACCATCACTTAGCTTCTGAAGAAGGTACAGAAACAGAATTTGAGCCCAGTCACCTATGACTGAGGATCCTGCCCTTATCCATCCCCATAGCTAAGCTCTGTATTCCTATGGACAGTACGCGGAGGTAAAGCAGAATGAAATAGCTGCAGAGCCAAAGTTATTTCTGAGCATGTGATGCAATATGGGGAGGAGGTCTGAGAAAAAGCGAGAACCCATTCCTATGATTATAAGAGGATGATGAGGGCTTGGGGAAATGGGACAAGTTTTTATTTGTGCAGAGCTGCAAACTTAGTCGATTTACCTGAGCTACTGATATCCCCAGCTGTAAAATTATGCAAATGTAACACCTCTGAAAATGAGACTCTGCATCTGAGTTGAGCTCTTGAGATCCCAGATTGTGGAATGGGGGCCTTGAAACCTCTCTAGCAGTCAGTGCACACCCAGCAAGAAAATGGGAAGCTTCAGCCAGCTCTCACCCTGCAGGCTGACTTCATGTCCGAGCTGGGTAGAGTCGAACTGAATGATATGTAATGTGTTCACACAGCTGGCACGAGTAAATAAAGAAATTATTACCAGAAAGGATGAATGAATGTTAGCGGCAATTTTAGCAATAATTATGTACAGTTACAAGAAATAAAATGAATTTTGGGAGAACACAATGCCCAGTCCATTGCAACAGGGAACTCTCCTAATACATCATGCCTCTGTCTCACTGTGTTTAATCCTCCCCATCTCACAATTCACATCTTCCATAAAATCCTGTTCTTATCCCTCAGATCAGATGAAATCATGCCTCTGGAACATCTTATCACTTCATGATACTTCCTGTATTTTATTTATGGGTACCCTACAGCTTAGCGCTAACAAGCAAGCCATCCGGAAGCTCTTGAGTTGAAGCTCTTGGTCTACCATTTCCTACCTTTACTAGTTACGTGACCTTGGGCAATTTACTTAACTTTTCTGTGAATCCATTTCTTCACCTGCAAAATGAGGATAGTCATGTCATGTACTTCACAGTGTTGTTGTGAATCATAAATGAGTTTAGATATATTTATATTTATGTACATATTCATGTATGTACATATTTTAATATGTATACAAGGTCTGTCTGGAAAAAGTCCAAGCACTGTTAATATAATGAGAATGTCTTGGGCAACATCAATGTAACCTGGCAGCCAAGGAGAGTGGACTAGAATGCGGATGCATGAACAGTGACAAATTCACTGTATTAGTCAGTGAGCACAGTAGATGCCATTGAGTGAGCATGTGTACTGTGTGGCCGTCGTATTAAAATGACTGAACAAGTAGAACAACAAATCTGCATCAAATTTTGAATTAAGCTTGAAGATTTTTCCACAAATACTATTCGGATGATTCAGAAGTCTGCAGCTATAGGCAACTGGTGATTGGAAACTCCATCATAACAACACCCTTGCTCATACATCACATTTCATGCAGAATGTTTCAGTGAAATATCACATTACCCAGGTGACCTGGCCCTTCTACAGCCCAGATTTGGCACCATAGGACTTCTGGCTTTTCCCCAAACTAAAATCACCTTTGAAAGAGAAGAGATTTCAGACAGTCAATCAAATTCAGGAAAATATGACAGGGCAGCTGATGGTGACTAGGAGAACTATGTGAGGTCCCTAGGCCCTACTTTGAAGGGGACTGAAGTGTCATTGTCCTATGTACAATGCTTCTTGTATCTTGTATCTTCTTCAATAAATGTATCTGTTTTTCATATTACATGACTGGATACTTTCTGGGCAGGCCTCATATATTTATGTGTATATGTATGTTTATGTATATATATTTGTATCTGTGTGTATATATCAGTTCTGGGCATACTGTAAGTTCTCTATAGGAATTGGCTATTATTATCATATAATTGTGCATAATAATTATTGGTCTATTTGTCATATTCTTATTTAGATTATATGCACTTTAAATTATCTCTCTGACAGATTCTTTTTGCAACATAGTATGTTAGTCATCTATCACTGAGCAACAAACTACCTCAAAACTTAATTAAACCCTGGTTGCTGTGGCTCAGCGGATTCAGTGCTGGCCTGCAAACGAAAAGGTCACTGGTTCGATTCCAAGTGAGGGCACATGCCTGGGTTGCAGGCCAGGTCCCCAGTGGGGTCACACGAGAGGCAACTGATAGATGTATCTCTTGCACATTAATGTTTATGTTTCTCTCCCTCTCTTTTCCCTCCCTTCTCCTCTCTCTAAAAATAAATACAATTTTTTAACAAAAAAACCCTTAATTTAATAACAAGCATTTATTATCTCACAGTTTCTGTGGATCAGAAATGTAGGTGTGGCTCAGAGTCTCTCAAGAGGCTACCAGTTAAGCATCTGCCAGGGCTGCTGTCGTCTTAAGGCCTAATTAGGGAAAGATCCACTTCCAAGCTCACTCATGTGACTATTGGCAGCCTCATGTCTACTAGATGTTATCTGGAGACATCAGTTCTCTGCCACATAGGCCTCTTCATTGGGCAGCTCACAGCTTCCCCAGAGCAAAGGCTCTGAGAGAGAGACAGAGAGAGACACACACAGAGAGACACACATACAGAGAGGGAGGGAAGGGAAGGGGAGGGAGGGAGGGAGGGAGGGAGAGAGAGAGAGAGAGAGAGAGAGAGAAATCACAGTTTTTTGGTAGCTTAATATCAAAAGTGATAACTTATCACTTCTTCTACATTCTACTTATTAGAAGTATGTTGACCTGGCCAGCCCACACTCAAGAGAAAGGGATTGTACAAGGGCATGAAGGCTGGGAGGGGACTGTCATAGGAGCTCACCTTGGAGGCCACCTTCCACAAGCAGTAAGAAATCAGAAAATGTACTTTTATTAAATGTGTTATAGTTACTGTTAACCCTTGTAATTCTGACACCCACCTACCTATGGACTGCATAAGAGACCTGCACAGGTGAATTATGTGTAAGAGAAACACTCATTCATTTACTTACTTATTTAATAAACACGGGCTGATCCCCGGTGTTATGTCAGACACTGTGACTAGTCAGGGACACTAAAATTTTTAAAAATGAATTTTAAAGCTGTATAGAATCTAACCCAACTTTCCCACTTAAAAAATAAGGAATTTGAGGCCCACAGCAGACAGACAAGTCACAGAATAGCACCACTACTGATGCCAGGGCACATCTTCTGACTTGAGGCTTTCTCCTCCTCTACTGGAAATGCAGGGTCCCTGCCACATCATCTTGTGCAAATAGTCCCCCCACTTCTAGTTCTATGAGTTAAATCTTAAAGAAGTAACCAATGGGACATCTATTCTGTTTAAATCCTTGTAGTTTTATTAAATTCAGTCATTTATTTGTATTTGGATATTCTTTAAATAAAGACAAACTATAATCCTTGAAGTTCCTATTTTCCTAGCATATATTTGCACTAATTCCATTTTTCTCATCTCTTCTGCTGCCTTTTGTACAGATACTTCATTAAAGCTTCAACACATCACCTAACTCACCTGTGAGTTAGACATCACCTGAGCTAGACAACCTCACAGAGAGGAGCAAGTGCCATTCTGTTGGATACAAAACATACCTTGCCCCCAAGGCTGATGCTTCTTTGTTACTTTTTTTTTTTTTTACTTCCCTTCAATCAGAAAACAATGCTTACATGTGTCAGATTCAACAATGCTGTGTTCCCCTCCTGGAAAAATAAAATAACCCCTGCCCTAGACATGTCTAGAAATGGAATGCACTTCAACAGGCAAATACAAGAATTTCATGTGATATAAATAGACTACATCAATTCAAGGAGTGGGTGTTGATACTAAAACATTGACAGGTAATTATCCAAAGTACCTTACAAAAGCAAGTTTCTGAGGACAATAGCTGCAATTTATTATTATTATTGTTGTGAGCCTCCATGATGTTCTCCATTTATGATTCCTGTAATCTTGTCTCCTTTGATGAATCTACCTTTTGTTTTTCATTAAGGTGTCAATGCATTAAACAAAAGTCCTGCTGAGCATGACAAAACCCATGGTCACTTGACAGAGGAAAACAGAACTTTATAACTGTAAGCCAAAACACCATTGGCCCTGCAGGATGAGATGTACACATGTATACGTGCAAAACCGCTGCACGTGCACACACGTCCGTCGTTCTTGACAGTCCTGGAAGAGGTTACAATAGGGATGTTTTAGCCAAGTTGAAGCAGGATATGTTGGGTGTGGCAGTTCTAGACCACGCACCACTGAAACCAGCTACCTCTCCCTACTGACATCGTCACGTCTATTTTTTTATGATCTTGCTGAAGCCTTAGCCTCATCTGAAAAGCGCGAGAGTCTTTCTCCTTCAAAAATTCTCAGGACCCTTCCCGCTGTTGGAGATCCTGAACTGCACATGGTGTGCCTCGGAGCATTATTTATTCCTGGACTATCTGCTCCAATGCTTGAGCAGCTACTTTCAAAACTTTCCAGCTACTGCAGTTCGGGGAGGGGCAGGAGAAGCAGTCAGTGCATCAATCAGTCATTAGGGGGAGGAGATGAAGGTGCCATGGGAGCAAACCACACCACTGGGGGTGTAGGTAAGCATTTCAACAGGTTCTTAAGAAGTGAATTCACTGAGATATGAGGATTTTTTTTTTTTTTTTGCAATGTAGTATTTTGGGCCAGTGACACAGTCTTGGAGAGTTTTCAAGACTCATCTTTCACAATAATATCCTCAACAGGAAAGGGGAAATGGGATTTTCCCAGGGCTTGGGGCTGAATTGTTATAAAAAATAAAAAATAATAATAAAAACTCAGAAAATGCTTAAAATTACAAGAAAAGATGAATGTGAATCAAACCCCTCTCATTTCCAACATAGGAAAAATATGTCCCAGAAGGAAAAAAAACTTTTCAAAGAAAAGCTCAGATTTTTAAAACATATGCAGAGCACTCATTTTAAGGTAATTAGGGAAAGCTCTTTTCAACTTGCCAGAAATCAAAGGCATGCTGCACACTCTGGATAAAGATTTTGTGACCAAACCATAAACAGCCATGCAGTGTGAAATATGCTGTCCATGTTATGTAACATTTTGCAACTTAGTTGATCCTAAGAGAAAACACAAAAGTGGAAAATATTCTTTGAAAAAGATATTTTCCCTGTGCGACCTCCATGCCCATCCCTATGTATTCACTGAAGAAAACAAAATATATTAAAACAAAGAGCAAAACTAGAAATTTCTTCCATTATAACATTCCAGCTTTGTTTCTATTCATTCAGTCCCTCATCATGCATTCACAGAGCTTCCTTGTGGCCAGGCGCTGTAACA
The DNA here is from genome assembly GCA_039655065.1 of Glossophaga mutica. NCBI lineage: Eukaryota > Metazoa > Chordata > Mammalia > Chiroptera > Phyllostomidae > Glossophaga > Glossophaga mutica. Next base: position 86,735,268 of record CM077304.1, read on the forward strand.
GAAAGTAAAAGATGAGTAAGCTGTGCATAGCTCTTACCCTACATAAAGGCAGAGCATTATTTGAAGTAGAACACTGGGGGACTTAAAACAGTCTTTACAGAAGAGGTGACAATTAAGCTGTCTTAAAATATGAGTAAAGTAAGAGTTGGCTAGGTTGCAAGGTGAGAGCTTTGTACATATATCAGGGAAGATGAGGCATTTGCTTTGATTAAAGCAAAGTATGCATGGAAGGAGGTGGTAGGAAATAAGGAAAAGTAGGGGCCAGTCTTTATGCCATAAGTCATGATGAGGCATTTGAATCTTATCCCACATGCAACAGAAAGGCACCAAAGACTTCTAATGAGGAAAGATTTCATTTTTATTCAGATAATTCAGGTGGTATCACAGAGGACAGATGAGAAGATCCAGTCAGAGTCAGGATTGTACATGGCTACCAGTCAAAGCCAAGCCTAGTTTCTGCACAAGCTGGATCTTATGTCACATCTGCCTTCTTTGTAATCTCTATCCCATTCACCTCTATTATCTCCTGCTAATCATTCATTCAATCAATCACTCCATCATTCAAGAAATATTCATCGAGCCCTTACTGAAATGGCAGGCCAGGGATACAAATGGGGGGCACGTAAGGACAGTGTCTACACGCTGGCAAAGCTTAGAGTCTAGCACAACAGACAAATCTGTCTAAATACAAGTAATTACGATGATGTGTAATGAGAAAGCTGATGGGGAGCTATGGGATCTTCCCTGAGGAAGTGATGAGTAAGGATGACCGAAAGGATGAGTAAGATTTAGCTAAAAGGCGCGTGTATTGGAAGTGGGAAGGGGAAGAGGCAGACTTTGTCCAGCAAATGGGAAATAACCAGAGTCAGGATAAAGCGTGATGCCTTGGAGGAAGTGAAAGGCACCCTGCATGCTGGGGGAGTTGAACAAGCTGGAGTTAGAGCCCACAGGGCCATGCTCACCGTGAGCATTACTCCAGAGGCTAGGCTGTGCCACAGAAATAAAGCCTGAAAACTCAGTGGCTTAACCAACAAAAGAGTTATTTCTCTGTCAAGTAAATTCTAATGCAGGTCAGATGACATTCCAGAGCAGTTGCTCTCCTTGGGGTAGCTCAGACACCCCAGATCCCACCATCTTTTGACATTGCCATCCCAACATGTGGCTTTCAGGTCACTACAACAGGTGAAGAGACTGTGGCAGTGGTCCAGCTCTTAAATACTTAAGCCCAAAAGACACACTCATCCACTGTTTTCCAGATCAGTGGCAAACCCCCAACTACCAGAAAATCTAGATAATGTAGGAAGCACATGGAACATTTGTGACCTCCAATATATATGCTAAGAATTAGAGGCTTCATCCACTAAAGCCTTGCAAGAAGGGGACTGCTGGGATCAAGCTCATGTTACAGACATCACCCTAGCTATATTGTGGAGAAGGAACCAACTGGACAAAGAAAGACCAGTTAGATTGTTCAGAAGATCAAGTAAGAGAAGAAGATGACTTAGAATATGCTAGTGCCAACATACCAGTTTAATAAACACATAAATAAATATATCCATACATTTTTATAAGAATCCTAACAAGGAATTGGTTTAAACCGGTAACAAAGGAGAATTTTCTTAAGAATAATAATAACAGCCCTGGCCAGCATAGCTCAGTTGGTTAGTGCACCATCCCATGCACTGAAAGGTTGTGGGTTTGTTTCCCAGTCAGGACACCTACCTTGGTTGCAGGTTCAGTCCCCAGTTGGGACTCATGCAGCAGGCACCTGAGGCTCATGCAGCAGGCAGCTGGTTGACAATTCCCTATCACATTTCTCTCTCTCTCCCCCCCCACCACCTCCCACTCTCTCTCTCTCCTCCTTCCTCTCTCTCTAAATCAATGAATGTATCCTCAGGTGAGGATTCTTTTTAAAAAAGAACAATAACAGAATGTGTAAAGTATCAACTGAGTTTACCTGATAGTTTAACAGATTATAAATGTCTGAATTCTCCTCCCATAGGTTCAGGGGTGGGAGATGCTGGATAACAAGGTTCCTTTTATCTGATTCTGTGGAGGTGGAACAGGTAAGGAACACCTGGTATTATCTGATGCAGTACAAGGTATCTTGAAGCTGAGGTTAATGCTGAGATCAAGGAAGTATCCAGAGCAGATATTCAGATGGGGATCTGAGTAATAAATCACAAAAAGGATACATGACTTTCCAGAACCAGGCAGGTGCATCAGACACCAGAGAATAGAGCCAGAGAGCAGAAGGATGGGCAAGTGGCCAAAGGAAATGGTGGGTGAAGCCAAAGAGTGGACACTCCAAAATGTTTTCTCATGCTTTCAGTAACCTGGCACCTTGGAGGTACAACTGAAATTGTAGAGCTGGAGACAGGGGCAACAATAAAGTTCCTCCAAGTCACTTCTCCATCAGTTATCTCCTTATCATGTCCAGGGCAAAGTCTTTTTTTCTAATTTCAGCTTTACTAGAGCAAAATTGACTTGATTTACAAATAGCCTCCATTCTTCTCCATCTCAGTAAAGTGACCCACCATCTACTCAGGGCTCCCAGCAATGAGGCCTTCTTGAACCTTCTTTTCCTGACATACCCCTCTCCATGTCTAACCCATCAGCATATCCTTTGACTCCGCTCTGAAATATGATCTTATAAATTGGTTTCTTGTCATTGCCAGTGCAGTCCAAGCTGTACCATCTCTTATTCAGACTACAGCAATAACTTCTTAACTGCCTCCCTTCTTCTGCTCTGCTCCCTAAATTACATTTTCACAGCAACCAGAATAATCCTTTTAAAACATAAATATAATCATACTACTCCATTCTATTTCCACTTACAATAAAACCATAGCCTAAAATGTCCTTCAACATTTGGCCTATGCCTTCCTTTCTGAGCACATCTCAACTCTTGTCCTCATCCATTAATCTGGCCCTCTCGTGGTTCCCCAGATATGTCAAGCTCTTTGGGGAGTCATCACACTATCCCTTCCCTCTACTTGGAATCCCTACCTACCAATCTTTGCAAAACTGTCTGTTTCTTGTCATCTAGGCTGTAGATGAAATATCACATCTTTAGCCCACCTCTGAATATTCTATCTAAAACAGCCACTGCTTATCAAATCTCTCACATATTTAAAAAGAAAAATGTTCTCTTGATTTTCTCTAGTTTTTCTCCACTCCTTCTCCTACTTTGTTTATAAAAACTTTTTACAAGTACACTCTACAATTACTGTACATCCACCCTCTAGCTCCTGCCCTTCCACTCCATGAAATCTGTTCCAGCTAAGGAGACAGAAGGCCTCCTGGTTGTCAGGTCCAATGACCTGAGTGCCCCTCATTGCGCCATCTGATGGTGCCTCTCCTGCCTCCAGTCCTGATTCCCAACCATTTCTTCTTCCTACTGTGCCCCTCTGATTATTCCATCTCTGTTCCCTCCTTAGAAAAACTCTCTCCACTTCTCTACACTGTCTTCATCCTTCTTTCATGCCTCTATCATTATCTTCCCTATCATATGGCTCGTGAACCCCCTCTACTTAATATTAGTGTGCCCAGGTCACTGAATCCTTGGCTCCTTGTCTTTTTATCTGCACCTTCTCCTCCTGCCTGATCTCATCTCCTCCTAGGACTTTAAATGTCCCCTAAAAGTAGATTTTTTTTAAAAATCTATACCTCCAGTCTAGAACTCTTCTCCAACTCTGTATAGATGTGGATATCCCACAATCACTTCAAATTCAGCAAGTCCAAAACTGTAAAGTACTTATTAGTACTTCCACTTTCTAATGAGGAAACAGGGACTTGGAAGCTAGACAGTTTACCTAAGAGCACTTAACTAGAGAATGGTAGAACTGGAATTCAAGCACAATTCTGTCAAAACCCACATTGATCCACCACGTCATTCTGTTGTTGTGTTACAATAGTAGAAAGGTAAAAATAGCCAAAATGTCTTCCTAGAGAATATCTGGAATGGCCAAAGATAAATTTTATGCTACAATTAGAGAAATGCTTTTGAAGGGAAATATTCATGATATATTTTTTAAAATATGCATAGAAAAATTCTGATCCAGTTCTTTTCATTATTATTAAAATAAATTCTAGCAAGAAAACAAACAAAAAAAAATCAACTATCTTCATGTGGCAGCAAAATTATAGTTTAAATAATTGTCCTTTTTTTTTTCTCTTTCTTTTCTTTGTTTTTACCAGCATTCATTATGGCTTTCCACTAGTACCTCTGACTTTCTTTTGGAAAATCACCTCTCCCTCATGTAGATATGTTGAAGGGATAATAATCAGAGTTCCTTGCTCCTCATTAGGGAAGCTGAAGAAGTTCTCTAATGGTTCCTTGGCCAGGTCTTTCACTCACAAGCCTGGAATAAGCCAAGGACTTGCATGCATCCTAAGATGAGCTAATAAGACCTTTTAGCTGAGCTACATTGGAACAGAAGAATGTCACACAGTGGCACCTGAACTAAGCTATACAACAAGTTCCTCCTACATTAGTGCCTAAAGCTGACCTTCTTCTTGTTCTATTTCTCAACTGGTTCCCTGGCTTGCTGTCCATTCTGGAAGCTTCCTTGTATTCTTTAAATAAATTTGCTTTCCTTGGCTAAATTAGATCTTGTTGGTTTCTAATACTTTTAAGCAAGGAACCCTAACTAACTCATGTCTGTATTTTCTGTTTTCTACAATAGACATATTTTGTCTTTATAACCAAATGTAAAGGGATACATGAAAATTAAAGATGTAGTAACAATAAAAACAGTAAAACATACTGGTCTGAAATATGTTTGACTAAAAAGAACCTGGGTTAAATGGGAGGTTTGACCACTGCTGCTCCATCACTGATCCATGTTTTCATTTCACAGTGACAGCAGAGCAACAGAATTATCCTCCTGTACAAACAGAAAATATTTTCATTTACATTCCTCATAAGTTTATGGTCAATGAGAGCCTACGAAAGCAAGACTTGGCTTATCTTAGAAAGACAATAGTTTCACTTTTTCATTTCATACATTTATTAAATGCTTCCTCTGTGTCACCCAGTAGGTATACAAATATGAATAATAGCAGTTTCTGCTCCTTAGTTGCTTCTCACACAACAATGAGGCAAATGCAAAGCAGACGAAGTGCAATCAAATATGCCAAGGGCTACTATAGGGATATGAACAAGGTTTCAGGAAATCTAGAAAAGGAGAGAGATGAACTATCAGTTAAAAGATTCTGAATGTTAGAAAGAAAATAACAAAGACTCAGCATGTACTGTTTTAGCTAAAAAGTGTGCTATAGCCAACTGTAAATACGCACCTTTTCGCAAAGTGAAAATCAATCCACTTAGAAAACATGTAGAGCATGCTATTGTCCTTTTAGTGACACAGCCATATTAAAGGCTGAAATTTATATTTCTTTTTAAAATGCATCTAATAACTTGTTGCTATAATTATCATTTAATGTCAAATCCCTTAAAAACACATTGTAGTAGCCTTACCATTGACTTATTTTAATAAAATGAGAGATATTCAGCTTTGGCACTTTTTCCTAATCAACCCTGTTAATCAAACCATTACATAAGGCATTTACTTTAGATTTCCAAAAATTCATTCCCTATTTTCTCAATACCAACAATATTAAAAGATTACCTAGAAAGTTCTTCCCACTGAAGAACTTTCCCAGATTCTGTCTCCATACCATGCTTTGAAGATGGATAGATTTGTCCAAAATATTAAGTTCACATCAATTCTCACCTGCTGTAGGTTTCTTTCTCCCAAGATATAATCTGATACCAACCCATGCCAGCATGTTGGCAGAGAAAATGACTCAGCCCATCATTGCTTCCAGGTAACATGTTTGAATTTGAACCTAAGCTTTCTGAAGAAAACATTCGAAACAAAGAATCCTGATCCTACTAGTGAAAATGTTGAGACTTATCAAAAAAACTCCCTAAACGTATACCCTACTCCCAGAAACTCTAATTCAGCAGTTCTGACATGAGGCCTTAGAAAAATAAATGCATCTACGTTTAAAAAATTTTTGTTTTTCATTCTCCTACCTCGTAAGACATTAGTCTCGGGAAAGAAATTTGGATGCTGAAGGAGTGAGAAAATAAATAGCAACTGATTTCAAAATAACCACATAAGTTCCAAGCAAAAATCAAGCTGAGGAACATACAAATGTAGATGTTTGGGGTTGGGCATCATGTGGAGGCATTTGTGTCTGATGGCCCCTATTTCCCCTGTCTCTGTCCTTCTGGGGCCACCTCTAGCCTTCACGGGAGGAAAAAAGAGATAATGACAAAGGGATGAGCTTTGTAGTCAAACAGTCCTGGAACGATAAGTACACTCTGCCACTTTCTAACAATGTGATCTCGGGCAAGTTAATAAATGTCTCTAAACCTTAGTCTCCTCATCTGAAAAATGAGAATAGGTTCTCTTCTAGGAGAACTAAATGATGTCACCTAAGCATCTGACACATACAAGTTCAGTAACTGGTGGCTATGAGCACACTTGGAGTCATGCTTTTACCAAGAGTAGCAACACACCCAACCTTTCCCCTCCCTGAAATAACATATGGTTCAAGCCCCACAATAAACCAACAAACATGTCTACACCTTTGATGGCATTCTGTAAAATAACTCATTCAAACCTGAAAATGGCAGCTGATGGCATTCGTGCCACAAAGAGTCTCTGCTGAAAATAAGGTGCTTGGGAAGTTGATGCTTGAATTTAAAGAAGTGTGTGTGGTCTCCTGTTGTCAGTCGCACCAGAAGGAGGGCAAGGGGCACCCAGGCCATAAAGGCTGCAGCATAAGGAGGCACAGGTTACAGCACTGCTTTTTCCTGGGAACCCAGGACATTCCTCCTGGGTTTTCCATGACTCACTATGCAGTTACTCATTCCTATTTCTATTTCTCCATCTGTTCAAACCTTGATCTTCCAGGAGAACTGGTGGGATTCAGATTGGCAGCATCTTGGAACGCCCCCCCCCCCCCCCCAGAAAGGTGTTGTTTGAAATGCTTTTTTAACTGAGACAGATTTAAAGGTGTGCCTGAATAGAAGTCAAGAGTGCTGTGTTCTAAATTTAGCACTGGGTCAGGAAGAGGAGCTCACTGTGAGCAATGCAAAAGGAATCAGGAAATGTGGCTTTTGGTCCCAGTTATTTCCAAACTACCTCTGTGGCCTTTAGCAAATCACTCAGCTTTCTGGTCTAGGAGCAGTTTCCTGTCAAATGACAGAATTAAAATAGACCAATACATCTGGACTTGGACTCACCCTATGTCCACTAAAAACTGTTGTAACTGCTCATCAAAAAACCCCTACCTTTCCTCCAAAATCCAGCTCAGTCATGACTCATTTTCTTTGGTGATAATGATGTGGTTATGCAGGAGAAAGTCTTTGTTCTTAAGAGATGCATGCCTAAATATTTAGGAATGAAGTGCCAAGATGTCTACAACTAACTCTCAAATGGTTTTGAAAAATAGATCATATGTATACATATTATATGCATGCATATATATATACATACATTTTTATATATTGAGGGAAAGCAAATATTAAAATATTACTAAATGTACTAAATCTCACTGTAGGGAATATTGGTGTTCATTTTATGATTCTTTCCATTTTTCTACCTGTTTTAAATTTTCAAAACCCAGTGTTGGAAAGAACGACAGCTCCTGTTCTATCTCTTCCACAAACCCTTTCCTGAATTAGCTGCAATAATTCCTCCAAATTCCCGCAGCACTTATGTACTTTGTGTTTATCACTTTCTACCTTGTATTTTAGTGATTTAAGTACTCACATAATGGGTCATAAAGTTGCTAACACAATGCTCAACTATGCAGAGAACATTTGTTCTAAAATGGCTCTTTATTTAGTCTACAGTCTCTTTCCTCCTCACAAGACCCTAGTCTACAGTTTCCCTTTCTTCCTTGCAAGATGCCATGCTGCTGAAAGCAGGAAAAAAAATCAAAGTAAATGTTAGTCCAATCTCATAATCTCAGATTGATCACAGAATTTAAAATCACCACTGTAAACAGTTGCTATAAGTAGCCCAGGCAGTCACATTTGGATTAAGTCCAGGCCCCAGATCTCCCTACTTCCCCTTTTTCCACAGATGCATGTGGGTGCAAGAGAGGAACTGATGGGCTTTGGGAGATGACATGGGAAAAGGTCCCCAAGATCAATTTACAAAACTGGGCAGCAATATTCATCACACAAGCATTTATTCTCCACAGGCCCTTAAGGGACATTTCAGTGCTACAAGAACCAGTAACAGGAAGTGTTACTGATATGTCCCCTGGAGGGGCAAATATTGGCATCCAAGTCTCTTTGGTCTATTGCTCCTAGCTCCACAATGTGACTTCTGCTATCATCACTCACCAAAATGTCAAAAAGTGATAAATAATAATTTGATATTAATAATAGCTAATGTACTGAGTACCCAGTATGCACCAGGCACTGTGTCAGGCTCTTTGTATGTAATATTTTATTTAATCCTCACAATAGCCAGGTGAGTCAGTCCTATAATTGTTATAATAGGGACAACCATTGTTCTCTTCCTTGCCTGCATACTGAATGAGCATCAGGTACTACTGACTGCCACGCTGTACTTGAAACTCCCATTGTCTGTGACCTCCCAATGTATTTACCCAACAACGCCTCTTGTCTAGCCATATTATTTTACTTTCTGTGTCCTGTAAATGTTGTAAGTGTACTGACCATCACATCTTTTTAAATCACCTTTTACATTCCCTCCAGTTTCCTTTATGCTTCCTTTAGCCATCCTTTAAGGACCAATAGTCAGTCAGTCATTCAACACACTTTTATAGAGCACTTACTTTATGCTCGAACACATTTGCCTCTGTTCTAAAAGGGCAATATCAAGAAAAAGAAAAGAAAGTTTGACTCCTACCATCATGGAATTCACAATCTAGTGATGGTCTATGCTTCAGTCTTGTCCTGGTTATTCAAGTAAGAACAGATATCCCTTGCACCCCCTTTGAAACCTGTATGGTATCCATATCACCAATTTAACACATTCAAGTACAGCTCTGTAGAGTTAAGCATCCTGTCCAGGGATTTGTTTATTGAGCATAACAATAATAATAACATCAATAGCTTTCACTGATTGCACATTTCCTCTGTGCCAGGCACTCATTCTACTTGTATTGTCTCTAGTTGTCACACTGACATTTCCTGAAAAGGGTGATTTTTTTAACTAATGAAGCACTTGAGTCTCAGAGACATAAGTAATAAGCCCAAGGCCACATAATTAGTAAATGACACTATCAGCTTGAGAACCCACATCCCCCGGCTCCAAAGGCTCTCTCCACAACACTCTCAGCTGCCAGCCATCTTTGTTGCATCATGCACTGAGGTGATGAATAATCCATACATAAATAGTGAGGTGGGGTAATGTGAGGAAAAGAACAAGTTTGGGGAGTTGAACAGACTTGCATTCAACTTCCAGCTATACTACTTACTGGTTATGTGATGTTGGGCAAATTCATAAAACTCTTTGTGCCTTAATATTATTATTTGAAAATCACCACTGTAAAAAAATAAAAAGAATAAAGAAAGCCACTTATCTCACAAGGTTGTTTCCAGAATTAAATGAGTGACAGATACCTGGAAAAGCAATGGATCTATAATAAATATTCAGTCAATGTTCCTTCCCTTTGCTCTTTGTTGATGCAGATCATTTAAAAGTTTGCCATCTACCTTATTGCTTTGGATATAAGTTCCAAAGCTTGATACTAAGAAACACCTGCAGAAGGGCCTTTCAAGGACCTGCAAGTATATCAAAGAGGCAGTTCCTGGCAAGGGATAAAGGCCATACCGTTGAGAGGAGATGGAAAACCAATCTAGAAACCAGGCAATGGAAGGCAGTGTGGTTCCTTTTGTTAGGAAAGCTTTTCTAAGGCAAAGCCCTTGAAGCTTTTGTGTGTTCAAACCATTTTAAATGCTTTCTTCAGATGCACTCATGGTATTGCTTCTGTGGCAAAGAAAGCGTGGTCTTATCAAAATGCTATCGATTTTTTCAGAAGAAATCTGGAGACCTTGTTAATGGAACCTTGCAAACAAGCTCAAAAGCCCATTTCTTTTTTTTATAAGCTGGCCATGCATTCCAGGACATAACATAGCTAATAAACTAAACTTTCACTTCTACTAAGCCCTCTGAAAGACATCATACATCTACCACTTCATTAATCCTTTTTTAAAAAAATCCCTATTAAGTAGAAATTATGATTATTATTTTGTATGTCACAAGTGGGCACACTGAAGCTCTAAGAAATTAAGTACCTTAACACAAGATAGCACAGCTAGAAATTGTTGGTGAGATGTGAACTGATTAAACTTTTCTATAGTTACTGAGTGACTACTATGTGCCAGGTCTATATGATTCTAAAGCTAATGTTCTTTCCACTGTATAACTCTTCCTAGTAAAATAAAGGATATAATAGTATTCACTACCACTTATAATGTTCTCTTAAAATGTGAAAACAATTGGCCAAAACACGAGATGCTCATACCTTACAAACTCTGGCTGATTGGCCTGGCCAGGCAAGTGCCCACATGCCTCAGCATTACTCCATGTGTATCCTTCTGAAAGTTGGAGCCTTAAAAAGAATGGTCCTCTATAGCCAGAAGTGCCGTTCTAAGACAAGTATATGTAAGTATCTGTGCTTGACTGCTTATAAAACTTTATAAGGATGATACACTTCAAAACATTTATTAGAAAGTTGAACACCCACGAAGATTAGTGCATACAACTCACTACAGTGGAAAAATCCAATTGTAATAGTGTCTTACATTTATACAAAGCATGATCATTTTCTGTGTACTGTAACATAAATGATGCTGTTTTAACCTCAGACCGATCCTGTGAGATCCAGAAGGTGATGGTTGCTGTAGCCATTCCTGAGGAAACTGAGGTTCAAGTTGTTAAGGTCCCTTATACTTTTGAAATGTCCAAGTTCAGGCTGCTGAGACCAAGATGTCTGGAAGACTCGCTGCCTTCCTCAAGAATGCCTGGGCCGAGGAGCCAGGACTGGCTGAGTCTTTCACCACTGGGGGCCTCTCTGTAATCCTGCCCCTCTTCAGCCCCTAAACTAAGTATGCCGCTATGATCAACCAGGTCACACCCTACAACTACCCAGTGCCCATCTGAGGTGATGGGAACAGGCCTGATGTGACCAGCCACAGTGGCTGAAGAAACTGTGAACAGCTCCACTGACCGGAAGGACATCCCCTCTCCGATGGCCCCCAATAAAAATGTGAAAACTGAAAAAGAAGAAAAAAAAATATCCAAGTTCATGTCACTATTTAATGGCAGAACCAGGATCTGAACTTAGGTTCTTTCTGCTCTTTCTGGTACACAGTCAGCATTGGTCAAGATGAATTAGGTTATATCGCAGTAACAAACGGCCTTCAGATCTTAGGAACTCACAATAATAAAGCTTGATTTCTTGCTCATGTTCCTTGTCAGTTGTGGCTTTGATTGACTTTGTGTTTACAGCAGAACCCAGCTAACAGAGCAGCCTCTATCTGGAATGTAGCCAGTCATGTGGCAGAGTGAAAGCGAGAATGACAGACCCCACACTGGTTCTTAAAGCCTATGATAGAAAGTGACTGTCATTCTCAGTTCATTGGTCAAAGCAAGTCATGTGGCCTTGTCAACATAATATAGCAGAGATGCATTATTCTTCCCCAGAGAGAGGCCCCCAAATATAAGTAAAAATGTTTTAGTTTATATTAGGGCAATAATGTATAAAGTAGTGGTGAGCCTCCCTTCCTTGTCTAAGAAGTTATTCTCTAATAAATGGAGTATACTGATTAAGAAATATTTCAGATATTATCAGCCAAGCAGTCAGCCTAAACAATGTAAAAATTATATAATTAAATGAATTTAATATTTGAAAAGCAGCAATTCTAAAAATGCCTGTTGAGTAAGAAACCTCCTGCATTTGCAAACAAAGCAACTTTCGCTCTGGGAATAAGCTTTCCATTTCTGGCAGCAGAATTAGAGAACACTGAAGTTGTCCTGTGAATGGGTGTCAGGGTGTCATATTTGAATGTGTAATGAGTAAACATTGGCAGAAACCCCCTTTGCCACGTGACTTCAAAACAAACACCAGTCAGTGGGGAACTACCAGCTGTGTCAGTAGAAAAAAAAAAGAAATGCACTCACACACTCTCCCTCCTTGGAGCAAAAATCCCCTGCCGAAATCACCTCTCTCCAGAATGCAGGGCACAAGTGGAGTCTCACACGTGAACAAGCACAAAGCCCCACCCCTGGAATGTCCTCCTGGCAAACCCATTTAAACAATGTCCAGAGGAAGACAGACATAGGACATGGACCAGAGTTGAGCCATTCATAGAATCTTGCCTTCCGTTAAATCAGTTGGCAATTAAAAAAAAAAAAAAAGGAGTATATAGCAAGAGTTGATTTCTAAAGTAGCTGATTTCTAATGTTGGCTGACTTATAAGGTCCCTTACACTTCTAAGATCCTATGATTCTTTTAAGTTTCTGTGTTGAGAAAGAGCAAATATACAAGGAAATATATTTGGTACTTAAGTAAGGAAACTTAAATACCAAAAAAAAAGGAGAAAAAGATACACTTTATATGATAAAATTTCACAAGGAATGAGATTTTAAAAAAAGTCCTAGGAACTATCATGTTGTCTTAGGTTATTCAATCTGCATATAGAATTCTGTTCCTTAAAGTTTTGGCAGTGAGTCAGGACTTGATTTGTAGAAATGACACTTCTCCAATACTTATTTTAGAGCAGTGAGGGAGAAGAGGAATGAACTGAATTAGACCTTTCTGTTGGAATTTTTGTAAAGGCCATCAAAGGGAAAACCCATAGAAAATCATTGTCCTTTAGTCACTTTTAAATATGAGATGTGTTGTCCTAAGAGAAAGGAGAATCATTATTGTGTGTCATATTTTAAATTAAATAACTAAATTGTTATGTCTTGCTTTTTTCCCCATGTCTTTAAATAGAAATAAAGTTAAAGTGAAACTGGATTATTAGAAAACAGTTCTAAGCATTTCAGAAAAGCACATCTAATTGTGCTTTTCTGAAATGCTCTATAATTTTACTGGTATAATTGTTGATAACAAATCTTCAGAACTGATATTCACATTTTAATGTAACTATAAGTAAAGTTGGGTCTCAGGTACCAAGATGCCAAACTCTATCTGAGTGAAAGAAAAAAGTGGATATATTAACTCTTTCTCATAGCCTTCTGCTTTCCTAGCTACTTTCTACAGAAAGAGTAAGTGGGCAGATGTGTAGAATCATTAGAATCTAACTGGACATGAAGAAAGTTCTCTGATGGCTAACAGAAAAAAGTAGTACAAGAGAAACATCCATGAGAAAAGAGTGTGGTTCATTTTGTGAAGATTATGTGTTACAGTGTCACAGGATCAGAATGTTTGAAAGGAGGAGTATGGGATCAATGGAGATTTGAACGTAGTTTTTTTCCCTTTCCACAACTAAGTCAAATTTCTCATTAGTTCCTGAATCAAATGGTTGATGGGGCCTACAGGTAGTAGTAGAAGTCAGTAAAATTATAAAGAGAATCAATCATTATATATATACAGAAATATGTGAATATACATACACATGTACATATATGTGAGGATATATATGAATATATTTGGATATATATCCATACATATATGGAGATATACACACACAAACACACACAGCACTTATACCCATCATGTGTGTAAATATACACATACATGTGGATATATACATACACATGCATGTATAGAGAGACATAGACACACATATATGAATATAAATGTGCATACATATTCCTATATGCATTAACTGTTTATGACAATCATTCAACTGTATTTTTTAAAAATTAACTTTAGTCATATGCCATCTGCAAAAATAAATGTTTTTAGATTAAAGACAACTGTAAAAAATATGATATTGTCAAGAAAATCTAGCACATTATATATATGTATACATATAATCTGCAGGTAAAAGGAGACTTTCTTGACCAAATGTGGAATCTATAAAGAAAAAATAAATATACTTGATCATATAACAGAGAATTTAAAACCCTTTTGGCAAAAGAAAGATATCATAACAAGGTCAATAGATAAATGATAGGTTCAGAAATATTTGTACCATAGATGACATTTTTTTGTTTTGTTTTGTTTTGTTTTTACAAACCAACAAAAACAAACTCATGAAAGAATGAATAAATAATTAGAATAGAATATTCACAGAACAGCAAGTCCAAATGACCAACAAGCAAATGTAAATATGGTCACATTAAACTGTAGTCAGGAAAATGCAAATAAAAATAACAACGATGTACCTTTTTTATACCCAGCAGAGTGGCAAAAATGGAAATACTCTATAAACTCTATTGGTGATAGACATTTGGAGAAATCGGTGCTCATACATTGCTAAGAAAAATTTAACCGTTAAAACTGTGGCAAGCCATTTAGCAGCATATATAAAAAATTAAACATATATTTAATTCAACAGTGCAGTGCCATTCAACACTGCAATTTCCTCCTTGAGACCTCTCATATCACCAGTATACAAAGGCTTTTGTGAAAGGACTCTTAATGTCAGAATTTTTATAGTGACAAGAAATGGAGACAGGAACAGGGGTCAAAGCAAATGCTAATCAATGAGTGGCCAAATAGATTACAGCTCATGCACACCAGGGATTATTATGCAGCCATTCCAAAGAATGAGTTGCAACTGAATTGCTGCTTTTGAGGAATTTCTATACAGTTACACTTCAGATTAAAAAGAAATTAAGACACAAAAAATGTGCACTATGTAAGCGTCATAAAATGGAAAATAACCAAACCTTCCCCATACAAATGTTTAAGTGTAAATGTGTATATATAATTATATGAGCGGGGAGGAAATGTAGAAGTACATATCAGGTCACTCCTTATAGTTACATGGCAGGGAAGAGTGCAGAAGGGATCCGAAGAGAAACTAAAGGAAAACTGAATCTAAATACTACAGAAAAAATATTTCTCTAAATAACAGGTGAATATGTATATGAGATAACATGTATGCATTTATGCAAAATTATATATATGCTTTAGTATACAAAAAATTACAACAGAATGGAACTCTATTTTAAAAGCAAGCTCAGGATAGGTAGTTACAAAATAGTTACTGAGATGTAAAGTACAGCATAGGAAATACAGTCAGTAATATTGTAATAACTCTCAATGGTGTCAGGTAGGTACTGAAAATATCAGGGGATCCCTTTCTGAAGTATATGATTATTTAACCACTATGCTGTACACCTGAAAGTAATACAAAATAATACTGAATGTAAATTGTAATCAGAAAACATTTTTAAAATAAATCACAATAAAAATAATTAATATATAAATAAATAAGTTCAGAGGGTAATAATAATAATCTACTTATTTATCAAGCTCTTGCTATTGACAGGCACTGTCCTAAACATGTGATGACTCAACCCTGCCATGGTGACATTATTCTCTCTATTTTCAATGAGAGAAGAGTCCAACTTATTCCTTTAGCAGTTTAGAGCAGAACATTTGAAAAATTTAAATGAAACCAGTCATCTCATTTGCTTCTTTAGTGGTCTTGGTTTGTTTTGTTTAGGGCCTGGACCTGGAACACAGAATTTAACAAGGCGCCACATACAAACCTGTATCTGCCCAACAAGCCAAGGTAGGTGTGAGTCATCTAAATCAAGGGTAACTATGTTCATAATTAGCTTCCTGTGTCATTCATTTGTTCACCAAGGACCCACTGAACAACTTCTATGCTGTACTATTCTACACCTTCAGGATTTGTTGGTGGCCATGACAGCTTCTGGGTGCTGGATAGCATGGGGTGGCTAACGACTCACATTGTCCTAGTGCATTTTGACCTCTTGTCCTAAAACGGTGGGGGAAAAAGTATCTGGACTTACCTTGACAACAGTGGGGCAGGATGCCCACCCCTCCTAAGAAAGGGGCAGACTAGAGAGACATCAGTTATATCTGATCCAGACTGATGAGTGGAACTCGATAGTGAAAGTGACCAGGCCACAAAAGCACCCTTCACTTAGCAGCCCACCACTGGCACTTAGCAAGTCATTTCTTCACTGGTGTTTTAGACAGAGGTTAAAGGTTGCTAGTTTTTTCTTCTATTTTCATATCTAACATAAGCACTCTTTAATCTCCAATCTTGGTGAAAAGATGTCAAGCAGCAGAGCATCAACAGCAAAGTGTGTTATGCTAATGAACTTACTGGTTAAGTAACAGGGCTGGGAAAACCCAGGGCATTGGTTCACTCCTCTGAATTTGGATCCTACATGAGATTTTGAATCTGTAAATACACAATGAAGAAAGTGCTTTGGTGTTTCACAACTCTGTCCAAGAGCCAAGACGTTCAATTGCGCATGTGTGTCTTTGCAGGTCCCTGGCTCTCCCTCCTGGTCCCGACTTTGGCTGCCTCTCACACCGTATTTGGCAAGCTGCTTTCTGGAGAGGCCTGAAAAAGTTTCCATCCAGTCACTCCCTTCGGTTAATTACTAGCAGCTCCAGTAAAAGTTGGTGGGGCCTTTGGAAACAAGTATCTGAAAAGAGGTTTTTAGTTTAACCACAGGGTTCATTCGTGAGGGGATTTCAGAAACCCTTCCTCCAAATGCTGAAATTACATGGACAAAGGTGAAACTCAGAATCAAGGGGTGATCAGTCTAGTCCCTTCTCTGAGACTAATTAGCAGTCATCCTGGACAAAGGAGGGAGGATAACTCACAAGGTGACGCATTAGAAACTCAAACAGGGCTCTCTCATTTAACGCCCCAAAACAACCTGTAACCAAAATAATAGCTCCATTTCACAAAGTTGAACTTGAACCCAAAGTCCTGTATCTTTGCATTAAACCATACAGGTTCAGGCCATTTAATTTAACCAGATTTGGGAGTTCTTACCTAAGAAAGCAAAAAGGCTCTCAAAAAAAAGTCTTTCTAATTCTGTAAGCCCATGTATCAGTTGACCAAACAGGCAATAAACAGTTTCTTTCTTATAATTTCTGCAGAGCTTTCTCCTTCTCAGCCTTGTTTTACCAGTAAACTTCGGGAGAAAATAAACAAATTTGTATTCTGTTCATAAAGATGCTAAAATAGCAGTGTACTCATTAGTTGTCAATGAAACATAACACTTTTTCTGCTGAAGCAATTGTTTCCTTCACCCATATTTATGTTACTCAGTTTCGTTAGTTTAGAGTCCATTAAAAAGCAGAACTGGGCTGGCTGTTTTACGTTGGTGGTGAACTTTGTGCCTCAACTGTATTGCAACTCCAAAGTTTACTCAACTCCACCTGGCAGTTCAGCTCCTTGAGATAAAGCAGGTTTTCTCTGGCGGAAACTAGTAGCAGTTTATCTTTTTGTTCTGCTGCAGACATAACAGCTGGCAGGGCATCTAATAGACACTCCTTTGCCAGTCGAAGGTAATTAAAAAAAAGGAACAAGAACATAAAGGGAGTACAATCATATAAGAGAAATTAAAATCAGCACCTTGTTTAAGTAGGCTTCATTTGAGAAACTACATTTTATGTGTATCTATCTGCATGTGCGTGCACGTGTGTTTCAGGATTATGCAGATGTGTGCATGGAAGAGAGCTGAGACTTTGAGTGACAAGATCTGAAAAAAAAATAGCTACTAAATACCCGAAGCAATTCTTATTTCCTAGGCTCTTAAGTACTATAAGGTTTGGATTAATTTCTCACGCTTGAAATGAGAAGTTTCATTTTGTTAATCTTTTCCAAAACTATATGTAGTCATATTTTTGGAGAAAAATATAGTAAAAATATTTATATAAGAAAACAGTACAGTGCAAGACATGTGGAAAACGGCAGTCTATGTGCATTGGTGATTTGATGGTAATGCAAAGCAACAAAAGACATTCATGCTGCAATCTATACAAATAAACATCCTGAAAACTCCACATTCAAGTACAATACAGAAAAATATAGTAGGTTTTACTAGCTCCAGCCAATCCTAGGGCTATGAGCTGAATTGTTTCCCCCCAGTAAGCGTTGAAGTCCAAATCTCCAGTATCTGTGAGTGTGACATTATTTGGAAATGGAATCTCTGCAGATAATCAAGTTAAAATAAAGTCATTAGGACAGGCCCTAACCCAATATGACTACGTCCTTATAAAAAGGGGGACATTTGAACACAGAGTCAGACATGCACCCAGGGGGATGGCCAAGGCTATGTGAACATGAAGGCAGAAATCAGGGTGATGCATCTACAAGTCAAAGAATGCCAAGGATTGCCAACAAATCCTCAGAAAATGGGAAAACAGAATTTAATACCCTCCTCACAGCTCTTACAAGGAACCAACCCGGCTAACACCTTCATCTTGGACACCTCACCTCCATGTTTGTTTAAGCCAAGCACTCTGTCTTACTCCCTTGTGGCATCCCTAGCAAATAAATACACTTAAGTTTGCTCATGTTCACCTCCTACAAGGACACACCTTTCCTCTCGCCACTTTACCTGCATGGCATCCTTAAAGGAGAGAGAAGGAATATTTGAGGAAAGTTGGGTTTCCCCTCCCAATTTTCCTCTCTTCCTGAAATTCTGTCTTTTCCAATTTCTAAAAAGGTATTCATAAGAAGCTTCCAACATAACAATAAGTGCCTAATTTTACCCAAGGGCCAAATAGAAAGAAAAACAAATAATAACAATTGAGCTAGAAATTTTCTCCCCAAAGAGCTTGAGATGAGAACTTTTGTGTCTGGATCATCCAATAGCAGTTGAAGAAGGTGAGATCAGAATAAGGATTTTCCTCTAAAGGGTCCTTCTGTTCAAATTTGATATCAAATAATCTAATATAACTCAAATATTCTGTTTGGGAAACACATTTGCAGCACTGTTTTTTTATTTTTTTAATCCTCAGCTGAGGATATGTTTTTATTGATTTTAGAGAGAGAGAAAGAAAGACACAGAAAGAAAGAGAGACATTGATTGGTTGCCTCCCCTCTGTGCCCCAACTGGGATTTGAACCTGCAACCTAGGTATGTGCCCTGACCAGGAATCAAACCCACAACTTTTTGGTGCACAAGACAATGCTCTAACCAACTGAGCCACCCAGCCAGGGCTGCAGCACTTTTTTTTTTAAGCAGCTGACTTTGGTCATACATTTGGACAGGTTTGGCTTCTTTATTTTGTTTCTGGAAGAATCATAAAGAACAGTGAGTGGATCCTGACACTTGGAATTGGGTTGGAGTTAGCTACTGCCTCAAAGACCAGCTGAAGGGTTGGTACTTGGAAGATACATTTTAGTACTAATTTAGGAAGGAAGGAAGGTTCAAGTAGACTCCCAGATGGCAGTGCATGCTGGGAGTTCCTGGCAAGGAGTCAGTCACTAGCAGGGGTGGTTGAATGAAATGCCTTTGTATCCAGGTTGCAGGAGGAACAAAAAGCTGCAAGCAGATTTGGAAGATTCTTGTATAAAATTTATTAAACAGGCATGAATTTGATTATAAACAAATGACTATTTTTCATATCTCTGCTCAGTTTCCTCAGAGAATTTTCCTGTAAGAGCTGAGCCTCTGAAATCACAATTCTAAGTGAGTAGGAGGTTTACATAAGACCATGGGCTTCGACTTATCCATATCAATAAGTTTTGAAAAGATAGCAGAAATCTGAGAAAATATTTGAACACAAAGACTTTTCCTTTCTATCCATGACAAAAATGCCATGGATGATTTCAATAAAAGGTTAGTCTCTCAGTCTATCAGTAAGAGAACAAGGGCCACCCAGCTGTTCCAGAGAGAGGAAGCTGCTGCTCTTTGTGACAAAGGTTTCCTCTGCCAGGTAACTCACGCATTTGAAAGGCAAATTTTGCTACTTGTCTACTCATTCAAAGCATACCTCTAACAAGGACTCTTTTAAGATAGCCACTACTTCTGAACTCATCCAGTTTCAAGTAGTATTCCTTGACCAGTAATGGGCCACACTTTCTCAAACACTGTGGTGGTTAATTGTGTGTCAACGTGACTGGGCCAGGGTGCCCAGATATGTAATCAAACATTATTCTGGACATTTCTGTGAGGGTGTGTTTGTACGAGGTGAACATTTATGTGGTGGGTGTTAAGTAAAGCAGATTGCCCTTCATAATGCTGGTAGGCCTCAACTAAATAGTTGAAGGCCTAGATAGAATGAAATTCAGACAGACCTTCTCCTAGCGCAAGGGAATTCTGCCAATGGACGCCCTATGGACTTGACCTGAGACATAGGCTATTGCTGGGTCTGCATCCTACCAGCCTACCCTGAAGATTTTAGACTTGGTATCCTCCATAAACATATCAGCCAATTTCTTAAAGTAAATCTCTTTCTATATATATACATATCTTGTCAGTTCTGTTTTCTCTGGAGAAACCTAACTAAGTCACTTAAAGATTTATCCCCAGAAGCTGTCTAATAAACCTCCTAGCAGATACCAAAGATAATTCAATATCAGTTTGAATAACGAGTAAGGGTCAGCTGCAGTGGACAGTGGTGCAATAACACATGCACTTTTCAAATAGCCAAAATATTTTAGTGAGGCTTTAAAACATCACCTCTACTTTCATGTGAAGGATAAATATGTAAACTGGCTTTCTCTAGGGTCATCACATTGCAGCACCCAAGGAGCAAACTACCACAGTGTCTGTCCACTGCAGAGTGCCTGGAATGGAGCAGCTAATCAATAAAAGGGCAGAATTGAATTTGTAGGGCAGGGGATGCTGATGTAAGTGATCTCCAGCTTACTCCTCTGATATTCGCCAATCACATTCCCAGAAACCAGGCCACTGTGGCAGGAAAAAAAAAATAAACTTCTATTGAGCGATCATTGTATTTCAGAGCCTGTTAATAAAATGTACCAGTTCACTTTTTCCTCAGAATAACTTTATGAGGTAAGGATTTACTTGTATCACTTCCATTTTACAGATAAGGATGTGGAGATACAGAATGTTGACTAATTAACCCAAGGTCTTATACGCACATTTAGTCACACATCCAGTAGGATGCAGAGCTGGGCTTTGAACTTCAATAATGGGTCTAGCAGATTAGCAATGTTCAGAAATTCTTAATCTACTCTGTACTCTGACAGCATTGGAGACTGCTATGGAGTATTAGTTTCATTAGAGGAACCTGAATTCAGCATTTAATTCACCATTGGCTAATCCTTTGTCCTGGGAGACTGTCCTGTGCATTGTCAAATGTCTAGAGGAATCTCTGGTCTCTACTCACTCTCAACTCACCCCACTGCCCAAGTTGTAACAATCAAAATTGCCTCCGGACATTGTCAAATATCCTCTTTGGGGCAAGGGGTAGGGGGTCATGCCCGTTGAGAATCACTAGCTTAATGTACTAAAACTCATCATCCCATAGTGGAGCATTTTTAACTAAACTTTTTTTATCATATCCCAGTGTGACTATGGTACCATTTCTTGGAGTTATTTACAGAAGTTTCTCAAACACTTTATTCAGCATTTCCCTGGTGACTGTGTATGCAGCTTTCCCTGAGGGTGAGATTTTTCTAAAAGCAAATAGAGACTGAGAGAAGAAGTAAGACAGCAAAATGCCAAAAGGGGACACAAAGTGAATTACCATTCTGTTTAGTGACCCTCTTTGTCTTTAGGTTCAGGCCATGCTGCCTAGGGGCCTTATATTTTTCCAGATTTAAAACACCAACTGACTGAAGGCCCCTGCCTTCCAGTGATGTCAGAACTTCCGCCATGATTCCCAGAAAATATTTGAGGCTGATCAAAAAAGGATGGAAGATACCCTCTCTGACACTGTGTCTTTGCATGTTCTGTCCCCTGTGCTTGGAATACTCTCCCTCACCTCACCTTCATCACTTTCAATCATAACTCCCAGGTCTATTTCCTTGCTAAAATACTAACATTGGAAATCATCACATCTGTCATTATCTTAACTGCTGGATATCTTTCTTTACCCACAACTAGAATGTAAGCTTCATGGAGCAGGGACCCATAACTCTAACACTAATTCCTAGAAAAAACCATGACCGTGCATAACAGGTGTTCCATACACAGATTTGAATTGACTAACTAACTCTAGAAGCTACCTTGCACTATTTCAGACTTTTGACATGTCTCTTTCTGAAGCGCAATAGTTCATGACATGATCTTTACTGGGCAGTGCAACACTTGAGTCAAAAGGAAGAGTCTTAAAAGTTGAGTTGCTGAATGTCATATTGCCATATGACTGAAGGGAGTGGTTTGAGCATCCGGTGACCTCATAGAAGACATGCAGACAATTCCTGGCTAATCTGCCACACTCTCCAGACCCCAGAGTGGAGCACTAGCCCCTGTGTGACTCAGCCACTATTTGCTCCCGCAGTACGTGTGCCCCACCCTTGTTATTCACACAAGAAGTCTTGGGACTTGGCCCAACTGACTCTGTGCTCGACAGTTCATTGCTTTCTCCTCTCTTCTTTCTCATGCAAGAATTCTCTGGGGGAATAGAAGATTTTTGTGTAGGATAAAGAGAAGCACATATGTAATAGGAAAACAAAACTGTGAAAAGAAAAAAATGGTTTTTAATGAAACTATGAAATGACTATAGGTTGATTCATCAGAGGAAACACATGGAAACTATTACCCACAAATTCAACAGTTATGAAACCTGAAACTCTCTTCTATATTTTGTTCAGAATTACATGTTTGGTTTTCAGGAATTCATGTTAATTGTCTGCTCAAATACCAAAGAAAACATCTAATTGGTTGGTTAAGAGACATAAATAGATCTGTTTTTTTCCTAAATTAATATTAGAGAAACAAGACACAAGCCATAGAAAAGGAGCCTTGAGATGATGTCTCTGCAGCTGGGAAAACTCTAAATCAAGTTTGTTTTGTATCCAAAGGCTGGAATGAGATTAACAGGAAAGTAGTAGCAAAGAACAGTTTGCTATTTTGACCTTAGTCTTCTCAGCCTATTCTAGGTATGGCTACCATGACACAGAAGTTTCACATCAGACAGTCAGACACTGAATGTTACTTCATAGTTTTCTTTGCAATTTTGATTTCTAGTATACTATTTCTTTTCTGGCATAATGACCCTAATGATATAATACTGATGGAGTTGACCCGATTAACCAGTGATTCTATGAACCATCTCCAAAAGCCATGCAGTAACCATAACCAAGATCTTTTCCCCTAAGTAATATATCAACAGAGAAAAAAAAGAAAAAAAAAATTTTTCCAAATCTCTGAAACTTCCATGCAGGAAGGGTAAAGGATTGCACAGGTTCTAGTTTCCTGGCCAGGCCACTAACTAATATACCCATTGCCTTCAGTTTCTCTTCACCTCTCTCTCCCTCTTTGCCTCTCTGCCTCTCTCTCTTTGTGTTCTGCCCCTCTCTCAGGTCTTCCCTCTCTGCACACAGGCCTTGGGTTCTGTGCTTCAGTTAGTCCACCTCGATGTAAAAGGACAAGCCAAGTACCAACTGTCTGTTCATGTTTGTAGAGTAAATTAGACTATCTGAGAAAATAAAAAAGCTATAAACTTAGAACAGGATACATTTGGTAGCTCTACTATGCCAAATATTTTTGATAGTACACTTTAAGGTCTAAAGATTTTAAGTCAACCAATAGCCAAAGGTCTTACTAGTTGAGTAAAAATAAGAAGGCATTGTTCATTTTGGTGTAATAAACATCATGGCACAGGAATGTATCCCAGAGAAAAGCTTCAGAGGACTGACTAGGTGAAGAGATCTAAGAAACAAGTTTGTTCAGAGAAGAAAATGGAAATAACTCAGGGTGGTAAACATACAATACAATATACATATATATTATGGAATTATACACCTGAAATCTATATAATTTTATTAGCCAATGGTATCTCCAATATATTTCATTTAAAAATAAGTAAGTAAAAAAAAAAAAAAAGAAAATGGAAAGGAGAATGTATAAGTGATGGGAGGAAATAAACATTAACATACTCTTCTCCACACAAAATTGAAGAAAACTCTATGTGTGATTTGTACATATTAAGGACATAAAAAGCACCCTGATGAAAGATGCCTGCCCACCACATGGCCTGGTGGCTCCTGGAGTATCTGGAACAGAGCATGACTTATTAAGGGTACCAGGATGTCTCCAGTGAGAGCGCCTGAGTGAAAGTATCTCTGATCCATGATAGAGTAGCCATGAACTCAAGAACATGCACTGTCTTCACATTCATTCAGCAAGTATTTATTGAGAGCCCACTATGTTATAAGCACTGGTCTAATTTCTTGAGACATAGCAATGAACAAGCACCAAGTTAAAAAAAAAAAAAAAAAAAAAAAAAAAAAAAAAAACACCTTTGCCCGCATGAAGCATATATTCCAGTGGGAGAAAGCAGATGATAAAAAGCAGTGAATAAATAAAACATGTAGTAAGTACAATGGACGCCATGGAGAAAAACGAAAGCCAGAATGGTTGGGGGCATGGTAAAACTTTAAATAAGTGGTTAGGAAAGACCTCAGTCCACCTAAATGCAGTTAAGGCGTGAACTAAGTGAATATCTGGGGAAAGAGGATAATAAACACAAGTGGCTTATTTCTAAACCAATCACTGTTTTAAGTTTAGGAGCTCTTATTTTGTTGCCTAATTGCATGTGTTCCTATTCTTTTCACCTGACCGTCTTTTACTCATCCTTCAGGTTTCCTCTTAACGTTGATTTCCTTGGGGAAGGATTCTTTGTTTATTTCTTGTCTAGGTTAGAAACATTTTCAGTACCCCCTCAACCTTCTACTTCCCCTATCAAAATAGTTATCACATGGTATATATAACTTATTAAGTTTTTTCTTTTCCATATTATTCTGAAAGGACTGAAAAGACCTCCTCTGCCACTCAACATTATAGCCCCAATATCCAGCACAATGCTGAGAAGACAGCACTATGTTGGGAGTCAGATTGTTTGGGTTGATATCATGGCTCTACAACTTACTGAATATGTTCCTTTGGACAAGTTTCTTAACCTGTCTGCGCCTCAGTTACTTCATTTTTAAAATGGAAGAATAGATTTAGCAAGTGCTCAGCACACAGTAGATGTTTGATAATGAGTATGACAATAACTACATCCTCCAGAAACCCTTTAAATCTGCAGGGAGAACATCCTTTCATGATTGCACATCAAAGACAGCGTGTCCCAATGAAATGGTCATGCACTTTAGGCTCAGATAAACTGAATCCATTGAAATACTGAGCGTAACACTCTGTAATTACATAAATAGGGATAAAAATCTCTCTTTCAAAAGTTTGTTGGTCATTAACAGAGATAACATACACAGGGGGCCTGACATAGAGAAAATACTCAGCAGATGCTCGTTTTGCCATCACCACTATGCACACATATCTATTATTATCTTTCATTTGCATTTTGTTGCATGACATTTTAGAAACACCTCTTTTACAGTCATTTAACTTTTCCTTGAGGTCCAAATTCTGTCATCCCCAGTACATTGTAAGTTCTTTGGAGTAAGACTCTTCACCTTAGTTCTTAGACATTCTCATAATACCTTGCACAGGATTATTCCCAGAGTAGACATTCAATATAAATTGAATGAATAAATGGGCAGGGGGAGAGAGAAAGATCTTGTTAAGTCAAGGGTTATGAAGAATAGAGACTTAGTAATGGTTCATGAAAATCAATGTAAATGACTCATGCAAATGAACTGACTGAAATACATTTAGGGCTCCCTTGGGGGGAAAAAAGGCCATTTCCATCCGTAGGATAGATATTTATCTGTTTGGAATCCCTTAGATTCAGTCTTGCCTGAAGAAAATGATGACCTGTCAAAACCCTTTCTTGACCTATTATTCTCTCTCTCTCTCTCTTCCTCTCCCTCTCCCCCCCCCGTGTGTGTGTGTGTGTGTGTGTGTGTCTGCTGTATTTTAGTAAATTTTTCAATAAATTTAGACAGAAAGAGGACCACAATATTGTATGAATGAGAAACATATTTTCTCACATGGTACAAATGGTTAAAATGTGATATTCCAAGAGATAACACAATTACTGTTCAAGGTATTACTAAGAAAAGCTAGCTATATTTTTATTAGATAAAAGATTCTCACTGCAGATAAACCAATCTGCTATTTTTATCCTAAACAGGAAAACTATGAATTATGCAAAAAGTAATGGCAGCTTCTGGTGACTATAAAATGCATTACTAAAATCTTATTACTAAAAAATTTATTATTTATTACTAAAGAATTACTAGATGCTATTATACATTATTTATAGGTTAATATTAGTAACCTGAGTGCTGAGAGATAAGAACTTTAAAGAATATGAGGGAAAATAGCTCAACACATAGGGAAAGATGTTTATTTCACAAAATGTTCCCACTAAATTTGAAGTAATTAACTAAGAAACTTATAAATCCACTAACAAACATACAGACAAAAAGACTCTATGGATGTACCCATTAAAATACAGCAGTATTTGGGTCAAGATGGCAGCATAGGTAAACCTGGTTCGCCTCCTCGTACAACCACATCTAGTTATAACTATTATAGAACAACCATCACTCAGAATGGTCAGAAACCGAGTTCAATGGAAGTCTGACAACTATAGAATTGAAGAAACCACATCCATCCAAACAGGTAGGAAGGGCAGAGACACAGAACAGGCTGGTCCCACATTCACATGTGACGGATAAAAATTTAGGAGGGATATCTCAAGAGTGAGGAATCCCAGCTCAACACCAGGACCCCCAGACCATGGTTCCAGTGCCAGAAAGATAAGTCCTTATAACGTCTGGCTACAAAAACCAGCAGGGATTGTGTCAGTGAAAAAAACTTCTGGAGCCCCAAGCAGTTGCCCTTAAAGAAACCGCACATGACTTATTCAGACAGCTTGAAAGACACCAACAGCATACAGGGAGGGACTGAAGGGGTTAGCACCAAGGCAAAAGCTGGGAGACAGCTTTATCCCAGACAGAAAAGCAGACAGAGGACATTGTCCCTTTTGTAAACCTTCCTCCTACAAGCCACAGAGCTGGGAGGCAGGTGGCATATCTTAGACTCCATCAATCTGACTAACACTGTTTGCCTTGCCCTGGAGATCCCCTGAGGTTACCTAACTTACAGTTGTTAATAGTGTCTTTTCCACATGAATGGCTTGTCATGGCTCATGCTTCACAATTTCCTAAATCCTTTCCAACAAGCAACAGCTGGCCTCAGTGAATCTCCAGGTCCTATACCTCTTGCTAAGTTGCCCCAGGTATGGCACTAGCAGCAGTCAGCCTAGATTCACAGCTTGGCTTTGTCTGTACATCTCTAAGCCCAGCACAAGTAGCAGCCATCTCAAATTGCTTTAAAGCTGAGGCAGGGAGGCTGAGGGAAAACATAGGTAGGAGCTGACTTTGGCCTGCACCACCCAGGAAACCCCAGGGCCAGTGCACGTGGTGTACAGACACAGACCACATCAGAGTACCACCAGCCTACCCCTGCACAGCTGATCCTCCACAGGAGACTGAGGTTAGTGGTCGGTGGTCACAGCCAATCCTTGCAGCTGACTGGCCTGGGCAAATCCCTCCCATTGACTTGCCAACAGCAATCAGGGCTCAACTACAACAGAAGGGTGTACTCGGCCAAGATGAAGGGCACACCTTGAGCACCCAGCTGAGATGATAGGGGAGGCTGTGTCAATGGATCATAGAGGACACCTACTACATTAGGCCGTGCTACCAAGACGTAGGAGCTCTACTAATACATAGAAACAAACACAGGGAGGCTGCCAAAATGGGGAGACAAAGAAACATAGCCCAAATGAAAGAACAGATCAAAACTCAGAAAAAGAACTCAACAAAATGGAGATAAGCAATCTATCAGATGCAGAGTTCAAAATATTGGTTATAAGGATGCTCAAGGAACTTGGTAATGACCTCAGCAACATAAAAAAGATCCAGTCAGAAGTGAAGGATAAACTAATTGAAATAAAGAACAATTTACAGGGAAATAACAGCAGAGTGGATGAAGCTGAGAATCAAATCAATGATTTGGAACAGAAGGAAGCAAAGAACAACCAATCAGAACAACAAGAAGAAAAAAAGAATAAAAAAATTAGGATAGTATAAGCAGCCTCAGGACAACTTCAAGTACTCCAATATTCACATCATAGGGGTGCTAGAAAGAGACGAGAAAGAGAAAGAAATTGGAAATCTATTTGAAAAAATAATGAAATAACACTTCTCTAATTTAATGAAGGAAATAAACACGCAAGTCCAGGAAGCACAGAGAGTCCCAAACAAGATGGAAGCAGAAGCCCACTCCAAACCATACCACAATTAAAATGTCAAAAGTTAAAAATAAAAAGAGCATCTTAAAAGCAGCAAGAGAAAAGAAGTTAGTTACCTATAGGGAAGCTCCTATAAGACTGTCAGCTGATTTCTCAAAGAAACTTTGCAGGCTGGAAGGGATTAGCAGGAAATATTCAAAGTCACGACTATATTCAAAGCAGGGACTATAGCCAAGATTGCTCTACCCAGCAAAGCTGTCATTTAGAATCAAAGGGCAGATAAAGAGCTTCCCAGACAAGAAAGAACTAAAGGAGTTCATCATCACCAAACCAGTGTTATATGAAATGTTAAAGTGACTTAACAACACTGAATAATCAAATGGTAATAAATACATATTTAGCAACAATTGAATCTAAAATCTAAAATATGAACCAAGCAAACAAGAAGAACAGAGACAAAATCGTGGATTAGGAGAATGTTCTGATGGTTGCCAGGTGTAAGGAGGGTGTGGGTGAATGGGTGAAGAGGTGAGAGCATTAAGAAGTACAAACTGGCAGTTACAGAATAGCCATGGAGATATAAAGTACATTATAGGAAATGGAGTAGCCAAAGAACTTATACACATGACTCATGGACATGAACAATGGTGTGGGGATTGCCTGAAGGAGTTGGGGGTGCTGGGTGGAGGGGGCAAAGGAAGAAAAACTGGGACAACTGTAATAGCATAGTCAATAAAATATAATTTAAATAAAATGAAATAAAATAGAATACAGCAGTATTTATCACTCTGGGACCCAAGGACTCTTAGAGGATCCACAGGCATCTGTTTAAGGGTTATGAATCATATAGAACTTTGAATTTTTGGCATATTACTGTTAATGATATATTTTTAGATTCTTTTTTTTCATTCATTGATTTTTACAGAGAGAGGAAGCGGGGAGGGGAGAGAGAGAGAGACATTGATTTGTTGTTTAACTTTTATTTATGCATTCATTGGTTGATCCCCCCCTCCATTGGTTGATTCTCGTATGTACTGTGACTAGAAACTGAACCCACAAACTCCATGTTTTGATGAATGATACTCTAACCAACTGAGCTATCCAGCCATGGCCTTAGATTTTTTTTTTTACAGTTTTAACAACAGAACTATATTAGTTTTCTATTTCTGCTGTTACAAATTATCACAAAGTTAATGGGTTAACACAACACAAATTTTATCATCTAACAGCTCTTAAGGTCAGAAGTCTGAGACTAGCCTCATTGGGCTAAAATTGAGGTGTCAGCCAGTCTGGGCTTCTTCTGAGAGCTTAATGGGGGAAATCCTTTTTCTTACCTTTTCATCTTCTAAAGGTCACCCACGTTCTTTGGCTTGTTGCCTTCCTTTCTTGTGTTCAGGGCCAGTGATGTAGCCTCTTTCTGACCCAGCTTTCCTTATCACATCTCTTTCTTTGACCACAGCCTGGAAAGAAAGCTGCTCCAAGTATAACAATCAGATGCTAGGCTAGGCCCAGCTAGATAATCTCCCTGTTTTAAGGTCTTTAGACGTAATCCCATTAACAAGGTCTGTTTGGTCCAGTAAGGAAACGTATTTAGAGGTTTGAGCAATTAGGATGTAGATATCTTGGGGAAGGGGCCTAACACAAAAACATTTTTTTCATTTATAATTGGCAACTGAAAAAGTTTATTAAAATAATATTTTATCTCCATAAATCAGCATTTTCAAATTGGAATAGGTGAACACACAATCCTGAATACATATAATATTTTAAAGATATTCCTTAGTTTGAGAAACCCAGACATTTAGCTTTTTCCATCTGCACCTGCTATCTAATCAGAGAATGGATTCCTGTGCAGACCAGTTAACATCGTTCAGATTTACCACCAAAGACTCCACCTGATGGAGATGCTATCATATGAATACATGCTTTAAATTCAAGAGGGTCTGTGTTAAGGAGTATAGACAGTATTATACAAAATCTATTGCCATTCCTGGAAATAAAAAACCTCAATAATAATTTTCTACTATTGTATATCCATGTCATCATCACCAGGTAGACAGAAGAGTCCACTAGACACGTCTTCCAGAATAACGTAGGAGAAGACTCTTACTAAGGGATTGTGAGACTGGAGGAGGAATGTACACTGCTTGTTCTTGTCCTTCTACTACATTATGATTCAAAAGAAACAGCACACCTTTGATCGATCAACATTAGAACTGTTAGCCAAGTTGCAAGTGGAAGATGTGAAAAGAGGACAAGAAGCAATGGGATGGCATTAGAGATAAATAGGAAAAGGTGATTTTAGAAAATAGTAGTTCTTAACTGGAGGCCCATCAGTGACTTTTAGGGACCTCAGAACCCCTAATATCCTCCGAGTATTTGTGAATTTTTCTTAAGAAAAAGATCCTACCATTCATAGGATTCTCAAAGAGATATGACAACTCCACAAAGACAAAAAACCACTTCTTCCATGAAAGAAAAAAAAACGAGGTAATTTTGAGAGAGATGAAAACTAACTAGTCAAATGGAAAACTTGGATGAATGCTGGAAGGAGGAGAGAGCAGTAGGTATTTATACATTCATATGAATAAATATTTATTAAATGATGGTTTCAGAAATGAATATGAGAAAAAATGGACAGCTCACAGACCTTTTTAAATCACAAGCTGCATTTTTCTCTCCCTCCTACCACACTGCACAGCCCAGCACAGGCCCGCTCCTCCTATCAATGTGGCATTTGGCCTTTGTCTTTGGTTCTTGACACCAAAGGTGTCAAGATAGTGGCCTCAAATATAAAGTTACTGCATTTATAAAGCTCTGGGAACTGATGTCTTAAAGACACATTTATACATACACACACAAATACGCAAATACATAGCTTTTTGTAAAAGGATCTATTGCTATGCAAAAATAAATAGATGAATAAATGAATGAATGAATGAATGAATGAATAAATAATACAACATGGGGCTTACAGTTCCCTGTCTCTTTTCTATCAAATTAACCCAAAATAGAAAAACAAAGATAATACCACTCTGAAATATACTCTTTATAGCATATTTGTAATGGTGCAGTTTACCATGACCCTCAAAAACAATAAAATGTCTTACCAGTAAAATGCAGTGAGACTCTGCCCCAGAAATAGAAGGGCTGTGGGACCACTCTTCTGGAAATATTTACTCACATTTACCTATATTTACTGTGTTAAATGCCAAATTCCACATCTGAATCAATATACTCTGATCTCTCATTGTGTCTTTTTAATCACTTTCTCTCACATAAATAGTTTGAGTTTCCAAATCTCTACCATTCCATTATAAATAGGGCTCAGTCACAAACATTTTGTTAAAACACTCCATGTTACTTCTTGGATTCCAATTACCCAACAGAAGGTGCATTGAATTTGCCTGAGAAACAAAGACAATGTCTGTTTGTAAAAATTTATGCATTCCTTCCTCCCCTCAGAGTGTTTTTGACATCTAAGAAAGTCAAACCCTAGGGGAAAATATAAACAAGCTGGTTGGAATATACACACAATTACATATCCTATTTGTAAAAAATACTCCACCATCTTGCCAAACAGTGCAAAAAAGAAACATTTATCCCCATGTAACTCACAAATATTTTTTTTTCTTCATCGCCACCAAAGTTTAAATGGCTTAAATGATGAATACATCATTTGGCTGAAACATGCCATGATTGCAAGTGTTAAAATTCCAAGTGTAAAACAGTGACCTTGCATCCTACTTTTCTTTATATGTGAGGCAGTAAATCCTGGAGAATCAATAAGACTCACAAAATATAACGCCAAAATCCTATGAAAAACAGAGCAAGAGAATATATTTAACCAATCCTATCTGGTGGTTGGAAAAATGCATTTAATACTAGAAAACGAGAGACTTCATTGTATATGAATATATGCATATATACATACATAAACATGCATATTTTGCATGCATTAATATGCATATATTGATACATAAACATCTCACATGGAATCTTGCAACTATAAACACCACATAGATTAAATAAAATTGATTACATAATGTGGCCAGAAGAAAGATTTCAGGATTTAGGATCGAATAGATGTGGGTTAGAGTTCTGTATTTGCTACTCATTAGCTGTTTGATTTGGAACAAAAGATATTACCTCTCTGATGCTCTGTTTCTTTTCTCAATATAAATGAGAGAAATTACTTTCTTTGAGATTGTTGAGAAGACTGGCTTCTACGTGACACATGGCAAGCACTGAAGAAATGAAAGCCGTTAGCAGCAATCATGTAATTATTCAATTCACTCACCAGACACGGGGTTCCTACTCTCTTTCCTGCACTGTGCCTTCACGGGATTCTAGGCATACATTGATCTTAGTGCTTTAGGTACACATTTCAACTCACATAATTTTTTCTTCTATTGCTCAATTTACATGTTGAACTCTCACTCTGCCTATTGGTCAATACTTACACACAGGCAAATTAGCGTCCTTCCTCCATCTTTTCTCTGGGGTTATGCCATGATTTAGAAGGTAATATAAAGGAAAGGCATAAGCTCACCACCTAATGAAGGGAAAAAATAAATGATTTATTTTAAAATAATGTGATGAATACTATTACAGTTGGTTGATGATATTTTAAAATATGAACACCATCTCTGCTTTAGAGTCCCTTGCTGTCACTCCACTTTAGTAATATGGGTTCATTGCTAAAAAAAACTATTACGGCAAAAAGCAGAGTAAATTTTTCTGACTTTCAAAAGTCTAGGCTTGAAGGAATTCAGGACATAGAGAGGACAGCATGGGATAGACTTCCACACACCTCCTTCCACCCTCCACTCATTTCATTGACAACTGAATGACATTTTCTCAGAGTGAGAAGGAAGAACAGTCAGAACAAACAGAGGACAAATTACATGTAGCTAGACCTGCAAGAAGGCATTTGTCATGAGGAAGAGGGGATGACAAGACCTTTAAATAAAATTGGGAGCTCCAATAATGGAGGACTTTGTTCCTCAGTTCGTAAAGGGCCCCTGAGAAGAATTCAGACCTCAGAGAAGAAATACCAGCAATAGAAGCAAAATAGAGGCACACTCATAGATGGAGAGCAGAGTGACAACTATGGCAGGGAAGGAGGGCAGGTTAGGAGCTGGAGGGATTAATCAAAAAGGAGAAAGGACTCATGATCATGGACAACACTGTGGTGAATGCAGAGGGAAGGGAGTATAAGGGGGTAGACGGTAATGAAAAAAATATGATAAAAAAGGGGGCAGGGCCTCAGATAGCTTCACTGAGTTAACAGAATGGCTTCATGTTTCTGAAAGTGATCAAGAAAGAGGCAGGCCTTGGAGCCCTAAACTTTTCCATTGCCCCACACAGCTTGGGAACATATATTTTTGTATACTTAGGAAGGACACAAAATCAGGGAATCTTGCTAAATCATTTTGAGAATGAAGGTGACGTTAGAGCTACCTGCCTGGGGTGACAACCAAAGGAACAGTGAAGACAATGGGTTCAAGTGGAGGCCAGCAAGAATCCATGATGTTGAATGATACATTCCCTAACCCAACTGCTTTTGTTCTCTATGCGCCATGTAAGTCACATGTGTTTAAACATAACCCCAGAGAAGAGATGGGAAAAGTACCCTGCTTCCCCTGAACTTAAGTATCCAACAAGAGGTACTACAAGGGTTAAAAATGTAAATTAAGTTGATCAATGTAAAAAAATTATGTGAGCTGAACTTGCACTAAGATCAAGGTAGGTGGGGCTTCGGCCAAGATGGAGGCATAGGTGGACACACTGTGCCTCCTCTCACAACCAAAATTAAGGACAACAAATATTTAGAAATAAGGAAACAACCAGAACTGATAGAAAATCGAACTGTACAGAAGTTCAACAACCATTCATCCAGACTGGTAAGAGGGGCAGAGTCGCGGCAGGAAAAAGTGGAGGTGAGGACTCGGGAATGTAGACAGCAGTGGCCGGCAGTTCCCAAGTGTGCAGGCAGCTGGCAGACCCCAGGTGCACAGGCGGCGGCTGGTGGACCCCAGGCATGGGGTGGCAACTCTGCAGACCCAGTGAGGCCGCGCAAGGCAGCTGGCTGACCAGGTGGTCATACATTCGAGCACGCAGATAACCCAGGTGAAGCAGAAGCGGTGGAGGGGACTGGAATCCAGGAGAGAGCGGAGCAGGTGCCATTGTTCCCTCTCAGACTCTGCCCCCACATACAGCATCACAATCCAGCGACTGGGCTGCCCCGCACTGGGGAACACCTAAGGCTCCACCCCTCACTACCTAACAGCCTCGACCAGACCAAAACCAAAACAAACAAACAAAAAAACACCAAAACAGCTCAAACTGGAGAACAAATGAAAGCTCCAGAGCCCATTCCTCTAAGCTGTGAAGAGATAGCCAACCTATCAGGTGCACAGTTCAAAGCCCTGGTGATCGAGATACTCACAGAATTGGTTGATTTTGCTCACAAATTAGATGAAAAAATGCAGGATACAATACGTGAAATGAAGGAAGACACATGAACCAATGGAGATGGGAGGAAAACTGGGACTCAAATCAATGGAGTGGACCAGAAGGAAGGAAGAAACAACCAAAAAGAAAACAAGGAAGAAACAAGAATTCAGAAAAATGAGGAGAGGCTTAGGAACCTCCGAGACATCGTTCAAAGTCCCAACATCCAAATTATAGGGGTTCCAGAAGGGGAAGAAGAAGAGCAACAAGTGGAAAACTTATTTGAACAAATAATAAAGGAGAACTTCCCCAGTCTGGCAAAGGAAATAGACTACCAGGAAGTCCAGGAAGCTCAGAGAGTTCCAAAGAAGTTGGACCCAAGGAGGAACACACCAAGGCACATTATCATTACATTACCCAAGATTCAAATGAAGGAGAGAATTCTAGAAGCAGCAAGAGATAAGGGGACAGTCACCTACAAAGGAGTTGCCATCAGACTGTCAGCTGATTTCTCCAAAGAGACCTTCCAGGCAAGACGGGGCTGGAAAGAAGTATTCCAAGTCATGAAAGTCAAGGGCCTACATCCAAGATTGCTCTATCCAGTAAAGCTTTCATTTAGAATGGAAGGGAAGATAAGTGCTTCTCAGATAAGGTCAAGTTCAAGGAGTTCATCATCACCAAGCCCTTATTATATGAAATGTTAAAGGGACTTATCTAAGAAAAAGAAGATAAAAATATGACAGTGAAAAGACAACAAACTCACAGCTATTAACAACCACACCTAAAACAAAAGCAAACAGCTGGAACAGGAACAGAACCACAGAAATGGAGATCACGTGGAGGGTTAGCAACAGGGGAGTGGGAGGAGGAGAGAGGGGGAAAAGGTACAGAGAATAAGTAGCATAGACAGTGGGTAGAAAATAGGGGGAGGGCAAGAATAGTGTGGGAAATGTAGAAGCTAAAGAACTTATGACACATGGACATGAACTGAAGGGGGGAATGTGGATAGGAGAGGGTGTGCAGGGTGGAGGAGAATGATGGGGGAGAAATGGGACAACTGTATAGCATAATCAATATAATATATTGAAAAAAAAAAGATCAAGGTAGGCCCAGGACCCCATGATTCCAAAGAAAGAGGCTAGAGGAATCAGAATGGAGTAGCTTAGCCTTAAGACTGAGGATGAAAAGGAGTTCCATCTTGGATCAGGAGTGCTCTGCACAGAGGGAAAATCTGTGCAGTGGTACAAAAGTAGGAGTGGTGACTGGGGGTAACAAGTGATTTGGTATGGCTGGTCTTGGGGTACAGGCTGAGGAGTGGTAGGAGGCCCAGGTGAAAAGGAAAAACTGGGTCAGACCATGAAGACTGCTACCAAGAATGCTCTAGCACTTTAAAAGGAACATTCTGGCAATTATATATAAAGTTACTTGGGGCAGGGAGAAGTGAAAGGCCTAAAATTAGAGACCACAAGTTCAGACTACCTCAGACTGAAAGTGAAAATAAAATTGATTAAAAGAGAAAGCAAAGAGTAGAGCTAACGAAGGCACCCAGTGCACCTATTCCTAGGAGGAATAAATATGAGAGGACAGAAATAGGCTTAAATGATATTAAGTTCACTAATTGAAATCCTAGTAGGGGTTTAGTTTAGGTTTTGCTTTTCAAAGAAAAATAAAGCCCCGGAATCAGAAATCTTATTACAAATTCTTCTAAAAATGATATCACATTCCAGAAATGGAAGAACCCAGTCACCAGGATGTCCTCTCATCTCAACTTTAGGGGTTTAGGGGAAGAAAGCCCCCAGCACCTTCCTTGAAGTGATCAGAGCTGGGACTGAAGCTTGCACCTGCAGCTGTGTGGTGCAGCAAAGTGGCAGCAGGCTTATCGACACCTGTGTTCATGGATAGAGAGCACTCAGTTCTCTCTGGCATGATGAGGTCTGAGTCTGAGCTTCAGGAGATTGGTCTTGGGTAATGATCCCTTACCTCTCACCCAAATTCTGCTTCTCCACTTTGTCCATCCTGATGGAGACTCTTATTTTTGGCAGAGCATTTGGCTATGCAGGTTAGAGACTGCATTTTTCAGAGTTCCTTGTGGGAGAGTATAGCCCTGAGATTACATTTTGGACCATGTGTTATAAGCAAAAGTGCCACGCGGCAGCTTCTAGGAAGCTGCCTCACGAGAAGAATGTGCTCATGTTCTTTGTTCTTTCTCTCACCCTCTGGCCTACTTCTGAAAAACAAAAACAATTATCTTGGACAATAAGGTCAAGGCTATGTGGGGTGAAGAAACAAAATAAAAAGAGAGTGTGGGCCTCTGATATCATGAAACATTATGCCAGCCTGGGGCCCACCATCAGTCAAGACTTTTACATGAATTAGAAAGATACATCTATCTTGTTTGGTTTTCTTCTGTCACTCACAACCAGGTAATTCGTATAGGCAACTCTGTCCAGAGCCAAATGTACACTGGCCAGTTTTTTGCCTTGAGCCCAAAGATTCAAGCTAAGTGCTCCTGGGTGGGAGATTGCTCCCTATAATGGAGTTGAACCCATCCAGCTCTCATAACCGTGAGGTATTTGCATCATAGAAAAAATTTCCTTAGTCTGATCCCATACTCATCTAACAACTTTATTATAATTTGACTTTCTGTAGAGTATGTCTGTAAGGAGAGC
This sequence comes from Glossophaga mutica, assembly GCA_039655065.1. Classification (NCBI taxonomy): domain Eukaryota; kingdom Metazoa; phylum Chordata; class Mammalia; order Chiroptera; family Phyllostomidae; genus Glossophaga; species Glossophaga mutica. The sequence goes on from CM077304.1 coordinate 86,772,655, forward strand.
ATGTGCTGACACAAATAGGAGAGGCCCCAGTACCCTTGACAGTTATAGTTCCCATTGCATATTCAGTAGACTGATGATCTGGTTTTGACTGTAGTCTCCAGGAGCCCATTCAAGACACGACAAGCCTCCCATTGGACTGCCCAAATCAGATTTCTGTGGATGCGTGGGCTAGTTTCTACATGGAGTAAACTCACCAAGGTTATGGCAACCTACAAAGTGCCTTTGGATAGTCACCCTAACTCTCCTGCCACCTCTCCAAATTTGCCTCATGCGTCCTTTTCTGAACTTTAACAGTCGCAATCATAGTGGGACACAATTGCCTGAACAGGATAAGAGTGTGGTGTACAGTCTGTTATGCTAGCTCTCATTAACCAAGAACATATGCTACCCTAAGAACATGGGGGAAAACATGTATTCATGCCCTATAATGGATTTTTATATATTTTTTATTTTTGGAATATTTTGAGATAAAATTATAATGGATCAACTCCACACAACTATGATTAAAATACTATTCTGGAGTCATGCTCTTCTTGAATTTGATTACTGGTTACACCACTTAGCAGCTGCTTGATATTGGGCAAGTAACTCAGTTTCTCTAAACCTTAGTTTCCTCACCTGTGAAAAAGGAGATAATGGTTTTGTCTCATTAGGTTTTCATCAGGATGAAATTAGTCTCATATATATATATATATATATATATATATATATATATATATATACACACACACGACTTATTTTCACACATATATATACATATGTGAAAATAATACCTGGTATATACTAAGTGCTATTATCTATTATTCTTTTGAGGATTGAAATAATCTATTCAAAATACTTAGTGTTCTGTCTGGCACAATCATTGCATATTGGCCATTGCCATAATTATTAGCCAAAGTCACTCAATATACCCTTCTCCTAGTCCAGCCAACAAGTGTAGCAGTAGTAGCAGCAGGGAAGTGGACTCTCACTGCTACTGCAGCTGCCCTGGTAAACACAGTTTCAGCTGCTATTAAGCTGCCCTCCTAGATAAGATAGGCCCTGGTACTGCCCGGCTCTGATAAAGGAGAGGAACTCTTTCCTATGAAGCCCTTAAGGAAACCCAGAGTGAGTTTCCCTCTCCACTTCCCTTCCTTGTTCTTATTGAAGGAACAAACACACGTATAGAGCAGACCCAGGGCAGCTTGTATGCTAAGTGAATGGCTCTGCGTAGGCAGATACTGCACAGCCCTGATAGAGAGGCATTGGCACCATAGTTTCCTCCCTCTCTCTTCTATGGGGATGAATGTTAGTCTTCCCATGATGACGATGCCCTTTATAATGTCAAAGAACTTCCACCTGAAGACACCTCAAAAAGCCAAACAACTTGCATTTTTTACAGACTTTATTTTTAGAGCAATTTTAGGGTTACAGCAAAATGGAGCACAAAATAAAGAGACTTCCCATATACCCACTTCCACCACATAGACAGGCACAACCCCTTCATTACCGACACCCCTAATAGAGTGGTGCATTTGTCCAGTCCATGAACCTACACTGACATGTCATTATCACTCACAGCCCATAGTTTACAGCAGGGTTCGCTCTTGGTGGCATGCATTCTATGGGTGCGAACAAATGCAGAATGACATGTATCAACCATTCTAGTGTCATACAGAATACTTCCACTGCCCCTAAAATCTTAGGTGCCCTGTCCAGTCATCTCTTGGTGCCCCCAATTCCTGATCTTTTTACTGTGCTCATGGTTTTGGCTTTTCCAGAATGTCATATAGTTGGAATCATACGGTATGTAGTGTTTGCAGTGCAACTCTTTTCATTCAGTACTATGCACTTAAGGTTCATCCATGTCTTTTTACAGCTTGATAGCTCATTTCTTTTTAGTGTTGAATAATATTTTATTGTCTGGACATAGTGCAGTTTACTTATCCATTCACCTACTGAAGAACATCTTGGTTATTTCCAAGTTTTGGTAATTATGAATAAGTCTTTTATAAACATTTGTGTTCAGGCTTTAATTTGTGCTCAGGACATAAATTTTCAGTTAATTTAGGTAAATACCAAGAAGTGCAATTGCTGTATCATATGGTAAGAATATGTTTAGTTTTTCAAGAAACTTTCTAACTATTTCCAAAGTTGTTGAGCCACTTTGTATTACCACCAGCAATGAACGAGAGTTCCTATCACTTCATATCCTCATCAGTATTTGATGTTGTCAGTGTTCCAGACTTTGGCAGTTATAATAGGTATGTAGTGATATCTCATTGTTGTTTGGACTTGCAGTTCCCTAATGACATGTGATGTTGAGCATCCTTTCATATTTTTATTTAACATCTGTATATCATCTTTGATACAGTATCTGCTCTGCTTTTTTGCCTATTTTTAATCAGGTTTTTTTATCTTATTAATGTTGAGTTTTAAGAGTTCTTTGCATATTTTAAATAACAGTTCTTTACCAGATTTGTCATTTGCAAATATTTTTCCCAGTCTGTGACTCTTCTTCTCATTCTCATGATAAGACTTACAATTTAATATCTATTGTAAATACCTTCCTTTCCTTGTAGAAAGTCTATTACTATTGTTTTCTTTGTTGGCCATGAAAAGAACAAAAAAAAGTGGCACAGTGACCACAGTAAAAGAAACAACACACATTGCAGAACACTCACCTCAGGAAGTGCAGAGTAGTTGTCACTGATCAGGCATGTACAGTATAGTTTGCTGCATCAGTTCTTACTGGATGAGAGCATATGATAACACTCAGAGTATGGGAACAACATGTGATCACAGTGTACTGTAATAAATGATTACATATAATTTATTTTAGGAATATATTTCAGAAACAAATATCATCTTTATGAGTCAAATACAATAAGGAGAATATTTTGAACTGGTGAGAAGGGTGTTTCAGGGACCTCATTGCCTCCCAAGATATTGCCTTTCCAACTTGAAACAAAGGTTGAGTAGAAGAAAGCAAATGGTCTTCATGGGGCCCTTAAGACCTCTTGAGATTGGATAGGGATTTATCTTGATTTGTTAAAGGAAGCTAAGAGTGCATAAATTCCTGAACCTGTCATAGAAGAAGGAGGATATGCTGGGCTTGATGTGGTCTTTGCGTACTATGCTGAAGGGCATGGAAATTTCCAAGAGAATATTCACAGAGACAGGTCTTGGGTTACCTAAGTGCATTGTCCCTGACACATAGAAATTGCACATAAAGGTATTTCAGGTGTTGCCCAAGTCATGCAAGAAGCTTGCAAATATATACCTCTCTCTCTTACATGCATTAGACACACACATTCACAAATTTAACATAAACTTTAATGTAAAATGCTGAGCTCTGATATTAAATGTAACCAACACACCACTTATGGATGTCCATTGATGTTGGAAGTATCAGTTGTTAGAGTCTAATGCTCAAGATGCTGCATCTGGGAGGGGCCACATCATTTGGCCATTAGGAAGAGCTGTACAGTCCTGAAAGTCCAGGATATGAATACCAGGTCTTCTATCTTTAGCAGATCCTATGCTCACATTATCATAAAGTCACAGAGGCCAACACAAAAGAGGTGGTGCAAAGACCCTCTGCTCTGTCTCAAATATAGAAAGCTGTGTTAAATATCCCCCTTCAGGTGGACTTTCAAGTGAGTTCCCCAACTCCAAGCTGGAAATTGGTCCAGCAAAGGAGCCTGACACACACACTTTCTTTGTCCTTTTCTTCCTATAGCTCATCAAGCAGAGGAAATAATAAATTAATGTACAAAGGCATCTGGGATTGATCACACAAATTTTTAAGAAACTTTCATTTTAGGTCTATATTCAAGAATTCATGCTAGCCCTTATTCCAAATATCAACAAGCATAATAAAGGCTAAAGATAGTTTTACTTCTTTTTAATAGATTATATTTATAATATTAGAATATAATACTCCATGACTAAGTGTATTTTTAAAGTCTTGAATTTAAAATAAATTTAAGACAATTTTAAATAAATTTAAGACTTTAAAAAACATACTTAATCATAGAGTATAAATTAGAATGTGACCTTACCGTTCATGAATTTAACTTCTTCATTAGATTCAATAGAGGTAAAGTGATTTTTTTGCCCAGCAAGTTTGTGATAGATAAAGCTCTATCAAAGATCTTTAAGCTAAAAGACATGGTATAATGGAGTCACTACTTTTGCTATTCAAAATCCATTTACCCTTTTCTTGGTTCCCCAATTTTCCTTAGGGGAATGCTGCCCCCCCTAAAAAGAAAACATATACTTTCTCAGTCGATGTCATCCAGTAGAACAAGTGACACAAGCATAAAGCAATCGGCACATATTTTTTCTGATTACAATAATTGGTTCAGAAATAGTCAATGACCCAATCAGAGCAAAAGAGACAAAATAAGATTTTTCTGCTAATGCTGAGACAGAGACCTTTATTCTTCCCAATGAGTTGAAGTACAAGAATGTAAGAACCAGAGGCACAGTAGCTATCCTACAGCCACAAAAGGCCAATCTATACAAGAATGAAATCATTGCATAAAGGAGAACAGAAATATGTTTTCCTAATTCCTTTATCAGACCATGGCTGAAGGCAGCCTATTCCCTGAGTTTTCAAATACATTTAGCCAATAGCTTCCTATTTTAACTTAGTTTTAAAAGTCACGATTGAACTTCATATTCCTCTGCCCAGAACACCCTTCCCCCAGATAACCACATTTAGCTCTATCCCTTCCTTCTAATTTTTACTTAAGTGTCACCTTCTCAGTATGGATGGACCGGGACAACATTATGTGAAATAAGCCAGTCAGAGAAAAACGAATACCATATGATTTCACTCATATGTGGAATCTAATGAACAAACTGAACTATCAAGGAAAATGGAGAGACTCATAGATGGAGAAATGACAGCTAGTGGAGAGGGAGGTTAGGAGGTAGAGGGATTGAACAAAAAGGAGAAAGGACTCATAAAGATGGATAACAGTATGGTGATTGCTGCAGGAAGGCAGATAAAGGGGACTAAATGGCAGTGGAAAAAACACAATAAAAATAAATTAAATAAATGAACAAATAAATAAACAAATAAATGTCACCTTCTCAATGAAACATTTCTTGATGGCCATATTTAAAATTGCGACCCTCACCTCCAACATCTTTAATCACAGGACCAGCTTGATGGTCCTATCCTTTTTTGACAAGATACTGAATTTTCAGAGATAACACGCTGCAGCATCAAGTCCTGCAGCCGAAACACGTGCAGAGGAGAGAATTCTGACCTCCAGCTGCATTCAGAAGCAAAGTTTCACCCCTCCCCCACAGAATCAAAGGACTGGGACTTAAGGGACCTTGAGCACCAGAACTCTTTCAAAAGCAAAGTATCCCCCGCTGTCCAGGAAGATCCTGTGTTGACTCTACTAACATAAATAGCCAAGCTCCTAAGTCCTCCAATTAAAACTTGCCCCACCAGCATTTCTACCTACCTGTTGCCCCTGTACCCTAGAAATCCTACCCTGAACCTGGATTGGGAAGTTCAGGCTTTTGAGCATTAGCTTCCCATTCTCCTGGGTAGTGCCACTCATAGTAAAATAGTCAATCTTTCTCCACTGCAATTCTTAGTGCTTGGTGTTTACCTCTGTTAGTGCTGGATGGACAAACCCTCTCTGTTCTGTAATGAATTTTTTATCCTTCTTACCATTTTCCCCTCTGTAGCACTTATCTGCATCTAATACTTCACAGATTTCATTTACTTCCTTCACTGTTTGTCTTTTCACTACAGTGTCAGCTCAGTGAGAGCACAGATCTTTGTGAGTTTACTGCCACTGTCCCTGGTTCTGGAGGCACCCTTGGCATAGAGTAAACATTAAATAAACATTGGTTAAATTAATTGATTAACTTGCCATATCTAACACATTGTCCATAAATTATTTTTTATTTTGAGCATTTATCTGGTAGACATAATGAGGACAGGGACAACCACAGTGGTAAATATGAACAAGTTACCAAAGTCTCAGAACCTGACAATGATCTCATTGTCTTTCTGATTTACAGACTCAATTCCCCATGAACAGGCTATCTGAAATCCCAAAGACCTAAGGTTTTTCTTCTAGAGCACTGAAATTTGACTTCTTCTTCTAGTCCATATATTTTAGGACTGTCCTCTCTTTATAAAAAATAAAAATTAAGAAACACACTAAGTGCTATGTTAGCAAAACTGAGCAATTTGCATCTCTGAGCACCTGCAGAGATCAGAGTATCCTTCCAGACTCTCAGAAGAATATCTCTTAGGAATTTTCTCGGAATTGTCAAGAGCAAAAAAGATAAATGAGAATTTCTGTTATTAAAACCTGTACCCTCCCCGACCTTACTAATGGCTAAGAAGAAAAAATACCCAGAATGCAGCCCTGCAAGATGCCATTAATCTACCTCCACCAAAGCCCCAGGACCATGTGTAACCTGTCCCTACCCATGTTCTTTCCTGTCACTTCAAATTAACACACAGGCTTCAGAAATTCCCTAAAACCTCTGCCACCATCCAAAACCATGTGTGCTATATCACTTTTTGAACATTTTTAATGGTTTTTTCAAATATGCCATCTACTAGTCCAAATGAAAATGGCAAAACCAGGTTAAAGAACAACTCATTTTGTTTGAGTGTAATTAAGAGCAATAAACCTGCAGCCTCGGTAACACTCACACACTAACTTCCTCTGTGAGAGTGGATTTAAATAGACAAAGGCCAAATTTTTCCATGAGGTTTAAGTCCTCAGCTAAGGTGCAATTGACAGGATAAACACAGACTAGTTAATCATTACTTCCTGATTATTATTATCCACTAGAATTTATTAACAAGATAACAAGTTAGGTGTGCAAAAGAAAACCAAATAAAACTGTAAGAAGATATCATTAACCCATAGCAATAGGGTAGGATATGGGTTCTTACCTGTGGGTGTGAATTCCCACTGTGGGTGTGGATTCCCAGTAAACGCATCATATATTCCATACCAGTCTCTTTAATTAGACTGGATAATATTAAGATATAATCAGAGGACACTGATTCATATGGGCTTCTGATGCAAACTCTGGTGTCATTAGAAGGATGATAAAATACTCTAAACATTTCAAATTTAACCGATATTTCAACTTTCACCAACCTTTATTACTCTGGGGGTGGAACAAACTTTCAAATACCTTCAAGGTTTTTCTGGATGGTCTAATAATCAAATGGACATGAGAAAATAACCACGTTTAACATATACATATGTGTAGGAGCCGTGCATACATGAGAGAGTCAGAGGCCCATCATGCAGGAGAGGTTCCGAGATAAAAAGGGAGACTGAGTCATGTAAGTCCTGAGCTGGGGAAGAGATAATGCACATTTGGGGATTCAAAGGGTTACTGCAGGATAAGAAGAAAAGCAGATGTTGCCCACACTGGTGTAGCTCAGTTGGTTGGGCATCATCCCACAAGCTGAAAAGTCACCAGTTCAATTCCCAGTCACGGCACATGCCTTGGTTGTTCACCAGGTCCCCAGTAGGGCATATGAGAGGCAACGTATTGATATTTCTCTCACACATCAATGTTTCTTTCCCTCTCTTTTTCCCTCCCTTCCTGTCTCTCTAAAAATAACTAAATAAAATCTTTTTAAAAAAGAAAGAAAGAAAAGCAGATGTTTAGTAAATACAAGTTTGTCCTGCCCCATAAATAGGTCAAAAGAGGTTATCTCTGATAATCTCCCACTATGAGAAATGCCCCTAATTCAAGTTTTTTTAGGTAGTCAAGGGGCTAGGCAAATGTTTCTGTTGAGCTTATGGCTAACTTTGCCTTTAGCTCAAAACAGTTTGCCTACCACAGAGGCACATCTCAGGGTGACTCATTCTAGATCCCCATAGTACTGATAAACAAAGCCTTGTGTCAGTGTTCATTCTTAAACACAAACTTGAATGTTCTCCTGGCTTCCTAGGATGTACTTCTGGTGTGGATAAGACAGATAACTACTCTCTAGGTGCTATCACCTATCAGAGAGGGAGTCAGAGTGTTGGGATTAGAGGAAAGAGAGAGATTCAAAATGAGGGGTCTTGGGCAGTTTCTGAGCAGAGATGGGGTAAGAATCATGGCCAAGACTTTTATAGATATTGGTACATTTGTTCACTAAGCATTTAGTTTGTGCTCCTGGGCTGGGTAGATCTCTTCACTCACAGAGTTTAAAGTGAAGGAACAGTCCTTAATCAAATAATCACACAAATATAATTATAAACTGTACACTTTTAAGTACTGGAGCTGTTACTGAACCACAATTAGGGTCCTGCTACCCACCACCACCCTCCAGGCATAGTTCCAAAGGCAAAGTTTTAGTGATAAAGGAAAGGAGTCTTTATTCAAATTCTTCACAATTTTGGAATAACAGCTTTCACCTAAGCCTATTAATTTAGACTAAACTCTTTAACACCTGAGTTCTCCTATCATTTCCCCCCTGTTAGTTTTTAGTTATCTTCTATAGGGTTAGTTTACAAACTGAAACAACATAAGATGCAAAAGCTATGCAATTTTGGAAGAATGGCAGGCTTCTGCCTCACAGCTCATTCCCTCTAAGACACCCAAAGAAGAATAACCATGCCACCCTCCACCAGGCCAGCGTGATCCTAAGCTGAGCACGGAGTTCCTTCCCATCCAAAATACTGTCTGTTGGGAAATGTAGGCAGCTTCAGCAAAATCACCCAGGCATCCTGGAGAAAAAAATCTCAAGAGCCAGGGAGAGCCAAGCCAGCCCAAGAGACCTTCTTTTATTCCAAATCTTCTTACCCATAATTCCATGTACTCCAGAGGCATTCAGCTTCTCAGCCAATCTGGGCCTAGGCTATTTACCATTACCTTGGGCAACTTCCTCCTACAGCCCCTACCTACTCCTCCCCAGTGACCTGATCAGCTCTCTCTGGATCAGAGCTATGACCGTGTTTAATCTGACTAGTATAAGAGTGGGAAACAGTGAAGGCTCTCTGGGAAGGGGTTTTGGAAGTCCTCTTGCAAAGTGATTTTGGAGTGAGATCTGGAGAATGAGTGACAGTTATACAACCAAGTGCAGCTGGCAGACAAGCTGGGAGGGTACTTCTGGCAAAGACTGTAGTGGGAGAGAGCAGTCGATCGAAAAGAACCTGTGTGGTTGAAGCACAGAGAGATGAAACAAAAATCAGCAACAGAGATTCCAAGGTTTGCCCAAAAAGTGACAGTACACCACCCTGGCTAGGGAAAAATGTGCATGGCAGGATACAGATTAAGCTGAAAATAATGATTGGGGCCCTTCACTTTCTGGAAGAATGTGCAAAGTGTTAGGATGGTCAGCGACGCAGGCTGTGAAAGAATTTGCAAAGAGAAGCAAGTGTAGAGAGTAAAGATTTTATTCACTCTCCAAGAAAGGAGAGGGGCATGGTGTGGACAGTTGAGGTTTTGCACAGAACACCAGCATTGGGTGCAGGTGGGAGGGTCAGGGGGAAGGCTTTGAGCTTTTGTTGGATTATAATTGGATTAAAAAGGTTAGGGGGGTTGCTGTTGTGTGACCCCTGGGTTTTTGGATGGTTTTGCATTAGCTGCAGTTCGCTCCAATGTTATCTTTTGCCTGTGGCTATGAGGAAGAGGGGCAGTTAGTCACATTCTGCTCTTGCTTTCCAGTAATTTCCAGTCTTGAGGACATAAACTCAGAAGAGTAAAAGGGCAGTCATGTTCAACAAGGTCATAGACCTGCTTTGCAAATGATGCCACGATAGCAAATGGTGCCTGCTTCATCCTTTCACAAAGCCGGTTGAGGGTTTGAACCGTGTTCTGTAGGCAACAAGAAATTGTTACAGGCACAGAGTGATGGGTTACCTCTTTAAGGATGATTGTTCAAAAAGTAGTATTAAAATGGATTTTGGTGAACTGAAGGAAAGGATAATAATTAGGGGGAAATTGTAAATACCCAAGTGAGAGGGAGCAAGATCTTAAACTAAGGCAGTGGAGCTGAAAGAACTGAATGGGCACAGCAACACTATAAAGTAGAATCAACAAATCTCATGGCTAATTGCATGCGGATATGAAGGGGGTGGAGGAGAGAAACAGAAGAGAAGTAGCTCAAAGCAACCAAAAAGCGTTCAGCCTAAACATTATGAGGAGGATACCAGCATCAGAGTTTGGGAATAAGAAGAGTCTGAAGCTTTGTGGGTGTCAGATTAGTTTCAGATACACTATACAAGTAGGTGATGCTGATAACCTAGCATTATTCAAAGGCTGTGTGTGGAGATAAAGGTACACAGGTCAGTCAATCAACAGTGTTTACTGGGTGCCTACTGTGTCCCAGGTGTTATTTTATACACTGAAGGTAGAATTAGAAAGTAGACTTAATTTCTATCTCCATGGAATATAACTTGTATATAACAGGTAGTTTAAAACACACACACACACAAAACATAGGAAACCAAAGGTTACATGATTAATCCCAAAATAAACTATAAACAAGTGATATATAAATGAGACAATAGTTTAAAGAATTGTCCATTATCTGATATCAAATTTGCGAAGAATAACCTTGTGAATGTTGAGGCTTTTCTTTTAGGAGGGATATTAAAATGCAAATTCAAGTCACCAACTATTGTCAAAGCAGAGGTAGACTCTAAAAGCCCCTTGTGAATTTCATCCAAGCACGTACAGGAGGACACAGCAAAGGACAGGATAAATAATAGATTGTTACTCCCCAGAAAGGAGAACAAAAAGACATTGGGAAATCCCACTAGCAAGGACACTTAAACGTTTTGGCCTTTCATCAACACTCAACTATGTATTGAATTTCAGGAAAAAAACAAACCTTTGACATTTTTACTCCCAAGAAGATGCCAAAATTATCTCACATTGGAGCAGCAGGGGTGCTGGGGCTCTCAGGCCTTAACATTTTTGGAAATAAATAAATAATGGATAAAGCACAATATACCAACTAAAATTATGTTCAAAAGAAATGAAGAACAAAACATCATTAAGAGCTCAAAATAATCAAAAATATGAAACTACAAATAAAACAAATTTAATTTATTTATGTCAGATATACACATGGATATATAACTATATAAAGATTAGATGACTGACAGATAGATGATAGATGTAGATATAGATTTATATAAAATTAAGCCAAAATATTTAAAAATTTTTAAGCAATGGGTTAAAGCTAAATGTTACATTATACAGCCTCTCAGTAAGTTATTAAATCTCTGGCTTATTTAACTAACTGACACTCAAGTTTCTTGGAAGAATAAATGTGAGAAAAAAATTTAAAAATTCTAATGGCGCAGAGAGGGCTTACTCAACTAGTAACTACTTTAAATCTACAACAATTAAAAACAGTGTATATTAGGCAAAAAGAGCAATGAAATAAAAGAGTCTAATCATAGACCCAAGTATGTGAATCCAGCAAATGAAAAAGTTTCATTGCAAACCAGTTGTAAATATGTACCAATGACTACATAAATGGTGTCAGAATGAAAAGCAACTTATTTAGAAAAGTAAGGTATGCTCTCTATTTAGAAAAGAATCACCTTAGCTCCATTGATTTAGCCCAAAGAACCATCTGCTCTGGTGTCATTTATACAAGTAAGTTTTTGAAAATTGGTTACAAACAATTTTTTCAGCCTTTATCTGTTTGACCCAAAAATCTGAAGCCATAAAGGAAGTTTGACTCTCTTTACTCACCCTAGATGAAGCACAATGCCAGCATTTTTCAAATGCTACATGGAGGGTGATCCAGGGCCCTACGAGTCACAGTTCCTTGCTGTAGGAGGAAGTAGGAATACGGACTGATTAATAACAGATGTAGGTGGGGACAAGACACCATCAAGGTCTGTGGGAAATGTGTGTGGAGTTAGGGCTTTAAATTATGTTCAAACATTTTTATCATCACAAATGTAATACATTCGCACAATTAAACATTTAAAATAATCCAAGTTTAGCATAAAGGAAAAGTACCTATTACTTCTAAATGTACTTTCAGAGATAACTACTGTTGACAATCCAGTGACTATCATTACAGGTCTTTTTTTCAGCTTGTTCATCTTTTTACTTACTGTCCTAGATGCTGGACATAGACATGAGAAATCCAGGTTTTGGGGGGGTGGGGTTTTTTTTTAATGCAAATGCAATACACCCTCAGATATTCTCTATCTCTCACACGCATATAATTTTTAATGAAATCATAATATACAGAGTTGATTTATCTAGTTTTGTGGATTTAAATATTATCTGCACATACTTCAAGAAAAGATGAAAGGAAGGAATTGAGATACTCATTGGTAAGTAAAGATTACTACTATACTGGTACTTTTAGGAACTTTAAAAAAAAAACTTCTTTTCCTCTTCGATGTAAAAGAAGTACATGTTCCCCTAAGGAAACACAGGAAATCACAAAGAAAGGAAGAGTCACCCATATTTCACTGCACAGAGCCAACCACTGAAACGTCTGACGAAGAACGATTCCATGTTTAATAGACCCAGAACAGCTGTGGCCAACCACTTTCGAAAGCCAGAGTTCAATAACAAGGTCCTAGCAACATAAGATAAAGTGGAGTAGGTAGGAAGTTATAGACCACACACCCAATACCCTCTGACAAACAGGATGAGGAGGAAACAAAAACATAGTCAGTGGGTTAGAAAAGAAAAAAAAAGGAAGAAGGGAAGGGAAGGGAAGGGAGAAAGAAGGAAAGAAGGAAAGAAAGAAAGGCCCTTCGAATTCACAAAGGCAGAACGCTGAGCAGAAACACAAGACACCAGTTGTGAGACAGGCAGGTTCATTTCTGTTGGCTCAGATATGCTTACAACCTTGAGGTGCAAGCCTGAGCAACACTGTGAATGGGCAGAGGGAAGCTGAGAGTGAACACTCCACAATAATGAACTGTGACATCAGATTTTTCCTTCCCCAACATTTCCTTCAAGTAGATTCCCACTCAAGCTGGACAGATACCAGTGGGGCATTTCAAACCTGATATGTGCATTTAAAGGCCAGCACAGGAGTTGACCATTGGAGAGACACAGTACAGAAAGGAGGTTTTCACAAGAACTTTAAACACTGCTTCCATTTTAAGCTAGAAATGAAGAAAAGTGTTTCAAATGGTAGCACAACATTTTCAGACGAAGGTGATGAAGATACTGGAATTATGGAGAATTTTTCACTCTCAGACTTTAGAAATGGTCAGAAATGTGCACCCACTCTGTGATTCTGCAAAAGCTTAAGGCGGGGATCAAACTTTCTCTGTAAAGGGCCAGATAGTGAATGCTTTAGGCTTTGCAGGCTAACCTAAGAGTCTCTGAAGCCACTGCTCTAATGCACAGCTGGGCCTTCGCTCCAGCTGTAGACAATACATAAACAAATGAATGTGGCAGTGTGCCAATAAAACTTTACCTTTGGACGTGAACATTTGAATTTTATAGAATTATGTGTCACAAAATATTCTTATTTTGATTTTTTCAATCACTTTAAAACATAAAAACTCTTCTTAGAGTTGTAGGCTGCACAAAAGCTGGACTGAATCTGGCCCTTGTGTTGGCAAGTAGTTTCCTGACCTTCAGTCTCAAAGCAGAGTTGTTGTTTCAAGTTTATACTTTTTTTTTTTTTAAGGTTTCCATTTGTTCATATCTGCTCTTATCTTTTTTAAAAAATATTTTATTTATTTATTTTTAGGGAGGGAGGGAGAAAGAGAGAGAGAGAAACATCAATGTGTGGTTGCCTCTCACACGCCCCCTACTGGGGACCTGGCCGGTAACCCAGGCCTGTGCCCTCACTGGGAATCGAACCTGAGACCCTTTGGTTTGCAAGCCCATACTCAGTCCACTGAGCTACATCAGCCTGGGCTACATTCTAACTACATAGATAAGAACAAGCTGGAGAATTCAGAGGCTTTTTTTTTTTTAAAGATTTTATTTACTTATTTTTAGAGAGAGGGGAAAGGAGGGACAAAGAGAGGGAGAGAAACATCAATGTGTGGTTGCCTCTCACATGCCCCATACTGGGGTCCTGGCCTGCAACCCAGGCATGCGCCCTGACTGGGAATAGAACCGGTGACCCTTTAGTTAGCAAGCCAGCGCTCAGCTCACTGAGTCACACCAGCCAGGGCCAGAGGAATTTTATAACTACCACTCGCTAACAGATTACATGATTGGAGCTCCCAGAAGCATTTTAAATAGAGAGGATTTCTGCTTAGGTGAGGGGGAGTCCAGGTAGTCGAAGAAGTGTTGGTGGCCAACGAGCAATTCAGCTGGGATTGGAGTAAGATTGTAGGGGCTGAAAGTGCAGGAGCACAGGGAGACTTCCCAAAGGGGATGGTACCCAGGGTGTATCTCCTGGAGTTGGCCTGTAGCATCAAGGGAGAGAGGGATGAGAGAATGCTTCCCTATCCAATTATGCACGCTCTATTTTCCCAGTGAATCAGGCCAGTAAAAAGATTAGTAGCAGCAAAGTCGAATTTAATTCATAGGACTTTTTTTTTTTTTTTTTTTTTTTTTTTTTGCATAAAGATGAGGCCCTACTTTGTACACAAACAAAAACGAACAGTTCTCAGGTCTACATGGGTAAGCTATCTTTGTTTACCTGTGTGCACAGGCCCATATGCAAATTCCAGCAGCTGGTAAAAAATAAGCCTGAGCTTGGCCTTGCTGGATTTATTTCTCATTTGCTGCCGGCACAGACCCCTTCTGTTGAAGAGAGAAACATACCAGCTCCTCCACAGCCTCTTGCCCAGGAGTCCCGGGCCTGCCTGGCAACTAGCTTCTTTGCTCCCTCTCCAGCGTGGGCCTGCCATTACCTTGCCATTGAATAGTCTGGTAGAAGAGTTCAGTTCAGGGTTTGCACTTTCCCAGCCATTAGCCAGCTGCCAACGCATTTCATTATCTTAGAAGTGTTTTGTACATCAAAGAGAGCCCCAAACAGTGTGATCAAGTGGAAGTAACAGCTCCTGGTCAACATTATAACTTGCAGCATTTTTTTTTTCATGGATATAATGCCATCTGGCACCCAGGAACAGCAAAGGCCAGTGATGGAAAAACCCTGCCACCCTGTTTTGCTTATTGGTGTAACAGTTAATCCTGATAAAGGCCAAAGCCTCAGAGCAACTGCCCTACTGTTATCTTGCATATCTATTTTCTTACAAGGGACAAGCTGCTCAGAACCTGCAGAAGGGAAAGTTAGCATGAGATTGCCTGAGGGGAAAAATATCCAGGAGAGATATTTGTCTTTTTGTTTCTTTAAATTACTTAGCAAACACATACATACACACAAAGGAAAAGGACAAGGATTTAAAGAGTTCCACCTTTCAAGCTTCTAGACTTTCTGGGAAAACTAAGTAGCTTGGCTTTGAAATCCCTGAATGAGGCTCTAATAATATCATCTCCTGCATCAACTTGCTCTTGATAATTTAGGAAAAAAAAAATCTCCCTGGCCTTCAATTAGTGATTATAGACCACCAACTCTCCCCCAAATCGGACAATTTGAAACTGATTCTTAGTAACAAATCTCTCACTGAGTCTTTCGTTGCTCTCTTACAATTAAAGAGGAAAAAAAAAAAAACTTTCCTGAAATGACAGCTAATAGAAAGGTTCTGAAAAAACTCATCTGTTCTACACTCAAAATCCTGCTTTCTGGGTAGCTGATTTTCAATTGGCAAATTAGGAAAGAAAATACCATGAGTATCTTATTGTTTTTATTTTGACATCAATCTTTGAAACCCTGAAGACCAAAACATAAAATGAACAGTCTCCTTCTCTGCTGAAATGAGAACAAATGATTGGGTTTATGTTATTCTTTTTCCAGTCTCAAATGTGGTTTCCTCAATGCACCGCAACTGTTTATAAACTCCCTAATGATTTTTCCACTCATTACACAAACTCCTCCCCCTTCCTATCTTCCACTAACACCACCCCACCCCCTTCCATCTCTGCAGGAGGGAAAGCCTGAAATTTTGAGTACAAATTTTGAAATTTCCTTCTCTGGGTTAGGTTCACATCAAGGGATGGTTTTGCAATTGCCACATAAGCAATTATGTAAGCTTTTCAAAAGCATGGAAAATCTCTGGGGCAATCAATTGTCACCTATACACAATTGTTAGAATCTAGATGATTTTAAAAACAAGTAGATCTTACCTAATAACCAACCTGTGGTTGCAAAATCCGAGTTGATCTTTCTTCTTCCAGTGCTTTCCTCTTCATTGTCATAAACTGTGATGGAGTTATCGTACACGTGAGGGACTAGATTGTTATTTTGGGCTGGCATGGACACTGAGCTCAGAGAAGGGAAGCCCTCAGCAGCAGCATTAAGAACAAACTTCTCTGACTTTCAATATCTTCAACACAAGTATATCCTCACTTCTTTTCTTCCTCTAACAATCATTGGAGAGAGCCAGAAAGAAAAGGAAGTAAAATTGTGGGCAAACTGAGGAGAAAAAAAGGGTACATGGTAGGTTTCCAAAACATGGTGGTCAGATATCAAAATTTGAATTATTCATTTATAATATATGCTCCATACTTTACATTTTATAAAGTACTATGAATCACTTGCTATAGAAACAAAGGTGTGCTAGAATAAACTTTCAAGATTATCTGTTGTAGGTGACAAAACATTAAATCAACTGTTCTAAGTTAATGACAGAGCTTAAATAGAATTCAGGACTTCTAATCTGTTGCTTTTGCCACAGCACACATGCATTTATTCATTCATGCATTCAACAGCATTGGTTGACTGCCTACCATATACCAGATACTGTAGTGAATACTGAGATAAACAAGAAGAGATTCCTATGCTGGAGAAACTCATAATCTGATAGTGGAGACAGGCATATAAAGCAAGAATTGTAATGGAGGAACAGATGCTAAGATAGAGTGGGCAGCTTAATGGTGGTAAAAAGAAAAAATAGGTCAGGATAACAGAAAAGTCTTCACTATTCCAACCTTACCCTCATGTTAAAATAGTGATCTGTTATTGTGTTTAAAAAGTCAAGTAAGTCTTTGTTCTTAAATTATCCTAGAAAGATAATCAATTACTTGTGGCATGTCTTAAATTCCACTTTAAGTAAAGCATAATCTGCCTTGTGCTTCCTCTGGTTATTCCAGATTTGTCGGTGCATAATTTCAAAGCACTGGAGATCTGTGGTTTCCCATTCAGATTGTTTGAAAATCAGTGATGTTCACTACAGGACTGGGCCAACAAGCTAAGCAGCTGAAATTTGGAAAGCAGTGGGCAAAAAGAGACTAGTTCAGATGAGAAAATTACATGTAATTTATTTCCTCTAATTTTGTGAAAATCTTAAACTCACAGTTGCAAGGGATTAAAAAGAACTTTAAGCAAATACCTAGTTCTGCAAGGGTTTTTAAAATTGTTCTGAATCTAAGTTCAAGATTTAAATTTCTAAACTTACTATTCTATAACAGTTTTCCTGTGGAATTAATTCCAATCTCAAGGGGATGTCCATGGACATTTTCCTGACAGTACTTTCAGAGTCTCAGATGTTCATTCTATTTTTCTCACAAACAAGTAAATATGCCTGAATGGGAAGTTGGTGAATATCTTGAGATGGAACTTGATTTTGTGCAAAAATGGTGAGTGGGAGGGGAATGATATAATATTACAGTGCTTACTTTGATTCTCACTTGATAGGCAGATACAGAAGACAAATTCTCAGCTTGCTTGAATCCCAGTGTATCTTCTATAATCTCTAACTCAGAACTTACTCGTCTCAACCAAGGCAAAATCACCAAGTCAGAATAATATGCTTATATGATAGGATTGTCTTTATTTTTCTCTCTAAATCAGTTTTTAAAAGAAAAAACAAAATTCAAACTGTGATCAGTTAGGAAAAATTATTTCCTAAAGATCTTCCCCTCCCCTGGTTCCCTCCCCTCTCTCCCTCTCTGCATCTCTTTGTTTCCCTCTGTCTCTATCCCATATCATAAAACTAGAGAAGACATGGGCATTCAAGAAAAATGAAAGACGGATGCGGCTAAGTGTATACATTGTAAATCGAAATTAATTTTAGACTGTAACTAAGAATAATAAGCTTTGTTTTGAGCAAACGCAGCCCGGGAGACACAGATTCAGTTAGCAACATAAATTGTGTTCTGCCAACACAAAGCGGAGGCTGCATTTTATAGTGAAAATTCCTGCCTAAATTCCCAATTAGGTCCATTTTGTGTAAATAACATATCCAAATTCACACACTTCTGATTGGTCTAAACTGCACAGTCCTGGTTGGTCAGCATTATGCATCCTGATTGGTTGTAATGGACCAGTTCTGATTGGATAGGGCAGGCCTTAGTCCATTGGTGGAAAGATAAACTGGGAACTCCCTTGTAACAGTTGACTCAGATAGTAAAAATGAGTAGGGCATAGCTCAGAAGCCAAGAGTTCAATCTGAGGCTCTTCCTGGCATGAAAAGTATGTGAGGAGCAACTGCTAGACTCCTATTATTCATAAAATTTGGTGGCTCAATTGCTTTACCTAGGTGGAGACCATGGGGAGTCCATTGCAGCAGATAAATTCTTTCGTGGGGTTTTCATCAAATGAATCTTTTTTCTTGGGGTCCACAACATAAAGAAAAATCACATAACCTATTATTACCATTGGTATAGTGTTACTGGTCTATAAAAATATTTTCTGAGATACCTTATTATTAGTATCTGCCTCAAAGAGGTGTGGTGAGAATTAAATATGCTAATGGGTTAAAAGGTTCTATAATGGTTCCTGAAACATAAATGTTAGAGAGTATTATTGTTCATGTTATTATTTTTATCACCGTTATTATAGCAGAGCTTGCATAACCACACACTGAACAAACAGTTGAACAAGTACCAATTGACATTTAGTTGGTCACAAATATAACTTTGTTTAAAAAAGAATGATTCTATTTCTAAACCTTAAATTCCTATCAATATTTGACTTCTTAGGTAGCACTCATACTCAATTTCTTCCATAAACTGAAAAGTACAACAAACAATACCTTAAGTATGACATTATTTGAAGGTTTGCTGTAAAAGACTTGTCTTTAAAATACTTGTGAAAAATTCTGAACTTCATGGAAAAGCCATCACAGCCCAGTGTAGGCCTACTTCTTCAGCCTTCACAAATGCCACTTCCCATTCTGTCCAACTGATGCACCGACACAATGGGCAATTAGCCATTCCCCGAGCATGCCTTGTCCTTTCGCACTCGGAGGCCATTCCGCCTCGGTGTACATGCTGTTCTTTATGCCTAGAAGATCCTTTCCTGCCTCTCCTTCCAAATCCATTGTAAAGCCTTTCAGTTCTTACCCAGCCAGAAAGTATGGTAATCCCCTCTTATCCTCAGTTTTGCTTTCCATAGTTTCAGTTACCGGCAGTCAATTGCAGTCCAAAAATATTAAACGGAAAATTCCAGAAGTAAACAATTCATGAGTTTTAAATTATGCCTCATTCTCTGATAGCGTGATGAAATCTCATGTGGCCCCACTCAGTACAACCTGTAACATGAATCGTCCCTTAGTCTGGAGTCTCCATGCTGGATATACTCTCCACGCCCTGCCCCCACCACAGCCCCATTAGTCACTGAGCAGCCCTCCTGGTTATCAGATTAACTGCCAAGATATTCCAGTGCTTGTATCCAAGTAAGCTTTATTTTATTCAACAATGGCCCCGAAGTGCAAGAGTAGTGGTGCTGGCAATTTGGATTTTTCGAAAAAGGTAACTATATGTACAGGAAAAATATGTAATATAACAGTGTTTGGTGCTATTCCCGGTTGCAGGCATTCACTGAGGGGTCTTGGAACTTATCCGCTGAGGAGAAGGGTAGGGGCTACTCTATCCCTTATCTCTGCTTGCAAGGCATATGCTTCATTCATCCTACTGCTGAACTACATCCTTTGTCCTTTTAGCCGTATCTCACTGCCTGGAAAAACCCTTATTTATGGAAATACGTTATTTGCAGGCCTGTGAACTCCTTCAGGGCTTCAGCCTGTGTCTTACTGGACAACATTCCCAGTGTCAAGCAGAAGGCCCGCACACACAAAGGAGCCCTACATTGTTTGCCAGATTGCAGCAACTACATTTCAAGCGGAAAAGACCAAGACGCACGACATATTACTAATTTCCTGGTTCAGAATTGAAGACAGAGCAAGACCAGAAAAAAAGAAATGCTGTTCATTTGGTGTCTTTAGACTTACTGAATTAGCATTTAATTTAGATAACAAAACAATTTCCCATGTAAAAGTCAATTATAATAACAGTAAAAGAACAGCCATTTGTTTAGCTTACTAGGCTTCAGTCTCTATTCTCAGACTTCACTACTACTAATTCATGTAATTCTCAGAACGAGCCTATTAGTTATGTTCTCCGATGATTCCCATTTTACAGATTTAAAAAACAGGTACAGAGAGGTTAAGAGTCTTTGCCTATAGTCATACAGCTAGGAAGAACTGGATGCAGAATGTAACAGCAGAATTTGAACACAGGCAATTTCCGCAGTGCCAGATTCCCTAACCACCTATTTGAGGTGGGTTAAGGAAAGTTTAACACTTATATCAGACAATAAATAGTTATTCCAATAATCAAAAAGCTGTTAATGGGGTTGGTAATGACAAATTTTAAATTCTTATTTTTCACAACTATTAACTATAAACATACCAACTTTTATTGATTATAAAAAATCAATTTTATTGCTTTGGTCAAAAGTCATAACCAAATCTATGACATATAATAGGCACTGAAAGTACTTTTCAGGCTTTCCCTAAACTTGGCCCCATTAGTCCGAACCTATATTATCTCCCACTAGTTTTGCAAATTTCCCATGCTCCATATTCACCAGCCCATCACACCCTTCTGCCCACTGCCCTCAGTAAGGAGGCAGGCTACTTCAAAAAGATCTACCATTTTCCTGGTCTCCCTGTCCTCCTATCCCTTACGAATTTTTCTTCTCCATTTTTCATAAGCCTATTTTTAATAATATAGTGATTATAGCTTTCTTTTTGTTAGTTTTTACATTATATAAATTTTCTATCTTTTTACTGTCAATCTCTCCTGTACATTTTAGGTATTTCTCTTATATATAATGTATAGATGGTTCCTGTTTTCTATTTTAAAATTTGTTCTGATAATATTGATCTTTTAATTATAATATTTAGTCTATTTGCATTTAATGTGATTATTGATATGATCAAGTTTAGGTCCACCATTTTGCTATTTGCTTTTTATTTATACTACTCGTTCTGTATTCTTTTTCTTTCATTTCTTTTAATTATTTTTATAATTTCATTTTTCCTGCTACTAACTTGGTTGCTATACATTCTCCATTCTCTTATTATTATTTGCTGCCCTAGAGATCACAACATGCATTGATGACTTACTATTGTCTAAGATAAATGAGTATAACCTATTCTCAGACAATGCAAAGAACTTAGAACCCTTTAACTGCTCTTATCTTCTTCTCATGTTAGGTATACTATAGTTAGCCCTAAAGACTATATTATTACAGTTTAATATCAACATTACATAATTATTCTATTTGAAGCTCTTAAATCTGTCCTGTGTCTTTGGGTTTCCATTTAGAAGAATTTTGTTCTGTGGTCATACAACTAGAAAGTATCTCTTTTTTTAAGAGTCTGTTGGCGCAAAACTTCCCTCTGTTTATTGGAGAATACCCTTATTTCATGCTCATTTCTTGAAAAATGTTTTCTTCAGCTTAAAGAAACTCTTTTGTAGTTGTTTTCCCAGCATTTTTAATGTATCATTCCACTGTCTTCGGGCTTCCCCCCGTTTTTTTTATCCTGTAGGAAAGTCAGCAGTAACTTTCCTTGTTGCTGTTTTGATGGTAAGCTTTTTGTTTTTTTCCTCTAGCTGGCTACATGATGCTTTCTCTGTCCCTGTGCCTTGGTGTAGTTTTCTGTGAATTTATCCAGTTTGCACTCAGAGATTTTTTTTTTAAGTATCATTCATTGTGTCTTCAAATACCATTTTTCACTTTTTTTCTCATCTTCTTTTGGGACTCTGATAATATACAGGTTTAGAGCTTCTCACTGGTTCCCCTATGTCTCTTACCCCATTATGTGTGTGTGTGTGTGTGTGTGTGTTAACCTTTTAATCTTTTTGTGCTTCATTCTGTGCTCATATATGTATATTTTTATATTTATCTTCCAGTTTACTTGTTCTGTCTTCAATATATCTAGCCTCATGTTAGATCTGTCCCCTGGATTCCTGATTTCAGTTATACTAATATTAAATATTAACTAAATATTTAATACACATATTAAAGAGAGAGAAGAAAGGAGGGAGAAAGAGAAGAAGAGAAACATCGACGTGTGAGAGGTACATCGATGGCTGCCTCTCACACACCCCCAACTGGGGACCTGGCCCACAACCGAGGCATGTGCCCTGACTGGGAATCAAACCAGCGACCTTTTGGTTTTCAGGCCAGCACTCAATCCACTGAGCCACACCAGCCAGGGTCTGATTTGTTCTAGAATATCCATTTTGTATTTTTATAGTACATTGTTGTCTGTTGAAACTGTCAATCTCATGTTTTATTATCTCAGCTATATTATTTAAACCTAATTTAAAATCCATGTGTGAAAACTCAATTTTTAAGATTTTTGATGAGTTCTTTATACTATGTATTGCTTCTTCTGATTTTCCACTGCACTGCTTTGATTCTTTATATGTCTGGTTATTTTTCATTCAGTGTCAGATATTGTATATGAAAAATGGTGAGATAATTTGAGACTACCTGTTACCTTCCTCAAAGAGGATTTAGTTTGCTTCTAACAGGTGGCTAGGAACATTAGCAATCCTGGATTATCCCAATTCAATGATAAAAAGATATGATTAGAAGCTAACTTTCAGTCCCTTCAGAGGAAGATCTATTTCAGGACTTTTGTTCATGGAGTGTGACCTCTTACTTTGGAATCTCAACCTAAAACTTATGAATCTATCAGTGCTTCTCTCTTTGGTAGCACTGAACTCCTTTCCCTTCCTTAGATGCAAGAGCCTTTCAAAAGCTCAACTCAGCTTCTCAGCTTCCCACCTAACCTTGAAAATTGGCAGATGCCACTCAGGAGAAAGAAGTCCGAAATGTAAAGCTCTGTTCTCTGAGTTTCCTTCTTTCTTTAACTTGTTGGCTCTCTGGTGGCTTCCGAAATGTAAAGCTCTGTTCTCTGGGTTTCCTTCTTTCTTTAACTTGTTGGCTCTCTGGTGGCTTCAAGGGTTCTTTTCTCTTGATTTTTGTCTAGATTTTGTAATATTTTCTAGAAGAAGGGAAATATTTGTTTACTAATATGTTTGTTTTCATATACATAAATTTAAAATACTTACATAGTCATATTTCTTGATTTTTCCCCCATTATCCATAGAAAGGCCTACTCCAATTTATAACTGGTATTAATTTTAGTATGAGCTCTGAGATAAGGATTTGGCTCTGTATTTTTCCCAAATAATTATTGCCTAACTATATATTGAATAATTCATATACCCTCTTGGATTTTATATACATACACACATACATATATTCCATTAATGTGCTAAGTCACCTTTATATTACTTTGGTATTTTTCTGTATTTTCTATTCCGTTTTACTGTTTTCTCTCTCTATTTTTGCACCAGTACCTCCTTGTTTCATTGTTTTTTAATTACTGACACTATATATTATATTTCTACATCTGGCTAGAAAAGGCTTCCTTCTTCCACACAGGCTCGTTATACCTGAAATATATATGTAATTTCCTGACTAGTCTAGCACAATTAATTTTATCAGACATGCTTTAAAATCTTTTGTCTCAAAAGGAAAACTTCCTTCCCCTAATAGACACCCAAAAGAGAAATCTCATCGTGACTTTGGTTAGGATTACATAAATTTTAGAGAGTATTTTAAGATGTATAAACATCTTTACAATATTGAGTTTCTCTGGCTAGAAACCTCAAATCTTTCAGTTAAAATAATATATTTTTATATAAATACTGCATGTTTATTAATAAGTGTATTCAATATATTGTATAATTTGATAAATAAAATATGTTCTTCAACTGCATTTTTAATTGGTTATTCCTTGTGATAGGAAAGTTACTGATATTTCCTAATGTTAATAATATAACAATAATCTTACTATTTCTAATTATTTCTGGTATGTTTTATCAGTTGATCCACTTAGCTTTTGAAGATGAAGAATTATACTGTTATCCAGTAGTGAGAATTGTGTTAATTTCTTTGTAATATTTATACTCCTTACACTGTTAGCTTGGGTGGGAATGAATCTCAAACTTCAGTATTAGGTCTGAGCCTTAATTCACTCAAACTAACCATTTATCATAATACCAGTCTCACCAAAGTGATTGGTTCAAGAATGAGTAACACAGGCTCAGTGGTCACTGTGACCAATGAGGCATGCCATGTCACTCAATCATAGTGTGCTGTTGTTGCTGTTGTTGTTGTTATTGTTTTTAGGATTTAGCCCATGATTAAAGAATTTTCAAGGTTCTCAGAAGAGGTGCTCTCTCTTTCCCTGAACTGTAAAGTATAAAGGCTTTGGACATCTGTGGCCATTTTGCTCTCACAAAAAAAAGCAATACAACACAGAAAAGGACACAGAATTGAAAGAACTGAGAGAAATCAAACAGCAACCCTGAAACAAGCCATGCTTGCAACTAAACCTATCCTCCAACCTTATAAGAGCAAATACATTCCCCTTTATTTTTTGAAACCAGTGCACATTATTTGCAACCCAAATTAATCTAACAGATATACCAGCCCAATGCTGTATTCAAGAAACACACCTAAAACAGAATAACAAAGAAGGTTTGTAAATACAAGCATGTGGGAAATTACACCAGCCAAATGTGCGCAAACAGAAAGCAGAAACAGCAGAATCAAAATCAGATAAGAAAATTCAAGATCAAGACCACCAAGCAATATTGGTGGGAAAGATGCATATTATGAGATTAGCGAGTACAATTAATGAACTCCTGTGCACCAAGAACTACAGCAGCAAAATCTATAAGGCAAAACTCTAATAAAGACAGATACAGCTACTATAAAAATCACAAGTCATAGTGGGGAATTTTGCATTAGAATTTAATGGATCAAATAAGTAAGAGTATGTGGAATATAAATAATACAAAAAAGACAATGTAAAAAATATTAATACTCTTACTCTCTTCTTCACAAGAAAAGAAATTGGAATATCACATGGAGTCATTAGACTGAGAATGAGAATGAGAATGAGCCCAGACCCAATCAATTTACTACAAGTTTAAACTTCAAAATAACAAATAAAAATTTAGGTAGTATTTCTCACCATCTCAACTCTCACTATACAATTAGGAGTTGACTATATTCAGATTTTTTAAAAATATATTTTATTGATTATGCTATTACAGTGCCTTCACTCCCTTCCACCCTGCACACCCCCTCCCACCCACATTCCCCCCACCTTTAGTTCGTGTCCATGTGTCATAAGTTCTTTAGCTTCTACATTTCCCACACTATTCTTGCCCTCCCCCTGTCTCTGTTCTACCCACCATCTATGCCACTTATTCTCTGTACCTTATCCCCCTCTCTCCTCCTCCCACTCCCCTGTTGCTAACCCTCTACGTGATCTCCATTTCTGTGGTTCTAGTTTCTGTTCTAGCTTAGTTGTTCTTGTTTTAGGTGTGGTTGTTAATAATTCTGAATTTTCTGTCATTTTACTATACATGTTTTCTATCTTCTTTTTCTTAGATAAGTTCCTTTAACATTTCATATAATAAGGGCTTGGTGATGATGACCTCCTTGAACTTGACCTTATCTGAGAAGCACTTTATTCTCCCTTCCATTCTAAACGACTTCGCTGGATAGAGCAATCTTGGATGTAGTCCTTGCCTTTCATGACTTGGAATACTTCTTTCCAGCCCCTTCTTGCCTGGAAGGTCTCTTTTGAGAAATCAGCTGACAGTCTGATGGCAACTCCTTTGTAGGTGACTGTGCCCTTATCCCTTGCTATTTCTAGAATTCTCTCCTTCATTTGAATCTTGGCTAATGTAATTATGATGTGACTTGGTGTGTTCCTCCTTGGGTCCAGCTTCTTTGGGACTCTCTGAGCTTCCTGGGCTTCCTGAAAGTCTATTTCCTTTGCCAGATTGGGGAAGTTCTCCTTTATTATTCGTTCAAATAAGTTTTCCACCCGTTGCTCTTCCTCTTCCCCTTCTGGCACCCCCACAATTCGGATGTTGGAACGTTTAATGATGTCCTGGAGGTTCCTAAGCCTCTGCTCATTTTTTTGAATTCTTGTTTTTTTATTCTTTTCTGATTGTTTGTTTCTTTCTTCCTTCTGGTCCACTCCATTGATTTGAGTCCCAGTTTCCTTCCCATCACTATTGGTCCCATGTATGTTTTCCTTTATTTCACTTAAGGTAGTCTTCATTTTTTCACCTAATTTGACCAAATTCAACCAATTCTGTGAGCATCCTGATTACCAGTGTTTTGAACTGTGCATCTGATAGGTTGGCTACCTCTTCATTGCTTAGGTGTATTTGTTCTGAAGCTTTGATCTGTTCTTCCATTTGGGCCTTCTTGCTGTGGCTGTTACATAGTGAGGGGTGGAGCCTTAGGTGTTTACCAGAGCAGGTCAATCCAGTCAATGGGTTGTGATGCTATATGTGGGGTAGGGGTCAGAGAGGGAACAATGGTGCTTGCTTCGCTCTCTGACAGATTTCAGTCACTTCTACCGCTTCCCCCAAGCAAACTGGACCCTTCTGGTGCTGATTACTGTGTGGGTGGGTTTGTGTACATTCTGGAACCGTGTGGGTCTCTCCAATGAACTCTCCTGTGATCCTGGGAGTTTCTTCCACTGCTGCCTCAACCCCCACAGGTGTTTCAATCAGTGTTTTGAGGCTTTATTTCCCCACACTGGGGCCCTGGGTTGCTTGGTTTCTCTTGCTCCCCAGTTTCACCTGGTTTATCTGTGGGTGAATGTGGGACTGCCCCATCCACCAGCCACCTTGTGCACCATGCCCCTCCACAATCCACCGCCTCGCTGGGTCTGCCAGCCTCTGCTTTGCCGCAAGCTCTCTCTGTCCTGGCTGCCCAACTCCACCCCTCTTACTGGTCTGAATGTGTCTTTTTTAACTCCTTGGGTGTCGGACTTCCATACAATTCAATTTTCTGTCAGTACTGTTGTTTTTTGTTTTTAAATTGTTGTTGTCCTTATTTAAGTTGGGCAAGGAGGCACAGTGTGTCTACCTACCTCCATCTTGGCTGGAAGTCTATATTCAGATTTTAACAGAGACTTTGGTTTCTGAACTCCCACTACTCACCATCCAAACCTTAAAAAACAAATATTATCAGATATTTTAGTATCTCTACCTGAACTTCTGCTTTTTGAACTCAGGCTGAAATAAATTTGAATGTTAAGGGAATATTTGTAATTTCTATTTTGTCTATATTTTTCAAATATTTTAGAAGGCCCCCAAATAATTGATAAGTACCAAGATGGTCTACTAAACTAGCACAAGGATATCTAAAGAACTAAAAAAAAATTAACTTATAAAAGGAAATGTTCTCAATAAAATATTAGCATATTAGATACATCTAGGTATTCAAAGAATAATATAGCAGCCCTCGCTGGTGTAGCTCAGTGGATTGAGCATGGGCTGCAAACCAAAGGGTCATCAGTTCAACTCCTAATCAGGGCACATGCCTGGGTTGTGGGCCAGGTCTCCAGTAGGCGGTGTGTGAGAGGCAACCACACTTTGATATTTCTCTCCCTCTCTCTTTCTCTTCCCCTCTCTCTACAAATAAATAAATAAAATCTTTAAAAAAAAGAATAATATAGCATGATCATGTACACACATTTCTTAAACTATAATTATTATAGTAACAATTCAAAGAAAATATATCTATAAGTACAAAAATATAAATATTTTATACAAATGTATAGCAAAAATTTCTAATAAAATCTCTGAATAAAATATGAATGCATTATCATCTTTCATTTATCCAAATAGTTTTATTCTTACTTTTGTTTCTTATTCTTATGTTTCTTTAAAAAATCTAACTAATGTAAAAATATACAATAAAAATTAAATTAAGAAAAAAGAAATCTAACAATATTAATGAACTTTTAATGATAACAGCAAAAATATTTTATCAATGATAAGACATTTAAGCCATTGCCATTAAAACCAGAATAAAATAAAGAATTGCTTTAACTACTATTATTTTTCAAAATTATTTTAGATGATCTGAATAATACAATAAGGCAAGGAAGGTATATGAATTGTGTGTGTATTTATATATATATTTAAAGCTAAAAATCTATTAAGACTAATAGGAAAATTTGGCAAGCATCAAAATACAAGAAAATTATAGACAAACTATTAATTTTCTTTACATTAATATTATGAAGTTAGAACTTGACATATATAATTATCCTACATACAGTAACTATGCAGGGTATAAATTGTCTAGAAATATATTTAACAAGAAAAATAACATGCAAAAAATATTAAAAATAAGATGTAAATGAATATAAAAATATAATTTTCCTAGATAGAAAATCTTAATATTATTAAAATGTTAATCTTTCCAAATAACAACATAAATTTAATACAACCACAATTAGAACTTCAAAAAATGTTTTTTATTCATAAGATTTTATTTATTTATTTTTGGAGAGAGGTGACATTGGTTTCCTCTCACACACTCCCAACTAAGGAACCTGTTCTGCATCTCAGGCATGTGACTGGGAATGAATGGCAACCTTTTGATTGGTAGTCTTGCACTCAGTCCACTGAGCCACACCAGCCAGGGCTCAAAAAGTTTTTTAAACCTTGTTGTATACATTAAATATTTTATTTAAAAAAATTAAGACATATTAGAAGAAAATCTCCTGAGTAAGGGCATTCCTGAATATGAATTGTAAAAATGCTCACTAAAATGTCTAATTACAATGCTGTACACTTAAAACTAATATAATATTGTGTATGTCAACTTTAACTAAAAAATAATTTTTAAAAATGCCCACTAAGCATTATAAATAATTGAATAGACCTCACACTTCCATCAATATGGTGCAAGAAGGCCTATTCTCCCACATTCTCACCAACACAAAATGCAGAGCTGTAAATAGTAATACAATGAACAGCCCACTAAGTTACCTAAAAAAGCCCAGAACATAACCAACACAGTTGAAGTTAACTCTGTATACATTGTAGATTCCATTCCCCAATCCCTTGAGGGAGCCACTCTCTTGAATTAGGCATTTATTGTTCTCATTCATTGCTTTATATTTTCATATTATACATACAGAAATGTTTATATGTTTTTAAGTTCTACGTAAATAATAAAAATCTGCATGCATCTGTCTGTCACTGCTTTGTTTTGTTTTGGAAAACAGTACATTTATAAGATGTTGACACCTTATTTACTGCAGCTCATTCTAGTTTTTTTCTTCCAGTACACAGTTCATCTGGGTGAGGTTTTCATATCTATGAGCTCCTAGTTAATTTCTTTCATTGCCTTGTATTTTTCCACTTCCTTCTGGGTGGTTTCTTCTCATGCCTATCTTTCATATCTCAGACTATTTTTCAATGTTGATTCTGTCTCCTCTCAGCTTCTCAAGCACTTTTCACTTCAAAACTGATCTTATTTTCCTCTCTAATTTCTTTCTTAAGCAGGCCAGTTCTCCTTTCACAATGACAGTAATTCCTTTGAGAGGACAGAGGAAATTTAGTCTATTGTTTTTATTTCCTGAAGTAATTATTATTCTGATGTGTTTTATGTGCTACCTTTCTTTTGTATGTCATGTTCCTTTTTCTTTTTTTCTTCTTTTTGTGATTGAAAGGAAGTCCACATTTCCTGCTTCTTATTCAACTTTTATTGGACACAATTTTATCTGGTCCTGATATTTGTCCAATAGCATTAGTGAATTACCATCACATCCCCTTGATGTTTACCTGGTCTCCTTGAATTGTCACTTGGGACTCAGGCTGGAGATCTGGACATTTGAGAGATGGTTATATGTTTTCAGATGGAAAACTGAGGTGCAGAGAGAGCATAGAGAAGGCAGACGTAGGTGGTGAGTAGCTAAAGGTATGGTTGTGTTGTCTACAGGCACTTTTCCAACAAGTGTCTTGATTCTCTCAGCCCAGTCAATCCCATTAAGAAATATCCCTCTTAAAAAAAAGAAAGAAAGAAATATGCCTCTTAAATTTTTGTCATTTACCCTTTCAAGATGAAGTTAACTTCATAGGAAACCAGGTCAGTGTGAGAGCTCTTGGCTCAAAGGCCTCCTGTTAGTGGTTAGCTCTTACTTATCTGTTTAGTCAACTTTTCTCAGTAGATATCTGATTCTCAGGAACTCCTCTCTATCCACTTCCCCTTATTTTCTTGCCTCTTTTTAAGAGCAGGGTAAATAATACTGACCCTGGTTAGAAGGGCTCTTCCCTCTTTCTCTGCAGTGTGGGAGTGTTCTGATAGTAGGGATTCGTCTCTCCAATCCTCATCTCCCTGTGAACTGTTTGATAGGTCTCAAAACCCCTGTAATCTATTTCCCAATAATTTTGCCATTTCAAATGGGGCTAGATCTACGTTCACACTGTTCACTATGTGTCTTTGTTGAAATTGTCATAGTTTAACTTCTTCTAAGCCTGTGGGAAAAGACAGTGGCTATTCCCTCATTGATGGAATACTGATATACACATGGAGTTTTAATGAGGAGTAAGGTAATTGTGTGCTCTAATGTGTAATTGAATCACTCAGAGGTCTTGTTAAAATTGCAGGGACAGGCCTGAGAATCTGTATTCTTAATAAGCTCCCAGATGATACCGATGCTGTTGGCTACAAACCACACTTTAATTAGAAAGGTTGTACATTAGTCAGGGTTCTCAGAAAAACAGAAACAATGGAATATATACCTACAAAGAGATTTGTTATAAGGAATTGGCTCCTGTGATTATGGAGGCTGAGAAGTCCCACGATTGGCTGTCTGCAAGCCACGGAAACAGGAAAGCCTGTAGTGTGGTTGGAAGGCCTGAGAGCCAGGGAGCCAAGAATAGGCAGAGTGATGTCTCAGCTCAGACCGTTAGCAGAACCAAGAATCCAACCTTCCTCAGCCTTTTTGTTCTAGTTCAGGTCCTCAAAGGATTGGATGATACCCATCCACATCGGAAAGAGCTATTTCCTTTACTCAGTCCATCTGTTCAAATGCTGATCTCTTCTAGAATCACCCTAATGGTCATACCCAGAAATAATGTTTAACCAGATATCTGGGCATCCCATGATCCATTCAAATGGGTTCATTTTCAACATATAAAATGAACAATCACAGGCTGTAATCATGCAGCATACAAAGCAAGAAAGTACTAAATGACTGGCTGAAAATTTTAAAATAATAACTAGTATTTATTAAAATGTGACTACATTCTAACCACAGTATGAAATACTCTGTGGATTATCTCATTTAATTCTCACGATGACCCTGCAAGGCTGGTGCTATATTATTTCCATATTATAGAGGAGGAAATTGAGAAACAGAGAGGTTGAGTAATTTGTTTGAGATTAAACATCTAGGAAGTGTCAGAATTGAGCAATCTGATTTCAGAGCCTCAATTTGAAACACCATCTCGTGGTGCAAACCTGGGGCCATTTGTTATTCTGCTATACTACAGAAAGCAAGGGTTGGACCATGCTTTTATAACAAGTAGGGTTTTGCTTAATGAAACTGGTGGGAAACTGGGGGAGATGGCCTGGGAGTTTCCTCTGACGTGTAATGCAGTTCTGGTGCTTCCCACAAGGTGCAAGTTGAGAGAGATGTGAGTATAGCTTTTACTGAGAAAGGAAAGTGATAAATACCAGTAAGAATAATAAGAGGAAAAATGAAGAGAATTAGTGAAAAAGAAAACACAGAACTTGGAACCCTTACCCTGCAATTGAGAGAATGGAGACTCCTGATAAAAATTTCCTTAGAAGGTCTCAGAAGAGTTGTGTGCATGTGACAAGTCCAAAGGATAAGGGGAACTCATATTTCATGGGCAAAGTACTACTTTAAGAGTCAGACACCAGTGAAGCTTTATAACCAAACCCCAACCACCACCACAGTTAGGGTTTCTTCTTTTACGTTCCAAAGGCCTTTGTGTATAACTCAAATGTAAAATGTACTCTCACTCATTCCTTTATTTACATTCCTCCCTCACTATACTGTGATATTTACTTACTTACTTATTTTTAGTACAGGCTCATAGACATATCATGAGGTCTAGATACACTGGAATTCTCTATTCACTGAACTTTGGCTTTACCGTCTTGACATCATTCCTTTTTTACTATTGGCATCCCTCAGCCCATCACAGTTCATTGCAATGTACTGTTCTTATGAAGCCTGCCCTTAATTAAGCACTTCCCTCTGCACCATTATCTTGACACAAAATATTCTGTCTTATTGGTACATTTTGTAAAGCTCTTTCCTGCATTAAATTATAGACTCCTGGTGGTTATGACTCTGTCTTCATGACCTTTGAATTCTCATTAGAGCTGAGCGGGATCCTGCACATCAGTAGATGCTTGAAGAATCAAGATATTGGATATATATTTAAAAAGAAAGGAAAGGAAAAGAGATTTAGTCAAAACATACCTGACTGGCTAAAATGGACTCAATAACATCTTAAAACAAAGTTTAAAAAACCCAAGAGACCTTTCAGATCCTTTCACATATAGTATCTTCCCAGATCCTAACTTCTTTTTCTACTGAACACATTACTGTTTCCTCCTTGTTCCTTGGAAAGTCATCATGCACTGTTTTTAGTACAGAAAAGGGACGGTAACAGGAACTAAATTTACCTTTGAACTAAGATCAAAATAAAAACAATCACTTAATGAAAACAAATTTAAGAAACAAAGGATTCAGAAATGCAGAAAGAGATTTAAGAAACAAAAACAGATTACATTTTATTTTGTTTCAGGGGACCATCAGATGTTGCCCGCTACAGTACCGTTCCTAGAGACTGAGTAAATGCAAAGCTTGTGACAGGGGATCACTGAGTTATTCTCAAGTGGATGCCACGAGCCATGAGAGCCCTGAGAGAAGGCTAAGAAACATGTGGTTACTTGCACTATTCCATTACAGGGTAAAGAGAGGGCTTTTGTGATTTCCTTCGTTACTCCTAAAGCCAGTCGTGTTTCAATTTTTTACAAGTTCTCTATTTCTGTCTTGTGACAACATGACTGGGGGGTGGGGGGTGAACTAAATAGAACCCAGAATACCATGACAATTAAAGAGAAAAAATACGGATTCAGTAAAAAAATTCATAGCAATTGTGCTTAAGACAAATTCACTTGCTTGGCCTCTAAAATAACTGTCAGCAGGAAATGAATTTTAGTTGAGTTAACAAAGTAAACATAAAGTGCTGTTAAAACTTCAGGTTCTCAGTATCCTGTTGGCATCTTCTTTCCACATAGAATGATTTATTAAGTTCATTGTCATGTTTATTTGTTTATTCTAAATCAAGACAACAACATAAAAATTCCACTCTTAGGCTAGGGTCTAAGCAAAATCTTAACACCAAAACAAAACACATAAAATAGGAATAAAACATACTTAAAAAAATATTTTATGGAGCACATACTCAGAAAATATTCAGCCAGTTTGGGAAACCAGCACAGACATGCAAACTAATTCCACAACTTGCTGCTAGATTTCTCACAATAGAAGACTGTTTTGATTATTTTACCACCATGGGACATTGATTATTAATTTTCCATTTCAATCAATCAAGTTCTTCTAGCCTAGACCCGTGTATTCTTCCTCACACTCAACCTCCTGAGTTTATGTGCAAAAAAAGGTATTTTACTTATCGCTGGTAAAAAGGCCTCATGGAGAAAACTCCCAACCAAATACCACTCTCTCCCCTCAAATCACCTTATATTCATAGCCTGAGGCTTACAGTGTATGTATTTATTCTCCATTGCCCCCACTAAGTTGTCCCCATTTAGAAGTTCTTAGCACCAGGCTCCTGAGAGCTTTATAGAATTACTGTTTCACATTTAGCATCTTTTGACCATTAATCACTGCTCTCAGAAAAAGGTGCCACAACTTTGCCAGTAATCATCTCTCTGGTTCCCTGTGATCAGGGAAAAAGGATGTGTAAGCGCTTGGGGTGGGGGAGGCAGGAAAGAGAGAGGAAGGTGGGGGAAGAGAGAAGGACAGAAAATGCTGTTTTTCCTCAGATAAAAAGTGGAGTTAAAGGGCATCTAAAAGACATCTAAAAAAATCAGAAGCAAGTCAGCACTCAAGAAAGATATAAACAACAGATATAAAATAATCTTACTGTAAACTGCACAGTCTTATGTACTTCCTAACATCAAATTTTGTAGCTATTCCTGGGGTAGACATATAGGAGACCCCCAGTGGATGCCTGAAATTGTGGTCAGTAGTGAACTCTGTGTATACTAAGTTTTCTTCTATACATACACACCTATGATAAAGTTTAATTTATAAATTTGGCACAGTAGAGATTAAGAACAATAACTAATAATAAAATAGAATAATCATAACAATATGTGGAGTAAAAGTTATATAAATGCAGTCTCTCTCAAAATATCTTACTCTACTGTACTCACCTTTTCACTTAAAATACAACTTCTGTGAGGCTTATCCAAATTGCCAGCATCACGACTCTTGTACTTTGGGGCCATTAGTAAGTAAAATAAGGATGATTTGAACACAGCACTGTGTTGTGGCGACAGTCGATCTGATAACTGAAAGTGACTAAGGACAGGAAGTTATACAATGTGGAGATGCCAGACAAAGGGAAAATTCACGTCCTCGGTCGGATTGAACAGGACACTCAAGATTTCATCACTCCTGAGAACCGCAAATAATTGAAAACTTATGAATTGTTTATTTCTGTGCCTTTCCATTTAATATTTTTGGATCCTACTTGACCACAGGTAATTGAAACCATGGAAAACAGAACTGCCTGAAAATCAGGAGGGGGCACTACTGTACATGCACACACTCAATGTAAGAACCCAGTAGGATGGTGAAAGCAGCTAAGAGCTACTGAGTGGTTATTCCTGAGCCGGGTCTTATTAACTCCTCATAGTTATTCCAGTTAGGATCCCAGATGCCCTCTGAAGTGGATAACCTTATTCCAAACCCATAGGGCCACTTGTACTTTTGCAACTGAGCATTTGTCAGATTTTAGAAAGTTAATATGGAGCATGTACCATATAGTATGAATCTCTTCCAATATTCCTGAAGTAAAATGTGTAGACAGATACAGAAGTAGGAAGAAAATGACTTCTCTTCAGGTCAAGTCAGGTTTTATTGCCCAAAGTGTTTTGCCAAACCTAGGTTTAGAAGGAAGGAGGGAGGGAGGGAGGGAGGGAAGTAGGGAGGGAGGGAGGGAGGAAAGGAGGTTAGGGAGGGAAGGAAGGAAGGGAGGGAGGGAGGGAGGGAGGAAGGAAGGAAGGAAGGAAGGAAGGAAGGAAGGAAGGACGGACAAACACCTGTTTTCCCAGGTTGAATTTCAGAGTTGAAGATTGGATGTATTTTCAACTGCATTTCACAACCAAAGAAACAGGGACTCAAAGAGGATCAAGTGCCTGCCTCTTGGCACTGGCAGCAGAGTTGGCTGGATTCAACCAGGAAATCTCAGATTCTAGAGCCTGCCCCTAAAACCCACTAGCCTGCCCCTCAGGCTTTTTTTCAGTGTCTAAGTAAATGCAGATGTGTCTGAAGTCTTTCCATCAATCCTGAAGATTTAAACTGTCTTTTCTGTTCATCAGTACTGTCTTTCTCTGCAAATTCACCTAACAAGTAATTGTAGAAAGAAGCAAAGAGCAAAATTTTTTTGTTCCTTCAGTGAAAGAGAGAATGCTTCAGTCTTGCCTCTACTCACTTAGGGATTTGATATTTGTTGCTTAGAGATAAAGGTGGGAAGGAAATGGAGAAGAGGAGAGGGGAGGGGAGAGGAGAAGGGGAAAAGGGGGGATAGGGGAGGAAAGATGGGACTGTTGTGGGCAGGAAGGGAAAAGAAGAACAGAGAAAAGACCTGGATTCTAGCATCCAGAAATGACTAAAGCATGTTTAAAACTCCTAATAATTCAAGATGTCTAAGCCAGCTTTCTAGGAGTGAAGGTTTGTCATAATGAGGATGTGGCAAAGCTTCCTATCTGGTGAGCAGACAAAAAGGAAAGCCTACACAGTCTGGTAAAAAGGTTGCCAAACTGATCAAATCCAGCAGAGGTGGTGGTTCAAGGGCAGAGTTCAGAGGAGAGAATGTACTACCTAAAAATGTGCAGAAACTTGAGAATGACATTGGACTTTATCTGGTCAGAATGATGGTTTGATCAACCTAGCTCTTGAGGTACAGCATGACCCTGGCAAAAATCTAGCTGCATTAGGTACTAGAATTTGTGGATGGTTAACTTTCTGCATGTAGACAGAGCATCTTCAGCAGCTACTCTTACCCTCCTACATTCCACCATGCTTTCTCCTGGGAGAGGAAGGAGTGTACCTGAAATTACACATAACCCTGAAATGCCCACAGGAGCATGTGATTGGGGAATGCTTTTTGCTGTGCCTATCAAAGGAGGAAAAAGGCTGAGACCCATTGTTTGTTTTTAATTTGAAATCCTAACAGCTAAATCCTAACCCTTGAGCTGGGTGGCCACAGTAATGCCAGAAGAAAAAAAAAATCAAGCCCTCACGAATCCAAGTCTTACATGGGCACAGCAGCTTCAGGATCTCTTTTCTGTCTCCCAAACCAGGGCAGCCACACTCTCTGATCAGTGATTCTGCACCACTCTCTTGGGTGCTAAGTTTATAGATGGGCATTTAATTGAGGTCCAAGTATAATGTGACGCTCAATTTGCTTCCTTTTTTTCAATGCTGTAGCTTTTGTACCTCACCATCAATGCGTGGCTAAGTCCTTGTCAATGTGCCAATCTGTATATTGCCATTTCTGACATGAAGAAAGAACACAATTCCAGTGAAAGACCGTCCCTGCAGGGGAAGCACTCTGTAAATACCGGTGATTTGAGAAATTATGACAACTATGCCTTCCTGGCTTGCAAACTGTCTTTGTCAGGTGCTTTACTCTGAACCAAGGATAAGGCTTTAAATGTTATGTACACAGGGCTTATGTTTTTGGTGTGATAATAGACAGTGGTAAAGGGATTATTTTCTTCTTTCTCTGTACACTTCCTTTTACCAAAATCAGTGTCCAGACATTAGAATAAACTATATATTAATCTTTTAAGCTAATCAGCTCAATTCCTCCCCTGCACTCATTTAGGAAGGGTATACATAGGCATTCACATGTGACACTCACAGGTATGCACAGAGTTCCTTAGCACCATTTCTTAAATTTTACTCCCCTCTTTTTTTTTTAAAGATTTTATTTATTTATCTTTTAGAGGGGAAGGGAAGGAGAGATGGAGAGAAACATCAATGTATGGTTGCCTCTCGTGTGTCCCCTGCTGGGAACTGTCACTGGGAACTGTCCTGCAACCCAGGCATGTGCCCTGACTGGGAATCGAACTGCAATCCCTTGGTTAGCAGGCCCACCCTCAACCCACTGAGCTACACCATCCAGGGCTTATTCCCCTCTTCTCAGTGCTAAGCTTCTACTATTCTAGTCTCCCAGCAAACACATATGTGATACACACACACACACGCACGCACGCACACACGCACGCACACATCTGTGTTTTGTTCCCCTGAAGTAGATTTCCAATATAATGAAAGTTTTCATGGAAAATAATATACTACGTTAGGTCAGAGAGCTGGACTCAAGATACCAAAGCCTATATCTACTCTAATAATACCCTAAAACCTTTAAACTATTAAATAGTCAACAAACTAACTCCATTTCAGTTAGCCTCATCAGAACTTTAATTATTGTCTAACACAAAGTGTTACACCAAATGACTCAGATTAAAAATGTCCAACCACACATTGAGATGTTTTTATTTTACTCTACACAGTACAGTGTTTTCCCATCTAAAGTGACAAGTTCAGCATGAGTAGGTGGAAGGAAGAAAAACAACGGGGCATTCATTAAGAAATGGAAGGTAAGGCTTTTCTCATGAAAACAGAAGAGCAAAAGCACACCTTTCAGAGCCAGAGAACCATTGCCAGCATTTTGATACACAGAATGAACTTTAATCTGCACAGATGAATCTGAGAAATCTTCTAGAAGAGATGCCATATTATCACAATAAATATTAATAGCAGAGTCACAAAGCTATAATCACTATCTGTATCCCTGATACCGAGTTTCAGATTAACGTTTATTTTACTGGTGTTCCCAAATTTAATGTCAGGGAATTTTGGTTGCAGTATTATCATCATTAGGCAAATATATATTAAAAATGTACATTTGAATTACACACACACACACACACACATATAATTCTGAAATAATCTGAAAGTATAGATTGATCAACATTTACAAGAATAATTTTGGGGGTTTAAGAGGCTACTTAAATGACCCCCCAAAAGACGTTCCATGGCAACTTTGGTAAATGTTTGCTTTGGATAAAATTTCTAGTTCTGCATAAATTCCTATATACCATCACTATTGCTTTTCAAAGTATGTTTTCCCCTTCTTTTCATTTATTCTCTTCCCCTTCCCCCACCATCTCACCCACCATAATTAGGCAAAGGACCAGAATTATCTGGTTCACGTTTGGGAGCTTCTAAAAGGATCCTTTCTTAAACCCAGAAACCTGGATTTCTGCTTCCTTTTTAGCTTTGCTTAGACTTTCAAATGAGGGAGAACCATATCTGATTTAGACTAGGCCTTGAAATGCTAAAAGTACTCGTCTGCCTTTCATACAGTCAAAGGAAAACAACCCAGACTAGATGGATACAGCAAGCTTCAAGCTGTTTGGAAGGTGATAGTCTTGTTTCTTGGGCTGGGTGGGAGTCTAGCTAGCATAGAATTCATGGTAAAATATATTTGACAGAGTATGTTTTCATTCATCTTTGACAAAGCAAGTGGAACCAAGGAAATACCCACTGTTATATCCTAACATCAGGGACTTTCTATAAGTCAAGAATAAGCCAGATATCTGCCAGCACCTTTAAAAGAGTAAGTATTCCATGGTTTTTCAGTGACTACACAATAAAGGTAGTGGGTAGCGTATCTTTGCTTTTTTACCTCATCTCATACAGGAGTGGCAGGGGCTCTAAATGATAACACATCTCTGCCCTTTAATCTCAGGTTCTGTGAGGAATAAGCATTTTGATAACTGAATTACCCACTTATCTAAACGTTCACAAGAAAACCCTTTATGTTTTCAGTGCTTGTTTGTTAGCTTTCCTACCTATACATCCTAGCAAACTATAGAGCATCTTGCTGAGTCTGTATCATTATATTGAACATCAATTCTCATTTCATATGTATTGTAGATATAAAGTTTAAAGAAATCAGACCCTTTTTTTTTTTTTTTTTGTAAAGAATTCAGGCCTTGCCCTGGCCAGTGTGGCAAGGTAGGTTGGGTGTCATCCCACAAACCTAAGGGGAGTGGGTTCAATTCCCTATCAGGGCACACGCCTAAGTTGCTAGTTCGGTCCCAGTTCATGGCACATAGGAAAGGCAACAAATTGATGTTTCCCTCTCTATCCCTCCCTCTCTCTCTATTTAAAATCAATAATCATGTTCTCAGGTCAGGATAAATACATACATACATACATACATACATATGTATACTTAAAACTTTATTTTAAAAAATTCCGGTCT
Organism: Glossophaga mutica; assembly: GCA_039655065.1. Classification (NCBI taxonomy): domain Eukaryota; kingdom Metazoa; phylum Chordata; class Mammalia; order Chiroptera; family Phyllostomidae; genus Glossophaga; species Glossophaga mutica. Next base: position 86,812,369 of record CM077304.1, read on the forward strand.
TTTTATCAGCCTGTTTTTGATGATCTCTAATTCTCTCTAAAATGGACAGATAAAAATAAAAGAACAACTGGGTATCCAGTAATCAAAGTTGTGCTTAGAAAACTAAGTAAAAGTGATTGGGAAACAACCACCGTAAACCAGATTACCTGACATTATAATAGTGTCCAAGAATGTCAAATTATAATCAGGTATTTGGAGAGAAATGACAGGATTTTGTCGTTCACTCAATGATTTGAATGGAATATTCATTTCCCAGATATCTCCTAGGCTGTTTCTCCAGTCTCTTTTGAGTTTATGCTCAAATATCACCTCATGACTATTTTACTTAAAATAGCAACCTGCTTCCTCTCCCCCACGCCCACCAGAGCCCTGTTCTGCTGGGCCCTCCCATGGTGCCCCATGGTCTCCTACAACATTCACAACACCAGCACTGCAGCCCTGCCCCTCAGCACTGTCTCGTTCTGTTATACATTTCACTGACTTGTTTACTTCCCTCTCCAAGAGGAAGAATTTTTGCTTGGTTCACTGCTATATTTCCAAACGCCTAGAACAATGCTGGGCACATAGAAGCTGCTCAACAAATATTTATGAGTGAATAGATTAACTAATTTTAGCATCTTCTAAAGCTCTGGTCTGACAGTCCCTGACTTCAAGGTCTTCCGATCTAATGGGAAAGTCAGATATGGTTGCAAACAATTACAATACAGTGGAATCAGAAAGCAGTGTACTGTGATCTGGTATTGGTTAGGAGCTGGTGCTCCATCTTGGACAAACCTGGATTCTAGCCTCAAATTGTCCCATAGCTCGCTGACCTTGGGAAAATCACAATTATAACATCGCTGTACCATGGTCTCTTCAGATCAGAGATGACTATAGGAACAAATGTCTTCCATTACAGGCTTGCGATGAGGAGTTAGTGAAGGGGTGCACACAGGTGCTGAGCACAGTCCTGGCACTCGGGAAGTCTGTTGGAAGTGCTCCCAACATCACGTCAGGTTTTTACAGAAGCAGAGAGCACAGCACAGGGTCTAAAGCAATTGGGTACTCCTGGGAGGGCTTGCCAGTAAGAGGACAGAGATAGAAATGGAGGAAAAGTTGTCCTCAGCATGCATACAATGAAATACCAATGTTAAATTTTCCTGTACTTAATGCACAAAGCTTCTTTTTAAAAACAAGTAATATGAACATGGAATCAGAGTAGGGACTTTTCCAACTGAAATAGGTTATTGACGAGCCTGTCTACTAACCTGGTTGTAACTTTCCATACCCCTTCCCTCATTTGCCATTCTCTCTAAAATGAAATGTTGGGTGGGGCGGGGGGAGAATCCAACTGGTACTGAAATATTAGGTACTATTGCTTTGTGAAAGAAATGTCTAAGCCACTCACCATCATCATCGTCACCATCACTACCCACCTGTTGCTTTGGCAGCAGAGACTTTGCTAAACAGAACACATTGTCCTTCTCAGGAAAAAATAGTTAATTCAAGATCTGGTTCCAGTACATGTTGCTAATCAGAACACTAAATCTACAGGGGAAAAAGGGGAAAAAGGAGTTAATCTCCTTTTCAATCACTGGTACATTATCTCCTTTCTCTATCCCTCAGTAAATCCCAAACTTATTAACAGTCTCTTTAGGACAAGTCTTCCCATCTCTGTGCTCAAGAATCTTTAAAAACAGTGACACACAGCTCTTAAGTTCAATCAATTTCACAACTAATTCTGCTGTTACTCAGGTCAATATTCTAACTGCTCTTTGGCAACTGAAGTTGAGAATTTTGAGATGGAAGGAAGTGCTCAGCTATATATAGGTGTAACTCTCATCTCCTTTTCTTATCAGCAAAATCTACCATACAGTGACATAATCAGACCAAAAGAAAAAAAGAGGCATGATGTAAATTTGGCATTATCACAGTCTTTTTCAATTGATGATTCTAAAGCTCCGGCCTAATAATAAACACCAGGCAATCCTCAGTAAGCTTGTGAGTTAGTGATAGAGATATGATTCAAATTTTACTACTCACTTTAAAAGACTAAAAAGTCATACTAAATTAGGCAGGGATGTGCTATATTAGTAATCATTAAATCATAACTAGTTAAAAGGCAATGATTTCTTCTGGTGAAAATTTGCTTCATATTTGAAGTAACCATTACTGCATGGTTAGGAAGCAAAAAATAAAGTTAGAAAAAGGAGAGGGAAAACAATTCATTTTTCATTTGAGCCTGGCTCCACAGCCATATTACTTAATCAAATGTTAAGTGCCCCAAAAGGGAGTTTTCTGGGGAGGTAGGCATCTTCTACCACTTGACCAGGGTGGATTACATGGGTGTGCAAATTTCACAAAGTCCAACCACTATTAATGTAATGGGAACAGTTTGCATGACATTGACATAACCTAGCAGCCAAGGAGAGTGGACTGGAATGCACATGAACATTAATCACTTCACTGTACTAGTCAGTGGGGACAGTAGACACTGTTGAGTGAGCGTGTGTACTGTGTGGCCATGGTATTCAAAATGACTGAGGAAGCCCTGGTTGATGTGGCTCAGAGGACTGAGTGCCAGCCTGCAGACTAAAACGTTGCCCATTCAATTCAGGGCACATGCCTAGGTTGTAGACCAGGTGGCCAGCTGGGGGTGTGAGAGAGGGAAGCGATAAATGCTTCTCTCACACATTGATATTTGTCTCCCTCTTTTTCTCCCTTCTTTCCCCTCTCTAAAAAGAAATAAAATCTATTTCAAAATGACCCTCCCCCCAAAAAATGACTAAGCGAGTACAGGAATGAATCTGCATCAAATTTTCCACTAAACTTGAACATTCCTCCTGCAGAAGCTTTGGACGATTCAGAAGGCCACAGCTATGGGCAACTGATGATTGGCAGCTTCATGACAACAACATGCCTACTCATGCATCATGTCCAGTGCAGAGTTTTTTGGCAAAACATCTGATCACCCAGGTGACTCAGCCCCCTGTAGCCCAGATTTGGCTCTCTGTGACTTCTTGGCTTTTCCCAAAACTAAAATCACCTGTGAAAGGGAAGAGATTTCAGAACCTTGATGAAATTCAGGAAAATACGACACGGCAGTTGATGGCAATTTGGAGAACTGTGTGAGGTCAAAGTGCCCAGTTTGAAGGGAACTGAGGTGTCATTGTCCTATGTATAGTGTTGCTTGTATCTTCTTCAATAAATGTCTCTTTTTTTATATTACTCGCTGAACACTTTCTGGACAGATCTGATAATATTCTTTCAAGGTAATGTTTTCAGTTTCTTCAGATATATTCCTGGAAGTGGACTTGCTGGTCATAAGGCAGTGCCATTTTTAATTGTTTGAGGAATCTCTGTACTGTTTTCCACAGTGGCTGTACCGGTCTGCATTCCCACCAACAGTACACAAGGGCTTCCTTTTCTCCACATCCTCCCCAGCACTTATGTGATTTGTTGATGATAGCCATTCTGACAGGTATGAGGTGATATCTTATTGTGGTTTTAATTTCCATTTCTCTGATGATTAGTGGTGTTGAACATCTTTTCATATGTCTATTGGCCATTTGTACATTCTCTTTAGAGAGGTGTCTATTCAGGTCCTTCCCCCCCCATTTTTTAAATTGGATTGTTTGGTTTTGTTAGTGTTAAGTTGTATAAGTTCTTTATAAATTTTGGATAGACGAGGTGTTCTAACCCTTTGACATGCTCACTGGGAAGTAGATGCACTGTTGGTTGCTGAACCCTTATTCAGAGATAATATTCTTAACATATGAAAGTGAGGTGACTATTTGTTCTGGCTGATGCTTATAGTCTGGGTTTAATTAATAGCACCCTGTTTTACTCTCAAGACTTACAGTTTGGTTGATAAACTTATCAAACAAATTATATCATCACTCTACCTGTAAAGCCTCATATCATTTTGCCTCACTTCCATAATTCCTCTCCACTCCAGTCACTGGCCTTCCTTCTGTCCCTCCAATTCACTGCAAACTGTCCGGCCAGATTCGTGCACCATTCCCTCTTCCCTGACTTCCTCACTTAAATCCGAACTCATCCTCCAGATCTCAGCTCAAGTGTCCTTTCCTCTCAGAAGCCTCTCCATGGTAGTCACATCTATTACAGCTCTCAGAACACTTCTTTACCACTTTCCTTTCCTTAGCATGTCTCAGGCCCAGTTTTTACATTTGTTGGTAACTCTCTCTGCCACTAGGCTTTAAGGCCCTTTAGGGCAGAGTAGGTGACTATTTATGAAACCAGTGCTTAGCATAGTACTGGGCACACAGAGGAACTCCGTGTTTGTCAAGTGAATGTGATAGAAACAGGACAAAACACCAATTATATTTTAACCATTAGAAAGGATCCCAGAAGACTTCTAAAGGACAGGGTAGTGGGGGGAAAGTGAGAATCCAGGAGTCAGAGGGAGGGCCAGTGTCTAATGGTTCAATATTACATAAGTGCCCCATCTCTAATTCTACAACCCTAACTCCTGTTTCAAGGAATAACTGTTCTGAGAAAACTGGCTACCTAAACCTTGTTTTTAATTAGTTCCAAACTCTCATTTTTACCTCGCTATCTTAAACATTATAGGAACACACTGACTCATTTATAAGGCTACACACAACTCCAAGCAGGGCCTGAACTGTATAAGGGCTTTAAGATGCGAGACTTCTGGAAGGGTCAAAGGAATCTTGCCTATAAGTCTCTTGAGGTTCTTTTAAGAATGGGGCCCTTTGTTTCCTATAAATTAGCAAGAAGCTTTGCTGGCTAAGTACCTACTCCACTGAGGTATGCAGTAATGCTATACAACCCAGAAGCAAACCATTCAATGAAGATATCATCACAGAGAAAAACTGAACTGACTTTAAATTAAAAAGAACTCACGGTCAATGAGTCATTTATGACAGACCAGAAGAAATCAATTACATTATTAGTGATTCAAGTGAAGGTTGCATCAGGTTACATCACAAGAAGAAACTCAAAGCCAAACTGATAACTTATAAAAAGGCTGCTTTTCTTTGCAGTGAAGGAAGCACTCACACCACTCTAGATTAAGAAGAGATTGAGAACCACTGAGTTCTGTTTGAAAATCAGTTTGAAAATCTCTTGCAAAAGAATGGCCAAATACAAATAGCTTGAGGGACTGCAAGCCCTGGGAAAAGCCAATTTACTTTGTATGGCAAAGCACTGCTGCAAGGATTAAACGAGACAATGAATGCAAATGCACACTAGCTGTGCAAGGCTGCAGACTGCACACATTTGGTAGGGTCCCCCCCTCTCAAGGTGACTTCGACATAGACAAAAGGTCTGACACACTCCTTCCTTTTTAGCTTTACTGAAAAAACAGCTCTGAAAACAATAGTAAGTATGCAGCCCAGGAACGTCTGTAAAACAAATACCCAAGGTCTGGGTTATGTATTTCCACACTTAAAAGTGGGGGGGCGTTAATTTTCCTTCCTGTATTATTTCAAAAACACAAGTACATTTCTTGCAGCTATTGGCCAAAACAGACTTTCAAAAACACTACACACAATCAAGTAACATCAAGTTTTCAAGAGACCAAGAAAACAATCTGCTATATTTAATTTGCCTCCATGATATAGAATTTGCAACTTCCAAGAATCCAACCATTCATCGCTAAATGTTTTCATATGGTTAAGCTTGATGACAGGCTTATTTTTATCCCCAGTTTTACACATGAAGTGATGGGCTCAGAAAGGTAAACAACTTGTCCAAAGTCACAAGCTAGTACTTGGTACAGGCTTGGATTCCTACTCATTCTTCTGAGTCCACGACTAGAATTCTTCATAGCACATCCCAACTGCCACCCTACAACCAAGTCTAGTTTTAAGATATTGTAAGCCTAGTGGACATAGAAAGGGTTTCAAGGACAAAAATGACCAAAGATGGCCAACTAGCAATGAGAAGTTAAAACATGCATGTTCCAACAATGGGAAACAAGTAAATAAATCATATGCCACAATATACCAATAGTCAAGAGCTTGGATTCTGGGGTCAGAAAAGCCCGAATTCAAATTATGAACTAGCTATTTACTAGCTGTTTAGCTTTGGAGCTAATTAAACTCCTTTAAGCCTCAGTTTTCCATCCATGAAATAAAAATTAAAAAGTACTGACCTACTTACTTGCCAAGCTCACTCAGGTGTTGGGAGGTGAAATAATAATATATATTGGTAACACGAAGGTTGACAAGTGCAATTTAGAGACAATAAAATGCCATTTAGTCTACTGAGTTCAAGGACAAAACTGCCATAAATCAAGACTGGAAAATGCATCAATCCTGTTCATAGTGTAACTCTCGAATATTATCATTTTAAGTTTATGCCTGTAAATAGAATCTTGTCAAATAAAGTTCAATTAGTTAGGCATGTTTCCTTCCTAAAAATTTATAGATTGCTCTGAACAAGAGAAAAAAGATACAGGGGACTTCTGGTTAAATCATAGTTGTTAATACAAATTTAATCACTGACGAAAAACTACATTAACTCAGTTCTTTTGCAACCATGAAAATAAATGTTACAAAAGCCTTAACATTTAAAAAGCAAATTTCAAAAAACATAAGTGTGAATTTCAACATATAACAATACAGTTTAATATATAGGAGCACTGGACTTTGAACTGATATAACAGTTGGCTATAAAAGATGTTTTAATTTTACAAGTAAGGATTTAAGCAGATTAAGCTAAAATTAGAAAACTCAACCCTCTTTGGATTGGTACAACTACTTCTCATTTTAAGGCTTATCACTTAACCAGTGTAACAATCATGACTTATTCTTGGGAGAGCAAACACTCATCTACTTCAGTGATAGTCTAGAGAGTTTTTAACCACTTTTGATCATGCACCCCTATCAAACAATATTTCAGCATTATCCCCAGTATATTTGTTTATAAGAGGTACCACGTGCTTTTGTATACAAACATGAAAGTGCATGTGAGAATGTTTTAAAAGAATGACAAAATGTTTGGAGATGGCCTATTTAGAGAATTATTAAAATTAAATATACCCATGGGTGAACACACCTTCTATCGCTGTTTCAGTCTGAAATAATAATTAGTGTTTGATGTAATAGTCTCCGAATACAGGAATGCAGTTAATCCCACTGTTGTTTTCCTGCTTGGTGGTCCCTACTGTAATGCTAGATGTCTGGCCTATACTTAATCATCCTTCTAGCATCAGGAATGGGGTCGCAAATGGCCTTCACGACTTAAAGGTACAAGGAAAGAGGCTATGATCATCAAGTGGTTTATAAAACGCATCTTAAAAAAAATTTCCCCTTTAGAAAATTCTGAGACAAAGGCATAAGCACTGTATTTGAAAACACTTTTAGGGGCCCACTTACTCATGTTACCATCCACTCCTCCCCCAGGCCCGGCTCCCATTTGGTCTGGGCCATAAATCTCACCAGCACTTTGACCTGCATGTTCATATATTGAGTGCAGACTTTGTCCCAGATTCAGGAATCACAGAATCCCTACAGTAGCATTAGCCAAACTTCCTGCCGAGAGTGTGCTGCACAAACCTCTCTAGATAAACATGACCACAGCACATGCATTTTTATTCCCTTTAAATTCCTCCATCTCTACTATGTTTCCCACTTTTCATTTCCCCCATCCTCTCCCTATTTATCTAACCCTAGACCCATCCTTCAGCTTACTACTCTTTATAATTGTACAGAATTCCCCAAAGATTACTATATCTTCAACACTAACATGGTAATAAATATCATGAAAAACTGGCTCATACAAAAACTGGAAATTGAAGTCCAAAATATTCCTTGTAAGATTATTTAACTGTGAGATGACAGAAAAGCATTTAAAAAAATTGAGGCTCCTATGACTTGAGTAAAAATCTTAGCATTTCTCTCTTCCTGTCTGACACACTGAACGCTGCCAAAAGAAACTGGTAAACCAAATTAAAACTGCAGCAAAAAACTGCTGCCCATCATACTCCACAAATTGTTGAGGAAACGGTATCAATCCTCATTATTAATACAATCTAAGGCTTACTCGTTTAGGAACATCTAAAAATACAAAATTTAACATCTTGCTTAATTTGTGCTATTGTCAGAAGAAAAATATAAAGATCTATAGAAATAACCAGAAATTGTAACTCAAACCATATAATTTCCTGGGCCTTATTTGTAGTAAATGACTTAAGGACTCATGTAAGCAGCTCAGTTTGGTTAGTAGTACAAACTATTTCACTACAAAAGATTTTTTTTATACTGTTTGTTCCGAACATGAAAAATAAACCATTGTCATATTTTGGTAGCAGCCATATACAAAAGTTCAACCGCAGAGACTGAGAGATCATACGAGAGACTATTTGCAGTTGGTATACTTTCAGAAAAATAAGGAATCTATTGTTTGAGACAATCCAAAATACACTTTTTGAAGTCTCTTGTGTATAGGTAGAACTATTGACAATTTCTGCCCACATAGTTTATCAGCAGCATCTTATCACAATCTGAAAGAGAGGTACAAAGGGGAGGGAAAATATCTTTAACTTCAATAACAAAATACTATTTCTCTTCTGCAAAGAGGAAGGAGAGTAATAGAAATGTTAAATGGAAAAAATACAATAAAAATAAACTATTAAAACAAAACAAAAAGATGTTTAAAAAAATCACCAAGGGAAAAGTCTAATAGCAGATGTATTCCCCCCTAAGATTAGAGGAAGCCTGAAAATCTTTAAACACTAGAATAGTCAGGAATACTGCTTCCTTTTAACTTGAAGGCCAATTCCATGATCTGTAACATCTATATAAAATGATTTACAATTTCTGAGCTATAGTGACTTAAGGAAATCACTTGTGCAACAGCACCAGAAAGCAGTTTAAGGTTAAGGTTAAGGACTGGTGATTCCCATTCCAGATTGCCAGGAAAACAGCCCCATTATCCTGCATAAACTAGGATAACACTTGCCATACAATCCACTGTAAGCCTCACTTCAGCATTAGAGCAACATAGTACTTACAAATGGAGGAAATAATTTTACAACTACCTGTTAAATCTCAGAAAGTAACATTCCTAAACTTACTGCCAATAACTGACTTCCTAGCGTCAGTGGCAACTTATGGTTTTGAAAGCAGACATCCTTTCTTATAATGATTTCTAAGAAACTATCTTTTAACTCAGGCAGTGTAAAGCCTTTTCGATTCTATCTCTATTAAACTCAAATTACACAAATGGTATAAATGACTACTTCTACAGGCCTGGCACACACCTGCATCTGCATACAGCAGACACTCAACGTTTTCATCAAAATAGCTAGGCAAAACATTCCCCAGAAGCAATGAACAAGAAATAGCAAACAGCTACTGTACTCTACATACTTGTCTGGGGAATGTATGGTTAAAGCCACAGGAAACAGCTGGATGCTAGAGCTCAGTGATATTTGCCTTTTAAAGAGGAACTTAACAACTCCTTACATGCCAGACATCACCTGAATTCTAAAAAAAACATGTTTTTAAGCTATCTTCCCACCAAATGTCTTTTTAAAGTACAAAAAAGTCTGATGTGAAGATCTTCAAAAACAATTCTCCATCTGAGAAAAGGTTTTATGATACAAGTCCTACAGTCTGGAAGTCATGCCCATTCTGCCTTCTGTCCCAGGCTGTGTGGAGCTTTATCGGTTACCTAGTTTCAAAGGAGTTACCACATGAAATGCAGTTGGTATGCAGTGATAGCACTGATGTGAGACCTGTGTAAAGACTACAGTAACAATTGTTTTATTATAAACTAAAGTTTGAAAAAGGGGGGGGGGGGACCTTTCTGAAGAATGAACTGAAAAGTAAAACTGTAATTGACAACAGTGGCGTGTGTGTTGTTGGTTATATTTCAAACTCCTAAGGATGGCCTGCCAAAACGTACATAGACAGCATCTGTATTCTACATGCCTGCAGGTTTAGCTGTGTATTCCTGTGTAGTCTACAAAATCAGAATTTAACCTTACAGATAGAAATAAATTCCATATTTACTTGAGATTACTAATTTCAAGCAATCTAGATTGTGTATTTCCAGTGTGAACGTTTACACTTGTACCAAAAAAAAAAAAAAAAATTAAAAAATGCCACTAAATGGCAAGGGTTACTTAACTGTGTAGAGAAAAACCATGTTATCCTCTACAACCAAAGAATTAACCAAGTCTCATCATATGGGGTTGTGTAGGAATCTACACCTCAGCAATGTTCATATTTCACTTAGGTTCTTAGGATTTAACTGAAATAGTCTGAAAATGAGGAATCAAAAACTCAGCATCAGAACTTTTGAAAATAAAAATTTGTAAACATACCTTTTGTTGAACTCCAGCTTAAGTGATTTATGTAAATCTTGCAGCTGATGAAAAGTAAAAAGCACCCAATCTCTCTGTAGTGATTAGCCTGTTCTTTAAGACTATGGGTCATCTGCCCCAGGATTTTTTAATTGAACAATGAATCAATGGGGGCAAAGTAACTGTTTTTCAGAGGTGGGTCAAAATGAAACACTGTATCTTCACTTCAACTGGGAAGCAATGAAATATAATCCTTTGAGTATCATTTTTGGTAGGTGTTACCTTTTGTCTCTTATCCTTATTTCATGCATTTGGCCTGGAAATATGTCCATGTTTTGACTTTAGAGGTTTTTTTTAAATAACCCCATGTTTCCTGTAACATCTAAATATGTATACAAAGATCTTCACTCCTTATCAAGTAAATCTTCAGCATGCCCAGTGTGTAATTGACATTCACACAGCTTAAAGAACCTAAGTCTTCTGAGAAATATTATTTCTTTAGCTGAACCTCTATTAATCATGACAAGAGATTGATTAAAATGCCAAGATAAGAAACAATTTATTATAGAGAGAAGAAAAATTTCTCATCCAAAATATAGAAATCTGTACAACTTTGCCACAATCAATATACATGAACTGTACAAATTTACACCAGTTCATAATTTACCAAATAAAGATGACTAACAAAGTTCACAAAATAGATGGTGGTTTGTGGAAAAGACTTTTACCCAATTAAGTACAAGGAAAGTTACAAACCAGACCTCCACTTTCTAAAAATAAGAAGTTTACTCAGTCTTAGAAAACTACAAGCTAGCAAATGTACAGAGAGCTGGCTGGTGCTAACACCACAGTTGAGACAGTGTCTTTTTTAAGGGTCTTAAATTTTAAAGCCTGTCGCCAAGGCAGATTCTGGGCACTTGCTACTTTCAAGGCCAAAAACACAATACAAGTTCTGACCATTTCCCCAGGTCATGCTTACTAGGTTTGTCTTATGTACATTTATACATATTTAAGTGCTAGGTAAAAGTCTTGTCATAAAATTTCCAGTACTACCATGTTTAAAATGTTGAGCTTTCCTATTCAGCTGCCAAAAAATCAACAATTTTCAAGTGTAATAGTGCAAATTTCCTCTGCAAGCTCTACTGCAGAGAACAGTTCTTTGAAATACAGATTTGCATTAAAGGGATTGATGTATAAATTTGGGTATAACTTCTAGGAGAAACTGAAACCACCCTAGGACTTCACTCCCTAGCAAATAGTGATCATGTACTTGGACTCACAGGCTATTAAATTATTGAAAGGTACTGTCCAAACTATGGCACTGTCACTTAAAAAATTTTTTTACCACTCTATCTTGTGCCAGGTCTTCACAGCTGTGACATGATTTAAATTCCATAATCCATCCATCCCCAAGAGGAGCCCACCCAAAGTAAAAATCAAATTTATCCATCCATTATAAGATGATCCATCCACAGACTATATCTTAACCTGATACAGTCATCATATTGTAGTTTTTGGAAGGGCTTGTTCTGCCCAAGAGAAGTTCCTCCTTACAGCTGATTCTGCTGTCTACCATTTGCACGTTGGTACTGCTTTGAGTGCTACCTCCTGCTGGTGAGGCTTCATACAACACACAGATGGAGCCATCCTCTCCAATTCTGTAGGACACTTCGTAGGGATCAACCCAGAGTGTGAGTTCACTTGGGAGAAGCCTGAACAGCTCCTGACTGCTCAGTCCAATCCGCTGTGCTGCCTGTCCAATCAGAGGATCCATTTTATGGTTGATGCGAATACAACGGTAACCTGATCCTTTGCACGGCTTTTCTGGGAACCAGTGATGTTTATAATGCTCTATAGAAGAAAAGAACAGAGAAATAATGCTTAGACGGTTACTGTTAGGTCCCGCTTTAGCTTCCCCTTCCCGATAGTTCCTTTGAGGAGTGAAAATGAAAACAATCAACTTTTATCAATGCTCAGCATTGCCTTCACTGCTGTGCGTGTGCGGGGATGGGGAATGAGCGGGAAGGATTTTAGAAACAATACAGTAGTACGGGACAAACAGTTCACAGGAACCAATCAATCGGTTGAGCCGCCAAAAACAGTAATGAAGCGCGCAGCCTTTGCCAGCCAGAGAGCACCCGCGGCCGGGCGGGAATCTGTGTACTTTCTCCACCCCATCCGCATACAATGGGAGTTTATGGCTTTGGAGGAGAGAAGCGCAACCGGACTGTTAAAACCCCGAAGGGAAGAAAAACAAGCAACCCTAAAAGAAAAACAAGCAACCCTAAACCACGCTCTGGGCAGGGCTGTAATTGCACCGGTGACAAATCCGATGATTAATGGGCAGGAGTAGGAGGCACGGGAGAAGGCACGGCCGTCCCGGGCTGGCTCCGGGACAGCGACGTGGTTTCCCACCCCGGGACAGGTCACCGAGCAAGCTACGGTTGGAGGGAGTTGAGGGGAGGGGGCGCGGAACCAACCCCAGCCCTGTTGCTCCTTTGTCCCCATATCCGATGAACGTCCCAGGACCTCAGCTCGCGCCTCAGTTGCCTTTAGTTTCTTTGTTGTATGTCGTTTCTTTCTCCCCCTCCATTTTGCCCGTCGTGGTGGGGTAAGACCCCCACACGGCCCTCGGACTAGACCCCAAACCCTCGCCAGGACCCGCCGTTAGCGGCCGCCCAGAGCTCCAGTCCAGGTCCCACGGATGCACCACGGAGCGGCCAGTTAGTCACTGCCAGGTTCCCGCCGCCCCGACGGCACCGCCCGGGTGTGTGGGGGCCGCGCCCCACAAGGCACCCCTAGCCCTTCCACCGCGGCCCACTCACCTGCCAGCAGTTCCTGGAGGCTCTGGCTGAAAGTCTGCAGCTGTCGCTCGCTCGTGAGCCCCTTGGTGCGGAGGAACTTGGAGATGAAGGACACGGCGGCAGCGATCTCACCTATCATGGTGGCGGCCCGAGTGTAGAAGGGATGCATGGGGGCGGCCGGGGCTCGGTGGCGCGGCCCCGACGGCGGAGCGGCCACCCTGGGCTCCCTCACAAGACAGAGGGCTGAGAGGAAGAGAGGGCGTGAGGGACGGAAGGCTACTTTTTTTTTTCTTTATAATATAAAAGTTCTTTTCGAGACAGGAGGCGGCAGGAGAGAGGCAGAATCGAGCGATGGCGGCCTGGTCACATCGCTCGGACCTCCCCAGCCGCCTCCGCCTGCAGCTAAGCAGCCTCCGATGCTCCCAACAGTTGCATTTCCAGCTCCGGGGGGCCGAAGAGATGCGGGAACCGTGCAGCAGTTTTTATAGTGCCACGGAAAGGAGGTGCGTAGCTGGAGCGTGACGACCGACTCCAGCCAATCCAGAGATCGCACCATTGGGACGCAAGCAAATTCGGAGCCGGAGGGGGCGGGAAAAGGGCCAGGGGGCGGATCCAGAGACAAGGAAGAGGGGGAGGAGCTGACGTAATCCGCTTGTAAACAAATAAACCCTGAGTGGTTGCCGGAGACCTAGAAGCTGCAGCAGTGAACGAAAGAAACCGAGGGTGCGCGTGTGAAAGCCCCGCCCCCAGCCCAAGCTCCTCCTTCCGGCTTCAGCTCCTCGAGGCCCAGTGCCAGTGCATCCTGTGCAGAAAGTGCGCTGCCCGGACTCTCTTACTACAAGGCTCCCTGGTGCTGAGAAAAGTCTCTTTTCTTAGGCTGTGTACACGCGCGCCGGCTGCTCGGAAGGAGCTGCACATCAGCAGCGACAGCCTCCTGGCGCACTTTGTGTTTACATCCCGTCCTTCCTCTAGGTGTACCCCGCTGGCTCCTGTAGCAACAGGAGCGGACAGAGCAGCAGGGTGCGGGTACCCGCGTGGAAGGTGTTGGGGGCGCGAAGCGGGTTGCAAAGAAAAGGGGAGGGAACAGGCCTCTCAGGGCTTTCTGCAGTCTCTGGAGCCCCAGGTCTCCTCGCAGAAGTGCGAGCAACGCCTTGGAGCTGTTAATGCGCCACCCTCGGGGAGGAGTGAGGGAATGGATGTCTTTGTAAAAGTTTAATTGCGAAATAAATAAATAAAAGGTTAGTTAGATTTTTGTGGTTGCTGTTTCAGTAACTTCAGGAGTCATGGGAGAGTAGAAGAGTGGACACCTTCCTGACTGCAGTTTAAAGCCTGTTAATGAAGATAGAGTAACGTGGATCCTATAAATTTTAGTATGTATTGGAAAGAAATTTTTACACAAACCAGATTTCTGTTTTCTAGTTTGAATAACTCCGAACCTTAGAGTTCTGCTCTTAATGAATACAGAAGAAAATAAGAATAAAATTTGAAGTTTGTGAAAGCATTAGACATAAACATTTTAAGTTTACTGGAAACCCTCCCTACTTGCAAAAGTAGAGAAAAAAACTGGCACAAAGCGTGAGCCTTCTCAAACAATTAGGCCTAGAAAAGGGTTAACCCGTACTCCATGAAGAAGAAGAAGAAAAAAAAGAAAAATGGTGAGGCGGGCAGATGGAGAAAGCAAACAGGCAGAAGTTGAACTCTAGCAGATGGAAATAAGTATCTTGATCGTAGTTGGTCATCAATATTGCAAAACATACCACACTGAGTTTATTCTCTTTTAATACTGTGCCAAAGGACATAGAAATGAAGCAAAAGTAGGACTTGTTATAAAGTGGAAGGAGAAAAAGTTTATTGTTTTACATAAAATATGTAAAACTGGTTTTGAAAGAATAACTTATAGGTAATTTCATTCATATACAATAATTAGGTGGTAGCATGTGAAATAAATACTTTAAATATAATATTGTTAAATTGACTTGTGAAAGTAGTAATTTTCTTTGGCTAAATTCATCGAAAAAAATGGTAAATAAGGTACATCTGTTTCCTTCTAGGACTTTTTTGATAGAATTGTACTTCAAAATAATCACCATGGTAATTAACTGGGGACTAAAAACCTCTTACTACTCAGAAAGGAGATAGGGAATAGAAGTAAATCCATAAAATCACCCTAGCCCCAGAACAAGATCCTGCGATATCTCTCCTAACAAAACCCACTCTTAAAATCATCTGCTCTGTTCATTTTCCTTACATTACCAGTCTTTTGAGCATTAGATTAGAAATCAAGTGAGAGTTTTTCTCCTCTAAGTCTGGTCTCCAACTTGGACTCCCAATAATTCTGAGTTTAAATGGACTCATCTATAAAACAGAAATAATGAGGCTAACAAATGCTAGGATTTGATCTCACTCGAGTCTTCCAAGACCATGTTCTCTCCACTACCTTTAACCACCTTCCCAGGATGCTGCTGAACCCCTTCTTGAAAGTTTTTTAAAATCAGTTAATAAGGGTTAACAGAAAGTTTAACTAACAAATTCCTGAAGCACCTTCCCCCACGCCCTATACACACACTGCGTTTTATTGTGTGTGTGTGTGTGTGTGTTTCCCATCTTAATTCTTTTAAGAGACAAATGGATTTAAGAGATTACTGTTTTACTTGGGGAACATAGAGAGGAGTACTTAAACAAATAAGATAGATATTGGCTCTAAATGCAAGCTTTAGATAGTGCACAATGTTAATTGCTAATAGTTTTCAATTCTGGACATACATGTTTAGTAATATCTTTCTAGAAGTTTAGTCAAGCTCTTCCCTTCCAAGAAACAAGCTGGTATATCTGGACAGCTTTGGGATCATAAAGACACTTTTTCATGTTGTTAAGCTAAACTACAGGAAAATCCCAACTAACAACTTTTGGCTTGTTGTTCTTAGGCAAGTTTTTTAACCTCCTGCGTAGTAATCTCCTAAGAAACATAAATGCCGGTGTCAGGACTAAATGTAATAACTACAGAAACTATTTAGCACTGTCTCCAGCATTCAAATACACACACACACATACACATAAAAGCTGCTTATATTATCATCAGTCAATTTAATAATATTATGAAATTTCTAAACCTAGAAAGTTTTCAGTCCAAGCACTAAAAGTAAATCTTAGGAATTCTGTCAAAACAAATCCAGGAAATGAACCTGGGTTTCAAAATAGGTTTGCAAGAAAGGCACAAATGTCAGGTCTTCGGAAACAATGCTGAAAAGTGCAGTAAGTACTGACATAGAGGTAACTATTGGACAACTAACTAGAATTTCAAAGGGCTAGGGATTTATATTCCTGTCCCTCAGCTCCAATGTTACTGGAACAGTTTGCTCACACTAACAAATCAGAGTTCCCTGTAGACCTTTTCAGTGTTGTGTTTTTAACCAAAAGGAGAAAAAAATAAATACATATTTATACAGGGTAGGGAAATGAATTTCCTTCTTTATTTCATAAACTAGCAAAACTTAGAGTTTAAATCTTTTATTTAGCCAAATTTTTTTTTGTTTTTAAATCACATTACCATTTTTTACCACTACCATTTGGCAGAAAAGATGACATTTTAACATTCCCAAAGTAGGAAAGGTATCCACATCATAATAAAACATGGTCTTCTTAATAAAAGTAAAGTCACTAAATGTCACTTTTTGCATTTCATCATGACCCTACATTTGGAAACAACTATTAATCTATGAATATTATAGCACTGAATTAAGCTATTATATCATTCATTATTATACCACTGCCTGGAACACCTGGTCCCTTCCCCTTTTACCTAGCTTATTTCTGCTTCTCCAAGTAACCTTCCTCGACTCTCTGGACTTGGGTAAATTTCTACAGTGCTCTATTTCCCCTTGCCCTGGCTCTGGTACTCATCAGACATACTAGAGTTACTGTGTTTACCAGTCCCTCTTCCCTTCTAGTCTTTAAGTTCTTTGAGGACAGGCATCTCATGTCATTCATTATTGTACTCCCAATGTGTAACCAACAGCTCAACCCATAGTCAATGTTGTGTAATGATGTTAAATTGATATATCTAAATACAAATGTCAAAATAAAACCACTACTTGCACTTTGTCCGGTGAAAAGTAAGAGTTTTTGCAGCTTAAAATCAGACAGTCAATATTTGAGGGGGAAAAGTAAATTAACTTCATGGTACTTTTTTCCTGGCTGCCATGTGTTAGATTATTGCATTGATTGCTTTTGTAGTTTATTATTGTTTTAGTATAGACTGTATTTCCACAGCAAATGAAATGGAAACCAAGGTGACTTAGATGTGTTGCTCAGGAATATTGTCATAAATTCTACATTTTCCCCATTTAAGGTTTTTTACTTTGTTATCCCATATGCCATTTAGACACATTTTAGTATTTTTACTTCAGGCTCCTCATGGGTGTCAATTGCTTGTGTGATGCTGTCTCATATTGCCATTCTAACCTGAAGGTTACAAATTGCTCACAAGATGCTCACAAGGTGACCTTTCTGTGGTCCAGTCTCTCACTTAATGCATGTGATCCAGGATTCCTGGATTGTTGCTAAGAAAGTCCCAAACTTGTTTAAAGGGCTTTATTACACTTCACAAGTTTGTCTGAAAGACCTCCCGACCCTCCCTGTGTAATCTCACCTAGCAAAGGTCCCTATCTGAAACCTTCCCCTCCCCTGAAGGCACATTGTGCCCAAAGACTTTTTAGTGCCAGTCAGCCAGCTGCATTCACTCAAGTTATATTTATTGTGAACTTAATTCCAAATAGTCTTAGGTGTCCATGGTACTTGCTTTTGAAATCTCACAGCTCAACCAGCAGGTACAGGGTTGAGCAGGAGAGTTATTTACAGTGTTGATAACAGAGAGAAAGCATTTATGTTTGTGTGTATTTGGAGACAGAAGGAAATAAGAAAGGCCCCGAAGTGAATTATCTCTGCTAACCCAGTGAAGCTGGCCATTAGTTAAGTCTTTTTGGAAGGAAGCAAAGGAGGACCCTAACCTTGGAATATCTTAAAGACTTAAACCATTATATGGAAGATAAATGGTATTTTTAAAAAAAACGGTGGATGGAGGGGTATTTTTAGCATGGAAGTAGTGTGATCAGGTTTAACTTTTAGAAAGCCCAGAGGATGGTGATGGTTTGAAGAGGTAATGTTGAAGTGACTTCTATATTTATTCTTACTTAAGTCTTCAAATAATTTACCTTTTCATGTGGACTCATCTAGTCAACTAGAGACCTATGCCTTTTATTTATTCTTTTCTTGGTTACCCACAGGAAGGAGACCACTTTTAGCAGCCTTTCCCTCTGGCAGCCTGCCTGGCTTCGCTTAACTATGAATCCAAGGGGACAAACTACGGCATTTGTACTAGGTTTACTTCCATTGGGGTTCAGAAAATGCAAGAGAACTACAAATCAAAGGGTGACACACACAGATTCGGGGCTAAACTGTTTCTTCTTTTTAAAGCAATTCGGATTGTTTGGGGAGAATGGGAGGAAAAAAGAGTAGAGTCACCTAACTGCAATGATCATATAGTGACAGTGCCTCAAAAACTGTGCTGTGTTGTAGAGAAATTCCCATTTCATTCCCCAAGAAATACCATCAGGTAAGTATAATTGACAGCACTTAACATGTGAGGTTTCAATTCTAAAGTCACTTACCCAAGATCTTGACCACCAGATTTTCAACTCTGGAGTCACAGATGGCAAAACTGTTTTTCCTTAAACTGCCTTTTCTAAAAGGGACTGTGAGAAATAAAACCCTATAAAGTTAGAAGACCATTTGTACATAATTTGAGACCATAAAGAAACAACGACAACAACAAAAACTCAAAGCAGCTGAAGAGACTTCTTTCTTATGGCTGGCATACCCTGTAAAATGCAGCTACATTTACTAAAAAGCTCACTGAAAAAAATCAATCAAAGGACATATTAAAACATGAATCTTCCAAATAAAATTATTTCTCTGAGATGAAAATTACCCTCAGGGGCAGAAAAGAGAAAGCAGCAAAAATGCCTTCTATTTTAGGTTATCAAAGTATCTCACTTCTCCTTTGGCTTAAATTGGCAGGAGGAAGCGGGTAGCAGGTCAGCCCCACAGTACCTCTTTCCCACAACTGAGGGGAGCCTGGGAACTTCTGGGAGTTCAGGAGGATAAGGCTGGAGGAGAGAGAGGACTGGTTTTGTGTCTTATCTCAGTAGGGCACTGTTGAACCTGATAGCTTGCGCTCTAGCTATTCTTACTGACCTTTTTATTGTTAAGCCCCAAGGCCATTTCTCGAAGTGAAGCTTCCTTCCAAGACCTCCTTTCCTTCCTTTTAGCAGAACCATAGGATTCCAGTTACTTTCCTCTTCTTAAAGCTGCCACTATACTCTCTCTCCTGGGGCAACCCCCTAGGGGATGTTTATCCCAGCTTCTAAACACCTATTTCAATTTTAAGGTTTAACAGTAGTCTGGGGAAAGAGGCAGATGATTGTGAACTTTAAGGAATTACATAAAGTTCATACAAGTTATGATCCTGGCCTATATTATTTATGACTTCCTGAATATGGAGCACATGGACCTCCCCTTCCCTTCAAACTAATAGGGCAAAGGATCAAAATTTCTCAGTGTTTATAGTGTGGTCTTCAGACCAGCAGCCTCTGCATCACCCCAGCATATTCATAGAAATGCAAACTTTTGTCTCTAGACATACTAAGTCAGAAACTCTAGAGTTGGGGCCCAATTACCTAGGCACTAATGTTTCAGAACAACTTTTTAAAAAAGTACTGGCAAAATTCTATAATTTAAAACCAATGAACTTCTTATCCTGACATATACTATCTCAACTAGAAATCTTGTCCCTTAAAAGAAAAAATTAGCATGCTAATTTAATATGTAAAAGCTGCCTTTAAGTGTCAACTAAGTCGTAAGTGAGTAGTTATTTGCTTCTCCGAGGTTACACAGTCTGCATGAAATGGATTCTTTCCAGCTTTGGAGATATTAAGCAAGCTAGGATATGTCATGATAGCTGTGTGTAACTCTCAGGAAAAAAGGTAATATTCAGGAAGCTTGGTAAAATAGTCATCAAAATATATGTTGGCATATCTATGCTTTTATTTTCACTTCTAAGCAAAGCAGCACCTTTTCCTTTTGTAAGGAACTTGAATTTAGTACCTCAAAGTAGATTAACATCCACATGCATTTAATAGGTCACAGTATTCTAGATAGTCAACTGAAACAAAGGAATATCAAGTTGCAAAAGTGCAATCAATAAATGCAGAGCTCCTACATATAGATGCCCACAATGATTGTGGAAACTATTATGCATTTGGATGTACTTCAGGAAGTCAAGGTTGAAATCCCATTGGAAAATGCAATTTCGGATGTTTACATTTGTGTGTATAGCAAGTTAGAGTAATTCAAATTCCTGGTAAGACTTGTTCCAGCCATGAAGAAGTCCTCTAAAGAAAAATAAATTATGATTAGCATGTCAAATTACATTTACTTTTTGAAGGGCATAAATAAGAAGCTTTCCATTATCTTGTGTTCTCATTTATTTGTTTAGTAAATACTTATTTTTCCTAAATGAAACAGAAGCAATCTTCAGTATCTTTTATTAGCCTTAGAACATGTGTTGAAAACATTCCATATTTGCATGTTTTAAGAAGAGCCCTCTTTTTAAAATTTTTCCATTGAGCAAAATGTAGGAGATATTTTCACCTTCTGAAAACCAATTTGAATCTTGACTGTGATGATGATCTTTAAACTCAAAGAATGGTTTTCATGCCATTTTTAACATCTGACCTTACTGGTTATTGCACAAGTACATTCCAAACAGTGAACCGGTAGTGAGGACTCAGCATTAAAGCAATCAAGGAATGGTTCTTTTCAAGGTTTTCTTTCTTGTAGAAACAAAGCTGTCTGTCCAATATATAGATGATAGTGACTACATTAGCTAAGGGCACTTCTATCTTTATGCTAGAAAGTTCTACCCTTAGATAGATAATCTCTTAGAATAGATCATCTTCTTGCCTTTTTTTAAAGAAGTTCATTTAGATATATTTTATATATTGTAAAAGTCAACTATTTCAAGTGTGTAATTCCATGATTTTGAGTTAATTTACGGAAATGTGCAGCCATCCCCATAATCAGTTTCAAAACATTTTCGTTACCCTCAGTACAATCTTAATCTCATGTCTGGCTCTCCCAACCCCAGGAAACCACTAATCTACTTTATATCTCTATAGATTTGCCTATTCTGAACACTTTATGTGAATTAAATTATACAATATGTGGTCTCTTGTGCCTGACTTCTGATTAGCATACTGTTTTTGAGATTCATCGATGTTCAGCAGACAACAAGAATCTATCTATCATCTATCTTGCTAGCTAGCTATCATCTACCTACTTACTTACCTACCTACCTACATATCTGTGTCTTCCTAGAATTTCTTCCTGAGGGAAACTCCATATTAACAATTTTATAGTTGCATGCCAGGCTGGCAGGGTCAACTTTTGAGGCTACTTCTACTGCCCCTTTCCATGGTCCTTTTCCTTGGGACATTATTCTACCAACTCTAAAGCTTTCAAGATGTCATTTCTCCATAGCTTGACCCAGACACTGCTATCCAAGGCCATTGCCTGCTATAGAGTTAATCACTTACTCACTTTAGTACCTAGCATATTTTACACACCCATACCTCAACATCAAACTGCACAAGGAATAAGTCAACTGCTTTGTGAAAAAAAGCTCCTCCTCCAGACATTTATTTTGGAGGAATCTTCAGGGGATGGAAAGAGGATACCATGGGCACTTTAGTTCCATCATCCAACTAAGGGTGAAATCTGCCAGATAATGTAGCTGAGGGAATTTAGTTAAAAAGTTAAACTCTTAGCTGAAGCCTTATTTAGGTTCATTCTAACAAACAAGATTAGCAGCAAGTCCTTTTAAAAGAAAGTTCTCTTTCATTTGACTTAAAAAATAAGTACATTTGAACCAAAAGAGGAACTATTCTGGCAATATATGTGTGAAAAAAATAAGCACCTTATGGGGTTCTTTTTAAATTAGCCAGAGTCCACAGAGAAGTCTTTGAAAAGAAAAACTTTGTTTTTCTTTATTTCAGAAACATTCATAGTTTAATCATCTAAAGAAAGGCCAATCTTATGAATGTTCGGTTAATGAATTTTTAGCAATATATTTCTTTTTTTTTGTACGTCTTTTTATTTTTTAAATATATTTTATTGATTATGCTATTACAGTTGTCCCATTCCCCCCCTTTACTTTCCTCCACCATGCACACCCCCTCCCACCCACATTCCCTCCTTTAGTTCATGTCCATATGTCATAAGTTCTTTAGCTTCTACATTTCCCACACTATTCTTGCCTTCCCCCTGTCTATGTTCTACTTACTGTCTATGCTACTTATTCTCTGTACCTTTTCCCCCTCTCTCCTCCTCCCACTCCCCTGTTGCTAACCCTCCATATGATCTCCATGTCTGTGTTTCTGTTCAAGTTCTAGTTGTTTGCTTAGTTTGCTCTTGTTTTAGGTGTGGTTGTTAATATCTGTGAGTTTGCTTTTTACTGTCATATTTTTATCTTCTTTTTCTTAGATAAGTCCCTTTAACATTGCATAGAATAAGGGCTTGGTGATGATGAACTCCTTGAACCTGACCTTATCTGAGAATCACTTTATCTGATCTTCCATTCTAAATGAAAGCTTTGCTGGATAGAGCAATCTTGGATGTAGGTCCTTGCCTTTCATGACTTGGAATACTTCTTTCCAGCCCCTTCTTGCCTGGAAGGTCTCTTTTGAGAAATCAGCTGACAGACAGTCTGATGGGAACTCCCTTGTAGGTGACTGTCCCCTTTTCCCTTGCTGCTTCTAGAATTCTCTCCTTCATTTGAATCTTGGCTAATGTAATGATGATGTGCCTTGGGGTGTTCCTTCTCGGGTCCAACTTCTTTGGGACTCTCTGAGCTTCCTGGACTTCCTTAGTAGTCCATTTCCTTTGCCAGATTGGGGAAGTTCTCCTTTATTATTTGTTCAAATAAGTTTTCCACTTGTTGCTCTTCCTGTTCCCCTTCTGGTACCCCTTATTTAAAATCTTATTTTAAGCACAATTTGACCTCAGTAATAATGAGTTCCTCCAAAAGATTAAAAAATCTGTGAAGAAAATAGCACAGAAAAAATAATGAGCTTTCCAATGCCAAATTCCCTCATTCCTTCTCTGAACATACATCACTCACTATCAAGTCATCTTTCCTTCCTTTAATAGGTACAATAAACCTTCATTGGATTACTATGTTCACTTACTTTCAAATTCTTTATTATTGCTTATGAAAACTTACTGTTTTATTATATATGTGTGAATATATAACTATAATATGGTTATATACAGATAAATATTCTTATATATGCACACTATGGACCCTAGAAGTAATCTATCTGCTGAGATGGATTCCCCATGGTCAACCAAGGGCCTAAATTTTATAAATAACAATTTGCTAACAGGGGCTCCCCAGTGCTCTGTACACGTGGACAAAAACTCCGACTGAACTCTCAGCTTCCTCACTATGCCCTTCTTGTTTCTGCAGTCTGAGTCAACTACTGCAAGGAAACCCTGGTTTCACCTTTCTACCAATGGACAGAAACCTGCCCCATCCAATCAGAATTACATGAATTGTATCTTTGTTTACATGTATTCTGACCAATCAGAACTGCACAATTTGGATACCTCACTTACACAAAAGGGACCTAACTGAGAACTTTGGTGCAAATGTTCACTATAGAAAATGTCCTTTCCTTTGTCTCAGTGGAACACAATTTAAATTTAAAAAAGAAATTTATTGATTTTAGAGAGAGAGGGGAAGGGAGACAGAAACATTGATTTGTTGTTTCACCCACCCATTTATGCATTCATTGGTTTCTGGAACATGCCCAAACTCAGGATCAAACCCGCAACCTTGGAGTATCAGGATGACACTCTAACCAACTGAGCTACCTGGCCAGAGCCTCAGGGGAACACAATTTAAGTTGGTATATAAATTTTTGACTCCTGGATATAGCTCCATTTGCTCAGGTGAATGCTCTTCATTCTTTATGATAGTCTAAAATTAATGTTGATTTAAAAACACACACATTTATTTATTTAAATGTTGGAAAATTGGTATCTTAGGTTAAGATGTAATACATAATAAATTTTTCTATTAAAATTAATAGAGTTGTTTTTTTAATTTAAATATTATACTTAATAGCAGGTCTTGAAGAAATGAATTAACATTGTTAACTAAAGTATATGACAATTTCTTTTTTAGTAATCCATTGTGTTTTAATTTATGCATTTTTAAAAATGTTGTACTTGGAGGAAATTCTTAGACTTTAGGCTGCTAAGGAGGACCATGGCACACACACACAAAACAACCACTGGGTCTGGATCCTAGAGAAGTGTGTCCAATGTAAAATAGGAGCTCAATAAATATTGTTAAACAGAAAAAATTGTTTGGAAAGTATTCTGGTGGTACCTATGGCATAAAATAACTTTTCTCCTAAGATATTCCTAGATATTCTAGATAGAAAATATATTCTCTTCTAGATAGGAATTATGCTGAGCTTGTTTCTCATGGAAGAAGGACATAAGGAAGGCTAAATCTACATCAAATATTTGAATAAATGCTTGAAAGGAGCACTGAGGACAAAGAATGCTTTTAATTACATCTAGGATTAAAACTTGCTTAAAGAAATTTGTAACTACCAGGAATGTGACTATTTTGCTCACCAGTATATCCACAGCCCTTAATGCAGTGCTTGTTAAATAGTGGCATTAATACATATTTGAGGAATAAATGAACCCTGATTGAGGTTCTATGGCAGTAAAAGCTCTGAGGGAAGACTAAACCTTGAATCAATATCAAAATAATATGACTTGGCTAAGCAATACCTGTTTATGGAATCGAAGATTGATGAGAGATCAATAAATACTGCAAAAGTCTTCAGTTATTTTTAACTATATCCATCCCCAAACCCACCATAGATTTAAAAGTACTAAAAAGTCAGCGGTAGAATAGTAGTACTTTAAATGGTCCCTTATTCATGCAGAATGTTAATAGAGAAGCCAGGCCTGCAACTCATTAAGAAGAAAGCTGAGCAGAGAATGTTGAGACTATGGAGCTGAGTGATTGAAGGTGGCACAGTGGAAGTTTGCCCTTTTTGAAGACAGGAGCAGCAGATAGATACTGTGACACTTTCCTAGAGGAACTGAGTAAGAAACTGTAGAGATTTGGTCTCACCATTCAGAGCAGAACTTGGAGAGCTGGGACAGCTGAAGAGTTTACCCTGGGGAATTCCTCAGCTGGGAGCAGTTAATTGGCTATGCCTTATGAGTCAGATTTGTCACTTCTTAAGATAGCATGCTATTAGGCCTTTTAAAAGAATGAGATAGAGCCATATACCATTGGTTTGGGATTCCTTCCACATGTTTTAAGCGAAGAGAACAAAGTAAAGAAAAACAAAATAAAAGTAGATCATATTATATATATAGTGTTTATTTGTGTGCATGTATCTGTACATATAAACACACATACACAGACAAATATAAAAGGGTTATATACGCACAGGGAAAAGTCTAAGGTTGACATCAAATGCGTACTTCTCTGAGGGGTATGTTTGGAGAGGAGAAGATTTATTTATTTCATAGAGTCTGGAATACTGGCTTTCCAGCTAAAAGAAAGTTAGACTGCTATACCATATACAAAATAAAATCCACTTGAACTACATTGCTAAAATAAAAACCAATAGAAAAATGTTAGGTTACACATAGATCTACAAGAATATAGATGGGTGACAAAACTTTCTTAAGTAAGTCAAGAAGATAAGGAACCATAAAAGATTCACATGTATGACCAAAAAAGATGTTTCAATATAAAAAGCATCACAAAGCTGATGCAAATGATAGGTTAAAAAAAGGTGAGATGTGTTACAAACAAGAGATTAATAATAATATTAAATATATACTAAATAAAAATTAAAATATAGTAAATTAATATTTTACACAAAGAATTACAAGTTGAAAAAATGAGCAAGAGAAAAATAAGCAAAATATAGGAATTAGCACTTTATTAGAGAACAAAGAACATGAATAATAAAGTAGAATATATGCAAAACAAAACAATATGCCATTTATTACTTATCGTATTGATGGATATTAAAAAGATTAATAATGGCCCTCTCTGGTGTGGCTCAGTGGATTGAGTGGTGACCTGTGAACCAAAGGATCACTGGTTCGATTCTTAGTCAGGGCATATGCCTTGGTTGCAGGCCAGATCCCCAGGAGTGAATGCATGAGAGACAATACACATTGATGTTTCTCTCCCTCTCATCCTCCTTTCCTTCCCCTCTCTCTAAAAATAAGTAAATAAAATCTTTTAAAAAGAAGGTTAATGATGTCCAGTGTTCATGTGGTTATAGGAAAATGGCAATGCTCACACTTTATTTATGGAAGTACAAATAACTACATTCTTCTTGGCCAGTAACTGGTATAATTTATTCATTAAAAATACTCTTACACTTTGACATCCCACTTCTGACAGCCTCTTGTAGACTCCATGTAACACAGAAGGCAACACACTAACTGTGACATTCTCATTTATAAATATTGTCTTTTTCTGGAGTGCAGCATCAGAGTTGAGCATAGAGTTATTTGCAGAGAACAGTGCTAAGTCAAAATAAGTTTAAAGGAGAGCTCATCACCTATGCCACTAAGAAATGGAGATAAGTAGAAAGTATCTACAGAGTAGATACTTAGGGTTTATCTACATAGCATTTCCAATCTGGGAAACTCATCACAGACTTCCTCATTTCCTTATTCTCCCACTTTTTTTTTTGGTAGGAATTTTTTTTTTTAATTGTTGCTCAAGTACAGTTTTCTGCCTTTTACCCTCATCCCAGCCCACCCCTTCAGCCCCCCTCTCCTCCCTCCTGTTTCCACACCCCCCCCCCATTGTTTTTGTCCATGTGTCCTTTATACTTGTTCCTGTAAACCCTTCCCCTTTTCCCCTGAAATTCCCTCCTCTCTCCCCTCTGGTCACTGTCAGCCTGTTCTCTATTTCAGTGTCTTTGGTTATATTTTGCTTGTTTGTTTGTTTTGCTGATTAGGTTCCTGTTAAAGGTGAGATCATATGGTATTTGTCTTTCACCACCTGGCTTATTTCACTTAGCATAATGCTCTCCAGTTCCATCCATGCTGTTGTAAAGGGTAGGAGCTCCTTCTTTCTTTCTGCTGCATAGAATTCCATTGTGTAATGTACCATACTTTTTTGATCCACCCATCCCACTTTTATCTATGGTTGCTCCATGACCAGATGCCTAAACTTGGCTAATGAGTCCATTCACTGGGATTTTTGGAGCTGGAAACACTAATAAACAAGGTAGTCTCTTTACTGTATGTATTGTATTTATTATATATGCATGTTGTATGTGTACGTGCAAGTAAAATCTTAAAATTATTAGCAGCCATTTTTCTCTTACTGTATAAAGAAAACCAGGAGAGAGAGAGAGAGAGAGAGAGAGAGAGAGAGAGAGAGAGAGAAGCAGAGATGAAAGGCATAGAGAACACCCTGGTGACATTTAAGCTCCTTATGTGAGTTGTTCCAGAGGGTTCTGCTGCATTCTGACTCTTCTTGTAACTTGGTTCTTCTCCCTCTCCTCTTCCTCCTCCCTCTTCTTTGCCAATTCTATGTTACTTCATTATCACACTGCCAAATACCACAAAATGTGGCACTGGCTTGGCTGTTACAGCTACTTAAAATGTTTTTATTTTTAGTTGTGTATTTTAAAATTTATATTCATAATGGATTGTTTTTAAGGCAGAAAGTATAAGAAATTCTTATTTGAAAATACAGACTAATAAGAAATATTGATTTAACTGCATGAGTTGATATTCTTAATGGGTTGGCTTAGACAGAGTGGACAAAGAGCTCATGTCTTTTGAGTTTCCTATTCACTAAAAGAGCCAAGTGGCAGGGGGACATATCCTGTATTGACATTACATAGACAAAGTACCAAGAACAGGTGGCTAGTACATTGTTGTACCTAAAAAGATTTTCAGCTTCTGTCCTCTGTCTGAAGTGAGCAAATAGGGGGCAAGTGTTATATACCAACATGATAAAAAAATGGAAAAACCAATTTAACACATACACAACACATACATACATCCATGTACAACCAAATGGAAAAATAGCCAAAGGATATCAAGAGCTAATTCCTAAATAAAATTAAATTATGAAGAAAGAAGGGAGAGGCAGAAGAGGAAGAGTAATAGATGCAATGGCCCTTGATAGAGACCTGCCTTTGGTCTATAAATAGCTTCTGGGGCTCTTTTATTTTGGCAATTTTGAGAGGCTTTTGAACTATTTGCATTTTTCCCCAGAAGAGTAATTTAGTTTATGGTCTTTTTTTTAATTACCTGGAAGAATATGTTTAATTTTGGGGGTTCTCTTTCAGGACAGGCAAGAGGATATATCATTTGAGGCACTGGAAGGAAGACTGCTGAGCTACCTTTGGGGCAGACACTGTTCTCTCTGAGGTGCTACTTCCTCTTCCCACTGCTAAAAGTGAACTAATGAAAGGAGACTAAAATAAGCTAAAAATTTAATTAACAAAGTAATGAGATCATCAGAACCAGCAGATAGAATGAAAACAGTACAGATCCAGGCCTAAACCAGAAATAGCTAAAGGCAATTTGACTTGTCATTAGCAGAGGATACAACGTGCAGGCAGGCACGTTTCCTAACCAGGTCTGAGAACTGTCTCCTTGTCTACCTTAAAGGCTATTTCACTCATGGGTCTGAACAAGCCCATAAGCTGTTTGCAAGTTTTTCGTACTGTCCCTTGACCCCTAAGAAGTCACATGTAGATTTGGGGACTATAGAACCCTTGGATGTTCCCCTAAAAAGTGAGATTTCCATACCAGTGATGCCAAACAACCCTCCTATTTTAGATTCTGTTCTTGGGAAATAATTATCTGGTCTACCCCATTTCTCTGAGTGCAAATGTCATGTCTATAAATGATTTCTTTATGGTGTTAAAAGACAAACTGAGGTATACAAAAATTTTTAATTTTTATTTGAGCAAAAATTGAATTAAATCAGGCAGCAACAAACAAGAAGTGCTTAGAACTGGTCCACTTACAGAAGGCAGGAGAAAGACTTCTAGAGAATAGGAGGAAACAAAGCAAAAAAAAAAATTATTTGACTGACTATTGCTTATACATTGTTTGGGAAAAGCCTGGTTGGCTATTTGTGATTGGTTGTCCTAACATTTTGAGTTTGTACCCTTGAGGCATTTATTGACTTAGGTTTTGGTTTCCTTAGTGGGCTGTTAACT
The DNA here is from genome assembly GCA_039655065.1 of Glossophaga mutica. Classification (NCBI taxonomy): domain Eukaryota; kingdom Metazoa; phylum Chordata; class Mammalia; order Chiroptera; family Phyllostomidae; genus Glossophaga; species Glossophaga mutica. The sequence goes on from CM077304.1 coordinate 86,841,816, forward strand.
TGTTAGTACTATCTCAGTCCAATTGTCTCTTTGTGTAATCAATTTAGCAATGGACACAGGAAGCAAGTGTCATGGAATTTTCAGTCTCTGTTAACTATCTCAGAGATGACCATTCTGACCGGAAATGTTACAGCTCTTTCTCTGGACAACTTCTCTTTAGAATGTTGTAGAAAACCAGTTTACTACAGATCATGTATAAACGGTATCCCAGAAGACAGTTTTCTTTGACAGTAGGTTCCAACATTTTGCTCATCTACAAGCACATTTTAAAACAGCTGCATATTAAACTACTTAGAAATTGCTGATTTCAAGTATTAGTGATAACATTTCAATTATAGTTAGGTTTAGATTTTGAAATGTTATCAGTTGACATGATAGTATAACTAAAAACTATTGCATTAAGTAACTTATACATTTGGTGTTCACCTCTCTCCATAATTACAGTTTCTTAGGAGCTCAGAACATCCAAATCTCAAAAAAGAGCTAATCTGAAACCCCTTTCTCCAGGCTACACCTTACACATTCTAAATCTTACTGGGTTGTAAGCTCTCAAAATGGAAATGACATTCAAATCAATTGTTCTGCCTTTGTGTTTCTTTGGTTTTTTGAAGAGAAGGTTAAAATTCAGGTGTAAGTTACTTGCAGACTTTGGTCCTTCCTGAACTGTTGCCACAGATCCTGGAGAATCTCTGTTGGATAATTATCAACAATATCTTCATTCTGTTGTGTGGCAGAATAAAAGACAAAGCTAGATCCAGCAGGGGATGGACGAACTAGACCCACAGGACTTATTTTATTGAAAGACAAAAATCACAACTTCAAATCAGTGAGGAAAGGGGAAGAAAACATTCTCCAGACACACCAGTGTTACGTGGGGCCAGCAATGGCTAACAGGCCCACTCGGCTGACAGGGTCCATCAGTGTCTGAGGGGAGGAAGTAAGTGCTGCCTAGCATGGAGTGGTTTCCCATGGAGCCTTTGGTATTTCTCTCTGTGATGAGAGAATAAAGAAGATGCTCTTTAAATCTGTGAATGTCACTAAACTTGAGTACTAACCTATTTTATAGAAATAGGTTGGGATAAATTGTCAGGTTGCCAGAGAAAATGCTGTATGCCCAGTTAAATTAGAATTGGATAAACAGCATTTTTTTTTTTTTTTTTTAGTATAAGTATGTTATATGCAATGACATACTTATATTGGGACATGCTCATACTAAAATTATATTGGGACATGCTCATACTAAAATTATCTTTTGTTTATCTGAAATTTAAATTTAACTAGGTGTGTCCTGTGCTGTTTATTGCTAAATCATCAACCCTGGGTAGGGGAGTCATGGATGAAAAAATACCTAAACTGTGATGAAAAAAAGGTGTGTAATTCAGGGTGGTTGCATAATTTTTTACAACTCAAAATAATTCCATGAAACTGAAGAAATATTCAGACAGCAGCACAATGAAGTTGGGTGACAGGAAAATGTAAGATAGAAAAAACAGTAAAACAATGAAAAAGGTTGTGAGCTCCTAGGGGGCACTTTTCTTTTTAAATCATCTTTGTGTTCTCAATCTGCAATCTTTCACTTTTAGTAGGTTAGCATTGTTTTTGTTTTGTTTTGTTTTTTAATGAATGAACCTTTTCTTAAAAGATCTCCCCCTTTCCAGTGTCCTTATGATGTTCTTAAAAATTATTGGCTTCTTTCATAAGAATTCATGACACGTATCTACTTCTTGGGGAAAAGTTCAGAGAATCTGTGTAATGAGACTATAGCCAAGTTTGGGTGGGACCAGAGCCCTTAAATAGTGGTCACCCAGTTCATGGAACTCAGGGATGCAAATTAACTACTTGAGATAAAGCTGCTCGCAAAATAACTTTCAAAATACCCTAAGATTTTTCTAGAAAGAAGAAAGAGTTCAATTAATGATATAATCAGAAGAGATTCACCTTGAAAGAAAAAATTCATAGAGCAGCCTTCCCATAACCCTATGGGCAAGCTTTGTAACTGCCCTGTTGTTATTTTTGGAATCCTTCTGTTATTAGTTCTCTATAGTGTTTTCCCACAGTGACTGACAGACAAGCCCCTAAAATAAGAAGGGTCAGTGGGTCTGTCTGTAGAGTGACAGCATGGAAGAACACATTCAGAAGCTAGCCTAGAGTGGAAAGAGAGAAGTGTGATTGCCACCCCAGCCCCCACCTCATTTTGATCCAACAGAGAGTGAGTCTGAGTATTGACAAGGTGTAAAAATTGGCGTGGTTCCTAGGAAAGGGAGATAAGAATCTAAACACATACTGAAAAATTTATAAATTTTGTTTATGTATCCTTTTTATGAGAAGGCCCATATCTTTTATCATATTTTAAGGTGATCTTAAAGATTGCTGCGACTGAAGGTTGGACAGGTAAAAGTGGGCTTTGAAAAATAGTTGTAAAAACCTCTACTTGCTCTTGGAAACAATAAGACGTCATTGGTGCATTTTTTTATGGTAGACATATTGATTTCTTCCTATTTTCTAATTCTTAATAAAATATTAGCTTAAGTTTTAAATATATCAGTGCTTATTGAACCACTTTGAAAATATCTGTGTTCTAATGGCCTATTCAGAGTGTATAGTGAAGGTAAGCAGAAGGATAATGAAAAGTTTACCTACTTCATGATTTCACAAGGTCAGTCCCTTTTCTTTAAAAACCTCAGAGTAATAATCATTCTTTAATACAATAGGTACAATAGCTACTAGGGCTTTCTGAAAGCAAAAGCATCTTTGATATAGCTTAAGAGCCTCATTCTAGGGTGACATGGCTTAAGTCAGCACCTGCCAGCAGAAGTACTTGTCATAAAAATATAATATAAGCCCTGTGACACACCTTGTACATGTGATTTTCTGTCTGAGGACAAAGTCTCTATGACAGAAAACATAACACCTACACTCACCAAGAGTCTAGGTGGAGTGGGGGAAGGGCAGGTGAACTGCACAGAGTGTAGAGATGACACATTTGTCACATTCCAAGTGCTGAAAATAAGTGTTCTTGCACCTCTGAAGTTATTCTCACAAAACGAGGTGCAATGACAAGTTAACATCAAGGTTTCAGTTACCACTTAGCTTCAAGGGAGTATTTTAAACTATTATATTTATGAAATTAGAGTTGTTTTTAAAAATTCCCTTAAAAGAAACATAACCATAAGAGAGATTAAATATCACCATATATCATGGCCATCTATAATTAATTAAACAACTTGGAAATCAGTGACATTTTGTCTAGTAAATTAATAATCAGAACTTTGTACATTTTTATTACACTTTTCCCATTTTTAAATAAACATGTTTTCCTCATAGACAGAAGACTCAAGATGAATGCTCTGTTTTATTTTACTTTTTGCATGTTATTTAATCTTGCATTTTTTACATTACCTTTGAGTTCCTTTATACCCCCCTCTCCCTACAATCACCACACTATTGTCCACGACCATGAGTCCTTTTTCCTTTTTGCTCAATCCCTCTACCCTCTTCCCTCTCCCCACCCTTAGCTGTCATCCTGCTCTCCATCTGTCAGTCTGTCCCCCTTTTCCTTGCTAGTTCATTTTGTTCATTAGATTCCACATATGTGTGAAATCATATGGTATTTGTCTTTCTCTGACTGGCTTATTTCACTTAGCATAAGGTTGTCCAGGCCCATCCATACTTTTACAAAGAGTAAAATTTTCTTCTTTTTTTATGGCCAAGCAGTATTCCATTGTGTAAACGTACCATAGTTGTTTTATACACTCATCTATTGATGGATACTTGGGCTACTTCCATATCTTGGCTATTGTAAATAATGCTACAATGAATATAGGGTTGCTTATGTTCTTTCAAACTAGTGTTTTGGGTCCCTTATTGAGGTCAATAGTGTGTTAAAATCCCTGACAAGACTGTATTTCTGTCGATCTCTCCCTTTATGTCCATCCAGATTTGCTTTACATGCTTAGGTGCTTCTATGCTGGGTGTGTAAATGTTTACTGGGGTTATATCCTCTTGTTTGATTGTTCCTTTTATGTAGTGTCCTTCTTTGTCTCTTACTTACTATATCCTTTCTTTAAGGTCTATTTTGTCAGGTATAAGTGCTGCTACCTCAGCTTGTTTTTTCCTGTCTATGGTTATAAGGCATCTCTCCAGCTAGTGTTCAATGGGTTATTCAGGATGGTTTCTCTACGATTTAGTTGTAAATTCAGATTGGTCCTGGGAGGAGGTTACTGTAGCTTCCACTTACTTTGTCATCTTGGATCCTCTCCAAATGCTCTATTTTAGACTTCTGGCCAAGATGGAGGCATAGGTGGACACACTGGGCCTCCTCTCACAACCAAAATTAAGGACAACAAGTATTTAGAAACAAGAAAACAAGCAGAACTGATAGAAAATTGAACTGTACGAAGTCCAACAACCATTTATCCAGACCGGTAAGAGGGGCAGAATCACAGCAGGAAAAAGTGGAGGTGCGGACCCTGGAGCTCAGGCAGCAGTGGCTGGCAGTTTCCAGGCATGTAGGCAGCAGCTGGCAGACCCCAGGCCCACAGGCAGTAGCTGGTGGACCCCAGGCATGGGGTGGCAACTGTGCAGACCCAGTGAGGCCGCACAAGGCAGCTGGCTGACCAGGTGGTCCCACATTCGCGAGCGCAGATAATCCAGGTGAAGGGGAAGCGGAGGGGACTGGAATCCAGGAGAGAGCGGAGCAGGTGCCATTGTTTCCTCTCGGACCCCACCCCCACAAATAGCGTCACAATTCAGCTACTGGGCTGCCCCACACAGGGGAACACCTAAGGCTCCACCCCTCACTACCTAACAGCCGTGACCAGACCAAAACCAAAACAAAACAAAAAGAACCACCAAAAATGGCTCAAACCAGAGAACAAATGAAATCCCCAGAGCCAATTCCTCTAAGCCGTGAAGAGATAGCCAACCTATCAGATGCACAGTTCAAAGCCCTGGTGATCGAGATACTCACAGAATTGGTTGATTTTGCTCACAAATTAGATGAAAAAATGCAGGATACAATACGTGAAATGAAGGAAGACACATGGGGAACCAATAGAGATGGGAGGAAAACTGGGACTCAACTCAATGGAGTGGACCAGAAGGAAGAAAGAAACAACCAAACAGAAAATAAGAAGGAAACAAGAATTCAAAGAAATGAGGAGAGGCTTAGGAACCTCTGGGACATCTTTAAACATCCCAACATCCAAATTATAGGGGTCCCAGAAGGGGAAGAAGAAGAGCAACAAGTGGAAAACTTATTTGAACAAATAATAAAGGAGAACTTCCCCAGTCTGGCAAAGGAAATAGACTACCAGGAAGCCCAGGAAGCTCAGACAGTCCCAAAGAAGTTGGGCGCAAGGAGGAACACACCAAGGCACATCATCATTACATTACCCAAGATTCAAATGAAGGAGAGAATTCTAGAAGTAACAAGGGGTAAGGGCACAGTCACCTACAAAGGGGTTCCCATCAGACTGTCAGCTGATTTCTCAAAAGAGACCTTTCAGGCAAGAAGGGGCTGGAAAGAAGTATTCCAAGTCATGAAAGGCAAGGACCTACATCCAAGATTGCTCTATCCAGCAAAGCTTTCATTTAGAATGGAAGATCAGATAAAGTGATTCTCAGATAAGACCAAGTTAAAGGAATTCATCATCACCAAGCCCTTATTCTATGCAATGTTAAAGAGACTTATCTAAGAAAAAGAAGATCAAAAATATGACAGTAAAAGGTAGCAAACTCACAGCTATTAACAACCACACCTAAAACAAAAGCAAACTAAGCAAACAACTAGAACAGGAACAGAAACACAGAAATGGAGATCACATGGAGCATTAGCAACAGGGGAGTGGGAGGAGGAGAGAGGAGGAAAAGGTACAGAAAACAAGTAACATAGACCGTGGGTAGAAAATAGACAGGGGGAAGGCAAGAATAGTGTGGGGAAATTAGAAGCTAAAGAACTTATGATACATGGACATGAACTAAAAGGAGGAATGTGAGTGGGAGGGGGTGTGCAGGGTGGAGGGGAATGATGGGAGAGAAATGGGAGAACTGTAATAGCATAATCAATAAAATATATTTAAAAAAATAAAAAAATTTCAAATGCTCTATTTTAAAATAAAAGTTACAAACCAGGGTTCTAATGTGTTATACATTGATATTCATTTGCCTGGAATACTGGATGCAATCCTATTTGAAGAAAGTTGGTTGGGCACCCAAGAAAGTTACCTAGTTTTATATAGTTCAGAGGGCCAGAATGGTCTATTTGGCCATTTCCTTCTTTCCTCCTGTATTTTTATTTGGCACATGTACTTTGAATAGATGAGTCAAGAACTGTAACAGCTGCAGGTTTTACTTCCTTCTGGGAGCTTTCTTCGACTACTTACGGATAAAACACCATTTTTCTCTTTCTGTTATTATAGTTCCAAGGAACTTGTTTAGTGTGTATCTTTTTCAAAATATTGTGAACTCTTTAAAGAAATCACCTTTGTGTCCCAGGATCTGACACACAGTAGCTACTTCCAAAATATGGATTGAGTGAATGAGTTGAAGTAAAAATAAGGTAAATGTAAGAAGTTGAAGGCATTTGAAAATACCATCACTTCAGCAAGTTAACTTGTGTCCCTCCAAAATTCATGCCCACCCAGAATCTCAGATGTGACTTTATTTGAAAATATGGTCTGTATAGATCTAATTAGTTTTGGATCACCAAATGATATCACCCTGAATTTAGAGTAACTCCTAAACCCAATGACTGGTGTCTTCATAAGAGAAAGGAAAGAGAAATCAGAGACAGACCTGCATGAGGAAGATGGCCATGTGGATACAGAAACAGATTAGTTATGTTGCCGCAGAGTAAGGAACACCAGAAGCTGGAAGAATCAAGACATGATGTTTCTTAGGGTCTTCAGAGGGAACATGGCCATGCTGACACCTTGACTTTAGACTTCTGGCCTCCAAAACTGAGAAAGAATACATTTCTGTGGTTTTAAGTAACCTAGTTTGTGGAAATTTGTTACGGTAGCCCTAGGAAACTAATATACCAACATTTTGACAGCAGCTTGATCCTAGATGATTGTAGAGCTACCATCTCATTTCCTCTGGTCATTCTCAAAGAGATAAGAAAAAACATATTCAATTGAGTGTGTAATGCTCTATGTTGTGTCTTACATATGACTTGAATGTGTCATGGCTAAAATCATTTCCTTATTTGACAAATGGGGACACTGAGGGTGAGAGAGTTTAAGAAACTGGTGTCAACACATATGTAATAATAATAGCTAACATTTAAATGTTTATTATGTTTTAGGCACTGTGCAAGACTCTTTATATAAGTGATTTCCTCCTTACAAGACTATAAATGTAGGTACTCAAAGTTTTGCCTATTTCAAAACTAAAGAAACTAAGGCACAGATTACAAAATAGGTGACCAAAGTCTCCAGCATTTGGCAAAGGCAGGATTTGAAACCAAGTGGTGTGATTCTAAAGCCCAAATACCTGAGAAATTTGCTATATTGTACATGGATGTGGTATGCTCATCACCCCACCATCCCTGCCTGATTCCAAAGGCTACTCCTCACTGCTTATTAGCATCTGAATATGTGGTTATATTACCTTGGCCATTTCCAACAGGATATTTTCTTTCACTTTCTCACCTATACTTGTAGCACACCAAACAGCAGTGAAATATGCTCATTTTCTGTGATTTTAGAGCTAATTTTTACAAAACTCTGTTTGATATACAAAACAAGTCTGATGGTCAAAAGATAACAATTTTCTACCATTTGCTCTGTTTGGATCCAAGTGAGAGAGTAGCAAAGCCACTCTATGTTTTCTACTTTGTTTGATCACTGGTCAATATTCTGCTTTCACATGTATAGGCAGTTCTGAAAGGACCTTTCATTTATCACAATTATATAACTGTTGCTGATAAATATTATAGCATGATAAATGCTCATCATCTTGGTAGAACTGATCTTAGCTTTTTGTTGTTGTTTTTCCCCTTTGCTGGAATTGGATCAGTTTTTCCACACATATAGGACATAAAGTGGAGGCCAAAGGAGCTTGTGATATGATAGGGGTGAGAAGCTTCAGATGGACTTAAATGTCAAACTATATCCTTTCTGTAATCAAAAATGTCAGTTCCTATGACTTTCTACTTTTGGCACATAACTTGCACAAATCTCAAGTCCCATTGGATGGATTCTTTTTGTGGAAATTTTTTTAGAAACCTTAAGTTTTTCCTTATTTACTTTTTAGAGTGATGGTATATATTAGTTTAGTAATTCAAATGTTACATATATATGTAGTTCAAATTAGATAAGTGATAAGCCAAACTGAACAAATTATTGGAATAAATCGCACATCTAACTATCTTGTCCAATTTTCATGATTACCACAAACACTGCTGTGTTAGTGCACTGATGCAGTGGAGTCCATCACAGCATTTTCCTTGCATGTTCCCCTCCTGGATATAAAAGATTGGCTCAGAGTCAAGCTTCTGATCCAAGATCAGCCCATCCAATTCCTGCTATTAGACTTTTTGGGAGTGTACCTAGAAAAATGTTAGTTTCCCTTTGTATGACAAAAACTGAAAGTGGGTAAATATGAGAGCTATTGGTGTATTTGCTACTGATGAGCAGGCAAAGTGGCTTGGTAATGAGAGTGATGAATGAGACAGACACCCAGAGAAAAAGAGATTCAAGGAGTAGAAAAAAAAACTTTTATACATTCCCTCCAGTGCTCCTCCACTCTATAGCCATCTATAGTAGTTGTTGATTGTTTTGTAACAAATTAACTCAAAACTAAATGAAAATGACTTAAAACAACAGGATTTATTATCCCACAATTTCTGTGGGTCAGGAATCTAGAAATGTCTTAACTGGACAGATCTGTGGTCTCAGAGTCTCTCATGATTACAGTCAAGGTGCTGAGCAAGGCTGTGGTTTCATCTAAAATATTGACTAGGAAAGGATCCTCCTCTGAGCCCTCACACGATTGTCAGCAGGATTCAGTTCCTCGCAGACTGTTACATTAACAGCCTGGATTCCTCTTCAGCTGTTCGCCAGAGGCTGCCCTCTATCCCTTGCCGTTTAAGCTTCTTCATATGGCCGCCTACAACATGGCATCTACCTGCATCAGAGTGAAAAAAGAAAGACTAAGAAGCCACAGTCTTTTATGACTTAATCTTGGAAGTGATATTCCATCATATTTGCTGTACTCAATTTGTTAGAAGTCACTAGGTCCAGTTCACACTCATGGGTAGGGGATTGTGTATGGCACAAACACCAGGAAACGGGTATCGCTGAGAGCCACTTTACAGGCAGCCTAACATACTGACATCTCTAAGGCCTTATGTACTATGAAATAACCCTAATATTCCTGTAATGAATTTTAATTTTTGCTTAAACTAGCCACAATTGTTTTTTATTATTACAGCCAAACTGCTTACACATATCCTATAGTTTAATAAAATTCACATTTAGAATTCAGATAATTTTATCATGAGAAAATTTATTACTACATTTCTAAATTGCCTTCACATCCCCTACCCCTCACAGACTATTTAATAGTGGTAAAGGCTGAGACATGAGAAAACAAAGTAGTAAGTTGTAAGGACCCTTACTAATAGGAAAATCAGTACGAGAAAATAAAAATTTATAAAATATTCAGATAGTAAATACATGATAATTAGAAGCCTTTCTTATTCCTTTTTTGTAGACCTCTGAATGTTACCATGAAATTTAGTTTTTTATGCTTTTTGTTTTTCAAACATTTTAGTTTTTCTCTTACTGTACTGTAAAATGGAAAGGCAAACAAAAAAATTATGTGAGACTGAATATTTCTCTCTGCTTCACATTATCAGATACATTTTTGTGATCATTATAAAAATTTTAAAAAACAACATAGTGAAAACCCCTTATCTTGGGTTACTATATCAGTCTGTAGGAAGTGGAGTAGCTTTTCAAAAAAAACCTTTAGCAAAAAGTCCCCTCCCTGGTTTTTCCTACAAACATTAACCTCAAGCATTTACTTCCTTCCATATTATTTACACATTTAACCTCAAAATTTCATCTAAGAAGTAACAAGAGATATAAAAAAAAGCACAAATATCAGCCATCTGCAGACCAGACCCGACAAGCATCGTGGTGGAGATGAAAACCTCTCCTTTCACAGAACTGAAAAGGCCTGTTGTGCACACCAGAGGCTGAGCCCCACTCCTCTCGGTCTCGCCGCCCAATCAGCAGTTCTATAAACATGCCCCTCCGCCACGTAGTAAACATTTTCTTTTTAGTTTCTGGGTTGCAGTTTATCTTTGCTGTGCAGAATCCATTTAGCTTTGGACAGAAAAATTTGCAAGAAATCAAAAAAAGCATGTTTGAAAAGCAAACAAAGAGTCATCATGGGTGAAAATCCCCCTGCCCGTCAGGACAGGCCGTGTGCTGGATATAGACCCTGCAGGAGACTATGGTAGTATAAACCATGTCCAAAAGACCCCCAAATTAGAAAAGGAAATTTGGTGCCACCCAAAGTGGGTGCGGGGGGGAGGAAAGAAGCATGTGGCAAATATAGATCACCTTTTTCAGGTGCCTCCTCAAGATTTTAACCATAAAAAAAAAAAAAAAAAAAAAAAAACAGGGAAAAGAAAAAAGACTCACACAGGTTTTTTCCCACTGAATATGACATACATTTCTATTTTTCTTCAGTTGACAAGTCCCCCAAGTAACATACATAAGTAAAAAATCCTTCTTACCATTAGCCATTTTCTACACGGCTGGTTTCACAAGTGTTGTAAGCGTTGGTTGGGGCCCAACTGCCCAATTCTGCTGATTTTTTCCAACAATGCACCCACCACCTGATCCTGATTGGAACATCTCATCTTTCAAGTATGCGATGCCCTGACTCACCGATAACACCAGATGGGCCAGTAAATCTCAATGTTGACTATACATTAGAATCATCTGGGGAAGCATTGGGCAGGGGCGGGGGACCTCATTTCCAGGCTGCCCCTGGGCCCACTGCATCAGCATCTTTAGTGGTGAGATTCAGGCCCTGATTTTTTAAAGCTGCCAGGTGACTACAGTGTGTATAGTCAAAGCTGAAAACCAGTGCTGGATGCTGCATTGGTGGGTTAACTAGGATCTTCATTGATGAAAGCTGCTGAACTGCTAGGAATTTGATTAAGACGTAATGTTATATCAGTTATACTTCGATAAAAGTTTTTTAAGTTAAAAAATAAATAAAAAGTTTAAAGAAATTTTTTCGTGGAAACACAGTGACCTCTCACTAATTTAAGGCAGTAACAAGTTTATTGGATCCTTATTATTCTCTTAAAAGAAACAAATTCCACAAAATTCCAGTTTGTAGAAAATAAGCTCTTCTCCCTTGTGGAAGTATACCCCATCACGTTCACTGGAGGGGAAAATGGTGCTGCTTTTGATAAACTACCATTATAAGAAAAGTATCAATTCATGACCAGAGTAAAAATGAGTGTAATACACCACAAATGTGAGAAGCCACCTTGTCACCATTAAGTTAACCCTGACAAAGTAGTCATAGAGCATTGCAGCCTGGGAGGAATGCTTTAAGATGTGCAGTCGTAGAAGTCTATGCTTGGAGAAACTCGGAGTCAGAGAGAAGTGATCAGCCCAATGTTATATTGTTCTTGAGGGGCATTATAAAAACCACCCTTCTCCTCACTTCTGGTCCCGGGGTTGTGTTTATAAGTATGCAAAAGTGTTTCATTTCATGTCTAGCCAATAGTAAACACTCAATAAATTGTAGCAATTGGTAGAAGTAACAGTGGGAGTAATGACTGTATTGGTATTAATAATGTCTACAAAACTTTATTAAGTTTAATCATTGTCTTAAAATACCTCACAAGTAAAAACAACTGTTTCTTTTGTTGATGATGCCTCACTTATTTGAAATCTGGAAACTTTCAGAGCAAAATAATAAAAAGTGGAGAGTAAAAAAGGTTTTTTTTTAGAGCTGCAATGAAAACTTAGTATAGTCTTTTACTATTTAACGGCACATCGTTACATTAATTACATCTTACGTAAGGACTTTATCCTTTGTCTAGAATCCTAAAATATTTGATGAAAATACTTTATATATCTTATATATTCAAGAGTAAAAATACTTTATATATTTTATATATTAATGAGTGAAAATTCCTTTTATAAGTTACTTAATTTAATTCTCTCGTAGAGTCAGGAAATGTACATATTATTGCCCATATTTTACAGTTAAAAATAAAAGCTTAAAAAATAAAAGGGATCTAGATAAGGTGGCTCAGCTAATAAGTGGCAGGGTTAGTATTTCATTGCAGGTTTTCTATCTTTGAGTCCTTCATTAGGTTACATACTTGGACTGTGTCACTATAGCCTTTTGAATAATTGACTTTACAGAGCTGCAGTGTAATGTTATGTTCTTGGCTTTTATTGAGCAAGATTTGAAACACTCATATTTGAAAACTTGTTTTTGAAAATATAGTACCTCATTATGTTGCTCAGTATTTCTTATTTAAGGGCTTTGGAGACAAACACATCGTTCCCAGAATTCACAGCCAGGGTAGTATCTGTATCACGTAACAAGCTGGGGTCTTCCTTTCCTTAGATTAAGAGAGTTACATTATCCATTGAGTATCTCTCCTTGCCTGGTGTCTAGGAAACTCAGAGTACAGTTTTATACTTGATCATTCTAGCTTTCCTCAGTTCTTCAGGTTTCTGTTACATATGTCCCCTTCTTTCTTCCCCCGTCCCCAGCCCTCCAAGGCAATCATCTTTATGCATGACTTTTACTTTTCAATATTGGTCAGTGATTCAATTTTATTGCACTGTGATTTCAGTAGGCATCTGCATTGTACTGTGATTTTGGTAGAACACTTCAGGTAGTGTCAACTACCTGAAGGATGTTTCCCCCTTTTGTGGTAATAGAACATCAATACTTCTTGGTTACTTTCTTTTCCATTCTAAGTCCATGTAATTTAGAGGGTATCAGTCCTAGTCTTTTAGAGCCAAGGGTGGAAATATGACCCAGACCAGGCCAATCCATATTATGCTCTGTTGCTCTGGCCGCAGTAAATGGATCAAGAGTGAGTCCTTGACATGACACAAGTCAGTCCTATCAAAGCACATTCAAATGCTTTCATTAGCACGACTGTGAAGGAAGGGGCTGTTAATTTTCCACTGGAGTGGCCAAGAAGATGGGATGAAAAACTCGAGATTCTGGCTGCCATCTCGCTCCACAGCAGAGAGTGCCTGAGAGCAGAGCCAACACACAAAAAAGCAGATCTAAATCTTAAGATAGGTAGACCAAAGCCTGTTGACCGCTTTGAATCCTTGGATCCAGTTGTGTGAGATGCGAGCTCTACCTCAGGACTTGAACCAAACGGGCTTAAAGTCCCTTTTCTGCTCAAGCCATTGTACTTGGGGTTTTCTGGACCTTGCAGTTTAATGTGGGTTGACAAATGTAGTGATTTATTTTTTTACCACCATAAATACTATTTGAAAGGAGGCAAGACACAAATCAAAATAAATTACACCATGTGCAGGTTTTTATCCTTGATACCACAATTAATCAAGTTTTTCATTATCTGGTGGTTATTTTACTCATCAACTCCATTTCCGCAAAGACTGAAATATAACAGCATTACAATACATCTTTGTTTTGTTTTTTGTTGATTGGGTAGAATATGACAAAATTTAACATGTACTCATCTTCTTCCACTTTGGTAATAAATCTGAAGCTATTGTCAATAGAATAAATTTAAAATTTAAATAAATGGAGTTAATGAATATTATACCCTTTTAAAATAAGGATGTTTCTGCCCTTCTAATTTCAAGATGCTCAAGTCAAATTCAAAAGTCTCTTTTTGCCTGGTTATCAATGTTTGACCTTCCTAATGACTTATTTAAATCTAAAGATCTCTGATTTCTTTACCAAAATGTCAGATACATGAACCCTTTCTGTTTAGCTTTATTTGTTCTTCTGTTGTGAAATGTTCTAATTTCTATTATTCCAATTTAGTGGCTCAAGACTGGGCATAACTTCACCCATAATCCTCTTGTCAAGGATACAAAGTGTGGCTTAAATTTGTGTGTGTGTATTTGCCATATCTCATGGAATCGTTTTTATACTTCCTGTTATGAACTGAATATTTGTGTGCTCCCCAAATCCATGTGTTGAAGCGTTATCCTGCCCCCCACCAACATGTGATAACATTTGAAAATGTAGCCTTTGGGAGGTAACTGGAATTAGAGTGTGTCAGGAGGGCAAAATCCTTGTGATAGGATTAGTGGTCTTACAAGAAGAGAAAGAGAGAAAGCTTACTCTCTGCCAGTAAGGACACAGATAGCAGGCAGCTGTTTGCAAACCAGGAAGAAAATTCTCACTAGCCACACCTTGATCTTGGACTTCCCACTTTCCAGAACTGTGAGAAAGAAATTTCTGTTGTTTAAGCCAACTCGACCATGGCACTTTGCCATGGCAAGCCCCAGCAGATTAGAACACCTCCCATGGGTGTTTTCTGTCTGTCTGGCCTGACATGTGTAGCTGAGTCTGTCTTTTTTTAATGTGCTAAATATAGTAGCACAAGGGAAAATTCTGTTAAAAATTGAGAATAAATAACCAAATGTGTGAAGTTGTATTTTATTTCCATGATAGAATGAAGACTTCCCATTAAAGGGCAACTCTTCCATTTCAAAAGCTTGAATAGAGAGTTCTTTAAAAATAAGTGCATTGGCTTAAATATAGGTTGCTAGAGAGCCAAAAATCTTTAAAAAAAGTTTTTGGCTTTTATTCTGTATCGTTTTCATTTGAGGGTGAAATGGATTCATTTTAATTTATGTACAACTCTGAAGTCCCCACCCCCACTTACTGACAGGCAAAAAAAGCACATACATTCAGTTTGATATTCCCATGAGTATTATTTCTCTCTGTTACATTATCTATTTTTTTCTGGGGGCAGCGTTGTTTGGTGAGAAAACACTGGCTTCAGAGTTCAAAAACCTGGGCTGTCTTATTAGCTGAGAGAGTTTGAGCAAACCATTTAATTTTTCCTCTGTTTTCCTATCAGTAAAGTGAGAACATTAATACCTGCCAAATTTAGCTCATGTGATTTTGTAAGATTACATGAGTAATTCTGGCAACTGTAATTTTACTCAATAAGCATAGCTAACAAAGATTTTTGTTTACCATGTGCCATATACGGTGCAGGCCTCTGGGAAAAAATAATTACAAAATAGCAGAAGTTTTAAAAAACTATTTTAAATGACTCATTACTTCAGTCAAGAGTCTCATAGACTGACAGAGAAATCAGACACATAAATGTGAGTCAAGTATGAGCTCTCTTAGAGTCCTTTGTCCTAAGCTTTGTCAAGGCTTAAATCTGTTATTACCTGTGTCCTTCTACTTTTTTTTTAAGAGAGAGGGGAAGGGAAGGAGAAAGAGATAGAGAGAGACACAGCGATCAGTTGCCTCTCTTATGCACCCTGTCTAGGAACCGAACTTACAACTCAGGCGTGTGCCCTGACATGGAAATTAACCTTCGACCTTTTGGTTTATGGGGTGATGTTCCAACCAGATGAGTAACACTGGCCAAGACTACCTCTTTTTTTAATGTCTCTTTTCCTCAGAAGCTTATGGACTCCATGAGGATTCTGTCCCCTATACCCTCAGCATAATTACTAAGGAACTAAGACAAAAATGTCTGGGGAAGCCACTTGAGAAATTCAGTGTGATACTATTTCTAAAACCATTCAATATTTCAGTTTAATCCTAAAAGAAGAGGAAACTCCAACTTCCTTTTTTTGCACTGAACGAGAGCTTTCTTTCTTACAATTCTTTACAAATAAGTTAACTACATATAATCCCTATTACTGGACCCATTTGTTTTCTGGGCTCCAATTTTACATGAGCATATAATAAAGTCAGGTACCAGTTTTTATCTTCTTGGGTGAAATTACATTAAACCACCAACAACAATGAAAATGAAAGAAAAATTGATTGGTTTCATTTCTCAGGTACACGAGGATGCTTCTTTGAAGTAATAGCCTTAAGTATTTCATGGTTAGACTCCGTGCACATTTCTGTTTTCTAGCTGCGGCTGTGTCTGGGCTGTCCTTGCAGTAAATTTGTCATCAGAGCACGTTATCTTGTTCTGTAACCTCCTGCGAATCCCAGGGACGTGCAGAATTCAGCAGCTCCAAGGTACTCGAGGCCAGAGCTTGAGGAGAAAATCCTCTCCCCCTTACAATTCCAATTGTATTAAAGAAATGCCCTTAGCAAGGATTTTTACTGATAGGTCCCCTTCACCTTAGTGATGTGGATATCTGTTTAGTTCTTTTACCAGGAAGAGTTTATGGAAACTAGTATCCTGAAGGAATGCTACATTTTTTTTACTGGTATCTGCCATTAATTTATTTTGTTTTCTAAAGCCTATTCCCAGAAAATAAATGCATTAGAAATCATAATTGAAAACAGTTAATTCTGGTTAGATTGAGATTATATTTTTAAAAGATATGCATTTAGTTTTTAAAGATTTCATTCATTTATTTTTAGAGAGAGGAAGGGAGGAAGAAAGAGAGAGAGAGAAACATCAATGTGTGGTTGCCTCTTGAGCACCCCCAACTAGGGACCTGGCCTGCACCCCAGGCTTGTGCCCCAACTGGGAATCAAACTGGTGACCCTTTGGTTTGCAGACTGGCACTCAACCCACTGAGCCACACCAGCCAGGGCTTAAAGATTATGATTTATGATTTATATTGTGCCCTACAAATTAGAAAAAAATCAGAAAGATGTTCATAATGTGGAAAAATTTCATAGATTCTCCATGTTTACGTATTTATTTTTTCATTTTCCAGAATGATGGAAAGGTTGAGGGATCATGCTGTAGAAACAGGCCCTTTGACTCTGCAGATCAGCTCCATTGTAAATATGTAGGTGAGATTTCCTAAGCATTCTGACCTTATTGGAGAAGACGCCATTTCTTTGTCAGGTCAGAACTTGTGTCAGAGAGCCAAGTGTCAACTTTCCACTTAAAGATTAGGCAGGCAGGAGTCATTATGTCTGGTTACACAGGACAGAATCTGCCCTCGACCTGGAACAGTACACTTGTGTTTTTTTTTTTTTTTTTTTTTTTTTTTTATGTTTTTTGGGGGGGTTTTTTGGGGGGGTTTTTTGCTGCAGAAAGAGTTTTCCAGGAGATCTCAGAATGGTGCTGATGTGCAGAAAAGAAACCTTCATCTCAATATTTCTCCCCAAGCAGCAGATTCTTCTATGATAATAGGAAAATAAGAATATTATTTTGCTTTCCTAATGGAATCAACTTACCCTCAAGTCTGTTTTTTTTTTCAAAGCCTATTAAAGGCTGGGATTTATGACTTTCTTTGAAGCCCTTTGCCTTTCTCCAAAAACACAAAAGAAGAGTCTACTATTGTGTACACTAGAAAACAATCTCTAAGATGTTTGAATATTTGTTATTAAAGAATAATCTAATTTCATCACATTATAACTTTTCTTAAGAGCAATTTATACTGTCTTTATTGTCTATGAGAGAGATAGAGTGGGGGAGAGAGACAGAAGAGGATAGAGAGAGAAAGGGAAAATTACTAAAATCTCTCAATTGTCTAAGTTTGTGGGGGTAATCTGATCTTTTCCTCTGGGGCACACAGGGAATAGTATTACCTGAGACTAATGTTATCAAGATAGTGAAAATTCACCCTTGAGATAGATATATATCTATCTCAGATATATATGGGCTTTGAAATGCTGAAGAAGTAAATGTAAATAGGTAATGCTTAGCTTTGTTACTCAGTTACCAAGGAAGATGTTCTACAGTCCCTGTATCATCTGCCACACAATGTTCTAAGTTTATAATCAAATGACAGGCAGTTGGAGACCACGGCCACTGAAGTAAATTGTCTTTCATAAGCTGTGTTTGTGATTTGCAAAGAAATACTCAAAAAGCAATGCTAAACTGTCATTTTTAATGACAGATCACCATTGAAAGCATTTAATTCAGGTGCAACACACTTAACCCCAACCTCTATACGTGGCATGTTTGATTTGACTGCCTTTTTTGCAAAGATCCATTTTCTTTTAGTTCATATGATGAGCATTGGGATAATTAAAACCAATTTTCAAGGGAGGAATTCTGAAAATGCCTACAAATTGATGTTTCTTTTTAGTTCACTTAAAAAAATTGAACAGGCTCAGAAATGGTAGTAAGAATTCAGTTTGCCATATGTCCACTTAGTGATTATTTGGAAACAAAAGAAAAAGACCTCCCACAGACAACTCTCTTTATTACCAGGTTTCTTCAAAGAATGGGCTCAGAATACAATGTGTTTAGAGCTTGAGAATGGATAAGAAGCTGGCCCCAAGTAGACTAGTAAAATGAATTGAAATGGTTCTTTGGATAATTATCTAGAAAGACCTTTACATAGTGTATACCAGAATTGTGGCCTTTTATTCCTTTGCATTCAAAGACATTATCACTCAATATCAGAAAACATGGAGTGAAATTGTTATAATGGTGCGCAGAAGTGGGAGAATCTATCATGTAAAATTTGTGCAGTACCAAAGAATCCTTACTCTGGAGAGAAAAGATCTGGGTTCAAGTTTGGCAAATTATTCTTTAAGTTTTAGTATCCTTATTTCTAATATTGTCATATAATAACAATTTCAGTTGTTGGGAGAGTTAAAATAGGTGATATGTAAAAAAACTGACTTACAAAATAAAGCATAATGTAAATGGGATGCATTATAGTATTTGAACTACATAACAGATAAGTTCTGGGGCATTAATATATATGGTAAAATAGGTATTGCTTATGTAAAGATTATTTCCGTGATTGGGCCAGAGCTTCCTCATGCTGATTTACACTGGCTCATGAGAGCAGATTGTTAAATTTTCAGAGATTATGTGAGCCAGTTGGTAGCATGTTGGTAGCTTTAAGTCAGCTGTAGTGCAGGTATTCACACACCATGGAAATGTACTACAATTAGGTTTTGTTTCTTCCCTCACACTCATCTTGGTGGAAGAAAGGAAATATAGTTGGGTTAGACAAAGCTGGGAGTGCTGCATCACCATCAAATCTGCAGAGGACGTGTTGGTCAGTAAACATCACAGAAAATGCACAGGACATGGGATGTGTGTCAGTGATGATACTTGCAGCTTCGAGAATGAGAAAGTATAGTGAAATGAGATTTAATATCTCGCAATATAAGAATTCTTGAGTTAGGTAATTACAGGTTGCTTCATTTCATAACTCAGTCATGTCAAGTGTTGTGGGTCTGCTTCTTTGTTTTCCTCTGGGCAGCACCCTCACAGTGGGGGCAACACATTGTGTTGCCTAGGTCCACATGGCAAAGTCTAAGGGTAGAGAAGAAGATCAGGTAAGGGGAAGGGAAGTGGTGTCCCTGTTCCCCTCATCTTTCTCTTTCTATTCTGGAAAAAAGATGTACTCAGATACCACTTAACTGATTTCTTCTTACCCCTCCTTGTTCAGGAGTGGGTGCCATGACTACTCTTCAACCATGCACCAGCAAAAGGGAAAAGATTAACCATAGTCCAGTTGAGTCAATTCCCTGGAACTCTGGGGAAGACTGTGTTTCTTGAACATGGGCCTATCTGATATCTGAACAAAATTGGAGTTCTACTGGAAAGAAAGAAGGAAGATGTGGCTTTTGGGAGACAATCAACAGTATCTGCCAGGTTGATTCTTAAAATGGCGTCACAGTTCTGTGGAATTGATCCATCTCAAGTAATACGTCTTTAGGAGCTACAAGTGCAAGAATATGGCACGGACCAAAGAACAAGGTGTAGGGCCCTAGACAAATAAGCTGGGGTTCAGGACAGTGTCAGCAAAGAATCGAACAGTAGCAGAGAGTAACTTAGATTCATTAAGCACTTACTCTGTGCCAAGCACCAAGCCAGGCACTCCATTTTTCAACATCCTATTTAACATTCAAGAAGGAAGAGAGTATTACCTCTGTTCTAAGAATCAGACTCAAAGAGAAAATGGTTAAAAGTTAGTGAAGCTAGAAAATGAAAGTCACGTTTTTGTTTTCTTTCTTTCTTTGTTTTCTTTTTAACTCTGAGGATGGTCTGGCTCAAGGCCATATTGAAGAAAGCTGTTTCATGCTCCACGTTATTCTAGACACCCTTCTTTCCCCATTTCTCTCTCCCGCATCTTCCTCTCTCACCCACCCCCACACCACTGTTGGAAGAAACAGAGGCGATGAGCAGTTAGGCACCAAAAGCCTCCAGATTTTCCAATATACTGTATACCAAACCACTGTCTCAAAGTTCTGTACTGAGGCAATAATGAGAAAAGCAAAAAGCAGTCATACAAACAATGGTGACAGTACATTGTGGTCCTTTATTTAATGTCACCGACCTCATCAATTTGACCAATTTAAGGCGAACTGATGGCTGGATGCATCATTACCAAGGGTGAATACCCTGTATACTAGGATTAAAACTCAAATTGGTTTTGAAATTCAGAATGATTTTGATATTGGACATTTTCACGGTTAATGGCACTGAAAGACCTCACTGCATAAATGCTTTAACCTCAGAAATTTGGTAAGACGTCCGGGGAGATTACCTGTATGTCCTCATTGTTTTGAGCTGTCTGATGGAAAAAGTGGATGGATGATTGACCTTCACTAGAGAGGACATTTCAGCAAGAAAAAAGTCATTAGACTCTTCATATAGCTTTCTCAACTAGGCAGCTGAGTTTATCAAAGATTATTATGTTTTCCTCTGACTCTTCAGGAGGCCACTGTATAAAGACACTTCTCTTTGGGAAACATTTCAAGAGGAGCTTATTTTAGGAGGCTTTCCTGTGGAGCCAAGGTAGCCAGGGGTCAATTTTGGCAGGATATTTTCAGCCCATAGATGAGGTTGTTTATGGGTCCACAAACACATTCCCTCTGTTAAACAGAGTGCAACAAACTTACATCACTCCCCATAACATTTCTAACATATAACGTTTCTTTCTTTGACATACAAACTATTTTGTAGGATGGCAAACACCCAGAAACAGTTGCAAAATTCAGGCAATTACTGAGATCCTAGAATCCCTGAATGTTTTAATATTTGTTTTATTAAAATAGTTTGCAAATGGCCAGATAATTATCTAGGTTTTGTAGCTTTCATCATAAAAGCAATGCGGTTTAGATGGTGCTTCAACTTAGGCCTGTGTAATTCGCATCATATTTATAACTTTTTTCTTTTTCTTTTTTGCTGTAATGCCTTGTTTTCAGTAAAAGAGATCAGGAACTTGGTGGTAATGGATCATGAAACAAAGAAACAACCACAAACAAAGTAAAACTACCCAAAGGTGCCTTTATCCTGGTTTCTCTTGACTCAAAACATCTTTAAAAGGGGCAAGCATTGCCCCGGGGAGATCATCCAACCAACAACAGTTTGAAACAAACGGTGCTTTTAGAAGCTTTTGGTTGTGAGAATGAATTGAGGTGATTACTGGGATGCTTGTTTGGCCAGAGTCTTTGTTCCATTAGTAAAATGGCAGCAATGAAATACGGGGGAAAAAAACCCAAATTTTAATAAAAGAAAAGCAACTCAAACAAAACACACTGCATTGGTTATAGTGGTCCTTAGGTTCTGGTAAACTAGAGCAATTGTCCCCAATGCCCACGTGTGGGGGTGTGTGTGTGGGGGGGGGTACAGGCGTGTGTTGAGGAGGGGGAGGGGCCACACTGCAGCTGGGCATCTGGAGGAGAAAAATCTCTCCAGCTGTTGCCTAGCAAGAGTGGGGTCTAATTCATACATAATGCAGGCAGTCAATTATGCATGCCCATGCATATTATCTGACATATATGTCTCAGAGGGAACAAATAGCCATTTTCAACCTCAAGTCCTTCTAGGGAGGGCAGAATGAAAGGCCCTTTTGTCCTTTTGTGTACTTTGAAGGTGGGTCTGCAAGTAGGGCCTGGAGAGAAACCCTGGTTGTATCAAGGAGCCCCCCTTTGAACAGCGTGGAGGGGAAATGTTTTGAAGCATATGTTAATAAAGTATATATCTGATTATTAACTCACTTCCACAAAAAGCACAGATTTTCTGCTTAATTTCTTTTAAGATTTTATGCACAATGCCATCAGAAAAATGTATCTTAAGCTTTTTCATCACCTACTCTTTCTATTCAGTCTCCTTCAGTCATCATGATCAGGAAGAAATTAATTTCCTGCCTTGGTGAGGACATTTTTAGCTTCCAAGATGAACCAGACTTTACTTCCTGCTCAGTCTTTTAACCCTTTTTCTTTTGGATCTTACCAAAAAAAAAAGTCTGTAATGATAAGAGTACCATTTTTGAGGTGCTTTCCCAGCTCAGCCTGGCTGCTATCTTTCACTGAATTGCCCAATTGTATGGTGATATATTTCAGAGGTACCTAAGAGCATAAGAAAGCTGCGCAGTGTTGGAATTTATCTAGCTCGTCAGCTATGAATGTATATGATGAATCTATATGGCGATATTTATTAGAATCTCTGTCCCTTCGTCCTCTTTCTGGAATGTCACTCTCTCCTTGCTGCTTCTATCCACAGGGTATAGTAAAGACAAACACATTACATTGTAACTCTGCTCCCAGGTCAGGGGTGATTGGTTCAGGGTTGGCTAATGAAGTAGGATTTTTTTTTTTCGTTGGGACAAAGAAAATAGACCAATCGTTCTATTCAAAGCTATACAGTTCCAAGATGTTGGTTGTAATGTTTTCCACATGTGGCAAAGAGAAAGTGAATCCTAACAGTTTTGTTGCCCTTGGCTGAATTTTTTTTTTCTGAGATCAAGTAATAGTCTTTTCTTAGGTTCCATGAAACATCTCAGTATCCTCATTCATAATAAATTATCTTCTATGTTTAAGTTAATTTGAACTGAGTCTCTGTCCCTTGATGGGAAAAGAGTGCCAAGTAATAGAGCAACTATCTTTCAAAACAAAGTCAAGCTTTACTCCTGGTGTGAGTCTGTGTTCCTCACTGTGAAGAGAGGCAGCACCTCACTTCGAAAAAGGACAACAGAAGTTAGTGGCAAAGATTGTTTTAAATTCCTGTTTTGTCTTTTACTAGCTCTGTGCCCTTGAGTTAATCACTCTTTGATAATATTATCTTCCTTGCAGTATTGTGTTTAAGTTTAGAAATAGCACATGCAAAGAAGCAGAGTATGATAGGTATCCAAAGAATGGTAACTGTGCTCTAAAAATAACTATTGCAATTACTTAAAAAGAACTCTCTCAAAAGTGTACAACTGCCAAGCAGACTCAGGGTTTATTCAGCTCACTTTTTCCTTCTTTGTTGCCTTCCCTCTTTTCTCTTTTCTTCCTTCTCTCCCTTTCCCTCTTCCTTTCAGTTTATTTCCCTTTTGGAGAGCCAGAGATGTGCAAAAATCAGGTATTCACCCTCTTGGTTGCTAGGAAGTAGCTAGAAGATCAGTGTAGAATTCCTTGTGAACATACACTCTTGCCAGAACAATTTTTGCAATTGTCTCAGATCTACTGCATCTCAGTTCAATATTTCCAGTATGACCCTCCATCCTAGTTGGGATCCTCACAGATTCAGAGGCAGAGATGTACATACCAGTGCTTAACTGGGGAGTGCAGTGGGAACAACACCTGTGTGGGTGAGTGAGCAATAGGACAGGGCAGGGCAAGAGGCTGCCCTGTGATGCCTGTGCTCCTGGGGCCCTAGTCCATCCCCCTGTGCAGCTCTAGAGCTGAGATGGCCCTTCAGAGTTATTCCAAACAGAGGCATGGTGCCTGTGCCTTTGTTCCCCACATCCAGGATGAATCCTGGTTGCGTTGCAGGTTGCTGCCAGGAAAGGATATAACCTGGGGTGAGGCAGTTCCCTTTAAAGGACAGTCTTGGAGAGGGATTCAGCTGTGAGCCATCAGGGGCCAGCTCTCATAGCAACTGCAGAATGAGTCCCTGGGTTCCAAAGGGAGTAAGTAACCTGCCCAGGCATCACAGTGTCCCCCACTCTGATACGGGAGTATGTCTTTCAATCCATCACTGCAATAACTGAATATTGAGCAAAGGGCTCAATGCAATGGAGGAGTCAGTTGTGAAAACATTTTAAGAACATGTATTCAAAACATAGCTCTTTGGTCCATTTTTCTGAGTATCTGCTGATTCTAAGATTTGGGAAAGCCATTCTTCAGTCACAAGAAAAATATTCCATGTGGCAGAAAGCGATAGTAAGATGTTATCAATTATAGCCTCAGTTCTGCTGTCTACAGGAGGGGCTAAATTCCATGCGTTTAGGCCCACCACTGTTTTAGGGTGGTGCATTTTAGATCCCTAGATGGGCTGATCCTAGGAAAGGTATTCAGTAATCTCTGTAATCCAATAGGGCACCCACACAAAAGACCTGCATTGTCAGCACCTGCTGGGAAAGGACCCGATGCACCAAAACTGATGAGGCCTGATATTCAGGGCTTTTAAGGGCTGGATATAATGGGTTAATGAAAAAGAGCTAAACGGAGGAGAATTTGAAATTTTGCCTTACCTTATTTTATACAATATCTCATTCAAAATAGGATGACAGTATACTGGATCATAAAAATCAAGTTGGAAATAGTTCTCTTTTGAGGATATCTGAATGACTTATTTCAGGCTTTGTTTGGGCCCAAACTCAGGGCATTTACCCATAAAGACTCCTCTTGTGGCATTTCCACACTCAGAACTTTGTTGAAGATTCAATTATTCTTTTATTTATTGGGATCCTATGACACTAAAAGTCACTGGGTAGTTCTCTTTCTGTTTTCATATATATATATCATATATATTTTATATATATATTTCATATATATATTTCATATATATCTATCATATATATTTTATATATATATTTCATATATATCATATATATTTCATATATATGTTGCTGTCACTGTGGCTATCTAAATATCTAGTCAAATGACTAAGTTCAGAGTGGGATAAAACATTAAGTTGTTTGGCATTGTGCTTTCTAAAAAATATATTAATAGGAAAATTATGCTTTTACACTAATCATGTTGATTTATATATATATCATGGTAAATATTCGTGAGTTCAGATGCCCAGAATTTTTTCTTTATCCTGAAAACTATTGGCCTTCTAATCTCATCCATATGGTTGTGTTAAGGAATACAAAGTTCCTACACACTTAGGCCCTGCCCCTGCCATGGCTGATTGCTCTAGCAGTGAGCATCTGACCAACGCAGAATTTACAAACTGTATTCAGGGCAGAGAAGTCAGACTCTCAGTTGCCGGTAGGACCCCTGGGAGGTGTGACTGGCTTTGGCCCTGTGATGTATGCCATTGTGCAGAGAGAAGCAGAGAAGACGAAAATAATGGATGGGGGAAAATAGAGAGTATGTACAGTGTATAAGTATCTATTTCCATTTTTTCCTAAAGCTTAAGTACATCCCCAACTTTTGCAAAGTTTGACTGGACAGCTATTATTTGATGAGTTCAAATACATCAGTTTCCTTCCATGAATATCTTTTGCTGCTAGTGCAAATTGCATTTGTATCATCTGTAATTAAATAACAATTACAATAAATAAACACACACATAATAGAACAAAAGCCCCTCTTTCTCTTAGACTGGTGTCATTAATTTCCTAGGGCAGCCACAAAAAATAACAGAAATTACGTGGGTTAAAACCAGAATTGTATTTTCCAAAAGTTCTGGAAGTCAGAAGTCCAATATCAAGTAATTGACTGAGCCATCCTCTCTCCAAAGACTTGGAAGGAAAATGTTTCCTTGCCTCTTACTGCTTCTGGCTGCCGAAGGTGTTCCTTGACTTCTGGCTGCATGTATATCCCAATTTCTGCTTCCATCTTTAGTATCTGTCTGAGTCTCTGTTGCTGTCAAATCTCCTCTGCCTCTCTTCCATAAGGACACCATTCATGGGCTGAGGGTCCACATAAACCCAGGATCATCTCAGCTTGAGATCCTCCACTACTCCTACATCCGAAAAGGCCCTTTTTCCAAAGAAGGTCACATTTACAGGCACTGACCTGGTGAAGTTATCTTTTGAGGAGTTATTATTCAACCAACTATAACTGGTTCTCAATAAAGGGTGATTTTTACCATCTAAAGTCATTCTGCCTGGAAATGTTTTTGTCAATAATTGGGTGGGTGGTGGTAGTGACATATAGGGATAGGGGCCAGAGATGCTGCTGCTACATCTCCTGAAATGCACAGAATAGTCCCTTACAACAAGGAATTGTCTGTTCCCTAATGTCACTAGTGGTTGAGAAACCCTGCTTTATGACTGTTGTGGTGATATACTCACCTGGCTGATGATGATTACGGACAATTAATGTAAGTGCTAATTAAATACTGAAAGCGACATCATAGGGCTGGCTGTCTACCAATGAAGGAAGTCAGAACTACATAATTTAATAAATAACCAGTTATAATCAATATAACTACTTCATACATATAAAGTTGTATAGTATCCAAAGATCTAATGTTCTGATTTCCACAGGCTTAAAATAGAGATGAATATTTTAATCTTTCTGAAATCTGAAACGCATAAAATATATACATTTAATGTGTATATTCAATGTGACATTGGTTATTTTTTTCCTTAAAACTATTATTAAATTGATGGTACTTCTTAAAAATGTTATCTTAGAATAAAAATCACAATATGATAACATGTTTTTCTAATAAAAAGCACTGGCATGCATAGATAGAGAGTACACTTTAAGGCTTTTGGGTTTTTTCCCAGTACAACTTATGAGGCCTTATCCAGGATGTATGAATCAGAATCTCTGGAGATGAGACTTAGAAGCAGCATTTTGACGTGTTTCCCAGCGGATTCGTTCACCTTGAGGTGATCCAGTAGGTGTCCACTCTCCAGATGTGGAGATTACTGATGTGAGGAAAATACGAGGTTTAGACAGAGAGTTTTAGTCTTCCACTACATCTGACCTTGGGTAAGCTAAATTACCTCTTTGGACCTCACTTTCTTTACTTCAATAGTGGTTCTCAAACTTCATTGTGCTTTAAGATCACCTTGACTGACAGAAATACTATCTCAGAGAATCCATGAGTCCATATATGAGCTAATAGATGAATAAATGAATTGGGGAGGACAGGACAGCTCTTCCTTGCAGTAGAATGCCAACTACTACATACAGAAGGAATGAGAGGGTTAGAAAATCATCAGTAAATGCTAAAACTAGTGGTAACATTGTGAAGAATAGAATATGTGTATACTTTCAAAGTATCTCCCCATATTATTTATTAATTACAAAGTGAAAAATAGTAACTCTACAACAGATAAACCTGGCAGACACCCCCTTAACTAAGTGACCAAAACTAATATCATCAACATTAGGACAAAGTGACATTCTGTGTCTTCTGATATGGTGTACCAAGCTGAACACAATGCTATT
Organism: Glossophaga mutica; assembly: GCA_039655065.1. Classification (NCBI taxonomy): domain Eukaryota; kingdom Metazoa; phylum Chordata; class Mammalia; order Chiroptera; family Phyllostomidae; genus Glossophaga; species Glossophaga mutica. Next base: position 86,869,230 of record CM077304.1, read on the forward strand.
TTAGTGATATTCCTGCCCAAAATGCAAAGCCTATACTTAATTTTGAGGAAACATTAGACAAACCCAAGCTGAAGGGTATTCTAGAAAATCATTGGCATGTACTCTTTAAAATATCAAGGTCAAACAACACAAAGAAAGACTGAGGGACTCTTCTAGATTAAAGAAGAATAAAGACATATGACAATTACATACAATAAAATGAGCCTGAATAGACAAGTGACAAAATTTGAATATATACTGTGGATTAGATATTAGTAATATAGTAATATTAAATTTTCTTATTTTCATAACTGGACTGTAGTTTTGTAAAAAAAAGAGTCTTATTTTTAAAATTAATTTTTTGGAGTGACATCAGCTAACGAAATTATATGTTTCTAAATTTTTTTTTTATTTTTAGAGAAAGGGGAAGGGAAGGAGAAAGAGAGGGAGAGAAACATCGATGTGTGGTTGCCTCTTGCACACCCACCACCGGGGGCCTGGCCTGCAACCCAGGCATGTGCCCTGACTGGGAATCCAACTAGCGACCCATCAGTTCTCAGGTTGGCGCCTAATCCACTGAGCCACACCTGTTGGGGCCAAAATTAGGCAGGTTTTAATTGTACGTTTGTATGACACATTGTATGTAAGCTGTATTGTGTGCCCACTGCTCCAAGTCAAATCTTCTTTCATCACCATGTATTTCACCCCCTTTACCCTTTGCTGTCCTCTCACTCCCTTCACCCTCTGGTACCCACCATAGTATTGTCTGTATCTGTGAGTTTTTGTTTGTCGTGTTTGTTCATTTGTTACTTTCAGTTTTATATCCCACATATGAGTAAAATCAAATCGTTCTTGAATTTTTCTGTCTGACTTATTTCACTTAGCATGATATTCTCAATATCCATCCATGTTGTCACAAATGCTAGTATTTCATCTTTTCTTATGGCCGAGTAGTATTCCAGTGTGTGTGTGTGTGTGTAATCTTTACCCAATGATCTATAGAAGGACACTTCAGTTGTTTCCATATCTTTGTATCATGAAAAATGTTTCCATGAACATAGGGGTGCATATATCTTTGCAAATAAATGTTTTCAAAATTTTCAGGTAGGTGCTAAGAAGAGGGGTTGCTGGGTCATATGGTAACCCTATTCTTAATTTTTTGAGGAGACTCCACACTGCTTTTCACAGTGACTGTACCAATTGACATTCCTACCAGCAGTAAATAAAGGCTCCTTTTTATTCACAGCCTTTTCTTGTCATTTCTTGTCTTGTTGAAGAAATTGTCTTATTCTTAAGAGATCCATACTGAAGTATTTAGGGATAAAAGAACATGATTTCTATAACCTACTCTCAAATGGTTTTGAGAAAAAAATCAATTTATTTACCCATCTCTCAGTCTTTCTCTCTATAGTAATGAAGCAAATGATGTCAAAATGATGTCAAAATCAATTAATCTTGAAATGTGGAGAGTGTTGTACTATCCTAGCCACTTTTATCGAACTTTATACCAAATAAAATGTTAAATAATAATGTCATTCCCACTCTTTTCCCACTTTTTAGATGTGAATACTCTGTGCTGTAAAAATAAAATCAGTAAGAGAAGTAGTCAGAGTGATTAGTTTAATTGAAAGAGTTTTTCCCTGGTTAAAATTTTTCAATCTTGGGAGGAAGTCAGTCTACTATCAGGGGCTGAGTTTATGCACATAAATTTACTTAAAACGGTATGACATGATTTTGTGATTACGTGTTGCAATGTATTTAATGTGTGGCCGAAGAGAATTCTTCTTCCAGTGTGGCTCAGAGATAACGAAAGGTTGGGCACCCCTACTTAGAATAAGTTCTTTGAAAATGTACTAGAGTAGGGGTCTCATACTTGAATGTGCATAAAAATAACCCGAGGACCTTGGAAAATGCAGACTCTCATTCAGCAAGTCTGAGCAGGCTGGAGTTCTGCATTTCTAACAAGCCCTCATGATAGTGCTGTTCTAAACACTGCGTTTTGAAAAGCGATCCGGAACCTAGAGCAGGCGTCATCAGACCTGTGCCTGCTTGTGCCAAGTTCTGTTGGGACACCCAGCCATGCCCATTTGTTTACATAATGTTCATAACAGAGTGGAGAAGTTGCAACAGAGACCAATAGCCCACAACAGCTATTATCTGGTCATTTTATAGAAAATGTTGAAGGATGATACAGTGATAAAAAGTTACAGGCTCTAGAATCAGAATGTCTGAGTTTGTCTTCTGGCTTTTGTCATGTATATACTTTTTGTTCTGAATGAGTCAGCTTCTCTGAATCAGTTCCCTGTTTAGGGAAGGGATAATAATAATAATAATACATGTTTCATAGAGCTGTTGGAGGTTTAAGCAAAACAATACTTGTTTAAAAAAAAAACCAAAACAGCATGCAAGTGTGAGTATGCCTAAGATACCTGGGAAGCATGTTGAAAGCTTAAGTTCCTATGCTCTGCTTCCTGAGATTTGACTCAGGAGGTCTAGGATGGGCCTGGGAATCTGTTTAAAACATGTTTCCCGAAGGATTTTGATGCAGGCGACCCATGAGGCCACACTTGGAGGAAAATATTTAGCCAGTTCTGGTGTTCAGCATATGTTCATCCCCATTCCCCCATTCCCTCCCCCCCCCCCACTTCCTCTCCTCATTATCTTTATCATCCTCAGGCAGGGCAAGCTCTGTCTTGCTGTCCTGCATCCTCCCTGACTCCAATTGCTCCAAATCAAGTATACACAATTTTGCTCTCCGACTTGTCACCATGACTCCAGCTTTAGACTTTTGTTCCTAACTTATCAGTAACTCTCTGGGATGGACCTTTCACTCACGGCATGCTCAGAATACCTTTTGAATAACTATGATTTCTCCCCCTTTGCATAGTTGTCATTGCCCTCATTAACTCCATCTTAAAATGGTGCTCTGCAATTTCCACCTGACTGTGACCTAGACTCATCTCTTAAGTGGGGCTTGACCATCATCTGGTTGGAGGAACTGGAGAGCTATTGAGTGTGGGTAAGTAATTCCTAGTGCCATTGCCTGAGGACAATTGACGGAGCAGCTGAATATCTGGTCCACAGATGACCTAAGAGGGTTATTGTTGTTTTTCAGCATATGGCCTTTTCTTTTGAAAATACTCTGCCCTAGAAGTAGCAAGTTCAAAGTGTTTTGAAAATCAATGTTATTCATATCTTCCCTTACAATATATATTGACCGATATAATGGTAGACCCACGTACCTACAAACACACAAAGAAAAAAATCTTACTGATCTAAACAGATTTTGGTATTTCTGAAGAAAGAGAGCTATAAGGTGAATATTAAAGGCCTTAATATCACAATTTCTTAAGAATGTTTTTTAGCTGTCAAGAATTTAGTGGTCTCTAGTAATTTTTCATTATGTACCAATAATTAGTCTAGCAGTTAACAAAATCAGACACTGAATCTTTTGAAGTAGCCTCGAATTACCCTTTGACATCCAATTATTAGAGAAATAAAAGGCGTCATTTCTGAAGATATAGAGAGTGTTAGAGCTCATGTCTGAACTAATTGAAAGTCACGTTTTAATATCTTTTAATTTTTACAGTTCAGAATTTTTCCTTCACAGCTACCTTTGGCCCCGGATTAAACTATTCTCAGGATGTGTCCCCCCCACCCCCCGCCCCTTACACAAGCTATATCTGGTGGAACACTATATGTAATGAAAGTCTGAGGTATTTTGCAAATTCTTTGAGTTTTTTCTATATGAGGTAAAATAAAAATAAAGCATATTTATCTCATATTATTTCCAGTCGTAGATTGTCATTGTTTCAGTTTAAGAAGTTGAGACCCTGGCTATACATGCAAAGTATTTGTACTGAAATTTACTTAATCAAGAAAGACACGCTTATATTTGGTTATGATATTTATATCTTCTATTTCTTTTAGCATGAGATGTAGAAATTTAACTTTCCTTTTTACTTTTAGCTGCATATTGAATTATAAATTCTTCTCCTCATTTTTCCCCTGTATCTTATCTCCCTCCTGCCTCATTCTATAGGTGAAGGGCATATTAGTGTTCAAAGAGAAGGTGTAAAGATGAAAAGTTGAAAGAAGAGAGAGTATCATGTTAAGGATGAGGAGAGCCTGAGGAAGCAATTAACCTTGTATTTGCATATCGGTTTTTTTAATCACAAAATTCAAATATGAATAAAATTTAAAAAATAGTATTCTTTCGAATCTGAGAGAAAAACTTAGTATCACAGTAAAATGCTACTATTTATTACTTTTTGCCAGGCCATGTGCTAAACAATTCATTCACTTGCTCATTCATTCACTTTTTCAATAATAATTTATTGAAAAATAAATCATTTTTCACAAAGGGTCAGGGAACAAAGTTCCTCTTCCCATGAGAGAAGACATTCTATCTTGGGAGAGAAACACTATGCATAAAAATAAATATGTAATATGTTAAGTGCAATACAAAAGGGATGGAGCAAGAGGAAGGTGAGAGTGGCACCTTGGATACGCTATTCAACAAAAGCTGTTTTATAAGCTGGAATTTGAAATGGATCTGAAGGCAGCACAGAAGTGAGCCCTGAGAACATCTAAAGGAAAGAGTATTTGGGGCAGAGGACTATGGATATTCAGTAGAAAGTATGACAGAGTGGCTGTCATGCAGTGAGCAAACGGAGAGAATGCTAAGAAATGAATCAAGGAAGGAGGTGGGAGAGAAATCATATAAAGCCTGAAAGTCATGGTAAGGACTTTGGAATAAACAAGAGAGATGGAAAGCTGTTGAGACTTTGACCAGAAGATGAACATGATTTGAATTGAGTTTTAGAAGGATCATTAGGTTGCTATGTTCAGAAAAAAAATTTTTGAGAACACAAAGGCAAAAATGGGAAAACTATTTAGACAATGTTTGCAACTAATGTCTAGGTTATGAGTTATGGGTATAGCCTCGCTATTTACCATACCCATTTCTTTTTCCTCCTAGGTACACAGCTAGACCATATTTCCCAGACTCCTTTGTGGTTAGGTGTGACTATCTAACTGATTTTGGACTGAGGTTATGTGAGTAGAAGTGATGTAAGCCACTCCCAGATCTGGCCCACCAGGTCTCCCAAGTGCCACCCTCCATGCTCTTTCTCTTCGGCAGTTTTGTTGAAGGTGCAGAGCCACAGGATGAAAGACACCAGATCCCAGAATCCCTGCTTAGATGACAGCCTATTGGTTAAGAATGTAAAACAATTTTTTTTTTAGTGTTAACACCCTGAGATATTCTGATGCAGCATTTACTATTACCTAAACTAAGAAGTGATGGTTCATTTTTCCTTGGACCAGAGTGCTGAAAGTGCAGGTGACAAGGAATGATCAATTTCTACATATATTCAGTAGAGTAACTTGATTTCTTGAGGATTTGGATGTGGTGTGAAAGTAAGAGTGGGGCCAACGGTGATTTGAATGATTTTGCTTTGACCAGCTGGAGAAAGGAACTGCCATTTGTTGAGATGGAAAGATTGGAGGAGGAAAAGTTCTGCAGGGTGGAAAATCCAAAGTATACTTTTGGACATGTTAAGACTGAGATGTCTGATGTATCTTCGTAACTACCTTGTCATATACACACTGTTATCTTTATTTTTAGTATGAGAAATAGAGGTTTGGTGAGGCAAATGACGCTCAAGAGGATGTGTTAGGACAGGACTTTGAATCCAGTTCTCTGTGACTCAGCCCTCGAGATGACTCAGCACTCCTGGCCACTCTAGAAGCTGTCCTTTTCTGGAGTGAATCAGGAGAGCAAACGTTCCAAAATACTGTAAATACATTTACCAAATAAAAAGACACCCCAGTAAGGCAGTACGCTCTAATTTAGCTAATTTAAAGAATGAAAGGGAGAGAAAAGAAAGAGGAGGGAGGAAAGTAAAATGATATAAAAATTACTCCATTTCAGAAGAGAAAAATGGATGTGCATTTTTCTTTTGCCTTATCTGCTATGAACTCTTCCTTCTTATTCTGAAAGGGGCATCCATTTGCTTTGAGGAGAATCAGGATTGTTTCCAAAGAACAAGTGGGAGTAAATACTCTGTCCTTAAGAGGCAGAGTAGAGTACTGCATTTTAGCATCCTCTTGGCAAGACAGTTTTGAAAGCAGGACTTTGCAATGAGCAAAGGATTTATTTCTAAACTCTCTTAGCTACCACTAAAATTAAAATGTAGGCCTAGATACTAAATACTGGAGTTTCTTCTAGAACATAGTGAGGATGGCTCTTCCACCATTTAGACTGTAACGTCAGGCTTGGCACCTTTAAGAAGAAGGATACTACGATGTAGGGCAAGTCACACCAGAGATTGAATGAGGAGAAAGGCTACTCCTGCTCATCCAATGGTCCATGGGAAAAGATTAAAAATAGAAAGTAAAGAAATCTGATGTTTATATCTAAGTTCTAGGATCAATTTATTCTTCTTAGGCTAGAATCTTGACCAAGGATGAGCACATTAAGTTCATTTTGATGTGTAAGGCCTTCTTTACACCATTTATACTTTGTGGACTAACCTGAGGGAGGCTGGTTGCAGTTTTTCATAGAGTCCAGCTTTTGGCATAAGGCTATATCCATCATAATGTGGGAGCAATAATGCCATTGTGATAGAAGGAGGCAACTAGATAGATGAGCTTGAAAAAGTTCCCCTGCTTGCTGATAGACTAAGAAGTTGTACAAGGACATTAAATTTCCCGATGAGGTGCTAAAAAGCTGGTGAATCAGCTGAGTCCTGCATTTGGGACAAAGAGGCTACAGAAATGCAGGGACTCTGCTTCTGGATACTGCAAATCCAGAATTTAGATAGGCATTCTAAATTATAAACCTGGAGGAACCAGGCATATCTCAGCTGATGATGGTCCAGAAACTATACCAGATTAACCACTTCGTACAGGAACCAGTGAAGACTTTCTGACCATCTGTGGACTAAAGGCCCCCCCCACTGAAGTCTAAAGTGAGCTGTCCCTCCCCTACACATAGATAACATCCTGAGGATGAGCAAGGAGAAGAAAAGGGAAATCTGAAAGACTGACAAATTTTCTGAAATATAGTGAGGAAGTCAAAAGAAATTATTTAAATGAAAACATATTGAGACATCATTATTTGGTACATTTAAAATCTGACACCTTGCCCTGGCCAGATGACTCAGTTGGTTGGAGCATTGTCCCGTGCACTAAAAGGTTGAGGGTTCAATTCCTGGGCAGGGCACATAACTAGGTAGCCAGTCCTATCCCTAATCAGGGTGCTTATGGTAAGCAAACCAATTGTTTGTCTCTCACATAGATGTCTTCCCTCCCCTACCACTTTCTCTCTCTAAATCAATAAACATATCCTCAGATGCGGTTTAAAAAAAATTGACCTTTCATCTCCCAATGGAGTTAAGTTTCAGGAAGAAGATTTGAACAGTTATAAAAAAGCAAAGGAATTTTTAAAAGGTTTTTTTTTTTTTTTGCCTACTTAATTCTCTATACAGCATAAATTTATGGCCCATTCCACTGTCGAGTTTTTATTTAAACTGTACTCTTTTTCCTCCTATAAAGACAAGTGTGTAAATGGACATAATTCTTTGCTTTTGTCCATTGTCCAAGGAAATTTGAATCAATTTTCTTGATTGGATTTTGGGGGTTTATTGTTATTTTGTTTATTTTAACATGGAGTGTCAGGGAATTAAGAAAACCTTGGGTAAACCTCAGAGAGCATTTCCAGCTAACTATGGTAGCAGGCTAATAAAATCAAGAAATTCAAATACTCTGATGCGGAAAATGTAGAAAGGAAAGACCACCAATCACTGCACACTTCACACCTCCACTCTCTGACCCTAATTCCAGTTGCTCAGGCTCTCTTCTTACTGGTCTTTCTTATTTTCATGCCTGGGGCCCTGTCAGGGACTCTCAATTTTCTGTTTGCTACTGGACCTTATTTTTTTGATCTGCCATCACCATTTGGTAGGGTTTCAACTTTCATCACCTTGTGTTTTTAGGGAAGAGAGTGCTTTAGGATTGTCTTTTACATTCTTTGGAAGAACAGAGTGAGGAGTAACCTGTCCTACACTGCTAGCCTCAAAACCTCTGGCACGCGTCCGCAGTGACGGTGAGGCCTTCCCAGATCCAGCTCCCAGGGGGAAGAGTTCCTAAAGTTCAAGGTGGCAGTGGGTAAAGCCTGGGGGTGCCAATTTCACAGGAGCAGCAGCGATCTGTCACCCAAGCAGAAGACAGAAAGGTAGAATTTACATAATAAAAATCAAATTTCAGCTGTTTCATCTGACTTCAAACAAAGTCCAGAAGTAGAAACATTTATGTAATAAAAAAATTCTGTTGTGGTACTATTTATATTTGACACAGACTTTAAAAAATATAAAAATTGTCAAACATGCAAAAGTAGAAATAAAAGTATGGTAAATACTCAAGAATTTGTTATTTTTAAAAAATAACCCAAAACCAAAAACCCCAAAACCTTCTACCTTGGAAGAGAAAAATATGTCTAAGACTCATGATTTTTTTAATATTTGGAAAGAATCACACTTATATGATATTTGTAAGAAACAAATGTTTTGTGACTGTTAATGTAGTTAAAAGTGGAACTTTCTACTTCTTACCTTCAAATTTACTTTTTATTTATTTATTTTTATTTATTGAGAGAGGAAGGGAGGGAGAGAGAGAGACAGCACTTTGTCATCCCATTTATTTATGCATTTATTGGTTGATTGTCATATGTGCCCTGACTGGGAATTGAACCTGCAACCTTAGCATATCAGGAAAACACTCTAACCAACTGAGCTACCTGGCCAGGAATTATATTCTAATTTTTTTAATCAAAATATAATAGACACACATTTGTTGCAAATGTATGGTACAATGGTTTTGTATTTGTAATGTTCTATGAAATGATCGCCACAATACGTCTAGTGAACATTTGTCGCTACACACTTACAAATTTTATTTGTTGATGAGAACTTTTAAGATTTATTCTCTTAGCAACTTTCAAATATATATTGCAGTATTATTAACTATACTCACCATGCTGTACACTACATTCTCAGGACTTTATAACTGGAAGTTTGTACCCTTTGACCATTTTTACCCATTTTGCCCACCCTCCACCTCTGCCATTTCCCCCCCTTTTACTGTACAGCATGAAGACAGTACCCAGGTAGGAACCACTAACCCTGGGGACAATGCAGGGTCCCACACTCACTAGACAGCGTCTCACGGTTGTTGGTTCTTACTGTATGGGGGGAGAACCCATGGTTTAGATGTGCTGGGTCTGTTGCATTCTAATTCATTTTGGGGTATTTAGCCACTCTACATCTTTCTTTGCTTAAGAAAACTCATCATCTTGTTTTCTTTTTAACCAGGCAAACTATAGTAACAGCTGATTTTTATTGAAAATTGGCTGCTTGCTAAGTTCTTTAGGTGGGTTTTCCAATTTACTTCTCACTTAACCCCACTAAGTAGGTACTATTTAGCTCCATTTTACTGATGAGGAAATTGAGACATGGATGGCTGGTTACCTTATCCAAGATTTCAAACCTGTAGAAAGTGACACAGCAGCATTTTAAGCCCAGGCAGGCTGACTCCAGAGTCTAAGCTCATCGACTTAGTGTCACAGTGCTTCCTATACATAAAAGCACTTGGCTCCACACTTAACAAAAAAGTCTTTAACAATTAAAAATACAACTGGTTTACCTAGTTTTCAATACTTTATTTCTGACTTTTATTTTTTAGGGGTCAAGCTTAGACTTAGAGGTCAAGTCTAAGCTTTCACAAATGGAACACATTAGTTCCTCTTGATAAAGTGTATAGCACATTCACATAGGTTTCTAATGAGTGATGTTTTTTTTTCCTAGAAGACTTTATTTTCTAACAACTTTATAAGATATCTTTGGCATCTTTATAAGATATCTTTCCAGCAACTTTATAAGATATCTTTCAAGTGTTCTTGAAATCTTACTAAATGCAAAATTAATTTGAACCTAGAAAAAAACTGATATTGTTTTTAAATATTTGTAAATTAAATATTTTTAAATATTCTGGTGAAAATGAATAACTGACAGCCTTTCTTCAATAGTTGAAAAAGTTGATTGTCTTTGGAACATTCATTTTTGTTCATTTGATGTTTTACATGTCAGATTGCTCTAGCTACAGTTTTGTAATTTCTTACCTTGATGGTAACAATGAAGACGGTTACTTCATCGAATAGTTTTTGAGTGACTACTCAGTGCTGGTTGGTCTGTCACTGGGGAGACAATGATGAAAAAGCACAGCTTTTTACTCAAATTTTAAGACAAGTCAAGGAGTGGGGCTGACTAATAACTGAGGTACAATGTGTAAGGTGCTATAATAGAGGCGCATGGAAGTACATACAAAACTCCAAAAGCACTAGGTAGCATGAAGAAGAGAAGGAAGGGGAGGACATCATCTACTCAAAGAAAGATGATCAAAAAAGGATCCAGGGAAGAGGTGCCTTCTCTTAAAGGTAGAAGCTGTTCTTTAACTGAAGGACAGTCGAGTACTGATCAGAAGGAAGTGGATGGTGGTGGATCATTCCTGAACCATGATAGAAAGGCATGGAAACCAAAGGACTGTGTTCAGGGAGTCATAAGTAGTTTGATTGGGCTAGGACATCACACTCAAAGCAGGGAGGGGTAGGAGTGGAAACGGGAAAGGTAAAGATAAGTCAGCATATGCTTAGGAAGGGTTGTGGGTGTATATGTACACTACACTGTTGGTGCTAATAAAAGATTTTAAGTGACAAGGTGATATGATTTTGTTTTTAAAAGGTGGCTCTGGCAGTACTAACAGCAGTGATCCTGGAGTGGGGGGAGACCAGTTATGCCGGATGCCAAGTCTAGGCTTGACATAGTTTTCAGCATTTACAGTGCTAAAGGTCAATTTAGCATGCCAGAATTTACAGTGTAGGGAAGGTCATGCATTTACTTGTCTGCTCAAGACCCAAAACACCACATACTTTCAGTATGTATTAGATAACAATACAGGTTTCTCCAAATGTGAGAGAGAAAAATTGGGCAAATTCTTTCATGAGAAAATTTGAAATAAAAGAATAAGACTTGCATGAAGAGCTTTATACCAAACAAAACTTTATTGTTAATAACTTCATGAAAGCAATATTTCCGGATGTCAGAGGTTATAATTTCATGTTTTGTAGAACATCAAAATCATATAATAGTCTCCAAGAGGTAGATTGATATATTATTTATCATTTAATTCTGTCTTAAATCATGACACTCATATATACCATCTGATAATTTAAACTACATACTTTGAAACATCCCTTTTCATTTTTCTTTAAAGTTATTTACCTAGCTAAAGAAAGCCACTATTTCTGTAGCTAAAAGAAGAAAATTAGTCAGCTTTCATCTGAGGAAAAATATGCTTTTATTCTAAATCCTAGCCAAGAATTCCCATGAATAATGCCAAAGACTGCTTTCTATTTCATCTTTCCCCTGCTTAACACTATGCTTCACAGATTTAACTATAAACCTTCAGCTATTTCTTACTACCAACTTTTTAGCAGTAAAAATTATAGTTAGAATTTCAAGGTACAGTTCTATGGGTAACAAAAAATGTTGTTTTTTTTTAATCTTTAGAACAGCTAAATGTGTTTGTGGAAAATTACACAGACATAATCATATGTCAGCAGACTAAGAGATATAGTTTGTGCCAAGGCTGGGATTGTGAGATCAGGGACTGAAGAGAATAAAAAGGCTTAGACAACTGCAGTAGGGTAGCAGCTGTGTGTTTTACTTTGACATTTCCCACGGTGCCTAGATAATGGAGTTTGTTTACAATAGAATGAGGTTATAGTACAGGAGCAAAGGAAAAAAAGAGCAATTAGAGTGCCAGTGAGGATTGGGGGCAGGATGGAAAAGGGTGGAGGTTTTGGCTAAATACACAGATGTGCGCAGCATGGCTGGAAGAAACCGTAAATTTAGAAGAAAGGAAGTGGGTAGAGGAGGAGGAGTATGGAGTGGGTAGGTCTCTTTGGAGAAGGGATTAAACAGAATGCAAATGCAAATATATATCCAAATCCACCCTGGCAGATGTGGGTATGTTTGCAGGCAACATAAAACAATCCTTTTCTAGAGGTGCTACCAGAGGTCCAATGAGGAGTTTACTGGAGGCTGGCCAGCAAGGGATTTAGATTAAATTCACATTTAGCTATGTGTGTTGAGGGCCAGACATCTTGCAATGAGCTTTCAAATAGTTTAATTAACTAATCAAATTTTTGCAATAATTCCATAAGGTACACATTAAAGCAAACGGTTTTATAAATCAGGAAACTGAGTATTAGAAAGGTTAAAGGACTCACCTAAGGTTAAAGAGGTAGTAATTAGAGGAGCCTGGATTCCAACCCAGGACAATCTCCCCGCTGAGACTAGCGCCTGTCCTGTCTTCCCTCTGAAGGTGCTGCCTCTCCGTTTCATTCCTGTCCTATGAGTCAGTAAGAAGAGAAGCTGTGAAACGCACATGGTCAGGGTGACAGGCAAGGACAGCTCTCTGTTTTCCAAGCCTCATGAAGCAAGTTTGAGCCAGAAGAGTCAAATTGGTACCACTCAGGTGGATTAAAAGATGAGTTCGAATCCAGAGAATGTTCAGTTTGCATCTTGGTACAAATACACTTGTTGGCTCTGCTCTTCTGCTTCTGCAAATCTTGGAATTTTAGGGAGCAACACAGATGTAGTTCTGAAAGCACTGCCTTGCACTCTGGAATCAAGAAATTGAATATTCAAGACACTTCTCCAAAAGCACATACAGATGGCTAATAGACATATGAAAAGATGCTCCAAGTCATTAATCACCAGAGAAATGCAAATTAAAACCACAATGAGACTGCAGCTCACATTTGTCAGAATGGCTATCATCAATAAATCAACAAACAACAGTGCTGGCAAGGATATGGAGAAAAGGGACCCCTTGTGTGCTGTTGGTGGGAAGGCAGACTGGTGTAGCCACTGTGGAAAAAAGTGAGGAGGTTCCTCAAAAAATTAAAAATAAAACTACCTATGACACACTGAGTCTGCTTCTGGGTTTATGTCCAAAGAAATCCAAAAGACTACTTTGAAAGAATATATGATAGAGATCTGATCTGATCACTGGGGAGAGGCAGGCAGGAAGGCCATAGGAGGAGGTTGCCCGGAAGCACTCTAGGTAAACACTCTAGGATGGGATTGGCTGAGAAGCTGAACACCTCTGGAGCACAGGGAATTATGGGCCAGAAGATTGAAAATAAAAGGACAGAGATGGGCTCTCAGGCTCTTCTTTTTCCTCAAGGGTGCCTGCATGGTTGTGCTGCAGCTGCCTGTGCTTCCCAACAGATGCTGATTTGGATGGGAAGGAACTTCAGGTGAAGCCTAGGATCAGGCTGGCCTGGCAGAGGGTGGCAGGGTTATTCCTTGGGTGTTCTAGAGGGGATGAGCTCTGAGGCAGAAGACTGCCATTCTTCAAAAATTGTGTAGCTTTTGTATCTTATGTTGTTTATAAACTAATCCTACAGAAATAAGATAATTAAAAATAGGTGAATGCTAGGAGAATTCAGGTGTTAGAGTTTAGCCTTAATTGATAGGCTTAAGTGATTAAAGCTGTAAGTGACTAATGTATGTGGAAGGCTGTTATTCCAAAATTGTGTTGCTTTTGAGTAAGACGCCTTTCTTTTATCACTGAACCTTTGCCTCCTGAATTTTGCCTAGAGGGTGGCTGCAGGCAGCAGGGTCCCTCTTGCTGTTTGGTAACATACCTACATGCACTCCTATGTTCACCGTGGCATTACTTACAATAGCAAAATATTGAAGCACCTCATGTTCCCATCAATGGACTAGAGAATAAAAAAGTGGTGGTACATATATATCATGGAATATTACTTGGACATAAAAAGAATGAAAACTTTGCCACCTGTAATAGCATGGATGGACATACAGGGTATTATGCTTAGTGAAATAAATCAGATAAAAGGAAATACCATATGACTTTATTTACATGTGGAATCTAAAGAGCAAAATAAATGAACAAATAAAATTGAAACAGATTCACTGGTACAAAACTCAGACTGATGATAACCAGGGAGGAGAATAAGGTTTAGGGACCTGGGTAAAAAAGGTGAAATGATTAGTAAGTATAAAATGGTAGTCACAAAATAGTCACAGGGATGTGTAAAGTACAGCATAGAGAATATAGTCAATAACATTGTAATAACTGTGTATGGTGTCAGGTGAGTACTTGAAATATGGGGAAGCACTCTGTATAGGATTTTTAATGACCATGCTGTACATCAAAACCAATACAAAATAATATTAAATGCAAACTGTAATTGAAAAATAAAATTTTAAAAATACTTTGTTTCCTAAATATAAAAAAAGTCCATTATCTAAACAAAGAGAAAAGAAAAGAAAAAGTAAACTGGATATGCAGAAACATTGCTCATTTAATAATACTTCACATTTAAGAGTAAGGTTTACCCCAAACCAAACCGAGTCAAGGTGTGTTTCAAACAACAGCTGAAATATTCCCTTTAATAAAAGCAATAGTAATAGTAATGATAGTGGTAACAGCAGTAATAGCACTACTAGCAGCAGCAGCAGCACTGGCAGCAGCAGGAGTGGTGGTGGTGCTGGTGGTGGTGGTGGCGGCAGTTAAACATGTAGATTCCCGGCCTGAGCGAGTCTTTCTCAGGCCATTTGGCCTGGCTAAGAAAACCTTATATGTATTTAAGAAATACAAATATGTTTCTGAATTAGATCATCCTTAGGACACAATTTCAAATACTTTCAAATACTTCAATTTCAAATTGAAATTTCAAATACTTGTTTTCTCACACTGAGAATGAAGAAAAGACTTGTTAAGTTTAAATATGTAGAGGATGTTGAGGTCCAAATTCAGGGGCCCAAACATTTCAAGGATGATTTGCAGTCTCAGGTGACTTTGTGTCACATCCTCTTTCATTGTATCTTTCCACACAGTCTAGCTCCCATTTCTTTATCCAGAGCTCCAGCTTCTGCATCTTCAAAGACTGCTATGAAGACACATACACTTCCCCCACATTGATAGAGTGGAAGAAATAAGGGATTTCCAGAAGAAGATAGAGGTTCAGATCTTGGATTTGTCCATAATTTCTGTAGGACTTTAAAAAATATTACTCATATATTCATTCAATAGTGTAATCTTTTTTGAGCACCCTTCTGTTCCAGATATGTGCTAGATGCTCAGGATTTAGTGATAAACGCAGTGTCCTTGCTCTCAGGAAGTTTGTGGTCCAGGCAGAGAGACAGACATTTTAAATTAATTATGACTGTGGTAAATGGTGATAATTTTTTTCAGTTACTTTGAAAGTTTATAAACAGGAATATGACCTAGCCTTGAGAACAGCACAACCTTTCATTTTTAAAGAATTGTGTTGCATTTATTAGGGTGACATTAGTTAACAAAATTATATAGGTTTCTGGTGTACAACTCTCTAATACATCTGCCTACACTGCGTTCGTCACCCAAAGTCGAGTCTCTTTCTGTCAGCATTTACCCCCTTTCCCCCTCTTCTACCACCCTCCACCTCTATTTTCCTGTTAATCACCATGCAGTTTGTCTGCGTCTGTGAGGTTTAACTTTGTTTGTTTTTGCTGAATCCCTCCACCTTTTTTCACCTGGCTCCACAAGTCCTACCCTCTGAGAGCTGTCATTCTGTTTTTGTTTTTGTTTTTTTTTTAATCTATAAACCTGTTTCTATTTCATTTGTTTGTTTTGTTCATTAGATTCCACATATAAGTGAAATCATGTGGTACTGGTCTTTCTCTGACTGGCTTATTCCCTTCAGCACAATGCTTTCTGGGTCCATCCATGTTGCTACAAAAGATAAAATCTCCCTTCTTTTTTTTTTTCAAGATTTTATTTATTTATTTTTAGAGAGAGGGGAAAGGAGGGAGAAAGAGAGGGAGAGAAACATTGATGTGAGAGAGATACATTGATCAGTTGCCTCTTGTACACCCCCAGCTAGAGACCTGGCCGCCAGCCCAGGCATGTATCCTGACTGGGAATCAAAGTGGTGATCTTTTGGTTCACAGTTCACAGGCTGGTGCTCAATCTACTGACATACCAGCCAGGCTTTCCTCCTTTTTATGGCCAAGTAGTATTCCATTGTGTAAATGTACCATGGCTGTTCTATCCACTCATCTACTGATGGATAAACACACTCACCTGGGCTGCTTCCAACACTTGGCTATTGTAAATAATGCTGCAATGAACATAGGGGTGCATATATTCTTTTGAATTAATGTTTCAAGTTTCTTTGGCTATATTCTCAGAAGTGGGACCACTGGGTGATAAGGCAGTTCTATGTTTAGTTTTCTGAGGAAATTCCATACTGTCTTCTGCAGTGGCTGCACCAGTCTGCATTCCCACCAGCAGTGAGAACACTTGGGTCCCTTTTCTCTACGTCCTCTCCAGCACTCGTTTGTTGATTTATTGATGGTAGTCATTCTGACAGCAGGGAAGAGATATCTCAATATGGTTTTAATTTTTATTTCTCTGATGATTAGTGATATTCAGCATCTTTTCATATGTCTATTGGCCATCAGTAGGTCCTCTTTGGAGCAGTGTCTACTCAGATCTTTATTCCATTTTTAATTGGATTGTTTTTTTTTCATTTTTTAATTTTATTTTTAATCAGTATTTTTTAATTGTTGATATTGTACAGTTTTCTGTCTTTTACCCCGCCCCAGCCCACCACCCCAGCCCTCCCCACCTTCCTCCCATTTCCACCCCCCATAGTTTTTGTCCATGTGTCCTTTATACTTGTTGCTCTAAACCGTTCCCCTTTTCCCCTGAAATTCCCTCCCCTCCCACTCTGGACACTGTCAGACTGTTCTCAAATTCAGTGTCTTTGTTTATATTATGCTTGTTTGTTTGTTTTGTTGATTAGCTTCCTGTTAAAGGTGAGATTATATGGATTGTTTTTTTTAGTGTTGAGTTCTGTAAGTTCTTTATAAATGTTTGACATTGACACCTTATCATATGTATCATTAACAACTATAGTCTCCCTTTTAGAGGTTATCTTTTTATGTTGTTGATAGTTTACTTCCTGTCTTACTCCTGATCTTGAGGGACATACTTTCAGTTTTTGCCCATTGAGTGTGATGTTGGCTGTGGATTTGTCACCTTGCTTGGGTGCTCGGCACTTCCTAAACTTGTGTATTTTTAATTCACCAGATTAGGGACTTTTCGGGCATTATTTCTGCAAATAATTTCTCTATCCCTTGTTCTCTCTCTTCTTCTGGTAACCCTGGGACATGAATGTTGTTATGCTTCATGTTGTCCCTAAAGTCTCTTAAACTGCTCTCATTTTTTAAAATTACTTTTTTCATTTTGCTGCTCTGATGGGGTGTTTTCTGCTACCTGATCTCCACTGATTTGACCCTCTGCCTTATTCTTCCTAAAGTTTATTCCTTCTAGTGTTTTCTTCATTTAGAGTTTTTTTAATGGTCATTATGTTCTTTTTTTGTGATTGCTATCTTGTTGTTGAAGTTCTCACTAAATTCCTTGAGCATTACTATAACTATTTTTTGAACTCTGTATCTGGTGAATTGCTTGCTTCCATTTCATTTCTCTCTCTCTGTTTCTCTCTCTCTGAGAGAGAGTTCTTCTGTTTCTTCA
Source organism: Glossophaga mutica (assembly GCA_039655065.1). Classification (NCBI taxonomy): domain Eukaryota; kingdom Metazoa; phylum Chordata; class Mammalia; order Chiroptera; family Phyllostomidae; genus Glossophaga; species Glossophaga mutica. The sequence goes on from CM077304.1 coordinate 86,886,885, forward strand.
TTGAGGTCCTATTTTTTTGTCTCCCCATTTTGGCTGCCTCTTTCTATTTGTTTCTATGTATTACACAGATTTACAATGACTCCCTGTTTTAATGGGGTGACCTTGCATAGTAGGTGTCCTGTGGGTTCCAATGGTGCAGTCTCCTTGATCGCCTGACCTGGGTGCTCCAGGAACATCCTTTGTGTGGGTTATGTGGGCCTTCCTTTTGTAACTGAGTTTTGATTGCTATTGACCCATTAGCACATGAAACCAATCCCCATGCTGGTGACTGTGAGGCTCAACCTTGACTACAGTGTGAACAGCTGTTGACCACATGAAGAGGAATTCACTGTAGCAGAGTTTGGTGCCTGCCAAGCTCTCCTTTTGGATGTGCTGCTTGTGAAGTTAATTGTATCCAGCTCTGATGTGTCTGAAGCTGGCTGTTAGATGTGTTAGTTCTGGGGCCTCTTGGGAGGAACCATGGTGAAGCCAATATCAGATGCTGCCTGTGACTGGCCCTGGGCAACCTGTTTGGAGCTATGAAGTGATACAGTTTGTGGCTGCCTCTGCTGGGCTTGGGTGTGTGCAGGAAAGACCAGCTGTGCACCAAGGCTGGCTTTTGGCAGCACCAGGTCCAGGGGCAGGTCAGCAAAAGTCCTAAGGTACCCAGAGTTCTGCCTGCACCTGCTTCAGCCTGCTGGCTTCCTGATAGGCTCACTCACTGAAAGAGCCTCTGGCAGTATGAGGTAGATTCTCAGTGGGTCACCAGGTAGGGGTGAATAGTATTCACCAGATTGATGCAGGTTCAAATGCAGTGCCAGTGCTGGGTCTGAGGCCACTCAGCAAATGTCCCATGATATACCAAATCTAACTGCCATCCACTGGGAGCCTGCAGACCTTTGTGGCAGGATAGGGTCTCAGAGAGTCATCAGGGCAAGGCCAGCAGTTTATCAGGCCCAAAGAGACCATGATTTGGCAGCATAAAGTGAGGGCTCTATACCAGTCAGATATGAAAGGGAAAAATTTCCCCTGGCTTAGAGCCACACAGCTGCCTGTTCAAGATTCTTCCAGGAGCCTGACTCAACAGGGTAGGGCAATCAGGAGTCACAGGAGTCATAGTGGATCTCCTGTGAAGGAGAGGTGCTGGTTGGGCTTGAGGGAAGGTGGGAGGAGTGGCCCCGGCCCTGGGTCCAAACAACTCAATGTGTCCTGGATTCTCCCTAGACTTCAGCAGGGCAGGGCTTCCAGGAGGTGAGAGGGTAGGGCCACCTGAAGCCCAAAGAATGGGGCTAGAGGATTTCCCATGAGAAGGAGGCTCCAATCAGGTTCACAGGAAAGTGAGGAGAGCGACCCATGAACCAGAGGCATACAACTCAGTCACTGACATTTCCTGAGTCTGTCCAGACTTCAACACTCTGGCCCAGGCATCTGACTTCTCACAGGGGAGAGCTCCTCAGGGTGACACGGCAGGGAGTCCAGAGGATGGGTCTATTATTCCCTCCAGGCTGATGCAGTAAGGAGGGGAGTGCTCTACCCAAGAAAAATAGCATCTGTGGTGTGAAAGAGTGACTCAGCACAGGGGTCCCAGTAGCTGTGCCCTCAGCTCTCTACGCAGAGCCACAAACCCCAGTTTCTTCTCACCTGACTCCAGTTGGCTCTGATTCACCCTCCTTCCACTGGATCCCAGAGTGGGGGCTGTGAATGAGATTTTGTGCATTCGTCTTTTAAGAGGGTGCTTGTGTCTCTAGCAAATTCCTGTCTCTCCCTAACAGACAGAGTACCTGTTGATTTTCACAGCCAGATATTATGTGGGTGCCTCTTCCTAGCTCTGTTGTGGAGCCCAGTGTAGGGCTGAGACCCCACACTTCTCAGAGGGAACCTTTAAAGAATCTCTGCCACTGCCCGTGGGAGGGGGGCCAGCCCTTATTGTGTGTCCACATTTCCTACTAGTCTCAGTGTGGTTTCTTCTGTAAATCCTCGGTTATACTTCCATTCAGCTAGTCTTCAGTTGGTTATTCAGGATGATTTTTCTATATTTTAGTTATAATTCCAGTTTGGTCCTGGGAGGAGGTAAGTGTAGCTTCCACCTACACAGTCACCATTTTGGATCTCTTTATCCAACCCTGCATCTCAATTTCTTCATTTAAAGCATGAGAATGATATTTCTTGCTTTACATAATTGCTGTGGGGATAAAACGAGAGAATAGAGCAGAAAATGCTATGTAAAAGCAAAAACTAGATGAATTTTAAAAATTGGCATGGTGATTAGACCTGCTAATGTCCCTGATAATCTGCTTTGAATCTAACTGTACCACATACCATTAATATGTACAGCTTCAATTACTTCAATTAATATTAAAAATCTTAGTAGGTGGCTAGAAATGGCTGTCAGGCTTTCTGGTCAGAGGGGAGGTCTGTATAGGAATTGAGTTGGGATGAAAAGGCAAAATGCAGAATGGGCCTTTTCTTCTCCATATCAGTATGCGCGTTATCTGAAAAAAACAAAAAACAAAAACCGAACAAACTAATTAACAAAACACAGACACACACCAAACTAACATTTTAAAAGCTCTGGTATTTTTATGTCATCTAACTACATTTCATAAGTCATTCCATAGCATATTTATAGGTCACACTCTTTAATCTTTTAACCAGGTAGTTTTGCTATCTGATTTGACTTTTAAATTTTATATATTAAAAAAAACACTCTCTGATGAGACATTTTGATTATAAATTTTTGATTTCAGGATTTTAACATGTCTGGCAGACAGAAATGTCACAGAAGGCAATAAGATTCATGTTCCTCTATATTATAACTTCATGTTCAAGTTCTGCAGCCAACCTAAGTTTTGGGGTTTTTTTAGAGTAATTAAATATTATTATAGTGGCTACTTTTTCCTGAAATGATTTCTTCAACTTGGAATTCATTTCTAGGTCCTCAGCTAGAGAAACATAGTGCTCAAGTTCCTAACAGTCCAGATTTCCACACATGTACCTTATTCTTTTAACGATGAAAGAAATAAAACCCTTTGTACTTTTAAGCAGAAGGAGCTCAGATTTTCAAATTGCAGGGTCTTTTTTATTACTACATTAAGGCATTCGGCTGAAATCTTTCTGGGTTATAGGACCTGCTTTATGATTGGGAATAATAGCCAGCATAGTAGAAGAAAAAAACAATGATAAAGTTTATATACATATTTAAATGGTTTAGTGCAGCAATCTTCCACTTTGGCTTTACAAAACAAAGCTTTCTCCTTAAGCCCCATTCCTTACATCTATCTCTCTATATCTCTGTATCTGTAACTATCTATAGTTATAGTTTAATCAAGGACATCTTTCTTGGATTTCTACTAAGGTGGGTTTTTTCCTTTTATATGCATTTGAGTATATGTAAAACCAGATTTCTGAGTATCATGTCACAAAGGAACAGTGTGAGCTTTTAGAGAGTTCCTCTTGGAGAATACACACTATGAACATAAGTTCATCTCATCTTCGAATCCCAAACAGCTACAGGAATCCTTTCATACCAAATAAGGAAAAAAAGAGTGCTTAAAAAATGACACAGGTTCTCCCTTCTTTGGTTTATTTACTCCTTTCCTTAATTTTCCTACTGGTCCGCTGTGACCTTGGCGATGGCTGATGCAGGGCAAGGATGATGTCAAGCTGCTGTAGAACCAATTGCATGGAAATAGAAGAATTAACATGTTCGCCTTCAAAATGATTGATTCTGTGGCTGCACATTCATCACCTGGTTCATCATAACCAACTCTTCTTAGCCCACTGCAGGGTGACCTCGTTAGCACCGCCTGTGCCCTTCCTGCCACAGCAGCTGCCTGGAGGCTGCTTGTGTGGTGCGGGCTAATGAGGGTCTGAGTCATGTGAGGCTTTCACCTTTCCAGGTCAGGCCTGGAAGTGCCGCAAAAAGGCAAAAGGCCCATGCTCAGACAGCGGTCCACTGACTGAAGGAAATGTCCTCATCTCCCCCAGGGAGATCATCCACGTGATCTGGGCTGACTGATTGTCAGATGGTCAAAAGGCCCTGAGCCCGTGGTAAATTCACGCACTGTCTGGGGGTACATTTATCACCCAAGACAGGCTGCTTCACAGAGTGCAGCGTGCATATCCTTAGCCGGAGAGGTAGCCTGGAATAACACAGCATGGGTCCCCGGAGCATCTGTTTTATTATACTGGGAGATTTAAAACCTTTTAGAAAAAAAAACAAAAGATTTCGTATGATGTCTAATGCCAAATCTGGGTAAGTCTTAAAGGTAAAATAGAGAAACTTCAAAGAAATTTTGCCCTCGGCCAAGGCCCTCATATTCCTTCTCTCAACTTTCTCCTCCAGCCCTCCAAAAACTTTTCCTCTCCCCTGCTGCTCCAGGCACTTCAGTGGGAAAATTTCAACAGAACATCCTAAGGCAGTGTTTTCCAAACAGTGGGTCATGACCCATTAGTGGATTGTGAAAATAAATTTAGTGACTCACAACTAACATTTAAAAATGAAATAAAATAGAACACTCGTGTTGTAATAAAATATATTCCTTATGGAGGATCATGGAAAAAGGTGTTTCAAAGCTACTGCCCTAAGTTCTTCCTATATTTAAAACAGTAATTTAAAAAATCCTGACTATAAATAAAACAAATATTTTGTAATGACTGACATTGGCCATATCTGATAATGAACAAGAAAAATAATAATAATATGCTTACCCTAAACTCAGCCTTGTTATCTTATTATTTTTTCTTAAAACAACCTCAAATTCCCATAGCAGAACTAATTTGGGGCATGGCGTCTGTGTGTGTGTGTGCATGTGAATATTTAATCTGGCTCCTTTGGAGAGGAAAACACATTGCTAGAAAATAAAATATTTGGACACGGTGTTTTACTTCAAGGCTTTTCAGTTACATGGTTTTTTAAAAATTTTTGACATGTAAAATTGTTTGAATATTAGAATCCAAATCATGTAATTTTTCTTCTAGATGTTTGTTTGTGTATTTCTTTTTAAACATGTGTATATAACCCCAACACTCAAGAGTATTGCTGTATGTTAGAATCATCTGTTTCGATGACCTTTGGTTTTATTGATTTGTTTTCTTTTCCCCTATTTTTAATGTTGCCTTTGAGATTAAAGTCATTTTTCTTCTGCAATAGTAGGTGAACAGTGACTTTGTTGTTAGGAAAGAGAAATTTTGGTAAGAAAAAAAAAAGATGATATCTCCATAGGTGGGTTTTTGTTTTTGTCTTAAACCTAGTCAGAGGGCATGAAACATAAGCACTGGCTACCTCTGTTGTAAAAACAAAGGTTATGTCTCAGAGGCAAACAAACAAACATACAAAACCAATCTCAATAATAGCTAACATTTGCTAAGAACTTACTATGTACCTAGCACTATTCTAAGCACTTTAGAGGTACTATGTCATTTAATTCTTATAACAAACTTAAGCAAAAGACATTAATACTATCTCAATTTTTCTGAAGTTGAAACTGAGATTTAGAGGTTCTGTAGTTTGCCCAAAGTGCCCTAAGTAGGACCAAAGATGCCAGAGACGTGACATGACTCCACCTGCCTTCTTCCCAAAGACTGACTTCCTGCTGAGAGTTAATCACTGGACTCTGCTGCCTCCCTCAAAAGCAAAACAAAACAATGCAAACCACAGATAATATTTCTCATATTCAATCCAACGGGAATTTATTGGCTGCCTACAATGTGCCAGCGTCTAAGCTAGGAACTAAGAATATACTGATTAGTTGAGTCAGAGGTAATAAATCTATAGTGAACAGTGAAATCAATAATGATGTAAGTTTCCCAGGCTCAGTTCCAATCATAATTACCTGTGAACTGTATAAGTGATTGGAAAGGAGGAATTGGGAGAAGAGAAGCATTCTGTGAAGTCAGTCTTAAGAACTTTAATATAGCAGCACTTTAAAAGTATATAATAATTTTTCAGCCAGCATCCAGTTATTCTCAGACATTATTCCTGTGAATTATGGTTATGGTAGAATTTTAAAGCTTATTGGCTTAGCTTCATTACAATATTAAAGTGGTTAATAAGCTACCTATTTTTTAAATAACATCTCATTCCACTGTGTAGCAACAGCAGTAACAGACACAAGAAAAGGGACTCATGTCAGCTTCTTTTATCATTCTTCTGAGTGGCGTAGCTCCTTCACCTTAAAACACAGGTCCACTCGGTTTCCTCATCTACTGCACTACTATTCTGTGATGCATAGTCACAGGGAGATTCCCGATCAACCCCTTCATTCCTAGGTAAAGTGTGTTTCTCCCAGAATTCTTCAGCCCTGCCCAGCTGAGGCAGTGTGTAAGGAGGAGCAGAGAGTGTCCAGCCTCTAGTGTCAGTAAACTTGGAGTTGAATTCAGCTCTGCCTCCTCTTTAATAGCTGTGTGACCTTCAGCAAGTTGCTGAATCTCTCTTTTATTTTTTAAATCTTCACAAAATGTTTCAGCCAAGCAAAAATGTGTAGGGAATCATGCAATGATTACCCATAGGCTTACTTCTCAGCTTAAAAGTAAAAAAGAAGCCCTGACTGCTGTGGCTCAGTGAGCAGAGCGTTGTCCTGCAGACCAAGAGTTTGTCAGTTAGATTCCCAGTCAGGACACGGGTCTGGGTTGTGGGCCAGGTCCCTGCTTGAGGGCATGCAAGAGGCACTGATTGATGTCTTTCTCACACATCGATGCTTCTCTCACTCTCTTTCTCCCTTCTTTCCTCTGTCTCTAAAAATAAATAAATAAACTCTTAAATTAAAAAATAGAAAAAGGGAAATGGATTATAAATGCCCTGTGCATTCCATCTGACTCTACTTTTTCCCACCAGAAAAGAACCATTTTGAATTTGGTGTTTATCATTCCTGCCCATATCCTTAAACATTTCCTACATGTGTATTTATGTCTAAGACATATGCTCTATTGTGTGGCATGTTTTGAAAAAGTACATAAAATATATTATCCTGTGGATATTCTCTGTTACTTGTTTTTTTTTTTTTTCATTCAACTTTCTGCTTGGAAGGTTTCTTTATTGTATAACCTCTTTGAGTCTTAATTTCTTCATCTACCAAATGAGCAGAGTAACATATGGTAAAAAGTTGGTGTGAAGAACTTAAGTAAAATAACAGAGGCTGCAAGTGGCAAAGTATTTGGCACAGCGTAGATACTTAAGAGAATGCCATTTCCTTTTCGTCCCTCACAGAACAGAGTTCTACATCTGACAACTCAGAGGAGCAGCCATTTGGCTGGCCCACATTGTAGTGTCCACATTGCAAATGGCCACTACTACCCACTCCCATTGGCATCAAAATCGCCTCATACAGACAGGTGGGCTGATTACAAGCATTGCATCTAATGTTTCCTGAGAGGACCCAGCCTAAGTATGCTGCCTTACATAGTTACAGTTACGATTTCTTTCTGGTTCTTCAAAGTTAGAGTCAGTTTTCTGAATATGGAAATTATGACTACCCTGCAAGTGCATTTTATCCATGGGACACTGAAAAGTCTGCATTGATCATCCCCGATGAAGACAATATGAACACACAAACAATGAGCTGCGTAATTTAACGCACTCCACTTCTATTTTTCTTCAATCTCTTCTCTCTACACTCTTGTGAACAATTCTCTATTTTTGTTATTTTTGTATTTAATTGCTTTTGCTAAAGCAAACATATTGCAGAATTGCCAATTACCTTATAAATATTCAAATCATGCATTGCTTTCATTGAGATGGTTTTAGTTTTTCTGGAACTGCAACAAATTTCAATCAATCTTTCATACTATAAAAATGTGGTAGTTTAGAAATCTTTGAATAATTTATTGGAGTCTTAGGTTTCTTACAACATTTTGCCTAATGTTGGCTAGAGAGATGTCTACACAATGTCAAAACACGTGGTACTGCAATCATTTCAGTAGGAATGCTGTCATTTTATGAGAAGGAAAAGGGAGAGAAATTCAAACTGATTTTTGAGTTTTGTACAGAGTAAACAACTGATTTACTAATAAAATATTTTGCTTTCCTCCAGACTGTTATGTAAATGTAGGCACAATCGTAGAGATCACATTTGCTGCAGTCAACAGCATTAAAAAAGAGAAATTACTACAATCTCAATGTAATAAAATGTGTTAAATCACACACCAACAGTAAATGTTTGGTGGGGGAATGGAGCCTGTATTCTAAAGGTTTGTTATTTTCCTCTTGAATTTGACTTCCACATAAAAGCAAGCACCTAGTCTTCAATGTGAAATACAGAGGATGGCAGTTGTGTGTAAATCTAATTAATAACCTATCTGAAAATCCTACTCACACACTGATTAAAGGGAATTACTAGATCTCTGCATTATGCATGTAAGCAGAGGAGATAATTATTTAAAAAGAGAATGGTTAAAGCCCCAAATGGTAGTACTTTTCTTGAAATCAAGCTCACCTCAAAGTAGATTAGCAATGATTTGCAAAATATCTTTATAATAATAAAGAATTATTACCACACAGCTCTTAGTTTTGCTTAATATTTTCCCTTTTGTAATTATGACATAGTATCCTCTTGCTAAGGAGATCTTAAAAATGTGTCTTATTTATATCAGACATTATTCTTCATAGGTAGTAAGAACTGTCTACAAATTATACCATACATTATCAAAATATTTATTTAAACCAAATATTTTTATTTTATTTTAATTAAATTTGTTGGGGTGACATTGGTTAATAAGATTATGCAGGTTTCAAACGTACATTTCTATGACACATAATTCATGTATTGCACTGTGTGTCCACCACCCAAAGTCAAATCATCTTCTGAACTAAATATTTTTAACTGAAAAATTCAGTGAGCATTGGTTGGCTTACTTTAAGACTTCACATAGCCAATGGGACAGAATTCTTTTCAATAGCTGGACAGCTTTTCTCACATCCCCTGCTCTCCCTTGCTCTGTTCCACCAAAATAATTGATCACCTTAAAGGAGTTCAAAGGGTTCAGGATTAGTGTGCAATGGCTATCTTGGATAAGTTTAAATAAGTAATTGTATGAAAGTGAGACCAGTGATTTTGGATGGATTTTGGTAATAAGCAGCACAAAATTATCCTAGTTTTCTAAAAAATGAACATCTTCTTAGTACATTTATTAGTACTGTTGATAGTCCAGAGATAACTAAATTTTCTATGGGTTCTACAAGCACTCTTTGCTTTGTACAGGATGGTAAAAATAACCATGCAAACTGAAATGTGCAAAGCTGTCTCAATAGTCAACAGAAAAATTACAATTGTTCTGTGACCTTTAAAATCTTTTGTCAAAACATTAACATCACCGTTGTGTTACTGTTAATGTAATGTTAATCTTACTGTTGGTTCTGTTGGTTATACATGTATAAGGAAATTTAAAAAGCAGTAAGACTAACACTTATTTAGTATGCTATAACTTAAAACATTAGAAACATTGAGAAGGAAAGTATTCTACTTCTTTGTACTTTAATACTGAGATTTTTGCTGGTGTTCCCTCCCCTGGGACATCTGCACCCTTTTGGCCACTACTGCCCTCACTTCGGTGAACAAGCTACCTTTACTGAGTTCTCTCTGCATTTTCAGTGTCTCCAACTGCAGTGCTGTCAGCTTTCCCACTTTCAGCTCATTTCTGCTGTAACTTCATTCACATTAAGGTCAAAATTCACTTACAGTGTTTTTTGTTTCTTCGCTGCATTTTCACCTTTCTTGGTGAATTCCCTTTGAATTATTTGGTTTTATAAAATGCCTACATGGTTTATCACTGGGAGACAAGGAGGTAACACAACTATAGGCTTTACAATCTACACGTGAAATGAATAGCAGATGCACGATGACCAATACAGTGACAAATTTTGAAAAAAGTGACATGATTAGTCACTGGCCATGATGTGAATCTGTTATTTACTTAGTGATTTGCAGACTGAAGAGCTAGCAATGAAGTTTGGACTTTATGGAATTCCGCACAGCTAATATACTATGGTCCCTGCAATTTGAACCATGTTGTAGGGGGACTGGTGTTTTAACTAAACCATCGTGACTGGAATTTGTGTGTTACAACTGTGGAAAGCAAGGACTGCCTGCACGGGACTCCTTAAAACAGTTGTGGGGGCATAGACTAAAGCTGTAATGACCAGTATTACAATGTGAGAACCAATATACGTTCATTTTTGTGTATCAACAAAGCTTGTGTCTTAACTTTAAATCATAAATAAAAATATTTTTTCCAATGTAGGAGACTTTTTAAAAAGTTAATCTAATTGCCAGTCACTCCATATGGCTTAGCTGGTTGGAGTGTTGTCACAGAAACCAAAAGGTTGTGGGTTTGATTCCCTGTCAGAGTGTGTACAGGAGGCAACCGATTGGTGTTTGTCTCACATTAATGTTTCTCTCTTGCACTTTCCTTCATTTATCTATAAAATCAATAAACATATCCTCAGGTGAGGATTAAAAATAAATAAGGAAAGACGAAAGAAAGAAAGAAAGAAAGAAAGAAAGAAAGAAAGAAAGAAAGAAAGAGAGAAAGAAAGAGAGAAAGAAAAGAAAAGAAAGGAAGAAAAGAAAGAGAAAGAAAGAAATTGATTAACTTCGCAATTGAAGTATTTTGGACGACATACAAACTAATTTTACCAGGATCATATTAGAGTAATACACTATTACTTCTAATCAGATTTATTGTACATTAACACAAATAGACACAAACATACAGTCTCTTATTTGTCTATTTTGCTTAATGTTGTACATAAAACAATGACATTGAACTCATAGGATAAGCTTTCGGATGTAGGAATAAACAGTTATATGTGGAATTTGCATACAAAACTATAACATCATACACATAGAGAGTCAGCTCTGCTATAATGCTTGTTTGAGAACATGAATTTGTTTCATTAGGGAACAATTTGAGCATAATACAAATTTTTCATTTGCTTATGCATGGTTTCATATGAGAGAAATACTACGTGAGTGTAGAAAACTGCACCCAGATGAACCAAGTTGATTATGAATATACAAAATGCACATATGCACACACCTCAAACATCTACCCACTGCATTATTTACCACATGTCATGAGCTGCATTCATCCACACCTAGTGGTACAGCTTTCTGTCATGTTGCAGATAACTCCCTACCCTTTCACAATAGCTCACAAGCCAGTCCTTCTGATGCTCATTTCCACAAGCCAATTTCAAGGCCCTTTCAAGATAAAATGCCATAATGTTTATAGTATTTGTGTATTTATTAACCACTTAATATTAGGAAACTGTATTACTGTTTTTATTAAAACGATATTGTCTTATCTTGTTTTTTAATATGTCACTGGCAATGATATGCAGCAACTTCATAAGGCTTATGGTTTTAATCATGTGCAGTGATTTTTAATCACGTACATATATAGCCTTGGCCAGGTAGCTCAGTTGGTTAGAGCACTGGCCCAATACACCAAGGTTGTGGGTTTGATCCCTGGTCAGGGTACATATAAGCACCAACTAATGAACACATAAATGGGTGGAACAACAGATCAACGTTCTCTCTCTCTGTCTCTCTCTGTCTCTCTGTCTCTCTGCCTTTCTCTCTCTCTCTCTCTCTGTCTCTGTCTCTTTATCTTTGAAATCAATAAATGAAAAAGAATTTAAAAACAAGTTAACATTAAAAACTGTATCGCTTTCTATAGCTGCATGCAGACTGTAACTGGAATATTTATAACTTTTTATCTCTCAAGATAATTCACAAAATATAACTATTTAAAGTCTGTGTGGTTGGGTCCATTGTGTAATGTTGCTTTTCAAGACTTTAAACATCTTCTGAATCATAAAGCTGAATTTGACAAATAGTCAGAAAGATGACTGCCCATTTTGACCTCTAAAAACAGACCCAAAACAGTAGAGCTCATTTGCCTACCATGTCAGTGAAACCTGCAGTTGGTAAGGAGAATTTTTAGCTTGTACAGAGTGAGGTTCCACCTATCTAGTCTTGAATTGTCCAAGCCAGCTGTTCTCAAAGTTCTCCGTCTTGAATGAGATTTGAAAGACTTGTCAATATGCACATTGCTGAGTTTCTGATTAAGTCTATGGTAAGGCCCAAGAATTTGCATTTCCAAGTTCCCAGGTGATGATGCCAGGACCAACTTACTCTTGAGGCATAGGAGGCATAGTGGCTACGGTGCACTTTTCTTTCAGTGGCCCATGAAAATGGGTTTGATTTTCATTTCTCCTAGATAACTCAGAAGAAAATAATTAACACAATAATAATGGATTCAACCTGGACTATACTCATCTTTATATCAATGCAGACTAAAAATATTGATTCTAAATTTCTCTTTTTAATGAAAGAAGAGGCAGATGAACACAAAAGTGCCCCTGGCCCATGGAAATTATGCTGTGGCCCTGGGTGCTCTGCTGTTGCTGGCAGGAAGGACACGTAGAAAACCAGGGCTCTAGAGTTATTGATCTTTTAGGACTTGTTAGGGTTCTGCTCTTTATTCTGAGCTGTTCTTATTTTGTACTGTTTCTACTCAGAAGAAGTAAAATTTTAGGCCCCCTCTACAACACAAAGAAAGTCAGTGGAATGACATACTAATTTAAGTTCTCAAGGGGATGTGGGGCTCAAGAAATGGTCAGAAATACGAATCTGATGTGGTCATTCTATTCCTTACTGAGATGTAAGTTGTATCTCCATGATTACAAAAGGACAAGTTTAAAAATTCACCCAGAGAGGATCTGGACTACCCAACAATACCTCAATAACTCTGTGTGTTGGCACAGAACTGTAGCGTCCAGAAAGTACTTTGTCATTTCAGGTCCAGTGTTTCCTCACAAGCACCTGTTCAGTAGGTGTTGCAATATTGTTATATTTGGTAGCAATAAGAAAAAACAAAAACATTCCCACCCCATAACTAAACCACTGGATAAACAGTGTTGAAACAAATAGCCCTTTATTAACTCTAGTTCAATGCCAGTGTTCTCCTCCTTTCAAAATCACCATGGTAAGAACTATGAAAACTCAAAAGGTAAAATGAATGCGTTAGTACTGCATCATAACACTTAAGCATTCTCAGTACTCTTTCCCACTTACTATAATCACCAATGAAAAGGGGATTCTCACTAAAATGAATAGAACTTTTAGTGTATTTAGAAGGAGACAGGTATTTTTAAGACTTATGACTCACATTTTCAAATTGTGCTTTAGCTCTTTTCTGATTCACACAGAAAAGGAGGTACAATGCAGTGAGACTGGTTCTATTACCCAGTATAAGAAGACTAAGTAACTCTGAAGTTACATTTAGCAATAACTGGAATCTGGGATAACAAACACAAAATGTAGTCTTAAGTTAATAGCGTGACAAGGCCAACTGTGGGACAGGAGAGAAGAAGCAGAAGAAGCAGAAGAAGCAGAAGAAGCAGAAGAAGCAGAAGAAGAGACAGGGAACCTGGGCCATGGGCCACCTACTTTTGACCTCTGCACCCTGGCTCCTCCCATCCAGTGCATCAGCTACTGAAGATTCCCTATCTGGCCAGGGAAATCTCTCCCCTATGGATGGAGAGACAGACGTGAGGCCAGAGAAAAAAATAACAGAGCCTTAAGACATTATTAAAATTTTGCTTCTTAAATTTGATGCCTTGGGGGAAAGCCCTAACCAGCTCATCCAAGTTATAGCCCTGAGGGACTTTCTTAAGACTAAGGAGACTTTCTGTTTTTCACCTTGTAGTCATGGAGCAGTGATACAGCCCAGCTTCAATGTCAGATGACTTGAGAAGAGATGCATCCAAGGCAGGATCATAAGTTTTACCCTTAATGCCAGTGTATGGGAGTGGCTGCCTGGAATGCTGTGTTGAGAAGGATTCTGAAGTTGCAAACAGAATCGGAGGGCAGAGTTATGATTGGTTGGTAATGTCTGTTTGGGGCATAAGAATGGACACAGGCACCAAAGACACACATTTATTATTCTTTTTCTCAAAGTTCTCCTGTAATTAGTGCCTTACTGTTGGTTAGCAGGACTTGCACGGTACACACCATGCCCTCCTTACAGTGACAAGGATCCACATATGCCAGCCTTTGTAGCCCTTTCTTTCTCTTTAAAAAAAAATGCAAAGCATATTAGCTTATTTGTATATTTATAGTGTTTTCTCAATTTTTGTTTCTTTTTAAAGAAGAAGGTGAAAACATAAAAAGTCTAAATATATTTCAACTTCATGTTATGAACATTTGATATAAATTGGAAAAAGAGATCCAGTAGTCAATCCCTCATCTGCAGTTTCACTTTCCATGGTTTCAGTTACCCATGGTTGATGGTGGTTCAAAAAATTTTAATGGAAAATTCCAGAAATAAACAATTCATAAGTTTTAAATTGTGCACAGATCTGAGTAGCATGATGAAATCTCCTGTCACCAGCTCCATTCTGCCCAGGATGTGAATCATTCCTTTGTCCAGCATCTCCACACTGTACACACTCACTACCCGTTAATCACTTAGCAGTCATCTCTTATCAGATCGACTGTCATGGTATCACAGTACTTAGGTTCACGTCAACCTTACTTTACTTAATAATGGCCCCAAATTGCAAGAGAAGTGATGCTGGTATTTGGAATATGCCAAACAGAACCCATAAGATGCTTCCTTTAAGTGAAAAGGTGAGTGTAGTACAATAACATATTTTGAGACAGACCATATTCACATATTTTTACTATAGTATATTGTTATAATTTTATTTTGTTAGTAGTTATTATTGTTAATCTCTTACTGTACCTAATTTATAAATTAAATTGTATCATAAGTATATGCGTATAGGAAAATTAGTTGACCCTTGACTAATGGGGGAAATGAAGAGCGCCAACCCCCATCCAGTAAAAAATCCACATATAACTTTTAACTCTATAGTCAATACTTCACATTCATGGATTCAACCAATCATGGATTGAAAATAGTGTTTGTGTTTATTGAAAAAAAATCCATGTTTGAATTAATCCATGCAGTTCCATCTTGTGCTGTTCAAGGGTCATCTGCCTAGGCTTGGGTACTATCCATTGGATGCTGTGCAATATATCCCCTGCAGATGAGGGGAAACTACTACAGTGGTAAAAAGGAAAACAGGAAGCCAAGAGGGAAGTCAAAGTTGAGAGAAACAGAATTTGAAGAGAGGAGAGAAATGTACAGCTTATGTGGCAGAGGAAAAGCAATGAGAGTATATATAGACATGAGCTAGGAAGGAAAGAGGGAAAAAAATAAGAAGGTGAGGAGGGGGAAAGAGAGAGGTCCCATAGTTTTTGAAAAGAACAACTATTCTACTAAAAATGAGCAAAGAGTGTGATAGGCAGAAAGAAATCTCAACTTAATCTTACATATATCAGTTGAAGTAATCTTTGAGCTGTCTCAGCAGCAACCCAGGATTTTTGTTGAATATGCAATTACATGCTGATTGAAGAATCTAACAAGTTGTATAGCCAATTTCTCCTAACGATTTGCTTTGCAGCATCCTTAGCTTCTATTAAGGCTGATAGTTTACTTACTGAATCAAAATGGTGACATCTCATAATATTCTCATACACAAATTCCCTAAATTCAATAGACATACAGGCAAATTTGCTGTCAGAGGCTCTAGAATCTAGCAAGACCCATGGTATAAATAATCAGTTTGGGGTTGTCATTGTTACAGCAAGCCTTTGAAATGGAACTCGTTGCGCCAAGGTCATGGTGATTAGTTTTAGCACTCACACAATAATCATGTAACATCAATATGCAATTTTGAACAAATTTTTCGAGTCACTTTCTGTAAAAATACCGGTGATTTGGGAGAGTAATTTTTAATTCCTGGGCTTGTGCTAGACTTCTACATGGTCCTTTGTTTTCTGATTCTTCTCTAAAAACTACAAGCCAGTTTAAAATGTTAAAAGCCATACCCACCTATTTAACATTTAAATAATAAATCAGTATATAAAATTAAAACTGAGTATTTCTTCAAAAAGTAGGAATGTTTCTTATTTCCCAGGAGCAACTACTGTTAAGAGTGTGGTGGATATTTTTCTAGACTATTTAAAAAGCCACATACAAACATGTATAGTTAAACACCTCTCCAAGCCTTTCTAGGACTCTCCTTTTCACTCACAATGTTCCTGCCACATTCACTGCCCTCATTCCCTCTTCTCCCACGTGGAAGGCACATTTCAGCCTCAGGGCCTTTGCACTTCCTATTTCCTCTGCCTAGAATTATTTTTTCCCAGTTAGGTTCATAGCTTGCCTACTCACCTCATTCAGGTCTTTACTCAAATATCACTTTCTCAGTGAGTCTCTGATAATCCTATGCAACATTTTGTCCCCTGTCCAACATTCTCTACCCCCCTTTCTGTATATTTCACCTACTGTCATACTATAGATTTGAATAATTTTATTTCTTTCCTCCATTCAAGGATGACATAAAGAGGGCCCATAGACACATCAAAAAATGTTCAACATCACTAGCCTTTAGAGAGATGCAAATTAAAACTACCATGAGATACTACTTCACACCAGTCAGGATGGCCATCATTAATAAATCAAGAAACAACAAGTGCTGGATAGGTTGTGGAGAAAAGGGAACCCTAGTGCACTGTTGGTGGGAATGCAGCCTGGTGCCACCGCTGTGGAAAACAGTATGGAGTTTCCTCAGAACACTAAAGATGGATCTGCCTTTCAATCCAGTGATACCACTGCTGGGACTAAACCCTAAGAATCCTGAATCACCAATTCAAAAGAACCTATGCACCCCAATATTCATAGCAGCACAATTTACAATAGCCAAGTGCTAGAAACAGTCTAAATGCTCATCAGTAAATGAGTGGATCAAAAACCATGATATATTTACACAATGGAATACTATTCAGTGGCAAGAAAGAAGGAACTTCTACCCTTTGAGACAGCATGGATGGATCTGGAGAGAATTATGCTAAGTGAAATAAGCCAGACAGTGAAAGACAAATGCCATATGATCTCACCTATAAGTGGAACCTAATCAACAAAATAAAAAAAAAAAAAAAATGAGCCAACTAGAACCAGAGACTTGGGAATAAAAAACAAACTGACAGTGACCAGAGGAGAGCAGAGAGAGGGATAACTGGGAAAGAAGGGAAAGTGGCAAGCAAAGGAATAGGAATAGAGGACTCATGGGCACAGACAATGGGGGACATTGACTGTGGGAGTAGGGAGGTTGGGGTAGGGGAGAGCAGTGGGGGAAAGGTAAGACAACTATAACTGAACAACAATAAATAAAAATAATAATAAAATAAAATAAATAAAGTAGGTATGAACACTAAGCGAGAAGTTCTATTGGTGCAAACATAACAACATCCTTTATGGTGTCTCAACTAGTACTAATTTTTAAAGCATGACGTTGGAGCCAGATAACCTCAGGATTAAAACCCTACTTCTGGCATGTAACCTTGGTCTTAGACCTGACTGTCCAATAGGGTCCAAATAGCCATATGTGGCTATTTAAATGTGTATTTACATAAACTGAAAATTTAAATTTTTTAAATAAAATTTGAATAAATAAAATTTAAAGTTTAGTAATCCATTTGCTGTTGCCAAATTTCAGAGCTCAATAACTAATGTGGACAGTGGTTACCAAACTGGACATGGCACATTTGCTTAAGCATTTAGCCCAGCACTGTCAAACAGCACTTTCTACAATAAAGGGAATGTTCTATCTATCTAATAAACAAATTTTTACTCCTCGTACAATGCATGCATGACATATGTAATGCATGTATTAATTCATTAAACTTATCATAGAAAGCAGTACTTAAATCATGGGCTTGTCTGAGGATTAAATAAGATCATACATACAGAGACTTCTGGTCAAGATGGTGGTGTAGGTAAACACAGCTCACCTCATTGCACAACTACATCAAAATTACAACTAAACTATAGAACAACCATAACGCAGAACTGTCAGAAACTGAGCCGAATGGAAGCCCTAGAACTACGAAATTAAAGAAGAAACCGCATTAAGAAAAGTAGGAGGGGTGGAGATGAGGAACAGGTTGGTCCCACACCCACGTGTGGCAGATAAAAATCAGAAGGGATATCTGAGAAGCAAAGGGTCCCAGCCACACACCTGGCCACCCAGCCCAGGGTTCCAGTGCCAGGAAGATAAGTCCCCTCTGGCTGTACAAACCAGAGGGGATTAAGGCTGTGGAAGACAGAAACTATTGGAGTCCCTTTTAAAGTGCCTACACATAGATTTACTTGGACTCACTCCCTCTGAGCTCTAGCATGGGGGCAGCATATTGAAAGGCATCAGAGACATACAGGAAGGAACTAAATTGTCCAGCATCAGGGTGAGAGTTCAGGGATAGGCTTCTTCCAGCCAGAAGTGCTAGCAGATTCTATTGTTCCTTTTCTGAGCCCTCCCCACCACCGAGTCACAGAGCTAGCAATCAGATGCCATATCTGGGACTCCATCTACCTGGCTCACACTGTTTGCCCCACTCTGGTGACTCCCTGAGGCCCTGCAGTACTCAATTTTAGGGCCAACCCAGACCGTTTCCATGGCTTTTCCATATGAATGACTTGTCTTGGCCCATGCCTCAGATTTTTCTAAATTCTCTCAAACAAGCAGTATCTGGCCTCAGTGAGCCCCATACCTCTCTATGTAAGTTGCCCCAGGCCCAGCTCCAGCAGCAGCTGGCCTTGGTTCAAAGCTTGTCCTTGTGTGGGCACCTCCAAGCACAGAACAAGTAGTAGCCATCTGCAGATTGCTTTGTAGTTTATGTTGTGTGATACCGAATGGAATGCAGTTGGTAACTGACCTTGGACGTGCCACCAGCAATCAAGCTTTAACTACAAAAGGAAAATACACACAGCCCTCACAGAGAGCGTACCTTGCATACCCAGCTTGGGTCATAGGGGAGGCTGTGCCACTGGACCCTTACGAGGACACCTACTACATTAGGCTTTGCTATCAAGACAGGGAGACATAGCAGCTCTACCTAATACATAGAAACAAACAAAGGGAGGCTGCCAAAATGAGGAGACAAAGAACCATGGTCCAAATGAAAGAACAGATCAGAACTCCAGAAAAAAGAACTAAACAAAAGAGAGATAAGCAATCTATCAGATGCAGAGTTCAAAATACTGATTATAAGGATGCTCAAGGAACTTAGTAAGGACCTCAGCAGCATAGAAAACATCCAGTCAGAAATGAAGGGTACACTAATTGAAATAAAGAATGATTTACAAGGAATCAACAGAAGAGTGGATGAAGCCAAGAATCAAATAAGTGATTTGGAATATAAGCAAGCAAAAAAAAAATCACAACAGCAAGAAGGAAAAACTATTTAAAAAAATGAGGATAGTGTAAGGAGCCTCTGGAACAACCTCAAGCATACCAATATTCACATTATGAGGGTGCCAGAAAGAGAACAGAGAGAGCAAGAAATTGGAAACCTCTTTGTAAAAATAATGAAAGAAATATTTCCTAACTTGAAGAAGGAAATAGACTTACAAGTCCAGGAAGCATGGAAAGTCCCAAATAAGATGAACTCAAAGAATTGCACACCAAGACACATCATAATTAAAATGCAAAAGGTTAAAGATAAAGAGAATCGTACAAGCAGCAACAGAAAAGCAGTTAGTTACCTACAATGGAGCTCTCATAAGACTGTCAGCTGATATCTTAAAAGAAATTAAGCAGGCTAGAAGGGACTGGCAAGAACTATTCAAAGTAATGATAAGGAAGGACCTACAACAAGATTACTCTACTCAGAAAAATTATTATTTAGAATGGAAAGACAGATAAAGAGCTTTCCAGACAAGAAAAAAGCTAAAGGAGTTCATCACTGCCAAATCAGTATTATATGAAATGTTAAAGGATATTCTTTAAGAATAAGGAGAAGATTAAAAAATGAACAATAAATTGGCAAAAAATACATATCAACAATTGATTAAAAAACAAAATAAACAAACAGAACAGAAACAGAATCATAGATTCAGAGAACGTTTAGATTGGGGGGGCTCATGGGGATGGACAAAGAGAGATAAGGGATTAAGAACTACATATTTGTAGTTACAGAATAGTCATGGTTTGTAAACTACAGCATAAAGAATAGAGCAGCCAAAGAACTTATACACTTGTTGCTCTAAACCATTCCCCTTTTCCCCTGAAATTCCCTCCCCTCCCACTCTGGACACTGTCAGACTGTTCTCAAATTCAGTGTCTTTGTTTATATTATGCTTGTTTGTTTGTTTTGTTGATTAGTTTCCTGTTAAAGGTGAGATCATATGGTATTTGTCTTTCACTGCCTGGCTTATTTCGCTTAGCATGATACTCTCCAGTTCCTTCCATGCTGTCGCAAAGGGTAGGAGCTCCTTCTTTCTTTCTGCTGCATAGAATTCCATTGTGTAAATGTACCACAAACTATGGGGGGGTGGAAATGGGAGGAAGGTGGGGAGGGCTGGGGTGGTGGGCTGGGGCGGGGTAAAAGACAGAAAACTGTACAATATCAACAATTAAAAAATACTGATAAAAAAAAAAGATCAACAACTCAGCTGAAACATGTGTAGCAGAAAGCCACTAATTGGAGATTTAAAGTAAAAATGCAAACATTAGAATTAAAAAAAATAAAAATAAATAAATAAATAAATAAATAAATAAATAAATACCAAAAAAAAAAAAGAACTTATACACATGATCCGTAGACATGGACAATGGTGTGGGGACTGCCTGAGGGAGTAGGGGGCTGGTTTGATGAGGGCAAAGGGGGAAAAACTGTGACAACTCTAATAGCATCAGCAATAAAACATAAATTTAAAGAAAGATATACTATTATAACTAGGAATACATTGTAGATAAAGTCATTATGTAGGCTGAAAAAAGGTAATACACACAAAATCTTAGTAAATACACTGCAGGACACAGTTGGTGCTCAATGAATGGTAGCTGTAGTAATGAAAACAACAACAACAACAGAATCGGCAACATAAGTGTTGCATCATATCCCTGATAGACACTTCTGGCGATATTGTTACACAAGGCTCTTTGGCACAGCTGTTGAGGCTGCCAGAGCTGGACAATGATCACCCAGCTGTTGCTTATGAGAGCTGTGCAACATTGAGCTGAGAGGCTCCTTGTTATGAATGATCCTCAGCGTTGCTAGAAATCAGCTAGCAGATTTCCATCTTGCAAGCATGGTCATGCACATCCAAGGTTGAAAACACCACTCTAAGGCATTTTGTCTTTAATCATCTGAATATGACATGATTTCTTTCTTTTTTTTTTTTTTTCTGGTGAGTTGGAATGGTTTGCTTTGTCAACTTACTGTTTTCACAGGATCTGACTTTGTTTTCCTTGCATCTACAGACAAGATGTAGCTCAATCCTCTGTAGGACTTCTATCAGCCTTAGCTAATATCCAGCTGTCCTATTGCCTCTCTATATCATGTCAAATATCTAGTTTGATTCATGTTGTAATGGAATTGTTCAGGTATTATGTAATCTAATCTACAGAATACACTAGTGATTTGGGAGGATTGGTTTTATAATCTCTAGAATGGATGTTCTATTTCTTAATTGAATGAGGAAACTATTGATCATCAATCAAACAACCCATTTCCTTCCACTTTTCCCCATTTTCACTCTCCATCTCTGTATTCCAAGCTGCCATTATCTCTTGTTCTCCTGTAATGAATTTTCTACCCTGCTTAAGATACCCAATGGCTTCAGATGCACTTAGAAAAGAATACAAATGCCTATCTATGGTCTTTTATTCTCTTCATAGAATTTAATTCTATCTGTAATTATTTATTCAATCCCCTGTTTATTTTCTATCTTCCCCCCTTCCCCAGCTCAATGAACTACTCATTGAACATGGTCTTCTCAGCACCTGGAAAAGTGCCTCACACAAATTAGAGGTTTCAAAGACTTCAGGGCTATCTTCAGTCAGTATGTGAAGAGTAGGCTGCATACTGCTAAATTACAACATAGCTCCATGTTTACTACAGCCCAATGTCTTTCTTTAAGAGCCCAATATACTTAAAAGAATTATTAACTTCGTTATGTTTGTGCTATGGCTCCTCTGGGGGATCTGGTGAATCCTAGGGACTCCTTTTCCAAATAATATTTGAATTCACAAATTTTTTTTAGAAATTACAAAGTAAGCCAGGGATTCTAATATGCAGTTATCAAAATACATAATAACTTAAAATTTGTGATTTAGTAATAGATATGTTTCTTTATTACTGTGTTGAAGAACAAGAGCTAGTGGAGGGTCTAAAATGACTTCCTTTGAGGGTAGAAAAGTTCATAGGAATATTTTAGACTTTGTAACAATTGTAATGAGATATGAAAATATCTGTGGTTTCTGTTGGTAACAAAGTTGTAGGTAGTGTTAACATTTGTGGGGCTTGTTGCCTGTATTCTGAATTGAAGAAACTGCTGAATTTCAATTAGAGGTTAATAAAGTGTGGATGTAATTGTTTTTTCTTTTCAAATTTATAGACTCCCTGAAACCTGTATACAGATCTTTGGGGGTCTTTAGCCCCAGAAGAAAGGATTGGAACTACACTAGGAGAGAGACCATGTGTTTAGAAATGAATCCTGGCTCTAAGTTTCTTCTCAACCATCGTACTCACCTTAGACAGCATCTGTGGCCCCAGATGAGATCCTACATCTTTTGTTAGCCACTGGTATTTCCTCCCTCTCTCCCTCCCTCCCTCCCTCCCTCCTTCTTTCCTTCCTTCCTTCCTTCCTTCCTTCCTTCCTTCCTTCCTTCCTTCCTTCCTTCCTGTATTCAAAATATTGAAAAAACATGATAAACAAATTTGCATATTATTTCATCATTTAAAAAATATGCAAAGCAAGAAGTGAAAATCAACCCCTGTCCTACCAATTCTACCTCCCCAAGATAATCACTGTTAAGAATTTAGTGAATATCATGACTGATTTTTAATGTATGTGTGTGTGTGTCAAACATATATATTCACAGGAATGAAATGATATTGAAAAAATTTGTTTGCTCCTCTTTTTTTTCACATAATACTACATTTTAGACCTTTTTCCAGGTGACATTTTATTTTTAAATGACTGATATTTCATTGTATGAATGTAACACATTTATTGACATTTTTGTAGTAAGCTCTTGTTCTTTTTGAAAATTTTTTATTGTATGTTTTTTCCATTACCATTCAGTCCCCTTATACTCCCTAAACCACCCCACCCCCATAATCACCACACTGTTGTCCAGAACCATGAGTCCTTTTTCCGTTTTGCTCAATCCCTGTACCCTCTCCCCTCCCCGCACTCTTAGCTGTCAGCCTGCTCTCCATCTATGAGTCTGTGTCTATTTTGCTTGTTCGTTCAGTTTGTTCATTAGATTCCACATATGCGTAAAATCATATGGTATTTTTCTTTCTCTGACTGGCTTATTTCACATAGCATAATGTTCTCCGGGTTCATCTATACTGTCAAAGAGGCTAATTTTTTCTTCTTTATGGCTGAGTAGTATTCCATTGTGTAAATGTCTCACAGTTATTTTACCCACTCATCTACTGATGCACACTTGGGGTGCTTCCACATCTTGGCGATGGTAAATAATGCTGCAATGAACATAGGAGTGCTTATAGTCTCTTGAATTAGTGTTTTGGGTTCCTTCAGATATACTACCAGAAGTGGGATCACTGGGTCAAAAGACAGATCCATTTTTAGTTTTTAAAGGTATCCCCATACTGCTTTCTGTACTGGCTGCAGCAATCTGCATTCCCACCAACAGGGCAAAAGTGTTCTTTTTTCCCTACATCCTTGACAGCACTTGTAGTTTGTTGATTTATTGATGGTAGCCATTCTGACAAGTTTAAGATGGTATCTCATTGTGGTTTTAACTTGCATTTCTCTGGTGATTTGTGATGTTGAACATCTTTTCATATGTCTATTGGCTATCTGTATGTCCTCTTTGGAGAAATGTCTATTCAGATCTTTTGCCCATTTTTTAATTGGGTTGTTTGTTTTTTTGGTGTTCAGTTTTGTAAGTACTTTATAAATTTTGGATATTAATCCCTTATCCATTTCATTCACAAATATGTTCTTCCATTCTGTGGGCTGTCTTTTTTTAAAGATTTATTTATTTATTTATTTATCTTTAGAGGGGAAGGGTAGGAGAGAGGGAGAGGGAGAGAAATATCAATGTACGGTTGCCTCTCATGCGTCCCCTGCTGGGAACTGGCCTGCAACCCAGGCATGTGCCCTGACTGGGAATCGAACCGCGATCCTCTGGTTCGCAGGCCCGCGCTCAATCCACTGAGCTACACCAGCCAGGGCTGTGGGCTGTCTTTTTATTTGGCTGATATTTCCTTTGTTGTACAAAGGAAATTTAATGTAGTCCAATTTGTTTATTTTTTTCTTTGTTCCCCTTGCCTGGGGAGATATATCTGATAAAATATTGCTACAAGCTATGTCTGAGATTTTGCTACCTATATTTTCTTCTGGGATTTTTATGTTTTCATATCTAAGATTTAAGTCTGTAATCCATTTTTAGTTTATTCTTCTGTGTGGTATAACAAGGTGGTCTAGTTTAATTTTTCTGCACATGCCTGTCCAATTTTCCCAACACCATTTATTGAAATAAACTATCTTTAGCCCATTGTATGTGCTTGCTTCCTCTGTCAAATATTAATTCACTATGAAGGTGTGGGTTTATTTCTGGGCTCTCTATTCTGTTCCATTGATCTGTGTATCCATTTTTATGCCAGTACCAGGCTGTTTTGATTGCTATGGCCTTATTATATACTGGTAGTTCGATATTAGGTAACATGATTCCTCCAACTTTGTTCTTTCTCAGAATCACTATTGCTATATGGGGCCTTATGTGGTTCCATAAAAATTTTTGAAATATTTGTTCTAGTTCTGTGAAATACATCATTGGAATTCTGTTAGGAATTGCATTGAAACTATAGATTTCTTCGGGTGGTATGGACATTTTAATGATGTTAATTTTTTCTATCCATGAACACACTATGTGCTTCTACTTATTTGTATCTTCTTTGGTTTCTTTCTTCAGTGTCTTATAATTTTCTGAGTGCAGGTCATTTACATCCTTGGTGAAGTTTATTTCAAAGTATTTTTTGAAGCAATTATAAATGGGATTGTTTTCTTAATTTCTCTTTCTGTTAGTTCATTAGTGGCATATAAAAATGCAACTGATTTCTGGATATTAATTTTGTATCCTGATATTTTGCTAAATTCCTTCATCAGTTCTAGTAGCTCCTTGGCAGAATCTTTGGGGTTCTCTATGTTCAGTATCATGCCATCTGCAAATAAAGACAGTTTTACTTCTTCCTTTCCAATTTGGATGTTTTTTATTTCTTCTTGTCTGATTGCTGTGGCTAGGACTTCCAGTACTATGTTGAATGAGAAAAGTGAAAGCAGACATCCCTCTCTTGTTCCTGATATTAAGGGGAATGCTTATAGTTTTTGCCCATTGAGTATGATGCTGTCAGTGTGTTTGCCATATATGGCTTTTATTATATTTAGGTATGCTCCCTCTATTCCCACGTTGCTGAGAGTTTTTATCACAAATGAGTGTTGGATTTTATCAAATGCTTTTTATGAATCTATTGATATGACCATGTGGTTTTTATCCTTCATTTTGTTTATGTGTTGAATCACACTTATTGACTTGTTAATGTTGTACCAACCTTGCATTCTCAGAATAAATTCCACATAATCAGGGTTTATGATCTTTTTGATGCATTGCTGTATTCAGTTTACTAATATTTTATTGAGGATTTTAGCATCTATGTTCATCAGGGATATTAGTCTAATTTTTTGTAGTGTTTTTATCTGGCTTTGGAAACAGGATAATGCTGGCTTCATAAAATGAGCTTGGGAGCCTTCCTTTCTCTTGAATTTTTTGAAATAGTATGAGAAGGAGAGGTGTTAGTTCTTCTCAGAATGTTTGGTAAAATTCACCTGTGAAGCCATCTGATCCAAGGGCTCTTCTTGTTTGTTGATTACTGCTTCAATTTCATTAGGTATAATCTGTCTATTCAGATTCTCTGATTCTTCCTGATTCAGGTTTGGAAGGTTGTTTGTTTCTAGGAATTTATCCATTTCATACAGGTTGTCCATTTTATTGTCATATAGTTGTTCATAATATTTTCTTACAATCCTTTGTATTTTTTGATGTCAGTTGTTATTTCTCTTTTTTCATTTCTGATTTTATTTATTTGGGTCCTTTCCTTTTTTTCTTGAAGAGTGTGGTTAAGATTTTGCCTATCTTATTTATCTTTTAAAAGAATGAGCTCTTGGATTCATTTATATTTTGTATCATTTTTAGACTCTATTTCATTTATTTCTGCTCTGATTTTATTATTTCCTTCCTTCTACTGCAGTAAGCTCTTTTATTTGCCACTGCAAATAGTACTACAGTGAACATCATGTACACAAGTTTTTGTGTATCCTTGCTAATGCTGTATAAAATAGGGCCTAGATGTCAAATTGTCAGGTAAGAATATGCTTATTTTAAATACTGATTTTAATAAATGTATACTTACATTTAATTTTTACCAATTTGATTGGTAAAACTGTTAGCTTACTGCTCTAGCTTGTTTACTTTTCCTTGAACACTAGTAAAGTTAGGCCTCTCTTCACAGCTTTATTGGCCATCACATTTCTTCTGAATCCATAGTCTATCTTTATAAGCTTGTCTCCAAATTCATAATCTTCACTAGAATTTTACACTGGGTATTTTTTTACATATTAATTTGTTTGATGTTTTATGTTAAAAATATAAAAGATAACTTTTATTAAAATGTTTTGATTAAGTAGTGGTGCTGCAAATGATTTTCCCCAGTCTTTGCTTATCTAGCTAGCTCTAAACCAATCTTTCTCTCTCTATACATCTATCATCTATCTCTTCATGGACAGGTGGTTTCAATTATCCAAAGAGAGCAGATACAAGAAGTCTACTTTAAGTGACTCCACCTTAGAAACAGACCAAAATGTTATAGTATTTTAAGTTGATATGGTTTTTATCTTTTAAATAAAATAAAAATAAGAAAATAAGTTGATTTTATCTTATAGGAAATTTAATTTTAAAAATCAGATAATTCTTAAAACATGCAAACATAATTATTTTATTTTCATACTGGGTAAGGTGTAAGTCAAATTTGTATTCTAATACTTTAAAAAGCTTTTCACAATATTGGTGCTTTCCCAATATGATCATAAAGATGACCTATTTTGCAAAAAATATTAAAGGAATTTGTGTGTGTGTGTGTGTGTGTGTGTGTGTGTGTGTGTGTGTGGCTAAGAACATCTATAGTAGTTGTTAACTGGATCTTTATTTGTCAGTCACTTGTTACTGAAACAATTCTGTAATCAACTTCTCAAAATCCTGAAACATTTATAAGGTGGTAATTCACTTAACAATTGATTTATATTAAATTTGAATTGTTTACTTGTTTCCAAATCAGATTCCCACTAATTCATTGATACAATGGGTGGAAATAAATATAGTACTAATCATGGAAGGAAAAGAGATATTTATTAGTGGGCATTTTCTGTATTATGGCAACTTAGGCTTCTGCTGACTGAAGGGACTTGGCAAATAAATACTCTGGGAACTGGGACCCCTAAGTGCAAATCCATTTTTTATAACCTTTCCCCATTGTGGCTTCTGGATTACCTGTTTTGTTTCATTTTCCCCAAACTGATGGTAATATTTTCTCCAATGTTATTTTTTGTCCTACCTTTTACAACTAGATATTTACTCAATCTGAGATTTATCTGTGAAATATCTGTGAAACTCTGTTAGATGACTTTTGTCTTTTCATCCAAAGAGTAACTAACTTCCTCTCCATACTTTTGAATAAAATTTTTGATGTAAAATTTGGATTTTATAGACGAGAAAAGTCTAAATAATTGTGAACCTGACATATAGCTGTCAACTTTTAGTTGCTCTAAGTAAGGACTTAAAAGCCAGCATGCTGCCATTGATTATGTTCATCATTTCATGTGAATGACACCAAAAAGTAGAATTTCAAAACTGAAATAGCTTTACTAAACCTTTCCCACTTAACCTTTCACAATCACAGCCACAGAGTTGAATCAGTGTAGAACCAGTACTTGGGATCAAACACTTTAAATAATAAGTGGACTCTGATGTTACTTCAATGCACAAATACTAATTCTTCACTAGGAGGCCATTTTAACCTCTGCATCTCAGAGCAGGCAGATCCCCACCCAGAAGTGAGACGTGTTCTCATATATAATAGTGACAATACTCTATTTTTCACATAGTATAGATTGTGAAGCTCTGTGCATGATCACATTACCAGAAGAAATGAAAAGATGAAATGGATGGGACTCACGGGGAATCACGTAGAAGGCACTTTCAATAGAAAGCACCTGATACTCAGCACAGTTCACAAAACCTGATTATGAAAAATTGGTTGTGTTGAATGAGGTTAGTCTCACCACTGTCTGATGCAATGAGGAGGTCATTAGTGATCTCTAGTTGCTCGAATAGAAGAAACAGGTAAATCATTGAAAGAAGAATCTGGTATTGTTAGCATTTATTGGCAAGCATTATATTGTTGAATGGTAAGTAGATAAAAATTATATTTGGTGATTTATGTTTCTAATCCTCTCTACACATGTATATAAACTATTTTTCCCCATAGTCAGGAAGATTACATTAATGCAATAAGAAAATTTGAATGTCACTTGACATGTTACTTTGTTTATTCGTATGTCTGGCTATGTAAGCTACTTATTTACATAGTAGTTCTGAATAGCACTTGTAAAGCTATCATTTTATTCATCTAGAATTTTTTGTTTTCCAAATAAAAACAAATTTCCTCAGGCATCACTTTGGGATTGTTGCCTTTGAAATCTAATAATAAGCTAGCTGCCTCAGCATCTGTGGAGCTCAGCTCATTCTATCACCTTCCAGAATTATAATTCTCCATTTGGAGTTTTAGAAATGTAGTAATGGAGAAAAATGGCTCCAAGAAAAGAGACAACTGATCAAAGGATTTGTGGTGCTCCAAAACGAATTTTACATCTTTGTTCTTCTTCTTGTCTCAGTCTGAACAGGTGTTGTGTTTTGCAGAATAGTTATGTTTTAAAAAGTTGCCTATCAGGTGAATTTCTATATAGCAAAGTGTAGTAGTCTTACTGACATCTTTAAAATTAAAGGTATGTTTTTTAAGGGAAAATACTGATCTCTTCATATTAAACTCATGCATGCATCACATGCATTTTAAAAGCAAAACCTAAACATTCTAAATAAAACATGAGGACTAACGCTAAGAATGCATTACAGAATGAAAACACAAAGGAGCATGGGTTATTTTTGCATTTGGCACAAGAAGCCTGAAGATTTGAAAGAAATATAACAATGCTGTACTGAACGGAACGTGCCAGGGGCAGAGCTGCACAACTGTCTTATGAGAGACATTTTTCATTTTTAACCAGAGTGCGTCTGTGTGTACAAGATGACAACATGATCAAGTAAAGAGTGAATAATTCATCTCATCAACAGGTTGTTTCATGTTAAATTGAACAGTGACAAACCATTACTTTGGATATCCCCACCCTTAAATATTTATCTAAACAAATACTTTTTAAGGAAGAAAGCAGCTAAACTCCAGTAAAATAAGCCCTGAACTTGAACTCCAAGAACCTGGATTCTGTGCCTGGCTTTATTTCTCTGGGCAAATTACTTTCTGAATCTCCATTTCCTTATCTGAAAATGGAGGGCATGATTGCCTCAAAGTGTTGCGAAGGTAAAATTAGAAAATTGATGCCAAAGTACCTGGTGAATAACACACTCCACCAAGGGCCCCAGGATGGTTCGGCTGTTTGGCTTTTATGTTGCTCTGTGTATTTGATGAAATTTTCCATAGTTTGGCTCTATATTAAGCTAATAGCTTACATATGACACGATATATTCAGAAACTCAGCCTTCCCAGAGAGAGCCAAGGTGTGTCCTGAGACCAAAAGGAAAGCTTGGATATCACCAGTTTAGATTTAGCTATCAGATAATTTTCAAGCATTCCCTAATTCATTTAATAAAACATTTATTTAATGTCTACCATGTGCCACATGCTGGCTGGAGCTGACTGGGCAGGTCTTTGTCTCCTCTCGCCCTTATAATCCAGTTGAGAAGATAGATGATATGCAACAAATGCTAGAGCAGAGCCTGGAACAAAGAGCGGGAGGAAGAAATTTGTATCATACTGAAAAGTGTCACATGAGGCTAATGTTTAATAAATGCTTTTGGTAAGGATTAAAAAATAGATAAAAGACAGTCAGCTATCACAAACCACCTGTCTACCCCTTTATGTATGTGTACCTGCATGCATGTAGAGAGAGGCACTGTGTATTTGTGTATTTTTCCATTTTTCTAATGTATTTTTTTACATTGGATAATATAGAAAGTCTCTCTTGAAGCTTGGCATTCACCGATTTAACCCCCTCATGAATGAGGATGTTTGGAAGACAAAAGACAGTAAAACAGTTAATGGAATCCTTTCTTTGAAATACTATTTTGAGGTGACTAACCTTGACATTTGGTTAAATAATGCAGGTCTGTGTTGACTATAATAATTAATTTATTTATACAGTTTAGATGGCTGCTTTTCAGTGTAAAGGAAAACTTAAAAAAGAAAACCAGCCATGGTGTACAATCTATATATGATCTCTAGTCCTATATTTTGTATTGCTTGACATTCAGAAAAATTTCCTGGTTCCTCAGATCCTAATTACCTGGAATTTGATTCTCTGAAGGGTGTGAGATTTCTAAACTTATCTGCTTTTATACAAATTTACCTGCTAAGGAGATTTCATAAAAAGCAATTTAACTCTAGGTCTCTTAAGGATATATAAAATGGAAGAAAGGTGTTAGGTTTTCAGTTTTTCCCCTCCACCAGCCTCCCTCATCTGGTTTTTCACTTCACCCACAGAGATTGTGAAGGCGGTGTTCTACAGAAATGATTCCGCTGGACCATTGCATTGTTTGCATTCTGGCTTGCCCTGCACCCAGGTGTGAAGTCACGTGAGGTGTGAGGGGGCAGAGGGTAAACAGAAAGGTCAGGGGTGAGTATCAAAATCATCAGAAAGCTTTTCTAAAGTGTCCCTCCTGTTTACCTTCCTCCTCACCTCAAGCAGTGTAGAAGCAGTGTCAGATGGGCTCAAATGGCTGGTGTGTATATTCTAAAACCAGCGTAGGCTTAAACCATTCAGATGTAAACGTTATGCATCTTGTCAAAGACAGTGTTTACAGGGGCAGAAAGGAAGTTCAGGAATGCAGAAGAATAGCTGGGAATTTGTTTGTGTAGATTTTTATCATTAAACAAAGGTTTAAGTTACCATTTACATGAGAACCATTCACAGCCACTCAGGAAACCTCTTTCTTAGCAGTTAATAGAACTTCCTTTATGAATGCAAAACAAATAAGTTTCTCACAAATATGTTGGTGATACATTCCAAAGGGGTGTCGGCCTTCCTTGTTATAAAATCAACTGATTAAGAAATTAAATAAACTTGATTAACCCTTTCGCACAATCACGCAGACATATAACATGTACGACTATGATTGTCAAGCTTAAAAAACTCAGAACTCACTAATTCAGGCTCACTGATAGGAAGAGTCAGTCTGGTTTCCCCAGAAGCAAAGCCAGAGACAATTTTGTGCGTGGGTAGTGAAACAGGAAGGAGGAAACCTAAAACAAAGATGGCTTTTCCAGTTGACGATTGCTGTGGTTAACTGGTGCTTATTGCTAAGGGATCTTTGGAGGAGGTTTAGCAGATGCGTTTGGGAGCTGTCACTGGGTGATGGAAGGAGGAAGTGGCTCATTGGTTCCCACCCCTCGTTTCTCAAGGGCGAACTCATGGACATTAGCTCCCGAGTGCTTCTGGATTGTACAAGCATGAACGGCATGATTTCCCACAAATGTCCTAAGCTGAATATCAGAGGGTTGAGCTGAGGTACTGACAAGCTTGCACCTGCTAAAGCTAGTTAAAGCTTCACGGAACTAGTTACTGCAGCTGTGGTTAGATGATAGGTAGGACTGAAAGAACTTAAAATCTGCACCTGAGCTGTCTGGTATACTGAAAAATACAACATCTTTAAAAACTAAAATAAACCTTTTTCACAATGTGTACATTCAGTACCCAGACAAACACTGGAACGCTCTATGCAGAATCTTTAAAATAATAGTAAGCATGGGAAATACATTTGGAGTAAAAATAACAGGTCCTAAATCTGACATTTTCTGGCACTGTGAACTTAGGCAAATTGCATTTGATTCTGCTGAGCCTTAGTTGTCTGATTTCCTTTTGATTTTGCTGAGCCTCAGTTTCCTGATCTCCAAAGACGGGGATAAATGATATTCTCCTCATGGGATTCTTGAACGCTAAATGAGATGATGAATGTAGTATCACGGTCTGCATTTCAGAAAACGGCCACTCCTAATAATCATTGTTAGCATCAATCAAAGTCAGCACACCAGGCAACTTGGAGGGGCCACACTATTGTTAGGGCTGCAGATTTCAGCTGGCCCCAACTCGAGAGAGCGAGAACAAAAGCGGCAACAGCTGGTGGGAACTAGTGGAAGAGCTCTCTGGACCCTGGGGGACTACAGACTGCGCAGGACAATCAAAACCAGTTGGGGGTTGGCAGCTGGGAGTCAGAGATCACACTGAGGCCCGAGGTCAAGTGTGGTGACCTATGATCCAACGCTTGAAAATAGAATGCTCAGAAGCTAGAGGTCAAGTCCTGTCAAGGGTCAAAGGCAGGCAAATGACTATCCAGCACACATGTTGCTCCATTAGAGGCCTTCCTTGTAAGAAAGCTTGCCATTGCATTTCCTGCCACACTGAAAACAAATAGCTGATATTTTAGGCGTGGTCAGCCAGAAGCCAGAGAGATCAAAGAAACACAGCTCTACAAATGAACAGATCACGCAGCACTTAACAGGAAAAGGTCTAAATAAAACCTTATGTACTTATCCAAAGAAACTATGTAGTATTTCCACAGATGCCCACTTCTTAAGGAGATCTTATTTACAATTTAGAAGGTGTGACTCATTTTTCTGATTTCCTCTGAGCTCCTGCCCATAGCCTCGTGGCTTTAAAATGGTACTGTGACCAGAATTCACTTAAAAGAAGCTCCTTAACCTCATGCTTGTAAATGTAATATGTCTTCTATGTTTTACATTGTTCCACACTTCACTGATTTCAAACACCCACCCATAGTATCTGTCCACCTCAGTGCATTTGGGCCAGGATAATACAATAGATAATACACTGAGTAGTTTAAACAATGGACATTCATTTTGCACAATTCCAGGGGCTAGGAAATCCAAGATCAAGGTGTTGACAGATTCTATATCTGGTGAGACCCCATTTCCTAATTCATAGACAGCTGTTCTCTTGATGTGTCCTCACATAGTAGAAGGCTTGAGAGAGCTTTCTAGGATCTCTTTTATTTGGGCACTAACCTCATTCATGAGGACTCCACCCTCAAGACCTAAGCATCTCCAAAATACCTCTAAATACCATCACACTAGTGATTAGGTTTTAATGTCT
The DNA here is from genome assembly GCA_039655065.1 of Glossophaga mutica. Lineage (NCBI taxonomy): Eukaryota > Metazoa > Chordata > Mammalia > Chiroptera > Phyllostomidae > Glossophaga > Glossophaga mutica. Next base: position 86,920,425 of record CM077304.1, read on the forward strand.
GAATACGCAGGGAAGGGCAAAATCATTCAGTCCATTGCACCATTCATCTATTCATTCATTTTTTTTCTTTCAACCATTCACTAACCAAATATTTTAATCATTTAACCAGAACATATTAATTATGTGTTTTCTGAATTACTGCTGCAAAAGATTATAAGACTAAAATAAGATAATGCAGATAAAAGTATCTGGCAAGTATTATAGTGCCCAGGGATGGGCCATACACTTGTCTTTTATAGTATGCTGTGTGTTTTGTAAATTTCCTATGCTTTGGTTTTTATATTAAGCTAAAAATTTGCATATGACATATGAGATAACTTTGTAGTTGTACTTCATTGAGATTTTAATTTCATTTAAAGGCTAATGATGTTGAACAGCTTTTCATGTGTTGAGTTGTTATCTATATACTTTCTCTTTGAAATGTCTCTTCATGTGGTTTGCCCATTGTCTAACTGTTTGTTTGTTTGTTTTAATAACTACTGTGTTTTGAAAGTTCTTTAAGTATTTTAGATGCTAATCCTTTGGATAGTTGATTTGTAAATATTTTCTGAGTCTGCCATCTTTGCATTCTCTTACCAGAATTTTTCACAGAGCAAAATGTATGTAAGTCTAATTAAATTTAGTTTGTCAATTTTTTCTTCTATAGATTTTGCTTTTGATGTCAAATCTAAGAATTCTTTGCTTAGCTCTAGATCTTGAAAATGCTCTTATGGTTTTTTAAAAATTTTTTTATGTTTCATGTTTTACATTTAAGTCTATGATTGATTTAGAGTTCATTATTTTTTAGTAAAGTGTAAGACAAGTGAAGTTTCAATTGTTTTAAAGATTTTATTTATCTTTTTTAGAGAGAAAGGAAAGGAGGGAAAAAGAGAGGGAGAGAAACATCAATGTATGGGAACCTGGCCCACAATCCAGGCATGGGCCCTGACCAGGAATCAAACCTGTGGCCTTTTGCTTTTCAGGACAATGCCCAACTCACTAAGCTATACCAGTCAGGGCTCAAGTTTCAATTTTTCCTATGGATATCCAATTATTCCAGCACCATTTGTTGAAAATGTTATTTTTTCTTCATTACATTGCTTTTGCACTTTTTCCAAAAATCGGTTGGGCATGTTGTATGGGTTTTCTTCTGTTTTTGTTCTGTATTCTTCTTCATTGATGTATGTGCCTAGCTTTCTGTCCATACTTTACATTCTTGATTATTAAAGCTTTACGATGTCTTGAAATCAGGTAGATGATTCTTCCCACTTTAATTTTCTTCTTTATCTATGTTCATTTCTGTGCTGTTCCATGTAAAAGAATTAGAAATAGTCTTTTTTTTAATTTTTATTTTAATTGTTGATCTTGTACAGTTTTCTGTCTTTTATTCTCACCCAAACCCGCCACCCCAGCCCTCCCCACCTCCCTCCCATTTCCACCCCTCCTAGTTTTTGTCCATGTGTCCTTTATACTTGTTCCTGTAAATCCTTCCCATTTTCCCCTGAAATTCCCTCCCCTCTCCCCTCTGGTGACTTTCAGCCTGTTCCCAATTTCCATGTCTTCGGTTATATTATGCTTGTTTGTTTGTTTTGTTGATTAGCTTCCTGTTAATGGTGAGATCATATGGTATTTGTCTTTCACTGCCTGGCTTACTTCGCTTAGCATGATGCTCTCAAGTTCCATCCATGCTGTTGCATAGGGTATGAGCTCCTTCTTTCTTTCTGCTGCATAGAATTCCATTGTGTAAATGTACCACAGTTTTTTGATCCATTCATTTACTGATGGGCATCTAGGTTGCTTCCAACACTTGGCTATTGTAAATTGTGCTGCTATAAACATAGGGATGCATAGGTTCTTTTGGATTGGTGTTTCAGGGTTCTTAGGATATAATCCTAGCAGTGGAATTGCTGGGTCAAAAGGTATATCCATTTTTAGTTCTTTTAGAAAATTCCATACTGTTTTCCATAGTGGTTGTACCAGTCTGCACTCCCACCAACAGTGCACTAGGGTCCCCTTTTCTCCACAACCTCTCCAACACTTGCTGTTTGTTGCTTTGTTTATGAGGGCCATTCTGACTGGTGTCAAGTGGTATCTCATTGTGGTTTTAATTTGCATCTCTCTGACAGCTAGCGATATTGAGCATCTTTTGATGTGTCTCTGGATCCTCTGTATGTCCTCCTTGGAGAGGTGTCTGCCCAAGTCTTTGCCCATTTTTTAATTGGGTTGCTTGTCTTCTTAGAGTGGAGTCGTGTAAGTTCTTTGTATATTTTGGAGATTAAACCGTTATCTGAGGTATCATTGGCAAATATGTTTTCCCACACAGTCGGTTCTCTTTTTATTTTAATACTGTTTTCCTTGGCCATGCAGAAGCTTTTTATTTTGATGAGATCCCATTTGTTTATTCTTTCCTTTATGTCCCTTGCTTTAGGGGACATATCAGTAAGAATGTTGCTGCGTGTAATATCTGAGATTTTCCTGCCTATGTTCTCCTCTAGGACTTTAATGGTGTTACGGCTTATGTTTAAGTCTTTTATCCACCTTGAATTTATTTTTATGTATGGTGTAAGTTGGTGCTCGAGTTTCATTTTCTTACACGAAGCTGTCCAGTTCTCCCAACACCACTTGTTGAAGAGGCTATTTTTACTCCATTTTATGTTGCTCCCCCCTTTGTCGAATATTAATTGACTATAGAGACTAGGGTTTATTTCTGGGCTCTCTAATCTATTCCACTGGTCCACGTGCCTGTTTTTATGCCAGTACCAGGCTGTTTTGATTACAGTGGCCTTGTAATACATTTTGGTATCAGGTATTGTGATCCCTCCTGCTTTGCTCTTCTTTCTCAAGATTGCTGCCGCTATTCTGGGTCATTTATGGTTCCATATAAATTTTTGAAGTGTTTGTTCTATATCAGTGAAATATGCCATTGGTACTTTAATAGGTATTGCATTGAATCTGTAGATTGCTTTGGGAAGTATGGACATTTTGATGATGTTAATTCTTCCAATCCATGAACACGGTATGTGTTTCCATTTATTTGTGTCTTCCTTGATTTCTTTCTTCAGTGTTGTATAGTTTTCTGCATACAGGTCTTTGACCTCCTTGGTTAGGTTTATTCCTAGGTACTTTATTTTTCTTTTTGCTATATCGAATGGGATTTTTTTCTTGATTTCTGCTTCTGCTATTTCATTGTTGGTATACAAAAATGCCTTTGATTTCTGGATATTGACTTTGTATCCAGCTGTTTGGCCAAATTCATTTATTAGGTCGAGCAGTTTTTTGGCCGAGACTAGAGGATTTTCTATGTATACTAACATGTCATCTGCAAACAATGATAGTTTTGTTTCCTCCTTTCCAAGTTGGATGCCTTTTATTTCCTTTTCTTGCCTAATCGCTGTGGCTAATACTTCCAATACTATGTTGAATAGAAGTGGTGAAAGTGGACAGCCTTGTCTTGTTCCAGATTTTAGTGGAAAAGAATTTAGTCTTTGCCCGTTGAGTATGATGCTGGCTGTAGGTTTCTCATATATAGCCTTTATTATGTTGAGGAATGCTCCCTCTATTCCCACTTTGCTGAGTGTTTTAATCATAAATGGGTGCTGTACCTTATCAAATGCTTTTCCCCCATCTATTGATATGATCATGTGATTTTTGTCTTTGCTTTTGTTTATGTGATGAATTACATTTACTGATTTGCGAATGTTAAACCATCCTTGCATCCCTGGGATGAATCCCACTTGGTCGTGGTGTATGATCTTTTTAATGTGTTGTTGGATGCGGTTTGCCAATATTTTGTTGAGGATTTTAGCATCTATGTTCATCAGCGATATTGGCCTGAAGTTCTCCTTCTTTGTTGTGTCTTTATCTGGTTTTGGGATTAGGATGATGCTGGCTTCATAAAAAGAGTTTGGGAGTCTTCCATCTTTTTGGATATTTTGGAATAGTCTGTGGAGAATAGGGGTTAGCTCTTCCTTAAATGTTTTGTAGAATTCTCCTGTGAAGCCATCTGGTCCAGGGCTTTTGTGCATCAGGAGTGTTTTGATTACTGATTCAATTTCACCAGCTGTTATTGGTCTGTTCAGGCTTTCTGTTTCTTTTTCATTGAGTTTTGGAAGGTTATATTTTTCTAGAAACCTGTCCATTTCACCTAGGTTTTCAAATTTCTTGGCATACAGTGCTTCATAGTAATTTCTTACAATCCTTTGTATTTCTGCGGTGTCGGTTGTAATATCTCCTCTTTCATTTCTGATTGTGTTTATTTGAGTCCTCTCTCTTTTTTTCTTGATGAGCCTGCTTAAAGGCTTGTCGATTTTGTTGATCTTTTCAAAGAACCAACTCCTGGATTCATTGATCTTTAGGATTGTGCTTTTAGTCTCTATGTCATTTAATTCTGCTCTTATCTTGGTTATTTCTTTCGTTCTACTTGCTCTGGGCTGTCTTTGTTGTTGTTCCTCGAGTTCTTGTAGGCGAAGGGTTAGGTTGTTTGTTTGAGATGTTTCTGTCTTTTTTAGATAGGCCTGTATCGCTATAAGCTTCCCTCTGAGGACTGCCTTTGCTGTGTCCCATAAGTTTTGGGTCGATGTGAGTTCATTATCGTTTGTTTCCAGAAACTTTTTGATTTCCTCCCTAATTTCATTCTTGACCCATTCATTGTTTAATAGCATGCTATTCAATCTCCATGATTTGAGGGTTTGGGTTTTTCCCTTGGGGTTGGTTTCTAGTTTCAGTCCCTTGTGGGTGGAGAAAACAGTTGGTATGATTCAATTTTCTTGAATTTGTTGAGGCTCGTTTCATGTCCTATCATGTGGTCTATCTTTTGAAAATGTTCCATGTGCATTTGAAAAGAATGTGCATTTAATTTCTTTGGGATGAAGGGCTGTAAATATATCAGTTAAGTCCATTTCATCTAGAGTGTTGTTCAATGCCACAGTATCTTTGTTGATATTTTGTTTCAAAGATTTGTCCATTTTTGACAGTGGGTGTTAAAATCCCCTACTATAATTGTGTTGCTGTCAATATCTTTCTTGAAGTCCTCTAAGATTTTCTTGATGTATTTAGGTGCTCCTATGTTGAGTGCATATATATTGACAATGTTTATGTCTTCTTGGTGGATTCTTCCCTTCAGTATTATGAAGTGACCTTCTGGTTTTCTCTTTATGGCTCTTCTTTTGAAGTCTATTTTGTCTGATATGAGTATTGCTACCCTGGCTTTTTTTCCCTTACCATTTGCTTGGAAAATTTGTTTCCAGCCCTTCACTTTGAGTCTGTGTAGGTCTTTTGTCCTGAGGTGGGTCTCTTGTAGGCAGCATATGTGTGGGTCATGATTTCTTATCCATTCAGCTACTCTATGTCTTTTAATTGGAGCATTTAATCCACTTACATTTAAGGTTATTATTGATAGGTACTGATTCATTGCCATTTTTGTACCTGTGTTCCTCTCTCTCTTTCTCTCTCTGTCTTTTCCTTTCTTCCCTTAAAGCAGTCCCTTTAGTATCTCTTGCAGCATTGGTTTGGTAGAGGTGTATTCTTTTAGACTTCTTTTGTCTGGGAAGCTTCTTATTTGGCCTTCTATCTTGATTGAAAGCCTTGCTGGGTTGTAGGCCTTTGGTTCTCATTGCTTGGAATATTTCTTGCCATTCTCTTCTGGCTTGGAGCGTTTCCATTGAGAAGTCAGATGCTAACCTGATTGGGGCCCCCTTGTATGTTACTTCCTTTTTCTCCCTTGCTGCCTTTAAGATTCTCTCTTTGTCTTGGAATTTTGCCATTTTAATTATGATGTGTCTTGAAGTGGGCCTGTTTGGGTTCCTTTTGATTGGGACTCTCTGTGTTTCCTGGATTTGTGTGGCTTTTTCTCTCACCAAATGAGGGAAGTTTTCCATCATTACTTTTTCAAACAGGTTTTCTATCCCTTGTTCTTCTCCTTCTGGTATCCCTATTATACGGATATTATTCCGTTTCATGTTGTCTTGCATTTCTCTTAAACCCTCTTCATTCTTTCTAAGCCTCTTTTCCTTATCTTGCTCATTCTGAGTGTTTTTTTCTATTTTGTCCTCCAACTCGCTGATCCGATCTTCTGCTTCATCGATTCTGCTTTTCATTCCTTCTACTATGTTCTTCAGTTCAGAGATTGTGTTCTTCATTTCCTCTTGGCCCTTGTTGATAGTTTCTATTTCCTTTTTCATGTTAATATAGTTTGTGGTGAGTTCATCATAACTTCCTTGTAATTTATGGTAGCTCATTGAGAGCTCATTGAGCTTCCTGACAACCATTGCTTTGAACTCGATATCTGATAGTTGAGTTGCCTCTGTTTCATTTAGCATTCTTTCTTGAGCTTCCTCCTTTCCTTTCATTTGGGGATTGTTCTTTTGTCTTCCCATTGTTTGTAAGACTCTTGTTGTTAGCCTCAACATCTGTTCTGGCTCCCTGGGTTTGTGGTATGACCTTCTGTGGTAGAATATCTGTGAGATTCAGTGGTGGATTCTCCTTCAGATATCTTGTTGTTCACCACTTCCACTGTCTCATCAGCTGGAATACCCTCCTTTTGGGGCCAACTCTGGTTTCCCCCGCCCCACAGTTCCAGGCTTGCTTGTTTGTTTGTTTTGTCTCACTCGTGGGTATTTACAAAAAGAAGAGGGGGGAAAATGAAAAAAAGAAGAAAGAGGAAACAAGAGGAAGGTAGAAGAGATAAAATTGAAAAGAAAGGAAGAGGGAATAAGAGAAGAAGGAATTCAAGGGAGGCAAAAGGAGTTGGGGAGTAAAGAAGAAGATATAAACAATGAAGAAGGAGTAGTTAAAAACTCATATAAATAGACAGGCTTACAAACAAAAAGACACTAACAAACTGGCAAAACAAAAAAGAGACACACACAGACACCCCCACACAAATATAAGCAGCCAAAAAATACATGTATTAAAAAAATAAAAATATATAAAAAAATTAAAAAACAAACAAACAAACAAACAAAAACCCTCTTGTTGTTTTCAAACTTGCCAGCCAGTTTTTCAGGTCTTGCTGGCTGCAATGGCCGAGGGGTGATCTTATTGCTTTTCTCTGTGTTCAGAGCTCAGTCCTCATTGTGCTATGTATCCCAGCGTTAGTGGGCGCCTCTCCCCACAGGGTTTCCAGCATGCGATCTGAGCCTCCTGGTGTGTGCGCACTTTTCCGAGTTTATGGGTGTGTGCTAGGTTCTCCAGACGTGCACAGCCGTCTGCCTTTGCCCCTGAGAAGGGCCTGCGTTCCAGCTGCTATCCGGCGCCTGCACCTTGGGCCTGAACTGTCCGCGTTTGAGCACCCGACCGTGAACTGGCACCTCTGGCTCCACAGCTGTCTCCAGTGGCCAGCGCCTATGTTTTCATGAGTGTCCACTAGCCGGCGACCCTGTGCGGTCCCCTGAGGGTGCCTATTTTCATGCAGCTGTCTCACTCCACCCGCGCCTCTGTCTGCTGTTGGGGCGCCTGTGTTTTCGTAGTCGCCCGGCGACCACGCAAACTCAGTTCAAAGTCGCGCAGTGACCTGGTGCGGGGCACCCACTTTCACTCCCTCTCGGGCACCCACTTTCGCTCGGCTTCGGCCGCAGTCTCGCGGTGGCCCCTGAGATCTCCCAGCCAGTTCAGCGGCTGACCCAGCTCCCTCCCCAGAGCCCTGGGGCGGGCTTGGCGGAGCGCTGGGCCAGGGCCTCAGCCACCCCGTTCTCCGCGCGCTGGAACCCTGGGCTCTTATTGTTCCGAAGAGCTCTCCTTACCGCTGGTTTTTCAGTGTCCGCTACAATTTCCGACCTCTTATTCTCCAATATGCTGTGTTACTGTTTCTTGTCTGCTCTGATCTTCCGTAGATTGGCCCGGTTTTTCTCCCGTGTGTAGAGGGGAAATAGGGTCTGCTCCCTCCTACCACGCCGCCATGTTCTCTCCTAGAAATAGTCTTGTCTGTATCTATAAAACTCTTGCTGTGATGTTAATAAGAATTGGGTTAAACCTATATATCAATTTGGGGAGAACTGATATCTTTCTTGTGTCAAATTTTTCTTAGGTCAACACATAAATATATTAGAGTCTCTTCATTTAATTAGGTCTTCTTTGATTTTTTTCATCAGTATTTGATAGATTTTAGCACATAAGTCAGCACATGATTTATTGGATTGACACCTAAGTACATTATTTTTTGATTGATTATAAATAGTATTGTACTTTTTATTTTCATGTTTACATATTCATTGATAGTATATAAAAATACAATTGATATTTTGTATGCTTTTTGTATCCTGCAGTCTAGTTAAACTCACGTAATAGTGGGAGTTGTTTTTTTTTCTCTGTAGAAAATCATGTCATCTGGAAATAGGGGATTCCATTTCTTCCTTTCTGATCTACATGTTCTTTATTACCTGTTTAAAAATATAATTAGCTTAAATATTTCCTCAGTGTGCTCTTAGAACCACATGAGAAAGTTTAACCTTTGTTTCAACCATCAAACATAATGTAGAAAACTCAAGAGAAATAAAGTTCATTGTATTTCACCTAATTTTTGCTTCTCACAGTCTTTCTTCCTTTTTAACATTCCAAGATCCATATTTTAAAATCTTTTCCTTTCTGTTTAGAGAACTTCCTCTAACCATTCTTTTAGGGAAGTTTTAATGATGACAAAAAATTCTGTTAGTGTTAATTCATCTGAGAATTTCCTGGTTTCCCTTTCATTTCTGAAAGGTGTTTACACTGGATGTAGGATTCTGCACTGACAGTTCTTTTCTTGCAGCACTTGAAAAGTGTTGTACTGCTCCTTTCTGGCTGACTTCTGGTGAGAAATCCACTGTAGTTCAAGTTGTTTTTCCCCAATAGGTAAGGTGTTCTAACTGCACTCAAGAATTTATCTTTTGCCAACCTAGGTGCCCATCAGTAAATGAATGGATCAAAAAACTATGGTACATTTACACAATGGAATTCTATGCAGCAGAAGGAAAGAAGCAGCTCCTACCCTTTGCGACAGCATGGATGGAACTGGAGAGCATTATGCTAAGTGAAATAAGCCAGGTGGTGAAAGACAAATACCATATGATCTCACCTTTAACAGGAACTTAATCAACAAAACAAACAAACAAGCAAAATATAACCAAAGACACTGAAATTGAGAACAGGCTGACAGTGACCAGAAAGGAGAGGGGAAGGAATTTCAGGGGAAAAGGGGAAGGGTTTGCAAGAACAAGTATAAAGGACACATGGACAAAAACCGGGAGGGGGGGCGGAGTGGAAATGGGAGGGAGGTGGGGAGGGCTGGGGTGGTGGGCTGGGATGGGAATAAAAGGCAGAAAACTACTTGAACAACAATTAAAATTAAAAAGAAGAATTTGTCTCTTGCTTTAGTATTTAGTAATTTGACTATGATATGTCTTAATGTAGATTTTGTTGTTTCTTTGGGTTTATCCTGTTTGGGCTTAGCTCAGTTCTTGAATCTGTAAGTTATATTTTTTGCCAAATTTTGGAAGTTTTTAGCCATTGCATTTGAGCACTTATTCAGCCCCATATCCTTTCCCCCACTTTCCAGGACTTCAAAGACAATATTAGATCTTTTGGTATTAGTCTTACACATTCCTGAGGCTCTGTTCATTTTGTTCCCAGTGTATTATCTCTTTGTTCTTTATAGATTTATTTTTTCATTTTTTAAAAGAAAAGTATATTCCAAAGTCAAAAGGTAAAGTATTTCAAATGCTCCCTAATGAATTAGAAAACCTTTTAGCCAGGATATCTATGAATTTCAGCCCTATCACAGGCCAATCAGTGGGGTGGGCTTGGATCCCCTAGTTCATGGAAGTAGTTGGTGCAGTGAAGGCTCAAGGACCTCAGAGAAAACTAATACTGTATCCATAATATCACTTAATCCATACGACAGAGGAGGTGCCACCATTATTACCATTTCACAAGTGAGTAAATAAGGCTTTGAGAGAGGCAAAATAATTTACTGAAATAACACAGCTAATGTGGAGCTAGGATTTGAACCATGGGTCACTTACTATCCCCAACCACAGAATACCAAGGTGCCCAGCTGTGGCTCACTGAAATCCATTACAGACAATGATGATAAGCCCAATCCTGTATGATATGGGGTTTTCCAGCAGCTCATTTTGCTTTAAGACTTTTCAAGATCCGTGTCAAGTCTCTCTTAGACTTTACAGCAGTTTAGGGTGCTTCCACCCAACACTCCTCTCCTCTGTCCTTTACTTAGGATTGGACGAGCAACATTCATGATGGCTTGCCCAGCCTATCCCACTCAGCTCTCTCTCCCATTTTCTCCAACGCAGGCATTTCCCTGAAGAAATCCTTGCACATTTAATCCCATTTTGGCATTTCCTAGAGTACCCAAACTGACACAATGAGGGAACCTGATTTAAGAGCACACACTATTGATTACCACCCCATAAGTGGTAGCAAGAAAGAGGTGGTTCTGTGGAATTACTTGAGATTCCACATGGAGGATCAAATAAAATAATATATGTGGGAAGATACAATAATCTCTGAAATTGACTGCAAATTCAAGTTGTCCTTATCATTTGGAGTTCACACAATGGTCTGTCCTGGGCTCTGCCTACTCTCAGCCACTGGCATAGGTGTGGATGTTTTCCACTTTATCATTTCATCTAATGATTGCTTTTTTAGAGAATTGCAGACTTATCACTCTATTTTTACAATGCTTAGCATAGCCATGATTTACCAAGCATGTTAGTGACTTACAACTCTTAAGTTGGTTTCTTATCCACATACACTGACAACAACTTTGTAAAAGTTGTCACAATCTGTGCCAGCAATGATCCCATTCATTACCACCCCAATTTTCTAAATCATCTTTAAACAAGGGTGTGGTGAGTCCTTGGGGAAATGATGATAAACTACACAACCCGTCTTATCTGTCCCACATCAGTGGTAATTAAAATCTTACCTATAATTATCTGGCCTCCTCACCTAAGAAGCAGGAACTTGAATGTGAGAATCTCTTGTTCATTTAGGCCATGCAAACTCATTTGAATGAGCCACTTAGCTACTTGCAATAACTAATACACAATGATGCTGTCATTGTTATTAAACAGACTCCTGACATTTAATAGTATCAGAATGAATTGAAGTTTACCAGAATGCCTAGAACATTAAATAGAATATTTCAAAGTGTACTTTGGATAGGAAGAAAAGCACAAAAAGGGTAAACTGACCACTTGAAGTAGAAAAGGACATGGTGAATGTGTGACAAAAACAAGTAGAATTGCTCCATTCCTTTGTGTTTTCATCTTTACCACCAAAAAGCAGTGAAGTGGAAAATATGGAAAAAAGGAATTCAGTTTATAAGAGAGAATTAAAGCCCAAGATAGGTGAGCAGACTATAGAAATACATGTAACAGTTATATGAGCTCAAGTCTGGATGATTTCCATTCTAAGGTAGTGAAAAGCATGGTAAATGTTGATGTTCAGATTTGGGGTACTGATCTGAGGTTCTGGAATACATTCCCTAGCTCACAAACACCTAGAAAGTAGATGCTGTTATTAACTCCATTTTTCAGATAAAAAAACTGAGGCCCAGAGAAATTAATGTCTTCCCATGGGATCTGAGCTGGGACAGTCTGAGTCCAGAGCCTTCCTGTCAGTGCATGTGTGCTAGAAATGTGGAATGTCTCAGACTTACGGAATGAGACTCTGCATCTTAATATGATCTCCAGGTCATTCTCGAGCAGAGTGTGATTGGAGAGCGCTGCTCTAGAGCCCACACCCTGACGGGCCTATGCTACTTTCATAATACTAAAGCCCAAAGGAATGTGAATGTGGGACCCTGTATGCAACCTTTCAGGAATCTTTACGAATGAGAAGGGTAAAAAGGAGGAGAGTGGTAATGAACAAACACCACGGTTTTCAAAAAGAAGGTTTGAGGGAGGAGAAATCAAGAAACTAAAAACCAATATAAATCCCTGACAAATTCTAGAGTACAGAGCTAAAAGATCACAAGGAGCCAATATGGGTTCACTTAGGAAGTGTTCTATCAAATTAACCTGATTTCCTTTTTGGACTCACACATATATGTATACCAGGAAAATACCACAGATATATCACTCATGAATGTCAGCTTCGAGAATGAATTTTGGTGAAGACTTTCTTGATATGCCTGTGGATAACATGAATGTATAAGCAGAACTGGTAGCTAACTGAATAACTGGGTCCAAAGAGGGCTGATTCATGGCTCATTGTAAATCAGCAAAGGGGTTCCATTCTTTCATTCATTCAAGAAGTGTTCACTAAACAACCACTGTAATCCAATGCTCTTCTAGGTGCTGGGGATAGATATACTGAAGAACAAAACAGTACTCTGCTTTCATAAAACTAAATAAAGATCATTACAGATGTTAAACAGAAATAAAACATATATATTCACTAGAGTGAGAAGGTGTTGTCATGTGACCTGAGACCTCACTATTAAAAGGGAAGCATCCCTGAGGGGAGCAGATGTCAGAGCATTCTAGAGACAGGGACTAGAAAGTATAGAAAGGCCTGGGATGGCGTCTGGCATGCAGGAGGAACAGTGAAGAGGAAGATGAAGTCTGGGAGGCCAGATCAGTGTCTTCCTGAAGGTCACAGGGAATGTAAGGGTATTCACTGGAGCAGTTGAATTTGGAACATGATGTGATCTGGTTTATGATTTTCAAAGGTCATAGACTGTCACATGGGGCACGGCTTATGATGGGGACAAGCAGAACTCTGTTCTTGATTTTATTCTAATCTTTTTTTTTTTTTCCCAGAAATGTAGATGAGAACTTTGCAGGGATATGAGATTTAACAACTAGATTTGTACATACAGCCTAGCTAAGGTCTAGCAGTCTAGAAGTAGCTTCTAAAATTAGCAGATAAGATGTAAATGGAGATAAACAGCAAAGTCTGTACTTAAAAATAAAGTCCTGACCTGGCTGGTGTGGCTCAATGGATTGAGTACCGGCCTGAGATCCAAAGGGTTGCCAGTTTGATTCCCAGTCAGGGCACATGCCTGGGTTATGGGCCAGGTCCCCAGTTGTGAATATGTGAAAGGCAAACACACATTGATGTTTGTCTCCCTCTGTCTACCTCCTTTTATCTCTCTCTAAACATAAATAAATAAAATCTTAAAAAAAATAAAGTCCTGTAGATCCAGTGTGGATTGAGAGAGACCTGATTTAGCTCAATTAACAGGAAAAGGTAGATTTTAGTAAACTTTGTGACCAATTTGAAAGAACATATAATGGTTTTCAAAATTCTAATGGAATTTTGGGCTTCATGGAAAGACTAAAGTAATGACTTTTTAAAAAACTATAGTTGACATATAATATTGTATGTTTCAGATGCACAGAATAGTGGTTAGACATCTATATAACTTATGACGCGGCCACTTGGCTAAGTTTAGTACCCATCTGGCTCCATACATAGTTATTATAATATTTTTTACTATATTTCTTGTAAAGCTATGATTTTTAAACTTGAGTAAGCATGAAAACCACTTGGGAAATGAGGCATAAGCACACACACAAATGCACACACACCGCTATACAACTTTCTGGTACCGTCCCAAATATGCCTCTGAGGGTGGGGCCTGTTGTTTAGGCTAAGAGTTTTCCTCAAGTCTGAACTCCTTGACTCTGGGATTTGGACAGACTGTCATGGAGTGGCTGGCACAGAGGCACTGTTATCAGTGGGAGTATGTCATACCCCTGGGCATGTTAGGGTGGATAGACAGTGGAGAAATGATGCACCCAAAGAAACCATTCTTGTGGTCTTACTGAAAACACTAAAATAAAGCAGCACTGATTTTTAAGCACAGTGTGGCTGACACGATGCACACCTCAAAAACATCCCCCCATCTTTATCATTAACAGAACCCCGATGTATTTGGGAGGTGATATAGCCCACTCAAGATGCTAGTCACTTTGCCAGCTACTGGCATTCCTGACTCTTCTTGTAGCTATGAATAGCCATGTAAAAATTCATCTCCTGGGAAATATAGTCCTTCATCAGAGGAAGAAAGATGCTGTGTACACTACATGTCAGAAGTGGTGTGGGGGATTGCTCAGCCATCCTGCCACTACGAAAGGAACACCAAAGGTCTCAGGGATGCCAACCAAGAGCCACTGAAAAAAATCAAGAACTGCCTGTTTTGGACTTCTCTTTAAGTGGGATAATGCATGTCTGCATGTTTTCATTCAACATAAATGGGGCATTTTGTAACTTGCAGCCAAATACATCCTAATTTATGTTCCGATTACAAGAACCAGTTACATTAGTCTTCCAAATTTCTTGCCTTGGAAGGTTACTTGGGTTAAGCATCAGTGTAGCAGTGATTAAAAGCTTCAAATTTAAGTTATACTTCAAGAGTATAAAAATGTTGTTCCTGTCAACTTTACAATCTTTAGCAATGTGATTAACTCTCTGTGTTTTTGTTTCCTCACCTGTAAAATGTGGATGTAACAATCTCTACCCACAGAGCTGTCATGAGAAATCAATGAGTTAATGTATGTGAAGCATTTTGAAAAGTATCTGCATATATTAAGTGCTCAATAAATGTTACCTATTATCATTATACAAATGATATTGTCATTGTTGAAAACTTTTGTACAATTTTTCATCTGAAATTGATATCACAGATTGCAAGAAAATCAGATTCTATTGGTAGCTGCATCTATTTTTTGTTTTGAGTAATAGATTTTAATTTTTAAGGCAACTTTAGGTTCACAGAAAAATTAAGCAGACAGCTCAGAGGGTTCCCGTACACACCCCCAGCTGCACACATGCACAGCTGCCCCATGATCTGCAGCCCATCAGAGAGGTACACTGGTTACACCTGGTGAACCTACATCAACACATTGTCATCAAAGTCCACAGTTTACATTAGGGTTCACTCTTAGTTTTGTATCTACTGTCTATAGATTTTGATTATGATGTCTTAGTGAATCAAATAAATTTCTTGGTAGACAAATAATATTTCATAGATGAGGGATCTTAAAATACAGATATAGGAATTCAGTGCAAAATAAACATTTTCAGTAACCACTGTGGTTCTATTCCAGAAACTTTGGGGGTAAAAATTATATGAAAAGGTCTTAGAAATCCACTGAGAGAAATGGACATGGGAGGTAATTACACGGATGTCTACTGAGTATTATGGGCAATAACAGAGAGGAATGATACTTGTTCCATTCTGGGAGTTCATGGGAGGTTTCCTGGAGGAAATAATGCTTTAGCTGAGTATTAAAGATGAGTCAGACATAATTAGCCTGTGAAGAAGGGTGTAATGAGTGTTCCAGATTGAAAAAATAACTCCCACAGAGGTATGGAGCTGGAAGCAGCATGGCACACGTGGGGAATTAAAGGGTTATTACAAGAGTGGAGCGTTATTATAACAGTGGAAAGGAAAGTCGAAGAGGGCCTGGATCAGTAGGTTAGTGCTGAGTTCTGTAAATGATAAGGAGTTTTTAAAGATTTTAAGCATTTTTTTTTTTTTTTTTTGAGAGAGAGAGGAAGAGGAAAGGAGGGAGAAGGAGAAGGGAACATAAATGTAAGAAAGAGAGAAACATTGATTGGTTGGGGTGTGTTCTGGACATACCCCGACCAGGGGTTAAACCTGCAACCCAGTCATGTGTTGCATGACTAGGAACACATGTGTTCCATGTGTTGCATGACCCATGCCCTGACCAGGAATCAAACTGGCAGCCTTTTGGTTTGTGGGACAATGCCCAACCAACTGAGCCACACTGACCAAGGCAAATTTTAGGCATTTTTAGATAGATTATTCAAGCTGTTGTATACAGTCTTAAATACAGTCTTAAATGAGTTAAGGTAGAAGACAGAGGGACAAGTTATAAGCAAATTAGGATGACTCAAAGAGCTTGGGTTATGGCAATAGTAGTAGAAGTTTAAAAAAGAGAGAGAAAGAGATACATTAAAAAAAATCTTCAGAATGTAAAATAAGCCTAATCTAGTGATAAACTTAATGTGTATGAAGGTGGATGGAGATAAGGAAGCCAAAGGTAACTCATTCTAAAGACTGAAGTGTGGAGCCACTAACAGCTAGGAAATCAAAGAACATGTTTTGGGTGACTTCAATTTTGGACATGTTGTTTGAGTTGTCCATCTTACACTCAGGTTGGGAAGTTCAGGCTGAAGCTCAGAAGAGAGTCTGGGGCTCAGCAGAGAAATGGATTTGGAGGTCATCAGATGATAGGTGGTAGTAGAATCCAAGAGACTGGAAAAGGTTACCCAGGAACAGTGAGGAGAGGCATGGTGAAATTCTCACCCAAATTTTCCAAATGATGTCTGGTACCAAGTTAAGGCAAAGTGATGATGGACTCAAGCTAGCTGGATCTACATAGGAAAGATTGTCACAACATGTTCCTTGCTCAGGGACTCAGGGAATTGGTTAGGAAAATAGCAAGTTGCTCAAACACTGAGGGAAATAAATCAAAAGACTTAATCTAGCTATTTTAAAGAAATTCTTCAGCTCTATCTCTCAGGGATATGGTTGATTCATACCTCTACAGGGTATTTACCTTTACTTGTCCTGTTTCATGGAAGTTTTAGTGATGTAGATGTGAAGGTATGAGATCACGATCTTTCACAATAGTGAACAATTTGTCATGGACAGAGTCTAACAACTTGTCCATAGACGGGAAGTTGAGAACACTCTAATGATCTGGACCCAGATCATTAGAAAGGACTTCCCAGGTGCCAACAGTCATTGCTTCTGTTGTTTGTTTCAAGCCCTTAGAAAAGTGAAAATTATCCCACAAGCCTGTGGACAAATGCCATCTTGCTCATGGGAGTAGCTGAACTCTATGGAGAAGTGTCACTTGGGCACACCAGATTCCCTGA
Source organism: Glossophaga mutica (assembly GCA_039655065.1). Classification (NCBI taxonomy): domain Eukaryota; kingdom Metazoa; phylum Chordata; class Mammalia; order Chiroptera; family Phyllostomidae; genus Glossophaga; species Glossophaga mutica. The sequence continues at coordinate 86,937,255 of CM077304.1, forward strand.
GATTATCTGCACACGACAGCTTGTGAGGGGCCCTTGATGAAACAGAGGTTATTGAAGAATATCAGCAGTTAGCGTGCAGATCTGCCTTTCCCACCTTCTATGTATGCCTTTTGCAAATAAGCAGATGGTGCTATGGCACTTGTTAGGAGCCTAGGCCTAATTCAAGAGCATACCTTTGCTTTCACTGAAACTACTGAATTTGAGGAGACCTGGGGAGAATTAATATACCTCAATATTCCTCTAACATCTTTTCCCTGTGTGATGCATTCATTCTCACCTGCTGTTTTCATATTGTACTCCTTTCATCCCTCTGTCTCATATTGAAAGCCTGCTGTGCTGGAACACCGCCTCTGTCGTTCTTAACAGGCTGCACACACTGTCAGAGTTTGGCAAATAGCAATGTCCTTCTAGTGGAAAATCTTTCCCAGAGCCTCCTCCCCAAATGCTCCAGGCTGGCAGGGGTTTGCTAGAGTCCTGTGGTGAGCCCATCTCTGGGAAGCTGACTTGCTTCTACTTGCTTGGCCTGAAACTTCTGCAGCCTGTTTCAACACCTTTCCGAGTTGGGCAAGGTTGCTATGGGATAACTGTGAAGGCCATTGCTAGTGAGAAAGTCAAAGCAAGAGTAGCAATTAAATGATTAAGTTGAAAGGTGTTCTTTAATAAACAGTTTAGCACAGTTCCCAATCATACGTGTATTCAGCCTCTCCTCCAAACTCACTTACAAATACCCTCCATCGTGGGGGTACTTTTTTCCCCACTCAATGCAAGTGTCAAGCAGGAAGCTGACAGGAAAGCAGGATTCCATTCTTGAGTGGAGCTGCTGGATTCCCCAGCTACTGGCCACACCTCCAAACCAATCTTAATAGCCTGATTCAAAGACTCTTCGTTAGATAAAAACCCAATTTAGCACCTTTATTCGTGGGTCACAAATTCTTTGTACCTTGTAGGTCTAGATTTACAGATAGAGGTGAGAGAGAAAGAAAGAGAAAGACAAATGGTTGATTCTATGTCAACTTGGCTGGGCCACAGTACTCAGATATTTCATCAAACATTAGTCTGGATGTTTCTGTGAAGATGTTCTTTCTCGGATGAGATTAACATTTCAATCTGGAGACTGAAAACCAGATTACCTTTCTTGACGTGGGTAGGCCTCATCTAATCAGTCGAAGACCTTAATAGAACAAAGACTGACCTCCCCTGAACAAGAAGGAATTTTTCCAACAGGCGACTTTTGAACTCTAATTGCAACTCTTCCCTGAATCTCTTACCCCAGCAGATTTTAGACTCCAAGCCTATACAATCATGGGAGCCAATTTCTTAAAATAAATCTCTTTCTCCTGCTCTCTCTCTTTATATATCTCCTGTTGTCTGTGTCTTTGGAGAATGTTGATTAATTAGAGAGAGAGAGAGATGATAGTTAATATGCCTTATAAATATTGTCCTAACATGATTGCTCCAACTAGGCAAATGGAAAGCTTAATATAGGGGTGGAAGTGTGGGAATGAAGAGCTTGTGGGGTTTTTTTTTTTTTTTTTTTTTGAGTGGAGACTCAAGGCAAACCCCAAGTATTCTTTAGCAGATGAAGCTAGAGTAAAAGTAGGCCTAGGAATGTGTTTGATGGTTTAAATGAATTATTGTTTTCTTACTGGTTTTTAAGAGAACACATGAATACCTTAGATAAGCCATTCCAACCCAGCAGAGCAGAGCAGGCTCTGATCTAGGAACATGAACACCCTCCTCCACACCCCACTTCAAAAGAAATCACCCCCCTGCTTTTCTGGGACACAATAACCTCACTTTAACTACTTGCCTTTCTTGGCCTCCACATATCCGTTTGAATAATTATTATTCATCTGCTGGTCCTTTTACAGAACTCCAGCTGTAAATAGCACTCATCATCACCCCCATCACCACAGCTGGTAATGAAGAGAAATGTGTCAGGTAATGAGGAGAGCGGCCACCATTACAGTAATGAAGAAAAATGGGCAGAAATGCTGCAGGAATCGTACCTCCACTATTTCCCGTGTAATTGGCATGAGGTAATTGCTTTTTTTTTAATCCTCCCTGCTTTCAGTTTTGCAAACTGCTTCCCAATTCCTTATATTCATCACTAAATAGAAAACTGAAGTAGTATAATAACTTAAAAAGGCAAAAGAGCTCAGCTTTGTGGCACGTCTTTAAAGAAGGAAATAAGAACATTTACAGGATTAATAAAAAGGATAATAATGGGACAGGGGGATTATTCTTTATGTTGTTATTTTTGTCATTGCAGACTAAGTCTCTGTCAACTACAAAGACAGGAATAACTCTGACTATGCTCTAAACACACATGCACAGCCACCACCGCCACCAGAGTGGCACCTGCCCACACGTGGCTGGCCTACTTTCATTTCTCCTGTACGCAAATCCAAGCCTGAGAGTGGCATAGAACTTAAGTTCATATCTATAACACCTCATGTACCATAATAAGTGGTGTTAGGGAAATACTAGTAAAGTGTATCATTTTTCTGGCTCGCCCATTTTCAACACTGCTGTGGTTGGGACTACTCTGTGTATAGTCCCTAGAAAGATTCTTAAACTCAGGATTTTATAAAATCATCAGGAGAAATAAGGACAATGACAAAGCCCCATGGCAAAAAAATCATGTGCAATTACTAAAATTAACTTAAGTACCTTTTATTTTTTAAAGAAATACATCCACAAACTCTTTGCTATTTCTTCCCTTTCCCTTCCCTTGACTGTGGGCTGGGTTTAGCAACCTGTTTCTGTTGCCATCAGTGCTTAGATATTGAGGGGAGCAGAAGAGAATAGACATTGAGCTCAGTAAAATGGGAAGCATGAGGCTGCTTGCTCAGCCAGCAAGCTACAGCTTCACACTCCAGGGGATCACACCATTGTTACTCCACCAAGGGAATTAATGATCCTCCCTCCCCCACTCCAGGACCAGATTGTTGGGGGCTTTTAGGGGGTGGTGCTGGACCATAGATGGCTGCCAGTCTAACTATGGGCTGTAAAGCCATCCAGAGCCTGGGAAAATTTGGGAAATTGGTCGTTTTGAAAAGGCATCTGGTCCATCCCGAACCCGATACAATCCCAGGGGAACAAATGAGCTTTCTCTCATTTTCTCACTTGCCCACCCAGTGACGCACTTGCCTGTTTGTTAGTGCTCTCTCTCACCAGGGAGCATACGGCCGGGTTGCCCTGGCAGCCGCATTGCCCATGGTCCTGTGGGCTCCACAGGCAGACTCTAGGAGTGAGCATAAAATGGACTGTAGCCGGAACAAGCTGAGCTATCTGGATGGGGACTGAGACTGATTAGCAGCCGCCTGCAGGCTTCAAAGAACTAAACTTTAATATCAAGCAGAAGCTCTGGACACTGGCTTTTGTCTTGGCCTTGCTGAGGACACAGTTGGAATTTTTCCATGGCAGGACTGAGGGAGATGAGACATTGAAAACCCAGGGGGGCAGCTTCACTTTCCACACCAATAATCCGTACCGTACACACCATAGTCTCCCTTGTGTGGGTCCTTGGGATGCTTTCCTTGTATTCCCATGGAAGAACCTAATTCCTACCTACAACACTTTCAGTAAATAGATTGCAGTCAAAGTGATGGTGTATCACTTACAGAATAGGTTATAAAAACACTATAGCAAAGGTGGAAAAACCTAAATATCCATCCACAGATTAATGGATAAACAAAATGTGTATATGCATGCAATGGAATATTATTCAGCCATAAAAAAAAATGAAATTCTTTTTTAAAAATTTATTTTTTTATTGTTCGGTTATAGTTGTCCTGCCGTTTTCCCCATTGCCCTCCTGCCCTCCCTCCCTCCACTCCCACAGTCAATCCCCCCTGCCCCACCACAGCCCCCGCCAATTGTCCAGCCCCACAAGTCTTCTCTTTGTGTTCCTTGGCTTGCCCCTTCCCCTTCTTTCCCCCATTATCCCCTTTCCTACTCCCCTTTGGTCACCCTGTCAGTTTGTTTTTTATTTCCATGTCTCAGGTTCTATTTTGCTTGCTTGTTTTGTTGATTCAGTCCACTTATAGGTGAGATCACATGATATTTGTTTTTCACTACCTGGCTTATTTCACTTAGCATAATGCTCTACAGTCCCCTCCATACTGTAATGAGGGATAGGAGTTCTTTCTTTCTGCTGCATGGTAAGGAATGAAATTCTAATACATGCCATAATATGGATGAATCTTAAAAACATAGTGCTAAGTAAAATAAGCTAGATACAAAAGGGCAAATGTTATATGATTCCACTTATTTGAGGTACCTAGAATAGGCAAATTCATAGAGACAGAAAGTAGAATAGAGCTTATCAGAGGCTGAGAGTAGGTCAGCGGAGAGTTATTGTTTAGTTGAGTACAGGGCTTCTGTTTGGGATTATATAAAGGATGGGAAATGGAGAGTATCAATGGTTGCACACCAATGTAAATGTGCTTAATTTTACTGAAAGATGGTCCACTTAAAGATGGTTAAAATGATAAATTTATGTTATAAATATTTTACCACAATAAAAATTTTTTCCCACACAAGAGACTGCAGTTTCTATGTTGAATGCTGTCTCTCTCTCTCTCTCTCTTTCTCTCTGTCTTTTGGATCATTCACTCAGGGAGCAGCTAGCTACCACCCCTCAAGGCCACCCAGGAAACTCTGTGGAGATGCCCATGTGGTCAAGAATTGAGACTTCTGGATGACACTGGAGAGGAACTGAAGACTCCGTTGAGTGAATCATCTTGAAAGCAGATCCTCTAGGTTTGTCTAAGTCTTCAGATGGTAAAACCAGCTCTGGCTGATACCTTGACAGTAATCTCATAAAAACCCAGAGCCTGAACCACCCAGCTAGGTCACTCTGGGATTTCTGACTCTCAGAAATGGTGCAATAGTGACTGTTTGTTGTTTAAACCTCTAAATCTTGGGGCAATTTGTTACACAGCAGTAGATATTGAGTATAGTATGACTATATAAACACACATTTGGAAAAATGTTAAATGATATAAAATCACAATAATGTTAGGTGATAATATTCATCTAAAACAAACTTCTGCATCTTTTGTTATACAAAGCAATTAGACAGTAGTAGTAACTTGAGGTTAAGAAAAATATCTATGTCCTCATCCTGTTTGTATCCTTTCCTCACATTCATTTGTTTCTCTAGAATACGGCCATACCCTCTCAGGTTCCTTATGGCTCCCTTTCCCACATTTGTCTGTGTGGGAATGTGTATTTTATATCAACTGCAGAACATTCTTGGTCTTTGTCTGCAGTAATTCAAAATTTATAGTTCAAGTGCAGAATCTGTATTTGAGCTCTGCATATGGAACTCCAGATACTATTTGGTTACTGCAAAGACAGACCCTAAATAGGAACTCCACAAACTAAGCCCCACCATCTGTTTTTTTTCCCCTCTCTCTCACTCTTTCTAAACCCTGTCTATATCACAATGATGTCAAAAGCAATTTGTATATAGTTCTGGTTTATAATTATAATAACTGTCACCATAAAAATTCTTTACTACTCATCAGTGTCTAGTATAGACACTGGGTGAGGGCCGTCTAGAAACAAACAGCACATACAAGGTAGGGCCTGGGTTGAAAACCTGGTGGAATGTTCCAGGACAGCAAGCCTGGAAAACTACTCACGGCAACATGGGCATTTATAGGAAAATTGGTCTGGGATATATACAAGGGTGGTGTAATCCTAAGAAGAAAGGAGTCCAGAGGTTCAACTATGTCACCTTCACTGTTTTAACCCACTGTGGTGGCAAAGGAATTTAGCTTGATACTCAGAACAAGTTGTGGGGGAAGTCAAACACCAAGTAATTGCTCTTTTTTTCTTGAGTTTTTCTCTTTCTCATGAATAGAAGAATCCTTCCACCTGAGTTATCAACCAGTTCACAAGACTGCTGGTAGATCAGGAAGTCAGATCTGATCTGATAGTGCTCAGATCAGTGGCCTAGGGGTTGACAGCTTCCCCTAGGAGGAGTGAAGCGTCTGCTGGAAACTCCCCACCCCCATCCCTTGACCTCAATGCTTTAGGGGAAATGAAAAGCAGCTTCTCTTGACAAAGAGATTGGAAATCCCTGCTGCAATGTATTTCTGTTTCTTTAAGGCCTCCATGGAAATATAAGATGTTCGCCAGCAAAGCTAGGTCAAATCTATTAAGGGAGCTGGTGAGGCATTTCCCTCTTAAACACTGGAGAATAATAGAAAAGAACCTTTTCTGACAAAACAAGAGTATCTTTTTGTTTGTTTTATTTGGTTTGCTTCACATTTATTTACTGAACAATAGGGAGGCATAACTTAATTGGGGTATGAAAATAGCCAGTTATTAGAGGAAAAAAGACAAGGATTTCAAAGATGGAGCCCCCTGCAGCTTGTGCGTCCTGTAGGGATGCTGCTCCTTCCCTCAGCCTTTCGAGTTCCCCTTCCTTCAGCAAATCTCTTTCCATCTTCTCAGCTCCCTGAAAGTCATCAAGAAGCCAAGTTCCAGTAACACTCGCCTAAAAGACATTTTATTATTCTCTCCAGCCTCCAAATGGATCATCATACTAGAATTCATTCCATCTTTAGGGAGGAAGGGATGAGTTGAGCAGGCCTTTCTCCAAACAAAGCCACTTTTGTATTAATCTGACACCTGCCATCTGTTTTATTTCCAAGGAAATTCTTAACAGGAAGGTGGCACTCCAAGGGGTAAAAACCTGGCTAAATATCTTTGAGAATTCATTAGATAATATCCAAAAAATTGCTCCAGAGGGCCTCTCAAAATACAACTAAAGGGTGCAGTGATTTCCTCAATCGAAGATTTCAGGTTTGTCTTTGATGTTCCCTGGACAGTAGCAGTGTTTGGTTATATAGGGGAAGAAATATTAAACAATTTTTATTTCGGCTGACCTTTTACAGAGACAAAAAGTAATTTTGTTTGAATTCTCTATTTCAGTATGGGACAATAACGGCTGGGTAGGGATTTTGCCCAACATTTTGTGAAGTTTATACTCAACAGCCTTTGTCAGATTGGCGTTTTATAGTAAATCAATAGAGTGCTGTTATTAAGACACCAGACTGCTACAACTCTGGGAAGATTTTAAACCAAGAAACTTTTTCTGAACCACTAGAGTCTCCACAACTGCAAATGTCTGATGTACTTGAAAAATGCGCTCTAGCCCAGGAGTCTTAGAGTAGAATGATGTGGAATCAGATTGTCTGGATTTAAAGATAAATTTGCATATAAATGCTGTACTTTTGAGAGACCATAGGTCACAGGGATTAAGTATACAGGCTTTGGAGCCAGGCTGCTTGTGTTGAAAACATGACCCCACCATTTACTTTCTAGATAATCTTAGAAAAGTTCTTCAAACATCTGGGCCTCAGTTTTATCACCTGTGAAATGGGGATCTTAATGGCATCTAACCTCCAAATGTTAGGGGGAGGATAAAATAAGTCGATGCATGTAGAATGCTTCAAACAATGTCTGGCACATAGTAGGTGCTCAATAAATGTTAGCTATAGCGATTGCTATTATTTTTTCCAAATTTTCAGCCAATGCCAGGCAAAAATCAATAAAGAAATGGAGCTAACCAAGGACAACTCTGGAGAAAATGCTGAATTCAGCAAAACTTACCCTTTCATACCCTCTCCCCATTTTCTCTTTCCTGTTAGTGTCCAGGTCCTTTCTGTAACAGGGCACCGAGGCTCTGGATATTTTTTCTCTGCTCCTTTCTATTGTCATCAATTTTACTCACAATAGTTTCACTCCTTCAGTACTTTGCTCTGACCCAGGTAATAATAATAATAAAATAAAATCTGGTTTAAGGTATTACCAAATGCTGATAAGTGAATGTTATGCTTTTGGGATATCACATTTACATTTCACAAAATGAAGATTGCCTCATTACCAGGAGGAATGAGGAAAACTGAGAACTTCGGGTCATGAAGGTGGTGGGGAATGATGATGTTTTGGGGCAGCTAGAGTATTCAATTTTCCCTGAATCAGAGATAAGTTGCTATGTGGATACGTCATGGAGTTTGTCTGAAAGAGAACTGTTCAATGTGAAGTGTCATAGATGGATTCTGAGGCTAAAGCAGAACGCATCGTGCTTAAACACATCACTATCAGGGTGACTGGCAGGGCTTCAAGACTCCTGTGTTACTGGTCCTAAAGTTCCTAGGGCTGCTGTCAACAAGTTGTGACAAATTGGACTAGCCAAATTTTTCAGTCACATTTGATCTTCCTGGAGGCACAGAGACACCAGCAGAAGTTGTTCCAAACAGGAAAGCCAAGGCTGCAGAACAGAGCTAGGAAACTGAGAAAAATGGCAAAAGCCAAGTTTTGACTTCAGCACCAATTATTATTGTTCCGGCACAGGCAGAGTTAGAAAAGGAGGTCAAGGGTAAGGGGATTTGAGTTCTAGTCATCTCCACTAGCACTAGCCTGTCTTTAAATAAGTCAAATCACCTTATCTTAGAGAGTTCTATTTGCAAAATTAAGGAAGACACTGTCTAGAGCACTATCCCTTTATAGTCCTCAGTCAAAGGTCCCGGGGGGGGGGGCCTGGGAAATCTCTAAAGCCCCCACTGAGCCATTTAAGTGCCTCTACAGACAGACAACAGAAGGCAACAGAGTTTCCTGATTACAGAAAGTCTTGAGGAAATTTAAGAGATAGAAGATTAATCTGGGTGAAAGGGAAGTAATATAAAATATGGTAGAGAGTAGCAACATCAGATACAAGAGAAGGCTTTCATAGCAAATATATATGCATACATATACATATTTATGTATATATATGAATACATATATTCAAATTAGATATGGGTAGGCAAGTGACTCTCAGCCCTGTCTGCACTCTAGGAGCTTTTCAAAAATACAGATGCCCAAGCTCTATTTCAGTAAAGGTGTATGGAAATTTCTGGATTTGCATCTATGCTTTAATATAATGTAAAAATCTCCCAATGTAACCCTAATGTTCAGCCAGTGGTGAAAACCACCAGTGGTTGTCAATGATGGCTTTTAACAATGAAAAGGAAGAGCTGTATGCAAGAGACTTCTGAAGGTGACTTGAGATGATTGCCAACTGGTGAGACAGGAGAGATAAAGGTCAAGAAAGACTCCAAACCAACTTAGATCTCAAACAAGTGCACCTAAGAGAAGGGGGAGGTCATGACACCATAGTGGAAGAGAAATGGTTTTGGAGGGAGGATGAGTTTGAACTGAGTTGGACAGCAGATATCTGAGTGATCTCATCTCATATCCAAAGTAATAGGCAGGACCATAGCTACTCTACCTAGAAAATTTAGCCTTGAATTGACATCCTTAGCTTTACCAAAGCCCAGCTGAAACAAAATGGCAGTATAAGAAAGATGGACTTTGAGTATTCTATATATTTCTTCAGTGTTTGTTGTTGTTGTTGTTGTTGGCTAACTTCTTTTGCAGGGTTATAAGTTCTTTATATGTTTATGAATGCCATGGACCTTATTCCCAGAAAAAATGCCATTCGATACATATACATAAAGTTTTGTATGGACCCTATTTAAGAATCTCTTTTCTATATAGGTGCTAAAGGTAATACCAAGCCAAACAAAGTTGTTGTTGTTACTATTAGTGTGTGCTGTTATTTTAAGAAAGAGAACTAGAGACAGAAGAGAAATGTAAGTAGGGAAGAGAGAGTCAGGAAAGAGATGTGTTAAATGGGCAGCTTCTCTTCTAACAATAAGTTCACTGTGGAATCTCAAGAGGAAGCGCTATCTTTCCTAAATGGTTTGGAGCATTTCATATCTTCTTTTTGTTCTTTATTCTTTGATTAAAATGTTGATATATTATGTGCATCTGTCCTTGGTTTTGTCGTTGAAACATCCTGGAAACCACAAGAAAACATGCCAGCTTATGATAACCATCTGACCTTTTAATAATCCCTAGCATATCCTGCAAATAGAATTTCACTATCTAGAACTTTTGTTTGGAAAATGAAACAGCTCTTGTTAGTTCTAATACAGAAAGACAGCTTGATTTTGAATGCTCTGTTTTAATTTGGGTTTTACCAGCCAGAGATTTTATTGAAAGTGAAATCCATATTCCTGTTTCACTTTAGCATCTCAGCTCCAAAATGGGAAAATCACAATTTCAGTAACAGAATTGAGAATGAGGTCCTGACATCTTTCTTAAAAGGAATTTGGATAAGACTTCAAGGTAAATGCTCACAAATTACTCATACCATATGCCTAAACACACACAAACAAGTTTAGAAAATCTTGTTGAATTCAATGAAATAATTAGATATGAAGAGAATAACCTGGGCTTCTTTGCCAGATTCTTTTCAACATGGCCCATCCTTGCTTTAAGGCTATGAAAAGGGTGCGAGGTGAGGGAATTAAGGTCATGACAAGAAAGGAATTCATCTCTATGAAGAGGTGTTGCACTTTCCCAAGTAAGCCAGAGAGGAGTCCATAAAGGTCCATAATTAAAATGGAAATTTTCACAATGTCTAGGAGTTCTTGATGCCCTATAAATGAAGAAGGAGGATGTCCTCCAATTCTTTGCAGCAGGAACCCACTTAGGTGGCACCAACCCTGACTTGGAAATGGAACAGCACATCTACAAAGGGAAAAATGATGACGTCTACTTCTTAAATCTGAAGAGAACGTGACAGGAGCTTCTGCTGGCACTCATGACATTGTTGCCATTGAAACCCCGACTGATGTCAGTGTTGTATGGTCCAGCGAGCTGGGCTGAGGTTGCTGCTGCCACTGGAGCCACTCCCATAGCTGACAACTTCACTCCTGGAACCTTCACAAACTAGATCCAGGCAGCCTTCCTGGAGCTGAGGTTTCTGGTGGCTACTGATCCCAGGGCTGAGCACCTGCCTCTCACAGAGATGTCTCATGTTAACCTGCCTGCCGTTGCTCTGGGTAACACAGATGCTCCTCTGTGCAGTGTGGACATTGCCATTCTGTGCAACAATCGGGGGCTCACCTGCTGGGTATGATGCCAACAATGGGGGGGCTGGGAAGTTCTGTGCACATGCAGCACCATCTCCGCTGAGCACTCGTGGGAGGCCATGCCTGGTGCCTACTTCTACACAGATCCTGAGGAGATTGAAAAGGAAGAGCAGGCTGCTGCTGGAAAGGCTGTGACTAAGGAAGATGTTGTGACTAAGGAAGATGTTCTGACTTTAGCAGTGAAAGGAATTATTTTCCAAAGTTTCCCTTTTCTCAATGCCTAAATTGCAAGGTTTGTGACAAAACCCCTCTATCAGTCTATTTCATATAAAGAAGGGCAGAAATAGCTTAGAAAAAATATAGGTGCCTCTTGCTAATATTGTGCATATAGTCACAAATCATCTGGAGTCTAGGTTTAGCCTATACTCTTGATAGCCACTTAGAACCCCATCCTAGCTAGGGCCTTCCTAAAAAGGTGATGTAGAAAGGAAACAAAAGTAGGGATTGGAATCCAAAAGAAGTGAGTTTAAAACCCAGCCGCCCTACCGGCCAAATAGACTTCGAAAAAATCACTTCACTTCCCTGAACCTTGATTTCTTTGATTGTAAAATGGAGGTAATAATATCCAACTAATGGATTTGATGTGAAATACAGGGCATAGAGGAGGTCTCCAAAACACTTCAGCCGCTCCTTCCTGTGCTCCCCTCCCCTCTTCCTCTCCTTCTTGAGTAGAAGCCAAGAATCGCCATGCCTGTTTCTGGTCAAGTAGTGAGAATGCTGTTTATCTTATGCAAACTCAAAGGAACTGGACGATTAAGTTTTAGACATTTCATTAATTCTCTTTTTCTTTTTCATTTTCTTCCCCCATCTTACATTACAGGCACTATTCTCTTGGTATTTGCAAATTTACTTTTTTATTTCTATGGGTGTATGTGGATTGATTTAAAAAGAGAAACAGTGGTAGCACAAAGGAGAATTTTCCGAATACAGAATTCATTTCAGAAAGAGAGTGTGTTTCATGATTAGCAACATTTGGATGCTCGCTAAGTGCCAGGCACTGCACTGCTATACATCTCACGTGTGTCAATGCAATTCGTCCCTACAGCGCCATAAAGTGAGTGGTTATATTAGTAGACAAGGAAACTGAGGCACAGAGAGGTTAAGTAAATTATTCATGCTCACACAGCTAATCCATGGCAGTACTAAGATTTAGATCCATGAACATCTAGTTTCAGAATACTATATGTCCTCTATCACTTCAGCAGCTTATTTATCTTCTTTCCCCAGGAGCTCAATATATAGAAAATTTAGAGAAGATAAATGGGAAAACACAGATGAGAAGAAAACAAATCACGAAGGACATTTGAATTAGGTACTGAGCTTATATAATTGAAATCTGATGCTGTTTTCAAATATTCATAACAGAAACACTAATGTTTTATATATGGACAGGTAACTCAGTCTGATTGGCCTTGATGTTCTAAGTAATGATGTCAGAAAGCCAACTGAGATTCTTGATAAAGTGTTTTGGGGCTGCTTTATTTCCCTGTGCTAATATTCCTTCAGTAAAAATAATCTCAAGGTTTCTAAGGATGGCCAGAATATCCAGGCTGCTTTCTTTGAAGGGGGAAATATTTCCATTGTGAGAAAGATGAAGTGAACATTTCCTTGGCTGGGTTTTTGATACTATTCCTTTACTGGAAATACCTACGTTTCTTCTTCTTGAATGAGACTTCTAGAATTTGTTTTGTTTAACAGAAAAAAAGACCATTTTCTTCCTCCCCTTTCTATGGTAATGAAAAAAGAGAGCTCAAGTAATTTCAGTTCCCTCACTTATCTAGGAAGGCAATCCAGGACTCAAATTCAGTTCTGCCGACTCCTCATCCAGCTCTGCCACTCAGCCACATGTGTGTTTTTCTCTTACACACAGGCTCTTTCTGGCCACCAGTAAACACACTGACCTTTGAAATATGGAAAGAAAAGCGCTTTGAAATAAAACTGGCATGAACAGCAGTTAGACGGCCGTCATCTGGACGCTGAAACAAAGAGAGGCATAGTTTTCAAGCTGTCTTCGTAATTACATGAAGCAGTTATCACTCAGGCCCAGTCTGAGCCTTACCCCCCAAATAAACAGCCGAGGTTTGGGAATGCACATAGGCCACTTTGTTGCTCTAGCATATTAGGGGGTGGGACGCTCCCCAGCTAAAAATCACATGTGGCTGGGACTGTTTTCCAGAGCTCCAGGCTCTTTCCTTTCTTCCTTCCCCATTAAGCCCCTCTGCTCTTCTTGGCAAAAGCCTTCAGGTGAGGTAAGTGCCAATTAACAACAAAGAGCTTGATGTATTTCTAGTTTATGACTTAGAGCTGGGTTCTCATGAAATATATTCTTTTCTGACCCATAAGCCTCCATGTGCAGAGAGCAAGGATTCTAAGTGTGGTTGAAAGTTGGTTCATTTTGGTTACTGCCCTAAAGGTGATTTCTCTTTTGGGGGTTTGCTCAAATAGAAAACCAGGCAAACAAACCCCAGAAAAAGAAAAAAATGACTGAAAACATCAGCTGCAAAGGAGCAGAAGCTCAGCAAATAGTGGTTTCAAAAAAATGTGGTCTTAAATTTCTCATGGATGCTTTGGCTATAAATGTGGCCAGACTTCAGAATGAGTAGGAGAAATGAGAATATCTAATCTAAAGGATCTCTAAAGCTTTTTCCTATTTTTACATTTGGATTGTATTTTTCTATCCCATAAATGGTTTTAGTCACATTTCAGTCATTTGAGTGTTATCAAGTTAGTTTATGAAAAATATTTCATGAATTTTTCACAGGTCACAGAGATCTGAAATCTGACAAAATGATCTTATTTGGCATCTGGGACCCTTTAAGGACCAAGAGATTTGACAATAGGACCATAAATGGGTGAAAATATATTTCAAAACAATTCCTCCAATTATTAACTGTACTCATTTGTTTAATATTGTCAGTGCCTACTGAATTTAGCAAAAGGAATGACAGATGCATATTAAAATGCATGCAAATACAACATACAAGCTGCATTTTAACATAATGTTTTGCATTCATAATTTTAGTCTTGTGATTTGTATTTTTATTTGCTTCAGAACAATGACTTTCTTCTTTCCCCACTTGGGAAACAAGGCAAGACTTGTTCCTGCCAGCATCCTAATAGTATTCCTGAAAAAGCGGCAAACTTAATGGTTCAGGAACCCCTCTCCACCACCTGCATACTGGCTCCTTAAATAGGGGCTGCATTTACAATGCATTGAAAAGGTGAAAATATGCAATCAATCAGTTGCTTTGTTGCATAGTGGCAGGCATTCATGTTTTTGTTGTTGTATTAAAACTGAACAGACTGCTTTTAAAAAAATTAAGCTTTTTAAATGTACAATCTCTCCTCAAACAGAGGGTGTGGCAGAGTGCCTGCTATAAACTCACCAAATCCCATTTCCTTTTAATCCAGGGTCACAGATAGAACACATTTTCCAGCCTCCCCTGCAATTAGGTGATTTTTGGTTAGTGGAATGTGGGCCAAAGTAATTTACACAATGTCCAAGTCTAGTCACTAGAATCTACTGAGCAACCTCCAGTAATGTTCTTCCCTTGCTCCTGACCTCCTAGCAAGGTGCAAAGGATCAAGTGGAGTAGGCCAAGTGCATAAGGAGAAGCCTCTGAATGGAAGAAGGTTGGATCCTGGAATAAAACTGTGTAGAGCAGACTCTTTGCTCCCATCCATCTCTCCTTGATCAAAAAATCACAATAGACTATGGCACATATTTATTACATGGTAGCTAGCCTCCAATGCTTGCATCTCCTGGTATTCATATCCCTGTGTCACCAATCTATGGTACCAGGATTGGTCTAGGGACCAATAGCATATGGCAGAAGTGATGTTATGTCATCTCTGAGCTTAGGTTATAAAAGACTGTATCTTCTGTCTTGGGTATTCTCTGACTCATTTCTGTGTGTGTGTGTTTCTGTGTTTCTTTCTTTCTCTCTCTTTTTCTCTCCACTGTCTCTGGGTAAATCCAGCTGCTATGTCTTGGGATCATTTAGGCAGCCTGTGGAGGTACCCATATGTTAAGGAATGAAGACCTTCCTCAAAAAGCCAGCAAGGGGTTGAGGTCTGTCAATTATCATATGAGTGAACTTGGGAAAGAATTCCCCAGCTCCAGCTGATCTTCAAATGACTGCAGCTACAGCAAATTATTTGAATACAACTTTGTGAGAGACACTGAGTGAGAACTACCCAGCTAATCTGCTCATTAATTCTTAACTCTGAGAAATTGTGTGAGATAATAAATGTTTGTTGTTTTAAACTGCTAGGTTTTGGGGTTATTTGCTACAAAGCAATAGATAATTAATACAATGTGGATAAGAAACAAATATATATTGAGGGAGCTTCCAGCCAAGATGGAGGTGTAGGAAGATACACTTTGCTTCCTCTCACAACCAAAAGAAGGACAACAACAACAAATTTAAAAACAAAAATAATCAGAATTACCAGAAAATTGAACTGTATGGAAGTCTGACAACCAAGGAGTTAAAGAAAAAACATTCATCTAGACTGGTAGAAGGAGCGGAGACGGGCAGCCTAATTGGAAAGGACGTGTGGAAAGGCGATGGCTAGAGGACTGGGTGGTCCCACATTTGCATGAAGATAAACCAGGAGGAACAACTGGAGAGAGAGACAGACCACACAACCCAAGGATTCAGCATGGGGAAATAAGGCCTTCAAACCTCAGGCTGTAAAACCTTGAAGGGTTGAGGTGATGGGAGAAACTCTCAGCCTCACAGGAGAGTTCATTAGAGAGACCCACAGGGTCCTAGAATGTACACAAGCCCACCTACCCAAAAATCAGCACCAGAAGGGCCCAATTTGATTGTGTGGGTAGTGGGGGAAGTGACTGAAAACCAGCAGAGAGCAGAGCAAGTGTCATTGTTCACTTTTGGACCCATTCCCCACTGACGGCATTACAACGCAGTGATGTGGATTGCCCCACCCTGGTGAACACCTAAGGCTTCCCCCTCTTACTACTAACTGGCATGCTGAGTAATGAAGAGATAGCCAATCTATCAGATGCAGAGTTCAAAATACTGGTAATAAGGATGCTCATAGGAATGTTTGAGTATGGTTGCAAAATAGAGGAAAAAGTGAAGGCTATGAAAAGTGAAATAAAAGAAAATATACAGAGAACCAAGAGCGCAGGGAAGGAAACTGGGACTCAAGTCAACAATTTGAAGCAGAAGGAAGAAATAAATATTCAATCAGAACAGAATGAAGAAATAAGAATTCAAAAAAAAAAAAATGAGGAGAGGCTGAGGAACCTGTGGGACAACTTTAAACATTTCAAAATTCAAATCATAGGGATCCCAGAAGGAGAAGAGGAAGAGCAAGACATTGAAAACATATTTGAAAACACAATGACCGAGAACTTTCCTAATCTAGCAAAGGAAATAGACTTCCAGGAAGGCCAGGAAGCTCAGGAAGCTTATAGAGTCCTAAAGAAGTTGGACTCAAGGAAGTACACAACAAGGCACAACCTAATTATATTACCCAAAATTAAAGATAAGGAGAGAATCTTAAAAGCAGCAAGAGTAAAAAAGACAGTTACCCACAAAGGAGTTCCCATATGACTCTCAGCTGATTTCTCTAAAGAAACCTTACAGGAAAGAAGGGGCTGGAAAGAAATATTCCAAGTCATGAAAGGCAAAGACCTACATCCAAGATGACTCTAACCAGCAAAGCTATCATTTAGAATGGAAGGGTAAATAACGTGCTTCCCAGATAAGATCAAGTTAAAGGAGTTCATCATCAGGAAGCTCTTATTATATAAAATGTTAAAGGGACTTATCTAAGAAATAGAAGAATATCAAAAGTATGAACAGTAAAATGGCAACAAACTCAAAACTATCAACAGTTGAAACTAAAAAAAACAAAAGAAAAAATGAATATGCAAACAACTAGAACAGGAACAGAATCACAGAAATGGAGATCTCATGGGGGGTTATCAGTGGGGAGAGAGTGGGGAGAGAATGCAGGATAAGGTACAGGGAATTAGAAGCATAAATGGTTGTTGGGAACCGCCTTGCCTAGTTTCAGGGCCCCCATGGCTAAGGCTGACTGAGCAACCTTCAGACCATAAGCCACTAAGGAGACAAAGCTTATCCCCCTGGCAGGGGTAATGCCTCTGCTCCTTTTACTTCACCCTGCCTGGTCCCCAGTGCTTGATCGGTTAGCCAATGATGGGTAAGATTCCCCAAGGGGGGAACGACCTAAGACAGGCATGATCATGGGGAGCCCCCAGGAAAGGACTTGAGGGGCTACAGCAAAAAGGGGTGATGGACCCTTGCCCCTTAGCTTTAACATAGCCTGAGTCTGCATTCTGTCTTCGAGAAGTATCCTAATCTCCTGGCTGCCTTGCTTCCCCTTCCTGACTTAAGCCTGAAACAATGCCTTAAGCCTGAAATAATGCTGGTGGTAGGTGTAGTCCTGTGTTGGAAAGGGAGGGTTCCCAAGGGCGATCAGACCTAAGAAAGAATATGTAAAATCCTGTGAAACCTGCTTTGTTTAGAATGCTCTTAATTAAATGATAAGGGTCCAAGCAAGAAGTGAGTTTGTTCCTCAAAGTTTTATAGCTCTTTAGCTATCTGACGATGACTCTAAATAGGCCCTCAGAGTTCTTTGTATATTATCTATTGTTTGATCCTTACTGCCTGACAATGATTAATGAGCTTTACCTGTATTCCTGTGTAAATTGAAACCCAATAAAAACCTGTCAAGGCACGGGTTGGCACGCTCTCCTCTTGAGAGAGTGGCCAGGCTGCTCCAAGGTGCTCTACCCTTGGGAGAGTAGCTGTGCCATCCCTCTGCCTCCACAGGACTTGGTAATCCATGTGAATTTGTCTTGTATCTCATCCATAACGCCATGGACACTGCGGGCCAGTATCTGCATCAAATGGTAGGTACAAAATAAACAGGGGAGGTTAAGAATAGTATAGGAAATGAAGAAACCAAAGAATTTATATGTATGACCCATGGACATGAACTAAGAGGGAGGGATGTGGGTGGGAGGGGTGGTGCAGGGTGGTGGGGAATAAAGGGGAGGAAAAAAATGGGACAACTGTAATAGCATGATCAATAAAATATATTTTAGAAAAAGAAATAAACATTTGTTGAGACACCAAGACATTGGGACTATTTGTTACAGTACATAAACACCAACTAATACAGAGGGGCAAGGCTTTCCACAACTGTGAACATACTGTGAGCAGCATTCTAAGATTTCTATGGGGAAAGGCTTTGGTTTGCTATTTTTTGAATGATCACCTCCTAACACAGTGCGTGCATAAGAGTAGGCACTGAACAAATGGTAAAATAATGAATGTGGCTTTCAATAAGATACATAGTGTAGTCCTGTACATGGCATGTACAGTTAGACTCAACACTGTTAGAGCAACTACCACTTTAAAGCTACAAGGGATCACCTGTACTTTATTCAGGAACAGAAAAATTCTGGGATTGTATTCCTATCAAATGCCTGAATTATAGTTTGCCAAACACTCAGGTAAAGAGGAGAAAAGCTCAGTCATCTAGTTATGTTTGTGTTTGTTATTTTGTGTTTTCAGATGACTTTGCTTGTGTTTGTATGGGCTAGGTGCTGTTCTAATAAGTACATGTGTTAATATTTTTAATCCTTATAACAACCTGATACAGAGTATGCTGTTGTGAGGTAAACACTGTACTTGCCTCCTCCCATGACCACATCAAAATTACAACTAAACTACAGAACAACCATCACTGAGAACTGCCTGAAGTCTAGCTGAACAGATGTCCTATAACTAAGCCCATACAGAATAATCCACGTAGAGATGTAGGAGCATCAGAGACACAGAATGGGCTGGTCCCATATTCATATGTGGCCATTAAAAACAGGGAGGGATATCTCAGCTGCAGAGGACCACCTTGAGAATTGAGGGGTTCCAGCCCCACTCCGGGCTCCCCAGCCTAGAGTTCCAGTACTGGGAAAAAATGTCCCCGTAACTTCTGACTGTGAAACCTAGTGGGAATTGCAGCTGAGTGAGGCAGAGAGCTTCTGGAGCCCCAGGCATTCCTCTTCAAGGGTCCACTCACAGACTTACTTACTGATGGACTTATTGGCTCTGAGGTCCCATGCTGGAGCAGCAGATCAAAAAGTGTGAGGGACAGATGAGGAGGAGATGAATTATCTGGCTTCAGGGTGATGGCTGGAGGGGCAGCTTTCTCCCAGACAGAGGTGCTGGGAGAAGCCATTATTTCTTTACTGAATCCTCCCTTTGCAGGCCCACGTAGGTGCACATCTGAGTCTCTATCAACCTAGCTAATACTGTTTGCCTACCCTAGTAATTCTTTGAAACTCTGCCCAACCCACCTTGTAGGCCTGCTCAAGGTTTTTTTTTGTTTTTGTTTTTTTTTTGTATTTTATTGATTATGCTATTACAGTTGTCCGGATTCCTATTCCTTTGCCCCCCTCCACCCAGCACCCCCTACTTTCTCAGACAATCTTCCCATCATTGTTCATGCCAGTGGGTCATTCATATAAGTTCTGGACTACTTCATTTCCTATACTGTACTGTACATCCCCATGGCTATTCTGTAACTACCTCTTTGTACTTCTCAGTCCCCTCACCTCTTTAACCTTTTTCTCACATTGGCAACCATAAAATCATTCTGTATCCATGATTCTGTCTCTGTTCTTCTTGTTTGCTTAGTTTGTTTTTTAGATTCAATTGTTGCTAGATATGTATTTATTGCCATTTTATTTTTCATAGTTTTGATCTTCTTTTTTTTTAATACATCCTTTTAAGATTCTATATAATAATGGTTTGGTGATGATGAACTCCTTTAGTTTTTTCTTTTCCAGGAAACTCTTTACCTGCCCTTTGATTCTAAATGATAGCTTTACTGGGTAGAGTTTCCAGTGATTTTTCCATACAAATGCCCTATCTTGCCTCATGCTGCTAACTTTTGTAAAATCTCTCCAAGGTTCACAAACCCCAAACAAGCAGCATCTGGCCTCAGTGTGCCCCATATCTCTTGCTAAGCAGTCCCAAACCTGGCACTAGCAGCAGCCAGCTTCAGTTCATAGCTTAGTCTCTCCCACACACCTTCAAGCCCAGAACAAAGGCAACCATCTACAGATCGCTTTATACCTCATATCAGGTGGCTCCAAGCAGAGCAAGGGCAACAGCTAAACTTGGTCTGTACCAGGCCCCCTCACAAGAATCTCCACAACCAACATACCTGGTGGCCAGCTTCAGACTACACCAAAGCACCACCTAACCAACTCTACAAATAACGCACCCAAAAGATGGACTTGGCAGGAACCAGAACCTCACTAAAGAAAATCCTGCTTTATGGGGTCAGCCCCTGCACACCAGCTCTTCTGCTGTAGTCTGATCCAGTCCTCACAATCAATCTGCCTGAAGGTAAATCCCTCCTATTGACATGCCAACAGCAATCAAGTCTCAACTAAAACAGGAGGGACACACAACCCATATAAGGTACACACCTGGAGCACCCAGCTTAGACAACCAGAGAGACTATGTCACTGTGCTGAACAGGATACCTACTACATAAGACCACTCTACCAAGACCAGATGACATAGCAGCTCTACCTAATACATAGAAAAAAAACACAGGGAGGCAGGCAAAATAAGAAGACAAAGAAGCATATCCCAAACAGGATAAAACTCCAAAAAAAGAGCTAAATAAGATAGAGACAAGCAATCTACCAGATGAAGAGTTCAAAACACTGGTTATAAAAATGCTCAGTGAACTCAGGGAGAACTTTAACAAAGATATAGAGAACATAAAAAGAACTAGTCAGAAATGGAAAAATACAATAAATGAAGTGAAGAATATATTAGAAGGATTCAACAGTAGATTCGATAAAGCAGAAAATCAAATCAGCAATTTTGAAGACAAAATAGCAAGAAAACACCCAATCAGAACAGCAAAAATAACAAAGAATCAAAAAATTAAAGATAGTTTAAGGGGCCTGTGGGACAACTTCTAGTGTACCAATATGCATCATGGGGGTGTCAGAAGAGGAAGAGAGAAAGCAAGAAACTGAAACCTTATTTAAAGAAATAATGATAGAAAACTTTCCCAAACAGGTGAAAGAAATAGACATATAAGTCCAGGAAGTGCAGAGAGTCCTAAATAAGATGAACCCAAAGAAGTCCAAATCAAGACCCATCATAATTATAATGCCAACGTTTAAAAACAAAGAGAGAATCTTAAAAGCAGCAGAAAAAAGCAGTTAGTTACCTAAAGGGAGCCTCCATATGACTGTCAGCTTATTTCTCAATAGAAAGTTTGCAAGCTAGAACGAAATGGCATAAAATAATTAAAGTAATAAAAAGCAAGGCCCTACAACCAAGATTATTCTAACCAACAAGACTATTATTTAGAATTGAAGGACAAATAAATAGCATCCCAGACAGGAAAAAGCTAAAGAAGTTAATCACCCCGAAATGACTGTTATCAGAAATGTTGGAGAGTCTTCTAAGAAGAAGAAGGAGAAGGGGAAGAAGAAATATAAACAATAAAATAGCAAAAACTATATACCTAGAAATAATTACTTTAAAAGTAAATAAATTAAATTCTGCAATCAAAAGACATAGGTGGCTGAATAGATAAGAAAACAAGACCCATAAGTACTCTGCCAACAAGAGACACACTTCAGATCAAAAGACACACACAGACTGAACAAGATGGAAAAAGATTTCATGCAATTGGAAACCAAAATATGTGGGGTAGCTATACTTGTATTAGACAAAATAGATTTTAAGACAAAGAACAACCCAACAATTCCACTTCTGGGTATATATCTGCAGAAACACAAAACACCAATTCAAAAAGACATATGCATCCCTGTATTCACTGCAGCATTATTTACAGTAGCTAAGATACAGAACACAGGTGGCAAACACAAGGCCCACAGGCCAAATCTGGCCCTCCACCTTGTTTTATCTGGCCTGGCACCTTGTTTCTACCCGGTGGCAGTGCTGAGCTCTCAATTAACTGTTAGGAGTAGTTACTTTTATACAGTCCTAAAATTACATTCAGCCCTTTGAAGGCAACCATGAGGCTGATGTGGCCCCCGGTGAAAATGAGTTTGACACCCAGGTTGTAGAAGCAACTTAAGTGTCCATCAGTAGACAAATGGATAAAGAAGAGATAGTACTTGTATACAATGGAATATTACTCAACGATATGAAATCTTGTCATCTGCAATAACCTGAAGGAACCTAAAAGAGTATTATGCTAACTGAAATAAGTCAGGCAGACTTATACCCATATGACAAATACTATATAATTTCACTTAATGTAGAATCTAAAAAAACAAAATAAACAAATGAAACAGAAACAAACTCAAAGATGCAGAGAGCATTTTGATGGCTGCCAGGTGGGAGGGGGTTAGGAGGGATGAGTAAAAAAGGGGAAGGGATTAGATATGCAAATTGCAAGTTATGAAAAAACAGTTACAAGGATGTAAAGTACAGTCATAATATTATTGAATATAGTCAATAATACTGTAATATCTATGTATGGTGTCAGATGAGTACTAGCTTTATTGGAATGATCACTTTATGTTTTATATAAATGTCTAATCAGCATGTTATATACCTGAAACTAATATAACATGGTATGTGAACAGTAATTGAAAATAAAAAATGTTTTTTTAAAAAACAGTGTTCAGATTTTACTGATGAGGAAGTAGTCTCAGTAAAGTTAAGCACCCTGTCCTAGTCACAGAGCAATTCCAAAGCAGAGACTGTGCTTCATCTCTGGATTTGTAAACATCAAAGACCATGAGGTTATCCATGATAAAATACTATATTGCTCTTTCAGCTGAATTCTCAAGAGACAGGACAGAGGTGTGAAGTCTGGGAGAGGACCTCTAAATCGATGGAGTAGATTAAGAGATATGCTTGGGAGGACAGAGTAGAATAATAAGACTTTTAGGTCTTGAAAGATTCACATTAAGAGGAGCTATGATCAAAATTTATAAAGTCCTAAAGGACAAGAATTTATTGACCCAAACCAATACATGTCACATGGATGATTTCTCCCTTGAAGATTGTCCAGGCTGGTTTGGCAGAACTTGAATGAAAGCTGCTTGTACATCTCCCTCTGCCTCCAGGTCAGCAGCACAGAGACTAGGCTCTCGCACCAGAAGCTGTGATGGAGAGAACATCCTGAACCACAGGGCAACCAGCTCCATGTGGAGCAACCAGGAGAGGAAGGCTTGACCTCCCTGCTAATTGACAAAAACCTTCATAACTAAAATTTCTTCCAATGCCTGTAAATTAGCACTAGCCTTCGAGAAATCAAAAATGGGCCAAAGAAGCACCGGGAATGGATTGACAACTAACACTCTCCGGCCAGCCCCTTTCTTGCTTGTTTTTCATGGAAATGTGTATAATGAGTATGCTGGGTATGTATCTCCTGCAGGCAGCTCCCTGAGTTCTCTCCACCCAGTGTTGTGGGAAGGAGTGGAAGCTGCTGTTTACAAGGAACACTGACAAAGAGCTAATGAGATTTTTTCATGACTCTTGGATGTTTGCAGAACTAAAGGCTCTCGAAACTTGACTCCCAGGTTGACCTAGGGTCTTGGAGAGAGGATAATGACCGGTGTGAAGAATCTGTGGCTTACACAGAAAAGCCTTTCTTACTTTGACTTCTATGAATTTTGATTGCCAAAATATGCTCCTCTCAACTTTACATAGTGGGACAGATTTTTAATTTGTGACAGCTGATGCTCTGTAGTTTTAAATTTCTTGTTCACTTCATGGAAGAATGGGTTTTCTAAAGACATGACTGATGCATTCACCTTTTCCAAGGCTAATATGGAAATTGTGTAGAATAATATACTGTTTTAAAGAATGCAGGACTGTTTACCTCAAAATAAATTAATATCTTCATTACAAGTCACTTTAAATAATTTATTTAAGCAGACCTCTAGGATGTAATTGTAACAGGAACATAAGTTTGAATTTCTGTACTTGAAAACAAGACCGGATGCTTTATAATTGTCCACAACTCAGAATATTCATATATTCAATATTTATGCTGGTAATTGTTCTCTCCAAATCATTCTGAGTTGATGAAGTTTTGCTACAGAAATAAACAGCCTACATTTATGCATCCTCATACTCTTTACCAGCTGTGGCTCACAAAATCAATTCCTTGGCACTAATTCAACACTTTTAAGCTTTTCCATTACAATAAAAGATAATTTTTAAAAAACAGCCAATGACTGTCACTGTATAAATAAAACCATGATTTACTAGCAAATGGATCACTACGGTGCCAAAGGCCTTGTTCAAGGGCACCTTCTGAGGGGCAGGCTTGAAGAGAGTCCTCCCACACTTACCCTGCTATGTCACATGTTCAATCTTCATCTTTTCCTTGAAATATTCCCAAGGAAGTAGACATTCTGAGTTGAAAGAGGGCCTGAGGAAGATACAAGAGCTAGAGGAGCCAAAGAATAGAAAGGTGAGAAGCAGGCCCAAGGAGAGTGCCTGCCTGATGCTGGGGGCAGCACTCCCATGGGAGGCCCAGTGGCCTGGCCCCTCTGCGCTTCCTGAGCTTACTGTGGCTGGAATATCTCTTTGCCTAGATGTTTCTACAGCCAAGGGATACTTCGCATTTATATCCTGACAACAAACCTACTATTTTATTACTTAATAACACAAGCAGAGAAAACCCCAACATCCGTCTCCCCGATTTCTATATTGTTTGTTTTCTATCCAACACCACACTGACACCTGAATAATCTGTATAAAAATGCAAATTCAATCACAGTATTTCCCTGCCACAAAATGGTTTCTCACCAACAGCTTCTCAGTCCTGCATTGGCTTTCAAGATCCTCTTCAACCCATCCCCAGCCTACCTACCTTTCTGACATTGTATTCTCTCTGTCTCCCTCTCAGCTCTACATTCACAGAGCACCTAAGCAGTTAGACTCTCTCCATCAGGTGTCCTTTACCCTCTCTCCACTCTCCTGGAGTTCTCTCCCCTTCAACCATCTTACCTGTGGTATTGTCTGCCTGATGAAACCCTATAACATTCTGTAAGAGTTATGTCTTTGTCTTGAAAACCTTCTCTAACCGCCTAAACAGAGATGAGCTCTTGCACCTTTGAACCTCCACTGTGACAGGTGCAGCATTTGTTGTGCTCTTTTAATAACTGTTTACTTACATGACTTCCACTTTGATCAGTATTTCTCTAAGTATGGTCCAAAGAACAATTGCCTCAAAAATATCTGCCTATGAAAAGTGATGATGTTTCCAATTTCAATAGGAGTCTCAGGAGCTCCATAGGTGACAAAAGTTAAAGAACTACTGGATTGAACTTTAAACTCCTCAAGGGCAGGCATCGTATTTTAGTACATGGTTCATAATGAATGAATAAAAATAGCTAATTGCTTTTATTTCACAGGCTGGGCTTCTGCAGCTCCTACTGTGTGTGCAACGTTTATGAAGGCAGCTGAGGACTCATTCGGTCTTGTTCACCATTGTGTCTATGGTAGATCCCAGTTGAGGGTTGTGGGTCATACATAATAGGTCCTAAATAAGTGCTTTTTCACGGATTGAAAGACACTGTGGCTTACAGAAGCTCTGAGTGCTGTGCAGCAGAGCAGAAATGCAGCCAAAGCATCAACAAAATTAGCACAAGGCCTGTTCAGTTACTCAGGAGGAGGCACTAAATAAGAGCAAGAGCATGGCTGGCTGACAACGCTCTGATGATCCTTTGTCAAAATCCTTGATGTGGGCTGTGAAATGTCAAATCCAGATTTGATTAAGCCCAACTTCAAATCCCCAAGGCAAGTGTGTATCCATGGTCTTAATGTAATTATTTGGAGCCACCTCCATCTATTACTTTCAAAAGGGCTGAGCTAGCACCCCATCCACTGATATTGACGCCTACAAAATGAAGCCTGCAATTAATTCAGCACATCCTTGGCAGATAATACCTAAAAAGCTTGATCAGATTCCTTCCTGAAAACTGGAGTATCAAATTATATTTAAAAAAACAGAGAGAGAGAGAGAGAGAGAGAGAGAGACCCAAAGGCTACAGTAAAAACCAAACATTTGTTTCCTTAGCTTAGGGCTAGAATTTTGTCTGTTTGGAACTTTCCACTTCCTCCTTCAAGTGATAACCTATCAATTTTCAGTTAACCCATACTTTGAATTTTTAAAGGCAGAGCCCATAAACAACTGCTGTAAAGGCAGTAGACTTCTAGTTGAATGAGTCAGTATATGGGAGTGGAAACTTGGCTTCCTTTGCTTATGCACATTTGAACAATGGGCAAAAAATAAGTCAGGCCAGAACCGAGTCCCAAACCAAAGTAGGCACGTTGGGATCTATCAAATTAAACCAAAATGCCACAGCTTCACTGGAGCAGACCAGATTTCACCACTGCCTTCTCAGAGGGCTCAGGGGTGGGGGCCTTTCCTTCCCAGCTCAACCACAAGCCAGAGCACCACTTTGTTCTGTGAAATTCAGAACACATTTGTTCTCCTTTATTTTTCCCCTTCAAAATTTACTCCTGCCCTTATTTAAGGTCTGGCTAGAACCAAAATCTTAAAAGCCAAAGATAGCAGGGGGAAGGAAGGCTGCTTTATTGTGAAATCTAACCTGAGTAAAAGCAGGACAGATCAGCAATATTCTCATCTTACCTAGTGGTGAAGTTTAACTGATCCACAGAACTTGAAAAAGGTCAAGATGAGCTGTCAAACCACTGAAAATTTAGAGGTTTGCTTTTCACCCTGTATAAAAATGATTCCAAGCTTTCTAACATCCTGGAAGCTTCCTAAAGCAAGACCTCTAAAGTCTGAAGAGACGTAAGTCTCTGGGTGACCCTAGAACCAACCTCACGTTTCTGGGACTCTTGAGATCAGCCCAGGCCAGATATCTAGAAGCCATTATGGAGACTGCTGGAGCAGTCTGCGCCAGACTCACCACAGAAATAGATTACTTCCAAACTAACATCTAGTATAGGGGGCTGGGAGAAGCAAATGGCTTTTCACCGTTTTGTGGGGGAGAGGGTGACATACATCAAAAACTAATGCCAGACATGGCAGTGACATTAAGGTTGGGTTCCCAACAGCAGCTGCCACTGGAATGACTGGTTTAAACAGCAAGCACTCTTTTACACACAAATGAAACACAGTTCCTGCTTTTCGGGGACTCCCTTGCCTGAAAGCACCCATGGTCTCATTCTGTTTTGGCTTACAAATGACATTCAAACTCATATAAATTTCTTCCAGCTTGCCCTCACTTATTCTTCTATGTTCTCACCATCTCTCATGTGCATTCTACCTTCTAGACCAAATGTTAGCAAACTTTTTTCTGTAAACAGTCATATAGTAAAAGTTTTAGGCTTGCAGGCCATATGGTCTCTGTCACAACTATTCAACTATATTGTTGTAGAACAAAGGCAATAATAAATAATAACATAAATGAATGCACATGGCTGTATTTCAATAAAACTTTACTAAAAAAAAAAAAATGTGGTGGGTCGCTTTGGTCCCCAGGCTGTAGTTTGCCAAACCCTGTTTTTGATAAACCAGATTTCTTCCTACGTAGGTTCTGGTTTCTTCTCCCTGAGGGCCTGTGTTCTTTTCTCCCAGCTCAAATAAATTAATTCATTAAAATTCACTATTTATTGGAAGACTATTATGTGCCAGATACTGTCTTAGAATCTAGAGCAATAACAATGTAAAAACAGATAACACTTTCTACTGTGATAGAATTTAGATTCTAGTGGAAGAAAAGGGACAATAACAGGTAGCAAAATCACACATACCAGGTGAAGTTAGGATGAAGAAAAACAAGGCAGAGTATGGGGATGAGGATGCTATTTTAAATAGAGCAGTTGAGGAAGGACAGTTTGATGAGGCTATGGAAGCAGAGATGAAAATAAAGCAGGAGTTCAAGCTATGTGGATATGGGGGTAGGAAAAGCACTCCAGGTAGAGGGAACAGGAAGTGCAAAGTGCCCAATACATAGTATTTCTGGTATATTGGAGGAAGTGATAGGAGGCCAGTGTGGTAAGTAAAATGAATGAGTGGGGAAAGAGATCAGAGAGATAACTGTGAGCAAAATTTTGTAGGGCCTTACAGGCCATGGAGAAGACTTTGATGTTTATTCTAACTATGATTGAAAACCATTGAAGCGCAGAGAGGGGAAGAATGGTATAATCTGACTTACATTTTAATAGGATTATTCTGACAGCCATGTGCAGAATAGAATATAGGGAGTCAAGAATAAAAGCAGAGAGACCTGATAAGAGGCTATTGCAATAATCCAGGTGACAAATGTTGTCCAGAGTGATAACGGAGGAGGTATAAGAGTTGTTGGAGTCTGAATATATTTTAAACGCCAAGTAAAAGGTAGGTTATGAAGGAAATAGTCAAGGATAATGTCAAGAATTTAGACCTGAGCAACTGGAAGAATGAAGTGCCCTTTATTAATATGGGAAAGACCGCAGGAAGAACAGATTGGGTAGAAATAATTAAGATTTAAAAAAATCATGTTATGTGTAATGTCTGTTGAAGCTTCAAGCAAAATGTTGACAACTGCTTTGGAGTTTAGTGGGAATATCATGGATAGAGGTAAGTGTTGCAATAAATGATATTTAAGGCCCTGAAATGAGGTAGAATCACTGAGGGAGAAGTGAGAGAAGATTAAAGGTCAGGGACCTAGTTCTGGAGCACCCCAATGTTCAGGGTTTGGAAAGATGAAGAGGCAACAAAGAAGATTTACAAGGGCTGACCAGTGAGACAGGAAGTGAAGTAAGAGTGACCTCCCAGGAGTCAAGTGAAGAAAGTCTTTAAAGAAAGAGGAAATGAACAACTGTATGAAATATTGCTAACATATTGAGCAAGAGGAGGACAAAGGCATTTCCCAGATTTAGCAACATGGAAGACATTGCTGACTTTGATGAGAACAGTTTGAGGCATGGTATGGATGAGAACCTGTATGTAATATTTATAACAGAGAATGGGAGAGGCTCAAATAGCACCTTCCTTCTCCTGGGATCCTGTAATACTTTATACTCCTATAACATCTTTCCCAATTATAATTATTATTTATACTTATATTTCTTATGCTATACTTATTAGAAATATACTTATATTTCTAGCTTCTCAACTAGTTTGTGAGCAATTTGAATGATGAACGATGTTCATCATCCTCTAGACAACACAACAGGAGGTACAAGTTAGGTGTTCATTGAATGTTTGTTAAATAATAAAATTGTCATCTAAAAAAAGAAACTTTTTATATAAAAATATAAGTACCATTTAGACTAGAAAAAGTAATACTAATAAGCAGGCCGTAAAAAGCGGGGAGGATTAGTGCTGTATATTATTGTGAAGTGTTGTGACACTATAGGTATTTGGGTTTATACCCTGAACTTTTAAAACCTCTTTTTGTATTTAAATTATACATAAATTGTTCTGCAGATCTGGTGAGATCATTCAGCACAACTAGTCCAATTTTCCCTAAGAGGATAGTGAAGCTCTGGAGGAGTTAGGGAACTTGCACTCGATGTTAGATTTTATAAAATGTGTCTCTACTTCCTTTTGAGTTTCCAAAGTTACCAACTCACCTCACTGTGAGAAGCCTCCCAGAATTCCTATTTTCTTATTCTTTTGTTTAAGGTAACTCAAACAAAAGAATTTTGTTCATTTTTATAAATGAAAGTCACTACAGTGAGTTGCTTTGGGGTCTGAATAACATTGGGTTGGTGCATTCTCTTTTTGTTGGAATGATTATTTGCATGTTCTATTCTTAAAGCCATGACTATTAAGGTCCAGAAGCACAAATTATTATATGATGATTCAAGTGACTTTCTGATTATACTGTTTAATAAAATTAACACTTAAGTCTGAAACACTGTCCAGAAGTCAAATGGTGATTTTCCCAAGGGTCTATTTAAAAAAAAGTAAAAAATAAAAAAGTAGCTTCATTTCAGAAGATGAAATGTTCAATCCTTCTATCTCCAAGGGAATAAGGGTTAGTGAGTGCAGTTAGTTACTGCAAATTAGTGATTCAGTTATATTTTATTTATCCAATAAGGGGAGACATCTTTATAAGTGTTAGGTGAGTCATTTTATAAGACCAAAGCCAAGTAAAATTAGAGCAGTCCCTGGCTAAAGATATTTTTATTGCAATGAGAAGGTCTCTTTCTGGGCATTGGATACTCAGGTGTGGTTAGACTTTGGCATGGAAAGTAAGAAGTCATGAATTCTAAAAAAATGACTTCTAATGTCTTGAATATGTAATGCCACAGACACAGGCAGACACGTTTTCTATAAGAAGCCAGAAATATGCAACAGATGAAATTAGGTAGAAGCAGCTGAATATTTTCTGCTTTATATTCCACTTATCAATGATCCCGAGGACTGAAATACCTGCTCTTTTCATAGAGAGCATATATTTTTTTTTCTATTTTAGGGAGAAATAACCATACAGAAAACTGTTTCTGTGAATTACTCTTTCGTACCTATCGAGCTTCCCATTTCGTGGATTGTGGATTTAATGGGTTGCAATCCTTCTTAAACACTATAGATACCTAACACACATTGAAACCCTCTAAGCCATGGAAAATCACGGAAATATCTCAGTGCCACAATCACAAAAGTGAATGATCTTCCTGATACGAACTTCAGAGGTAAAATGAAATTACATTTTCTATAGGTTTCTGACTATCTGCTGACCGGTGACCACAGTCTCCCATGACTTCACCCAGGCCCCTCTCAAGGATTGATTCTGTTTTAGCCAGCCAGCCAACTCTCAGCTGTCATGGCCCTGGAATCTCATCTCTGGAAAATATCAGGAGTTTCATCAGTAATACTACCAAGAAGTTGCAACCATAATTATCTTTTAGACACACAAAATAATTACCTTGCTTAGGTCAGGGAGCAGGTTTCTGGTGTCTTCACTCTCAGTATAATGGCTGTTTAATAAGGACTTTTTGGTCGAGAGAGCCACTCATCAATAAAGCAATCTATATAGCAAGTGCATATTATCACCATTTTGACAAACTAATACAAATCCACAGAGACTTTTTAATTGGTATCTGATGATTATAATTGTATAGATACTCATTTTAGAATGTGAAAGTGTATAAAAGGAAATAAAGTATTATGGTTTTAGGACAAAGTGGGGGCATACAAGCATGATGAAGTAAGCTCTCGTCTTTATATTTCTTCTTATATTTATACATATTAAAAGGTCAAGAGAAAATTTATGAAATTGTATTTGTTTGGAAACCAGAAACTTATAGTTTCTTTACAAAGAGGAAGAAGTTAGTGTCTTCTCTGAATCAATAATGATCACTACTAATTCACGAAGATGAAGAGCCCTGGGTTTGAATCTCAGGTCTGACACTTACTCACTGTGCCCTTCTGTGCAAGTTATTACACTTATCTCCAAGCTTCAGACTTTCCATGTATGAAAGGGGGATGTCAATAACCACTTCCAGGGTTATTGTGGTGACCAATTGAGATAATATAGTTAAAACATCAGAGAAGAGCAGGCGTGAGTAGTAATAACTGTATCATTATTGAAAAAAATACAACTTGTAAAAAAACATAGGCAACATTATAATTTTTTCACAGGAATAATACTTATAAAGATTAAACAAACTCACTAACACACTACAAAATTCACTCAAGATGACATTAATAGGAATGTCAACTTGTAGACCTTTGTCACCCAAGTCCAGGCAAGATTTGTTTATTACAGACACACAGAAAAGATGTAGGAAAAAAAACAGAAAGCTGCTAATGTGGCACTTATAAATTGTATATTTCTGCTTTTTACTGGGTTCAAGGAAGTATATTTGGCTGAGAATGTGTGATATAGGTCCATGAGGATTATAAAATAACACCAAGAATAGGCCCTCATCAGCCTGGGGTGCTTTACAATAGATGAAAAAGCAAAGAGAGATTTAATCAGCTTACATGGGTCTGGGTTTCTCTTCATTACTCTTAGAAGGAGGAATCTTGCTTTATTTTGGCTATTTCCTGAGGAGAGCCCTCCTCCCGCCCTCAAGTATTAGAGCTAATTACAAATGGTGAGGTAGTTTCCAGACTGAATAAGAAATCAAAAGGGAAGGGAGGGGAGGCAGTGTGGATTTCAGAGAAAAAAAATAACTTAAGAAAAAGTATGTTCTCAGAGGGGGGAAAATTAGAGAATCAGGTCACTGAGTTGGAGCCAGGAAAAATCCACATGAGTAGAAATTGGAGCAATGAA
This sequence comes from Glossophaga mutica, assembly GCA_039655065.1. Taxonomy (NCBI): domain Eukaryota; kingdom Metazoa; phylum Chordata; class Mammalia; order Chiroptera; family Phyllostomidae; genus Glossophaga; species Glossophaga mutica. The sequence continues at coordinate 86,969,526 of CM077304.1, forward strand.
AGTATTTCATATTAACACATCCAAGGCTGAATATGTCTGGCCCAGAGGATGTTCTTCCCCCTCCTGGAAAGTGACTGGGGGCTGAAAGACCTCTAGGCTTTTCTATGTCATATTCATTCACTAATCAGCGGTATTCAACCAATTGAATATGAGGTGCCCTGGAAAATGCAAGGACCACATAGCAACGATTATAATCAAAACCGCTGGAGACTCTTATTTCAGCTTCTGAAATATGAAACTTCAAAGGCAGACAAGCCTCCAATGAAAAACATCTTTCTCCTCTTTCTTTCTTTTTCTCTTTCTTTCTTTCTCTTCTTTCCATCTTCCATCACTCACTCTCTCCCCCTCCTCCCTCCTCCCACTCTCTCCCCCTCTTCCTTCCCCCCTCTGCTCTGCTGAGTCTACAGTTTTAGATTCACGTACCTGACAATTATATATCAATAGAGACAGAATGCTTTTTGCCTAAAGCAAAGATATAAATGGCTTAAAGGGCAGGCAAAGTGTCATGTGTTGGTAGACATTAGTTGAGGATAAACTCTGCTGATGTGACTTGAATATCAACATCTCAGTTAGAGTCAATAATCTCAAAATTGGTGGTGTGGCTTGGCATACATATTTCCTTAATGACTTTCCAGTGTAATAAGAAAATGTCTAATTGCACTCCACACATCTTAAACTCCTTTCTCTCCTATTTTCACAAAAATGGTCAAATTATTTTTTGTTATCCAAATTTCAGTTGAAAATAAGACAAAATACAATTCTGAATATCTTGGCAAAAAGAACTGTTTTTTTGCATGGCTAATTACATTGCAGCTGAGGTAATAGCCTGACTTTGGGGGATTAGGACCTAATGGGCCACCAACACTGAAAACTCAGCTTAAGACATTGATAGCAATAAAATGCAGACCTTTGTCCCCCAACACCAGGCAATCTTCATTTAGTACAGAAACACAGAAAAGACTGACATAGAAAAGGGATGAAAAAGATATTATTTTGCTCAGAAGAAAACAAGAATATCTTTTTATTTGCTGGTTTATTTGTATATCTCTGATTGCTGTGTCTTTCTTTATTTGCCCTTCTGCACCTTGCCTGACATAATGAGGTATGTTGTAGATGACAAGGAGGAGTTTTTTGTTTTATTTTTTTGTCTGGTTAATCCGAGATGCTAATGGCATGCTAAAGTCCTGGTCCTCTGTTTCAGCTCAGTTTGACTTTCTAATGCAGTGCATAGCACTTACAATTCCAGCTGGACCAGTGGTTCTGCACCTTAGTTTTATGTGAGAGGCTAAATGGAGAGATTTTAAAATACATTGATCTCTGCCCTGGATGGATGGCTCAGTTGGTTGGAACATCATTCTGAACACCGAGAGGTTGTGGGTTCGATCTTGGTCAAGGTGCATAGCTGTGTTGCGGGTTTGATCCCCAATCAGGGTGCATGTGGGAAGCAATCAATTGATGTTTCTCTCTCACAGTGATGTTTCTGTCTCTCTCTGTGTCTCCCCCCCTTACTCTTCCTCTAAAATAAATGGAAATATCCTTGGGTGAGAATTAAAAATTAATAGTAATAAATACAATACAATACAATACAATGCGATAAAATACAATAAAATACATCAATTCCTGGAATTGATGCATCAATATGACCAATTGAATCATATTACCTGGAATTGGGGTCTGACAGCTAACCAGGACCTTTTCATTTAAAAACTACAGAACCCTTGAACTCTTTGTCCCAACTACTGTGTTTTAGTGTGTAACAAACGACCCCAATACCTAATGGCTTCAAACAATGAGTTGCTGTTGTTGATGACTCTGTTGGGCAGGAATTCAAGATCAGGGCTCATCTGGCTGGCTCTTTAGCTCTACACAGTGTCACCTAGAGTCATTCAGCTGCATTCAGTGGGTCTGAAGATCCAATAAGGCTTCATTCACAAGACTAGGTTTCAGTGCTACTCCACATGCTCCTTTTTCTCCATGTGGCTAGCTTGGGCTTCCACACAGCATGGTGGTCTCAGGTTAGTCAGACTTCTTAGATGGTACCTGGTTTCTAAAAGAAAGGAAGCAAAAACTGCTAGTCTCTTAGAGAACTTAGCTTCCGAAGTCTCAAATCACTTCCAAATTTTATTTGTCAAAACAAGTCTCAAGGCCAGACCAGAATCAAGGAGAGGAGAAATACGTGTACTGTGGCTGATGTAGTGCTGGAAGCCATATTTTGAGAATATAGATCATGCACCACCAGTTCCTGAACATAAAGTCATGGCAGACATTTCTAGCCTATTGTGGTGGTCTCTCTCAATCGTCCAGGACAATGCTCAGAATTGCTCTCAGCACTACACCTTAGGTGCCTGAGGTGAATAAATTGGAGTTCCCATGCACTTTGAGATGTATTGACGAACTTGTTCTTTTGGGAAGAGATGAAGTTCTAGACTCTCCATTCTGTGGCTTAGGAAGCAGAGGTATTAGCATTCACTGGGAAGACTAGGAAAGTGCCAGTGGCCTCATGGCCCTGCATGGGGGAGAAACTCAGGATCATGAGTTCTCCCAATATTTGTATAAACTAGAAATTGTAGGTTTTGTAATTATTCTCTAGTTTATTTATAAGTGGGGAAACTGAGACTGACTCAACATTTTACATGCTGCAGAGGAAGTAAAACATCCTTAGATGTTGTAAGTCTTAGTATCATTTTTTTGGCAGAGGAAAAGTATTTAGACAACTAATTGTAATATCTAACAGAATGATATTAAGATTATCAGAGAAGTAGGAAAAATCATCTATGAAGTCAAAGGCAGGAAAGATTAATTCTAACTGGAGGAATCTGGGCAGACTTCATGGGGGATGAGGATGAAAATAGGATAGTTTCTTCAAAGGAGAATGATTTGAACATCAGAGATTTAAGAGAAATATTTGAAAAATTAAGAAAGTCACAAAATATTTTTGTAAAAAATCCTCTTTCAGATCATACACTTGGGTTTAAAAAATTAAAACAAAACAAACCTGAGTTGAGTTGTTCCTTGTTCATTCTAAGAATTCCCATATAAATATGCATCAGTAATGTAATTTTTTAATTTTAATTGTTGTTCTTGTACAGTTTTCTGTCTTTTAATTCCATCTCAGCCCACTGCCCCAGCCCTCCCCACCTTCCTCCCATTTCCACCCCCCATAGTTTTTGTCCATGTGTCCTTTATACTTGCTGCTCTAAACCCTTCCCCCTTTCCCTGAAATTTCCTCCCCTTTCCCCTCTGATGACTGTCAGCCTGTTCTCAATTTCAGTGTCTTTGGTTATATTTTGTTTGTTTGTTTGTTTTGTTGATTAGATTCCTGTTAAAGGTGAGATCATATGGTATTTGTCTTTCACTGCCTGGCTTATTTCGCTTAGCATAATACTCTCCAGTTCCATCCATTTTGTCGCAAAGGGTAGGAGCTCCTTCTTTCTTTCTGCTGCATAGAATTCCATTGTGTAAATGTACCGTAGTTTCTTCATCCATTTGTTTACTGATGGGCACCTAGGTTGCTTCCTATACTTAGTTATTATAAATTGTGCTGCTATGAACATTGGGGTGCATAGGTTCTTTTGGATTGGTGTTTCATGGTTCTTAGGATATAATCCTAGCAGTGGAATTGCTGGGTCAAAAGGTAAATCCATTTTTAGTTTTCTTAGAAAATTCCATACTGCTTTCCATAGTAGTTATATCAGCCTGCAATCCCACCAACAGTGCACTAGGGTCCCCTTTTCTCCACAACCTCTCCAACATTCATTGTTTGTTGCTTTGTTTATGATGACCATTCAGACTGATGTGAAGTGGTATCTCATTGTGGTTTTAATTTCCATCTCTCTGATAGCTAGAGATACTGAGTATCTTTTCATGTGTCTCTGGATCCCCTGTATGTCCTCCTTGGAGAAGTGTCTGTTCAAGTCCTTTGCCCATTTTTTAATTGGGCTACTTGTTTTCTTGCAGTGGAGTCATGTGAGTTCTTTATATATTTTGGAGATTAAACCCTTGTCTGAGGTATCATTGGAAAATATGTTTTCCCATACAGTTGGTTCTCTTTTTATTTTAATACTGTTTTCTTTAGCTGTGCAGAAGTTTTTAATTTTGATGAGATCCCATTTGTTTATTCTTTCCTTTATGTCTCTTGCTTTAGGGGACATATCAGTAAAAATGTTGCTGTGTGAAATATCTGAGATTTTCCTGCCTATGTTCTCCTCTAGGACTTTAATGGTGTCATGCCTTATATGTAAATCTTTTATCCACCTTGAATTCATTTTTGTGTATGGTGTAAGTTGGTGCTCAAGTTTCATTTTTGTGTACATACCTGTCTAGTTCTCCCAACACCACTTGTTGAAGAGGCTATTTTTACTCCATTTTATGTTGCTGCCTCCTTTGTTGAATATTAATTGACCATAGAGACTTGGGTTTATTTCTGGGTTCTCTGTTCTATTCCACTGGTCCATGTGCCTGTTTTTATGCCAGTACCAGGCTGTTTTGATTGCAGTGGCCTTGTAAAACAGTTTGGTATCAGGTATTGTGATCCCTCCTACTTTGCTCTTCTTTCTCAAGATTGCTGCAACTATTCAGGGTTGTTTATGGTTCCATATAAATTTTTGAAGTGTTTGTTCTATGTCTGTAAAATATGCCATTGGTACTTTAACAGGTATTGCATTGAATCTGAAAATTTCTTTGGGTAGTATGGACATTTTGATGATGTTAATTCTTCCGATTCATGAACACGGTATATGTTTCCATTTGTTTGTGTCTTCCTTGATTTCTTTCTTCACTGTTGTGTAGTTTTCTGCATACAGGTCTTTTACCTCCTTGGTTAGGTTTATTCCCAGGTATTTTATTTTTCTTTTTGCTATATTAAATGGGATTTTTTTCTTTTTTAAGATTTTTTTAAGTACTTTTTTTTCCCCCTTTTAGATTTTATTTATTTATATTTAGAGAGGAAGGGAAGGAGAGAGGGAGAGAAACATCAATGTGCGGTTGCCTCTTGTATGTCCCCTGCCGGGAACTGGCCTGGCAACCCAGGCATGTGCCCTGACTGGGAATCGAACCGCGATCCTTCGGTTCGCAGGCCCGCACTCAAGGGATTTTTTTCTTGATTTCTGCTTCTGCTGTTTCATTGTTGGTACACAAAAATGCCTTTGATTTCTGGATATTGATTTTGTATTCTGCTGTTTGGCCAAATTCATTTATTAGGTCGAGCAGCTTTTTGGCCAAGTCTATAGGATTTTCTATGTACACTATCATGTCATCTGCAAACAGTGACAGTTTTCTTTCCTCCTTTTCGAGTTGGATGCCTTTTACTTCCTTTTCTTGTCTAATTGCTGTGGCTAAGACTTCCAATACTATATTGAATAGAAGTGGTGAAAGTGGACAACCTTGTCTTGTTCCTGATCTTAGTGGAAAAAGATTTTAGTTTTTGCCCATTGAGTATGATGTCAGCTGTAGGTCTCTCATATATGGCCTTTATAATGTTGAGGAATGCTCCCTCTATTCCCACTTTGCTGAGTGTTTTTATCATAAATGGGTATTGAACTTTATCAAATGCTTTTTCCGCTTCTATTGATATGATCATGTGATTTTTTTGTTTTTGCTTTTGTTTCTGTGATGTATTACATTTACTGATTTGCGAATGTTGAACCATTTTCACATCCCTGGGACAAATCCCACTTGGTCATGGTGTATGATCTTTTTAATGGATTGTTGGATGCACTTTGGCAATATTTTGTTGAGGATTTTATTGTCTATATTCATCAGCAATATTGGTCTGAATTTCTCTTTCTTTGTTGTGTCTTTATCTGGTTTTGAGATTAGGATGATGCTGGCTTCATAAAAAGAGTTTGGGAGTCTTCCATCATTTTGAATTTTTTCACATAGTCTGTGAAGGATAGGGGTTAGCTTTCCCTTAAATGCTTTGTAGAATTCTCCTGTGAAACCATCCAGTCCAGGGCTTTTGTGTGTTGGGAGTTTTTTGATTACTGTTTCAATTTCATCTGCTGTTATTGGTTTGTTCAGGCTTTCTGCTTCTTCTTCATTGAGTTTTAGAAGATTATATTTTTGTAGAAACTTGTCCATTTCACCTAAGTGTCCAAATTTCTTGGCATACAGTTCTTCATAGTAATTTCTTACAATCCTTTGTATTTCTGTAGTGTCAGTTGTAATCTCTCCTCTTTCATTTCTGATTGTGTTTATTTGGGTCCTTTCTCTTTTTTTTCTTGATAAGCCTGCTTAAAAGCTTGTTGATTTTGTTTATCTTTTCAAAGAACCAGCTGCTGGGTTCATTGATCCTTAGAATTGTGCTTTTAGTCTCTATGTCATTTAATTCTGCTCTGATCTTGGTTATTTCCTTCCTTCTACTTGCTCTGGGCTGTCTTTGTTGTTGATCATTGAGTTCTTGTAGGCATAGAGTTAGGTTATTTGTTTGAAATGTTTCTATCTTTTTTAGGTAGGCCTGTTTTGCTATCAACTTCCCTCTGAGGACTGCCTTCACTGTGTCCCATAACTTTTGGGTCGTTGTGAGTTCGTTGTTACCATTTGTTTCCAGAAACATTTTGATCTCCTCCCTAATTTCATTCTTGACCCATTCATTGTTTAATAGCATGCTATTCAATCTCCATGATTTTGAGGGTTTGGGGTTTTTCCCTTGGGGTTGATTTCTAGTTTCAGTCCCTTGTGGGTGGAGAAAATGCTTGGTATGATTTCAATTTTCTTGAATTAATTGAGGCTTGTTTTGTGTCCTATCATGTGGTTTATCTTTGAAAATGTTCCATGTGCATTTGAAAAGAATGTGCATTTAGTTTCTTTGGGATGAAGGGCTGTATATATATCAGTTAAGTCCATTTCATCTAGAGTGTTGTTCAATGCCACAGTATCTTCGTTGGTATTTTGTTTCAAAGATTTGTCCATTTTTGACAGTGGGTGTTAAAATCCCCTACTATAATTGTGTTGTTGTCAATATCTTTCTTGAAGTCCTCTAAGATTTTCTTGATGTATTTAGGTGCTCCTATGTTGAGTGCATATATATTGACAATGTTTATGTCTTCTTGGTGGATTCTTCCCTTCAGTATTATGAAGTGACCTTCTGGGTCTCTCTTTATGGCTCTTCTTTTGAAGTCTATTTTGTCTGATATGAGTATTGCTACCCTGGCTTTTTTTCCCTTACCATTTGCTTGGAGAATTTGTTTCCAGCCCTTCACTTTGAGTCTGTGTAGGTCTTTTGTCCTGAGGTGGGTCTCTTGTAGGCAGCATATGTGTGGGTCATGATTTCTTATCCATTCAGCTACTCTATGTCTTTTAATTGGAGCATTTAATCCACTTACATTTAAGGTTATTATTGATAGGTACTGATTCATTGCCATTTTTGTACCTGTGTTCCTCTCTCTTTCTCTTTTCCTTCCTTTCCTTAAAGCAATCTCTTTAGCATCTCTTGCAGAACTGGTTTGGTAGAGGTGTATTATTTTTAGACTTCTTTTGTCTGGGAAGCTCCTTATTTGGCCTTCTATCTTGATGGAAAGCCTTGCTGGGTAAAGTAGTCTTGGTTGCAGGCCTTTGGTTCTCATTACTTGGAATATTTCTTGCCATTCTCTTCTGGCTTGGAGCGTTTCCATCGAGAAGTCAGCTGCTAACCTTATTGGGGCTCCCTTGCATGTTACTTCCTTTTTCTCCCTTGCTGCTTTTAAGATTCTCTCTTTGTCTTGGAATTTTGCCATTTTAATTATGATATGTCTTGAAGTGGGCCTCTTTGGCTTCCTCTTGATTTGGGCTCTCTGTGTTTCCTGGATTTGTGTAACTTTTTGTCTCATCAAATTAGGGACATTTTCCACCTTTACTTTTTCAAATAGGTTTTCTATCCCTTGTTCTTCTTCTTCTCTTTCTGGTATCCCTATTATACAGATATTATTACGTTTCATATTGTCTTGCATTTCTCTTAATCCCTTTTCATTCTTTCTGAGACTTTTCCTTTTGTTGCTCTTTCTGGGTGTTTTTTCTTACCTTGTCCTCCAACTTGCTGATCCGATCTTCTGCTTCATGGATTCTGCTTTTGATCCCTTCTACTGTGTTCTTAAGTTCAGAGATTGTATTCTTCATTTCCTCTTGGCCCTCGTTGATAGTTTCTATTTCCTTTTTCATATTGATATAGTTTGCAGTGAGTTCATCGTAGCTTCCCTGTAGTTTCTGGTAGCTCACTGAGAGCTCATGGAGCTTCCTGACAACCATTGCTTTGAACTCAGTATCTGATAGTTGAGTTGTCTCCGTTTTATTTAGCATTCTTTCTGGGGCTTCCTCCTTTACTTTTATTTGGGGATTGTTTCTTTGTCTTCCCATCATTTGTGGGACTCTTCTTGTTAGCCTCAGCTTCTTAAATTGATCTGTTCTGGCTCCCTGGTGTGAACTTCTGTGGTAGAACATCTGTGAGATCCAGTGGTGCAGTCTCCTTCCTGTATCCTGGTGTTCACAGCTTCCACTGTCTCAGCTGTTGGGATGCCCTCTTTTTCAGACCAACTCTTGTTTTTTTCACAGTTCTAGACTTGTTTGTTTTTTGGTCTTTTTTTTTTTTTGGTCTCACTTGTGGGTATTAAAAAGAGAAAAGAGGGGAAAAGTGAAAAAAGATGTAAAAAAGAAGAAGGAAGAAAAGATCAAATTGGAAAGAAAGGAAAAAGGAATAAAACAAGAAAGAACAGAGGCGAAAGGAGTTGAGGGGTAAAAAAGACAAAAATAATAAAGAAATAATAATTTAAAATATTTTTTAAATTAATTTATTTTTATTTTTTTATTTATTTATTTTATTTATTTTTTAATCAGTATTTTTTAATTGTTGATATTGTACAGTTTTCTATCTTTTATCCCGCCCCCAGCCCACCACCCCAGCCCTGCCCACCTTCCTCCCATTTCCACCCCCCATAGTTTTTGTCCATGTGTCCTTTATACTTGTTGCTCTAAACCGTTCCCCTTTTCCCCTGAAATTTCCTCCCCTCCTCCTCTGGTCACTGTCAGACTGTTATAATAATTTTAAAAAATATTAAAAAAGAAAATACCAAACAAAAACTCTTGCTGTTTTCAAACTTGCCAAGCCAGTTTTTGTGCTCTTGCTGGCTGCAGCGGCGGAGGGGTGACTGTATGGCTTTTCTCCCTGTTCAGCACTCAGTCCTCTTTGGGCTACTCTCCCCAGAGCTAGCCTGGTGCTTCTCTGCACAGGGCCTCAGGCATGTGTTCTGAGCCTGCTGGTGAGCACGCACTTTCCAAGTTTATGGGTGTGAGCTCGGTCTCTGGTTGCCCGCAGCCATCTCTGATCGCGCTTGTGCAGCCGGCTGTGGTGGCAAGCAGGTGCCTATGGTTGCAGAGCCATCTCTAGTGTCACGGGCAGCTATGGTCACGCAGCCATCTCTGTTCACGCACGCAGCTGTCTGGAGTCACGCGCGCGGGCGACTATGGTCGCACAGCCGTCTTCAGTGGCATGGGTGCCTATGTTCACGAGGTCTGCAGTCTCACGCGAGCACCTGTTGTCACACAGCTGTCTACAATCGTGTATAGGCGACTATGGTTGCTCAGCCAGTTTCTGGTCATGCACCAGCATCTCTGCTCCCATGACGTGCACTTCTCCTAGCGGTATGTGTAGATGCTCACATCCCCAGCGTGTTTGCCATTCAGACCTTAACTCCTCTCTGTGAAACTTCAAGCAATCAGGTCTCTCCTGGTGCTGTTCAAACCTTGTTTGGCTGGGGAGGGAGCAGTTGAGCCAGCTCCCTCCCTGTGGCAGACCTGGCAAGCGCCAGGCTGGGGCCTTAGCGGCCCTGGTTTCCGAGCTGATCCCTGGGCTCTTATTGTTCTGAAGTACTCTCCTTACCATCTGGTTTTTCAATGTCTGCTACAATTGTCGATCTCCTATTTTCAAATATGCTGTGTTACTGATGTGTGTTCACTCTGTTCTTCCATAGGTCTGCCAGGTTTTTCTCCTGTGTGTAGGGGAAGTGGAATCTACTCCCTCCTACCGCGCTGCCATCTTCCTTTTCCAATAATGTAAAATTTTAAATGTATATTTTAATATAATTAGTTTCATAATTTTAGTTTTGTTTTTCAAAATGAACATCCAATCAAACCTTTTTTTTCACTATGTACCATTAAATTTAAGAGCCTATTTTAATCAATTGATTAAAAGTGGCATTTTTCTGGAGTCTGTTATTTTTGGATTTTAAAGTTAATACAATAAAAGTGCCTATTATAGCCCTGGCTGGTGTGGCTCAGTGGATTGAGTGCCAGCCTATGAACTGAAATTTCGCTGTCCTGTGTTGAGGGCCAGGTTCCTGGCTGGGGGTGTACGAGAGGCAACCGATTGATGTTTCTCTTGCAAATTGATGTTTCTTTCCCTCTCTTTCTCCCTCCCTTCCCTCTCTAAAAATAAATAAATAAAACATATTTTTTTAAAAGTGCCTATTATATGAGTGCTTCCTAAATGTTAACTATTTCTTATTATTTTTAGCAAACTTTTTATTTTATAACAGTTTTAGATTATAGAACAATTGGGAATGTAGTACAGAGTTTCTATATATCTCAAATTATTCCCCTTATTAGTGTCTTATGTTTGTAACAAATAATGAGCCAATATGGACATATTATTATTACCTAAGTTCCATTCTTCGCTCACATTTTCTTTGTTTTTACCTAATGACCTTTTTCTGTTCTTGGATGTCATTCAAGATACCACATTAAATTTGGTAGCAATATCTCCTTAGGCTACTCTTCGCTGTGACAGTTTCTCAGACTTTCTGCGATTTTGATGACTATAACAGTTTTAGGGAGTACTGGTCGGATATTTTGTAGAATGTCTCCCAATTGAGTTTTGTGTCTCTCCTTTTTTTCATTATTATACTAAAAGTATGTGTTTTGGAGAGGAAGACCACAGAGGTTAAGTGTCTTTTTCATTACCTATCAAAGGTAAGTGTTATCTACCTGACTAATTATTGTTGATGTTAACTGTGGCTACCTAGCTAAGGCAGTATGTGTCAGTGGTCAATGTTTTCCATTATAAAGTTACTCTCCCCACCCCTTCCAAGCTGCACTCATTGAAAAGAAGTCGTTATGCACAACCCATACTTCAAAAGTGGAGTGGTACACTTCACTTCCTTGAGGGTGGACTGTCTACATGAATTATCGGGAAATCTCTGAATGAAAGATTTGTCTAGTACTTTTCTCCCTCCCCCATCTCCTCCCTTCCCCAACCATTTATTGTATTTATTTACTCAATTCTTTACCTCAGTATGAACTCATGGATGTTTATTTTATATTTTGGGTTACAATCTAATACCAATACTACTTTATTTTATTGCTCAAATTGTTCCAGCTTTGTTAATTGGGAACTCTTTTAATCAATTCTCATGTAGGGAATTTTTTTTTTCTTTTTTGTACATACTCCCTTTGATATAGGGTCATTTTTTGTTGGGGGGTGTTGTTTTTTCTTTGTTCTTGGTTTTGCTTTTTTTCTTTTTCTTTCTTTCTTTTTTTTTTTTTTTGAGTAATTTTTTACTCTCTGGCATTACAAAATGCTTCAAGCTCAAGCTCAGTTTGTGTATTTCCTGTCTCAGTCCTGGAATCAGCCATTTCTCTAAGGAACCCTGGTTCCTTTTATTGGGGAATAGTGTTAGATAGCAAGATTTAGGTGCTAAATGTGCTCATTGCTACTGAGTGTTGTTGCTTCTAGGCCTCTCAGCTGACAGAGTAAGAAAATGTATAAGTGTATGCTAGCTCATATATGTACACATATCTATAAATATTTCTATATGTAGCTATCTATATCTATATTAAGCTAAACATGAGTTAATAGTAATGTCTTCAGCTCTAGTCCATTGCCACATAGATCATTCTAGCCTCCTCTTCCTCATCAGTACTCTCCTGCTCCTGTCTCTGAACTCCAACAATCTATTTAATTGTTCCAAACCTGTGTATATCTATAGTATTATCAGTACTTCTGACCAATATCTAACTCTGTCATCCAGAGTACAGTGCGTATGTACAGCTGTTGTTGTTGTTTTGCTTTAGTCTTATACAATCCACTCATTTGCAAGGTTACTTTGGCTGACACTTTCCCCCTACTCCTTTACTGAACTTATTTTATATATTTGATATACAGCAAGATTGTTTTCTCAATCTGAATTCTATCCAGCATCCTAATTAATCTTTCAAAATTTGCATGAGCTAAGGTTCGCTCTTTGAGCTATAAATTTCCATAGGTTTTGACAAATGCATTGTATCATGTATCTACTATGTCATTATTAATTTTATTTGTTTAATGAGATTTATATGGTATTTACTGTGTGATAAACACTTACTCATCTAACACTTTTAGCAACCTTATTAGACAGATACCATTAGCCTATCGTCTCTGGTATAGGTAAAAAAAAATAAAAATAAACAAGACAGAAAGGCAGTTAAGTAATTTCCTTAAAATCACATAGCTAACATGAGTTGATCTGGGCTGAAAATCTACAGCAGCTATGCTCCTAAACACTACACTACCCTAGAGTTATAGTTACTTTTCTACTTCACTTTTATGGCTTTCTTCCATTCCTCCTCTTCATCTTTCACCAACTTTCCTTTTACCACACTCTGAATTTAACTCTTGTCTGCTGTATCTCTTTACCAGCCATCTTGTTTATTTTTTCATTTCAATATGTTTATTCTTCATACAAAATCTAACCCTTATTCTAATGAAGTTTTTGAAGTAAGCGCATAAAACTTGATTTATTCTATAAATTAAATAGAGACCAGAGAACAATGTAAGATAGAGGAAAAAAACACATTATCAATTCTTATAATTGACAGCTATAACTGACATATATGACTTTCAGATGTACAATGTAATAACTTGATATTTATATACATTGTGAAACAATTATAACAACAAACCTAATTAACATCCAATCCATTATTGTTGATTTCAAAATTTTGAGGTGTGCAAGTAGGAACACCATGCTGAAATCATCACTCCAAAGCTGACAATTACTCTGCTGCTGCTACCATGCTGTGCATGTGAGCCATAGCAGCTCAGCTAAATGACCCTCCTTCACTTTGAAACCAAAGGTGCTCAAGTATCAAACAAGATTTTAAAGGAAAGATAATCTGCAAAAGTTAATACAACCTTTCTATCACATGTAAATGATCTCCCTTTCCGTTTTTCTTAAAAAAAAAAAAAAAGCAGTCTATCACTTCCAGAAATTCTACAAGCTGCTGAAGAAAAGAATAATGTTTTGGGGAAGTGGATTCCTATTACCTCTATGTTTCTTTTGGTGGGGGGGAGAAGGTGCATATCTTGGAGATTTTCATAAATTCATTTAGACACAGGATCTGGACCAGGATGCTTTCACAATTCTCTTCTTGATGCATTTGTAGTAAAGACATGAGTAAAATAAGTAGACAAATCTATTCAAGCAAATATCATGTGTGTCATAAAAGAAGGTCATCCAATTAACTAATTACCATATATCCTTGGTGTAACAGTGAAAATCAGTTGCTGTCAGAGAAATGAGATCTCAGAGACAGCAGACAATCCAGATTTGATATTCACCCAGCTCTTAAAATCTCAAGAGGCAATGTTTCTTGTAATTCAAAGACATTTTGCTTTTCATTGTGCTATGAGCAAGGCCAAAATTAAGGCCAATGGCCAAGAAATTGTGCCTCCAACCCCTTGATTTTTTCCTAACGTTCTCCAATGGATAACAAGGGGAAGGCAATTACTATCTATTGAATGACTACAAGATTCCAGACCCTTTATTTTAACTTTATTGTTGATGCTATCACTGATGTCCCCTTTCCCCCCTACTCCTTTGCCCACTTCCACCCAGCCCTCACACCCCCTTCCCTCGGGCCATCACCACACTGTTGTCCAGGTCCATGAGTCATACATATGTGTTCTTGGCTAATTCTTTCACCCTCTTTCATCCAATCCCCCTTCTCCCTCCTTTCTGACAACTGTCAGTCTGTTCCATGTGTCCATGCCTCTGTTTCTATTTGTTTATCAGTTTATTTTTGTTCATTAGACACTTTTAATATACATTTCATTTAAACCTCACATGTGGGTCTTGTAGATGAAGTAAAAAAATGTCTTTTTCTTGTTTTTAATGCAAAGGAAGTTACTGAGGGTGACAAAATGGGACTATGGGAGATGTCCAGTCCCTTTCTCACACAAGCAAATGGTGGTGTTAGAACCAAAACTCAGCTCCTGAGTCTCTCAGCCCCAAATTTCTTTGTTCCACAAATCCATCATTCGCTTCTGAGTTCCTGAGCTGGGGTAGATGTATGCAAGTAGTGAGAAGGAATAGCAGGGGAAGTGGAGGGAGGGGATAGAGGGTGGGGGCTGTGTAATGTGAGCAGGGGACCAGCAGGCCAGGGAAGACTTGAAGTGGAGCCTCTGACTGGGTGGGTTGCTATAAGTTCCCAGGTTTGATTCCAGTTTCTCTTCACCATTTAAACCAGTTCATGAGTAGTTTCCCAGAGCCCATTAGGAGATATCCTCCTTCCCCTGCCCCTCCCATTATAATGCTAACCAGAAACCTGAGGTTTGTAGGCCTTCTTCAACACTGCAGTGTTTCCTGTCATTAGCTTATTTTCCTCAAGACCTAGATCCTGAGCAGTCTTGACCTCTCAGCCAAAGACACCTAAGATGTCACACAGTAATTCTCCAATTTATTGCCCCCATTCTACATTCCTGACCTGAGTATTTACAGACACAGGGACCAGCGCAGCATAGCTGCTTTAATTTTGTCATTGTCTTATAATTTCATGGAAATGGCTGCTGTGAAGCCAACCAATGACTAATAAAATCCTTCTGCCCACTCATTTTTAATGTCATTCTGGAACTCCAGAACAGGGACCATCTGGCCACGATGCTTACTTTAATATAAAAGAGTAACTGAGTTGAAAATCATATTTCTGAGAGAAGGCTGGAATGAGTGTTCTGTTTGTGAACCCAAAGTGCAGCAAAACAAGCCCAACATTTGATTTGGGCAGTGATGCGACATGCTGAGCACCACACATTCAGCTCTTCCTGTGGGGAAGTTAAATCTCTACTCACACATATACAATATACGAATATCAATTGATACTACTAATAACTGTTACATTTGTTGAATACTATCCATGTACCAGTGGCAAAGCACTCTGGATTATTTTGTAAGGGGTAAGTACTATAGAGTTCTCACTTTATAGGTGAAATAAATAAAGACTTACAGGAGTTAAGAAAACTTGCTCCAAGTCATACAGCTAGTAAAAAACAGAGCCAGGCTTGGAACCAAGGTCGGTCAGTTTCTGTACATGTGTCCTCAGCAGTTGTGTTATTTGACTTCTTATTGCAGTAAGGGCTTTTAAAGAAAAGCCATCCTAAGCAATGACTAGTCTTTCATCTAGGGAAATTGTAGAACCAGGAAACTATGTAGAGATTTTTTTTTTAATTTTAGCTTTTTTACTTCAGAATAATTTTAGATTTTATAGAGAAGTTGCGAAGATAGTACAGAGTTCCCATCACTCCTTCATCTAGCTTCTCCTAATGTTAACAGTTGATGCAATCTCTCTGCTGTTGTCAGAGCTAAGAGTTATCTTTGGCACACTAAGCTACAAATTTTATTCAGATTGTGGTACAATTTTTATTTGCACTTTTTTTTTTACTTGTAATTTGGCCATCCTTTTTAATATTTTTAGGGGTTTTTTGTTTTGATTTTTTTCTTAGTAAACTTGACTTTATTTTTTATTTATTAACATTTTTGTTTACAGTTTTAAAGCACTTTTAAGTTCACAAAAAAACATTGAAGGGATGGTATAGAGATTTCCCATATATTTTCTGGCCTCACACAGGCATAGCATCCCCCAGTTGGTACATTTGCTGTGATTGATGAAGCTATATCGGACACATCTTAATCACTCAAAGTCCGAGTAGTTTACTTTAGGGTTCACCCTGGGTGTTGTGCATTCTCTGGGTTTGGGCACATGTATCCACCATGTAATACCATACAGAGTAGTTGTATAGCCATACAATTCCTCTGTATGCTGCCTATTCATCTCTCCATCCTCCTGCTAAACTCTGCCAACTGCTGTGTCCATGGGTTTGCCTTTCCAGAATGTCATATAGTTGGGATCATACATTGTATAGTCTTTTCAGATTGACCTCTTTTACTTTTAAGAAAAATTATTATGTCGTTAAAGTTCCTCATGTCTTTTTATGGCTTGATAGCTCATTTCTTTTTAGCACTGTGGTTTTCAACGTAAGGTGTGTTTGTAAACAGCTGTGCCCTTGCCTGGGTTTAGCATGAGTACACACTTCCTGGTCCATCTCAGGCAGTTAAGATCTGCACACTCTCCCCTCTGCTGATGTTCTGCACTTTCTGGTTTCTGTATATGTGAATCTCAACCATGTGACTTAGTCATTTTGACTCTGCTCTCAGGTGTTCCTTACTAAGATTTGGCAATCTGACTCAGAAATTACAAGTTCCTGACCTCATTTCTATGTACCGCATCAATTTTCCTCCAGCACTCATATAATGATTGGAATCCAATGGCAATTGTATCTCCAGCTTGACATTTTGGTTTTGTGCTCTTATCACTGGGCTGTGCCTGCCTCTGCTTATCTCAGTAATCCCAGTTCACAAGGAAGGACCCAAATTTGCTGCACCGACTGTGTTAAACAATGACACTAATTTAATTTTATGGAGGAAATGGGAACCTAAAGCTAGTGCTTCAGAACTACATAGCATGTGACTAGAAAATTAAAAGGCACAGGGAGGGAGAGGAAACTTCCTAAGTGTTCTTAGTTGTTAGGACAGGCAGAACTTAAAATAAAAATTAAACGGAGATCAAACATCACATGCAAGTATTGGAAGAGAACTTAAAAATCTTTTCCCTGCCAAATGGTAGATTTTAATCCAGTTTTGGAAAGAAATGCTGTTATAAGGCATAATATTTAAACTTGGGCTTTGACCAGGCCAAACAAGTATTAAAATCAGACTTCACATGTCTGAAAGACATTTATCATCTTTTTCTGAAGTCAGGCCACCTCTTGTCTTTCTCGGTTTTATTACTGGCACCGCCATGTTCCCAGATACCAGGCTAGAACAGTCACGTTTTATTCTGTCTGCGCTGGCATGCAATCCGTCATCCACTCCCACTGGTTTTGCCTCTGCCATGGCCATGTTTGCCTACATCTTTTTAGTTTTGCTGTCACCATTCCCTTGCTCAGGTATTTCACAAACCTTTTGCCCTATGTGCCTCTAGTATATACGTGGCAGTTTAATTTCTAATGTAGAGTCACTGCAGATCATCAATTTGCTCAAACACTTCAGTGAGATTCCAGTACCTACTGGGTTTAGAATAAACTCCTACTCTAGCATTTGAAATCTTCATACTCTTGCTCCCCTTTTCCAGATTTATCGATTATCACTCCCTTGCTGCATACACCATGCACCGGCCCTGCTGGCTTGTGCTTTTAGTTTTTCCCTGAATGTATGCTCTCTGTCATGGGGCACCTATGCAGGCTGTTTTTTCTGCTTGGAAGGCCTTCCCTACTCTCACTCCTGATTTCAATTTATTGGCATATAGTACATGAGGGTCTGTCAAACCACAGCCTGGGGGCCAAATCCAGACTGCCAGCTGGTTTTGGGGCACGAAATCTTATTGGAACACAGTCACACTCATTCATATGCGTGTATTTTCTATGGTAGTTTTTGCACTGAAACAGCAATGGTGAGTAACTGCAACAGAGACTATCACCTGCAAAAGCCTAAAATATTTATTTTATTGGTTCTTTACAAAAAATGTTTGCTGAATCCTACAGTACAATCGTATTCAATACTGACTTTCCTAACTGGATATCCAATTCAAGGTGTTTTTGCAAAAATTTGTTGACCTCCTCAAAATTTGTTTATATGAAATTGAGACAAATTTCATGTGCTAAATATACAAAAACGGAAAAGATATGTACTGTCCCTCAAGAAGCTTATTCTCTATAACTGATGGTGAAACAATAAATAAATAATTTCTCTATAACATGGTAAGTAAAGTTATAGGAAATCCCTGGAAGTATAGAGAAGAGCATCATTAATCTTTTGGAGGGTGAAGTGGTAAGGAAAAGGAGTTTAATAACTAAGGTGGCTTTGAAATTATGTATAGAATTTTATCTAGAAGATAAAGGGTTAAAGTCATTTCGAGTAGTTGAATGGCATATACAAAGTTGAGAAGGAACATAACAGTATGGTCTCTCTGGGGAACCTCAGGCAGGCCCTTATGAAAACAAAATGGAAAGAGAGTGGGCTTTGGAGTCAGATTTACTTGGGTTTGAATCCACACTCTAATACTCATTAGCTGCATGGCCATGAGCAAACCTTCAGCTTCTACTGATCTATTTTCTCATCCTAACAGTATTTATATGAGGTAACTAATGTAGTTGAAAGTTTTTGGCACAGAGTATGTGCCAAAAAAATGTAGATCTTATCAATATATGCAAAACAAAAACATTCACATAGGTTAGCATGGGACAGGAAGTGTAAAGAAAAAAGACACATCATCTCACAGTACAGAGGTGGCTGCTCTCTTCTCTGTGCGTTAGTCTCTGTTCTTCCAATGGCACTTATTCCTTCCTGTGTTGTGCAGGGTGGGAGTGTGGATCTAGCCCTTCCTTCTAAATTGTGACCTTCTTGAGGGAGCGATATTTCCTTACCCCTTTTTGTGTCTTCCAGAGCAACAGCACTGTGTCATGTATAGAACAGGTCTCATGGATGTTTGTTGAATTTTTAAACCTTAGATTGTGAAGGTGATCAAATTTTATATGAAATTAAAACCACTGGGTTTCAAGATGTCTGACTTGCTCAAGCTTGCCCATTTTGATGGGCACAAGTCTAACTTGTAGCTTCCAAAAAGGTGGGAATTATTTTTACTCTTCCTTCTCCCCTTCCCTCATCCTCTCATTCTGGAGTACCTTTCACTTTCAGAAATGTCCTTCATCCCACCCTCTGGATGTCCACTGCTTGTTCAAATATACCTGTATTTGTTATTGCATCAACACTGACATGCTCAGGGTTTCTATCATAACCTTTCCCAGGCAGGCCTTTGGAAAGGAAAGTTAGAGTCATCAGGAGGGGATTGCTAATGGAATATTAGACATCACTGTATCCTCAAATCCTTTCAGAACATAATAGCAAACCTTAACATATATTAAGGTTTATATATATTATATGCTGCCATATATAAGATCAGTCCTAGGGGTCCTAGAACTAACAGGCCTTTAATTATAGTAGTATCAACAGCTATCATATATCGAAAGCCTATTATCTGGTAGACACTTGGCATGAGTTATGTCAGCCCCTCACAACAGCATGCATGCTATTAATCACTTTCACGGATGGGAAAAGAGAGCTCAGAAAAGGTAAGCAATTTTCACAAGGCCACACACAGCCAAGAAGCAGAACCCAGATCTGCCTACTTCATCAGAGTTCCTGACAACGCCCTTTGATTGCCCTGTAACTGGGAAGCAAATCTTTTAGGCTGCACTTCTCTGCTGTGCATTCCATCTTTCCAGGATTTTCCAGATGATGCCCCTTGGAATACTTGCCTGAGAGCAAGGCTAGCTATAGAATGTGTGGGGTCCTCATAGGAAAAGCAGTGTGGGCAGGGAGAGTGCCATTAAGGGTCTTAGAAGAAAAACTTCTTCCTTTCTTCCATGGATTTTCTCTTAGCATGTCATGATTTTTTAAAATTGTTTAATGCCATTTTAAGTTATGTGTGCATGTGTGTTTTCTTTTTACCAGAAGAATGGAACTGCTGCCCTGCTTTTATTTTACTTTTTAATCTACATACAGTCTATCAACATCCTCAGGCTTCAGCTCACTGATGAGTAAGACAAAACTGAGAGAAGGAACTGGGTCTCCCTGTCACTGCCCTTCCTTTCTGTCATCACTTCCAGTGAAAGTGTTTGGCTAATACAGGGGGATTCCTTGAGTAATTCCTAAAATGCTGGTGTTTCTTAGAATCCCATTGCCTTCTTTTTCTGTTCACAGCACATTTTGGTTCAGAATGAAAATGTAGACTCTTGGGGATGTCAGTATCCCTAGATTACTCAGTCCTAAATGTAACCTTGTATTCACTCTCAGTCTTGCTGGACGTCCCCATGTCATGGGTTCACCATAATTCTGTGCTCATGGGGCATCACAAATGCTACATAAGAATGGGGTGACAAGGACTGAAGCATGCATATTGTGCATGTCCTCTCTGCTCATGTGCATGCTCCACTGCCCCACGGAACCTCACTTACAAAACACAAGTGCTAAAATAAAATCCTGAAGAATTTCAAGGTGGCCACAGCAGAGCATTAAACTAAGTGTGGAGCCCCTCTGACAGCACAGGTTTAATGCCAGTGGACCTGGCCCTGCTTGGAAGATGTTAATAGGTGTGACGAAGGAGGAAGTTTCTATAAGCCAAACTGTGAAAACTTTCTCTAATCTCCTAGGTCCCTCAATCACTTACCAGTCTTCTTTGGCCAAATATGAAATTCTATTTGAAAATCTTCAACTCAACCAGTCCCTAAGAAGCGGAGGAAGAGAAACCTCAGGCCATTATTTCAGCTG
Source organism: Glossophaga mutica (assembly GCA_039655065.1). Taxonomy (NCBI): domain Eukaryota; kingdom Metazoa; phylum Chordata; class Mammalia; order Chiroptera; family Phyllostomidae; genus Glossophaga; species Glossophaga mutica. The sequence continues at coordinate 86,990,126 of CM077304.1, forward strand.
TTCAGAATCAAATTAGCTTGTTACTGGTCTCAGTAACTCACTTGTTTTCCTAGTGGTCAAGTTCCCACCCCACACTCTGGTTTCAGGGTCTGGTCTTGTCCATATTCACTTCTCACACCTCCTGTGAGTCTGTACTCTAATATCGGAACTTTTAATGTAGGTGTGCACTTGAGTATAATACTCAGAGAAAAATTTCAATGATAGAAAGAAACCCAATTACTTAAAAACTCTCTAATCTTTGCCTTGTGTGAGTTTCCCTTTTGTTTTTATTCAACATTCAACAAGCTTTGACAAAGTAGCTACTGTTATCAGTGACCGCCCTTTTAGGAATGAGAGGGCGCAAAGGAAAAGGTGTGGGAATGGCTGATTTCAAGAGTTGCGCTCTAGTGCCTTCTGAACCTGGAACATTGTAACTAAATGTAATATTTAAATTAATAAACATTCTAGGCAGCCCCCTCTTTTTGCTCCTTTCTGTACCAGAAATGTGGTTTGTGAGATAATTGTAAGGGCAGTTGTACTGGGGTCATTTTTCCAGATCAGTCCTCCACACTCTCTTTTTAAGGGGTAACTTTTTAACACAAACTGCACCCTGCATTTAAGTAAATAAGGACTCTTCTTTTCTTTAATGCTTCACCAAAATTTTCAAAGCCCTTTAATTATAGTTTTCTAATTTCCAGACTTCACTTCAAAGAATTATATAAGGTTTCTAGTGTCTATGGCTTCTTCCATTTCCCTTAACTCTTAGTCAACCACTTGACTGCATCACACTTCTCTTACCTTGCACCTTCAACTCCTGCTCATAATACCATTCTTGATTTCAATGCCAAGAATATAGAACACTTTCCAGTCTGAGTTTGAATTAGCAAAAATTTGACTTGAATGGTTAATAGATCTGTAGACATACTTCAATATCACAACTGAGGTGATAGTTCAGGTTTAAAGGTGGTGGACTGGGGAATTAAATAGTTAAAGGACACTATTCCCTGGCGTGGTGTGACATGAGTTGTGGAGGTGAGAAGGAATTACTCTTTATTTAAAATTACTTTTGTCTGTGACATGGGAAATTAGACTGTCAGCAATTCCATGTCACCATGCCAAAAGTTCTGTTACATTAATTAGTCATTTTTTATTCAACAAATAATTTTCTTTTTTAAATTATATTTTATTGATTATGCTACTATACTTGTCCTGATTTTTTCCTATTTTTTCCCCTCCACCCAGCACCCCCACTCCCTCAGGCAATCCTGCACCATTGTTCATGTCCATGGGTCATGTGTATAAGTTCTTTGGCTACTCCATTTTCTACAGTATAGGAACTTACTCCATTAGTACTATAGGAGCCAGTAGTTACTATAGGAACTACTCCATTTCCTATACTGTAGGAGTAGCCAAAGAACTGTGGCTATACTGTAACTACCTATGTGTAATACTTTTTTTTTTTTTAAGATTTTTATTTATTTATCTTTAGAGGGGAAGGGTAGGAGAGAGGGAGAAAAATATCAATGTGTGGTTGCCTCTCATGTGTCCACTACTGGGAACTGGCCTGCAACCCAGGCATGTGCCTTGACCGGGAATCAAACCGTGATCCTGTGATTCACAGGCCCGCGCTCAATCCACTGAGCTACACCAGCCAGGGCCCTATGTGTAATTCTTAATCCCCTCCCCTCTTTACTCATTCTCCCATATCCCTCTTCCATCAGGCAACCATCAAAACACTCTCTGTATCCATGATTCTGTTTCTTATCTTGTTAGTTTAGTTTGCTTTTTAGATTCAATTATTGATAGAATAATTGATAGAGTTGTATTTTTTTGCCATTTTATTGTTCATAGTTTTGATCTTCTTTTTCTTAAATAAATCGCTTTAAGATTTTGTATAACAATGGTTTGGTGATGATGAATTCCTTTAATTTTTTTCTTGTCTGGAAAGCTCTTTATCTGCACTTCAATTCTAAATGATATCTTCACTGGGTAGAGCAATCTTGGCTGTAAGTCCATGCTTTTCATGACTTTGAATGTTTCTTGCCAATCCCTTCTAACCTGCAAAGTTTCTTTAGAGAAATCGGCTGATAATCTTATGAAAACTCCTTTGTAGTTAACTAACTCCTTTGCTCTTGCTGCCTTTAAGATTCTCTCTTTATCTTTAACTTTTGGCATTTTAGTTATGATATATCTTGGAGTGGGCCTCTTTGCATCTATCTTGTTTGGTATTCTGTGCTTCCTGGAATTAAATTGTCTCTTTCTTTCACCAAATTAGGAAAGTTTCCTTCATTATTTTTTCAAATAGATTTCCAATTTCTTGATCTTTCTCTTCTCCCTCTGTCACCCCTATGATGCAAATGTTGAACCTCTTAAAGTTGTCCCAGAGGCTGCTTACACTACCCTCATTTTTTAAAATATATTTTATTGATTATGCTATTACAGTTGTCCCATTTCTCCCCCATTATTCCCCTCCACCCTGCACACCCTCTCCCACTCACATTACCCCCTTTTAGTTCATGTCCATGTGTCATAAGTTTTTTAGCTTCAACTTTTCCCACACTATTCTTGCCCTCCCCCTGTCTATTTTCTACCTACTGTCTATGTTACTTGTTCTCTGCACCTTTTCCCCCTCTCTCCTCCTCCCATTCCCCTGTTACTAACCCTCCATATGATCTCCATTTCTGTGTTTCTGTTCCTGTTCTAGCTGTTTGCTTAGTTTGCTTTTGTTTTAGGTGTGGTTGTTAATATCTGTGAGTTTGCTGTCTTTTTACCGTCATATTTTTGATCTTCTTTTTTCTTAGATATAAGAAAAAAATTTTTGATCATATTTTTTCTTAGATAAGTCCCTTTAACATTTCATAGAGTAAGGGTTTGGTGATGATGAACTCCTTGAACTTGACCTTATCTGAGAAGCACTTCATCTGATCTTCCATTCTAAATGAAAGCTTTGCTGGATAGAGCAATCTTGGATGTAGATCCTTGCCTTTCATGACTTGGAATACTTCTTTCCAGCCCCTTCTTGCCTGTAAGGTGTCTTTTGAGAAGTCAGCTGACAGTCTGATGGGAACTCCTTCGTACGTGACTGTCCCCTTATCCCTTGCTGCTTCTAGAATTCTCTCCTTCACTTGAATCTTGGCTAATGTAATTATGATGTGCCTTGGCATGTTCCTCCGTGGGTCCAACTTCTTTGGGACTCTGAGCTTCCTGGACTTTCTGAAAGTCTACTTCCTTTGCCAGATTGGGGAAGTTCTCCTTTATTATTTGTTCAAATAAGTTTTCCACTTGTTGCTCTTCCTCTTCCCCTTCTGGTACCACTATAATTTGGATGTTGGAATGTTTCAAGATGTCCTGGAGGTTCCTAAGCCTCTCCTCATTTTTTTGAATCCTTGTTTCTTCATTCTTTTATGTTTGTTTGTTTGTTTCTTTCTTCCTTCTGGTCCACTCCATTGATTTGAGTTCCAGTTTTCCTTCCCATCACTATTGGTTCCCTGTGCATTTTCCTTCATTTCACTTATTGTAGCCTTCATTTGTTCATCTAATTTGTGACCAAAATCAACCAATTCTGTGAGCATCCTGATCACCAGTGCTTTGAACTGTGTATCTGATAGGTACAATATCACTTGGTCACTTAGACGAATTGGCTCTGGGGCTTTGATCTGTTCCCCCGTTTGAGACATTTTTGGTTTTGGGGTTTTTTTGTTTTGTTTTGTTTTGTTTTGTTTTTTGGTCTGGTCATGGCTGTTATGCAGTGAGGGGCACAGCCTTAGGTGTTCCCCAGGGTAGGACAGCCCAGTCTCTGGGTTGTGATGCTGTATGTGGGGGCAGGGTCCAAGAGGGAACAATGGCGCTTGCTCCCTGCTCTCTCGGATTCCAGTCCCTTCCACCGCTTTCCCTAAGCAAAATGGGCCCTTCTGGTGCTGATTTCCATGTGGGTGGGCTTGTGTATGTTCTAGGACCCTGTGGGGTCTCTCCATCGAACTCTCCTGTGAGGCTGGGAGTTTCTCCTGGCACTTCAACCCCCACAGGTGTTTTCAATTAGTGCTTTTAAGCTTTATTTCCTATTGGCACTTGGACCCGGGGTTGCGCAGTCTGTCTCCTTGCCTGTTTTTGCCTGGTTTATCTGTCCACGAATGTGTGACCACGGTCAGCCACCTTGTGCACCTCGTTGGGTCTGCTCGTTGCCTCCCAGCACCCAGTAACCTCTGCCTATGCACCTGGGGTGTGCCAACTGCCACCTGTGTGTCTGGGACCACTAGCCACTGCTTTTTCCTGCTGCGATCCCTCTCCACTGGCTGCCAACTCCAACCCTCTTACTGGTCTGGGTGAATCGTTGTCGGACTTCCATACAATTCAATTTTCTATCTGTTCTGGGTTTTTTTTTTTCCCTAAATTTTTGTTGTCCTTAATTTTGGTTGTGAAAGGAGGCACAGTGTGTCCACCTATGCCTCCATCTTGGCTGGAAGACCACAACCCTCATTTTTAAAAAAATTTTTTCTTGTTCTGATGGGTTGTTTTTTATTATGTTCCAAATCACTGATTTGATTCTTAACTTCATCCACTCTACTGTTGTTTTCCAGTAAATTGTTCTTTATTTCAATTAGTGTATCCTTTGTTTCTGACTGGATCTTTTTTATGCTGCTGAGGTCTTTACTAAGTTCTTTGAGTATCCTTATAACCAGTGTTTTGAACTCTGCATCTGATAGATTGCTTATCTCCATTTTGTTTAGATCTTTTCTTAGAGTTTTGATCAGTTCTTTCATTTGGGCCATGCTCCTTTGTCTGCTCATTTTGGCATCCTCTCTGTGTTTGTTTCTATGTATTAGGTAGAGCGGCTTTGACTCCCTGTCTTGGCAGTGTAGCCTAATGTAGTAGGTGTCCTCTAAAGTCCAGTGGCACAACCTCCTTTATCATCCAAGCTGAGTACCTGAGGTACACCCTTCATGTGGGCTGAGTACACCCTCCTATTGTAGTTGAGCCCTGATTGCTGTTGGCAAGTCAATGGGAGGGATTTGCCTAGGCCAGTCAGCTGCAAGGATTGTCTGTGACCACTGATTACCAACATCCACCCTCCATGAAGGATCAGCTGTGCAGGGGCAGGGTAGTGGTGCTACAACATGGTCTGTAGCTATCCACTGAGTCAGCTGGCTCCTGGGGTTTCCTGGGATTTCCTGGGTGGTGGAAGCCTAGGTCATCTCCCACCTGTGTTTTGACCAGCGCCTCCCTGCCTGAGCTATAAAGCAATCTGCAATAGCTGCTACTTGCGCTGGGTTTGGAGATTCCCAGGTGAAGCCAAGCTGTGAATTTAGGCTGGCTGCTGCTAGTGCTGGGCCGGGGGCTCACTGAGGCCAGCTATTGCTTGTTTGAAAGGATTTAGGAAATAGTGAAGCATGAGCCAAAACCAGCTATCTTTATGGAAAAGCAGCTTGGGTGGGCCCATAAGTGGGGTAGGGTAGAACCTCTGTGGATCTCCAAGGTGGGTCAAACAGTGTTAGTCAAGTTGATGGGGTCTCAGATATGGCACAGCTTGCTGGCTCTGTGGGGAAAGAGTTTATAAAAGAGACAATGGCCTTTGCTCACCTGAAGCCAGATACTTCAGTTCCTCCATATATACCACTGGTGACTTTCAAGTGCCACTCTGGTGCTGGAGCTCAGAAGGGGTGAGTCTGAGTAGGTGAGTCCATGTGTGGTTCTCTAAGAGGAACTGTTTAGAGCTCCAGAAGTTTCTTCTACCAACTCAATTCTCACTGGTTTTTGCAGCCAAAAGTTTTAGGGACTTACCTTCCTGGCATTGGAACCCTAGGCTAGTAGGCCTGGTATGGGGCTGGGACTCCTCGCTCCTGAGATATCCCTCTGGGCTTTTTATCCACCACACATGGGTGTGGGACCAGCCTGTTTCACCTCTGCGCCCAGACTACCAGTCTGGATGTTGCATTTTCTTTAATTCCATAGTTGTCAGACTTTCATTCAACTAGATTTCTGATGGTTCTGAGTGATGGTTGTTCTGTACTTTAGTTGTAATTTTGATGTGGTTGTTCAAAGTGGTGAGCCATGTCTGCCTACACTGCCGTCTTGACTGGAAGTCAACAAATAATTTTTTAAAGGTTTACCATGCTTCATTTACTATGCTCAGCTCTGAGAATACAACAGAGAACAAGACACAGCCCCTGCCCACTGTGCAATAATGACAATACAAGGGTGACGTGATGAAAGAAGAGTACGGGGAAGTTAAACAGCCAGGTTTTGAGGTCAGGGAAGACTTTCTGAAACAAGAAATAACTAAGTATCTCAATCATTGGTTTTCAAATTTCAGAGAATACTCTGATTCCCTAGGTCTGAGGCTAGCCAAGAATTTGCATTCTAAACAAGTAACACAGATGATTCTAATGCAGAGGTCTTTAGAGTTTCTTCAAAAACTATTTATCTAAGTTGCATTTTATTTAGTTCCATTTTCATTTTCTTTTGTGTTACTCCTAGGGAAAAATGCAGTATTATTTTTTCACAAAAAATAATTACAATTTGCTAACACATGACAGAGAGGGCTATCACTCCTATTTTCCTCCTGTGAAAAGGTTGTGAGTTTTTGTCATGATGTCCAATTATCATTTGTTAAAAGAGACTTATAATTATCATGGTTTGTCTCAAGATCCACCACTATTGCAAAAATTTAAACTATGCTAGGTTAGCATACATTTATGTAGAAAAGATTTATGTATTTTGAGATTTTGGAGATAGGATTTTTCGTAAAAATGAACATAAATATATTAAAAAGCACTGTATGGATCATATTACAGTCACTTTCACAGAAAATTTCATTCAATTTCCTTAGCATAGTAATTGTTATGTTAAGAGGTAGGTCTTAGCAATATTTTAAAGACATACTCTTAAAAACATTGAGGTTGATATTTTGAATTAGCATTTTACTAGGATACAATATACTATACAAAGCCAGACTGTGAAGGGTTCAGCTGATTATTATAGTATTGAAGGGGCTTCAAATCTACCTTAATGGTACTGTATCAACCAATCAACCAGGGGCCACACTTCAATTTTTAAACAGCACATTAAATAATTAAACAGCATATCAAATTATGTTTCAGATAACTGTCACAGCCTAATTTTTCAGGCACTCTTAAAAAAACTGTAAGTGGTTCATTAGAGGTAGTTTTGAAGCCAAAAATGCTAATGTAAGTCACATGGAAATTCTAAAAGAAACTTGGCATGAAACCTTCAGGGAATGAACTTGCTTGCTGGAAATAACAGATTATACAAAAACTGAATCAATGTGGCTTTAATGGAAATGTTTATGCACAGATGCAGTAGACTTTTATGGTAAACACTCTGATGACCCAACTTTCTCTCTTTGCACCAATTTGATATGCTTTCGTACATGCCTTTGTTTAGCCCATTTCATAATTGACTCCACTGTACCTTGCTATGGCCATGCTTAAATACTTCATAACTTTTAAAACACCAGACCAAGAACAAATAACAACTTATGTCCAATTTCCCATCTTGGATGATAGAAATCCCTTTGTTCTGAAACCGAAAGTAAGCTGTCAGATACTGTGTGATGATTGCCAGTATGCCTGTTAAATGGTACATTTTCCCCTGACATATGCTTGAGAAATTTTAAGGTGGTGCTGGTTGTTTTCTTCGTGGATGCCATTATTCTGTGTTTCAAAGAACATTGAGTTTTAGTCAAAACCCAACCTTTATGTGATTTAGATGTTATCACATTCTTTGCAGTGGTTGTTCTTTCTTGGTGTTTTAAAAATACTGTTTTCCATTTCCATGACTTTAATTTAGTTCTACATAATAAAATCATCTTTGGCTGAGAGGATGTAATGGCACAATTCCTATAATCACACAAGACTATACATTTTACATGGCATGCCTAATTGCAATTTTTAAGGAATAAAATGATCTGGGGTTCTTTATTTTGAGGTTGAGCCAAATGAGAGAATGGCCCAAAGAATCCAGAAAGAATTAAATCTAAAATTCTTAATCAGCTTCAAGTCTACTCATCAGTGCTGTAGCTCAACTGAAAAATAAATCCTAGTTGCAGGAAATTGAATTTATTACATCAATTCAATCAAAACAACCATTTTGATTTGGTGGCCATCTCAGTTAAGTCATTTATTTGACTGGGTATGGAAGGCAGAGTTTGAAGCAAAAGGATGTCAGTAAATTTGGTTTCTACTTCCAGTTGTTACTACTACTTACGTGGCCTTGGAAGAAGTATGTTACCTCTGTGTAACTCTATGTCCATGAAATGATGGGATGACTTTCAGTAATCCCTAACATCTCTTCTGGTTGGAGAATTCACTCAGTCATTTAAAGTCAGTGTTCTTCTAGCATGTTAAAAGGTAACTCAGAAAAGAGGGTACTGAGGAAGGATGTCAAAGACCTTGACCTGCTGACATGCATCTATTGCTCCTCATGTAGAATGATTGACTCATCCCAGACCACCCAGTTTACTCATTCAGGGTTGATATCTTCACAGTATCCTTGGGTAAGAGATGAGATAAGACCCACAGTACCCTTTCTGAACCAGTTATACAGCAACCCTACAGCAGCTGGTTCAAAACATCAGTGAGGACAGATTCAGATCTGGGAATATGTGGAACAGCAGCCTCTTCTTCCTCAATTTGAGTCTGGCAAAGATAAACAAAAGATAAACCAGATAAACAGAAGATTCTGGGGGTGGGGGCATTGAGGATGTACAAGGGAGAGTCTCTAATTACCATCTACAAATGTGTATCTATCTGAAGGTGTCGGAACTGTAAATTCAAAATCTCTGTAACCAATCCACCAAAAGAACATTTTCACACATAACATGTGAAAACTATATCACGCTTAACATATCTTAGCCTGTCTGGAGACAAAACAAGTCACAGTCCTCAGAATATGACTGTGTATGACTGCTTCAATTCTGTTAAACAGAAATTTAAGGCTAAGCTGGGCTTAAATACCAGCCTAAATTCTATCCCAAAGGGTTATTGATATTAATATTTTCTGTACTATATTATCATGGAGCCTAATTCTAAAACATTTTCTTCTGTGAAATGAATATTTTAAAGATCCATCCCATTCAATGCATCCGTCATTTCCATTATAATTGATTTTCCTCTCAGACTGTATATAGCTCTTGGATTCTTAGAAATATGACAAGGTTTTTCACAGTGCAGACACTGCATATTCAACATATAGTAGACTTAAATCTAAATTGGATTTTTAAATGTAATATTTTGAAGCCAGAAGCAAATAAAAACATGACACTATTCACAAAAGCATTTCTCAGAAGGCAGCAATGTGGTAAATAGGACAGGTCCTGGGATCAGATTTTACTTAACTTGGCCTGGATTTTTACTCTCAGTTCAAACATAAACTCTGTAAGCTTGGGAAATTAACTTAAATGTCAAGAAGCTCAATTCTGTCATCTGTAAAATGGCTGTGATAATACTTTTCTTATCTACTTACAAAGGTAGTATTGAGATCAAAAGAACAAACTGATGTGAAATATAATGCTTAGAATGCTGAGATGGGATTAAACTTCACGGGCGCGGGGGGGGGGGGTCACTTTACTATAATGTAGTGTCTACCTAGCTTGGACTATCCATTCTAAAACCATTATTTATTAAGATTGTGATATGGGGGTCCAGCTGTTCCAGGTGTCATTAACAACAACTGAAGGAGTTTTTTAATGGAAGGACTGACTGAAAAAGACCAAATATACTATGGAATGAGAATGAGAAACAATTCGAGAACAAGAAACAATTCACTGTAAGTTAATTAAGTAACAAGTAAAAAAGTATGGGCTTGATGTTACCACCCAGTTCCTCCTCATTGGTCCGGAACCCCTTCTCTGTCCATCTTCTGATTCTACATCTCTCAATGTTTGTCCTCTCTGTTTCCTGAAATTATCCAGGGGAAGGAATGGTTGGTTCCCTATATGAGGCCATTTGCACTTATAATTGCACAGATAATTTCTGGATTCCATGAAATTTGTATTGGCAGTTCTATCTGACTAGGAATGGTTGTCCTACTAAATGTTCTTCCTGTGCTGTTTGGTTATATTTCTTGAATGTCTGCTGTGTGTCAGAGGTTGTTTGAGACCCAGTGGATGCAAATACGTATCACTTGTGAGGTGCGAACTGTGAGGAACACTTGATGAACTTCTCTATCCTTTCGTGCCTAGGACTGCATTCCTTTGAGCTGACTTGTCAGGATAGGAGGGGTTGGATATGCCTGAGTTTTTGGTAAGATGAGAAAATTGTTTATGTTGAATGATTAGAAAATAACCCCTCTGCTGTGCAAATTCTATGGAGTCTAAGGTGTGTCTTGGGTCTCTGTTTCCTCCTCCTCTTCATTATCATTATAACTGTCATTTATTGAGTACTTACTGTATATATTCCAAGTACTTATATGTGTAATCTCATATAATTCCCATGAAGACTATTTTACAGATGCAAAAATGCACATATAAAAAGGTGGCTTTACCTCTTCCCCAAGGTTACAGAGCTAATTGAGCTCAGGGTCAGGTTTTAATCTTATCTGTCAGATGCCAAAGTCCTTGATTTAATCACCCTTCATTATGCCACATGCCCACCCCAACGGTAGCCACCCAGGACTCTAATGTTTAACTTTTTAATGTCTATTTTTTAAGAAATAATTTTTTTCAGTTAAAGGCTTTAACTAAAGTTTTCATTGTTTTGTTTCCAAAATGTACACCTAACAATGCGTGACTGAATCTTCACTAACTCAAAAAAACATCATCAGTATGTTGTTAGCATTGGGAATTCTCGGAGTGAGAGTTATGAATTGATGCCTGAATTTCCTCGTCAGCATTTTGGCTAACAAGCTGCATTTCCGTTTGAAAGTGTTCCTTCTGTCTGCCTCGGCATCCCATTCTCTCCTTGGAAAGCTGAGACTGTAGACTGAATCTCCTGTTACTGGGCAGAAATGTTAGCATTAGACTGGGGAGGCATTGGCCCAGGGAAGTCATATGTAATCAGTATCTAGACACGTGATGTACTCTCATCCCTAGCATTGATATTGAGAAATTTCTTTTATCTTGCCCTCACTAACAAGTGAGATTATTAGCTACTGTAATCAAAGAATGTATTTTTCCAAGGGGCAAAGTCTACCTTGGAGTGGTAGGATTCTGAAAGACTCAGCTTTATAACCACAGCACATTGATGAGTATTTATTGATGATTAGTGATGATAGTAAACTAATACTTCTTTATGCATTGTCTGGCACTGAGCTAAGCATTTTCAGGCATTCTTTTATTTAATCCCTTGAAAGGGAAATACCACCTACGGATGTGATGAGGACTAAATGAGATAAGACAGAAAAAGCACTTGAAACCACGCCTGTCTGGACGCCCTGTAAACCTCGCTGAATGCAGCCACGATTGAGATCAGTTACTTCCTTCTCTTAAAGAGAAGGCTGGATCTGGCTGTAATGGATAAATTGCCCTCAATATTAACTCACATTTTTTTACCTGATACTACTTTCAACCTGCTGTGAAACTCTATCTAGGCCCTAAGTTGACCCTGTACTCACTCTCTCGGCAATTCCAGAGCAACATATTCTACCTTTCACTGCTGATTAAGTCTGTTTTGGGCAGAGGCTGATCTGAGGTCTGAGCACAGTGAAACAGAATCCACTGTCAGTAATAAAGAGTGAGTCTGGCTGGTCATGATCAGAGACTTGACCTTAAAGTGTTGACACAATAGCTGAATGATTTGAACACTGGGAATGAGCAAGTCACAACAGCTCCTTGCAAGCTTCGGGGACTAACATACAGACAATGACAGGCATTTCAGTAACACAGTCCAGACAAGGTGTTGCAAGGAAACCTGTGGGCCAGCCCACAACACTCAGCATTCTTAACTTGTTTACCCAGAACTAGAGGAAGGAGAAGTCATTGATTACTAAAAAATGTTTCATTAACAAGTTTAATCTTGGGTGTAACTTCCTTCATCCCAGAACTTCCACTCGCCACTCATCTTGATTTATAATAATGCATCCATAAGCCTTATCTCCAGCATGGAAAACTGGAAGAGGGTGGTCTCTGTTTTCCTTTAACATGGTGAGAAGGAAGTCTGGGGGCATAGGTAATGTTTTACATTAATTAATTAGAATGAGTGATATTGGAGGAGCCATAGAAGAATATAAAGAAGCTCATTCCTTTTCCAGATTCCAATCACTGTGTAATTGTAAAAATGCTTTGAGTTAGAATAATTTTTAATGGTAAAGGGATTAAAATTTACCTAACAAAACCTTCCATAATGGTTTAACCATTCTTGGATTATCTAGGTCAGTCTGCCTGGCCTTGGATCATAATTAATTAGTAATTTCTTAAGCTGAATTTGTGAGAAAACAGGAGGAAATCAGAGGCATAAGTAGAAACTTGTGAAAATTGGAAATGGCAGGGAAAAGAAAACTTGATTTTCACTATGTATATTAAGTACTTAATTTAAAAAATTAACCTTATTTACTTTTGAAGAATCAAAACAATGCATGTTCAAAAGGTTAAAGCTCAAATACCACAACAAAACTTAGTACCAACCTGTCTTCCCCTCAATCCCAAATCCATCCTTACTTTCAATCATTTTGCATTTCTTTCTGTTATCAATTTTTATGTTTATCCACAGTATTTTTATAATGCTATTTTTTGATTGTTTAAAAACTTTTAGACATTGCCTACTGAATAATAAAACTTCCTCTAGGGAAAATGAGAATTATCTTTCTTATCTCAATCCCTTTCCCTATAGGCTTGTTGTGATTATATATAAATTTCTAGTTAAATTAGTAGAAGTAGGACAGGCCATCAAGCTTATCCAGGTTGAATAATTGAAGAGAATGATGATTTTTTACTTGAAATCATGATCAAAGTAACAAACAGGCGATGCAAAAGATACACCTAAGGGTCAAGCTATAATTGTGTAGATGCTGGTCCTGGGTGCTTCTCTTTGTTTCTCTTCAAGGTGCAGCCAGAATCAGGGTCACATCATACTAACACCTCCAAGTCAGATAAAGTGGAATGTGACGTCACAGCTATTGAGCTTTCCTTTGGTGATGGTGGTGGGCATTGGGCTATGCCAGCTCTCTAGGGCCTATACTGCTATTATATATTTGTTGGTCTATAAAAAGTAATTCCATTAAAAATTATTTAAAATTCCATCTAAACATTCAAAATAATGTAGATGGTCATGTATAATAAAGTAAAAAATATCCTTATGCATATTGATTATCTGAATATTAAAAATACTATAAAAAGAACAATTGGTATCTATGTATGTAATGTAATCATTTAAAGCTATACCTATGTACAATGACATTAGAAATTTTTCTGAAGAATGTTTTTTAAATTTTTATTTATTTGTTTTTAGAGAAAGAGGAAAGAAGAGAGACAGAGAGAAACATCAAATTGTCCCATAGTTATGCATTTATTTGCTGTTTCTTCTATGTTTCAAGGAAATCGTTTGCCTTGCAGGACACCTCTCAAACAAACCACACTGGTCCGGGCTGAAGAATGTATTTTTAGTGGTCTTATTGTGTTTATTTTTCCCACAAAATTGCCAACAGTCTTCTTTAAAGTTATATTTTTAATAATTAACAAAGTGGATATTTGACAACCTTAATTGACTTTTCTGTGTTCATCATAATTTTTTTTTTTCTGAAAAAATATACTCTCTCCTAGCCGCTGAGGTATTTGGTAATTACAGAGTAAATTCCACTCAATGGTGGATATTCTTAAGGGAGTTTATTGAATTGCATAAATATTTTAGTCTATTTTAAAGTACTGTTTGTATCCTTCATTCAGAGTGCTTTCTTTTTCAATGTTTTTGGAAGACAAAACACATCAAATAGGCTTTCTCTATCTGCAATCATTTTACTGTTTTGCCAAATTTAGATGCCGTAACATCATAAGTCTTCTTAATTTTATTCCATTTTGGTATATAACATAAATTACACATTATAAAGGCAGAACACATGAAAAAATTTTGTCACGAGTTGAGATATTTCAAAACGCAATTATAGAATTTCAAAACTACCTTCTGTTCATCATGTGAGCTAACATCATTTAATTTATTCAGTTCCTTCCTTGCTTTTGTAAGAATAAATTATGTTTTCATATGCAAAGATTGTTTTTTAAGAATTTTAATCACTAAAAGCTTTAAAAGTCAGTTTGAAGCACCATTTCTTTTGAATATTTTTATAAAAGTTTTCTAACTCTCCCTGAACAAAATTTATACTTTAGAGTTTTCAAAACAAAAGTTTAATACTATGGTAGAACCTTCATAATGCTATTAAAAAAAAAAAAAAAAAGCTCTGCCCTGGCCAGGTGATTCAGTTGTTTGGAGGGTTGTTCCATATACCAAAATGGTGCAGATTGGATTCCAGGTCAGGCACACACCTATTGTGAGGTTAATCCCCAGTCAGTATGTACGGGAGGCAACCCATTGATGTTTCCCTCTCACATCAGTGTTTCTCTCTCTCTTTTATATTGATGTTTCTCTCTCTCTCCCCCCCTTCCTCTCTCTCTAAAATTAATAAAAACATATCTTCAGGTGAGGATTTTAAGAAAAGTAGTTCTTCAAAAGTTTAACTATTTTTAATATCTAATTGAAAATGGGCAGTAAAGTGAGAACATATATATTCCCATAATGTGGTTTTCTTTGTCCCTTTGGGGTTTTTTTCCCGTTTTTTTTTTCTTTTAACCTCAGCTTCATTTTTAAAAATGTTATAATTAACTTTAACTGTGTACTTTGTATATATGAAACTACAGTCACCTCTTGAACAATGTAGGGTTAGGGGCACTGACCAGTGCATAGTAGAAAACCCACATACACTTTTGACACCCCCATCATTCCTTGGTTTCTCTGGGGGATTGATTCTAGAACTCTGACAGATAAAATCTGAGGATGCTCAAGTCGCTTATATAAAATGGTGAAGAACAATGCATACACTTGGCCCTCTGCATTTGCAGAGTCCCAGTGCAGATTGAAAATACTGTTTTCTATACATGGTTGTTTGAATCAGGTGTAAAACTGGGTGAGATGAAGGGCCCATTTGTATTTATTTAAAAAATCCACATATAAATGGATTCAAATTTGTGTTGTTCAAAGGTCAACTTTACTTTTAAGTTTGACTCACACCACTTTCATGTGATTAGCTTGCACAACTACAACTTTGATTTTACTACAGTTTATTTAAAAGTGATTATGGATTATGTATACACTATAACCCACACGTGGCAAACAGAAGGCCCACCTTGCTTTATCCAGCCCAGCACCTTGTTTCTACCCAATGGCAACATCGAGCTCCTTGCCCCTAGTTAAGGAGTAGTTACATTTACACAGTCCTAAAATTACATTCAGCCCTTTGAAGACAACCTCAAGGTTGATGTGTCCCCTGGTGAAAATGAGTTGGACACCCTTGCAAATAAAACCTGTTTCAAGTACTACATTTTTGCTGCATGAGTATCCTAATTTGACTCAATAAATTTCACATGACATTACTATAGCAAACATGAACATTTTATCTTCAACATAGAATCTTTTAACTACTTTTACAATGGTATTCTTAATAATATCTGACATTTCACCTTCGATTAAATAAAATCTCAAAAGTTTTATTTTTCTTTTGATTCCATAAATTAAAAAAACTAAATTATTACCGTAAATAACTTACTTTTAGAAATCCAATGACATTGATATGAAATTGCATTAGGAATTTTGCACATAACAAGCTATTGCTTCATTTTTTTAAAAACTGTGTGCAGGTGAACAAAATTAGTAGCAGTCATTTGACCTAAGTGAAAAGTCATGCTTCATGGAATGATAAGCAAATGTATTTTCTTCCATTGCACATGTTAAAATTGTCAGACTCGAGCAGTTTTGTTTAATTAGTAACTTTTGAAATAGATGCTGATGCTTGTTCAGATTTGTGTGTTCTGTCATGTGATTAATGATATTAGTCTGGCCCTCGTGATGAAAAAGGTGCTACTTTGGACTACCATTCAACAAATACTTTTCTTACACATGCAACATGCATTAGCCACAGGAATGTTTGGCAATCTAACGGGAGTCAAATCCTTAAACCTTGTTATGAGGTCTTGTTCTTGTATTTTGAAAACCTTGGTAGTTGTGATCCCATAAAACAGAGGTATCAAACTCAATTTCACCGGGGGGCCACAATCAGCCTCCCGTTTGCCTTCAAAGGGCGCCGATGTAATTTTAGGACTGTGTAAATGTAACTACTCCTTAACAGTTAAGTGAGAGCTTGGTGCTGCTGCTGGGCAGAAACAAGGTGTTGGGCCAGATAAAACAAGGTGGAGGGCCAGATCGCGGGCCTTGTGTTTGCCACCTGTGCATAAGACAGGGCCAAGGCAACACAGCCGGAGCATATCTAAGTCAAACCTGCAGACTGTAATCAACACCAGCCAACCTGCATCTGTAGTAGAATCACCCAGCTGAGTCTTGCCTAGATCACCCAAACCATAATCAATACACACCCTTGAGCATGAATATAAATGCTTGTTGTTGGGGTCACTAAGTTTTGCAATGGTTTATACACAACACTGTGGTGACAACTGTTATTCCAGATGGGAAATGTTGACAAACACTGTATGAAAGTTATATGTTCACCCTCTCAACTATTTTGAAAAATGGAAATTAAGCACATCATTTTAATTTAAATATAAACATTTACTTTTAACATTTAAATATAAACATGGACCAGAGCTAAAAGAGCTTTGTTACAAAATTTAAAAAGCATCATCAAACAATAGGACAAATAGTTTTAGGTTTATGCCATAAACTAAGTGATGAAACCCCTATAGCATATATATTAAGGCAACTCTATATGATCTTTGCATAAGCTCAGCCTCTGTTTCTCAGCCCTATTTTCCTGGATGTTTAACCTGTAGTTCCTATATTCCCACTGCTCCCCTGACTGGGAGCCTGATGGCTTAGTGCACCTTGCAGAAGCATTGCACAACCAGGTGGCATTCCGAGTGCCTGGCAGAGTCATGGTGTCAAATACCACTGCTGACCAAAAGAAGTTAGTGTCAGAGTGCTTTTCATTTGTTTTATAAGCAAGAAATGCCATACTTTAAAGGGAGAGATTATTAACACTGCATGAAGAAAAGGTGAGGGACACCTGGGTATATATCTGAAAGAATGGAATCAGTTATCTCAAAGAGATATCTGTACCCCAATGTTCATTGCAGTATTAGTAACAATAGTCAAGATATGTAAACAATCTAACTGTCCATTGACAAAGAATAGATAAAGAAATGTGAGGTCCCTGGCTGGTAGCTGAGTTGGTTAGAGCATTGTCCCGATAGGCCAAGGTTGTGGGTTTGATCTCCAGTCAGGACACATACAGGAAGTAACCAATGTTGGGTAAATGCTGGATAAATAAGTGAAACAACAAATTGATGTTTCAATCTCTCTATCTCTCTCTTCCTCCCTTTCTCTCTAAAAATCAATAAATAAAATTTATTTTACAAATGTGATAACACACATACACACAGATAATGAAATATTGTTCAGCCATAAAAAGAAGGAAATCTTGCCTTTTGTGACATCATGGATGTACCTCAAGGGTTTTATGCTAAGTGAAATAAGTCAGACAGAGGAAGACAATACTGTATGATCTCACTCATGTGTGAAATCTTTTTATTTTTATTTAATAATTTTCATTGTATTTTTTCATTACTATTTAGTCCCCTTAAAAGCCTTAGTTCATAGAACAGAAAGTAGAGTGGTGGTTGCCAGGGCTTGGGTGTGGGGAAAATGGGAGGTGTTGCTCCAGGTTCCAGTTATAATGTGAGTAAGTTCTGGGAGCTGATACCCAGCATGGTGACTCTAGTTTACAATACCGTATTGGATACTTGAAAATTACTAACACAGTAGATCTTAACTGTTCACACCACAAAAAACAATAGGTAATGGATGATGTGTTCATTAACCTTATTGTGGTAATCATTTCACAATACACATGTGTGTCAAACCACCATTGTACACCTTAAACTTACACAATGCTGTATGTCAATTATAGCTTAGCAAAATGGGAGGTAAAAAAAAGCCTGAAGAAGAGAAAGATGGGCTATTGCTGATTGTCTTTCAGGTTTCATTACACGATACAACCTGTAGCAGAAACTGGAAAGACAAAGCAGAGATCTATAAAACCACTATGGATTATTTTAATGGCTCAGTTAATAGTACTAATTTGTAATAAACTGCCAATTTTAGATAGCAACAAAGCAAATGGGATGCCAGGACAAGTGTAAGCTAGGCTATTCCAGACAAACTAGACTGTATAGTGACCCGTTTACCAACCTCCTGGCTCTCTGGAAGCTTGTAGAAACTCATCCTCAGCCTTGGTTCTCTGGAGTGTCATGATGATACACTTTCGTGCACATGTGGTATTTGTTTGTTTGTTTTGTTTTATTGTTTTGTTTTTCTATCTGGAAACTCATAACTTTAATTTTTTATATTATTCCTGTGATAATTTTCTTCCCTCTGTTTTCTCTGATCCATCTTTCTAGAATTCATGTTAGTCATGAACCCAGGGACACATCTCTTGGACCTATCCTCAGATTTTTTTTATCGCCTATTGTTTTCATATTCTTGTTTTGTTTCTTTACTGTCTGAAAGATTTTCCCATATTGTTCTCAGAACTTTTATTTGAATGTTTTAGCTGAGTTAGCATATTTTAAATTTTTAATATTTATTTCTGTTCTATTCATTTCATTTTATTAAGCATTCTATCTTTCTTAGGACATTAATTGTGATATTTTGATGTTTTTTCTATTTTTTGCACCATTTCTACATCCAATGATATTCTTTTGCTTGTTGGGTTGTTTCCTCATGTTTTCTCTCAAAGTCTGGAGATAGTTTTTTGCCTTCCTGAGTCTGTTAGCACTAAATAGCTACCCACATATACCCTGTGTGATAGAGGCTTTTAACTTGTCAACTTTACAATAGCTTAATCTGTCTTTTCTTTGTTTCTTTCTACATTTCTCCCTCTTTTCCTCTTCCTTCACACCCTTATTTCCTCCCTTATTTTATTCTTTTTATTATACTAATACTTAAAAATATTCTCCCTATAAGATACAGTTGCCCATACTCCTTTGACCATACAAGTTTGAACCTAATGGATCCTATTTAGTTTCCATTAATTGATGGAACTTTAACAAAGTAAAAATTTTGTATGGCTTTAAAACATGTGTGTGTGCGTATGTGTGTATGTGTGTGTGTGTGTGTGTATATATTAAAAATTTGGTACAAATAAAAAATAAAGTTCTCCGCTAATAAAATATTTGGTTAATAAGTACTTTAATATAAATCACAAAATGATTGTTAATTTCCAAATATCTAGATAAAAACACAACACATTCAGCAGTATTTTTATACATAAAAGAATTATGTATTTTCTTGGTGATCTGAGAGGTACTTTAAGATCATGGAGGCCCATTGTAGTTTCATTCTGAATATGAGTATATTAGTATATTATAGATATGTCAATATAATAATAATAGTCAATAGGGTATTCTATTAAATTCTAATTAATAATAAAATTTCCCACAGTAAAATTATTAGACTCTCATGCATTCAGTGACTTCTATAACCTATATCAGGGTCAGCAAACATGTTCCATAAAAGGCTACATAGTCAATCATTTCAGCTTTGGGAGCATAACAGTTTGTTGAAACCACTCAACTCTGCATTTATGCTCCAAAGCAGCTATAGATAATATACAAGCAAGTGAGGGTAGCTGTATTCCAACAAAATTTTACTGACAAAGCAGGTGAAAGGCCAGATCTGGCCTAATCCCTGGTCTATATGCAGAAAATCCCCAACCCAAATTTCTATTGTGTTTTTAAACATTTCTCTTTAATCATATTGATAAAGCTAGCACCTTTACCCAAAAGATCTAAAATAAAATTCAAAATGTCTCTCTCAAGCAGATAGCTCTACCACCAAATCTATTTCTCTTATTAGGTCTTTTCCATTCTTTGTTCTCCAAAATGCATTCTTCTCCCTCACTCTCTAATTTTTCTAATCAGTTTTTAGTTGTCTTGTTTCTATTTTCATGATGTATTTCACATCTGTCTTTTTTTTTTTTAACTACATTTCCTCTGTCACTGTCTTTTATTAACTTGTCTTCAGGCTTTCATTAACTTGTCTGGACTCTCACTCTGATCTCACATGTGGTATCTGCTCCTATGGTATATTCTTCCTAGTTCTATAAATCCACAGCTGCTAGTTTAATCTTCCTATAGCATAAGGCTGATTAGACCACTTCTTAGATTGGGAATCATTATCTGCTCCTTACTGATCTCAAACAGTGCCCAAAGTGAAAAATCTTTCATGATTTGAACCCAGTCAAATTTACCAAATATCATTTCTCTCTTCACTGCCTTACAAGCTCAATTTCAGCTGAAATAGACAAATTGCTTTCTCTTTCATGCACATTCTGTGCTTTCCATTCTTCCCAGGCCATACATTTGCTTGTGTTAGTTATTTATTTGCCCAGAACTGTAGTGGCCAACGTGGTAGATATTAGCCATACAGTTATTGAATTAGCCACATTTCAAGTGCTTGATAACCAGATGTGGCCAGCGTCTACCATGTTACACAGGGAATACATAGAACATTTCCACTTGGCAGAAAGTTCTGTTCAACAGCACTAGCCTGATATGCCCTGCTCACATTGCCTCACATTTAGTCCTTTACTGCTTAGCTTCAGTAACACGTTCCCTATCGACCCACTCCTTTCTGCAATAGCATTTTATTTGTGCTATGGCACTTACCACTTCCCATCTTGAAATATGGTGACTTAAAAATGTTATGCTTGACTGTTTATTTCCATTTGTTTTATTCTTCTCTTTCCCTGTTAACAACTAATCTAATGCCATGGACATAGTAGGTGTTCAGAAAGGATTTGTCTCAGTAAAACATTCTTTAAAGCTTTGTAAATATGAGATTATTTTCATAACAAAGAGTGATAACTCTGCTTCATAAGTTTTCCAGTTAGAATTAGCATAAAATTTGGAACATGGAAACTATATTTGTAGAAATATTACATTTTAGAAAGTCTAATGGTAAATCAACATGATTTCCATAAACTGTGATTGGTTTTCATTGGCTTGGGGAGACAGCTTGGTGTCAAGGAAAGAAGATGGAGATCAGCGCCAGGCTGCCCACATTGGAGTCCTGTTTCCATCAATTACTGATTCTGCTTAGCCAAGTTAATTCAGTTTCTACAGTTCATAGACCTACCTGCACTGGTTGAAACTCTTTGATAGCAAATGGCAGAAATAGAAAGAGGTATTAATGGACTCATATAATTGAAAAAGTCCAATATCTTCAACATGCCTGGATCTTATAAACAATGCCGTCTTATAAATAATGTTATAGAGCTCCATTTTCAGGCAAGTTCTTTCTATGTCATAGTAAGGCAGCCTCCAGCAGCTTGAAGGTACACAGCCTCTACAACACAGGATCCAAGAAAAGAGCTTTCCCTTTTGCTCCAGAAAATGTCCCAGTGGGTACTGTCATTGGTATGTCTTTGGTCAAGAACATCCTTAACTGTTTTGTAGCTAGGAGATGGAGAGTCAGATAGTCCAGGTCTGGATCAAGTGACCAAACTGATGCCTTTATAAGGGGATCAGTCAGGCCCATGGATCAATATGAATGGCCCAAGGCTGCTATCGAGGAGGATAGTTCTCCCAAGAAGAGAATACTACATAAACAAAAACCTGTTATGTCTTTTAATTTAGGGTATCCAATAGTGATTAAAGTCTGCATTAAACCACACTAGATTCACCAGCACTTAACTCTAAAGTAACAGAAGAAATTAGTTTTCTCCAATATTTCTACCTCAGAGAGCATTCTACAGTCAAGCAAAGGGTCATGATTCTAATAAAATTAAGTAATTTACAGATGGCCCTTTATTATTAGTGTCCCCAGGAAGTTTCATATTAACTCAAAGTTGTCTAATAAATATCTTATAATTCAAATATTACAGTAGGTAGAACTCTGGTCTCTATTGCCTTTATTTTAACCAGAGAAGTATCTGATTTGTCAGTTTAACATTTAACAGATCAACATTTATCAATTTAACAGTTTAATGTTAAATTTGCCCATTTTCTGTTAATGCAAAGACTTTCCAGCTATAACATAAAGAAATAAGATAATTTTTTTCTTACAGAATCAGTCCAGAAGTAGGCAGTTCAGAGATTAGATTGGTGGTTCCATGATATCATTAGATGCCCAAGTTCTTTATGCCTTTTTTCCTACATCTTCACAGTATGACCCCATTTTCATGTATTCAAGGAGGCTGCCAGAACACCAGCCATCATGTCTATAATTCAGGCTGCAAAGAAAGGGAAATAGCAAAAAGGTACATGTCAGATTATTTAGACCTCTTTCTTGGACACCTAACATTGTCTTTTGGCTGGATCAGTGTCATCTAAACACCTTTAGGTAAAAGGAAAGCTGGGTAATTTAGTGTTTATTGTTTTAAACTGGGGATATTGCTGCTCCAAGTAAAAATCAGGGTTTTGTTAATAAAAAGAGGGGGAGAGTAGATATTGGATTAGTAACGATCAAGTTTTGTTCCATACGAATGAACATTATCTCTAAGGTTTTGCCTGAATAAATGGTTTTAATCCTTAAAAAAGGTCTAAAAACAATTGATCTAATAAAACTCCTAGAATCAAACAGCCACATGGGTTTAATTATAATGGAATGATGCTCAGAGGAGGCTGGGTGGTTCTGACAGTCACATCTCAGGTTCAAAAGCAGTAAACCCCATGCTACTCACTACAGACATTTTGAAAGCTAAGTAATACTGATGGACAATTTTCACTACATCCTGAAGGGGTCTTTGAAAACTAAGCCTGTGTTTGCATTTGGCATTTCCTTCTTATGGTGTCCTTGTACCCATTTGGACCAAGAGGATGGTTGATCCAAACCATCCTCTTGGTCCAAATGGGATATGCAGCCAAATAGCAAATGGGTGATGTGTGCAATTCCACGTCTTGGAACTGCCATTCCAGGCTGCTCTGGGGACTCCTTGACTGGCACATGCTCTGTCCCCCCGCCCCCCCATAACCATAAATTTATGTCAGCAAGGCAAATAGCTCATTAACGTGGTGGGGAATCAGTAAACATTTGAAAACACCCACATATTAAAATGGACCAAAACGCGTTTTCTGCGCAAGCCACCAAACCGGTTTGCCTATAATATTGGCTACTTGAAAGAGGAGAGGGAATCGTTTTTACAAGTACCTATTTAGCCTGAGAAATTATGCTTTGCTTTGATTTTAGGAGTCTCTCAAGTAAAAGATTCGCTGCCTGATCTCCTTTCTTCACTGCCTGTCGGAATTCTACATGTTCTTCCAGAGCCGACTTTAGTCTCATCTTCTTCAAGCAGTTTAGCGGATGGCAAGGTCCTCAGCAGTCTCTCCCTCTAAAATGTGGTTCCATTCATTGACAGCATGCATCATCTATTTGGCATTTAACACACATGGCTTCATTGTGTTAGTTATCTTTTTCTGCGTGCATTTCCCATGTGCCTAACTGATCCAGGGAACCATATAATTTCTTACCCAAATTGGGACATTTTTGAGAGTGAAAAGGGATGCTACTGATAATTACATCAGGATATCTGGCACAAACCTGAACTAAACAAAGTGTGATTTGTGACCATTCCGTTAAGGTCAGAGGTCATGAATAGTGCTTCTTTTTCTTGTCACCCAGAGGGCCTAGTGTGATCTACATGCAAACAAGTATTAAGCCTTTAAAAATAAATACTTTAGCAAGGCAGTAAACAAGTTTTCCTATGACAGCTGTGAAATTGGTGGAAGACAGGGCCAGTTTCCTACTTGGGAGATGTAATTGTTCATTGTAGGGAGTAACCATGAAGTGGAAGGCTTTAAAAATCAGATTAAGGCTGTTCCAGCAGAAACTAGCCTAGAATTGATATTCTTACCACCAAAGGCCGCACAGTTGAAACAGGCACTCCCATAAGAACAGAGGGGACTCACTGCAGAACAGAGAGGGGAAAATGTTTCTAAGGGGCATTTTTGCAGACCGAGTTCTTGGTTCAGAAGCATCATACTTCCTAGTCATCACACTAACTTCTGCATCAGTCTGAGCAGGAGGAAATAGAAACAGAATTAGATAGAATATAAACCCACAGCTGAGACACTAGGAATTCTCTGCTGTTTTGTGCCCTTTACTGATACAAAGTTTCAAATTGGCTGGTTGGCTCAGTGAAGACTAGAACAAAATAGATCTTCCCCCATGGAAAATTAGGCCTGAACCGCTGGTTCTCTACACCAGTGTAGATGTTGCGCATATCCCAACATTTCTGATAACTCTCATCATTGCTGTTGAAGATGACATAAACTGCTATCTTCCTCTGTAATTAACCCCAACTAAACACATTATTTCTAAGCTCCCAAAGCATTTGCTTTATGTCATTTTAAAATAATAGTTGAAACATTGTGCTTTATTTTACATACATAGGCATACTTTTCTCATATCCCTCTTTCTGTCATTCATCAGATATAATCTCCTGGGGGACAGTCTGAGTTTTACTTGATTTTGCATCTCCTCTAACTAGCTTGACCGTGTGACTTTTGAGAATGAAGAAATCATTGTCTTCAAGCAGACAGGACACTGGGGCAACTGGCATACATCAAAGACTATTAGGACAAAACAAGGTGCATGCCCTGCCTTGCTCCCAGTTGACACCTACACAGTGGCCTACACATTTTAGGTACTGTTCAAATATTGGTTGATGTGGACTTAAGCTACTCTCTGCTGAAAATATTTTGAGCTTTACTTAAAGCTCTAATTCTATTGCTTTTTCTTCAATGATGTCTTGTTCTTAGTGACCTCTTTTAAGATAAATTCCAAGTAAAGGCCAGAACTAAACTTCTAGCCTTAATAGGAAAGAAACTCATGACTACCAATAAGTGCAATACTGTTTCCCAGATTCCTAAGATGCAAAGAGTTAGCTCTGGATATCTGACACACATGAGGCTTCTTTTAGAGAACCCCAGACTTTGAATTCTCACTTGTGCACATTATACATTAAGAGAAAACTAAGCAGCATTGAAAATATGGTTCTAACAAAGATTTACACCAGCACATGCTGGATTTTATGATGTGAGGAAAAAAAAACAGTATTTGAGGCAGAAAACCTATGCTTGAATCCTACCTCTGTCACTGCCCTTCAAATAATGTCTCACCTAAAAATCAGGGACAATAATGATACTACTATCTGCAGAGCCTTTGGGATAATTAAATGCGGAAGTGTCATAAACCCTGATACTCTGTAACGATGCACATTCTCCTTTTCATTGCCTCTTGCAATTCTGTCTCCCTCGAGTAGCCTAAGGCTGGGTCACCAGAACACAAATGTACAGTTACAAGGTTTGAAGAAAAAAAAAATCAGCCAAACAATGGGTCGTTACATGATCCCTGACAACAGTTGGATGCTCTTTTTCTCCAAATTAAATGAAGTGTCTTGGCAGCCTGTGGATGCAGCTGAAAGTAGAGCAGGAGAATTATTTTCCTTAGGGAGGGTGTAATTTTAACAGAAGTTCAACTTACACATTTTCAGATCTGTACTTTCAATGTCTCTGTTAAGTGCAAAATGAATGTAATTAGTTATGAGATATCTTGCCCTTGGCTACAGTATGCATTAAGCTGCAGCACAATATCTTTCTCAACCTATTCATACTCTGGTGTATTATAGGACTTCCTGTGCTGTCGTTTCTTAAAGCAAATACTGTATATAGCTTGTTGTTGTTAGCTATAGCTACTGTATATAGCCTAACAGTTGTTCCTTCAGAAGGTTAGGAGTGGGTGCCATACATCTGTGGCCTTCAAATAGCCTAGCCAGACACATAAATTCCTTTATGAACAGGATCCACATCCTTTTCATGCATAGGGCCCAAATGTGTGAATTGCAACCTGGCACAATGAAGTAAATGTGTGTAGAATAAATAACAGAAGGGGCAGAGCTCTGAAATATTCCAGTGATGTAGTACACAGACAATGATCATTTTGAGCCCCAACCTACCTCAAACCTAGATTTTCTCTTCATTTATCCTCCAAAAGGAGTCGCTGTGATGTAGCCATGATCACCAACCAGATGGCTATGGCGCAGTTGTAAACGAACGTGCCTTTCCTGGGACCTCCTGACTTTGTGATCATTTTCCCAATGTATGTGGAGTTCTGAAGGATCACTAGAGAAGGGGTGGGCATGTGACCCAGAGCCTGCACCAGCAGGGAGCTGTTTCATAATCATTTGTGTCAGCAGGCATGTTCACACACTGGGTACACCAAAAAGTCGGGCTTCCTCTATGTGGTTTTCCTGAGTTTTTCTGCAGACTAAAAAAAGTGAAAGGCACAGTACACACAGTTTCTTCTCTTTCATGCAGCCTGTTGCAGCCAGGTGCAGGAAATGATACTATGTCTGTTTCTCAAACATGGTTAGACTTTCACAGCCCAGAGACAAGATCAGTGGCTCGATAATTACTTAGATGCAGGGTTATAATGCAAGAAGTCTGGGAGCTGCCTGAAGGTAGATGTGGGCTTCCTTACTTTCTAACACTTCTTCCCATTCCTCCAATGTCCATAGTTAACACAATAAGTGCTCAATAAATGTTGAATCTTTAACTAGTTTTACAAGATTTTTAAAAAATAACATCTTTAAAACTTGTAACTTCTTGGCCAGTTAAATAGTAGGTATAAAAAGAGAGAGTTTCAGTTAATTACACTTCTTTTTTGAGTAAAAACCATATGCAAAGTACCGTACCTAGGAGAGAGTGTCAAAAGTATGAGCCCAAGAAACCATAGCTATGTGGCTAACTGGAAACTCAAACAAAAGAACAGGTCAATTGACCAAATTCATACTAGTGCACCGCACTCATTACTGCTGGACTCTACACAACCATGTTTTGCCATGATTGTGAAGACTTGATATTGTAGGTCTAAAATGAACCTGTTAGATGTCATATATATGTGAAAACAACTGACTTCCAATAATTTACTTCTCAAATTATCTACACCTAAATAGATTCAGAAAAGCAATCCAATTTCAATTATTTCAATCCACTAATTTGGTAGGTAACTGAATTGTTTGTTTTTCAGTTTATGGTGGTGGTTTGTAGATATAGTCCATAAAAGGCCAACCATATCATCTCTGATAATCCAAATGATAATCATTTTGGATTATAGGTGTGTATGTGTATGGATATGGATGTACACATATACACATGAATAAATATGTATATAATTTATACATATACATGCACACATAAATCTGAAACTTACACCATTTTTTATCTCTCATTGTTAAACTATGCACAGATCTACTGGGGAAGCTTTTCACTCAGACTACAATAGGCAGCTGTCTTTGGAAAAGTGTTACTGCATCTCTGCCATGCAGACAAGAAAAGAAATATTTGAAAGTGTAATGACCCTGCAAATGCTCAGATATTCATCGCACATCACGATGATTACATCTGAGAATCTGCTCCTGCTTTATTCTATTTTTTCTTAAGAAATAATCTTATCTTGGCCCTGGCTGGTGTAGCTCAGTGGATTTTGTGCAGGCTGTGAACCAAAGGGTCACGGTTCAATTCCCAGTCAGGGTACATGCCTGGGTTGCAGGCCAGGTCCCCAGTGGGGGCACGTGCGAGGCAACCACACATTGATGTTTCTCTCCCTTTCTCCTTCCCTTCCCCTCTCTCTAAAAATAAAGAAATAAAATATTTTAAAAAAAAGAAATAGTCTTATCTTTAGGAATGTGTGGAGGCAAAATGACTAGTGTATAACAGATGGCATTAAAAACTGTTGTGAGTATAATGTAGATACGCAACAGTAAAAAGGCAAAATGTGAAGAGGAGTCAAATGAGAGCAGAAAAGCATAAGATTTGAGAATAAATTATGTGTAGGGCAAACTGGGAATCATTTTGAGAAGAAGAGGAGAGGTTGATTTAAATGGTCAAGTAATAAGAAGTCACTGTTTGGTGCAGGCTATCTAGTGTAATGTTGAAAAGCATAGATTCTACCCCCAGAAGTAAGTTTGAATTCTGAATCTCCCATTCACAAGTTGCATGACTTTGAACTGGAATTTAAACTCTCTAAATCTCTTCCCCCCTTCCACTTTGCAAATAGGGAGAGGTGTACATAAATAGTGAAAATGGTGCTTCATGATAATATATAACATTGACTGGGTTCTGCATCTGGCACTATAGTATAAACATATCACATGATTAAGTTTATTAACTCTCATCTTAACTCAATGAATCAAGTACTAATATCATTATTCCCACTTAACATATGAGGAAACTGGGGCCAGACTAGGCTAGGTGTCTTGCCCAAAGGGATGAAGCTGAAATTTCAACCTGGCAGGATGATTCTAAATCCTCTGGTTTAAGAATTATGCTATCACATTGCCATATAAAGTGTTTATCATAACTTGGTACAAAGTAAAGCTTTACTATAATAAAGAGTCAATGAAAAGAGATCCATTAAAAATTAACTGAGAAGAAAAACCAATTGCCTGCCACGAGGAAATGGACCTGGCCTTTTCTTCCAATATATCGTCGTGTGATACTATGGATGGAGATACAGGAAGATGCTGAAATAGATGATGGAGCCCAATTTGGAACCAAATGATGAGCTGACTTTCATTCCCAGTAAGCCTAAATTGTCCACCATGACCTCAGGCTTAATTCGCTGATACATCCTGTCCAATAAGTATACAGCCCAACTTCCTTCCATTTTATATGTTTCCTTCCCTTCCTATATTCTGTTCATGTCTCAAAGGTAGAGATTTGAGCCTAACAAAGTTAGTACAGGCTTGAGTGTGAACCTTTATCTTCACAGCTGATTCGGAGTTGCTTGATCTTATCATCAGGCTGTGAATGTGAACACCTAGTTAATACTGACCTTGAATCTAATTCAAAGAGCAGATTCTGTTAGAGCATCTGACATCCTGAAAATATTCAAGAGGAGGTGGAAGAGTGGAGGGGTGGGCAGAGGGTGCTCAACGCTTTGCTCAACCACTGTTCCTCCTGTGCTTAAGGCTTCTGCCCATCTCTGTCGCTCAGAAATATTCATATTATATAAATCAAAGAACGGACCACTCCTGCCTCCCTATCATCCTTCTTCCCTCCCTTGACACAAGCAAGCACAGATATGTGCACTCCACACAATAGCCCTTGTTGGTCAAAGGGCCCACGGGAAACCTGTTACACCAAATAACTGTCACATTCTCATGTGCTCAGTCACAGGGAAGAATTTGTTTCTCTCTTCTCTACCATTGAAGATGAGGTTGAGGTCACGGGACTGAAAGAATCCTCTCTTGTCTCCCAACAAGAGGGGTCTGTGCAGCTGCTGTGCCCACAGCAGACAGAAGGCATGCGGCAGCTGAGGCTCTTCAGAAGGCTCTTTCCACCCACGTCCTGGGTCTGGCTTTGATTTCTTGGAGTACAGATACACTTATTCCAGAGTCCCTCCCCAATTCAGCAGGGGGAAAAAAATGTCTAAAGCAACCTTTTTTTCCCCCTAAATTATCTGCTACCAATTCCATCTCTCCTTCCGTTCAGAGCAGCAAGCATGTGGCTGAATTTTGTTGAGTGCTAAATAATCACTGATCTTAATCACAAACAGCCTCAGCTGAGAGGAATGGTTTCACCAGGAAAGAGGAGCTCAGGAAGCAAGATGGGTAGGTCGTAAAAATGGAACCCACACCAATTTCACAATTAAAAAAAATATATCACGAACATCTATTCATCCTTCAAGTTTCAGCCCTCTGTGCAATGACCCCTGTCTTCTGTTCTAATTTGTTCTTTTTTTACAAACTTCGAACTTTATGCTTCAGCACCAGTGTTGATTTGACCTCCAATATACAGAGCTCTTTCATGCTTCTGAGCCTTTGTGGCATCTCCCCTCTGAATGAAATGCCTTCATATTATGTCTTTCTGGAAATATCTTATTTACTTTTAAAATCTGACACAGATGTCGCTTCATCTATCCCAATGATTCCGATTTAATCGATCTGAGCTGTGGCCTGCACACTGAGAGTTTTAAGCACTACTCAGATGATAAAAACATGTACCAGAGTTTGGGAGTCACTCTGTAGGCCAGTGATTTTCAAACTTGAGCAAGCATCAAAATCAGCTGGGTGAGAGGGGGGTTGTTACAGCGCAGATTGCATAGTGAGCCCAGTAATTCTGGGTCCTGAAAATCTGCATTTCAGTTGATACAGAGTGTGTCCTGGGACCATGTTTTGAGAACCAATGCTCTATTCCAACTGTCTAGCTGCACGGGTTTCTTACATTTAATTTATACTTGCATGACATAAATCGTATTTACATTGCAGTTATATACTGCATGACTATCAATGTACTTTCATGTGTGTTTCTGTTATTAGAAGCTAAGGACAACAGCTTTCTTATCTCACTACCTAGCACTATACCTGGTGTATAGTGTAGCTACTCAATAAATGGTTATTGAATGAATAAATATTCATTGACTAGGTACCATGGAGGAAGTCAGTCATGTGCCAGATTTAGGCTGATCTTTTTGGAGGACTGCTGCTAACAAATATTTCATGCAACTAAATTTAAATCTAGAAGGCAGTTTGCTTAACTTCTGTGAATTACATCTTGGATTTTGGTGATAGAATTGGGTTGGCAAAGTACTCCTCAACACACTGGGATAAAAAGCCTTATGTAAAAGCAGATTATGTTGCATTACATCAACAACACCTCTTTTAAAACTGACATTTAATGAGTATCTCTATCAATAAAGGCCTGTTAAGAGCTTTCCATAAAATGTTGCGAAAAATGAGAACATTTAAAATACAGGCAAACAATGAGCTCCATTCATACAGCTTCATTGCATTACTTCTCTAGAGTATCACGGATCTCAAACAGGCTCTCTCACCCTCCTCCGGTGAAGCTGGCACATGTTAGCAATATTGATTGTCTGATTACAAATATAAGGCTGTGGCAGTGAGGAACCCATTAGTCCCTGCGGCTTATATATAGATCTCAGACTTTATAATATACACTGGACTACAAAGCAATGGAACAAGATAGTAAAATGTTATTTTCAAGGAGATTAGACTCCGATGCAGAACAATGAGTTCATTGTTTCATATAACCTTATGAAGTAAATCCAAAGAGATGTTTAAAAAAAGGGTTTCCTAATAATCCTTGCAAATTTCTTAAATACCTACTCTCAGGAAGAATAATTTGCTCTCTTTTTATTGACCTGTAGAACAAAAAAAAAGTGTGTTGGCATAACCCTTTCTGAACTCAAAACCCAGTGCTGGTGATGTAGTGTTAATCATTCGTGTGCATGTGTTCATTTTTCTATGTGTGTTTGCCTATTTCATTCACATTTCAGCTCCTTCTATCTTGATGACCATGATTATCCTGGAAAGGCAGTGCTGTCCTTGATGGTGTATGAAGTAATGCCATTTGACATTTGAGTAGTATCCTAGTAACATTTTTCAGTGCATCAGTGAGGAAGCTAAGATGAGAAATTTGTCCTTCTGAGTTTCTCATCAATCTCTGTTATTGGAGCTCTATGTACCTGGTCACCTCTAAACACTACCTAGGATTCTAAGAATCTCAAAATACCTGTATATTGATTTTCTGAATTAAGTATATTATGATTAAATTCCATTTCACATTAACAGGTGGTTGGATTGAACGTAATTAAATCAGGAAAGAAGATTCTGTAGGATTGGCCTGCTTTTCTTTTAAAAAAATAAAATTTAAGGACAGATTTGTGTAAAATCTATGGGTAGTACATTTAGAGGTTCAGAATGACTATGTTTAGGATATGAAGCACATGGTGTGAGCAGGCAGAAACAGATACAGTGGCTGCTTTCTGTTGTTATTTATTCTGTCTTTTGTTGGTTCATTGGCTGGTTGGTTGGTTGGTTAGTTGGTTTTCAAATTGGCATAAGTGCTTTCATTTTTCCTGTCTCCACCTCATCGATCTTGGATGAGACGACTATGTACCATTGGCAGGTCTGCTCCCAGCCTTGCTCCCACGTCGGGAGCACAAATAGAGGCCTACATACTTTATGTCTAAACATTTAAACATTATAATGCAAGCTTGTGGACTGTTTAATAAAATATATTATATCTCTACCTTACCAAGTACATCTTCCTAATGATAAACATTTTTAAAATATGTAAAGGTATTTTTTTATACAACTGAAAGTCTATAAACTGTCAAGGATGAGTAAATTTAATTAATATCTTCATGTCTGGTTATTCATTTGATGAATTGCCGAAGTATGGGCAAGTAGTAAAGTAAAATGATACTTAATTAAAAAACTATTGCATATTTATTTCAAAAAATTATTTTTGCCTTTATCTCACCCAAATTACTAATTATATTATCATATTATTCTTATCAAGATATTCACAAAGCTTGGTTCTATTGGCAATGATGATCTAAGGTATTAAAAATGTAATTATGTCCAAAAAACACACAATTTGAATATATTTTAATAAAAAATATAAAATAAGGCAACCTAAAATGTAAACAATTCCTTTTAATGTGCTTTCAAAAGTTAATTTTCTTCTCAAACATTCAAATTATTTATTAAAATTAAATTTAAAAGTATAATTATCAAAAATATAAATCAAAATAATTAACTAAAGCTTTTGTTGGCAGAAGGCTTTATCTCTTTACCACATGGATCTGCCCGTAGGGCCATTCTCAACATGACTTTTCCCAGAAGGAATGGTCCTAGAGAGAGAACACTCAAGACAGAGACACAGTCTTTTATAACTCATCTCAGAAGTGGCATACCATCACTTCTACAGTGTTCTGTTGGTCACACAGACCAGCCCCAATACAATTTGGAAGAGGAGTACACAGGGTGTGAATCCCGTGAGCTGGGGATAATTAAAGGCCACTTTCAAGTCTAGGTCCCATACCTGCATACCTTATGAAGCGCTTAAGCAGTGCCTGGCCCATAGCAGCAGTTCAACCAACATCATGGTTATTATTTGGTATCCCAGGAGCACTGGAATACCAGTGTTCACATCTCATGGATAACACTTGAGCATCAGGGAGTCTCTGTGAAATCAGTTTTAGCTGAACGGGGGTAGGAAAACAGGAAAGAACGCCCCCTTCAATCAACTTGGAGGGGCTCAGGACTCAGACTGTCAGGAATGGAACAAAGCAGTGAGAACTCTGGCTGTGCATGACTGGGGAGAATCAGGCAAGTGGTTGAAGGAAGTCCAGGCATGATATGTTGGGGTATGGGATATTTGGGCACATTGGTTGACTGTCATGACACCACCTTCTCTTCATTCCCTTCTTCTCTGACTGAAATTTTTTTGAACTTTTTTCTTGTTTATTTTTCTTTCATCCTGAAATGACCTTCTTCCCACCTTCCAAGATTGATGATACTTCCTCTTCTCAGCCATGTTTTTTTTTCTCTGCTTTTACGATGATTCTTTGTACCTATGTCTTAACTCCTATTTTATTCTGTTTGACTTGATTGCTAGTGCTTCACTTCTATCTCTGGCACTACATTTTGCGCTTCCTGGGTGCAAGGGCTGTGTCTTATCTGTACTGATACTTCGGAAGTGTCTTTTGTGTAGTAGATGATCTGTAAATGTTGGCTGAACATGTGACTGAGAATTGAATTCCATGTCTTCTCACCCAAAATAGACAAAGCCTCATATTCTTTCTATTCACTGCCATTAATTTGTCTCTGGTAGGAAAAAAACAACTCCCCCTCCTCACGCACACACTTTATTCCATCAGAGATCATGACAAATCAGGGGGTATTCATGACATTAGCTATGATGATGGCAATCGATGTTAAAATTAAAAAGAGCACAGAGGGACAGATTATAGATAAGCAAAAAGCCTAGTTTAAAAAAGAATATCTCAGACAACTACGGGCAGTTCAGGAGCTGAACCAAGCATTTAATGCATTTTTGCTTACAGATTCCAGTTCTTGCACTTCTTCTATGTATGTACCTAAAAGGATGTGCCCCTGGTACTCCCCAAGCATAACTTCATCACAGTTCCTGGTCATTCTTCAATTAAAAATCCATCATAATCCCCAAATCACTTTTTTTCCTATAAAGGAGTTTTTACCTACAGTAAATGGATTTTTATTTCATCCTTGTAATATGATGCTCTTACTTTCTCCAAGGACCTTCTGAGTCTCAAGTACTTCTTTAAAAACATACTCAAATGCACATGTGGCTAATGAGCCACTCTTATTCCTTCACCCAAAATTCGTCGTGCCAAAATTGGAAGTGCTTAGTTTGGCAGAAAAAAGAGTGGCCTGATTCCAACTACTGACAGGTGAGCAGTATTTAAGAGAAGTATTGCTTCATGATTAGTGCTTGTCATCATTCCATAGCTGAGCTCAGCAGCAAAGCGTAAAATAATAGCCAATATCAACTGAGCATTCATTATGTGCCAGGTAGTTTGCTAAGACCTTTATATGTATTATCTCATGTGATTTCCCCCATTGTCTTAGAGCTAGGTAATACTCTGAAAGTCCTTTTAAAGATGGAGGCACTGAGGCTTCAGAGGAGTTAAGTAGTATGCCTGAGGTCACACAGTGTTGCAGTAATGGTAATGGAATTGAAACTTGACCTCTGCAACTCCAAAGTCTATTCCACTGTGCTTGCCTGTGTCTTACTGGCATTGGGCAGAGGGACTAGGTAAGTCCAGGACAGGGAAAACTGAATCAACTGTCAAATTGTACCCCAGGGGAAGCAACCACCGATACAGTATAACAAATTGAAAGGAACCAGTGACTTTGTGTTTGTTTGGGCTGGTGTCACTTCCAAGGAGTCATGGAAGTAGACCCCAGTAGAAGTCAAGGAGTCGTGGAAGGAAATTGGTAGCTACACGTTGCAACAGAGTGTAGAATTTGAGTGACACTATCAATGGACTCACTGGGCTGGAAGAATAGGACTCCAGCCTAAGGGAATTCAGGAACAGAAATAACATTATTGGGTGCCTACTACATGTCAGGGCCTTCCCACACCTCTGCTTATTTAATCATTGAAATGAACCTACTATGCAAGTATTAATCCTCCCATTTCCCAAATGAAAAATAGGTTATGTAATGTGATCCAGACTAAAGCTAGTAAGAGATGGAAGTGGGACGAAGAATCTAGTTTAGCTTGACTCCAGATTTGGGGTATTTCTATTAAATATATTACATTGTATCCTACAAACTCCCTTGGACACAACTAAAAGATGAAGTGGGAAAATAGAAGCACAAAGTACCATTCTCATACTTAGCCCCATAATAATATTGAATGATGCCTATAAAATGCCCTGCAGGTAATGAGGGAAAGGCCTTGACAGAGCATATAAGGGTATGGCAGGACTGGCAGCCAGGACTAATTAACTCTGGAGTCCACTTGTGGGTGGACCTCATAGCACTGTACTGGCAGTCTGGGTTAAGATTGACTCAAAAATGATGCTGGGTTTAAGTTCCCTGACAAGGACCCTGATGGAGCCCCTAGGGACAACATGCACTGAAGTCCCATGTTCATCATTGCTGCCACCTGGAACCCCCACTTACAGGCATTTCCCTAAAATCACTGCCTGTTAAAGCAGAACTGTGTATGTCCCTTGAGCCTGATGTCAGTTTTTCTCCTTAAAGCCATCCCCTTCTATCCAGTCCTATTCTCCTTCCCTCTCCATCTTCTGCCTCTACCCTCTTTTTTATTTGAGACTCAACAAGTCCAGCCCTGAAAACTTCTGCCCCAGTAATAACCTATTAATACCTACCCTAGTCCCAGCACTGGACACGAAATGTGGGGAGTAATAAAGATAGAAACTGTGGTATGCTAATAAATATTTAACAACCAGCTCACTGGAAAAATAAATTTATACCACTCTGATTCGTATGCTGATTTTCTATGCTATAAATACCCACTGTGGCCAACCGAAAGCTCCTGACTGGCCCTCACTGAAGGTGGGGCTGGGGAGATGTGCACAATGCTACACGGTCATAGATCCTGTTTCCACCACGACATTTGCCTTTCACAAGCTGGTACGAGCCTGTTCCAGCCCCACTGGGAGAAAGCTTACAAAGAAGCAGGGGAGATGATGGCTACATTAGAGAATAGCACAAAATAACATACAGTTAAGTTCTTTTGCGTATTGCAAGACCATAGACAATTTAGAAGTGAAGGAAATGCTAAGGCTGAAAGCAGTGGTTCTCAGTCTTGACTGCACATTTGAATAGGCTTGGGAGCTTTAAAAATTGCTCATGCCTGGGTGCTACCCCCTAAAGATTTGGATTTGGTCAAAATAAGGCCTAAACATAGTTTTTGTTTTGTTTTGTCATTTGCTTTGTTGTTGTTGTTGTTGTTGTTGTTGTTGTTTAACCTCACCAGCACACTGGAACTGGATAATTCTAAAATCTAGCCAAGATTTAAACACACTGGCTAAAAGGAAGATGAAGATTTTAACAAATTTGGATAACGGGCAGTGTGAGAAGGTATCCAAGCAAAAGGCATAAACAGGTGAGTGGTGGACTCTCTGGGAAGAGTGAGGAGACTGGCTCATAGATAAATAAAAGATTCTTTCTTGAGTACCTGGCCGCAGCTCCAAGGAATCTAGGTCTATAAAGAAAGGGGGTCCAAGGGTCCTGACAGAAGGCTCTTATTCTCAGTGAGGACTGATGTGATACTACCCAATTAGAA
Organism: Glossophaga mutica; assembly: GCA_039655065.1. Classification (NCBI taxonomy): domain Eukaryota; kingdom Metazoa; phylum Chordata; class Mammalia; order Chiroptera; family Phyllostomidae; genus Glossophaga; species Glossophaga mutica. The sequence continues at coordinate 87,026,886 of CM077304.1, forward strand.
GTCTTGAGAGTTGGGGACCTGGAATGCAGGACCACCCTGCCTCAGTCCATGGCAAGCCAGGTGGGAGTTCAGAGCCTCCACCTATGCTACTCCAGCAAATTTTATTTTGAAGAAAAAGTCTATCAAGTATATCTCCGCTTCTAGCAGGTCAGCACTCCTCAAATTTTCACAGCTATGTGAATCACCAGGTGATCTCAGTATACTTCAGGTTCTGATCTGAGGGTCAGCAGTGGGGACTGAGGACCTTCATTTTTAACTATCTTCCAGGTACCACTGGTGCTGCTGGTCCTCGCACCACACTTTGAGTAGCAAGGCCAGAGTTTATAAGGTGGCATATACCCTAGAATTGCTATACAGATACAATGTCTTATTTAACTTGATTTGGGTTCCCATACTGGGCCCAGAATTTAGGTCTATTATGTGGAATAGAACTACCCCTTGGTTTGAGCCCAGTCAACATTTTACATGAGTTCCTTCTCCTGTTTTCTGACTCCAGCTTGTTGATGACCCCTGCTAAGTTGTCTTGTGACTGGCCTATTAAATTCATTTTAGTCCTGCTGAAAAATCTTACCTGGATAACCAGACTTATGTCCAGAAGATCAACAACCATCATTTATTGAACTCCCAGTTATGTGTCACATACTTGATATATGAGATCTATCCAGAAGGTGTCCAGCTATGTAATATGAAAAATAGAGACATTTATGGAAGAAGTACAAGGTACAAGAAATATTATACATAGGACAATGACACCTCAGTCCCCTTCAAAGGAGGCATCTCACATAGTTCTCCCAATAGCTATCAGCTGCCCCATTGTATTTTCCTGAATCTCATCAACAGCCTGAAATCTGTTCCCTTTCAAAGGTACTTCTAGTTTTGGGAAGAGCCACAGGACACAGGGTACCAAATCTGGGATGTATGGGGGCTGAGTCACCCAGGTGATTTGTTATTTCACCAAAAAACTTTGCATGAGACATGATGCATGAGCAGGAACATTGTTGTGATGAATTGCCAATCACCAGTTGCCCATAGCTGTGCCTTCCTGCATCATCTGAATAGTTTCTGTGGAGGAATGTCCAAACTTAATGCAAAATTTGATGCAGATTCATTGCTCTACTCACTCAGTCATTTTTAATGCAATGGCCACACAGTACACATGCTTACTCAATGATGTCTACTCCCCCACTGACTGGTACAGTGAAGTTGTCATTGTTCATGCACGCACATTTCCAGTCCACTCTCCTTGGCTGCCAGCTTACATTGATGTCACACAAGCTGTTCTCATTATAATAACAGTGGTTGGATTTTTTTTTTCCAGACAGACTTCATATATCATCTCTTATCCTAGATTAATTAAAAATACAGATTATATTATTTGAATTTCTCAGCTGAGGAAGGTGAGACTCAATAAGTGATACAAAACCACTAAGTCAGTGGCAGGGCCAGGATACAATCCAGGTTTGTTTATGTTCCAACCTCCCATTCTCTCCACCCCAATTCACCTGGCTGCTGCCCACCCTGGCCCAGCACCACAAACAACAATTCTGCTGGCCCAGACTGCAAACCTTAGCCCAAGACTGGATTTGTGTTCTAGAGACCTTTAATCTAAATCATGCACTTCCTAGTCAGAAAGAGCAAAGCAGGGTGGTTTCACAAAAACATGATGAAAGGTGATGCATTTATGTACTGGGTTGAAAAAACTGAGGCAGTCCTTGCCAAACCACCCTCTCAATTAAATTCCACAAATATTTCCTGAGCACAAACCATGGACTAGGCAGTGCTAGGTATCTGGTAATAATAAAAAGAAAAGAATGAGAGAAAATAAATATAAATACAAGTCTAGTTGTGCAAGATGGATTATAAACATACTGAGAGTGTGAAAGAATAAGACAAATCAGGAAAGAGATTAATTTAACAGGGAGGACAGAGGGATGTTGTTCTAGGTATTTATTGATCTTAGGGGCTAAAATATGAGGGGTACATTATCACTGTCTTTCATCAACACTGAATAATAGAAAGTAATTATAGCAAATGTGGATTGAACACTTGCTATGTCCCAGGCACTATCAATGACTTTACCTGCATTACCTCATTCCATTCTCATCTTGACTATAGGAAGTAGGTAGTATTATTATCCCACCTCACAGTTGTGAATTCAGAGAACTGGGGATGTTAAAGTAACTTACTTAAATCTCATTGCTAGTAATCAACAGGACTAGAATTAAAATTCCAGCTTCAGTTTCCAAGTCTTTTTTTTATTATTATTTTAATTGTTGTTCTTGTACAGTTTTCTGTCTTTGACTCCCAACCCAGCCCACCACCCCAGGCCTCCCCATCTCCCTCCCATTTCCAACCCCCATAGTTTTTGTCCATGTGTCCTATATACTTGTTGCTCTAAACCCTTCTGCTTTTCCCCTGAAAACCCTTCCCTCCCCTCTGGTCACTATCAGCCTGTTCTCTATTTCAGTGTCTTTGATTATATTATGCTTGTTTCTTTGTTTTGTTGACTGGGTTCCTGTTAAAGGTGAGATCATATGGTATTTGTCCTTCATTGCCTGGTTTATTTCACTTAGCATAATGTTCTCCAGTTCCATACATGCTGTTGTTAAGGGTAGGAGCTCCTTCTTTCTTTCTGCTGCATAGAATTCCATTATGTAAATGTACCATAGTTTTTTCATCCATTCATTTACTGATGGGCACCTAGGTTACTTCCAACACTTGGCTATTGTAAAATGTGCTACTATGAACATTGGGGTACATAGGTTCTTTTGGATTGGTATTTCAGGGTTCTTAGGATATAATCCTAGCAGTGGAATTGCTGGGTCAAAAGGTAAATCCATTTTTAGTTTTCTTAGAAAATTCCATACTACTTTCCATAGTGGTTGTACCAGTCTGCAATCCCACCAACAGTGAACTAGGGTCCCCTTTTCTTCACAAGCTCTCCAACACTTGTTTGTTGCTTTGTTTATGATGACCATTCAGACTGATGTGAAGTGGTATCTCATTGTGGTTTTAATTTCCATCTCTCTGATAGCTAGAGATACTGAGTATCTTTTCATGTGTCTCTGGATCCCCTGTATGTCCTCCTTGGAGAAGTGTCTGTTCAAGTCCTTTGCCCATTTTTTAATTGGGCTACTTGTTTTCTTGCAGTGGAGTCATGTGAGTTCTTTATATATTTTGGAGATTAAACCCTTGTCTGAGGTATCATTGGAAAATATGTTTTCCCATACAGTTGGTTCTCTTTTTATTTTAATACTGTTTTCTTTAGCTGTGCAGAAGTTTTTAATTTTGATGAGATCCCATTTGTTTATTCTTTCCTTTATGTCTCTTGCTTTAGGGGACATATCAGTAAAAATGTTGCTGTGTGAAATATCTGAGATTTTCCTGCCTATGTTCTCCTCTAGGACTTTAATGGTGTCATGCCTTATATGTAAATCTTTTATCCACCTTGAATTCATTTTTGTGTATGGTGTAAGTTGGTGCTCAAGTTTCATTTTTGTGTACATACCTGTCTAGTTCTCCCAACACCACTTGTTGAAGAGGCTATTTTTACTCCATTTTATGTTGCTGCCCTCTTTCTCAAATATTAATTGACTGTAGAAACTTGGGTGTATTTCTGGGCTCTCTGTTCTATTCCACTGGTCCATGTGCCTGTTTTTATGCCAGTACCAGGCTGTTTTGATTGCAGTGGCCTTGTAATACAGTTTGGTATCAAGTATTGTGACCCCTCCTACTTTGTTCTTCTTTCTCAAAATTGCTGCAGCTATTCAGGGTCGTTTATGGTTCCATATAAATTTTTGAAGTGTTTGTTCTATGTCTGTGAAATATGCTATTGGTACATTAATAGGTATTGCATTGAATCTGAAAATTGCTTTGGGTAGTATGGACATTTTGATGATGTTAATTCTTCTGATCCATGAACACAGTATATGTTTCCATTTGTTTGTGCCTTCCTTGATTTCTTTCTTCAGTGTTGTGTAGTTTTCTGCATACAGGTCTTTCATCTCCTTGGTTAGGTTTACTCCTAGGTATTTTATTTTTATTTTTGCTATATCGAATGGGATTTTTTTCTTGATTTCTGCTTCTGCTGTTTCATTGTTGGTATACAAAAATGCCTTTGATTTCTGGATATTGACTTTGTATCCAGCTGTTTGGCCGAATTCATTTATTAGGTCGAGCAGCTTTTTCGCCGAGTTTATATGATTTTCTATGTACACTATCATGTCATCTGCAAACAATGATAGTTTGCTTCCTCCTTTCCAAGTTGGATGCCTTTTATTTACTTTTCTTGTCTAATCGCTGTGGCTAAGACTTCCAATACTATATTGAATAGAAGTAGTAAAAGTGGACAACCTTGTCTTGTTCTTGATCTTAGTGGAAAAGATTTTAGTTTTTGCTTATTGAGTATGATGTTGGCTGTAGGTCTCTCATATATGGCCTTTATTATGTTGAGGAATGCTCCCTCTATTCCCACTTCGCTGAGTGATTTTATCATAAATGGGTGCTGTACCATATCAAATACTTTTTACGAATTTATTGATATGATCATGTGATTTTTGTCTTTGCTTTTGTTTATGTGATGTATTTATTATATTTACTGATTTGTGAATGTTGAACCATCCTTGCATCCCTGGGATGAATCCCACTTGGTCATGGTGTATGATCTTTCTAATGTATTGTTGGATGCGCTTTGCCAATGTTTTGTTGAGGTTTTTAGCGTCTATAGTCATCAGCAATATTGGACTGAAGTTTTCTTTCTTTGTCGTGTCTTTATCTGGTTTTGGGATTAGGATGATGCTAGCTTCATAAAAAGAGTTTGGGAGTCTTCCATCATTTTGGATTTTTTGGAATAGTCTGTGAAGGCTAGGGTTTAGCTCTTCCTTAAATGCTTTGTAGAATTCTCCTGTGAAACCATCCAGTCCAGGGCTTTTGTGTGTCAGGAGTTTTTTGATTACTGCTTCAATTTCATCAGCTGTTATCGGTCTGCTCAGGCTTTCTGCTTCTTCTTCATTGAGTTTTGGAAGATTATATTTTTCTAGAAATTTGTCCACTTCACCTAGGTGTTCAAATTTCTTGGCATACAGTTCTTCATAGTAATTTCTTACAATCCTTTGTATTTCTGTGGTGTCAGTTGTAATCTCTCCTCTTTCATTTCTGATTGTGTTTATTTGGGTCCTTTCTCTTTTTTTCTTGATGAGTCTGCTTAAAAGCTTATCGATTTTGTTTATCTTTTCAAAGAACCAGCTCCTGGATTCATTGATCCTTAGAATTGTGCTTTTAGTCTCTATGTCATTTAATTCTGCTCTGATCTTGGTTATTTCCTTCCTTCTACTTGCTCTGGGCTGTCTTTGTTGTTGATTATTGAGTTCTTGTAAGCGTAGGGTTAGGTTGTTTGTTTGAAATGTTTCTATCTTTTTTAGGTAGGCCTGTTTTGCTATCAACTTCCCTCTGAGGACTGCCTTCACTGTGTCCCATAAGTTTTGGGTTGTTGTGAGTTCCTTATCATTTGTTTCCAGAAACTTTTTGATCTCCTCCCTAATTTCATTCTTGACCCATTCATTGTTTAATAGCATGCTATTCAATCTCCATGATTTTGAGGGTTTGGGTTTTTCCCTTGGGGTTGGTTTCTAGTTTCAGTCCCTTGTGGGTGGAGAAAACAGTTGGTATGATTCAATTTTCTTGAATTCATTGAGGCTTGTTTCGTGTCCTATCATGTGGTCTATCTTTTGAAAATGTTCCATGTGCATTTGAAAAGAATGTGCATTTAATTTCTTTGGGATGAAGGGCTGTATATATATCAGTTAAGTCCATTTCATCTAGAGTGTTGTTCAATGCCACAGTATCTTTGTTGATATTTTGTTTCAAAGATTTGTCCATTTTTGACAGTGGGTGTTAAAATCCCCTACTATAATTGTGTTGCTGTCAATATCTTTCTTGAAGTCCTCTAAGATTTTCTTGATGTATTTAGGTGCTCCTATGTTGAGTGCATATATATTGACAATGTTTATGTCTTCTTGGTGGATTCTTCCCTTCAGTATTATGAAGTGACCTTCTGGGTCTCTCTTTATGGCTCTTCTTTTGAAGTCTATTTTGTCTGATATGAATATTGCTACCCTGGCTTTTTTTTCCCTTACCATTTGCTTGGAAAATTTGTTTCCAGCCCTTCACTTTGAGTCTGTGTAGGTCTTTTGTCCTGAGGTGGGTCTCTTGTAGGCAGCATATGTGTGGGTCATGATTTCTTATCCATTCAGCTACTCTATGTCTTTTAATTGGAGCATTTAATCCACTTACATTTAAGGTTATTATTGATAGGTACTGATTCATTGCCATTTTTGTACCTGTGTTCCTCTCTCTCTTTTCCTTCCTTTCCTTAAAGCAATCTCTTTAGCATCTCTTGCAGAACTGGTTTGGTAGAGGTGTATTATTTTTAGACTTCTTTTGTCTGGGAAGCTCCTTATTTGGCCTTCTATCTTGATGGAAAGCCTTGCTGGGTAAAGTAGTCTTGGTTGCGGGCCTTTGGTTCTCATTACTTGGAATATTTCTTGCCATTCTCTTCTGGCTTGGAGCGTTTCCACCAAGAAGTCAGCTGCTAACCTTATCGGGGCTCCCTTGTATGGTACTTCCTTTTTTCCCTTGCTACTTTTAAGATTCTGTCTTTGTCTTGGAATTTTGCCATTTTAATGATGATATGTCTTGAAGTGGGCCTCTTTGGCTTCCTCTTGATTTGGGCTCTCTGTGTTTCCTGGATTTGTGTAACTTTTTGTCTTATCAAATTAGGGACGTTTTCCACCATTACTTTTTCAAAGAGGTTATCTATCCCTTGCTCTTCATCTTCTCCTTCTGGTATCCCTATTATACGGATATTATTGTTTCATATTGTTTTGCATTTCTCTTAATCCCTCTTCATTCTTTCTGAGACTCTTTTCCTTTTGTTGCTCTTTCTGGGTATTTTTTCTTACCTTGTCCTCCAACTTGCTGATTCGATCTTCTGCTTCATGGATTCTGCTTTTGATCCTTTCTACTGTGTTCTTCAGTTCAGAAATTGTATTCTTCATTTCCTCTTGGCCCTTGTTGATAGTTTCTATTTCCTTTTTCATGTTGATACAGTTTGCAGTGTGTTCATCGTAGCTTCCCTGTAGTTTCTGGTAGCTCACTGAGAGCTCATGGAGCTTCCTGACAACCATTGCTTTGAACTCAGTATCTGATAGTTGAGTTGCCTCCGTTTCATTTAGCATTCTTTCTGGGGCTTTCTCCTTTTCTTTCATTTGGGGATTGTTTCTTTGTCTTCCCATCGTTTGTGGGACTCTTCTTGTTAGCCTCAGCTTCTTAAATTGATCTGTTCTGGCTCCCTGGTGTGAACTTCTGTGGTAGAACACCTGTGAGATTCAGTGGTTCAGTCTCCTTCCTGTATCCTGGTGTTCACAGCTTCCAGTGTCTCAGCTGTTGGGATGCTCCCTTTTTGGGTACAACTCTGGTTTTTTCACAGTTCCAGGTTGTTGTTGTTGTGTTGTTGTTGTTGTTGTTGTTGTTTTGTCTCACTCATGGGTATTTGAAAAGAAAAAAGAAAAAACATGAAAAAAGAAAAAAGAAGAAGGAATAAGAGATAAAATTGGAAAGAAGGGAAGAAGGAATAAAATAAGAAAGAAGTAAAGAGAAGCAAAAGGACTTGAGGGATAAAAAATATAAAAATAAGAAAAAATATAATTAAAAAAAAAAAACAAAAAACCTCTTGCTGGTTTCAAACTTGCCAAGCCAGTTTTTCTGGTCTTGCTGGCTGCAAAGGGCCAAGGAATGATGGTATTGCTTTTTTCCCTGTTCTGCACTCAGTCAGTTTTGGGCTACTCTCCCCAGGGTTAGCCCGGCACCTCTCTGTGCAGGGCCTTGGGGCATGGGCTCTGGGCCTGCTGCAGAGCTCATGCTTTCCCCGAGTTTTTGGGTGTGAGCTTGAGTTTCCACAGATGGAGCACTCCCCAGGGTTTATGGGTGTGAGCTCCAGTTCTCCTACGTAGCACACACACTGCCCGAGTTTACGAGTGTGGGTTCCGTGTTTTCTGCCATGCCTGTGCTCACGCTAAGTTCACGGGCATGAGTTCTGGTGTCCCATGGATGATGTACAATCCCTAAGTTCACATGTGTGGGTTCTGGTTCTCCCATGGATCACTCCCACTCCCAGGGTTCCCAGCCTGGGCTACGGGTCTTCCCCAAAGCCACCCCCTCTGGTTGCGGGTGCCTCTGGTCTCAGGGCCTCCGGTGTGTACTCCACCCAGGGCTACTCATGGGTGGTCACAGCCCCAGTATGTTTGCCACTCTGACCTTAACTTCTCTCTCTGGGACTTTAAGCAACCAGGTCTCTCCCATTGTTGCTCAACCCTTGTTTGGCCAGGGAGAGAGTAGTTGACCTGGTTCCCTCCCTAGAGCCCAGTGGAAGACCCACCAAGTGCCAGGCCCAGGGCTTCAGCCACCCTGGTCTCCGTGCTGATTCCTGGGCTCTTATTGTCCTGAAGAACTCTCCTTACTGTCTGTATATTTCCAATGTCTGCTATAGTTTCTGATCTATTTTCATATATGCTGTGGTGGTGGTGGCTGTTTGTTCTGTTCCTCTGCAGATTGGCTAGGTTTTTCTCCCATGTGTAGGGGGAAGTGGAATCTGCCCCCTCCTAAAGTGCTGCCATCTTCCAGGATCCAGTTTCCAAGTCTTTACCGTAAGGTTTTGTTGTGGATTCAGTGAGGTAATATAGATAAAGTGCCCAAAACATGCTATACACTTAATATGCCATAGCTCTCCCCATCATTCGTGAACCTCATCCATGGAAGATGCTATAACATGTGGTTCTTGAAGGGCTAGCTCCATTTTATAGATCAGAACATGCAGACTCAAAGATGTCAAGTGGCTTGCTCAAGGTCATAGCTAGAGAAAGGATAGTTTTATGCCTCCAAATCCTGTGCTAAGTGCAATACTTTTCTATGTAATTGGGTTTGGAGTTGTATTTCTATGCAGGTCAGACACCAAATGAGGAAAAATATTAATAGAGGTCTTTTCTTTGAAATCAGGGTTTGATCTTAACAAAAATTGCCCTACTGTCTTCAAATGGAATACTTTTACAAAATGCTTTTTACTCAGCAGCCTGTGTTCAGACCTCACACTCTTATGAAATAATTTTTATGCCTTACTGCTATTGATATGTGTTTGAGTTTAGACATTCAGTAAGTAGGTGATGTTGCTGAAGTTATTATCAGTCACTATATCTTTCAAAACTGGATCAAAGCATTGTATCACAGTCATGTGGCTTTTCTAAAGTGCCCTGTGTCTTATCTTCATCTGACAGTAGCAGAGTATGCCAGACAGGAGGGCACTGGCAGAACACTTCTGAAGCCCTTCACCTACACTGAAGATACAATTGAAAAAAATTGCTCCAAGTAGGCAAAGAATCATTACTACATCAACTAGTGTAACCAAGTTGAATTTGGTGATCTTTATGGTCTATTTTAGCTAAAAATACCCTATTATTTTACTCTACTCCTTCTCTACCCAACATCAGTTTTTATCATTGACCTCTTAAAATTTTAGTCAGATCTAGGACATCCTATGACATCAGTCAGAACATTCCCATTGAAAAAATAATATCGAGGTGAACCAAGACCTAGTCTTTCCAAAATATGTAGTACCAAGTACCCCACTCTTTTTACAAGATGATGATACTGCTACCCCAGCAACAGAGTTTTTGTTTGTGTGTAGATAAGCTTAAAATCCAAGATTTACTGGCACCATTTTTTAAAGGCATAAGCCAACAATGTCATTTATTTGTCCACTCATCTGTTCCTCCATTAGACTATCTATTGATTTATTTACTCTTCAAAAGTTTATTAGCCATCTTCTATGTTCTAGGCACAATGCTAGACAGGGCTGAAGTAGAGACTTAGCTTTGCTCTCATAGATTTTATAATAGGCAATTAGGACAAAAGTAACAAATAATTTAAAAAATAGTTATGAGAATACGTGCTACACAAAGAAGGATTCTAGGAGTGAGCAGACAGGATAAGAGAGGCAGTTTAGCCAAGTATTTGGGAGAACATGGACCCTGGAATCCACTAAGGAGCCTCACGTCTTGTTATTTCTCATGCCAGCCCTGCAACAGAAGGCCAATTGCTTAATTACTCTGTACATCAGTTTCCCAGGTATAACATGGCTTTATAGCAGTACCTTCCTCAGAGAGTTGTGGGGATTGAGATAGCACATGTAAGGCATTTAGAACAGCTTCTGGAACCAGTAAGTACTCCACCTGGGGTGAGGGAGACACACCTGCCTTGTGCTATCTGGGGGATTTCTCTAAGGAAGGGCAAGCTGAGACATAAAGGATAAATAAGAGAGGGTGAAAAAGGTTAGGAGATAGGGCAGAGAGGGAATGGAGGGAGGAGATGGCCAAGGGAAAAGCAATGAAACGTGAAGATCCTGAAACAGAAGGAGCATGGATGGGCACAGTACTCTGGAAGAAATTAAAAAATAAAATAGAGAGGGGCAGTGGCAGAGGAACACAGAAAGCCAGCTGGGAGTGGCTGAGATGAGGCTGGGAAAGTCAGAGAATCAGATCTTGGAGCTTTGTAGGCCTTTTAGTTAAGGATTTTGTAATCTATCCTAAGATCCTCCAGTCATTTGACCAATCAATCATCTGTTCCACTGAAAATCCCTAAACAAGAACCTAAATATTCCATTTCTTATTTTTAAAGGAACCTATGATAATTGCTAAGGAGCCATCAGGGAAACCAGCAGTGAAATATCTTGGGCTCCTCTGTAAATGAGGTCCTTGCATACCTATTTCTATCTGTATTTGTATTCTCTGCCTCGGGAGGCCATCATTTCTGTCCTTGAATATCAAAGTATGTTCATAGAAGTGTATTTTGTTGTCAATGATTGTGTCTAGATACTTATATAATGGCTTTTAGAGACACATGATCAATTTTTATAACATCTCAAGAAGAGTTTTGAAGAAACTAATATTTAATCCTTGTTTAATTCTATTTTCTTTAAGTTTTTCACCTAAGGTATAAAAATATTCTGTCTTCTTGATTTACCTTATATTTTTCAAGTTTTTCTTCTTCTTCTTTTTTTTTTAAATATTTATTTATTTATTTTTAGAGGGGAAGGGTAGGAGAGAGGGAGAAGGAGAGAAATATCAATGTATGGTTGCCTCTTATGTGTCCCATGCTGGGAACTGGCCTGCAACCCAGGCATGTGCCCTGACTGGGAATCGAACCATGATCCTTTGATTCACAGGCCCGCGCTCAATCCACTGAGCTACACCAGCCAGGGCAAGTTTTTCTTCTTTTATATTAGCTTTAAAGTGTTTAGTAATGTTTAATAACTCACAAAAGACATTATTGTTTTTCAACAATGACTTTAAAATATCAGAGAAAAACTGATAAAATAGACTGGGTTTGAATTCTGTTTGTGCTGTGTCATCCTGAGCAAGCTATTTAATGTCTCTGAAACTCAGATTAGCAAATTATAAAAATAATATTTATATTACATTGTTGTGAGGAATATATAAGATAAGCTTTATAAATATACCTAAGTCTGGTATATAATAAGAAGGAATGGAGGGAGTGAAAAGCAGAGAGAGAGAGAAAAAGAGAGTGAGAGAGAGAAAGAAGAAGGAGGAGGAGGAAAGGTGAAAAGAGAAGAAAAATGACAAAAGATGTAGATGGCACCATCAGGGAAGTGTTTTGTTCAAGAATCGTTCATAGGTTTCTCTTAATGACCTCTTCTGAAAATACGGTGATTTATATATACTTAAAAAAATTATTTGGTGTTATAACCTTCCTCAAATGTACTTTGATATACTTATGGAACAGATATTATCACTCTATCAACGCTTATTCTTATGAAGGGCTGAAAATCTTCTTTAACTTTCTGTTGATTGAAAAATAGTAACTTTAAATAGTCACTTTTTGGGAATCACCTAAAACTTTTCTGATACATTTTGTGACACTGGCAGCCAAGGTTTTTCTTTACATTTGTTTTCTTTTAGAAGTATAATCAGACTGTGATTCTGGGTACTTTGTACATGATTCAAAGAAAGTGATCATGGAAGAGGGAAAACTGAACCAGTTTCAATGTCATTCATTAGTTCATCCATTCATTCGACCACTCTCCAAAGATTTATCGGGCATCAGCCCCAGCAACACCTGAAAATTTACTTTAAATGGTCCCCTTTGCTCCTGACCAGAGGCTATAAGGCTGATTAAATTAAAAGATTATGTTACTCACCCTGGTAATCTAATAAACTATTCTGAGGTGAAGGATTAAATGCTGTATTTTATTTTACTTTTTTAATTTTATTTTTTATTATTTATGCTGTTATAGTTGTTCCCACTTTTCCTCCCTTTACCCACCTCCATCCAACCCTCCCCTCTCCCCTCCCCAAGCCAATTCCCATATTGTTGTCAGTGGCCATGGGATGTGCATAAATATTCTTTGGTTAATCCTTTCACCCTCTTTCCTCCTGCCCCCACCCCTTTTTGGCAGCCATCAGTCTGTTTTATATATCTAAGCTTCTGTTACTCTTGTATTTGTTTATTGTGTTCATTAGATTCCACATATAAGTGAGATTATGTGGTATTTATTTTTACGGTTTAATTCACATACATAGCATAATTTTCTCCAGGTCCATCCATGCTGTTGTAAAATCTAAGAGTCTCTTCTTTTTCACTTCTGCCTAGTGTTCCATTGTGTAACTGTACCACAGCCTTTTTGTCCACTCATCTACTGATGGGCACGTAGGCTGTTTCCAAATCTTAGTTATTGTAAATAACATTACTATAAAACATAGGGTTGCATATATGTTTTTCTATTGGTGTTTCTGGATCTTTAGGGTATATTGCCAAAAATGAAATCACTGAGTCAAAATGGAGTTCTACTTTTAATTTCTTAAGAATACTCCTTATTGTTTTCCACAGTGGCTACACCAGACTGCATTTCCACCAGCATTGACTAGGGTTCCCTTTTCTCCACATCCTCACCAACACTTGTTTGTTAATTTATTGATGGTAGCCAACCTGACATATATAAGGTGGTATCTCATTGAAGTTTTAATTTGCATTTCTCTGATGATTAGTGATGTTGAGCATATTTGAACACAGATGCTAGAATTCTCAACAAAATATTAGCAAACTGGATCCAGCAATATATCAAAAATATTGTACACCATGATCAAGTGGGATTTATCCCAGGATGCAAAGTTGGTACAATATTCACAAATCAATAAATGTGATTCATCACAAACAAAATGAGACAAAAATGACAGGATCATATCAATAGATGCAGAAAAAGCATTTGATAAAATCCAGCATACATTAATAATAAAAACTCTTACTTAAGTGGGAATAGAGGAATCAAAACTCAACATAATAAAGGCCATATATGAAAAACCTACAGCTAACATCTTTCTCAATGGGCAAAAACTAAAAGTATTCACCTTAAGATCAGGAACAAGACAAGGATGTCCACTTTCACCACTCTTATTCAATATAGTTCTGGAAGTCCTAGCCACAGTGATCAGAAAAGAAGAAATAAAAAGCATTCAAACTCGGAAAGGAGGAAGTGAAGCTGTCATTAGTCACAGATGACATGATATTGTACATAGAATAACTTTAAAGATTCCACCAAAAAACTACTACACCTAATAAGTGAATTTGGCAAAGTAGGAGGATACAATACCTAGAAATTAATGGTATTTTTATACACCAATAATAAGCTATTAAAAAGAGAAACTAAGGAAGCAATTCTATTTACTATTACAACAAAATAATAAGGTACCTAGGAATAAATTGAACCAAGGAGTTAAAAGACCTATACTCAAAAACTATAGACCACTGAAGAAATTGAGGAAGATACAAGTAAGTGGAAGCATATACTGTGTTTGTGGATTGGAATAATTAACATCATTAAAATGGACATTCTGCTGAAAGCAATCTACACATTCAATGCGGTTTCTATTAAAATACTAATAGTATATATACTTCACAACACTAGAACAAATATTCCAAACACTTGTATGGAACCACGAATAACCTCAGCAATTTTGAGAAAGAAGAACGAAGTAGGAGGGATCACAATTCCTGACATCAAACTATATTATAAGGCCACTGTAATAAAAACAATCTGTTACTGGCACAAAAACAGACATACAGATTAATGGATTAGAACAGAGAGCCCAGGAATAAACCCATGCCTGTATGAGCAATTGATATTTGACAATTGTGGCAAGAGGATACAATGGAGCGTAAAGAGTCTCTTCAATAAATGATGTTGGTAAAACCGGACTGGTATATGCAGAAAAATGAAACTAGCCCATCAAATTGCACCACACACAAAATTAAACAGAAAATAAATAAAAAGACTTAAGATGTGAAACCATAAAATCTTAGAAGAAAATATAGGTAGTAAAATCTTATATATTCAACATAGAAATATTTTTGCTGATATATCTCTTAAGGCACTGGAAACAAAGAAGAAAATATACAAATGGGACTAATCAAATTAAAATTTTCTATGCAGCTGAAGAAACCATCAGCAAGACAAATAGGGAAACCACTCACTCTTTGGGAGAACATTTTTACCCATGATACATCTGACAAGGGTTTAATCTCCAAAATATACAAAGAACTAATACAACTCAATGCCAGGAAAACAAACAACCAAATTAAGAAATGGGTGAAAGACATGAAAGGACACTTCTCCAAAAAAGGACATACAGAGGGCCTGTAGACATATGAATAAATGTCATATTTCAAAGGAATGGACATTCAAGGATAATGAGTTAAGTTGACTAATGATGTTCTTTTGAAATGATGGCATGGACTTCTAGGTTTCTGAGTTTGCTGTTTTAAATTCATGAATGACATTGGTTGAACTCAAGAAAATTCATTTAAGGTAAATAAACCCTCTGTAGCTACAGATGTAAGAATGCTGATATAAGGTGTTTAACTAACAATAACAAGAGACAAGCACTCACTTCCACAGTGCCTTGAGTTGTGGGCAGGGTCTCAGGCATTGTGGCATTTCAACAGTGATTCTTTCCCAACTCAGAGCATATGGCCTCCACTCAGTGTGGAGGGTTTCAGAATACCCTACAATTCTCCCGTTTGCTTCACTGCTGGGACAGTACAAGGTGAACAAAAGTGTGTTATAAGAGATTCCATAAAACGTCCTACATTGCTTTTAATGATCTGGGCAATGATGAACGAATGTGTTTGAGTATGTCCTTTTGCTCTGTGAATCCCTACTTTACAAGGCCCTGAGGGAGCAGGATTTAACAGGGTTCAAGACAGTGAAAAATCTTTCCTGGTCTTTCTATTTGGATGGAACGCTGAAATAGCACCTACAGCACACATTTAGGAGTAAAAATACAAATAAAGCTCAGGCCCTTTTGTTAAGCAGACTATTGGGGAAAACACAACACACAGCATATGATTAAGTGCAGTAAAGAATGTATTGTGTGTAGGAGGTGACAGGTGCCAAGTGACCCAAAGGAAACGTACCATTGATTATACCTGAAAAAGGAGTAGGGGGTCAGAGAAAGCTTTAAAAGGAAACAAAATCTCTACAATAACTGTCCATCAAATAAATGGGGTATGTAAAATCTTCTGTCCTGCCACTCCAGTTTGGGGGAGAGTGAACAGTTGCAGGTGAAGTAAGAATGCCCAGTGTATTTTTATAAATCTTAACACAAGTAAAGGCAGGTGGCCTCCTATATATCCCACTGAGGACATTGTTCCCACATTGCATTTATCTATGAACTCAATACCCCTCTGGAGATGAGTATAGTCTCAGAGCTGTCCATAGAGTAAAGAGAATAGGAAGTCAGTCTCCTGATTTGAGAGACCCTGCCAAAGATCTTTTAGCTGCTAAGTTACTGTTTATTGATGCCACTTGCCAATGTTTTTGAAATATTCTTCCTTTCCCTTCAAAATTCATTATTATTACCTTGCAGCCCTGTAATAGTTGGTTCATACCATAATAAACCTAATTTTTCTAAAGTTATCAATATTTGAGATAACACTTGGCTGAAAGAGTAGTGAAGGAGTTGTAGTTAGAGACAGAATAAACAGAACCCATGAGCATCACTGTTCTAATTGAGTACAGTTGAGATGTGTATGATGTGGCCCCTCCCCAGAGAAAAGCCTACCCACCTCTCACATATAGGAGACTAAGTACTGCAGCCAGGGTGGAAAGAACAAGACTAGAGTTGTGAACACCATTTTTAGATTCCAAATGGTGTTAGCACATAGGCAAGTGCATTTTATTTTTAAGTTCACTTGGAGGGAATTTAGAAGGCACCACTCAAAACTACAGGAGGAGCCAACAGGATTTAAAAAATGGTCTATAAATTGAATCTTGAAAGAAAGACTCAGGACAAATATGAATGCTCAAAACTCTTTATAAGAACATCAGAATTTGTAAAACATCCTGAATTAAACCATGGGTGCCAATGAAAGTATGGTCGTCTGTATCACCCTCATCTATTTTTATCTAACCTCAGCAGTTTGAAGTGTGGGAATATTTGTGCTCTCTATTTAAAATCTTTGCAAGGATTATGTTGTCTGTCTTAGGAGCTTTTTTAGTGGTTTTGTTGCAAAGAAATGTGTCTGTGCATGTATGTGACATTAACACTAAAACAGAGTGCTAACAAATGCCCTCTGCGATATCGGAATCAATGTACCAAGACAGAATTGCTTGGTTCTATCATTTTTAGACTATATGCTTCATAGTCTTTTCTTTATTCTTAAGCTCTAGCTTCAAAGTCAGCCAAGGAAATTGATGAAAAATTATTTCCTAAATCACAAGACAACTTTAAAAATGTCTTTTCTATACACAGCCCCATTCGTTATTCACCATGCAATATTCAATTCTGTCTCTGCTGGCCTGGAACATCTGTAGACATTTATTGGAAAGCTGCCTGGAGGGAGAGACATAAAGGAAGGCTTTAACCTTGATTTGCTAACAGTAAAGTCATTACCAGCTTCACAGAAGGGAAATCTCTGTCTCTGTTTTTCCCCTTTATTCATCCTCTAGATTCTCCTTTATTTATTTATTTTCTATTCTCCCTTGTTCTTTACCTAATCATCCATTTCGGAGACCTAGCTTTTAGGGTGGTAAATATATCAATTCTAAATATATTAATTGAACATTTACTATATGCTAGGCATTGTGCTAAGGCCTTAGGGCACAGAAATAAACAAGTCCTAATTCTTTCACTTTTCATACCCACTTTCACCACCATTTAATCCTTCAGTACATGCTGTTCAATGCAATTCCAAAATATTGCGATTATTCCTGCTATCCTCCATTTTCTCCTGCTGTTGTGTGAATATAGGCCAACATCGTCTTTAGCCTGGAGCACTATAGCAGTTCCAAAACTGTTTCTCTGTTTTTGTTCTTGTCCATTTCCAATGTATTTTCCTCACAGAACTCTGAGTGATCCTCTTGACATATAAATCAAATCAAGTCACACTGGTGCTTAACCCTTCAATGATTCACTGTTAACTTTGGAATAAAATCCTGTAGGATCTGAGCCTTCTCCAACTTCACCATGAGCCTCCTTCCCCAATTCACCCCCATCTCTCTTCTCACATCATCACTGTACATCTCTCTTTTCAGCTATTATGTCATGTCACAGGCAACTTTCTTTCTAGAACATTCTCTCAGGGCTTACTCACACAGGTCTCCTTCTCATCCTTTGATCTCAGCTTAAATGTCCCTCTGCAGAGAGACCCTCTCAGACTGACCATCTAAAGTTGCTCTTTCCCTGTTCATTTGTTTTTTTCCTTATTTCTTCATAATATGAAACCAATTTGCAATGATTATATTAGTTTGTTTTCTTGTTTATTGTTGGTTTCCATTACTAATATAGGTTCCATGAGGGCAAGGATTCTTTCTCATTTATCTTTGTGCTATACTCAGTGTTTAGAAGAGTTCTAGTTATACAATAGAAACTCAAAAATACTTGTTGAAGGAATAAATATAGATATCTTCAGTACCCTCAAGACCCTGAGTCTCCCATGTAGCTGAAATGCTAGAGGTAAGTCTCGAAAGTTGAAAAGCATACCATAGGCTAGGTTTTGTGGCTGAAATAGTTCTCATTAAATAAAGAAAGCATTTAATTTTTAGTGCATTCTATAGAACTCTGGAATTTAAAGTGAATATTCAAATGTAATATCTTGTTTTGTCTATCAAACAGTCAAAAATTTTTTGTCTTTTTTTTTCTGCTGCATCATATTGTTGAGTAATGATTCCCCTTATGGATGATGGCAAGGGCAGGTGCATTTGAATCACCAGGGAAGACTGAGGCTGCAATCCAAACCCCAGAAACACCAGAAGCTTCTAGACCTAAAAGTTATAAGATTTCCAATTGTCTAAATGGTTAGAGACAAAGGTGGGCAGAGAACTCTGGAGTTGTGAGACTAGGTCCAGATTACAGATACTGAGTATGTTGTGGGTCAGCCCATATTTAGTAAAATGTGAGGTGGGCTGGTGCCATTATAAAAATAGTTCAGGCCACATTAAAAAAAAGTCAGAAAGTAGAACTACCTGCAGAAAGCAGACTGGTTTCATGAACAATGAAAATGATGAAGCTGCTTGAAGTGAAGTTCTTTCTTCATCATCTCAGACAGGTGCATTCTCAGACAATCGGAATGATTTGTTCCTTAGCCGAGGTATTATATGACATAAATGTGTTACAAAGTCTTCTCTGCAAACTTGGAGTAAACTCTTTACATATAAAACACTGGGGCCTAAAAACTTTAAAAAGACATTCTCAAAGTTTCTAGTGGCTGGCAGATCTTGAACTCAAAAAGTTCTTTCAATTCCAGATCTGGTGCAATTGTTGAGGTTTGATAGAGAATAGGATATGAATTTCCTCAAGTGCTTGTTGGTATAATATTCATCCAACCTTAGCAGATTCAAAGTGTGTTTAGAGCACCTCAAGAGGATATTTTCATTTCTGTACATAAAATGTGCTTTCTGAATGCATTGTACTTACTACATTAAACCATGCAGTGAAATAAAGAAGATATGAATGCACTGGGCTGGAAATGGGAAAAGGATAACTTTAGGCATTTTCCTCATTCTGTTGAAACAGTCTGAAGAGTCTTTTTGGCAGAAGGCCTATGTTTAACCAGTGTTACTGAAATAGAATAATCATGGGTGGGGAGTATGTTTTCCTTAATTGAGTATGTTTTCTCAAGATAAATGTGGATCCCAGGCTCCTCACCAGCAAAAATTTCCAAGTTGTCGGAGGTTGTGAAAGCCTAAGAGGCAAGACTCAGAGTCCACGCAGAGACAAGAAGCACTGAGCCAAAGTGCTTACAAGGAGATTAAAATAGCACTGACGATTGGACCATTTCCATTCCGTTCACTACCCGCATTCTCCCTTGCCTCCTGAACAGCTTTCATCACCCTCTGTTACGTCATATCCAAGGACATAATCCCCAGGAGGCTTCATTGAGGGCTTTCTCACCACAGGCTCCTCTATGCTACCTGCCTCCTCATAGACCTAGCCACATGAAGGGGTGTGTGTTTGGGCGATTTGGCCAGATGTGAAAACTGAGTGACTGGTTGAATCCTCTTTTGGGAGCTTTCGATTGTCTTTACTCTGATGGTATTAGACTTTGAACCAATGTGGAATAGGTTGCCCCTTCTCCCTTGTCACTATTGACCTAAGAGAGAGAGCAGAGGAGGCCAGAATGGCCACCTTGGCAGTAGCCCCATATTTACACACCTAACTTCTCCATCATCAGAGATAAAAAGAACAGAGGGCCTTTGAACATTGAGTTCCAGGGACTCATTTGGCAGCTGGGCTGATCTTGGCCACTCATAGAAGATGTACTAGTTTCCTAGGGTCAATGGAAAAAATGACCACAAACAGGGTGGCTTAGACAACAGGATTTATTCTCTCATTGTTTAGGAGGCCAGAAGTGCAAAGTGCAGATGTCTATAGGTTGGTTCCTTGTTGGGTCTCAGTGGAAGGATCTGTCTCATGCTTCCTTTCTAGTTTCTGGTGGTTGCTAGCCACTCTGGGAATTCTTTGGCTTATGGCAGCCTCACTCCCATCTCTGCCTCCACTGTCACATGGCATTCTCCCTGTGTGCCTTAGCATCATGTACTCCCCTCGATGTCTGCCCATCTGCATCTCTGTATGTCACTTCTGGTAAAGATGGCAATGATTCAGTTAGGGCCCACTCTAATTCAGTATGAATTTATTTTAACTACTATATTTTTCCATATGTAATGCACTCCTGTGTATAATGCACACCCACTTTTACAGTCCAAACTTTCAGGAAAAAAATCCTTTGTTTAATTTTTTAAATTCAATTATTTATTTATATTTAGAAAAAACAATTATCATATTTCAAGGTATTATTTTTGCATACAGATATCATTATTGCTTTTTAGAGTTACACTTTTAATGTGTAAGCATAAATGGAAGAATTAAATACATTTATATAGATACAGAATTAGTGCTACCCATGTATAATGTGCATCCTTATTTTTCCCTCAAAAATTTGGGCAAAGTAGTATGCATTATACATGGCAAAATATGGTAATTATATCTGCAAAGACCATATTTCCAGATAGGATTCTAGCTGAATATGAATTTTGGAAGACACTATTTGATCCACTACTTCAATACTGTTAGGAAAAAAATCATCTTTTTCACCCAACCCTGCTCTGGCAATTAGCAGTCTGTTCTCTGTATCTATAAGACTATTTTATTGGTTTATTTTGTTTTTTAGATCCCATATATAAATAAATTCATGCAGTATTTGTCTTTCACTGACTGATTTATTTCACTTAGCATAATGCCCTATTTTTCCATTCATTCTGTCACAACTCATTCTTTTTTATGGGTGAGTAGTATTCCATTATGTATATATACCACATGCTACAACTTTGTCATCCACTCTTCTGTTGTTGGGCACTCAGGTTGCTTCCATGAAGGGCTTAAAAATTACAAATTGGTAGCTACAGAATAGTTGCAGGAATGTAAATTATAGCATAAGGAATACAGTCCATAACACTGTAATGACTATATATAAGTCCAGGTGGGTACTTGAAATACTGGGGGATCACTTCATAAAGTATCATTGTCTAACCATTATGATATGCACCTGAAACTAACATAGAATAATATTGAATGCAAACCGAAGTTGAAAAATAAAAAAGTGCCCAAAATTGCCTGAATTCACCATTCACTTTGCAAAAGTAGCCATTGGATGGCTTGATATTGTAAATGCCTGTCTACTAATTTAGGAGTAGCCAATGAAGTATCTTTCTTCCTAGGTATATCAATCTAAAATCTTTAGCTTCACATTCTATCCCTAGACCAAGCTTCTTCAGAATAAAATCACTTCCTGACTGGGTAACACATTAAGATGTCATTCCTCAAAAAAAAATTAGTGTGAATTAATGTAATTAATTTGAAATTTTGCACACAAAGTAGTGCAGCCATGCGAAGGATCTATATGCCAACTGGATTCCATGCTGAGTGAGGATCTGATTGTGTGTAGGTTATGGACAATTAGTATCCTATTGTAGAACTCAATCATTCAAGTGGCCCAGAAAAAAAACGAAAAGTGCCTAAGCTATTCAGAATGTGGTCCATAGACCCATGGTATCAGAGCCCCTCAGTGCATCTCCCAGGAATGCACTCAGCTCTACTGAAGCAGAATCTGCACTTTATCTTGATCCTCAGGGACTCACCCCCACATATACATTAGAGTTGAAAAGCAGTCCTCTAGCAAAACCCTTAGAAAGTTGGACTGGGAGGAGGTATAAAGCAAATTTTGGTGGGATATGCTTAGAGCATAGGCTATTGGATGTTATTCTAAGGCAGATGAGGTTGCAGAGAGAGAAGAGCCCCTGGGAAGTCTTGAGAAAGAACAGAGAAAGAGAGGGGAATGTGCCACAATAACTACGATGGACAGGACACAAGCCTAGGTGTTTTGTTTTACCTAGGTTGTCTCCTTTAATGTTCACAGCAGCCCACTGAATTGGGTATTGTCATTATCGTAATTACTATTTGATAGATTAGAGGCTTAGTGATTTACTGTCTGATTCCAGACCAATTTCTTAACATCTGTGCTCTCCTGCTTAACAAAGCATGGTATAGATGACCAAACCTGTTAGCAAACTTATCAACACTAGATTAATGATTTTGAAGACATGAATAGTCCTGGTATTGATCCATCAGTTATACATGGAACTCACCTGAATTCCAGACCCTAGCCAGTACATGGGGCTCTCAGACCTGGTATGTTTCCCATGTCCCTCTAACACATGAATGGAAGGAACCAATCCTAAGGTGGGTGTCCTCCCTCTCACCAGTCTGCCTTCATGACACATGCCTGGGGAGAGGTGACTAATGCTGTGTTTTTCTGATTTTGTCCTCTCCTGGTTCGCCGAAATGTTTTATCCTTGCTCGGCAAGCCAGTAATTGTGTGTTACATGTAAGTGGTAAGATTTTTAGGCAGATGTAGAATTCAGCTGCCTGATGTGATCCTCAAATGGTTCCCCATATTTTGCACAATTGTTTTTAATTTGTAAGATCTAAATTGCATTTGGAATGAGAAATTTATTTTTTAGCTTCTTTTGTGTTCTTGGGGGGGGGGGAGATCACCATTGATATTTTTTATTTATTTACTCTTAGCTCCTAAAAATATTGCCCTCAGGATGGCTGTTTGTTTGCCATGTCAAGAATGTTTTATTTGGTTTTCTGTTTGAGAAAATCCATGTACAACCAATTTTCAGCGTGCCACAAAAATGTTTGCAAATTCGGAAACTGTTTCTCCCTAAACACTCTCAGAACCTATGTGGAGCCCTGTAGGGGGAGATGGAATGCGGGATCTTATGAGGAGGTGCAGAAATCAGAAAAATAAAGTGAACTTAGAAAAACTAATGATTTCTACTAAAATATACTTTCTGAGGATTGACTTTTAAGTTGATACAAATTGGGTTTAATTTCAGTGAGTTCTTTTTACTCCCACCACATTATGTACAGACACACTTACAAACCTACAGGCATCAGTAACTGTTCATTGATACAACATCTTACATTGTATTTGACCCTGACTTTGGGGCTGAAATAGGCCAGCTCTGATTATCTTCTTTCACAGGTAGGAAAATTGAGTCCCAGAAAGAATATTTGAGTTCCCTTTGATTATACAACATATATATGGCAAAATCAGAAGTAGAAACTTCTTCTCATGTCCTTGCTTTTGTCTCCTTAGTTGTCTTTGGGTTTTCCTGGAGACTTTTTAACTGAAGCCAAAGGCTTCCAGGTCTTTTAGTTATGATGCAGGAGCATTATTACTATGTTGGTAAGGTGTGGGGTTCAGGGAAGCATTTTAAATTCAATGATTAGGTCTCAGTCTTTTATTGAGCCTAGTCGGGTATTTCCCTTCTCCAAGCTGGCTAGGCCCTTGGTGGGTCAGGCTGTAGCAACACAGTTTCCCTCCAGGGCAGGTCTTGTTAGGGAAAATGGAGACCTCTGGGAGGACATCAAAATGCCTATTTTTCTCCTCCTCCTGCAGGGATCAGGAAAGAATCCCCTCGCCTCCATCCTCACAGTGGGAACCTGATGGGACATCTGAAAGAAAAACTCACAAAAGTGTGAGGAAGCCCCTAAGACTGGGTCTCCTAGCAGTGTTTAGTTCTCAAACTTATCCAAATAGAACCCCCAGCAGATTGTTGATTATAGTTTAGCTTTTTCTACCCTGGTACCAGTTTCTGCAGAGGCTACTGCTCCTGATAAGTTGTAATTCTCTGTATCCGTCTGTCTGTCTCTCCAGTTTGGGGGACAGTTGTTTGCCCCACGATCTGCATTCTCCAAAGGAGCTAAGAAAAGGTATTGGTCTTTAGTTTGTTCACTTTTGTTCCTCTTGGAAGGGAGTGATGACTTCCAAGCTTTTAACATGTCAGGCCAAAAACTAAAAGTGCTTCCCATTATGTGTACAGTGTTTCTTTGTCCCTAGCTTCTCCTAAAACTGGAATCTTCCCAAATAGCAGCTGTGGACCCAAGTCTGAGGATCAATAAAATCATTGGGAATGAAGAGTCTCAATTGAACAAACTGAGTGAACCACAAGGCAGGGTCCAAACATAAAAAGCGCCTCTCTCTTCTTGAGGTGTTCTGTTTCCACCCTGTCCCACTGAGGGTAGCACTGACCTTTCAAACCCCACTGCTCCAAATGGACAGTGCCAACACAGGACATTCTGTTATATGCAGGTCAACTGCTTCTGCAAATAGGCCTGTTGTTTATGGCTGCCTCCTGGGAAGGCAATTGAGTTGTTCCATTCTGTAGATATTTGTGCACGAAATGCAGTTGCTCCAATTCTTGAGTGTGACATTCACAGATCAGTGAATGCCAGTGAAAAGGAAGAAGAGGGTGACGCACAGGAGTCATAGAAAGAGGAAGTTGGGTTTTAGGCAAAGCAGTAGAAAGGAAGCATCCCTCAAGTCCCTGAGTTCACCAACAGTCAACTGGGCCTGTATAGAAACAGAAAGAAAATAAGGGCACAGAGGAACAGAAAAAAAAATGTTTTTTTGTCCTCTTCAGTCTTATTTTGGGATCTAAAAGAAGGAAGAAAAGAGGAGTGACCTTTCTCTAAAGCAGTCTTTCTCAAACTTCACTGTGCCTCTGAATCACATGGGGAATCTTAATAAAATTTACACTCCAATTTAATGGATCTGGCACAGGGCTCAGGATTCAGCATTTCCAGTGTGCTCCCAGGTGACAAGGATGTCACTGGTGCTTAGACCACACTTTGAAGAGCAAGTGTCTTGTGTACCTCACAATAAGACATTTCTCAGGTCCCCCTCTATGCTCACTTCTAGAAACAATAGCAACCACCACCACTACTCACCTTGTTCCCTGAATCCAGCATTCTTAGCTCAGAACGATCACCTCTCAGATAGCTGCTTGCCTCCTCTCCATGTTTCTAAGTCTGCAGGTTTCTTCTAAGCCTCATTCACATTTCTGCCCTTCATGAGGACCCTATAATCAATGGCTCCTTGACTTACTATAGCTTTGTTAGTACTTAACCTTTTTGCAAATATATGCTACTATTGACCTTTTAAATTTGTTTGTCTCCTAACTAAATTGTAAGCCTCCTGAGTATATGTTTGTCACTTTTGAATTCTCCAGACCTAAAATAGAGGCCTGTTCATTAAGATATTGTGCAGCATAGTGAAAATAGCCCAGAAAGACCCAGCTCTACCATTCAATAGTTGCTGGAGCCCTGAGTTTTAGTGGCGGTGGTGGCAGCAGCTGTAGTCATGGTGGTTTGCATGGAATGCTTCTACTTCACTGGACTGTTGAAACAAATGAAAAAAGTAAAGTTAACTCAGTGTCAAGCCAAATGCCTGACAGAGTCAGCATTTAATAAATTTGAGACCTCTCACTTCCAAGCCTTTTTCCTTCTCCTTAATAAAGGTTGTGATTGTATTTCCTCTCCCTGGTCCTTTACCCTTGAAAAATACTACACCATATTCAACAATCTTGGGAGAATTTCTCCTATCTCAGTGAAGGGCCCATGGATACCCGGGAAGAAAGTTCCCCATTTTATAAGAAAGGTTCCTCAAACTCACAGATCAAAATAACAACATGCATAATAGCATTTACTGATCAGACCAGAAACAATAATTTTAAGCCAGTGTTATCAAATCACTTGAAAGCTCTCTTTTATCAGATTTCTACTTTCCCCCCAGTATTTGCATTCTCCATGAGAGTTCTTTGATCTGTGTGGTGGCTGTCAGTGTATCTAGTGTGCTGCAAGGTTGTTGTTAACATCTGAGGGACGGTGTGCCCCAAATCTCTGTAAATGTTACTTCCCTTCTAATACTTCAGGGAGGAACGGCCCTTGGGAATATCGCTGCCGCAGGCAGTTAGGAGGATCTTACTGTCCTATGTTCCTCTGACATGATGAGTATGAAAGCAGGGCAACACCTGAGATTATGACACAATTGGGAATACTAGATCCATTTTTTGATTCCTTAACAGGTGGTGTCATCATTGTCATCATCATCATCTTCTTCTCCCTCCCTCTCCTCCTCTTCTTTCTCTTCTTCCTTCCCCTTCTTCATATTTGTTTTAAAGGCAGGAGAGATTACTCATAACTGAAACAAATGGGTTATCCATAAGGATTGTTTGCAAATTGAACTGAATTCTATGAAATTCTTAGTTTCTCTGCAATATAGAAGTCCTACTTGGTCTTTAAGAACAAACTCTAATATGTTAGTCTTTCTTCAGAGTTTGAAGATCTCAGTTGGTGTAATTTAAATTTAATTCTGAATCTTTGTTCCTATAAAGCAAAAAGAATGTACCCTTGGTTGTTTTTACCATGAAGCAGGAACACATGGGAATTGTAGGGAGTAAATATGGCTGCTCAACTTCTTCCAATGCTGGGATGCATGAAGGCTACATGCAACCATTCAAAAGGGATTTGGCAGGGATCAGTGAAAGAATAAGAATTTTTCATGTTGTCTCCTTGTATTAAATTTAGTGTGGGAACCAACCATTTAGGTGATCTATAAATATGCAATTGAAATCATTATTGGTGTTTCATTATGATACAATATACTTTTGTTGAAACAGATTTCCATGATGTACTCCACTGGTATGTCTTATCGATTTCTTCTGCTGATGTAAACTGTTCTCAGGCAAATACAGAGAACTTTCTTTGCATAAGAATTCAGTCAAAACTACATTGTAACTACTAGCAAGCCCACTTCTCTGGCTATGAGTTCTGTAGCTGTCATGGATGAAAGCAATGCCATCACAGTGGACACTATGCCCTTGTTCAGGAGTAGTCCATTTTATGGCAGCAGAGTTTCTAATTGAGGCCAAGGGATGAAGAAATGAGGGGCTATGATTACATGATACCCAAGCCTGAGGCAGGTTAGAGATCTTCTGGCAAAGCTGAAGAAACTTTCTTTTGTGTAATCTCTCTGAAGGTCTTGGGGATTAGCCTCCAATGTGTTTCTACCAAAGGCAAATGTTAAGAAACAAAATAAAGTGAAGAAGAGTTAGGATTAAAGGGGATTTTATTCAATGGTAAATCCTAGGAAAACATCACATGTGCAAGTGAATTTGAAAAAGTCCAGGAGCCTCTTGGATAAAAGGAAATACACACAAATACAGGTGGCTGGTAAGTGGAAGCGCTAATGCTGCTGAGATAGATGGTGGCTGATTAAAAGAAAGCCACCACGCATCCACTCATTTCTCTGAAAATCAGCAGCTGTTGGCTGACAGTCACCTTTCCTACACATGCCCTCGCTCGGATGATAAGAAGTGAGAAGAGCTCTGGGCAGGACTATTTTGGGTTCCAGGCAATCCGTGTTGCTATGAGATCTGAGATTAGTGGTTAGGTTGGTGCAGAATGTCACCCAGCAGCTGGTCATGAAACTTCTTAAAGTTAGTTCGTTTCTCAGAAATCAGCTGTGTGTGGGAGCTGTCAGAGAAGTTGATTGGATTGCTCTGTTTTGGGGGGTTTTCCCACCCCCAGCCCAGGTGAACTGAAAGGATTAGTGGCCTTGGTCCTCTGCGTATTTTTATTTAAATCATCATTTTAAAATGCTACGTAATCTCTCCTTGTGTTCTTTGAAGCGCCACTAATTCACTTGTGGCCCAACACTTTATGCTGATCACTTTGAAATTTTATCAGAATATCACTTTAGTTTCTTACCAACCACTGGGTTGATAGACACTCTTTTGAGCATGATATAGCAAAGTCAGGTGAATTAGTGGA
Organism: Glossophaga mutica; assembly: GCA_039655065.1. NCBI lineage: Eukaryota > Metazoa > Chordata > Mammalia > Chiroptera > Phyllostomidae > Glossophaga > Glossophaga mutica. The sequence goes on from CM077304.1 coordinate 87,054,686, forward strand.
GAGTGTCCACAAATGGGTTATATGTGGCCTGAGATTTAACTGTGGCAGCTTGGCAACTAAGACTGCAGCTTCTGGGGGTGGCAAACAGCAAGGCTTTTGCTCACTCATGAATAGTGGTTCATATTCTACAGTTGGAGTACCTGTTTAACTGGCTCTGCCCCTGGGTGTACTACTTAAATCATCCATGCCTCAGTTTATGCTTCTGTAACACATGATTAAAATATGATACTTACGCCATATTATGTTCCTGACACATATTAAGTGCTCCATCAATATTAACTATTAGCATTGCTATTATTGCCTTTGCTATTATTCAGAAAAAGCCAGGGTATTCATCTCAAACTATTTATTACCAACAGTTGACTTTAGTAAAGAAAACCAGAGAGCTTTGGTGAATTAGGCTCGAGGGTCAGGCTTTTATCATGATGAAGAGGGTGATTGTGGGTGTAGTGATCACAGAGGAGCTATTAAAGAGTAAGAATATCATTTCTGATCTGAGGAGAAAGTACTTAAAACAAGTATTTCAAATATCAGAATGTTCCCATTTCTCAGATTGGTACACTATGAGTTCTGAAATTGGAATCATTTATGACACAGAGTATTAGAATCATAGGTTTGCATGAAGCCTTCAGGGTCATCTAGTTCAACCACTGCAGAGTCCAACTCCTGCTTGGAGTGGTATCTGCAGTGTCAGCTTGCTTATTCCACCACCTCTTTTGTCTTCCTTTTTGTTCTTCCCCAAACCCACATGATGTGGCAACACACAGAGAAACTCCTGCCCACAAAGAAGAAATGACTGAAGAAATTAGGGTTGAGACAGTGGTGTGAGTCTCCATGTCAAGAAAGCATGTGTTGGTGTTTTGTCTTAAAAAAAAAAAAAACTTTTTGAAAATAGAGGAAAAAAAGCCTAAGTACCAGTTGAGTAAATATCCCCGGGGTTAGTTGTTTTTTCTTGTGTACTCTGGGCCAAAAGAAATTTACACCAACAGATGAGCCTTAGTCACTCTCCTTGTGAGTCAAGTTGACTGTACTAACCACTATAGGTAGCAGGAGAGTCCCAAGGGTACAATAACTCTTCCTTTTAGATTAAAAATGCAAGACAAAATAGAATATACTAAAAATTTGTAGATATAAGTATTAAAAATCCTACAGCAAAAAGATTATATTTATACAAAATTTAAGTATAAAATAAGATCAACACATGTCAGTTGGGTGAAGTAGTGGCTGAAAAAGCTAATGTGGTGTTAGGCTACATAAGTAGATGCACAGCAGATAAATATAAGGACTTTGCAGTGTTACTGGTCTCTGTCCCCAGGTCAGAGCATACTGGGATTGTATATTCTGGTAAGAGTGCCACATTCTTCAAAGGGCTATAGACACACTGGACCACAATCTGAGAAGGGTGACCAGGATAGAAAAGGAATGCTAAACAAAGTCATTTGAGGAACAGTCAAAGGTTCTGGAAAACACTCAGAATAAGAAGAGAAACATCCTGAAATATCCAAGGATGACAATGGATCTCTATAAGAACAAGGGATGAAACAAGGACCAATATACCACATATTAAAAATGAACATTTATTATTTAGTACTAGTTAAGCACAAGGCAGGCAGTGCATAGATTAACTTACAGGAAACAGACTAAGAAATTAATAACTGCGCAAAGGTGATGAAGTTGGGGTACAAATTCAAGCCATCTCACTCCAGGGCCCACATTCTTTAAGTGCTGTGCTATCTTATTAATATAGCAACAGGTATTTCAACTGAGTGAAAGAATACCTCTCTTAACTGTAATATTTAAATATTATATGTTACCTTACCCAAAAAATAATGAGTTCCCTGTCACTGGAAGTATTGTAGGGAGGCCATATAATAAGTGGCAGCAAAGCTAGAGAGTGTATAGTCAAGTCAAACACTACTACTGTATGGGCTGGTCTCCTTTGCAGGTAGGTATGGGCCAGGGGCTGAATTCTGGCTGATGAAATGTGAGTGAAAGTGGTACATGTCACATCTAGGCTGCACTTTACCCTCCATGTATGATCCTCTCCTTCTCACTCTGTCCCCTGGCTGGAGCCACAAGATGGAAGACACCTGGGTCCCTGAATGACATAGCCTCTGCCTACAAATCTGTGTTGGAATAAAACATGAATGAGAAATAATCTTCACTGTGATGAAGCCAATGAAATTTTAAGGTTCTTTGTTAAAGCAGTTACCCATCTCTTACAGTATACTGTGGGGAGAATTTAAGTACTTGATGAGTGGTTGATAGGCTTATCTTTTAAAATCTACTCAAACTTGACATTCTTCGATTTTTTTAATAAAAAAGTAAAGTGGATTTTGAGGATATCTCAGTAAAGGAACACATAATCCAATGATTAATATACTCCTGCACAAAAATAAAAATCATAACTCTGAAATAAACAAAGTCTTGACCTTACAGGTATCTGAGCATCTAGGCTCAGGACTAGCAAATTAAAATGTATAAAATATGAACCAAAATAAATGATAGGTTTGATCTTCATAAGTCACTCCAAGCAGTGAGTTTGGAAAGTGGTTGCCTCATTGAATTGCAGCCAAGCACACATCAACACCATCATGCCAGGCAGTTTGCTAGGGACCAGAAACAGAATACATAAAAACCATGCTCTGTATTTGAAGAGTTCACATTACAGCTCATTGGTCTTCAAAGTTTTGAGGGTGTAAAAATTACCTGAGAACTTGTTAAAAATGAGATTTCTGGCCTCAGCTCTAGAGACTCTGTTAGAAGGTATGGGAAGAGCACCACAAATCAACCTCTAATACAATGCCTATCACCTCTAATACATGTACTCAGTAAATAGCTTCAATAAATTAATGATCGAGTTTAAGGAACATCCCAGGAGATTCTAAAGCAGAAATTCTATGAGCCACCATCTCAGGAAAAGTTGACCATCTGGGAAAAATCTGAACCAGGGATCATTAATAAGATACTTTGGTCTGTAGTTCAAAATATTCTGGGAAGAAAAAAAAAATCAGCACCACATTTTTTTATGAAGTTGACACTTGTTTCCTTTTGGAGAAGCTGAATTTAGTCTAAAAGTAAGAAAGAAAAAGTCTTGAACCAGAGGGGAAATATAGACATATCCAGGAATTTTAAGCAGAATGAGGTCATAGAAAGCTGTTGTTTTCCTGCATTTTTTTAAGCAGGAAAATTCCACCCAAAAAACCCACCAGTTGATCTTGCACCTGTCCTCCCATGTCTGGCACATATCTGGGTCAAGTTGGGGAAAGCAGCTCCCAGGCCCTGAAAATAGACAACTCACCTTGTTGCTGAGACACGTGGCATATATAGCCGCTCTTATCGCCAGGCATTTCCATCCAGCATTTGTCTGGGAATAGATTCCATGACACTCAGGCAACATACCAGACTGACAAAATCACACAGGGCAGCCTGACCAAACTGCTCTTCCCTTCATGCATCCATCTCTTTGTCCCAGATCCAGGAGACACCCCGCCTTGGTGTTTGTGTAAGTGTGTCTAGTATGTTTTGCTTTCAGCAGGATTTAAGAGAAGAGCCCATGGATTAAATGGCCTGGGCTCCACACTTACTGGTAGTCTCCTAGGTGTGTGTTTAGGACCAGTTACACAACCTCTCTGTGCCTCAGTTTACACATCTGTAAGTTGAAGATACTAGTAATCTCTACCTCATGGGGTTCTTAGGAGCATTAAATGAGATAATGCCTGTAAAGTGTAGTGCCTGCACACTAAGTACTAGAGAAAAAGTGAACTGTAGCTAGGTGCCATCTGTTGGAAATTCAGTCTCCTCACTGGCCAACCCCTTTAGGACAGATTGGACATCACAGCTGCAGGTACCTCGCTGTAGCTGCTTTGGGGCTGATTCTGTACCACTGCCGCCCGGTGTAGGTAGCAAGCTTTCAGTCAGGCACGTGCACCTGTGAGCATGGGCTCTCAGCCTGCCTCATTGGGGGCCTGTGTATAGGCCTAGGGAATAACTGTGGCTGTTTTTCATGGAGGAGAGTAATAATTTAGTTGCCTTGATGATAAGCATACATTGAGAAACACAGTTTTTCAGATTAATGCATAAATTAATTTTTAACCTTTAGCTCACAACTCCTGATCTCTGAGTATCAGGTAGTAAATGTTAATTACCTTTGTTCTATAATGTCCATGCCAGTCCTATCCTGTGTAATATGGAGAAACTAAGGTACGAATGATATCATTCAAAGAGCACCGCCATTTTTTTCACCAACTACTTACAGACTTTTCTTGTTACTTTCAAAATCCTATTGATAGATCATTACATGCATTTTGCAGATGAGGAAATTAATATTCAAATGCGTTAAACATCTTGTCCAAGGCCTCATAGCCAGAAAGTCAAAAATGGGATTTAAATCAAAGCTTTCCTCCTCCACAGTTTGTGTCCTTTTCATTACTCTAGGAAATAAATGCAAGAACAAAATTCTTTCAGATATTTCAAATGTCTATGAAATACCTATTTTCTACTAATATCATGCATTTGGTAAGGTTGCCTAAGTCTGCTGGTTAACTATCCTTTGGCCTTTATCACTGTCTGTGGGATTTTACTTTCCTTTGGTAAAGTTTCCTTGTTGTTAAAGATAATTACTTGATTGTAAGTCAAAAATCCTACAGATCATGTTCAACAACATGATTACAGTTAATATGCAATGCCTAACAATCACTCAAGAAGTCTTTATCTCAACACAAAGCAATCATCAAATTAACTAGGAAAGGCATTTTTATTTTTGATTTATAAGAAGAGTTAAATCTTTTTATTAAAATTGCTCCATAGGAATCTTCAGCTCTAGACATTAAAATATTTACTTCGGAATAACTTATCAAAAATCTATCTCAATTTGTCACAACCTATAGTCTCTTTTTTAATATATTTTATTGATTATGCTATTACAGTTGTCCCATTTTCCCCTTTTAACTCCCCTCCACCCTGCACACCCTCTCCCACCCACATTCCCCCCTTTAGTTCATGTCTATGTGTCATAAGTTCTTTAGCTTCTACATTTCCCATACTATTTTTACCCTCCCCCTGTCTATTTTCTACCTACCATATATGCTACTTATTCTCTTTACCTTTTCCCCCTCTCTCCTCCTCCCACTCCCCTGTTGCTAACTCTCCATGTGATTTCCATTTCTGTGTTTCTGTTCCTGTTCTAGCTGTTTGCTTAGTTTGTTTTTGTTTTAGGTGTGGTTGTTAATAATTGTGAGTTTGCTATCATTTTACTGTACATGTTTTTATCTTCTTTTTCTTAGATAAGTCCCATTAACATTTCATATAATAAGGGCTTGGTGCTGATGAACTCCTTTAACTTGACCTTACCTGAGAAGCGCTTTATCTGATCTTCCATTCTAAATAAAAGCTTTGCTGGGTAGAGCAATTTTGGATGTAGGTCCTTGATTTTCATGACTTGGAATACTTCTTTCCAGCCCCTTCTTGCCTGCAAGGTCTCTTTTGAGAAATCAGCTGACAGCCTGCAAGGTCTCTTTTGAGAAATCAGCTGGAACTCCTTTGTAGGTAACTGTCTCCTTATCTCTTGCTGCTTCTAGGATTCTCTCCTTCATTTTAATCTTGGCTAATGTAATTATGATGTGCCTTGGCATGTTCCTTCTTTGGGTCCAACTTCTTTGGGACTCTTTGAGCTTCCTGGACTTCCTGGAAGTCTATTTCCTTTGCCAGATTGGGGAAGTTCTCCTTTATTATTTGTTCAAATAAGTTTTCCACTTGTTGCTCTTTCTCTTCCCCTTCTGGTACCCCTATAATTTGGATTTTGGAATGTTTCAAGATGTCCTGGAGGTTCCTAAGCCTCTCCTCATTTTTTTTTTTTGAATTCTTGTTTCTTCATTCTTTTATGTTTGGTTGTTTCTTTCTTTTTTCTGGTCCACTCCATTGATTTGAGTCCCAGTTTCCTTCCTATCACTATTGGTTCCCTGTACATTTTCCTTTATTTCACTTAGCATAGCCTTCATTTTTTTATCTAATTTGCAACCAAATTCAACCAGTTCTGTGAGCATCCTGATCACCAGTGTTTTGAACTGTGCATCTGATAGGTTGGCTATCTCTTCATTGCTTAGTTGTATTTGTTCTGGAGCTTTGATCTGTTCTTTCATTTGGGCCACTTTTTTTGTCTTAACATGCCTGTCACATATGAGAGGTGGAGCCTTAGGGTTTAGCAGGGTGGGGCAACCTACATCGCTGTCTTGTGACGTTGTTTGTGGGGCAGGGGTCTGAGAGGGAACAATGGCATTTGCTCCACTCTCTGTTGGATTTCAGTCCCTTCTGCTGCTTCCCCGAAGCAAACTGAGCCCTTCTAGTGCAGATTCTTGTGTGGGTGGGCTTGTGTACATTCTAGGACCCTGTGGGTCTCTCCAATGAACTCTCCTGTGAGGCTGGGAGTTTCTCCTGGCGCCTCAATCCCCACGGGTATTTTAAATCGGTGTTTTGAGGCTTTATTTCCCTGCATTGGAGCCCTGGGTTGCTTGGTCTGTCTTGCTCCCCAGTTTCTCCTGGTTTATCTGCACGCAAATGTGGAACCACCAGGTCAGCCAGCTGCCTTGTGCGCCACACCCCTCAACAATCTGCCTCCTCACTGGGTTTGCCTGCTGCCACCCCACACCCGGGGTCCTCCAACCACTGGTTCTTTTGCTGCAACCCCTCTCCACCTAGCTGCTCATCTCTACCCCTCCTACCGGTCTGGATGAATGTGTCTATTTTCACTCCTTGGTTGTTGGACTTCCATACAGTTAAATTTTCTGTCAGTACAGGTTGTTTTTTTGTTTCTAAATTTTTGTTGTCCTTATTTTGGTTGTGTGAGGAGGCACAGTGTGTCTACCTACACCTCCATCTTGGCCAGAAGTCCAGCATTTTTAGTAACTGAAGTGATTGCCACCTAGCCACGTTTCTAATGGTTACTTCTTAGAGTCAAAATTCATATTGACTAATAGGTATCTTCTCTAGGTAGTATATGGGATCTATTTGATGACTGATGGCTCTTACTATTCAACTGGTCAACATTAGTTAAAATGTAACCGTCTTTAACTTTTGTTCTATGAACTCAATAAGTTTTCAGACTAAATTCAGTTTATTAGGTATTGTTTAATTCTTTGATGGAGTTAATAATATTCTTTAACACTTTTTCTTCCATAAGTGAATAGCTTGATTGTGATTGCTAACTCTTTTTTTCTTCCTTACCCTTTTAAATGACTCAAAGATAAAAGCTAGCATGGCTGGGCAAGAACAACAAAGGAAATACATTTGACTAGGAAAGTGGGAAAAAAAAATTTAATGTGATTCAAAACCCCATGTAGTTGTTGACCATTGGTTTGTACCCTGTTGGAAATTAAAAAGTAATATACATCCTCTTTCTGGGTCTCAAACCTTTAGAATCTAGTTCAGTGAACTGGACTTATACATAAAATACAACTGGACACCACTATGATTTAGAATACCTATGATCCAAAGTCTTTGGCATTAACATTAAGTAAGATGAGAAGTCAGGAAAAAGAGAAATTATTGTGGGCTGGAGTGGTTTGGGAACATGAGATGGGAGGTTGACATGTGATTGGACAAAGGGTGAGATTTGGGAGACCAACCAGGGAGAAAGAGAGAGAGAAGGAAAAACAGATTGCCAGGAGAAACAAGAAACGATAGAGGCAGGTAAGCAGTGGATTTTGTTCTAGGGAAATCCATGTAAGGAGAGGTGGCAATTCCTAACAGTCATGCTGAACAAAATGCATTTTTGCCCTCACTGGTATGTCCAGAAATTCAGAAATTCAAATTTGGAAGTTCAGGCTACATGGTTATAAATACATGTTTTGGGGAAAAAATAACCAACACTTCAGTCTTTTTGAAGAGAAATCTATTCCACACTATAAAATATTTGTCAAAGCCATGGTTTGAAAATACTTGCTCAACTTCTCCAAGCCACATGAAGGAACTTTTTTTTTCTGCCAAAACTCTCTGACCTTACAGTAACCAGTTTCTCCACTGTGTCTGCTCTTATGCTGTCTTTAGTACCATGTGTTTCTCATCTTTAAATAAACCTCCTAGATGATATCTTTCCAAAGATATTCATGCAATTCCATGTCTGCTTCTTCATGAACTTTACCAGGAATGGCATTTCTAGGAGGAGACCATGAATCTCCTGCTGGCTCCTAACTATAGCACTTCAACAGTACAAAGCATGGCAAGATCATGGACAAAAAAAAACACTTTCTTTCCTTAATGGTCACTAAAATGTTCAAGGTACTTGTATTAGTACAGGGAGATTTAACTTGTTTCCTAGACACATTCAATGTTTTTATGATTTCTCTTAAAATAAATTTCCTCTCATGTTCAGAAACTCTAGTATACCACAGACTAATTTGGAAAATTAATGTATTCTATCTGCTCTGGCTAAAAATGATAGCAGGTACTGGCTATTTCTGAAAAGTTTCTAAGAAAGCAATAATACCATTAATCAATGGTAAGAATAGACCATTAATTATTAGACATGTATTTTAATTGGAGGGCATAAAAATTATCTAGGAACTTGTTAAAGATGAGGATTCCTGGGCCCACCTCCACAGGCACTAATTCAGAGGGTTTGGGCCACAGGATACATACTTTCATATGTACCACCTAGACCTCAAGACGTAAGTGTGAGGGAGTGATAGTTGTACTTAGCTCATACAATCATTGGGTGATTTAGATGAGGTTTTACATGTGAAGAAGCCAATAAGCTCTACGTACTTCTTAAGATTCTTACGAATTAAGATTCTTACTTATTCAAATATTTGAATAAAATAGCCCACAGCTAAGAACACCAACATAAGTAGTCTATTTCAACAGATCAAAATGCTCCAGCTGGTCCCTCCCCCTGTCCCTGCTAACAATGTATGTAATGTTTAATGTTCCTAAACTAATGTCCCTATATTAATTTTCCACTTTTGGATGACCTCAACTCAATAGTAATTGTGTTTTTAGGCACTGGATGCATTTTTAGCTGACTGAGTTTTGTTCTACTTTTTAACTATGATTCAGCTTAAAACAAAAGAAAATAATGCATTTTCTCTCTATTAATCGACTCATTGGAAAGTTGACTTTATGAGGAAAATCCTAATTTATGAATTTTCTAATTTTCTTTGCTAAGGACACAGAAACATGACTTTCTTGTAGCGAAGAATTAGCATGGGATAAAACTTTATTACCAATATCTTCAGGTAATAGACTGTAATTGATTTCACCTAGCTGTCTTTCAAAGTGAATTATATAATCTCATTTTTAAACTTCTTGAAAACATTCTTCAGTTATAGAGCTTATAAATGATTTTATGGTACTGTTACAGATTCTTAGCAACATATAGGGTTATATCCATGGCTTAGTATCTTTCCATAAACTAGATTTTACTTTTTTATTTTTTTAATATATTTTATTGATTATGCTATTACAGTTGTCCCATTTCTCCCCCATCATTCCCCTCCACCCTACACACCCTCTCCCACCCACATTCCCCCCTTTAGTTCATGTCCATGTGTCATAAGTTCTTTAGTTTCTACAATTCCCATACTATTCTTGCCCTCCCCCTGTCTATTTTCTACCCACTATCTATGCTACTCATTCTCTGTACCTTTTCCCCCTCTCTCCTCCTCCCATGCCCCTGTTGCTACCCCTCCATATGATCTCCATTTCTGTGGTTCTGTTACTGTTCTAGCTGTTTGCTTAATTTGCTTTTGTTTTAGGTGTGGTTCTTAATAGCTGTGAGTTTGCTGTCTTTTCACTGTCATAGTTTTATCTTCTTTTTCTTAGATAAGTCCCTTTAACATTTCATATAATAAAGGCTTGGTGATGATGAACTCCTTCAACTTGACATTATCTGAGAAGCGCTTTATCTGTCCATCCATTCTAAATGACAGTTTTGCTGGATAGAGCAATTTTGGATGTAGGTCCCTGCTTTTCAAGATTTCAAATATTTCTTTCCAGCCCCTTCTTGCCTGTAAGGTCTCTTTTGAGAAATCAGCTGAGAGTCTGATGGGAACTCCTTTGTAGGTGACTGTCCCCTTATCCCTTGCTGCTTCTAGAATTCTCTGCTTCATTTGAATCTTGGCTAATGTAATTACAATGTGCCTTGGTGTGTTCCTCCTTGGGTCCAACTTCTTTGGGACTCTCTGAGCTTCCTGGACTTCCTGGAAGTCTATTTCCTTTGCCAGATTGGGGAAGTTCTCCTTTAGTATTTGTTCAAATAAGTTTTCCACTTGTTGCTCTTCTTCTTCCCCTTCTGGGATCCCTATAATTTGGATGTTGGGACGTTTAACGATGTCCCGGAAGTTCCTAAGCCTCTCCTCATTTTTTTGAATTCTTGTTTCTTCCTCGTCTTCTGTTTGGTTGTTAGTTTCTTTCTTCTGGTCCACTCCATTGATTTGAGTCCCAGTTTTCCTTCCATCTCTATCAGTTCCCCATGCATCTTCCTTCATTTCACGTATTGTAGCCTGCATTTTTTCATCTACTTTGTGAGCAAAATCAACCAATTCTGTGAGCATTTTGATGACCAGTGCTTTGAACTGTGCATCTGATAGGTTGGCTATCTCTTCACTGCTTAGAGGAATTGTCTCTGGGGCTTTTATTTGTTTTCTGGTTTGAGCCATTTTTGGTGGGTTTTTTTTGTTTTGTTTTGTTTTGGTTTGGTTTTGGTTTTAGTTTGGTCTCGGCTATTACGTAGTGAGGGGGTGGAGCCTTAGGCGTTCCTCAGGGCGGGGCAGCCCAGTCGCTGGGTTGTGACGCTTTAGGTGGGGGCGGGGTCCGAGAGGGAACAATGGTGCCTGTTCCGCTTTCTCCTGGACTCTGGCCCTTTCTGCGGCTTTCCCTTCACCTGGATTATCTGCGCACACGCGCGTGCTGTTACATAGTTAGGAGTGGAGTCTCTGGCACTCCCCCGTGCGGGGCAGCCCAGTCACTGGGTTGTGACACTGTATGTGGGGGCGGGGTCTGAGAGGGAACAATGGCGCCTGCTCCGCTCTCTCCTGGATTCACTTCCTTCCGCCACTTCCCCTCTGCCTGGACTTTCTGCGCGCTCGAATGTGGGACCACCTGGTCAGCCTGTCGCCTTGCATGGCCTCACTGGGTCTGCACAGTTGCCCCCCTGTGCCCAGGGACTGCCAGCCGCCACCTGTGCACCTGGGAAATGCAAACCGCTGCTCCCTGCGTTCCCGGGTCCACACCTCCACTTTCTCCTGCCGAGACTCCGCCCCCTTACCGGTCTGGATGAATGGTTGTTGGACTTCCGTACAATTCAATTTTCTATAAGTTCTGGTTGTTTTCTTGTTTCTTAATATTTGTTGTTCTTAATTTTGGTTGTTAGAGGAGGCACAGTGTGTCCGCCTATGCCTCCATCTTGACCGGAAGTCCCCCCATAAACTAGATTTTAAACAAAGACCTATTCAGACAAAGACAAGCATACATTTTATAAGTAAGTGCTGTGCCTGTTGGAATACTTCAAGGTTTCCATGAAAAAAAATCATTAACTGCTTGTCTTTTAGGACCAAAGACCTGGTGTTCCTGAAATCACTATCACATTTCACACTTATCTTCATGTGGAAATAGGTGGCCACTGTTGAATTCTAGTGAGAATGACACCTCTGAAATCTCTTGGCTTCACAACTCCTATTAAAGCCCTTAGAGAATCCTCTCACATAGTACCAAACAATATACTTAGGAGGTGATGTTCCTAGAATGAATTGGTTTCTAAAATTAAAAAGGAAAACAATTATGGGAAGTGGAAAATGGTGAGGTGACAATCTATAGGAAAAAAAAAAGGCTAACACTAACAACAACAAAAAAGAGATAGAATAACCTTCTACAAAGATTGCCAAGTGTAGGGTAAGTGGAGGTAGTCTGGCTTCCTCACCCAGGTGTCTGGGTAACTAAAGGGAGCAGTGTTATATCTTTGGAGGGGCCTGATAACCAGTGTTCTCATAACCTTGAGACTGGGTCTGATAAACTGTTCCCATAACATGGAGTGGGCTCCCATGTGCAGAATTATATTTTATATAACGTTCTCCCAGTGTTCTGGCTTTGTTCCCCTCTAGTACTTAAATAGGTTGGGACTCCCTACTGGGGGTGACGATGATGACAGACATGCAAGGGGACAGGTGCCATGCTGGCGAGCAGGGGCCATGACAGGACACATGCAGATAGACACACAGCTTGCAGTGTTCGTGGCTCACCCACACATGAATAAAGGCATGACAGACATCCCAATGGCTCCGTGAATATTATTCCATCTGCACAAATACTATGGATGTGCCTGGCCTTGATGGGTCGCAACACACCAAGAAACTTAGGGAAATGCAGGAAGAAATAAATGATTTCCATTTGAACCACACTATTTGACCTAGCCATTAGAATGATGACTTTTACTCAGATTTCCTAGCATAATTATTTATTCCTAGTAAGATGGTGGTGTTCCCAGCATTTGGGGTATGAGCTAAGAAGACCAGTCAGCTGGTGTGCCTGATGGAGGAGATTTCCAAGATGTGGGACATTCACTGTTAACATCAGGAAAAGTCTCAGGCAGATGCAGATGAGTTGAGCTCCCTACATGAGCCTTCACATACACAGCTGATAAAGACTTTCCCACACTCTCCAACAAGTTACTCCACTGCTCTCTAGAACTTCCCTACTCAGGTTGGGCAAAAGCTAAATTGCAACAAGAGTGGATGCTTCGTTGACGTTTCTTCAGTTCCCTTCTTTGGCATGTGTTCCTTCTTTTCAGTGCTCATGTTTGTTGAGAGACCCAATGTTCTTATCCTTTCATAGAGCTGTTCAAGGTGACTCTTCTTTTAGCTCTCTTCCAAACCACATCTATTATGTGAAAGTCAAATAGTCCTGTGTTGCAATTACCCACAGCCTTGTTTCTAGCCTTGTGAAGATAGTATCAGCTGCTCTTTATAAGGTGAGGCTACATAAGAAATACCTCTCCTAGGTAACAAAATACTATTTGCAAAAAGGTACCTTTAAGGTAATCCTCAAGAAGAAAATATTTTAGTAGTATGACAGAGGTGAGAGAAGGAGAGAATATTCAGTAAGGCAGGACTTTCACCACACCCAGAAAAATTGTCTTTTATCTATAACCTTACACAGTAGAGCATCACCAATGCTACACAGTGGATGGATTCACAGATAAATGGGAAGCTTCACAATGGTTAGATTCATAAAAAAGACATGTGCCAGACCTTTGTGAGTCTCCAGCTTTCTTTCATTCCAAATATGTGTCCATACTAAATGAATTTCAAAAGCATAATTGCCAAGAAAGCCTATGTCCATGAATATTTCAATGTCTCCTATGTAATGCATTTCCATCATTACCCACGTTATTGTACGTATAGTATCCTGCACAGACTAGGCACTCAATAGTTATTGATTGGCCAGTGAAGGCTCATTACCTAATGCATCATGATCATTTTTGCAGAGGACCCACAGGAATCATTGGGATTCCATAGGTATCTTTTTTTTCTAAACTTTGAGAAAGAAACAGATAGTTGCTGGCCTTGGGTTTCTTGTTTCTTTGTTGTGGGGGATGAGGTATGAAAAGAAATATAGTTGTAGCATAAATATGGAGCCACAGGACAGGAACAAATGAGAGAAAAAAATAAAGACAGCATAAACTACAGAGGCAAGCAAATCAACGTATTAAAAACAGAAATTTTTTTGGTGCTAAAATGCACATTCATTCTTAAAAAAAAAAAAAGATTTTCAACAGCAAGGCTTCTCTATTCTTGGCAACAAAAAAATAACCACTATGGCTAAACTGCCTTAGGAAATGAATAGTGGAGTCAAACCTAAAGCACCTGAAATGGAAAACAAAAGCCAATTTACATTTCATTTAAGAGCAGCAAACATATGGGCCAGATAATCATTTCAAAATTTAGTTTACAAAGAGAAAAACAAATCTGGAATTCAAACTCTAATGAGTTTGAAATAAAAAGCAAAGCATTAAAAAGAAGCATGTACAGAAACTACTACCCCCTCTCTCAGTGCACGTAATTCTGGAGTTTTTCTTTCTCCCTATCTTCTCTTCACACCCAGGGCAAGGGCAGGTGGAACACTTCATGGCCATCACTACCCCATATGGCACTGAATTCATAAATCACAAAGTCCAGGAGAATGGAGGAATTTTAATTAAAGGCCAAAGTTTTCCTTGATCTCCAATGTGGGCAATGTGGGCTTTAAAACAAAACCAGAGTTTGCTTGAGAATATCTGCATGTCTATTAGTTTGAATCATGTTAAACTGCAGTTTTTATAGGTTAAGAAAGTACACATTAGCAATTTCAAATGATTAAACCTAATACATTATGATTTTAATTATAGGAATATTGATATTTTAAATATTTGCAGTTAAAAATAAAATTAGGTGTATTCCTACTTGGGTGCTTAAATGAAAAACAGTTTCCTTTGGTCACTAATTGTTCTGACACAAGGTGTGAACTCAAGTTCAGGGGCCCAAGAGGTCCACATCTGGGTCATTTGTCCACCTCTCACTTGTTCTGCTGTCTTTGTCAGTTATCATGTTCTGAGCTGTCATATGAAACATCTGTTGTGGCTTCACTTTCTGTTGTTGGGTAATTTCCACTTTTTGGCACTTCACTAGCTTTATTGATATACTTCATATACTGGTTCAGTTTTGAAATTAGTATGTTTGTTGATATTTTTACTGCTGCTTTCCCACATTTCATATTTCTTCTACTCTCTCTCTCGGCTGTACACCTCTTGTGTTTTCTCCTGTGTGTGCCATCATCATCCTGTATCTGTGCTTGAGAGTCCTATCTTTCTTCTTCGCACATTTCCTTTGCCTGCTTTCATCTACAAGGAGATGGTATTTTGTTTCCCCACTGAAACCTCAGAGTTTGGGAGGCAAACTTTTTAACAAGGTCACTAGAAGAGAATTCTCCCCAAAAGGGAAACAAAGTCACTATCTTTCATTTCCTAGTTTTCTAGAAACAAGGTCCAAAGAACTGATTTCCTTGTCATTGTGAGCTGAAGTTCAAGTTCAGCCTGAGCTGGGGTGAGTTAACTAAACTTCTGCGTGCTGACGAAAACATTTGGGTAGCTATAAATCAAGCAAACAGACCCATCTACAAGACTTCACTGTCAATTACATAAAGAAATGAGGGGTCACTAATCACTTAGTCTATATGTTATACAGCACATCAGCTCTAGTTCAAGATTCAGGGTTTTGATTAAACATATGTGGAGATGAGAATTGGGTATGTAAATGAGATTTTGTCTGGCTGGTGGAGGGTGGAGTATCATTTAGGACAGACCCAGGCCATCAGCCTGTGGTATCAAAGGCTCAATGAGAATACTTTGGAACAAAGCTCTCTCAAGATTCCAGAGAAGTTGGGAAATAATTTTCCAATAGTCATTTCTTTATGACATAATATTTGATGGATAAAATTGGGGTGAGCAGATTATTTAAATACTTATGAACACTGACCTTCATTTCTTCTAGGCAGTGGGGCTCCAAATTCAGGACCGTAGGAAGTTCTGGTCTAGGCAATATGACACCACATTGTCCACAAAGAATCTGAAAACAACAATAATCCAGTCTTATCTGTTATCATTACCACCATGCCTCACATTTCTAAACAATATCAGTGATGAAATATTCCTTCCTGTAAAAAACCTTTTCTCTGTCTGCACTCTAAGTAATTGTTGTGGTTACCACTGAGTTGTATAATACATGGGTAAGTTTCAAGTTAGTGAATTTTTATTACTTGTCCTTTAATAAACTTTAAATATAACATGAAAATTATTTTGGAAAACATCCATGTCCCATGGGCCTAAGTTATGAGGACACAGGTAAAAGCTTGGGGCAAGCTTATGACTCTAGTCTGTGTGATACCATGGTACCATGTATTCTTGCTTTCAAATCACAAATTTAAATCAATAGGAATGATTCAGCAATTGCTTCAATTCTATCATTCTCTGGGACAGCTTGGAATTTTTATTTGTATTTAAAATTTCAAACAGTGAAACAGTGTGAATTTCAAGTTGTAATATTTTTGTTTTTTAACCACAAACTTTTAAGATAGGAAGTCTGTTTCCAAGTTAAATGCTATCATTAAAAGTATAATTTTTCTTCTTTTTAAAATTGGTGTTTGCAGAATCTATGCACCCCTATGTTCATAGCAGCACAATTTACAATAGCCAAGTGCTGGAAGCAACCTAGGTGCCCATCAGTTAATGAATGGATCAAAAAACTGTGGTACATTTACACAATGGAATTCTATGCAGCAGAAAGAAAGAAGGAGCTCCTACCCTTTGCGACAGCATGGAAGGAATTGGAGAGTATCATGCTAAGCGAAATAAGCCAGGCAATGAAAGACAAATACCATATGATATCACCTTTAACAGGAAGCTAATCAACAAAACAAACAAACAAGCATAATATAAACAAAGACACTGAATTTGAGAACAGTCTGACAGTGTCCAGAGTGGGAGGGGAGGGAATTTCAGGGGAAAAGGGGAACGGTTTAGAGCAACAAGTATAAAGGACTCATGGACAAAAACTATGGGGGGGTGGAAATGGGAGGAAGGTGGGGAGGGCTGGGGTGGTGGGCTGGGGCAGGGTAAAAGACAGAAAACTGTACAATATCAACAATTAAAAAATACTGATTAAAAAAAAATAATAAAAAAAAAATAAAATTGGTGTTTGCTTCAACACTAAAGAAAAAAACAAGAAAAAAGTAATTATTACTGGTTGTTGCAGGGTTATTACCAAAGATAAATTTGTGGAATATAGAAGGAGGGTGTTGAAATGCTCTAGTCTGGGTGTCAAACACACCAGTTTGCCACCGGCTTCCAGGGAATGCTTAAGCTGGAGCTGGGAGCTCACTTTCATTTTCACCCTTCTAGGGGGCTCTGTGACAGGTGCTAGGGCTCGGGCCACAGGAGAACTGGGAGAAAATTCCACTCTGAGCCCAGAGACACAGCCTCCATCGACACTTAAAGGGTTTTTATTAGCATAGCCTTCAGAAGCCACAATGAAGAGCCTTTAGGGTAAACCTCTGATTTTCAAAAAATATATATTATCTATATCTGTGGAAATGATGCACCTCCATACTTTAAAGAATGCAGAGGAGCATGAGGCTGGCAGCTCCCACTTAGAAATCTGAAGGACAGAGGCAGCAGGGTGCTGTGAGCAAAGGTTCTGGCTTCTGACCACTGGAATTGTGTGGCAGGCCCGCAGCTGCCTGGGTGTGCAAAAATGCGAGCATCCAGCCTCCCTAAGTCTGTTCCTCAACCCTAATCATTCCTACCTCACAGGGTCACTGGGAAGGTACAATGAGACAGGGCAAATAAAGAGCAGTGCCTGGCTCAGAGCAGCACCCTGAGATAGCCAGCTGTATACAGAGCAAAAAAGAAAGAAGTGGTCCAGAGTGCTCTCTCATTCTAAAGAAGATTAAAGGCAGGAGGGAGGTGAAGAACACAGGAGGACTGACTCCTCGGGTAGCGGGTGCCCGCAGGTCCTGATCTGCCTGGAGCAGACCTAACTGGAGCTGTCTAGCCCATCTCGACTATGGATGCTTCTCCTTCATGCTCAAAAGTGTCCCAGTGCTGATAACATTAGAACTTTCCTTCCTTTCATCAAGGAGGGAAAATAAAGTCAAAAAGCATGAAGTGCTTTATTGTGATCACATGTGGTAAATAGAAGAAACTTGTCTTGTTCCAAAATCTTTTTACTGACCATATAGCTGCTGAGGATAGGAAGAATATCCTAATAGTCCCACTTTTTCTTATCTTGCTCCAGCCAGGACTAGATTATGTGTGCCTCTATAGGTTTTTAACTTCAGCTACTGTTGAGTCCTAGATATTTTTAACCTCAGAGTACCATGTAAAAAATAAGAGGCCCAAGCAACCCTTCTGCTACCATCAGGATTAGGTTAATCTTTTAGTTTTCTGGTATGATCATCTCAGAATATGAAGTCAAGTGCATCCCAAGCCATTGGTTAACCTAGATCCTTTTGTCCGTTCCTCTTTGACTGGTTTCTTGCCTATCAGTCCTAAAGGTTTCCCCAGTGTCTAATCAGGAGTCTGTCACTTGTGACTGACATGAAGCTAGGTCAAATTGCAAGGAATTATAAGCTCAGAGAACTAAGTTCATGAGGAAAACTGGCTTCAGAACTATGTGGATCCAAGAACCAGGCAATGTTACAGAACTTGCTCCATCATTCCCTGCTTCTCTTACATTCTATTGGATTCCTATTCGGACAGGTTCTCCTCAGCAAAACAGCTGCTGTAAGCCCCAGACCCAAATAATGCCATGTTAGTGTGTATAGAAAGGAGAATTTCTCTCTTCCCATGGTCCAGGCACTGTATTTCATTGGGCTGACCTGGTCCAGTGCCACCAGTGCCCGCCCTAAGGCAGGGCACTAAAATGTACTAAACTGACCAGTTCTGGTTATTTGGTCACCCCAGGAGATCCAGGGAAAGATATCAGTCCCACTCAATCTAAGAAGTCACAGAAGAAAAGTGATATTTTCCAAGACACCATCAGCAGAAAAGAAATAGATACTAAATAGACAAAAGTAATACGTTTTTTTGCACAGACCTACTCAGATGTACAGTGTCCCTGATTTCTGTCATGATTCCATAGGGGCTATTGGCCTTTTGGGGCTGAGATTCCTTAACTTTCAAACTTATGTAAACCTCTGGATGTACCTCTGGTCCCAGCTCTGGCTCTGTACTCATCCACCATGACCAGCTGCTACCATGTGACATAGGAAAATCCTTGAAAAGCAGAGTGAGAAAGGCCTTCAAAGCTTCCCAACCATTTCACTTGGAAAAGAGGCTACAGGATCTCTGTGTAATCTATGACACGGTATATTGCTGCCTTTTAGCTTCTCCCAACTGGTTACTGGGGAGAGTACTGAATTCAGAGTCAAAATTCCAAGTAAAGATCAGCTGTTTCCATGAAGGCTACAGAAAGGAGGCCTGGGTGGAAGAAAAGTTTTGGACTCTACCCATTTTCATGCATGACTAGATTTTAAGGTGGGTGTTTATAAATATAGGCTAAAGAATATTTTTGCCATTAATTCTGAAGTTAAACTAAGTTTCTTTGTATTGAACAGCAAGACATTTGTCAAAGCCTCTTGTTCCTGAAAACCATGAAAGAAAAATCCCGTCTCCTCCCAGAGAATGAATTATTAACAAGTGCTTGGAAAAGCGAAAGGTCAAATGTTGCATTAAAGCACATTGGAATTTTAACAATATTTGTAAAACAAAAAAAGAATTCACAAGCATTTGGTTGAATTGTGTTTTGTTTTCCAGATGTGGAAAATAAAACAACTATACATTTTTTTTTTAAAGGCTAACCCTTTACACAGCAAACATTAACTTACACTCTAAATGGAGTTTTAAAAGAACAATATTTGGAGGGGGAAGAGGCTGGTAATGGCAGAGGTTAAAAATAAGAAGCCCACATTCAAACCTTAAAAATGTGCGGGAAGGCCTCTCTTGTGCCTCACATTGTTAAGTGTCCCAATACCCTTTTATATTGATTCTGTGACCCCCTCAGAGAAGGCCCTCAAATGTCACTCTATCTGAGAAGTCTTCAGGGATTGCCCAGTCTCTACCTATTCATTTTGCTTTGTTTTTTCTTCATTGAATTTATTACTTTCTATTGTTATATTACATATTTTTTTGATGCGTTCAAGTGTTTGTTTCCCTCAATGGACTAGAATCTCTAAGAGCCAGTCATCTGTTCTGTTTACCACTGTATTTCAGGGACCTCCACCGAGCCCTGCACAGAGCAGGTGTCAGCGGCCATCTGTTGACAGTGCTGTTGTAGAATGGACATCTGGAAACAGTATTGATAGTCAAATTTAACAATAAAAAGGATAACATTTATAAGCACTATTTTTATTACTTTAAGTGAAATTTTAAAAATAGAGCCTGGTGGAAATTTCTACCAGTTTCTCAACTTATAAAACTCTGACCCTGAACACACATGATTTGGGGTAAAGAAACAGCTGTTGCTGTCCATTTTCCCCAGTGGTTATCTCATTGTCGGCCCATTCTTTGGATACTTTCAAAGAAAAACGAAAATAAAAAATCCAAACATTCCAACTTTTAGGCACCATGCGAAAACCTAATTTCATTGTGAATAGTTGGCAAATTATATTTTGGGAGAAAGCTTTTCAACAGTTTAACAACTACACCAGTCATTATCTGTTGCTTTATATCCCATATAAAATAGTAACTAAGAATTTTAATTTTTTCCCATTCATTTTTGTATTTTTTAGCAAACACTATAGTATAAAGCACTATGGTGGAAAGGTTAAGAAATCAGACTTTTGGGTTATAATTCTGGACCTACTGTTTGATAGCTATGTGAGTTCAGGCAAGTTACCTATATTCTGAAATCCTGTTTCCTCACCAGAAAAATGGAGAAAATAACAAAAATTATAGCATCAAACTCATGAGTACAAATGATTTAAAACTACCAAACAATAACAACAACAAAAGACCCTTTTAGAATCTTTTAGAATAGGGCCTGCCTTTGAGTAGGTACTTGTTAAATATTTATTAATATTGCTCCTTTATTTATCCTAGGGTTGGTTCTTTTTTCTCAAGGGTTTAACATTCCAATTGTGGGTTGGTAATTTGAAAGAAATTCAACACAGTTCTTTTCAAAAATCCAATCCCCTGTACCTAAAATACAAGCCTTGCACTAATTATGCTAAATAAAAAGCAAATTTACATGAGATATATTTTCGACTAAAATAAAATGAAACAATGTTCACCACAGAAAATAAAATGCATTTCAAAAATTCTGTGTGTGTGTGCATAATATCCTTTGGTTATCTGTGTAAACCACCTACCATGATTACTAAGACTAAATTTTCTAAAGGAAATTAGATAATAACAAAAAAACTTCTTTATGCTCAACTTTTGTCAGGGACAAAAAAGAAAGAGACAAAAAAAAAAAAAAACCAGCGTGAAAGGATGAGACCAAATGATGACAATCCATTCACAATGATTATTTTTAAGAGTAATTTCTCTTGGGTAATTCATTGGACTGTTACTGTGGATCTCCAGAGTGACAGCTAATGTAAATGAAACTACTAAAAGTAGATTATCATGGTAAGAATATACTCAAGCAATAATGTATTAGAAATCTATCCAAAGCATTTGGGGAGAAATTTAAGAGATGACATGTCATCTTTTAAAAAAAAATTTTTCATTTAAGTTAATGAATACAACACACTTCTTCAGACATGTATGATTACAAACCTTTCTTGCAGATATATATGATTCTCTCAAGATTTAACTTGGGGGGGGGACCATTAAGTACCATTTAGTGTGCAAAATTTTAAAGGATACACTCTTTCAGAAGCTCATGCAAGTAGTCTTCGCAATGCCCATGTTGAGTTGCTATTGTGTTTGTTGTCCAGATACCTACACACTGGCTTTCATAACTGATTGGTTTTATAACACCTATGACCACTACTCTGCATAGAAATATTCACTGAGTCGAATGGTTTGCTAGGTAAGGAATGGCTCTATGCACAGGACTGAAGTGGGGAGCAGCTGCAAGTTGTGTTTAGAGGGGCACGTAGGGAATGTCATGCAAAATGACCAACTTCAAGATAGGCTGTGCATGTGCAGAAAAGGTGGGTAATTCTATGTAGGGCAGAGCCTCTTGTTTGGAAAGACAGATGGTAGACAAGGGGTTGCAAATGGAATTATACTTTCCATAGAGCAAATCGCATGTAAGAAGACTGGTTAAGAGAAAGGAAGTCATCTTGGCTGGGACCCATTGGCAGAGAACTCTGAAGCCAGTAAACTGCTAAACTAGTATCCAAATTTGACTAGCAATAATCCAGAAATCATTGGGGTTTAATGTTAAAACATATTTTGAGACTATTGCATTTGAAAGGACAAGGTACCTTACGTTCTTCAAATACTTCCAAGCAAAGGATTAAACCAACCTATGCATTGACTCAGAAGTATTTAGCCTTGGTCAAACTTTTATCTAACTCCTTACTTCTTATTCCATGTTGAAATAGCATACATTATATTTTTTAGACCCAAGACAAGATATTTATTTCAACAGAGCTGTTTCACATCTACGTGTTGTGTGGAGAGGTCTGTTAATCACTTGGGCTCCTGTGGAAGCCAGCCTTCAAGATGGCCCCACATGAGTGAGCTCTTCCACCTTCCCAACTTCCTCATCATCCCCTCCCTTTTTTTTTATTGTTGGTGATGACAGTGTCCCTCCTTTGAGCCCTGTGAAGTCCTCTTCCATTTATTAAAACTTGCTTCCAGGGAAAACTTTGAAAATATGTCCATTAAAAATTGATGGACTTCCTCTCCTAGAGAAAAGGCTTGCACTGGAATAAGAAAGCTAACCTGGGAACCTGCAAGCATCAATGAGCCAGAAACTTTTGAATTAGTATATCAAGAGTTATCATTTACTGACCAGTTAGTATGTGCAGGCTCTGCTCTTCTATGTGGGAAGGGAGAGTAGTGGCATCAGTGGGGCCCATACCTCTTGCAGAGGGAATTAACCTATACAATAATCACACAATTCAAGAGAATCAGGCATTGTCTTTGGTTGTATCCAGTGGATTAGAGTATACAGTAGAAGATCCCAAGAGTCAAATAGAAATATGCTAAATATTTTAAGGTAACGGATATCAACAACAAGAAAAATAGAGCCAAGTCATAAATATAAGCTAGCCAAATGTTGGCAGCATAGCCTAATAATTAAGAATCTAGACTCCAAACTCAGACTGCTGGGTTCAAGTCCTGGCCCTGTTACTTACCAGCTGTGTGGGCTTGGGGCATTCCTTAAACTTTTTGTGCTTCAATTTGCTCCTCCGTGGAAGAGAGATGATGATGATACGAATATCTAACTTACAGGCTTATTAAGAGCACTAAATTAGTTACTATGCATAAACTGCTTAAAACAATGCTCCATACAAGTTGGTTAGTAAATAAAAATCTCAAGATATAATTCACTCCCACCTAAACTTACAGCTTTCAGTCACTGGCAATATTCAAGGATGGGTCCTGGAATGTAAGCAGAATCCCTGAGGACAAGGACCTTTGTCCCTTTTCTTTAGTCTTTTGCCTAGATCAATACCTGGTATGGATCATGCTCCAAAAATATTGTTGAATAAAGATATGAACCTCCTTGGTAGTTACAAGGAAGAGTTCTGTATGAGTCTAAATCTGGAGAAAGTGACCTCCGAAGAGTTTTTCACCTTTAGGTTCTGTGATTTCTTTAATGAACTAATGCTTCAGAATGGTACAATACTAAAAGTATGTCTAGGTGATTTAAGGCAAAATTATGTCCATTTCCTTCTTTCTTTCTTTCTTTCTTTCTTTCTTTCTTTCTTTCTTTCATTCTACTGAGTGCTCTTTTTCTAGTCAAAAGGTTACACAGGAACATAAAGTATGCTATCAAGAGTCTCCAACCATCTCTATGTATGTCTAATCATTATGTTCTTTTACAGTTTCCTATCTCCAGGCCTTTCAGTCAGGTCAGGGTGGCATTTCACTGCCCTTTATGTGTATGACAAGTGCAAACAGAGGAAGAAAAGAAACTGGAGTGAAGAAAACCAGAATTGGCACCGCAGTTTTGAAGGTGCTATTCAGCCGGATCCCATTCAGCCTGCCTCATCAAGCCCCCAGAGTTCATCTTTTCGCTCATCTTACACCCTATATGTGGTGACAGAACTACAGTTCCTTTCTCAGAGTGGAGCCTCTCCCACACTTCTGCTTGTCACCCACCACTTCAACAGCTATGCAGTCAACACCTGCAAAGCTGGCCTGCCTCACCTCAGAGCCGAGATGAGCTCTGATTCCACAGCTCTCGCACTGAGGGTGGAGATCTCAGCAACAGCGCTAAACAATAGCAGAGGCCCCCCAAAAGCTCTCTTCTAGAACTTGTTTTCATAATTCCCCTAAGTAATCAAAATGTGGCTGCTCCTCTCCAAGGAAATGAAACAGTCAATTCAGCTACTTAGATCAGTTTAAAAACTACCCCCCCCCCATATTACATCATTTTGTCTGGAACAATGAAATAACTGACTTGCTGACAGTTGCTTGGACTATCTGTAGACATAGGAAAAAATACTTTTAATCAGGTCAAGTCATTCTGCCTTTGGGGTTCTAAATTTACTTGTATTCTCAAATAAAAATGTTCAGTTAAAGAAATACGATTATTCTTTTAGCTCAATAAGCAACCAGAGTTCTTTCTTCATGTTTTGACATTTAATCAATCAGAAATTGCTTTTGGAAAACTGTATCCTATGAACCAACCCTGCCTATAGGATTTTTCTTTAAAAATCTGGATATAGGAGGAAAATCACAATGTGGGCTTTCACTGACCATGATTCTATGCCTTTATCCCCACCGTTCCCTAACAGGTATGAATGTTTGTTAAAGTTAAATATTAAGTGTCTTAGCACATAATATACAGATGATATATTATAGAATTGTATACTTGAAACCTGTGTAATTTTATTAAACAAAGTCACCCCAATAAATTAAATAAATTTTTAAAGCATTTTTCCCTCACCAAAAGAAAAAAAAAAGATTAGGCAGCATCATGTAGTGAAACTCCAACAGGCCTGGTGTGGAGTCACAGGGTCCAACCACTGTTACTGGGAACCTGGCAGTGACTTCACTTCCCTAAGCCTGAGTCCTCTGGTTTACAAAGGTGAGAATATCTACTTTGGGGAGTGTTTTAAAACGACTCCTTGGTGATCCCTACTGTGAGGGACCTTACTGAGCACTTTTTATGCTCACAACAGCCCTATGAGGGGCTACTGTTTAATGGATTCACTCATGAAGAGATGGAGGCTAAGAGAGGCTAATTCACTCGCTGCAGCTAGGCCCCAAGAATGCTGGACATCCTGCCACCATGCTACCTCCATGCCAGCTGGGATTCGATTATATACAGCTGGAAAAATATGAAATACTAAGCATCTTTTATTTTCTTTGTCTCTAATTATATTACCCCCTAAATTTGGCTCTAATCATAAAAGATTGGTGAAAACTTTTAACATATTAATGATATTTGTTTATGTGTCAGTATCCTAGCATTTATCCATTAAGACTGAGGTCTTACTCTTCTCTTCAAGGTTCAGAGAAGTTAAGAGATTCTCCTAAGACCACACATAGGTAACGGGTGGTTTTAGTTCAGACCTGTCTGTATACAAGTCTCACGTGTTCTATTTATGTCATATTATGAATTCAGAAGGAAAGAGATTTTGAATGAGCTAAGTCAGGAGGCAGCAAACTTTCTGCAAACACCCCCCCAAAAAAACAGATACTATTATTTTAGACTTTATGGGCTATACGCTCTCTGTCACAACTACTCAACTCTTCCGTATAGCACAAAAGCAACTACGGCAAAACGCAAATGAACAAGTGTGGCTGTGTGTGTGTGTGTGTATAAAACCTTATTTTCAAAAGCAGGTGGCAGGCCAGATGTGGTCCATGGGTCATAGCTGGTTGAACTAAGTATTCTGACCATTGAGGACAACAGTTAGACTATCGTCTGTCTAGTAGAAGCAAGAAGTTCCCTCAACTGAAGGTAAAGGGTGGAGTTACGAAGGTGAAGAGGCTCTCTGGAATTAATGGTAAGTGGAAAAATTAAAGTAGATAATGGCATCATAAGAATCAAAGAAGCATAATAGTTATGGATGGACTTTGGACTATTTGGGTCACAGGTTTGGACCCTCCAGCTGTATGGCCTTGGTCAAGTTACCCTGTAAACTTCTCCATGCCTCTGCTAACACCTGTAAAGTATATAAAATATGGCCTAACCAACACATGACATGTATTGCTTAGGCCCTATTCTATTTGTGAGCAGCCATGTTCATACACACACAACACAAGAAGAGGCATAAGTAGGTTTACACGTGTGAGTACAAAAATACAGGGTCTATTCTTATATTTATTAATTATTATATTATTTTCCATATGAACAATTGTAAACCTACTTTTGGTCCACCCTGTACATATGTGTTAGTTATATATCTTTATTCATTGCATCAATCTTTATATAAAGATTGACATTGTAAGGATGGAGTATAATCTGGCAGTAATCAAATTTAAGAAAGGAATGAGCAGAAATTAATGTCAAGATTAATGTGTATGTATGTGTGTGTATGTATATCAGTGTATACTATAATATCTATGAATATATATATAATGTACATATATATAGACTATCCAGAAAGTAACCAGCCATGTAATATGAAAAATAGACATATTTGTTGAAGAAAATAGAAGATACAAGAAACGTTGTACATAGGACAATGCCACCTCAGTCCCTTTCAAAGTAAGCACATTGGGACCTCATACAGTTATCCCAATACCTATCAGCTGTCCTGTTGTATTTTTATGAATCTCATCAATAGTTTGAATTCTCTTCTCTTTCAAAGGTGATTTTACTTTGGAGAAAAGCCAGAAGTCACAGGGCACCAAATCTGGGTTGTAGCAGGGCTGAGTCACCTGGGTGATTTGATGTTTAACCAAATAACTCTGCACTAGACTTGATGCATGAGTAGACACGTTGTCATGATGAAGCTGCCAACCACCAGTTGCCCATAGCTGTGGCCTTCTGAATCATCTGAATAGTTTCCACAGAGAAGTGTTCAAACTTCATGAAAAAATTCACGCAGACTCATTGCTCTACTCGTTGTCATTTTGAATGTGATGGGCACACAGTACACATGTTCACTCAATGGCATCTACCATTTCTACAGAGAAGTCATCATTGTTCACACATACATTGTTCACACATTCCAGTCCACTCTCCTTGGCTGCTAGGTTACATCCATGTTGCACAAACCATTCTCATTAGATTAACAGTGGCTGGACTTTTTCCGGACATACCTTATATATGACAAGAAAAATTGTTTCTATTACTCTGTTACTATTGATGTATATAAAACCACCCTAAATTTAATGGCTTAAAGAAACAAGAATTTTTTTATTTTGCAAACGAATCTGCAATTTGGGCAGGGCTATCTGGAAAGACATGTGGCATTAGCTTGACAAAGACCTGGAGCATTCATTTCCAAACTGGCTGAATATTGACTGGGGGCTCTGTTGGGGCTGAGAGTAGGTTTATTTCCATTTGGGACTCTTCATTTGGCTTGGGTTTTCTTATGGCAAGGTGGAGGGTTGCTAGGATGAGTAATCCAAGAACAAGCCATAATGAAACTATATAATTTTTTAAGACCTGAGCTTGGAATTAATGTAGCATCTTCTCCCCACTTTCTATTTTTCAGAAATGAGTTAGTAAGACCAGCCCATATTCAAAGGGACAAAAATTAGATTCTCTTTTTTTAAAAATATATTTTATTGATTATGCTATTACAGTTGTCCCATTTCTCCCCCATCATTCCCCCCACCCTGCACACCCTCTCCCACCCACATTCCCCCCTTTAGTTCATGTCCTTGTGTCATAAGTTCTTTAGCTTCTACATTTCCCATACTATTCTTACCCTGCCCCTGTCTATTTTCTACCCACTATCTATGCTACTCATTCTCTGTACCTTCCCCCTCTCCTCCTCCCACGCCCCTGTTGCTAACCCTCCATATGATCTCCATTTCTGTGGTTCTGTTCTGTTCTGTTTGCTTAGTTTGCTTTTGTTTTAGGTGTGGTTCTTAATAGCTGTGAGTTTGCTGTCTTTTCACTGTCATAGTTTTATCTTCTTTTTCTTAGATAAGTCCCTTTAACATTTCATAGAATAAGGGCTTGGTGATGATGAACTCCTTGAACTTGACCTTATCTGAGAAGCGCTTTATCTGTCTTTCCATTCTAAATGACAGCTTTGCTGGAAAGAGCAATTTTGGATGTAGGTCCCTGCTTTTCAAGATTTCAAATATTTCTTTCCAGCCCCTTCTTGCCTGTAAGGTCTCTTTTGAGAAATCAGCTGAGAGTCTGATGGGAACTCCTTTGTAGGTGACTGTCCCCTTATCCCTTGCTGCTTCTAGAATTCTCTGCTTCATTTTAATCTTGGCTAATGTAATTAGCCAAGTGTGCTTTGATGTGTTCCTCCTTGGGCCCAACTTCTTTGGGACTCTCTGAGCTTCCTGGACGTCCTGGCAGTCTATTTCCTTTGCCAGATTGGGGAAGTTCTCCTTTAGTATTTGTTCAAATAAGTTTTCTACTTGTTGCTCTTCTTCCCCTTCTGGGGCCCCTATAATTCGGATGTTGGGACGTTTAACGATGTCCCGGAGGTTCCTAAGCCTCTCCTCATTTTTTTGAATTCTTGTTTCTTCCTCGTTTTCTGTTTGGTTGTTAATTTCTTCCTTCTGGTCCACTCCATTGAGTCCCAGTTTTCCTTCCATCTCTATTGGTTCCCCATGCGTCTTCCTTCATTTCACGTATTGTAGCCTGCATTTTCTCATCTAATTTGTGAGCAGAATCAACCAATTCTGTGAGCATTTTGATGACCAGTGCTTTGAACTGTGCATCTGATAGGTTGGCTATCTCTTCGTTGCTTAGAGGAATTGACTCTGGGGTTTTCATCTTTTCTCCGGTTTGAGCCATTTTTGGTGGGGTTTTTTGTTTTGTTTTGGTTTGGTTTTAGTCTGGTCGCAGCTATTACGTATGAGGGGTGGAGCCTTAGGTGTTCCTCAGGGCGGGGCAGCCCAGTCGCTGGGTTGTGACGCTATAGGTGGGGGCGGGGTCTGAGAGGGAAGAATGGCGCCTGTTCCACTCTCCTGACTCCGGTCCCTTCCGCTGCTTCCCCTTCGCCTGGATTATCTGCACGCGCGCGTGCGGTTACGCAGTGAGGGGTGGAGCCTCAGGCGCTCCCCAGTGTGGGGCAGCCCAGTCGCTGGGTTGTGATGCTGTATGTGGGGGCGGGGTCTGAGAGGGAACAATGGCGCCTGCTCCGCTCTCTCCTGGATTCAGTCCCTTCCGCCACTTCCCCTCTGCCTGTACCGTCTGCGTGCACGAATGTGGGACCCCCTGGTCAGCCAGCCGCCTTGTGCGTCCTCACTGGGTCTGCACAGTTGCCCCCCTGTGCCCGGGGTCCGCCAGCCGCCGCCCGTGCACCTGGGAACTGCAAGCCACTGCTACTTGCGTTCCTGGGTCCGCACCGCCACTTTTTCCTACTGCGACTCCGCCCCTCTTACCGGTCTGGATGAATGGTTGTTGGACTTCCGTACAGTTCAATTTTCTATAAGTTCTGGTTGTTTTCTTGTTTCTAAATATTTGTTGTCCTTAATTTTGGTTGTGAGAGGAGGCACAGTGTGTCCGCCTACGCCTCCATCTTGGCCGGAAGTAGATTCTATCTCTCGATGGGAGGAGTGTCAAAAAATTGTGAACATGTTTTAAAATTCCAAAGTGTACCTATTGGCCACGAATTACTCATATTTGGCCCACCTACCAAGTATCCATAAATTCACCCCTTTCAGGAATCCCTAATATTATACCTGGCTTTAGGTTTAAGGCTTAGAATCTTATCATCAAATCAGACCCAGGTACAAATGAAGCCCCTTGAGTGAGGTTTTTCATGTGGGTGTGTGCCTTTCCTCTTAGTCTGACAACCTGTGAGCAAAATAAAAACTATATGCCCAATGTGTGATTTTGTGATATGCATTGAATAACCATTATAGATATTGTGGCTGGTAATAGAGGAAAATGAAAGCACATAACAGTTACTGGTTCATAGTAATTTTGAAACCCAGCTAACTAAACATCGCCAATTCCCTTTTTAGAGCTCAGTCCTACTGCCTAGAAAAAATGTCCCTGATGCTCTTGGGTCTCCCCTCCAGGTTCTTGGTTCACATTTTAAAATATCTTCCCTTTTATATAAAATGTGCCCTGTATGTGAAGCTGAGTAGTTTCATCATTCTGCTTCCTACCCATGGACATTCTGGAGCTCAAAGACCTCTTTGTATTTCACACCATTTCTCTCCCTTTCAGTCCATTCTGGCAATATTAATCAGTAAGATTTTGTCATTGTATATTTTTGTTTAAAAATGTAACTATGTGTGGTAATAGCTGTTAGCAAGACTCGTTATGGTGATCATTTCACAAGATACACAAATATCAAATCATTATGGTGTACACCAAAAACTAATATAATGTTATATGTAAATTATATCTCAATAATTGCCCCCCCGCCAGAAAAAAACTCTCTGGGTTTCCTATCCTTCTTATTGAAGAATATTTCACTAGAAAAATACCACACCTGCAAATCTCTTTACTATAACCCTTTCTCTCCCTTGGGATTATTATAAAGCTGCTCTGGCACCACAACTTTAAGATTATTGGATGTTCTGTTGTTTAATTCAGAGAGTCTGTCTGATGCCCTTAGATTTTCAGAGGAGTGTAATGTCAAAGGGTGTAACAGACATTACCCTAAATTTTTGTAAGGTATTATTAACAAAAGCTCTGACTTTTCATTTTGAGCTTTGACCTGACACCCTTTCTTAATTTGGGAATCTTCTGCTGTACAAGGAGACTGAGAATGAGAAATAGTTTTATATTTAAATGTATCAAGTGTCAGATCTTTCATCTATTTTCATAAAATTTACTTGAAAGTTAAAGTTATTTATTTTTTCTTTTTTTAAAAATATATTTTATTGATTATGCTATTACAGTTGTCCCATTTCTCCCCCATCATTCCCCTCCACCCTACACACCCTCTCCCACCCGCATTCCCCCCTTTAATTCATGTCCATGTGTCATAAGTTCTTTAGCTTCTACATTTCCCATACTATTCTTGCCCTCCCCCTGTCTATTTTCTACCCACTGTCTATGCTACTCATTCTCTGTACCTTTTCCCCCTCTCTCCTCCTCCCATGCCCCTGTTGCTAACCCTCCATATGATCTCCATTTCTGTGGATCTGTTCCTGTTCTAGCTGTTTGCTTAGTTTGCTTTTGTTTTAGATGTGGTTCTTAAATTCATCTCTACATACTTACCTGTGACTAAAAGAAGCCATTTGGTATTTTCAACATTCTGACTGGAATTCCTAGTCAAATCTACCAGTTCACTAGGTATCTTTTGTATTTTCTATGTCACTGAAGGTGATGGTTTTACTAAAATTTCTGCCACTGATAAGAATCATTTTTTCTAGTTTTCCATAACAATCTTCTCACTTTCTTTTAGCCCTCTAATAGGCTCCTCGTGGGCCATTAGGTTTCTGATAACGACGGTCTTGATTCAAATCCCTCTCCACTTTTTCCCACCACCCCATCCCAGAGTCAATGCCCTTCATCTTAGGTTGTTACAGCAGCATCCACCTTCCAATTCTCAGAATCTCTTGCAATTACCTACTACCACATGGACAAAATCTTCTCAAACAGTGGCTTAAAACAATACTAACACTTATTTTGCTCACAAATCTGGAGGTTGATAGGGCTTGGGTAGGCAGTTCTCATTCAGGATTAGTCATATGTGGTTGTAGTCAGACAGTGGCTAGGCCTGAAACCATCACAAAGGCTTCATCACTCACAGCTGATGTCTATACTGGGAAGGCTCAAACAGCTGGGGGATGGACTAGCTGGTGTCCCTCAGGCACCACATTCTCAGTTTGGTATATCCTCATGGTCCTTCCATGTGGTGGACACAGGGTGGCTGGATGTCTTACATGGGAGCAAAAGCTCCCAGACAGAGTGTCCTAGGAGACCCTGGCAGAAGCTACACAGGCTTTTCCTACCTCATGTTGGAAGTCACCCAGGATCTCCTTGCCAGCATTCTATTTGTCAAGGCTGCCCTAAAGACCTCCCAGGTTTAAGGAGGGGATGGGACATGGATGCCACTTCTTCATTTCTCCCTCTGAAAATTTACACACATTTTAGCTCCAACTCAGAAATGCTTTAAGGACCATTACTTTCAGCAGAAAAGGCAATTCAAACTTCTGATAATGAAACAACTTCATGCCAGTAATGTTATTAACATCCCATGTGTGAGGCAATTGATTTGTGGGGGTGGTCAGGAGGAAGATGATACCTTTATTTTTTAAGATTTTATTTATTTACTTTTAGAGCGAAGGGAAGGGAGGGAGAGAGAGAGGGAGAAAAACATCAGTGTGTGAGAGGTATCAGTCGTCTCTCACAAGGCCCCCAACCAGGGACCTGGTCTGCAACCAGGCATGTGCCCTGACTGGGAATTGAACCAGCGACCTTTCAGTTTACAGGCCAACACTCAATCCACTGAGCCACACCTGCCACGGCATATAGTCTTTTTTAAAAGGTGATGAAGTCAACCTGTCAAAAATGTAGATTGGGAGAATAAATTGGAGGGGATTTAGAGGAGGGAAGATATCAAGTTCTTAACACAAACGTAGATACCTCTTTTTAGGAAAGTTAAACTGTTATTTAGGTAAGAAGGTTGAAAATGATACTCTCTTTTCAAATTTAGGGAAACTCCAAGGTATGACACTATGTTCTAAGAATATCAGGCTCGGGAAACTTGTTCCATTGGAGGCTGGCAGGAAACTCCCTTTGCACAGAGATCAATATCTTTATACCTTGCTCTGCTAGTGCAAGTAGGGAACCTGCTCTCAATCCTTAAAGGCCTTTCAGAAAGTTACATGGTGTAGTTCCTTATGTTCTCTTTATATGTATTCTTGGTAGAAATCAACCAGTGACTGCTATTATAATTTAACATTTTTTTTTATCTGAGAATCTCATACCTTTTGTACAAGAGCATTCAAGTGTAAAGTCATAACAAAATTTAGGGAGTCAATACCAAGCCACATAAATTTTGCTACTCTACTCCTGGGCCACTTTATCTTTAAGCCTCATTTTATTCTTATGTGTAAAAGAACTGGTGGATGTTGACTTCTATAATTGACTCCTATAAACATGAGTATTGGATTAAGAAGTGAATAGAAAGCATAAAATATCTTTTAACTAAATTCTCTTCCAAGCTCTCTCATGGTGCTTTCACTGTGGGATTAGGTGGGTGAATTTTCTTTCTTTCTTTCTCTTTCCTTCTCCTTTCTTCCTTCCTTCCTTCCTTCCTTCCTTCCTTCCTTTCTTCCTTCCACTTTCTTATTTTTTTCTTCCTTTCATTCATTCATTAATTCATTAAGTCATTCATTCAAAAAGTCTAAATTTTTTATGTCTAAACCATTATTAGATCTAGATTAATCTCAGAAAAGCAATGCCATCTAGCACAGTCCACTTTTAAGGACTTTTTTTATATCTGTGTGTATTTGTTCTATAACTCTTTAACAGTACCAGCCCTCTGTGGTCAGTAGTTGTTTCATAGATTCTTCTATTTTCCACATTTGCTTACCCCAAACAACTGCATCAACACTTTATACTTTTGGCCTCTGCCTTTTTGCATTGAGCATGAATTATTTTGCATTGCTGTTGTGTTTTTTTTTTTTAGTGGCTTTATCTTGCTCCTCTATCTATACCACATGTTTCACAATGCTGAGTATATTTGTAGGCACTCAAAAATATGAAAAAACATGAATTTGTTTTTCCATCATCACCTTGCAAAATGCCTATATACAATAAGCCAGAGTTGGAAGTTGAAGATGATGATGTTTTTAAACTGGGTACAAGCACAGAATTTCTTGCCTCTGCCATTTTGAGAAAGTTATGTGAGTGCTGAAGACCAGATAAGAAAGGGGCTGGCAGATGCTCAAGACCAATCCATTCGACAAAACCTCAGGGAGTACATCAGTGGCTGCCTTTCCTCCCACACAGCTGCCATACATGTGGCCCAGTTCGTTTACCAGCCCTGATTCATTTCCTATCACTGACCTCGTCTCTCTAGTCCACTTCTATTAGGTCACTGTATATTTTAAACTCAGTTTCCAGGAATAGGACTATTGTCATAATCAGCTGACAGCTCAGGAGTAAGAGCCATAATAGGAAAGTCTAATATCTCGTGGCAAACACAGTTGGATTAGGCTAAATGATTAAATGTTGGCACTCTGAAATCCAAGGGCAGTATTTACATATTTTCCCATAATGATGGCCTACTAGATTTGGCTTCTTTATGCTACAATCAACTGAAAACATTTCATTTTTGAGAATCTTTTATCTTCTAATCAATCTGGCTTGGTAGATCATGTAATTCCTTATTATTTTTTAAATCATTAAACTAAACAATAAGCAATATTTTAGGGAAATGTTGCCAGGGAGGCAGCCTCTGGAGATGGTCACTAGTTCTATTTCTGATATCTGATCAGTCCTGTTCCCTCTAAATAATTAAATTACTGAGATTGTTCTTTCATTCAGATAACCTCATCTGGGGAAGATATTTTCCCCTTTGCCTTCTTCCACTTTAATTTCTGTTTTTAACAAATATAAGTACAGTGAGAACTCACGGTGCTGGTCTTCCCTGTACTTTTATTGCCAGTTGTGGATATTTTGTATTCACAGTAATGATTCTCTGAGTAAGGACTCCCTGAGTCCTGTTCTTTCCTGCAATGCAAGGTATTATCAAGTACCCAACGGGAGCACTTTGCTTTAGATTCAGATACACTTGGATCCAAATCCTCTCAAACCACACCACTTGGATAAGTGACAACTCTTAATGAGCCTCAGTGCCCACTTCTGTATAAGAGAGTAGTAACCTCTTATAGAAAAGGAACATTGTCTAGGTAAGTGAGAAAAAGCTTCCGAAGTATTTAGCAGTAAGCCAGGAGCATAATGAGTTCAACCAATGGTATCTATTGTTATTACATCTCAAATAAGGTCTGTCTCCTATGATTCTATTGGGAAAAAAGGATTCAAAACCCTCTTGCCATAGGGTTGTCAACTAGTTCAGTATTTATTTTCAAGTTCATGGGGCCCCTCCTTGAAGCTTTGCAAATATGGAGTACACCATTTTGGCCTGCTTGCCTTGGGGTGTCAGTCAATTCAGACTTCCTCCACATCCCAGAACATTTTTTTCTTTACCCACTATAGACATATTTAGGATTTCCTGGCAGCGGCCATGCTGACTGAATAAAACGAGCATAGGCTTTGCAGCCAGAGACCTGGGTGACCCTGGGAAATTCATTAAAATCTTAGGGCCTCCATGCTCTCAGGTATAAAAGAGGTATGAGTCTTGCTCTGAAAGGTGGTCATGAGTGTAAAAGAAGTGAGATCACTATGTAAAATGTTTTAGCTTATTGCTATGTAAAAGAGAGGCACAATTTGGAGAATCTATTATGTCTCCTTTCTTCCAACTAATAAATATTCCTTTTCCTCTCCCCCTTCCTCATGGCACATGCCTCCAGTGTTTGGAGCACCTACCCTGTAGCTGGTAATTCTCCCTTAGGAGAAGACAATAGGGTAATGCTGAGTTGGTCTCAGTCACAGGAAACTTTTTGCCCAGAGAGAAAAATGAAATCTGGTAGCAAAAACCTGTCACCCTCCCATACTGGCCATTAGGAGAGCTTTGATTCTCATGGGTAGAATGAGTAATTGCTACAAGAAAACAAGCCATGTGCGTTTATATACTGAGTGGTGTTTTATGGGATTAGGTGGGTGATGAAAAAATTATCATTATAATAACTTTATAACTTAGATATAAAAGAGACAGAGTAAAGAAGGACCAGTTCTCTTGTTAAATATTGCCATTTAATCTTTTTACCTCTGGGCAAGTCAATGTATTTTCTTATAAATCAGCAAGAAGCAGACCCAGGTATTTGAGAGGAGGAATGGACCATAGATGCCATGTGGCACAACCTGTATTTCACAGACAGCAACAAACCCAAGACTGGAGAGGATAAGGAAACGTGTCCAAGGTCAGGCACTGCCATTTGTTTTGACTACCTCTCAAGACACCTCATGACACACCTCACAACACACGCTGCCTCTTCTGGAAAGTGAGGTAAGAGTTGCCCAACCAAATTTTGAAATAAGGCCAGTTTTAAATGCCAGTGGCAGCCACCTTCTCTTTCATTATTCGGAAAATACTCATCTGAACTTGTTATCAGGAGACACAGACTGAAAATGAAGGAATATAATTTTTCACATGTCAGTAAGCCAGGAGTAATGGAACATCCACTTCCTGGAAAAAGGTGATTATCATAAATTGTCATGAAATACAGACTTCTCTTGAGTTGTTTGTGAAATCTTGGCTTCTTGAAAACAAACCAAAGGTAGAGGAGAGTAAAATCCATAACCGTACGCTCGCTGCATGGGTGTGTTGGACAGAATGAGCATGGGACTGGATCTCAGAA
This sequence comes from Glossophaga mutica, assembly GCA_039655065.1. Taxonomy (NCBI): domain Eukaryota; kingdom Metazoa; phylum Chordata; class Mammalia; order Chiroptera; family Phyllostomidae; genus Glossophaga; species Glossophaga mutica. The sequence goes on from CM077304.1 coordinate 87,090,873, forward strand.
ACGATCCACTGGAAAGAAGGATGCACTGTTTCTCAACAAAGGGAGACAAGGAAAGAAACCAACTTTTGTTTAGCTTTCCTTGGTCCTGGAAGTGTTTGTGAATGGCAGAATCAGGATTTGAACCTGAATTCAATGAAGTTTAAAACCCAGGTTGTTTCCCAATAAGCCAAACAAATGTCCCAACTCCAACCTACTCCTAGCAGGTTGACAAGCAAGCCTGTCTTACAGCAGGGTGATTGTAGTCTCCACTGCGAGGAATTGTGTACAGGGTCGGGGAGAAGGCCATAGCTCTGTGCTTGATGTGAAGGCTGAAACTGCAGGAATGATTCCAGATGAACCAACCAGTCATCACAGTACGGGAAGTCAATTTTCATGAACAAACATCTGCAGGCACCTTCATCACACTATAATTCAGACAGACTAAACTGATTAGCTAAACTAATAGCTAAGATTATACCTTGTTTGGAAACCTAAAGGTTTAAGATAAGAAAGGAGTAGCTTGTCCAAACACAGACTGTCAACCGTCAACAGGGAGATTCAGGGAGTGGGTATTCCCCTTAACATCATAAGCCAAATATTTCAAGACTAAAATTTTGATGATGTATTATATGGAGTGTAACTGATTCTCATATTTTAAAAAGTAGCAGTTCAAACTTTATACCCAAATATTCCTCCAACTTGTAAAATGATTGAATTCCAAGTGTTCTTACCCACCTCTTCTCCTCTGAGCAACGTTCATTAGGAGCTCAGAAGCAGGGAGCAGCAAGTCCTCACTGTTCAAGGCCACTTACTGAGTGGTCCTGGGTTCACACAAGAGGAGGTTTTTAAAAAACAAAACACTTGAGGCAAACTTCAACAAAAGGCTCCTTCTCCCCCTGTCTCCTAGTCCACTGGCAGGACTTGAGGGGAAAGCCCTCCTCTGGAATTGAGACCCTGGAATTCCAGCCCATCCCTCCATTCTCTCCAATATCTCTGTTCCATAGGGATCATCAGGTCAGTAATGCTCACTGGCCATTTAGAAGGTGACAGTTACCATTTATAACCCAGTGATTTGGGACTCTTAGCTCCTCTAAACCACTCAGTGTCCTCATTTGTAAAACTGAAAATAATAAAAAGCCTGCTTTAAAAGCCTAATCCTGCATAATAAGTGGGATAACATACATACAGAACTTAGCATATGTTATGGCCCACAAAATACAAATCTACAGGACAGAGTACAGTGATGCTCAAGCTTGACTCCTATGCTGCTAATTTCTCCTCTGGCTGCCATGGCTCTTTCACTCTTAGGCCCTGGACCCTACGTCTTAAGGGAAAGATATGACTCTTCTAGACAGAATCCATGAACCTCCTATTTCTATTCTGTATAGGAAAAAGTTAATCTCTTTCCAGTCTCTTACATTTTGAACTGATTGTTCCCTTCTCTGATCTCCAGGCCCAGAATCTCTTGCACTAGTCTCTCTCCTAAAATACCTGCCCAGGTCAAATTTCACGGTTCTGTTTTTTTCAGCGCATGCTCTTAATTAACTCAAAACCTCTTCATTTTTCTTTTAGGCCTTACTTTGCATTTCCAGACACTCCTCTTAGATTGAAATCTTTGTTTGCGAACACCTGGATCCACATAGATTCTTCTATTTTCCACATTTGCTTACCCCAAACAACTGCACCAATAAGGTGAGCTTCGAAACATAGGTGAAGGGCAGGTTGGGCATGGATGTGTTATTCATTTATTCATCCATGTATTACTCATAAACTACCTATTGAGTGCCTCAGAGGAAATGCATATCCATATAAAATAATTCTAGTCCTCAAGAAACTTAATTGGGGAGGATAAACACAGCACTTTCAATACAATGTCATTGGCTATACCTTAGAATCACCTTGGTACATTAAATAGAGAACCTTGACCCCAACCAAGACAAGTGGAATTAAAAATCCTAATTAAGGCCTGAGTATTGGTGTGTTTTGATAACTTTCCAGGTGACTCTATGGTTCAGGTAAGTTTGAGAATCCCTTGAAGAGAGGAAAGCATGGGATGCCTTGATATGACAAAGATGAGGCTCTTACCCTAACCGATAAGCTACCAATGTCTCCCTGAAAGAGACAACACCTGAGCTAAACCTGAACAGCTGAGCTATCCAGGTGACGATGTGGAAAAGCCTCTCCAAACATGAAGGAGAGTATATTCACAGAATTGCAAGTAATCCTGGGTAGACTTCAAACAGTACCAAAAGTTTTGGACCTTTATCTGGCAGGCAAAGGGGAGCCACTAAAGTACCATTAGCAGGGAAATTGTGTGATTCGTCTTATGCACCTCTGCGGTACCAGGACATCAACTGGGGAAGGACTTTTACTTTTATTGTAACTTTACACCAACAAGAACTATCTCCCCTTTAATAAAACTTTCAAAACTCTTGGCACCTCCCTTGGTTTCAGACGTTACAAACAGGAAACTCTACCCATGAGCTAACCTTCACCCTATCCCTTCCTGAAACAAAGAGCAGCTGTTCTCCTATTTGGATATGCTCAAGATAAAGAAGGGCCCCTTGGTATTCTCAGCTGACTGCAAAGAATGACTCGGCTTCATACGGATTAGTCACAGGTACACGCAGATGGCTTCAGAGTCAAAAGTATTCAGGCATTTTTGTTTTCGAAAGTATTTTGACTTTGATAGGGTGCTATCACCACTGGCAGGGGAAACCCAGGGATCATACCTGCTACAGAGAAAATATAATTCATTCTTGGAAGACAGCCTGAGCTTCAAAGAATCAAGCAGTAATGACATTCGAAGTACTCTTGACCTAATTTTCAGTACACAGGCCCTTTCACATGTCAACTAAGCTTTTGGAATAGCTTTAGATGTTATTTGTAGTAGAGATGCTATGTGATTTATTTATGTTTTAGTTTTGATTTTGGCCTTAAATCTAAGGTACAATATCCATTTAATAACAATATTTCAGGCAAGAAGAAGGAGGAAGAAGAGGAGGAGGAAGAGAAGTAGAATATTCAATTTAATGTGTGCTTTAATTGTGAAATAATCTGATTCCAAAGATGTTGAAATATATGCATGGGAGTAGGGATGGGAAAAGATACAATCTATAACTGAAATCTTCCAGGAGGGAAATCAAAGATTTTTTAAAGATTCTAGGAATTTTATAATCAATAACCTTGAAAAGTCTGTTTGTAGACAGAGAAATCTGAGGCCCAGGAAGACTGCGAGACTTGTTTCAGGTTGCACAGAGAATTACCTGATTTTTTTTTTTTTTTTTAAGCCAGAGACAGAAATCTCATCTCCCCACCTTTGGTTTGACTTGCTTTCCATGACATGAGAATGCTTCAAATAACTTCTGAGAAGAAAAAAAACAAAACAAAACTCATCATTCCTCCTTATATTTGTGGCAGGGGAAACTTTTAAGAGATAAGGCATATAAATAAATAAAATATATCAAAACTAAGTATATTTTAGTAAGGAAATGAGCAAAAGATCATTGTGTTCCAGTTCTCAACACACTCTTTTGTTAGTTTATTCAATAGTTGTCATCCTCAGTAGATGACACTTGAATATCAAATTGCATTTGGGTGTGTCAGAATGACTAGTTTTACATGTTTTTCAAGGCTAATTATAATCTTTAACACCTTTTGATATGCTAACCAAGGTGGTAAGAGTAGGGTTTCTCAGGTATTTATTAATCATCACCTTCATCTCTCATATACATATTTTTTTACTACTTTCAAAGTGTTAATAAATGATTATATTTGAGCCTCATAAGAACATCATAAAGTGGCTTTCCCTTAGTACTCTCCTGAGAAAATCTATATTTAATTGACAGAATAGTGGTGGAAAATGTGCTACCAAACCATACAGTTTCAAGTCTTTCCTCTGTCAGTCACCCTCTGCGGGCACAAGGGCAAGCGTCTCGCCCTTCTGTGCCAATTGTGCCCCATCTGTAACACGGAGCAGTATGAGGAGTTTCATGCACCTATTTTTAGAGTTGAATGGGGTAGCCCATGTACAGTGCTTATCAAGTCACCTGGCATACTCTGACTGTCCCATCTTGCTAGCTAGACCCATTCATAAATTATGAATTGACAGCCTCTAATAACTAACACTTAAAGAATGCTTATTATTACCAAGTACCACTCTAAGAACTTCACAAGCAGTAACTCTAATGTTCATATTGACTATTTGAGGTGAGAAATAGTATTAATATCTCTGTCTTACCAATGAAGAAATTGAGACACAGAGAGGCAAAGTCACTTGTACAAAGGCTGGGAGATTGCAGAGCCCAGATTCAAACTCGGGAAGTCTGATTCGATTCTCAGCTCTGTGCTGTCTGTTCTTGGGATGAGCTGTGTGCTAGGTAGGCCTGGGGCAGTAGCAACAAGAACCACGTAGGTCCTGCCCTCATGGAGCTCACAGAAAACCAGCAAGGGTAATGATCCCTAGAGGAGAAGGCAGCCCTCTGTAAAATCGTGGCACAGAAGAGAGTTCCAAACTCTTCCCAGGAGCTTGGGAAGCGTCAGTGACTCCCAACCTTCCTATCATTCAGGTCTGCTTCTGCTGGCTGTGTTGGCCACACAGACACCCTGAGCTAAGAATCACAGCATTACTAAACCTCTGCTCCTCCTCGAAACACTTCCCCATGCTGAAAAGTTGCACTCAGCTCCAGGGTCCCCACCATCTTTATACGCAGGTCCTGTCATTTTCATGATAACCTTTCTAATGTTCTAAATTTCTTTTCCGTGGGTTGTCAAGCAAACACATTCTTGGCACTCATCAGCAACACCTTGTTCAAAATGCTACACGCTATGAGGTCAATGATTCAGCACACATTTCTTTAGTGCATCCAACCTGTAAGAGACAGTGTCAGAAATGGATTCACACTCCTTTAATACCTCAGTGCCCTCTTTCCCGAGGGTGAGGGACCATGTTTCTTCTGTGTCCAGTTTCTCCTACATATATTATGATTTCTGCTTCTGCAAAACAGGACGTTGTTTAACCAAGTCCTTATGGGAGGAAGCACAGCCCAGTGAGCAGAACAATGATTTGAAAGTCTTGGGTTCTATTTTCAGCTCAGCTGTTGACTAGCTGTGCATCCAGCCCTAAGAAGGTCAAAAGCTGAATGGCCTTGCGTCTGACGACTTTCTCTGTATGTACAGCTCTGGATGGAAAACAAATCAGACATCTGGCTCTCAGCCTTGAGGAACCTTGGTCTTTGGAGAATAGATGAAAAGATGGGTAGTCACACTCTGTTTTGCTTTTTAAAATAAAAGAACAGAATAAACTCTCTGGGGGAGGGGAGGGCGGAGAATGAGTTGGCAGAGAATGGAAGAAAGAAACCGAATAACCTTTTAAACAATCCAGGGGTTAAAGGCTTGTTTAAATGATGCAGATCAAAATAGGCTCTTCAGAGTAAGTTGGAGTTGCCTGCATTTGCAAACGAAAGGGGCTAAGTTTCAAAAGACTTCTCAGAACTTGGACAATAGCAGGCTTCCAGAATACTGCTTGTAGGGCCAGGCAGGGACCACTAGCAGGGGAGGCTTGTGGGCACACTGGGAAGTACAGGCTCCCTGTAAAGTGGTTTGCTGCGACCCGGCAACAGCTGCCAGTCTTGGGGAGAAGTAAGTCACTGTTGCCTGAATAGCTGAGTTTTTGAGAGAAAGTAAACAATTAGAATGTTGCCATTAGAACTCTTGATTTTTAAGTAATGGAGCATGACCAATGTTTCATGAGGTACAGAGAAGGCGCAGCCAAACGTATCACAGTCTAGGCAATGTGCTCCCCGTGTCTTTTCTACCTGAAGATGGAATGCGGTTTCATAAGGGTTTTAATTACGTGCTCTGCTACGAATGAATACAAGCTATGTATAAGGCACCGTTGTTAGCAGTACACTCAGCATTGGCTGTACATTGGAATATCTGAGAGTTTTAAAAACTTGCCTACTTAGGTTCCAACACAAAAATTCTTATTTGACTAGAGTGAGCTGCAGTGTGAGCACTGGACTTTTCAAATACCTCCCAGTGACTCTAAAGCACAGTCACAACTGAGAGGGAGTATTGAAGTTGTGTGGAAAAGTTTAAGACTTTCAGAAAGTCAGATGAGCTTTAACTTGAACAGCTAATCCTGGAAAGTGGGTCAGAAAATTGGCATTCGATATGAATTGCTAAAAAACAAACAAACAAACAAAAACCCCTGGAACTCAACTCTAGCATCGCTGCTGGTGGCCTTAATGTCTTTGGGTTCATTAGGAACCAGGGCTGACAACAGATTGTTGGACAAATAAGGGTATTGTTGTAAAGGTCAAACACAACAAAAGCCAAAGGAGAGTGCAGGCCTAAGCATAGATGAGTATTTATACGGCAGATTAATTTCTTGTCTGATGGTCGTAAACCAGGCAGTAGAGCAAAGTGAACCTTTTACAATGAAGTCCAATCTCTGTCCACTTTCTAATGGCTGTAAAATTCACCATATGAAGCTAATAATTTGTGCATAAAACTAATACTTTCCATTTTTTTGTCCTTATTTTGTAGGCCTTATGCATTATGAAAACGTGATTAAGCCTCACTGGTTATATTCCTGGCTAGTTCATATTTTAGCTTTGGTGTCTATTGCTATATTTCTCATAAAAGACATTGGGGTGGATAGAGTATATTTGGTCACGTGCAATGGGAAAGTAAATGAGGCATTTCCTCTTATCTAAGTGTTTCTGAAGAGGCCCCACATATCTGGTACCAACTTGTCCCACACTCTAAATCTTACCTATAAAGGGACCTGCTAAAGAGGTTATGGAAGTGTTTCTACCCATGTTATCACATTGGCACCTCTGACATATCAAGAGTGACTTTAAAGAAGCTGGCACTGAGGATTCCTCTGGAAGGTGTTACCAATTTAGTATCCTCATTCTCACCCTCCACCGAAGACAGATGTGTTTTTTCCTTAACACAAACCAAAAGAGAGACAGGTCAATGGAACCAGGTGGAGAACTAGACATATGTCTTGTGGACTTTAAAGGACATAGAGACTGAAGTCTGACTCATACTTCAAACATAGGGACTGTGGCCTGGACTACTTTTGTTTGACGCCTAGGACTGGGACTAAGCACTTCCAGAATATGCTGGAACAAGTAGGACCCCACACAGGAAAGGCACATTGGATCTTCTTAAGAGAGGCAGCCTGGAAAGGGGACAGGAACCTATGAGTGGGGCTGTGCCACTAGAAGCCAAGAGAATGAAGAAGTTGTGAGTGGCTAGCCTGAGAAGGCAGGCACATGTGGAGTCAATGAGGCAGTGACAGGGAGACACCCTGTAATGTAGGCAAAGAGCAGTATCTTAAAAAAACATCAACAACAAAACACTCACCCAAATGCCCATGAGAACAAAAGTCTGTTGGGATGCCCATCACACCAAGAGGATCACAATGACAGGTTACAACAGCACATAACCTGTCATTGTTTATTTTACCTTTCCACCTTCTCCTTACTTGCACACCTTCCCCTATCTCTGGAAGAGCCAGAAATCACATCTAGGAAAGAGGGAAAGATACAGAGAGGAAACCAACCTGACCCACCTCCTTTCCTGGATTTCCAACCCAAATTGATAACAAAGCTGTGAGAGGAGACAGAGCTAAAGTTTACATGGATTCGACTTTCTATTGAACTAAACTTTTTACTAGCTTAAAAAATTTTATTTTCATTTAATACCTGTTGGTACTCAGAAAAGCCAATGGAGAACTACCCAGAGTTTTATTGGTGAGTGGGACTGCAGGATTGGGGATGAATAGTCAAAATAGCAGGTTTGAAGTTACAGAAGGAAAATAATAATTGCTTTTTTATTTGTAGCCCAGAAGGTCCAGCTTATACAGTAAACCAGTTTAACTCGAATATATTAAGTGTTTCTCTGGTGCACATTCAATTTAATCAGGGTGCAGTGTGATGTCACAGTCATCTTTTCAGATTCTCATCCCTATAATCAGCTTTGCTACCTCAAAGATGTATTGTATTATGGAAACATTTCTGCAGGGTGCTGATGCTTTTTCCCAAGAAATGGGAAAAATACACTAGTAAAACCTAGTTCATTCAAAAAATAAATAGGTTTTCTAATAGTTTAATATGTGTTGTAAATTTATAGAATGGGATGCAGTATATAGCATTTTCAAACTCCTTTGTCCATGGAACGTTTTCATTCCTCAAACATCTGGCTTTCATTTAATAAACATTTTCTGAACACCTACTATGTGCAGGCATGAGGGATGGGTTTTGGGTATTAACTAACCACAGAAGATATTTTTCCTTCTCTGAGGGACTTTATATTTTAATGGGTTGTTCATCTCACTCCCTTGTTCTGTAGAATTTTCTTTGGAGAGGTCTTTCTCTATGCCATTCTTCCAGACTTCTGCCACCAAAAAGCTGTTTGCTTTGTAAGAGAGATGTTTATAAAACATAATAAACACTGGTATTCACAATCAATCATAACAAAAGTGCTTTGATTGCCTTTTCACTCTGTCCTTGGTCAGTTTTAGCTGAGAATGGAAATCGTTGATAAAGTCACAAAGCCATCCACCTCTTTTCTCTTTTCTCTCTTGGATCTGACTCGGTTCTCCGGTATCAGACATCAAATATCCATATTTTCCTTTCTCTGCTCACACAGAAAAGATCTGACAGCAGCCATTTAAATTTGTTTGGACTTCCTATGAAGAATTTCCTGAAACAAAGTTTTCAGTTATATGTCGGTGATTGTTAGACAGATTTTGCCATTTAACTTTCTTCTTTCTCATCAGCCTAACACACATGCACACAAATGCATGTACACATGTATGCACACAGGTGTACGTACACACACACACACACACACACACACACACACACACACACACTAAGTCTCTCCCTTGAAATAGGACCAAGTCCAAGGTCTTCTTACGGGTGAAATCACAGTCCTGTGTTAAGCAACAGAAATTTCTCTACCTCCTGGTTTCCCAAAGGATATTCTCATCTCGGTGTTTCTTATGCTACAGCTCTCCTCTATTCCTAGGTAGGCCTGTATCCAGTTAACTGTGGCTTCTGAATCTTGATGAATGGTGTGAAGGAAAACAGGGAGAGTGCAATTGGGAAAATTCCTCCTGGATCCTGGTAAAGCCCAAGGATGTTCAGCTTTCTGCACAGAGTTTGTTAGCAGGGACTTGGTACCTGAGTAGCTGTGAACTTATCAGCTGTCAAAAGGAAATGGTCCGCTGGATCTAGATATATATAACTTCCTCTTCCATTCCAGTCACCACAGGCTCCATGGAAATTTCCATTATAGGAAGAAATCCAAATATTCAGCCACTATGCTCCAAAATGCAATATTTTCCTCCATATCCTCTGTGAATTGCTGACTCCATTCTCCCAAGTTTCACACCAACTACCAGTTCTCTGCCCAGTGGGTGTGGGCCCTGCGTCTGGGGAATCTCATCCATGAATCCTTGTAGGCAAGAGACAAAAACATAGGCTGGATCATACACTACAGCTGGATTCATAATTATCTGGATCATCAAAATCAGTCTACAAAGTCTTTTTAAGTTATTTTAGGACCATGACCTCTTCAACATATTTCTCAAATATATCTCAACCCCTTCCACCTTTTGTCATTTTATATATATATAAAATGACTCACTATATACATATATAAAATGACTCACTATATATATTATATATATATATAAAATATATATAGTGAGACTATATATATAGACTATATATATATATAGTCTCACTATATATGTATTTGTGCCTAGGCCACCATCACCTATGACTACAATAATAGGTGTCAACTAGTCATCCTATTTTTACTTTTGTCCTCTCCAATTTATTTTTATAAATTTATATATAAAACAATTTTCAGATGTTGACCCAAAGGTAGTGTAGGACTGTGGTCCAGCAAACAGATAATATGACTAGAAGTGACTGACCACCCCAGCTTGCATGAGACTCTGTGGGTTCCCAGAAAGTGAGACTTGCAGTGAAACTGGAAAAGTCCTGTCTAAACCAAGAAAAGTTTTTCATCCTAAAAGCCCTGTGATTTCACCAGCTGACTGCATGTAGGAAGTTTCTAAGCTGTAGCACAGAACTATATGAGGTTTGTCTACAAAAAGTCCAGCCATCAATAACATAGTGAGAACAGTTTGTGCAACATGGATATAACCTGGCAGCCAAGGGGAGTGGACTGGAATATGCATGAATGAAAAATGGCAACTTTGCTGGACTAGTCAGTGGGTGCTGTAGATGCCATTGAGTGAACATGTGTACTGTGTGGCTATCACATTAAAAATGACTGAAAAAGTAGAGCAGTGAATCTGCATCAGATTTTGCATTAAGCTTGAACATTCCTCTGTGGCAACTATTCGGATGATTCAGAAGGATTTTGGGGGCGATGCAATGAGAGCAGCACAAATAAAAATGTGGCACAAATGCTTCAAAGATGGTCAAGGATCTGTTGAAAGTGATCCATGTTCTGCAAGGACACCAACAAGCAGAACACCTGAGATTGTTGAACGTGTACAGGTTGCAATCAACAAAGATTGGTGATGGACAGTGCAAAAACTAGAAGCTGATCTGGGGATTCCAAAAATGACTGTGTCCAAGATTTTGACACAGGATCTTGGCATGAAATATGTCATGGCAAAATTTATTTCTCAGCTTCTGCTACCAGAGCAGAAGGAACATCGTGCTGCACTTGCTAAGGACTTGATTCGAAATGCTACCAAAGAACCAGATTTCCTCAAAAGGTCATGACTTTGAAGGGACTGAGGCATCATTGTCCTATGTACAATGTTTCTTGTATCTTGCATCCTTTTCCATAAATGTCTCTATTTTTCGTACCATTACATGGTTGGATACTTTCTGGACAGACCTCATATATGCAAAAATATACAAATATTTGGAAATTGACCCATAAATAAAGAGAAAATCACAAAATAAAATAGCAAATGTTTTGATCTGAGCAAAAGTAAGAACACAAAATAGCAAAATTAGTGTAATGTAACTAAAACACTATTTGAAGAGAAATTTATAACATTAAATGGTTAAATTAGGAAAAAAGAAAGATTTATATATCAATAATCTCAACTCTTACTTTAGGAAACTTAAAAACAGAAGAAATTAAACCCAAAATAAGAAAATAAATTAATAAGTAAAAGCTACCCTAATCAAACACTTACTATGACCCAGGCATTATGCCCAGTATTTTTCTAATCTGATTACAAGTCATGATTATTACCCCACTTTTCTGTTTATTTATGAATTTATTAATTACAGTTGGTATTTGATATTATATTCATATCAGGTGTACAGCATAGTGGTGAGACACTTAGACAACTTACACAGTGATGCTCCCTCAGTAAGTCTAGTACCCCCTTGACACATACAATTGCAATATCATTGACTATATTCCCTATGCTGTACTTTACATCCCCGTGACTATTTTATATCTGCCTATTTATACTCCTTACTCCCTTTGAGACTTGCTGGAGCTCGCTAAGTTTCCCAAGAGTCAGAGATGTGATTTAAACTCAGGTCTCTGTGCAACATCCTGCAGATTTAATTGAGCATATTTATGCTGTTAAACATATTTTATCTTCAAGTTTGATATTTCTCTGTTTTAAATATACATATATCTATCTATACAATATAAGAGACATATCAAACTTTACATGTATGCATTTTATGTACATAACATATACATGTGTATACAATGTTTACAATATACAGTAGAAACGTAAAAATAAAATATCAAACTTTACATGTATGTACTTATATGTATTATATTTATATGTGTATATAATACAAAATGTACATATATAACACATATGTACATATAGTATGTATATACAAATATATGTACACACACACTGAGTCTTTATTAATCTAGAAGGAGAGTACCCAATTCTTCTAGTATTTGGGAGAAGAGTTCAGATATGAGCCATTGCTATCATCATCTCTGAAAATTGTTCTGCAAATGAAATGATCTACCATGAAGGCCATCTGTGGAAACCCAGTCTGTGATGAGAGCCCATGAATAATCTCCATTTGTTCCTGCCAGTCTTTTAAGCTCTGTGTCCTTGCGTCACAGAGACATGGATGGGCAGCTGAGAGTGTCACAGTGCACTCCATGGCCACCATTGCTCGCTTACGTTAATATCTGCCCACAAGATTAAATCCAGTCTCCTCTAAACATTGGGCGATCAAACTTGTGTTCTTTCCATGAAAAGCGAAATGCATCTCTCTGCAAGCACAAAGTACTAAAGAGTACTGCATACCTGATTCCTATTTCTGGGACTGCTACATAATTACTGTGTCATCTTAGGAAAGTCACTTTTGGATTCTCTGTTTTCTCATTAAAGATACTCAGGGGTTTGTTTGTTTGTTGTTTTTAGTTGTATAATGGAAGAAAGGAAGCATCTCCAATATCCTCTTGTAGGTGATCATTTTCTACCCCTTCTCTCCTATGTAGCGATAACTTCAACTTCCTGTTCAGTGTGACACCTGCATTACCTGTTCCCAGTTTCCATGCAAGTCATATCATAGTATTCACCCGTCCCAGATCTCCAGTGACTTTCCACTTCACTAGAGTAAACTCTTAAGTCCTTACAAAGGCCCCACAACATAATTCTCCTTCATTCTCCCTGCCCAAACTCCTCTGTTACTTTCCTGACTTTATTTACTACTCCACCCTCCTGCATTAGTTTGCTAGGACCACCATAACAAAATGCCACAGAATGGGACTTCCGGCCAAGATGGAGGCATAAGCGGACACACTGTGCCTCCTCTAACAACCAAAATTAAGGACAACAAATATTTAGAAACAAGAAAACAACCAGAACTTATAGAAAATTAAACGGCCCTGGCTGGCGTAGCTCAGTGGATTGAGCGCGGGCTGTGAACCAAAGGGTCACAGGTTCGATTCCCAGTCAGGGCACATGCCTGGGTTGCAGGCTAGGCCCCTAGTGGGGGCCAGGTGAGAGGCAACCACACATTGATGTTTCTCTCCCTCTCTTTCTCCCTCCTTTCCCCTCTCTAAAAATAAATAAATAAAATCTTTAAAAAAAAAAAAGAAAAAAAAAAAGAAAATTAAACTGTACGGAAGTCCAACAACCATTCATCCAGACCGGTAAGAGGGGTGGAGTCGCGGCAGGAGAAAGTGGAGGTGCGGATTTGGAACGCAAGCAGCAGCGGCGTGCAGTTCCCAGGTGCACAGGCGGCAGCTGGCGGTCCCCAGGCCCACAGGCGCCAGCTGGTGGACCCCGGGCACGGCGGGGCAACTGTGCAGACCCAGTGAGGCCACACAAGGCGGCTGGCTGACCAGGTGGCCCCACATTCGCGCGCGCAGATGGTCCAGGCAGAGGGGAAGTGGCAGAAGGGACTGAATCCAGGAGAGAGCAGAGCAGGCGCCATTGTTCCCTCTCAGACCCCGCCCCCACATACAGCGTCACAACCCAGCGACTGGGCTGTCCCACACTGGAGAGCGCCTGAGGCTCCACTCCTCACTACGTAACAGCACGTGCGCATGTGCAGATAATCCGGGTGAAGAGGAAGCGGCGGAAAGGGCCAGAGTCCAGGAGAGAGCGGAACAGGCGCCATTGTTACCTCTCGGACCCCGCCCCCACCTATAGTGTCACAACCCAGCGACTGGGCTGCCCCGCCCTGAGGCTCCACCCTTCAGTACGTAATAGCCGCGACCAGACTAAAACCAAAACAAAACAAAAAAATCCCCACCGAAAAATGGCTCAAACCGGAAAACAAATAAAAGCTTCAGAGCCAATTCCTCTAAGCAGTGAAGAGATAGCCAACCTATCAGATGCACAGTTCAAAGCACTGGTCATCAAAATGCTCACAGAATTGGTTGATTTTGCTCACAAACTAGATGAAAAAATGCAGGCTACAATCCGTGAAATGAAGGAAGATGCATGGGGAACTGATAGAGATGGACGGAAAACTGGGACTCAAATCAATGGAGTGGACCAGAAGGAAGAAACTAACAACCAAACAGAAGACGAGGAAGAAACAAGAATTCCAAAAAATGAGGAGAGGCTTAGGAACCTCCGGGACATCGTTAAACGTCCCAACATCCGAATTATAGGGCTCCCAGAAGGGGAAGAAGAAGAGCAACAAGTGGAAAACTTATTTCAACAAATAATCAAGGAGAACTTCCCCAATCTGGCAAAGGAAATAGACCTCCAGGAAGTCCAGGAAGCTCAGAGAGTCCCAAAGAAGTTGGACCCAAGGAGGAACACACCAAGGCACATCGTAATTCCATTAGCCAAGATTAAAATGAAGCAGAGAATTCTAGAAGCAGCAAGGAATAAGGGGACAGTCATCTACAAAGGGGTTCTCATCAGACTGTCAGCTGATTTCTCAAAAGAGACTTTACAGGCAAGAAGGGGCTGGAAAGAAATATTTGAAATCTTGAAAAGCAGGGACCTACATCCAAAATTGCTCTTTCCAGCAAAGCTGTCATTTAGAATGGATGGACAGATAAATCGCTTCTCAGATAAGGTCAAGTTCAAGGAGTTCATCATCACCAAGCCCTTATTATATGAAATGTTAAAGGGACTTATCTAAGAAAAAGAAGATAAAAATATGACAGTGGAAAGACAGCAAACTCACAGCTATTAAGAACCACACCTAAAACAAAAGCAAACTAAGCAAACAGCTAGAACAGGAACAGAACCACAGAAATGGAGATCATATGGAGGGTTAACAACAGGGGCGTGGGAGGAGGAGAGAGGGGGAAAAGGTACAGAGAATGAGTAGCATAGATAGTGGGTAGAAAATAGACAGGGGGCGGGCAAGAATAGTGTGGGAAATGTAGAAGCTAAAGAACTTCTGACACATGGACATGAACTAAAGAGGGGGAATGTGGGTGGGAGAGGGTGTGTAGGGTGGAGGGGAATGATGGGGGAGAAATGGGACAACTGTAATAGCATAATCAATAAAATATATTAAAAAAACAAAACAAAAAAAAAAAAATGCCACAGAATGGGTGACTTAAACAATGGAAATTTATTTTCTCACCATTCGGAGGCTGGAACTCCAAGATCAAAGTGTCAGTAGGTTTGATGCCTTCCGAGGTCTCTTTCCTTGGCTTGCAAACAGTGGCCTTCTCACAGTGTCTTCACATGGTCCCTTTTCTGGTGTTTGTTCTATGTCCAAATTTCCTCTTCTTATAAGTATGTCAGTAAAATAACATTAGGCCCCACTCTAATGGCCTCATTTGACTTAATCATCCCTAAAAGACCCTGTCTCCAGCTACGGTCATGTTCTGATGTACTGGGGGTTAGGACTTCAATCCCAATGTAAAACTTGGGGGAACACTATTCAGCCAGTAACACCCTCCTCAATCTGCTCCAGTGAAACTGGCCTTTGTATATTTTTTAAACACACTCTCGCCTTTGCGCTCAAACTCTATGAAGTGAAATAGAGTTTGCTACAATCTTGTCACTTTACGGATGCTTCCATAACCTAATGAATATGTCAGCCCTTGACTAGAACACTATGTTTATAAGATTTATCCCAAACTTCTTCTGGTCTACTTGCTTCTAACTCTTTTTCAATTTGTTCCCTTTGCCTCTTGAACTTCACATGACTTCATAGTTTGGCTTCCCTTGTTTCATTCAACTCAGGGTATGACTTTTATCTTCACTTCTGGCATAGCTACCATATTAGATCATGCTAATTCATTCATTGAAAAAAGTGTACTAGGTTATGTGCCAGTCACTGTTAGAATCTAGGGATATATAGAAAAACATTAAAATTAGGATTAACAAGTATTAATAAATTCAGAAGTAGTGTACATAAGGTACTATCAGATCCATGAAAAAGGACATTCAAATAAATAGACATCAGGTAGTCTTCTAGAAAGAAGATGGCAATAGAGCTGAGGTTTAAAGAATGAATAATAGTTAACCAAGCATTTAATGGAAAAAGAATTGTCTAGGCAGTTTTAGCATCATGTGTGAAATTGTGGACGCATGAAACAGCGTGATAAGGACAAAAGAAAGGGCACACTGAAAAGTGTGAGATAATGCAGCTTTGTTGACATGGGGCTGGAGAATAAAAACCTTATGTGCTGAGATACTACAACTTGAAAGCTTTAGGGAACATTAGCAAATTCTGAACAAGGAAATGATTTTGTTAGATCTCAAATTTAGGAAGTTTAGTCTGCCATCACTAAAGAGAATGATTTATAAGAGCTGGTTCTGAACACAGGAAACTAGTTAGGGAGTTATTGTAGTAATTCTGCTGTGAAAAAACTGAGGAGCAGAATCAAGGCAGAGGCAACAGAAATAGAATAGAATGTATGGCTGCACAATAAATTAAGGAAATTCAATCTGCAGGATTGGTGTTAAGTGTAAACATGGGAGACACACAGGGAGAAAAATCCAAAAGAGCTGCAAGTTTCTGAGTTTGGCAATGCAAGAGATAATTATGGCACTCCTTATGAGGAAGAGAAACAAATTCAGTTGCAGACACATTGAGTGTCTGTGGGACATCCAGAAGAGAAGCTGTATTTATCTTTTTTTGTAACAGAGCATGTATCTGGATACAAGAAAACCTCAATTGGTTAAGGCCTGCCTAGTGGCCTTGTTCTACTTGTAAGAGTTCTGTTTTTCTAATCATACCTAGAAATATTCAACACAAGGAAGTGTGCTGGAGTTGCTTTTTTTTTTTTTTTTTAGCTTTTTACTTTTATTTTTTTCTTTTTTCTTTTTTTTCCATTTTTTATTTTATTTTTTTTTAAATCAGTATTTTTTAATTGTTGATATTGTACAGTTTTCTGTCTTTTACCCTGCCCCAGTCCACCACCCCAGCCCTCCCCACCTTCCTCCCATTTCCACCCCCCATAGTTTTTGTCCATGAGTCCTTTATACTTGTTGCTCTAAACCGTTCCCCTTTTCCCCTGAAATTCCCTCCCCTCCCACTCTGGACACTGTCAGACTGTTCTCAAATTCAGTGTCTTTGTTTATAAGACCAAGTACAACTAAAAAGATAGAGTACAGTCACAGCCGCTCCCCATCACTGCAGCATCTCCTGGGACACAGATGTCCTTTGGATCCCCAACACGTGGGCAGGGGGCTCCATGTGACATGGCAGAAACATTGAACACGCTCAGCCCCCTCACAGTTATCTCATGATTCCACTGCAGAACAAAATCTACTTATTAATGCAAAAGTATGGTGCGTCAAAAAAATAACAAAGTGTTTTCTTTTGACTTCAAAAATCTAGTGAAGTAGGCAAAGAGACAATATTTTTTTGGTTTTCATTTTATCGATGAAGCCACTGATGACTAGAGAGATTAAGTGACTTCTCCAAGGTCATCCTGAGTCTGTGGAGAACATCACACAGGTTGCCCCCAAAGAGCACACTTACAAAGGATATATAATCTGTTCCCCATAACAGTTTAACAGCAATAGCAGTTTAATCTTGTAAGTAATCGGCCCAGGCTTTTCCACTTACCAGTGAAATCGCAGGCGGAAACTATAGAACTTGAAACTCTACCTTTCGCATTTCTGTATTGATCCCATTTGATGGCAGTGGTATTAAGGGAATACCCGGTAGCATCTCCTGTTTCACAACGGAGCCCTTCAAAGCAGAGGAACCCGCAGCATGGAAGGTGCTAAATTCTCCTCTCAGCTCTAAAGGGTCATTGCATCCTGTTTTCTCTTTTCTGTTTTACTGCTTAGGACTAACCAGCTTTCATTCAAATAATTATCATCATTATTATTTTTATCAGTTCTATTAAGAACCCCCTAAATTTCAATCTAGTACAGAATACCTGCTGAGATTATATTTTTAGGATAGTGTCATAAAATATGTGAAAAACAGCAGTATTTCAGAAGTTGTAGTTCTCTGTCAAGTTCACTATTGTAATAGCATAAATTGCTACACTGTGTGGCTTTTTTAGAAAGTTAAATATATAACATATACATGATTAATCCTGCATTAATTACTTTTGATTGCTGTGGTTTCTCAGGAATGCAATTTGCAGGGTTTACATTAGTGTTTTTATTTAGTGTGATAAATTAAAACATGAATCTTTTGTAAAAAGGAGAAAAGAGAATAATTTTATTCTCTGCAGAGATGTCAATATATTGGAAACAGCTTGAAATGTTTTATCTTCATACTAAAATTTCCAGGCTGAAAATAATAAAATTACCTCCACTCTCTAAATGGTTTTACCCTAGCAACATTATATCATTATCCACAAAACAGTGTGTCATATTACACGATCACTACCTTTCCCTCAGCTGGAGATTTCAAGGATAAATAGATGAGAAATGATGCCTCTCAAAAGGCAAATCAAAAGTTTATCTTGACAAGCTTCCTTGAATCTAATACAAACTTGTGTGTGTGTGTATAAACTTTAACTTCTTCCTCTCTTTTAACAAGGCTCAGGAGACCCTTCGTGCGTTCTCTAACCCTTCCTTCTTCCACTTTCTCCAGCCACACTGTCATCTTTTTAGTCCACAGCACACAGCAAGCTCATTTTCATTCCTCAGGGCCTTTGCACATTCACATACTTCTTCCTGCCTACCCTTCACAACCACCGTGGTTTATTTGAAATGGTGCCTACTACTTTTTTTTCTATTACTTTACATTGTTAATTTATAGTGTTTATCAAAATTTACAAATAAAATTTTTAAGAGTTACTTTTATCTGTCTTCCCTAGTCCCATTTGTGCCGATACAATGTCTATTTTGGACATTATGTATAGTCAGTAGCTAGTATGATACCTGGTATATCATTGATGATCAATGTATGACTTACTGAATGAATGAATGAGAAATTTCTACTCAAATATTCATTTGTAGTCTTATATACTTACAAATTCATCTTATACTCGTATGTGTTGAACTCAGGCACATTTCTATAAGTAGGGGAAACCTCACCCACAGAAATAGCTCACTGAGACTCTAAGTAGAGGAGTAATAACTGAGCTTTTTGAAACTTAGAATCCACTTCCTAACAAGTTTCATATATGTTATTAAAATGAAGGACGAAGCATGAAACTATCAGTACGATATGATGAACAAATATAATCATGGAATTTAATGCCCACTTGATAGAATGAAATGTAGTTCCTATACCACTTCCCTACCTTCCTCAAATTATTTATTCCTTAGGTTACAGAAAAGGAATTCTAGTGAAAAGAAAAACTACAATTTAAATGTAAAGGAAATCATTAGTTTTCTAACTTGAGTAGCATCCAATTTAATACTATTTCTTTTGTTTGGTTTTCATTCATGATGGAGAATAGCCCAAATGTTTTCTTTAAGAATGAAATTCATTACTGAGTTTTAGAAACCATTATTAAAATACATTTAAATACTACATTTCTGAGCCATCAATAGCTTGAGTTTCTCAATCCCAACTTAAAAAACCCTTCATGTTTTTTGACATACAAGACATGCATTAAAAATGTTAATGCAGACCCAGGTGTGTTAGCAGGCTGAGCAGGGTCTGGGCACTAGCAGGGAAAGCACTCACAGTACCCACAGCCACCTCACCAGTTCTGATTCCACACGAGCTCGTTAGTGAGGCCTCCTCCTTGCCTTCCCTTTCAAATACACACATCTGACTTGCTGTCTTGGATGGGCCCATGTTGGGGAAGCTGACAGACAGTAGTCATTATATTAAATGTAGGGTTGACAGACTTTTTCTGTGAAAGGGCAAGATAGTGAATATTTTAGACTTTGTGAGTCAGTCTTTATCACGACTACATAGATGATACATACACAAAAACGAGTAGGTGCATTATAATGAAAGTTTATTTATAAGAACAGTCTGGGGGTCAATTTGGCCTGTGGCTATAGTTTTCTAAGCCCTGTACTAAATGATCACTACAGAGATGGCTTTGTAAAGGGGAGTCAGCCATAGGGCAAATTCGGAGTCTGCATACATTTATTAAACACCACCTCAGACAGAAAACTGTACAAGATCAACAATTAAAATGAAAATTAAATAAAAAAAAAACAAACAAACACCACCTCAGTGCTTAGGCTTTCAGGTGGTGTCATACCTAAGTTCCACAAGTAATCTGTGTTTGGTAGGTGTGCAAGCTGAAACTGCCTGCTCTAGAGTGGTGGAGCCAGACCACAGATCCCTTCTTCCCTTCCAGGATTTAGGTTCAAGTCTTGCCTCAGCTAGTCACCAGCGGTGAGCTCTATGGAAAATTATGCAACCTTTGTGTGTCTCAGAGTTTTCACCTACATCATGCATCAGTTATAAGAGTTAAGAAACAAACCACAAATAGTTCTTAGAACAGCATCCTGGGCTTGATGAAGATGGCCAGCCTTAACCGCAATTCTGTAGACACTTTTGGTTTCAGGGAATTCTTTCAAAGGTTCCACAAATATTTGATACCAACAATGCTGTTAGAATACTTTTCACAATTTTTAAAGTATATTTTATTGATTATGTTATTACAGTTGTCCCAATTTTTTCTTCCCTTTATCCACCTCCACCCTGCACACCCTCCAGCATTTACCCTCCAGCATTCACACCCACCCCCATTGTTCATGTCCATGGGTTGTACATATAAGTTCTTTGCCTTCTCCTTTTTCTATACTATTCTTAACCTCTCCCTGCCTGTTTTGTACATACCGATTGTGCTTCTAATTCCCTGTAACTTTTCCCCCTATTCTCCTCCCTGCCCCCGCAATGATAACCCTCCATGTGATCTCCATTTCTGTGGTTCTGTTCCTGTTCTAGCTGTTTGCATAGTTTGTTTTTGTTTTTTAGGTTAAGTTGTTGATAATTGTGAGTTTGTTGTCATTTTACTATTATAGTTTTTTTTATCTTCCTTTCCTTAGATAAGTCCCTTTAACATTTCATATAATAAGGGCTTGGTGATGATGAACTCCTTCAACTTGACTTTATCTGGCAAGTACTTTATCTACCCTTCCATTCTAAATGATAGCTTTGACAGATGGAGTAATCTTGGTTGCAGGTCCTTGCCTTTCATAACTTCAAATACTTCTTGCTATCCCCTTCTTGCCTGTAAGGTTTCTTTGGAGAAATCAGCCGATAGTCTTACAGGAACTCCTTTGTAGGTAACTGTCTCCTATTCTTTTGCTGCTTTTAGATTCACTCCTTATCTTTAATCTTGGGCAACTTAATGATTATGTGTCTTGGTGTGTTTCTTCTTGGATCCAACTTCTTTGGGACTCTCTGGACTTCCTGGACTTGCATGTCTAGTTCCTTCTACTAGATAGGGGAAGTTTTCCTTCATTATTTTTTTCAAATAAGTTTTCAATTTCTTGCTCTTCCTCTTCTCCTTCGGGCACCCCTATGATTTTGATGTTGAAACATTTAAAGTTGTCCTAGAGGTTCCTCAGCCTCTCTTCATTTTTTTTTTTTTTTTGAATTCTTGTTTCTTCATTCTGTTTTGGTTGGATATTTATTCCTTCCTTCTGTTCCAAATCATTGATTTGAGTCCCAGTTTCCTTCTCTTCACCATTGGTTCTCTGTATATTTTCCTTTATTTCACTTTGGATAGCCTTCATCTCATCCTTCATTTTGTGACTGAGCTCGATCAATTCTGTGAACATCCTGATTACCAGTGTTTTAAACTCTGTATCTGATAGGTTGCCTATCTCCTCATTGCTTAGTTCTTTTTTTAATATATTTTATTGATTATGCTATTATAGTTGTCCCATTTCTCCCCCATCATTCCCCTCCACCCTGCACACCCCCTCCCACCCACATTCCCCCACTTTAGTTCATGTCCATGTGTCATAAGTTCTTTAGCTTCTACATTTCCCGCACTATTCTTGCCCTACCCCTGTCTATTTTCTACCCACTGTCTATGTTACTTATTCTCTGTACCTTTTCCCCCTCTCTCCTACTACTACTCCCCTGTTGCTAACCCTCCATGTAATCTCCATTTCTGTGGTTCTGTTCCTGTTCTAGCTGTTTGCTTAGTTTGCTTTTGTTTTAGGTGTGGTTCTTAATATCTGTCAGTTTGCTGTCTTTTTACTGTCATATTTTTTATCTTCTTTTTCTTAGATAAGTCCCTTTAACATTTCATATAATAAGGGCTTGATGATGATGAACTCCTTTAGCTTGACCTTATCTGAGAAACACTTTATCTTCCTTTCCATTCTAAATGAAAGCTTTGCTGGATAGAGCAATCTTGGATGTAGGTCCTTCACTTTCATGACTTGGAATACTTCTTTCCAGCCCCTTTTTGCCTGCAAGGTCTCTTTTGAGAAATCAGCTGACAGTCTGATGGGAACTCCTTTGTAGGTGACTGTGCCCTTATCCCTTGCTGCTTCTAGAATTCTCTCCTTCATTTTAATCTTGGCTAATGTAATCACAATGTGCCTTGGTGTGTTCCTTTTTGGATCCAACTTCTTTGGGACTCTCTGAGCTTCCTGGACTTCCTGAAAATCTATGTCCTTTGCCAGATTGGGAAAGTTCTCCTTTATTATTTGTTCAAATAAGTTTTCCACTTGTTGCTCTTCCTCTTCCCCTTCTGGTACTCCTATAATTAGGATGTTGGGACATTTAAAAATATCCTGGAGGTTCTTAATCCTCTCCTAATTTTTTTGAATTCTTGTTTCTTCCTTGTTTTCTGTTTGGTTGTTTCTTTCTTCCTTCTGGTCCATTCCATTGATTTGAGTCCCAGTTTTCCTCCCATCTCTAGTGGCTCCCTGTGCATTTTCCTTCATTTCACTTATTGTAGCCTTCATTTGTTGATCCAATTTGTGAGAAAAATCAACCAATTCTGTGAGCATCCTGATCACCAGGGCTTTGAATTGTCCATCTGATAGGTTGGCTATCTCTTTGTTGCTTAGATGAATTGGCTCTGGGGCTTTGATCTGTTCTCCCATTTGAGCCATTTTGGGTGATTTTTTTTTTTTGGTCTGGTTGTGGCTGTTACATAGTGAGGGGTGGAGCTTTAGGTGTTCCCCAGGGCAGGGCAGCCCAGTAGCTGAGTAGTGATGCTGTATTCGAGGGCAGGGTCCAAGAGGGAACAATGGCGCTTGCTCCGCTCTCTCTCAGATTCCAGTCCCTTCCACCACTTCCCCTTCGCCTGGATTATCTGTGTGCGAATGTGGGACCACCTGGTCAGCCAGCCACCTTGTGTGGCCTCACTGGGTTTACACCATTGGCACCCAGTGCCCGGGGTCCACTAGCCACCGCCTGTGTGCCTTGGGTCTGCTAGCTACTGCCTGCACACCTGGGATCTGCCAGCCGCGACTCTGCCCCTCTTACCAGTCTGGATGAATGGTTGTTGGACTTCTGTGCAGTTCAATTTGCTACAAGTTCTGGTTGTTTTCTTGTTTCTAAATCTTTGTTGTCCTTAATTTTGGTTGTGCAATGAGGTACATTGTATCCACCTATGCCTCCATCTTGGCCAGAAGTCTAGGTTCTTTTTCTGGAGTTTTGATCTGTTCTTTTATTTGGGCCATATTTCTTTGTCTCTGTTCACCTGTTATGTTGTAAGGGGAGGAGTCTTAGGTATTTGTCAGGGTGGGGCAACCCACTTTGCTGTGCTGTGGTGCTATCTGTGGGAGAGGGTTCGGAGAGGGAACAATGCCACTTGCTCACTTGCTCAGCTTTTACCCCACTTTCTGTTACTTCCCTCTCTTCCCACAAGCAGATTGTGCCCTTTCAGGTGCTGATTCCCAAGTGGCTGGGGCTTCTGTACCTTCTAGGTCCCTGTGGGCCTCTCCAATGGACTCTACTCTGTGACTAGGAGTTTCTTCCCCCACTGCAACCCCCACAGGTTGTTATAGCCAGATGTTTTGAGGCTTTAGTTTCTCACTCTGAAACTCTGGGTTGCACATCTGTCTTGCTTCCCAGTTGTTCCTCCCAGCTTATCTGCACACAAATGTGACACTACCTGGTCCTCCAGCTTCCATGTTGCCCACGGTTTGCTGCCTTTGCATCCTATCCACCCCAGCTGCCCATCTCTGCCCCTCCTAACAGTCTGGATGAATGTTTCTTCTTTAACTCCTTGGATGTCAGACTTCCATGCAATTTGATTCTCTAGAAGTTCTGGTTGTTTTTTGTTTTTAAATTGGTCATTATCCTTCTTTTGGTTGTGCAAAGAAATGAAGCATTTCTACCTATGCTTCCATCTTGGTTGGCAGTCTTTTTTTCACTATTTAAACACTATAATAGAACTTATACTTATGTAATTTATTCCAAATTTAACTCACTTCTTCCTCTATGTATTAACTTGTGCTATCAGTTAACTTTTTGCACTCAGGCATAGGAGCAAAGCTTTTCCTATGATTTCTGTTTATTTAAAGATTTTGCAGGGAATTCAAGATAAGCTGATAAAAATAATTATTGCCATCTTTATCTACTTAGCTATGTGAATTAGAATTGTCTTGACCTTGTACAACCAAAGTAAAAATTTAATTGGAGGTTGAAGTGGATATAAGTTTCTCATTTCTAATTTTGTGTTAATCAGAAAAACTTCATTTTTCCTATTGACTGATTCCATAATAAGTAAATACTATAACATTTAAAAATCTGTATACTAAAAATCATTCATTTTTTTAATAAATATTGAAGGTTTATATAAGTTTTCATTTGGAGCCAGAAAAGACATAACCCCTAAAAAAAATTAACAAACACTTAACTAGACCAGAGCTACTTTCTTATGTCCAGGCTTTTTTAGATCAAGGCTAAAAATTTTTAGCATGAGAATGATACTTATGTATATTTTTTTAAAAATCCCACCTGGATAACTAGGACAAGGCAAACTGTTACAAAGTGAAGTTCTTTATTCTCCTTCACTCTCCCCCACCATAATCATTAGGCATTTATGACCTTAATATATATTTCCTCTTTTGAATCTCCTGACAATCCTCTGAGTTTGCCAGGCAGGTAGTATTAGTCTTGTTTTTATAAATGAAGAAGCTGAATGAGACTCAGAGATTATAAATGATTTCCCAAAATCAAACTACTAAGCAAGTGACAGAGTTGAGACTCAAATCAGGAGACTTACTACTACTGGTCCAGAGCTTCTTCCCACCATTTTTGACACAGAAGAGATACTGGGATTTTAGAGTGGGACTTCAGGAATTCAGAGTCAACCTTACCACCTCTGACACTCATGGAGGCACAGGTTCATCAAGCATGTCTTACTGCTTGATTATTCTGCTGCATGCTGCCTAGGCTCTCTAAGGATAAATAGACACCCTAAACACTTGTTTTTAATATATTTTCTGGATTCTGTCCCACTGTCTGCAAGAGTCATTTGACATAACGCTTTGCTCAAAATAAAATTTGCTTATAGGTCTCAAACTAAGTCCTAGTTATGATCTCCTAGAGTTTATGAAGGCAAGGGCAATATTGGGTATTTATGTCTATAGCACATGTAAGCATCAAAATTCAATAGCATGTCTGTGATTAAATGTATATTGGAGTCAAGCACCACCCTACACTCTTTTTCTTTAGATCTAGCTCTTTTTTTTTTTTTGCTACCAGTACTTATACAGAAATATTGTAGCAAGTTCCCAAGAGATTATTTTAAAATTTTGATTCTACTTCCTTCAGATTTTTCCTGCCTATCACCAACAGTGTAATCTCAAAGCCTCCAATAAGGTTCCTCTTGTGCCTCTCAAAACAAGACAAGATTCTCTTCCTAGGATTCAGGTTTCTCCATATCACAGGTGTGTATTATTAATATCTATCATTCATCCTCTCTGTTCCAGTCTTGTCATCCTCCCCACAGTCCATAGACAGGGCATGTTCACTGCTGCTGTGTGCCTTTCTCACTGCTTATTTCATTTCTCTCTATTGATCCAAAACCTACTCATGATTTCAGATCTAATCCAACCTTTGTTTTCCATGAACTCTTCTCCAGTTATTTTAGTCCTTTAAAATGTTCATAGCAAAAATGTTGTACTTGATGACACATATTATTGTATGAGTTATTTCGAGTCTCAATGGGAACTAGAGGCAACCATGTAAATTATACCCATATTTCCCTGCCTCCTCCACTGTGGATATCCACTAAATTAGAGTAAATACTTGATAAAATAATTTGTAGAGTTATTAAATTGAAATCATCCTAAAGCATAGGTGCAAAAAATTATATTTCTGATACATGTTCCACCCATGGTCCATGCTTATGTCAAGGAAATTTCCACTATATTTTTAATGAAAAAAGAAACCTAAATTATAATTTTATAGTTTGTTTTGTCTCCTTGAGCACAGCCATCATTATTGATATTTATAAATTAAATCTGCCACTGAAGCATGTATAAACACCCAAGATTAATTATAGCAAATATTTAACAACTGACTGCCTTCTATTGGTTAAACAAAATGAGCCATTCACTAGCTAGTCAAACTCCTTTCACCTGGAAAGATCTCTATTGATTTCCTTTAGTGTTCTCTAGAAGATTTGGGAAAATCTAATGGCATGTTAAAATATTTCAATGAGCGGGACATAATTCTACCTCTCACATATACTAACTAAAAAGAAAAAACAAATACAAAAAACATTCTCTTGAGTAAAATTCTCTCTGTGATTCTTCAACATTTATGTGTTTTTTAAAAACTACAGTATGAATGAAAGGCAAAATTATTTGTACTTAAGAAATGAGAAGAGAGGAGTTGCATGTTATTTTCCTTTAAGTTTTTAAAAAGATTTTATTTATTTATTTTTAGAGAGAGGGAAGGGAGGGAGAAAGAGAAAGAAAGAAACTTCAATGCGTGGTTGCCCCTTGCACACCCACAGTTGGGGACCTGCCCACAACCCAGGCATGGCCCTGACTGGGAATCAAACAAGGGACCCTAGGAGTTGCAGGTGGTATTATCAGGAGATATATTGTACCTATTCCAGAAGATGAATATGTACTTTTTTCTTGGAGCTGGTCTGCAAGTCAAGCTCCTTTAAAACAGGCAGAGGCTAGCCTGGTCCGGCTGCAGCCCATGTGCAGGAGGAGAGGGCAAGGAAGAGAGGTCCACCACTGGCATAAGTTTTATCCGCTCTTTTACATAAATATTCCTTCTCCACTTGAAGATGATGTTGCAGTGATTGGAAAACAAGAACTTAGGTGACTGAACCAAGGCAATTTGTTGTATTCTGTTCTTTGAACCCAGAGATAATCAAAGACTTATTTGATTTCCTGGCTGACCTAATTTTTGAGTGGAAAATGACTTAGAATTTGTGAGATAACTGGATAATTTAAGCATATTTTAAAAATCAATATGCCTCTTGAAATTGGTCAGAACTAACTGATATTATTTTTGATCTCTTTATTAGTAACTTAGAGATTTTTTTTTTCTGTATTACATACTACTCTGTTGCTGGGGGGTTTAATAAATTGGATAAGAGTAAATGACTTAAACTATAATCATATTTTCCAAAATCACAGAAAAGATGTTAGGGCTGTAAACAACATACAATTATACCCTAGGGTAGGACTTGACTAGGCAAATTGGGACAGGACTCTATGAAAAGTTAAATGTTTTCTTTGAATTCCTAATTGGAAATTGCTATTATTTGTGTTGCTGTTCATTAGTCATTTAAGCCTTGGTCATGTAGATTCTATTAACTTTACTCTACTCTTGGAGCAAGGAAGAAATGTTGAGTGCACATGCTGTTTAGGGAAAAAGCAATGAAAGTTCGAAGACCTGGGTTCCAGTCTCAGCACATCACTATGTGTCCCTGGACAACATGTTTACCTCTCTAATCTATCATCTAGGGCAGGGGTGTCAAACTCATTCTCACTGGGGGCCACATCAGCCTTGCGGTTGCCTTCAAAGGGCCAAATATAATTGTAGGACTGTATAAACATAACTAACTACTCCTTAACAGTTAAACAAGAGCTCAGGGCTGCTGCCTGGTAGAAACAAGATGTTGGGCCTGATAAAACAAGGTGGAGGGCTGGATTCAGCCCACAGGGCCTTGTGTTTGCCACCTGTGATCTAGGGTAAACAAAAAAGATTGAACTAGGATTGAATTCCAAACTGCATTCAGTTAGTGGGTGTGGTGAGTAAGAGCAAAGCCTGCCTCAGGATGTTCACACTGTCTTTTCCACTCGCTGGAATGTCTACCATGCCTAGCTCCACCCACCCCGCTCTGCACACGGCTCTTCACATCCCATCATTTAGCTCTCTACTGTACTATACTCCCTTAACAGTCCATTGAGACAGACACTGTTCTAATACTTTCTTTTCCAATTACTCCGTATCCCTTACCCTGATTCACTTTTCTTCTTGGCATTTATCACTACTTAAAAATAGATACATAACATTTTTATGTATTCCCTTTTTTTGCTCACTGTCTCCTTCCCTCAAATATAAGCATTATGAGAGCAGAAATGTATCGTGTCTGCTTTATACATGCTTTAAAAGTACTGGTGTGTAGTAAGCACTTAATAAATACATGTTAAAGGAATGAATGAATCATTGACTCCCTGTTTGGCAAAGGCAATAATATCCTAGAAGGGAGTAGGATTGTCTCTGTAGGAACATCCACTTTGCCACAGTCTCCACTACTCCTACTGTTTTCCCACCACTGAGTTAATTTCATATTGAAGCTTCTTATTTTATGCCCCACTTTTCCTATTGATGTTCCTGCTTGTTCAATGTAAGTATTTTCCTTTACAACATGATACCCCTAGTTTAAGATGTTTCTGGGGGGTGGGAAAATCCTGCTGCTAAAAATAATTTGAAAAGTCCTAGACAAGAGGACCTTTCAATTCTCTTCTAGCTCTAACAACCAGTGAATTCATGCTTCACAGCCATTCAGATCTAAAAGTATGAAATACAAGATGCATGTGTTCAACTTTCCTTCATCGCCTTCTTTAAATGCTTTTTTCCCCCTTTTTTGAGTCAATCCCTATGGGAGCAGACCATGTGAGCCCATTAAGGGAGCAGTTCGTTCCCACCTGCCACCTCCAGCCAGCCAACAATCTCAGCTACACTACTCCATTCTTGATTATGGAGAGCCATTCCAATCCTGAGTGGCAGGATTTGCAAAAACAGCTGTTGGGCTCCACAAACATTTGGAGGAGGGGAAAATGTGAGGTAGGTTGTGACATTCTTCAACTCCCTTCTACTGAAAGAAGCAGCTGTGATCCTCCCCTGTAAGAGAAAGTAAACAAAAGCTGGCAGTGCTCAGCACCATTCAGCAGCAAGCATTCAAATGGATTTTTCCCCATGGAAGTCGCAATCCCAGCATTAAAGGCAAGGCTCTGTCCCCCACCCTGCAGTACAGAGAGAAAGCTAGGTCTTTGCGTGCTCTGTTCACTTGATCAAACAGTGTGCAATTCAACCCGAATGAAACAAACGAGAGTCAAGTCCCTTGACTCACTCAGCATTTCATTACTGGTTATCACGCTCGGTGTTGTCGAGTTTCAGCAACCTGTTGAGTACACCAGGCAAAAAAAGCCATGTTTATCTCTGAGAGACAAGCTCCCTTAGGTTCAGTGGCACCAGTATCTGTGCATCTGGGCTGAACTGGCTAACGGAGAAGTAGATCCCTGAATAGGAAAGTCCAGGTATGTTTAGAGGTGCTCTCTGATTCAGCTGGGTGGCTCACTCCTTTTGTTTCCTCTTCCCTTTTATTCGCTTAAACAGAAAACAGAGTATTCATCTATTCCTTTTCCCACCCCCATTCCTCTTAACTGCCAGGGCCATCTGTCCATATGAAACTGTTTTTGGTTGCACAGTTTTGAATCCAGGTGACGATCAAAATGAAGAAGTGATTGTCCCTTAGTGTTTTCTCTGAAGAGATTAAAATTTTTAAAGCCTTTCTGTTTGTTTCACATCTCCAGCTGGAATCCTGTGCTCACTGAATTGCAAGGAAGGGTGCCTGCAAGCAGCCACCATGCTGATGGAAGGTCAGCATGTCCTAACTCAGCTGGAATTAAACAAGTGCTTTTAAAATGATGGGACTTGGATGCTTAATGTGGTTATATTTTTCAATCTCTTCTCAGCTTAAGGCAGTTTGGTTGGCAAGTAAATGCACTGAAAAATGAAAAAATAAAAGAATTCTTTTGTGCCAAGATTTCTATAATTTAATATATCCAATATATCCAAATACATATGGTTTTTAGATGAAGGGATAAAGAATTGGCTTGCAGGACTCCTTTATCCTGTGATGCCTTGCGTCACCCAGTTGTGTAACTGTTTTTTACAAAGCCACTGCTTCTCTAAGAAGTGTTCTCTAGTTACACATGTGCCAAGTGAGAGGAAATGATCAATGGATCACTTCTTCGAAACATCCTCCCAATGGAAGCTGTTCGTTTTTATCATCTTAAAGAGACAGACAAATACAGGTGTCGAGAGAAGTTAAGACTTGACACACTTCATTCATCTTTTTCCCCCACTCAGGTCCACAAATGAAAATCTAAGTTAAGGAACATTGTTTCCTAGGTCCCTTTTTTGTATCCTTACATTATCATCACCTTTTGTTGCTGCTGCTGTGGGGGAGCTGAAGGAACATGAGTTGACCCTTCTCAAATACCTGGCTTTTAAATTCAGTTCACATCTCTTAAGTGAATTGGGTTTGGCCAGCAATGTCTCACTGCTGAGTGGCCCCTGGAAACATTATCAGCAAAGGCACTCCGCTCAGGAGAAAACAAATACAGATATCTCCTATAAGCCCATCTTCTAAACCATCTCTCAGACTCTGGCAGCCTTTCCTGAGCCAAAGATCTCTTCCCTACAATCACTCACAGTCAGATACTCAATCATTCAAATTCAGAAATGGCTGAAATTCTTATAAATCCCAGGTGGGTTGGGAACAATACCACTGTGAGTCAATAGTTTTCGTGATCTCTAAAATTCAATAAACAGTATTTCTTAAAATTAATGGAAGTCAGCATGTGGCAAGTTCAGCATGGGATCAATTCAAGGGAAATTTATAACTGAGTACCCCAAAGGTGCTCATCACAAGACAATTTCACCTGAGGGGGACCCCCCAGTAGGTTTCTGCAGCATAATTGTTCCAAGATGAGATCATCTGCAAGGCCAGTGCCTGAGCCATTGCGTCTGACTGTCTTGTAGTTCAGAAGGATGATCGGCACCATTTGCAAAGGGAGCCCTTGGTTCCAGGAGTTGTGCTTATATGTGGTATCTTTAATGTTTAGAAGCATAAAAGGTAGAAACTAGGTGCATTTTTTTTCAGATTAGGAATTTGAGCCATAAGAATAAGAAAAATGCAATTTGATAGATACCATTTAAAAAAAAACCAAACTAGTATACATGATATAAAAGAACCATCTTTCCAAAGAACTCATGTAGACTCATAGTGCCAATTTCTATGCATTATGGTTTAATACAGTCCTGATAATGAGGATTTGGGGAGTGCTAAATTAATTCCTTGTTACTTCCTAGGTTGATACTGTTAGGTTGACCAAATAGTCCATATGCTTTTTTCCATAAAATAAAAAACACATTTTTCATTTTC
This sequence comes from Glossophaga mutica, assembly GCA_039655065.1. Classification (NCBI taxonomy): domain Eukaryota; kingdom Metazoa; phylum Chordata; class Mammalia; order Chiroptera; family Phyllostomidae; genus Glossophaga; species Glossophaga mutica. Next base: position 87,122,289 of record CM077304.1, read on the forward strand.
ACCAATAACTGTATTGATCTGGGTATTTTGAGTATGTTGGCTGTCTCACACATAGTAAAATGTTGATCTTTCTCAGTTGATGACTCAATTACCTTGTTATCAACTTCAGTGGGTCCACCTGACCGTACAGCATCATCAGCAAGAAATCGCCAGCACGAAACTTTGCAAACCACTTTTGACGTGTTAGATCAGTCACAGTGCCTTCTCCATACACTGCACAAATCTTTTTTTGTGTTTCCATTCCTTGTTACTTTTCTTGAAATAATAAAGCATAATATGCCAAAAATGTTGCTTATATTATTCCATCTTCAATATTAAAATGGCTACACAAAAAAGATTTTAATGGGAGTTTTTTGTTGCTGTTGTTCAGTGCATGTTGTTATGACAACTTTCGCAACACATCTAACAAAATTATTTCGAAAGAAGTTAAAGACAACCAAGCACTACCAGAGACATCTTGTGGAAAAAGACAAATGAACTTTCTTGGCCAACCCAATATTTATGTGTTCTTATGAGTGTCACTTGTTTCATGTACTAAATACTTATTTGTAAACATTATTGCCCTATCTCATGTGAAAATTTGTAGGTAGAAGTTTATGTATTTGGGGAACTTATTTCATGTCTCATTTATTCAGGAAATGAGAGCCAGATGTTTGGGGACATTTGCTATTTATTTTAAATAGCTTAGGTTAAGATAAGAATTATATTGATTGGCTGCTGTATCTTCCTCTGGAGAAAGTGAAACTTCTCAGGTCCTGTTTCATCATACCTTAAAACTTTAGGACCGACTCTAATAAAAGGAAAACTCTTTGAATGTTCTTTTATTTGTAGATGGCAGCAATGGAAAGGTACACTCAATTATATTAACAGAGTTCTCAATGAATGTAAATTCCAAGTGGAGGCGCCCCAGAGAGGCAGGGACCTCAAGCTAAAGCACTTTCTAGGAGTGTACACTGCTAGGTTCAGAGAGAGGCCACGGCCCTCTTGCACTCCAGAGCCAGATCCTGGGATTCTATCTCAGGCAGCAATACTCCAGGAGTAAGAGGAGCACACTGAGGCCTGCGCGTGTGTATCCACTGGCTCGCCTGCCTGTCTGGCATCTCTGCACTCCTCCCCTTCTGTACTCCCTTATGTGACATTCCAAGCCAAATGAGCTGTGCTTCTAAATATGACCCTAATTCATGCAACAGGCTGGAGGTAAGAGCAAAATAGACTGAGCTCATACGAACAGTATTAGCATTGAGTCCTTTTTAAAATACCATGAAAAGATGTTTTAAAAATTCATCTAAAAACTTTTTAAAAGATTTCATTCATAAAGCTTGTTGAAGAATTTCTTAGAGTTTCATTCAGTTTAGCGGGTCTTTTGGGAGCTGTGAATGCCCAGTTTATTATTTCTCCTTCTCCCTGTCCCTGAGCTTCAGGAGAACTAGAGAGTCTGGGCAAAGAGTGGAGGCTCACACCTAGTTACCCACACTTTTCCTTAGAGATTGCAACAAGCTTTCCTGCCATGCTCTGCAGAAGTTTTTTGAAAGAAGAGACAGCCCCCATATTTGTGAGAGAACTGGACCATGCTTTGAAGGCTTTCTATCTTTACTTACCCTTGAAATTGTCTTTGCTCCAATCTGTGAGTCAAAGAAGTGATCTATTATACATTTAGGAAAACACCTCAAAATCTGTTTGGCACATTTCCTGCTTTTTTCACATAGTTTTCTATGACTTAGGGGACTAGGAAAGAACTCCGTTAAACAACTGAGTCATGGTGAGTTCATGCAGGACAACCCATTTCACACTAACGTCACTTTCTTTTCTTCTTTTTTTCTTTTGGTAGTTAAACGACAACAATCCCAAATGCATACTGTATCATGTTGTCAGCAAGGTACACAATGAACTGCTTCTGATGAAGAGTTATTTAGTGAATTAAAGTCAACTCAGAGAGAAGGGGCTAGTATGTGTAGTTGAGTTTGGTCCTCAGTCCTATACCTGACTGGAGATAAAAAAAAACTGGGAAGAATAGATGACATACCTGAATGACAGAATCAAGATTTTGAAATATCTTAGGAGCCTGGCATGGGGGCTAAGTCCAGTATGATAAAATTTAGCAATATTAAGTAATTATGAAATTCTGCATTCAAATTAAAAACTTTGCCCTGGCTGGTGTGACTCAATTGGTTAGAACATCATCCCATAACCTGAGGGTTGTGGGTTCAATTCCCAGTCAGGGCACATACCTGTGTTGAGGGTTTAATCCCTAGTCTGGGCATGGATGCATGCAACCCCCAATCCAGGCATGGATCCCCAGTGTGGGTGTGTATCAAAGGCAATCGATGCTTCATTCTCTCATCAATGTTCCTCTCTGTCCTGTCTTCTCTCTTTAAAAAAAAAAATGAAAAAAATTTGATACCATCAATTTGGTAGGAAAGGCTAAATTTAATACCAGTTAAAAAGACATTGGAGATTTTTATTTCCCATCTTCAAATATGATGTAACATCCAAAATACCTCAAGTAATCTTAATCTGAGTTAATAATAAAAATAACACCTAGTGTGTGCTAAGATAACAAACTTATATAATGATATAACTATTTCTATTTTAGAGATGGATAAATAGAGGAGGTTAAGTAAGCAGCACTGGATCAAAATGGATAGCAAATAGCAGAGCCGAGACTTCATTCAGTCAAGGATGGAGGTCATTAATGAAAATAATTATCTAATTTTACACTGGCTATTTATATCAAATATAAAGAATGATATTCACCTTAAGAAACCAAAATTATATAAAAATACCAAAGACTATCTAGAGAAAGTAGATCAAGACAGTAAAGAGTCTGTAAGTCATGCAATAAAAGGCACAGTTAAGGAGATGATAAATATTTAACATGAAGAATGAGGATTTGGGGCCCTGACCAGTGTGGATCACTTGGTTGGGCGTGATCCCACAAAGCGAAGGTTGCTGGTTTGATTTCTGGTCAGGGCATGTGCCTGGGTTGCAGATTGGGTCCCCCGTCAGGGCACAAGAAGCACTGATGGATATTTCTCTCTCACACTGATGTTTCTCTTCCTCTCTTTCTCCCTCCCTTCCCCTCTCTCTAAAAATAAATAAGTAAAATCTTTTAAAAAATGAGGATTTAGAGGGATGTGAGCATTATTTTCAAATACTGAAGATCTAAGGTCATTTGGAAGTTAGAGAAAAACAGATTTTAACCCCAAATAAGTTTCTAACAATAAAAGTTTTATTACAAGCAAGGAGAAAGACAGTTTCTAAAAGGATTGAGCCCTTTTAGTCCCTAGAAGTCCTCAAGCAGATGCTAAGAGCCATTCACTAGGGTTGTTCCTGAGTGAAATTCTGCCTTTGGATACATTTGGCCTAGTTGGGATCCATAGGTAAACTTCATAAGGTCTTTGAATCTCTAGAAATTATATACAAAATTGTGTGTGTGTGTGTGTGTGTGTTGCTCACCCCCCAAAGATGGTCCATATATTTCTTAGATCCTCAAAGCAATTCTATAGAACCTGAGAACCTAAATAAAGTCCCTTCCAATTCTGCAGTTCTGTAATAATGTTTTATAAAACTAGTCTACTTTCCAAGTAAGTGTAGCCAACAGAATAGTGTGATTCATTTAATGTGAAAGACAAAAGAGAATGAACAATTGAGGAAAACTTCAAGGTTTTGAGCCTCAAACTGAGAAGCTATTGATACCATTGAGAGATAAAGAAAATAAAGAAGCAAGAAGTCCTTTATCAGTGGAAGATAATTAAGTAGGAGTAAATGGACAAACTAAAACCTGTCTAAGACTCTAGTACTGAGCGTACTGAGTATAAAATCCAAATATTATTTTACATCATGGCAGAAAAATGCTGAAATCTAGAGATGTATAAATAGAGAAAAAGACACATGAAATTTAGAACCATGAAATATTGTAACTCTAGCTGGTTTAGAGATCACTTATTTCAACCATTTAATGCTACGGTTGAAGAAACCATATCTCAAAAAAACTGAGACACACTCTCTACCCTGGTACCCTAGTATCAGTCTGAGTCTGTCTATAAATTTAAGGGGAAAAACGGTCCAGATTTCTGAAAACATTCAAATCTTGAATATAGATACCACTTAAACTTTTCAGGAAAAAAGAAGCTAGTCTTAACTTCAAATAATACACAAAGCTCTGCTTTGTTATAGTACAAGGCAAGACCATAACACTGCCTTTTGAGAGTTTTGAAGCATGAATTCTACTGCTCAGCATGCTTTGGGATTTTTTCACAGTGTTTTTAACCTTGGTCTTCATATTCTGATTTACTTCAGGAAAATTACATGGATTCTTAAACTGTAAAGAAAGAAGCATATGGCTATGTTATTTAGTGTGTGTGAATTAGGCCCACAGGTCTTTGGGTTCCCCTTTAGACGTTGTATTGCCAGTTACTAAGATGAGAGAAACTAGCTTTAGCAGCACTCATGCACGAGGCAGTCTCTAGTACCATCTCCCCCTCTGATGAAAAGATTCATTCTGTTCTTTCTGTGCCACATGAGGATCTCTCAGGCCCAATTCTGAGTCAGCAGCTCTTTAATATATATATATGCAACATTTTCCACTCCTTCGTTTTTTAAAATCCATCTGACAAGGTTAAGGTAGGGTTGAGGCAAGAAAAATATGGAACTACTTCCCTTTGAGACTTATTTCCTGAGAAAAATAAACTGTTTTTCATAATCTGAAAGTTTATGGAAATTTAAAAACTTGACATGCAAGTTTTATATGTGGGGTATGTGTGTGTGTGTGTGTGTGTGTGTGTGTGTAACACGATTTTGGTTGGGGAGTTGCCAAAATGACTCAGGTGTCAGCTACTATAACTTCAACTTTAAATATTAAACCCAAACACAGGCTCCATGTTCCAATTCATACTTAAGCTTTATAATATATGGCCTTGGAGCAGAGGTATAATGATCTCTTGGGAGAGGCAAGATCCAATTAAAGTTTAAGTTTGCTATCTTTAGGAAAGACATAAGCAGTTATATATCCTTTGAGAGGGTCTTGGGAAATACACACCTGAGCTTTAAATGGCTACTCATTTGACTGTGAAGTTGTGTTTCAATTCATCTGGGAGTCAGAGCACAGGAAAGAATTCAAATAACAACACTCTGAGATTTCCTGGTGTGTTACCAGGGAGAAAAGAGCTCCTGGAAACCGAATGCCTTACACATTTGCACATATTACCAACCACTTATAAAAATAAGACTATTGTTATGCATAAAAGTCATTCCTTTTAAGGGAAGCCTAAGAGAGAGTTGGAGTGTGGCTGACATTTCTACCACAAGATACACATTTTTAAAATATTGTGTTTAAGTTCTCTTAGTTAAAAAAAGAAAAAGGAAAAAATCTACAATCCAGTACTGAAAAGCAATTTCAGACATTTCACCCATAAAATAACTCACAGGAAGACATTATATTTGTAAACACAAAAGCCATTGGCAGTCTTTTCTAGTTCTCTTTTACTTCAGTAAGAGAATAATCACCTCTATTTCGAACTCCCATATATTGTTTTTAAAAGACAAAATACACAATGGATTGAACAGAAAACATGCAAACTAACACATTCTATTTCATTCATTAATTGGCTACTAGGATGAAATACTCCAACCATGTACAAGAGCTTCCCCATCCCCACTTCACTAGCTGATTCTTTTGCTTGCTTCTTTTTACACCAAGGGATTGATGGACTTTAGACAATATAAAAGGAAAATGCTACTATTTTGCCTCAGACCTACCCCCATCTCACTGCTCCACCTCAAATTCTAATTAAAACCAATATAACCATTTCCATGTGGGACTATAGACATATTGATGAAATAAGGTCAACGATTTTATCATATATCTGCATTTAGGTACTAAATGTCATTGTATTAGGAGTGATTTAATTATACAGGCCATTTATTCTTTCAACAAAGTTGTTGAACATCAGTATTAATTGAGGCAATGCAAGTTTATATAATAAATAACCCCCCAAATTACAGTAGCCAAATTTTAATACCAGGAAGGTTTAATTTTCCTTCAAGAAACAGTACAATGAAAGTGACTCATAGGGATCAGGGAGCCAGAATTCCCTCCATCCTATGTCTCCACCATCTTCCAGAGCCTCAGAGTCCTCTGCATTTACCCAGATAAAGGAAAAGAAGCTTGAGAAGTCACCTAGATGCAAGATGGTTGAGAAATGAATTTCCCAGTGAACAGCCACCTCCCAGTGACACTTCACGCTCCAGAAGAGGTTAGTCACAGCATCTGTAATAAGGTACTGTTCTGGGCATGGAGGAATTTTGAAAAACAAATCAAACTGGGATCTAGTGTCCAGTCACAGGCACTTCAGAAAATTTTCCTGAGTATCCTATTTCCTTACCAATAATAATAGTTAATTTATATTAAAAGCTTGTTGCATGTCAAGCTCACTGTGGCTCCACAGGATGTGCAGGTGGTATTTCAGGACTGAGGCCCTGGCATGTAGCTGTTCATACCCATGGCCTCAGCAGTCTTCTGATCAGTTGAGGCCGGGGCTCAAGTCTGGCTCTCCCAAAAGTTCCTACCCCAAGGCAGAGCCCACACCAGACAATGAATGAATGTGTGTTACATTCAGCAGAACCTTGGCAGCTACTGCTGGGGTAGCTATTGGTCACAGTGAGGGCTCAATTTCAATTTATAAAAAGCTGTACTTCAAAACACAGTTACCTATAAAAGAAATTTTTTGTAAAATATGAGTTACCTATACTAAAATATTGATTAATCACTTAACAAGAAAATCTGAATCATTGGAAATGGAAATGTTAATTTATTTGAGTACATAGGTGTATGAGCATTAGTGGGGGAAAAAACTCACTGAAAAAGTACTCACAAAAGAGAGCAAGATGTCCAAGGTAGGCCAACATAACACTTTAACCAGAATGTTCTGCCCTATTCTCCCTGAGAATATCCTCTAATCTGCAAAGGAATCCAGCGGTCAGATGGAGGAATAACAATCAATGCACCAAGATGAATATTCTTCTGCTAAAAAAGAAGAGCCAGAGGGGACAGATAACCACTTCAACAGAGAATAAAGAGTACACTTACAGAAATTTTAAAAAGCGTGAAAATAACTTTCTGGCACTTAATAAAATGGTTTTTAAATTTAAAAAATTTAATTCAGTTAGGGGTAGGATGGTTCTAGATGAAGAAGGCTCACTAACACTGTGAGGTAGTAGAGTACATGGTAAATGTCAAATAAAATGTTTGATTCTAAAATTGAGCTAGCTGATCATTAGACTCACCTGGGATGCCTATTAAACATAGAGATTTTTCAAATCACCCAGCCCTTATAAGTCAGAAACTTTGGAAGTAGAGCCAAGGAAACTGCATTTTTTGTTTGAAGTGGGCACTGGTTTTATTTGATGAGCACTGGTTATTGGGAAGTGTTGAGACTGGAGCCTCCTGTTGAATGAGTTAGGTCACCAAGTCTGCAGGAGGTGGTTGGAAGGAACTGGAGTGGGAGGCGAAGGGTGGGGAGCATTTATAGATCATGGCTTTCCAATAGGAAACAAGGATTGATGGATGTTTAATTTGCACGATCCCAATTTTTCATGGAGTGTAATCACCAACGTTTGTCATGGTTGTAGATCAAGTAGCAAGTCTAAAACTTTATATGTATGAGTCTAGCTTTAAATAACATAAAACACATCAGAGCAATAAGAAGTTGAAATGCTTCAGTTTTGCAAGTGTTAAAAAAGCCTGGGTTCATCCACTTCACATATTCCTCACTGTGTGTGTGTGTTTAATAACTGAAATACACAGGTTAAATTTTCTCAGTTTTACTTTTCTAACCCCAGACAATAACGATGGCCCATTTCGCTCCCAATGTTCCATTTCAAGAAAGATGGATCACCATTCGGTAAGGATTAAGGGAACAATGATAGGAATAAATGGTGTGCTTGGAAGACAAATGTGGAGGGGTATGTGCAATTTGATAGATCACCCTTGCATATTTTCCTCCTACATTTTCTGAGCTACTCCCACTGCAGGAGACAACACAGTACTTCTTGGCTTTTTCCCTTCAAATGGCTGCTTCGGAGTCAATGATGTGAAATAACAAAGGACTCATGGGTCATGAAAGATGATTCCCGATAACTTCTAGTAGGTTATTCCCTTGGAGCTGGTTTTTTTCCAGGAAGTGTGATAAATTTGCACTAGTGGATTCAAAAATGGTCACCTTCACTCTTACTTCCTGAAAGCGGCCAAGCTCTGCGAGGCTGACCTTCCTACAGTTATGAGACCCACAGCATGACTATTTCCCCAACCGAAATATTTCCCGGACTCAGAACCCAGAACACCAGTCCTACACAATACTCGACAACAAATGAAAAGCATTCTGCCATCAAATTTGGGATGAGACAGGGATGCTGTCCCCTCTCAACCCGACAGAGGAAATATTAGCATGTCTGAGCTTCTGAGGGTCTTGCAGCAGAGAAACCATCTTCACTGAATAATTTAGGATTGCTAAATCTTGTTTGACTTGTATTAGTTTACTAAGTCTGCCTTAACAAAGTACCACAAACTGGATGATTTAAACAGAAGTGTTTTGTCTCAAAGCTCTGGAGGGTAGAAGGCTGAGGTGAAGGGGTTGGCAGGGCTGCTTCCATCTAAGGACCAGAAGGGAGGACCTGTCCCAGACCTCTCTCCTTGGCTTGTGGACAGCCATCTTCATGCTCACATGACATGCTCCTTGTGAATCTGTCTGTGTCCAGATGGACACCAGTTGTATTGGATTAGGGTGCATCCTAATGACTTCAATTTAACTTGATTACCTCCATAAAGACCCCATCTCCAAGGACATCACACTCTGAGATACTGGGTGGCAGGGCTTACATATGAGTTTGGAAGGGGTGAGCACATAATTCAATCCATTACCCCGATGGGCCCTTGTTCAAATGTCACTTATTTATAACCCGCAGCACACGTTTGGAAACGTTACTGTGGTCTCACGGTACCACGCTCTGCCTCAGTAGTTCCCAAGTGTCTTTTGCAGGTTATACACAGAATCACTGCGGGTGCTTTTTAAGATTCGAGATTTTTGGTTCTCACCTCCACTGGTCAACATCCACTAGATCTAGGGAGGATCTCAGGTACACACTGTTGTATTGGGTTGGCCAAAAAGTTTGTTTGTTTTTCTTTTTGTAAGATGGTTCTAGTAGCACTTAGTTGCCTTCAACTTCGTTTGAAACAAATTTGTCAGGTTGTATTGTGACAGCTGTCATATCAGTGTGTATTTAACAAAAACATCAAAATTGGTGAATTTTTGTGTAGCCATTTTAATATTGAAGATGGAAAAAGAAACATAACATTTTTGGCATATTATGCTTTATTATTTCAAGAAAGCTAAAAACAACTGAAATGCAAAAAGAAACTTTTGTGCAGTGTGTGGAAAAAGTGCTGTGACTGATTGAATGTGTCAAAAGTGGTTTGCAAAGTTTCATGCTGGAGATGTCACACTGGATGATGCTCCACCATAAGGTAGACCAGTTGAAGTTGACGGTTATAAAATTGAAACATTGATTGAGAACAATCAACATTATACCACACAGAAGATAGCCAACATATGCAAAAAATCCAAATATCATATTTTTGGACTATAAGATGCTCCCCGCAAATTTGGGAGGAATAATAATTGTTAATGCTGCTGTTGAGTTCTGTTTACATTTACATTGGTGAAATATTATGTTATTTATGTTATTAAATATTTTACCACACTTTTTGCTTCAATTTTTTCCCCTATTTTCCTCCTCTAAAACCTAGTTGCATCTTATGGTCCAAAAATATAGTAACAAACTTATTGGTGAAAATGAAAAATGTGTCTTTTATTTTATTTTATTAAAAAAACTATATGGACTTTTTGGCCAACCCAATAAAACCTGCCCAGAAGATTCAGACATGTAACCATATTGGATTTCTCCAGCAAGTTAGCACTCCCTTATTACTTTTAGAATTGATTTGGACCAGAAATAGCTGAGAATATCTCAGAAATATCTCAGAATAGCTGAGTAAAAATGGAATTGTACTTTTTAAAGTAGCAAGAACACATGAATGTTTCCTCATCTCTGTTTTTACCATATCTTGTATTTGCCTCTGTCATGTTACAAATCCCGTAATGTGTGTAAAGAGACACGCGTCTTTTCCTCCTCAGTGCCTGCACAGCAACTGGCATGCAGTGAGCGCCCACCGTGTGTGTGCTAGATGAGTACCTGAAGCAACGCACCTGAACAGGTACAATTGTTTCGTTGCAAAAAATAAAAGTTTTTGATGTTGATATATCTCCATCCTTGAGGTATTTCATCTACTCCTATGATTTTAAATCATAACCCTTGTAACATTTCCCCTCCTTTGACCCCAGCCTCTAGTTTTGGGGATACTCTATATCCTTGCTTCTTTGTACATACATGCTGTGTTGGAACTCCTCTCTGCCTTCTTGCCCCACCCCACCCCCAATTGCCACCATTATTTCCAAACTAGTATTTTTTCCTGAACTGTCCTTCAAATTTGACATGGGCACCCTATTAAACATTTCTATAAAATGCCTTGGCTTTCCACAGAGACGTGGCTCGTACGTGTAACAATTAGTTCAATGGCTGCTTTCCTTGCCGGAATGAGGACAGGCCCTAGGCCTGTCGTGCTCGCCTTGGGGACTGCAGAGAGGTGAGGAGCTCGAGCTGCAGACGGGGTGCTTGCGCGCTTTTGGTGGCGACGCGCTTCCCTCCACCGTTAAGCTGAGAGTGTCTCTAAAATGGAGACTAATTCACTTTCTACTTTTGCCTGGAAGGTAGAATGTTTTTCAATAAATTTCCTTAAAATTGTTTAGGTTTTTGTACATTCGTACATTTATTTTTGCCTAGATGAAAGCACGGGATAGAAATTTAGGACAAGGGTAGATGTCGATGAAAATATAAAAATAGATTTGTTTTTTTCTCATTACAATCCAAACTTAAAATATATTTAAAATTAAAATAAATTAGAAAAACAGATAACATTTAATGGAATCAAGGCAGCCCAGACAGCTGATTGCTTCTGAAAAACGATAACAATAAATAAACGGTTTATAAGTCGGTTTTCAGACTGCCAAAAGATTATTTTAAATACAGCTTCGGTGCTCATCTTCTTTTCAAGAAATTGGAGATGTAGAGTGGTGATTCCCTCAGTTCGTTGTCTCCAAAGGCAGAGAGACAGCCGAAGGACACGACAGCCGGCTCGGCCGGATTCCGGCAACCACCCGCTTGGGTCTACCGCGGTGATGGGAGCTGTCTGGCGCCTGTCTCTAGTCCTGGGTACGCCCCTTGGCTTCTCCTCTCTCTTGTGATGTTTGTGATATTGAAAAGTGGGGTCCTAGTAACTTGCTGTCTTTTCTTCTAGGGAATTAGATAAGGGGAACAGGCACCTATTTTTCTGGGGAATGTGGAAATGTGGTTTTTTTTTTTTTTTTTTTTCTTGTCTCTTTCCAATATCAGTGTAGGTGGTCACAGGAAGTGGAAAGAAATTTTACATTAGAAAAAGTTGCCTCCTTAGAAGGAAAGTGGTTTTAATCCCATTTGTTTTCCTTGAAGATTAAATAGACTTTGACATCTTTAATGAATGTGGATAATATCAACCGAGGTCTCTTGGCAATAAAAAGAACCAAAACAGGGGGCTCTCTCTTAGGGAAATTGTGTCCAGAATGGTGATGAAGCCTCAACCTCAGAGCTTGGGGGTTCTGGCAAGAAGTGGCTAAAAGGACAGACATCCCATGATATGTAGATATGACAGCATTAAGGAAATGGTTTGGCCTTTTGAGAGACCAAGCTGATTCTTATTTGCAAAACCACCAAGACCCTGGCCCAGCAAGACCACCATCATAGCAGCAGAACTTGTACACCAATTTCACAGGTTTTCCACCAAGATGTTACGGGCCACACAGTCTGTCTGTCCCTGATGGCTCAGAGTCCCCTGCTCTCTCACCATCTGGGGTTTTCAAGCAGCACTGGCCCACCTTTGTTTTAGATTGATTCCTGGGATTCCTGAGTTGATATAAGGAGAAGAAGAAAGTCTCAAGGGAAAGAAAAGTGAAAGTTTTAATGATCAATTATTTCTTTTTTACAATGTTACCTTTCTTTTTTTAATACTCCAGGCTGATGAATGGACTGTTTCAACCACAGTGGCAAAGAATGTATTGGCAGTGTAATAGTTTCTTATTACCACCATAACAAATTACCACAAGCATGGCGGCTTAAAACAATATAAATTTATTATTCTACAGTTCTGAAGTTAGAAGTCTAAGGTGCATCTTCCTAAGCTAAAGCTAAGGTGTTGTTGGGGCTGCTCTGTTTCTGGAAGCTCTAGAGAAGAATCTGTTTTGTTGCCTTTTTCAGCTTTTATTTATCTTTTTAAATATTTCATTTATTTATTTTTAGAGAGGAGAAGGGAAGGAGAAAGAAAGGGAGAGAAACATCAATGTGTTGTTTCCTCTAATGCACCCCCTACTAGGGACCTGACCCACAACCGAGGCATGTGCCCTGACTGGGAATCGAACTAGCGACTCTTTGGTTCACAGGCCTGAACTCAATCCAATGAGCTATACCAGCTATGGAGGCCAGGGCCTTTTCAGCTTAAGCTACATTCTACATTCCTTGCCTGGTGGCCTCTTCCTTCATCTTCAAAACCAACAATGTAGCATCTTCAAAATCTCCCTTTCCCTTCTTTACTCCCTTTGTCTCCCTCTTTCCCTGTGTCCAGAGTCACATTTCCTTCTCTTTTAAACTGAGTCCGCTGCCTCCTTCTTATAAGGACCCTTGTGATTGCATTGGAGCCACCCAGAACATCAAGATAGTCTCCCCATCTCAAGGTCTGTACCCTTAATTACACCAGCCAAGTCCTCTTTGCCATACCCTGAGGGATGTAGCTCAGTGGGTTGGGTGTCATTCTACAAACCAACCAGTCATGGGTTCAATTCCCAGTCAGAGTACATGCCTGAGCTGTGGGCCAGGTCCCTGGGTGGGGAAGGGGGGTGTGAAAGGGAGCAGATCAATGTTTCTCTTGCACATTGATGTTCGTCCCCCTCTTTCTTCCTTCCTCTCTCTAAAAATAAATAAGTAAAATCTTTTTTTTTTTAAGTCTCTTTTGCCACATAAGGAACATAGTCACAGGTGTCAGGAACTAGGATGTAGACATCTTTGGTGGGGAGCATTATTCTGTCTACTGCAGGTTTCCTTCAACATCTTAGCAATGAATGAATTGTCAGCACCCATCATTACCTGAGCAGAAAGCAGGGTTCTTTAAAAGGGTACTCACTGGTCAAGACAGGGAAAAGTGGAATAAGACTTATGCGAGAAATGTTGTTAGTGCAATGGATAAGACTTGAGCACTCTGAGTTCTGGTTTAGATAGATGGCAAGGATGTAAATGCCCTTAACTAAGGTCAGAAATAAATGAGAAGACTTTGAGGAGAAAAATGTGATTTTAGATATTTTCAGTTTGAGATATAATATACCATAAATTACTCTAGTGCCAGAATCAAATGCAAACATCTTTACAATATAAGACCATGTGTTATCATACATTCTGTAAGGGTTTGGTATATATGCCCTTATATATTATAAACTAATAGAGTTCAGATAAAGATGTATTGTGGTATTTAGTCTTTAGCCATGAAGACAGAAATGTAGGTAATTTGTATGTCAGTGCATTTCTCAACTCTGTTGAGAAATTGATCTCACACCAACCAAGCTGCAGAATTAATTTTCACACATTTCTACAAAAATGTAAAGACAATGGACCTACTGTGAATTCTGTAGTTTTTCTCCTGAAGATTTCAGGGTTATGAGATGCTGTCATAGTGCATGTACAGAGTTATTGCATGTCCCTCCCCTTTTTTCGAAGTTACTCCTTCATTACTCAAAGGTATGGTCCAATCAACACTCAAACTCTGTAAATTTGCTTCTGAGATTTATCTTGAGGCCATTGACACAACTTTCAGGCTCCACATGCACACCCCTCGTGAGTTCTTGGAGTCATAGGGAGCTGTAGAGTGTACCAGCTACACTCTACCTAGAGTGTACTAGGCAGCAAATGTGAATCATTCCTGAGAAAATGCCTTGAGAGATCGTGGAAGCAAGGAACCCGTATTTCTAAGGCTTTAGTATTTATTTTGTGGGTTTTGTTTCTATTCTAGATATTTTCACTTTTGAACCAAATTTTTAATTCGTAATTTTATATTCTTGCTAAAGGAGCCCTCTGACCTTGATAAGCTTCAAACTTTACAAAACCTATCTACTCTGCTGAAATGAATTTATAAGAGCACTTAACAAGCAAAGATGGACCTCCTCTATGAAGACTTTCCCATAGGCTCTTAGATAACAATACATTTGTGTATAATTTACTCTTGCGCCTATACCATGTTGGCCAAAATTGTCCATGTCCAATTCATTTTTGTGTCCTTGCTGCTCAGAAAGTTACCAAGTGTTCCATCAGAATTTTTATAAAAATGTATTAATGTATTAGGTAAAGGGATGGATACATTCAAATTAATTCTTATGCATTATTTGGTCTAATGGATAAAATTAGGGACCAAGCATCAGCATCACTGTGTACTTGCATTTACCATAATGTCCCCACATGGAATAGTATCAGAAGAACATCACCACAGTTGAAAAACCAGAGTTCTCAGCAGACGCACATCCATGTGTCTATGCTGTGAGACACCTGGGGAGGGTTCTCAACACTTGGCTGCCTGGCTGCTCTGCCAGTGACCAGAAGGGACAGTTTAAGGTGAAAGCTTGGTTCACATCACAGGACAAACCAGGTGTCCAGTCCAGCTTGATCAATAAATCTCAATATTTGTCAATAGCTAATATTTTGAACTCCCATCTGCCTCCTCTATCTATTACTTTTCACATTTTATAGTGGGGAGAAATATATTTAGTTATCATTCTTAAACCAAAATCATTCCTTTTTTTTTAAATTTTTTTCATCACCATTTATCCTCCCATTACCACACATACCCCTGCATTCACCACACTGTTGTCCATCTCCATGAGTTCTCTCTCTCTCTCTCTCTCTCTCTCTCTCTCTCTCTCTCTCCCCCCCCCGACCCCCCCCCTCTCTTTCATTTTTGCTGAAGCAAAAGAGAAACAGACTCATAGATAGAGAGCAGGCTGACAGCTCCAGGTGGGTGCAGGGACTGAGCAATACCATTTCTTCTGAAACACGGGATGCTATGCTCTGGTGTTTGCTTTCTTAAGTCAGGAAATTTCTACTCTGAGAATTCTGGAGAAAGATTTGTCCAAATTTGCACCGAATTCAGTGAGGTGGAGAACCCTCCAAGCTTATGAGGTGGCATCTGAGTAGTAGCAGAATGAACAGGAAGGCAAAGACAAGGGGCCTCTGAGGTTCAGGCCAAAGGAAATGAAGAGGATAGAGGAGCAGCCCAGAGGAGGAGCAAGCAATGGAAAACTCAAGAAAAATTAGTAAGAGCACAGAACAGAACCAAGGGCCCAGAGGATCATGGGAGAAAAAGTGAAAGTAAGCAGATAAAGTTTCTAGAGCCCGGAGGAATGGCCAGGCCCCCAAGGGCAAGGGGGTGGGGAGGGAGACAGAAGTCAAATCTAAGAAAAGGGTAGAAAAATAAGGAGAACATTTTGCAGGACCGTGCACTGCAGGGGGTGGGGACATGAATTTATTCATTGTATTAATGGGTTTTGTAATGTTTTTCATCTAGGTCCTTTTCAGTTTTAGTTTAGAAACTCTTTAAATAGCTCTAAAACAAGATCATTAGCTGGGAGTTACAAATCAAAAACAAAACAAAACCATCACAAACAAGTGGGAGTTCTCACACTCCTAATCAAAAAGGCTTGCAATGTATTTTCACATCTTGTCCCTAGGGATGATGAGAAGCTTTTTAATGATAGTGTTTCCATAAAAGCCTGATTTAATACAATCACCACCCAGACCAAATATGGAGGAAATAAAAGAAACTGCTTTCAAATCCAAGTTCTTACTTGAAATTTAAAATTATATTTTAGGACAATGGTTCATATAAATTTTAAAACAAGGAGACAAACTTAGAAGCAGCACAAGAACGATTTAAAGAGAAGTGGGGTAGCAAAATACACAAACAGATATGTATTGGTTACATTTCACAAAACACATCAGGTCTCATTGGCTTGTGAGATTTGGGCCCAGTGGTTATATGCCCTAGAGACTCATGGTAAACAATCTATCAGGAAAAACACCATACTCAATTTTAAGTGCTCGGGATAATTGTACATCCTCAGTTTTACCATGTACATGGAAGTACCCAAACTCTACCTTCAGTGCTGACTAAAGTGGCTCAAGTCCCAGAAACCCCATTGCTGTCCACAATGGTGGATGGCCCTGGTTGTGCATGTGTTGACAAAGATTCAGTTTAACAGCAAAGCCTTCCTTTGAGATCTGCTCCGAATTCTGTAGTTGGACATGTTTATGTTCACATGACAATAAATATAAGCAAACCATCTATGGTAAACAGCTTTCCAGAAAACCAAATTTCATCTTTTTCCATAGGAAAAAAGGCAGCTACAAAATGAAGTTAATGCCTTTGGTTTGTTAGGTTGTAAAATTATCTAGAAACTTTTTAGCACTGTCCTAAGAAATCATTTAGTTTGGGTTCTTTCGGGGTATATCACCCCTAGAAAACTGCTTTGGGCAGATGCATTTTAATGATGCTGATAAGATAAGAGGAGCAGATACTCTAGATTGAAACCTGTCTCTATAAATGGAACAGCTGTATTAATTTAATTTAAATTAATTTAACCAATGGATTTATTTATACCCTGCCTTTTTCCAGAAAGGATTTAAGGTGACTTAGCAAATGTGAAGGTCTGAAGGTATAGGCACCTGTGAAAGCCTGAGATTAACATCTAGAACATATAACGTATCCAGATGGTTTTCAATTATCAGTGTGTTAATCTAAGCTCAGAAAGAGCTTTCAAACTGCAGTGAAACATCAAGTAGCTTGGAACCTACATTTTTAGTAACCTGTTTTGTCACTTGGAGGCCTGTACAATAAATCTATTGTTCTTTTTAAAAAATAAGAAAGAAAGTAAGAAAGAAAGAAAGAAAGAAAGAAAGAGAAAGAAAGAAAGAAAGAAAGAAAGAAAGAAAGAAAGAAAGAAAGAAAGAAAAGAAAGAAAGAAAGAAAAGCAACCTTCTGCTGTTGCTTTTGTTCAACTTATCTTATCATTCAACAGCCTATTCAGGATTGTATGTGGGAAAGTACGTGTGTAAGATTGAGCCCTATACTTTGTACAGAAATTTCTTGGAAAAACATCCTTCTTAAATGGGTATTTATGTAAAAACAAAAGAGAAATTCTACTTTTATCATGAAGTTGGCTTTTTAGTCAGTACACTTCAAATCCAATGTTTAAAATTAAGAAAATTCAAAGCAGACCATCTGTGTGGATGTTCTCACTCCATTTTTATGACATCAGCCTGCTTACCTGAGATTATTAGTGGGATTTTGCAGTAAGAGGAAGAGTACTGTCTTTAAGATGATCTGCTATACTTCAACACACCTTTGTTTTTAGGACTAATTTAACTAATTTAAAGGGTTACAAATATATTTCTACTGAATTATGCAAATATAACATGAACATAATAAGGATAAGAGTATTCATAAAGTTCGCTAAATGTATCAATATATATCATTTGAGGGCCCAAAACACAACTGAAAACAAATCTCGAGACTTCCGGCCAAGATGGAGGCATAGGCGGACACACTGTGCCTCCTCTCACAACCAAAATTAAGGACAACAAATATTTAGAAACAAGAAAATAACCAGAACTTATAGAAAATTGAACTGTACGGAAGTCCAACAACCATTCATCCAGACCGGTAAGGGGGCAGAGTCGCGGCAGGAGAAAGTGGAGGTGCGGACCCGGGAACGCAAGCAGCAGTGGCTGGCAGTTCCCAGGTGCACATGTGGCGGCTGGCGGTCCCCAGGCCCACAGGCAGCAGCTGGCGGACCCCGGGCACAGGGGAGCAACTGTGCAGACCCAGTGAGGCTGCACAAGGCGGCTGGCTAACCAGGT
Source organism: Glossophaga mutica (assembly GCA_039655065.1). Taxonomy (NCBI): domain Eukaryota; kingdom Metazoa; phylum Chordata; class Mammalia; order Chiroptera; family Phyllostomidae; genus Glossophaga; species Glossophaga mutica. The sequence continues at coordinate 87,140,385 of CM077304.1, forward strand.
GGTCTCACATTCGCGCGCACAGATGGTCCAGGCAGAGGGGAAGTGGCAGAGGGGACTGAATCCAGGAGAGAGCGGAGCAGGCGCCATTGCTCCCTCTCAGGCCCCACCCCCACATATAGCGTCACAACCCAGCGACTGGGCTGTCCCGCACTGGGGAGAGCCAGAGGCTCCACTCCTCACTACGTAACAGCACGCGAGAGTGCGCAAATAATCAAGGTGAAGGGGAAGCAGCGGAAAGGGCCAGAGTCCAGGAGAGAGCGGAGCAGGCGCCACCGTTCCCTCTCAGACCCCGCTCCCACCTATAGCGTCACAACCCAGCGACTGGGCTGCCCCGCCCTGAAGAACACCTAAGGCTCCACCCCTCATACGTAATAGCCGAGACCAGACTAAAACCAAAACAACAACAACAAAAAAAATCCCACCAAAAATGGCTCAAACTGGAAAACAAATAAAAGTCCCAGAGCCAATTCCTCTAAGCAGTGAAGAGATAGCCAACCTATCAGATGCACAGTTCAAAGCACTGGTCATCAAAATGCTCACAGAATTGGTTGATTTTGCTCACAAACTAGATGAAAAAATGCAGGCTACAATCCGTGAAATGAAGGAAGATGCATGGGGAACTGATAGAGATGGAAGGAAAACTGGGACTCAAATCAATGGAGTGGACCAGAAGGAAGAAACTAACAACCAAACAGAAAACAAGGAAGAAACAAGAATTCAAAAAAATGAGGAGAGGCTTAGGAACCTCCGGGACATCGTTAAACATCCCAACATCCGAATTATAAGGGTCCCAGAAGGGGAAGAAGAAGAGCAACAAGTGGAAAACTTATTGGAACAAATACTAAAGGAGAACTTCCCCAATCTGGCAAAGGAAATAGACTACCAGGACGTCCAGGAAGCTCAGAGAGTCCCAAAGAAGTTGGGCCCAAGGAGGAACACATCAAAGCACACTTGACTAATTACATTAGCCAAGATTAAAATGAAGCAGAGAATTCTAGAAGCAGCAAGGGATAAGGGGACAGTCACCTACAAGGGAGTTCCCATCAGACTGTCTGCTGATTTCTCAAAAGAGACCTTACAGGCAAGAAGGGGCTGGAAGAAAATATTTGAAATCTTGAAAAGCAGGGACCTACATCCAAAATTGCTCTATCCAGCAAAGCTGTCATTTAGAATGGAAGGAAAGATAAAGTGCTTCTCAGATAAGGTCAAGCTAAAGGAGTTCATCATCACCAAGCCCTTATTATATGAAATGTTAAAGGGACTTATCTAAGAAAAAGAAGATAAAACTATGACAGTGAAAAGACAGCAAACTCATAGCTATCAAGAACCACACCTAAAACAAAAGCAAACTAAGCAAACAGCTAGAACAGGAACAGAACCACAGAAATGGAGATCATATGGAGGGTTAGCAACAGGGGTGTGGGAGGAGGAGAGAGGGGGAAAAGGTACAGAGAATGAGTAGCATAGATAATGGGAAAAAATAGACAGGGGGAGGGCAAGAATAGTATGGGAAATGTAGAAGCTAGAAAACTTATGACACAGGGACATGAACTAAAGGGGGGAATGTGGGTGGGAGAGGGTATGTAGGGTGGAGGGGAATGATGGGGGAGAAATGGGACAACTGTAATAGCATAATCAATAAAATATATTTTAAAAAAGGCAAAAAAAAAATCTCTATCTAGTTCTAATCTCAACACTAAAACAGACTCATTCTGAAATCCCGTTAGGAGCGTAACCCCAATTTATATTCAGATTCCATCTGGGAGATGCAGTGGGCCAAACATCTCACAAATGAAGAATAGTCTTTATACAATATTTCTGTTGGTACAAGTAAGGGCTAAAGCATTTATAAATGTGATAATTGATCAGATGATACTGGACATTTAGAAGCCTCACTGACTTTTTTGTTAAATTTGATGACAGCTGGTTAATTAAAAGTCCATTCTACTACTACCACTTAATTTCCCTTGAACAATTCCATAGCCAGCACTACACTGAAAAACAAAATGAATAGATATGATCTCAGTGGTATGTGAATAATTATTGCAAACACAATAATTTCCACAGGGTTTATTCCTATCTTGTATCATTCAGCTTGGCCATGGCCCAAGGTTCTGTTACTAAGGGAGAAGGGGAATGGCTGTTGGAAAGCAAGCAGTGGACTCCATCCTCCAAGCTGCCCAGACATATATATGTACTCATTCCCATGCATAAAACCAGCTTCCCCCATTTCCTGCATCCAGCTTGAGGCCTCAAATATCTATGTGCTTTCCTCTCTATCAGGTTCAGATCTAACTGCTATAAGCTATTAATCCCATTACACCAAGTACAAAATGGTAGTGAAGGGAGCAGGGAAACTGCAGAAGAGGACAAGGAAATACACTGTCACCCTGCAATGATCAGATTCTGCAGAGTAGAAAGAGCACACCCCATGGCAGGGCCATGGCAATGAGGAGGTTCAGTGCTCACCCTGTCTCTGTAGCTCTGACAGTGGTTACTCCACTCCAGGAGTTCTTCTCTGTCCATTATCTTTCCCAGCCACAGCGGCGGTAGAAATTGCAGAGTACTTCTATGGTCTTAGTGTGGGATATCATAACAAAATATTATTGACTAGGTGGCTTAAACAACAGATATTTACTTCTCACATTTTGGGGGACTTAGGAAGTTCAAGATAAAAGTCCAGCATTGTCAGTTTCTGGTGAGGACACTTCTTGGCTTACGGATGGCCACTTTTTAGCTGTGCTCTCATGTGGTGGAGGGGTGAGGAGAGGAGAGGAAATGGGGATGGAGAGAAAGATAGGAAGAGGGAGAGAGGGGAAAGAAGGAGGGAAGAAAGAGGGAAGGGAAGAGAAGGTAGAGAGGGAGGGAGAGGAAGACTCTGGTTTTCTTCTCTTCTTATAAGGATGCTAATCCCATTATAGGAGCTCCACCCCCATGACCTCATATATACCTAATCACCCCCAAGGACCCCCCCCCACACACACACACCTCCAAATACTGTGACATTGAGTTAGGGCTTCAACATATAAATTTTGAGAGGACACAAACATTCAGTCCATAACACTTGGGGTTACCTAGTTTAGCAATCCACCTCCATGTGGTATGTGTTTAAGAATTTTTAGAAATTTATTTCAGGATTTTATAGACACAAGCTATTTCAGATAGGCTTGGGGTTTCTTTGTCCATACAGTTCTCTCAAAAAGACTTTGTAGACTTCCCATCTACCTGCTGCTGGTAAGTTTCTGTGTGGGTAATCATAGTCAAATATCTTATCTAAACAAAGTTTTTAAATCTGAAAGTTTTCTTTCATCTACTAGCCTCTGTGCTCTGACATCCCCAAGTCCTCCAGTGAAGGGGAGGTTCCTTGAATCTATTTGAAACAAAGGTCTCAAGTGAGAAGAAAATAATCTAAAGCCCACTTTGCCAGAGCTTACCACTCTTGTGTGGCCATCTCCTGCTAAGGATGCTACTATCTAAACTGCTTTAGGCTGGGGTGCAGAAGTTATTAACTTGCGACTCAATAGCACCCCAAATTACTGGACCTTAGAAGACCCAAATCACAGACTTCAGGCAGAAAACACATACCCGAGTAATGCAGCATTCTTTTCACTCTTCTTCGGAATGGTTAACTCCAGCCTGAGGTTATCTCTCGCCTGTAAAGCAGGCAACACACAGTGGTATACTGAATTTTATCAGCCATCAGTCCTCATGCAACATGTTTCCTTTCAGGGAAAGTAAGAATTATGATGTGTTGCTTGCAATTCTGCCCAATGACCTTCCCTTCTCTATTTTCCTTCAGGGTTACTCCTGCAGTTACAGCAGTCCCCTTCCAGCTGCCATCAGCCCATGGTTTATAGAGTCATCTGGAAACTCAGACTCAGTATTTCCTTCTTCTCTGCTAGTGAGCCTATCATGGATAGTACCTGATGAATCCTTAGGAATGAGTTAGGTAGAGCTGGTAGAAAAGAAGGAGTGGGAACCCTGGGAGTAGGATTCACCTGCTCGTTCACTTACCACACTAAGGAGGCCTTTGAACTTTCCTTAAACCAATTATCAATCCAGCTGGCTAGTGGAGTGGTGATTGGCCTGCTTGGCCTTAACGGCCCAGTCCTGTGCTGTCCATAGGGTAGTCACTAGCCATATGGGGCTACTGTATATTTGAGTGTGGCTTGTCTGAATTGAGTTGTGAAGGAGGCGTGAAATGCACTCTACACTTTGAAAAGTTAGTACAAAAAAGGAAAATATCTCAATGAATTTTTATTTATTACTTTTACTTGAGAAATTTGATGAAGTTGTAGATTCAGCCTATACTATAAATAGCAGGTTTAGGCACATGGAAAGACAGAGAAATAAGAAAATTATTCTTCAAAGAATAATCAACAGAACTTGGTGATTAAATTAACATCAAGGAAATGGAGGTGATAAAGAGGAAGCCTACATGATAAGGGAAGTAATGGAGTTAAGAGAAGGACTGAGTTTGAGGGAAGTGGGCGAGAAGTGGGAAGATGAATTACAGCTACATAATTGAAGTAGGGGTAGCATTGAATGTGGACATGTAGCTAGAAATCAGAAGGGGTCTTCACCAAAGATAATGACTTAGGATTCATCTGCAGAAAGGCAATTAGAATCTTGAGAGTCCCTGAGTTTCCAAGGAAAGATGAAGAAAAGCAATTTAGCAGACACTTGGTTTCCAAAATCATTCCCCACCTTGACCTTCCTAAGTGAATTCCCATTTGGTTCAGTTATCACCCTACCTCCTCTCAGCCATGCACTTCACTCAAAGTTGTTCCCGCATTGAAAAGGTGGATTTTGATTAGTCTAAGCCAATAATGTTTATCCTGATCTCTGTTAGGAATGTGCATGGGACCCAAATCTAGACAATAAGATTTAAGAAGTTCGTTCCTAGGGAGGTCTGAGAGGAGATTGTCTCCTGTTTTCCTCCAGAAGTTGTTCTTTCTCTGTCTTGACATAAAACCTGGCCCCATTCTGACATCTCGGGCCCCTGAAGAGTCAGGCTTCCCTGGGCATAAGCATCCTGTGGTACAACCAGAACCAAATCTTGGGAAATTATTCAGATCCACAGTCCTGGGAGAGGAAACAAACCCCATGAAACACAGAGAAGCCAGATGCTAGAAAGACAAAGAAAATTAAGTTAGGCTTGAAGTCAAGGTATCAGGGATTTGCAAAGAAGCTAGGGATTTTTAAATTTTATTATATTTAACTTCCACTGTATTTTTTCCATTACCCTTTAGTTCCCGTATCTCCCTCCCCCCGGCAACCATCACACTGTTGTCCATGTCCATGAGTCCTTTTTCCTTTTTGCTCAATCCCTCCACCTGCTAACCATCCCCCGCCCCCACCCTGCTAGTTGTCATCCTGCTCTCCATCTATGAGCCTGTCCCCATGAAGCCAGGGATTTTGACAGGGCGTGGTCTGGGTTGGGGTAGAGGCAGAGGCAGCTAGACCTGGGAGGGATCACTGAGAAACAATCACCCTTTCTAACCAGTATATTCAAACAACCACACTTGATGGTTCCTCAGGTGATTCTGGGGTCAGCAGAAGGTTGTTTCCGAACCATTAAACATACTCTGTTTTGAAAAAGTAACATTCACATCTACTGGGTAAGTTGTTCAAAAATCAGCCTCAATAGAGTTATTATTCAGATTCACCCTGTCAGTGTGAAAATATGGGTTGAAATGGATTTTGCTACTTGAAATTAAGTGTGATCACACTCAGCAGCCATGGGAAGCACTCCAATTCAGACCTCACTGGTGAGAGGCTTCGAGCCTCGGGGAGCTAAGGCATAGCAGTCAGAAAAAGAGAAGGGACCCTTTCTCTGGGACCTCCTGTTTGCAGCCGGAATCCCACATGAATGTTCTTTCTCTTCCGTGATTCTTTTTCCCTGTTCCTAGCATATTCTCTCACTTCCCTGCACAGTCGCAGTTCTGTCTCCCTTGGAGAGTGTAGCTAGACCCTTGGGTGAGAGTCGCATGTGACTTCATGAGCTGTTGAAATTAACTAAAGCTTATTCTTTCCCAATAAATCTCCCCTGAGCCACCACTCAGCAGCTGTGAATTCCCAGTGTGGGACGTGGCTGAGGTACTAAGAAAAGCTGGCTGTGTCCCTTAACCTTGTCCATTCTCAGTCCTAAAGAATCAGTGGCCCTGCACTAGGCCAGTCAAAGAGAATTATGCAGCTCTTCTCCACACAACTCTTTACCTAACCTGCCTCGAAAATGTGGCGCTTAGGTTTCCCAGAAGTTTGAACTGGGTTTGCATTGAGAAAGGTGAGGTTGACAGGAGACATGGCTCAGAATATGGAGATCAAATACAAACCTTGCTAGCTATTAGAGAAGATTCAAGACTTCAGAAAATGCAAATATGATTTCCAAAGGTGGTGTGGGCAGAGGCTAATCAGAAGAGGAAGTAATACTGGGTCATGCAGTGGGTGGGCACAGCCGTTCTTTCCTGGTTTAATGGTGCCTTTGTGGGTGTTCCCTCAGCTTTTTCTCCTGGGGGGTGGTGGCTGGGGATGGAAAGGGTCCTGAGAGTTGACTACGGCTACATGAGGCATTTACTGTCTAAAGATGCCTACCCTCTGCCAAACTTGTTTTTTGTTAAAAATATAATTCGGTGTATTATAGCAAAACTGAATTCCTCCCCATCCCCCAGGGAGGCAGGGTGATTGGCTTTCAGGGTGAAGTGCCAGCTAGTGCTTTGGGGGGCATTAATGTGCCAGCTGCTTCTGTCCTTGGGCTCGTTCTGCACTTTGTTTCTGTGTAAGGGAATCAGGATTAGTGGGTCTTTTGTTAGGGAGGAGGAGAGGGAGAGAAGCATCTCATTTGGGCTCCTTATGCATGGGCAGCCTAGCGGGCAAGGCTCAAAGCTTGTCACTGGCTGACTTTTTTAAAAAAAGAAAAGAAAAGAAAGGATTCACGCTTCAGGCTGCTCTGTTCGAAGCTTGTATAGCAATGGATTGGAGTGACTGGCATTTCCAGAATGCAGTTCACAGCCACCAAGGCAGGGTTACATCAGAGCACTACACAGACAGAACATCCCCAAGCTGTTAAGAGTTTGTAGGAAGGAAAGCTCCATTATCACATGGCAAAGGGCATTATTGGGCGGTCCTTGTCTGAGGGCTACACAGAACATGTAGATTCCTTCTGATGCTTTGAAGGAGTTAACATTATTTTGGCTCAGCTGAAAGTGCTGAATGCTTACAAGTATCTAAGTCCCCTCCATTGGGCAGCTTGTCCGAGTGCAGCAACCTGCTGAAACAACACCAGCAAGACTCTCCCCCAGTGAGCAAATCGCCAGCCTCTGAAAGGAAGGGTGGCCTCTGATGGAGCAACTCCTCTTAAAATGGAATTGCTAAACACACACACACACACACACACACACACACACACACACACACACAGGCATGCACAGCATGTTTTTTTGGGGGGGTTGTTTTTTTAAGACTGGGAGCAAAATTACTAAGCAAAATTTCCAGTGAACACTTCTCCCTTTCATTTTTAAAGATAGAGAAAGACAAAGTGAAAAAGGAGCCTCCCTTATCGTCCCGTCCTTCCCCCTCAAAGCCCAGAATCAAAACACTCGTGCTGATGACCGAGGATGGAGCAGGGGCAGAAAAGGTCAAGAAAATTAGGCATTTCTGTTTATTGGCTCCGTAAGGAACTATTGTTGCTCAGCAGCTGTGCTTGGTTCGTCAGAAGCCCTCCCTGCCTGCCTGTAGACTGGGGGGCAGAGTGAGTGACGCCAGCAGGCGGGGGCAGTAACATCTAATATTTTTTACACCTCAAGAAAGATGGACTTTGTTTCTCAAAAAGAACAGAGATCTTGTTTCTGGGTAGCTGTTATCAGAAACTGCTTTTAACCAAACACATTTGGACTGAAATTGTGTGTGTGTGTGTGTGTGTGTGTGTGTGTGTGTGTGTGTGTGTAAGAGGGGAAGGATAGAAGAGAGAGGATAAAGTCACAATCTACTCACCCTTTTATTGTTGCTTTTATTTAACGTAGAAAAAGCTGATAAATTTCAGCCAAAGGAAAAGCAGTAAAGCGATTGAGAAAGACTTTGTGACTAAGAGAGGATTGCAATGGAAAATATGTAAAAAGAGAAATTAAACCAGCTGGCTTATTTAATTTTGGCTCCTTCCCCTCTTTTACAGTTTTTTTCTTCAGCTTAAACTAGGGAAAATGTACCCAGTGTTTTTCCTAGTATTTAGCCCTAGCAAAATTCTTCACTGGAGTTAGTTTAGTGGATCTCTGGGGACTGGGCATGAACATGACATTTCACCCCTGGGTCAGAGGCTACTTCCTACTCTGTTTCATAAGCAAAAGTTCTTGCTATTCCAGGGATCTCCAGGTGCCCTGGAGTCAGGGCAGGGCGGGGGATGGCAGGGTGGGAAGTGGGGGATGGGGGAAACTCAATAGACTATTCATTCCTCTCATTATTTTATTGTAGGAACACTTCCCCTCCCATTTTTGTATTATATCCAGGAACTAAATCTCTAAACTCTATTCCAAAGTACTTATTACTTAATACATTCCCACAGTTTATTAATTTATTCATGAATTCAATAAACATCATTTAAGCACTGTCTTCATACTAGATGTTGTGTTAAGTGCTGGGGAAATAAAGATAAGTAAATATATTCCCTGCCTTGTACGTCCTCAAACAAGCAGGAGAAATAGATGTCTAGACCAACAATCACAATAATAAGTTACAGTAAGTTCTATGAGATAAAAGAACAGGAAAAACATAACCCTGCTGAGGGTGGGCAAGGAAGGCTCCTAGGAAGCAGTGATATCGGAACTGAGTCTTGCAAGCCCCTGAAAAAATTTAGGCATTGGATTATATTGTAAAATGTTGTTCTTTGGGGCAGGGGGGAGTATAGGCACCAGAGGTGTTTGTTAAGGGGGGCTGCATTTGTCTTCCAAAACCAGTATAGACTCTGCATGTTTTTTAAGTTCACGTTTCAGTATGAATTCTAATTTAAACCCTGAAGTAATTAGGCCTTTTCTGCAAGGACCTCCTTTTAATAAGTTGAGATACTCATGGTTTATTTTAATCTTAAACAACTTGATGTACACATTTAAGTGGATAATTTTAGCAGAAACGTGCAGTAGTCAAAATGATTCCCATGATGTGGAATAATAAGATGCTAAACTGAGTCTATTGAACATTAGGTATATTTTTGTCTTTGTTATTATTCAGTTAATTTGATTTATGTAGGTTCCTAGTGCCTTTTTTAATACATCTGGTATTTATTAATCACACTTTTTATTTTCTATATTTTATGATGCTCTGACATTTTGGGGCCTTGTGAACTGAGGAGAAACTGCCCCTTCCAGGATTAGCTGATTCCTAAAGATACTAAATACTTTGCCTGCAAGCACGACTTTTGTATGTCATCCAACCCATCCTGAGTTCATTCTTCCATCTACTTCCTTTTATCAGATGCCTGTAGTCCAGGACACAATTTCCCTGCCCTCAATCACCCCAAGGCCAAGTAGCTGATGGCTGCAGACCAACCTATATCCCAAAGCCTGCCAAAATTAGTCTTAACTCTCCTGCTCACCTGCTTACCCTGCTTTGCTCTGTCCTTCCCATGAAAACCAAACTAAAGGCTGTTACCCATGCTTCCTCACTCCTGCTTCCTGACTAACACTGGTGCTTCTCCAGGTGGCTCTGCATGGTCTGGTATGCCTCATCCTATTAACTACAAGCAATAAACTCTACTTGCAAAAAAAGGTGCCCGTGTGTCTGTTATTTTACCATATCTGAGTAAAATAAAATCCTGGGTACATTTTAAAACACACTAAAGAAACTCAATAAACAAATATTTGTTGAATGAATGAATGAATATCTCCACCCACTTAAAACATGTCTCTCTTTTACCATATCAGAATTGTTCTCATGTGATTAAAAGCTATTTACATAAGCTATCTATGGTAATCATACTCTCATGCAACTGAGGACTAGATTTGTGAGAAATCTGAGCTCAGAGTAACTTAGACATTACAAGACACATGAAACTGTAGTCTACTAGGCAGTGTTGTTTCTTGGATCCAGGGAGAATTCCAAAGAGGACTTTTCCCCAATTATCACACTCATTTTGCTGTGGCATTCTGTATGAGATGTTATTGTTGTATGCCAGGGTAGATTAACTGCCGTAACAAATAACCCTAAATCTCAATTACATAAGATAATAAACATTTATTTTCTAATCACCAAAATCCAGTGCAGATGTTTATAGTTGGACAGCTGTCCTGGCTGCTTCCATGACTTAGTAATCAAGGATTCTTTCATCTTATGATGCTTCCAATTTCAAAATGTGGCCTTCAAGGTCACTAGAGAAGGTGGAAAAATTATGAAAAATGCATATCAGCCTGAGCTGCCTCTTCCCAGCGATGACTTTGTACTTGGGAAAAGGAGCTCAAACCATTGGTAGTTAGCTAACCTTTTCCACCGATTCAAGATGATACCGAGGGCAGCATTCTGGTGATGGAGTAACTATGGATTAGTTAAGTGATGATGTAAACTGATAGTTCCTTACCATTTGTAGATCATGAATGTGATAGAATTTATGGACTCTCTCCCTAGGAAAATATACAAGCATAAGCACACATATTTTCATGGAATTTCAGGAGCTTCATGGATTCCCTGCAGCTCATCCACTGAAATCATTAGAGGGCCTATAACCTTGGCATGACTCAGATTACTTAGCTCAGAGCTGTATTTTGAATAGTGTTGTAAATCACGAACCATGGGCCACCTCAAATAAATTTTTTCCTGCTAGATTAGGATATGATTTTTTTAAACTTAATTGCTGAAACTAGAGATCCAGAATATCAATAGTCTGCCATTCAACTTTTAGATGTCGGTTTTGCACTGAGCAGGAATTCCTATTTCTACTACTGCAAAAGACCTATGTTGCTGTCTTGCCATACATTTGAACTCTCCAATCTATTTCACTTGCCAATCAGAGAGACATCTAAAAATTAAGACTTACTCATTCTATCCTAAGTACTTTTCAGTGACTGAAACTCAAATACTTAATATGGCATACAAGGCTCTGAGTAAACAAACCCTACCTGCTTCTGCATCATGTGTAACTTTGCTTTTTGTACTCCCTCCCAGCTGGCCTTTCTTTCCCTTCCTCCCACCTCAGGACCTTTGCACATGCCTTTGAATTTTCTTAGAATTGTTTTTTCTTTGTTCTTTGTATAATTAACTGCCACTCTTCCTTCATATCTCAACTTAACTGTCAATTCCTCAGAGAAGCCTTCACAGAGACACAAAGTAAATCACATCCCCTCCATACTCTTAAACTGCATTTTAGCTTTCCTTCTAGTGTTTCTTGTGGTTTGTAACTATGTTTGTTATTTCATGGTAATTTGATTTGTCTGGATCACTCCGAACAAAAGGTGAGATTCACCGGAGCTGAAACTGTGAACACCTAGGGCCACAGGTCAGCACTTTTCTCAGCGTGTGGAATATAGTGGACATTCAATATCTGTTAAATATATGGATGGATGAATGAAGGAATGTTTTACTCTATATCTTGAAAAAATGCTAAGTGATAAAGGGTCTGAAACCAAATTATTTTCTCATTTTGAGAATAAGTCAGGTTTTGGTATGAGATTAAGGAACTTCACAGTTAAGCAATAACTCTTACTGTGCTGCCTAGCAGCCTCTGTTCTTTGATAGCTTCTAACCCAATAGGAGAAACAAGCAATAAAACAATTGTTCATCATTATTTTATATTAACCCAAGCTCGAGTGCTCATTGATGGAGTCAGAAGAGTAGAAGGGGACTGTTGTAAAAGAAATGGTAAGTAAGACTATTGGGCTAATCAAGGAAGACTTCCTGGGGAAGATGGTCCTTTGGTGATTGTTTGAAGGCCTCTTTATGACCCTTCTTTTAAAAATTATATTTGGTACTGTGAGTGCCAACAAAAGATTTTTCCCCACAAATTTTGCTCCTTGGTTTTTCTGTTTTGTCGTTTCAAGGATAAAGTTGTAAGTCATGAGAAAGGCTGACAAAGCATAGATTAAGTCTGTCATTCTAGTCTCACAGCACAGAACAAAACTCTAAAATTGTGTGTCTCTGATAGATTGTATTATTTTTCAAAATATCCACTGTGCCTTCATGTGGGAGGACTTCACATTCCTACCAGGCTGGGCCGTGCAATTATTTTTGGCAGATGATACGGCCGTGGTAGTGTCCTGTGCGGAAACTCTGGGAGCCTTGGGGAGATTCCACCACCTCTCTTTTCCTTCTGACACAAAGACTGTCATGTTCTCAGATGAGACTCTTCTATCAAACTGGATCCCAAAGTGAAGGGCAGGAGAGACAGAGCCACAATCGACCTACAGCCAACATTAACATGAGAAAAACAGTAGCTTTAACTTTTGTAACCACACTGAAATTTGAGGGTCATTTGTTATTGCAACATAACCCAGCAAAAGATGACTGGTATACTTTTCTTCATAAAAATTGTGTATAATTCAACTCAAACTTAGAGCTAAATATCTAATGAAAGAATAATCATGCCCATGTGGGTGAATCATTTGTTGTTATTCAAGTGCACAGCTTTAGGAAGGCACAAATGCTACATGCAGTATGCAGAAAGTAATTCAAAACCGCTGAGACCAGGGGACTAATTTTTGCATGCAGAAGCCAGTTTGCCTTGTAGCTCTCTGCTGGAAGTTCTAGAAGAATCCCACTTTAGATATGAAGAAAAACTAACAAGAGATTCCTGCCAACTAGACATGGATTTCCTTCCCTAGGAAGGAAAATCAACTGGAAAAAAAAAATTTATCTGCTGATTTGTACTGGAACAAGAATGTATACTGGAATGGGTCAGAGGTCACCATGATATTTTTCATAGCAACATCTCATAGAGAAATATAAAGGAAACTTACTAAAGACTGAACTAGTTTATACAAATTGTCTAAGTTCTTGCTTAACATTCCCTCTTCCTCCTCTCCTCTTTCTCCAACTCTTGCTTAGTTTCCCTTCTCTTTTTCTGTTGTCCTTTCCCCAAATCTATTCATGGTCATCTTTGGAATGCAGAGGTGATAAATATAAATACATATAGAAATTGATAGACTTCTATTGAAAGCAAAAGATAAATATACATTTATTTCTAGGAATTCAGTCTATAACTCAAAATATTAAAAGAACATGTTTAAACCTAAACATCTAAAGTTTGAAAACCTTCCAAAATCCACTTAAAATGTAAGGGGTTTAATACTTTCTTTGAAGTATGCCAACAAGTATTCCTATTTCTCCCATGGTTGGCTGACCACGAACAACTTCAACTCAACTGCATAAGCTTTCCTTGAGTGCCTACTAGGACTGTAGATTATAGCTTCATGTAGAATTTCAGTTTAAAGGTATGAGTTATCTTCCTGAAGATCTTTTTAGCAATGAGCTTTCTATTCCAAGATCAATTCCAGTTAAACACCCCTCCAACATTTCTTAATTTGAGCTGTGGTACACATTTCTGATTATCACTCCCTGTTGTCAGACAATATCGTCCTCCCCCGAATGTGCTGAGTATTTTAAATGTTCAATAAAAGGTGCATGTGCAAAAGCTAGATTTACCATTTAATCTTTCAAGTCCCTTTCTGGAAGCTGAGCACTGATGCACAACACAGACACTTCAATGTTAAGTTCCTGAAACACATCTACAACTAGGAGTAGGAAGTTTTATGTTTGTGTGCCACGGTATCTGAATGTGAAAAGTTTTCTGGTAATCTGAGGACTTGAAGAGTTTCTCCCAACAAATATTTTGCTTTATTTTTGTAGCTTAATGATAGATACAGTGAAAAGAGTTCTGGATGAGGAGTTAGGAACTTAGGGATATTTAAAATGGTTTTATATCCAGTATTTGTGTAACCTAATGAATGTAAATGGTTTATAATTTCATGATTGTGAATATGAAGAACTGCTCTTCATTCTGAATTGTTCTAGTGCAATCTGGAATGGTTAAAATCACATTGATCTCCATGAGAATTCAATGCCAGCTATGTACACATACAGAAGTGAGTTGATTTTCCATAATGGCTCTATGGTTTAAAACCATCAAAAGAAAGGAAGTATTATAAAATGCACCACTTCAAAAATACTACAGTCCATCAATTAAGCAATGCATAAAGTATGTAATGATGATAATTCCTGGGTATGTCAACTGAGAAACAGGCAAGCTGGTTGTTAAGTTGCCTCACTATATGAATAATGACTGCGTGAGTGCTTAGGTAGGTCGTTTCCTCCCCCAAACCAAACTTTGAGGGGAGACAAAATGAATTTGCTGAGCTTGCTTTTTTCTTTAAATGCCAAGTAAGTCAGGGTTGTAGGATATCTGTGCTATTAAAATCACAAAATACCCAATTCATGACTTTAAAGAACACCACATCACTGAAGGTTTGAACTAAGTAGAACTTTTAGACATCTCATAGCTCATTCTAGTCGTTTTCACCCATTTGTTCAATATCCTAAATCTAGCAATAACAAATATGTAGAAAGGATGTTGCCCTAATCTGTTTACCCCTCAGTCCAGGTCTTTTCTCTCTGCCATGTCACTTAGGTGACAACCATCATTTCCCAAAACAAGCCCCCCAAACCCAGGAGTAACAAGCATGCAATGTGAAACTTTCAGTTAGAATTCAAAACTATAGACTCTCCCTTTGAAATTTGAAATTGAGAGGCAATAATAAAGAAGTTTAATAATAGTAATAATAATGATAATAGAGAAATTTAAAGTATGTTCATCCCCCAACCATTCAGTAGGAAAAAAAGACTTGCTACGCCTATATCACGCTACCAAGAAAACTCCATGCATTCTTTTTTGTTCAGAGTGCTCTTCAGTACTCTGACCCATTCTGAGTGCTCCTGAAAGGATTATATGTAAGCTATACAAAAGGAAGACATGATTTTATTGTGGAGTTATCTCTGAACCAGAAACACTGACCTCATTTGACTTTTCTTCTTATCAAATAATGTTATAACCTTAATTTTCTTATTATTAAACCTGAATTATACCAGAACTATTGCTGAAATGTATATATCCTGTGACTATGAAATATGAAATTAAGTCCTGTAAACACCCTTAAGAGAATTCAAACATACAAAACATTTGTTAGGTAAGGTGGCCACTGTCAGATCAAGAGACCACAAACTCAGCACTGCCCCATATCTACACAATTTTTGCTGCTGTTGTATATTTGCTCTTTTGGAAATTGCCATCACAGCAATGGCTTTACACAATTAAATTTAATCTTATTATTATAGCCACACCCTGTGTTTCACCAAAAGCCTTATCACCTTTTTTTAATCACCCATATTTTTCTTCAGACTCAGTTCCTGATTATTTCTTCCTATTAAAAACAATGAAGTTTGTCTTCAAAGGGCAATGATCTGTTACCAATCGAGATCACTAAGAAAGCACAGTAGTCAGGTTCCTGAGCACATTTTAAGAACAGTTGACTAGCCATGGCAAGAACGTTCGAATAAGCACACAGCCTTCCAGTCTTTACTGCAAGAGAACACTTTCATCGATATGAGCACATTCTGGCATATTTCTTAAAATTTAGTCTTTTTGACTTGAAAACCAACATTATAGATTTTACACTTCCACAGACATATCTCAAAATTTTTTCTATAAGGCGGTTTGAAGACAAAGCAGAAAAACATTTTGTTCCACATCCTGGACTATTATCTCTCTTGTTCTTCATGCAGAAAGGGCAGAAACATTTAAGCTGTAATGATTTTCATCTGCTCAATGAAGCCACAGTGCCAGCAAATCTCAATTTGTCAACGCTGAAAATATAAAATTTCAAATGTGTAGTATGTGGAGGGATGCATGGTGGGGCGGAGAAGGTTACTTGTGGTTTAATTATTCTCAGTAAAAGAGTTTCTTCAACTTACTTCCGAGGCAGCTATTCCAGCTAATCTGAGCTGGAGACCTTTAGGACACTTGGAGAGGACAGAAGTCCCTTCATTTCCTCTTTCTCACTAGCCTAGAGCCTCCTTGCCTTCTCCAAATACGCTGATTTAGGCTGAGCTGCAGACATCAGCACTGCATTAATGAGTAAGTTGACCCTTTCCATCTGGAGCTAGGGCTGCTGCCTGAACAAGAGAAGAAAAGCTGTGGACATCACATGGGAAAGAATGATTCCCTCTTCTTCTTAGAACTGCACCCTGAAAATCCAGGAAAAATTAAAGGGTCAGGAAAGTAGACCCATACTCCCATTTGGTGAGCGATGGAATGTAAGAAAGATTATCAGGTAGGTTCCTGGAGTCAGGCCAGCTGGCATTGAATTCTGGCACTGAGCTTACTTTGTGAATCTAAACAAGATCCATAAATTCTGTGGCACATTTCCCTCATCTATAAAATGGAAATCATAGGACTGACATCACAGAGTTATTATGTCACAGAGTTATTAGAAGAGTGCTTGGCACATAGTAAGCATTCAATCATTATTAACTAAAATCCTTACTAATGACTATCATCTATTGAGAGCTTACTATGTTTCTGAGTACCCAATATGTAGCGTGCATTTCCCTTAAATTCTTTCCACGAAGTTCTACTTCTCCAAAGTGAAAAAAAATCTTAACTACCTATTTAATGGTGATGTTTCTTTTCTTTAGTCGGCTCTATCATTAGTTGATATTACACATACATGTGTCTTCTTAATTTTTATAATGGTAAACTTCACATTCTTAGATACACATACAAATTTCTTGCATATATAAAATACAAATTTAAAAATCATATTCCCTGGCCTGGTGGCTCAGTTGGCCATTCCATACACCAAAAATTGCAGGTTTGATTCCTTGTCAAGGCATATACTTAGGTTGCAAGTTTGAT
The DNA here is from genome assembly GCA_039655065.1 of Glossophaga mutica. Taxonomy (NCBI): domain Eukaryota; kingdom Metazoa; phylum Chordata; class Mammalia; order Chiroptera; family Phyllostomidae; genus Glossophaga; species Glossophaga mutica. The sequence continues at coordinate 87,157,267 of CM077304.1, forward strand.
CCACAGTCAGGGAACATACAGGAGGCAACCTGATCCATATTTCTCACATCGCTCTCTCTCTCTCTGTCTCTCTTTCTCCCCATTCCCCTCTCTCTCTGAAATCAGTAAACATATCCACAGGTGAGAATTTTGTTTTTAAAAGTACAGCCTTCATGCACCTTCACTACACTTGCATTCCATTTATTTTTCAGTGTCAACAAAGATAACTCACATCCTATGAGAAAAGGCAGGACAAAAACCAGAAGTCATGACAACCCATCCTGCCCAACTTCTAAACACGGTTATTGAGCTAAATAGCTCCATGGCTGCGAGAACAACGGGACACCATGCTGAGGGAGCCACAGTCAGGACAGCAGTTGTGAAATGCTGGTGACTTTGCTAGACACAGTGGTGTGAGGGAGACTAGAGCTGGTGCTCCTGGAGCTGTCACAGATGGAAGGGAAGGCCTAGTTAAGCCGCTGTGGCTTCAGTGGGGATACCTCATCATTTTGTAAATGAAAGAGCAGCCGTTTCTTTTCAACCCTCTTAGTGTTTTTCTTCAAGCTGTCTCAGCTCAGGAGTCTGAATCTACTTTCAGGTATTTTCCATCTGTGCTACAAACCACTAGAAAGACAACAGGAACTCAGGCCCAGGAACTAATGGTGAATCACAGCATCTCCAAATTATCCACTGTCCTGGAAAGCCTACTTTGAAACCATATTTTTTCAAGTAGAATTTTGGAAGGGACACATAATCCTTTTTTGCATCACCAGAAAAGCAGCTTCTCTGTAATCCCTTAATAAAGAAAAGGTCTCATGGATTAATCTCCCTTAGACAGATACCATTACTGGTATATCAACTCCATAAGCAACCCAACTGCAATAAATAAATTGAAATAATGGTAATCACAATATTATAATAACTGCACACTATTGCATTATCAATATATTTCACACAGTACTTCAAAAACTGCTTTCTTATATACAAGATCTCTGCCTTCCCATTTCTACCATTATTTCCCACCAATTCTGATGAGCAAGCACTCCAATAGCTCTGGGAAATATCCAGTGGGATTATTTTGAAGGACCTCATTATAGCTACTGAGGAAGAGACTCATTGTAATTAAGATTAAATTAGGATAAAATTGTTTTCAGAGATTGATAATTGTACCTTGGGCTTTGAGATAACCAAACTTAATGTCTGTAACCTCACCCAGACCTACAGCAGGTACATTCCCATACATCTGCCACAGTGTCTTAGTGTATCTTGGATACCGATCATACCAGTTCTGATTGTTTTCAAAACTTGGATACCAGTTTTGTAAGTTTTTCTCACATTGGCTCACAGTTATATTTATCTAAAATAGTTTATGTATTTGAAAATGATAGCACTTATAAGTGCTGGAAACTTCTATTGAGAAAATTAACCTCTATGCCATCATTAAAAATGCTGCTTCTTCCCACAGGGAAGTGTCTTGTTGACTACTTTAGTACTTTGTCATCTAAACTGCTTTACCCTCTCATTGTCTTTCATTAATGCAACCTAAACTAGATTGCTTCTGCTCACCAATAGTTGTAATCCCTTATTCCTCCCTGGAACATAACTAAAACACATTTTCAGCTTTCATTTTCCACCATAGAGTGGTACCTATGACTGAGATCTTGACAACAGAACATGGCCAAAGGTGATGGGACATTTTTCAGTCCTAGGCCATTAGAACCTTCCATTCGTGATCCTTGCTCTCTTTTCCTAGCTGAAGGCAGAGGGCCCTGCAGACCTACAGTAGGTGGTGGAGCTTTAAGATGGAAGGACTGGGTCCCTGAATGACAATGTGGAACAGAGTCTGCTCCACCTGACCTTGCCATTCCACATTTAACTATGATGGAAGCAAGAAATAAATCCTTCTTTTGTTAAGATACAGAGGTTTAGGGATTTATCTATTACAGCAACACACTATCAAATACAGTTATTTTCTCACTTCTCTCTCTCCATTTTCATAGACATATTTTCCTTTTCTTCCTTTTCTTCTCTTTCATGTACTTTGCAAATACTGTGTGCCCAACACATGTGCTAGGAACAGGTACGTTACATAGTCACTATGTTCAAAGTAGCCTAAATGAACAATTGACCACCTTACAGTTTGACAAGCATAATTATTTAGGCATATTACTTTAGGAGATGTGTCAGAAAACTATAGTCTAACTGTCTTAGTAAATTAAATTGTATGGGAACATAGACATGCTTATTCATTTACCTGCATGAAGGCAAGAATAGCCAGGAAGGCCTCATAACATGCAGCATTCATGCTACACTGTCTGTTGACAGAGACTGACATACAAGACCTAAAATATTTTCTGGTCATTTACAGAAAAATTTTACTGACTTTTTCTCTGAAAGATTTTACAAAAGATTTTCAAAGGAGAAGACATAGGAGGTGAGTTTTGGTGGAGGTCACTATGGAAGAAAGAAAGAAAGAAAGAAAGAAAGAAAGAAAGAAAGAAAGAAAGAAAGAAAGAAAGAAAGAAAGAGGAAGGAAGGAAGGAAGGAAGGAAGGAAGGAAGGAAGGAAGGAAGGAAGAGAGAGAGAGAGAGGGAAGGAAGGAAGGAAGGAAGGAAGGAAGGAGAGAGAAAGAGAGAAAGAAAGAGAGAGAGAAAGAAATAAAAGGAGGGAGGGAGGGAAGGAAGGAAGGAAGGAAGGAAGGAAGGAAGGAAGGAAGGAAGGAAGGAAGGAAGACTTCTGAGAAGAAAGATAATAGCCAAGCAAAAAAGATGTAAGTTTGAAGGTTACTCAGGCAGCATTGAGAAAACACACAGAGGAAAGTGATTCTCCCCTCACATCACCAGTTACTAGTAGGAATGAGCAACAGGAAGAAACATACTGAGAGGAAGTGTTTTGAAACAAGGAAACCTGTTGACCTCAGATCCTTCATTCCGTCTGTGTGTTAAATTTTAATAGAATAATTGATTATATTACATCAACACTTGTGGGGTGCTCCACCTGCAGGGCTTTCCCAGCTGCCACAGATGAGAATAAGTCTACCAAGACATGATCTGCTTGGGGAGGAAAGGTGGCTGATCTCTCAAAGGAGAAGGGCCAAGAGCCTTTTCCTCAATGGTTTTTATTAGGTTCATTTTACACAGGAATACTGGTAAAGCTTATTAATCATTGTCAGGAAGTAATAATCAAACAATAGATAACATACAAAGAACTCTGAGGTCTTATTCTGAGTCAGGGTCTGTCAGCTAAAAGGCCACAAAACTTTGAGAAACAAACTCATTTCCTGCTCGGACCCTTATCATTTAATTGGAAGCATTCCTAACAAAGCAGATTTCACAGGATTTTAGATATTCTTTCTCAGGCCTGATCACCCGGGGAACCCACCCTATCCAGCACAGAACTGCACCACCCTCTGTCATTGTTTCAGGCTTAAATCAGGCAGAGTCAGCAAGGCAGCCAAGAGATTAGGAAACTTCTCACAGACACAATGAGGACTCAGGCTATGTCAGGATAGCCAAGGGGTGAGGGTCCATCACCCCCTTTTGCTGTAGCTCCCCAAGTCCTTCCGTGAGGGCCTCCCACATGATCATGCCTGTCTTAGGTGACCCCTCTCTTAAGGGATCTTACCCATCATTGGCTAACCAACCAAGCATTGGGGGCCAGTTATGGATGAAGTAAAAGGAGCAGAAGCAACACTCCTGCCAGGGAGATAAGCTTTGTCTCCTTAGTGGCTCACAGTCCAAAGGTCACTCACTCAGCCTTAGCCAATGGGGGGGAGGGGGGAGGGTTACAGCTCCTGAAACCAGGCAGGGTAGTTACCAACAAACACTAAGTAGCTTCAAGCTCAGCTACAGATAAATGAGCTGAAGTCTTCAGCCATCACTTCATAGTATAGACCAATAGGACTTCATAGACAAAGATTCAAAGGGAACTATGATCCTGCAATAACCTTCACTCATTCCTTCTATAAAAATCCCACTGATAAATTACAAGAGTAACTGTATCTCACCAAAGAGAAAAGCATGAAGACCCCAAAATTCAAAAATAGAAAACACATGTGCTTATGTACTCCTTGTCTTGGTCTGCTCAGGTTGCTATAACAAAATACCATAGACTGGGTGATTTAGAAAACAGAATTTTATTTCCTCACAGTTCTGGGGGGTGTAAGTCTAAGGACAGGGTACTAGAATGGTCAGTTTGTGGTGAGAACATTCCTCTTGGCTTATAGACAATCATCTTCTCCCTGTGTCTTCACATGGCAGAGGGAGAGAGCTCTAATGTCTCCCTTTTCTTATAACAGCACTATTCCCATCAGAAGGGCCCTACCTTCATTACCTACCTAAACCTAATTATCTCTCAAAGGCCCCTTCTCCAATTACTATCACATTGGGGATTAGATCTTCAACAACTGATTTTGGGGCAACAGGACACAGCTCAGTTCCTAGCACTCCTCAAAGAATAAATACAACTAATCAATAAATATAAAAACACTCATTGATTATTTACTCATTCAACATATTTTTGAGTGCCTATCACGTGCCATGCACTCCTCTAAATTTAAAGATGCAACAGTAGATAAAACAGACAGGATTTCTTCTGTCACCAGGCTTACTTTTTAGTGGTAAGAGACACCGTGGTCAGGTAGACAAATAACTGAGAAGGAAAATTTCAAATTTTTATAAGTAGCATGCAAAAATAGTCTGGGGCTCCTCTGGAATAGGCGATGGCGTACAAAATTACACTGGAATTGTAACAAGAAGACAGCTGTGCAAAAATTTAGGGATGAAAGATTCTAGGCAGAGGAAAAAGCAAGGATTAAATTTTCAAGGTAGAAAAGAGCTTGGTCCATTTGAGAAACTGAAATTAGGTCTATGTGGCTACAGTAGCAGCATTGAGGAGTCAGGGAAGAAGGGAAGGAGAGAGAGAAAATGTGTGAAAGCTAACCAGGATTCAATAAACTCAATGGATCTCAAGCAGAAGAACACGAGTCAAGTAACACTGTGGTACATTATGGCCAAATTGCTGAAAACCAGGGATAAAGAGAAAATCTTACATGCAATGAGTGAAGAGGAGACAATGCATGCAGATGAACAACAAGGGAGATATTTTCTCACTTTTCATCAAAAGCAAAGTAGGTCAGATGGCAATGAAATATCTCTGAGGTCCTAAGGAAGGGAGGTTGTCAGTCTAGAGTTTTATAACCAGCGAATATGTCACTTAATTGTGGGGAATTGCAGAGATGTCTTCATATTGTCAATGTTGACAGGAGTTATGGCCAGCAGAGCCCCACTGCAGAAGATGCTAAAGGAGGTTCTTTAGGCTGAAGGAGGAGGGCGGAGGGTAGAGTCTCAGATCTACAGGAAACAATGAAGTACACCAGAAACAATAAATGTGGGTGTTCTTTATTTATTATTTGATAAAAAATTGACCATTTAAAGCAAAAATGATGGCAATATGTTGTAAGATTTGTAACATGTAGAAGTAAAATGTATGGGGATCATGACACTTAAGGCTGGAGAGGGTGGATGGAGGTATATTGTTGTAGAGCTGTTGCCTCACATAAGAGATGATGCCGTGTTATTTCAACACAGATAGTGGTTAGGTGGGGATATATTGAATACATTGTGGTCCTACAAAAAGCACTAGAAAATAAAACAAAAGAATAAAATTAAAAACAATAACCTACAGTGACCAGAATAAGCTTTTGACCATGAGCCACAATAAGAAATCGCTTATAGCTATCACTACCAATACATAAGTGCTCCACAACACTCTCACACACAAATATATATATATATAACACAAAAAATATCCAAAGTAATACTTATGATTACTAAATATTATAATCTGTTATCCTTTTTCATCTTTTAAATAAATCATAACCTATTGAATTAATCTTAGTATCAAATTCTTACAGTGGGTCACAACCTGAAATTAGAAAAACACTTTTCTGTAGCATCTTTTATGTATCAGATCATTTGTTTTGAATTTTTAATTTACTTTTGTTACTTAATTGATGTTCACCAAAAGGTTCCATAAAGAAGGTAAGTATTTCTAATTTCAGAAATGAGGAAACAGGCTTGGCTGTATTAATATTCTCAAAATTGTGAAGCTAGTAAGTGGAAAATGGAAGATTTCAATGTAGACAGACATATAATAAGTACAACTGCTATGTCGCTAAGCACTACATTACGCTACCTCCACCTGGCCATTAAATTTGGGAACCTGAGTATCGTGGATACATGCATGTAACATATGCATTTCTCTTAAGATTAAAGACTAGTTTTTGTCAGTAACCTGTGAAAAGCTTAAGAATCACAGTACTACATTGCCCTAATTTAGAGTTTGTCTTTTTTCATACCAGATGACAAAATTCTGCTCACATTATCTGAACAGACCCTTTTACAAGCTCTAGTCACTTGACCATGATAAATTTCTAATGTTCAAGACTTCATATTCTAAACTTTTGTTTGTATATATTATTGGTGAGTGGGTGGCAACAGAAATCTAAAAAAACATGTAAATGAGAAACTATAATCTACTGAGACTATTTTCCACTTCTATGAGTCTGTAAATCTATAATTCTAATCAAGAGCCCAGCCACCTGCTATCTATAACTAAGCCACAAGATGGGCAGCTATCTAGACTGCTCTGAAAGATATACAAAGACAGGGATTCCTTTGTTTCTTTGTTAGTCCACCCTGAATTTTTGCAAAGCTTGCTGTTAATTAGAGTCTTTTGGTACAATTTAACTATATTCCTCTAAGTTTATTGTATATCATACAGACACAATAATCTAACTAACTTTCCTCAGGATAATAGTTTTTTCACATACTTATAGAATTGAAAATAACTGTTTATTCACTATTTAGCTTTTTTCTCTGTAGACTAAATAAATACAAGCCTTTTAAATCTTCCCCAGTCAGCTTAACTTTCTCTGTAATTGTTTGGAAGTGCCCCTCAGGAGACCCTCTCTAGTTTCCCTACATGCATTTTCAAGGGTGGAACCCCACATCAATTGCATTACTCTAACAAGGGCCTGAGCAATGCCAAGTATAGCTGGATGATCTCCCCTTTTTGCCTGCTGTGCTCTTGCTGGCAGAGAGTTGAGTATTACATTAACATTTTCAAAAGCATTATAGCCAGTTTTCTGCATCATCAAAAGCTAAAGCTGAATCTCACTCATATAAATTGCCATAAGCCAACTGAACCAACACCCTACCTTCTCTGTTTTAAAAATCTGCTCACTTCTAAGGAATTTGGATTTCTTCCTTCCTGACTTGAATTTTCTTCCTTCTGTTTTTTAAAATGTTTTTCTTTATGTGACATTATTGTTTTTATTGATTTTAAGAGTTCTCTTTATATTAAGAATTTCAACTTCCTGGTGTTTGCCTATATAATTTTTTTAGGTTTGTATAAAATCAAATATATTGCCATTTATTTCATTGTTTTTGTTTTCATTGTTTTTATGAAAAGTTCTTTTCAATCCCAAGATTTTCCAATAACTATATTTTCTAATACATTTGTAAGATTTTACCATTTTTTTTGCAATCAACTTTTAAATCATATAGCATCTATTTTCATATTTATTCTAGGGTGAGATATGGTAAAAATTGCACATGTGCGAATAAGAGAGAGTTTGCCAACTTTTCAAATTTATGTCTTCTCCATTGGTTTGTGGTACTTTTTAAATAATATATAAAATGCTTATATAATGACATGTTTCAAGGTTATCTGTTTATATATTATAAAATATCAATCACTATATCATATATGAAAGGCTCTTAAGAAATAAACATTCTATAAAAACATAAACAAAGACCATTCATAAAAGGACAAACAAAATTACTTATAAACATGTGAAAAACAGTCATCTTTATAACTAAATAAGTAAAGAATAAAATTGTATACAACATTTTCTATTAAATCAGCAAAGATGTTTTTCAAATTTATTAGAATGTTAGAGTTGTTGAGATTGTTTTAAAATGTATGCTTTCAAACACTGCTGTTGGAGCTGTTTTCCTCAACATTTTCTTTTGATAATTTTCAAACCCTCAAAAAAATTAATTTGCATCTCTCTGATGGCTAGTGATGTTGAACATCTTTTCATATGTCTATGAGCCCTCTGCATGCCCTCCTTAGAGAAGTGTCTACTTGGGTCCTTTGCCCATTTTTAAATTGGATTGTTTATCTTCTTGGTGTTGAGCTGTATGAGTTCTTTATGTACTTTGTAGATCAAACCCTTGCCTGATATATCATTGAAATATATGTTCTTTCATACAGTGAGTTCCCTTTCCATTTTGTTGATGTTTTCTTTAGCCCTGCAGAAACTTTTTAGTTTGATATAGTCCCATTTGTTTATTTTTCCTTTATTTCCCTTGTTCTAGGAGATATATCAGCAAAGATATTGCTACGTGGGATATCTGAAATTTTCCTGCCTATGTTTTCCTCTAGGACTTTTATGGTGTCACAACTTATATTTAAGTATTTTATCCACTTTGAGTTTATTCTTGTGTATGGTGTAAGTTGGTAGTTTAGTTTCTTTTTTCTTTTTTTCTTTTTGCATATACCAGTCCAGTTCTCTTAACACCATTTTTTGAATAGGCTATCTTTATTCCCTTATATACTCATGCCCCCTTCGTCAAATATTAATTGACTGTAGATACTTGGGTTTATCTCTGGGTTCTGTATTCTCTTCCATTGACCTGTGTGTCTGTTCTTATGCCAGTACCACATTGAGATATCATCTCACACCTGCCAGAATGGCCAATTATTGATAAATCAACAGGAGCTGGTGTGGCTTTGGAAGGAAAACCCTAGTGCACTGTTGGTGGGAATGCAGACTGGTGCAGTCATTGTGGAAAACAGTATGGAATTTCCTCAAAAAACTAAGAAATAGAACTGCCTTTTGACCCAGCAATTCTTCTGCTGGAAATATACCCTAAGAATCCCAACACCAATTCAAAAGAACCTATGCACCCCTATGTTCATAGTGGCCCTATTTACAATAGCTAAGTGCTGGAAACAACCTAAGTGCCCATCTGAAAATGAGTGAATTAAAAAACTGTGGTACATTTACACAATGGAATACTACACAGCAGAAAGAAAGAAGGGACTTCTACCCTTTGCAACAGCATGGATGGAACTGGAGAATATTATGCTAGGTGAAATAAGCCAGGTGGTGAAAGACATATACCATAGGATCTCATCTATAAGAGAAATCTAATGAACAAAATAAACTATCAAACAAAATAGAACCACAGGCATGGAAACATGGAACAGACTGAAAGTGACTGACCAGAGGGGAGGGGGAGGAGGACAATGGTGGAAAGAAGGGGAAAGGTCTAGACAAAGAACATGTATGAATGACCCATGGACATGAACAGCAGTGTGGCAATTGACTGTTGGAGCAGGGGGGTGGGATGGGCAGAGGAGAGCAAAGGGGGAAAATGTGAGACAACTGTAATAGAATAACAATAAAAGTGATTTAAAAAAATTAAAAGTATAATATAATGAATAGCCATATGCCCCCACCTACGTTCATTAATTGTTAACATTTGCCACATTTGTTTTCTCTCCCTTTTTTCCTCACCATATATGCATATGCACAGCTGCATGTTTATTTACACACATATGTGTGTGTATATATGTATATATGATATACACAATTTATTTTTGCTGAACCACTTGAAAGTTAGTTGTATACATCATGATACTTAAGGCTCAAAGATTTTAACCTGCAGTTGGAAGTGTTTTAAACATGAACAATATCTTTCTAAACCAATTTGGAAAGATGCATTAAAGCCTTCAAGATATAAAATTAGTATAATAATTTCACACCAAAACATTTGTTCAAAAGATATTGTATCCTCATTCCTCAATCTGAGCTTCTTTTTTATGACTTTCAGTGTAACATTTGCTCTTGTTTATGATTTAACAGAAAACTACTCAAGCAATTACAGAGGAGACATAAAGTTAATTCTAACTTTTGACATTAATGGAGTGCTTATTTTGTGATAGCTTTTTCTCAGAAATTTGTTCTCTCATGTATTTATTTATCCCATTAATATAGACTCAGCACTTTGCTATACCAAGACAGGTAAGATGTGAACTTGCTCTCAAGGAGTTTGTTATCATGATTGGCTTTTGAGGCCATGCCTAGAAATTTAGACTTTTCTTAGAAAGGAAAAGTCAATGAAATATTTTAGATATAGGTCTAATCTGATTTTCATTTCCAAAAGATGATTCTAAAGACAATTTTTAAATTAAATTGAGTGGGGAAAATACTTGTTAAGGAAGACAGTTGGCAAGCTCTGGCAGCAGTCTATGTAGTCAAAATGAGAACAGAGAGAAGGAGGGAGATTCAAGAGAAATTAACAGGGAAGAAGTAATGAGAAATAAAAGTTGGTTGGACATTTTAGTTAAGCAAAAAGGTGCACTGAAAAATCCCTTCCATGTTTTGGGTATTGAGCTCCTGGTTGAAGGTGCTGCCATGTATGGCCTGAGAGCTAGGAACAGAATCTGGTGAAGGCAGAGAGACATTTCTAACATCAGTTTGGTGCAGGTGAGATGTTCAATAGACTGCGGAAGAGAGGAGGTTTGCTCAGGAGATATCCTAAGAGTTAAGGGATTAGATAAAAATATGAATTTAGAAGACATCAGTGTATGGTCAAGAGTTAACACCATGGGAGTAAATGAGCTCATCTAAGAACAGGATGAAAGAAAAAAAGGAAGATTGAGGCTGGATTTCTAGAAAACAATTTAAAAGTAAACAATAAAACAAAAAAAAACCCAGAAAATTTAGAAAAAAATTCGTATAATGTAGGGAAGATAGGTCTTCCTAAAAGCAAAATAGGACCTTATAAATCATTAAGGAAATGATAAATATACTTAACTACATGTATCCTAAGTTTTTCCAAGAACAAATGACACCATAAAACAAAGTTAAAAGGTAAACAAATGAAGGGTAGCAGAACATTCCACCCCAAAATATGCTTATTTGGCATAGCATTATTTGGAGCTAAAGGCAATTGAAAACCAGCAGATAGCTACAAGAAAGTGCTCTGCCCTTCCCCTATTTGCATAAAAGCAGGACACAAATTTGTAAAGGCATCCCTCTCTTTTCTCCCATGAAGGACAGAAGTTGATCACTTGAAACACCTCTGGAGCCGCATCAGCTCAGAGACAGCACTGGAGAAATTTATATAACGAACTTTACTAACGACCTCTCATCTCCCAATACTTTCCTCCATGCATTTAACTTCCCACAATTTGTCACCTAGAAACTCATTCCTTTTTCTTTGCTTGTCACTTCTGTGAAAATGTATTGCTCTTTGCTAAGATGCAATGTGAGGCCAAATTCTAACCATCCCTTTAAGTTATTTCTCAAGTACTTCCATGCATACGTGCAATGAGCATGTTTATTGCATATTTATTTTTCTCTCCTTAACCTGTCTTTTGTCCATTTAATTTATGAGACCTCAGTCAATGAACATAAGATGGATAGAGGGAAAATAGTTTTTCCTCCCCTCTACCATAGACTGTATAATCAGATGAAAAACGCCTGCAAATTAATAAGCAAAGGGCTAACAACTCAATGGAAAAATGGGAAAATATTAAACCATGTTACCAAAAAAAGAAATTCAAAGAACAATAAACTAATGAAAATACACACAACCTAACAATATGTATGAGGAAATGTCAATTAAAATAATGGTGAGACTCATTTTTTTACTCATCAAGTTGGCAAAAATTAAGATATGTTCAAGTTTGTGAAGAGGTAAGAAGATGAAGAGGTGCCCACTCAGTATCCGGCTAATGAGTTTGTAAATTGCCATCTCATTTTGGGAAACATAGAAACATCTCTTGAAATATACAACACATGGTAAAGCAATGTCAATATTATACTTGAGAGAAACAAAAGTTCCAAAATTTTCTGTGCATGTGTGTGTTTGTAATTATATATTAGAAATATTTATATGTATGTACAAACATAAAGTTTGTTTGTTTTTAAATAATTGTAAAGTAGCTTGATTGTCCAAAAATGGGGAAATGGTTGAATTGACTATGAGCCATTTATTCTCTAGAATATTATGCTACTACAAATATAATTGGTGGGATCTGTATTAATTGACAAGAAGAGATGTTCAGATAAATCAATGAGTGAAAAAAAAAGCAAGTTTCAAATTTGTGTGATAGGTGATTCCATCAGTGCACACACTGCCTCCCCATATGTGAGGACGTGCATTTAGGTTTGTTTGAATAGGCATGAAAATCTTCTGTTTTTCAAAGAATTAAAAATGGGTTGGGTGAAATAAGGAAAGATTATTAACTTTTTCTTTATAGACCTTTGGATGGTTTCAAATATGACATATCGGTAATTTTAAAATTAAATTTAAAAACACAAGAGTAAAGCACAAAATGATAACTCAAGAACTGTCAAGAAATTAACAAATATCAGTTACTCATTTTTTATAGTTTACATTAAAATATAAGTATAAAATATTAAAACATTGTTCCAATAAAAAAACCATGTCTAACTACTTAATAAAAATACTTCCATATATCAGTGGTCCTACTTGGCTCCTAAATAGTTTTGTAGGATTCAGACACAACAGGGCATGCATAGAGTCAGACCCACTGAGAGGTCAGTTTGCAGGAGGAACTGTGAGGTCTAAAGAAACCTTAGACAAGTTAGGGTTGGACACATACATACTTTTGGTCAAACAGTGTTGGGAGGGGTACGATGATTTGGAGCATAGCATAAGGACAAAAATATAAACATAGCATCCTTACTACTTAATGTTTTCTGACCTAGCAGAGAAGAGAAGATTGCACAGTTCGGGGACCAGTGCAGGACACTTGGCACTAAGGTGGCTGCTGACATGGTGGGATTTCAGAGCACTAGCAGGAAGCACATCTAGTGTCAGCAGCACCGAGCAGACAGTCGAAGCTTCCTCAGGTGTCTACCGGGTTTGCACTAGAGCAGCACAATTTGGAGCAGCAGGAAGATGTGCCTCAATAAAGGGCCCTGGGCATCCCATTTTACATCCCATTCATTTAATATTATAAAATCTCTCTCTACATTTCTATGGTCTTCATTATCATTTTAAATGGATCAATAATATTTTATTGATAGGATATAGGTAGTTTATTAACCTCCTTTCTGTTTTTGACTCTGTGCTAGTATTATAGAAGTTCACACATTTAGCTTTGTTTTGATGTTCAATTATTTTCTTAGCATAAATCCCCAAGGGCACACTGATGGGTTCAAAAGACTTGAACACTTGCATGTAAAGTGAAATACCCCTTTCTTTGTTTTTTGTTTCCCAAACTGTTAAACCAATTTAGTATGCCATCAGCACTGTTTGAATTATTAAGACTTTCTCACAAACAAGACAGCTAGGTGTCATCTTTTACATTTAACAAGTATTTATTGAGTTTCTACTATGATTGACCACTCTTTTGGGTACAGGAGAACAGTGAACAAAATCCAAAACTCTCTGCCTGTGTGAAGCAGTGGGAAAAGGCTGGTTTACTAAACATAAAGTCATTTTCAATGTTGCTTCAGCTTTAATGTTCTGGGTTACTTGTGGTGATCAGCCATCTGTGCTTCTTTGCTGATTGTCATCACAGTTGTGTGAACTGCTTTTTCACATCTTCTTAATGCACAGTTTTATGAGGTGCCTCGCAACTTCTATTTTTCTCCCAGTTCCTCCTGGCCTCCTGATTCCTGTGATGACTGTCATTAGAAATCACCACCCTGTCACCAGCACTTAAAGAAGTTACTGACAGCTAAGAAAAATCCACCTGCCATGGAATTCTGTGTCCCCTGCTTGCAGACCTTCTGTTTTTCCAATAGGTCTTCTTTTGCCTGTAGAAGTAGTTTTTCTCCTTGTCACTGAGGTTGATTTTCTAGGATAGCTCTTCCAATTCTTTCTACATTCAGGGCTGTATCCTCCTTCCTTCCTTTTCCTCTTCTGGAGTAAAGGACCCTCCTAGAAAAACAAAACTCCTAGGTGACCACATCCTGCCCTACCCTAGGATTATTTCAGTTCTCCAGTCCCAGAGCCTGCAAGCATCAGATCAGCAGCCTCCTTCTCCCTGTGCACAAGCAGCATGCAATGGAAAGACCCCAGGCGGTCCTCCTGTCTGGAAGTGGGTCTTTCTGTGCCCACAGCCCCTCACATGGAGAGGGGCTGGCCCATGGACTTCACTTCTCCTTTGAGAGTTTTCAGCACAGGTGACAGACAGCCTCTGTCTGTCATGTCTAATGTGATCCTTTCGCATCTGCTGGCCTATTATTTTGCTCTTGTTGTTGTACATAACTTTACAATTTTTTTATGTAGTCAAAACTGCCAGTCTTTTCCTTTGTGATTTCTTCTTTTACTTCAAAGCAAAAAAAATAATAATAGTTTCTCCAGACATCTGATGGAAAATAATTTACATTTTCTGCTATGTTTCTAGAATCTATAATTTTAGCCATCCAAAATTTATTTTGATCATGGAGCATGAAATTGTGGTACAAAATTGATTCTTTAAAACAATGCTAAGTAACCTAAATAATATGTATTAAATAACTCTTCCCTCATCATCTTTTGAGATATCTCTTGCTATCTATTATATCCTTGAATATAATATGCTTATTTCTGGATGATGCTATTCTGCTTATCTGCATGCTTATTTGAAGAAGACTCATCTCTGCTTTAAGGTTCCGCTTTACAAAATACTAGTTAATGTGCTCAGCGGCGCATGGTAGTTAGTAGTGTTCAGTGTGGCACGGGGGCCTGATGGCCTGGATTAGAACCCTGGCTCAGCAATTTGCTAGTCATTTTGTGAACTTGGGAAAGTTACTTAACCTCCCTGGGTCCCAGTCTCTTTATTTGTAAAATGAGATAATAAAAATACCAATCTGTTTTGTGTGAAGATTAAGTGAGGTATTTATTGTATGTAAACACTTTAGAACAATACCTGCCACATAGTAAGTGTTCAATAAATGACATGTACTAATGCAATAAAAATTATTATTACTAAGTTCAAAAATTCATAATATTTTTATTTGTATTATGTTGAACCTTTAATTTAATTTCAGAAAATGGATATCTTTCCAATTTATCATCATTATTTTAAAGGACAGCAATACACCTCTTCATATTTCTTCTCTAATATTAGTCAATATAATTTTAGACTTTTGTTTATATTAAATGATATGCATCTCTTATAAAATACTTCCAAAACAATATTTAACACATATGAGAATGGTTGTCTTTGTTTTCTTGCTGATTTGAAATGAAACATCTCTAGTAAGAGCAAAGAGATTTTAGAATAAGAATTGAAGGTCACTTTATACAAATGGTGTCTCTTACGAGCTTGAAATAGAGGGCGAATCCCACAATCTCTTGGAACCCCAGTCTCTCCTTCATCAGTGAGATGAGGGTAGGGAGACTGACCTCCCCGAATTGGAGAAGTAACTAAGATAGCACATGTGAAATGCCGGGCGCTCATCACAGATGCCTAATACATTTAATTCCACCTGGGGTATATTCTTTTTCTGCTAAGAAAATGTGTTGCTCTATTCCTAAATTTCTAATTTTTCTATTATAAATGTCTATTCAAATAGAGAGTTCATAAATGTATTGACTTTGTGATTAAAATCCAACTTGAAAACTATCTCACAGAAAAAAATAAAAGACATCTTCAGTTTCATGTGTCCTGGCATTTATGACTTCTCTCAAGCCCCTAAAAAAAAATCTGTTTCATAATACCTATGCAATAAATATTTGCTGAATATTTCATTGAATGAATGAGCTCACCCTGACTGGCATGTCTCAGTTGGGCCTCGTCACACAAAGGGAAAGGTCGAGGGTTCGATTCCCAGTCAGAGCACATGTTTAAATTGCAGGTTTGGTCCCCGGTCAGGGCATGTACGAGAGGCAACTGATCAATGTTTCTCTCTTACGTTGATGTTTCTCTCTCTCTGTTCCCCCATCTCTTCCCCTCTCTCTGAAATAAAAATTAATAACAAAAGAAAACCTAAGATTTTTTTGTAGGTAATTCATAGGCAGCAGTTCATAGTTGAATACCTCTTCCTCTGTCAAATCTGAGAAAAAAGATCTTGAAAACACAGTAAATACACACACACACGTACACCTACATATCTATGAACATGCACACCTATATTTATATATGCTATTCAGAGACAAAGTTTTTTGAAGAGAGAAAAATAGGTTTCTTTACTAGGGCTAAAATAAGACTTTAAAAAATATGTTTAACTCTTATGCACTGGTACCTGTAAGTTTTAAAAATTAATGCAATTGAAAAAATTAATAAATTTGTTAAACTACCAAAATTTTGTTAACTAGGTACCACCAATGCAGAGACATGATTAAACCCAATCCTTATGATTATATTTAATTTGCATTAGTTTGGCTCACTGTAGGCAATTTATACTTTCAACGTAGAATTCCATCATATCATATCTTGCCTAAAATAGCTACTGTTCAAATTCCTTTTCTCTTGATTACCTATATATAATATTGGCAAACATGTCAAGAGCCAATGGTAAAAAGTAAAAAAGAGCATAAAAGAGGAAAGTAAAAAGCAAAAGTAAATATAACATCGATTACTAAATTTAGATTCTGCACATTTCCTTAGTGATGGCTAGGACATTGTATAGTTTTTTAAGAGTTTTTTTTGTGGTTATTTTGAGCTGAATTTGGCCACTGTTAAATGAGTACTAATTATTTGCCAAGCAGTTTCCATGCATTTAGTCCTTCAATTCTAATCATGACTAAGTAGATGATATTACTTGCTTCATCTGTGTTTTGAAGATGAAGAAACTGAGGCTCAAAGAGGTTAAGTTATAAGGCTGAGGTCATACAGTTGGTTCATACCAGTGGAGGTTAGAGTTGAAGCCAGATCCACTGATGTTCCAGTCCATTATTATAACCTTGTGCTCTGCAACCTCTTCAGGAAGAATAGCATTTGCTGTTGGTAATGCCCCTGAATGGAAATAAGCACAGTCACTGATCTATCAGCAGTAGTGCAATCAACCCTGACACTGTTAAAAGTAAGGCAACAGGCCCAAAATGGAGTAACTTATGCTAAGCCCCATGTCAAAAAACCAAGACTTGACTTAAATACAGTTTTGATCTTTTTCAGAAATGGAACCTTACCCCAGTCAATTGGCAATTACCTGGCCACCACTAGTGCCTGGTCAGCACCACCTGACAGGCTCCCACCATCCCCTACAGAAAAGTGGCCTTGCCACAACCAATGTGCTTTTTGCCTGGTGTGACTTCCCTGTGCTCACTCCTTTTCATTTTGCACAACTTCTCAGATTTCCTTTCTATCTGCTAGATGAGAGGCTGCCCAATGTATGAATTATTAAATAAAGCCAATAAGATCTTTGAAATTTACTCAGTTCAATTTTGTTTTTTAACAACACTAAGTTACCTCCCTGTGAATACACCTGCTTTCCCTTATACACAGAATCATCGTCACATACAGATTGGCAGATTTGACCTGTCCACACTCTACCTGTAAATGCCAGTCCAACACAGAGCTACCTCTGGGTGGGCATTTGTCTAGAAGAGGAACACACAGAGAGATGCAAGTTATTGACACTAGTCTGGTACTTAGGTTGGGTGGTGGTTTCACAAGTCATCATTACATCACTGTACTTTAGTGTGCATCAAATTCTATATAAAATGTATTATTAAACTAAATGAAGTCAAAAAAAAAAAAAAAAAACCCTCTAGTCACATTTCAAAGGTACAGAACATGAGCAGTTGTTTAACAATCCCCAGCCCCTCTCCTCGGCCTCGTTCCACAGTGACAAAAACGTGCCTGACCCCGGCTGCGCTCCTGGCTCTTTCCTCCTGGTAATTGCTTCTTCCTGACTGGAAGGCCTGAGAGTCACCAGACCAGGTTTTTAGAAATCATTTGTGCTGGGAAACAAGAAAAAAATGTCTTTCTTTAAGGAGCAAAGGATTAGAGAATTAAAGAAAGCAGCCTGTTTTGCTGCTACCAATTCATAAAAATTCTGCACTAAAGGGCAAGGACCATGCTTTATTCCTCTTGCATTACCCTGAAGCTCCTGATACAAGGCCATGTACCTAGTAGGTGGACAATTAATGTCTGTAAATCATTGTTTGAATGGATGAGTCAAGTCTCACAATTTCCATGGAAAACCTTAAATGTCACCCTTCTCAAAATTTGACCATGCTGCTGAACCTACTAAAAAGTTCATAATGAGCCGCCCACAGTCTTGTATGAACCTCTTCTGTGTTCTCCAAGTCCTTTGTGACCCGTGGATACAGTTGTTGATGTGAGTCATGCTTCCACCACTGCTCCCACACAACTGATATTTTTAATGCTCCAGCATTTCCTGAAGTCATGCTCTCAGGAAATGGTTTTTGTAATAATGAGCTCACACCCCCCATGTTCCTCATCCCCCCACCACAGAATCTCAGAATAGCCGAACAGGTGTCCAAATACCTAGAATTACCCAAGAAACTTCACAACCTGCCTTCTGTTTCCTATCGAAGTCACGAAGATGACCTCTTGTCCTTTGCATTTTGAAAGGAATGTGTCCATGAAATGGACACATCCTTATTTGTCTTTTATTTATATTGAGGCACAGTGTATTCTTAAAATTGGCAATAGCCTTCTCACTCTAGAACTAAATCAGGAAAACCGCCTGGTCAGGGGTATGGCTTCTGGAGTCCCACAGGCCTGGTGACCAGATTTTGACTCTGCCACAATCTACATGGTTTCAAGCAACTCAGCACTTTAGAGCCCTCACTATGTAAAATGGTAGTAAGAGAAGAAACAATTTTTTACAATTTTGTGAATACCCAATAATACAATTACCCCAGTAAATTGCTGACCTCTGGCCTGACCAACAGCATAATGGTTATTGTGTCAAATTCTCCCAGAATTCAGGCCTGGGCAGTTTCTATCAGGGGGATCTTTTCTACTCAGGTTCTTTAGGTTTCCAGGTACCTTTGGAAGCTGACCTAGCCCAACGCATTCTGTAAGTACTGTCTGGCCACCCTCTGAGAATCAGAAGTGTCAGGGGAGACCAGGGGGGTGAGAAGGTAGAGATGAGGGGGGAGAAGGGGAGGTTATAAAACCACCTGGTCTGACCTGAGTTCAAAGCAAACAAAGAAGTTGCCTCAGGAGAATTAAGAGAACGGGTATTTCTAGTGAGGCTCTATTGAACCATGTGGTAAAAGTCCATTCTTCTTTAGAAAGGAGTATGTTTTTTCTTACAGTTTTTCTTAAAAGAGAAACCCAAGGGCAAAGATGATGATGAAAAAGACAATCTGGCCATGGGAGATGGGATTCTGCCATTTTCATCAGACCATCTGATAAGCTTCCCAAGGGACTTTTCTAGGTCTGACAGCACAGACCAGAGTAGCCAGCTAAAGAGGATGCCTGGGGGTGCATCCCAAGCTCCAGCTGCCCTGGAAATCAGATTCCAGTGACTCAGACACAAGGGGAGAAGGCGGGATCTGTCTGCCCCAGGCCACCACCTGTTCCACCCTGCGGAGGAGCACACACAACACAGTCCTGTGAGAATTGCTTTGAGGAGAAGATATGAAGAGAAAGACCCCCCTGCCACTGCTGGGAAACAGCGGCAGTCAGTGCGTGCTGGCCTGGCAACCAGCAGCGCACTGGCTCAGGCTGAGCAAAGCCTTTCTGTGTTTATGGCATGAGAGCAGACCAACAACAAAAAGACAGTAACCCTCTCTTAAATGATATTTCATGGCTATCAAACAGCCATGACAGGCCCATCAAAGGAGCAGACCATATATATAGGCTGGTGGGAGACCCTCCTGGCAAGTTAGACACACCGACAGCGCCAGGGAGGGGAACACAGTTCATGGAGTATCTCTATTTAGGAAGGGCAGCACTCTGCATAACAAACGTTCCATGCACAATCTTCAGTTGGCATAATTACCTCTGGATCCAATAATGAGAATTACTCTCTCATTGGGAAAATTAAGTTGTTAATATTTCTGTAATTCAGTAAGATGGATTGGTCTGATGGGCAAGGAGGCCTCCACTTTGCATGGGGGTGCCTTCTGCTCTGGGTGACTTCGACATGTTCTGTCAGCCATCTAGGCTTCAGTTTCCTCACCCATAAACCTTTTCTTTAAGGGGATATCTTTCGGACTTTTCTGAATACTCCCACTGTAATTTATCATTCTCTTCTTTTAAAAATTTTTAGTAGAGACTTATTATGCATGCGGGCAAATGCACAAGGAGAAACATTATCCGAATTGGCATTATACATCTTTCAGTCAGTGGAAAATGGTGGCACAGTGATGTTTATTCTCTCCTTGTATCAGCACTACAGTCCATTTTATAAATTCAAGAGCTAGATAACCAAAGGCACAGAGAACTTCCTAGTCATATCACTCAGAGTAGATCTCCAAAGTTCTGACACATGATGTTTGGTTGGTGAGCTAGACCTCAGAATGTTCAACCATTTGAGTTCATGGAGCGGGTCTCTGTGATGGAGGTAGCCCAGCCTAAACGTGGGACAAGGGTGACAAGAAGTCATAGTCTAAGAAGAGATTTTTAGGTCACAAAGGAATAACTAAAAAGGGTGAGTACTAACATGTTTGAAAAATTACAGTTCCCTTTGACCTTCATCAACTGCCATAATTTAATGGCAATTATTTTTGGGGTGCTTTCTGTATGCTAAGCATTGCACAGAGAGTTCAACATGGATTATTTCATTTAATCCTCAAAATAATCAACAAAGTAGAAACCTTTACTACCCAATTTTACAGAAAAAGAATCTGTGATTCAGGGAAATTGTTACTTTTCGTGAGTTATACATATAATGACAGAGCTGGGATTTGAACCGAAGCCCACAAACTCTACCATGACATTATCTGGGTTCTCACAAGCCACTTCCACCGTATTCTGCACCCAAGGCATTATCGCACTCCAGGACAACGCAGTATCCTAACCAGACAGCACACTTCACATATACTTCTGCTGGATCAGCCTCGAGCTTGAAATGGTTTTTACCCTGAAATGGTTTTTACCACTCTGCCCTCCAAATTTGTCCTTTAAGGCTTAACTCAAATACTACTTCTCCTACCCATTCCATTCTACACAGAAAATCTTCTGCATTGAAGTCATGTCAAAACTGTTGTCTAGCCCTGGCTGGTGTGGTTCAGTGGATTGAGCGCAGACCTGTGAACCAAAGAGTCACCAATTGATTCCCAAGCAGGACATATACCTGAGTTGAGGGCCAGGTCCCCAATAGCGGGTGTGCAGGAGGCAACCACACACTGATGTTTCTCTTCCTTACTTTCTCCCTCCCTTCCTCTCTCTCTGAAAATAAATAAATAAATAATTGTATTTAAAAAAATGATGTTTAATCTGTCCACCTTGGGTCTTCATTTTAAAAAAATGTGTTACATCACTCATTCATCAAATGATATACACACACATTCATTATCCTTTCTCCTCAATTGACAACCATGGAAGAGGAAGAACCACGCTATTTCTTTTGTATCTCCCAAATTTTATCATGGCACAAAATTTATAAATCAACATGGTTCTGTACAGTAGATATGCAAATTATATTATGTTAAAGCTACACCTTGTATTTGTTGGCTAAATGTCCTTCTAATTCATTCCCTAAGCATTTGACCAACTCTGAGCCAGAATGAATTGTCCTTTAAGAGTTTTTCCCCCATACTAGTAATATTCAATCTCACATTTCCTGATACTAGCAACCACTGTGTGTTTGTGAAGGTGAATGTATGCGTGTGCGAAGCATATGTTCTGACAAAGCAAGGGATAATAGCCTATTGTACCTTGCACTAACTTAGGATGGCATTACTTGCTTGCTAACCAGCAAACCTGCCTGGGAAAGTCAGCAACTTTCTCAGGCCTCTGCTCAACCTGTGTAGACAACCTTGGGAGAGAAGATTTAATTGCAGTCATAAAGTAATACCTACCCTCTATTCCCTTTGGATTGCTTGTTTATAGTCTGAAATTGCTGAATCAGGTTCTGCTGGTTTTTCTTGTTCATTTGCTGAGCTTGAATCAAGAAGGGAGAGTTCCAGGTTCACTCAACTGTAAACAGTACCTCCCAAGGTCAAACCAGAGTCTGCACAAAGCTGGGGGCAGTGGGGAAGGGCTTGTGAATGTAACAAATGACAGTAACATATTGCATGTATACTACCCTGCATGCCTGGACTGAGAAAAAAATGAAAACAAGATCCAGGAGAATAGTCCTCAAATTGATGTCTTACTTTTTTTTTTTTTTTTTTTTTTTTTTGCAAACATGACAGTTGACTTTTTAAAAATAATTAGATTGTGGACCTTTGCTTTATCCCACTGCCCCAACCCCCAATTTTTTTCTTTTATTATATAAACATTGTTTGAAGTTACAATAAGCATAAACACAGCCTAGTAAGCTAGATATTAACAAAAGATTGCTAAGGAAGTCAGTGGGCTGGCCAGCCTCAGGCTGTCTTGACAGAAACACTTGAGACTGAGCTCCAAATGCATGGTTTTGGCATGTTCAATTCACTCCCATGCACTGGGCTCTACTTTCTCTAGGCCTGTGGGGACACAACACTTAACAGGTTCAGGGTCTATGCTCCAAAAGCTTGCACCCTGGGGGTGGCGATTGACGCCACAGCCACCAAAATCCAGGAAATCATACCAGGCATGGCAAGGATGAGAAATTCTCTCCCCAAGGCTTTCATTTTAAAAACCACTGCTCACTTAGTGTGGGTCTTTGTTTTGGTTTGTTTTGCTTTGTTTTAAGGCTAAATACCTGAACCTTGGGCCCATTTTTGCCTTTTCCTAGCCATAACATCTGAGTGAAGTCATAGCACCAGGTGGACCTCCACTTCCTCACCTGTAAAATCAGTGTCAGTGTAGATGAGGAGTTAGCAAACACGAGCCTGAGGGCCAAATCCAGCTCCAACCTGTTCTGTAAATAGAGTTGCCTGGAACACACCTGCCTGTTCACTTACCTGTTGTCCCTGGCTGCTTTCATTCTACAGCAGCAGAATAGTTGTGGCACATGGTCCACAAAGCCAGTATTCACCAGGGTTTTTATAAAATTACATGTAGACAGGTAAAAGCACTTTGAAACTGAAGATAACCATACAATGGAAGAAATTATCAAAAGGTGCAGCCTGGTTCCAGGAAGACGGCAGTTCCGTATGTTTATTCACATGGACAGCAAACATTCATTCCAATGGGTCTCAAATCAAGATTAATATTTCTCCAGAAATATGGAGAAGTTTTTTTAATGCCAATGTCAATGCCTCGTACTCATTGTCTAGAGTTTCTGATTTAATTGGTATGAAATGAGGACTTTGTATCTGCATTGTTTGTTTGTTTGTTTGTTTGAAAGCTCCTTAAAAAAGTCTAACACACACTCAGGGTTAAGAATGTTGATTTATCAAAGGCCTGAACACTAATACCATGATTAACTTTGAACATGTAAGAAGTCAGAGTTTTGCAACTAATTTTAAATCGGGTTGTACAAGCTTAATACAATATATAAAGCAATTAAAATATATACATAAAATAACATTGCTATGTATGCAAAGCTGGCTGCATAAGAATTATTTTGAGAACTTGTTAAACAAACAGTTTGATTCATATCAGAATCATATCTCAGAGATTCTGATGTTATATATATCCAGGAGAGCATCAGAGCATCAGAATTTGTTTGAAAGCTGCACTGGCAAATCCACACTCTAGACGAACTGTAATGTAGGGATTCAAAAGTAGATAACTCCTAAGGCCAGGTCTCATGTCATTTTATCTTTGACTCTCAAAGGCCTAAAGTCGTATCTGTAACTTCATAGGTATTTGGTAAATGTGTAATAAATAGAACTTAATTTAGAGATGACTAGTAAGTGTTTTTGGTGCATGTGGACAACAGACTTAGGGATTTAAGCTTGCCCTTGAAAGAGATGAGGCTGAGACTCCTGTTCTGCATATTAAACAACCATCTAGTGCAACCTTCCTTCCCAACCCCACACTTCTATGCTGACTACCAACCAGACCAAAAGATTGTGATTTTGGAATCACTAAGCCACTGAGGTTCCCTTAGGCAGACTGAAGTTCTCATGATTGCTTCAATCTTTTTTCTGGGAATTGATCTTTCATGCCAACTGGGCAGGGTTACTGCCCTATAAACCTACCTCCTGTGATTAGCTTTTACTGTTGACACTTGCAATGATTAGACAGGGTTGAGCAAAGGGTACTTTTGCAGCTCGTGGGGAGAAGTATGAACATAAATAAACATTGCATCTCATTACAAAGTCCTGAATGTGCAAAACACTCTGGTCCAAATGCCATGATTAGATAAGCACCTGCAATGCCCATTAACTTCAAAGGGAAATTGAAGCCAAATCTAGGCCCATATGCTCCTGGTCCTTACACTTAAACAAGTCAGATGATTTCTGTTTTCACATTAAGTTAATTTCTGAAACAGCCCACATGATAGTTATTGCTGCAGACCTTTAATAATTTCCTCAGGGTGGCCTCTCTCAACCAGGTTGTGAAAGGCTCTCCACCTCCAATTTCTGGGATTTCAGATGAGCCTTTGGCCACACCCTAAACATGTCCTTTTTAAAGACAAGTCATTTTAGATGACTCTGAGTGACAGCCCTATTCTCCCCCACAAAAGAGAATAAAATATGACGTTGATGCACAAAAATGCATTTGTTTTGTGTGCGGGCAAATGGTTACTAAAGTGGTCTTAATAAAAGCCATGATTGACAGTGAAGGATTGAGATGATAGGCAAGGAATCTCTCCAAAAGAGAGCACTGGAGGCCTCTCTCTCTCCATCTATGATGTTCTATTGGCAAGCTGCCCTACACACTATATCACATGCAGCTCTAAATATCAGTGGTTCAGGGTGGGAGGTTGCAAGTAGCCTGGGAAAGGGTCACATTCTGAAACTTTACTGTGCCTACATGAGGCTCTGTGGACAAAGTAGACCCCAAAGTTATGATTCATCCGATGAGATGGCCTCCCCTGATCACATTCAATGTACATCGGTGTAGGAGACGACTGGCTATGCAGAATGGATTCTGTGGATCTGGGGATAACCCTGTGTTCAAATACATCCTTACTACTTGATTGTTAAGGCCATGGAATCCCATCATGAGGCCCTTACTGTCACAGGAGCATGTACCGCAGGGAGACTGCGGTATCGCTGAGAGACTAATGAAAAACACCTCGCTATGGACCAGGAAGGTCTGTCCAGAAAGGTCTCTCCACCATAGTTCAGATAATTAAGAAAATTAAAATAAATGACCTCCCCTCTCTTTTCCAGAAGCATCAGCATCTGTTGACATAGATCCATGGGTAGAGATTTGGCTATGCATTGGCCACCAGGCCTATCAGTTCTCAAAAACAGCAACTGCAGCAGAATGCAGCACCGTCCCCCAGGGCAAGCCCAGGAAGGATTAGAAGGGATTTTTTTCCCCTTTTTCCAATAAACACTGAACATACCATGTGATACTATGTGGACCATGGAGAGGACTACACTCAGCATTCTCACTGATGTCCCAGGACAGTGGGGAATGGTGAGGCCTGAATCACAAAGAAATACCCCCTCCCAGTTACCACATGGGTGAACAGTCAGAAACCAAGGCAGAAGAAGAATTATGCACCTGTACAATTCTGATATCTAAACAACAAAAAACTTTGAGTTTATAAAAATTCTAAATAATATTCTGTGGTGTGAGCACTTCTTCCATAGTTCAGGTATGCTCAGGAGAGCCAAGGCACCCAGCAAGATGCTGTAGAAGTGGCTACCTGGGGGAGCACGAGACACACTGCGTGGACTGTGCTGTGTCATATATGTTAAACACTGACCTCCCGCGCAATCTTTTTTTCTTTTTTCAGCATCCTTGAGATGGGTAATCCTTCATTAACATTTTGGTGTAAAGGGGATTTCATCTAGTAACAGATGGGTCCCATGGCTGGGGTTACGTGTTTTCGTAAAAGTGAGATGAGATGGCAATAAAAGTAAGGGAAGGAGGAAGCCAAGCTCTGTCTACAGCCCAGTCTGACATGAAGGAGAAGTTTTAAGCATTTGTTATAAATTCCACAGGTATTTACTGGGCACCAGAAACAAGACAAGGTTCCTAGCTGGGAACCCAGAAAACCAACAAGGCAACAGGTCTGTTTCTTCCTTTTTGTGTGTTACAGGGGTGGAAGGAGAAATGCTATAAGAACATGGGCTAGGAAAGGACCTTCTGATAGGGTTTCAGTAATGCCAGCTCTGAGTGGGTGACCTTTAAAATGAGAACTGCAAAATGAGCAAGAAATCTGCTGTGCAAAATGGAGAGAGGGCAAGGGGGGGTTCAGGAAGAGGGTGTTTATTCTCTAGGGACAGCTGTGAGGGTGAAGCTGAGAAAAGGCCGCAGTCCCTCCAGGTTGCCCAGGCAGCCTCTGAGAGCGTGGTGTCTGCACAGTGGAGTGGGTGCGAAGGGGAGAGTTTTCAGTAGGAAGTGGGGACAGTGGGTGAGGGCTGTTTGTGTTAGCTGCAGCAGGGGAGGATGAGCTTGGTTTTGCTCTTTCAGGCCATCAGCATAGGTGGCTTTCAGTTTCCAGTTGAGCCAGCTCTGGTGGGTACCTTCCAGATAAACAGAAATCACAACAGTGGAGTGATTCATCTCCAGTTTGCACCCCACCAAACTCCCACAGTCACTACTTGACACCTCTTCCTTAAGTCCCCTGCACCCGCCTAGCAACTTTGTTTATTCTTCTCTGCGATTGAGGCCACCAGGTAAAGACCTCTTCATATTTTCTCTTCTCCATCTTGGTGTTTTTCTATGTCTCTGCCCTCCCCTCTTTAGAGAGGAAGGTCTCCTTGATTCCAAAAGTAACTCCACCTCACCACATGATCCTGCTCTTCCTCTTTCTTCCATAAACTTGTTCCACCATCATGCTCTGTCTCGTTTATTTAATTTCTCCCTCACTTCTGCCATCTCCCCCTCTCCTGAAGAGTTCTCACGCAGGCTTGTTTATCTTTTCAGTCAGCCTCCAACTCTTCAGAATTTTATATTGGGACCTCTAGGTTGGATCACTGATTTCACCCCGCAGTGGCTCACTAACCCCTCAGCCCTTGTTCCCTGGCTTTCTGGACTGACGACAGGCTTTTGCCCTGGTTGCACTGTCCCTCAGTGCTAGAGGCTGACTCCTCTGCCTGGCAGCACACTAGGCACCTGCCAGGTTTCCAGACCCTGCATTTCTTTTCCCAACCCTCGTCTGAAGTGCAACCCTGTGCCAATGCCCAGAACCACCCTGAGTCAGACAGAAGAGACATAAAGGTCACTCACCCCACCTTCTGAGATGCAGCATTGCCAAGGCTTGCTGCCACTCCAGCTTCAATCTCTGTTGCAAAAATCATCTTGGGTCTCATATGTGAGCCCAGTTTTGGCTCCAGCACTGGTTTCATTTTTATTCATCCTATTTATTGAGCATTTTTTTATGCTCCAGATTTTGTGGCACATACCTTCTACACACATCATCTCGTGTTACAGAGAGCTTCAGAAATTTGCCCAAGGTCAATAGCCTAGACATGGTGGGATCCAGAGTCAAACCAGGCCTTCTGACTCTAGAGGTCATACTCGACAAATAGTTATAACCTTTAACAGAAGAAGGAGTGGGGCCGTGTGTGTGGGCGTGGGGGTGGGGGGGTGGTGGTGATGATGGTGGGAAAGCTCTCTGAGATCTTGCTACTCATGCCAGATTTTCTGGTCCTGATTAGCTCCTGCCTGGCTGCCAGGAGCTGTTATTATCACTCACTCTGTGCCCCTGTCACTGGGCCTGTGGGGACTTGCCCTTCCTTCCTGCTCTCAGCCTTCTGATGTTGACAGCTGCACTGGAAAATCACATGCTAGCTGCTACCATGCTTGCCAGACACAGATTGTACGTGCTCCTCTGGACTTCCTGCCCTCTCTGTCCCAGGCCTCCCCTGCATAGGGGGCTGGCCAGGCCTTTCTCAGTCTGTTTACCCCCATGCAAGTAGCTGAGTTTTCTCTGTGCCATCATTTCTCCACGGAGTCTTGCACCTGGTTCTCCATGACAGAATTCATCCTTCATACCCTAGGTTACAATCCTTTACACTTGGCTTACTCTCTCTTTCTGGCTCTTTCCTCAACATATGTTAGATTAAGTTAATGCCACACCTGTCTTGTTAACCCCCTTCTAATATGTAATTTCCTTTTTGTCAAATTTAAATATCGGTTGTGTTGAATTGAGTCATTACAACACAGTCCTTCAGAACAAGAATGGTACAGAAAAACTCAAATTACTAAGCTTATTGGGAAAAATGAATTTCTCCTGAAAGGAGAAATCTAACAAGAGAATAAAAACAATAATAATTAGAACAATAATGGCCAATAACCAATATTTCAACATGCTTTGCGATTAATTACCAAATTCCAGACTCATTTGGGTCCTCACTCTCCTGGAAGATGTGTTCTGTGACTTTCTGAAAGTCACACAAATATGACAGCAGGACTCAGCTCCCAGGCTCTGACTTCCAGTGCCCATCTCCTTTCTAAAACCCTCTTTAAAGAAAAGATGTCTGCCTGTTCATCCCACCCCTCTGGGTCAGTGTGAAAACCTCAAGCAGAAATCCCCCAGCTTAGCATTACGTGCTCTCCAACAGCAAGCATCTTCAAACAGAAAACAAAACCGATGAAAACCAAATACAAATGGCTTCTGGCTTCTCTTCAATGGTAGAAAATCTTAGTTCTTTCTTTTTATTCCATGTGAAAAATTGATAACTCCCAAGGGGAATTGTGGACTTTCCAAGGGTTAAGCAATGAGACATGAGCTTAGGAAATGAAACTTTCAGGAATGAAATAATCTTTCCTTCCATATATGCAAGGAAACACTACATACACATTCATTTTTTTACATTTTATTTCACTAAATTTAAAGTCAGTAAGACCAAAAAGGGCAAGTTTGGTTAATTAGTTGTTTTTATCCTCCTCCTGCTATTGTCACAAAACTACATACGTGGTACATCAACACTTTATGACTCTTACCTCCAACAAGAGAACTGAGTATATATATTTTTTGAGACTGCCAGTATATTCGGGATGATGAGACAACTTTAGAAAAAAATTCCCTTGATAGAAGAGGTGTATGGGCCAAATGGACTTCCCCTCCTGGTTTAAATGTCATGTTTGTGAACATGGGATAGTGTAAATAACAAAGTATCAAAGTCAGAAATGACCCCTCTGCTGAATTAAGCAGACTGCTGGCTGACTCACCTGCTGTCCCTCCTGACTAGCTTCCCACCATAAAGCTGGTACCTTTTCCCCTTGCAGGCCTCCACTCAAATACTACTTCCTATGAGACGCCACCTAAAATTGCTCCTCTCCCATTACTTTCCATCCCCTTGCCCTCCTCCCCTTCATTTTATTAATATTATTTGTCACTGCCTGACATTATATTTTTATCTGTTTACTTATTTATTGTCTGTGCTCTCCTACTGGAAGATAAGACCTTTATGTGAATTTCTTTCAGTTACTGATGTTTTCCCAGAAACCAGCATCCTGAATTCAATTCCCTAAATAACTTTCAGGACACCACTTAAAGACAGTTATATTCTTTCTTCATATGTGGGAAAAACTGCAGGATTTGGGGATGACTTTGAAGATAAATAGGAAAAAAGATAAATCAGAGACAAAATTTGCTCATTGCTAAGGATTTGTTCACGTTAGACACTGCAGAGAGGGGTCTCCTCACTCTGCTTTTCTCTTTTCTCTGCAGTGCAAGCACAAACACACTATTTGGGTGTCAGAAAAAGTCCATTGAATCTGCATCTTACCTCAAATATCAAAGAAAGCGAAACAGAGAAACATGTTTCGGATTTGACAGACAGAGTCTAATACACTCAGCACCTCACACTCACTCTGTGGGTTCCTTTTAATAGTTCCATTTGGTTTCTAACCTTATTCTCCTCAAAGTTAAGGAGAGGAAGATTAATTTACTCACTTAATGAGAAACTCCAATGTCACACTTCTGAGAGTTCCCCTCACCATGATACCTCACAGAATCCCCCCACCTTTCTATCACTTTCTAACTTATTAGACTCAATTTCTTTGCAGTGTTTATCTCTATCTAAAACTATTTTTATTAATGTTTTACATGTTCATGATCTGATTCTTCCAGGTATAACATAAGCTTCATGAGACCAAGAGCTTTCTCTCTTGTCCACCAACACTTTTCTCAACAAGCTGGGTTTCTGACACATGGAGAAACCTCTAGAAGCTGCTGTTGAATAAATGAGACTTGAAGCTTCTGTTGAGTAGCTGAGGCATGAAGCCACATCAGCTCTTTGAAGGCGTCTTGACAAGTCCTACCTAACTTTAATGCTCTTGCTTTCCTGAATGCTTTTGCACCTCTCAGCTCTTCCCTATCACCAGAACTTGACTCTCTAGGATTCCCCTTGCACATGCCTGTGTGCACCCCTGAGCCCTTCGCTGCTTCACTGCACCAAGCTGATGCAAACAGCACAAGCATGGTTGGGATTACTTCGAAGACTCGTGTTTTGTTTTCGCAGGGACGGCTTAGGTCTTAGGCCCAGGACTAGAGAAGGAAGAGAATGTTTTTGAGAGAATGACAATAAGGTGAATTTTTAAGATACTAAGTTTTATATGCAGGTAGAAATGCTCAAAGGGCAGTTTACATATAATCTGATGTAAGAAGAGACATCTAAGCTCAAATCGTTTATTAGTGACTCATCAACATATGTTTAGTCTGACTAACGTGTTCACAGCATGAGCTCACCTGGGGAGAATGTGGAGCCTGAGAAGAGCAGTGAAGGGCAGAGCCACAGTATCCCTTCCCTGAGGGCCCAGGCAGAGGAAGAAGACTGAGAGGAAACACTGTCAGAGTTAGGAGGGCTGGAGAGGGTTTCATTGTGGATGCCAATTGTGGCTGAGAAAAAAGTTAAAATGTACGAGATGAAAGAGAATAGTCAAAGGCATCAAATGTCACAGGGGATCCGAGGAAGAAAAGGCCAGAAAAGCGTCCACTGGGTTTGGCAGTCAAGCTTGGCCACAGTATTTTCTCCTGAGTAATGAGAACAGAGGGATTGAGAATGGACTTTCTGGAAGGTGAGTAATTAAAGAAAGTGAGTTAACACCGTGTCCTTGACAACTTATCCTGGAAGATAAGGAGAAAAATAGGCCAGTACTGCACTCATTAGGAGAATCTGTCGTAAGTAAATAGATGTTTACTACTCAAAAGTAGCTTTTAAACTGAGCACCTGAAATGTGTATAATTTACTAGATGCCAATTACGCCTCAATAAAGTGGCATTTTTTTAAACTGCATTTTAGAAAGTCACAAAAGCTCAGTATCTTCTCATTTGAAAATTAAACTTCAAATCTATAACATATTAAGATATTTCCTGATATAAGAATGAGAAAAACCCAGGATAGAAAAACCACAAAAATATGTAAACTAATACTCCTGGTACAAATAAGTATAAGACCAAAAGTAACAAAAGCACTTTTTATGGTAGAAAGCAAAAAGGCATCACAGCCTGGAATATGGGACAGCACAGAGAAAGGGCTGGAACTGGGACTGTAGCTTGGTGAATCCTGTGGATGCATCCAAGAGGCCATTCATTGAACTAAATTATGACCCAATTTGAGGGAATAAAGGCCAAATTAAGACCTCCAGGAGGGACTCAAAGAGTTTCCTGAGTGTGGATGAACAGGCCTTAGTGTAATCAAAACTTCATTTAGGGTCACAATGGTAAAAAAAAATAAAAATGTGTATAGGGATACCTTTAGTAGAGAGGGGAGAATAACATCTAAATTAAATATTTATTCTTTTTCAAAGCTTCAGAAATTGTCCTACCAGTGTCCTAAAAATTAAAGTGAATAAAATGCCAAGGTTTAAACAATTTCCCAATAGTTAGTAAACCCAAACATGAGACAGGTAGATGAAACTAAATAGAAATAAATATTAACTCATTAATGCTGTTTATTCAGAATGCAACCCTCTAGAATTTTCCATGCAGTATTTTCACATGGAATAGAAAAACATGAGAAAAATAAAAGGCCGATAACTAAATACTAACATGTAGAGTGCTTTACATTTTGTCAAAGCATACATTTCCTCATTGGGTGCTTAAAATGATTCAGAGAGGGGGGCAGTGTACCAGGATCTCCCCTTACTCCCACCACCCCCTGGGTGATATTTATCTTTGTGTTTTCATACAAACAGACCCTGAGAGGTAATGTTTTCCTTTGAATTGTCTTGTTCTCCACAACATTATTCAGAGGAACAGATTTATCAGTGACTAAAAATGCAAAAGAGTAAGGAAGGAAAAGCGGAGAGGAGGCATTTCATATCTGTTGAAATGTGTATAGTCACCTTAATTTTAAAAAATCTAAACACTAAAGGTAAGTGACATGCTTACCAACTTACTAATTAGAGAACTAGACAGGAGGTTAAGTGAGGTAACCATCTCCTTCCAGATTGCAGTTCGTGACTAGAAAAGCAACTTGCAGTACCTGCCGTAGGGTTGGAGAGAGTCATTATTATGTTCTGTACCCCAGTGACCTCAGAGCACATGGGGGCAGTGCAAAAGCATGATGATTCACAAGGCCTGACAAGACATTTAGCATCAATTTGGTACCCACTGTACTAGCATCTTTATTTACTCACCACTTCCCGTTTCCCCAACCCAATCCAGTTTATTCCCCCTAAAAGGGTAGCTGGTATTTGTGGAGCCCTTACAAAGTACTAACCATTGTTCTAAGCATTTTTCACGTATTAAGTCATTTAATCACAATGATGACTCTATGAGTAGGGGCTATTCTTTGCATATTCATTTACAGATGAAGTGGCCATGACACAAATAGATTAGATAATTTACCCAGTTGGCACACAGCTGATGAGGGCAAGAGCAGAAATTCAAGCCCAAGCAGTATGGATCTGGAGCCCTTGTTCGCAACCACTGGTCTGTTTTATTTCAGGTCAGAATCGCCTCTCTTCTGGAATTTTGCAACAGCTTCCCAGGTTGGTCTCCATTAAACTTACTTCTTTTTACATTAAAAACATTACTGTTTTTAGTTATAGAAATAATGTATGTGTATATTCTCCAGGTAAACTATTATAATAGTGTGAATTAGACAAAACCCCATTCCGACACCAACTGTAATCCCAAGTTTCTTCCCAGGGTCTGCCCTGTCTCTTCTTAGATATTTTTCTTCATATGTATATGTACCTTTAAACTTTTGCAGTGTTTTTGGCACTTTTAAAGTAAATGTTATATTATTCATTTGCAAATTTTATTTCCTATTCATCTATATTTCTTTGCTAAATCAAAAAAAGGTGTGACCTTTAAAAGAAGAAAAACCCACTCCCTTTCTTGAAAAACTATCCCATTCCAAAATAGAGATGCCGTAACCCTATTTGAAGTACAGTGCTTCTCCCCACCATTCAGTATCAGTGGAATAAAACAAAGTCTCTTTACATGAAAAAGCCAGAAAAAAAAATTTAAAGACTCAAGAAGTTGAGAAGTATATACAAAATCTGTGTGGAAAAAGTCCAGTCATTGTTAATATACCGAGAATGGTGTGTGTGACATTGATGTAACCTGGCAGCCAAGGACAGTGGACTAGAATGCACATGTGTGAACAATGATGACTTCACTGTACTAGTCGGTGGGGACAGTAGACTCCATTCAGTGAGCAGGTGTGCTGTGTGGTCATTGCGTTCAAAATGACTGAGCAAGCAGAACAACGAATCTGCATCAAATTTTGAGTTAAGTTTGAACATTCCTCCACAGAAACTTTTCAGATGATTCAGAGGCTGCAGCTATGGGCAACTGGTGACTGGCAGCTTCATCACAACAATGTGCCCACTCATGCATCACACCTTGTGCAGAGTTTTTTGGTGAAACATCAAATCACCCAGGTGACTCAGTCCCTCTGTAGCCCAGATTTGGCAACCTGTGATTTCTCGCTTTTCCCAAAACTAAAATTACCTTTAAAGGGGAAGAGATTTCAGACTGTCCATGAGTTTCAGAAAAATATGACAGGGCAGGTGATGGAAATTGGGAGAACTGTGTGAGGTCCCAAGATGCCTACTTTGAAGGGGACTGAGGCATCATTGTCCTATGTACACTGTCTCTTGTATCTTGTATCTTCTTCAATAAATGTCTTTATTTTTCATATTCCATGGAGGGATACCTTCTGGACAGACTTCATATATACACAGAAAATTGAGGGGAATGGTTAATAGCAGCTAATCTATAAGTGAAACAATCCATAGATGAGGGCATCCTCACCTGGAGATTTGCTATGCAACGAGACCAGTTCTAGTTCTTGATAAAGTTTAGATAACAAGAATATTTAGTTTATATTTGCTTCTCATCCCTATAGCAACCTGGAGTATTGGAATAACACTGTAGTTCTGCTTACTGAACTAATCCTTTCATGGACCCGAATGTGTTTGCTTCTTGTTCACTATTTCCTAAGTACAAGCTCATAAAGATGGAAATGCGTCTTACACCCTGCTAGTGCCATTACCTAGCTCAATACCTGGCACGTAGTTGGAGCTCAACAAATATTTGTTGAGTGAGTGAATGAAGCCAAAGATATCTGACTGATGCTGATTATCAAGGTTCCATGAATCTATATCTTGGCTTTTTGAAGCCCTAAAATCAGGCTGATTTGATCATCTGTGGCCACTGTACATTAACCTGAATAATTATAGATCTACCTGTGGGAGAGCAGAAGAAACACAAGCTTTAGTTAACAATTTTCTCTACCATGTGCTTGTGTATGACCTTGAGCAATTTTCTTAACCTCTCTCTTCAGTTTCCTTATTTGTAATGATAAAAAGATAATAAAATCTTTAGGATTTAGTGAGAACTAAATGGGGAAAAAAGGTATTAAAACCTCTAATAACATGTGAGACCTTGAGTAAGTGTTCAGTAAATGTCATTCCTGCCCCTGTTTCTCCTTCCACCCACTCACTGCCTGCCCCCTTACTAATAATAAGACTTTGAGTTTATTTATCCTGATAAGCATTTCTCTTTTCTCATTTCCATTTGTGGCAATATGGGCAACAACTTCTTTCTTTTCCAATGCTGACCTATTGTTTTTTTGGAATCAGTCCCAAGGCTCTGGGCTCCAGAGATTACCGTTGGACTGAGAAGCATTATGGATCAAATCCAAGTGCTGCAGCGCATAATGGCTCAGCCATTTAAAAAAAAAAAAAAAACCCTACACTGTTGTAGTAATTTTATGGAGTGTAATATATATTCCGAAGTTTATGGCAGGGTTACCAAATGTGGTATTCTAAAAATCTAAAAATTCACCCCCAAATTATTCATCTCCTTATAGAAATAAATTGCTATGTTGTGTATTAAAACAGATACTTTGCCCTTGAGCCTGAAGTTTTCTCCAAATGTCCCACAATTAACATTTCAAACCAGTGAGTGTTATTCAAACAGGGAAATGGAGAATCTTAAGCTTACTTTCACCAGATTTAGACTTTCATCTGTGATACTCTGCATTCAACCCCCACAATTTCTGCTTCTTCAAATTCTTTTAGATCTACCTAAAAGCCCTTATTTACAGAGTCTTCAAGTCTCAGAAACACTTGCATTTATTCTGTATGCACACACCCTAACAAGTCATCCTAAGGCTTTAAAAAGAATTTAAGGAGACTCAGCTAACTACAACCCTTTCCCTATTATCAGTCTCGCTCTTCTCCAGCATTTAAGACTCTCTTCCCATGAATCATTGGGGAAGATCTATTGGGTTGCTACCTGAATGATCTACTAGCAATTAGACGTGTGTTTAAAGCATTGATATCCATTACTTCTCCTTCATTGTGCATTACAGCCTTGAATAATGCCCGGCTTGATGAAAGCGGTGTTTCTACTCTCCTGGTTAGGTTGCAACCACAGCTTTTGAGTGGAGATCGGTCTGGGCAGCTTATAAATCTTGTTTAAAAAAATAAATCAAATTCTTGCTTCGAGGCCTGGGGAGTGTCAAGAATAGTTGTGCCCTTGGCCTGAAGATTACATCTTTTCCTCAAAGATTTAACAACAGCCACCAGGTTAGAATTATAGTCAATAGGATTAGCTAAACATACTACACCCCAAAGACAAGTAGCAGCTTGAGTCCTGGGCCACAGCACACCTCCTCAGAAGAGCTGACTGCACAGAAAGTTCTAACCCCAGGAGTTCACACACCACTCACCCATCATCACAGAAGAACTCTGAAGTGGAAATTAACAGCTAGATGGGCCTGAATAGGCCGAGAAAAAACTATGTTTTCTCAATTCTGTACTCAGGATCCTATTTTTGGTCTTCATATGTAAACTGCAGCCAAGAGATGCATCCAGGTGGTCTGCAGTTTGCTGGGGGGCTTTGCTGTGTTTAGTAATCAGCAAACGAATTTCAGGGAGAGAACAGAGGAGAACAGATCTGAGGCCTCTCTTTAATGGCACATTATAATTGAGCTAGTTAGAGGAAGCTAGTTGCACAATCCAATCCATGGGGAGGTGGAATGGATGAAAAACTGGGAAATAAATAGAAACCATATGGCTAGCTAAGCATCAGTCCTGCAGGCCAAGTATTTGCTGGGAGGAGGAACTGGAGGACCCAATCAGGAGCAGTATTTCAGGACCTAGATCTTTCCATTTCCCCATCATTTTTCATGCATGGTGTCTTTCCAAGGCTTGGTGTTTGCACTGAAAAAATGCCTGATAATCTTAAAAGTACAGTGTGTTTTATCATATCTTTTAGTTCCTTAAAGCAGTTTGTTCAAGTAACTTAATTCTTTAAAGATGGAAAACAGATAAGGAGAAATACAGGTTATAAAATTCATCCTCCAAATATTTCATTGGCTGACTGGTTAACTATGATATGCCATTAGTAATCAGGCAAAGATAAAATCAATAACTGAAATGGACACATTTCAAACTGACGAAAATCCCGGACCAGTTAAAATTGTAAATTAAAGTTTAGATCTCTTCTTCTCTCTCTCATTTAAAAAGCAATTTTGCCCCAAGGCAAACCCAAGTTAAACCACTAAACCACTTAAATTGCAGCGGTGAAATCAAAGCTTTGCTCTGGATTTTGGGAGCTGGGGTCCACTATACTACATAGCTTGTGAAATCATCTACTGTTTCAAGGAAATCCTGCTACTCCGTTAGAAAACTTTGTTCCTTCCTTGGCCATACAATGAGTTTAAAAGTCTATTATTTTCTTGCAGCCTTTCGTTCTCCTGGAGGGAGGGGCGGGGCACAGGTTGGGAAATTTGTGAGTGGAGCATTTTATCACATCTCCATTGAAATCATTCATTAAGTAAAACAGACATTCCTTGGATGCCACAAAATTATATCAGATTCCTTAGTTTTGATGTGGAGTTCACTCCCATTTTAAATGGTGTGTTTTTAGGTTTGCCATCTGGTAATGCTGAAACCAAAAAAGCTCAGAAAAAAAGCAAAAAATGCACAAAGAACCTGATAGTTTGAACATATCAGCAATTTTTAAGAACAAAAACTAAGATAAGCATATAACAAACAAAAATCTCCTTCCTATATAAAAGTTAGCATAAAACACTTTGGGTGAGTTAGAATTATCTGCTTATACTATCAATCACAGAAATGTGTCTATAAACATCTTTGTTAGTAATACTTCAGTTGCCAGTTTTCTAATAACCAAGGTCCAAGTTAGCCACTACCACAACTGGTCGAAATTGCCCTACTAGAAATTATGCAAGCTTCTTTACCTAAGAACAGCCACCAAAAAAGGCTACAAAAAAAATCTCTGACCAGAAGAATTGGGTCACAAGATGAGAGAGACACCATTCTCTTGAACATCATTAATTCTTGATTTTTAAGGAAACATGGGTCCCATTAGGCCTAAGAGAGTTTCTTAAATGTGACCTACATTCAAGTATAATTATCTTTTTTTCCCAATTGGCAAACATATACTGCATAACCTTGTTATAAAATCTCATAATTAATACAGTTTTTAATGTTACAAGCCAAATTATCTGACCTAAAATGTAGTAAGATATAGAATAGTTGAAGACAATTAAAATAGTCTGACTCTACCTTAGCCCTGCCCCCAGTGTTTTGAAACAACTGCTTTTCCTTTATGCAACATGACATATTTTATCAGTGGAAGTTACCCTAAATTCACTGGGAAAAGAAGTAAGAAATGCTATACCCTCACCAAGTATTCAGGAACAGCTTTAACTATTATTTTAAAAGTACTACCAAGACTAAAACTAAAGAGTTACAAATGAAGCTTTGTGAAAAAAGGAATTTATTCTGTCAATATTAACTTACTATTTGTGCTGTTGTATTTATTGGAACTTTGTAGAGTAGTACTGAAGAGACATGCTGTGGCTTAGAAGTAAAAGCATTGAAAGACTTGTACCTAAGCTGGCCAATACTCGTAAGGTGTATGATCTTAGACTCAACTCAAATGTCTTGGAAACTCCATTTCTCATCTCTAGGATGGGACAATGGCAATGCCCAAAACACAGCATTGTATTAAAGACTAGATATGATCATTTGAAGTAAATTATACCTCAAAAGGATTAAACAAATGTTTGACTTATTATACCTTCAAATATTAAGAAAATGGCCAGAGAAGTGACACATGCTAAAAGATATCTTAAACACGCTCACTGAAAATACATTTTTATAATTTATGTGGGCTATAAATAAACACTGAATATTTACCTAGAAATTTCAGGTTACAAAGATATGCATTCAAAAATAACATGGACTGCCCTGGCCGGATGGCTCAGTTGGTTGGATTGTCATCCCATACACCAAAATGTTGTGAGTTCAGTCCCCAGTCAGGGCACATACATGAGTTGTGGGTTCAGTCCCCTGTTGGGGTACATACAAGAGGCAACTGATCAATGTTTCTCTCTCAGATCAATCTCTCTCTCTCTCAAATCAATAAACATATCCTCAGGTAAGGATTAAAAAATTAACATGAACTTCCATCATAGCCACAGGAATCAAACAACAGGAACAAATAAAAAGCATCCAAATTGGAAAAAAGGCAGTAAAATACTGTCATTATTTGCAGATGACATGATACTGTATATAGAGAACCCTAAAGATTCCACTAAAAATCTACTAGAACTGATAAATGAATTCAGTAAAGTAACAGGATACAAAATAAATATTCAGAAATCAGTTGCATTTTTATAGTAATACACCAATAATGAACTATTTGAAAAAGAAACTAAAAAAAAAATGCCAATTACAATTGCACCAATAAAAATAAAATACTTAGGAATAATTTTAACCAAGGAAGTAAAAAACCTATACTTACAAAATTATAAGACACTGAAGAAAGAAATCGAAGAAGATAAAAATAAATGGAAGCATATATCTATTTATTTCTCATGCTCATGGATAGGAAGAAGTAACATTAAAATGTCTGTACTACCCAAAGTAATCTATAGATTCAATGCAATTCCTATCAAACTACCAATGATGTATTTCAGAGAACTAGGACAAATGACTCAAAAATTTATATGGAACTACCAAAAAAAAAAAGCCACACAATCTTGAGAAAAAAGAACAAAGTTGGGGCCATTATGCTACCTGATATCAAACTATACTATAAGGCCATAATAATCAAAACAGCAAGGCACTGTCATAAAAACAGACATACAGAACAATGGAACAGGAAAGAAAGCCCAGAAAAAACCCTAAGTCTTTATAGTCAATTAATGTTTGACAAAAGAGGCAAAAACATACAATGGGATAAACACAATCTATTTAATAAATGGTGTTAGAAAAATTGAACAGACCTATGTAAAAAATGAAATTAAACCACCTTGTTACACCATATACAATAAAAAAAACTCAAAATGGATTAAACCCTTAAGTATTAGACTAGAAACTGTAAAACTTTTAGAAGAAAACATAGGCAGTAATTTCTCTGACATTTCTCTTAGTAATATTTTTTCTGCTATATCTCCTTGAGCAAGGGAAACAAAAGAAAAATAAATAAATGGTACTAAATCAAACTAAAAGGTTTTACACAACAAATGAAACCATCAACAAAATGAAAAGACAACCAACTGAAGGGGAGAATATATTCATCAAATATACATCTGATGAAAATATGTTAATATTCAAAATCTATAGAGAACTCATACAACTCAACACCAAAAAAAAAAAAAAAAAAAAAATCCAAAATATCCAATTAAAATATAGGCAAAGGACTTGAACAGATACTTTTCCAAAGAGGATATACAGCTGGCCTATAGACATGAAAAGATGCACAATATCACTAATCATCAGAGAAATGCAAATTAAAACCACAATGAGGTATCACCTCAAACCTGTCAGAATGGCTGTCATCAATAAACCAACAAATAATAAGTGCTGGAGAGGGTGTGGAGAAAAGAAACCCTCATTCACTGTGGGTGGGAATGCAGGTTGATTCAGGCATTATGGAAAACAGCATGGAGTTTCCTCAAAAATTAAAAATGAAACTGCCTTATGACCCAGTGATTCTACCCCTGGGTATATATCCAAAGAAACTCAAAACACTAATCTGAAAGAATATGTGCACCCTATGTTCAGTGCAGCATTATTTACAATAGCCAAGGTATAGAAGTAACCCGTGTGCCCACCAGTAGACAAGTGGATGAACATGGTGGTGCATATATACAATGCAGTATTACTTGCCCATAGAAAGAATGAAATCTTACCATTTGCAACAACATGGATAGATCTAGACTAGAGGGTATAATGCTAATTGAAATAAGTCAGTCAGAAAAAGGCAAATACCATATGATTTCACTTATATGTGGAATCTAAAGAACAAAATAAATTAACAAACAAAACTGAAACAGACTCATAGACACAGAGAACAGACTGTTAGTTGCCACAGGGGAAAGGTATTGGGGAGCAGGGCAAAAAAGGTGATGACATTAAGAAGTACAAATTGGAAGTTAGAAAATAGCCATGGGGATGTAAACTACAGCATAGGGAATATAGTCAATAATATTGTAATAACTATGTATGATGCCAGGTGGGTACTGGAAATATTAAGGGACACACTTTGTAAAGTATGTGATTGTTTAATCACTATGCCATACACCTGAAACTGATGCAAAATAATATTGAATGTACATTGTATTGAAAGAATTACATACCTGTTGTTCAGAGGCAGTACATACATACATACATACAAACAAAACTGGAAAAAATTAACATGGACTTCCAGATAAAGACTGCAGATTGTACACACGTATTTATATTCTCTTCCATTCAGAAATTATTAAAATGTCAGTAAAAGAATGAAAATAGGTATAAACTCATATGATAAAATAAGAATGAGAAGTAGTCATTAGCCGATAAGAAACTTCAACAAATCTCTGGAAGATGAAAAGTGGATGGAGACGTGCTAACTGATGAGAGGTGTTCAAGGAGAAGGGAGTAAAATAAAGGGGAGGTAGGCGGTGGAGTAACAGAGTTGGAGGCAAACTGCCCAGACAAACCATTGAAACGCTAATAATTCTACAAACAGAGACAAAAGGGGGGCAGTGACATACAAAACTGAAAAACAGGATAAATCAATAAAAATTCTGCATGTGAGGCAGCTGGCTCGCCACTGTGTAAATCTCGACCCCAGTCATGGCGTTTGCCTCACTCCAAAAGGTGACAGAACACTGAAGTTTCCCCTCCATTTAAAAAAGTCCCTAATGCAGGAGGCTCTGATAGAGATAAACAGGGAATACTGATTCCAAAATAAAAAGAGATAATATAAAGAACATGAGTTTTTTACAGGGATTCTAACATCTTTAGAACCATTCAAGAATACTTTGCACCCATTAGACAAGAAGATACTATTAAAAACAAAAAAAACATACTAAGAAAGAAACTTAGCTTAAAAAAATCTGATTAACAAAACAAAAAGAAATTTTAGAATATAAAATGAAGAAAATCTCCCAGAAAATCAAATAAAAATAGACAAAAGAATCAATCCAGAAGGACTATGAGATAATTAATAGGAATTATGAAAAATAAGTAACAAAAAAGCAGGAGAGGAAATTATTCATTTGAATGATATAAGAGAATTTTGAATAACTGAAAGACTTAAAATTTCAGATCGGAACAGTCCAACAGTGGCTATAAAAAGGCCTCCATCTAGGATCATTGCTGAATGGAAAAAAAATAAAATAAAAAACAGAAGGAAAATATAGGGCATCAAAGAATAAGAATCAAGCTAGCATAAAGTTCACATCAGCAATACTGAATGCTCAAGGAAAAGGAACAATTCCTTTAAAACGCTAAGGAAAAGTAAATTTTAACTATATTTCCTACACCTAATAAAATAATTATTCAAGTATGAACATAGATCACACTTGCATGTGCTGATTTTCATACATTCAAGGTATCAGAAAAGTCCCATCTCACATATAATTTGTTAGGAATTTTGTTGAGTTTCCACTGCAGCAAAAAGAAGTAAACAAAGACAGCAAAAAGACTTGAGTTGCAGAAATGAGGAAACAAAGCAAAGAAGATACCACCAATGTGATCGCTGTGTAGGAGGCTTGCAGAACAAGTACAGATGAGAGTAGCCAGATGAAGAGCTTCAGAAGAAATAATTTTCTAAAAATAATTTTAACAAAATTTCTGATTGGACAAAAAAAATGAGAACAAAAGCAAGGCAAGTAGTATAAGTAAAAAAGGCAACTAGAAACTCCAGAGAAAGTAGAAATTGTACAAGAAGTATAATAATATACCCTGTGATGCTGCAATAAACAATATTGAGCCCCAATATAAACACCATTTATTGGTTTACAGTTTTAGAATCAACCTATAGGCAAGGATGGGGAAATTATGATTAGAAAACAGAAGACAAATGCTAATACTCTTAACATTGTAGAGGTACAGATCACAAAATTTGAGGAGAAAAGGGAGGAAAGAGCTAAAAAGGTAAGGGCTCAAATTAAATTGTCAGTTATTAAAGGGAAAAGTATTTGACCTAACGTTACAAAAGGAATAAGTATTTTATCTAAAGTTGCACAGGTCACTAATGAAGATCTTAAGTAGAGCTAGGATAGGACTGACAAGAGGTATTGAGTAACTTAATTGAGTTACATTTTCATCTATCAGCCTAAGAAGGCAATAATAATATCTAGTGCTTATAACCCAAGAATTGACAGTATAAGGATATTGTTTAAAAGTCCAGAGTTAAGTAACAATGCAAGCTATAAAAATTACAATTTATATCTGGGAAGAGACAGAAGGTCAGCAGTGGGGCAGGGAACTACCGCTTTCGAGCATAACTACCTCTATCTTTTTGTTATCATGTGCAATTTTCATTTTGATAAAATTTTTTCAGTTATTAATATAAAAGTCCAAGTAAATAAATTTTACTAAGAAATGTGCAATCCACTACTCTACAGAAATTGATTAAATTTGTGTAAAAATTAAGTAGCAAAGTATTCTATAATATACTTAATTATATTTAATGCTGAACATGATTTCAGAACAGGGAAATGTTCACCTTATTTTGGTAAAAAAATCACTAACTAACTCTCGAATGTTCCCAACCCAACAAGACGTAAAATATCTTCAAATACCCCCTCCATTTGGAGACATCTGTGCTCCCTGATTTACAATGCACAGACTGCCTGATTATTTTATTATGTTATTTGCTACTGCAAAATAATTCATGATCATTCTCCAGCAAGCTGAGAACATGTGAGGCTAATATCCTGATTCAGAACACTAAACCTAAGTGAATATAAGTACTTGGTAAATTTAGAAGCAGATTTCACCCTGCTACCACCACCCCTCTTTATCTACCTTCAAGTACATTATCACCAGGAACCACAGGTGCATTCTCCATGGCATGTCCTTTGTGGGCAGCCGAGAACAAAGGGAATTTCCTGCAAAATGATGCTGAAACATGATCATTGATGTATATTATCTTGCCAGCACCTTGCCTATTGAGTAACCTCCCTGGCTATTATTCAGATATTGTACTCTTTGGATGGGTAAGACAAAGATGAGGCATCCACTTAAGTGCTCAAACAGTACCCTCTGCTGGTCAAGTTTGGGCTGAAGATTTGATTTGTAGCAGGGCTTAATCATACTGACAATATGTGGGAAGGAGAGAAGAAAAGGAAGTGAGGTGGAAACTATAGACCAGGATGAAAAGGCAAACACAAATAAAAATCAACTAGTTTTAGTTCCATACAAGAAAACTGACATTTTAGGCATGGTATCACATATATCTGTAATCACATCTGTATTTTATTAAATCCCAATAGAATACTTTGTTATTGCAAAAAATATCTATTGATGAAAGATGTGCATATTGCATTCAAATTCTCTGCTTTGCAAAATAATTCATCAGAAGTTTCCCAAGAGAGTTTTTCTAGAGCTCTGAACATGTGACATGATTCACACACAGTTTGGAGGAATATATT
This sequence comes from Glossophaga mutica, assembly GCA_039655065.1. NCBI lineage: Eukaryota > Metazoa > Chordata > Mammalia > Chiroptera > Phyllostomidae > Glossophaga > Glossophaga mutica. Next base: position 87,201,747 of record CM077304.1, read on the forward strand.
AACTGTGTAAAAAAAGTGGTTACTTGCATCACAGCCCAGAGCTCTCACACTATATTGGAGATGTCTGCATGACTTGACATATAAATATTTAGGAAAAGTTCAAAATTAATTTGTGCTATCTTCCTAATATATAAGGCACAGTGGATAGGAGATTAATTAATCTATCTGATCAAGAAAGGAATAAGCATTTCTCCATTGCAGGGGCTATCTCATGATCTATTTTGCTTAATAAAGCAGAAATGCTTAATAAATTGAGTAGCAATTAAAAAAAAGGTACAGTCCTACATTTAGAAGCATAGGACCAGCATTTTTTTTATATCTTTGACTAAAAATCAATTGTATATTCAGCCCTCCATGCCTCATGATGGTGGGGATTAACAATGTGTAAAAAACAATCCATTCTCACAAGGCATTCCAGATGCAAAAAAAATCAACATATTTTAGGCTGTTGAATAGTGGTACACCCCACAGGCCTTTATTCCGTTTCCTTCTAATCCGGCATGGGAAGAATTTAAACGCCCACAGGCCTGAAGAAATACAGTACACTAGCAGCACATGTTGAGTATGAGGAGAAGCATGTGGTTCTCTCAGTCTACCTTTCCTTTGTGATCTAGACAGGGGTACAGAGAAATAATTCTCCAGTATAAGAAACACAAAAGTGCAACCATCATACCTAGGTCCTGAAGATGCACTTCTGTGTTGGGGGGGCAATAAGGAGCAGAGAGACTGTCGCACTCGAGGATGTGTTCCCCACCCAGATGGGTCAGATACTCTGCACTTGTCATTGTTGTCATGAAGCCCTGAGGGCTAAGGGTTGTTAGATCTCATGCTTTTTTGAGAGAAGCTTAAAGTTGGGATATTTATGCAACATTTCCTCTTGGAGGCTCAAATTTTTCCAGAAGAGCCTGTGAGCCAAAACAAACATCTACAGACTAAATTTACCCACAGGCTAGCAATGTCTAACAACCACAGGGTAGAAGTTCTGGCTTCAGGGCCTTTGCATATGCCCCTCATTCTGCCAGTTATTTTCCTCTCCCGTTTCCCCTCCCTTCTCCCTAGTTAACTACACTCATCCCTCTGGTATTTACTCAATTGCTATTGTTCCAGGAAGTCTTCCCTGATCTGATAGATTTAATTAGGATCCCTTGTGACCTGCTCCCCCATCTTTCTGTGCCTTTCCATTACAACACATAGTACAATTTGTAATGATATGTTTGGGGGTGGTTTATTTGATTATTTTTCTCCTCCACCATGTTGGCAGAGGTCATGTATCTTTTGTTTAGGAACGTGTTGCCCATCATAAAGGAGGCACTACTCAATAACATTAAATACGTGAGTAGTGCCCTTCCAGTGGCTCTGGTATTATAGCCGGAACTGCTCATCTATAGTTAGCATCGCCGAACCCTTAGACTTGGGCTTTGTGCACAGGAAGTCGTGGTTTGAACACCAGAGAGCCCACCTGCAGTCAGTATTGCTGAAACTCCTAGAGTTTGTTTCCTCATTTAAAGAGTGGATCTCATAGGTTTGTGTAGGCAACTAAAGATGATGTGTTCATTGTATAGTATACACACAGCAGTCACTCAAAAATGTGCATTATTATCATTGCCACTGATGCTAATAGTAGACTCACAGTAACAGTAACTTGCCCACATCCCCGCTGGACACAATGGTAAGTATTTGGCAAATCTGAGCGTTATGACAGACCAGCTGAGGTCTTTGACCACAGAACAGCATTCTCCCAACAAACAACAGCATTTTCCCACCAACCAAACTAATTAGCATTCAGAGAAAACAGTCCTGGAAGAAGTCTTATGATCAAGTGTCTTAATTGTAGAACATTTTTTAAGTCAGAAAGATTTATTCACCACTAATCTTCCTGATTGTGCAAGTGATCTTAACCAACACATTAAGAATGCTCAATATAAATTTCAGGCACACCTGGTAGGAGTGAGTTGTGAATTTTAAATGGATCAATGGACATGTTACCCCTGGGCTAAGACATGTGATTTCTTGATTTGCAGTTATCTGGGAAGGAAGCACCATAGTGTGTGTAATGGAAAGCAAATGAGATGGGAGCCAGACTCACCTGCACTCCATGGTTTTGTCACTAACCAGCTCTGTGATCTTGGCCAAGTCATAACACCTGCTTAGAAGGTTGTTTTGAAGATTAAAGGTAATAGGTGGGAAAGAGCCTGGCATGAAAGAGATGCTCAAGGCATGACAGTTATGTAATAAAAGGAAATTAAAGCATGAACTCATTCCTCACACCCACCTCTCTAAAATAAAATTCTATTCAATTATACAAGATAGCACAAATTACAGCAAGCTGGCTGGTATACTATAAAACACAAATTTCAAACTTTTTTTAATGCAATCAAAAGTTTATTTAGACAGTCACAGAGGTAGAAGTGAGCCATGGAGGAAGTGTGCCAGCTGGGCTGTGTGGGCTCAGGAAGCACGTTACAGAGGCCAAAGCAGGGCCTTTGGAGCTAAGGAGAAAGGAAAGCAGAAAGCACTCATCTGGGGGAAGGTATGCCCCAGAGAGACAAAGAGAGAGCGGGGATGGGGGTGTGGGGGGAGAAAGCCTGGTATTTCAAACATTTAATGGAAGAAATAAGACTATTTAGGGGAAGTTTAAGATTGTGGATAAATTGGGCCAGAAATTCGATTGCTATGGACAGCTCTTTGTCTTCTATTTTCACAGAAAAGCGGGGAAAAGTGTGAGTCATGGAGAGTGTTACCAGGGAAGGCTGGCAGGAAACCAGCATGCCATAGTCACTGTCCCACCGCAATTCCTGCTTTCAGAATTTGTCTTCTGTGACCAAGCTGGTGTGGGTGCAACCTGTGACTCATTTTGTACCACTTGGTAACAAAAGATCCAATAGTTACACCCTTCACCTTTTTTTTTTTTTAATGTTTTACGCTAGCCTCCCTGGCTCTTAGCCTCCACCACAAACTGAGCCAAATTCGAGTTATTAATAGTTTCCTATTCAGCGCTCCCACGGTTCTTGGTTCTACAACATGGCAGCACTCCCCGAGTCTGAGCGGGTACCATTTGTCATCCTGAGTAAAAACACAGGACCTTTGTCTGGCTTATCATTATTTTCCCAGTGCCTGGTACATAGTAGGTCCTCTTATCTCCCCACAGAAGAAATGAAATGTGGCTGATTTAAGCAAGAAAGGAATGCATTCAAAGGATGTTGGGTAGCTCCCAGAAGCAGCCTGAACATCTAGTCTCTACCTCCCTGTGGCTGGAAACAAGGACCCAAATAACACCCAGCTTTCTTCTGGCAAAATGACACATCTTCCCTCTCCCTCTACTCTTGGGTAACTACTTTCCAATTAAAAATCCAAGACAGCTGTCCAGGCCTGCCTAAAGGAGGTAGGAAAGTGCATATCTGGCATTTTCAGTTTCTCACATAAGAGGTGGCCTCCTGCCCAGCAAGACTTAAAAGGTAAAGAATTCCTACATAGGATGAGGTTCAAATGCCGGGCAGCCAAAATTAAAATATAGCAAATCATTCCTGCACTTACTCCTTAGCACTGACTGGAGTCCAAATTGTCTGATGTGTTTTGGTTTTTTTCAATACTCCCTACGGCTCCAGAAAATTACAGGGCTCACTACCTGTTTGTTGGAATAAATAAATGAACAATGAATGTAATGCCACACAATCTTTTTTGTCCTGGGGTCCCATGACATCCACCTCGATTCCTCCTTTGTCCTGAACTTTTAAGGTGACCCAGACTTACTGTGTCCCAAAGAGCAGCAGGCTGTGGGCACAGCATCCAGGCTTGCTCCTGCTCCTGCAGCCTGATTGGCAACAGCCCAGGGCTGCCTGGCTGGTCCCCTCTTTGGCTTGTTTTCTCTTCTTCATCATTCCCTTGCCCTTTGGACTTGATGACTGCATTTGGCTCACTTACTTTTTGACCCTGGGAATTTCGCTGTGTTTCTCAACAGGAGCACTGTTAGCGTTTGTTACAGAACAATTCTTATGTCGCAGGGCTTTTTAACATTCCTGGCCATGCTCATTAAATGTGAAGGCTGTCCTACAGTCTTGGAGACAATGAGAAAGTAGATACACCTTTCCAAACTGCCCGAAGTCTGTGATGAGGACTGGGGGAATAACACGATCCCCCACGGCAGCTCTATAAAGACTCTGCTCAGATTCACCGCCTGGCTCTTCCCTGTTGGATTACAGCCTTGAGGGAGGCACCCTGGGATTGGAACCCATCTTGCTGCCTACCTGGACATTAGAACTCCACATTCCATTAGAGGAAGAAAGTTTGTTGATCAAAATTAGCATTGGGTGGAATTATCATACAGTAATTTAATAGAGTTGGATAGAGCTGGACTTTGTATTCCTACTCTTCTGTGGGATTCAGGCAAACAAATTCAATCACTATGCACTCAAATTTCTCACTTTTAAAATGGGAGGTTTTTTAGCCAGGCTCCCTAGAAGCAGAGCTAGACTTGGAGATTTTTATTCAAGTGATTTATTGGGAGAGTATTCTCAAAAGAAGGGCAGTGGAGGAGGCAGGCTGGGACAGAGAAAGTCAAGCAAGAAAGCAATGAAGCATGAATGATGTCAGAGTTGGTCCCACCCTGAGACAAGGGAACTGGCATTTTGGACCCCAGGTCAGTCAGGCATTGGCTGAGCTCTAGGTGGAAAGGAGGCTCCCTCTGGTCAAGAGAAGTTGTCTGTCCCCTCACTCCTATCCCCTAGGATTTAAGTTGTTGTCACCATTTCTCACAGGAGCTAGGAGATGGGTGAGCAGTAAAGGGGATCAGGGCTGGATGCCAACAGCATCCATTACAGGAAACGATACCACCTACCTTAAAATAATCTGGGTAGTGCCATGTTTGACACATAGTAGTACTCAGCAGATGGATCCAGTGAATGGCATCAACTGACAGCCTGCCATCAATGCTCTCCAACAGGCTGGTGGGGGGCACTGTTGCCAAGGTAACCCCTCTGAAGGAGGAGTGTCATGGAGCTCTCCTTTCCTCTCAGGAGCTGGCATCTTCCATGGATGAACCCGGACTCCAAAGGGCTCCCTTAGTGTCTGTGCCTGGGAGAATGTCTATTATTTACCACTTCATGATACACAGAATGCCCAAGTTTTAGAATACCAAAAATACATGAGGAATTTTCCAAGGAAGATGGCTGTCTAAGCCTTAGAACTTTCCAGAGATACAGGGTTGGTGGATTTGCATAAAGAGGGATACACTTACTTCTGTTGAGAGTGGGAAGAGAGGAAAGAAGGAAGGGGTGGGGAGAGAAAAAATACAGGACACTTTTGTGGGACATTGAAAAAAAAGTGTCATGAATTTGAAGACACTGTGGCAAAAAGAGAAGAAATTAGAACCAATTGTCAGGACACAGGGATTGACTAAATCTTCCAGATTAAAGGCCATGTATCCTAAAAGGAGCAAATAAATCTTTCCGTAAAGTCACACACTCTGAGTAACGAGAGGAGAGACAGATAAGCAGAACAGAAGGTAACATGCAAAATCGCTCACCACTTTCAAAGTTTTGAAGAGCTTTCTTGGAAATGAAACATTTTATTTCTTGGATGTAGATACAAAGAAAAACAGAGAGAGAACAGACTATTTACCCCTTGCCGTTAAAGGGCATGTTATTCTGCCCTTTTGGTTTATTAAAATCCTTGTGGGCTCCTCGAGTGGTGCTAAAATTCTTCTCCAACTCCGGCCTTAGACACATCTCCTATTGTCATGCACCTTTCTCACCAGGGCAGATGAGCCCATACTGGTGGTACTGACTAGGCACATGCCTCTCTTTCCTCACTGTGGGAGACTGTTCTGCATGGCGTGGGCCCAACTCCCACTAGGAGATGCACAGGACTCACTCCCATGGATGGGTTCCCCCATGGGGAATCAGGCCTGGAATGTGCCTAGGCTGCTTTGAGTCTTGCTTTTGCTAAAAACTCCCTCACCCTGAATTGAGACAGCAAGTGCTTACTGTAACTTCCTAAAATCCATGCTAAACCTTCCTAGGATGAGTGTAACTAGTTCAACCACTTTTCCCTTTTTCATGTGCAAATATCCTTCTTCTGTGATGTGATTAGTGGCATTGGCTCCTTTGTTATCTGTAAAAGGTAACCACATAAAGCAAACCTGTGCATAGTAAATGAGGACCATAATGTAATGTGGGGAGAAACCCAATAAAGGCTGGTCATGGTGGAGGCCGTGGCTTTGGCTTCCCTTGAGAGAAAAACCATGCTGTCCCTTCTCCTCCACCAGACTCGGTAGTCCATGTGTATGTCTCATTTCATCCATAATGACGCGGATGCTGCCAGGCTGGTGTCCGCATCGCCTCACCAATCAGTGCTGTACAAGTTCTCTTCAATATTTTAATGTTTTTATATTAAAACAGTTAAATTTTTACATATTGCAACAATAATGTGTGTTCATGGAAGAAAAATTAGAAAACCTAGGTAAGGAAAAAGAGGAAACACAAATACCTACTACTCAGAAATAATGGTTGTTAGCATTTTGTTGAATATGCTTACAGATATTCTTTATGCATGTGTGTACACGCACACATGTGTGCGTGTACACACATCTTTACCATCATCCTGAGCACTATTTTGTAGCCTTCTCTATTCACTAAAATATATATATAATTGGCATCTTCCTTATCAATAATATAACATAGAATGGTATCATTTTTAATCACAACATAGAAATCCATTATATGATTTTACCATAACTTTTTTAATCAGTATATTGGACACATAGGCTATTTCTAATTGCTTTACTATTGTAAACAATGCTGTGATGAACGTTCTTAGCTAAAATTTGAAGAACATCAATAATTAGTTACTTAGGATAGATTCATAGAAATGGTATTATTGGCTCAAAGATTTTTCACCTTTGCAATCATATGCACATTGCCAAATGACCTCCCAGAAATGATGCAACCATTTATCAATACATGCTCACAGCTTCTACATTTTTTATAAACACTTGTGATGGTAGCCTTTGACAATTTGGTAGCAAAAATGATAAGAAATGTTCATTTAAAATATTTTCAGGGAAATGCTCACTGTTTAAATGATACAACACATATATTTCTCCCTAATTTCTGTCTGTCTCTATTTTTTCTATATTTATAATATCAGTTAGGATAACACTCTTTGAAAATACTGGCTTGAAAGTTATATCTAAAGATACACCCATTCAGTGTCCAATTATTAAGTTTGCAAAATAAGTTTTTTAAGTCTTTTTTTATTGTTGTTCAAGTACAATTGTCTCCCCTTTCCCCCTACCCCTCCCCCAACTTCAGCCATCCCCACCTCCCAAAGTTTTTAATAATAAGAACTGACATTTAGGGGTTTTTTCTTTTTCTTTTTTAAAATTTTAATTGTTGTTTCTGTATAGTTTTCTGTCTTTTACTCCCACCCCAGCCCACCACCCCAGCCCTCCCCACCTCCCTCCCATTTCCACCCCCCCTAGTTTTTGTCCATGTGTCCTTTATGCTTGTTGCTCTAAAGCTTTCCCCTTTCCCCCTGAAATTCCCTCACCTCTCCCCTCTGGTGATTGTCAGCCTGTTCTCAATTTCAGTGTCTTTGGTTATATTATGCTTGTTTGTTGGTTTTGTTGATTAGGTTCCTGTTAAAGATGAGATCATATGGTATTTGTCTTTCACTGCCTGGCTTATTTTGCTTAGCATGATGCTTTCCAGTTCCATCCATGCTGTTGCAAAGGGTAGGAGCTCCTTCTTTTTTTCTGCTGCATAGAATTCCATTGTGTAAATGTACCACAGTTTTTTGATCCATTCATTTACTGATGGGCACCTAGGTTGCTTCCAACACTTGGCTATTGTAAATTGTGGTGCTATGAACATTGGGGTGCATAGGTTCTTTTGGATTGGTGTTTCAGGGTTCTTAGGGTATAATCCAAGCAGTAGAATTGCTGGGTCAAAAGGTAGATCCATTTTTAGTTTTCTTAGAAAATTCCATACTGTTTTCCATAGTGGTTGTACCAGTGTGCACTCCCACCAACAGTGCACTAGGGTCCCCTTTTCTTCACAACCTCTCCAACACTTGTTGTTTGTTGCTTTGTTTATGATGGCCATTTTGACTGGTGTGAAGTAGTATCTCATTGTGGTTTTAATTTGCATCTCTCTGATAGTTAGTGATGCTGAGCATCTTTTCATGTGTCTCTGGGTCCTCTGTATGTCTTCCTTGCAGAAGTGTCTGTTCAAGTCCTTCGCTCATTTTTTAATTGGGTTGCTTGTCTTCTTAGAGTGGAGTTGTGTAAGTTCTTTATATATTTTGGAGATTAAACCTTTGTCTGAGATATTATTGGCAAATATGTTTTCCCATACAGTTGGTTCTCTTTTTATTTTAATACTGTTTTCTTTAGCTGTGCAGAAGCTTTTTATTTTGATGAGATCCCATTTGTTTATTCTTTCCTTTATGTCCCTTGCTTTAGGGGACATATCAGTAAAAATGTTGCTGCATGAAATATCTGAGATTTTCCTGCCTATGTTATCCTCTAGGATTTTAATGGTGTCACAGCTTATATTAAATCTTTTATCCACCTTGAATTTATTTTCCTGTATGGTGTAAGTTGGTGCTCAAGTTTCATTTTTTTTAATGTAGCTGTCCAGTTCTCCCAACACCACTTGTTGAAGAGGCTATTTTTGCTCCATTTTATGTTGCTGCCCGCTTTGTCGAATATTAATTGACCATAGAGACTTGGGTGTATTTCTGGGCTCTCTGTTCTATTCCACTGGTCCATGTGCCTGTTTTTATGCCAGTACCAGGCTGTTTTGATTACAGTGGCCTTGTAATACAGGTTGTTATCAGGTATTGTGATCCCTCCTACTTTGCTCTTCTTTCTCAAAATTGCTGCAGCTATTCTGGGTCATTTATGGCTCCATATAAATTTTTGAAGTGTTTGTTCTATGTCTGTGAAATATGCCATTGGTACTTTAATAGGTATTGCATTGAATTTGTAAATTGCTTTGGGTAGTATGGTTGACTTTGTATGCAGCTGTTTGGCCAAATTCATTTATTAGGTCGAGCAGCTTTTTGGCTGAGTCTATAGGATGTTCTATATATGACATCTAGGTTTTAACTTACTAGATAAACAAATTGCCAATCATTTTAATAGCTCACCCAGGTGGTTAACATATCAGAATTTTTTCTGTCTAAAACAAATAATCCTAAATTTGATATGGAACAATCAAATAAAAGAATATCAACAACCAAAACAACCTTGAGAAAGAAAAAAGGTCACACTACCTGATATCAAAGGCTACCTGATTACTATACTACAACGGTATAGTAATCAAAACAGCATGGTAATGGCATAAAAATGGATGCAGTTATCAATGAAACAGAATAGAGAGCCCAGAAATAAACCCACACCTATGTGGTCAATTAATCTATGGCAAAGGAGACAAGAATATACAGTAGGGTCAAGACAGTCTCTTCAATAAATGGTGTTGGAAAACTAGACAGATACATGCAAAAAAAAGATTACTTTCTTACACCATACACAAGAATAAACTAAAAATAGATTAAAAACTTAAATGTAAGACCTCCAAACCATAAAACTCCTAGAAGGAAATATAGGCAAGTAAACTCTCTGACATTGTTCTTAGTAATTTTTTTGGATATTTCTTCTCAGACAAGAGAAACAAAAGAAAAAGTAAATAAATGGGACTATAACAAACTTAAACTTTCTTTGCATGGCAAAGAAACCATCAAAAAAACAAAAAGACAACCTACTGAATGGAAGAAGATATTCACTAATGATATATCCAATAAGGAGTTAATATCCAAAATATCTAAGACACTCATACAACTTAATCCCAAAGAGATAAACAATCCAAGTAAAAATGGCAGAGGACTTCAATAGACACTTCTCCAAAAAGGACAGACAGATGGTCAATAGATATGTGAAAAGATTCTTGATATCACTAATTACTAGAGAAATGCAAATTAAAACCACAGTGAGATACCACCTCACACTTGTCAGACGGTTATTATAAAAAATTATCAAACAACAAGTGTTGGTGAGGATGTGGGGAAAAGGTAACCCTCATGCACTGTTGGTGGGCTTGTAAATTGGTACAGCCACTGTGGAATATACTATGGAGATTCCTCAAAAATTAAAAATAGAACTACCTTATGACCCAGCAATCCCACTTCTCAATATTTATCTGAAGAAATCCAAAACACTAATTAAAAAAGATATTGGCATCCCTATGTTCATTGCAGCATTATTTACAATAGACAAAATATGAAAGCTATCTAAATGTCTATTGATAGTCGGATAAAGAGGTGGTACATATATACAAGAAAATTGAATTAATCAGCCATTAAAAAAAAGAAATCTTACCATTTGCAACAGCATAGATAGGCATAGAGGTATGATGTTAAGTAATGTAACTTAGAAAAAAAGTACCATATGATTTCACTTATATGTGGACTCTAAAAAACAAAATAAATGACTAAACAAAACAGAAACAGACTCATAAATATAAAGAACAAACTGGTAACTGTGGGGCTCGGGGTTGGGAGCCTGGTGAAAAAGGTAAAGGGATTAACAAGTACAAACAGGCAGTTACAGAATCGCCCCAGGGATGTAAAGAACACTGTAGAGAATACAGCCACTAGTGTTGTGATAACTGCGCATGGTGTCAAGGGGCTATGCCAGGGGGTCACTTCCTAAGTTATGTAAATGTGTGACTACTATGCTGTACACCTGAAACTAATATAATATTAACTGTAAAATGCAATTGGAAAAAATTTAATTGAATATTTATTCAAATAGGTAGAATGGAAAGGAGAAAAAAACACTTGGTGAGTGGAAATTACAGTCAGCAGACAAATCCTTTGCCATTAGGAAACAGTTTCTCCCCAAACTTGTCCATGATTTTCTGACTTTTCAGAAGTCAGTTAAATGCATCCTAAAACAGAAAAGTAGAAAGGACTCCAGCATCCCTGCTCTCCCCGACCCTGGGCCTCACTGCACATGCATTTTGTAAGAGTTTATTAGAAAATGTCTGCCAAGCACTTGGAACTCCTTGAAGAGGAATGTTTTATAAATAGAAGTTCAGTTTGTGGGACACTTTACTAGTTAAGTAAGTTTCTCGTGTTTTGTTAGAAGAGCATTACACAAGTGACTTAATAGAGAAACAAAAGCCATCCATTCTCATAATCTTCTGGTTTCCAGAAATCTTTCTCACAATGGTCTCCTTTCATATTTACCCAGAAACTTCTTCAAAATGCTTCTCTGTGACAACTTCAAACATTCCTTTTCTTCCCTTAAATTAAGATTCAACTCCATAGGGGACATTTTTCTCAGAAAAATAAAATGCGGTGGTAATATTATATATCTTCAATTCTAAGACACTATTGGTGGTGAACTTACCACCAATTTCATGACAGCTTTATTTGGTAAAAATGAAACATAACAATAAAAGTACACATAGACTGGTTCCAAGTTGAGAAACATTAAAATGGAATAGAGGGATACAAATCATGGAATAGGGGATATTTGGAAATGGTAATCATAGCTAGAAACTCTGGGCCAATAACACATGCTGGACATTGCGCTGAGGGCTTCATGCGTGCCATGCATCCTCAGAACAACCCTCGGCCCTTGGGGATATCTAGCCTTGCTTGTAGGGTGCAGGGATGCTTGTTTTAACTGGTCCATACAGAAGCATGTGAAGGGGCTCTGACTCTGCAGGAGGAGGCCTGTGGGAGAGCAATCTGTCCAGGCAAGGCTACGACTCACAGACGAAATTCTGAGAACCTTACCTCAAACATGTGCTGCTTTGCTGCAAGTCTCCATTTCCCAATGTTTTTCCTTGTAATTTTGGCTGATTATTTTAGGAGCAGTGGGTCTATTTTGGTTTTCCCAAAGCAGTATTTTAGTCATAAAACATCTGTCACCTTGAGAGCCAGAGTGGAACTGTTGATCATTTTGTAATAGAATCTAACATATCAGACATTGGCTGCATGAGGACGTCTCTGACGAAGTGCGCCGAATTCTCCATGAAGCCCCACACCACACAGACACACACATTCTCTTCTACTAGTGCCACCAGACATACTCTATGGCATTCGTGTTCCGAAAGAATATGCATCAACTGTTTTAATTTATTTCTCTTTGCTGTTACTTTTCTCTTGTATTCATTTTAATCCATTTTTGTAATTACTGATAATGTACCCACCCAACAAGCAACAATTCAAATACTTTTTTTATTCTCACCCAAGGATACTTTTTCATTGCTTTTCAGAGAGAGGGAAAGGGAGAGGGAGAGAGAGAGAGAAACATCGATCAGTTGCCCCCATACGCACCCCAACTGGGGATTGAACTGGGCGAGTGATTTAACCTCTCTCAACCTCAGTTTCCTCATCTATAAACAGCAGCAGCTCCCAGAACGGCAGAAGAACTAACTGAAATAACATATGCACAGCAAATAGCACTACATGGCAAACAGAGGGTGATTATTAAATGTCAGCCCTTTTCCCTCAGTTTCTGAAGTCTCTGGAAGATGTAGAAAGTAACTGCAAATGACACAAATGTGATGTTCAAGGCATTGGGTGTTTCATTTTCTAAAATGATCATTGTACACCGAAGAGTAGCTCTGCTTGTGACTATGTTGTTACTCATCTGGGCTCACTCAACCCTCAGTGTACCATCAGTTAGTCTTTCACATTAGGTTTACATTTCATTTCTCCCAAGGAAGTCTTCCTCAGGCATTTCAGCTCATGATGAGCTCCCCCTTTCGGAAATCCTTCTCTCTGAATACACTGAACAATACCTTGTGTGGGTGTGCAATTTGTGCACATATATACTTTTCTTAATCAAATTGTAGAATGTAATAAAATTAAAGCAAGGTAATTCCTCTCTGTGTTTGCAGAGCCCAACACAGTGCATTTGAGTAGCTGCTAAATATATTCTTGCTGGTTGATTGATCCATTGATTGATGGATTAATAGATAAGGGCTTAACCCATTGTAACTGTGTAACAGGCCTGTACAATGTAGAATCCGTACAAGAAGGTGAATTTCTTGGACTCCCAAGGAATCCAACCATCAATTCCCCAACAGCCTTGTAAATGGCACCCCTTGGAGTAGTTGAGGAAGGGTCATCCAGGATCTGTGATTTGAGTGAGTCTGAGATCTACTGTACTTATATACCCAAGAGCTTAATCTATTGCTACCCTAGCTAAGCAATGAGAAGTGTTTCTTCTCTACTAGAAACAGATGCACTTGTCCAACTGAGCAAATGTCAGCACAGCTCCATGAAGAACAAAACAATCAAGTGTCATTTCCATGAAGCAAAGTTACTGGGCCAATAGAAGATGCATCCATTGGCATCAGGCAAGATCCTTACATAAGCAGCAATAACACCAGAGATTAAGAACACACAAAGCCCAAGCTTTCAGGCCTGGTAAAAAGGCCCATCTTTTGTCTCTGCAGACAGTGCCAGAGATAAAGTACCCTGGAGACACAAGGTCAGGCAGGCTGAAACGCATGTGCCAGGCCAAAACGAAAGTGAAGCTGCACAACGGTAACTACTGAAGGAGCAGCTGGTCCTGGTGGCACCAGACTGTGTCTTTCAGCCCATGTCATCACCACTTGTCCATATAGTAAACATTTTCTGAAGAGATGTCTGTCAGTTTCCATTTACTTATAAATAAGTGAATGAGTAGCATCCAACTTACACATTTTTCATGGTCTTTTTTTTCCCGAAGAATGCAGCTCTGTCCTGGAAAGAGGGCTGACTACCGACGGATGATCCACGTTAGGACAATGGAGTAAAGCAGTTGCAGGCTTTGCTGGAACAAAAAGAGGTCAAGTCGTATTCTTTTCTCCTACCCGGGCACAAAGAGTTGGTCACAACTTTTCTTTAAAAAGAAGAACTAGAATGCGTCCCTACATGAAGGCTCCCCAGGGCAGGGGAGCAGCCCCGGGGCTCCTTAGTGACACAGTCTTGGTTGGGGGACAAATATTTCTGACCTTTTATATTGAACTTGCAGTCATCTTGGGCTAAGCTGCCATGTTAAACCTTTTAAATGCGAATTAGTCATAGTCATCTCATTTTATCCATCTGCTCTTGAAAATATCAAAATGACTGGAAAGATAAAGCTATACATGTTCAGAATTGTTCTTTATCGAGGTTTATAAAGTCCAGTGGTCACTGACTAAATTTCTTACCAGTAAAAATGGTGTTGAGTTCTTCTTTACTTATTAGTGCCTTCTCTACAAAATAAAATATAAACATAAATAAATTGAGTCACATTCATCTTGGGTCAGACGATGAATTAAAAATGATGCAAAGATGCATAGGATTAAACAAATGCACCTTTTTCTGAAAACAGTGATGACACTTTCTAGGACCAATTCAGATGGGGCTTCCTTTTCAAATCATCACGGTACATAACAACTGGCAGTCTTTGGGGTTTGAACCTTAGCTGACATTTAGTAGTCAAGTTGGTTGATTGATTGCATCAATTCTCTAATTCTTTTTTTTTTCCCCCATTTATTTTTTTTAAATATATTTTATTGATTATGCTATTACAGTTGTCCCATTTCTCCCCCATCATTCCCCTCCACCCTACCCACCCTCTCCCACCCACATTCCCCCCCTTTAGTTCATGTCCATGGGTCATAAGTTTTCTAGCTTCTACATTTCCCATACTATTCTTGCCCTCCCCCTGTCTATTTTTTTCCCCATTATCTATGCTACTCATTCTCTGTACCTTTTCCCCCTCTCTCCTCCTCCCACGCCCCTGTTGCTAACCCTCCATATGATCTCCATTTCTGTGGTTCTGTTCCTGTTCTAGCTGTTTGCTTAGTTTGCTTTTGTTTTAGGTGTGGTTCTTGATAGCTATGAGTTTGTTGTCTTTTCACTGTCATAGTTTTATCTTCCTTTTCTTAGATAAGTCCCTTTAACATTTCATATAATAAGGGCTTGGTGATGATGAACTCCTTGAACTTGACCTTATCTGAGAAGCACTTTATCTTCCCTTCCATTCTAAATGACAGCTTTGCTGGATAGAGCAATTTTGGATGTAGGTCCCTGCTTTTCAAGATTTCAAATATTTCTTTCCAGCCCCTTCTTGCCTGGAAGGTCTCTTTTGAGAAATCAGCTGACAGTCTGATGGGAACTCCCTTGTAGGTGACTGTCCCCTTACCCCTTGCTGCTTCTAGAATTCTCTGCTTCATTTTAATCTTGGCTAATGTAATTACAATGTGCCTTGGTGTGTTCCTCCTTGGGTCCAAGTTCTTTGGGACTCTCTGAGCTTCCTGGACGTCCTGGTAGTCTATTTCCTTTGCCAGATTGGGGAAGTTCTCCTTTAGTATTTGTTCAAATAAGTTTTCCACTCGTTGCTGTTCTTCTTCCCCTTCTGGGACCCCTATAATTCGGATGTTGGGACGTTTAAAGATATCCTGGAGGTTCCTAAGCCTCTCCTCATTTTTTTGAATTCTTGTTTCTTCCTCGTCTTCTGTTTGGTTGTTAGTTTCTTCCTTCTGGTCCACTCCATTGATTTGAGTCCCAGTTTTTCTTCCATCTCTATCAGTGCCCCATGCATCTTCCTTCATTTCACGGATTGTAGCCTGCATTTTTTCATCTAGTTTGTGAGCAAAATCAACCAATTCTGTGAGCATTTTGATGACCAGTGCTTTGAACTGTGCATCTGACAGGTTGGCTATCTCTTCACTGCTTAGAGGAATTGGCTCTGGGGCTTTTATTTGTTTTCCGGTTTGAGCCATTTTTGGTGGGTTTTTTTTTTGTTGTTGTTTTGGTTTTAGTCTGGTCGCGGCTATTACGTAGTGAGGGGGTGGAGCCTTAGGTGTTCCTCAGGGCCGGGCAGCCCAGTCGCTGGGTTGTGACACTATAGGTGGGGGCGGGGTCTGAGAAGGAGCAATGGCGCCTGCTCCGCTCTCCCGGACTCCGGCCCTTTCCGCTGCTTCCCCTTCACCTGGATTATCTGCGCACGCGCGCGTGCTGTTACGTAGTGAAGAGTGGAGCCTCTGACGCTCCCCAGTGCGGGGCAGCCCAGTCGCTGGGTTGTGACGCTGTATGTGGGGGTGGGGCCTGAGAGGGAGCAATGGCGCCTGCTCCGCTCTCTCCTGGATTCAGTCCCCTCTGCCACTTCCCCTCCGCCTGGACCGTCTGCGCGCTCGAATATGAGACCACCTGTTCAGTCAGCCAGCTGCCTTGTGCGGCCTCACTGGGTCTGCACAGTTGCCCCCCTGTGCCCGGGGTCCGCCAGCTGCTGCCTGTAGGCCCGGGGACCGCCAGCCGCCGCCTGTGCACCTGGGAACTGCGAGCCGCCGCTGCTTGCGTTCCTGGGACCGCACCTCCACTTTCTCCTTCCGAGACTCCGCCCCTCTTACCGGTCTGGATGAATAGTTGTTGGACTTCCGTACAGTTCAGTTTTCTATAAGTTCTGGTTGTTTTCTTGTTTCTAAATATTTGTTGTCCTTAATTTTGGTTGTGAGAGGAGGCACAGTGCGTCCGCCTACGCCTCCATCTTGGCCGGAAGTCCAATTCTCTAATTCTTCAACCCTTCCTGCATCTGAGTTCTGATGCTGCTCAGAGCAATGTGACTTTCTCCGGCCAATGGTTTTTTTTATCAGATATGTTGTAAGCAGTGGGCTAAAAAGGTGCGTGCATGTTTCTGGTTTTGCTCTTGTCCTCAGCTACTGCCTTGAGAACATACCAGGGCTTGCCCACTGAGTGGCAAGAGACAAGTGGAACACAGCGGAGGCCTCCTAATCATCCCAGCCACAGCAATCCTAATCTGCTGACAGTCAGCTGACTCCCAAGCATATAAGGGAGGGAGCCCAACTCAGACCAGAAGAAAGACCCAGCTGAGTCCAGTTAAATCACCAAACTTCAGGCTTGTTAACTAAATAAACACTATCTTTGGGCACTAGATTTTGCAGTCATTGGTTAGGCAGCATTATTGTGGAGAAAGATAACTGATACACTTTATACCACTGGACAAATCACTTTACCCTATAAGCTTTAGTTTTCTTCAATTTTCTCATCTGTGAAACAAGTGTACAATGACTTCTTTACAAGGTGACTGCCATTATTAAATTCATTAAATTTGATAAGGCATACAAAATTGTTTAGCACTGCCCCTGGTACATAACTGGCATGTAATCAATGGGATCTCTTCTGTGCCTCATCTTTGGCTTTTAGATCTCTTCCATCAGAAGAAATGTCTTCTTAATCTCCTCACTAGTGATCTTTATACCCTGTAGAAGCTATATGAGCCATAGTTATACCCTATGCCCTGTTTGGACTATTTCAGTGGAAGTCCTCAGGATGAATTGCAAACATTTAAATAGGAAGTCTCTTGTGATACCCAGAAGATTCCTATATTGTGCCTGGAATTTCTCAGATTACTTCAAAAACTTCATTCACTTGAGACCACAAATCTAAGATGAAATCTAGAGAAAAACCACTGACTCCCCACTGCCTGATGGCTTTCTCTGCAGGTGGGAGCCCTCCCTCCCAACAATGAGGCAGTCCAGAAGAGCCCTCCTTCAAATAGTAACAGAATTTGAATAAATACACAAGCCCCCTTACCCTAAGGTGGATTAATTCTTGGGTGCATGGTCTGTACTATTTCCCAGAGAACCCTAGAGGAATTGAATTCCAATTGTCCAAAGTAGTAATCTCACCTGTAATACATTCTTTATTGGGTGTGTTGCCTTCACTATTTTACTTCTCTGCATTCCTAAACATTTCCTCCCAAATAAAAGTTTGCATTCAAATCCTTTCAGATCCATTAAGGAAAAAGTTTGCTGACCTCTGATTTATACTATTGAATTCTGTGCGGTCATCAAAACAGAGAGGTAGAATGATATACTGACCAGAAGGCAATCCAACAAAAAGTAGGTTGTAAAGAACTAGATGAAGCGTAAGCCCGTTTTATTAAAGATGTATATACAGCTGGACAGAAAGATATTCACATTTCTACATAAAAATTCTCACCAAACTTTTGAGGTGATGACTTGGTGAGTGGGAAGGAATGAGGAAGACATATGAGGGCTTACACATTTGCAAACCTTGTATACCTTAAAATTTTTCATAATGACCATTATTGTTTTTTATGTATACTCAAAACAAAATAATAAACATAACATGAACACAGTGATGGTGTGTGCTGCAAAGAAGTCAAAATGAAAGAGAACTTGGAAATGACTTTGTGAGAACCACACTATCTCAGGATTCAGAAGCACTCTGAGAGCTCGCCTGATGCCTGGATCTGCTTCACAACAAGCTGACCTGAGACTGAAAGCCTCTGGGAGAGGGAGACCTGCCGCTATCCACCGCAGCCCGTTTCATCTCTACGTACTTCCAGTGGCGGTAAAATTCATCTGGGTGTGTTTTAAATGGTTGCCTCTCTGTGGCTACTCCTCGTTAATTCAAAAATCTTCACTTTATACTTATAAGAAGAGTAATCCTTTTCCCACCTGAGAGGTCTTCATGTGTTTGAACACAAATTGCAGGTGAACTGAAGTCTCCTCCAAACCAAGCATCCCTCTGTCCTTCCACCATTTCGTATGTGGTACTAAAAGAACAGAAAGAGCTAAGAAGAGTCCATAAGTCATAAAATAAAGTGATAAGTATAAAATATATGCTTTTGAAATGTTAACAGTAAGAGTTAGTTGTGCATTGAGATGGTATTTTGAAAAACAAAGCTAAAGTTTCCAGAGGAAACAGGTATTTTGAGCAGAAAGGGAAAGGTGAGCACTCATCTGCCAGAGGAGGTGAAACCAACAGGAAGGGAGAGGGAACACTGGAATACGACTGTGTGTCCAGGCAGAGGGAAGAGAGAAATGCTGGATACAAGGGTGAGAAACCAGAAGAATTCGATGTAGAAATAAAAAAGTTAAAGTGTAATAAATCTTCCCAGGAAAACAGGGAAACAGGTCATCTGCTATTAGAGAAGGAGGCCAGTAATGTGTGAGGAAAAAGTGGGAAGGCGTGCGATGTTGAGTTGAAAACTCATATTACAGGTATTACAGTGCCCACTGAGGAAACAGAAGAGGGCGTCAACAGGAGTTAAATAGAAGGAGTAGTTAGCTTTGGTTGGGACTGTGTGTAGGAGGGAGTGGACGAATCTTAGGTTTAGTGAGTTTTTTTAAATAACCTTTAATTACTCAGGGTTTCCCCCTTCGACTCCCTCCTTCACTCCCCCACCAAATTCAAGTGATTGCACTATTGATTGCTGGCAGGAGATCGAGGGGCCCATGGCAGGATGACAGCAGTGGTACTTTGTCCCTGGTCCCCAATTACAGGGGCTCCCACCCTTGCGTGTGTAGACCCACATGTGTATGTCCCAGTGGAAACATTCTACATCTATGGGCTTATGAAAGAATCTTAACACCTTCTAAAACTGCCCAAGCTGTAAATAAAATCTCAGTATTCAACAGTGTGAACTGCTTAACCTAGTCTGTCAAAAAATAATAGCAAATAGCCCTGGCTGGTGTAGCTCAGTGGATTGAGTGCGGGCCTGCGAATCAAAGGATCGCGGTTTGATTCCCAGTCAGGGCACGTGCCTGGGTTGCAGGCCAGTTCCCAGCAGGGGACACACGAGAGGCAACCGTACATTGATATTTCTCTCCCTCTCTCTCTTTCCTACCCTTCTCCTCTAAAGATAAATAAATAAAAAGAAAAATAAATAAAATATTTAAAAAAAATAATAGCAAATATATTTAAAGTGCTACTTTTTCATGCTCTTAACACAATGCTTTGAGTTTCTCATGGCATCCTGGTGGATTACTATGAATTACTTTGCAGGCACAAAGTTCTGTTTTTCTCTCCCACCCTAGACTATAATCTTTGAAAATGTACTGATTAAGAGCTGAAGTCACTTGTTTCTTCACCAGTCTTCTCTGCAGGTATACGTGAAAGCATGTGGGTAGCTCCGTGTTAAAGAGCTAGGACATTTAAAGGGCTCTTTTCCTGTGTAACTCAGCAACCACCTGCCCCTTTCCAGTTGACTTATTGGTGTATCTTCCATCTCCATAGTTGCTCTTCTAAAATTCATCCAGTTCCAACCTCACTCTGTACCCCTACTTACTCTCTAGGCTATCTTCCCAACACCTGTGCTAGGACACACCCATCCTTGTACCCTTTTCAATACTCAGGATACTTTGAAGGGGTGGTGCTCTATAAAAGGAGACAGAGGCTGGTCAGACTCAAGAGTCTCAGGAAAGCTTATGAATATGTTGGAGTCCATAGTTCTGTAGGAACTATGATATTCACACATTTGCCCAGCTAACAAAATAGACATCCTCATTAAGGTTTATACATCTTGTAATTGTGGCCTTCTTCCTCAAGTGTTTTCTTGTGTGGTCTCTTGCCATTTTCTCCTTAATGTTATTTGACATTCATCACATCTTGCAACTTGGATTCCATAACAATAAACCAAAAATAACAAATAAAGGAAACATGAATTATTTGGTTTTTATCTGAACCAAACACTTACTCACTTATAGCATTAACTATAAGTGCCAAACAAGGGTCCCTCCAGCTGGGGAGGAAGGAACCACAGGGAAACCATTAAGGTGTAAGAGTAATTTGATGCATGGGGAGAATGTCAGATTCTCGGTCTGAATGTGAAGAGCAAAGAAAATAGCTTCCCAGGTGCTCTGCCTTCCAGCTGGGTAATCAGCACATTTCACCCCAGTTTTATCTGAACGTAGCCTTTTAAGTCCACTTAACCTCTTCTGCTATTTTATTGAGAAAAATCAAGGTCGTCTGATAAAAGCATCCCAAATTTCCCTAAGTCTTCTGGACAGAGGCAGATCTGAGTTTAAATTGAAGCTTTCTTTGACACTTACTAGCTACTGGGAAAATGCTTTGATCTTTCCATGTTTGTAAAAAGGTTCGTCATTATAAAAGGATAAAAATAATACTGATTTTTCAGGATCGTTCTGAAGTTTTATTTAAACCATGTATCAAAAGCCTGTGACCATTTTTTTAGTATGAGATTAAAATTTTACAGAAAACTCCTGGTTCTCAGTGTGTATTTAATCACTTGGATCAAATTTTGTATTTAATAAATGGTCATTATTATAATGTCTTAGTTTTCTTTGCTAGAGATATAAAAAAGAATAAACAAATTACACTTTTTAGAAGTGCCTTGTCACCACACTACATGTCCAAAACAATTATAATTAGATGTGACAAGAGATTGAACTACCTCTACCCCAACTGAAGTTATAAGAAAGATGATTTGTGTGTACCCCTTAATGATGAATGCCACTCTAAGTGTATATTGAAATATAGTTATCATTTTAATGAAACACCTAAAGCAGTCAGCACAATAATAGTATTTTAGTTAAAGATATCTTAAAATTCGGGATTTAGGGAAGATGGCGGCGTGGTAGGAGGGAGCAGAACCTACTCCCCCTCTACACATGGGAGAAAAACCAGACCAATCTACGTAAAGATCAGAACAGACAAGGAACAGTAATACAGCATATTGGAGAATAAGAGGTCGGAAATTGTAGCGGACACTGAAAAGCAAGCGGTAAGGAGAGCTCTTCGGAACAATAAGAGCCCAGGGTTCCAGCGCTCGGAGAACGGGCGGCCGAGGCCCCGGCCCGGCGCTCCGCCAAGCCTGCCCCAGGGCCCTGGGGAGGGAGCTGGGTCAGCCGCTGAACCGGCTGGGAGATCTCAGGGGCCACCGCGCGACTGCGCCCGAGCAAAAGTGGGTGCCCTGCGAGGGAGCGAAAGTGGGTGCACCCCACCAGGTCACTGCGCGACTTTGAACCGAGTTTTCGTGGTCGCCGCGCGACTACGAAAGCATAGGCGCCCCAAGAGAGACAGAGGCGCGGGCGAAGTGAGACAGCTGAAAGAAAATAGACACCCTCAGGGGACCGCGCACGGTCTCGGGCTAGTGGACACTCGCGAAAACATAGGCGCAGGCCACTGGAGACAGCTGTGGAGCCAGAGGCGCCAGTTCACCTGCGGGTTCGCAAACGCGGACAGCTCAGGCCCAAGGTGCAGGCGCCAGATAGCAGCTGGAACGCAGGCCTCTCTCAGATCCCAATGCAGACAGCTGTGCCCGAACACTGAAAGCCTCCCAGGGACAAAGGCAGGCGGCTGGGCACGTCTGGAGAACCTAGCTCACACCCATAACCTCGGAGAAGTGCGCACACATCAGGAAGTTCAGATCACACGCTGGAAACCCTGTGGGGAGAGGTGCCCACTAACGCTGGGATACATTGCACAGTGAGGACTGAGTTCTGAACACAGAGAAAAGCAATAAGATCACCCCTCGGCCATTGCAGCCAGCAAGACCTGAAAAACCGGCTGGCAAGTTTGAAAACAACAAGAGGGTTTTTTTTTTTTTTTTTTTTCCTTTTCTTTTCTTTCTTTCTTTTTTTTTTTAAATTAATAATTTTTTAAATTTTTTATTTCTTTAATATATTTTTATTTTTTTAAATATTTTGTTGTGCATTGCTTTTTTTTTTTTTTTTTTTTGCCTTTTTTTTTTCTCTTTTTCTTTTTCCCCCCTTTGGCTGCTTATATTTGTGTGGGGGTGTCTGTGTGCGTGTCTCTTTTTTGTTTTGCCAGTTTGTTAGTGTCTTTTTGTTTGTAAGCCTGTATATCTATATGAGTTTTTAACTACTCCTTCTTCATTGTTTATATCTTCTTCTTTACTCCCCAACTCCTTTTGCCTTCCTTGAATTCCTTCTTCTCTTATCCCCTCTTCCTTTCTCTTCAATTTTATCTTTTCTACCTTCCTCTTGTTTCCCCTTTCTTCTTTTTTTCATTTTCCCCCCTCTTCTGTTTGTAAATACACACGAGTGAGACAAAACAAACAAACAAGCAAGCCTGGAACTGTGGCGGGGGGAGATCCAGAGTTGGCCCCCAAAAGAGGGTATTCCAGCTGATGAGTCAGCGGAAGCAGTGAACAACAGGATATCCGAAGGAGAATCCACCATTGAATCTCACAGATATTCTACCACAGAAGGTCATACCACAAACCCTGGGAGCCAGAACAGATCAATTTAAGAAGTTGAGGCTAACAACAAGAGTCTTACAAACAATGGGAAGACAAAAGAACAATCCCCAAATGAAAGGAAAGGAGGAAGCTCAAGAAAGAATGCTAAATGAAACAGAGGCAACTCAACTATCAGATATCGAGTTCAAAGCAATGGTGGTCAGGAAGCTCAATGAGCTCTCAATGAGCTACCATAAACTACAGGGAAGTTATGATGAACTCACGGCAAACTATATCAACATGAAAAAGGAAATAGAAACTATCAACAAGGGCCAAGAGGAAATGAAGAACACAATCTCTGAACTGAAGAACACAGTAGAAGGAATGAAAAGCAGAATCGACGAAGCAGAAGATCGGATCAGCGAGTTGGAGGACAAAATAGAAAAAAATACTCAGAATGAGCAAGATAAGGAAAAGAGGCTTAGAAAGAATGAAGAGGGTTTAAGAGAAATGCAAGACAACATGAAACGGAATAATATCCGTATAATAGGAATACCAGAAGGAGAAGAACAAGAACAAGGGATAGAAAACCTGTTTGAAAAAGTAATGATGGAAAACTTCCCTCATTTGGTGAGAGAAAAAGCCACACAAATCCAGGAAACACAGAGAGTCCCAATCAAAAGGAACCCAAACAGGCCCACTTCAAGACACATCATAATTAAAATGGCAAAATTCCAAGACAAAGAGAGAATCTTAAAGGCAGCAAGGGAGAAAAAGGAAGTAACATACAAGGGGGCCCCAATCAGGTTAGCATCTGACTTCTCAACGGAAACGCTCCAAGCCAGAAGAGAATGGCAAGAAATATTCCAAGCAATGAGAACCAAAGGCCTGCAACCCAGACTACTTTACCCAGCAAGGCTTTCAATCAAGATAGAAGGACAAATAAGGAGCTTCCCAAACAAAAAAAGTCTAAAAGAATACACCTCTACCAAACCAATGCTGCAAGAGATACTAAAGGGACTGCTTTAAGGGAAGAAAGGAAAAGACAGAGAGAGAAAGAGAGAGAGGAACACAGGTACGAAAATGGCAATGAATAAATACCTATCAATAATAACCTTAAATGTAAATGGATTAAACGCTCCAATCAAAAGACATAGAATAGCTGAATGGATAAGAAAGCATGACCCACACATATGCTGCCTACAAGAAACCCACCTCAGGACAAAAGACATACACAGGCTCAAAGTGAAGGGCTGGAAACAAATTTTCCAAGCAAATGGTCAGGAAAAAAAAGCTGGGGTAGCAATACTCATATCAGACAAAATAGACTTCAAAAGAAGGGCCATAAAGAGAGACCCAGAAGGCCACTTCATAATACTCAAGGGAAGAATCCACCAAGAAGACATAAATATTGTAAATATATATGCACCCAACGGAGGAGCACCTAAATACATCAAGAAAATTTTAGAGGACTTCAAGAAAGATATAGACAGCAACACAATTATAGTAGGTGATTTTAACACCCCACTGTCAAAAATGGACAGATCTTCCAAACAAAATATCAACAAAGATATTGTGGCACTGAACAACACTCTAGAGGAAATGGACTTAACTGATATATATAGAACCCTTCATCCCAAAGAAGCTAAATATACTTTCTTTTCAAATGCACATGGAACATTTTCAAAGATAGACCACATGATAGGACACAAATCAAGCCTCAACAAATTCAAGAAAATTGAAATCATACCAAGCATTTTCTCTGACCACAAGGGACTGAAACTAGAAACCAACCCCAAGGAGAAAAACCCAAAACCCTCAAAATCATGGAGATTGAATAGCATGCTATTAAACAATGAATGGGTCAAGAATGAAATTAGGGAGGAAATCAAAAAGTTTCTGGAAACAAACGATAATGAACTCACATCGACCCAAAACTTATGGGACACAGCAAAGGCAGTCCTCAGAGGGAAGTTTATAGCGATACAGGCCTATCTAAAAAAGACAGAAACATCTCAAACAAACAACCTAACCCTTCGCCTACAAGAACTCGAGGAACAACAACAAAGACAGCCCAGAGCAAGTAGAAGGAAAGAAATAACCAAGATAAGAGCAGAATTAAATGATATAGAGACTAAAAGCACAATCCTAAAGATCAATGAATCCAGGAGTTGGTTCTTTGAAAAGATCAACAAAATCGACAAGCCTTTAAGCAGGCTCATCAAGAAAAAAAGAGAGAGGACTCAAATAAACACAATCAGAAATGAAAGAGGAGATATTACAACCGACACTGCAGAAATACAAAGGATTGTAAGAAATTACTATGAAGAACTGTATGCCAAGAAATTTGAAAACCTAGGTGAAATGGACAGGTTTCTGGAAAAATATAACCTTCCAAAACTCAATGAAAAAGAAACAGAAAGTCTGAACAGACCAATAACGGCTGGTGAAATTGAATCAGTAATCAAAACACTCCCGACGCACAAAAGCCCTGGACCAGATGGCTTCACAGGAGAATTCTACAAAACATTTAAGGAAGAGCTAACCCCTATTCTCCACAGACTATTCCAAAAAATCCAAAATGATGGAAGACTCCCAAACTCTTTTTATGAAGCCAGCATCATCCTAATCCCAAAACCAGATAAAGACACAACAAAGAAGGAGAACTTCAGGCCAATATCGCTGATGAACATAGATGCTAAAATCCTCAACAAAATATTGGCAAACCGCATCCAACAACACATTAAAAAGATCATACACCACGACCAAGTGGGATTCATCCCAGGGATGCAAGGATGGTTCAACATTCGCAAATCAGTAAATGTAATTCATCACATAAACAAAAGCAAAGACAAAAATCACATGATCATATCAATAGATGCGGAAAAAGCATTCGATAAGGTACAGCACCCATTTATGATAAAAACACTCAGCAAAGTGGGAATAGAGGGAGCATTCCTCAACATAATAAAGGCTATATATGAGAAACCTACAGCCAGCATCATACTCAACGGGCAAAGACTAAATTCTTTTCCACTAAAATCAGGAACAAGACAAGGCTGCCCACTCTCTCCACTTCTATTCAACATAGTATTGGAAGTATTAGCCACAGCGATTAGACAAGAAAAGGAAATAAAAGGCATCCAACTTGGAAAGGAGGAAACAAAACTATCATTGTTTGCAGATGACATGTTAGTATACATAGAAAATCCTATAGTCTCGGCCAAAAAACTGCTCGACCTAATAAATGAATTTAGCCAAACAGCCGGATACAAAGTCAATATCCAGAAATCAAAGGCATTTTTGTATACCAACAATGAAACAACAGAAGTAGAAATCAAGGAAAAAATACCATTTGATATAGCAAAAAGAAAAATAAAGTACCTAGGAATAAACCTAACCAAGGAGGTAAAAGACCTGTATGCAGAAAACTACACAACACTGAAGAAGGAAATCAAGGAAGACACAAATAAATGGAAACACATACCGTGTTCATGGATCGGAAGAATTAACATCATCAAAATGTCCATACTTCCCAAAGCAATCTACAGATTCAATGCAATACCTATTAAAGTACCAATGGCATATTTCACAGATATAGAACAAACTCTTCAAAAATTTATATGGAACCATAAACGACCCAGAATAGCGGCAGAAATCTTGAGAAAGAAGAGCAAAGCAGGAGGGATCACAATACCTGATATCAAAATGTATTACAAGGCCACTGTAATCAAAACAGCCTGGTACTGGCATAAAAACAGGCACGTGGACCAGTGGAATAGAATAGAGAGCCCAGAAATAAACCCTAGTGTCTATAGTCAATTAATATTCGACAAAGGGGGCAGCAACATAAAATGGAGTAAAAATAGCCTCTTCAACAAGTGGTGTTGGGAGAACTGGACAGCTTCGTGCAAGAAAATGAAACTCGAGCACCAACTTACACCATACACAAAAATAAATTCAAGGTGGATAAAAGACTTAAGCATAAGCCGTAACACCATTAAAGTCCTAGAAGAGAACATAGGCAGGAAAATATCAGATATTACACGCAGCAACATTTTTACTGATATGTCCCCTAAAGCAAGGGACATAAAGGAAAGAATAAACAAATGGGATCTCATCAAAATAAAAAGCTTCTGCATGGCCAAGGAAAACAGTATTAAAATAAAAAGAGAACCGACTGTGTGGGAAAACATATTTGCCAATGATACCTCAGATAAGGGTTTAATCTCCAAAATATACAAAGAACTTACACGACTCCACTCTAAGAAGACAAGCAACCCAATTAAAAAATGGGCAAAGGACTTGGGCAGACACCTCTCCAAGGAGGACATACAGAGGATCCAGAGACACATGAAAAAATGCTCGATATCGCTAGCTATCAGAGAGATGCAAATTAAAACAACAATGAGATACCACTTGACACCAGTCAGAATGGCCCTCATAAACAAAGCAACAAACAGCAAGTGTTGGAGAGGTTGTGGAGAAAAGGGGACACTAGTGCACTGCTGGTGGGAGTGCAGACTGGTACAACCACTATGGAAAACAGTATGGAATTTTCTTAAAAAACTAAAAATGGACATACCTTTTGACCCAGCAATTCCATTGCTAGGACTATATCCTAAGAACCCTGAAACACCAATCCAAAAGAAACTATGCATCCCTATGTTTATAGCAGCACAATTTACAATAGCCAAGTGTTGGAAGCAACCTAGATGCCCATCAGTAAATGAATGGATCAAAAAACTGTGGTACATTTATACAATGGAATTCTATGCAGCAGAAAGAAAGAAGGAGCTCATACCCTACGCAACAGCATGGATGGAACTTGAGAGCATCATGCTAAGCGAAGTAAGCCAGGCAGTGAAAGACAAATACCATATGATCTCACCTTTAACAGGAACCTAATCAACAAAACAAAGAAACAAGCATAATATAACCAAAGATATAGAAATTGGGAACAGGCTGAAAGTCACCAGAGGGGAGAGGGGAGGGAATTTCAGGGGAAAAGGGGAAGGATTTACAGAAACAAGTAAAAAGGACACATGGATAAAAACTATGGGGGGGTGGAAATGGGAGGGAAGGGCTGGGGTGGTGGGTTGGGGTGAGAATAAAAGACAGAAAACTGTATAAGATCAACAATTAAAATAAAAATTAAAAAAAAAAATAAAGATATCTTAAAATTCAATTTGAAATATTTTAAGTATATATTATTTTTTCTTTATCTTGTCCTTTTTAATAACTACTTTTATACTTTACACAAAAGTTATTAGTATAAGCATGCATGTATATAATTTGCAAATAAACAGATGTGCATATATTAGTAGGACATGGTCAAGCATTTTTCAGTGGTGGGGAATACACTCTCAGAAGTTTGGCAAACACGATCTACACTGACCCCAAGTGTTTGCTTCACCCTTCAGGTTATGTCACACCCTTGCATAAAGCTCTATCTTTCCTAGTTCTCCATTTCCAAATGAATATGTTGTGAGCTGCTTACACACGTGCAAGGCCTTTCTTAACTTGGTCCTAGCCCTCTTGTATTTCTCCAGATCCTGACAGGAAGAAAATGGCATACTTCAGTTGGAAAGAGATTAATAGAGGGACTACCTCCAAAGGTGTAGGTAAAGTATAGAGAAACCACAAGGGAAAGGGACATGAAAAGATAGGATAAAGTGTCATTCCCCCAAAAGTGATGAAGGCAGGGAGCACTTACCCTTCCCTAAAAGTAGGGAGGGCCCTTACAGAGGCCATCGGGGAGGGATGCAGCCAGGTAGAAGCCATCCCAACCGACTCTCCCCTCTCCCTTAGCTTTTCCCTCTTGGCTGAATTCAACCCAGCAGAAAGATATTGATGTGGTTCATATAGGTTAGTCTTCCATGACACAGAACTGGAGAAGGGTAGAAATGGTACCTGGAAAAGCAAATGGAACATATTCAGATCAATCTCTCTGAGCTTTTCATTCATTCATTCATTCATCCATCTGTTCATTCATTTACTCATTCATTGATGTTTTCATTTCTTCATTCAACAAATTTCCAACAAGCACAGTGTCAGTAACTGACCTGAGCACCAGGGACACAACAGGAACAGAACAGTGTCCCTACTCTCACATCTCATGATACATTTCAGAGCAGCAGGCAGGTAATAAACAAATTAACAGAAAATATAATTACAGGTCACACTGTGTTCTACACAATGTGATCTGTGCTGTGACAGGGACTAGCAGTGACTTGCTTCAGGAAAAACAGCCCTAAATGGTCTCACTGAGGAGGTAAGACCTGAAAAGTGATAAGGGGTCAGCCAAGTGAACAAATGGGAAAGAATATTCCAGAAAAGAAAAGTAATAAGTACAGTGGCTCTGAAGCGATCATGCTTAGGGTGATCCAGAGAAAAAAAAGGAGCTGGTGTGGCTAGTGGTCGTGAGGCAGTACATGGCTGGGGAAGGTGGGAAGGGATTGCCTCATGCCAGACCCTGCCAACTGAGCTAAGGAACTTGAGCAATGATGTGTCATTGAAGTGGGTGGTGCTGTGCACTTTCTGAACTGCTCCTGCTGCCCTAATATTGCCAACTTTTGTGTCTCAGTGCCCTTGCACTTGCAGTTTTCCCCACCTTAAGCTCACCCTCTCTCTTTTATCTGACTCATATAGTTACTCATATTTTGACCCAGTTTACCATGTCTGAAGCTTTCCTTGGTCTCCTCAGGCTGTCTTAGTCACTTCCTTTTCTGTGCTCCCTTAGCACTTTGCACATGTCTCACAGCTTTGAGACACAAATCACAAAATAGTAATGTGTTTACTGATAGTCTTTCTCTCTAGACAGTGAGCTCTTTGAAGGCAAGGACCATTACATGTTTCTTTGCCTCTCCACCCTACCCCACCTCTCACCCCCAAGCCCTTTGAGAACTGAGACAATGTCTTATCATGTTTATGTCCTCACCCTGCTTATCCACCCACCCTTACTTCACCTGGCTCAGGGTGTGCCACATTAGTATCACCCAACAAGGCACAGCTGATTGAAGAAAGTCAGAGAAACACAGACCTTCCACCAACTCTGGCCTTCAATGACAAGAAAAACCTGCCCAAATGAACCTATCAGTGATTTGGTGATGTCTCAGAGTTTCCTGAATGTAGAAAGTAAGACAGATGATGGAATTCACTTAAACAAGAGAAGGGGGGGGGGTATTTTAAAAATAAAAAAAGTTATTGTTTTATTGATGTAGCAAAATTATTTAATTACTAAGTCAATAAATTAAACCTTTATAGTCATAGTTTGAAAAAAGTTAATAAAATCGCATATATATGTTTGCTACAAATTTTGCAAGGTTGTCTTTTCCTAGAAGGCAAAGACTGAGTCTTTTTTTTAAAGTTAATTTTTGGACTTACAGTCAAGGTGGCAGCATAGGTAAACACAGCTCACTTCTTTGCACAACCACATCAAAATTACAATAAAAATGTAGAACGACCATCACTCAGAACTGTCAAAAATCATGTAGAATGAAAGTCTGACAACTGCAGAATTAAAGAAACCACATCCATGCAGACAGGTAGGAGGGACCGAGATATGGAACAGGCTGGTCCCACATTCACATATAGTGGATAAAAATTTGGGAGGGATATCTTAGAATCAAGGGGTCCCAGTTCCAACCAGGCCGCCCAGCACAGGGTTCCAGTGCAAGGAAAATAAGCCCCCATAACTTCTGGATGCAAAAACCAGTGGGGATTGTGTTGGTGAAAGAAACTCCTAGGGTCCCAAGCAGTACCTCTTAAACAATCCAGGCACAGATTTAATCAGACTGACTCTGAGCTCCAACACCAGCGAAGCAGCTAGAAAGGCACCAGTGATATACAGGGGAACTGAAGTGTCTGGTATCAAGGCAAAAGCTGGGGGACAGCTTTTTCCCACACAGAAAGGCAGACAGAGGCCTTTGTACATTTTCTAAAACCTCCCCCAACAGAGCTACAGAGCCGGCAGGCTGGTGCCATATCTGAAACTGCATCAATTTGGCTAACACTGTTTTCCTCACCCTGGAGATCCCCAGAGACCCTATCCCACCCAATTTAGAGACCCACAGAAGCTGCTTTTCCATATGAATGGCTGATCTTCCCTCATACTTCCCAACTTCCTAAATCCTCTCCCATAAGCAATAGCTGGCCTCACTGAGTCCCTAGCTCCCCAAACCTCTTGTTAAGGGGCCCCAGGCCCAGCACCAGCAGCAACCAGCCTAGATTCACAGCTTGTCTTTGTGTGGGAATCTCCAAGCCCAGTACAAGTAATAGACATATCAGACTGCTTTGTAGCTCAAGCAGGTTGGCCCCAAGCAAAACACAGGTAAGGGTTAACATTGGCCTGCACCACCCAGGAAACCACATAGCCTACACACCCAGTGGACAGCTATAGACCATGTCAGAGCAGCACCACATGGCCCACACACAAATGATCTTCCACAGAGAGTGGAGGTTGATGGTCAGTGATCACAGCCAATCCTTGCAGCTGACTGTCCTGGGTAAATCCCTCCCATTGACCTGCCAACAGCAGTCATCCCCCATGTCCAAGAGGAGGATGTACTCAGCCCACATGAAAGGCGAACCTCAAGTACCCAGCTTGGGTGATAGGAGAGGCTGTGCCACAGAACCCTTCAGGACACCTGCTCTAACCCTAACCCTAACCCTAACCCTAACCCTAACCCTAACCCTAACTCTACAAAGACAGAGAGTCTTAGCAGCTACAAAGACAGAGAGTCATAGCAGCTCTGCCAAATACATGGAAACAAGTGCAGTGCAGTGAGGACGCCCAAATGAGGAAACAAAAAAAACCTGGCCCAAATGAAAGAATAGATCAAAATTCTGAAAAAAAGAGCTAGACAAAATGGAGATAAGCAATCTATCAGATACAGAGCTCAAGATACTAATTATAAAGATGCTCAAGGAACTTACTGAGGACCTCAGCAGCATAAAAGAGATTCAGTCAGAAACAAAGGATACACTAATTATGACTTCTGGCCAAGATGGAGGCATAAGTAGATATGCTTTGTTTCCTTGCACAATCGAAAGAAGGACAACAAACAACTTAAAAACAAAAAACAACCAGAACTTCCAGAAAATTGAAGTGTACGGAAATCTGACAACCAAGGAGTTAAAGAAGAAACATTCATCCAGACTGGTAGGAGGGACAGAGATGGGCAGCCAGGACAGAGGGGACACGTGGCAAAGCACAGGAACAGGTGAGCAGGCAGCAGCTGGTAGACCAGACATCCCCACATGTGGATAAGCCAAGAGGAACAACTGGGGAGTGAGACAGATGGTACAACCCAGGTCACCACCAAGGGAAATAAAACTTCAAAACCTTTGGTTGTAAAAATCTGTGGGTGTTGTGGTGGTGGGAAAAACTCCTCGTCTCACAAGAGAGTCTGTTGGTGGGACCCATGTGGTCCTAGAATGTACACAAACCCACTTGCAGAGGAATCAGCACCAGAAAAACTCAATTTGCTTGTAGGTAGCAGGGGAAATGACTTGAAAGCAGGGCAAGAGCCAAACAAGCAACATTGTTCCCTCTCTGACCCCTTTCCCACATACATCACCCAATGTAGTGACGTGGATTGCCTCACCCTGGTGAATACCTAAGGCCCTGCCCCTTACAATGTAACAAAGAAATATGACCCAAATGAAAGAACAGATCAAAACTCTAGAAAAAGAACTAAGTGACAAGGAGATAGCCAACCTATCAGATGCAGAGTTCAAAACACTGGTAATCAGGAGGCTCACAGAAATGATTGAGTATGGAGGCAAATAGAGGAATAAGTAAAAGCTATGCATAGTGAAATAAAGAAAATATACAGGGAACCAACAGTGATGGGAAGGAAATTGGGATTCAAATCAATGAATCAGAACAGTTGGAAGAAATACATTAAACCAGAGCAGAATGAAGAAACAAGAATTCTGAGAAGTGGGGAGAGACTTAGGAACCTCTGGGATGACTTTCAACTTTCCAAAGAATCATAGGGGTTCCAGAAGGAGAAGAGGAAGAGTAAGAAATTGAAAACTTATTTGAAAAAATAATGAAGGAAAACTTCCCCAATCTGGTGAAGGAACTAGACATGCAAGTCCAGGAAGCCCAGAGAGTCCTAAAAATGTTAGATTCAAGAAGAAATACACCAAGACACATCATCATTAAATTACCCAAGATGAAAGATAAGGAGAGAATCTTAAAAGCAGCAAAAGGAGACAGTTACCTACAAAAAAATTCCCATAAGACTACTAGCCGATTTCTCAAAAGAAGCTTTATAGGCAAGAAGGGGCTGGAAAAAAGTATTCAAAGTCATGAAAGGCAAGGACCTACATCCAAGATTGCTTTATCCAGCAAAGCTATCATTTAGAATGGAAGGGCAGATACAGTGCTTCTCAGATAAGGTCACGTTAAAGGAGTTCATCATCACCAAGCCCTTACTATATGAAATGTTAAATGGACTTATCTAAGAGAAAGAAGAAGATCAAAACTATGAACAGAAAAATGACAACAAACTCACAACTATCAACAACTGATCTAAAAAACTAAAACTAAAACGAAGCAAACAACTAGAATAGGGATAGAATCACAGAAATGGAGATCACACAGAAAGTTATCAGCAGGGAGGATGATGTAAAATGTACAGGGAATAAGAAGCATAATTTGTAGGTAGAAAATAGATAGAGGGAGGTAAGAATAGTTTAAGAAATGGAGAAGCCAAAGAACCTATATGTATGACCCACGAACATGAACTAAGCATGGCAATGCTGGTGGGAGAGGGGGTGCTGGGTAGAGAGGGAAAAATGGGACAACTGTAATAACATAATCAATAAAATGTACTTAAAAAAGAAAAAGTATATGCTAATTAAAATTAATAACAATTTACATGGAAACAACAGTAGAGTGGTTGAAGCCAAGCATCAGATCAATGATTTGGAACATAAGGAAGCAAAATACAATCAGAAAAACAGGAAAGAAGAATCCAAAAAAAATGAGGAAAGTGTAAGTAACCTCTGGGACAATTTCAAGAGATCCCACATTTGTATCATACAGGAGCCAAAAAGAGAAGAGAAAGAGCAAGAAATTGGAAATCTATTTGAAAAAATAACAAATGAAAACTTCCCTAATTTGGTGAAGGAAATAAACATGCAAGTCCAGGAAGCATAGAGAGTCCCACACAAGATGGATGCAAACAGGCCCACTCAGAGATACATCAAAACTAAAACGCCAAAGGTTAAAGATAAGGAGAGAATCTTAAAAGCACCAAGAGAAAAGAAGTTGGCTACATACAGAGGAATTCCCATAAGACTGTCACCTGACTTCTCAAAATAAATTTTTTAGGCTAGAAGGGGTTGGCAAGAAATATTCAAAGTCATGTAAAGCAGGGACCTACAGCCAAGATTGCTCTACCCAGCAAAGCTATCATTTAGAATCAAAGGGCGGATAAAGAGCTTCCCAGACACAAAAAAAGCTAAAGGAGTTCATCATCACCAAACCAATATTATATGAAATGTTAAAGAGACTTGTTTAAGAAAAAGAAGAAAATCAAACCTATGAAAAATAAGATGGCAATAAATACATATCTATCAACAATTTGCACATAGCAGATACTTATTGAATGAGTACATAAAGTAACAAGAATTAGACATTGGACATACTCTGTCTAGACTATATCCATATTGCTGTGATTTTCAATCATGGTTAGTGTGTGTAATGGTTATCTATACCTGCATAACAAATCATCTCTAAATATAGCTGCTTCAAACAACACGTTTTCCTTACTCTCACATCACAGTTTTATTTTTATTTTTTATCTGGAATCACTATTTATTTTTCTGCTTTATTTTTTTAATCAGAATTTTTTAATTTTATTTTAATTGTTGTTCAAGTACAGTTTTCTGTCTTTTACTCCCATCCCAGCCCACCCACCCATCCCTCCCCACCTCCCTCCCATTTCCACCCCCCCTAGTTTTTGTCCATGTGTCCTTTATACTTGTTCCTATAAATCCTCCCCCTTTTCCCCTGAAATTTCCCCCCTTTCCCCTCTGGTCACTGTCAGCCTGTTCTTTATTTCAGTGTCTTTGGTTATATTTTGCTTGTTTGTTTGTTTTGTTGATAAGGTTCCACTTATAGGTGAGATCATATGGTATTTGTCTTTCACCACCCGGCTTATATCACTTAGCATAATGCTTTCCAGTTCCATCCATGCTGTTGCAAAGGATAGGAACTCCTTCTTTCTTTCTGCGGCATAGGATTCCATTGGATAAATGTACCATAGTTTTTTGATTCATTCATTTATTGATGGGCACCTAGGTTGCTTCCAGCACTTGGCTATTGTAAATTGTGCTGCTATGAACATTGGGTTCATAGGTTCTTTTGGATTGGTGTTTCAGTGTTCTTAGGATATAATCCTAGCAGTGGAATTGCTGGGTCAAAAGATAGATCCTTTTTTAGTTTTCTGAGAAATAAAAGGCATCCAAATTGGAAAGGA
Organism: Glossophaga mutica; assembly: GCA_039655065.1. NCBI lineage: Eukaryota > Metazoa > Chordata > Mammalia > Chiroptera > Phyllostomidae > Glossophaga > Glossophaga mutica. The sequence goes on from CM077304.1 coordinate 87,237,222, forward strand.
GGAAACAAAACTGTCACTGTTTGCAGATGACATGATAGTGTACATAGAAAATCCTATAGACTCAGCCAAAAACCTGCTTCACCTAATAAATGAATTTGGCCAAACAGCCAGATACAAAGTCAATATCCAGAAATCAAAGGCATTTTTGTATACCAACAATGAAACAGCAGAAGCAGAAATCAAGAAAAAAATCCCATTCGATATAGCTAAAAGAAAATAAAATACCTAGGAATAAACCTAACCAAAGAAGGTAAAAGACGTGTATTCAGAAAACCACACAACATTGAAGAAAGAAATCAAGGAAGACACAAATAAATGGAACATATACTGTGTTCATGGATCAGAAGAATTAACATCATCAAAATGTCCATATTACCCAAAGCAATTTTCAGATTCAATGCAATACCTATTAAAGTACCAATGGCATATTTTACAGACATAGAACAAACACTTCAAAAATTTATATGGAACCATAAACAACCCAGAATAGCTGCAGCAATTTTGAGAAAGAAGAGCAAAGTAGGAGGGATCACAATACCTGATAACAACCTGTATTACAAGGCCACTGTAATCAAAACAGCCTGGTACTGGCATAAAAACAGGCACATAAACTAGTGGAATAGAACAGAGAGCCCAGAAATACACCCAAGTCTCTATGGTCAATTAATATTCGACAAAGCGGGCAGCAACATAAAATGGAGCAAAAATAGCCTCTTCAACAAGTGGTGTTGGGAGAACTGGACAGCTACATTAAAAAAAATGAAACTTGAGCACCAACTTACACCATACAGGAAAATAAATTCAAGGTGGATAAAAGATTTAATATAAACTGTGACACCATTAAAATCCTAGAGGATAACATAGGCAGGAAAATCTCAGATATTTCATGCAGCAACATTTTTACTGATACGTCCCCTAAAGCAAGGGACATAAAGGAAAGAATAAACAAATGGGATCTCATCAAAATAAAAAGCTTCTGCACAGCTAAAGAAAACAGTATTAAAATAAAAAGAGAATCAACTGTATGGGAAAACATATTTGCCAATGATACCTCAGACAAGGGTTTAATCTCCAAAATATATAAAGAACTTACATGACTCCACTCTAAGAAGACAAGCAACCCAATTAAAAAATGGGCAAAGGACTTGAACAGACACTTCTCCAAGAAAGACATACAGAGGACCCAGAGACACATGAAAAGATGCTCAGCATCACTAACTATCAGAGAGATGCAAATTAAAACCACAATGAGATACTACTTCACACCAGTCAAAATGGCCATCATAAACAAAGCAACAAACAACAAGTGTTGGAGAGGTTGTGGAGAAAAGAGGACCCTAGTGCACTGTTGGTGGGACTGCAGACTGGTACAATCATCATGGAAAACAGTATGGAATTTTCTCAGAAAACTAAAGATGGATGACATCGCAGTTTTAAAAAGTAAAATGTTTGATGTTTACGTAGAGTTCAGTAGGTGTCTTTAATCCATATGAGAATAATAACAGGTAATATTTAAGTGCTTACTATATGCCAGACTATTCTAATAGCTGCATGTATTCACTCATTTAATCTTCAGATATCTACTTTTACCAACCTACTCTATGATGCAAAAATGTGTGCACAGTAAGGTTAACTAACTCAGCAAAGGTCACTGCCATTAACAGGCAGGTCTTGAGTTCATGCTCATGTTCAGCTCCAGAGCCTACACTTTTGACCTCTATTAGCCCTCCTTCAGCACAGAAAAACAACAATTTACTCTTAAAGATGAAGGTAATATGAAGAAGGCTTTTCCCTCTCATCATTGTCATATGTAGGTCACTTTATCTCTATAAGAGAGATGATAGACTTGCATAGCTCCATTGCCTCATATGTGCCTGATGGTCACCCATATTTGATGGTGAAATCAGTGGCCATGAGTCTGAACTTAGCGAATTAGCTCAAGGGAATTCCAAACCATCGCTCTGACAGTATTACAACTATTGGATCAAGCAGTATGTTACTCGATGTAAAAACAAAAGGTGCACCAATTAATCTGAATATTACAGCCAGGACCACTGATTGTCATAAGCTCCCAGCATGAAACTCTGACTGCTCTCTCAGACCAAAAAATGACCAAAGGGACTGGAAAATCCCCTGTAAGTGAAGTCAAGATCCCAGGTATTAAAGGGTCTTTATTAGGTGTCTTTCCCCAACAAGGAATATGAAAATCTCTCATGCACAGATATTTTTTCACTAGAGAACACACATTAACATTTTTCAATCAAATCAAAGCAATGGGCATTGACTGAGTTCATGCCTAGAACTAGCTGCTTCATCATAGACACATTTCCTTGCTACTCTGGGCCTCAACTCCTCATTACAAAAGAAAAAAGTTGAATGAGAAACTCTCTAAAATCACATCTAGCTCTAAAAATTGAGCTTATATCCTTAGAAATACAAGTCCATATAAAATCAGCACTTCTTTTATTCAGGTACTATTAACTGCACTGGATTGAAAATCTCACAGAACACACTATGAGAATTTATCATTTATCAAAGGCCAGACACGACATCAGTTCTGAGAAAGTGAAGCTGCATTCAAACAACCCAAGACCCGCAGAGAATGTCTCATTACTCCCTTCCATTACATGGCGGGGGAGTATATTCTCCAGTCACATTCTCCCCGCCACCCTGCCCCAGTGCTGGTGATGGAGTGGGACGCTCACTCACAGGGCACATCTGAGAGCAGCAGGCATGGCGGGCTTCACCTGAGTCACATCCACCTGAGGAATGCTCCCTACTGCACTCTCATGGGTTCCTGGAGTTACATATGTTTTTCTTTGAACTGTCATGAAAATTTCAGTAATGGGGATGAAGTTTATCAAACAACATGGGAAGAAGAGGATAATGAATAAGACCCTGTTGACAAGAGAAGTAGGAAATATTAAAAGGGGATCGGGAAGGATCATCATTGTACAGGGAGCTGGTTCTCCAGTTAACTAATTGTGTGATTCTGGTTAAGTACCCTTAGCCCCTTTTTACAAAATGAAGAGATTGCATTAAACTGGTGGCTTTCAGTCTGAGTTCTCAGAACAGAGGTGTTTCGTGGAAAAACCAGGTGGCAGAGAAAGACACGAACACAAGTGGGGCATGCTCTCGACTCTCCACTCCGTCTCCTATGCAATCACATCTTTGTTTTTACCTGTTTGTATTGGAGTTGAACAAATAATGTATTTTTTAAAAGTTGTACTATTATAAAAAATGAAGAGTTTGAAAGTGCCGATACTAGATGGGCTCAAAGATGTCCAACTTATTATTGCACGTAAACAATAAGCATACAAATAAACAGGCATATACTTGCTATCTCAATTCATGTTCACACCCACAGCAAACATCTGAGGTCAACTTAAAAGTATTTCTTTTGAATCGGACCTTCCTCTTGACCAGCAGTAGATTCTGCAGCTCCTTGACAAAAGTACTTAAATTGTAAAAATCACCAGTGTCTCCTCTGCAATAGAAAATGAGGCTTTTCGTGGCTTTTGGCCCTACCATTGATGTGACTTGTTCTATCAACTTCCTGAAATCATTATTCCCCTTCTGCTTCACCGGTAATAATTAATGCCATTATTATTCATGGAGTCTTGGCAGAGTCCTTGAAAAATCATCGCTAACATCACACATCAACCTTCCTTTCCCCACAACCTGGGCAGGCCTTGGCAGCAACCTTCCCAACATTCCGTCAAAATGCTGCCACTCTCGGGTGAATCCAAACTGGTCTTTGTTCCCTTGACAATCCCAAATACTTCACATGATCACCAAAATCTTCTTTGGAATAAGAAAGCAAAAGACCTCCACTTGCTGGGAAAGCTTCAGAGATAGCAAAACAGATGATAGAGCCAAGTTCAATTGAAATGAATAAACGAAAAGCAAAAGTCATTGTGCACAGAATAAAATGGGGGAAATGGAGAATGGTCTGCCATATCGCCAGGTGCAGTCTTATAATTTGGTTATAAGACCTGAGGAATCCAGCCCTGAGGAATTTGCCCAGTCTTCAGCAGGCTGTTTAGCTATCCCTAATGGATCCCAGGGCTAAACAGCATTGACATCCCTGAAGGTATTCCAGTTGTTATCAGTCAACTTTGGTTCAAATATCATGGTCAAGGGAGGGAACAGTAACGACATTGTATTCCAACTCTTGAAATCTGTTCCAAGTTTAATCATGCAGACAGTTCTCTTCAAAGTGTAGCGCTTGTTCTACGGCACAGTGTTTGCAGTGCCACACATGTTAGGGCATCTATCCAATTCATTTTCTAGACCTGAAAGATGCAAAGGGCTAGCAAATACTTGGCCTGCTTGCTGCCACAGCTCCTCCTGCAGCCAAGGTACATGCTGTAAATTGGTGACAGCACCCTTTTCACTTAATCCAGATGCACACTCAAGAGTTCTCTGAGCATTCTCTGTAAATTAATCAGGGTCAATAGTTAAGACAAAATTTATTCCTCACCCTGGACATATGCTTGGTATTCATGGAATTAATATTTATAATTTCGATGATTCTTTTCAAGTTCATGATAGCTATAGAAGTCGACTTCGTCACATAGCTGACTCACTCATGATAAAAAGGTCCTTCATCTGATGAGTTAGTGTAACCCCTGCCAGCACTTGTATCTCAACACAACTTTTTCTTTTTCTTGCTTTCAAAAGAAGCATTTTATGAGAAAAAAAAAAATGAACTAGCATTTGTTAATTTGGAGATTCATAAAGGCTCTTACTATTAAAAAGTTCACTATTATAACCACTACCATAAATATTTATGCACACCACCCCCTCAAATCTAAACTCATTCATCCTCCATTGTTATCATATCAATCAATGAGATGAATATTCAAAAAGTTGTTCAGGACAGAAACCTGGAGGTTGAGTTGGAATTGTCCTCCTAACTCCTCATATCCCAATTTATGAGAAAATCCTTCTTCTAATCCATCGTGATCTGCCCACAACCTTCCACATCCATTGCTGTCATCTTGGTACTGGCTGGTTTTCACAAATCTCTTCTCCTAACTCTTCCCCTCACTCTCTGTTCTGTGGTCACAGAAATCATTGTGAAAAGTGACATTGGTCATGCTGTAACCCTCCCTCCCAACTCCCTCACTGCCAAACATACATTCACACGCACTGAAAATCTTTCAGTGTTTGTTCTGCGACTGGTAAGGAATTTACATCAGAGCATAAGTGCAAAGCAGCACACTGCTTCTTTCATTGAGGAAGCCTTGCTACTCGTGTGTGTGTTTGCACACGTGTGTATGTATATATAGGCTCAACCAAAAAGTGTTTAGGTGACAGAGTTGATTTACATTTGCACAGTTCTTTTTCTTATCACAAACAGGTAGCCAAGAGTTCGCAGACCAGCAGCACACTGCTGAGTTATGTCCTTGTTAAGTAAACCTGCAGACAAGTGGAGAAGCGCTGACTTCACAGCCCCAAATAACAAGGCTCCTGCCTGTCTCTCACTCTTAATGTTGAGCACTTTCTTCTTTGTTTCCTCTGTTCCAGGCAATGAAGTCCTTTGGTGTCTACACATAATGATGCTATCTTAGAGATGCAAGCACCCTAACCACCATCTGTCCTAGAGACTTCAAACTTGCTTTCCTTCAGCTGGGAATACCTTGTACCTGACTTTTTACTTCAGTGACACTACCTCATGCCCTCCTTCCCTGACCACTAATGTAATGCTCCCTCTTTATTCTCCACCACCCTGTGGTCTATGTTCTGATGCCATTTGTTCAGTCTGCAAGCACATATTCATGCATGTGTTTAGGGGCTGGTTGTTTGTCTTCCTGACTAGGCTGGAGGTTCCATGAAGGCAGAGCCCCGAAGGTTTTGCTGCTCAGACACTCACTGCTTTTGATATGTGTGATGGGATATGAATAGGTTAGTGTCAACCATGCTGTTGCTCCAAGATACTAGTTTACTTCTTCCAAACTTCCTGGAATAATTTGCATAATCTGAATAAGAACTGAATTCTCAGACCCAGATTGCTTAATCTATAAAGCCAATGGTCTCTCACTTTATAGTTGCTCAAGTCTCAGCCAGTTTAAGGTTAAAGCAACTTATAAAGGAGAAATAGAATTACTTCATGTGAATAAACAATGCACTACCCTTGCCTGGGATTTTCTCAGCCTGAACCATTGTAATGTTTTGATGTGCATTTGCAGGACTGTCATTCTCTGTATAGTCCCTGTCATGTAATAGCTACAATTTATAAACAGCTAAAAATTTAGATGCCAAACACCAAGGCTCCCTCAGGGAGCAAGACCACCCAGACCTGCCTTCACAGAGCTTATGGTTCAACACGAAGAAAAAATGTTAACCAAACAATAAACAGAAGAGTGATGAGTGAGAAGAATGCAGTGCTACAGGAGGACAGTCCAGGACCCTCTAATGTTTTTTAGGGGTCAGGGAAGATTGGCACCTGAGAATGGACAAGAGTCAAATAACGGGGCAGGGGTGGGCGGAGGGGGCAGAACAGTGATTCAAGCATCTCCGGGCTGTTGAAAAGGCCAGGGAAGAGAGCAGGCTGCGTATACCCTAAGATCTAAAACAAGCCCTGTAAGAGGCAAAAAAAGGGGAAGCAGAAAACAAGGAATGAGGCAGGGACCAGATCTTTTGTGTCGCAGCCAGAAACTTGGACTTCATCCTTTTATACCAGGGCATAACATGCCTCACCTTCTACCCCTACACCCCCTATGTACAAACTGTTTACAACACTACTGGGCATGTAGCACTTGTTAAGTATATTTTAGGGACTATTAGAAGCTCATTAAAGAAATCAAAGCAGTGAAAGAAAAAACTGAGACAGTTTTTTTTACTTTGGGAGAAGGCATATTGTAGAAGAAAGGAAATGTAATCAGTACACTATGTGACTCAGCTATGAAAAATATTTACTCGTGTGTATTTTATGTAACATAATATATAATACATGTTTAAAACTAAAAGAATTTTACTAAATATATTTGAATGATTTGTGGGCAGTCAATAGATATCTAAAATTGAAAAATCAAGAAATAGCTTTAGGAACACATTATTTAGAAATAAGAAAGTAAATACCAGAATAAAGAGTTGAAGGACTTGTAAGCAGTTACCTCTGAGGTGAGGGAATATAGAAAACAGAGGTGGGACATGGTAAGGTGGGGCTTGGCACTATTTTTACTTTCTTGCAATACTTGTTTATGTGTTTTTTATTTCTGCGATTATGAACTATGTCTATATGGGAGTTTTTTGACAGAAGTATAAATTAAACACGCACTCGCAATTGTCCAACAGAAAGAATTATAGGAAGGGTGTCATGACGCCCCCTACTGGTCTCTTGCAGTTGGTTCTGTTGATGAGTCATTCCCATCTGTTCACTTACCGGCCAAAGGCAGGAAAACAGCAGTAAATCCTGCTGTTTTGTAGATGTCATAAATTGGATTGCCAAGCAGCCTTTGGATTTGCATTGCTAGGGACCCCTAGTTACCTGTTGAGGTTCCAAGTTGGCTCTATTTAATGGATCCTTGGCACAGACTAGGGCCCCAGTAAAGCAGATCTGTCGGCAGTTCCCAGGTTCGCAGGGTCTTCGCAGGGTCTTCACAGGGTCTCACCCTCTGGGTAAGAGGCAAGTTTCAGCTCCAATTCAGTGAAGCAAGATCCAGAAACAGAGCACCCATTCTCTTTTATTTGGTTGACACGTTCACTTGTGGAAAGAAGATGGACTCACAAGATGCTACACAGTTACAGCAAAGATCTTTAGGTGTTTAACGTCTCATCTCATTACTTCACACCCCACTCCCTGGAGATGTGTGATACTTAGCAAGAACAGAACTCAAACTATCTTCTACTACCTATGAAGAAAAAAATAGTGAGAGGAAGATCATAATTGAAACAATCTGTGAATAGGGAAGGCTGTTTTAAATATTTTCAAGGACATTAGATGGACCCCTCTTACTGACAATGTTAAGGGAAAATTACTCTTATTTATTAAAACAATTCCCCTGATTTTCTCTACCAGAAAAAAAATTTATTAGGCTACTTTCAGTGAATAGATATACTTGAAAACAAAACAAACAAAAAAGGTGTTAAAATGTTTTATAGATGGTAATTTTTACTTTTTCAGAATAAATTTTACACACAATAAATTTAAGTGAAGTTATTATCCTAACAATTTTCCTCTACTTCAAATCAGTGAGGATACTATCTCTTTGGCATGTAAGATTTTTATTTTTTTTCTTACTAAATACTGGATATTTTCCCAAAACAAATACCAGCTACTTCTTCATTATATTTTAAAAGAATAAGTTCCATGTAAGTAAATGTTCATGTTAAATGCTATTAAGTATAAACAGCATAACTAAAAATAGCTCAAATCTTCTAGCTACGTTTTGTTAACAATCTTGCTCTGGCCAAGTTCCCCATTAATTGCACAATCTACATTTTGGGAAAGACAGAACTTAATTGTTTCCAAACAAAATTTCAAGTCCACATACAGTTTCCTTCCTCTGGTTGGTTTCGGTTAAATGAATTACTCTTTTAAAAGGGATAATGCAGAAGGGGGAACTTCTCCAATAAACAAGTTTGACATGTGCATTTCATCAAGGGCTTTAATTATAAAGTTGCAATAGACAAGTTTTGGTACAATCATCTTTGGGGAGATTTCAGTTTTTTTAGAGCATTCCTTTCATCTTTGGCCTTACACTTCATACAGACAAACAGCAAGTAGCAAATGCCAACTTGGGAAAAAAAAAAAAAAAAAAGAGCTATTCAATGCTATTAGGGCCTGAGAGCCTTGGAAACAAAGCCAAAAAAATTCTAATACAGTTCGAGCAACATTATACAAAAACTTTTATCAGTTCATTAGTCGCCCCTTCTAAAGTTAAAAAAAATACAAGTAACTCGTTTATGACACCAAGGAAACATTTTCTGGGTTTGTGAATGTTACCTTATGAACTTTTCAAGTACCCTTAGAAAAGTCATGAAATTTTTAATATTTAAAGCATAGTATGTAGATACATGGGGAATACGATACATGGGGGATAAGGTACTCCCAACCTGGTTAAATCCTACTGGGAAAAAATAATCTTACCATGTGGTGGACTCCGGCCAGCAGGGTCTGCCTGTTGTGGCTGGAGACAGAACAAATGCACAGGCGACAGCAACCCTGTGGGGGAAAAGGGAACAGCACGGCTACTCTCTCAAGGGGAGAGCACCTCTGAGTGTCTCCACCACTCTCAAGAGGGGAGAGCACCCCAACCCTTGCCTAGACAGGCTTTTATTGTTTCTCTCGGGTCTTACATCAGAAAAGGATTTATTATCTATTACATAGAATATTATTGTCTACATTTTAGGTACAATCAAGGAAATGAAAATAACATGCAAAGGCCAATGGCAGCGAGTTGATTAGCTCTGTCCTTGGGAAGATTCACACAGGCTTTGGAAATTACGTTGAGGATAGACAATACACATTTGTTGTATTAGACCAGGGTGATGGAGTTTTAGCAAGGGCAAGCCATAACAGTCTGTATGCATTTTCTAAGCCTGATTCCCACAGGAAAACTTGGTTTGAAGGTCTGGCTCTTGCCCACCACCTCGCTTCTGTAGGTTTTCCATACAGAGCTGAGTCACATTGGCCAGACCAAAACAAACCGGACTCCTACATTACTGTTGGTACATTTTGTCTCTACTGTGCTAGACTTCATTAATAAATCACCTATGATGCAGTGGAATTTCAACATGGAGCATAGGAAGAATTAAACACATAGCTTATGAAGGTAGCAGAGAGAGAGGTGATGGGAAGGGATCCACACCAGATCCTGACATTTTAGCAGCGAAAGGTCTTTTGATCATATCTTTAGAAGATACATCCTGTACAGTTATTTCTATAATCAAGTGCACTACACTTCATATAAATTCTTATTTAATCCTCTCAATGCTTACGGGGAAATCCTTCGGTTATTTGCCTTTTAGATGAAGAAAGCAACACATAAAAAAGGTCAATGATTTGAGTGGCAAAGTCAGGAATTAAATCAGGGCAACTTTGCTCCCTTATGTGTGCTTTTAATAACTATGTAAAGTTTTTGTCCCACTTTGATTTAAAGGTGATTATTTGTGCAGCACAGAGACACACACGTGGGCGGGGAAAAGGATGTGTGTGTGTGATGATGACAGTGCAGGTATCTTCTCTGGATGGGAAGACTGGTTTTTTCTTGTTATGTGAATTCATAGTTTATTATTATAATGATTATATATTGCTTATGTAATAAAATAAATGTTATTTCAAGAATTCAATTAAAAGCTAACAATTCAAGTTGATTTGTATAATGACTAAATGAAGACAATGGTTCTATTCTCCCACTATTAGTAATAAAAATAGCTAACTGTTTTGGGGCATTTATTTTGGGAAGAACACTGTGTCACGTCCCCATTTTCTACAACGTAGACGTTATTTATTACCCTCCCTGTGCAAATGCCGAAAGTGAGACACAGAGATTGCGTCATTTGCATTAGGTCCCGTTAACGACAAGTGGCAAAACCATAACCTGTAGCCAGTCTCCAGAGCGGACCGCCTAACCACCCACGGCAGTTTCTCCCAGGAACCAGGGATTCAGAAACAGGCCTGGCAGCTCTCTGGATCTGGAGATTGAGAGATGTGGAAGGAGCACCGGTATCCGTTGGAATTCAAGGCTAGACTGTTGGAGCCCTTCGTGTCCTAAGCAGAAACTCGTGAAGCCATTTTAGAGTTCTCTTTATGGAGGAAGAGCATTCTTACCAACCTCTCGCATTTTGTATGCAGAAAAGACACTTTGACAATTAAAGTACTTATCAGTATGTTATGATAAATTTTGTTTAATTTTGATATAATAAAATACAGAGCCCAAGGTTTCAATAAATATTTTCATGATTTAAATTATTCTACATAGCAAATTATAAATGCTTGCATTTCGTCCTGAAATAGAAGTTAAAATATAGTTTAGGTTATGATCCTATATTTGAAGCAGTCGTTTAAGTACCTAGCCACCCAATAAGGAGATCCAAGATTCTAATCAACCAAAAGGAAGAGTTTTAAGGGGAGAAAAAGATTGATTATAACAGAAGAGATAATTATGAAAGTTTATGTCGGTGACTTCATATGGATTTTTAAATAAAGACATTAATTAACCTTGAACTCTAAGAAATTGTTCACGATATCTGTCAATCTACTTTGACAATATATGCGTAAAATTTTGATGTCTTTCAAATAACCTGATGCTAACAGATTCTCAGATCCTGCAAAGAATAGTCTTTTAGGATGTTGTAGGGGCAATGGTATATACGGTTATGAAATGAACATCAATGTTTTGTTTGTTCTCCTTGCATTGATGTCTAAACAAATAAATATCTCCTGAAGCTAATTGTTAGAAAGTGGCAAAAGTCATGGCAGTGTTCTGCTAGTTTTCAAAACAGAATGGAAGTGGAGCTGAGAGCCCCTTCCCAGTGAGCATTTAGTGAGTGACCTAACATATTTCCTTCTAAGAGCATTTTAAGTATTTCAAAGCTTGTTTATTTAGGAGAGAATCCCACTTTCTCTCGCAGAGCCTTAATTTCATTAAGCTCTTTATTTTATGCTTTTATCCCCCAGAGAGTTACTTAAGCTGGTTTCTTTCCTAGTACATGGGGAGAATTATTCATTTCATCTCTACTTCTTTAGTATTGGACAGCATTATGATACATTTCAAGCCCTAACCACACCCGCATGTTAAAAATAATTATATACTGCCTATCACCCCATAATAGTACTGTCTGGTGGTCCCATTAAATTGTTACTAGATTTTTCGGTGCCACAGAATCTATCCAGCTCTTTGCTTCCTGCTGGAAGGGTCTGCAAAGTCAAGTGGCAGTTTCCTCTCCCTGCTCTCAATCAGTTTTCTACATCTAGCTGAGTTCTTAATCCCTTTTGGTTTTTTAGGAGAAAAGGAAAAACAGCTGTCACGGTGGTGGGGGGGGCGGGCGGTGGCGGTTGGCGGGGATCATGTCTTCCCCTTTCATCTCCAGGCAGATGAATCAATACAATATAAAGACAAAAGTGCTCCATCTTCTGGCCGAGGACGAGACTGCACCTGCAGATATTTCCAGTTGTAGAAGGAAGCTTTTCATCTGGAAGACAAGGTTTCAAAGACACCTATTGACGAATCTTCCAGTACCATCAAGAATAAAACACCCTTCTCCTAATCTCAAAAATTTGAAGTCGTTTTCTTCTGATCTTCTTTCCTTCCTTTTTTCACTCCTACTAACCTGAGTTGGCTAATAGTTCAGGCTTTGGCTTGGCATCAGGCAACGCTGCCCCAGTCTACTCCTTCATGTCCCAACAAAGTTACTTAACATTTCTAATCCTCATCGATTCCCAGTCAAGGCACATGCCTGGGTTGCAGGCCAGGTCCCTAGTGGGGGCCAGATGAGAGGCAACCACACATTGACATTTCTCTCCCTCTCTTTCTCCCTCCCTTCCCTTCTCTCCAAAAATAAATAAATAAAATTAAAAATAAAACAAAACAAAATAAAAAAAACATTTCTAATCCTCAGCACTTCATTTTAACATAAATATAATGATTTATACCATCTATGTAATTGTGAGTATAAGTAAAATAAGATTTGTAAAATACTTAACCTCACATCAGGTACATAGAAATCATTCAACAAGTGTGAGATGCTCTGATTATAATTATTGCTATGACATTTATTTTTTACCATTTCTATTCAATTCAATGAAAATTTTCCAAACCTTACTATGGTCAAGATACTAAGCAGAGTAGCAAGATTTTTTTTAATCTTCACCCAAGGACATTTTTTTTCATTGCTTCTAGTGAGAGAGGAAGTGAGAGAAGCACTGATGTGAGAGAGAAGCACCCATCATGGCCGAACTGGGGATCATATGGGGTACACGTGCACCCAGACCAGGGATTAGGGATCAAGGATGGAAGCCATAACCTAGGTATGTGCCCTGACCTGGAATCAAACCTACAACTTTTTGGTTACATGATGATGTTCTGACGAACTCAGCCACACTGGCCAGGGCAGGATTTCTTTTTTAATGTAGCCTTTGCTTTCAACAAATTAATAATCTACTAGCAGTGACAAAGAAGAATTTAAATAACTGTAATACAAGGCAAGATATGGTAGATGACAACAAGAACTGTAAAGTGTCCAAGACAGTGCTTCTCAAACTATGATGGCTATATCAGTTACTGGGGATCCTGTTCAAATGCATGTTTGATTCCATAAGTCAGGGGCAAGACCTGATATTCTGCATTTCTAATAAACCCCCAGGTGATGGTGATGCTGCTGGTTGAAGGTGTACCCTTTAAGTAGCAAAGTTTGAGGATATTGCAGTATGATATAAGCAGGATTTGCATTTAGCTTTGTTTATCATCATATCTGCACCAGTTTCTTAAGGGCTGCCTGTGTTCTGCTTGGCTGTTATCCAATCAGAACACAACAGATTTGTTATCCACGACAAACCTATCAGTAAACGTATTGTGGAGCATCACTCTGGATATAAATATTAAAGTGCTCTGGTGGACAGCATAGATTTGGTTTTAAGACAAATGGGTCATTGAGTAAGTGGCCTTTAAAAATGGTGTTGAAAGATTAGAAGGATTTTATTCATTTCTGCTGCTTGTGCAGTATACTCCCACTATCCTTTCCAAACACCATGGTTACTGTTCATTTTGAATATAAAGTGCCTCCTATAACACCACATCTCTGAACCTTTGAGGACAGACTTCTTTGGAAGAATTATGTCTCGGAGTTTGTTCCCATCTTAGGGCTTCACTGTTGTCATTTCTGGCTTTGCAATGAAATTAAACAATAAGGAAGTACAAAGGCATCTTCTATCTTACAGGTGAAACCTTTATGTATGCTCTAGTGGTTGATACCGACTGTTGAACTGGAAACCAATTTTTAATTTAAAAATGTTTTCAATGTCCAGCTTGAAAAATTGGGAAATCAGCTGCCCAGGACCCAGGTCCCCACTTGGAGGCAATCAGCTGGTGCAGCACAGCCAGACCACCTGGGTGGGACCTGTGCCCTGAGCCTCCACACTCAGGCCAATCTCATCAGCTCTCACCCCCGACCCACTTCACTCTCTTCTGTAAGTCGGCCTCCACAGGCTTTTGAGTTTGTGAGCCCATCTACCTAAAGCCCAGGAGTCATCTTGACTTGGGAAAAAATGTATGGTGTGCTACTAATAATATATAACTACTATACATGGTTTTCAGAATACAAAGTGACTATTTTTTTCAATGAAAACAAATCTTACTATAATAAGCAGGGTAAATTTAAAGCTACTATACGATAGCTTTCTTGGTTTACACTTTTTGTTTTTATTCCTCATTTCACTACTCAGTTCTGCTAGTTGGTTTCTCCCTTCCCTATCGTGGAAGTGATAGGAAATCTGAGTGAGAAGGAGAAAAGGGTAGACCAAGGAATCAGTATCCCATTTCATGAGTAAGACATTTGGAAAGGCTGTGCTAGTAACTTTAATGAAGCAATAGAGAATTCACATAAAGAAATCAGAGAAGAGTGTGTTTTTTTCGCAGCCTAGGTTCTCTGCTTTCAGAATTTTATTATCAACTCAGTAAAACCTGGATGAATCAGTAAAATATTCAGTTTCTTGTGCCTCATTTACACCTTATGAGAAAGAAATAAAATAGTTTGGAGTCATTTTAAAAGTATTTTCAGATCACTAATAATGGGCATATTTTTTAATTAAGGCCCTATTCCCTCACTTAAAATATAACACTTTATTTTAGAGTTTTTCCCCTCCCTGTTTAAAGGTAGTCAAAACTACAAAATTACATTGATACTGGGAAAAGAAGCACTTAATTGCCTTCTTTATGAAACAAAAAATTTTCTAACTTTTTGAAAAGTTGTATAAATAAGTGAGTTATTCTCCAGCATAACTGTTTGACAATTTGGTAAACAGAGAGGCTTCTAGATGAAGACAGGATCGCTGTAGGTCTAAGAACTTCCCTAAACCAGATTCAACATGAATATACCATGACCCCACCACGTAACTGGACAGCTGATGGGCTACAAGAATCTGGCTTGTTTTGAAGTTAGGAAGTAACAAAACCTGGGCCAATATCTGACCCCCATTTCAAAGCTGTGGATTCATGGATTTGCTTACTACGAGGCAGGCACAAAGGAGCCTGGAGTCCGAGGCCCTTGGAACTCATGGGGCTTAGGCTGGCAGCGAGCAGACCCTTGCCTCCACTGCAGGCCAGCGGCAGTGAATACTACCTGCGAGCGTTGTTGCAAAAATCAAGTCAAGAGATTTTCAGTGGAAATATCTGAACACTGAAAAGAGTGCTACTGAATGGATCTGCGTAAGGGGGGCAGAGCGCAGATACTATTACAGAAACAAGCCCCCTCCTCCGGGGTCTTTCTGTTCTAGGTGCGTCTTGCCTGCTGCCAGGTAGGAACTGCGGCCCCCAATGGCAGAGTTTGGTAAAAAGGAAAAGAACTATTTATTCAAAAGTTATACAGGTTTAGAGTAATGGTGGAATATTGCTGTTAAATCTCAAAGTCCCATTAAAACACGCACAAACACACATACAATCCTGCCTCCCCTTGCCAAACCAGGGCAGTCAGAGGTACCCTATCTCAGGAAAAGAAATAGGAATCCCGGTACCTCCCAGTAACCTGTGCTGGGCTGGGCAGGCCTCCCGCAGTCCCCAGCACCATCATCTCTGTGTCTCTTCCATCTCCAGTTCTTAATCCAAACCCACGTGGCACCTTCTCATGGCCCACCAGCGAGAGTCCTTTCACCCCTTTTCTTTCCACACGGTCTCGCACTGTCTTCCCGAATAGTCCTGCAGAGTCTCTCTATCGTCTCCGTTTGTCTCCCATCCCACACGGCTGCCCGCCTTTAGTTTAAATCCCCGCCTGGGACCTCCACCATAACCCCATTTCCAACTCCCCCCACAATTGGCTACACCTGCCAGCACTCCTGAATTTTTCTGCCTTTCTTGGCTGCCATGGTTAGTCCCAGCAGGCCTGGCTCTGTGGAGTGAAGCAAACCATCTCCAAGCTCTCAGGCAGGTGCTGTAACCAGGGAGCTGCTTCCCAGTTACATCAGGGGTTTAAGTCACACCCATCTCCCTAGCTAGCCTGCTGTTGCTATGCAGAATAATTCAATGGCCCTGCTCCTTGTGTCCCATCTCCCAGCCAGACTTGTGGCAGGCAGATACCCTATATTCCTGGACACCTCAAGTTCTGGACCCCATTACAAATCCCCCTTTGGGCCTCCCAGCCTACACCCTTTTACAAACACACTACAAAGGCAACGTGCTGTTTGATAAGGAAAATGCTTAAAATAGTACCTGGTGTATTGTAAATTTTCCGTATGTCCTGTTGATTTAAAAAATGTTGCTAATATCCATGGTACTGCACTTGATTATGAATTTCTTAGTAATTAGCTACACAGAATATTTCCATTGTTGGCCTTCTCTCCACTCACTTTTCATACCACCCTAACATGTCTGGAAATGGCTGGCATGTAGGACAGGTTTGGTCTCACTAGCACTGTTACCAAAGGTTATCCAAAGATATTTAATTAATGGAAATAGCATTTACCATATTTTTCGGACTATAAGATGCACCATTTCCCCCTGCCCCCCCCCCCAAATTTGGGAGGAATAATGGTTGTTAATGCTGCTGTTGGGTTCTCTTTACATTTACATTGGTGAAATATTATGTTATTTATGTTATTAAATATTTTAGCACATTTTTTGCTTCAAATTTTTCCCCTATTTTCCTCCTCTAAAACCTAGGTGTGTCTTATGGTCTGAAAAATATGGTAATATGAAATGGTACATAAGCTAATAAAGGGGTAAAATGTGGAAGCTGAAATTCGGTGTGCTATTCAAAATCTTAGTCACAGGGGCAGGGGCAGAGGGCAGCGCTCCAGGCTCTCTGTCTGGGGCTGTGAAGGAGAGACCTGGGCTAGTTTAGCATCACCCACCATTTCTGTTGTGGCCCCTCGGAGGCAGCAAGCTGCCGCTCCCCTCTCTCTGCCTTCATGCTTCCAGCACGTCCCCAGCTGTGTGCTTGCCTCTGGATTTCCCTGACATTCACCGCTGACACACCTCCAGCCTTAGAAGACTGATGCTTGACTCCACTGTCACTGCTTGTTCCCAGTCAACTGACAAGACACTCTTTCTCCATTTCTTGCCACGACTTAGATCACACGACACTGACGTGTGTGGATGGTATCGGGGATAAACTGCCAGCTTCCTGTGGGCCACTGACACCATGCACACCACACATTAATTAGATGCCTATTGTATATAAGCACCAGGAATGCAAAACTAAATAACTTCCTGTCTACAAGCAGCTTACAACACCTATGGCATTTATATCATTTTTCTCATATATAAAATTATTTAATTTTTTAAGTTTGATTGTATTCTAAAGAAATACACAAGGAAGAGTAGTTGTGTTCTCCTCACTGGTCTTTGCCCCATCACTTTGTAGCCCCTGACCCTAGAACTTTTATTTTGCCCCGTTGCCTTACCTCTTCTGTTTACCTGACATGTTACATAACTACTTTTGGGTTATTTATTGATGGCTCTCTCCAGCTCCCAGAATGTAAACTCCATGAGAGCAAGGACTTTGTCCTTGTTCACTGCTGTGCCCCCAGACTTTAGAATACAACCTGACACAGAGAAGACCCTCAGTAAATATTTGTTAAAATCAGGTCTTCCTGAAAAAGTACCACTTGTGTTCAACTTTGATCAGTAAGAAGGATTTCAGTATGTGAGAAATGAGGGAAAGAATACTCTAGAAGAAGGAATTAACCCTAGAAGTACAGTATAACAGAGGTGATAAAGTGGCTCTAAGATGGAGAAATGAGAGGATATGCTGGATTGTATTTTAAAATTAATTTTATGAAAAGTAATTTTTTTTTTGCCCTGGCTGGTGTGGCTCAGTGGATTGAGTGCTGGCCTGTGAACCAAAGCATCACTGGTTCAATTCCCAGTCAGGGCACATGCCTGGGTTGCAGGCCACATCCCCAATGAGGGGCACATGAGAGGCAGCAACACATTGATGTTTCTCTCCCTCTCTTTCTCATTCCCTTCCCCTCTCATTAAAAACAAATAAATAAAAATCTTTTTTAAAAGAGAAAAATAATTTTTTATCAGCAGTATGTTTTAGATATTTCAATGACATTTATAGGCCACTCTAAGTACTTTTAGAGTGATCTAGGTCCAAATGGATGCATTGTAAACACATATGTTAATATCATGGAAATAAATTGAATCCAGAAAGCAGGGAAGCTGGGGAAGGAAAGGAACGAAAAAGGTGGGAAGAATAAAGCCAGAGTGCTTGCCCGAGTGGTTCAAAGTGTGCTTTTGTATTGTTTTATGTATTTATTTTTAAAAACTGTGTTACTAGTCTTGCTTATCCTGCCTCAACGGTCCCTTCTGGGATAGGCTGTCATCCTGAATGCTGACGCCTGGCAAACGCCGGCCCTGCTTTGAGAAAACAGGTGGGAGATGCGGGGGAGGCATTTCAGTTTGCGCTGACTTCTCTTACAGAGAGACGCAGCTTTGACATTATACAGCCAGTTTCTATCACTTATGAAAATATTTTTAAAAACAAGAAAAATACATCATCTCCAATGTGAGTCATTAACAGGTTTGAAGAAAACCAAACATTTTACTTTGTCCCTCCATTTCCAAGTGTCTTCTCCACAAGGTGTCAATGTAATGATTTTTTTAAATGTGTGTGTGTGTGTGTGTGTGTGTAGCTTTTTAAACAGCGCTTGTTTGAATGGTTTATATCCAAGTAATTCCTCTGAAAGTGTACCGGCTTGCAGAGAGTGTCCGTCTCCCTCTCCGCCCCTAACTGCCCTGAACAGGCAGGCTTCGACTCCACGTCTCCCCCCTGCGTCAAGTCAACGGCGTCTCTCCCCAGCACTACAGCCGGTCAGCTCAGCTCCGGGAAGCATTTCTACAGCTGGGTCGTAGCCCAATGAAGTGGGCTGCAGATAAGTAGCTGCCTGACTCCAGCCTTCAGTCATGGCTTCCCAGCCCATTTTCCACTACGCAGTTTAAAATTTGCAGTGTCTCAGATGCCTTTAGGAGAGCCTCCCGCTGCCCTCACTGTTGCGGGGAAGAGGGTTATGAGTCTCATCACTGCTACCTCAAGTAGGGAGCTGTATGAGAAACAATTTATCCGAGCTCACCAGGTCTTAATTATTGAGGGTGGATAGCAAAGAATTTGAAATTAACAGCCAACTGGAAATGCCTAGTCAGCCTCTAAAATGCAAAAAACAATAAAAGCCCCTGGGGAAGACTGCACTCTCCCTAGTTGCCTTAGAAAACAGATTAATGTGACAATTTCAGGAATTTGGAAATTGAGCCTACCAAACAGCCACCCCCAGAGGATGCCAACCTGCAAGCCCGCCTGCAACTTTTGGGTGATGTGGGATTAGACCCACTCTGGGAACCCATTCAGTACTTACAAAGAGCCCTAGGGACCAAGCAGAGGATGTGTTTTCTTTTTTTCTACCCATCATCCTCTCGAGATAAAATTGGATTTTTTTTTAATGCAAGCTAGGGAACAACCACTTCCATCCTTGCACCCCAGCCAGGTCTGGGATGCAAGCAACCGCCTCAGAAACAGATGAAACAGCAGCACACAAATCATGGAGAGGAGGAAGGGCAGGAAGAGGAAAACTGTCTTAAGAGAGCCCAAACAAAACCTTGGTCAGAGCACATACCTCCCAGTTCTGGAGTATAATAGAAAGACTTTATTGTGGAGAACAAAAGACTCTAGAAGCAAGAAGGAAAACAAAGAATGCTCAAAGGAGAGGGAGGGGGGAAACAACTATATTCTTCCAAGACTTACCCTGAAACTTACCCCGTCCCATGTCACAAAAGACAGCTACACAATAGAAACAGAAAATGACTGGGTCACATTGGGCCAGGATGCCAGTATGACAATATTTTCTCATAAAATGAGATTCTATTTCATCACCATATGCTTTAGGAAAATTCAGTATGTTCCTGACAGGCTTCTAACATTTTTCCCCAAGATGGTTAAAGCTTTAGGGAATGTGTCAAAGATACTTAACACCCACTGCATTTTTTTAATATTACACATTGGTAATTCTCTGGTTCATGAATTTTAATAATACCATTGCGGTTCAGGTTGACAATCACTGTCTCCAGCACTGGCGGATAAAAACACGCAGCAGCACATCCTGTTTTGGTTTTGTTCCAGTATACTGTTGAATCTGCAAAGGGAAATTATATATGTAGAAATTTTCTTAGAAAAGGTATGCTCAGCTGGGATACAAACAGTATTTGAAGAATAATTTCAAAACACTGGTGGACAACATTCCTAAGTACAGCTCACTAGCTATTGTGGAAAAAGTGATCATTAAAGATTGATCATTCAGTCACAGATGCATGACTTCAAACTAACTAACACAGATGAGAATTCAACAGGAGATTAAAATGAGTCATTTGTGCCATTTGCTCTGCACACTACCATGAGGAGGACTTTCTAAGCTATTTCTACAGCCTTCCGCTCTCACTGCCACCATATTTGCATCTCTCCTAGCATCTGGGCATACCTAGCGGATTATTCTAGCTTCATCACACATGCCATTCCACACCTGAAAAGTGCTAGGTAAATAATAAGGTACTATATACAGCATAGTGAATTAGGGGCTCTACCATTAATAATATATTAGTAGAAAAGTGAAATTATCTATTTTCCCTTTTATCTTGCTTCCTTGTCTTTAGTCTTCTCTTTTATTTCTGTCACATGCTAATTGTATCTTTCCAGCCACCTGGGTTTCAAACACAATACAGTAGTCCTTCATTCTTCCTATTCCCCAGGCCACCTTTTCCAGTTAGCAGACTCTGCTAGTTCTCTACTGGTTCTTTCACTAACATAGCCTTTAAGCCATCTGTCCTCTTTCTATTCCCATTTCTCAAAATCAGGCCCTCATCTTATACCTAGACTCCGCCAAAAATCTCTTAACAGCTTCCTGCTTCCAGTTTGGTTCCTTTCCAGTTCATTCCCTTTGTTGACACCTGGTAGATGCTTCCAAAAAGGCCACTTTAATCTTGTCACCCCTCTGTTCAAAAACACAGGCAGCCACTACTTAGAGGATAAAGAACAAAGTCCCCATTACTTACCCCAGGACCAAGGTAGACAGCCCAGACTCTGCAGCTGCACCTTCCACTACATCTTACAACAAGCCCTCGGTGGCAGGTGGACTACGGGATTGACAGCTGCTACTCGCCCTGCCAGCAGCACCTTCCTTCTCGAGTCATAGTTCCCCGTTAGCTCCACAAAGCCTCCCAAACCACCTTCGCCCTCAGGCCCTACGCGCCTGGACACGCAGCACTTGTTCAGGGACAACAGTGCATCACATGGCTGCGGGGCCCAGCCACTGTTGGCATCTGTGCACATGTCTTTTATTTTCCCCAAGTAGATGCCAGCTTGGGAGGGTAGGAACCTTCGAGTAACATTTATTAAGCATTATCTGTGTGCAAAACCCTACCTGAGATGCCACAAAGATGGAGGGTGTCTTAGTCCCTTCGGACTGCTATAACAAACTACCACAGGCTGGGTGGATTATAAACAACAAACATTTATTTCTCACAGTTCTGGAGGCTGGAAGTCCAAGACCAGGTGCCAGCATGGCCAGGTTCCATAGAGGACCCTCTCTCAGAGTCAGACTGTGGACTTCTCACTGTGTCCTGGCAAAGTGGAAGAGGCCAGCAGCCTCTTCCATAAGGGTTCAAATCCCCTTCAGGAGAGCTCCACCCTCGGGACCTGATCACCTATCAAACCCCCACCTCCAACTACCATCATGGGGGCAGGGGGCAGTTAGGGTTTCAACATATGAATTTTGAGGGACGCAACTTCCAGACCATAGAAGGAAGGTCATATTTCTTTGGCAATCTACAAAGACAAATACACCACTGTACATCTCACAGCCGTCCAATGCATATTCTGAGTGAATTGATTACCATAATTTTAATATTGTAAAACTAATAGTTCGAAATTGACCTGTCAGAATTAAATTCCATTAATGTCTTTGTTTTACAGAAGACAAACTATGGTAAAGAGAGATGAAATATTGGTAAGAAAGTCAATATCTTAATGCACATTTTTGTTTTCTAGTCCACTGCTCCAACTGCCAAGTCCTTCTATTTCTCATCAAGAAAGAGACTGTATCCTGGATTCAACTTCTCTTTCCACTGGTAATAAATGAATTGCTCTTCTGCCTGTGGCATGTTTTTTGGCTTCAGTCTTTTGTCCAATGAGGCACTGAGTCTTACATCCTGGTCTCTCAGTTTTTTATAGGATTTTCCCCATTTAGATCCAATCATAGAAAGCCTTTGGAACTGTAGCCAAAAACAAATAAATCAAAATAGATGTTTCTTATGCCCACATTCACATTACCCTAATTTCTAGCTACAAAGATAATTTCAAATTTTTCCCAATACTTAATTTCAAAAAATGTTTTTGATCACATGGCTTAGCTAGTTTCCATTAGACAAAAATATATGTGCATTCAGGAATATTTTATCTTTATCATAAACAGATTTTGATGCAAGAGGCATTAATAAAGTCTGTGCCTTGTCTTCACTCATGTTACTTGGAGGATGAGAATAATCCTACTTCTTTAAAAGAAACAAGTGCCTTTACACTTTGAGAGTAAAACAGCCCAAACAGAACATGTAAAACAAAACAAGATGCACAGGAGAAAAAACAGCCCTAACACTATGATGTTAACAAAGATTATTTATAGTTTTTCATTCATTCATTCATTCGCTGAACATACACTTTTGGAGATTTTACTAACTCCCAGCTACTATGTCAAGCATTGAGCTGTGAGAATTTCTTTTTCGTTCTCCAAAATCCTGTAACAGCATGTATTAATTTTATAATGAAAAATAAGCTTCCTAACTGTAACGTAATTGTGATGGTTAGTTTATAAATCAGATTAACTGGGCCATAAGGTGCCTAGACATCTGGTTGCACGTTATTCTGGAAATTTCTGTGAGGGTGTTTTTGAATGAGAGTATCATGTGAATTGGAAGACTGAGTAAAGTGGATTGTCCTCTCCAATGGGGGTGGGCCCCATCCAGTCAGTTGAAGGCCATCACCTGTTTTTACAACCCAGGGACACTGATATAAACCAAACTCTCTTCACAGTAACAGCCTTTGCCTTCCATCAGCAATTTTTGTGCCTGCTATAGCCATTTCTCTTATCTTCCCCCACTGTTTTTTTTGTGCTTCTTTTGGTGAAGGCCTTTTTTAATACACATGTTCAGAGTCAGGCTTATTAGGCTTGTTAAGAAACGAGTCTGTTAACTGTGAGTGACAACTAAGAGTTTCTCCTCTACGTCAAATTCTAATACTCCAGGACTTAAGCAGAAGTCAACATCCCTTTTTGCTTCTCAGTAGTTGGTCTGCTTACTTCCAGGTTTCACTGTGCAGACACCTGAAAGGACAAGATATATGATTTTGAACACTGGGAAAAATGAGCTATGAGCTACTAATGAAAAGTTGGGTAATACATATTCATATATATAAGAATATATATTCCTTGGTATGCATATGTGCAAAGATAGGCCTTTTGATATAGTTCACACATATGAAGTATTTTTCCCCTTCAACATAAAATGAAATGTAAAAATCTGAACTGTATTATTGCTACATTATTTTTTACAGAAGATTATGTACTGAAATCTTGCAAAAATTCTTCAGTTACCTAACTCATACTTATTAAATTCACTGTTTGCCTTTTTTCAAATGTAAATTTAACATAAAAACTTATTGATTTACTTTTTAAAGGTCAAACTAGTTTAATTGCTTCTTAGAATATGATGTTCTTAGCTCAATCAAGTACCATAAATTTCATCTCTCTGTGCAATGAATTTAATAACCCTTTTAGCCTGTGGTTGCAGAAAGTAGTTCAAAACTTTGAAGATTTGTAAGCAGAACTCCTTTAAGTCCGAGGGATGGTCTCACTAGGTTAATGAAAGCTCTGTGAACACCTTAGCCATTCTGCAGTGAAGCAGCCATTGAGTGATGGCACAAAGAAGTAATAGGGCCCTGGCCTAGTTCTAGAAGCTTTATACAGGGATCAAATCCCTTAGAGACACAGATTTTTTTCTTTTGCTTTGTTTTGTTTGACTCTATTAACAATGAAAAAAAAATTGCTTCAGAGAAAGGAACATTTTTATTGTCTTATAATCCTTTATTTCAAATTTATTATATTATGAGTATTTCCTTATGTCTAGAATGTTCATTGTTTTTTTTTAATTTTATCAACTACAGTTTAAATTCAATGTTATTTTGTATTAGTTCCAGGTGTACAACATGGGCGTTTGACAATCATATACTTTACAAAGTGTTCTCCCTGCTATTTCCAGTACCCACCTGGCATCATCCATAGTTATTAGAATATTATTGACTATGTTCCCATGACTATTCTGTAACTACCAATCTGCACTTCCCAAACCTTCAGCTTTTACATCCAGTCACCCCACTTCCTTCCCTTTTGGCAACCATCAGTCTATTCTATATGAATTTGTTTCTTTTTTGTTTGTTCATTTATTTTGTCCTTTAGAATCCACATATAAGTGAAATCATAGGGTATTTGTCCTTCTCTCACTGATTATTTCACTTAGCATACCCTCTAAGTTCATCCATGCTGGGGCAAATGGTAAGATTTTTTCTTTTTTATGTCCAAGTAATATTCCTTTATATATATGTACCACCACTTTTTTATCCACTCATCTGTTGATGGCATCTTGGATCACTTCCATATCTTGGCTACTGTAAATAATTCTGCGATGAACATAAGGATCTATATATTTCTTTGAATTAGTGTCTTGGATTTTTTCAAGTATATACCCAGAAGTGAAATCTCTGGATCATAGCATGGTTGCATTTTTAATTTTCTGAGGTAACTCCATACTACTTTCCACAATGCCTGCCCCAACCTGCATTCCCAACAGTGCATGAGAGTTTCCTTTTCCCCACATTCTCACCAACACTTGTTAATTGTTCATTGTTGATAACCATTCTGACAGGTGTGAGATGATACCTCATTGTGGTTTTAATTTGCATTTTTCTAATGATGAGTGATGTTGAGCATCTTTTCATATTGGCCATCAGTATGTCATCTTTGCAGAAGTGACTATTCAGGGCTTTGCCAATTTTTTAATTGTGTTGTTTGGTTTTTTGGTGTTGAGTTTTGTAAATTCTTTATAAATTTTGGATATTAGCTGCTTATCAGATGTATCATTAGTGAATATGTTCTCCCATTCAATGAGTCATCTTCTCATTTTGTTGATGGTTTTCTTTGCTGTGCAAAAACTTTACTTTGATGTAGGCCCATTTGCTTATTTTTTCTTTACTTTCTCTTGCATGAGGAGATATATCAGAAAAAATATTATTAAAAGAAATATTCAAGATTTTACTCTGTTTTCTTTTAGAATTTTTATGGTATCCCATCTTACACTTAAATCTTTAGTCCACTTTCAGTTCTTGTATATACTGTAAGAAGATATTCTAGTTTTATTTTTTTTTATATCTGTCATATCAGACATGTCTATCTAGTATGTTCTTGCCTCTTTTGTAAAATATTAATTGACCATATAGGTGTGGGTTTATTTCTGGGCTTCTATACTATTTCATTGATCTGTATGTCTGCTTTTATGCCAGTACCATGCTGTTTTGATTGCTATGGCCTTGAATAGTTTCATATAAGGTAGTGTGACTCCTCCAACTTAGCTCTTCTTTCTCAAAATTGCTCTGGCTATTCAGGGTCATTTTTGGTTCCATATAAATTTTTGAAATATTTGTTCTAGTTCTGTGAAATATACCATTTGTATTTTGATAGGAATTGTTTTGAATCTATAGATTGCTTTGGGTAATATGGACATTTTAAAAATATTGATTCTTCCTGTCCATGAACACTGTATATGTTCCCATTTACTTGAATCTTCTTCAATTTTTGTCTTCAGTGCATAATTTGCTGAGTACAGGTATTTTACCTCTTTGGTTAAATTTATCCCTGGGTACTTTTTTACGCAATTGTAAGTCGGTTTGTTTGCTTACTTTCCTTTCATGATAGTTCATTATTGTTGTATAAAAATACAACTGATTTTTGGATATTAATTTTGTATCTTGCTACTATACTGAATTTATCTATCAGTTCCTGTATCTTTGGTAGAATCTTTAGTGTTCTCTATACATACTATCATGTCATCTGCAAATAATGACAGTTTGCTTCTTCCTTTCCAATTTAAATGTCTTTTATTATCTGATTGCTGTGGCTAGGACTTCCAATACTATGTTGAATAGGATTGGTGAAAGTTCACATGTCTGCCTTATTCCTGGTGTTAAGGAAAATGCTTTCAGTTTTTTCCCACTGAGTATGGTGTTAGCTGTGCGTTTCTCATACCTGGTTTTTATTATGGTAAGATATGTTCCTTCTATTCCTACTTGGCTAAGAAGTTTTTTTATCATAAATGGGTGCTGGATTTGTCAAAAGCTTTTCTGCATTTATCAATACAATCATATGATTTTTATCCTTCATTTTGTTTATGTGGTGTAGCACATTTATTGATTTACAGATATTGTACCAACCTTGCATCTGAGGAATAAATCCCACTTGATCATGATGTGTGACTTTTTTAATGTATTGCTAGATTTGCTTTGCTAATATTTTGTTGAGGGTTTTAGCATCTATGTTTATTGGGACTATTGGCCTCTAATTTTTTTTATAGTGTCTTTATCTGGTTTTGGTATTGGGATAATGCTGGCTTTGTAAAATGAAACTGGGAGTCTTCCTTTCTCTTGAATTTTTTGAAGTAGTTTGAGGAGAGGTGTTAATTCCTTGATGATTTGTAAAATTTACTTTTGAAGCTGTCTAGTTCAAGACTTTTGTTTGTAGGAAGTTTTTTGATTACTGCTTTAATTTCATTAGTTGTAATCAGTCTCTTCAGATTTTCTACTTGTTCTTGATTCAGTTGTGAGAAATTGTATGTTTCTAGAAATTTATCCATTCTTTCAGATTGTCCGGTTTGTTGGCATATAGTTGTCTGTAATATTTTTTATAATCTTTTGTATTTCTGTTGTGTCAGTTGATATTTCTCTTCCTTCATTTCTGATTTTATTTGTTTGGATCCTCTCTTTTTTCTTCTTGATGAGTCTGGTTAAAGACTTGTCAAGCTTTTTTATGTTTTCAAAGAACTAGCTCTTGGTTTTATTGATCCTTTGCATTTTTTTTAAGATTCTATTTTGTTTACTTCTGTTCTGATTTTTATTTCTTTTCTTGTATTCACTTTTGTCTTTGTTGTTCTTTTCCTAGTTCCTTTAAGTGTAAAGTTAGATAAAGACTTGTCAAGCTTTTTTATGTTTTCAAAGAACTAGCTCTTGGTTTTATTGATCCTTTGCATTTTTTTTAAGATTCTATTTTGTTTACTTCTGTTCTGATTTTTATTTCTTTTCTTGTATTCACTTTTGTCTTTGTTGTTCTTTTCCTAGTTCCTTTAAGTGTAAAGTTAGATTTTTTTCTTATTTGATATTTTCCTTGTTTTTTCAAAGTGGGTTGGTAATGTGATGGATTTCCCTGCTGGGACTGTTCTCACTCTGTCCCATGGATTTTGGGTTGTTGTGTTCCCATTTCCATTTGTTTCAAGGTGTCTTTTTATTTCTTCGTTGATCTCACTGTTAACTCATTTATTGTTTTTTTTTTCTTTTTTAAAATATATTTTATTGATTATGCTATTACAGTTGTTCCATTTCTCCCCCATCATTCCCCTCCACCCTACACACCCTCTCCCACCCACATCCCCCCCTTTAGTTCATGTCCATGTGTCATAAGTTCTTTAGCTTCTACATTTCCCATACTATTCTTGCCCTCCCCCTGTCTATTTTCTACTCACCGTCTATGCTATTTATTCTCTGTACCTTTTCCCCCTCTCTCCTCCTCCCACGCCCCTGTTGCTAACCCTCCATATGATCTCCATTTCTGTGGTTCTGTTCCTGTTCTAGATGTTTACTTAGTTTGCTTTTGTTTTAGGTATGGTTCTTAATAGCTGTGAGTTTGCTGTCTTTTCACTGTCGTATTTTTATCTTCTTTTTCTTAGATAAGTCCCTTTAACATTTCATATAATAAGGGCTTGGTGATGATGAACTCCTTGAACTTGACCTTATCTGAGAAGCACTTTATCTTCCCTTCCATTCTAAATGACAGCTTTGCTGGGTAGAGCAATCTTGGTTGTAGGTCCTTGACTTTCATGACTTGGAATATTCTTTCCAGCCCCTTCTTGCCTGTAAGGGCTCTTTTGAGAAATCAGCTGACAGTCTGACGGACACTCCTTTGTAGGTGACTGTGCCCTTATCCCTTGCTGCTTCTAGAATTCTCTGCTTCATTTGAATCTTGGCTAATGTAATTACGATGTGCCTTGGTGTGTTCCTCCTTGGGTCCAGCTTCTTTGGGACTCTCTGAGCTTCCTGGACTTCCTGGTAGTCTATTTCCTTTGCCAGATTGGGGAAGTTCTCCTTTATTATTTGTTCAAATAAGTTTTCCACTTGTTGCTCTTCTTCTTCCCCTTCTGGGACCCCTATAATTCGGATGTTGGGATGTTTAACGATGTCCCGGAGATTCCTAAGCCTCTCCTCACTTTTTTGAATTCTTGTTTCTTCCTCATTTTCTGTTTGGTTGTTAGTTTCTTCCTTCTGGTCCACTCCATTGATTTGAGTCCCAGTTTTCCTTCCATCTCTATCGGTTCCCCATGCATCTTCCTTCATTTCACGGATTGTAGCCTGCATTTTTTCATCTAATTTGTGAGCAAAATCAACCAGTTCTGTGAGCATTTTGATGACCAGTGCTTTGAACTGTGCATCTGATAGGTTGGCTATCTCTTCACTACTTAGAGGAATTGGCTCTGGGGCTTTGATTGGTTCTCCGTTTTGAGCCATTTTTGGTGAGTTTTTTTTTGTTTGTTTGTTTCTGTTTTGTTTTGGTTTTAGTCTGGTCACGGCTATTACGTATGAGGGGTGGAGCCTTAGGTGTTCCTCAGGGCGGGTCAGCCCAGTAGCTGGGTTGTGACACTATAGGTGTGCTCGGGGTCCGAGAGGGAACAATGGTGCCTGTTCCGCTCTCTCCTGGACTCCAGGCCCTTCCGCCGCTTCCCCTTCGCCTGGATTATCTGCGCACGCTCAAGTGCTGTTACGTAGTGAGGGGTAGAGCCTCAGGGGCTTCCCAGTGCGGGGCAGCCCAGTCGCTGGGTTGTGACGCTGTATGTGGGGGCGGGGTCTGAGAGGGAACAATGGCGCCTGCTCTGCTCTCTCCTGGATTCAGTCCCTTCCGCCACTTTCCCTCTGCCTGGACAGTCTGCGCGCACGAATGTGGGACCACCTGGTCAGCCAGCCACCTTGTGCGGCCTCACTGGGTCTGCACAGTTGCCTCCTTGTGCCCGGGGTCTGCCAGCTGCTGCCTGTGGGCCCGGGGACCGCCAGCCACCGCCTGTGCACCTGGGAACTGCAAGCCGCTGCTGCTTGCCTTCCAGGTCTGCACCTCCACGTTCTCCTGCCGCGACTCCGCCCCTCTTACCGGTCTGGATGAATGGTTGTTGGACTTCCGTACAGTTCAATTTTCTATAAGTTCTAGTTGTTTTCTTGTTTCTAAATATTTGTTGTCCTTAATTTTGGTTGTGAGAGGAGGCACAGTGTGTCCGCCTACACCTCCATCTTGGCCGGAAGTCCTCATTTATTGTTTAGTAACATGTTACTTAGCCTCCATGTGTTTGTGTTTTCAGTTTTTTCCTTGTGATTTTTTTCTAGTTTCATACCATTATGTTCAGAGAAGATGCTTGATATGATTTCTTTTTTTTTTTTTTTAAGATTTTTATTTATTTATCTTTAGAGGGGAAGGGTAGGAGAAAGGGAGAGGGAGAGAAATATCAATGTAGGGTTGTCTCTCGTGTATCCCCAGCTGGGAACTGGCCTGCAACCCAGGCATGTGCCCTGACTGGGAATCGAACCGCGATCCTCTGGTTCGCAGGCCCATGCTCAATCCACTGAGCTACACCAGCCAGGGCTGATATGATTTCAATCTTCTGAAATTTATAAAGATTTGTTTTGTGTCCTGACATGTGGTCTATCCTAGAAAATGTTCCATGTGCATTTGAGAAGAATGCATATTCTGCTTCTTCAGGGTGAAATGCTTTGAAGACATCAATCAAATCCATCCAATCTTGTGTCACTTAAGATCACTATTGTTTTGCTAATTTTCTGTCTGGAAGATCAATCCACTGATGTCAATGGGGTGTTAGAATCCTTTACTATGACTGTATTACTGTCAATCTCTCTCTTTTTATCAATCAAGGTTTGCTTTACATATTTAGGTGCTTTTTATTTGACCATAAATGTTTACAAGGGTTATATACTCTTGTTGGATTGGTCCCTTTATCATTACGTGGTGTTCATATTTGTTTCTTATTATAGCCTTTGTTCTAAATTATTTTTTGTCTGATATAAATATTGCTACCAAACTTTTTTCTTTCCATTTGCATGAAATATCTTTTTCCATCCCTTTACTTTTAGTCAATGTATGTCTTTTGTTCTGAGATTGGTCTCTTACAGATAGCATATATATGGGTCTTGTTTTCTTATCCATTTAGTTACCCTATGTCTTCTGATTAGAGAAATTATCCATTTACATTTAAAGTAATTGTTGGGCACTGGCTGAGTGACTCAGTTGGTTGGAGTGTTGTCTTGTTCACCAAAAAGTTTTGAGTTCAATCTATAGTGAGGGAAATCTAAGTTGCAGGTTTGGTCCCCAGCTGGGGTGCATACAGGAAGCAACTGATCAGTGTTTCTCTTTCACATAGATGTTTCTCCTCTCTTCTTCTCTCACCTCTTCCTCTCTCTCTATAATCAATAAATATCCTCAGTTCCTCAGTTAAGATTAAAAATAATAAAATAATTATTGATAGGTATATTATTGTTATTTTATTCTTTGTAACTATGTTCATTTGATTTTTTCTTTCTCCTTTTTAAAAAAAAAAAAGATTTTACTTAATTTTAGAGAGGGGAAGGGAGGGAGAAAGAGAGAGAGAAACACTGATGTGTGAAACATCAATCAATTGCCTCTGGCATGCCTCCAACCAGGTACCTGGCTGGAAACCCAGGCAGGCTCCCTGACTGGGAATTGAATCAGTGACATTTCGGTTTACAGGATGGTGCCCAACCCACTAAGCCACACCAATCAGGGATTCTTTCTCCTTCTTAAAGAAGATGATTTAATACATCTTATAATATTGATTTGGTGGTAATGTATTTCTTCAGTTTTAAATGATAGCCTTACTGGGTAGACTATCTTGGCTATAGGTCCTTGCTTTTCATCACTTTGAGTATTTAGTGCAAATATCTTTTGCCTTGAAATGTTTCTGTTGAGAAATCACTTAACAGTTTTGTGGGTGCTCCCTTGTAGGTATCTGTCTTTCTCTTGCAACTTTTAAGGTTCTCTCCTTGTCTATAACCTTTGCCATTTTAATTATGATGTGTCTTGGAGTGGGCCTCTGGGTTCATCTTTTTGGAACTCTGCGCACTTTCTGGCCTTGTGTGTCTTATTTCTTTACTAGGTTAGGGAAGTTTTCAGTCATTATTTCTTCAAATAGGTTCTAAATTTTTTGTTCTCTCTCTTCTCCTTCTGGTACCTCTATGCCATGGATGTTGTTATATTTCATGTTGTCCCAAAGGTCCTTTACTATCTTCATTTTTTTAACTTTTTTTTTGTGATGCTTTGATTGGGTGGTTTCTGCTACCTTGTCCTCCAAATCACTGATTTGATCCTCTGCTTCACCTAACCTACTGTTTATTTCTTCTGGTGTATTCTTCATTTCAGATACTGTATTCTTCATCTCTGACTGGTTCTCTTATTTTAGCTTTCTGTGTCCTTTTCACACTATTGAAGTTCTCACTAAATTCTTTGAGCATTGTTTTGAAATCTGTGTCTGGTTGATTATCTAGCTCTTTCTCTGGAGCTTTCTCCTGTTCTTTCATTTGGGGTACATTCCTTTTTCTCCCCATTTTAGCTGTGTCTTTGTGTTTGTTTCTGTGTGTTAGGTACATCTGTATGTCTCCCAGTTTTGGTAAGGTGGCCTTATGTAGCAGAGTCTCCTTGATCACCTGAGCTGGGTGCTCCAGGAATGTCCCTTGTGTGGGTTATGTGAGCCCTCCTGTTGTACTTGAGTCTTGATTGCAATTGGCCCATTCATGTATGGGATAGACTCTGAGGCTGGCTATGAGGACTGACACCAACCATAGTATACTACTTGCTGAGCAGGTCCTGACCATACAAATTAGGATTTACCTCAGCAGGGTCTGGTCCCTGCTGATAGTTCTCTTTGGTTGTGCCACTTGAATTGTCTGAATCTTACTACTGAGTATGTTTGTTCTGGAGCCTCCTGGAGGAATTCTGATGCAGCTTAATGTCAGACACTGCCTGTGACTGGCCCTTGGTTACCTGTTTGGTGCTACAAAGCTATCCACAGCTTGTGGCCGCCTCTCCTGGGGTGAATGTGGTTGGGAAAAGCCAAGCTGCACAACAAGGCTAGCTTCCACCAGCACCAAGGCCAGGGGCAGGGTAGCAAAAGACTCAAGGTACCCTAAGATCTACCTCTGCCTGCTTCCTCCTGCTGCTGCCTGTTAGACCCAGTCACTGAAAGAGCCTCTGGTGGTACTCCAGTTGCAAGAGATAGGTTCTCAGTGAGTCACAAGGTAGGGGCAAGTGATCTTCACAAGACCAATACGGGTTCACACTTGGGGCCAGTGCTGAGTCGAAGGCCACTCAGCACAAGTCCCAGTGTATACTAAGGGTAGCTGCCACCCACTAGGTACCTGTAGACCTTGGTGGTGGGGGAATCATGAGGGTGAGGCCAGCAGTGTATCAGGACAAAACATTCCAAGATTTGGCCATGTGTAGGGCAGTGTCTGCACTGATGGGGTGTGCAAGGGAAAAAATGGCCCTTGTCCTAGAGCCACACACCTCAGTCTGTCCAGGATTCTGACTGGACCTTCTGGAGATCTCAAGCTCCACAGGGTGGGGCTACCAGGAGTCAGGAAGATGGGGCAAGTGGATCTCCTGTGAGGGAGAAGCACTATGAGGAAGATGGTGGCAGGAATTGCCCTGATCCCAGAGCCACACAACTCAGTCACTGACACACCCTGAGTCTTCCTGGGCCTCTGCACCCCAGACCCAGGCAGCTGAATCCTACACAGGGCCTGAGCTCTGCAAGGTGAAGCAACAGGGAATCCGAAGGCTGGGGCTATTGAGTTTCCCGAGGCTGATGCCATATGGAGGGGAGTATGCCACCCAAGAAAGATGGTGTCTGCGGTGTGGAAGAGGAACTCAGCACAGGGACTCTGTTGGCTGTCCCTTCAGTTCTCTCCCCAGAGACATAAACCCCAGTCTCTCCTCATATGACTATATTCCAATCTGCCCTCCCTCTGCTGGTGCCCAGGGTGAGTGGCTGCTGAGATTTTGTGCATTGATCCTTTAAAAGAGTGCCCGAGTCTCTCCCTGGTGGACAATCCCTGTTGCTTTTCATAGCCACATGCTCAGTGCCGCTCCGAGGTTCTGGTGTTCTAGACTGAAGAGCCCAGGGTGGGGTTGAACCCCCACACTCCTCAGGGTAACCTTTGAAGCTGAGCTATCCCTCCCGATTCTCAACAACCAAACTGCAGGAGGAGGGACAGCCCTTTTTGCATATCTGCCCTTCCTACCAGTCTCGATGTGGCTTCTGCAAATTTTGGTTATAAGACTTCTGTTCAGCTATCAGTTGCTTATTCAGGTTGGCTTGCTCTATATTTTAGTTGCAATTCCAGTTTAGTTCTAGAAGCAGGTGAGTGTAACTTCTTCCCACTCCACTGCCATCTTGGATCCTCCTCCAGGAAAAGAAACTTTTAAACTCCTAAGGCTAATTTCTGTTCCTAGTGATCTAAGCCATACTTTCTCACATTGATCCCCCAGTGATGAAGATCTTCTATGCCATCTTCACTCTGTTCTATTTCCCCAGCATAAGACCTCCTTCCTTAAAAAATTAGCTTAGGGCAGGGGTGTCAAACTCATTTCACCAGGGGCCACATCAGCCTCACGGTTGCCTTCAAAGGGCCGAATGTAATTTCTACTCCTTAACAGTTAAGGAGTAGTTACATTTATACAGACCTAAAATTATTTCAGCCCCTTGAGGGCAACCATGAGGCTGATGTGGCCCCCCGCGAAAATGAGTTTGACACCCCTGGTTTAGAATCATGAACTTTGGATCATATAGTGTTAGAGGCTGAATTGTGTTACCCCAAAGTTCAGATGGTAAAGTCCTAACCACCTGTACCTCAGAAGAATGTGACTGTATTTGGAGACAGGACTTTGAAGTGGTAATTAAGGCAAAATGAGGTCCTGTGAGTGGGGCCTCTCCACTCACACAATCCAACACAGCTGGCATCCATGCAGGAAGAGGAGACTGGGAGAGATGTGTGTGCGCACAGAGGGAAGCCCATGTGAGGACACAATAAGCAGGCTCCTGATGCCATCATTAGAGGGTTAGGTCTCAACATACGAATTTTGGGGGATTCAAACATCCAGTTGATAGCACAGGTTACTACCCAGATCTGACCTCCTTCTAGAAGGGCACCAGCTGTGTAGTCCAGGGTGCTTTTCTACTACACCGTGTAGGGCATTCGTGCCAATCACAACAGCCACCACTTTCTTCAGTTCCCCTGACAATTTGCATTATTCCTAGACTCATGCAGCACGGTGGTAAGGGGAATCCTAAGACCTGTCTAGTTCAACTCTCTTGACATTTCTAGTTCAACTCTCATGACTGATAAGAAAACCAAGGCCAAAGAATAAATAACAGGCCCCAGGTCATGCAGGAAATAGCTGGAGAGCTGGGACCATAAACTAGTCTGCATCCTGGTATGCTGCTAATAATTCAGTATCCATCAACTAGTTAAGAAGCAATACATTGGCAATTTAGAGGAACAAATCCACAGCCAGAGACTCCAGGATTGGAATGCGTACTCCAGGACACACAGCAGCTATCACTCAAAATTTCAGGTCCTCAACTTCTCCTCTAGAAAATGAGAATAACAATACCAAATCATAATTAAATGAGGTAATACTGGTGAAGAACTTTGAATTGTACTTAACGTAGTAAGTACATTGACAAGGGGAAGATGAGATACTCATCTTTATTAGGTTATATAGACACTCTATGGATAATATAGTAAAAATTACATTAGTTACCTACGCTGGAAACATTGGTGTGCCAGTCCCAGTGCAGGACTGTGCAAGAGAGTTCCGAAGGTCACAGAGGACTGCTTTCAAGAGCTGTTTTGAGGTTACTGTTCCAAGTTTGGTAAATTTAGACAAAGAAAATTGCTGAACCCAGCAAAATGCCAGATGTTTAAAACAAGTTACTATCACTTTTGGATGGATATTGGTCATTAAAACCTTTCTCAATAATATCCATAGATTAATAAATCAAAATATTCTTACCAGAGATAAATAGATAAATATCTGAATTTCTGTGTAAAACTCCACTCAGCCTTTACTAGTTCTAATGCTTAGTGGTACACACATTTTCGCTAGTGTGTTACAACCACACAATTCGTACCCTTTTCTCCTTGTGAAAGAGTCTTCATTTCTGACGCTGCCAAAAGAAACAAAAGCAATTTTATTTTTAAACTACAATTGTTTTTAATTCCTTTGTCCAAAAAACCATAGTAAGACACAGAGTATCCAATTTTAGATTTGGTATGCTACCAGGATATTATTTTTCAGAAGAGAAAAATAGAGGAAATTACTGTACAAATCATCATGTCCCTCTCTTGACAGAAGTGGCAGCCACAGGGCAGATACCTCGTCCCTCCCGAGACTTTGTCATAAAAAACTGCTACACCTGAGGTGGCCTCTAAAGCCACTGCACACTCCTCTGACCTTCCCAGATGGAAAAAACTCGTTTGATTGAGTTAGAACGGCAAGAAGAATTTGCTCAGAGACCATAGGCTTTATAACCTAGGTTGAGTAATTCTCTCTTTTCTTTTTTTTAATGCAGAAGTTTTGCACAAGAGATCACGTCAACATTCTGAGGATTCTATAGAAAAAGGAATCTCTGGCAGGGATTGAGTTCAGCTAAGCCAGAGCCCAGGCTTTCAGTACAAAGGCGGCGAAGGTGGGGAATCCCAATTTACGTTCAATTGTTAAGTCATTCCTACTCTTGACCATAAGTAGTTTGTCCCACAACTTCCTGAGGTTTTTTGTTGTTTGTTTTTAATTTATTTTTTAAGTACAGCTGACACCTGTTTTGTTTTGACTTGTACATATCACTATGCAATGCCTTGTTAATTTGGGATTAGAAATAGGGATTTTTTAAAAATTGCATATACACCCATATATATAGAGGAGGGGGCTCCATATATTAAAAGCTATAAATCCATTCCTTGTTTTCTTGTTTAGTTAAAAAAATACATAAAAATATAAAAAGGAAAAATTGGGGAGAGAAATAATTCATAAACAGAAATACATTCAACCCCTCCCCCGGCCCTTGTTTTGGTAAATTCCTAGACTGGGCCTCTCCCGTCTCCTTGCACCTTGAGAATATAAACACACTCGCACCCACACAACATATAATATCTCCATTGATTCTAATGCCAATTCCAAGAGGGAGGAAGAAATGTATAAGAAAGAAACGTTTATGGGGCACGGGTTTTACCGGGCCCTGCGCCAGTGTCATCTTCTGGACTGCTCTTTGAAGAGGCCCCAGCAGCCCCAGAAGACTCAGAACCTGAACCTCTCGGCGCGACAGAGCCCTGCGTGTGGGACTGTTTACCGGGCCGGCTGCTCTGGGATACGCCAGGTTTAGGCATTCTGCCACCACCGCCCCTGCTCTGGGAAAGGCCGCACAGGAAGCTTATTTTAAAATTGCAAGGAGATAGAAACTTCAGGAGAGAAAAGGAGGAAAAGTGTAGGGGAGAGTTTGGGGGTGGAGAATCTGGGAACAGAACCTCTGACCTTCCAAGGCTGCCGAGGGTGTTGGAAGGCTGCCAAACTGCTCAAGAAGCCGTGGAGAAAATAAGTTCTAGACCTTCTAAGTAATTTCTTCCAGAAGAAAAAAACTGCCATTAACAGCTTTGTTTGCCCAGATTAGCTGCATGCTGTTTTCCTCAGGTCAGCGACCATTCATATTTTCATTTTTGTTTGGGCCTTCACACAGCTCAAATTGGTTAGCCCTGTAGAATGCTCTGATCTAAATATTTATTCTACCTCTTTACCTGGCCTTGCCTTTTCATATTTATACAGGGTGTGGCAAAAGTAGGTTTACAGTTGTGAATATGCAGACCACAATTTATTCTTGTATTATTATTTATTAATTACTGTATTAGTTTCCACTTGAACTGTAAACCCACTTGTGCCCTACCCTGTATATTCTCAAGTTCCAATTTTAACTATTTTATATTAGCTTATAAATTATATCTGCTTGTAGACAAACTCAGTTTCTATGTAACCAATAAAATAAATATTTATAGCATGCATTTCATCACCCTCTCTAGTACCTGATATAATTGTTAATGTATAGTAATTTTCACTGACTATTCAATGTGCTTACTTTGCATAATGGATTTTATTGAGTACATTCAAGTTATGTTTTTATTCAGTCAACAGTTATCAGGTGCCCAGTATATGCCAGGCACTAGGCTGGTGTTGGGCTACCAATGGAAGCAGCCCTCACATCATCTCTGCTTTCAGGAAGACAATGCAATTGCCACAAAATAATATGCAGTGAAAACTACAAGGAAGGAGAAATAGATGGTGGTACAAGTGCCCATAATAGTTGAGCTTAAGTTAACCCCAAGGGTGGCTAAGATTGCCCAAGGCATTGACGTCTGAACTGAGATCTATGGGCATTAACTCCCAGGAGAGGGAGCAGAGCTCGAATTGGAGTTGGGGAGCACTT
Source organism: Glossophaga mutica (assembly GCA_039655065.1). Taxonomy (NCBI): domain Eukaryota; kingdom Metazoa; phylum Chordata; class Mammalia; order Chiroptera; family Phyllostomidae; genus Glossophaga; species Glossophaga mutica. The sequence continues at coordinate 87,275,285 of CM077304.1, forward strand.
CAAGCAGAGAAAACAACATGGGCAGGGCTCCAGGGTAGAAAGGAAGGTGGCTCCTTACAAATGTGAAATGAGTGTGTTTGGAGCTTTGTCCGCAAAGGAAGGTCGTGGTCTTGAAGTAGAGATAAGCCATGTCACAGATTTTGGTCTTTGTCCTAAGAACAATGATGGGGATATTAAATGACTTGCTCAAAGTCCTCCAGCCAGTAGATAAAGAAGTGTATAACATACTAATAAAGCAAAATTGGAATAGCTTATAGCCTATAATTAATGCTAAGGGGAAATCTGAAATCATTATTGTAATGATTACATTAATGGTTCCACATATCAAAATCTTATAAAAACAGTTATTACTAAATATATACCCTATTACATACCCCAATTTACAGATGAGAAGGCTGATGCTCAGAGGAGTTAAATAATTGGCAAAACTGAGAGTAGAAATCAGGACTGTTGAATCAAAATATCATGTTCTCTTCATGAAGTAAACCCTACCTGGTGCTGATTCTTTAAATTCATGTTCAAGACTAGGTAGCAAGGAGGAAACTGGAGGATGTATACATTTCTGTAAAACTGGCCTCGAGCTTCATTCTCAAGGCATATAATTGACAGTGGAAGAGAATGTGTGAGACAGATTTTGTAAAATTATTCTAATAAATTATTCTATTCATGCAAATGTCTGATCAATCTTGAATTTTTACAAAGGAAAGAAAACAAAATTATCTTTCACTTTTGAAAGGTAATTTGTTACACTTATGATTTAAAAATCTAGGCACATCTTTGCTTTACATGCTTTGATTTTGAAAAGCTATCAGTCTCATCTGGAATTGAATGTTGTTAATTCTATCCTTAAGGAGAAAAAAAAGGAAAATTTAAAGAGGATATTAAAGAATTGTTTTTTACTATTGAGTCGTTCTCATCAGAAAAAAAAAGAGTAGCTTTAAGTAACAAGAAATGGAAATGGGGTCTTATGAAAATGATACTCTTGATAATAAAGGAGAAGGAAATCTCATGAGAAAGAAAAGAGCCATAGATCAGAGGGAACTATCCCCTAAAAGTCATTCAGCTCCAGGGGCAGAGCGATCTCACCAGCTCCTCCATAGCCAGAGTTCTTGAATTGCCCTCAGGTGTGCTACCATCAGCAGGAACCAGCTATACCCTGTGATTGGTCTTCCTTCTATACACAACCTGCCAAAGTTTGTTGAGCTTCTCCTGGGCATCAGGAAATATGGGCATGACCTGGGCCATGGTTTCTATCTCAGATATTAGAGTTCACTGAAGCTGTCTGTCACACCATAATCCCTCTCCTCTCAGGACTCTCCATTTTGTCCTCTATTCCTCATCTTTTCCTTACCTTATCCCTCAGCTATTAATTTGGGCTGATCATTGCTTTTGTTCATTCACAACCCCTCTAGACCTCTGTGGCCTCAGCTTACTGAGTTCTCTCCATGGGAATTTTTGGTGTTGGCCTCTTCTGTATTCCTCAGTTAATGTTCACCAGAGGAAACCTGATTGGCCTAGTGAACAACCGCTGTCCGACTTTGACTCCTGGCCGGGCTATGGATTTGCCACCCTTGGCTCAGGCAGTCACCACTCTCCCAGCAAGCTGTAGCTGAGAGAAGCAGCATGGAGAGTAATGTAGCACAGAATGTGACAGCAAACTATGACCTGCTATCTGGTTCAAATCCCAGCTATGCCATCCAGCTGTGGCACTTTGAACACAGTCCTTAATGCCTCCTATAAAACAGGAGGGTGATAACATTGTCTCATTGAGTTGTTGTGAAGATTAAGTAACGCATGAAAGAACTTGGCATATATTTAGTAACTGGTAAAGGGTCCATAAGTGTCAGGTATTATTACTACACATAGCTATAGCTGATCGTCAGCAGGTGGCCAGGGGCAGACCAATTGTCCTGGACTGGGAATTGTAGGCCAGAGAAACCCATTAATGACCTGTTTAATCACAAGGGTGCAACTTCTTCTACTTCAGCTTTGCCTGTCAAAGCTCACTAACAGGTCTTTTTAAATGGGAAAGAGACTAAGAAAATTTTGCATTTTTTTCTGTCTAAATTATTTTCACACAACCAGCTGAAATCTACAAAATTATCACACATAAATGTGGGCAGTTTCTAAAACAGGCTCTTCTTCATTTGATCATTCTATGAACTATTAATGTTTGAGTATAGATAGGTTTTGAGGATTGCTTAGGGTTGTGTGTGTGTGTGTTAATAAGAACTGCCTCATCATTACACTACCTGTTAAGATCTACAGGAATTATTGGACAGCCTGGGAAATTGTCTAATTTAAATCTGGTTCAATCAAAACACATAGGTCATGTAAGAACAAACTAAATATTTTCATTTGAATCAGCAATCATAACTGCTAATAACAGCACAGAAATGGATTTACTCCAAGGCAAAGTAATGTCTGACTTCATCTGAACTGTGCTAGATGTGAAACAACCCATTAAGGAGCCTAATCTTGAGATGACATGAAGTCACTACGTCCAACTCCAGGGAGTAGCCTTTATACTGTGTTCTAGAATATACCATGACAAATCCCTTCTGAAGTCCAGACCTCTCCCACAAATAAATCTCACTAGGGAGAGAAGAGGAAAGAGAAGAGGCTGAGAGAGTTTCCAAATTCACAGACTAATGTTTGCCCAGAGGTTAAAGCATAGTTCTCCGACATCAATGTCAACTCTGAAAATCATAAATTGGATTCTGATCATTCTAATTTTCAAGCCCTCCAACAGCGTGGAACTCAAGCTCTTCACCACGTGTGAGTGCTCCTGCCTCCCTCTCCAGCCCCATGTCACCACAGCACCCTGCTCCTGCCCTGGTTCAGTACACTCAGCCCCTCTGTCTCCTGTCTACACCCAGCCAAGGTATTTCCTAGTCCCAGGGCCCAGTTCCAGGTGAGCCCTCGCCTGCTCAACGTTCCTGAGATTCCTCCAACACGGCCAACCCATCATTGTCTATCTAGGCACCCTACGTGTTTTCTACATAGCACTTACCATGATTTGCATTTATTTATTTCACTTATCAGCTCACTTGAATCCTGAGATCTATGTCCCAAACTAAAGACTTCATGAAAACAGGAATCATCTCTGTGTTATTTACTATTATGGTTCCACCATTTAGCCCAATGCCTAGTGCACAGGAGGGAAATCCAAGGGCAATTCACATACTACAGAGAAATAAAAAGACATCTTATGCCTTAAATGCAGATGGATGGACAAAACCTGAGAGAAATTATAACAAGCCAAATCATACATTTACACAAAAACTTTTAGTAAGTGAATGAGTGAACAAACTGTGGTACAGCCATTGAATGGGATATTATTCATCAATAAAAAGAAATAAACTATCAAACCACAAAAAGACATGGATAAACTTGAAGGGTACATTTCTAAGTGAAAGAATCAACCTGAAAAGACTACATAATATATGATTCCAATGTATTAGTTTTCTTGGGCTACAGTAACAAATTACCTCAAACTTTTTCTCTCACAGTTCCGGAGGCCAGAAATCTAAATTTAAGGTGTTGGCAGGGCCATTCTCTCTCAAACGCTCAAGAGGAGAATCTGTTCCATGTCTTTCTCTTAGCTTCTAGCGTTGCCAGTAATCTTGCCACTAGTTAGCTTACAGCCACATCACTCCGGTCTCTGCCCCCATCACAAGGTGTTCTCCCTGTGCATGTCTGAATTCCTCTCTTCTTATAAGGGCACCAGTCGTAATGGATTAAGGGTCCACCATACTCCAGGATGACTGCATCTTAATTATACCTACAATGACTGCATCCCCAGGTAAAGTCACATTCTGACCTTATTTGTGGAGTACACAATTCAACTTGAAACATCCAACTATATGACATTTTAGAAAAGGCAAAACCATAGAGACATAAAAAATGAGTAGTTGCCCAGACATTGGGGGAGGGGTGAGAAAGGGGAGAGTGACTAAGTGAAGCCCGGGGGGATTTTTAAGGCATTGAAACTTATGTGTGATACTGCAATGGTGGATACATGGCAATTTGCAAAACCCACAGAACGGTTCAACACAGTGAGACAATGCTAATGTAACTACGAATGCACCACACTAAGACAAGATGTTAATAATAGAGGAAATCGGGGGAGGGAGGTGGATATATGGGAACTCTTGGTACTTTTCTGTATATCTAAAACTGTTCGAAAAAATTAAGTCTATTCATTAAAAAATACAACAAGCCACAGTTTGGATTTTGTTTCTTCAAGGGTTGATGGTTATCTGTCTTATCTTTCTGCATTTCATGGGAAGTTTCCAGAGGTAATCATCCCAAAACAAACTGGCTGCATATCTATGCAGTTTTAAGAAAGTAATTTATTCATAAAGTATTCTTACTCCTTAGATGCAGTTTTCTCCTTTCACTTGCCAATTACCATGACTGCACACCTCCGTGCTCCAACTGCTCAGTCAGAGGCCAGGTAACTCTGTCCCACAAACCAACCTTTATCTTAGGGCTCTTCAACCAAAGGTGCCAGTTTTCTTTGGTCCTGGCAAGTTTTGTGTCATGGTTACCACTTGACACCAGTCAGAATGGCCTTCATAAACAAAGCAACAAACAGCAAGTGTTGGACAGGTTGTGGAGAAAAGGGGACCCTAGTGCACTGTTGGTGGGATTGCAGATTGGTACAACCACTATGGAAAACAGTATGGAATTTTCTAAGAAAACTAAAAATGGACATACCTTTTGACCCAGCAATTCCACTGCTTGGATTATATCCTAAGAATCCTGAAACACCAATCCAAAAGAACCTATGCACCCCTATGTTCATAGCAGCACAATTTACAATAGCCAAGTGCTGGAAGCAACCTAGGTGCCCATCAGCTAATGAATGGATCAAAAAACTGTGGTACATTTACACAATGGAATTCTATGCAGCAGAAAGAAAGAAGGAGCTCCTAGCCTTTGCGACATCATGGAAGGAATTGGAGAGTATCATGCTAAGCGAAATAAGCCAGGCAGTGAAAGACAAATACCATATGATCTCACCTTTAACAGGAAGCTAATCAACAAAACAAACAAACAAGCATAATATAAACAAAGACACTGAATTTGAGAACAGTCTGACAGTGTCCAGAGGGGGAGGGGAGGGAATTTCATGGGAAAAGGGGAACGGTTTAGAGCAACAAGTATAAAGGACTCATGGACAAAAACTATGGGGGGTGGAAATGGGAGGGAGGTGGGGAGGGCTGGGGTGGTGGGCTGGGGTGGGGTAAAAGACAGAAAACTGTACAAGATCAACAATTAAAAATACTGATTAAAAAAATTTTAAAAATAATAAAATAAAAAATACTGAAGAAAGGGAAAAAAAACAACAACACGTTGAAGAGTCAGAGGTAGCATGAATATACATACAATCTGCTGTGCAGGCTTGAACCTTCTGGAGAGATAAGGGGGAGCTATGAGTAATTATGCCAGAATAACTGGTGTAAACTGGGTAGTCCCAGGCATACCAGGACACGCCATGGCGTTAACCAAATGGCCTGTCTTGCAGTCCCAGCTCTGCTACTTCTTCACCTTGGTCGTGTCATTCATGAAGTCCCATTTGGAGAATGGAAACCCAGAGGCAGATATGTTGTTCAGGGACACCAGGAGCTGATCTGCTTCCTTCCTGCCTCCCTGTCATAAGAGCTTGTTAGGTTTAAGAACAAAGATATTCAGATGTTTATCACATTCTCTCACAATAAAAGGCATAAAGAATTAATCTAAGTTCTTGCAGAAAAGAGGTGCAAACCTCAAGTTTAAAAGTGCAATGCTGACATAGAACTGAACTTTACAGTTTGGACAAGATCACAGTTGGCACAGCCAGCTAGCTACCGGGTCACAGCATGTCCCTGTTAGGGATTGGGGGAGGGAATGACCAGTGAATGCTGAGGTGCAGGTCCACTCTCATGCTCAGTTTTCGTTCCATCCCACATCCTTGGTACACTGGGTTGAATAGTGTCTCCCCCAAATTCAAGTCCACCCAGAATCTCAGAACATGACTTTGTTTGAAAATAGGGTCTTTGCAAATGTAACAAAGTTAAGATGAGGTCAAACTGGGGCAGGCAAGGTCTCAATCTTTTCTCATTGGTGTCCTTATAAGGAAAAAAAAAAGCCATACAGGGGAAAAGGCCGTGGAAACATGGAAACAAAGATTGGAGTGATGGATCTACCTACAAGCAAAAGAACCAAGGAATGCCAGCAACCCCCGGAAGTGAGGAGACCAGCGTGGACTGGATTTTCCTCACACCATGCAAAAGAAACCAACTCTGCCGAAAGCTAGATTTCAGATTTCTGGCCTCCAGAACTGCAAGAGAATGCATTCCTGCTGTTTTAAGCTGCTCCTTCTGCGGTAATTTGTTAGAGCAGCCCTAGGAAATGAACACACTTGGCTAAACAAACTTGGAATTATTTCAACTGTTAGGTGGCTTCTCGTATTTGTTCCTATGCCATCATTCTCTAAGCTGCTTGAAATGCTGCACACCTTCACCACATGCCCCCAATCTAGTAGCCGAGGTTTTTGCCCTTTCACATCTGTAAAAGCTGTAAATCAGATCTTCATCATGCCCTCTGTGGACTACGGCAGTGGTCTAACTCTCTCTCTGCTTCCACCCTGAACTCCCTCTCATCTTTCCTTCAGCAAAGGAATCATTCTAAAAGTGAAATTTAATCAAATTTCTTCCTGATTAAGTCCTTTTAATGGCTCTCAGACCCTATAGAAAAAAACTCAAAATTTTTTTGCATAACATACAGGATTTTTAATAGCATGGCCCCTGACTACCTTTTGTATTAGTCAGGTTTCCCACTGTAGGAGAATGAGGGCACAAGGATGGAAGGGGGGTGACTAGCATAGGCCCCATGGCATCGACTGGAACTGGAGGCATCACAATTTTCATATGGGTAGTTAGAAACATGCAATTTAAAAAGATACAGGGCATATAAGTGTATAAATTCACACATGTATATTTCCAAGTTCTATGCACTGGGGAGGCCTAGAAGTAGTAAGTCCCAGTAACAATGAACACTCAAAGTGCTCAGATATTGGTTTCTAAATTCTCTCTTCACCAAAAGAAATGACAGTTCTTTGGGGGGAAATGCTCCAGAACCAGAGCAGTGCATGCACCAAATGAGTCTAGAACACCTTTTTACATCTGAAGGTAAGGAAGAGCTTAAAGAAAGATGGGGCATGTCCAGAGGACATAGGAGCCAGGTTAAAGAAAACCCCACTGGCTAAATCTGAAGTCATTTCAGAAAAAACAAATAATGATAGTAATAATGAGTGATGGGGAAGTTCTACCTTATAGTAGAATGCATATAATCACTCTAGGAGGAATGATAGAAGTTTGAAAGCCATCACGTGGCAACTGTCAGGGTAAGTTGAGTCCACCCCATATCATCAGTAGGCACTGAAGTTCATGGGTGAAAGCGGATGAAAACTGAGATAATTACACCTCTGGAAGCATCTTCCCACAAGTCACTTAATTGCAAAGGGAAAAATGGTAACTTTATAGTGGAGAAACCTGGCAGATACCAGCTTAATCAATTGACTGAGACTATTGCCAGTAATGTGACAAATCTATGTGCATTGAAGGACTAAGGAAAACAACACAAAAGTGAAAAACCTAACCTAGTCATATGAAAATATCAGAGAAATCCAAAATAAAGGGCAGTCTACAAAAGAAGTGGCCTGCTCTCTTCAAAATGTCAAGGTCATGAAAGCGAAGAATATCTGGGAAGTTGTCATAAATTTTCAACATTATTGAAAGAATTGGCAAAATTTGAATAAGGACTATAGATTAAATAAGACTGTATCAATGTTCATTTTCTGATTTTGATAACTTCTGAGGTATGTAAAACATAGCTTTTAGGAAATACACACTGAGTTATTTAGGGATAAAGAAGCATCCACAATTTACTTTCAAATGGTTCAAAAAATACACACATGCACAAACAGTGTGTGGTAGAATATTATTAATAATGGAATATCCAGGGGGAAAGAACCCAGGGATTCTTTGTATTCTTCTTGCAACTTTTCCATAAGTTTAAAATGATTAAACATTTCAAACATTTCAAAGAAAGGAGTAAAAATATTTCTCAGTTGACAAGCAAAGAAACCTCAGATTAGGCTGGGTTCTGCCCGGGTGGTAGGCAGGAAGGCCAGGAGTGGACACCAAATGTGTCCCTTGCTCATTGGCTGCCACCATAACATCCCAGCTTCCACTGACTTAGCCAAGTCTACATACTGGGTAATTCCATTTATATGAAAATCTCTAAAATAGGCAAATCCATAGAGACAGATCAGTGACTACTTGAGGCTAAAGGTTGCAAAAGGAAGGGGTGCGAAGACTAGGGAGTGAAAATTAAAGGGCACTAAATTTCTTTGGGAGGGTGATAAAAATATTCTAAAATTGATTATAGGAATGGCTGCAAACTCTGTGACTATACTAAAAACCATTGAATCACACACTTTAAATAAGTGAATTGTACAACATGTAAATTATGTGCCATGTGAGTTACATCTCAATAAAGCCATTCCCAGAAAAATAAAAATTTACAAATAAAATCAAAGCTCAGAATTTTGACACTTTTAATAAGATTGTGACATGCAACTCTATTTTGTGCACAAGCAACAACTTAGGAACAAGAAAGAATCATACTGCTACCAATGAAATGGTGCATTGTTGCACCATTAAAGCCCAGACCAGCCCTTGACTGAAACTGAAAATCACCAAACCCTAGTTAGAAGGTAATTGATAATATGCTTGCCTAGAGGGGGAGTCTGATGATGCCTACTCAACCTTTAGAATACAGAGACTTGACGAGGCTCAACAGGAAAGCAGACTTTGTTTCCATTGCAATGGGATCCAGGATGTGCTTTGTTCAGGAGGAACCTTTTTTATTATCTTCTCCCTATCAACCTTGTTGAATGCTTGATCTCCTAAGCATTTACATGCTAAAATCTATTTGTACAAAAGCTTTGATACTATTTTTGCTTTATGTATTTCTGTATCATTTGAATATTAGCAAAGCAATTTGTAAATATCTTTGGCTCTTTTTATCCAAAGACTTCTATGCTGGATAGGTAGGTAGATGTCTCAAGCTGAAACTGTACCTGGCTCTTTGAATGATGAAAATAACCAAACATCCAGGTTAACTTCAAATAACCCACTTAGAGAAATGCCTGCTCTCCTCTCTGCAGATAAATCTCCTCTCGTGGGATTACATGAGGTTTCGTAGGGATCCTTATTGCCTCCTAAAATCCTGTGGGAACAGGGGTGGGCAGAAACAAAATAAATCATTGACAGCAAGTAATATAATAAATAGGGTGTGAGCTCCACCCCCTAACAGCCCACAATAGCAAAGGTTTTTGGCTTGAAGGAGTCAATTCTTCAACGGAGTCTCTTTCTTGCTGTTTCTTGCTGGATACAGAAAGTAGGGGAAGGTGAAATTTCCTTCACAGAATTAACTGCCTCTGAAAGGTGAAGCTACTACTTGGATGTGGCATCTCCAGAGACCCTACAAAGGGGCTAAGAACAAGTGTTTTCAAATGAAAGTCATCCCGGATCTGAATTCTTGCTCCACTTCTTTAGACTATAAATGACATAGACAAGTCATTTAACTTTTGTAAGACTGGATTCCCATTTGTAGAATGGAGATAGGAATATTTACTGCCTGACTGGGCAACTTCATAGATCAAGTAAAACAGAATACACCTATCATAGTACTTGGCATCCAATATGATTTAGTTGCTATTCTTATTCCAATTCCAAGAGAGGGTTCGGGGTAAAGTCATAAGGTACTCCCCCTCCCCTAAAAAGTAAATCATATGATGCTCAATTATAGACATAGAACCCCTCTGAACCTCAGTTTTTCCATTATTAAAATAAGAATAGTACATATAGCAAAAGCAAGAACTAAATAATAAAATACATGTGACTGTGATCTATAAATTATATGACTGTACTAGCCTTGTTTAAAGTATTAGTTTTTTCATTGGTGTTATTAGTACCGCAACACTTGAAGCAATCATAATTGTTGTCATTTACCTTGCAACATCTTTAACCTATTCTCAATGTTTAGCCTTGGAATTAAAAATAAGGAAGATATACTTCTTTGTTTCCTGAAAACAAAAAAAAAAAAAAAAAAAAAAAAGAAAAGAAAAAATCATCAGGGAATTAAATGGCACATGTTACTGTTAATTTTTTAAAAGGACAAATTCAGTTAATGTTTTCAACCTCACAATTTGTCATAATGAGGAATAGAGGGAAATAACTCAAATATATATATACACGGATATGCAGGCAGAGTTAGATGTGGGATTTGGCTGTAAGAATCCTGTTTGTTTCTCTATCAGCAAAACACAGAGATAACATGACAAAATATAGGCAAGGCCATCAAGCACCAACATCATGACTCTGACCTCAATAGCCAGGTCCTCAGAAACAAACACTGAAGAGCATCCCCATGGTGCAGAAGTGACCTATTTTTTAAGGCTAATGGAAGGAATTCTCAAACTTGACCAGGCATCAGAGTTTTCAGCTTATTTAAATGTAAAGTGCTGGGCCTCACTACCTCAGTTTCTGAATTAGTGGGTTGGGGTGGAGCCCCAGAATCTGCATTCCCAGCAAGCCCCTGGGTGATGATGATGCTGCTGATGGAGAGACGGCACTTTGGAAACACCAGTTCTACATAACAGGGGTTTCTCCAGTGGCGCTCAACTCCACAGGGTGGGTGAAAGGAGAAAACAGCAGCGTTTTGTTTTGTGTTTTCACTTAATTGACAAACTGTAATTGTGTATATTTGAAGTACATAGTGTGATAATTTGATATACATATACACTGTGGAATGATTACTAAGATCAAGATAAATAACACACCTATCACCTCACATAATTACCTCTTTGTGTATGTGGTAAATTCTTAAGACCTCCTCTCAGCCTCATTGGAGTGTACAGTTCTGTATTAGTGACTGCAGTCACCATACTACATTACATCCTCAGGACTCATTCTTATAGCTGAAATGTTGTTCACTTTCATGTACACCACCTCTTTTACCCCTCCTCCCAGCCCCTGACAACCACCACTCTACTCTCTCTTTCTATGAATGCAGCCTTTATACATTCCACGTGTAAGTGAGATCATATAGTATTTGTCTGGTTTATTTCACTTAGCATAATGCCCTCCAGGTTCATCCATGTTGTCACAAGTGGCAGGATTTTCTTTTTTTTAATTATATCTGGGTAATATTCCATATATACTATGTCTGAATAATATTCCATATATAGCATATATAATTAAATATATATAAATAATCTCACATTATCTTTATCCATTCATTCATAAAATGACATTAGGTTTTTTCCTTACCATGGTAACTGTAAGTAATGTTACAGTGAACATGGTGTGCATATATATCTTTAAGATACTGATTTTTTTTTATTCTTTCAGATATATACCCAGGAATGACATTGCGGGATCATATGGTAGCTTACTTTTTAATTTTTGGAGGAACTGCATGTCGTTTTTCATAATGCCTATACCAATTTATGTTCCCATCAATGGTGCGCAAGTGTTTTCTTTTCTCTGCATCCTTGACAGCATTTATTATCTCTTCTTTTTTTCATGATGTCCATTCTCATACGTGTGAGGCGATATCTCACTGTGGCTCTGCTTTGCACTTCCCTGATGATTATTGATGCTGAGCACCTTTTCATGGGCCTGTTGTCCATTTGCATTTCTTTAGAAAAATGTCTGTTTGGGTCTTGTGCCCATTTTTAAATTGGATTATTTGCTTTATTGCTATTGAATTATATAAATTTCTTTAATATTTTGGATACCAATCCCTTATCAAAAATAGAGTTTGAAAATATTTTCTCCCATTCTGTAGATTTATTTTTCAGTTTGTTGATTGTTTCCTTTCCTGTGCAGAAGCTCTTCTGTTTGTTGTCATCCTTCTTGTTTTTCTTAGCCATTGTTGCCTGTGCTTTTGGTGGCTTATCTAAGAAATGATTGCTAAGACCAATGTCGAGGATCCTTTCTTCCATGTTTTCTTCTAGGAATGTGTTCTTTCAAACATTACAATTAAGTCTGTGATCCATTTTGAGTTAATTTTTGTGAGTGATATAAGATAGGGGTCCAGTTTCATTCTTTTGCATGTGAATATCCATTTTTTTCTAGCACCATTTATTTAAAAAAACTATCTTCCCTATTATGTGTTCTTAGAAATGTTGTCAAAAATTAGTTGATTGTGTACATGTGGGTTTACATCTGGGCTCTCTATTCTGTTCCAACAGGTCTATATGCATGTGCTTATGCCAGTATCATACTATTTTGATTATTATAGCTTTGCAATGTAGTTTGAAATCAGAAAGTTTGATTCTCCAGCCCTGTTCTTCTTGTCAGGATTGCTTTGGCTATTAGGGGTCTTTTATGGTTGTGAAAAATACCTTTGGAATTTCTATAGGGATTGCATTGAATTTGTATATCATTTTAGGTGGCATAGACATTTTCATAATATTAATACTTCAACAACGGTTTCCATTTATTTGTGTCTTCTTCAGTCTCTTTCATCAGTATCTTAATTTTCACTGTACAGGTCTTGCGCTTGTTTGATTAAATTTATCCTTAAGTATTTTTATTGTTTTTGATGCTATTGTAAATGGCAATGCTTTTTCAATTTCTTTCAAATAGTTCATTTTTAGTGTTTAGAAATGCAATTAATTTCTGTATGCTGATTTTGTATCCTGCAACTTTACTGAATTTATTTATTAGTTCTAACAGTTCTTGATGGAGTCTTTAGGATTTCCATATATAAGACCATGTCATCTGCAAACAGATAATTTTATTTCTTTCTTTCTGATGTCATGCTTTTTCATTCTTTTTATTGACTAATTGTTGAAGCTAAGACTTCTGGCACTATGTTGAATAGGAAAGGTAAATATGGGCATTCTTGTTGTGTTCCTGATTTTAGAGGAAAGATTTTTAACTTTTCACCATGTAGTATGATGTGAGCTATGGGCTCCTTACAGATAGCCTTTATTATGTTGAGGAACATTCTTTTTATACTTAATTTGTTGAGCGTTTTCATCATGAAAGGATGTCACATTCTGTCAAATGGTTTTCTGCACCTTTTCAAATGATGATACAATTTTTATTTTTTATTCTGTTAATGTGGTATGTCAGTTATATTGATTTGCATATGTTGAACCATCTTTGCATCCCAAGGGTGAATCCCATTTGATCATGGTGAACGATTCTTTACTATACTCTTGAATTCAGTATGCTAGTATTGATTTTGTTTTGTTTTGTTTTAGGAGTTTTGCATCTGTGTTCTTTAGGATCATTGACCTATGATTTTCTTTTCTTACAGTGTTTCTGTCCAGCTTTGGTATCAGGCTAATGCTGGTCTTATAAGATGAATTTGGAAGTGTTCCTTCCTCTTCAATTTTTTGGAAGAGTTTGTGACAAATTGGAATTAATTCTTCTTAAAGTGTATAGTAGAGTTCACCTTTGAAGCTGTATGGCCTTATGCTTTTATTTGAGGGGAGATTTTTTTATTACTGAACATAAGAGTGTTTGATTTTAAATGGAGCATCTGTGCAAATGTGAGAACTGGGAAATAAAGCAATTAAAATTATAGCCAAAAAGTGCATTATTTGTGGACACATCTGTCCTGTGAATCAGTGGAAACCAGAGATTCCTCTGACCTTACTGGCTTTCTGGATTCTCTAGTTTAAAGAATTGGTAAGTTCCCAACTGGTTCCCAAAATTCAATTTAAGTGCAAAGCAAAGTCGGTTTGTCCTGTGTTGACACCCCAATCATGGGAACTGCTCATAAGTGCCTGGAAGAATGTGAAAGAACATGAAGAAATCCTTCAGCAGAGCGTTGCTAGGAGGAACCCCGCTTTTTGTTCTTTCTGTTTATGTTCATTGAGCAATTTCAGGTACTGCCAGATTCCCAGCTGCAACTGAATTCCTGGCCCATGGAAAGCACTATTGTTGTTGTAACTGAGCAGTTATCAAAAACAATGACCAGCACTTAGTTGGGTACTTTGTAGGCATTATCCCATATAATCCTTATGTCAGTCTATGAAGAAGCTACTGTAATTTTCTCCATTTTTGAAATGAGGAAACGAAGGTTAAGCAAATAAATCACAAAGCCAGTAAATAACAATCTAGTTTGTAAACCAGAGCCTATGCACTTCTGAGCCTGGTTTACATTCAGACAACACTGGCACAGGTGAAGATGACCTGTGGGATACATGTCCATAAAACTTAACTGGTTCCTAAGAACCTTTAGAAATCAAGCATTTCAATACGTATATCTCCTCACTCTTCTTGAAAAATGTGATTATTTCTTGTTGTCACTGCACTACACAAATTACAAAACAATGCAGAGAAATGCAGACAAAATTCCCTTTGTTCTGTCAACCTCATAAATATTTTTATGTTATTAGAGCAACAGGAATTCTCTTTGTTCCTAGACTGTGGATTAATTTCCACCCAAGCCGCGCTGTCCTCTCTTTGTCTTAGCTGCTCTACTTCTCCAAGCTAAGGAAACAAGCATCTGAGGAAAACACAGTTTCCATGATTAAGCACCTGAACATGCGGCATGACTTTGTCTTATCTAACATTCCCAACAATTTGCACGCAGACAGCATCCTCACATCTCAGCATGAGGAGGTGAGTCCAGGGGGACTAGGTGCCATGGTTAATGTCACACACCTGGAAAGTGGCCCAGGAGCTCTCTGAGTCCGTGTCCTCTGACGACAATGCCCTGCCCTCTTCCTTTCTCCTATTCTCCTGGCTCTTGCCACCACTTCTGTACTTTTCAAACATAGATCCCATAGACTCTAAATAAGAAGAGAGGAGTTGGAGGGTCAGGATGCAAAATATTTTTAAAATAAAAACACCTTTTCCTGGTTTTCAGGTCATGATGGAGCACTTATACCCACTACCCCTTGACATTGGGACCCCATAATTATCATTCAGCAGAGGTCTCTTGGGTCATTTCTTCTGGGATTAGCTGGTAAGGAATAAATTCCATGTGTTTGTATGTACAACAGCATAAACTGCTCCAGCCAGTCTGACCGTCAATGGCTTCTCTGTCTGAGGTTTGAGTCTGACTCAGTTAGTACAGCTGGGAAGAGGTCTTTCAGTACCCCATGTTTGAACTGTGTAATGTTACACTGCCACCTTGTGGTGTCTTCATGTGAGCTCACAAACAAAGTCTGGTGGTCAGGACAAAGCCTGTCAGAGAAACCACCAGGGGTTTGGGTTTGGAGCCGGGGCTGAAGGAGAGAAATGGAGGTTTGGGAGAGAATATGATGAAAGAGATGTCCTAACTTGTCAGGGAAAGCATAATACATCTTTGTCACACAATGATTTACTGGTCATTTCATGAGCACAGGACTTGGAGTCAGACAGACCACAGTTTAAACTTACCAGCTAAGTAACTCCCTCTCTGGGCCTCAGGTTCTTTACCTATAGAATGGAAATACTAATAACTTTTCAGGGCTGTTGTAAGGATTAAGCAAGACAATGTGAGCAAAGTCCTTGACCTTGAACCTGCAAAATGATAAGCTTTGCTATTATAATGGAGCGGAAAAAGAAAATCTGCTCTCCTCTTCAAAGCCCCAAAGAGACCCTCTTCTCTGTCACTTCCTCAGACTCTCCCTTTCCATTTCACTGCTCTTTGCTTCAAAGCTGAAACGTAGCATCTTTCCCTGCTCTGGAAACACAGCTTTGGGGGAATTAAAGAGAACACAATTCAAATCTCTTTTTTATCCTCTAGCAGTTTTGCGATCTTTTTGCCAAGTCATGGAAACTTCCTGAGCCTGGTTTTCTCATCTGTAAAATGGATTAATACTACCTGTGTCTCCAGATTATCCAATGTATTGTGAATAGAACATACCAAGCATCTGGCTCAATGCCTTATGTATAGGCATTGTACTATACAGTTATCATTCTTATTATTGTCATTATTACATTTGTTCATTATAATTCTCCAATCCTCCATATTTCAAGAAGCAACAAATTTCTTATGCATTTAATATGTTTTTATTGGGATGGTTCCCCACTTATCTTGAGTCAGAGTGCTTTTAGTGCTGCTCCCTTCTGAAGGAGCATCCTACGTCAGCCTGGCTCTCCCCGCCAGGGGCTGCCGTAGGACAGGGGAGCTGCCAGCACACAGAACTACCATCTGTGCACAGCTAACAATGGTGATGACTTTATAGCATCCTGGGCACTTCACATCCACGAAGCAGGAACTGGGGTTCTGCACCTGGCGCTTCTTCCTGTGTTTCCTCTTCTCTGGAGAGGGGTGAAGGAGATCCTCAGCAAGAGGCACATTGCCCTGGGGAGGTTGTCACTGCCAGAAAGGAGCAACAAAATCTTTAAGCTTACCTTGGCCTTCAAAGATCTATTGCATCACTGGAAAAGAAAGAACCAGCCCTTGTCGTATATATGTAGTTCTAATCGGTTCTAATAAAGCTTCATTTCCCCATGATCTCACAATATATTTTCCTCAAGGCTAAAATGCAATTTTTTTTTACATTTAATGTTTCTGACATTGAAGTGTATTTTGTAATCAATACATAC
Source organism: Glossophaga mutica (assembly GCA_039655065.1). Taxonomy (NCBI): domain Eukaryota; kingdom Metazoa; phylum Chordata; class Mammalia; order Chiroptera; family Phyllostomidae; genus Glossophaga; species Glossophaga mutica. The sequence goes on from CM077304.1 coordinate 87,291,904, forward strand.
TTGTATATATTGATTATATACTAGATTTTTCTTCCCAGCCCCCCAACCCTTCTCAAAAGAGACGTTATTAAATCAGGGTATATCTAATACTTGATGACAATTTAGGACTAAAGACTATAAGTGGATTCTGCTTTCATCTACCCCAGTATGCAAAATTCTACATTCACGGTGATATCTTGAATGTCCCTAGCTATAGGAACATGAATTTTCAAAGCCACAATGTTTTTAGTTTGTGGAGTAATCACAGTGAGGAGACAGTGAGTTGGTCACCAAGAGCCCCACTCATTTGGCTATATGTATGACAGTCCCCTTTCTTGTAACACAGAACGTGGTTGGAACTCTCGTATTTCTCACTTCTCCATATTCCAGAAACAAATTATAAGCCCGCAGCCCTCTAAACTCAAGTAGGAAAGACTCAGCTCTTTCCTGAATATGCAAACATTTAATCACTCCCAGGACACCTGAGCTGGTGGCACGGATGCTGAACGCTGAAAGTGCCCAACCTTGGCCAAGTAGGAAACTGCGCTTTCAAAGTCACTGAAATGCAGCTGGCATCGCTTCCTTGGTTTCTAATGAATGGGTACTTGTTGCATAATTGAAAACAAGCCTAACATCATTCATTATTGTCAGAATTTTTTAAAAGGAGAAAAAGTCCTAATGCCAACTTTCAAAAAGTCCCTGTGGTCAATTTGCCTGCTTAAAAGCTAGCCCATCATGCCCAGCCACTCCAAGTCTTGGCCACTCCTTCTCAGGCCCACCCCCTGGCACTGAGGATAAAATGATCTTTGTAGCTGCTTCTTTGGAAAGGTAACTTCAGCACAGTGGAATAACTAATAAGGATGGAGGAATAACTAACCATTTCCCTCTGGCCTAAACAGGCTGTTTCAGCCACAGGGTATAGCTGTAGGTTGGCCAACCAATACCTTTTGCTGATTCTTCCAAAGAAAAACACGATGAACACAGACACCTTCGGGCCCTAGAAATGTGCTGGCAGTCAAGCTATTGCCTGTAACTCTGATTTCAAAAGAGGGGATGGCTTGCTCTTTTTTGTTGTTGTTGTTAACCTCTCAATATACCTCTTTTGATGTTCCTTCTCATCATCAATTGCCCAGGACACCGGAAAGGGAGAGGTACCTGTTAAGACACAGGTGGAAGTCATCAAACAGATTGCCTTTAGCTGCCACCTTAACCGGAACTAAATGGAAACTCCGACATCAACACTCAGATTTTCTGCACAAGCCCCCTTCTCAAGACAAGCTATTAAAAGGCAATTATAGTGAGTGATCACAGCTGAGTTATTATGTCCCGGTGCTGCCTGTGCTGTATCTGGGTGAAGCTGAAGAGGGCTTGATTTCAACTGAATACTTTTTCTGAGAGATGTCACCACTGGACTGCCTTTGACTCAGTTTGTGGGTCTGTGAGAAGACATGCAATTTATGTATCTTCATAGCCAAAGCCCATCTTCATAGAAATAAAGCTTCTAGAAGAGCTGGTCTAAAAAAATGACCTGAATTCTGGTTTATTCACAGACAGGAAGTCCAAAAAGATCTTAATCCCAGAGAAATGAAAACTCTCTGCTAATGAGCACCAAACTGGAGAGGGTTAAAGAAAGGGTCCTGTAAGAATTAAGGAGATAAAAATAGCAAGTTGTTTGTCTTCAAAGAACTAACCTCTATTCCTGAAGAAGGAATTTTACAAGATGAAGTGACTGTATTCACATCTTATAACTCTATTTAACTCTCTAAAAGTATCAAGGAATTAAGCCAACATGACATTGTATATTTCATTTACATGACAAATATTTCTTGAGGGCCTACTTCATGCCACACATTGTACAGTAGTGAAGAAGTTAAACCCAAACTTAGTCCTCAGAGAGTTTATAGTCTGTTGGAGCGGACTCCCTCTCCAACCTTCTTGGGCAGCGTAAGAGAAATTGGAAAGAGCACTGGACTCCAAGTCAAGAAAACTGAGGTCTCGACTTGGCTCTGCCATTGACCTCACGCATGATCGTAAGCAAATTCGTGTCTGCCCAAGCCTTTGTAAAACCAGGGTGTGTGTGAGCTGCCATATGCTTGTGGTCCTCGGAGCTCAGAGCATCTTGAGGACAATACGAAGTTCATGCGTCCAGGCTGGCCCTAGGCTTTCCACCCTCCACTTCAACCTCAGCAGGTCTGCTTGCTTCTGCTTTAATATATTGGAATTCAGAGTCAGATCTAATTTGGGGTGTGCAGAACCTCAGCAGCTAAAATAAATTTTGAAAAATATTGTCCTAAATAATTTAGGGGAAAATTTTATTTTACCAAATGTCATTGTTTCTGCCTGTAGGAGCAGGAGTGTGTATCAGTCTTTTATCTCTGGCAGAAAAATCACTGGGGTGATTCTCTCTGACCAAAATTCCTCTCCTGGTGACATGGACTTCTCTCATAACTATTATCCTACCACATCCTTGAGTGGCTTCTCCCCCTTTCCTCGTATCCTAGGTTGCTTCTGCTCATCCTTCAGATATAAGATCACCAATATAAGGTCTTCGCTGGTATGAAGAGCTCATTTCCTCTCCAAGTTACCATACTTCACATATCGTCCTTGCATAAACCACCGCATTTCCTATTTCAGCTGTCATTATAGGCTGCTCGTTCTCCCTGGGGAAGATTTTTGGTTTTGTTTGTTTGCTGATTTATACTCTACCTTGTTCTCAGAAAAGATCTAAGGTGGGTTACAGGAACACATAAAATACAAGATTGCATGACATTTTATTTTTAAGTATATTTTATTGATTATCCTATTACAGTTGTGCCATTTTTTCTCCCCTTTATCCCCCTCCAAACAGCATTCCCCCCACCATATGTCCATGGGTCATACATATAAGTTCTTTGGCTTCTCCATTTCCTATACTATTCTTAACCTTCCCCTGTCTATGTTCTACCTATCAATTATGCTTCTTATTCCCTGTATCTTTTCCCCCATTCACCCCCTTCCCCCTCCCCACTAATAACCCTCCATGTGATCTCCATTTCTGTGATTCTGTTCCTGTTCTAGCTGTTTGTGTAGTTTTCGTTTTTGTTTTTTAGGTTCAGTTGTTCATAGTTGTGAGTTTGTTGTCATTTTACTGTTCATAGGTTTGATCATCTTCTCTTTCTTAGATAAGTCCCTTTAGCATTTCATATAATAAGGGCTTAGTGATGATGAACTCCTTTAACTTGACCTTATCTGGGAAGCACTTTATCTACCCTTCCATTCTAAATGATAGCTTTGCTGGAAAGAGTCAGCTTGGAGTAGGTTCTTGGCTTTCATTAATTTGAATACTTCTTTCCAGCCCCTTTTTGCCTGCAAGGTTTCTTTTGAGAAGTCAGCTGATATTCTGATGGGAACTCCTTTGTAGATAGCTGTCTCCTTCCCCCTTGCTGCTTTTAAGATTCTCTCCTTATCTTTCATCTTGGGTAATGTAATTATGATGTGCGTTGGTATGTGCTTCTTTGTGTCCAACTTCTTTGGGACTGTCTAAGCTTCCTGGACTTCCTGAAAGTCTATTTGCTTTGCCAGATTGGGGAAGTTCTCCATTATTTTTCAAATATGTTTTCAATTTCTTGCTCTTCCTATTTTTCCTTCTGGCAACCCTACGATTCAAATGTTGGCAGTTTTGGAGATGTCCCAGAGTCTTCTTATTTTCTCCTCATTGTTTTGAATTTTTGTTTCTTCATCCTGTTCTGGTTGTTTATTTCTTCCTTATGTTCCAAATCATTGACTTGAGCCCTGGCTTCCATTCCTTCACTGTTGGTTGCCTGTGGATTTTTTCTTTATTTCACTTAGTATTGCCTTCATTTCTTCCCTTCTGCTTTTGCCACATTCAATGAGTTCTCTGAGCATCCTTATCACCAGTGTTTTGAACTCTACACCTGATAAGTTGGCTTTCTCTTCATCACTTAGTTCTTTTTCTGGAGTTTTGATCTGCTCTTTCATTTGAGCCATATTTCTTTGTCTTGGTGTACTTGTTATGTTGTAAGGGGCAGAGCCTTAGGTATTCACCAGGGTGAGAACCCACATTTCTGAGTCATGGTGCCATATGTGAGGACGGGGTCAGAGAGGGAACAGTGCCATTTGCTCAGCTCTCACCCCACTCTCAATCAATTCCCCTGCCACCCACAAGAGAATTGGGTCCTTCTGGTGCTGATTCCCAGGTGGATGTGCCTGTACATGCTGTAGGAACCCTCGGACCGCTCCAACAGACTGTCCTGTAAGATTGGGAGTTTCTCCTGCTGCGGCAACACCCACAGATTTTTATAGCCAGAGGTTCTAAAGCTTTATTCCCAGCACTGGCACCCTGAGTTTCGCAGTCTGTCTCACTCCCCAGTTGTTCCTCCCAGCTTATCTGCACACGAATGTGGGACTGCCCAGCCTCTGCCTTGCCGCATGTTCTCTCCACCCCTGCTTCCCATCTTCACCCCTCCTACCAGTCTGGAAGAATGTTTCCTCTTTAACTCCTTGGTTGTTGGACTTCCATACAGTTCTATTTTCTCACAGTTCTGATTGTTTTTTGTCTTTAAATTTGTTGTTGTCCTTCTTTTGGTTCTGTTATTATGGATAAGGAATTAATGGTCACCTTCCCCAGCCACCCAAGGTACTACTATTTTAAGTTAATCAATATACATTTTTCTACTATGATGATTATATAAATATTATTCCTGGAAAAATGAAGCAGTTTGCTAACCATGAAGCTTAAATGGAACCTAAAAGTGGAAAAACAAGTCTAAGAAATAAAAGGGAGTTAGAAATAGGATTAACATACAAAGAAAACATATGGGTATTTCTCTGCTCCCATGAATTAACCATCACTTAGATTACTCTCAAATTTATAACATGCATAAAAACCACCTGGGATCTTGTTAAAATGCAGATTCTAATGCAGTAGGTCTGGGTTGGGCCTGAGATTTTTCATTTCTGAAAAGCTCCCAGGTGATATCAATTCTTCTGGCCCATAAACTACACTTTCGATAGCAAGATCTTATCTGATGACTTTCAACTTCTTTTCTCCATAGAGAACCTTGAATCTTCCCAATAATCTCATTCTGTTCTATTTCTTACTCTATAGGGAGAAGCAACATGGCATGAACCATAACTACATGCGCAACAGGATGGAACAGGTGTCCCATCTCTGTCTTGCACTTAGGAAAAGCTGGGGCCAGTAAGAGATTCATACAAAGCTAAATGGCAGAATTCTCTAATGTAGAAAGAACTACTTCAATTTCTGCCTTCATACCTAACAGACTCTGATTATGGTTTAAATGCTTAGAAACAAGCTCAAGAACATATCTAGCTTGAGTCTGATGAAAGTCCAAATTAATAGGATAAGCAAATGACCAAATGTATTTCCTGTTCCTTTCTTTTGTCTCTGTTTCCATTCAATTCTCAAATAATCTCTTTCCTTGTTCATATCCAACTAAGCTACCAGTAGTCAGGAAAACACGGGTTAATGGAAAAGATACTCAGGGAAGCCCTCCCCTCCCCTCCCTTCCCCTCCCCCCCCTCCTCTCCTCTCCTCTATAATGGCTGTCCTCCATCACAAGAGAAACTTTCTTAGAATATTCCTAGGAAGTGGTGCCTGTCACTTTTTTATGTGGGTAAAAGTCAGCAGTATGCTGTCAGTCTTCAATGGTTGATTGTTAGGAGGAAAAGGGCCTGATTTATAGCATTTGCCAACTGCCATTGTGTAAATACTCCCACTCTGGTCAATTTCAAGCTACTAATGTGACTTTGCTGAACTTGGCATTAGAAAGAGATGAGCACGAGCTGGTATGAGCTGGCTTCAGTTCATCACAAGTACAGCCTATAGGTTTAAAGCCAGACAATTAAAGCTGCATATTCAGTAAAGATTACAGTTGTTTTAACTTTCTTGTTGCCCCCCTTTATTACCAAATTAAGCTGATCTGGCAAGTTCTTTAACAGTTGATCATTTTTCTTATCACAAAGTATGTGGCAGACATGTTCCCATCACATACATTGAGCTCTTGGTCTACAGACAGCCTTGATACGTAGGTTTCTCCATCCACCGCTGATTTGTTGCCGTGGAGTGGAGAAATAGAATTCCCTTCCTGATGGTTCCCATGCATTTGGCGACTTTCTGGGAGAGGAAATCTGCTACTCATGCTTGTATTAAAATTAAAAACTTTTTATTATGCTCCAGTTATATATCTTAAGAAATTTATTTCAGACATCGTGAAGATGTGTTGCAAATAAATGTACTCATGAATCGAACTTGCTATTTGATGAAAACTTGGGATAACATTTTTATATAGGAACAAAACCATCTTATGCCTTCTGATCCAGTGTTTCTTTAAACTTTGTAAAGGATCAATTTCTATTAGTTTAAGAATAGTGAAGTTGAACTTAAATTATAAACCTTAGGAAATATATATTTTTGACAGCTTTTAAGGGTTATGGAAGTTCAAACATTTTCACCTGGAAATAAATGGGAGGTGATTTTAAGTAGATTGCTAGAATGACCACAAGTTACTCCCCTTATTGTATAGCCATGTCTTTCACAACATGACTTTGCAAGTTTCCAATCAAAGGTAAGTAAGGTTTACTTCCCCACCTCTTGAATGAGAGCTTGCCTCAGCGGCCAATTAGAGTTTAAAGCAGCATGCGCAGTGTGAGCCTAGGCTTCAGCGGGTCTTGCAGGAGTTCCCACTTGCGGCTTAGGGAAACTCGGCACCATGTGAACAAACCCAGGTTAGTCCAGGGAACGAGAGGCCACATAGAGCAAAGGGGAACCATCGGGTGAGCGTCCTGTACCAACCCAGCCAGATGTTCACTGACCCAGCTCCTAACACAACTGAGCCCAGCTCAGTTGCCAAATCACAGCCTCTTGTGCTTAATAAGCAGCTTAGGCCACTAAGTTTTGCAGTGGTTTTACAGTTAAAACTGTTTCAGTTACCTACAGATTAAACTCAGACTCACCAACCCAATGCAATATGTGGATCTTTCTTTTTCTTTGGGATGCTGATTGAAATAAAATAAACTGTAAAAGGACATACTAGGGTGGTTGGGAAAATTTTAAATAGATACATATATATTAGACGTTATTGAAGAATTATTGCCACTTTTGTGAGATATGATCATCACATTGTGCTTAGGTTTCAAAAAAAGTCTTTATCTGTTAGGGACATAAATATGTACATATAAATGCCCATATATAACATATATTTACATAGATATATAAAATAAACATACACATATGCATACATGTAAACAGAAATATTTAAGGGTCAAATAACATTATGCTTGAAATTTACTTCACCATACTCCAGCAATGAGAAAAGAGGTGGGCAGGGAATAGAAGAGATGAAATAAGCAAAAAGTTATGGAGATAATGTTTGAAGGTTGATAATAGCTACAGGGAAGCTTGTTATGCTATCCTCTCTATTATTGCATGTTTTGGGAATTTCCAAAATAATTTCTAAAAATACTTTACCTGGAAAGAGTTCCTTAACATTACTTCTGAGACTTTTCCAAGTACCTGGACAGAAAGTAATCACTAAATAGAAAGACCATGTAATACAATCAGTAGGCTGTCTGCACAAATAACCAGTAAATTCCACAGTGCCACTAGGGAAGCAGAAGGAAGCAAGTAATGGAAGTGTGGATTGGATTAGCTGAAGAGCCATGGCAAAAGTCAAACCAGAGAAAGGAAATCAGTTCAGCAATGTAAACCCAAACTGCACTTAATGAAAATTATAAAGTTAATAGGGAAAGGACAGGGAACTTGGATATTCTGACTTTAAGTCCACTGTGTTTTCACCACAACCTTGCTAGTCCTTCACTTTAATTTTATTTAAGTGGCCAAAGGGTGTAAGCTGGGCTTTTCTGGTGACAAGTAACAGAAACGAAACCTAAATTAGCTTAAGCAATAAAACATTAACTACTAAACAGATTAGCATTAGTTACTAATTAAAGTATGAATCACTAGTTGCTTTAAAAGTTAACCTCCCAATTCTCACTGCCTTAACACAATGAACATTTATTTTTTGCTCATGCCACTGTTTGATGCTGGTGACCTGGTCAGAGGGCTGCAGCATCCACCCTTTTCCAAGTCTTCAGCCTCCTACCCCATGGACAAGGAAGTGAAAGGTCCCTCATGGGGTGTTTATGGGCTAAGCCTAAAATAGGTCATATGTGTTTCAGCCACATTTGGTAAGAACTCAAGGCCACATCCATCTTCCAAGAAGGCTGGGAAGTATAGCTTAGCTGTGTGCACAGGAGGAAATGAAATGGGTTTTGGTGAACATACTGCATTTCTGCACAACCGGACTTTGTGCACAGGAAGGTAGAAGTCATGTATCAGGCACAGCGGGATCCAGGGATCCACACTCTCGATTTCTCTCTTGGCTCTATTCTGTTGCATCTCAGCTCTGCCTTATTCTGTCTGCTGGCTTCTTGTTTGTCTACTGTGGGATGCTCAGGCGTTGTACTGCTTAGAAATGTAGCTAGTGTGCAGGATGTATACACTAACTTCTGCATCTTACAATATTCAGTTTAGCCATTCATGGAACCATTGTGGTCTCCATAATGCCCCTGCCTCTTCATGCTCAGTTTTATGCACAAGAAGAACATACAAGAAAACAGAGAACAAGACAAATAGAGAGTTCTATGCTAGAATTAGGTACAAAGTGCTCCTAGAATCCAGAGGAGCATAAATGCGTAGCCCTAGACTTGGAAAACTTCATAGAAGGGTGACATCACTTTCCTCTCCAGAAGGAGGGGTGTTTTGGAAGGGGAGTCAGTACACGTAAAACTGCACATCTGAGAGAGTCCGTGCAAGTGGAGGAGAAAGTCAGTGTGGTTGGAGCACAAAGGCCACAGGGTAAGTGGCAACAACAAGATATAAGGAAGTCTAAATACACAAGGTCTTACCTACAAGCTCAGGACTTCGAATTTGTTTTCACAAAGATTGTCTCCTTAATCAAACTCTTGCCAGGCTCCTCTGAGGCTTTCTCAGTTAGGCCTCAACTTTGGCCTATGAAAACTTGAACAAACACTGATATAATTTCTAACAGCTCAGGGCTGCATCCCCAGGATGACCCAAGTCCCCCTTAAAGTGGCTGCCTTAGGAAACCCAAGGCTGCCAAGAGAATTTGCTCTTTGTTTCAGCCAACACCTGAAGACAGAGCGCAACCCTCAGCCCTCAGCCTCTGTGGGAGGGTAGAAGCCTAACTTTGACCAATGCCAATTAGCAAAACCAGATAGATTCATTATAGACCACGACCCCCTTCCCAACTTTTGTGATTTTTTTCACTTCCCTGACTATACTAAGCTGCCACTCAACTTCCCACCCCATTTCATCCTTCTCTCAGTAAAATACCCAGATACCTCTGTACAAACCAAAATTGAGCTAAGTTCACACTGGACTCTTTTCCCCACAGCAATAGTACATTACTGATTAAAATCTGCCCCCTACCGTGTCAACTAGTTCCCATATAGGTGATGTGGCTTTTGAATCAGAAAGCAACCAAATGTGGGTTGTCTATTTGGGTTGTCGTTTATGTCTATGGTAAAGTGATGTGATGGGTGCAGAGGTGATTGGCAGCCAAGTGATACCACACCTGAAGTCAGAGGGGAAGCTGATTGAAACAGTGTAGGCAGATTAGGTGAAGCCTGAGCTAAGTTTTCATCAGTGAGGAAGAAAATGAAAGAAGTTTATTGACTGCACAAGGGCCGAGGGCGGTGAGAGTCACAAAGGTGTTGGAAAAGCACCTGAACTTTCCAGCTGGGGTTAGGGGTTAAATACCCAGCTGATTTGTGACTTCAAAAAAGAAATGTGCCCTGGCTGGTGTAGCTGCATGGATTGAGTGCCAGCCTGTGAACCAAAGGGTTGCTGGTTCAATTCCTAGTCAGGGCACATGCCTGGGTTGTAGGCCAGGTCCCCAGTAGGGGACGTGCGAGAGGCAATCACACATTGATGTTTCTCTCCCTCTTTTTCTCTCTCCTTTCCCCTCTCTGAAATAAATTTTTTAAAATATTTTAAAAAAAGAAATGTGATTCATCTGAATCATATTTCAACATTTTAAGCTATAGGAAGAAAATTACAAAAGAAAAGTTAGCTGGAAAGAGATATGGGCATCAGAGGTTTTCAAAGTAATTATAGAATTAAGCAGAAGTTACACACACAAAGTTTGATTACTAAATAGTATGTATGGTGTTTCCAAATGAAAGCCAAGGTCAGAAACCAAAGTCAAGAATTTTGATCTTGCTAAATCTGCTCAGTTTTGGAAAACTGAACAAACATATACACAAAAATGCTATACTTTTTTTGAAAATGTTCATTTCATGTTTGTATTTAAAGTCCTAGTGAAAATTAGGGAGACCCATAAAACTATCCTATCTACTACCTGAAGTAGTTTTAGTTTGTAAATGTTTAACAGAAAACAAATCACAAAGCTAAACATTTCAATGGAGAATTACTAAATGACCTTACCTGGAATGATGCACAAGAACTCACTGGTGATGTTTTAAGAAACTCTTAACAAAGATTTTAGAAAAATAAGAGGAGACATTAAATATCTACCCCAAATATTTGAGAACCAGAGTTGAGAAATGTCCAAAGCCACCTTCATCCTTAATGTCCATTTGAAAAACGATATAAAATGCCTGATGCACCCCCAGAGCCAATGTAAAGTGGCAGAATTGAGCCAAGAGAAACTAGAAAATTCCTTTAAAATCATTCAGAAAATGTAATTATGTCCTTGTTTGTTCTGAATAAATAGCCTTTCATATGCATTTAATGAGAATGGGATACTCAGCACCATTAACCAATTTCACTTAGTTACCAACTCCAAATGTTCAATGCGGAAAATGTGGTAACAGAATTCCCACCATGAGCAGCTCTGTTCCTGTGCTGTGGCCAGCCCTGCATCCTGCACAGAAGACAGTGAGGGAGGAGCAAACACTTTTGCTGCCAGCTTTGAAGAATGACCTTACCCCACAGGCAAAGCCCAAGGACAGGGCTGCCCTGGAAGCTGCAGGGCACTGGTGTGAGGCAGCAAGGTCCCAAGAAAGCCCTGGATCTGCGCTCCTGAGGCATGGATGGACGGTCTTGCCTCTGCCACCTGCCACCTACAGGTAATAGGTGACTCGGGGCAAGTGAGTGAAACCCTCTGCACCCCTGAAATGGAGAATCATGAAAGCTTATCTTTAATAAATCTTATCTTTGGTTTTGTGTGCATGTGTGAAGATGAAATGAAATAGTTGATGGAAAAGTATTTTGTAAGATGGAAAACAATATAAAAGCAGAATGAATTCTTCTGTTGATGTTGTTCTAGTTTATAATACTACAAAGCTTAGGGAGAGGTTGAGAGCATGACGTTGAAGCAACTCAATGTCTACCACCTGAATCTTCAGTAAGTCCCAGAATTACACAGATTATTCCTCTCAATGTGGTGTGGGCAATTTACAAGGCAAATATCACCAGAAGATTATTTTAGGGTTCCTTTTTTTTCTTTCAAAAATGGGTAGCTTTTCCTTTAAGTCATACTGGTTAAAGATCTCTATCACACAAAATGTACAGGCTGGTGGCTCTAACGTACTGAGTGGAGGGAATTGTGAGGACAGTGGGTGTTCTCGGTGTGCCCTCCACTGAGAGGCAGTGGCATGTGGTGACAACAGCAAGGTGTTTGGACTCAGACCTGGTTTAAATGCACATCGGCCACTTGCTAACTGTGTGCCCTTGCAAGAGTGACTTTAGATGCTCCCTGGGCCTCAGTTTCCTCACCTGTAAAATGCAAGCTAGAGAGGAGTAATGCCTGCCTCATAGAACTGTTTTGAGTACTCCAGGCAAGGTGTAATATGTGCCCGGGGGAGGCCTCGACCGGAAGGCACACACTCCTCAGTGACCAGTGCTCCTCGCTTCACCCAGCAGCAGACACATGGCTCCTGAGTCTGCAGAGACGTCTAGTTTGAGCCATCGAGTCTGTTTCCCCTGCCAATGTGGGAAACTCACACTGGTTTTCTTGGACTCTTAACTATATTTTGTATGTGTCTTATTCATATTACACATAACAGTGGAGTGAGAGTAAACAAGATATATATTTTTGAGCCCTGGAAATTAGCACACTGTGTAAGTGTTGATCATCTAGCTCTGCTAGGAGTGAAAAACCAACAAAAGGACTCATGAAACTTTCTTGAGAATGATGGAGGAAATAACATACTTGTGAGTACATAAGACAGAGTTAATAAAGCTACTGTAATAATCATAGCCTTCATGTCTTTTTCCATATGAATAACTGTAAACCTGCTTTTGCCCAGCCCTGTATTTGACAACTCACAGAACACCAGTAATCAATATATTATTTGCATTAATAGAAGCATAACATCTGCAACACAGCATTCAACTTTTTTCACCTAAATCTTAATTTATATTCATCATATCCTTACATAAATTAAGGGATTTTAATTTTTTAAGTTGTTACCTTTACAGCTGCAAATGGGTATTTGTTTGCTTTTCATTGAAGAACATGAAAAGGAAAAATGGAAAATGGACTCAACATAGTCCAAAGGTTGTTATACCAAACAGCAAGCTTTGACTGTATTCTAGCTAGGACACAAATGAAATTGTCAGGACAATAGAAGCCTTTGTCAAATTTCTTCAGTTTCTGCTGAATGAAGCACTTGCCAAGGTGCTAGAGACCACAGTCTGTACAGCAGAGCACCTGGATTTGTGGGCTTCAAAATGCTGTTTGCTTGTGATTTCAATGATCGAATCTGCAATTCTATAGTAACTCATCAAATCTGGCTGAATAACAATCAAGGGATAGTTACTTTTAAAAAAAATGTAACTTTCCACGAGCCTCTCAGATCATTGCCTCCCTCCCTCTCCACCTTCGAGTCCCTCCCTCCTCACGGAGCTCGACTCCTGGTGCAGCTCTGTGCCTGTCTCTACCTCTTCTTTGCCTACCAAGGCCATACCTCTAACCCTCTGCCACCCGCCTTCCATCTCTACTTCTCTATTTTCTCTCCCCCTAAGGTGAACTTGAACCATGTAACATCTGCTTGCCAGAAAGTCCTAGACTGGCAAATTTTGCTGTCCTTGGTTACATGTGACTTGTGTCATGGGCTCTCCTAGTTGAAGGAAGGTCACTGTCTCTTCATTGCTATCCATTCCCAGGGAGACCCTCTATTTACATTTGACCCAGAGGCAAGGATATGACTTGCAATGGCAAAGCCAAAGGGAAAAGTTGGTGTGGAACAAAAAGGTTGTCTCAACTTGAGTGCATTCTTCAAACTGATGCCTTTTCAAAATTTTTAAACCAAATATGTTGACATGATTATTGTTAAGATGTACTAAATATTATCACAGAAAAACATGCAAAGGGCTCACGTTAGATAGAGGTAGTTAACTTTCCATCTAAAAGGGGGCCTCTTTTCATTATTGCCTTTCTGTCAATCATCAACCATCAGCAGAGACCCCTCCCACAGACCCAGCATCTCCTCCTCACAGGCTGGCACCCTCAAGGCCGAGAGACCTGTATTTTCTGTAGCCTCCTCCCTGCTGTAAGAACCCACCTCTTCTTGTATTTGATCTTGGAACAGATTTTTTAAATTGATTATTAAAATTTTCAAAATAAGACAAGAAAAGACAACAATAATACAATGCATTTATACGTGTATGTTTTTTTACCTGCCAAAATCTTTTTATATCTTCAATGACTTACGCAGTAGGTCTTGGAGATAATATGTCCCCTGATGTTGATGAGGAAACTGAGACCATGGTGGTGAATGAACTTATCTAAGGTCTCACCATCATTAGAATCCAATCTCAGGACTTCAATTCCAGCTCTCTTGCAAATACAATAAATTGGATCCCAACTTATGTTGGGATTAACATAAGTTAATGGGTCTTAAATTATGAAAAACATTGAAAAGAGGCTAAAAGAAATCAGACTACAGGCAAGTGAATATTTCAGTACTTTTCTATTATTATTTTCATTATTATTAATGACCCCCTGGTGGTATATTTTAGGATATTGATGAGCCTTGACCTTGGAAGCCACACCGTTATGCAATTATTAAGTGTCAGAAGAATTGATAGCCTTTAGAAAGGAACAGCGAGGCTGAAATTAACTCCCAGCCAGCATATGCAGCTGACAGCAGCTGATGGATGAGAGGGAGCTCAGAATAGATGTGGTTGCAAAGAAATCACAAGAACCTGCTCCCTGAATCTCCCAAATCAACTTAACTTGGCTCAGATTAGCATCTGTGTTTTTCCCACTATCACTCTGGACTCTGGTGGTAGAAGGACATGAAAGCCTTCTCTCTCTCTCTCTCTCTTTTTTTTTTTTTTTTAATTTTCTTTAAGTTACCATTGAGCTGGAGGAGGATACTGATTTGTGGATCCCTGTTTTAAGTGAAAATCAATCCTTTGTCCTGGGAAGAGATTTTATAGCTGGAGCTTCAGAAGACTCCACTGTCTTCCGGTTTTGTCAACATGATCTAAATGTAGGTTAGAAATATAGTAGTCTAACCAATAAAATAAAAAAATTGGAAAGAAAAAATATAGGTCAGGAATAACATGTCCTTTAACACAGATTTTTTTAAGGTCAAGAACACAAACAATTCCTGGAAGAGGTGGAGGGAGGTGGTGTTGCATCAAAATGAGCCTTGACCTTTGGCTTGGGCAGCCTACTCCCTCTGAGGGCTCTTTGAAATGGACTCTCCACCACTCTGCGGTGATTCCGAGCCCCAGAGTCCTTGGAGAGAAACTGAGAACTCTAGTCTCCGGCTCTTGGCACTTGGGCTGGCACTCCATTTCCACATGCGTTGGCAGATCTCTGCTGGATCTAATCTCTTTTGCAAAGCCAGAAACTCTGGGGAGACTTCAGAACTTGCACATTAGTCTCACAAAGGGATGGTGATGCTGTGAGCACTGGCCAGTTCACAAACACAGCCTGAAAACAGCCAAAAAACCTCAACCATATAATCATGAAGATGATGATGACCTTCTTAGTAGGCCACATATTTCTTCTTCTTTGGGGAGACTCTAAAATCTGTGGAGGGAGGAAGTGAAGGTGGGCAGACTGGCAAGTCTGATCCATCAAAGCATGTTTGTTCCACAGAGCTGAAAGATAGAGGGAGAGGTGGCGAGGGGAGGCGGAGGCAGGGGAGCAGCGAAGTGAGGAAAGTTTTCAAATTAGCAGAATCGTCCATTGGCAGCGCTGTAAGAAAATCATCCTGCAGTTCAGTGACATGGCTTCCTGACGAGTAATAGAGGTGACTGCCAGCCATTAAAGGAGAAAGCAGTGCTGTAAGCCAGGCACAGCGTAAGAAATAAAAGATGAAAAACAACGCCCTTGGAGGGCTGCTGCTCCAAGTGCTTTGCTGTGCAGAGTCGTTGTCCCCACTCCCAATAGCTCTCTCTGATGCACTGCGGTCAGAATCACAGATCAGAGAGGAGCTATAGGTAGAAAAGTGGGCCTTCAGCAAACTCGTCTTGAAGCCTAGATTCCAGAGAGAGTTTGGAGACTATAAGAGAGAAACTGGGAGCAGTTCCAGAGTTAGAAAGAAAAAATGGCAGTGAGACAGATGGTAAACAGGAGCATTCAAGAAGTTTAGCTTCTCCTCCACTCTACTTGCTACTGGGGTTCCCCTTTTAAGAGCCTCTTCATGTTCTATTCTTGACTCCCCTTTTTCTTCCTACTATGCTTTGAACAACATCAGCAAATTCTCTTTTCCCCTTTTCTTTTATTACTTATCTCTTCTTTCTAGTTTGGATGGTTGGAGTTTTGCTGTTCATTGTTTTAAGCCACCCTAAGTCCACTTTTCTAAGTCGTAGGAGTAAATAAATAAATACACACCTAAAGTAAATAAACAAGGCCACCATTAATCCCAAACACTCTCCCAGTTTAATCATCTCTATGAAAAGAACCCCAATCCTCAGTCTTCGGCCCTGAGACTTTTGTGCCAGAACCCCCGGCGCACTGGCTCAGCTCTCTGGTCATCTAGATGTAGACGTGAGCAAAGCCAGTTTCATCTCCGTGTCCCAGGTTTCTTTCATGCCGTGACCTTCTCTCATACTCACTGTCCTCAGCAAACATACCAGAGCCTTCTTGCTGATAATCATCTGCGTTCCATAAAATGTAGCCATCAACACTTTTATTAGTAACGTGGGATGGCATGACAACCCAGATAAACCTCCAGTTGGTAAGAGTGCAGGTTATAAACTATCATTCATTACAAGATCACCAGGAGGTATGGCCCCTAGCACATACCACACCCTCTGTCGCTTTGTCGTGTCAATCATTGATACCTGAATCACACCATTAAAAAAAAAAAAAAAAAAAAAGTACTGTAACAAGGATCTGTTAACAGAAATAATTTGCACAAAACTGCTTGGTCATCAGTCTGCTCTGACCCTACATCCCTGTAAATAAATTACCCTATGATAAATTCTGCTGTATTCCAGGGAGTTCTCTGAATCACTTTTCAGTCTGAAGACACCTTCTTGTTTCGGTGGCCATTCTGCCTTTGCCCCACCTTCAGACACTGGTCAGCATCTCCCTTGGACTCCCCTGTGAGTAACCATGCTGGGGGCCCAGAGCATTCCCCATCCTTCTGTGCCATATCAGCTTCTGTCCTTAGATACTAGGACTTAGATACTATGATTGCTACCAACCAGTCAGCCACCCCAACTCCAAACCACTTATGAGTCCTCAGTCTCTCTTGTCCCTAAATACCAACATATTTGTGAAATACCATAGCCCTAGCCCTGTGCCATAGTTCTTGAATTTCTCTCCCTCCCTCCCTCCCTCCCTCCCTCTCTCTCTCTCTCTCTCTCTCTCTCTCTCTCTCTCTCTGTCCCTGTCTCCAAGCACTCCCTGAGTCCCAAAATCCCATCCCACTCCCTCAGGTATTGCAACAACCTCCCTTCCCAGCCTGTCATCTTTTCTCAACTCCAACACTGCCTTTATAGGGAGATTACATAATTTAGCATCCAAATCAGGACACTTTTAAGAGTGAAACAGGGCACTACTCATAACTACCTCAGGGAAACAGGTATAACCCTGGTCTTTAGTCACACTGATTCTGTACCCTTCTGACAAACCGACCTCCCTAAAGCTGAATTCTGATATTGTACAGCCTGGAATTAAAACCTTCACTGACTCATTGCTGCTTATCAAATAGATTCGTTGCTTCTTCACATGGCATTGAAGGCTCTGGCCCTAGCTGATCATCCCAACGTGATTTCTATTTTCTTCCTTCCCCACCACTTCTGCCAAACTCGGGAACCTGAGTTCTACCTTTCCCCAACATTCAGCCTTTGCCTTTTAATATCCTACTTCCCAATATCCAAACCTTGTCTAATTTTAAAGGTCAACTTTAAAGGCTGCCTCTTTGGGGAAACCATTTCTACTGTCAACACAGCAGGCTCAGGAAGCAAGCTGCCTGGGTTAGGGCCGCAACCCATGCTTGTCCAAGAAGCTTGCCATTAGACACCTTACCTCTGTCTTGGTTGACTCATTTGTAAAAGCTCATAGCCAAAAATTAAGTAAATGTCACTGAAAATTAAGTAAATACTAAAAAGTGCTTCGCTCACAGAGTACCTGATAAATGTGGGTTGTCATGATGATGTGGAAATACATCTTTCTCACATAGGTCCACAGCCCTGCTTTTTATGCAGCTCCAGTGGGGCTTCTCACGTTCTACTCTGTCCTCCAGTGTTTCTCAGGGTAAAATAATGAGTCTAGTAGCAGTCCACAAACGGCAACAATAGAAACGGTACTCCACTGGTCCACCCCACCTGACGTGCAGCCCCGCGGGCAGCCCACACTAGCCTGAAAGAGTAAATTTCAGCATCAGGGTGCCCTCATGGATCTTAGAGTAGTGAGCAGAAGAGGTCGGTGAGTCAAATAGTCCCCCAGCAAACACACACACCAGGAGTGTGGGGAAGGAAGAGTGTTTTGGGAACTGGAAGCCAGAGCAGACGAAAGTGGGAGGGTAAAGGCTGAATGTGGGAGGAACAAGGGAAACTCTCCACACAGGGAAGTGTTGAACCCTGAACCGGGAAGACCCAGGTCGTGTTCAAGGATCTGAAAGGTGGCCAATGAGAAACAGTGTCCAGAGCACAGGACAACGGCATGAGGTGAAGCTGGAGACCCAGAGCCGGGCCGCGCAGACCAAGCCTGATGGGCCGTGTTGAAGAGATTCTAATGTACCCTGAGAGCCATGGGGAGTAAGTGAAGGGCTATGAGCAGGGAGGTGATGTTTGTCTTTTGAAAGGATTCCTCTGGTAACAGTGTAACGGAGGGTAGGTGCTGGTTTAGGAAGGAGAGTTAAACAAAGGTAATCAGCTGATTCTTTCTTACTGGACTTCTCAAAGGCTAAAAAATCAAACTTCTGTTGTAAATCTAGGGAAAGGAGCAGCTAGGATGCAGATTTTCACACATTTTTTTGACCATAAAACTTCAATTTTATTTATTTGTTTGTTTGTTTGTTTATTTATTTATTTATTTATTTATTATTTTGGTGAGGGAACCCCTGGCCTAACTCTCTGTGTGAACTGCTCCTTTCCTTGTCTGTGTAGGGTGGTTGATCTAATAATGAAACCAAGGAGGCCAGGCACTGAGTGTCAGCCCCTCACCCCAACTCCCTTGTTCACCTCTCAGTTCTTGGGTTTATTTTCACCTATCCCTCACCCGCCTCCCCTTTGGCAACCATCAGCTTGTTCTCTGTATCCATGGGTCTGTTTCTGTTTTGTTTTATTTCATTTTTTAATTTTTTTAGATATAAAATGAAATTATATGGTATTTGTCTTTCTCTGACTTGCTTCACTTAGCATAATAACCTCTAGGTCTGTCCATAGTGTTGCAAATAGCAAGATTTCATTCTTTTCATGGCCCAGTAATATTCCATTATATAACACATCTTGATTTTTTTTTTTTTCCTTGAAGTCATCTATTTTCAACAGTGTTTTCTTCTACTTTCTTGAAAATACTGTTTTCTGGGACACCAGTTTGGGAAACACTGGTATTTAGGCTTAAGCTGGGGTCCTCACCACTCAGGCATTCATTCCTGAACGTGAAACGCATTGTGGCGCCAGCACAGGGTCCTGTGGGACCAGCGCAGTCACTGAAACGTCCTGCAGTTCTGAGCAGGCTGCCTTCTTTGTAGCATTCATAAATGTTCAGTTTATTGACAGTATAATCGTTGTCGTTTATTAGTAGTAGTAGTAGTTACTACTCACTGATGACTTGCTGTGGGTGCTTCACCCTCAACATGTCACATATTTATCTCATTTTTCTTCTTATAGCAGTCCCTCTGAACTTGGTGACTCCTATAGGTCAAGATAAGTTTTCACGTGGTTTTACAAAGGCATGGTGAAGCCATCCAACATTAATCTTAAATTCTTAGTAATTAATTTTACTGGCTTTATTTTTCTTTCCTTTTTTACTTGAAAGAAGAAGAAAGAGAAGAGGAACAACAACATTGGATGTTCTAAAGTCCTCAGTAACAGCTCTGTGTAGTATTCTCTGCCCTGTCAGGTGTGGATTTTTAGAAATGTTGTAATTATAATTGTGACAAACTTAAATGGCTAATTTTAGAACATGTTTTATGCTATTCTACAAAGCAGGAGTGGAAAGACAGCTTGTTCACAGATGATTCAATATGCTAAAGACTCTTATGTGAGAACCAGCAGCTGGAAGATGGAATGATCAAGGACTAAAGGCCCTCTGGCCACCTGCCCAGCAGAGCCTCAGAGCGAAGCTGTCCTTGGCAGAGTCTGCAGCTGACCTCCATGCATGAGCTGCCCTTGCCCATCCCTGGGCGACCAGCCTCTTGTGCCCACAGTAACACTGCCTGCCTTCAGGACTCCCACTCTGTCACTCCAAACCGGAACTGAAAAAAGCACCTCATGGATAATGTAACCCCAAATTCTGCTCCGAATCACCCACAAAGATGCAAGAGATTTCTTGAGAAGCAGAGAAAAGATTGAGATTATTCCAAATGAATGGATGTTTTCACCTTCGTTTTTACCTTCACTAGCTGAGAAGTGATATCACTTCTATCTGTGTGAAATTCATTGAGAAAAGTACACCTAGATAAAGATTAAACTAGCGGTTTTATGACAGCTGATAATGGCTGGATTGGAGAATGTGGCCACATTCGGCTTCCTGAATACTCTGCTATAAAAGAGAACTTATCCCTCAAAACTATTTGGCTCCCACCTGCCAGGGCAGAGTCTGCCTACGTAAGCTTTCAGAGCGGCAGACCAAAGGGGACTGAGTCTGTTCCTCTTCTAGAAGAAAGGGAAAGGAGAGGTACAGAGAAGGTAGATGTCTTCTTCCTGGTCTTTTTATTTCTGGGGATTGGAGTAAAAATCCTAGTGCTCTACCAACACATAAGCAGTGGACTGCATTTCCCACACAGTCACCATCATTGTAACTAAAGCAAGATGGGCTAATCCTTTTTTCATGTTATCACAGGTGCCGCCCAAACTCACGTCAGCCCAGGGAGGGCAGTGCTAATGTGGTCCCCATTTCACTGGTGAGAAAAGTAGGACTTCATGAGGTTAGTCGATTTTTTTACATTTATCTGGTTAAGATGCAACACTCAAATTAACTCTGACTCTGAAGACTATTTTTGGCCACTTAGCTACACTGCCTTACATGGGTACATGTAAGTAAATCCAAAGGTCTGATCTCCATAAGAATCAGTTCATTTTTAAAGGAATCCCATGGACTTCCAGCCAAAATGGAGGCATAGGCGGACACACTATGCCTCCTCACACAACCAAAATTAAGGACAACAAAGAGTTGGAAACAAGAAAACAATCAGAACTGATAGAAGATTAAACTGTATGGAAGTCCAACAACCATTTATCCAGACCGGTAAGAGGGGCAGCATTGCGGCAGGAAAAAGTGGAGGCTGGCAAACCCAGGCACACAAGCAGCAGCTGGCAGATTCCAGGCATGCAGGTGGAGGCTAGCAGACCCTGGGTACAGGGTGGCAACGGGGAGACCCAGTGAGGCCACACAAGGCGGCTGGCTGACAGGTGGTCCCACATTCATGTGTAGATAATCCAGATGGAAGGAATCCAAGAGAGAGAAGAGCAGGTACCATTTTTCCCTCTCGGACCCTGCCCCCACATACAGCGTCACAACCCAGCAACTGCGCTGCCCCACTCTGGGGAACACCTAAGGCTCCACCCCTCACTATGTAACAGCCGCAACCAGACACAAACACACACACACACACACACACACACACAATGGCTCAAATGGGAGAACAGATCAAAGCCCCAGAGCCAATTCATCTAAGCGACCAAGAGATAGTCAACCTATCAGATGCATAGTTCAAAGCACTGGTCATCAAGATGCTCACAGAGTTGGTTGATTTTGGTCGCAAATTAGATGAATGAATGAAGGCTACAATAAGTGAAATGAAGGAAAACGCACAGGGAACCAATAGTGATGGGAGGAAAACTGGGACTCAAATCAATGGAGTGGACCAGAAGGAAGGAAGAAACAAGAATTCAAAAAAATGAGGAGAGGCTTAGGAACCTCCAGAACACCTTTACACGTCCCAACATCCAAATTATAGGGGTACCAGAAGGGGAAGAAGAAGAGCAACAAGTGGAAACCTTATTTGAACAAATAATAAAGAAGAACTTCCCCAATCTGGCAAAGTAAATAGACTTCCAGGAAGTCCAGGAAACTCAGAGAGTCCCAAAGAAGTTGGACCCAAGGAGGAACATGCCAAGGCACATTGTAATTACATTAGCCAAGATTAAAATGAAGGACAGAATTCTAGAAGCAGCAAGAGATAAGGGGACAGTCACCTGCAAAGGAGTTCCCATCAGACTGTCAGCTGATTTCTCAAAAGAGACCTTACAGGCAAGAAGGGGCTGCAAAGAAGTATTCCCAAGTCATGAAAGGCAAGGACCTACATCCAAAATTGCTCTATCCAGTGAAGCTGTCATTTAGAATGGAAGAGAAGATAAAGCACTTTTCAGATAAGGTCAAGTTAAAGGAGGTCATCATCACCAAGCCCTTATACTATGAAATGTTAAAGGGACTTACCTAAGAAAAAGAAGGTAAAAAATATGACAGTAAAAAGACAGCAAACTCACAGATATTAACAACCACACCTAAAACAAAAGCAAACTAAGCAAACAGCTAGAACAGGAACAGAAACACAGAAATGGAGATCACATGGAGGGTTAACAACAGGGGAGTGGGAGGAGGAGAGAGGGGGAAAAGATAGAGAATAAGTAGCACAGATGGTGGGTAGAGAATAGACAGGGGGAGGGCAAGAATAGTGTGGGAAATGTAGAAGCTAAAGAACTTATGACACATGGACATGAACTAAAGGCGGGGAATGTGGGTGGGAGGGGGTGTGCAGGGTGGAGGGGAATGATGGGGAGAAATGGGACAAGTGTAATAGCATAATCAATAAAATATATTTAAAAAAAGAAAGAAATCCTTGTTGTCTGCCAACATAGGTCGTAAGATAAAGTTTTCTACAGGTTAGTGCATCTGAGTCCCAGGGGCCAGGAAAGTCTTTCAATGGCTTGGTCCTGTGTCAGGAGACAACAAAGCTGTGTGGCTGGTTTTCTGGACACTTCTTCTGCGAGTACACTGCATGTTTCCTGACTCCCTGCAGTACTGCTGACATGACCTTCAGAGTTGGAGGGAGAGCCAAGGGCTGCAGAAATGAATTGCAGTAGCTTGATCTAAATCCCATGTTTGCTACACTTGAAATGTCTCAGAGGCCAGTGCAGTGAGGAGCCCACAAAGCAGGAGCTGAAGATGGTTCTGGGTGTCTGTTTCCTACCTGAGCTCCCCTATTACCTGATGCTGGGGACCAATACCCCACTTCAGCACATTAAGCAAGACATGCATCCACAGGTAGCCTCTGAGACAGCCCTGATCATCCCCACCTCCTGCTACTTTAGTTGTGCCCCAGTGTAGTCCTCTCCTCTTCAGTGAGCAAGACCAGGTGACTCACTTCTGAGACTAGAACACAGCAAAAGGGATGGATGCCACCTCCGGGAGTAGGTAATAATGTCTGTGACTATTCTTTTGGATGCTCACCCTCCCCTGGTTCACTCACTCTGAGTGAAGCCAGCCAGTTGCTGTGCTGTGAGCAGCCTGATGGAAAGACTCAACAAGGCACTGATCGATGCCTCTAGCTATCAGCCAGTGCAAAGTTGAGGCCGCCAATAGCTACATGAGAGCGTGGGAGCAGATCCTATTCTAGCAGAGCCATTAGGCCCTGCAGGCCACCTTGATTGCAGCCTCTTGAGAAGCCTGAGTCAGAGGCTCCCAGACAGGCTTCACCTGGGTTTCTGACACTCAGAAACTGTGACATAATAAACATTTGTTGCTCTACATCATTAAATTGTGGGATAATTTGTCCTGTGGCAACGGATAACTGAAACAATAGGAAACAAATCCGTGATTGAGTACCAAGTAGTGTCCTCAAATCCTTCCAGCAGATTCACCTTTTAATGCTCCTTTCCCTATGGTTATCTGCGGAAGAATTGTAGAAAGTCCCTGACAGGTGGTGAGCAGGGCTTGGTGAGCTGAGCACTTGAGATTTTTAAGTATGAGTTCTGCTTTCACTGCTCTTACATACTCTTTGTCTAGCCAACACCTGCCTCTTCTAGAAAAGCAAATCAATGTCTTATACCATCACCTTCATATCTGAGGACCTCTACTAAAGTATGAAATATCTTTTGGTGTGTGTGTGTTTCTGTTCTTTAAACCTGTACATCTACGTACAAATGTATGTATTTCCCTTAAATATCGGTTACCAATTTTGAGTGTTCAGGCCCCAATTGTGAGGACCTGGTCCCCATGAAGAACTTTCTGTCTTTTCGAGGACTCATTCTCTATTCAGTTTCTCTGAGCCAAGAACTAAACTGAAGCTGATCATTCAGCAGCACAAGCTTTACTCAATGGAATGGCCAAGGAATGGAGAAACAAAGTCAAACTCACAGATCAGCTTCTTGTCTAGAGAAATCTGGGGAGTAACATAATGAGGAGGAGGCATATCCATTAATTTTCAGGAAATGAGCCCATCTTTTCCCAGAATTGGGCACCACTCCTTTTCTTCCCTTGTATGGTCCAAGTTGGACTCTGCATGGCACAGGTGCGTATGTTGATTAGCATGCTAATATATCATAATCAGGGTATAACGAGCCCAGGGTTTCCTGGAGGTCATATTCAGCCCCATCCTGGATCAGGACAGCTCTAGTTGGTTTTTGTTATTCTAGCCCTCTCCTTTCTTTTGTGTTTCTCCTGTAACTGAAATGGAAAGAAATGTACACAAGGTTTCAATAGCCTGGTGGGTCGGGGGGGTGGGGGGGATTACATCCTTGGTGACATATTGACACATCTGTCAGCTCAGCG
Source organism: Glossophaga mutica (assembly GCA_039655065.1). Lineage (NCBI taxonomy): Eukaryota > Metazoa > Chordata > Mammalia > Chiroptera > Phyllostomidae > Glossophaga > Glossophaga mutica. Next base: position 87,316,299 of record CM077304.1, read on the forward strand.
ATATGAGTGAATGAAGAGAATTGCATTACAATGCACTTAACAAGGCTGTGTCTTTGTTCAGAGAGACTTCAGAGTCATTGTGTTAAATGCTATGGCAGAAAAGAAACTGGCTTTGCTCTCCTAAAAGCAGTGGAGCAGATTTGCAGCACATATAACAATTTCTCTCCTAGCAGAATATGAAAACAGAAATCATTGAGTTATTTACTCATTAAGAGTTATTTTCAGCATCTGTCACTTCCCCAATATAATTGCTTCTCCATTAATTTTATTTTCTTCATATAAAGAAATACGCTTTGCAGACAAATACTCCCTCTCTTCCATTTGTTCAAATTTGACTCAAACTCTGAAAAGCTTACAACCACATTTGGCACTAGAAAAGAGAAAATACGGATCCTTTCTAAATTACCCTATTATCAGAAGGCAGTTAACCAATCTTCCATGGTGGGTCAGAGTGAGGGCCACTATGAATAAAGAACAGTATATTCCTGTCCTCTCTCTCCCACACACACCCCCTCCCCCCAAATAGCTATATTTTTCCCAATTAGTGTTTGAACAATGATAAGGATTTGGATCTCAGGGTATCATTCATTACTACGGTGATGCTTAAGACATCCTGAAATACATGGGTTTTTCCCCCAAAGCTGAACAGACTCTGTAATGCCCAGAGCAGCACAATATTAACTTCCTCAGAGGAGAAAGCAGGTATAATATCCAGATTCACAGGCAAGTGGGGTACTGCTTCCATGCTTTACAAATCACATCTGCACATCTCAGAAACAAGCCTTGTGCACAAAAATGTTGCCAGATCAACCCTTTCCTCACAATTCTCCCTCCTGGTGCAATTTATGTCTCATTGGAACCTTCTACGCAAATGAGATGGAAAACAGCCAACCAGGTTACCAGGAACACGGAAGTGATGCAGCGCGGATGTGTGCGTGCTTGCCTCTGCACAGCTGCTGAAGGAGTGGTCAGAGCAGGTAAGGTGGAGGTTTTGTCAGCGCTGCAATTCTTCTCTGCTGCACAAGAATAGCTGTTAGCCTGGCATTGTGCACTTTGCTACAGGCACAAAGAGCCTCTTGAAATCTGGACCCAGCCCCAATATTCAAGTCACTTGAACCAGAGATCAACAAACCCAAGAGAAGTGATAGTCACAAAAATGGTTCAGGCCAGGCAATTCTGCATGTGACGAAGGCCAACCTGATTGTCCCAAAGCCCCCAAGAAGTTCCTGATTTCATCCCACTCCTCTGAACACTCCCTGAAGCAATGGAGCCCAGACAGTCTAGGGTGAGACTATCACCGCAGCGATGCGCTTGAGTCCTGTCACTCTGTGTCCAGCCCTCACTGAAAAGTTATGGGTAAAGGTCCCGAGCCTAGGGGCCCATGCAGAACAGCAAAATGATTAAGGGGCTCTGGAGTCAGAGCACCTGGGTTCAGATTCTAAGTCCACTCTCTGCTGTGTGACCTTGGGCAAGTAGCTTAACTTCTCTAGGTTTCATTTACACCTAGTATATGACAGGGACAACAAGAGTATTTTTCTCAAAGGGCTTTTATAAAATTAACTGAGATATTGTACAATGCTTAGCAAAGTGTCCAGGACAAAATAAGTGTTCAACAAATGTTCACTAAGAAAAACGGAGACCCATCTGATAATTACCACTGCTTTCTGACCATAGAGATAATTCTGAAGGAAAATAATAAATGCCAGGTGTAACAAGGATCCTAAGAAAGAAGCCTGCTCTCAGTGTGCATTCCAGAATCAGGCACGTCAAGGACTGCTATAGACACAGAAGCAGTGGCAGGTCATGTTAGCATTTGGCCTCCAAGACTGACTCTGAAATGAGGAAGGGAAAGTACCCCAACCCATACCTGCTGGGGCCCTGCACTAGGCACGGAAGGCACTCGCCATGTAAGAAAGGAGCTCCACGGAGTTCCAAGGATATCGGGTCATAGTGGTTGGGGTTTCGAGTTCAACACCATGGTGTCATGGAACTTCTCTCTCCAGTTGGTTTAGCCAGACTTTATATCAAGTATTAACAGTTGATAAAATATAAATATAACTTTAGGAGCACAGCAAAAGTAAGTGTGAGCTGACTAGGTTTGGAAACTTAATGAAAAACATTTTAATATTTTTTAAATGAGCACTATTACCCCACCATTGTGAGACAACTGGTAGAACAGAGATAAGGCAGGACCCAGGTAAGACAACCAAGTCATCCAAGGCGAGGTCAAGAAGGATGAAAGCATGACCCCGAGGTTAGGACGAAACACCACAGTGGCTGTAGCGGAAGAGACCAGAAACACTGAAGAGGGAGACTCCACACATAGAAGACACTCAGTAAAAACTTTAGAAAACAGCTAAGCTTGATTTTCACAGCAAGCCTGAGTTAGACTTGGTATTTTTCCATGTTCCTCATGTGAAATCAAAGGTTCATAGAGAAAAATGCCCACTGTTACATAACTAGAATATAAAGATTTTTGAAAAATCAATCTAGATTTTTTTTTTTACTTTTGAGTTCATGCCTCTTTTTATCATTTCTAAGTACAGTCAAATCTCAGTTCTTGCACATCTTGGTTCTCAAACAATTAGGTGCTCAACCAAGTTGTTCATGGAAAAAGTGTCTCGGTTGTCTAACAAAACTTTGGGTCGCAATCCTCTGCCTGACAACCCTTTCACGCTGACACCTGTAGGATCAGTCACACATCTCTCAGGTGACAAACAAAGGAGATTCAGTTTTCAAACAAATCACTTCTCAAACAGTTTTCTGACATGAATTAAGTTTGAGAACCAAGGTTCCACTGTACATGGAATCTGTAATGGATCTCTGATGACTCACTGATATCATTGTCTTCATAATTTTTGTTATTCTTGCTAATATTATACCATAAGATCTTTCAGATGAGCAAAATATGTATGAGCTCTGCCTTCTAGGAGCATGTCATTTAGCAAATAAGACAAATACACAGATAACTCTCTCTTTCAACCTAAATGAGGTTGGCTTGAGCTGCCTTCCTAGCTTCAATGCCTATCCCAAGATTTCTGCCAATTCCAATGGGCCATTAGTGTGATCATGTCTGGCTCCAGGAGCTTGCATTGCTGCCTCTGCTGATTCAGTTTGGTACCACTGCAGCAGAAACATGAAACTCAGCCCCTGCTCCTGTCCTGACAAACATACACAAACCCCAAAACATTTCTGCTTAGCGTCAAATTTACTGAAGGTTTACAAAGGACAGATTAAGAGCTAGTGGTGCATCCCACTTGAACTGCAGGTTCTGGTTTGACATTAAATTTCTCTCTTTTTAAGATATCTTTTAGCCAACCAAGCATCCAGGCTCTTCGAATAGCCATACCATACATCTTTCTACCTACACACACACACTCCTTTCCCTTCTCTCCCTCAATTTTTCTTCTCAAAAACACAAAGGCATTCATCTCATGGTCTATTTCAGAGGAGTATAACCATCACCTTTCTTCTCTTGGCTCCTGCTGAAGCTAGCACCATCTTTTCCTATAAGTACCTTATCAGTGTGTCTTCCTCCCTAAGAGCTGCTCCAGTGCCAGCTGTTAAAATAATCCAGTAAGTACCTGGCTACAACGATATTATTAAAAAGTTGATCTGATAAGCCCAAGAACATGAAATAAAATTTTTACACAGGAAGAAAACAGTTACTTCTAAATATAGATATCAATGAAATCTGAAGTAAGGAGGTCAGATTTAAGAAGGACATTTCAGGCAGGCAAAGGGGACAACATGAGCATAGAAGAACTGCAGGTGTGTCTGAGAAAGATGCTTGTTCCAGGACCCAGGACAAAAGGGACAGAAATGGGGGGAAGACTAGGAAAGCGTGCTGAAGCCAGAGTGCGAAGGGGTTTGAAGAGATCTCAGTTTCATTCTGTAGAAAGTCTACAATGCTTAGGGTGCAAAACTCCACTAGAGGGAGTTCTCTGTAACAAGAACATCGAAGATCTTGAAACATCTGCAAGAAGTGAACTGAATTTAACCAAAGCTGCTACCCAGCCCTGACATAGAAATCCAATTGGATTGAGATGAGTAATGCTTCAATCTAGCTACCAAAGGAAAGGGCAAGAACTCCCTGGCAATAATTTTGTTTCTTTTATATACACTGTGTATGTGACACCCAATCAGAAACTACAATGCATTTCAAGACTAGGCATGACAAAAAGTGACTCATAATCAAGAGACAGAAGAGACAAAAGAATTAGGCCCACCACATAGGATCCACATATTGGAGTTAACAGACAAAAACTTTAAAATAACTATGATAAATATAATACATTTTTATTACTATATTTATTATTTCTCCCATGAAAAATGGGAGAAAAATAGGGAAAATAAAAAAAGGAGATGATGCAAAATTGCAATCTATAAAAAAATTAAAATGGAAGTTCTAGAACTGAACAAATAAAATATCTGAAATTAAGAGCTCATAGATGAGTTTATCAGTAGACCAGAAGCTGAAGGCAGAATTAATGAAATAAAATAGGTCAATAAAACTTTCCAAACAGAAGTCCTGAAATTAAAAAAAGGAGGGATCCATGGCTGGGTGGCTCAGTTGGCTGGAGCATCATCCCATGTACCGAAAGGCTGCAGGTTTGATCTCTGGTCAGGGCACATACTTAGGTTGTGGGTTAGATCCCCAGTCGGGGTGCATCAGGAGGCAACTGATTGATGTTTCTCTCTCACATAAATCTCTCTCTCTGTGTGTGTCTCTTCTTCTTCTTCTCTCTCTAAAAATCAATAAACATATCCTCAGGTTAGGATTTTTTTAAAAAGGGGTGGGGAAAGAAAGATGGAAATAACGGAACAGAATATAACAGACATGTGGGACACAGTCAATACACATACTTGGAGCTGGAGAAGAATCTGAGAGAGAGTTGTAATGGAATAAGAACAATACTGGAAACAAATAATCACGTAAGATCATATGATTTTCTTTGTTGTTAATGTTGTTAATTACGTAAAATACATTAATTTTTAATGTTAAAACAACCTTGTATGCACATAGCTCCCTTCCCACATAAAGTTTATATCCTAATAAACTGAGACAAAAATAAAGACAAGTATAATTAATACTATTTAGTATGTTAGAAAAATAACAGCTGTTACGTGGAAAACAGTAGAGTGGAGGCAGGCTTGGGATGTGAGACAGTGTTTTCTGAGTGCCGTGGAGGCCTGTTGAGAAGCGGCATTGGAGCGAAGGCTTGAAAAGTGTGGGTTAGGCATGCATATGTGTACTAGTAGAAGAGCAGCCCAAATAGCAAGTGCAAAGCCACCGAGGTGAAACACATCTAATGTGTTCAAGGAGCAGTAAGAAGGCCAGCGTGGCAGGAAGGGCAATGCAGCAAGAGATGAGGACCTAGAAGCAACAGAGAGACCCACACGCTATGCCAGGACTCGGGACCTTACTCTCAGCTGGAAGGAACTCATAAACATGCTTATGTCTCAAAAATACTGTTGAATGAAAAGCACGAGATGCAAAATAATGACTATACAGCATGATGGCATTCCTATAAATTTTTAAACAAGCAAAATGATACTACTCATTGTTTTTAAAAGATCTTCAAGTACAAAGTAAACCCTGGGAATTAGGTGGGAAGTGAAGAAGCAGGAAGGAAGTCAAGGATGATTTCTCTTTGTCCATTCAGAGCGCGATAACAGAAAACCAGAGACTGGATGGCTTATAAACAACAGGAATGTATTTCTCACAGTTCTGGAGGCTGGGAAATCCAACATCAAGACAATGGCAGACCTGGTGTCTGGTGAGAGCCCACTTCCTGGTTCATAGCTGGCTGCTTCTCACTGGGCCCTCACATGTCAAAGGTGACAAGGGATCGCTCTGGAGCCTCTTTTGTAGGAGCACTGGTCCCATCCGTAAGGGTCATGACCCAATCACCTCCCATCCTCACCTCTTAATACCATCACCTTTGGGGGTTAGAATTCAACCTATGAATGTGTGGGGGACGTATCCAGATCATAGTACAATTTAACAATACCTGTAATATTTTCACAGGAAAACATTTTATATTACTCATATGCATTCAAAATATATAAATATAAATATTTGTATGAGAATGCACACACACAGTTGTTAAAAATCTGTAAGAAAACATGTCACAATGTTAGCAGTTAGAAAGTAAGTACACGAGACATTCTTATTTTCTTTTTTGTATGATTTTTAAATGTTTTTACTATCTAAAATTAAAGTAAAATAAATAAAAATTTAAATATTTTTCAACGTGTATACCAGTCATACACCACCTTCCTGGATTTCTCTCATTCTTCCTATCAATGACGAAGATCGTCTTGTGTAATTTTGATTCATTTTCTATTTCATTGGCCATGTGCTCTATTACTGTGACATCCAGAAATCTGATAAACAGGACTTCTATTCCATCACACAAATATTAACTAAGATGTTGATCAACAGAGACCAAAGGCAGAAATAGGTGGTCCTTCTCTGTAGCCTGCTCTCCACACTTACCACCAAGAGGTCTTTTGGGTTACAGTCGATCCCCATTAACCTACCTGAACTCTCATTTAGCCCATACTTCCCCATCTTGGCCAGAAAGATAGCAGGAGAATATTTGTTAGATACAGTATTAAAATTAATATATACTACATATAAAAATTCTCATTATCTATGAAAAGCAGAAAATAAGAATATAAAGCATTCTTGTTTAGACAGGGCCATGTGGACCCACAGACTCTCTTCTGAGTTAGTTTGATTGACCCTGTGAAGTTTTGAGTCTTAAACCATGCACACAGGGCCCTCCTGGGGTTCAACAAAATGTATAGTCATCCCTTATGGCAACTTCTGCCAAAAATAAAAATAAAACCAATTAATTGCAAGTGATTATTTAACTCTCTAATGTACTATAATCAGCCATGCACACCAATCATCTCCACAGTAAATGTGCTCACCAGACTATTCCATGCACAAATCAGTTTCTGATTATATAATCTCTTAAACAATAACCAAAGAAATATTCCAGCATGCAAAGTAAATTAAAAAATAAAATCAAGCCAAGTTCTTTTTGCTTATAAAAGTTTAAAAAATGACTCTATCTTCATATGACTGTAGGTTGTGTAGGAAATAATGTGTATTGCATTTTGAAACAACTTCACATCCATACATAATATGACAGTAACATGACCCTTCTCATGGGTCTCTTTGCTTGAGAAAGACTTATGAGTGTCATTGGAGAAAATTGAATCCACCTTTCTTCCATTTAGAAATTATTCTGGCTTACATAACAAACCCTGTTGTCTCTCTCTCTCTCCTCCCTCTTTCCTCCCCACTCCTTTGCCATCCTCAGGAAAAATTTCAGGAGAGCAGAAGGTTTATGCCTCTCCGTTTCTAGGGCTCCTGCTGCTTCTGCTTATTCGCCACCTGAAGTCTTAATTCTCTGTTTGTAACACCACAATTGGCTACTGGGGAGATAATTTTGACACAATCATGCTACAATTATTACTTGAGGACAGACATCATAGGGAAGTGAATGAACTCTAACAATGGTTCCTAAATCATACACATACACAGGGCAGAAACAGGATAATTTTCAGCCAAATTGTCTGTTCTACCTTTACTATGCTTTCAAACAAAATTCACAGGCTTGTTTTCCCTCCAATCGGGCTTAGAAAACTCATTTCCAGGGTTGTTATTGCAGTCATTAACTTCTTCACAGTCAAAATTCTTACAAGGAGGGCAAACTTGATCACTTCAAAAATGTCATCACTAAAAATTGGTTGAATTGAGCTGGAGTAAAAGTGCTGGACACATCAGCAGCAGCTTAGCACTTCAGCACAGTTCAGAAATAAATTTCACACCTAAATCTCATCTCCACACATTCCAAAGTAGGCAATTTGTTGCTGGTTCAGTCAACATCAGAACACATTCATGCTCCTAAATCTAAGCATTACTGTGAGCCCCTATTGAACATCAAGTAAAGTTCAAAGCAGCCCACACTAAAATTAAACTGAAGAAAAAACCACACAATATCTCTGCTAGGTGTTGGCAAACACAGATAAGCTGGTACAGAGCCAGGAGCAGCCTAAGGAGTTGTGTAACTTTAGCTGTGCCTACTTCATGGGTTGTGATGGTGCGAGGTTTACTTCCCCTTTTCCACACTGGCTTCTATTCTTCAGAAACACTCAACCTATTCTTCAGGACAATCTGCTGTTTAAAAGTAAGATATGATGTGAGAAGTTGGGGACATAGCCTAGCCACATCCCAGTTTTAAGAAAACTAAGTTACTATTGAAATGACTGTGGTGGACACAGTCTAATGTGACTCCCAAGTAACACTCTTCTATCGCCCTTTCAATTCAACTGTGGTTGGGTCCTGTATGCTTCTAACCTATAGAATATGGCAAAGGTGATGGAATGCCACTCCTGGGATTATGCTACAATATATCTATTAGACTCCATTTCACCAGGCTGGAGGGAGAGACTGTCCTGTTGGCCTTGAAGAAGCAAGTACGAAGTGAACCGTCCATGCAGAGAAGCATGTGGCCAGGAATCGCAGGTGATGTTCAGGACCTGAGAGCCGCAGACACACAACCACAAGGTATTGAATTCTTCCAACAACCATGAGAAATCAGAAGAAGACCCCAAACTCCAGGAAAGAATGCAGCCCAGCCGACACCATGATTGTAGCCTTGTGAGACAGTGAGCAGAAGACTCAGATAAATTGTGCCCAGACTCCCAACCCATAGTAACTTGGAGATACAAAGTGTGTGTTTTTGAGCTACTAAAATTATTGTAGCTTTTTAATGCACTGATAGAAAACTAATATAGCAACCAACAAAATATTCACATTGGAAAATGGCTGCATGGCCACCAGAAATCAGGGAGTGGTGCTGCCTACAGACCAGAAATCTAGAAGAGCTTATTCCCCAGATATAGTCTAAGTGGTGCAGTTCAAAAGAAGACAGCAAAAGCTGCCTTCTTCCTGAGAGCAATGTTTCTGGAAGGTAGGAAGAGGAACCAACAGACCCCCAACCCAACACCTCTATGTCAGTGAGGATTCATTTGGATGTAAGCAAAGAAAACATGACTCAAAGTGGCTTAACAGTAAAAAATAAATAAATAAATGAATGAATGAATGAATAAATAAATAAATAGTGGGAAAACATAAAAGAAGAGAAATGTCTTTCTGGAGTCTGACAAGGACTACTCAATGATGTCATTAAGCTCAGTTTTATTTTGTTTTCAACTCCATTCTCCCTGCCATGGTGTCAGACACAGCCAAGACTGGCTCCTCTCTCCCCTATTGTCTCAAGATGACTCCCAACAGTTCCCAGTTCTTCCTCTGCATGCTTCCTCCTTCACATCCATCAGGAAAGAGAGCTCTTGTCCTAGTACTCTCAGCAAATTCCTGAGAGTCATATTGACTGTACTGACTTGGCTCACATGCTCATCTTAATAAGCCAATCCTTATAAGAAGCCAGGGGGTTGGCATGCATATTTGGCTCAGCCAAGGTCATGTGTTCCATCCCACAAGCTGAACACTATGGAAACACCAAACCTAAATGAAAATAACACTCTTTGGAAAGTGGGGTGGGTCATGGATCCAAGGAGGCTACTACCAGCGGTCTACTAAACGCCCAATTCAAAAAAGTAAGGTTAGCGCTGTCCTGCAACTTAGAAAGGAGGAGGGCATTGAAAATTCATTGGGAATCCCAGCCCATAGGACCTTCTCATTTCAGCCAATAAACAGCACTAGAGCTTTGGCAGTAGCTGTGTGGGAAGGCCTCAGACTTTGCTCCTGATAAAAAGTCTCAGCAGAGAACTGGGCCGGACTGAGAGCTGTCCCGGCCTGCATTTGTTTGGCGGCACAACGCGACAGGCGCTCATCATGGCTGCAGCTGTGGCTCCAGACCCCTGCCCCTGGCCTTCCGGCTTCCAAACCAGTGGGCAGGCTCTCTGACTATTAACTGTACTTTTCTTATTTCTTCTTTCCAAACAAACTCTATTTGGTATATTCTGTCATAAACTCACACACTATCAGAACCCAGTCCAACACTTTCCTGGCCACAAATCAACACCAAGCAAAGTAAATATATCCCTCTATATGAATAGCAAATAGAATACCACAGGGTTCAGTAAAATAGTCTAGAGATAGAAAAATAAAGCAAAAATTTCTAAAATGGCTCAGTAGAACTATCTTTCTTTGAAATAGAGTCATTTCAAGAAATAAAAAAATAAAAATTATCTGATTCATGAATCTTTTACTTTAATTTATAGACCACAAGTGTACAGTTGAGTTCATCATATATCTCAGTTCATAACACACTAAATAATTTGTATTTCAACATGATTCAAGCACCTGGAGAAAAAAACTCTGCAAGCGCAATGATAAATATCTCCCAACATTAGCCTACTACTGGGCAGCTCTAGAGAGAGGCAGAGAGTGCGGGAACTGGGCACTGCCCGTCCTGCCCAGAGCAGGCAGCCTGTCCTCAGATCTAGTCGTTTTATGTGAGCATATGAGGGAGACCCCCCAAGAATCATCTTCTGGAGGGCAGACCCCTTATAGCACAGGCTTCCCCCGCTAGGTGAGTGTTCTAGAAACCCATCTGTATCAGTGTACCAGCTGGTGTTGTTGTGAGAGGCTGTGTTGGGCATCAGTGAATTTTTTTGAAGACTCTTTCAACATGTTTGCCCATTTCTTGATGGACGATTTATAAGCCCACCTTCCCACACCACAGTGAGTGTTTAGCAATTTTTGATAAAAAATGACATGACCCCTGTACTCCACCCTCCCTATTCACCCGATCTTACCCTAAGCTACTTTTTTTGTTTTGTTTTCCCAGATGAAAAAAGTCCTCAAAGAGAAATGTTTTGCCGATGTGAAAGAGGTGAAACAAAAAGTGGCAGAAGCACTAAAAGGCATCAAAACAGGTGAATTCAAAAACTGTTAAGCAGTAGAAAAAACATCTTTTGATAGGTGTATTACATCAAATGGAGAGAACTTTGAAGGTAACTGAAGTTTAAACATGCAAGAATGAATGTACAATTTTTTGTATATAAATTCTAGGTTTTGGGGGGTCTCCCTGATAGATATGAAAGTGTGGGAATAGAAATGTAGTGTTGCCAGATCAGTTATTTTTTTTAAAAAAGCTTGCAATCTAAATCTTTCTATAAAATCTCCTAATTTCTAATGTTGGATTAATTTTTTTTAAGCTGGAAGGCCAATCAGAATTCCACAGTTTGCAGCCAGAGGACTGAATATTCATGATATAAGAACAGGCTATTGGGCTTCAGACTCTGCGGCGCGCATCCCAGATGGCTTTTCCTGAACCAAAACTTCTCCAGGTTGAGTAACCTAGGCAAGAGGTAAAGAGCTTGAGGAAAGGTCCCCCCTCTGCAGACTGGCTAGGGACGTTGCGTGCCACACCGAGGGGTCAGGAACCACCTTGGCTTTCGGTAAGTTTGTCCCAGAATATCAGAGGAGAAGCAACCCTCAGAATTGTCCAGGGTGTCCCTTCTCCATCCGCAAGGACTTTCTGTCCCCTTTCTCCTTACAGGTTGCAATATTTTTTCCCTCGTCATCCTTTGTGACATTTTTGTAGACTCTTGATTTTGTTATTTAAGTTACAACCAGAGATTGGAAATTTGGGGATGGAAATCAAGTATCCCACTATCATTATCCCCTGGGGAGAGTTTTATAATTGCAAATGAGGCAGGAGACAGCATAGGAAGAACTCTGAAACTGCAATTCTGTTACTGGCCAGCATTTAGCACCCTGGTTGCCAGGAAAGGCCTTTTACCAATTAAGTAGAATAAATAGTAAACCGAGGCAGGGAGGAGGAAGGAGACATCTCACATGCTAACTCAGTAGTCCTGAGCCTGGTCTGATAATATTGCCAGGTGTTCCAACATCACAAGAAACACTATGTTAGCAAGAAAGAAGGGAAATCCTTGGAATTCTATGTAGCATTTCCACTATCTGGGAAAGAAAGCCTTGAAACTGTGCTTTCATCCCAAGGCCTGGAATGTGGGAGAGGGTCCCTGGTGCCCAAAGACCAGCCCGTAAAACAACTTTGCTTAATTGCCTACCTTTGGTCACTATCTGTTTTACCAGGGAGTCCCTGATGCTTACAGAAAGAGCCCATAAATAACTTTGGAAAGTGCCCCAACTTTAATTACCTGCCTCCTGTCATGTGTTTGTTTTACAAGATGAACAAATGGAGCCTGGAGCAAGATAAGGATTCGAGCTAACAGACCCCCACGCATACCTAAGTTGGGGTAGTCACATTCCCCCAGGAAAGCTGGCACTGCCTTTACCTGTTAATCAATGTGTAACTTTTTTCCCTCCTATCTCACCAACTATCTAAGTCCTCAGAACAAAGGACTCTCTCTCTCTCTCTCTCTCTCTCTCTCTCTCTCTCTCTCTCTCTCAGGGGCTCGGGGGGCTTGGGGTGCTTTTGGTTTTCGGGACACAGGGCTCTGGCCAACCGGCCTTAGGCTGTTCAGGGGCTTGCCCCCCTGATCTTCAGCCACTTTTGCTTTTGTCACCCTGCTTTGCCCTGAAACTTTGCCTTTCACCCCCTACTCTACCCAGTCCTGTTCTCTTCCATGGGAACGGGCCACTAATAAACTGATTACATACTACAAAATTTGCTGATCTGTAATTCTTTACATGCACCAGCAAGAAGAACCAGGTCTCTCCCGTCAACACAAATGCATGAGGGGAACTTTTTCCCACAAACCAAAAGCTGAAATACTTTATTTACACTTCTTCCTGTCGAAAGTGAAAATGTTATTTCTAGACAGCCTTGGCAAGAGCTTGGACTCTTCTATGCTGGCTCCCCGCTGGCAAAACAGAACTGCCCTTGGTACTCTTTTCAGGTTGGTGGCAGTGATGGTGGCCACAGTGTGAAGGGAGGAGTTGAGTAATTTTTCAATGTTCTAAGTAAATAATGTTTAAATAAGGCCAATATGAGAGAATTAAAGACTAATGCAAAGGTTATCACAAGACAGATACCTATAAGTTAAACCTTTTTTTCTACCTGAGGCAACAGTTCTTAAACTTTTAGTATGTGTAAGAATCACCTGGAGGACTTGTGGAAGCACAGGCTTCTGTCCCCACCCCTGGAGTTCTGGATTCAGGAGGTGAGGAGGAGCCAGAATTGACCTTTAAATCAGTCCCCAAATGATGCTGATGCTGCCAGTCCAGGGACCCCACTTTGAGAACCACTGACCTAAAAACGACCTTCACAACTAGTACATCATGATTCTAAGTGATGAGAACTTTAGTAAGTTAGACTTAATAAAATTCATTTGAATTTGTTTTTGTAAAGAGTCTGTAGAAGTATTCTTTTAATACTGCATGCATTCTAGGGCATGCATGCAGTATCTCCACCTAGACACTAAATGAAGGTTCTTCAGGACACTGCTCTAATGAGAAGGCCAGTAAATACAAATGCCTTCTATTTCATTTTAATGATGTGAGAATGAATTCACAAATTAGTTCCCAAGCACAATGATTAGTTTCTCTGTCATTCACTGCTTATCAAATAGTCCACTAATTAAATAGATCCACACAAAATGTTTTAAAATGTGAGCAAAGTAAGGTCAAAAGAAATGATTCTCACAACCTTTGAGAAAATAAACGGACTAGAAACCTAGAAGTGCTTCACTGAACTCTCAATGCCTGCTATTGAAGGGAAGTAAAAAAGCCACATTTGCATTAGTCTATATTAGATCAGCCATTGTTCAGTAGAAACAAATCACCTGGCTTTTTCTGAGGTGATCTTAGATTCTGAACTTGCTTCCCTTTAGGCTTTTCATAAACAAATAACTGAAAAGTCTCTAAGGAGGGGAGAGACCAGTTCCTCATTTCAACTTGCATCAGGTTTGAGGCGGGTCCATTGTTACAGGTGTGGAACTCATTCTTCCAAGCCCTTGCCTGGCTGCTGGCTTTGTGGTTCTGCTGACTGCCTTGTCAGAACCCACCTGGACAATGTCACCTTCAGAGGCAGACTACCCACAGATATTAGAGGTGACCTTTAGCTGCTATTGGGGTTTCCTTCTTGCACTTTCCTTTTGCTCAGCTCCTGCTGCTACCAGCTTCTCTTGGTCCTGTCTTGCTGGCTTCTCCAGGTCTAAAAGAATGGGTGACTTGTTAACCTGTACGGTTTCATTTCCAGGACACTGAGGCTGCTTCCCAACAGTGTGGGTGGTGTTTGCCAGGTTCTTGAAGTTTGGAAGGTCAAAGGCTGGTGAATTTTCTTTGTAATGATAATCTACTGATTTAGCCTTTTGGAGGAAGGAAAGGAGAATTCTCGAATTAGCCTTAATTCTTCTGGTAATGACTCCTAATCATATTCATAGAGATCATCATTTAGGGAGGGCTTCCCAGGACCCTCCGCCATTATCTCTTTTAACCTTTGCACCAGGCCTGTGAGCAAGGTACTTGGATGCCTCTTCACAATGCAGCCTGGAGGTGAACAGAGGGGAATGGCTTTTCCTAGGTCACAGGCTAGCTGGCAGCGAGGGGAGGAGGGGAGGAGGGGAGGAGGGGAGAGCAAGCAGGATGTCCAGAGGTTCCCAAAGCCCTGCTGTATTTAAAGTTTCCCTGGTTCTGCAATGAGTTATGTCAGCTGTTACTACTGCCTTGGTTCCGATATTTGAGACACTGGCCAATAAATAATACCTAATGACCCTTATGTTCTACTGGACATAATAATAACCTCCTACTGGCTCCCACAGCCTTAAGTCAGGGTGACTTGAAAGGAAAACCAAAGCAGTGTCCTAACCCCTCAATGGAGAAGAAAAGTACAAGGACAGAAGGGAAATCCCAGGACTAAGACTTTGATAGAGCCAGTCCACAGGTGCCTCTGTAAACAGACGGAATTCCCTAAGAGGGTGGCTGCCTAGGACTTGGACAATGCCATAAAGAAGATGTAAAAAATCCCCTGGGTGTATATGTGTGTGAAAGGGCCTGTAACTCAGCTCTGCCACCTGTTTGTTGAGAGAATGAGAAACTGATCCCTCCAGTCAGGACCTGAAAAGACAAGGAATGTATCTGTTTTCATCAGGGGTCAGTATTGGGCTTTCTCATTCTTCTCCAGCAAAACTGATATCAGCCGTGAAAGCAGCAGTCAGAAATTACCAACCTAAAAAACAAAACCAGTTCGCTGGAACTGTAAGTGTCCTAATTGGTATCACCCTCTCCCCAGGCACCCCAAATAAGGGTGCCTTGTGCATTTTTATTCTACATGTAAAGTTCTGTATACTTGAGTCCTTAGCTCAAAATCTTAAAGCAAAACCAGCATTAAGGATTGCAGATTTCTTTTGCAAATAAGAGCTGAATTACTTTAGTTGGTATCTAAGTGGTTTCTCAAACAACTCTCAATCTAAAATTCAGTAACGGTTAGTTTCATTTGGCCTTCAACCAGATGAGAACTAGGGAGTAAATGTAAGAGAACGGAAAGTCCCCGAGATAAATGTCACAGCACTGTCAGGACAATGTCATAACATTGGGCTCCTCCTCTTTGCTGATAAGAGTAAATCCAAGAGCCTAGCAATTTTCTCGACGTAGAGTTTTTGAACCTGTGTGCTTGAAACAGATTAGAAGAAAAAAATTGAAGGGGAGAGCAGCTGCCGTAGTCCAGTACCCAAACTATAATGAGAAGCAGTGAATGAAAATTAGGGAGTATATCAGTGTGAGGCCATTCAGTGTGGGGTAAGTAATCATATGCTATAAAAACTGTAACTAGCATTGCATTCCTCATGGAACTACATTAAATGTAGATTATACTAATTGTATTTCAGGGAGTACTATGAGTGATAAGCAACCTAAGAAAGCCAGGTGATCAAGAAAGGGTGTACTGGTGTTCAGTGTTCTCTGTTACCAAGCTGAGGCAGTAAATAATACATCGTAGGAAAATGTTCTACGAAAAAGTGTTGTTAGTGCAATTAAAATTTTATATCACTAAAAAAGTAAATTATTAGCTAACCTTGAAATTTTGGTATCCAAATATGCTCATTCTTAGAGGGCTCAAGCTTGCTGAGTGTCACTGTTGAGTTATAGACTTGCTAAAATTACCGTATTTTTGCTGTGTGTGATCAAGGGAAGAGCTTGATTCACCAGGAGGTAAGTTTGTATTAGTGAATCCTAGAAAATGCCCCTAATCACAGTATGGCATCTGGGTGACATCTGGAGTTTTCTGTTCAGACTCACAAGCTGATTTTCCAAAACTTTGGGATAGATATCTAGAATGTCTTTTGACAAATATTTTACATTAATATTTTTGCAACCATGTCCATTCTGTAATTTAAAGTTTGAGGGAAGGAGTCTTATTTCCCTTCTTCTCACATCCTTACATCCCTGAAATACACCAAAGTATGTATACATACATAAATATGTAAATAAAGTAAACATTTAATGTATATTTGATTCTATTAAAGAGGGTAATCAAAAGATGATGTGCTATCTGGTTTCTAAGAAGAATCTCAGGTCACTAAAATTTTTAAAGCTTTATGATTGAACTTGGAAGAGATATCAGGTAAACAGCAAACAAATTTCTACATACAGGCTATTCAGAGATGAGAAGACCGGACTCACTTAAGTTAGGTATCTTCCAAACATAAAGGATGCTGTTAACTGAGCTATTCTTATCTCCTATGCTGAATTAGAAGTTTCATGTGAAATTTCAGACCCATTTTTCTCACCCCTGTGTCCCTCATTTGTGACAGATTCCACACTCTGATCTTTATCACTAAAGATGCAACAACCTGCCTATAATTATCCTCTGGAAAAGGATGAGGACATCCTAGAGGAAGGGTGGCACTTGGATGCAGAAAATGAACAATCCTGGTGTGGTCCAGAGAATAGCAACTCTGACAGTGTCCCCTGGAAGCTTCCAGCTACACAGCCTCTTAGCTGCATGGGGAAGACAGAGGCACCCGGCCCTGAGGAGCAGCCCCAGGGCCTCAGGGCCTCTCCGCTGCACCCCCCGAGGAGCCTGTCCAAGAAGCAGTGTGAGAACCAGGGGAGTCTTCTCCACTTTGACCGGCAAGCCCCCGGGAGAATTTCCACTTCTCCCACTTTGAGGAGGTTAAGGGGCAGTGGCTGTGGGATGGAGTACTCCTTACCTCAGCAAGAGGCCTCAAAAGGGCCCACTTGGGGAGTCTGGAAGGAGCCTGCAGGATCCCCGTGTTACCTTTCCAAGAGTCTACCTGGAAGCCCCCAAATTTCTTCACACTCCTTATCACCCAGACTCTGCTCAAGATTGCCTCTGGATCTCACAAGGGTTCTCAATGCTGCTGACTCATTTGAGCCCCAAGCAGAGCCCACAGATGAGGCTGCCTTTCCCATGTCTCTGCCTGTCCAAGAGGGGTGTCTTTTCCAGGCCTCTCTTTCGGGAAGAGGAAGCCACTCATTGCCCCGCCCTGTCGCACGGCTCCCCAGGCCTCAGGTAACAGCTCTAAGCCTCCTGCCTCTCATTCAGCGGGCCACCAAGCAAAATAGGCCTTGCAGTTTCCACATTACTCCAAAGGCCAGGGGGGGTTTGTGACAGGAGACAGCACAAGAGTCACAGTTGAGGGGACACATATTCTTTCGGATGCACTCACTCTCAAGTAAAAGGAGTGCAGCAGTTTGGGGAAGAAGGAGAATGGAGGTCTAGCTCACTTTCATCATCTATATCCCTGAAAGCACTTTAAGAAAGGACCACCAAGGTCATGCTAGCAGAGATGGTCTGTTGGGCATTGAGTAGCAACGGTGGCCCCCTTGCAGGTACACACAATTCAAAGACGACATTGTATGGCCAGTTTAAACAGAGAGAAAGAGCAAATTATTCAAATTTCGAATCTTCTTCCCAACCCTCCAAAAGAAGAGAAACCAAAAACATTTTAGCTAGTCAAGTTAGTTGTTTCTTCCTTAAAGATGTCTGTCTGCTTTGGAATTCTGGGTGGATGTCAGCAAAACTAAAACATATTTTTTAAATTTATTTCAGGGAGAAGAATTACATCAGTCCAGGTGTGTATGGATTTCTCTTTCTCTGATGTTGTGAAATCTGTTGACTATTTACTTTCACATCTGTTTTTCTGTTCTGATGAAGCAAACCTGATGCTTTTTAATCAGGGCACTTTGTTTACAGCCTACAGGTCACTCTTCATATTTATAAGTAAGAGTCTTAGTTTCAAGAATCTCCTTTGAGAGCACAGCATTTTGCTGTAGCTTTTGGGGGCAGGGTGTGACAGCCACAAGCAGTCATGTTTTCATTTTGAATTGTCAATGAATTGGCCTTGTGGCTTCACCAACATCCATTTAATAATAGGTTTTGTCAGGTAGAGAAAATGGGAAGGACGGAAACATTCAACAGCTTTTCAAAGAGAAATTCAGAAGACAAAGATAAAAAGCAACAAGATGTGCTGTTTAAATCTAGGACAATCTTTAAAATGCCAGGTATGACAGACCGTGCCTTTATCCAGAACACAGGTGGATTGCATCACCTTGGAAACCCGCCCTGAACTTGCAGCCTGGTCCTCAGGTTGTGACAGTGGAATTGCCTTCCCTCCCAGGATGAAGAGCTTCCCTGGCTGCAAGGAAATGATTCATGCCCAGTTTCACACACACACCCTCAATCTGCGGGATTGGCAGAAAAGCCCTCATTTCATTTGGAAAGTCATGGAGGAATACTCAAGGAATTAGCCATTGTTTTATTATTGGCCCTCAATCCCCAGGCAAGAATATGTGCACAAAATAGGAAAGATGGGTCCATCTCCACAGTCATTGTTGATTTTAACCCCAGTTGGCTGAAATGTGTGAACAAAGGTAGAAGATATTCACAAAGCCACAGGAAAATGTATATTTTTGTGTTAGTGTACCAGTTAGCTATTGCTGCCTAACAAACCATCTCAAATCTCAGTGACTTAAAATAACAACCACTTATTGTTTCTTATAAGTCCATGTGTCTTCCAAGAGTTAGGTGATCTAGGCTGTACTCAGCTGAGAAGTTCCACTCCACATGCCCCTCATCCTTTTCATGGGACCAAAGTTCTCCCCTAGGCATGTTTCTTTTTCTTATGGTGAAGGGAGAGGTTCAAGAGGACAGACAGAAATGTCCAAGGCCTCTTGGAGCCTGGGCTCTGTATCCTGCCCAATTTTATTGGCCAAAGCAAGTTGTATGGCTGAACTCAGGGGCAGGAAATTATGTGTCAACAACAGTAGGGGAGCATC
Source organism: Glossophaga mutica (assembly GCA_039655065.1). Taxonomy (NCBI): domain Eukaryota; kingdom Metazoa; phylum Chordata; class Mammalia; order Chiroptera; family Phyllostomidae; genus Glossophaga; species Glossophaga mutica. The sequence goes on from CM077304.1 coordinate 87,335,512, forward strand.
GAAATGCTACCTGGCAAATAGTACAGGTACAAGGGTCAGTGAAGAATGGGCCATTCACGCAAATCTTCCACAGATGCAAACAAAAATAAAACTCTAAAATGACACCCACTTCAGATGTGTTAGAGAAAGAGAAAAAGAAAGTAGTCTGAGAGAAAGTTGATGATGTTGATTAGAATCGATCATGCAGAGTCTAGCAGAATATTTAGGGATGTGTTCCTTACCCCAAAAGCAGTGTCAAACCCTGGAATGGACTGATGTGATTAGATGGATATAGGGTATGCATGAGATTTAGATGAGAGTGGACTCCAGCAGAACAATTAGAATATTTGGGTATGAGAAGTTGGTAGGTTAGGCTCTGATGAAGGCAGTGGAATTAGAAAGAAGTCACACTGAGCGATTTAAAAGCTACAATAATCTAGGGTTTGTGAATTGTAGACCATAGGTATAGGTCTTGGCTTCAAGTCTGGATGAGTTAGAAGACCTATGGAACATGTGAATAGAAATTTTGAGTAGTACTTGATTAGAGAAGGCATCAGGATGGAGGGGGGGGGGAGAGAGAGAGAGAGAGAGAGAGAGAGAGAGAGAGAGAGAGAGAGAGAGAGAGAGAGACTTACCTGTAAGTTTTTAATCAAAGAATGCTTCCCAGAGCAGGTGAAGTCTGGGTCCAGCTTCGATTATAAGTTGGAGTTAGCCAACATAAAGGCTAAATGATGGGACACATTAAGCCATTTGCAAAAGATGACATGAAGATAATTTTTATTGACATTCAGAATCTTTGTGAATCAATAACAGAAATATTCTTTGTAAATTCAAAGGACCAGCTTGGGCAAAGGGCTTGAGGCCTTAAGAAATATATGTCATAACCACCTACTATAAAGTGGAAAGGTTACAGAAAATCATAATGAGAAATTAGAAGGGAGGTAATTTGGACATGTTGGTATCTAGTGATGACCCTGAATTACTAAATATTGTTTCTTTAGGATTTAGTATAATACTTGGCACGTAGAAGGCAAGATTTGTTGAATGAATAAATAGAAGACTAAGTAACTATAATATATAGTTATATATTATATATATATATAATATATTCATCTATTACTACTAATGAAGAAGAAATTTTTTCATCAGCCATAGACCACTTAATCTACACTTTTTTAAAGCAAAAAGTTCACTTTAAGCACGAATCTTTGGTAAAAAGCTAACCATCTATAGCACAAAGATCCTCTGTCTATCTTTTGCTCCATCCCTCTCACCTTCGTCAGGTCTCTGCAGTCTTTCCCACAGTTGCCATTTGTTCCAAGGGCCCCTCCCTTCAGATAGCTCACCAGGCTTAGTCAGGCCACGTCAGGAACAGAGTTCCACCTGAGGCCCTGCTGTCTGCCCTGGAGCCAGGGGCCTCACCTCAGAAAACTTTATTTAAACTTATTTAACTTAGGATTTTAACATTCCGATTAAATGGTATGAACCAGGGGCTAGCAAATGATGGCCCATGGCCCAAATTCAGCCCACTATCTCTTTTTACAGATAAAGTTTCATTGAAATACAGCCACACCCATTCATTTAAATACTGTCTATAGCTGTTTTTATAGCCCAGAAAGCCTACAACATTTACTATCTTGTCCTATATAGAAAGTTTGCTGACCTCTAGTATTTTAAGAAATGCTTCTGTGGCTGTCAGTCAATCACAACAAGCTTTTTGCCTTGTAGAATTTCAGATCTAAAACTCTTTTTCAAAAATACTGATTTTTTTTTCTTTTGCTATAGCGTTTTAACAGATAGATAGCCTGACAATTGAGTAGGCTCACATAAATGAGAAGGACGCAATCTTGGTTCTGCAATCAGCACAGTGTTATATGACTTTGATTACAGTTTTTTCTTTGTGAATTTTCTCTCTGTCATTCCCCCTCTTTCTCCATAACATTTCAGTGAATTCACATTCTTTCTGAACCTTCTCCCATCACGAAAGTATACCTCCTGGAAAAGAATCTTTATAATTCATTCTTACTAAAATGTGAAGGACTTTAGGTTTAAAAGATATTTATACTTACCTTTCCAAGGAGAGCAATGTATTCTTTCTTTTTGGGTTTCCCTATACCTTATAAATGCCTCATCATAGCATTAAAGCACTGTATTGCATTTCTTTTATATTCATCTGTTTCAAGACCTTCTTAAGGCCAGGGGCCACTTATTTATCCTTAAACCTCTAGCATTCAGTACTCAGCTAAAAATCTGTCTCCACAAACACTCATTGAGGGAAGGGATAGAAGGAAAAAGGAAGACAGGCCAGCTGGTAGACTTCTTGGTTTAAAGTGTTACTTGTCTCTCTCCCAGATGTATTGCATTTTGAGAGAACAAGACTGGAAGCCAACCAATGAAGCTGTGTTGGTGGGATTTTAAACATCACAAAGCAAATGGGGGAGGTTTGGGAGTTAGGAAGACTTTGCTGGCACCCCTTAAAATCTCTATTCACAGAAGGCTGTCTGTCACATCTAATAATTTTCTGGTCAGTCCTGAAACTGAGAAGGGAAACCTACATACTACATCTGTGAGAACAAACAAGATCCTTCCAGTGTTCAAAATGAAATTTTAAAAAATGCTAAAAATATACAAATTAGCAACTGAGGCAACAGCATGAAAACTAAATGACAAGGTATTTCAAAGTCTATTGCCAGGAAGAAACCAAACAAAAACATTGAATGCCAGTAATACATCCCCCAAGGCCAGCTGGAGTTACCCTTAGTGGGCAGCATAAGTCGCTGTTAAGAGCTATTGAAATCAAACTCTGGGTTTGAATCCTATCTCCACCTTTCTCTGGCAATTCGACCTCAAGCAAGTTCTCTAACAATCTAAAACTTCCAAGTCATCATCCATGAAGTGGTGATACAAACAGTACCCATCTAATACAGCTTTTGATGTGATTAAATGTCATCACTAAAATATGAGGTGTTGTTATCTTTTAAGAAATCATTCATTTATTTGTCCATTCATTTACTCGTAAGCACTTTCTCTACACAAGTCATTGATTTATTCTTTCTAAAATATTCTGACTGCACATTGTTCACAGGAAACTAATTCAATGTGCCTGAAAATTAGATTCAATACAATATTATATCTTCTGCAGACTTTTATTTAAAATCTGTTATATACCTAGCACTGTCTGTAAACTCTGGGAAATATCAGAGAGAGAGAAGACTCTGCTCCAGCCCTCATGGAACTTAAGAACCTGTTAGAAAGGTGTTGTTAACTACAGACTAATAGATGGCGTGCCATTGTTTTGTTTGTTTGGTTGTTTGTTCATTTAATTTATGCACTCTGTAAAATCATGTTTTACTGTATTACTTTCTCCCTCCCACACACACTTTTATTGAGATATAATTGACATATAGCAGTGTGTGAGTTCAAGGTACACAACATAATGTTTTGATAGGTATATAAAACAAAATGGTCACTACAATAAGTTTAGTTAATAAAATTACCTCACCAAGTTACACCTTTTTTCCCTCTTGTGACCACGTAGAAGGAAGATTGTTAATCGGGTGGCAGAAGGGAAGACTGCAACCTGAGGGAGTCAGGGAAACCTTCCTGACCTGGGCAGGGCTGGAGAGTAGGGCGTGGCCCAGCGGTGTCCTTCCATATCAGGAACCAGGCGTCATTCTGCCATGGGCATCAGCTCCTCTAGATGCTAGCTCCAGGAAATCAGGGGCTGTGTCTGTTTTATTTACTGTTGTAACCCTAGTGCCTGGAATACTGCCTGACACTGAACACATATTCAATCAACGTTTAAGGAAGAAAAATGGGAAGTCAATTAGTTTGTTAGATTAGGATAAGCCTGATATGTTCCATTTTAGTTTTGTATGCTTTCTCCTCCAGCTACTTATTTGTCTCCATTCAATTCCTTTCAACCTCCCCCACCTTCCTAATCTGTTTTGTGTTTATGTCTTGAGTATACCTTGGGTTGGTGGGTATTTGTATAAGTATTTGATCTATCTGGACGGTATTTTGATTCTTGTCCAGAAAAGATGTTAGCCTAGAAGGACATTGAGAGTTCTAGACAGGTTCTAGCAACTACCCTGCTCTGAACATGTGTGTTTGATAAATATTACTTGTGGATCCCAAGAAGTCACAACATGGTGTGTTTTCTACACTGATGAGACTCCAAAGACTATTTCTGTTCTCTGTTCAAACTGATACGTCTTCTCACTTAATACATACCCAACAATAAGGCTTTTTGATATGATATGATATGATATGATATGATATGATATGATAACCAAAAACAACATGATATGATAACCAAAAACAACATGTCATCGATTTGTCCACTCCACATCCATGAGGTGGCCACTCTGTGCATGGCCCTGGGCAGTGAGCTAGAGACACCCCATCTTTTCTGCCTTCTCAGTTGGATTTCCAGAAAATGTAACCTTTGGTGGAAAGTCGAACTGGAAACTATGGTCAAAGATGCAAAGGAAAGTTTCCAACAATCTTCTGAATCTCATAATGGAAAAGTATATCCCAGATTTAACCATGAGAGCTACAACTCCACAATTGGCAGCATAGTTGTCATTTCTCCATTGTTTATTTTAAAAAGAGATTTTTTAAAAAAAAATTGTTACTGATTCTTAATACATTCTTCCTGTGTAATCAACCCATAGTTAAAAGCAAGCATTTCAAATTGCACTATATTTCTTGTATATGGCAAAACATTACAGTTCTTAAAATAGAACACCTACCTCTTCTAGTCACACAATTGCTGGAGTGACACCTGCTGAAAAAAGTACATTCGCCATTAATTTCACTAACAGACAGGGACCGGTGGGAAAACAAGAGCAGCGCTCCTACACCCTTGAGCCATGGATCGTAAGGAACGAAAAGGGTCTCCTCCACAGCTGATTTCCACATGAGGACACTGAGGCTCAGGGAAGCAACATGCTAAGGTCATGCATGAAGTTCAAAGTTGAGAATCAAGGATCATAAATCCAATGTCCTTGCCACTCAACTGTGTTGCCTCCTGTATTTCTTCCTGTCACTAATTACTGTAATAGTGGGTAGCTTAAAACAACAGAAATATGCTCTTACTGTTCTAGAAGCCAAAAGCCTAAAATCAAGATGTTGGCAGAACCACGCTCCCTCTGAAGGTTCTAGGGGCGGACCTGTCCTTGCTGCTTCCCCCAGGTGTTCGTTCGCTGGCTGTGGCTGCATCACTCTATCTCCGCCTCTGTCTTCACATGGCTTTCTATTTTCTCTGCATCTTTTCTCTAGGTGTCTGAGGAATGCCCATGTCGTTGGATTTAGGGCTCAACCAGGTAATCCAGAAAAATCTCCTCTGCAGATCTTTAACTATGTCTACAAAGACCCTTTTTACAAATAAGGTCACATTAACAAATTCCAAGAGTTAGGATGTGGACACACATCCTCTATACAACACACTCTATCCTTCATTTGCCTAAAATAGTAACCATCATTATATCAATTTTTTTAAAATCCTCACCCTAAGGTATGTATGATTTTTAGAGAGAGAGAAGTGGGGGCAGAGAGAGAGACACACACACACATCGATGTGAGTGAGAAACATGATTAGTAGCCTCCTGTATGGACCCTGACTGGGCCTCAAACAAATAACCTAGGCATGTGCCCTGACTAGGAATCAAACCCACAACCTTTCTGGTGTATGGGATGACACTCCAACCAACAGAGCCACCCTGCCAGGGCCATAATTATATCAATTTTTAAAAACACTTTGTGCATATGGTTATTTATTCATATTCCAAAATGGAAAAGGGAATTCATTTGAGAAATGTGTGTATATCATTCCATAGGTCAACATACCTATGTAGTCAACAAGCTTATTTAAATACCTGCTCTATGTCAAGTTCTATGTTAATGCTTAGGTTGTATGATATTTAAGACACAGCATGGGCCTTCAATAAAATCATTATAAAAACACAAAGTCAGGGGAGAGGAGAGCGGGAAAGAGAGCTGGCTCTCCTTGAGCAGATCAAGAAAACATTCCTGGAGAAAGGGAGTCCAAGCTGGAATTTAGAGATAAGTATGAGTTTTCCAGGCAACTGGAGAAAGTAGAGCTAAGCAGGCAGATGGGAACTACCTGCGCCAAGGTGTGGGGGCACGAAGTGCAGGGTAAGTTTAAAGAACAGCGAGTGGCTGGCTGTTCCTGGAGTGCACGTTCTGCAGGAGTCTGTGTCAGGAAAGGGCAGCGATGACCTTGGGTAATGCAAGTTTGGTTACGGTTCCATTTACACAACAAATGTTCACTGATCTCTTACTTAACACTGAGAATTAGAACAAAAGCTAGAAGTTTAGGGTAAGAGGGAGATAAGACATGATTCTGCAGAACTACCTAATAAAGTAAGACACTTTCCATGAGGGAGGACAACAGTAGAGGAGTATTTCATTTATTGGTGTTTATCTAAAACAGTGGATTGAGCACTAAGTGAGCAGCCACCAACATAGCAAGACATATTTCTTGCTCTGAAGGGGCTGGCAATCTAGTAGAGTAAACAGACATGTAGATAGAATAAATACTATATCATAATATGTTCAGTATCCTTTCCTCTTTTGCCAGTTACAAGTCTTTTAGGAGTTAGATTTGTGCATATAAATTTTGAATTCTGGCTCTCTTATTAACAACATGACCTTAGGTAGATTTCTCAACGACCTCTTTAAGCCTCAGTTTCCTCCTCTCTATAGTAAAGACAGTAATTTCCATTTCACAAGGTGCCTGTGAACATGATTATAATGCATGTAAGCCACTTACCAGGGTGTCTAGGAAAAGTGGGTGCTCAGTGACAGCAGTTGATTTTACATTAGAATAATATTCACCAAGACCAACCTATTCAGCGTGTATGCATTGGAGGTCCACTGGGGACACATTTCCTCCAGCCAGAAACTTTCCTGGCACCAGCACGCAAGAGCAGGCTCATTGTTGAGTGTTGACTCACGGGTGTGCGGCCTGCTCAGCAGTGGGAGAGAATTCTCTGAATTCTCTGACTTGCTGCCATCCCAGCCCACACCATGGACCTTCAGATCTTCTGCAAAGGACAGAATAAGGAGACATACCAGAAGGGAGACAAGATTATTCCAACAACCATGGGACTAGTCCCTTCGGATCTGACCAGCCTGGGGACTCGCAACTCAGGGTCAGTGAAAGTGTGGCCGTGTTGGGGTTTCTGAACGCAGGGGTTGGGGGAGGTGGCTGGCAAGCCCATAGGCTGTGAAGTCTGGGTCAGGCTCCTGGGTCTAGAGTTTTCTACTAAAGCAAAGAACCAGAATAGCCAAACAGCATCAAGTCAAAAAGAAAAAAGCATTTCTCAAGGATGTTTGTTTAGTTGTGCTTTCCCAAGCAAAGGCCAGTGTGAAGCTGTACGGTACTTACACAGTGACAGTGGGTTGCCAGCCCCACCCCAGATATTTTGCATTTATTATTAGTTCATTTCCTAGCTTAATATCCCTCTGAGGAAATTAGGTTCTCAAAGAATTCCTTTCCCGCCTTACCCCACGCACACACCACTTTGCTTGAGAGAAAGAGATAAAAATTCTGAACTTATTGCAATGATTGCTTCCAGTAGCTATTCAGTCTAGAACTGGACGTGATGATATTGCATGCATGTCATTTTTTATAAGAAGCAATTTTAATATTTGGAATAGCAAAAATAAGATACCGATTTGGAATCACCAACACCTCTCCCTTGTGGAAACCTAAATTCAAAGTCATTCTGAATTCACTGTAATTATTTACAGTAATATCATTAATACATCAATCTGAGCAACCCAGCTGACAGAGACATAGGGTCCTCTTTCTGAGGACCCAGAAATCTAACCCACTGCCAGGCCCAGGTAATACAGGGACAGGTTTTCTGCATCAGTTTGTGTCTCTTCATGGTACTATGTGCAGGTATTCTTTCTTATTGTTTCCCTAGGTCTCCACATGGTTGCAATGGTAATTTTGATATTTTTACTAACCCATGCCCTCTTGTGATGAATATAAAAATGTTATGTCCACAGAGATTCTGCTATGCCCTTCCAGAGACATGCCCACCTTTTCAGAATGAGTATCCTGGGTTTTGAACACCAAAGCAACAAAGCTGTGGTCACAGCCCGAGCCTGGTATAAGCCAGTTGTCTTAGCTCTGCTCCAGATGTGCAAATTGAACTCTAGCCTCTGTGCTCACAAATGTATTCCTTATGTCAGAAGTTACCCTAGTCAAAGGAGAAGTGAATAGGAGTTATTTAACCACTTTTAATGGAACACTCAAATTGCATTGTGCTCTTGTATATGTGTATGATTATTTACTCATGTTCCAAAATGGAAAAGCGAATTCATTTGAGAAATGTGTGTATATCATTCCATAGGTAGTCAACAAGCTTATTTAAATACCTGCTCTATGTCAAGTTCTATGTTAATGCTTAGGTTGTATGATATTTAAGACACAGCATGGGCCTTCAATAAAATCATTATAAAAACACAAAGTCGGGGGAGAGGAGAGAGGGAAAGAGAGCTGGCTCTCCTTGAGCAGATCAAGAAAACATTCCTGGAGAAAGGGAGTCCAAGCTGAAGTTTAGAGATGACTATGAGTTTTCCAGGCAACTGGAGAAAGTAGAGCTAAGCAGGCAGATGGGAACTACCTGCGCCAAGGTGTGGGGGCACGAAGTGCAGGGTAAGTTTAAAGAACAGCGAGTGGCTGGCTGTTCCTGGAGTGCACGTTCTGCAGGAGTTTGTGTGACAAAATGGCAGCGATGACCCTGGGTGATGACAGTTTGGTTATGGTTCCAGCTGCACCAGTTGTCCCCAACCTTCTTGGCATTAGGAACAGATTTCGTGGAAGGCAATTTTTCCACTGACCGGGGTGAGGGTGGGATGGTTGGGGATGACTCAAGCACATTGCATTCGAGCTCATCTCCTGCTGTATAGCCTAGTTCCTACCAAGCCAGGACTGGTACTGGCCTGCAGCGTGGAGGATGGGGACCCCTGATTTACACAACAAATGTTCACTGTGCTTTTACCAAACACAGGGATTTAGACCAGAATCTAGAAGTTTAGGGTAAGAGGGGAGATAAGACATGATTCTGCAGAACTACCTAATAAAGTGAGACATTTTCCATGAGGGAGGACAACAGTAGAGGAGTATTTCATTCATTGATGTTTATCTAAAACCATGGATTGAGCACTAAATGAGTAGCCACCAACAAAAATGAAAACATGATGTGTTTCTTGCTCTGAAGGAGCTGGCAGTCTAGTGGAATAAACAGATATGTAAATAGAATATTATATCATAATATATTCAGTAATTAGCATAATAACATTTGTTAACAGACTACTTCCAGACACCAATCTGAGTGCTTTACATTGATTGCGTTTGTCCATCCTCACACAATAAGTAGGTATGATTATTGTCTACGTTTCGCTAACAGCAAAGTCAGGGCCAGAGAAGCTATTAACTTGCTCCATCGAGGTCACTCAGCTAAGGTTTAAAATCCAGGCAATTGAGTCCTCATTCTGAACCATCACTACAGAGAACTGTAGAAGCAAGGAAGAGACACACATAAGGCAGCCTAGAGGCAGTGGAGGAACACTGACCCTCCCACAACACTGGCAGTTCTCTCTGAGGCCCCTAGAGATTGCTTATAAAGTCATAGGAAGCTGCAAAACTCATTGTACTTACCAGATTGTACAACATCTAGAGTTAAAGTTCAAAAGAGTTAACTTTTCCCCCAAAGTACAGGTAGGGTACATTTCTCATTTGAATTATTGTAACTTTTCCAATCTCCTCTCTCCCCATAAATACCAAATCTCATTGTATGTTTCTAGGGTCTTTATCAAGAAATGTATGAGGTTTACAGGAAAGCTTCTAATCTTTTTTCCAGGGAACTTTTTTCTTGTGGGTTCTCAGCATTTTATATTATATAATACCTTTTGAAAAGCACCGTGAAAATTCCTGGCTGGATTTGTATACTGGTAATGAATAATGTATCAGTTCCAAAGTACTGTATCCAAGACAATGAATCTAGAATTATATTTTCCATTCAAATTACTGTAACTTTTTTGACTCTCACCAAATTCAGCCACCATGGATATTGGGTTGACAAATAACAAAATGGGGAGAGTTCTAAGAATTTGAGTTGTAATTCTAATGTTCTTTTTTTTAAAAAATATTTTATTTATTTATTTTTATTATTTATTTATTTATTTATTTATTTATCTTTAGAGGGGAAGGGAAGGAGAGAGGGAGAGAAACATCAATGTGCGGTTGCCCCCCGTATGTCCCCTGCCGGGAACTGGCCTGGCAACCGTAATTCTAATGTTCTTATGAAACCTCATCATAAATAGCTGGCAAAAAAAAAAAAAAAACAAAAAAACAAAAACAGAGGAACTAGAATGCCAAAAGGTGACCTCATTCTTTGGAGAAGGAAGCCCAGGACGGGGCAATTTGTGTCAGTTAGGATAACATTTGTCTGCATGTAACAACCCAACTAGAACAACCTAAGCAAAAAAAAGGGCATTTCTCTTGTACATAATCAAAGCCTAGGCCAAGGCAGATGTCAGTAACCTCCCAGGCTCCTTCTGTTTTCCTGTTCTGCTGTTATCTTTGCAAGATTACTGGCACAATTTCAGGCATCAAGCCACAGTCAAGGCAATAATAAGGACAAAGGGCAAAAGGTAAAAGGAAAAGTTAAGGAACACTTTCCACTTTGAAGAAGTTTCCCAGAATCCACACCCTGCAGTTTTCGTTTAAATCTCATTGGCCATATTTGGGTCACAGGGCCTCTGCTAGCTTCAACAGAGTCAGGGAAAATCACTGTATTATCTCAGCACATGCCACTCATTCCAAGGAAAGCAGGGTTTTGATAGTAAGAAAAAATGGAGAGCATGCGCATTGGTTTGGCAGCTAGCAATGTCTGCAAAATTAACCTAAAATTTCCTAATTACAAAAAGAGAGGACAAGAGAGATGAGCAAGAAAAGGCAGTCAAAACAGACTTTAAAACCCCAGGAAATACAGCTAATTGAATAAAGCCAAGCAATTTTATAAGTATTTTTCTTTTAAGTTACTCAGATAATCCGTGGCTCTAAATCTTATGGGACAAATAGGGGTTAGAAAGTTTTGGAGAGGTCAAAGTGAGGGCTGGACACTCCCAGCTAAGTCATTGAAATGTGAAACTTTTTGTGTTGGTATTATAATCCACTCCCTATTTCCAGAGAATAAATTCCAAAGTAAGGAATATCAGGGGCCAGATCATAGAAGGTTTGTGTATATACTTTAAAAAAGTATTTATCTGGTGCAGAAACGAAGAGCCACCTGAAGTGTCTGAGAACAGGAAGGACTAAGTCAGACTTGCACTTTGAATAACTCCTACTTAGTGACTGCATTTAGGATGGAATCAAGAAGTTAAAACTAAAGGTGAGAATATAAGTTAAGAGGCAACTATATTAATGAAGGTTGAAGATGTCAAGGGCCTGAACTAGTGGGGATGAAGACCAGTGCACAAATATGAGAAAGTAATTCTTTGACCAATCAGGGGAGACTTCTCGGAGGAAGCAGCCTTTTATTACTAAAAATTAACTTTCTTTTATGCATGCAACATCTATCTGCAAAGTCTGAGGCAGCCTTCTTTCATATATTTCAGAGGAATTTATGGGACATAGGCTATATTCATTAATAGAAATTCCTAAGCAATTTGTTCTGCTATTCATAAGTAAAATGATCCAGAAATGCTTTTAACAAAAGGCTAAAAATTTGAAATAATTGTTAATATCTAGAAGTAGAAAAATGCTACATTAAGGTACTTGTATCCTCAAAATCAGTTGTTCTCCAACTCTGGTGAGTACCTAGGGAGCTGGGAAAACTACAGATTCAGAAGCCCCCCTTCAGTCCACCTGGATCAGAATCTCGAGGGAGGAACTTAGGGGTGGGTGTTATAACAAATTCCACAAGGTATTCTAATACCAGGCTTTGGTCAATAGCATGATAGGCCTGGTAGGGCATAACCAGGACCCCGGCATCAGACACATTGATGAGAAAGGGGCATGAGATCCAAGAATGTACAATTGCAAGTCAAGAGATGAGAGTACCAGCAGAAAGACCATCACTTGTGCAGAAGGTCAGAAGAATGGAGCTTGGCTACAAAGCCTGGAGGCTTTAAGTAGCAGGCAGGTGGGAAAGTGGCAGCGGCAGTGGAAGGGCTATGCTGGGGAGATTAACAGGCTCCAGCTATGGCCACTTTGTGGGGACGGGGTAATGGACCAAATCATAGTACCCAAAGTATAACAGACTCAACTTCAAGGCAATTCCATAGCTATGTTTTTGTTGGTAAATTGAGACAAAATTCCTCTGTGTATAAAGTAACCTGTATACTAAGCTATTTGTTGATGAAAAAGAGAATGTAGAGATTACGCTGGTCAATAAGTAGAAAGAATTGCATCCCTCATCCCTCAGAACAGACCAAAGAAATGTCTCAGCAGCTCTGATAGGAAGCTATGAAAATTCCTACAATTCGATGCTATCAGGCAGGTTCCCAAGGGGCAGATCCCTTACCCCTTTGCTTCTTAGAGATCTGTGAGTGCATGCCAGTGGCCTTGGAGCAGCCTCCCGCTGTGTCTGATATGTCAGCCACTTATTTTGTTACTATCCAACAGACAGGAGGTTTCCCGAAATGGGGTAGAGAAAAGGAGAAGGTGAATAGGCCTGTTTGCTAAGCTTTACCAACCACAATTCTCATTTTTCTCTGGGAAAAAAAACTGACTTGAAGCAACCAGCCTTAGATCTCTAGAGATGCTGGCAGCCATGCCCTGCATCCTGCCCTCTCTGAGGCCCTGTGAATAATGTGCAAAGATGCTTGTATGTGAAGGCTTTCTCCTAGTGTCCTTCTGAATCAGAACATGTTGGGTATGTTTGCTTGTGTGGACATTTTTGAGAGCTGTTCTGCTTTGCATTAGTCAGAACCATAAATGGTCAATAAAGCTCAAAAAAGGTGTGGATGGTGTGCGTCATACTGGCCCTCGTGTGCCTGGAGCCTGAGGTAGCCTCCAAATCCTTCCTAAAAAATGCAGGCATTCATCAGGCTTGTAGCAGTCACTCCTGAATGCACAGAGGTGGCGGAATGATGACCCACCTGTGTGCCGGCTCTGGCTCTAAGCTTTCTCCTTCTGCCTTCTAAGCACAGGTTCTACGAGCACAGACGGAGTTCTGTGGTGCTTAACTTGCCTGAACTTGAGGTGTTCCCTGGGGACCTTCTGGTGTCCGAAGGAGCTGCCCATTACCTGTGCCATCCACTTCTGCTGCTGAATTCAGGTGCCATCATTCAGCATACTTATGTTACATGACTGCTATGGGAATGATATTATAAGAAGCAGGGAGTATTTTCAAAACAGTTAACAGCCAGTACAACATGTGCACTAAGTTAAAACAGATCTCTCATCAAATCGGGGCAGGCATCAGCCATGAATGACTGGAACCAGCTGAGTATCACTCTAGTACTGGCTATTCCACTTACAGAGATGGATTAGGTATGGGCCTTCTCTCAAAAGGTCCTCTTTGTCCAATGATTTGCCCCATGTCCAGGACCTGCAACAGGTATACCAGTGACGGTCATCATCAGGGAACTGAATGCTTTCTCTGGGCTGGTGGGCAGCTTCCCCATCATTGCTGTACTACCACACCCCACCCCTGCTCCTGGTTCTCAGCCTCACACTGGTACCTTCCAACCAGTGTGGTACCCTGTGGAGACAGAGGTCCTGGTGACAGATTACTGTTAGAGAAGATTAGAGAGAGGCAGCCTTAAGGGTAAATCTGCATTTTGAATTTAGTTGGGAAAGAAAAGAACAGCTCCCCATGATTCTGAGGGTAGCCTTTGAGAGTTAAAAGGAGACAAGAATTATCCATCTGTGTAGTTGTTAAACTGGATTTGTTCTTAACAAGGCTCTTTTTACATAAGAATCCTCACTTGAAAATCCAGAATATAAAACAGATCCAGGCAGATTTGCAATGCTTGAAAGTAGGGTGGGTCCCAAAGCCCCACTCCAAAGGCCCCCTCCACCCCATCCCCAACCACCAGGAGCCCAGGACATTGGGCAACTCAGTTGGAAAACCACCCAGCTTGTTCCTCATTCACCTGTGTGCAAAGTGAGACCCAGATAGGAGAAGCGACCCAGCCATGGTGTCAGCTGCTCTGTGTCAGAGGCATGGAATCTAGGCTCCTGCCTGTCCTGCGAGCCCTCCACCAGCCTGCAGCAACCACCCATGATATAGAACCTAGAAGCCAGAAGCCACTAGTAAATACATCATACCTAACATTTGTATAGTTCTTCCCTCTTTATAAACCCCTTTCTCATCTACCGTCTTATGTGACACAACCATCCAAATGAACATCTACTCTCTCGTATGATGCAATCACCCAAATGAACAAACCAAGGATTAAGTGATCTACTCAAGGACTGGCCCCTAGAAATTAGAGCTAGCTCTAAAGAGAGCATAACTTCAACAGAAATTAGTACTTGTTCCATGATACTTTGCAAATGCTTTAAACTGGTTAGCAATGAAAGCAGCGCTTCCCAAAGGCAGGTACCAGATGAGCAGCTTCAACATTACCTGGGAAATTGTCAGAAATGTAGATTCCGGGCCCTGCTCCAGACCTTTTGAATTAGAAATTCTGGGGTTAGGGCCCAGGAATCTGTTTTCCTTATAGGCCCACCAGGTGATTCTGATGCCAGGCGATTCAAGCTAAAGTTTGAAAACCACCACGCTGGAAAACAGGTCATCATGTCTATGTGGTGCTTCTGAATCAACTCGTTGTTCTTTGTTCTGTGCCTAGCATCACAGCAGAAAACACATAGTAAAGTTATGCAACATTCTCCACTAAATCCCTCCCTGCCCTCTTCTCAAGGAGTCTAGGGTAGAGCGCTCGCGTCCCTGAATCATGGTCCAATGCATTGCCGCTCAAGCCCTGATGGACCTGGGAGTCACCTACACCTACGCTCGGTGCAGTACAGCTGAGTTAGAGATTCCAAGTCAGCAAACCTGAATATTTAACACAGATAATAAAAGACTGTAGATGCAATAAAGACCCATTTCAGTCTTCTGAATATTCACAGGTATTTCTGAATATCTGTGAAGCTTTCCCAAGGCCCTAAAATTACCCCCAGGGTTAGAAAAGCAGAGGAGATAAAGCTGTTAAGACTAGAAAACCCCAATTATGGCAGTTCAAGTTGGACCTCCAGGCATTTGAAGGCTAGGAGTGGTGAAGCCGATTTGTCCTTAAAGGAGATTCCACTCACCCTCCCCTTTTAAAAGGTTAACAAGGTGGTCAGAATGAGCAAGATCATCAGTTGGACAGGCACCTTCCAGGGTTCCAGTAGGAAAAGTCCTTGAGCAAACCCTTTGTAGTAAATGCTTCTTGGTAATTGCCTCCGTGTGATTAAAATATTGTGCAGAGTCCCCTGATGAATTGAACAGAGATATAGACCTATAAGATACCTATTTTTTATACTGAGTCAACAGAACACCTTACCTAAACCTAAAAGACGATTCCCAGCCTTTTCTGGGTAACATTACAAATTGATGCAATGACATAAAAATCAGGAGTTCAGAATCTCATCTGTTTACTTCCTGATCATCAAAAGAATGTGTTTTTGAACAATGACTTCCTTCTCAACTCAAACAACTCCTGAGGACTACTTGGGTGGTGGCCCATAGCAACAATAAACCGGCGTCGTAAAGACAGGTGAAGTGTTGATGCCTCCCTATTTTGGGAGCCTATGTCTAACCACACCTGGGGGTTATCAGATCCATGCAGTCCCAAGTCTCCAGTTCAATGAGGCTATTGGAGTGGCGCATGCTAAGGGGATTGCTGGGGGAACAGGGTAAAAATGAGGTTTTTTCAGCCCTAAAGTCCTACGACTCTGTCTTAAACAAATTATTCAGCATCTTTATTACATTTCATAGATTATTTCCCCCTGGGTAATAAAGAAAAAGGACATTACCTTCAGGTAGCAACAAAATACCGACTTTTGGGTTGTGACATTACTTCTTTCACTCATCTGAATAACTATAAATATTTATTCTGTGTGTTCTCCAGAGAAGGAGAATTAAAGCAGGAAGAATTATTTTTGGCTCATTTGAAAAAGCAGGTTTTTTAAAGCACTGCAACGCTCTATCACCAGTTACTCAAAGTCCTAATATATTTTCTTTAATTTCACCCACCAGAATCCAAAAAGCCAAGATGGCCCTTCTCCAAGAGAGGAGTGGTGAGTGCTGTGCCTTGTCTTTTCTGTTTCAATTAAGCCTCCTATAGCTAAGAAAGTAAGAAAAGGCTGAAGAGCTCTTATCTTTGCATGATGGCAGATGGCACGTGAAATTCAAATTATATCATCACATTCGTAGTAGCGGCTGCAGAACATGCCAGATGAGGCCATTTTGTGCAGCAGAAGAGTGCTAATTGCCAGTGGTTAACGAGCTCTGCAAAAAAAAAAAAAAACCAAAAAGAAAAAAACAAAGCAATTCTAATATCGTGATGCTTTTCAATTCTAAATTTATAACTCGATGCAGCTTCGGAAACAGCCCACTCGATGAATCAGCTTGCACGTTGTATGCCCCAGTTTGCAGTCAGTGCAGCGCGTATTCGGGACATTGAAAAATTGATGAGCTATTACAGAAACAGATTCTACAAATACTCTTCTATTTCTGGGAAAGCCAGTTGGATTAGTCTCTGTGTATGTTTTTTTAAGAATTCATTCTTGGTACCATCAATTATGAAAGAGTCATAAATCGACATTAGTGGTCACTGATCCTTCATTGCCCATGACAAGTGTTGGCCACAGGGCAGGCTTTCCTTCAGCCGCACTGGGGCTGGACGGATGGAGCATTCCTGCCCACAACCTGACTCCTCACTCCTGTTTTTGTAGGAAGGGGAAGGACTGACTCTGTTCTTGCAACAATACCAGTTGCAATACCAGTTTTAAGTACCATAGCTAAATTGAAAGCTCTCTGAGGTTCCAATCCCAGCAGCTGCACTTACTATTCTGTGACCTCCACCAAATGAATCAACCACCCTCAGCTTCAGGTCCTTCCCTGTACAATCTGGATGGTGATAGTGCCAGCGTCGAGGTGGTTGTGATGAGTAAATTAAATAATGCTTGTGGAGCTTACCCCAGAGGTGACATGTCATAAACACTCAACCAATGTTGGTCACATTATTGGTAGTTTTATTTGTAATTAGAGTGTGGAAAACTATTTGTTCTCATAACCAATTGTATGAGTGACTTGCACATTATTTTTCCAAGCATAAAATATTTGTATGAAAGTCTTTGTCAGCTTGGACTGGTTTAACAAAATACCACAGACTGCATGGCTTAAACAACCAATAATTACTTCTCACAGTTCTGGAGGCCAGAAAGCCCAAGATCGGGGGGCTGGCATGGTCAGGGGTTCTGGTGAGAGCTCTCTTCCTAGAGGGTAGATGGTTACCTTCTCACTGTGGCCTCACATAATGGAGATAGAGTAGAGCTCCGCTGTTTCCTCCTCTTCACTAACCTCATAAATGGGATCAGTGTCCTTATACGCCCTCATGACCTTGTCTATACCTAGTTGCTTCCCAAGGTCCTGTCTCCAAATACCATCACAGTGGGGGTTAGAGCTTTAACATATGAATTGGGAGTGGGGATAATAGAAACACACTGAGCCACAGGAACAGCCTGACCGTACAAGCTTCAAATCGGTAACTACTAGTAAAATTTTTACACCATTGTCACCAAGGCTGTTTCTCATCATTCATGCTCATTTTGCCCCTCTTTAGGGACCTGATGTGGCTGGTTTCCTGGCAGGTCTGGGGCTTGTGGTACAAGCTTTCCTGGGCTTATAAATGGAGGCAGGGCCAGTTACTGTCAGGTCTGGGGTCTCCAGAGCAGGGCAGTCTCCCACCAGCTCTCCTAGGGGCTCCTCTGGGAGCAGGGAGGTTCTAAGGGCTGTGGGGACTGACCTAGGAAAGGGATACTATTACAAGTTGTTGTGATCAGTGTATTTTTCTCCATAAAGAAGCAATTTGTTCCACAAGACAGGTGACTGGATGTGCCAAACACTGGGCTAGATATCTAAGAGGCCAAGATGCCAATTGTCAGCTCATAACTGAGGTCAAACTGACATGTAAATTAGGGCGGAATTGTGATAAATGGCTTGCAGGATGTTGGAGGTGGGTAGGCAGTGGTAGAGACACGCAAAGACAGAATACTTAGTGAGATGATAAAATGTTTCAGCAAATGTCGTCAGTAACGAAGGGAAATTCGTATCTCAAAGGCTCGCTTTTGTAAGGACACGTATCTGGTCTCCTTCAAATTAATATGTCTACTTGCTCCTTCATCCTTTTTGCCTATTTATTATGCAATTCAGATCTATTTAAATAATAATCCACATACATAAAACAAACACACTGCTACGTTATAATGTATTTTCCCAGTCTATTACACAGTTTTTCCTTTTCTAACCTTCTCTCTTTTCTAACCTTTCTTCTCTCTTTCCTAATGAATATTAGTAATGAAAGCAAACACATATAATGTTTACCATGTTATCAGGTGCTATTTCTGTTTGTATGTGTTCCTGTTTGTGTATGTTATAATTCACATATGTTAACTCATTAATTCTCACAACAAGCAGGTAACATCACTACCCCCATTTTGCAAATGGAGAAACTGAGGTTCAGAGAGGTTGAAGAGCTTGCCTGTGTTCACACAGCTTATAAGTGGCTGATTAGGAACTGGTCCCCAGTAGCCCCAGGCCCTCTGGCTCTGAGCGTGGTTTAGCCCTGACATTGAATCATTCCTCCAAATGTGTGGCTGGACACTCCTGCCTCCTTTATCTCATCAGAGCACTCCAAGATCTTGTGTTCTCACAGACTCAACACCATCTCTTTGTCAACCACTCTGAAGTGTGTATGCTCATGTTCACATATCACATATATTCATTTTGCTCCAGTTCCATGTCATCAGTGCCCAGTATAAATTTCCATTCCATCCAGCTCTTAGTTACTAACTTTGAGACCCCAGAATGAAGTTTGGTTCCTACTCTCCTTCGTGCTATGTATTCTCTCCTTCAAGTTCCTCTCATTGCCTCTCCTTGCCAATGCCACCACATTGGAAGCAAGCAGGCTTCCAACAATGGGCCTGTTACTCTAAAGGGTTAATGTGATCTCTGAGAGGACTTTCTGCTCCCTTCTCACTGGTCTATCCACCAAGCACTTTGGTCAGGAGGTTGGTCAGACCCAAGGAAAGCCGAGGTGAGTGCCCTTCAGTACAGGCTGGTGCCCACTTTCCCACAGCTCTAATGCTGCTCCCATTGTCCTAGAGTCTTTATTCTCCAACAGGCTGCTGACTTTTTATTTCCACAACATGCAGTCACTATGGTTTCAGACATCAACAAAGGCATATGCCCCAATTGCTGTAGGCGGTCCCCAACCTCCTCTAAGATTTCTTTGCTACTGTGGAAGCTAATGAGTCTCTAATAGGTTTTGTCTTTCAGTGTCATAAAAGCCAGCCACAGCCCTTCAGCATGTTCTGGACAGATTACAGGGTCTCCTTTCAGACTCACTGGGGGTGGCCTGCAGCAGATAACCCCTACATCCCCTTGCTCATTAACATAAAGTTGAATAACTCCTACCAAACAGCTTAGATCCATGCGGGCATCTTAACCCTGAGACAATAGAACAGGTTAAAAAAATTATTTGTGGTAAACATTCATTTGAAATGAAGCCAAGTTTACTTTAGGAGGCCTTACACTTTATTTGATAGCTTCTTCCTGGTATAGGTGGCAAAATGAGCTTTTTAAGTGGGTAATGTATTAATGTATAATGGTGGCAACAGGGTACTGAACAAGTCAAAAAAGTAACAATATGTTAACTTTAGAAAGCAAGTTACTAAAGGGTGTGCAAATATGACACCATTAAAAAATGATAAATACAGTCAGAAAAAGATTTTCGGTGGTTATCTGGGAATAAAGATTACAGATAACCTTGATTTTCTTTGTTAATCAAATTTCCTGCAATAACCATACATTACCTTTGTAATCAGATTTTTTGACTAATACTATTAAACATAAAAGTGGTAACAAAAATGAGTGGGTGGTTTCATTCCAAGGAAACTAGTTTTGAGCACATTCTAGTACTGTGCAGCAGTGAATTAGCGTGTGGGGCAATTCCTTCAACACTGGGCTTTCCCCAGTCATCTGCCGACTGGGGGGGTGGAACCAAGGCATCCTAGGGACCTTCTGATGTTAAAGTCCTATAATCCTGTGTTTGGAAAAGCTAGAACTGTGAAGGACATACTATCACCCCACAGGGTGAGTGCAAAACCTGGAGTCCCTCTGTTTACTATATAACTGTTCCAAGCCTTGGATTATTTTTTTCCATAGTCAAATGAGAGGTTTGGGTCAGACAGCCTCACTAGCCTCTGTCCTCCAGACTTGACATTCTGTGGTCCTGTGTGTCAGGCTATCACTGGGAAAGGGCTTTTCGACTGTCAGTGGCTACTAGACAAAGTGTGCAGTCTGTTCTCATGCACGTTAGAGAATGAAAGCAGGAAGATGCTGAGGCTACCAAAGTCATGTCGTGGCAGAATTCCTGTTTGATAATCCTGTTTCTTGCCATCTTTAAGCAGGGCAAAGACAGACACAAGCATATATCTGATCTGGAAACCTGCCTCTCCTCTGTGAAGATCGCAGACTTCAGGGCCTATGAGTTCCAGAGCCTTAAGGTATCTCATAAATTGCTCACTGAGTGATGTGGCTTTTTTTCCTGGTTTAGTCATTATTTTATTGCTTTTGTTCATATAACAGCAAAATGCAGGAGAGGAGCACAGAATGGGGCTGAGTCAGGTCTGCTCTCTCTAATGCACACTGAAACCTCAGGAAAGTCATTTCATCATAACTGAAATAATAATGGATACCGGAGGCCTGTGCAAGTGCAAACAGGGGTTCCTCTCACTCACCTCAGGGCCTCGGTTTCCTCATTTGAAAAATAACTTGCTTTCGATAAGACTGTTTTCAAAAGTCTCTATGAACTTTAAAACTCTCATTGCATGGAATTGATTTCAAGCCTTAGCAGGGAGGCCTGGATCAGACTTTCCAGTCTGGGTTTGGAATTCTTTGTGATATTTTTGCAATAAACTGAACAAGGATGATGAAATTCTCAAGCATAATGCAGAACAACATCAATTTAAATTCCTTTTTATTTAAACTAAAAATAATGCATGGCATGCACCCCAAAGCCCCACAGAGAGAACTGTGGTCCAGGTGGCTTGAGGAGCCACTACCAAGAGGGACGGGGGCCTGAGCAGGAAACCACAATTTCAGGGACGTTTGCTTGTTCTCACCATCCTCAGTGCAAATAAGGGCAAATGGTGGACAGGCCAACCCATCGAAGCAGAAATGTTTTATTCTTTTTCCTCCTGCATACAGGGTAAGACCTGGAATGAAGTCGTGGAAACACATCAAAAACTTCCTACTGATCAATTAGACTTGAGGAAACAGCAAGAGGCCATGTGGGAACTTTTCACGAGTGAATGCACTTATTTCTTGGACCATTTATTAGTTCTTAAGACGGTAATGCTGGGCTTAATTTTTGCAATAGATGGAAAATATTAATTTGATTTTGGGGGATTTGTTTTCCTCTTCCACACTGAAAAAAGTTAGGAGGGTGGGTGGAGTTCTCCTCCTTTTGGAGATCTTAAGAAAATTTTACCTATTGTTTACCTACTCCTTGGTCATCTCTTCATACTTTTCTTAAACATAGCCTCTCAGGATTGGAGGAGATGTAAGTAAACTGCCCAGCTCCCCATCTGATGTCTGAATCTCCTCTGCCTATTCCCACTCTGTGTTCACACAGTCCTGGAGTCAGGGAGCTCACAGCCATGCTCCGGGCACCCATTCCAGCGCTGGTCAGCTTCCACTTTCTGAGCTCTTTCTTGCTCCTCGGTGAACAGTGCCAGGAGAATGCTTTCTATCAGCTGCAGGACCACAGCCACAGATTCCCGGGCAGACATCCACATGTATTGTGGTGGGGTTGGATGACGTGGTATATTCATGATGTATGCTAAGTAAATGGTGTCCCTGAGGTGGGTGCAGTGCCGCAGCCCTAACCTGGTGAGGCTCCGAGCAGAGAATTCCTTGTAGAAGAACCACAGGGCAAGGGAGAGCAAGGGAGCAATCGCCTTCCAAGACCACAGGGGAGGAAGATCCATATTACACCCAAGCCTGCCTCTGCCTAAGCACTTTTGAAATCTTCCTACTCTCTTATACAGGAAAAATCACTGTGTAAAAAAAGTACTTAGGGAGATCTAAGTTCAAGCCCTGGATCCACTTCTGACTTGCCATTTGACTTTAGAAGAGTCCAGTCCTTCACTTCCTAAACTGAATATTGGCAAGCAGTTTCTATAAAGGCTCGGATAGTAAATACGAGGTGGGGCAAATGTAGGAATGTTGGTATGGAAAATAATACAATAATTCATAAATAATAATGCATAGATAAACTCTGTGTTTCATGTACTCAACACTGTAAATCTCCCTTTGCCCCACCCTGTATTTTAGGCTTTGTAGACCACGTGGTTTTCAGGGCAACTACTCAGCTCTTCCCTTGCAGTGCAAAAGGAGCCGTGGGTGACATAAAGCAATGCGCACAGCTGCGTTACAATAAAACACTGTCTATGAGGCCAGGTAGCAGGCCTGATTTACCACACAGGCCATCATTGGGGACCCCTGTCCTAACCTATAAAAGAGGGAAAACGATACCATTTCAGCCTGTCTCGTAACATCTCGGTGTTGTAATCACCAGATTAGTCTTCTCCAAAATCTATCAAGTGACACACAAATGTCAGTTATTATTTTCTGTAACTAATGTTTATTCTTAGTCACAGCACCAAGTACTTTACCAACAAAATGTAAACCACAAAGACACTCTGAGAAAATGAAAACTTAAGGAATGTATCATTAGAACACAGAAAACTAGCTCAAGCAATCCAGACTTTTATGGGCCCGTGTGAAGTCCGGAGTTGGGAGAGATTTCAAGGTTGGTTTGATCAAGGAGCTTAAAACCAAAGACAGATTTTTTTCTCCATCTGTCATTCCCGCCTTCCAAGGCATCAGCTTCATGGCTGGCTTGTGCTGTAGTCACAGCATGGCTGTTTTCCTTAAACCCATGGAAGGAGAGAGAAAAAGAGAGAGACAGTATCTCTTTTCCACATTCATAGCAAAGTCTTGAATTTCATTCTGACTGATAAGACCACCAAGGCCCAGCCCTGGGAGTAAGGTCTGCTTGCCACAGGGCACATCAAGGCCTGGGGAAGAGTAGACACCACGGTGAAAACCAGGATGAGGTTAGGGAAGAGGATCATTGAACTGGGTAGTAACCAACAGCTGCTCACTGTGGGCACAGACCACCTGAGCCCTCCTTCCCCAGCTCTAACCAATAGCACAGAACTTTCTGCCCCACCCATTACCTGCATGAGCGTTTCAAACTTTTCTGGTTAAAAAAAAAAACAATTTGAGTTTATTTATTTTCCAATGTCCTGGTGTATTTAGAGTATACATGATTATCCCTTTACAAAATCAATGTGAGTTTCCCAAAGTTCTTGTAAATTGGAATTTATAATTAGTAAATTCAAGTAGTAAAATGAATATAGTGGAGTACTCAATTTTTTGTTGTTGTTGTTAATGGCAAAATTTTCAGTAGAGCAGAGAATCTTGTAGCAAAAAGACTATTTTTTCTAAATCTTCCAAATTTATCTGCAGTATTGAGTTCTGTTTCTTACAGTTACATGTTTTAAATATGTGGATAGTGACAGACTTCCAGACAACCAACACTAACTATACGGACTTGGGGAAGCGCTTAGTCAGTAATTCCCAAAGTGTGCTGCCTGGACCTACAACAACAGAATACATGGAAACTCGTGAGAAACGCAGATCCTCAGACTCCATCAGGGACCCACTGAATCAGAAAGTCTGGGGGTGGAGCCCAATCTCTGGTTTAACAAGTGATGCTGAGGCAAGTTCAAGAACCATTCACTGCATAAATTAAGTGATATGGAAAAGGAACTGCAGAAGACTGACACCTAAAGTCCAGCCTTTTTTACACTTAAAATTCTTGAGATCAGTGTTCCCTTTGAATGCTTCATCATATTTATGCAAAGCATTCCAATTTCAATAAATTGATCTTTAGTTTATAGGATCAGGGGAAGGTTACCTGTGAGGATTGTAGTTCTTCCTTGCTGTAAAGTTACCTCCCACTGTATGAAAGCATCAAATCAAGTGACAATGGCCTAAAAACTCCCTTAATGCTTTCATTACTATTTAATGCCTTTATCTAAATCTAAATATCTTACCAGTTATCAGATATTAACTCGTTAGTTCTCTCTTTTTAATTTTCTGAAAGTAAAAGACACTTGGATCATTGCAGAGAAAGATAGAAATGAGAACTCAGCGTGAATGTTTTGGTCTCAGCGCTGTTGGCAAGAAGAGAACCTGTGAGATTGCTTTGACTCCAGGAGGCAGAGCAAGCCCTTTTGAACAGATTCTGTTCAACAGGGATGTTGTTAGAGAGCATATGAGCAACAATAACGCCATACAGAAGAGCACATTTCTGTAGCTCCATATGTTCTGTGGAGCTTAAATGTTGTCAGTCATATTTCAGAAAATGCTTATACTTTGAAAATAATGATTTCTAAACTGTTTTGTAAAGTTGCTCTCAGAGGTTTATGTTTAATATTCTTGAAAAGGGCAAGTTTCAAAACTGAAAATCAGAAAGTAATGTGCATTTATTTTTTAAAAGATCTTCATGAATACACTAAAATATCTACAAACTTATGAATATCTCCTGGACGTGGATTTATGGAGACTTTTTGCAAACCTGGAGGAGTTAAGTCAGGTGAGCTAAAGGTGAAGATGTCAGGAGACATGTTTTAAAGTTTGCCAGAGGGGCCATGAAAATGCATGTTTGTTCTATCCCTGTGCTCTGTACACCACACTGGGATACGGAGTATGCACTGTTCCCTCACAGAACCTTATTGCCGGGAGATCAGGTTAACAAGAAGCAAATCTAAACATTTATTGACACCTTGCCAATAGATTGCAGATATCAGCCTTCAGTAGCATTTTTCATTTTCTCTTGGCTCTTTAAGAAAGTAAACATACTCCTAAGACTTCTTAACCTTCATAAATGTTTATTCTCAAATGAATGTCCTTTTCTCATATATTTTAAACAAATAATATCTTTCTTCCAAAAATGGAGAAAGGTTCTAAAAAGAATTTATTTATAAAAGAAAACTTATAAAGAGATATATATTGAAAAGGAAAATAAATCTGAATTTTACCAGGGGCTAAATTTGAAATGTAAAAACAGCCATAGGATGATTTTGAAGTTCATTAACTACTTATTCCTTACCCCTGGGTGAGTGTCTACTCTCATTTTCTTTCTTTCTGCCCATAGACAAGCTTTGGATTTGTGAGCAGCCTTTTTGCCATCATCAAGGACTACTTCGATGCTTCTGAGACCTCACCATCCATGGATTTCATTCCCGTGCTCATGAAGGTAAAAATCCTTCAGGGATCTCTAAGCTTCTTGCAGTAAATTCACCCCCTTCCAGGATAGTTGTTAACATCTACTTGACTTTCTGTTTTTGTCATGTGTTCCTGGGAAAGTTCCACCTCACCCTCCCACAGAAGAACCGTCCTTTTCTCTGACAATCAACATTTTCAAAAATAACTTGCAGATTCTGTTTTCCCATTGTCACCTCCGCTGCGTGGGTTTTATTAACACAAGAATCTGCATGCATGGAAAAGCCATTTCCAGGTCTGTTTTTTAAATGACTTCAATTTAAAGCAATATTCATGGCAAGTTTGTGTAGGCTAATTACATGGCTCAGCTGTTCTTCTAACAAAAGTGCCAGCCTTCCAGACAAACAATAAAGGTAATAAAGCTTCAAATCTATCAGCACTCTTAATAGGACTTCCACAACTGAAAGAAGAAACAAGGAAACCCTGTAGCCCTGAATTGATAAATGTTATTTATTTTTCAAGTAGATATTTGAGCCTCCCCCATATGTCTTTTTACTTTAAGCTTTTAAATCCAGTTTCTATCTATTCTCATTTAGCAAGATTTAACTTCTTATAATCCACTTTAAAAAGCATAGGTTGAGATTTATTGAGCACTTACTAAGCGCTTATGTGAGGGGCTGATACCCTACACACAATAAATGTGCAAAACCGGAAACATTCCTGCTCGTTTTTAGTCTAATGAGGAGGAATTCATTCACTAATAACAGGAATAATTATACAATCAAATTGATATCAATACTGAGGAGAAAAAGAACATGACTATTATGAAGGAAAGCTTCGTTGAGGCAGGGTGTGAAGTAGTTACAGACAGGAAATTCTTCCCGGGGCAAAGATGTTTGAGGTGAGACATGAAGAAGGAGGAGTATTCTAACACGACAAAAACAAGGGGAAAACTAGGTATCAAGAAGGGACATCCTTGTGGTAAACTGTGAACACAGATTTGAACAGGAAATACTTGGAGAAACAAGAGAACATAAAGTACTGGGAAGTAGCCAAAGTCTTAGCTCTCTCAATTTATTTAGAGTCAGAAAAGTTTTAAATTAAGTTTTAAATAAATAGGCAGGACTAATACCAACTTCTCATTAAAACACATAAGTTAGTCTGCTCAGGCCGCTATAACAGAATATTACAGGCTGGGTGGTCTACAAACAACACGTTTATTTTTCACGATTCTGGAGGGTGGAATTCTGAGATTAGGTGAGAGTTCCGGTCACAGACTTATTGTGTCCTTCGTGCAGCTCTCTGGCCCCTCTTTATAAAGAAATTTATGGCATTCATGAGGACTCCACCTTCATGAATGAAACATCCCCTGAAAGGCCCACCTCCTAATACCATCGCTTTGGGGGTTAGGATTCAACACACAAATTTGAGGATTCAACACACATACATTCACACCATTGTGTAAGTGCACCCACAGCCTGCTGAAGCATGGGGTGTTAATAGACTCTTTACGGAAGCTCTATAACATAGCCCACATATGAATGCTTTATACTGCAGGTATGCAAAAACAGGTTATGTGAGTTTTTCCTAAATTTAAAAGGTGCTTGTCAGTCAGGTTCGATTCGGTTGTACCAGAGTAACAATTCCCAAGTCTCAGTAGCTTGGTCCATATCCCCCGTATACTCCCCTTCTATTATACTTTGTCACTGTCCTGTGTCTGGGACCCATGCTGAGGGGGCAGGCACAACCTGGAATGTTACCAATTGCCATGGCAGAGACACAGGAGACTGGGCAGAGCCCTCACTGATTCTTCAGGTTCTGCCTAAAGCAGCACATGGCAGGTCTGTTCACATTTCATCAGCCAAGAAAGTCACATGGCCACGCTTACCTTCAGCAGATGGGGTCCACATAATCCTCACTGGCAAGGGAAAATAGATGAACAGTAATACAGCCTCATAAGCAGTTCACCAGATCAAAGAATGGCACATTGCGTTATTCATGCATGAGCCATGTGAGCAAGTCACGGGAAAGTGAACTGAGTGAGCCTTGGGAGGTTAGGCCATTTGGCCAAGCTCATGTAGCTGATAAATTGTGGAGCCGGATTTCTAAGCCTGACCATATGTGGTCTCCACAGTTGCCTGCTTACTAATGAAGTGTCTCAAGCATCTCAATGTCCTTTATCTCCAAGCTGTCAACAAATGTGCCCTCCACCCCCTCGAAAATAAATTCACATCATCTTTAAAATTACTTCTCGCTGCAGCCAAAACTTGACATTTTCCCCCATGGTGTTTTCTCCTCTGTCCTACAACAAAGTATTTTTCTAGATTTTAATAGTTTCTGCCTTTGTTGCTATCGCCTCCTTTAGGGGCTTTTTAGGCTGGGTCTGTGTTCTCTGCTAAATGTGGTTTTAGCACGGTCAACCAGTGTGTCTTCCTTTTCTAGTCCCGCCACACGAGGACACTATTAGAAATTCACTAATGGGACCCATTACTTACTACGTTAATCAAAAAATCTATCAAGCGGTACATAGAATTAGCAACTTGATAGACACTGTGAAATCCTGAAGAGAATGTCTGCCAGCGAGGAGACAGAGCTTTGGTGGAGAGAAAAGAATAACTCATTCCGAAGAAAGACAAGTAGCAGAGACGGCAGCCCGTGGTGTGCTGTGCTCAGCCCGACCGCTACACACGCATACACACGGGCTCGGCAGAGGTCCTCAAATTTGACTCTACAGTTTTAGAAGCCAACAGGAGAATTAAGTTCATGGATATTTTTGAGGACAAGTTGTTGAAAAGTTAAATGTTGTTACTTTAATCACTTAACTACCAAGCACAAGCATACCGCCAACCAACACAAGCCCTGAAATCAAAGGCAGTGTTTCTCATCCGGTGCCGCAGGGAGCGCAGACCTCAACAAAGCATGAGCAGAAAGGTGAATTCAATCGAGGTGTCCTTTAGAATTTTCTTTAAGTATGATTTTTAGAAAAGGTGATTTATTGAGGAGTTAACTGTTTTATACTGGGAACAGCATTTTTTTTAAAAGAATGCTTATTGTGAAGACAACCTGTTTCCATCCACGCAGTCCTGACTCCTGCTTGGGCACGGTGCCTCCTCCGCTCTTCCCTGCACTAATCAGTGGTGAAAGTGAAGAGAAAGAGAAAGTCTGCGCTCTCCCTCCACTCTCTTTTCCTCTTGCAGTATCTCCGAGGGAGCCTCTGTCAGAGCCACCAGACCTACTGCCTGAATTACTCCGCCGCTGTCTTTTATCTGGAGAGCCTGAAGCAGAGAGATGACTTTGGAATTTATTTAAAAGTAAAGTACCATTTGCTTTTCTTTTATATTTTTCCTGAGACTCTTTGAGGTATAACGGGTATCAGGAATTATTACACCCAAATTAAGTGGGAAAGAAGAAAAACAAATTATCAACAATACATTTTAATTACAAATCTTCTTTCCCCATAAATACATCTTCCTCATAAATACTGCACACTGAGAAATTTTAAATGGCACACATCTGGAAACATTCTATCTTCTCACGTCCCTCCTGAAATTTTGGCTGAGGCTTGAAAATGTTTCATTTGTTCATTGGGGTGTCTGTGGAGGAAATTGGTGCGTTGTAAGTAGAAAGCTAGACTAAGACCTGAGGCTTTGTTCATGACCAGATGTTTGGCTCTTGTAGGGTTTGGTCCCAGCACGAATCTGTTGCACAGGAGCTTGGGGGACCATTTACGTTGTATTCTGTACGAATGGCGTCCCCTGGAGCACGTCGTAGAGCACAACGGAAACGTTGCCCCTGAAAGAGGCAGCCAGGGTCCCAAATCACTAGAGCAAGGATTTCTGCTAAGGAGCTTCGGCTTTTGCTAATAAGCTGACACAGAATGGATTTTCCTTGATTTCTCCAGTTCCTTTGACCCCTCTTGATATTACTTTGGTATGAACTGTACCTTTTCAGTGTTATGCCAGAGCCCTTTTGTATGATCCAGAGAAAATAGTCCAAGCCTTTTCAGAAAACCAGCTCTTCCTGCAGCTGCAAAAAGCCCCTGGCAAAGGATCACCTCAGAGGCGTGGGAGGAAAGGCTGCCATGGTTCCCAGACTTAGCTGTGAATTGGTGCACCTGTGGCCCCAATAAACCAGGAAGCCTGGGTGTGGTGTGGCTGGGAAAGGAGGAACAATCTTGGGCGAGAGACTTGATCCTATTTTTGTAGCTTCAAACTTTCAGTGTTTTCTTTGCTATCACACGAAAAACTGAAATCTCATTAGATTTCCAATGTATGAAGAATCCTGTTTCAAAAGCTTTCCCTGGAAGCTGGGTTAGACTCCCAGCCTGGCCCCCAAATTGAGGAGAATCCAGTTCCATGTCTCTTTCAAGCCAGGGCAAAGATGAGTCAAGTCATCTTCAAATCAGCTCAGCAAGGCTCAGCTACTACCATGTTGCTTTTCTTTTTATTATTTTATTTATTTTATTTTTAGACAGGGAAAGGGAGGGAGAAAGAGAGGTAGAGAAACTTCAATGTGTGGTTGCCCCTCACATGCCCCCCCACTGAGGACCTGGCCCCCAATCCGGGCATGTGCCCTAACTAGGAATCGAACCGGCAATCCTTTGGTTCACAGGCCAGCACTCGATCCATTGAGCCACATCAGCCAGGACCATTTTCAAATAACCAAGAAAAATCTCATATCAGTTGTGGCATAGACAGGTAGCTTACATTTTTCTATGAACTATACATCGTGTTCAAAGATATTCAGGGAGAGGATGCAATGCTGTAATGATAACGTACAATACTTTTTTAATGCACAGTGCTTTTCCAGGCACTTTATCAAACATCTTGTTAATCCTTAGCACAAAACTATGAAGTTGATTGCAGTGTTCCCATGTGTCCCTGAGGCTCAGAGAAGTTGTATGACTTTTGCAAGGCTACATGACAAATAGTTGGCAAAAAAAGAACTGGATAAAGGACTTCAGGCACAAAAAACAAGTGTTCTTTCCACCAAAACTATTTACAGCTCTTCAGGATTATGTTCCATCACGTGGGAACTGTTAGCATCATGAAACAAAGGTGAGGGATCAGGAGAGGCTTTGGAGGAATTAAGGTGAATCTGCCTTCCACAGCCCCGTAGTATAGAACAAAAGCATCACCACAGAGCAGTAATAATAATTTAATTATAATATCTAATAAATATAATGATTATAACATAATCATTATAACATAGCATTTGTAATGTACAATCAGTAATAATAATAATAATAATAAAGGTGACCGGTTTTCAAGCTCCTGCTATGGCCAGCCACTGCATTGCTTGCTGGTCATCTATGGTCACTTCATCTACACAGTAACCCTGTGGAATGTGATATTATCCCCATTTTCCTTTTTTTTTCATTTTTTAAATTATATTTTATTCATTATGCTATTACAGTTGTTCTGATTTTTTCCCCTTTGCCTCCCTCCACCCAGCACACCCCACTTCCTCAGGCAATCCCCCCATCATTTTTCATATCCCTGGCTCATGCATATAAGTTCTTTGACTTCTCCATTTCCTACACTATACTTTACACTAGCACTGCTATTCTGTACCTACTGATTTGTACTTCTTAATCCCCTCACCCCTTCACCCATTCTCCCCACCCCCTCCCATCTGGCAACTGTCTGGTAACTAACTTCTTTTCTCTTGCTGCATTTGAAACCAGAAAAGCTGGTGTTTGTTGTTGCCTGCCACCTACCAGTCCCAATAAACAGAGACAGGGATCGAATCTTTATGGGCGCTTTATTCAGATGGCCAGCAATCTGAGAAGATGGTAGGTTTGTACCCTAACAGACTGTCTTAAATTCCATTTTAAACTGACCCTTTTTATAATGAGAAGAAAAGTGTAGGTAAGGGGTTTGGAATTCAGGGAAAAAGTTAATCAGATAAAAGCTGCAGCATTCATTCATCTGTGTTCTGGGCCATGGTCATCTCGCCCTGGAGCACAACGGCCCAGATCCCATCTGGATTGCCTACAGTCCTCCTGAGGCTCAAAGGTGGAACTGCTTATGGTCTCCTGGCATCAGGGTGGGTCATACCTTCAGTTCCTGGAACAATAGCTTTTAACATACATTGATCACTTAGCTTATTAGCTGTTACCTGAAACTAAAATTTTTCCAACATTTGAGTTCCCCATCACTTTTAAGAGTTTCTCTTTATCTTCAACCTTTGACCTTGTAAGTATGATGTGTCTTGGCCTCTTTGCATCTTTCATAATTGGGATTCTCTGCACTTCCTGGACTTGGATGTCTATTTCCTCACCAAATTAGGGAAGATTTCTTTCCCTGTTTTTTCAGGTAGATTTCCAATTTCTTGCTCTTTCTCTTCTCCTTCTTGCACCTCTGTGATGAGAATATTGGACCTCTTGAAGTTGTCCCAGAAGCTGTTTCTACTATCCCAATTTGTTTTGGATTCTTTTTTTCTTCTTGTTGTTCTGCATGGTTGTGTTTGCTTCCTTATGTTCCAAATCACTGATTTGATTCTCGGCTTCATCCATTCTACTGTTGTTTCCATGTAAATTGTTCTTTATTTCAGTTAGTATATCCTTCGTTTCTGACTGGGTCTTTTTTATGCTGCTGAGGTCCTCACTAAGTTCCTTGAGCATCCTTATAAACAGTGTTTTGAACTCTGCATCTGATAGATTGCTTATCTCTCTTTTATTTAGCTCTTTTTCTGGAATTTTGATCCGTTCTTTCATTTGGACCATGTTTCTTCATCTCCTCATTTTGGCAGCCACCCCATGTTTGTCTCTATGTATTAGGTAGAGCTGCTTTCACTCCGTGTCTTGGTAGCATGGTCTAATGTAGTAGGTGTCCTGTAGGGTCCAGTGGTACAGCCTCCCTGTCACCCCAGATGGGTACTTGAGGTGCGCCCTTCATGTGGGCTAAGTATACCCTCCTCTTGTAGTTCAGATTTGGTTGCTGTTGGCAGATCAATGGGAGGGATTTACTCAGGCCAGTCAGCTACAAGGACTGGCTGAGACCTCTGATCACCAACCTCCACCCTCCGTGGAGGATCAGCTGTGCGGGGGCAGAGTGGTGGTGCTCCAACATGGTCTGTAGCTGTCTACTGGGTGCACTGGCCCTGGGGTTTCCTGAATGGTACAGGCCAAAGTCAGCCCGAACCTGTGTGTTGCCTGGGGCACTCTGCCTGAATTGTTAAATAATCTGAGATGCATGCTACTTGTGCTGGGCTTGGAGATTCCCAGGCAAAGCTGAGCTGTGAATCTAATTAGGGCTCACTGAAGCCAGCTGTTGCTTGTTAGATAAGATTTAGGAGCCAAGACCAGCCATTCTCATGGAAAAACTGCTTGGTTGGCTGGTAATTTGGATGGGATAGAGCCTCTGGGACTCTCCAAGGCGGTTCAAACAGTGTTAGCCAGGTTGATGGAGTCTCAGATATGGCACCAGCTTACCTGCTCTGTGGGGGGAGGGTTTAGCAAAGAGACAATGGTCTCTGCTTATGTTGATGCCAGACACTTCAGTTCCTCCCTGTATACCACTGTGCCTTTCAAGCTGCTACTGCAGCGCTGCAGCCCAGAGGCAGTGAATCTGAGTAGGTGGGTCTGTGTGTGGGTTCTTTAAGAGGAACTGCTTAGGACTCCAGAAGTTTCTTTCACCATCTCAAACCCTGCTGGTTTTTGCAGCCAGAAGTTGTGTGGAGTTATCTTCCTGGCACTGGAATCCTGGGCTAGAAAGGCTGGTGTGGGTCTGGGACTCCTCACTCCCAAGATATCCCTCCTAAATTTTTATCCATGTGTGTGTGGGTCCAGCCTGTTCCATATATGTGCACCTCTTACAGGTCTGGATGGTTTCTTTAATTCCATAGTTGTCAGACTTCCATTCAGCTCAATTTCTGACATTTCTGAGTAATGATTGTTCTATATTTTAATTGTAATTTTTATGTGGTTGTGCAAAGAAGTGAGCCAACCTACCTATGCTGCCATCTTGACCAGAAGTCCTTCCACATTTTTCAAACAAATTAGGCAATTAGCTGAGGATACGGTTGTTGGGGACAGAGGCAGGATTCGATTCAGACCTGTCTGAAGCTGACATTCTTTTCCCTACTATGTGCTGACATAAACAGTGTTGTTGAAGAACTGAAATCTGTCTGTGCCATGTTTTGGGCTATGTGGAATTGGGCTATTGGTGCACTGGGATGAATTTACCTCCACCTCACATGAGGCTGGGCTTTATGAATGTCTGTACATTATGCTGGTGCACATTGATGGGAGTGGAATTTTCTCTGCTCTTTCAGAAACAATTAAAATGAGGCAGAGAAGGAGACTGGAACTTTGCACTATGTCTCTTTATGTGGTACTGCTAACAATCACTAAGAGCTCTACCTACCTTGGACTGAGTGTTCAACATGTGCAAGGTATGGTTCTGGGCACTTTGTATTAATTATCTCATTAAAAATCTCTCATCAAGATGCTGAGGTAGTTATTCTTCTTATCCACATTTCATAGATGAGGTTTAGAGAGCTCTCGTAAATTTCCTAAAATTTCAAGAATGCTGGCTGTCCCAGCCCAATGTTGCACACCACCAAGACAGACTTATGAGGAGAATGCTTTTATATGGGCCTTTGAATTCCTTTTACTGTTGCCCTAAACTCAGTGGCTGTACATTATAAAACAGAAGCATCCTCCATTGATCTAGACCTATCCATAAAAAAGCCTTTTATGTGCAATCTCTCTTGACTTAGATGTTCTATTTTCCCCTAATGGATCTGAAAAATAAAGTCAATAGAGAGATGAAAGAAAAACTTATATCTACTTTTAGAATCATCAAGTATCTCTTTTCTCTCTTCCGAGGCCTTCTGAAACACTAAAAGCTTCCACTATGCCTGCCTGGATCTTTGTCTCAATTATTTACCACTGGTGCTTCTTGCCTGATTGATGAGTGGGGTAGATTGGATGTTTTCACATTTCCTCTGGGTGCTGGCAGCCAGAGCTGTTTACTGTGACATAAAAATTTGGAGCAGTGACCGGGACTGTGTTTTAAGGAAATACCCAACTGTTTCTGAGAAATCAGTTACTGGAGCTCCCAGGCACTGGAGCTGGAATGCTGCTGCCAGTGAGTCAGCATGGAAATCAGCCACTCGGGCTGCAGACCGAGACCTGCCCTCAACTCTTCTTTCCACTCTTTACCACCCTGACCTTTCCACAACTGCAATTCCTGCATTATTCTCCATCCCTTCCAACATCAATGAGAATCCCAGCCATTCTGAGCCAGATGAGAACTAGGAGGTGATCTACTACCTCCCACTAAGAGGGATATGATTTATGGAGAAGGGAAGGTGGTCCCACAGAAAGTCTTGAAGCCTGGCTCCTTGAGCTGGTCCACCTTTCCCACCCCTCGCTCATGCACTCATGTGTTCACTTTCCTGACCTGGCTCTTATGTAGGGGAGTAGAAAAGATCGTGTCCAGCAGAACTCCTGTGAGGAAGAGCCCTGGATGTTTTCAGAAGAAATACTTTGATGAAGTTACTAGTGGGAGAGGGTAAAACACCCAAGGACATGGTCAAGCTACGGAAGACAAGTGCAAATTGCTAAGCATGAGGCTGAGAGTTGGGAGGGGGAAAGTGAGAGGAAAAATTCTCCCTCCAAAGAAGAAAATGGTGCAATCAGAATGGGGAGGAGGTACTGTGAGCTATGTATTTGACCCCTCGCCACAATTGCAAATCTTCAGTAAAATAAATATGTTCACTCGTGAAAACATTTGGCATGAGTGGGATTACAGTAGAAACCAGAATAGGAAACCAACCAAGGGGCTAAGTTTGGCATCAGTTGGCCCACACTGTTCAGGGAAGAAAGTGTGTATGTAAGAGGAGTCCAGGGACTGGAGGAAGCCATTGAAATCTCAGTTTCTCCGTGAATTTGTAAATATCTAAGGGAGGGCTTTGGGCTTGGTGGGAGTTTGAGCCGATTGTGCCTAGAGCTCCAAAATGCAAGGGCAAATGCATGGGCATGAAGATGTATGAGAGCAGAAGGAGCCTTCCAGAGGGTACGCCTGAAGTTGGCTGTGAAGGGTCTGGGCCACAAGGCACAGGCGATAACGTGGCCCTGGTCTGAGCATGAAAGACAACAATGACAAAAAATTGGCAGGCCACAGTGAGAAAAATACTTAGTGTAAGGGCAGGACCCCTTCAGACCTGAACTGAGGTGTGAGTGAAGAGTAGGTGGGAGAAGAGAAGACGAAGAAAAACACACCCCCTAGTAATATTTTTGATGTGCCTACATGCATAGAAGCCGGAGACCTGATTCCATATGTCGTGTGCCACCTGCATGAAAGCTGGGGCCCCTCAGGTTCAAGACTGCATCACAGTTAAAGAAATAATACAGCAAAGGAAACAAATTTATGAACTATTCTCATGTTTATTTGCATTTCTCAAATATCACTTACGGAAATCCCATATGCAACCCACAGCAGTACTTACTTGAATTCTTTCTCCTGCTTCCCCACTGCTTTGCACACCCTGCAGCCGCCTCTTTGTCAAACTCTCTCTGTTGAAAATGGTCTTTGTCTTTATCCTTTTCCTCTCTCTCTCTTCCCTATAGCATGTAGCCAAATTTAGCCTCTTTGACTTCTGTTTTCATTTTCTCACATTACCCCGATTGCCTCCAAGAAAAGAAAGTCAAGGAACTGATCCATCAAGCAAAAATCCTTCCTTTTCCCTGCAAGTGTTGGTTCTCAGTTTTCCTAACTGTGCCTCACAATGAGGATGTGAACAGAGCTGGGATAACCAGAAATCCCCCGTGGGGGCCTGGGAGAAGCAGAAGCCAATGGGCCAACTGAACACATAAATGAGAAGGGCAAACAAGGCAGGAACTCGTATATTAATACATCTTATCACTGCCACGGAGGGAACATGTATTCTCTAGGGGATTTAAGAAACTTTAAATTTTTCCTGTGCTTCTCCATCTTGACAAATTTCCCCATTTAAGAGGATAGAGAGGTGATGTTATACATAATGCTAAGCACTGCCTTCATCACCATTCCTGGGAAGGCAAGATAGCCATAGGATGATTCTCTTATTTCTTTAATTAGAAAGTAATAACGTTAGTCAGTAATATTCAATAACACCTCTGAACCACATCTAAGAACCCCATTTCAGACCCTGAATTTGCTAAAGACACTTTAATGTAGAATTTTCAAACGTAAAATCTAGTCTGTGGCTGATAAACTCCTCCAAGTAGCTCACGGTTGCATCGTGTGGTTCTTAAGTAAAATCTCTGAATTTGGCATATCCAGGCTTCTCAGGGCCTTCCTAGAAGTGATATTATGATCATGTCTGCTCTTGCCTTCCCCAGTGGTGCGAGCAAAACGAGCAGTGCAGACGGCTTCACCTGTCCGAGCTACTAGTGGCTCCACTACACAGGCTGACTCGATACCCCTTGTTGCTGAAGAATATCTGGAAAAGAAGTACAGATGCTACTGAGAAAATCATGATCTACTCCATCAAGGAAAAGGTGGAAAAGTCAATCCGTAAGTCCCTGGGACAGGTGACCCAGAGCTCTAGTGGAAGCTTAATCAGAGAGTTTGGGGGAAGGGGCCATGGTCAGGTAGGAGGCTCTGGCTCCTGGGAACGATCTGGGCTTCACCCTAGAAAGTAGTTCCACTGACTTGAGGTCATGGCTCTGGGAAATCAAACACACAAAACAATGGGCTCCAGTCACATCCTGGCGAGCCCCTCGGGAACTCTACCAGGAAGTGTACGCAGGACATGGCTGTCCCCAAGGCTTTCTCATGTGAGTCCAGGCAGGAAAAGTTCTACTTCCCAAATGATTGCAGACTTTGTTTTTAACATCTATCCTGAGCCCAAACAAAGCAAATGGGAATGAACACCACGGGAGGCCTTTCTGACCGATAAATTACCGTTCACTACTTTTTAGGTCACTGAAATCCAGGGCCAATCTGAAAATAATGCCAACTGCAATCCTTAGGACTGAAATTTGGGAATGGGAGCAGAACAAGCACTTTGATGACTTAAGTTTATTTGTGTGGCTCTGTATATTTAAACTCAAATAAAGAAGTCTGTGATATATGTCCCATAAACCAAGATTTCCTGGGAGGGTCAAAAGGGAACAATTCAAAATTACGATTATCAGCTGCACAGAAATGACATATTTTTATTTCTGCAAGTTTAAATGTAAAATGGCCTTTCAATGGGAGTTTTTCCTTTCTTAAATTTTTTTGTTCAAATTCTAAAATGAACCAAGGAACTATAATTAAGCTTATCAAGTGAGTAAGACAAAACTTCAATTAAAAACAGACTTTTAAAAACTTTTAAAGTAATTTTGAAGATTATCACTCCCTTTGATAGTTGGTGAAGAAGATAATAGCATCTCTTCTGGAGATGCTATTCTCAGTAAAATGTGGATTTTCATTGTTGGCAGAACAGGTCCCTGTGGCCTTACTTTAACTCTATGAGCTTGAAGATAGTGAATTCTCAGGGATCCCCTAACCATGTGACTCTGTGGGTCTGGGTTTGGCCCTCCATGTTCCCCCAAATCACCTCAAAACCTCAATAACAATGTAATTAGAAAATGTTGGAAAGTTAATACAAACCTTCAAAAGAAAAAAATCAGTTTTTACCAAAGAGAAATAATTATCCTTATCATTAAACGAATTCATGTTTTATAATTAGGACAAAAAATATGTCTATCCTTGTTAGTCTGATTTTTTTTTTTTTTTTTGTCTTCTTCTAATTACAGGCTATGTGCTATAGGGAAATAGAGAAAGCTACCAGAGACTTTATTTGCATTATTTAAATAAAAATGCACAATATATTTGCAATTTATTGTATTAAATTCCTTAAGCTTCATTTTTTTCCACAAGAGGCTGATCTCAAATTAGTGAGTTTTTCTAAGACATTTAAACTGCAAGCAATATGTTAAATGAACCTAAGATACGGTTTGCCTCCAGGGGCAGTGTTGCTAAATCGTTATGGTACATCTTAGTTAAAATTTATGCTGTAATGTCACATAAATTTAAAAGTATATTTAATGTATCTTGTCTTTCAGGGGATCTTGAAGGAAAAGTGAAGTGGCTTGACAATTTTCAAAAATTTAGACATCTACAGGAGATTATAGTGTGGCCCCCGCTGTGGGATAGAGACAAAAGGTTTTTCATTCCAGAGGTAAAGAAAAGGTCCACTCGGGCGTAAGTGTGGCACTCAGTTGGAATACATTAGTCTAACTAAGTCCCCAGCTGTCCGCTGGAGTATTGAATCTAGTTTTAAGAACAACACAGCCTTCGTCCACACAGGATCGATCGTATGTGGGGAGGCTGACGCCACCCTGCCATTCTCGGGGTGGTCCTTCCAAGAGACTTTCTCCTTCTTTCCCATTCCCAGGTCCATATACTGACATTTCTAAATGTCTTAAACTTTGTAGACAGAGTGCATTGCCTCAACTCCAGAAACATGTTTTCTTCCAACCACTAACAACCTCTCTTTGATTTTCTCCCTTGTTTCGCAAGTGCCTGAAGCATATTTTTAAAGAACATATGGCAGAAAACATCCTGTCACCAACCAACAGACACCTTCTCTATGAGGGAAAATTAACCCTTGCAGGTAAATAACTTTTCCTTTATAAACCAACATCTTTGCTACCATGTAACTTGTCCAACTGTTGCTAATTAAAGGGTATGGAGAATTGCGTTTGTCCATGGCTAAAGCCATGGAAGATGTGAGTCAGAGAGTGAGCTATGGACCAACCCAGGTGCTGGCTTGATCAAAGACTTCACAACGTAACTAGCTACATGCCCCCCATTGTCTCTCTATAAAATGGGATAACTATTGTATCTCATAAGATTGTTGTTAAAATGAAATCATTACATGAAGATCTTAACTTAAGGTTGGGAACATCATAAACACTCCACATCAGCTGTTACCATCATTTTGCTCCACCAGTGAGCTGGGCAATCATCCTGTCAGTGCTGACTGAGAACCTGTTCTGTAACACACGTTGTACTGGGTAGGTCACTCTGGAGGATAAAGCTGTACTTCCTAACTAGCTGAGCAGGCCTGCAGGGTAAGTTCAGAAAGAGGAGAGACTGGAGCACCCAGGGAAGGCTTTACGTGGTCCACGGGCCTGGAAGTGGGCTTGGGGGGATGGAAAGATGGAGGTCACTGGAAGGACAGTAGAGAGGACCTCCCACAGGATTTGCAATCCTTCAATTATTTGTTTCTGCACAAAATTTCAATGGGGCATCTACTGTGTGAGAAGACCTGTGGGATGTAAGTTGTCTATTTATGGCAGCGTGAGATCTGGTGGGGAGTGCCAGGTAATAACTCTTGATGTGATACATATTTGTGGAGAATCTGCTATATTTTAGCTCTAGATCTGGCACCTACCAGTTAGGGAAGGTAGACATGCCTGACATTTTAGATCAAAGGGCTTTTTCACACATTTTCCCTTTCCAGTGTGTTATGCAGAGAAATTACATTTAATCTGAAGTTATAGGTGAGAAATATGAGGCTCAGGGAGGTTCTGAATCATGCTCAAGATCACCTGGAGGTTAATGGCCGAGTCCAGGCAGGCTGAGCCTACTAGGCTTCCAAACAGAGGGACCTGGCCAGGAAACTTCCAGCAATAAGTGACAGGCTTAAAAGGGTGCTGAAGGCAGAGTCATCAGAAGCAATGCAACACACAAGACGGAGCAGAGGAGGAAGCCTCAGCAGAGAGAGCAGGCCGCCAGCTCTGCACGAAGCAGGGCGCGGCGAGAAGGCCCTGAGCCTGCTTCCTCACCCTTCTCCACCTTGGACCATCCACTTTCATTTCGAAAGACAACAATTTTAAGTTTCTTTGATGTTATTTACAATTTCAAAAGTAATTATATATTGTGGCAAGATCAAATCAAAGTAATGAAGCAAAACACAGCTTTGTGTTCAAACATATATGCCTTTCCCTTCAAAACTGGTTTCCACCTGGAATTATCAGAGATT
This sequence comes from Glossophaga mutica, assembly GCA_039655065.1. Classification (NCBI taxonomy): domain Eukaryota; kingdom Metazoa; phylum Chordata; class Mammalia; order Chiroptera; family Phyllostomidae; genus Glossophaga; species Glossophaga mutica. Next base: position 87,376,020 of record CM077304.1, read on the forward strand.
TTGATTCACCCCTTCTCTCTCTATCTACCAACTTTCCAACAGTGTGAGATGCGCTGGCCTATCCTAAAATGGTAGAAATGCACATGGGTAGAAAAGCATAAATGTGAGAGATATTTCAAAGGCAAAAATAGTTGGAGGAAATGAGCAGATGCCTTCAAGTGTTCTAATCTATGTGCCTGGAAGGTTGGTTGACCACCCTGAGGGAGGCAGAGGGAGTGGGTCAGGGAGGCAATTTAGGGTGGGCTGAGAAGCCACATGGAAGTTGGATGAACATGACAATGACGATCTCTCAGTGAAAAGCTATGTTAGATGTGCATTCACATGTCACATGGCATCAGGGTACTTGTCACGGAAGTGTGGGTGGGAGGCTGGCTTAAGAAGGAGTCTTTACAAACAGACCCAACTTTTCAGAAAAAGTTTCTTATAGCATCAAATGTAGTAGAGTGAAGATGAACCACATAAATGTCACTAACACCAGGCGCTTGTTAATGGCACATGCTGTGCTCATCAGACTCCATCAGAGAGCAGACATCATGCAGTAGTTTAAGGTCACTGGGGCTGCGACTCAGAGTTTTCATGGAGATGGGGTGGCAGTGGGGTGATAGTAGCAGAAGAAACAGGATACCACTTCGAATGGGAAAAGCAGTGGGCCAAAAGTCAGGAGAGCTAAACCATTTTGGGTAAAATCATTTAAATTTCCTTCATCTCTTCTGTAAACATTGATTGATGGTGATGAGGGTGATGATGATGACGACAATGATGATGATGATACTTAACACATAAATTTTGTCCCCAACTTTCTTTCGGCTTTAAAATCTGTAGTGTTGTAACCAAATAAGTATATTTTCTCATCCCCAGAAAGCACAAGTTTTCATAACTTCTGGATCATAACCAACTTCCTACTGGAAGTCAAGCCAGCTTACCCTTCACGAACGTGTTTTACCCCATAGATTGGTATTTCTAAATAGAAAAGTGGGTGAGGTGCAGATGAATATGATTGTCTGACAGCTGCAACATTGAAGAACGTGTGTTGTTCAAGCTGCTGCCCAACACAGAACTGCGAAAACTTGTGAGTCTCAGATCTGGTTTTGCAGCACTTAGCTGGGAATTTCAGAATCACGATGTTCACCAACCAGGCCTCGCGAAACAGCTCCGTGAAAGGGTTTCACTGGCTGCGACAGCGTCTAAATCCTTGAGCAGCAAAGGTGAACAGCCTTGACTTCATGCTTACAATCTTCCCCCTTAGTCATGCTTGTTTGTATTACCTTGTCTACTTTTTAGTGCTATCAGGTTCTGAGTTATCTTGTTTTAAATCTTGTTTACCTATGTATGATGTGTCTGCTCTCTGTGGAATTAAAACTCCTTGAAGGCAGAGATTCTGTCTGAAACAATGATGCAGGGTAGGCGGTCACTGCTTGACGACTGCTTGGCAGGACACCAGGGCCTCAGTAAATAGCCAAAGTCATCACCATTTCCTAGAATAAATTGTCAGGCCTAGCAGATGCTCACTGCCTGATTGTTAAAATAAAATATATAAAGTTAGCAAGAGAAAAAAAGCTATTTCATTTTGACAATGATCATCGGCCTCGTTTATGCATGAATAGCACAGGGTGGGGAAAACAACATTTAACAGGTTTAATGTAGTCCAGTGTCTCATTCCTGTGCTACGTCTGTATTAGTTAAGATATTTGTTCAGCTATGGGAGACAGAAACAGATAATAAATGCTTAAAAGAACAAGTTTATTTCTGTCTCGTGTAAGATCCAGAGCTGTGACAGCTGTCCTCCATGGTGCGATTCGGGACCCAGGTCTCTCTGGTCTCTTTATTCTGCCATCCCTGGGGCATGGCTGTCTTCTCTGTGGTCCTAGAGGAGTTACCAGGGTGCTAGCTGGTGGGAGGGGAAAGGAAAGGGGCAGGCAGAGCCTGGCTGTTTAAGGCTGAGACTCACAAGCTGCACACTTTTGCTCACATTCCATTGGTCAGATGTAGTCACTGGGTCAAATGTAACGACAAGGAGGCTGGTAGGTGTAGCATTTATCTGCAGTGAACATGTGCTCGCTAAAACTTCCTTTACTACAAAAGAAGGGGAATGTTTTGTGAGGGACAATGAGCAGTCTTTGCCATAGTCTGATGTGGACAAAAAATGTTTTCGTAGTGATGGAATATAATTTTTTAAAAATATCCAAGGACAACTCAAAATTGAATAAAATATCTAAGTTCTCTTCTATGCAAATATGGAAAGAATCTTCCCTTTAAACTTAAAGAAAAGGAGGAAATAGAAATTAATTCTAAGCCCTGGCTGGTGTAGCTCAGTGGATTGAGCGCAGGCCTACGAACTAAAGGATTGAGGTTCAATTCCCAGTCAGGGCACATGCCTGGGTTGCAGGACAGTTCTCAGCGACAGTTCTTAGCAGGGGACACACGAAAAGCAATCATACATTGATATTTCTCTCCATCTCTCCTTCCCCTCTAAAGATAAATAAATAAAATCTTTAAAAAAAAAAGAAATTAATTCTAAATATTGTATCTAAAAATTTAACTGTAGCCACCTAGTTTCCAGGGATAAAAGTATTTGAGAAAGGACTTCTAGAATAATATAAATAAAATAAATAATATGTACAAATATTTTTAATATTTGTACATCTTATTTATTTATCTGATTTTTAAAATATTTACTTTAAGTATCTGTCACATTCCACTTTGGACAGACTACCTTTCCTCTGAAATCATGTAACTTGAACTATTTTTTTTTCTAACTTCTAAGTGATAAGGTTAGAGAGGGGTCCTTTCCTAAATCAAATATTAGAATAATATTAGCTTCTTCTACCATTAGCCTCTCTGCCCAGAGAAAAATAGAAAAGCTGAATTGCCTTAAGTTACTGTCAAAAGATTTTCCCAAAAAGTCTGTAAGTATAAAGCTACATGAAGAACATTTAAACCTGTATAGACACGTTGTAAAACTTGAGAAACAAGTGGTGTTAATGACTGTCTTCATCAGCTAGGGCCACTGTAACAAAATACCATAGATTGGATCCTGAAACAACAGAAGTTTGTTTCTCACAGTGCTGCAAGCAGAAAGTCCAAGGTGAGGTGGCCAACCTGACTCGTGCTCTGGTGGGAGCTCTCTCTCCGGCTTGCAGGTGGCCTCCTTCTCCAATGCAGCCTTCGCTTTCTCTCTGGCGTCTCCTCTGATGACACTCATCCTGCTGGATCAGGGCCCCACCCTTATACTTTCATTTATTCTTAATCACTTCCTTATTCCCAAAAGAGCCACACTGGGGATTAGGACTTCAGCATAAAATGGGGGCTGGGCTGAGGGGTGGGGAGGGCACAATTTAGTCCACAGCAATGACAAAATGCCCCTTTTCCCTGCTAATGCATACCTTTGCCGATGACACCCAGGTGAGTCAAGAGGCAAAAATGCTGTAAGTTCAGTAGTTGATAGTTGTGTCTTAGGCTTAGTTGTAACTATTAAAACACCATCCAAGTTATCTTAGACACACATGAAATGCATCACAAATGCAATATCTTTAAAACTGTGAGCTTTCTAAAGTCTCTGCTTTAGGAAGAAACTAGTCCAACAGCCAAGCAGTTTTCTGACCCAGGTGATGGCCGGGCTCTGAGCCAAGCTGGTGTGTCAGGGTGCCCAGGTGCTTTTGTTCTCTAAGTGATTTTTTTGGTTTAAAAAGCAAAAAACCTGCTTACTATTTCCAGCCCCAATTTCACCTTCTTTCTTTTCTCAGAAAGTACAAGATTCCTAGATGTTTATCTGTTTCTCTTTGATGATTTCCTCTTAGTTACGAAAACTAAGCGCAACAAAAAGGTAAAATGCTGCTATTTCTAAATGCTAAATAAGTTTAGAAATATTTCCCAATAAATTGTATTAAAATATAAAATATTTTAATATATCAGTTGGGATTCACTCTCTAAAAAAAGGAAACATTATGAAATATAGTTCTGAACTGAAAAATAGCAGTAACAAAAGCAAGTTACATTTCTTAAGGATATCAAAGGAATGTGTACATTTTTAGAATAACTTTGTATACTTTCGAGGTAAGTCCCAGAAGCTGCAGGACTTTATTCCTGACCTGCCAAAGCCAATGAAACCCAAATGCTTTTGTCTGTTTTGGCCTTTTCATCACCCACATTGTCCACAATGAAAACTGCCAGAATGGGGCCTCTCTTGTAAACGTCTGCTGCCACATGCTGAGGTGACATCCATCACTCATTCTGAGTTCAAAGCTCACATCACGCCTGGAAATTAGTGACTTGGGGACTGTGGGTGGGAGGGGGCCGTGACTCTCAGCACCTACCTGTACATAAGAGCTGCAGAAGCCAAGTAATTGCATAGCCAGCATCACAGACCAAACAAGTCAACTGGGGGTTAAAGCCACAAAATCTCTTCCAAGAACAGGGATTTTTCCACTGCTTATGTATTTATGGCTACTATTATTGTTGTTACTAATTAAGCCATGAGTATCGTGGTCCACTACCAGCCTTCTGTCTAATTTCCCATGTCACAGTCTGTCCCCTGAATGGTATGAGTGATGTTACGAAGGGAACCTCCTCTAAGGCACTTAGACATCTGCTCCCAGAGGGGGCGGAGGAGCTGCCATGTGGTCCGCCATCTGAGATATCTGTTGTTTTATTTACTCATGTCCTCACCAGACAGATGACTAGTCTTACACAGATGCAAGACCATGAGACTAGATATCTCAGATTTTAACAACATAAGCTTCTAGGTGTCAGATGGGTTAGTTGAGCTAAATAATTTGAGGTTCTATAAATAAACAGACACCAATTGATCAATCTGTGAATAACTGAATGGTCATTGAGGAGAGATTGGATGTTGGAGAATATTAAGAATTGCAGTTTTGAAACTTAGATGGCTTTTTCTCTTAAATTACCTGGACAAGGAATGTCTGACAAGCTCTGGAAAACCTTTATCCTCATCAAAAACCTGACACTAAGCACAGCCTACCTTCATATCAAATAAGGGCTCAAATCTGAGTGCACAAATTAATGGCGGCCCATATCGATAGTATTTATAAGGCAATATTCTGGTTTCATGCCTGACCACCTGATTCCAAAATGAGGAATGTTATCTGCTTTAAATTCCTTGTTGAATTCCCCTGTCTAATAAGTCTGGAGATTTTATTGACTTCTTAGGCACCAAAATAACCACCCAGAAAAAATACCAGGTTTCACTTATTTATTTTTTTTTAAAAGAATGGAACTATTATGTTTTAAATTCCTCTTTGCAATTTAATGAACAATACATGTCATGCAAATCACAATCTTTGACATCCTTTTTAAAAATTCAATATCTTATATATTAAAAGCAATTTTGATTATTTACAAATTATAGAGTATGGAATCTACTTAGAGTATAGGGTTAGACTGCATGGACAGAGCTGGTCAGAATGAGGCCCCCTTTCTTATTCGTCTCACTCAGGACTATAGCGAGATACCAGAAATGAAGAGTTTCCCATTGACATGATGTGATTAAAATGCTTCCCAATTATAGATGTCATACTTTACTCAGGTAATTAGAATTAGGTTTCAGAAACACTATGCTTTAAATCACTATGTACTTTGGGGAAATGCTTTTCAAGAGATAGTGAGCTGGATTTCAAGCAATTGTTTCTAAAAATCAGTTTAGAGATGGGCACCAATGTTTACTTCCTGTTTATGGCATTATTTTTCTCTTTGATTTCAGAAAGCTGGAGGCTCAGACACAGGTGTAATGTGCCCTTCACTTACTCCTGAGCTGCAAACAGTAATAAAAGAGGGTGGTTCGTGTACAGTACTCGATCAGCCCATTCCACTCGATAGATTGGTAGTCAAAAGTATCGATCCTCTCCACGTGTCAGGTTTGTGTCAGTTTTGATCATTCCGTTTATCTGTTTGGCACTGTAGAGTTTTATGCTGGCCATTTTTGGTGACAGCACGAAAACCCAATTTAAGTCCTCATAAAAGCGAATACCGACTTCCTGTGCAGCTGTATAGCACGCACTCTGCAAACCAGCTACAGACGTGTTGGGCTTGCTCTCCAGTGCTTGCATGGCCCACTCTGCCACTTGCTGGCTGTGTGAGCAAAGGCAAGGAAATGACGTTTCTATGCCACAGATTCCTCTTGATAAAATAGAGGTAATAATATCTATGCTAGTGGGTCGTCATGAGAAATAAATGAAATAATGCATGTAAAGCACTCAATAAATGATAGCTATTGTTAGTAGTATAATACTATTAGCATTCTTGCTATTGATAAATCACTAATATACCACGACCCTCTATGAAAGCCTAAGATATTCTGTTACATAGCTACATAAAAAGAAACATGCCAGAAATAATGTTTGCTTGTATGTCATGCATCATAAATAGATGTACATCATTTTAATTCATTTTCAAGCATTTCCTAAGTGTCTACAGAGAACCAGGCACTCTGTGAGTGCCCTGGAGTTACAGAGATGAATAAGAAACAGCCCTTTCCCTTGGGGATCTCTCAGAACAATGAAAGATCAGTAACTCCTGTAATGAAAGCCCTGGTACTCAAGGGACTTAAAGGATACTTTAGTCTCTTCAGTGCTGGGTAGTGTTTGGGAGGAAGCAGGTGTCATTCTGCCCTGGGTATAGGCTCCTATTCGACCCCCTGAAGCCAGGCAGGAGGGGATTGCCTTTCTGTTCCAAGGGAGGAGCAGGAAAAGAGGGAGCACTACCCATTCCCCTCAATCCCCACCCCTGCGGCCAAGCCAGAAGCATCAATGACTAGCACAGGAGGACCTACTCATACAGAACAGCATCACATAGTGAATAAATCAGTGGCGGAGTACACACATTAATGATGATAACAGCAAACATTTATATCATTGTGGTATACAACTAAGGTTTTTTCTTTTTTAAAAAATAAAAACAATACCTAGACTAGACTTCCACCATTTTATTACTTTTTGATTTTGTCACTACCATTTCTTGCTTCTTTTTTAAAAAATAGTTTCCTCATTCCTCTGATCTATTGCTTTGACTGCTGCAACACAGTGCTTGAGACAGAACAGCTGTAGAGTGAGAAAGTGCAAAGGGTGAAAAGAGAAGAGATTGAGCTTTGGAGTGACCGAGACATGATTTTGAACCCTGGCTATATGATTTACTGTGTGACCTTGGAAAAATTAATCTACATCTGTATGAGGGAATCAGCTGACTTATCTTACATGGTTGCTGTAGGTTTAAATGCCACGAAAAAGAGGGGGGTGTGAGAAGCACCAAAAAGAGAAAGAGAAACAGGACAGCACTCAGTACTTAATAAATACTTAATGAATGGTGTCAATTATTACAGTCATTATTATTCATTATTATATTAGAGTGTCAGGGGGGAAGAGGTCTATTCCTGACCATGTGTTATCTCCTTTTTTTCTTTTGCAAGCCTAACCATACCAGGTCCTCTTGCTTATAGAGTCCCTCGTACCCATATTTGCAAACCAAGTAAGTGAGGGATGCCTTCAGTAACTGAGAACTACAATCACAATTTTGAGGAGCATGGATTCAAAAAGCTAGCCAAGGAAAACGACCTGACCATTAAAGCCTCACTTACTACAGGGAATTTATAAGGAGAAAAATCAGGGAGGGAGTAAAACCATCACAGCCACATCCTTTTCTCCAGACAGTCATTTCATCAGTTCAGGTCCTCTCACCTCAGAGAAGCTGGACAATTTCATGACCTTGACAGACTTTGCTGCAGTAGGATTTAGGAAGTATTAGGTTTAGATTATTATGAGTATAATGTGTGATACTGGAATAGTTCTTGCAGTTAAAAAAATAAAAGTCTAGCAATTTCTTCGATTCTGAAGCGAGACCCAACCTGCCTCAATGAGTCTGAGTTACACTCACAAACTCCAACGATTAGAGATAATGATGGTGGATAAGCATCAGCCTAAAAAGCCAGCCAGGAAAAAAGTGCTCTTCTAGTCCCTTTCTCGCTTACTTGACTTGACAAGGACACACCCTGCTTCCACGTTTGGGTTTGTTTCTAAACATTAATCAACTACAGAAAGGAGCTATAGGCTGCAGAATTTTATTCTCTGTGTTTTATTAATAATTCAAGAAAGCAGCTTTTATTTTCAGAGCTCCTGCTAATACATGTATTTATAAAGGAGTGTGATCTCCCACTCTGTCCTGTCATTACCAAAGAGACCAGCTAGGAAATGACAGGACAGACAGTCCTTTTGCAAACACAGAAACCATGCCAATGTTCGTCTCTTTTTGTGTTGTTTTACATTTCACATACTTTGGTGGATGTTGGATTTTATTTGAGCCCATTTTTATTTTTTTTGTCTTTTCTTACCCTGTTGTGAAGCATTCAGGTGGTTTCATACTTTTGCCACACCTTCATTTACTTATAACTCTCGTTTTGACGTGGCTTTCTTTTAAACACAAAAATAAATAAAACATTTTTAAAGGAGTGGTAGGGGTCTAAAAAGAAACAATAATCCTGTTGTTTTCCATATTTATATTATCTATATTTTACACACACACAATCCTCCAACACACTAAGCTTCTTCCTTGAGGAGCCCATTTACCACACCACAAACCATAACTGCATGGAAAAATTAATCTAAATCTGTACATGGGAATCAGCTGACTTATCTTAAATGGTTGCCCTTGAAGTTGTTAGCGAAGGGAGAAATGGTTTTCCTATTTAAGTGGCCTCTGTTTGGACACAGTAGTGAAGTCTTGGTTTTGGATTCAGACTTTATTTTGTCATCTACATAAACCTCCCACCTTCATTAAAAAATGAACGAAAACTCTAGGTTCTTGGAAAAGAACTGAGACACTGTTTGGATTTCATAATAAGTGATTTGGCTTTTTGTCTTTGTAATCTTTTTCTAGTCTTTGGGCTGAGAAATGCCTTCCTTGTTCAACATGAAAACCGTTATCGACAGTGTATAGCAGCATTCTTATTACAAGCCCAAACGGAAAACATCAAGGTATGTATTTCAATTTTGTAGGTTTTGATTCTTTAAACTTGATGTAAGGAAAAATCTCACCCCAAAGGTGAATGGAAAGTTGTATGTGTTTCCCTCACCTGCTTTGGCAAGGGCAGGGGTTGGGAGGTGGGGAGGAATATGAACATGTAGTCTGTCTTGTGCTCACAAACCTCAAGCTGACAATTTCCTCACACTCGCAGAGCTGACACAGCCTCCCTTATTTTCTTCTGTGGCAGAAGCTCCAGAGTGACTTCTGAGTTGTACAGTTTCTGTATGAAATGGGGGAAGGACTGCTTTGGATTGCACGATTGGCTTTAAGATGCTCCAATCAATTTCCAAAGTCCCAGTGAGCAAATAATGTGATGTCAGCTTCAGTGAGGGGCTGCTGCAGCCATGAGCCACGTCCGGTTGGCTCTCCAACCTTTGAAATTATGCCCCTGTTTTTAGAACAATGGAGTTAAAAATCAGCTGCCTGACTCTGGTTTCTCTATCTTAGAAGTTTCCATTTTTGTCTTTCCTCTAGTAGGCTTTCACCACAGCAACAGGGTGGCCAGGCAATAAATGCAATATTACATTCTTCTTAGGGACTGGGTCATCTCCCTTAGTCTGTTTTTCAAATTATACCATTGGTAAAGAACTTCTATTTCCACACAAAACAGAAATTCAATGTTCAAACTAGTTATAGTGTAATTAATCATCACTGATTATTATGGTACTTTAATGACTCCTGTTTGTCCCATTTGCATATTCACTTAATCCATTTGCAGAGACAGTGATGATATATTAGATGTAAGAAAGAAAATGAGAGCCATATGCAAATATTTTATTAGTTCTCAGTTTTAAAGAACAAGCCAATAAAGGAAAATATTAATCCAATTGTAAAAAATTGTCAAGTTAACATTCTTCTCTCCCCCCCCCATATGTGTGTGTGGATATGTGTATTTTCTTTACAGAAAACATGGATGGCACAAATAACAGCAGCAATCGCTTGCTTCACCAAGAGTCGGGAAACCAAGAAAATACCTTTATTCCCATCGCGGGCAGAATCCTCTGAAATTTAGGGACCAAAAACCACCTTTTTAGAAATGAGGGATTAGGGTATCCTTTCAAACTTTTTTAACGCTTAGTGATGAGCTGGAAAGAAATGTGCCTTTTAACGGAATTCCAGAATTTGAGAATTTGAGCTAAGAAAGTTCTCAGTACAGAGGAGTAATGGCTGCAACAAATTTGAACTGAGGAATTTCTTGTCAAGTATAGACTGATATTCAGACTACCTTAAAATGTTTCAGTCAGGCTAGCAAGAGGTGTGAGTGAGGCATGGTGCTATTAATATTGGTAAAGGGCAAGTTATCAGATGAATGGAGGAGCAGGAGGAAAGCATCATTTGTGTACAATAGGAATTCTAGCATCTTTGCGTGTATCTGTAATGAAGCTGACTCTGCTACCTACAGGGCTTGTAAATGCCTCTCTGCTTTACAGTCCTACCTCACACACAGTGACACTTCTTTTGATGCAGAGTGTGATTGCTCTCTAAATATATTAAGCAATAAATAAGGTCTACATCTTAATAGTTTTTAAATTCCTATTCTCTAACAGTTTACTTGCCTCAGGTATACTTCATAATACTCTAACTTGGAAATAGAAAGTCCCAAAGACTAAATTCTATTGTCTATTCTAAATTCTATTGTCTATTCTAAATTCTATTTCATCCTTCATCACGGATGAAAATAAAACTACCAAGACATGATCTGCTTGGGGAGGAGAGGTGGCCAAACTCTCAAAGGAGAATGACCCAGACCCCTTCCTCACTGGGCTTTTATTGGGTTCAAATACACAGGAATACAGGTATGTCAGGTGGCAAGGATCAAACAATGGATAACATTTCAAAGAAATCTGAGGGCTTAATCTGAGTCAGTGTCTGTCAGGAAAGGGGGTTGCAGAAACTTTGGGAGACATACCCATTTCTTCCTCGGACCCTTATCATTTAAATGAGAGCACTCTTAGCAAAGCAGGTTTCACAGGACTTTATGAATTCTTTCTTATGCCCGATCACCAGGGGAATCACTGGGGCTGGCACAGGGCTGTACCGCCCTCTGTCACAGTTTCAGGCTTAAGTGGATTAGAGCCAGGAAGCAAGAGATAAGGAAGGCATCTCCCAGACAGAAATGGGGACTCCGACAATGTCAGAATAGCTGGGGGGCAAGGGTCCATCACCCCCTCTTTGCTGCAGCCTCCCTCCCTGAGTCCTTCCATGAGGGCCTTCCACGTGGTCATGGAAGGCGACCCCTTCCTTGAGGGGTCTTATCCATCATTGGCTAACTGACCAAGCATTGGGGCCAGATATGGATGAAGCAGAAGCAGCGCTCCTGCCAGGGAGATAAGCTTTGTCTCCTTAGTGGCTCAGGTCCTCTTGACAGAATAGACCCAGATGAAATGGGTCCCTGAAATGGGTCAGCCTAGCTATGGGGTGCAGTTACAGCTCCTGAATCCAGACTGAATGATCCATAACATTCTATTATTTTAAAAAAGGAAAAGGAAGTATCTACCTGTTCCAGTTTCAGAAGTTAACACTTTTACATGGCAAATTTTCTTAGGAATAGTAAGATATCTTTTTCTAAACCTCATTTTTTGAAGAATAATGGAGTTTGTCATAGAAAATATTCTGGTTTTGAACAGGATGGGGTTGTTGTGTGTGTGTTTTACCATAGTACAGCCACTTAATTTAACTTGGCAGGACTCAAAATTTCATTAGAATTTTTATTAAGAAAGGCAGCTTGAATCATTATATTATTGTGGTAGAACATGCTATTAACTGTATTTAAGGAACTAAGTCTTATGGTCAGATTATGTCAAATGGAAACCCACGAATTTCATTTTTAACCACATGTCATTGATTTCCAAAATGAAAGTTATAAATTTATTAACTTGGGCTGCCAGATAAATGATCAACTTAACTGATCTCTTTAAGCTAGAGAACGGGATAATGGGATGGTGCTTAGGGAAGTCATGTGGGACAGTTAACTGTCAGAGGAAAAGCCCACCTTCACCGCCCTGCCAATGCAGTGCAGACGAGTGGAGCACAAAGACCCCTGAGCAGAGGCCAGGCGTTGATGTCACAGAGGGCTATGGGCTCTGAGTAAGGATGTGACATGTTTGCAGAAGTGAAAATAAAAGGAAAATCTGGAGAGCAATAACTACTGTTAAAGCCTATTTTAATAGTTAAATAAATGTCTAATAAATGTTTAATAAATGTTTAAATAGTTAAATAAATGTTAAATAAATGAGTGTAACTACTGATAAATAAATGAGGAAAAAAAGACAAAGGGGAGAACAGACTTCAAGTGAATTCCTAGAGATGGGACATGGGTGAGACTGAAAGGAATTTATGTTCAGAAGACAATGCAGACTAACACAAGAGAAGATGTAGGGAAAAAACATGGCCAAAAATCATACACACACACATACACACACACATATTTAGAAAAAGAAATTAACAATAATCTTGCATGGATTTTTAGATATAAGCCAATTTAGGAGGACGACAATGGACTAGGACTAGGCAATCTCTCAAGATTCCTTTAGTCACATGAGTCCAGTGACTATATATTTATATGCATAAAGGACTAGTTTCTCCCTAAAATGTCATTAGAGGAAAACTGACTAAATTAATATCAAGAATGTAAAATAGCTTATATGCAAAGAAATATTAGCACTCCTATGTTCATTGCAGCACTAGTCACAGTCAGATGTAGAAAAAACCTTAATATCCACTGACAGATGAATGGATAAAGAAAATGTGGGATGTATGTATAGGATAGAATACTGTTCAGCCTGGAAAAAGAAGAAATCCTGCAATATACAACAATGTAGATGAACCTTGAGAACATTATAGGCTAAGTGAAATAAGCAAGTCACAGAAAGACAAGTACTGTATGATTCCACTTATATGAGATATCTATAATAGTCAAAGTCATAGAATCAAAGCATGAAATGGTGGTTGTCAGTGAAATAGAGAGAGGAGGAAATGAGTAGTTACTAATCAATGCCAATGCTTGAAGCTTCAGGTAAGCAAGATGAAGAAGCTGTAGCCAGCTTCTGTACACTTAAAAAAAAGATGTCATGAGCTAGATCTCATGTTATGTTCTTATGACAGTACAATAAAATTTAAAAGAATATGCTATGTACTTAAACTGGAATTCTGTAAGGCTTACAAGAGAACATGTCTAATATGTAATATATTAAGTGCTAAAGGATACACACAGTAAACTCTTCAGAGGGAAGCATATCAGAGTAAAATGAAAAAATACACTGGAACTTTGGTTCCTGGGGGTGGGGGAAGGGGATAAAAAAAAACAGTAAAGAACAGTGGTACATAAAGCCTTCGCAAGAATATTTTTAAATGGTCACCTGGTTATTAAACTTAGATATATAATGAAAGAAGATATTAATTTAATTTTGTTTAAGATTTCCTTTTAGTTTTGTCAATTTTCCACAATAATGAATGGAATGAAAAGGGAATGTCTCAAGCAAAATGGCATTAATAATTTCTCTTGAAATTATAAACTTAATTACTATTCTAAGTTGAACATTAAAGCATATCCACTCCTCATATCCAAGCACAAAGTTCTAACATTCTATAAATAAATTAATGCAAAATGGTTAATATCTTGCTCTCTCTTTTTTAAATAGACAAAATGATTTGTAGTCATAGAATACATCTAGTATAAAGAAATGTTTTTAATATCATCTTTAACATATTAAAAAAACAAAAGCAACAATTCAATAAGGATCCTTCCATTGATCTTTATACAGATTTAAATGCTGTCATCAGTTACATTTATAATGAATAACCTTCCAATCACTGAGTTTAGAAATTACAGTATTTACTGAGCTAAACTCTCTCACAAAATAAGGCACAACAACATGATCACAAGTAGTAAACACAATACAAATAATGAATCCAAAAACTAAACAAGGAAATCCTCATGCGAAAGTATCTACATAAGATATGATATGTGATCCAGTTCAAAGAAGTACAGAATGTCATGGATACAACTGCATCGTGTCACAGTGAATCCATGACTCCTACACTGGAAGAACTTAGCTCTATTTTACACAGTTTTACATAAATTTAGTAAGTTTATGCACAATATTCACATCTGTAACAATAACAAATTGATCACTGAAATTCAGGCAAAGGGTAATTAAGACACGCTAATGTGTGGCACATTGTAATCACAGAATAGCATTCATCACGCTCATGTCTAGGAATACTAAATTGACGGCACATTTAAATCTTATAGATCAAGTCATCCATGGTTTTATAGCCAAAGTGCATTAAAAAAAATTGCTATAGTCAAATACATCATGAATATCAAAATATATGATCATAATTTGCTCTCCACTTAAAAGCTGAATATTTTTATGCAAATGCAAGGTTTAAAAAAAGTGGATTTGAAGTTCTCAAAACTATAAAATAATCATAAAGCCTTTTTAAAGAGAAATGGGAAACTAACAAATTTGGCAGTTACTATTTAACACTACTGTGAGGAAACTATGAAACTAGCCTATTCCACATTAAGAGGTAGTTGAACAAAAGGTTATTTGTACACTGCTTTGAGGTTTTTTGTGTTTGTTTCCCTTGTTTTTCTTCAAAATGAACAAATCCCATACCAGCAACTTTGTCTTCTTTCTATTAAAAAAATTCCATAGGTACAGTTTACTATCCACTAACCCAGCTAGACTTGACTTCAGCTCACATTTCCATGCTGGGGTTTGGAATTCACTAACACGCGATGCTAGTATGTTTTGCATCAGAGCCAAGAGCTGAGATTCCACACATACTCTAACTCACTAATGAACAGAACCAGCAGACATCTGAACTGCAGAGCTGATAAAGACTGAGAAGATAACTTTTCCGTCTACAGCCATTCCACCCTGAACGTACCTGATACTGTCTAATCTCAGAAGCTAAGCAGGATCCGGTCTGGTTAGTACTTGGATGGGAGAAGATGACTTTTTCAATTAAAAGAAAGAGAAAACCCTTTCATTGTTGTTTCCAAACACCTACAATTGGTGAGAGTTAACAACAAAAATATTAGGTTTCATTTCTATTATTATTAGTACAACAGCCTACAGTAAATTACTCAGGACCTATGAAATGACATTAGCTAGATGAAAACTAGAGAATCACTCAGGTACAGTTCTATTTGTTGTCCTTACAATTTGGGGGGGTGAATATTGTGGATAGAGAAATACGGGAAAAGGCCTTTAGTGTACACAATTAGGGGATGAAGTTAACAAATATTCTAGCCCAGCATAATTCTCATGAAATTTTATTATCTTAAAGAATAAATAGCGGTGCTGTGACTATTTTTTCTAACACATTTATTAAATCCCTTATTTGTGAAAGTACAGAATTAAGATTATTTGAAAGGAGAAGTATTTGAAAATAAATAATTTTAGCTCAATTTATATTATCCAAGTATTATTTTTAATGAAGAGCCATCAGATTTCTTCATTATATGTGCTAAATGTTACATGTTTATCCAAGTCCAGGGCTTCAGTCAGGGTTCTTAATAGATACTAACAATAGGGTTTACTTAAATGGGGTTTTTAAATAATTAAACGAGTATGTGGCAATCTCTTTAAGTTTATATATGTGTGTGTGTGTGTGTGTGTGTGTGTGTGTGTGTGTGTAGTAAGTATAGCATAAACATTTCATTTCAGCATGATATTTGAAAGCAAGTGTATATTATACACTATTTATTGTAAATGGAATATTAACTCCCTTCCTTTCCTGATATTACTACCAAATATTGCACTGAAAAAATGTATAACTTTACATTTCTTCTCTAGAGAGTAATAAACCAACATTAATGACTTCTCTCTTCAGATGTTTTCCAATTTTCCAAATTATAAGGCTATGATAATTTAAAGTTCAATTCAATTGTTCAGCATACAAATAAGCTAATTTTAAATTATCCTTAATTAGCCATTCTGTTTCATTTCTGATTGCAACTTTGGGATTCCTAAATACATTTGTTTCTAGTGAAACTATTCTCAAGCTATTACTTCAAGGTAATTTCAAAGCATTATTTTTGCAAAGTAAAAAATTTCCCAGTTAATATGGAACCCAAATTCAGAACCATTTTAAATTTAACTTCACAATTTAAAAAAATTCTTCCCTATTAAGAAGGAAATATAAAGTAGGATATTTAATGTCCCCTTATCATTTTGCATTTTGTTTTCACAAATATAACAAGACTCTAGCAACATCAGTTACTGACTTTAAGATGCAAAAATTATATAACAATTACAGTGAAGCTAAGCTATACTTGAGAAGATTAAACCAAATAAAGGTAAAAAGTAGATCCACTGAAAAAGCAAACTCATCCCTGAAGATGCTGGAGAGACAAAATGAGGGGATAATATAAAGGCTAATCTCAGAAAATTTTCCACTTACAAGAAATTGAGAATAGGACCATTAGACAATTTCTATTATTCATCTTTCAAATGGGGTGAGGGTGGGAAGCTTTGTAGAGTTCTTAATGGAGAATAATTTGGAGTTTAAAAATGAGAATGAAAAAGAAGTATTAACCCTAATCATTACAATACAACCCCAGGATAATCATAAAGTAAGCAAATCAATTTTACACAGGTTTTCATAAAATCTACCCGAGACTCTAAAATAAGTATTATTAAAGCAAAAACAATTTTGAATTCATGGTTAATACATATTTCAACACAAAATGTGTTTAGAACACTTAAGTAGTAAACTTATAACAGTATAACTAAGGCATGGACCTATACATATGAAAAGAGTCAGGAAGTTTCATAGTTCTGTGCGCGACTTCACACAGAGAACACGTGATGTATTTAATGTGCTATTGTGCAACATACATAATGTGACATCATCCGTGTACATTTCTGTTCACTAAATTTGGGAGAAAGAAGTTATTGAAGTATATTTATGTCATTTGTGAACAACAAAATTATATTGCTAAAAAAATACATTGCTATTTTCTGTCCAAAATTTATTTACATTTCATTGGCTAATTCTAAACTTAGTGTGAAAGCTGTTCCAGGGGTTAAACAGAAAAAAGTAATGAACAATGAGCCCAAGTTTCACAAAAATAGAAGAGTTTTACTTGATATTGATAGCATTCCAAAATATATGAATTCTAATTTGGTTTAGTATTGCAACCACTGTCCAAATCAAATAGTAGTCCAAGACCTCTATTAAGTACATTTATTAAAAATCTAACGTTAGTGTAATATTACTCTGAAGTTTGCGATAACCCATTACCCTTGCAAGTCATTGAAACATGCATCACAGACACGAACAGGCTTCTTGGAAGAAGGAGTTAAGGCATTTTTGGCTGAACACTCAGCACAGAAGATATTTCCACAGTGTCTGCAGTGATGCTGTAAGATGACAAAAATGAAATGACTTTAAGCACAGAAACTATACCAAATGCATTATAAAATTAACAATACTGCAAACTGCACTATGAAGGTATTAACTTCCAAGTGATGAATATATTATTTAATAATGCAATATTTTAATATGTCAATGTAATTTCTTAGTTAAATGGAATGCTTCCTAATTATCAGATAGTATGCTAAACATTTTAGATGAATTTTATCATGGAATTCTCAAAAGAAACAGGAAGCTTTTTGAAGTGTTAATAAACCACCTCTACCAGGTGAAAAACTATTACTACAATATTTGCCAAGTATTTCAGGCATTCCTTTAATAGGAATAAAAAACTTGAAACATCACATAATGGTATTGCTTAGAAAATATTTTTTATCTCTGCTTTTTCTTCCTTTAAAAGAACTCGACAATGACTAAAACATTAGTGTTTAATACTGGTGCGCTGATTCAGAAAATGATTATTCCAGAGAGCAACTCGGTAAGAAGGCAGTGACTGAATTCAAAACTAAAATTGAAACACACATGCTAACCAGAAACTAACTTTAATTATTCTATGTAGTTGTACATTAACCAGAAAAATTGAAATTTGTTTTAACCTGTCAAAACATCAAGTGTCATTGAGGAATAAAACCCAGAACCATAGCAATGTGAACAAAATCATTTACCCGTCTCACTGTCACTGAGAAGCCTTTCCCACAGGCCATACAGTTTTGTACTTCATTGTCTTCAGCCCACTTTCTATTCAATGCTTGCGTATGTTTGATCTATTAAAAACAAAGTTTTGATAAACTGTGATATCAACTTTTTAAAGGATGATGGATATTTTCTAATTTAGCGCCTTAGTCTAATAGAATTTTGACTGTATGTACCATGAGATAAAATTTTAATAATCAGAAATACTCTGGTCAACTTCCATTATCAAAGGCTGCTACATTCTTAAGTCTGAATGACAGACAGGTAGGTAGGTAAAGTAAATCAGATTTTATTCTCTAACCTTTGGTGACTTCTTACCCACTCTAACTCTAACGATCAATCCTTCCTTAGGACTCTGAGCACATACTCAGTCCACCTCTTCAACACTCAGCAGCTCATCCATTCCTTGGGGCTCTTAAGTTTTCCCATTACTGACAATTCACGAATGACATGGCTCTCTCACTATCGCTATGGTCTCTCAGACAAGTTCTTTCTCTCTTAAATTTAATTACTCATAGCACCTATAATACTGCTGCATGGACAGTAGCCACTCAAAAGTATTTACTAAATACATGAGATTTCTTTAAAAGGGTTGGAATACACTTTTCACTAAGAGGTAAACGCTAGACTAAAAAACTGCATCCCATCGCCACACGACTCACTTGAAGGGACTGATTCTCCCTGCCCAGCTCCTGCACCGCTGCGGTTGTATTATCCAGCTTTCTTTGCACTTCCAGTACTTTGGTTTGAAGCTTTTCTATTTCACCTTCTCCTTTAAGACATCTAGAATAGATTGCAAAAAGGTCATTAATTTTTAGAAAGTCATTAAAGTCCCTTCTAAAACACAGATAATTAATTACTTTAGTAACTTTAAACAGGATACATTTATTTCAACAATCCAATTGTTTTAAGAATGAGTTTTTATTAAATGCTACTTAAATTCCTGTAGAAGCTATGTACTTTTCTTAAGACTCTTCTTCTATTTTGAAAAAATGTGGACTGTGACAATCTTTTTATCACTCAGAATTAAAATAAACTAATTTTACTAGACATCAATCACCGTTCCAGCAGTGCTCTCCTTTCATCTTGGTTATTCTGAACCGTTGCCTCCAGCACAGCGATTTCGCCCCGCAGGTCGTCCGTCTGCTTCTCCAGCTCACTGACTCTCCGCTGACTGGACTGCCACTCCTTCTTCACGGTGCCCAGATTTTCATTTAACGCTGTAATCTGCATGGTAAGCTTAGCTTCATTTTCTTCATTCTTCTTCATTTCTACTTCTTTTTCTTTTATTTCAGAATGCTGAGAAAAGGGAAAACAATGAGAATAAAAACTATTACAGGAATAGTGCAAAATAAATTTTAGTTCTTCAATTTAAAATAGTGGCAAGATAATACTTCTTTGGGAAAGCAGCAGGAAAATACATTTCATCGTACACTAGTAAAATTGATTCCGCAAACATCTGTTTAATTTGAATTGGCTCAAAGGCCATAATGCTGAAATGACGGTAAGCAAATCTCTTGAAGATCAAGCTAAAGGAGAGCAATTTGAGAGCAAGAGCACATGGTGAGGGGTGGCAAAGTGCCCTAGAAACAAAGCCAGCATTTTCTTATGTCTCAAATTCCACATAAATCCTTTTGTCTCTACCAACCTGTTAAAAACCAATACAAACCCTTCAAATAACTGTGACTTTGGAATTGCAATTCTTCAACTAAAACATCCAGTGGTCAAGTTACCTGAGGATATTTGGACTTAATTCAACAAAGGAAAGCCAGATGCTTCCCATTTGACATCCACAACTTAGGGAATGAAAAAGTAGACTTTGGCATCATAATCTTAAATGTAGGTTTACATTCCCCTTTATCAACATTCACTTTGACCAAGCAAATGAGTTGAACATGATTAGCATTAATCCCATTTACCTCAATCTACACAGTTGTGGGTTTTTCTGGCACTAAAAATTTTTTTTGGTTTTTTTTTTTTTTTTTTTGGAATTATGTTTTATTGGATTTTCATCTATATAAACCAATATAAACTAAAATATATATTTCTAGTAGTACCTCAGTTATTTAAACAAATCGGATCTCTTAAACAAAAATTAAAATGTTAGGTGAACATTCTAGGTAGAAAAATCTTCTCTTAAGGGCTGATTTACAAAATCAATCACAAAACACACTTCCACTATTAACTTACTGACCAATTTAGCTTCCTTCTCAATAAATTGTTTCTTCAGCTCATCTTCTTCCTTTTTCACCTGCTCTTTTAGCATTTGCTGATTCCTCTTCTCCTGCTCAAGGGTTGTCTTCAGGGAATCTACTTTCCCTTGAAGCTCTAATTTCTGCTGAATCAGAAGCTGTTTGGCTTCCTTGAGATTTGTTAACTCCTATTTAAAGAGGCCAAAAATAAACCATCCTTTATAGTAAATATTTCAAAATACAGCTGAAATATACAGAACATGAGTTTTATTCTCTTTTCTAATTCTTAAAGTTCAGTATTTCATTTAATTGTTTAAAAGGATTCAAGATGGCATGGATATATATGCATACGGGAAACAGACTGAGAGACTGCAGAGGGGAGAGTGAGAGGACTGGAAGAGTTTAGCCAAAGAACATATGTGCACATATGCATAGCCCATGGACACAGACAACAATGGGAAGGAGGGGAGGTAGGGGCTGGATGGAGGGGGCAAATGGTGGACATCTGAAATAGTGTCCACAATTTTTAAGAAAAATAAATAAATATAAATAAAACAATGTAAAATTATGTAGTTCCTGTTCAACAGTCATTTAAATTCAAGTGGTACTTTGCATACAGGTTTTGACAGAAAATTTTCTACCCTCTATTTCCACTTATTCACTTAGCAAGTGTTTAATAGTCGCCACCTAAGCATCACACACTGTGTTAGATTCTGAGGATTTACACAAAGATGAACTGTATACATTAACTGCTTTAAGGAAGTCAGTCTGGAAGAATCTAATGACATAATATAGAAATAATTAATTATAAAGCAAAATTGCAATTATACTGATAGACATTACAGGCAGTAGAGAGCACTGGAGAGAATCTAACCTTTCTCTAAGAAAATGAATAACATTTTTCAGAGCAAATTATAAACAATTAATTTCTTTAAATAGCACCTTAGCTTTGCTTATGACAGGAAAAAATATTCAAGAGATTATTAAAGGAATTTAGAAAGAAAACAGTTGAAGAAACAGAATTCCTTAGAAATCTTAATTCTGCCCTGACTGGTGTGGCTCAGTGGATTGAGTGCCGGCCTGTGAACCAGAGGGTTGCTGGTTCAATTCTCAGTCAGGGCACAAGCCTGGATTGCGGGTCAGGTCTCCTGTTGGGGGCGCTCGAGAGGCAACCACCCATTTATGTTTCTTTCCCGCTCTTTCCCTCTCTAAAAATACATAAAATCTTTAAAAAATGTTTTAATTCTGAACTCTTACATAGTTTGAAGTTTACTATCTACAAGCAGAATTTTCTAGATCAATAGTTCTCTTGATTATCATCTCAACAAAATCTAAATTTTTAAGGTTACTTTGTTTTATTTAGTAACCTGAAAGCGAATATAACATACTTTTAATATGTATATAGACATTATACAACACAAGAGTACTCTTGAGAGCAAATGAATTTTTCAAAAACAACAAATATATACATTTAAATTTAAGCAACAATAATACAATGTTGAAGGAAGTAATATACCTTTATGCTTTCTTGCTTATGGAACTTGAGTTCTTCACTCAGTTTAGAAATTTCTTTTTCTTGTTTATACTTAATTTCTTCCATCTCTGTCAATTTAGATTTTTCATTTACTAGTTCTTTTTCTTTCAGTGACTGTAGAAAAAAAGATGTATTAAAAATAATTTTAAAATAAATACTTAACTGATAACGTTATCAGAATGACTGCCACCACTTATGACACTTTCTCTTCTCCTTTCTACCTATGTTAACATGAGTGAATTACTTACCTTCTCTTGCCTCCATGTCCTTATTTATACAATATGAACAATAAGATTATAAGAATTAAATAGTTAGAGTTAATAGTGTAAAGTGAATAGTGACTAAGTAGGTAAGAATACTATAAAATTTAGCCAAAACTACTATTCTTACTCTTATTAATACTATTGTTATTATTACCACTATTATTATCTTTACATAAAACACCTAAGTTAGTAGTATCATATATTATCTAATTTAATCTCTGTACTAAGTAGCTCTTTTTAATCCTCATTTTATAGGTAAATGAACAACACTTTAGAGAAGCTGAATAACCCATTAGAGGTAAAACTAAAACAAGTTTTAACTAAATTATAGCCCTTGCAATTAAAGGCCTATAGACTATAGGTCTGTCAGAATTTTCTAAACTTAAAGCACAAATCAAGAATTCATGATTTTACCAGCCTCATCCACACAAAAATATCACTCAGTTTTTTTAATTAAAGAGAATTTCAGGAATTGTACAATTTACAAATACCAAGCATTTCAGGAATTGCACACTTTAGAATAATATCCTATCGGATGATGGAAATAGAAGATTTCAATTATGAAACCAAAAAAAGTGTTCCCTAGAAGCTGAATTTCTCTTTCATATAGAACTTTAACTGGTTTTTAAATGTACTGGTCATATAATACAACATTTTAAATTTTATAACAGCATCATTTATTAAAAATATACCCATACTTCCTCTTAGAAAAAGCTAGTTCTTAATTTTAGGAATTTTAACAAGTTTAAGAATTATTTCTAGACCTTTTATTATCTCATTCCCACATCTAGAGAACAGCATATTATATGAGATATAGTTGAGGGATATATGTTTTTGAATAACCAAGGAGCTAGCGTATTAAAAATAGATTAGTTTGTAAAACTAAAAATAGTATTAAAAATGAATGGAAATGAAAGGAGGATATTAAGAAGTACTTCCTAAAATTAAAATTCCAATTATTAAAACTGTTTTATCATAAGTTAAAAGTCCATCTGAATGAGCCGTTGAAAATAAAGGTGATGCATGCACTGAAAGAAAGTAGGAGGTTTGACTGGACGATCTCCAAGGCCATTTCAACTCTAAGACTCTGGATTTAGTCAGAAAATGAAATACCTTTTCTTTCTGTGTATCTTGTAGTGCTGCGCACTGCTCCTTTAATTGCTGTTCTTTCTTTGCTACATCCTGCTCCAAAGTTGCCTTGGCAGTCTTTAGTTCTTGAATCAATTTATTTTGGTTTCCAATCTGATTTCTGTTTGAAATCAAGTCCTCCTGTGCTAGAGAAAGCTTCTCTTCTATGGACTTATAAAAAAAAATTTCCCCAAATTATTACATGCCATTGTCTTTGCAAATTTCAATGGAAACATAATAGTTAACACAAGCATAGATGAAAGCAATAAACTATAAAAAGATAGTATGTTATGTCCTTCAGCAAAATCATATAAAAGGAAAAATACTATATAATTAACTCCTTGCCTATGGAAAACATTTAGAGCGTAAAATACTTAATAAAGCTGAAGTAATTCCAAAATCTCTAGAAATAATCTATAAGTATTTTCTGGATAAGTGATATGAAAGAATATCAAGTAAGTAGGAACCATATCAAACACAGTCAGAGAAGATACATGTGATTAGAGAGAAGATGTAGAGAGACATGAAAAAACTACAGAGAGATACAGTTAAACTCTGTGTTATGTGTACATATAGGGTAGGGCAAAAGTAGGTGTACAGTTATTCATATTAAAAATAATAAAATAATAAATAATATGAATAAACTGTTTTGTAGGATCTGTGACGTCCCCTACATGCTAAAACCTTTAATAAATAAAAAGTATCGAAACAAAACTGTATTTTACATCTGTCAACCTGATCAAGTGAACTGAAAGAGGAAAGTCCACTGGACATCCAAGACTGTATTTCTGACAAGGCCACCACCTGCTCCTCTTAACTTCCCACCTGTGTAGTAGATGTAGTGTTGTCAGTTAACGTAGTTCATAGTTATTGACTGTTCTAAGGCCCATATAGTTTGAGAAGCTGATGATGGGGGAAAGGGCAAGCTTTTTGACATATTAGGTTCCATTTGGGGGCAGATATGGTAAAAGTTGGGTAATAGAAATGGTAGGAACGCTGGCACTCTGAGCTGCTACTGATAAGAATCAGTAGACAAGGGAACTAACTCAAAGATACTCTTCCATGATCTAGAAGACGTTCACCTTTCTTATTCTAGAGATGTAGTTTCCTTAAAAAGAAAGCAAAAGATAAAATTCAGGTAGGATCCCTGCTGGTTAGATTTGGCTAAAGCAAGCTTTCAATTAAAAAAAAAAAAATTAAATAAATAAATAAATAAATAAATAAAGACCTTTATATTTAAGGGACTTCGTAAGCTTCCTAAAAGAGAAATTTTATTCCTTACAAATAGTTTAGTTCAGAAGTCTTGCTGATGTAAATTAAATTTCTATTTTCAATGGCTTCCAGTAGAACACAAAAAACCAACCCTAAACTTCTTTATTCAGGAAAGACTTAAAGTCATCTAGTCCTGTATTAATCAAGAAGCTAACCAACAATTAAGTTTACTACTGGAGAGGGTCTGAGGGTATAAGGTGGTCCTTGACTAAAGGAGATGACTATGTAGCCTGAAAAACAGAACCACAATGTAAAACAGAAGCAGAACAAGGCAGTAGAGCATTTGCTATGTGCTAAATGCACAGAAAAATGACAAGTGTGAGAGCTTTCTGGAGAATGCTTTTATAGAAGGCTCGGTGTAAAGAAGTGAGAGTGATTTCAGATAAAAAGAATAAAATTTGACAATGCCTAGTCCCTATAGTCTGTAGCAGGGTGTCAAACTCATTTTCACTAGGGGCTACATCAGCCTCACAGTTGCCTTCAAAGGGCTGAATGTAATTTTAGGACTGTATAAATGTAACTACTCCTTAACTAGGGGCAATGAGCTAGGCGCTGCCACCGGGTAGAAACAAGGTGCTGGGCAGATAAAACAAGGTGGAGGGCCGGATTCAGCCTGCGGGCCTTGCGTTTGCCACCTGTGGCCTACAGCAATTGTAACTAGGTAATGGAGGCTAAGGAATACCAAGGCTTGCCAGAACCAGAAAGTAACAGTACCCCTGATCTCTGACCACAAGAATTCCAAAATGCTCATGGTTTTAAAAAGCCTGTAAAAGTTTAAACTAACAAAAACCCAGTGAATAAATCTTTGAAGTCAAGTTCAAAATCTGGACTACTCTTTTTCTGAAGATGTCAACACATATTGCTCTACCTTGCCTCTAGATATTTATCTGTATCATTCAGAGGTATATTGACACATATTTTAAGTGTTCCATTGGTTTCCTATTGCAGAACATGTTATTTTCATCTGCTCAGCTTCTCTTCCCTTAGGAAACTCCTCTCTTTCATTCAATGGTTTAGTTGGGTCTATCTTCAAGCCATCCCACTCCCACTGGAAGAGGCAAATCCCTGTGTATATCAACTACCAACC
The DNA here is from genome assembly GCA_039655065.1 of Glossophaga mutica. Taxonomy (NCBI): domain Eukaryota; kingdom Metazoa; phylum Chordata; class Mammalia; order Chiroptera; family Phyllostomidae; genus Glossophaga; species Glossophaga mutica. Next base: position 87,401,610 of record CM077304.1, read on the forward strand.
TTGTTTCCGAATAAATACTCCAATCACATTGTAGTACTGTAGCTAAACAAGAATTTCTGAAGTGCTCTGTGACAGCTTTTGTGGGTTCTTTTTGTTCATTCAACAATTTTCTCCTTTCTCTTTCAAAATAAAACTTTAGTTTTTAGTTAATATTGTCTTGATAACTGATAAAATAACATAAGGAAGAATACTAGGTTAAGAAGATTTATATTAATTCTAAACTTAACCTAGGATTTTCACTTCACTCAGGGTGTGAAATTTACAGTTAAAGTCCACTTCTACCCTTCCACAACAACAAAGAATAGCACATAGCACAGCCAATTTGAAATACCCAGTCAACAAACTTGAGCATTGCACAAGGAATCCAGCAGGTGGGGCTACAGGCAAGCTAAGGACAAACCATCTACCTTCCATTCTACTGGTGTCTTGGTGTACACCCTCAGCCCACAGATGGCAGCCTTGTCTTAGGTAGTTGTCATGTTAGAAGGTTCTGAACCCTTTCTCTCTTATACACAAGATCATATAACATCACTTTAGCAAAAGAAAGTCAATGACTGATAACTATCTCTTATTCTGGCCTATAATATCATTTGAACTTCCCTAGGAATTTGATGCTTTTTTAAAAAGTTAAGTTCCTAGGTAGTTCAGATACTTCTGATTTTGGAAGCATTAGTATAGAATTCATCATATTCCTATTTATTAAAAAATTCTAGTGACATTATGATAAAAGAATATTTAAAAGGCTATGAATCAGAAGAACTGGTGTCTAATCATGGTTCTGTTACTGTGCAGCACCAGGCCTGTCACAGACCAAGCTGGGCTGCAGTCCGCTCAAGGAGGCTTTGGAAGGGAGGGCCTCTCATGGTCTCTTAATAGTTGCAACACTCCACAGCAGACTTAGCCCTCTGCCTTTCACTTTTTGCCCATATTTACATTTGAATGATTCTTTCATGTATAAAAATATTAGTGCATGATGTAGCTTTCAAGCATAATAAAAATAGTCATTGGCTTAATGGAAGAATATTGATTTAAGAGATCTAAGTCCTGTTACTATGTTATATTCTTGGGTAAAATACTTTCATCTGAAAAAAAGAGGGTGGTTTCTGTAGGACTTCTATGATCAGTCAAGTTTCATCTTTTCTATCAACTAAATACCCTTCAAATTCAACCATATTTTCAAGCCTTACCATTACTAGCCCAAGCTGCCATCATCTGCAAGTGAACTACTGCAAAGTCTCCTCTCCAGTCTCTACAATCCACCGCTCATCCCATAGCCAGTCATTGGCCTAAATGAGAATCTGAACAAACCTTTTCAGTGGTTCCATACTGCCTTTAAAATAAAGTCTAAACTCTTCTACAAACATTTCCGACTTTCAATAATGTTGTAAAGAAAAAATAATAATAATTTAAAGCTACTTGGCATAGAAATAAGATACTTTCTATATTTCAGGTGGTATTGTTTTTCTTATAAAAACTATTACTAATTCTGAATAGATAGATAGATAGATGGATAGATAGATATAAAGTCTACCTGTTGGCACTGCAAAAATTCTTTTACCTAACTTCCTATTTCTGTGTCAAATCATTACTCATCACTGATTCCTTGCAGCCTGTATGTATTCAGCCCTTCTGTTTTATCTTGTCTCTCTCATAAATATCTTCTGTTTCATCCTGTTTAACCTTAAGTCTAATTATAATCAACTTACACCTGGATTACTGCAATGTGTGGAGGAACAAAAGGAGAGAGCCTCTTAACTAATCTCCCTAACACGAGCGCATCCCCAGTCCAGTCCCAGCTGTCTGTGCACCACTTCCAGGTTAAGTTGCCCAAAATACTATTTTCTTCATTTCACTCCTCTGTTTACACTCCTCCTTTCGTCCCCAAATATCATCCTTGGTAGGCATCTAAAATACTTCACAATATGATCCCAACCTTTTAAACCTTCACTTCCAAACACAAACCAGCAGTCTAGCAAGACAAGCATGTTAACTATCTCCTGGCTTTGCTCATTCCCTCTACAACAGCTTTTCTCAAATGAGACCTTGAGTGAAATGATCTTTCTCAAGACATTCTGTGTATTCAAATTCCATGTACTCTTAAGGACCTGGTCCAATCCTACCTCCTTCATAGAGCCTTCCCTATGCCAGTAGCCTATGAATAAAATATAGACTTAGTATATTTATACATGATATTTATATATATAAAACATATATAAATATTCTATGATTTTCAAATTTTTCAATAATGCACTTCAAATTAAATAAACAAAAATTTAAACATAAAAACCAAAAACTATATTTCATCAAAGAGACAAAGAGAAAGACTAAGACTGGCTTAATCTTCTATGAGAGAATATAAATGTTGCATTTCCCTTAGAAAACTGATTCCTTAATGCTACATAACTTATTAACCCTTTTTCCATATCCTACATTTTAATAAACAGGATACTTTATCTAATAATATAGCATTCCATGTGTTTTAGATAATTAAGGGTAAATTTACTTTGAGCTATAATTTCCTAATTTTAATTTGGAGTCTTGCAAAGGTAAAAAATGTATAAAACTGAAGTCAATATTGCCTGATAAGTAATGATAAAACTGCTTTCAACTTCCGGCCAAGGAGGAGGCATAGGTAGATATGCTTTGCTTCCTTGAACAACCAAAAGAAGAACAACCACCAATTTAAAAACAAAAAACAACCAAAACTACCAAAAAATCGAACTGTATAGAAGTCCGACAATCAAGGAGTTAAAGAAGAAACATTCATCCAGACCGGTAGGAGGGGTGGAGACGGGTAACCAAGGCAGAGAGGACACGAGGCAAGACAGTAGAGCAGGTGGATAAGGCAGAGGCTGGTGGACCAGATGGCCTCACATTTGTGTGTGGATAAGCTGGGAGAACTGGGGAGTGAGACACTGTGCAACCCAGGGCTCCAGCACAGGAAATAAAGCTCCAAAACCTCTAGCTGTAAAACCCTGTGGGGATTGCAGTGGTGGGAGAGACTCCCAGTATCACAGGAGAGTCCATTGGAGGGACTCATAGGGTCTTAGAACATTCACAAACCCACCCACCCAGGAATGAGCACCAGAAGGGCCCAATTCACTTGTGGGTAGTGGGGATGTAACTGAAAGCAGGGCAAGAGCTGAGCAAGTGGCATGGTTTCCTCTCTGACCCATTCCCCATATACAGCACCACAACCACATGGATTGCCCCACCCTGGCAAATACTTAAGGCTCCACTTCTTAACACTGTAACAGGTGCACTGAGACGAAGAAATATGGCCCAAATGAAAGAGCAGATCAAAACTCCAGAAAAAGAAGTAAGCAACAAGGAGGTAGCCAACCTATCAGATACAGAGTTCAAAACACTGGTAATCGGGATGCTCACAGAAATTATTGTGTAGGGATGCAAAATAAAGAAAGAAATAAAGGCTACACAAAGTGAAATAAAATATACAGGGAACCAGCAGTGATGGGAAGAAAACCAGGACTCAATCAAAAATTTAGAACAGAAGGAAGAAATAAACATTCAAAGAGAACAGAATGAAGAAACAAGAATTTTAAAAAATGAAGAGAGGCTTAGAAACCTCTGGGACACCTTTAAACATTCAAAAATCTGAATAATAGGGGTGCCAGAAGGAGGAGAAGAAGAGCAAGAAATTGAACACTTATTTGAAAAAATAATGAAGGAAAACTTCTCCAGTCTGGTGAAAGAAACAGACATACAAGTCCAGGAAGCTCAAAGAGTTCCAAAGAAGTTGTACCCAAGGAGTGACACACTAAGACACATCATAATTAAACTACCCAAGTTGAAAAATAAGGAGAGACTTAAAAGTAGCAAGAGAAAAGGAAAGAGTGACCTTTTCTTTTCAAAGGAGTTCCCATAAAAATATCAGCTGATTTCTCAAAGGAGACCTTACAGGCAAAAAGGGGCTGGAAAGAAGTATTCAAAGTAATGAAAGCCAAGGACCTACTTCAAGATGACTCTTTCCAGCAAAACTATCATTTAGAATGGAAGGGTAGATCAAATGCTTCCCACATAAGGTCAAGTTAAAGGAGTTCATCATCACCAAGCCCTTATTATATGAAATGTTAAAGGGACTTAACTAAGAAGAATTTCAAAACGATGAACAGTAAAATGATAACAAACTCTCAACTATCAATAACCAAACCTAAAAATAAAAACTAGGCAAACAACTAAACAGGAACAGAATCACAAAAATGGAGATCGCATGGAGGGTTATCGGCAGGGAGTGGGAGGGTAGAGAATGGGGGAAAAGTTACAGGAAATAAGAAGCATAATTGGCAGGTAGAAAATAGATGGGGTGGTTAAGAACTTATGTCCATGTATGAACCATGGACATAAACTAAAGGGAGGAATGCTGGAGTGGGAAGGTACAGGGTGGAGGGAGATAAAGGGGAAGAAAAAAAGATGAGATGGCTGTAACGGCATAATCAATAAAATATGCTTAAAAATTGCTTTTATTTTCACAAGTAGTTTACATTTAAAACTCCTCAGAATTCCTAACTGTAGTATATATATTTTAAACTTTATTTTTTACCTAAAGAAAGCAAAGTTCATAGATAAGCTAATATGGCAATAAACATATTTACAAATTTTTACTATTACACGTGTTATTTTAAATATTTATACCAACACCTTATTATAAAACAATTTCACTTTTAAAATGCATGTTACATCAAAATTAAAAGTTTCATAGGAAACAACTGTGACTTCTGGTTAAGATGGAGGCATAGGGAAACATGGCTCACCTCCTTACATAACCACATAAAAATTACAACTAAAATATAGAATAACCATCCCTCAGAATAATCAGAAATCAAGTTGAATGGAAGTCTAACAACTACAGAATTAAAGAAACACATCCACCTAGACTGGTAGGTGTGGTGGATAAAAAATTTGGGAGGGGTACATCAGGAGTGAGGAGTTCCAGCACCCACACCAGGTCCCCTAACCTAGGGTTCCAGTGCCAGGATAGTAAGTCCCCATAATTTCTGGCTGCAAAAACTCTTCTGGAGTCCCAGGCAGTTCTTCTTAAAGAACCCACACACTGACTTGCTCAGACTCAATCCCTCTGAGCTCCAGCACCAGGGCAGAAGCTTGAAAGGCACCAGTGGTATACGGGGAGGAAACAAAGTGTCTGGCATTAAGGTGAAAGCTGGGGGACAGCTTTCTCTGAGATAGAAAGGTGGGCAGAGGCCACTGTCCATCTTCTGAACCTTCCTGCCACAGAGCCACAGAGCAGGCAGGCTGGGGCCATATCTGAGATTCAATCAACCTGGTTAACACTGTTTGCCCCACTCTGGAGATCCCCTGAGGCTCTGTTCTACCATACTTCCAGGCTCATCCAAGTTGTTAACAGTGGCTTTTTCATACGAATGGCTGATCTTGGCTCATGCTTCACAACTTCCTCAATCCTCTCAAGCAAGCAACAGCTGGCCTCAGTAAACCCCCAATCCCAGTACCTCTTGCTAAGTGACCCCAGGCCAAGCACTAGCTGCAGCCAACCTAGATTCACAGTGCACCTCTTGTTCAGTGGCCCCAGGCCCAGTACTAGCAGAAGCCAACCTAGGTTCACAGCTTGGCTTTGCCTGGCCTCAAGCCCAGTACAAGTAACGGCCATCTCAGATTGCTTTATAACTGATGCAGGGTGGCCCCAGGCAAAATGCAGATGGGGGCTGACCTTGGTCTGCACAACCCAGAAACCCCAGAGCCTATGTACTTATTGGACAGCTGCAGACCACATTGGAGCATCAGCTGTGCAGGACAGGGAGCTGGTGCTCCATGAAGGGTGGAGTTGGTGGTCAGTGGTCAAAGCCAGTCCTTGCAGCTGATTGGCCTGGGTAAATTCCTCCCATTGACCTGCCAATGGCACTTGAGGCTCAACTACAAGAGGAGGGTGTACTCAGCCCACAGGAAGGGTGTACTTCAAGTACTCAGCTTGGGTGACAGGGGACACTATGCCACAGGACACCTATTACATTAAGCCACACTACCAAGACAGGGAGTCACAGCAGCTCTACCTAATACAGAGGGGAAAAAAAAAAAACAGGGAGGCTGACAAAACCAGGAGACAAAGAAACATGGCCCAAATGAAAGAACCAATCAAAACTCCAGAAAAAGAGCTAAATAAAATACAGATGGGATAAGCAATCTATTAGATGCAGAGTTCAAAGCACTGGTTAAAAGGATGCTCAAGGAACTTAGTGAGGACCTGAATAGCGTAAAAAAGATCCAGTAAGAACAATTTACAAGGAAATAACAGTAGGGTGAATGAAGCTGAGAATCAAATCAATGATTTGGAACATAATGAAGCAAAAAACAACTAATCAAAACAATAATAAGAAGAAAGAATAAAAAAAGAGGATAGTGTAAGAAGCCTCTGAGACAACTTCTAGCATTCCAACACTTACATCATAGGGTTTCCAGAAAGAGAAGAGAAAGCAAGAAATTGGAAGTGTATTTGGAAAAATAATGAAAACTTTCGTAATTTGGTGAAGGAGATAGACATGCATGTCCAGGAAGCACAGAGAGTCCCAAACAAGATGGATGCAAAGAGGCCCACTTCAAGACACATCATAATTAAAATGCCAAAGGTTAAAGATAAAGAGAGGATCTTAAAAGCAGCAAGAGAAAAGCAATTAGTTACCTACAGGGGAGTTTCCATAAAAAATCTGTAGATTAGGAGGGGTGAGTGGCAAGAAATATTCAAAGTCATGAAAAGCAGGGACCTACAGCCAAGATTGCTCTACCCAGCAAAGCTACCTTTAACAATCGAAGGGCAGATAAAAAACTTCCCAAACAAGAAAAAACTAAATGAGTTCATCACTTCCAAACTGTTATTACATGAAATGTTAAATGTTAAAGAAAATGGTTGTCAGTGGGATGGAAGTGTGAGGGAACGGGTGAGGGGTTAAGAAGTACTGATTGGCAGTTACTGAACAGCCGTGGGAATGTACAGTGTGGGAAATGCAGATAACTTATACGCATACTCCATGAACATGGACAATGGTGGGGGGATTACCTGAGGTGGTGGGGTATGTTGGGCAAAGGGAGGCAAAGGGAGGAAAAATTGGGACAACTATAGTAGCATAATCAATAAAATATAATTTAAAAAACAAAACAAGCATGATACTCCACAAATATTAACATTTCCTTGCCAACCTGTGTTGAAATCAATCATTTAATGAAGGTCTATAAACAACTTACAATTTTTAATAAAAAAATATAGTTTACTATACCTTAAGATCTTGCCTTGTGGCAAGAAGTTCAGATTCCTTTCCATAAAAATCAGACTGAAGCTGTTTTAGATTTTCCTGACTTTTTTCATACGTGTTTTGTAACACAGACATTTTCTCCTTCTCTGCTGCAAGTTCCTGCACTGCTTGGGTTGACTGCTGCTGTAGTTTTTTCTCAAGCTCTGTCTGAAACATACAATAGTTATTTAAAACAGTATGTAAACCAAAACCAGTTACAAATATAAAATGAAATCCACATAACTAAGAAGATTCTTGAGAACAAAGCGAACTGCATCCAAGCCCTATATTTTTTCTACTTTAATAAAGAGTAACATATGTACCATATAGTTACAAAGTTAAAGAATTACAAACTCCAGCATGTTCAAATTTCAAAACCAACAAAATGAAAGAGCAATTAAATAAGGGAAAAAAGCATTTTAATGGGAAGCCCTAAGTGTCAAAGTCTCAGGAGACATGCGGGTAACAACCACATTCCGAGGGAAGATGTTGTGAGAGAGGCTGTGGGAAATGACAACAACTGAAAGTTAAACTGAAAAAATTTGTACATGAAAGAAATTAAAAAGCTATTACTATGTTAAAATTATTTTTTTCTCCTTGAAATTAAAAAAAAAGCTAAGGAAATTTCTATAGGTCATCTTTTTTTACATCAAGGCAGAAAAAGAAAATCTTTCAAAGGTTCAACACCTCTAAACTCTAAACTTGTCTTTAGACCTTAAGAAGCTTCAGGAGCTACGCACAAGTTATGCATTATTAAAATACATGCATGCATAGTATGCAAATAAACACTCGGTTTTTAAATATACTACTTCAATGAAACTGCAACCATCTTGTTACATCTTTGTTCACATCTTATCCAACCTCCCAGCAGTACTTGAATTACGTGAGGATGTCTCCTCCCAGAAACATTTTCAGCCTGGTTTCCAGGCACCTTATGTTTTAGGTTCTCCTACTTCACTGCTTGCTCCTTCTTAAAATCTTTTTTTTTTTTTTTTTAAAGATTTATTTATTTATTTATCTTTAGAGGGGAAGGATAGGAGAGAGGGAGAGGGAGAGAAATATCAATGTACGGTTGCCTCTCGTGTGTTCCCTGCTGGGAACTGGCCTGCAACCCAGGCATGTGCCCTGACTGGGAATCGAACCGCGATCCTCTGGTTCGCAGGCCCGTGCTCAATCCACTGAGCTACACCAGCCAGGGCCTTCTTAAAATCTTTTACTAGACCCTTTTCTTCTGTTTGAATTCTCAAAATTACAGAGTCCCAAGTTTCTGCCCCTGGCCTTCTTCTATTCTATATACAGTCTCTCTCTAGAAGATCTCAACTAGACTCAAGGCTTTAATATTTATTTACAACTGACTCCTGAATTTATTGAGTTGGCCAAAAAATTCACTTATTTTCTTTTGTAAAATGGTTCTAGTAGCGCTTAGTTGTCTTTAACTTTATTAGAAACAATTTTGTTAGTTTATATCATGCCAGCTGTCCTATCAGCATGCATTTAAAAAATACTTATCAAAATTGGTGGGGATCCAAGATGACAGAGGAGTAAGTGGAAGCTACACTAACCTCCTCCCAGGACCAAGATGAAATTACAGTTAAACTGTAGAGAAATCATCCTGAATAACCAACTGAACACTAGCTGGACAGAAACCTTATACCCAAGGACACAAGAAATAAACGACTTCATTACAATGAGGCTGGTAGGGAGTGCAGAGGAGGTGCAAGAGGGGGCTGACTGGTCTCCCATGGGTGGCAGCTGAAGTTCCGGAAGGATATTTCAGTGACTTGGAGGTCCCCCTGAGAAGTGTGAGGTCTAAACTCCAAGCTGGGCTCCCCAGTGTACAGCACCAGAGCCAGAAAGGAACCCAGATAATATCCAGCTGTGAAAAACAGCAGGGTTTCTGTCTGCCAGGGAGAAACAGCTAAAGACAGACCCTCTTACAGGGCCAATGCACAAAATTTCATTTATAGCAACTTACCTTGGGCTCTGGCACAGGGAGGACAAACTGTACTAGAGGTGCTTGAGGAAAGTCTAGGGTTGGTGGCTCTGGGGAGGGAACCGAAGTAAAAGCCGCCAGGGTCCCTGTGCTGAATCATTACCCATACCGGAGAGGCCATCTCTCTCAGGCAGAGCACTCCTCTCTAAGGGGGATCAGCCTGAGGGGAAGCAATAGCCTTGCCCACAGGAATTACTTTGCCTCAAGCTGTGGAGCTTTAAGCTGGGCTGCTGGTTACAGATTAAGGCTATATCATTGATTAGTTTAATGATTAAGGCAGAAATACAAAGAAGCAGCCAAAATGAGAAGATGAAGAAACAGATACCAAATGAAAAAACAAGAGAATTCTCCAGAAGGAGAACTAGACGAAATGGAGACAAACAATTTATCAGATAGAGAGTTTAGAGTAATGATTATAAGGATACTCAACAGCATGAAAAAAGACACATAAATTATAAAAAAGGACCAGTCAGAAATAAATAACACATTATCTGAAATAGATAATACACTGGAAGGAATAAACAGTAGGTTAGATGAAGCAGAAGATCAAATCAGTGATTTGGAAGATAAAGTACAAAAAAACACCCAGGCATAGCAGCAAAAAGAAAAAGAAGTTAAGAAAAATGAGAGCTTAAGAAACATTTTGGACAACATTAAGTGTAACAATAGCTGCATCACGGGAATACCAGAAGGAAAAGAAAGTGAGCAAGGGAGAGAGAACCTATTTGAACAAATGACTGAAAACTTCCCTAACCTGCTGAAGAAAAAGACACATAAGTCCAGGAAGCTCAGAGAGTCCCAAACAAGATGGACTCAAAAAGACCCACATGAACATACAACATAATTAAAATGACAAGGCTTAAAGACAAGAAGAGGATCCTAAAAGCCAAAAGAGAAAAGCAGGTAGTTACCTACAAGGAGCACCAATTAGACTATCATCTGATTTCTCAATAGAAACATTTCTATTTATAGAAGCATGAAATAGAAATAGAAGCATGAAATATTCAAGACGATGAAAAGCAAGGACCTAAAACCAAGGCTACTTTACCCAGCAAGGCTATCGTTAAAAATTGAAAGAGAAATAAGGAACTTCTCAGATAAGAACAAGCTAAAGGAGTTTGTTAACACCAAACCAGTACTGCAACAAATGTTACAGGAGAAGGAGGAGGAGGAAGAGGAAATGAGAAGGAGGAGATGGAGGAGGAAGGGAAAGAGGAGGAGGAAAAGAAAGAGGAGAAAGACAGAAAAAAAAACAGAGGAAAATAGTCTAACAATAAAAAGACACTAAGTACGTATCTATCTAAATATGTAAATGGTTTAAATGCTCCAACCAAAAGAAATTGGGTACCTGAATGGATAAGATAACAAGACCCATATATATGCTTCCTCCAACAGACCATTTCATTTTGAAAGATACACAGAGACTAAAAGTAAAGGGATGGAAAAAATATTTCATGCAAATGGAAAGGAACAAAAAAGCCAGGGTAGCAGTACTTGTATCCAATAAAATAGACTTTAAAAACAAGGCTATAGTAAGAGACAAAGGATGCTGCATAATGATAAAGGGAACAATCCAACAAGATGAAACAGCCCTAGTAAATAATTGCACACCCAACATAAGAGCACCTAAATACTCGAAGCAAATCTTTATAGACATAAAGGGAGAAATTAACAGAAATACAGTCATAGACAGGGATTTTAACACCCCACTGACTTCGATGGATAGATCTTCCAGACAGAAAATCAACAAGGAGATAGCAGCCTTAAATGACACACTAGACCAAATGGATTTAATTAATACCTTCAGAGCATTTCACTCCAAAGCAGCAAAATATACATACTTTTCAAGTGCACAAGAAATGTATTCTAGGGTATACCTCATGTTAGGACATAAAACAAAATTCAATAAATTTAAGAAGACTGAAATCATTAAAGCATCTTCTCTGACCACAATGCTATGAAACTAGAAATCAATCACAAGAACAACACTGAAAAACAAGCAAAGACATGGAAGCTAAATAACATGTTATTAAACAATAAATGGGTCTACAATGAGATCCAGAGAGAAATCTAAAGATACCTTAAGACAAATGAAAATTCAGACACAGCAATCCAAAATCTGTGGGACATTAGAAAAGCAGTCCTAAGAGGGAAATTCATAGCGATACATGCCTGTCTCAAAAAAAAAAACAAAAACAAGAAAAACCTCAAACAATCTAACTTCAAATTTAAAGGAAATTGAAAAAGAACAACAAACAAAGCCCAAAGTGAGTAGAAAAAAATAATATTATCGAAGAAGGCATAAATAAAAGAGAGTCTCAAAAAAATGATACAAAAGATCAATGAATCCAAGAGCTAGTTCTTTGAAAAGATAAACGAGATTGACAAACCTTTAACCAAATTCATAAAGAAAAAAGAGAAAGGACCCAAATAAATAAAATCAGATATGAAAGAAGAGAAGTAACAACTGACACCAAAGAAATACAAGGGATTGTAAGAAAATATTATGAACAATATGCCAACAAACTGGACAATCTGGACAAAATGGATAAATTTCTGGAAGCATACAACCTTCCAAAACTAAATCAGGAAGAATCAGAGAATCTGAATAGACAAATTATACCTAGTGAAATGAAACCAGTAATCAAAAACTCCCAACAAACAGAAGTCCTGGACCGGATGGCTTCACAGGTGAATTTTACCAAACATTCCAAGAAGAACTAACACCTCTGCTTCTCAAACTATTTCATAAAATTCAAGAGGAGGGAAGGCTCCCAAATTCATTTTATGAGGCCAGCATTATCCTAATTCCAAAACCAGATAAAGACACAACAAAGAAAGGCAATTATAGGCCAAATTGGAAAGGAAGAAGTAAAACTGTCTTTATTTGCAGATGACATGATATTGTGCATAGAGAACCCTAAAGATTCCACCAAGAAACTACCAGAACTGATAAATGAATTCAGCAAAATAGCAAGATACAAAATTAATATCTAGAAATTAATTGCATTATTGTATGCCAATAACAAACTAACAGAAAAGGAAATTATGAAAACAATCCTATTTACAATTTCTACAAAAAAGAATAAAATATCTAGGAATAAACTTAACCAAGGATGCAAAAGACCTGTACTCAGAAAATTATAAGACACCGAACAAAGAAAAAGAAGATAAAAATAGGTGAAAGCACATACTGTGTTCATGGATAGGAAGAATTAACATCATTGAAATGTCCGTACTACCCAAAGCAATCTGTAGATTACAATGCAATTCCAGTCAAGATTCCAATGATATATTTCACAGAACTAGAACAAATATTTCAAAAATTTACATGAAACACAAAAGGTCCCACATAGCAATGGCAATCCTGAGAAAAAAAGAACAATGTTGGAGAAATCATGCTACCTAATATCAAACTGTACTACAAGGCCATAGTAATCAAAACAGCATGGTACTGGCATAAAAACAGACACACAGATAAATGGAACAGAATAGAGAGCCCAGAAATAAACCCACGTAGTTATAGTCAACTAATATTTGACAGATGAAGCAAGCACATACAATGTGCTAAAGATATTTTATTTAATAAACGGTGTTGGGAAAATTGGATAGATATGTGCAAGAAAATGAATCTAGACCACCTTCTTATACCACACACAAGGATATATTCAAAAAGAATCAAAAACTTAAATGTTAGACCCAAAATCATAAAAATCATAGAAGAGAACATAGAGAGCAGAATCTTGGACATTTCCCATAGAAACTTTTATTTGGATATATCTCCCTAGGCAAGGGAAACAAAAGAAAAAATTGAAAATGGGACTACATCAAACTAAAAAGTTTTTGTATAGCAAAGGAAATCATCAACAAAATAAAAAGACAACCCACTGAATGGGAGAACATTCATTAATACATCTGCTAAGGGGTTAATATTCAGAAATTTTATAAAGAACTTACAAAACTCAACACTAAAAAAAAATTTTTTTTAAATGGGCAAAAGACCTGAACAAAGAGGACATACAGAAGGCCAACAGACATATGAAAAGATGCTCAACATCTTTCAGAGAAATGCAAATTAAAACCTCAATGAGATATCATCTTACACCTGTCACAGTGGCTATCATCAATAAATCAACAAACAACAAGTGTCAGTGCCAGCAAGGATGTGGAGAAAGGGGAGGAGCCCTTTTGCACTGCTGGTGGAAATGTAGACTGGTGCAACCACTGTGGAGAGCAGTATGGAGATGCTTCAAGGAATTAAAAATGGATCTGCCTTTTGACTCAGCGATTCCACTTCTGTGACTATATCCAAAGGAACTCAAAACACTAATTTGAAAGAACATAATTACCCCTATGTCACTGGAGCATTATTTACAGTCACCAAGATAAGGAAGGAGCCCAAGTGTCCATCAATAGATGGATAAATGAAACAACTGTGGGACATTTACACAATGGAATACCACTCAGTCATAAAAAAGAAGAAAATTTTACCCTTTGTGACAGCATGGATGGACCTGGAGAACATTATGCTAAGTGAAATAAGCCAGTCAGAGAAAGACAAATACCATATGATTTCACTCATATGTGGAATCTAACAAACAAACTGAACGAACAAGGAAAATGGGGCCACACTCATAGATGGAGAATAGGATGACAGCTAGTGGAGGGGCAGAGAGGAGATGGAAGGACTGAGCAAAAGTGAAAAAGGACTCATAGACATGGACAACAGTGTGGTGATTGCTGGGGAGTTTATAAGGAGACTAAATGATAATGGAAAAAAAATACAGTAAAGATTATAGTTGACTTTAAAATACTGAATTTTTGTGCAGCCATTTTAATGTTGAAGATGGAAGATATGCAACACCTTTGGTTTTTATGCTTTATTTCAAGAATGGTAAAAATGCAATAGAGACACAAAAAAATATTTGTTCAGTGTATGGGGAAGGTACTGTGACTAGTCAAATGTGTCAAAAGTGGTTTGTGAAGTTTCTTGGTACCACTGACCTTTTGGCCAAATAATTCTTGCTGTGCAGCTGTCATTAAATATTGGAGGATGTTTAGCAGCAACTCTGGCCTCTACCCACTAGAAGCCAATAGCAGGAGACAGCTGACATACTCAAAATATTCAAATAAATAAAGTTACTGGTGAAAATGAAAAATGTGTCTTTTATTTTATGGAAAAAATAAAAGGACTTTTTGGCCAAACCAATATTTCAAAAATTTGTATGGAACCACAAAAGGCCCTGAATAGGAACAGCGACCTTGAGAAACATGAACAAAATTGGAGGAATCATGCTACCTAATATCAAACTATACTTGTAGGCCATGGTAATGGTACTGGCATAAAAAAAGACATGCAGATCAATGGAACAGAATACAGAGCCCAGAAATAAACCCATACCTTTATAGTTAATTAATATTTGACAGAAGAAGCAAGCACATACAATGGACTAAAGATAGTTTATTCAATAAATGGTGTTGGGAGAATTGGATGGATATGTGCAAGAAAATGAAACTAGACCACCTTCTTCTACCACACACAAGAATAAATTCTAAGTGGTTTAAAGACCTAAATGTTAGATCCAAAATCATAAAATTCATAAAAGAAAACATAGGCAGTAAATTTTCAGACATTGTTCATAGCAATGTTTTTTCTGATATATCTCCTCAGGCAAGGGAAATACAAGAACAAATAAACAAATGGGACTACATCAAACTAAAAAGTTTTTGTATGGCAAAGGAAATCATCAACAAAATAAAAAGACAACCCACTGAAAGAGAGAACATTCTCATTGAAATAGCTGATAAAGTGTTAATATCCAAAATATTTAAAGAACTTATAAAACTCAACACCAAAAAATTATACAAAATCATCCACTTCTAACACTTTAGTTCATGCCATCATCATGTACTGTCTGAAATACTGCAATAGTTTTTCAATGCTTTCTTTGCTTGCTCATTTATCTCCCTTTAGTCAGACTACACTATTCTCTGCTCAAAATTCTCCAATGGATTCTAACTGTCCTTAGAACAAAGTATATCATTCTTTGTTGTCTTATAATCTACAAGTTTGCATGTATATGCTTTGATCCCTACTTCTCTGAGCTCATCTCTTATTATGCTTCTTCTCTCCCACTATACTGGTCTTCTCTTTTTAGAAGATATCAAGCTTTTCTAGTCTTAAAGTCTGTGCACCAGTTGTCTCCCCTGACCTTTGTACAGATAGCTCTTGTATTCCATGTAACAGCACAAAGCTCTTCGCAGAGAGGCTTCTGCAATACCTTTAGTAAGACTCTGCCCCATCGCTGTCTTTCACATCACCCTATTTAGTATGTTTCTCCAAGAAAGTGTAAGGTCCATGAGAACAGGTTCCTTGTCTGTTCACAGCTATATGTCCAACACCCAGAACTGTGTGGTGACATAAAACAGATGCCTAGTAGTATTTCAAAAAAAATGAATGAAAAATAGATTTGAGGTGGAAAAACCAAGATGTCTGTTAAGAGGCTACTGTAATGGCCCAAATAAACAAAAAAGCCTGGATCAAGACTGGCAGTGGGAAACTGGAAGAGGATGGCTAGAGACCAAGAAGGCAGATGGCCAGAAGGTGGTGCTAATTGCCTATGGAGAAAAGTGGGGTTGATCTCCCCACAAGTAACATACCAAATTACCTCTTTTTCATTTCCTGTAATTTAGAATCTTTTATGATGATGAATTCCTGGACATCTTTTTTCATTTTGAAGACTATTCTGTATTTACACACACACACACACACACACACACACACACACGTGTTCTTTGTAGAACACTACTTATTTTCTTTAACATTTTTTCAAAGACCTAGTGTTCTTTCTCTTTTATAAACTTTATGGCTCCCAACTAAGCCCTCTGTGAAGTCTCAACAATGACTATAATGGCCCTTCAGGCTTGTATCTGGGCCTTCATTATTTTTACTCTGACAGAATGATTCATTCATTCATTTACAAAAAAATAGTGATAGCTTATTTGTGAAAAGACACAGTTCTTTAACTCTGAGGACCTCAAACCTAGCAGTGGGATAGTTGAATTACTAAAAATTAAAAAATTTAAAAAACACCCTGGCCAGTGTGGCTCAGTGGGAGCATCATCCCATACACTGAAAGGCTGCAGGTTCAATTCCTGCCCAAGGTATATGCCTAGGTTGTGAGTTTGGATCTTGGTTGGAGCACACGTGACAGGCAACCAATCAATGTTCCTCTTGCATCCATGTTTCTCTCCCTTCCTTCCCCTCTCTCTAGGATCAGTAAGCATGTCCTTGGGTGAGGATAAAAAAAAATTTTTTTAAACAGATCAAAGCAACAGTTTGATAATTGCTTTAATAGCAGTAAACCCAAAGCCCCAAAAGAGAATACAGGTGGTTTAGACATTTACAATTTATTCTTCAACAAACCATAAGTTTTTTCTCTAAAAAAAAAAAAAACACAGTTTCTGAATGTGTTTTTAGGTCTGAACACATTTAATCTTTAGTCCTCCTATATTAAAAATTTAAAGTGGAAACAATTACATACATCAACTGTGATCCGGCTTCATCTAATTTTGTGGCTGAATCTCCCCTCACTTCTCCACTTACCATGCACTACAATAGCTAACATTCTAAATGACATTTTTTAAGTTTTGCAAACTTTGCTAGTATTATTTCCTATCTTTGAAATGCCTGACTTCCACCTTTTTTAATGTTGTAAAATTATAATAATTATCTTTAAAGACCCAGCTCTAATGCTAGTTCCATCAGAAAAGCAGTCAAAATTTCCACTAAATTGTAATTTTTCTTATATTTCTACTTAAGTTCTTGTTTCATTCTCATTTATTACAGCTTTTTTCTTTATATACTAGCTTCCTCATTAAATTATAAGCTGCTTGAGAGTAGGAAGTCATATACTATTCATTCTGTATCCCCACATCAGGTTTTGAATAAAGTGGGTACAGTAACTGTTGACTTACAGCCTGCTTGCTGGATCCTTGATCAATGGCTCCTAAATAATCATATATATATATATGACTATATATAAATGCATATATGTGTGTGATTATGTAATAATTACATGTAAATAAAAATAGGATTATGTAAATATATACATATAAAATTGTGTTTTATGTGTGTGTGTGTGTGTACATATACACAATATACATCTACACCCATGTAAACATTATCCTTGTTTTCTTATTTCACTGCAGACCAGTGATAACTTTTTCACAGACCATCACACTACCCTACCATGCTCACTGACAGTCTTAGGTCATAGTTTGCTAAACTTCCATACTATTTTGCTCCCATATTGCACTGGGCACAGTACTAGGTGCTTTAAATACATTATCTCCATCATTACAACAGTTCTATTACCCCATTTTATCTAGCTCAGAAAGATAAATCACTTACTTCCCTGTGAGCATAAATCTAAGGTATGTTATATAAAATTTAAATTAAGATTTGCCTGGATCCAAAATTTATCTTCTTTCCATGATGCCATACTCCTCCTCAACAAAACCTAACCATTCTTGCCTTTCAATGATTCTCCAGTTATTCTAAATTCCAAGTCTAATTTCCAGACACTAGCTATCCACCCAATACTCCCCAAAATACTGTCCTTCCCAAAGTTAAGAAGTGTGTTCCTTATTCTAGCATCCACACTAACATAAGTGAACTACTGCTATGGCTGAATGTTTGCCACTCCCAAAGTCATATGTTGAAATACTAATACCCAATGTGATGGTATTTGGAGGTGGTGCCTTTGGGAGTTCACTAGGTCATCAGGGTGGAGCCCTTAGGATCCTTATAAAAATAAACATAAGAAAGATAATCTCTCTCTGCCATATGAGGTTTTTATAGTGAGAAGGCTGCTGTGACAAACCAGAATGTGGGCCCTCACCAGAAACCGGATAAATCAAGTGACTTTATCTTGGACTCCCCAGCTTCCAGAACTGTGAGAAATAAAGGTTTATTATTCAGGCCACCCAGTCTATGGTACTTTTGCTATAGCAGTCTGAACTAAAACAATTACCAATATGAACATTTCCTACTGATCTAGTTAAACCATGCAAGATACAGGCAATATACATTCACCATAAATCTAAAATTTTATTATAACCAATAATTTAATGAAAAAAGAAAGTATGCTAAAATGGTGTTTTTTAAATTAACTAATTATGATGCTATAAAAGTGAAGATCTGGGGAATACCTGGATACAAGTCTAATAGATTTTGAAAAAATGACCAAGATACCAAAGCACACACCAAAATATGTATTATGATAATCATATGCTAACTTGTGATTATATATAACAACACATAAAAAGGGTAGAAAAATTTGTCTACTCTTGTTTGTATTATTAGAAAATTACTCTTTTATAAAGTGACATAATAATAATTATAAAAACAGTAGTCAATGTAAAATATATATTTATAGAATTAATATTTTTATCACAGCTATTTTTTAATGATATGGCATATTTTGTTTGCTCCACATAGCAGGGATTTTACTTCTCCCTTCTCCATGGAACACTTAATATGCATGTACCAAAGGTGAGGAAACACTCATTTTGTTCAAATAACAGGTGTGGTTCATTTTTATCAGCTCTTGATCTGGACAAGTATTAAAACATTTAAAATCAAAACAGATGCTTGAACAGATGCTAAACCTATTAGAATAGGTTTAGAAATGAAAGTCACAATGATAACTTAAAATATCAAATGATTTGGAACTATATAAAATCTCCCCTACTCAATTTTTTAAAATACCCAATTTGTGATTTTTGTTCTTGATTATCTTCTCTCAATAATTTATTTTTTAATTCCTTTAAAATTTTCTAAGCATTAGAAATGCTGTATTAAGCATTCTCTTAATAAGTGTTAGTTACATGTTAATTTACAAAAAGACCATTTTTTATGTCTATCAGACAAACGATTAGTTCTAGAATTTTAAATACGAATTATCTGACAATGGTTACAGCAAATAAGAATCTGGACTTAGATCTCTTTTCTTTTTTCTTGAACATATTGGGGTGAGTTGGTTAATAAAATTATATAGGTTTCAGATGTACAATTCTATAATACATCATCTGTATGGTGTATGTGTGTTCACCACCCCAAGTCAAGTCTCCTTCCATCACCATTTATCCCCTCTACACCCTCTCTTTCTTCTGGTAATCACCAGACTGTTGTCTGTGTGGAGGTATGTCAAAAAATTAAAAAGGGAACTACCTTATAATAACTCAGAGATACCACTTCTTGGAATATATCTGAGGAAACCTGAAATACTAATTTGAAAGAATATACACACCTCTATGTTCATTGCAGTGTTATTTACAATAGCCAAGATTTGGAAGCAGCCCAAGTGTCCATCAGTAAATAAGTGGATAAAAAAAGCTGTGGTACATTTACACACAATAGAATACTATTTGGCCATAAAAAGATGGACTTAGATATTTAAATATATCATTAAGTACCTTTATACATTTAACTTAGAAATATGTTAAGCATATATAAATTTTCTTTGTTGCAATTCATCTGTTTAATTATTATATTACCTTAATTATAAAGTTTTTCTTCCCATAAAAAGGAAACAAACATATCACTACCTTTTGTGAAACAGTAATTTTAACTTCTCCTTGGAGTGCTTCAATTTGCTTTTTCTTCTGTTCAGTCAATTGCTTTAGCTCATTTATGTTCTCCTGAAGTTGCTGTTCTTCTTTTTCCTTTTGTTTTAAATTATTCTGGGCCTGTATGAGTTGTCCCTGCATTGAATTGAGTTCCAACTTCAACTGATGAGAAGTCTAAAGAAAAGAAAATCTCTTTAGTATTCATTTTATTCATGAAACACACATTTACTGATTACTACATGCCAACCACTATTCTAGGTAGAAATTACTGAGCCTGTTGGCCACAGGTAACTAGTAGTAAAACAAAACAAAACAAAAAAACCCTCACTTTCATGGAACTTTCATAACTGACACTATTCACTATTAGATGATGCAATGTATTAATCTTCAATATTTATTTAATCCTAACTTCCATTTAAATTTATGATTATGTATTTGGATAGAGCTTGTAAATGAACTAGAATAGTATTCCCTTGTGTCGTAGAAAATAAAAATATCTACATCAATCCTTAGACTACCAGAACGTCTAATGTCTTTCTAGAATATTCTCAAAATGCTGAGACTGCTGCCTATGGTTAACCAGAAAGAATAACTCTATATTAACTATGACAGAAATTAAAATCACTTTTGGCAAATATGTTTAGTATCTGTCTAATGATGCTAAAGTATACCACTCAATAGTTTCCTCATTTAGAGAAACTGGATATGTTTTGTTACTTTTATTTTTACAATCTACTAGCATATATTTCTATTCAAAATTACATATATATAGAAGTTCATATTGACGTTTCTCTGTGGCCAAAGTGCACTACTGCTATCTCCCACCCTTTCAGCCAAAGTCATGTTTTCATGTTCTATGTATATTTCATTAAGATACTGATTTAAGCATTTGAACATATTCAACATTACAACACTTTTTAAAACAAGTATCAGTACTACATACAGATGCTCCAGATAATTCCAATGCAAAGGAAAACATTTTTTTTGTGTAAAATAAGAGTCAGGTAAAGTAACAATAATGATGATTATACTATGATAAATAATAATAAAGTAATAGCTAACATTCAGCATTTATTTTGTTCTAAGCACTTTAAAATACATTAACTCACTTATTTCTCACAATTGTCCTATGACATAGATTTTATTATTAGCCCCATTATACTGCTGAGAAAACTGGAGCAAAGAGAGATTAAGTAACCTGCCTAAAACAAGGCAAGATAGCAAGGCTAATAATGGCAGAGCCAGTAAATATTTCTGGACAATCTAGATTCAGAGCTTGGCCACTAAGCCAACATAATTTCATATTAAACACTTGTCAGCAATAGGTTTTGCTGCTTTATCAAATCAGATCTCTAGAAAACTACATGTCTGAACACAGGTTGTTAGAGGTATGTCTTCAGAAAATAACAACCATATGTTAAAACAATTTATTTATTCTTTCACTTGTTTGTTCTTGATAGAGAGCAACTGAAGCATTAGCTATAGGAAAAAGAATCTCTTGATTATCATTCAACCATTAACAAATACACCATTAATATAAATGTCCATGAAATAAAGAGCTCTTAGAAGGTCATTTCCATGGAAAGTCTATAAAGATTTTTCCAACTATAATAATGTTCATTAACTTGGATTATCTACTATAACTAAACAGTTGACTCACTTTGCCATCTTTATTAACCATAATCCTCAATTTTGGGCCTTCTATTATAAACTAACAAAATTTTTAGTCATAGGAAGAATATAAATTTTAGTTCTAAAATGTATATATATGATTAATTACATTTCACAGAAATAAACCTTCCTTGGACTTAAACATCAGTGTGAAAATATTTTTAAAATACAAAGATCTTTTATATTTTACATATTTTATGTTATACAAAAATATTACCTCTTTCTCTTTTTCAAGTGACTTTTTCAGTTCATTCTGTTCCTTAAGTGTGCTTTCCATCTGGACTTGAAATTGATGCTTCAATTCTTTGCAAGTTTTTTCCTAAAAAAATGGAAACTACATTATGCAGAAAATATTTGTAGTAAGTTCAAGAAATCTGGTTTATAAACTTAGAAAGACCCACAGAAAGAAATAAACTAGAATCATTGGTGTTTTAAGATGGGATAGAATCTTTCACTTTAATTATAAAAACAAGCAAATATTACAGCAGTAAAGGGAGAGACAGGAAAAGGCTAAGAGTTTCTATTATCAACCCACAGTCACAATAAATATTTTAAATAATATTTAGGCAATACTTTAGAACACTTTTATGTCACAGTGTTCATTATAATTTATTAACTTGTCATGCAGTTTTAGAAGTAGAATAATGGGCTTCAAAAATGGAACCACGAAATTTTTTTTACAGAAAGTATTAAAACATTAAATAAAAAATAATCACAATTTGACTTCCGGCCAAGATGGAAGTGTAGGTGGACACATTGTGCCTCCTCTCACAACCAAAATTAAGGACAACATATATTTAGAAACAAGAAAACAACCAGAGATGATAGAAAATTGAACTGTACGGAAGTTCAACAACCATTCATCCAGACTGGTAAGAGGGGCGGAGTCGCTGCAGGAAAAAGGGGAGGTGCGGACCCGGGAACGCAGGCGGCAGTGGCTGGCGGTTCCCAAGTGTGCAGGCAGCTGGCAGACCCGGGGCACGGGGTGGCAACTGTGCAGACCCAGGCTGGCTGACCAGGTGGTCCCACATTCACGCAAGCAGATAATCTAGGCGAAGGGGAAGCAGCAGAAAAAACTGGAATCCGAGAGAGTGGAGCAAGCGCCATTGTTCCCTCTCAGACCCCACCCCCACCTACAGCATCACAACAGAGCGACTGGGCTGCCCCACCCTGAGGAACACCTAAGGCTCCACCCCTCACTATGTAATAGCCGTGACCAGACTAAAACCAAAACAAAACCAAAAAAAATAAAACACCAAAAATGGCTCAAACCGGAGAACAATTGAAAGCCCTAGAGCCAATTCCTCTAAGCCGTGAAGAGATAGCCAACCTATCAGATGCACAGTTCAAAGCCCTGGTCATCAGGATGCTCACGAAATTGGTTGATTTTGCTTACAAATGAGATGAAAAAATGCAGGCTACAATCCGTGAAATGAAGGAAGACGCATGGGGAACCAATAGAGATGGAAGGAAAACTGGGACTCAGATCAATGGAGTGGACCAGAAGGAAGAAACTAACAACCAAACAGAAAACAAAGAAGAAACAAGAATTCAAAAAAATGAGGAGAGGCTTAGGAACCTCTGGGACATCATTAAACATCCCAACATCCAAATTATAGGGGTCCCAGAAGGGGAAGAAGAAGAGCAACAAGTGGAAAACTTATTTGAACAAATAATAACGGAAAACTTCCCCAATCTGGCAAAGGAAATAGACTTCCAGAAAGTCCAGGAAGCTCAGAGAGTCCCAAAGAAGTTGGACCCAAGGAGGAACACACCAAGGCACATCGTAATTACATTAGCCAAGATTCAAATGAAGGACAGAATTCTAGAAGTAGCAAGGGATAAGGGGACAGTCACCTACAAAGGAGTTCCCATCAGACTGTCAGCTGATTTCTCAAAAGAGACCTTCCAGGCAAGAAGGGGCTGGAGAGAAGTATTCCAAGTCATGAAAATCAAGGACCTACATCCAAAATTGCTCTATCCAGCAAAGCTTTCATTTAGAATGGAAGGGAAGATAAAGCGCTTCTCAGATAAGGTCAAGTTCAAGGAGTTCATCATCACCAAGCTCTTATTATATGAAATGTTAAAGGGACTTATCTAAGAAAAAGAAGATCAAAAATAGAACAGTGAAAAGACAGCAAACTGACAGCTATTAACAACCACACCCAAAACAAAAGCAAACAACTAGAACAGGAACAGAACCACAGAAATGGAGATCACATGGAAGGTTAGCAACAGGGGAGTGGGAAGAGGAGAGAGGGGGAAAAGGTACAGAGAATAAGTAGCATAGATGGTGGGTAGAAAATAGACGGGGGAGGACAAGAATAGTGTGGGAAATGTAGACGCTAAAGAACTTATGACACATGGACATGAACTAAAGGAGGGAATGTGGGTGGGAGAGGGTGTGCAGGGTGGAGGGGAATGATGGGGGAGAAATGGGACAACTGTAATAGCATAATCAATAAAATATATTAAATTAAAAAAAAAGAAAGAAAACATCTGAAAAAAAAAATCACAATTTAAGAGGGAAGATATACGGTCAAAAGATGTTTTTACCAAACAGAAAGGAACATAAAGTTAACATACTAACATCATATGTTTTTTATACTACTAAATATTTTCCCCAACTTTCATATGGAGAACAAAAGGATTTTATTTTCACTGTTATTCTATGTTAAAATATTCTATGTATTGAGAATACATTCCTCTTTAAGCATTTTGAGACTGTGAGACTTTTTTCCTCTGTAGTTTACACAGGTTTTATGGTATCTCTAATACGTGGTATAGTGACAGTTTTAGAATATTCAATAAGTATTAGAAAGTTTACAGTACCAGAATTAATAGGAGTCATCAAGATCTTTCTAGACTTTTTTCTTTTTTCTTTTTCAGACATGTGAATAACATTTCAATTAGCAGCTCTACTGTCTATGGAAATGTCCCTGAGAACAAACCTGCTGCAGTCTCTCCCAAATCTCACATCATACTGGCAACAGAGTAAGATGGTGTATTCAACCAGAAACTCCCTGGGCCTCCGGAAAACTACACATGCAAGTGACAAGATCTTTTTCGAGTTAAGCTGCCAATTCC
This sequence comes from Glossophaga mutica, assembly GCA_039655065.1. Taxonomy (NCBI): domain Eukaryota; kingdom Metazoa; phylum Chordata; class Mammalia; order Chiroptera; family Phyllostomidae; genus Glossophaga; species Glossophaga mutica. The sequence goes on from CM077304.1 coordinate 87,426,270, forward strand.
TTTCCTCATAAGAACTATTTAAATTATTCAATTGTAGGATCAAAAGTCAACAGTGAATTAAGTAGAAAAGTCACTGCATTTTAATTAAAAATCACTTCTACCTAAGAAAATAAATGTAAACAACTAACCAAATCTGATATAGCAGCCATTCCTTTCCGATTTTCCTTTTCAAATTCACTTTTGGAATTCTTCAAAGTATCAGAAACTTTTGATAATTTCTCTTTTGTTTCAGAAAGCTCTATCATTAGAGTTTCTTTCTCCATCTTCACTTTTTGTAGTTCTGTTACTGCTGTTTGAAATTTGTTACTCAATTCCTTGTGCTGCATCTTTGCATCTTGACTCAAGTTTTCAATTTCTTTTTTAAGAATTACTTTTTCCTCCTCTTGTTTGGTAAGCATCTGCTTAGTATTTTCAAGGGCTTCAGATTTTTTCTGTAGGTCCAATTTTGTGCTGGATACTCTAAATAGTAAAAAAAAAAAACACCAATTTTTTAAAAAACAGTGTATAATTTACCATTCTTAATTTAACACTCAAAATTAATGATTATTGAGTTTTAAAACTTTCTTGTGTAGTTAAGTAAAAAAACACAATTTAATATCCACAATCAAAAAATGTCTCAAAATACATGATGTGATCATTGAACAGATAAAGATGATTTTCCTCAAGTGAAATACGATAGTAGTAAAGCCAAGAGCATCTGGCTTAAGCCTCCTGACTTAATTCAGTCTTATCCACCACAATGGATCCAAAAAAACCCTGCATGTTAACAGACCCTCTAGTATAAAACAGCCAGAAAAGTTTTTCCATGTACCCTACAGAACGTATTTATTGTGTTATCTTCCAAGTACATAGAGAACTTTGCCCCTTTTCTTTAAAACATAAAATATATAATGTGTTTGATAGGTCTTAAACTTCAAAACATGTAAGGTTAACCCAGCAAAAAAATAAATTAAAAAAAACTAATATTTCATTTTAAACAGAGAGGAAACACAAGAGATGCACTTTAATTCTGGAGCTTAGTAGATTACACAAGAGATGTTACCATTTGTCCCTAACTTAAGTTTTCTACTCCTGAATAAAGAACTACAATAATGAGGAAATGTACATATAACTTTAGGAAAATTAAAGACTTTTATTGTTTTCATAAAAGAAATGAATTACATATATATTTATACATATATGTACGTGTGTGTGTATTTCTATATATATCACCAAAAAACAAATATTAAATAGCAACCATTTTCTACACTGAAAATAAAACCAGATGCTAGGTAATATTTTTTTGAATGCACATGATTTCCAATGTATTTTATAATCATTACAAACTGAATAAAATGTTAAAGAGAGGTTGTAAAAGATGTACTAGCCACATATTTGAAGTCATGTATGAATATAATACCAGAACCTTGAACTTTTCCAACATTTAGTCCCAGAAACTTACTTTTACTTCCTAAATAAAGTTAGAAAAGATGAAGTTAAGTACACTCATAGGATATTGTACCTCACTGATTTTAAAGATCTAAATAGAAAAGTCATTATACAAATATTATTTTACCATTTTAATATAGTTAAAATCCCAATTTTAAAAAAAACTGTAAAATTAGGAGTTGATATATTTATTTACTATGCTACTCAACCTTTCCATAAATAATTATTATAAAATAAGATTATGTTAAAAAAAAAGAAGGTAAAGAGACATAAAGGCTTGCAGTCATTATAAAGTTGTTTATTTTTTTAAAATTCTTAAAGTAATAAATAAATCCATAATCCTAGGAGGAAACTTTAATACCTTTTTCTCTGAAACTGATAGAATAACCAGAGGAAAAAAACTGGCAAGATAAGATTAGAACTACATTATCAACCACCTTGATCTAAGATTTATAGAACGCTTTACCCCAAAACAGAGTATACACATGTGCACATGAAAAATTAACCAAGATAAACCATACACTGGTCCATAAATAAGGCAGTCTGAAAAGTCTCAATTTTACATACTATTAGAAATCAATAATATAAGAAAATAAGCCTTCTAATATTAGAAAATAAATAACATATGTATGTCTAAATCACCCAAACATAAAAGAAATCACAAAGGATATTAGAAAATACATTAAACTTCACTGTAATGAAAATATATTGTACAATGTCAGTTGAAGAGAAAAGAGCTGGATGCTGATGCACCTTGAGCAAGGGGAGCCCTGGACATGGTTATTTAGGATGCGCCCTGGGATCGCGGGGGAGGTTTGGTCAAACCCCAGATGTTTATCCAGTTCTCCATTTCTAGTACTCTACACATATGAAATGTTTAAGTACATGGGCAAAAATAATTTTAGTACTTTAGAAAAATGTTTCCCTACCCCAATATGATAAAGAAGCCTCTGAGTGAGTTCTAAACCATAGAATAGAACACAGAATGGAAATGGACCCATTTCCATGGAGTCCACTAAAAATGAAAAGAAACTAAAGGCCCGGGGGTATTAGGAAAGAGAAGAAGAGCCAAAACAGAGGTGATCCTCACAAACCAATGACTGGGTTCCAGAGGTAAAGAACCATTCAGTTGGTGATAAAAAGGATCAGATGTGTTCCCCAAATACGTTGGCAATGGAAACTACAATGCTAACAGTGAGAAGAAATGCCATTTGAGGTATAAAATGTAGTTATATCCTCAAATTCAAAGTATCAGGACCCAATTTAATAGATGTGAGAACAAGAAACTTTGCAACCCACAACCAACATCATACTCAATGGTCAAAACATTCAAGTGTTTCCCTTAAGATCAGGAACAAGAAAGGGATGTCAGATTTTATCACTCTTATCCAACATAGTACTGGAAGTCCTAGCCACAGCAATCAGGAAAAAAAGAAGAAATGAAAGGCATCCAAATTGGAAAGGAAGAAGTAAAACTGTCATCATTTGCAGACGACATGATACTATATATAGAGAACCCTAAAGATTCCAACAAAAAAACTAAGAACTGCTAAATGAATTTAGTAAAGTAGCAGGTTACAAAATGAATATCCAGAAATCAGTTGCATTTTTATACACCAATAAGGAACTATCAGAAAGGGAGATTAAGGAAAAAATCCTATTCACAATTGCTTCACAGAAAAATTAAATGCCTAAGAATAAATTTAACCAAGGATGTGAAAAACCTGTATGTGGAAAATTATAAGATGCTGAAGAAAAAAACACAAGAAGATATAAATAAGTGGAAGTACATACTATATTCATGGATAGGAAGATTTAATATCATGAAAATGTCCACACTACCCAAAGCAATCTATAGTATAGATTTAACACAATTTGCATCAAGATACCAACGGTGTATTTCACAGAACTAGAATAAATATTCCAAAATTTACATGGAACCACAACAGACCTTGAATAGCCACAGCAATCTTGAGAAAAAATAACAAATTTGGAGGAATCATGCTACCTGGTATCAAACTGTACTACAAGGCCATTGAAATCAAAATAGCATGGTACTGGCATAAAAACAGACATATAGATCAAAGGAACAGAATAAAGAGCTCGGAAAAAAAACCCACATCCTTATAGTCAATTAATATTTGACAAAGGAGGCAAGAACATACAATGGGCTAAATACAGTCTGTTCAATACATGGTATTGGGAAAATTGGACAGATACATGCAAAAAAAAAATGGAACTAGACCACTGCCACACACAAGAATAAATTCAAAGTGGTTTAAAGACTTAAACGTTGGGCCTCAAACCATAAAATTCCTAGAAAAAAACATAGGCAGTAAAATCTCAGGCATTTCTCATAGCAATGTTTTTTCCTGATATGTCTCCTTGGGCAGGGGAAACAAAATAATAAAATAAACAAATGGGACTATATCAAAACAAAAAGGTTCTGCACAGCAAAGGAAACCATCAACAAAATGAAAAGACAATCCATTAAATGAAAGAACATATTCAACTGATACATCTGATAAAGGATTAATATCCAAAATTTATAAAGAACTTGTGAAGCTCAACACCAAAAAAACAAACAATCCAATTAAAAAATGGGCAAAGGACCTGAACAGACACTTCTCCAAAATGGGCGTACAGTTGCTCAACAGACATATGAAAAATGCTCAAGTCATTAATCATCAGAAAAATGCAAATTAAAACCACAATGAGATATCACTTCGCATCTGTCAGAATGGCTATAACAACAATAAATCAACAAACAATAACTGTTGGGGACAAAGTGGAAAAAGGAGAAGAAACCCTTATGCACTGTTGGTGGGAATGAGGACTGGTGAAGCCACTAAGGAAAGTAGTATGGAAATAACGTCAAAAAAAAAAAAAAAAAAAAGCCTTATGACCCAGAAATTCTACTTCTTGGGAATTTATCCAAAGAAACCTGAAACAATCATTTGAAAGAATATATGCACCCCTATGTTTACTGCAGTATTATTTACAATAGTCAAGATATGAAAGCAGCTCAAGTGCACATCAGTAGATGAGTCAATAAAACAGCTGTGATACTTTACACAATAGAATACTATTTGGCTTTAAAAAAGAAAGAAATTTTACCCTTTGCAACAGCATGCATGGACCTGGAGAATATCATGCTAAGTGAAATAAGCCAGGCAGAGAAAGACAAATACCATACAATTTCACTCACATGTGGAATCTAATGAACAAATTGAACTAACAAGCAAAATAGAGACAGACTCACAGATAGAGAGCAGGCTCTGGGAGTTGGGGGAAGTGTGAGTTGTGGAAGAACTGAGCAAAAAAGAAAAAGAATTCATGGACATGGACAACAGTAGCTGATTGCAGTGGGGAGAAGGGTGGGTGGAGGTGGAAGAGGGTAAAAGGGGGATAAATAGTAATGGAAAAAAACAATAAAAAATAAACTATTACAAATAAACTAAAATAAAAACATGCTCATAAATATAGACAATTTGCCAAAATGCATCATAAAGCTAAAATAGACAATTTCTTACAATAAAGTATTCATTCCTACTTTGTACCATGCCTCACCAGCCTTGCTGTTCTTGGGTGATTATATCTAAACACCCTTCTATTTTTTTAATTTATATTGACTTTTACAAATCGGTGAACAACTGAAAACAATTGCTTTAACCCACAGAAATCAGTACCACATTACTGTTGACAACTCAAATTTTCAGTAGTGAAGGTAAATTTAACCTATTACAACAGCTTTATTTTTCATTTACATTAATATCAACTGTTTATAGAATCAACACAAATATTTACTAAATCCTTAAGCACTGTTTTAGCAAAATTAAAATTTTAAAAATTGTAATACTTAAATTACAATCTTTCCCCTTAAGTAGTTAAGCTTACATTTCCTTCTCCATTTCTAGTTGTTTAGTCAATTCTGTGGCTCTAAGTTCTAAATCTGCGTTCAGCTGTCTTTGCTGTTGTAGCTCCTGCGAAGCTTGCTCCTTGCTTGCTTTAACTTCAAGAATATCAGCTTCTAGTTTCTATGAAAAAAAATACAGTAACCATTTCAATGCCAAAAATTATTTTAAATATTGTAACATTTTTGTTTTACACTCCAATTGCTGTTGACATAACACACAAAAAGAGCCATAAAATACTTGTTTAAATAAAAAAATACATTCTGAAGCCATTACTTAGTAAAGGAGCCACTTCTCTTGAAATATTTCAGAGGAGCTAGCAGAAGGTGTTACACATGATAGTCAATAAGTTATTACTTTTAAAATGATCTGGAAGAGACTAAACTTAAAACAATTATATTTATAATGAGTAAAAATTACTAATTTGAGTATGAAAAAGTAAGTACAAAGTTCACATATAGGCCCACGTAAAACATTATCCTCTGTATTCACAACACTGATGTTATTACAAGTGTTCAAAACCAAAATGAAGCTGTCTTATGATCCTTCTCATAACACCTACTAACCCTACATATAAGCCAATTAAATTCCTGATTTTGCTTTTCTAGTCTCTTAGTCTACAGATTGTTCCTCACAGTGTAGTTTCTCTCAGACATAATCACATAACTGTGTATATTTTTACAAATTTCCAAAATCTAACTGTTAAGTATATAGGCTGAATATCTATAAGCAATGCATTTTCTTATATAGTTGTAATAATTTTACACTCTATTTTATAAACTAATCTAGGTACCTGTGGATCTTACTTGACATTTTTATTGGATATGTGATGTAATAATTCTATAACAATATATTGATATAAAACATATGGAATACTTTATAAAATAATAATTATAAAATGTTAAAGATCTGATAAATGCAATATACACTACTGATTCTAAAAAATTATTTTAAAAGATACCCAAACAGAATTCTGATTAGCTATTTTTCAGTGAAATAGTTTTTTTCTATGCTTTCAACTATTACATAAATTTGTCATTATTATTACCACTGGCCATAAAGAAAAAAAAAGAAACCCATAAACAGAATTTTAAATGTAATTCTTTTTCTATGTAATATATTGGTGTGGTTGTACATATATACACATATATACCCCATGATTATGTAATGGTTCAGAGGTGCATCGTTTGATTGTGATGGTTGATTGACTTATAAACTTGAGAAATTTTTGTTTAACTGTTAGTTCCAATTAAAAGAAAAAAGGACTCAGGTCAATTTCATCTCTGATGTCTTTTAATTTATTCTCTTTAGTAAAAACTACTTTCACTCAGAGTTGTGTTAAAGTAAGAAGTAGGGTACTAGACAGTAAATTTATTATTAAATTAGAAACAAAATCCAAAGAGTATAAATATAAAGTTTAAAAAAGGAAGATGTCTTATGTCACAGATAGAGGACAAAGCTTTCAGAAATTTATATGGAACCATAAATGACCCCAAATAGCTGCAGCAATCTTGAGAAAGAAGAACAAAGCAGGAGGGATCACAAAACCTGATACCAAACTGTATTACAAGGCCACTGTAATCAAAACATCCTGGTACTCGCATAAAAACAGGCACATGGACCAGTGGAACAGAACAGAGAGCCCAAAAATAAACCCAAGTCAATTAATATTTGACAAAGGGGGAAGAAGCATAAAATGGAGCAAAAATAGCCTCTTCAACAAATGGTGTTGGGAGAACTGGAGAGCTACATGCAAAAAAAATGAAACTTGATCACCAACTTACACCATACACAAAAATAAATTCAAGGTGGATAAAAGACTTAAATATAAATCATAACACCATAAAAGTCCTAGAAAGAAAACATTGGCAGGAAAATCTCAGACATTCCATGCAGCAAAATCTTCACAAATATGTCCCCTAAAGCAAGGAACATAAAGGAAAGAATAAACAAATGGGATCTCATCAAAAGCTTCTGCATGGCTAAAGAAAAAAGCATTAAAATTAAAAGAGAGCCATACGTTTTCCCGTATGGGAACATACTTGCCAATGACACTTCGGACAAGGGCTTAATCTCCAAAATATATAAAGAACTCACACAACTCCACTCCAGGAAGACAAAAAACCCAATTATAAAATGGGCAAAAGACTTGAATAAACATTTCTCCAAAGAGGACATACAGAGGGCCCAGAGACATACGAAAAGATGCTCAGCATCACTAGCTATCAGAGAGATGCAAATTTAAACCACAATGAGATATCACCTCACTCCAGTCAGAATGGCCAACATAAACAAATCAACAAACAAGTGTTAGAGAGGATGCAGAAAAAAGGGAACCCTACTGCACTGTTGGTGGGAATGCAGACTGGTGCGGCCACTATGGAAAACAGTATGGAATTTCCTCAGAAAACTAAAAATGGAACTGCCTTTTGACACAGCAATTCCACTACTGGAATTATATCCTAAGAGCCCTGAAACACTAATCCAAAAGAACCTATGCATCCCAATGTTTATAGCAGCACAATTTACTATAGCCAAGTGCTGGAAGCAACCTAAGTGCCCATCAGCAAATGAGTGGATCAAAAAACTATGGTACATTTACACAATGGAATTCTACATGGCAAAGAGAAAAAAAGAGCTTATACCCTTTGCAACAGTATGGATGGAACTGGAGAGTATTATGCTAAGTGAAATAAGCCAGGCAGTGGCTGAGGGACAAATACCATGTGATCTCGCCTTTAACTGGAACATAATCAACAAAAGAAAAAAGCAAACAAAATATAACCAGAGTCATTAAAATTAAGAACAATTTAACAATAGCCAGAGGGGAGGGGGGAGGGGACAGAGGGGAGACTGGTTTTCAGAAACTACTATAAAGGACACATGGACAAAACCAAGGGGGAGCGTGGAATCAAGGGAGGGAGGTGGGCATGGCTGGGGTGGAGGGAAATGGAGGGGGAGAAAATACGGACAACTGTAATTGAACAACAATAAAATAATTTAAATTTTTTAAAATGTAAAAAAGATATCGGCCAAGATGGAGTCATAGGTGGACACATTGAGCCTCCTCTCACAACCAAAATTAAGGAAAACAAATACTTAGACACAATAAAACAACCAGAACTGATAGAAAATTGAACTGTATGGAAGTCCAACAACCATTCATCCAGACCGGTAAGAGGGGCAGAGTCACAGCAGGAAAAAGTGGAGGTGCAAACTGGGGCACGCAGGCAGCAGAGGCTGGCAGATCCCAGGCTTGCAGGTGGTGGCTAGTGGACCCTGGGCATGGGGTGGCAACTGTACAGACCCAGTGAGGCCACGCAAGGTGGCTGGCTGACCAGGTGGTCCCACATTCGCCCGCAGATAATCCAGGCAAAGGGGAAGCGGCAGAAGGGACTGGAATCCAAGAGGGAGCAGAGTAAGCACCATTATTCCCTCTTGGATCCCACCCCCACGTACAACATCACGAGTCAGTGACTGGGCTGCCCTGCACTGGAGAACACGTAAGCCTCCACCCCTCACTACGTAACAGCCACGACCAGACCAAAAACAAAACAAAAACAAAAAAACACCAAAAATGGTTCAAACCAGAGAACAAATCAAAGCCCCAGAGCCAATTCCTCTAAGCAACCAAGAGATAGCCAACCTATCAGATGCACACAGTTCAAAGCTCTGGTGATCAGGATGCTTACAGAATTGGTTAATTTTGCTTACAAATGAGATGAAAAATGAAGGCTACACTAAGTGAAATGAAGGAAAATGCACAGGGAACTAATAGAGATGGGAGGAAAACTGGGACTCAAATCAATAGAGTGGACCAGAAGGAAGAAACTAACAACCAAACAGAAAACAAGGAAGAAACAAGAATTCAAAACAATGAGGAGAGGCTTAGGAACCGCCAGGACATCTTGAAATGTCCCAATATCCAAATTATAGGGGTACCAGAAGGGGAAGAAGAAGAGCAACAAGTGGAAAACTTATTTGAACAAATAATAAAGGAGAACTTCCCCAATCTGGCAAAGGAAATAGACTACCAAGAAGTCCAGGAAGCTCAGAGAGTCCCAAAGAAGCTGGACCCAAGGAGGAACAGACCAAGGCACATCGTAATTACATTAGCCAAGATTCAAATGAAGGAGAGAATTCTAGAAGCAGCAAGGGATAAAGGGACAGTCACCCACAAAGGAGTTCCCATCAGACTGTCAGCTGATTTCTCAAAAGAGACCTTCCAGGCAAGAAGGGGCTGGAGAGAAGTATTCCAAGTCATGAAAGTCAAGGACCTACATCCAAGATTGCTCTGTCCAGCGAAGCTTTCATTTATAATGGAAGGGCAGATAAAGTGCTTCTCAGTTAAGGTCAAGTTCAAGGAGTTCATCATCACCAAGCCCTCATTATATGAAATGTTAAAGGGACTTATCTAAGAAAAAGAAGATCAAAAATATGACAGTAAAAAGACAACAAACTGACGGATATTAACAGCCACACCTAAAACAAAAGCAAACTAAGCAAACAGCTAGAACAGGAACAGAACCACAGAAATGGAGATCACATGGAAGGTTAGCAACAGGGGAGTGGGAAGAAGAGAGAGGGGGAAAGGTACAGAGAATAAGTAGCATAGATGGTGGGTAGAAAATAGACAGGGGGAGGGCAAGAATAGTGTGGGAAATGTAGACGCTAAAGAACTTCTGACACATGGACATGAATTAAAAGGGGAATGTGGGTGGGAGGTGGTATGCAGGGTGGAGGGGAATGATGGGGAAGAAATGGGACAACTGTAATAGCATAATCAATAAAATATATTCAAAGAAAGAAAAAGTGTAAAAAAAAAGGAAGATGTCTAAAAAATCTCAATATTATATTGGAGTAAGGAGGTAAGGAAATGGAGATGATACAACAAAAGAGACTTTATAAGAACAAAAAAAAATGACAAGTTCCTTAGAATTATAGGGTAGATCCCTGGTTGAATGTCTCCTTGAAATACTAGTAACACATTACAATGGAAACAGTATATCATTTGTAAAAGCCACCTATTAATGAAGAAAATAAAAGCAAACCTGGAATTCAAAATTAATACACAAAAATTACAAGTAATTTTTTTAAATTTTACATCACAACTTCCCCTTTGTTTGCAAATGTAAAATCTTTGATTCCATTCACTTTATCAGTTTCCATTGCTACAGCAGTAGAAAACATGGTTCAGTTCAATTTCTTTTATACAAACCTTAATTTGACCTTCTAATTCTTCGGTTTTCTGTTCTAAAGACAGGTGCTTCTCTTTATATTCTTTAAGATGACTTTCCAGCTGACTGCAATGCTCTTGCTTATCCTGCAACTTTGCAGTGACCTGATCCAACTGCATAGTGATTTTATTTAACTCCTATAGGGAAATACATTTAAAGAAAACTTTGGTAAGGTTTACTTGTATCATAAAACTGTGATTTTCTAAAATATCATTATACGTGACTACATAAATTTCCAGTTTATTGATATAGGCCTTTTTTTTAATCTAAATGTCCTCTTTTAGATTCCTAGATTGCTACTAAACTTTCTGCATTTATTAACAGAGATACAAAAGCATCCTTAAAGCTATTATAATTCCCTTAAAATAATTAAAAGTGAGCTAGAATACATGAAAAATCCTAAAGTTCTTGAAATAAACTGCTACAGCTTCCCCTACCAGCATCAAAATATAGAACTAATTTATACAGCCCACCAGCAATGTATGAAAGTGGCTTATTCTTCTACACCATCTCTAATCCTTTGAGTATTAAACACATAAATACACATTTTACCTCATAAGGTATATTCTACTGTCATCTTAATTTGCAATTGATTCTTAATAAACTTGCACATTTGCTAATACAGTTTTGATTACTTACTTGTCATTAGGTTCACTTATTTATTATGTAAAAGTGTTTTAAATATATAGGCTAATAACCTTTCATCAGAAATACTTCAGAAAATAATTATTGTTCTTAATGGATTTAGGATTTTGTTAGTAATATTTTTAGCAGATAAATTGTAAACTTTTATGTGGTTATTCTTATAAATGTTTTTTCCATTATAGTTTCTGGCACTGATTTTGTGCTCAGAAAATACTTTCCAGATGTGTTTAGCAACAATATAAGTAAAAAGCAAGTTGCAGAATAACATATAGAGTGATTTTATGTGCATAGAAGAAAAACATCTCTGTGTACATTCCATACCAAATTTAATAGCAAACATCCCATCTAAGAATTGGAATTTAGGGTAAATACAGAAAACAGTTTTATTTTATTAACTTGATATGCTACTATATTGTTTTTAAAAATTAGACCAACAGCTAGTATTACTTCTTAAATAAATATAAATTTTAAAAATGCCTACCTAGCAAAAAATAAGAATAGTCTACCAGTATTTTGACCTTGACCCTAAGAAGGAAGCTTTTACTCTATCAGAGGTATTAAAAAAGTAACTTCTATATTCCCTTCAGCCCCATTGACTTCTACTCCCAAGAAAAGAGAGTAACTCTTATTATTGAGATGAAATACATGTTACTCTTTTCTGCTTCCAAGTGGTAAGTACCAGTATATCTGGTTTATGGCCCAGACTGTCTACTAAAAACATGTGTGCAAGTCTGTCTCTTTTTCCCAATCATTAGCACTTGATGGGATGAAGCACTAATTAGAAGTGAATATTTTGGTTCCACACCAAGTTCTGGAGAAGGGAAGAAACAGAACATTAAGAAGCCCAACCATAGCTGCACTCCAGGTGAGCTTATCAAAAACAAAAATATATTTTTATCCTCATCTATTTGACTCCTGCATCTACCGCTCCAACTGGTTCTGAACTCAGGAGGAAATTAAAATAAGCAAGTCAATCACAACATTATATAAAACTTAGTATCATCATCTTCATACATGTTTACAATTCATTTATCTACCAGAACATTAGGGATGGTATGAACTGCATCAGGTCACCCCCTACCTGCTGTTTATCTTGTAATGCATTTTGGGCTGTGTCCAAATGATTTTGAAGATCTGCTCTTTGAGCAATTTTTGCTGCTTCTGCCGATAGCAATAACTCAGTTTTGGCTTTAATCTGTAATGAAATTTACAAGTCATTTAATCCATATTTAATTCTTGATTTCCTTTTGCTTGACTATACATTGCTTTTGTCACTAAGTAATTTAAAAATTTAAGTCCTTTGGCAAAAAAATAAGGATTTAAATGCTGAAAAATTAGTATGTGATAATCCCCCAAACAGAAATGAGTAAGGGAGAAGATTCCTAACAATGTTTGGATAAATGATGAAAAGATGTTCCTATATGCCACTGAAACACTTCTCCCTCTCTTAAACTGGACTTCCACTTACTGAGTTATCATACAACTCATCTGACAAATAATTATATTTTTAAAAGAAAGAAACATGTATCCTTATATTCCAACTTGTGATACTATTTCTTATTTTCAATAGAATTAATCTCCTAAAACAAAGAAAACCAAGGGTTAGAAATGTTTCTATAATTTTCTCTACAATAGAATAAGAAACCAATGATGAGAATGGAGAAATAGATATATTTTAATTCTCACCCCATAATTGACTCATTGAGCAAAGCTTCTATATTAGCCTCTGAAATAATATACAGTTAAAAGCAATGATACCATATGTAAGTATTTTTTAAATCATACCTTTAAAGTAAAATTAAATAAAAAATAAAGTCAAAAAATATTTAACCTGGAAATCTAATGGTATAATATCAAACTACTTTGAACTTCAAAAATAATAATAATAACCCCATGGGGAAAAAAGTGAAAAGATCAGTAGTTTCAGGAAGTATAGTTTGTCAGTAGAGAGGAAAAAAAGGCAAATGGGACAGCTCAACCAATACAAAATACAATCTTCATTTAATTTCTATTCCTAATTTTTTTCCATTAATGAAAGACAGAGTCATGGGGGCAGCAAGGGAATGGGGGTAGGAGGCAAGGGACAGAAAGCGAGAGAGAAAAGGAAAAGAATTTAAAACATTTGATGACCTTGGCTAGGTAGCTCAGTTGGTTGGAACATCATACCAAAAAGCAGAAGGTTGTGGGTTCGATTCTCAGTCAGGGGACATGCCTAGGTTGCAGGTTGCATCCCCAGTCAGGGCACATACAAGAGGCAACTGATGGATGTTTGCCTCTCACATCAATGTCTCTCACTCTTTCTCTTTCTCTCCCCCTCCCTGCCTCTCTCTCTAATATCAATAAATATATCCTCAGGTAAGGATTAAAAATAAATAAATGAATGAACGTTCCATGGCCTAAAATTAGTATTTTATTCATACAAACTTATATTAAGTTGCATAATTCAATATTACCTGTATGTCAAGTTGAGAGACCTTCTCCTTGCTTTCATTTAATTGGCTATTTAATTCATCGACACTGGTTTCTAGAGAAAGGACACGATCTTGTGCAGCTCTAAGATGTGCCTTCTGCTCTTGCACCTGGTCATGCAAATCCTCCTGGGCTTGTTTATGGCTTTCTGACTGATTCTTCAGCTTCTCTGTTAGTTGAGTTACCTACCACATTAGCAAGACGCTGATTATGAAGGTCACAGATGATATAAGAACTAAGAAACCCAAATTGTGATAGGTTATCTTAAAACTTTTTCAAGAATCATTCACATCTTTCCAAAAATAAGTAAACATAGTATCTCAAAATCACAAGATGTAACATAAAATTCAGAGATTCCTACTATTTTAAAACCACCTCTATTGAGCTATAATTTACATGAAATAAAACTAACCCAAATGAATTGTATAGTTTGAGATTTGATAAATATATACACTCATTTAACCAACACCAAAATTGATATAGAGAAAATTTCAATTACCCCAAAAGTTTCTTCATGCCCTTTTGTAGTCACTACCCTCCACTCATCTCTAGCTCCAATCATTGACCTGAGTACTAAGAGTTCCTTACACATTCTGGATAGGTCTAAATTGTCAGATATGTGTATTGCAAATATCTTCTTCTAGTCTGTGTCTTGGCTTTTATTTTTACAATAGTATCTTTTGAAGAGTATGCATTTTAAATTTAGATGAAATACAATTTATCTGATTTTTTTGTAGGGGGGATACCTTGCTTGGAGTTCACTGAGTTTCATGAATGTAGATTCATATTTTTAATCAAATTTAATTTTTTCAGCCATCATTTCTATTACTATTTTCCTCCTCCACACCCTTCTGTGATACTAATTATATGTGTGCTAGCCTACATGATACTATCCCACAGGTCATTAATAAGGCACTATTTATGTTTTTCTAGCCTTTTCTCTCTCTGTGCTTCATTTTGAAGTTCCAATTACCTTCTCTTCATGTTCACTGATATTGTCTTTTACTTGCTTAATCTATTAAGCCTACCCAATGAAATTTTCATTTCAGACCTTTTTAAAATCTCTTAAACTGTGATTTTCAAGTTTTTCCATTTCATGACACACATAAATTCATTACTACAATTCTACGGCACACTAGAAAAATATATATTTTTGCTGATCTGACAAAAATAGGTACCGTATTTTTAGGACTATAAGACACAACGTAAGACGCACCTAGGTTTTAGAGGAGGAAAGTAGGAAAAACATTTTGAAGCAAAAAATGTGGTAAAATATTTAATAACCTGTGACTCTGCTCCACCACAGTCCCCGCTCCACAGCGAACCAGGTAAGCTACATTCAGACTATAAGATGCACCCTCATTTCCCCCCAAATTCTGAGGGGGAAAGTACATTTCATAGTCCAAAAAATACAGTAAATTTTGATTCATTCACATTGGATGGCTATTGTTGGGCTGGCTATTGTCATTTTTATTTGACAATCTAAGGGAAAAAAGGTCACTGCTCCTTACTAAACAGTCATGTACTGTACATTTTAAAAATTCTTGCGCACACTAGTGTGCCTTCCACAGTACGCCAGTTGAAAATCACTGCTCTAAAAGTTCTCTTTGGTTCTGTTTTATGGATCCACTTCTATTTCTATTATTATAGCTTTTCTTTTATATCCATAAGTATATTTTAAGAACTTTTTAAAGTACGTGTCTGATGACTCTATCATCTCCTATTTCAGGGTCTTTTTCCATTGAATGATTGTTCAGCTTATAGCTCACACTTTCTACCTCTCTATATAACTAGTATTTTTTTATATTTATTGTGACAGCTCCGAATTTTGCTGTCTTTCAAAAAATGTTGAATTTTGTTCCAGTAGCAGTTAATGTACTTGTTGTTCAGCTGGATCCTTTTGAGGCTTGTGCTTATGCTTTGTCAGATTGGATATGCACTGGCTTTTTACTCTAGGGCTAGTTTAATGTTTCTTCTAAGTTGTGACATCTCTGTGGTTTCAACTCAATGCCCCCAAGCATTCACCCACACACATCTTTCTTCTCTGACTGGCTAGAACTTGAATATCTGCCAGGCCTGCCAATCTGATAATTTTTCAGGCTGCAGCTCCTAACAATTATTTACTTCCTGGCCTCATGGAATCCCATCTGTGAGCACAAAGATTAATACTCAGCCAAAGGCTCAAGCAGATCCCTTTGCAGATTTAGCTCCATGTTCTCTCCTCTTTGGTATTCTGCCCTGAAAATTTGAGCTGAGTCAACTTTCCTGCACTTCAGTCACTCACTCCTCAATTCAGTAAGACCACTGAGCTCCTTAGATTTCTGCGACACGCACCAGTCTGTAAAACGTTTCCATGCCTGAAGTCAGAGTAGCTGAGAGATTCATGTCATTTGTTTCTCTTCTTTCAGTGTACTGCTTGCTGTACAATGTCTGAAGACAGTGGTTTTACATATCTTTTCCCAATTTTCTAGTTGTTTATGGTGGGAGGACTAAAGAAGTATCAGTTACTCAAACATAGCCAGAAGCAGAAGTACATAGATTTTTATTTATTCTTTTATAAAAAATGCATAGGCCATTCTGGTCACATTTATATGATAAGCAGTGTCAAGTTGTATGCGAGTCACAACTAAGAACTAGTCTAAAGAACTTTTCATAAAAACTGGTAACCAAGGCTAACTTTGAAATTTGAGAAAAAATTCTATTTAACAAGAGGGGACCCGAAAAGCCTGCAATTATTTATAAAAAATTATGTATTTATTCTTGTACGTTTAAATTTCAGTCACCTACAAAGTATTCTCCATTTGATGCAATGTACCTATTGAGACCCTTTTCCCATCGCTCAAAACATTTTGGAACTTGTTGGTTTTGATGCCTTGTGGTGCTTCTGCCATTTTTTTGTTTCACCTCTTTCATATCAGCAAAATGTTTCCCTTTGAGGACTTTTTCATCCAGGAAAACAAAAAAAAATGTCACTAGGGGCAAGATCAGGTGATTAGGAAGGGTGGAGCATGGGGATCATGCCGTTTTCAGTCAAAACCTGCTGAACACTCAGCACAGTGTGGGCAGGTGTGCTCCTAAATCGCTCATCATGAAATGGGCAAATGCATGGGAAGAGTCTTCCAAAAAAATTCGCTGAAGCTGAACGCAGCCTCTCACAACAACACCAGCTGGTATACTGATACAGATGGTTCCCAGAACACTCATCTAGCAGGGGAAGCCTGTACTACAAGGGGCCTGCCCCAAAGAAGATAAATTTCATTTTTTCGGAGTCCCCCTTGTAATCCAATACCCAAATTAGAAAAGTGATATGACCTACTAATATTTTAATACTTTCTCATGGAGATAACTATAATTCTCTCATTGGACAATTCTTCCCAAAAAAGTGACTATAAATTCTTCTCAGTTTGAAAATGTATTAAGCTGCATTTTATAAGCTTCTCTTAAACTACATACAAATGTTAGAATATGGTAACATCAAAATTATTATTAGTTATAAATTCCAAAGACAGTATCAAAATACAAGTAATCACTAAGTCTACATGCTAACCAATACAGAGTAATAACTACTTGATTAGTACTTTGAGTTTATGAATATATTTTGTTATTCATTTTTTTTTCAAAATATAACAAAATACTACAAGGCAAATATAATTATCAATAACATCTCTACTTTTTAAATAAATCAACAAGATTAAATGGTTTTCTCATGGTCACATTAGGTAATAAATTACATCCCTAGGACATGAACTGAGGTTTCCTTTCTCAAATCATGTTAACTTACTTTCACTACAATAGCAACCCACCTTTAACATAAATGAGATGGTATTTGTCAAAAATATAGAATATTAAAAAGTACTAAAACTAACCATAATGAAGAATCATTTAAATAAGGTACTTAAGATTTAGAGAGATAATAGTAAATTTTAGAAATAGATTTGACAAGCTTACCTGTTCTTGTAATACGTGGTTTTTTTCTTGTAGCTGGTTAAGAACAGCAGTCTCCCCTTCACCAGCCTGAATTTTTGCATAAAGATCTTCTCTTTCCTTTTCTAGTAAGGAAATATTTTCTTTACTCTTCTGTAATAAGGCTTCAAGGTTCTGGATCTTTTGGTCCTTATCGCCAATTTGGCGTAGTACTTGTTCCAAATCATTCTGTAAAAAAATGGAAACTAACCTTAAGGATAGAGAACTTAAAAAGTTACTTCTTAAACAAAATAACTGATAAATTTTATAATTCAAACTTTTTTAGTTATCATTACATTTTAACATGACAAATTTAATTAAATAATTAGCATTATATATTTAATATAAATATATATTATTGATAATAAACTGGAACTTAACAACAACAAAAACCTTCAATTGACCACATTGTCAGTGTAGCATGGACTTCACCACCCACTACTCTTGTTCAATCCATTTGAGACACGTGGGATTCCTCATTATTCCTTAGTCACATCAGGCACACTGCAATCTCAAAGCCTTCACACTAACTGTTTCTTCTGCCTGGAACACTTCTCTCACAGTTCTGGCTGATTCCCTCCCCTTCAAATGTTTGTTCAAATGTCACCTTCTCAATCAGGCCTACCCTACCCAATACACTTAAAATTGCAGCTTTTCCCAATATCCCCTCTCCTGAATATTTTTTTCTTTTCATAGCACTTATCTATGCTCCACAAAGAGGAGGATTTTTGTCTGTTTTATTCACTGATATATCTAAGATATCTAAGACACCTATGCTCTATTTGTTGAATGAACAGAAAAATAAATGGCTGCATTCTAACACGGAGATACTCTAGAGGACTCACTTACTTCAATACCACAAAAGGACTCTTCGAATATCAACACATCAATGGATTCCCTCTTCCACTTTACCAAAGTAATGTTACACAGAGCACAATGCAACAGCCCACATCCTGAAAAATGCCCACTAACGTTTTCAAGTTGTCTTACCCACAGCCTCTGCCTCAATCATTTAAAAAGCCAGAGCCTCTACACAGAACAAGGCCCTAACAAGTCCCTCTGCAAATCTTATCACAGCCCACACCACTTTGTGAGACAGAAACAGCAACCAGCTGGTATACTCAACAATTTGTGCCAATATTAAAATTTTTCAGGTCAGTCACTTTTAAATGTGCTTCTCATCCCTCTAAGCTTCAATCACTAAATGATGAAAGAAACCTTAACCTCTCTACTCTCATCCTCTTTCCTACCACTAATGACCCCCTCTTCTCCACATTCCACTAATCTTCTATAACCACAGGCCTAAGATTTTTTTCCAGTCACTCTATTTCCAAGGTATAATTGACATGTGGTTCTCCCTTTACAAATTCTGACTTCCCCTCACCCCTATCTGATACCTCTAAGGCTTATTCCTCTGGGAAAGCTGGGAGATTGACCCTTTCCTGGTTTTTCACCACCACTACTCTCTCCTTTATGCAAAAGTTCCATGCTGCTTTGGAGAGTATGTAATTCATTTACTCTACCCTCTATTCTGTGTTACTATCATCTATAAATCCCTACCTCATTCACAGAAGCTTGAGACCTGATTTAGTCTTTCTCTCAATCCCAATTTCTTTCAATTTCCTGGGAAATACAAAATACATAGAGAATTAAAAGCACAGCCTCAATATTCATATCACCTTAATTACTATACCTTATTCATTCTATTCAATCACTCACATATGATTGAATCCTGTAAATCACCTGAAATTTTTCCAGATGAAAAATTTCATTTATCCTACTCTGTGCCCACAACTGCCTGACTGTCTTCCAATGCATGACCTCATTTCTGCTCTTCAAGGTCAAAGAGACATTTACCTGAATTTTCTTCTAGCTTATTTAACATAAACCTAACATAAACCTTTTCTTCCTGAACCTCATATATGGATATGAACTAACTTTAACTCTTCTTTCAACTACATTCTCCATTTCCTTTTGCTCCCAAATTTCTAATACAGGCACCCTCCCCTCAAAAAGCCCAAATTTAGGTCAATATTGCAATCTGCTTCCTTCACCCCTACCTTTCTAAGCATCATTAGAGCAAAAATCACAAAATTCCACATGGGCCTCTATAAATTTCTAGACTCCAATCTCCATTACATATGCAGAATCATCTTGTCAACCCTTTCAGTTAGTGAAGTTCTCATCCTCAAACATTTCCCTCAGTATCTACAGAAAAGCTTCAATATTCTCTCAAATTCTTAGTTTCTGCCTGCTTGACATTCAGCTATTATTGCCAAATTTATCCAAAAGAGGTGAGGGGTAGAGCTTCAGGATTATCTACCTCAATTTTCCATCTCCTTACCCATAAAATTATATACATCCAACTTACCTCTTTTTTTCAAGTTTCAAAGGATATTCTGCCAAGGACAAATTCAAATTTACCACTACCCACTGTATCAATGACATCATAGCTTTTTCTCAATACCTTATTCCTTTAGTCATTTCTCCTCTAACACCCTCAATTACTCCCTTTTCATCAGCCCCTTTGTGCTGGACAACAAACATTGTCAGACATCTCTTATTCTCCCAAACACTTCCTGAACCAAGCCCCACTCCAGTTTCTGCCCAATCTTTACACAATTTGTTAAAATTTCAAAAGTAATACATATTTACTTTCCTAACGCCCTCATCTCTTATTTACTCATCAATCAAAAATCAGACTTTCAACTACATCACTTCTAGTCTAATAATTCCATTTACCCATATACACTGATGTCTCTCACAGTTAATATATATAATCTTTAAATTAATATATTCCCATAGGTGCTTCAAAACATGTTCAAAGCTGTGCTCATCACATTCCCCTATAAAACGTGATGGCTATTTGTCTCATGTTTACTAACACAATTGATGATACATCCATTTACCATGCCCTCAATGTCTTCAGTAAGGAAACCATTCCCTTTCTCTCTCATTCCCTCCACCTATTAAGTCAACAAGTCCTATTTATTTTGCCTCCAAAGTATTATTTATATTTGTTCCTATGATATTTGTAAACAATTGCTTGAACTAAGATTATTTTTCATCTAAGATACTGTATTTATTGATCTTTTAATTGATTTCTTGTTTCAGATTATTCTCTCCAAAATCCATCTTTCACACAACCACAAGGATAACCTATTTAAAAATCAAATCTGACTATGGCACTTCTAAAGACCTTCAACCCCTTTCTGTATTCAAGAATAAATGTCATACAAAGCCTTTCACAAACTTACAGATGTCTAATGCTCTGGCCTCTTTTCTAACTAATCTTTCAATTACATTCAATGCTCCAGCAAAACCTAAGTTTATCTCACACCAACTTCAGTATCCTTGTGCTTGTAACTTCTCCTTGCAGTATATCCCTCATTGTCATCTTCTTCGCAACCTAGAAACATTTATGCATCCTCTGAAACTCAGACTGCCACTTCTAAGAACTTCTTAATGACTACTCCTTCCAGACTCTATCCAAGTTAGATCTGTCTTCTATGCTGTCATAATTTTATATACATATATACACCTAAAATTAAACTCATTACATTTCTTTAATTAGTTTTTAGGACTTTTCATGTTTCCATCATGAGAGACTTTGCATGGCCTCTTTGCCATTCTTTTCTTATTCCTTCCTGGTGAATGAGAATTTGACTAATTAGAAAGTTTGGATAAAAGACCAAACACATTAAACTCAGCCCCTTGCTTCCCCTCAGTGTAAGAGACAATCTGTCTATAAGAAGGTGAAAGGTTGTCATTTCCAGCTTTACCTGTGACTGGAAGAATAAATTTAATTGTCGGGTATAGTATCTGAATGCCCCTTTGCTGCAGACCTGTGCAAAATTCTCTCTCAACTTTACTACCCTACTTCTTTCCTCTTTACAGTAAAATTCCTACAGTTACCCATATTCATTTGACCAAACTTCTCTCTTCCCATTTGCTCTTAAACTCTCTCCATCTGGCTTTCAGTCCTCCTTCTCTATCCAACTTGCTCTTATTAATATCATCAATGACCTCCATGTTGCCAAATCCACTAGGATTCTCAGTCTTCATCTTCCTTGACTTCCATCCTTCTAACCATCTAGACCAAAATCCTTGGAATCATTCTTGACTTCTTTCTCAATGCCCCACATTGATCTATCAGTAAGTCTGTCAGCTTTACCTCCGAAATATATCTAGAATCTGACCACTTCTTACTACCTATACTTTTTCCAACTTGTATCATTATTTTTTTAATTTTTATTGAATTTATTGGGATGACATTGATTAATAAAATTATATACACCATTTCTTATGTGGATTACTATAGAAGTCTCTCAGCCTATTTTTTATTTATTTTTTATTTTTTATTTTTATTTTTTTTTGCTTCTACTCATATGCCCCTACTGTCTACCCTCAACACAGCAGTCAGAGTAATCCTGTGAAATTACAAGTCAGATCATGGTACTTCTTTGCTCTGAACCCTCCAATGATTTCTCATCTCAGAGTAAAATTCTTAAAATTACCTAAGGGGCTCGACATGTTCTGACCCTCTATGATTTCTCTGTGTCCCCTTTTAATACATCTCATCGTTCACACCACTCCGACCACTGACTTCCTGATGTTCCTTACATATGCTCCTGGCTTAGGGCCTTTTAATATACTGATGCTCTTCTCTCTGATGTCCAGATGCCTCACACCCTCCTCTCCTTTGGGACTTTCATTTTCTGAGGGAGGCCTTCCCTGGCAATGCTATCTAACACTGCAGTCATTGAGTTCCGGCTCCCCAGATACTTCCTACTCCCCATCCCTTTTACCATCTCTAGCACTTATCACCATTTAACACACTATAAATTTTGCCTATTTACCTTGGCTATAGTTTCTCCCTCACTAAGCTCCATGAGAGAAGACATGTTTGTCTGTTTTCTTTACTGTCATATACACAAAATCACTTCACTTCCTTGGCTAAGAGCAGGCATTAACCTATATTTGTCAACTGAGTGAATGAAAGAACAAAAAATGAACACAGTGTTTTGATCCCTGTCCATGAGACGCCCAAGAAGCCACTCTACAAATTTAGAAGGAATACAGAGACACATTACTGCCTCTTTTAAACTCCAACATTGTTCTGTGTGCACATTAGATTGCCATTTCCCAGAAGGCAGTATTGTGCCTTACTCCTCTCTTTATTTTCAATGTGTACCACAGGACCTGACATACAGTGCTCAATAGTGTTCAATGAATGAATACAAGATTGAATAAGTGAAAGTCAAAGTCAAATTCAT
This sequence comes from Glossophaga mutica, assembly GCA_039655065.1. Taxonomy (NCBI): domain Eukaryota; kingdom Metazoa; phylum Chordata; class Mammalia; order Chiroptera; family Phyllostomidae; genus Glossophaga; species Glossophaga mutica. Next base: position 87,449,202 of record CM077304.1, read on the forward strand.
TTCAAACAATTGGGTGCACTCTTCCCTTACCGTAACAAAATAATGATTTAACTTCTTTTAACCTTCTAAGCTATTCTTTAGACTCTGTATAAATTTAACCAATCACTTATGTTTTCTATACAGCAACTCCAATGTTCTTATGATAGTTCTTTTTTTTAAAAAAAAAAAGATTTTACTACTTTATTGTTAGAAAGAGGGAAAGAAGAGAGAAAGAGAATAAGAAACATAGATTGGTTGCCTCTCACACACCTCCAACTGGGGATCTGGTCTACAACCCAGGCATGTGCCCTGACCAGAAATTGAACTGGTGACCTTTTGGTTTGCAGGACAATACACAACCCACTGAGTCACACCAGTCAGGGTCAATGTTCACATAATAGTTCTGAAGCAAAAGAAGACATGACCACAAACACTATGTTCTACGGTAGGAAATACAAAATGTTCTTTCATTCACTGGGCTAAATATACCAGAAAATTTTATTCATATATTTTTATTTCTCAAGTAAGTTATTTAAATACACCTGAAAGTAATATAATATTGTATGTCAACAGCAACTGGAAAATAAATTAATAAATAATAATAATAAATCATACTGAATAATATGTATAAAATAATTTAAATATATATTTTATTTAATTAAATTTAATATACATTTAGTTAATAAAGAAATTCAATGACAATTTTTAACATAAATAAATTTACTTAAAATATTTGAGGAAATTCTCAATATAAAAAGATTTTTCAGTTATCCAGATACTGAAAATTATCAAAATCCTTTATAATCAAGTATTTTGCATCATCTAGCTTTACTACAACAAAAGAATAATGATTTGGCTAATTTTGTTTAAAAGGCCAATAATTCGAATAGCATTTACTTGCCTGAGCTTCTCGGAGTTTTGCTGTAGTGTTTTGCTGAAGGGCTTGCTGTTCTTGATGCTGTTGCTTTGTTTTCTCTAACTGATGCTGCAGTTCTGTGGAATTTGTTACTTTTTCCTTCAACTTAAAAAGATGTAGACTGTCAGTTGACAACTTAAAGGTATAATACTATCATTCATTAAAAACTGGCTATCATTTCAAATCTCACAATTCTGAAGTCTAAAGAGAAAACTAAATTCAGACAATATATAAAATCAACCTTAAAAGCAGTATCTCATTACTTATAGAATCTCAATATCATGATTAAGAAACTATTCCCTAGGAATAGACTCTCATCCTGAGAAAAATACAATCCTTTCTCCAGGTTTGCATTTCTTTAAATTTTTTATGCTAATATGATCAAGAATTAAGGCACACAAATATTTTGTAACAAAAATCTAAACCACAGTATCAGTATTTGTTTTCTTTTTCTATAAGAATCATAACTATCATTTATTGAAAAGAATGAATTCTAACAATATTCAAGATGTCTCAAATCTATCAACAAACTGGCTAATTCATTTGAAAATGCTAACTCACCTGTTCTTCTAAACGAGAAAGTTTGAGTTGTAAATCAGCCACTTGCTGTTCTTTATCCAGCAACTTTTCACTTGAAAGCTGCCTTTGTTCCTTCAGCCTGCCATGAGCTTCGCCTAGTTGCCGCTCAGTCTCCAGAAGTTTGCCGTGTAACTTTAAAGAGAAAAAAGGTATACACATATGTATAAACACATGAACCACCATCACTACCACCACCTAGTTTTCAAATGATGTTTTATTTTCCACCAATATAAGTACAATATCTTAATTTTCATGATCCGATTGAATTTTGATCACATAAATATGATGAATCACATAAAATTGTGATTAAACATCACAGTTTCTAGTTTTCTTGCTTTCGTTTTTTTTTTTTCTTGCTTTCTTAAAACATATAGTGAACCAGAGGCTCTTGTTTAGATGTAAGTATTGGAATCACTTGAAGAACTTAAAAATAATAAAGTGAAAGTTAAAAATTAAGACAGGGCACGCTCAGACCTATTCCACAGTATGTTTGAAACATTACAGAGATTTTTGTCATTTTTCCATAATTACGAACCACCACAATTGACTTCTTACATTGGAAACTGTAAGAGCACAAAGCATTCCAAAGTCCTCAGACTGGCACGTAATTTCTAAATAAAATAGAGCAAAGAATATTTTTTTAAAAATATTAGGTGACTATCATTCACTAACTCTAGAATTGCCACCCAGTGAAAACTAAAAGAAAAATTTCACCTGGAGCTAAGAACCATCACTTCCTTGAGTTCATTATTTTTTCTAACACCACTAGAAATAAGTTACTTTTTCTTGGGATGTGAGTGGAGCAGTGGTGGCAGTTCCATTAAAAACAAAACAAAACAAAACAAAACAAAACAAAACAGAAGTTTGTATTAATTTCAGATGAATTACTGCCCAAGTGCTGGAAGTGGAGAACAAAAAAGAGTTGCATGGAGATAAGAATGCAGGACATTTGGCAAGGCTTATGCACTGAGAATGCTCTGACACACCAGCCTCAAAACTCAAAATAAATGCATACACCTCAGCAAAATTAAAAAATTAAAAATATGGCAAGGAAAAAAGTTCTTCAAGAAAATTAGACACTATTTTTGAATGAAACAAACTGTGGCTATCGAAATATATCCTATGCTTAATTTTTTTAAAGTTAATTTCTAAAGTAAAACATGCTTCCATCAAACTAAAACAGGACTCAATAACAGTTAAAGAGAATGAATTTATTTTATCTTTGTCCTTAGCCAGCATCCTAACACCTGTCTCATTTACTCTTCTTCTTAAAATGCAGTGAGTTAGTACTATAACACCTACCCAAACCACCTTCTCACTAAAAAAACTAGGCTCAATCCTGATACGTGAAAGCAAAGAAGACCTTCAAAGTAAACTCATATTTCAAGCATGTTAAGTGCTCAATCTCTTACAAACAGGCATCACCCATGTCTATAGTTCCTAAATATGCTCAGTAAGAATCTCCTGCTAGCATTGTTAATACATAGATAATCAGACCTCTTCCCTGGCAGTTTAGATTTATTATATTTAGATTCAAGAGAGTTCAGAAATCACTTGCCAAAAAGCAGCACTTTAAAAAGTAGTAGTTTTTGGCCCTAGCCGGGTAATTCAGTTGGTTAGAGTGTCGTCCCAACACATCAAGGTTGTGTGTTTGACCCCTGGTCAGGGCATATATAAGAATCAACCAACGAATGTATAAATAAGTGGAACAACACATCAATGTTTCCCTCTGTCTCTCTCTCTCTCTCCCCTGCCATTCCCCTCTCTCTAAAATCAATTAAAAAAAATTTTTTTAAAGCAGTAGTGTTCAATCTCAACTGCCCAGTGTAATCACAGGGGAATATTTAAATATGCCAATGCCCAGGCATATGCCAAAGAGAGTGAATGAAGTGGATCAAGTGTGAGGCCTTGATATTAGTAATTTTTTTAAATTTCCCAGGTGATTCTGATGTGCAGCTAGAATTGAGAACCATTGAATTAAAGATAATTATTGCTCTAGGTAACTAAAGATGGTGAGAAAAAAGATAAGTATTTTTTATAACTTTGTCACTCATTACTGTATGATTTCTGATAAATCCCTGAACTTTAATAAAGATATGAATCTCAAATTGAAGATGCCCAAGAGTGGGAGCAGTCCAAAAACACTTATATAATGATGTTATACCATTTTAGAGTAAATATGTTAAAGAAGAAGAGATTAAATTAAAGCAAAAAAGAGAACAGACTGACATCTGCCAGAGGGAAGGAGATTGGGGGCTGGATGAGAACGGTGAAGGGATTAAGCGAAAAAAAGACAAGAAAGACTCATGGACATATAAAATAATAGTATGGTGATTGACAGAGGGAAGGGGGTGGGAGGAGTTAGAAGAATGGAAAAGGGGAATAAATGTTGATGGAAGAAGACTTGAATTGGGGCAGTAAACACAATAGAATGTATAGATACTATACTGTAGAACTGTATACCTGAAACCTGTGTAATTTTATCAACCAATGTCACCCCAATAAATTCAATTTTAAAAAATTAAAAGTAAAATCACACATTGAAATTATTAACAGAATGTCCTACCTTAAAGTCACATTTGGACATATATATACATATATGTACACATTCTTTAGGAAATTCAGTTTTGTAAACTCATATATATAGTTCCTTATTTACATTCCCAATAATGTTTACTATGTGCCAGGCCCTATTTTACATACTTCGCAAGTAGTAACTAATTTAATCTTTATAATCACCCTATAAAGACAGTTCCATTATTGTCCTCATTTCATAGATGGTCAAACTGAGGCGCAAATTAAATAACTTGCCCAAGATCAGTTTGTAGGCCAGAGAACTAGAATCTCAACAGTCAGTCCCTAAATCCACAGATAAACCACTATGCTCTTCAAGATAGCATGTTAGATAATTTTTAAAATTAAAATTGATGACATCTAATCTTTTAACTAATAAATCATTACCTGCACATCTGTGGCTATTTTAGAAGTGCTCATAAACATACATATGAAGAACACAGTTTACTTTAAGTCCTTTGTTGACAATTGCCAACAACATCATTTGTCAGCACTGAAATGAATGCTGAGTATGATACAGTGGGGAGCAAAACACACACAGTTCATGCCTACACACTCTAAGAGTATTGCAAAAAAGGTTTAAAGTGAGGTTCACACCCATTCTTCCAACAAATATTTACTGAAAGCCCTGAGTGGAAAGACTGATGGAATATAGAATAAAACAAATTCCTCACATTAAGGTGCTCACAGTCTAAGGGAAATTGTAAACAAGAAACTAATATACAATATAAAGTGTTATAGAGAGCAAGAAAGAAGAAGCTTGCTGAAATAAAGAAAGGTTCAAATTATATGGAAAACAAACTATTTAAATAGAGTGGTCCCCTAAAGCTTTATAGCAAAAATAACACTTGAGCCAGCCTTGTGAAGAACTGAAGTCAAGGGCACAGTAAGAAGAAAACACAGGCAGAGGACCTATGGCAGGAAAGCACTTGAAGCATTGGTGGGTCTGAGGAACTGAAAGAAGACCAACATGGCTTCACAGCGGTAGAGGATGATTCTGAAGACACAGTGTGGGCCATATTACATACAGAGGCTTACACACCAAATTGAGATAGTTGGTTTCAATGCAAAGCCACCTTAAGCAGTGTTAAGCAGAGAAAGAAAGTGGTATCCTTCATGTTTTAAAAAGAGGTCTCTGACTTCTGTATGGTGACTAGATCAAGGAGGTCACTGGAAGAAGAGAAACTTATAAGAAGGCTAATACAGTAGCCCAGTGTCATAATGATAGAGGCTTAGGTTAAGGGTGGTAACAGTATAGATGAAAAGAAGTGGACGGATGTGAAACATAGTTTGATGGTAGAATCCAGACAGCATGCTGAAAGAAAGAAGATAAATGGTATCACTTCGAGGTCCTTAGTATAATCTCTATTTTGTACAGAGCTGTGACTAAACCCAATGGTTACATATTCAAGTCTTTGTATGAAAGTATGTTTGAGCAGGTTCTCAAACATTCCTAATGCCCTTCCATCCACTGACAACAAAACAAAGCCCAAATTCCTCAGCCTGTCATTCAAGAGCCTACATAAAAATCCCAAATGCTCTTCCACAATAGTCCACTCCTATCACATATAACCTATTCTAAGAACAAATAAGTGTCCCCACCTGGTTCTTCTAATACTTTCCTGCCACTAGTTTACTCTCTCTAATCCTGCCTGGAGGCCCCTCCTGCCTTCAAACTGCTGCTTGCCTAAACCTATTCAACATTCACAGCTTCAAGCACCACCTCTCTCTTACAAAAAGATTTTCCTAATCACATAACTGGACAAAATAATTATACAATATGAAGTATAATGTTCAGGGAAAAAACAGGAAAGGAACTCTTCCAAATTCTCGTAGTATTTGGGATCATTTTATTATAATTCCATGCTCTCTAGTACAGGATGGTACTTGTCTTATTCTTGATGATATTTACATAATGATTTAAGGTAGGTGCTGTGTCCTTTTTCATTTCTGTATCTCCTAACAATAAGGAATGGTGTATTTGAGAAACCATAAATGCCCAATTTGCTTTCATGCACGAAAAGTCAAAAAGTTAAGTTACTCACTGTTATGCTCACTCCAAGTCTCTTGTTGCCTTCCAGTATACATGCCTGCATTTATTTACTCACTAAAACATGTGCTGATAAACAAGCAATACACCAGGTAGTAAGGATAAAAAATGAGTAAGACATGGTCTTGTACCCAAAGAGTTCAGAGTTGAGAAAAGAAAGACGTGGTAGTATAACTATACTATGGTAAGTAAAACAAGGTTATGTACATGCTTAAGCCATCTTTGAGGGAGGTTACAACTGGCACTGTTCAAAAACAGATTTCTAGAAATATAACAAGTAAAATAAGTATTATTTATCAAGCAGAAGAGGAATAGGAAGACAGACGAATTAATGCCACAAAAGGAAATATCAATACCATTTAAGTGAAAACAGTTGAACATTATCAAAAAACTAGCTGGGGACTTTGTTCTTCCCAAAATTTCCATTTTCTCAATCAATTTTTAGTTAGCTATAAGAAATAACTAGAATACATAATTTAAAAATTAAATTAATGGAAAAGTCAAAACTTGCATTAAACTGTATAAAACTTGTAATGTCATCTGAGAGGCATTATTTATCTATAAGAAATACCTGTTAGAACTAATACATTTTCTTCTTTTAAAATATCTAATTTTTATATTACTGGTTTAAAAATAATTATATTTTGAAAATCTAGTGAGGAAAAAAGAAACAAGTTTTTAAATTAAAGAATGGTCAACAATTTGAATTAATTACAAAAGCTAATACATACTCAGAGTACCTACCATGAGCCAGGTACCATCCTAAGCAATTATATGTATGAAGTCATGAATACTTCACAACATTACTACATGATAGATAATATCATTTTGTCTCCTCTTAAGATAAACTGAAATGGAAGGAAATGAGATCTGACTCAATACTACACTTGAGAATTAAAAGTTAATTTTTCAAATGACAATGTTTTAATGAACTATATTATGATCAAATAACTATCAGGTACACTAAGAAGAAACCATAGGAGAAATTACAATAAATATAAGTAACACCTCTTACTTGATTAATTTCACTTTGGAGTTGTAATCCATGTTGTTCTTTTTCTTCTCTCTGTTGTTGTAGCTGTTTAAACTCTGCCTTAAGATGCTGGTACTTGGTCTCTACTTCTGACAATTCTTCTTTGAGCTTTTGAGTAGCTTCTCCCTTTTCACCTAATTCTGCCTGTACTCTCTGCAGTGAGGTTTCAGATGCAGATAATCTTGACTGAAGCTGTTGACAATCTAGGTCTTTCTGGTGGAGGCTTGCTTGTATATTCTTTTTACTCACACATTCATCACTATATTTCTCTTCTAGCTGGGTATAGTCGAGTTCTTTCTTCAACAACTTTTCAGTCAAATTCTGAAATATCAATTTAATAATTTATTTCCCTTTCTAATATTTTTAATTATTCTAATTATTCAAATAATTTACACAGCAGTACCATCTCCTACTAAAGAGTTTAGTTAATATTATGATACAAAAACAGTACAACTATTCTAGTCAAGAATTATTAAGTTATTACATAATTACATGATTTTATTATTGGTTCACTTGACTAAACTCTTTAATATAACTTAAGAATTACCAACAAAATTCTGACATAAGATCAAAACCCTAGTATCTACTAGATTCTTTAGAATAATATTTATATTCTACCCTCCTAGCACAAAAAATTATTTTGAATAACTATGCTGTTGCAGTTCTGATTTCTGGCTTTGCAAGTTTCACAGTTGTCAGTGCTTTTGCATAGTAATGCCATACGCTGCTCTAGAATGCTGATCCTACTCATTCCTTACTTTGTTCTTGAGAAGGGCCATCTTTAAAAGTCACAATTTTCAGACTGATTCAAATTTCTTTCCAATTATAAAAATTAGTGATCTAAAAATATCACTTACCTGCTTTATATTTCATTACTTCACTTAATTCTGTCAAGTACAAAATGTAAAAACGATACCACGAATCAAAGATCTGATTCAACGACACTAAGCAAATGTCAAAGCCCAGTCTTAGTGGACTTGTTACAATTAATATTGAACATTTTAAGTCAACACATTTACACATGAAATAAAAATCAGAATTTTGACTTAATTGTGTAAGCCAGAATAAGAAGCCACTATCAGCACCTGGAGAATCTATCCATGGACATTTATTTTACTTAGTTTTTATAGGTAGTATCCTAGAAGGAGATAATACAGAAATGGTAGAGGAGAATCAAAGTCTGTGGCCTTTAAAATAGACTATAATCTAAATGGAACACACACATTAAAAAAAAAAAACTCTTCTAAGAAAGTTAAAATATAATATGCAAGCAAAAACAGATTAATACAAAACCTATGTCAAATTTCTTAAGTGCAAAATTTTTAAAAAAGTAAAATGAGCAGTCAGGGGGAGCTAACTAGTAAGTTAATCACCTAAAAATAAAGTATGAGCTCGGTAAAGTGGTGAGAGGAGTTAAGTAATAGGCATACGTGACTCATGCCATCTGCTCTACACAAAGAGACACAAACACATAAAAAGAGAGAGAGGCACAGACAAATAAGTTGCATGTGGGGAAAGAGCAAACACTATCACCTCAAGGGGAGTAATAAATCTAGGTACCACAGAGAGAAAGGCAGTGGTAACTTATCTGAGAAAAAGTACCATAATGTAAATTATCAAGTAGTAACACACTCCAGGAAAAAAGTAGCGTCCAGAAAGATGACAGAAGCACATACAAAAGAGACAAGATGGGAGAAAAACTTAAAGTTAAGAAGAGCAACCAGAAGTTCACAGCAAAATCAGCGCAGAGACGTGTGCCTCGACCAACGGGTAGAAATAGAAATAAGAGGTAGAAGAGCCAAAATTCAAGAGAACAAAACTTTTAAGTCAAACTATATGTTAGGAAAATTCCTTTTTATAAACATTTCTTTGTGTTACTAGTTAGTAACTAGTAATCTTTCTTGCAATAATTTTACATTTTTTTCTTTTAAGACAGTAACATTTATTTTGGAATTTGTAGGCTAAATTAAGTTCATTCATTGATCTATAAAAGTATAAGGTCTTTGTAAAAGAAAACTCTAAGTTACTGAATGTCACAAATGCAATCATGCTCACAAATACTGAGAGCTTGGGTGAGACAATTTTAAAACATGCCACAAAAATTAAGTTAGTCTGCCACAGGCTTACCAAATAATCCCACCAGTACTATGAATTAATGACCCCTCAGACAGCTTCGCTCTTTTGGAAGCAAATATACATAGCAACCATCAACTGCTTAAAATTCACTTGTCCTAAAAAATTATTCAAAATCTACCTCCTTTATTGTAGGTAGGAGTAAATTTACAGGTGGGAGAAAATTAAATTTTCTTCAAAAGAACTTCTCCATACATCTCGTATTTTGTGCTCTTACATGTTCCCATGCCTCCTGTGTAAAATGCCATTTACCCCTCTGCCATGTAAAATGATCCTTAGAATCCTTACAGACTAATCCAAAAAATTATGCCTTCTACAAAAGCTTTTCCTGAGTTAGTACGAAGTAAGTTAGGAAGACTTCCACCTTGGTCCTGACCCAAACTTGTATCACAACACTTACCAAATAAAAGCAAAAACAAACATTCACTGAGGCACTTACTAAACACTAGAAACTGGTCTAATCACTATTAATGTTTTAAATACTCATATCAATCCTAAGAAGCAAATGGGTATAACATTGCTTTATAGCAGAAGAGGAAAGACTCTTAGAGGTTGAGTGTCACAACACAGCTGAGATTTAAACATGCCTTTGATCATTGCACTCTACTGTTCACATCCATACACCACTTTGCAATACAGTGGTAACACAAAGCAATGTAACTTCTTGCCACATCTGGTACCTGCTTTGGCCTATGAGCACCTTAATCCGGGGACTGTTGGAAAGAGAAGAGCAAGGAAGGATGGAAAAGGGGTGAGAGGTGAAACACAAAAGTAACTCAGTCTCTTACAATAACCAATATTATAATGGTGGCTTTAAGCATATGATTCTGCTCAAAATTTATATGAAAACAGTTAATTAAAATCAAGCTGCAGATTTTGTTAAATGTCAGAATATCATTTTTATTAAAAACTAAAAAAGTAGTTTCTTCAATATACTCCTATTGTTTTTAAGTTTTCAAAACCAGTAATTACAAAACATTGGTTTAATGCTAAAAACTTGGCATTAGCACAAAAGCAATTATTTTTCCATTTATTAAATATTATAATGTTACCTATTCACTTTGATGCTGCCTGAGATCCACAAAAGCTGCCCAAGGTATTTTGTGCAATAGCTGTCAAGAGACCACATACAGAAATTTCCAAATTCAAAACACTTGGATATCACTACTGTCAACAGTTATGGTTTGCCAAGGACATGGACTAAGGAGGAATGGGGGAGGCAAATAGCAAGGATCATAAGAAAAGGTAAATGCAGCCTTGGCCAGGTGGTTCAGTTGCTTGGAGCACTGTCCCATGCACCAAAAGTTTGCAAGGTCAATCTCTGGTCAGGGCACAAAACCAGGTTGCAGGTTAGATCCCTAGTCTGGGCACATACTAGAGGCAACCAATGAATGTCAGCGTCTCTCTCTCTCTCTGTCTGTCTCTCTCTCTGTCTTTCTCAAATCAGTAATAAATACATCCTCAGGTGAGGATTAAAAAAATAAAAGGTAAATGCACCGCAGCACTTGCTCTTACTGGTGAGCAAATTCTAAATAGGAAAATACTTTGAAAAAATTATGAAGACTTACACAAAAATTATTAAGATTAGCAGAAGATCATAGTCTCTAATCAAAAATGTTCTAATTTTACTAAGCCAAACCATCTCCATTCCATGTATTATTCATAAAATAGCCACAGTACCTCCTTAACAATGTGTGCGTGTGTGTTTGTGTGTGTGTGTGTGTTTGTGAACACACAATCTGTGCTTCATTATTTGACCATACATCTCAGGCTATCAATGTCAAACCATGTCCTTTATTTACAGTATATTTCAAAACAAATACAGTAAATTACACTGAGCATAAACATCCACTGCATGCACACATGCTGGTCAGTTTGTAAGAGGTGAACAACCGACCCTGGTGAACTGATATAATTACTTGGGAAAATAGTTTGGGGTCACCTAGTATATTTGATCATGTATGTAGTCTACACAAATTTCACTTGGGAGTATGTAACAGAAAATTTCTTGAACAAATGCATGAGGTTTACATGTGACTATGATAGGGGACTCAAGACTTGGAAAATTTTAGCTTAAGGTTAAGAGTTATAAGTCTAGTAAGTAATGTGTATGGTAAAGCTTTTGTTTCAGAAACTACAGATAAGGCCTGCCCTGGCTCCTGGGAAAACAGCCAACCTCCTGGGGCACTGCTAGAGATTAGCACCTGGGGACAAGTTGGAGGCATCCATTTGTGTTCCAGGGTGAGACAATGACCACCCCCCCTCCTGGGAAGAGCTAACTGCCCAGAACAGGAACGTCGCAGCTTCTTTCACCTAATCCTCCCTGAATTTCAAAGCCCTCACCGCACCTTGTTTATTCCCTGGTATAAAAAGTCTGGCTTGGCAAAAGAAGGCAAGATGGTCTGTTAGGGTATGAGCCCAGCAACTTCTCAGATCCCAGGCCATCTGAATAAAGTACCCATAAAGATTCAATCGCTGTCATTGCTTATTGGGTTTGGTAATGACAGGCAGCCGGAACACTGGTGTCTTTTCTGTTTACAAATTTTCATAGTTGCAATATTTGTAATAGCAACAAAGAAAGACCGAAAAAACAGGAAGTAAATATAAATTAACTCTGTTGCATTCCAAAGAATAATATAATTATCACATGGGAAAGCTTTTTTTGTGTGTGTTTTATAAGCTATAAACTTAGTTGTTTTTTTCATGAAACACCATTTTTATTGGAAATAATAAGACAAACTATGATTATTCAGATTTGCAGAGGAAGAGAACCTGTCACTTCAAAGACTAGAACTGACGGTATTTGGTGCCAGTGATAAAATTAAAGTATTCAAATTTAGCTTAGAACTTGTATCCACCACCATGAGCTTGATACTTCCTCACACTTAAAGCCTAGTCTGAGACTATGGATGGCGATATTGACAAATGTTATCGTTTTTATACTATACAATGGAATGTGTCAATATTTGGGGATGTTGCATTAAGTCAGTAAACCATATTTTCTACATGACTCAATGTTACAAAGTCGTGCATAGTAAAGATAGACTCAAAAGGCAAGATAGAGGAATGAATTTTAATGTTAGAAAGTACAAAAACTCCACTGACATGGTTTCAGATTCTACACTATAACTTTTGAGAAACTATACCTTATCTAGTTTCAGTATAGTATCAAATTAAAATAGCTACAATTATCTAAAAAGCCTATTAAGACATCACTACCTTTCCTAATTACACATCTATGTGAGGCTTATTTTCTTCATATATTTCAACCATATCATAACAGATTAAATGTAAAAGCTGATTGAGAGTCCACCTGTCCTTCAGTAAGCTAAATATTTAAGAGGTTTGCAAAACTGCAAACCGCTACCATTATTCTTTGTTTTGGAAAATACAGTTATTTTTTTATAAGAAGTAGTATTTATGTTAATATTTAACTGTCTTAAAAAAATTAATAGCAAAAATAAAATTAATTAAATAAATTAATAGCCCTGGCTGGTGTAGCTCAGCAGATTGAGCGCAGGCTGTGAACCAAACGGTCACGGGTTTGATTCCCTGTCAGGGCACGTGCCTGGGTGGCAGGCCAGGTCCCCAGTAGGAGGCGCGCAAAAGGAAACTACACATTGATGTTTCTCTCCCTCTCTCTCCTCTTCCCCTATATAAATAAATTTAAATATCTTTAAAAAATAAAATATAATAATAAATATCTTAAATGTTATGTTTTAATTTATAATATGATAAGTATCCATAGATATAACTCAGAAAAACAAAAGCTCTTCTGGGTTCATAACAACTTTGACAATGTAAAGCACTCCAGAGATCAAGAAATTTGAGAACTGTTGGCCAAGTCACAAGGAACAAATTAACCCAAAACATAGCAATGTAAAATTACATCTATTATTTCACACAGCTTCTAAGACTCAGGAATCCAGAAGCAGCTTCGCTAGGTGGTTCCACTTTAGGGTCTCTCATGAGATTGTAGTAAACTGTGAGCCAGAGCTGCAATCTCTGAAGATTTGACATGAGTTGGAGGATCCTCTTCCTGACTAGTTCACCTGGCTGTTGGCCAAAGACTTAACATTTACAGCCAATTACGTGTGTTAAGTTCAACTGAGTCAGTTCCTTCTCCCGAGACCCTATAAATGAGTGAAGACCACAGTGTCCTGTCCTCAAAAGCCCTGCTTGGGTCCTGCAGACTCAGGCCTATGGCTTCTTTAACAGAGTCGATCCTCTTTGTTCCCTTCTACTATGTTCTTTTCTTTCTTGATTTTTCCCTGGTTTCATTTCACCAAAAAATTAGGTCCAAGTTAACAGTAAAGCCAACAAATTCACCATACCTTTGAATACAAGGGTTTATTAATTTGCCATTCCCCCAACTTTTACTTTTTACCAAAAAAGTAAAATTATAGGGAAAAAGTACTAATGCTATTATTACCTGCCTGCCCCCAAACTAAATGTTATCTGTCTGTCCATAAAGAAACAAGGTAGAAAATATTAACATTACAAAATACAAAATAAGGAACAAAGTTGAATGTCTCGCACTTCCTTATTTCAAAACTTATTAAAAACAGCACAAAAAAAAAAACTTCCGGCCAAGATGAAAGTGTAGGTGGACACACTGTGCCTCCTCACACAACCAAAATTAAGGACAACAAAGATTTAGAAACAAGAAAACATCCATAACTGATAGAAAATTGAACTGTATGGCAGTCCAGCAACCATTCATCCAGACCCGTAAGAGGGGAGGAGTCACAGCAGGAAAAAATGGAAGTTGGCCGACCCGGGCATACAGGCAGCAGTGGCAGGCAGATCCCAGGTGCACAGGTGGTGGCCAGTGGACGCTGGGTGTGGGGTGGCAACAGCCAAACCCAGTGAGGCTGGGCAAGGCGGCTGGCTGGCCAGGCAGTCCCACATTCATGCACAGATAATCCAGGCGAAAACAGGGAGAGAGATAGACCTCGCAACCCAGGGCCCCAGTGCCAGGAAATAAAACCTAAAAACATTGATTGAAAACACTTGTGGGGGTTGAGGTGCCAGGAGAGACACCCAACCTCACAGGAGAGTTCACTGGAAAGACCCACAGGGTCCTAGAACGTACACAAGCCCACCCACATGGAAACCAGCACTAGAGGGGCCCAATTTGCTTGGGGGAAGTGGCGGAAGGAACTGGAATATGAGAGAGTGGAGCAAGCGCCACTGTTCCCTCTTGGACCCCACCCCCACATACACTGTCACAACCCAGCTACTTGGCTGCCCTGCCCTGGGGAACACCTAAGGCTCTGCCCCTCACTACGTAACAGCCCTGACCAGACCAAAAAAAAAGGCTCAAACAGGAGAAGAGATCAATGCTTTAGACCCAACTCATCTAAGTGACCAAGAGATAGCCAACCTATCAGATGCACAGTTCAAAGCCCTGGTGATCAGGATGCTCACAGAATTGGTTGATTTTGGTCACAAATTAGATGAACAAATGAAGGCTACACTAAGTGAAATGAAGGAAAATGCACAGGGAACCAATAGTGATGGGAAAGAAACTGGGACTCAAATCAATGGAGTGGACCAGAAGGAAGAAACAAACAACCAAACAGAAAAGAAGGAAGAAACAAGAATTCAAAAAAAATGAGGGGAGGCTTAGGAACCTCCAGGACATTTTGAAATGTCCCAACATCTGAATTATAGGAGTAGCAGAAGGAAGGGGAAGAGGAAGAGCAACAAGTGGAAAAGTTATTTGAACAAATAATAAAGGAGAACTTTCCCAATCTGGCAAAGGAAATAGACTACCAGGAAGTCCAGGAAGCTCAAGCAGTCCCAAAGAAGTTGGACCCAAGGAGGAACACACCAAGGCACATCATCATTACATTAGCCAAGATTCAAATGAAGGAGAGAATTCTAGAAGCAGCAAGAGATAAGGGGACAGTCACCTACAAAGGTGGTCCCATCAGACTGTCAGCTGATTTCTCAAAAGAGACCTGACAGGCAAGAAGGGGCTGGAAAGAAGTATTCCAAGTCATGAAAGGCAAGGACCTACATGCAAGATTGCTCTATCCAGCAAAGCTTTCATTTAGAATGGAAGATAAAGTGATTCTCAGATAAGGTCAAGTTCAAGGAGTTCATCATCACCAAGCCCTTATTCTATGAAATGTTAAAGGGACTTATCTAAGAAAAAGAAGATAAAAAATAGGACAGTAAAAAGACAGCAAATGCACAGATATTAACAACCACACCTAAAACAAAAGCAAACTAAGCGAACAACTAGAACAGGAACAGAAACACAGAAATGGAGATCATATGGAGGGTTATCAACAGGGGAGTGGGAGGAGGAGAGAGGGGGAAAAGGTACAGAGAATAAGTAGCATAGATGGTGGGTAGAAAATAGACAGGGGGAGGGCAAGAATAGTGTGGGAAATGTAGAAGCTAA
The DNA here is from genome assembly GCA_039655065.1 of Glossophaga mutica. Taxonomy (NCBI): domain Eukaryota; kingdom Metazoa; phylum Chordata; class Mammalia; order Chiroptera; family Phyllostomidae; genus Glossophaga; species Glossophaga mutica. Next base: position 87,464,881 of record CM077304.1, read on the forward strand.
AGAACTTATGACACATGAACATGAACTAAAGTGGGGGGAATGTGGGTGAGGGGGTGTACAGGGTAGAGGGGAATGATAGAGAAATGGGACAACTGTAATAGCATAATCAATAAAATATATTAAAAAAAGAAAATAGGGGACAGAAAAAAAAAGCTGCAGTAGTCACAACAAAGCTTGATAACATTGGATTTGGAAATGATTTCTTAGATATAACACCAAAAGTACAGGCAACGAAAGTAAAAACAGATAAATTACATCAAATGAGAAGCTTCTGTGTATCAAAGGTGTGATACTCGGATTTATAATAAGAAATACATATTAGGCCCTGGCTGGCATAGCTCAGTGGATTGAGCGTGGGCTACAAACGAAAGGGTCGCAGGTTCGATTCCCAGTCAGGGCACATGCCTGGGTTGCAGGCCAGGCCCCTAGTGGGGGCCACATGAGAGGCAACCACACATTGATGTTTCTCTCCCTCTCTTTCTCCCTCCCTTCCCCTCTCTAAAAATAAATAAATAAAATCTTAAAAAAAAAGAAAAGAAAAGAAATATATATATTTGGGTTTCACCCCCATTTCTGGAACAGACTACTAAAACCTATAGGATCTTCTATGTGTTAAGAACAATAGCCCTGCCCTGGCTGGTGTAGCTCAGTGGATTGAGCGCGGGCCTGCGAACCGAAGGATCGCGGTTCGATTCCCAGTCAGGGCACATGCCTGGGTTGCCAGGCCAGTTCCCGGCAGGGGACATACAAGAGGCAACCGCACATTGATGTTTCTCTCCCTCTCTCCTTCCCTTCCCCTCTAAAGATAAATAAATAAAATCTAAAAGGAAAAAAAAGAAAAAAAGAAAAAGAAAATAATATAAAAAAAAAGAACAATAAAGATGTCTCATTAGAATCCCCTTTCAACCACCTCTGAGTTTATGTCAATGAGTTGATTTGTTTAGAAAGCACTTAAGGGTAGGGGGGAGGGATAGGCTAGTTGCCAGGGGAACTAATCATAAATCAAGTGTTAAAACTTTCAGCCCTACTCTCCCTACTCCAGGCTGGGGAGAGAGGCTGGAGGCTGAATTAATCAATATGCCTATGTAATGAAGCTCAAAAGGACAGGGATTGGAGAGATTCCGGGTTAGTGAACACGTGGAGAGAAGACAGACAGACCATGAAAGCTCTGCACCCTTTCCCACATATCTTGCCCTATGCATCTCTTCCATCCAGCTATTCTTGAGTTATAATCCCTTATAATAAACCAGAAATCTAGTAAGTAAAATGTTTTCCTGACCTGTTAGTCATCCTAGCAAATTAGTTGAACGTTAGGAGAGGCATGTGGGAACCCTTCATTTATAGCCAGTGGTTCAGAATTATAGATAACAAGCTATCCAATTGATGTCTGAAGGGCAATGTCAGTCTTGTGGGACTGAACCCTTAATGTGTGGGAATCCTTAATGTGTGATGCTATCTACACATAAGTAGTTTCATAATTCAAGGAAACTGTAGGACATCCAGCTTGTGTTGCAAGACTGCAGATGTGCGGAGCACCCACACATCTGATGTCAGAGTATTTATTAAGAGTAGAGGAGACATATAGGAGGAGGAGTATTTTTAAAAAAAGATAGAAAATATTCAAAACATATATAGAACTCCTACAATTCAACAACAAAAAAACCCAATTAATATTATATAATATATAATATATAATGTTATATGTTATATATATTAATATTATAAAAGCACATGGGAAGATGCTCAACATCCTAAACAATAGGCCAATAGGGAAATGCAATAGGGAAAATCAACTATGATGAAATACCTGCTGACACTCATTAGGATGGTGATTATAAACACACACACACACACACACACACACACACACACACACACACACAGGAGGGGAAGAGGGAGGGAGGGAAACAAATGTTGGCAAAAAAGTGGAAAAATTATGAAATTCTTGTGCATAACTATGAGAATCCCTATACACTGTTTATGGTGATTTCCTCAAAAAATTAAAAGCAGAATTACCAGATGATCCAGCAATTCTGCTTCTGTTTATATACCCAAAAGAATTGAAAGCAGGGTCTTAAAGAGATATTTGTATGCCCATGTCCATAGCAGTCCTATTCACAATACCAAAAGATTGTAGCAATCCAAGTATCCATCAACAGATGAAGAGATAATATGATATATACATATAATAGAATATTATTCAGCCTTTTGAAAAGGAAGGAAAATTCTGACACAAGTTACAACATAGATGAACCATAAGCACATTATGCTAAGTGAAATTAGTCAAGCACAAAAGGACAGATACTGTATGATTACACTTATAAGTTACTTAAAATAGTAAATTCATACATATAGAAAGAATGGTGATGTAGGAAGTATTGGTGAATGAGGAGTTATTTAATTAGTATAGTTTCAGCTTTGCAAGATTGTAAGAGTTTTGGAGATTGGGTATATAATAATGAATGTACTTATCACTAAGAAAAATACAGAATATATTACATTGCAGTGTGCTTATATCTAAATAACATACACAGGATTAAAATTTAAGATATATAAAATCAATTTACCACAATATGTAGTGTTTAAATTCTCACCTGATTTTTTTGTGTTAACTCATTAACAGAACTTTTAAGTTTTTGTAGTTCTTGCACATACACAGCAACTTCTTGGGGACCTTTAGCAAGTTCACACCTTAGCTGGCTTATTGTAGCCTAAAAAAAAAATAGAGCAGACTAAAATAAAAAAGGAAATGGAAGCATCCAAAGGTTTTAAGATTACATAGATTTTTGTTGTTGTTTTTAAATTGAAATAATCCTTAGAAGTTTCAACGTGGTTCTTTATCCTATCACCCTACTGTAATCCCACGCTGCTTTCGCCTAAAAATAATTTCCAAATTTTATCCAAAATGTGTAACTTCATTTATTTAATAATACATAAAATGAAATGTTGACATCCTACTTTATGTATCTGAAGTAAGCATCAAACTGCAAACTTGAATTTACTGACTTTGAAACTCTGTACTTGAACCCTCCTTAATTTAAAAAGAATATGCAAATTACACCTATATTTTTTCCCAATTTCTATTAACATAGCCTTTTATTTTTATTTTAAAAGCATGTTAAATGCAACCATACAACACAGAATCATGTGAATCATCTTTTTTACTGTAATGGAAACTGTCCATAGAAGTTATAAAAATACATTTTAACATTTATAGTGAAAATTAATTTCTATTTTTAACACAATGGGTTTGATCATTTAAAAATAATGTAAGAGAAAGGTAAGCAGATCTCAGAAATACAAACTTCCTATACATGAAAGTTTAAACACTAGAGAGAAAGACTAAGAACTGCATTTTTGGTATGGTTTCCTGTCAGTGGCATTAACACAAGAACTTACTGTTTCTAATATTGCCTATTGAATTTACGTTTCATCTTTTACATTCCTAAAGTTCCAATTCTGTTCACTGTCTATATTCTTTATTAGTATATAAACTTTATAAGACAAATTTCAAAATTTTTTCTTAAAAAACGCCATCAGCAGTTACCTACAATATATATTATAAATAAATACTTGCCTCTTCAAAGAAGAAAAGTTAGAAGGCTACAATTTTTTAATTCATATTTTTTATTGTATTTTTTTTTTCTATTACCATTTAGTCCCCTCTCACCCCACTTGCCCCCTGAAGGCTACTTAACTTATCGTGACAAAAATGCCAACAGATCTTTTGCTACTCCTCTTTTGGAAACCCTTCCAGAATATGTGGCACCTTTTCTTTTTAAAGCATTCTCATTAGTGGTGTATCTTCACCCATTTACAGTGGCTTTGGTTTTAAGTATTTTATTTAATTTTAATAACCGTAAGTTAATGAAACTAGTTTTTTGAGTGTTTTCCAAACTGGTTTAAAATCAGTTCAAAGAGGCTTCAAAAATATTTTTTAGAACCTAATCAACAAAACAAACAAACAAGCATAATATAACCAAAGACACTGAAATTGAGAACAGGCTGACAGTCACCAGAGGGGAGAAGGGAGAGAATTTCAGGGGAAAAGGGGAAGGGTTTACAGAAACAAGTATAAAGGACACATGGACAAAAACTATGGGGGGTGGAAATGGGAGGGAGGTGGGGAGGGCTGGGGTGGTGGGCTGGGTGGGAGTAAAAGACAGAAAACTGTACAAGATCAACAAAATAAAAATTGAAAATTGAAACAAAATTTTTTTTTTAGAAATGGCTGCATGTCTGAGATATGCTTATGGACTGACCTTTTAAAGAAAACATTCATGTAAATGAACCAATTCTGATACATTCAAAGGCAATTTGTCACATTATTTTTTTTCTTTTTGTTTTTTATTGTTCAAATACAGTACTTTATTGTTACAACTTATACAGGGTATTTCAATATGGTATATAACAACTAGTTATATATATATATACATATATATAAATAATTTCAAAGAAGGAAATGTTTAACTACTCATGTATCTGTAACTATGTTCAAATTAAAGGCATATCCTAGTACCTTCTGTCTTAAACTGATCATGTAACCTTGACATGGACGTAGGTTTTGGGAGTTTATTTCTAACTGTTATTTCTAACAACTTGGAATCTCAGAATCATTTTCTGTTGGTAATATTTTAGATGTTAATAGAAATGTTAAAACAATTTGCTACTTTAAATTACTGTCTTAATCATATAGCACAAATGACAACTTATTGCAAAAGAAAATAAATCCAAAATACAAAGAAAATATATCCAAATATATGTTTTATTTCATAGTTTTTAGACATGTTCTTATAAACAATTTTGTAATGTTAATATCTGAAGATCTGAACATCATGTCTATCAGTTATCCTTTGTACACGATGTATCTTTTTTAAAACTAGAATGTTTGAAAATATAAAAGCAAGCATTCACATTTTTAAGTTTAAACAAGGGGTAAGAAGAAAGATGTGGAAAGAGCATACAACAAAAGATACATTTAAATTATGGGGAAGGGGAGGGAGGGCAGTGAATTACAGAAACTTTTACTTTATCTCACGTTACAGAGCTTTTATAATGATCAAGCATTGTGTTTATATTTGGGGGAAAAAGAAAAATTAAAGGAAGACAAAATTTCCAAATAAATAAATACATTCCCCGTTCAGATTATCACTACGGTGAAATTCAAACAAAGAAGGTCCTTTGCTTTAGCCACACTGCCTTTACTCCTTACTTAACAGGTCAAGTTTGCCTGTGCCCAGGAGGCTTTAGCCCTTGCACCGCCTCTTTCTGCTCTCAATTCTTCACCCTGATTCCTTCTTACATCATTCTCCTCACACAGGTGTTCCATGAGGAGACTTTCCCTAATCATTCTATCTAAAACTGTCCCACATTACTGTCAGCTCCACTACTGCATGTCCTGCTTAATTTTTCTTTATAGCACTTAACATTAATTGACTTTTTATCATGACTTATTTATGTACATATGTATCGTCTGGCTTCCATAAAAGAATGCAAGTGTTATAAGAGCAGGCACTGTCTCATTCACTGTTATATCCCCCACTCCTAACTACTGACACGTAGGCGTTCAAAAAATACTCACCAAAGGAATGAGTGATTCTATCTCTAAGGAGTTAATAGATATTTGTTTCCATGGAAACAGTATTTCAGATTCTATAAATAGTTTGTATTCCTTGATGCCATGTTACTGAATTCAACATTGAACTTTCACTAAAAATCTTTAAATTACAAAATAACTAAGATATTTCAGGCAAACATCCTGCTAGTAGTTTAAAATTATAATTATTGTCCCAATAACTATTACTCTTACCAAATAATCATTTAAAGGTGGTTAAAATTTTGCATGATTAATAAAAACAAAAATGAGCGTATCTTTGAAGATCTGACATTGACTTAAATCACAAAATCGCCATATGAAGATAAAGGTACTATATTAAAAGTACTACTAATATTAAAAGCCTTCCAAAAAAACATTACCTCAAGTTTAAGCATCTCCATGAGAAAGCAGAAAAAAATAATAAAATGGTGGATGAAAGGTGGGAAACAGGACCAAAAGTACAGACCGAACACACAATGAAAATGTCAGAGACATGCTGCTGAATCTGGCCTCTTGGACTGGCATACTCTTAAAAGACATTTCAACACTCTCTTTTAAAATTATGCTGAATATAATCATATTTATTGTACATCTTATCAACATTTTAGCTCTTAAAAGTAACATTCAAATGAGTTTATCTGGAATACAAATAAAATTCTTAAAAAATAATTTCTATTAAAGACCACACTAAATATAAGTGGATTATAACTTTGATATTTTCAATAATGTAGATCTTTAGAAATAACATTTTCAAGCTGTAAAGCCTTAATTTCTGATCTATAAAATAGCCAATTAGTATATAAAAAGTACTTGTAAATTCTACAGAATGAGTTTTATATATATTTACACACACACACACACACACACACACACACACACACACTATCTAAAATATCTAGAAACCACCAAAAACCTGGTAATGAATTCATAAGGTATACATTTAATGAAAGTAATGAAATGTAAGGACATATTTAACAGTGCACACCAAGTTATATGTCTTCAGCCTCAACTAGGAATAATAAATTAACCATTGCATTTTTTAGCTTCTTTATTTCCTTTTAATGTGCTGTGTTTCTTGTGCCAATATTTAAGTTCAGGAAAGTAGTTAATATATAAAATAATTTTTTTCTGTTAAGTTCTTTAAGTGCTATAATTGATCAACACACTTAACTAAGAAAAATAGAACTGAATTTTAGTAAGTTAATAAAGTAATGCCATCTATTTAGAGAGTAAGCAAAAGCTAAAAACAAATATAGTTATAAACAAATAAATGAGATGGAATATTTAGTAATTTCTTCATATGAAAATAATATGAGACACAACTCAAAAGTAATTTTAAGTTATACCCAAATAAATATAATGTACAATATGGCAAAATATAAAAAGTAATAAAAAGTATTACATCAATATTAAAAGCACAAATTTACTTTTAAGGCAAATCATCAGACCACCTGAAATAGAAGATAACATGGTACAAAAACACAGGCTGTGGATTCTAATGCTAACTTCCTATTATTAGGGGCATGGCCTTGAACAAGTCCTGTACCCTCACTGAGCTCAGATTCCTAATATATAAAACTTAAAATAGTACTTAACTCACAGGTTAAAAGAAACGAATGAGACCACATATTTAAAGTGCCTAGCATAGTATCCAAAACTAATGGTGAAAACGTTAAGATTTTGTTTCTAATAATAATATTGCTCTCTTATGGTACCATTTCCTGAAGTTGTTAAAAATATTTCAAAAACGATCTGAGGTCTCAATAACTATATAACTGTTAATTATCTAAGAAAAGACTAATAATCCATGTTTTACTAATAATTAATGAAATATTAAATCACCATTCATCACGAATAAATCCCTTTATTTTAAAATTTACTTCAAAACATAAATGTTTTATATAAAAACTTGACAGAGATTAAGATGTAAAAAATGGATTTCTAAGCCACTTTCTTCTTTCCCAGAAACATCCTTTCTAGAGAAAACACAAATCAAAACAAAAAAAAAATTGTTGTTTCCCTGTTGAAAGGAAGACAATGTGAGAAGACACTAATGCCTTTTCTCACAAATCTTTTATAACTTTACCTAGAATTTTGTCATCTTAAATAAGCTCTTCTCATTACATATAAAGACATTTTAATTTATATAAACAAACATATAAATTTATAAAAAGCTTCCATATTAAACTTAGTATAATTCTTAAATAAAATATTACTCAAAAATATTTTCCCACATATATTTTTCCCAAAGTGCAAGTAAGTGTGTGTATATATGTACATACACACATTTCTTCTCCTTGTTCAAATTCTACTTGTGTAACAACTGTAAGGCCATAATTCTCAGCTAGAAAAGGTCAGAGAGGATTACACTTCAAAATAGACATATTCTAAAGCTGTCATTGCCCTGATTCAATTTTAGTCACCCTATGTGTTTGTTTTAAAATTTAAAATAACATTAAAAGAATTTTTAATCAAAAGAGTATTTTTTTTTAAATTTGAGAAATACTAGTAGGCAGGCAAATAATTCAATAAGAATTATTAAAAATAATTCTTATTGAAGCATAGAAGTAAATGACTGGATTCACCCAGGTTGACGTATTTCTAATTTAGCATTATTTAAATAGGATTTTCCTCATGAGACATTATAAGGAATTGTTTCAAGTGGTATGGGGAATGGTAGCCCAGCCCCTGATTTGGAAAACCAACTGGGAGTGAGTCAGCACACAGAACCCATGCCTGTGGATAGGTTTTCCAGTGGGCAATCAGGCCTGCATTGCACCTAGGCTGCTGTGAGACTTACTTTTGCTAAAACTCCCTCACCCTGGATTGAGGCAGCAAAGGTTTACTACATATCTCTAAAGTAACTTCCTAAAATCTATGCTAAACCTCCCAAGGATGGAGTGTAACCAGTTCAACCACTTTTCCCCTGTATCTGCAACATCCTTCTCTTTGAAGTAATTAGCAAAATTCTTTCCTTTGTTATCTGTAAAAGGTAATCACCTACAGCGATCCTGTGCATAGTAAATGAGGACCATCCTCAATGTAATGCACCCAGAAAAGCAATAAAAGCCTGTCCAGGCAGGTGTTGGGCCCTCTCTCTCACTCAGAGAGTGGCCATGCCATTCCTTTTTCTCCACAGGACTTCCGTAGTCCATGTGAATTTGTTCGTTGCAGCCATAACACAGGGACCCTGCAGGCCGGGGTCCACATCAAGACATGTTTGGTTCAGCCTCTACTTGATTACACACTAGGAGCTTTTGAGCATCTTTGATAAGTTCATGAACTCCCTGAACTGATGGAAAAAGTGTGGGATTGTGTGTTTGTTATTGGGCTATAAAGATCACTTTTGGGAAATCTGTACCTGAAATAAACTTTAAAATGTGAAGCATTAAGCATCATAAAGCCTTATCTGTCTATGCGTGTTCTACGCGTTAACTTTCACCATTCCCCCATTGATAAGATATACGAAGAAGTAAAAGAGGACATGAGTTGATATTTATACTCCATAGCTCACTAATATATTACCAATTATGAATAGAGTGTCTTTTAGATCACTACTTTAAAAACTCTAAGACAGAGATACAAATTAAAAGGTCACTATAATTTACTTTTTCCTTTTTTGTTTTTTAACATTTTTTATTGTTTATGCCATATGGTTGTTCCCACTTTTTCTCCCTTTTCCCAGCTTAAAAACTACAAATAATATACTTATAACAATACCTCCTATAAAACAGTAAAAAGGATAAAAGCCAGTATTTTATGCAAATATGTTTATTACATATTCTAGAGCTTATATGCTAACATAATTATATAAGGAATTTAAAGGCCAAAGTAATGCCATGTGAGAAATTACAGAAGGAACTAAGAATGTTTATCCTGGAAGAGAAAAGTCTCAGATGAAACGTGAAGAGTCTTGCCCTGACCAGCATGGCTCAATTGGTTGAGCGTAATCCTGCGAAAGGTCACAGGTTCAATTCAGGATTCATGGTCAGAGCACATGCCTGGATTGTGGGTCTGGTCCCAGCTGGGGGCATGTGAGAGGCAACCAATGTATGTTTCTCTCACACATCAATGTTTCTCTCCCTCTCTCCCTCCCTTTCCCTCTAAATAAATAAATAAATAAATAAATAAATAAATAAATAAATAAAATCTTTAAATAAATGAACAGCCTTCATAATCCTCTTGAGGAAAAAAGAAAGGATTTCATCTATGTAATTCCTCAAGAAACCTGGAACCTGTGCATGTAAGTTACAGGGAACTCACTGGAATGGCTGACTTTTGAAGAAATATGAACTCCTACATCATCTAGCAAGAGTAGTGAACTGGTTATCAGAGATGCTTCCTTTACTGCTGCCTAACTGAAATAAGCTCAATTACCACTTACTGACTAGCCAGGAGCACATTTAATTTTAAATAGTATCTCTACACAATATACCTCATTCATAAAATAGCACAATACACTTTTAAGCAAATGTTCTTCTCAAAGTGTCTAGCTACATAAAGCAGAAACAAAAATATTACTCTCAGACCATACTGACTATATACAAATATTACTCAGAGTAAATGAAAGAAAGGCAAATAGTATTTTGATAGGTCACTCAGAAAAATCTCAAATCTTGATTATCTCGACAGTATAAACAATGTCAATCACATTTAAGTACACTGAACTTTATTACCTCTGAGTTAGCACAATCTGCTTGTAACTTTTTGCACTCATCTTTGAGTTTTTCAGATTCTCTCTCACGTTCCAAGGTCATGTTATCCATTAGTGTTTGGACTTGAACTAGTTCTTTCTTTAACACAGCAACATCTTCTATACCAGGTCTCTGAAGCTGTGAAGCAACAACACGTATTAATTAAAAATTATAGTGAAAAACTAAAATAGTAAACATTTTAAATGGTTCCACCACAAAGAAATCAAAATGAAAACAATCTTTAATATCAATTACTGAACTCTGAACATCACACACTGATTTCTTCCCATAATAACCATATCCTCTTCCCACTCTAGCTTATATTTTATAGTATTACCACTCCAGGTGCAACATAGCAAAGTCCCAATTATCCTTAGGGTTTTCTTTGCTTTCCTTTCTTTCACAAACTACACCCATTGGTCATAACAATCACTTGATAAATGCTTAAATTCCTTCATTTTCCATCCTAAGAAACTGGTAATAAAAATAAAGAAGGAACAGATGTAAGCATAATTATGGTTTATTGTAAGTTGAATATAGTTGATTCATTCATTTATATACTTATTGAGTGCTAAATAAAGAACAGAAAAGAGTCAAGAACAGATCCAAGACTGTTAAACCTGGGAAGTGTTGAAGATGTACAGTACCAATGACAGAAATACAGTTATGGAGGAAATACAATGACTTAATGTTATACTTAATTGAATTTGAAATAAAAGCTAGAAATGCAACTAGAAGTATCATAAAGTAGGTGGGTTTATAAAACTGAAGTGCCAGGGAAGGCCAGGATCAGAGATACAGATACTAAAACTACTAACCTACTAAAAAGACAGATGACATTACAATAGAAACAATGAAAATGTTAAGGTAATAAATTATGTATCACAAAATTCCATATTGATTTAAAAAATCATATACAGTATATACAAAGGTGGAAGAACTACAGGGAATTTTATTTCCTCCATTTTATTCAAGCTATATTTTTTAAAAATTTTCATCACAGCAGGTATTTCATTTTTAATTTAGAAAATTATAAAATACATTCTAATAAATGGTTTGTAAATTACCAGTTCAGTCTTCAGATCTTGAATTATAGTTGCCTCTTTGTTTAATTCTTCTGTCAAATGTGACACTTTTTGTTCAGCAGCTTCTCGAAGACTCCTTTCTTCATCATATTTTGACTTTATGTCTAAACAAAGATTATGTTTCATGAGATTAACACTAGGAGACAGTTTTAGAAATTCCCATACATTGCAGTGCATATCTATATATCACTTAATTCAAATTCACATTCCTTAGATAACCTAATAAAAGTATACTTATGATTACATTAAATGAACTTAAAAAATCTAATGTTTGTATATATAGTATCCTACTAAATAGAGTTTTAGTATATATTTAATCATACATAATATTTTACCTAAAAGTACATAGTTAATAATGTATGTAAATGATAGTATAAATCAAAAGTTAAATCTATACAAACTATGTTATTCAACATTTTCAAAATGTTCTTTGTTAACCTTTAAGATACCCCTGCCCCCCATTCAAGAAGAATTCAACAGAGAAAATTAGTCCATTGAAGGGAGCAGGTGGGAGGACAAACAAAATAATTTACATAGCAATTACATTATTAACTTGCAGCAATAACCACCCTAGTCTATAACATATACTTCTCATCACTAAATACAATGTTTGTTTCTAGGATATATAATGGCAAAAAATAAATAAAACTAATACATTAGCTTAAAAAAATTTATTCAGTTTACCTGCAATTTCAGTGGCAAGTTGTGCTGCTTTCTGCTCAAATAAGTCTTTCATTTGCTTAATATTAAAATTTTCTGTTTGGGCTTCTTCTAACTGTCGTTCCAAAGAGTGAAGTTCTACAAAAAAGTATAGCATTTATTCAAATACAATGTTCTTTACATTGGCTAACTTATATCATAATCATTGCACTAGTTAAAAACAATTAACATGTCTATTAACCCATTATGAGTTATCTTCATATTTTAAGAATTAAGCGTATAGTTTATTTAAGGCACAAGTCATAATCTACAAACATGTAAAATAAATGAAAGGACTATTTAGCATCATACCCAAATAATCTATAAATATTTCTTTAAAAATTATTTTGATTTCACATTTCATAGTTATTTCCCTATATCTTTCAACTGACTAGAAAGGAACACACTTTATTCTGTTTTCTGTATTCTGTATTTATTCTGTATTCTGTTTCTCTGAAAAAAATATTGTAATAATATGAAAAAAATGAGAAATGATTTAAAAATAATCAAGGTCTTAAGTAAAATAATCAATTAAAATAGGCAATCAAGTCCTGATACTTCATTTTCATAAAGAAAAGGGATTTCAGAGAAAAATTAAATACAGACAAAATTAACCTCAAAAATAATTTTGATTCATTAAGCATTTCTTCAATTAAAATCACTTACAAAGATGCTAGTCTCATCATTTTAAGAGAAAAAGAGTACATCACTCTTTGATAAAAGATTTAACTCTTCGTTGAACAAACATATCAGTGTAATCCAGAAGTTTATAACTTCATAATATAATAAACAAAACACGAAGAATTCAGTACACTGATTAAATTATAGAGTTCACAGGTAACAAGCACTGCAAACTTAGAATATTACTGTTATCTTCACTATTTTAGAGCCATAAAGTATAACCACAAAACAAAAATCATATAGCAGGTATAAGAGAAAAAGAAAAAAGTAAGAAAGAAGAATGAGAAAGATGTAAAAGAGAAATGAAATAGCTGCTTTAAGTAAAGTTACCTGCTGATGAATCAGCTACCAATCCATCGGGTTTAGACTCCTCAGAGAGAACATAAGACATACACAAATACAACGTTAAAAAAAAAAATCTCTGAAAGATACAATCTGTCAGGTAAGTAAGAAGATTTTGATAAACGTTCAATTTTGGCCTACTCACATTCTTCCATATCTCTAAGATAACACTAGGCACACTGGCATAATAATTTAAATGCAGCTCATGGGTTCTAAGAATGTTTTTATGTTAACATTTAAGAAATTACTATGCTTCTTGCAATAGATGGCATCTTAAATTCCATAAATTCAATAATAAATAAATATAAATTATTACAATTAAATAGATTCTAAAGCAAATAAGTTAATAGGCAAAATTCAGTGCTATAATATTTGAAAATTAGCATAAGATAAATATGCCATGGAACCATCGCTATTAAAAAAACGGCTTTAAAAGCATAAACTTTTAATTCAGGATTATAAACCGTCTTTAAAAAAAGCAAAAATAAAGAATATATTCCATAAGGTTTAATTTATCACATGCATTAGAACAAAATAATATACTGCTTCAATACTATTTTCATATACTAAAAAGTTATTCACATCTGATTAGTGTTTGATAAAGTATCTCATAATACATCTGGATTTTTCCTATTCATTGGATTTGGACAATATGATTGCTAAGAATCATCAATATTTCAGACATTTTTCCCCAAAGGTAAATCTCCCAACAAGTCAATTTATACCTTGCACTGTGGAAAATTTATTTCATTTATTAAATGTGAAATAGTCATCTCAAATGTAGTTAGGATCTTCCTGCCTGTTTTCAAGTGCAGACGATAATACAGATCATCTGTTAATGGCATCACGTTAATGGCATCCATGTAAAAGATGAGTAATTGATCTATAAGTATTTTAGATTATTAAAAACCTCTTTAATGCAACCTCAGTTAATAGAGGCTGAGTAGTAGCAAGACTGATACCTTGTTATCCAATTATTTGTTTTTGTCTTTTCTAGTCCAAATGACAATTTTTGGTGAAAAGATTAAATGGCAAAAGGACTGACTGAGAGTCACAATATGCTCAGATAACCTGCACAGAGATCACTAATTTACGAAAATATTAAAACTATTGTTGAAGGGTATTCATTTTATTCTTACAAATGAGAACTATATACAGATGTGGTAAAATTCATTATTCTACAATTCTTTATGCAATTTATATAATTTTAGTACAGAAGTCAATATAATTTTAGTATAAAAATCATAATTGGTTAAGATATTTACTTAGAAAATACACTAAACTATAAAGAATCAGGATATTAAAAGAATCTTACTCGGAGATAACCACTTTTTAACAGCATAGTAATTTTCTTTGTTTTTCTAGTATTTTATGTGGTTAAAGTCATATAATAAATACATGTTGGTGTGTATGCACACACATATATAAATATTTTATTCTGTTTTTGAAACCTGACATTGTTAATACAAGTTTTCCCGCATTTTCAAACACCTTTCACTGTAACAGTTAATAATTGGTCTTTCTCTTAACACACGTTTTAGTCATTTCCAACTTGTCACAACTACAAATGCTTTAAAGAGTTTCACTATTGTTTAAACCTGTATTTTTTTTTTTTTCCATTTAGGTACATTGTTAGAATAGAATAATGTAGGCTGGTACAAAAAAACGATCCACAGATAACTGATTTTTAATAGAGCACCTTTAAGAAGTTACATCTCTGATTTCCATACATGTGTTGGCTAAACACGAGAAGAAATTAGGGATTTGTTTCTATCAGGCCACCTGCTTACAAAAAAAGCGTTATGCTTAATTTTCAACACTGACAACAATTAACTAACAAGTACACTTCAAGCATTTAAAAACAATTACTTGGCCCTGGCTGGTGTAGCTCAGTGGATTGAGCACGGGCCTGCGAACCAAAGGATCGCGGTTCGATTCCCAGTCAGGGCACATGCCTGGGTTGCCAGGCCAGTTCCCGGCAGGGGACATACAAGAGGCAACCGCACATTGATGTTTCTCTCCCTCTCTCCTTCTCTTCCCCTCTAAAGATAAATAAATAAAATCTAAAAGGAAAAAAAAAGTACTTAAAAAAATCTTTAAAAAAAAAAAAAAAAAACAATTACTTGCTGCTGCAGCCCTTGAAATTTTTCTAATTCTTTTTTTAATTCTTCTGAATACCATTTTTCTTCCTAAAGGGAAAAAAAGATTTTTAATTAGCAAATTTAAAAGATTTATTACCCGAAACACTGAAAATAAACAAATATAATCCTTTTTAACCTTACCTTAAGTGAGGCCTGTAGGTCTTGGACCTCTTGTCTAAGTAATGTTACATCATCTCTAAACATATTTGGGGCGGGGGTGAGGGGAAGGAGAATTAATAGTTAATGTTGTTTAATTAACAACCTGCTCTCTTAACAAATCACAGCTGATGACTATATATTGATATTCTAGTTTTCTCAATTTAAAAAAAATAAAGACTCTTGTAGATTTTATATGTCATGGATTAATTTACCAACAATAAGCATCAATGGTTTCCTACTGCAGTTAGCATAAAATCTAAACTCATTAACAAGGAATATAAAATCTGCACCATCAAGTTCCTGCCTTATCACTCTCCCTCCTCATTCACTTAGTTCTGTTCTTTAAGTCTGATCTGACATGCTGTTTCCTGTGGAAACTTCTCACATTGTTTCCCTCACCTAAGAGTCGGTATGAAAAAGAATGGTGAGACAAGGTCCACTCTAGGCCCTAATGCAAGAAAGATTCCATTATAAAATAGTTTTGAAATTATCCTTCTAGATATTTGGACATATCTTCCCTTTTGCATTATAAATCTCTCTCTCTCTCTCTCTCTCTCTCTCTCTCTCTCTCTCTCACACACACACACACACACACACACACACACGGGACTCTCCTTGTTCCTTGCCACTACTAATAGCTGCCATGGTGGAAGACACAAGAACTGAAATGAGTTCATAACGAATCCTCAAATGAACTGATTCTAGGATGAAGGGAATAGGAGAACAAGGTCATTTCTAATGAGAAGACCAAGTCCACATCAGCACAAGCATTTATCAGCAAGGTAAAAGACAATGAAACATATTGATGGGAGAATTCTTCTCTAGAATGAGGGCAGAGATAGAGAATAAAAAGATAGAGTCAGCTTGATATGTGAAATAGGGTTAATAAAGAAAGAAAATTGCCAACTAAGAGAAATGTAAAAGATGGAGAAATAAGTCCTCTAACTTTTATGGCCATTCGTAAGTAAGGGATTCATTCATTATTCAGTAGATATTTGTTGTCTATTCTAGACTCTGAATTGTTCAAACTAATGGGAGAAGTGAACATGTAAATAAGTAAGAGTTATAGACTACCATCAGTTCTATGAAAAAAATAAAAACAGATACAAAGTTAGTGGCAACCTCTACCTAGCAGGGATTCGTGATAAACTCTGAAAGAAAGTCTATACTTTTCCGAATACAAAAGTATTCGGAAAAGTGTTCCATAACAGAGTCCTGCTTTTGTTGACTTTTAAAATTATTTTCTTGTAAAATTTTCATTAGCCTTCATTTCCGGCACGTGTGTGTGCGCGTGCGCGCCCCCGACACCTCCCTCTCTCCTATCTGGCTCTACCGACTAACCTGATGTGTAGAAGTCACATGCCAATGTGGAACACTTAGTCTTCACATGTGTATGGAAAAGTGTGGATGCATTTTAAGTTTTCTCTACTATTAAGTGATCTTCCAACTCTATGTATAAACTAAAATGATGAAGAAAGAAAATAAAAACAAAATACTTAAATGTCTCACATAAAATGTAATGAAATTCCAAGGAAGATAATTCCAATTCAACTTCTAACTTGGTAGCCTCAGTTGCTCCAATTAATCTTTTTTAAAGTGCCACTTCAACAAATTTATGAAAGTGATTTGCCTACAACAGAAAATCTTCTAACATATAACACAAAACATCTTAGGATATTTACAAAAGAAAATCGGCAAATCTATCAAAATTTTAAAGAGAAATTTTGTCAAAAAATTCCACTTCTAGAAATTTGCCTTACAGATATACTCATTCATGTACAAATGATACATCCATAAGGGTATAGATCACATCATTTGTAACTGCAAAACACTGGAAATACCTTAAATGCTCATCAGTAGAAGAATGATAAAATTCCATGGGGTCATTCAAAAAAGTGAAACAGCTTTATCTGCATGTATGTGAAAGAATTCATAAGACACTCAGAGAAATAAAAGGTGCTGAACATTGTAGAACTGCTCTTTTATGTAATTACAGAAATCTTAATATTTTTATATGTACACAGATGTAAGCATATGGGTATACAGGTATAGACTATCTCTGAAAGTATATTCAAGAAACTGATAAAACACAGTAAGAGGCTAGAGAAAGGAGTGACAAGGAATACATTTTTACCATATAACTTCTTGAATCATTTGAATTTTGCATTCTGTATATATTATCCGTACATACATTTTAAAAATCTGGTCTCCACAAAACTACTAATGCATCAGGTTTCAAATATGTAATTGATGATAAAATTCACATGTAAAGTGATAAACAGAGAGGCTTTAAAGCAAAAAGGTTTCATGACCCACCCAAATCATGTGGGCTTTTGATCTAAAAAACATAAGGTGCCCATAGTCACATGTTATCCACTATGTTAGTGAGAGACAGGATTAATTGTCAGAAACTGGAGAGGTATAGAAAAATGAGAACAGATACAGTAAGAGATAAACTAGTGAAAATTACTACTTAGAGCAACAGCAATTAAATTTGCACCTTAAGATTATTACCTTGGAAGCAATACAGAGTTCATTGGAGAGGTACAAGACTGAAGGAAGAGAGCCCACTGTAAATACTGAAAAAGATATTTTTGAGTGAGAGATGAAGCCTAAAATAAGCTGCAGCACTAAATATGGAAAAGGTTATGAGAGCTGTTTAGGAGATAGAAGTTTTTAATTACAGGTGACATACAATATTATATGAGTTTCAGGTTTACTATATAGTGATAAGACATTTATATAACTTACAAAGTGATCACCCCAATAAGACTAGTACCCCTAAGGGAGACAGAATTAACTAGACTTCATAACAGGTCAGATAGCGAAGCAGAGGCAGGTATGCAAAAATAAGCAAATTCAATTTTCTGGCTTTAGTAATTGGGTGGAAAGATAATGTTGCCATTCACCAGAAGAAGTAGATAATGAGTAGGTTTAAAGCAAACATAATAAACCCTGTTTACAAAATGTCAATAGTGAGATGTTTCTTTGGAACATCTATGTGAAGATACCTAGTAGGCATCCCAGGAAATAATTCTAGGTTGGAGATGTAGTTTAGGAGGAAGTCATGGATGTGGGTATAGAGCAAGACGAGCACACAAAACAGATCAAGAAAGAATAATCACAACTATATGTTATCTCAGACAAGTAGAAAGAAGAGCGTAAGCAAAGCCCAATTTTGCAGAGACCGTGGTAGACAACCTACAAAGATGGCTGCCATCAAGTTCTTCCCTTCATATGCACAAGCCACTTCTCTACTGACAGAGTTTTTGCTTCTTGGCCTCTTGAAACTGAGCTGGCCCTCAGATTCCAGAGTACCCCTGTGGCTACTTTGACCAACAGAATGTGGCAGAAGTGAGGCTCTGACACTTGTAAAGCTGGGCCCGAAGAAAATGAGCAGCTTCTGCTTCTTTCATCTTGAAATTCTCCTTCTCAGAACACAACTGCTGGTCTGTTAAGTCCAAGCACCACATGGAGAAGCCTGTAAGTAGGAGAACTAAGGCCCCTAACATATAGCCCCAGCTGAGCTTCCAGCCAGCATCCAACATCAATTCCCAGAAATGAATTTAAGGTCATTTTGGATCTTTTGGCCTTCCCAGCACCCCAGTCTACACCACTTACAGCAAAAGAACCACTCAGTCAACCCAAAAGAATCATAAATAATAAACTGTTATAGTTTTAAACCACTAAATCTTGGGTGAAGTGTTACAAGGTAACAGAGAACCAAAACAGAAGTCAAGTAAGATACCAAAAGAGTTCACAACGGGCCTCCCCAAGATGTGCTACTTTGGCACGGGCATTATTTTGAGCTAAAGGCAATGGAGACCCTACAAGCTCAAGAGAAACTGTACTGTTCCCTTAAAGAATTTAAATTGAAAACTTGCCCACAAAAGTTATCATCAGAAATAACTTTTTAGGACCTAGGGCAGGGAAAACTTCTAATTACTCAATATCTGCTCTTTTTATCTTAGGAATGACCTTCCTCCCCTCTGAAAACTTAAGGCACCTCATCTCATTTCTTAGCTCAGAATGTCATACATACTCATTTTTACCTTTCCGTCTTTGAAACTCTCATGCATGTGGTGTGTCTAACTCTTTCATATATATTGGGTTCCCATAAGTACATATGTAATTAAATTTGGTTATTTTCTCTTGTTAATCTGTCTCAAGTAGATTTAATTATTAGACCAGCCAAAATAACCTAGGAAGGTAAAGGAAAATTTCTTCCTCATACACCATAAGAACTGAAAATAATCCAGGTTACTCTTAGCCTTTGAAGGAGCAGTTTCAGAAGAATGGTAGGGCAGAATCCAGGCCTTGACTTGCCAAACATTAAATGACAGTTAAGGAGCAAAAATAGCCCTGACTGGTGTAGCTCACTGGGTTGAACGTCATCCTGCAAACCTAAAGGTCACCAGTTCAATTCACAGTCAGGGTACATGCCTGGGTTGCAAGCCAGGTATACGGGTAGGCACATGTAAGAGGCAAGCAATCACACATTGATGTTTCTCTCCTTTTCTTTATCCCTCCCTTCCCCTCTCTCTATATGTAAATAAATAAAATATTTTTTTAGAAAAAGCAAAAATAAGTATAGACTGTGGATAATTTTTTGTCTGAAGTTCATGTATTGGCACTAATTCATAGCTGAAAAAGCAACTGTTAAATTGTTATTATATATAAAAGCATGTATAATGTGCTTTAAGCACATATTTTAGATCAATTTCCTAACAAATGACAAAAGTTGTACTCAAAATTATTAACTCACACATAAAAATACTGAAGAGCACTAACAATCAGGTAAAAGGGAATATTCATACTTCTGAAAAGTACTGGTTTCCCCAGATATTTTAGTAAGTTAAAACAGTCATATTTTATAGTTCTATATTATCTAACTTTATAGTTCTATATTATCTAACAACCAGTTATTGTGATCATAATGTTTTTTCTTTATGTGATGTTCTTCGTGTTACAGCAGATTAAGCAAAGAGGCATCCTTTTTGTTTTTAAGAGAAACATGAAAAAAAATTTTTACAAGTAGAATGAAATCAAGCTTGCTTCCTTAGTGGTGGTATAAGACAAGAGTTCTCACCAATAGCCAAAAGAAAGCAAAGTTATATTGCTGAACGTTATTCTAAGTAATTATATTTTAGTTTAATTTAATTTTAAAAATGGTGAGGCAAAACTGTCAAGAAGCAGAATGTGCATGTGTGTTTACTATGAAATTGGTAATTATAAAAGAAATTTTTTTAAATAATTCTGAAATTTTAATTATTTGCTATATTTATTATTTTAACAACTTACCATAAAATCTTCTAAACAAAGCACAGCATTCTTTATTAAACAGAATATGATAAATGTAACTTAACCATCTTTGATAACTTACAATCTCCATTAAAAACATAACTTCTGGACCATGTTGTGGATGCTAATATAGATCATTGCTGGGCAAGGACAAAAGAGGTTATATGGTAAAGGAGAAAAGCCATGCTAACTGAGGATAGACTTAAATTAAATCATATAAAAATACTGCTGTTTTCACAAACTATTCATCATTAAACAATGACATCACATACATTCACAACATTACACTTCAAAACTATTACGCCATACCTACCGCTTCAAAGCAAGGTTAGCCTCCCCTCCATGACCTGAATCGTTACCAGCATCATGAACTGCCTCATAGTGTTTGAAAAGTTCATCAGCAGATCCAAGAGATTTCATACACTGTGGACATATGAAACCCTACAGAAAAAGGCAGAAAAAATATTTCAAAATAGTGTTTAATACTGCAAAATAATTATTTGTATACTATGAAATGTCTTATTCACACAATGGTACCAATAAGTATGTTATAATTTGGTATTAATCCCAAATTCTGGTTTTGTACACAGGTATATCATTTTCTATTCTGGTTGGAGTTTATAAAATATAAAGAAATCCCTTACAACCATTTTTTAAGTTGAATAAATTAATGGCTAGAGTATACAATTCTAATCTGAGAAATTAGTTCTAATTCGGAAGACTAGTAGAGAACATATGCCATTATATCCTCCCTCTCTCTAGATAGCCCCATCAGTAAAATAATCTCTGCTCCAATCTACTTCATAGGAATGAAAACAATAAAATTCAGCCCTGGCTGGTGTAGCTCAGTGGATTGAGCTCAGGCTGTGAACCAAAGGGTTGCCAGTTCGATCCCAGTCAGGGCACATGCCTTGGTTGCAGGCCAGGTCCCCAGTGGGGCCATGCGAGAGGCAACCACACATTGATGTTTCTATCCTTCTCTTTCTCCCTCCCTTCCCCCTCTCTAAATAAATAAATAAAATCTTTAAAAAAAAACAATAAAATTCAGAACATGAAGCATTCTGATCACTGAATGAGGAAAAGGGTAATATAACTCATAACTACCAGAGTATCTACAATGGTTGGGAAGTAAATCTTCTCACTACTCTAAGATAAATACTGCAAAAGCCAAAAATTAATATACAGACCAATAAAATAGAAAAAACTTACAAACAATCCCAGAATTATTGAACGGTTATGGCATACCCAATCCTGCATGACTATCCTCCCAATGATCTCTTGACACCCCTCTCTCTACATACAACATGCTTCAACAATACTAAAATACTGAAGTAACTTTTTTATATATACTTGTTTATTTACTTACTATAATTATTATTTTACTATTCATCCCCCTTCCACAGCTAAGAAAACAGGGGCACAGAGGTTAACACCTTGCCCAAGAGCACAGAGTGATGAGAGGCAGGGCAGGATTCAGGCCTAGGCTACCCTATACTGCAGAGTTGCACCCTTACCGATTGGGCACTCTGCCTCTCCTGCCATCATTTCTACTGGGGTGGGCAGGGCAGAGGAGAAAGAAGCATTTAGTGGCCACCTGCCCTGGGCCAGGCACTTGACAAACACCTGTATGCTTCAATCTCATTAGAACCTAGTGAAGGATGAGCCATGATACAGTCCATGTGGGGAAGCAAGACCAGAGAAGTCTAGTCACCTGCCCAGGCCACAGAGTCTAGGAAGGAGTAAAGCTGAAATCCAAACTTCAACCTGAGCTCTGTTCAGAAGGTTCTCTCCCCAATCCAAAGGGCCTCTCCCCAATCTGCATGGAGATGGGGACTAGGAGGAAGGGAAAGAGGAGAAGAGGGGTGAGGAAACTAGGAAGAGGCTTCAGAGGGTATCGTCAGGCCTAGCAGCTGTCTCAAGCTTCCCAGGGGTCCACTGGAACCTCCAGATCTTTTCCCCACCCTTGCCTGGTATGAGCAGAGGACCAGAAGCAGTTCCAGTGTTCTCTAGGGTCTCAGACTGCACTGCGAGGGGCCAGGGGTGAGATCCTGTGGATCCCCCTTCCAGGACATCTGCTGTCAGCTGCCAGGGCGGGGGCAGGACAGGAGTGAGGGTACGGGTGGGTATTGCTAACCCCCTGCACTCTTCAGCAGCACCTCCTGATCCATGGACTTAGGCAAACAGAAATAAGGCCTGGATGGAAGCACCTCCTCCAGAGGACAAAGGCAACAACCCAGATTGCCAGGTGGCAGGTCTGGAGAGCACAGGGCAACCCTGAGCCCAGATATCCAAGGATGGTAAGGGAGCTGCAAAGCACACCAGCTGGGATGTAAACACTGCCTCCTAGGACTCAGTTGGTGATGGCAGAGCCTCCACTCAGGGCTGTGGTCCAAGTTCCCTCTAGCCCAGCCTCTGCTAGCCCCAAGAAAGGGACAAGGTGGGTGAGACCAACTCTGTGGCTAAGGACAAATGTATGGAGGGGAAGGGAGCAGATGCATGGTGGGGAGGGCAGAGGGGCCCCCCTGGAGCAGACGCCACTGGTATAGCACAGCCAGGAGTGTGGCCAGGAGTGCCCCAGCAGCAGCCACCCCAAGCCATGGAACCCATGGCACCATCCTAATAAGCAGAGACTCCTCCTCCTCTGTCCTCAGCTGAGGGCTAGCATGCAGCCCAGGATTGCCCACCAGGAGGTCAGTGCTGGGACCCTCAGCCAGGTGGATTCTCAGGCCATTCACCAACACATACTCATTATCCTCTAGGGCATTGTCAGGTTCTGAGCCCAAGGAGTCACAGATGATGGCAAAGTGCACAGAGCAGCCAGAGAATAGCTGGCTGTCCTGGGAAGACAGTCTGCCTGGTTTGCTCAGCTCTGCCCCTAAGCCCCAATTGTCAGAGCTTCTGTGCACAGGATGAGCTGCCTCCAGCAGTGGCACCTGCGGACACTGGAGACACTGGTGTCTCCTCTGTGAGTCTGTTGCTGCTACTGATGGTGGGTGCTATGTTGGCAGGCACCTTGTTGGGCACCAAGCTTGTAGGCAACCTGTGTTCAGCCACCAAGCCAACCTTGGTACTTTGGGTGGTGCTGTGCCAGCACGTATCGTGCTGACAGGCAATTTGGATGGTACTAGACTGGTGGGCACATTAGTGGGCATTATACCAGGAGGCTTTGACCTGTTGGGTAAGTTGGAAGGCACTGGGCTGTAAATGCTGAGTGGAGGGGCACTTTGGAGGGTGCTATGCTGGTAGTCATAGAGTTGTGGGCACCTCTACCCCACTAGAGCAGATGGTAGCCTCAGCCTAGTTACCAGCACCCCCTGCAGAGGAGGAAGAGGTGCCAGTAGACAGAGCTGATACCGAGGGTCCAGGCAAGCACCTTGCCCTGGGTGGGGGAACAGGCCAGGGGTTGGAAGGAGACAATCGAAGATATAGGCCCATGAGGTGATGTAAGGCTGCAGACCATGACTGCAGTTGGCAAAACTTCCATGTGGGTATTGCCCAGGTCTGTGTCCTGCTCCTGAGGCCCACTAGAGGTCAGAGGGCTAAGGGCTGCCACGTCAGAGGAGGGCTCTAGAGGATCACTGGGCCTCCTCAGGACAGTCCAAACTGGGTGTCTGTGGGGCCCTGAACATACCATGGTACTTCACATTTCTCTGTCTTTGCATATAATGCTTTTTCCTCCAGCACTATCCTCACTACTACATTCATTTAATACACAATCATAAAGCTTTTCATCTATGTTTCCCTAATGGCTAATGTAGAATATTGAACATACTATATACTTTCTACATTGTATATTTATTTTATGAAATGTGAATGAACCTAACAACACAGAATTTGGTGAGGAAAAAAAGACAAGATTTAACAGCTTACAGATTATCAAACTTTCCAAGGGAAAGACTGAACTAAGCAATAAGTACTCTGAACATTATTTACTATTTTTAGTAAAAACTAAAAAGAAATAAATAAAAATTGTGCTCCTTTGTTGGATATTATGCAAATAGCATATCTTCACTTATCATTCATGCACATCATGTGGCAAAATGAAGGCTCACTGAGTATTGGAGATACTGATGTGCAAACACAGACATACATCACCAGACAATGCTACAACACACGTATGTGTGAAAAACTATGGAAACACAGGGGAGGACATATCCACCTCTGCCTGTGCAAGCAGTTAATGCTTAAAAAAAATAAAGAGATATACATACATACATGCATGCATACATATATATACATATATATATATTAATGAGACACTGGAATTAGTTACTATAGAATGAGTAACATTTACTTGTGAGAAGTAAAAGAAAGACAGTCCTAAGCAAATGGAGGAGCATCAGCAAAGATGCAGGAAGAGGTATAACAGACAGTCATGTTGTGTTTGGGAAACAGGTGTGTTATGATCAGAGAGCCAGAGTGAAGGGCAGGGGTACAACAGGTGAATGAGTGCAGTGATCCCCTACGAAATTCCTGAGATAAGCAAAGACAGTAGTACTGAGGATGTGCCTTTGGACATCAGAATAATGCCATTAGTCCTCAGAGATACTTGGTACTCAGCACTGTCTTTTGAATGAATGAATGCTCCCAGTTTGTGTGTTAATCTAGCTGGTGTTAACACTCTCTTTCTTCCAAACCGTCTCATTTCTCCTACCATGTTTCATAATGGCTCTACATTATGCTTAATGTGGCATTCTTGTGATTTCTGCCCAGTAACTGTTATACCGTACTAGCTGGCATGCCATTAGTGCAACAATACATGGACCCTACAATATTCAGCCTGTCATGTCTCTTTTGTGTCTCAACTTCTGCTAGGACATAGAAGACAAATTATAGAGTGTTCCTCAGAGAGCCCACATCCTGATGACATTTCAGTCTTCACAATTTGGGCTCTCTGACTATTGTCTCTACTTCCAACTTTTGGCTCTAGGAGCCTAAGGATGCCAGAAAGCTAATGATCACATTATTGTATGCCACACATTATTAAAATTTCTAAATATCACCAGATTAATATTCAGAAAGAAGTGATTTATCCCTAAAGATAAATTTTAGAAATTCAGTAATATATATTTAATTATAAAAATATTCCACCTATGTGAATTTTCCGTGTGATTTAGAGCTTGCCTGTTTAATAAAACTCCAATTTTGATATATTAATGATAAAAATAAACCTTTCCAAAATATATATATTTCCTCGCCTTCTTAAATAGATGATACTAAACCTTTGCTTGATGTCTCAGAGGCATGGATTATTAATCACTGATTTGGGTGTCATCCACTCTATTAATTCTGGCAAGACTCTTTAATACCTGTACCACATTTTACAGTTTTTCCTACACTCTGTCTTGCCTTTCAACAATCATTTCTGAAAATTATTTGCATGCTATGTCTAACAACGTTAGTCAGCTATGGATAAGAAGTTTAAAATAAAATAAAAGTAATCACATCACTCATTTAAAATAAAAGTAAAATAGGCTCAAAATGAGTGCCTGAGTGATATTCCATGAATAGAGTGCATGCTCTTTTTAGCTCAAGGACTTTGTGATACTATTTCTGGACGTTAAGCGACTCCACCTCTATTTATTTTTTCTAAACTATTTTCAAGGGGATTGAGGTTGTTAGGTAGATAACTTCCACAAAAGTACTGTTAGCAAACAAAACACTAAAAATAGGCAACTACATCCATTACCCTTAATCATTCCAAATTCATACCCACTTAAAAGAAAAAATCCCACACACAGTTTACCTAAGATTAAAAACAGTAAGTTCCTTACTCGTATATTCAGTTATCTGCCATCCTTTCTCAGATTCCCTACAGCTAAGAACTTAACTTGATACTTATGGTATCTCTGTTATACCAAATGTCCTTTGAATTAAAAGGAAAGTTCTTATCTAAGTGACCCAGGTAAGATTGTCCCTTCTGATTTCGAGAGCTACAAATAAGAACAGTTAACCCATACTTCTGAAAGGAAGACAACTAGTAAAATGCTAAACAGAGTTCCAAGAATCCGTTAGACCTCTACCTTTGTTAACACTGCTCCTGCAAGTTTCACCGACGTCCGTTTTCCCCATCACCCCAGAGAATGTCCAGTTTAATTTTTTTCCCAGTGAAGTTTTTTCAGTGTCCCCTCAAGATAAATTAGCCATTGCACTCTTTTCACCAATAAAATCTATCATAGAAACTTCCTGGGTTAGAAATCACATCTTACCTTTTTGTATCCTTGACCTAGCAAGATACCAGGCAACTAAGAGCTACACTATTAATATGTTAAATAAGTGGATGTTTGGTGAGATCATTTCCTTATATGAGTAACTGCCTCACAGAAAAAAAGTGAGTCTGATATTTTTGTCTTTCCTAATATAAAAATTTTCATTCTTTTAAGATTTATAAAAGAAGGAAAAAAAGCTATGTTTCTCTTTTTTTTTTAGAACACTGTAGTAATTTTCAAGGGAAAGATATATCAGGATCATCAGAGAAACTTTTTCCGGCCTAAAAATGGAGAACACTTCCCCTCACTGGATCCCACTCCCAGTCTTAGATATGCACCAGTTTTACACACTACTGAGAAACATTTGGGTGTGTGTCATTCTGTCATCTCCCTCAGCTCTGGAAAGCCAGAATAAAGATTATGGTAAATCCAGGTTCTAATGCTGTATATTTTCCCAATGAAGACAGTAACTGCTCACATGCAAAGTCCTCTTTCTGTGTAAGAGCAAAGCATTTTAACTAAAAGCATTTTAATACATTCATTACTAAAGCATTGCCTATATAATTAAGATACAGCTTAAATGTTGAAATAAAATATCATTCACATATTTCAAATTAAATATTTCATAACAAAATTTATGCACAGATACTAACTTAAACTTTTATACTTGTTTACAAATTCACCAAAAGATAGCTGCAAACAGTAAAAGAAACCAAGCCAACTTCCCAGGAGCCTCTTCCCCTTACTGAATTTTCTTTAAAGCATGCATAATTAAAGCAATCAATCCCATATTCCCTTGTAGCATAAAAAGGTACACAACACCAAGCCAAGAAAAAGCAAAGCTATTTTGAGCATCCCATAACCAAGCTGCTAAAACAAAATATACAGGACCCACAGTAGCACTGGAGTCATTAAGAAGTTCCTGTCCTCTTGTTTCATTTTCAGCATGCACTTTCTGGTAATGCTCCGACAAATCAATAGCAGTTATACATCTTTTCATACATAACGGACAGATGAAACCCTGTGAAATAACAACTTTTAGGAAGATTTACATAAAAGTTATTTATAAACTAAAATACAGACAATGAAAATAGACATGACAGGAAAACAATTAGTATTATCTCTTTTTAGAATATGTAAAGGAAAGTTTTGGGTAGTAATGTCATAAAATGTGGGAGATCTATACAAAGTAGGACTTCTAAAATTAATCCCCATCTTATGCTGTAAACTGCTATTGGTTCATTTTTTTTAATTATAATAACCAGGTGTTTATTATTAATTGGATTATTATTTTTTGTTTATGACACTTTATCCTTACCTACCTGAGAGCTATTATTAGCAAGTTAGCTTTTACTTTAGATCAAGAAATGTCAAGTAAGTATAACAAATACCTTTATATAATACAACATACTAAACAAAATTTTTTATAATGAAAGCAATTTTTAGTCTTCATCATATTCCCATAGTCTAAGAGACCTTTCTTGCCCACACCCATAATTGCCCATAGGTGACCCTTCATTTTACTTTTCTGAACCAAATAATACCATTTTAAAACAATATTTCCAATTCCCTATTCCTAATAATATCTGTATTTAAAAATGTGACTTTCGGCCAAGATGGAGGCGTAGGCGGACACACTGTGCCTCCTCTCACAACCAAAATTAAGGACAACAAATATTTAGAAACAAGAAAACAACCGGAACTCATAGAAAATTGAACTGTACGGAAGTTCAACAACCATTCATCCAGACCGGTAAGAGGGGCGGAGTCGCGGTAGGAAAAAGTGGAGGTGCAGACCCAGGAACGCAAGCAGTAGCGGCTGGCAGTTCCCAGGTGCACAGGCGGTGGCTGGCAGTCCTCAGGCCCACAGGGGGCAGCTGGCAGACCCCGGGCACAGGGGGGCAACTGTGCAGACCCAGTGAGGCTGCACAAGGCGGCTGGATGACCAGGTGGTCCCACATTCGCGCGCACAGATAGATGGTCCAGGCAGAGGGGAAGTGGCGGAAGGGACTGAATCCAGGAGAGAGCAGAGTAGGCGCCATTGTTCCCTCTCAGACTCCGCCCCCACATACAGCATCACAACTCAGCGACTGGGCTGCCCCCGCACTGGGGAGCGCCTGAGGCTCCAGTTCTCACTACGTAACAGCACTCACGTGTGCAGATAATCCAGGTGAAGGGGAAGCAGCGGAAGGGACCGGAGTACAGGAGAGAGCGGAACAGGCGCCATTCTTCCCTCTCGGACCCCGCCCCCACCTATAGCGTCACAACCCAGCGACTGGGCTGCCCCGCCCTGAGGGATACCTCAGGCTCCACCCCTTACTACGTAATAGCCGCGACCAGACTAAAACCAAAACAAAACAAACAAACAAAAAAAAAACCCCACCAACAATAGCTCAAACCGGAGAAAAAATGAAAACCCCAGAGTCAATTCCTCTAAGCCGTGAAGAGATAGCTAACCTATCAGATACACAGTTCAAAGCACTGGTCATCAAAATGCTCACAGAATTGGTTGATTTTGCTCACAAATTAGATGAAAAAATGCAGGCTACAATACATGAAATGAAGGAAGACGCATGGGGAACCGATAAAGATGGAAGGAAAACTGGGACTCAAATCAATGGAGTGGACCAGAAGGAAGAAACTAACAAACAGAAGACGAGGAAGAAACAAGAGTTCAAAAAAATGAGGAGAGGGTTAGGAACCTCCGGGACATCGTTAAATGTCCCAACATCCGAATTATAGGGGTCCCAGAAGGGGAAGAAGAGCAACAAGTGGAAAACTTATTTAAACAAATAATAAAGGAGAACTTCCCCAATCTGGAAATAGACTACCAGGACGTCCAGGAAGCTCAGAGAGTCCCAAAGAAGTTGGACCCAAGGAGGAACACACCAAGGCACATCATAATTCCATTAGCCAAGATTAAAATGAAGCAGAGAATTCTAGAAGCAGCAAGGGATAAGGGGACAGTCACCTACAAAGGAGTTCCCATCAGACTGTCAGCTGATTTCTCAAAAGAGACCTTACAGGCAAGAAGGGGCTGGAAAGAAATATTTGAAATCTTGAAAAGCAGGGACCTACATCCAAAATTGCTCTATCCAGCAAAGCTGTCATTTAGAATGGAAGGACAGATAAAGCGCTTCTCAGATAAGGTCAAGTTCAAGGAGTTCATCATCACCAAGCCCTTATTATATGAAATGTTAAAGGGACTTATCTAAGAAAAAGAAGATCAAAAATATGACAGTGAAAAGACAGCAAACTCACAGCTATTAAGAACCACACCTAAAACAAAAGCAAACTAAGCAAACAGCTAGAACAGGAACAGAACCACAGAAATGGAGATCATATGAAGGGTTAGCAACAGGGGCGTAGGAGGAGAGGGGGAAAAAGGTACAGAGAATGAGTAGCATAGATAGTGGGTAGAAAATAGACAGGGGGAGGGCAAGAATAGTATGGTAAATGTAGAAGCTAAAGAACTTATGACACATGGACATGAACTAAAGGGGGGAATGTGGGTGGGAGAGGGTGTGCAGGGTGGGGGGAATGATGGGGGAGAAATGGGACAACTGTAATAGCATAATCAATAAAATATATATTAAAAAAAGAATAAAAAATAAAAAAAATAAAAATGTGAACTGTTACACTGAGCTATGGTTTGGAATTTTGTCAGGCAGGAATAGGAGAAGACAAGAGACTAGAAAAATTAACAGTATCAAGGGAAAATTTAAAAAATGAAGACAGTGGTGAAGAAAAATAGGTTACAAAAGTTATAATGCCATGACTGTGAGTTATAAAATAGATATGGATTTGAGTCTTAACCTATGCTCAACCTATATGAGCTCAAGAAAATCAATTTACTTGCTGCCAGTTTCTTCACCTACAAAATGGAGCTGATATTAGTAACTATTCTCCTAGAGTTATTGTGTAGTACAATACATAAAATGCTTAGTAGAGTGCCTAAGACATTGTTAAGTATTCCC
Source organism: Glossophaga mutica (assembly GCA_039655065.1). NCBI lineage: Eukaryota > Metazoa > Chordata > Mammalia > Chiroptera > Phyllostomidae > Glossophaga > Glossophaga mutica. The sequence continues at coordinate 87,495,765 of CM077304.1, forward strand.
TAATACCAACTGTCATTAAATTTATAGTTAAAAAGAAAAGACAATGAGGCCTGGAAAAGTTAAGGACTGAATGAAAACATAGGAAATAAAACGCCTGAAATACCTGGCTTACTGAGCCCGAAGTTAAGCAGTGAAAATATGAAAAGTTTTTGAGAGGATAGGTAGTTATGGTAAGAAATGGGAGATAATATTTTAACATTTCAGTTAAAATTATTCTTCCTGATAAGGAGGCAGAGAAGGTACTGCCATAGCCTCAGTAGCTACAAAAGAGGTAATACAGACTACTGGCATTGATAACATTGAGAACTGAGAGATCAGGATGTTTTTTGAGTCACTTATGTCACTTAGGACAAAAGCAAGGAAGGACAGGAAAACTGCAAACAAGGTTCCAAAGTGGGAGGCAAGACAGTGTAGCAGTTAAGAGCTAGGCTTGGTTTTCAATCATGGATTCACGCTACTCTTAGTAGATTTTATGACCTTCAGTTTCCTCATCTGTTAATTAAGATAACAAAAACAAACTACTTATGGGTCTCATGAGAATTAAATGACATAATATATGCAAAGTGTTTATCAAATCACCAGAACAAAGAAAACATTAATAAATGTTGATCATCATTGAAATCATTATTCCTTTTGCTAATACCCTTAAAGGAGATTAGCCAGAAGATGAAAGTGAGGAACAGGAATTCCAATTTTTTATTCTTGTTTTTTTAATAATGAAAGGGATATCTTTCAGACAACAACAGTCCCAAGTGCTAGAGCCACAGAATAATACTTCTTTTAAAAAAGGCATCATTGACAAAATAGACTTCAAAACAAGGGCCATAAAAAGAGATCCAGGACACTTCATAATACTCAAGGAAAGACTCCATCGAGAAGACATAAACATTATAAACACACATGCACTCAACATAGGAGCACCCAAAATATAAGGAAAATCTTGGAGGACTTCATGAAAGATGTTGACAGCAACACAATTATAGTGGGGGATTTTAACATATGTGTATTTTAAGCAAAATACAAATTCTTTTCAAATGCACATGGAACATTTTTAAAGATAGACCACATGATAGGACACAAAACAAGCCTCAACAAATTCAAGAAAAAAGAAATCATACCAAGCATTTTCTCAGACCACAAAGGACTGAAACTAGAAACCAACATCAAGGAAAAAACTCAAAAACACTCAAATTCATGGAGGTTGAATAGCATGCTATTAAACAATGAATGGGCTAAGGCTGAGATCAAGGGAGAAATCAAAAAGTTTCTGGAAACAAATGAAAATGAACTCACAACAGTTCAAAACATAAAGAACAAAGCAAAGGCAGTCCTGAGAGGGAAGTTCATACCAATACAGGCCTACCTAAAGAACATAGAAACATTTCAAATAAACAACCTTACCTACATCTACAAGAACTGGAAGAACAACAACAAAGACAGCCCACAGCAAGTAGAAGGAAGGAAATAACCAAGATCAGAGCAGAATTAAACAACATAGAGACAAAAAGAACAATTCTAAGGATCAACAAATCCAGGAGCTGGTTCTTTGAAAAACTGAACAAAATCAACAGGCCTTTAAGCAGACTCATCAAGAAAAAAAGAGAGAGGACCCAAATAAACACAATCAGAAATGAAAGAGGAGAGATTATAATTGATACCACAGAAAGACAAAAGATTGTAAGAAATTACTATGAAGAACTATATGCCAAGAAATTTAAAAACCTAAGTGAAATGGACAAATTTCTAGAAAAATAAAATCTTCCAAAATTCAATGAACAAGGAGCAGAAAGCCTGAACAGACCAATAACTGCTGATGAAATCAAAGCAGTAATCAAAAAACTCCCAACACACAAAAGCCCTGGACCACATGGTTTCACAGGAGAATTCTACAAAACATTTAAGGAAGAGCTAATCCCTAGCCTTCACAGATTATTTGAAAAAATCCAAAATGATGGAAGACTCCCAAACTCTTTTTATGAAGCCAGCATCATCCTAATCCCAAAACCAGATAAAGATACAACAAAGAAAGAAAACCACAGGCTGATATTGCTGATGAATATAGACACTAAAATCCTCAACAAAATATTGGCAAACCACACCTAGCAATACATTAAAAAGATCATACACCATGATCAAGTGGGATTCATCCCAGGGATGCAAGGATGGTACAATATTCACAAATCAATAAATCTAATACATCATATAAACAAAAGGAAAGACAAAAATCACATGATCATACCAATAGATGCGGGAAAAGATTTGATAAAGCACAGCACCTATTTATGATAAAAACACTCAGCAAAGTGGGAATAGAGGGATCATTCCTCAACATAATAAAGGCCATATAGCCAAGAGCCTATCGGAAAGACCGATAGCCAACATCATAGTCAGCAGCCAAAAATTGAAAGCTTTCCCATTAAGATCAGAAACAAGAGAAGGATGACCACTTTTACCACTTCTATTCAAATTAGCACTGGAAGTCTTAGCCACAACAATCAGACAAGAAAAAGAAATAAAAGACATCCAAATTGGAAAGGGAGAAGTAAAAATTGTTATTATTTGCAAATTACATGATAGTATACATAGAAAATCCCATAAGACTCCACCAAAAAAACTACTCGACCTATAAGTGAATTTGGCAAAACATCAGGATACAAAGTCAATATTCAGAAATCAAAGGTATCTTTGTACACCAATAATTAAATCTCAGACACAGAAATCAAGAAAAAAATCCCATTTGATATAGCAACAAGAAAAATAAAGTACCTAGGAATAAACCTAACCAAGGAGGTGAAAGATCTGTACTCAGAAAACTACACAACACTGAAGAACGAATTTTAGGAAGACACAAACAAATGGAAGCGTGTACCATGCTCATGGATTGGAAGAATTAACGTCATCAAAATGTCCATACTACCCAAAGCAATTTATAAATCACCGCAATTCCTATTAAAATGACATATTTTTGACATATTTCATAGATATAGAACAAACATTTCAAAAATTTATATGGAACCATAAATGACCCTGAAGAGCTGCAGCAATTTTGAGAAAGAAGAGCAAAGTAGGAGGGATCACAATACCTGATATCAAACTGTATTACAAGGCCACTGTAATCAAAACAGCCTGGTACTAGCATAAGAACAGACACATAGAACAATGGAATAGATTAGAGAGCCCAGAAATAAAACCAATCTCTATGGTCAATTAATATTTGACAAAGGGGGTAGAAACATAAAATGGAGTAAAAATAGCCTCTTCAACATATGGTGTTAGGAGATCTGGAAAGCTACATGCAAAAAAATGAAACTCAACCACCAACTTACACCATATATAAAAATCAACTCAGGATGGATAAAAGACAAATATAAATCACAACACCATAAAAGTCTTAGAGAAGAACATAGGCAGGAAAATCTCAGATATTCCACACAGCAATATTTTCACCGATACGTCCCCCAGAGCAAGGGACATAAAGGAAAGAATAAACAAATGGGATCTAATCAAAATAAAAAAGCTTCTGCATGGATAAGGGAAATAGCATTAAAATGAAAAGAGAAACAATCATATGGGAAATATATTTGCAAATGATACCACAGACAAGGGTTTGACCTCCAAAATATATAAAGAACTCACATGACTCTACTCCAGGAAGACAAAAAATACAATAAAAAAATGGGCAAAGGACCTGAACAGACATTTCTCCAAGGAGGACATACAGAGGGGGCCCTGAGATATATGAAGGGATGCTCAGCACCACTAGCCATCAGAGAGGTGCAAAATAAAATCGCAATGAGATACCACATCACATCAGTCGGAATGGCCATCATAACCAAATCAATAAACAACAAGTGCTGGCGAGGCTTTAGAGAAAAGGGAACCCTAGTACATTGCTGGTGGGAATGCAGACTGGTACAGCCACTGTGGAAAACAGTATGGAATTTCCTTAGAAAATTAAAAATGGAACTGTCTTTTGACCCGGCAATTCTACTTAGCTGGGCCTACACCCTAAGAATCATGATACACCAATTCAAAAGAACCTATGCAACCCAATGCTCATAGCAACACATTTACAATAGCCAAGTGCTGCAAGCAACCTAAGTGCCTGTCAGTAAATGAATGGTTCAAAAAACTATGGTACACTTACATGATGAAATACTATGCAGCAGAAAGAAAGAAGGAGCTCCTACCCTTTGCAACAACATGTATAGATCTGGAGAGCATCATGCTAAGTGAAATTAGTGAGGTGGTGAAAGACAAATACCATATGATCTCACCTATAAGTGGAAACTAACCTAAAGATATTGCAAAATATAACCAAAAGATATTGCAATTAAGAACAAACTGACAGTAACCAAAGAGGAGGTGGAAGAGGATAATGTGGAAGAAAGGGGAAAGGGTTGTCAGGAACATGTATAAATGACACATGGACAAAGCCAAGAGGGGATAGAATCGAGGATGGGAAGTGGGAATGGCTGGAGTAGGGAGAAGTGGTGGGGGGAAAATGGAGACAATTGTACTTAACAATTTTTGAAAATTAAAAAAAAAAAAAGAAAAAATGTTAAAAGGCATCATTGATCTTTTTTTCATCATAGCTTTATACCTTTCGCTTTACTCTGGTTTATTTACTGTACATTTCCACATAAAATTATACCATTGTTCATTCAAAAGTATTTACTGAATATGATTATTGTACTCTATCCATTATACTATGGTGCTGAGAACACACATATATATGAATCTAGTGGTTGTTTCTCTTTAGAGAACCCTAATATACCCACCTCCCAAAAAAACCTATTGGAATGAATAAATGATTTAGCCAGGATGTAAAATAAAAGGCATACAAATGTTGACTTTTATATCACAGAAACAAACACGTGGAAAATAAAATTGGAAGCAATACTATTTATACTAGCATGAAAAAACACAAACCACCAATAAATAAATTTAATAAAAGATATATAAGGTCCTGGCTGGTGTGGCTTAGTGGATTGAGCACCAGTCTGAGAACCAAAAGGTCAGGGAACTGATTCATGCAAGTCAGGGCACACGCCTGGTTTTCAGGCCAGGAACCCAGTTGGGGGCGTCTGAAAGGCAATCGATCAATGTTTGTCTCACACATCGATAGTTCTCTCCCTCTCTTTCTCCCTCACTTCTCATCTCTAAAAAAAATAATAATAATAATAGCCCTGGCTGGTGAAGCTCAGTGGACTGAGCACGGGCCTGTGAATCAAACGGTCACTGGTTTGATTCCCAGTCAGGGCACATGCCTGGGTTGCAGGCTAGGTCCCCAGTGTGCGGTATGTGAGAGGCAACCACACACTGATGTTCCTCTCTCTCTCTCCTTTCCTTCCTCTCTCTCTAAAAATAAAACAAATAAAATATTTTTAAAAAAATAAAAATAATAATAATAATTTTTTAAAAAGATATATAAGACTTCTAAAACTGCAAAACAGCTCATAAAATTAAAGAAATGGAATTATATTGTGTGCAAGAATCAGAAGACTCAATATTAAGATGGCCTCTCTCCCTCAAATTAATCTATAGATTAAATATAATCCTAATCAAAATCCTAGTAGAACTTTTCTCAAGTATAAATATAGAAGTGCAAAGAGCCCTATTACATAAAAGAGAAAACATTTGAAAAGAACAATAAAATTGGGAGACTTAAACTATCTGATTTTGAAGACTTACTATGAAATTACAGTAATTAAGACAGTATTGACATAAATATACAGATATACATAAAGACCAATGAAACCGAATAAAGATAATGGAAATACAGCCACATACATAAGGTCAACTGAATTCTCACAAAAATTACATTCGAAAATGTAATTCAATGGGAAAAGGTAACATTTTCAACAAATGGTACTAAAACCACCATATAGGAAAATGTGGTTTCCACATCTATGTGGAAAAAATGAATTTCAAACACTAACTCACACCATAAGAAGTACAAATTGGTATGTACAAAATAGACAGGGGGATGTTAAGAACAGTACCGGAAATGAAGTAGCCAAAGAACTTACATACATTATCCATGGACACAAACTAAGGGAGAGGATTGCTAGAGGGAATGAAGGTACCCAGTGGAGGGGACAAAGGGGAAAAAATTGGGACAACTATAATAAGGAATCCAATAAAATATCTCAAAAATAAAGTAAAAATAAAAATTAAAGAAATTTAAATAAATCATAGATTTACATGTACAACCTAAAATGATTTCTTTTAAATCAGAGGAAAGCATAACAGAATGTCTTTGCAATCTTGGGGGTACAAAAAAAATTCATAGAACTCAAAAAGCATTAACTGTAAAAAAAAAAAAAAAAAAAGCCTGATGAATTGGACTTCCCCCAAATTAAAAATTTCTCCTTGAAAACAAGCCACAGACTGAGAAAATATCCACATCACATATATCTGACTGAGGTGTAAGGCCTAAAATTAAGGCCCAGTATTATATGCTGCCTTGACAAGTGATGAAACTGAGTCATTTCAGACAACTTACCATATTTTTGGACCATAAAGATGCACCTAGGTTTTAGAGAAGGAAAATAGGAAAAAAAATTTTTGAGGCAAAAAAATGTGGTAAAATATTTGATAACATAAATAACATAATATTTCACCAATGTAAATGTAAACAGAACTCAACAGCAGCTTTAAAAACCATTATTCCAAATTTGGGAGGTGGGGGAGAGGTGTGTCTTATAGTCCAAAAAATACAGGTAACTGTTAAGTTCCCCTTCCTCCTCTGCTCCTGTAGATAAGATCCTCTAGCCAAACAACCCTCTTTTCCACAGGAAACAGGCACATGGCCTCCTTATTATCCCTGAGCAGTGTGTTTCAGTTTCCCACCATCCATGGAGTTATTCAAACAAACCAATCACATCCTCCCGTAGGAACCATGGCGCAATTCACTCTCTTGACACAGTAAAGCTGGCCTCTCACAGCCCCTGGTTGCTCATTTTGTTCCTAAGTGCAATCCTCAAGTGACTCTGTATGGCATGCAGTGTACACCTCCCTTGGGCTGTGAATATATGTGACTAACAAAATACTCTTGATTTCATCTAACAAGTGTTAGGTTATGTGTTTAGCCATCCCCATTATCTTCAACAGGGTGAATAGAAGGCAATTAATACACTGACAGAGGACTTGGATCCAGAATAAAGAACTCTCACAATTCGACAGTAAAAAAGATAAATCCAATTTTTAAATGGGCAAATTTCTAGTTTCAGACAAAATGGAATAGATGCACTTTTCCTTATTCCTTCTTGCTAAGTAAAAATCCCTAGATATCATATATAAAACAAACATCAGAAGACTCTCCAAAGTGAACAGAATAAGGCAGACCAGCTAAAAATTCAAGACCCAAAGACTGACACAGTGGTAAGTATTCTGGATTTTCTTTTTGCCTCATATAATCTAGAATAGTTATTAGAGAGGCTGGCAACCTAGAAATTCAGTGGGCACTTACAAAAAAAAGCCCTAAGAAAAACCTGCTCTCTCTAGCCAAAGGACCAGGAAAATGAAAATCAAATTTGACATTACGTAGGATTTTTTTAAATTAAATTTATTGAGGTGACATTGAATAATAGGGTCACATAAGTTTCAAGTGTACATTACTATGATACATGACCTGTATATTGCATTATATGTAATATATAAGTAGGTTATTAGTGAGTAGTTTCAGTAGGTATGAAGGATGGAAGCCAGATTGGAAAGGGGTAAAGAAGAAACAAAGACATTTGCTTCAGGCAATACAATATACTAAATAGTCTGAACAACTATCCTGGTAACAATTAAATGATACAAGATATCACTATTATATTACATAATTGTACATATTATATATTTGTTATGAACTGAATGTTTCTGTACCCCAAAATTCATGTTGAAATCCTAACCCACAATGCGATGGTGTTAGGAAGTGGGGCCTTTGGGAGGTGATTAGACCATGAGGGTAGAGAATTCATGAATGGGATTAGTGCAGTTACAAAAGAGACCTGAAAGCTCTCTCTCACCCCTTCTGCCAGGTGAGACAGCCACCTATGAACCAGGAAACAGGCCCTTGCCAGACATAAAATTTCCTGGAGTTTTGATCCTGCACTTCTCAAACTCCAGAACTGTGAGAAATAATGTCTGTTGTTTAAGCAGCTCAGTTTATGGTACTTTTGTTGTAACAGCCCATAATGACTAAGACAGTATTATACACATTATGTATAATAAAATATAAAACATAACATAAATAAGCAACAAAGCAAGCCATTGCTTTATTAGTATTTCTGGAGATCATGATATTTCAAATTCCATTTAGATGGCTGCAAAGGGCAAAATGTTAAAACCTAGAGTTTGTTCCAAATAGGAAGCCAGCCTCAGAGTAAAAGGAAAACAAACCTGAGAGAGAAAATGAGAGACTGAAAGAGAGAGAGAGATCACAGTGACCTGGACAAGTCTGTACCTTAGCAATGGGCACGTAGGAAAAACAATTTCACCTGAGAATTCATAATCACCAAGAACCCTTAATTAGATTAGTTGTTGGAATTTATGTTCTTGTGTAGTCTGAAGAATTTTAAGCACAGAACTTAATTTAAGGGAGTCCCAAGTTACTAGCACCTCTAGAGTAAATACACGCTGGTGGGAATAATTCATGACATAGGTAAAAACAAAAGGGAAAGAAGATAAACCGAGAATGTGAGAGAGAATGGATTCCAGTGCACAAGAGAAAGGATTGAAATTTGATAGGGAAAGAAACTTGTCTTACTAAAGTAAGAAAGAAAACACAGCCGGCCAAGATGGAGGCGTAGGCGGACACACTGTGCCTCCTCTCACAACTAAATTAAGGACAACAAATATTTAGAAACAAGAAAACAACCAGAACTCATAGAAAATTGAACTGTACGGAAGTCCAACAACCATGCATCCAGACCGGTAGGAGGGGCGGAGTCGAGGCGGGAGAAGGTGGAGGTGCGGAAGCGCAAGCAGCAGCGGCTGGCAGTTCCCAGGTACACAGGCAGCGGCTGGCGGTCCCCGGGCCCACAGGCAGCAGCTGGCGGACCCCGGGCACAGGGGGAAGACTGTGCAGACCCAGTGAGGCCCCACAAGGCAGCTGGCTGACCAGGTGGTCCCACATTCGCGCGCACAGATAGATGGTCCAGGCAGAGGGGAAGTGGCGGAAGGGACTGAATCCAGGAGAGAGCGGAGCAGGCGCCATTGTTCCCTCTCAGACCCCGCCCCCACACACAACGTCACAACCCAGCGACTGGGCTGTCCCGCACTGGGGAGCGCCTGAGGCTCCACCCCTCACTACGTAACAGCACGCGCGCGTGCACAGATAATCCAGGCGAAGGGGAAGTGGCAGAAGGGACCGGAGTCCAGGAGAGAGCGGAACAGGCGCCATTGTTCCCTCTCGGACCCCGAGCACACCTATAGCATCACAACCCAGCAACTGGGCTGCCCCGCCCTGAGGAACACCTAAGGCTCCACCCCTCACTACGTAATAGCTGCGACCAGACTAAAACCAAACCAAAACAAAAAAAAAACCACCAAAAATGGCTCAAACCGGAGAACAAATAAAAGCTCCAGAGCCAATTCCTCTAAGCAGTGAAGAGATAGCCAACCTATCAGATGCACAGTTCAAAGCACTGGTCATCAAAATGCTCACAGAATTGGTTGATTTTGCTCACAAATTAGATGAAAAAATGCAGGCTACAATCCGTGAAATGAAGGAAGATGCATGGGGAACTGATAGAGATGGAAGGAAAACTGGGACTCAAATCAATGGAGTGGACCAGAAGGAAGAAACAAACAACCAAACAGAAAACGAAGAAGAAACAAGAATTCAAAAACATGAGGAGAGGCTTAGGAACCTCCAGGACATCTTTAAACGTCCCAACATCCGAATTATAGGGGTCCCAGAAGGGGAAGAAGAACAGCAACAAGTGGAAAACTTATTTGAACAAATAATAAAGGAGAACTTCCCCAATCTGGCAAAGGAAATAGACTACCAGGACGTCCAGGAAGCTCAGAAAGTCCCAAAGAAGCTGGACCCAAGGAGGAACACACCAAGGCACATCGTAATTACATTAGCCAAGATTCAAATGAAGCAGAGAATTCTAGAAGCAGCAAGGGATAAGGGGACAGTCACCTACAAAGGAGTTCCCATCAGACTGTCAGCTGATTTCTCAAAAGAGACCTGACAGGCAAGAAGGGGCTGGAAAGAAGTATTCCAAGTCATGAAAGTCAAGGACCTACAACCAAGATTGCTCTACCCAGCAAAGCTGTCATTTAGAATGGAAGGGAAGATAAAGTGCTTCTCAGATAAGGTCAAGTTCAAGGAGTTCATCATCACCAAGCCCTTATTATATGAAATGTTAAAGGGACTTATCTAAGAAAAAGAAGATAAAAAATATGACAGTGAAAAGACAGCAAACTCACAGCTATTAAGAACCACACCTAAAACAAAAGCAAACTAAACAAACAGCTAGAACAGGAACAGAACCACAGAAATGGAGATCATATGGAGGGTTATCAACAGGGGAGTGGGAGGAGGAGAGAGGGGGAAAAGGTACAGAGAATAGCATAGACGGTGAGTAGAAAATAGGGGGAGGGCAAGAATAGTATGGGAAATGTAGAAGCTAAAGAACTTCTGACACATGGACATGAACTAAAGGGGGGAATGTGGGTGGGAGAGGGTATGCAGGGTGGAGGGGAATGATGGGGGAGAAATGGGACAACTGTAATAGCATAATCAATAAAATATATTTAAAAAAAAGAAAGAAAACACAGATGCAAGTATAAGTTTGGTGACAGAACATTTCATCTCATGGTTCCTTTTTCTCATGATATAGAAGCTGACTGTGGATAGTGGGAGCAGGACAAGATACATGGGAGATTTGAGGCTAGGGAAGAGAGAACAACTATCTCATAAAGTAAGAAAAGGACCCTAATAAGAAAATACAGCAAGATTACCAGGCACTATTCATTACCCACTGGAGATTTTCTTTTTCGTATGACTGAGATCAACAATTATTAATAGATTTCTTTCCAGGGTTACAACTGTTATAGCTGAGCACTTTAAATTCATCATATCATGAACACAGTTTGGAATATTTTTCTTAAAAATATTTCCTTAAAAACTTGTTCTTAATGAAGCTCATCTGGTACTTTTATTCTTGGTCTCAGAATCTTGTAAAATATTATAGTTAATATACATATACATGAAGACAGATGGATGAAAAGACAAATGGTCAGAGAGAAAAAAACAGAAGGATGAATGGTTAGAAAGAAAAATATACCCAAAACACACATGAGAGAGACTCATTAACCAAGAGGTGAGGGAGGAAAGAACAGAGAAAAGGGGACTAGGCAAGTGGTACTGCTGGACCCAGAAAGGGGCAACTATCAGAGCAGAATGTATGTAGATCTCTCAGGGACGGTATTATAAGTGGTTTTATCTTATTCTCTTTCCTTATCTCTTTTCTCTATAATGTGCAAATATTGTTTGTTCAAAAATAATTACAATAAAGCAATTATGAAGGCTGACCTCAAAAATTTAAGTTATTTCTTTTTTAGACTTATTTGCTTTCTCTGTTAATTTTTAATTATCAAAGGTAAAATAAAAGTTCTTATGAAATTTTAAAGTAACCTAATTTTTCATTAGCTCAGCAGTTCATGACAGTAAAAACACATAAATAGGTACTTATTAACTGAGAATTCTTTATCAACAGATTTTAAATCTTCATTAAGTTGAAATGACATTAGCATTAAAGACATATTATCAATATTATTTTTTAGTCTTAAAATCCATTTCCTCATTCCCACAACTAAGTATCTACAAGTATGATTCAAAAGTTACATTCCTTTGTAAGAAAGACATAATAACTCTTCCTATGAAAGTTTGAATTACCAATCATTACTCCAAATATTTGTTATTTCCCCTTAAGTAATATTGAATTTTATTATCCAATTATTATTTTTCATACCTCTGAAGAGCTTTCATTATTGACATCCACTGTGTTAACAGGAGTTGCTGAAGAATCTAAGTCAGAACCTTGAGAGCCAACTCTCCCAGGAGTCTGAAACATAAACAGAAGGGGGGGAAATCAAAGCATATATTAACAATATATTCATAAAGTATTTAATAACCTAAATAGTGATCAGGTCTAGGCCAATACATATGAGGGGTGGCCCCCCAAAAAAAATCCAAATTATCTTCCAGATGGTGGGCCCCTTGTAGTAAAGGCTTCCCCCACTAGGCGAGTGTTCTAGGAACCCCATCTGTATCAGTGTACCAACTGGCACTGTTGTGAGAGGCTGCATTGGTTTTTAGTGAATTTTTTTGAAGATTCTTTCAAGGCGTTTGTCCATTTCATGATGGGTGATTTACGAGCGCACCTGTCCATACAAGGATGAGTGGTCAGCAGTTTTTGACCAAAAATTGCATGACCTCCATGCCCACCCCCAGTCTCTATTCACCCCATCTTGCCCCAAGTGACTTTTTTTCTGTTTCCCTGCATGGAAAAAATTCCTCAAAGGGAAATGTTTTGCCAATGAGGAAGAGGTGAAATAAAAAATGGCAGAAGCAGTAAAAAACATCAAAATCAGTGAGTTCCAAAAACTGTTTTGAGCAGTGGAAAAAAGTCTTGATGAGTATTTTGTATCAAATGGAGAATACTTTAAAGGTGACTGAAGTTTAAACATGTAGGAATAAATGCACATTTTTTATAAATAAATATCAGGGTTTTTTGGGTCCTCCCTCCTAAGTAGATGTTCTCAATAATAACACAGTCCTAGCAGGTATTCTTTACTGGAAACTGACTGTACCTAATACTGTATCAAGATCTCTAAATGCATTATCTTATTTTTACTTTTTAAATTAATAAAAATTTTACTTTTGGATATAGTGCTTTATATTTTCAACCCACTTTCACAGGACATCTAGTTTAATCATAATGATATCTCTGTGAGAGGCAGGAAAAGGTTATCTCTATAAATGGAAGGCAGCCAAAGGACTTCTCAAGATTTTATTGCACAAAAATCAGAAAGAAGCAGGAATAAAATACTGATCTGATTCCTCTTGCATTGCTCTGCCTGCCATACCAACTAAACTACAATCATTTGAGAGGAGCTCAAAAGACCAACATAGTTCACATTATCTAGTCACCCATCCACCTACCATCCATACCAGCCATTACCAATCTGCCTCCAATACTTGGTATTTCACCACCAAAGATATAGCGTGCAGAGTTAGAGTTCTTTTCCCCCCTGCAACCTTTATCATCTAACACAATCATTCATTAGTATCTAAGAGTTACCTTAACGAAATTGAAAATCTATTAAAACATTGAGCAAATAGACAGATTCAGAGCACAAGAACTGACTAATAATTCTTATTTTAAAAAAGTAATTCTATCATTCTCACTTTAAAAAAGAGAGAACCAAGCTAGAACCTAAGTAACTTGCCCAAAATCACATGGCTAATAAATGCAATAGAGGATTTTTAGCCCAAGCAGTTTGGCTTTTAATCACTAACTTTTTCTGCTTCTCCACTGGAAACATTCACTGAGATGTAATTCAAACATCCATGATCTAGAACAATTCACTACACATTTGCCTCAATAAACAAAAATCTTGTAATAATCTTATTACAATCACCAAAAAATACCCTTTTTAAAATTTGCCTAAAATAATCCTATTAAATAGACCTGAATAAGCCCAAGAGGTATTCAAGGTATTTATTTACTTCAACCAAATAAGATACCTGCAACAGATAGGCTACACCAAATGGCTGATAATATAAAAACAGATCCATACTATCAACAACTATATGATGAATAGAAAGCAGTATTAAACTCTGCAAAAACTGCTATCAAAAAATCAAATTCAAGCTTTTAAAGAAAGAATAGCACTTTAATGGGCGAAGAAAAAGCACAAAGAAAGTTATCATTTTTTACTGTACCTTTAAAGAAAATATCACTATAGTAGAAGTTTTAACAACATGAAGTTTCTTTGAATAATTTACCTATTCAGATTAGTTGTATATTTGAATACAATTAAATAATCTACAAATGCACTGCTGTATTCCAAAGTAACCAATAGCTGTGTCCTGCAATTCAATCACTAAATCTAATAGTAGAGGAGGAAAAAAAGCAACAAAACAAACATCTAGTAGAATGAAAGAAACAAGTATTTATAGATGAATACCAAAAGTTTTTTTTCTAATATTTGGTGATATACTGAGTCAGAGCTACCAAATTTTCAACATCTCCCCCTGTTCCTATATAAACCCTTTTATTAGGATTTCTTATAAAATATAGTTTTCAGCACTGATCTTGTTACTCTACTTCATCCTTGGCCCACTATAAAAACCAATTAGAAAGATTTTCAAATTCAAAAAGTTTGAAAAGCTATCTACTACATGCAGACCTTAAGAAGGGAGCTTTAAATTATTACCTGATCCATTTATTATACATAAATGGATAACCAAAGATTTCTTAAGGCCTTTACTACTCTTTTTCTACTATTGAAAGCTAAGAACTTACCACGTAACAGATAAAGTAAGAATGTATATGTACAAAGGACAAGTACTATTTCATGGAGAAATTTTTTTTTTATTTCATGGAAAGCATCCCAGGGCTTCTCAGGGAGTTATCATGTTTGACCTTCTTATCATATAATTTCTCTAAGTGGACACATTTATCGCCTTAATTGTAATTATCCCCCAATGCTGACAATAATAAAACTCTAAATCTAATCCAGATCTATGCTGAACTTCAAATTCCTATTTTTCTGTCCTGCTAAATATCTCTACCGGAAAGCCAGGAAAGCAACCCAAAATCAGCTTATTCAAAACTGAAGTCATTATCTTTTCCTAACAAACCTTTCACCCATCTGTATTCTCTCTAAAGTTCCAGAAACACCATATCTTGCCTAAATCCAGAACATTTTCTCTCCTCCTTAACCTTCACATCCAAACACCAAGTTAATTCAATCACCTATATGAATTCTGAATCTATCCTTTGTCCATCTCCTTTGCCACTACCTTACTTCAAAGTGCCATCATCTCTCACTCAATTATAAAAGATGTACTTTAGCACTGTATATCTCAATACCCACATTTCCAATTGCTTCCTAATTGATTTCCCAAAGCACCTGAAATGAATCATGTCCAAAATCAAACCCTTCATTTACCTCAACCTTTTACCTTCCCAGGGGAAAATTTTGCTTTTCCTCCTAAATTCTCTAACATAAATTAATAATAACCTGCATTTATTAAAAATGTCAGTCTAATATTAATAGATAATTGTACTCCAATTTTCATAGCAGTGTTATTCACAATAGCTAAAAGATTAAAATAATTCAAATGTCCACTGATGGGTGAATGAATAAACAAAATGTGTAAATACATATAATGGAATATTATTCCACCTTAAAAAGAAATTCTAAAACATGCTACAACATGGATGAACATAGGAAGCATTATGCTAAATGAAATAAGCCAGACGCAAAAGGACCAATATGTATAAAACTCCACCTATAATGAAGTATATAGAATAATCAAATTCATAGAGATAGAAAGCAAAATAGTGGTTTCCAGAGGCTAGGGGGTAGAAGGAATTGTGACTTACCAATTAATGGTACAGAGTTTCAGTTTGAGATGGTGAAAACACTATAAAGACAGACAGTTGTCATGGTGACATGACATTAATAGTATACCTTAAACAGGTAAAATGTTAAATTTTATGTTATCACAGTTTTAAAATTAAAAAATATTTTTAAATCTAACAGAATCTAAAGTTGGTGATTAAAATAATTACCCCAAGTGATTTAAGAACACAGCATTTTGACTACATAGCCTTAGTGAGATATATTGACTAGTATAAGGAAAAAAACTGCTAAAAAAGTAAAACTCATTCAGTAATCTTATTAACAGTAACATTAATATTGCTATTTTAAAGCTATTTTATGTATATTTTTACAAAAAATAATTATACAGATGTTACAAACCAAGAAATTCAGTATAAGTTAAAAAAGATAAAAATACAAAACCAGCCCTGACCAGTGTAGCTCAGTTGGTTGGGCATCATTCTTCAAAGCCTAAGGTCACCGTTTCAATTCCCAGTCAGGGCACATACCTGGGTTGCAGGTTCAGTCTCTAGTTGGGGCACTTATAAGAGGCAATCGATGTTTCTCTCTCACGTTGATGTTTCTCTCCCTCTCCCTTTTCCCCTCCCTCCCCCTCTCTCTAAAAATAAAATAAATAAAATGCAAAATAAACAAAAACAAAAATCAAAGAAGTAAAAACCATTTTGTATTCCTAAATTTGAACTCATTTTGTTTGCTTTCATATATCTTTAAGTATAATGACAGACTTATCTTAATTCTATTGCTTAAAAGCTTACAAAACGATATTTAAAGATAAATATATCTTAGTTCTCATCACTTAAAAGCAATGCAAGCAACCCAGAGGCAATGAGCACCTTAAACACCCAGACCATGATATCTAAATAGCGTTCCCCACTGAAAGGAACCAGGACTTTCTGGAGAAATATTAGCTGATTAGAATTTAGAAATTTCTTAGCTGATTCCAAGCCTGGAGGAGAAATTTTACAAGATAAACCTAGGACATCTTATGCCAGAAAAGTAAGTAGCTATCAAACATTAATAGGGTCTTGTCATAATGACAAAAGTCACCTTGGAGGCCCTAACACTAGCTAAAGCTGGGACAATTTGCAAATCAAAATTCACACCAACTTCAAATTATTGAAAGCCACTAAACATCTATAAATCCACAAGTTCATAAAATAGTATATAAAAAATCCTTAAGTTCTCTTTTCTTAGAGGGGAAAGGAAAAAGAAAGTCAAAAAACAAATGAGCCTCATTGATCACTACTAAAGTAGTGTACCAACTCTTATTCTGAAAATTAGTAATTAAATAAAAAGAATTGAGTATTCATTCTGACTTTCCAGTATGTACTGAAACTCATGGTAACCAAATAGCCCTGGTCAATGATGCAAAGTTCTTTACAGAAAAATGTCAATGTATATAGAAGGAATGAAAACTTTAGAAAATCACCGTTTTATAACTTTTGATAAAATTAGTTTTTACAACTTAAATGACATAAAACCTTCCCTGAATCTCCCCACCTTAGTTAGGAAAACTTTCTGTCCTTTAAATTCTACTGTCTGTTATTTATACTTTTCTTGTAACATTAAGGAAAAAGAAAGTGGTACCTATTGAGATTGCTACAGGAATGACCCTCAATGAATCACAGCTATGTTTTAACACCCTGGTAATTCTCTTGTGTAATCCTCTCCCACATGGACTCTGGACTGGCCATAAGACTTGACTTGGCTGGTGGTAGAATAGCAAACAAGACACAAACAGAGACTTGCAAAGTGCTGGCACAATGAGGTTTGCTCTCTTGTTGCTGGAAACTCTTCTGCCACTCTACAAGCCCAGGCTAGCTATGGTCCCAATGAATATATAATCAGCAATCAAGTGAGGTCACCATAGACTACATCCCAATCAAACAAACAGATAACTCCAGATGTCTGAGTAACTCCAAAAGAGACCTGTAGAAGAACCACTCAGCTAAGCTTAGCACAAATTGTTAGCCTACAGAATCTAGAGCAAATAAAATGGTGGATGTTTTAAGCCAAAGCCAAAGTTTGGGGGTGGTTTGTTATGCAGCAATAGATATCATAAAAATAGTAAATGTGATGTCATATCTTCTCTACAAAGAGAAAACAAAACTTTTTGGAGGATGGGATCCCTATACAGAGTGAAGTATTCACCATAATTTCTAGTACAGACACAATAAAAGTGTCCACTTGAATTTAACCAAACACAATAGGTTTTATACATTGACAAAGGATTAATATAACTACTCCAAATTTTACATCATTCCATTTTCCATCTTTTCTTTTTTAACTTTTTAAGTTAAAAGAAAATTGAAGACTAAATGATAATCTGCCAATCTGGTTTTCAGGATATTTGAGTAAAATCAAGATGTTTTTATCCTCTTACAATACTCATTGGTGGAAAGAGTATTAGAAAACCAGAGCTTTCGAACTTTTAGTGGGAGTCTAACCAAATATAAAAAAATGTACATACTCTCTGACTCACTGCTAGGAGACTACATAGTGGACAAATTCACAAAAGTACCACTTATGTGTGTACAAGCATGTTCACTGCAGTCACAATTACAATAGCAAAACTGGCAACAAACTAAGTGTACTTCAGTAGATCAGTTAAATTTTGATAGTCCACACAATTGAATATAATGCAGTTATTAAAAGTAAACAGTAAGAGGTAGGTCTGAAAGTGCCGATTCTAAAAGATCTCCAAACTATATTAAGTGAAAAAAAAAATCAATCTTATCTGAAGAATATGATTATATTTGTATAATGTTAGTGGTTATATGCATCAAAAAATTGTGGAAAGATACACAAGACACTATCGGAAATAATCATTGGAGAAGGAAACTTCTGCTTTTCATTTTATACCTTCTGTTCTCCTAATCCTAACAATTTGTCTCTTAAGCCCTTTCCTGCTTGCTCTATATCTTCACCTTAAAAACAGTCACTGCTACACTTCATTCCAATCTCCATTATAACTGATTCCGGCCCTCTTCAAAATTTCTCATGTACCAAGACACAATATATTTCTGCTTCCTAAGCCTTTCCTGCCTAACCTACTGACATATAGTACTACACTATGCCAGAGAAGAGGGTTATAAGCATATGTTTATCTAAATATAATGGGTTCCGGCTTTTAGCAGGGCCTGTCAAGTGTTCCAGAAACAAAAGTCCACCTAAATCTAGGAACAGTGAATCAAAATTTAGAATATAGACTCACAAAGAACTGAATTCAACTTCTAGTTTACCCACTTAGAAGCTTGGTAAATTTATATAACTTCTCTAAACTGCTAACTCCCATTTTTAAAGTAGAACTAACAATGTCAGCCTCAGAGACTTGTGAAGATTAAATAAAAAATATACGTAAAATGTTCAGATCAGTGACTTGCATATGGTAGATATACAATAAATAGTAGGCACTTATTAATAAGCACACCTCTCCCCAAATCAAAATGTAAAAGCTGGAAAGCATCTCAGAAAGCAAATCAGAAATCAAGCATCTCAGAAATAATATTACAACTGTATAACATTATGGATGAAGTAACTCACCCCTAGAAAGTATAATTGCCTTACCTGACATCACTCTGCTATCAAATGGTAAAGCTATAATTAAAACTTAGGTTTCTGTGAGGATCCAAGATGGCAGCAGATTAGGTGGAAGATACACTGACCTCCTCCCAGGACCAAACTAAAATTACAATTAAATACAGAAAAATCATCCTAAATAACCATATGAAAAATAGCTAGAGAGAACACTCATAACCACAAGCCGACAGAAGAAATCACAGCAACACTAGCAGGAATTGCAGAGGCATGAGGGGCTGGCTGGGCTCCCATGGGATGGGCAGCTAAAGTTCTGGGAGTGTATCTCAGTTGTGGGGCTTTCCTCCTGAGAAGTGTGGGGTCTAAAACCCCAAGCCAGGCTCCCCACCTGAACACGAAAACCAGGAAAGGCACACATGTAACTTGTAACTCAGCTGTGAAAAGCAGCAGGGTTTCTGTCCACCAGGGAGAAACAGTTAGAGATACAACCACCTTCTTAAAGGGCCAATGCACACAATCTGGTTTGTAGACACTTAACCTGGGCTCTGGTGGAGAGAGAGCAGGGTGAACTACAGCAATGAGAAGAATGTCTGTCTGGGGTTGGTGGCACTGGGAAAATAGCTGAACAGTCAGCCAGCAGGATCCCTGTGCTTTCAGTCATTCCTCCATATTGCGTAAACCATCTTTCTTGGGCAGAGCACTCTGCTCCATAGGCCCTGGGTAGAAGCAACAGTCCCACACACAGGCATCCCTCCTTCCCCACCCTGTGGAGCTTAAGACCTGCTGAGGTATACACAGCCAAAGCTCTTTTAGTGACTAAGCCTAACAGGCAGCCTACAGGGGAAAGTGGATCTCTGGGTGCTTTGAGACTTTTGCTCACCAGACCCTGGGCCTGGTATTAGTAAAAAGAAGCCTTGGGTAAAGCTTGGTCCTTTCCATACACACCCAGGCATAGCAGAGGGAGCCACAACCTGTGGATCACTGAAAGCTCCAAACAGGTTGTCGAGGGAGAGTCACAGGTATATTCTCACATAGGCCTGCACCACAGTCTTTGAAAATCTACCTAACACATAGAAATAACACAAAGAGGCAGCCAAAATGGAGTGACAGAGAAACAGGCCCCAAATAAAAGAACAAAAGAATTCTCCAGAAGAAGAGTTAAATGAAATGGAGGCAAGCAATTTAACAGATATAGAGTTCAAAGTAATGATTATAAGGATGCTTAACAGCATGAAAAAGTACATGAAAGCAGAAAAGAGGCCCAGTCAAAAATGAAGAATGCAACATCTGAAATAAATAATACACTGGAAGTAATAAAGAGTAGGTCAGATGAAGCAGAGGACTGAATCAGCGATTAAGAAGACAAGGTAGAAAAAACAACCAAGCAGAACACCAAAAAGAAAAAAAAAACAATAAAAAAAATGAGAACAGTTTAAGGGACCTTTGAGACAACATGAAGCATAACATCTGCATCATAGGGGTACCAGAAGAAAAATAAACAGAGCAAGGGATAGAGAATGCATTTGAAGAAATAATGACTGAAAAATTCCCTAACCTAGCAAAGGAAATAGACATACAGGCCAGAGAGTCCCAAACAAAGTGGACCCAAAGAAGCCCACACCCAGACACATCATAATTAAAATAGCAAAGGTCAAAGACAAGGAAAGACTCTTAAAAGCTGCAAAATAAGGGGGGGGTGGGGGTATTGGGCACAGTTAGTTAATTACAAGGGAGTTCCCATAAGAATGTTAACTGATTTATCAACAG
This sequence comes from Glossophaga mutica, assembly GCA_039655065.1. NCBI lineage: Eukaryota > Metazoa > Chordata > Mammalia > Chiroptera > Phyllostomidae > Glossophaga > Glossophaga mutica. The sequence goes on from CM077304.1 coordinate 87,516,714, forward strand.
AAACATTTCAAGCCAGAAGGGATTGGCATGGAATATTCAAAGAGATGAAAACCAAGGACCTATAACAGAGGCTACTTTACCCAGTAAGACTATCATTTAAAATTGAAATAGAAATGAAGGGTTTCCCAGACAAAAAGAAGTTAAAGGAGTTTGCTACCACAAAACAGAATCACAACAAATTTAAAGGGCTTTCATTAAGAAAAAGAAACTAAGGAACATACTTTTAAAAAATCAAATGGCAATAAATATGTACCTATCAATAATCACTATAAATGTAAATGGCTTAAATGCTCCAATCAAAAATTTATGGTAGCTGAATAGATAAGAAAAACAAAACACTGCTGTCATCAAGAAACTCACCTCAGAACAAAAGATACACACAGAATAAAACTAAGGGGATGGAAAAAATATTCCATGCAAATGGAAAGGAAAAACAAGCTGGGATTGCAATACTTATATCTGACAAAATAGACTGTAAAACCAAGGCTTTAGTAAGTGACAAAAGATACAACATAATGATAAAGGGAACAATCCAACAAGAGGATATAACCCTAGTAAACATTTACACACCCAACATAGGAATACATAAGTTTGTGAAGCAAATATTGATGGACATAAAGAGAGTGATAACAGAAATACAATCATAGTCAGGGATTTTAACATACCATTGCCTTCGATGGATAGCTCTTCCGGACAGAAAACCCAGGAGACACTGGCCTTAAATGACACACTAGCTCAAATGGATTTAATTGGTATCTTCAGAGTATTTCACCCCAAAGCAGCAGAATATACATTGTTTTCGGGTGCACATGGAACATTTTCTAGGATGTACAACTTATTAGGACACAAAACAAGTATCAATAAATTTAATGAGACTGATATCATATCAAACATCTTCTCTGACCATACTGCCATAAAACAAGAAATCAATCACAAGAATAAAACTGAAAAACACACAAAAACATGAAAGCTAATAACATGTTATTAAACAATGAATGGGATAACAATGAGATCAAGGAAGAAATCAAAACGTACCTTGAAACAAAAGAAAATGAGGACACATAATACAAAAATCTGTGGAACACAGGGAAAGGAGTCCTAAGAGGCAAATTCATAGCAATACAAGCCTATTTCAAAAAATAAAAAGAAGCTCAAATAAACGATCTAACTTTACACTTAAAGGAATGTGGAAAAGAACAACAAACAAAGCCCAAAGTGAGTAGAAGGAGGAAATAAAAATCCCTCAGAAATAAATAAAATAAGAATTTAAAAAAATACATCAGTAAATCCAAGAGCTAGTTCTTTTAAAAGACAAATAAGACGGACATATCCTTAAACAGACTCATCAAGACAAAAAAAGAGGGAACCCAAATAAATAAAATCAGAAATGAAAGATGAGAAGTAACAACTGACAGCAGAGAAATACAAATGATTGTTAAGAAAATATTACAAACAGAGACTTCCGGCCAAGATGGAGGCATAGGTGGACACACTGTGCCTCCTCTCACAACCAAAATTAAGGACAACAAATATTTAGAAACAAGAAACAACCAGAACTGATAGAAAACTGAACTGTACTGAAGTCCAACAACCATGCATCCAGACTGGGAAGAGGGGCGGAATCATGGCAGGAAAAAGTGGAGGTAAGGACCCGGGAACACAGGCAGCAGTGGCTGCAGTTCCCAAGCATGCAGGCGGCGGCTGAAGGGCCCCAGGCACGGGGTGGCAACTGTGCAGACCCAGTGAGGCCACACAAGGCGGCTGGCTGACCAGGTGGTCCCCCATTCGCACACGCAGATAATTCACAAAGGGGAAGTGGCGGAGGGGACTGGAATCCAGGAGAGAGTGGAGCAGTCACCATTGTTCCCTCTTGGACCCCACCCCCACATACAGCGTCACAACTCAGCAACTGGGCTGCCCCACACTGGGGAACACCTAAGGCTCCACCCCTCGTTACATAACAGTCACGACCAGACCAAAAACAAAACAAAAAACAAAACAAAAAAAAAACACCAAAAATGGCTCAAACTGGAGGACAAATTGAAGCCCCACAGCCAATTCCTCTAAGCGACCAAGAGATAGCCAACCTATCAGATGCACAGTTCAAAGCCCTGGTCATCAGGATGCTCACAGAATTGGCTGATTTTGCTCACAAATTAGATGAAAAAATGTAGGCTACAATACGTGAAATGAAGGAAGACCCCATGGGGAACCAATAAAGATGGGAGGAAAACTGGGACTCAAATCAATGGAGTGGACCAGAAGGAAGAAACTAACAACCAAACAGAAAACGAAGAAGAAACAAGAATTCAAAAACATGAGAGGCTTAGGAACCTCCAGGACATCTTTAAACGTCCCAACATCCGAATTATAGGGGCCCTAGAAGGGGAAGAAGAAGAGCAACAAGTGGTAAACTTATTTGAACAAATAATAAAGGAGAACTTCCCCAATCTGGCAAAGGAAATAGACTACCAGGAAGTCCAGGAAGTTCAGAGAGTCCCAAACAAGTTGGACCCAAGGAGGAACACACCAAGGCACATCATCATTACATTAGCCAAGATTCAAATGAAGCAGAGAATTCTAGAAGCAGCAAGGGACAAGGGGACAGTCACCTACAAAGGAGTTTCCATCAGACTGTCAGCTGATTTCTCCAAAGAGAACTTACAGGCAAGAAGGGGCTGGAGAGAAGTATTCCAAGTCATGAAAATCAAGGACCTACATCCAAAATTGCTCTACCCAGCAAAGCTGTCATTTAGAATGGAAGGGCAGATAAAGTGCTTCTCAGATAAGGTCAAGTTCAAGGAGTTCATCATCACCAAGCCCTTATTATATGAAATGTTAAAGGGACTTATCTAACAAAAAAGAAGATAAAAAATATGACAGTGAAAAGACAGCAAACTCACAGCCATTAACAACCACACCTAAAACAAAAGCAAACAACTAGAACAGGAACAGAACCACAGAAATGGAGATCATATGGAGGGTTAGCAACAGGTGAGTGGTAGGAGGAGAGAGGGGGGAAAGATACAGAGAATAAGTAGCATAGAGGGTGGGTAGAAAATAGACAGGGGGAGGGCAAGAATAGTGTGGGAAATGTAGAAGCTAAAGAACTTATGAAACATGGACATGAACTAAAGGGGGGGAATGTGGGTAGGAGGGGTATGCAGGGTGGAGGGGAATGATGGGGGAGAAATGGGACAACTGTAATAGCATAATCAATAAAATATATTTAAAAAAAGAGAAAAAAAGAAAATGTTACAAACAGCTATGTGCCAACAAACTGGACAACCTGGACAAAATGGATAAATTCCTAGAAACATACAATCTTCCAAAACTGAATCAGGAAGAATCAAAATCTGAATAGAAATATTACATCTAATGAAATTGAAGGAGTAATAAAAAAATTTCTAACAAATAAAAGCCCTGGACCAGATGGTTCCACAGGTAAATTTTACCAAACATTCAGAAAAGAACTAACATCTCTGCTTCTCATACTATTCCAAAAAATTAAATAGGAGGGAAAACTCACAAGCTCATTTTACAAGGCCAGCACTGTCCTAATTCCCAAACCAGATAAACACACTACAAACAAGGAAAATTATAGGCCAATATTCCTGATGAACATAGGTGCTAAAAGCCTCAACAACATTTTACCAAAATGAATACAGTAATACATCAAAAAGATCATTCACCATGATCAATTGGGATTTATTCCAGGGATGCGAGGTTGGCACATTTGCAAATCGGAAAACATGGTACACCACATAAAAAAAATGAATGATAAGAACCACATGATCCTATCAATAGATACAGAAAATCATTTGATAAAATACAGCACCCATGTATGATAAAAAAAAAAGTTCTGCAAAATGGGAATAAAGAGAACATACCTCAACAAAATAAAGGCCAATATCATACTCAAGGAGCAAAAACTACAAGCATTTCTCTTAAGATTTGGAACATGACAGGGATGTCCACTTTCACCACTCTATTCAACATAATACTAGAAGTCCTAGTCACAGCAATCAGACAAGAAGAAGTAAAAGACATCTGAACTGGAAGGGAAGAGTAAAACTGTCATTATTTGCAGATAACATGATGCTGTACATACAGAACTCTAAAGACTCCACCAAAACTTCTAGAACTGATCAATGAATTCAGTAAAGTAGCAGGATACAAAGTTAATATTCAGAACTTATTTTCCTTTTTATATGCCAATCATGAACTATCTGGAAGGGAAATTTAAGGGGGGGGGGGGGAATTATTCACAATTGCTACAAAAAGAATAAAATACTGAAGGATAAATTTAACCATGAATGTAAAAGAACCTGTACTCAGAAAATTATAAGACACTGAAGAGAGAAAATGAAGAAGATACAAATAAGTGGAAAACTATGGAAAGTTCAAGGATAGGAATAATTAACATCATTAAAATGTACATACTACCTAAAGCAATCTACAGATTCAACACAATACTTATCGAAATAGCAATGACCTATTTTACAGAACTAGATCAAATATTTCAAAAATGGATATGGAACCACGAAAGACCCTGAACAGCAATAGCAATCTTGAGAAACAAGAACAAAGGTGGAGGAATCACTCTACCTAATATCAAACTATACTATAAGAACATAGCAATCAATACAGCATGATACTGGCATAAAAGCAGACACACAGATCAATGGAACAGAATAGAGATCCCAGAAATAAACCTATTCCTCTGTAGTCAATTAATATTTGACAAAGGAGGCAAAAACATACAATGAGCTGAAGACAGTTTATTCAATAAACAGTGTTGGGAAAATTGGACAGATACATGCAAAAAATGAAACTAAACCACTCTCTTACACCAAACACAAAAATGAATTCAAAATGGACTAAAGACCTAAATGTAAGACACAAATCCATAAAAATCCTAGAATAAAACATAGGCAGTAAAATCTCTGACATTTCTCATAGCAACACTTTTTTTTTCTTCTATATCTCTTCAGGCAAATAAAAGAAAAGAAAAAAAAATAAACAAATGGAACTATATCAAACTAAAAAGTTTTTGCACAGCAAAGAAAATCATCAACAAAATAAAAAGACAACCCACTGAATATGAGAACATTTCACCAATATATATAAGGGGTTAGTATCCAAAATTTATGAAGAACTTATAAAACTCAATATCAAAACAATCCAATTTTAAAATGGGCAAAGGACCCAAACAGACACTTCTCCGAAAGGACATACCTATGGCCAATAGATATATGAAAAGATGCTCAATGTCACTAAACATCAGAGAAATGCAAATTAAAACCACAATGAGATATCACCTTACACCTGTCAGAATGGCCATCATCAATGAATCGACAAATGACAACCACTGGCAAGGATGTGGAGAGAGAGGAATGCTTGTGCACTGTTGGTGGGAATGCAGATCAGTGAGGCCACTGTGGAAAGCTGTATAGAGATACCTCAAAAAATAAAAATGGTCATGGAGCTTATGATCCAGCAATTCCAGTTCTGGGAATTTATCTGAAGAAACCCAAATAATAATTCCAAAGAACATATGTGCAGCCCTGTATTTGTTGCTGCATTATTTACAATCGCCAAAATATGGAATCAGCACAAGTGTCCATCAGTAGATGAGTGGATAAAACAACTATGGTACATTTACACAATGAAATACTACTAAGCTATAAAAAAAGAAGGAAATATTACCATTTTCAACAGCATGGATGGACTTGGAGAACATTATGCTAAGTGAAATAAACCAGTCATAAAGATCAGTACCATATGATTTCACTCATATGTGGAATCTAATGAACAAACTGAACCAGCAAGCAAAATAGACTTGTAGACAGAGAACAGACTGACAGCTCCTCCGGGTTGTGAGGAGTGGGGGGATAGAGGGATCAAGCAAAAAAGAAAAAGAAATCATGGAAATGGACAACAGTGTGGTGATTGGAAGGAGGGGGTGGAGGTCAAAGAGGGTAAAGTGGGGATAAATGGTAATGAAAAAAGAACTTAGGTTTCCCAGGAACCAATTCAATAATCTAGCAAGACTACTACTATCTACAATGTTTCTCAGTCATCCCTCTAATACCCACGAGGACAATTTCTCTAATCTCAACTTTCATCAATAAATTGCATGGACAGGACAAGATCATGGCTCTTTCAGCTCCCAAATTCTCATTCCATCATTCATTTGGGCCCTAAACATATTTCCCATCTCTATATATGCTTAGCTTTCTTACAAACACTTTCAAAACTCTAAACTTATTTTGTCATTGTTACATGAAAGTAATTTACATTTCAAAACCAGCCAAGTCAAAAAAAAAAAAAAAAAGGCAACTAAGTCAGTAAGAGACCAAGACTATTAAAACTAATTATAGATAAGCTACTAGTAACTAAATTGTGTTACCAGACATCATACAATCAATTCAATATTAAGTAAAAGAATAAAAATTTTTAAATACCTAACATATTTTTAAATATCTAACAAATTAAAATTGACTTACATATTTTAAACAAGTTTAAAGTACCAGACATTTTGATTCAACAAATATAAAAATAGGCAGACATGAAAATATTCCAGAATAAGCATTCACAGTCTAGTTTTGAGAAGCCACTTTTCATTTTTACGTCTTAAAATCACTTGAAGGAACTGCGAAAGGTACTGATAGTAAAATTTCCTAAGCAGAGCATCTGCGGGCCATGTTCAAAATCCCATCAAATAGGCCTGAAGATATATTACTTGGCATTTTATAATCTAACAGAAATTCTTATCTACTGGCCATGGATTCCTATTACAAAAGATATGTAGGATACCAGTTTCAAAGAAGTAGAACACAACGTTCTTAAAAATAAAATCCATCCTGAATGAAGTCATATTTTATAATGTAAAATTCCTGAGAAAAACTATCTGAATAGCAGATGACTTATAATTCATGTTCCCAAGGAAAGAGATTCAGACTCTGAAATCTGCAAGCAGGTAATTTATTGAGTGAGGAGTGCTCTGGAGAACACCTGTGTGAACACGGAGGCAGCATGATTGGGCCCAGGGAAAAACAGAACAGTATCAATCAGTAACACAGTTGCAACAGCAGCCTCAGTTAATCCTGCTAAGAGTTCTAAAGTTAAGCTGTCCCTTCAAGGAAGTCCCAAATCAAAAAAAAGGGGGATGATTCTCTGTAACCCCCACATCAACCAGTGATTAAGGACAGAATGCTTGCAGAAAGAGGACATAATCTTGGGTGAGGTAGTTTCCATCGCAAGGGCAATTCCCAGAGAAGGATGCACTAGCCTTTGGCAGCCACGATTCCAGGCAACTAGGGGAATGTTTCTCCATCCTGAAGGAGAATCTAGGTGCACATCAAAGCATCCGCTACAATGAATGTACCTTACTTGCACTGGAGACAGCCATAAAGGGCTACATACTGGGGAGAGATCTCAGATGAGCAGGAGACCTATTATCTTCTCTAGCCTAGTATGTACCAAGTGCTACAATAGTCACTTTACAGGAGTTACCAAATTTTATCGCTGAATGCCTGCCTCCTGAAGTCACTATTTTCTTGAAGCCAAGATGCTAGAAAATAAGGTAAAAGGTATCAGGATTTGTTACGTACTATACCTACAATGCTACTTTGGGGTTACTTAATCTTTACCAGGATTAAGTAAATCCTGGCACTTACTTAATTTTCAACTAACACTTTTACCCTGAAAAGCCCTTCAGAAATCACTAGGTGATGCCCTCATTGGACAGATAAAGTCAAGCCAAGAGTAGCTCGGTGATTTCCCTAAGATCACACTAGCAGAGGTGGAACCTGCACTGAGGTCTTTTGATTCCAAATTCAGGGATTTCTCTACTTGCCCTGGTACTTTTATACTCAAAACCAAAATAGCCCTGAGGCACAAATCTTATTAAAAAACTCAGAATATCACCCTGACTGGTGTGACTCGGTTGGACATTATCCTGCAGCAGAAAAAAGGTCACCAGCTCCATTTTCAGTCAGGGCACATGCTTGGGTTGTGGGTTTGGTACCTGGTAGGGGCGCATATGAGAGGCAACTGATCAATGCTTCTTTCTCACATCAATGTTTCTCTCCCTCTTTTTCTCCCTTCCTTCCCTTCTCTCTAAAAATAAGTAAATAAATAAAATTTTAAAAAAAAGAAAGCTCACAATACCAACTTCCCCTAGATCATTTGCATTTTCATAGTCATAAGAAACTTCACTTAAGGAAAAGACAATTGGCAGTCTGCTAAAAAATATTCTATCTTTCTATGAATAATAATAACAGCTAACATATAACCTCTGTGAGAAGCATTTTGATACATTTTGTATTGTATCTGCTCAACAATTCTTTGAATAAAGTCAAAGGGATTGTTCCCACCTAGCCAAAAAGAAAAAAATATGGTTAAAAAAGCTAAAAGTTGTTAGCTAAGATCACGAATATAATAATGCAGTTTGAATTCCACCTGATTTCAAAATTAGTGCTCTTAATGTTAAACCATCCACTATGCTACAACACTACACTTCTCAATTTTCCTTTTCTGAACTTTGCAAATTTCCATGATGCACATAATTTGTTTTCGTAACTAGAAATATATTATTATATATAAACATTTTTATTTTAAAAATTAAATTATTGCTTAAAATATCTCAAAGTTGAGACTTCCGAAGATGGTGACATAGGTAAACACAGCTTGCCTCCTTGCATTAACAGCATCAAAACTAAAACTGAATTATAGAACAACCCTCACTCACACTGGCAGAAATCAAGTTGAATGGAAGTCTGACAACCATGGAATTTTAGAAACAATATCCATCCAGACTGGTAGGAGGGATGGAGATGCAGAATGAGTTGGTCTCAGACCCACGTGTGGTTGGAAAAATCTAGGGGTGGATATCTTGGGAGCAAGGAGTCCCAACCCCACACCACGCCCCCAAGGCCAGGGTTCCAGTGCCAGAAAGATAAGTCCCTAAATTCTAACTGTAAAAACCAACAAAGATTGAGTTGGTGGAAGGAACTACAGGAGTGTCTAGCAGTACTTCTTAAAGAACCCACACATGAACTTATTCAGACTCAGTGCCTTTGACCTCCAGCACCAGAGTAGCAGCTTGAAAGGCACCAGTTGCATGGAGGGAGGAACTGTGGTATCTGACATCAAGGCAAGACCTGGGGGGCAGCTTTCTCCCAGACAGAAAGGCAGGCAGAGCCGCAGAGCCGCAGAGCCGCAGAGCCGCAGAGCCGCAGAGCCACAGAGCCATTAGGCGGGTACCATATCTGAGACTCCATCAACTTGGCTAACAATGTTTGCTCTACCTGGAGATGCCGTGAGGCTTCATCCCACCCACCTTATAGCTGTTAACAACAACTTTTCCATATAAATGGCTTGTCTTGGTTCCTGCTTCACAACTTCCTAAATCCTTTCCAAAAAGCAACAGCTGGACTCAGTGATTCCACAGCCCGCAAACCACTAGCTAAGTAGCCTCAGGCACAGCAATAGCAGCAACCAGCCTAGATTCACAGCTTGGCTTCACCTGGGAATATCAAAGCCCAGCACAAGTAGCAGCCATCTCCGATTACTCTACAGTTCATGCTGATTGGCCCCAGCAAAACACAGGTGGGGGCTGACCTTAGCCTGCACCACCCAGGAAAGCCCAGGGCCTGTGCACCCAGTACACGGCTACAGACCATGTCAGAGCACCACCTCCCTACCCCTACAGAGCTGATCTTCCCTGGAGGACAGAGTGTTGGGAACCGCCCTGCCTGGTTTCAGGAGCTGTAAACCCCCCATGGCTAAGGCTGAGTGAGCGACCTTCCAATCATAAGCTACTAAGGAGACATGGCTTATCTCCTGGCAGGGGTGCTGCTTGTGCTCCTTTTACTTCGCCCTGCCTGGCCCCCAATGTTTGATCAGTTAGCCAATGACAGTAAGATTCCCCAATGGGGGAATGACCTAAGACAGGCACGATCATGTGGAGACCCCAAGGAAGGACTTGGGGAGGTACAGCAAAAGGGGGTGATGGACCCTCAGCTATGACACTGCCTGAGTCTTCATTCTATCTGCAAGAAGTCTCCTAATCTCTTGACTGCCTTACTTCCCCTGCCTGACTTAAACCTAAAACAATGCCTTAAACCTGAAACAATGCTGGTGGTGGGTACCGCCCGGTGCTGGAAAGGGTGGGTTCCCTGGGTGATCAGACCTAAGAAAGAATATGTAAAATCCTGTGAAACCTGCTTTGTTTAGAATACTCTCAATTAAATAAGGGTCCAAGCAAGAAGTGAGTTTACTCCTCAAAGTTTTATGGCTCTTTAGCTATCTGACCCTGACTCAAAATAGGCCCTCAGAGTTCTTTGTATGTTATCTATTGTTTGATCTTTAGTACCTGATAATGATTAATGAGCTTTACCTGTATTCCTGTGCAAAAGGAACCTAATAAAAGCCCATTGAGGAAAAGGCTCTTTGTCCTTCTCCTTTGAGAGAGCAGTCACCTTTCCTCCCCAAGCAGATCATGTCTTGATAGACTTAATCTCATCCGTGGCGGCCGGGCAGGGGGGGGGGGGGGGCTGCTGGCGGAGCTCCCCCACAACAGAGTTTAGTGGTCAGTGGTCACAGCCAATCCTTGCAACTGACTGGCCTGGGGTAAATCCCTCCCATTGACCTTCCAACAGCAACCAAAGCTCAACTACAAGAGGAGGGTATACTCAGCACACAAAGGGTCCCACACAAAGGGCACACCTCAAATAACCAGCTTGGGTGATTACAGTAGGCTGTGCCACTGGATCCTATAGGACACCTACTACCTTAGGTGACACTACCAAGACAGGGAGTCATAGAAGCTCTACCTAATACACAGAAACAAACACAGGGAGGCTGCCAAATGGAAGAGACAAAAAAACATGGTCCAAATAAAAGAACAGATCAAAACTCCAGAAAAAGAAGTAAACAAAATAGAGATAAGCAATCTATCAGATGCAGAGTTCAAAATAGTGGTTATAAGGATGCTCAAGGAATTTAGTGAGAACATCAACAGCATAAAAGGATCCAGTCAGAAATGAAAGATACACTAATTGGAATAAAGAACAATTTACAGGCAAATAATGGTAGTGTATATGAAGCCGAGAATCAAATCAATGATTTGGAACATAAGGAAGCAAAAACAACCAATTAGAACAATAAGAAAAAAGAATCCAAAAAAACAAGGATAGTATAAGCAGCCTCTGGCACACCTTCAAGCTTTCCAACATTTGCATCATTGGGGTACCAGAAGGAGAAGAGAAAGAGAAAGAAACTGGAAAACTGTTTGAAAAAATAATGAAAGAAAACTTCCCTAATTTGGTGAAGGAAATAGACATGCAAAACCAGGAAACACAGAAAGTCCCAAACAAGCTGAAAGAGGCCCACTCCAAGACACATCATAATTAAAATGCCAAAGGTTAAAGATAAAGAGAAAATCTTAAAAGCAGCAAGAGAAAAGCAATTTGTTACCTACTGGAGAGTTCCCATAAGACAGTCAGCTGATTTCTCAAAAGAAACTTTTTAGGCTAGAAAGAATTGGCAAGAAATATTCAAAGTCATGAAAAGCAGGGACCTACAACTACGATTGCTCTACCCAGCAAAGATAAGATTTAGAATCAAAGGGCAGATAAAGAGCTACCCAGACAAGAAAAAACTAAAGGAGTTCATCACCACCAAACCATCATTATATGAAATGTTAATGGAACTTATTTAAGAAAAAGAAGGTCAAAACTGTAAACAATAAATACATACCTAGCAACAGTTGAATCTAAAAAAAACAAAACAAACAAACAATCAAAAAAAAAAAAAACAAGAAGAACAGAGACAGAATCATGGATACAGAGAGAGTTTTGATGGTTACCAGATGGGAGGCAGGTATAGGGGAATGGATGAAGAGGTGATGGAATTATTGAAGTACCAATAGGTAGCTACAGAAAAGCCATGGGGATGTAAAGTACAGTATAGGGAATGGAGTAGTCAAAGAATTTACTGTGTGACCCGCAGACACAAACAATGGTTGGGGACTGCCTGAGGGAGTAGGGGGGTGCTGGGTGGAGGAAAGCAAATGGGGAAAAATCAGGATGACTGTAATGGCATAATCAATAAAATATAATTTAAAATAAAATAGACTACTTAAAGGAAAAAAGGAAGTTGAAAATATAAGGTCACATCAAAAAAATAAACATCTTACAGCACAAAATAAAGTCATATCCTTGTCAGAGATCTAACTCAATATGATTTATCACTTAATTCATCCTACACGACAATGCATTTGGCACAGCACTGTGTAAAGACAGAAATTCTTAAATCATTTTCCAAATATTATTTAACTAATAAAATCGAAATAAAGCTTCACTTAGATTCTGGATACATTTTAATATTAACATACTTATGTAAAACTTAATCATAGTCTGATATTAAAAACTGAGATGAGGAAAAAATGTGCTTTATTATAATAAATATGCCAATCAATGACAGTGTATGTAATGGCCACAGATCCAACCTAAAGTAAGTTACCCTATCATAGCCCGTGTTGAGAACACAATCCAAGACAGCCAGGTTACATGACCCCCTGTCTATTGCCAACTGACCAGATGTTATCACCCAACAGCAATTATTCATAAACTAGATAGCAGCCAATAAAAAGATTTAATAGGAAAAAAATGTTAAAAACTACTGTTGAGTCCCATGCTTACGCCTTTGAATTGAAAACTATGAAGACAAATGATTAATTAGCTCCACGAATTGTCACTACACAGATACACTGTGTAGTCATGATGTAAAGTAAGAGTACCGAGGGAATTAAGCAAATCAAAATTATAACCCAGGCAAAGTTTCAAAGACCACAGACTCTGAGTATGCAGAAGCTATGAAGAAAAAAACTAAAATAGATGGTAAGAAAATTAGCTAATAGCAGAAACAAAAGTATACGAGGGGGGCCCTAAAAAGTACCAAAATTAAATCTGGAGGGAGCAACTCCTATAGTACAGGCTTCATCTGTTAGATGAGCATTCTAGGAACCCAGCTACATCAGTGTACCAGCTGGCATTGCTGTGAGAGGCTGTGTTCAGCTTCACTGAATTTTTTTGAAGACTCTTTCAATGTCTTTACACATTTCACAAAGGACATGTTTTGCTGATGTGGAAGAGGTGAAACAAAAAAATGGCAGAAGCACTAAAAGGCATCATAATTAATGAGTTCAAAAACTGTTTTGAACAATGGGACAAAAAGTCTCGATAGGTGTATTGCATCAAATGGAGAGTACTTTGAAAGTGACTGAAGTTTAAACGTAAGAATAAATACACAATTTTTTATAAATAAATTCCAAGTTTTTTGAGTTGCCCCTTGTACAAAGGACACATACATGTGAAGAAGTCACTAAGACCTTTAACAGCAAAACTGTAGAGTCAAAAACCTATAAAGCCCTGTCACGAAGGTACTGAACTGCACTGAGCTGAATCCTTCAAAGACTTTTAATAAAAAGGTCTCAGAGACTCAGATCCATATTAAATTTATTTTGAATTCCCATGAAACTCCATCTTTCTTATTGCTAAGTGCATCCACCATTATCCTATTTTTGAGCTAACCTGATGGACCTTTATTCCTAGAACCTGATAAAACTATTCATAATTATTATTACTATTTCAGAGCCATGACAAAGCTTATTTATTTCTAGAATGATCTGTAAAAGATGTGCTTCATGGTGCCACAGTTCATAGAAGGAAGAATCTTAAATATCCTATGATCTCACTCTACTCCCAACCTCAGAAGACTAAACCAGCAATGGACACCTGACCCAGATGAAGCAACTCTGTTGCCCAGCTAGAGATCAATGCATGACCCACAAGAAAAGATAAAGGGAGCATTTCAGATTCTCTTATTAGAATCTGGAAATTGGGGCAATGGACCAGTTGGTTATGTAAAACTATGTGACAAGTAGAATCATGTGGTCAGATGGCAATTTGAGGTCTTGAGATACTGACCAAGCAACAACAAAGAGGATGCATGACAACATGAAGATACAAGATGTCAGTGGTCTATGAGAGAGTTTGAAGAAGAGGAAGGAGCTGCCTCTAACTCCATGCTAGATCCTACTCTCTAGAGACCCAATGGTACAGGAAATCTTATTCTTGATCACTTTGAAACCTCACAATACCCCTTTCAACTTAAACTAATTTGATAAAATTTGTGATCCTTGAAAAACAAAAAGAATTTATTAGAATGCTGTCCAATGATGGCAGATCATATTCATGCACTTAATATTTAATTAGTATCCATTTCCTCTCCTCCATATTTCTTAGATGAGTAGTCTGTACTCCTTTTTTACTTATTTTTAGTGTTTTGTATATTTTTAAAATTTATTTCCTTACTTCCCAATTATTTTGCCTGAAACTGAACTGGATATAAGATACCTGTTCCATTCAGTGGACATTTCTGTCTTTGACTTGAATTTTCTCCAACATTCATACATACTTGCCTCCACTTGTCACCGAAGTGCTGAACCTATGTTTCCACTTGCCTAGTGAACCTCTACACTGAGATGTCTACACTTCTAGTTCACTCCCTCCCCAAATCAGTTCTTCCTGCTCTATCCATTACCTGAGTTAATTCTGCCATCCTCTCAGCTACCCAAACTACTCACAAGCCAACACATCCTATCAATGTTATCAATTTTTTTACAATTTAAATAATAATTATTTTTCAATTTCAGCTGACATACAATATTATATTATTGCAATAGTTCCTGATGTACATTCCAGTGATTAGATATCATAAAACTTACTAAGCGGTCATTCCCATAAATCACATATCTATCTGACACAGTACATAATTATTGGAATATTATTGACTATATTCCCTATGATATATTTTGCAACCCGATGACTATCTGTAACAAACCATTTTTGCTTATTAATCCCTTCACCTTCTTCGCCCATACTTTTTATTCCCCAAAGCCCTTTCATCTGGCATCTGGCATCTATCAAATGTTCTCTGTTATCCTAGTCTGTTTCTGCTCTGCTTGTTCATTTATTTGGCATTTTACACTCAATTATTGATAGATAGGTATTTATTCCCATTTTATTGTTCATATTTTTTATCTTTTTGTCTTCTTCTTAAAGAAGACCCTGTAACATTGCATGTAATATTAGTTTGGTGGTGCTTTTCCCTCTCATGGAAAGCTGGGTTTTTTTTTTAATTTTTAAGTATATTTTATTAATTATGCTATTACAGTTATCCCATTTTTTTTCATCCCTTTATCCCCCTGTGCCAGGCACTCCCCTTCCTCCAGCCTCCCCCCACCCCGCCTTAATTCATGTCCACCAGTCATACATATAAGTTCTTTGGCTTCTCCATTTCCTGTATTATTCTTAACAGCCCGGTGTCTATTTTGCGCCTACCCATTATACTTCTTATTCCCTGTACCATTTCATCCACTCTCCCCCCGCCCCTTCCTACTGATAAACCTCCATGTGATCTCCATTTCTGTGATTCTGTTCCTGCATTAGTTGTTTGCTTACTTTGTTTTTGTTTTTGTTTATTTTTAGGTTCAGTTGTTGATAGTTGTGAGTTTGTTGTCATTTTACTGTTCACAGTTTTGATCTTCTTTTTCTTAGATAAGTCCCTTTAAAATTTCATAAAAGTGCTTGGTGATGATGAACTCCTTTAACTTGACCTTATCTGAGAAGCACTTTATCTGCCCTTCCATTCTAAATGATAGCTTTGCTGAATAGAGTAATCTTGGATGTAGGTCCTTGCCTTTCATGACTTGGAATAAGTCTTTTCAGCGCTTTCTTGCCTGTAAGATTTCTTTTGAGAAATCAGCTGACAGTCTTATGGGAGCTCCTTTGTAGGTACCTCTCTCCTTTTCTCTTACTGCTTTTAAGATTCTCTCCTTATCTTTCTTCTCGGAAAATGTAATTATGATGTGTCTTGTGTTTCTCCTTCAACTTCTTTGGGACTCTCTCAACTTCCTGGATTTATGTGTCTAGTTTCTTTGCCAGACTAGAGAAGTTTTCCTTCATTATTTTTTCCAAGTAAGTTTTCAATTTCTTCATCTTCCTCTTCTCCTTCTGGCACCCTTATTATTAGGATGTTGGAACGTTTTGTCCCAGAGATTCCTAAGCCTCTCCTATTTTTTTTTTTTTAATTCTTGTTTACTCATTCTGTTCTGGTTGAAAGTTTATTTCTTCCTTCTGTTCCAAATCATTGATTTGAGTCCCAGTTTCCTTCCATTCACTGTTGGTTCCCTGTATATTTTTCTTTATTTCACTTTGCATAGCCTGCACTTCTTCCTCTATTTTGCCACCACATTCAATCATTTCTGTGAGCATCCTGTATACCACTGTTTTGAACTCTGCATCTGACAGGTTGGCTATGTCCTCATCACTTAGCTCTTTTTCTGGAGTTTTGATCTGTTCTTTCATTTGGGTCATATTTCTTTGCCTCAGTGCACCTGTTACATAGTAAGGGGCAGAGCCTTAGGTATTCGCCAGGGTAGAGCAACCCGCTTTGCTGCGTTGTGGTACTCTATGTCCAGGAGGGGTCAGAGAGGGAACAATGCTGCTTGCCTGGCTCTCAATCTGCTTTCAGTCACTACCCCAGCTACCCACAAGGGTACTGGACCCTTCTGGTGCTAATTCCCAGGAGGGGTGGGTTTATGTAAGTTCTAGGACCCCATAGATTCCTACAATAGACTCTCCTGTGAGACTGGGAGTTTTTTCTACTGCCACAGATTTTTATAGCCAGAGGTTGTGAGGCTTTAGTTTCCCATGCTGGAACCCTGGGTTGCATGGTCTCTCACTCCTCAGTTGTTCCTCCTGGCTTATCTGCACACAAATGTGGGATCACCCAGTCCACCAGCTGCCTTGCTGCATGTCCTCACTGCCCCAGCTTCTGGTCTCTGCCCCTCTTACCGGTCTGAATGAATGTTTCTTCTTTAATTCCTTGGTTGTCAGATTTCCATACAGTTCAATTTTCTGGAAGTTCCAGTTGTTTTTTGTTTTTAAATTCATTATTATCCGTCTTTTGGTTGTGCAAGGAAGTGAAGTGTATCTACCTACATCTTGGCCAGAAGCTCTAATACTTGTATCTCATGGAAAGCTCTTTATATGTCCTTCAATTCTAGATGATAGCTCTTCTGAGTGGAGTAATCTTGGTTCCAGGTCCTTGCTTTTCATCACTTTGAATATTTCTTGCCACTCTCTTCTGGCATGCAAAGTTTCTATTGAGAAATCAGCTGACAATCTCATGGGAGCTCTGTCATAGGTAACTAACTGCTTTTCTCTTGGTGCTTTTATGGTTCTCTCTTTGGCCTTGACTAGTATGGCTCAGTTGGATGGGCGTCAGCCCACAAAGCAAAAGGTCAATGGTTCAATTCCCACACAGGGAACATGCCTGGTTGTAAGCCAGTATCAGCTGGGGTGTATGCAAAGACAACCGATTGATGTTTCTCTCACAAATTGATGTTTTTCTCCCTCTCTTCACCTCTCTCTAAAAATAAATAATTTTTTTTAAATAATTTTTGTCTTTAACCTTTGGCATTTTAATTATGATGTGTGTTTGTGTGGGCCTCTTTGGATTCATCTTGTTTGGGACTCTCTGCACTTCCTAGACTTGTATGTCTAGTTCCTCCACCAGGTTAAGGAAGTTTTCTGTCATTATTTTTTCAAATAGGTTTTCAATTTCTGCTCTCTTATCCTTTTCGTGCCCCCATGATGACAATGTTGGTCTCCTGAAGTTGTCCCAGAAACTCCTTACACTTTCCTCATTTTGTGGGGGCAGGGGCAATTCTTTTTTCTTCTTGCTGCAGTGATTGGGTGTTTTTTGCTGCCTTATATTCCAATTTGCTGTTTTGATTCTCAGCTTCATCTACTCTACCGTTGATTCCCTATAAATTATTCTTCATTTCAATTAGTGTATCCTTCATTTCTGATTGGTCCTTTTTTATGCTATTGAGATTCTCACTAAGTTCATTGAGTATCCTTATACCAGTGTTTTGAAATCTGCATCTAGTAGATTGCTTGTCTCCATTTTGTTTCATTCTTTTTCTGGTGTTTTGTCCTGTTCTTTCATTTGAGCCATGTGTTTGTTGCCTCATTTTGGAAGCCTCCCTGTGTTTGTTTTTATGTATTAGGTACATCTGCTATATCTTTTGGCTTGATAGAGTGGTCTTAATGAGGTAGGTGTTCTGTAAGGTCCAGTGGCACAGCCTCCTCATTCACCTAAGGTATGCCCTCCTCCCACCTCTACATGTGCTGTGTACACCCTCCTATTGTAGTTGAGCCCTGATTGCCATTGGCACATCAATGGGAGGGATTTACCCCCCCAGGCCAATCAGCTACGAGGAGTCCCTGTGACCACTGACCACCATGGAGGATCAGCTGTGCACAGGCCCACTCCACAGAGTAGGACTTACTTCAGTGGGGCTCTGATGTTCACTGAGTTCACTCTTTGAGTGCATCACTTGTGGAAGTGGTTGGGTAGTGATACTTCAAAGTGATCTAAAGATGTCTACCAAGTGCTCCAGCTCTGGGGTGACCATATTGTACAGGTCAAGGTCAGCTGCTTCCTGTGATCTGACCAGCACTACCTGCCATAAGCTACAAAGCTAACTGCAGATGGTTGCTATTTATGCTGGGCTTGGTGGTGCCCAGGCAAGGCCAAGCTGTCAACCAAGGATGCCTGCTGCTAGTGCCAAACCTGGTGCCACTTGGTGAAAGATTTGTGGCATGCCAACGCCATAAACTGCCTATTTGATAGATTTTAGGAAAGTCTAAAACATGAGCTAAGACAGGTCATTATTATGAAAAACCCACTGGAAACAGCTTAGATGGGCTTGAATGTTGGTTGGAGTGGGGCCTGGGGGTATTACCAGGGCAAGACACACAATGTGAAGCAGGTTGATAGAGTCTCAGATATGGTACCTGCCTGCCAGCTCTGTCAGGGGAAGGGCTCAGGAAAAGGAACAATGGTTTCTTCCAGCACTCTTGTCTGGGAAAAAGCTGCCTCTCCAGCTCTTGCCCTGATGTCATATAGTACATTCCTCTCCATATAACCCTGGTGCCTTTCAAGCTGCTGCCCCAGCACTGGAACTCAGAGGGAGTAAGTCCAAGTTAGTCTGTGCACAGGTCCTTTAAGAGGAACTACCTGGGACTCCAGAAGTCCTCCCTCTCACTCACCCACAATCCCAACTGGTTTTTACAGCCACAAGTTACAGGGATGTCTCTTCCTCACACTGGAACACTAGGCTGGGGGACCTGGTATGGGGCTGGGACCCTTTGCTCCTCAGGGAGAACCTCTGCAGCTGAGATATCCCTCACAGCTTTTATCCACCACACGTGGGTGTGGGACCAACCCATTCTATGCCTCTGCCCCTCCTACCCGTCTTGATGTGGCTTCTTTACATCCTTAATTGTAGGGCTAGATTTCAGGCAGTTCTAAATGATGGTTGTTCTGTAGTTTAGATGTAATTTTGATGTGGTTGTGGGAGGATGCAAGTACCACGTTTACCTCCTATCAATTCTATCTCTTAACTTTCTTGAAAAATCAATCAAAACTGAGCAATGTGGACAAGTGATTGTAGGACACTGAGCAGAATAAAGAGCTTCTACAGAAGTATGATGGGATGAGAGAACAGGGTAAGTTGTCAGATGTAATTAATGAGAATAGCCAGGTCAGTATGTGTACAGAAATGCATGAAGATGAGCCTGAACTGTGTTAAAGCGACCAGGGCATTATGTGCATGAGTCCCAAGGTAAGGAATCTATACATCTTTCCTACGAGCACTGAGTAGTCACTAGCAGAATTTAGACAGAAGAGTGATGCATTCGCCTGATTTACTTTTCATAAAGATTACCTGGAAAAAAATATTTTTGAGGGTTTTCCTTATTATAAATTCGATCATTTAAAAAGCTTGCATGGCCACTTATTTTCTATAGTATAAAGTCCAAAACCCTTTTCAATCTCATATCTTATAACTAACCCTATCCCCATGCAAAAATACTTTTGCATTTACCTCATTCCTGTCTCTAAAATGCCTTCTCTCCATTGCTTCTCCTTGCCTTAGCTACTCTTCCAGCTTCTGCAAGGCCTTCAACAATCTACCCCAATTCTCCCTCACCCTTCTGACACTAAAATTACTTTTTCTTTTGTACTCAAAAACTTCCTCTATGTATCTATTAATGCTTATCACATTGCTTTGTTATTTAAGTATCTGTCTCTCCCATTAAAACTCAAAGAGTTTTTTATCCCTAAGCCGAGCACAGAAATTAGCACAAAGTGAACTTTCAACAGTATGATGAATGAATGTCTACACACAAACACACATGAAGAAATTTTTTTAGATAAAGCAAGGGAGTGATAAGGAAACTGTTTCTTTAAGAAATTTAGAGTATATAACAATACCAACATTAGCAGCAGCTAAGACTTATAAAGAGCTTATT
The DNA here is from genome assembly GCA_039655065.1 of Glossophaga mutica. Classification (NCBI taxonomy): domain Eukaryota; kingdom Metazoa; phylum Chordata; class Mammalia; order Chiroptera; family Phyllostomidae; genus Glossophaga; species Glossophaga mutica. The sequence goes on from CM077304.1 coordinate 87,537,170, forward strand.
GTGTGCCAAATACCCTTATATGTACTAATTCATTTAGTCCTCCCAACAACACAATGAGTAGGGTACTACGATAGTATTATGACCATTTTAATGAGATTAGGAGAAATCAAGTAACTTATAAAAAAAGCAACTCAGCTAGTAAATGGGGTGTAAATACCACCCCAGTTTGTATGGCTCTACAGTTCATTCTTAACCACTAAGTATATTGACTCTAGCTCAAGCAAAAGACCACCAGGATTAGAAGAGAAAATTTAGTTCTAGCCCAGATAATCTCTTCTTTATTCTGAGAACACTGAAAATAAATCTATACAGAGGAAATTAATCCTACTTTTTAAAATTTACTTCAATAAATGAGTTATAATTTAACGAAACTTAAAGAAGTAACTAATCTGGGACACCTTCCCTAGCATCTTAATTTACCTTAGGGTCCTCTTGCTGTGTGCTCTTGGGGCTACCTGTGCTTTTCCTTCCAAACATTCACACAAGAATGTAACCATATAGTTATGTGATTCTTCGCACAGTTCCTCTTTCCTTCTCTGGACACTAAGTTCCTCAGGGGTTAATGGCTATTTTACTCAACAATGTGTCCACAGTATATAACAGGCCCATAATAGATGTCTGGGAAATAGATACATTCATAATGTCTTCCCTATTCATCATCCTTTTTTTCTGCTCACATACCCATCATCTGAATATAAAACATAATTACTTATGCCTAAAATATTAAATCACCCCAATCTGATCTCTGCCTATACTCTCCTATGGTTTTAATGCATCACATGCAACACTGGCAAGTTAATCTTCCCAAAACATTCCTTGTAATACTCATTTCAGCAAATATTATTAACTCCTACTATGTGCCTGAAGGAAACCAGAATATGTCAACCCAAAATATGCCACTTTGGCACACTGACCACTCTTAATTAAAAGCACTTAAGAAACAGGATGTGCAAAAATTATACTCTGACCCTCCTTTTTCTTCCTGAAAGCAGGAGGTAAAACTCCCATGTGAAAGACGCCCTCCCTATAGCAACAAGGTAGAAGTCACCCTTATCACCAGAGATGGAGAACTTGGGGCTGAGAAACCTATACCAACAAACATTGTTAAACTCCTCCTTATCTTCCTAGTTATTTCTTCACCATTTACTACCCCTAACCCAAAACCCTTTGTCCTGCCAACACTTCAGAAATGTATTGTTTCTTTTTCTAAAAGATGTAAACACTTTCTGCTCTGCTCATTTCTTTGGGTCTTCATTTTCTTCGGAAGGCTCCCATGTACATGTAAAAATTTAATAAAATTTGTATGCTTTACTCCTGTTAATATGTTTTATGTCAGTTTAAGAATTAATTCTTAGGCCCAGCCAAAACCCAAACAACACAGAGATGAATTTTTCCTACTCTTCATGCTAAATATGTTGCACTGCTTAATAAAATCTTATTGATTTCCTAATGCCTACAGAACAAAGTTCAAAATTTCAGTTAGATTTGTCTGCTGAAAAAAACAAGAAGGAAAATCATCCCAAACTTGGTGTCTAATACCATTCCCCACTAAAAGAAAAAGGGCTCCTCAGAGAGATGGCTAATTTCAGACCTGGGAAAAGCAGATAAAGGATGAGCCTAGAATACCTTGTTAAGCCAGAAATTAAGGAAGAGCTCAAAAAAAAAAAATTATAGGGGCATGTCAAAGGACTCAGGAATCATTTGGAAAGGGTTCCCACTGTTCAAATTTGAGACAATTTGAGCATAAAAGTAATTAAGTACAGAAAGGACTCATGGACAAAAACTATGGGGGGTGGAAATGGGAGGAAGGTGGGGAGGGCTGGGGTGGTGGGCTGGGGCGGGGTAAAAGACAGAAAACTGTACAATATCAACAATTAAAAATACTGATTTAAAAAAATAAAATAAAAAATGGAAAAAAAATAAAATCTTTTTTTGGTGACTAAAAAAAAAAGTAATTAAGTACAGTGATGAATATAAACCATGAAAAAAGTGAAATTATGAGTTCAAACCAATAGGAAAAGAAGATGGGAGGTAAGAAGGAAGAGAGGAAAGAAGGAAGAGAGGGAGGGAGAGTAATGGAGGGAGGGAGAGAGGGTGGAAAGAAGGGAGTGAGGCAAGAGGGAGGGAAGAAGGGAGGGAGGCAAGGGAGATAAAGCTGAGAGGGAAGGGAACTTCTAGAGAAGGGAGGTAGGACTATGATGGAAGAGAAGTAGAAGGGAAGGGGAGGAAGGAGTCAAGAAACAAATGGTAAATGTGGAGGGAATGCTGGAGTGGGAAAATCATCATTTTCTATCACTGTGGTGAAGACTAGATCAGACATGAATCAACAATAGAAGTTAAATCCAGGGAAAATTTTGATAAAGAGCAGAATATTTGCATGGTCTTATAAATATCTGCCTACAGATGCAAAAGAAGAAAAATTATTATCATCCAGGCAAAAAATTGGGCTATACCTTGACCTTTAACAAAGTTATTAAAGTTAACATCACCTAGGAAAGATAAAAAGACATCATGGGCCTCCTGATGTGATAATCTCAGGACACAATATCTTCTAGGAAGCATTCTGGCCAAGAATGCATAGGCCCAATCTAATCACAAGAAAGGCACAAACACAACATGAGAAACAAAATGGGGGTAGGGGAAAGGGTGGGAAGCAAGGGGGCACTCTGTATTCTTCACTGATGTCAGAAATTGCAAAGAAATGCTGTGGAAATGCATGATAATGAAATATAATATCCAGTCCTAACTGGACCCCATACCAGAGAGAGAAAATGCTACAAAGGACATCAGATCAATTGACAAAACTGAAATTATAAATAATAAATTCAATCGATGCAAATTTATGTAGTTGATAACTATACCATGGTTATGTAAGAAAATATCCCTAATCTTCACTTAAGTATTCAGAAGTGAAGGACTATAACTGATCCTGATATGATTCAGAAAAAAAAAATGACAGAGAGACAGTGAGAAAAGGAAGAGAAGGAAAAAGAACGCCAACACCACAGAGAAAGAGGGAGAAGAGAAGGAAAAAGATAAGGGGGAAGGGAAGGGAATCATAAAGAGAAGAGAAGAACTGAGCAAATGATAAAATAAATAGGATAAAATGTTAAATAATAGGTAAGTGTAGATAAAGCATATACAGGTGTTCCTCGTATTATTGTGTTGGCCAAAAAGTTTGTTTGTTTGTTTTTCTTCAGGATGGCTCTGGTAATGCTTAGTTGTCTTTAACTTCATTCAAAACAATTCTGTTAGATTGTATTGTGAAAGCTGTCATATCAGCATGTATTTAAAAAAAGTATCAAAAATGGTGAATTTTTGTGTAGCCATTTTAATATTGAAGATGAAAGAATATATGTAACATGGTATAGCCAAGGGGGAGCCCAAATGGGGATCTGTAATGAGGTGCAAAACTCAGGGTATCCAGGAAATATTAGAAAATATATATATATAAGATGTCAGACTTCCGGCCAAGATGGAGGCATAGGTGGACACACTGTGCCTACTCGCACAACCAAAATTAAGGACAACAAGGATTTAGGAAGAAAACAATCAGAACTGAGAGAAAATTGAACTGTATGGAGGTCCAACAACCATTCATCCAGACCGGTAAGAGGGGCGGAGTCGCAGCAGGAGGAAGCGGAGGTTGGCCAACCAGGCACAGGCAGCTGCTGGCAGACCCAGGCCTGCAGGCAGTGGCTAGCAGGCCCCAGGTGCAAGGCAGCTGGCTGACCAGGTGGTCCCACATTCTCAGGCAGATAGTCCAGGCAAAAATGGGGAACAAGATAGAACTAGCAACCCAGAGCCCCAATGCCGGGAAATAAAACCTAAAAACACCGATACCCTGCCCCCACACACCATCACAACCCAGCGACTGGGTTGACCCACCCTGGTGAACACCTAAAGCTCCGCCCCTCACTATGCAACAGGCATGTCAAGACAGAAAAAAAATGGCCCAAACAAAAGAACAGATCAACGCACTAGAAAAAATACAACTAAGCGACGAAGAGATAGCCAGCCTATCAGATGAACAGTTCAAAACACTGGTAATCAGGATACTCACAGAATTGGTTGAATTTTGTCACAAATGAGATAAAAAAATGAAAGCTACACTAAGTGAAATAGAGGAAAAGGTACATCAAACCAATAGTGATGAGAAGAAAACTGGGACTCAAATCAATGGAATGGACCACAAGGAAGAAACAAACAACCAAACAGAAAACAAGGAAGAAACAAGAATTCAAAAAAATGAGGAGAGGCTTACGAACCTCCAGGACATCTTGAAACATTCCAACATCCGATTTATAGGGGTACCAGAAGGGGAAGAAGAAGAGCAACAAGTGGAAAACTTATTTGAACAAATAATAAAGGAGAACTTCCCCAATCTGGCAAAGGAAATAGACTACCAGGACGTCCAGGAAGCTCAGAGAGTCCCAAACAAGTTGGACCCAAGGAGGAACACACCAAGGCACATCGTAATTACATTAGCCAAGATTCAAATGAAGGAGAGAATTCTGGAAGCAGCGAGGGATAGGGTGACAGTCACCTACAAAGGAGTTCCCATCAGACTGTCAGCTGATTTCTCAAAAGACACCTGACAGGCAAGAAGGGGCTGGAAAGAAGTATTCCAAGTCATGAAAGGCAAGGACCTACATGCAAGATTGCTCTATCCAGCAAAGCTGTCATTTAGAATGCAAGGGCAGATAAAGCACTTCTCAGATAAGGTCAAGTTCAAGGAGTTCATCATTACCAAGCCCTTATTATATGAAATGTTAAAGGGACTTATCTAAGAAAAAGAAGATAAAAAAATATGACAGTGAAAAGACAGCAAACTCATAGCCATTAACAACCACACCTAAAACAAAAGCAAACTAAGCGAACAACTAGAACAGGAACAGAAACACAGAAATGCAGATCACATGGAGGGTTATCAACAGGGGAGTCGGAGGAGGAGGGAAGGGGAAAAGGTACAGAGAATAAGTAGCATAGATGGTGGATAGGAAATAGACAGGGGGAGGGCAAGAATAGTGTGGGAAATGTAGAAGCTAAAGAACTTCTGACACATGGACATGAACTAAAGGTGGGGAATGTGGGTGGGAGGGGGATGTGCAGGGTGGAGGGGAATGATGGGGGAGAAATGGGACAACTGTAATAGCATAATCAATAAAATATAACAAATAAATAAATAAATAAATAAATAAATAAATAATTTTTAAAAGGTATTTCCTCACCTCCACAAATCTGAGCTGGGGGATGGGATGCATGGAGCAGGGCCATTGAGAGTTGTTTTCAATAGCAAGAGTTTTGCAGATAACCTCTAGAATGGTCACTTAACATATCTATAACCTTTAACTGGTTTCATAGATATGTTAAGTACCTGTGGCCATGCTTTGAGCCAGGGGGATGGGAGTGACTTCAACCCATGATGCAACTGGGAGGCAACTCCCCGTTTACGGCGCCTGTGAGAGAGCTTGGGGATGATTGGCTCCACACCATGGGGCCATGCCTGCCCGGACTTACTGTGGCAGCCCAGTAAAGCTGGAAAAAATAGGGGAATGCTGGCAGGTGTAACTGATTGTGGGAGGAGTTGGAAATACGGCTGCAGAGGAAAATTGGCTCTAGGATTTAAACCCAGTCGCGGCAGCCATGCTGGGGGCTTTTTGGGATCAGGTAGCTTTGGCAAAAGTTAGGACCATACAGCTTTAGGGCATGCCCTTTTTGCCACGTGGCTTAGGAAGCAGGAGAACCTTTGCCTGGAAGAAAGGGGGTGGAAGGATTCTTGCTGGTGGGCCATGAGAAGGCACCACATGGTTTTGGATTAACTGGAGAATGTAGCAGTGACACAGCTGATGGTGCCAGAACAGAGGGGCTGCCTGAACCACGGACTTCTACTTCTTTTCCTGAGATATGGTACCCCTGACTGGGCAAAGGGGAGAAGGAAGGACTGTGCGTTTGTGGGTATTCTAAAGGACTTCAGTATTTTTAATGAAAACATTAAGTCATGACTCTAAGTCTGTATAACTTTTTAAATAAATAATCCCTTTCCTTTTCACCAATCTCTGGCATTGAGAGACATTTTTTCCTGGCAACAAGCAAGATGAACCTAGTATTGGGGGGGGGGACCCCGGAGCACAAGGGTGGGTTCATTCGGTAATAGTATATCATTCACATCCCCCGGGTCTGTTCTGTAACAAATATGCAACATTTTCGGCATATATCACGATTTATTATTTCAAGAAAAGTAAAAATGCAACTGAAACGCAAAAAAAAAAGATTCATGCAATGTATGGAGACAGTGCTGGGAATGACCGAACATGCCAAAAGTGGTTTGTGAAGTTTCATGTTGGAGATTTCTCTCTGGACAATGCTCCACAGTCGGGTAGACCAGGTGAAGCTGATAGTGACCAAATCAAGACAATGAGAACCATTAATGTTATACCATGCAAGAGATAGCCAACATAAAATATCCAAATCAATAAAGTTATTGGTGAAAATGAAAAATGTGTCTTTTATTTTACTAAAAAAAAAAAAAAAAACCTGATGTTTTGGCCAGCCCAATGTTTTATTCTTAAAACTTTTTGTAAGCTTCAAATTCATTCTAAATAAAAAGTTAAAAATTATATATGTATTCAGCTAAACCTGCACAATCCAATATAGTAGCTACTAGCTACATGAGGCTGATGAAAAGCTGAAATATGATTAGTCCAAATTGATATGTGCTGTTAGTGCAAAAAATATACCAAATTTCAAACACTTAGTACAAAAAAGAATATAAGGTATCTCATTAATAATTTTTATATTGATTACATGTGAAAATATTTGATATATTAGGTCAAAGAAAATATATTTTTAAAATTAATTTCACCTCTAATTTTTTAAAAAGTGGCTACTAGAAACTTTAAATTACATATGTGACTCATCTACATTTGACAGGGCTGAGCTAGACAAGAATCTCCAAAATGGGGACTTCCGGCCAAGATGGAGGTGTAGGCGGACACACTGTGCCTCCTCTCACAACCAAAATTAAGGACAACAAATATTTAGAAACAAGAAAACAACCAGACCTTATAGAAAATTGAACTGTACGGAAGTCCAACAGCCATTCATCCAGACCGGTAAGAGGGGTGGAATCACGGCAGGAAAAAGTAGAGGTGCGGGCCCAGGAACGCAAGCAGCAGCGGCTGGCAGTTCCCAGGTGCACAGTCAGCAGCTGGCGGACCCCGGACACAGGGGGCAACTGTGCAGACCCAGTGAGGCCACGCGAGGCGGCTGGCTGACCAGGTGGTCCCACATTCGCATACGCAGACAGTCCAGGCAAAGGGGAAGTGGTGGAAGGAACTGAATCCAGGAGAGAGCGGAGCAGGCGCCATTATTCCCTCTCAGACCCCGCCCCCACATATAGCGTCACAACCCAGCGACTGGGCTGCCCGCACTGGGGAACACCTAAGGCTCCACCCCGCACTACGTAATACCCGCGACCAGACTAAAACAAAACCAAAAAAAAAAAAAAAAAACCACCAAAAATGGCTCAAACCGGAGAACATATGAAAGCTCCAAAGCCAATTCCTCTAAGCCATGAAGAGATAGCCAACCTATCAGATGCATAGTTCAAAGCACTGGTCATCAAGATGCTCACAGAACTGGTTGATTTTGCTCACAAATTAGATGAAAAAATGCAGGCTACAACACGTGAAATGAAGGAAGATGCATGGGGAACCAATAGAGAAGGGAGGAAAACTGGGACTCAAATCAATGAAGTGGACCAGAAGGAAGAAACTAACAACCAAACAGAAAATGAGGAAGAAACAAGAGTTCAAAAAAATGAGGAGAGGCTTAGGAACCTCCCGGACATCTTGAAACGTCCCAACATCCAAATTAGAGGGGTCCCAGAAGGGGAAGAAGAAGAGCAACAAGTGGAAAACTTATTTGAACAAATAATAAAGGAAAACTTCCTCAATCTGGCAAAGGAAATAGACTACCAGGACGTCCAGGGAGCTCAGAGAGTCCCAAACAAGTTGGACCCAAGGAGGAACACACCAAGGCACATCGTAATTACATTAGCCAAGATTCAAATGAAGGAGAAAATTGTAGAAGCAGCGAGGGATAAGGGGACAGTCACCTACAAAGGAGTTCCCATCAGACTGTCAGCTGATTTCTCAAAAGAGACCTGACAGGCAAGAAGGGGCTGGAAAGAAATATTTGAAATCTTGAAAAGCAGGGACCTACATCCAAAATTGCTCTATCCAGCGAAGCTGTCATTTAGAATGGAAGGGCAGATAAAGCTCTTCTCAGACAAGGTTAAGTTCAAGGAGTTCATCATCACCAAGCCCTTATTATATGAAATGTTAAAGGGACTTATCTAAGAAAAAGAAGATCAAAAATAGGACAGTGAAAAGACAGCAAACTCACAGCTATTAAGAACCACACCTAAAACAAAAGCAAACTAAGCAAATAGCTAGAACAGGAACAGAACCACAGAAATGGAGATCATATGGAGGGTTAGCAACAGGGGAGTGGGAGGAGGAGAAAGGGGGTAAAGGTACAGAGAATAAGTAGCTTAGACAGTGGGTAGAAAATAGACGGGGGAGGGCAAGAATAGTGTGGGAAATGTAGGAGCTAAAGAACTTCTGACACATGGACATGAAATAAAGGGGGGGAATGTGGGTAGGAGAGGGTGTGCAGGGTGGAGGGGAATGATGGAGAAATGGGACAACTGTAATAGCATAATCAATAAAATATATTTTAAAAAAAGACTCTCCAAAATGGGGTAGCACACTATATTTTTGTAAATTTGTCTCTAAATTTCTTTGTATTCTAAGCATACCTCTTTCTCTAAAAATCACTTAAGTTTTAAGCTTCCCAAAGGGTAGGGATTGGGTCTTGATTGTATCCCTAGTATCTAACGCATAGTGTTATAAATATTTGTTTATTCAAAGACAATATGCAAAGGAAGAAGGGTGAGCAGGAAGAATGTACTGATTCTCATCTGAGTCTTTGCTTATACTGTAACTCCTTCCTATAAGGAAACTTTTCTCTTCCTCTTCCAATCACACATAATCTTCAAAACCCATTTTTGTATGCCCATTTTCTCCAACGAGATTTCCCACTCACACAGGTTCATTTTTTATCTTTCCTCCTCTGTGCTACTATAGCCTTCATTGGCTGTATCATTTACTTTGGCACTTAATCATATAAGTTCCTTGTGGGAGAAGTTAGATCTCATATTTTTCCTATATCTTCCACAGTGACTAGCACAGTGTTAACCATATCAGTTGATGGGGAGGCGGAGGGGGTGGGGAGAAGGGACCCAGCAACAAGATGCCAAAAAAAGAGAAATAGGTTAGGAGTTGAAAATTTGATTATAGTCTGCTTTGACATCTACTAATTGTGTGCCTTAGATAAATCACTGAATCTCTCTGCTTCTACTTCCTCATCTTTTAAATCAGATAGACCAGGTGACCATAGAAGCCTCCTATTTCTGCAATTCTAGAATAATTAAATCCATTTTTCTCTAGCAATATTATTGATATATACCAGTGAAAGTACATCGAATACACTGTTAAATTACAGTAAGTTACTTAAGAAACAGATTGCAACAAAATTTATAAACTGCCTAAACTACTAAAAGCTGATCAAGTTTCTGGACATCTAGCACCTTAAATTTACATTTCTCTTCAAAGGAATATTAGCAAAATAATACATACATAAAGAAGACACCTCATTTTTTTTCAGACTCTTTCAAACCTCAGAGAGATACCCATTAGAAAGAGGAGGAAGAGGAGCAGGAGGAGGGGAATCAGACACTAAATATTCTGTAAAAGTACCCTGGGACCTGGCTATGTTCAGAGTCTGAATTATAATGGATTTTAAGCACATTGTCAGTTTTTTCTTTCAAAAATTCTATTTAAAGAACACTATTAAAAGAAAATACAACAGTTAAAATGAAAAGGTCATCTAAAAACATAATATTAAAGGAATACAATATAATTTCAAAGCATGGAGACCATTTCAAACAAACCTCTAAATCAGCAACTTTAGTTTTAATCTTAATACTTCCACTGAAAAAATCTTTCAGATTATCAGGGTGGAATAAAATAAAATGGTTACTAGTCACATAATTTAAAGATTCCAGTTACATTTGTTAATAAATATCCCCTGTGGAATTAAATATGTAGTCTAGGTTCAAAACTATTAATAAAATCACAAGATTTCTTTAAGGCTTTTATCAAAATGCCCCTAATAAATGCTGAGCATTAACAATGACCCATCTACAAGATAAAAGATGAAGGCATTATAGGACTCTCCTGATCTGTTCTGTAGCTACCTCTGTAGCCTCATTGCCCACCAATCCCTGGACATCATTTCACTTCCTAAACTTAATTGTTGATGTTCCCCCTAATATTACCTACCCTTTTATGACTCCGTATCTTGGCATCTGCAATCCCCTCAGCTAGACATGCCATTCCCTCTTTTGAGCATCGAATATGCCCTCCTTCCTGAAGTTTTTCATGACTGTCCCAACACTCCTACAAAGTGGCTCCCAGGGCACTCTTCACTCTTCTATTACATAGTACTGTAAATACTTTTAAATGTCCACTTCCACAAACGAGTCGTGAGTCCTAAATGGAGGGTCCATATCTTAATTTAACTGTTTCCCAGCTCCTATATAACTGACACTTACTGACACTCAATATAAGTACACTGAAAAAAAAAAAAGTTAAGTAGTTAACTGTGAGAAACAATTCAAACTTGCCTATAAAAGAGTATATACATTTAACATAGTGGTTCTCAACCAGGGGCAAATTAGCCCCTAGAGGACATTTGGTAAAGCCTTGGTTGTCACACAAGGGGAAGGGGATTTGGGGGAGCAGGTGCTACTAGTATCTAACAGGTAGAAGACAGGGACGCTGTTAAGCATCTTACAGTGCAAAGAACAGCCCCCCAAAACAAAGAATTATCCAGTCACAAACATCAATAGTGCCATGGTCAAGGAACTCGACTGTCAATTAACTTATTAATATGCAATGATTCACATCTCAGCAATAACCAGAATAAATTCAAATTTCGTAGTTTCAACTGAAACTTCTGTAACAGTTGATGTGTATGAACCAACACTAAAAATTATCTTTATGTAACTGTAATGCTTACCAACATTAAGAGTACTGGAAGGCATCCCACATTTCTGAAAATTGAACTTTAAAAGAAACCACAGGCAAACTAATTTTCGGTTGTGGAACTATGACAAAAAATCTGAGGCAGGAGGTAATCCATTCCTCCAGGTCCAATGAAATAAAAATCTCTAAGTACTACAAGTATATCATGCACAGATGTCTTTACTGTTGAACAGAGGAACCCACGGCAAGAGCAAAGGGCACACCCGGGCCATGGCCAAAATCACCACCTTATTAAGATTAAAAAAAAAATACTCTGACAAAACCACTTTCAAAAAATCATCAAATGTCCATAAAGGGTGGCATATACAGGAATTAACTATTTCTACACCTGATAATATGATCAAGTTTTTCATGACTTGAATATTTCACAAAAGCTATGCAAAAGCAAGAACGCTTCGTTTACATGTAGTGGTTGACTCAAGTGTCTTAGGCACATTGGCTGAATACCACAAATTCACTAATTTCTTCTGGTTTTTAATTAGTTATCCTACTCACTCAATAACTAACTAATGGATTTGGTACCAACTACACAATCATTTACATTTTGTTGCACCCTATTAGTCTCCAAATAACAAAGAAGCCTTCCAAAACAACAAAAATTTAGTACAGTAACTCTTATAGAAAACTAGATTTTATTTATTATAGGAACTGATTCCTAAACAATACACCTACAGCTTTCCAACGCTCTCATCTTTCTATCTTAAGGGGTTTTTCCAGATTCAAATACAGATATCACTGGCAGAAAGTGGAAGAGTAAATGTATACCACTGGATAAAGCTTACTGCGGATTTATTCTTGGAAAGCTCAAAAAAGGTGCTGACTGGGTGGAGAAAACGCATTTTTAATTGGAAAAAAAGTTTCCACCAGTGAGTAATATCTTCTTTCTCAGCTGACTTTGCCAGTAAGTGCTGGCACCACGATTGGGCCCATGCTAGGCCAACATTGTCCAGTTGCGAATAGGCAGCCCTGTGTAGCAGGTGCGTGAGGTGTAATTTGGGGACACCATGGGCGCAGAGAGTGGGGTTAAAGCAAAGCAAGCCTCCCGCGATCTCCCACCGGGCGATCTCCAGCCCGGCAAACTGCCGGCCGGTCACACAGGCGCAAACTCCCCATTTACACTCCCATTCTAGGATCTGGGAAGAACGTGCTGGAACCACACCCTCCCGCCCTACCGCCCTCTCTCGCACTGACAGCCCCGTTCCAGAGCCGGGCGGCTGACCTGGGCGCGTGGGACCAAAGACTCGGCTCCAGGCCCAGGGCTCCGGCCTGTCGCCCTGCCGCCGCCCCAACCGCTCTACCCACCCCCACAGCCCGACCCCGGGGCAGACAACCGCGGCCTAATCGCCTCCCAGGCAGCAGGGCCTAGGGAAGGAAGGAGCCCACGGAGAAGACAGGACGCCCGCGCCGCAGCCCCGTGCTTGGGCTCTCCCGCTCACGTGCTGCCAGAAAGGCGGTTTCACTCTCTTACCCTCTGCAAAATCCTCCTAAACATGGTTCAAACACCACCCGGCGCCGCCGCGGTGACTCTCCAGACCCTACGCCAGGCCACTGACTACTCAACGGTGCGCAGGAGGAAGGGACTGAGCCAGGAGGGGACCAGAGGAGGAGGTCCGGGCGAGACTGTAGCGGTGACCGCTGGAGCGGCCCGGACTTCCCCGCAGGCGGTGAGAGGGAGCGTGCGCCAGCAAGCGACTGACTAGGTAGCCGGCAAGCATCCGCCCGCCCGCCGGGCCGCCCCCGTAACTGACAGCTGGGCGGGCCCGCCCAGCGCCACCCCGCCCATCCAGCCTGTCCATCCGTGGGGGGCGGGGCTGGAAAGGGCCTGCCCATGCCCCGCACCAATGGGAAGCAACGTGACGTGGGCAACTGCGTGTTGGGCCAGCGGCTGGATACGGCTCCGCTGCTCCTTCCGGTGGTCCGGGAAAAAACGGTGGCTACTGAGCGCACGCTCGCTCTCCGTCAGAGGCCGCGCCCGCGCGCTGACCGAGTGCCTGCCAGGGAGGTGGTTAAGAAACCCTGGGGCCCGGTTGGGGTGTCCGTGACCGTGACCCGAAGAGGGAGCTCGGGGATAGGTACCTTGATACAGCACCTCAGGCTGCTCTGTAAAATTTGTCAATGTGACCCTGGCCTGGACTGAGACTGGACTGGATCCTCTTCATTTCTGCTGGAAGCGCCTAGCCCCTTGGTGAAAGCAAAGGAGAGAAACGCAGATATGATTAACCAGTCAGTTGGGCTTCGGCGCCCTCTCTGACCCCTGATTTCTTACCCCTAATCTCTTCCTGCTTCCAATTTCAGCCAAGCAGAAAGTAAAAAATTAGAAGAAAGGCTAGGGAGAAACTGGAATTGTAATTAGCAAAGAGAAGTTTGGGGTTGTTTCTTTTGGGCTATAGCAACATTATTTAATGGACTGATGTCGCTAACATGTACTTTACCTTTCTAAAACCCATGTTTGGCCCATTCTAAAGAATCTTAAATCCTATTCCGATAACAGATATATGATGTAAATGAGCATTAATGTATCTGGTTTTTAGATTAAGAAAAAATGAGGTCACAGATAAACAGCCTTCCAAAACAAGGACGCGTGGACTTAGAACTGAAACGATGTCATTGTTTAAACTCAAAAATCACAGCTTCAGAGTCCTACCATTCTGCTAGTATTCACAGTCTGAGATTTGACTTTTATCCTGGGAAGAAGAGAAAAGCCTTCAATATTGTTTTAAGTAGGGAACTGGAGAGATTAATGCAACTAACCTTGGGTGGCATGGGTGGGACTGAAATCAATGGAGCAATGAATGGAGTGTTTGTTGGAAAGGACTTACTGATCTTTTGAAAAGATGCAGCAAATACTATTCTCAAATGAGTTGATGTAATAGTGTTTTGTAAGGTATAAAATATTATATGATATAATATATTGGTTCTATTCCAAACATGTTCTATTTTTACCGTGTGTGCTATAGTACTGCAAAACAGTCATGCTTACAACTAATACATTAATCAATATTGATAATAGGGCACTTAAATACTTCCAGGCAAACATAGCAAAGTTCACACTTTTCCATCTTTCCAGACACAGGTGAGTTGTTTTCAGGCAATATGGGAAATATCTTCATCAACTAGTAGGGGTGTCCAACCCGCAGCCCAGTATGGCTTTGAATGTGGCATAACACAAAATCATAAATTTACTTAAAACCTTTTTTTTTTTGCTCATCAGTTTTTGTACTGCTTCTGTATTTAATGTGTGGCCCAAGACAACTCTTCTTCCAGTGTGGCCCAGAGGCAACAAAATGTTGGACGTCCCAGACTAGGGTGATACAACTGTGGGACATAATAAATATATATTTGGTCTCTGCCCCAAGTTCCAGACACAGAGCTTCTAAAATCCTTGTACTAGGTTGGCCAAAAAGTCCATTTTTTAAATAAAAGATATATTTTTCATTTTCGCCAATAACTTTATTGATTTAGATATTTCGAGTATATCAGCTGTCTCCTGCATGGTATAACATTGATTGTAATCAATCAATGTCTTGATTTGGTCACTGTCAACTTCAACTGGTCCACCCTCGTAGAGCATCATCCAGCAAGAAATCTCCAGCGCAAAACTCCCCAAACCACTTTTGAAATGTTCAATCAGTCCCAGCACTGTCTCCATACATTGCACAAATCTTTTTTTGAGTTTCAGTTGCGTTTTTACCTTTCTTGAAATAATAAATCATAATATATGCCAAAAAAGTATATTTTCTTCCATCTTCAATATTCAAATGGTTACATGAAAATTCAATTTTGATAAGGTGTTTTTAAATGCACGCTGATATGACAGCTGTCACAATCTAACAAAATTGTTTTGAATGAAGTTAAAGACAACTAAGCACTACTAGAGCCATCTTACAGAAAAACAAACTTTTTGGCAAACCCATAATTTCCTGAGTATTATTAGGATGCTAGAAGCATCTTTTGTTTTAATGTTTAATCTTTGACTTCGGTTTTTGACACAAGTTTCTAAAATCATTGGAATCCCCAGAGTGATAAGAGTGTCTTTCTATGCTAATGAGATGACTAGTGGTTGTGCCTCCCTAGATAGCTTTAGGGCTGGGGCTGTCTCCAGAAAGACCAAGGCATGATTAGAAGGTTGTAATTTTCAGACCCACACCACTCCACTTACACAAGGGAAGAGGGGCCGGAAGAGTTCATCACCAATGGGCAATCAATCATGTGTATGTAATGAAACCTCCATTTAAAAAAAAAAGAAACCTCAACAATGAGTTTTGGAGAGCTTCTGGGTTGGTGAACGTAGCAGGGTGCTGGAAGAATGATGTATCTGGAAAGAACAGGGAAGTGCTGTACCCCTTCCCTCATACCTGGCCCTATGCATCTCTTCCATTTGGCTGTTCCCAAGTTGTATCCTTTATAATAAACTGATTATAGTGAGTGAAGTGTTTCCCTGAGTTCTGTGAGCTGTCACAACAAATAACTGAGGATGGTATTGTGGGAACCCCCAAACTGTAGCCAGCTGGTATGAGAAAAGGTGACAACCTGGGACTGTCAACTGGTGTCTGAAGTGGGAGGTGTTCCTGTGGGACTAAACCCTTAACCTGTGTGGTCTATGCTAACTCTGGGTAGTTAGTACCAGAATCGAACTGAATTGCAGGGCGCCCAGTTGTCCAGAAAATTGGAGAATTGCTTGGTGTGGAATAAAACCCCATACATTTGGTGTCAGAAGTGTTGTAAGTAGAGAAAGGAAACACTTTTTCCATTTAAAGTGATATTTGTTTCTCTCTTTTGTTTTTCAAAACATTAATTTTGTTTAGCCCCAGCTGGTATTGCTTAGGGGTTGGCAAGTTGTCCCTTAAGGAAAAGGTTGCCGGTTCATCCCCAGTCTAGGTGGGGGCATGTGTGGCCCCTGGTCTGGAGGCCTATAATCCTTGGCCTCAGGTCCCTGCACAGGTCCCTGATCTGGATGCCTGTGGAGGATTGATGCTTCTCTCTCATTGATGTTTCCCCCTTCCTCTCTCTCTCTCAAAAGCAAATGAAAATGTCCTTACATGAGTATTTAAAAAAAAATAAAATAAATTTAAAAGCTTAATTTTGTTTAAAGCTGCTTATAATATCAAATATTTAGGCCATTTTTATTGGAATTCTGCTGCTTAGTAGATGGGTTATTCAAAAATCCGTGTGCTCTCCTGCAGCTTATGATAACTGTCACTGGAATAATACACTAGAGAACTTGATTACTGCAAAAGAAAATGTAAGCAATGGGTGAGACATAATCATATAAAAATACCCTTCACTAACCTGGCAGCTTCCCACATGTAACAGTTCTGCCTACGCTATCTGGCTAATTTCTATTCACTCAGCCATCTTAATATTCCATCAGTTCTTTGACTCCACCAAGACCTACAATCCATTGGCCTCTCTTACTTTCTTACTATCAGGCATTTCCCTAGAGTCCTCATTTCTACCAAAACCTAGCTGTCCATGATCCAACTTTAGATTCCCCCCAATCCTTGAAAATATATTTAACTTCAACTTTCTCATCCACATTTTCATCTAGCAGAAGCCAAACCCAGCTACCCACCTACTCTGCTGCACAGGAGCAGTTGAGTATCACTAGAGATACATTATACAGCTGGAGCTATTGGGCTCATTTTGCATTATAGCCACAGACCTAACATAGAAACTCAAAACAGTTTAGCAGCAGTCCTGTTACACTCACTCTCCTCCTGTCTTCTTTCTCTAGATCGCCAAAACGGCTTTCGCACCTGCAGTTGTTTCACTCTTACCTTGTATTTTCTTAACCCACTCCAGTCAAGCCTTCTTTCATCTACTCCAATGAGACTGCTTATGTTAAGATTGCAAATGATCTACATGTTGCCTAATCCAGTGACAACGTTATTGTTTTTGACTTTGATTCTCATTTACTTTTAAAATATTTGACCACTCTCTCCTTGAATTATTTTATTCTCTTGGCTTCCTTGACAATTTGCTTACTAGTTTTTCTATTCAATGGCCATTCATTCCTTCTCAGATTCATTTAATAATTTCTTTGCTTTCTTTTTTCTCACATTTATCGGAGTGACACTGGTTAATAAAACTATACAGGTTTCAAGTGTGCAGTTCTATAACATATCACCTGTATATTGCACTGTGTTTTTACCACCCAAAGTCAAATCTCCCATCACCATATATTTGCCCTGCTTTATTCTTTACCACCCTCAAACCCCCTTTTCCTCTGGTAAACACCATACTGTTATCAGTGTGTATGAATTTTTGTTTGTTTTTCTTGTTGGTTCATTTGTTGCTTTCAGTTTTATATCTCACATATGAGTGAAATCATATGGTTATTGACTTTTCCTGTCTGGCTTATTTCACTTACATCTATCTGACTGATTTCTGTTTCATTTATATGATATTTTCAAGGTCCATCCATGTTGTCACAAATGGCAGTATTGCAACTTTTCTTATGGCTCAGTGGTATTCCATTGTGTATATCTACCACATCTTCTCTATCCAATCATTGATGAAAGGACACTTCAGTTGTTTCCATGTCTTAGCCACCATGAATAGTGCCACAATGAACGTAGGGGTGTATGTATATTTGCAAATAAGTGTTTTCAAACTTTTCGGGTAGATACCCCGAAGAAAGGTTGCTGGGTCATATGATAATTCTATTCTTAATTTTTTTTTAGAAAACTCCATACTGTTTTCCATGTTGCCTATACCAGTTTATATTCCCAACAACCATGAATGAGCATTTGTTTTTCTCCACAACCTCTCCAATGCTTAGTATTATTTGACTTGTTGATAACAGCCATTCTAAAAGGTGTGAGGTGGTACCTCACTGCAGTTTTTATTTGCATTTCCATAAGAGCTGGTGAAGTTGAGCATCTTTTTATATATTTATTGGCCATTTGTATGTCTTCTTGGGAAAAGTGTCTGTTCAGGTCCTCTGCCCATTTTTTAATTAGATTGTTTGTTGTTATTGGGTTGTTTGAATTTTTTATAGACTTTGACCCTGAACGCACTCAATCTTGTCTACTATGTATCTTAATATTAGAGTGCCCCCAACTCTGTTCTGAGACCCCTCATTTTATCTGTCACACACAACCCACGAGTGATCTAAGCCAGGCTCTTGGTTTTAAATTTTATCAATTTACCCAAGACCCCCAAGTCTATATCTTTAATGCTAATCTCTCCCCAAATTTCCAGATTTGCACAACAAACCATCTACTTCATATTTCTTCTTGGATATCTAATGAGCATCTCACACTATGGCCTAAACAAAACTTTTACTTTTATCTTAAACTGCTTCTTCACCAGTTTTCCAATCTCAGTATGTAAGTAGTTAGTTACTTAGTTGAATCAAACCAAAAATCTTAGAATTATCTTTGATTTTTCTCTGTACCTCATCACTCCCCCTCCCTCCAAGCAATCCTTCAGAAAACCCTGACAGGTCTACTTCCAAAACATACCCTAAATCTGCTCCTTCTTTCCATTACCACTCTAGTCCATATCACCTCACCTCCTGTCCAGACTACTATAATAGTCTGGTTGGTCTCCCTGCTTTTACTTTGGTTTCCCTGTAATCCATTCACTACACAGCATCTGGGAACAACTTTTAAATATGCAAATCAAATAATGTCACTGTCCTTCTTGTTTGTAGCTTCCCTGTCAAAATAACAATAAAGTCTATATTTCTTATCCTAACTCACACATCCTGTTTATCTGACTCTGCCCACTTCTCTACCTTTCATTTTTAACATTCTTCCCTTGGCTTAATATGCCCCAGCCTTCCTAAACTTTTATTCCGTAATTGCACAAATCATATTCCTGCCTCTGCACCAACCAATTCTTATTTAGGAAATGTTTTACCCCTAAAATCTTGGGTTAATTTTGTGGCATTCATACTGCACCTTAAAAATCACCTCCTCAGAGATACCTTCAAGGATCACCTCATCTAAAGAAGCCTCCAGTTACAAAATAAACAAACAAAATAGAAACAGACTCATAGATACAGTGATCAGAGTAATGGTTGCCAGAGAGCAGGAAGGTTGGGGCTGGGTGAAAAAGGCGAAGGGATTAAGAAGCACAAAATAGTCACAAGAATATAAAGTACAGCATAGGAAATATAGTTAATAATATTGTAATAACTGCATATAATGCCAGGTGGGTACTGGAAACCTCAAGGGGAACACTTTGTAAAGGATGTTACTATCTAACCACTATGCTGTATGCCTGAAACTAATACAAAATAATATTGAATGTAAATTGTAATTGAAAAATAAATAAATAAAGTGGCCTCCAATCCATCATATCACCCATTTTTATTTTCTGTATAGCAGAGAAAATTACCACTTCTGACTTTCGTTTTTGTCTATTTACATATGTCTCCCCAACAGGAATGTAAATTCCCTGCGTACAAAATCTTGTCTCTTCTTCACTGACATATCCCCAATGATTAAAACAGAGCTCAACCCATGGTTAACAATAAATATTTGTTGAAGAATGAAAAAAGAAAGGAAAGAAGAAAGGAACAAAGGTGTTACGGCTTGAATATTTGTGTTCATTCAAATTTTATATGTTGAAATCCTAACTCTCAAAGGTGACACTTTTACTAGGTGGGCCCTATCAGGTCATGAGAGTGGGGCCTTTATGAGTGGGATTACCATTCTCATAAAAGAGACCATACAGTGCTCTCTAGTTCCTTCCTCCATGTGAGAATACAAGAAGTTTGCAATCCAGAAGAAAACCTTCACTGTCCATGCTGGCACTCTGATCTCTAGCCTCCAGAACTCTGAGCAATAAGTTTCTGCCACCCAGTCTGTGGAATTTTGTTATTGTCACTCAAGCTGACTAAAACATAAAATATATAATTATTCATATAAGAGTTGCCTTACAGATTTCCTTAAACCAATATCTTCCTACTTATGAAGATGTGATCCAAATACAACAATCTTGAGAGAAATCCAACAGTTTTTTATCTAGTGTGATATTCTATTTTCTTCTGCAATAATACATATGTATGTTTGATTATTCAAAATTTCCCAGTATTTATGGGAAACAACCTATTCCCAGCCTTCTACAAATTAGAACATTTTTCCTCTTGTTAATTTCTTGTGTGGCAGCCAAACATTTATTTGCAGTTCGAGGCAAACCCATGAAAAAATCACAACAAAACAAGCAAAGTGCAGGTGGTGGGTCTTTGTAAGTAGGGCAAAAATAACTTAGAGATTCTAAGGAATGCACACAGGACTGACTACTAAGTAACTATTTGGCATCAGGTAGATTTTTTTTTTCTTAACTAAGTATTCCTTTTTGACAAATTGTGTTAGCATTATGGAACCAACTACCTGAAAAGCCTTGTATCAGTTTGTGTTTCTTTCAGCCCTCGAGGGCAGATAATGTGAAAGGCAAAGGTAAGGACTTCAAAGGAGTGGAGAGATACAGGAATTCTGCAGAAATCCCTACTGGTTTTCTTCATGCTCTAGTTGACTTGATTGACCTCAGAAAAAGTATTGGGTCTCCACTAAACTTCTTTGGAAGCAGGTTTAGGGAAAATCCAAAATAATAGCTATGTTTTAAGATGTATTAAAAATAATGTGCTTAATATATATGAGATAGGCCATGGCCAAGCCTATTGCATTTAAACCACAAGTTGGTGGAATACAAAATAGACTATGGAATCATGTAGAGATGGCATAAAAATTTCCATCTATGATAATAAGGTGGAACTCTTGAGTGCTGATGTGACTCTCCCAGTCATGTACAGAAGGTTCATGGTTGGGACTTTCTGACCTGGTAGACTTCTCATTGCGGGTAGGTTTTCTAAAAGCACACATTTTGGAAACTAGAAAGGCTATGGGGATCTAGGATAACTAATTTTTTGATCTTGCAAATATCTTTACATTGCCTGTTTCCAAAGGAGAAGGAGAAGAAGAAGAGGAGAAGAAGGGAGGAGAAGAAGGAAGAGAAGAAGAAGAAGAAGAAGAAGAAGAAGAAGAAGAAGAAGAAGAAGAAGAAGAAGAAGAAGAAGAAGAAGAAGAAGACGACGGAGGAGGAGGAGGAGGGGGGGGAGGGGGAGGAGGAGGGGAGGGGGAGGGGGAGGAGGAGGAGGAGGGGATCAGACTGAAACTGATGTTAAATCAAATCCAAATCATCGTTCTTATCAGTTTTCTGAGACCAACCTGTAGACACCCTAGCTGAACAGCCATCCAAATGTAGTAAGTCATCAAGGGCAGTGTGGATGAATTGCAGAAATGGAACTGGATTGGAGCAAAATTTGCCACCACAAATTATGACTCTTTAACATAAGGGTAATTTTAGACTGGTTATTTTTAAGAAAGAGTAGATATAGCAGAAGCTCTAAAAACCAAGTATGGTAGAAGTTACCCTTTGTGAGACACGTTAGTGTGTAAAAGGGAAATCTCCATTGATAAGGGTGTTTCCCTCTCTGTAGCAAAAAGAAAAGAACAACAATCTCTAGAAACTCTTATCAGTAGGGAAGGCAATGACATTTTTTGCAGAAAAGCCTTACCCTTGTCTACTATGCCTTTCCTGGTAACCTCCCATAACTCACTCTCCCCAGTCTCAACCTATTCTTTTGTCTCTAGCTGAATTGGTATTTAAGGTGATGGCTTCTGTAATTTTGGAGACTTACTCAGTCCTCCTAGGTCTTTCCCATGTATACAGGAGGTATACGTGTTATTAAACTTTTGTTTGTTTCTCTCGTGTTAATCTGTCTTATGTAAATTTAATTATTAGACCAGCCAAAGAACCTAGAAGAAAAAGTTTTTCCTCCCCTACAGAACTAATGTCTGAAGCTGTATTCTTACATGCTTCTGAAGTGTATTTCTGTGGTCAGGTAAAATCATCTAACAAGTTTGGTGGCGAGACAGCATGTGGGCATTGGTGTGTCCCTCCCTCTAAGCCCTAAGTTCTCAGAGGCTACCTCAGTACTTGGGGAGAAGCAAGAAACCAAGGCCCTACATTATTCACTCTTGCATAGATTGACTGATTTAGCTTTACTTTTTTTTGTTTCACATAATAGGGTTCTGAGTAAGATTTGTTTCCAAAAAGAAAAGAAAAAGAAAATTATCAGTCAGGGGCCCAAAAGGAAAACTGCAGTTGAAGATATTTTAAAGCAGGGGACTATTCAAGCAGGTATCATCAGAGGTTAGGAAAACCAGGAAGAAATGGTAAAGCAGACATGATAGTGTACATAGAAAATCCTATAGACTCGGCCAAAAAGCTGCTCAACATAATAAATGAATTTGGCCAAACAGCCAGATACAAAGTCAATATCCAAAAATCAAAGGCATTTTTGTATACCAACAGTGAAACAGCAGAAGCAGAAATCAAGAAAAAAATCCCATTCGATATAGCAAAAAGAAAAATAAAATACCTAGGAATAAAACTAACCAAGGAGGTAAAAGACCTGTATGCAGAAAACTACACAACACTAAAGAAAGAAATCAAGGAAGACACAAACGAATGGAAGCATATACCATGTTCATGGATTGGAAGAATTAATATCATCAAAATGTCTATACTACCCAAAGCAATTTACAGATTCAATGCAATACCTATTAAAGTTCCAATGGCATATTTCACAGACATAGAACAAACACTTCAAAAATTTATATGGAATCATAAACGACCCCGAATAGCTGCAGCAATTTTGAGAAAGAAGAGCAAAGTAGGAGGGATCACAATACCTGATACCAAACTGTATTACAAGGCCACTGTAATCAAAACAGCCTGGTACTGGCACAAGAACAGACACATGGACCAGTGGAACAGAACAGAGAGCCCAGAAATAAACCCAAGTCTCTACAGTCAGTTAATATTCGACAAAGGGGGCAGCAACATAAAATGGAGCAAAAATAGCCTCTTCAACAAGTGGTGCTGGGAGAACTGGACAGCTACATGCAAAAAAATGAAACTCGAGCCCCAACTTACACCATACACAAAAATAAATTCAAAGTGGATAAAAGATTTAAATATAAGCCGTGACATCATTAAAATCCTAGAGGAGAACATAGGCAGGAAAATCTCAGATATTTCACGCAGCAATATTTTTATTGATATGTCCCCTAGAGCAAGGGACATAAAGGAAAGAATAAACAAATGGGATCTCATCAAAATAAAAAGCTTCTGCACAGCTAAAGAAAACAGTATTAAAATAAAAAGAGAACCAACTGTATGGGAAAACATATTTGACAATGATACCTCAGACAAGGGATTAATCTCCAAAATATATAAAGAACTTACATGACTCTACTCTAAGAAGACAAGCAACCCAATTAAAAAATGGGCAAAGGATTTGAACAGACACTTCCCTAAGGAGGACATACAGAGGATCCAGAGACACATGAAAAGATGCTCGATATCTCTAGCTATCAGAGAGATGCAAATCAAAACTACAATGAGATACCACTTGACACCAGTCAGATGGCCTTCATAAACAAAGCAACAAGCAGCAAGTGTTGGAGAGGTTGTGGAGAAAAGGGGACCCTAGTGCACTGTTGGTGGGAGTGCACACTGGTACAACCACTATGGAAAACAGTATGGAATTTTCTAAGAAAACTAAAAATGGACATACCTTTTGACCCAGCAATTCCACTGCTTGGATTATATCCTAAGAACCCTGAAACACCAATCCAAAAGACCCTATGCACCCCTATGTTCATAGCAGCACAATTTACAATAGCCAAGTGCTGGAAGCAACCTAGCTGCCCATCAGTTAATGAATGGATCAAAAAACTGTAGTACATTTACACAATGGAATTCTATGCAGCAGAAAGAAAGAAGGAGCTCCTACCCTTTGCGACAGCATGGATGGAATTGGAGAGCATCATGCTAAGTGAAATAAGCCAGGCAGTGAAAGACAAATACCATATGATCTCACCTTTAACAGGAACCTAATCAACAAAACAAACAAACAAGCATAATATAACCAAAGACACTGAAATTGAGAATGGTCTGACAGTGACCAGAGGGGGAGGGGAGGAAATTTCAGGGGAAAAGGGGAACGGTTTAGAGCAACACCTATAAAGGACACATGGACAAAAACTATGGGGGGTGGAAATGGGAGGAAGGTGGGGAGGGCTGGGGGCGGGGTAAAAGACATAAAACTGTACAATATGAACAATTAAAAAATACTGATTAAAAAAAGAAAAGAAAGGTAAAAAAAAATGGTAAAGCAGGCATCACCATATATACAGTTGAACTTGTGCCTGAAGGGGCAAGAAGAGGGAGCAGTAACCAGAGAACAATGGGAGAGAGCTGGAAGACAGGAATTGTGACCTTCAGCAGAGGAATGTTTAGAAAATTCCTGGACATGGAAGGGAGAATACCAAGGGAATGTAAGTCCTTGCCTCACTCTCTTTCTACATTCTGGATTTCTTCTATTTCTGTTGGCCCACACCGAAGAGGAGACAAAGGGCGAGGGAGCCTGTAGATGCAGTGAGTAGATTAAGTTCAGCCTCCAGCAGCACAACAGTTGAGACCTCACATTAAACAGGAGTTAAGCTATCCTCCCTCTAAAGAAATGCTGGAAAATAAACTAGATTCTATGTGGTCATACATCTAGATCTAAGTTATTAAGAGCAAAGAGTGTGGTCCAAAACCAGACATGTCATATATGATGTCTACAGCTCTATATTGAATATCATAGATGAGTTCAGTGAGGATCAGAAGTTTGAAACATATCCATGACTACAAAACTGTGATTCCTTCCATATACCATGTTGAAAGGAAATATATAAAATAATGGTCAACAATTTTAAAACCCTTTTCATTTAAAAGGTTCTGAAAATGGACAGTGGGGATGGTTGCACAACAATGTGAATGTACTTAATACCACTGAAGTGCACACTTAAAAATGATTAAAATAGTAAGTTTCATCATTATATCGTACCACATTTTTTTAAAAAAGAAAGAGACTGAGATTTGATACAGAAGAGGAAGTGTAACATGAAAGCAAAAGGTTGGAACGATACAAGGGACCAGGAACCAAGGAACACAAGTGGCCTACAGATGCTAGAAAAGGCAAGGAAACGGTCTCCCCTGAGCCTCTTCAGTGGTATTACTGTATGCTGGCCCCCAGAACTGCATGATCTGTGATGCTTAAAAAAACACACCTAACTCTTCAATGAGCAATGGTGACACAGTGTGTCACCAATATCTGTAAATGAGTTTGGGAAGAAAGGAAGAAAAGAGAGAAGGAAAAAATTAAGTTTCAGACCAGTTATTGGTAGTAAACTTCTTGGATAAACTACCTAAAACATGTAGCCTCTTTTTTTCCATAACCAGTGATTTTAATCTGATCCGCAAATTCTTTGACACTCTCCCACCAAAAGGTGGAATTGAATTTTCCTTCCCTTGAAAGTAGGCTGGACTCTATGACTTCCTTCAAATGAATGGTCAGTGTGTGACTTCTAAGGCTAGCATAAAGCTGTTAAACAAATACAAGTGGAGTATTTTATGATGTAATCGTTAGCTCAATATGCTTTCCAAGAAGTTCCCTTGTTTGAATAAGTCATGTCATGAACTTGAACTTCAAGCTTCTAGTACCAGAAATACTCAACTTTGGAAGGATGTGCCAAAATGTACACAGAAGAGTGGCTGATGTTATTATTTTCTGATTTTAATAATTTGGCTAAACAAAGTAGTCTGACCCTAGACTTTTAGCTACAGGACCATTATTGCCTACCTCCCATACATTCTCTGTCTATTTTTTTTTAAGATTTTATTGACTTATTTTTAGAGAGAGGGAAAGAGAGGGAGAAAGAGGGGGAAATAAATATTGATGAGTGCGAGAAACATCAATCAGCCACCTCTCACACACGCCCTGACCAGGGACCAAGCCCACAACCCATGCATATGCCCTGACCAGGAATCAAACATGTGACCAACCTTTCCATTTGTGGGATGACGTCCAACCAACTCAACTATGCTGGTCAGGGCATTCCATGCATTCTCAATGGTTTACCAGACACTCTAAGATTTCTATTATTACATATTATTTATTTGCTGGGATCCCCAAATTTGCAGTCTAGCTTTCATTTAGAAATATGAAACCCAAATATTTAATAGCCTATCTAATAAATCCACTTTGATATCCTACAGAATCCTCAAGCTCATTTCAAAATGTCTAAACTGGCTTTTTTTCTGCCCACCCTTCATTTACTTCCCTACCTGCTCCTGGGTTCCTGTGTTAGTGCTGGTACCACCATGTCCAACCTAGAAGTCCAAATGTCATCTTTGTTCTACTTTTATTTCTGCCTATATTCAATTAATCACCCAGTCTTGTGAATTCTAGCTCACATCACCCCATTTTCAAATCACTCCATTCTAACCCAAGTTGCTGACTTGTCTTATTTTGGTCTTGCATCCCTCTAATTCATTCTCCACAATGCAGCCAAAGTGATCTTTCTAAAGCACATGGTTACTGCCCCTACTTAAAATTCCTCACTAGTCCCCATTATTTTGAGGATAAAATTCCAAAGTCTTTACTGTGGTTAGCAGTGCCTTCACATGCTCCTGCCCAGCTACCACTCTACCCTCAATCTCTTTACATTATTTTATTTACACTCTCACTTCAGGCATGCTGAATGATTGCAGGTTTCTGCTGCATCACAATCTCTCCCTTACTTCTGGGCTATTAACTATGCTATTCCATATCCCTGCAATGTTTCCTACATTTATCCCCTTTTTGTGTAATTCCTGTTCATCCTCAACTCTCACACCCTTCCCCAAACTAAGCTTCGCAGCTTATATTTTCCTCCAGTTTGTACTCAACCCTTTTATGGAGGGAAAGAGAACTTCACAGACTCAAAACACTCTGGGGTACAAGAAAAGTTTGTCCCTAAGGTGCCTCATTCCACTACCTCCTCTTGTTCTGAATGCAGACTCCCTTCACTCCCCCACCCTATCCAATTGTCCAATTTTCAATTATAATTGGCTTCCTGGATAGACTTGTCTTTAAAGAGTAAATGCGCTGGTCCAGTTGATGCAAGCATAACCATCCGCATGAATATTTTATTGACCATTGTAAATTAATAAAATGACATTTCAGTCTCTGTAAGCTTGGCTAATACAAATTTGCCAAGAGAACATTTTACTTTTAATGTGCTGACAAAAATTCAAGTTTTGAGCCCGCACAGTAAGATTCAGAGCTTGTACCCCAGTGGATTTATCAATGTAAATGAACTCCCTGAGGTCTCCTGACAGTTAGCCAGCTAGTATGTATTCCTAGGCAGAGCAATTAGGATGATGGCTTGTGTTGAATTTAGACCTAGCATTTTTCCATCTCCTCTTATGATTTGATAGAAATTTACTCGTAGAAGATTCCAGAGGACATCTAAGTCAAACAGTGCATTGCTTAAGTCCATAGATTTCTTACAGTAGTCTGAAAATCTAGAGTATTTTAGTCAGGGCTCAAGTAAATAATCCCTTGTAAAACACTCATCTGAAAATTCTTACCACCACAGTGATGGTAGCATGAGCAGGCAATGAGAGTTGATAAAGTACTTAATATAAATTGTTATTAATACTAAAATTATTATTGTGTAAAAAATATTCTTGATAGACCAGTCTGTCTGTCTGTCTGTCTCTCTCTTTCCCTCCCTTCCTTCCCTCCCTCCCTCCTTCCTGCTTCCTGCCCTCCCTCTTCTATCTATAGCTATTCTATTAAGAAAGTGTTTTCTTTGTTAAAACAGACAAAGCCTACCTGGTAACTCAGGGCTATCACCCCATTCATGTTATCACTTCTAAATGGTATTAAAATATATTTAATATCAACATTTGGAATATTACAAAAAAATAACATGTGGTATACTTTCTTAAAATATTTAAGGACAATGTTTATTATAGGTTAGTTGGCAAAATTGTATCCAAAAATGTTTCTTATTTGACAGAATTTGGTTAATATATGAAATGGACACTAAGTTGACAGAAAACAAGCAAATAAATTAATCTGGGAAGATAATTAAAAGAGAAGGTCAAAAAATACAGTCTCCCTTCTCTCCCTTTTAACTTGTAGGGGAGAAGAAACTTTTCCTCTCTCTTCTTAGCTTGAGTACAACTTAAACTAACAGAAAACAGATTAACAGGAGGATAAAAGGCATACAATTTTTATTGTTGATTATAAGTATATGTGCATAAGGACTTCACAAAAAGAAGAGAAAACTGGTTAGACTCAGAGGCTATATAATTTTAACAAAGAGTGGTGATATATTCTATCTGGAGAAGTGAGTAGATGAATTAAAGGGGTTTTGGGCTTTCAGCACAAGATAAATTTTGTGAAAGTGACTAGAAAATATATGGAGAGATCTAATGGAGGATAAAGTTTATTTTAGTAAGGTTTGCTTATGCAGACTCGTCTCCATGCCAGCTCTGCATCTCCAGTATGATTAATTAATTAAACAAAGAAGATATATCTATATATACCTGAAATGCCTTAAGATTAGGAAATCAAAACCCCAAAACAACCAACCACAAGCAACCAGCTAGGCTTTTCTGAATAATGCAATCACTTAAGCTATAGCCAATCAAATAATTTCCTTGTTTCCCTCTCTTCTTTATAAAAGTCTTGTCCCTAGCTACTGTTGGTGGAATACTCTTAACCACTTCTGGTTCGGTGCTGCTCAACTCAAATCAATTTTTGCTCAACTCTTAAAATTTTTAATATGCCTCAGTTTATGACAGGTGATGAGAACAGCTCTCCTCATTCTGCTTCAGGAAAGGGGAGAAATGTATGCCCTATTTTTAAGCAGAAAAGGTAAGGGCAGAGAACTCTTTGGAAAAAAAGATTAAAGAAGACAATTCAGGTTATATGAAAACATTTTATTTAACACTTTATGAAGTGGACATCCTCTTTTTGTAGAACTGCAAAAATGGGGCAGAAGGCAAGAAGCTTTCATAGCATAAAGAATAAAGAACAATGGAGAAATAAATAAGAAATATCTGATTGGCTGGGGCAACATGGTGAAATTTATTTGGGATGAGAATGCCCAGAGTAGGCTTGGCATTTGATGATAGGCTGACTAAATACAGTGGGTTTCTGGTCAAGTGAAGCAATTACAAGGACATGAAAGTTATGCAAGTTTGGTTGTTGATATGGCACCCTGGGCAGGAGTGGCTCCATCTTAGGCATAGAAATTTATTTCAAAAGTTCTAATTCTATCTGCTATTTCTCAATTGCTTTCAGCTCTAAATAATCAATATTAGGTTGATTCTATTCAACCTAATATCTCTCTCTAAGGTTGTAGAACATGGTATACCCTTCAAAAACAATGATTAGTTTGCCCAATTTATTTGAAGTTTAAATTGGCAATTTTGTTCTGATAGATAGCAGAATATGCCAGCACAAAATATACCTCTTTGGTTTGGGATTATTTTAGCTGATTATATTAAGAAACAGCGAATGCAAGGGAAGCTCTGAAAACAAGAATGGAAGTTATCTTTTCGTAAGGGACATTCGCTTTTATAAAGGAAACCTCCATCTATAAGAGTATTTCCCTCTCTCTACCAGGAAGAATAGTCTGACTAAATCACAAAACACTCCATCAGTGGGGAAGGCACCAACTTAAATCTGCATAACAAAATTTACCATGACTTTTCTAGTAATCTCGCCCCTCCTTAACACACACACCTTTTGTTCTGTTGTTTTTAGCCTCAGATGGCATTTAAATCAGTGACTTAGGCCCTGGCTGGCGTAGCTCAGTGGATTGAGCGCGGGCTGCGAACCAAAGGGTCGCAGGTTCGATTCCCAGTCAGGGCACATGCCTGGGTTGCAGGCCAGGCCCCTAGTGGGGGCCACGTAAGAGGCAACCACACATTGATGTTTCTCTTCCTCTCTTTCTCCCTCCCTTCCCCTCTCTAAAAATAAATAAATAAAATAAAATATTAAAAAAAAAATAAATCAGTGACTTAGGCCACATGGAGGAATTACTCATTTTTCCTTGGGTATCTACCATGTATACATGAGTTATACATGTTAATACACTTCTATTTATTTTTCTGTTGTCAATCTGCCTTTTCTTACAGGGTCTCTAAGACACTAATTTAGAAGGGCAGAAAGAAAATTATTTTCCCCCTAATAGAAGCCACTATCACTTCTATTCAACCAATATATTGGAAGTTCTAGCTACAGAAATCATACAACACAAAGATATAAAGGGAATCTAAATCAGTAAAGAAGATATAAAATTCACTTTTTGAAGATGACATGATACCATATATAGAAAACCCTATAGACTCCACACCAAAAAAAAAAAAAAAAAAACTATTGGAAATAATAAATGATTTCAGTAAAGTCACGATGCAAAATCAATATATAGAAATATGTTGCATTTCTATATAGCAATAATGAACATTCAGGGGAAGAAATTAAGAAAATAATGTCTTCACTACCTAAAACACTATACATACTTGATGCAATCCCTATTAAAATACCAGGACTTCCAGTCAAGAAGGAAGCATAGTCAGACATGCTTTACCTCCTTGCACAACCATAACAAGGATTACAACTAACCTCAAAACAAAAGACACCCATAACTGCCAGAAAATCAAACTGCATGGAAGTCCGACAACTAAGGATTTAAAAAAGAAACATTCATCCAGATTGGTAGGAGGGGTGGAGACAAGAAGCTGGGGTGGAGAGAGTATGGCATGTCTTGTTAGTGAGGGAGCAGTGACCAGGAAGTTGTGACAGTAGCCAGTGGTACAGCCAGTCCCATATTAGGGATACCTGGAGAGTGAGCCCCAAGCCAGACCACAAAGCCCAGGGTTCCAGCACTGGGAAATAAAGCCTTGTAACTCCTGGCTATAAAAATCAGTGGGGCTGGGGCGGTGGAGGAAACTGCTGGTTTCTCAGGAGAGTCTGTTTAAAGGGCCCAGAGGGTCCTAGAATGTACACAAACCCATGAACTCTGGGAATCACCACCAGGGCAACAACTAGAGGGGCACCAATTGCATAAGTGACTGGAAGCAGGAGTAGTGCCAAACAAGCTTCCTGTAGTCAGGTAGTAGCATTGCCCCCTCTCTGACCACTCCTCCAAATACAAAACCACAAAGTGGTGAAGCAGGCTATCTCGGCCCTGACAATTACCTAAGGCTCTGCCCTATATGATGTAATAGGTGCACCAAGATAGCGAGTCAAAGCAGCTCTACCTAATACACAGAAACAAACACAGAGAGGCTGCCAAATTGAGGAGACAAAGAAATATGCCTCAAATGAATGAACAAAACTCTAGTAAAAGAACTAAGTGAAATGGAGACAGTCAATCCATCAGATGCAGAGTTTAAAACACTAGTGATAAGATGCTTACAGATCTCAATGAGTATGGCAAAAGTATAAGGGAAGAAATGAAGATTACACTAAATGAAATAAAGAAAAATCCACAGGGAACCAACAGTGAAGGGAAGGAAACCAGGGTTCAAATCAACAAACCGGAACATAAGGAAGAAATAAACAGTCAACCAGGACAGAATGAAGAAACAAGAATTTTAAAAAATGAGGAAAAGAATAAGAAGACTCTGGGACATCTCCAAACATGACAACATCTGAATCATAAGAATTCCAGAAGGAAAAGAGGAAGAGCAAGATATTGAAAACTTATTTGAAAAAATAATGAAAGAAATCTCCCCTAATTTGGTGAAGGAAATAGATATACAAGTTCAAGAAGCATAGAGACTCTCAAACAAGTTGGATCCAAAGAGGATCACAACAAGACATCATAATTAAATTGCCAAAGTTTAATAATAAAGAGAGAATCTCAAAAACAGCAAGAGAAAAATAGAGAGTAACCTTCAAAGGATTTCCCATAAGACTATCAGCTGATTTCTCAAAAGAAATATTGCAGGCAAGAAGGGACTGGCAAGGAGTATTCAAAGTGATTAAAAGCAAGGAC
The DNA here is from genome assembly GCA_039655065.1 of Glossophaga mutica. Classification (NCBI taxonomy): domain Eukaryota; kingdom Metazoa; phylum Chordata; class Mammalia; order Chiroptera; family Phyllostomidae; genus Glossophaga; species Glossophaga mutica. Next base: position 87,569,253 of record CM077304.1, read on the forward strand.
CTACAATCAAGATTACTCTACCTAGCAAAGCTATAATTTAGAATTGAAGGCCAGGTAAAGTGCTTCTCAGACAAGGTAAAGCTAAAGGAGTTCATCATCAGCAAGTCCTTATTACATGAAATGTTAAAGGGACTTATTTAAGAAAAAGAAGAAAATTAAAACTATGAACATTAAGATGACAGCAAACTCACAACTATCAACAACTGAATCTAAAACCCAAAAGTAAACTAAGCAAACAACCAGAACAGGAACAGAATCACAGAAATGCAGATTATCTGGAGGGTTATCAGCTGGGAGGGGTAAGAAGGATAATGGGGGGAAGGTACAGGGATTAAGAATCATAATTGGTAAATACAAAATAGACAGGTAGATGTTCAAAACAGTAGAGGAAATGGAGAAGCCAAATAACTTATATGCATGACCCATGGACATGAATTAAGGGGGAGATATTGCTGGAGGGAAAGGGATACCAGTGGAGGGGGATAAAAGAGGAAAAATTGAGACAAGTATAATAGCATAATCAATAAAACATACTTTAAATTTTTAAAAAATCTTTCAAATTGAGCTACCAATCAATTAATTAATTAATTAATTAATTAAAATACCAATGGCATTCTTCTCAGGACCAGAACAACTGATCCTAAAGTTTATATGGAAGCACAAAAGACCCCACAAAGCCAAATAAACCTTGAGAAGAACAAAGTGGGGGGTATCATGCTCCCTGACTCCAAACAAAAGTACAAAGCTATTATGATCAAAATAATATAATATCATCATAAAAACAAATATATACATAAATGGAATAGAATAGAGACTCCAGAAATAGATCTTTGCTTATATAGCCAATTAATCACAACAAAGGAGGTAGGTGTATATAATGGGGTAAAGACAGTCTCTTCAATAAGTGGTATAGGGAAAATAGAACACATATAAAAATTTAAATTGGACCATATTCTTATACCATATGCAAAAAATAAATTTGAAATGGATTAAGGACTTAAATGTAAGACCTCAAACCATAACATTCCTGAAAGAAAACTTAGGCAGTAAATTATTTGATATCAGTCTTAGCAATATCTTTTTGGATATGTCTCCATGGGCAAGGAAAAACAAACAAAAAATTAACAAATGGTACTACATCCCAGATCCAGCAATACATTAAAAAGATCATATATCATGATCAAATGGGAATTATGCTGGGGTGCAAGATTGGTACAGTATCCAGAAATCAGTAAACATGATACATAACATAAACAAAATGAAGAATAAAAATTACATCATACCAATAGATGCAGAAAAAGCTTTTGATAAAATTTAACACTCATTTATAATAAAAACCCTCAGCAAAGTGGTACTAGAGGTAGCACACTTCAACATAATAAAGGCCATACATGACAGACCACAGCCAACATCATACTCAATGAGTAAAAGCTATAAGTGTTTTCCTTAAGATCAGGAACAATACAGGGATGATCACTTTCATCTCTCTTATTCAACATAGTACTGTAAGTCCCAGCCATAGCAATCAGACAAGAGAAGGAAATAAAAGGCATCCAAATTCAAAAGGAGGAAGTAAAACTGTCGTTTGCAGATGACATGATATTGTATGTAGAAAACCCTAAAGATTGCACCAAAAAACTACTAGAACTGATAAATTAATTCAGTAAAGTAGAACAAAAAAATAAATATCCAGGAACCAGCTGCATTTTTATATGTCCATAATGAACTATAGGAAAAGGAAACTAAGAAAACAATCCCATTCACAAGTGCTTCAAAAAGAGTAAAATACCTAGAAATAAATTTAACCAAGGATGTAAAAGACCTGTACTTGGAAAATTATACTGAAGAAAGAAATCAAAAAAGATACAAATAAGTGGAAGCATATATCATGTTAATGGGTAGAAAGAATTAACATCATTAAAATATACACACTACTGCCCTTGACCCGCATGCCTCGGTTGAATGTTGTTCCCCAGAGCAAAAAGTTGCCAGTTCAATTCCTGGTTAGGACACAAGCCTGGGTTATGGGCCCAGTCCCCGGTTGGGTGTACAAGAGGCAACCATTTGACATTTCTCTCACACATCAACGTTTTCCTCCCTCACTTTCATTCTCCCTTCCACTGTCTCTAAAAATAAATATAATCTTTAAAAAAATGTACATACTACTCAGACTTCCAGCCAACATGGAGGCATAGGTAGATATGCTTTGCCTTCTCACACCACCGAAAGGACAACAACAAGTCTAGAAACAAAAGTAACCAGAACTTCCAGAAGACCTAATTGTATGGAAGTCTGACAACCAAGGAGTTAAAGAAGAAACATTCATTCAGACCAGTAGGAGGGGCAGAGATATGCTGCCGAGGTGGAGAGGACACAGGGCAAGGCAGTGGCTAGAGGACCCGGCAGGCAAAGTGGTAGCTGGAGGAGAGGGGCAGGAGAGGCAGCAGCTGGAGGACTGGGCAAGGCAGTGGCTGGCAGAGCAGGTGGTCCCACATTTGCATGCAGATAAACTGGGAGGAGCAAGTGGGGAGTGAGACAGACCACACAACCCAGGGTTCCATTATGGGGAAAAAAGCCTCAAAACCTCTGACTGAAAAAACCTGTGGGATTGAGGTGGCAGGAGAAACTCTCAGCCTCACAGGAGAGTTCATTGAAGAGACCCACAGGGTCCTAGAATGTACACAAATCCACTCACCTGGGAATCAGCACCAGAAGGGTCCAATTTGCTGTGGGTAGTGGAGGAAGTGACTAAAAGCCAGCAAAGAGCAGAGTGAGAAGCATTGCTTCCTCTCAGACTCCTCCCCCATATACAGCGCCATGACACAGCCAAGTGGGTAGCCCCGCCCTGTCAGATGCATAAGGCTCTGCCCCTTACTACATAACAGGTGCACCCAGACAAAAAAAAATATATGACCCAAATGAAAGAACAGATCATAGCTCCAGAAAAAAATACAACTAAGTGATGAAGAGATAGCCAACCTATCAGAGGCACAGTTCAAAATACTGGTAATTAGGATGCTCACAGACATGGTTAAGTATAGTAACAAAATGGAGGAAAAAGTAAAGGCTATGAAAAGTGAAATAAAGGAAAATGTATAGGGAACCAACAGTGAAGGGAAGGAAACCAAGACTCAAAGCAATGGTTTGGAGCAGAAGGAAGAAACAAACATTTAACCAGAACAGAATGAAAAAACAAGAATTCAGAAAAATAAGGAGAGGCTTAGGAACCTCTGGGACAACTTTAAACACTCCAACATTGGAATTATAGGGGTGCCAGAAGGAGAAGAGGAAGAGCAAGAAATTAAAAACTTATTTGAAAAAGTAATGAAGGAAAACTTCCCTAATCTGGCAAAGGAAATAGACTTCCAGGAAGTCCAGGAAGCTCAAAGAGTCCCAAAGAAGTTGGACTCAAGGAAGCACACACCAAGGCAAACCATAATTACATTACCCAAGCCTAAAGATAAGGAAAGCATCTTAAAAGCAGCAAGAGAAAAAGAGACAGTTACCTACAAAGGAGTCCCGTAAGACTATCAGCTGACTTCTCAAAAGAAACCTTATAGGCAAGAAGGGGCTGGAAAGAAGTATTCCAAGTTATGAAAGGCAAGGATCTACATCCAAGATTATTCTATCCAGCAAAGTTATCATTTAGAGTGGGCAGGCAGATAAAGTGCTTCCCAGATAAGGTCAAGGTAAAGGAGTTCATCATCAGGAAGCCCTTATTATATGAAATGTTAAAGGGACTTATCTAAGAAAAAGAAGATGATCAAAAATATAAACAGTAAAATGACAACATACTCACAACTATCAACAACCGAACCAAAAAAAAACAAAAAAACCCAACAAACTGAGCAAACAATTAGGACAGGAACAGGTTCACAGAAATGGAGATCACATATAGGGTTATCAGCAGGGAAGGGGAGGGGGAAGAATGGTAGAAAAGGTACAGGGTATAAGAAGCATAAATGGTAGGTATAAAATAGGCAGGGGAAGATTAAGAACAGTATGGGAAATGGAAAAGCCAAAGAACTTATATGTATGACCCATGGATATAAACTAATGGGGGGGAATGCTGGTGGGGGAGAGGTACAGGGTGGAGGGGAATAAAGGAGAGAGAAAAATGGGACAACTGTAATAGCATAATCAATAAAATATATATTTTTAAAAATGTGCATACTACCCAAAGCAATCTATAGATTCAATGCAATTCTATCAAGATACCGATGATGTATTTCACAAAACTAGAACAAATTTTCCAAATATTTATATGAAATTAGTAAAGACCCAAAATAACAACAGCAAACTTGAGGGGAAAAAAAGAACAAAGTTGGAGGAACCATGCTACCTGATAACCAACAATATAACAAGGATATAATAATCAAAACAGCATAGTACTGGCATAAAAGCAGACATATAGATCAAAATAATCTAATGCAGAACACAGAAAGAAACCCACTCCTTTACAGTTTATTAGTATTTGACAAAAGAGGCAAGAACAGACAACAGGGTAAAAATAGTCTATTCAATAATTGGGGTTAGAAATATTAAAGGGATACATGCAAAACAATGAATATAGATCACCTTCTTATAAAATACACGAGAATCAACTCAAATGGATTAAAGACTTAAATGTAAGCCTTGAAACTATAAAAATCCTAGATGAAAACATAGGCAATAAAATGTTGGACATTTCTCGCAGCAATATTTTTTTCTTATATATCTCCTTGGGCAAGGGAAATAAAAGAAAAAATAAACAAGTGGGTCTACATCAAACTAAAAAGTTATGCACAACAAAGGAAACCATCAACAAATGAAAGGACAATCCACAGAATGGGAGAACATATTCACCAATATATCTGATAAGGGGTTAATAATCAAAATTTATAAATAACTTCTAGAGTTCAACACCAAAACAATAAACAATCCAATTAAAAAATGTTCAAATGACCTGAATAGGCACTTCTCCAAAGAGGACATACAGATAGCTATAAAAAAAGATGCGCAGTGTCACTAACCATCAGAAAAGTGCAAAATGAAACCACACCTCAAACCTGTCAGAATGGTCGTCATCAATAAATCAACAAACAAGTGTTCGGGAGATTGTGCAGACAAGGGAACCCTCTTGTAGTGTTGCTGGGAATGCAAACTGGTGCAGCCATGGTGGAAAGCTGTAAGGAATTACCTCAAAAACTTAAAAATGGATCTGCCTTTTGACCCATTGATTTCACTTCTGAGAACTTTTCCAAAGAAACCCAAAACAATAATTTGAAAGAATGTATACACCTCTATGTTCATTGCAGCATTATTTATAATAGCCAAGATTTGGAACTCAAGTGTCCATCAGTAGACGAGTGGATAAGAAAGATGTAGTAAATTTATACAATGTAATATCACTCGGACATAAGAAGAAAAAATTAACAACAAGAAGGAAATCTTATCCTTTGCAACAGCATGGATGGACCTTGAAAGCATTATGCTAAGTGAAATAAGCCAGTCAGAGAAAGACAAGTACAATACAATTTCAGTCATATGTGGAATCTAATGAGCTAACATGCAAAATAGAGATAGACTCATAGATAGAGAGCAGGCTGACAGCTGTGGGGAGGTGAGGGGTTTGGTGGGGGAATGGAGGGATTGAGCAAAAAAGAAAAAAAAAATCAAATGGATTACATCAAACTGAAAAGTTTCTGCTCATCAAAAGAAACTATCAACCAAAAGACAACCTACTGAATCAGAGAAGATATTCACTGACAATACATCCCACAAGGAGTTAATATCCAAAATATATAAGAAATCCATACAGTTTAACATAGAAGAAGCAAAAAGTCTGATTTAAAAATGGGCAGAGGATCTGAATAGACATTTCTCCAAAGAGTACATACAGATAATCTACAGACATATAAAAAGATACTCAACTTCATTAATCTTCACATAAATGCAAATCAAAACCACAATGAGATACCAGCTCACACCTGTCAGAATAGCTGTCATCAAAAAAATCATTAACAAGTGTTGGCAAGGATGTGAAGAAAAGTAAACCCTCATGCTCAGTCAGAAGGCTGGTAAATTGGTACAGCCACTATGGAAAACAGCATGTAAATTTCTCAAAAAACTAAAAATAGAGCTACCATACAAGCCAGCAATACCACTCCTGGGTATTTATCAGAGGGAAACAAAAACCTTAATTCAAAAAGAAATGCACCAGATGTTCGCTGCAGCATTATTTACAACAGCCAAGATGTGGATGCAGCCTAGGAGTTTCAATGATAGATGAGTGAGTAAAGAAAATGTAACACACACACGCATGGGCAGGCACACACAAAGAAATATTACTCAGCAATAAAAAAAGAATGAAATTCTAGTAGCTAATTGCCATTAGCTACAACAAGGATGAACCTAGAGGGTACTACTATGTTAAGTGAAATAAGGATGAACCTAGAGGGTACTACTATGTTAAGTGAGTTAAGTCAGACAGAGAAAGACAAATACCGTAAGATTTCACTTACACGTGGAATCTAAAAAAAACAAACAAAAAAACCAAACCTTCAAATTAACAAACAAAACAAGACAGAAATAGATCCATAGATACCAAGAGCAAGTTGATGGTTTCCAAAAGGGAGGGGGCTAGAGGATGAATGAAAAGGAAAAAGCAAACAAACAAACAGTTATGAGCTGAAAAATATAATCAGAGAAAAATGTACTATGTAGTTAAGCCCATGATGGATGCATGTGTAGTGAACAGGTACAGACTTTTTTATTGTAATTAGTGCCTAAACAACATAGTATAAAAAATTCTACATACGTTGAAATTGAATTATATGACTGTGGAATGATATTTAAAGATAATAAGTAATTTAGTCTTGTGATGAGAATTAAGTGACAAAATCACCTTTAAATGCTTTTATGTACCGCCCTGGTTGGTGTGGCTCAGTGGACTGAGTGCCGGCCAGAGAAACAAAGGGTCACCGGTTAGATTCCCAGACAGGGCACATGCCTGGGCTGCAGGCCCAGTAGCAGGTGTGTGAAAGGCAACCACACATTGATTTTTCTCTCCCTCCCTATATCCCCTCCCTTTCCCTCTCTCTAAAAATAAATAAAATCTTTTAAAAGAATAAATAAATAAATAAATGCTTTTATACACTGAAAATAATTCTAATATAGCATATAACCAACTTAGTGGAGTAATTTTAATTGATAAGTTAAAGGAATTGTTAGGTAAATTAATATTTCTGTCTCTCAGTTTTGACAATCTTAGTAAATTTTAACCATTGCGAGGTAGAATAGATAAAGGAATTTTTTGTACCTTCTACTCTGACTTTGATAGTTGAAGACACTTGGAAAGATCAAGCCATCAAAGGGGTTCAGAAGAAGCCTCCTCAAGATGTGCCACTTTGACATGTAAATTATTTTGAGCTGAAAGCAACTGGGACCCTGCAGGCTCATGAGAAACTTTTAATTCTCCCTGAATTAAAACTTAGGGCCTTGCACATAAGTTATGTTACCAGAGATGACATTTTATGAGCTGTCTATAGGGTAGCACAAACATTTAATCCTGAGAGTGACGTTCTCCCCTTGTGAAGCCTCAGTGTGCCTTAGCTTAGCCTTAGTTCAGAATGCCACATGCCTTGTTTTAAAGCTCTTTCTCTGAACCTGTCACACATGTGGGTCTCTGACTCTCTTGTATATGGGCTTCCCACATATTCATATGTAATTCAATTTGGTTATTTTTTTCTTGTTAATCTGTCTCACGTCAAACTGATTACTAGACCAGCAGGAAGAACCTAGCCTAGGAGGGTAGAGGAAAGTTTCTTCTTCCCCTCACCCTTTAGAAAGTCCAAGTCATACGTTTAAGCATGTGTAGGATTTGCTGACCCTGATCAGGAAGTTGGCTTGAATAACTGTGTCAACAGTTTAAAGAAAGCCATACTTACATTTTTTTAATCTTCACCCAAGCATATGTCCATTTAGTTTAGAGAGCAAGGAGAGAGAGAGAGGGAGAGGGAGAGAGAAACTAGGGATCAAACTTGCTATGTAGGTATGTGCCCTGACTGGGACCAAACCCTCAACCTTTTTTGGTATACAGAACAACATTCCAACCAATTTAGCCACCAGGCCAGGACAAAATATATATATTTTTTGTTTTGTTTTATTTTATCCTATTTAAATATTTTGGCTTGTTACTGTTCTTTGGAAAATTATTAACTGCTAAAGTTTGGGAGAAGGGGATTTTGTATAAAAACAACCTGATAAATCCTCTAAATAAATGCATGCTGGATCGTGTGTGTGTGTGTGTGTGTGTGTGTGTGTGTGTGTGTGTATTGTCAGTTGCTCACTCAAGCAACAGTTAGTTTAGGAAGTTTCTTTTTCATGCAAAAGAAGTGCTATCTCTTGAGACCTAGGTTTGACTGGAAAACAACATTTATCTGTGGTTATAAAATATTCTCTTATTTGATAAAGTTAAGATCAGATATAAGACTATCTTAGTAGCTAAGAATCCATCTTGATTTGAAAGAAGCTCCACTAAGTAGAATTTTTCAATATTGAGAAACATTATTCAATTGAACATTGCATACATTGTGTACTGTTTTTAAAGTAATTTACATAATGAAATGACATTGTCCTACATTACTTTGTAAATATTGTAAATTTCATTGCAAGGACAAAATAATCAAACAGAAACCTGTAGTTACCATGTATTTGTGCACTTCCTAACACTGTTTGGGTCTTCTTACTTACATTATTTCATTTATTCTTCACAATAATCTTGAGATAGAGGGTACTGAGGTTTAGAGAGACTGAATAACTTGCCCAAACCAAAATGTGATTGAGCCAAGATTTGAAGCCAGTCTGACTTCAGAGCCTGTACTGTTAATGATTTCAAGCACTTGAATGCCTAGTAGACTGGTGAAAAACACCAGTAAAATAGGCAATATTACTCTAGGAGTTTAAATGTTTTACTTATCTACTGTTAAATAAATTAAACAGGCAGGTCATTGATAAGATAGCTTTAATGCCTTTGTAGCTACCTAAGCAAACTAAAACTTAAGCCTGCAATGCCTCAAGGTTTAGAAATCAAAACCTAAAGATAACCAATCACAGTCAACTAGACTTTTCCATATATAGCAAATGCTTAAGTCGTTCAAATAATTATCTTGCTTTGCTTCCACACCCTCTCTGCAAAGCACCATACTTTCCCCTAGCTTCATTTGGTAGAGTACTTCTGGCTTGGCATTGCCAGATTCAAATGGACTTTTGCTTAAAAATTTTTATACACCTCAGTTTATCTTTCAATGCTATATATTTTAAAAACTGTCTAATAATTTTTCACCCCCTATAATTATATGGTCTTCATAATTTCCATTTCTACTTGGAATGCACAACCATAACATTACTAGATAATGCCAAATTATTTTTCCAAAGTGGTTGTTTCTATTTATACTTCCACTAGCAGTGTATATAAATTCTCTTTGCTGTGTATCTTTACCAATACTGGATACTGTAAACTTTTAAATTTTTTGCCAATGAGATGTTCTGAAATGGCATTTTTTTAAATATATTTTATTGATTATGCTATTACAATTGTCCCATTTCTCCCCCATCATTCCCCTCCACCCTGCACACCCCCTCCCACCCACATTCCCCCCCTTTAGTTCATGTCCATGTGTCAGAAGTTCCTTAGCTTCTACATTTCCCACACTATTCTTGCCCTCCCCACTGTCTATTTTCTACCCACCCTCTATGCTACTTATTCTCTGTACCTTTTCTCCCCTCTCCTCCTCCCACACCCCTGTTGCTAACCCTCCATATGATCTCCATTTCTGTGGTTCTGTTCCTGTTCTAGCTGTTTGCTTTGTTTGCTTTTGTTTTAGGTGTGGTTCTTAATAGCTGTGAGTTTGCTATCTTTTCACTGTCATATTTTTGATCTTCTTTTTCTTAGATAAGTCCCTTTAACATTTCATATAATAAGGGCTTGGTAATGATGAACTCCTTGAACTTGACCTTATCTGAGAAGTGCTTTATCTGCCCTTGCATTCTAAATGACAGCTTTGCTGGATAGAGCAATCTTGCATGTAGGTCCTTGCCTTTCATGACTTGGAATACTTCTTTCCAGCCCCTTCTTGCCTGTCAGGTGTCTTTTGAGAAATCAGCTGACAGTCTGATGGGAACTCCTTTGTAGGTGACTGTCCCCTTATCCCTCGCTGCTTCTAGAATTCTCTCCTTCATTTGAATCTTGGCTAATGTAATTACGATGTGCCTTGGTGTGTTCCTCCTTGGGTCCAACTTGTTTGGGACTCTCTGAGCTTCCTGGACATCCTGGTAGTCTATTTCCTTTGCCAGATTGGGGAAGTTCTCCTTTATTATTTGTTCAAATAAGTTTTCCACTTGTTGTTCTTCTTCTTCCCCTTCTAGGGCCCCTATAATTCAGATGTTGGGACATTTAAAGATGTCCTGGAGGTTCCTAAGCCTCTCCTCATTCTTTTGAATTCTTGTTTCTTCCTCATTTTCTATTTGGTTGTTTGTTTCTTCCTTCTGGTCCACTCCATTGATTTGAGTCCCAGTTTTCCTCCCCTCACTACTGGTTCCCCATGCGTCTTCCTTCATTTCACGTATTATAGCCTGCATTTTTCATCTAATTTGTGAGCAAAATCAACCAATTCTCTGTGCATCTTAATGACCAGTGCTTTGAACTATGCATCTGATAGGTTGGCTATCTCTTCACAGCTTAGAGGAATTGGCTCTGGAGCTTTCAACTGTTCTCCGATTTGAGCCATTTTTGGTGTTTTTTTGTTTTGTTTTGGTTTGGTTTGGTTTTAGTCTGGTCGCGGCTATTACGTAGTGAGGAGTAGAGCCTCAGGCGCTCCGCAGTGTGGGGCAGCCCAGTTGCTAGGTTGTGACGCTGAATGTGGGGGTGGGGTCTGAGAGGGAAAATGGTTCCTGCTCCGCTCTCTCCTGGACTCCGGTCCCTTCTGCTGCTTCCCCTTCGCCTGGATCATCTGTGCGCGCGAATGTGGGACCACCTGGTCAGCCAGCTTCCTTGTGCGGCCTCACTGGGTCTGCACAGTTGCCCCCCTGTGCCCGGGGACTGCAAGCCTGCCCCTGTGCACCTGGGAACTGCCAGCCGCTGCTGCCTTCGTTCCCGGGTCTGCATCTCCACTTTTTCCTGCCTCGACTCCACCCCTCTTACCAGTCTGGATGAATGGTTGTTGGACTTCCATACAGTTCAATTTTCTATAAGTTCTAGTTGTTTTCTTGTTTCCAAATATTTGTTGTCCTTAATTTTGGGTGTTAGAGGAGGCACAGTGTGTCCACCTATGCCTCCATCTTGGCCAGAAGTCCTGAAATGAAATTTTTAAAAAACATATTTTATTTATTTTATTTTTAGACAGAGGAGAAGGGAGAAAAAGAGGGAGAAAAACATCAGTGTGTCATTGACTCTTGCACGCCCCCCACTGGGGATATGGCCAACAACCCAAGCATGTACCCTAACTAGGAATTGAACCTGTGACTCTTTGGTTTGCAAGCCAGTGCTCAATCCATTCAGCCACACCAGCCAGGGCTGAAATGGAATTTAAATGTTTGTATTTTTGTGTGTATGTATGTATAACAATTAATGAACCTCCCAATGTGTCTTCAAGCCATCATCAGGACACATGCTCCCTTAGTCTCCTTAACTCTTCTGCTAATTGGGTTTGTCTCACTATGGCTGACTGCATTAGTTGCTTTGCTTTCTTCAGAATTTAGAGGTAGTCTGATCATAGCAAATCAATGATGGGGCAATTCCCATCTTATTTTGGTAGCATTTTATATTTGTCTGCTCACTGATAAGTTACAAAGCTCATTGAGCTGAGACATGGCACCATCATTACTATGACTCCTTGGTTCTTCCAGTGCTCGTGAATGTGACAATGAATGGCTCATGAGGCCCCAGAAAGTCTGAAGCTTCCTAGTCTGGATGATATGTCTAGAGCCAGGTCAAAGGGGTGTCAGTGTGATTTCAGTTTGCATTTTCTAGGGAGATCAAGTACTCCCTCATATTTTATTTGACATTTAAGTTTCTTCTGTGAAATTGCTCTGTCTTTTGCCCATTTCCATATGCTGGATATTAGTATTTTGTCTGTCCTATGTTTCAAAAATATCTTCTCTCAGATTGTGACATGTCATTTCACCCTATTTTTAAGTAAATAAATATCTTAATTTTAATGAATTTGAATGGATTAAAATTCTCCTTTATGTTTAAGAAATCCTTTTTTATACTGATGTCATGTTATATGATCTAAAAGTTGTATGTCTTTGTCTTTCCCATTTAATTATTTAATCCATCTGAAATTGATTTTATGTATGGTATAAACTAGAAATCCAATTTTTGATTTTGTTTTCCATAGAGATAACCAGTTGTACTTGTATTATTTACAAAATAGTTCCCACCTTCTCCCACAGCTGTGCATTTCCTGCTCAATCAAATACCAGGTTTTCACATAAACATCCATGTCATTTGGGTAGGTGGTCTTCTCTTCTGTTGCATCAGTCTATTTGTCTCTTGATGGTTACCCATTATCTTAATTACTATAGCTTTGTAATAAGTCTCAAAGTCAGCTTGTTGCTTTAGTCCAACTTTTTCGTCCCTTTGCTCTTAATATAAATTTCAGAAATATTTTGACAAATTCTAAAATAATTCTGTTGAGATTTTAATAAAAATTGATTTGAACTAAATCTTCAAATTATTGAATCCTCCAATACATAAATATGATTTCTCTCTTTATTTACTTTGGTCCTGTTCAATCCCATTTAGTAAAGTCTGACAGTTTACAACAAAAGACTCATATATCTTTGGTTAAACTTACTCCTAAATATATTTTGTTGCATTTTCTGGCTCTAGCTGCTATTGCCTTTTTAGATTTGATCTTGAATCTAATAATCCTGTTAACTCAACTTTATTTCCAATAATAAATCAATAAATGCATTTGTGTTTTCTTCATTCACTATCATTTCCTTTGTGAATAATGACAGTGTTTAAACTTTTGTTTTCAGTCATTTTTTCTTTACCTGTGGATTGCTTTGGATATGCTCCCCATTGCAATGTGACAAAGTAGTGATAACAGCACTCCAGTTTTGTTCCTGATTTTAAAACTATGACTTCAATGTCACCATTAAAATATGTTATTTTGCTCTATGGCTTTTCTCCAGGTACTTATTATCAGGTTATGATTGCTTTCTAAACCAGGAATTGCTGCTGAATTTATTGATTTTTTTTAAAGTATCTGTTGAGGTGATCATGTTGCCCTTAACATCTTGATGTAGTGAATCACACTATTGGTTTTCTAATGTTGAACCAATCCTGTATCCTTCTAATTAACTGAACTTTGTGAAGCAAAATGGTCTTTTTCCATGTCTTATGCTATTCTGTTTACCAATGTTTTGTTTTAAGATGTTGGCAGCATAGGTGAGAAGGCCTATAAATTTCATTTCTTATACTGAACTTGTCTGGTTTTGATATCACCATTAAACCCAATTTCAAAAAATGAGTCAAGTTGTAATTCTCCTCATTTTCTATTCCTTGAAAGTGTGTTAGAACTTACCTACAAAACTGTCTGGGCCTGGTAGGTTTTTCTTATATGCATGGCAAGATTTTAAAATACCAATTCAATTTTTTATAATTTCTCCTAAATCTGTTCATTTGTGTATTCTCGCCTTTTAATTTCTATTGATCATTATTTTCCTACTTTTTTATTACCTTTGGTTTTATTCTTTTTTCTCTCTTCTTATCTCTTAGATGTGAAGCTTAGCTCATTAGCTTTTAAGTGCATTTTCCTCTCTAATATAAGCATTAAGAACTATGCATTTTCCTCTAAGAATTCCTTTCCAAAATTTTGAAATACATTTTTATTACCATCCAATTTTAAGTATTTAAAACTTTTTCATTATAATTCCTTCTCTGAGACATATGTTTCTATGCTTTAAATTTTCCAAGCATACAATATTTTAAAGTGCATTTCTAACTCAATCACATTGCATTTAGAGGATATAGTTTGCACATACCCATTCTTAAAAATGGAATTGGGGGAGGGGACAGTGGGGAGAAGGGTTTTCAGGAACCACTATAAAGGACACATGGACAAAACCAAGGGGGAGGGTAGAAGCAAGGGGGGAGGTGGGTTTGGCTGGGGTGGGGTGGGAATGGTGGGGGAAAATGCAGACAACTGTAATTGAACAACTATAAAGTAATTTTAAAAAGACTGGAACTTAAACTTGCTGTCTGGCCATACCCCTGGACAGTTTTCACATCAATGTCTTATGCGCACCTGAAAGAATATGTGAAATCCAGTTGTCAGGGATATAGGTCTATGCTTGTCTATTAGATCAAGCTTTTTAATTATATTTTTGAAATCTATATTCCTACTGATGACTTTTATGTTTTGTCCATTAATTATTAATAGAGATACAGCAAACTCTCCCACTACGGTGGTGGATTTGTGCATTGTCCTTATATTTCTTGCGATTTTTATTTTACACGTCTTAAAGTTGTTCTATGAGGCCCATACAAACTGAATTTTTAAATCTTGATGAAGTGAGTCTTCTATCAAAGTTTTTATCCTTATTACAGTAATTTTTTCTTTTAACAACTATTTTGTCTGATAGGGATATAGTCATACCACCTTTATTTAGATTAGTATTTGCTAAGTAGTCTATATTTTTACACTCTTTGACTTTTAGTCTTTCTCTTTGTTTAATGATTTATACAATGGTTTGGCTGGCAAATATTTAACAGCCAGCACTTTGGGGAGCTCCTGGGAGGCAGAGTCTGATTTGTGGAATTTACTGATTTCTATTGTATAAATACTTCCACCTGGAATTGCCAAATAAACTATAGCATGCCCAATTACATCTAAATTGCAGATAAACAGGGATAATTTTTAGTATAAGTATGTCCCAAATATTTCACAGAATATACATATTTAAATAATATTTGCTGTTTACATGAAATTCATATATAACTGGTTGTCTTGAATTTTTACTTGTTAAATCTAGCAACTCTACTCCCACCAACATTATGTCATTGAATACAAAGTTGGAAGATGCTCACACTACTTTATTTTTAAAATAAGTTTATTGAGATATAATTTATATATCATATAATTCACTCATTTAAATGTACAATTCAATGGTTTTAATATACTCAAGACTTGTGCAACAAGCACTACCACAACCAACTTTAAAACATGTTTACTACCCTGAAAAGATTCATTAACAGCCACTAACCAGCCACCATCCCCTGCCCCAGTCCTAATAGGCAACCACTAATTTATCTTCTGTCTTTATACGTTTACCTCTTTTAGACATGTCATAAAATTGCAATATACAATTTGTGTTTTTCTGTGACTGTCCTCTTTCACTTAGTACACATTTTCAAGGTCTATATATACTGTAGCATGTATCAATACTGCATTTCTTTTTATTACTAAATAATATTCCACTGAATGGATAGATCATATTTGCTAATCCATTTATCAGTTGATGGGCATTAGGTTATTTCCACTTCAGGGCTATTATGAATAACACTGCTGTAACAATAAGCTTTACAAGCTGGTAAGAATCACTACAAGGTGGCTCCAGTACCCTGCTGATTTTAGGTATGTCTCTTTTAGACAATGTAAGGCCTTATATAATTGCTTACTTTCCTATCTCTACTTCCTTATTGTTCACTTTTCTTCACTACTGTAGTTACAGTTTCCAATTTAGTACCTAATACTTGATGGTTAATTAATACTGTATGTACACATTAAGTACAGCACAGTGATTAAGAATGAGGGCTTTCTGAATCATTTACATTTACCACCTATGTAAGTACAGAAAAGCTAGCAAGTTACTTAACCTCTCTAAGACTTAGCTTCTTTCCTGGTAAGGTAGAAAGAACAATAGCACCTTCACGTGAGTATATGTGAGTGTGTAAGAGAGAGACAGAGAGACAGAGAGAGAGACAGAGAGACAGAGAGAGAGAGATTTAGCCTTCTCTCAGCCATAGGAAGGGAATAATGAGGCTTGAAGAAACTGGAGGAGCATATGTCCAATTCCATAGAGGACAGAACCTGGACATGTCACATATTACTTCTGCTTATAGCCCATGGCCATAATTTAGTCACATGGCCACATAGGGCTTTTGGGGAGGCTGGGAAATGCAGTCTTTATCTGGCAGATATTTGGTCAGCTAAAACCCTATTATTATGGAAGAAGGAAAACTAGTAGTCTGACAGAGATAACGATCTCTCCATCTTTGGAGACAGCCTGGGTAGGACTATCATTAGAGGAAGCTAATTCACCTCTCCATGCCAACCAAGCAATTGGCATGTGACTCAAATTGGACCACTCAGACTCCCTCCCTCTGAAATTGAAATATTGAGCAAAGTGATATAGAGACTTCACATGGTTGAAGTTCATTACTCCTGACTGCGGTGACCTAAAAATACTAAGCATTGTGGCTTCATGCTACTTAGATGTCTAGAGTTTTTCTGGTTCCTGAGTTTGCCCTTAGTCTGCCTTCCCAGATCCACACTTTCCTTGTAATCTTTTTTTCTCTTAAATTGTTCAGAATTGGTTGGTGTGACTTGCAGTCACAGAACTCTAACTGATTAAGGTCATGTCTGGATACATTTCAAGGTGAGAAAGTATAAAACTAGTTTCCCACCCCTGAGCATTTCTGTCTAAGCACATTATCACTTTTGCATTACAATTCTCAGACTTAAGGTTACAAGACAACTATAACATCAAAGACAGCAGCTTAAAACAGAAACAGAAAGGGAAGTGAAAATAAAATCTGACTAGGCTAATATTTGCCCTTGCTCTGTACCTACTTGAAGAGATTATTCATTATTCTAATACTTGCAGCAACTCTATGCTTTGTTAATATTCTACACATATTATCTCATTAAATCCTTGTAGTAACAATAATACATTGTTATTCTCATTTACATATGGAGAAAATGGAGCTTATAAAGCCAAGTGTGTTGCCTGAGGTCACGTGACTTATAATAGTTGTAGCCAGCATTCAAAAGTAAGTTTTATTCAATATTTGAACTCACCATCATTATGCTATACCACAGTCGGAACTTACATAAAAAATAAAGATATTTGCTATTTAAATAGTTTTTAATTTAATTTTTAATTTTTAACATTTTATTATGAAAACTTTCACACGTATAAAAATAGCAGGAATTGTATAATAAAGCTTCATGTGTCCATCACCTAGATTTAATAATTATTCTCATTTTACCACTTGTTTTAAATCAATTCTTTTCCCAAATTAACACTGCATTTTCTTTTATCCTTGAGATTTGATTTTTTTTAAACTTTAATTTATTTTCTATTAATTTACCCAGGGGTAATTAAAAAGAAATCACAGAAATCATCTCTTTACTTATAAATATCTCAGTGTGTTTCTCTAGTGCATGAGAGTATAAAAGAAAAATATACGTAACATCATACCCCCAAATTAATAATAATTCTTGGAATATGTTTAATATGTGATCTAAGTTCAACTTTCCTTGATTGTCTCGAGAATATCTAGTTTTGTTAAAAATAGACACTCAAACGTGATGCCTACATTACAGATGTTACAGAACAGAGGGGGGTGATGAACAATACACTGGGACCAGGGGGAGCTGCCTCCCAATTGCATCCTGGGTGGAAGTCACTCCCATCCCCCTGGCTCAAAGCATGGCCACAGCTACTTAACATATCCATGAAACCAGTTAAAGGTTATAGATATGTTAAATGACTGTGCTAGAGGTTAGCTGCTAGCACAAAACAACTCTCAGTGGCCCTGTTCCATGTGTCCCATCCCCAGTTCAGATTTGTGGGGGTGAGGACATCCTACATATATATGTTTTAATATTTCCCTGACACCAAGTTCTGGACCCCATTACAAATCCCTACTTGGGTGCCCCCCTTGGCTTCTCCCTGTGATACATATGTCATGGTCACATAAGATACTCTCTTAAGTTTCTCTTAACTTATGACACTTCTCCCCTTTTTATCTGTGGCATGTGTTTGTTGAAGAAAAAGAGGCCTTTGTTCTTCAGAATTTCTAACATTCTGGGTCTGACTGACACTCTCCTCCTGGTGTCCGTAACAGGTTCTTTCATCTCTTGGCTTTCTTGTAAACTGGTGATTAGTTCAAGAGACCTGATTAAATTCCGGTTCGAAAAAATAGATTTTTGGCAGGAATACTCCATAGGTGGTAAAATAGCTTACTTTTAAAATAAACTGTGTAATTGATTTATTCAATGTGCTGAATCAGTGAATATAATCAATGAACTAGTTTTTCTTCTCTCACCTCTGCCTTCAAGCAAGCAGGTGTCCCTTCTCTGCTCCCAATGACATTTCAGACCTTTGGGGTCACTCTCAGATGGGAAGAGAGTCTCATTTTTAGCTATGGAAAATTTCAGTATAGTCTAAATTAAATTTTAATTTCTCATTCATTTTGATAGGGGACTCAAGACTTGAAAAATTTTAGCTTAAGGTAAAAAGTTATAAGTCTAGCAAGTAATGTGTACGTTAAAGCTTTTGTTTCAGAAACTACAAATAAGGCCCACCCTGGCTCCTGGGAAAACAGCCAACCTCCTGGGGCACTGCTAGAGATTAGCACCTGGGGACAAGTTGGAGGCATCTGGAACTTTGTGTTTCAGGGAAGAGACAGTGACCAACCTCCCCTGGGAAAAGCTAACCACCCAGGACAGGAATGTTGCAGTTTCTGAATATCAAAGCCCTCACCACACCTTGTTTATCCTTCCCCACCCCCCTTATAAAAGGTCTGGCCTGGAAAGAAAAGAATATGGTCTGTTAGGGTATGAATCCACCACCTTCTCAAATTGCTGGCCATCTGAATAAAGCACCCATAAAAGATTCAATCACTCTCATTGCTTATTGGGTTTGGTAGTGACAGGCAGCCTGAATGCTGGTGTCTTTTCTGGTTACAATTTCAAATCTCCTTCCTCCCCCCTTGCTCCCTATTACAGCTGCAAGCATAGCCTCTCCTTTCACTCCACTTGGTAGGCAGTCGGCAGTTTTCCTGCAGTCAATGGGAAGCATTGTGCCTTCTCACCTAGACAAATGGTGGATGTATAACTTGCAACCCTCTGTCCTTGCCCAGCCACTAGGGATATGTCTAGTCTGCAGATTTCCTACACCCCTCAAACTCCAGGGGACCCTTGTTATAGTCTCCCCCAAACTGGACTGTCTTTCACCTCTATAGTAGCACAGGATATATACATACACGTTCCTCCAGCTGGGGAAGCATCTGGCCGGGGGATGAAATTCCTACATCCTTTCCTGGCTAGCACTCGCAATTCTAAGGGGCTCTCTCACTGCTTTCCTTCTCTTGGCTCCGTGAGAGGAGCAACGGCCCATGAAAAACAGGGAAGAAATGCCACTGTGCTCTTTCCTCTTGGGAAGTCCCCCTAAAAACACGTCTGCCCAAATGAATCTCTGGCCTTCTCAGCTAGAGGCTGGTGGTGTGACAGCAGCAGCAGCTCCAAGACGGCGGAGGCATCTGCCCCTTCCCCCTATCGATTCCAGCTTCCGCATACCTGCTGAGAACCGTGCTGCCCGTCAAGTAGACTGATGCCTGCCCTGGACCTGATGTAAACCCTAGCCCAACCCCTGCTCGGGGCCCAGAATTTGGAGACTGCCTCCTCTGGGACCTCTCGTGTAATAAAGGGTCGTGCTTCGCCATCTCCCTGCGTCTTGGTCGTTTCATTCTCCATAACATTTGGTTCCCTGACTGGGAAACGACCTCACGCGAAGCAGGCAGATTGCCTCCGGTGAAGGTGAGTGGGGGCCCGGCGTGCGGCGCCCCAGGAAAGGGGGAAAGCATGTGCCCTGGGATTTTTCAGGTCTCTCCGCCTTCGGGGCCAGGCGCTGGGTCGCAGCCACTCTGAGACCTGGGGAAGGTGAACCACAAACAATCGGAAGGCGCCAAATTGGTAAGTGCCCCGGGGACCAGACCCTCCCACCAGAAACCAGAAACCAGGTCTGGGCCGACCGGCCAGGGCGCCAGACGGGAGGGAATGTAATAAATTCCAAGAATGTGTGAGTGTGTGCAGAGTATGAATGTGTCTGTGGCTTCACGGGCAAAAACCCACGGAGCATGAGAGGGCCCTCACCTGCGGTTCCTGTGTCGGATCATATGGCATAATGGTTGGCGGTAATCCCGAATTCTGCTGGGGCAACCTTAGCCAAGATCAACCTCGCCTTGCAAGAGGGCGGGCCAGGTGGGCAAGCGAGTGACCCCCACCCTTTGTCTGTCCATGCCGTTGGGAGGGAAAATGGGTGGAGGACCATCCACAGTGTTAGATTATATGCTTCAGAATTTCGGCCGGTTCAGGGGACAAGACCCATCCCTGAACCCGGACCAACTTGAAACATTTTGTACCTCGGAATGGCCTACTTTCGGGGTAGGCTGGCCCCCCAAGGGAACCCTCAATTTGTCCACCATTAGGGCAGTCCACCTGGTAGTTACCGGGAGGCCAGGACACCCCGACCAATACCCCTACATAGACAGATGGCAGGAATTAGCTCAGTAAATGCCATGATGGCTACAGCAGTGTGCCAGGAGGAGAGCACAGAAAGCCGGCGCAACCGATTCAAGAAGAACGGGGCTCTCTTGCTCGCACCCAAGTAGGAGTATAGCGGCTGTCTTAGTGGCTAAGCCAGGGGCCCCAATTTTCCGTGGGCACCCGCAAGATGAGGAACCACCAATATTCCAGCCCCCACCATACCAGGCTCTGGCCACGGCACCGCCAGGAGACCCCTTGTATCCTCCCATCCCCCAGATGGATAGGGGGCCGGACTCCTCACCCGTTGCCACATGGCTAAGGAGCCATCAGGTGATGCAGATGCCCCTCCGAGAGGTCCAGGCAGCCCCACAGATGGTGGACGATGGGACCCTACAACCGGGCCCAGTCATGTACTACTATCAACCCTTCACCACCACAGACCTCCTAATTTGGAAACACCATACACCCCCTTACTCGGAGAAACCGCAGGCAATAATAGAACTAGTTGATTCCATAATGCAAACCCACCGGCCCACCTGGTGTGACTGCTGACAGTTGCTCCTTACTCTCTTCAACACAGAGGAAAGGCGCAAGATCCTCCAAGAGGCACACCGCTATTTAGAAGCTCATGCCCCTGCGGGAACCCTAGACCCCATTGACTTCGCCTGTGCAGCTGCACCCGAAATGCAGCCGAGCTGGGACCCAAACACCGAACAGGGTAGGGCGGCACTAGAGCGATACCGCAACACCTTACTCCAGGGGATTAAAGCGGCAGCTTGAAAACCTACTAATATGACCAAGGTCGCCGGTGTGACCCAGAGACCAGAAGAATGTCCGGGCGACTTCCTGGAACGGCTCATGGAGGCATACCGTGTATACACCCCTTTCGACCCAGAGAGTCTGGACCACCAGTGCATGGTAGCAATGGCTTTTGTGTCCCAGTCAGCTCCAGACATTAGGAAGAAACTCCAGAAGCTTGAGGGATTCACCGACATGACCATAGGCCAACTCTTAGCGGTTGCCAATAAAGTCTATGATAATAGACAAGGCCGCTGCAGCAGCCGCGTTAGAAGCACAGAAAAATCAGGCGGCCCTACTGGCTGCCACGCTAGCTGGTCCAACCCAAATCAAGCTGTGGCCCGGGCAGGGAAAACCCAAAGGGCACCTCAAGGTTGAAAAAGACCAATGTACATACTGCAAAGAACGGGGCCATTGGGAGTGGGACTGCCCAAATCGAAAGAAGAAGCCCAAGCAGCCTAGAGAAACCGTGACCCCACCAGTCCCGCCGGCTCGGAGCATCCTCAGCCTTGCGGGCCTGGACACAGAATGAGGAGGACTGGGCTCCATTCCACTTGGCCCCCATGAGCCCATGATCCGACTTGCAGTAGGGGGTCGAGATATAGACTTCATGGTAGATACCGGAGCAGAACATTCAGTAGTTACCACCCCGGTGGGCCCGTTCTCCGGGAAGGAAGTCTTAATCCAAGGAGCCACGGGGCTGTCGGCAGCCCCGTGAAAGTTCTGCCAGGCTCGGACGGTAGAATTAGGAGGGCACCATATCGTCCATGAATTCTTATACTTGCCGGAGTACCCCGTGCCCCTACTGGAGCGAGATATCCTCAGGAAATTAGCAGCCAGAGTATCTTTCCGCCCGGGGAGGGGGGCTGTTCTAGAGCTCCTGAAGCCGGGAGTCATTGCCCTGGTTCTGCTCAGAGAAGAGGAGTACCGCCTCCATGAGACCCCAGGAGTCACAGCCATCTGCCCCCTGGCAGATGAATTCCCCGGCGTATGGGCTGAGGGAAACTCCCCAGGGCTCACAGTAGGGCGAGAACCTGTGCTAATAGAACTTCAACCAGGGGCCTCCCCACGCTGCTTAAAACAATATCCAATCCCGAGGGAAGCCCGGCTAGGGATAGCGGCAACCATTAACAAGTATTTAGAAGAAGGCATCCTAGTCCCTTGCCAGTTGCCCTGGAACACGCCCCTTCTCCCGGTTAAGAAACCGGACGGGTCAGGGTATCAACCGGTACGGGATCTGAGGGCAGTTAACGAGGCGGCTGTCATGTTGCACCCAGCAGTACCGAATTCGTATACTCTGCTGAGTCAGCTCCTGCCGGCTGCCATGTATTTCACATGCCTTGACCTCAAGGATGCATTCTTTTGCATTCCCTTGGCTCCGAAGACTCAAGCCTTATTTGCCTTCGAGTGGGAAGACCCACATTCCGGAGAGAAGACTCAGCTGACCTGGACCCGGCTACCGCAAGGATTCAAGAACTCGCCAATCATTTTTAGTGAAGACCTGGCCAGAGACTTGCGCCCCTTTCGGGACAGGAACCCGGGACTGGTGCTCTTCCAATACGTAGACGACCTCCTCCTGGCAGGCAGGGGATTAGAAGAATGCCAGGAAGGGACGCGAGCACTTGTCCGGCTACTGGAGGCCAGGGGGTACCGGATCTCAAAGAAGAAGGCACAGCTCTGTCAACAGGAAGTAAAGTACCTTGGGTTCCAATCAGCCAGGGCCAGCGGGCCTTAGGGGTGGAGAGGAGGGCAGTCATCAGTCAGATGCTCGTCCCTACCACCAGAAGGAGACTCCGAGAGTTCTTAGGGGCAGCCGGATTCTGCCGGATGTGGATGCCAGGCTTTGCCGAAGTAGCCAGACCCCTGTACCAGTCCATAAAGGGGGCAAACAGTGCCCCGTTCCAGTGGGGCGATCCCCAACAATGGGCCTTTGTCACAATCAAGGACCTTTTGGTCTTCGCCCCGGCCCTTGGCCTGCCCGATCCAGACAAGCCCTTCTCACTATACGTACACAAGCGGGAAAAGATTGCCCTAGGGGTTCTGACCCAAGAACTCGGACCCTGGCAGCGGCTTGTGGCCTACCTGTCCAAGCAACTAGACAGTGTGGTGGCCGGTTGGCCACCCTGCCTGCAAGCAGTAGTGGCAGCAGTCGTCCTGCTGAAAGAAGCAGACAAACTGACCTTGGGACAGGAGACCAACCTATACCTGCCTCACGCTGTGCACAGCCTTCTAGAAGGACCCGAACATCGGTGGCTCTTGAATCCACGCCTAACTTACTACCAAGGGCTGTAGCAAGAGAACCCCAGGGTACGCGTCTGGACAGTAAGAGTCATCAACCCTGCCACTTTCCTGCCAGCTGAGTCCGGGGAACCGGACCGTGACTGCGGGGAGGTAGTTGACCAGGTTTTTGCCAGCCGACCTGACCTGAAAAACCAGCCCTTAGCTCAGCGGGACCTATAGCTCTTTACTGACGGAAGCAGCTATATCACTGGATCAGGAGAGAGAAAGGCTGGATACGCCGTAGTTACCAAAGACCAGGTAATTGAGGCCGGGGCTCTGCCCATTGGATGGTCGGCCCAACGAGCAGAACTGTTTTCTCTCATAAGGGCCCTTGAACTCAGCAAAGGGAAAAAGGCGAACATTTATACTGACTCCAAGTATGCCTTTGCAACCCTACACATCCACGGGGCCATTTACAAAGAACAGGGCTACTAACCGCCGAAGGAAAAGAAATAAAAAACAAGACCAAGATCCTCCGCCTATTAGGCGCAGTCTGGGACTGCAGCAGGTGGCCGTTGTACACTGCAAAGGACACCAAAAGGGCCACTCTGAGGAAGCCAAGGGCAACCGGCTGGCAGACCAAACTGCCAAAGAAGCCGTTCTAGGGCTGGCACCAGAGCCTGCCATCATAGGCCCCCTCATCTGCTCTCCAGTCCAGGCTCAGGATTATCATGAGGCAGAAAACCATTGGGCAGAGGAGGCCTGAGCCATTAAGACCCCAGAGGTGCGGTGGAAATTGCCTGACGGATGGATGTTTGTCCCGAAGAGCCAGGCCGGAGTCATAATCCAGAACTGTCATAGCCTCACCCACCTGGGGAAAACTAGTCTATAACGCCTGCTTGAAAGGTACATATATGTTCCCAACCTGAGTACGCTATGTGCCAACGTAGTGGCCAAATGTGTCACGTGCGCACAGAACAACGCCTCAGCGCACCTACAAGCCCCACCAGGGGTCCAATATACTGGAGGGCAACCCTTTGAGGACCTACAGATAGACTTTACTGAGCTAAAGCCCAGCCGGAGTTACAAGTACCTACTAGTCTTAGTGTGCACATTCTCCGGATGGGTAGAGGCCTTCCCGACTCGGACTGAGAGAGCCTGAGAAGTAGCCAAGGCTCTGTTAAGAGAAATAATCCCCAGGCACGAACTCCCCTTAAGTCTCAACAGTGACAACGGGCCAGCGTTTATCTCAAAAATAATTCAAGAACTCACCAATGCCCTGAACATAAAATGGAAGTCACACGCTGCCTACCGACCCCAGAGCTCTGGAAAAGTAGAGAGAATGAACCGGACTCTTAAAGAGACTCTAGCCAAGTTATGTCAAGAAACTGGGTTGCCCTGAACTGACCTCCTACCGCTCACTCTCCTCCGGGCGAAGAGTACCCCGAATGCTAAGGGATACACCCCGTACAAGTTAGTCTACGGAAGACCGACCCCCATAGCCAGGGTAGCCGGGCCCACCAACCTAACCTTAGCAGGGGAATTAGGGCAGACAAAGTACCTCTCTATGTTAGGGAAAGAATTAGATCAGATCAGGAAAGCCCAAGTTGGGCTAGACCCAGTACCAAAAGGGGGGCCAGCCCATCCCTTCAAGCCGGGTCAGTACGTATGGGTAAAAGATTGGAAAAAGGAGCCCCTCCAACCAAAGTGGATAGGGCCCTACCTAGTACTATTAACCACCCCGACCACATTAAAAGTTGCAGGGCTCACCCGTGGATCCACCATACGAGAGCCAAGGCGGTGACAGACCTGGACCAGACAAGGCACCTCCCCTGAAGCTGCCCATCCTGAGACTACGAAGAGACCCAGACAAGCGATGTAAGGAATGGATGATTGTTCCTGGGGACCCCTCCTTGGCCTCGGGACCGTCATCATCCTTGAAGGACTTGGGCTGTGGTACTCAAACCCAACGGGGTGGACAATAGGGGAGTAGATAGGACTACAGCTGTGTTATCTAACAATAGTCTTCCCCCTATTAAGCCTACTGTGTATATAAGAGATGGCCCCTCTTGTTATCATCATAGGGATCCTGGGCCTACTCCCAGTGTCAATTCCAGCCTTGCAGGTACAGATAAATGAGACTTTCATAGTCCAAGAGATTTACACCCAGGACACTTGGACAAAAGTTCAGGAGGTATCCAGGACCCCATGCACCGGTGGGGTATGCAAAGGGAAAATACAGTTAATAATCCCCAATGTACTACTAAAAGCTTTAAATGGTTG
The DNA here is from genome assembly GCA_039655065.1 of Glossophaga mutica. Lineage (NCBI taxonomy): Eukaryota > Metazoa > Chordata > Mammalia > Chiroptera > Phyllostomidae > Glossophaga > Glossophaga mutica. The sequence goes on from CM077304.1 coordinate 87,595,100, forward strand.
GTGGTTCAGACAGTCTCCGGCAGCTTGCCTCCTAATAGATCAGAATAAAGAATATTGCCGAAAATGGCTGGAAAAATATGGGGGTTTCCCTTATATAGGCTGCAGAACCCACTCCACCAGACTCACCAGCAGAGGAGAGGGAATAGTTATTAATGTAAATAAAGCAGAAAGCCATGAGTGGGCTCAAGGAGTTAAAGGGAAAGTATATGTAAACATGTATCACGCAGGTCCGGTAGGAGATATTATCATCTATAGAAAGCAAGAGATAACGAGACTAGGGCTCACCGCAGTTAAGCGGGTTCAGGAATACATAGAAAAAAAAAGAGGAGGCCACCCAGACCAGTTCAGGACACAGGCAGCCATTTTCTTGGATATCCCTCATCAGACAGGGGGCAGCCCTCCTAAACCTGACTGACCCTGGGAACTTCTTTGATTGTTTCCTATGCTCCTCTTTAGGCCTTCCACCCTTAGTAGCTGTCCCCGTGAATGCCAGCCCGCACCTATCGAACCCAAGCTCGTCACCCAACAGGGTCAGCCTCACTAGGGTTCCCCTATACCAAGTAGACCAGGCCATAAACGGCTCCACCTGGAACAGCTCCGCCTGGTGTAGAAAAACAGGAGGATATCTCAAGAGCCCGGCAGGGCTGTTCTTTTGGTGCAACGGAACCCTAAAGAAAGATTATGACTGTTCCAAACCAGAGGACTGTACCCTAGTAGCCTTAGCACCCCAGTTGCGACTCTACCAGCCGGGAGAGCTCGAGACTCAGTACCTAATCGGCACTAGCAGCCGGGAAAAGTGAGCCATGTTCCTTCCCATCCTAGTAGGATTGACGTTCGCCACTTCCCTGGCTAGCGTGAGTGTCGGGGGAACCAGGTTGGCAGTGATATTCCAGTCTCAAACTGAGTTAAAGCGAGAACTAGATGAAGCCTTAGAGACGGCCACCAACTCCATGGCATCCCTACAAAGGCAAATCACATCCCTAGCTAGAGTAGCTCAACAGAACAGGCGAGCACTCGATCTCCTGACTGCCGAGAAGGGAGGAACAGGCATGTTCCTCGGGGAAGAGTGTTGCTACTTTGTCAATGAAAGCGGCATAGAAGAGAACCTTAATCGGCTTAATGAGATCAGGGACCGGCTTAGCCCGACAACTTCGCCAGAGCCCTCCTCATGGTGGCAGAGCACCCTGTTCTCCCTCCTAGCGCCAATCCTAGGCCCCTTACTAGCCCTCCTCTTAATAGTAACTTGCAGGCCCTGGCTACTGCGGACCTTCCTGGCCCAGACAGAAGGAATCCTGGTCCGGAAGACAACTGCACGAATATTGATGCTCCAACAGCGCCAGTACCAGAGACTCCCAGTAGTAGATGCTGAGACAGAAGATTCTGTCTAGCATCTAAAGGGGGGAATGTGACAGCAGCAGCAGCCCCGAGATGGCAGAGGCATCTGCCCCTTCCCCCTATCGATTCCAGCTTCCGCATACCTGCCGAGAACCGTGCTGCCCATCCTGTAGACTGATTCCTGCCCTGGACCTATGTAAACCCTATCCCAACCCCCGCTCGGGGCCCAGAATTTGGAGACTGCCTCCTCTGGGACCATGCATGTAATAAAGGGTCGTGCTTCGCCATCTTCCTGCGTCTTGGTCGTTTCATTCTCTGTAACAGTGGGAGTGATGGTTAGTGGACCTCGGTTTTCATCTCATAGCAGAGCTGATAGGGGACTCAAGACTTGAAAAATTTTAGCTTAAGGTGAAAAGTTATAAGTCTAGCAAATAATGTGTATGTTAAAACTTTTGTTTCAGAAACTACAGATAAGGCCCATCCTGGCTCCCCGGAAAAACAGCCAACCTTCTGGGGCACTGACTAGAGATTACCACCTGGGGATGAATTGGAGACATCTGGGCCTTTTGTATTCCAGGGGAGCAGATGACCACCGCCCCCACCACCACCTCGGGAACAGCTAACTGCCAAGGACAGGAATGTCACAGCTTCTGCATCTCCAATCCCTCACCACACCTTGTTTGTCCTCCCCCACCTCCCTTATAAAAGATCTGACCAAGAAAGAGAAGAGAAGATGGTCTGTTAGGGTATGAACCCACCATCTTCTCGCATAGCCAGCCATCTGAATAAAGCGCCCATAAAAGATTCAATTGCTGTCATTGCTTATTGGATTTGGTAGTGACAGGCAGCACGAACGCCGGTGTCTTTTCCGGTTACAGAGCCTGTGCACATGTGTTGAGGACCCTTCTTTAAAACCTGGGGCTGCTTCTCACCTCTTGTCTACACCTCTGAGGATGTATCTTAAATTCTTAGCAAATCGACCTCCATACAAGTCTCTTAGATTTACTCTTGACTTCACTTAATAAAGCATTTCTGTTAAACATACAGAATTTCCTAGTTTACTTAAAATTAAATAAGTTAAAGAAAATTAAATCTGAACAGTACTCTCCAGAACAACTTTTCATGTGTCAGTGGGACATTGCTGAATGTCATTCATGCGCAATGCTACCAAATTCTCTTTCTTTCTTCCTTCCTTTCTTTTTATTTATTTATGTGTTTGTTTTTAGAGAGAGGGGAGGGAGGGAGAAAGACAGGGAGAGAAACATCAGCGTGTGAGAGAAACATCAATCAGTTGCCTCTTGTAGGCCCACCGACCAGGGATCAAATCTGAAATCCAGGCTTGTGCCCTGCCTTGAAATTACACCTTTCACTTTGTGGAATGATGCCCAACCAACGGAGCCACACTGGACAGGGCACTAACAAATTCTTGCCCTCTATTCCTACTCAAGAAGACCTGGGAAGTCTACTAAATAACAACAACAAAGTGAGAACAGGAAAACATTTCTAAAAAATTACAGAAGACAAGGAAGCAGGTCCACAGTGATATATCGGGTAAATTAAACGCACTCAGTTTCGTTTAATGTGTCATACATAGAACTGTGTACTTGTTTGATCCTCGTGTTATATTAGGTACAACCTGTAACTATTTTAATTGATGTGCTATGGTCCATGCCTATTTTTTAAATTAATGGATTTAATTACAATTTCAGGCTGGAGAACTGCTTATTCCAGCCTTAACTAGAACTATAATTAGGAAATGAAAAGAAGGCTTACTGACTCACTAAAGACTCAGCTGAGTACATTTTTCATTTTGCTCTCACAGTAGGCACTAATGATAAACTAACCAAGAGCTACATGTGTGAATCAGTATCTACAGATGAATGTGAAGGCAGGGGAAAGGCCACTTTGTTATATTATATTGGGCTGAAATAAGGAGTTTAAATATGCATGAGATGTTTCTGGATGTGTACTGTCATTGGGCCAATTGAGTCATGTTAACTTACTCTGGACATAGTTAATTAAAAACTGGATCCAAGTACTTCATATATCCAAAATCTATGCACCTAGCAGAGCTCTAGTTTAGCTCTAGAATCTTAATAAATGTTTGTGGAAAGAGGAAGGAAGAAAGAAGGGAGAGTGGAAGGGAAAGAGAGAGGCAGGGAGGAGGGAAGAAAAGGAAATTGGTTTTTGTTAGCTCATTTTAACGACCAAGTAAGCATAAACTGGCTAATGGTCCTTTCACGGTGTTGTAAAACATTGAATTTAAGCCTAATTGTACAAATGAAAGAAAAGTAAAAGTTTAATAAAAATCATGTTATGGTGATAATTGAAAGGCTGAAAACACATGAGTTTGAAAAAGGAATGTTAATGTTTGGTTTTGATGGTTTTGTTTTTAACTCTCACATTGTGAATTAATTTGTAACATATTTAACATTTTAATAGAATATCAAGTCATTGAATTGTTCTCTTAAAAAACTCATTTTCCAAGTCATTCAAATTAAATTACAAATACATTTAAACATGAAGACACTACTAATTAATAGAAAAATAAATGTTCCATTAAGGAATGCAATGTAGTATGCATGTCTAACGCAAACCTAATGGAACAGAATTTTAGAGAAGCCAGTACATTAGTCATTCTTTCCAGTTCTGTGTCACGTGCCAATTTCATAATTCTGTCTTCATCCAGGCCTTGGATACAAATACCACAGAAGGGGTCACAGCCCCCAATCCTTTGGCACTCACCTGAAGATGCATGCCTCACACTTCCCTCTCCTTTCTCCCTCTCTCTGTGCATTTGCTACCAGGTGCTGTCATCCACCCCTCATTGCACCTCTTGGAGAAATCCATAAGGACACGAAGAGAAACCTTGTGGAATTGCCCTTCCCTTCAGGGTGTTGTTTTGGGGTTATTGTTTGTTTTTTTTTTTTTTTTTCGGTACCTTCCACCACCCTCTCGTGCTGCACTTACCACAGTGACTGTCATAATTTGTCCCGAGAAGACAGACTCCATGTAAGTAGAGTGCATATTCATTTCTGAATCCTCCTTGAACAGGATTTCTTGAGTGCCAACACTGGTCAAGGCATCACATTTAGAAATGAACGAGCTAGATGTGGGCCTTGGATTTTAGAGTGTGCCATCTTCTGAGGAAGAGAGTCATTACATAAATCAAAAGGAAAAACAGAAGGTGGCAAATTGTTTTACGAAGGAAAAACCAGTGTTCCAGGGGCCAGAACAGCAGGAGAGAAATCATCAGACTGAGGGTTTAGCAAAAGTTCTCTGAGGAACCAGCATTTAATCTGACACCTGAGATGACTAGAAGTTAGAAATTACATGTGTTTTTCAGGTTTGAGTGAGAAGAGTGCCATCAGAGGCACAGTGGGTGGGAAGCCTGGGGCCACCAGGCTGGAGTGGGTGGGGCAAGGGGAGAGGGAAGGACAGGTCTACACTGTGGGGCCTTAGAGGCCACATTAGGGATTTTGTATTTTAACCCAACTGTAAACCTCTAAAGGCTTTAAGCAAGAAACTAATGTGATTTGTATACAATGGTATCCTGTGTTTATTTGCTGCCTATTGAAGATTTACAAATAAATGGATGAATTAAACATAAACAATGAATCAATGATGCAGTTTTTCTATGCTATTTCAGGGTTTTACCAGTCTCACACAATTAGATTAATTTGATATAGCTTGTTCTTAGGAAACACATAGTGGGAATTTGTTGATATTCAGGTACTCTCCATTCTTTTTCCTTTTCTACCAACCACCCCCCCCCCATTTTTTTTTTAGGTAATACATTTCCCCATTGTGAGCATTCTTTGGTACACAGCTCTCCCTTCACCAAGAAGCAGGAGTGAGAACCAAGCTGTTCCAACTGGACTTTCTCTCCAGGGACTTAGAGTCCCAGTGGAGTACTTGATAGAGGAGAAAAGTGTTTGAAGCATTTCCCTTCAACCAAGGCAGTTGAGAAAGATAAGCATGTACTTCAGGCTGTAGTGCCTATAGCTTTCCTGGTTAGTGCCCTGGTTTCAAGCCTGAGTCTCTAGTCCCTCATTTTCTTCCAGTAAAAGTCCCAACGTGTATTCATTTTTTCCTTAAAATTGTCAGTGTTGGTTCCTGTCCCTTGCAATAGAAGAATCATAATAGAATGAAAATCTACTGTAGCCCTTAATGGTTATTACATTTTGGTCTCAAGTTTTTAAAACCTTTCTTTGGATATGTTACTTGCTTATTTCCAATTGGATGGAATTTCTGGGCTAAAATATTCGAGATACTTGAAAATAGTTTGTTTCTCTCTCTCTCTGTGTGTGTGTGTGTGTGTGTGTGTCCCTCTCTCCCTTCAAAGACAAAACTGTCGTTTCCTAATGAAATTTGATCTTTACACTATTTATCTATATTTTTAAAAGACACATTCTCCTTGCTTTTAAAGAATGTTCTCCAAAATGTGTTTCACAGAACACTAGTCCCATGAGATACTTCCAGAGAAAAAGTGTCAATTCGAACATAAGTCTGAATGGGTTTCAAAGAGCATCGTAGCATCTTAAAGCAAAGGAAAAATCCTGCAGTAAAAACTCTGTGTATTTTCCCAATGTTTCCCAACAGCGTCTGGCCATGCAACTCTGCTTGTAAAACCTATTCAAGAACTCACATCTTGTGGAACCCACTTTGAGAAATGCTGTTTTTGCAAATCAAAGCAAATCGATAGTGACATTTTTCCATTTTCTCTGTGCCATCTGTTAACATTGCATCATTGTTCCCTTTGCAATGAGATTATCTTTTTTCTTGTTTCTCCTACTTAAAATACACCTGAACATTATTTTATTTATTTCCTATTTTAGACTTTTTAAAGGCCTCAGTCCCTCCTGGCACATACTAGTCTTTGAATTTCTTCTAGGTATATCTGTGAAACACCTGTCAAAGTGCTCTGAGAGCAACCAGAGTGTTTCTGTTTCATTTGTTTTACTTACTTTTCTGGGTGTGAGTCTTTGGAGAAACCCTAAAATTAGGGGTGACATGGTAGAGGGAAAGCTCAACAGCCAGCCCATGTGAGCACTTTATGCCCGCGCACATGGGAACACTTGCACACACATGAGTACATACCATGGGAAAACACCATGTACTCTCAGGGTCAGCTCAAAGGCATCGGATTGCTCTTGGGGGTAGCCTCAAACCATCCAAGCTGAGATGAAAAGTGTGGGTAGGTACAGATCATCTCCTCCCAAATTGCCCTGACTGGTCCAACAAATCTGTAAGGAGGGAAGTAAGGAGTTCTGGAAAAAAGCCAGGATGGACAGGAGGAAAAGCAGAAGCTGAGATTAACAATGATGGCTTTGGTCTTGGTCCAATGGTAATAGTTGAGTAAGTGACACAATTGTGTCTTGAATTCTTCATTCACTTGCTATTTTATTTACCTTTTACTACTGAGCACCTACTCTGTTAAGGTATTCTGCTTGGTTTCTGCTTTCAAAGAACTTACTGTTATATCAGGTTACTGAGCACCTAAATAAAAATGTGTGAAATAAGCTGGAGAGTGTTATGTGAGAACTAGGAACAAAATGCTTTTCTGCGTTAACTTAGCTATCCAGATATACTCTATAACTTAAGCTTGCGTTGTCTAGAAATACATTATTTAAGAATTTCATGAATGTGCCTTCAATTTTCCCTACTAGTTCATGTTCATTAGAGCATCCTATTGTAAAATATAATACAAAACTTAAATCACCATAAATATTTGTTACTAAATAAAATATCCATACTACTTATTAATACTTAGGTAATTTTAACTTTTTTTTTTTTTTTACTATGCTGCAGTAACATTCTTCTTTACACCTAATGGTTATGAAATGGTACTGGTTGTGATTTTAACTTGCATTTCCCTGATTGCCATGAGGTTAGACATCTTTCATCTTTTGGCCATTTGGGGTTCTGTAAATTCTGTTACACATCCTTTTCATACAAAGTAATCCAGGCTATCACCACAGCGTACCCTCCGTGAGTACTGCTGATCCTACTTGCCATAGCAAAGTTGCTTGGTTTTCTAACACTAATGTCAGTTCCTACCTTCTAATTAGGCATCACTGAGGTGCACTTTGTGCAAGTGAGCAGGTTCTGGAAATAGTTGTTTTTCTGTAGACCAGTGTCTACAAGGCCTGCGGTGGGTTCTCTGGGTTGCAATACCTCCTGAATTCTCACCATGGGGACTAGTTTATATGATTGAATTTCTGCCTCAATTCCTCTGAGAAACAGAGCTCAGCTCTGCTCTGCTGGAACATTGGCAAGCTTCACCATTTCTCTTCCTGGGTGACTAATGACTCTCCACTGACCTTCTAGTTGCTGGCTAGGGTTATACGATAAAAAGTTGAACCATTTGTAAGTGTGATATTAGTTTTCTGCTAAATCGAAGCATTGCCTGTCTGTGGAGACTTTTGTTGACCTGCACCACATCCCCTTAGATATTAACATTGCATGCAATTGCATCGTTTATCCAACATCAGCTTGGACCATCACCCAGGGTTTTGTGGGATCAGAGCCACAGCCATATCATGTTCCTGAGCCTGAAACCAGCCTCTATCTCCTCCCAGACAGCCAGTCACTGAGGTCCTGCATGCCCTGAGGCTGACCTTCTAGAGTATGACAATCTGTCCTTTTCCTTTAATTTTTAATGTTTCAATGAAATATAATTGCTATTGATTTGAACTTTTAAGCAAATAAAACATTATATTTCTGTCAAAACTCCTCATTAGAAACAAGAAAATAGTGATGGGTGAGTCACAAATCTTTCTTAAGAGAGGAAGTAGAACTTGGTTCCTGCCTATTCATTCTCTTCTCATGATTTATTTTTATTTTTTTGCTGTCTGGGACTCAAACATTTTAATCCAACTTAAATACTTATTTAAAACCATTTTGGGGATGGTAGGCAAGTATCTCTTTTAAAATTTAAACAAGAAAAGAATCAAGTTCGACCTCTCAGTGGATTTTCATATTTTAGATCAGCAGATTTCTTCTGATTTGTATATGGGAACTACTGTAGCATTTAGTTTACAAAATAGGCTATTTACTAAGACAGTAATGTGGACAAAAAGTCCTGTGGAACATAACAGCATGAGAAAGCAAGTGATTTTCTGCCAAGCTCACTCCAGGCACCCAAACATGGCCCAGTTCTGCACTGGAGGAGAAATAATAACAGTCCTCTCACCCTGCACCTTCTCTTTCTGCTTTTATGCATGAAACTATACCCCCAGCTGCTGCCATGCACTCCTCTTCCTCTACCTTTGCATTTCTATGGCTTCACTATGCTGTTTGATCCCATCTGTCTAGAAATGTATCAGGCAGATCCCAAAACTCTGAGAAAGGGAACCACTGTTCCTTTAGGAAATGTTATTCTTTGTTGTCACTTGGAAAAAATCTTTTACAAGCTTAAAATGTTTACCTAATATATCTTAGAGAGAAAAAAAGAGATCATTGCATGATAGGAAGCATTTCAGAGAGAACTTTATCTCTGCAAATCACTAGTCATACTCTATTGCTTTGAGAGAGGAAATGAATAAGAAGTATTTGTTCCTGTAAAAGTAAACCCTTATTGCAAGAATTCTGAAATCCGACTTGCTTGCTAGTGGAAGAGTCTGCCTCCAACCTATAAACTATGACATTTTTCCCACTTTAGGGTTGATGGTCTTAACCCAGAAGTGGGAAGATTAGGTATATTTTTGAATTCTAGGAGTTTGGACAATATTCTCAAAAGCTTTATTAAAAGGTGAATGATGGTCTTTAAAAAGCAAGTTTTGGAAAATTGAAAGTGTTTCTAGAGTTATTTTACTATTTGCTGAGTCACTCTTTATTCCTATGTTGCCTTTGAGTGGTTATAGCCCTGACAAGCATTCCAGTTCACTGTTCCCAGAGAGAGGTGATGTTTCTTAGGTATGGGGACTGGGAGACACATTGCTAACTCCCTCTGCAGAGCCCTCTGTCACACACACAGAAATGTGTGTCCTCCGCTGAAGAGGAAGTGATTTTATATATTGATCAAAATCTGGTAACACACCATGAAAGTTCATGAAACACCACCATGCCACATATCCAGGTACAGAACTACTGCTTTGGATCTGCCTTGAAAAAAAAAATAGCTTTCCCTGGCTAAGGAGTGTTAACCTACACTTGTGGCCAAGCGTCTTGGGTTATTAATGTAGAGAAATGTTTTCAAAGTGCTTCATGAATAAGAGATGAACAACAGCAGTAACTAAAATAGAACTGTAACATTCCCTTTTAAATTCCCTTTAATCCTTCTGATCACAACACAGAAAATTTCAGTCTGATAGTAAGTTTTTATCTTAAGTTCTCTTCTTAAGAGTGACACAGGGAGAGGAAACAAGGAGATCTTAGATTCAGAGTTTTCAGTGGACAATCTTGTTTTATTAGGATCTAATAGCTCTGTTTTGCTTTCCTTGTGATTATTTTTAAAATTGCCTTCTATTTCTGAAATATGACACTGATTGTGCAGCATCCTGGTAAAGCACATGGCAGCTTGCTTCCCCCAGAGCAAGAGGGAGAAGGAGAAGGAAGTGGTGGTGGAGACCAATGACAGAAGCCAGAACCTTTTTATTACCTATGCTTGGAAGGGATATCCCATTGCTCTGCCATATTCTTTAAAAAACGTAAAACAAAATTCACATTTTATTTATGTTGAAATAAACTATACAAAATTGACTTTCTTTACCAAAAATAACAGCAATATTTTCTCTATTATTACTAGATAACCACAAAATACATATTCGTAGGTTTTCCGGGTTTTGCATATAAATCAAGACAAGATAATAGATATAGTCATGGAAACAGAATGAAACAGACAAATCAGTTGTCAGTCTCCAGGGCCTCTGATCCTGTCTTGACCATAAAACAGATGTGTTTGACATGTACCTGCTGAAAAGTTATGAAGATACTGGCTCAACAAAGGAATATAAACAGCAGCAACCAGATGGGGAACAACAATGGCAGGCCCTTCCATTCAATCTTCAACTGTAACATGTTCCTTTCAAGATCGCCAAATAAAGACAAACTCTACACTGAAATCCTTGTTTGGCAAGCTCATGTTTCTTTGACTGTCTGGTAATCCCTTAAGTCCATTACAGATTTTTAATAGCATACTCAAAACTCTTGCTCTTCAAAGGTTATTTCATGAGCTTCACTGTATGGTTTTATAAAATGTACTCCTTCCTCTCATACCTCCTCAAAATTTATTTCTTCAAGAAATGGATAACTCAATACCTGACAACTGGGTTCACAGTAATGATAAATGTTATGTCTAAATGACGTAACAAAAACAATTCCAAAGTGCCATTAGCAGATATCACACAGGTTCTGTCATATTCAATTTATTAGAAACAAGTCACTAAGTCTAGCCAATGCTCAGGATAGGGAGTAACACAAGGGCATGAATATCAGGAGTTAGGCGCCCTTGGGGGCATCTTAAAGGTACCTACCACAGAGATATATTGCAATTGCCTCTCTTTCCCAATGATAGATAGAATGGGGCAGACAGAGTTTCCTGTTCATTGTGGTGTTCCCAGTAATGGGCACAGAGCCTGAACCTTAAAACTGCTCAATAAATGTTTCTTTCCAGAAAACATGAAAAGGTGGAAGGAGGGAGGGAAGGAAGGAAGGAAGGAAGGAAGGAAGGAAGGAAGGAAGGAAGGAAGGACCTTCTTCCTTGGATCTTCTTCCAAGTGAGAAGATCAGGGTGCTCTGCTAATGCCTGTAGAGCAGAGCCCATGACAAGGACTCTGGGAGTGGTGTCAGTACTTCCATCTCTTCCATCTCTTGCTCAGTCCTGAGTATAAGTAAACCTTCAGGGAAATGGAAGTCACTCTGACAACACCCACCATAGTGCTTCCAGCATAGCTTCTGTAGATGTTACACAATTAAGCTATAAAGCAGCATAGGACTCACCGAAGGAAGGACAACCCTCATTGAGGTCCCTAGTAGTAGATATTCAGGCTCTGTTGAAGGAGCAGTGATCCTAGAAGGGGAGATGAGGGAGAATTTACAGAATGCAGCAAGAAGTTATACTGGATGTGTAGTCTGCTTTGTTGCTTACCATTATAAAATAAAGATATTACTTAGTTATGAATTCTTTAAGAGCATAATTTTAATGGATCCATAATATTTCATCAAACAGCTCTAACATAAAAACTGTTCAGCCATTACCCTGCTGTTGTATTTATGGGTCGTTCCCATTTTCTACTGTTATACACAATGCTATAATGAATGTTTTTGTAATCCTATCTTTTCACAAGTGTGAATATCTGTCTCTTCAGGTTAAATTCCTAGAGGTGAAATTATCTGGCAAAGTATATGCACAGTGAGTATATGTGTGTATGTGTGTTGTGTATATTGTCAAACTCCCCCAAGAAATGATGTACAAAATTTCACCCCTGATGTATAAGAACACCTGTTTCCACATACTTGCTGAGCCAGGTTTAATTTCTCTTTATAAAGTTGCCAGTCTAACAGTTGAAAAAATAACAGCTTACTGTTATTTTGATTACATGTTCTAGTCTTTAATGCTGCCCACCAAATATTTTTGATTTTCTACCTTCCAAGAATATAGTAAGATTAAATTTCATGGATTTTGAAGTTAGATGGGGACATATGACCTTCTCTGGTCACTGAGTTGTGACTAAAAATGATAGGTATCACTCTAGGCCATGTGTTTCATTTCCAATATATGACCCATACAGAGCTCTCTATCACTTTGGCTATTGGTTACCAGCAATATTCCAGAAAGTGGCCTGTTATAGGGAACTGTTCCATGTGGCATGGCGAATGTAGCCCAGCCTCTGACTCGGAAAACCAGTGAGGAGCAAGTCAGCACATAGGATCCAAGCCCACAGATAGGTTCTCCCATGGGGAATCGGGCCTCCCATTATACCTAGGCTGCTATGAAGCTTGCTTTTGCTAAAACTCCCTCACTCTGAGTTGAGGCAGCAAATGTTTACTGCATATCTTTAAAGTAACTTCCTAAAATCCATGCTAAACCTCCCAAGGATGGAGCGTAACCAGTTCAACCACTTTTTCCTTTGCATTTGTGAATATCCTTTTTCTTTGTAGTAATTAGCAATTTCCTCTCCTTAGTTATCTGTAAAAGGTAACCACCTAAAGCGAACCTGTGCATAGTAAATGAGGACCATCCTTGATGTAATGTGCCCAGAAAAGCAATAAAAGCCTGTCCAGCCAGGGGTCAGGGCCCTCTCTCTCACTCAGAGAGTGGCCATGCCATCCCTTTTCTCCACGGGACTTTCATAGTCCATGTGAATTTGTTCATTACAGCCACAGCACACGGACCCCACAGGCCAGGGTCCACATCAGCCTGGGACTCATAATTAATTAACATGAACATGTCATGTTAATCATTTCTATGAAACAAAGCCTTCAGCTAAGTCATGACAGAGATGAGCAAGAAATCACCCTTTGTTGTTTTAAGCCACTGAGATTTGGTGTTGAGTGTTACTGTGGCATTACCCAGACCATCATGACTGGTCCATTAAACATCTTTGTTCTTACTGACAATGAACACGTTTTCATATGCTTATTGACTATGTGTGCTTCCTTTTTTGTGAGTTTTCTGTTCATTTCCTTGCATATTAGCTTTTTAAGCTCATGGCACTCAGCTACACATTTGTCAAGGCTGAATTGGATCTGTGTTGTGGTATCAGGAAGAATAATGAAGTCTGTGTAATACAACAAAAAGTCAGGTCTACCACAACAGACTTTCTAAAGTTTTTTAAGTGATGTGCTCTCCTTTCAAGGATAATGTCAAAAAAATAATATGCATACATTCTGGATCATTTAAGTGGTCACTTTATAACTGACGCATGATATTTACTTTTATGGTCCAAATGGTTTCTTATGGTGTCAAATATTCTATTGCTAATTGGCACATGGACTAACAGGAACAAATGTAGACTTAAAACATAATGTTTTTGGAGGGACAAATGATGTCTCGGCATATTGTCCACTGTAAGATGAGCGGTTTCAGGGCAGAATAAGTAGAAAAAGATGTGGGAGCACTGAGTCATCACACAGCCTACATCAGCACAAGCAGGCCCAGCTCAAAAGAATCTGGCACAGCACTCAGTACCATTTTTATGTTGTCACTTGTCTCAGTTATAGTCCTTTGCTTGCAAACAACAGAAACAGATTCTGGTTAACTCAAGCAATAAAGAACTGATGGAAGTAATACAAGAAAATGCAGAATTGAAGGGGGGAAATATCTCAGAAAGAACCAGACTAGAGCAGCTCCAGGAACCTCAGTACCAGGAATTCCTGGAATAGCACATTTTGGAGCCTGCCAGCACAATGACTCAGCTTCAGTCACCTTTCCACTGTGTGTCTGTATGTTCTGAATTCAAATTCCTGGCATAATTTGGATCATGTGCTCACCATTTGTGGTGGTAGAGGGAGGATGTATGGGACTTCAAATCGCCAGAGTAATCCAGATGACTAATGCAAATGAAAGGTTCTATATTCTCAGAGCACAAGGGAGAGATCAAGGGTCATTCCTAGGGGGTTTAACCCTTCCTGGGCAGGTGAGTATAGGGGGCCCGTTCCTCACAAAGTCTTCTCCTTGTGAATTAAAGCAACTAAAATGAATATCCAGAGAGGCATTCAGTAAGAACCTAAATTAGAAAGAAAACTGTGGCCCAAGGAAATGATGAAAGAAGGAAGTACTTTTTCATGAAATGGAGGAAGGAGAGAATGAAGAGGGCTGTTTCTGGCTGTACGAGCTCTGTCTTTAAGTCACATTCAAAGAAACAGCCACTTTCAGAAAAAAGAAATCAAAAGATATGTAAATCTTTGCTTAGTATTTTGACAAAATATTAAAGTTGGGGTATATTTTTAGTATAAAATATATAACAGCAAAACTCCTTGAAATACACTTTAGAGTTTAGATACTTTTGTCATCATCAAGATCTCCTTTGTGCTTTTCAGTGCTTTGCCCCCAAAACATGTTCTCCACTGTCTCCCTCCATTTCAGAAAAATCTGCTTGACGCCTTCCTTCATTTGTGCCTTAGTTCACTTTTATGGATGTTAACTGAGACTCGGGGTTTTTTAGTTTTCTTTGTATGTTACCTTATCACCTGGATTCTACATAACAAAGAAGCATCTAGGAAATGACCCAGAATCCAACAGAGGGGTGTAGATAATGGGTGGGATAATAATTTATTATTTCTCTATAACACTGATTGTATGTCATCAATATTTTTCATTTTATGTAATTCAAAATATTTCTAATTTCCCTCATAACTTTTTTTGTTGGTTCATGGGTTATTTAGAAGTGTGTTGTTTAATTTCCAAATATTTAAGGATTTCTCAAGTATCTTCCTGTTATTAATGTCTAGTTTATTTCTGCTATGGCTCAAAAGCATATTTTACTGTTGTCTTTTGGGGTGGAGTGTTCTACATATATCAGTTAAGTCAAGTTGATTGCTCTTGAATTAATAAGTATAGTTTCCCTTCAAATAACATTATGTCCTACGACAGAATACTCACAATTCCTGCATCCTGTCTTTTGTGCCACTGCTGTGCCACATTTTATCTTACATGTTCTGTTTGCACATACTACGGTGATTCTTTTTTTTGCTTTAGTAAATTGTCTAGCTTTTTAGAGAAAATAGAATTTTAAAAAAGAATTTTATATTTACTTTTATTTATGTCATTTTCTGTGCAGATCCAAGTTCCTGTCTAATATAATATTGCTTCTGCCTGAAGGAATTTTTCTATTTCTAGGAGTGCAGGACTGCTTGTAATTCATTTTCTCAGTTTTTGTTTGTTGGGAAAGGTATTTATTTTGGAAAGATAATTTTGGTAGTTTGGTTTTTACAGTACATGAAAGATGTCACTCTGTTCTGATTTGCATAGGTTCTGACAAGAATACTGCTGTAATTCCCACCTGTGCTCGAATGGAATATGTGGTTTTCCTCTGGCTGCCTTAGAGATTTTTCTTTATCCTTGGTTTTCAGTAGTTTGACTATAGTGTGTGTAGGTGCTGGTTTTGTTTGTGGAACGGCTATGTCTTTTCAAACGTTAATATGCATATGAATCTCTCTGTTAAAATACAGATTTGCTTCAATAGGTCTGTGGTTCAGTTGAGTTTCTGCATTTCTAACAAGCTACCAGGTGAAGGCAGTGTAGGCAAGGTGTTAGAGCACTGCCAGGGGTGGGAGAACCAGAGCCCAGAGATTTACCTAGCAGCAGTTTCCATAGTTTTGTCTGTCATGCTCAAGTTCAACCCTTGGGGTGTTACTACTCTCCCACATTTCTGAATATCACTGCCCCTTCAGGGAGCCTCACCTATCTGGACTTGGGTGTGAAAAATGCCTCCTAGCTGTGGAGGCAACAGAGCCTTGGAGGCGGAAGCAACCAGGAGAAGGGTGGTGACAGCCATAGGAATGTAACATGTCAGAAGCAGGGTAGAGAGCAGGCCTAGAGGGGGAGAGTAAGTAAACCTTCATAGTTATATAAACTGAGTCCAGTCCCAAGGGAACATCCTTCACCCGGGGCTGGAAGGGGCATACAACACCTGCCCACATCCCGTTGACAAGAAGTTGGTCACAGGGCCAGTTAGCTGTCAGAGAGACTGGAAAGAGCTGACCCTAGCTGGGAAGCCATGTGCTCACCTACACCTTTTATTGATATGGAATTAGAGGAGAACAGATATTGGAGAGCCAGTTCAAAGTAACTGCCACCACACCACATGGAACTGTCTGCATGACCCAGATGCTTCTGCTTGATGATCAGATCTCAGAGGATATGAAACCATTCTTGCCAAGAGATCCAGCTCTCTCTTCCAGGTGTTGAAATTAGAGGATGTTTGAGAATTGTAAACTGAGTTGTCTTAAAGTAGTGTTGCCAGATTTGCAAATAACATACAGGATGCCCAGTTAAATTTAAGTTTGAGATAAGCAACAAAATAATGCTTACTATAAATGTTTCAAATACTGTATGACACATACTTATACCCCCCAAAAATATTTCTGTTGATTATTTGAAGTTAATATTTAACTCAGTGTCCTATATTTTATCTGAAAACTCCATGTTTAGGTGAATTTAAAAAAAGAAGACAGAAAGAAAGAAGAAGGAAGGAAGGAAGAAAGAAAGAAAGGCAGGAAGGCAGAAAGGCAGGCAGGAAGGAAACTGTAGAGGCATTCTCAGATGCCTTCTTAGGGATATTTTCTTCTCTCTTCTCTAAAAATCCTTTTTCTAGTTTATAAGAGACAATCAGTTGTAACTAATATAGGTTTATTTCTTTTATGGAAAGATATGTCAATTTCTCATGGTGACGGTACTATTCATATTTCTCATACATTCAGAAATTACATTTAAGATCATCTACTTATAAATACTAATCGAGGCTCTTAATATGTACAACCAGAATTTAAGTTCAGTTCAGTTTCAGGGGGAAAAAATACAAATATTGACCAAATATACTCATGAAAGCCTCCAGAAAACCAGACACTCAAATCAGGAAAACAAGTCACTCCTTAGTAAAGTCAAGGATTTGTGGATAGGGAGGTAGATATAAATACCGATACATAGATTAGGTAAATGCCATTCTAGGATATAAATTTTAAATTACTTAGTAGCAATCGATTACCAAATCGACTCATATAGAAGGTTGGGTAACTTGGAGTGTAGTTTTTATCAAGGAAGACAGAAGCTCAGGAGAGAATAATCTCTCCCACTATCTGTTTTCAAGTGTAGAAAAAACCCCTACAGACAGTGAAGGCCTTGGATAAGTTCTTTGGGTCTTACAAGCAGCTTTTTGCTTCCAGTCACACACAATTGCAGCACACTGCAGGCCTCCTTATGTGATCATTCAAAAAGCAATGTCAAAGTACCATTTAAAAATTGAGACCCATGGCATGGCATAATTTAGATACTGTTTCTAACCCCATTCACTTTATACATTCCTTCATTAACTACTGGTCACCTACCACGAGTCAAGTATTATGCTGTCATCATGCCTTTTCAGTGGCCATTTTGCTTCAGGGGTCAGTCAATTTGTCTATGACAACGATGGGCAACTCTGAACTAGAGGGTGAGCCCTTAAAGAGACAGATTTGCTCCATCAAAAGGTTTACTTCTCATTCCTCCCACCCTACCCTAAGCACCCCTGTGACTACCTTGTTCTCTCTGGCTTCTCTTTGAAACACTGCCCCAGGACACCGTCCCAGGACAGCACCGTCAGCAAGGAAGTTGGTTTGGAGAGGCGAAGAAGAGCGTGCCCTGCAGGGCCAGCGCCATTTGACCAGGTGTGTCAGGTTGCCCACAAAAGATCACTCAGTGCAGCAGTCGGTCAGGAGGAAAAAACATTTTCAATCTCTTGCCTAATTACTTAAACACAAGACATCCTTTTATTAGAAATCTGACCAGAATTTTTCTCCCTAGCTGCTCATTATCCCGCGTGTAAGTGCTAACGGGAAAAGAGAGACAGCATCAAATGTGTGCATAAAACAAAACCATTTCTTTGCTTAGACATGCTGCTGTGAGCAACAGGATCCTCTCTGCATGAGCAGAGAAATCTTGGGAGCTCCAGGATCTGAAAAGACCACCCACTCAAACTACAAATATCCTTACCTAGGCCACCAACTCCCTCACCACATCACTACCATTGTGGTCCCCAGTTGACAACATTTCATGAGATGGGTGCTTCCAAAGTCTTTTCATGGAGTTAAGGCTGGGCAGTAGCAACATTTTAATCTTTTATGGGATCCATGTGGTGTAGCTCCACATACAACCTGTGGGGGCAGTAAACAAGGAGATTAGAAGTAGAGATTAAGGGGCCAAACTGCTTGTGGTCAAAACCCAGCTCATTCAAGGTTGCAGCTGTGTGTTCTTGAGCAGATTACTTAACCTCTCTTTGCTTCAGTTTCTTCATATGTTGAAAAGGTGATCTATAAATCCAACACAATCTCAATCAAAATCTCAATAGAATTTTTTTTTTGGTAGATGTCAACAAATTCTAGTATTTGTATGGATGGGAAAAGGAATTAGAATAGCCAAGATAATTTTGGACAAAAAAGTTGGAGGATTCATATAGGGTCTGATTTCAAACTGATTATAAAACCACGAAAATGAAGATAGTGTGGTAATGATGAAATGCTAAGACATAATGAGGAATGCAACACAAGAGAGGGTTCAAAGTAAGACCCACACAATATGGTCAACTGATTACTAGCTCCAAAGCCGCAAAGACAATTCAGTAGAGAAGGAGTAGTCTT
Source organism: Glossophaga mutica (assembly GCA_039655065.1). Classification (NCBI taxonomy): domain Eukaryota; kingdom Metazoa; phylum Chordata; class Mammalia; order Chiroptera; family Phyllostomidae; genus Glossophaga; species Glossophaga mutica. The sequence continues at coordinate 87,613,712 of CM077304.1, forward strand.
TTAAACAAAATTGTGCTTATACATATCACAACTTCCCAGTGGGGGAAAAAAAGAACTTTGATCCTTATCTCATACTTTATGCCAAAATTATATCAAAACAGACAATACATTTTAATGTAAAATGTAAAACTATAAAATTCCCAGAAGAAAATATAGCATAAAATATTTGTTGTCTTAGGCTAAGTAAAGAGTCTTTATATATATGACACTAAAATGTGCTGCAGAGAGGCAACAATTGACACATTAGAGTTAAAATGGCGGGTGGGATAATGATATACCTAATTCAGGGTGTTCTCAGGATTAAATGGCTTAATTTATGTAGAGCACTTAGAATAGAGTACTTATAACATAGACCATAGTAAATTCTCAAAAAAGCTTGTATTTACTGAAATTTTCACTGTGCCATATTTGCCTTCTATAAGAACTTATTGAATACCTAGTATTCGTTGACTATGCACTGTATTAATTTCTTTTTTATTTAAATATATTTTATTGATTATGCTATTACAGTTGTCCCATTTCTCCCCCATCATTCCCCTCCACCCTGCACACCCCCTCTCATGCAGATTTCTCCCCTTTAGTTCATTTCCATGTGTCAAAAGTTCTTTAGCTTCTACATTTCCCACACTATTCGTGCTCTCCCCCTGTCTATTTTCTACCCACCATCTATGCTACTTATTCTCTGTACCTTTTCCCCCTCTCTCCTCCTCCCATGCCCCTGTTGCTAACCCTCCATGTAATCTCCATTTCTGTGGTTCTGTTCCTGTTCCAGTTGTTTGCTTTTGTTTTAGGTGTGGTTGTCAATAGCTGTGAGTTTGCTGTCTTTTTACTGTCATATTTTTTATCTTCTTTTTCTTGGGTAAGTCCCTTTAACATTTCATATAATAAGGGCTTGGTGATGATGAACTCCTTGAACTTGACTTTATCTGAGAAGCACTTTATCTTCCCTTCCATTCTAAATGACAGCTTTGCTGGATAGAGCAATCTTGGATGTAGGTCCTTGACTTTCATGACTTGGAATACTTCTTTCCAGCCCCTTCTTGCCTGTCAGGTCTCTTTTGAGAAATCATCTGACAGTCTGATGGGAACTCCTTTGTAGGTGACTGTCCCCTTATCCCTTGATTCTTCTAGAATTCTTTCCTTCATTTTAATTTTGGCTAATGTAATTACGATGTGCCTTGGTGTGTTCCTCCTTGGGTCCAACTTCTTTGAGATTCTTTGAGCTTCCTGGACTTTCTGGAAGTCTATTTCCTTTGCCAGATTGGAGAAGGTCTCCTTTATTATTTGTTCAAATAAGTTTTCCACTTGTTGCTCTTCTTCTTCCCCTTCTGGTACCCCTATAATTCGGATGTTGGAATGTTTAAAGATGTCCGGGAGGTTCCTAAGCCTCTCCTCATTTTTTTGAATTCTTGTTTCTTCCTCGTTTTCTGTTTGGTTGTTTCTTTCTTCCTTCTGGTCCACTCCATTGATTTCAGTCCCAGTTTTCCTCCCCTCACTATTGGTTCTCCATGCATTTTCTTTCATTTCACGTATTGTAGCCTTCATTTGTTCATCTAATTTGTGAGCAAAATCAACCAATTCTTTGAGCATTTTGATGACCAGTGCTTTGAACTGTGCATCTGATAGGTTGGCTATCTCTTCACGGCTTAGAGGAGTTGGCTCTGGAGCTTTGTTTTGTTCTCCAGTTTCAGCCATTTTTGGTGGGTTGTTTTTTTTTGTTTTGGTTTTAGTCTGGTCGCGGCTATTACGTATGAGGGGTGGAGGCTTATGTGTTCCTCAGGGCGGGGCAGCCCAGTCGCTGGGTTGTGATGCTGTATGTGGGGGCGGGGTCTGAGAGGGAACAATGGTGCCTGCTCCGCTCTCTCCTGGATTCAGTCCCTTCCACCACTTCCCCTTTGTCTGGACCGTCTGCACGAGTGAATATGGGACCACCTGGCCAGCCAGCCACCTTGTGTGGCCTCACTGGGTCTGCACAGTTGCCACCCAGTGCCCGGGGTCTGCTAGCCACTGCCTGCACTCCTGGGAACTGCCAGCTGCTGCTGCCTGCATGCTTGGGTCCGCACCTCCACTTTTTCCTGCTGCGACTTCACCCGTCTTCCAGGTCTGGATGAATGGTTGTTGGACTTCCGTACAGTTCAATTTTCTATTAGCTTTGGTTGTTTTCTTGTTTCCAAATATTTGTTGTCCTTAATTTTGGTTGTGAGAGGAGGCCCAGCGTGTCCACCTATGCCTCCATCTTGGCCGGAAGTCCTATTCACTGTATTAATTTCTTATTGCTGCTATAACAAATAACTACAAATTTAGTAGCTTTAACTAGCAGAAATTTCTGTTTCATTTTGGAGGGCAGAAGTCTGAAGTTGGTTTTATTGTGCTAAAGTCAAGATGCTGGCAGGGCTGGCTTCTTCAGAAGGCTCTAGGAGAGAATCTGTTTTCATGCTTTTTCCAGCTTCGATAACTGTGTGCTTTGCATTCTCTGGCTTGTGGCCCCTTCCTCTATCTTTAAACTGATTAGCATATTATCTTTAAATCTCTCTTTTTTTCCATCATTTCTGTGCCTTCTGTCTGACCCTTCTGTAGTGAAATCTCCCTCTAGCTCCCTCATATAAGGAAGTTGTGATTCCATTTGGTATCCACCTAGAGAGCCCAGGATAACCTCCCCATCTCACGGTCCTTAATTTAATAACATCTGCAAATTGTTTTTGCCATATAATGTAACATTCATTAGTGGCAGGGATTCTGATCTGGGTACCTTTGGAAGTCATTTTTCAGCCCAACACCCTCACTTCGTGCCAGAGAGTTAGTTGGCTTAGTACTGTACAAAATAATCTTATTTACTCTGCATGGAAGTCCTTTGAATAAGTTGTTTTTAATCACCATTGTTAAGAGGAGAGCACTAAGGCATACAGTAAGTGGCATCCAGAACTTGAAACAAAGACCTTTGGATTCTAAAGCCTGTGCTGTCAAACACTACATTGCTCTCCCTCTCTGCCAGTGTTTGGTGGAAGAAGAAGGTAAAGTGAAGATATGTCTAAATTAGGGTACATTCCAAACTAAGGGAGCCCTGGGCAGCCTAACAGCAGGCTTATGGGCAGGGAGTATATGACCGAGGACTGTGGCATCACAGAAGATTTCTTGATGGACTTAACGGTGTTTTGCATGAGCAGTCCCTGAACCTTGAGTTCAGGACTAGGTCTTGTTCACTGCAATATCCCTAGTGCCCATCACAGTGTTTGCCATGTTGCAAGTGGCTAATGGATATTTGGATGAATGAATGAAACAGTATCCTAGTTCCCTTTAGGCTTGATGCTCAGTCTGATGGTTTCACTTCTACCTTCCCTCTCAAATACTTTCTCTTCTTTTGGCCACTTCTCCCCTTGGGACTAGATTGTCATTCTCACTCTGCTGGGGAGTTCTGTGTGTCACTGTCGGAGAGGCACAATTTGGAAGACACCTGCAAATGATCACCATTAATAGGTTGCTACTCTCCCATTTCCTCAGTTCTTCAGAGTCAGAACAGCGTTGTTACCCTGTCCTAAAAGAGCCTCCTTGGAGAAGAATGGCAAAGGCAGGACGTTACCTTGAGGAAGGGCTCCAACGATAGGGGTTGAGTGACTGTGGAAGGAAGACTTGCTGTTTGACCCCAAAGCTGGACCTGAAATAGCATGCCCGTCTTGTTTCTTAACTCCCACACCTTACTTCCTTCAGCTCAGAATTATTAACTTCATTCTATGTTTTAAAATAAATAAGAATAATCTGTTTAAGGTTACTAACAATGTGCTAAGCTCAAACGAACAGCTATACAACAAACCAGAAGAAGAAATTCAACAACGAACTCAAACTCCTGAGTTCAGAGACATGAGCCATGTGTTTGAGGAACAGTTACAGTAATGCCTCTCTTCATAGTCTATAAGCCATCAAACTTCCGTACCTGTCTCCTCATCCAAAACTCTGTTCAAAGTTGCCTCCTGCTGGAGGCCCTCAGTGACTACTCTACTTAAGACAGGTTACCCCACTGCCCTCATCACTCTCTAGGCCACTCTCCTGTTTTATAATTCTCAGACTACTTACCACTCCCTGGAAAAAGAATCTCTTCAAAATCTAGATATTAATCTTCTTTATCTCCTCAGAATATAAGCTCCATGAAAGCAGGGGTCTCTGTGTTAAAATCTATAATGGTGGTTGACACCTAGTAGACAGTCAATAAATGTTGCTGAAAGAATATGCTGTGTGGGAACTCAGAAATACAAACTTCTCAAAGTAAGTGGGTAGGTGGAAGAAACAAAAAGAAGGGTCAGGAAAGAGACTATCTTTTTATTTAACCTGATATTCCTTCTCTAAACAGGGGCACCCACCAAATCAAAAGAGAAACAAGAGAAGCTAACTCTTGGATGTTATTCTGCCTGATAATTTCAGGAATTTTCATGGATAATTTTGACAAATGAGGTTTTTGCCTTAGGCGCTGGCATTAGAGATTCAGTACTCTACGTGAGAAGTGGTTTCTCAGACTCATTACAAGGTTGACCTATAGAGGGTGCTAGTTCACTTTCAAAAACTAAGTGCCTAAACTTTCATGGGGTCTTGGAAAGAGTTCATTTTACAAAGCAAGCAGGGAAGCAGTTTAGTAACAGCTAGCAGAACATTTAAATTGACCACATTTTGTCTCAATACCAAAATTTAATAAAATGAAAAAGCAACTTGTGAAAAACTCCAGAAGCATTCAAAGACCTTGTGAAGGAAAAGAAGTGGCATCATTTTTCAAATGCGAGGCTATAAGAAGCTTCTAGAAGGGGAGAAGACTGTATTGAGAAAGACAAGCCTGAGGCAGGAAAAGTTGCAAGTTCTAGAGGAGAGGTTGGGGAATCTCTGCCACCTTCTACCTGGCACTTCATGCTGGGAAATGGGGACTTTAAGGCCTGGCGTGAGGGGTCCGCGGGCTCTGTAAGTGGGGGAGGACTCTTTTGACAGCTGTTGAACCGATCACATCATTTTTGAAACTGGCCCTGGGTTTCAGTGTTCAGCAAGGTTTGGGGGAGGTGAGCCACCCAAGGGGTCTGAAATATATGGTTGGTCAAGGTCCGCTTAGTGGGAACCACAAATGAGCCTGGTAGGAGTGAGCAGCCTCTTCAGTTTTGGATCTGCAAAGAAATCTTCATGAGAGTACATGGAACCAGGAAAGGAGTTCTTTGAAACCTTGTGAGCCCACTAAGATAAGGCAGCTTGTGTGCGTGCGTGCGTGTGTGTGTGTGTGTGTGACTTTCTATGTAATTTTAATTTTTAAAAAATTTTAATTGTTGTTCTTATATAGTTTTCTGTCTTTTACTCTCATCCTGGCCCTCTGCCCCAGCCCTCCCCACCTCCCTCCCATTTCCACCCCCCAGGAGTTTTTGTTCACATGTCTTTTATACTTGTTACTCTAAACCCATCCCCTTTTCCCCTGAAATTCCCTCCCCTCTTCCCTCTGGTCACTGTCAGCCTGTTCTCAATTTCAATGTCTTTGGTTATATTTTGCGTGTTTGTTTGTTTTGTTGATTAGGTTCCTGTTAAAGGTAAGATCATATGGCATTTGTCTTTCATTGCCTGGCTTATTTCTCTTAGCATGATGTTCTCCAGTTCCATCCATGCTGTTGCAAAGCGTAGGAGCTCCCTTTCTTTCTTTCTGCTGCATAGTATTCCACTGTGTAAATGTACCATAGTTTCTTCATCCATTCATTTACTGATGGGCACCTAGGTTGCTTCCAACACTTGGCTATTGATAAAGCAGTTTTGACGGTCTAGAGCTAACCTCAAGGCAAAAATTCATAATCCTACACATTTCAGTGATCAGATACATGTGAATTTTCAAGGAAAAGTTAGACTCAAAAATCCACAGGAGCTGTGACACATCTTACTGTATAGGATTGAGCAAAAGCAGGTTTACAGTTGTAATACAAATAAATAATACAATAATTAATAAATAATAACACGAATAAACTCTGTGTGTTGTGCATTCACAACTATAAACCTACTTTTGCCTGCCCTCTGTGGTGCTTTCAACTGGTGACTGTCCTGGCTTTTGTAAATTCAAGGTGGATTAGTCACCTTAATGTTCAACGGCTAAACTTTAAACCTAATTAGTAAAGGGCAAGGCATGAGTTTGCAAAAACAATCAACCACCTCCCTCAATTTAATTGTAAAATCAATTGAGTCAGTTTTTTTTTTAAGAATGATGTAGGAAAGACATTTATTTTGCAGTGACCTCTCTCATTGATTAAATGATTCATTTGGAAGACACAACTACAGTCTAAGATTTTAATCTTAAAAAGAAAAAGTTTATTTTTCAAACACATTTTGAAGATCCTGAAGTCAGCTTCTTTTCCCCTAAGGACTCACTTCATCTCAGATGCACTTCTAAACTTTCTTTCATTGTTACTTTTAACCTTTAGCCAAGTATTTAAAGTAAAACATTTATTTAAATTATTAATAGTCAATGTAAGTTCACAAGCCTTAATGCCAGCAAGTGAGGATGGAGGGAAGCAATTATCAAGGTCTTACTGGGAGTCACTTTATACCTTGCCTTACTTTTTTTGAAGATTTATTAATTTTTAGAGAGAGAGGAAAGGAAGGAGAAAGAGAGGGAGAGAAGCATCGATGTGAGAGAGAAACATTGGTTGGTTGCCTCTGTACGCATCCCGACCAGGGACCAAATCTACAACCCAGGCATGTGTGCTGACTGGGAATTAAACTGGCAGCTTTTCACTTTGCAGGATGATGCCCAACCAACTGTGCCACACAGGTCAGGGCATACTTTACCTTATTTTGACCTCAAAACAACTAAATTGTGCTCCATGCCATTATCAAAGTTAACAGGTCAAGGGCATTAGCTGGACAGGTAATGTAAGTGACCAGAGGTGAGGATTATGAGGACTAGTTACCCTAGGCGGGGAGAGGGTACAAAGTTTCCAGGTCCTATTTTTCAAGAGAAGCTAGAAGATTTATATGAAGTCTCCTGATTTAAAAAAAAAAAAAAAAAAAAAAAACAAAACAAAAAAAAAAACAACTAGTGGTAACTATTGAATAGAATTGTTTTCAATATTGTGTGGCTGAACCCAGCCCACTAACTGACATTTGGCAACGGGTGAAAATATGTGTTGGGAAGACTGTGGCATCAATGCTGCACAGCTGTGGCAGGTGACAAATAGACACGTGCTGCCCAGAGCCCAAGATTTCCTGACTGTACCATTCCTAGATCGACACACGCCGCAGGTGGGTTGCATCTATAAAGTCCTTTGAATGCATGGCAGTATAGCAAAATCCTTTCTTTTTTTTTTTTTTTTTAAAGATTTTTATTTATTTATCTTTAGAGGGGAAGGGTAGGAGAGGGGGAGAGGGAGAGAAATATCAATGTACGGTTGCCTCTTGTGTGTCCCATGCTGGGAACTGGCCTGCAACCCAGGCATGTGCCCTGACTGGGAATCGAACCGCGATCCTTTGCTTCGAAGGCCCGTGCTCAATCCACTGAGCTACACCAGCCAGGGCGCAAAATCCTTTCTTGAAAGATCACCCACTGGCAATTCAACTTAGTATGAGGTAAACGAAATCAAGTAAACATGGATTTCTGAAGGGAGTGAAACTTGGGGATGGGATCCTTGGGAGGACCCTTTCCTCTGTCTGTAAAAACTGTCAAATAAAAAAAAATCCAGACCTAGTAAGGAGGGGATCCAAAGGATAATTGCAAAGGGAAAGAGAAGACCTATTGCATTAGAAAACTCTGACTATAAGGTCTGCAAGTATCTCAATAGTCAGTCAAAAAGTGTTTTTCTTTTATAGAGAGAAGAGTAAACAAGAACGGGGTGTGGGGAAGTGAGAGGCCAACGTGGTGGATGAGAGAGTGGAATAGAGAAAGTTCCACCCTGAGCTGTGCCTATTTTAAGGACTTTCAAGGTGGGGCTACCTGCTGGCTCCTGCTGAGAGTGGGCCAAAGTTCAAGGACCTGGGGCAAGGAGAGAAGCTTAACTAAAGTTTAGTTGACAAACACTTTGTTCCGATTGATCGGTGGGGAAAAGGAATTCAATTAATCATCTATGAGACAAAGAGTAGGAATCTGAAGGGTCTGTGTTTGGCCTTCTCATAAGTAAGCAAGCTTCCTGAGTCTTGTGCAAATCATATGGGGAGGGGTGGTTCCTTGTGGTAAGCGGCTTTCCAGGGCAAAAGAGGATAAGGTTCTTTCTTAACTTTCAGGTTATTTTCAACATTGTCCAAACACAAGCATAAGAGGGAGAAAGGCTGAGAGTGGGATCAGGCCTGTTGCTCAGGCCCAAGCTAGTCAATTCCAAGGTCAACTTTCCCACAGGAAAGAGGGAAGGAAAGAAGCTTAGAAGGTCTTGATTTCCTATGGAGAGGATCAAGGTATTGCAGAGACACAGGACAGATGACCCTGGGCACAACGTCCAGCATGGTTTTCTGAAGGTGGTACCATGAGGAGTGACATCAGGTCAACTAATGTCAAGGAAGTGGGTGTAGAAGTGGCAGGTCATAGGTGTAGCATTTTCTGGTTCCAAAAGGGCCTGAATATGATTGGAAGCTATATCAGGACAGAGAATCCAAGAGAAAATATGGGACAAAAAGACTCCTTGGCTTTCACTCACAGCCATCTTCATGGCCATCCTGAGGCACCAAGAAAGATTCAGAAATGTTCCAGGAATCAGCTGATGGGGGCTGGTGTGAAATAGTAGTTTTTAATTACCATTCTCTTGCACCCTCACTCTATGTCAGGTTGATGTGACCTGGTAGATGACGTTTGCTACATTATGTCCGCATGCTTTGTATGGATGTTGGCCACCAGGGAATGCTCCTAAGTTAACTTTTTATTTCATCAGATCCTCTTTCTGTTTAACTTTATATTGTCCCTACTGTTCAACTCAGGATTTGTTGTCCTTGTATTACCTTCTAAAGAATCAAGGGCTGTCTTAGAAGTGGACATGAAAAGTGTCACCCCAAATAAGCTACCCATATATTATTGCGAGTTTAAAACAACAGACACTACAACAAAAATGCTCTCTACTGTTCTGAGCATCCCAGGAGGACTTCCCATTGTTTAAATCACTTTTGACTTTAAAATTCTGTCGTTCTAGTTAATTAGCTAACATCTGCTATCCACCTGGAAATGAAGGCTGCTCTATTAAAAACTGAATTCACCCTCAACTTGAGTCATTTATTTAATTTCCCAGACAGCAACTGTCTCATAGTGATATAATGCAAGACACATGCCATTTTAAATGTTGTGGTAGCCACATTGAAAAACAAAAGTGGATGGAAACAGATGAAATAATCTAATAGTACATTTCATTGAGTCCAGTATATCAAAAATATTATAATTTCAGTAAGTAATCAGTACAAAAATTATTAAGGAGATATTTCACATTCTCTTTGATTCAAACTAAGTCTTCAAAATCTGGTATATATTTTACACTTACCGCAAATCTCAAATTCAGGCTTGCTGCTGAAGGGGATCAGGATATGCCACCCCAAAAAAGGCCACTTTGGCATACAGATTATTTTGAAATGAAGACAATTGAGAATCAACAGACTCAGGAATTCTCTGCCCTTCCCTTATCTGCCTAAAAGCATGACATACATTTCCCTGTGTGTTCACCAGGAAGGGAAGAACAAGTCATCATGGGAAACTCATGAATTGGCATCTGCAGGCTTTACTAAGACAACCCTCTTCCATTATTTCCCCATATACTTATTTCCTAGTCATGGCCCATAATTTATCATCCCTTCCAGTCCAAACCCTCTTTCCTTTGTTAAAATGGTATACAAGCTCTAGGCTCTAACTTCTTTCAGTTCCACTTCCTTTTTTTGAACTTCTGTGCTCATAAATAGAAATAAAAATTGTGTACATTTTCTTCTGTTAATTTTTCTCTTATTAGTTTATTTTGCAGGACCCTAGTTACTGAATCTAAGAGGATAAAGGAAATTTTTTCCTTCCTGACACTACATTTCAAGTATTCAATAGCCACATACAGTATTGGCTTCAATATGGACAATGGAGGCCCAGGGAAATACTATGTCACGTCATTGTGATCTACACATCATTTCTAAGCTACACGTTATATTGTTACTGTAAGAACTATTTTTGTCAGTACTTTTGATGTTTGAAGAAATTCTACAAAAATGATATTACATTTTAGTAACTGGTAACAGTGAATACCCTAATTGGAGCTGTAATAGCTCATTCCTACATTTTTAAAGATTCAGAGCATGAGAAAAAAATAAATCTTTTCCCAAATTTCTTCATACATTGGCCCTGAAAATGCTGTTACTACTAGCTTTCCAAAATGAAAAAAAAAAATTCATCTTAGTTCAAAAATTATATGTAGTTTTAATTTTAAAACAAATAAAACAAGATCAAATCAAAGTAAGGGTTAGATTTTTACCTTGCTGGGATTTTCTGTTACGTAATCAATAGTGGTTTCTAGTAGTGCTTTTATTCTGCATCCCAGGTGGGGAAGCTCTTCAGAGTCCAAATAAAATAACCACATGCTCTGAAGTTAATTAAAAGTGTAAATCATTATGTTATAAATAATAGGATAGCACATTCAATGGTTTTAATTATTTCAGGTCTTTGAAACAACAAATGGATTTGATTAAAGTGTAATTTGATTTAATAAAATCTAATTGAGGGTGTATGTTTTGGCACTTCTATCATTTCTCTAAAAATATAAAAATGTGCCTTTCTCCCTTTGTGTACTTTTTGGCTTCCTTTATAATCTAGACAAGTGTCCAATATCTAAAATCTAAAATGAGGATAAGATGGAAAATCACTGTGTCACGGCAGTTTTACCCTTCCCCTCACATTATGTCAAACGCGCACAGTGGACTGCAGACCTCGCGTGCTGCTCTCTGCTGCAGTGCTTGTGTGCTTCTCTGAAGCAGGACTCGTGCTGTGGCAGTTACACGAAAATAATATTCAATCCCATTTAGCTTATTCTTACCCCAAAGAATATTTTTATTATATAATTCTTGGCACAGAAGAAGATGGAAATTTACCATTAATAGGCCTACTTGGATTTATGGGGATATCAATTAAATATTTGGTAAATGAATGACTATATGAGTGAGCAGGTGAATGAGTATGGCCATATCCCGGGATGTAACAAATGACCAGAAAACTGGTGTTAAAATCAATGCCCAGTTGTGGGAAGGCTCTGAAACTTGTCCACAGTCCTTGTTCAGTCTTCAAGGAGTATTTCATGATCCCTTTTGTCCAGAAGCTTATTCAAAAGTCAATCTGCAAAAGATCATGGATGTTTTGGGCTCTTACCCCAATTTCTTTAAGGGCCTGAAGGCCTGATAACATCTTGTGCAGCTCTGCACTCCTTACACCCAACCACATCACAAACACAAAATCCCTGGCTAGCTGCTGCTCAGTTTAGCTGTTTCTTACCTGAACTATTCACCTAAAAAAGTGCAGCTGTCAAGAAAATAAGCACATCCTTTGAGTGGTTCTACTAAAACTACAAGTCAACTACACTGTGGTGCAGAAAAAAAAAAAAAATAGCCGTTTTCTCATTCCGGCTCTCTCTCAGGGGTTTTAACCTATAGTCCTCAGACCTGTTCTAAACCAGGGCTATTAACTTCTGAAAACAATGTGCTGCTTTTTTTTTTTTTTTTAATGGAAAGATCTTCCAGTGGATTATTGAAAGATTAAGAACTCCTGCTTGCCCTGGCCAGTGTGGCTTAGTTGGTTGGAGTGTCATTGCATAGACTGAACAGTCGGGGTTTGATTCCTAGTAAATGCACATATCCAGGTTGTGGTTGGGATCCTCAGTTGGGTGCGTATGAGAAGGCGACCAATTGATGTTTCTCTCTCAGATCAATGTCTATCTCTGTCTCTTCCCCTCTCTCTAAACGTCACTGAAAAATATCCTCAGATGAGGATAAAAAAAAAATAAAGAACGCCTGCTCAAAGCAGAAATTCATAAACTGTGAACAGAGGAGTTATAATCAATCAACAGGGAAGATCTCGTAGAGGACTGACTTCCAAGGGCCTTGTCAGCTGTTTGGCATCGAGAGAATAGACAGTCCTGGCCTGGAGTGTCACACATCAGCAACGGGGTGGCTTCGGAGTGGAAGCCTCAGCCCACTCCATGCACAGCTATAAACCATACTGGGTTTTATTAATCAGAAGGTTTGGCTGTAGAGAAAAGATCTTGTAGAAACAGCATATTAAATAGTTGTGCCTGGGCCTTCTGTGCCACAGCTACCCAGAGATAGTAATTGAAGTTAAGAGCATCAACTTTTGATTCAAAAAACAAGGAGGACTTGACCACAGATTACTGCCCTGTTACACCACTGAAATAGCAGCATGTGAGGGATGGTGAGGACATTCGTCCCTGTAGATCAGTTTCAAAGTTCATCTAGGTTATTAAACCAAAACACCATGGGAAAAAGCAACAATTGTATTCATTCATTCCTTTATCCCAAATATTTATAAAGGTCACAAACAAGAATAATTATCTCCCTGAGAAGATAAATATTTCTGCTTTGGCCCACGTTCTTTTAGATTAAAGTAGCAGAGAATGAGAAAAAAATATTTTTTCAGCAAAATTAAGTTCAGCTGCACTTTTCTATAATTTAATTAACATAAAAAGTTACATGCTTTACTCATGTTAATGTAACAAAGGACAAAAATCATAAGATTTTCTGTTCTATGTGCAGAAAATGATGTTTAAGTCAATTATGAACTTTTGAAAAGGATGTTTAGAAAACTAGGAATAGAGCAAAAGTCTCATAACCTGTAAATATATCCACTAAAACTCAGCAGCAAATTGAGTATTTATTAAAGAAATATTAGAAGCATTTTCTTTAAGGTTGATAATAAAACCAGGATAGCTTTCCTCCCCCTTACTTCCCACGTGATATTGGAAGTCTCGGCCAATAAAATAAATCCAGAGAAAAGAAGTATAAGATGGGAAATAAAGAGAACCAAGAAGTTCGGTTGTCATTTTTTAGAGAAAACTCAAAAGAGATTTGATAGAAAAACTACTTAGAATTGTTAATGAAGTTCAGCAAAAAAATCTGGAAACCCTTCTGACTGTAGAGCCAGCCCTCCATGTCAGTGGGTCCTGTATCAACTAACCTGGGATGGAAAAAAATTCACAAAAAACTTACATTGTGGCTGACGCCTACAACGGTTGCTGCTGTACTGAAGACATACAGTCTAGTTTTTCCTTCTCATTAATTCACTAAGCCATACAGTGTAACAAGTATTTATATGGCATTTACATTGTATTAGGTATTGTAAATAATCTAGATGTGATTTAAAATATATAGATGTGCATAGGTTCTGTGCAAATATCACTCCATTTCTTAAAAAGATTTCATTTACTTATTTTTAGAGAGAAGGGAAGGGAGGGAGAAAGAAAAGGAGAGAAACATCACTGTGTGAGACAAACATTGATTGGTTGCCTCTCCCATGTGCCCGGACCAGGAACCAAACCCGACACCCAGGCATGGGCTCTGACTGGAAGGCTAACCAGCAGCCTCTCACTTTACAGATGATACCCAACCAACTGAGCCACATCAGTCAGGGCACACTCCATTCTGTACAAGGGATTTGAACATCCTTGGACTTTGCTACCCAACCGGTGTTCTGGTGCCAATCTGCTGCAGATACTGAGGAATAACTGTGCTGACCTAGGAATTAACCTAAAAAATGGGCATTAAATCTCAGAAAAATCTTTAAAATTTCACTGAAGTAGTATCATTCCAACATTAATGTACATCCAGATCACCTGAGGATCTTGTTCAAAATGCAGATTCTGATTCAGTAGCTTTGGGGTAGTGCCTGAGAGTTGGTATTTCAAAACCTCCCAACCGAGGCTAGTTAGTCCACAGACCACACTTTTGAGTAGGATAGTACTGAAGCAGTTAAATAATAAACAGAAATCTGAGGTAAGCTCACATGGAAAAACTGAATAATTGTAAAGATTCTAATTTTTTCCAAAATAGTCTATGATTTTATATGAATACACTTCTTACCAAAATTCCAGTAAAACTTGGGGGTAAGAGAGTATTTGCTCAATTTACATGGCAAAAAATGTTCCTAAATGTTTTTTGTTTGTTCATTTTTCTTTTAGGAAAAAAGAGAAAGTGGGGGGAATGGGTTTTCCCCTACTACTACATATTGAGACATATTGTAAAACCAAGGTAATTAAAAAACAGGAATTTGGTAGTTGCATAATGAAACAATGGAAGGAATAGAGTCCAGAAATAGACTCCAGGATCTTGATCTATGAAAGAGGCATCATTAAACTGAGCAGGGAGAAGATAAGTTGTTTGGTGAATGGTGCAGAGAAAATTGGCTCACCATATGGAGAGGATAAAAATTAGAACGCTAACACACACAGCAAAAGCATGCAATGGTCTGTTTCTGGCTGGAACTGATCTGGGGCTTCTGATCCAAAGCCAAATAGCAGAGGAGGGACAGGCTTTTTCTCACAGGTTGGCTCCCCACATGACTGCATGAGATTTATCATTTACCTCCTTCAGTTACTTTCCGTTGCCTTGTAATTCATGGAACTTTCTTCAAGGTACTTACAATGGGTCAGTCCTTGTATACAGTCCTAGTATGCCATATTATGAGTTTTCAAGATTTTTTTTGTCATAGGTATTTTATTGTGAAGTTGGAAAAAGCTACATTAGAAGCTGCTAACCAGATGCAAGTTAAACTATACTCAACTTTGTGATTATTGAGTCTGACAAACGAGTACTTTTTCCAACTTTCTGTGGTCCACATATTTGATTTTAAGATTTTCTTTGTTTTTATTCAAGTTTATAATAAAAATATTTGAATAGGTCAGGGTCATGGACAAGGGTCTCAGACAAATAATTAAGAGATTTTCCACAAAGCTGATATGAATCTATTGATTAATTAACACTATTTGGATAAGGCACTTCCTGATTCCCAGCCTTGGTATCTCTGTTCTCTACAGCTGAGGCCACCTGACTTCCCTCTCTGGGTGTGGCCTCCCCATTATGTGTAGGACAATCCTAGGAATTTGAAGTCTCCAGACCAAAACTGGAGAACTCAGCATCAGGTCATGTTTCCTTCTAGTAAAGTACTGGCCCTTATCCAAGGTGCAACAATTAGGCTTCTGCCATGTGGCCTATTCTTAAATTACTATCTTGGTGACCTGATTTTTAATCCCTATCATTCTATGATCAGAGTGCTTCCACCTTTAAAAAGTAGTTAAACTTGTGGTCTTTTTATCTATTTCCCCTAAGCCTCCATACAAGGATCCCACCCCCTCCCACCTAAACTCCAATACCAAAATGAAAGCCTACCATCCATCAGTTTTTCTGTGGTGCCAACTCTTACCTGCCTGAGTTTCCAGTTCTAATTTGCACCTCATTCCCAATATGCTGCCCATTTTTCAGTATGCCCCACCATTTGTACTGCACACTTGTCAACATCTTTCACACTGACTGCTTGCCTGGACCATCACTTATGGTATTTGTTATCTAACTTAGTATCTTTAAAGTGCCATGATCTGCCAACTAACCAGTCTTGTCTTTTTCTAGCATATTGTCTTTCTTCAACATCTGTATCTTCTCTTTGATATTTTCCCATCTCGTTGACCAAAACGTTATAAGCAATTTTATCTGATGGTTGCTGAAATCAAACATTTGATGTTCATGACTTTCTCTGATATGTAATCTACTAATTCTATAAAAAATAAATAATTATAGTTTGCCACACTTAATCTTATGGAATCCAAAGAAGACCCTACTGCTTACTATTTCTCTTCTAGATGCTTGCGCATGAATATTGTTTCATACTCTGGAATGACTTTTATCTGGATATGGAGATTTGAATATGTGTCTCCAGCAAACTTCTGGACAAAAAGACACCAATTTATAATCACGAATATAAACAATAAGGAACATTTACTACTTCATATAACAAGAAACCCTGGGGTAGGTTGGTTCCAGGTTGGTTGATTCAATAGCTTAATGATATTATCAAAGACCAAAATTCTTTCCATAACTCTGTTGTGTCATCATTATTAACTATGTGGCCTAGTCCTTGGCTGGCTCCCTTCAAAAATGCAAGGGAGCCCCACAGCTCCAAGTATCATGTCCAGACGAAAATAAGGACTGTTTTTGTTTTATTTTGTTTTTGTTTTGTAACTCTTCTTTTACAACCTTTCCCAGAAGCTCCTTCTAGCTGACCTCTCATTACATTTTATTGTGCAGAACTTGGCCCCTGCCAAACCAATCACTGGCAAGCTCAGACTGATCAGATTTGAATCCTGACACACACAGGAAAGGAATGGCAACCCCCTCAGATGGGCTCTTTACCAGATAGGAGAAAAGGGCAAAGCCTCATGGTTGGGCAACCACACTGTCTACCCCAGACAGGATGAATTACTCTGTAATTTGGAGGGCAGGGATTTTTGCAGACAGTTACTGATGAACACCCATTCGAATAGCATTGCTTTTTATGTGTTCAAAATAGTCTAAAGAAGGATTGTGTCCAGAACAAAGGGTAGATTAAGTTATCTCTAACAGTCCTTGCCAGCTGTTTAATGGTGTGATTTTTTGCTCTCATTGACTTCACTGGGGAAACTGCTTGCAGTCTGGGAATTTTACATCAGCAGTATCTGTGCTGCCAGCAAAAGGGCACCGCTGCTGATGCATGAGTATCTCCCCTATTAGCACATTTGTGGAAAAGTGAGTCACAGGGATCTGAGGCACTGTGAATCCACTGTCTGGACAACTTTCTGAATGCCTTATGTCTCAGACCCCGGCAGCTTCCCTGTGAGTACATGAACTGTCGTGAAGTCATTGACATATAACATGAGGTTGGACAAAGCACAGTGGGTTTAGCTAACTGATTTTCTCCACACTGATGTTCCTTTTTAATTATTTTGGGTTGGAAACGAGTTTGTGTTAAATAAGGCAACAAATTAAATGTGAAGGTTAGTGCTGCAATGGAAGGAAACTTGAGGAAAAGCTGACCCGACTCATTTAATCATGGGCAGAGCTATTACCATGCTACCTGGTGAGCTATTCAAATGAAATACAATCCATATGACTTCCACCTGAGCGACACAGCGCCTTCCAGAGCTAATTAGAGGACAAGAAGGAAAAACTGGGTGGAGGAGAGTTATTTTAGTGGCAGCCAACATGAGATTACTTATAGATCTATACATGATCAGCCAGGGTTCTCACTTGTCCAGCAGTAAGAACAGAGGTGTGGCCGAACACAAGTGGCACTACAAGGGAAGAGTCATCAGGACCCAGCAACTGGTTGGATTTGGAAGGAAGAAAAGAGCGTTGAAGATAACATTGAGCTTTCTTATTAGGAGATTTGCTAATAATGTTGATCGATTACTGCACAATGGATACTATACTAAGCACTTAATTTGATTATTATGGCTCTTTCTTTTCCCACTTGTTCTATTAAGTAAGTCCTATTGTTATTTCTGGTTTACAAGCAAAGGAAACCAAGGCTTCATGGGCTTAACTTAATTTAGTAAATAGCAAAGATGAGATTAAAATCTAGATCCCACTTCGTAATTCATTGCTACAGTCTGCCTTTCTGAGTGGGCAGGAGGAAAGTGAGGAGTTTCCATGTAGACATACCAAGTTTTAGGTATTGGCAGAACATTTGACTAAAGATGTTCAGCAGGCTATAGGAAACATGAAACTCAGTTTAGGGAAAGATTTAGGATGAAAAATAGATCTGGCAGTCATTTGTGGGAGAGATACAACTTAAAGTCATGAGCTTGCCCTGAGGTCTACCTGCTCAGTTTTGCTATGTGGATATCTTCATGCACCTCAAGAATCAGCAATTAAAAGAAAAATTGATTGACCCATGAGCTCAGCTTATTGATCCAATTAGCCCACTGACTGCCTGTGTGAGTTGGTGCTAGTCACTTAACCACTCTGAGCCACTGTAAAATGAAGTTTCTTCCAGTTCTGAAATTCTAGACAAATGAGGGCCTGCACTAAGGCAGTTGCAGTGAGAGAAAAAAAGAAGACAAATGCAAGTTACTGTGGAGACAATTAATTGGATGCCAGAATGTAAGAGAGAAGAATAGAAGATGTAGAGAAGTTTTGGGTCTGAAGTTTTGGGTCTAAAGTTTAGGTCAGCACCAAGGCAGGAAATTAACCAAGGCAGGAAAGGTGGGGTGATAAAGATTTCTGAAGGGAAGATAATGAACTATTTTTTTAGCTATAAAGAACCTAGGGTATAATCTACATGGTATTTCTTTGGGCTTTGGCATGTAAATTGCTGGACTGGAAATATACACAGAACGTAGATTTGAAAATAAGAGGCTGTCCTATTGTGTCTTATTTAATAGCCAGGTGACCTATTAAATAACCTTTGAGATCTCTTCTGTCCCTCTGTGTCTCTGACCACAGTTTCCATAGCAATGTGACTCATTGCCATGCGTAGAACACAATGGGTCTAAAAGACACAGAGCCAACAAGAGGAACCTGAACTTTAATGTGATGTGTCATGAGGGGAGAGGTTATCTACCCAGTCAGAGGCATCAGCAAAGGCTTCCTGGTGGGGGAAGTAAGAGTAAGAGCCAGATGGTCCATAATGGAAAGGCAGGGTGGTCAGAGGACCCTTCTGAGCAAAAGCACAGTTTAGAAGATGCACTTGGTATGTAAGGAGAAAGAATAAAACCTACAGGTCATTCAGCATGCCTGTTAGAGCATGAAATACAAGGCCGGGTGTGGTGAGATAACATGGAAGGGATAGGTAGAAGCTGGACTGGAAGGGCCCTGATGACCACATTGGGAAGCCTGGGCTTCATCTTGAACCACAGCAACGTTTAAAGCATCCTTCAGTTGGGGAATTGCAGTGGGTATGGGGGTGTGGGGGGGGGGGCAGGCTGTAGGAATTAGATTCAGGTTGGGCCCAGGTTTCAAAGGGCTTCATATGCCAAACTGAAAGTCTTTTCTCAACTTGAGTTTGCCATGAAGCTGCTCTTATAGTTCAGAGAGTAACTGGGCCCTGGATATACCAAGAAAACAGCCCAATTCAAAGTAGAGCTACTGAAAATTAATCATCAGTGAAGAGCAAAGAATGCTGTTCATGGGTGACTCAACACTTCAAACAGCTGTAAATAAAAGGTGAGAGTTCTCTGAAGTCCACTTTCAAAACCCAGAGAATCTCTTTCTCTCTATCTCCCACTTACCATTAATTTTGAGTAAGTGTAGAGAACTCTCTTTACTTCCTCTTCCACCTTTTCTTCTTTCTCCATCGTCAACCTTTCTGTTCCCTTTGGGATGTTCTTTTCCTTTTCCCATTATTGTGACCACCGGGTCATAATACAGAACACGTGGAGCTGAATGCCATTACCGTTGGTGGAGTGCCCGCTGTGTCCCGCGCATTGTTTTAGGCACTGTGTTACCTCATTCAATCCTGGTGACAACATTGTGAGGCGAGTGCTGTTTCACAGATAAAGAATCCAGGGCACAGCCAAAATCCACACAACTAGTAATGTACAAAGGCAGGAGTCAATACGTTTTTCAGGCATGAATTTCAAGACACCCTTCTGTTTTAAAGCCTTGGTTTGAAATGATTCCCCAGTGCTGTTAGGATTAAAAACAAAAATCGTTGTCAAGATTCACGGGGTTATTCCTCTCTCTCTCACCCTAAACCAAACCCAGACAGTTAGCATCCAGGGCCCAAGGTCCTGACCACTCTAGTATGCTTTCTCTGGGTTTCAGAAGAGTTACATGGTACAAGTTATAAATCATACTCTGTGAGTTTTCCATGTAAGTTAACAGCTCTTTCTCCCAAGGGGGATTATAAATGAACAGAAAAAGTTGTCAAAGTCGCCTGTCAAAGTTGCCTTCAGTTTGGAGTGTGTTCCTCATCTCAGTGTTCCCAGAGTTCTTCAGAGTGTTCCACCCCACTCTGAGGCCACACTGGTCTGTGGCAGGAGGCTGCTTCCCTGTATGGGGGCCTGAATTTTCTTTCTTACTTGCTGTAAGTTTGTGGTCTTTCCTTCTGCTGACACTGGCTTTGTCATTGAGTGGGTCTGAGATCTTCAAGGTGTCAATTACATTTGCTCAGTCTCGATTTCCTCATCTGCGCACAATACTGCAGCCAGACTGTCATCCCCAAAGCATTGCCTGCTTCACAGTTTAGACTTCTAAGCATGACTCTGCCTAGCAGTGCAAAAAGTGATAGCAAATTCAATAAGTAGAGCCTCATTGGTGCAACCATCCAGAATAAATAAACTTTCTATCTTTATAATGTTTATCATTATTACTATTTGTAAATAACTGGTGTGAAGGTCATAAGTTATTTAATGCCTTTAAATCTCATCCAAAGGTACTTTCCAGCTGAAAAATTCCATGATTCTAAGTGTGTATCAGTTTCAGGCCAGGCAGGATCAGAGGCTTGGTCAATATTATTTTTTCCACAATGAAACTATGGAAGGTAGGAGATCTTACTTAAGCTAATACATGTGTATCCTTCACAATGGAAGAATAAATAAAAGTATAATTTGTGAATCTGCTAAGGGTTCTTTTCTTCTCAAAATATTAACCCTTTTGATTCTTTAGCAAAAACTTAATACATACATACAGTTTTAGGTTAAAATGTTTGGGAATCTGGGTGCCTTGCAGTGAGTTTTTTACCAATTTATTTCCCATTTCCACACTTGATCTCTCTTCTCCAAATATTCTTGATGCTATATTTTCATTTATTTATCATCATTGAGATCTTTTGCTTCTTTTCTACTGATCTTTGACCTCACAAATATTTCTATATTTCCTAAATCATTCTTTTTTTTCCAAAGAAATGTCCAACAGATATTTCAATTTTTGAAAGTAGTTGACACCAATGAAGAATTTGTTTCTGTTCACTTGGGTATAAGGAGCTTCCCAAAATTAAGACGTTACATCTTTTCATTTACTTATTTATAATAAAAATCAAATTGTAATTAAGTGGTGATAACTGCAACATCTTGAATCTAAGCAGCCATGGTTAAATTCTAAAAACTATAGTCTCAGTAAATTTGGAATGCCCAAGTAATCTGGAATGCCCAATTAATCAAAGGGCAATGAACTTCCAAAAACTTTTGGGCAGAACGCTGCACATTTTACCTGCCAGTGGAGCAGGGAATCACTCACTACTTACCTCTTTTAATTGTGCTGTTAGTGCAGGTTGATTGTAAAACTACCTGCTGAGGGTGAAACACTTAGCCTCGGCAAATGGTCTCCTTCTGAAACTGTAGGTGTCCTGGAAATTGTGTTTTCCTTCTACAGCTCATTGAAATGGAGATGGGATGAAATAAAGTGAAGGGATCTGCTTTCTAATGAACAAAATGAGATTCCTTTGAATTGGGGCATAGACTGAAAAGAAAGGAACAACCAAAGAGCACCTCATTTTTACTTCCTTAGAATGGCTGAGCAGCTGGGCCATGTACAACTGCACCCATGCTCAAGATGCTCCAAGTAGGATTCATGGAAATTATTGTCAACTTTTATGGAATAGCTCCGTTGGTTACATGACACAATGTAAAGGGGGAAACTGACTGAACTCAGAAGCATATTTCCATTTTTTACTTGCTTAATTTGTTTCATATAGACATAAGAAACCACTCCAGCCATCGTAGATATACTTTGTATCTGCGCTATTGCATAGGATTCATGGGACAGCAAACAATATCAACATGAATACACACACACACACACAGAACTAATGAAATTAACCACAACAGAATCTTCAAAGTATATTAATCAACAAAAAATATGTATCCTGAAGACTTGTGATATATGATATTCAATAACATGTAGCTATGCTATATTACAGTTTCTACCATTTCAGTTCTTTTCAGATTTGGTATTTATAAAATAACCTAGTATTGGGGTCAAAGAGAGTGAAATTTTATACAGTGGACTATGTGAAGCATAAATTAATGAAACAAATCAAATTTTCTGAGTTTTTAATTAAGATAGAATTCTTTTGATTTTTGTCTAGTTAATCCTTGTATATTTTAGAAAGATAACACTCTTACGTTAGTGGTTGCCAGACTTAAATTTTTCAGGACAGTAAAACTTCCCAAAGCCATTGAGAGCGAACACAGAGTTGCCAAACTATTCATTTTGCCAACAACAGCAGTAACAAAAAGCTACCATTTCCATCATTCCAGGAAGGAAAGTACATTTCAGCACCAAAGATATAGGAAGTTCATAACTTCGGACTAAAGACAGTTCTTTCCAAGAAACACTTTTGTTAACCATACATTTAAAAAATATATTTCTAGTTTTACGTAAGTGCAGAAACATTTACAGTAACATTTATTTTATAATACAATGCATGCCATGTTTCCTTGGTATGAATTTTTCTGTAATTTGGTAGCACTGTATGTATGTGATGAAGAAGGGTTCTAATGTGAATTTGTTCTGGTGTTTGGTTTTATCACCATCGCTATCTAAAATTCTATTTCACCCTTATGCAAACAAAAATGAAGACATCAGTCATAACACTTTTTCAATTCATTTGAAACAGTCTAGGCAAACCAAGATGCTAAAGAACAACAGTGCCCATGTCCCCCCACCCTTTCTTTTCCTTCGCCCACTGTGCACCGGTAGGAAGCTAGGTGAGTGGCTGGGGCCGCTCCTCTTTTAAGACAGTACTCTATGGTTCCCCACCTTGTGGAGAAGTTGGACATTTCTACAATAGCAGTTCTGAGAACAAGCTTAAATTTTGTTCTTTATCAGTATTGGGAACCATGCTTCGGGCCATTTAGTCTTTGAATCTCTCAATGCTGCATGGTCCAGAACAGCCTGAGGGCAGTGTGGTTGTAGGTTAAGGTCATGTCCATCAAAAACATACTTCTGTTTCTAACTTAAAAACCAGTAGAAAAAGCATGGGGTTTAGGGACAGAAACACTGGGTCCAAGTCTCTATTCAATGTGTGCCTGATATACAGATGTTTTCTGATGTTTTTCTCATGCTTTGACTGGGGTTATGAATTTGGGGAGGAAGACCACACAGGTAGAGGGCTTATTCTCATCATCTCATATCAAGGGTATGTACTATCAACATAACTTTTCGCTGTTGATATCAAACTTGATCATTTGGCTGAGGCAGTGTTTGGCAGATTTTTCCTGTGTAAAGTTACTCCTTTCACCTTCTCTTTCCCGGCTGTTCTCTTTGGAAGGAAGTCACTGTGTGTAGCCCACACTTAAGTGGAGAGTTAGGTACCACCTCATAGAGGGTGGAATACCTACATAAATTATTTGAAATTCTGCATGGGAGATTTGCCTTTTTTCCTTCATTTATTTACTTATTCAGCCATTTATTTATGTCAATATGTTGTCACTATTTTTTATTTTAGTTGCTCTTATATGTGTACAGTTATGATCTTAATTTACATTTCCCTTAATGGCTAATGATAATGAAAATATTTTCAGATGTTTATTTATTATCCATATGTCCTCTCTGGTGAAAAGTCTCTACATTTTTTTTTTGGCCAATTTTCTTATTGGAATTTTTAAAATGTTCAGTTTGAGAATTTTTTATATATTCTATATCTAGTCCTTTGTCAGATATGTGATTTGCAAATATTTCTTCTAGTTTGTATCTGTCTTTCCATCCTCAACAGGGTCTTTTGCAGAAAAAAAAACATTTAAATTAGGGTGAAGGTCCATTCTTCAAATTTTCTTTTATAGGCTGTGCTTTCGTTGTCATATTGAAGAACTCCTCACCAACCCCTATGTCCCAAAGATTCTCCCCTGTGTCATCTTCTAGAAGTTTCATAGTTTTACATTTTACATCTAAACTTACGAGAACTTCCCCAATCTGGCAAAGGAAATAGACTACCAGGAAGTCCAGGGAGCTCAGAGAGTCCCAAAGAAGTTGGACCCAAGGAGGAACACACCAAGGCACATCGTAATTACATTAGCCAAGATTAAAATGAAGGAGAGAATTCTAGAAGTGGCAAGGGATAAGGGGACAGTCATCTACAAAGGAGTTTCCATCAGACTGTCAGCTGATTTCTCAAAAGAGACCTGACAGGCAAGAAGGGGCTGGAAAGAAATATTTGAAGTCTTGAAAGGCAGGGACCTACATCCAAAATTGCTCTATCCAGCAAAGCTGTCATTTAGAATGGAAGGACAAATAAAGCACTTCTCAGATAAGGTCAAGTTCAAGGAGTTCATCATCACCAAGCCCTTATTGTATGAAATGTTAAAGGGACTTACCTAAGAAAAAGAAGATCTAAAATATGACAGTAAAAAGACAGCAAACTCACAGATATTGACAACCACACCTAAAACAAAAGCAAACTAAGCAAACAGCTAGAACAGGAACAGAACCACAGAAATGGAGATCACATGGAGGGTTAGCAACAGGGGTGTGGGAGGAGGAGAGAGGGGGAAAAGGTACAGAAAATAAGTAGCGTAGATGGTGGGTAGAAAATAGACAGGGGGAGGGCAAGAATAGTGTGGGAAATGTAGAAGCTAAAGAACTTCTGACACATGGACATGAACTAAAGGTGGGGAATGTGGGTGGGAGAGGGTGTGCAGGGTGGAGGGGAATGATGGGGGAGAAATGGGACAACTAATAGCATAATCAATAAAATATATTAAACTTACGATACATTTTTGAGTGAGTTTTGTACAAGGTGTGAGATTTAGGTGGAAGTTTATTTTTTACTAGGAATACCCCCAGTGAGCTAAGAATGTTTTTAAAGAAGTGATGTCAATGGATATGGACACTAAGCTGAGTGGTGAAGCAAATGAAGATGAGAGGAACCTTGTGGATAATTCATTTTAAATGGTAAAATCTACTCATAAAGTAAAATAAGTATAGCTACAGAGCAAGTCAGCTGACTACTAGGAAGAAGGTAGTGGTTAAAGATTTCAGAAAGGAAGCAGTTACTGGTGTCATGAACAAAGGTACAGGGGCCACCATGAAGGTGGGGGCTGAGTTGAAGTGAAGGGTTAGAAAACTGGGAAGTCAGGGTATAGGGAGGGTCACCTGTAAGAGCTGAGGTCAGAGAATGATGGCAGGGCTGGGGTGGAGAGGAACACAGGGACAGGGGCTCATGTATTCCTTGAATGAGCAGGAGTCTGAACAAGTCAAAGAAATGACAGGTTCAAGGTAAGGGCAAAAGGGGGCAGTTTCAGGTGGGAGGGAGAGAGATGCTTAGCAGGCGGCAATAGGGAGCCAGGAATACGCTTGTTTTACTTCTTAGCCTTAAGGCATAAGGAACAAAACAAAACATTGTCCTAACCTTCAAGAAGCTTTGGGGGAAGAAATGTCCTCAGGAGACTGCTATGTCTCTATTAAGGCAAACAGGTGAAGGAAATGTTTGGAGAAAATGTTGCATGAGCTGATCAGTGGCAGAGGGGCAGAAGGGTAGCTTCTGAGTCCCAGTGTGCTGGGAGCGGGGAGAGGCTTTGTGCTTGATAGGAGAGCAGAGCTGAAGGACAGACAAACTTGGACATCATGGAATTCTCAGGGACCCACAGTTGTTGGACTGGACCTAGAGAAATTGCAAGACAGGAAGTACTGGGGTGTCCTCAGAGAAGATGATGAGCAAATGTTGAGGCCACTAAATGACATAACTCTGTGAAAGTGCTTTATTTATAATAATTATCTTACAAAGCTGGAAATTACTACATATGGTGTAGTAGTGAAAGACGTTGTACAAAGCAAATTAATATGTGTGTTTCTCATTATCTAGAAATTATGATTACGTCTACACACACAGCTATTGTAGAATATTCACTGGCATAGATATAATGATTCTACAGTTAGTCATAGCAGATAAATATATAAATACACATACATATACAAATGCAATTTAGCCAAAAATGGTAAATTCAGCAGTTATAAAATGAACTGCAATCAGACATTTTATGCATTGTGTTTTAAGGCCCTAGTTGCTTCAGTCTATCTTCTCCCAGTTCCAGTCTCTTTTTCCTTTGTTCTACTTCCACTTTTCATCATGTTTTGACAGGTGAGGTTGTTCATGCAAAGGGATCCAACAAAAATACAGGAACGCCACCTTTGCCTCCTTATCCAGGACGGAGCAGCCCTCCCTTTCCTCCTTGCAACAAGCAGGCAAAACACACTCTGCCTGCCCCTCAGCTGAGCCCCATGACAAATGGTGATAGCACAATTGTTTTGCTTGCAGGGAGGGAATCCACATGCAGTCAGTAGGTCACCTGCCCTCTCTGCTCAGGATCAGCTCTCCACCCAAACCCCATGCATTTCAGTCTTACAATATTTTAGGCTTCAGCCAGCACAAACATGTCACAGCAAGAGGGACAGTGATTGTATTTGCACATGCAATTGGTTTAAACATGTCTTTGTTTGATCCTTAAATAAAGAAAAGTTTTATCATTACGTTATAGCCCAAAGAATTTAGCCTTTTAACCTGCAGTTTCCCTACTCTCAGTAATACAAACCTTCTTTTCCAATAAGAGGTGAGGCCTGATGGAATTTTCTTCTTTTCCTTTATTCCTGGGGGTGAGGAAGCAACTGCTTTGGACCCTTTTTTACACCAACTAAAATAATAGAAAGGGGTCTTTGGTAACACAGAGGAAAGAAAAACTCCTGGCATAATAATGCAGAGAAAAACATGATTAGAAGTAGTGTCTGTGAGAGAAAGGTGTGTATCTTGTAGCCGCTTCATCCTGCAGCCATGCCAGGTAAGCCATTGTCCCTTGCGCCCCTCAGAAGGGCAGAAGGAAGAGACTTGAACTCTCTCTCCAATACCCAGCTCCACCGAGGGCTGGAGAGCTAGGCCTCCCAAATCGCTTAATGACGGGCATGTTCAGAGAAATACATCCCCAGGCGATTCTGTCATTGTGAGAACCTCATAGAATATAATTACGCAAACCTAGATGGCAACCAAACTACCTGTAATGCATTTCTTAGAACGTAACCACATCATTAAGTCATACATGACTATATTAGTTTTTTACACTGTATATCAAATTACCCCAAACTTAATGACTTAAAACAATACATATTTATTATCTCAGAGTTCCTGCATGTCAGGCATCTCACAGCTTAGCTAGGTCCTCTGCTCAGAGCCTCACAAGTTTGCCCAGGGCTGGGATCTCATTGGAAACTTGACTATGGAAAGATCGACCTCAAAACTCCCTCAAGCTATTGAATTTACACTATTTCCTTGCCACTGTGGGATTCATGGCAACTTACATCTTCAAAGTCATCAACAGAGAGAGAGTTGAGGATGAGTCCATTGGCAAGATGAGCGTTACATAACCTAACATATTCATGGGAGTGACACTCTGCCATCTTTGCCATAGTCCATTGATTAGAAACAAGTCACTGGTCCTCATTACACCCAAGGGGAGGGGATTATATGAGGCAGAGATCATGGGGGCCAACTTAAAATTTGTCTGCCTCAGTCTACGATCTATCTAGCCTTTGAGATTTAAGGGTATGACTAAGGAGTAATGGAAGTAACATTTTTAGGAGAACCATAAATGAAGGTATTTATATTTAAGCACATACACACACACCCTGACGTAAAATAAAGTTAGGAATTTCTCTTAGTGGTTGCTGCCATGAGATTTTGCAATCATGCAGCCATGGATTTTAATCTCTGGTAGTTAATCTACTTAAGCCTCAATTTGCCTCTTTAAAATGGGAATAATGATACCAACCTTTGGGGTTATTGTGAGAATTAAATTAGATAAAGTAGATAAAACTCTTAGCACAATAAGAATGCTCGATAAATGTTCACCATTGTATCCAGGTAAGAGTCTTGGGTACCTCAAACAAGATAGAGTTTTCACAGCATGCTCTAAACATGGAGAGAGTAATCCCTAAAGTGAGGCTGCTCTTCTGAAGCTTGGAAGGGTTTGACATGAGTCTGCCTCCATGTTTCCCACAAAATGCTGGGTGTCCTGCCTCTCCTGAATGGCTCTGCCAGTGGTCTCTAGTTCACCTGCTCCCACATCTTCACCAATGGAACCAGCAAACTTTTGCAATGTTGGATTCAAAAGCCCTGAAGATCTCCAAACTTCACAACTAGAATGCCTCAGGGATGCTGGCTTCACCCTAGAGACACCTCTATCTACCCTTTCCCCAGGCAGAAATGCTGATCATAGTTGACTGTTCTAGCATAAGCTTCCCATCTGCTAGTCATGCCTAGTCCTTGGAACACGGTTTTCTGAAATGGGTTCTTGTAATTACTCAGTCACTAAACCCCTTTATTCAACACCTACCACATGCCAGGCACAGGGGTAGTTTTGTAGACAGAATAGCAATGAACACAAAATCCTCCTCTCAAGTAAATCATTGGCCAGCACAGAGGCACACCCAAGCCAACAAAGTAGAGCTGACCCTGGACTTTGGACAGAAATATACCTTACCCCTTATGCCAGTCCTTCAGTCTGTGAATATGGAATGTTCAAACAGGCCCTCACTTTCCTCTGTGTTTTCCTCTTTTGTTAAGACTCACACTTCCTGCACTCATCTCAGACCACTTTTGTGTTTTCCTACACAAAATTTTTACTACAGTTTTACGACTCACTCAATCAGCAATTTCCGTGCTAGCTGAAGCACTTACTAAAATCGTTTTACAAACCATGTTTTCCTTTCTTCATCAGCCTTGGGTACTGCCCAGCTTAGTGTTCCCCTTTCCCTTTATCCCAAATTTGGGATGATTTTCTGGCTAAATACCATCACTTTCTCAGAGCTCATTACTCTTCCTTTATTTGTGTCACTGGCCTACTTGATACCCTCTTTAAAACTTTGCTTTCACAAAGATATGAAGTGCCTACCATTTTATTTTTTTTAAATATATTTTATTGATTATGCTATTACAGTTGTCCCATTTCCCCCCATCATTCACCCCACCCTGCACATCCTCTCCCACCCACATTCCCCCCTTTAGTTCATGTCCTTGTGTCATAAGTTCTTTAGCTTCTACATTTCCCATACTATTCTTACCCTGCCCCTGTCTATTTTCTACCCACTATCTATGCTACTCATTCTCTGTACCTTTTCCCCCTCTCTCCTCCTCCCACTCCCCTGTTGCTAACCCTCCATATGATCTCCATTTCTGTGGTTCTGTTCCTGTTCTAGCTGTTTGCTTAGTTTGCTTTTGTTTTAGCTGTGGTTCTTAATACCTGTCAGTTTGCTGTCTTTTCATTGTCATATTTTTTATCTTCTTTTTCTTAGATAAGTTCCTTTAACATTTCATATAATAAGAGCCTGGTGATGATGAACTCCTTGAACTTGACCTTATCTGAGAAGCGCTTTATCTGTCCTTCCATTCTAAATAACAGCTTTGCTGGAAAGAGCAATTTTGGATGTAGGTCCCTGCTTTTCAAGATTTCAAATATTTCTTTCCAGCCCCTTCTTGCCTGTAAGGTCTCTTTTGAGAAATCAGCTGAGAGTCTGATGGGAACTCCTTTGTAGGTGACTGTCCCCTTATCCCTTGCTGCTTCTAGAATTCTCTGCTTCATTTTCATCTTGGCTAATGTAATTACGATGTGCCTTGATGTGTTCCTCCTTGGGCCCAACTTCTTTGGGACTCTCTGAGCTTCCTGGACGACCTGGTAGTCTATTTCCTTTGCCATATTGGGGAAGTTCTCCTTTATTATTTGTTCAAATAAGTTTTCTACTTGTTGCTCTTCTTCCCCTTCTGGGACCCCTATAATTCAGATGTTGGGACGTTTAACGATGTCCCGGAGGTTCTTAAGCCTCTCCTCATTTTTTGGAATTCTTGTTTCTTCCTCGTTTTCTGTTTGGTTGTTTGTTTCTTCCTTCTGGTCCACTCCATTGATTTGAGTCCCAGTTTTCCTTCCATCTCTATCGGTTCCCCATGCGTCTTCCTTCATTTCACGTATTGTAGCCTGCATTTTCTCATCTAATTTATGAGCAAAATCAACTAATTCTGTGAGCATTTTGATGACCAGTGCTTTGAACTGTGCATCTGATAGGTTGGCTATCTCTTCGTTGCTTAGAGGAATTGACTCTGGGGTTTTCATTTTTTCTCCGGTTTGAGCCATTTTTGGTTTTAGTCTGGTCGCAGCTATTACGTATGAGGGGTGGAGCCTTAGGTGTTCCTCAGGGCGGGGCAGCCCAGTCTCTTGGTTGTGACGCTATAGTTGGGGGCGGGGTCTGTGAGGGAAGAATGGCGCCTGCTCCGCTCTCTTCTGGACTCCGGTCCCTTCTGGGGCTTCCCCTTCGCCTGGATTATCTGCACACGCTCGCATGCTGTTACGTAGTGAGGGGTGGAGCCTCAGGTGCTCCCCAGTGTGGGGCAGCCCAGTCGCTGGGTTGTGACGCTGTATGTGGGGGTGGGGCCTGAGAGGGAACAATGGCACCTGCTCCGCTCTCTCCTGGATTCAGTCCCCTCCGCCACTTCCCCTCTGCCTGGACCGTCCGCGGGCGCAAATGCGGGACCCCCTGGTCAGCCAGCCACCCCGTGCGTCCTCACTGGGTCTGCACAGCTGCCCCCCTGTGCCCAGGGTCTGCCAGCTGCTGCCTGTGGGCCCAAGGACCGCCAGCCAATGCCCGTGCACCTGGGAACTGCGAGCCGCTGCTACTTGCGTTCCTGGGTCCACACCTCCACTTTTTCCCACCGCGACTCCGCCCCTCCTACCAGTCTGGATGAATGGTTGTTGGACTTCCGTACAGTTCAATTTTCTATCAGTTCTGGTTGTTTTCTTGTTTCTAAATATTTGTTGTCCTTAATTTTGGTTGTGAGAGGAGGCACAGTGTGTCCGCCTACGCCTCCATCTTGGCCGGAAGTTCCTGAAGTGTCTACCATTTTAGAAGAGCTGTTCCACATGCACCAGTGAGTGGAGAAGACAGCCGTGTTGAGGTGCACATGCTCTGTTGTCACAGGCTCTCTCCCTGGACTCACACCAGCCTCTGCATGCTAGGATTCTCACAGCCCCAGGGCTGCACGTCCATGCCTTGTCAGTCATTTGTGTCTTACTCAACTGTATCACTAAAAGAAAGTCCTACTAACTTTATCACTAATACTAATACCAATACCAATACCAGCAAAAGTTAAAATATATCTAGAGACTATAATGTGCCAAGTATTTATATTGTTATTTTATTTAACCTTCACAATCAATCAGGAAAATGAGGTTTAGAGATTTTAGGTTATCTGCTCAAGATCACACAGCAACTAAGTGAGTTCAAGATTCAGTCCCCAGGAGTCCAATGCAGTACTGTTGCCCAAGTGTGAAGAGGGATGTGTGAGCCTGAGAACAAAGTTAACCTGCATATTATTTTGTCCAAGATCAGCCTCACTCCAAGCTCAAGGAGTCAAGGAGAGATCAGCAGCCAGAAAGTTCAATGGTCAGCCAGTCACCTGTACTTTAGGGGTATCCATCACAGCTCAGCTCTGCATACGGACAGATATGGTAGCAGTGGATCTCTGTGCAGGGATCTAATGTGGAATAATCAAGAATAAAAGAGCCCTGGCTGCGTGGCTCAGTTGGCTGGAAAATTGCCCTGTACACCACAAGGCTGCGGGTTTGCTCCCCAGTCAGGGCACATACAGGGGGCAACTGATCTATGTTTCTCTCTCACGTAGATGTTTCTCTCTTTATTTCTCTCCCTCCCTCTCTATTCATTCTTCTCTCTAAAATCAGGAAACACATCCTCAGGTGAGGATTGAAAAACAAAAAACAATAGAAGGAAAAGATGTAGGGCGACCTAGCGGTGAAAGACTGAGAAGAGAGACAACTTTCAGATAACTCTTTGGATTACGGAATAAATGCCTTTCTTCTGAACGAAACTTGTAATTCTGACTGCGAATCTAGGGTGATGACTGTGAAAGGCTCTTATCAAGTCTAGTCTGACTAGACTTGTGTTTCCTGGCAGGAAGCGCTGACCCTGCATCGGCCACTGGAGCCATCCTTGCTCACGCAGACCACAGTGCACTATGAAGTAATGTCTTCAAAGGAAAGTGGGGGCACTGAAATATACACGTCTAGGCAGTTATTTCACAGCAGCACTTCAAAGAAACATTTCCTTTGATCATTTTGACTTCTAATTAATAATAAATGTGAATATATTATTCATAGAAATTACTCGGTGATCTTGGGCTGATAGAGGCTTCAGTTTGACCCATCACCAGCACAACGGAGAAGATCAAGGAGGGAATCACACCCTGACTCTTAAAGAGTCCACCAGGAAGTGACACACATTCCCCCCACTCACAGGTCACTGGCCAGAGCAAGTCACATAGCCCACCTAGCTTCAAGGGAGACAGGGAAGTAGGATCTTGCCATATGCTGGTAAGGGAGGGTAGTCCTCTGCCCACACCTGGTGAAAAGCACTGATGACTTCTAACATAAAGGCCAAGTGAACAGTAGGTATGTTTACAAGGTCAAATGAAGGAGTATGTTCAAGAAAATAAGGCACTCAGGAGTTTTGTTACATTTTCATACCAATTTCTCACCTGAAATTTACCCATGAAGGCCTTCACCATGAACATTACAATTGTTTAAGGAAATGGGTGTCCTGACCTAACAAACTCATCAAGGAAAAATATTAGTGAAAAAATTGTGGAATTTATATAACTGAGAGAAGGGTGATTTTCTTGTGCATAAGAGGAGGATGAAATGATCCATTCTGGGTCTTTGGTGGGAACGCCAAGGAAACTCACTGAAGAACTTTGGAAAGGTAAACTACCCAAACTTGGCTCCATTGATGTTTTTATTTTAGCTTTTAAAAAAAATTTTTACATATTTTATTGTAGTTAATTACAGTTGTCCCAGTTCCCCCCCATTACTCTCCCTTGCCCTACCTACCCACACCTCCCAAACTCCACATCCAATCCTCTTTTTTTTTTTTTTTTTGCCTTGAAGTTGCCTATTGTCTTGACATTTGTCCAAGCAATTTCAAAGCATTTTACTGTATGACATATTTGGA
Source organism: Glossophaga mutica (assembly GCA_039655065.1). Taxonomy (NCBI): domain Eukaryota; kingdom Metazoa; phylum Chordata; class Mammalia; order Chiroptera; family Phyllostomidae; genus Glossophaga; species Glossophaga mutica. The sequence continues at coordinate 87,646,622 of CM077304.1, forward strand.
ACTTCAAGCAATGTAAAAATGACAATTTATGTTTCATTTACTTATTACTTCATTCAACAAACATTTATTTTGAGGACCTACTATGTGCAGATACTTCCTTAGATACCAGGGATGCAAAGCTAAGACATGGGCCTGACCCTTAGGGCACTCATTATAAATCTAATGTGAGAGGAAGACTGGGGATTAGGAAATTATAGAATATTGTAAAAGGGCAATTATAGAATTATACACCATAAATAATGGGAGAGCAGCTAGCACTGACATTTATTAGGGCCATCACCTGCCTTGGAAGAGAGCAGTAAACCTGTGTAACCCACCCAGTACACAGGCTCACCTCTTAGAGCTGTGTGAATTATTCATTGCACAGCTCCAAGATGCACCATCCCTGTGCAGGCCCCTTAGATTTGTATGGATGCCAGCAAAGCATTTTGAGCCAGAGGTACTTCTGTTCCCTCCAAAGTCATTGTTTGAACTAGCAATAGGACTGCCAACATCTAACCAACATTTAGTACTCTGCAATATTTTTACTATATGTTTACTTGTATTGTTATTAATGTTGATGTAATGGTAATCTCTAACTCACTGAACATTTTTTAAAAATCATCATCGATTATACAGCTAGTTTGACTAAGACTGCTCTAGCCATGTTGGAAGTCCTAAGTAAATATAAGCCACTATCCTTGACCTCAAAAAGGCTTTAAGCTAACTGGAAAAGAAAGACAAAAACACATAAATCAATTAGACATTAATAATCTCTAGCCTATATAACACTGAGTCTAAATGCAGCCTGAGTTGTGGGAACCAAGATATCAACCTTAGATGGGATTTCATTTTGAGCTTGAAGGATGTGGAGTATTTGGATAGATGAGAGGAAAGAGACTGATGAGAATGTGTATCAGTCTTTGTCCATTCCTTCTAGGGCAAAACACCTCAAAGTCCACACCTTGTTGATGGAGGTTAACAGCTGCCCCTGGGCCATGCAAAGAGTTCAGCAGCTGGGAGAGGGTGGTGAAGTCTGTTGATCATCCCCTCACCTGCTTGAGCTCCTTTCCATACACTGAGTTACTTTGTGTCATTCTGCCAGGTTCCTCTTGGATACCGCAAGTTCTACTGTTCCTTTGTAGTGGTTAAGAATATAGGCTAGTCTACCTGTTCTCATATTGTGGTACCCAGACAACAATATGATAACCATCTGGGAACCTGTTAAAAAGGCAAGTCTTTGGGCCCCATCTGAGACTAAATGAAAGTCGGAGGGTAGAGCCCAGCAATCTACAGTTGAACGAGCCCTCCAGGTGATTCCAATACACACCAATGTCTGAGAACCACTGGGCTCATCAGAAATCCTGGCTTTACATCCTAGCTCTATTGGCATTTGCTGGCTCCATGGCTTAGGCAGGTGGTTAATTTTGCTAAATCTCAAATAGTATAACAGTAGTACCCACTCTTACAGGGTCATTGTAAGGAATAAATGAGTTGATATAATCCCTAGTATAATCTTTGGCAATTAGTAAGCACTCAGTAAAGTATTGCTACTAGCATCTGGCAAGAATTCCCTTACTTTTAAATCATGTTCATGCCATAACATGGTTGGAAAACCTTAGTTAGAGCTGTGTTTCTTTACTCCTCATCACCTTCACCACCATCACCTTTGATAGCACCACCTTCAGCACTCTTCGTTATATACATATACATATATATGTATATAATTACATATACATAATACCATAAAATGTGCCATGGTAACCATTTTTCAGTATACAGTTCAGTGATATTAAATACATGCACATTTGTATGTTCCTGTTGCCACCATGCATCTCCAGAAATTCTTCATCCTCCCCACTGAAACCCTACACCCATTAAACAACACCTCCCTACTTCTCTCCTCCCCCCAGGCCCCGGCACCACCATTCTACTCTCTGTCTCTATTAATCTGACTACACTAAGTATCTCAAATGAGTGTAATCATGCGGTATTATCTTTTTCTGACTGGCTTATTTCACTTACCACACTATCCTCAAGGTTGTCATATAAGTCAGAATTTCTTTCCTTCCTAAGGCTGAATAGTATTCCATTGTACGTGTGCTCCACATTTCATTTATCCATTCTCTACCCGTGGGCACTTGGGCTGCTTCCCTGTTTTGGCTGTTGTGAACAGTGCTGCTCTGCACATGATGTACAAATAGCTCTTTCAGCTCCTGCTTATAACCCATGTGAATCATACCAGAAGTGGAGTTGCTGGTGGTCTACTAACCTTGACAGTTCCCATCTTTATTAGAAAGATGCACTCTCCTGTCTCTCCTCTGAAGCTGCTGTGGCTGTGGCTACCTAAAAGCAGCACAGCATCTCCCTCCTTTATCCAGGGGAATGTCATAGGGTTGCCTTGCATTTTTAAAAAGCTGAAAGTGGGCAAGTAAAGAGGTAGTGTTCCCCTAAAACATGAGGCCTCTCCAGGAGGTATCCAGCCATGTAATATGAAAAACAAAGACACTTACTGAAGAAGATAGAAGATACAAGAAACATCGTACATAGGACAATGATGCCTCAGTCCCCCTCAAAGTAGGCACCTTGGGACCTCACACAGTTCTCCCAATCACCATAAGCTGTCCTATCATATTTCCCTGAGTCTCATCAACAGTCTGAAATCTCTTCCCTTTCAAAGGTGATTTTAGTTTTAGGAAATCCAGAAGTCACGGGGCACTAAATCTTGGTTATAGAGGGGCTGAGTCACCTGGATGATGTGTGTTTCACCAAAAAACTCTGCATGAAATGTGACGCATGAGCAGACAAGTTGTCATGATGAAGGTACAAATCACTAGTTGCCCATAGCCGCAGCCTTCCGAATCATCCAAATAGTTTCCGTGGAGGAATGTTCAAGCTTAACATAAAATTTGATCCAGATTTGTTGCTCTACTTGCTCAGTCATTTTGAATGTGACGACCACACAGTACACATGCTCACTCAAAGTGTCTACCACCCGTACTGACTAGTACAGTGAAGTCATTATCGTTCATGCATGTGCATTCCAGTCCACTCTCCTTGCTGCCACATTATATCCATGTCTATGCAAACCATTCTTGTTATATTAACAATGTCTGATCTTTTTCCAGACAGTCCTTATATACTTTCCTCCTGCCCTAGACTCTATTTCATCACAGTGAAGAATTTTTCTCTCCTATCTACAAAGTACTCAAAGAAAAAACTACTTCCTTCCATCCCACTGGTGACCAGGACCAGAGAATAAAAAGTAATTACAGGGTGGACTGTCTGCTATGATAACTTATTTTTCCTTCAGTTGTTTCCAACCAAACACACAGTATCATTAACTTTGACTGTGGTGATCACTTTAGCCTCCAGCTTAATCTATTTTGACTAGGAATATTGTCCTCAGAAACACTACAATTTCCTGAAGAGACTGCAAATCAGCAGTCTTGCCTAAAATCTTACATGGCCATTATCTTTTCTCTGCCTGAAAGATGTACAAAGACAGTATGTAATTGTGAGCCAGGAGGTTTTCTTTCTTTAGGTGTCTGCCTTCTGGCTGAGCTGTAAGGTAAGGCAATTAGATACCCGACATTTATAACAGACATGTTTAACTTCTCTGATATGTCCTGCAGAGGTTCAGCAAACACAAAGATAATATACTGTAACTAGCAGTTGGTAGGTTTAGACTTCAAACCTTTTAGATTGTGTAAACAATGATGGCGACACAATAGCCAATGTGCTCATTTACTGCTTCAAACCACCTTTAGCCACACTATTTAATGTAGACTCATTCCTACCTGTGAGGTCCACAAGAAATAGGTACTACACACCTTTTTATGCAAGGATTTTAGTTTGAGTTTTGTCTAGAATAAGTTAAACCACCGTGACCCCTCTAGGAGGCAGTGTTGTGTAGTAAAAATGTCATCTGGATTCAACTCAGCTTCTAGGTTTCTAGTAGACTCTACCTCTCACTAGGTATGTGACTATGAGCAAATTATTTGAATTCTTTGTATCTTAGTTTAGTACCTGCAGGGTATTTCCTGTTATTCAATGGTAATTGGTACCTGAAAAGACCACTTAAAATGAATGTACCAAAATGTTATTGAAAAACTTATTAAAACATTTTCTTGAAAAATGAACTAAAATTGTACAAATTATAAAGTTGTCTTACATTCAACTAAATTTAGTGTAAAGTTTGAACTATACAGCTATTTTCAGAAAACAACAGTAAATTACTTAGGATGTTTTTGTTAAATATTTCAAATGAAACTATATGTTACCATCATGTAACATCCTTCATTTCATATTTGACCTTCACAGAAACATTAACAGGATGTGCATTTTGTAAAACTATTCTGGGGCTTAATTAATTTCCTGTTCCTTCTGCATTGAATTCTTTCTTTTGAAACACTTGTCATTATTCCCATAATTGTTTTCTTCAGTTGTCATCAGGTAAAATCATGCCCAGTCCACACCTGCCAAGGGCTTTGCAAGTAATTCTAGCATTTTTCTTGTATCACCTTCATCAACTTCATGACATCCTCAGTGTTTGGCAAACTGCTTTTTCCCTTTATGATTCATCTGCTTTGTATTTTCACTAGGCAATCTGATGTTTTAAATGTCTGACAATCAATGAAGGTATGACCAAAAAATGTGATGGATACACCAACCAGGATAGACACCAGAGTAAAATGGGAGGAGATATTTGATGGAAGACTGATTTTAACAAATGGCCAGCTCATTATGACAGTTTTGTCTTCCTGACACCTCTTAGAAAGTGAATACTAAGATAGCAAAGACCCTTAGTTTCCCATTAAAGAGTTAAGCCCATGTTGTGTGCTCTGCACAATGCCTGGTGAATAGTTTGTGCTGCAGCTGTTAATAAATATTCTCATTATTTACTTAAAAGGACCCACATGCTCATAAAGGTATTGAAGGCATTTCAACACACGTTAATAACATAGGCTTAGGAGAATGTTTTCTTTAAACCAATTTCCCCCTTTCATCAATAAGCCTAACAATTAGTGAGTAAAAGAATCTGTCACTCTCCAACCTACCCCCATACTTTAGTTGCCTTTCCCTTTATTTTGTTTAATCTTCTCTCAGTAACACTTATTCCCATCTGACATGCTAAATATTTGCCGATTTGTGTTTCGTCTGTCTCTCACCACTAGAATTTAAACTCCAGAGACCCAGAACAGGGCTTGACACATGGTAGGTGTTCAGTAAGTATTTGTCGAATGATGATAATCGAAGATTCCTCTTGTCCTCTTCAATTCCCAGGGCCCAGGTACCCAGGGGCCATCACAATGACCCCTTGTTAGGGATTCCAATGCACTATGGCCTGAAAAAGTCCCTGATGTTAATAAAAAATGGATACTGTGTAAATCCTAAGAAGGAGAGGCACATGGAAATCCAAGAAGCACACAATAGAATGAAAGGTTTTGGATAGTCACTGCAAAGTCAGGCCTCCCTGTCCCTAGATGAAGCCCCATTCTAATTCAACTCAGAAGGAATAGGAGAGCGTTTTCTCATGGGGCAAAGGAAGGAAGCTGGAATTCTTCCTCCTACAAAGGAAAAGATTTGTGTTTGACTCATGCTATAGTGGAAAGAACTACCCTGCGAGAATCAGGAAACCCTTGTGCTGATTTTACGTCCGACTCTAAACGGGTCTGGAAGTCAGGAAATTCACTTCAGACTTTCAGGCTACAACTGCATCTGTGTGGTGAGTGGGTGTGGCCAGATCAGCATTTTCTTAGGGCATTTGGCCCTCTTCTGCCTGCATAGAGGGACCACTGGCCAATCACGCTGTAGAGCACTTGAGATGTAGCTAGGGCTGCATTTTAAAATGAAAAAACTAAAATAGCATATGGGAAAAAAGTAAAGTATCTCATTAATAATTTTATATTAGTTAATGTTGAAATAATAGTTTTACATATTAGGTTAACTAAAATATATTATTAAAATTAGGATAGTGTGGGAAGCTCTGGATGCTGTGGAGGCAGGGGATTTAATCAGTACTTTCTGATCAGTTTTGCTGTGACTCTAAAATGGCTCTAAAAATGATAGATAAATAAACACTATATGAAAAATAGGCTCATGGGTTTCTTTCTAATTTTTATAACATGGCTACCAGCACATTTCAAATTATATATGTAATTACAGATGTGGTTCTCAGGACATTTCTCTTTGACATTGCTGCTCTAGAATCTGAGAGGAGAAATTGTGTCTCTGATCAAACACTGCATATCGAGTCCCCACCCCCATACCTCCCCTACCCCGTCCTATGTCCTGATGCATTATCAAAGTGAACATGCTGAGCCTTCTTGTAGCGTACAGTGAGTAGAAACCTGTTTACTGGCCACTCTCTAAACAACTTTGATCATGGAACCTATTTTCCACTGAGGTCCTGTTAATAACCCTCAGTTCTGAGGAAGACATTTTGGACAACAATGGTCCAGATTTTCTGCAAATTCCTTTGAGATTCTAATAAACTGTGATATTATGGATCTATGTATGTGGAAGGAAGCAGGGAGTGGGTTTCTAAGGTCCTTGTGCAGACAGGGAGAGTTTTAAGGAGAAATCATGTTCCTCACCCTCACTTCCTGGGAGAGAGAATGGCTAACTGCGGAAAGGAAAGAAAGTGGGGAGAGTAGAGCATGGAATCGAGGAGAGGGGCAGAGAGATGAACTGAGGTTTGGAGGGTCTTCTCAGCCAGTGTTAAGTTATACTCAGTAAAACCTTGGGTCTCCACTGCTTGCCATGCTGATGCTCTCAAGGAATCAGCACCATGGAAAACATCAAAGTCCCAGGTACAACACGCAGTGACAGGGAAACTAGGAAACATGATGTTCCGAGCAGAAACACAGTGAGTGGCTGGAGGGCGGTAGAAATTGCAGTGTTAAGAGGACACATTATGTGTCAATGAGTCAAACCCAGACCAGGAAAGCTGGGCTGCTCCACACGTTCCACCCTCTCACCTCCAGGCCTCGGGGAGCAGATGAGGAGAAATGCTTAAAGGTTTATCTCACCAGATAAAGCAGTGAGGCCACAGCCTGTGGCCTCTGACAGATTTCTGTGTGGGTGATAAGAAAGCTATTTCTGGGGCCTGACATTTCTGCCTGTGCTTTCTTTCAGAAGGTGTCATAAGTCAGGTGCTAGATCACCTAGGATTTCTGGGGTTCCATTATGAAGTTTTTCCTGGATAAATCTCAAAACTTCCCCCATTGCTCATTAGCTTCTTCCTTTTCCTGGAGAAAATTATGCTGAGTGAAACAAACCAGTAAGAAAAAGGCAAATACCATATGATTTCACTCATACGTGGAACCTAATGAACAAACTGAAGTAACAAGCAAAACAGAGACAAACTCATACACAGAGAGCAGGCTGACAGCTCTGGGGCGAGGGATTAAAGGGTGGAAGCATCGAGCAAAAAAGAAAAAGGACTGATGGACACGGTCAACAGCATGGTGATTGTGGGGGAGAGGGGGTGGCTAGAGGTGGAAGAGGGGATAAGGGGGATAAGTGATAATGGAAAAGACACAATAAAAAAATTTAATTTTATTTTGAAAAAAATTTCTCTAATTTTATTAGATTATTTTCTTATTATTGAGTTATAAGAGATTTTATGTTATCTAGATACAAGCCTTTTTCAAATATGTGCCTTACAGACATTTTCTCTTAACTAAAACTTACATTTTCATTTTCTTAATTGTTTCTTGACATGTTAATATTTTTATCATTATGAACTCTAATTTACTAACAGTTTTTATGGTTTATGCCTTTTGTATTGAACATAATAAACTTCATGTATATAAGAATTTATGACCTAACCCAAGGTCCCAAGATTTTCACATAGTTTTTGTTAGAAAGTTGATGGTATTAGCTCTCCGATTTAGGTTGATGATTCATTTTAGCTTAAATTTTGTGTTTGCTGTGAGGAAATCATCAAAATACCTTTCTTAATCTAGCTATCCAGTCATTCCAGCATGATTTATTGAAGGCTATCCATTTCTTACCTTGGAAACTATATCAAAATTCCATTGACCACATAAGTGTGGGTCTGTCTGGACTCTCAGCTCTATTCCATTAATCCATGTCTAAACTTACACCGTACTGTCCTTTCTTGATTACTGTAGGTTTTAAAGTTGAGTCCTAACATCAGATAAAAAAGTCCTTCAAATTTGTCATTTTAAAAAACCATTTTGACCATTCCAGGTCCTTTGCAGTGCTGCATATTTAATAATGCTTTTGTGTCTGAAAGATATAGCATATGTGATGCGGTGCAATTTTATGGACAAAGACGCCACAGACGGAGAAACATTGGTGATCTGTCTGACTTCACATTATGAGGTTGGGTTCCTGTCTCTTTGTGGTCACATCTCATTTTCCTACTGGAATGTCAGCTTCCAAGAACAGGAACTGCACTTATTTTCTTTACCTCTGACTCCCTAGTAAAACAATGCTTATGGTAGGTTTTCAACAAATATTTGTTGAACAAAAGAAGGAATCGGGTCCAAGAGAAGTTGAGTGACTTGTGTCTGGGTAAAAGTCAATAGCTGAACTGCCACTAGAACTTCAGTTTCCAAACTCTTCATTAATATTTTTTCATCTTACAGTATGAGTGGAGGAAACAGAAGAGAAAGGGAAAGAAGAAAAAAATGAATGAAGAATGAGCTAGGTAAGAGCATTATTAGCATGATTTTTTGAAAGGCTTTAGTTAATACATCTCAGCTTATACCATGTAACTTCCAGCCACTAAACATTTGCAAGTTTATTCTTTGTTTGAAATACTTTTTTAACATGCAGAGGAATACCCAGATGATTCACAGATCCAAAACCACAGCCTAAGCAGGAGACAGCCACATTTCCTTCCTGAGCACGGTGCTAAGAAAATAGAGAAAAGACACACGAGGCCAGAACGGATCCCGTGTGTCAGCAGCGGACAGACCCTTGCTGGACCTTTCTGGACTAACAACCATCTTTCCAGTTTGGAAAGATCTTCAGGGAGCAATATTTGACTGGGGTTTTTCCCTCTAAAATTTAATTCAGAGAGGACTTTCATCTTTAAAAAAAAATCCCTTAAACTCTCGTCCTTGTTTTTAAATTGGAATACTAGATGTCAGGGAAAAAAATAATAACCTTGTGTTAATCTGAGAAGGAAAGTAACTAGAGAACAAGATAAGGAATGTTCAACCATCAGAATGTGGAGGTGGCTCAGACTGCACAACCTCTAATTCATGTGGCATATAATCTTCTTAAACAATGATTATAGATACTAAGTGTGCATTTGAAGGGACTAGAATTGTCATTAATTACTCTGCAATATCCTGTCAACCAAATTCTCCCTTCAAGTAAATACATGTGGCTTCCATGAAATTAGTGGGTGTCACAGGTAACTGAGAGGAGAATTTGGTGCTGTGACCTCACAAGACACTGTGAAGACTTTGATTTATAAACAACAATTAAGAAAGATTTCCATCAGAAGCAATCAGTGATGGGGAGAAATTAACTATCTTTATTTCAGTCAAGTCAAGAAATGCCTGTTGAATGTAGACTTTGTTCAGGGCAAGATGCTAGGCACTGCTGGGGGAACCCAAGGAGAAACGTAGACAGGGGTGCGTTGACCTGCTCTCAGATCTGCAGGGGAGAGTCCTGACCAGCATCTCTTGCATCTGATTCACTCCCTCAATTCTCAGCTCAACTGTCACTTTCTGTGGATGAGATTAAGTCCTCTTGGTAAGACACGCCATGTTTGTGATCGTCCTCCAGCTCCAAGCAGAGAGGGGCCAAGGTCATCTTACCCTGTCTTGATTACAATGCAGGTTCTGGGGCCAGCAGCCTCTGTTTGGATCTCAGCTCTGTCACTTTCTCTCCAAGTGATGTGGGCAATCACTCATGCTTCTGAAGCGTGGTCATGTCCATCAGTAAGACAGAGGTAATAATTCTGTAGTATGCACCTTACAGAACTGGTTGAAAATGAAATAAGGTAAAATCACTAATGACCTGGCCCATATTAAGCCCTCCATAAGAATGAAGTTAAAACATCAGTCATTAAATAAGTCTAATTTCTTTAATAATAAGTACAGATAATGGTTGCCATTCGATGTCTATTAAAATGATAATACAACTATTATTATTATTATTAACTTATTGGGGGACAGGCATTATGCTGAATGCTTTGCATATAATCAGCAAATTTAGGAGAAATGCACATCAAGCCACCAACAACCTGGTCTTTCAGCTTCTCTCTGGGCAAATCATTGTTTTCAGAGACATAAGATCATCAGGTATGCATTGGTGATATATGAGTATTTATTTCAGTCAGTCTTAGAAATAAATAGCATGGCCACAGGATTAACTGAAGAGAACATATGAAGGGACCAATAATTAAAGGATTTGGGCAGGGTCAAGAAAACCAAGAAGAGACTGAGTTGCTCACAGTGACTAACAGTGATGAGGAGCCGTTACTTCCCCTAGACTTAAACGGGCAAAGCAGAGAAAAGTGCTGCTTCGGGGGAACAGTGAGAGCTATGGCCAAGGGCATGGAGCTACCTGCCCATGGAGGCTGAAGCTTTGGCTATTGCCAAATACATAGCGAGGCGGGGAGCAGAAGGAACACGCCCCCCCCCCCCTCTCTTCCCACCTTCTGATCTGCTGCTGCCTCCCAATGGCCAAACCCTGCTGGACAAACCCTGCAGCACAGTCCATGACCCCCTCCTCTGGAGCCAAGAACAAAGCAGGGAAGGGCTGAATGTTTATCTACCCAGAAGAGCCACCAGAATAACTCACATGGAACCGTGGACCATCAAGTCTAGTCAAACTTGAATAAATTCATGTTGACTACACACAGAACATTAGAGGAAATAAAGAATCTAGACTAGCAATTTTCAACCTTTTTTATCTCATGGCACATGTAAACTAATTACTAAAAATCTGTGGCACACCACAGAAGATATATTTTTTTACCGATCTGACAAAAGAATAGGTATAATTTTGATTCATTCACACCAGACAGCTGTTGTTGTGTTGGCTGTTATTTTTTTATTTGACGTTCTGAGGGAAAATCCCTGGTATTACATGTTTTAAAAACTCTGTGGCCCACAGTACACTGGTTGAAAATCACTGATCTAGACAGTTAAATTAGACAAAACTACAGAGCTATCACTACACTAAAAATAAAGGCAGGCTTTTCTTTCTTTGTACATTTAATAAAGATAGAAAGAAGTAGGGGGTATCGGATAGCAACCAAGTATCAATTATGCCTCCTCAGCCTTCAGTGAAAGATGAAAGCTCACACAGTGAGGCTGCGTGTTTGAAAATGACCCAGTTATTACATTTAGTTGAATTTAAGAACCCTACTTTTGCTCATGAATTTGAATCATGACAGCCAATCATCCCTCTCTTCATACTTTCACAATATCAACTAATTAAGATTTGGGCATCTTCTCTTTCTTCATTGAAGCACCATTGTTCTGGAAGATATCATTTTTAAATTGTTATTTTTATTGTGGTGAAATATACATAATATAAAATTTACTGTACATTTTTAAGTATACAGGTCAGTAGTGTTAATGTATTAACATCATTGAGAAACAGATTTCCAGAACTTTTCATCTTGCAAACTAACAACTCATCAAATGACAATGACTGGTCATTCCCTCCCACCCCACCCCTCCCCTGCCACCCTTGGCAACCACCATTCTACTTTCCGGTTCCGTGAATTTGACTACACTAAGTACCTCGCACAAGTGGAATCATACAGTATTCATCTTTCTGTAATGCACTTATTTCACTTAGCATAATGTCCTCAAGATTCATCCATATTGTAGCATGGTTCCAAATCCCCTTCTTATTTAAGGCTAAACAACTTTCCATTGCACATGTACACCACGTTCTGTTTATCCTTTCATCTGCCAGTGAACACCGGGACTCCTTTTACCCCTTGATTCCGGTGAACATAGGTGTATAAACACCTACCCTTACTTTCAGTTCTTATAACTTACTTTCAGTTCAAATAACTCCTTACTTTCAGTTCTTTGGGGTACATACACAGCAGTAGAATTGCACCATCATGGTCATTCTGTATTTTATTTTTTGAGAAACCATTGTACTAAAAACTTTTTGACAGGGCTCAGATTATAAATGGTGTGGTGGATTTTATTCTCTTTGTAGCAGAGCAAAAAAACAGAGACTTAGGTTTCATAACTCATAAAACTGGCCTCATGGATTTGTGTGCTTTGGATGGTCCCATCGTACGTCCAGCATTTAAATTTTTCCTCTTGGCAATTGAAGAGCACAGGTGTCTCCTCACCCTTCCTCCTTGTTTGAATGCTGTAGAATCCTGCCTTGGGTGTCTGACCTATGAACAGTGTAGGAAGGTGGTGCTGAACACCAGTGAGGCTGAAGCATTGCATAGGATTAGGATATTTGTAGACAACATGAAGAGGAATGCAGTGATTATAAGAGAAATGCCCATCCTTCTGTTTTCTGACATCCATCTAAACAAACAGAAGTGAAGGCAGTAGAAAACTATTTTAGGTCTATAAAATATTAGAAACAAATAAAAATACTCTGGAGTATATGAACCAATGATCTAGATTATAAGCACAACTGTTATTATCTTTAAGGTGTAATTTTTAAACTGCTTTACAGAGATCTGAAAGTTGAGAGACTACTTGGATAGTAGTCCTTTTAGTAGTTCTTCTCATTTTCCTTCTAAAAATGCCAGGTTCATATGTTAATTCATCATATCACCACATTGCTTTCTATCTGTCCTCCACTAGTAAATTGTAAATAGAGCATACAAGGTCTGTCCAGAAAAAGTCCAGCCATTGTTAATATAATGAGAACAGTTTGTGCGACATCAATGTAACCTGGCAGCCAAGGAGAGTGGACTGGAATGTGCATGTGTGAACAATGACAACTTCACTGTACTAGTGAGTGGGGGAGGTAGACGTCACTGAGTAAGTATGTGTACTGTGTGGCCATTGCATTCAAAATGACTGAGTGAGTAAAGCAACAAATCTGCATTAAATTTCATGTTAAGCTTGAACATTTCTCCACGGAAATTATTTGGATGATTCAGAAGGCCACAGCTATGGCAACTGGTGATTGGCAACTTCATCATGACAACACTCCCACTCACGCACCATATCTTGTGCAGTTTTTTGGTGAAACATCAAATCACCCAGGTGACTCAGCCCCCCTACATCCCAGATTGGTGTCCTGTGACTTCTGGCTTTTCCCAAAACTAAAATCACCTTTGAAAGGGAAAAGATTTCAGACTGTCGATGAGACTCAGGGAAATATGATGGGCCAGCTGATGGCGATTGGGAGAACTGTGTGAGGTCCCAGGGTGCCCACTTTGAAGAGCACTGAGGTGTCATTGTCCTATGTACAATGTTTCTTGTATCTTGTATCTTTTTCAGTGAATGTGTCTATTTTTCACATTACATAGCCATATACCTTCTGGACAGACCTTGTATTCCTACCTCAGGGCCTTTGCACTTGCTGTTCTCACCACCTGGGATACTCTTTCTCCAGAGAGCTGTATGGCTCACTCCTCCACTTCATTCAGATCTCTTCTAAGTTATTACCTGATTGTAAGAGCTTCTCCCACCTAAAATATCCCACCTAAAATTATCCCACCTAAAATAGCCTCTTCCCACTCCAGAACTCCTTACCTGCCTTTTAAATAATACCCATCCCTACTTGACATATTGTATATTAATATATTTTTATCTATCTCCCCAGAAGAATATGAGGGCCATGAGGGCAGAGATGTTTCTTTGGTTGCTGCTATGCCTCCAGCACACAGAACACAGCCTGGTACATAGTACGTGCTCAATCAACAGTTGGTGTAGAATGAACAAATCTCGATCTTCTTTTCTCACTGTGATACACCTGACAGCGCTGTTTTCATGAAGGTGCTCTCCCGTGGGGGATATACAGATCGTGGCAAGTTTTAAAATTTATTTTCCGGCAGGTAAAATATATCAGGCCATTTTGATTTAAATGGGAATGGGGAGTGGAATTCAGAAACATTTTACAAATGCGAGTGATGAAATAGGACTTTTAAAGGTTCCAAAGCTTAAGGGAAAATATATCTATACCTTATAAGAAAACATAACAAGTATAATTAAAATTCTATACCATATTTTGAAAAAATAACCCTGTTTTTTTCCTAGACTTGTTTTCCATAGGCAATACCATCAGTCAATTTATTTTTCGCTCTTTGCATCTCAATTTAGACACAACTCCCCTCTTAAAAACTTTCTTGTGAATCTCTCAAATTGAGGTTATGTGCCCCTTCCAATGTGCCACCATGGGACTCCAAACTTAGCCCACTAAGGCTCTTAACACTATGCATTCTAATTGCCTGTTTACTTTTCTCTATTCTTGGCCCCATGCCTCACTCCCCCCCACCTTCCACCCTCATCATCTTCACCCTCCCCCACTTTCCCTGTACAACACAAGCTTCAGGAAGCACAAGCTTATGCCTATGTTATTGATCATTTTACATCCAGCACACAAATACTTGTTAAATCAATTAATGGTATAAGTTCTACTTAAGAAGAAGCACACACAAGTCGTTGTTTGTTTAAGATAGAAAATTTATAATATACAGATTTCTGATAAATAATGAAAATGGTGGTGTGAATTTTCAGGCAGAACTTTGCTCCGGAGGCATTAGTTTGGTGATGGTGACTGCAGTTCTAGGAAATGATCTCAGCTCCCTTGCCTCTTCTGTATTATAAATTTGCCCATGAATAAAATGTAAAAGAACATGGAGACTAGGGAAACAGGAACATTCTTAAAGCCCTTAAGGACTCACATCTCAAACTCAGGGAGAAAGAAATTAAAAAAAATAAAACTGAAAAAGCCCTGAAGTCACAGCTCATAAGCGCTGTGATCTTTGGGAATTGCCACTACTATGAGTACCAGCAAGTCCCTCACTGCAGGATGTGGCTGTGACCAGGCAGCTCCAGGTTGATACAATCTCCAGTTTTATCACTTTCTCTCCTTTCTCTCCCATTCAAGAAAGCATATCAAAAACAGTAAGCAAGAATAGCATAGCAGAAAAATAAATCATTCACAACATGGTATTTTGGGTGTCATTAGTAACGAGTTGTTTGCACTGTACCTCACAGTGGATCACGTCAATTATGGCATGGACACTCAGGTCTGGAGCCACAACTCTCCACATTTTTTGACTGAGCACAGCTTAGGCAGCAAGGCAAAAGTTCTGTGGTCCTTGTGTTCCACCAATTCCACTTTCCAATTAAAAACTTCAATAATAACAAAGACTACAAAGGTAAAAATTTGAAAATATTTTAAAAATATATTTTATTGATTATGCTATTACACTTGTCCCATTTCCCCCCTTCATTCCCCTCTACCCTGCACACCTCCACCCGAATTCCCCACCTTTAGTTCATGTCCATGTGTCATAAGTTCTTTAGCTTCTACATTTCCCACACTATTCTTGCCCTCCCCCTGTCTATTTTCTACCCACCATCTACGCTACTTATTTTCTGTACCTTTTCCCCCTCTCTCCTCCTCCCACTCCCCTGTTGCTAACCCTCCATGTGATCTCTATTTCTGTGGTTCTGTTCCTGTTCTAGTTGTTTGCTCAGTTTGTTTTCATTTTTGTTTTAGCTGTATTTGTTTCAGCCATGGTTGTTAATAATTGTGAGTTTGCTGTCATTTTACTATACATGTTTTTTATCTTCTTTTTCTTAGATAAATCCCTTTAACATTTCATGTAATAAGTGCTTGGTGATGATAAACTCCTTTAACTTGACCTTTTCTGAGAAGCACTTTATCTGCCCTTCCATTCTAAATGAAAGCTTTGCTGGATAGAGCAATCTTGGATGTAAGTCCTTGCCTTTCCTGACTTAGAATACTTCTTTCCAGCCCCTTCTTGTCTCTTTTGAGAAATCAGCTGACAGTCTGATGGGAACTCCTTCGTGGATAACTGACTCCTTATCCCTTGCTGCTTCTAGGATTCTCTCCTTCATTTTAATCTTGGCTAACATAATTATGATGTGTCTTGGTGTGTTCCTCCTTGGGTCCAACTTCTTTGGGACTCTCTGAGCTTCCTGGACTTTCTGGAAGTCTATTTCCTTTGCCAGAATGGGGAAGTTCTCCTTTACTATTTGTTCAAATAACTTTTCCACTTGTTGCTCTTCCTGTTCCCCTTCTGGTACCTCTATAATTTGGATGTTGGAATGTTTAAAGATGTCCTGGAGGTTCCTAAGCCTCTCCTCATTTTTTTTGCATTCTTGTTTCTTCCTTGTTTTCTGTTTGGTTGTTTCTTTCTTCCTTCTGGTCCATTCCATTGATTTGAGTCCCAGTGTTCTTCCCATCACTATTGGTTTCCTGTACATTTTCCTTCATTTCACTTAGTGTAGCCTTCAGTTCTTCATCTAATCTGCAACCAAATTCAACCAGTTGTGTGAGCATCCTGATGACCAGGGCTTTGAACTGTGCATCTGATAGGTTGGCTATCTCTCCGTGGTTTAGTTGTAGTTGCTCTGGAGCATCAATCTGTTCTTCCATTTGGGCCATTTTTTTTGGGGGGGGGGTCGTGTTGCGCCTTTTACATATGAGGGGTGGAGCCTTAGGTGTTTATCTGGGTGGGTCAACCCAGTCTCTGGGTTGACACTGTATGTGGGGGCGGGGTCTGAGAGGGAACAATGGCGCTTGCTCTGCTCTCTGTTGGATTTCAGTCCCTTCGGCGCTTCCCCCAAGCAAACTGGGCCTTTCTGGTGCTGATTCCTGTGTGGGTGGACTTGTGTACATTCTAGGACCCTGTGGGTCTCTCCAACGAACTCTCCTGTGAGGCTGGGAGTTTCTCCCAGCACCTCAACCCCCACAGGTGTTTTCAATCGGTGTTTTGAGTCTTTATTTCCCCACACTAGAGCCCTGGGTTGCTGGTTTGCAAGTTCTGTCTTGCTCCCTATTTTCACCTGGTTTATCTGCGTGCGAATGTGGGACTGTCTAGTCAGCCAGCTGCCTTGCATGCCGTGCTGGGCTTCACAATTGCCACTTTGCTGGGTCTGCCAGTTGCCACCCCACTTCCGGGGTCTGCCCACTGCCTACTTGTGCACACGGGGTTTGTCAGCTGCTGCCTTGCACGCCCGGTGCTACCAGTTCTGAACCCCTTTCTGCCCATCTGCCAAGGCCACCCGACTCCACCCCTCTTATTGGTCTGAATGAATGTGTCTATTTTAAGTCCTTAGTTGTTGGACTTCCATACAGTTCAATTTTCTGTCAGTTCTGGATGTTATTTCGTTTCTAAATTGTTTTGTCCTTATTTTGGTTGTGCGAGGAGGCACAGTGTTTGTACCTATGCCTCCATTTTGGCTGGAAGTCCTGAAAATATTAACTAAATCAAGAAGAGTAGCAATCAAAAATCATGATCAATTCAAGGTAGAATCTGTGATGCAGTGATAACAACTATCCACCTGCATATGTACATTGCAATGGGAGTTTTGCAGTGTTGACACTATTGCACATGAGCAAACTATCTCAGTGGAATGCTCAAGATACTCTAGAATTCTCTAGTGGAATACTTGGCAAAACAAAAAATATAAATACCTAATTTTAGAAACCTTTAATAAACTCATTTATTTACTAGAAGGTAGGCCACAGTATGTAATAATGATGACAATCCAGAAACTCTAGAATGGAATGGTCTTACATTGTCTGATTTATTCATCCAATGTCCACCACATGGATCCTTTCTGACCTTAGATGGACCATGCAGGATGCCTCAAGAAACATTATGGTAAGACAATGACTTAATCAACTGCTAATGTTAGCTTCCAGTATGGCCCAACACAGCTAACTGCTTGTGAAAAGGACATGAAAATATGAAGAGGCCCTGAGAAGCTTACAATCTATTAGATACTCAATAAATAGTTAGAGATCATGTTAGCAATCAAAGCAACATATATGACTAGTATTGTTGGACAGAATGAAATCTTTCTCATGTAGTACTGAGAATAAATACAGTTCTTGTTGACTCTCTGGTCTCTAGATTTGTTTTATCAAAATCCCAGTGGTCTGTATCAGCAAGTCACCCACAAACATATGCAAGATAAATTGCAATAAAAACAATGTCTTGGAGACCAGGTATGAGTCTATGGTCATAAAACAGGCCCAAAGTCTGGGTTTCCAGTTTACTTGACAAGTGCAGAGAAGAATGAACCCTAATTCCATTATATGTGAGCTCAAGGCTCATGAATATGTACATCATTTAAGATCTAGCTGCAAAACATGACACTACGAAATTTGATTCAGCTTTTAAAATCTTTTACACCTACTCAAAAATAGCTGCCATAAAAGAAAATCAGATACAGAGAATAATTCAAAACACAAACGCTCTTGTGTGGGTGGGAGTTAAGTGGTGTTTGCCTTTGTCTCATTTTATCTGGTGAAATCTGCAATCATAACACAGACTCCTTTCTGAAACTTCAAACTGAGGGTTCTAAATCAGCAACAGACAGCTGCGGGGCTGATGGGAATTTGCTGGTTGCCTGGTAGCACCACCAAAAGATACAGTAGGCTGCAGTACATTTTCCCCCGAGGCTTGTCTTGGTCATTGTCTTTCTCTTTTTCTTTTCTTTTCTTTTCTTTTCTTTTCTTTTCTTTTCTTTTCTTTTCTTTTCTTTCCTTTCCTTTCCTTTCCTTTCCTTTCCTTTTCTTTTTTTTTCTTCATAGACTATAAACAGATTGGAAATTGTGTGACTCCACAGAACCTGACAGATAATTGAAGGCTATCTTTTGCATCATCTACCAGATCATACAAGTCTTGCTTTTCTACCAGGAACAGCTTGACCTGGGCATGTGACCTTGATGCCTATGACTTCATCGACTTTTCAGGGAACACTGAAGGTCAGAGAACCAGGGAATGATAGTAGGGATCAGATAAATGAGTGCATCAAGTATGTTTTATGAAAATTTTCTGTGTCTTATGGTGTTTTGAGATTTTGGGGACCTCCTCAGGTCTGGAGAGAGAGGGCCCCTCCCAGGGTCAGCTAATAACATCTTCCCTGTGAACATGCCTTTTCTCTGCAAACTGCATGTACGCAAACCTGAGCCCGAATCCCACAACCACCTCCTTTATTTAAGTCTCACCCACCCAACCGGGTTCCTCTGCTCTGAATAAAGCCAAGGCCACATACCGGGCAACTAGAGACCACCCCTGTAGGCCAAAGCTAGCCAGAATTCTTGACACTCGCCAGTTTTAGCTGTTTACTCTGCCTGGCCCTTTCTGTAGAAAACCCAGTGAAGGCATCAGCCTGCACTTTCCTCTCATTCCTTTCTGCCTCCTGACCAAACCTGGTGCTCCCCGTGTGGCCCGTGTGACATGGCATGCCCACTCCCTAGAGAATTGTGAGTAATAAATTCTTCTTTCAATGCTATTGGCTTCTCTCTGCCATCAGTCAGTCACCTCCCATATGTCTCAGAGACCAAACTACTTTTACAAAAGCATCGTGAGTGACCATAGCACACACCCCAGGGCTAGGGCCAGGCATTCTCTCTTCATCCCCGCTATTTTCTATGTGGCACGGGAATGCACGGGGCCACACGTTCTCTTGTTGGCTTTCTATCATGACAGGAAAGTCCAGAAAACATGTGTGACTTCCTGAAGAAAGTAGGAGTGGAATGCAGATCTGTGGAGGAAGTGCAAAAGTGTAGCCCTGCCCTCCTGATTTATCAGGAGGAGCCACCAGAATAACGGCCCCAACGATGGTGACAGCTGTGAACATTCACCTACTGAGCACCCTGGCTCCATGCTCGGTGTGTTACATGCACCACCTCACCAAACCCTCACAACAGAGCCATGAGGTAAGTGCAATCATTATCCCATTTCGGAGAATTTGGAGATGAAGATCACTGGATAAAGGTCACATATTTGGGAACTGGTGCCCGGGGACTAGAAACAACAAATCTAAATCCATAGCCTCTGCTCTAAACCTCTCTCTATATGACATCTGTCAAAACTAAGTGAGGCTCCTTCTCCCCAGGACACAGAATTCAAGAGCACAATTCCTTTCATGAGTGAAACATCAGTCTGAAGACCTCAGCCCCTAGTTGGCATCTCTAATTGGCTGGTGGATGGTGCCTTGCTGCCTTCCAAAACAAACTTACTTTTGGCTGATACCCAGAAATGGGGCACCTCTAGGCAATATTGTGTAATAGGCAACCTCTAGACTGCTAGTGATTGTTTTTCTGAGAATTCAGTGCTGTCGCTACCTCTGTAGATGCCCCGGGTGACTTCATGCCCAGCACTGTCCTCTGTGATCTGGGCCTTAAGCCCCAGATTATTTCTCTTTATCAGTAAACTCATCAGAAGTTCCAGTCCCTCTTTCTTAATGTTTTGTTTTGTTTTGTTTTGTTTTATTTTATTTTAATTAAACTTATTAGGGTGACTTTGGTTAATAGGATTATATAGGTTTAAAGTGCATTTCCTATTTTAATTTAAATGTATCAAGGGCTCTAAATTCAAAAGGACCTGGCCTCCAATCCCAGCTGTAGAGCTTTTACCTGTGCGACCTTGACCCCCACCCCCAACTTTCCTCATCGGTAACTGCCAGAGTAGCATGAACTGCCTCAGCTCTTTTTAATGATAAACTTGTCTCATTATGTATTTAAATGTTTAAGTTCTCACACTAGATTTTTACAAGCTGGTGAATGAACACTGACAAATTATTTCTCCCACAGACCTGTAACTACACATTCCCAGATGGTATAAATATATGGCTGAACTAACATTAATACATGTCACCTTTTTATCAATTACAACTAATAAAACAAATTATCAAGTATCTAAATAATAAGTTACACAGCTCAAAAGGCATATAAGACATTAGATATCTGCTCAATTCATTAGCAAAAATCAAACTTTTTTTTGCAAGATAAGGTAGGAAGGAAAAAATCACACTTCAAACAAAAATGAATTGACAAACAACTTCAGACAGTATAAACATACAAAAGTTTGAGAATGTTTATGATTAGGAATTGTTTAAGCAACAATAATAAAGCATCTCTACCCTTTAAAAATATTTACTATATTAAAGAGCATATTTTACATGTTCCACACAAGACAAAGGCAACATTTTACTGAAAATACTTAACAGCCCCCCAGTCTTTCCTCAGGGCCTCGCCGTAAGTTGCCCGCAGGTACAAACATTAATAATAACCGATGGGCCTTTGTCTGGAGTCATTAAAGACACATGCTTCTGTACAATGTAGATTTCCAAAATGGAGGCTGTCCATTAATTCAGCACAAAGTGAGACTTACAGGAAGACATTAAATAATTACTAGGACTTCGTATATAATTTTTTTAAAGGTGAACAAACCTAATGTATACTTGCATGAATGTGGGAGATGTAAACATAAAGTGAGCAGACGGACAACCATATAGGTTCTACTTTCTACGTTTGAAATGACTGAAGGGATAAACCACATTAGGTCCAGGTGGTTCAGAGTTCCTGCAATATTAGTTCTGGACGATACTAAAAATATACAAGAATTGTGACGGTGTTTTGGCACCTAATCTTTCCAAATTTTTATATATGGATAAGATTCTGGCACAGGACTAGATTTAAAGATATAACTCAAAATGCATTATTTCAGGGAAAGTCAATTGGTACAAATGATAAATGCTGAACAGTAAGCATCTTTTGCTGTGTTAAAATAGGTTGATTGTAACCCAAACATAGAGGTTGCAATTCTTTCAAGCTTGTGGCCTGGTAAAACTGCTTTTCAATACTCCAATGGAAGCTTCATTAGACTTACCACGCCAACATGTTGGCAACATGCATGGCAAATTGGGCCCTGTCTCAAGTTCCACTTCCAAGGCCATGGCATCAGGCACCCGTTTTATTGAATGCAAGTTGTTTCTATGACCATTGGAGTCTTTGAAGTGCAGCCACATTTTAGGATGATACTTCTCCAAACACAGAAGTTGCTAACTGTTAAAAGCTCCATGCTGCTTTTGTCTTATGGACTGTACCACATCTTCATATTTCATTCCACTTCAATTAATGCTCAGGCAGCAAGCACCAGAGCTCTCCCAGGGCCTGCAACACAATGAACGGCAATACAACAACCAGGTTGTTCTTGAAACTTAATTTTTATATTAAGACTTTACCAATCATCAACCATCTGTTTGGATGGTGGTGTACTATCATCAAAAGGCCAGTCAAGAACATGAATGTCTTCTTTCTCCACAAGAGTGGTGTCATAAGTTGCTTCACAAACTTTTACTATTATAGTAAATTTGTACTTCTTAAGTTCCTCTATATATTTGCTTAGGGTCACATTGGTTGGATTGTATGAAACAATAAGAAATCTCATGTTCTTGTACATGACTTCCACAGGAACAGGATGGTTCATGCAAGCCATGGTAATTTAGTTAAAAAACACAATAGTTATAAAAGAATTTAACAATTGAGTACAGAAATAATGCAAAGAAGCTGAGTCTATTTCAACATTCTCAGTGCTTTGAATATGAAGATTGTAATAATGGGTAATGAAATGAACCTTCTAGAAAAAAGCAATATTCTTCAATCCAGTAATATTCATTTCATATATAACAAGTAATATAACATAAATTCCAAGTAATACACTTGTTTCTAGAGCCACAGAAAAGTCAGCCTTTCTACATTATAGACATAATGAATGAATATGGCTTGATACACCAGCCATGAAAGTAAGCACTGGCCTCACACATCTGCTAGGAATTCAAAAGAAATACAAGAAGTTCTGATATAACTAGACAGTACAAAAAGTAAAAATTAAGCAATGGAGCTAAAAATTAAGCAATGCAGTTTACTTTACATTTTTGTCAAATATTTGCAGATCTCATGTCATAAAATTCTAGAAAGAGAAGTTTTAAATAAAGTCAGCAGAAATGATACAGGGGAAAAGAAAGAAGCCAAGCATTGTAAGACAAAAGTCCTTATATGCCACTTATAGGCCATATAACTTTCAACATGTCACTTGACCTCTATGGATGTCACTTTCCTCCTTTTTAAAATAAGAGTTGGACCAGACTCTGACTCCACCATTGTCCCTCCCTTGTTCTCTGGAAACATTGTAGCCACAATAATTACTGTTGCACCCAAGTAACATCATAAAGTGGAGTCTAGTCACGCACAGGAATTCCAGGCACTGTGACTATGAATTCTAATCCCTCTCTGGTCACACCATGGTTGAATGACCTTGGGCAGGGCACCTAACTTCAGCTGTCTCAGATGCCTCACCAGACAAAAATCTCCAGGAATTTACGGGATAAATTTCCAATTCCTACATGCACAAGTTGCCCTCCAAATGCCTTTACAGTGCTTACCTTGAGACAACCCATGACAAATCATGAAATTAGTCTTGTTCCCAGAATAATTCTCAGTTGTAATGTGTTCCGACTACCAACACAAAGCCTATCTCTTCCTATTCAAATCATAACCATATTTTAAAGAAGGCCAAATTTAAGTGAAAACTTAAAAGCCTGAAAATTTTTTCAAATTTGTGAAAACCTCAAAGCTAGGAAGATCTGATATACATCAAACCACCATGATTCTAATAATCCTAAATAAATAGTGGAAACCAAGGAAAGTCTGCAAACTTTCAGCAAGTATTTTTGAGGTGTGTCTTATAATAGGATTGGCACTATGATCTCTGTCATAAATTTCTGTTAATAATAATGATAAGATAATGGCAGCTGTCATTTGTTATGCAAATATTGTGTTTTACGCATTATGCTAAGGGCATTACATGCTAGGTCCACTAGAATGCTTTCAGCTGCATGTAAGAGTACCTAACTAAAATAGGCTTAAGTATCAGAGGTCTCCTGTCTCACAACCGTTGGTGAGGAGTGGCTGGTCCCAGGGTTGACTGACTGAGCAGCATAACAACATCACAGAGAACCACCTTCCCCTTTGCCATTCTCAACATGTGGGCAGCATCTCCCCTGGTATTTACACAATGGCTGCAGCGATTCCAGGTACCACACAGAGACATCAACCTCTAGAAAAATACACTCCCTACATTCTTTCTATTGGGTAGGAAAACCCTACCCAGAAGGTCCCTACAGATTTCCCTCACATTTCATTGTCCAGGATCAAATCACTTACTCATACCTAAATCAATCAATGGCAGAAGGAATGAAACCACCAATATCCTTTTAGTCCCATCACAATTCCACAGTCACATAGCTTAAAGTTGGGAAATCTTGTGTTCTGAATTACCATATTGATGGTTCTGAAATTTTAGTGTATGTAGGAAATGTCAGGAGAGTTTAGAAAAATGTAGATTCCCAGACTTCACACCTAGACACTCTGATTCAATGATGTAAAGAGCCCTAATTCCTAATCTTTGCAAATAATCTCAGTTAACTTTGATGCAAGTGGTCTACAAACAGCACTTCATGAGAGAGCATAGAGTTAGCTATCATTTGGGAAGAAGTCTGATTTTTTTTTTTAAATCCTGATTTTCTGTAAGACACAGACCCACCACCTCCAAAAACTATCCATCTTTCTTATCCACAATCATAGAAACACCACATTGAATTCTCTCTATAATCTACACAGGTCAAGCCCTATGTAGTGTCCAGGTTTGGCTCCCTAATTTAAGAAGGTTATAGATAAAAGATTTAGATGAGGGGAGCAAGTTTCAAGAGAAATATAAATAGGTCTTCTAAGTAACCATTGTATAATTTGGGAAGATTTAGGATAGAAAATAGTCAATTCTCTGGGATAGGAAAGGGAGGGGAAGCCATAAATTTTCAAATATTGTCTAGGCTGTCACATGTAATGGATGCTCAGGCATAGAATCAATGATCAGAAATTATGAGGAGCTTATTTTGTTTTCCTGCAAGGAAGAACAATCTAATAAGTAACATTGAGTAACAATGAAAAGGGCTCTCTGCCTCACAAAGCAATCTGAACGTACTCAAGCAGAAGCTAGTGTGCTGAGTGTCTGCCACCAATATTGTAAAAGGGATTCCTCAACTGAGAGGAAGGCTGCGTAAATGGCTTGTAAGACATGCTGTGATCCTCCAGTCACATCCTCTGCAAACTGACTTGTGCTAGTTTTTACCATGGTCATTTCTGCTGACCACCTCGGAAGGCAATTTCGTTTCTAACTTAATTTTCATTTTAATTTTATTAATTGTATTAATATCATTAATATATCATTATTTAATTAACATAATATACCAGGAGTAATATAATAATCTATATATATTAATGTAATACAAAGTCTTTCTAGAAAAAGTCCAGCCACTGTTAATATAACAGGAATGATTTAGGCAAAATCACTGAAACCTGGCAGCCAAGGAGAGTGGACTGCAATGCACATGTGTGAACAATGACGACTTCTCTGTACTTACTCAGTGGTGGTGGTAGGTACCATGTGTACTGTGTGGCCATCACATTCAAAATGATTGAGCAAGCAGAGCAATGAATTTGCATCCAATTTTACATTAAGCTTGAACATTCCTCCATGGAAACTGTTTGGAAGATTCAGAAGGCCACAGCTATTGGCACTTCATCGCGACAACACACCTGCTCATGCATCATCACGTCTAGTGCAGTTTTTTGGTGAAACATTAAATCACCCAGGTGACTCAGCCCCACTATAACCCAGATTGGTGTCCTGTGACTTCTGGCTTTTCCCAAAACTAAAATCACCTTTGAAACGGAAGAGATTTCAGACTGTCGATGAGATTCAGGGAAATACAATTGGGCAGCTGATGGTGACTGGGAGAACTGTGTGAGGTCCCAAGGTGCCTACTTTGAAGGGGATTGAGGCATCATTGTCCTATGTACAATGTTTCTTATATTTTGTATCTTCTTCAATAAATGTCTATTTTTCATATTACATGGCTGGATACCTTCTGGACAGATCTCACATAATTTCTATTTTAATTTCTAAATGCTCTGTTTTCTCAAGTTGATAGGACATATCTGACGCTTCTTTGTGTCTCTGTGACATCTAACTCATAACCATGCCCACCATAAGTACTTAGTACACAGTTGGCAAATGAAAACGGATGGCCTAGAATGGGGGTAAACACATCCAGATAATAACACAGCACAAGATGAGTAGAAGTACTTTTAGTACATACTTCTTCCCTGCTTATTACTATTCTTCCCTCTCTGGGAGCTACACAGGGTGACTGTATTTGTATGTACTTTCTTCTCTGGCCATCAGTGATTGGGCCAGAAGTTAATACATGATTCAAGCTGAGCCAATGAGATTGGCACTAAGATTTTAAGGCAGTCTCTAAAGGTACATGTAAATTCAGAAGCATGGTCTACTAAAAACCAATGAAGCAGATGAGAGAAAAAGAATGAGTTCCCTGACTTTCCAACTCCTGGATCCCAATTCCTTCCTGAAGCTCAGGTGCAATGTGTCCTTGGTCTTTGTGAGAAACTCTGCGTCCTTATAAAATGTCTTCTTCCCATCCTCCCCTTCTCCCTTCTTTCCCGCTTCCTTTTTTTCTTTTTTAAAATTTTATGAAAGCTGCCTTTAATTGGTTTTAATTCATTACAACCAGAATTTTGAATCCAAATAAGTTTGTCTCTGGATTTGCTGTTAAGGTGACTAATAAAAATACTCTGACAACTCCAAGAAAGCCAGGTCTTTGAAGACCTTAGGTGAAGAGAGAGGACCTACCCCTCTGCATGGAGCCAGATATTTCAGAGGGTCTGAGACTGGAACTACTGCCAGCTGATTTCCTTAGCACACCAGCTTCCATCTGCAGGGACATCAACGCTCCTATGAAGACTTTACTGCCAGACAACAGGTCTCTTTATAACAAAGATCCCCCCAGAAGAAACTAGGAGATAGGAACTAAACTAGCACAATGAGGCAGCACCAGCTCAAATAACAGGGGGGAATATCTGGGGAATCTACAACCCCCTTATGCCATGAAGATATTCTCCACACAACACTTTGGGTCTACAAACAGAAGGTACAAACTGCCTTTCAAAATCACATTGATCAGTGACTATTCACACAGCCTTTGAACTTAAATTTTGTGACAAAACTATTTCCCGATATGCATGTTTTTTTTCTCGCTTAGTACCTTATGGCTGTTAAGCAGAGCATGTTGACTGGCACTTCGACATACTTACTTCACAACAGTGCCTGAACAAATCCAAGTGACACTTTTCCAAAACTGCCAATTTAACCTTAGATAGAAGGGCAGCCTGGCAGGTGAGGGGCAGGTAGAGATGGGCAGTAGTGGAGTAGGCAGGAAAGTTATTGAGAATTTTATGTTTTTCTCTCTTGCAACCAAGATAACTTTCATGTTGGCCAAAGCTGGCAAATCATTAATTAACACATGGGCACTAAGGAAGAACTGCTTTTTCTCTACTTCCCTATTCCTTAGAGTTCCCACTGTCGTACTTTGCCTGAGACACTATCCTCCTTACTGCTTTCAATCCTTTTGTTTTTCCCCAGTCATAACTTCTACCCATGTTGAGTCTTTACAGCTTCCCTCAGGAAAGGAACCACAGTGCAGTGATCCTCAGACATTATAGAATATCCCTCTGATGCATACGGTATAAGAAATAAAAGCCTTAATTCTCTGAACTAAAAAGGTAGAATAGCGGAAACCCACTCAGCTTCTTAGTCCAAACCTAAACTCAAGTGTTATTGGTGAAAGCACCTGCTCAGACCTGTGACAAATTTGGCATCCCCAAGGCAGTAATGAGGGAGAATTCTGTGAGAATAAGGGCTGTCATCACAAGAGACATTGACAAATTTCCCGTGGCAAGTAACAAAACAAACAAAAATTACTCCATGTGTGCATTAATGCTTGAGATTTCTTTGATAGGAATGAAATAATTCTGAGAAAACTACTATATAATTATAAAATTTTAATTAAAAACAGCTTTGTTTTGCAATTAAGCAATAATAGCAACATTTCTCAAAACATGTATACTCTTTGACCTCATAATTCCCTTTCCAGGAATTTATCTAATTAATAATCAGAAAGGTATACAAAAATATATGTATTTCAAACTTTGTTATAGCTTTCAAATACCTTTAGAATGTAAATTTTCAAACATATACAAAAGAAAAGAGAATAATGTAATGATACACTATGTATCAACCACCCAGCTTTATTGTTTATCAATAATTTGCCAAGTTCTTGTTCATTAACACCATCATTGTTTTTGCTGAAATCTTTTAAAGCAAATACCAGCATCTTGTCATTCGACCCAAATTCCTCCGTTTAAATCAACAAAGAAGGATTTTTAAAGTTAACATTACCTTCATGTCATTCTTTTAGCATCCAAGTCATAAATAATTTCTTAATATCATATGATATCCCTTTATGTGTAATTTCAAAATGACAAAAATTACTTTTATGGTTTATTTACATCTGGATCCAAAAAATTCCATATGTTGGATTTAATTGTTATTTCTCTTAACTTTCTATAATCTGTAACAATTTCCTCATTATGCTATTTATTTGTTGAAAAAAATCGGGTTATTTTGTCCTGTAGAATTTCTCATATTCTGGATTTGGCTGCTTGTTCTTTTCTTGTGTCATTTATTATGTTCCTGTATCCTCTGTAAACTGATAGAGCTACAGTCTTGATTCAGTTCAGGTTTTTTGGGGGGTGGGGCAAGGATGCTCTGCAGGAGGCTCTGTGTGCTTCATATTTGCTTCATATTTAAAGCAAATCACTTCAAATGTGTTTAAGGCCTGTTCACTTGAGTGATGTTTACATTGCTGAGTGGATTCGAGTGTTCTCAGTCTTATCCCTTGGTTTTACACGTTCTCATCAACTTTTCACCTGGTATTTTTACCAGTGATTTGATGATCATTGCCTAGATTTATTATGTGACTAGAGATTTAAAAATGGTGATGTTGTGATTTTGTAATTTTACGATACCTAGCTGTCTTATTAGATCTGTTTCTTCTGCAGTGAAGCAGCTTTTACCCACCACACTGCTTTTTATTTTTAAAAATATCAGTTACAATACAGAGTGTGGCAAATGTAGGTTTACAGTTGTGAATACATGCAACACACAGTTTATTCTTGTACTATTGCATAGTTTTCCAGATGAACAACTATAAACTTACATTAGTCCCATGCTGTATAATAAACAGCCATCTACACATCTTCACCTAGATTCACCAACTGCTAACATTTTGCCACATTTACTTTATGGCTCTCATTATATAGGTTTATTTTTGCTGTTCCATTCTAACTATGCTACAGTCATTATGATACTTTAAATACTTGAGGCTCTGTGTCCTAGTGACAAAAACATTCTCCTCATAGCCACAAACGCTCTACTCAATACATTTAACATTGATTCAACGCTACCTAATACAGAAGTCAATGACAATGTTCCAAATTGGCCCCAGGATAGTCTTTATAACATATGTATTTTCAATCTAAGGCCCTGCACTGCTGTGTTATCATGTCTGGTAATTTTCTGTTTCTATCCTTATTTCCACATGTACTATCTGGCATTTAAAAAAATTTTCTTCCCCATTGTTGTTATTATTCTTTTAGATGCTTAAATAGACTCAAACTTGTCCGATGGGAGCCCCTGTTAGTCTGGTTTCTACACAATTTCAACATCATTCCATTGGTCTTCGAATACTTCTTTACTTTCTGGCACAAGTAATTCTAGGCTCACCTTGTAGTTTTCCTGTCTCAGACCTAGAATCAGCTATTTCTTCCAGGAGCCTCATTATTTTCTTTTTTCTTTTTCATTATTTTCAATGAAGAATGATACCTAGAAACCAAGATCTAGCTTCTAGGTATGCTCATTGCTGGCAGGATGTAACTATTTCTAGACCCTTTCAATACACAGAGACAAAAAATATTTTTTTTCAAATAATCGTAAGTTTATGGCTCGAATTCAAACCCAGTATCATGGAAATCTTCTTCTCTTTCTTCCATTTTACATATTTTATCTTCTCCCACCATGAGAACCCTCGTCTCCCAAAGTTTAAGGTATTTTCTAATTTTCTGCATGCTTCAATACACTTCAATCTTTATTTTCTGTATGCTTCAATACACAAAATAATCTTGGTATCATTTACTATCACAAATAAAACCTAAGTACAATGAAATATTTCTTTAAAGTTCTTTCTATTTATTGGATATATTCTATGAAGGTGTATTAAAAATGTACTTGAACTAATTCCATTTTCTATGTAGTTATACTTGATATACAATTTGATAGACAGGTATAGGTTTATCTGTTTCTATTTACAATCAATTTTAATGTTTGTCCTTTTTTGGATTTCACTTTTTTTTACTATGTTTAATTTTTACATAGTTCAAAAGTCAAAACTGTATAAAAAAGTAAACTCAGACAAATCTCTGTCCCATTTCTATTCTTTCTACCTTTATTACCTCCAGTCCTCTTAGGTGGCTATTTTTATGAGTTTGTAGATTATCCTTAATATGTTGATTTTTGAAAATATAAGAAAAAGTTTTTATTATGACTATATACTTTAATATTTATGACAGTTTTCATTTTTACTATGCTATTTACCTTTATATTAATACTTTTTTTAGTGGTCACAATCCCCCCTTTCCCCTCCCATTGATCTAGACTGTAAATGGTATCTTAGGAATCCCACTCGTTATTATGCACTATCTACTTGCCAATCAATGCTCTGATTTTACTTCCTCTTTTCCTTTTCTCCAATGTTTTCAGTTGTGTTATTTCGGATTTATCAGAATGTTTAATATTTACCTGCTATTCTTCTACCTTTCTCCATCTTTAAGTCTTAGACCTAGGTTTACAGATCATCAGTGCTCACCGTCTGAGTTTTTGCTGCTGTTCCCCAGTCATCTCTGGTGGGATGCAGTCATCCCAGGACGGGACCGTGATGACACATGTTCTGATCTTTTGCACGTTTAAAACTGTTTGCCTATAGCCTTAATATTTAAAGGACAGCTGGGAGAAATAACACAGCCTTATTTTTATTTCTTTTTCTCTTTTTCAATAACCATTTACTTATATTATTATTTTGTATTAGGTTCAGGTGTACAGCATAGTGGTTAAATAATCATCTACCTTACAAAGTGTTCTCCCTGCTATTTCTAGTACCCACCTGGCACCATACATAATTATTACAATATTATTGACTATATTCCCTATGTCGTACTTTATGTCCCCATGACAATTTTGTAAGTACCACTCTGCACTTAATCCTATCACCTCTTTCATCTAGTCCCCCAAACACCCCCCCTCTGTCAATCACAAATCTGCTCTCTAACACAGCCTTGTTTTCAAAAGTGAGAACAGAAACAGTCCAAGTAATCAATAATCAGGGAATGGTTAAATAAACAAATTATTGTCAGTTAAAAAAATGGAACCTTGGTCCATACAGCCATTACACATGCTACAACCACTGTGAAAACATAGAAAATGACAAATGAATTTGGAATGGTCAAATCTGTGTTTTTAATTTATAAGAATGCTATAAGTATGTGTTTAGCTAAAAGCAAGTCATCAGAGATACATGAAACAGTTGAGAGTGATTTTCTCTGATTAACAAATTATTGATGATCTTTAGATTCTCTTTGTGCTTTTTTCAGTTTTCAAATTTTATGACTTGTGAGATTGAAGAGAATACAATATTTTTTAATACAAATTTACTTACAAATTCAATGACATCCCTTTGAAAATTTTCACCAACATTTTTTTAGTAGAAATTGAAAAACTGAGCTCTTAAACAGTGTGAAAAAACAAAGGATCTACAATAGTAAAAAAAATCTGAAAAGTATAATAAATTTATTTATTTATTTATAATTTTATTTAAATTGTTGTTCAAGTACAGTTTTCTGCCCTTTATTCCCTTCCCAGCCCACCCACCCATCCCTCCCATTTCCACCACCACCCCCCCCCGCCCCCGGTTTTTGTCCATGTGTCCTTTATATTTGTTCCTGTAAATCCTTCCCCTTTTCCCCTGAAATTCCCTCCCCTCTCCCCTCTAGTCACTGTCAGCTTGTTCTCTATTTCAGTGTCTTTGGTTATATTTTGCTTGTTTGTTTGTTTGTTTTGTTGTTTAGGTTCCTGTTAAAGGTGAGACCACATAGTATTTGTCTTTCACCGCCTGGGTTATTTCACTTAGCATAATGCTTTCCAGTTCCATTCATGCTGTTGCAAAGGGTAGGAGCTCCTTCTTTCTTTCTGCCGAATAGAATTCTATTGTATAAATGTACCATGGTTTTTTGATCCATTTGTTTACTGATGGGCACCTAGGTTGCTTCCAACACTTGGCTATTGTAAATTGTGCTGCTATGAACATTGGGGTGCATAGGTTCTTTTGGATTGGTGTTTCAGGGTTCTTAGGATATAATCCTAGCAGTGGAATTGCTGGGTCAAAAGGTAGATCCATTTTTAGTTTTCCTAGAAAATTCCATACTGCTTTCCACAGTGGTTATACCAGTCTGCAATCCCACCAGCAGTGTACCAGGGTCCCCTTTTCTCCACAACCTCTCCAACATTTGTTGTTTGTTGCTTTGTTTATGATGGCCATTCTGACTGGTGTCAAGTGGTATATCTCATTGTGGTTTTAATTTGCATTTCTCTGATAGCCAGCAATATTGAGCATCTTTTCATGTGTCTCTGGATCCTCTGTATGTCCTCCTTGGAGAAGTGTCTGTTCAAGTCCTTTGCCCATTTTTTAATGGGCTTGCTTTTCTTCTTAGAGTGAAGTCGTGTAAGTTCTTTGTATATTTTGGAGATTAAAGCCTTGTCTGAGGTATCATTGGTAAATATGTTTTCCCATAAAGTCGGTTCTCTTTTCATTTTAATACTGTTTTCTTTAGCCATGCAGAAGATTTTTATTTTGATGAGATCCCATTTGTCTATTCTTTCCTTTATGTCCCTTGTTCTACGGGACATATCAGTAAAAATGTTGCTGTGTGAAATATCTGAGATTTTCCTGCCTATGTTCTCCTCTAGGACTTTAATGGCATAATGGTTTAAATTTAAATCTTTTATCCACCTTGAATTTATTTTTTGTGTATGGTGTAAGTTGGTGTTTGAGTTTCATTTTTTTGCACGTAGCTATCCAGTTCTCCCAACACCATTTATTGAAGAGGCTATTTTTACTCCATTTTATGTTGCTGCCCCCTTTGTCAAATATTAATTGACCATAGAGACTTGGATTTATTTCTGGGCTCTCTGTTCTATTCCACTGGTCCACATGCCTGTTTTTATGCCAGTACCAGGCTGTTTTGATTACAGTGGCCTTGTAATACAGCTTGGTATCAGGTATTGTGATCCCTCCTACTTTGCCCTTCTTTCTCAAGATTGCTGCAGCTATTCGAGGTCATTTATGGTTCCATATAAATTTTTGAAGTGTTTTTTCTATGTCTGTGAAATATGCCATTAGTATTTTAATAGGTATTGCATTGAATCTGTAAATTACTTTGGGTAGTATGGACATTGCAATGATGTTAATTCTTCCAATCCACGAACACATATATGTTTCCATTTGTTTGTGTCTTCCTTGATTTCTTTCTGCAGTGTTCTGTAGTTTTCTGAATACAAGTCTTTTACCTCTTTGGTTAGGTTTATTCCTAGGTATTTTATTTTTCTTTTTGCTATTTCAAATGGGATTTTTTTTCTTGATTTCTGCTTCTGTTGTTTCATTGTTGGTATACAAAAATGCCTTTGATTTCTGGATATCGACTTTGTATCCCACTGTTTTGCCAAATTCATTTATTAGGTTGAGCAGTTTTTTTGCCAAGTCTATAGGATTTTCTGTGTACACTATCATGTCATCTGCAAACAGTGACAGTTTTGTTTTCTCCTTTCCAATTTGGATGCTTTTTATTCCCCTTTCTTGTCTGATCGCTGTGGCTAAAACTTCCAATAGTATATTGAATAGAAGTGGTGAAAATGGACAATTTGTCTTGTTCTTTTTTTTTTTTTGAAGATGACAGAAGTTTTTTTGAGCATAACATAAATGTACAAAACTCAGAAAATGCTTCTGTTGTTACAAACACTATCTTCAAAAGGGTGGTCAGGAAGAGACTGACAATGGAACAGAGCTATTTTTTCATCTCCAAAATGCCACTTCCTGGTCCATGGTGCTTAGTGCTGCAGATGTTGCAGAACTGCACAGGAGAGGTCATGCTGGGCACGGGCAGGCACTCCTTGTGCAACATATGCCGGCAATGGAAGACCACCACACTGAAGGCCTTAGCTGCATCTGATGGAAGAATTGGGGAAAGGCACGATTCACAAATGTTCTCCTCATCGACCAGAATGCCTTTCATTTGAGTACGATGCATTTTCTTCAGTAAAGACAGAGAGTCAGCTACGAGAATCTTCTTGCAGCCTTCATGAAGCAGAATTTGCAAATTGTAATCTTGCAGAATCTTAACCAAGGAATCTCTCAAATTGGGAATCTCCATTCCCTCCTTGATATGGTGAATCAGTTGAATTGGGTCAACATGTGTGCCAATGTTGTTTAGCAAGCCAGTAATGAATGGTGGTTTGCCAATGGAGTATAGAATCAGATCTTTCCAGAGCTCTCCATCATCTTGCTCCTTCGCAAATTCAATCGCTGTATCAACATCATGTAATTCCTCCATGATCATCTTCAGGGCACTTCGGCTACTACCCATTTGGCTCAGAAGATAAACTGTCTCTTCCACAAAGTTTCTCTATTGGCATATCTCAAGAGCCTTTTCAAGTGGGCAGTGTGTACTATCTCGGAGAAATTAAAGTAAGTTTGGTCGATCATATTCGGCATAAAGACTGATCTGTTTTTCATGGTAGCACTGCCCCTTATGATGGTCTCTCTTAAAAAGCTTATACAGATACACATGCTGTAATTCTGGTCTGTCTTCTAATTCTTCCATTACCTTTTTCATTGAAATTTTATCTTCATTATCCAAAAGCATGTCAACAGCTTTCTCAGAATCAAAATCCATTAATAAAACAATTTTATCCTTGATAGAGCTAAACAGATTATACTTGTGAATCAACTGGAAAACATCCTTATGTCTTAAGGTTAAGTATATCTCCAGAGCATTGCCATAGTTTTTGTCATAGGTGTACAATTTTGCAAGGGTCTGAAGTAAGGTCCTGTTCTGACTATCTTTCTTCAGGTGATCCCGAACTGCTTGAACTATTACTGAATTGTTGTACAGATCTCCAGGCAATTCTTGGATCAGAGTGGCAAAACCCTCATAATCAGTTTCCAAAAATTCATGTAAGATCATTTCACAGATGAGTGGTTTCAGAACTGGTTCCCCTCTTGGCAAGTAAGGACTAATAGCCTTAAGTTGTCCAATTTCTTTAAATTTATAAACTTCATATTCCCAAGAATTCTCTGGCATTTGTGTGCTGCTATGTCATACTCTCCTTTTTTCACCAGATGGTTTATATATGCCAAGCCAATGTCCAGAATCTTATGTCTTCTAATGTTCTTCTGGCTAATTTCAGCTGCCATCAAAGCTTCTTCATATTTTTTCTTTTTGAGGAGCCAGTCAATGTGGTCATCTTGGTCTCGTTCCTTGGCTACTACGACATCTCTTGGACTCACAGTGTAAAAGAGCGATTCCCCTTCAGAGTACTCTAAGTGATAATCTCTACATTCATTTTCCTGAAAGCCTCTCACTGTCAGAGCATCAGAAGAGATCTCTTCACAAGTCTTGGAAAGTGGCTGGATAATATCCAACCTGGGCCTGGCACAGTATTCTCTTTCCATTTTTTCTGAAACCTCCTTTACATAGGAAAGCCCAACAAGCTAATCACAGAGAGGTGCAAGACCACTGATGTAGAATTCAGTTTCAAACTGCGACACTATTTCAACATATCGACTTGCAAGTCCCTCATTTCATTGGCATGCCGCTCCTTCACTGAGCATATATCTTGACAGAAGTTCCCCAGCCGATAATCAGTGTCATACTGTCCTTCCAGCAGAGGCTGCAGGGACACATATCTGGGCGAAAACTTATATCATCCCGGGGCACATTGGTGATTCTTTGCTTTGAGGTAATGTCAAAAATCTTTACACCCATATTATTGGCCCAAGCAATCAGATGGCCTCTCCACTTCACATTCCTTATGTTCCCTTCCCCTTCATGCAGAACAGAAGACTTCCACCTGCTCATGCAAGATCGTTCAAACAGCAACAACTTCTTCCCTCCAGTCACAAACTAATTGCAGCTGGATTTCACAAAATGCGGATGCACAGGAATGATTTTAATGGGACAGTCAAAAGTCTCATGAAATTCTCCAGAATAGAGTCCAAACACTTGCACCTTGACATCCTCTGAACACACACCCATGTGTTCTCCACTTTCATCCAGGCTAACCTGATTTACCTTCACAGGACTTACATCAAACTTCTAAGTGATGTTCCCCTGGACATCAAGTAAATAAACCTTGCCATAATGTGTGCCCAGTGCCAAAAACTTGTCATGGACTGTCATACAGCTAGCAGCATCCTTCTGAAGGATTTCAGTTACCCCATTGGAAAGCCTTTCATACTTAAGTTCAGGTTCCTCTTCACTCTCTTCTTCCTCTGAAGCATTTTCGATTGTACATTCATAATCCAGGTGCAAAGAAGCACCTTGTTGGCAACTCCCAACAAAGCCTCTGTCAGCTTCTCAAAAGTTTCTCAGACTCATCAGTAGATTCTTCAAGAGACCTGGTTTCCGGTTCCTCAGCTTCCACCATGGCGCAGTTCAATTTGTCTTGTTCTTGATCTTAGTGGAAAAGATTTTAGTTTTTGCCCGTTGAGTATGATGTTGGCTGTAGGTCTTTCATATATGGCCTTTATTATGTTGAGGAATGTTCCATCTATTCCCACTTTGCTGAGTGTTTTTATCATAAATGGGTGCTGTACATTATCAAATGTGTTTTTTCCACATCTATTGATATGATCATGTGATTTTTGTCTTTGCTTTTGTTTATGTGATGTATTACATTTACCAATTCATGAATATTGGACCATCCTTGTACCCCTGGGATGAATCCCACTTGGTCATGGTATATGATCCTTTTAATGTATTGTTGGATGCGGTTTGCTAATATTTTGTTGAGGATTTTAGCATCTATGTTCATCAGCGATGTTGGCCTGAAGTTTTCTTTCTTTGTTGTGTCTTTATCTGGTTTTGGGATTAGGATGATGCTGGCTTCATAAAAAGAGTTCGGGAGTCTTCCATCATTTTGGATTTTTTGGAATAGTCTGTGAAGGATAGAGGTTAGCTCTTCTTTAAATGCTTTATAGAATTCTCCTGTGAAACCATCTGGACCAGGGCTTTTGTGTGTTGGGAGGTTTTTGATTACTGCTTCAATTTCATCTGCTGTTACTGCTCTGTTCAGGTTTTCTGCTTCTTCTTCACTGAGTTTTGGGAGATTATATTTTTCTAGAAATTTGTCCATTTCCCCTAGGTTTTCAAATTTCCTGGCATACAGTTCTTCATAGTAATTTCTTACAATCTTTTGTATTTCTGTGGTATCAGTTGTAATCTCTCCTCTTTCATTTCTGATTGTGTTTATTTGGGTCTTCTCTCTTTTTTTCTTGATGAGCCTGCTTAAGGGGTGGTCAATCTTGTTTATCTTTTCAAAGAACCAGTTCCTGGATTCATTGATCCTTACAATTGTGCTTTTACTCTCTATGTCATTTAATTCTGCTCTCATCTTAGTTATTTCCTTCTTTCTATTTGCTCTGGGCTGTCTTTGTTGCTGTTCCTTGAGTTCTTGCTGATGTAGGGTTACGTTGTTTGTTTGAAATGTTTCTACCTTTTTTTAGGTAGGCCTATATTGCTATGAACTTCCCTCTCAGGACTGGCTTCACTGTGAGCCGTAAGTTTTGGGATGTTGTGAGTTAATTTTCATTTGTTTCCAGAAATTTTTTGATTTCTTCCCTAATTTCATTCTTGCACCATTCATTGTTTAATAGTATGCTATTCAATCTCCATGATTTTGAGGGTTTTGGGTTTTTCCCCTTGGGATTGGTTTCTAGTTTCAGTCTCTCTCTTTTTTTTTAAATATATTTTATTGATTATGCTATTACAGTTGTCCCGTTTCTCCCCCATCATTCCCCCCACCCTGCACACCCTCTCCCACCCACATTCCCCTCTTTAGTTCATGTCCATGTGTCATAAGTTCTTTAGCTTCTACATTTCCCATACTATTCTTCCCCTGCCCCTATTTTCTACCCACTATCTATGCTACTCATTCTCTGTACCTTCCCCACCTCTCCTCCTCCGACGCCCCTGTTGCTAACCCTCCATATGATCTCCATTTCTGTGGTTCTGTTCCTGTTCTAGCTGTTTGCTTAGCTTGCTTTTGTTTTAGGTGTGGTTCTTGATAGCTGTGAGTTTGCTGTCTTTTCACTGTCATAGTTTTATCTTCTTTTTCTTAGATAAGTCGCTTTAACATTTCATATAATAAGGGCTTGGTGATGATGAACTCCTTCAACTTGACCTTATCTAAGAAGCACTTTATCTTCCCTTCCATTCTAAATGACGGCTTTGCTGGATAGAGCAATTTTGGATGTAGGTCCCTGCTTTTCAAGACTTCAAATATTTCTTTCCAGCCCCTTCTTGCCTGTAAGATCTCTTTTGAGAAATCAGCTGACAGTCTGATGGGAACTCCCTTGTAGGTGACTGTCCCCTTATCCCTTGCTGCTTCTAGAATTCTCTGCTTCATTTTAATCTTGGCTAATGTAATTAGGATGTGCCTCGGTGTGTTCCTCCTTGGGTCCAACTTCTTTGGGACTCTCTGAGCTTCCTGGACTTCCTGGAAGTCTATTTCCTTTGCCAGATTGGGGAAGTTCTCCTTTATTATTTGTTCAAATAAGTTTTCCACTCGTTGCTGTTCTTCTTCCCCTTCTGGGACCCCTATAATTCGGATGTTGGGATGTTTAAAGATGTCCCGGAGGTTCCTAAGCCTCTCCTCATTTTTTTGAATTCTTGTTTCTTCCTCGTCTTCTGTTTGGTTGTTAGTTTCTTCCTTCTGGTCCACTCCATTGATTTGAGTCCCAGTTTTCCTTCCATCTCTATCAGTTCCCCATGCATCTTCCTTCATTTCACGGATTGTAGCCTGCAGTTTTTCATCTAGTTTGTGAGCAAAATCAACCAATTCTGTGAGCATTTTGATGACCAGTGCTTTGAACTGTGCATCTGATAGATTGGCTATCTCTTCACTGCTTAGAGGAATTGGCTCTGGGGCTTTTATTTGTTTTCCGGTTTGAGCCATTTTTGGTGGGGTTTTTTTGTTTGTTTGTTTGTTTGGTTTGGTTTTAGTCTGGTCGCGGTTATTACGTAGTGAGGGGTGGAGCCTTAGGTGTTCCTCAGGGTGGGGCAGCCCAGTCGCCGGGTTGTGACGCTATAGGCTATAGGTGGGAGCGGGGTCTGAGAAGGAACAATGGTGCCTGTTCCGCTCTCTCCTGGACTCCAGTCCTTTCTGCCTCTTCCCCTTCACCTGGATTATCTGCGCACGCGCGTGGGTGCTGTTACGTAATGGAGCCTCAGGCGCTCCCCAGTGCGGGGCAGCCCAGTCGCTGGGTTGTGACGCTGTATGTGGGGGCGGGGTCCAAGAGGGAACAATGGCGCCTGCTCCGCTCTCTCCTGGATTCAGTCCCTTCTGCCACTTCCCTCTGCCTGGACCGTCTATGCGCGCAAATGTGGGACCACCTGGTCAGCCAGCCGCCCCGTGCGGCCTCACTGGGTCTGCACAGTTGCCCCCCTGTGCCTGGGGTCTGCCAGCTGCTGCCTGTGGGCCCGGGGACTGCCAGCCGCCGCCCGTGCACCTGGGAACTGCCAGCCGCTGCTGTTTGCGTTCCCGGTCCGCACCTCCACTTTCTCCTGCCGCGACTCCGCCCCTCTTACCAGTCTGGATGAATGGTTGTTGGACTTCCGTACAGTTCAATTTTCTATAAGTTCTGGTTGTTTTCTTGTTTCTAAATATTTTTTGTCCTTAATTTTGGTTGTGAGAGGAGGCACAGTGTGTCCGCCTACGCCTCCATCTTGGCCGGAAGTCTAGTTTCAGACTCTTATGGTGGGAGAAAATGATTGGTTTGAAAATGATTTCAATCTTCTTGAATTTTTTGAGGCTTGTTTTGTATCCTATCATGTTACCTATCTTTGAAAATGTTCTATGCGCATTTGAAAAGAATGTGTATTTAGCTTCTTTGGGATGAAGGGCTCTATATATATCAGTTAAGTCCATTTCATCTAAGGCATTGTTCAATGCCACAATATCTTTGTTGATATTTTGTTTGGAGGATTTGTCCATTTTTGACAGTGCGGTGTTAAAATCCCCTACCATAATTGTGTTGTTGTCAACTTCTTTCCTGAAGTCCTCTAAGATTTTCTTTATGTATTTGGGTGCTCCTATGTTGGGTGCATATATATTGACAATGTTTATGTCTTCTTGGTGGATTCTTTCCTTGAGTATTATGAAGTGACCTTCTGGGTCTCTCTTTATGGCCCTTTTTTTGAAGTCTATTTTGTCTGATATGAGTATTGCTACCCTGGCTTTTTTTTTTCCTGACCATTTGCTTGGAAAAATTGTTTCCAGTCCTTCACTTTGGGTCTGTATAGGTCTTTTGTTCTGAGGTGGGTCTCTTATAGGCAGTATATGTGTGGGTCATGCTTTCTTATGCATTCAGCTATTCTATGTCTTTTGATTGCAGCATTTAATCCATTTATGTTTAAGGTTATTATTGATAGGTAGTTATTCATTGCCATTTTCGTACCTGTGTTCCTCTTTCTCTCTCTTTTCCTTTCTTTCCCTAAAGCAGCCCCTTTAGAATGTCTTGCAGAGCTGGTTTGGTGGAGGTGTATTCTTTAAACTTCTTTTGTCTGGGAAGCTCTTTATTTGGCCTTCTATCTTGATTGAAAGCCTTGCTGGATAAAGTAGTCTTGGTTGCAGGCCTCTGGTTCTCATTACTTGGAAAATTTCTTGACATTCTCTTCTGGCTTGTAGTGTTTCCATTGAGAAGTCAGCTGTTAACCTTATTGGGTTCCCTTGTGTGTTACTTCCTTTTCCTCCCTTGCTGCCTTTAAGATTCTCTCTTTGTCTTGAAATTTTGCCATTTTAATGATGATGTGTCTTGAAGTGGGCCTCTTTAGGTTCCTCTTGATTTAGACTCTCTGTGTTTCCTGGATTTGTGTGACTTCTTCTCTCAACAAATTAGGGAAGTTTTCCATCATTACTTTTTCAAATAGGTTTTCTATCCCTTGCTCTTCTTTTCCTTCTGGTATCCCTATTATACGGATATTATTACATTTCATATTGTCTTGCATTTCTCTTAATCCCTCTTCATTCTTTCTGAGCCTCTTTTCCTTTTCTTCCTCTTTCTGGGTGTTTTTTCTACTTTGTCCTCCAGCTCACTGATTCGATTTTCTGCTTCATCAGTTCTGCTTTTGATTCCTTCTACTATGTTCTTCAGTTCAGAAATTGTATTCTTCATTTCCTTTTGGCCCTTGATGATAGTTTCTATTTCCTTTTTCATGTTGATATAGTTTGCAGTAAGTTCATTGTAGTTTCTGGTAGCTCATTGTGAGCTCATTGAGCTTCCTAATAACCATTGCTATGAACTCAATATCTGAAAGTTGAGTTGCCTCTATTTCATTTAGCATTCTTTCTGAGGCTTCCTCCTTTCCTTTCATTTGGGGATTGTTTCTTTGTCTTCCCATTGTTTGTGAGACTCTTCTTGTTAGCCTCAGCTTCTTAAATTGATCTGTTCTGGCTCCCTGGGTTTATGGTGTGACTTCTGTGGTAGAATGCCTGTGAGATTCAGTGCTACAGTCCCCTTCGGGTATCCTGGTGTTCACAGCTTCCACCTACTCTTTTTTGTGATCATTTGGAGGAACAAGGCAAAATGGTTTAAGACAGCAAGAGAGTATTCTATATTTACAGTAACAGCCAGTAGAGAAGAGATAGGAGATCCTTTGGCTATGTATAGCATTAACCTTGATCTTCCACCCAACTAGCCACTTTTAGAAAGGATGGAAAGAAAATAAGACTCTTGTTGCGGAGGGAAGAATTGTGAGTTGGATCTAGAAAGCAGTGAGGTTGTGGAATGTCAGATTCAGAGATAAGGTGAGAGTAAAGGATAGTAAATCAGTGTAGTGTGTGAGAAACTAGAGTTAACCACTACAGTAATAGAGTTCAGGAAACCTTAAAGTGAGCTAAGTTCGGGGTGGGGTGGTTGTGTGGTATTTACAATTGTATGAAACAGCTATTATTTACAATAATATTAGAGCAACAATCATATGACAGAATCTATGAGGTATAGATAACAAGAATAGGGAGTATAGGACCTTGAGTAGTGTGCTAATGGAACACAAGTGGAATGAAGGACAGTAAATTAGGAATACACTATGGATGAGAGAACATGGGAGACCTGTCAAATGATACAATATAACCAGCCAAGCAAAGAAGACTAAACAAAAAGAAGAGGGATACAAAAATACTATTCAAATAAAATATGTAAGAATAATGAAAAATAATAATACAAATATGCAATAACTTGAAGGTTCTCTGTAATAGCAAACTAAAATTTGTCCCACTGTCTCAGCTGTTGGGATGCCCCTTCTTTGGGTCACCTCTGGTCTTTTCACAGTTCTGGGGTTTTTTTGTCTCACTTGTGGGTATTTAAAAAAAAAAGAAAAAACAAACAAACAAAAAGAAAACCTCTTACTGGTTTCAAACTGGCCAAACCGGGTTTTCTGGTCTTGCTGGCTGCAGCAGGCTGAGGAGTGACTGGTATCGCTTTTCTTTCTGTTCAGCACCCAGTCAGCTTTGGGCTACTCTCCCCAGGGCTAGTTGTACACTCTCCCCAGATCTAGCCTGGCGCCTCTCCATAGGGTCTCGGGTGTGAGCACCAGGTCTCCTACAGAGTGCACGCGCTCCCCGATTTTACAGGTGTGGGTTCTAGGTCTTCCACAAAGCCCCCTCCTCTGGTTGCGGGCGTGGGCACATGGCCAGGTCACCTCTGATCACACGGGCTTGAGCGCACACTCCTCCCAGGGCTATGCGTGGGTGCTCACAGCACCTGTGTGTTTGCCACTCAGTCCTTATTCCCCTCTCTGCAACTTCAAGCAACCAACCAGGTCTCTCCAGGTGCTGCTCAAACCTTGTTAGGCCGGGAAGGAAGCGGTTGACCTGGCTCTCTCCCAAAAGCCCTTTAGCAGACCCAGTGAGTGCTGGGCCTGGGGCTGCAGCCGCCCTGGTCCCCGCACTGATCCCTGGGTCCTTATTGTCCTGAAGTACTCTCCTTACCATCTTGTTTTTCAATGTCCACTACAATTTTTGTTCTCCTATTTTCATATATGCTGTGGTACTGTTGGCTGTTTGCTCTGTCCCTCCGTAGATCAGCTAGGTTTTTCTCCCATATGTAGGGGGAAGTGGAATCTGCTCCCTGGTACCATACCGCCATCTTCCCTCAGAATACAATATTTTTTTAAAGGGTAAACAAAGATGTAAAGTTTTCAAGGTTTATTTTTAACATGTTGGTTTTAATCAATTCCACCAGACACAATGTACCAAGGAAAGAGCAGCATGATCTAATTAGCAGGCTCAGGACTGCCTAGACAAGGCTTGGTGCCCTGCCTGGGCTAAGCACTCAGTCAATGTTTGCTGGTGATGAAAATAACTAAAATTAGTCACTATTGAGCAGATTCATTCTAGGCAATACAGTGAACTTTTCCAAGTCAAGCTCCAACCTTTCAGGGTTGATGAAATGAAGCAGAATACCTGTAAAACTGCTAGCCTTCTCTGTCTGGCATAAAGTAGGTATTTCTATCACTTTTTCCAGGATGGGAAGAGAGATTATTAGCACCTTGTTCTTAATAACTAATTGGGATATATTGAGTTTTACTTTTTCTAAAGCATATAAAA
The DNA here is from genome assembly GCA_039655065.1 of Glossophaga mutica. Lineage (NCBI taxonomy): Eukaryota > Metazoa > Chordata > Mammalia > Chiroptera > Phyllostomidae > Glossophaga > Glossophaga mutica. Next base: position 87,690,495 of record CM077304.1, read on the forward strand.
ACCATATGGACAGATAGTCAGTAAAAAAGAACTTCAGGCAGCCTATGAGAAATATAGAGAAGAATAAAATGATCAGAAAGACAGATGTAGAGAGAAATTGTATAACAAATTGTTTAAAAATCATTAGAACCTATAGTAGTTAGGGCTTCTGCTTACTTGTTAAGAGTGGAGGAAATCTGTACCCCTAAATCGTAACTGTGTAATAATAAAAAGCTATAAATAAATATACACCTACTGTTACAGAACAGATGGCAGGGGGAGGTGAGGGTGAACACTATACTATTGCCAAAAGGACCCCACCTTTTTCTCCAGGGTTCTTCCCCCATACTAGGTTCGCTTTGCCCACTGCCAGAGGAAAGATGTCTCTCAATGACAGAGATTAGTGAAAAGGAAAGGAATTATTATTTATTTAAAAGTTATACAGACTAAAGTTCTTTAGAATACCCACAAATGCACACAGTCCTTCCTTCTTCCTCTGCCCAGTCCAGGGTACTGTATCTGAGGAAAGAAGTAGAAGTCCATGATTCAGGCTCCCGGCACCACCCACGTGGCAAAAGGGAGCACTTCCAAAGCCTGGTCCTGACTCTTGCCCAAGTTGCGTGGTCCCAACAAGACACCCAAGCCGTGGTCCCCAAAAAGACGCTAAAGGGCTGCTGTGCATAGGTTTAAATTCCAGTGCCAATCTTCCTCTGCAGCCTCAGTTCCAGGTCCACCCACAATTGGCCACAGCTGCCAGCATTCTGGGTGGGTGTGGCCCTGTGGTGTGGAGCCAATCATCTCCAAGCTCTTCTGGATCCCATTACAAATCCCTATTTGGGACCTCCCCCGCCCCTTGGCTGCACCCTGTTACACTACTTCTTTACTATCCTAATAAGTACAGGACAGTAAACTCATCACTGGTCTTACAACAGCATCCCCCAGTGGGGCTGACCATCAACAGCACCCCACAGCAACTGAATCAGAATTTGAATGTGGATTGTCAGGCCTAGAATGTTTTAAAAACATCTCTTCAAGTGATTATAATGGCTAGTCAAGTTTAGAAACTACTAGTCTATACATAGGACCACCATCTGTCCCTTCTACCAGGACAGTCCCAGACTATTATGAGAACCCTCTACTCATACACAAATCTCTCAGCAGAGATGAACATCGTGTGCTCCCCAACTTCCACCTCACCCTCCTGAAGAGTTTCAGTGAAGGTGATGGTCTTTTAATCCACCCCAAGAAGGGCAGCCTTGAATCTTACTTCCATGGTATGAAGGAAGACAAAACTTAGAGAAAAACTACCCCTTAAGTTTAAACTCACATTAAAATGCCAACCAATAGTTGGATTCTCCCTGAGAGTGTGATCTGATGAGTGGAAAAGACTAAGGCATACCCTGAGGTGACATGGGGAAAGAGGATGGAAAACCTGGGGCACCTCAAATGCAGTTGCTTTTGCTACTTCACTGCTTTGTCCAAGTTGATTGAGAGAGCCAGAAATAAATATGGATTTGACTTTGCAAATTATTTAAGAACTTTGTTCATTTCTTGTTTACCTCTCTTTGGTCCTCAATTTTTAGAAGAGTCCAAAAAGAAACTCATTTGACAGAGAGATAATATTGCACATCAACCACTGAGAAACGAATCAATACCCCCCATCCAGTTAATGTGTCGTCCAATTTTGGATGTTATCTTGTTCTGGTTTAACCCTGGTCTGTTTCTTGTAAAATCAGGACATGCAAAGATAAAGATAAGGACTTCTGCATTTTGAAAAGTGTTCACATTATAAAAATGTAAGAGAAATATTTTGAGTGCGCTTCAGTGTCCCCGGAGATCTGCCATCACATCCCGGGCGCTGCTCCGTGTCCAGACACCCGGACGTCCCCAGCCCCGACCTCGGCTTTTCGTGTTCCTGATGGCGGCCTTATCAACAGAAAGGATTTTTAGTTACTTGACTCTTAAATGAATATTCAAATTAGTGAATTCACAAATTTTAAAACCTGGTTTTCATTACTTTCAGTCCAAATTATGACCACACTTATAAAACTAGTAAAATCAGAATATCACTTTCAAATTTTCTCTGACAATTTTTTGGAAATTCTAGTTGACAAACTAAATTGCTTAGTCAGCCCCATATACAAACTTAGTTGATTAAATAGTCTTAATTTTAAATTACATTTATAAATGTAATATACTTGAATTTATTTTATGTGTCTCCAATATTTTATAGGACAAATTTATGACTATAACAAGCAGAAACTTTCCTAACATTTAAAGCTCTTCTGTTGCAATTCTAATCAAATAAACTTAAAACTATTGTAAAAATAAGTATTCTGTTAAATATTTCCATTCTTTACAGACTTAATCAAGATCTCTTATATTTTTCAACTAAAATGTCAAGATTAAAATATTACCCATTTCATATTGAAATCACAAGGAAATCTTTTAGGGTCAGAATTATGATACAGTCTCTGGAAATAGCAAACATACTGGCCTTTTTTAGAGAAGCTTACTTTGGGTAGATGGAGTTCAGCAACCCCTAGCCTAGGATGCATTCAACTAATCTCTTTACTGCCTGATTGAATTCTGCATTCTTTTCATATTCTTTTTCTCCAGTTCTGTCCACAAAAGCTCCCATCTGTCTAAAAACCATCAGCTTTTTGTAATTTAGTCCAAAATTTGGCCAAAATGTAGCTACTCCTTAAGGTTTATGTGTTAAATCCTAAAAAGCCTTTTGAAACGCACATATACTAACTTGGATGGAAATCACATCACTGCTTTAATCCTCATAACACCACCAAAACTACACACACATTGGTTTAGACAACTCAAGAAGAGATAACAAGCTATTATGCAATGAGGTAACAGGCCATTATGTAATGAGTTTCAATGTCTCTTAAAGACATTTTTTTGTTGTTGTTGATACTTGTTAAGAATGCTCTGTGGAAAGAACACAAGCCTTTTTGTAGGTAGTTTTTGAAAAGTTTGTCTCCAAGGCAGTTGCAAACTCAAGATATTGCTAGGGGAAACTCTGTTGTAGAAAGACAGAGCTGGAAGGAATTTGATGATCATTTGCTCCAATCCTGTGCTGTACAAAGAAAAAAATTGAGCTCCAAAGAGAGGGAATGAGGGAGGAGAAACCCCTTTGCTGAATATCTTCTATGTTCCCGGCACTGTGCAAGTTAACCTTCAATTAGGTTGTAGAGAGTGGTGCTTGTTAATCCTTTTCTACTCTCTTTCCCCTCAGAACATTGCAAATGTTCCCATGCAATGGGTGGACTTCCTCTAGTTCACTCAGCTCCTTGCCCTGTATTCTTGGTAAACAACCTGGCCTTCTCCTCCACTGAGTCAGTACAAATAACCAGCCACTCACTACGCAAGTTTCTAAGTCAGTCTCACATGTACCTAAATTCTTTGTGAAGAGAAGCCAAATTTCAGTGGACTGAGAGATTTAAAAAAGATAAGTAAATAGAGCCTCTCTTTCTAGAAGTTTAGAGAAGGGAAAAGAGCAAGGTTGGACAGAAGCTGGGATAAGGGGGGCAGTGTCAAGGGGCAGATGGAGAATGCAGAGAGTTGAGCATGTTCGTAGGGAACTAGGAAGAGGGTGCACATACAGAGCAAGTGGGAAGCATTGACAGAGCAAGACCCCAGAGAAAGGGGGATGAAGGCACAGGTTGCATTTGAATGAAAGAGATACACTTCATTCTACAAAACATGAGGAAAGAAGGTGGAGAGGGGTATAAACACTACTGAGGATATTAAAGAAAGAAATAATTTAGATGATGGAACCAAAAAAGATGGTTAACCAAAAAAGATAGTTAAGTGAAGAGGAGAAAAGAGACTGGGTGAGCATGAAAGAATCTAGAATCTGAACACCTCCATGAACTAATTCATGGAGGTCAGAGCATAAATAAACTGGAAGGATACTGGAGTTTAAAATTTTGGGATGAGACAGTTCTGAGTGACGACACCAAAGGGTAGGGCTGTTAAAAGCCCAGCATGGCGAAGTAGTGGCCAAGTAAAAACACTGGGCTTGAAGACTAAGATTAGAGGAGCCAGTGGATCAGGAGGGTCAGCACCTAGACACTGAAGTCACCCCGGTTGACAGTTTGCAAAGTTCGGGGGCAAGTCTAGAGCCTGCTGCAAAAATCGTTCGTGAATACAAAGACTGATCAGAAGGTTGACATATGTCAGGCATGACATAGGAATGTGATGTGAGCCTCAAAGCCAAAGAGAATTTTACATGAGAAGGTGGAACAGTGGCCTGGCAACAGCTTTGAGAGTGAGAGAGACACTAATTCCCACCTTCTGGGCTCAGGGCCAGAGGGCCTGTGAGAGGGGGCCCTTTACCTTGAGAAGGATACAAGGGAAGCAGAAACCTCAGGGGAGACTAAGGTCTTAGCTGATGGAGAAGACAGAGAAAACATTTAGTAGAAAGTTAACAGTTTCCAGAGAGTGCAGTTGAAAGGTGAGGGAGGGAGATAAGAGACAAAAAACATCCAGGGATGATATTATGTAACAGAAAAAAAAGACTAAAAGGGTCTGCATCCAAGTCAGTGGCTAAGGGTGTGAGGGACAGAAGATAGGGACGCCTCTAGTCTCAACTGTGTATGCCCTTAGGGGAGTTCTTTGCTCTCTCTGGCTCAGTCCCATCATTCAAAAATGAGTATGCTACTAGTAATTGCCCCATAGGGTTGTTGCTTGCAGATTAAATGTGTTAATATTTTTTTAAATATATTTTATTGATTATGCTATTACAGTTGTCCCATTTCTCCCCCATCATTCCCCTCCACCCTACCCACCCTCTCCCACCCACATTCCCCCCTTTAGTTCATGTCCATGGGTCATAAGTTTTCTAGCTTCTACATTTCCCATACTATTCTTGCCCTCCCCCTGTCTATTTTTTTCCCATTATCTATGCTACTCATTCTCTGTACCTTTTCCCTCTCTCTCCTCCTCCCACGCCCCTGTTGCTAACCCTCCATATGATCTCCATTTCTGTGGTTCTGTTACTGTTCTAGCTGTTTGCTTAGTTTGCTTTTGTTTTAGGCGTGGTTCTTGATAGCTATGAGTTTGCTGTCTTTTCACTGTCATAGTTTTATCCTCTTTTTCTTAGATAATTCCCTTTAACATTTTATATAATAAGGGCTTGGTGATGATGAACGCCTTGAACTTGACCTTATCTGAGAAGCGTTTTATCTGTCCATTCATTCTAAATGACAGCTTTGCTGGATAGAGCAATTTTGGATGTAGGTCCCTGCTTTTCAAGACTTCAAATATTTCTTTCCAGCCCCTTCTTGCCTGTAAGATCTCTTTTGAGAAATCAGCTGACAGTCTGATGGGAACTCCCTTGTAGGTGACTGTCCCCTTATCCCTTGCTGCTTCTAGAATTCTCTGCTTCATTTTAATCTTGGCTAATGTAATTAGGATGTGCCTCGGTGTGTTCCTCCTTGGGTCCAACTTCTTTGGGACTCTCTGAGCTTCCTGGACTTCCTGGAAGTCTATTTCCTTTGCCAGATTGGGGAAGTTCTCCTTTATTATTTGTTCAAATAAGTTTTCCACTTGTTGCTGTTCTTCTTCCCCTTCTGGGACCCCTATAATTCGGATGTTGGGACGTTTAACGATGTCCCGGAGGTTCCTAAGCCTCTCCTCATTTTTTTGAATTCTTGTTTCTTCCTCGTCTTCTGTTTGGTTGTTAGTTTCTTCCTTCTGGTCCACTCCATTGATTTGAGTCCCAGTTTTCCTTCCATCTCTATCAGTTCCCCATGCATCTTCCTTCATTTCACGGATTGTAGCCTGCATTTTTTCATCTAGTTTGTGAGCAAAATCAACCAATTCTGTGAGCATTTTGATGACCAGTGCTTTGAACTGTGCATCTGACAGGTTGGCTATCTCTTCACTGCTTAGAGGAATTGGCTCTGGGGCTTTTATTTGTTTTCCGGTTTGAGCCATTTTTTGGTGGTTTTTTTTTGTTGTTGTTTTGGTTTTAGTCTGGTCGTGGCTATTACGTAGTGAGGGGGTGGAGCCTTAGGTGTTCCTCAGGGCGGGGCAGCCCAGTCGCTGGGTTGTGACGCTGTATGTGGGGGCGGGGTCCAAGAGGGAACAATGGCGCCTGCTCCGCTCTCTCCCGGACTCCGGCCCTTTCCGCTGCTTCCCCTTCACCTGGATTATCTGCGCACGCGCGCGTGGTGTTACGTAGCGAAGAGTGGAGCCTCTGGCGCTCCCCAGTGTGGGGCAGCCCAGTCGCTGGGTTGTGACGCTGTATGTGGGGGTGGGGCCTGAGAGGGAGCAATGGCGCCTGCTCCGCTCTCTCCTGGATTCAGTCCCCTCCGCCACTTCCCCTCCGCCTAGACCGTCTGTGCGCTCGAATGTGAGACCACCTGGTCAGTCAGCCAGCCGCCTTGTGCGGCCTCACTGGGTCTGCACAGTTGCCCCCCTGTGCCCGGGGTCCACCAGCTGCTGCCTGTGGGCCCGGGGACCGCCAGCCGCCGCCCGTGCACCTGGGAACTGCCAGCCGCTGCTGCTTGTGTTCCTGGGTCCGCACCTCCACTTTCTCCTGCCGCGACTCTGCCCCTCTTACTGGTCTGGATGAATGGTTGTTGGACTTCTGTACAGTTCAGTTTTCTATAAGTTCTGGTTGTTTTCTTGTTTCTAAATATTTGTTGTCCTTAATTTTGGTTGTGAGAGGAGGCACGGTGTGTCCGCCTACGCCTCCATCTTGGCCGGAAGTCCCCTAAATGTGTTAGTATTAATGCATATAAAATACTTAGAACATTGATCAGTGTATAGTTAGTCCTCAAGAAGCACTTGTTTTAGAAGGAAAACGACTCCCACTACACTCCACACTGTCTCTCAAGTGATGGACATTTAATTATGTTAACCCCTGAACAATGTGCCTTCACTTCGTGTCACTTACGTGCAGCAAAAGAGCCAGCATGCAAAAAAGGAAAAGAAAAAGTTCTGTCAGACGCAATGGCAGATTTGATTTCTTGCAAACATATCCTATGGTATTTCACCATTATCTGTCCCTTGCAAGGAAAGAGAGATGAACAAGCTGGTTGCAGACGGTAAGAATCTAGAGCTGTAAATGTTAAAGATGGACAGTCAATAGAGTTGTCTAGTATAAAACTCAACAACAGTGGGAAAATCAAATAACTGGACCAAAATATAGGCAAAAAACTTGAATAGACATTTTTCCAGAAATGGTCTACGCATGGCCAATAAGCACATGAAATGATGGTCAACGTCACTAACCATCAGAGAAGTGCAAATCAAAAACAATCACAATCAGTTATCATCCCACACCCATTAAGATGGCTATATTGAGAGAGAGAGAGGAAGGAAGGAAGGAAGGAAGGAAAGGGAGAGCGAGAGAGGGAGAGAGAGAGAGAAAGAGAGAGAGAGAGGAAGGAAGGAAGGAAGGAAGGAAGGAAAGGAAGGAAGGAAGGAAGGAAAGTTTAAACTCTTGTGGTTTTCTGGTAGGAATATAAAATGGTACAGCCACGTTGGCAAAACTTATGGTAGTTTCTCAAAGAATTAAAAATAGAATTACCATGTGATCCAGCATCCTACTTCTAGAATCAAAAGCAAGGACTTAAACAACTACTGTACTTGTACACCAATGTTTATAGCAGCGTTACTCAACATAGCCAAGAATTGGAAACAACTCAAATGTCCATCAGCAGATGATTGGACAGACAAAATGTGATATATACGTACAAAAGAATATTATTCAGCCTTTAAAAGAAAGGAAATTCACCCCTGGCTGGTGTGGATCAATGCATTGAATGCCAGTCTGTGAACCAAAAGGTCACCAGTTTGATTCCCAGTCAGGGCACATTCCTGGGTTGAGGACCAGGTCCCCAGCTAGGGGCATGAGAGAGGCAACCAATTGATGTAGCTCTTGCACACTGATATTTCTCTCCCTCTCTTTTCCCCTCCCTTCCCTCCTCTCTAAAAAAACTAATAAAATCATTTTAAAAAGAAAGGAAATTCTGACACCTGCTATGACATGGATGAAACTTGAAGGCATTGTGTTAAGTGAAACAGCCAGTCACAAAAAGGGCAGACAGTATGATTCCATTTATACGAGGTATCTAAAGCAGTCAAATTCGTAGAAACAGAAAGTAGAAGCGGGGTAAGGGGCTGGGAGTTTTTTGATGGGTGTAGAACTCCAGTTTTGCAAAATGAGAAAGTTCTGGAGCTCTGTTTCACAAGAATGTGACTATATTAACACCATTGAACTGTACACTTTAAATGGTTACAGTGATAAATGTTACATTATGTTTTTTACAACAATAAAAAATTTAAAAAAATAATTATCTAGTATCTCCCCTCCTCTCCCTTTACTGATTAGTAAAGTGAAGCCCAGAGAAGGTAACCAGCTCACCCAAGGTCACACAGCTTACTGAGGCAGAATCAGGACCAGAATCTGGGACCCCGACCCCAGCTGTGAGGTGTTCCTTCCATTACAATGTGCTATCGATGGCAGGGACTGAGGTAGTGGAAAAGATGACACACTTGATTTATCAGTAGTGACAGGGACATGCTGATGAACAGGAGAGGGATGAAGATTCTACTCAGTGCTTGTAAGTGCTCATGTACCTGTGCCCTTCCTCCTTATCTGGTCAGTATGATTCCAACCAGCTGGTTTAAGAGGCCACACTAGGAATCTCAAGATATTCACAGCTTCTCTCTCTGGTTTGCAGCAGGCCTGAAAGCAGATGAGAGCAGCTTTTCTGTTCTTGGACTGTTCCCCCTGTAATTTAGAAGTCCAGACAGTTACACCAGAAAACAGGAAGACAATTTCAGGGGCCCACTTAAAAACAATCTTGGTGTGGGGTCTCAGTGTCATGAACCCAGCTGCTAGTTAAAACTTGCTACTATGAAACCAGTTCCTCAGGCCTGTCTGGGCCCAGAGAGGGAGTCTTTTTCCCTTTTAGGAGTTTGGCTTTAGCTCTTTATTCCAAACTCCATAAAGGAGACAACAGGAAAATCTGGCCCCAGCTCAAGAAGCAGAGGTAAAACCCAGATCTTTATTTTTTTTCAGGGCGATGTCCACAGGTTACCTCCTATTTTAAATCAGAAATTTCTATTATTTCTGTGGAAACAGTGAGTGAGGCCGAGGCTCCCCACAGGGCCTGGCTGGGTGATTCTAGAAATCTCCACAGGTTGGAAGTGTTAGCGCTAAAGCCAGAGGCCGCCCTCCCCGGCGCTCCTCTGGTCTCCTTGCCACACAAACATCTCATGTGTACAACACCCTCCAAGCTCTGGAGGTGTTAGGAAGATCCACCTTACATCAATATGTCCCGTGATGAAGAGCTAAATAAAACAATTTGGCAAGGACATTTCTAAAGGTCTTACCACTACAGAAATATTTTTATTTCAGCAACCCCATCAAGGCTGATCCAGGATGCCTATAAAAAGCCTTCTGCATTCCCTTAAGCATTCATAATGAATCCTCAGGAAGGATAGAACAAGATGGGGGTCAGAGACTCAGAGCCCCTGCCAGATGCTGAGGCTGCCAGCTTGGCCTGGTGTGCTGTGCGAGTGGCACCACTGAGTGCCCCATGCCCCCTCTCCTCCCATTGGCAAGGTCTCTGCCCACGCTCCTTAAGGGACTTGGCCGTGCTCCTGGCTTGTCTCGCCTGTGGGTCTGCTAGTTATTGAACCGAGGGTGGGATTACTTCCATGCCCAGCTTTGCAGATGCTCACAAGCACAGAGCCAAGGATCAGCTGAAACAGAAGGGAGGACTGAACTAAGAAGCCCTCTTGACAAGACTCAGCCACGCTTGAGCTGTTCTTCCTGCCATGAGACACAACTGCCGTGTAAAAAGCCAATGAGCCATTTAGGAAACATAATGCGTCTCCTGTTTAGAGCTGGCCCTGGGAAATAAGGACTTTCCTGAGATGGCACCAAGCATTGAAATGGGGAGAAAAACCGAGGGGCCCTTGGTTCTCTGAAGCACCTCCCTTATTTGCAGACAGGAGAAGTCAGGAGGTAAGCAGGCTTCTCTGCCTCTAGATATGCCCCACTTACCTCCTCCTCCACTAGTTATATTTTCCCCAAAGTTCAAGAACCACCTTCATAGCCTGACAGGAGGAGCTGGCCTCTTGATAAAATTTTCCATCCCAAAGTAAATGCTGGCAAAACGCTTTCTCTAAGCTAAATGATGTCCTCCGCTTGGTTCATGGGAAACCAAAAGGACTTGCAGGGCAGGGCCACACACAGGGCCTGGGAACTGAAACAAAATCTCTTACAACCACCTTCATCACCCAAATGTCCAATGGCCACTGGACTATTTGAGACTCTTCCAGCAGCTCTGCCTTGAGGAGCTAATTCCAGAAGAATTTAAAAATCAACTCCTTACCACCTTGTCCAAGAAAACCAGGACTCAACATCCAATGAAGACTATGGAAATAGAGACTCCAGCAGTTGACTAGATCCAAGGCTGAGGAAGAATTGGGGGGCATTAGAGAAAACAGAGAGCCTTGAGGAAGATTATTCCAAGGCAGAAGGGAAGAAACCAAAACTGTTGGTTGGGAGAAGGGGGAAAGCAGAAGTGAAGGATAGCTGTTTTGAGGGTTTCTGGGCAGGAAATCATTCCCCTGGCAATTGAGTCCATAATTATGTCATCCTCTTTCTAAAGAAGAGATTGAAATAACAATTGTGGTCATCGAATCAAGACATTTTTTTTTCTTTATAAAGCTGCTCCAGCCTATTATAGGCAAGAAGTAGCCACATGAGTTATGATCAGTACCGACTTGGGGGTCTTCTCTTCTGTGCAGTACTTATGAACCAAATCTGAAGCCAGGGACATGGAGAGGGAAGGGAACTTACTGGGCATGCACTCTGCTCTGGGCACTGGGCTGGGTGCTTTGGACCTTTGAACTCCAGACACATTCAGGACCTTTGAACTCCAGACACATATAAGCAGCTGTCCACTCAACATCCCCACCTAAATGTCTAAAGAAATCTCAAATTCACCCCAAACTGAGCTTTTGACCTTTCGTCCAACCTTCTGTTCCATCGAGTCCACCCCATTCTGGTTGACAGCAGCTCCAAGGTTCCAGCAGCTCAAGCCAAAAGCCTTAGACCTGTACTTGACTTGTCTGTTGATCAGCCAAGAACTCTGCTGTCTCTACTTTCAAAATGTAATGCAGAATATCTCTACTTCTCCCCACCTTTACTGCCACCAGCTTGTCCCAGCCACTCCTGAGTCTCACTCTAATATTGTGATGGTCTTCTCGCTTCTCCCCCGGCACTTTGCATTCTCTTTTCACTAGACAAAAGATCCCAGAGGGATCTTTTTAACATGTGAGCCACTTTACTGGTTAAAATCGACTAACAACTTCTCATTCTATTTACTTGAAGTAATAGGTCAAGTCCTACAGTGTGGCAAAGAGCCACCCATCTGGACCACACAATTCTTTCCCTGATGCTATCTTGTGACACCCATTTGCTCACTACATTTCAGCCTCATAGGCCTCCTCACTTTCTCTTGAGCATTCCAGGCATATCCCCACTTCAAGGCCATTGCGCTGGCTGTTCCTTCTGCCTGGGATCCTTGTCCCTTAGATCTCACCCCAAGTCTTTTCTCAAACCTCGCCTCAGAGAGTCTTTCTCAGCCACTCCTATTTAAGGTGGCAAAATTCCCCATACATATTTCTAGTATTGTTTCCTCTCTTTTTTTCCAAAGCCTTTACACTCTACCTGTTACTTATTTCCTTTATGTAGCATCTGTCTCTTTCCTCTACAATGTAAGTTCCTGGAAGTTAAGATTTTGCTCACTGCTGTATCCACATTGCTTAGAATGGTCATTGACACAGAAAATGTGTGATGGATGATGTCATACAATCTTGACAATCATCTTGTCTTTCACTGGCACCAGTTTGTTAGAGACTAAGCAGTCAGTTTTGCTTCTTTATGCCTAATTTTCCACTCTGTAAAATAGTCTGTGAGTTGGTCAGTCTGCCTCAATCCTATTCCTCAGCCAGAGGCCCCACTCCAGCTATTGAAGTATGCACTTGACATCATGAGCTGCCCAGCTTGTTGGGCCACAGCATTAACCCAGTCAGCCCAAAGGCAATTCCTAATTTTCAGGCACTGTTGGGGGACAAAAGAAAGGTACAAAGAAACCAGCAGAAGTCAGTGTCAGGGATGACATAGAGGAGAGGGAATTTCTATTTTGTCCATGGAGCTTGGATTCCTCCACATAGCTTTGAACTCCCACCATTAAAAGAATGGTGTGTGCGCGTGCACCTGTGTGTATGCAGACCCTGCCTGGAAGAACTGACATCACCAAATTCCAGACAACTGAAGAAACAATCTTAGCCTACCTGGGACAGATATCCTTGGGTGGGTGAAAAGACATTTAGAATAGTTAGAGAAAAAGAAGCATACGTCCAGAGTTTGCATACAGAAGAACCTAAAAATAACTTGCTATATTCAAAGATGTCGAGCTTGTCATATATTTTACATTAAAATAGATACACAATTTGGGGAACAGAGATGAGGTGGCTATAATACTTTCTTCTGTTACTGTGTCATCTTTCTTCCTGAGAACACATAGTACTTTCTAGGAGGACAGTGCTGTCTTGCTCCTTGTTTAAAAAATGACTGTTCCTGACTTTATCAGTAAGCCTGGGTTTTTCCTAGCCCAGCTACTCATGATTTTTAGCCTAGTCCTCTTTATAATCTAAGATATATTTTGCCCTGGGAAATGGGAAGGAAGACAGCAATTATGTACTGAGCACATATTATGTGCCAGATACTTTACACTTCACTACCGAAACTTACAGTCCATATCAACATCCCTATTTTGCAGGTGAGGACACTGAGGCTTACAGACATGAAGTGATTTGCATAAGATCACTCCAGCTAGCCAAGACTTGGACTGAGAACTGATGAACTCCAAGTACACTGCTCCCTCAACTGTGCAGTGTTACTTTTTCCCTAGTGGTGCCAGACAGTTAGGAGCTGTGCATGGAAATTAATCATGAATTAGTCTCACTTATAAACAAAATACATCATATACAACTTCTAGCCCTTTAGACCTGTTTCCTTCCTTTAAAGAAACTGGACTTTTAAAAAGAGTGAAAATAATAACAACAGAATTTGATGATGAACCAAAATGATTGGTTCAAGCCAAAAGAAGCATTAGATCCAACCCTCAAAGGACCTTTTCCAGCATCAACAGCCTTCACCTGTATGGTGGGGATAATGATTCCATTTTTTTACTTGTGACTTTTTCCAAACTTAACCATCTCTCGAAACTAAAAGTCATGACATGATTCTTGAGTGATCCATTGGGATGCTAGTAACTATTAGAAATTGAAAACCCCCCAAAAAGTGGTTTTAAAAATGGGAATATTTCTATCTCCTATAGCAAGAAACATGCAGACTGGATGGTTCCAGGGTTGGTTAATTCAGCAGCTCAGTGACATTATCAGAACAGATATTTCTCCTCTCCTGCCTCTCTGCCATCCTCTGGGAAATGGCTTGTCTTTAAGTTAGGTTCCTCTGATGGTTGCAAGATGGCTGCCCTAGATCCAGACAACATGTGATGATAACCAGGAGAAGTGGAAGAGAACTATCCCTGGCTTGGGTCCCTTTCTAGAATCACAATGAAACTTCCCTCCTTCTAGGCCCAACAGGAAGGCACCTGGGAGCATGTACTCCTCTTAGTGACATAAAAGCACAAGAAATGTCCAACAGCACAAGCATGTTTCAAGTCTCTGCTTACATTCTATTGCCCAAAGAAAATTCCATGACAATGGCAAAGCCCATAGTCAAGGAGTGAGGAAGTTACTGCTCCCGTGATAGGGCTAGGACAAGGGTTGAATGTATAATATTACAGGGACTAAGGACTGGGACCAAGAATTCAATCTACTACCTATGATTATATCCCATAGAACCTTATGAAATTGCCATCCTGCAGGTACAAAACAGTCAAATAATGACCATCTTATATGGTCCGATGTAATATCATCAATAGAGCTAGTACTTAAAGTAGGTCTTTCGCCCAATGGCTGCAAGAAGGCCTTGGAAAGCAGCACAAACAGGCAATATACCATAAAAAGCACATTTGCTGAGTACACAGGAAGTGAAAAACATACTCAATTGTCTTTCTCTGAAATAGCAATTTATTTCCCTTTAAGTAGAGTCATGCACCATTGGAATCACTGCTCATTAGAGTTTAAGGATTATATGAAAATAAACCTTCAAAGCTGAGTCCCAATAAAATTTTTCCATGGAGAGTCAGAGGTATTAAAGTCCCACAGGACAACTAATACTTTTAAGTAGAGCTTTAATTACATTTGAGATTTTGTTATAATTGTCTCTCCTGAGTAAACCTCTCCCATAGAATCACTCTAATTAAATATCCTAGTTTGTTATGCTCTTTCTCCCTTTTCTCACCCCACCACATATATATGTCCATGAATTTGCTTTCTCTTGCTTCTACCTTTGTTTATGACCATCTCTTCGGAATACCTGCCACCTAGTGACTTCTAATCATCCTTTCTACTAAGGATCCTCATCCTCATGCAGGCTGGCTTAAGCATCCTATTCTACTCTCCATAATATTCTGTACATACATGTAAAGTAGTCCTGCCCTGGCTGGTGTAGCTCAGTGGATTGAGCGTGGGCCTGCGAACCGAAGGATTGTGGTTCGATTCCCAGTCAGGGCACATGCCTGGGTTGCCAGGCCAGTTCCCAGCAGGGGACATACAAGAGGCAACCGCACATTGATGTTTCTCTCCCTCTCTTCTTCCCTTCCCCTCTAAAGATAAATAAATAAAATCTAAAAAAGGAAAAAAAAAAGTACTTAAAAAAAATCTTAAAAAAAAAAATAAAGTAGTCCTTAACACATTGCAACAAAATATGTGAGTATACATCTATTTTCCCCCTAGGCTGTGAGGCCCTTGAGTGAAGGGACTGTGTTCTATTTATCTTTGCATCCTTAATATCTAGCTTAGTGATTCACAAATAGTAGGAAGAGGAGTATATTAATTAGAATAGGTTAAATTCAAGTCCAATAACAAACAAGCCCAGTTTATGCCAATACATGCAAAGTCCGAAACAGATTGGCTTGGTTGGGCAGTTCTCCTCCAAGTAGTAACTCAGGAATCCAGCTTTCCTTCAACTTGTAGCACTACCATCTTCAACATGTGTTCCCTAAGGTAACTACAAACAGGAAGCAGGGCATGGTAAAGTTACTATCTTGGCCCAAAGTGACATAAATGACTTCTGTTTTCATTCCATATGCCCAAATAGTTGTATGGTATCACTTAGTCACAAGCAAGGAAGGGGGTTGGTGGGGCAAGAACTCAAACAGGTGAAAGAGAAAGAGAGCATGAGCATTTGGTAGTCAGGTAGCTATCTCTGCCACAGGGAGAAGGGAGAAAGGAAAGGAGGGAGAAAGGAGGGAAGAATTTACTCAATGCCAAATATGTAAGCACTACATTTAAAATGTAGTGTTTCCTACTGATTGGAGCCTTAAAAGACTTCTGCTTAAATTTCCTACTGATTGGATCCCTAAAACCAGCTGTAGAAAGCAATTAGCTCAAACAGAACATACTAAAAATAAAAAAAAAATAAGGAGAAACTCATGGAAGTTGCATGTGTTAAGCATAGTCAGGAGGAAGAAAATCTTCAGGAGTAGTGGGCAAGGGTGTGGGTGTGTCTCTATGAGTTCTGTGTCTTAACTTGAGAGAGGAGAAGAAGAGAGTATTGGAAAGTTGCCCAACTGGAAAGCCTCTAAGGAGAGGAGGCTTATGGGGATTGAGGGAGAAGCATTATCAAGGGATACTACCTACCCTGAAGAACACTTAGTGCCTTCAGTATAAAAAGTAAACCAAGGGAATACGAGGATATGAACAGATAATTGAATAGATAATGAGAGAATTGTGTTCATCAGGATTTGGAAGTGGGTGATGAGGAGGAGGCCACTGCCCATGGGAAAAGCAACCACTTTCCAGGGGGTTGAGTGCAGTGAGAAAATATGGTGTCAGAAGCCAGGGAGTGATTGGGAGGTGTAAGAGCATCTGTGGTGGAGACTGATATCTGTTCTTCAAGATCCATTTTCCTCCTCCCTAGCGCACAGCCCTCCTTGCAGTTCAGCGTCACCACATCAGTGGAACGAGAACGGAAACAACATGTGCCGGTTTCAGACCTGGCCTATATAAAATCCTCCGTGGCTGCTCATTCATGCTTTTTCACCTTCTTCCAGTTGGATACAGATGACAATGAAGTCCTATGATTTGGTGACATGACAGATAGGAGCCTGGGTCCTTGAATGACTTCATGGAAAAGGGCCTACTTCCCTAACTAAACACGTGCCAGGACTTAAATGAGTAAGAAATAAATTTCTAATGTGTGAGGAACACTGTGATCCATCACCCAGATTTCATTTCAGTGAAAGACTTATTACCCCAGTGGAGAGGTGTGTCAGCAAAGACCCTTCAGCTGTCAGCCTCTTCAGGAACTTCTTTAGCACTAAGAGACTTGCCTCAACCAGGTTTATACCCCTCTGAGGAAAGCCCACACCCTGAATGTGTGACCAGCCATCTCAGTCCAACACGGGACTTCTCTAACAAGCCAGTTCAACTTCTGTGGGGTTGACCAAGGTTCTCACCAGGCCTGACTTGCCCTTCAACTTCTCTCTTGCCTAATCCTATTTCCTTTCCTTTATTTGTAGAATTTTTTAAATCTTAGATGACTCCCTAATAAACATCCTGCACACCAAACTTTCAGAGTCTGTTTCTTGGAGAACCCTCCTTGGAGAATCCGCCTAGTGTGAATACACTGCATGGTCAGGTGTGTTTGGTTCATCTTTCTGGCCTATCTTAACTGATACAGCATAGAGGTAGCTCATACTTTTGGCTGCCATGGCTCTGCTAGGGTGGCCAGCAGACATGCTCCTTGCTGTGGAGAAAAGGCTATGCCATCTGCAGTAGGAGAGAATTAGGACAACACACGAGGAAGGAGCAGAGAGACAGATGGGAGGAAGAAAATTACAGCTGGGATGAGCCTCTTTCCAGTTTTTAAAACAGTGATTCCTAAAGCTTTTCCTTCAGCTTCCCTAGTATTTTTCCCAACTACTGGAAATCCATGAACTTCCTTTTCCTTTCTCTTTTCACGATGGCATGGAAGAAGCTCACTCCTGACCCTGCATGCAACAGGACCCATACAAAACAATGTGAAGGCCCCTGTTTGTGAGTGTGCAGGGGAGAGGGAAAGGTAGCATTTTGTCACCATTCTTAACCTGAGTTTACCTCCCAGGCCTATTGGCCTGCTTTAAAGTATAACAGTGAGAATGACCTGGTGTGCTCTCAGGAGAAATTTCCTTCCCACTCAACCCGGGTCAGGCTGAGGTCACATGGAATGTTGGTGAAGGCTGCCAAGTGCACAGCTCATCCATCAGTGCTTCTGACTGGGGTGCTTTTTATTGTGTCTTCTGTGCATGTAATGTCGCTGCTGAGAAATGTTTCAGGGCTAAAGGGTCTTCTTTATTTGCAACTAATTTTACACCAAGTTCACTGAATAATAGTAACTATGGTGTCTGATGACATACACCATCTCATTTAATGTTTAAAACTACCTTGTAAGAAAGGTATTGTTATTTTTTACTGTGGTAAAAGATACATAGTATAAAATTCACTATTTTAACTCTTTTTGAGTGTACAATTCAGAGACATTAAACATTTTCAGGTTGTTGTATAACCATCATCACCATTCCACTCCAGAAATGTTCAATCTTCCCAAACTACAACTCTGTGTCTGTTAAACAATAACTCCGCATTCCGTCTCCCCCCATGTTCTAACAACCACTATTTTACTTTATGTCTCTGTGGATTTGCCTATTCTAAGCACCTCATATAGTGGAATCACATAACATTTGTCCTCTTGTGTCTGGCTTAGTTTACCCAACTTAGTGTTTTTAAGGTTCATCCATGCTGTATTATAGCATGTTTCATAATTTGCTTCATTTTTAAGGCTGAATAACATTCCACCATATGTCTATAACACAGTTTGTTTATTCATTCATCTGTTGATGGATATTAGGGTTGCTTCCATCTTTTGGCTATTGTGAGTAATGCTAGTATAAACATTGGTGTACAGGTATGTTTGAGCTTCTCCTTTCAATTCTTTAGGGCGTATATCTAGAAATGGGATTGCTGGATTATATGGTAATTATATTTTTAATTTTTTGAGGAATCTTCATAGTCTCTTCTATAGTAAGGGTTCCATTTTATACTCCCTCCAGCAATGCACAAGAATTCCAATTTCTCTACATCTTCAGAAGATACTATTTTTTTAATCTCCACATTAGTCAGAAAACTGAGGTTCAGAGAAATGGTGACTTGCTCACAATTATAGAGCTACTCAAAGTAGCTGATCCTGCATGGGAAGCTGAGATTCTTGACTCCGAGTCCATCACACTTCCTGGGCCCCACAGTGGCCTCAGACTCAGAAGAGCAAAAATAGAACTCTATAAAAGCCTAAAGCAGGCAGAACTATATCTGGGAAAGGATTTGTTTCTGGGAGTTACCACCCCAGTTGTTCTTTTAATAGTGACAGCCCCATGGACACTGCTGGGAACTCTTGGAGTGGAAATGTGTGTGCTTAATTGATAAAAGTCAGTCTTATTGACTAAAAAAACATTTCATCCCTTCAGTTAGTCACCATTTGTTTATTGAACAATTATTTGTTGAATTCATAGTAGATGTCAAGCTTGTTTTTAAGGGCTGTGAACAAGACTGCCAAGGTTCCTGTTCTCATGGCACTCAAATTCCAGAGAAGACAGACAGTAAACAGAAAAAAATATAAATTGGAGAACTTCAGTGTTGTACGTAGTCTCAAGGGTATAAATGGGGTGAGGGATAGAGTAACACAAGGTGGGGAGAAGGAAGGTATCTTTGGATAGCGTGAGGCCTCTCTGGAAACCTAAAGTTGAAAAGATACCAACCATGTAAGCTAGTGAAATAACATGTGGGAGTGCAGGACAGCAAATGCAAAGGCCAGGAGGTAAAAAGAACTAGAATGTTCTAAGAAAAGCAGGATGTCAGTCTGGTGAGACCATGGAGACAAAGGTTGGAGAGTAGAGAGAAATGTAGTTAGACAGGAGACCAGATGGGTCTTATAGCAATGATAGCTAATGTTTATTGAACACTTACTGTATGTCAGATACTATTCAAGCAATTTATAGGTATTAATCATTTAATCATCACAACAAATCCTGTAATAAAAATAGTATTATTGTCCCCACTTTGTAGATGAAGAAACTGTTGCCCAGAGTGGTTATGTAACTTGCCCAAGAAGATTGGCTGGTAAGTGGTAGAGCTTAGATTTAAACTCAGGACATTTGGATCCAGGGTCTGAGTTCATAATCACACTGCTATACACTCATCCTGTGTTTAGAGGTTTAGATTTTATTCTAAAAGGAATAAGATTTCATTGAAGGGCATTAAGCAACGCAATGGAGGGTTTGTTTTATATTTTGAGATGATCATAATGGTGGATGTATGGAGCAAAAGGGGAGGCAGAGAAACAAGTTGAAGGCCATTACAAGAGTCTAGGTTAGAGATAATGATGGTGTGGATGAGGGAGGTGAGGAGACACAAAAATAGACATCCTTGGAATGCCTTTTCAAAGTAGAGCTGTAGGGTCTTGTTGATGATTTAGTCATAGGGGTAGGGGGAGGAAAGCAATTCAGGTTCACTTTCAGGTATTTGACTTGAGCAACTTGTTTGGCAGAGAACATGTTTACCAAGTTGGGGAAGAGCAGGATACAGAAGAGATATGTGTTGGGCGTTTGAATGTCTAGCATTTATTTCCCTAACAACACCCCAGTTTCTTGTTGGAGAACACCTCTTATGGGTTACAGTCTAGCCAAGAGGTAGTCTACTGAGTTATTCCTATTCTATATTTCCTCCCTGGAATGTAAATCTTGAAAAGAAGGACAAAATTCATCCCCTCCAAGGGCCTTACCATAAAATTTTCCTATAAAAGGCAATTGCTGTGCTTTCTACTTCCCAAGCTCAGGATTCCAGCCTCCCATCATTTCTGTGAATACCAAAGCCTTCTAGTTCATTCTCTCTGCGTAAATTAGCCAGTGCCAGTTCTCGTTGCTTATAACCAAAGAAGGTGCAGGTTGAAGATTAGGTAGAGAAAGACTACTCAAAACCAAGAGATACATTTTAGACAGGTCAAGTTTGAGATGCCTGTGAGATACATCAAGGAGGCTGTTGGATATATGCACCTGCAGTTCAGAGTTAAGGTCTGGGGAGGAATCAATTTGGGAGTTACCAACGTGTAGGTGGTATATCAGTGTCTAGTATAATGTCCCATGTCTTTCACTAAAAACATCCTGAATCTTTTTTGGTGAAATATTTCTCCTTTTCAGCTAGTAATCTTGATGGAGCTGTTAATCAGAGTGCCAAGCCCTCCTTTGCCCAAGCAGGGATCTCAGGACTGAACAGTCAGCAGATACCATCCACCCAGTCACAGTGTTTCTTAATGAATTAGGTCAATGCTCAAATGAATTAGGTCAATGCCATAAGAATTAGCCAAAGGAAAAGAATTCTCTTTCTGGAAGAATTGCTAAACTGGCGCAATTTTAGAGCTACAGGCCTCTTTGTGTTTAAACCATCTTGGGGCCATAGCCTGAGGAGAATGAGGTCAACACTGCAGAAACAGGTTCAGGAGACCACAGGGGAGAGGCAGTGTGCAGGTGCAGCACAGAGGTCCTTAACGCTGTCATCCCCAAAACGACCTCCACAATTATGCAAACCAACAACCCCCCATTTTTGCTTCAGGTAGTTGAGTTGAGTTTCTGTTACTCACAGCCAAGTGATTTCTGACAAGAACAAATCAGAGTAAAAGACAGAAAACTGTACAAGAAAAACAAAATAAAATTTAAAAAAAAAGAACGAATGGCATTTGAAGCCTCACCCCTGGGTGAGATCAAACAGTAGGTCGAGAGGAGCACTGAGCCACAAAACACTATCATCATTAAAGATCCAACAGAGGACAGGAGTCAAAACTTTGGTAGACTGCCTGTTGTTTTTGATGACAAATGAGCCCAGAAAGATAAGGTAAATTCATTGCATTGCAGGAAGAAAATCTTTCGGCAGAATTTTGATTTTTAAAAACTGGGTGATAGCGACAGTTTGAAAATTCTCAAATTAAAACCTTCCTTATGTGTGAAAATTTAAAAATTCACTTAGGATGTGGTATTCCTGTATTCAAAGGACAGTGCTTCTTTGCTGGAGCTCTAATGCCACTGGGTCATGCCATCTGAGAGAGCAAAGGTTACCTGCCTTTTACTGGTACCCAGCTTCCTGAGATGCAGGAATTGAGGGGTTTTGGCCTAGAAAAGTCACACATGTGCAAACTGTTTGTAAATGTGCACAAGCTCTCTGTGTTTTCACTGCTCAAAAATGGAGCCTGCACTTGGGTTCAGTCAGCCCCTGAATTCACTATGAATGAGACAGATTGGTGTCTGCCACCCAGGCTTCCCATTCTCAACAGCAGCCAGACTGGCACCTTTGGCTTCCAAGGGGTTGGTTCCCATGTCAACAGAAGCTCTGCATTGAACCGATAATTTGAGCAAATTGCACATATTTAGGAGTGGTGGGATGATGAGTTCTACCTAACAAGGAACTGAGACAACCAAATGGTGGCTCTGGAGTGTGAAGCCAGTCTCAGCAATCAGAGCTGAGTGATCCTAGAAATTGACGAATGGCAAGATCTGCAGAAACAGTCAAGGAAGAGTCTGCAATTAGAAAGCAAAGTCAGCCTGTTTTATCAGATACAAGAAAACAAGGGAAACTCTTCCTTTTGCAACATGGGAGGGCAAATGTGGAATTCAAGTCATCTGACTCTGGGATGGTGAAACTGAAAAATAGTCAGAGCCATTCAGCTGGCCCATGATTTAAATAGCCTTCATGGATTTTATGAAGACCCATTAACAAACAGCTTGGTGAAGCACTTAGATGCTCAGGCTCTAGAGCCAGACTGCCTAGGTTCATTCAGATCCTGGGTTCACCACTTGCTTCCTTTTATGATTCTGCACCTCAATTTCCTCACCTGTAAAATGAATGGCAATGTGAACCTGGAAAACATTACACTAAAGTGCAAAACACACCCAGGTACCAGAGACCAATATTGTATGATTCCACTAATATGAGGTACCTAGGATAGGCAAATTCACAGAGACAGAAAGTAGAATAAAACTTACCAGAGGCTGGAGGAGGGGAAAATGAGGAGTTATTATTTAATGGGCAGAGTTTTTGTTTAGGATGATAAGAAAGTTATGGATATGGATAGTGGTGATGGTTGCACAATATTTTGAATGCATTTAATGCCACTAAAACTAATTAAAGTGAAAAAGGGAGATGGTAACTATGTAAGGTCATAGGTATGTTCATTGGTTTGATTGTGATAATTATTTCACAATGAATACATTATACACTTTAAATATATGCAAATTTTTCTCATCACATATAATTCAATAAAGGTGGAAAAATGGTTAAAATGGTAAATTTGAAGTTCTGTATATTTTACCATAATTTTAAAAAATAAGGCTGTTGCTACAAGCAATGTTCAGCAAAGATTTCAAAAGAATTAGTGCTCTATGAGGTCCATACATCAAGGTCAAAAAATCATCTGTGGTGCTGGAAAGTAGGATACCAATTACCACTGAGGAAGGTTGAGACTGGAAAGGGACTTCTGGGGGTGCTGGTAATGTTCTGTTTCTTGGTCTGGGGGTTGGTGGCTTGAGTGGGCTGCATTTGTGAAAATTATTAAGCTGTCACTTAAGTGTAACATTTCTGTTATGCATTAGACTTCAATAAAAAGTAGCACCCCCCACCCCGTGTCCCTGAAAAATGAGGATGACAGTAATATCTTCCTGGGAAGGGTATTTTGGCATTCAGTGAGTTAGAACAGATAACTCACTTGGAACAGTGCCTGGCATGTAAGGTATCCCTGGGTCTTTAGGGGCAGTATGTAAAACCAAAGATACCTCTAGAAAGCTTTCCTGCCAGTCATTGTCCATACCTCCTATGCTTCAAGATACTTTGTATTTGCTTCTCCACATCCCCATTCTGTCTACTTTCTGCTCCCAGGTCTGCTCTGAGCGCCCTCTGACTTCCTGGCAGGTGTGCTGGGCCAATGCAGCAGAGAGAACCAGCAGGAAATTGGAGGAAGGAAAGAGTGAGGCTGAGGTATGTGTTTCCTTGGTGCCTGTCCTGCAGGCTCTAGGAGGACTGGCTGTGTTCCACAACCAAAGTTCACACTGTTGTGGAGCAGGCCTTTCCACCCAGCTGTCTTTGCCCAACTTCTGCTAATTGTTCCCTCCCACTGTCTGTTTGGGTCTGGGAGTGGTCATGGTGCCCCATGGTTACTGAGCCAAAGAAAGATACTGTACTACTCTCCCTTGTGGTTCCTTATGCCCTGCCCAGACCTTAATAAAGCATCTTTTAATTAAAATCTTCTCCAATTTTCCCAATTTCAGTGTGTCATGTACTTCTGCTGGTCCCCTGACTGTTGCCTACCCTCTCACAGACCTGTGGGGAGACAGCCAGGTATCCTGCGTGAGCCTGCTCGGTCAGGTCTCTGCTGACTGTACCAGACATGAGCAGCTGACCAAACTGAACCAACCAGAGGCTCTCTGCGGAGAATTTGGAATAGAGCCACAGAAACGGAGTGACTGAACTAAAGGAGGGCTCAAGAATTCTAGGGTCATGCAGAGGTAATAGAGTCAGTGCTGTTGTAACCCAAAGCCCTGAGTGTGCTGAAGCTTTATCGTTCTGGAGGAAAGGGAACAGATGCAAGGTATCACATATTAATGTTGTAAAGGCTTTAATATATTAAAGAAAAAATGTGTTCTAACAATATACAAGCTAATGTAAAATAATCTAATGTGGTTTTCCCAACTATTGAACTATATCTTTAAAGTCCCTATAAATATAGTTCTTACCAAAGTCATATGAATGGGACTATGTCTAAATATTTACCACACAAAAGGCAAGATGCTAACTCGTTACGAAATCTCATTAATATATGTGTGTTGGGTCAATATGGTGAAGAGTGGGTAATTCTTTTTAATGAGTTGTGGTTATACATTAGTGAGTTTTCAACTCAGATCCCTAATGAAATACAATGGAATAGAAAATAGAAGGCATTGTGCTTCTAGGAGTAAATATTGTTTTGTGAAACTTTTGTTCTAGTGATACATACACTGGATCACAATGTAAAATGTATAAACACTGGGTCAAAAACGTTGAAAAATTCTGGTTAACTGAACTCTGTGGTTCAGAAATTACTCTGGTATACTGTCAACATGGAGATGAAAAGGAAGAAAACAGTAGAGTGTAAGTAATTTTATTAACATCTATAGGAATTATATATTTTGAGACTTAATATGCTCTTATGCTGATAGTTTTAAGTTGGCACTCATCACCGAATTACTATTTCATTATCTCCATCTCACTCTTCCCTTCTTTGCAGACTGGAAAAAGCAATAGACTTGACAGCACTGTTGTCATTCAGGAAGCTCCCCAGTTCCTGGAACATCATAGCCTCTGGCCAAAAGTTCAACACATTTCTGAAAAACCATCTGTTCACAGAGTCATGGTACCTGCATCACAA
The DNA here is from genome assembly GCA_039655065.1 of Glossophaga mutica. Lineage (NCBI taxonomy): Eukaryota > Metazoa > Chordata > Mammalia > Chiroptera > Phyllostomidae > Glossophaga > Glossophaga mutica. The sequence continues at coordinate 87,715,135 of CM077304.1, forward strand.
TCAATAATAAGAGTGAGGTACTTAAAATTCCATATACACATTTTCATAATCAAACATCATGTGATCACTGGAATACCCCATAAACCTTGCTTACATACCTATTTTTCTCAAAGACTTTATATTTTAAAAAGGAGATATTGTTACATCATTATTTATATTATTTTTGATCAGCATTTCTATTTTTTAGCTATAAGGATGTTGGTGATGATTATACAGGGTTGGTAACAAATGTTACCAGCAATAAGAGTTTAAATTCTGGTCTCCCAAAGATTCAACCACTTTGAACCTCAGATGTGACTTTATTTGGAATATGGGTTTTTGCAGATATAACTAAGATAAGGGTCTCAAGATGAGACCATCCTGTAGTAGGGTGGGCCTTAAATCAATGACAAGTGTTCTTGTAAGAGACAGAAAAAGAGAAGACACAGAGAGAAAGCCACATGAAGGTAGACATAGATTATGGAATTATGAGGCCCCAAAATAAGGAATGACGAGAGTTGCCAGGAGACGCTAGGAGAGCAGTGTGGACTGGCTTCTGCCTCAGAGTGAGCAGGGAGCCTGGCCCTGCCTACACCTGGATCCCAGACGTGTGGTCTTCAGGACCGTGAGAGAATAAATTGCCTTTGCTTTAAGCCAACAGCACTGTAGTAATTTGTTATTGTAGCCCTAGCAAACTAATATATCAGCTGAATTATTTTACTTATAGTTTAAATGAGTACAAAACAATATTGAAAGTAAACTGTAGTTGAATAATGAAAAAATATGGATATAAATACACCTGCACAGTTCAAACCTGTGCTGTCCAGAGGTCGCCTGTATAAATGTCTATCTCTGTGTGTGTCTCTGTCCACACACTCTCCCACGTGGGCTACACAGTCAGTTGAAGAACAGACTACTTATTGCATTGATTTTAGAAGATTAAGAAAAGTTATACCTCATATTGAAATTACAGGATGAAACTTTAAACTTTCTATTTAATACACCTCTGAACAATCTAAAAATTTTTAAGTAACAAGTACATCTTACTCCTATAATGTAAAAATAACAGCATGGATGGAACTGGAGAGCATCATGCTAAACGAAATAAGCCAGGCAGTGAAAGACAGATACCATATGATCTCACCTTTAACAGGAATCTAATCAACAAAACAAACAAACAAGCAAAATATAACCAAAGACACTGAAATTGGGAACAGGCTGAAAGTCACCAGAGGGGAGAGGGGGGGAATTTCAGGGGAAAAGGGGAAGGGTTTACAGGAACAAGTATAAAGGACACATGGGCAAAAACTATGGGGGGTGGAAATGGGAGGGAGGTGGGGAGGGCTGGGGTAGTGGGCTGGGGTGGAAGTAAAAGACAGAAAACTGTACAAGATCAACAATTAAAATAAAAATTTTAAAAAACTATTTTAAAATAAATAAATAAATAAATAAATAAATAAATAAATAAATAAAAGTCACACCAATTATAACTTTAGTTTTCCTGGCTCTTACTTGATTTACATCCTTTATTTATTTGTTTGTTTATTCATTCATTCATTCATTTTTTATTTTTTAATATATAATCTTTATTATATTTTTCCATTACCATTTAGTCCCCTTATACTTCCTCCCCCCTGCAAATCACCATGCTGTTATCCATGTCCATGAGTCCTTTTTCTTTTTTCCTCAATCCCTCCACCCCCTAATGCCCCACCAACTAGCTGTCACCCTGCTCTCCATCTATGAGTCTGTCTCCATTTTCCTTGTTAGTTCAGTTTATTCATTAGATTGCACGTATGAGTGAAATCATATGGTATTTATCTTTCTCTGATTGGCTTTTTCCCTTAACGTGATGTTCTCCAGGTTTATCCATACTGTTGCAAAGGGTAAACTTTCTTCTTTTTTATGGCTGAGTGGTATTCCCTTGTGTAAATGTCCCATAGTTGTTCTATTACTAATCTATTGATGGACACTTAGGCTGCTTCCATATCTTGGCAATTGTATATAATGCTGCAATGAACATAGGGGTGCTCATGTTCTTTCAAATTAGTGTTTTGGGTTCCTTTGGATATATTCCCAGAAGTGGGATTGCTGAGTCAAAAGGGAAATCCATTTTTAATTTTTTGAGGTATCTCCATACTGCTCTCCACAGTGGCTGCACCAGTCTGCTTTCCCACCAACAGTGCAGAAGTGTTCCCCTTTCTCCATGTCTTGCCAGCGCTTGTTGATTGTTGATTTATTGAAGATAACCATTCTGACAGGTATGAGATGGTATCTTGTTGTGGTTTTTATTTGCATTTCTCTAATGATTAGTGACATTGAGCATCTTTTCATATGTCTGTTGGCCATCTGTATGTCCTCTTTGGAGAAGTGTCAATTCAGGTCCTTTGCCCATTTTTTAATTGGGTGGTTTGTTTTTTTGGTGTTGAGTTTTTTAAATACTTTATAAAGTTTGGATGTTAACCCCTTATCAGGTGTATCAACAAATATGTTCTCCCATTCTGTGGGTTATCTTTTTATTTTGTTGATGTTTCCCTTTGCTGTACAAACTTTTTTAGTTTGATGAAGTCCATTTGTTTATTTTTTTCTTTGCCTGGGGAGATATATCCAATAAAAAATTTCTACAAGTAATCTCCAAGATTTTGCTGTCTATGTTTTCTTCTAGGATTTTTATGGTTTGGGGTCCAACATTGAAGTCTTTGATCCATTTGAATTTATTCTTGTGTTTTGTGTAAGGTTTCATTTTTCTGCATGTTATCTGTCCAATTTTCCCAAAGCCAATTATTGACATTTTTTCTTTTTTTTTACTTATATCCTTCATTTAAAGAATGTTGATGAGTTGGCATTGCCGAAGTATATTTTGAAACAAATAATTAAATTTCTATAGCTAATTAAATGCATAATGTCACATGGCAACTGCCTTTCACAGAACTGTAAACTAGACCATCATTTGAATTTTTTCTGCTTAATATTTTTTCCGTTTATCTCTTTTTATTTTTTCAATTTTTATTTTAATTGTTGATCTTGTACAGTTTTCTGTCTTTTACTCCCACCCCAACCCACCACCTCAGCCCTCCCACCTCCCTCCCATTTCCACCCACCGTAGTTTTTGTCCATGTGTCCTTCATACTTGTTCCTGTAAACCCTTCCCCTTTTCCCCTGAAATTCCCCCCCCTTTCCCCACTGGTGACTTTCAGCCTGTTCTCAATTTCAATGTCTTTGGTTATATTATGCTTGTTTGTTTGTTTTGTTGATTAGATTCCTGTTAAAGGTGAGATCATATGGTATTTGTCTTTCACTGCCTGGCTTATTTCACTTAGCATGATGCTCTCAAGTTCCATCCATGGAACTTACACGACTCCACTCTAAGAAGACAAGCAACCCAATTAAAAAAATGGGCAAAGGACTTGGGCAGACACTTCTCCAAGAAGGGCACACAGAGGATCCAGAGACACATGAAAGATGCTCCATATCGCTAGCTATCAGAGAGATGCAAATTAAAACCACAGTGAGATACCACTTGACACCAGTCAGAATGGCCATCATAAACAAAGCAACAAACAGCAAGTGTTGGAGAGGTTGTGGAGAAAAGGGGACCCTAGTGCACTGTTGGTGGGAGTGCAGACTGGTACAACCACTATGGAAAACAGTATTTCCATAATACTGTTTAGAAAATTCTAAACCACTATGGAATTTTCTAAAAAAACTAAAAATGGATATACCTTTTGACCCAGTAATTCCACTGCTAGGACTATATCTTAAGAACCCTGAAACACCAGTCCAAAAGAACCTATGCACCTGTATGTTTATTGCTTAATATTTTTTATTTAACACTTACCAAGATAATGACTTAGTTTTCTATCATCTTTTGAAAATAACCAATTTTTAAAATTGAGGTAAAATTGACATAAAACATTTTTGTAATTTTAGAAAATCAACTCCGTTTATGGGGAAAATTAAATAAATTAAATCTGAACCCAACCGAAAGGCAGAGTAGCAGAGCAAGGAAGAACATGAGATGGGGTCAGACAGTCCTGGGGGAAAAACCCTTATTAACTGGGTGAACCAGAACAAATCACTGAAACTCTGGGCTTTTCTTTGTTCATTTGTAAAATGAGAATTATTGAACACCCCAAAATATCACCACACATTTGACTATGGGAGACACCATCTTGACAAAGTCTTTTGACCAGCTCAGAAAAGGGAAGTCAGGTGAAGACAGATACAGGGTTTTTGAGAATTTGGGTTCAAGCAACTTCAAGGAAGGAACTGCCTGGAATTGGGCTAAGATGCTGACATAATAGTTTAGGTTTGGTGGATACAGCAAAGTGAGGGTCTTAAAGCAAGTCTCGATGGGTAGCTGGTTTGAGGAGACCAAGAAGTTTGCCCAGGGTGAGCAGACCATTATCTCAAATAAACTGACCTGCAGCAATTTCCTGATGCAACAGAAGTCATTTATTGCTTCACAGTCTTATCTTTCCCAGGCAAGGTTTTCACGGAACAAATAACTAAGCCATATTGACACAAATGGTTTCGATTCTAAGTCCAAACAGCTATGTCATGTTGAGAGCCATCATCACAATTCTCAGGCTATGATGCCCACTTCCTGTGATTGTGGTAAGGAGTTCGGGGACCACAGTTCCTTAGCACCTGCCACATCCCCAAAACTAAGTAAGAGATAACCTATTGATATTATTGTCCATTTTTATTCATTTCAAAAGACATGTATAGCTAGCAAATTTTGATACCCCTTAAATTTTTTACTGCTTTTTAAAATATATATTTTATTGATTATGCTATTACAATTGTCCCATTTCTCCCCCATCATTCCCCCCACCCTGCACACCCCCTCCCACCCACATTCCCCCCCTTTAGTTCATGTCCATGTGTCAGAAGTTCTTTAGCTTCTACATTTCCCACACTATTCTTGCCCTCCCACTGTCTATCTTCTACCCACCATCTATGCTACTTATTCTCTGTACCTTCTCCCCTTCTCTTCTCCTCCCACTCCCCTGTTGCTAACCCTCCATGTGATCTCCATTTCCATGGTTCTGTCCCTGTTCTAGTTGTTTGCTTAGTTTACTTTTGTTTTAGGTGTGGTTGTTAATATCTGTGAGTTTGCTGTCTTTTTACTGTCATATTTTTTATCTTCTTTTTTTTAGATAAGTCCCTTTAACATTTCATATAATAAAGGCTTGGTGATGATGAACTCCTTGAACTTGACCTTATCTGAGAAGCACTTTATCTTCCCTTCCATTCTAAATGAAAGCTTTGCTAGATAGAGCAATCTTGGATGTAGGTCCTTAACTTTCAAGACTTCAAATACTTCGTTCCAGCCCCTTCTTGCCTGGAAGGTCTCTTTTGAGAAAGCAGCTGACAGTCTGATGGGAACTCCTTTGTAGGTGACTGTGCCCTCATCCCTTGCTGCTTCTAGAATTCTGTCCTTCATTTTAATCTTGGCTAATGTAATTACGATGAGCCTTGGTGTGTTCCTCCTTGGGTCCAACTTCTTTGGGACTCTCTGAGCTTCCTGGGCTTCCTGGAAGTCTATTTCCTTTGCCAGATTGGGGAAGTTCTCCATTATTATTTGTTCAAATAAGTTTTCCACTTGTTGCTCTTCTTCTTCCCCTTCTGATACCCCTATAATTTGGATGTTGGGATGTTTTAAAGATGTACTGAAGGTCCCTAAGCCCCTCCTCATTTTTTTGAATTCTTGTTTCTTCCTTCTTTTCTGTTTGGTTGTTTCTTCCTTCCTTGTGGTCCACTCCCTTGATTTGAGTCCCAGTTTTCCTCCCCTCACTATTGGTTCCCTGTGCATTTTCCTTCATTTCACTTATTGTAGCCTTCATTTATTCACCTAAATTTTGGCCAAAATCAACCAGTTCTGTGAGCATCCTGATCACCAGTGCTTTTGTGCATCTGATAGGTTGGTTATCTCTGGGTTGCATAGATGAATTGGTTCTGGGGCTTTGATTTGTTTTCCCATTTGAGCTATTTTTTGTTTTGTTTTGTTTTTGTTTTTGTTTTTTGGTCTGGTCACGGCTGTTACATAGTGAGGGGTGGAGCCTTAGGCGTTCCCCAGGGCAGGGCAGCCCAGTCACTAGTTTGTGGTTCTATATGTGGGGATGGGGTCCAAGAGGGAATGATGGCACTTGCTCCACTCTCTCTTGGATTCCAGTCCCTTCCGCAGCTTCCCCCAAGCAAATTGGGCCCTTCTGGTGCTGATTTCTGTGTGGGTGGGCTTATGTACATTCTAGGACCCTGTGGGTCTCTCCAATGAACTCTCCTGTGAGGCTGGGAGTCTCTCCTGACACCTTAACCCCCACAAGTGTTTTCAATCAGTGTTTTTAGGTTTTATTTCCTGGCACTGGGGCCCTGGGTTGTGAGGTCTGTCTCGCTCCCCATTTTTGCCTGGGTTATCTGCACATGAATGTGGGATCGCCTGGTTAGCCAGCCACATTGAGCAGCCTCAATGGGTCTGCCCGTTGTCACCTGGTACCCAGGGTCCACTAGCCACCACCTGTATGCCTGGGATCTGCCAGTCGCTGCCTGTGCACCTTTGTCCGCCAACTTCCACTTTTTCCTGCCAAAATTCTGCCCCTCTTACCGGTATGGATGAATGGTTGTCAGACTTCCGTACAGTTCAATTTTCTTTCAGTTCAGGTTGTTTTCTTGTTTCTAAATCTTTGTTGTCCTTAATTTTGGTTGTGCAAGAAGGCACAGTGTGTCCACCTACGCCTCCATCTTGGCTGGAAGTTACATCAAATTTTTACTGCTTTTATAAGTAATAAGCAAAATAAATGGCTTTTAGCTTTCCTGTAATTCAGTAACTACTAAACTGGTGAAGTTGTGAGTAGAATTTGAAATTACAGAATAAGGGAGCAACAACAAAGAAAACAAGGGCTCCTTTGCTTTGTTGTGATTCTAGGGAACTCTCTATTTGTACTCCCCGCAAAGACTCCTGTGTACTCAGCTTTCTGCAAGCTGCCCAGACAAAGCTACCTCACAAATGCTGAGAGGTTTCCAGGGTGGTGTGTGCCATGGAAATGCAATGCTTTACAGAGACTCAGAGGTCTCTGTCCATTCACTAGGCATAATCTCAGTCATGGCAGTAAAACTTTCTAGCAAGGGGAAGCTGAGTCTCTTCAGCCTCAAACATGCAATGCCCAGAGGAATTCCTGAAGTGTTTGTACTGGCTACCAAATCTATAGACAGTTGCTGAGTCTCATCCTACGGAACAGAAGATAACACAACCAGATGCCCAACTGACTCCAAAGGCAGTGTTCCCTCTGCTCTTGGGACTGAAGCCTGGAGCAGCATCCCAAAGGCAGGAACAATTGCCCTGGTTCTGTCCCCTGACCACCTTGCTCCAAGGTATCTCAAACTCCTTCACTCAATTTCCCCATCTCTAACAGAGAGAAAGTCCATGCACTCTTAACAGTTCTGATATGTCAGAAAAGTAAATAAAATAATCCAGGGTCTTGAGAAAAAGTTCTTCATAATCCCAAGATATCACTACCATGTGATTATGAAGGCAGAGATGTAATGGAGAAGAAACTCCAGTATGTCAGACTAATAATAGAAATGCTGATCCGAATGAGCAAAAATTCAAAGTATAGACTGTGCTTTTAAAAATGCAATGGCATGTAATTTCCAAACCTGCTATGATTATAGAAACCAAGTATTAGAGGTACCTAGCTGATGATGAGAAAATATGATGTATAATTGACATTAGTTATGTGTATGTATAATTGGTCTGAACATTGAACCTATACTACTTTTTCCATTAGTAATTGATTCAATTTGTTAAAAGGGTTTCCTGAGCAAATGTTACTTCATTTCAACACCTGTTCTGAATTCTAAATATTGGTGCATTTGAGCTTAATGCTGAACACGTAAGGTTCAAGTTCCAGGACTTTCCTACTGAGGTTTATATCCCAGCCTACCATTTTCTGGCTGTGTATCTCTGGCCAGTTTACTTAACCTCTCTGTACTTTAGTTTCCTTAAAAATAAAATAAAAATAATAATTACAATTACCTCATAGGGTATTTGGAAGGATTAAATGAGCTAATTCATATAAAGTAATTAAAGAGCCCAATGAACAGTAGCGTATCATACATTTTAGCTTTTTATTTACTTATTTTCCTTGAAGTTACCTATAGGAATTTTACCATGTGACCTTTACAATGACATTGTCCTATGGGATGGATACCACATTGATGGATTCTATAGTGCTTTTCGTTCAAGCTTGTGTCCTTTTTAGCCTTGCATTATGAAAATAACTCTGGGCAAGAAGTTAGGAAATTCAGGTTCAAGGTCCAATGCAGCCATCAACTCTGTGATCTTGAAAGTATCACTCCAATCCTCTAGACCTGTTTCCAACAAATACATACATACATAAATAAAGTGCACTGACTGCATTATCTTAAGACAGCATAGTGTATTAGAAAGAACCCTGGAGTAAGGCCAAACTTCAAGTTCTAATTCTAGCACGGGGGTGTAAAATTCACAGCAAGTCACATAACTTCTTGGAAATTCAGTTTCCACATTAGGAAAATAGGTAGAGCAAGATCAGAAACGCTTCTCTACCAGGCTCTCGTGAGCAGGAAATTAGATAGTGAGAAAGCACTCTGTAAACTATAAAGCACTAAATAAATGTACACTGATATCATTAATAAAATCTTAGTCTAGTTTTTGTGCAAAATCTTATTATTTTTCTATAACCTTTTACAAGTGTTTGTGCTCCTGCGGGTTGGGACCAGGCTATAAATTTCATTTTTTGGCACTCAGATTATTTATGATAAACAATATCTTCCCTAGTTAAGGTAAGAGCTATAAATTTCCAATTTGCCTGAGTCATCATCCAAGCAGGACTCTCTATGCATCAATAAATCTGAGTTATCTATTTGCCATTTCTCCCTCTGTGCAAGTATCTCTACAGATATAACCTGAGAAATAACTCTCCTCTGTCTTAGCATTTCTTAATATTTTAAAGGATCTGTTTCAGATGAAGAGGATAATCTCTCTAAAGATTATCCTCATAAAGAAAGGACATGCATATGTGACCTTACCCCGCCTCCACCCCACTCCGACACATGGACATGAGCATCAACACGAACTCTGTGCTCTACCCAGGATGCACTTTCCCACCCCTGGGCCCTGACTCATGCAGTCTCCTCCACCTGGGATTTCTTTTCCTTCCATTTCTACCTGTCCAGTCATACCTAGAATTCAGGGCTTTGTTAGAATCTCAAATTTTCAGTGAGATGTATTGAGTGGTTCTTTGATCTATCAATAATCTTTAAGCTAGCTACTTCTTTTTTAAAGATGACAAAAGTGACTAATGAGGATTAAATGATTTATTCAGAGCACCTTTGTGGAATTTGTGAAAAAGTTTAAATCATCTACTCTTCCCTGGGTATGCCAGGTATATCTCCTCAAATCATGGTAGTCTGAACCCCCCCACTGATCCAGCTCTCTTATAGTGCATCTATAACACCATGTGCTGCCCTGCATTGTAGAGTTTCTTGTGAACAGATTTCTTCCTCCACAGAAACTATGTCCCATGGGACAGTAACCATTCTGTTCTCCAAATCCCTCATAGCCTTTAGCTCCGTGTATACATCCAGCTATTGCAAAGGTTGTTGAATTGGAGAAAAAAATCCCAATGATATTTCCTTCTACCTTTTAAAAAAAGAACTTAGTTTTGTCTAAGTCCACCTAGATTCTCACCTAAGGAAGATCTTTCGGAAATATCAAATCTCCACTGTCGATGCAAGAGATGGGAAAGATCCAAGGCCTACCAGTACCTTCTGCTAGCTCTAATTCTCAAACACAGAGGTGTCCTTAGAAAGAACTAGGAATGATGGGCAACCCCTTCCAGAAAGCTTTTGGAGGTGACTTGTCCTTCCCATATCCTGAGTTAACTGTGTTCTGGAGGCTCAAGGCCATTTGCAGCATGATTTTAATGACTGTTATTACCACTACCCAATAAAAATCATCACCGACTTGTGTGATTGCCCCTCTATTGTGCAGTGCCATCAAACTCCAGCCTGTGACAGAGCACATGGTCTTTGCCAATAGCATTATTCATCAAAGGAGGATAAAAATCACAGTAGCACCCTGCTTTTCACAGTAGGTAATGGCTTTGGGCAAGACACAGCTTCAATTCAGCTTGGACCTTTCAAAGATGCAGCCCCGTTTTTTTCGCAAAGTACTTCATAAAAGTGAAAATGGAACACATACTGAATGCTGTTTTCAGAGTAATGGAAACCCTATAATTAGGAAGCAGTAGTTAAAATTATATTACCCCGAAAGAGCAAAGCATAGTAACGAGTTAATGCAGTTACTAATTTGGCTTTTCTGGGGATAGAAGCAAACAGTGCGATTAAATCTTTAGTCTTTATTTTTTCAGAGGACTAATGAAAGGGAAATAAATGAGCTGGATCCCTTTCTTCCCACTTCTGCCTCTGCGGTGCCATTAGAGGACAGGTTTCCTGCCTCCCTCTCTCCAGTTCCATCTGAAAAATAAAACAGGCCAGCAGCTGTAAAATGAGTTATGCCCCACAACTTTTCACCTGGAATGGAAAGCCTCACCTTTGACAAAGGTTGCCAAGAAGCTTTGCATCGCTGCCTGGCAGCTCTCTCTTCCCTCATTAGCCTGCTCATTTCACTTAACAAAAGGTTCCCTGTATGTTGATGGTGTGTGACTGTCAGTGTGTGTTGTGTGCAGAGTCTGACCTGTCCCCGTCCATGCCAGTCAAACTCACCATCTTTAGCTGTAACCCTTCTCTCATACAAGCCCAATTCAAATTCACTCCAGACAAACGATCCACCCCTATCTCCCACACACAGTTTTTACTTTCTCATCCTGACAACTTCATATACCTCATGAACTCAGCTTACAGAGCCATGTTGGAGAAGATAATAAATGCAGGTGATTTTTCCCAGATGCCCACTCTGGTCTGATGTAGTGATTGGCAGGCAGTTCACTGCCACAAAGAGTACGGATGACAGAGTAGTTCAGTTCTTTTTTCAAAATTCTCACCTGAGGATATGTTTATGCATTTTAGGGGGTGGGGAGAGAAAAAGAGGGACACACTGATGTGTAAGAGAAACATCGATAGGTTGCTTGCATACACGACCCGACCAGAGACAGAATGTGCAACCCAGGTACCTGTGCCCTGACCAGGAGTGGAATCTGCAACCTCTTGGTGCAAGGGACGTTGCTGCAGCCAATGGACCCACCTGGTTGTGGCAAGTGGTTTAACTCTTTGATGCTAAGAAAAAACCCAGAAACTCACTTATCTATGTGTAATTATAACCTTTAGTACCAAGCAAAATAGTTCCTATCTGGACACGCATAATTAGAAATAAATGACCAAACTGAATAAATGGTAGGCCAGTTCTGCACACAGAATAATGACCTCTGGGTGGTCATTTTGATCATCCCAAATTACACATTTTTAATTCAACAAAGATATTATGAGAGAAAACCCAACACCGTGTATTAATGGGACAAATTTATAAACAGGAAATGTAGGTACAGAAACAGAAAATTAAGCTGTATTTTACTGAATCTAAGGTGCCAATGATCATAAGACACACCATCATTTAATCTATTATGGAGGGGGAAAAACACTATCTGAACAAAAACACCATATTAGAAATTTTCATTCTCTTTTTTGTTACATTTCTCTGACAGAACTATGCATTGAGGAGGAAGTCTTGGTTTGCAGAGTCGGGGGCTTCAGCGGTGTGAATGCACTCGTCATGGCTGGTTTCCAGCCGCGTCACTGAGCACAGCCGGGCAGAGCCGCACAGGGGCGCCACGCCGCGCAGAGCTGCTGTCACCCAGGTCCGACAGAGGCGCATCGCTCGAGATCAGAGACAATGGTAACACGTAGTAAAATTATTAAAAATGGTAAGTTTTTACAGTTTCCTTTGTTTTAATATAATTTGCTGAATTATAATTTAATTTAATTTTTAATAATGGCTGTGTTTAGTAACCACCTTGCAAAACTGGGAAATTTAGCGATTGGCTTTTACAAGCCTGTATACACTACCTTGTATTATTATTATTATTTTCATCTTTTACATCCTCAATTATATTATACACTCTAGAACAATGATTTTCAACTGTTTTATCTCATGACATGCATAAACTAATTACTAAAAGTCTGCAGCACACCAAAAAAGATATGTTTTGCCAATGTGACAAAAAAAAATGGGTATAATTTTGATTCATTCACACTGGATGGCTATGGTTGTAGTGGTTGTTGTCTTTTTTTTTTTTTCAATAGTCTAAGGGAAAAGAGGTCAGTACCCCGACTAAATATCAGGTATGGTATGTTTTTAAAATTCTTGTGGCGCACCAGTGTGCCTGCCACAGCACACCAGCCAAAACTGCTGCTCTAGAATATGAAGCTGCTTCTACATTTTTATTGCCATGCTGCTAAGCACAGAAAGGTAACTAACTTCTAATATTAATGACGGTGTTTACTCACTAAAAATGTTTTTGAGGGACCTTAAAGTTAAGTAGCAACAAATTTTGGCTCTGCCCAAAATCTGACTCTTCCTGCAATCATGTCTTTAACCAAAAGGGCTTATGAACTAAAATATATATTATCAAGAAGGAATATTACTATCAATGTAACTAAACACTGCTGCCGACAACTGTAAGATTACCTACTTAAAAACACAGTGACAAACTTTGTTATCAACATTGTTGAGAGCACTAGTCAACTTTCATTCATCAACAATCACCCCATTACTATTGAAGTAGAGTTCTACGGGAGAGAGCATTCTTGGGATGGAACAGGGTGGCCAAACTGAGTAAAGTAATCAACCAAGCCCCCAAGAGTGATCAATCCCTCCAAAATATACACTTACACAGAATTGGTGTATAACCTCAAATGCTAACTTAGTATCAAAGAGATACTATTATCATCCCAATTGGAGAAATAGCCTTCCAGTAACAATAACATTACTTTCGATTAAGGAAGATTCCTCCTTCTCAGAAGCAAAGAATCAGATTAACAATGAAAAGAATATTTGTTGAATATCATACCAAAACAGAGGTAATTTAAAGGTCTTGAAAGATCCAAATGAACTGTCTCTGTTCCACAGTGGACTATATCTATCTAATCCCAAGACTATCATATCCACTAGAGCGTCTGTCATCATTAAAAAGTGCTTGTAAAGTCTGAGAAAATCCCCAATGTATGTCACTAAAACTACTATTATCCCATGCCAGAGAAGTTACAGTTGAATGAATTTTAGCTTTATATGCTACTGTTACACAGCAGACATAGTTACTGAGAGTATGCCCTGCTCTAGGCTTAGCAAATACATAGCACATGTACTTCACCCACCCCTCCCCACACCTTTGGCAGACATCATTAATCAATCACTACTCTTCCCTCACTGAGTGCTACCATTCTTCCCAACACAACCCAACAGGCAGCACTCCCAATCCTGGTGCTGGGCTCTAAATGAAGAATTAAGAAGCAAGGCATAAGGAGGCCTCTCGCAGGGATGTTGCATGTGACTAAAATATATTATTTCAGGTTTATTTTGATGATTATTGCTATCAACAAAATCTTGAAAATATTGCTGTCAATTGTTCCTGACTATAAACCCTAGGTATAAAGTCAAAATCTTTCTTGGTGTTGGCTTTCCTTCCCTTCAGTGTTGCAGTACAGAAGTGCCATAATCTTGCTTAAACAGAACAAATTTTTGACATCACTGACAGTGAATATACCTTTTAGAAGTCAATTAAATTTTCTCGGTTTTTTGCCACTCCCACCAGAGAGTGCCACTGAGAGACAAAGGAGGCTGAACAAAAGGAGGTAAAAGTTTCCTTCATGCCAGCTCGCTGCTTAACCTTACCATCCCCATCAGGAGAGCCTGACTGAACCTGCACAGCCTTACATGCACCAAGCAGGCAGCCACTTTCCCCACAAAGAGAAACATCTCTCTCTACCTCCCTGTACCTGACCCTCTCCTCCAATCTCAAACAGCTTACCTTCATCTGAATCACTTTCCTACTAACTTATCTCTCTCCTTCCATTAGACTGTGAGCTTCTTGAGGGCAAGGCCACAACTGTGTCCCAGTCCCACCATGGTGCCTAGCACTCAGTAGGTCTTCTATAACTATTTGTGTATTTAAGAAGTTATCAACCTAATGTGCTAAAACAAAAAATCACAGACCTCTTATTCAAGGTGACAGAAACTATATCACCCATATCAAGCTACATCAAGTCGCAGCGAATTTTCCATGGGTTCTTAGGGATGCGCTTGGGCCCTGCTCTCTAATTCTTCGCACCATGAAATAATTCCCATGTGGGCACTAGTCTTCTGTTCCTCCACATGATGGAATGAAGCTTCTTAAGTCTGCATCTAAAAGGTTTGATATGGAAAGAAACTCTAGATGTCATTCAACCTTATGTTGTAGTAGTTTTCATTGACGGTCTCACAAGAAAGTGGTGGGACAACCTCCTAGTCACAATTCCTTCTGGATGCCATCCTTCACCCACCCTGAAATTCTTATGTTATTTTTCCCCCTGTTGACTTTAATTACGTTCTCTCAACAGCCTTTTGAAATGGAGCAGGCTCCTGGGAGCATTTTGAATCTATTCTGTGAACTTCCTGGCCAGCATTTTCAATCTCTAATTATAACTTCGAATGATGGTTTTCACTTAATACTTGTAAGGTGGGGGCTGAGCCTAATGGGTGGTTTTGAAACTAAAGCTTCAGTAGCCACCATAAATATATTAAAGCTTAATTTATGTTGTGTTGTTAGAGAAGTTGCTGAAAGAGAAGAGGAAATTTATGTTATCTTCCAGCCTAGGAAAACAGAGGGACTTTATTAGTGTAGTGAAATATTTCACTATAATGAACTTCAGAGCTTGTGGGGTTCAAGGACTGAATTCATCTCGAACCTTTGTTTGCATACTTGCTCCCAGGGAAAACTATTATGGGATGGTCCATATATGTCACTTTGGAGATCCTGCTTCTAATAAACAAATGAGAAAAGACAAGCAGTTGTCTCCTGAAAGAACATTTTTCTCTCCCACTGTCTTCACAGAAAGATAAAAATGGCTCAAAATATAGTATAGAAATAAAGGGACCATCTTGAAGTGGAGACAAAGACATTTTGACTCCAGAAAGGATTATCAGTGTTGTTAGAGAAAATCTTTTAAAAAAGAATAAGTTTTACCTTTTTAAAAGGTTCCAATAGCACATTTTAAAAATTTTTATTAAATTTATTGGGGTAACATTGGTTAATAGATTCATATAAGTTTCAAGTGTACATTTCTATGATACATGACTTGCCTTGCATGCCCACCACCCAAAGTCAAATCATCTTCTGTCACCATGTATTTGGCCCCCTTCACCCTTTGCTACTCCACCCCTACACTCCCCTTTCACTCTGGTGACCACCACACTGCTATCCGTGTCTATGAGTTGCAGTTTTATATCCCACACATTAATGAAGTCATAAGGTTCTTAGCTTTTTCTGACTGACTTATTTCGCTTAGCATAATATTCTCAAGGTCCATCCTTGTTGTCACAAATGGCAGTACTTCATCTTTTCTTATGGCTGAGTAGTATTTCTTAGTGTATATGTGCCATATCTTCTTTATCCAATCCTCTACTGAAGGGCGCTTTGATTGTCTCCATATCTTGGCCACCGTGAACAGTGCTGCAGTGAACATAAGGGTGTGTAAACGCTGGGTCATGTGGCAACTCTGTTTTTAGTGTTTTGAGTACCTGCCACACTGTTTTCCACAGTGGCTGTACCAGTGTACATTCCCATCAGCAGTGAACGAAGATTCCCTTTTCTCCACAATCTCTCTGACATTTGTTATTACCTGTCTTGCTGATAACAGCCATTCAAACAGCTGTGAGGTGATATCTCATAGTTTTGATTTGTATTTCTTTAATAGCTAATGAAGTTGAATATCTTTTCATGTATCTGTTGGCCATCTGTATGTTCTTTCAAGAGAGGTGTCTGTTCATGTCCTCTGCTCATTTTTTAATTGGATTGTTTGTTTGGTGTTGACCTATATGAGTTCTTTATATATTTTGAAGATTAACCCCTTGCTGGAGCTGCTACTGTTTGCAAATATCATCTCTCATCCAGTTTTTATTTTGTTGCCACTTTCTTTTGCTGTGCAGAAGCTTTTTGGTTTGACCCTTTGCCTTTGGGATCAAAATATTCATAAAATATTCTCCACAACCAAGGTCCATAAGTTTAGCACCTAGGTTTTTTTCTATATACTTTATTGTTTCAGATCTTATTTTTAGGTATTTAATCTATTTTGAATTAATTTTTATAGAGGGGAAAAACTGTAATCTAGTTTTATTCTTTTGCATGTGGCTTTCCAATTCTCCCATCACCATTTATTGAAGAGGCTTTCTTTTCTCCAGTGTGTGTTTTTGGCTCCTTTGTCAAAAATTATTTGTCCATACACCTGTAGCTTTATTTCTATGCTCTCGGTTCTGTGCCATTGGTCTGTGTGTCTGTTCTTCTGCCAATACCATGCTATTTTGATTAACATAGCTCTGTAGTTAATTTAAAGTCAGGTAGTGTGATACTTCTGAGTTTGTCTTTTTTTCTGGATTGCTTTGGCTATTCGAGGTCTTTCATGGTTCTATACAAATCTGACAATTTTTGTTCTATTTCTATAAAAAATGATATTGGGATTTTGACAGGGATTGCATTAAATCTGTATTTTTCTCTGGGTAATATGCCATTTTAATTATGTTCATTCTTCCAATTCATAAAAATGGAATATCTATCCATTGCAATGTGTCTTTTTCAATCTCTCAATAACGCCTGTGGTTTTCAGTACATGGGTCCTTCCTATGCTTTGTTAAGTTTATTCCTAGATATTTTATACTTTTGGTTGTAATTGCAAAAGGAATTGTTTATTGCATTTCTTTTTTTAAATATATTTTATTGATTATGCTACTACACTTGTCCCATTTCTCCCCCATCACTCCCCTCCACCCTGCACATCCCCCTCCCACCCACATTCCCCACCTTTAGTTCATGTCCATGTGTCAGAAGTTCTTTAGCTTCTACATTTCCCACACTATTCTTGGCCTCCCTGTGTCTATTTTCTACCCACCGTCTATGCTACTTATTCTCTGTACCTTTTCCCCTTCTCTCCTCCTCCCACTCCCCTGTTGCTAAACTTCCATGTGATCTCCATTTCTGTGGTTCTGTTCCTGTTCTAGTTGTTTGCTTAGTTTACTTTTGTTTTAGGTGTGGTTGTTAATATCTGTGAGTTTGCTGTCTTTTCACTGTCCTATTTTTTAACTTCTTTTTCTTAGATAAGTCCCTTTAACATTTCATATAATAAGAGCTTGGTGATGATGAACTCCTTTAACTTAACCTTATCTGAGAAGCAGTTTATCTTCCCTTCCATTCTAAATGACAGCTTTGCTGGATAGAGCAATCTTGGATGTAGGTCCTTGCCTTTCATGACTTGGAATACTTCTTTCCAGCCTCTTCTTGCCTGTAAAGTCTCTTTTGAGAAATCAGCTGACAGTCTGATGGGAACTCCTTTGTAGGTGACTGTCTCCTTATCTCTTGCTGCTTCTAGAATTCTGTCCTTCATTTTAATCTTGGCTAATGTAATTACGATGTGCCTTGGTGTGTTCCTCCTTGGGTCCACCTGCTTTGGGAGTCTCTGAGCTTCCTGGACTTCCTGGAAGTCTATTTCCTTTGCCAGATTGGGGGAGTTCTCCTTTATTATTCGTTCAAATAAGTTTTCCACTTGTTGCTCTTCTTCTTCCCCTTCTGATACCCCTATAATTCAGATGTCGGGATGTTTCAAGATGTCCTGGAGGTTCCTAAGCCTCTCCTCATTTTTTTGAATTCTTGTTTCTTCCTTCTTTTCTGTTTGATTGTTTCTTCCTTCCTTGTGGTCCACTCCATTGATTTGAGTCCCAGTTTCCTTCCCATCACTATTGGTTCCCTGTGCATTTTCCTTCATTTCAGTTAGTGTAGCCTTCATTTGTTCATCTAATTTGCGACCAAAATCAATGAATTCTGTGAGCATCCTGATCACCAGTGCTTTGAACTGTCCATTGGCTATCTCTTGGTTGCATAGATGAATTGGCTCTGGGGCTTTGATCTGTTCTCTCATTTGAGCCATTTTTGTTCTGGTCGTGCCTGTTAGGTATGAGGAGCAGAGCCTTAGGTGTTCACCAGGGCGGGGCAGCCCAGTTCCTGGGTTGTAATGCTGTATGAGGGGGCGGGGTCCAAGAGGGAACAATGGTGCTTGCTCCACTCCCTCTTGTATTCCGGTCCCTTCCATCACTTCCTCCAAGTAAATTGGGCCCCTCTGGTGCTGGTTTCCATGTAGGTGGGCTTGTGTACATTCTAGGACCCTGTGGGTCTCTCCAATGAACTCTCTGTGAGGCTAGGAGTCTCTCCTGGCACCTCAACCCCCACAAGTGTTTTCAATCAGTGTTTTTAGGTTTTATTTCCTGGCACTGGGGCCCTGGGTTTTGAGGTCTGTCTCTCTCCCCGTTTTCGCCTGGATTATCTGCATGCGAATGTGGGACCACCTGGCCAGCCAGCCGCCTTGCATGGCTTCACTTATTCTGCATCGCCATCGCTGCCACCCCATGCCCGGGGTCCGCTAGCCACCCCCTGTGTGCCTGGGCTCTGCCAGCCACTGCTGTCTGCTCACCCAGTCCACGAATGTCCACTTTTTCCTGCTGTGACTCTGCCCCTCTTACCGGTCTGGATGAATGGTTGTTGGACTTCTGTACAATTCAATTTTGTATAAGTTCTGGTATTTTCTTGTTTCTAAATCTTTGCTGTCCTTAATTTTGGTTGTGCGAGGAGGCACAGTGTGTCCACCTACGCCTCCATATTGGCCGGAAGTTCCATTTATTGCATTTCTTTTTCTGAAGTTTCATTGTCAGCATATAGGAAAGCAGTGGATTTTTGCACATTGATTTTGTATTCTACAACTTGACTGTATTTTGTTTATTTTTTCATTAGCTTTTTGGTAGGGTCTTCAGGGTTTTCTATGTCATCTGAAAAAAGCGACACTTTTACATCTTCCTTCCCAATTTGGATGCCTTTTATTTCTTTCTCTTACCTGATTGCTCTGGCTAGGACTTTCAGAACTATGTTAAATAAGAGTGGTAAGAGTGAGCATCCTTGCCTTGTTCTGATTTTAGAGGGAAAGCTTTCAGTTTTTCACCAACGAGTATGATACTGGCTAAGGGTTTGGTAATAGTGCATCCAAATTTTAAATTGAAAAATTGAAAAAAATTTTAAATTTTATTTTTCAATTACAGTTTATACTCAATACTATTGTGTAACAGTTTCGGGTGAATAGGCTTTCTTTCTGTTGAAAGGAAAGCTTTGTCTCAGTCTTTACTCATGACTTTCTGTTTTACCTAACTCTTATTCTTATTGTTGGCTTCACTATCTTCTCTTCACCTTCCCTTAATACTTCCATGCTGCTTTGTTGATACTTATGGTCCTGACAAGCCATTTCATTCCCTTTCATGCTGCCTTTTCCAGCAGACATGAACTACAGTACCTTCAGAAGCCCATCGCAAATGTTTCTCCATCTATTCGTTGATTTGTACATTCAGCAAATATGTCATGGGTCTGCCGTTGACCAGATGTGGCAGATACAAACACAGAAAGCCATTCCCACTCTCAAGGAACTTTCATTTTAGTGAGAACTAGACTGTTTGGAAACCATCTGACAACATTACAAACTATATTAAAATTTCAAAATGTAGTAAATTTCTCAGGGACCATCATCATTCCTAGGTGCTTGAGGGTTCTGATTAGCTGATGCATTTGTAATACTAACCTAATGGGCAAGGTGGAACTAGAGTCCTCAATCTGAGTCTAGAAGCCCTCAGTGTGCTAACTCTCTCTCAGGGAGAGAAAGACAAGAGATGGCTGATGGAAGTCTGGACCTTCAGCAAAGAGCGAGTATAAATTCAAGGGAGAGAGCTCTACATTCCTCTAGCTCACCAGTCCTAAGCTAAGGTAAGATACGAGGTTCCTGGGGATTAGGCTTTTCCTGTTGCAGAGCTGCATCAAGACATTGCAAGCTTACCTGGAATGATTCACATCCCCTCACTTACAGTCTCCCTGGCAAAACTAGCCAGAACTGGCACAAACCTCAGAGCCCACAGTGAGTTTCTGACATCCAGCTAGCAGCAATGCACACAAGCCCAATAGAAACCAATGTTTTTATGAGGTAAATGATCCTTAATGTCAAAAACACACCCACTTTGGGCTAGTTTAAGAAATGTCAATTCAGACAGAGGCCTACACCTAAAATAAAGAGCTTAAAAGAGCATTCTGGATTTCACCTCTCCCCTCAAGCCGGTACTTGAAGACAGCATTTGTGTAATGCTAATGGTTGTTAAGTTAAAAGGTATTCATTTAAAGGAACAGTTTCAGTATTCAGCATGAAGTTGCCTTCTGCCATGTAGCCTTGGGCATAAAGGGATTAAACTATGATGCCCAGAGCCTCAGCTTCTGGGCTATTTAATACTGCTATGCACCATAAACCCTGAGATGATGAGGAATCTGTTTGCAGTTTACATTCCCAGCAGAACATGACTCCTTTTGGCCTAGAGGGGTTTAAATCCTCCTTCCTTCACTGCAGCAGGCAGACTCACGCTGACCCTGCACAGTGAGTAGATAAGACAGGCCCAAGTCTAACTCAGGGTAGGGATAGGACCTTCATTCTGCAACCATTCCCAGGGTTTAAACACAAAGAGAATAATCTTAGTCACTAATAAAACAAGAGGCAAGAACAGAAGACTAAGCAGAGAGCCCTTGAGACAACAACAATTAGGGGCAAATTAAATGGGCCACAGCCCACTGATCACCTCTCATGTGCCAGGCACTCTGCTACACAACTTAGCATTTATGACCTCATGTAATCTCCCCTACAGACCTGTCCCTATTTTACTGACAACAACACAAAGGCTTAGAGGAATGAGTTAAGTTGACCAATACCACAGCCAATTAATGGTGGAGCTGAATTTCAAACTGAGGTCTGCTTGACTCCAGAGCCTAAGCTCCTTACTGCAATGCCGACAGAGCATGATGGACAACTCCCTAGTCAAGGGAGTGTAACTAACTGGTAGTGAAAACCACTATGGGCATTTTTCATTTCCTTGTTTCTGAATGTGCTTAGTAAAGTAGGTATGATTCTCATGTCAATGGGCAGACTTAGTCATTTTCAACAGATCCTTTTGTTAGTTCCATGAAATCTGAAGTCAAAGAATCATTTCAAGTGCTGCTACATACAGACACTTGGACCAGTACACCATACCTGTTATCAGCTAGATTCTGGAACACCGAAAGGGCAAAGAGAGAGAGAGAGAGAGAGAAGATAACCACCCCCTGTTCACAATTCTGCCTTGATGTGACTTATGCTATCTCAATGTGATATTCATTATAGTATTATAAGTATTTTTATAAATATAACACACTTCCTGTTGCCAAGGGTCTTATGCTTGCCCCTGGGAGCCTGGAGACAGAAGATTCAAAAATACTCAAGAACATAAACAATTTAAGCCCTTATAGCCCAGACCGTACTAAAGTCATGCAGAGAATCAAAAGACCTCAAAAGAAAGCCCTTGCTACTCTGTTATGTGAATGACCAACTCACAGACCTCATCTTACCAGACTAAAATCAGAAAAGAAACTTGTTCATATACTTTACTCAGCATAAATAAGTCATTTAAAATTATAATTGTTCTGGAACTTTGGGTGCCCAGAGTCAAAAGTTGTATATAAAATTGAATAAGACTATAGGTATTGTACCAATCAATCCCTCTGGCAATCTCTAGCATAGTCCTGTGAGTTAGAAACTTCTTGCAAAAGAGAGAGGCATTGTCTCACCCGGAGCAAACAGCCTCTCTCCTGATGGGCCCTGCTTCATTAACTTCTAATGGGTACTCTTAATATTCAGTTTGTACTTTTAAACTTTTAAAGCCTTTATCAGATGTTCTTTGAAATCAAATGCATACCAGTAAAATACACATGTTTCCAGAGTGATCATATTTCTTTTAAACCTATTCACAAAGACCTTGGGAGGGCAAAGAATGCATTTAATGATAGGAACTACCATGGCGCCAGTAATGAATGGTTCAGTCTGCCAAAAATACCCAAAATTAAGGCAATACTTTTTTAAAGCCTTGTTTTTGCTTTAGCAATTTAAAACATTTTCACATATATTGTCTTATTTTGTTTCTCTGACAACCATAAAACCAAGTACAGTGAATTTTATTATCCCAGTTTTCAATTAAGGAAACTATGGTTCAGAGCATTCAGATAACAGAGCCAAGCTTACACAGCCAGTATGTGGCCAAGTCAGCACCAGAATTCCAGCCCTCTGGCTCCCAGCCCATTGCCATTTCAATTCAGCTATTATTGATATCAAACAATATAACTTCTATTCTCATGTGATCTCGGCACAGACAGGTTGCAGGTCTTATTTGTCTTTGGGCCCCTGGTATGTGACTTGGGACAAGTAAGTGTTTATGGCAGACCAGAAATAAAGAATTTTCATTTTACTGTCTGTGCTTTTCGCAGTCACTATTACCAGTTAGTTGGGGTGAGCTAATACTCATAAGAGCAAGGTTTCCAGTTTTAGAGAGGCTTGGGACAGTAGCTTCCTTTCATTCCATGGCCACACAAGGGTTTCTAAACATAACCAGTCATCTTACTAACCCATCCCCAGAGGGATCTGGCAAGTTAGTGGATAGCTTGGTCCACCTTATCCCCCTAAATCCATCCATCCTTACTTGGGAGCGGGGACTGTCACATCCAGAACCCACTTCTCAGGAAATATCCTAACCTAGAGAGTCTCTCCTAGACAAGGCCTTGCAGGGCAGTGGCCATGATCTGCTCCCAGTGACACCACCCCCAAAACTGGCACAACTGATTAGAGCCAGGTTGGTGCTTGACCCAAAAGCTGTCGATGGGCAGCCCCAAACCTTTGAGGTGTCCCAGCAAGAAGCCTGGGCCCCCCAGAAATGATGAGAATATATAAGGCAATCAAATGTTCTTTATCAAGAACTCAAAGCGAAGATAGAAGGAAAGAGAGTGAGAAAAGAGACTCAAAGACGAGACACACAGACGGTAGAACATCAGAGCAGGGACCGTGGGAAACCTGCCTGGGTTTCAGCTGATGTGACAGAGCCATATTTATATAAGGTCATGCACTGCATAATAGTATTCCCATCACCATCAGACAGCACATCCTGGTGAGGTTGTAGCTGTGGTAAAATTGTCACACAACACATTGGTCACGTGTTTGTGGTGATGCTGGTGTAAACAAATCTGCTGCACAGCCAGTCATGTCCAAGTATAGCACTTACAATTACATACAAGACATAATACTCGATAATCAATAACTATTATTGGCTCATATGCTTACTATACTATGCTTTTTATCATCATTTTAGAGTTTACTTTTTGTACTTATTTTAAAAAGTGTGCTGTAAAACAGTACGCTGTGCTATGCTGGCAGCAGCCTCATGCCTCTGGGGTTTACTGAGTCTTTTGATTGCATCATTTTCTTTTGTGCTGATGTAATCCTGTGTGGTTTTATAAATCCAGTATAGCCTAAGTGTACAGTATTTACAAAGTCAATAGCAATGTACAGTAATGTCCCAGGCCTTCATAATTCACTCACCACTCACTCACTCATTCACCCACAGCAGTTTCTAGTCCTGCAAGCCCCATTCATGATAAGTGTCCTATATAGGTGTGCAATTTTTTATTTTTTTACACCAGATTTTACTGTGTTTTTTCTATGTTTAGATGGGTTTAGATGCACAAGTACCATTGTGTTACAGTCACCTATAGTATTCAGTATGGGAACATGCTGTACAGGCTTGTGGCCTGTGGACCATAGGCTGTGCCACACAGCCCAGGTGTGCAGTGGGCTATAGCATCCAGGTTTGTGATGTTTGCAAAAAGATGGAATCACCTAATGTCGTATTTCTCAGAACATAATTCCATCATTAAGCAGAGCATGATGGAACACATATTTGGACCAATGACTGTATTACATTTTAAGAGATTTCTTGATCCTCTAAAGCCCAACCTCAGACCCATTGAGAATCTATGACCACAGAGCAAGGATTCTTAGTTCATCTAAGGCTGCTATGGCATCACACTCATCTCTGATGCTCAGCACATAGTATAGAGCTTGGATATATTAGATGCATTTTGGTTAAAAGAGTAAGTGAATGAATGAATGAATGAATGAATGAATGAGTGAGTAAATGGGTAAAATAAATACAAGTTGGAGTTCATTCCCTATGGACGGTGTATTGGGAACACCCTCTTTCTCTCTTTTATGAAATATTTGATTAACATAAGCTGGGTAGTACGGCTGGTAGGAAAACCTGTCACTTGCATCTACCCAGATGTTTAGCATATCTGTCAACACAGTCGCAGGCACACCATCACCTTCCACATTCAGAACTGGAAGGGCACTGTGCCTGCCGGTAAACAAATGTGAAGTTGGAACGTCATAGCCCGTAAGGGCAGTGCTACTTTTCCAGTAGATATCGAAATGAAAATCTACATGTTTTGTACCTGAAATGTATGTGTAATGATTATTTAGAACTTAAGGTATTTTTTCCTAATATACAAAATTTAAAAATAATAATCGACACTTTTATTTCTTTTCTGACCTTTTGGCAAAAAGCTTAGTTATTTTCAATATCTAGGATTTGATTTTAGAGTGAACATAAGCTGGCTTTTCAATTCACTTCATTTGCTCTACTTGACAGAGAGAAAGACAGACACCAAGAGGTAAGGACTGAGAGACAACAGCATACCTTCATTCAGTTACTTTGGCCAGGTTACTTGGGATATTACCCATTTAGAGTTGGACCAGAGCATAAGCTCTTTGAGACAAGAGTAGGCCATGTAGCTTTGTATCAGCCTCCTTTGCCTACTGCCAATCTAAGTGTGTTACAAATAAAGGAATTTTAATTAAACTTATCTAATATCTTACCCAGAAAGTGGGTAAGACAAATCTGCTTTTTGACTTGGGGTGGGAAAAAAAGAATTATAGCAGAATGTAATGATCCCAAATTTTTAAAAAAGATTAAAGTCATATGAAATTGATTACATTTAATGGTAAGAGTCTATCCTGTGGTATTTAATATTTTTAAATTTCTTGCTGGGTATGTTATACAATTGCATATCTTTATATGAAGACTTTTTCCCCACTTTGGATCGCGTACCCTGGGTGTGTAAGAAAAGTGAGGGTTCACTTTACTCACAATGCACAACTTATGGGGATCCATCTGTCTCAGCACTTCCTCCTGGATACGAGTGGCACAAAGTTTTGTATTGTGCTTCCATCTGAGGAGCACAAACATTATCTTATTAATATAGTTAAAGCCCATTAAGAGGAGTTTATACTTGGCATGTGGCAGAGCTAACCCTGAGGACCTAAGTTTTACTAACTCTGCTTATCTAAGCATAACATTTATTCTTTTAATGTGATTTTCAAAACATAGTTACTGTATTCAACATGTGTGGGGAGAGAGGAGTGAAGAAACCATTATTTCCTAAATATCCTTTATGTGACAGGGACTTTTCAAAGATTTTCTTAACCTGAGGAATTCCTTGTACTCATTTTATAGACCAGGAAATTCAGCTACAGAGAAGTTAAGGGACTTGCCCAAGTTCACACAGCCAGGAAACAGTGGAGTCAGGGTTAAAATCTAGGATACACTGCCCTCAAAGTTTAGGGCCTAAACTGGTGGTAGATGGTGGTCTGAATCACCTCTATTATTGCAAACCATGCATTAAAGACCAGTTCTACTTTGTAGGGTTATAAGACACTCAAACACCTGCTCTCATAGTTTGGAGCTATCACTTGAGTCAAGTGTGATCCAAAAGCTAGCATTAGGTCCACCCTCCACCCTCCACCAGAGGTCAGAACCAGAAAGTGTGGTAACTCCCTCTACTCTTTTTTTTTTAATTTTTAAATATATTTTATTGATTATGCTATTACAGTTGTCCCGTTTCTCCCCCATCATTCCCCTCCACCCTGCACACCCTCTCCCACCCACATTCCCCCCTTTACTTCATGTCCATGTGTCATAAGTTCTTTAGCTTCTACATTTCCCACACTATTCTTGCCCTCCTCCTGTCTATTTTCTACCCAGTATCTATGCTACTCATTCTCTGTACCTTTTCCCCCTCTCTCCTCCTCCCACACCCCTGTTGCTAACCCTCCATATGATCTCCATTTCTGTGGTTCTGTTCCTGTTCTAGATGTTTGCTTAGTTTGCTTTTGTTTTAGGTGTGGTTCTTAATAGCTGTGAGTTTGCTGTCTTTTCACTGTCATATTTTTATCTTCTTTTTCTTAGATAAGTCCCTTTAACATTTCTTATAGTAAGGGCGTGGCGATGATGAACTCCTTGAACTTGACCTTATCTGAGAAGCGCTTTATCTGTCCTTCCATTCTAAATGAGAGCTTTGCTGGATAGAGCAATCTTGGATGTAGGTCCCTGCTTTTCAAGATTTCAAATATTTCTTTTCAGCCCCTTCTTGCCTGTAAAGTCTCTTTTGAGAAATCAGCTGACAGTCTGATGGGAACTCCCTTGTAGGTGACTGTCCCCTTATCCCTTGCTGCTTCTAGAATTCTCTGCTTCTTTTGAATCTTGGCTAATGTAATTACAGTGTGTCTTGGTGTGTTCCTCCTTGGGTCCAACTTCTTTGGGACTCTCTGAGCTTTCCGGACATCCTGGAAGTCTATTTCCTTTGCCAGATGGGGGAAGTTCTCCTTTATTATTTGTTCAAATAAGTTTTCCACTTGTTGCTCTTCTTCTTCCCCTTCTGGGACCCCTATAATTCAAATGTTGGGACGTTTAACAATGTCCTGGAGGTTCCTAAGCCTCTCCTCATTTTTCTGAATTCTTGTTTCTTCCTTGTTTTCTGTTTGGTTATTAGTTTCTTCCTTCTGGTCCACTCCATTGATTTGAGTCCCAGTTTTCCTTCCATCTCTATTGGTTCCCCATGAGTCTTCTTTCATTTCACATATTGTAGCCTGCATTTTTTCATCTAATTTGTGAGCAAAATCAACCAATTCTGTGAGCGTTTGATGACCAGTGCTTTGAACTGTGCATCTGATAGGTTGGCTATCTCTTCACTGCTCAGAGGAATCGGCTCTGGGCTTTTATTTGTTCTCCGGTTCAAGCCATTTTTGGTGTTTTTTTGTTTGTTTGTTTGTTTTGGTTTGGTTTTATTCTGGTCGTGGCTATTACGTATGAGGGGTGGAGCCTTAGGTGTTCCTCAGGGCGGCGCAGCCCAGTCGCTGGGTTGTGACGCTGTATGTGGGGGCGGGGTCTGAGAGGGAACAATGGCGCCTGCTCCGCTCTCTCCTGGATTCAGTCCCTTCCGCCACTTCCCCTCTGCCTGGACCGTCTGCGTGCACGAATGTGGGACCACCCGGTCAGCCAGCCACCTTGTGCGGCCTCACTGGGTCTGCACAGTTGCCCCCCTGTGCCCGGGGACTGCCAGCTGCTGCCTGTGGGCCTGGGAACTGCCAGCCGCTGCTGCTTGCATTCTGGGTCCGCACCTCCACTTTCTCCTACCGAGACTCCGCCCCTCTTACCGGTCTGAATGAATGGTTGTTGGACTTCCGTATAGTTCAATTTTCTATCAGTTCTGGTTGTTTTCTTGTTTCTAAATCTTTATTGTCCTTAATTTTGGTTGTGAGAGGAGGCACAGTGTGTCCGCCTATGCCTCCATCTTGGCTGGAAGTCCACTCCCTCTACTCTTTAAAAAAAAAAACCTAATAGGTCAGAACAAGGAGCTCCTCTGACTCAGCAGTGGGAGGACAGGTTAAAGATCAGAAAGATGTCATCTGAACTCAGAACTTGGCTCTCAGGTTTAAATGCCTCATCATATAACTTTGGCCATGGCACACTGGAAGAAGCAATGAGAGCTTCATCAGGAGTCAAGGCTCTCGTTCTACTTCTGCCTCAAGGTCACCTTGTAGGGTGACCTCGGTCTACTCCTCTGACTTCTCTGTTCTCATCTTTGGTGTGGGGGTAACCATGTCTCCCTAACGTCTAGTATTTTAAGCTGGTTTTTAAAGTAGAACTAACATGGCCTTGCAGCAAGCACTAACACAGAGGGTCACACTCCCCCTGTACACCACAGAAATTGGTAGAGGAGACCAGATCATCAGGCTGCCTCCAGCCCCAGTACCTTTCCCTACCCATGGAAAGGCAATCTGTACTTCCAGACCCCAAACCTCTACCAATCTGTGTCGAACCCAAATGTGCAAGGTGAGTCCCAGGAGGTCATGTCCCCAACAATCCCACATTCTCCACCGATGTTCTTTGGTAGTTCCAGATATTGTAATACCACAGCTATCCAGGATCAGAACTGAAGAACTTAAAAGGCTCCAGGAGGATGTGATGGCTTATCTCCACATCAAGTAGACAGTCCAATGGCATTATCTTCTGATAGGTGACAACACACACTCATGGGGCAGTGGTGGAGGAGCTATGTTTACATGACACTTAATATCCTGGAAGGCATTTGACATATGGGGATCCCCTTATCCTAGTAACCCAACCCCATGGCCTTGCACCAAAAACAAACTCAAGACAATCTCTGCCATGTGCTCTGCTGTCACCACCCCCGAGCTCACAGGAAATGACCGATGGCTCCAGAGGATGACCCAAGCCTTTCAGATATAAAAAGGTGGTGCGTGACCCAGCCAGTAGAAGAGGAAAGAGGCCTTTAAGAAAATGTGTTTAACGTTGGAAGAAAAAACACAGCAGGTCTTGAAGCTCTTTTCGTAGTCTTCAAACTAGAGAAATAAATGACCAGATCTGAGGGTTACAGTCAGCAGGACCTTCAGCCTGATGAAGCTCTGTATTTCTTGATACTAATGGCTGTTGGGAAGTTGCTTGTGAGCTCACTCTGTGAGGCCCTCAATATACACTGTCTGAATTAATCCTTATGACAATCTATCATCCTCTGGCATAAACCAGTGGTACTACCTTGAGCCAATCATTAATATCTCTAGGCCTGACTCTCTTCTAATGCCAGGGTAAGAGTTATCAACACATATGTCCAAATCCCCAAGGATTATGCCAAGGAATGGAATGGAGTAGAAAGCAGCAAGCTGTGTTGAGGGGGTAGCTAACTTTGATACACAGTGGTGGGGGAGGGGCGACGGGAAAAGCAATATACTGTAAATGAATGGCAGCATCTCCAGGGAGAAAAGAAAAGGCAAATTCAATAAGCAGTTTCAATGTATGAGCCTCAAAATAAATGTCTTTCTTCCTTGGAATACTACTGTTTGGTGCCAGCTTAAGAAGCTAGACTATATCCTGTCTGCTTCAGTAAATAGACAGGATAACAGGAAACAGTTTCAGATTCCACAGTGATTATAGCTACTTAAGTTTGACTTACCAAATACAGTCTCAAACAGATGGCATGTAACATTTGATTAGGGGCTTATCCTGCTAGCCCATCAGGAAACCTTTCTTTTCCTCTTAATATAGAAAAGATGGCAAAGAAGGAAGGAAATAAATTGACATTCTTGCTTATATTCCATGTATATTAGTTCTGCCCAATGTTTGTGCCTTTCCCAAAATGAATCTGTACTAATTACCACTCAAGGTAAAACTACATAACATTGACATCATAGAATTTTCGTAAAGAAAGATGTTAAATATCATGTCATCTAAGCCTTGTATTTTATAGAAAGAAATGGAGACCGAGAAAGGTTAGTTGATTTGCCCAAGGTCACACTGTGTCAAATCTAGGACCAGGTCTATCTCCAGGTCTGGCATTCATACTAGTTTTTATATGTGCATAGTGTTCAATGTGAGGAAAACATACAAATCTGTCAGCACCATTATTGCTAAATTAACACCAATCTATGATGAGCAGTCATCAGAACTTGAAGCTCATGGATAATGCCATTAAAGTCCAGTTAATGAGCCAAAGCTTGGTTCTTCAAAACACTTACCATTAATCAGCATTTGGCTTCAGTTTGTGACAAGTGTTTTCAAAATATCACAGATAATTACACTGTTCTTTGTTTTACCTAGTGTAAATACAAAAGTCAAAGAAAATGAGAATTGCATAAATGACAGTTTCCAGAATGGAAATAATGAGTCCCACGGAGAGGGTACCATGTGTTCATCTTTCTAGCAGCCAAATGTAATTTGGGAAGTACTGAGGCCACTGCGAGATTACAAAATGTGAGCCTTCTACTTGGTGAGGATGAAAAGGCCTCTCTTCACTAGAGCAAAGCACATATAGCAAGCAGAATCAGCTAAAAATGCAGCTACACAGGAATTACTCCAGGCTTCATTCCCACACCAATCAGCTACCCCCATAGTCAATGGCAGTGCCATTGAAGAGAGGCTTCCCTACTCTACAGGGGGAAGAGGCAGTGTACCGGGAGGACTTAGGAACTCAATGCATAGTGGTCTGGTGCTGGGAAAATAGCAAAGGAGAGGAAATCAGGGGGAGGGAATAAAGAGGAGGTTGATGCCTTAGCTCTAAACTCCATGGTTCCATGAACAGTTTTTATAAAATGTTCTTTATGTTTCCTAGGGCAGTTCATCTGTGATCTGTCTGTCTATATATCTATCTCTTTAAAGTTATAAATAAAAACCCAACTGTGGTTAAGTTTAGGTCTTCTGAAAGACAAAGGAATCCTTCCTTTACTAACCTTAGAACAGAATTATTCTTCACCTAGTCTTACATTAATTAAAAATGTGTTTATCAATTAACTGGTCACCATCAATCACCCTATTAATAGCTAACATTTATCAAGAAGTCACTGTGTTCCAGAAACAATGCTAAGTGCTTTACCTGCATTACCTCATTTACTCATCACTATGACCCTTTAAGATGATAATAACAATCATAATTATATTCAGGAACTTACTCAACACATATTAAACACCTGTGGATGTCACTGTTCTAGCCATTGGGTATAGGGCAGAAAATGATACAGGCAAACTCCCTCCTCTCTCTTAGGTAATTTATATCATTTAGCTATTGCCATATAACAAATCTCTCCAAAACTTACTGGCTTAAAACAATTAGTATTTATTGCTGCTTATAATGTATAAGTTTCCTGAGTAGGTTTTCTGATCTTAGCTGGATTCTCTCATGTATCTGTAGACAACTAGCAGATTAGATGTTGTACAAAGGCCTTTCATGGGAAGATTCTGTCCTGCTCCACAAGGTCACTCATCCTTCAATAGCTCTCCTGGGCTTGTTCGTATAGTAAAGGCAGGAGTCCCTAAGAGAATGGAAATGTGCCAGGCCTTTGGACCAGGTGGAGAACTAGCACAGTTCCACATCTGCCACATTCTGTTGTCCAAAGAATGTTATAAGGTCAGTCAGTCAGAGCTAAGGGTGGGGGAATAGAGTCCTCCTCGTGATGGGAAGAGCTACAAGGTCACATTGAAAAGCATATGGGTTAGGTTTATTTCTAGGTACTTTATTTTTCTTGTTGCTATATTAAATGGGATTTTTTTTCCAGATTTCTGTTTCTGATATTTCATTGTTGGGGTACAAAAATGCCTTTGCTTTCCGAATATTGACTTTGTGTCCTGCTGTTTTGCTAAATTCACTTATTAGCAGCAGAAAGAAAAAAGGAGCTCCTACCCTTTGCAACGGCATGGATGGAATTGGAGAGCATTATGCTAAGTGAAAAAGCCAGGCAGTGAAAGATAGATACTATATGATCTCACCTTTAACAGGAACCTAATCAACAAAACAAACAAGCAAGCAAAATATAACCAGAGACATTGAAATAAAGAGCAAAGTGACAGTAACCAGAAGAGAGGTGGGAGGGGATAAAGGGGGAAATCCGGGAAGGGATTTCAGGAATAACTGTGAAGGACACATGGACAAAACCAAGCGGGGGTGGAATTAGGGGAGGGAGGTGAGGATGGTGGGGGTAAGATGGGGGGAGATGCAGACAACCGTACTTGAACAACAGTATAAATAAATAAATAAATAAATGAATGAATGAATGAATGAAAAAGAAAAGCCTATGGATATAGGAAGGTCACTAGTGCATTACATGTGCCATATGCATAATGGTAACTAAAACAGTGCTAAGAAATTCATGAAAATATTTCATTTGAGTGTTACAATAACCTTGTGAGACTAGCTTTACTATCAGTCTTTATTCCCTAGATGAAGAAATTGAGGCCTGGAAAAGTTTAAAAATGTGATCTCACATATAAGGGGAATCTAATGAAAAAATAAACTAATGAGCAAAATAGAACTAGAGGCATAGAAACATGGAACAGACTGACAGCTGTAAGAGGGTAGAGGGGAGGTGGGGACTGATTGAAAGAAGGTGAAGGGATTAGTCAAAGACCGTATATGAAAGGCCCATGGACATGGACAACAATGCGGGAATTGGTTATGGAAGTGGTGTGTAGGCTGGGTGGAGGAGGAAGGAGAGGAAAAATTGGACAACTGTAATAGCATAAACAATAAAATATTTGTTTAATGTGTCTAAGATCCACAAATACTTTGTGATGGAGTCAGAATTCAAACCCAAGACTCTAGTGCCTGAGCACTGACCGACCCACTATGTCATTCTTTCCAGCCTGGACACTTCAAGAGAGAGAGAGAGAATATATTTATAAAAATATGGCTCTTACCTAGAAGGCACTTATAGTCCTATTGGGATATATAACATAAATTCATAAAGAATTAGTAGCAATGCATATCATAACCCTATACATGGTCATTGCTTAACAGTCAGGGAAGATAAGTCAGCAAGACAAGAGACAGAAGCTGCCATAAACAGGGAAGTCTGACCTTAGCTTTGAAGGGCGTGGAGAGGGTTTTCTGGTAATAGCATAACCTCTAAGTAAAGACCTCTCTGCATCTTCCATGCTTATAGAATAAACTTTCATTTTTCTAGAATGGTATTTAGTATTTCTAACATATGGCTTTATCAGTTAACATTTTATTTAGCTGCAAAGCAGCAGAAAATCTGACAATGATTTTTACTCAAATATGGATTCTTTTCATGTCCAATGAATGTAGGAAAAAGCAGTCCATGGCTTCAATGTAGCCAGATGATATCATCAAAGAACCAGAATCATTCTGTCTTTCCCCTCTTCTATCCTACAAATATATCCCCATTCTTGGGGGTCTCATGGTGCCAGGATGACTGTTAAGAACAAAAGTAATCATGAGTGTTCCTACATAGGAAGAAGGGGGAGATGAGGAAGCCCAAGGAAATTATGCTTGCACAGCCTGTGACTTTATAAATGCTTTCCCATGACATCCACCAGATTATATCTTCTTCATTCTCTTTGACCAGAAGTTGGTCGTGCAAGGCAAGCTGAGAAAGCTGGTGTTTCACTTTTCTAGCTCCATAACACGAGAAAACAAGAGCCAGTGGGGCTGTGACTGGCCTTCATATACACCATTTACAGCACTGACCTCAATATGGGTTCCCACTGCTTTCCCCAGTGCTTTTTCCCAATGTGCAGGAAACCAAAGTCGTCATTCCAAGAGCACTTCAATCAGTTGTTTTGTTTCCCTTCTCTTTTCATGGACTGTGGAAATTCTCCCATGACTCTTCCCTGATCCCCAATAAGAGACATGAATGCTGCCTTCAGTCAGGCTTCCCTGGTCCTTGCTCTGCTGCTGTAGCACCTAGTACTTTCTAATTCGGATCTCTCCTCCTATGGAATGAATGCACACTCATCAAGCCAAGGACCATATCTTGATTTTTTTAAATATATTTTATTGATTATGCTATTACAGTTCTCCCATTTCTCCCCCATCATTCCCATCCACCCTGCACACCCCCTCCCACCCACATTCCCCCTCTTTAGCTCATGTCCATGTGTCATAAGTTCTTTAGCTTCTACATTTCCCACACTATTCTTGCCCTCCCCTGTCTATTTTCTACCCACCGTCTATGCTACTTGTTCTCTGTATCTTTTCCCCCTCTCTCCTCCTCCCACTCCCCTGTGTTAACCCTCCATATGATCTCCATCTGTGGTTCTGTTCCAGTTGTTTACTTAGTTTGCTTTTGTTTTAGGTGTGGTTGTTAATATCTGTGAGTTTGCTATCTTTTTACTGTCATGTTTTTGATCTTCTTTTTCTTAGGTAAGTCCCTTTAACATTTCATATAATAAGGGCTTGGTGATGATGAACTCCTTTAACTTAACCTTATCTGAGAAGCACTTTATCGTCCCTTCCATTCTAAATGACAGCTTTGCTAGATAGAGCAATCTTGGATGTAGGTCCTTGCCTTTCATGACTTGGAATACTTGTTTCCAGCCCCTTCTTGCCTGTAAAGTCTCTTTTGAGAAATCAGCTGACAGTCTGATGGGAACTCCTTTGTAGGTGACTGTCCCCTTATCCCTTGCTACTTCTAGAATTCTCTGCTTCATTTGAATCTTGGCTAATGTAATTCTGATGTACCTTGGTGTGTTCCTCCTTGGGTCCAACTTCTTTGGAACTCTGAGCTTCCTGAACTTCCTGGAAGTCTATTTCCTTTGCCAGATTGGAGAAGTTCTCCTTTATTATTTGCTCAAGTAGGTTTTCCACTTGTGCTCTTCTTCTTCCCCTTCTGGAACCCCTATAATTCAGATGTTGGGATGTTTAAAGATGTCCTGGAGGTTCCTAAGCCTCTCTTCATTTTTTTGAATTCTTGTTTCTTCCTTGTTTTCTGTTTGGTTGTTTCTTCCTTCTAGTCCACTCCGTTGATTTGAGTCCCAGTTTTCCTCCCATCTCTATTGGTTCCCTGTGCATTTTCCTTCATTTCACTTATTGTAGCCTTCATTTATTCATCTAATTTGTAAGCAAAATCAAGCAATTCTGTGTGCATCCTGATCACTAGTGCTTTGAACTGTGCATCTGATAGGTTGGCTATCTCTTCGTCGCTTAGGTGAATTTGCTCTGAGGCTTTGATTTATTCTCCCGTTTAAGCCATTTTTGTTTTTTTTTTTTCTTTTTGGTCTGGTTGTGGCTGTTACGTACTGAGGGATGGAGCCTTAGGTGTTCCCCAGGGCAGAGCAGCCCAGTCGCTGGGTAGTGATGCTGTATGTGGGGGCAGGTCTGAGAGGGAACAATGGTGCTTGCTCTACTCTCTCTCTCAGATTCCAGTCCCTTCTGCTGCTTCCCCTTCACGCTGATTATCTGTAGGTGAATGTGGGACCACCTGGGCAGCCAGCCGCCTTGCGTAGCCTCACTGGGTCTGCAGAGTTGCCACCCCATACCCGGCGTCTGCTAGCTGCTGTCTGTGGGCCTGGGATCTACCAGCCGCTACTGCCTGCGTGCCCGGGTCCGCCCCTCCACTTTTTTCTGCCTCGACTCAGCCCCTCTTACCGGTCTGGATGAATGGTTGTTGGACTTCCGTACAGTTCAATTTTCTATCAGTTCCGGTTTGTTTTTGTTTCTAAATCTTTATTGTCCTTAATTTTGGTTGTGAGAGGAGGCACAATGTGTCCACCTACGCCTCCATCTTGGCTGGAAGTCCATGTCTTGATTTTTGTTCTACCTGCAGCATCTCACTCAGCTGCTGGTGCATGCAGACATCATGAAGGAAAGGGCTTTTGCCCCATGACTCAGTGCACATGGAGGTTGGAAAGAAAAAGGCAGCCCATATAATTTCAAGATTGCCAGGGGCAGGTGATCAGAACATTGGGGGTGCCATCAATAGTACTAGGAGAGTGCTGAGTTCTGTTTTGGCCTTGTTGAATATGAGCTGATCATTGAACCCACAAACAGAAATCAAAGGCATGTATCTGGTTTCAGGAAAAAGGTCAGTATTGGAGTTCTACTTTGAAACTCGTGGGCAAAAAGAAAGATTCAGAGTGGGAAGGGCTAAGGATTCCATCCACAGTCAGAGAAGATCATGAGCAAAGAGGAAGGAGAGCTCCAAAGAACAAGCACATGTCAAAAGCACTGCCAGACAATGACACAGATCTGGTAACATTGACATTTTGCCAGACAAGAAACATCGGCTATATGCTCACCCAAATGGCCATGTGTCCTCATGAATGCACTGGAGGCCAGACTTGAACAGGTGTTTTCAGTCCCAACTCTAAACTTCAGTCTTTCTATGCATGGGGACAACAAATATGTACTGCTGTGAAGCAGTAAATGAATAAATGCATTGGTATGATTTCCTTACGTGGAAAATGACAGAAACCCAAGGGAAATTGGCTTGACATTGACTGAAATAAAGAGAACTTACTAGCTCATGGTACAATAAGGATGGCTTTGCTTCAGGCATGGCTGGATTCAGAGCCTAAGTAATGTCCTTAGGAACCTATCTCTCTCTACCCATCTCTCTTCATTTCTGATTTTCCCTTAATTTGGACTCATTGTTTCTTACTGCAGGTGGCTTTCCCTATGCATCCCGGAAAGGTGACAGAAAGCAACTTCACTTTTCATCATCTTCACAGTTTGTAATCCCAAGACTGAGTGAGAGCTCTCCTCCCTTCCTAAGCACATGCATAGCAAATCTGAAGGAGGAATCTGATTGGTCTTTCTTGGTTTCCTGCCTATCCCCAAGCTAAAGGAAGGAAACACTCTGACTGACTGGGCTTAGGGCACATGCTCACTTCTCTGCGAAGTCAGGTGTCCTCATTAAAAACCAGTTCTGTCGGCAGAAGAAGAGGAGAAGCGATGCTAGACAGACAAAAACAATAGCAGTCTTCTCTTAGAAGGCCTGTCACAAACAGGCTGTAACCCTTTAGGGCCTGCTTCCTCTTTAGTAGATTCAGACACCCGCAGCTTATTGATATTTCAGCAGTGAAGACCTGCTTCACTCCCTGTGTCTGCTGCCCACTTGCCTGTCTAGCTAATAAACAGCATATTTATCTCCCTCTGGGTTTTCAGACACATTTCAGGAAGAGGAACTAAAAGGAGACTTAGGCCAGTCATTCTCAAGGCTATTTCCAGGAACTGGAGATAGCCCTAGTTGCCTTATATATCCATTTTGAATTCTCTTTGGCTCTTCCTCATACCTTCCTGAGCTATATCTTGGATTTCCACTCTGTATACTATTTCTTTGGGGCCTGAATATTGCTTCATTCTCTCCTGACATAATCCCCTCACCAAGTTCCCATGACTACGCCTCTACTCTTTCATTGAGTAGCTACCTGTACTAGAGTTATCTGCAACTGGAAATTAAACTCTGCTCACTTGCCTAGCCTTCTTCCCATTGCCCTGGTGGAAACTCTCCCGTGCTATCTCTGGAGGCTGGATGAGATGCTGACTCCCACTCCACACTGGCCAATCTCCAGTTATGATAGCTACTAACATCCCTAATAAAAATTTTCTTTCTCTAAATGTACAGGATAATCATGGCACATGGAACAGTGTTCTTGGAAGCATCTGAACTATGTTTACTGCATTGTAAACACTTGGTATTCCCTCTGGAACCATGCAGAAGTGGAAAGAATGCTTCACTCCCTTCTTTATTTCAAGGCCTTTATTGTCACCAGGGCCTTTAGAGAGCTGGTACTGCTGGGTATCAAAGGTATGGAAACCTCCTAAATCAGACCCTGCCCTTTCTGCCTGATCCCTCTTTTCTACGGAGTTTAGAACTTGTCATGGAATAGCTACCAAGTGGTTCCCTCCATTTCTCCAATATCTCTTTCAAGGCTCTTTTGCATAAAAATCCCTTTCTCAAAAACAAACAAAAAAAAACTTTTCTCTTCCTTTAGGCAAAGAGCAAAGAACTCATGCATATTGATGCACATAAATAGACTCTCAGCTCTGCTCCATTAAATTTGCCAAACATGCCTGGACATGAACTCCAGCAGAAGAAGAGGCCTGGGTTCAGGTGGAAATCTCTGCTTCAAGAAGAGGCATGTCACTGGAAGACTGTTTCCGAGTCTGGGTCAAAGCATTCTTGGTATGTGTATTGGATACAGGTCACACACCACTTTACATCCTCTCAGCCCCATCCCGCACTGCAGCCACTGCTGCACCATGGAGTTCCACATGATCTTTGTCCGGGTTCCTGTGGGTGTATTCCAACACCTATTGCATTCTGCCTGAGTCTTCTCTTATGCAAGAGGCAGTGTGCCTGGGGAAAACTGGCACTAACACATTACAACCCAGAAATAATGCCATGGGACCACCTCAATGACAGAAGCTAATGATACCTAGTTCCCTCTTTTGTCATTCAGACATGCATTTTTGAGACAAAATTTATACGACTCCTGAGAAGGTTCCAAGTAAGATAGAACAGAAGTGGCAAACCAATAATTCATCTTCATGTTGGTTTTCCTCCTTTCCTGCCTCATATCTCCTTTTTTCAACCCCTCTCCTCTGGGATCACTTTTCAAATAAAATATCTTAAGTTCTGCTTTCAGGGAAACCCAAGTTAAGAGAGCATATCATGGCTCCTTGCTAACTGAGAGAAAAAACAAAGCTTTGATACCAAAGACCTTGTTTCAAATTCTGTCTAACTGTATTACCATAGACAAAGCCTGTGGCCACTCTGGATTCAATTTCCTCCTCTTTAAAATGGGGGTGACATAAATGAGCCTACTGTGTTTGTCTCAGTATTAAACCAGATAGTCTGTGAGAGGAACCATGTGGGGCACTCACATGGGGTAGCACACCATCCATATTCGTTCTATTCTTCTCGTTTTCACCCACTGTTTCTCACAGCCACTTCTTTTTTAAATTAGATAATTTTAAGGTAGTAATGAAAACAGGCATAATGAAGGTATAGTATAAAATATACTTTAAGTGTTTATACTTCATGGCACGTAGATGGATACACAAAGTAGGTTTATAGTTGTGAGTATTCAAAACAGTTTATTCTTTTATTATTTATTAATTATTGTATTGTTTTCCACACCAGTGACTCTAAATCTGCTTTTGCCCCTCCCTGTATGTAAAATTCATTGAACTGTACACCTAAAAATTCATGTATTTTATGTAAGTTATATCATAATTTTTGAAGTTTTTTTGAAGCACCAGAAAGTTTATGGATGTATTAAATACTCTCTAAAAGAAATGGATACACCATTGTGCCAGAGTATAAATTTAAAATAAAGATTTGATGAGCCTTTTGACCCAACAATTCCACTGCTAGGATTATATCCTAAGAACCCTGAAACACCAATCCAAAAGAACCTATGCACCCCTATGTTTATAGCAGCACAATTTACAATAGCCAAGTGTTGGAAGCAACCTAGGTGTCCATCAGTTAAATGAATGGATCAAAAAATTATGGTACATTTACACAATGGAATTCTATGCAGCAGAAAGAAAGAAGGAGCTCCTACCCTTTGCAACAGCATGGATGGAACTGGAGAGCATCATGCTAAGTGAAATAAGTCAGGCAGTGAAAGACAAATACCATATAATCTTACCTTTAACAGGAACCTAATCAACAAAACAAACAAACAAGCATAATATAACCAAAGACACTGAAATTGAGAACAGGCTGACAGTAACCAGAGGGGAGAGGGGAGGGAATTTCAGGGAAAAGGGGAAGGGTTTACAGGAACAAGTATAAAGGACACATGGACAAAAACTAGGGGGGTGGGAGGGAGGTGGGGAGGTCTGGGGAGATGGGCTTGGATGGGAATAAAAGACAGAAAACTGTAATTGAACAGCAATTAAAATAAAAAGATTTGATGAGATGAACAACTAGATTCTTGCTTTTATCAGAGCAGGAGCTCTAGCCTTTAACAAACTTGAAATGGAAATTACCTTACTGATATATAAATATGTATTTAAATATGATATATAGAAATATTAAAATATATAATAATATTAATATAATATATGTAGTCAATAAAAGCATTTTCAATTAAAACTTGTTAAGGGAAAGAGTGCCTTCTCTGACAGAAGTATAATATATATTATTACAGATTAGGACATAATATACAATATATAATATAAAGTATATGATATAAAATTATATATAGTAACATATATATAAGCAAAGTGAGCACTATATTAACCACCTTGTTTTTAATCAAGGAGTTGAGTCTGAACTAATAAAAAGACAAGTAAATTTCTGGGATTAAACCAAGATGATGATGTAGCATAGCCCCTTGTGCCATTATTTCATTGTAACTGTATCTCAGCCAGTAGTCAACACCCGCTCTAAGCATCAAAGGGCAAATATTGCGTTCTTGGAACACAATTCAAATATCAGTGAAATTGCACACAAGCATGGAAACAACCCACTGGACACCAGAGAGGTAGAGACACAGCGTAACAACAGGCTGGAGAGGGGACAGCCGGGGCGGGAGCTGAGGCGGTGAGGAAGTGTCCCAGACCAGTCTTCTAGATCCCTGAACTGTCTAGTCGAGAGCTTTGCAGAGGCCTCCAAAGACACAAAATGTGCCACAGCTTTTAGCACCCACCACACAGGGGCACCAACATGCCCACAGCGTTAGCCTGAGACACAGCACCCACAGGGTGAGACACCCACAGACAGGGATCTCGGTCTCCTCCCCAGCCCTTCCCCATGGCCCCGCACGGTGGAAAAGCCAGAGCCTGGGAAAGAGGGGAGAGAAGAGAGAGGCTACAAAGCAGGATGAGATTCAACCTGCATGGACCTAGCTTTTAAAAACTGCTGATTTCTACAGTCCACCCTAGGTGCTGTTGAGGAATAGAAAAAGGGGTTAAACACAGCACCATACAAGTACTGACTGAAAAAAAAAAAAAGAATCCATTACATGTTTGTGCCCCAATATGCTGACATCCCCGAATTAACGACTTAATAAAAGATCAGTGATGACAGACGATAGACACAGAGAGATTCACGTACACACACATACACACATACAATAGGTCAAAATTCAAATAGTTTTTGAGTAGGCTAAAAATAGCTATATCTACTGAGAAATTTCTGCTATGCGCTGTATTGAACCCAGTACATTTCCCATTCCTCCATTTCACCCTCACAACAAATATCACATTATCCCCATTTCTCAGATCAGGAAACAGATGCTGAGAGGTTTAAGTAACTACCCTGAGCTCCTGCAGTAAATGAGTGGCTAGCAAGTAGCTGTCTGCCTCTTAACCTCCTCTTACTGCTCGTCCTAAACCCTGAGTCATTAAATCAACCTGGTCCTACCTTCTACCACCTCATTGTATAAATGTTTATTTAAACTTAGTCCCAGAGAAATTAAAGAATTTGTCCAGAGTTGTTATTATTTAGCAGCAGAGAAAAGATTTCTAACATAAGAAGATCTTCTGGTTTTTACTATAGGGCTTATAATAAGGCTTTAAAAATTTACCAATTTTTATATACACTTTTGAACAGAAATTGTCATGGTCTTAAGAGATTATGGTACAGGCAGGTGGCTGGCTCTGGTTGTGCTTTGTTGAGAGCAGGGAATGGAGGGGTCTTGTAAAATTCTAACCTACCTGTGAAGTTCAAAGGCATTTTTATCCTTACAGCTGTTAGCACCACAATACTGGGTACATTCCCAGCACCTAGCACAATGCCTGGCACAGAGTAGGTGCTCAACAAAGGCTTGCTGAATGGACAATCGTATGAACATAACAGTGCACCCTGTTTTTATGTTTATAAATATAAAATATATTTATATTTACATAAAATATATAAAAATATAAAGCAATGTACCCTGGACAAGAGACATAAGTTCCTTCTTCTTTAACATTGTGTAGGTAACACTAATAAACAGATTCACTTGGGGGTTTTCCCCCAGCTCACATCAGTCCAACTTTTATTCGCATCTGTAATACAGACACATGTAAATGGACTCATCTGTCATCCCTTCTGAGTTAACCATTATGACATCATGGCCTGTCACCAAACATCAGGCCAGCTCTTCTGAGTTATTCTTTCTCCATTTGTGTGTTACGTGTTCCTTTATAATATAATTTACCATCCAGGAGTTGACTCCCAACTTTCTGTATCCCCTTGATGGAGCAAGGCACTGCCTGCCTCTTTCTTGCTGATGAACATTGTGGAAAAGCCTGTACAGAAACTTACAATATGAAATGGAACTTTCTTCCTCTCCCTTCTGTTAAATTCTAACTTACCTCCCTTCACCCACACAGCAAATCTAGCTGTCTGCCCCAGGCAGCCTCTGCCAGTCAGGCCGGGCCTGATCTTGTTCTCTGAACGTCTGAAGCAGGAAATACTGCTTTTATTCCAAAGTTATTTTGTCTTCACGGGGGAAGTTTTCTTTCAGAGAAAGGTAAACGCAGCCAATCTGAGAAATCTTAGTTGATTATTTACTATTACTTAACCTTTGAAAGATTCCACTGCAAAACGGAGGGCTGGTACTTACATAGTTCACAGCCCAGGGAACTTTCTTTTCCTCTGCATAACAAGTGAGCTAAGCTAATTGGCTTGTGCTTATATGTAAAGAAGCCAATTCTATGACTCCCTCCATTTCCCAGAATGCCTCACAGTGGACCTGCAGAGCAGTCGATTTGCTAACAAGGCTGATGGAGTTTG
Source organism: Glossophaga mutica (assembly GCA_039655065.1). Lineage (NCBI taxonomy): Eukaryota > Metazoa > Chordata > Mammalia > Chiroptera > Phyllostomidae > Glossophaga > Glossophaga mutica. Next base: position 87,757,612 of record CM077304.1, read on the forward strand.
GTTTTACATCAATCCTGATTACTGATGGAGCTTTGCAAATTAGCTTTACCTGTGCTCATGACTATCCTTAGCTGATCTTTACAGCATGTAAGGGAATCTGATGATATAAGGACTAATAAAGACTTAAACTATATAAAATGAAACTTTCTTAAAGCAGGATGTCAAATCTCAAATGTGATTTTTACTGTTTTGAAATGTGGCCTTGGATTTCTGAAGCATCATTTCATAGGACTTGAGTTTTTATGCCAAATCTTTGTACAGAGATAAGAACTGTTCTGCTTCAGAAATATTATTATTATTACCTGAAGCAATTACTCAAAATACCTAAATGTGATTTGCAAAATAGTTAGGCATAATGCTGTGTAGAAACTCATGCTAAGAGCTGTCATTTTAAAGGGTATACGGAACACCATCCATTCCCTCTTGGGGTCCTTAAAATATATAGTAAGTAAAAAAAAGTGGTTTATGTTATTAAGAGGCAAAGGCAAAGATGGCAGAGTTAACACCAAAAATAACAGAGCATGTTTTTATTATGGCTAAATCAGTTAGGAATAGCAATTGGGTACAAATAACAGGTATTATTCGTGGCTAAAGCAAATCAGTGGATTTTTTTCTCACACATAAAGTCAGAAGGTGTACAGTCATCAGGGACCCAAGTTTTCTGTCCTCCTCTTCTGCCATCTAACCTCAGGATCCAAAATGGTTGCTGAAATCCCAGCTATTCCATCCACATCCCAGGAAGGAAAAGAGAGGGGTTGGGGAGGGCAAAAGGAAAACCCTACCTTGTTTTCAGAAGTTCCACCCATAGGGTTGCCAGATTTGGCAAATAAAAATACTAATATGTTACGTGGGACATGCTTATATTAAAAATTATTTGTTGTTTATCTGAAATCAAAAATCAACTGGGCAGACCATATTTTATCTGGCAACACTGTGCACCCGATAACATCTCCTTAGATTTCATGGAGGCTGGGAAATGTAGTCTTTAGCCAGGCACATTGCCACTTTGGGATCGTTTTACTAATTTAAAAAAATGGAGAGTGACTATTGGGAAAGGAGCAAACAGTCAGGGGAGTGAGGGTGAGTCTGGGGAAAGGACAGTCCCCACCAGGGCCCCACACCCTCTGTGAGGCACCTCTTCACCGTATCAGCCCTTAGTGGTCGCTCCGGCCTCTGAATGCCTGTGGCCCTTTTGGTCTCGGTCCTAGATACAAAGTAAAGATACTGATATTTAATAAACATACAGGAATTGATATATTCAGAGGCTGTTGTCTTTTCCAAAGGGCCCAAACACTAACAACACTGCCACCCTTCCAAATAGTTTTGGAATTTGGATCCTGATGAAACAGAAGTCTTCCTTTACCAGGGATCCAGGAAGCCGCAGTGCATGCTTCCAGGACACCTTGGAAGCTTGCTGTCTCTGAGTGGGAGTGTTCAACAAATTCCATTGTCATCCAGGTTACACTGTGTCTTCCCAGAGCCTCCTTCCACCATCGTGAGAACACAAGATTATCTTGTGGAATGTCAGCAGCTCCAGCCAATGGGGACAGGACTGAGGAAGCAGCTGGTTTAGAAAACTGGCCTGAGAAACCTTGATGGCCTCTTATAACCAGTTATCTGTGGCCCAATCAGCCTCATTAAAGTGTGGTTTCCACTGGTTACATTCTAAATAAAACAGGGAACAATGGGAGAAAATGGGCCTTAATTAAAAGGCCCTCCATGTGGCCCTGGCTGGTGTAGCTCAGTGGATTGAGTGTGGGCCTGTGAACCAAAGGATCGCTGTTCGAGTCCCAGTCAGGGTTGCAGGACAGTTCCCAGTAGGGGGCGCACGAGAAGCAATCATACATTGATGTTTCTCTCCCTCTCTCCTCCCCTTCCCCTCTAAAGGTAAACAAATAAAATCTTTAAAAAAATATTTTTTAGAAAAAGGCCCTCCATGTCTAATTCAGAGGTCCCTTTAGCCTGATAGAGAACGCTTACAGTTCCCCCCACTATAAACCATGCTTTCCCCCTCTTACCTGAATGAACTTAGCCTGTTTTATAAGAATCAGTCTCTACTTCTCTTAAATGACCCTTAAGCACATCTAGGCTATTCACAGGTCCTTCTCTTGGTAACTGTGTGGTCAGCAAGCTTTCAAAGTGGGGATAAAATTAGTTTCTAAGACGCAACCTTAATATCTCCATTTCTGTGCTTTAACACCTTTCCTGGACTGTTGCTGGGTGAAGGTCTCCATGCAGGTGCTGATGACAGTAAACACATCACACGCACTCAGCCCAGGATTTGACCACATTCAGTTCTGGGTTCGTCACATGTTCTCTCGCTATTTATACTGCTTTGGTTGAGCCACTTGATACTTAATAAAATTTGCCTCCAAGCTGTCCTGCAGGGAAAATGACCTATCTGAGGAGGACGCTGTTCCAACTTCATAACCTCTGACGATTGCCTAACAGTCCTCTGAAAAGGTTGTGGGAATGCAGTGTGTGAAAACCCGTGCCACCTCCTGGCACCCTGCTCTTGGGGCCCTTTCCAGCCAGCTTCTCCCACGTGGCAGCAACTGTAGACGGCAAGAACGGTGTAGCAACTTGGCCTCTGCTCAAGGTCAGAACACATGGGCTTCTCAGTGAGTGATGATTTTACCAGTCTTTTGGTTATTTCGGAAAGCAAGAAGAGAACATAATAGAGGCAAGAATGGATCTATGGGATGGAAATAATGAGCCATTTATAACCCAAAATGAGACTGCCAGGAAAAACAAACACCCAAAACAGTACACTTTATCAGAGTCCTGTGCTGCCCAAGGCTAGTGGGGTACAGGGTACTGAGTGTTCAGCTTCCCACGCCAAGAGCTACAGTAAGTCATGCCCCCTGCGCCGCTTCTCTCCTGTCAGCTGGATCAGCAGTCTTAACCATCTGCTGGAGAAGAGTTTTAGTGTTTTCTAAGTGTGTGCTGGGTGGCTATTTCACATTTTGATAAGGATGGGGAATCATGTTGCAACACTTAACAAGTGCTTCTGCGTAAGAGTTGTGTAATTCGGGGCTCTGTGCATCAGTGGTGCTAACATCCAGCTTATGTAATGCTTGAGCAGCCCCTCCAGGCCTCTCCTCACAGCCTTGGGAAGCATTTTCTGGCTCTGAACTTGGCCGTGGTTTCGGCAGTTCTCTTCCCCAAAGGTGCGTGGAATGGCACAGCTGTCAGCACCTGCTGTTGAGGTGGAGAAAACTGCACAGGCTGACCACCAGCACAGAGGGGGCTGACTGGCTCTGGCCTTGGCCTAACCTGAAGCACCCAGGAGGGAGGGAGAATGGGGACTTTTAATCTGAGAAAGTTTCAGCCAGAAGATTGAACAGTGGCTGCTACAAGAGGTGACAAAAATGAAAAGGATTCCCCCAAAACAAGGCATCCTAGTTACATCAGGAGCCCTGTTAAACACTTTGCTCACAGCTCCTTTGTTGATCCTTTGTTGATGGGAAATGTGGTACTGTGCTCCCCGCCCCTCACCTGGAGCACAGTTACAAAGTAGGTCGAGCGTTTGGTGCCCTCTCACCTCCAATCACTGTACTCAGGCTGCCGGCCACTGTTTCCATCCAAGCTTCCATTCACTCAACAAAGCTTTGGAGCACCTGCTGTGCCCTGTGCTGTGCCAAGCCCCGGGCAGGGCTTTCACAACACCTGGAGCCCCCTGCGGTGCACTGGGCCAGTCCTCCAGGGGCCTCCTCTCCCATGTCACTCTCAGCCCCACTATGTCCCCAAATTATCCCTCTCTTCATTCACTTCTCCTGATTCTCTCCCTTTCCTCTCCTCCCTTTCAGGGTGGGACTATTGCTATATAATTCTTTTTTTTTTTTTTAATGTAACACTTTTTATTTTATTTATTTAGTTTTTTATTGTTGTTCAAGTAAAGTTATCTGCATTTCCCTCCACCATTCCCCCGCCACCCCAGCCATCCCCACCTCCCTTCCCTGATTCCACCCCTCCCCCTTGGTTTTGTCTGTGTGTTCTTTGTAGTTGTTCCTGAAAACCCTTCCCCACTTTCTTATTTGTCATAGTAATCTAATGAGTTTTCCATATGGGAGTGTAGCTTTCGGAAATCACTGATTCCTCTCAGGAGCTTCTGCACATGAAAAAGTGATGGTTTAAAGAAACAATGTCTTCTGTGAAATAAACAAGGTACTAATTAGGGAACTTGAAACAGGAGGGCACCGGGCAACAATATGTTGCCTGAGCAGACTGTCTCCAATTTCACCAGAGAGACAGGTTGCCTCTTTCACCTCTTCACTTACTATTGGTGAGCTGTGCGTATAGTGGTCAAGGGAACAAATTCTGAAACTGAACTACCTGGGTTCAGGTCCCAACCCTGCAAGTTAGAGTCTTCAGACAGTTATTTGATCTTTGTTAATTTCCTCATGAATAGAGGAATGCTAGAAATAGCTATATACATCTCACAGAGTGGCGTGGGAATTAACATAAATTAGTGTGTATGAAATTTTCACAATACTGGCATGCATAGTAAGCACTCTATAAATATTAACTTTGACTTTTCATGAGACCCACTTTATCTTTTTACTCTGCTAGTAGATTCTCATGTGAGTCTTTGCAGTCACACAGGGGACTTGTTTCTCAGGGCTGTAGGTTCCTCATCTGCAAAACAGGAAGCAGTGGCTGAGGCTGTGGGGTAGAGGGCCAGTCAGGAGACCAGTTTCTCATCTATGGTCTTTACTGGCTTCTTGAGTGTGGACAACTCATTTGAGCTCTCTGCATCCCAGAAACTGGACTTGATCTGCATTTCCCAAACTCAGATCATTCAAATGACAGAATCGTTACCACATGCCAGAATCACAACTCTGTACCTGGCTACTCACTTGATATTTTTCATTATTTAATCTTTAAAGCAACTCACTTACCTATGTAACTTTGCAGTAAGATGAACTATCCATATACCCAAAGGTTTGATACAGTAGTTATACATTTTTCTAACACATGTTAAAATAAATACCTAATGAAATTTTAAAATATTTGTATAACTCCCAAATATAACCACTTGCATACCACCAATGATGCATACACGCCCTTTTAGGAAACTCTAGATTAAAGGTTCACTGTGGATCCAGCCAGCTCTAAAATCCTCTTGATTACTGTTGTGTAATTTTCATGTGGTTATTTAACTTTGGGTGTTTCTTTATATCATTTGCCTCCTTCAAGGCATAGACTGTGGCTTATACATCTTTGAGCACCTAGCCCCTAGAAGAGTGCTCGGTAAATATTTAATTGTTAATTATAAATACATGCATACATGCACACAAATATATCTGTCACCTATAACCAAGAGGCCAGCAAAAATTTCTTTTTCTTCATGTCAAGGTCACTGTGTTCCTTAAGGGGTTGTCCACTAAATGAAGAGTGTGGGCTCCAGACCGTGAGTGGGTGCTCAGGAAACGATAGCCTCTCTGACCACCTTCCCTCTTCCTTGTTCTTTCTTAGTGTGGTGGTTTGTCCATGTGAGAGGTGAGCCTGATTCCTAAGGAGTTCATAGCGCTGGCTATTGTTAGGCCAGAGTAACTGTTCTCTTCAACATCAGCCCTAAAGGAGTTCATTCCCAGGTCTAGAAACATCTCATATAAGATAGAAATTGCATTTCTAAGTGTTATCATTGAAGAGGTCTCAAGAAATTATCTGGTATTTACTGCAAGTTCATCAGCAAAAATTGAATGCACACCCATGGTTTCATGGGTTTAGAGCGTGAGCAATTTCTCAATCAACCAACATTTATTATGCACCTTCTCGATCCCCTTCTGCATCAATAACCTTAACAGATACAAATCAGACTGTCAGACTGTGACGAGACGGGTGGAATGCGAGTACCTTGAAAGCAAGGAATATGACTTATCATCTTTGTACCCCCCATGGCTCAGCAAAGCATACACGTGTGGCAGTTATGCACTAAATATTTGTTCTGTAAATGAACAAGTGAATGAATGAAGACAGAAGGTTAGCATTTAAAGAGCTTACAGTCTGAGAAGAAAGAAGGCACAGACAAATGAAGCATTAATTAACAATAAAGCTAACATTCCAAGAAATAACACAGGCTATTAGTTAAATGAAGGGTGTCTTATCACATACCCTCTCCCAAAACACCGAATGTTGACTCAGGGGTAGGTCTTACAAAAGGCTGTGTGCTGGCCCCTCTTCTGTACTTATCTTTTTTTCCAACCGAGCACCAGCCAAGTTGTCATGTGACTGACTTCTAAAGGCCACGGAGTTTATCAGCTCCTGAGAATGAATGAACAGGACATTATCTAATGTAATAAGTCACCTGGTGTTTATCCTCCCAAGCATTCTGCAGTCATCCACAGGTGAACAGAGAAGTGGCAATGATGACTCTTTAAGACCTATGAAATTAGAATATATAAGAAGTTGGGAAGCTTTCATTAATGGTTTTGCAGACTGTAAGTCAGGGTGACCCTTCATGAAGGGGCCTTTGCCAAGCATCCTGGGGAGAGGCACTGGCTTTCTATAGAGCTCTCTAGGATTCCAAACTGTCAGCATAAAAATAGCAGTCTGAATCAATGTTCTCTATCATTCATTAGTTACTGAAATACTCTTCCCAAATACACACTTAACTGAAAGATCCCTTTTTCTGTAGGGTTTTCAACCATTTTTAGCGCATGAATCAGACCCTATATTTCAATCTGTTTCATTGGGCACTGATGCCACCACCAGCTAAACCCTAATTAACTGGGAAGAGTGACATTTCCATTAAAATTATTTTTGAAAAATGATTTATGGGCAACAAAAATTTCAAGCAGTGCAAAACAGCACAGAGTGGAAAGTGAGCGCCCACCAGCCTCTGGCACCCAGTCTCCCAGTCCATCCTGTGGGGGCAGCCACCTGTCTACTTCTGAGGTGCCCTTCCAGACATACTGCACATCTCTACAAGCATATATGTATCTGGGTGCCCCTCTTTCCTACATAAAGCCTCTGTTCCTCAGAGAAACTTAACAAAATATCATGGGGTTCACAGTAAATCCACACAGTTAGATTTACCTTTCACTTCAACAGTTGCACTGTTTTGCATTGTATGGATGTCCCAAAATTGACCCATCCCTCTCCTCACAGGCATATAGGTAGTTTCTAGTCTTTGGCTCCCATAAACATATTTTTGCACATACATATGAATAGAACTATAAATCAATATCTTAAAGTAGAATTCAGAGCCAAAGGACAGGTGGATTTTAACTCGACAGACATTGCCAAGTGGTGACATCACATTTGATGAGAACCACCAGAAACAAAAATGAAGACAGTATTTTATTTTAAACTTTAATGCCCCAGAGAAGCAGCACATTTATTTATGAAACTCATTTGCCAACGCCTTTCCCACCTCCACACATGCATGCACACACACACTATTATAAATCCATTGAAAATGTACTGACAACAGCTTACTAAATGAGGAACTTGCCAGAAGTTCCTTACCGCCAAATCGTATGAGTGTCGCAACAGGGTCAGCTCACTGATGCCACATGTCCTCTGCTGTGGCCTTGCTGTGTTTACTACCTTTTGTGGCCCTAGTCATTTAGCAACACTGCCCTATTTTTCTTTTGTAACCAAAGGTCAGTTTACAACCTTGCCCCTCCCTTCCTCCTCGGAAACACAAGCACGTCATTTCTTCTCACCATGGTTTCCTCACAAATGTAGCCAGCCTAAAATGTCAGGTCAGGTGGATTGTGGCTGCATCAGTGAAAAGGACTGTGCATCATGAAACTTACATTTATTTAATTTTCTATTACCATGGGGATGAGTTCATGAATGACAATCTTGTACTCTCTGTTCAGCTGCCACTTTCCACACTGGCTTCTTATATTTAAAAAAAAAAAAAGTGAAGAGACCCAGAACGTTCTCCAGTTTCTCTAGTGTTTACCCAACATACACTCTGCTACAACCCCCAGATGGGGCTCCTTTCCTATTTGCTCTTACAAAGTGAGAAGCCATGTGGTGGTTTTGTGTTTGTTTTGTAACCAACTGTAACCATTGTCTTTTCTCTGCCTCTGACCACAAACATAGAACCGTCCCAGTAACCACTGAAAGTGTTCATCTGACCAGGTTGAAATGGGATGAAGCCATCTTGGTTCTACTGGTGACAACCAATTCAATAAATGTTCTGCTTATATATTTTTAAAATATATTTTATTGATTATGCTATTACAGTTGTCCCATTATACCCCCTTCACTTCCCTCCACCCTGCACACCCTCTCCCACCCACGTTCCCCCACTTTAGGTCATATCCATTTGTCATACTTATAAGTTCTTAAGTTTCTACATTTCCCACACTATTCTTGCCCTCCCCCTGTCTATTTTCTACGCACTGTCTATGCTACTTATTCTCTGTACCTTTTCCCCTCTCTCCTCCTCCCACTCCCCTGTTGCTAACCCTCCATGTGATCTCTATTTTTGTGGTTCTGTTCCTGTTCTAATTGTTTGCTTACTTTGCTTTTGTTTTTGTTTTAAGTATGGTTGTTAATAATTGTGATTTTGCTGTCATTTTACTATACATGTTTTTGATCTTTTTTTTAGACAAGTCACTTTAACATTTCATATAATAAGGGTTTGGTGATGATGAACTCCTTTAACTTGACCTTATCTGAGAAGCACTTTATCTGCCCTTTCATTCTAAATGAAAGCTTTTCTGGATAAAGCAATCTTGGATGTAGGTCCTTGCCTTTCCTGACTTGGAATACTTCCTTCCAGCCCCTTCTTGCCTGGAAGGTCTCTTTTGAGAAATCAGCTGACAGTCTGATGGGAACTCCTTTGAAGGTGACTGTCCCCTTATCTCTTGCTGCTTCTAGAATTCTCTCCTTCATTTTAATCTTGGCTAATGTTTAATATTGGTGTGTTCCTTCTTGGGTCCAACTTCTTTGGGAGTCTCTGAGCTTCCTGGACTTCCTGGAAGTCTATTTCCTTTGCCAGACTGAGGAAGTTCTCCTTTATTATTTGTTCAAATAACTTTTCCACTTATTGCTCTTCCTCTTCCCCTTCTGGTATCTTTATAATTCGGATGTTGGAACGTTTAAACATGTCCTCGAGGTTCCTAAGCCTCTCCTCATTGTTTTTGAGTTCTTGTTTCTTCCTTGTTTTCTGTTTGGTTTTTTGTTTCTTCCTTCCGGTCCACTCCATTGATCTGAGTCCCAACTTTCTTCCCATCACTATTGGTTCCCTGTGCATTTTACTTCATTTCACTTAGTGTGATGTTCATTTTTTCATCTAATTTGTGACCAAATTCAACCAATTCTGTGAGCATCCTGATCACCAGTGTTTTGAACTGTGCATCTGATAGGTTGGCTATCTCTTCATAACTTAGTTTTAGTTGCTCTAGAGCTTTGATCTGTTCTTCCATTTGGGCCTTTTGGGGGGGGGGGGCTCTGATCGTGCCTGTTACATATGAGGGGCAGAGCCTTAGGTGTTCATCAGGGTGGGTCAACCCAGTCGCTGAGTTGTGATGCTCTATGTAGGGGAGGAGTCTGAGAGGGAACAGTGGTGCTTGCTCTGCTCTCTGTGGGATTTCAGTCCCTTCCACTGCTTCCCCCAAGCAAACTGGGCCCTTCTGGTGCTGATTCCCATGTGGGTGGGCTTGTGTACATTCTAGGACCCTGTGGGTCTCTTGAACTCTCCTGTGAGGCTGGGAGTTTCTCCCGGCACCTCAGCCCCCACAGGTGTTTTCAGTCAGTGTTTTGGGTCTTTATTTCCCCATGCTGGAGCCCTGGGTTGCTGGGTTACGCTGTGCAGTCTGTCTCCTCCCCAGTTTCACCTGGTTTATCTACGCACAAATGTAGAACCACCTGGTCAGCCAGCCACCTTGCACACTGTGCCAGGTTTCACAATTGCTGCCCTGTTGGGTCTGCCAGTTTCCACCCCGCTTCCGGGGTCTGCCAACCGCCACCTGCACACACAGGGTCTGCCACTACCGACTTACAAGCCCAGGGTTTGTCAGTTGCTGCCTTGCTTGCCGGTGCTACTGCTTCTGCAACCCCTGTCCACCCAGCTGCGATGCCACCTGACTCCGCCCCTCTTACTGGTCTGGATGAATGTGTCTATTTTAACTCCTTGGTTGTCGGACTTCCATACAGTTCAATTTTCTCTCAGTACTGACTGGTTGTTCTTGTTTTTAAAGATTTTTATTTATTTATCTTTAGAGGGGAAGGGTAGGAGAGAGGGAGAGGGAGAGAAATATCAATGTACGGTTGCCTCTCGTGTGTCCCCTGCTGGGAACTGGCCTGCAACCCAGGCATGTGCCCTGACTGGGAATCGAACCGAGATCCTTTGGTTCGCAGGCCCGCGCTCAATCCACTGAGCTACACCAGCCAGGGCTTGTTCTTGTTTTTAAATTGTTGTTGTCCTTCTTTTGGTTGTGCAAGGAGGTACAGTGTGTCTACATATGCCTCCATCTTGGCCAGAAGTCCCCCTGTTCTGCTTATATTTGGAATGAATTGTAAATTGAAGAAAATTGCTTAGGCCCTTCTTCAAATACTTTTGGACTCCATGGATCTGTGAAATGCCATCTGCAATATGAGAAGCTTCATTTTTATATTTACCCCAGAATCACTCTCAAAAAGCCAGAGATTGTGGATAAAAGAGGGGAAAAAAGGTTTAGACACTGCAAGGAAGCAATTTCAATATCATCATGTGGTGAACTGTTTAAGTTTCTTAGTATAGATAGCCCTGCTCTGTCAGAAAGCAACGGAAAAAATAAGACCTTCTACATACAAGTAAAAATAAAAAACTCACTGAATTATGTTGACACTTTGTTGGTAAAATTCTACATGAATTGGTCACCTGCCTGTGTAAGAGTGTGCGAGTCAGTACTGCTACTCTTGGTCCTGCCATATGAAGTCACCAGAAAGCAGGACCCAGGAGACTTAGAAAAGGGAGTGAGAAGGAACAGCAGTGGGAGCCACCACGTTTCTGCAGGCCAGACTACAAACCTTGAAAGGAAAGCTCCAAATGGAATCAATTGACCTAATCCTTCCTCATGATGGAGAGGTTCCGAAATTAGTGAGGACAATTCCTACTTCTGGCACTTACACCAAAGATATGAATGTAACTTTAACCATGAACTTCTTCATTGAGTTGTATTTCCTTTTACTGAACAAGCATATTTATGTGTCAGGTGCTATACAAAGACTTAAAAAGTCATCAGTTCTGCTCCACACTATGCCCTCATTAAATATTGTTGATTGAATCAATCAGTGAATGCATGGATGAAGGACTAAAACTTATAATCAAATTAAGGGAGAAAATGTAGGTAAGTAGGTAGAAGGTACAGAATGCAGTGGTGTGAGTCACCAGTCTACTCAGGGTAGTCAGGAAAGGCCTTAGACTTGACATAACAATTGAATGGTTAATGGTCAGATAAACGAGGGAGGAGCAAAGAGGTCCTTGATATAGGCAAGTGAAGGAGCCTAGCGTGAGCAAAGGCCTAGAGCAAAGATTAGCAGACTATAGCCCATGGACCAAATTGAGCCTACTACCTGTTTCTGTAAATAGTTCTATTTGAGCACAGCCATGCCCCTTCATTTACATTTTGCCTGTTTGTTTTCATGCTGCAACTGCATCACCGACTAGTTGTAACAGAGACAGTAAGATCCCCCAAATCTAAAATATTTGCTATATATTTAGGGAACTACAGAAATGTCCCAATTGCTGGAACTTGGTTCTAAAAGGGAATCAGTGAGAGATAAGACAGAAAGGTGAGTAGGGACCAAATCTTAAAGGTTCTTCTATACCATATTAAGAAATTTGGTGTTGATCCTTTAGGAAATAGGTAACAAGTGCAGTCTTGCATTTAGAAATCTCTCTCAGGTATCAGGTTAGACAGGAGAGATGCAAGATTGCAACAGGAGGCCAGTGCACTCCAATCCTCACATCTCGGAGAAAACCCTTGATTCAGATAGTTTAATGTTGGTCATTGTGCATCCAGCTACATGCTTGGGAAACAGAACCTGGTACACAGAGACAATCAATGTTTACTGAATAAAGAAATAAAGGAAGGAATAAAGACAATATTTTAATAGCATCATTATTAAAAGGTTTCCTGAACAGGCTACCTTGGTCATGAAACAATGAGACCAGCTTGCCACTGGCCTCCAGTTTCCCACTAATGCGCATTGAGAGCCAGGTGTGGGGAGGTTAATGGTGAAACACAAGCCAGAGGGAGATTCCTTCCCTTCGTGTCAGTGCCATCGTCATCATCAAATACCAGCTGCTGGCCAGACTTGTGTTTATTCCATGCCCTGTGGCCTAATGGGAGGGACGGGACAAGAGGAGGCCCTGCAATAACTGTCATAAAAATAAGAATATCACTTGGCTCCACCTGGCATCTTTCATTGGAAGATCTTGAATCATTTTTTTCTTTTGTGTAGCCATTATTTCCATTTCATTTCCACTAAAGGGAAAGCCAAACAGAGAGAGATTGTGATTCGCCCGAGGTCACTGAGAAGAGCAGTTTTTTAAAGATGAGAAAGATTTCAAGACATGTAAGCTCCTGTTTCCTTCCCAGCCTAAAATGGACCAGGTTTGTGACTCACTAAGGAACACAGCATTATCTGAGCTCGGTGTCTCTCAAGAATGAGTTGTGCTGGAGGGAACTAGGTCTCGGAGACCTGTGTCACAAGCATGTTTTTAGTAGCCACACACGGTCCCTGCCTGTCAAAGGTCGACACCTACCACCAAACTCCAGCATGGGCGAAGAAGGGCCCCCTGGAAGGTCCAGCTTATGGAAGTGGATGGATCTGGCATGGGGGTGTCTGTCCTTTCAGCCACTACCTATGAAGTCCAGGCCTCCACATTCCTTTATTCATCAGAAGCCTATTCCTGGGGCGGCCACAGGTCCCAGTTGGTCTATAAGGATACTGGTATTCACCCAGTGTAATTACTAATAAATCCCCCTTTTACTCCAAAAATGCCCCAGTGTGGATTATAAATTAATTGTGCGGTAACTCTAGCTCTGACAAGTCAAGAGGCTTCTACACCCAAACGAAGGCCTTTCTCTAACCCTGATTGTTCTATCAGCCACTTCCATTTCCTAGATCCAGAATCTTGAACTCACAATAGACCAAAATGTTCAATCAGTTCAGAGATCTTCTCTGATTGGCCATCTAATTTCTGCACATGTTTCTGGGACCAGAGTCTACGATACAGCCCATATAACAGTTAATTACTCTCTGTTGGAAAATCACTTTCATACTGTATGCCACAATCTGCCTTACTGTATCTTATATGTCGATCTTCACTCTATTCTCAAGAAGGTGACAAAGTAATCATTCTTTCTTTTCCATAGGAGAGCCCCCAAAAGACCTCTTTCTCCATCCCAACCATCCCCAAGTATCAGGTACAAGTTCTGGCAGAGCTTTTAGGAATGTGACTTCAGAGTCAGACATACCTAGATTCAAGTCTGACCTGTCTCACTAACTAGCGAGGTGACCATTGACAAACACTTAAAACCTCTAATTGTACTTTCCTTGTCTATAAATTTTGAACAAACTTTAGTTATATGAGCTAAGAACTGCTGCTTACCTAGCCAATATTCATCCCTCCTTTCTTTCTTCCTGCTTAAACACTCTTGGATTACCAAACTCCCTTGCAGCTAGATGTCAGCATGCAACACGGTTCTGGACAATGAGCTGCAATGGGCGTGTCAGCTGGAGTTTCTGAGAAAGTTTGTTAGAGGGAGCACGTTCACTTGCATTCACCTGTTTCATTTTGCAACTTAGACTTTGCTCTTCTGCCTTTTGGAGAAAGTAGATGTGGTACATGAAGTAGAACAGCCATGTTGCAAACATGGAGGAAGAAAGCCCCAGAGAAGGAACCTGGGTTCTTGATAGCATCACGGGACCCCTTGATCCCCTAAAGTACTTGCTACTGGACTTTTTATCTTGTGAGAAAAATAAATCCCTCATTTGATTAAGCCATTGAAGTAGGATTTCTACTTTTTTGCAGTCATACAAATATAAAATAACACATACTTCAGTGAGTTTTTGTACATATACAATGAACTTACTACATTGCCCAGCACGTGGCAAATACACAAGGAATGGTTTGAGAGTCTCATCATCATGATTATTACTATTAGTCATTGCCTTGGTCCTTAGAGACAGGGGTAAGAATGTGTGGCTCTGGCAACCCTGCTGACTTCCAAATAGCACTAGTACAAAAACGTTGTCATCTCTCAAGCACAAAGAAAAGTTAGTTGCAAATGTCCAGACTAGAGATGTCCTTGTTAACAGCTAAAGAAGCCAATTCTTCAAAGTACCTTTCAGATCCCAGAAGCTCAGAGAAATGAAATCCCACCTGGGGTCAAGCCCTTTCTGTCTTGCAGTCCCTGCCTGGCTTCTTCCTGGGCAGGGAATCCAGCCATGGTATATAGTGTGTCTCCTGGAAGTTTTGGCTTCTCTGAATGACAAGGAAAATGCAACACTAAAAATGTCATTATTTCACAGAAACACAGTTTCTGCTAAGAAATTGAAACCATACTAAAACCAGCTGAGCGCAGGGACATGTGCCCAGATGCAGCACCGGGAAGTGTAATTAGCTTTCTACAACCTAAGTAACCTCCTGCCAAGATCAGACACAGATGGGACTAGCCAGACATTCTTACATGGAGTCCACCAAGTCATAGATTCATCCAGCCCCACCCACCCTTAGTCCAAGCCTTCAGATACAGAGAATGGAGCAGGGCAAAAAAAAGAAAAACCCGAAACCACCTGTGGGTCCTGGATTCAAACAGCCCCAGGGTTCAAATACCAGCCAATCACTTACAAGCCAGGTAACTCTGGGCCATGTTCCCTCTCTGAGCTGCAGTAGTCACATCTGTAAAGTGGGGATAAGAATGTTCATTTCATAGGGTACAGGGAATCGAAGGAGATAGTGTGTCACAGCTGGGCACAGAGTTGTCACTCCTTTCCTTTCCCTTCCTGTCTGCAGGATAGCCCGGGCTGCCTTCCTTTACCCTCCCCAAGCCCAAGGACGGGACCCAGTTCAGATCACTGCCACTGAGGGCAGCTCACTGCCTTCTGCCCTGTGTGTCATCATCTAAATTTTCAGGCTGCAATGGGAGAGCCAAATTCTTCCCCAAAGCTGAAGTCATAAAGCACAAAAAGACAAAGCTCTGCTTTCAGAGAGCAGGGTTGGTTGGCCGTGAGCAAAGCCACCTCTCTGTGGCCAACCCATCCCAGGTGTGGGGTCCCCAGGAAACCCAGCAGGCCCTGCCACCCAACACCGCCACATGTCAGACTTGGACAAGCAGCTAAGGAGTCAGGAGGTGGTTCATCTATTCCCTCTGTCCTCTGGACACAGCACTCTCAGGCCCCACAGCCTCGAGTAGGATGGAATATGACAGTCACAAGACCCACACCTCAAGCCATAAAGCATTCTTTTCTTACTACATCACCTGGCAGGTGTCCTTGGCAGCTGGTTCCACAGCTACGGTGGTGCACACAGCATTTTGTTCACCTCCACTTCGTGGGAGCTGCCACTAATCCTCTCCCCGATTTTCTTTTAACCATTATCGGGGACATTCTCAAATAGGGCTGTGTATACTGAGACTGGCAAGATGTTTGCATGTGCATTTCTCTGCAAATCCGTAAGCTAGCAACATAAAACCATGCACAAACCAGAAATTCAGGGACCACATATAATGCTCAACACAGAAGTACTTTCTTGCAGGGAATAAGAACAGATGAACTAGCAACAGCAAACAGAAAGCATTAACTGTACGCCAGGCTCTGTGCTGAGCACTTCACTTTCCACTATCATTATCTGTCTTCATTTTAAAAATGGAAAAACTTAGACTTCTCAGTGTAATCTAGATATTAATCTCTTGTAAATTTTAGATGTTATGAAAATCTATTCTCATTCTGTCATTTTTTGTTAGCTTTGCTAATTTTGTCTGTCCTTTAAAAGAAATTTTTAACTTTTTAAATGTAGTCACCTGTTACATTTCGACTTCTAGTTTGCATTTTGATGGTCTTCAACACTTCCAGTATCTGCTATTAGCTTTATCATTTTACTTTCGCATTGGAGTTCGCCTTTGTATATGCTTGAGATGACCATTCAGTGAGCGGGTTTTAGGCCGCCTACCCTTTCTCCACTGATTTATGATGCCACGTTTATCCCAGAGCAGGTTCCAATGTAGACGGGTCTGTCTCTGACTCTGCTTTCCCGTGGGCTTACGTGACAGCTCCTGCGCCAGTTCCACACTGGATCTTTCGAGGACAATGAGTCCCTCCTCTTTGCTCTTCCTTTTCAAAACTGACCTAAGCATCATGAATATGTATTCCTCTGTGTTCATATGGAACAAGTACGTTGACATCCTCAAAAATACCTTGCCATAATTTGACTTCAAATTTACAGGTTCATTTTAGGAGAAACTAACATGTCAAAATGAGCTATATCTTTCCATTTTTTCAGCTTTTGTTTTAAAATTTTCTCAGAAAAGGCTTTGTTCAGTTATTTTCCTAGCTACTTTGTAGTTTGAGAATGCTATCTTATTTTCTATGGTGTTCCCTAAATGGTTTTGCGAAAGTCAATGAAGACTAATAATTTTTTGAAGCTGATCAGGTGTTCATCATCCTTGCTAAAGTCTCTTATTTCAGTTTGTTGATTAAATCTGCTCATCCAACCTTTGCATCTTTTTTTCTTTTTTCTTCTCTTCCTGTATTGGCCAGAAACTCCAATAGGTAAAACCATGAACAGGTCACTATTATTAAACAGGAACAGTGAAAACAAAATACATCTAAATTTTCTTCTAAAATCACATTGTATGGTTCTGCACAATTTTCAAACAATCACACCATGTGAATTTGACAAGCACCCCAAGGAAGTAGGAAGAACAAGCATGGGCCCACCTTACTGCTGAGACTCAGTGCCCCAGGGTTTTGGGATCACATAACCAGGAAGGAACAAGTCACATTCAGGTCTTTTAAGCTTTGAGTTCTCTCACTGCAGCAGGCTAACTTGATATCTAGTCAAAATATGTAAAACTGTATGGTTTAATCCAGTAATACATAAAGTGGCCTTTTACTTAAATTTCACACCATCCTCAAAAGGTGGCCTGATATAATTCCATTATTTTCAAAGAAAGCTATGCTCACTGATATTAAAGGTTCCAAACTTTTTAAAGGTTTTAAGAGCCATTTGTCTGGAGCAATTGGGGCTGTAATTCTATTAAGAATTTGGGTCTTTACAGTGGGAAAAGAGTGAGTCAATTGGTTAGTTGAGGTAAACAAGTCAGTCTGTGGGGCAGAGCAGAATCCGGCAAAAATATTAATCATGTACTATGTAAAAAAATATATATATTAATCAGACTGATTTCACTAATATTGCAATGCAGCTACAGCTTTCATTTGGTTGTGCTCATTTAAACATTTAAAACTGCAGTAAAAATAATATTGCCATTTTCATTGTTCAGAAGGAAAAACTAAGTAAGTCAATTTCTCTGTGCAAAAATAGCTCACTGGGTAGTGACAGGCCAGTGAACAGAACTCACGAATCAAGCTCGAGATCAGTCTGCCAGCCCTCTGCAATGCAGCCTCAGGACTCACCCGTGGAAGTCAGTGCCTCTTTGATGCTGGAATGGAGCCTCCACAGACACACAAGCCAGTAATTTCCTCTAAAGACTAACCATCAGGAGTCAGGAAGTGCATTTGTTTCTGACAATGAAGGTATTTTTCTTCTCCTTCCTCAGATTCCCACTTACGGAATGTATGAGAGAATGCATCTCTCCCAAGACTGATGTTACTAGAAATGTATACAGTGTGCTGACTTTTGAAGGGGTGCCCAGTGAAAAAGAGCAAGAAAACACACATAAATATAAAAAGGTCCTCAAAGAAGAAGAATCAAAGTTTATCAGAAGAGGTAACCAGAAAACTGGAGTTTTTCTTAAATGTAGCATTGCAAACGGGGTAATGAAATACAATAATGCAACCAAGCAGAAGGCTTACATAACTGCGAACAAAATGAGGGGAAGGAATGCCTCCAATCCAGCGTATTTGTTAAAACCACTGATATCCACTGAGATGGCACACGCTTCATAAGGAAATTAACTGTGAGCTAGCTAGCAAAAATCTTGTTTTCAAGGGAAATAAGTATTGTCAGAAAGAATAATGGATTCTATTTTAAATCCTCAAGATTATAAAATTGAGCTCATAGCAAAGGAAGGGGAAAATCTGGCTCCAAAATGAGATAATCATAGAGGTAGTGATTTTTATTTAATCTCTTCTTATCAGCAAAATGGGGAGAAAATCATCTTAACCGAAACCAATAGTTTTCTATGGCAGAATCTACCATGATAGCTAAGAATGCCATGGCTGTCTACATGGAATAAATTTCCTTTTAAAAAGATGCTCATGCTTGTAAACACATGAACTGTATGAACTGTACTAGTTTATATTTGGCCAGCAAATGTCCCTACACCTGTTCATTCAAGCATTAGATCTAAGCACTTGTAAAGCAAATGAATGTATCTGTACAGAGATGGGTAAAAATAAACTGAACTATTCTTATAACATTATCAAAGCGATCTGACTTAATAGAAGATCGAGTTTCATGGCATAAAGTAGTCAAATTAGATGTTTCCTCACGTTTTATGACTGGCTTGTCTTATTCACCATGAATAAAATAGCTGACCTCCATTCCCAGCAAATGAGTAGCAACTAAATTTAATGCTGTTTGTTCAGGGACTCAAACTCTGGTTTCACTGCCTCTGAGGCACTGCTTCTGAATGTGCCCTGTCACTCAGCGGTGATACAGTGCTTGCCACATAGCAGGGGAGGGATATCTAATCCAGTTGGCACTGTATTAGCCCTGTGGGATAACCAGGGTATGTCAGTGTCGGTCAGTTCTTTGGAAATAAAGTTCAGGTAGAAGATGGATAAGCCATTATCTTTTGGAGTGAGCTCAAAATGTATGAAATCTCCATAATAAGAATTTCCCAAGAACAACTAATTACCAGAGCAGACAGTAGTACCATTCCCCAGCTCACACATTACACTTTAGCCACACTAGCAAAGGCTTCCTTGAAAAATCCAGGTGTGGCTGACTAAGTCATTTTTTACAAGTTTGCACAGTTTTCAATATTAAATTATTCATTCACATCCTGTGTTATGTGTGACCCTGAAGTACTATTCACTGCGGGTAAAATATTTTCCCACCCCACATATTTCGGGTTTGACCGTACAGCTTGCTTTAGCCAATGAAATATTCCTCAATGTGCTGTGAGGCCTTAAATGCACTTGTGTGGTTTAAATTGGTCTTCTGTGCTCCCTGCCGTGTGCTGTGAAAGGAGCATGTTCTAGGAAGTCACCCGTCAAAAGGGGATGAGTAACATGTGAGGGAGACCCGAACCCTGGAGTCCAGCCAAGTTGCAGCTGACCTACAGGCCCGTGCAGGAGAAATATTGTTTCGAGCCAGAACTGTGGACAGTTGGTTATGCCAGATCATTGTAGCGAAATGTCATCTCAGTGCCTTAGCACATACTGTTCCCTCTACCAAGAATATTGTTCCATGCCTACTCTTCACCCAGTTAACTCCTACTTTCGCTTCATATTGTAATTTAAATGTCTTGCACGTAGACAGATGTTGAAGACCAGATTAAATCCCCTTTCACAACCTATTTCCCCTTTCATGAGATTTAGCACATTAATAGTTACTTGTTCCATGTCATCTGACTAGAATGTAAGCTTCTTTGAGGGATGGGATCACTGTGTCTTGTTCATTGGTATATTCCCAGCGCAAAGCACATGGTAGCTAGCACTGAGTGAATTTAATACAACTTAAGTAATAATTTTTTAAAAGATGTGTGGATCTGCTACTTATGGTTGAGTAAGAAACTTAACTTTTGGGGGTCAGTTTTCAGCAACTATAAAATGGACACAGTAATACCTATCTCTTAAGATAGTAATGATTAAATAAATTAACCTAAAATTTTAACATTTCATGTAGCTGACACATAGGCATTTAGTAACCTATAGTTTTGATTATAAGAAATAAATACACCTCCCCTTTGTCTTAAAGGTGATTTGTTATAAAGTAATGTTTTGGCAAAAAAGAAAACATTACTCTGTGTCACTATTAATGACTGATTGTTTAATTTAGATATTGCAAAACATCAAGAATATTTACCATGATGTGAGTACATTTTAGAAGCAATTTAAGGTAGATTCAGCTAAGAAGAAATAGGTTTGAAATTGATATTTGGTTATTTGAAACATTTTGTCATTGACTCCATCCTTTTAAAAATGAAAGAAATTTATCCTTCCTATTTAAAAATTTCCATACTTAATTCATTTTTTAGAGTTGGCATTTTTTTTTCAAAATGATATTCTTCATTCCCACATTAGCTTTGTAACAATAAGGTTTTATTTCATTTAAATCAGTATTTTTCCAAAAGCAACTGTGGGAAATCCATTCATCATAGAAAGTCAGAAAACACTTAGAAATACAAAGAATAAAAAATTATTTATGTAATCCCGCACCACCCAAAGATAGCCACTGTATATCCTTGAAATATTTTTTATTCAAACGCACATTTTCTTTAAAAATGATAAAATTATGTTGTTCATCACCCTTTTGGGGGTTGCTTTTTCACTGTATTATCATGACCATCATTCTATGACAATAAATATGTAACTACATCTTTTTACTAATGGCCTTCCTTTGTGTAGACATAGCATTATTTACTGGAGCAATCTCCGTTGTGGGAAATTTAGTACACTTCATGTTTGCTTTTTCCTTTGGAGCCCTTATCAGCAATGTTTTCCATGAATGAGTGAAGAGATACAATGAGTCACTCAACACATTTAGAAAATGGTTGCCACTTACTGGTGCCTTATAGTTCAGAGTTCAATACATTGTCACCCTGATCACTGCCTGTCTCTTTCCTAACATTTTTTACTGACTCTGGGACCATGGTTGGAAGCTGGCCATGGTGAAGAGAGGGGACTTCCACTTCTGGTTTCAAGAATGAATGAAAAGCAGGACCAATAAATTAACACATGATCAAAAATACCGTAACAAAAAGTGGGCCCACACTTTGAGAAAAAAGAACTGCTTGTCAAATCAAATATGGATACTGCAGCTGCAAATAGTGAGAGCAAAAGTGGCTACGTGTTTCGTTTCCTTTCGTGTTGGCTGCTACAACAGGTGCTGCCATCTTCATCTTACAGATAAAGGGGCCAAGGCACAGAAAGGCTGCCTAGAGTGGCCAAGTCCCACGAGAACGTGGCACAGCCGGCCTCTGAGGCCACGTGTGCTGGCCCTCAGAGAAGTGCTCTTTCCATGCTTTTAGAGTTCTCTGTAACACTCAGAATGATGCAGAATAGGGAGCAGAACACAGTGTGGCAGGGAGATTAGAGGAAACATAATTCTCCTGAGAGACAGCACGGAGACATCTGTTAGCTTCTTAGCATGGGTCTAACATCCTCAGTGAAAGGATAATAAATATGCTTCTCCATCTCTCTAGGGCAGCATGAACATTATTGCTTAATTAGAAATTTGTCTCTTAAAGAGCTTTGATATTCTCAAAGGAAAGTTGCTACTGAAAAGTGAAAATATTTTCTTTGCTTCTACTGTGTGATGGGAGAAAAGAGACTTGGCTCAGGTAAAGGAATTAGTGGGAAGTGCACACACTGTTTGCCTAATATAATGTTAGGATGGAGAAATTGTGAGTCTTTTGCACTTAATGTACACCGTACAATACAGTGAAAATCTTCTTAGTCAACACAGTAAGTGTTGCTAATTAACAGGATCATCAGAAACGTCAGGGGGAAAAATACACTCATGTTGTAAACATAGTATCTTCATTCAAGTGTAGAGTATTTGCCATCTGGTGGAAGGTCAGGGCCTTTTCCCTCACTGTGAGTTCACTGTGAAGGATCCAAAGCTACAGCTTTTTGTTTTTGGTTTTTACCTAAACCACACCCATAAGTTCCTATTTTTCATTTCGACTTTTTCTTTCTTTGTAGTGGATGAGAATTTAAAAACATTCAAGCAAAATACTGTAAATTGTATTATCTTTTCAGTCTTTTCTCATCATCTAATTTGACATTATAGAATCTTTGCAAAGCATTCTATTTTAATTTCATTGTAATAATTCTGTGTCTCTCTTCAGACTCATATTTCATTAGTTAATGTAATATAAAGTAAATTGCGTAATTTTAATAACAAGTGAGGCTGGCACAAGTGTGTCAGGGAACAAACAGCCTGACTCTCAGGGAGCGGGAAACTCAGCCCCGTGGGACAGGACGGGACGCGGCGGTGCGGCGGTGCGTCCTCGCGGCCCACGTGCTCCGCGTGCGCTCTGAGCAGTGCCCTGTGCTCCCGGAGAACAGAGAGCACTGGTTCCTCCTGCAAGTCACCGAAGTGGAAGTTGGTTGAAAGAGTTCCCATCATAGTTTTTGTTTGTTAATTGTTAATATTAAATAGTGTCTTCATGGATCATGCTTGATATCAGTCCCAGGTAGGGGTTTAAGTTATATCTACAATATCATATTTATACTTAAAGTTTTAACACCTCACCCCCAACCCCAGTAAACCCTCAGAATTGGTAAATTTGCTGATTCAGGCAATACGTTTGGTATTTGGCATCCTGCTCAAAGGACCCTAGGAGACCCAGTTTCTCACCAGGGCAGCCTCTTGAAATGGGTGGGAAGGGCTGGATAAACAAATTGAATTACAACTTTTCTTTTCTTCTGAGCACTTGCAAACATTGGAAGCTTTCTTATGAATTATTTCTTTCTTTTTTTAAATTTTATTTTAATTGTTGTTCTTGTACAGTTTTCTGTCTTTTACTACCAACCAGCCCACCACCCCAGCCCTCCCCACCTCCCTCCCATTTCCACCCCCCTAGTTTTTGTCCACATGTCCTTTAAACTCCTTCCTGTAAACCCTCCCCCTTTCCCCTGAATTCTTTGTTATTTTCTGTTTTCAATGACTAGAAGGTACATCCTGTGAGAGGTAAGACCCCAGCTGTCTCCCCCATGGTGTACTCTTGACACCACCAGGCTAGCACCAGCACAGAGAAGCTTTGCTGTCAGTGCTGGTGAGTGAATGACCGATTTGACCTGGCTTCCCTGTGCGTGCACGACATGACGTCTCCTACATGAACTTAATTTCACTTAAGAACTAGCTTTTTTTCTTCCTTTCTAAAATAAAATTTTACACTGTTAGGAGTTTTTCAATAACTTGGCAAAAATACAGCCTGCAGAAAGCTAGATTCTAATCTTGGGTAAATCAGATCAGAAAATTACTTATGCTCCAGAAAGTGAAAAGGGCATAGTACCGTGACCCAAACTACACAGCAGCTACACAAATTGTGTATGCCCAGGGCCCTGACTCAGTCGTCCAGACTCGGCCTTAACAAACAATCTTGTAGAGCCAGCTTCCTAACTGAAGGCAAAAACATGCTCACACGTTCACGTAAGCCCCAAGCCCAGACCCTTCGTGTCAGCTCTCACAGCACCTGAGTCTGAGGACATTGTCAGAGCATCTAACACGGGCCATGACAGAACTGCTGAAAAATGAAGACAATTTTGTAAAATGGATTTTCTGTCTGCTCTTTAAGACTTTATCTTGCTTTATTTAAGTTTATGTTTTGTTCAGTACACTTAGATTTGTTACTGGGGAGAGGGGAAGAAATGATGAAAGAAAACTTTTGTTAAAATAGCTTAGTGAGCCACCCACAGACAATTGGATAAGGAAGACGTGGTACAAATATACGATGGAATACTTACTCAGCCATCAAAAGGGTAAAATTTTGTCATTTGTGACAACATGGATGGATCTTGAGGGTGTCATACTAAGTGAAATAAGTCAGAAGGAAAAGGACAAAAAGGGTATGATTTCACTCAGGTGGGATGTAAAATAAAGAAAGTAACAAAGGAACTAACAAAATAAACAAAAACAAACTCAGACACAAACAACAGAATGGTGTTTACCGGAGGGGACTCGGGGAGGAGGGCAAGTCAGGTAAAGCAGATCGAATACTTTAAAAAATAGATTAATGAAGAAACCAATTATAAGTGGAAAGAACAACTCAGTATTAAGGGGTAGTATTAAGGAGGAAGCAATAGAAGTTTCTTCAAGTGAAAGAAAACTTAAAGAAACATCTAGTTGGAGAATTATTTTTGTTTGGCCAAGTAAAGAGGTAGCCAAGAAGTCACGCTGGCCCCCACAGACTGAGCATTGCCACGACCTGCCTTCGAGCGTCACCTTTCACACACTATCCCAAGCCGCAACCACAGGTTTTACCTCAAATCTCTGTACCTCCACACTCAGTCATTAAAACCACTAAAAATTGCCTTTAAAATATCTTACAAGTTCAGCCCTTCTTCTCCATCCTATTGATACTGGTTCGGGCTCCAGTCCTCACAGCAATGGGCTGGACACCAGCTCCGAATGGTGCGCTTGCCAGTGGTCTGTCCCTGTGCCAACAGCCCCAGGGCTGCCCCCAGTCCCTCCCATAGAACTGCTTCGACATGCACACAGCTCAGCATACCTCTGAAGTATCTTTGTCAGTCCCCTCACAACACACACCCTCATGATTCAGGCACAATTAGAAAATTATGGGCTAGAGAGTCTGAGGCTCAGTGGAACAATCTAAAACAACTAAAAATTTGTAAGTACAGTACTTATTTACTATTAATTGCTTCTGTATGAATAAATATTGTGGTACGCTGCCAAATTCTCCCCGCTGCCCTCCCTGTCCCTTCAGGATCTCGATGTTCATTCCTGCAGGTGCAGGCAGCACCGATTCACAGCTGACTCCCTGTCTCCAAAGGAGCTACCTCACCTGCCTCACATTGCCTCTCAGCCAGCAGCTCATATGCAATGACTAACTGAAACAGGACACAAAGCCCAGACTCTCTTTCTCGATGGTGGATAACACTGAAGGATGGTCCCAGTCACTGAGCTTCCAGTGGATTAGGCTACATCCTCTATTGCTGCTATATAATAGCTTAACCTCTCCCTCTGCCCAAATCTGTTCCCCTTACTTCCAGGGAACACTTCCCAATAAAACTCCAGCATGCAAATCTCAGCCTCAAGTCTCTCTAGGAAGCCTCACCGAAAGCAGTTTATCTCTTTAAACTGTATTTGAAATGTTACTATTTTATATATTGACTTGACTTTTAATTCATGTTCATGCTTGACCATTTAAACTTTTAAAAATACTGTTTCATCGGAAGGTTAATTGAATGGGAAAAACATCTTTATATATTTTTTAAATCTCTTCCTTCTTATCCATCTCCATTACCAGGTATGGCTTAAAACACTGGAGCCAAAGCTCTGTTTGAAACCTGATTCTGTCATTTACCAGCTGTGTAACTTTGGTGGGTTGCAGAACCCCACTTTATCACAGATTTCTCCACTGTAAGGTGGGGATAATGATAATAATAATGTTACTCAATGGTTTGTTGCAAACACTAAATGAGTTATCATACATAAAGCATTAAAAATTGTGCCTTGCCAAAAATGAGTGCTTAATTTTATTATGGTAACACTAGCTTCTATAATAAATAGCTCTAAAATTGTCCAATGGCTCAGACACTGCAGATATTTCTTCCAAGGTGTTCCTAGTCAAGTGGAGCAACTTTTCTCTATGTGGCTTCATAAGGATCCAGGTTAATGAGTTCCCAGTTATCTGTAGTACACAGCTTCTCTATTCCAATCAGCCAGAAGAAGGAAAGAATAGAGAGGAGTGTGGGGGGGAGATTTCCATGGGTCAGGCCCAGAATTGGAGCTCATTATATCTGCTCACATTCCATTGACTAGAACATAATCATATGGCACACCTAAACTGCAAAGGACCCTGGGAAATGTAGTCTGGGAATCAGATTCTAATAACTAGATCACTGCAAAGCAAGTTTTGCTGATTAATAATTATTATTATCATTCTTGTTATTAGCAATGTTGTAGCCTGGGTTTTCATCTCTACTCACCTGGAGTGTCACAATCACTACCTCACAAGTCTTCTTGCCTCCCGACTGTTCCATCCATACAAACTTTTTCTCCACACCAAATCCAGAGTTAGTCTCTGAAATCCAAGTCTGCTCATGTCATTCCCTATCTCCCAACTACGAAAATAATACCCTTCTGTGACTCCCCACTGCCTCAGGATCCAGTCAAAAGCCCTGCAGTTCCCCCATGACTCAGTCACCCCACATCTCTTTGGTCTCACCTCCCTCTGGTCGCTCCCCACCTTGTAGCTGGCAGTTGTGATTGGACACTGTTGATAACACCAGTGAATGAGGCAGACATGACACTAACCTACAGAGTTTATATTTCAGTGAGGTAGCCAAGAAACAAGTAAACAAATAAATATGCAATATTAAAGAGTATGGTGAAGGAAAGTAAAGGGTAAGGAAATTGAGAATGGTAAAGGAAATAAATGAAAAATAATATCTTAAATTTTACCGGGAAGTGACAGTCACTTCACAAAGACACTCAGTGGGCTTGATCTTCGCTATGACTACACACACTCTCATGACTGTATATTATAAAAGAATTCTTATCATTGACCTATATTTGTGTTCCTTTGAACTTCATTGATGACTGCTATTCAGGGAAGTAATAAAGAGCACTAAGAATTGCCTAATGAGCTTTTTGTGTGAGATATTAAAAGGATAATATAATTGATTATTGTCCCAGTGGGAAGCAAGAGTACAAAGGGCTCAATTTTCTTTCCACAACTTTCTTTGCAGGAAAATTCAACATAAAAATATTTAATAAAATTAGGTTTTATTCAAGTATAGAAAACTACAAAACTGTTATTTAAAAAAATTACCTTAACAATGTTACTGTCACCTTGTGTGGCTTTAAGCCACTAAAATTGTGGCAATTGGTTACAACAGCAATAAGAAACTGTTATAATACATCCTCCCCTAACTTAGCAAGGATGAAGGTAAAAATGAGTAATGGAGCAAATTAGCATATTCTGCCACAATGTTTTCCTTTTAAAAAATGAAAATATGTATTCCCAATGAAATAGCTTAATTGTGTCTTACTAGAAATCTTTGGTTGCAAAAATAAAAACTCGATTTCACTTCTACATAATTTAAGGTTAAGCAAAGAGGAAGAGAGGCTGTTTTTACAACACCTTTGAATGATTCACCCCATTAAGGAAGAAGTAGAGGATGAATTGCGTACCCATAAGGACTGTAACCAGGGACTTGTCAAGCATCAGCCTTCCTGCCCCAGCTCTCTCTTGCTCTCTCTCCCTGTTGCCCTCCCTCTCCCTGTCTCCCTTCTGCTTTTTTCTGATTCAGCTCATGCTCTTCTACTGAAGATGGACTTTATTCATATGATGAGAATCAAGGAAGTAGGCATCTCTGGGGCGTTCAGTATAACTTAAGGACTTTCACCTGATCATTCACTCATTGCCATGGGCTTACTGAGCCTCTACCATATGCCAGGCCAGTTTACAAAACAGACAAGTTCCGGACCTCATTCTGGTAGCTGACACAGACAATAAGCAAATGCATCAACAAGATCCTTAGAGACTCTAACAGGTGTGATAATGCACATGAGCGGAGATGAAATACAGAGTAACGAGGGAGGCCACTCTAGCCTGGATACTCAGGGTAGCCATCTCTGAAGACCTGACATCTGAGGCCCAAAGATAGATAAAACAGGCATAAACATGACCCAGGGGACAGCAAAGACTCTGTGATGAGTTCTTGAAACAACACAAGGGAAGCCAGGCCAGCACACCGGCCACCAAGTAAGCATACAGGGACAGTAAGAGATGAGGCCAGGAACTAGATCCACAGAGCCTCAGGGATATATCTTGGTTTCCCTAGAAGAGTCCCCAGTATAACTGTTTCCCCACCATAAACAGTTAGCGCCATCCAATGTGGATGATAAAATGCACAGTCAGTCTACGTGTGGGCCTATAGGAGACAGGATTTTATCCTAAGAGAAATGGGAAAAATTGAAAAGTTTTAAGCAGGGCAATTCATGATCTTATTCACATCTAATATCATCAAAAACCAGAGAATGAGTTAATAAATACAGTAAGTTAAATATGTCTGTATGTGGAGCACTGAAATTTTTTAATAGAAGAAATTCATATCTAGATAAAATAAAAATGGGTAAAATTTGTGACTCAGCAGAAGATGCAAATACACCCTGATCCACTCTCCCGCTCCCATCTAACACTTTAATACCACTGCTCTCTGTTGCTCTTCCCACTTCTCTTAAATTCAGAAGCTCTCAGAGGCAGAACATAACTCTAGCTTTCTGGGTCTCATGGCAACTTGGCAACACAACGCTTCTAGGCTAAAATCCCAGCTTCCATGGATTCACGCTGTTTCAACCACAAATGTTTACCTTATCTGGCTCCTGGGGCTAATTAAAGGAATAGGGCCCACCATTCCTCTTGGCTCTCCCCTAAACTACACTCAGAGTCGGAAGCAGCTGCAGGACAAGAATGACAGCCCCACAATTCATTTCTACATCCACATGTTGATTCCCTCACAAATGTTCTTTTCAAATTAGGAAAAGAATTTGTAGCCATGTCCTGCCCTTGCCACTCTCCTACTGGATTTGAAACTGCATCTCCTTATATTGATTCCTCCTAGAAACTGAAGTAATCCTTAGCAACATATCTGTCCTACAGCTGTCTCTGGAAGAGAGAATCTCAGGATCAAATACTAAGAGTTTATTATACCAGTTAGAACACAGTGTTTCATTGCAAGTGTTTATTTTTATTGTAAAAATGATGTGTGCTTACTGTAAAAGATTCAAGAAGAGAAGGTAGGAATTGAAAGTGACTTTCTCTCCCCTCCCTCAGCCCTTGTCACCAACCCAGTGAAGGCCCTTCCCCTGGCAACCTCCCTTATCAGTTTTGGCCATTTTTCTATGCACATATAAGTGAATGGAGAAATATGTATTGGCATTTAAATAGGTCACCCTAAAGGCTTTAAAGTGATTTTGTGATAACAAGCAAGTTCAGATTTGAGAAACCATAAAGTGGAGTCATATCACACTTCTCTGGCAAGACCTGAAGGCTTGGCCCTTCCTGCCGAGTAGAACAGCTGGGTCAATTCTAGTGACAACTCACAACAGGGTCAGAAGGAGGGCTGTAAGGAGTCTACCTGGGGAGTTGTGAGAGTGAGCAACAAGAGGTGGAAGATATTAGCTGGCCAAGATGGAGGTGTACGTAGACACTCTGTGCCTCCTCGCACAACCAAAAGAAGGACAACGACAATTTAGAAACAAAAATACAACCAGTTCTGACAGAAAATTGAACTTTATGGAAGTCCGACAACCAAGGAGTTAAAGGAGAAACATTCATCCAGACTGGTAGGAGGGGCGGTGTCAGGCAGCAGAGAGTGTTCTTGGCAAAGTGGCAGCTGGTGGACCCAGCAGTCCTACATTCACCAGGTGAAACTGGGGAGCAAGTCACACTGCGCAACCCAGGGTCCCAGCGTGGGGAAATAAAGCCTCAAAACACTGATTGAAAACACCTGTGGGGGGTTGAGGTGCCAGAAGAAACTCCCAGACTCACAGGAGAGTTCATTGGAAAGACCCACAGAGTCCTAGAATGTACACAAGCCCACCTACCCAGGAATCTGCACCAGAAGGGCCCAGTTTGTTTGAGGGAAACAGGGAAGTGACTAAAATCCGGCAGAGAGCAGAGCAAGTGCAATTGTTGCCTCTCAGACCCCTCCCCCACGTATAGCATCACAACCCAGCAACTGGGTTAACCCGCCCTGGTGAACACCTAAGGCTCTGCCCCTCACTATGCAACAGGTGCATCAAGACAAAAAAAAAAAAAAGGCCCAAACAAAAGAGCAGATAAAAGCAACTAAGCGATGAAGAGATAGCCAACCTATCAGATGCACAGTTCAAAACACTGGCAATCAGGATGCTCACAGAATTGGTTGAATTTGGCCACAGATTAGATGAAAAATGAAGGCTACACCAAGTGAAATAAAGGAAAAAGTACATGGAACCAATAGTGCTGGGAAAGAAACTGGGACTGAAATCAATGGAGTGGACCAGAAGGAAGAAAGAAACAACCAAACAGAAAAGAATGAAGACACAAAAATTCAAAAAAATGAGGAGAGGCTTAGGAACCTCCAGGACATCTTGAAATGTTCCAACATCCGAATTATAGGGGTACCAGAAGGGGAAGAGGAAGAGCAACAAGTGGAAAAGTTATTTGAACAAATAATAAAGGAGAACTTCCCCAGTCTGGCAAAGGAAATAGACTTCCAGGATGTCCAGGAAGCTCAGAGAGTCTCAAAGAAGTTGGACCCAAGGAGGAACACACCAAAGCACATCATAATTGATTAGCCAAGATTCAAATGAATGAGAGAATTCTAGAAGCAGCAAGAGATAAGGAAACAGTCACCTACAAAGGAGTTCCCATCAGACTGTCAGCTGATTTCTCAAAAGAGACCTTACAGGCAAGAAGGGGCTGGAAGGAAGTATTCCAAGTCAGGAAAGGCAAGGACCTACATCCAAGATTGCTCTATCCAGCAAAGCTTTCATTTAGAATGGAAGGACAGATAAAGTGCTTCTCAGATAAAGTCGAGTTCAAGGAGTTTATCACCACCAAGCCCTCATTCTATGAAATGTTAAAGGGACTTATCTAAGAAAAAGAAGATCAAAAATATGACAGTAAAAAAACAGCAAACTCACAGGTATTAACAACAACACCTAAAAAAAAGCAAACTAAGCAAAGAACTAGAACAGGAACAGAACCACAGAAATGGAGACCACTGGAGGGTTAGTAACAGGGGAGTGGGAGGAGAGAGAGGGGGAAAGGTACAGAGAATAAGTAGCATAGATGTAGGTTGAAAATACACAGAGGGAGGATAAGAATAGTGTGGGAAATGTAGAAGCTAAAGAATTTATGACGCATAGACATGAACTAAAGAGGGGGAATGTGGGTGGGAGAGGGTGTGCAGGGTGGAGGGGAGTATTGGGGGGAAATGGGACAACTGTAATAGCATAATCAATAAACTATATTTTAAAAAAAGAGCTGGGAGACAGCAGGTGGTGAGAGATGTCCTCTTTGAGAGACTTCTAATAATAACTTAAAAAATTACACATTGCATTTTAGGTATTTTCCTTTTATATTTTATGGTGATAAAATATACATAACATAACACCATTTTAATCATTTTTTAGTGTTCAGTGTTATTAAATACATTCACATGATTGTGTAACTATCACTACCATCCTCAAGAACTCTTCATCTGCAATGCTGAAACTCTGTCCCCATTAAACACTAACTCCCAGCCCCTGGCAACCACCATTTGATTCCTATCTCTAGGAATTTGATTACCTCATGTAAATGGAATCATAAAATGTATTTAATATTTTGTGACTAACATTTCCCTTAGCATAATGTCTTCAAGTTTCATTCATGTTGTGCCACGGGTCAGAATTCTCTTCCTTTTCAATATTCTATTGAATAATATTCTATTATATGGGTATATCACTTTCTTTATTCATTCATCTGTAGATAGACACTTGGGTTTCTTCCACTTTTTAGATATTGTGAATAATGTTGCTATGAACGTAAATATACTTTCAGACGTTTTTCTAAATGAAATATTTCAAAGCATGAGAGACAATCAAGGTTTCTACTGGAGTTGTTTTGTTTTGTTTTATAGGGGAAGAAGGGCATTCCTGAGTGAAGGAAAAATGAAGAAAGTGTGGAGTGAGGAAGCATGGCTTGGTCAATGAATGTTAGTATGCTCCATGTGGCAGCAGTGTGGAAGAGCAGTAGAGTGAAAGGTTAAGTAAGAAACACCTCTGGTGTCCTGGCCAGGTGGCTCACTTGGTTGGACTGGAGTGTCATTCGCAGGTCAAAAATGTTGTGGGTTCTATCCCCCGTCGGGTAGCGTACGGGAGGCAACTGATCTGTTCCTCTCGTGCACATGCACTCTCTCTCTCTCTCTCTCTCTCTCTCTCTCTCTCTGTCTCTGTCTCTGTCTCTCTATCTCTCACTCTATCCCTCCCTTCTTCTCTCTCTAGAATCAATAAACATATCCTTGGGTAAGGATCTAAAAAGAAAGGAAAGAAACACATGTGGATCAGGTCGTTGAAGTCTAAAGATACAGAAAAGAATAAAATATACAGACCATTCAGTTCTGTTATGTTGTTAATATGTTGCCATATTTGCCCTATTTTTAGAAGAAATACATTATTATGGGTACAAATGATGCTCACTGCACAAACCTCCCCGCATTCCATTCTTTCATTCCCTTTCAAGATGGCAAGCATTTTCCTGAATTTTAAGCTGCTTTTTCCATGTTTTGTGATTTTCATGTAGTGATTTGCACACTTTAAACTTTATTATATGAAAGGCATCATACTCTATATACATCCTTTTGCAACTTATTTTATATTCCACCAACATTATGTTGTGGAGGTTTACCTAGATTGATTCATATTAATATTCCATATTCCATCATGTCAATATTGCACACTGTATTTTTGCACCATTACAAGCAATGCTGCAATGAGCAGTCCTGTGCATTTTCTTTGTTTACGTATGTGAGACTTTAGGTTGTGGACCTAGATGTGGAACTGCTGGGTTGTAGGGTAATGTGCATCTTCCACATTACTTGTAAAGTCAAATTGTCCTCCAACAAAGTGGTTGTATCTATTTACACTCCTACAACAATCATTTCCATGTCGCCCCACCCTTGCCAACAGTAAACATTGCCAGATGTTTACATTTTTAACAAGCTGACAAACTAGATAGTGGTTAAGAGCCCAGGTTTTCGGCTTTACCACCTACTAGTTGGATGAGCTTGAGCCCTACCTTCCCTCTTCGGAAGAGAAAGGTGGAGAGCCAGCCTCATGCTGTTCTTGCAAGGATTAAAAGTATTAACATGTGGGAAGCACCTAGAACAATGTATGGTTAGTGCAAAGTATTAGCCCTGTTTTAAAATGTTGAACTTGCCATTCAATTCTTGTCTTCTGTGAATTTCTTATTTTTTTACTTAGCCTGGAACTTTTCGTATTGATTGGAAGATATTCTTTAAATATCCTGAGTAAAAATCATTTGTAGTTATACATTACAAAGATCTTCTTTTAGCCACTGGCTTATCATTTTAGTTTTTAATGACATCTTTTGCCATGACATTTTGGTCAGAATTTAGTCAAATGAAACATCCTTTACATTCTTTTTTCCCCTTGTTTAGTAAATTTTCCTTGCTTCCTCACTGCAGTCATAAAAATACTCAAATATTTTCTTTCTTAAAAGTTTTTAAAGTCTGGTCAGCACATTTAGGATTTTAGGATTTAATCCACCCAGAATTTAACTTTGTGACCACTGTGAGGAAGTGATTTTTTTTTCTTTAACCACTTTTCCTTGTGGGAAACCAAATATTGTGGGTATTAACTAAATTTACAATGACACTTTTCGTCACATTATTTCTATAAATCCGTAGGTCTGGTTTTAGCCCCTTTGTTCTATTCCATTACTCTTCTTCTTTTTTTTTCTCTGCCTGAACTAAATACTTGACTGTCTTAATTCCAATAGCATTAATATGAACCTCTGTGTGTTGGATCATTCCACTGCCACCTTGGTTGAGCTAAGAATTCCCTTCCCGGTATGGTTCCAGGTTCGAACAGGCCAAGAGAAGAATTTGTGTGAGACTTTGGAATGTAGAAGGGAAGGAAGGCTGTTATTCTATGAAGGTCTTCAAAATTAGTTGGACTGACAAACAAACATAGAATTACTAAAGTATTTCAAGTTGCTCTTGCTTTCCTCTTCTTCACAACTGCTGGTCCTGGAGCCCAAGGTCTACTACCAGACACTTGACTAAGATCCAGTGAGGAAGTGGCTATACTGAGGTGGCTTCACATGGACCTCTCCACAGGCTCCCCTCTGCAGTGTAACCTGGGTAGCTGAATGAGAGCTTGGTTTCTTCAATTTCCCTGTCAACTCTGACTTGTCTACCCACGCCAGTGCTTCTGGAGGGCTGGATAAAGATTTCTCTCTGATCCTCCAGTTTTTCCTTCCAGACCTTCATTTCCTAGCTGTTCTAATGGTTATATAAGGCCTATAATAACCCTTTAGGCCATAGCACTCGCTGCAGCTCTGCTCTCTTGAGTGAACCCTGATTAACACACAGGATATGGTGGTATGGGCCCTCCTTCCTTGGTTTTCTTCAAATTTCTTTCTCCTTTGTTCTTTCAGATGATTTTTGAATCATCTTGTCAAGTACCAAAAAAATCAATTGGCTTCCCTGTAAAAAAAAAAAAAAAAAATCAATTGGGATTCTGATTGGGATTGTTTTGAATTTATTAATTACTTTGGGGAGAAATGGTATTTTTATAATATTGAGTCTTTTAAAAATTATTTATTGCCCTGGCCAGGTAGCTCAGTTGATTAGAGTGTCATCCCAATACACCAAAGTTGTAGGTTCCATTCCGCATCAGGGCGCATAAAAAGAGCAACTGATAAATGCACAACTAAGAGGACCAACAAATTGATTTCTCTCTCCTCTCTTCTCTCTCTCTCTCTGCCTTTCTCAAATCAACCAATAAATTTTTTTAAAATATTATTTATTGATGTTGTATGGGAATACAATTTATTTTTGTACTAATCCTGTATTTAGTAACATTCTGATCTCTTATATTAATCGCAATAATTTGTTTGTATTTTCTTAGATCCTATGAAGGCAATCATATATCTGTAAGTAGTTAGAGTTTTGTGTTCTTTCTTCTTTTCCAATTCACATGCTTTTTCTTTTCCTCTCTACTACTCTTCAAACAGTGATGGGATGGAAATGGTGACAACTGGCAGCTTGTCTTATTTCTGATATCAAAGAGAATAATTCTAAAGTTTCACCAGTAAATACGTTTGCTACAAGTTTCTCACAGATATATTTTTTCAGTTAAGATAATTTCCCCTACAACTCAATAGCAAAAAAAAAAAAAAAAAAATCAAATAATCTGATTTAAAAATGGGCAAAGACTTCAATAGACATTTCTCAGAAATAGACCTACAAATGGCCAGCATGAAAAGGTGTTCAACATCACTAATCATCAGGGAAATGCAAATTAAAGACCACAATGAGATATCACCTCACACCTATTAGGATGGCTATTAACAAAAAAAACAAAAGTAACAAGTGCTGGCAAGGATGTGGAAAAATTGGAACCATTGAACACCACTGGTAAATATGTAAAATCGTGCAATCACTATGGAAAACACTACAGAGTTTCTTTAAAAAATTTAAAATATAACTGTTATGTGATCCAGTCATCTCATTCTTAGTATATATTCAGAAAATTGAAATCATGATCTCAAAGAGATATCTGTACTTCCATGTTCATTACAGCATTACTCACAATAAATAGCTAACATACGGAATAACAAAAATGTTCATTGACAGATGAATGGAGAAATATACATAACAATGGACTATCATTCAGCCTTTAAAAGGAAGGAAATCCTAACCCTGGCTGTTGTGGCTCAGCTGGTTGGGCAAATGAAAATGTTGCTAATTTGATTCCTGGTCAGGACACATGCTTAGTTTGCAGGTTCGGTCCCCAGTCAGGGTGTGTGCAAGAGGCAACCCACCAATCTTCCTCTCTCACATTGATGTTTTTCTCCCTCTTTATCTCCCTCCCTTCTCCTCTCTATAGAATCAATAAAAGAAAAAAAATTTTAAAGAAAAGGAAATCCGACCATTTGTGACAACATGGATGGGCTCGGAAGATATGCTAAGTGAATAACCCAATCACAATAGGACAAATACCACCATAATTCCACTTATATGAGGTATCTTATATAGTCAAACTTATATAAGCAGAACATAGAATGGTAGTTGCCAAGGAATGAGGAGAGGAAGAAATGGGAAGTATTCAATGGGTATAAAGTTATAGTTATACAAAATAAATAATTTCTAGAGATATACTGTACAAGATAGGGCCTATAGTTAACAATATGGTATTGGGACATAAAGATTTGCTATGAGGGATGATCTCGCATTGTGTTATCACACACACACACACACACACACACACACACGGAAAGAAGGAAGGGAAGAATGAAGGAAGGAAAGGTGGAAGGAAAAAGGAACCCAAGGAAAATTTGGAGGTGATGGATATGTTTTGGTGATGGTACCCTAAGTGAATGCATTTGTCTAAATTCATCAAATTATATACATTGAATATGTATGGTTTTTGGTATGTTACCTATTGTGGCGGGGGGGGGGCTCTGCCCACAGGGCCCTAACCCCCCCCACCCCCCCTCAACTGCCACAGATGAGAATAAGTCTACCAAGACATGATCTGCTTGGGGAGGAAAGGTGGCCAATCTCTCAAAGGAGAAGGGCCAAGAGACTTTTCCTCAATGGGCTTTTATTGGGTCGTTTTGCACAGGAATACGGGCTCATTAATCACTGTCAGGCAGTAAGGATCGAACAATAGATAACAAACAAAGAACTCTGAGGGCCTACTTTGAGTCAGGGTCAGATACCTAAATGGCCATAAAATTATAGGGAACAAACTCACTTCTTGTTTGGACCCTTATTTAATTGAGAGCATTCTAAACAAAGCAGGTTTCACAGGATTTTACATATTCTTTCTTAGGCCTGATCGCCCTAGGGAACCCTCCCTTTCCAGCACAGGGCTGCACCCACCACCAGCATTGTTTCAGGCTTAAGGCATTGTCTCAGGCTTAAGTCAGGCAGGGGAAGTAAGTCAGCCAAGAGATTAGGAGACTTCTCCAAGACAGAATGAGGACTCAGGCTATGTCAAGATAGCCGAGGGGCGAGGGTCCATCACCCCCTTTGCTGTAGCCCCCCCAAGTCCTTCCTTGGGGCCTCCATGTGATCATGCCTGTCTTAGGTCATTCACCCCTTGGGGAATCTTACCCATCATTGGCTAACCAATCAAGCATTGGGGGCCGGTTATGGATGAAGTATAAGGAGCAGAAGCAATGCTCCTGCCAGGGAGATAAGCCTTGTCTCCTTAGTGGCTTATGGTCCAAAGGTCGCTCACTCAGCCTTAGCCATGGGGTGTGGGGGACGGTTTACAGCTTCTGAAACCAGGCAGGAGGTTCCCAACAAACTATACTTCAGTAAAGCTGTATAAATAAATGAATAAAATTATTATTTATAAAGCTGTATAAATTATTTATTTAATTAACTAAATGTCAGACTCAGGTAGCAGAGGAAAGGTATGTTTTTCCTTTACCAAGGAGAATTTAGGCAAAGATTCTTATCCCCAAATTGTTCCCTGAAATGACAACCTACATTAACTACATCAAATAGGGTCCAACATTCAGAATAATTTCAAGTTTCATGAAATAAATGTATGCCAAATAGAGAAAATTGCCTCCTAATTGTACTTTTGGTTTTTTAATGTGAAAGAGTATTACATTTTAACAAATGATTTTCCTGCCTTTATAAAGCTAATTATGGGCTTTCTCTCTTGAAATTTGTTAATGTGGTAAATTATATTAACAAATTTGTATAAC
This sequence comes from Glossophaga mutica, assembly GCA_039655065.1. NCBI lineage: Eukaryota > Metazoa > Chordata > Mammalia > Chiroptera > Phyllostomidae > Glossophaga > Glossophaga mutica. Next base: position 87,795,114 of record CM077304.1, read on the forward strand.
ATTAAACTAATGCTTTCCTGGGATAAACCCAACATGGTCATAATGTATTATTGCTTTTTGTTTTTAAGTTACTGACTTTGCTAAATTTTATTAGAATTTATATTTATTTTTTAATATATTTTATTGATTATGCTATTACAGTTGTCCCATTTTCTCCCTTCACTCCCCTACACCCTGCATACCCTCTCCCAGCCACATTCCCCTGTTTTAGTTCATGTCCATGTGTCATAAGTTCTTTGGCTTCTACATTTCCCATACTATTCTTACCCTCCCCCTATCTATTTTCTACCTACCATTTATGCTACTTATTCTCTGTAGCTTTTCCCCCCTGTCTCCTCCTCCCACTCCCCTGTTGCTAACCCTCCATATGATCTCCATTTCTATGTTTCTGTTCCTGTTCTAGTTGTTTGCTTAGGGTTTTGTTTTTGTTTTAGGTATGGTTGTTAAATATTGTGACTTTGCTATCATTTTACTGTACATGTTTTTTCTCTTCTTTCTCTTAGATAAGTCCTTTTAACGTTTTATATAATAAGGGCTTGGTGATGATGAACTCTTTTAACTTGACCTTATCTCAGAAGCACTTTATCTGCCCTTTCATTCTAAATGAAAGCTTCGATGGATAGAGCAATCTTGGATGTAGGTCCTTGCCTTTCAAGACTTCAGATACTTCTTTCCAGCCCCTTCTTGCCTGTAATGTAAGGTCTCTTTTGAGAAATCAGCTGACAGTCTGATGGGAACTCCTTTGTAGGTGACTTCCCCCTTATCTCTTGCTGCTTCTAGGATTCTGTCCTTCATTTTAATCTTGGCTAATGTAATTACGATGTGCCTTTGTGTGTTCCTCCTTGAGTCCACCTGTTTTGGGAGTCTCTGAGCTTCCTGGACTTCCTGAAAGTCTGTTTCCTTTGCCAGATTGGGGAAGTTCTCCTTTATTATTTGTTCAAATAACTTCTCCACTTGTTCCTCTTCTTCTTCCCCTTCTGATACCCTTATAATTTGGATGTTGGGATATTTTAAAGATGTCCTGGAGGTCCCTAAGCCTCTCCCCACTTTTTTTAATTCTTGTGTCTTCATTCTTTTGTTTGGTTGTTTCTTCCTTCTTTCTGGTCCACTCCATTGATTTGAGTCCCAGTTTTCTTCCCATCACTATTGGTTCCCTGTGCATTTTACTTTATTTCACTTGGTGTAGCCTTCATTTTTTCATCTAATTTGACCAAATTCAACCAATTCTGTGAGCATCCTGATTGCCAGTGTTTTGAACTGTGCATCTGATAGGTTGGCTATCTCTTCATCACTTAGTCGTATTTTTTTCTGGAGCTTTGATCTGTTCTTTTGTTTGAGCCATTTTTTTAACTTGACACACCTGTTGTGTAGTGAGGGGCAGAGCCTTAGGTGTTCACCAGGTCACGGTAACCCAGTTGCTAGGTTGTGGTGCTATATCTGGGGGTGGGGTCCAAGAGGGAACAATTGCACTTGCTCTGCTCTCTGCCAGATTTTAGTCACTTGCCCTGCTTCCCCCAGGCAAACTGGGCCCTTCTTGTGCATATTCCTGTATGGATGCGTTTGTGTAGGTTCTATGACCCAGTGGGTCTCTCCAATGAACTATCCTGTGAGGCTGGGAGTTTCTCCCAGTACCTCCACACCACCGGTATTTCAATTGGTGTTTTGAGGCTTTGTTTCCCCACTCTGGGACCCTGGGTTGCTTAGTCTGTCTTGCTCCCCAGTTTTGCCTGGTTTGTCTGCACACAAACGTGGGACTGCCTGGTCCGACAGCCACCTTGCACACCGCACCCTGTTCCGATCCACAATCCGCTGCCTTCCTGGGTCCACCAGCTGCCACTTTGCTGTGAGCCCTCTTAATCCTGGCTGCCCAACTCCACCCCTCCTACCAGTCTGGATGAATATGTCTACTTCAACTCCTTGGTTGTCAGACTTCCATACAGTTCAATTTTCTGTCAGTACTGATTGTTTTTTATTTTTAATTTTTTTGTTGTCCTTCTTTTGGTTGTGCAAGGAGGCACAGTGTGTCTGCCTACACCTCTATCTTGGCCAGAAGTACAGTCTTTGTAGAATTTATATTTAGAAGTAAGGTTGATTTACAATTTTCCCTACCATCCTTGTCTTATTTTAGAGTCAAGTTTGCATTAGCGTAATTAAATGAGTTTGGGGGTATTTTTTCTTTCATATTCTGTGTACTCTGGAATAGTTCGTAGATGATTGAGACTATATGTTCCTAGGAAATTTGGTAAGACTCACCTGTAAAAAACTATATCTTAATTATAATTTAAATAGATTTAAGGTCTTTCATGGTCATAGGGTTTAGGTCACTCATTTCTTGAGTTTTAAAGGATTATAGTTTTCTGGAAAATTGACTATTTTGAATATTTCAAATTAATTGATATAAAGATGTACATGATTGTCCCTTATTGCCTATTTTGATTTGGGAGTGTATTTGCAATTATGCTGTTTTCTAATTTCTAATGTCAGTATTGCTTTGAATATCTTTTGTATGTAATGCCATGCTGAGACTGATGTAAGGAAGCCCAGTTTTAAGTGGGTTATAATAGCCAATGCTTACAATAGCCCAGAGTGCAAAGTAGGAGTAGAGCTACCACTAGAAGTACTTCCTTGTAACTTTATCCACGGTCCCTAACTCCTCCCCGTGGAACCATGGAGCTGCAAGTACATGCTTGTGTATATATCTTAGAAACGCATAATCTTATGTAAATGCAAAGGGGCAGTGTTCCTTTTCCTCTAATTGCTCTGTTCACTCAAAAAACAGAAGACAATAACATATATCTCCTGAAATGTATCTTCTGCAGTTTAAGTACCCTCAGTTTTTTTTTTTAAGCAGTTACTCAAAAGCCCCCGGATCCCAAGCTCTTTGACAGCCTTCCCCTCCCAATGAGTCATCCCAGGGCATCAGCATCCTAAATTGAGTCCTTTATTCTGGGTAGTCTCCCTACACAGTAGGCTTAATCAAGTAGGACTGGACCCTTCCATGAGTGCTTCCTAAAATACATTCATTTTCGGCTCATTCCATCAAGCTGAAAATGCCTCACGTTAATTCTTCAGTCAGCCAGACATTTGGGTCTTTCTCACACATGCTGTTGAGAAATCTTTATTCCCAAGTAATATGAGAGCAGAGAACCATTACATAATCCCCTAGTCTACTGCTTACAAAGAGAATTTAAAGCACGTCTGGGCTGTGAGCAAGCATCCTCATAAGCACAGACAGGGAATCTAGCAGACAATCTGTCCCCAACAATCTGGAGGAAGAGATCTCTCTTTAAAAAGGAAGGCATGTCAACTGGGTCATCCCCTAGTCCACTTGCCAGGAACAGGGCAGAAAGAATTATGACCACTTATTGAGAGCTTAGTGGGTGCCAAATCTATGTTAGGTGCTTTACATATGTTATATTCAGCTTTATTTCTCATAACAACACTGGATTGAAGTGTTGGTGTAAATAAATAAAGATGTAAATAAATAAATGCCAGATAAAGTTATGCCCATTTTTTTATGAGGAAATCAAAACTCAGCACAACTTGTCCAAAGTGATGCAGCTAGAAAACAACGGGGCCTTATTTGAGTCTAAAATTTGTGTAATTTCTTCCATAGTGTCAGTCAAGAGTGAATGAATTCAGGCGGAGGCAACAAGCAACAAGGGCACTTGTGTAATGATTTATAGTTTAATGAAGGACTTTGACCTATATTAACTCTTTTGATTTGATCCTCGTAACATCTGCATGTGGTAGACAAAGCAGGTGACACAATGTTTATCTTACAGGTAAAGATACCAATGCCCAGAGAATCAAGTGACCTACCCAAGGTCACCCAGCTAGCCAGTGAGATTGCAGAGCAAACCTTGACCCCAGACTGACAGCAAGCACCATGCCAGCACCCCTCCAGGCAGCTGACATGGGGCAAAGTGGGCACCAGGGGTCTGGGGCAAGTGCTGATGATAAGTGTACAAGTGAGTAAAAGGAAAAGCTCAAAACCCTAACCTTACCAAAAAAAAAAAAAAAGGGTAATTCTTCGTTATTATCTTTTAACCACCTTAAGCCTTCAAGAGGCACAGGAGAAAGAAAGCCCAGGCTGATGACTAAGAAACAGAGCAGCCTGGGGCAGACCACAGCCCTCTTTCTCCCATAGCAAGGGCAAGGCTACCTTTACTGTCAATGACATTGGTGCAGCCAATTCTTGTGCTGGAGGCTATACCACAGAGTCCAGTGAACTTACCAACCTTCATGTGATTTCTTAAGCCAAGACAGAATCTTAAAAAAAAAAAGTACTCCAAAATGAATCAAATGTTTTCATTTCACCATCTACATATAGACATGAAGACATGTAGATTTAACAATAGTCAAATATCCACAGAATGTTTGGTCTTACCAATTATTTGCACTCCACTTAAGTCAAGCCCCAGATGACTCAAGCGTGCCAAATAGAGCTTTGTCTGTTAAGTGGCAATTTGCCTACTGGTTGCTGGTTCCCATCTGGTCCCACCTAAGACCAAATGCACCCAAGCTTAGAGGTCCTCTTTTTCCCTAGGTCACTAACTCAGGTCTGTTATCGCTCCCTCTGCAGCCTGGCTGAGGAGCTGTTCTCCTGGAGTCTCCTAAGTAACCCCAGGATTCTAGCCTGAATTGTGTTCAGCATGCAGCCTGGCGTCATGTTCCTGTCAGTGGCGGTGGACCTATGCTTTCACCTCGGTACTCAAGCAAGTTGCTCAGAGTTTTGTTTCTTCAAACAAAACGTTAAATTACCCAGGAGCAGACACTGAGCCTTTCCAGTTCTTTCCAAGCCTGGCTGTGGCTCAAATTCCCTAGAGCACCTTACAAGAATATATAGATGCCTGGACTCCTCCCAGAAAGGCTTCTGCTACAGAGAAGCATGTTAAACTACATTGTGAGGCCATCACATTGGCCCGACAGCAGCTCCAGACTGTGGAAAAAAGGAAATGAAGAGAGAACTTGGAGATTCAAAGAGACTTAAGAGATATCACAACCAATGTGTTGTTTGAACTTAAACTAAAAAATGGAAATTTGAGTTCAAGCAGACACAAGGTGAAAACAACACACAAAAACAAAAGAAAATTTGGACATTTGGAACAGTTGAAATTTTGAACAATGGATGCATAGACATAAAGGACTTATTGCTATTTCTGTGTAGGTTAATAATGGTATTGTGGTTATTTTTTTAAAATAGTTTACATCTTATAGAGAAATGTACTAAACTATTTTTGGATAAAATGATATGATGCCTGGAATTTGCTTCAAAGGAGGGGAGAAGTAAGGAGAAACAGATGAAGGAAGACTGGCTATTCATTGATGCTTGGTGCAGCTGGGTGTCAGGTGCATGGTGGTTAAGTGGGGCTCATTCGGCTTTTTGATCTACTTCAGTATATTGTGAAATTTTATTTTTCATAATAAAATTTTAATCTCTGCAGATTTGTGTACTATTCTATTTCTTTTTCCCATAACCCTTAACATACTCATATACACATTGATACAAAGATCACCCTGTTCTAATGTGAATTCAGTGTTTATTCCCCGGAAAGGAAGAAAGGGGTAGAGGTAGTAGGGTATTTTTGTTCTGTGTACAAATACAAGTTTGTAAGTTTCTCATATGATCTGCACTAATTCTAGACTGAGTCACTTAGAAGAGCTTCTACTAACATCAGATTGGTCTGGCTAGCTCGGAAAAACTAGACCCTCTTCTTCTAAACTACAGCGATCTGTTCTTTTTCTTCATGAACTGCCCTGCCTGCAGGAGCACACAGGTGTGCATGGTGCACCGAGGGCTGCCGTGCGCCTGTGTGTGGGCTGCGCACCAGACAGGGTATCACATCACAGGGGCAGCCTTCACATTGTCAACATTGTAAATTCGTATTTATATTATAACTGTCTTGCACATGGCAATAAAATGTCTTGTTCTAACAAAAGTTAGTATATTTGACAACGTTTCAACAGAGGGAAGCAAAGTGTCTTAAGGTAGGGACTCCTCTCCTACTTACGAACTCACTATGTGGGCTAGCAACAGACTCGAACTGACCGACTACCTTAGTCTGAGTCCCCTCCTCACAAAACTATTTACTGGCTGTAATTTTCACAAGTTGCTTAATAATCCTGAGCCCAGGTTTCTTCGTTTGTAAAAACGTGATGATACTATTGAGAGCATTGTTCAAAGCATGAAATTCATGTCAAATAGTGCCTGACATGCAATAAAGCCCTCAACAAGTGTTAGAGATAATCTGTTATCACATCTACTCACCAATCCATATCTAATTTTATGGGTGTAAGTGTGTATATGTATGTGTGTGTATGTATGTGTTGTGTCATTCATAAACTTAATAAATATATATTTTTAATTTTATTGATTTTAGAGAGACAGGAGGGGGAAGAGACATCAATTTGTTGTCCCACCTATTTATGCATTCGTTGGTTGCTTCCTGTACGTGTCCTGATTGGAGATGCAACCACACCCTGGGTGTATCAGGATGACACTCTAACCAACTGAGCTACCCAGCCAGGGCTCATAAACTTATAAACTCAATAAATAAATTACTGCAGTGGACTTTTAAAAAGACTACATTCACTGTTTTACTAACCTGAACTATTTTTAAAGGAAGACATTTTCTCTAAACATCAAGTTTTGAAAAATGCGGTCAAGCTCAAGGTTCAGGTAAGCAAGTTTACAAGCCTCTCTGCACACAGGACCTGTGTGCATATGCTGATCAGGGGCCCCCTGCAAAGAAACATTTGGGGATTTTTCCATCCTTCAGACTGCTTGGCCAGTAAGCCTGGAATGGGAAAATATCCAGTGGGAATTGCCAGCCACAAAAGGGGTATCACCCCACAGGCAGAACAGAGTCAAAACTGCTTCAAGAGGTTAAATGTCTATTTTTAAAAGGAAAGAACACAGAGTATGCCTTTAACTTGGAGTTAAAAATAAACTCAGCTGCCTTCTTTACACTTCCCGCCCCCTCCCACCACCCTCCTACACCCAGCACTGCCCCATATGAAAGAAAGAGTGGTTGTTTCATTTTGTTTCTTCTCATGAGTTTTTCTTTTTCTTATTTTTTTTACCCTTAGCCAAATGTGAACTACTTTGGTTTTCAGTTCACAAAAGAAGTTGCATTCTCTCTCGAAAATTCTTCAGCAACCCCCCGTAAAGTGGGCTGGATTGTAATTTAGAATTAACCAGGGTTCTGGAGTTGAGAGAAAAATCTACACAGAGATAAGCAAAATGGAGCCCTGCCAGCTTGCCCCGGGGACCTGGGAAGTGTCTGCAGGGGAGGCCACTCAGGCAAGCCAGCCTTTTGCCAATGCAGTTTAGTGTTGGGGTTCAGGCACAGGCCTTTCCTGAGGCATCGTTATTCACAGAAACACTGCTTTGCTGAGAGAGTTCCAATAACTTCCTCTAAACAACTACAAAACTCCTACAGATTAGATGTGCTGGTCTTTGTCCCTAAAAGAGCTAACCCGTAAAGCAGAAAAGCTGCTGTCTGCAATGAGTGATCTCAATGTTTCGTTGTGCAGAGATGATGGTAGAGGGATTTCAAGATGCGGGGGGTGGGGGGGGGTGGGAGGGTGGAGGATGAGTGCTGAAGGCGGGACCTTACTTACTTAAAAAGATTTTTTTAAGAAAAGCAGCCCTTAACCAACATAAGATGATGGCAAAAGCAACAGAATTCATTTTAAGAAATAAGTTCTTGTCTCAGGTCTTGAAGTATGATCTCAATCAAGATGTTCACTTCCCTATAGTTTCCGTCTAATAAAATGAGATCACCACCGTCTTAGATCTATTCTTCAATGGAATGTATAATTTCTAACTTACATGTAACTAACAAAATATTATGTAAAGACAAATATTGATTAAAATCTCAGTACAAATGTGTACGTAATTTAAACATTGTTAAAGTCAATGACTCATGTCTAGAAAGTTAGAAATTTTACCAATAAAAGTTGAGTTTGAGCCAATTGTTTCCCATTTTTCACAAAAGGTCAACACTCTAGTGCAACGGCATGCTGGGGGCACTAGCACCTAACTAAAGATGCCTTAAAAATCAGGGAAAGGCAGAATGCAAGGCTTCTGCCTGCCAGGCTCAGCCTCCAGGGCACTACAGAGTGAGTGCAAGAGGTCTTCTGTCCAGATGCTCAGAGGCATTGCCTGAGACCCAGTGAAGACCCTGCTTTCTCTGTGTGCACATACAACTATTTTTCAAATGTATATAGAATAATTGTGATTAATAAAATATAATAAATAAATTACAGATCGATTACTTTTATTTTTACATATGTACTAATAAAATACAAATTCATTTATAAGCATTACCAAAATCAAGTAGATTTTTGACATTTTTTTTCTTTTTTTCAGCACTGACCATTGTGGATTTCTTTGTGTTCAACTTCCATGTGTTCAACTTATTGCCTTTCCTTGATAATGACTGTATACTACGCCTATATTTCGCAAAAGCAAAAGCAGAAACACAATAAATGTAGCATATAGGGAGGTGTGTAGCAAGCCAGCATTAAAACATCAGGACTGCCTCACATCTGGTGCTTTTCATTTTAGCAAACACTACTTTTCAGTCACTATCATTTCTGATGACTTGCTTATTCTTAAAATGTGAATCTGATTTTTTTGATCACTGATATGCTTTTCCTGAGACATAACTGATATACAATGTATTAGTTTTAGGGGTACAACATAATGGCTTGATATATGCATATATTGCAAAATGATCACATAACACATTTAGTTAAAATTCATCAGCACACACAGTCACAATTTTTTTCTCATGATAAGAACTTTTAAGATCTATGCTCTTAGCAACATTCAAATATACAATACAGCATTGCTAACTATAGTCACCATGCTGTACTTTACATCCCAGAACTTGTTTATCTTATAGGTGGAAGTTTGTACCTTTTGATTCTCTTCTTTGTCTGTAATATAAGATGTATATCCGGTGGGAAGAAGAAAAGAAAGACAGAAAGCTGTTAGGAATCCATTGCATGTGTCCAGGCATGAGGCAATAGCTTAGACAAGGTTGGTGACAGTGAAGACAGGAAGAAATACAAAGTTATATGGGAGGTAAATGCTGTGGGACAGGCATTGGATTGGATATGGAAGGCAAGCAAGGAGACATCAAAAATGTGCCCCAGTTTCTGACTTGGGTCAACGTATAATAGCAAGCAGCACCGCAGAGAGCTTAGAAGTGTGGGCTTCCATTTACACAGTCTGAAATCAAAGCCTAGCTCTCCTGTTGACTAGGTGTTGAACCTGGGGCACAGCACCAAATCATTCTGTGCCTCAGATGTGTGAAATGAGGATAATAACTGTACCTTCTGTACCAGGCTCTTGAAAAGGTGAAATGAGGTAACGCATGTCAGATGGCTGGAGCCGAGCCTGGACCATCATGAGTGCCGTCAATCACAGTCAGTATTAGAAAGACTGGATCTCAGGAGAAGGCACAGCTGCAGGCCTGGGAGCACCATGAATTCTGATCACATGTGGGGTGTTGGGGATGTCTACAGAACCAAAGAATGAGGGGGTCTGAACTAGAGATGTGAGTTTCATTTTATTTTTTATTACTAGTTTTTGTGGATTTTATTTTAGAGCCATCAGCAACAGAGAGGGCAACTGAAGCTACAGGAATGGGTGAGATTTTCCAGGGAGTGTAGGTAAAGTGAGAACAGGTAAGAGGCTTAGGCAAACCCAGGGGATGGCAACATTTAAGTGAAATTTCAGAAAGAGAGGCCCAGGAGGACAGCAGAGTAAAGCAGTCAGAGAAGCAGGAGGAGAGTCAGCAGTGGCAGCAGTCCAGTTGTGGGGAGAAAGGACAAATATTTCATTAAAATAGGGGCTGGCCTGAGAGTATTTATGTGACTTCAGATCTCCCTTTATCCTCCTCTCCAGCCAGCAGTCAGGTGACACGGTAGCTAGAAGCTTGTCTCAGATAACATTTTTAAATTTCATTTTTATAACTTTATTTTTATTCTTGACACTATTACATTTAAAAGAGCAAACACCAAACATCCGTGTCTGATCTGTGCTGATCCAGAAGCACCTGGTAGCTCACTTTGGAGACTGCAAATGACAAAGCCCAATTTTTCCGGCCACGCCACTGAACCTTGATCTTTTCCTTCACATGGCAAACTATATGGCAGACATTCCTTCTGAGCCCAAGCAGCTGCTATGATTGTGAACAGGCATGAGTCTGATTTCTACCCTCTCCTGTACATAAGGCCATTTGTAGGTTACTCGTGTCCTTCCCAAGGTCCAAAAGACGCTTTGAGTAATTGTAACCCTAATTTTGTGTGTGTGTGTGTTAAGCTTATTTTTTATTTTTTTATTTTTTACTTATTCTTTAAAATATATTTTATTGATTATGCTATTACAGTTGTCCCATTTCTCCCCCATCATTCCCCTCTACCCTGCACACCCTCTCCCACCCACATTCCCCCCTTTACTTCATGTCCATGTGTCATAAGTTCTTTAGCTTCTACCTTTCCCACACTATTCTTGCCCTCCCCCTGTCTATTTTCTACCTACCGTCTATGCTACTTATTCTCAGTACCTTTTCCCACCTCTCTCCTCCTCCCACTCCCCTGTTGCTAACCCTCCATATGATCTCCATTTCTGTGGTTCTGTTCCTGTTCTAGCTGTTTGCTTAGTTTGCTTTTGTTTTAGGTGTGGTTCTTAATAGCTGTGAGTTTGCTGTCTTTTCACTGTCCTATTTTTTATCTTCTTTTTCTTAGATAAGTCCCTTTAACATTTTATATAATAAGGGCTTGGTGATGATGAACGCCTTGAACTTGACCTTATCTGAGAAGCGCTTTATCTGTCCATTCATTCTAAATGACAGCTTTGCTGGATAGAGCAATTTTGGATGTAGGTCCCTGCTTTTCAAGATTTCAAATATTTCTTTCCAGCCCCTTCTTGCCTGGAAGGTCTCTTCTGAGAAATCAGCTGACAGTCTGATGGGAACTCCCTTGTAGGTGACTGTCCCCTTATCCCTTGCTGCTTCTAGAATTCTCTGCTTCATTTTAATCTTGGCTAATGTAATTACAATGTGCCTTGGTGTGTTCCTCCTTGGGTCCAACTTCTTTGGGACTCTCTGAGCTTCCTGGACTTCCTGGTAGTCTATATCCTTTGCCAGATTGGGGAAGTTCTCTATTATTTGTTCAAATAAGTTTTCCACTTGTTGCTCTTCTTCTTCCCCTTCTGGGACCCCTATAATTCCGATGTTGGGACGTTTAACGATGTCCCGGAGGTTCCTAAGCCTCTCCTCATTTTTTTGAATTCTTGTTTCTTCCTCATTTTCTCTTTGGTTGTTAGTTTCCTCCTTCTGGTCCACTCCATTGATTTGAGTCCCAGTTTTCCTTCCATCTCTATTGGTTCCCCATGCATCTTCCTTCATTTCACGTATTGTAGCCTGCATTTTTTCATCTAATTTGTGAGCAAAATCACCCAATTCTGTGAGCATTTTGATGACTAGTGCTTTGAACTGTGCATCTGATAGGTTGGCTATCTCTTCACTGCTTAGAGGAATTGGCTCTGGGGCTTTTATTTGTTTTCCGGTTTGAGCCATTTTTGGTGGGATTTTTTTGTTGTTGTTGTTGTTTTGGTTTTAGTCTGGTCGCGGCTCTTACGTAGTGAGGGATGGAGCCTTAGGTGTTCCTCAGGGCGGGACAGACCAGTCGCTGGGTTGTGACGCTTTAGGTAGGGGCGGAGTCCGAGAGGGAAGAATGGCACCTGCTCTGCTCTCTCCTGGACTCCGGCCCTTCCGCCACTTCCCCTTCGCCTGGATTATCTGCGCACGCGGGCGTGCTGTTACGTAGTGAGGAGTGGAGTCTCAGGCGCTCCCCAGTGCGGGGCAGCCCAGTCGCTGGGTTGTGACGCTGTATGTGGGGGCGGGGTCTGAGAGGGAACAATGGCGCCTGCTCCACTCTCTCCGGGATTCAGTTCCTTCCGCCACTTTCCCTTTGCCTGGACCATCTGCTCGAGTGAATGTGGGACCACCTGGTCAGCCAGCCACCTTTTTCGGCCTCACTGGGTCTGCACAGTTGCCCCCCTGTGCCCGGGGTCCGCCAGCCGCTGCCTGTGCACCTGGGAACTGCCAGCCGCCGCTGCTTGCGTTCCTGGGTCCGCACCTCTACTCTTTCCTGCCACAACTCCGCCCCTCTTACCAGTCTGGATGTATGGTTGTTGGACTTCCGTACAGTTCAATTTTCTATTAGCTCTGGTTGTTTTCTTGTTTCTAAATATTTGTTGTCCTTAATTTTGGTTGTGAGAGGAGGCACAGTGTGTCCGCCTATGCCTCCATCTTGGCTGGAAGTCCCCTGTAACCCCAAATTTTTCATTTTTTCTTAAAGAATCTGATTCCAGACGGTTGTCCACATGCTGTTCATTAGAGTCCCAAGACCCAACGCCTTACTCCCAGGATCCTGATGGCAATGCCAGCCTGCTAGGAGCCCAGGGTGGTCTTTGCTGGAGGACACCAGAAGGATTTCTCTGCTTCGATGCAAAAATGTATCGAAACCGAGTTATATTCTGTCTATCACAAGCAGGCAGCGATTGTTATTTTTACAATCATCAGAGCCTCTACTACATACTTTGGGGAAGTGGTGATAAAAAAAGAGTACTTACCTCTTAAATTCTCCTACCCCCCAAACTTTCATTAACCCCCAATTAATTTTAGCCAAGTTCAGTGTTAAACTCTGCAGCATTTTGGCACTTGGTAGCAGCTGTGCATTTGGGAGGACACAGTAATTTCTCACTCTTGAAAAAAATCACTGGGGCAGAATGAGTCTTTTTGCCTGAGATGAACTGGTTCCGGTTCTCACTCTTCCAACCTCAACGTTAGTTGGGTTGTTGAACTTCCACCATCTGAAAATGAAGTACTAAACAGCGTCCACACCAGCCTTGAAGAGACATAGAGAAACAAACCAAGACCGACACTGACCAGTCTGAAAGCTGGCACTGTTGTTAACAACCTCCAATTTGTCAATACACAACCAATGAAAAGAGGGTGGCGTGACTTTTTTTTATTTCCATGAAGAAACTAATGTAACAGTGTGTCAATTGTAATTTTTAAATAAATTTTAAAAAGAAGCTCATAAAAACAAGACATTAGCATAATGATGTTATCATGCAGCAATGACATAAATGACAATCTACTCTCATAGAATATTTATGCTGAAATTAGGAAATGGTAGGTAGCACATTTAAACACAAGAGCTAATGGAAACCCTAAATTTAGATTATGCTCCATCTGGCTGCCAAAAGCCTGCCTCAGCATGTTAACCAGAGGACCAAACCAGAGAAGGGAATAGCTTCAAAAAATGCCAAAAAGAAGGGATTCACTTAGAACTTTATCGAGTAAAACAACATTAAGCCATGGGATGAGTCGTCATCTCTTTCATGGATTACTTATGGCTCCAGTGTTATTGCTGATGCTCTTATGAAATAAATGGAGAGAAAAAAGATTTTTCTCCCTTTAAACTTGAAAGAATTTGGTTGCCAAATGTAATTCACTGGTAAGTGGCATTCAGTTGTTTAAGATAATGTTTGGGTATTTGGTCGGGACACTCCCTACCTTTGCACCGTAAACAGAGCTGCTGTTTCTATTCATCCAAAATCATTTAAACAATAGCCCCATGGAGACCCTGTCCCCTTAGCATTTTGTAAGAGCTATGTTTTGCACTAACTGAACAGCAAGCTTCTGTCTACAAAACAAAATTCTTTTTTCCAGCTTTAGCTTTGCTTATTAACAAAGTAAAGTAGATATGTCTCAAGCCAAAACTTCCCCTTTGTTTATGGTGAAAGATCTTGACCCAGATGAGAAAACAAAATCCACTGATGATTACAATCACCACCACAGATATCTCTCTTTACAACAATCCCATGCCACACAAGATATCCTGATAACCAATGTACTCACAGAAAGTCAACAATGGCTATTTGCAGTTGATCCATTTCCTGTGTTTAGGAGATTTTTATGACTTAGATTACAGAGCCTTATAAAACGTGTACTTATGGTTGACTCTTTATGCTTTTTGGAATTTGTTTGGAGTGTTGAGGAATGTTATCCTGAGTGTGTTGGTTTCTTTTTATGCAAACTGCTGTAAAACAGAGACAGTGTACAGAATGAAGAAAGTTTAATCCAGGCCGTGTATTGATAGGGAAGATCACCTCTGGGTCTAGCCAGGGGTGCTTTAGTTCTTGAAATCTCCAGGGAAACTCTGACTCCCAAGTTTAATCACATCTGTAGAACCCTTGCTTATCTGGCCCCTGCTCAATCCTAATCCCAGCCCTGTGATGGGATGATTTGCATCCTCCCAAATTCACGTGTTGAAGCCTTAATTCCCAGCACCTGCAAATATGACTGTATTTGGAGACAGGCATTTAGAGAAGTAATGAAAGTAAATGAAGTGATCTGAGTGGGCTCTAACCCAATATGACTGGTGTCCTTAGGAGAAGAGGTTAGAACACAGACACACACAGAGAAAAAAACTATGTGCTGGGGGCAGGGGTAGGAGTAGAAGGTGGCCATCTATAAGGCAATGACAGAGGCCTGAAAAGAAATCAGCACTGCTCCCCTGGCCAGTGTGGCTCAGTTGGTTGAAACATTGTCCTATACACCGAAAGGTTGCAGGTTCGGTCCCTGATCGGGGCATGATGGGAGGCAACCATTCAAAGTTTCTTTCTCACATCGATGTCTCTCTCTCTCTCTCTCTCTCTCTCTCTCTCTCTCTCTCTCTCTCTCTCTCTCTCTCTCTCTCTCTCTCTCTCTCTCTCTTTCTCTCTCTATACAAAGCAATGTTGTGGGGAGGGCTGGAGGTGGGCTGGGATGGGGTAAAGAGCAGAAAACTATACTTGAACAACAATTAAAATGTTTAAAAAAAGCAATGAAAAAAAATGTCCTTGGGTGAAGATTTAAAAAAAAAAGGAATCAACTCTGATAACACCTTGACCCTGGACTTTAGCCTCCAAAACCACAAGAAAATACATTTTTGTTGCTTAAGCCACTCAGGCTGTTGTCCTCTGTTCCAGCTGTCCTAACTGACTAATACAAGCCCTCTCACTTTGTTCCCTCCTCCCAGCTCCAGCCACCTTTGCCTTCATTCTTCTTCTTTCAACATGCCTGAGTGGTTTCCAGTGGAGGTCCTTTGCAGTACCTGTGCCGTCACCTGGTCTTTGTATGGCTACTCCTTCTTGTTTTTCATGGCTCAATTTAAATATCAGATCTTCAACGATTAGATCATCTGGAATCACTCCCCTGACCCCCATTCTCTGTTTTTTTCAGCCCTTTAAAAGTTGTATCATAGCACTTATCACCACCTGCTTTTCTTATTAACTTAATGTATTTTCTTACCTTTTGTATCCCCCAATGAACTACATGTTGACAGACACAAGAATGTTTATCTTGTTCATCACATACTCCTAAGTCTTTGAATACAGCCTGACATTGGTGGGGGATTCAAGACATAGTTAATGAATGAATGAATGTTGGAATGAATGAACAGCAACTGAAAAAAAATGTTTTGAGCCACTAAAATCAAGTAGTTGGCATGAAATGCCTGCCGCATGTAAAAATAATAGAGTTGGCTGAAGCCAATTAAGCAGAACTGAATGGAACTGAATTGGATTAGGGAAATAAAAACCAACCAATTTATAGAATTCAATTTTAAAATTTCATTCTAATTCTCTGTGATCTAGTCTTGACAATGATGGCTCTGGTTCTCCAAAATAAAGCAAAGGAGATACATAAGACATAGTAAAAGAAAAGACTATTTGGTGATAGATCCATGTGGACAGAACAATTAGGAGAAAAAAGTCACAGGGAGATCACTCTCCACATGTTCCCTTTGGACTGTTGAAAACTTTTGCCAGTGCACATATAACCTTTAGTAACAATTTTTTAAAAAGATAAAGCAAAGAGTTGAGCAATCACTTGCCTTAAGGATGTAATGAAACCCTAGCCCTTTCCCCACCCACCCCAAACACACCATCATTCCTATTTCTGCCCCTCGGCACCTGTTGCTAAGGCTAAGAGGACATTGTCTTCTCCCACATGTCTTCCACAAGTTGCCCTGTCGATCCAGAATCTCTTATACATTCCTATAGTAGGGAGATCACTTTGAATTATAATTGTTGGCTTGACATATCTATCTTAACTTGAGCAGCCATCCCCACTATTTTCATCACTCCAAAAAGGAAGCTCAAGCCCATTAGCAATCACTCCCCATTTCTCCTCTCCCACCAGGCCCTGACAACCACTAATCTACTTTCTGTCTTCATGGATTTGCCTATTCTGGACATTTCATAAAAAATAGAATAATACAGTAACCATCTATTTGTTTCTGGCTTCTTTAGTATATTGTTTGAAAGTTTCATTCATTTTGTAGCATGTGTCAGCACTTCCTTTTTATGGTTGAATAATATTCCATTGTATGGCTATAATGTTTTATCTATCTTTTCCTCAATTAATAGACATTTGGATTATTTCCAGTTTTCTGCTATTATAAATAATGTTGCTATGAATATTCATGGCTAAGTTTTATATAACATATGCTTTTAATTATCTTGAATTATATACCTAGAGTGGAATATCCTGGGTCATAAACACACACAATAACTTTGTGTTTAACTTACTGAAGGATCACTAAGCTTTTTTCCTAGTGGCTGCACAATTTTCCATTCCCTACATTACCAGCAATATAGGAAGGCAGGGATTCCTTTAGGGAAGTAAAGGACACTGTCCTTTAAAGACTGCCCAAGGTCAAAAGAGAAAGGAAAGAAATGTTTTACTAAGAAGGAGATGTTTTATCAAGGGAACGATAGCTCACAAAGTCTTGCAGACTTACTTTCAAACAACTCTACCATGGCCTTGCTTAATTCACATTTTGACCATGTGTTCAGTCTTCCCACAAACAGCCTGGGTGTCTAGGGCATTTTTCCCAAGCAATATAAGCACCAATGAAACATTGTTTAATATGTTTAGTTTTGTTTCCTGTTCTGTAAGGAGGAATAGGTCTTATTTTGCTCACTTAGCTTTATTTCTGGAAGTGAGCTTTTCAGAGAGCAGGAAGTTCAGCCTTCCTTTAAACAACCAAGCTGCCTGAATAAATTTCACGCATTATTTGAGTCTTTATCTTAAACTTTAGCCTCAGAAAAACTTTATATGTCTAAAGGACTTCTGGAAGTTAAAAAGACATTAACGGGGTAGTGTGCATGTATACCCACATCTGTGTTTGTGTGTGCACAAGCACACACCATGGAACGAGGGCCACATGCTGCCCATCAGTAATTATCAACTAATTAACATAACGGAAGGCCATCATCTACCCTGTCTATGGCAGCCACAACCTTCCACCACACTGGCAGACTAAGTTTCTGGGCCTCCTTGAGAAAATGCAGCCTAGATTGTTAATAAAAAGGATTCCAAATCTATGGGGAAATCTATGTAACTTATGGATGGAGTACCAACAAGTGGAAGAAATGTATTTGCAAATGAAAGTGAACCTACATTTACTTCACTAAAATTGATTATTTTTTCTCATTATAGATTTTTGTATTTGTACTACTTAACTTCCCCAAAAGAATCAGCATAAAAAGCCACAAACTCAACAAAACTTCTCTATTCATAAAAACTCCTATCCTGACTCCAAGCCAACACCTTAAACAAACAGGCATGCCCTTGCCCCATGCCCTAGGTGGCAATCTTCTGAGACCTCGAACCTACAGAGAGCCTGTTTCCAAGGAGAGTCCACTCCACTAGCCCAACTGTTCTCTGACCACACAGCTCCGCTCCAAAGACAGGCAGTGGCAGAGGCTCAGCTGATCTTCGCAGTGCAGCAGCAGAGACAGGGCAAGAGAGCCTGAGAAGGGAAAGAGAGCTCTCCAAGCCAGGATATGAGGAGGCAGGCTGTAGATCCAATGTCACTCCACAGCCCAAGTGGTGATGCTGTCCTTGCTGAGGCCACAGGAGGTGTTCTGACTGATGGTCTAGGATAACTACTTCCTAGTAAGCCATCAGAGTCAAGGGCATCCTGTGATGAGCTCTACATGCTTTGTTGCAATGGAACACCATAGAAGCTCCAAGAGGAACCTGGTTCTGGACCCTCCTGAACTACATCCTTAAGCCTCACTCCTGCAGCTCTAAAGTGGCAGTAGGTCAATGTGACATCTGAGAGAATGCATGTACAAATGTTGCTGGGAAATGAATTACAAACTCACTAAGTCAACATCAGTGGCTCTCAAACTTGAGCATGTATCAAAATCACCTGGAGAGCCTGTGAAAACACAGATACTAGCCTCACCCTCAGACCTTCCAGTCACTAGGTCAGGAGTAGGGCCTGAGAGTTTGTATTTCTAACCATTTCCCAGGCAGGGGATCCTGCTGCAGCTGGTCAGGGGTCACACTCTGAGAACCACTAAAAAACATAGGACAAATACCAGCTAGAGTTACAATGGTCAATCACTAGGCTTGTCCAGACTGAGCAGTAAAAAGGGAAAAACTCTGCTGTCCAGGAGGAGCATGAAAATAATAAGGCATATAAAAATAATGAAATATATAATGCTTGAGTTGCCAGTAACAAACTGTTGCAATTCCATCTTTAAAGTCAGAAAGGCCAGGAATTAATCAAACAGACATTTTGAACAACTCCTGTCCTCCAACTTAACAGAAACAAAGAGATCAAGTCTACCATCCCCTTGGAAGCCTTGGCCTTGTAGCTTTGGCTCTCTCCCTTCACAGAAGTGGAATCTCATTCCCTAATTTACATTCAGCAGGGAGAGGATAAGAGCTGAAGAAAATGCCCACCACACCCTGGCTAGTCACTGTACTAGTGACCAGTAACAGCCATGCCTATGGGTATAAAACTTTATGATTTAAAAAAAAATTTCCAGTGATCAAGACAGTGTGATATTGGTAAAAGAGTAGACAAATTGGTTAATGGAACAGAATAGAGATCTCAGAAATAGATTCACACAAATACAGTCAAATGATCTTTGACAAAGACGCAAGGCCATCCCATATAGAAAGAAAAATCTTTTCAACCAATGCTGCTGGAATAACTGGATATCCACTCGCAAAGGAAGGATGAGGAAGAGGAGAGAAAGGTGAAAGAGAAGGAAGAGAAGAAGAAAAACAAGAAGAAGAAAGAGGAGGAGAGAAGAAAATAATCAAATAATCTAAATAAAGGTCTTGTGTCTTCCACAAAAATTAACTCAAAATAAATCATAGACTAACATGTAAAATGCAAAACTATAATACTTTTAGAAGATATTCCAGGAGAAAAATCTAGATGACTTGGGTTTGGGGTGCCTTTTACATACAACACAAAGGAAATAATCTATGAAAAAAACAATAGGTTGAACTTTATTAAAATTAAACACTTCTGCTCTGTGAAAGACATTGTTAAGAGAATAAAAAGACAGGCTACATACAGACCAGGAGAAAATGTTTGCAAAACATATGAAATAAAGGACTGATATCTGCAAATATAAAAATAATTAGTGTTTTGGATTTCTTTGGCTAAATCCCCAGAAGCAGGATCACTGGGTCATAATGCAGATCCACTTTTAATTGTTTGAGGCATCTCCACACTGCTTTCCACAGTGGCTGCACCAGTCTGCATTCCCACCAACAGTGCACAAGGGTTTCCCTTTCTCCACATCTTTGCCAGCACTTGTCATTTTTGGATTTATTGATGATAGCCATTCTGACAGGTGTGAGGTAGTGTTTCATTGTGTTTTTAATTTTCATTTCTCTGACAATTAATGACATTGAGCATCTTTTCATCTGTTTATTGGCCATCTGCATGTCATCTTTGGAGAAGTGTCTATCCAAGTCTGCCATTCATTTTTTAATTAGATCGTTCAGGGTGTTTGTTGTTTTTTGGCGTGGGATAGGTGTTGAGTAGTATGAGTTCTTTATAAATTTTGAATATTATCCTCTTATCAGATATATTATTGGTGAATATTTTCTCCCATTTAGTAGATTGTCTCGTTTTGTAGTTTTTCTTTGCTGTGCAAAACTTTTTAACTTGATATAATTAATTTTTGTTTAATTTTTTCTTTTGTTTCCTTTACCTGAGGAGATATACCAGAAGAAATATTGCTAAGAGAAATGTCAGAGAATTTACTGCCTGCGTTTTCTTCTATGATTTTTATGGTTTTGAGTCTAGCATTTAAGTTGTGAATCCACTTTGAGTTTATTCTTGTGTGTGGTGTAAGAATGTGGTATAGTTTCAAATGGAGACAACTCTACTTGAACAACAATTTAAATAAACATTATAAAAACAGAATGTGGTCTAGTTTCATTTTTGAAACAAAGTCAATTGCAAACTAAAATTTGGACATTTATCTCCCAATTCCAACCTCTGGATTCTTCCCACTGCGCCGGATGTGTGTGTCGCCTGTGTGTGCGATGCTGGGACATCCACACCTCCTACCTCCTCCTATTTACCCCTCAGAGATGCTGCCAAGGCCAAAGAGAGCTCGAAAGAGGCCAGAAAGAGGAATGGGTGCATGCGCAGAGCCAAGGGCACAGTGGCTTTCATTCGGGTGACCCCCTGATTTCTGTGTCTGGTCTGAGCACTTGACACCCACTCACTGAGTCCTTCCTTTTATGCTTCGTAATACAGCAACCTGAAATGAGAGGGTTTGGGGGTTAGTTAAGGGAAAAGGCATTAAATCACTTGTACATGACTAAATTATTCAGATTTTCCTAATAGGGTATTTCCCAAAGTTCAGTCCTTTATATACCATCTTCACAATTTTTGCCATGCCTGCCCATCACTTACACCATTTTTGCTTGATATTTTCCTTTATTTAGGCCCATCCTAAATGGTGCCAACTCATGAAATCAGAAGTGTTCAGCACAGCACCACTTCAAACCACCTTGAGCAGCCAGGGGCTCCCATAACATGCTTAAGAGCAGCCACCCCAGGGAGATTGCCCCAATACTCAGAGCCCACTAGGCCAAGACCAAGCAACTTGCTTTCCTCTGTACTCCTACCAGCCATCACAGTCTCTAACACACTGGAGGTGCTCAAAAAAACATGTGTGGAATAAATGGACAAATGGTAAAAACTACTAACCACTCTGTTGCTCAGTTTCTCAGCAGCCATTTTAAATCTAATTTTTTTAGTTAACATCTCTAACCAACAACAACTTCCCAATGTCCCCCAGAGCTATTGGCACCCCAGACCCTGCCCCAGTCACCAGTGATATGCTCAGTCTGGATCACTTCCTGCCAAGGCAACACACAGTTGTCTCTGGCCCCACACGTTCCAGGTCCTTCAGGTTCTTCTCTGCTTTGAGGGCTCTGTCCCACTGTGCTCTGAGTGTCCAAGGAAATGTCACCTTTTCTGGGATACCTTCCCCAATGCCCCCTGGTGGAACTCTCTCCTTTTTGCACTCATAATAAGAACTCTCCCGCTCTTAATATTCTATATTATAATTGTCCATTGTTAAGAGTGAGCTCTGTTGGGTCAGGGACCACATCTGTCTTGTGGTCCAGCGCCTGGTTCCATAGTGCCTGATAGGTGCTTCTGAAGTTAATGCTGCTCATGTTCACCTTCTCCATAGATAGGGAGCTCCTGTATCTGATTCATCCCCAGGTCCCCAGCACTCACCACACACTGGGGACATAGGAGATACAATGTCATGGAAGGAAGGAAGGAAGGAGGGAAGGAAGGAAATGTAAACTGAAAGAAACAATAATTTATTCCATTGGTCTCATAGCTGGAATTCTGTACACAAATTCAGCCATGAACTCTATGCTGTCTTCAGCTATACCAGTTGACAGCCAGAAAGAAACGAACAATAATTAAATGACTACTAGAAGCCAGATATCACATTAGGTACTTTCCATAGTTTATCTCATTACTCCTTAACTGTGTACAAAAGATATAATTATTCCCAATTTATAAACAATAAAAAGTATTTTTCCTAGTAGTGAAGCATATTTTTCTACATTACTCCCATACAATCCAGGGCTGCAGCCTTGCTTTCCTACCAAAAAGAGAGGAAGCTAAAGAAAACTCTTATTTCTTCTCTGAGGGAAGCAACCTTGAAATCAACCACCCTCTTTCCTTTCAGCTCTCAGAGGGAATAGACTCACAAGGCAGATGGTGCCCCTGGGACCCAGAATCTTCTCTTCCATGTTCTTTACCTCCTTGCATGGGGAGCTCAAACATTAGGCTGAATAAAAAGTCAATGTCATTGCAGAGTGTACACCGACCCTGCTGACAAGTTCATGAAAACCTGCACAAACTGCTTAATGAAAGTGGCTCATGTCACTAATATGTACAGCACATCCTGTGTTGGAAGTGATACTTTTCATTAGCGGTGACCCCTCTTCTGACCTTGGAGCTCACCGAACAGCTAAAATCAGGTGGTATTTATGTGAGGAACATGTGACATAGTATGCCCTTTTGCTTAGTGACCCATACAGGAACCAAATAGAGCCAGACTAGAAAGCAACATCAAATTGTTCAAATAAATTCCACTTAAGGAATGGTGACTTGAGGGAATTTCTCAGCCACAAAAAATTCTCCCAAGATTTATTTACTGCAAAGAAGAAAAGAGCATTCGAACTCTGGTTTGAAATGACAGCTGATGAAATTACATGAAGTGATGAAACGCCATCTTCTGAGCAACAGTTGGGGCTCATTTTAGTACCCCCCCTCCTGCTACCTTCCCATTTTACCCACTAAAGACCTTTTCATATGAGAGGCTAAGAAAATCAACTAATATGAGGTTTAGTTGAAACTGAGCACTAGAAACTTACAAAGAGAAATTCATAATTAAGCTTAACAATTGTCTCTTGAAAATTGATTGGAACCAACTCTGAGAATTGCCATACAGTTATAACATGCCTAGCATCCTATTTGTTTGTCCCTTCACCCAATTCTCTCTCAAACCTCTCTTTCTCTCCCCTCCCCCACACATTTCTTATTTAATAAACCTGTTTGCAAGAAAGGATTCTTAGGTTAGTCATTCACACTTTAGTGTGAATTAAAGTCAGTGAGTCAACTTTCACAGGAATGAGGATTTCAAGCCATAGCTCTAACTATGGAATAGTTGTTTTTGAAATAATATAGTTGTTTTAAGGATATTTTGTAGAACAGCTAAATACAAAGAAGAGAAACTGCTGGAGTCTGCCTGTGCATAAAGGCAGGCTTGAGTCCAATTTTGAGAAAGGAAAGCCTTCAACTGCCACTTCCAATGGAAAGTGAATTCAAATTAATTCAGACCTTGGGTGACAGTTACAATTTTTCCTTCACAGATTTACTGGTTTCAATGCCCTCCCCTTCTCCTCTAGGCCCAGGAAACAGATCTATTTCTGATGGCTTGTGTCAGTTCAGTAGGATCCGTTCTCACTTGACACCTGGTCTTTCTACTCTAGATGCCCTTTCCCCACCAGCTCTTATTTGAAAAGGCACAACAGGAGCTGCCTGGGACAAATGCGGCCGTGAGTCCTTCAACAAGTGTTTTGCGTTGAGTGCGACCCTCAGAGCAGAAAGCTGATAGCACTCTTGACATGTGGCCGGTCCTCTGTCATCCTCTGTCAGCCGGAAGAACTTAAAAACTAAGCCAGTGGAAAATTCAGTCTGTTCCAAGCAAGAGAGACAAGTGTGCTCCCAAAATGAATACTGGCATTTGGTAATGCCCTAGGGTATTATAAATATAATCTTTCTGAGGTGTGAGTGTATGTAAGGGATGGAGTGTGTGTGTGTGTGTGTATGTGTGTGTAGTGACAGAAAGAGGAGTGAGTGTGGGCCTAGAGCCCAAAAGTCCCAGTGAAAGGAACTCAAGGCCAGGCATAGAGAAGAATGTCCACTCCGATTACTAAATTCAGAATTTTCTCTTGCTTCCTCACTGAAGAAATGGGAGAAAGGGAGAGAGAGTGTGAGGGGGAAAGGGGGAAGAGGATGGTAGAGAAAAGAAGAGACAATGACAGAGAGAGAGCAAGAGAGAGGAGTGGGGGTGGGGAAAGGAATGGGAAGTGGGGAGCTTTTCTGGACATAGACCAGAAGGCCTAGACTGTGAGAGACAGTCAGAATGAGAAACTGCTGGTAAGTCACATGTCCCTCCGCCAGCTACAAGTGATGGACTTCAGCCTATACTGTGTTTTGCCATCTATCAAGTTCCATGGCCAAGTGGCCCACCTTCCATAATGCAGTGCCAAAGCTACTCCACCATCCACAATGCGTTCTGTTTCCTGCCAGAAAGATGGGCTTGTTGGGGTGGGTCTTAGCCCCTCTGGGTTTCTGCACATAATGACCAGTCTCTGGGACTGAAGAACAGAATAGAGTAAAGTGAACTGACCCTACAAGAGGGCCCTTATGACTTTCACTGCCCTTTAACCAACCACACTGACCAGCCCCTGGGCAGAAGCTCTGAACTTCGTGTGCTATGGCTCTCGTTCGCAGGCTGGAAAGCCTATGGACCCCTTCTCAGAACCATGTTTTAAGTGCATAAACTATGAAGGAAAACAACTACACTGTTACAATTATGAAATGTAAATAACATGAAATAATAATATTTGTACTTCTATTAATGCTTTAAATGATAAATTCTGATGAAGGATCCAAAAAGTATGGTCATTTCAAATTGCAATAGAAGAAAACAACATGGGGCTTTTTTCTTTGTTTTTTAACTTGTGATGTGGTAGTATATATGCTTCTTTATTAACACTTTATTTTTAAGTATATTTTATTGATTACACTATTATAGTTCTCCCAGTTCCCCCCTTTATTCCCTTCTGCCGTGCATCCCCCTCCCACCAGCATTCACCTCCTTACTTCATGTCCATGGGTCGCACATATAAGTTTGTTGGCTTCTTCATTTCATATACTTTTCTTAATATCACCCTGTCTATTTTGTACCTACCAATTATGCTTCTTATTCCCTGCACTTTTCCCCCATTTTGTCCCTTCCCGCTCCCAGCTGATAACCCTCTGTGTGATCTCCATTTCTGTCAATCTGTCCCTGTTCTATTGTTTGCTGAGTTTGTTTTATTTTTGTTTTCCTTAGGTTCAGTTATTGATACTTGTGAGTTTGTTATCATTTTACTGTTCATAGTTTTAATCTTCTTTTTCCTAGATAAATCTGTTTAACACTTCATATAGTAAGGGCTTGGTGATGATGAACTCCTTTAACTTGACCTTATCTGGTAAGTGTTTTATCTGTCCTCCCATTCTAAATGATAGCTTTGCTGGATAAAGCAATCTTGGAGGTAGGTCTTTGCTTTTCATGACTTGGAATACTTCGTCCCAGCCTTTTCTTGCCTGTAAGGTCTCTTTTGAGAAATCAGCTAAAAGGCTAATGGGAACTCCTTTGTAGGTAACTGTCTCCTTTTCTCTTGCTGCTTTTAAGACCCTCTCCTTATTTTTAATCTTGAGAAATGTGATTATGATGTGCCTTGGTGTGTTCCCCTTTGGGTCCAACTTCTTTGGGATTCTCTGAGCTTCCTGGACTTCCTGGAAGTCTATTTCCTTTGCTGGATTGGGGAAGTTTTCCTTCATTATTTGTTGAAATAAGTTTCCAATTTCTTGCACTTCCTCTTCTCCTTCTGGCATCCCTATGATTTGGACGTTGGAATGTTTAAAGTTGTCCTGTAGGTTCCTAAGCCTCTCTCCATTTTTTCGAATTCTTTTTTCTTCTCTGTTCTGATTGAATATTTAACTCTTCCTTCTGTTCCAAATTATTGATTTGAGTCCTGGTTTCCTTCCCTTTACTGTTGGTTCCCTGTATACTTTCTTTATTTCACTTTGCATAGCTTTTACTTCTTCCTTTATTTTGCAGCCATATACAAATATTTCTGTGAGCATCCTGATTACCAGTGTTTTGATCTCTGCATCTAATAGATTGGCTCTCTCACTGTCACTTAGTTCCTTCTCTGGAGCTTTGATCTATTCTTTCATTTCAGCTGTATTTCTTTGTCTCATTGCACCTGTTACATTGTAAGGGGTGGAGCTTTAGGGATTCTCCACAGTGGGGCAACCCAGTTCGCTACATTGTGGCACTGTATGTGTGGGAGGGGTCAGAGAGGGAACAATGCTGCTTGGTCAGCTCTTGCCCCCTTTCAGTCACTTCCCCTACTACCCACAAGTGAGTTGCACCCTTCTGGTGCTGACTCCCAGGTGGGTGGGCTTGCATACATTCTAGTACCCCATGGGCCCCTCCAACAGACTCTCCTGTGAGATTGGCAGTTTCTCCAGCCACCACAATCCCCACAGGATTTTACGGTCAGAGGTTTTGAGGCTTTATTTCCCTGCGCTGGAACCCTGGGTTGCATGGTCAGCCTCACTCCCCAGTTGTTCCTCCCAGTTTATCTGTATGCAAATGTGGGACCACCCTCTCTGCCAGTCACTGCCTTGCCAAATGTCCTCTCTTCTCTGGTTGCCCATCTCCACCCCTCCTACCTGCCTGGGTGAATGTTTCTTCTTTAACTCCTTGGTTGTCAGACGTCCTTGCAGTTTATTATCTGGTAGTTCCGGTTGTTTTTTGTTTTTAAATTGGTTGTTATTCTTTTTTCGGTTGTGCAAGAAAGTGAAACATATCTGCCTATGCCTCCATATTGGCCAAAGTCCTGAAAATAATGTTTCCAGGTGTCTGCAATGACTGTAAGGTGACATGAAAAGATCTGTGATTTCTGTGGTCCATTGTCACAATGCAGTTTGTTGCCTGCGTTCTTTCTAGAAGGAAAAGCTACATTTCAGGAAAAGGTTACAGATTTAGTTATTTCCCATCCAAATTCACGAATCAGAATAAAAGAAATAAAGGATAGGTGGTTGCTGATGATAATGATAAGTGACAACAGAACTATAGCAACAAAGCAACATCTGCCACAAGCACAACAGCAAACATGGCTGCCATCTATGGAGACTCTTCTCTGTACCAGGCCCTGAGTTCAGGGCTTCCCACGAATCATTTCCCTTCATCATCACTCTGAGGAAGGCTCATTTTGCCCACTTCAGAGATGAGGAAACTGAGGCTTAGGGATTATAGGGAACTTGTCCAGGATCACAGCTGATGAATACAGCTGAGCCATATTGGAAGTCAGGGCTGTGGCTGCCTGGCACCAGAGCCCACATTCACTGGTCTTCTTGAGAGAAGAGTGTGTGTGTGTGTGTGTGTGTGTGTGTGTGTGTGTGTGAAAGAGAGATGAATGCTGTTTACTTTTTCTTATCTATGTTCATGTCCCATTGGTGTGAAATGGAGAGATAGGTGCCTGAGAGATTAGGAGCCTATCGATCATCAACACCATAGGAAATTTTCTCATACACACTGAAAAGGAAAAGCTGTGTGGGGAGAGTAACTCTATCAAAAGTAACATATCTCTATAATTTAGACAGAATATTGATGGCACATGAATAGACAGATCACCTGAAGTTGGATGGACTTAACTCTCCGTGCAGCCACAAACGTGACTCATAAGCAGCTACTACCCCTGACTGAATCACAAATACTGGTTACCCAACAGACTCTACACGACTTAGGGATGAAGGAGAACTAATTTTTTAAAATGGTTCAAACAGGATCTGTTTCTGTATGGATCATCAGATGAGACTTGCAGTGGATTGATGAATCAGTAAGTTGTAAGACCACACTAAGCTTAATTTAATGAAGAATGGCAATAGCTTTCTTGGTGGTCACATCACATCAATGACTCACATTGGATTTATTGTCAAATAAAGTCTGTCAGCCTTTGTTATACACATTGCTGCTAAGCTATGTCACATCCTGAAAGTGTGCCATTGATGTTTTGGACCAAAATACGGTGTCATTTATTTATCCCCATTAAATTTAATTCCATGGCCATGTCCCTTCATGCAAGCCCAGGACAGTCCATTTTTATTTGTGTTGTTATTAATGAGCATTTCCTAGTGAACATTGCTTTTCTCCTTCACTAACAAACATTTCAATAATCTCTCCTAGAACCTCACATAAAGTAATCAGGAAGCTATATAGATTGCAGAAGCTTTCAAGATCAGACCTCTGGGGGAGATGCAGGTGGGGTACTCAGGGAACCCTTAGAAGGGAAGTATCACATCTTTTTCAAGTGGAGTGTTTACACCTTGATGTCACATTTGAACTTTCAAAAGAGACATAATAATTTTGATAATAAAATTCTTAACCATAATAATCATTTTTAAAAATCAGATGGGCATTTGCCTATCTTATCTTTGATCTTCTCATAGTCCCAAATCCACAACTTTTCATAGTCCCTTCAAGTGTGAAATATTATTTGTTTAGGCCAGAAGAATGGACTAGTTTGAACATCTGTACTTTCATCTTAAATATCCATTTCTCTTTTATCAATGCTTGTTCAATTCTTATCAATTCAAGGATCGTTCTGCTTCATTTATGCAATGTATGCTCTAGACACTGAAAATTTAAAGATAAATATGTTCCCTGACTTTAGGAAGCTTTCAGCTTATGGGAGAAAACATATACGAATAGATAAAGTATATGTGGTGATTAGAATGCAAAATAGCTTATATAATAAGCAGAATTTATTGACTCATGTAACTGAAAGGTCCAGAGATAGGAAGCTTCAGGCATGGCTTGACTAGGGCTCCTTTAGTAGTGTGGTTCAATGTAAATAACAACTAGCTGATCCTCTGGAGAACAAATCCTTGATTTGCATGTTTACCAATTCCCATGTTGTAAATACTCCCATCATGACCTATTTCAAGCTACCAACATGAAGTCCCTGGACACAGAAGTGATAATAGGTGTGATAATAGGTGTAATCACCTCTGATCTTGTGAAGACCAACTCTAGCACACTATTGCCATCCTCATTTCTTAGCAAATTTCTCAGTTCTTCCATCTTCAATATGCTGGTTTTGTCCTGATGAGGCAACCAACAACTGGGACTACATACTTTCGAGCTAGTTTTTAGTGGAACGGAACAAGCTTCTCTTTCCTTAACCACTGAAAAATTTCTGTGCTCCCCCTGAATGTCAAGGAATGTCACTTCCAACTGGCTTAGCTCTAGGAAACATGTTTAAACAAGCACATAATAGTATATATCTCCCAAGGCTCTTCATTTCATCTCCCAAGTGCTCCTTGTTGAGTATAATTCATACCAAAAACCTATCTTTTAGAACTGAGATTATCAGCAAGACAAGAAAATAGCTGGTTCATACATGTCCATTGTAGTGGCTACAAATATTCCCTTCAGGTGTGAGGCTCTCATCCCCCCACTGCTGGAAGGAGTCGTCACAGATGGTTCACAACTGAGTTTCCCCTGCCCCCCGGCATTGCCCTAGCCAAAAAAAGAAAAAAGAAAAGAACCCCACAAAACTTCGTGCCCCTCTTGAGAAGAAACGTCCTCTAATGAGATGGTCAATGCGTAGGTACAAAGCCTGGCCTGTCTCAGTTCAAACATCTCTAAAGGGATGTTCCAGCTCCAGGGCTCCTGTGGGGGATCAGGTGAGACCTTTGTTACAACTGCAAAGCAGGTCAATGATTCCTCCTGCTCCATTGGGCTTCCCTCTGTCTGTTACATTGTTCCTGTGAGCCCTTCCCACAACATCTCCTGCATGCAAATCAGGGGGTCTATTTCCATGGAAACCCACCCACACTGTCCATCCCTGAACCATTCACTGGAGTGTTCTAGACAAATCAGGGCTCATCACTGAAGCTAAGCTGGATCATTCCCACTGACATGCCATGGCTGCCCCACTGTCAGGTAGCGTTAGAACGGATCTTGAGAGAAAACCACACTGTCTACTACACTGTATAACATGCTGAGTGAAGTAAGCAACATGTAAACTATAACATCACAGCTCAAAAAGTACACTGTAGGTGTTGAGAAAGAAAGAAAGCAGTCCCCAACATCTGGAAATAATCACAGCAAGACACCAATAGTATTATAAGCTGACCTGACACTCCTAGCCAGGCCATTTTGTTCCCCTGTTGGGCTTGTACAATCTTACAGAACACCAGCCTCAGATGAGCTTCCTCTGAAGCATGATGAAAGGAAACAAAACAAGGTCACTGCATAACTTTGTCTATGCAAAGACAACAATAAGGTCACTGTACCACCCACAAAACACTGTCATAGAAGTGCCTGGCTTTCTGGGGGTTTCCAATCTGAAGCAAATCCCTGATTTCTTAGACCCTCCCAAATCCCCAACCAAACCCTTAATCTTGCAATAAGTTCTTTTTTTTAATTTAATATATTTTATTGATTATGCTATTACAGTTGTCCCATTTCTCCCCCATCATTCCCCTCCACCTTGCACACCCCCTCCCACCTACATTTCCCCCCTTTAGTTCATGTCCATGTGTCAGAAGTTCTTTAGCTTCTACATTTCCCATACTATTCTTGCCCTCCCCCTGTCTATTTTCTACCCACCATCTATGCTACTCATTCTCTGTACCTTTTCCCCCCCTCTCCTCCTCCCACTCCCCTGTTGCTAACCCTCCATGTGAACTCCATTTCTGTGGTTCTGTTCCTGTTCTAGTTGTTTCCTTTTGTTTTAGCTGTGGTTGTTAATACCTGTGAGTTTGCTGTCTTTTCACTGACCTGTTTTTTAATCTTCTTTTTCTTAGATAAGTCCCTTTAACATTTCATATAATAAGGGCTTGGTGATGATGAACTCTTTTAACTTGACCTTATCTCAGAAGCACTTTATCTGCCCTTTCATTCTAAATGAAAGCTTTGCTGGATAGAGCAATTCTGGATGTAGGTCCCTGCCTTTCAAGACTTCAAATACTTCTTTCCAGCCCCTTCTTGCCTGTAAGGTCTCTTTTGAGAAATCAGCTGACAGTCTGATGGGAACTCCTTTGTAGGTGACTGTCCCCTTATCCCTTGCTGCTTCTAGAATTCTCTCCTTCATTTGAATCTTGGCTAATGTACTTATGATGTGCCTTGGTGTGTTCCTCCTTGGATCCAACTTCTTTGGGATTCTCTGAGTTTCCTGGACTTCCTGGAAGTCTATTTCTTTTGCCAGATTGGGGAAGTTCTCCTTTATTATTTGTTCAAATAAGTTTTCCACTTGTTGCTCTTCTTCTTCCCCTTCTGGGACCCCTGTAATTTGGATGTTGGGACGTTTAAAGATGTCCTGGAGGTTCCTACATCTCTCCTCATTTTTTTTGAATTCTTGTTTCTTCCTCGTTTTCTGTTTGGTTGTTTGTTTCTTCCTTCTGGTCCACTCCATTGATTTGAGTCCCAGTTTTCCTTCCATCTCTATTGGTTCCCTGTGCGTCTTCCTTCATCTCACATATTGTAGCCTGCATTTTTCATCTAATTTGTGAGCAAAATCAACCAATTCTATGAGCATCCTGATCACCAGTGCTTTGAACTGTGCATCTGATAGGTTAGCTGTCTCTTCATGGCTTAGAGGAATTGGCTCTGGGGCTCTGATTTGTTCTCTGGTTTGAGCCATTTTTTGGTGTTTTTGTTTTGTTTTGGTTTTGGTCTGGTCGCAGCTGTCACTCACATAGTAAGGGGTGGAGCCTTAGGTGTTCCCCAGTGCGGGGCAGCACATTCGCTGAGTTGTGACACTGTATGTGGGGGCGGGGTCCGAGAGGGAACAATGGCACCTGCTTTGCTTTCTCTTGGATTGCAGTCCCCTCCACTGCTTCCCCTTCACCTGGATTATCTGTGCGTGCGAATGTAGGACCACCTGGTCAGCCAGCTGCCTTGCGAGGCCTCACTGGGTCTGCACAGTTGCCACCCCGTGCCCAGGGCCTACCAGCCGCCTGCACACTTGGGAACCGCCAGCCACTGCTGCCTGTGTTCCCGGGTCCGCACCTCCACTTTTTCCTGCCATGACTCCGCCCCTCTTACCAGTCTGGATGAATGGTTGTTGGACTTCCATACAGTTCAATTTTCTACTATCTCTGGATGTTTTCTTGTTTCTAAATAATTGTTGTCCTTAATTTTGGTTGTGAGAGGAGGCACAGTGTGTCCATCTGCGCCTCCATCTTGGCCGGAAGTTTTTGCAATAAGTTCTTTGTAACTCTCTATTACTGAGGTGCCCAGTTGTTCCCCATGGAGTACGTTCTTCCTCCACTGACAAGTAACAGGCCCCCTGGCTTCACTGCCAGCGTGCTCCTGGTGGTCTCTGGCTAATGGGCACTGACACTTCACAAGCATGTGTGGAGTGAATAGCTGAGTACATCGATGACTGTGCCCCACTGCTTCCAGGGAGCCTTAACAGAGGAGGTGACCTTCGAGCTTATTCTTGAAGGATGTTTGGGTTTTTCCAGGCAAGCAGGGTCAGAGAGAAAGAAACCTTTCCAGGCAAAGGAAGCCGCGTGTATAAAGGATGGCTGCACAAAAATGAAGGGTGAGGAGACCATGTGGGTGGGGTGTGGACTGAGCTGGAAGGATGCTGGGCCCAAATGTGGCGATCCTGGTAGGGGTAGGTCCACTTAATCCAGCAGACAAAGGGGAAGTAGGAGGTAAATAGTTCTGAACTTGAAACAGAGTTGAAAGGCGAATTGCCTGAATAGCCTTAACTACTTTTTTCTAACCATTTTTTAAATTTTATTAAATTTATTGGGGTGACACTGGATAATCTAATACTTTTTTTTTTTTTTTGGAGGGTGAGGTAAGATGGAGTAGAAGAGACATTTACTTTTGTTAAACCAGAATAGAATAGTTTGAGTTTTCCAGTTTTCCCAACCTTAAGTTTAAGGCACATGCCTGACAACACGGAGCCCTTGACTCCCTTCACACCTTGCTAATTGTTTTGTGAATACTACAGAAGTGTTTGTTAGTTATAGGCCTTTTGAAAATAACACAAATCCAATAAAGTTGAAGTAGACTGAAAAGCTTGGGTCCCTTAAACTACCATTATAGAGAATTTTGTGTATATTTATAAAATCCATGTTTTCATATTGTTACTATACATGTATTGATAAACCATATAATTTTATACTTTTAAACATGAATAGTATCACAATGTTGTATCATTTTATTTTGCTCTTTTTTCATTTGACATTATGTTTTGAGATCCAGCATTTCTGTTAATACATGCATAGCTCTTACGACAGTGCTGATAAACACCATATAAGTAGTAACTATTATTATTTTGTATTATTAATATATGGATTTAGATAATTCATTATAATTAATTTATAGTAATGTATCATTGATTACACTACAATTTATTTATCTATTTCCCTCTTGGTGGATATTTCCAGTCTGGGGCAATTTTAAATAATACCCCATAGAATATCCTTAAACAAACCATGCTCCTGTGTACAAGAGTTTATCTTTACTTGAAAGTGGAGAATTCCCACTTTTCTGTATCTTTGCCTACCACTGTGTCAAATTTTTCAAAAATTTCGGGGTGCAGCCCTAACTGGTGCAGCTCAGCTGGTCAGGCATCATCCTGCAAAATGAAAGGTGACTGGTTCTTCCTGGTCAGGGTGAGTGCCTGGGTTATAAATCCAGTCTCCATGCCCAGTCAGGGGCACATGTGAGAAGCAACCAATCGATGTTTCTCTCTCACACCAATGTTTCCTTCCCTTTCTCTCTTCCTCCCTTCCCCTCTCTCTAAAAATAAATAAATAAAGTCTTTTTAAAAAATCTGTAGGTACAAAGCCATAATCTTGTTGTCTCAAGTTTTATTATCCAGTTCACTAATAAGTTA
The DNA here is from genome assembly GCA_039655065.1 of Glossophaga mutica. Taxonomy (NCBI): domain Eukaryota; kingdom Metazoa; phylum Chordata; class Mammalia; order Chiroptera; family Phyllostomidae; genus Glossophaga; species Glossophaga mutica. The sequence goes on from CM077304.1 coordinate 87,828,758, forward strand.
GATTGGGCTTTTTTTCCCCCTATATTTATTCCTCACTTAGAGCCTTAAGCATTTCCAGGGTCACAGACCCCCTTTCACCATCATAAAATGCACACATGTACACTCACTACAATTCATCTGCACATCAAGGGGTTTGTTTCATCAAGCCCCTGAAGACCAGCCAGGGGCCCTCAGAGCAGGGACTCAGCAGCTTTTAGTGGAGATAAAAACCACCTGGGAGGCTTGCACAATGCAGATTCTCAGGACCCACTCTCCAGGTGTCTGAGCAGAGTCACAAGAGTGATCATTTTGAGAAAGTTTTCAGGATTCTTGGATTCCCAATAAAAAATCTTGTTTCTGCCTTCTAAAATTTCCCCTTTTCCCATAGCTATGAAACAAAAGATGTAATCACCAAGTTTAATGTACAAAATCTATAACTTGCCTTCAGACTGATGCTGTAGCTGTTAAACCCTGAGTCACTACTGAAGACATACCTTGCACCACTCATCAGCTCAGCTGAGAGGGCAAGTGAGAGGATGGACAAATAGGGTGACTTGTGATGTGAGGAAAAACACAAAGAAAGGAAAAAATTTAGGAAATTCTAAGCTATGCAGAAAATGCTACATAAAAAGCAACTCCCTACTAAATATGAACAGCTTGTGTTTGGAATGGCTTCTGTTACTAATTTTATTACATGAACAAGCTCATTTTTTTCTGTGCCAGATACTTCAAAGACTCTCTTGTGAAAAGAAGGAAATAAATTAATTTTCTCTCAGATCTAAACTTGCATAAGTGCCTCTGTTGAAGAATGAAGAAAAGTGATTGCTTCAACTGTGAATAAGATATTTATGCAGAATCTGATAAACAAAATAGAAACAGAGGCATGGATAAATGGGATGGACTGACAAACTGTCAGAGGGGAGGGGTGTTGAGGGGCTGGGCAAAAGAAGGTGAAGGGATTGAGAAAAAACACATATACATCACACATACACACAGACAACAGTGTGGTGATAGCCTGAGGGAAAGGGGGTGGGCAAAGGCAGGTAAATGGGGGAGGGGGAGGGAAAGAGACTTTGCTTAGGGCAGTGGGTACACAGTGCAGTGTGCACGTGGTGTTTTATTGAGTTGTACACTTGAAACCTCTACCCCAATGAATTCAATTAAAAACAAGAAAAATAAAATGAATTTTAAAATAAAAGAGATATTTCTGTCTAAAAACCTAGTACTAAGGAATCAGAGAATTTTTGAAACATTTTGAGAGCCGTTAAGAATCTTTTTGGTACAATGATGAAGTTACCCAGATACATTTCTCCCTTTTCTTTTTCAGGCCTGTGGGTTTCAGGAGAGCTAATCCTTGTTTTTGAGCCAGCCGCACTAATGCACTTCTCCCTGGGCTGTTCAAAGGCCAGCATCCTCTTGAACCTTCAGTGTAATGTGGCGCTGTGACTGATGCCAGGAACAAGAACTGGGATCCAGTTCTAGGACTTTAGAATGACTCATGGTTCTAACTGGTTAACTTTGGTCCAGCAACAATAGAAAAATGACTCAGTTGCTCTGCCTGTGAAACTGGGGCAGTGATGCTGGCTGCCTGCCTCACAGGAAAGGCTGAAGGAGGGCCAGGCTTGGGAGATAACAAAGGCCTCTGGAGAAGAGGCATGATGTGGGGAGGAGGGGTGCTGGGGAGGGTGCTGAGAAGGAGTCGGAAGATTGTGAGGGGCAGCCTGACACAGAACAGAAGGGGGCCTGCCTGTAGGGTGCTCTGTAAACGAAATCAAATGAAGTCAACTCCCATCCCCTGTCCTTCAGGAGACAATCTTTCTACTTCATGGTAACTCATTGGGTTCAGAGTAAAAATGCTGTCCCAGGCTTTCAGAAACTTTCAGGTGCCCATTATCTCGTTCATTTGGCCATAGAGTATTCCTCATGCTATACGGATTGTCTGATTCTAGACTATATTTATAAACATGTAAGTTACGATTGAGATATAAATATATGTGTATATGTGTAGGCCTGGTAAGATGCCTGCCACTCTAACATAAATACTCTACGTGTCAAGTAAATGAATTCTCATGCACAGAGTAAAACAACACACACACACCCTGGCATTTTTTCCAGGATTCAAGCCATGAAGAAGAGAATTAGGAGAGAGCTCTGGTGAGACAATTCTGCCACCGTACTCATTCCTGCCTGTAGTGTTTATAATCTAGACACTATTGCAGTAATGGAAACCGAGTAACCATAACTTAAAATAGAAGTTAGTTTCTCTCTCACATGATATGGCTGCTCCATAGTATCACAAACCCAAATTCCTTCCACCTTTCCTAGGGCGTTACTTTCATCTGCATAGCTCACCAGGTAGCTCACCATGACACCTGCATCTTGGCTTATAGAATAGAGAAAGTAAGGAGAGCACATCTTTCCTTTCCAACACACCTCTTTTCTCAGCCCTATGGCTAGAACTTAGTCACATGACCGTACCTAGCTTCAAAGAAGCCTGAGAAATGTAGTCCATATTCTAAGGAACTATACATCCAACTGAAAACCGGGATTCTCTAATAAAAAAAGAAGCAACAAATAAATACTGGGGCAACTAGTCATCTCTGTCACACTTCTGAGAATTTTTTTTAAAAAAGCAAAAAGATGTGGATTTTCCAGAGTCACTAGAAAAATTGAATTCATAAGCAGCTGGCACTAACTGGTCTCATGAATGTACTAATCTACATGCAGTCAACCCAGATGTTCATTCAGGGAAAAGACTACTTCTCAATTTTGTACATTTGCATTTTAAATAGCCTGTACTTTCATGCATTAGTCTCTGATACCCTTAAACCTTCTATCATGCATCAAATTTGGGTTTTCATACTACAGCTAAAATCTTAGGCTTTTTGGCCTCTCTGAGAATAAAATCCCACTTTGATTACTATATATACAAGATTGGTGGATAAATGTATTTGGTGTAAAATCAGAGATTTGCCTGCATTTAAGTTGGGAAATAAGAATAAAGAGCCAGTGAGCATGCCCAGAGTAGAAGAGGTTATGAATGACTGCATAACCTAATAGTCATAATGATCAAAGTAACCATAAAATAATTAAAACCTGTTGAAGACTTACTTTGTGCCAAGTGCTTTACCTTCATGATCTCACTTAGAAAAGAAAGAAAGAAAAGAGCACATCAAGGAGAGATATACTATTATCATCCCAACTTACAGCTGAGGAAACTGGGCTTAGGAAAGTTGAGTGACTTGCCCAAGACCACTCAGCTACCAAGTGGCAGGGTCTGGACTTGAATTCTAGAATTTAACACTAGTATCATCACCTTCAATCACTTAGCTGCACTGCCAGGCTGATGGAATGGAGGACTGTGAACAATGCCCCATGCATACTTTCTGCCCAATACTGCATACACAGATATCTGTCCTGTCAATCACCCTATCTGGGAGTATTGCGGCAAGGGACCTAAGCCAAGGAATAAAGATGTCAACCTTCAGTATTTAAGAAGCAATCTTAGAAAATTAATTTAAAGCCTCCACAAAGTCTTTGTACCATGAAGAAATTCAGAAAATATACTTTAAGTATATTAAAAATTAGTTCTGCACTTGACGATTATTAATATTCACAAAATCTAAGCTACTCCACATGTCAGCATGACAAACTACTGCTTTGTAGCATGTCCTGCTATTGTAACTCATCACATAATAATGTCTACCTAGTCAGTGGAGAGTGCACTTCGGGAAGGTATGTCCTTGACCTTATTCCCAAATTGGGAACTGAATGGGTGTACAATAATTATTTATGAATGAATCAATGTTTTCTTCTATTAGAAATGGTTAATATAAATAATTATATTATTAGATGTTGCTGTGCTTCAAAATTTGATACTAAGAACTTGCACTATAAAAAGTTTTGCTTAATCCATGTTAACTTATCAGAGGAATTTAATATCCCACTGACTTGTGTGTGCCTGTGTTCCCTGTGGAATTTCATTTCTATTAATAAGTTTGTTTACCGGACTACTTTTGCCCCCAACATTTTGTGTGGTCAGTTTTAAATTTGACACCAGTGGATAGGAAGGAGTCAAGTCATTAAGATCTCAAACTGCTTGGGAACATGGTAATTAAGATCCAAGTAAAATGACCCCAGAATTCATCTGTCCTTAATAAATCCATTCTTGAAAAGAAATTCCTACTCGCTAAGATATATAATTAACATAACATAGTTATACTAATTTTTCCGCAGAAACTCCAGGTAAAAATTTCAGGATTCTTTTTACTCTGGAATTCTAATTTTTCATCGCCTAGGCAGACGAAATTCCTACTAAATTTACACAGATGCTCACCAGGCCAAATGCCTGGTGAAAACCAAAGGTGCCCTATCTTAGGGTTTTTAAAAATGACTTCTTTCTTAAATATGTGTCTGTTTTAGGGTTTCCTTTTTTGAGCAAGCCCTCTCTCTACAACTGTCTACTAATTTAAATTTTCAGCTAAAGGATAGTAAAGAACTGAGGATTCCCAGGTGAGATTCAGCCAAGGGCTTATCTCAATACTTTCTGTATCCAGCGGAGCCCTTCCATCCCGAAAGGTAAGAGCTCCCAGTGTTTTTGTGCGATGGACTCAAAGGCGCCTTCCTGAGGTTTGCTGGGAGAAAATGTGTGGATTAAACAGCTGGTTTTCTTCCAGGAACTTCCCCCCGAACTTTCTTTTGAGAAATTTTAAACCTACAGAAAAGTTGAAAGAACAGTTCAATGAACACCTCTAAACCTTTCACATAGGTTAACCAAGTGTTACCATTTCCATGTTCCAAATGTTCCAAAGAACATTGCCTTTCCCTTTATATATCTGCATATACTTATAGATGTAGACTTTATATACTTTTCTACTGAACCATTAAAAAGTTGCACAAATTGTACTTTATCCCTAATATTTAAGTTGCAATGCCAAAAAAATAAAATAAAATAAAACAAGAATATTCTGATACATAGCCACAATACCACTGTCATACCGAAGAAATTTACCACTAATTTAATAATATTATCTAATAGATAGTCTATAATTAAAATTCCCAGTTGTCCCATAATGTGCTTTATGGTTGGGTGGCTTGTTCGTTTGTTTTGAGGGGTAGAGCTATTCATGTTCATTCAAGGTTCATGCATTGCATTTGATTGTCATGTATATTTAATGTTTTCATCTAATTGTATCCACTTCCAGCCCTGCCTTTTCTTGTTTTGCTTTACTTTTCAAGTTTTTTGAAAAGTCCAAGGCTATAGAATGTGCCATATTCTGAATTAGTCTGTTTCTTTGTGATTCAATTCTGCTTAGCAATTTTGGCAAGAATCATATATTGTGATTCTGTTCCCATGAACTTTGAACAAACTCCAGAACAAGGATTTTACCAAGGCCTCAGCAATTGCATCCAAAAAAGGAAAAAAAAAAGTCACTTTCAAAAATGAGATTTAGTATATACTGCTTTTAACAGAAGGGTGAGATGTCCAAAGCAAAATGAAAGATGGATTGTCCAACATTCATGTCCAAAATTATTAATAACTTATGGATATTTGAAAGGAGCCCTTGTTCTGTCAAATCTAACAACCTTTGTTGAATCATCAGAATTGAGATTTGGACAGAGTCAGCCTCTGCCCTTGCAAAGTGGATAATTACTAACTTGGTACAATTTCAGGAATGCAGGAGGCCACTGTTTCCCACTCAGCTACACTGCCTGTATTATGTGAGCAATGATTCCTAGCTGCTATTATTAATCACCAAGGCTCTTTAATGAATAGCTGTTATAAGTCAGGCTCTGTGCTCAGGCCTTGTGTTTTATTGATCTATTTCTTTCAACAACCTCATGACATAAACATTATTATTCTCATGTTATGAATGGGAAACTGAGGCTTAGTGATATAACTTCTCCAAGGGCCCAAGCATCACACTTGGGATTTGAATAAAAATCTGCCTCACTGAGTCAGTAGGAGCCCACACAGAGCCAACAACAGAAGCAGAACAAATATCTGGAGGCTCCTAGGTCAGGTGAGTCTGAGAGCACCAGATACAGCTCACAAGAGGTGTCTTACATAATATCTCATTTCTCTGAACAGCTCCAGATTTGCACAGTGGACATTTCCATGTGAGAATCTAATAGGCACGTGAAACTTAACATGGTAGAAAGAGAACTTTTCCTCCCTCCCCACCACAACATGCTCCTCCTAACGTCTTCCCTTTCTTGGTTAATAACATCTTAATCCAATTGGTTGTCAACCTAAAAATGAAAGAGTTACCACTGGATCTTTTCATTTCCTCACCCCACACTCATCTACCAGTATGTCCTTTTGCCACTAGCTACAAAAATGTATCCTAAATCCACTCACTTTTCTCTGTGTACGCTACCCAACCCATCCATCACCATATCCCAGATGGACTCCTCTTGACTTAACTGGCACAACCTGCTCTTTGCAACACAGTCTCTGAGGTGCCTGTTAGCACAGTAGGTAATGCATCAGTCTCATACGACACAATCTCCCTCCACACAGATGCAGCCATGGTGAGCCTCTTTTTCTCAGATGTTATTTATAAAAAGATTTCAAATGTATACAAAAGTGAGAAACATTAGTAAATCAAACCCCAATGCAACAAGTATTCATGATTAAATATAAAAAATCTTGTGTCATCTCTCTAATTTTGAGGTAAATCCCAGATACCATCATTTGATCTATAAGTGATATCACTTTGTATAAGTCTGTACTTCATAAAGAGGGCAAGTTTGTTTTAAAAAAATGCAGCAAAGGGGCCCTGGCTGATTTATCTCAGTGGATTGAGCACAGGTTGCAAACCAAAGGGTGGCTGGTTCGATTCCCAGTCAGGCACATGCCTGGGTTGCAGGTCAGGTACCCAGTGGGGGCCATGTGAGAGGCAACCACACATTGATGTTTCTCTCCCTCTCTTTCTCCCTGCCTTCCCCTCTCTCTAAAAATAAATAAATAAAATCTTTTTAAAAAAATGCATCAAAGGAACAATCAATAAAAACTGCAAACAATTATGTTAGCTATGTAACATAATAGGGTGCTCTTTTTAAAATGTAAAGCAAATCACATCACTTCCTTGCTGGAAACCCTCCAATGGTTTCCCGTTATGCTTTGTATCAAAGCCAAACTCCTTATTAATGCCAGGAGGCCACTGTCTGTGTCTCTGGTCCCATTCCCAGCCATTCTCTCTTGTTCACTGTACACTGGCCACACTGGCCTTCTTTTGGCTTTGCAAATGCTCCATGCTCGTTCCTGCCTGGGAGGTCTCACACTGGTCACTCTCTCTGCCAAGAAGGCTCATCCCTGTCATCTTATGCTTGGCTCCTTGTCTTTCAGGTCTCATCTTACATGAGAACACCTCTTATCCCCAGTTTCGAGTAGCTACTCAGTCATTACCACATTACCCTCTTCTAATTCTCTCTGTAGTCTTTTGCCCATGACATTTCAGTGTGTCCTGGACACCTTTACGCTTATTGTCAAGTGCAACTCTTAATAACACCTCATTCACTTTCAAGTGTGGGCAACAAATTTTATGGTCAATCTATTTATATAAATCTGCTCTGGCCAGGTGGCTCAGTTGGTTGGAGCATCATCCCATACACCAAAACATTGTGGGTTTGATCTCCCATCAGAGCACATACCTGGGTTGTGGTCCGATCCCTGGTTGGGCATATGTGGGAGGCAACCAACCCATCCAAGTTTCCTCACACACGAATGTTTCTCTCTCTCTCTCTCAAATCAGCAAACATATCCTTGGGCAAAGATTAAAAAATGTTTTGTTTGACTTTGGCTAGCTTATTGTCTATTTCCTTCCACAAGAATATATGCTCTTTGACATCTGACTATTTTTTCCACTGTATCCATAGTGCTTGGCACATGGGCAGTCCAAGGAAGTAAAGAAGAAAGTGGGGAGAAAGACAGGAAGGGGACAGGAAAGGAGATCTCAGGATCTGAACAGTTCCTGGTTTGGATCATTCTTTGTACTCTGTGCCAGGCTTCTATAATCTTCCAGAAATATTCCTATTTTTGCTTAACATAGATGGAATGGGTTTCTGTGACTTATAACCAAGTTATTCTTGAGATCTGCTAATTTGTTCTAAGAAATTGTTTATATTCCCCTTCATAGTACACTTTCTTCCAATCAATTGTTTTCTTTAATTAAAAAAGAGAACCATTATAAGAACCATAGTTATGGACTAAATTTTTAAATCCCTCACAAATCCATATGTTGAAATCGTAATCCCTGATGCTAGCAGGTGGAGCCTTTGAAAGGTGATTAGGTCAATGAGGGTGGAGTCTTCATGAGTGGGATTAGCACCCACATAAAAGGGAAAACACAGGGAATATAGTCAATAATATTCTCATAGTTATTAGAATATGTATGTTATTAGAATATGTATGGAGTCTGGGTGGGTGTGAGACTTATCAATATGATCACTTAATAAGTTATATAATGTCTAATCATTGGGGTGTACACCCGAAACTAATATAATATCATATGTTAACTATAATTGAATAATTAAAAATCATGTTTAAAAAAGGGGCACCCAGAGAATTCTCTTGTCCCCCCTGCTGTTGAGAGCACACATAGAGAAAACAGTCATCTATGAGCCAGGAAGGGGCTCTCACCAGACACCAAATCTACCAGCACTTTGACTTGGGACTTCCAAGCCTCCAGGACTGTGAGAAATAAACTTCTGTAGTTATAAACCACCCAGTCTGTGGTAGTCTATTATGGAAGACAAAAAAAGTAAGGCAGGTGTCCTCCTAAAGCAACGAAAATCCCCCCAAAAATGTTTTCCTTAATCATAAGCCATTGAGGACTCTGGAACTATAAACAAGCCATGCAAATAAAAAGTAATCATTCCTGCTCCACAAACTAGAATAAATATTACTGGCATTGGCAATAAAGCTTCAGGTACTGATTATACATGGCCCATTTTCATTAAAAAAAAAAACACACATTTTGGTGGCAGATATAAGTACACTGTTAAAGCGGCAATAAATTCCGTGAATAAGAGCCAGGGTTTTTCTCAGGTGTGCACACGTGTGTGCTGCCATCGCCTTCGGGTCACTCCAGTTCAGGACATCCATGCTTTGAATAGTCATTGTAAAACCAGAGTCATTTTGTAAGGAAAGGACCATAAGAGTGTCCATTCAATAAGAATGACATAAAAATCAGGTATTTAGTTTTAGTAAGAATGGTGGGGGCTCGGAATTTCCCCAAACTTCAGATGATAGCTAATGATAGAAATGTTAATTCATAGCACACAATATTGGAAAAGGTCAAAAAGCTCACTTGTCAAGTAAGAGTAGCAGTCTTTGAGTAAAGAATAAGGTAACCCATCATGGGAAGAGATGAAGAAGTTTTACTGGGGAAAAAATGTGCCCCAGACTTCATGTCCTCCACCTTCAGATCTACTCTCTTTCCCCAACCAAAAAAGAAAAATGATTTTTAGCAGCCAAAAGAAGAACAGAGGGCCTAAGTACTGAACACACACACACACCTTCCTTTAGTGAGCCCACTCCCCTGACAGACAAGTGCCATTTCTGTACAAAAAGCACTATATATTCATTAATGTCATAAAAAATATATGGCCCTGATATGAGCTAGGATTTGGGTGTACAGCAGTGAATAGAACAGACAAAATCCCTGCCTCCATGAAACTTACAGTCTTATACCATCCTCAGAAATGACACTGCCCAGAACCAGCCTCTGCCATTTTTCTGTCGAGGAGGCAGCACTGCGTGGGCAGTCAGAGGGCCTGGGCTCAAACTCTGGCTTCACAACTTCACCGCTGTGTAGCCTCAGGCAAGTTACTTAATTTCCCCAGGGCCTTGGATTCCTTTTCTATAACATCATAGGTTTGTTGGGAGCATTACATGAGTACAGCAATTAACAATGTAAAGCAATTAGATTAGTGCCTGATGTAACATAAGATGAGAGTTTGCCATTTCTATTAATATCACAGCGAAGGGTGGGCTTGATTGAAAGCCTGTATTTGGCACCCTCAATCAGTAAATGCATTGTACCCAAACATGCCTGAACATAATTCCTGGTGGCCAGGCCCCCTTTCCTCCAGATGGGAATTACAGGGTTTATCTGGAAAAACTGAATGCCTCCAGAGAAAAGACCTCCATAAAGTGGCATTTGAAAGTGTCCCAGCTTTGGAGCCAACTACCTGCCAATCATCCTAAAACAATTCCCATCAGACAGTAAGCCCTGCCTAGGTCAGAAGCATTCCCACTCTACTTCCCAGGAGCTCATGTTTAATTATGAATAAACTGCCACAGGTAACCACACCTATAATGATAGAAACACACCAAGGGGAAAAAAGACAAACAGAGGCATCTCAGAATAAACAAAGAATATATAGGAAATTGAAGAGATCTTGAATCTTCTGAAAGGTTAAGTAAGTTATTGCATCTATAAAACTCTACTTTCTAGCAGCTCACACTTAATTATGAATGAACTGCTACAGGTAACCAGACCTTGTAAGGATAGATACCAAGAAAAACAAGCACATAATGGTATCTAGGAGCAAACAAAGAAAATGTAGGAAACAAGTAAAATCTTCTGAAAGATTAAGAACGATATTGCCAAACAGCATCAAAATGCTATTTTAAAAAAATGAAACCAAGAACAAGAAAGAGTTCTTGAAAAATTAAAAATAGAATTGCTAAAATTTAAAATCCAATAGACCCATTGGGAAATAATATTTATAACCAATTTTCCCTCCATGTCCCATGTCCTGGGCTACAGTGGAGGGTGCTTGACTGCTAGAAACATTCATAATCAGAAAGCCTGTGATTTAAGTGTGAGGTGGCAAGTGTCCAATGAGTGAAGGAAAGAATGAGTGACTGAGGGCAGCAATGAAGCCTTCGTGTCATACCCTTGCCAGCCTCCTCCACTCAAATCCTACTGCACCTCCCCGAATATTCACTCCCCTCTGCACAGAGAGGAAGCCTGCCAAAGGTTCATGAGTACATAAACATTGGATTTGAAATCACACAGACTGAGTTTTACATCCAGGCTCTGCTGTGAAGTTTCCAGAGAGGCAAGAGTGTATCTGTCAGAACACCATCAATCAAAATGGTAACATCAATTTTTTTAATGGTCAATGTTGGTCTGAGAAATGCTACTTAAACTTACAATTTTTAAGTATTAAATTAACAATGATAATTAAATACACACACCCCCAAATGTAAAGGTGGACATTATGAGAGAAAAGATAAAATATAAAGATCAATCCACATCAGATATCTCAGAGGAGTTCCAGAAAGAAAAAGCAAAAGTCTTTACCAATTAGAGAACTCAAAAAATTTTCTCAGAGTTTGAAGAACATGAATCTTCCGACTGAGAGAATTGGACATAAAAGAAAATAGCTATACCAAAAATCAGCATCATGAAATTCCAGAACACCAGATATAAAGAGAGGAAATGTAATCCTCTCCTCATACCAAACACCAAAATTGATGCGAGGTAGATTAAAGACTTAAAGGCGTAAGTCAAAACTTGAAATTTTTCAGAAAAGAATATAACATAGTATCTTTATGTCCTTACAAAAAGAAAGTATTTTTAGATAAAAAACAAATCATAACTTAAAATGAAAAAAAGGACACATTTGAGTACATTAAATTTAAAACTTCTCTTTCATCAGAGGAGACTGTATCAAACACTGCCTAGTTGTTAATTTATCCTTTGGGCCATTCCTCCTGTACACACAGACTGTCTTTCTCAGCCTTACCCACTACAAGATGTGGTCATGTGACTGATACTGACCAATGAAATACATTCATTTGGAACAAACTACCCTCCATCACTTTAAAGATATCTGACTAATGGTGTTTTTAGTATATTGAGGGTTCAAGACATTTTTATGAAGCACTCTTTGGTTCAGCATGGAGGTAGATGCATCAGAGAGGACACCACTCTGGAGCCTCTCAGCGATGCCAACTACTAGCTGTGTGACCTTGGGCAAGTTACTTCACTCCTCTGTGCCTCATTTCCTTGCCTGTAACATATGAGACATAACAAGGACAGGGCATCACTATATGCAGACATTGTAAAGTTTTAATACTATACAGTAAGTGCTCAAATATCTTGATTTTTATTACATATTTCCAAAAGATTTAATCCTCAACATGAGTGCCAAAATAGGGAGGAGGGGAAATAGAAATTAGTGCATTGCTATGACTTTTTCACTGTCTAGTGAGGTAACAGATACAATAAATGTTTTTGGATGAGCAAATGAATGAACGTGAGAGTGATGATGAAACATTGACTTACGCAGGATAGGCATGAGCCCCTGAGCACTATTCAGCAGTTATTTCAGTGTTTCTCAGCCCCAGCTCACCTCACAATCACTTGGAATCTTTCTAAAAACAGCAGTGGCTGAGCCTCATCAACCAGATCAATTAAATCAGAAATCCTGGGGTGGGAGGCAAGCATTGGTATTTTTTTTTTAATACAGGTGATTCTATTGTGCACCAGGTTGAGAATCACTGCTTTAACTCTGTGAGTTGACTCCTGTCCTATTCCCCCAGAGTAATGATTCCCAAATTCCTTACTTCCTCAGGCTCTCACTTTTTCCCTAATCCCCTCATTCTTGGCAGATGGCTATTCTTCCTCTTCTCTATTCTAGCTTATCTTTTGCTCCCCCTCTTCCCTGCTCTTCCTATTTCATGAGAATATGTGTTTCCCCAGACTCTTTCACAGCCTCCATTCAAACCTGCAGCTACCCATGTTTGCAGTTACCATACTGTGCCATTGAGTAGATCACGCACATGCCCACTCTGCAACTAGACTGGTAACTCCCCAGAGGCAGGTTTTGTTCATTTTTGCAGTATCACTTCAAAGAAAAGTAGTATACTCCTCTTGGGGATCAGCGAATAAAAGCAATGCATAGGCATTTCATAAATGTCACCAAATGAGAGACCTTAACTTGGGGCATGAAGGATAAGAAATATCAAAAAATAAAAGGAGGAATTCTATCAGCAGTGTGGAAAATAAAAACAAAAATATGGGGTTCAGAACAGCAGCATTTAACTCTTTCTAGAACTTTGTGGAAATTATCATTGTTAATCTTAACGCATAAGCGTCACTATTACTTCACACCAAAATTCCTATGGTTGCAAATAATGTGGTTTTTGAAAGTACCTTGTCAAATTTAAAAAGCAACATAAATAAAAGAATGCTGCTACGAGGAAAAAAAAGGGGCACAGGAGAGAGAGAAATCCACAAAAAGCATAATTTTATCTCAACAAGAAGATACAATTGCTACTTCCTCTCTTGTTCCTCAGTGTCTGCATCTGTAAAATTGAGATGTTAAAAATAAAAATACCACCCTTCATGGTATTACTGGCATGGTTACATGGGTTAATAAATATGAAGAGCATAGAACAGTATCTGGCATAAAGCGAGTACAATTGTTAGTTGTTTAATATAACTATCTTCAAAATGTTAATGCCTACAGCTTTCAATCAGGAAAGGAAAAGGAGGGTGACTTTGGGAAAAGAGGAGAGTGGACACATGCTAGGTGCTAGGCAATTCTCATATTCTATGAGATTTGACTCCTTGCTACAAAACTAGGCTGTAAGTAATGGATGAAGACAAAGAGGCTCCAAACCATATAGCTTATTCAGTGCACTTCAGGCACATTCTCATTCTACAGGACATTGCCAGTGCTTTTCTTTCAGAGAAGAACTCCCTGTTTACACAAACAAGTAATTTCATTGCAATGTGCTAAAGATCGTTGAAGTTGTTCGCTCCTGCTAAATGGCACTGTAATCAAGCTGTCAAGAAGGCTTGGAAATTCAAAGACTGCTTAAATCATCCTCCAGGTCCCTTGTTGTCAGGGAAAAGGATCTCATTTCCTCCAACTTTTCCTCATAGGTGTTATCTTCCCAGCCCTTAGTCACCGTCCCTTTCCTCTGCAGTTCTGAACCTTAAAGGGACCTAAGAGAGGCTGCCTTGGATGAGCCTGTTATTCCACATGTCTCACTTCCTATCTTTAGTCCTTTTTGGCAACTCTGGTTATTGACATTACTAGAGATGTGTTTGATTTTGTTAGTTTTCCTAAAAAGGTAAGTTGCCATGATTGATCACTTTTATCTTTGTTTTTGATTTCATTGATAATCATTTCTTTTTAAAAATTACTGAGGTGCAATTTTTAATATATATAGTTAAGTTCACCCTTTTTAGTGTATAGTCCTATGAGTTTTAACAAATGCATATAATCCTGTAGCCACCACCATGAAGATATAGATTTTATATTTATAAAAAATCCTATATTTTAATGATTTTAGGAAGTTTCCTTGTGTCTCTTTGTTGTTCCCTCCAGCTCTGGAAACTACTTTGTTTTCTGTCTGTCCCTATAATTTTGCCTTTTTCAGAATGTCATGTAAATAAAATCAGAGGGTATGATTTTGAGCTTTTTGAGTCTGGATTCTTTTACTTAGTATAATCTTTTTAAGCTTCATCCATATTGTTGTATGTATTAGACATTAGTTCCTTTTCTTTTTTTCTTCTAATTTTCATCCAAGGATATGATTATTGATTTTAGAGAGAGAGAAAGGGAGAAAGAGAGAGAAATACCAATGTGAGAGAAACATCAATTGGTTGCTTCAAACCCACAACCTAGGTATGTACTCTGACTGTGCAGGGATTGAACCTGAACCGTTTAGTATACAGGACAATGCTCCAACCAACTGAACCACCTGCCCAGAACAGAAATTAGTTCCTTTTTATTGCTCAGTGGGGTTTCATTGTTTGGGTGGACTCCTTTGTTCATCCATTCCCCAACGGAAGGACGTAGGGGTTGTTTCCAGTTTTTGATGCTTAGAAATAAAGCTGCTATGACATTTGCAGACAGGTTTTTGCATGAATATAAGTTTCAATTAATTTGGATAAATACCTAAAAGTGGGATTAATGTGTCATATGGTAAACGTATTTTAACTTTATAAGAAACTGCCAAACTGTTTTCTAAAGTGCCTATATCATTTTGCATTCCCACCAACAACAGATGAAAGTCCAGCTGGTCTGCATCCTTATCAGCACTTGGTATTGTCGAGCTTTATTTTATTTTATTTTTAGCCAATCTTTTATTGTGGAGCTTTTCACTGTGGCTTTAACTTGCATTTCTCTAGTGCTGTTGAACATCTTTTCATGTGCTTATTGGGTATCTCTATGTTTTTAGTTTCTTTTCAAGTCATTTGTCCATTGTTTTAATTGGTGTTTTTCTCAGTTTTGAATTTTTTAGATTTTTTTATATACTCTGAATACAAGTCCTAAATCACATATTGATTACCTGCTTGCTCTTTATCTTCCCAAGCAGCTGAGTCCATAGCCATTAGGTCGCATGAAAGGCAGATGTTTATGAAAGAAGACAGTGGAGGCCTTGATTGTGTGCTAACGCAGAGTTTTCCACTCTTGCCATCCTATTTCATACAAATTAGGACAATACAGAGGATCTAGGATAAGAGGGAAGAAAGACACAAACGTTTTCTTAGAGTGGGCCAAAACCAGGAAGTGAAGAGTTAGTCTGGTAGCTGTTTCATTTTGAGACTGGATCAGGGGCTGCCATTTTCATTCTGCCCTTTTTCTCCACATCTCTCCATGTTCCTTATCTCCGGCTCCAGTAGGACCCATCTGACTAGCTAAGCACAAGAGCCAGAACCAGGGAGGAAGAAGAGGTTGGTCCTGAGATAAAGGAACTATAGAAGAAGGGGAGGAAGAAGAGTTTCATGGTGCCCATCAGGGAGACTCTGTGTGCACTAATGACTGTCCACATTGCAAGCTCATTTGAATTTGCAAACTCATCTGTATCCTAGTGTATGTTTGGTCAATAGAAAGATTTTTAGGTAGAAAAAGCTTAGAGGTGGTAATCTATTTGGGATTGCCAGAGGACCAGTGGGAGAGGCATGAAGCTGTATCTGCAAATCTCTTCACAAGAATTGCAAATATCTATTCTCCATATCAAAGAAGGAAGAAAAGGTAAAGTTTTCTACTCTGGACTGTAGCACCCCACCTTCTAGCCAATAAAGACAGAGTTAGGAAGAGAGTGAGCCCAACTCCCTATCTGAATTTCCACCACTTACCTCTCAAGAAGAAAAGATAGATGATAGATAGATAAATGAATGGATGGATAGATAGATAATCACTGACTTTTAAACCTAATAATCCTAGAATTCTTAGTTCTGTGATACTTAATTGACCTGAAAATATGTTACGGTTTTGAAGCAGTCAAAACACCTAAAAGGAAAAAAAGCAACTATTAATTGCCCTACTTTTCTATGATAAACATAAGTAGTTAATCTATTTTCACTTTCTTTCTTTTATGCCAAAATAGACAATTAAACCTGCAATACACAAGTGTGAATTCCTATTGGTACAAGCGATATCAAATGTGCCCCAGTAAATCACTAAATGTCTTGACCTCTACAGTTCTCCTGTTGATCTCTATATTCTGGGTTGAGTATTTTTTTTTTTTTAATTATCTACATTTTCTTATGTCTGTTCCACATTGTGGCACCTTGTATAAGATGAGTGGTTCTGAAAACCCACCATCATGGATCATCAGTTATAATGAGAAGTAGATTAAACCAGGGGCATGCCATTGAATAATCTGCCAAAGGTACAGTTGACAAAGTCTTCATTAGTCAGTACTGATATAAATACCATCCTCCTCAGCTGAACATTTGCAATGTGTCTCTCAGAGCTAAATCAGTACTCTAATTGCAACATCAGTTATGGGCCCTGCTCAGTGATGAGAGAGGCAAAGATATGAGGATGTTCTCAGCTGCAGCTATTTATACAAGCCATGTGGTCCATACTTATCTGGTAGGGAGGGGATAGGAAGAATCAGAAAGCTGACGTAACTGAAAATTGAATCTACCCACCCCCTTTGCACCATTCCTCCAAGAGAGAAAATTCTATGTACTTTCTTTCTAAGAGGAAAGGTGAGAAACCTCGAACCTGGTGAGAAGGCAGTCTCCCCATTTGCCAACTGGTGCTTCACTTTTGATATTCCTTTTATTATGTGAGTTCAAGGGACTACGGGAAAGAAAATTCAAGTTTTGTGAGCCCCAAATTAAGTGAACATCTTGGAAGAATCTCCTTTTATCCTTAAAGACAGAGGAAAGTTGCCCATTAGAAAAATCAATTTGGCTATTTCAGAACTTTGTTCCAAAAAAATTTTGACTTCAGTATGGAAACTTCTGAAACATAACATACAATCACAAATTACACATTCATAAATTGATATATTAAATTCCAGACATTCAAAGTGTAGTATAGGAAGATTATTAAATATAAGACACATTTGGGAATAAAAACTACATTTATTCAGTGTTTCTACATGTTGGAGACAGTGCTAAGAGCCTTACCTATATTATCTTGATAAATTCTTCCTGCAACTCAAAAACAGATAGGTTATTATCCACCTGTTACTGATAAGAAAACTATGGCTCAGAAGATTAATCGGTGCAAGTCACATACCATTTAAGAAGAAGTGTCAAAATTCAGGTTCTCATCTGAATCCAAAGTCTTTACTCTAAAACACTACCCTTTATTCTACATATTTATATCAACCTCAGAGCATACCTTACTCATTCGTTCTACTTCCCTACAATATCAACTGACCTATCTATATGCCCTTTCAAGACAAGCACTCTCCCTCTCAGCTCTCCAGATATCTTTAAGCTGTGAATCCACTGTGAACAGTTTGACTTTCTAATTTCTCAACTCAAATCTAACAATGAGATCATGGTTGGTTAGGAGCTTTTCCTTGTTGGAGGAAAGATTTCATTCCTCACTCCCTCATGTCCCTGGTCTTATTCAACTAGCTGGTGGCTCATAGGGAGATAGCAGGAGGGGTGAGGAGCCCCACAGAGCCTGCAGAGGCTGTGAGTGGGCCAGGTCCCCTGGGCAGAGGCTGCAGAAACTGGGACTGACTTGGGCAACACAAATATGGTGAAGGGATTCAGAAAACACTACTGTGAAGAATTTTATTTCTGAACTCTTCCTAGCTACCTAAAAACAGAGCTCCCCAGAAGAATTCACCTGTCATAAATGCCCTCCAGGAAACCAGGAAGAATAGATTTCTCTCATTGGAGATCAAAATCAGGATAAGTCATCTAAACAGACATTGTAACTCAACTGTCATATGTTCTGTCAATTCTCCTAAGGACCCATTTATCTCCCTTAAATGCCTTTTCCCCTATTCTGATGGTATAGAAGCCCCAAATTCTATCTGCCTCAAGCCATATTTCCCTGTGAACTCCCATGTATATATATATGAATTTAAAACATCTTTCTTTCTCTTACTAATCTGTGTTTTGTCAGTGTAAATCACAGGCCCCCCAATATTGAACTTAAGAAACTAAAGGAAAAGTTTTTCCTCCTCCACAGTTGGATAGCTTGACACCATGAAAAATTATACTGTAGAAGAACATTTAATGACATGGAAAAAACCCACTCTGCACTAAGTTAAAATAAGGTCACTCAGATACAGTGCCAGATCTCATTTTTGTGAATACATATGTTTGTACACCTGCATTGAAAGCCTAAAAGAATACTTACTAAATTGTTAACAATAGTTACCTTGAGGATTTGGAGCAACCTTAACTTTTCTTTTTATTCTATTTTCTATTATTTGAACCTATAAAAATAAATGTATAATTACTTTGTATATTGAAAGATATGCAAATATTTTCTCTTTTTGAAAAAATAAGAATCCATGTACCATTTTTAGAACTATCTTATTTTTTAAGTTTATCTTAAAAATGCAAAGATAAACTTAAGAATTTCACTATCAAAACATTTATTGTCACATTAGCAAAATAAAATTTCAAAGAAAAAAGTCCAACAATAAAGATTGAACAAATTAAACAATATCCATAAAAGGAATATTTCGCAATCATAAACACTACTTCATGGAAAAAAGATATGACATGGACACAGGCTGTGGGTATGAGAACATCCAAGCCTGCAGAACATTTGAGTAAGAATAATTTGAGCTAAACCGACAGCAAGCAAGGTCTCAAATGCTCCAGAGAATGACAGTTTTGCAGTTTCTCTCGTACATTCAAAACTAAGGAGGAAACACACAGAAGATTACATGAAGGTGGAAGAAAGCAAGGCAGGGAGACCTCTATGACTGAATGACAAGAGTCTGTGTTCCCTTGAGGGTGGCTATGCCTCCGAGGGATCGAAAAGAGGATGACTCTGCCTTTCCAAGGTGTGTTAACCTAGGTGCGCAAGAACGGTGGACAGGGCTTCCTCAAAAACCTTTCACTAAGGAAGTTACAGGCCTGGGACATGACTACCCATCTTGACCTGCCCAGTTGGGAATTTGTGACCAGATTGCCCTGTGAGGTTACTTTCAGTCACTGAGATCTACCAGGTTTATGCATACAATATACTAACTGGGACAAAACAAGTTACAAAACAGTAAGTTGCAGTATGACCCTATTTTATACTTAAACATTTCACAAAATACATTATGCTTAGAAAACAATATGAAAAAGTTTAACAGAAGTGGGTGGGATTACAAATGGCTTTAATTTTATTTTTATGTGTCTATATATTTATTATCCTATGATGAACTTGCATTACATATGCAATTTTTAGAAATAAATGTTGGGATTTTGGGTTTTATTTGGAGTTTCTTTTTTTTTTTTTTTTAAAGAAAATAATTTTATTTATTTTTTTCTTTTTTTTCCATTTTTTTAAATATATTTTATTGATTATGCTATTACAGTTGTCCCGTTTCTACCCCATCATTCCCCCCACCCTGCATACCCTCTCCCACCCACATTCCCCCCTTTAGTTCATGTCCATGTGTCATAAGTTCTTTAGCTTCTACATTTCCCACACTATTCTTACCCTGCCCCTGTCTATTTTCTACCCACTATCTATGCTACTCATTCTCTGTACCTTCCCCCACCCCCTCCTCCCACGCCCCTGTTGCTAACCCTCCATATGATCTCCATTTCTGTGGTTCTGTTCCTGTTCTAGATGTTTGCTTAGTTTGCTTTTGTTTTAGGTGTGGTTCTTAATAGCTGTGAGTTTGCTGTCTTTTCATTGTCATATTTTTTATCTTCTTTTTCTTAGATAAGTCCCTTTAACATTTCATATAATAAGAGCTTGGTGATGATGAACTCCTTGAACTTGACCTTATCTGAGAAGCGCTTTATCTGTCCTTCCATTCTAAATGACAGCTTTGCTGGATAGAGCAATTTTGGATGTAGGTCCCTGCTTTTCAAGACTTCAAATATTTCTTTCCAGCCCCTTCTTGCCTGGAAGGTCTCTTTTGAGAAATCAGCTGACAGTCTGATGGGAACTCCTTTGTAGGTGACTGTCCCCTTATCCCTTGCTGCTTCTAGAATTCTCTGCTTCATTTTAATCTTGGCTAATGTAATTACGATGTGCCTTGATGTGTTCCTCCTTGGGCCCAACTTCTTTGGGACTCTCTGAGCTTCCTGGACGTCCTGGTAATCTATTTCCTTTGCCATATTGGGGAAGTTCTCCTTTATTATTTGTTCAAATAAGTTTTCTACTTGTTGCTCTTCTTCTTCCCCTTCTGGGACCCCTATAATTCGGATGTTGGGACGTTTAACGATGTCCCGGAGGTTCTTAAGCCTCTCATTTTTTTGAATTCTTGTTTCTTCCTCGTTTTCTGTTTGGTTGTTAATTTCTTCCTTCTGGTCCACTCCATTGATTTGAGTCCCAGTTTTCCTTCCATCTCTATCGGTTCCCCATGCGTCTTCCTTCATTTCACGTATTGTAGCCTGCATTTTTTCATCTAATTTATGAGCAAAATCAACCAATTCTGTGAGCATTTTGATGACCAGTGCTTTGAACTGTGCATCTGATAGGTTGGCTATCTCTTCGTTGCTTAGAGGAATTGACTCTGGGGTTTTCATTTTTTCTCCGGTTTGAGCCATTTTTGGTGGAGTTTTTTGTTTTGTTTTGTTTTGGTTTTAGTCTGGTCGCGGCTATTACGTATGAGGGGTGGAGCCTTAGGTGTTCCTCAGGGCGGGGCAGCCCAGTCGCTGGGTTGTGACACTATAGGTGGGGGCAGGGTCCGAGAAGGAAGAATGGCGCCTGTTCCACTCTCTTCTGGACTCTGGTCCCTCCTGCTGCTTCCCCTTCGCCTGGATTATCTGCGCACGTGCGAGTGCTGTTACGTAGTGAGGGGTGGAGCCTCAGGTGCTCCCCAGTGTGGGGCAGCCCAGTCGCTGGGTTTTGACACTGTATGTGGGGGCGGGGTCTGAGAGGGAACAATGGCGCCTGCTCCGCTCTCTCCTGGATTCAGTCCCTTCCGCCACTTCCCCTCTGCCTGGACCGTCTGCGCGCGCGAATGTAGGACCACCTGGTCAGCCAGCTGCCTTGTGCGTCCTCACTGG
This sequence comes from Glossophaga mutica, assembly GCA_039655065.1. Lineage (NCBI taxonomy): Eukaryota > Metazoa > Chordata > Mammalia > Chiroptera > Phyllostomidae > Glossophaga > Glossophaga mutica. Next base: position 87,850,162 of record CM077304.1, read on the forward strand.
GTCTGCAGAGTTGCTCCCCTGTGTCCGGGGTCCGCCAACTGCCGCCTGTGGGCTCGGGAACCACCAGCCACCGCCCGTGCACCTGGGAACTGCGAGCCGCTGCTGCCTGCGTTCCTGGGTCCGCACCTCCACTTTTTCCTACCGCGACTCCGCCCCTCTTACCGGTCTGGATGAATGGTTGTTAGACTTCCGTACAGTTCAATTTTCTATAAGTTCTGGTTGTTTTCTTGTTTCTAAATATTTGTTGTTCTTAATTTTGGTTGTGAGAGGAGGCACAGTGTGTCCGCCTACGCCTCCATCTTGGCCCTGGAGTTTCTTTTTTGTTGAGTGTAAATATCAGTGGTTCTAATGAGGATTTAGCACTTTGAAATGTGCTGCATTTTAACAGAGAAGGCAGAGGCAATTTCTCAATCACCATATTAAGTTTTCTTAATGAGCGTTCATTTACTCATCACTGAGTCTCCAGCAACTTGTTCTACTGGAACAATGCCTCTACAGAATGCTGTGCTCCTCCTGTGAGTGAAAAGGCCGGTATGTAACACGTTCAGTTGCCGAGAAAGTAGCCTCACAGGGTGATGTGATCACAAATTCCTAACTGGGCAGGTCATAGTGGGTAGTCACATCCCAGGCCCATAGCTTCCTTGCTAAAAGGTCTTTAAGGAAGCCCTGTCCATCATTCTTATGCATCTAGGTTAGCGCAACTTTGAAATGCAAGAGTCATCCTCTTTCTTAGATCCCTCAGAAGCATAATTACTCCCAAAGGAGCCCATAATCTGTTAACTAGTCTGGACCTTGCTTTCTCCCACCTTCATATAATCTTCCCTACATTCCCTCCTTGATTCCACATGTATAAAAGAAACTGAAAACCTGTTATTCTCTGGAGAATTTGATTTGTTTCTCGTCATATTGTCAGTTTGGCTCAAATAAACTCATAAAAATCTTCTACAGCTTTGGACAATTCTTAGGTTGACAGCTCCAACACACCTACAGTCTCCACAGTGTTTCCAGATCTCTTTCCTTCATGACAATCACATACAGACATGCACTGGACTAAGGTGTACTTGAAATCTAAGTAGTAAATGATATGTTTAGTAGTAAACAATGGACTTCTTGAATATTTTAATCTACCTAAGTAAACGAATATTTTCCTCACACTGCTAGCACTTTTTCTTTTCTTTTTTTTTAAGCCATAGGAGGGAAAATCTTTTAATTTTATTTTTCAATTACAGTTATATTCAATGTTATTTTGTATTAGCTTCTGGTGTACAGCAGAGTAGTCATATCATCTAAATCATATTTTTTCTTTCTTTTATTTTAAAAGATATAGAGTTCCTATGGAAAGGAAGTCTTTAATGTTATTTTTGAAGTACAATTATATTCAACATTATTTTTAAATATATTTTATTGATTATGCTATTACAGTTGTCCTATTTTCTCCCTTTTATTCCCCTCCACCCTGCAGCCCCCTCTCACCCACCACCACAACTACCACAGGTTTTTACAGTCAGGTTTTGAGGCTTTATTTCCCTGGGGCTACAACCCTGGTTTGCACGGTCTGTCTCATTACCCACTTAGTTCCTCCTAGTTTATCCACATGCAAATGTGGGTCTGCCCAATCCACCAGCCATGCCTCACCCGGTCCACCAGCTGCCACCTCACCTCAGCCACCAGTCACCACCTTGCCTGGTCCTCCAGGTGCCACCTCTCTGGCCCCGGTCCTCCGGCCACTGCCTTGCTGCGAGTCCTCCCTATCCCCAGCTGCCCTCTCCACCTCTCCTACCAGTCTGGATGAATGCTTCTTCTTTAACTCCTTGGTGGTCAGACTTCCATACAGTTTGATTTTCTGGAAATTCTTGTTGTTTTTTGTTTTTAAATCTGTTGTTGTCCTTTTGGTTGTATGGGGAGGCACAGTGTATCTACCCACACTTCCATCTTGGCCGGAAGTCTGTGTTATCCAACATTATTCTGTATTAATTTCAGGTATACAGCATAGTGGCTAGATAATCATATACCTTACAAACCGCTCCCCTGATGTTTCCAGTATCCACCTGGCACCATACATAGTTATTACAATATTACTGACAACATTTTCTATGCTATAGTTTATAACCCCTTAGCACTTTAAATTTTCACACTTAGTTGTTGATATGCTTATCACATCAACATAGAAAAATTTTATCTTCTCAAATTCTTGACCCAAAGGTCAAAAAGAGGCCCAGTGGCAACAATATTGGAAGCCAGCCCAGGTCTAAGGAGAGAGCCGATGGAACCGAGTGAAGCTATGGAAAGCTACACTAACAGATGTGATTTTCTAAGAAAGGCCAAAACTTTCTATTTTTATGTGAAATCTCCTGTTTCCAAATGTTGACAACTAATTCAAAATAATTTTAATCACATTGAAGGACAAATGAAATGCATATGTAGGCAGCCAAGTTTGTGGTCTCTTTTTCCAGAAGTCCACTAGCCAAGACTTCAATAATTAACCTCAGAGCCTCCTTAACTTTATTCTATTTTCTCCTCCACCCCTCTCTTAGACCTGACTTAATTGGTTTTTTAATCTCAGTTACTAGTATAATTTTTCTGTATCTCTGTTATCGTGTTTATTACAATCTGTGATAGTTTTGTTGTTATTGTATCATTTTTTACATATTCATTTCCCTTGCTACAAATAATTATAACTTAGTGCTCAACATGAACTTGGTGCTCAGCTGGACTTTAAAGAAATCAGTTTGGGTCCTAGCTCTGACATGAGTCAACTTTGTTGAATTACTTGACCTCTTTGGGCTCAGTTTTCACATCTAAAATGTGACTCAATAATAATAACAGATAACAGTGGTTGCATTATTAGCTATAACAATGGAGATACAACAGATATCTGCAGTTAAACCTTCCCAAACCCTCAGGATGAACCTTGAGTGTAGATGGATAGTTATAATAATTGGTGGAATAGGAGAGCTTGTATGTCAGGCACTTCCTGGATGCTTTACATGGTCCCATAATCTTCACAACAGCTCCTTATGATAAACACTATTATTTATATTTTACTGATGGATAAAGGCTTAGGGTGGTCAAATAGCACTTTTGCTAAGTGGCAGAATGGGAACCAAGAGGTCCCACTTCAGAGTCCATGATCTTGAGCATGCCCCAACTCACAACAGTGTAAAGTCTCACAATGTGGTCTTTTCCTCACCCTCTTTGATTCTGAAGGCAATAAAATAGACAGGCAGTCACATATACTCCAGTGTCTTCATATTCTTTTTTTATGGAGAAAGATGCTTGTATTCATTTATGAAAAAAGTCTATCAATAGCAGCTAGAATAGATGGATGTTTGACTGTGGGGACAGGAAAAGGAGCTACCTAGTCAATGATTTTAAGCAGATTTCTCTAAATAGACAGACTTTGAGGAAAGCTTTCCAAAAAAGAAAGGGAGGGGCTTAGCTCATGCCTTCCCCCACCCCAGCTGTGGACACATAACTATGGATGCCATGCCACCAGCCAAACAGGAACTGGGACCAGGAGTGACACCTGCCCCAGAAAAGGTGGGGGCTGCTCAAAAGCTGAGAAAGTCCTATATGATGGTGATGGTGAGTCTGTCCATTATGGAAAGGTATAGGAACCCAACAGATAGCCATCAGCTAAGGCAGCAGAGGGTTACTTTATTAAAGCAGTTCTTACTCTGTTCACATTTAAAAACAGTCCCTGATGAGAAGTTGGTGCTTCCCTTGTATGTGTTAAAGGGCCTTGACAGCACCATTTCCACAGGAGAGGAGGTGGTGGGAAGTGAAGGACATCGTCCTGAACACATTTTGCCCCTCATTACCATGGTAAGTCCTTAGCATTTATTTATTTTTTAAATAACTTTGCCCAAGAAAAGGACATACGACACTCCCAGAGACCTTTACCAATTTGATAAACTTGTCTGGGGATGTTGGTTGTTTCATCTGTGGAAAGCTGTTTTCATAATCCAGGGCAGTGAACATCCTGGTATGCCCCTGGAAACCTGGGAAGGCTTTATGCAGATGACCTAGCTGAGAAGCAGCCAGCACTTGTATCCAAAGTTGCTATTTTCTGAAGATAGAAAGGGTCAGGGCGGGGAGTTCCTGCAAGGACATTTTGACCAATGCTAAAGCAGTAAAGACAACAAGAGCCCAAACAAACTGGATTAAACTAGATGCAAATAGTGGGTGGGACTTTGAGGGGTGCCAGGACCAAGAAAAGAGAATGCCCTCAGTTGCCAGGGCATGAGGTTAGAGGGACAGCCTGTGGTGGCTTGTTGGCCAGGCTTCAGTGTCCTGTGGAAAAGTATGGGTTGATCCAAGCCACTGAGAAGATCTGCCTTCCCTAGGGAGCAGTCAGATACTTGCCCACAAGTCAATGGGGTGACCCACATCTTTTTTTTTACCAGCAAGAGTGAGCATAGCAGTGGGTCGACAACTTAAAACACAGCCTAGCTGACCGGCATCATGGGAGTCGACCAACCTGCTTTGCAGAGGACATTGAACTCTGAACTGAGATTTCCTTGTTTACCATGGGTCAGTCCAGTGAGGTGTCTCTGCCCTGCAGTCTCCCAGGGATAAAAGAACGAAGAAAGAAACTAAGTGTTCCAGCAATCAGAAGAGAGTCTGGGGGCTGGCTTACTTTATCCCAAGACAATTCTATGAGAGAAATACTATCCCATTGGTCTAAAGATAAAAAAACCAAGACACAGAGTGGTTAGGTAATCTGCCCCAACATGACAATATTAAAACACACACACACACACACACACACACACACACACACACACACACTTATGTGGTACAAGAATCCAGGTGTTTAAACACTAAGCTGTACTCTGTTGATGACAGGATATGTGGAAAGTCCTCTGATAGTACCCTCTGTATAGAGTTCAATAAATATTGGCTACTATTATTATTCTCCTTTTATATACAGACATCCATATTACAGTTAAAATTATCAGTTAACTAAAAGTTATTTAAAATAACAGTTTGTCAAGGTATATTCCCTAGGAACTTCTACTAGGTTTAAGTAGTACTTGTAGAGCCAGTCTCCTAGTATTCATACCCTTGTATAATCTTGTCCACCTTATGTCAAGATTGATCTGTATGACCAATACAATATGGAAGAAGTTATAGAATGTCACTCAAGGTTAGGTTATAAAAGACACTGTGCTTTTGCCTGTCTCTTTCTTAGATTCCTCCCAGACTGATCTAGTATGGCAGCTATCTCATGACTAGCCCTATAGAGAAACCCCAGTGGCAGAGAACGGAGGCTTCTTGCCAATAGCCATGTGAGTGAGCCATCTAGAAAGTGGGCCCTCCTACAGCCAAGACTTCAGATGACAGCAGTCCTGGCCAACATCACAACTGCAACCTCATGAGAGGCCCTGAGGCAGAATACCCAGCTAAGCCACTCATGGTATCTTGACCCTCAGAAACTATGTGAAATACTAAAAGCTAATTATTCAAAGCTACCATGGTTGGGAAAATTGTTATGCAGCAATATACAACTAACACATTATCTCTTCTAGAAACCTTCTAGTGAGCCCCGTATTTTGTGCTTCCTCTATCATAGCACCTGCTACATTCTACATAATGGGCTCAAGGACAGGGACTGACACTGTTCCTGACTCTTGGGTTCCCCAGATATAGCAAGTGCTGAAATTGGCATGGACTTTATTTAATAAGTGTATGCTATTGGGCTGAACTATAACCTCTATATATCTTTTATCTCTAAAATATAGCCTGTTTTTCAGATTTTTAATGAATCCAGGTAGTTCTTGCCATCTAAAGAATTAGGCTTACTTATATTCAACTGGTACTTGGTTATTAAAATTAACACTAAAATTTTGTACTATCAGATTTTGGCCATGTCTCTTTTACTTTTGCAATACAGTCATATTAGCTTTTAACAGAAGAGGTTAAGTAATGTGTAAGGTAGAAACATTTCTGTGCTTTCAAAACCATTGTTCCATTAGCCCAGAATGTTTATTTTTTTCCCTATAAGTTCAAGCACCTAGAGACAAAAGCAGTTCAACAGTGAAAAAGGTAAGGTAATTCCTCAGAAAATATTGCCTGAGTGGTATCTAGGAGGTGGGATTAAATTGAGTGTTATATTTTTAAGTCATATTTAATATAACTTTATTATAATTAAAGATATCCATTTATCTATGGTTCATCATGCACTCTGATCCTGTGGAGACCAAATTCATAATTTTTCCCTAAAATTTAATATAAAAGTTAAGTGATCAGTGACCCTTCCTATTTTGTTTTTGTAAAATAAGAAACCCATTAGAGATACCAATTTTGATGCATTTTCCATCATAGTCACCACCAAGGACTGTCATTGACTGACTATAACCACTATACATCCTTTCTTCTTTAAAATATAGTCTGTGTTTAAGATTTTTCATGAGTCCAGGTAGATCTTGCCATCTACAGAATTAGGCCCAGAAGTGGTGACTTCTAGGATGCTCTATCCTCAGGAATCAAACAAAGGTCTGCCTCATAATTTCAAAGTTGTCATTTATCCTTGCTCCAAAATGCAGTAAAATCTAACAAGAGAATGAATGCCATTCCTATCAATATGTCCCCAGCTGAGACCATTCTAAAGAGAACTTTGTCAGCTCTGGGTCATCTGAGGTTCATCTGTGAACACTGAGACAGTATACAATCAAAGTTGTGGGTGGGACATAGAGACCTGGCACTGACACACATGGTAAAATAACCAAGTCAAATCTTGAACTGTTCATCAGACAACAGACAGTAAGTTGAATGACAAGGAGTTGGAACAAGGAAAGCGACGGAATTCAGAAAGCCAGCAGGTCACAAAGATGGAAGACTAGCATCCTAAAGAAACATCTTGAGAAACCATGGAATTCAGGCTTCTTTTATGTCAGAGGAAGAATGAAACAGGAGAGGTTTGAGGTCAGGAGGTGATTAATGACTGCAGATATATGGACACCGACAAGTGTCCAAGGGGGATGGTGGAACTTCTTTGCTTTTAGTCAAAAAACTTCAGTTCTGGTGGTCTCAGTCATGAGGTCCCTATAAATCTTTCGATAAACAATCATTATTTTTGTACATGCATTCCTTATCTCCATGTGGAGGTAGTTTCAGTAATTCCTAAGCTACAGGTTAGATTCCTTTAATGACTAGCATATCTATGTGCAGGACTCAGCAGGAGCTGTTCACCAACATGCAATGGGAACTAGGCAGGATGGAGCAAGATGGAGTCAGAAAGACTCATTATTTTATTCTATTACGGTAACTCAACAATGGTGAAGTTGTAGAATCTGACACAATATCTTCATGTTATATGCTGTCACAGCCTAGACTAGAGGAAATACCTAAAGTAAACTAGATGAACATTCAACATCCATGCAATAAATTCAAATATGAAGGGTGAAAATGGAAACCACCTACCCAATATACACACTTTTGAAGAGAGGATTGGAACTCTCTAACCCTTAATCCCAACTTACTTTCTACAATACATTAAAATAACTTTACTATACCATTGTCTTTATTATTACACCTTTACTAATCCAGGAAACTCTTGCCCAGGCAAATAATTTGTTCATTACAGGAACTTCCCAAATAGACCCTTTAGCTCTTCAATGGAAAGCATCAACAGACATTTAATACTTGAAGGATCTTCAAATTTCTCACTTCAAAATCTTTTTCTTCCTGTTTTGAATCCTAAACTGTTATATCATATCTTTACACAATCAACCCTACTCATTCTGTCAGTACTGGCCACCTGACTTCCGGCCAAGATGAAGGCATAGGCAGACAAACTGTGCCTCCTCACACAACCAAAAAAAAGAGGTATAGGTAGACACACTGTGCCTCCTCACACAACCAAAAAAAAGACAACAAAAATTTGGAAACAAAAAACAACCAGTACTGACAGAAACTTGAACTGTATGGAAGTCCAACAACCAAGGAATTAAAATAGACACATTCATCTAGACCCGTAGGAGGGACGTAGTCAGGCAGCTGGGTGGAGAAGTCTCACAGCAAAAAAAAGCAATAGCTGGCAGACTCTGGGCGTAGGGTGGTGGCGAGTTAACCCAGTGAGGCGGCAGATTGTGGATGGGCACGACACGCAAAGCAGCTGGAAGACTGTACAATCCAAGCAGTCCCACATTCCTACACAGATAAACCAGATGAAACTGGGGAGCAAGACAGACTGCAAAACCCAGGGTCACAGAGTGGGGAAATAAAGCCTCAAAACATCGATTGAAAACACCTGTGGGGGTTGAGATGCCAGGTGAGACTCCCAGCCTCACAGAAGAGTTCGTTGGAGAGACCCACAGGGTCCTAGAATGTACACAAGCCCACCCACACAGGAATCAGCACCAGAAGGGCCCAGTTTGCTTGGGGGAAGCAGCGGGGAGGGACTGAGATCTAACAGAGAATGGAGTTAAGCACCATTGTTCCCTCTCGGATCCCTCCCCCACAAACAGCGTCACAATGCAGCAACGTAGGTTGACCCACCCTGGTGAATACCTAAGGCTCCACCCCTCACTATGTAACAGGCACATCAAGACAAAACAAAAATGGGCCAAACGAAAGAACAGATCAAAGCTCCAGAAAATATACAACTAAGGGATGAAGAGAGAGCCAACCTATCAGATGCACAGTTCAAAGCACTGGTGATCAGGATGCTCACAGAATTGGTTGAATTTGGTCGCAAATTAGATGAAAAAATGAAGACTATGCTAAGTGAAATAAAGGAAAATGCACAGGGAATCAATAGCGATGGGAAGGAAACTGGGACTCATATCAATAGAGTGGACCAGAAGGAAGAAACAAACAACCAAACAGAAAACAAGGAAGAAACAAGAATTCAAAAAAATGAGAAGAGGCTTAGGAACTTCCAGGACACCTTTAAATGTTCCAACATCTGAATTATACAGGTACCAGAAGGAGAAGAGGAAGAGTAACAAGTGGAAAAGTTATTTGAACAAATAATAAAGGAGAACTTCCCCAATCTGGCAAAGGAAATGGGCTTCCAGGAAGTCCAGGAAGCTCAGAGAGTACCAAAGAAGTTGGACCCAAGGAGGAACACACCAAGGTAAATCATAACTACATTACCCAAGATTAAAATGAAGGAGAGAATTCTAGAAGCAGCAAGGGATAAGGGGGCAGCCACCTACAAAGAATTTCCCATCAGACTGTCAGCTGATTTCTCAAAAGAGACCTTCCAGGCAAGAAGGGGCTGGAGAGAAGTATTCCAAGTCATGAAAGTCAAGGACCTACATCCAAGATTGCTCTATCCAGCAAAGCTGTCATTTAGAATGGAAGGACAGATAAAGCGCTTTCCAGATAAGGTCAAGTTCAAGGAGTTCATCATCACTAAGCCCTTATTATATGAAATGTTAAAGGGACTTATCTAAGAAAAAGAACATAAAAAATAGGACAGTGAAAAGACAGCAAACTCACAGATATTAACAACTACACCTAAAACAAAAGCAAACTAAGCAAACAGCTAGAACAGGAACAGAACCACAGAAATGGAGACCACATGGAGGGTTAGCAACAGGGGAGTGGGAGGAGGAGAAAGGGGGAAAAGATACAGAGAGTGAGTAGCATAGATGGTGGGTAGAAAATAGACAGGGGGAGGGCAAGAATAGTGTGGGAAATGTAGAAGCTAAGGAACTTCTGACACATGGACATGAACTAAAGGGGGGGATGTGGGTGGGAGAGGGTGTGCAGGGTGGAGGGGAATGATGAGGGAGAAATGGGACAACTATAATAGCATAATCAATAAAATATATTTTAAAAAAATAAAATAAAAAATAAAAAACAAACTAAGCAAACACCTAGAACAGGAACAGAACCACAGAAATAGAGATCATATGGAGGGTTAGCAACAGGGGAGTGGGAAGAGGAGTGGGGGGAAAGGTACAGAGAATAAGTGTCATAGATGGTAGGTAGAAAATAGACAGGGGGAGGGCAAGAATAGTGTGGGAAATGTAGAAGCTAAAGAACTTATAAGTATGACACATGAACATGAACTAAAGGCGGGGAATGTGGGTGGGAGAAGGTGTACAGTGTAGAGGGGAGTGAAGGGAGAGAATGGGACAACTATAATAGCATAATAATAAAACATATTTAAAAAAAAAAAAAAGACCAACCTAAACCAAACTTCTAATTGTGAATAAAATCTGACCTTACTCTGTCTAGGTGGTTATCTGCCTTACCACAATACACCATACGTGCAGCCTACACTTAGCAATAGTTTGTGTCCGTGATATTCGGAGAGCCAGCTTTTCCAGAGTGCTTACTATGGCTCTCACAATAAACTGAAGTGGTTGGAGACTAACATGTGGCTTTTAACCTATTTCCCCCAGGGGATCAGTGGTGCTCAGTGCTTAATTATCTGAACATTTAAACTTCTGCCTGGTCCAGCATTTGCCTCAGATGTTCTGACAGATGATAAGAGGTGTCACTTGCTTTAAGGAAAAAGGTTTCCATGGCCAAACATTTGAGAACTGCTTACTTAAGGATAAAACTTAGTATTTCTTTACTGTGGGACTTCTCAGGGCCTTTAGTATACTACTGGGTATCAAAACATCCAAAGGGGAGTTATTAATATGCAGCCTTTGCAAAATATATTTGAATGTTTTGTCCTAAAGTAGCTCACTAGATTGTCACTGAATACAGTAATGGATGAAGGACAGTTTTATTTAACTTGACCTTCCACCCTGCCTCTTACCTACTACAAGAGCTAAACGGAAACAGCTGCCTTACCACTCAACAATCAGCTCTGCAGAAATTGTGGGGCAGCCTTGAGCTGTGTGGGCAAGTGAGGTTAAAGCAATTGAATCAGCCTGAGTCTTGACAGCCTTAATGGTGTGGTCTGTGTGCTCTGGGCTGGGCATAGGTACTCCCAGCTTTTCCCCAGAAATGGAAAGCTAGCCATCCAACATCCTGCTGGGAGTTCTGCAAACCTTTCTCACACTTGAGAGCACCAGATATAAATTGGCTAAATATTCCATGTTGCTAATCTTTGCTCAGAGAAAGTTCCCACTGGCATGACCTGTCAGGTTACAATAAGGTGGCATCTGGCATATGCTGCTACACTAACAGCTGAAATGCTCAGGCTATTATCTTTGTTCACCACACCCTTGGACTAAAATCTCCACTTAAGGGACATTCTGTCAGCACTGACAAGTCTGACTTCCCCATTTGGTACTGAGGAAAGGAAGTTGACATTTACTGTGCATGACATGACGTAGACATTTGATGCACTTTATCTCACACGACTAATAAAAAATCATAATAGTCAACATTTACATAGTGTTTGCCACGTGTCTGGAACAGTAGTGAATGTTTTACATATTTACAGTCTCTTAGTGCTTGTGGCAACCCTATGTGGGCGACACTGTCATTACCTCCACTTCATAGGTGAAGAAACTGAGGGATTCAGAGGTGAAGTCCCTTGCCTAACGTCACAGAGATGGTTAGCGGTAGGGCCAGACTGAACATAGTCTGTATAGCTAATCACTCTGTCCTTGTATGCCATCATTTGTCCTGTTAGATGAGAAAACCAAAGCTCAAAGAAGTTAAGTGGCTCATTCAAAGGCACACAGAAGGTGCAAGAACAGAAAACAGAATCCGTGTCTGCCTGTTTCCAAATTCTTTTTTTCTTCCTGTGGTTCTCAAAGCATGGTCCCCAGACCAGTAGCATCAATATCCACCAGGACCTTGTTAGAAATGCATTTCTCAGGCCCAATCCCAGACCTAGTAAATCTAAAACTCTGGTGTGGTGCCCAGAAATCTGTTTTAAGGAGTTCTTCAGATGATTCTGATGCAGACTAAAGTTTGGGAACCCTGTTCTACTCCAGGTTGCCTTCTGTGGAGCATTGAAACTGGAGGTTACCTTCAAGGGCTAGAGAGGTTGTGTTGTCTACTGGTTAGAGACTCCAAGAAGTTCAGAGAATCAGTGCCTGCCACTAACTGCCTTCCTGACAGAGCACTTGATTAGACCCAGCATATTTCATTGTTTGTCAATGGCCCAGCCAGTGGTTGCTTTCTGTCCCCTTAACCATTCACAGAACAGGAAAGGAACAGCTTTACTCTAATCCGTGGTCAAGAGAAAGACCAGGTTCTCTCCTTGGCCATCCCTGACCATGACACTGGCTTCCCAGATACAGCGATTCTCAGTGAGTTTCAGCTCAGTGTTTTCCCACTTTTGCCTGCTGGCTGTCTGTTCCTATCTATACCCTTCTTGTCTCTCAGCTCTTTCCCGTTCAAGAGGAAACACTTCTGTGGCAATATGGTCAGCTGATGTGTTGCCCTCCTGGTTGGTTTCTTATGCAACGAAAAACTTCTTAGAGTTCTAGAACATAACCTTCCCCCCCATACCCTGTTTTGCCCTAAGGATAAGTTCAGTACCTACAAACACTTTCATCACCCAGTAATGCTTCTATAAAATGTTTAAGATCTCACCTTTCCCCTGAGTCAAGCTGTTGTCAAGACGTCTGGTGTATGTGTAAGAGACAGAACAATACAGTGATTTTCATAGAGGGTAAAAGGAACTTAAGGAATATTTGATAGTTCAGGGCGGGACCTCAAAAAGCCTTTGGCTCAGGACACAGTTCTGAATTCGTGGCTAAAGCTGTCCCGCAGGGATAAGAGATAAGAGAGAAGCTAAGCAGGCTCCAAGGTATTTATTTGCAGTCAGGAATCAAAAGCATACTATTTAAAACTGTTGTCCTTCTTTAATACAAATTAACTTGAGATCATTGAGTTTCTGCATTCATTGAGGCCATACATTTATTTCAACACAGCATCAACAGGAAGTGCTTCAGTTTACTTGAAGGCTGAGGGTGCAGACCTCCTGGTGGGAGAACATGCTGTGTTTTGATTAACTAGAGTTGCAAGGAGAGCTGCAAAGGAGTGACCCAGATCTTATTCCTTTCTCTGTTCTTGCCTCTAGGTACGTTTCAGGGATCTGTTTGTTTGTCGGTTTGTTTTGTGCTTGATTTGGAATCTTGGTTTTCACTGATGCACACTAACACCAGTTAGTACCAGAATTAAGAATCAGCAAGCCCAACTTGCTTGGTGACTGAATGTGAATGTTAGATTCAGGCAGAACATTCCACAGCTTATAATGTCTCTAGACCCTGAAGCATTGTCTTGAGGATGAAGTGAGAAAATACACATAATTACAACCTGACTGTTAGCTATTTTATTCAATTTACACTCATTGGAAATTTAGTGGGTGTTTGTCCCTATACAGGTGAGGCCCTTGGGGTCATGGAGGAGCTCCCTGTGGAGGGCAGGTCTGGTGCGCACCATCGCCAGCTCCCCCAATCTAGCCCAGTGAATGTGGACAAGCTCCTGACACCGCTAACCTTCCGTATCTTCTCATCTGAAGAAACACACATTCCCCAAGAGTTTTGCAGGGAGCAAACAAATGTGATTGTCTGAAATTTTCAACCTTCAACATCAAGCCAACGAAAGATGGCATCGTAATTTGTTATATAAGTAGAATACATACTTTTAAATTTCTAATTCTGATATTGGTTGAACTTTTACTGTTTGGTATAATAGAGAAAACCCCTGAATTTTGAATTAGAAGGCCTGAATTTAGGTCTTGGTTCTGCAATTCTGTCATTCATTAGCTGTGCAACTTTGGGCCAGTCACTTAACCTTCCTGAGCCTCAGTTTTCTTATTTAAGAACTAGGCTAACATCATCTACCCACAGGTTTTTGTAGCAAAAACAGAAGTTGTGGGGAGAGAGGAAGGACATGCACGCTGTAAATGGTGAACACTATTCAAACATGGTTGCTATTAACTTAGTTCAGAATGGGCTCCCTCTGCTTTTTTTTTTTTATTCTTTGATAAATTTTATTTCTTCATTTCTTTTTTATTTTTAGTTACTTTATTATTGTTCAATTACAGTTGTCTGCATTTTCAGGAACTACTATGAAGGGGTGGGGGGTGGGGGTGGAATTCCTCTTCTTCTTGAATCACTGCACCCTCCAAGCCAGCTGGAAGTCATAGTCTGGATTCCTCTTGTCAACCTAAGGCAGCTGCCCAGGAGTATCAAGTTTGGATTGAACATTTTGTAGAAATAGTAATTATAATAAAAAAAACCCCATTTATTGGACATTTAATGCATGCCTAAACTGTGCTAAGCACTTTACATATATTATTATCAAATAGTGCTTACAACTCTGTGAAGTAGGAATTACTCTTCCCAGTTTGCAGATAAACTCAAAGAGGTAATTGTCCAGAAGTCACATAGCAAATAACCTGAGATTTTGAGCAACACCTGAGCGCACACACTTAATCACTTTTATTATCACTATTCTATTCTTTGGTGTGGCCCTTGGAAGAAGAATAACATCTATTTGGGCTGAAAACCCCAAATCCTGACTTCTTAATCTTCATATTAAACTGAATGGAAGATGTCCTAACATACAATGTAAATCACAACCTGTATTCTCACCTTCACTTCCTCCAAAATAACTGCAGTTATTAAAAAATAAAACAAAACAAATCTGATGTAACTTAATCTCTGTTCCTCAACCTGAGAGTTACAAAAAGTCTCAACCATAAATGACAGAATTTCTAGAATGAAATTCATTTGGTCTAAGTTCTAAGGTTTTTTAAAATATTTAACATAAAATATGCCACACACAGAGAGTCTTTAAATTTTTTTTCCCCCACAAAAGAAGCAGAGAAAAATTTTCCCAGGACCCAAGCTCAAGATATTTCTGATACCAGATGCCTCTAAAAGCTGGGCTGCTGTCAGTAGGACACAGAAGCTGCCAAGAAGCCAGGCCATTTTCACTCCACGTTTGGTCTGAGGCCAGAGTGTTGCCTCTCACTTTTATAAAGACCTCCTGGAGTGGGGTGGATGCAGCAATGAATCTATGTGACCATCATGGCCTGCAGGGTGCAGAAAAAGAGTAAAAGCCTTTGTAAATGGCCAAGATCTTGTTGCCAGCAAAGGATAAAAAACTTCTTCCGATGCAAAAAAAAAAAATAACAGAAACAGTCCAGATTAATCTTTGCTTGGGGAGATAGGGAGTCCTAATCCAATATTCCAAGTGATGTTAATCAACTGATGAGAACAGTGTCCTAGTGCTGCGGGCCTTGAAAAGAAAGCTGAGTCCCACAAGTTTGGTCGGAGGATGATAATGTATGTGTTATTCAAAGTGAGTTCCAAGGAATGTTGTGATAAGCTTGATAAGGGCTCCACATCAGTGGGTCATACACATGTGAATGCCTCACTGAGTCAGTGTGGTACAGAAAGGGGATATTAAAAAGGAAATATGTTAAAGGCATAGGAAAGGAGAGCCTATTTAAAATCTGTTGTTTTGCTCTACCAGATTTTTACATTTATAGGCTTCTGTAGAAGGATAATGATGCATATCCTTGGCCACCAGCACAGCATGAAGGGGTGGAGGCAGTAGAAAGGAAAATGCTTAAAGTCCCGAGTGCATTCATTCAACAACAACTTGGTGGTGGAGCGGGGTGCCACATACCAGGCAACGTGCCATGTTCCACAGATACAAATGACCAAGAGTAGGCATCACCACTGCCCTCGTGGAACTTGGTCTCTAGTAGAGCAGATGGTGAACAATCAGATTGTCACATAAATATATGAAAAATTGAAGCTGTGACAAATACTAAGAAGGGGTGGTCATGGTACCTGTCAGAGAGGTCACTAAGGGCTTCTCTGAGAAAGCAATGCTCCTGCTGTTATTTAAAGAGTGAGTAGAAGTTAACTAGGTAAAGGAATGGGCGGGGGGGGCAAACTCCTGGCCAAGGGAACAGTGGACCTTGTGTTGAGAGGGAGTCATCTTGGTGAAAAGTCAGAAATATGACCTAAAGGTCACCAGGAAAACCCACCAGCCCCTAAATACCTCTGGCTCTGATATCTAAAGTCCCACCATCACTCAGGCATGCTTTGGATTAAGATTGTTTTTCCTTTAAAGCATTCTTTTAAGTCAAGTGAATGATTTTATCTCTTCAGCTTTCTTCCTAATTGCCAAGTCCTTGAGGTCATGGCCACAAGTCCTTGAGATTATAAAGGATTTGAGTAGTGTTAAAGACAAATAATATTCAATTATCAAAATAATCCTTTACTGGGAGTCAGATATTTAATGAGGAGACTTTATATGAAAATAAAAGAAAAACAAAAATTAATAGAAGCCTAGTTTCTGAGTTGAGGACAGCCAGTCAAAAATTTTAAGCTTGAACTTGAAGCATAGCCAGAAGGTCCCTAGTGCGTTCATTCAACAATTACTTGGCATTGGGGAGGCTGGGGGTTGATGCACCACATGCCAAGCAAAGTGCTCTGTTCTACAAATACAATTGTAGCCATGAGTTGATAAAACAGTAAGAGTAACTCACTGGTTTATCTCTACTTCTATCTTTATCTGAATTGTATTTCTAGCCAATGGGACACATTAAGGTTATTTGTATTCCTATATTATAAAGGAGACTTCTAAGATTTTTCTTTTGCCCTGATGGATAATCTCATGAAAGCTATAGACTAAATTTTCAGGCAGTGACTGAGGAGTTGGTGAGCAGCTGTCTGGATATCTCCAATGCATATCTGAGTGGACCAAATATCCATTTCTGTTTCTAACAAGTGTTTTTTTTTTTTTTTTTCCTTTTTTCAGCCTCAGGTGACTGCTTTTGGAGGTCCTGAGTCACTTGAGAGCCCCTAATGGAGGGTAGGGGGCTTAAAATTCAAGAGGCAGTGAGGAGCTGAGGGACTGAAGTGAGAAAAGTCTGGCAGGGGTCAGAGGGATGGAGGAGGTGGACGTTTGGAGGGGGACTACACAAATATTTAAGGGAACTGGAGGAAATATTGAAGGTGGTAAGAGGAGAAAGTAGGAGCAGGCACAGTATGAAGGGAGAGTTCTCACAGGAACCAGTTTGGAGAGAACATAAGTTTTCCAAAGGGTCCAGTGAAGTTCCAAATTTTCCTCAGCAAAATCATATCAACGAGAAAACTAGCAGAGTTGGCAGAGCATACGGTTAGTGCAGGTTTGGGGGGGAGGGGGCGGTTAGATGACTGAGAAGTTCCCATGGGAGAAGTAGATCCAATAGAGAGAACATAGGGACCTCCTGGAGAGCCAGAAAGAAAGCCTTCTAGACCAGAGAACCATGGGAAAATCCCCACTTGGAAAGAAAGCCAGGAAGAAGAGACATCCAGCTCAGCAGGTACTTTTCAAACAAGGAAGCCAGGGACTCTAACTCAGCTTTTTAAAAACAGAGAAATCTAGGACCCTAAGCCAGCATCTGTTTGCCTAGGACTCTGACTAAGCTTCTGGAGTATACTCAGAATCTTAGGAATCAAAATCTGTCCTTACCAGCTTCAATAGATGTCTGTCTGTCTGGAGTGCTGGTTCAGGAATCAGACTTTCCAATGGATCCTCGGTCAGTCAGGCAGCCATGAAGACAGGGCTTCAAACAGGTGTGCTGTTGAGGTCCTAGGGGAGAGGTCTGGGGTCCAGTGATGAATCTGATCCTAGCCAAGTTACAGCACCATACCTTTTAAAAAAAAAAAAAAAAGAAAGAAAAAATCCATGACACCTGTTAAAGATGGTGAGGTCCACTTTATTCAAGACCATGGCGATAAGTGTAGGGAGCACTGAGATGAGATTTGCAGTAGGAGAGCAAGACTGAGCTCAACTCTGAAGACAGCTTGGGCAAGTAGGAATTTATAGCCACAGGGCAGGGTGGGGACAGTGGGTGGAAAATTACTATGGGGAAACATCGGTGTTAAGAGGGGTTCTGGCTAAACCCACCCAACAGCATTTTTGTTGAAAACAGACCAGGAAGACGGTGCATCATCTGGGAGATGGCAGAAGATGAGGAACCTCATATCCAGAGTGATGGGTTCTGGGAAAACTAACTTACCAGGGTTCTTGCTAAAACTAAATTTTATGAGGAGTGCACAAATGGGCCTAGGAGAAAGTTCAGGAGCCTGACTAAAGTTTGGTCCAGCAAGAAACCTGTCAATAGGTTTATTTTAAAGAGGAAAAGAATGATAAGAATGAGTAATGCAGGATCCCAAGGACAAAACTTCCTATTTTTCTAAATTTAGCTCAATACCATTCAGCCAGGACTCATTAAAAGTCTCATCCCAGCAAATCATGTAACCTTTCACCCTCAGGGAGATTAATGAGGCCCCAGAATAGTCACAGGCTTTGAGAAAAGTCCATGAGAGGAAGCAGTTCAATGAAAAGAGGAAAACGTCATGCTGTAGGAATGCCAATAACTAACCATGATTTACCTCATCCGAGTCCCCCACCCTGAGTCATTTTCAGCAGCTCAAGCATCCTCAAAGGTTTTGTAGCTGACAAAATATGTCGATTCCAGTATAATTTTCCTAGAATCTCCTAACAGAAGTTTCACCCCATGGCACATGATTGAGCAAGAAAATTACATTAATATTTCAGTTATTTAGGCCTGGATTCAAATCCTCTCTCTTCAACTCTGCCATGGGACCATAGGCAGGTCTTCCAACTGCCCTAAACCTTGTTTTCTTAATAGTAAAGTTGGAACCATAACCCATAGAGCTGCTTTGATGATGAGATAAAATAATGCAGTAAAGTGCTTAGCGAATTGCATGTCATACAGTCAGTGCTTAATAAACAAGAAAAATTTGAAAAGTTGGATAGTTTAAAGGGATTCGCAAAGTCTAGAAAGAGTGTATCGTTCCTAAGATATAGAAGTGCCATGGGTTCCTAGTGAAGAACCAGCTCAGCAACAGGGCACACACACCATCTCAAAAGAAATTAGGAATCCTGAAAGAAACCTTGTCTAGGATTTTCAAACAAAATCGAAGAGTCCTCCTCTCTTGTGCTTTCTCTTTAGATATGTGAGTCAAGCTCACCAATAGACAGGAAAGAAAAAGGATGAGGGCCACCCAGATATCACAGAATGTGTTCTGCCTAGAGAAGGCTGCGGTATTGAATTAGAATCTATAACTGAAACTTGAGTAGGGAAGGACATCTGCTTGGGGGACTTCCAGTCAGTGCGATGCTTAGGAAATGGTAAGAGCTTAAATAAGTGGGAGTAAATTTAAAAGTTGGGCAAAAAGATGAAAAAAGAATGACCGCCTTCCCGCCCATTGTGAGCTGCAGCCCCTGAGACTTGCCTTGTGAATCCTTGATGGATTCATTTCTCACTGGAAAGTTCCTTGGCCTTGTTGAGCTTGGCCGTGGGCATGCAGCATTCTCAGGATTGGCCTGGATTTTTGCAGTAAGATTTTCTCTTTCTGGAAAAAAAAAGAAAAGAAATACAGTAAAAAGAGGGAAACTATATAGTGAGAATGCCAAAGAATGTCTGAAAATATGAATCATGGGGGAGAGAATTCTTGAATTCATCTTTCCCAAAGTTATTTTTATCCAGGAAAAAGAGATTTCCTTTTTGAGACCCTGGATGTACCATTTCTTAAAACACTCTCTTATGAAGTTCCTACTTGGGTTTTATTCTTAACATGTTGACACTTTGAATACCTGTTTCTGTCTCTGTCAGCTCTTTTCTCTCACATCCGTGTGGCTGTGAGAAGCACGTGAACAGGCCCTGCAAAAGGAGCTAATAACCCCACGAAGTCATGCCCTGTGCATTTGGAGGCTGAGGTATGAGGACTGGAGATCATCCATACAATGCAAGAAATGACTCATGGTGTTCTGGATGTTAGAGCTCATATAGTTGTAGCAATGCCTCCATCGACTGGCTTGGTCTCCTGCCTCCTTGAGGCAACTGAGGGGCAGTGAGCAGAGAACATCTATAACATGCTGTACACATCTCCATCCAGGGGACTACTGGCCTCAAGCACCCAACAGCGCCACTGAGAAAACACGGGCAAACTTGCCACCCAATGTTATAGGAAGCAGGACTAGAAAATGGAGGTGGTTGCAAGTTGGAGATTCCAGGACCACTTAATACACAGCAGATTTTAGGAGCCTTTGGATCACAGAATAGACTAAATGGACTAAGAGTAGTATAAAAAATATTTTATGTTTTGATGGAAAACCATGTATAACTGTCTATAGATTTCCCTTCCAGGCTGTGAGATTCTAGGCCCATTCATTGTATTTATGTTATTTTTAATGTTTTTTAAATTGTAGGTAATTGATAGATATGTAATTTCTGTCCTACCTGGTAGTGATTTAACTGACCCTTCTCCCACAACCATCCTTAACTCTTTGGAAAAACCAGTTTTATCTCCATTTGCAATTCACTTCAACATTTCTTTATTTGTATAAATCTGTGTCATTTTCATTTTTCCTTTGAAATAGTTGTTACAGGTTAAATAGAGTCCCCCCAAAAATATGCTGAAGTCCTAACCCCTAGTACCTGTGAATGTGGCCTTATTTAGAAATGGGATCTTTGCAATTGAGGTTATTAGGGTGGGCCCTAATCCAGTATGACTGTGTCCACATAAAAAAGGTGAAATTTGGACAAGACAGGCATGCACACAAGTAGAATGCCATGGGAAGAGGTCAAGGTAAGAAGAAGGCAGAGATTGCAGCAAGGCATCCGCAAACTAAGGAAGGCTGAACATTGTCAGCAAACCACCAACAGTTAGAAGGAAGGTATGGAACGGACTCTCCCTCACTACCCTCAGAAGGATCGAACTCTGCTGATATCCTGATCTCAGACTTCCAGCTTCAGATCTGCAAGAATAAATTTGTGTTGTTAAGCTACCCATTTTGGGGTACTTTGCTATGGCAACCCTAGCGAATTAATAAGCCGGTTATAACAACTGCCTAGTTCCCTTGTATCATGAGTAAAATAAAAATTTTAAGACTTGTTCATTTCATATCTGTATTAGAGTCATGAGTTTGCCTCTTTTTTTCCTAAAAATTAATCTTTTAGTAAGATAAATGGATCTTCTATTGTCCTGCTCCATTCCTAAGGACTTCTTCCCATGACCTGGATATTCTCTGAATATTCTCTTTTTCATTGAATTGTTGGGTTGCATAAACACATCATAATATATCTTTTTAAAGGCAATTGATAAGCCAATTTCTAATTAGTTAATCAAATGGGCTGCCTCCTCTCATCAAATGGAAGGATGAGAAGGAAATGAAGCCCTCACAGTGACCAGGCTCCGTACTGGGCACTTGGCATTCTGTAGGGTATTTTTAAATGCCTACCCAACAGTTATCGCCCTTCTGTCAGCGGTAAAAGAATTTCAGTGTTGGACAAGTACTGTTCACCTTTCCCTCCAAGTTTCAAGGAAGGTGACCCTGGCTGCTCTATGATGGCCATGGTGGTCCCAGTCTCCTTGGCTGTGATTAAACAGACATGGCTGGGGTTGGGGGAGAGTAGAAGAGATTCTAAAAGGAAAGGTTTTGTGCTCTTAAAAAGAGCTACGTGAGGAAAAGTACAGCCTTTTTATGAGTCTGCAAGTGATGCCTGGAATCATGGCATCCATCTTGTGGTCATGAGAACAGCTAGCTTGACTAAGAACAAAATTTGTCACATCAAATATGACAGAGCAGAAAGAAGGAAAATCTCTGGGTTCTTGATAACATTTTTGAGCCATTGAATTAACCAAGGCTGGAATTGGTCTTCTTTGGGACTTCTTGATAAAGTGAAAAAATACATTTTCTTATTAAAGCAAGTTAAATGGGAATTTTCCATTCCTTACATCCTCTGCCCTATAAGATATCTTTGGCCATCCTCATTTTACAGATGAAAATCTGAGGCTCCAGAGAATTATACCTGGCATCCAAGGTAACCTATCCAGTGTCACAGGTAAAACAAAATTTGTATCCAACTCAAATTTTGAACCCATCCTCTCTCCGCTACCACTTACCTCTTCCGTGTTTATTATTGGTCCCTGAAAATAAAATAATTTCTTTGTGTTTTCTGCTTGTTTGTTTGTTTGTTTGTTTTTATCATTTAAAGTGTCATAGGAGACCATAGAGCCTAGTGGATAAGGGTAAATTCTGGTGTCAGGTGGACCTGATTTTAAATCTGCCTCTATGTGACCTTAGGCAAGTCATTTAACCCCTTTAAACCTTAGTTGCCTCATATGTAGAAGGGAGTTAGCAATTACTATAATAAAAGGTTGTGATGAGGATTAAATGAAAAAAATATATATATATAGTACTTATCACAGATCCTGGCACATTATACATGCACAGAATAAATCTGGTGGCTATTATGGTTTCCATTACTGTGTCATGCAGTGTTACCCTCCCTCTTCAATCAACAGCTGGCATTTCAGTTGTGAAGAGAACATCTTGCTCCCCATACACAGAGTTATGTCATCAATTTGACTCTAGACTCAGCAAAGACTCTCCTCTCTGCGCTAAAATTATGAGCCCTTCCTCTTCATGCCCAGACAGCCACCATCAAAAAAGCCCAATCCCAGGCCCTGGCCAGGCAGCTCAGTTGGTTAAAGCATTGTCCTGATACTCTAAGGTTGCAGGTTTGATCCAGGTCAGGGTACATACAAGAATCAACCAATGAATGTATAAATAAGTGGAACAAGTCAATGTTTCTCTCCCCACCCCGCTTCTTCTCTCTCAAAAGAAAAAAGAAAAAGAAAAAGAAAAAGGAGCCTAACTCCCCAGGAGCCCCTGGCATTTCTTGGTGGAGCCCAGCCTGGTTTTGTCTCCGCTAACATTCCCCTTGCCCTGGGCCCTGAGAGCTTTGATGCTGTGGCTGCCTGGCAGGGGCAGGAAGATAAAACCCCACTTGTTCCCTCTCTCTACAATAAGACCTTTGGCAATTTAGAGGGACAGAGAGATAAAAGACTGAGGGTTTTTTTTTTTCAGTTTTTTTTTCAACAACAAATGGTGGCTTGTCTTTGCCAGCTGCTCCTTCAGAGCCACACCCCCATCAAAGAGCATGAAATCTGCCAAAAACCCAAGGCAGGGGAGATCTGTCCCACCCTGTGGGGAATTTGCCGGCCTGCAGGACAAACAGAAAGCTGAGGGAAGGGGAGCTGGGAGCAGTGCATCCCACTCCTGTGATCTAGCCCCACACCCCCACCCCATCCCCAAAAGTACGTTTCCTTAACGTTTCTGCTATGCCACTTCAAGCTTGGCACACAGACAAGGCAGGGACAGGGAGAGACATGAAGAAAGGAAAGCTCATCTTGTCTCGTGGAAAAATCTTGAGTTGATTTAACATCTTGTAGTCCAGAGGGCTTAACGTGGGTAGGCCTCTGCATGGAACATTCAGCTGGGGCTCACAAGTCTGGTGTCAGGATCTGCTCCAAGTCTACATGACCACATGCAAGTGGAGGAGGAAAGAGAATAGTCCACCTGCATGACAATGAGGCCTATTGTTTCTTTAGTATGTCCCATGAGTCAGGTCCTATGCTACTTACTCCATATGTAGCAATGGTGGGATAGGTAGACTACTTACCCCATTTTACAGATATAAAAAGTGAAGCTTAGAGAGGGAAAGTCGATTGTCCAAGGTCATGTCCTAAGGGGCAGAGGCAGGAATAAAATTCAGATCTGCACCAAAGTATGTGCTCTTAACCTGATATTATAATCTGTTTTCTGCAGGGATTATGAGTGACTTTGAAAACTGTCAAACAAAAACTATGTTAAAGACCTGCCCCCATACCTGTGAGTGTGACTGTATTGGGAAATAGGGTCTTTGCCGATGTAACCAAGTTAAAATGAAGACACACTCCATTAGGGTGGGCCTTTTTCCAATGACTGGTATCCTTATAAGGAAAGGGAAATTTGTATACAGATACGCACAGAGAGAAGAAGATGGCCGTGTGAAGACGGTGTGATACTGCCACAGGTCAAGGAACAGCCAAGGATTGCCAGCAACCAGCAGAAATTAGGAAGCAGCAAGGAAGGGCATTCCCCCAGAGCCTTCAAGAGAACATGGTCCTGCCAACATCTTGATTTTGGATTTCTCGACTCCAGAACTGAGAGAGAACACATTTCTGTTGTTTCAAGCCACCAAGTTTGTCGAACTTTGTTACAGCAGCCCTAGGAAACTAATGTAGCACCTGTTTTTGTGAGGCTGGGGAGAGAAAAAGAGAGAGAGGTGATGAAGGTAGTGGAACAAGGGGTTTAAGTGAAGGAAAGGGATAAGAAGGAAAAAGAGAATTGGATCTGAGTTTGATGGCTCAGCTCCTTGAAAGTGAGAAGAGTGAAAGAAAGTTCCAACATGCCTGCCAGTGAGGAAAGGGATTGAGAAAGAGCAGGATGATGCTACCATAGATGGCCCAGTGACAATGACCTTGCCCCACACCACCACCCTGGCCTTCTCACACATCAACAGGGCTCTGACATCAGACTCTTCTTCAGTTACTGCACTCAGGGACCACGTGCTTAACATTCTCAGAGTCACTGGTGCTGAAGGGGGCCTAGGGATGAGTGCCAGAGAGCAGCACTAAGGAACAAGGGTTTAAGAGCCTCACAGTTTACTCAGCCCAGTTGTTTTTTGCCTCCCTGTCATCCTAGAAAGCATGCACTCTGACCTCTAGCTCATCCCAATTTGGATGGGGTACTCACCCACCTTGCTGTGCCTGTGACACCTTCCACACCCCTTTATCATAATGTTTGCGTGTTATACTCTGTTTCTTTCTATGTATCTAAATAAAGATAGATGATAGGCAGGTAGATAAGATAGATAACATATAATAGCTCCTCCATTAGAGTACAAGGTTCTGGAAGGCAAGGCCAGTGTCCTGTTCAATTCTGTGTGGTCAATGCTTTCACAGATCCTGCTGCACTATACTTGATTAGTTGATCAATGAATGTCCAGGGTATTCTAAAACAAAAAGTTTTAAGCAACTGAAAAGTAGGCAAAGGACATAAATGCATGATTCACAGAAAGAAAGAGATATTAATGCTCTTAATCACTTGGAAAGATGGTCAATTCCAGTCATAGTAAGAGGAATACAAGTTAAAGCTACAGTGAGACAATGTCTCACTTCTCAGACAGGCAAGTGTGACAAGATAT
Organism: Glossophaga mutica; assembly: GCA_039655065.1. Classification (NCBI taxonomy): domain Eukaryota; kingdom Metazoa; phylum Chordata; class Mammalia; order Chiroptera; family Phyllostomidae; genus Glossophaga; species Glossophaga mutica. Next base: position 87,875,108 of record CM077304.1, read on the forward strand.
CATGTTGGGAGGGTGTGGGGACACGAGCAAACTCACAGCTGCTCACAGGAGTGCAACAGACATAACTGTAAGGAAGTCAATTAGGCAATCTCTATTAAAATTACAAATCTATTTACCCTTGGTCAAGCAATCCTGCCCCTGGGGAGTATCTGGAGGACACCTCACAGACATGCCTGCAAACGTAAAACCGCAGCATGCACGGCACTGTTTGCAACATGAAAAGATTAAAAGCAATTCGAGGGCCCTTCTCTAGAGAACCGGGGAAGTAAACTGTGGTGCTTGAATAAGAATGAGGAAAATAAAGATTATATTTGTATTTGCTTAATTTGCATTAAGAAACACTGGGACGAGTTACATGAAACTAATGACTGTGGTTCCCTGGGTGAACACAAGGAGCAGGCGAAATAGCTGGGGAGGGAGCAAGATTTCTCAAGGCGTGGTTTCCACATCATTTTGATGTGTGAGTTATGCAAATGTACTTCCTAGTCAAAAACAATCATATTAAGTAATATTTAAATTATATGAAAAAAATCCTATAACTCTCTTGTACATTGCAGGCAGGTTCATGAGGAAGAAATAAAAAAACACTCAAAACTGAGAATAAATTAAAATTTCAAAATACCCTTAAAAATTTACCCATTGGGCAATCAATTTCCTAGAAGATTAAAGAAGAGATCCGTTTCCCTTAAGAACAAAAAACTGGGGTGATTAACAGTACCAGTCAAAAGCCCTTAAGCTATCTGGAGGAAAACTCTCACTACCCGTTGTGGGGATTTTCATAGTTCAGGACATACTCTGCCTCGCTACTCAGGTCTCTCGTTTTCCCCCTGTCAATCCCACATTTCCATTTATTTCCTCCTTTCAGCCTTTCCTAGTCATTTTCAGCCCCTTTCTCAAACCCAATATCCTCACTTACCTTGACCTCTTTAGTCTCTGCCACATCCATCACAGCCATCTAAGATCTCTAGTTCAATACACCCTTCATATTTTTCATTTAAAAAACTAGATGTTTTGTAGAAGTGAAGTGTCCTGTCCAATATTGCGGACCGTTCAGCCTGGTATCAGGAGTTGTAACCCTCACCCCATGGTGGGCTGTGTAAGAGCCTAGGGACCCACTTCATCTGGGTCTGTTCTGTCACAAGGACGTGACCTACTAAGGAGACAAAGCTTATCTCCCTGGCAGGAGCGCTGCTTCTGCCTCGTCCATCTCTGGCCCCAATGCTTGGTCGGTTAGTCTATGACGGGTAAGACTCCTCATGGGAGGGGCAACCTAAGCCAGACACGACCACTTGGGAGGCCCTCATGGAAGGACTTGGGTAGGCTGCAGCAAAGAAGGGGTGATGGACCCTCACCCCCCCACCCCCGCCCGGCTATCCTAACATAGCCCGAGTCTCCATTTCCGTCTGGGAGATGTCTTCTACTTCCTAATTGGCTTAAAGCCTGAAACTGTGAGGACAAGTGGTATAGCCCTGTGCTGGCCAGAAAGGTTCCCTGGGTGATCGGGCATAAGAAAGAATTTGTAAAGTCCTGTGAAACCTGCTTTGCTAAGAGTGCTCTCATTTAAATGATAAGGGTTAGAGGAGGAAATGAGTATGTCTCCCAAAGTTTTGTAACCCCCTTTCCTGACAGACACTGACTCAGATTAAGCCCTCAGATTTCTTTGAAATGTTAACCATTGTTTGATCCTTGCCACCTGACATACCTGTATTCGTGTATATTTGAACCCAATAAAAGCCTAGTGAGGGAGGCGCTCTGGGTCATTCTCCTCTGAGAGTTTGACCCCTTTCCTCCCCAAGCAGTCATGTCTTGGTAGTTTTATTTTCATCCGTGACAGAGGGATGGGGCTCTGTGGGCGGAGCCCCCCCACATCTGGAGCCCAGGACAGGGGGCCCCCCGTAGTCCAACCCAAGACATTATAACTTATTAAACCCCATAGAAGATAGAGACCATCATAATGCATTTTATTTGCATTTTTATATAAAAAAGAAAGCCTAGAGAAGTGGAGCACTTTTTCAAGGCTATGCTGTGAGGGGAGGTTGGCCAGAATGGAAGTGTGAGCATTCTGGTGGAAGAGCCCACTCTCACTAGTGCTGCCTTCCTAGGTGCACCCCTCCCACATACTTTATGGTCTATAGACCTTTACTTTTGCTTCTCATCCCTCTGTTCATGCATTCATTTATTCACCAGGCATCCATGGGCACCCTTTACATACCAGACACTGTGCTAAGTGAAAGGGATATGGAGATGAAGGAAACATTCATTAGTCCTTGATTCTGAGAAGCTTACAGAGAAAGAATACACCCAAGTAAACATACAGCCCAAAAGACAGGAGGTTCTGCAATAGGAGCCTAGGAGTCTGCCCCCCACCCACCCCGAGCTATCCACTTATATATATGTATGTGTGTGTGTGTGTGTGTGTGTGTGTGTGTGTGTGTGTGTATGTATCTTTTGTTTTTCCTCCTATGCTCAGAATGTCTTCATTTGGGATCCTGCATATATCACACTGGAAAATCAACTCTACAAGGATTCTTCCAGGTGAAGCAAGAGACCCAAACAGACTAACATGCTAACAACTATCAGGTTTGGTCATGGGGTCTGCTCCCCTCTAGCCAAGTTTTATCAATGTCATTTCATGTTGAAATGAAAACAAAAATATTATGTATTTTTGCTTCTTACTACAAGAATCCAGGTAGAAAACAAAATAGAAAGGAGATCTAATCTGATACTTCTCAGACTAGAACTCAGAGGAGAGCAGGAAAAAGAGCCAAGAGACCTTACCTATTGCCTTTAAATATACTCTTCCTTATCACAGTCCGAAGGACCCATATGCCTAAAACCATTGTGCTAAGAGAGAAAGGACCTCCTACTCACTGGAGATGCAGGCTTCCCTATGATCTACTTGGTTTCCACACAGCAGGAGTGACTGCCCATGTTCCATCCCCTAAACAAAGCATCAAAACTACTCACACATACTTGGGTTCAAAGACTAAGCTCAGGCATGACCCAAATTCAAAGCTTTGTTGGTACATACTCACAACCAGAGGTCACTGCTGAGTTCTGCACAAACACCCATCCAGCTCAGCTCCTGAGCAAATAGTGATGTATGCAGAGCCCTGGCCTGCTCTGCCCTGCAATTACTTCTGCAGCCATCAGCCTGGCCTCTAGTGCTACAGAGGAATAGGGAGAACAGGCTCTGAGACCTGGATATAGAGGGGCCCGAAAGAGACAGGGATGATTCCAGCTACAGTCACACAGGCTGGGCTTGGGGTTACACTCCAGACAGGGGACACTGGGGGAGTGTGGGTAAAAGGAAATGCTGTGGGGTTTTTTTCTAATTCTTTTTTCATTTTTCAATCACAGCTGTACAACAGAGTGATTAGACATTTATATAATTTACAACGTGATCAACCAGGTAAGCCTAGTATCCATCTGACACCATATATACCTATTATAATATTATTAATATACCCTATGCTGTACTTTACATCCCCATGACTATATCTATAACTGGCAATTTGCACATCTTAATTCCTTTCCCTTTGTTTTTGCCCATTCCCCTAACCCCTCTTCCTATCTGACAAACATCAAAATGTTCTCTTTATTGGGAACCCTAGTGCACTGTTGGTGGGAATGCAGATTGGTCCAGTCACTGTGGAAAACAGTATGGAATTTCCTCAGAAAACTAAAAATGGAACTGCCTTTTGACCTGGCAATTCCACTGCTAGGATTATATCCTAAGAGCCCTGAAACACCAATTCAAATGAACCTATGCACCCCAATGGTCATAGCAGCACAATTTACAATAGCCAAGTGTTGGAAGCAACCTAAGTGCCCATCAGTAAATGTGTGGATCAAAAAACTGTGGTACATATACACAATGGAATTCTACGCAGCAGAAAGAAAAAAGGAGCTCCTACCCTTCACAACAGTCTGGATAGATCTGGAGAGCATTATGCTAGGTGAAATAAGCCAGGTGGTGAAAGACATATACCATACGATCTCACCTATAAGTGGAATCTTATCAACAAAACAAACAAGCAAGCAAAAATATAACCAGAGACATTGAAATAAATAACAAACTGACAGTAACCAGAGGGGAGGTGGGAGGAGGATAATGGTGAAAAGAAGGGGAAGTGTCATCAAGGAACATGTATAAAGGACCCAGGGACAAAGCGAAAGGAAAATAGGATTGAGGGTAGGAGGTGGGGGTGGGTGGGTGGAGGAGGATGGTGTGGGGGGCGGGGGATGGAGACAACTGTACTTGAACAACAAAAAAAAGAGGAAAAAATGAAATAATTTTCTGTATTAAAAATAAGTTCTCTTTATGAATTCATTTCTGCTTTGTTTATTTTATTTTTTAGATTCCACATATGAGTGAAATCATGGTATTTGTATTTCTCTGTCTGACTGATTTCACTTAGCATAATGCATTCTCCAAATCTACCATGCTCTTGCACATGGAAAGATGCCATTCTTTTTATGGCTGAGTAATATTCCATTGTATATGTGTACCATCTCTTCTTTATCCATTTTTCTATCAATAGATACTTGGGTTGCTTCCATATCTTGACTAATGTAAATTATTTTGCAATAAACATAGAAATGCATGTGTCTTTTTGAATTAGTGTTATGGATTTCTTGAGATAAGTACTCAGAAATGAAATTGATGAGTCCTGTTGATTCCGCTTCTGGGAATTTAGCCAAAGAAACCCAAAATACTAACTCAAAAGATTATATGCCTCACTGTGTTCATCACACCATAACTTACAATAGCCAAGATTTGGAAGCAGCCCATGTTCATCAGTAGATGAGTGGATTAAAAAAGTGGTGGTAACTTCCGGCCAAGATGGAGGCGTAGGCGGACACACTGTGCCTCCTCTCACAACCAAAATTAAGGACAACAAATATTTAGAAACAAGAAAACAACCAGAACTTATAGAAAATTGAACTGTACGGAAGTCCAACAACCATACATCCAGACCGGTAAGAGGGGCGGAGTCGCGGCAGGAAAAAGTGGAGGTACGGACCCAGGAACGCAAGTAGCAGCGGCTCGCAGTTCCCAGGTGCACGGGCGGTGGCTGGCAGTCCTCAGGCCCACAGGCGGCAGCTGGCGGACCCCGGGCACAGGGGGGCAACTGTGCAGACCCAGTGAGGACGCACAAGGCAGCTGGCTGACCAGGGGGTCCCACATTCGCACGCACAGACAGTCCAGGCAGAGGGGAAGTGGCGGAAGGGACTGAATCCAGGACAGAGTGGAGCAGGCGCCATTGTTCCCTCTCAGGCCCTCCCCCACATAAGCGTCACAAGCCAGCGACTGGGCTGCCCCACACTGAGGAGCTCCTGAGGCTCTACCCCCCACTACGAAACAGCACGCTCGCGCGTGCACAGATAATCCAGGTGAAGGGGAAGCGGCAGAAGGGACCGGCGTCCAGAAGAGAGTGGAACAAGCGCCATTCTTCCCTCTCGGACCCTGCCCCCACCTAAAGCGTCACAACCCAGCGACTGGGCTGCCCCGCCCTGAGGAACACCTAAGGCTCCACCCCTCATACGTAATAGTTGCGACCAGACTAAAACCAAACCAAAACAAAACAAAAAGCCCCACCAAAAATGGCTCAAACCGGAGGAAAAATGAAAACCCCGGAGTCAATTCCTCTAAGCAATGAAGAGATAGCCAACCTATCAGATGCACAGTTCAAAGCACTGGTCATCAAAATGCTCACAGAATTGGTTGATTTTGCTCATAAATTAGATGAGAAAATGCAGGCTACAATACGTGAAATGAAGGAAGACGCATGGGGAACCAATAGAGATGGAAGGAAAACTGGGACTCAAATCAATGGAGTGGACCAGAAGGAAGAAATTAACAACCAAACAGAAAACAAGGAAGAAACAAGAATTCAAAAAAAATGAGGAGAGGCTTAGGAACCTCCGGGACATCGTTAAACGTCCCAACATCCAAATTATAGGGGTCCCAGAAGGGGAAGAAGAAGAGCAACAAGTAGAAAACTTATTTGAACAAATAATAAAGGAGAACTTCCCCAATCTGGCAAAGGAAATAGACTACCAGGACGTCCAGGAAGCTCAGAGAGTCCCAAAGAAGTTGGGCCCAAGGAGGAACACATCAAGGCACATCGTAATTACATTAGCCAAGATTAAAATGAAGCAGAGAATTCTAGAAGCAGCAAGGGATAAGGGGACAATCACCTACAAAGGAGTTCCCATCAGACTGTCAGCTGATTTCTCAAAAGAGACCTTACAGGCAAGAAGGGGCTGGAAAGAAATATTTGAAAACTTGAAAAGCAGGGACCTACATCCAAGATTGCTCTATCCAGCAAAGCTGTCATTTAGAATGGAAGGACAGATAAAGCGCTTCTCAGATAAGGTCAAGTTCAAGGAGTTCATCATCACCAAGCTCTTATTCTATGAAATGTTAAAGGGACTTATCTAAGAAAAAGAAAATAAAAAATATGACAATGAAAAGACAGCAAACTCACAGCTATTAAGAACCACACCTAAAACAAAAGCAAACTAAGCAAACAGCTAGAACAGGAACAGAACCACAGAAATGGAGATCATATGGAGGGTTAGCAACAGGGGTGTGGGAGGAGGAGAGGGGGGGAAGGTACAGAGAATGAGTAGCATAGATAGTGGGTAGAAAATAGATGGGCAGGGGAAGAATAGTATGGGAAATGTAGAAGCTAAAGAACTTACGACACATGGACATGAAGTAAAGGGGGGAATGTTGGTGGGAGAGGGTGTGCAGGGTGGGGGGAATGATGGGGGAGAAATGGGACAACTATAATAGCATAATCAATAAAATATATTTACAAAAAAAGTGGTGGTACATTTACACAATGGAATACTACTCAGCCATAAAAAAAGAAAGCAGTCTTACCCTTTGTGACAGCATGGATGAGCCTGGAAAGCATTATGCTAAGTGATAGAAGTCAGTCATCAAAAGATAAGTACCATATGATTTTACTCATTTGTGCAATCTAATAAACAAAATAAACTACAAGCAAAATAGAGACAGACTTATAGATGACAGACCAACAGCTGTCAGGGGAATAGCTAAGTGGAGGGCAGAAGGATTGAGCAAAAAGAAAAAACTCATGGATACTGACAACAGAGTGGTTATAGCATGGGGGAGGGGTGTGGGTATAGGTGGAGGAGGGTGTATGGGGGATAAATAGTGATGGACAGAGACTTAATAGGGGTGGTGAACACACAATACAGTGTACAGATGATGCATTGTAGAATCGTGCACCTGAAACCTGTGTAACCAAGCTTGTTAACCAATCTCACTCCAATAAATTCAATAAAAAATTAAAAAATTGCTGGGTCCTTCTTTGTCTCCTGTTATAGTCTGTGTTTTAAAGTCTATTTTGTCTAATATAAATATTGCTACCCCAGATTTCTTTTTACATTTCCATTGGCATGAATATCTTTTTCCACCCCTTTACTTTCAGTCTGTGCGTGTCTTTGAATCTGAAGCAAGCCTCTTGTAGGCAGTATAATGTATAGGTCTTGTTTTCTTATCTATTCCACCACACTGTGCCTTTTGATTAAAGCATTTAATACATTTACATTAAAGTAACTATTGATATATAGTTATTGCCATTTTATTATTCATATATTTTACTTTTTTTTTTAGTTTTCCTCTTAACGAAGTCCCTTCAACATTTCATGTAATGCTGGTTTGGTGGTGATGAACTCCTTTAACATTTTCTTGTCTGGGAAGGTTTTTATCTGCCCTTCAATTCTAAACATATAGGTCCTTGCTTTTCATCACTTTGAATATTTCATGCTAATCCCTTTGGCCTGCAAAATTTCTGTTGAGAAATCAGCTCACAATTTAATGGGAGCTCCCTTGTAGGTAACTAACTGTTTTTTTCTTGCTACTTTTAAGATTCTCTTTGTTTTTAATCTTTGGCATTTTAATTATGATGTGTCTTGAAGTGGGCCTCTTTGGGTTCATCTTGTTTGGGGCTCTGTGTTTCCTGGACTTGTATGTCTATTTCTTTCACCAGATTGGGGAAGTTTTCCATCATTATTTTTTCAAATAGGTTTTCAGTTCCTTGCTCACCAATGTTGGTACGCTTGTTGTTATCCCAGAAGCCCATTAAACTATCTTCATTATTTTTGGATTCTCTTTTTCTTTCTTTCTTCTTTTTTTTTCTGTTCTGATTGGATGTTTTCTGCTACCTTGTCTTCCAAATGATTTATTCAGTCCTCTGCTTCATCTAATCTACTGTTGCTTCCCTCTAATGTACTCTTCATTTATGATATTGTATTCTTCATTTCTGACTTGTTCTTTTTTATATTTTCTATCTCCATTTTTACCTTTCCTAACTCTTTGTTGACATTATCACTGAGATCATTGAGCATCCTTCTAACCATTGCCTTGAACTCTGCCTCTGGTAGATGGCTCGTTTCCATCTCTTTTTGTTTAGTTCTCTTTCTGGAGTTTTGTTCTGTTCTTTCATTTGCAACATTTTTCTTTGCTCCTCGTTTTGGCTGCCTCCCTGTTTTTGTCTCAATGTATTAGGTAGAGCTGCTATTCTCCCAGTCTTGATAGAGTAGTCTTATGTAGTACGTGTCCTGTGGGGCCAAGTGACACAATTTTCCTAGTCACCTGAGCTATGTGTTCCAGGTGTGTCCCATGTGTGGGTTATGTGTGCCTTCCTGCTGTAGCTGAGCCTTGATTGCTGTTGGCACATCAATGAGAGGGATTTACCCTCAGGTCGATTGGTTGTGGGGACTGGTTTGGACTATAGCTGATAAGCTGTTGTGCAGGGACTGGCCCCACAGAGCAGGATTTGCTTTAGTGGGACTCTGGCTCCTGCTGAGTCTATCCTTTGGGTATGCCATTTATGGAGTTGGTTGGGTGATACACTGGTGTGGTCTGAAGCAGGCCACCAGTTTTCTTGGTTCTGGGGCCTCTTGGGAGGGGCTCTGATGCAGGCCAAGTTCAGCTGCTGCCTTTGCTTTTCCTGGGGCCACCTAGTATGAGCTACAAAGTAACCTGCAGATGGTTGCTGCTCATGCTGAGCTTGCAGGTGTCTGGAAGGCTAAGCTGTGAATCAAGCCTGGCTGCTACTAGTGCCAGGCTTGGGGCTGTTTAGCAAGAGGTATGGGGCATGCCAAGGCCAGATGCTGCTTATTTGGGGTTTGTGAACCTTTGAGACAGTTTAGAAATGTCTGCAGCATTGCCAAGAAAGGCTATTTGTATGGCAAAGCCACTGGAAATGGCTTGAGTGTGCTTGTTGGGTGGGGCAGAGTCTCATGGAATCACCAGGGTGGGGTCAACAGTGTTAGGTTGATGGAGACTCAGATATGACATCTGTCTGTGCCTGCAGGGGGAGGGCTCAACAAAGGAACAATGCCTTCTGCCAGCACTTCTGCCTGGGAGAAAGCTGCCCCTCCAGTCCTCACCATGAGCCAGACAATTCAGTTCTTCCTCGTATATCCCTGGCACCTTTAAAGAAGCTGCCCCAGTGCCAGAGCTCAGAGTGAGTGAGTCCAAATAAAGGCATGTGCAGATCCTTTAAGAGAAACACCCGGGACTGCAGAAGCTCTCTGTCCCACTACTCCACAATTTCTGCTGGTTTTCACAGGCAGAAGTTATGAGGACCTCCCTTCCCGGCACTAGAACTGTGGGCTGGGGGCCTCAGCAGGGGACCTCCATAGCTGAGATATCCCTCCCAATTTTTAACCAGCCACACATGGGCGTGGGACCAGTCTATTCCACATCTCCACCCCTCCTGCCAAGCTTGGTATGACTTCTTTATATCTTTATTTAGTTATAAGATTCTGTTCAGCTAGACCTCAGGTGGCTCTCAATGATGACTGTTCTATAGTTTAATTATGATGTCGATGTGATCATGTGGAAATGGTGCAGGTTGGAGGAAGCCCAGTGTCCTCAAAGGCAGACCAAGTCCATAGTTGGACACAAGCAAAGCAACAGCACCCAAAAAAACTACTTTGGGAAGAATTTTCTATTTTCCACAAAGCACCCAGGAAGTCACCTCGAAGGGGGAAAGTCTGGACTTCATGGTACTGTCCTATACCTTTGTATGGTTTAATGATTTTTTTAATTTTAAACACATAGAGGCAAAGTGAAGAGAGAGAGTAAAGATAGGCACCTTATTTTTTCCTGTGCTAGAACCTCCAAAGATTCTAATCTGGCCTGGCCCATTAAACATAAACAAGATTTAACCTTATGTCTCTCTAGATTGAGGGTCAAAAACTGAAATGTCTACAGAGATCAGGCAGATTAGCTACATGAACACTTGAGCTGGGTGGCAGTGGGGGTGAATCAGAACACAATGCTCCTTGGAAGTGGGACAGCTGATAACCAGTCCTAACAAACTGTTGCCATAGAGAAGCAGAATGAGTGTTGCTGAATTGGTTTTTTTAAATATATGTAGAAAGATTTATCTTAAGGAATTGGCTCACATAACTCTCAGGGCTGGCAAGTCTAAAATTGATAGGAGAGGCTGGTGATTCAGGTCATAGTTGCCATCTTGAGTCTGAATTCAAGAGGGCAACAAATTCTTGTTGATTATTACAAATTTAAGCATAGTGTTTATGTTACTCAGTCACATTCAGATATACACAATGACACAGAGATTTTGTTTTCCTGGGGATAGAAGTGGATTACCTCCTTCATGCATATTTCCATTATTACTCATTCACATGCTCATATAATTCTCTCTCTCATATATATATATATATATATATATATATATATATATATATATATAAGGTTATAAAAAAAGTTGCCCACATAATGCAAATATCAAAATTTCATAGAATGCTTGCTAGGAATTCAGATACCTGGCCATCCTTGATCCACTAAATCAGGAAACTGACACTTAACAAGCTCTTTCTTTTTTGTTTGTGTATGCTAACACTTAAAAACACTGGACAGAAATTAATTTCTCATTTTTGTTTCTTAGTAACCAGAGTTTCTAACACCTAGTGAGAGTTTAACAAATGTTGTGGTACAACTTTCGGCCAGGATGGAGGCGTAAGCAGATACACTTTGACCCATCACACAACCAAAGGAAGGACAACAACAAATTTAAAAACAAAAAACAATCAGAACTTTCAGAAAATTGAACTGTATAGAAGTCTGACAACCAAGAAGTTGAAGAAGAAACATTCATCTAGACCAGTAGGAGGGGAAAAGCTAGGCAGCCAGGGTGAAGAGGACTCACAACAAGGTGGCAGGTGGCAGAGCAGGTGGTCTCACATTTGCATGCAGATAAACTGGGAGGAACAACTGGGGAGTGAGACAGACTGTGCAACCCAGGTATACACACCAGGGAAATAAAACCTCAAAACCTCTGACTGAAAAAATCTGTGGGGGTTGTGGTGGCAGGAGAGTCCATTGGAGAGACCCACAGTGTCCTAGAATGTATGCAAAACCACCTATCTGGGAATCAGCACCAGAAGGGCTCAATTCACTTGTGGGTAGAGGAAGAAATGACTGAAAGCCAGCAGAGAGCTAAGCAAGCAGCCATTGTTCCATCTTGGATCCCTCCCCCACATACAGTGCCACAATGCAGAGACTTGGGTTGTCCAGCCCTGGCTTATAGCCAGCCCTAAGGCTCTGCCCATTTCTACAAAACAGGCATGCCAAAACAAAAAAATATATAGCCCAAATGAAAGAACAGATCAAAGCTCCCAAAAAAATACAACTAAGTAATGAAGAGATAGCCAACCTATCAGATGCACAGTTCAAAACACTGATAATCAGGAAGCTCACAGAAATGATTGAGTATGGTCACAAAATAGAGGAAAAAGTGAAGGCTAGAAAAAGCAAAATAAAGGATAGTGTCCAGGGAACCAACAATGAAGGGAAGAAAAATGGGATTCAAATCAACAGTTTGGAGGAAAGAAAGAAGTAAACATTCAATCAGAACAGAATGAAGAAATAAGAATTCAGAAAACTGAGGAGAGTCTTAGGCACCTCCAGGAAAATTTTAAATTTGAGAAAACTCACAGCTATCAACAACTGGATCTTGTTCAGTTTTGGTGGGAGGGGGTTAGAAGGCAGAGGGTAATAAAGGGGAGAAATAAATGGGACAACTGTAATAGCATAATCAACAAAATACTTAAAAAATTAAAATTATAAAATTAAAAAATTGAACAAATGTTTCTATACAAATTAATAAATAGTGTTACTAGTTTATCCTTGGGTTCTCTTGTGACATCTGTAAACATTATATTAAACTTGCAATGTTGATCTTTTTAAGTGCTGAGCAAGTATTGTATAATCATCTGTATTTGTGTCAGTTATTCCCACTAGACTAGAAAATTTCTACAATTCTGTCATTCTTGTATTCCCAGAACTGAGCCCAGGCACTGGCATATGATACATATTCAGTAAAAATGTACTGAATGAATAGATAGTTGAAAAAATGTATAGGTATATAGAGCTACCTGAATACAGACCACACACCACCTTATTACATTGTGCAAACTTTTATTTGCTAGCCCCTGAGTTTTTACAAGTTTCTCATCCTATCTTATAGTAATTCATAATTGCTACAGATGTTAAGAATGCCTCTAGAACTTTCACTTGCCATAATTGCAACGTATTAATATTTAAGAGTCTGTAATGTAATTTCTGTAGCATTAACTATATTCCTTTTATCTCTTTCAGAAAAAAATATATCATGATGCCCATAATTTAGTCATTATATTTGGGAGATAACTTTGAATCATCTTGAATATTTAAACAAAACTATAAGCTTGGGTGCTTAAACTCTTATTATTATTGGTTTTGACTAAATTTTTTATAATACCTGATAATCAATCCAGATCCAGTACTTTGTTAAGACATGCAGGTTAAAAACAACTGCTGTAGATCACTTGACCAAATCAGGTGGTAAAATTTCTGTTTCCGAAATGACTAAAGTTAGAAACACTGACAATATCAAGTGGTAGTGAAGATGTGGAGCAACTGGAACTCTCATATATGACTGGTGGGAAACTGATATTTACCCAACAGAAATACACTTGTGCACAAAAAAAGTCTTGTACAGGAATGTTTACAGCAGATATATTCATAACAGACCCAAATACTGATCAACAAAGAAAGGATAAAAAAGCATAATATCTTCATACAATGGGATATTACTTAGCAATAGAAAAACAAACTACTGATGCACAAAACAACATAAACACATCTCAAAAATCATTCTATATTATTCCACATATAGAAAGTTTATGAATGAATTAAAAAACCATGGTCCATTTACACAATGGAATACTATAAGCAGAAAGAAAGAAGAAAGTCCTACCTTTTGTGACAGAATGGACAGAACTAAAAACTATTACACTAAGTGAAATAAGCCAGTTGATGAAAGACAAGTACCATATGATCTCACCTATAAAAGGAATCTAATGAACAAAATAAACTAGAACCAGAGACTTGAAAGTATAGAACAGACAGACAGCTACCAGGGGAGAGGGGGCCAGGGGAAATGGTGGAAAGAAGGGGAAGTGATTAGTGAAAGAACAAGTATGAATGACCCATGGACATGGGTTATGGTGTGGGGATTGACTGTGGGAACGGGGTGTGGGCTGGGCAGAAGTGGGCAAAGGAGGAAAAATTGGGACAACTGTAATAGAATGAACAAGATTTTTTTTTAAAAAAAAAAAGAAAGTTCAGAAAAGGCAAAACTAACCTGTAGTGATAGAAATCAGAAGAATGTTTTTCTCTGCAAGGGACACACTGGAACTTTCCAGGTGAGAGAAATGTTGTATATCTTGGTTTGGCGATTGTTACATGAGGGTAATTATTTGTCAAAAGTCATTGAACTTTTCATTTAAGATCTGTGCATTTTCTGCACATAAAATATATCTCATCCTTGAAACTTGTGTTTCTCCACTGGCATAGATGGTCTATCTTTTATGCACTGTGGCTTCATTGTGGGGACTGATGTTTACATTTAAGGCTGTAAACTGTCCTTGACTCCAGTCAGAGGAGTCACCAACATCTCACCTCAAGGCCATCCTGTCATTCTACAAAGGTATTGCCAAACAGTCAAACACCCTTCCAATATATAAGTGCCTGGCACCATCCTAGCTCTTTATATTCATTAGTTGATTTAAATCTCACTTTTTAAAAATGTGCATTACAAATATTTAACAGATGAGAATCAAGGTTCCAGAAAGGCCAAGTTACTAGCCCAAGTTCACACAGCTGATGAGTGACATCACCAGGACTCACACCCAATACCACACCCACACTCTTTTCTCTCTCAATAAACACATGGGCTCACACACATCTGAATCACAAGTCATAGATCTTTCCATTCTTTTATCATGAATCTGTGATAACGGTTCTTCCTGTGAGAGTTTAAAGTAAATAAACCAAGCCTTTATAAAGAGCTCTACAGCCCATGGAAAGTTTTAAATCATTGCCTGATTTGTCCTGCCTGGCTCTCATTCTCAGACTCGTGTTTGCTTTGGAATCCAGGGACTGGAATAATCTGCTGAGAGTAAATGAAGGAAGCCACACAGCGTTTGTTGGCCAAAGGTCAAAGGGAATGTTTCCTGCACTTTGTTTAGGCGTTAAAACAAAATTCTCCATTATTCTACATACTGAAGTATTATCAGCTTCTTTAGAAGGGAAGCAGACACGATTATTGTATTTCCAAATATAAAGCTGAAAGCAATTAGGAGACGGAAGAGAACGATGAGCTCTATCATCTACAATCACTGACAGCTCTTTCTAACCTCAGGATATAGTTTCTTATTGAATTTTTCACTCTCATCAGTGGTTTTTAAGAGTGAATTTCTAAATACCCAAGTCTATACTAAAGCCAAGGTTATTTAATTATGATCTGTTAGAAACCAGTAAGAACTCACCCAAAAATGCCAGAAAATTTTAAGTGACTCTCATGCATACCGTGAGGTTAATATCCCAAAGAAAGTCTTCTTTAGAGTAATGTCTAAATAATTCACTAAACCTCCTGGAAAAATATAAAACTTCTATGATGCGAATAATATTGTATAAGACCAAGACTGAAACAGCTAAATAGCTGCTAATGTTTCTAGATGATCAACTGATTCAATTTTGAAAAAAAAAGAGAGAGAAAAAAACCCCACATTATCACTACTTGAAAAAGCAGGTTTCTGGTCCACTATACTTCCAATAAAACCAATGTTCAGAAAATCATTTTGCATCATCCACAGAAAGTCCTCACATATTTAGTCAACAAAATTGGAAGCTGGTTTCCAATTTGGTTTTAAGTCCTAATCTTATTTCTGTTAAAAAAGTTTGCACTTTAAAGAGCTCAGGATGGGGGTAGGAAGATGTGGAGAGATTGAGCAAAGAAGAAAAACCTCATAGCCCTGGGTGGTGTGGCAGAGTGGATTGAGCACCAGCCTGCAAACCAAAAGGTCACTGGTTCAATTCCCAGCCAAGGCACATGCCTGGGTTGCAGGCCAAACTCCCAATTGGGGGTGTGCAAGAGGCAATTGATCTTTGCTTCTCTCTCACTCTTTCTCCCTCCCTTCCCTTCTCTCTAAAAATAAATAAATAAAATATGTAAAGAAAACAGAAAGAAAAAAATCTCATAGACATGGGCAACGGTGCGGTGCTCGCAGGGAGGAATGAGTAGAGGGAGGTGGAGGAGGGTATGGGGGTATAAATGGTGATAGAAGGAAACTTGACTTCAGGTGGTGAGCACACAACACAGTGTACAGAAGATATGTTGAAGAATTGTGCACCTGAAACCTGTACAATTTTGTTAATGAGTGTAACCTCAATAAATTCAATTAAAAAAAAAATCTTGCCCAAACCCTACAGATTAAACCATATTTTAAGTTCAATAAAAAATAAAAATAAAGAGCTCAGAATGATAATTGCTTTGTAGGAAAATTAATTCTGTGGCTGGCTTGTTATTAGAAACACAAACCATCTTAGGTGTCAGCTGTAAGCTGAAGAATCCTATTCCTTTCTTTGGCTTATGGAGCAAGGAAATAATAAAAGCTTCTCCCTTGATCTCATACCCTCCTGAGTTCCAAATCATAGTGAATATGATTCCCAGGCCTGCAAATACTCTTAAAAATCTTGCCTTTCTTAACAGCTTTAATGTTTTCATTTTTTTAGATATGAGCAATAAAAGTACTATTGTGTAAATGTCCTTAAGATTTGGGCAAAGCCGTCACAATATTCAAAATACCCAGTCCCTAAGGACAGGTGTCTTCTCATATGGTTAAAGGTTGTGAAGCAATTGCAGGAATGCACAGGGAATAAAGAGGAAAAACAGAATAATAGCGATAAGTCAGAACCAAGGGGGAAAAATGTTAAGTTTTAAAACACATGACTTTTGTTATGCAGGCAGTTTCAAACTGTGTAATTCGAGCAGGAGTATTTTTTGACTTTGGTTCTCCCTAGGGAAAGATGCACAGCAGCAAAAAAATAATGGAAATGCCTGGGGGGCTTGGATACAGAAGATTTCAATTATAGTTCCATTTTTCTAGCCCAGAAATTTGAGCAATAAAAATAAATTGATAACAATAATAGCTACCAGTTATTGAGGCCTAAAGTAAGCCAGACACTGGTCAAAGAGGTTTGTGTATGGTACTCACTTAATTCTGATACGTGAAGTGTTTAAAAGGATGGGTTCCAGAGCCACGTGGCTGGATGTTAACAGGTTTCTCTTTCAGTTACTAGCTATACAATCGAGACCAAGTTCCTCTTCTGTCTAATCATTATACAAGGGGGGACCCCCAAAATAATGGAATTTATTTATAAAAAATTGTACATTTATTCTTACATGTTTAAACTGCAGTCACCTTCAAAGTACTCTCCATTTGATGCAATACACCTATTGAGATGTTTTTTCCACTGCTCAACAGTTTCTGAACTTGTCAATTTTGATGCCTTTTAGTGCGACAGCCATTTTTCTTGTTTCACCTCTTCCAGGGCAAAATGTTTCCCTTTGAGGACTTTTTCATCTGGGGAAACAAACTGTCACTTGAGGTAGGATCAGGTGAATAGGGAGGGTGGGTCATGGGGAAGAATGCCATTTTTGGTCAAGAACTTTTGAACACTCAGCACAGAGTGGGCATGTGTGCTCGGAAATTACCCATCATAAAATGGGAAAACGTGTTGAAAGAGTCTTCAAAAAACACTCAGCCTCTCACAACAATGCCAGCTAGTGCCCTGATACAAATAGTTTCCTAAGATACTCACCTGACAGGGGAAGCCTGTACTACAAGAGGCCCACTCTCTGTAAGATAATTCCAGGGTCCCACCTCCTATAATTCCAGGGTCCCACTTCCTCCTAGTTCACTTATGAGAATTAATGAGGTAATACTAGGGTTAAGCTTGTAAAACAGTATTTGTCTGGCACAAAGCAGACACAACTAATGTTTGCTATTCTTTTCCCCATTTACTTTCAGAAAATGGAGACAGAAAATCTGTTTGCTAAAGATGCAGTGATTAACATCTAGTGAATGAAACTATGATATTGGGCACTTTGTAAACATTCCATACATGATAGTTATTTTTCATTCTATAATAAACAAAGAGATCACTGTGAAAACTTCTGTCCCTTTGATGTTTAAAACTGGGCTTTGCCTAAACTGAACACAGAGTTCCAAGTATAGGTTTCTAATATAAAGCATTTCAGTAGTTGTCAGTGATCATCTTCCCCTTCCTCTTGTATTCCTGGTCATAAATTGAAAGAATATAAAGAAATTATGCCAAATGAAGGGAAGCCTACATTCTTCAATAATTATTATATTAAAACACCTTTCCAATAACAACCCTGTTACTGATCTGTAAAATAAACAGCCCAAATTGGTCCCCACAGGAAGGCACTTTCAGAATGAATTTCCCATGGTCCAGCTTCTGGCTAACTGGCTGGGTGGGCCACCTCAGAAGCCTGACACTGAGCAAAGGACACAGCCATCTACTAGAGACAGATTCCCCTTAATCAAGCATATCACAAGACCCAGATGGGAAACCAGGATGCTGAAGGATTACTTACAAGGAGATAGAGCACACCAAATGGACTGAGACTGGATTAGTTGATGGCTGTATTCACTCCCAACGGACCAATTGGCCTGGGGAGCCAGATTATAATTAGAAGGCTACTTGATGAATGTAGAACTAGAAAGAAGGCAGATTCCGCCATCTCCAGAGTAATCAGAATTGAAGAGTTTATATTGAAGTCAGATGGGTTCAGACTTTTCTGCAGATAGCCCTTCCCACACATAGTTTCATTTACCCTTCTTCTGGGGCCAGTTAACCCCCTCTCCAAGGGACTCATTCTTTTTTTTTTTTTTTCTCTCTCTCTCTGTGAATAACTTCAAGCCTGTTACAGTCAAGTCTTTGGGGTCTAGAAACCAATCCATCCTTTCAGGTAATTTGCCTATATGATCTGACTTTTTATGTTTGTTTCACAATTGAGTTCTCTTACAAGACAATCTCCTTTCCGAAGTTCACAGCACATATTTCTCCCAAATACCAACAGTAAGATGATCACCCAGTCTAGCACATAATAAATCCTCCATAAATGAAATCTCCTTTCTTAATGTCCCCCTTCCAGAGCTCAACAACAGTTTTCCCTCCTTGTGGTAGTTAGAAGTGTTCTTGGGGACACTGGCAAATCTAAGGTTCAGTTCCTTCATTCACTCCTTTAACTTTTATTTACTGGGTGTCTCTTAGGTGCCAGGAACTGAGCAATGTGCTGAGAGTCAACAGGTGTGAAGATGCGCATCCTCTACTGGCCCAGACCTCTGAGTGACGCGGAAAGGATACTAGTTATTTATGGCAACCCCACCAGAGAAGGTGAAATTATAAATTGGGAAAGGTACCTTTAAGGAAAAAAAAATACTATTCTTTAAGAAAACTAACAAGCTGCCCTGACTAGTATGGCTCAGTGGTTGAGTACTGGCCTGAGAATCAAAATGTCGCCAGTTCAATTCCCAGTCAGGGCACATGCTTAGGTTGCAGGCCAGGTCCCCAGTGTGGGGCACATGAGGAGCAACCACACATTGATGTTCTCTGTTTCTCTCCTTCTCTTTCTCCCTCTGCCCCTCCCTTAAAAATAAATAAAATTCACTCTGGATCATTCTGCTAACTCTGCTACAGAGTGCAGGTTGGAGGGGGCTCAGGAGGAGACTGGGAGACTGGCTCCTCATGAAGATGAAGAGAAAGGGACAAGACTGCAAAAATAAATGTTCATTAACAAGCAATAGTAAGATAAAATTGTCCCACTGTACACTACTCAGCAATAAAAAGGAATAGACTACTCAAAAATGAGACAGAAATCTAGGGGAAGTCTAGGGGCGCAGCACAGGAAAGTTCTGAATTGACCAGGGGGTGAAATCTGAATTGTGCTATTAGTTATGCAGGCATACAATTTGGACAAAATTCATCAAAATATATTTTTAAATGATTAAATTTTATCATATGTAATGCATATCTCAATAAGGTTAATTTTTTATCTAGAAATTACTGTAATGTGATTATTAAGTGCATGGATTTTGGAATCATACAGACATGGGTTTGAATCCTGGTTCTACCATTAGTAATTGTGTTACTCTAGGAAAGTTGATAAAATGGGAAGGGAAGATGGCTCTTTTGAGGATCAAATTACCCAGTTTAGCAGATTGCCGAACATAAAGGCAGGAGGCTTAGTATTTCAATTTCACTCCTTGATCTGGTGGGAGCACTGGACATTTCTCTAGTGCACCCCGTCATTAGACATGTGCTAGGCCCACAGACGTTCTCATTTAGTCCTAATGAAAACTCTCAGAGATGCCCATTGTTCCTATAGCTTTAAAACATAGAAATCTCCTAGGAAATGGTAACTTGGCCAAGGCCTTTCCCAGAGTAAACATGGACCATATCCTCACAGTGATGAGAGAATACCACCTTAGACCCTCCCTCAGTGACCTGGGAGGAGACCTGAGGATCTTCACAGGGGATTTTCCAAGAGGTAGAACATAAACACAGGTGCTATGAGAGATGATCCTAAGTGGCACACAGTTGGGCACTTATTATTTTGCTTTTACTCTATTCATTGTTAAGGTTACTCTCTTAGTTCATTGGGTCTGCTATAACAAAATACCGCAGACTGGGAAACTTACAAACAACAGAAATGTATTTCGCACAGCTCTGGAGGCTGGGACTTTAAGATCAGAGTAGCAGCATGGGCAGGGGAGGGCCCACTTTCGGGTTTCAGGCTTCTCGGTGGATCCTTAGATGGAGGAAGGGGACAAGGGAGCTCTCTGGGTTGTTAATCTCACTTAAGAGGGCTTCACCCTCACAACCTAATCACTTCCCAAAGGCCCCACTCCTAACATCATCACACTGGGCTTCAGGGTTTCAACACATGACTCTGGGGGGACGTAAACATTCAGACCATAACAATACCTTCCATTTATAGTGATGAATTGCATTGCCTTTACAAATAAGTTTAAGTTTTCTAAGTGAGTCAAATTAAAACTGTGAAGCAATGGATAGTATGAGCACTACTTGGACCTATCAAAATGGTCAAAAGAAGTTGGAAATGACTGAAGATTGAGAAGGGCTGGATCGGCCCATGCAGAGAAGTGCTGACGCCCCAAGATGCCCGGACAGCGATCCGGGGAGGCAGAGAGAGTACAGGCTGGGCTTTGGTGACTTTAGACAGCCTAAGAAGTGGGTTTATGCTCAGGTCATTATTACTTCCCATTTGAGTGGCTTCAAGACACCTACTGACAAAGCCTGGTCCCTGAAGATGGAAAAAAGATGGGTAAAGGACAGAGACAAGGACATGCGGGGAGGGAAAGGGGGCCAGACAGGAAGGAGCTGGAGTGGACAGCACAGGCGGGGTGTTCTCAGAGCCGGTCCAGGCACCAGGGCCATTATTTTCCACTTCAGCTATGACAGCTTTTTGAAAAAAGCCAAAACAGCTGAAAGCGTTTCTTAGACTATCTTTTCCTTTATGAGCTAGGGAGAATCCAGCTGTAAAATGGTCCTTTCCAGAAAAAAAAAAATTGAAATAATGAATCTCCTTGTACTTTCGACTTCACTCTGTCACTGTCACAGTTGGCTTTTGGAGATGAGGCAAGAGACAATAGAGTAATTGTTTCTAGAAAAAGACAGTGATGCTCTGCATATTTAAATCCACTGTCTCTTACACCAGGTGTTGTTTCCTAAGCAAAATTTTGCAGAGCAGCTGGATGGCACACATGATATATTCTTCTTGTAAGCCATGACTGTTGTTTTGTTTTGTTTTCCCTGGTCTCATATCCAAAATAACCTTTAGGGGATTTTAGAAATGCTTATGAAATTTACTCTTTGCCATCTTTTCCTCCTGTTTCTCTCAGAGGTCCTAGCATATTCTAGCATAAGATTTGGTAAAATTAAACTTGAATTAAAACCCCTAAATTCTGCTTTGATACCCATACCACTATGACCCCTCCCCACCAAACACACACCATCTGTGCCCAGGTTCTGCAAAGTTTCTGTATTCACCTACAGAGGGAGCAGGAGGCAGGGAAGTTAAAAGCCTGCTTAGGCCCACAAATCAGTCTGCAGGATGGAAGGGCAGGAGAGTAGGGATAAGACAGTGAGAGGTAGCCAGACAAGAGAGTGTCAAATGAAGATACGATCTGGGAGGAAGAAGTAACCAACCCACATCTTATGAGTGGAAACTTTGGGGGATGAAGAAAGGGATTGTGAACCTGGGACCTGTAGGTTCACATGAGCTAGTTATGGAGAATGCTTAGTTCAAAATGGATATTGAATGCTTTGCTGATTGAATCAATAAAGAATGATTGCCTAAGCTAGAGGGTCCATGGTAGGCTCAAGAGAGGGAAGATAGGGACCTGAATACTCCCCTCACTTCCTACCCCCAGAGGCTTATTCTTATGCTTCTCCATCCTCAGTCAAATGTGAGTTGAAGGACAGAGGACACACCAGGTATCTCAGAGCCCCATTGTCCACACCTGTGTATTAGATCAATATGAGGGATGGCTTCTTTCCTCCTGTATTTTACAATAAAGACCATATAAGTTCCAAGGACTTTCTAAGATAAAAGAAGCTGAAATTCACTGAGGGAAAGAGAGGTGAGAAAATATATGATGACTTCCAAAAGAATTAGTAAGAATGCCCTGAGTGTTAGTCTGGTTATTGTCCTAGATACCATTTACAGTTTCAGGGAGCATTTATTGAGATGCTACTACCCACCTTATGGTTGATGTAGCACAGATTCCTGGTCCTGAACTGTGGTGTGTCAGACAGAGAGAACTGGGTGAAGAGCCAGGAAATGTGAATCTGAGCCCTGGCTCAGACACTTGGTGACTTTGGGAATGAGCATTGTGAGCAAAGAATAACTTACGCACCATCCCTGAGAGACAAGAAACAGCACATGAATTCAAGAAACTATAAACAGCATGGCGTTTGGTTATAATGTCAAGCAAGGATGGCAACATCTTAGGCTAATACTTAGTAAGTGCTCAATAAATATTTGTTTAATGAATGAATGAGAAGCAGGCAGAAACAGATCACAGAGGAGCTTGTAGTCATTCTATGCTAAGAAACTTGGATTTGTCTTGTGGACAACTGAGAATCACTAATGCGAGAAGACTTTACTTGGCTTTTGGTTATAGCTAGGTGTCATAATGTATGGAAAATTAATTTAGGGGAATAACAGATGATGCAAAAAGACCAGTTAAGAAGCAATGGTCCTACAAAAGGAGAAAAGCAAAGGATTTGGAGAAATCAGGGTTAAAACATACAGCACTTGGCTAGTGATTAGATGAAGGGAATAAGTAGAAGAAAACTTGGATCATGGGTATTAGGGTGACAAAGTTCTTGACGGTAACACCAATTTATATAGAATGTGCATGAAGAATAGGTGAAAAGGCAAAGTGATAAGTTTGGCTTTGAACACATCGAGTGGAACATCCAGGTGAAAATAAACCATTTAAATTAATAAATATTAAAATAATCAACAATAAAAATTAAATAAACACTTACTGAGCCTTTCCCTTGGGCCAAGAGCTATTCTAAGCTCCCTACATATGTGAACACATGTAATCCTCACAACTACCCCATGAGATGTATATACTATTACTAATGTCATTTTTTAGAGAAGAGAAATAAGGTACAGAGTTTAAGTGACTTCCCTAAGTCTCCAGGCTGTTAAGTGGCAGAGTCAGACTCAAACCCAGACCGTCTGGCTCCAAACCCACTCTCTCAACCTCTGGGCAAATGGATATGTATTTGCCATTCATTGAGGGCCCAGAATTCTCACCTTCGGGTAAAACAGGACTCAAAAAATAATCAAATTGAAGTAATAATTTAATGTTTTCAAATACACAGAATGCAAGAATTTTAACTATCATATCATAAATGCTGTTATTGTTGGTGATCAAGACACTTAAATCTCAATCTACATTTAAATATACATTTGGTTTCCAAAACAAACAAAATATGGTATTATTTTTATATTCACCTATAATGTTACTTATACAATTTAGTTAAATTTAATATCACATGTCATTTTTTAAATAGGAAAAAAGATATAATTGGCCTTTATGTGTATTATAAATATTACAGAACATGTTAAAATACATTTCAATATAATCTTTAATGGTATACCTTTTAAAATTGATTTTTAACTAAAAATTATTTCTCTACTTTCCAGTTACTTTGAAAAAATAATACAATACTTTTTTAATTCCTGAGAGGGTTCATGAGATTAAATTTGACTGTGAAATGGATTTGAGTTGAAAGAGATCAGGAACTACTGCTTGGCACCAAGGTATAATTTCTGCCACTTCAGGACATTTTTCATAACCAAGAGATTTCTGTGAACAACTACAATAAGAAAAAAATCTGAACTCTTTTCTGTACAGGGGTCATGGTGGAGGGTTTAGCTTTGACTTGGCCCTGTACTGCGTGACTGAGCATTCCAGAGACAAATCTCGTGGCTTCATGGATATGCTCAGCTGATGAGCTACTCTGTTGGAAGCTCAGTGCTATTTTCATTTGAGTTTAATCCTTCGTAGATCAAGATATAGCCCTCATTGAAGACAGGTTTAATAGAAAGACAATGTGACACATTCTCAGAAATGAATATTTTTACTTCCTTCCCTGGTTACCTAAGACTCTAGAACGTGCTATAACCTCAACAGCAGCCAAACGAAGGTCTTTTCTCTTGACCTTTGGCTGACCCTTTCTTTTACTTCCATGAACTTTCTCCTTCTTTCTGGCTATAGTATAGGTTTGTCCCCTTGAGATTCAGTCTTCAATGGAAAGCTGAATTCAGACAGGTAAGTGAATAATCTGTAGAGCTCACTCCTGGCTACTGAACACTTGACATAGTGACTAGAGTCAAGTGACTGAGAAACAAATTTTTAATCATACTTGATTTGCATTTTCTTTAATTTTTAAAAAATATTTTATTTATTCATTTTTAGAGAGAAACGAAGGGAGAGAGAAAGAAAGAAACATCAGTGTGTGGTTGCCTCTCATGCATCCCCCACTGGGGACCTGGCCGGCAACCTAGGTATGTGCCCTGACTAGGAATTGAACCAGTGACTCTTTGGTTAACAGGGCCATGCTCAATCCACTGAGCTACACCAGCCAGGGTGATTTGCATTTTCTTATACTTAACTTTAAAACTTACACCAAATTTAGTTATTGATAAAATTCTGTGTATGTTTGGAACAACTTGGGTATGTAAACCTACTTTTTCGACTGTAAATTTTCTGAAATCTGAATGCACATCAAGTATTTCCAATGAAAATTTAGTCTCCAGAATAAGATATGCTGTGTTAACTATACACCGGGTTTTGAAGACTTAGTACAAAAAAGAATGTAAAATGTGTCAATAATTTTTATGTCAATTACATGTTGAAATGATGTTTCCAATATGAGCTGAATAATATGTATTATAAAAAATAATTTCACATTTCTCTTACCTTTTTAATGTGGCCATTAGAAAATTTTAAATTATATGAGTATGTGTGGCTCACATAATTTCTATCAGAAAGTGCTCATCTACACCCTGGGCAATGGTGTCAGAGAGAATCAGCTGCCCCCATTAGCAGTCTGTATGGTGTTAAGCAAGCTATTTAACTTTTTTAAGCCTCTGTTTACTCATCTGTAAACTGAGGAAATTTTTCTGTCTTCTGAACAGACTGGTAGTAAATTTTATACAAAAGAGTGAACAAAAAGCTTTACCACAGTTCATGGCTCGTAGTTAAATATTCTTTAAGTGTTCACTTTTATTATTGTTGTCGTCATTATTCTCTAACAATCTCCCACATGGTTAGCGAAAGAGTGCATCAAAAAGTGTTAGTGGCCTGTGGGTTCATTAGTATCTCATGACCAGATAAAGTAACTTATTTTCCAAAATAAAAATAGGAACTTGAAGTCAGACATAGGAGTTATCTCATATTTGTACATTTATTTTCATAAAAAGCACTTTTTATAATTGATGAAATGTTTTTATTTAAAACAAAGAAATTACTTGAAACTTGACTCACCTGGAAAATCCAGAGCATGAGTTTCACTACCAAAAAATACTGGTGAACAATATCTTAACTCAAACTCAGCAATTCTTCATTTAGATTTAATTTTGAAAGTTAAAGTTTTGTTTATAACCACTTTTTTTAGAGAGGTCAATATTAAAAATACTAAATAAATAGTATGAATATACTTAAGGACTTCTGCTTCCACAAAATGGAGAAGTACTTTCCCTTATTCTCCCTACTACATACAACTAAAATCTCTGGACCTTACATATAAAACAAACATAAGTCTGAAAGGTGGAAAGAAGGCAGAAACAAGTGACTGAGAGACCTAAGGAACAACATGGTGGTGAATTCCCTGGATTTTCTTATTGCCTCTTATATCCTGAACTTGGAGGAACTGTACATATGGTATCCAATGGGTGCAAAGTACATCTCGAAAAGCCTTCTTTTTTTCTAGCCAAATATTTTTTAACAAAAATATTTTTAAAATATGTATAGCAAGGTAGAAAACTGTTCAACAATAATAACTTTACTCTTGCCAGACACCACAGGAAAAAAAAAATTGAACTCACCCACCCATGCCACCAAAAATCCAGCAGGAAGTCTGACTTTAACCTGCAGTAAAGGGGCACCTTTCCCCCTCCCCACTGGTATCAGAAGAGGTCTAGTAGATATTCAAGGCTTTTACTACTGTCTATTAGTAATAAGACCCCTGAAACCCCTGTAGTATCAGTGGAAACCACATTGGAAGCTGGAATGTCCACCCATGCCCAGCAGTAAAGTGTGAGCCCTCTTATCTTCAGGTGTCAATGGGGCCGAGTAGGAAACCTCAACTTCTACCCTCACTGGGCATTAATGAAGAGGTGACTTCTCCTCACTACAACCAGAGTGGTATTAGAGGAAGTCAGATAAAACAGAAAGTTTACATAAGATCCACAGTCACATAACATAATACCCCAAATGTCCAGGTTTCAATAGAAAAATCATTTATCATTGTAAGAACCAGGAAAATCTCAACTTGAATTTAAAAAGACAATGAATAGATGTCAACAACAAAATTGCAGAGATATCAGGATTCTCTGACAAATATTTTTAAACAGCTATCATAAAAATGCTTCCATGGAAAATTATGAACATATTTGAAATAAATGAAAAGTTAGAAAGGCTCAGAAAAGAAAAAGAGAAATTAAGGAAGAAGCAACTGGAAATGTTAGAACTGAAAAATACAATAACTGAAATTTAAAAAATAAAAATAGTGAATGGGCTCAACAGCAGAATGGAGGGGGCAAAGGAAAGAAACAGTAAACTTGAAAACAGACCAGAAGAAATTACCCTATCTGAACAACAGAAAAAAAGTAGACTGCAAAAAAAAAAAAAAAACAAAGCAACAAGGACTTGTGGCCTGTAACAAAAATTTAATATTCATGTCATTGGAGTCCCAGAAGAAGAGAAGAATGAAAGTGGGGCTGAAAACTACTTGACAAAATAATGAATTTCTCATGTTTGACAATAAACAAACCCAGAGATTCAAGAAGGTCAATGAATTCAAACAGGATGAACTCAAAGAAATCCATGCCAAGACATATCATATTCAAACTTCTGAAAAGTAAAAACAAAGTAAAAATCTTGAAAGCAGAAAGAAACAATACCTTTGGGGAAAAATAATTCTAATGGCAGCAGATTTCTCAGCAGATACCATGGAGGAGAGAAGGAAATGGCCCAACATTTTTCAAACACTGAAGAGAAATAGCTGTCAACCTAGAGTTCTATATCTAGTGAAAATATTCTTCATAAAAGAAGGAAAGTTTTAGCCATTCTCAGATGAAGAATTTGTTCTCATCAGACATACCCTACAAGAATGGCTAAAGAAAGCTCTCTAAATGGAAATGAAATGATAAAAGAAGTAATCTTGAAAGAGAGAGAGAAGGACAAAAAAGAGTAAAAAGAGTAAGAAATAACTACATTTTTTCTTCTCTTGTGTTTTCTAAGTTGTTTGACAACTAAAATGAAACTGATAGCACCATAATATGTGGTTCTAAAGGTATGTAGATGTATTACTTAGCACTTATAAATAGGTGAGTCGAAAGGAGAGAAAAGGAAGTAAGATTTCTATAATTCATCTGAATGGCTAAAATATCAATACCAGTAAACTGTGAACAGTTTTGAATAAATAGTGTAATGCTTAGAGCAAAAAATGTATACAAAGAGTTACACTTAGAAACAGTATCAGTGGGGAAATGCATTTTTTTTTTTAACTTCCAGCTGAGATGGAGGCATAGGCAGATATACTGGGCATCCTCCCACAACCAAAAGAAGAAAAACAAATAATTTAAAAATTAAAAAAAAAACAACTGACAGAAAATCAAACTCTATGGAAGTCCAACAACCAAGGAGTTAAAGAAGAAACATTCATCCAGACTGGAAGGAGGGGCAGAGATGGGCGGCCAGAGTAGAGAGGACTTGTGGCAAGGGAGCAGCTGCAGGATGAGGGTGGTCAAGACAGCAGCTCATAGACCAGATGAGGTAGTGGCTGGCAGAGCAGGCAGTCCCATGTTTGCATGTGGATAAACTGGAAGGAACAACTGGGGAGTGAGACAGACTGAGCAACCCAGGGCTCCAGCACTGGGAAATAAAGCCTCAAAACCTCTGACTGAAAAAAATCTGTGGGGGTTGCAGCAGTGGGAGAGACTCCAAGCCTTACGGGAGACTTCATTGGAGAGACACACAGGGTCCTACCATGCACAAATCCACCTACCTAAGAATCAACACCAGAAGGGCCCAATTTGCTTGGGGGTAGTGGAGGAGGTAACTGAAAGCCTGCCGAGAGCTCAGCAAGCGGCATTGCTCCCTCTCAGATTCCTCCGCCACATACAGTGCCACAACGCAGAGACTTGGGTGGCCCCACCCTGGTGAATACCTAAGGCTCTGCCCCTTACAATGTAATGAACTCACTGAGACAAAAAAAAAGGGGGGGGTGCCAAATGAAAGAACAGATCAGAGCTCCAGAAAAAATACAATTAAGTGATAAAGAGATAGCCAACCTACCAGATATAGAGTTCAAAACACTAGTAATCAGGGTGCTCACAAAAATGGTTAAGTATGGTCACAATATAAAGGAAAGAGTAAAGGCTATGAAAAGTGAATTAAAGGAAAATGCACAGGGAACCAACAGTGACAGGAAGGAAACTAGGATTCAAATCAATGGTTTGGACCAAAAGGAAGAAATAAACATTCGACCAGAACAGAATGAAAAAACAAGAATTCAAAAAAAAATGAAGAGAGGCTTAGGAACCTCTGGGACAACTTTAAACATTCCAGCATCAGAATTATAGGGGTGCCAGAAGAAGAAGAGGAAGAACAAGAAATTGAAAACTTAGTTGAATAAATAATGAAGGAGAACGACCCCAATCTGGCAAAGGTAATAAACTTCTAGGAAGTCCAGGAAGCTCAGAGAGTCCCAAAGAAGTTGGATCCAAGGAAGCACACACCAAGGCACATAAGAATTACATTAGCCAAGATTAAAGATAAGGAGAGAATCTTAAAAGCAGCAAAAGGAGACAGTTATCTACAAAGGAGTGCCCACAAGACTCTCAGCTGATTTCTCAAAAGAAACTTTGCAAGCAAGAAGGGGCTGGAAAGAAGTATTCCAAATCATGAAAGGCAGGGACCTACATCCAAGATGACTCTATCCAGCAAAGCTATCATTTAGAATGGAACGGCAGATAAAGTGCTTCCCAGATAAGGTCAAGTTAAAGGAGTTCATCATCACCAAGCCCTTATTATGTGAAATGTTAAAGGGACTTATCTAAGAAAAAGAAGATGATCAAAACTATGAACTGTGAAATGACAACATACTCACAACTATCAACAACTGAATATTAAAAAAAAAAAACTAGGCAAACAACTAGCATAGGAATAGAATCACAGAAATGGAGATCACATGGAGGGTTATCAGTGGCCAGAGGGTGGGGGAAAATGGAGGGAAGGTACAGGGAATAAGAAGCATAATTGGTAGATACAAAATAGACAGGGGAATGTTAAGAATTGTATAGGAAATGTAGAAGCCAAAGAACTTATATGTACAACCCACAGACATGAACTAAGGGTGGGGGAATAGGGGTGGGAGGAGGAAAGGAATAAAGAGGTGAAAAATAGGACAACTGTAATAGCATAATCAATAAATTATATTTAAAAGTAAACACTATCAGTGGGGACAGCATTCCTCACAGTTAGACCCTCAGCCTCCATGTGGATGTGCAGCAGCTCCAGACTTGATCCTGTCCTGTCAGCCCTGCAGATCACCTCTGGCCAGTTCCCCAAGCCCTCCCAAAACTGCAGGGCTGTGGAGAGGAAAAACTATTAGTAACTCAACACAAAATTCTAAAAAATGTTCAGTAACCCTTTAGAAGGTAGGAAAAAGAAAACAGAAGAAAAACACAAAGAAAACAAATGGAAAACAAATATAAAAATCAGACATAACCTCTACTATGTCAAAAATTACATAAATGTTAATGGTCCAATGCATCAATTAAAAGACAGAGATTGGCAGGGTAAATGAAAAAGCATAACCCAAATAATCTGGCTATAAGAATCTCATTTCAAATATAATGGTGCAGGTAGGTTGAAAGTAAAAGGATAGAAAAAGATATATTATGCAAATATTAATCAAAAGCAAACTGGTGTGGCTATGTTAATATCAAAAAAGGAGACTTCAGAAGAAAGAAAATTAACAAAGATAAAGATATTGCATAATAGGACTTCCGGCCAAAATGGAGGAGTAGGTAGACACATTGTGCCTCCTCCCACAACCAAAATAAGGACAACGAAAATTTAGAAACAAAAAAACCACCAGTATTGACAGAAAATTAAACTGTACAAAAGTCTGACAACCAAGGAGTTAAAGAAGAAACATTCATCCAGACCAGTAGGAGGGGTGGAGTCAGGCGGCCAGGTGGAGAGGACTCGTAAGAAAAAAAGCGGTGGCTGGCAGACCCCGGACTCACAAGGCAGCAGCAGGCAGACCCAGAGATGCCATGGATTGTGGAGGGGCACAGTGCACAAGGTGGCTGGCAGACCAGTCCATCCCACATTTGTGTGCAGATAAACCAGGTGAAACTGAGGAGCAAGACAGACCTAGCAACCCAGGGTTCCAGTGCGGGGGAAATAAAGCCTCAAAACATTGATTGAAAACACCTGTGGGGGTTAAGGTGCCGGAAGAGACTCTCAGCCTCACAGGAGAGCTCATTGGAGATACCCACAGAGTTCTAGAATGTACACAAACCCACTCACCTGTGAACAGTACCAGAAGGGCCCCATTTGCTTGGGGGAAGCAGTGGAAGTGACTGAAATCTGGCAGAGAGCAGAGCAAGTGCCATTGTTCCCTCTCTGACCCCTGCCCCACATACAGTATTACAACCCAGAGACTGGGTTGACCCACCCTGGTGAACACCTAAGGCTCTGCCCCTCACTATGCAACAGGTACGTCAAGACAAAAAAAAAAAAAAAAAAAATGGCCCAAACAAAAGAACATATCAAAGCTCCAGAAATAGTATAACTAAGTGACGAAGAGATAGCCAACCTATCAGATGCACAGTTCAAAGCACTGGTGATCAGGATGCTCACAGAATTGGTTGAATTTGGTCACAAATTAGATGAACAAATGAAGGCTATGCTAAGTGAAATAAAGGAAAATGTATGGGAAACCAATCGTGGTGGGAAGGAAACTGGGACTCAAATCAATGGAGTGGACCAGAAGGAAGAAACAAACAACCAAACAGAAAAGAATGAAGAAACAAGAATTCAAAAAATGAGGAGAGGCTTAGGAACTTCCAGAACACCTTTAAACGTTCGGACATCCAAATTATAGGGGTACCAGAAGGAGAAGAGGAAGAGCAACAAGTGGAAAACTTATTTGAACAAATAATAAAGGAGAATTTTCCCAATCTGGCAAAGGAAATAGACTTCTAGGAAGTCCAGGAGGCTCAGAAAAGCCCAAAGAAGTTGAACCCAAGGAAGCACACACCAAGGCACAACACAATTACATTACCCAAGATTAAAATAAAGGAGAGAATCCTAGAAGCAGCAAGAGATAAGAGAACAGTAACCTGCAAAGGATTTTCCATCAGACTGTCAGGTGATTTTTCAAAAGAGACCTTCCAGGCAAGAAGGGGCTGGAAAGAAGTATTCCAAGTCATGAAAGGCAAGCACCTACATCCAAGATTGCTCTGTCTAGCAAAGCTGTCATTTAGAATGGAAGGGAAGATAAAGTGCTTCTCAGATAAGGTCAAGTTAAAGGAGTTCAGCATAACCAAGCCCTTATTATATGAAATGTTAAAGGAACTTATCTAAGAAAAAGAAGATAAAAAACATGTACAGTAAAATGACAGCAAAGTCACAATTATTAACAACCATGCCTAAAACAAAAACAAAGACAAACTAAGCAAACAGCTAGAACAGGAACAGAAACACAGAAATGGAAATTACATGGAGGGTTAGCAACAGGGGAGTGGGAAGAGGAGACGGGGAAAAGCTACAGAGAATAAGTAACATAAATGGTAGGTAGAAAATAGACAGGGGAAGGGTAAGAATAGTATGGGAAATGTAGAAGCAAAAGAACTTATCAGTATGATACATGGACACGAGCTAAAGCAGGAGAATGTGGGTGGGAGAGGGTGTGCAGGGTGGAGGGGAGTGAAGGGGGGGAATGGGACAACTGTAATAGCATAATCAATAAACTATATTTAAAAAAGATATTACATAATAATAAAAATGTCAATCCACAGAGAAGACATAGCTATGTTAAATGTGTATGCAACCAACAACAGAATTACAAAATATATAAAGCAAAAACTGATAAAAGAATAGGGTAGATTAATTCATAATTATAGTTGTACACTTCAAAATTCTCTCTCTCAACAAATGATAGAACAACTGGACACAAAATCATCAAAGATATAGGAGAACTCAACAGCACTGTTAACCAACAGGATTTAATTGACATTTATAGAATGTTCCACCCAACAATAGCAAAATACATATTATTTGCAGTTACCATGGAACATACACCAAAGTAGACCATATCCTGGACCATAAAACCAATCTCAATAAACTTAAAAGAATTGAAATTATACAGAGTATGTTCTCTAACCACAATGCAAATCAAACTAGAAACCAATAACAGAAACATAAGAGGAAAATCTCCAAACATGTGGTAACTAAACAACACATTTCCAAATACTTCATTGGTCATAAGGACAGCTCAACAGTATTTTTTTTAAAAAAATACATTTAACTGAATGAAAATAGAAATACAACATATCAAAATTTGTGGAACACAGCTAATTCAGTGCTAGGGGGACAATTATAGCACTAATGTTAGCATTAGAAAATAAGAAAAGTCTTATTTTGTAATGAGACTCAATAACCTGAGTTTTGAGATGGGAACTCAATAACCTGAGTTCCCATCTCAAAAATATTTTCAAAATAAAAGCAAAATAAACCCAAAGAAAGCAGAAGGAATAAAGTAAAATGGTAAGAGCAGAAACCAATGACACTGGAAAACATAAAATAGAAAAAAAAAATCAATGGAACAAGAACTATTCTTTTGTTTCTTTTAAAAACAAACCTCTATTAAGACTGACAAAGAAAAAGAAGATACGAAGTACCTATATCAGGAATGAAATGGGATATCACTATAGAAACTGCAGACATCAAAAGTATAATAAGGGAATATTACGAACAACTCTACACAAAAATTTAATGACTTAGATGAAATGGACCAATTCCACAAAAAGTACAACCTACCACAACTCATCCAATATGAAATCAATAATTTGAATATTCCTGTAACTATTGAAGAAATTCAATTCATAATTTTAAAACTCTTTAAAATAAATTTCAAGGTACATATGGTTTTTAGCGAGAATTTTACCGATCATTTAAAGAATTAACACCAATTCCACACAATCCCTTCCAAAAAATAGAAGAGGAAGGAATAAATAGGTTACTTATTGCCTTAACTTGGCCTCTATTGTATACCACATCTGCACCACATCTGTCTTCTTTCAGCTCTGGAACACACAAAGCACTTTCCTTGCTCAGGGGAAGAATGAACCCATGTCATTATCTAGGTCTAGGAATCTTTCCAATCATGCCCACTTTAATACTCTGATTTCTCTTCAGATCACATAAATCTTTCACCTTTTACTAATCGTGCCCACTTTACCCAGGTTCTTTTGTTATTGTGGTTGTTCTCACAGTTTATTACAGGAAAAGGATATAGATTTAAATCAGGTAAGGGAAGAAGCACATGGAGCATCTGGCTGTCTTCTCCTGGTATAGCCAGAGCAGCATTATCCTCCCAGCACTGATGTGTGACAGTACAGAGGGATCTGCGTCCATAGTTTTTACTGAATCTCCATCATGTAGCCATGACTGCCTATGGGACTGATCTCATTCTCTAGTCCCTCCAGACATCTACTGATACCGAGTGACCTATAACCCCCATGCTAAATTATATGGCTGGTTTTTCTGTCCAGCCCCCATCCTAAAACCATCCTAAATCATTTTTTAAAATTTTTATTGCATTTATTGGGATGACATTGGTTAATAAAATTATACAGATTTCAAGTATACAATTCTATAATATATCAACTACGTATTGTAGTATGTGTTTACCACACCAAGTCAAGTCTCCTTCCATCACCATTTATCCTCCCCTTTACCCTCTTCTACCTCTCCCCATCCCTCTTTCCCTCTACTGTTGACTGTGTCTATGAGTTGGGGTTTGTGTGGCGGGGTGGGGGGAGGTTTGCTTAATCCCTTTACTTTTTTCAGCCAGCTCCTCAACTCTCTCCCCTCTGTAAGCTGTCCATCTGTTCTCTGTATCTGTGAGTCTGTTTCTATTTTGTTTATTAGTTTACTTTGTTCATTAGATTCCACGTATGTATGTGAAATCATGGTACTTGACTTTCTCTGACTGGCTTATTTCACTTAGCATAATAATCTCCAGGTCCATCCATGCTATTGCAAAGGGTAAGGTTTCCTTCTTTTTATGGCCAAGTAGTATTCTATTGTGTAAATGTAGCACAGGTATTTTATCCACTAATCTACTGATGGGCACTTGGCCTGCTTCCAAATACTGACTTGAAAAAATGCTGCAGTGAACATAGGGGTGCATATATTCTTTTGTATCAGTGTTTCACATTTCTTCAGATAAATTCCCAGAAATGAAATCACTGGGTCATAAGGCAATACCATTTTTAATTTTCTGAGGAAACTTCATACTGCTTTCCACAGTAGCTGTACCAATCTGCATTCCTACCAACAGTGCATGAACGTTTCCTTTTCTCCACATTCTGGCCAACACTTGTTATTTGTTGATTTACTTATGATAGGCATTCTGAAAGTTGTGAGGTGATATCTCATTGTGGTTTTAATTTGCATTTCTCTGATTATTAGTGTTGCTGAGCATCTTTTCATATATCTATTGGCCATCTGCATGTCTTCTTTGGAGAAGTGTCTATTGAGGTCCTTTGCCCATTTTTAAATTTGATTGTTTGTTTTATTTCTGGTGTTGGGTTGCATAAGTTCTTTATAAATTTTGGATATTAAGCTCCTATCAGATGTATCATTGGTGGGTATGTTCTCTCATTCAGTGATTGTCTTTTCATTTGGTTGATGGTTTCCTTCACTGTGCAAAACGTTTTAATTTGATGTAGTGCCATTTGTTTATTTTTTCTTTTGTTTCCCTTGCCCAAGGAAAAATATCAAAAAATATTTTTACAAGAAATGTCTGAGATTCTACTGCCTATGTATTCTTCTAGTGACCAGCTTTATTTCCACTCACTACTGAGATCTCATCTTCTTCAGCTCAACTGTTACTTCCTCAGAAAATCCTGTCTTATAAATTCACAACACTTAGTATGTTTTCTCAGTGGTGCTTACTGCAATTTTTAATTTATTATTTACTTCAATTATATGTTTAAGGTCTACCTGTCCTTCTAGTCTAGGTTATAAACTGTAAACTATATGAGGGCAGGAAACCAGACTACCTTACTTGCACTCACTCTCTCTGGGATCCAGACATTAATAAATCAACATTTACTGTCTGAATACACAACCAGGGTCCTGCAAAGAAACACAATCAATAGGATTTGTGTGTAGTGTATGTGGATAGACATATGATAGAGAAAGAAAGAAAGAAGAAAGAAAGAAAGAAAGAAAGAAAGAAAGAAAGAAAGAAAGAAAGAAAGAAAGAA
This sequence comes from Glossophaga mutica, assembly GCA_039655065.1. Classification (NCBI taxonomy): domain Eukaryota; kingdom Metazoa; phylum Chordata; class Mammalia; order Chiroptera; family Phyllostomidae; genus Glossophaga; species Glossophaga mutica. Next base: position 87,910,876 of record CM077304.1, read on the forward strand.
GGAAAGAAGGAAAGAAAGAAAGAAAAAGGGAGGGAGGGAGGGAGGAAGATTGATTATGAAGAATTGGCTCAGGTAACTATGGAGACTTACACATCCCAAGATCTTCAGGATGAGTTGGCAAGCTGGAGAACTGGAGACTCAGGATAGTGATCATATAGTTCCAATCCAAGTCTGAAGTCCAGCAGTCTCAAAACCCAGGAAAACCTAATGCTTCAATTGAAGCCTGAAGAAAAGAAAAAGACAATGTCCTGGTGTGAGTATAGTCAGGCAGGAAACAATCTCTCTTACATGAAGAACAAAAAGGATCAACATTTTTGTTCTATTCAGGCCTTCAGTGGATTAGATGAGGCCCACTTACATTAGGAAAGCAATCTGCTTTACTCAGTCTAGTGATTTAAATGTTAATCTCACCTATGAAGCCATCCAGTCCAATATCATACCTGTCAGAATGGCTATGATCAATAAATCAACAAACAACAAGTGCTGGTGAGGATGTGAAGAAAGAGGAACCCTTTTGCACTGTTGTTGGAAATGCAGATTGGTGCAGCCACTGTGGAAAGCAGTATGGAGATACCTCAAAAAAATTAAAAATGGAACTGCCTTTTGACCCAGTGATCCTACTTCTGGAAATATATCCAAAGGAACCCAAAACATGAATTCAAAAGAATATAAGCACCCCTGTGTTCACTGCAGCATTATTTACAATCAATCACCAAGATCTAGAAGCAGCCCAAGTGTCTGTCGATAGATGAGTGGATACAACTATGGAACATTTACAAAATGAAATACTACTCAGCCATAAAAAAGAAAATTTTTCACTTTGGGACGGTCTGAATGGACCTGGAGAATATTATGCTAAGTGAAATATGCCAGTCAGAGAAAGACAAATACAATATGATTTCACTTATATGTGGAATCCAATGAACAAACTAAACTAACAAGGAAAATTGGAGCAGACTCATAGATGGAGAGCAGATGACAGCTAGTGGGGAGTATGAGTTAGGGGGTGGAGGGATTGAGCAAAAAGGAAAAAGAACTCATGGACATGGGCAACGGTGTGGTGATTACTGGGGGGAGGGGTGTATAAGGGGACTAAATGGTAATAGAAAAATACAATAAAGATTAAAACAAAAAGATATTATTTTAAAAGAATCTGAAGAGAGTGGAGACTTCCTGCCAAGATGGAGGTGTAGGTAGACACACTGTGCCTCCTCACACAACCAAAAGAAGGACAACAACAAGTTTAAAAACAACAAACAACCAGAACTCACAGAAAATCGAACTGTATGGAAGTTCGACAACCAAGGAGTTAAAGAAACATTCATCCAGACAAGTAGGAGGGGCAGAAATGATCAGGCAGGTAGAGCGGACTCCCAGCAAGGTGGTGGCTGGAGGGACAGGGAGGGCAAGGCAGCAGCTGGTGGAGCAGGTGATCTCACATTCATGAGCAGATAAACCAGGAGGAACAACTGGGGAATGAGACAGACTACACAACCCAAGGTCCCAATGCAGGGAAATAAAGCCTGAAACCTCTGATTGAAAACATCTGTGGGAGTTGAGGCAGCAAGAGAAACTCCCAGCCTCACAGGAGAGTTCATTGGAGAGACCCACAGGGTCCTAGAATGTACACGAGCCCACCCACACAGGAATCAGCACCAGAAGGACCCAATTTGATTTTGGGTAGCAGGGGAAGTGACTGAAAACCGGCAGACAGAGGAACAAATGGCACTGTTCCCTCTTGGACCCCTCCCTCACATACAGTGCCACAACGCAGAGACTGGGTTGACCCACCCTGGTGAACCCCTAAGGCTCCACCTCTTACTACAAAACAGGCACACCAAGACAAATGAAAGGCCCAAATGAAAGAACAAATCAAAGCTCCAGAAAAAAATACAGCTAAGTGATGAAGAGATAGCCAACCTATCAAATGCACAGTTCAAAACACTGGTAATAAGGATGCTCACAGAACTGGTTGAGTATGGTCACACTAGATGAAAAAATGAAGGTTATGCTAAGTTAAATAAAGGAAAATATACAGGGAACCAACAGTGATGCGATGGAAACTGGGACTCAAATCAATGGTTTGGACCAAAAGGAAGAAATAAACATTCAACCAGAACAGAATGAAGAAAGAAAAATTAAAAAAACTGAGGAGAGGCTTAGGAACCTCCGGGACATCTTTAAACATTCCAACATCAGAATCATAGGGGTGCCAGAAGGAGAAGAGGAAGAGCAAGAAATTGAAAACTTAATTGAACAAATAATGAAGGAGAACTTCCCCAATCTGGCAAAGGAAATAGACTTTCAGGAAGTCCAGAAAGCTCACAGAGTCCCAAAGAAGTTGGACCCAAGGAAGCACACATCAAGACACATCATAATTACATCAGCCAAAATTAAAGATAAGGGGAGAATCTTAAAAGCAGCAAGAGAAAAGAAGACAATTACCTACAAAGGAGTGCCCATAAGACTCTCAGCTGATTTCTCAAAAGAAACCTTGCAGGCAAGAAGGGGCTGGAAAGAAGTATTCCAAGTCATGAAAGGCAAGGACCTACATCCAAGATGACTCTATCCAGCAAAGCTATCATTTAGAATGGAATGGCAGATAAAGTGCTTCTCAGATAAGGCCAAGTTAAAGGAGTTCATCATCACCAAGCCCTTATTATATGAAATGTTAAAGAGACTTAACTAAGAAAAAGAAGATAGAAAATATGAACAGTAAAATGACAACAAACTCATAGTTATTAACAACCAAACCTAAAACAAAAACAAAAATAAAAACAAACTAAGAAAACAACTAGAAAATGAACAGAATCACAAAAATGGAGATCACATGGAGGGTTATCAGCGGGGGGAGTGGGTGGGGATAGAGGGGGAAAAGGTACAGAGAATAAGTAGCATAAATGGTAGGTAGAAGATAGACAGGGGGGATGTTAAGAATAGTATAGGAAATGTAGAAGCCTAAGAACTTGTATACATGACCCATGGGCATGAACTAACATGGGGGGCGGGTGGCTGAGGAATGTGGGTGGGAGGGGGTATGCAGGGCAGAAGGGAATAAAGCAGGGGAAATAGGACAACTGTAATAGCATAAACAATAAAATAGATTTAAAAAATAAAAATAAACAGAAGAATCTCACAGAAACACTCAGAATAATAATGAAGAAATATCTGGGCCCCCTATGGCCCAGTCAACTTGGTTCATAAGTAAATATAGAAAAAATGATTTGATGTATATTAATCTATCAAGTGTGATAGCTTATGGTCAAAGTTTACTTTTACGTTTTGGCTAAAAAATACACAACAGCTAATTCCTCAATGAATTCATAGTCATTAGCTAGGCTTTGTTCTTGAATGACACATAATAAGAACTGCCATTAACTGAGTATTTTTCTTTGTTTCTATTATCTTCAATCCTCCCAACAACTCTGCCATACTCAAAGAGGTTGTATAACTTGCCCGAGACTACACAGCCAGGTAACGGCAAAGCTGTGACAGAAGCCCAAATTTGTCTTCAGAGCACAAACTTTTACCTACTTAAGTGCTTCCAGTGAAGAAAACAAAGCCAGTAAAACTTCCCATCATTGAGAAACAATTTGCAGCTCAGTCATTTTTTAAGTATGTTATTTAGCCCCGTTGAGCCCATTTCCTCATTTGCTAGAAAGCAGTGAGACTACCCTCCTTAGGGGCCCACCAGGGGATTCATAGAGTTAATGACTACTGTAAAGAGTTTAGCATGGTGTCTGGACACAATGTGTGCTTCACGAATATTAATCTGTAATAGCAGTTGCTGAAATTCCCCTGGCTCTTATTCACATTTGCTCATGCAGGGCTCCAGACCCCTGTAACATCCTCCTTGAATGTTTCTGCACCTGCCTCTGGGAGCTGGAAAAGAATCAGGGAAGGGGCAAGTCACATGTGTTCACAATTCAGTCCACCTGCTGGAGCCCATGGGGCTTTTTCTTCAGCCCTGCTGGCTGCTGACACACCCTACAAACGTGCACACGCATGCATATTCCACCACTCGTGAAAACGTCTCCTCTGTTCCAGGAGCCCTGGGACCAACCAGGCGTTGTTACCTGACACTGGTCCCAGGCCATCCTTCATTTTTCCTCTTCTTCGCCTGAGCAGACCCTGTGAACCCAGGCAAATCAGCTCATACCAATAGGTGCCTGCAGACTCCCAGGCCCACCATCTCATCAGACATGCCCCAAACACCTGGATCTCAGCTCAAGCCCAACTTAGACACAAGACTGGGCCCCCCCCAAAAAAAAAATTTGTCAATTTCTATTCCAGCTAAGTGCTTCTCTGGAATATGTTCTTATTTCAAATGTCAACATCTGCCTATCTTATCAATTTTCATTTTTATTTTATTAACTTCTCTATCATTCTTTCTGTGAATGCTTATTTTTAAATGTAAGTAACATAATTTATTAAAACACTATAAAAACTAATAAATTTTAATTACTCAAATTCCACCACTCTAATGCAATTATTTTTACTTTCAGCATATCATTTCTTTCAAATTTGTCAATGTGCATACATAATTCATCTATTTATCCATCTATCTATAAAGGTGGATGGTACTATAAAGATAGATGATAGTTATAGATTAAAATGTAGATATATAGGTACATATATAAAACATATGTGTATGTAACATACACATATCCATATATACAAACATACATTGTATATACATATATAAAATAATGAAATAGATACAAATTCTCATTATTTTTAATGCTTACATTGAATCTTCTTATTTTAAAAAATAGCAAGATTTCCAATAAATTTGCAATCTTTAGCACAACTTAACAAAATACTTAAGCCAAAGACATTTTTAATGCTATTTCCATGTACCATACTCACTGGTCCTCCTTGTTGGTAAAACAAGCTACTTAAAATACAGCAATTTTGTTTATTTGAAAGTTGGGGGGGTGAACAAATTTTGGAAACTTAATCTTCCTTTTTGGGGAAAAATCCCAAATTGTTTTCTCCTGGGTCGATCTTGATAGATGTCTTCTCCACAAGTGACTGGGCAGGCGCTAGGGGTTGTTTTTCCAGCCATGGTGACAGATTTGCAGGGGTCGCCCACACTCACTCACCTGCTCCATGGCAGGTCAAGTGAACACTTTTGGCTATGACTGGCCAGGTTAGAGTATAGTTTCAGATGAAGAAATAACAGAAAGACCAAACAATAAGGAGACTGAACCTTTTTCAACAGGAACCCTGACTTCAGACTTTTACCTCTGCTGTGTGGTTGGCAGTCAGTTTAAACACAATGACCAAAACTTCACGGTTAACCGATAGAGTTTTCTCACTGCTATTTTGTTCCAGTGGAGTTCAAAACATTTTCAATCCTTATGTACCTTTTGCATACACGGAATAATTTCCATACAAATAAAGTCTCTGAAAAGCAATGCCTACCAATTCCTGGAATGAAAATATGCATTTATCTCTTAATGATAATCCATATGAGAAATAAAACAGCAATCCCTCATATTTAGGGAAAAGTACTACTGCATCAGGGTCTCTGGGAAACAGATCAGAAGTGAAGAATTGCTTGCAGGAGGTTTACCTGGAAATGATTTTGGCATCAGCGCCTGTGGAAAAAGGGAAGCCCCTACCCCATTGCCCATTCAGGCAGAGGGAAGAGCAAAGCTGCAATGCAGTTGCCGCAAAGGCCCCCGAGGAGCCCATGGGCAGCTCTGGAGCTGGATGACCCTGAAAAGAAGAAAATAGGGCTGAACCTTTCTACCCTGACATCAGTCACTCATTGGATTCTGGCTTCTCCCAGGAAAGGGGCATGATCTTGAACAGGGTAGCTTCTTTTCACCAGGGTCGTGGGGAGTAGGACACAGGTCAATCACAACTGCCAGCAATCACAACTGACAGCTGCAGTTCTGAAGTGGGGGTTTCTGGGCAGCACACCCCAGTGCCCACTGTGTACCATGTATACCTTCGCTCTCACCAGGGAAATGTCTATGTGGACCCAACAGACAGCAAAGGCTACTTCCTAAGGAAATAGAAGGCTATTAACAAAAAGAAAAAAACATGGGTCACAGAATTTTGACCAGAGGTAAAACTTCATGTCACTGCCAAGGCAATGAAGCATCTTACATGCAGCACCAGACTGATCCCAGCTGCTCTGCCCCGAATTGGAAGGAACCCAGCAGCAAGTCACATGCCAGCAACCCACTTTTCCTTCTGCCCCTATCCAGCCCTCTGCTACCTTCCCAAACGCTAGTAACTGCAAGGTGAAGTGCATTCCGTGCAAGAGAGCCTACTAGATTTACTCCATTCAACTCCTGGGTGCTAGATTTTCCCATGAATGCCAAGGGACAGAATGGACAGAGAAAGAAAAGTTTTATGTAGAAATCTTTATGACAGACAAATGGTCTATCATTGGGCATGTCCTTTCACCAGAGCTCAAAGGTCAAATTGTTCTTTTGAGCATGCGATCATCACGCGTTGCACATGCTAGAGACTCCCCAGGATTATGCAATGGAAGAAATAAGGAAACTATTAGGACCTAAGAGGACTTCTGCATCTCGTACTGAAAGTAAAAAACCATGGGACTCTTCATTTAAAATAAGGAAGGTCATCTGTCTGCCCAGTTTTGATATGATCACTTAAAATAACCTTTTAAAAACATATAGTATAAATTTGGAAGGTAGGGACCAGGGAGAAAGGAATAAGCCTTTCTCCTAAGCAGTTTGTGAAAGTGAAGCTATAAAATGTTGACCTGTCAGCTGTCAATACTAGGATAATGACTTCAGAGAAAGCTCAGTGAAAGCAAGTTCTGTATGTACTTTAGTCTGTCTGTCTGATGTGCCATCAGTGGTCCCACCCTAGAGAATGTGGCTAGAGGGTAGAACCCATTTTAGGTGTTTTCTCAAATCCCTCAGCCTCACCCAGCCCGCCCCAGGTTTACTGAACCCATGCCAAAACCTGGCCACACTTCTAAGTCTAAATTACCAGGAAAAGTTTTGATAAAATTTAAATGCCTCTGAAATTCATAGGTAAAGCAGTAAACCCACTTACCAAATAATCAAGGCATGCATTTCTTTTTCCCTTAGGTCCGAGTGTGATATTCTTGCCTCCTGTCCTGGGCTGAAAATGGGGAGACTTTTCTGAACATTCCAACCAATTTCTTCCAGAGGCTCTGTCTAGTCCCTTGCATAGGGTCCCAGGTATCTCCCTTCCTGAGATAAAACACATTCCTAGAAAAGTTATATGTGAATGAGAGGTTTCTAGAACAAATAATACTTTACCACTCACTTTCATTCTGATTCCATAGTGTTTTCATCATCACTTCTAATCTCTTATGACAAGTGAGTCATTTAGAGAGTGAAAAATTATTTTCAAAGTAAGCAGCTTCCCACCTCTTTTCTGTTTCCCTCAAGAGAGGTATCTAAAAATGGCTTTCCCCTTGTAGACCCGAAGGGTCCAGACCTCTCTAACCCTCACTCATCTCCTTGCCTATAGCCTGCAGCCTTGACTGTGCAAAGCTCACTGTATATTTGCTTAACACCCCATTTTATATTAGTCCGCTAAGACTGCCATTCAAATAACCAAAGACTGGGTGACTTAAACAACAAAAATTTATTATCTCACAATTCTAGAGGCTTCACATACAAGATCAAGGTGTGGGCAGAGTTGGTTTCATCTGAGGCCTCACTCTTTGTCTTGTAGGGAGTCATCTTCCCCTCCCCCCGCCCTGCCCCTGTGTCTCTGCACCATCTGCCTTCTGTACCTATCTGTATTTTTTCTTTTTCTAAAATATATTTTATTGATTATGCTATTACAGTTGTCCCATTTTTTCTCCCCTTTATTCCCCTCCACCCTGCACCCCCTCACCCACCAGCATTCCCCCTCACACTTAGTTCATGTCCATGGGTTGTACATATAAGTTCTTTGGCTTCTCCAATTTACTACACTATTCTTAACCTCCCCTTGTTTATTTTGTACCTACCAATTATGTTTCTTATTCCCCCAACCTTTTCCCCCATTCTCCCCCTCCCACTCCCCACTGATAACCCTTCATGTGATCTCCATTTCTGTGATTCTATTCCTACGCTAGTTGTTTGCTTAGTTTGTTTTAGTTTTTGTTGTATATTCAGTTGTTGATAGTTTGTTGTCATTTCCAGTTCATAGTTTTGATCATCTTCTTTTTCTTAGATAAGTCCCTTTAACATTTCATATAATAAGGGCTTGGTGATGATGAACTCCTTTAACTTGACCTTATCTGGGAAGCACTTTATCTGCCGTTCCATTCTAAATGATAGCTTTGCTGGATAGAACAATCTTGGATGTAGGTCCTTGCCTTTCATGACTTGGAATACTTCTTTCCAGCCCCTTCTTGCCTGCAAGGTTTCTTTTGAGAAATCAGCTGAGAGTCTTATGGGCACTCCTTTGTAGGTAATTGTCTTATTTTCTCTTGCTGCTTTTAAGATTCTCCCCTTATCTTTAATCTTGGCTGATGTAAGTATGATGTGTCTCGGTGTGTGCTTCCTTGGGTCCAACTTCTTTGGGACTCTCTGAGCTTCCTGGACTTCCTGGAAGTCTGTTTCCTTTGCCAGATTGGGAAAGTTCTCCTTCATTATTTGTTCAATTAAGTTTTCAATTTCTTACTCTTCCTCTTCTCCTTCTGGCACCCCTATGATTCTGATGTTGGAATATTTAAAGATGTTCAAGTAATAGCTAATAAGTGTAGTAATCGATGCATGTAAAAGCTATTGTTCCAGGAACTGAAGGTATGACCCACCCTGACTCCAGGAGACCGTAAGCCATTCCACCTTTGTGCCTCAGGCAATTCAAGATGGTATCTGAGACATTGTGCTCCAGGGTGAGATGATCTCAGCTCCAGGACAGAGCTTAAGACCACGCCCAGAGTAAGAATGTTACCGGGTTTTTTAATCCAATGAACTTTTCCCTGAATTCCAAACCCCCTACCTACACTTTGTTCTCCTTATAAAAAGGGCCATTTTAAAATGGAATTTGAGATAGTCTGTTAGGGTATGAACCCTCCCCCGTGTCTTCGAACAAAGAGCCCATAAAGATTCAATCCCTGTCTCTGTTACTGGGTTCAGTATGTGACAGGCAGCATGAACACCAATCTTTTCCAGTTTCAATTTGAGTTCCGGTTTCCTTCCCTTCACTGTTGGTTCCCTGTATATTTTCCTTTATTTCACTTTGCATAGCCTTCACTTTTTCCCTATTTTGCAACCACACTGAACCATTTCTGTGAGCATCCTAATTACCAGTGTTTTGAACTCTGCATCTGATAGGTTGGCCATTTCTTCATCACTTAGTTCTATTTTTGGAGCTTTGATTTGTTCTTTCATTTGGGCCATATTTATTAGTCTTTGTGAGCCTGTTACATAATAATGGGCAGAACCTTAGGTATTCACCAGGGTGCGGCAACCCACATCAATGCATTAGGATACTGTATGTGAAGGAGGGGTCCAAGAGGGAACAATGCTGCTTGCTGGGTTCTGCCAGCTTTCAGTCACTTCCCCCACTACCCACAATCAAATCTGGCCCTTCTGGTGCTGATTCCCAAGTGGGTATGTTTGTGTATATTTTAGGGCCAACAAACTCTCCTGTGAGGCTGGGAGTTTCTCCTGCTACCACAACCCCCACAGATTTCTACAGCCAGAGGTTTTGAGGCTTTATTTCTCCACGTTGGAATCCTGGGTTGTGCAGTCTATCTCGTTCCCCAGTTGTTCCTCCCAGTTTATCCACACACAAATTTGGGTCCACCCAGTCCACCAGCTGCTGCCTTGCGGCAACTGCCCTTCTCCACCATGGCTGCCCATTTCTGCCTCCCTCATCGGTCTAAATGAATGTTTCTACTTTATCTCCTTGGTCGTCAGACTTCCATAGAGTTTGATTTTCTGGTAGTTCTGGTTATTTTTTGTTTTCAAATTTGTTGTTGCCCTTTTGGTTGTGCAAGGAGGCAAAGTATTATCTCCCTATGCGTCCATCTTGGTTGGAAGGCCTGTACCTATCTGTATTTAATTTCCTCTTCTTACAAGGACATCAGTCATATTGAAATAGGAACCACTCATATGATGTCATTTTACCTCTTTAAATACAGCCACACCCTGAGGCACTGGGGTTAGAACTTCTAAATATGAATTCCAGTGGGATACAACTTAGCCCACAACACAGGCTAAATAAAAATATATTTGAAAACCTTTCTGTGTAAGAAGGAAAGGAAAAGATTATTTTACCATTTCTAAATGTCTCCCAAAGTTAAGAATTACTCAGTAAAAAGTTACCATCTTGTGTGTAAATCAACTCTTGCCTTCTCTGGGTGACCGTAACTCCATGGTTCTCAAGATTGAGGGTGCAGCAGAGTCAGTGGAAGCACTGGCTACACTCGGATTGCAGCCCCTGGAGTCATAAAGTCTGGAGTAGGATGTGAGAATTTACATTTCTAATGGGGGTGCTGTGGACCACACATGGAGCACTACTGTGTACCTGCAGGGTGATCACGGGTGGTATTACCACCCATTGCCCCACCCTGCATAGGTTTGCTGAGCACTTTGGTGGCATTATCCCTTGTGGGACTCCCAGCCTGTGGGTAGTCACGGGAGGGGAGGCATGATTGCTGTTCTTATTTTAGAAGGAGGTAAGTCTGGCTCCGAGTAGCTACAGGATTGCTCAAGGATGCACAGTTACTTTTGGCAGAGGCATCTGCTACTTTTGTTCCCTCCACCAACACACAACCTTTGGCATCAGAGAGGAACAGAATGAAAGAAGAATGGTTTTACCCAGTCTGAAAAAATACCACTACTAGATAATAGCTATTCTCTGCTGAGTGTTCACTATTTTCCAAACACTGTTGTATATGTTTCATTTGTGTAATTTAATTCACTCAACCATATGAAGTAGCTATTATTATGCCCATATTACAGATGAGAAAACTGAGGACCAAGGAGGTTAAGAAACATACGCATGGCCATACAATGAACAAGTAGAGTCTGAACACACAGCCATATGAGTCTGATTTTGGAGACCATGTTTTTAGATACTACCCCTTAAGAAGGGGAATCAATGACCTTTTTAAAACTCCCATTGACCTAGACCTACAGCTGGGTTTTGTGATGAGAATGGTGGTGAGCACAGGGAGTAAGTAGCTCACCCATTGTCAGAGCTGGTGGTAGAGAAAGGCAGCTGGGCTTCCCAGGTAAGTAACAGTTGGGAGCCAGGGATACAGAAGACCCAAAAAACTCATGTGTCACACCAAAGCTAACCAGTCAGGTAAATTTTGCTCCAATGTTAATGAATAAAGTTTCCCTTGCTACCGATGCTTGCTTAGTATTACCCCCTCCTCCTTGCACAGAGTGTCTAGTCTGCCTTTTTTGTAAGCTGTTTTCTTTTACCTGCCTTTCCCAGTCCCTTTAAAGTTTCTGAAAGGGCTACAAAGGCTACAAAGGCTGCATATAAACTTCACCTGTAGTGTTGTTCTTCTTTTCTCTCCTTCCCTCCCCACCAAGAGCTCATGGTTAGGCTGATAGATAACCTCAGATTTCGTGCATGGCCTCCCAGGTCAACACTGTATTTGGTTCCCATGAGGTATCTCTTTTAGATCATCCACCAAGTTTACAGCCTGTGAGCCTGTGATTCATGGACACATAGCACTCCCATACCTCCTCCCTTAGTTGCCCACATCCTAGTGAAAGCTTCATTTGGCAAAATGAAGGGTTAATTTAGAAAGGGAAACATTTTCTAGCCCCTCCTCCAAGCCAAGAGAGGTGCTAGTGATTTATATATGCTGCTCCACTACCTATTCCAGCACATCCCCCAAATTAGTACCATCTTCCTTTACAGAGGAGCACAGAGAGGGCTTATCTGACCTGCCCATGCCACACAGCCTCTCCAGGTCAGCACCAGGATGTGAACCTGGAGCTTCCTCACTCCGACATTCATCCTTTGCTCTATCATAAGGAGTTGTCTCCCCAGACACTGCAAAGCTGACCCTGACCCCACCACTCCTTCTTCTGAGTCCTTTGTTGGTTTCAGTATGTTCTGCAGTCCCTCTCCTGGGCAGAAAGGAAACCCAAAGCCTCAGAGAATTTTCAGTTCCAGGGGATCCTTCAACTCCTTTCAGCTCAACAAGTGTTTAGTATCTACTCGGTGCCTTCCTTTGCACTGGAATCAACAACTCTGGGGCCCACGGTCTGCAGGGAAGAGGAGGGTGTTATGAAATCAATGTTTATGCCCCCTGGTCCCCCACCCCACACCATGAAAATTCATATGTTGAAGCCCTAATCCCCCAGTGCAATGGTACTTGAGGCCTTCGGGAAGTAATTAGGTTTAGATGAGGTCATGAGGTGAGCCATCGTGATGTGATTGGTGCCCTTGGAAGAAGAGGAGTGCTCTTAAAGAGGAGGTCCTGTGAATGTGTAGTGTGAAGGCAGCCATCTGCAAGCCGGGAGGAGAGCCCTCACCAAGAATTGACTCTGCAGTTACCCTGATCTTGAACTTCCAGCTCCAGAACTGTCAGAACTAAATGTTCATGTTTTAAGCCCCGCGGTCCATGGTATTCTGTTATAGCAGCCGGAGCTGACTGAGACAGGGGAGAGTGAAATGCCAGGCTTGCAGTGATTCACCCGCCAGGCTGGGTCCTTGGGCAGATATGGGAGCAGCAGGAGACGGGAGATCCCACTGATGGACCATTTGGAAGTAGGCTACCTCTGGGTTAAAGACCACTTAACTAAACTATCAGAGTTTGTCACTTTCTCCAGGGAAGTCACACTTTCACCAGCCCTGTGCTAGTAAGCAGAAAGTTCCCAGGGGCCAAAGCAGTTGCTGACCCCCCGGGACAGGTAGCCCTCTGGGAACTCTCTCAGAGGGGTTTGCAGCCCCTTCTGAAGTCTCTGCAACATGTTTATTTACTATCACTAACATATTGTTTTCCAGGTTGGATACGTATCAGAAAATAAAGGACCTGATCAAAATAAGGAATTGACTGTTAAGTGTGATATGTAAGATACCAGAGCCAGCCTCCTAGGTTCAAATCCTATCTCCACCACTCACCAGCTGTGTGTCCTTGGTCCTAACCTCTCTGTGCTGCAGTGTGCATATCCCTGAAGTAGGGACCATACAAGTATCTACCTCATGAAGCTATCATGAGGATTAAATGAGCTAATACATATAAGGCTTTTAAAACAAGGCACATAATTGAATCTCAATAAATATCACATATAATATATAAGCATACACACATACAAAGAAATTATGTACATAGAATCTTCATAGCTACGAAAAGAATATGAGCAAAAAAAAAAGTATTCTCCTTATTGTAGCTGCAGTCCCTTAGCCCTGTTTTCTTCATACTGCGACGTAGTTTGCATAGGAGATGCTTGCTTAACTGTTGGGTCACCTGAAGGGTTGTCAAGGACCTAAAAGACAGAGTAGCAAGTTTGGGAAATGCAGATACATTCCCCTTGTTTCTATTTGCCTAATTGGAGTTTGGCACAAAGAAATGTGAATCAGTTTCTTGCTGAGTTCACGCTTCTTTTCAGTGTACCGGGCAATATGCTGGGCCTTGGCCATTGGAGATGAATCAAGCCAGACCTCTGGCCTCAAGGAGCTCCCCAATTGGCACTGCCAACACAATGTACAATGACTATAAGCTGTGTTGATTGGTTATAGCTGACCTGAGAACAGATGCGTCCCCACGAGGAAAGATCCAAGTGGAAGGTTAGGTGAAACCATGTTTATACCTTCAGTACCCACCATACACCTTGCTTTACATAGCACACACTCAGGGCCAAGCACTTGGCTGAGTGCGCACATTAACTGTTTAGCTCATAAGAAGCCTATGAGAAGATGCTAGAGTTCCTCATTAAGTACAATGTAAAATGTAAATGCCAAAATGTGATGAAAATATTAAGGCTTCATAAGTGAGAGCTGAAATACAGAGGAACTGAATTCAGACAGGATGCCCTCATCCAAGCTCAAAATTATGGAAAAAAAGTCATAATCTCACAAAAATGTCTTAAGTCTGATTCCACACGTGAAGTGCCTTATGGAAGCCGTGAAAACCATGACCATTAAAAATAATAACAATTGGATTAATAGACAGAATTTATTGAACACCTACTGTGTTCCAAATTTGCATGTGTTTAACATTTGTGTATACTCTAGTGTATAGGAACAGAATCTGGACTCATATAGCTGTGATAGCTCAGATCTGCATTTACTAGCTATGGACAGTTGGAAAAGTTTCTTAACCTTCCCATGCCTCAGTCTACTCATCTGTAAAATGAAGGTAATGATTCTACCTACTTCTTAAGATTGTTGTAGGATTGATTGAGTTAGTACATCATGCACCAATTAACACCAGAGATACTTCCGAGAAATGGGTCCATCAGGTGATCTCATCACTTTGCGAATGCTTGCACAAACCTGGATGACATAGTCCACTACACACCTCGGCTGCACGGGACAGCCTCCTGCTCCCAGGCCGCAGGCCTGTACCACATGTCACTGTACAAAACAACAAATATTAAATCAAGCACAAGAGAAACAATATGATCAAGAGACATGGTAAATACAAGATGTATGAGACTACTGTTTTATAGCAAACTTTCTTATGGTAGAAAGAGTACACTCCAAAATAACCACAAGAAGCATAGTATAGTGAATACATAAACCAGTAACATGGTTGTTTATTATCATCAAGTGTTATAAACTGTACATAAATGCTTATGCTACACTTTTATACAACTGGGAGTGCAGTAGGGTTTGTTTACAGCAGCATCAAATACATGAGCAATGCATCATGCTATGATGTCACTAGATGATAGGAATTTTTCAGCTCCATTATCATCTTATGGGACCACTGCCATATGTGCAGTTTGTCCTTGATTGAAACATGGTGATGTGGTGTGTGGCTACAAGGTCGGGCTAGACGTTATCTAGCCACATACTATGAAAAACAGAGACATTCACTGAAGAAGATATAAGATACAAGAAACAGTGTACATAAGATAATGATGCCTCAGTCCCCTTCAGAGTAGGCACCTTGGAACCTCACACAGTTCTCCCAATCGCCATCAGCTGCCCCGTCATATTTTCCTGAATCTCTTCAACAGTCTGAAAGCTCTTCCCTTTCGAAGGTGATTTTAGTTTTGGGAAAACCAGAAGTCATAAGGCGCCAAATCTAGGCTGTAGGAGGACTGAGTCACCTGGGTGATTTGATGTTTTGCCAAAAAATTCTGCACGAGGCATGATGCATGAGCAGGCACAGTCATTGTGGTGATAAGCTGCCAATCACCAGTTGCCCATAGCTGTGGCCTTCTGAATTGTCCAAAGTTTCTGCAGAGGAATGTTCAAGCTTAGCACAAAATTTGATGCAGATTTATTGCTCTACTTGCTCAGTCATTTTGAATGCGATGGCCATATGCTACACATGCTCACTTTTGTGTATAATACATATGTCTACCACCCCCACTGACTAGTACAGTGGAGTCGTCAGTGTCCATGCATGCACATTCCAGTCCACTGTCCTTGGCTGCCAGGTTACATTCATGTTGTGCAAACCCTTTTCGTTATATTAACAACGGATGGACTTTTTTCTGGACAGAACTTGTATATATATAAAATACTCAGAAAACTACCTTGCAGTTAGAAAAAAAGTGCTTTTTGTTATTATGAAAGTCTCACAATAGCCTTGTTATTATACATTTTTATATATGAGGAAATGGAGCTTAGACAACTAAGTCAACTTACTCCAGGTGACCCACCTGGAACATAGGTAGGGTAAAGATTCACATCTAGGTGTGTTGGATTCCACAGCCTGGGCTCTGAGTGAGCCAGCCACGACCTTTACCCCCACTTGCAGAGGAGAGTCAAACACAGGCTAATAAAGGTGGCCACCTCACAGTACACAGTAAGCTTAAAACCAAAGCCACTGCCTGTCTACTCCCACCTCCTCCCTTCCTCAGCCTCAATGGGGCAGAGCAAAGGCCTTTTGGTTGGTATAGTAACAGAAAGAGGTCAAAGGCAGGGGTGAGGCAGGTGTGCTTATCACTAGAGAATCTGTACTAAACGCCTACTGCAGTCAAGACCCAGAGCTCTGGGCTTTTATAATCAAGCAGCCCTGGTCACTGCCGGGATCGTAGTGCACTGCAGGCTGGTCAGATCCCCTGGGCTTCTACCATCCATAACCAGCTCCAGGCTCAAGGAAACTTAGGACAGGATGTGGAGACAGAGATCTTTCCTCAGAGGCTTCTTAGGATAGAACAAGCACTGGAAGATGGATTTAGCACCTGACACTTTTATGCCTCCCCTTTGACGTTTGTGTTCCACTTCCTCTCAGCATTAGTGATTCTCCGTGAACTCCAAGTGCCACCTTCCAAGTACCCTTGGATTTTAGCCAGTCCCCAAAACAGCAGAGACACTCACATGAGACCAATTAAAACACACACACCAGAGGAAGATAGCTCCACTGGTACCTTTCCTAGATGTGCAACTATTGAATTCATGGTGACTTCAGTACAGAGCAAGTCTCTGTCCAACATGTCCTTGTCTCTTTATTCTATCTGCTCTGTTTGTTGGAATAAAAGCATTGGTTATGTTGCAATTTTGTATGCACTTAAAAGTATTTCATTGTAACTTTAGTAAATAATTAATTTGGGGGTTTAAAAACACACTCTTAGAAAGGGGGTCAGGCTCTGACTTGTGTGGCTGGGTGTCATCCCGCAAAGTGAAGTGTTGCCCGTTCGATTCCTGCTCAGGATACATGCCAGGGTTGCGGGCCCAACCCTGGATGGGGTGTGTGTGAGAGGCAGCCGATTCATGTTTCTCTCAGGAGTCAATGCTTTTCTCTCTCTTTTTCTCCCTCGCTTCCCCTCTCTCTAAAAATAAATGAATAAAAGCTTTTAAAAAGGAAGGAGGGAAGGAAGAAGGGAAGGAAGGAAGGGAGGAAGGAAGGAAGGAAGGAAGGAAGGAAGGAAGGAAGGAAGGAAGGAAGGAAGGAAGTTAGGGGAGAGAGGGAAACCAGGCAAATGGAAATCAAACAATTGCTATAAAACATGCTTCTATTAATTCCCCAGGAAAAGCACAGTAGACACACTGGGGCTTGGGGCCCCCTCAGAAAGACCTGGATTAGAACCTTAGCTCTCCCCACTCACTCTGTATTGACCCCAGGCAGGTTTCATAAACCCTATCTGCAAATGCAGGTAATGTCCTGTGAGAGCTGTTTTGTGGAGCAGATGAGACAGTGCGTGACAAGTGCCTGATCTTATTATGTACGGCCCAGTCTTGGCTCAAAAATGTTTTTTTCCTCCTCTACACCCATCCTCTTAAATATCCTTTCCCACGGAAGAGTGGGTTGCCTGTCCTTTTTGCTGTACCCCTAGGGGATTTGTTCCTGTCAATTTTTATCCCTGGAACCCAGAGCCAGATGCTTGGTGAGGGTCTGCTCATCTGGAGTTGGTTATGCTGTAACTTCCGTACTAACCGTGAACACCCAGAGAAGGAATCTCGTCAGTTAGCCTCGGGCATGCTTGTGTCACTACATCGTGCCACTCCCATTTTGCAAGGTTCACAAACACAATCATCTTCAGCAGCCAGCGAGTTGACACAAATCAGCTGAATGAAGAGAACAAAAGTGGTGAAGGACAAACTGGAGTTTCCCCCTGCAGGCACTCTGTTTCAACTAAACAGAGCACACTTTTTGGCAAGACAAAAGTCTGCCCACAGGATCTGCCCCTCTGGCCATAAATTTGCTACCATAAACAGAGTTTCCAGATTCTTGTACATAATATGCATTATACTTTCTTCTACATGATCTCATTTGATATTGCAGCAATCCTCTGAGGTAAATAAGCATTGCTGAGTTCATTTTATAAGCACCTAACAGAGAGGGAAGCTGAGGTTCAAATACGGTGAGTTGTCCAAATCAAACCTTAGTTAGTGGCTGAGCAGGGATTTGAACCCATGTCTTCTAACATCAACCCAGGACTCCTCCTCCTCTTTCCACCACAAGCTGTCCTTGAGATGCTGCTGTTTTTCACCCCTATGGTTTTTCTAGGGCAGAAACCAAACCCCATGAAAAGGTTAAACCTGTGTCAGGTTTACACTCCAATGGCTGCCATGAGTCATCATCCATCTAGAGCTCTGAGACAGGTGTCCTTGGAAACTGTGCCTTCTTTGCAACTAGAAGAACATGTTTTACCTAACCAGGCAGCATGGGGAGTTCTGGCAGAGGGGAGCCAGGCAGAGAGGTGCCTGGCAGAATGCTGAGCGGGTTGCTAGGAGGAACTCTGCACCTGAAGAGCAGTGACAAAGCAGGCTCCAATGCAAAGAATCTTTAAAGGAACCTGAGTTTGTAATGAGAGCAAGAAAAACAAGCTAGAATCTTAGCAACTAGAGTAAACAAGCATCTGATTTCTTGAAGCTAATCCTGTCCCATAGAAATAAAATGAGAGCCACATATGTGACTTTGAATTTTTAAGCAGTCACATTTAAAAAGTAAAAAGAAACAAGAGAAATTAAATTGAATAATATATTTTGTTTAACTCAATATATCCAAAATATTATTTCAACGTGCAACCAATATAAAAGTATTAATTATTAATATAAAATTATTATTCATTTTTTCCATACAAAGTCTTTGAACCCTGGTACTTATTTTACATTTGTGGCTCATTGCAGTTACACTGGCCACATTCCAAGTGTCCCTCAGCCACATGTGGTCACTGGCTGCCGTTATTGGACAGCACATATCTGGGCCAAAGAAACTCCCTAAGAGTCTGTATTCCTGGCTCAGTGGAAGTGAGCGACATAGTTGAAGGCCAGTTATGCTAGCGTTCTTCAAGGCCATGGAAAGCCCTCGTTTCCAATCCTGCTAGTCTAATTTCAAGACAGGTCTTTCAGGGCCACCTTCAAACATTGCCATCATTTGGGGTGAGGGAGCAGTTGTGTCAGTTTCATGCCAGTTGCTATGCAAAGCCAATCAGAAGCCATGGTGTTTAGCCCCCTGTATTTGCCATGCAACAGTGCAGCCCTCAGCATGTCCTTTTATAAATACATATTATTTTGGTTCTGCCTTCAGTGGTGCCATGACTGGCAGTGACTAGAGTGATATTTTTTAGGTGCCCGAGTTCACAGAGCAAATTACACAGTGTGAGTGGCATGGTGATTAAGAGGCTGTGTGTAAAGACTAAAATCGCTACATTTGCATGCCTCTGAATAATGAGATTCTTATCTCAAATACATAGCAAGAAGGTATAAATTGATAGGGTTAGTAACTGTTTATACAGTAAGCACAATTTTCCATTCTCTCTCCCTCTATCCCTCTCCAGACAGTTTTCAAAGAAGTCAAAAGAGGTGACCAGAAGCCATGAAGCTGCCTTCTTCTCCCACTCTGCCCTCCAGCAACCCGATCAAATAGAAGTTTCCCATAGCAAGAGATTTCCACAGCCTTGTCAATAAATTTCCTGTCTGCCTTCTACAAGGGAGTCCACAGATAATCCAACCCAACCCTGTGGTTTCATAGGGGAAGCGACTGCAGCGTAGAGAGGTGGGTCCCAGATGAGAGACTGCAGGCTGGGAGGCAGAAGCCCCCAGCAATGCCCATTCCTTCTCTGGGTTTCTTCCTCCGGCACCGGCCTGCAGCTTTGGAATAATGGAATCTCATCTTCCAGCCTAATTACATATTGTACATTCTGGTCACACACCCATTTTTCTGCTGAAGAGATGGAGAAACCAGTTGAAATTATAATTTGATTCCCCAAACACAAAGACCTTTCCAGTTGCCAGTAGAAATGAGCCCTAACTAGCCACTGCAATCAACAAACATCAATTTTTGCAGCAATGAAATAAAGGCATGGGGAGATAGTTATAATTATTGTGGGTTATAAAGCAGGGAAAGGGAAAGCTATAATTAAGTGTCTCTGTAGTTCTGCTCCCAGCAATGAAACATTTATCCATCAGCCATGTGGCAGTGACATTTTTTTATATCAAGGGCAACATTATAATAATAATATCCAAAGGGAACCTTTTTAAAAACAGATCACCCATATAGTAACCCACAAATGCATACCATAGTGTTTCACTAGCAACGTTGCTGTACGTAGGGGAGAAAAACTCTCTCCAATTAAATTCTAATGCATCAGTGCCTTAGTGGTAGAATAAACAACCACAGACAGCGTGAAGGTTAACTGCCTCTGCATGAAAGAGGAGATGGAGTCAGGAGATTTGTCAAGTATATGGAGGCATCAGCTTAATATTTGTGGTAGTTAAGTGAATGCATGAACAGCTGTAATGCTGAATTCCATTAATGAATATGATGGGGAAAGGGACTGGAGTGAAACACTACTATTTATCATGTACCAGAAATGGACTTTGTGATATATTGTAAAGTACTGAGTACCTTAAAATAGCAAGAAGGGTCCATTACCTTCTTACCCCATCCATCAATAATCAAAGGTCTTGTCCTAAGAGTCAAGCTGAAGGAGCTCCTAGGTAGCATGAAGAAGAAAATTGGAACATGCGAGTATTCAGCAGTAGGTAAAGTGGTGTGAGATCTCCACCTAAACTTCTCCACTTAAACTTCACTGGGTTCAAGGATGCCTTCCTCTGAACCCACAGTCTAACTCCCCCTGTTATGTTACCATGTATCTACATGCACTGTTTTATTCATTATAGTCATTACACCTATATACTTACTGTCTGTCTTCTCCATGAAGACTCACAGGGCAGGAAGCTGTTTGTCAGACACAGTTCAGACACTGTGGCAAAGGTACCTATCGAGCACCAAGCTAGGTACCCAGGTTACAGCAGAGAACAAGATAAAGTTGTCTTCTTATAGTTTATATCCAAGTAGGGAGAAACCAACCATAAACAACTAAACAAACAAGTTAATATTCTATAATAATACATGCTCTAGCCCTAGCTGATGTGGCTCAACTGGTTGGAACATCATCCCATAATCAAAAGGTTGTGGATTCAATTCCAAGGTCAAGGCACATACCTAGGTTACAGGTTCAGTCCCCAGTCCGGGCATGCACAGGAAGCAACCAATCGATGTTTCTCACTTGGATGTTTCTCTTGCTCCCTTCCTCTCTTTCTAAAAGCAATGAAAAAAAAATGTCCTCAGGTGAGAATAAAAAAAGATAAAAAATGTGTGCTCTACACAAGGTAAAGAATAATGAGATACAGAGCAAATGCATGGGAGGCTGGTCAGAGAAGGTCACTCAGAGGACATAAGAATAAGGAAACCTCGCCCTGTCTGGGGTGGCTCAGTGGATTGAGTGCTGGCCTACAAACTAAAGGGTTACCGGTTCAAATCCCAGTCAGGGCACATGCCTGGGTTGCAGGCCACGTCCCCAGTAGGGAGCACGTGAAAGGCAAACACACATTGATGTTTCTCTCCCTTTCTTTCTCCCTCCCTTCCCCTCACTAAAAATAAATAAATAAAACCTTTAAAAAAAAAAAAAAGGAAATCTGAATATTGAGAAATTCTGGGGGAAGGACACTTCAGGCAGTCAGAAAAGCAGGTAGAAAAACCCTGAGGTGGGAACAAGTTGCTACAGTTGGAACCAAATGAGTGAGGGGATGAAGTCAAGGGCATCAATTGGGCTGGATCACATCTTGACACATAGTAAATATTCAATAAATATTCATTGAATGAATGAGTGGATGGGCACACATCAGTTATAAAGGTAGGTGTCATATAATTTTTGCTGCCTCATTAAAAAGTGCAGCTGACCAGCGTATAAAAGTAGGGACTAGAAAATTGAAATTTCAAGAAAACCACAGCAGATAAATAAGATGAAGTCAGGGGACTCACAGAATATAAAAGTGAGATATTCAAGGCAGTCTGTAACAAACCCCAAAGTATTGCAAAAGAATGTAGGGACAAGCAAGCTAATTGCAGGCTGACATATAGGGCAGGTTCCCGAAGGCAGGCTGTGAGGTAGGCCTTGAATCACACACAAGAATGTATTCAATGGAATGAACAAAGAAGGGTGAGCATTGCAGGAAAATCAGTCTTATCATGTTATGCCGATGGAGCTACCACATTTATTTTAGAACATTATGCAAGTCCATACTATGCTTCTTAGCAAAGGAGACAGTCACATGCATGGACTGTAGAAGCTGACATTGACATTTCTTTGTTAGGCTCAAGTTGTGCCCTCGAATTTCATGGGTTCTACTTTGAGTGCAGAATTACCCACCTTCAACTTAAAGTAGAATTAGAGTTGTGGATCTATAAGGTATACTGTAATTCTCTCATTTTCTAGAAGTTCATTAGCTGCTATTCTTGTTGTGGTGGTTTATTTCCTTTTTAGTTCTTTATTATTTAAACACTTTTGGAAGTTGTCCTGAAAAATCTAAGCTTGTATTATAACATCTGTAATATATAACTCATAGCACCACCACCCAATCAATAGGCTTAAGGCAGAACTTAGGTGCCATCTTTCTCCACCCTTTCTTTTTAACTCCATCTTGGGCCTGATCAATGAAGTCCCATTCATCCTACCTCTCAAATAACTCATAAGCCCATCTTTCTGCTCCTTCCTCACCACCACTGCCTTATTCAGCCCCTTGTCATCTCTCGCCTGAATTCTATCCCTTCAGTCCCACCCTACTTCGAGTTTTTTTTTTTCCCCTAACTATTCCTCTCCACCCCCCAAAACCTTGGAGTGACTACTCTCATATTTATCATAATACGCACTGCACACCCTTCCTGATTTTCCCACTTTTCCATCCTCATCTCCTTCCATGTATTCTGAACAGAGTTTGAGAAAACCAAGCTGTTTACAGCTCTCCCACAGCCCCATGCGGTCGGAGGCCCCCATGCCTCCATGTTGCAGTTCCCTCCATCTAGAATGCCCTCACCCAACATTGTATGGACAACTTTGATCCATCCATTTTTTTTTTTTTTTTTTAGATTTTATTTATTTGGAGCAAGTGGAAAGGGAGAAAGACAAAGAGGTATAGAAACATCAGTGAGTGAGAGAAATATCAATGGGTTGCCTCTTAGCCCACAACCTAGGGATGTGCCCTGACTGGGAATCAAACTGGCAACCTTTTGATTCACAGGCCAGTGCTCAATCCACTGAACCATGCCAGCCAAGGTTGATCCAGACTTTAAGACTCAACTCAAGAATCACCTATTCTGTAAAGCTTTCCCTGATCACTATAGTATTATTCATGGTTCTCCAGAAAAACAGTGCCAATAAGGTGTTTATATATGTAGAACGAGATTTATTTTAGGGAATTGGTTAATGTGATTGTGGAAGCTGGCAAACCCAAAATGTGCAAGGTAGACAAGTAGGCTGGGGATTCAAGAGGGGATACTATAGTTCAAGTTTAAAAGCTGTCAAACTGGAGACCCAGGAAAAGCTGACGTTGCAGTTCAAGTATGAAAAACATCTGCTGCAGAATTCCCTGTTCCTTGGGAGAGGCCAGTCTTTTGTTCTATTTGGGTCTTCAACTGGTTAGATGAGGCCCACCCACACCATGGAGGGCAATCGACTTTACTCAAAGAAGACCGATTTAAATGTTAACCTCATCCAAAACACCCTCACAGAAATGCCCAGAAAAATGTTTGACCACATATCTGAGCACTATGGCCCAGCCAAGTGGCCACATAAAATTAACCATTACAATGATGAGCAAGATTAGGGTCTTTCCTCCTGTGATCCTGTAACATCTCAAATAAAACTCTATTTGAGCATTCACTGTATTCCTTCAACTTTTACTAGTAGACATGTCATTCTGGCCTCTCATGGGTAGGAACCATGTGCTAGCCATATTTATATTCCATTCTTAATACAGCATTAGTAAATACTTGTCAAGCTGATGATTAAGTGAATGTACTAACAGTTTCTATTTTGATAGGACAATTTTACACAAGTCCACTTCTTGTAATAATCACCAAATCGGGGAATTATTTTTAGCTTCCCAGGAAAGGAAATAAAAAGAGAGTACAAAAAAGTCATTAACCCAACTTCCCACTGAGATACCACAAATCCCCGGGCTCATTTGCAACCTTGTCCCTTGATTAATAGGGCACACAGAATGGCTCGACTTCCCTATGCTTTCTTTGCAGTGGGTGGGTGGCTGTGAGGATGACTCTACCCATGACCATCCCAGCCACTGACCACTAGGAAGTTTGCTATAGCAAGCAGGACATGTAAGCCACTTCATGACTCACCCATTCATACAGGTCTTAAGCTATTAGCTCAAAGCATTTGTGGCATAATAATAGTCAAGAGACTGTAATTCCAAGCTTGTGTCTTAAAACAACTTGAACAAATTCCTACCATTGTTTTGAAACCTTGGACTCAAGGTGTGAAGGGCAAGAAACCTTCAACAGCTGCAACAATGTAAGTTCATTCAGGAACAAGGGGGCTGCTAGTATTTGGTAAGATGGACTTCACACCAAGGGTGTTTTTTAAAGCTACAGTTTTGTAAGAAGTTGTTATGTTGTAAGCATCATTGCAGAATAGTTTATGTGCATAACCTTATTTTTACAATAGTCCTCTGAAGTAGGTACTATTTAGCCAAATTTGTCAGATGAAGGAGGGCACTGAGACACAGGGGTTAGGTCATGAGGTTAGGAAGACCCTGTGGAGCTTCAAAACCAGGCAGCCGGGCTCTAAAGATTGGCTAGGTGTTGGCTAGGGCACGATACGGCCCCTCAGTTCAGGAGTAAATAAGGGAGTTCTCAGAAAACTTTCTTCTTTCTGTCATGTCTCACAAGGCTCTTCAGGACCTGCGTTCCACCCTGTCTATCACCCTGCCCACCTACTCCTCCAGCCTCATCTCCCTGCTCTCCCTAAGCACCTTCTGCACTCTAGCCAAACTAAACCTGTCTTGGTCCCATTACTATCTCTTGCCTGTAAACCGTATACATGGTATTTCCTCCAGCAGGACTCCTCTCTTCCCTCCCGCCTCTTCACCTGGATGACTCCTACTCATTTTCAGATCTCAGCTTTGCCCTCCTTATCTCTGGGCAAACTCTCCTAAGCACCCTGACTGAGTTGGGTGCTCTTCTCCTTGTATGCTCCTACAATCCACTCTAATTTTCTCTATTACAGACCTTATAACACTGGGTTGTAATTGTTTGTTTTAATGGCCTGTCTCCTGATTGTGGCCTCCATGTGATCATAAATTAAATACCTATCACCTAGCCCAATGTCTGACATATGATAGACACTTAATAAACATTTGGTGGAAGGAGAAATAAAAAAATGAATGAATTGAATAAACAATGGTTATCACCTCTGTCTAGATAGAGCACTTGTAAGACAGTCTCAAAAGAATCTAAGATTTCATCAAAAATCGATGCTCTAGTGATATCTTCTCCCCTAGCAACTTAAAAAGCCCCTAAACTTCTCTAGCTAAGAAAAGAGGTTCTGAGGACCAGCACCAATGACCCCTGAAGCTCTCCCTCTCCCATTTCTATCTCTGAACCCAAATATCTGTTATCAGATGGCACCTGTGATACTTTTGAAGATAGACAAAGCCTATTGATACCACTGTAAGGTGAACTTAATCTTGAAGCACTTTTTAAAGCACTGTCCAGGGTGACCCACTGTGTGGGTCAGCTTTGGTGTTAGAAATATGCTGACTCTTTTCCATTATATTTTCATAAGTAATTTTTAATCATTGGTAAACTATACTAATGAGCATTTCATGATTTCTAAAGAGTGCTCCCTTACTCACAGCATAAGATGTCGCTCACAATCACAAATACTGAAGGAAATTGTTTTCAACTTGAATACAGACCTTTCTTCTGTCCCAGGATAGACAGTCAAAAGTCAGGGAAATGTGCTTGTGTGATGTTCCATTCATTCTTCTTTCTAGAAGAGAAAAGGTAGGAGCTGCACAAAATGGCATCTGAGGTTTCCAGTTCTGATATCTGTGAGCCTGTGAAGTCATAAAGAAAGTTTGTGTGTGTACCGTCACTAGACAAATGCTATGCTGAATCGTGTCCTCCCAAAATTGATATGTTGAAGTCCTTACTCCCAGCACCTCAGAATGTGACTATATTCAGAGATAGGGCCTTTAAAGAGCTGATTAAGTTAAAATAAGCCCATTGGTGTGGGCCCCAATCCAATCTCACTGTGATGTCCTTATAAAAAGAAGAAATGTGGGTGCAGACATGCACACGCACAGAGGCATCACCATGTGAGGACACAGGGACAAGGTGGCCATCTGCAAGCCAACGGGAGAGGTCTCAGAAGAAATCAACTCTGGCTACACCTTGATGTTGGACTTCCAGCCTCCAGAACCCTGAGTAAATAAGTTTCTGTTGTTTAAACCACCTAGTCTGTGTTATTTTATTATGGCAGCCCCAGCAGACTAGTACAACAAATGAGCAAATGTTAGAGCAATATTAGAATCCCAGTGCATTATCTGCCACTTAAACCAGAGATGTTTTGATTTTATATTTTAAATACAAATATTTTAATTTAAATCATACCACTAGGTCTTAATTCTAGCTAAGAGATCATTTTTGGATTGAATAGTATGAAGCCAATTTAGTTTCTTAGTTAATTTTCTATAGAGATCAGCAGAACTGTTTCTTGGTTTCTTTTTTCTTTTTTCTATTTTAACTTTTATTCAGCTGAAGTGGTCACAAAACTTTCTTCTTTTAGTTGCCCAAAATGGCAGGCTGCACACTTCATCTTTTTTAAATAAATGCATTTAATCTCCTGCCAAATATAAGAGCCCTACCCTTTTAAAAACAGTCCCTCTAGGTTAAAGTCATCAGATATTTTGGGGAAATAGTAAGATATCTATTAGTATATGATTTTTCATAAATTTGTGAAGTATTTCTCATAGTTGCTAATAGAGTCCAAAGGCTTAATTTCAAGTATGTTCAGTGCAGCCCGTGAGCTGGTGCAAGTACAGCGCAGAGCCCTCCATTCCGCCCTCCCACACACCACACCTACGCATCCTCGGTTCTAAACAAACTTGAGAAAGGACAATTTTTTTCAGAGTGAATCTTCTTCCATCCGTGGCAGCCTCTTCTTAGGCAAATCTCCAGGCACTGTGGAAATAGTGGTAATTGTGAATGACCACCCTAGAATGACCTTCTCTATAATTATATCTCAGTACAATATGCAGGGTTACTGGAAGAAATATAGTTCAAGCTCCCTGTAAAGTCGTGCTCTCCACAGACATGCTTGCCATTCCACACTCCCTGGCTCTGGCCATGTTCCGTCTTTTGCCTGGAAAGAAATCTCCTCCCAGCCTTTGCCTGCTGAGATGAGACATCCTCCAAGACCAACACCACTTCTGTAGTAACTTCCCAGATCCCTTGCCGTCAGAACTAATAAAAACCTCAAAGCCTTTTATTATCATTCTTGTTCAATGCCTGTATTGCCCACTAAATAGACCACAAAGCAACTACCACAGTGCCTAGTACATACCAAGTGGAAAAAAAGATACTTAATATTTTGTAGGAAACTATTGATCAGATGTCAACAAGATATTCGTTAGTTGTCAGCCTTTCCGCACTACCTAAACTCCATGAAAGCAGCAATCTTAACTGTCTCGCTAATTAGTCAGGAAATGGCACTACTAGGCACTAAATAAATATTGATTGAATAAATAATGATTGAATGAGTGAATGAATGAATGAATGAGGGACCAAACCAGGGATAATCTTCATTAAATGGGGCCATCAGATCTTTTCTCAAGCTGATCTCACACCCTAAGATTTAAAATACCTTACCCCAGATTTCAATAATAAAGTTGTTCTTTCCCAAGATCATATATATAATATATATATATATCTCATGTATACCATGATATCACACATTGCACACGGAGCATATTAATGTCAAATTTTGAGGGTTGTTTAAAGAACAGATCTATTTTTTCTTCATTTCCGTTAGACCAATTTCAATTATTTTCTTTCTCTGTAAGGATTTTTGTCTAGGTCATTTCTTTCCTAATTTTCCCATGACATTAGGGTCATCTATTTTGTAACATTTAAAGATTTCATCTATCTCAGTGACAACAGTCTCTCCAGGATCAAGGTATCACCAAGCCAAATGACCTTAGTAATACTAACAGCTCCAGCACAGATCATGAACCCCAGCCAGGGACCAGGGTTACGCAAGGGTCAGGGAGCAACTAAGCCAATGTTCCTAGCCAGTTGTTTTCACTGCCCGTTAGAACATGGGTGTTAATCCTGCCAGGGACCTGAGAGAGGAGACACCAAAAGGTAACCCAAACATTACTCTGCTTGTATCTTCATTCGGCTTGTTTATTTACAGAGCATTTGTAATGACTAAAATTCTAGAATTACAGATATTAATGCAAGAAAGGGCCATAGAGACAGTTTAATCCAGGGGTTGAAAATTCAAAGGTCTATAGTGGCCAGACAGGTTATTTGATTGAAAGAAGATAGTAGAGAGCCTAGAGAGAACAGCAAGTAGTCTCATCCAGAAAGAAAAGCAGACACCCAGCTCAACCAAGCTATTGTCAATTGGTATCTAAGGCCAAATGTGCCTGGTCTTCTGGGTTTTTTCCCAAAACAGAAAGGTGACTATTCATATTTTTGTGTGCCATCTCTCAGTTGGTTGGGGCACTGCCCCACACACCAAAAGGTTGCAGGTTCAATTCAGTAAGGGCACCTAGGTTATAGGTTATAGGTTTGATCCCTGGTCCGGGCGCATACGGGAGGCAACCGAGCAATGTTTCTCTCTCACCTCTCTCTCTCTCTTCCTCTCTCCCTCCTTCCTCTCTCTCTCTAAAATCAATAAAGATATCTTTGGGTGAGGATTCATAAAAATAAAATAAAAATGGAAAACTTATGACAAAATGCACCTATAAAATTTACTGTAGTAACCATTTTCAAGTGCACAGTTCACCAATGCTAAGTCCACTCACATTGTTGTGCAACCAATCTCCAACACTCATTGCATCTTGCAAAACTAAAACAAAAATACCCATTAAACAACAGCTCGCCACTCCCCATTTCCCCCAGTCCTTGTAACAACACTTCTACTTTCTGTCTCTATGAATTTGACTACTCTAAGTATTTCTAGATGTGCAATTACACACTATTTGCCTTTTGAGATTGACTTATTTTATTTAGTATGATGTCCTCCAGTTTCATCCATGTTGTAGCAGGTGTTAGAATTTCCTTCCTTTTTATAGCTGAGTAATACACCATGTGTGCATATATGACATTTCTGTCCATTTATCTATTGCTGGACACTTGGGTTTCTTCTGCCTCTTGGCTAGTATGAATAACATCACAATGAACATGGGTGTAAAAAAGCTCTTCAAAACCCTGCTTTTAATTCTTCTTTTAAATTATATTTTATTGATTATGCCATTATAGTTGTCCCATTTGTCCCCCATCATTCCCCTCCACTCTGCACACCCCCTCCCACCCACATTTCCCACCTTTAGTTCATGTCCATGTGTCATAAGTTCTTTAGCTTCTACATTTCCCACACTATTCTTGCCCTCCCCCTGTCTATTTTCTACCCACCGTCTATGCTACTTATTCTCTGTACCCTTTCCCTCTCTCTCCTCCTCCCACTCCCCTGTTATTAACCCTCCATATGATCTCCATTTCTGTTTCTGTTCTTGTTCTGTTTGCTTAGTTTGCTTTTGTTTTAGCTGTAGTTGTTAATATCTGTGAGTTTGCTGTCTTTTTACTGTCATATTTTTTATCTTCTTTTTCTTAGATAAGTCCCTTTAACATTTCATATAATAAGGGCTTGGTGATGATGAACTCCTTGAACTTGACCTTATCTGAGAAGCACTTTATCTTCCCTTTCATTCTAAATAACAGCTTCGCTGGATAGAGCAATCTTTGATGTAGGTCCTTAACTTTCAAGACTTCAAATACTTCGTTCCAGCCCCTTCTTGCCTGGAAGGTCTCTTTTGAGAAAGCAGCTGACAGTCTGATGGGAACTCCTTTGTAGGTGACTGTGCCCTTATCCCTTGCTGCTTCTAGAATTCTCTGCTTCATTTTAATCTTGGCTAATGTAATTACAATGTGCCTTAGTGTGTTCCTCCTTGGGTCCAACTTCTTTGGGACTCTCTGAGCTTCCTGGACTTCCTGGAAGTCTATTTCCTTTGCCAGATTGGGGAAGTTCTCCTTGATTATTTGTTCAAATAAGTTTTCCACTTGTTGCTCTTCCTCTTCTGGTACCCCTATAATTAGGATGTTGGGACGTATAAAGATGTCCTGGAGGTTCCTAAGCCTCTCCTCATTTTTTTGAATTTTTGCTTCTTCCTTGTTTTCTGTTTGGTTGTTTGTTTCTTCCTTCTGGTCCACTCCATTGATTTGAGTCCCAGTTTTCCTCCCATCTCTATTGGTTCCCTGTGTGTTTTCCTTCATTTCACTTGGTGTAGCCTTCATTTGTTCATCTAATTTGCGACCAAAATTAATCAATTCTGTGAGCATCCTGATCACCAGTGCTTTGAATTGTGCATCTGATAGGTTGGCTAGATCTTCGTCGTTTAGGTGAATTGGTTCTGGGGCTTTGATCTGTTCTCCCGTTTGAGCCATTTTTTTTTTGGGCGGGGGGCGGGTGTCTGGTCACAGCTGTCATGTAGTGAGGGGTGGAGCCTTAGGTGTTCCCCTGGGCGGGGCAGCTCAGTCGCTGGGTTGTGACGCTATATGTGGGGGCAGGGTCTCAGTGTTTTTAGGTTTTATTTCTCAGTTCTGGGGCCCTGATTTGCGAGTTCTGTCTTGTTCCCCGTTTTCACCTGGATTATCCGCACGCAAATGTGGGACCACCTGGTCAGCCAGCCACCTTGCATCTGGGGTCTGCTAGCTGCCACCTGTGTGCCTGGGGTCTGCCAGCCACTGCTGCCTGCACACCCAGGTCCACCAACCTCCGCTTCCTCCTGCCGCAACTCCATCCCCTTACTGGTCTTTATGAATGGTTGTTGGACCTCCGTACAGTTCAATTTTCTCTCAGTTCTGATTGTTTTCTTGTTTCTAAATCCTTGTTGTCCTTAATTTTGGTTGTGCAAGGAGGCATAGTGTGTCCACCTACACCTCCATCTTGGCCAGAAGTCCTTTCAATTCTTTTGGGTATATACCCGTAAGTAGAATTACTAGATCATGCGGTAATTCCATTTTTAATTTTTGAGAAGCTACCATACTGTTTTCCTTAACAACTGTACCATTTTAAACTTCTACCAATAGTGCACAAGCATTCAAATTTCCCTACATCCTTGCCAACACTTCTTATTTTCTGTTGTTATGACGTGATATGTCATTGTAATTTTTTATTTGCATTTTCTCCAATGATTAGTGTGATGTTAAGCATCTTTTCATATGTTCATTAGCCATTTGTATGTCTTCTTTTGAGAAATGTCTATTTGAGTCCCTTGTTCATTTTTTAAATCAGGTTGTTTGTTTTATTGTTATTGAGTCCATTGTGATGTCCAAAATGATGTACAATAGTTAAAATTTTGTGATATACAACAACACTATACAGACAAAATGTATGTTTTCAAACAGTATGCAGCCCAGAGACCTCTACTTGGTGATTTGATATGGGTCCAAAACCCTCACCTTGCAGATGAGGAAGCCAAAACCTAGGTCATAAAGTCAGCACGCCCAAGGTTGCAGGTGGCTGTCCAGTGTCTAAGGCAGACCTACAGCCGAAGTGCTAACTCACAGGCTTTGGGGGTACCTCTTAATACTCAGCAGAGCCAAAACCTTTGATCTTTAAGAGGTTCACACTCGCCAAAAATTCATAATTAGACTTGGTGACTGGTGGGGGAAAGTACAAAAGGCAATAACTCAAAAAAGATAAATATATGAGGTGATGACTATGTTGATTAACTACATGGGAGGACTCTTTTCACAATGTACAAATACAACAAATCACCACAATTAACACTTGAGAATTGCTAGTATGAGAATTGCTACTTGCCACTTCGTTGGTGGCTAGGGGCTGGGGTGGTAGAGAGGGAAGTTTGAAAGGCTTATTGATACTTGAAAAAGCACTTGAGGGATCCTTAGACAAAACTTGCTACACCAATGGCCTGCTACCTGTTGGATTAGCCATATGTGGGGGTCGAGTATTGATGGTTCCATGACTCAACCACAATTTAAGCCAGTCTGGATGATGTTGTTTTTAATGCCAGGGCTGGAGCTGGCCTTGCTCAGTCTCCTCCCTGAAATAAACTTAGGAGACAGTGTTTGAAAAGTTTTTGCCATTGCCCATGAATGGCCCAGAAGGGACCACTTATTGGAAAGGCGTGCCCAAGTTTGCAAGTCTTCTAATTTACATGGCCTGATATGTTATCAGGATTCAGTCAGAAATGAGGCTTTAATTATTTCATTATTATTAGTTTATTACTTATTATTTTGTTAATAGTCTCCTAGATCAGGGCAAAGGCGATGTCTCACTCATCTTCATATTCCCAGCACCTAAGACAGGGCTGGGCCCCTAGTTAATTCCCAATCACCCTGCAGTTCATTCATTCATTTGAATGCTGATTGAGTACACAAGGTGTGCAAGGCATTTTCCCAGGGACCTGGGGACTGCAGAGCATAAGCCAAGTCAGGCCCTTGACCTCAGGGTGCTTCCAGCTTAGAGGATCCTCATCTCCTGCAGGAAGCTTCCTTTTCTCCACTGTTTCTCCCTGATGACCCAGCCTCTTGAAGGGAGTTTTTTTGTTTGTTTGTTTCATGGTTGGTATTTGTCCAAACTGAGCAGCTCCCCTGCCTTCTTCCAATGCTGGCTGAGGCTGCCCAGACCCCTGTGCACCACACACCTTCCACTGTCCCCCTTTCTCTCTCTCTCTCTCTCTCTCTCTCTCTCTCTCACCCCACCAAGGGGTTGAATTTCACCCTTCTCCCCAAAGATATTCAAATCCTGTGAATGTGACTTTATTTGGAAATAGAATCCTTGCAGATGATCAAGTTAAAGATATTCAAATCCTGTGACTGTGACTTTAATTGGAAATAGGATCCTTGAAGATGATCAGGTTAAAGATATCCAAATCCTGTTAATGTGACTTTACTGGGAAATAGAATCCTTGCAGATGATCAAGTTAAAATGAGGTCATTAAGCTGAGCTTAATCTATTATGATGGATGTTCTTATAAAAACAGGAAATTTGGATGCAGAGGGAAGATAATATGAAGATACAAGGAGGATGTCATCTGCAAGCCAAGGAACAACAAAGGTACCAGAAGCTAGGAGAAGGGCATGGAATTGATTCCCTCTCACAGACCTCAAAAGGAACCAACCTTGTGGGCACCTGGATTTCAAACTTTTAGCCTCTAGAACTCTGAGACAATAAACTTCTGTTGTTCAAGCCACCCAGGGTGTGCTCTCTTGTTACAGCAGCCCCAGCCTCTGATTCATACTCCCTTTTTCTCTGTCTTCCTCTGGTCCAGTTTCCATGGATCCCAGCCTGGCCTGGATTCTCTGGCTGTCTTGGGCAGGTTTGCTTTCCCTCAGGGACAGGACCTCTTGATCTCCCCACCTTGGAGCACAGTCAGTCCTGGGGAGATCTGCTCCTGCCCACCCACATCCCAAGCTCCCAACACGCCAAAGTCTAACTTTGACCCAGATACCCAGGCCCCCAGTTGGGGAAGAGGGTGTCAGTCGAGGAGAGATTTGGCAGTACTAGAAGGATCGCTTGTTTTTGTTGTTGTTTTGTTTTGTTTTGATTTGATTTGTTTATTTTGTCAACTAAACAGAATTGCAATACAAGGCAGACACCTCTGTATAGAATGCTGCTTTCCCCATGCAGTTTATGGGAAAGACTGTTACCAAGGCTATTCTTTGTTGACTTAATACCTTCTATTTCCTGCCTTTTGTTTCTATCACCTGGTCAGGTTTCAGCAAAGCCTTTCCCTGAAATGGCCAGCAGAATCACACAATTACTCTAAAACTGCCAAGTGCTCATTAAGTTGATAGGGGGCTTAAGAGCTGGAAAATTTTAGTTTAAGTAATAGCTAACGAGTTTATAATCAATGCTTTCAAAAGCTTTTGTTCCAGGAACTGAAGGTATGACCCACCCTGACGCCAGGAGACCATAAGCAGTTCCACCTTCGAGCCTCAGGAGGACTGCAGGCAATCCAGATGGGATCTGGGCCGTTGTGCTCCATGGCGAGATGACTGCTGCCTGGGGCGCAGCTTAAAACCACCTCCCAGGAAGAGAATGCAGAAGTTGTGTTTTTAACCCAATTAACCTTTCCCTGAATTCCAAGCCCCTTACCTACACTTTGTTCACTTTATAAAAAGGGCCACTTTAAAATGGTCTGTTAGGGTATGAACCCACCATCTTCTCAGATCACAGGCCATCTGAATAAAGCGCCCATAAAGATTCAATCCCTGTCATTGCTTATCGGGTTTGGTAGTGACAGGCAGCCTGAACGCTGGCTCTTTTCCGGTTTCAAAGTGTTCATCACAAAAACCTTTGGTGTTATCTTGAGTGAACCCCTCAGACATTCTAACTGAAGTCAAAATAAGGCATATGTCATTGCCACACATCACTTCACATTGGGTTTTTGTATTTAATTGTTTATTATTTGAAAGATGCCTGAAGGGGGATGTTTTTAATGCCTCTTTTTAAATACACTGGAAATTCACATCCTTAGCTGTTTTTCAATGGTACCATGTACTATTCTGGTTTATTTGGTTAACAAATTTTAATCAAGCACCTACAAAGTGGCAGGCACCATTTTAGGCACAGTGGTAAATGAGAGAAAGCCTCTTCTCTCCTAGAAGGCTTGTATCAGAGGTAGATAATAAACAAAAATACATAAAATTAAATTTCATGTCATAAGTACAATGGAGAAAAGTGAAGTTACGAGTATTCGTTCAGTATCTGTCTTCTCTTTAGTCATAACCCCCCACTCTATCTCAGCGCTAGCTAATAGTAATCATTTGGTGGAGTTGTTGGATGAAAGAATGAGTGGAAAGGTGAATGGATGGACTTCATGAATGGATGGATAGTCTAATAAATGAATGGATCTCAACTTTCATTTTGGGCTCCAATGAAGCCATGTGTATCCTTCACTGAAAATCCCTTAGCTCAAACATACATTTACTGAGTCCCATTGCGTGCCAGACACCAACTAGGCACTAGGACCAAAGGTGGATATCCTCAGCCTCGGGGATCTCACCCACAGATTTCTAAAGAAACAAGGACTTTCTCCTGGAGGTATACATGTGAGGCTCCCTGCTTAACTGGGGGTGCTGGGGAGATGGTGGTGCAAGAAAAGGGCTCCAAAGGAAGTGCAACTTGAATGCATCTTGAAGAGACTGCCAGTTCCAGAAAAGACGTTCCAGGCAGGTTGGGTGGGGTGGTGACATAGGAATACAAAAGTCAAGGGACACCAAGACAGCCTTTTGTTAGGACAGGAACACAGGGAGCGATGAGACTGGAAAGTGAGGCAGGAGCCAAAAGTTGATCTGCCTCGTCTGCATAGGTCAGCTCTTTCAGGGCGGAAATCCGATGAGTTTATCAGACAGGTTTTAAAGGTCAGCAAAGCTCTATGATTAGGGACATTGAAGTGGTTAAATGAGTTGCTGCCTAAAAACCTTGTTTGGCACAAAAGCATCTTTTTTTTTTTTTTCACGCTTTGCTTTGTTTCCATCTGGGGGTATCAGATTCCATGTCCTCCTGTGACTCAGGACTGCACGTAGACTGTCCTCTGAACAC
The DNA here is from genome assembly GCA_039655065.1 of Glossophaga mutica. NCBI lineage: Eukaryota > Metazoa > Chordata > Mammalia > Chiroptera > Phyllostomidae > Glossophaga > Glossophaga mutica. The sequence continues at coordinate 87,946,530 of CM077304.1, forward strand.
GTGAGGCAGCCCAAGTGGTCGGTTCGTCCGCGGTAAGTGTGCTAATCCCCGGTTCAAACGCGCTCTGCGCCGCTAGTGCTGCGCCTCCACGCCAGGAACTTGCTCTGCTAGTTTATGCTTGTTCTTTCAGAAAGGAAAAACATGGAGACACTGAAGGAGAGGAGGGGAGTGTTCTGCAGAGTCTTAGTGAGCTGCCTGCAGAAAAATGCAACCTATCCTAAAGTGGCGTTTATACCTTTGAAGTCACAAAAGGAAAGAATCTTAACGAATTTTATTTACTTGGAAACACCCAAGTTTAATTGTGCCCCAGTATTTATGATCATGGTATTCTTTTCAATCTAAAAGAAATATATGCAATTAAAAAAAACTAAAAATAAAAACTAAAAATTAAAAAAATAAACATATACACTCTGCAGAAAATGTAGAAATTAGAGGAAATACAAAGAGTAAAGTTGAAATTGCAGTAAATCAATCACTTAGGACCTTTGTTAATATTTTTCATATTTCCTTCTAGTCTTTTTTCTATGAACACATACACTCACATACGCATTAAACGTCATCTATTCAGCACCTACCACGGTGTCTGAAACATCTATGTGTTAATAAATGTTTGATGAATAAAGAAATGTAATTTTATTTTTCCAATTTTATTCTAAATGTAACACATTTAGAATGATAGTTATATACAGTATAGTACTTTGCTTTTTAAAATTTTGCTCAATATAATAAGTGTATTTTCCTATGCCATTGTAAAGCATTTTTTAATAGATGCTCAAATACTATTTTCTGGAATAATGCTGACCTGAACATCAAGTACATAATCCTACATCTGCATCTCTGAGGATTCCTTTGGTTAGATTTCTAGCTGCAAAATTAATAGATAAAAAAATAAAATTTTAAAGGCTCCTGGTGTCATTCAATGTCAAGGAATTGAAGTGATTCAATGAACTCTCCAAGCTGAAGTGATTCTTGGGAAGCTGACATCTGAGAGTTCCCTGGCATCTGGTAGGCAGTAACTTCCCTGTCTGCTGGGTGACGTGCCCTCTTCGATGGGTGACTTGCCCTTGTCCATGGGCCTTGACCCATAATCCCCTCAGACTCAGGATAACTTCCCTCCCTCTCAGCTTGGTTGGGCAAACCCTGAGCTGAACCCCACTGGAGCAAGTTTGCCCAGCTGCTGTGGTTCTTCTCAAAGGCTCAAGGGAAAGATCTAATCTTCAGTATTGCATTCTATTTAATTTTCACTTAAGCATTGTCTTTACTGTTTTCCTACATTCTATAACCATATCTATTCTAAAGAAGCTCTGTATCATGACGCTCGCTCTTTCTTTCTTTTTGATGGTGTGCAGTTTGAGGTGGGAATTTGACGGGGTGGCTTTGCTCCCCTCTAGGACAACATCACTTGCAGAAAAAAACCTTGTTTGAATTGTATTCTGTCTTTGGTGGCACCATGATATATGCTGTTCCAACTGCACTCATCAGACTTGTGCATGGTACTGTGCTATGCCCTGGAATGGATTTTTTTTTTTTTTTTTTTTTTTAAGATTAAAACTGTCTTACGGAATTCAGATTCACTACTATGATGTCTTTGCCCAACAGTTACTTCCCTGGAAGTCTTTCCTGACTATCTTATTTACATTTACAACCCACCTTTCTCTCCTATTTAATTCTTTTCCCAGTGGTTATCACCATCTCACCGACTATGTATTTTACTGATCTGTCTTAACTGTCTGTCTCACCACACTAGAAGCATAACCCATGACAGAGCAGTTCATTGACTCATTCCTTTTGTAGTTAATGAACACCTCCAGGTGTCTAGAATTGCGATAAGCATGGGGGTGGGGGACTACACACAAAGAAGACTGCTTTCCAGGAGCTGGAATTAGAAACATGAAACAGTAAAGCAAAGATATAAAGCAGGCTGTAATTTTAAAATACCAAAAGAAATGAGGCAGGACAAAATAGCTATGCTCTGAAGGAAGTGAAGAGAACAGACTGTGTGAAGTGAAGGTAAGAGCTGGTAAGACATAGATGAGGTTTAAAGGCGGGTTGTAATTTGACGGAGGAATTTAAGGTAGAAACCTTCGGCTCATCCTATAAGCAGTGCAGTTTTTGAGCAAGAGAGTGAGTGGCATGATGAAAATGGTTTTTAGGCCTGGCTGGCTCGGTTAGCGTTGCCCTGTGCACCAAAAGGTCATGGTTCAGTTCGATTCCCAGTCTGGGCACATACCTAGTTTGTGGTCTGATCCCCAATCAAGGGGTACAGGAGGCAACCAATCCATGTTTCTCTCTCACATCAATGTCTCTCTTTCTCTCTCTCTCTCTCTCTCTCTCTCTCATCAATAAACATATCCTCGAGTGAGGATTTAAAAAAGAAGAAGAAGAAAGTGGTTTCTAAAGATTACTGGTGGGAAAAGAATGAAAATGTAACACCATGTTAGTAGGTCAGATGACAGGAAACTGATCAAAGAGGTCAGTCACGCCTGAGAAGGGGAGGGACTACAGGAAAGCGATAAAGGAAAAAGACGAAATGGTGGAGGACGCACTGCAGAGGCATAGCTAAAAAAGGCCCAGTCAAAATTCATTAGCCTCCAATCAGGCAATTCTCAAAAGAAAATGTTGAAAGTATCAGCCTTAAAGAGGACCTGTCAGTGGGCTATAGGAGATGGAGCATCGTCTGCCTGAACAGAGAGAAGAGGGGTGGCGTAAAGACAGCTGGGACAGCCTATGCTAAGTTAAACCAATGTAAAGAGCCCAGATAAAAAGAAATGAAAATGAGATGAGGGCTCTGACTGGTGTAGCTCAGTGGATTGAGCGTGGGCTTGTAAACCAAAGAGTCACTGGCTCGATTCCCAGTCAGGAAACATGTCTGGGCTGCAGGCCGGGTCCCAGTGGGGACCACATGAGAGGCAACCACACATTGATGTTTCTTTCTTTCTTCCTCCCTTCCCTTCTCTCTAAAAATGAATAAATAAAATTTTTTTAAAAATCAGAAGAGGGAAAATATGAGTCGTTATTGTGGACAAATTCCATTTGAGTTATGGTATTAATTTACTTAAAGGAGATGGCTGGACCCAGTCCTGCCTAATTTATTACTGCCCTGCCATTCAGAGTCAGAGCCCTCCTTAGGTTTCTAAGCAACTCTGAGGGGAAATGTCAGATTACATCAAATTTCCTGGTTAGGTCATGTGACCCAAGCACATCCCACTGAAAATAATTCAGCTACTCAAAACTCGCTTACCCTAGACCATAGCTGCCAGTTTTATTTCCTCCCTGCTCATAGCAGAAGGATGGGTGGGCCTTCCTCTATATGTAGGCAGTATGGTGGGAGTTCTAGGAATAAGAAAGACCAAAATAAAGGGCGGGAGAAGATTTGGAAGAGAACTGTAATCTGGTATTTCAGATTCTCTCTCATTGTACTATGTACTTCCCAGATTTTTTCTGTGAAGGAAGGAAAATAGCAAAGCACTTAAAAAGAAGCACTTAAATTTCTCTGGCAAGTAAGCAGCCTCTGAGTCAGCAAACTCATCTAATAAACTGAGTAGCATTTGAGATAACATTACAGGACTGAAAAGTATAGATGGAGTCAGGAGCTAGGCTGGTTTATGCTCTGGAGAGGAAAACATAATGATATAAAAAAAGCTGTAATTAACCTTTTTTGATGAGGAATCACTATGGGCCAAGCCCTGTAGGAATTATCATTAACCCCATTGTACAGATGAGAAAGCTGAGGATTTAAGTTAGGTCACACAACTATGAACACCGTTATGGACCAGTTCCATGGACCTGTCAGAGTACAAGAAATCAGCTGGTCAGAAAAGTGAAGGCAGCAAGCAGCAAATGCCAGCATTAGAGCAACAAGGTATTTCCCTATGGCACTTCTCTGAGCAGGCATACAGAAAAAAACTAATACAAGAAGAGACTGCTCACTACAGAAGGGAGAATTTGCCAAATGCAATGTGGTATCTTGTATTGGATCCTGAAACAGAAAAAAAGAGATTAGTGACATATCACAAAAGTCTGTGGTTCAGTTAATAGAAAGGCACTACTGTTGGCTACTTAGTGGTGATAAATGTACTACATTAATGTGAGATGCAGGTAAGGGATATAAGGGAGCTCCCTGTACTATCTTGAAACTTTTCTGTAAATCTGAAATCAATTTAATTTATATCAAAATCAAAAAGTTATTTTAATTTTTTAAAGGAGTATTTGTGACATGTTTACAAACATGCTTCAGAACAGTGCCATTTAAAATGGAAACGGCAAGAGTAGCACTGTGTTTTTGTGAATGGTTATATTTCTTGGCAGACAAGATTAACTGATGGCAATCACAGCGACCAGCATTACTGAGCACTTGTAACAATCTCTCTTTCACCCAAAGGACATTACATACACGCTTGCATGTCATCTTCAAGACAACACTTACAAACCAAGTAGGTGCTATTATTTACCCCAATTTACAGAGGAGAAAAGCTCTTAGAATCTTGTAGGTGATCAAAAATTAGATCTTTTTTTTAATTCTAGATGCTAAGAAACTGTCCCAGCTTCTTAACAAAGTCACTATTCAAATCCAAACCTAAAAGTCTTCCAATCCCAACCTTGCTGTTTACTAATTTGATGAAAAGGGGCTGAAAATTACCTTTCTAAAGAATCCTTGGACACACTTCTAGCTAGATACAAGAGCCAAATAAGAGCAAGCAGAGATAGATAATCAGTGAATGGTTGGCCCCCAGTAACTATGGGAACCACTAAAAAGAGTGTTTCCAGTTCTCCCTTGGTGTCAAATGACCACAGCTCATTGGACCAGGCAGATTCCTATAACGAGAAACATTTCTTTAGGAGGGAAAGGTGGAAGGGGCAAATCATGAAGACAGCCTTTTGATGAAGGATGCCCAGGATGAAAATGATGGCAGGGAGAGGGGGAAAGCTGGTGGTCAACAGCCGTTTCCCATCTGCATTTAATGCCACCCCACAGACCTTTATTTATTAGCAGTGTCTTAGTGTCAGGGATGACGCCAAACTCTGGGAAAGATAAAAAGGTAAAAAATAAAGCAATGCCTAACTTCAGTGAGTTTACATCTAGGAGTGTAGTTTACCAGAAGAAAATACAGCAAACATGTGGCACAATGGACTCCTTGCTCTACGCCTGGCATAAGTTGCAGGCTCTCTTCGGACCTCAGTAAGAATGTGGTAACTAGTATTTGTCTGGGAAGATTGTTGTAAGGATTAAAAATGAGGTGTCTATAGTGATCTTATGCAGAAAGTAAAGAGGTTTCATTGTAAACCAATTTTGTTTTCTTTTTTCTCCTCCCCCCCTTTTTTTTCTGTCCCACTTTTCATTTCAAACTGGACTTTGGCCTCAACTGTTACAGCAAAAGAAAGTCACAGCAGAGAAACAGAAAGTATTTGGGGGCTTGTGAGATTGCAGTAGCCCAGGTCCAAGAGGAGGGGGTCAAGAATGACTCCTGGAGAGGAGGGGGTCAGAATGAACTTTAGACCCTTACCTCATTATTATCTTACCCACCAGCCTCCAGCGTAGGCCCAAAGATGGAAGTAATCAAATCCAGACTACGCAATGTTGACACAAAGCTGCTTAGAGCCTGAAAAAGTTGAAGCCCTTTTCTAATCCATCTGCCCAGTCTTGGAGCAGCTTCTAATTTGCACAAGAAATGTGCCAGCAGAAGCCTTGCCCTTCCCCACCCCCATAGTTGCCTAAAATGTGACACCCTTGCACTTCTCAGTCCCAAACAGGTCGGGGAAAACAATAAAACCCTAAGCCTGTAGGCATATCATTTATTCAGCAAATATTTATTCAGCCCCTACTGTGTGCTCTGGAACATTTTCTTCTTCCTGGATTCTCGGAGCTGCCTTTAATCTATTCCACTCTTGCTGGCCCCATAAACCTCTAGTTTATAGTCTGCTACCGTTCTTTAGCAATGTCCCACCTTCTAACATGTAGATGGACATCCTTTTGCTCTAGAATAGAGTGCTGTTCTACCATCCTCTGTCCCACAAGCTTTATATCTTCCTTCCTGGTTTAATTGAAAACCTTTAATTCCTTCATTGTTCAGCTCCTATTGCTTCTTTTCCCAAGTATCCTATAACCAAATCCATCCACACAGGGCCCCAGAAGAAATCTAAAGGGGCTAAAAGAATGGGACTCATTTGTCTGTGTAATCTAATTCTGTAAAAATAATAATACTAACAGTAACAGCTAGCACTTGACACTGAGATTAGAGACAAGTTACAGTTATTAGTCATGACCAAGTTTAAGAACTGACCATGGGAGTGAGTGGCATGAAGCAGAGTCAGGGAAAGCTCATCGGGGAAGGGAAATTCAAAGAAAATCAAGACCAGATATTGAAAAAACAACCTATGAGGATAAAACAATCATCAAAAAGTATGACAGAAGTAGTGGGGGAGACAGGTATCTGAAGCTAAAATTTTAAGGAATGAGGATATGTGTTTTAAAAAAGAGGAAGCAGAAGACAATGAGGTGGGCCATAGTCCGATGACTGGAGAGTCAAGAGTTAGTGAGGAGAGATGATGAGGGGGAGGAAAAATGGTCTGGAAACAGTAATGAGGATATCCCTTAGTCTGTTCAGGCTCCTATAACAAAAATAACCATAGACCGGGTGGCTTATAAACAATAAAAACTTATTTCCCACAGTTCCGGAGGCTAGAAGTCCATGATCAAAGTGCCAGCAGATTCAATGTCTCTCGGAAGCTAGATTCCTCATTCATAGATGGCCATTTTCTCCTGTGTCCTCACCAGGCAGAAAGGGTAAGAGATCTCTTTTATAAGGGCACTAATTTTGTTCCTAAGGGCCCCACCCTCATAACTTAATCACCTCCAAAAGACCCCATCTTCTAATACCATCATATTGGGGATTAGGTTTCAACATAGGAATTTGGGGTACACACACTTAGTCTCCAGTACCCACTCTACTTTGTAAGACCACTGTATGAACAGTGAAGGAGAGACAATGGACACCACAAAGGAACTAGTGTCCTTAGGAGAATCAGGTCTTCACTGTAGCAAGAAGTTGAAGAGAATACTCAGAAAAGGTAAAGATGGGATGTGATGAAGTCACTGTGGAATAGTCTCAGAAGTTGGGGAAAGGCGAGACATGGGGTTGGAAAAAGGATATACAAGGCCATGTGGAGATTAGAGTTCAAAGACAGGAGATGATGGGGTTGACATGAATGGGGAGAAAGGCATGATGGAATTAGCGCAGGACCTCAGGGCCAATGCCACAGCTGTGGGTGTTGGGAGCCAGGGGGTGCATGTTTGCCAAGAACAAAGTCTTTGCCCATTGCAAATTCATAATCTGTGGAGGAGACCCATATATAATGACAGAACACTGCACTGCGGATTGCCTTTGGAATTCAAAGATTATGGAAGCCTATTGAAGGGGCACCCAACTCAGACAGGGACAGCCAAGGAAAACTTGAGGGAAAGGGAGGTGGGAAAGGAGGAGAAAATGAATCGAGAGGAGGGAGAAATGAAAGGGAGGGGAAAGTGAGGAGAGGGGAAGGGAAAAGACAATGGAAATAGAATTCCATAAAACTATTGCCACCACCAGAAAACAATTGAGATGCTTCTCCTGTGGCGATGAGTCTTTGTGTTACACTGGATCTTAGCCAAAAGGCCAAGAAGCAATGCAATGAGTCTTTGTATAAATGGACCATAAGTTGAAAAATTGTGCAATATTTTATACTTACATTATTGAATAGTCTTTGATCTTGCCAGAGTAAAATTTATTGTTTTTGGCTAGAAAACTTCGCAAGATTTACACAGCAAAGGGTATAATATTATCCTTAATGCACGTTGCAAAATTCTAAATAAATGTAAGTTAGAGAATTTCCAAGGGTAAAAAAAAATAGAAAACATTTTAAAGTTGAGTCTAATACATTTCTACTCTCTGTTACCTGAAATGTCAGAAATTACCTCCAGTATTTGTGATGAGCACAGAGAAAAATTAAATTGATGGAAACTTCCCTGACACCCTACCTAAGTTAGTCTTATTCCTTTCATGTCAGCCTTTGTTGAGTGCTTCAGCGTATTCCATGTAATCCTCAAAACAACTTGAAAGATCATCATTTCCATTTTATAGACAAGAAATCAAATGCTCAGAAAGATCAAATAACTTGCCGATGTCCCACAGCTAGTGAACAGCTGAAACAAATTCACAATTGTCTGTCAGAGTAACTGCCTCTTCCCTTTAAAAAAAAATGAAATAGGTCAAAATGGATTCACTTTTGCAAACCCACATCACCAAATCAAAACTTACTAACATAACTGCGGTTACAGCCTCTCTCTGGAGGGAAATTTTAAACCAATCAGTCTGGAACTTCCTGGTCAACACTAGTGAGGGAATCTTCCTCATAAGAAGACCATGCCTCCCCCCAAGGGAAGGGGTCCTGGCCTCACCTAAAGTAATCCATTCATTTTTGTGCAGCTCATCAGATTGCCCTTCTAGTTGCTGAATGGCGTGCTGCCCAATTCTTGAATCACTTAATAAAACCAATTAGATCTTCAAATTTACTCAGTGAAATTCTGTTCTTTAACATCCTTTACACTAGATGCAGTTACATTTTCAAGAGTTTTTAACTGCAAAGAAATTATTTGTGTTGTCCACACTAGTCAGTTACCCACTTAACTTTTCCAGTAGTAGTAAAGAAGACTAGTAATTTCAAGGAAGTTTTTTCCCAGTTGTTGATACATGAAGCAGAATATAATATGACAGAGAGGAATCTTCTCAGGAAGTCCACAGATTACAGGCTAGTTTAACATGGAAAGTCTGGTTGTGTTTAGTAGAAGAAATATGTTGGAGACAGGATGGCAAATTTGGCCAGCCAGGAAACACAAATGGGAGCTTTCATTACCACACCATAACCAAAGAGTTGGTGTTGAAAATAGGCTTAGTCTACGAAGCATCCTTGTTTCAAAAAACAAATAAAAAGGCATCTGTTTACCCTTAGGGATGAACTACTATTCACATGTAGAACACTTACTCATCTTAATCTATGAGAACGTGTTTTACAAACACAAAAGCGTTCAATCAGGGTTGTCTTCATAAGAAACATCACATCTGTAGAGAGTTTTCTTCAGCATTTTTCTGAGCCAAACTGATAACACAGGCCAGGGAGCAAGACTTCAAATGTTCTCTGGAGAATAACAATTCTGCAATTTATCTTATGAATTTGAATTGAGAAGGGCACATAGGAAGATTACATGAAGGCGGGAGAATGCAACTCAGGGATTGTACTACGGATAGTCAAAATTATGTACTCTCTTGAGGGTGGTTATGTCTTAGAAGAAGGTGTCTAAAAGGGTGTTTCATGCATTATAAGGAGGGTTGTGGAAAGAGGCATTTCACATATATGTTAACCTAGGTACACAGAAACAATGGACAGGGCTTGCTTAAGGGAAAGACAAACATTTTACTAAAAAACTATATGACTGATGTGTGACTACCCACTATGGACAGGTCATAACCTGTTCAACTAGAAATTTATAATTCCTTACAGCACCTCTTTTTTGTCCACTGGGGTGACTGGAGACAACAGTATATCAATCTATGAACTTCAGATAAAAAAATTTGGAAGGCCCTAAGGCATGTCAGATGAAACCCAGGGTTTTGAGAAACACAGTTTTAAAACCTAAATAAATTAAAAAAATATTTATTTGTGTTGACAAAGAACATCCAAACTATAAAAAAATCATATAAGATATTATTTGAGCCAAACTTTTGAGGACATGCCCTTAAATGAGATGTCAACAGATTGAGAAAATAGTCTAGAGAATGGTAGTTTTGAAGTTCATTTTATACATTTGGAATCAAAGGAGAGAATGTAATGAAGGTGCATAAAATTCATTGTGGTAGATTAGGAGGTGGGAGAAAGCGAAGTGCGGAATTCCCTAGGACTGCATAAAAAGGAAAATGGAGAGACATATAGTTTTACTTGGTGGGTATTGTGTTTGTAACATTTAACAACCACAGCAAATAGAGATGGTATGCAGGCAACAAGGCAACAATGGGGAGTTCGGTGCATGCGTTCATCTGAGGATGGTCTGGGAAAGATTACTCTGGCATTTCAAAGGTATGTTATCCTAGATTGACAAGAACAACGGACAGGGCTTGCTTAAGGTAAAGACTGACCTTTGCCAAGGAAGCTATAGGCCTGGGATGTGACTACACACCTTAACCTGACCAGTTAGGAATCTGTGATTAGACCATCCTTTGTGGTTACTTTTGGTCATTGAGCTTGTCAGGCCTGCCATGTAGCTTCTTTTTCATTCTCATCAGCACTCCATTGCACAGTGGTCCTATCTAGTAGTTAAACAATTCCCTCTATGGGGACATTTGGTTAGTTTCTATTTGTCTCCATTGTAAGTAATGCTGCAATCAATACCCTTATACATAAATTTTGGCATAATTCTTTAATTGTTTTCTTTAATAAATTCCTAGAAATACCAGGTCAAAGCACAGACACATTATTGATGCTTTTGGGGCAGGAGGGGGAGGAAGATATTGTCAAAATACCTTCCAGATATTTGAACACCAGGGTAATATTTCTAGCTCAATAAAAGTTTCTAGGACTCTAGAGGAGAACATAGGCAGGAAAATCTCAGATATTCCACGCAGCAACATTTTTACTGATATGTCCCCTAAAGCAAGGGACATAAAGGAAAGAATAAACAAATGGGATCTCATCAAAATAAAAAGCTTCTGCACGGCCAAAGAAAACAGTATTAAAATAAAAAGAGAACCGACTGTGTGGGAAAACATATTTACCAATGATACCTCAGACAAGGGTTTAATCTCCAAAATACACAAAGAACTTACATGACTCCACTCTAAGAAGACAAGCAACCCAATTAAAAAATGGGCAAGGGACTTGAACAGACACTTCTCCAAGGAGGACATACAGAGGATCCAGAGACACATGAAAAGATGCTCAGTATCGCTAGCTATCAGAGAGATGCAAATTAAAACCACAATGAGATACCACTTGACACCAGTCAGAATGGCCTTCATAAGCAAAGCAACAAACAACAAGTTTTGGAGAAGTTGTGGAGAAAAGGGGACCCTAGTGCACTGTTGGTGGGAGTTCAGACTGGTACAACCACTATGGAAAACAGTATGGAATTTTCTAAGAAAACTAAAAATGGATCTACCTTTTGACCCAGCAATTCCACTGCTAGGATTATATCCTAAGAACCCTGAAACACCAATCCAAAAGAACCTATGTACCCCTATGTTCATAGCAGCACAATTTACAATAGCCAAGTGTTGGAAGCAACCTAGATGCCCATCAGTAAATGAATGGATCAAAAAACCATGGTACATTTACACAATGGAATTCTATGCAGCAGAAAGAAAGGAGGAGCTCCTACCCTTTGCGACAGCATGGATGGAATTGGAGAGCATCATGCTAAGCGAAATAAGCCAGTCAGGGAAAGACAAATACCTTTAACAGGATGATCTCACCTTTAACAGGAACCTAATCAACAAAACAAACAAACAAGCATAATATAACCAAAGACACTGAAATTGAGAACAGGCTGACAGTGACCAGAAGGGAGAGGGGAGGGAATTTCAGGGGAAAGGGGGAAGGGTTTACAAGAACAAGTATAAAGGACATATGGACAAAAACTATGGGGGGTGGAAATGGGAGGGAGGTGGGGAGGGCTTGGGGGGTGGGCTGGGAAGGGAGTAAAGGACAGAAAACTGTACTTGAACAATAATTTAAATAAAATTTAAAAAAAAAGATCGAAGAGTACCTGCAGGCTTAAATTTAACGCACCTCTGGATAATACATATCCAGAAGAGTGACACCAAGAGACATTATTTTAATTTAAAAGATTAAATAGCGATACTGTATCACAACTCAGCTACATGGGTTGCCCTGCCCTGGTGAACACCTAAGTCTCTGCCCCTTACTAACTAACAGGTGCACTGAGACCAAAAAAAAAAAATGGCCCAAATGAAAGAACAGATCAAAGCTCCAGAAAAAAATACCACTAAGCGATGAAGAGAGAGCCAATCTATCACATACACAGTTCAGAACACTGGTAATTAGGATGCTCATAGAATTGGTTGAATATGGTAGCAAATTAGAGGGGAAAAAATGAAGGCTATGCTAAGTGAAATAAAGGAAAATATACAGGGAACCAACAGTGATGGGAAGGAAACCAAGACTCAAATCAACTGTGTGGACCAGAAGGAAGAGAGAAACATTCAATCAGAACAGAATGAAGAAAGAAAAATTCAAAAAAATAAGGGGAGGCTTAGGAACCTCTGGGACATCTTCAAATGTTTCAACATCCAAATCATAAGGGTGCCAGAAGGGGAAGAGACCGAGAAATGGAAAACTTCTTTGAACAAATAATGAAGGAAAACTTCCCCAATCTGGCAAAAGAAATAGATTTCCAGGAAGTCCAGGAAGCTCACAGAGTCCCAAAAAACTTGGATCCAAGGAGGAACACACCAAGGCATATCACAATTACGTTACACATGATTAAAGATAAGGAGAGAATCTTTTTTTCTTTTTTTAATTTTTAAAATATTTTATTGATTATGCTATTACAGTTGTTCCATTTCTCCACCATCATTCCCCTCCACCCTGCACACCTCCTCCCACCCACATTCCCCCCTTTCATTCATGTCCATGTGTCATAAGTCCTTTAGCTTCTACATTTCCCACACTATTCTTGCCCTCCCCCTATCTATTTTCTACCCACCATCTATATTACTTATTATCGGTACCTTTTCCTCCTCTATCCTCCTCCCACCCCCCTGTTGCTAACCCTCCATGTGATCTACTTTCTGTGTTTCTGTTCCTGTTCTACTTGTTTGCTTAGTTTGCTTTTGTTTTAGGTGTGGTTGTTAATAACTGTGAGTTTGCTGTCTTTTTACTGTCATATTTTTTATCTTCTTTTTTTTAGATAAGTCCCTTTAACATTTCATAGAATAAGGGCTTGGTGATGATGAACTCCTTGAACTTGACCTTATCTGAGAAACACTTTATCTTCCCTTCCATTCTAAATGAAAGCTTTGCTGGATAGAGCAATTTTGGATGTAGGTCCCTGCCTTTCAAGACTTCAGATATTTCTTTCCAACCCCTTCTTGCCTGTAAGGTCTCTTTTGAGAAATCAGCTGACAGTCTGATGGGAACTCCTTTGTAGGTGACTGTCCCCTTATCCCTTGCTGCTTCTAGAATTCTCTCCTTCGTTTGAATCTTGGCTAATGTAATTACGATGTGCCTTGGTGTGCTCCTCCTTGGGTCCAACTTCTTTGGGATTCTCTGAGCTTCCTGGACTTCCTGGTAGTCTATTTCCTTTGCCAAATTGGGGTAGTTCTCCTTTATTATTTGTTCAAATAAGTTTTCCACTTGTTGCTCTTCCTCTTCCCCTTCTGGTACCCCTATAATTAGGATGTTGGGATGTATCAAGATGTCCTGGAGGTTCCTAAGCTTCTCCTCATTTTTTTGAATTCTTACTTCTTCCTTCTTTTCTGTTTGTTTCTTTCTTTCTTCCTTCTGGTCCACTCCATTGATTTGAGTCCCAGTTTTCCTCCCATCTCTATTGGTTCCCCATGTGTCTTCCTTCATTTCACGTATTGTAGCCTTCATTTTTTCATCTAATTTGTGAGCAAAATCAACCAATTCTGTGAGCATCCTGATCACCAGGGCTTTGAACTGTGCATCTGATAGGTTGGCTGTCTCTTCGTTGCTTAGAGAAATTAGCTCTGGGGGCTTTCATTTGTTCTCTGATTTGAGCCATTTTTGGTGGTTTTTTGTTTTGTTTTGTTTTGGTTTTGGTCTGGTCTCAGCTGTTACATACCAATGAGTGGAGCCTTAGGTGTTCCCCAGTGTGGGGCAACCCAGTCGCTGAGATGTGACGCTGTATGTGGGGGCAGGATCTGAGAGGGAACAATGGTGCCTGCTCCACTCTATTCTGGATTCCGGTCCCTTCCGCTGCTTCCCCTTCACCTGGATTGTCTGCGAGCGGAAATGTGGGACCACCTGGTCAGCCAGCCACCTTGTTCGGCCTCACTGGGTCTGCACAGTTGCCATCCCATGCCTGGGGTCTGCCAGCTGCTGCTGCCTGCGTTCCTGGGTCTGCACCTCCACTTTTTCCTGTTGCGCCTCTGTCCCTCTTACTGGTCTGGATGAATGGTTGTTGGACTTCTGTACAGTTCAAATTTCTATCAGTTCTGGTTGTTTTCTTGTTTCTAAATATTTGTTCTCCTTAATTTTGGTTGTGAAAGGAGGCACAGTGTGTCCACCTACGCCTCCATCTTGGTCGGAAGTTCAAAAATTAATTGTTTTAATCGGGAACAATCCCTTGAGTCAAAAGAAACTTAAATATCAATGACAAGCTTGTGATGACATTTCAAGCTCTTCTGCCACATTCAAAACAGACACCACCAACCTCTTCCTCACAGTCCTCAGAACAGTGCTGCCTACTTCTGAAAGCTTTGGTGCTCCAACTACACACACCTGAGGCAACGGGACGCTGAGATGACAGACCTCACCATGTCAGTTCTCGTTCTGGAGACAATGTAGTATAGTGGAAAGAGCATTGGGCTTTGGAGTCAGACAAACCTGGAATTCAATCCATTTGCTAACATTTAGTCTTGGGCTAGTTGTTTTATATCTCTCTGAGCTTCAGGTGTCCTCATCAGTTAATGGAGAAAATAAAACCAGCCTCCATCATGATAGCAAAAATAAGATAACACGTGTAGAGCTGCAGGCAGAATTATACAGAGACAGGGAGGCATGAGGAAATCCTCCTGGCAGAAGTAAAACAGGTTCCAGTTCTTGAAGTGAAGGGAAGTATTTATGAAATGTTTGAAAACTTTGTCTTGGGCAAGTCCTGAACTTCACCATGAAGAATGGAAATTGTTTTGTTCATGTGTTCATTTATCACATTTACTACTCTTCTTATCTACACCAGCAAGGAGATAGAATTATATGTAATTAACTATAACTATAAGGCTCAGTGCTATCACTCTGGTGAAAGAATTAAGGGAAGGTTGGAGATGACAGCAAGGTCCCCAAAACAAGAGGGGTCATAGGTTGAGTCATATATGGTCAGAAGGGTTTACTAGAAGGACATTGCAGGCAAGTTTCTTGAACATACAAGTGGTTCATACCAGTCTTTCTAGGAATGTGTAGTGGGGAACAATTGCGCACCCTCTGGAGATCTGCTGCTGTCTCTCCATCATCATTGTGTCCAGGACTCAAAAGGGAAGTGGCCTGTGAATGGGTGCATTCAGGCCAAAAAGGGCTCCAGGCCTCCTTCCAGAGCAGCTGGACCTTCACACAATGAGTGGCCTTAAACACCACCAACTCCACGGGGCGATTTAGTTAGAAAAGAAAACCTGCAGCGCTGGCTGGGTAGCTCAGTTGGTTAGGGCATCATCCCCATACTCCTAGGTTGCAGGTTCAATCCCTGGTCAGGACAATGAATCAACCAATGAATACATAAATAAGTGTATCTCTCTCTCTCTCTATCTCTCTCTCTCTCTCAAATCAATCAATCAATAAAAAAATAGAACCTGCAAGGGAGTAGAGAAAATTTTCTATTAATATATTGTTCCAGATGGGATGAAGGAATCAGATTCATTGTATGTTAGATGATACAAATAACTAGTCTAGAACTTTCAAATATAAATTAGAGTTAATTGATGAATAACAAAGTGATGACTTCTTCTGTTTAATTCTATACATTCCTGATTGTGGTGATGATGATGATGAGGACAGCAGCTCTCATATCCTGGGTATTTCCTCTGTGTCAGACAATTATGTAAGCTGTAGCATTTAGTTTTTACAACCTAGAAAATAGATAGTATTATTATCTCCACTTTATGGTTAAGCAAACTGAAAAACTGAGAGGTTAAGTACCTAGATGAAGGCCACACGGAGAGTAAGTGGGAGAGCTGGGGTTCAGGCCCAGAAAATGCCTACAACTCCAGAACTTACATTCTCTTCTACTGTCTACACATTTGCTGAGTCTGCAAAACAGCTTTGTGAACATTGCAAAGCACAAACTGATCAAAGTGCTATTTATTTATACATCTCCATTATCATTAAAAATGTTACTTTTACCATAACAATGATAATTTTCTATATCTGAAGAGTTTTATGTCCCAAAGAGAACTTTCAGTTAAACTTAATAAACCTCCTCAATTCTACAAATAAGGAACTGAGCTATTTCAAGTTCAAGTGAATGACAAATAAAACACCAATGGTTCTCTTTAAAATGTCAGACAAAATGGACCTTTTTATATCTATTTGCTGATGATGGTGAAAATTACAGTTTGAAATAACATGGTGATGTATTAAGAAGATGGTATCAGCCTACCCTGGGATTTGATACAAGACGTTGGGAAGTTTCCAAACTCCACTTACTAACTTTGTTGCTGGACAGATGGCAGAAAGCAAATGGCTTCCTGGACGCTGGCTATTTGACTCTTCCTTAGTTATTATTCCAACATCAAAGGTATGTCCTGGTTTAAATGTATCCTTAGCCCTGGCTAGTGTGGCTCAGTGGATTGAGCACAAGCCTGCAAACAAAAGGTCACTGGTTTGATTCCCAGCCAGGGTACATGTGGGTTGAGGGCCAGGTCCCCCAGATGGGGGCATGCAAGAGGCAACTGATCAATGTTTCTCTCCCTCCCTTCCCCTTTCTCTAAAAGTAAATAAATAATATCTTTTTAAAATTATTTTAAAAATAAATAAAGGTATCCTTAGTGACTTAATTTTTATATAAAAATCTGTTCATCCAAAACTGAATTTAATTTTCTCCTCAAGCAGAGGTAAAAAAAAAAAAAAAAAACTTTCTAAAAGTAATTGAAAACAAAAGCATTTCCTGAAAAGTAAAAACTAGGCAAAATCAATTCTAGAATAAGACCAATGTCAATCATTATGGAATAAAGCCATTGTCTAAAAGTAACAGCAAGTTTGGCTTGTGGGTTTTTTCACTGATTTATTTTTACCCTTCCTTCTTTTAAAAGGATCATTTTTTTCCATAACCAGTTTATTGATCATTTGGAAATTTTATGTTTTTAAAAAAGAGACTATTTATTTCCACTGTAAAATGACAAAATAAAATCTTCCTCAGAACAAAAGTTTTAAATCTCATTAATAATAAAATACCTCTAAAATAGGGTAAATTTCTTAGTGCTTAGGGATTTGCCCTTCTCCCCACAGCATTCATTCCCTAAAGGAGAGATGTGGAGTTAAAAAAAAAAAGAAAATCCTCAGGCTTGTAAAGCCAATGAAGTCAGTGCTAAATCTATCAAAGCAAGTCATAGACACTGACAACTGAAAAGTATTATTTGTGTTTTTCCTCCCACATTTCTACTGATCCCGGTGTTTTAAGCATATATCTTGGGGAGACACGACCCACATAAAGGCAATTACAATTGGTAAATGATTGTTTTTTTTTAAAGAAAAAGAATAATAACAAAATAAATACAGATTTTTATTTTTTATTTGTGTTTTTCATGTTGCAAGTTCTCCTCAAATGTTTAGTGACAAAATAAATACAGATTTAAAAGATACCAGATTTATATGAAATTGACTAAGATCAAAGACTTTTTCTATAAAATCTCAGAGTTGGTGGGGGAGTGAGAAAACAAGCTTACATGATGTTTTAACAATACTAAAAAATAAACTAAGACAGTCTTTCTGGAGGCCATTGGCACTATACCTTAAAATAAGCATTTTTTTTTTTAATGTGCATTTATTCGACACAGTAATTCCGGTTCTTGGAATGTAACCTCATGCTGCCTCATGTACAAAGATTTACCTATAATGAGACTGATAGCAGGGATGTTTATAGTAGAAGGAAGGAAGGAGGGAGGAAAGGGGGAAAGGAAGGAAGGAGGGAGAGAAAGGGTGGAAATTTTGAAAATCAAAATGTCCATCAATAGGAATGGATTAAATAAATAAATATGGTACAGTGCATTCATAGAAAGCAATATTATTTTTTCATTAAAAGTGATATTGTGGATAAGTATTATTAAAATGGAAATTGTTCACATATGTTACTAGGTTGCTTTTTAAAAATATACAAAGCTTTTTGTAATTGTATGCTTGCATTTATATGAAGTTCAAGGAGAGGCAAAACCAATCTGTAGTGAAAGAAATCAGAATGGTGCTTGCCTGGTAGAGTGGAGAGCAGGGGGAAGATCTGAAGAGAGCTAAGGGAACTTCGTGGAATATTGGAAATACTCTAATTTTAGAATACAACTTGAAAGGGAGGTGAATGGACAGAGTGGGGTTCATATTTGTCAAACCACATCAAAATGTACACTTAGCACAACTATAACATTGTACTTTATGTAAATTGTACCTCAATTTAAGTAAGAAACAAAAAGCCTTAAATGTACAACATGATCTCAATTTTATAATAAAAATAATGTTTGCATATGTACATACAGAAAAGGATTTGGAGAGGATTTTGGATGATGAAATTATGGGACATTTTTTCCTTTTTTTTTAACTTGTCAAGGAGCATCGTAATAATTAAAAGGAGCACAAATATATAACTATATGTCCAAATGTGTTTCAATGAGCCTCCCTTGCTCTTAATTCAGATATTCTCTCCCCCTTCCTCGAAGTGTGGATTACCCAAGCATCATGGAACCACCCCAGGGTTCAGTGCCCTAAGTTTCCATGGAGGAACATAACTGGGGCTGTGGAGGTCCTTCACGGTATGCACTCACTGGTCATCCATTTCATCTTCTAGACAGCTGCAAATGTCAAAGTTACACCAAGAATTTGGTCATTTTCAGACATGGCTTTAAGAACCCAAAACCATCTTAGGTCCAGAGGAGAAAGCTTCATTATGGCAATGCAAATGCGTATAAGCCTGAGAAGTAGCTGTTCCTTTGCATGTGCCATGTGCAGTTTCTAAGAATGATTTGGCATTAGTTTCAACCCCGTAAGCAGCCCAGCCTGAGCCTCAGGCCCTTCAGCAGACCCGTTACAGATAAGTCAACTAGTCTCAGTGGAATAGTAAAGCCCACTGCACCAGGTGTGCTCGTGGCCAAGCTGGGTGTCAGCCACCTCTTGCTGGTGGCAGCTCACATTCACAGGCAGCCCACGAATCTCAGCATGGGCTGCTGCTGGTGGTTAGCCATGCAGGCACAACTGCCTACTGACAATAACAATGCAACATCCAGGGGCAGTCAGTTGGTAGGTGGGACAGAAAGGCCATACTCACAAGAAGATGAAACATAACTACACTCCTCCTCCTTACAACCCCTCAGGATGGTTACAGATTGAGAACTGAGGTAGATGAGAACAAGTCAGAAGAGAAGTCCAGCTTTTTATTTGGATACAGCCAAAAAAGCTGATGAACATAAATAGTGCTAAGAGAAGCTCAAACCCAAAAACTTGGCTTGGGTCAGGACAAGGGGTTAAGCCAAATGCCCACAACATGTGTATCTCCCACCTGCTGGAAAGCCTGCCGAAAGTGACTCCAAGGACCAGCAGACTTACCTGGCCTCAACTGAACATCCCTTCATTGTCCTACCCTGCTACTTCTTTAGCAAAACCCCCATCTCAGTGAGTGACACCCAGTCAACCCCTTTACTAGAACAAGACCTAGAAGCCTTTTAGATCTCTTCCTTATCTTCCACGTACAATCAGTTACTAGGTCCCATAGGTACGATCTCCTAAGTATTTCTCCGATCAGCCTTTCCCTCCAGCTAGTGCTCCTTGCCACCAACTAGTCACAAAACCTATTCTCTGCTTTATTACCTGAATGTCTTTCTAAATTGCAAATATGATTATTCCGTGGGCCTATTTTAACCCTTCCATTCTCCATGGTCTACCCAGAGGCTTCTTGAGACAACCTCAAATGCCTTTACTACCAGGTATTTAAATACGTGAAGTCACAGGTTCAATATAGCAAAGTAGGAGGCAATATGGACCTAAAAATATTTGTCCCATTTTAAAGGCATCGAATCTAAAACTATTTTAAAACAACTGTGCCAGCCTAATCTAACTGTTTCTGAGGCCATTTTGATACTCTTGGTTCATAAAGTGGAGTCCCAACTGTCTAAGTCTGCGATGTAGAGGATGCCTGCTTCTCTGGCCTTATCCTCAACTACTCTCAGCAAGGAGATTTGTTTTCCTGAAGGTTCACACAGCAGTGCCTTTGCACAAGATCTTCGCTTAGCCTGGGCCTTTCTTCTTTCTTTACCTTGTCTGGAAACTCTCCTTTCAAGACCATCACTGGGAGCCTTCCCAGAGCTCTGGGGAGAGTTGTACCCTGGACATAAGATCTGCTGTTGTTCCTCTTTTTCAGCTTGCAGATATTTATTTTTTCTTTCCCACTAGATAGTATTTGGGGGTATTATCTTATAATTTCACAAATTATATGTTACAAAATAAATAGCAAAGACAAAATGAAATAGAGACAGTTTTCTTCCCCAACATTGTAAATAAAATTGAGAAAATGCTGTTTGCATTGAAAATAGAAAAGCAGGTATTCACACTGCCTGTCATGTCCCAGACCTGATAAGCAGTGAGTGAGATTGAATTTTTATGGGCACTTTATTCAAATGGCCAGCAATCTGAGAAGACAGAAGGTTTGTACCCTAATGGGCCATCTTAAGTTCCGTTTTAAACCAATCCTTTTTATAATGAGAAGAAAAGTGTAGGTAAGGGGTTTGGAATTCAGGGAAAAAGTTAATCAGATAAAAGCTGCAGCATTCATTCATCTGTGTTCTGGGCCGTGGTCATCTCACCCTGGAGCGCAATGGCCCAGATCCCATCTGGATTGCCTACAGTCCTCCTGAGGCTCAAAGGTGGAACTGCTTATGGTCTTCTGGCATCAGGGTGGGTCATACCTTCAGTTCCTAGAACAATAGTCTTAACATACACTGATTATTAAGCTTATTAGCTATTACCTGAAACTAAATTTTTTCCAAAGCTTGGGTCTCCCACCAGCACCTCAAAATAAATGTTATCTTAAATTCTGGGTGTCCTTCAAGAGCTAAT
This sequence comes from Glossophaga mutica, assembly GCA_039655065.1. Taxonomy (NCBI): domain Eukaryota; kingdom Metazoa; phylum Chordata; class Mammalia; order Chiroptera; family Phyllostomidae; genus Glossophaga; species Glossophaga mutica. Next base: position 87,967,560 of record CM077304.1, read on the forward strand.
GGAGATCTGGCGGGGCGGGGGGGGGGGCTCAAATACGTGCTACTCGATGTCCTTAGACAGCCTTTGCCCACTAAACCTTTACTGACTGTAATATTGCAATAATCTTATGCCAGAAAAGTTGCTTTGGGCCTTGACCAATTTCACAAAATGCTAATGAGATAATATTAGTGATTATCATGAATTTTCAGTGTTCAAAAGAAAGAAAGAGAAAAAAAGGAAACTGTTACATGCTCGACTGCCTTCTACAAAGTCACTCTAAGAAATGAAAGGGAACTCCACTCCACTCCCACAACTGGGTCACAAACTCCATTGGCTAAAGTTGTTGAGTGCTCAGTCACATGAAATAGTTCCGTTTCTCAGAACTTGTCCAAAAGGACCTTTCCTGCCTGCAGAGATAGAAGTAAGGAAAAAAGAATCTTTCCTATACCTTTCAGTTTGACCTGCCTCATTTTTTTCTCCCTTGCTCTTCATTGATTTAAGCCATCAGGAGGTATGGGAACATAATGGGAACCTGGAAAGGAAAGGGACAGTGAAGGATACAGAGGAGGACAGTAAAAGGGACTGTCGCGGTGTCTATGCCTGTAGTGGCTGAGCTTAAGTGCAGTCAACCACAAAGCTCCAGTAACCTCATCACTTCCTACTTTGTGTGCTAACTGGCTGAGCTTGAGGCCTGACTTAAAGTTGAGTGGTCCAGAGTGAACTCATTTATTGCACACCAGTTCCTCCTAAATATTATATATTTTATCACTATTGTTGGAATTATAAGTGCTTTAATTCTTATTAACCAGTGTGAAAATAATTTACTTGATATTGACTGAAAAATAAAACCTTACAAATAGACTGATTCTTATCTAAAACTGGACATGCTCATGGTAGAAAACTGAAAAAAAAAAAGGAAAATGTGAAGAAAAAAACTGCCTATCCTCAAGGACCATTATTTAATTATGACTATATTTGTATTTACTTTCTACACTTAAAAAACTAACTTTGGCCCTGACCAATGTGGATAAGTTGATTGGGCATTGTCCTGCAAAGCAAATGGTCACATGTTCGATTCCCAGTCTGGGCACAAATGAGAGGCAACTGATCAATGTTACTCTCTCACATCGATGTTTCTCTCTCTCTTTCTATCCCTCCCTTCCCCTCTCTCTAAAAATAAATAAATAAAAATCTTTTTTTAAAAAAACTAATTTTGTAACAAGCTCTTAGCTTGTTTCTAGAAACTGTTTAAGTACTGTTTTATAGCTACAAAATACTCTTTATGCGGGTATATTGTAATTTATATAACCATATCTCTACTACAGGTATTTGGGTGTTTGGGGTTTTTTTTTTTGTTTTTGTTTGTTTGTTTGTTTGTTTATCTATTTTTTTTAGACAAAGGAGAAGGGAGGGAGAAAGAAAGGGAGAGAAACATCAATGTGTGGTTGCCTCTTGCATGCCCCAAACTGGGGACCTGGCCTGCAACCCAGGCATGTGCCCTGACTGGGAATCAAACCAGTGACCCTTTGGTTTGCAGATTGTCACTCAATCCACTGAGCTACACCAGCAGGGGCAGTTTTTATCAAACATATTTTGAAATAATAATATGAACTTAAGCCTTTTAAAAGTGTTCAACACTAACAATAAATGAATGGTAACTCCCCAAAGAAGGTGCAGGCAGCAGTAGGAGAAAAGTTTAAGAAGGATTTTAGTCATTGGTTTACTTCAGCCAAGAAAAACAGGTACAGCATCACTGGGTTATGGACAAAAGCAAGAAATACTATGAAATTTCCTCAAGAATAATGTATTTCTTAAGCCTCTGTTGACTTGACAGTGGGACCAGTTCTAGGGAGATTTTGGAGGAAGAGGGGAGTGTTAAAAAATTAGCAAAAATATATGTGAAGTGGTGTTTTTAAAAAGTGGGAAAAGAAGACTCAAGTTCTTCACATGACACTTAGCACAGTTTCCCGCCCACAGCAGCTTTTGTTGGTGACTAGGTTCTGTCTGATAAGCTTGCCTCGAGTCCCTCAGTCTAAGAGGAGCACTTTCTTAAACAAAGAACTTTAACAACCAGTAGTTAACAGTAATCTCCTACGGACTATCATATTGCCAACTCATTCACCCTTTCCCATGCTCTTTAGACTTTACCAGCAACAGAGGAGGTGACCAGAGTTGTTTCACAGAATCCACATGGGTGGAATCCCTACTGTGGGAATTAAATGCTTTTAAAGTGACAGAGAATTTAGAGTCTTCCTATAACTCAGTTTTCCTGGACTTTTGTGGCAATTTAAGGAAAACACAATGCTACATATCTATATACTTCCATTTGATTCTCACTTAAATGATTTTTTTTCTTAGGAAGTTACCTTAAAATTTTGAATTTGCTGTATATGCTTCACCCAAAGTGTTTCCAATTATTTATGGTCACAGTTCATCTTCACAAAACCCTGAGAAATGGTAGGGCAGGTGTTATAATCTTTGTTTCAGAGACCAGAAAACACAGGAGAATTCAGGTGCTGCCACCAGCACCCAGCTGTCTTGTCTCGAGGCCCAGGGCGCCTTCCCCTGCAGACTGCCATGGTGGCTTTGGCAGGTACAAGGCCAGAGAGTCTGCAGAGACACTGCTGTGCTTCTGTGATCGGACAGCTCAAAACAGTCTTACACTTGTTTCAAACATGATATATAAACACTGAGTATGTTCCTGAAGTGCACATCGAAGTATTTCATCTTAAATCATCACCAAGTTTCTGCAAATATAGATTTTAAAAATTTATTACCTAATTTACCCACATAGAAATAGGAATCAAAGGTCATTTTAGCATCCATCTTCCAAATAGTTAAAAGGAATAGAGATGAATGTTTACATACAATAACATATTTGAGAAACTATGGTTGAAATTTAAATGACAAATAAAACTAAGAAATGCGAGTGTATTTCTTAAATGTAGAAAAATCAACAGTACGTGTCATTTAAATTAAATACGGGAATATTTATCTTATCTTCATGTTACCAAACTCTGTTAAATAAAGTAGAAGAAATCCTTTTTTTTTAAGTGACTAGATATATAAGGGCTCAGCCTGAAAAATTCATCAAAAGAAAATGCATTGGTATATGGACACCTGCCTTTTTAAATAATGTGACTTCTCTGTAAAACTGGAGCATATAAGACTCTTGGAGGACACACAACCAAAATAGAACACATCTTCAATATATCATACTTTAATGTAGTGTTGCTTCTCTTTTTAGAAGCAAAAGGAAGCATGATATTGAAAGCTGCTTTCATTAGGGATGTGTATGTCTGTGCATGCACACGCACGCGTACGCACCTATGCACAGGTGCTATTGTTGAAGAGCAATTTCCAAGAGCCCTCACTCAGCCTCTCTGAATGTGGTTACAATTCGGCACTCGACCGCACTGAGTTTAACACTTTATACTGCTCTACAGCCTTGTATTGTTTCATTTCCTGAAAAGACTGTATCTTGAGGTTAAGAGATCTGTCTCGTTTCTTTTGTGTCCTCCACAGTGCATGCCACAATGTTTATATTGAATTTAAAGATATAATTTCCTCTATTTCCAAGAAAATCAATTCTACTAACCAATCTTTGAAATAACGTTCTCATTTTATTGATCCTACAATAATCTGCCTTAGTATGATATAGTTGTTATAGACTGTTATTATTGTTGTGGAAAAAATTGGGTGTGATTTTTAAAGCCTTGGATACAATTTTATAAATGTAGTGAATACGGGTGACCATGGAATAGAAAGCAGGGCATCCTTCATCATCTCTGAATCTCTTGTAGACTGGTTGTAAGGGTATGGAGACATCCCTTAGGAGGGGGAGCTAGAGTCATCACATAGGTAGTTACCTGGGACCTCAGGCACATTATCTCATACTGGTATACATAACTGCTACCCAAGTCCAAAGTTAATTCCTTTTTCAAGCAACAGGTATTTATTAAGACTGCCTTTGTTGTGTTCTTTCTGTTCTTCTTTCCCAGTTCCAGACAGTTTCTGTCCTTGCATCTGGATTCTGACTCACACATCTATGACCTTCTCCATGACTATATCTTATTCTTCCTTTTTTAAAAGAAAGTTATCTATTTATTACTTATTGATTTTTTTTAGAGAGAGAGGAAGGGAGGGAGGAGGGGAAAACAAGGAGGGAGAGAGAGAAACATCAATTTTTGTTGTTCCACTTCTTTGTGCATTCATTGGTTGGTTCTTATACGTGTCCTGACCCAGGATAAAGCTGCAACTTTGGCGTATCGGAAGGATGCTCTAACCAACTGAGCTACCTGGCCAGGGTGTATAATATCTTATTTTTGATACTGGCACTTGGATTGTTGACAGTATCGCCTGATTCCAACTTTGACCCTGATTTCCTAAAGACAGACCAGACTCCTGTTGGCCTTGTCTACAATATACAGATAGAACCATTTCAGGCAGTGGTTCTTAATTCTTTGGAAGGGTTCCTTGAAAATGTATGAAAGTTATTAACTCATCCCCTCTGAAAATGTATACATGCACACAAACACACAAAATCTGCATTCAGTTTCAGGAGGTTCATGATCCTTTAGAGGCCGCCTTTGGGAGTGTTCTGCAGGTAGAGTAACATACAGTGCAGGAGAGCAAAAGTACAAACCCAATGTATAAGAATCTAGGATCGATTTTTATACCTATCAATAAAAACTCCCTTTCAGCTTTTAGATAGAAGGGAGAAAGAGGTAAACGCAGCTAGCTAGAACCGAATTAATGAACTTGAATGATTTTTTTTCTAATCTTGATCAAATAAGTCATTAAACATTCAGATAAGTTCAAAGATCCACACTGCTATAGTCACTACAGATAGATGTGATGAGGCTTAATGGAGTTTAAGAAAAGCTAGTGCTTGTTTTTGTCACTTTCAAGATTTTCCTTAAAAAAATTACCAAAATTGGGGTGGTGCATACACAATACAATATACAGATGATGTATTATAAAATATTCAGATGTACAATTCTGCAATTTTATTAACCAATGTCACCCCAATAAATTCAATAAAAAATAATAAAATAAAAAAGTTTTAAAATTCACCAACATAATAAATGTAGAAATGTTGGAAAGTATGGGAAAACATACATAAGAATTTTTCTTTTTATTTATCTACTTTTTTTATCTATTGATTTTTAGAGGGAGAGAAAGGAAGAGAGATAGAGAGAAAAACATTGATTCGTTGTTCCAGTTATTTATGCATTCATTGGTTGTCTCTTGTATGTTCCCTGATCGGGAATCAGACCCACAAACTTGGCATAGTGGGATAATGCTCTGAAAAACTGAGCTACCTGGCCAGGGATACATAAGAATTTTTAAATCACCCACATTTCCAGCTCTAAAAATTCCCAATTGTCAATATTTCAGTGAAAGTTTCCAGTCTTTTTTCATTCAGTGTTGTTAGATTTCCAGAAGCTCTTCCCTTTAAGTTCTTCTGCACTTTCATAAAAGAACCCATTGTGCAACCAAAGACTTAATTCCAGATAGCCTAGGACTTCAGCCCAGATCCACACACCTTTGAGCTCTGGCTGTAACTTCACCTGCCAGCCTCTGTATCTGTACACAGCCTGGACTCCAGCTGAAAGCAAAACATCCATTAGAGATTGCTATTGTGTCTTGTGTCTTCTCCTTGTTAGCTCTGCGATTAGTGTTTGTCACTGTGATGATAACTATACTTCCGGAATCTGACCACCTGAGTTCAACTGCCTCCACTGCCACCTTTGAGTTTTATGAACTGGACAAGATAGTCAACTCATCTGTGCTTCAGTGTTCTCATCTCTAAAGTGAGCATGGTAATGGAGAGAAAGTGAGTTCATACCTGTGAAGTATGAAGAACACAGACTGGCACCTAAGAGACACTCAGTAGAGGCTACCTATCATTATCATTCTTTCTATGTTGTTGTTAACATTCCCTGTGATATTTTCTGCTTTGTTAGTTCTGTTGTCACTGACGGTCCTTGTAAACCCTTAGTCCATTGTAGCCTAGCAAGTTCACCCTACACTTAAATGATTCTACCTCAGATTTTTTCCAGTGCATTTCTTTATTCAGTTGATATTTTCTGACAATGACTATGTGGAAACAACAGAGGCTTCACCCTCATGAATTTGGAGTCTCTTGGGAGCAACAGACCAAAATGAAATAACATGGAAGAGCATTGACAATGCCGAGTGATTCGTGCGAACATGGAGAAGGTACACTGTACTTGATCAGACTCGGGACCTTGATCAGACTCTGCCTGGAGGGAGGTGGTGTCCCCCAGGGGAAGGGCCTCTAAATTGAATTCTGACTCAGGAGGTAGCTGAAGAAAGGAAGATCCAGAGAGAGAGGTTACATTTGTAAAACATGAATTTTGACTGTGGTTTGACTGTGATCTCTGAGATACCCTTAGTTCCAAAGCTGTAGGACTCTGCTTGTCTATCTGATTTGTGAAATCCACCTGACCCACCCACCGTGTCCATCCTTGGCCTAAAAGCCTTCCAAATGTGATTTAGCTGAAGGCAGCAGAGGGGATAGTGGGGGAGGTTACATAAACTGCCACTAATGCTTACCAAAACAGCCACACTTCTTTTACACAGTTGATGTTTTCTCAATATACATTAAATACTATGAAAACCTCTGCTTCTAAAAGTCCCCTCTTCTAACCAAATCATCAGCCCTAGGTCCTACTTAAAGAGAAACTCTAAAGACCTGCTATAGACTGAATGAATGTTGGTGTCCACCCACCCCACCGCCTCTGCCCAAAATTAAATCCTAACCCCCAATGTGATTGTTTTAAGAGGTGGGCCTTTAGAAGATGATTAGGTGATGAGGGCTCTGCCCTCATGAATGGAATTAGCTGTTTTTATAAAAGAGTAGGCAAGCTCCCTTACCCCTCTGACAAATAAGCACACTGAACTAGGAAGTATCTATGAACCAGGAAGTAAGTTCTCATCAGATGCTGAATCTGCTGGCACTTTGATCTTGGATTTTCCAATCTCCAGAACTGTGAGAAATGCATGTCTATTGTTTATAAGCCACCTAGTTTAAGGTATTCTGTCGTAGCAGCCTGAACAGACTAAGACAGGCACATTCCTATTGGTCCTTGAGAGGCCCCATTTCTTTATGCCCCTTTGACTCATAACCCACTCACAACTGGCCTGCCCCAATAGCAGCCATTCTCTTAGGTAAAGTGTATGTTTTGTTCTTATATATTATTGCAAATTATGTATTGTGTGTGTGTTAGAAAGTTAATTTTTTTAAGAGTTGATTTTTAAAGCTTTCTTTCTTCCTTCCTTTCCTGTCCCTTTTTCTCTTTTCTTCCCTCCTTCTTCCTTCCTTCCTCCCTCCCTTCCTCCCTCTCTTCCCTCTCTTTCCTTCCTTCCTTCCTTCCTTCCTTCCTTCCTTCCTTCCTTCCTTCCTTCCTTCTTCCCTTCCTTCCTTCTTCCCATATCCTCACCTAAAAACATGCTTATTACTTTTACAGAGAGAGGAGAGGAGGGAGAAGAGAGAATGAGGGAAACATCAATCAGTTGCCTCTTGTATACACCCCGACCAGGGACGAAACTATCAACCCAGGCATGTGCCATGACCAGGAATCGAATTCTCAACCTTTTGGTGTATGGGACAATGCTCCAACCAACTGAGTCACACCAGCCAGGGCATGTATTGTTTTATGTAAATGTATTTTTAACTCATGCAGTGATAATTATATATCTTATATCCCTTCTTGAGTTTCTCAAAAGAATTCTGTTTTTAAGATTTATCCATGTTGCTTTAAAAAAAAATCCATATTTCTTTGTGTATTTCTAACTGGTTGCTTCTGTGGTCTAGGCCTCAGCAGTAAGCACCTACCTCTCCGACCTCTGTATAAAGGCCTGTTTCACTTCTGAACATAGAAGCAAAAATCCTCCTAAGCTACATCTGAAAAAAAAAGTTAATGCAAGTTATTTTTCTAATTCTAACAAGCGGTGCTTTGAGTAATGTTTTTACTGCTGTTGCAAAGAAGATGCAATATTTGTAATATTTTAATGGGGACTTAAGCACTTGGGAACAGTTAAGTAGTACTCCCTCTTCACTTGACTATGCATTGCTTTTTCCCTCCTACTTGTGAATCTTTCACTGAGGAAAGGGAAAGCCAATTTAGTTAACTAGGAAACAGAATCTACAGGAAATAACTTATTTTACTCATTGAGTGATGAAACTAAGATATGTAATTATCATTTGCATAAGTTAAAAATACATCCTCATAAAACATATATAGCTTGCAACAATATATAAGAACAAAAAATATATATGTTTACCCTAAGAAATAGAATCAACTCAATCCTTAGCACCTGAAATCCCCGAGCCAAAAAAAATAAGAAGCAAAAACCAAGATTTAAAAACCAGTAAAAATAGTGAGAGAGAGAGAGAGACTGTATCTGTACATGCTCTAGAGGAGGAGTATGATATATGATTTACTATAGTTACTATGTCAGGAGAAGAAATCAGCAACAAGCATCTGTGGGCTGCTTCACAGGCTAGAACTCAGTGGGAACAGAAAGTGTCACTGGATCACCCAGCTCTCTGCCCTCCTGGGGCTTGTAGTCTAGTTACAAGAATGAATTTTGTTTCACCAGGCAAGAGTGAATGCTGATAACCAAATCAATCACCATTAAATTTTCACATAGAAATGGCTGTTAAAAAATGTAATAATATTGGTTAAAAATTTAGGACAAGGTGAGTGATTTTTTTTGTGTGTGGCATATTTTTATATTTTATAAAAACACTATGTAATTTGCAGACTGCATTTTTATTATTCCAACCACTTTATACTCGAATGCTTGTATCATGAGTGTGTACAACTTATGTTCTAACAGTGAGGAGATTCATTTTCATGCCCGTGTAAAATGTGGAACATTTCTCCTTTTTCTCTTCAATTTTCCTAATTGCTTACTTCAACAACAACCAACTCATAGCTGTCTAGTTTCCTCCACACTCCCATCATCTTCCCTGTTCCAACAACCCAGATTATTTTGAAGGTAATTCAGACAACATATCACTTCCACTCTGAATAGTTTAGTAGTTATATCTAAGAGGTAAGGACTGCCCTTTATAAACATTTTCTCTGCCCCCAAAAGAAGTAATGACGATTGCTTATTATCATTAAATATTCAGTCAGTGTTCACATTCCCTAGTTGTCCTATTGGTGTCCTTTTATTTGTTCGAATCTAGATCAAAACAAGGTCCACACATTGCAATCAATTAACATATCTAATGGACAAGCATTCTTTTTTTCCCCCTTAGTTTTTATTCTCAAACAAAAAAATGCAGAAATGTTATGTAGCAAAAGCAACCTTCTCTGGATGAAGCGGGAGTGCAAAATGCTGTCCTGAAGAAGTCAGTGAAATGTCAAGTCATTGCCTTTGCCAAGGAGATAACTACCTCACACACACCTTTCCCCAAATGATAAAGAAGGAAAGGCGGAACTGCGCTTCCTGGTAAACAGTTTCCTTAGCGCCAGAGGACTGCACACAAACACAGTGCTTGTGAAACACAGTGCTCTGCAGTAAATAGGAACTGAGGAAATAGAAAATGAGCTGTGAATCTGAAAATCATTTATTTATTTCAATGAAAGAGAAGTTTATAAATGGCCAAATCAAACAGTCTGCTTTTAAAGTTTTGCAAATGTTGCTTGGATTGATGAATCCTGTTTAAGATTTTTAATATTAAGCCTTTAATTTAAAGCTTTAAAATTTGTCAAACTTTGCTCACTCCATTCTAGTCTGTGCTTGTGGTAAAACAAAAAGAAATCATTTTGGGTGATAGGAAATTAAAATTCTCCCCATAAGGAATGTCTCTTAAGGATGCCACCTTAAACAAAACTCCTTTTTCACTTCGAAATGGAAAGAAACCCTGGCGTTAGAATATGACACAATATAAACAATAATGCATATACATACATACAATACTAATCGTCATGTAACAGAAAAAGCAGGAGAAGCTCACAGTAACACAGTGCAGTAGTTAAGAATGTGGGTTGCAAAGAGAGAAGGAACACTGTCCCGTTTCTTTGCCTGACAATTAATAGTACCTGCCTCTTAGGCTTGCTGTGGGATCATTCAAATGAGATCATGAAAAGCACCCAGCACTTGCTAACAGTAAAGACTAGTTGTTTTTATCATTAGAAAGACATAAAAAGGGATCATTTGTCACTACTAGTTCTACCATGAGAGAAGGAACTTCCTTTATGGTAACGTGATGAGTCAGTCACAAAAGAAGACAGCAAACTCCCTGGGCCTGTGCCTATCCCACCGCCTCCTATATACTCTGTTACATTGTTAAAAGGACCCTGGGAAAAGAAGTATCCTGCATGGGCAATGTCAAACTGTTTCCCTCCCTGAGGTTCCAAATATTTGAGAATAGTACAAGAAATGACTCTGTGTATATTAAGTTCTAGGTAAGACAATACTGCGGTAAGTGAACTAAACTGAGATTAACCTGAAATTGGACTCTGATCCCCAAGGGAACAGGCCGGTGTAACCCGGTCCTTACCAGCCCTGCAGAGCAAAAACAAGCTTGCATCTATGTCTGTCTCAACTGTGATCTGGCTGGATATGATCTAAGCTTTGAATGGTGCCTGAGTGCATTTCTGGTGCATAATACGTGCTTGACAATACTAAGTAGGAGCTTTGGGTTGCGTGTATACTCTAATACTGAGGAACTGACACACAAAAAATGAAGACCTAGCTTTTATGATTCAGCCTTTCTCTATTACCTCATTTTGGTCACACATGTTTCCTTTTCTGTTGGATCCCTCTCAAAAAAATGCAAAAATCTAACAGATTAGTTAATTAACAAAAAAAATGGAAGGAGGAAAGTGGTTCTTCGTAGTATCACAGCATTCTTCAGTTTAAATCATTTGTTACAGAATCCCTTTTAAATTACGACCTCCTTCCTCACATTGTGAAAATTTATAACCCTCCCCAAGGACCTGATCCTATTACTCCTCTCTCTACTCCTTGAGGAAAAAGGAGAGTTCTCCAATTAAATTTTCCTTAATTTTTTTTGTATTGACTTCTTTTTATTGACTTTCTAGATCGAGAAAGGGAGAGAGATAGGGATAGAGAGAGACAGAGACAGAGACATCAATTTATTGTTCCACTTATTTATGCATTCATTGGTTGCTTCTTATATGTGCCCTGACTGGGGATTGAACCCATAACCTTGGCATATCAGGGATGACGGTCCAACCAACTGAGCTACTTAGTAAGGGCTATAATGAAAATTTTCTTGTTAATAACATATTCCTTTAAATGTTTTATCTTTGTAAAGCACTTCCAGACCCACTGTGCTCTTGTACCAGAAGGTATAAATCATACACCTATTTGAAAGGTACAAAAAGCTACATGTAGTAAATTGGTACATGTGGAATCTGAACTCAGGATCTTTTCAGCCACATCCAATGCTCTGGAACTGGAAGCAACTGACCCAGTGTTCATGCTCACTGGCATTGTGCTGCTGCTCTTCCTCCCCTCGTGGAGCTGGTCCCAAGCATCTTCCTGTTTCCTCCTTGGTTAATTCTGGTTCGTGCCTCACCTCATATAATTGCTAAATGGGAAAGACTTGAGTGAACCGATATTCAATCAACTACTATTTATTGAACGTCAACTAGAAGCCAGACTTTGAAGAGTTTTAAGGAGAAACTTAATCTTCTTTGTCACTTAAAAAGGCTATGGTGAGATTGGAACCAATTATCTAAAAAGAATATGTGCCTATTAGCCATGCTGGAGTCCCTAGCTAGATGTGTTCTGTCCCTGTTTGTAAACCTGGAAATAAACTTCAGTAGGCTCTGGGGTTAAGCAATTGAGTTAGTGCAGTAGTCCTGATCGTAGAGAAGGTCAGAGCCTAGAACAGGTTCTGAATGGTCAGGCCTCACACCCCTTTGGGCCAGAGATGGACCTCAGCTCTCCCCACCATCTGCTGACTTTATCTTTCATTTTTACAAACTCCCTTTGCTCTCTCCTCCACTGGACATTACATTAAGTCCCAATTCCCTCAGCCTTGAAAATGCACCAGGCTCTTCTTCATCTACTTAGCTCCTCCTTCTCCTTCAGCCCATCACCTACCACCAGGCTGCCACAGGAAGCCTTTTCTGACATGCAGATCTGGTCACATACTTCTATGAAACCCTCTACCACTTTCAGCCTTACCACATTTGTACTTTTACGTGCACTTGTATGATTGTTTAATATTTAACTCTGCTCTCAGGTGCCTAAGATCCTAGGAGGGTTGGGGCTGGTTTTAAATGTCAGTGCCTGGCACACAATAGGCCTTCCAGAAATGAAAAATGAACATTCAGACGTGCCTGGATGCCTAGACCCAAGCAGCCTGGACCTCTGAGGAAAAAGGGCAGAATGGAGTGGATTTGCTTCATTAATACCAGGCCTCTTGGCTCATCTTAGCCCTTGTGTGACACTCTGAAATATAAAGGCTGTTTGTCCCAAGTCCCTGGGAGACTTTAAGCTCTCAAAGAGCAGACACCCCACTATATTTAGTGTGGTACCCCCAGCACCTAGCTGTGCCTTTTACTTAACATAAAACACACACACACTGCTTAGTAAATATTAGCCACTGCCAGCATTAAAGAATACATTCTGGGGGGTGGGACAAAGGGGGAGAAGTTATTTGAAGAAATGTTTAAGCTTGAGCTGACTCTTGAAAGAATACAAACAGACTCAACCACAAATGTTTTTAAATGGGGGGTGGGGGGGTAAGTTTTCTTCTCCCTTTCTTCTGGAAAACAAACGAACACAATAAACCCTCTTAACCAACGTCTTCACCTTTCTAGGCCTTCACTCTCTTCTCTTTCCTCACTTCCCAGGCGAATTCTGGACGCGTCTACAGTCCCTGCGGAGACTGCAATCACTGCGATGCCTCCTGGCATTTCCTGGCCAGCGTGCAACTTCGTTGATCATGCATGTACTTGGAACCTCTCTCACGGTCCTGGTATTTAAGGTCCTCACGGTGAAAATCGCAGGATTCATAAACAGGGAGAAATGGGTCTTTGCTTTTTTCCGTTCACTGGCATTTTTAGCGGTCAATGCCATCTCGCGATTGGCTGGAGGAGGGTGCGACCCAAGTCACCCGGCGGCGGAGGCCCCGACCCCGCCTCCCTCCGCCCGCCTCAACGGTTCCGGCACGCAGGCGCTTTGGCGCGCGCAGGACTTTGAGCGCGAGGGCGGGGCGTGCGCGGACCCACTTAAATATGGGTGGAGGGGGCGGTGCTGCTACCCAGTCGGTGCTAGTCTCCGCAAGTGAGTGTCTGGGACGCGATCCTCGAGCCTCGCACTTCCCTTGGTGGCGGCGGCTATCACCGGAGGGAGTCAAGGCAAGCGGGCGGCGGGCTCCATGGAGTGCGGCGGACGCCCGGGCAGAGGCGGCGCTTCCTCCCCGACACACAGGCTCCAGTGACCCGCGCTCGCGCCCTGCCTCGCGAAGAAGCGGCAGCCGGCTCCGGACTGACCGGCTCCTCCCTGCGCCGCCGCCTCGCTTCCCGACACCCTTGCGTCCGACTCGCCCTCGTCCCCACTCCCCGGCGGGGTGGCGGCCGCCGGGCCACCGCAGCGGCGTCTAGAGCAGCAGCGGCAAGAGCCCGCCTCTATGATGAAGTTCAAGCCTAACCAGACGCGGACCTATGACCGCGAGGGCTTCAAGAAGCGGGCGGCGTGCCTGTGCTTCCGGAGCGAGCAGGAGGACGAGGTGAGGGAGGCCAGCGCTCACTGTGCCCTCCGCGGGTTCCTCGGAGCAGGCGGGGCGGTAGGGGTACTTGCCCTAGCTCGTCTCTTTCCCCGCCCGACCCTCAGTCTGGTTGCGGAGCTAGGATGGATTAGCCCCCTCCCCTCACCTCCTTTCCGTCGGTCCTCCCTTTCTCCCTCCTTCCTTTCTTTCTCTTAGAAGAGACAAAGGGGCTCGCCCAGGCTGACGTCCTCCTACTGGGACGTCTGGGGGACTGGATGCCGAAACGCCTGTAGCCCCCAGGAAGGCCCAGCGCCATGTAGCTCTCTCCTAGCCATTCACCATCTTAACGTGCGACCTGAGCGTAAGCCAGATAAATCTTGAGTGCTAATGGAGGGAGTGGAAATGGCGTGAGTGTTGCAGTTCTAGTCTTTCTGCCTCTTATATTGTCTTTCTATATTACAACAGTTCGCGGTTTCGTATTAAATCTAGGCTGATCTGTGGAATAGTCAAACAGTCCCCGTGCTTTAAAATAAAAACCCATTTGGTCTAGTTATCTTAGTCTCATTTTTAAGCAGCTCGTTTAACTCACAAGCACTTGTCATAATTATACTTGTTTTTTTTGTTGTTTTTGGAGGATGCGGGGGGGGGTGTCTCTTTTAAAGTTTTCCGACCGAAGAAAAATCAGCAGTGAAAAGTGGAAAAACTCCAGAAGGGTGATGGAGTAGAGGCGGAAAAAGTTGCCATTTTCAGACAGCAATCTCTAGCTCTTAGAATATTTATCAAAGCTGCTTTGCTGGGTTTGGTTAGACATCTGAAGAGGAGCTTTCCTGTTCTAAGAGCAAGCAATCTGTAATTTATCTGTCTGCATTGGGTTAATAGTGAGATTTCCCTTGAGATTTCCCTGGAGAGCAGTTTTTACATATTTTAGCTACATTTATTTAATTTGAAAATGGCTCTCACTGCTTTAAGTTTGCTTAGGGCCATAACAGACAATTGGTAGCCAAAGAAGATATTTTAGCATTGCCACTCTTAAAATGATTAGACAGCAAAAAAATAAATAAATAAAATAAAATCTGAGTTCTACTTTCATAACCAACTGTGACAATACAATAAATTATCGGGCTAAAGCTGGAGACGGGAATTTAATGGCTTCCTTATTGCTAGGCCCTGTAGTTAAGATGAGTGTGATAATACTGTACACTCAGTTGTTCTTAGCATGCTAACAACTCAAATGGCTTCAAAATGGTGCTCTTCCAACTCATGTTTTGTCTATATTTTTTGATAAGAAACCGTGCTTTTTTATGATGATCAGTGCTTACTTGGGGGTCTTCATTTTGAAGGAGTTTTCAGAAGAAATTGGTCTGTGTAGAGGAGGTGGGCCTGTTTTTAACATTTACAAAGCAACAAAGTGAACTAGCATTAAGTGCATTTTATTAAAAAAAAAAGATTAGAAGGTCCTTGAGGGAAGGACATAAGGGCAAAGCAATCTTTGAATATAGACATATATATGTAATAGCCAGAAGCTATCAAGGATCTTGTCTGAGTGCTCACTATTATGTAATCATATTCTTGGCAGTGCCCTACTGCCTAAAGACGTTTAGGTTTGTTCTATTCACTCCTCTCAGTGCTGGTTTACAGCTGAGGAAACAATTGCAGAGCAAAAGTACTAATATAATGACATAATAAGTGGTAGTCTCCGATATCTGGTCCCTACTACACCTGATGCTGGGCTCTTGGCACAGTGCCCAGCCCATAGCAATTGGGTGCACACTATTTGCTGAATGGGGAGATTTTGTGAGGCTGAGGTTGGAGGCCTTTCTGAAAGTAGTGATTTTGAAGTCTTGCTATAGTGTGAACTTGGAATTCAGGCTTTGTAAAACACAGGGTCCCAAGGGAAAATATGGGAAATGGGAGGAAATTGAAATGATCTGTATTGTGTGAGTGGTAAAGCAAAGTCTGAGAATTTCAGAAGTTGCTAGCAGATAAATGAATTCTTCTTGTGCTGGAAAGTTACTTCTACTGTAATAAATGCTAAATTACTAGCCTCTAGCCTCTAGTTGAGCCAAGAGATTAGTGCCATTAGATGAAGGGGCAAGATTTGGAGAATTTGTTAGATAAATCCATTATATAAAAACTCTGTAAATCTGATAACCTCTGGGTTGAAAAAACTCAGTAACTATCTGTTAAAGAATATGCTCTGAGGAAAGACTGAATTCTCTGCAATGTATAGCCACTTAATGTCTGGTTTAGCACTTCAGGATCATCTTCATTTCTGTATTTCTGTGTATAGTTGGGGGCTCCTTCTGTTTCATGATAATTAGAGAATGAACCCTATTAATTAGCTTTCCTGGACATCTTGTTTTTTTTGCTATGAATTTTTCCCATTCTGTTGAAATTACATTGCCAGCTTTCCAAGGATAGGATGCAAACCAGCCTGAACCTGCTACCTCTCTTTAGCTAATAGGTGAGATTTCATTCCCCCCTGTACTAAGTTAAGAATAGAATACCTAGATCCTGGTTGGGAGATTGAAACATATGCTTTATTTTATTTATTTATTTATTTATTTTTAGAGAGCGGGAAGGGAGGGAGAAAAGGAGAAACATCAGTGTGTGGTTGCCCCTTATGCGCCCCCTACTGGGGACCTAGCCTGCAACCCAGGCGTGGGCCCTGGCTAGAAATTGAACTGGTGACCCTTTGGTTTACAGGCTGGTGCTTAATCCACTGAGCCACACCAGCCAGGGCTGTATGATTTATTTTAGGATGAAATGTTTATAGAATATAAATTAAAATGAAATAGTAATTACTGTTTGGCCCCAAAATGCTCTGCAATGCAGTAATCTGGCTATTCCTCTACTGAAGGAGTTCTCAGTAGCCCTTACAGGTTGTTCTGACAACAAGTCTGTATTCTTTTGGGATGGTTTTTATGTATTTTCCCATTTTATTTTTTTCTGCCCTGTGAGCTAAGTAATAAACAATACTATTTGTATAGTAAGAAATTGGTCAGCCGAAGTAATTTGATCAAGGTCACAGAAGCTGGCAAATCATTTTGAGCCCAGGTTCTTTATTTCTAAATCTACATTCATTTGATCATCTTCTCTTCAGCTACTTACTTCTGTGTGGGATCACCCTAGAGTTTGGCACTGGGGGTTCCAGACAAGCACACAAATACATGCCCCACAAAGCATCTGGGATACTGTGCTTGTGCAATGAAAGAGGGCGTGCATTCACAAAATATAACCAAAAATGGATTGCTTTGAATATATTTGCATGTTTTATAGTTTTAATAGGGATGCAGAGATTTAAAAGTGTCCGCTCCTAAAGAACATATTCTGTAGCAGGAGGTTAGATAAATGACAGATAAAAAGGGATAAAGTAAGGTGAAAGTGCCATCAGGTGCTCCAGTGGTAAGAGTCAATGAGTCGTTTGGAGTTGGTTTTCAGTGAGTGGGAAAGGAAGGAGCAAGCATCACAGAGCATGATTTGGTGGTGGTTGTGGTCTGGCTAGGCTGCAGCTTAGGACAGCATGGGACAAATAATAGTTGAAAACAGAGCATCTTAAATAGGAG
The DNA here is from genome assembly GCA_039655065.1 of Glossophaga mutica. Lineage (NCBI taxonomy): Eukaryota > Metazoa > Chordata > Mammalia > Chiroptera > Phyllostomidae > Glossophaga > Glossophaga mutica. Next base: position 87,984,837 of record CM077304.1, read on the forward strand.
CCTGAAGAATTGCTAGGCAAGAAAGGAACTTACAGTTTTAAACAAGTAGCATTTAGATTTTAGATATATGCAAGTTTGAGAATGATCTGGTAGCAAAATAGTATAGAGTGCTAAAGGGAGAAACAAATGACTTGATCCTGGGTGAGATCCAGGCACAGTTAGAGTGAGAAACATTGACAAAACAGTCTTAAAAACTGACTTTTTTTTTTTTTTTTTAATAAGAGAAAGCAGTTTATTGTTCAGAAGAGCATACAGTATGCTTCCCTGGGCCATGGCTGTGGTGGGTCACCCACAGAAGGGGAAGGAGGTTCACCCTGCACTCAGGGCTGACTTCCATTTTGACTTACTGCTTTAAATAGCTTTAAACTCCCTGAACCAGGGGCCATATTCTACAGGATCCCCAATCTATATCCGCAAAGTGTCTGAGTTCTGCGAATTCATGCACTGAAACTAAGGTTTGGTGGGAAAAGTAGAATCTCAGAACTTACAGAACTCTAAAACCGGAGTGCTAATAAACAAAAACAAGTCTAACAAGAAATATTGGTGCAGTTAAATCTCTGCTAGCATTTTTATGCATAGAATAATCAGGTGGTCCACCTTTTTTAGAAGGGGGCTTGTATTTCCTCAGAGATCTAAGTCCTTGAAGATACTTGCTTCAAATGGAAACCACTTTCATCAAAATGAAATAAATATCCACAGGTAGGCTTTTCTAAACACAGGGAGATGTCACCAACCTCTGTGTTTGTGCCTTTATACCTCCAGGACCACTCAAGTAGACACTTCCTTCAACGGAAGGCACTTCTGTAGAATTTGCATCTGCTTTTTTTCCATAGGATATTGGTATATCACCAAGGCTTAATAATAACAGTAGGTGGCTGGTTAGTGGATATAATAACCATTGTTGTAGCCTGTGATCTTTTAAAACGTCTGTATGCACAGTGGGTGTTTCTAATACACTGCTGGCCTAATTTTGGCCAAATGCCTATGAAGTAGCTAACCTATGGCAGAGGTAGTTGAACCATTCACATAATCCTAGTTCATGATAATGGGCAATGAAAGAACAAGCACCTCCCAAAGGGCTTCCAAATAGCTACAATTCACGAAATAAAACTCTTCTTCATTCTTAGATTTAGGGATCACTTCCAAAGTTCTCTAGAGAGCTTTGTTTTTCCTGGAAAAGCAGTGTTAATCTGTAGTGCCTCCTTGTTCCCAGAGGCAAGCCTTGGCCAAGGGCAATTTTAAGGGTAAAAAGTGAAACACAAAGGGCAATTTGGGGCCGCTTGCTGGAGGGGACTAACTATGCTGTAGGGGACTAACTGTCCCCATGTACCTCCAGTCTCTGAAGGCATAACTGAATTGCATAGAATGTGAACAGCATTTTTAGTTTACCTGCTCGAACATCTCCCCAGTGAGAAGGATTTCTTGGGCAATGTAGAGTATAGAATCTATAATATAGGTCATTTCAATTCACAGACAGACTCAAGGCTGTTTGCAGGTTGACCACTATCACCACTTAAAATGAGAACTACTTCTGTTCCAAATGTTTAACATTAGTGTCTAAGAAAAAGACAAGTGTGAGAAAAGACTTTTCAACGATGTCAGGTAAATGGTGTTTTATTCTGATAATCATCCACTACATGTGAAGAGAGGTAAGGTCTGGTAATATAGTTAAAGGACTGCTTATATGAAGGTGGTCACGTTGGATCAGAGAATTGTCTTCACTTTTCACCACTCTTAACAGCATTGACTTTGGGTTTTGAGTGTGATTCAAGTCTAATTCTGCAGTCTGGTTGGTTACCAGCATCCTTTATATAAATCTTTTCTTTGGTCTCAGCTCTGGTTTATCTGGAACATTGAATGCCTATTTCCATCTCTGCCATCTTGTCACTAAAGTGACAGACTATCATCTTGGATGTAGGGGGTCTGTCTGTAAAAAGTCCGGATATTGTTAATATAACAAGAATAGTTTGCGCAGTATCGATGTAACCTGGCGGCCAAGAAGAGTGGACAGGAATGCACATATTTGAACAGTAATGACTTCACTGTACTAGTCAATGGGGGTGGTAGATATTATTGAGTGATCATGTTTACAGTGTGGCCATCACATTCAAAATGACTTGAACAAGTAGAGCAATGAATCTGCATCAAATTTTGTGTTAAGCTTGAACATTGCTCCGCTGAAATGATTCAGATGATTCAGAAGTCCGCAGCTATGGGCATCTGGTGATTGGCAGTATCATCATGACAATGTACCCGCTCCTGCATTGCATCTTGTGAAGAGTTTTTTTGGCAAAACATCAAATCACCCAGGTGACTCAGCCCCCCTATAGCCCAGATTTGGTGTCCTGTGACTTCTGGCTTTTCCCAAAACTAAAATCACCTTTGAAAGGGAAGAGACTACAGATCGGCGATAAGATTCAAGAAAATATGACAGAGCACATAATGGCGATTAGGAGAACTGTGTGAAGTCCCAAGGTGCCCACTTTGAAGGGGACTGAGGTGTCATTGTCCTATGCACGATGTTTCTTGTATCTTCTTCAACAAATATCTCTATTTTTCCTATTACGTGGCTGGATACTTCTAGACAGACCTTGTACAAAATGTAATATATTCAGAAAGGTAGTTGAAAAGGAATTTAAAACCTATGAAAGACCATGTGTGGTTTCTGTTAGCAGTTGGTGTATCTTTACTGAATAAACTTCTATAGCCTGTCTTTGTTACTTCAGTAATGCCATTTTCAAAGCATTAGTTAGCGTGCTAAAGCTATATTATAGATCTTAGTAGATTTGGGATGTCCTAGAAATGTTTAGATGGTTTTACAGGAGAGAGCGTTGAATAATAATGCTTTGGAATGTGATTCTGTAGCTTTAGGTTCTTCTGGTGTGTTGGAGGGGTTTTAATTGTTCTTGTCTCTGCTTATGCTACTCAGATTCATTTCTTTTGCCCTGGCAGACTTATGCCATAGTTCTATCTAATCTATGAAGTATATCCCTGGGTTCTTCCTCTTTCAGTACCACCCGCCCCTTCCCCTCCACCTCACACACAAATGTGGCCATGACCTCATTTGAACTCCAGATTAAGTACTGAAGATGAGTAGACAACAAGTACTTAATGAAGTGTTCTGGTTTTCAAATTGGTACCATTGCCAAAATCTCCTTATCTCTTAAGCTAGTAGTTCAGACATTAATCATTTCTGTACACAGGTATTAATTACTCATTTAAATTGATCATTCTTTGGAAAGATACATTTCAAGTTATTGGTTTAATCCAATTTAATCATTTTGGAATGTCAGTGCACAATAAGTTCTTGGTTTCAGCTAAATCATTTGTCCAAAACTTACATAGATCTGTTTTCTTGGGCTTTCTAAATAGTAATTTATGAAGGGAGATGTTGAACCATGTGGAGGTTCCATGTCTCCAACTTTGGAAGAGGTTAATGAAGTCCTGTAGATAAAGATTTGGTATTAAGTTGGAAGCTAGTGTTTGGAAAAGCAGATGCAGACCTATACCTGCACCTCAGCATTCATTATTAATGTTGGTTTTTCAACATCGTTAATCTTACGTAATTTAGCTCTTATCTTGGAAAAATGGAAATATGACAGTCATCAACCTAGACACATGACACTGAGTTTTATTTTTTCAGAACTCAAACATTAAGAATATCTGTGGTTTTGAAACTGCCTATTTAGTAAGTGAAGATGCACTTTCCAGTGGCTAGCCATTATGAAGGTAATCAAGAAAGTTGATTACAAAGCACAGGAGTGTGTAGTAGGCATTTCATCCAGGCACTAGAAACCAGGTTATCCCTAACCCACACCTAGTGACCAGGAAAAGAGGCCTCCAACTCTGCATCAGGACCAGTAGTTACCACGTACTTTTCCCTTGTTGCTCATGTATCTTAAACATTTTTAACTTAAAAACTTTCATTTATTTGCCAGTCTTGATATAGGGCTGAAGCCTTTGCATGCCATAGATTCTTTGTTAGATTTGCTTATTCTGGCCCTTTAGTTTCCAATTTTAATATGTAAGCCCTGTTTGCAAATACTTAAAGCTTAAGTTTAAGACCTTCCATTCTGTTTCAACAAAATTGCTGTGTTTGGACTTGGTAGTACCCTCAACATTAGCCATTAGTACCTTAGCTAAGGCTTTGTCACCATTGTGTTAATTTATAGTGCTTTCTCCTGGATTTACTACTGTTCTGCCAGTTATTGAAGGAATGATGCTGCTGGGAGCAATAGAGTCCTGTCCAGATTAAGAATGAGAGAAATAATGTTCGACCCCTTGAGCACTGCTCTGCCATGCTCTGGTGTGTCCATAGGCAAAGGTGTCTGCTTTTTTCAAGTCAACATTATGTGCCTGAATAGGTATTAACATATCTCCCACTTCAACACTTTAGAGGTTTTGGGAAAAGCTGGGAATTGCTGAACTACTGTCAGCCTGGAACTTTCCAAGGGGGAGAAGGTTGGGTTTGTGGCAGCTTACTCAGGGAGAAGGTGGATCCTGTGCTGTCTGTGAGCTCCTCGGGCTAGCGGTTCCTCTGGCAGTAGGCGGGGAGCTGGGCAGATGGACCCACTGGCCTGCATGTCAGAAAGTCAGGACCCACTCTGGGGATTAGACTTTCCTCTAAGTTGATGGGTTTATCTGGTGAGAACTGTTTACGTTTAGTTGAAGGCAGTATACTAAGGTAATTTTACAAACATTTTTGTTCATGTTGGTTAAGACACCTGTTACCTTCATAAATGTCATTTGGTTATTTACATAGACTTTTTTTTTTTTAACTTGAGTGAATTTCAACTGAACCTAGCCCACATATTCTCATTTATAAGATGGATATGTAGTAAATTATTTCAATTACTGTTAAAATAGCGAGCCTCTAGGATACCTGTGATAACAGGTTGGCTTTTTTTTTTTTTTTTAAGTGTTTGCACATTTCAAGCTTAATGTGCTTCTTGATTGGGGTCTACAGACTTTTCCTGTAAATGACCAGATGATATTTTAGGCCTTGTGGGCCATATAGTTTCTGTCGCTACTATTCAACTCTAGTTGTAGCACAAAAACATTCCCAGACAATTGTAAAAAATGAATGAGTGTGACTAGACTCTCATAAATTTTATTTATGAACACTGAGATTTTAATTTCATATAATTTTAAAATATAAAAACCATTTAGAACTCACAGACTGTCCAAAAACAGGCAGTAGGCCATAGCTTGGCGCAACCCTTTGCAAGGCCATAAATTAAAGCTGCCTGGTATCAATATGGACCGACTTTTGCTAATTTACATAGGTTTGGGAAATGAAGGGTCCCTCTTTCCATCTCATCTTAAGTGTAAAGATAACAGGAATTCTCTGTGCACCCAGCATTGGCTTTACATGAATTTTCCTATTCCTTTCTCACAGCATCTGCTATCTTCTAAGTGTTCTTACATTTTATAGATGGAGGAACAGGGTGACCTGCCTATGGTTACATATCCTTAAATTTGGAAGAATGATATGATCCTGTAACTAAGGAACGATGAATCTGATCACAAACTGTAGTGCATACAGCTTTGGGGCTAATAAGCTAAGTCTCTACTTTCATTCTTTGTTAATATTTAAGAATTAGAGAGTTTTACTAATTGAATACTAATTGAATCTGGTAGTTCAAAGGATTTAATTAGGTGAAAATTATTTAGTGATGAGATCATGTTATTGTTGAATTCTTAATTCACAGAGACAGTGATAACAAAGGCTGTGAACTGCCGTATGTGTGTGTGTGTGTGTGTGTGTGTGTGTGTGTGTGTGTTATAATGTGTACCCCTGATAATATTAATGAAATTTAAAAGTGGGTTAATGTAGAAGAGATTTACCATTTTGTGAAGGATTGAGAGTGTTGTTCACCTGGATGGTGCTTCTAAGGCCGGCAGTACATGTGCACAGTGGGTCTTGCAGGTGCTGTTGGTGAGCAGCAGTCGGTACCCAGACCAGTGGATTGTCCCCGGAGGAGGAATGGAGCCTGAGGAGGAGCCTGGTGGTGCCGCTGTGAGGGAGGTGTATGAAGAGGTGAGGTGAACAGTAGTTTGTATTTTCTCTTTTCACACAGACTATATTTGGGTATTTTACAGGACACACAGACAAGGCATTCGTTATATACACTGAGAAGGCAAGAAAGCAAGTCACATGGGTGATTTTTTTGTTGTTGTTGCCTAATTTAATATTTTTAAGCACATGACTATAACTAGCATTTTGCTAAGCAGATATTTTTTCTACCTGGTAAAATAGAGCTAAAATCAAGGTGGAAGTCCCCCAGAATTGTAGAACATGGAATTGCCTACCAGACAATAAGTCTGATCCGTGATCGATCAATCTGTAAAATGGCCTTGCCCAGAGCACGATTAGTATCACACTGAGCAAGAACATAGAGACATTAATCATGCGCTGTGGTTCTTTTTTAAGTGGATAAGAAACAAGTTGCTTTTATTTTGTTTTTTCAGAAAGTTCAATAAAGTGCGGTGTGCATACACATGCACAAAAGCACACGTGGGCTGCTTGTCTTCTTACACCTGACGGTGCACAACTTGCTTGTGCTCACAGGCAAAACTGGATAGGTTAAGTACCCTAAACAGCTCCTGAACAGCAATTAGGTGTGAATGGGAAATGAATGTTAAAGCTGCTATGGAGCCTTGATGTATAGTCAGGGAGATTTTATAGAGATGGATCTTGAAAGATGAGTGGCTTCATGAGGGCAGAACACATTTAAAATAGAGAAAACAAGGATGTGCTAGTCTATTTAGTTCACATTGTGGATTTGAACGGGGGGCACCCTGAAGTTCTGATCATTCTTTTACTAGGTAAGCATAATGAGGACTGCAATAGAACGGTACCATATAGAAAGCATTGTACCTCCTGAGGCATGTGGATAAAGGAAAATAGGGTAGAGTATTTATCATTCTTAGAGACAAAGTCTGTTTTCATTTATGAAATTTGTCCCAAATATGTAGAAATTTAATTATTGGTCAGTCCTTGCCATTTCTTGTAAAATAAATGACAGTAAATCTGATCAACAGGAAATTGTATGCAGAGCAAATGAATTCATAGTCTGTAGCAAACCACAGGTGTGGTGAATCTTAGCACAGCCTTACCCTGCCCAAAAGTCACAAAAGGCAGGCTTAGGATGGGAGGGCCTGTTGCTTTTAGACTCAAAGGTTGAAACTAGCTGGAAAGTAATTTTCATATTAGTTTTGTTATGGAATGGTAAAATGTTTGCATTTTATCTTTTTTCAATAGGCTGGAGTCAAAGGAAAATTAGGCAGACTCCTGGGCATATTTGAGGTGAGTTTCAAAACTAATCCTTGGTTTGCTAATAAGGAAATTAATTATTTCTTCCTAACCAGCCAGATGATTTGACAGCAACCTTAAACTAGACATTCCTCCAAAACTATCAGTTGGCAGGTCTTGAGAATCAGAAGGGAGCGTCCTTGTTGAGTGTTGTCCTGCAAAGCAAAAGGCTGCCAGTTCTCATAGGGCTGTGTGAGGACACAAAGCTCAGATGCATAGACAAGATGCTAAAAGCATAGAATTCTCGACTGTAAAGTCCCTTATGAATGCAGAATAGAATTTGTGGGGAGAGAATTTTTTTATTTTTAAGCATTTTTACAGGAATTTAGAAGTAGTTCTGATTGTACAGTATTTGGTAGAATTGATTCTCAGAATACAATAATTGTTAAAAGTTCTTTGTTTTGTTTTGTTTTTTTAAAGTAAAATTCTTAAGATACTGTTCATACTTTCCCAGAATTCAGCACTTGCTTTACCTAGGTAAATAGCACCATCTCCTGGTTAAGCTAAAAAACATTGAGAGTGTGCTATAATTCTGAGTAGCCAGTGGTACAAATAGCACATTTATCAGTATGCTGACAGACAAGGTTTTTGAAGAAAACTTCTCACATTATAAATAAAGCTTATATAACATGAGAAGGTACTAGTATTAAATCCTTTAATATTTATAGAGAAAATTTTATTTAACTTAATAGAATTTGAAGAGAAAATGGTAATCAATGTAACTTTACCCTTTTGAACATGTAAGAGAAAATTAGAATTGCCCTACTTGTTCACCCTGCTGATTGCAGTGCATTTGTGAACATAGCATAATAAAGGTATTGCTTGGCCAGGCATAGATATAACGAATTCTTAAAAATAAGGAACGATAATGTGAGAGACGCCTCTACTTTATTGCTATCCTTATTCTTTCCCAAAGAGATACTACACTGTTGAAGTGAGTGGGTTACTCGGGTCATTTGTGGTGGAAAACATTAGGGCAGTTGTCTGCAGTCTTAGACAACAGACACAGCACATAAGGCTAACTCGAGTTAAGATGGAGGTGAGCCTGTTCATCTTAAGACCATCTTGTGTGTAATTTTGAACCTGGGGGCAAGACTAGGGTGCAGTTTTAATATGGGTAAAGTCAAGTTTAACTACAAGACTTAAAAGTAATGTTCCATGATTGGATTAACCCAGCACTCTCATCCTTGGCTGTGTGTAGTTCATCTGAAAGCTTTCAGATAGTTAGACAATAACTGAACTGGTGTCTCAAAAAACCATTCACCCTGGGTGATGTGATGGATAGCCAGGTCCTGAGGAAAGCAGTTTTCCATAGTATTGAAAGGCTATCAGGATTAGCCCCAAGGACCAGGACTTTGGAAATGACAGGAATGCAGTTCTTTTAATATAGATTCCATTCCAATCTTAAGATTTTCTTTACAGTTACTTATCTGATGGACAGAAATCAGAGTTGCTAAAAGTTTAGTATTGGGAGCTAATTTTACCATTTTAAATACTTTTGTCATATATAAACTCATTTTTCTGCTGGATTATACAACTGACTATATTTGCCTCTGTTGGCAGATAGGCCATGCTAATCAGCAGTATGTCACAACTGAATTTTTCCTCTCAAAAATATGTACACAGCTAGCTCCTGTAGATTAAAATGCTTTCTTTTTTTTATTCAAGCAGAACCAAGACCGAAAGCACAGAACATACGTTTATGTTCTTACTGTCACTGAAATATTAGAAGATTGGGAAGATTCTGTGAATATAGGTAAGTTTCCTTTTCTTTTGCTGTCTGAATCTCTTTAATTTAAGTAGTGCATACTTGTAACCAGTTTTCATCTTAAATTATTTTTTGTTTACCTTTCTTTTAAAGAAGGGAAGATCACGATATATCTCCACATTTGAATTATTTTAAAATTCTTCAACATTATTGTTGTCTAAGCCATTCCAAAAAATGGTCATTATTTGTGAGGGAAGAGTGTGAGGGTATGGCTTACTTTGTATACTTGATTTTATTGTATAGTGACCAATGTCATTCCTATTTTCTAGGAAGGAAGAGAGAGTGGTTCAAAGTAGAAGATGCCATCAAAGTTCTCCAGTGTCATAAGCCTGTACATGCCGAGTATCTGGAGAAACTAAAGCTGGGCTGTTCTCCATCCAATGGAAATTCCACAGTCCCTCCTCTTCCAGATAGCAACACCTTGTTTGTAACTGCTGCACAGACCTCTGGCTTGCCATCCAGTATCAGATAGAGAGAAAGGAAGGTCCTCTCCCACCATGTGCAGTCTCACAGGGAGAGGCTTCTTTATTTTCTTGGCAAACATCTGAATGACGCTTGCAAACTGTCTGAATTTGCCATGCAAGGTTTTCAAACAATTTGCATGTTTTTCAGATGCTTTCAAATCTTTTTTTAATAGTGTAAAATATTTTAATAAGCCAAAGCCATGTGGAATTTTTTTTTTAGATGCCTTAACTGTGCCCCTGACCCCAGCTCACTCTCCCGTTATTTTGGTAGTCATTTTTTCACTTTTTTGTCCATTTGGTGTGGGTCTGTGGTTTCTGTGAGGTCACCTTACTTGTGAGTGTGTTTGCCTACCACCAAATTTTTTTCATCCCCAGAATTAATGTAGTCAACAAATCCTTCTGTTGTGGGGATTTACAAAAATCATTCTCAGTATTAAAGAAATCTGTCCATCTGAACTTGTTTCATAGGATCACAGTTTTACTTCACAAACTGTGTATCTGGACTATTTCTGTATGGTCCAGTAACTGTTTTGAACAAAGGGCCTAATTTGCTATTTTCAAGAATTTGTCACTCATTTGTCTCAGTTTTCACAACTGGTGTTATATCACTAGCATAATTCCCTATTCCTCAATAGCCCTTTAACACAAAATTTTAACTCCTGTTGAGTTGACGATTTTTAGGGAGGTATTATAAGTAAAATGCATGTAGCAAATACAGCATCTTGTGAAATATGGTTTCATGGAATTTGAGTTAGCACACCCCGTTGCCAGTGCCCTTCATCCATAATCTCTCATTACACGGAATACTTGAGAACCAATTTTCCTCAATGTAAATTGCTTTTTGAAAACATATTTTCAATTTTTGAATTTAGTGACAGACACCTCATCAGTTAAACTTGTTGGTTACCAATGACCACACCTAGGTTTGGAGCCTGTGACCTCAGAATGCCAGTCAGTGAGGACTGCGTCGCAATTCAAATGGCCTCCCTGCTGTTCAGCTGGTACAGACTTAGATTAAGGCTCCTTTAGAACGTATTCTCTCTCACAGATTGTCAAAGGGTACTGTTTATCATATAAGTAACTTGGGCACTGGAATATACCTGAACTAAGAATTATTTTGTCTTATACTTGTCTTTATACGTATTAAAATCAAGAATCCTATCTAAAATACATAGGTACCTTGTCTGAAACTCCCGTACTTGCCCGGACAGACCAGAAATGAGATGAGCAGGAAAACCTTTGAGTAAGATGTGGGGTAGGGGAGAAGGGCAAGATCATTCTGTATGTAGACATCAACCTTTTGTAAATATTGTGACTGGTGAACATAAAGTAGAAAGTAAGCGTAGTTACACATTCATTCTACAAATTGTTAACCTTAAAAAAATATAATTGCTGCTAAAAATAGAGTGCTGTTACACTTACGGAAATTTGGTGCCACTTTCAAAAATGAGATCTTGTGCCATAAGTGCAGCTGAACTAGATATTAACATTAGTTCACAAATTAATGCTGTCAAAGGAATAAGTAATTTAACCAGTGACATTTCATTCTAAATTATGTGGTGTGGTCAAACATGATCATCCAGGATTTTTATATTTTTCTTTGTACAGAGGTTATGTATTCAGGGTGTTTTTTAAAAAAACATTTTAAATCCCACAGATTGACACTTTCTATCAATCTTCAATGGACTAAAGTTTTTGGTCTCAGTGATCGCCGAAATTTCTTTAAATTACATACTTAACAAAGCAGAGGAACTGTATATAGGACTGTGTCTACCTAAAATGCTGTCACAAGTACTTGGGGGGGAGGGGGTATCTTGTACATGATATTCTTAGAGTTAACAATGCATGAACCTGTTTTATAAACTCTTAGACTATGTATTTGACCTGTAAAATATGTACAGTATTAATGTCAGCCATCTCTTAAAAGTGAGCCTATATAAATATTGTTGTATAATTTTCTTTGGTCAGAAACATTTGGACAAAGTAGTGCCACTCAAGTCGGGATTTCTTCAGTGCCAGTTAGCAAACCAACTGTCTTCAGTCTATGCAACTAGCAGAAATTTGTGTAATGCCACAGGATATTTACAGTTATTACAAACAAGGTATTCTTCACTATTCTTCTGAAACCCAGTCTAGCAAAATTAGAGGAAGGGCCCTAAGGATTTATTTCTCTTCAGAGAATAAGCCCACATTTTCAGGCTCAACAGTTGAATCTACTGCAGATAACAAAAAATGCCTACTATCTCAACCCTCCAAAGATTAGTGTTGGGACCGTCATTTGTGCGCTCTGTGGGGTAGTTGAATAAAGTTGAACAAATAAAATTGCAGTCCCATGTGCCTCCTAAGTAAAATAACAAGTTTGTAAATTGACTTGCAGACACCAAGTAGTAGCTGTTCTGCATGTTGGGGTTTTTCTTTTGTTTTTTGTAAACATGAGATTTTCCAACCAGACACATCATTGAGTTCTTTGGTGTTGATTCGACAGTTGTATAAAGCAGCGAAACTGAAGGGGCTGGTGATTGTTGTATACCCTTCGAATTGCTTTGCATGGTCTCATTTGAGATTATTGGTGTAAGAATCTTGACTTTTTTATATTTGGAAACATCAAATAAAGGTGGAAATAAATGATCTTTTTTTTTCTTTTTCTTAAACATAAGACCATCTCCAAGTAAAAACTTGTCTGCGTTCCACAGTATCATTATTCTCCCATTGATGGCCACATGTTATCACAGTGGTAGTACATTTATACACTTTCCCACTTACGGTCATTACTAGTGGAATTAACTGGATCACCAATAATATGTTGCCATTACTCTCCCAGTGGCTATTTCCTGTATTAGACAGTAGTCTGATGGTGTACTGCTGTGGTTGTCTTATGTAGCACTGTTCCCCCTCCCAGATGGGGTTTTGTTTAAATAAAATTATTTCGGTAATTTTCCAGAGCTCTCAACTTACTCTGTATTTTGCTGTAAGGTGTTATGTATGCTTTCTACACTACCAATGTTTTAATTGTTCGTTTGAAAGGGTAACTGGCTACAGATACCCTGTCTGCCATTATATTTCTCTAAAATATTGTTTACCAAAGACCAACTTTATGATCCTTACGTGAAAGTTCTATTCAAATCTCATTTAAATTGTAGGAAAAGAAAGTTTGACATTTTCCAGTATTGCTTTCACATCACAAAACAAGAATTCTCTACAGGTCTCTAAGCAGAATTTTTGTGGACAAAGTGACAATACTAAACATTTGCTGAGTTTAAAATAAAATTTAAAAAAACATCCTCACCCAGGAATACATGGATTTTCAGAAAAGGAAGAGACACTGGTTGCCTCCTGTACGTGCCCCATCTGGCTATCAAACCACAGCCTAGGTGTGTGCCCTCACCAGGGATTGAACCCACAACCTTCTGATGCACAGGAAAACGTTCCAGCCAACTGAGCCACCCAGCCAAGGAAAATGTTTTCCTCCCATTACTCTCCCCCACCCTACCTACACCCACCTCCCACATTCAATCTGCCCCTCTCCCAGGTTTGTCTTTATCCATGGGTGGTTTATACATGTTCCTTAACTACCCTTCCCTTTCTTTCCTGTTTTCCCTCTCCCCTTCCCTCTGGTTACTGTCAGTATGTTTATTTCCATGTCTCTAGTTCTATTTTGTTCACTTGTTTTGTTGATTAGGTTCCACTTACAGATGAGATCATATGGTATTCGTCTTTCACCACCTAGCTTATTTCGCTTAGCACAATGCTCTTGTTATAGCTGAAATATTTCTGTGTAGCTGATTTTGTTTCAAAGTTTCCAACCAACGGTGTGTCAAATTCTTAACATCTGCTTCCTGTCTGTATTGCACTGATGCTATAGCACAGAACAAGTTTCTGCCCTCAAGGAAATTTAGTAGGGTGAGATTTAGCTAGGTGTTTGTTTACACATCAGAAGTTCCTGAACCCTGTGGAGATGGCAGCTGATCTGAAAGATAACAAACTCTTAAATACTGTTACATATATGGGGCACACAAGTTCAAGGTCATGACTAGCACATTTGTACATGACTAATGTTAAGCTATAACTATTAAGCCATTTGGTCGTAACCCACATTTCACAAGGGTGTGTGATATTTGACACATTTTTTTAAGCACCACCCATAAGGTAATGTTTTCAAGCCTTTACATTTAACATGTACCATCTTAAGCAAAATTTTATTTAAAAATATGATCCACCACCACATACTTAACATTTTATATGGAGCTGTAGACCAAATATCCGGTTAAAAACTGATCTCATCCTGGTGCTAAATTTCCTTATTTTCATTACCTTCCTGACTAGTGGCCATTTGCTAAATTCTGAGAGTAAAATGAGAAGGCCCTAATGCCTATCTTAGGACTGTATTATAGCAAAGGTCCAAATTTACTCAAAGGCTCCATGTCTTTTTGGCAGAAACTAATCAAATTCTTCCATTCAATGTGATTTCAACCAATTATCCCCAAGTTACTCTTCCCAATATGTGGAAAACTACCTTCTGGACATCACATTTCCTGGTTCTTATTAAACACCAGTGCTAGGTATGTATAAAAGTATCGTAAATCTTACTGATTTTCTCAACTTTTACTCAAATTCACCCCTTAATCAAATTAGTGAAATAAAAACATTTGGCTATCAAGGAACTTAAACATATCTTTTGATGAATTGAACCAGGAATGTGAACAAAGATTTATGTATGGAGCTAAGGCAACTAAAATGGTAAGGCATGAAATAAATGCCCTGGGCTAAGGGGTAATGGTTAACTAGTAATAGGTCCACAGAATGGACTATCATAGACATAAAATACAACCCTGTCACTGAACAACTCCGTTTCTGGGAGACACTTCAAGTTGCACAATCAAAGTATGGTCAAAGGTGTGTATTGCAGGATTTATAAAACAATTTGAACTACAAGTGAAGGGATTAAATTACGGTCATCTTGTAAATAGTTATCACTACCAGGACTTATGCTGCCACAGGTGGAAGTCCTTTAACAGCAACTTAAAACAGCAGAACACTACACCGTGTTACCTGTTGAAGCTCACTTTTTAAAAAGGAGCCTATATGTCACATTTCAGGTTTTCCTTTAAAATATGATTTTAAAATGAAACGTTTTGAAAAACTCTCAATGTGGGAACGTGCAGGAACCTTACACAAACACAAGGGGCTGGATGAATGCTCAATCGGTACATAAGCTCCATCTGTTCATAACTTTTATCAAAATATGTATCAACATCAAAGGGAAAAGAAACCTGTACAAATGTTTCCACTAATTGTTACTGGAGTAGCTTTTTAAAAGAGGAAATACACATTTGCTTGTAACACTACAGCAGTGAATTATCGATCAATCACCGACAAGCAGAAAGGAAGCTGAACTTACAGGCCAAACGTAGCCCATACAGCCCAAAAGCTTAGAATGTTTTTGTTTTACGTTCAGTGATTTAAAAAGTTCCAAGTCACATGTGAAAATTCAAGTCTTAGAGCACAGAAGCCTTATTCGTTTAAAATTGTCTACAGATGCCTTCTCACTACACTGGCAGAGTTGAGAAATTTAATCTGTGGCCTGCAAAGCCCAAAATATTTCGCTCTTTTAGAAGGAAAAAATGGATTTGCAAGAATGTGGCCCTTGGTTACCCAGTCCTGATTTTGTCAAAACTGAAGGAAAATAGCACCAAGTTCAAATCTACTGCAATCAAATCTACTGCAATCAACCTAACATGTCTAAGCCGCTTCTGACTGGTCTTAATAGTCTACTGTTGAAGTAAACCAGAATATTTTGTGAACTTGCTAGGTTAGGTTATAATGAAATTTAAGTTATTGGGATTTACTAATCTAGATAATGGAACAATTTCAAAAGGAGTCATGTGGTGGGTGAAAATGGATCAAGAGTGTGTAAAAGTAAATACAGTACTTATTCTACACGGTAGAAACATGAGTTATCAATCCTATAATTTCTAAAACATTTTGCCCCATGGACATGAATGATTAACAGGAAAAAAATTAAAAGTTCCTTAATAAGCACCATAAAATGTACTTTTACAAGATACTGGACTCCAGCACTGGCTGGTGTGGCTCAGTGGGCTGGGTGCCAGCCTGCAAACCCAGGGGTCTCCAGTTCAATTCCCAGTCAGGGCATGTGCCTGGGTTTCCGGCCAGGTCCCCAGTGGTTTCTCTCACACACAGATATACTGGTATCTCTCCCTCTCTCCTCCCCCTCTAAAAAATAAGACCCCCCCCCCAAAAAAAAAAGATAATGGGATTTCAGTTGTTGCTCCAACTGAAGACAATAAGCAAGGTCTAAATATTCAGGCAATTACTATATGCTTCTATAACCAGTAACTGAAAAATTACATCAAGTCAATAGAGACTCTGCTTGGAAGTCTACATTCACACACTTCGAAGTGCCACAGGCACATTATGAAATGAGAACAGTTGAAGAGTGGCAAAGGTGAAACTGGGGGCCAGTGGGAGGACCCAAACTCATGTCGAGTTCTACACTTAACAGGAAAAACTTTAGTCCAGCTCCCAGTTTTGCAGCCAATGGAAACTTGCCCAACGTGTAACAGCAACAGCAAAGCCAACTCCTGGAACCAATCCTCCCAAATTCCAATCTCAATGATGAAACGGAAATTAGTGCAGGGGGTATAGATAAAAAAACAAACTATCACCAGTCTTGGTGGTAGATTAGATATTTATTCTTTATAGTTCAAGTCATTACATTCAACATGTTTTGCTTTTGTGATCAAATCATTTAAAAAATAATTCCTTATACTAAGCAGCATGCTAAATAGCTAAATGAAGTGTTGCCCCAGATCCCAAAATACATCATTTCAATGAAGTATTACCTTTTTCCTAAATACACCAATGAATTAGCTGCTCTATAAATCATGGCATTCTTTTGGGCAGGGGGGTGGGGGACAGCTTCTCTAGATAAGGCTGTATTTTTAAATTTTGCTACCCCAACAAAATTGATGTGGTTAGACTAGCCAAAAGATTCCTGGACCATCAAATAGAAAAATTAAGCTAATCCCTATAGTTTCCATGACACCACTAAGTTTCATTTAGCTAAAATTGTGTTTGCCATGTCTTGTAGAATACAAGGTTCCAGCTTTTAAACAGTGCTAAACCAGCACCTGTGGTTTTTGTACTGATTTGTATTTAATCTTATTTTAAATGCTTCTAAATTTTTGTACTAAAGTATGCTGTTGATCTAGAGCAAGACTGAAGTTCTGCATACTTCAGATCAAGACCTTGCTGTGCTGCCTCTGAGAGAAATACTGTGGAAGCAAATCACCAAAGTAGACTACAACAAAATTTAAAAATCAAGTAACACAAAGTCCCTGTCAACATCTCAGGATCTCAGAAAAAGTCATGAATGGGCAGACTTGATTCTCAGGAAGCCACTTATTAATATACGCCAATTTTTTTCCCGGCTCACAGAGTTTTGCCCGTGCTATTCTCCCTGCCTGGAGGTATTCATCTGGCTGGATTCAAGACCAGCCCCTTCCAAGTACTTACTTCCCTTCTCCAAGACAAAGTCACTACTGCTGTCTTGTCCACGTCCCCTCTTTCATTAGTTTACCAAGTCCATAAGGGAACGAAAGCCTTGTGCCAGTTTCATTCACCTAAGCATCCCCAAACAAGTAGTATGATCTTGAGCACATATGAAACACTTTTATTTGTCAAATAAATGAAGTTTCCTTGAGCTTAGGAATTACAAACTCAAAGGCTTATAAGGGAACAGCACTACATAAAGCAGGTGAGCTGGGGAAGGGACAGAAAGTCACTGGGTAAGAGAAGGATGGAGGACTACCACTCAACCCCTCCCAGCAGACACCAGGTACAAAGGCAAGTCACGTGTCCTGTGTGGCCGGATATTCAGATATTATCAAAATTCTGGATTTTCATGTAAATCCCCTAATTTTTAAAAATGTTAGCACTGAATTCAAAATATTTAACCAACACACTGTATGGGCCAAGAAAAATAGGCCCCGAAGCCAGACACAGCTTCGAGCTCCCCCTTGGCCTCTCCCAGAGCCCCTTACTCCCTACAACAAAGCTCAGTGAACACTCTGACTCCTGTTTCAATCCACTGCTACCAAAAGCAGGTTTTACCAAACAATGAGGACTCACCAAAATTACAAAGGAAAAAACATGATGCCATGAAATTAAGAATTCACAAGATTTGAAATAAAAACTAAATTATTCCATTTCGGTACTTCTCTCTCAAACTTAGGAGATATCAGAGTCCTATTTTAGACAGATTTTATAATGCAATAGACTTAAATGTGTAATACCGTAACTATAAATCGCTGTGAAACTGTTCATGAGCAGTGCCACCTGCAATAAACAAAGCTGATCAATTTGACCCCAGAATAAGATTGTTTCCTGAGTTGTAGGACACCCTCTAAAATGCTTAGGAATAGTTATAAATGACAACTGTTGCTAATAGTTTTTTAATGTACAATGTTATAGTTATGAACAATTTTATTCTGAATTAAACTTATATTTGTTTCCAAGCAATGTATTTATTTGGTAGGATACCAGTTATCAGTCATCAAAAACTTTTGTATGTTGAAAATGTAATTTTAATAGATAATTCTTCATCTTACATAGGAGCACAATAAAATACACCACATTCTGAAGAAACTCCAAAAGTTACGAGATTAAGAGTGGGGGAAATTCAGATATGGGCTACAATATCCGTTACCTTGAAACTGCAAGAGACAAGGGTTCCAACCCATAGGTTAACATTTACATACTTAGGACTGGCTACATTGATGACTTAAAAATAACAATCAGGAATTAGATACGGAGAGTGGGAAAGAACAGTTTTGTGGGGGAAGGAACTGTCAACACAGAAAAAAAGTTACTGAGTATCAAAATAAAGAATAAAAGGAGCTCCCACAGCAAATACCAGAGGCATGAAAAAGAGAGTAAGTAACTGAGGATTTGATGCCCTCAAATGAAGAAGCCTTTCTGATGACACTTATGCAAGCTGTAGTTTGAGATTTGTTCACGGGGTCTACGAGGAAGACTCAAAAATGGCTCAGCAAACCCCAGACGATTATCAGATTGGTGTTTCCTAATAACACACATCAGTGGTCACGTGAAGTTTTCAGACAAGAACGAAGAAGAGGGTCATAACTCAAATGCCGGTCACATATGTGGCACAACATGTGACAGTCCTGCACAAAGCCAGCCACACCGCGGCTCTGCTGGGACTCTCACGTACAGTAATTTTCAAAACATTGTGGCAAGACACCAACGATCATCTAGCTAATCAGACAATACAAACATTTATTTCAAATTTCTAGGAGGTAAAATAAAATGTTAGATATGGATGCTTTAAGCACGCTCAGGACCAGCTGAAAAATACTCCATTCAGTGATATCTTAATACAAATTTGCATCAGTGAAAATAAACTGGCATAATCCATCTCTTGCCATTTGACTTGTCAGATGGTGAAGACCAAAACAGAATGTTCCATCAGTTTTAATTTTTAAATACGATTGTCACATTGGGAAAATGAAATAAACACAGTAAAATAAACTGTACAAAGGCAAAGTAGAATAACAAAAAAATATTTTACTAAAACATAGCATTTACAGAAGTTTCCAGACAAGCCATACAAAATGGTCACAAGCTTTTTCTTGAAGGGAGGATTCTACATTTGACAGCAAAGTCACGTTATTAGTGAGGGCCGCAATATTTATTTAATGTTCCCATTTTGGTTCAAACCATCAAGCTTGTCCATCTACAGCGTCTAAATAAAGTTAGACTTGGCTAGAGAGCATATTCTAAAGAACTGGTTAGCTGCTTTTAACCAATGCAATTAAATCACCATAAAAAGGGGGAAAGGAGCCCACAGAATTAAAACTACCCCCCCCCCGAAAAAAATAAAATAAAGGAAAACACCCATTCCCCTGCAGCTAACCCTGACTACTACCTTCATTCACAGTGCTTTATACTTAAATCATGATGGGGAAAATGAATAAAAGCAGAGGGACCACTGCTTTTAAACGTTTCGCAACAATCCAGATGATACTTCTAGCCTCTGCTCATGCTTTGTAACAGTGAATCAGGACAAGACATAGATTTGCTAATGTGCATTTAATCACCAAAGGACTGAAGATGTTGGGCTTTTATTCTGTAATGTTTCTAAGACTGTGTCCATTAAATGCAAACAAAAAAGGAAGAAGTCTTGGCAGAACAGGAGAAGTGATGCACACTTGATGATCAGATCGATTTAAATATTATTCATGGCATATAGCCTAGTCCATGCTCTAGCTGCAGACAAAAACAAACATGCAATTATTATTTTACTTAGTTCAATACGTTATTTTCCAAGCTCTATAAAAAGGAGGCGAACACTATGAAGTTAATTAAGGAAATGTCATGCTGTAATCTCTTAAATTCATGCCATTTTCCACAATCTGGATCAGGGCAAAGACTGTCTATATGTCTAATTACCAAGAGTTCTACAAAATTCAACCAAAGAAAAAGAATTGTCTCCTTTTGTCACCTTCCTTTCTAGATATAATAACATAATGCCCCCACTAAACCGCTTATAATCTGTAAAAGAAGCTTATTAATTTCAATCTCTACACAGCTGTATATACTGGTGTAATTTAATCAAATGGATTGCACAAAAACAGCTAGTTTTCCATTATCTTTATGTATTTGCTAGATGAATGGTAGACACACAGTATGTTACATTGGGTGTGGTTACACACAAGTCCAAGAGCTACCAATTACGTTGACTTTAAACTTGAGGGTCCTGAGTAGGTCATAAAATGGAGCATGTAGATCTTTTGTTTAAGAGAGATTTATTTACATATTATAACTAGGATTTGTTTATTCTTTTTAATACAATTTTTTTCCTTGTTTAAGACTCTAAAAGAAGTCTTTTAAGAGGTAGCAGAAACTTGTTTTGAGAAGTGGAAGTGGTGTAAGAGAGAATGAATACTAAATACCTGTTTCTATGGCTTGGGCTTCGTTGGTCTTCCACTGCTCCGCTACATCATTTGCTAATGGGTCGTCTGGATTGGGAGCACTTAACAAAGCCTGAATCGATAGCAGAACTGTGCGAATCTGCAGTGCTGGAGACCACTTATCTATGAAGGCAACAGGCCCAGAATGATCAAACATGAAAAAACAGCTCCGGAACTGCTACATTTCCCTCCCACAGACCTCTGTGGTCTTTAGATAAGGCAAGATTGCAATGTGCAGATTTTCAATATGGAATGCTTAAGAGAAAATGAAGAAATCTTAATAACATATAACGATAAAGGTAACACTTACCTTTCAAAATATCTAAACATATTCTTCCCAACTTGTCTACATTAGGATGATAAATTTTGGTCATGAAACGTACTTTAGGTGCTGCCATCGGGTATTCTTCTGGAAGAAATAGTTCAAGTTTAAAAGTCCCTCCCTCAAAGGGGGAATCCTGGGGGCCAGCAATGACCACATGAAAATAACGGGCGTTGCTCTCATCCGGTTCTGCTTTAATGCCGGGAACTGGTTCTGCCAGCAAACGCTGGGTTTCCTACAACAGAAAAACATAACACATCTGTAAAACAAATGTCATTTTGCTGAACACCTAAATAAAAATTAGAAAGTTCATCTCTTAAAACTGAACACAACTAACTTCTCCAATCCCTTGATGGGGGTTTAATGTAGCTTATGAAACACAAAGTTCAAAGAAAAGTCCATTTAAATGATCACAGTCAGCTGAATGTAGCTGCAAGCATATACCGGTGACATACACATTCCAGCTATGATGTCCACAAATATGTTGATGATAAATTAGGCTAAAGAAACTGATTTTTACTAAGGAAGAAAAGAGGAGGGGAGGGCAGGGCAGGGCACTAGCATTACTACACACAGCTAAGGCAACCTGCCCTCAGATCCAAGCTGTTAAAAAAGTAAAATTAGCCCTGGCTGGTGTAGCTCAGTGGATTGAGCGCGGGCCTGCGAACCGAAAGATCGCAGTTTGATTCCCAGTCAGGGCACGTGCCTGGGTTGCCAGGCCAGTTCCCGTCAGGGGACATACAAGAGGCAAGCGCACATTGATGTTTCTCTCCCTCTCTCCTTCCCTTTCCCTCTAAAGATAAATAAATAAAATCTAAAAAAGGAAAAAAAAAATCTTTAAAAAAAATAAAAAAAAAAAAGTAAAATTAGTTTTAAAGCCATTGAAAATGTCCCCTCCTAATCAGGTCTACAGGAATATATACAACTGTGCCAATTAAGTCGCTAAGACTGACAATGAAACATAAAGAGAACCTTATCGTTCCCCAACTACCGTATTAGTTCTCGCTTCCATTTTTCTCCTTTTCTTCTACAAAACTAACATTCTTCCTCCTCTCTCTTCAAACCTCCAACACCTCCATCTTCATCCTCACTTTTAACTGATGATTCTGCTTTCAATATTTCACGAGAAACCAAAACCCCCCCTCCAACTTCCTGAAGTTCCCACTGCAGCATTTGTACACCTACCCACATCTGTGCTCTGCCTTTCCTCCTGTCAGTATGGATGAAATGGCTGTCACTCTGGGCTAAGCCAAACTCTCCCCTTGAGCACTAGATCTATCTAATCCCTCCTCACTACTCACGGACATTGCTCCAGCATCTCTTTCCTCTCCTGAATTATCAGTTTTTCCCTTTTAGTGGATCTTTCCCCCAACTGTACAAACTTGATGTAATTTCTCCCAGTAAGAGGAGAACCTGACCTTGACGTGACCACTCTGCCACCAAACATTGCCCCATGGCTTTCCTCCTCTTTGAAAGTTGTGTGTGTGTGTGTGTGTGTGTGTGTGTGTGTGTGTGTGTGTGTGTGTGTATCTCCTCTCTCTCTCCTCCCCTCCTATCTTGAATATAATTCTCCAATCAGGCTTAGCCACTAGCCTGCTTGTTCAGGTCACCAATGATTCCCACATGGTTAAACCAAATGGCCAATGTTTAATCTTCATCTTACTTGACCTAAATGCACATCTTACCCAGCTTGTCTGCCCTCCTCCTTCTTGTAGCCACACTCTCCAGGCTCTGTCTGGTAGCAACCTCCTAACTGGTTCTTCCCTAATCTCCCCAATACCCCAATGCTGAAGTGTGCCAAGGATCTGTTTTGCAGCTTCTGTCCACACATTTCCATAGTGATCTCAACTAGCACAATGAATTTAAATACTGAATACACTCTTGTACCTGCTGAAGTCTCTCCAAAATCATATCCTGCCCAGATCCTACCCTGATCTTGTGCCCCTTCTTTCCATAATCACCTGCTTGATAGCTCCTCTTGAATGTCTAGTAAACATCCCAAACTTGGCATGACTGTCTATCCTCAACCTGCTCCTAACCCCAAAAGCCTTCCTCATGACAGTCAACCTTAAACCCATCCTTCCAACTGATCCACCTTTTCCTTCATGCCCCACACATCTAATCCGATCAGCAAATTTTGTTAGCTTGACTTTGAAATCTACCCATGACTGGACTGCTTCTTACTACTCCACTGCTACACATCTGATCCAAGCTAGCACCAGCTCTCTCCTGGCATGCTGCTGTAGCCTCCTAACTTGTTCCCTGATTCTGACCTTGCTCCCTGGCTCCCTCTGGTCTGTATTCCACAGCGCCCCGCAAAAGAGACTTTATAAGATTCTTTCACTCTAACCATCACTCATCCATCTTCAGCTATGCTTTCCCCACCCCACCTGCTTTGTTCCAATCAGACTAGCTTTGTAGTTCTTCAACCTGCTAGGCACACTCCTCTCCCAGGGGCTTTCCCACTTGTTCTCCCCAAAATTTCTATATGGCTCACTTCCTCAGCTCCTAAGATCTTCATTCAAATCTGCTTTCTCATGACATCTCCATAATTAAAACTGCAAACCCCATACTACCCTATCCCATACCCTCCCTATCCTTGGTCCCCTATTTCACCTCCACAGCACTACTAATACATTACATATACCATTTATATCAGGATGGAAGTACCAGAAAAGGAGAGATTTGTGTCTGTTTTATTTATTGCTATATCCTCAGTATTTGAAAGAGTGCCCAGCATCATAGATGTTCAATAAATACTTGCTGAATCATAAATATGACATTACACAGAAAAAGGAATAAACTCAGAATTTCACCTTCAATATTAAAGCAGTGTTATTCAAAGTAGGATGTGCACTTCACAGCCAAAAAAAAAAAAAAAAAAAAATCATTTCAAGTGTGGAACCAAATAATCTAACTTCTACTTATAATCTATTTCTACTTGAAAAGTATTAATATTTAATATGCGAACTGACAATGGTATCTGTGTCATATATATTAGCAATACATTTTCAACATTTTGAATAGGCAAAGTGTAAATGTTTCCAAAAGCATTTCAAATACTGACTAAGCTTTGAAAAACAATGAATGAGAATACTACCTTTACACCACTTTCCCCTAAAAAAACAAAACAAAACAAAAAACCCCCACACCTAAAACATATTATTCTGTCAGCACGGTCATATACTGAAATAGTCTTAAGATACAGACACAAAAGTAACTCCTTCCTCAAAATGTGTTAAACCCATAACCACTTAAAGTAATGCCTTTAGCACTTTAATTCAAGACTAGATTTTGTTTTAATTGTGGCAAAGCAAGGGCAAATGAAAAACTAAAATGCTGTAAACTACTTTCAGCAAAAACATCCTTTAGGTTCAAAGTAAAACATTTTTAGAGCATTAAAAACCTCAAAAAGTAATAATGAAACTCTCCCATCTCAGGAAGTTCTCCAATATGTAACTAGAACAAAAGAAGCTTGTCTTCATTTTTTAGGAAAAAAGTAAAGATATTAAGGATGAACAGTAGGAGTACAAGAAAGATAAAAGAACTGGATGCTAAAATTCCTTGAATTTTGACCTCTCCCCACCTCAATCCTCCTTTTGTTTTGCCCCAGGTCACCATATTTTTAGAAAGCCATAAAGAAGACTGGAAAAAAGATAAAGCTGAGGTCCAAGAGCCCCAGAAAACACCACTCCCTGATTACACAAAATAGTAGCAGCAATACTCAAAGCTATAAAAAGCTGCCAGAAGGGCCTCCAAGATCATATCCCAAAATAGCTTCGAAATCACTCTCAGTACACTGTCAGAGAGATACAGCATTCATTTCCCCATCTTCAGTTCACACTCTTAAAAAAATGTACATATTAAATACATCATGTGGCCTGATCAAATTATTGGGCTGGCCAAAAAGTCTGTATGTTTTTTTCCATAAGATAAAAACCACATTTTTCAGTTTCACCAGTAACTTAAGTGATTTGGATATTCTGAGTATGTCAGCTATCTCCTGCTATTGGCTTCTAGTGAGTAGAGGCTAGGGGTGCTGCTAAACATCTTCCAATGCATAAGACAGCCCCACAGCAAAGAATTATTTGGCCAAATTGTCAATAGTACCAAGAAACTCTGCAAACCACTTTTGACACATTCAATTAGTCACAGCACCTTCTCCATACACTACACAAATCTTTGTGTTTCAGCTGCATTTTTTACCTTTCCTGAAATAATAAAGCGTAATACTCTGAAAATATGTTGCACAGCTTCTTCCATCTACAGTATTAAAATGGCTGCAAAAAAATCCACCAATTTTGCTAACTTTTTTAAATGCAAGCTGATTATGACAGCTGTCACAATATAATTGTGATACACTAACAAAACTGTTTCTAATGATGTTAAAAACAGCTAAGCAGCCCTGGCTGGTGTAGCTCAGTGGATTGAGCATGGGCCTGCGAACCGAAGGATCGAGGTTCGATTCCCAGTCAGGGCACATGCCTGGGTTGCCAGGCCAGTTCCCGGCAGGGGACATACAAGAGGCAACCGCACATTGATGTTTCTCTCCCTCTCTCCTTCCCTTCCCCTCTAAAGATAAATAAATAAAATCTTTAAAAACAAATAAATAAAGTGTCAAATTTATTAAAAAAAAAAAAAAAAAAAAAAAAAAAACAGCTAAGCACTACTAGAGCCATACTACAGAAAAAAGTAAAGGAACTTTTTGGCCAACACACTGTAAGATTTCATCAGAACACATTCCAGAATAAGCTTTAAGGTACGAAAGACTTTCTGAAATAGTCTGATGGATTTTGACACAATGAAGAGGTGCATATTATCTGACTACATGGCGCTAATTTTCCAAACCAACCCAAAGCATAAATTATGGGAGGGAATAAAAGAATAAAATCTACACCAAATGGACAAGTCTCACCTCCTGGAAGTTGGTGTAGATTTTCCTGTAAAAAGGCAAAAACTAGGTAGGAAATAAAATCCTTCCTGCTACTATTCACACGAGGTTAACTGTGAAACATCTTCTAGTTTTATACTACTCTTTGGTAGAAAGGCAGTGAAGTACAGTGTGATTTATTTGACTCTAGAAGTAATGAATTCAAATTCCTATTGCACTGCTTGCTTAACTATATTTTTGAGCAAGTAATTTACATTGCTGAGCATCAGCTGCATGCAGCGGTGCTACAGAGAGCAAATGAGATAACACTCTAAAGGGACTTGACAAATGGATCACACAAGAAAGCCATAGTCATCTACAAGTAACTAAAAAAGAATGTAGGTTAAGAACAAAGCACAATAACAAATCTCAAAATTTATTAAGTAACAGTGTTGTTTTTAATGAAAACAGAATAACCCTTAGTTGCATTTTGTGATCCTACTTGTTTAAAAGCAATCCTAGGACTGAATCCCAGGTAGTAGTGAGAGTAAGTCACGCAGAACAAAATGCACCACAGACTATGTTAAGGAACTCAGTCACTAAGAAGTAAAAAAGAAGTACATAGTATGGATTTAAGCTGCAACAAGATTAAGTTTCATGGAAACTCATCTTGCAGAAGGTGTGTACAACAGTTCATGCTGCAAATACTTTCAAAAGAAATAAAACATCTAAGTAATATGATTATCAACAGATTTATTGTGACTCAAACAGCAAATCCCAGAATTATACAATATCCTATAACACTGGACATCCTGTCAGCTAAACTCCATTAACTAAGACTTTTCCCATTTTTAAGTTTATTAACAATTTGTGACCCTTTCTGCCACATGAGGATACAATGAAAAATCTGTGACCCAGAAGAGGGCCCTCATCCAACCATGGTGGCACCAAGATCTCAGACTTCCAGCCACCAGACCTGTGACAAAATAAATTTCTGTTGTTTATTTTAAAAAAACACATACACAATTTGTGTTAGCTATGAAGCAACTGGAAGTCTTATAGCAACTGGAATTCTTTAAGGTAATTACTGAATTATGAGCAAGGGTTCCCAACCTCTGGGCCAGGCCTGATAGGAACCAAGGCACACACAGGAGAGCTGGAATGTCATGTACTTGAATGAATGGTCCCCAAACCATGCTCCCCTACCCCAGTCCATGGTAAAATCGTCTTCCACAATACCAGTCCCTGGTGCCAAAAAGGTTGAGGAACCTTTTTACTGCACACTGAATTGTACAGTAAAATTTTAGATAATAAATAAGCAGTAGTCTTAAAAAAAAGAG
This sequence comes from Glossophaga mutica, assembly GCA_039655065.1. NCBI lineage: Eukaryota > Metazoa > Chordata > Mammalia > Chiroptera > Phyllostomidae > Glossophaga > Glossophaga mutica. The sequence continues at coordinate 88,011,928 of CM077304.1, forward strand.
TGGTAATTTGTGTGTAAGAAAAGCTGGTCCAGTTTGTAACTATCTACATCCAACACATCATCTATAGAGCAATTAGGTTTTTCTCCACTTAAAATATTCTGAGGAACGAACCTGCAATGTATGACTAATAATACCAATTGTAGATCTTTTAGTTCATCCCGCCCAAGAGCTATTTACTATACTAAATCAATAGCTATTAATTTTGTTATCACAAAAGTCTTCTATAATTGAGAGACGCTTCAATGATACCTACTCTGTCTACTCCAACCTCTGTCACTCCATCTTTTTTTATCCTCGTCAGAGGACATGTTTATTGATTTTAGAAAGGGGGAAGGGAGAGAGACAGAGTGAAAAACACCAGTGTTAGAGAAACATTGATCAGTTACCTCTCCTACCCCCCAACCAGGGAGAGAACCCACAACTTAGGCATGTGCCCTGACTGGGAATTGAACCTGCAAACTTTTGGATTATGCAATGATGCTCCAACCAAGTGAGCCACACCGGCCAGGGCTGTGGCTACATCTTTTAACTGATTTTAAAGTGTTAACAAACAGGAGATCCTTCGGAGGATTTACAAATAAAGCAAAAGTCAGTTTTTCATTATATACATAACTGTAAATAAACTACTTAAGGGCATCTAGAAGTTCAACCTGTGTATGTGAGTGAGTATTTAAAAAATGTTACCAATGTTTTTGAGTGCCATGCCCCTAACGTTTTAGCCCTGTGGTTTTTATCACACGATTTTGCTTAACAGTTAATTTTAGAAACATTATGCCTCATTTTAGAACTGATTGTATGTATTCTAGTTGGGATTAGAAACAGAGCCAAAGTTGTGCTCAATTTCCTAACTATACTACTTACTTTTAAACTGTAAGGCCACCTAGAGGTACACCATGATAAAAATGGTCAATGAATGAATGCTTTCCTCTAGAGCCTATAGCAGTGCTGTCCAACACAAAATATAATGCAAAAAGTAAAAAGGAACAGGTAATTCAAGATAATATCATTTCAATGTGTAATCAATATAAAAATTATGAATTATGTATTTCACAATCCCTTTTCATACTAAATCTTCAAAATTCAGTGTGTACCATATTTTGCCATGTATAATGATTACATACCGTGTATATAATAATCCCATGTACAAAAAAATGTGTGTGCACATTATACACAGGAGTGTATATACATGGCAAAATACAGTAATTTATACTTACAGCACATCAGTTGGACCTAGCCACACTTCAACTGCTCAAGAGTCACATAGGGCTAGTAACTACTATACAAGACAGTTAAAACACAAAACAATCCTGTTATAATGATATTACTTACAGATCATTAAAAATAGTTTAACTTATTTCATACAGTGAGTAAAATTTGGTAGGGAAACTTTAGTATTATTTTCCCCTCAAAAAATTCTACTCAAAAAGTAATGTCAGAACACCTAAATCACTGTAATTCGGATGTGTGTGTGTTTGTTACAGTCATAAGGTTGTATTTTAAAATGATGTGTAGTAATTTCAAGAAAACTGCATGGACAAAAATTAATTCAAATAAGGCAACTGCATTATAAAGTAAGGCTTAATCGTTGAGGAATAATTTTAATTTTTACAGTCCACACTACCCCCTAGTGGACGTTAAGTCATCACCTTATTTCGACTCCATCTCCTTTGTAAATGAAAAAACTGATGCTAATGTTATTTTACCCTAATTCATTAACTTTTTTAAGATTTCTTATCCTAAAATCAGATGAAAATAGTATTTCTCAAGGCATACCTTTTTTTTCCTCCCTCCCACATACTCAAACCTCCTGATTTTTAAAGTGGTAGGCAGATTCAGAGGGGAAAAAAGGGAGGAACCTGTTTCAAAGTCTCAATCTTAGAAGATTTTAAATCAAGGTATCTCTTTGTTGAAATGCTTTATTTCCAGTCGAATCAATGAGTAACAGGAAAGTACTCTCTATTCCAAGAGATGGGGTAGGGTGACTTGGGCTAGAAATCTCTTAAATTCTCATTTTTCCCCTCACCCCAAGACTAGATCAATGCTCCTGTGAAATTCGGTGAAGAGAATGGAAACCTGGAAGCCAGAGAGGGATTTCTGAAAGGCTAAGAATATCTAACCAAGTTGTTTCTCAGATCTGAATTAGTCTGGAATAGTCTCCCCTGTACTTCCAGTTTACTACGCATCACCACCACTCCTCTTACTATAACTAGCACAGTAATTGTTGGTTTACTTGTCAGACCCTAAACGATTTAAAGATGAGAACTACAACTAGCATATGGTAGTGCTAAGCGCTAAATAAATGCTTGTTTAATGAATAAATGTATGCATGCTTAGGTACTGCACAGAGCTGGTGAGGATCATTATACCTGCTGTATTAGTTGGTTAACTTCCACCCCAGGAATGGTATTTAAGATTATTACAATCACTCCCGGTCAGAGCACATGCACAGGTTGCGAGCCGGGTCCCCCAGTGGGGGCCGCGTGAGATGCGACCACATATTGATGTTTCTTTCTCTCTTTCTCCCTCCCTTCCCCTCTCTAAAATTAAATAAATAACATGTTAAAAAAAAAAAAAAACAGGAAAAAATGCAATAAAGCCATTGACAATTGTATTAAAAAAAAAAAAAGGTTATTCCAATCACTGACAATGGACAAAAATCTGAAAATCCTAACAAACTGTGCCTTTAACAAGGAAGTTAGGATGGATTCCTTGATTTCCTTTTCTACCACTCCCCAATTCTTCGGCCCCACAAAACACATCAGGCTATATTGTACGTAGTCTTTTCCTCCCCCCTCCTACCACCAGTCTGTAAATTCCTTTAAGTCAGGGGCTCTATGCAGTTATCAAGCACTATTCCCAGATATGCAGAAAATCAAGAGAAGTTCGAGTAACAATAAAAACAATGCCAAATACTGACTTAAGTGCTCTGCATGGATCATTAACTCATTTAATCCTCATACCCATTTTACAAATGAGGAAAATGAGGAAGTAGGAGTAACCACTTAAGAGTATAACCAACACTAGCAAGTGGCAGAGCCAAGACTGAAATTCAGGCTATTGGGCTCTATTCAGTCTGGCTTCAGAACTTGTTTTCTTAGTCTCAATGGGCTATAGAGAGACAATTAACAAAAAGACAGTAAATGTTAAATGTCTAGCAGGACAGTAAATAGCATGGAAATTAAGAAAGAGCTATTTCCAGTCCTACATTAAACATGACGAAGTGTTTCACAAAAGAGGTCAATTAATTCAAGCCATAATGTCATTTCCCCCACCCCCTTTTCTTTTGGGACTCCAACTGAAGAAGTACACAGTCTTATTAAGGTAAGTGAAATTTTTTTAAAAATCTCCTTTGGTTGAATATTGGTATATACTATTGTGACCTGGAATTATCTATTAATCACTTATTTTGTACACAGCACTGCGGTATTAAGTAACTCAAAGGAAGAGTTAAAGAGTCCCCTGCCCCAGGAACTTAATTTCACTGTCGGTATAAAGTATACATAAAAGTCAGTTTTTGAAAGATACGTTTTAGAGTGAATATGTCAAGGTCTTAGAGGAGGTATAAGTATGAGTTAGGGATGCAAAGGTTTTTTTCAGGATGCACTAAATGAATAACACTAAATTGATGGTATATTATGTTCTTCTTTATTTCTAAAGATACTTTAAGTTTTTTGGAAAGTTAAGAACTTTACATCTCCATCTTTTTTTCTTGTTTTTTCAAAGGTTTCTAAACATTGGGATCACAGTTAAAGACAGTGCCAACTACTCCTTCATAACACACTCATTAACACACTCATGAAATTCCTGGTGGTAAAGAATGTCTTTTGAATAGCCAGTGCTGTAATAGGTAGACTCATGGAAGCTAAGCTTCTCCATTTTCTCTTGGTTTCTGATTTGATAGATGATATAACCCTTCATAGCCTGGACTTTCCTTAGCATCAGCTCCAAAAAATAAAAATAAGCCTTTAGTGATTTGAATAATGTCTTAGAACTCTGAATGAAGAGGGGGCCTAGTTTAGTAACACTTTTGACAGTGCTGCCCGTGTGAAGGGCTTTAAGGCACTGTTAACAACCCACCAAAAAGTATTTTTAAAAAACTGGCATATGTTAGATTCTGGAAGGAAGTATGTTACTTAGCAGGTGGGAGAAGAAAGGTTTTCTGTATTCATCCTGATTGAAAATTAGAGCAGCTTTTCAAATGCCCTTTTTTGTATGACGTACACTAAAATTATGAGTGATACATTAGCAAAAACCAGTTAATTTGTACTTTTAAAAAATCAGCTCTTAAATTACAAATAATCTAGATTGTGGATTTCTTTCTTTCTTAAAATTTTAACTAGTTATTTAAAGTTGATAACTCATTTTAAGGCCCTATGTGTAATTTCAGTCATCTGTCTTATAAATCTGTCTACTGTAAAGCAATGGTAAAAATTCCCCCATTTGTTCTTACCTTCCCTCCCTCTCCTTAGCATAACATTGGAGTTGGGAACTTAAGAGAATGTGAGAATTTGAAGTAACTGTTGCAGAAAACAGATGAACTTATCTATGGTCACAGAGAGCATAAGGCAAAATGAAGTCTGAAGAGAACATTTCTTTTGACTAACCTACAGCTAGAATACCGTTGTTTGGGAGTAACACCCCTCCCTTCAACCTTTATGGTTTCCCACCTCCCTCACTAGAAGCTTTAGTCTTTATCCTAACTCTCTTGTAGCTAAGCTTGTGAGATCTAGACCCAGGCAAAACCTGTGCATCAGAAGCTAACTACAAAAGAATCCATTCTGGAAAAAACTGCAGTAGTTACCGTAGACAGCAACGAAAGAGGTTCTAGTGGAGTGTCCTGTACTCAGCATCACTAATCACACTGCAGGATGTACTGTAAACAATTACAGCAGTACGATCTCCAATATGATGTGATTCTGAGCCTTATTCCTGGCTGTCTCTTTCTTAGGTGCTCCTTAAGATTATATGAGGTATCGGGCCTTCTGGCCAAGATGGAGGCATAGGTGGACACATTGCCTCCTCTCACAACCAAAATTAAGGACAACAAATATTTAGAAACAAGAAAACAACCAGAGCTAATAGAGAATTGAACTGTACGGAAGTCCAACAACCATTCGTCCAGATCGGTAAGAGGGGCGAAGTCGTGGCAGGAAAACGTAGAGGTGTGGAGCGGGCACGCAGGCAGTAGCGGCTGGCAGTTCCCAGGAATGCAGACAGAGGCTAGCAAACCCCAGGTGCACAGGAGGCAGCTGGCAGACCCCGGGGAACGGGGTGGCAACTGTGCAGACCCAGTGAGGCCGCCCCAAGGTGGCTGGCTGACCAGGTGATTCCACATTCACACACAGAAAGTCCAGGAAAAGCGGGAGCGGCAGAAGGGACTGGAATCCAAGAGAGAATGGAACGGGCACCATTGTTCCCTCTTGGACCCCACCCCCACATACAGCGTCACTACCCAATGACTGGGCTGCCCCACAATGGGGAACACCTAAGGCTCCACCCCTCACTACGTAACAGCCGCGACCAGACCAAAAACAAAAAACACCCAAAATGGCTCAAACCGAAGAACAAATCAAAGCCCCAAAGCCAATTCCTCTAAGTGACGAAGAGACAGCCAACCTATCAGATGCACAGTTCAAAGCACTGGTGAGCAGGATACTCACAGAATTGGTTGATTTTGCTCACAAATTAGATGAAAAAATGCAGGCTACAATATGTGAAATGAAGGAAGACGCATGGGGAACCAATAGAAATGGGAGGAAAACTGGGACTCAAATCAACAGAGTGGACCAGAAGGAAGGAAGAATCAACCAAACAGAAAAGAAGGAAGAAACAAGAATTCAAAAAAATGAGGAGAGGCTTAGGAACCTCCAGGATATCTTTAAACGTCCCAACATCCAAATTATAGGGGTCCCAGAAGGGGAAGAAGAAGAGCAATAAGTGGAAAACGTATTTAAACAAATAATAAAGGAGGACTTCCCCAATCTGGCAAAGGAAATAGACTTCCAGGAAGTCCAGGAAGCTCAGAGAATCCCAAAGAAGTTGGACCCAAGCAGGAACACACAAGGCACATCATCATTACATTAGCCAAGATTCAAATGAAGGAGAGAATTCTAGAAGCAGCAAGGAATAAGGGCACAGTCACCTACAAAGGAGTTTCCATCAGACTGTCAGCTGATCCAGGCAAGAAGGGGCTGGAACGAAGTATTTGAAGTCATGAAAGGCAAGGACCTACATGTAAGATTGCTCTATCCAGCAAAGCTTTCATTTAGAATGGAAGGGAAGATAAAGTGCTTCTCAGATAAGGTCAAGTTCAAGGAGTTCATCATCACCAAGCCCTTATTATATAAAATGTTAAAGGGACTTATCTAAGAAAAAGAAGATCAAAAAAGTGACAGTGAAAAGACAGCAGACTTCCGGCCAAAATGGAGGCGTAGGCAGACACACTGTGCCTCCTCTCACAACCAAAATTAAGGACAACAAATATTTAGAAACAAGAAAACAACCGGAACTTATAGAAAACTGAACTGTACGGAAGTCCAACAACCATTCATCCAGACTGGTAAGAGGGGCAGAGTCGCGGCAGGATAAAGTGGAGGTGCGGACCCAGGAACGCAAGCAGCAGCAGCTGGCAGTTCCCAGGTGCACAGGCGGCGGCTGGCGGTCCCCGGGCCCACAGGCACCAGCTGGCGAACCCCGGGCACAGGGGGGCAACTGTGCAGACCCAGTGAGGCCGCACAAGGCGGCTGGCTGACTGACCAGGTGGTTTCACATTCGAGCGCGCAGACGGTCCAGGTGGAGGGGAAGTGGCAGAGGGGACTGAATCCAGGAGAGAGCGGAGCAGGCGCCATTGCTCCTTCTCAGACCCCGCCCCCACCTATAGCGTCACAACCCAGCGACTGGGCTGCCCCACCCTGAGGAACACCTAAGGCTCCACCCCCTCACTACGTAATAGCCACGACCAGACTAAAACCAAAACAACAACAACAAAAAAAACCCCACCAAAAATGTCTCAAACCGGAAAACAAATAAAAGCCCCAGAGCCAATTCCTCTAAGCAGTGAAGAGATAGCCAGCCTGTCAGATGCACAGTTCAAAGCACTGGTCATCAAAATGCTCACAGAATTGGTTGATTTTGCTCACAAATTAGATGAAAAAATGCAGGCTACAATCCGTGAAATGAAGGAAGATGCATGGGGAACTGATAGAGATGGAAGGAAAACTGGGACTCAAATCAATGGAGTGGACCAGAAGAAAGAAACTAACAACCAAACAGAAGACGAGGAAGAAACAAGAATTCAAAAAAATGAGGAGAGGCTTAGGAACCTCCGGGACATCGTTAAACGTCCCAACATCCAAATTATAGGGGTCCCAGAAGGGGAAGAAGAAGAGCAACAAGTAGAAAACTTATCTGAACAAATAATAAAGGAGAACTTCCCCAATCTGGCAAAGCAAATAGACTACCAGGACGTCCAGGAAGCTCAGAGAGTCCCAAAGAAGTTGGACCCAAAGAGGAACACACCAAGGCACATTGTAATTACATTAGCCAAGATCAAAATGAAGCAGAGAATTCTAGAAGCAGCAAGGGATAAGGGGACAGTCACCTACAGGGGAGTTCCCATCAGACTGTCAGCTGATTTCTCAAAAGAGACCTTCCAGGCAAGAAGGGGCTGGAAAGAAATATTTGAAATCTTGAAAAGCAGGGACCTACATCCAAAATTGCTCTATCCAGCAAAGCTGTCATTTAGAATGGAAGGGAAGATAAAGTGCTTCTCAGATAAGGTCAAGTTCAAGGAGTTCATCATCACCAAGCCCTTATTATATGAAATGTTAAAGGGACTTATCTAAGAAAAAGAAGATAAAACTATGACAGTGAAAAGACAAAAAACTCATAGCTATCAAGAACCACATCTAAAACAAAAGCAAACTAAGCAAACAGCTAGAACAGGAACAGAACCACAGAAATGGAGATCATATGGAGGCTTAGCAACAGGGGCGTGGGAGGAGGAGAGAGGGGGAAAAGGTACAGAGAATGAGTAGCATAGATAATGGGAAAAAATAGACAGGGGGAGGGCAAGAATAGTATGGGAAATGTAGAAGCTAGAAAACTTATGACCCATGGACATGAACTAAAGAGGGGAATGTGGGTGGGAGAGGGTGGGTAGGGTGGAGGGGAATGATGGGGGAGAAATGGGACAACTGTAATAGCATAATCAATAAAATATATTTTAAAAAAAGATTATATGAGGTGCCTAAAAACTCAGTATTATTTCTACTTACAGAGTTGGCTTCCACTGCTTGCTAAAAATATGGAAGTGAAGAAACAGAGTTAACAGAGTGTGTCAGAGACGACATTAAGAAGCTAAATATCTTTCTGTGATTAAGTGGGGTCAAAGGAGAACACTAAAGCCAGTTAACCTCTTTATCAAAGAGCTTCTGCCTAGTGTAAGAGCCTTCAAAGAGGGAACTAATTTCACCTTAGAGAACTAACTTCAACTGGGTGTGCCTACTAGGGAAAAAAGAGCTAGAAGGTCTGAATTTAATTCCTATTCTAGTTGTACCAATTTGTTATTCAATCATACAAATTTATTTACCTCCCCAGCCCTCTAAAATTTAGAGGACCTTGAACATTTCAAAGGTCCTCTGTAGCACTAAAAGTGACTGAATGTTTTATTACTGGAATGAGTTAAACCTTACTGCTGTTTGTTTCTACTGGAAAGTGCCCTTTTGTAATACTCTTTTAACTTAATTACTGTTCAATATTTCACCTTCCTTGTTGACCAGAGAGTATTACAGACTGTACCCCAACATCTATGCCAATATCTAAGAAAGAAAGAAATTTTTGCTAATGGTCCCTGCATTGTTCCCAGGTTTTTCTTTTCTCATCTGCTGATTATAGAAATATATAATCTACTTAAAATTAGCCATACTCCTAATAATCAAAATCTAGCTAACATTCTAGTATGTTTATATTTTGTTCTAATAAAGACAAAAGCCCTTAAAAAGTTTAATATGTTCACATATTTTTCACTTACTTCGTTATTGCACTCTGCTTTCCTGGTTGCTTTATAGGTAAATGAATCAATATGCTTTGCAAGCCATATGGCATAAGCAGGCACTTTTCCCAGCCTACAAGCTAGTGGCTACACTTTTACAGTTACTATGTATTACTTCCTCAGTCCTTTTCCTTGATCACTAATAATTTTAGGTTTTAAATGTGGTAATCATAACAAACTTAAGTTCTAAATGCCCGAGGACTCCACGAATAGGAAAGGCCTATGCTTATACCAACAAACAAGACAAATGGAAGCGCAGCAGTTGAAAGTTTCAGTGAAACAACTAAAAACAAGTTACAGTTGTTCCTGATTTGCAAACTAATTGTGCCAATTACATAATTTTGTCCAAAACCCAAACCACCAGGAATGAAGGATTAGTTTTTGCACATTCTGCATACTAATAATAATTGGGAAGCATTCAGATATCAGGGTTTCTCTCTCCTCTCAAACAGGCTTCCTTTAACAAATCTGCCACACTGGACAGCTCCAATCAAGAGAGGACCATTCACATCAGTCTGTATGAATCACAACGCCTAAAGCTGTGCAGTGCAAAATCCTAAATACTTTGGACTACAGAATAAAACCAGTCTAGCAGCTATAAGAATCAACTTTATTACTGTCTAACTCATGGAAAATTGATTATATATGATAATTCTTAAAAAATCAATATATACTTACCCCAACATCCTGTCTCCCTACCCAGAGTTGATAAATGGGCATTCACTGTGCTTTGAGAATCTATCGGATTTTAAGAATCTATCGCCCCACGTCAGAAGGTTGTTTAATGTTACCTATTTTGTGGGAATAGTACATAAACAAATAGTTTTCACGTACTGGAAAGACATTAATTCTTTTTAAGATTATGATGAAGCAGCATCTTTGCGAAATTAAATACTAAATACGGTTTGGTATTACGATAAAATCTATTCCCTGCACCCTAAACCTCCTAGCCAACTTAGAGCTGGATTAGTATATTAAGCAGATAAAAAGCAGCAAAAAAGTTAAGTGAGGATGTCCAAGCTAGTGTTTGGCTGAGCTAGAAGTCAAGCCTAGAGAACCCAGCCCCAGATTCTGTGCTCCCCAAATCCTTTTGCTCTTGAGAATTAGAAGACCTAAGCCATTTAAGCCATAAAACAATATTTTTGCTCACAAAGCAGCATCTCTACCATTTTGAAAGCCAACTGTTAGGTAAAAGGTAAGCAACTGGCTAAATGCTATTAACACTGTTGGAAAGTAGGAGTATACCTTCTGTAGATCTCTTACACACTTTGCCACCCCACTGTCTCCCCAGTTATGCTAATTCCTATACGTCGAAGCCCAGGTCTAATGTTTGAAGTCGCAATGCTGAGCACTAGAGAGTGTCTTACATTCCATACCAGCTGAATGAACAGATGTAACTCCAAGAACATCCAAAAAGGTTAGGTCCAAGGCCTTAAGGAGCCAGATGGTGGCTGTAAATGGCAGGAGTATGCAGGGAAATAGGACTTTTTAAAATTCCAAACCCAATCTTCACAAACTATTTCTTACTTGTGCTCAAACGCCTTGCCTTTGATACCTTCCCTACAGGTTGTACACTTAAAGGACCAAAAACTAAGTATCTGAGATCAGGCTTAGTTTTCTTTGGCCCGTTAGCAGCTTCGATGATGAGAGTCATTTGCTCTATTTTAATAATAATCATTTGCTCAATACCAAGTAATTAGCACACTAAAATTCAGTCCTTTACTTCAAGGTTTTTAGAAGAATTCAAAACGATATTACTTAAGAAACCAAATTAACACAAGATTAGAAATTTCAATACTTCATAGAATATCAATATGGCACTTCCGGCCAAGAAGGAGGTGTAGGTGGACACACTGTGCCTCCTCTCACAACCAAAATTAAGGACAACAAAGATTTAGAAACAAGAAAACCAGAACTGATAGAAAATTGAACTGTACGGAAGTCCAACAACCATTCATCCAGACCAGTAAGAGGGGCTGAGTCGCGGAAGGAAAAAGTGGAGGTGCGGACCAGGCACACAAGCAGCAGTGACTGGCAGACCCCAGGTGCACAGGCGGTGGTGGCTAGTGGACCCCAGGCATGGGGTGGCAACTCTGCAGACCCAGTGAGGCCCCACAGGGTAGCTGGCTGACCAGGTGATCCCACATTCCTGCACAGATAATCCAGGCAAAGGGGGAGCAGAGGAAGGGACTGGAATCTGAGAGGAAGGAGAGCAAGCACCATTGTTCCCTCTTGGACAACACCCCCACATACAGGGTCACTATCCAGCAACTGGCCTGCCCCACCCTGGGGAGCACCTAAGGCTCCACCCCTCACTATGTAACAGCCATGACCAGAGCCCCTCCCCCCAGCAAAAAAAATAAAAATAAAAAAACAAAAATGGCTCTAAGGGGAGAACAGATCAAAGCCTCAGAGCCAATTCATCTAAGAGACCAAGAGATAGCCAACCTATCAGATGTACAGTTCAAAGCCCTGGTGAGCAGGATGCTCACAGAATTGGTTGATTTTGCTCACAAATTAGATGAACAAATGCAGACTACAATACGTGAAATGAAGGAAGACGCATGGGGAACCAATAGAGATGGGAGGAAAACTGGGACTCAAATCAATGGAGTGGACCAGGAGAAAGAAAGAAACTACCAAACAGAAAAGAAGGAAGACACAAGAATTCAAAAAAATGAGGAGAGGCTTAGGAACCTCCGGGACATCTTAAAATATCCCAACATTCAAATTATAGGGGTCCCAGAAGAGGAAGAAGAAGAGCAAGAAGTGGAAAAGTTATTTGAACAAATAATAAAGGACATCTTCCCTAATCTGGCAAAGGAAATAGACTACCAGGAAGTCTAGGAAGCTCAGAGAGTCCCAAGAAGTTGGACCCAAGGAGGAACACACAAGGCACATCATCATTACATTAGCCAAGATTCAAATGAAGGAGAGAATTCTAGAAGCAGCAAGGGATAAGGGCATAGTCACCTACAAAGGAGTTCCCATCAGACTGTCAGCTGCTTTCTCAAAAGAGACCTTCCAGGCAAGAAGGAGCTGGAAAGAAGTATTCCAAGTCATGAAAGTCAGGGACCCATATCCAAGATTGCTCTATCCAGCAAAGCTTTCATTTAGAATGGAAGGGCAGACAAAGTGCTTCTCAGATAAGATCAAGTTCAAGGAGTTCATCATCACCAAGCCCTTTTTATATGAAATGTTAAAGGGACTTATTAAGAAAAAGAAGATCAAAAATACGAACAGTAAAAAGACAGCAAACTCACAGATATTAACAACTACACCTGAAACAAAATCAAACTAAGCAAACAACTAGAACAGGAACAGAACCACAGAAATGGAGATCACATGGAGGGTTAGCAACAGGGGAGTGGGAGGAGGAGGGGGGGGAAGTATAGAGAACAAGTAGCATAGATGGTGGGTAGAAAATAGACAGGGGGAAGGCAAGAATAGTGTGGTAACTGTAGAAGCTAAAGAACTTATGACACGTGGACATGAACTAAAGGGTGGAAATGGTGGGAGGGGGTGTGCAGGGTGGAGGGGAATGATGGGGGAGAAATGGGACAATTGTAATAGCATAATCAATAAAATATATATAAAAAAAGAATATCGATATGGTTTGAAAGTTAAATAATCTTAAGAGATCCAGCTGGAGTATATAACTCAGCATATTTTTATACTTCTGCAATTTCAGATGATTATTTTGTCCTGTGCTACTGAGCCAGAGCAGGAAATGACCCAGACAACTCAGTGTTGAGACAGGTAACCTTGCAGATATTTGGCTTCAGTTCCAGACCACAGCAATCAAGTGAGTCTCATTAAAAAGCAAGTTGTAATCTCTTCTTGCCTTCAATTTATAAAAAACAAGATATGTGTTTTGTAAGTGCAATAAAGCAAAACACTACAAAACAAGGTATGCCTATACAACTGAAAGAGACACAAATATGCATACTGAGGCAGACATATTATATGAAAGAGCTTCTGTGTATAATAATATTGGGTCAAATTCATCCACTCTATGTAAACAGCCAGAGTCCCTGAAACATGCAACAATACACTTAGAAGAATATGAATGCTAGACCTTGGGGCTTGCTAGCAATGGGAGTTAATAAGATATTATATAAAACTGCACCTGAATAAAAATAACAAGTTACAAAATCATAATTGATTCAAATTGTCCAAGTAAACAGAGGCTTAAGACATTTTCTTAATGAGTACTTTTTTGTTGCATTTTATAACTACTTACCCAAAAAGTCAACAAAAACTGTTTTTAAATAAAACTACCTAACAAAATTATGTAAGTATTTGAGTAACTCTGTTTTGAAAGCAACAATGGTTCATTATCATCAAAACAATCCCTAAAACTCAGAATAGACAAAGATAAAAAGCAATGCTATGTAGTGTTGTGGAGAAAACTGACTCCATAAGCATGGCTGCTTGGGACTACAAACTGACCTATCCTGTAACAGTTCTACCTCTTTGAATGTATTTGAAAAAACTGGGTTATGTGCTCAAAAGTACACCTCCCAAAATAATGATCACATCAAAGCCTATGGGGAAAAGATGCTGTAAATGTAATATGTAATACCACAGAAAAATATCCCTTTTATATAAATTGAAAACACACTTCGAACAGTATAATCTTTTAATCAGTGTTGTGCTGGGGTAATGGAAATTTCTAAATCTTACTGAGATAATGAGTTCACAGCTGTACACATTTGTCAAAACTCAAATTGTACAATTAAAATGGGGACATTTGATTGTAAGTTATACCTTAACAAAGTTGATCTAAAAGGAAAAAAAACCTGTGTAATGTACACCTTGAGCTTGCTGACGGTAGACACTGGGTCTTAATTTGGGGAGGCAAGGCTCTTTATTCAGCTGAACACTTGTTGGGATTTAAGGGCAGGAGCTATACTGTTTGACCAGGCATTCGAAAATTTGAGCAGAAGAAATGAGAGGAAAGAGAGGAAAAAATACCAATGAGGTGGCTGGAAGCCATTTGTTGCTAAACTCTGACCTCTTCCATAAAAATCACAAAACTTGCAAAATGTTTACAATAGTAGATTCTTTTGTGGAAACTGTTGAAAGGGCTGAGCTGTGTATCTGAGTGAACAGCATTTATAACCCTAGAATCACAGATAAAAGGAAGTCTCAAGACCTTACATTACTTGATAAATGTTCAAACCTTGGGAAGGACCCTGGCCTTCCAGGCTAAGCAATTGGAAAGATAGATAAATTTAGTTAAAACTCCAAAGTGTAAGGATTGACACATGGATTAATCCTTACAACTGACTTGAATGTTCACATACACATTTCATTTAATCCTCAGAACCACCTCTGAAAAAACTCTGTAGAAATGTGCACAGAACTTATTAAGTGGCAGAACACAGACTAGACACCCATTTTAGAGTCAAGGGCTCTTTTCACACTTCACATTTAGAACTTGGATTCCTTGGTATCTAGCAGTGCTTTGCACCTATGTATTTGCATTTGGTGAATGACCAATGGTTATAACCAAAAAAGGTGTATGAGAGCTAAAAATAGAACATTTAATTTGTTCTGATATTGTAAGAAGTACCCTTAGAGCTGATACAGAAGGAATCATCAAGGAGAGGGAAAAGGGTAAACCCTTGAAGCACCATGTGCCTGAATCCCTTGGCATTTTTCTCTCTCTAATCCTTTTCTTCTCCAATGCCCTAGCTTGAAGGCATGCAGAGCTCTCTGTCTTGAGAGTTGGGGTTGGCCCAACAAAGGTGGGGAAAGATTCAAATAATTTAGAACAAAGGTATTTATAGTATACACTAATGCCCAATTTAAAAAAACAACAGATCAAGCAATAGGTGGGGAAGGGGTCCTTCCCCTAAGTTTAGTCAAAATAAAAACAAGTGTTTTTAAAAATCTTCTAAGGTCTGACCTGTGTGGCTCAATTGTTGGGCTTCATTCTGCAAAGCAAAATTTTGATTCTCATTCAGGCCGCAAGCCTGGGTTGTAGGTTCAGTTGCAAGTCAGGGTGCATGCAAGAGGCAATCAATGGATATTTCTCTCCCCTCTTTCTCTCCCTTCCCCCGCTCTCTATAATAAATAAATACATAAATAAATAAAAAAATTTTTAAGCCTTATAAAATTTCTAATTCTGCAAGACTGAAGTCAAAACAAGTACTGCCACAGCTCAAGGGCTGGGCCAGTGGTAACGCAGCTTTCTATCTTTAAAAACTCTACACAGGGGACCTTCCAGTCAAAATGGAGGTATGGTAAACAAGCTTTGCCTCCACACACAACTACAGCAAAAATTACAATGAAACTACAAAACAAGTATCACTCAGATTCATCAGGAAATCAAGCTGTAGGAAGTTGACAACCAAGGATTTAAAGAAGCCACATTCATCCAGACAGGTAGGAGGGGGGAAGGTACAGAGAGGTGGAGAGGCACTAAGATTCAGAATGGCATTGAGAGGTGGTGGAATAGGTGGTCCCACATTCACGAGTGGTGAATAAAAACTGGAAGGGATATCTCAGGAGCAAGCTATCCTAGCCCCAGACCATTGAGCCCAGGGTGCCAGCACCAGGAAGTTAAGTCCCTATAACTTCTGTCTATAAAAACCAGTGGGGGTTGGGACAGCAGAAGAAACTGCAGGATTCTCAGGAGACTCTTCTTAAAGGACCCACAAAGGTATCAGGACTTATGCAGATCCACCCCCTCTGGGATTCAGAGCAACAGCTAGAAAGGCACAAGTGGCAAATAAGGAGAAGGGAAGAAAATGAAGTGACTGACAACAGGGTGAGAGCCAGAAGACAGCTTCCTCCCAGGCAATCTCCAGAGGCCAGGCAGCAGCACTGTCCCTTCGCAGAGCCACAAAGCAGTGAAATAGGTTGCCGCATCCTGGTGATTATCTAAGGCTCCTCTTCACACAATTTACAGGTGCCTTTTCTATAACAGTTCATGCTACTAAGACAAGAAGTCAACACAGCTATATATAATACACAGAAAAAAACAGAGAGGCTGCCAAATTGAGGAAACAAAGAAATATGGCCCAAATGAAAGAACAGTTCAAAACTTCAGAAACAGAACTAAGTGAAATGGACATAAGCAGCCTATCAGATGCAGAGTTCAAAACACTGGTTATCAGGATGGTCAAAGAACTCACTGGGTACTGCAACAGCACAAAAAAGACCCAAGCAAAAGGAAAGCTGTATTTAAAGTGAAATAAAGAAAAATCTACAAGGAATCAACAGCAGAGGGGATGAAGCCAAGAATCAAATCAATGATTTGGAACATAAGGAAGAAATAAGCACTCAATCAGAACAGCAAGTAGAAAAAAGAATTCAAAAAACAAGAATAGAATAAGGAGCCTCTGGGACATCTCCAAACATACCAACATCCAAATTATATATATGGGTGCCAGAAGGAGAAGAGGAAAATCAAGAAATTGAAAACTGTTTTGAAAAAATAATGGAAGAAAACTTCCCCTAATCTGGTGAAGGAAATAGACATACGAGTCCAGGAAGCACAAAACAAGTTGGACCCAAAGAGGACCACACAAAGACACATCATTATGAAAATGCCAAAGGTTAAAAATAAAGAATCTTAAAAATGGCAGGAGAAAACCAGACTTATATACAAAGGTGTTCCCCTAAGACTATCTGCTGATTTCTCAAAAGATACGTTGTAGGCAAGAAGGGACTGGCAAGGAGTATTCAAAATGATGAAGAGCAGGACCTACAACCTAGATTACTCTATCCAGAAAAGCTATCATTTAGAATGGAAAGGCAGATAAAGTGCTTCCCAGACAAGGTAAAACTAAAGGAGTTCATCACCACCAAGCTATTATATTATGAAATGTTACAGGGAACTATGTAAGAAAAAGACCGAAACTATGAATATTAAAATGGCAGCAAATTTACAACTATCAACAACTGAATTTAAAAAACTTGTTAGCAAACAAGCAGAACAGAAATGGAATCATGGATATGGAGGTCATTTGGAGGGTTATCAGCAGTGAGGGGGAAGGGAGAGAAAGGCAGAAAAAGTGCAGGAAATAAGAAGTACAAATTGGTAGGTACAGAATAAGGGTTTGTTAAGAACAGTATAGGAGATGAAGTAGACAAAGAACTTACATGCATGACCCATGGACATGAACTAAGGGAGGGGACTGCTGGAGGGAATGGGGGTACTGGGCAAAGGGGGAAAAACTGGGACAACAGAAGTAGCATAATCAAAATATAGTTATAAGAAACTACACTGGGAAATTTGCATCTGTTAGATGTAAATTAATGTAATTTTCTCCACTTATCCTTCTATACTTTGTGGTTCTGGGGCTGGGCCTCTATAAATCACATTTCTGCTTTGCCATGGACTCCCTGTTAAACTCTGCAGGTGTGTGTGTTGGGTGGGAGTGTTGGGGTGTTAAAGGGAAGCTGCAAAAGGAGACTTGCCTTTCCCAGGCTTCTTGGGCCGGAGGTGGCTGTATCACCCAACGTTCCTATAGCACATTCATTCAAATTGCAGTTTATCACACTGAGAGCACAGGCTTAATCATCACGCCACTCCCTAGAGGACCAGAATCTCTTCAGAGGTCTGGGTCTCAGCTGGGGCTACTTCTCCCAAGTTTCTAAATTTTAATAATTTCAAACTTTTCTCTTTGTTCCCTCCCCGCCCCCCCACCAGACTTAGGAGTGGCAAATGCTTTCTACAGTTACTAGCTCTAAAACACCTTAAGGTTCTCCCTTTCTGAAACCTAAGTAACAACTTTATGGATGTGATAGTTCCCATACGTTCACAAAATTGCCAGAGAAAGAATTAGCCCAGAGGCCTGTATACCAACTAGTACTACTCCACACCTCTGGCCTTCTACTCACAAAAGGATACAAAACACAGCTTGGAAATACTGGGTTGGCCAAAAGTCCATTTAGGTTTTTTCCATAAAATAAAAGACACACATTTTTCATTTTCACCAATAACTTTATTGATTTGGATATTTTGAGTATGTTGGCTCTCTTCCAAATGGTATAATGATGATTGTTCTCAATTAAGGTCTCAATTTGATCACTGTAACTTCAACTGGTCTACCCCACCACGGAGCATTATGCTACAAATCTCCAGCACAAAACTTCACAAACCATTTTTGATATATTCAATCAGTCACAGCACCTTCTTCATACACTGCACAAATATTTTTGCATTGCAATTGCATTTTTACCTTCCTTAAAATAATAAAGCATAACATGCCGGAAAAGATGGATATTTTCTTTCATCTTCAGTATTAAAATGGCCACACAAAAATTCACCAATTTTGGTGTTTTTTAAAATGCACTCTGATATGGCAGCTGTCACAATACAATCTAACAAAACTGTTTCAAATGAAGTCAAAGACAACTAATTGCTACTAGAGCCATCAAACAGAAAAACTAAGTGAACTTTTTGGCCAACCCACAGAAGGGCAGTTATGCCAGCTAAAGAAATGCCAACCCCAGAGGACTTCCGGCCAAGACAGAGGTGTCGGTAGACACACTGCGCCTCCTCGCACAACCAAAAGGAGGACAACAACAAGTTTAAAAACAAAAAATAACCAGAACTGTCAGAAAAATCAAACTGTATGGAAGCCCCACAACCAAGGAGTTAAAGAAACAACATTCATCTAGACTGGTAAGAGGGCTGGAGAGAACTCACAGCATGGCAGCAGCTGGATGACCAGGGTGGGCAAAGTGGCAGCTGGCGGACCAGGTGAGGTGGTAGCTGGCAGACCAGGCAGTCTCACATATGACTGCAGATAAACCGGGAGGAACAACTAGGGAAGAAGACAGACCACACAACCCAGGGTTCCAGTACAGGGAAATAAAACCTAAAAACCTCTAGCTGAAAAATTCTGTGGGGGTTGAGTCTGTGGGAGAAATTCTCAGCTTCACAGGAGAGTTCGTTGGAGAGACCCACAAGGTCCTAGAACATACACAAAACCCACCCACCTGGGAATCAGCTCCAGAAAGGTCCAATTTGATTGTGTGTAGCATGGGAAGTGACTGAAAACCAGCACAGAGTGGAGCA
Organism: Glossophaga mutica; assembly: GCA_039655065.1. Lineage (NCBI taxonomy): Eukaryota > Metazoa > Chordata > Mammalia > Chiroptera > Phyllostomidae > Glossophaga > Glossophaga mutica. Next base: position 88,031,019 of record CM077304.1, read on the forward strand.
AGTGGCGTTGTTCCCTCTGCGACTTCTCCCCCACATACAGTGCCGCAACAAAGCCAAGTGGGTTGCCCCACACTGGTGAAGACCTAAGGCTCCACTCCTTACTACTAACAGGTGCATTGAGATTAAAAAAAAAAAAAATGGCCCAAATAAAAGAACAGATCAAAGCTCCAGAAAAAAATACAACTAAGCTACAAAGAGATAGCCAGTTCAAAACACTGGTAATCAGGATGCTCACAGAATTGGTTAAGTATGATCGCAAAATAGAGGAAAAAATGAAAGCTATGAAAAGTGAAATAAAGGAAAATGTACAGGGAACCAACAATGAAGGGAAGGAAACCAGGATTCAAATGAACAGTTTGGACCAGAAGGAAGATAGAAACATTCAACCAGAACAGAATGTAGAAACAAGAATTCAAATATATGAGGAGAGGCTTAGGAATCTCTGGGACAACTTTAAACATCCCAACATCTGAATCAAAGGGGTGCCAGAAGGAGAAGAGGAAGAGCAAGAAAGTGAAAACTTATTTCAACAAATAATGAAGGAGAACTTCCCTAATCTGGCAAAGGAAATAGACTTCCAGGAAGTCCAGGAAGCTTAGAGAGTCCCAAAGAAGTTGGACCCAGGAAGCACACACCAAGGCACATCAGAATTACATTTCCCAAGATTAAAGATGAGAGAATCTTATCTCTAAAATCAGCAAGAGAAAAGAAGACAGTTACCTACAAAGGAGTTCCCATTATACTATCAGCAGAATTCTCAAAAGAAACCTTGCAGGCAAGAAGGGCCTGGAAAGAAGTATTCTAAGTCATGAAAGGCAAGGGTGTAGACATCCAAGATTACTCTGTCCAGCAAAGCTGTCATTTAGAATGCAAAAGCAGATAAAGTGCTTCCCAGATAAGGTCAAGTTCAAGGAGTTCATCATCACCAAGCCCTCACTAACAAACTGACAGCAATAGAGGGGAAGTGGGAGGGGATAATGGGGGAAAGAAGGGGAAGAGTTTTCAGGAACATGTGTAAAAGACACATGGACAAAACCAAAGGGGGGTAGGATCAATGGTGGAAAGTGGGGATGGCTGGGGGTGTGCAGAGTTGGGGGGGGGGGAATGTAGACAACTGTACTGGAACAACAATTTTAAAATTTTTTAAAGGAAAAGAAGAATAGAAATGCCAACCCCAGAGGGTGCCCGTACAATCACCTCAGGTCCCCAGATGGATGGGAGCCCTTCCACTTGATATGGACAGAAGCCATAACGCAACAACTAGAAAATACAGTAGAACCTCAGTTCTCAAACTTAATTTGTTCCAAAAACTGTTTGAGAAATTACGTATTCGAAACCGAATCTTTGTTGCCTGAGAGACTGATCATACAGTTATCAGCATGAAAGGGGTTGTCGGGTCAAGAACCAAAACCCAAAGTTTTCTTAGACAATTGAGATATTTTTTCCATGAACAACTTGGTCAAGAACTGAATTATTTGAGAACCAAGACATTCAAGATCCAAGGTCTGACTGTAACGAAACTCAGGATTCAAAAGATGGTTTACTGGTATAAACGTGAGTTTCATAGAAGTCGGGACCAAACCTATACCAACTAAGATCCACCCCTCCTCATCTTTCAAAGCCGCACACCTTAGCTAGATGCTCTTCAGAGAACCAGAAAATATGGTCAAAGTAAGCAATAAAAATGTGAGTGACCTAAACAGAATTTCATAATCTGGAGAGATTTTTGAGACTCCCAACCACCACGCTACCAACTTCTCCCCAACCACACTTCTCCTGTACCCTCAATAAAAGATTGAGAGCCCAGCAATTGTACACACAGCTTAGCTAATGTTCTGAGGTAATACCTTCACACATTTGAGTCATGTGAATCTAAAGAAAAAGGTGAGCTGCAAAAATTAAGAGTAAGGCAAAAATAAACTCTTGGGATCTTCCTGCCAATGAATATAAATATCCCTTCTCAATCATCCTCACGTCCATTATAAACCTTTTTCAATTGATATGTGGTAACAGTATGACACTTAATACTGAACAAAATGAGCAACACTTGTTATTCGCAATTAATCATTTTTTCAAGGCACCTGTATTTTCCAACAGAAGTTCTATGATTAACTATGATATAAAAGAGAAAATAAACAAAATGATAATGTAGAACTACTATTTCTTAAATCAAATTAGTATTTTAAATCAAATCAGTACTTTATTCATAAGGAGTAGGAAAGAAGACGGGAAAAGATTTGAAAATCCTCACGTGGATCTTGGAGAGTATGGAGACTTAACAGTGAAAACTGCTGGGTTTCAGCCCACAGGAAGAGAACTGCTGATTTAATAAACGGTTCTGACACCATGGCTATCTTCAGTATACACCAAAATAAGTCTCCAGACATTTTCCTGAATCTTTCGGCAAATGAAATACTCTGGCTTTCGTGGAAATCCCCTGTGTAGGACCTCTGACCAGCATACGAGTATCCAGACAGACCTGAGGCTGTATCTCTAATTTCTGACTGTCCCCAATATCCCTCCCTTCTTGCTCCAACCATACATTTGCTTTCATCATAACTAAAATCAAACACCTCAATTAAATCATTCTCTGACTATATATGCCAGCTAACAATAAAATGAAGTAGCTGATATGATACCAAGCAAAATTAACTTCAGTATTTTTTTCCAGTCTGCCATAAACAGTCGGGGGAACTGTCTACAATCACTATGAGAAACACAGTAAATATTCAATGCCCTCACTAATACTTATAATGTTTAAAAGATTAAAATATACTGGTCATAATTTACATACATAATTTATATACAACCACTGTTGGCCTGATGATACAACTTAAGAAATAAAGTATTAAGAAGTGTGTGTGCACTCTCAGAATATTAAAAATTGCTGTAACTAATTACTCATAAGAAGAAACATATGCTAGTTTTGCTTTCTTTTTTCACTAATAGTAAGCCTAAATATTGACACTTTACAAACACACCTGTGGGGAAAAGGAAGCTAAAGCCTGCTCACAGACTACAAATGGGTTCTTAGCTGGTAGGGTCCTACAGCATCCTAATACAGGAAAACCTGCTAGGGCAATCCCTACAATGAAGGCAGAAAGACACTGCAGTTCTCCAATGACGACCCCGCCCATACGTCCCCATTATGACTAATCCACAGTTATCAATTAAGCAGTTGAAAACAAAAGGTCTACCGGCTTTTTAAAAAGTATATATGATGCTCAAAACCTTGACCCAGGAAGTATCCAATATTTTGTTTTTCTGATAGTTACAAAAAGCAAATTAAAATATTTTTCATCAGCTTAAAAAAAAAATCCTGCCAATTTCAACAACCTGGATAAAGCTGGAGGAAATTATGCTAAGCAAAATAAACTAGACACAGAGAGACAAATATGCATAATTTCACTTATTTGCAGAATCTTAAAAACAAAACAAGAAGTCAACTCTTAGTAACAGAAAATGGTGGTTACCAATGGCTGGGAGGTGGGGGGAAAGGGAAGATCTTGATCAAAGGATATGAACTTTCAGTTGTAAGAGGATGAAGTTCTGGAGATCTAATGTACAGCATGATGACTACAGTTAATACTAATGTAGTATATACTTGAAATTTGCTATGAGAGTAGATCTCAAGTGTTCTGACAACAACAAAAAGGTAATTATGGGAAGTGATAGATATGTTTTGTGGTAATTATTTCACAATGTATACACAAATCAAAACATCACCTTGTACACCTTAAATATGTACAATTTTTATTTGTCATAAATAAAAAATTTTTAAAGATTTTTTCACTACAATTAATGACTCAACAATAGGACTAATATTTGTTCCCCCAGAGTGTCTTAACAGGATCCTAAAAAATAAAGCAAGTGACTTAAATTTTATCCCTGATTTTCCTTTCATGGCACATGTATAAATAATAGACTATAGTATTTCTAGTTCTTAAACCACAATTTACCTAATACTAAGCATATAAACAAGATGACGACAAAGAAGGTTCCCCCCAGAAGAGCAAAGGAAACAAATCCAACCAACACAGTACTAGGCAGTCACATTTCACATGACAAATGTTCCCCCTGCAAACATGGCATAATTCAGGAGTTAGCAAACACATCGTTTTGACTGGTAAACAGTATCAGTATCAAAGGTTGTATAGGAGAGGGGAGACAAAGAAGGAGCTGTCAAAAAACTCATTACAATGAAAAGACCAGGTTTTGAAAAAACTTTTTAAGCCAAGTTAGTAAGTTTGAACTCAACCTTATATACAGTAGAGAGCCACATGATGACATTATCTGTTTTGGGCATAATGTGGCAGTGTGGAAAATTGGGGAGCAGAAGGGGAAGGAAGTAGGGGGAGGGGAGAAGGAGAGACTATTAAGTGAAGACAGGGAGATGAGTTCTAAAATTACTGAAAAAAAAAAAAACCCTGGAAGAGGGTAAGAGCCCACATAAAGATAATTGAGAGAACAGGGGACACAAATAGGTTAGGAGAAGCAGAGGCATTTCTAAGGTTGAATCTATCGGGCTTCATGACAAACTGCATGTGGGAGAGGGAGGAGAGAAGAGTGAAGAGGTATAAATCTCAGGTAACGGAATTATTGCTGATCAAGTAATAAACACTAGAAGTACTGAAGCATATGAAGTTGAGTTTTAGACATCTAAGTGGTGGTAAAAGTAGACAATTGGAGAAACCTGAAACTCAGTGCTGGATATGAGAATCAATGATCAATATAGACTGAACCCAAGTAAATGAAAAATGTGTTCAGAATATGTGAGAAAAGGTCCAAGGTCTGAACCCCAAGAGAACACATACATTTAAAGGCTTTAAAACTAACAGCAGATAGGACACAGGCCTTCTACTGGAAAGCTATACACTTATTTCAGAATAGTGCTACTACTCAGCATTTGCTTAAGTTTAAAATAGGAATTAGAAATAATTGAAGCCCAGGGAAAGTGATAGCCAAGGCAGCAAAGTTTCTTAATCCTCGACCTAAGAATAAAAGTCAATTTTATTCACCAGAATTGGCTCAAATTTCTCAGGGTCCCACAAGCAAATCTAATCTTTAAAGATAAAGATTTACTACTGCTGACAAATTTTTAAGGGGGGTGGGAAGGGACAAATGCAGTGTATTAAATGGAACACCTTTCTTATATAAAATGCTTTCTTAGAACCACGTTCTGTTAAATCAGTCTTTAAAATCCCTACTTCCATATGATAGCCATAGTCCTTTCCTGGAGGAAAGGAAAAAAAAAGGAGGGGGAAGCTTACAAGGCTGAAGGACAATTTTTAAAGCAACGAGGGTTTCAAATGTACCTCGTTTTATGAGAGCCACTACAGATTATTTACCTACTGAAACTTCTCTTTTGCTTCATACAGCATCGTCATCTCTTAAAAGTATCAGAAAACCTCAGCTAAAAAATTTTAAAAGGAATGAAGTTCTGATGCATGCTACAATATAAATGAACCTTGAAAACATGCTAAGTGAAAGAAGCTAGACACAATAAGATATGATTCCATTTATATGAAATATCCAGAATAGGTGAATCTATAGACTCAAAAAGGAGGTAAGTGGTTGCCAGGAACTAAGGTGGAGAGTGACACTAATGGCTATGGGGCTTCTTTTGGAGGTAGAGGGGTGATGAAAATGGTCTGGTGATGGCTGCACAACTTTGTTAATATATTAAAACCAGTGAACTATACATTTTATTTTTTATGGTATTTTTTAAATATATTTTCTTGATTATGCTATTACAGTTGTCCCATTTCTCCCCCATCATTCCCCTCCACCCTGCACACCCCCTCCCACCAACATTCCCACCCTTTAGTTCATGTCATAACTTCTTTAGCTTCTACATTTCCCACACTACTCTTGCCCTCCCCCTATCTATTTTCTACCTACCATCTATGCTACTTATTCTCTGTACCTTTTCCCCCTCTCTCCTCCTCCCACTCCCCTGTTGCTAACCCTCCATGTGATCCCCATTTCTGTGGTTCTGTTCCTGTTCTAGCTGTTTGCTTAGTTTGCTTTTGTTTTAGGCATGGTTCTTAATCTGTGAGTTTGCTGTCTTTTTACTGTTCATATTTTTTATCTTCTTTTTCTTAGGTAAGTCCCTTTAACATTTCATAGATTAAGGGCTTGGTGATGATGAACTCCTTGAACTTGATCTTATCTGAGAAGCACTTTGTCTGCCCTTCCATTCTAAATGACAGATTCACTGGATAGAGCAATCTTGGATGTAGGTCCTTGCCTTTCATGACTTGGAATACTTCTTTCCAGCCCCTTCTTGCCTGGAAGGTCTCTTTTGAGAAATCAGCTGACAGTCTGATGGGAACTCCTTTGTATGTGACTATGCCCTTATCCCTTGCTGCTTCTAGAATTCTCTCCTTCATTTGAATCTTGGCTAATGTAATGATGATGTGCCTTGTGTGTTCCTCCTTGGGTCCAACTTCTTTGGGACTCTGAGCTTCCTGGTAGTCTATTTCCTTTGCCAGATTGAGGAAGTTCTCCTTTATTATTTGTTCAAATAACTTTTCCACTTCTTGCTCTTCTTCCCCTTCTGGGACCCCTATAATTCGGATATTGGAACGTTTCAAAATGTCCTGGAGGTTCCTAAGCCTCTCCTCATTTTTTTGAATTCTTGTTTCTTGTTTTCTGTTTGGTTGTTTGTTTCTTCCTCCTGGTCCACTCCATTGATTTGAGTCCCAGTTTTCCTCCCATCACTATTGGTTCCCTGTGAGTTTTCCTTCATTTCACTTATTGTAGCCTTCATTTATTCATCTAATTTGTGAGCAAAATCAACCAATTCTGTGAGCATCCTGATCACTAGTGCTTTGAACTGTGCAACTGATAGGTTGGCTATCTCTTGGTCCCTTAGATGAATTGGCTCTGGGACTTTGATCTGTTCTCCCATTTGAGCCATTTTTGTTTTTTGTTTGTTTTGGTTCTTTTTTTTGGGGGGGGGGTGTCTGGTCATGGCTGTTACGTAGTGAGGGGTGGAGCCTTAGGTGTTCCCCAGGGTGGGGCAGGCCAGTTGCTCAGTAGTGACACTGTATGTGGGGGCGGGGTCCGAGAGGGAACAATGGTGCTTGCTCCGCTCTCTCTCGGATTCCAGTCCCTTCCGCTGCTTCCCCCAAGCAAATTGGGCCCTCTGGTGCTTATTTCCAAGTGGGTGGGCTTGTGTATGTTCTAGGACTCTGTGGGTCTCTTCAACGAACTCTCCTGTGGGGCTGGGAATCTCTCCTGGCACCCCCTCACTTCCCACAGGTGTTTTCAATTGGTGTTTTTAGGTTTTATTTCCTAGCACTGGGGCCCTGGGTTGCCAGGTCTGTCTTCCTCCCCATTTTTGCCTGGATTATAGGTCTGGATGAATGGTTGTCAGATTTCTGTACGGTTTAATTTTCTATCAGTTCAGCTTGTTTTCTTGTTTTTAAATCCTTGTTGTCCTTAATTTTGGTTGTGTGAGGAGGCATAGTGTGTCCACCTATGCTTCCATCTTGGCCGGAAGTGTGAACTGTACATTTTAAAGGGGTATATGTTATGGTATGTGAATTATATATCAAAAAAATAAATGAGGTATTTTGGTTTTTCCTTTCATATTAAGATTTTAGTATTTTATCTATGAAAGATTAGAACAGCAAAAGAAAGTGAGTGGGACTATCTATACTACTTCATTATTTTAGTAAATAGTTTTTATTATATTAATTGGATTTTTTGTAATCAAGTCATAAACTACTTCTGAAGAAAAACTTTCCAAATTAAAAGATCGCATTTAAAGTGTCTGTGGTCCAAGCAAAGGCATGCTGAATCCTGTTACAGTTTTAGCACTGCTTAAATATCTTCCTAGCGTTGGATATGTTAACCTGGAATAACTTTCTATTCCTCCATCCCACTTTTCTATTTATCTTTCAAAATTTAGCTCAAATCTCGCCCCTCTAAAAATCTCTTTCCCTGAACTAATCATAAGGGTTCCCCCACCCAGACTATCATATCTTTGGTGTTCTTACTGTCGCCTTTATTTTCTATGTTGAGAAGGTACTGGCTGTATGATTTTATGTGTATCCCCCACATTCTACTCATCTTTGCACTAAAACCAAGTACACATGAGGCCACTATTTCTTCAAGGTGCACACTAAAATCATCTGGAGATCTTAAAACAACCCAACAACTGTTTAATTTATACATGCCCCAGATAATTCTGATACATAACCATGAGCTAAGTACTCAGGATCAAAAGTAAGTGTTCAGCCCTGATAGAGTAGCTCAGTTTTTTAGAGTGTCCTCCTGATGCAACAAGGTTGTAGGTTCAATCCCAGTCAGGGCACGTACAAACCAATGTTTCTCACTCTCTAAAAACCAATAAAAATTACTTTTAAAAAACTGTTCACAGGAGCTCTCCTGCACCTTTCCTATCCCCCCCTTTCTCTCCCCCAGGTGCACTACCTTTACCTTTTTCCTAAGCTAAAGAAAGGGCCTGTTCTTTTGCCTCTGTGACTTGTTTCCTGAGTCCATTTCTTCTACAACTCACTTCTTCTACCTATAACTTTCTAAGTAAACTTCCTCTTATAGTTTGAAACTAAAAATAAAATAAAAACAAGTGTTCACAGAAAATATCTTCTAGTTCCTACCACTCAATACCTCAGCAACCCACACAACTGAACTGGGAGAAGAGCCTAAGAAATAGGAAAGGTTTGGCCAAGAATTCACTGATCGTTAATCACAGTCAGTGGTGGATGGAACCTGAATGGAGCTTGCAGCACGTTTGGTTTAACCCTTATCTGAGTCACAACAATAAAGACAGAATGGACAGAGTGTTGTATCTGAAAAAAATATAGACATAAATAGGAAGACCTCTTTTACATCTAAAGAAACTTCAAGCTTTATAGCTGTAAATCACTATGCCTCCAACTGTAAAAAGAAAACTAAAGCAAGAATTATATGTGCAGGTGTAGGGGGAGTCATATTGGAAAAGTACTTCCTTCCTTATTCATTCCAAATGGTAGTGGGGAAATTAAGTAGGTACATATTCCCACCCTGAGTAGAAAACACAAAATTCAAACTACAATAAGGAGACTTCTGGTTTAAAAAAGAAAAAAGAAAGAAAGCTAAATAATCACTTAGACTCCACACATGGACATGTTTTCACTTCATGTGTCCAAATAAAATATAAAAATATGTGCATTTCCATCTATTACACACAGGCAGTTCTGTTCAGGTACATTCCATCTACAGTACCCACAGTCTACACAATCAGACTGCCTGGGTTCATAACACAGCTCTACCAACTACTAAACACTCTGTGCAGGTTCCTACACCTGTAATATAGAGTTAAAACTGTACCTATGTCATAGGATTGCTGTTAAAATTAAATAAATCAATGCATGTAATATGCTTAGAACAGTGCCTAGTACAAAGTATTCCATAAAAGATGCCTATTATTTACACAATAGGAACTGTATGACCAATCTCCCTTCAAGAATAGTTGTCACACTACACTCTGGTAAATATGATTCATAGACTAAGTATTAATTTAACAATTCAAAAAGCAACAATACTTTGTCCAACAGTGTTTGATGCCAACTCTCTGAAGTTAGCAGTAGTTCTTGATGAGACCCTAATAATGATATACTATGCACCATACACACAGAACTTCTGGAATATGCTATGCATTTATGTATATTCTCACGCATATTAATTCTCTCTCTCTCCTTCCAGCTTTTATATATCTGCTATTTCTTCTGCCCAAAACTCACTCTACCTCCTCTCCAAATTTAAAAACCCATCACAACTGTGATGACTAACTACAACTGTAACGTCCAAAGCCCCAGCTGGATGCTAACCTCATTTTCTCATTTCTGGTAGCATATGCATCCATAACTCACAACAACAAATTTAAATGTATGTTCAGTATCCATACTACTTGAAACTATAGTATAAATTATTTTCTTCTTAAACCCACTTATCCATGAGTAAACCAAACCACGAGGTATAAGGGAAAAAGCAAAGGTACTGACTTACAGGCCGGGACTCCAGTGATCCAACTTCTTTGGCCTAAAGACACATCAGAATAAAAAAAAAAGGGAAGGTGTTCTTTCCTGGGTAAAACATCATGGCTGTAAATGGTCACAGGTGTGAAAAAAACTCAGAACTTCCATTAAAATAAATACATAACATTTCTGATGTCATCATCACTTAGCATGGTGGATACTCAGAAAGTGCTTGATAATGAAAAAACTCAGTTTCTATTGTGAGAGTTGATCAATCTGAACTGAAGAAAGTGCCTGACACTCAATTGACTACTATTTTTAGCTTACTTTCAATTATGCCCACGTTTCACAATCAAACCTTAGGTAGTATGTTAAACAATATCCTTACAGCTTGAAAATTTAATCATTACCAAAAATAGTCTAGGGATTCTTAATCTGGAATCCATGGAGAGAGAGGGAATTCACAAATAAACTAGTCAAGAACCTAAATCTCCAGAAGTTATATGCCAAAAAACACTGTTCATTGTCCTAGGAAGGTCACAAAACTCAATTGGGACAACCAGAAGAGCTAAGAACCACACTGTTCCTTGTCAAATTTTTACTATGAGTTTACCTGATTCCTAAGGATGTTTTAACCAGTTTATAAAAGGTCCATCTTCATCATGATAAGTTTTTCATGCCTTTTTTTAAATGGGGGGGTGGAAGGGGATACATTATCAGCAAAAGATTTTCAGGGCTTAAAAAAGGCTGTTTCCTAAATCACTTTTCTTACTAAAAACTACCTTATGTACTAAAATGCATATTAAATGAGTAACTTTTAAATAATGAATGGAAAAAAATGCTATCTGTATTTTTTAAATCATTAAAGTAAAAAATAAATAGAACTCAAGTCTCAGTGTAAAATCAGATCCTATCACATTTTAAGAATTTGATACTAAACCTTGCAACAAAAAAATTTTAGGAAAAATGATGAAATTCTAATCTCAGATTAGTTTAATAGGTTTTAATCAAGTAAGTCAACTCCTTCAGTAAGCTAACTATGGTTTCCTAAGGTTTTATTTCATTGTTTTCATGATTAATTTTAAGACAAAGGAATGTCACTGTCAACACAACATGTAAAGCTAAAATAAATTTGTTTTTGACCAAGGCCACAACTACTGATCTCATTTATTTGTTCCCAAAAATAACTCTGGTTCTTCTTTGTAACAGAAGGATTAGGGAGGATCTCTTATTTTAGGTAACCTTTAACCTACAGGACTTTAAGCTTTAATTGCTCAGTCACTTTTAGGGACCAAATGAGCTTTGGCCCTGGAGGGAAAAGAGAAAAAATAAAATCCTAAAACTTCCAGCTGAACACATAACTGCCAAAATTCAGTATTAATTCACACATGTGCAAGATACCACTATATATAAGACTATTCATTTCAGCATTGTTTGTGCAGCAACATTTTGGGAACAATCTAAAAATTATCAATAAGCAATTAATTATATTAAGGTCTAACCACAAGGTTCCACTAAGTCTCTCTGGTCTTTTTGGAGGATACACAATAATGGCTGTCTCAGGAGGAGAGCTGGAATGCTGAAGGACAAGGTGAGACTCTTACATTTTCCTCTATGTACCTTTAGAACCTTTCAAATGTTGTAGTCTATGTATTCCTAAGCAACAAAAGATTAACTTATTTTACTAATGAACTTACGGGTGGAATTAGAGGCTGACTTTTAGCTCAGTGATCAGTTCAGATGGAATCTTCTAAGCAGTAACAATGTCAAATTATAATACAGAATAAATTTCCTAAAACTTTCTTGCAAAGAAATTGAAGCACATCCATTCATTTGACCAACATACCAGTGCGTAATAGATATTCTAGGCATTAGAGGAATGCCCAAATCATTCAAGAGTCCTGGCCATAATGGAGCTTTAGTAGAAGTAAAGATAAAAAGTAAATAATGTAACTTGGAGTAATGATAAATGCTAGACAACAGAGAGGGGGAATATGAGGATGAAGATAAACTAGGGTGAGAGGGAGAGGGAAACTGTGTTTTAGGAAACTATGGCAAATCTTTCAGAAGACATGACATGTGAGCCAAGAACTGAACAATACGACAAAGCAATGCAATAACCAGAGGGAAAGCCCTGTGACTGGAGCAACCCAAGGAGAGAAGTACAGGATGTAATCTCAGAGGTAGGCAGATCCCAGTTGCATGAAGGACCTTGTAGATGGGGAGAGGGAAGGGCGGAGGGTGTCAAAATTTTATTCTAAATGTGATGGAGAACCTTTGTAAAGTTCTGGGCCGGGGAATGAATGACATGTCCATATTTTTAAATATAGTAGGCCAAAGCAACAAATGATGGAACTGAACAATGGTTTCAGAGATGAGGAGATTGGTCTGATTCAGGATATATTTTGAAAGTAAAGCCTACAGAATTCGCTCCTGGATTGGACATGGGAATCCATCTGGGTGAATAGTAGTTCTTATATTTGTATACTTAGAGGCATCAAAGTACTTTTACATATATTATTTCATTTCACAATAACAAGAGACTGAGGAAGACCATACTAAGTCAAGATTCAAATTCTTCCTCTTGCCAGTTTTAAAACCCTAGAAAAGTCATTTCAGTGGGTTTCTAGACTATAAAACATATTGCCTTCTTCACAAGATTCCTGCAAGTATCAAACGGTTGAAGAATTCTGCAAACGTAAATAATGGCAATTTTGAGGTAGACAGTAATATATCAGAGTTGTCCAATGAAAAGTAGTATGTTCCTACCATTCAAGACAGTAGAGTTATTACTCCCACCACCACAACCATTATATTTCACAAAGAAGCTTGTATTATGGTTGTCAGAGAATAGGCAACTTATTTTTTTAATTCTGATACTTAAAAATAGGCATTTTCATTTTCAGTGTCTACATAATACAAAATACAAACATGGGCACTAAAAAAAATAAGAATAAAATCTTTTAATCTTTCCTAGGGATTGGAGAAAGCAGCTTTTTTAAGATACAATATAAATGGTGTTAAAGTAGAACCACCTACATTTTACAAAATAAAACCCGTATCACAGCACCTTTCCTTAAAAAGATACTATCAACAAAATACTGTAAAATTAAAATTATACAAATTATCGCTGTCTTGATATACATAGTAAAGTGTAAATGCCTAGCCTAAACTAAATTGTTCGTGAAATGAATCAAATTATGAGCACTTCAACTTATTACCTTAAATCATTATCACCTTAAACAAGGTTACACATAATTTATTTTTCCATCCAAGGCCTTCATGTCACAGCAGAATATCTCCAGAATCAAGCAAAAATGGAAAACTTTAAGTTAAGCCTTTAGTTCATAATGCATTTTGGAGAATATCTTGAATGTCAGTTTATACTATATACTTAGTTGATAACCTGAATAACAATAAATAATTACTCGAGTCTATTTACTGTACAGCTTTCTCCTCCACCCTTAATTTTCAACTGGGGCCTCAATAAACATAATCACTGGAGCCATGTGACTGCATTACAACTAACACCACACTGCAAAGCCCTTCCAATGCATACAGCAATTAAACTTCTTTGGACAAAGTCAGAGACCAATCTGTAATACAGTACAAGTTTCACACTATGAAGGTTCATACGATTAGATTCAGAATTTCTACCTCATAAACTGTCCTATTTCTCTAATCAGGCACCTTTAGGTCAGAGATAGGCCCCCCAATCTCAGGTATATTTAACTGCAATTACACGAAGAACTACCGAATACATCATCCTTCAACAGGTCTTTCACTTAGTATGCATCTCCCCCAAACTTTGAAACAAACTAGAATAAATAAACGTTGAGGTTGTATCATGCAAAGTGATGCTGCAATTTAATCACCTTAACTCACTAACAGGGTAGGGCAAAAGTTTACAGCTGTTCGTATGGAAAATACAATACTTAATAATTAATAGAATAAACTGTTTTGCGTAGTCACAACTGTAAACTTGCTTTTGCCCACCCTGTATTTAACAACACAGAAAGTCAGCTCATTTTCTTCATTAAAACTGACAAAAAAATTTAAGGTTTTGTTTTTGTGAGTTGCAACCAGCATTTCACATCCGAAGACTTGATGATATTGAAGATAAAGAACTTACAAAACCAAGATTCCGGATTTTTCATGGTTCCATATGTACTTGTTAAAATACAGTATTAATAAAGAGTCGAAGAACGGTCCAATAATTAAAGCATACAAAATCGAAAGCCAAAAGATTTCACAAGGTCCCTGATTCCTGTGCCGCCCTCCCCCCGAGTCCTATATTACACTCCTTCCTCTGAACAGAAAGCTCTGAGTTGCAAACCAGAATAAAATCACTTTGCGGAGATAACGGGCGGAAACGTATTTTAAAAAGAGATCGCGGAAGCTAAAGCAGACGGGCGCAGACCCCCGCCCCCCCCCCCCGCCCGTTCCTCGGACCCCAGAGGCCAAGGGTAAGCCTGTGCGGAGGGCGGCAGGACGCGCGGCCCTCCCGGGGTGCAGGGCCTGGCCCAGCCTCAACCCTCCCGGTTCATTCATTCTGAATCTGGGGCTGTCGCACCCCCGCGCTCCCACCCGGACCAAGAGGGGGGTCCGAGACCGAGAGACCGTGTCGGGCCACAACCCGCCCTCCCAGAGTCCGAGCCCCGCCGTGATTCCCGCGCACCCGCGGTCTCCGCCCGTGGGTGGTCCGAAATACCGCGGAGGCCCGCACCCAAGACCAAAACCCCGCAACCCCACCCTCCTCCAAGGCGCGGACCAGACCTTCCCCGCTCTCAAGGGGCCCCTAGAAGCCCAAGGTCTCCGCCGCCTGGCTGCCCCACCGCGGCCGGAAGTATCCACGCGCCCCCTCCCCAGCGCCAGACTTCCCTCGCTGCCGCGGCCAGACCCTCTCCGTGCTGCCTCCAGGCTCCTAGCGCGGGACGGCGGAAGCGAGAGTCTGAGCCGCCCGATCCGCCAAGCGGGAAGGAGAAGAGGAGGGAGCCGGAGGCTGGCCTGGGCGGTTACCTTGATAATCCTGCGGGGCAGCC
Organism: Glossophaga mutica; assembly: GCA_039655065.1. Classification (NCBI taxonomy): domain Eukaryota; kingdom Metazoa; phylum Chordata; class Mammalia; order Chiroptera; family Phyllostomidae; genus Glossophaga; species Glossophaga mutica. The sequence continues at coordinate 88,046,047 of CM077304.1, forward strand.
CGGCCATCTTGTCAGATCCCAAGTTCGGCCTCCGGTGTAGTCTCCGGCTCCGCTCAGCTCACGCACGAGTGGAAGTCCTAGGCTCCACTTCCGGGGAACGTTGCCGCGCCCGCCGACAGTGCCGCCGAGGCCCCTCGGGAAATGTAGTCCCTGCTCCGGAGCTGACGCGAAAGGGTTTCCCTCAGACCTCACCCCCACCCCAGTGGTCCCCGCCCAGCTCCGGCGAGAGACGGCGGAAGTGACGCAACGTGACGGCGCAGGAATTTAGGGGAGGCGGGGCAGAGCCCTGGCGCTCGTGATCTAGCCTGACGTGCGCTGGTGGGGCGGCCCGCGCCTTACGGGCTACCAATCCGCTGCCACGCCCTCGCCAGAGGGGAGGTAACAGATGCTTGGCCGCTGAGGTAGCCCATTCTTGGGTTTGTTCGTTCGTTCATTCAACGTTCCTGTATTGCTCGCAGCATGGGGTAGTGCTTCAGGGAACGAACTACTGCCGGTCAAGTTGAAACGCTGGCTCCTTCCTTAGCAGAAGGGAAACACCAAAGCTTGGTAGCAGAGCTTTTAACTGGGTCTCGCAAGTTACTCGGGAAAACCCTAGCCAGAGAGTTTTGATGTTCAGAGTTTACTTAAATCGGGACTGTTTGACACACCTCTTAGACTGGAAAAGGCTAAAACAGAAGGGTTTGGAGAGAGTTGGAAGCAGGGAAGAATGGCTTCTGAACGCCTGGACCTAGTGGTTGAGAGGCAGAGTTGCTAGCTAGAGGAAAGACCAATCAAAGGATTAGAGAGCTCAGAGTGATTCCTTAGAGGGATTACCCACAGCCAGCAGGGGCCCTAAAAGGATTAGAGTGACGATGCCCGAAAATGGGGTGGTTGGGGAAGCATTCCTTGACATCCAGATGATTGATTGCTATGTGATGGGTTTTTTGCAGATATTTTACTTCGTCTTCATATCAGTCTTAAGAAGATGTGGTCTTTACCTCACAAATGAGGCTCGTAGACAATAACTAACATCCAAAGTTATGCAGGAGAAAATGGAGCTCTTTTGTCTTCAGGCAGGCCTGCCAAAACATAGACCCTTAACACTTAACTACAGTGTTTCCTAGTACAGTAGTACAGACACAGTGAATGAATGAAGATGTGCCAGATGCAATGTTAGGGGATGAGAATATAAAGACTCTGCCTTCCGGGAATTTAAGAGTCCAGTGGAGAAGAGAGATAAGTAAACAGTTAATTACAATCCAGTGTGTTAAGGGCTATAATAGAGATTCTTCCAAGGTGCTATTTGAGGACAGAGAGGCATTAATTGCTTGAGAACTCAGAGTCAAAGAAGGCTTCCCGACGGAGAAGTGTAGTCCTGAAGGATGAGGCAAGAGTCATAGAAAGTAGCCTGTGAGATGGCATTAAGCTATAAGGGAAAACAAAGTACATTAAAAAAATGAATATGAATGCAAGAAGCCTAGTAAGAATAAGAGGAGAAAACATTTTGTGCTGGGCACAATGCTAAATGATTACATGGATTATCACAATTATAAAGTATTTAAGGTAGGCTTTCTTATTATCAGTGCTTTTTAGATGAGAAACCAAACCTGAAAGGTAACAATGAGAACTTCAAATAAGCAAAAGTCTGAACTGTGTGGTTCTGTGATTAGAAAAATCTGGGAAAGTAAATGACATTGCACAAGGATATTTTCAGAATATTTAGAGAGGGCCTAGGAGAAGTTACCCTGATAGGAAGAAAGGTAGAATGACTACTGGGTTAGAAGTGTATTATTGCGCCCTGGCTCATGTGGCTAGGTTGGGCATTGTTCTGCAAAGGGAAACGTGGGTTTGATTCTAGGTCAGGCCATATGCCTAGATGGTGGTTTGGGTCCGCAATTGGAGCACCTAGGAAAGGCAACCAATCATTGTTTCTCTTTCACATTAATGTTCCTCTCCCTCTTTCTCCATTCCCCTCATCTCTCAAATCAGTAAGCATGTTCTTGGATGAGGATAAAAAAAAGGAAGAAGTGTATTATTCCCTAACAAACTTAGTGCTTAAAAATTGATTTAACTTGAATCTGCAATTTGGGCAGGACTTGGCAGGGAAGGCACATCTCTGCTCCATGCTGTGTCAGTTTGGGCAGCTTGACTGGGGGCAGATCCACTTCCAACATGGCTCACATAGCTGGCAAGTTGGTGCTGGCTGTTAGTTCCTCTCCAAGTGGGCCTCTCCCTGGGGCAGCTTGGGCTTCCTCACTGCATGGTGGCTGAGTTCCAAGAGTGAGTGTTCTAGCTAGCAAAACCAGAAGCAGAAGCTGAATCACCTTTTGGGCCTAGCCTTGTAAGTCACATAGCATTACTCCCTCCAAAATCTACCAGTCAACGAAGTTACAAAAGCCCACCCAGTTTCAAAGGCAGGAGGCATGGACTCCACCTCATGAAAGTGGAGTGGCAAGATTCTAGAAAATAGAGTATGTGTGATGGGAGATATGATTGTGGCTAACTTTGGAAAACAGTCACAGGTATGACATTTGTCAGAGTATGCTTACAAAACACCTGATTAAGAATCATCAGCCTGTGATTCTAAGTGCTGGTTAAAATAAATGTTCCTGGAGCCCTGAGATTCTAATTCTTTAGGTCAGTGCTGAAGCCTGGGTGTCTGCATTTAAACATCATAGGTAATTTTGATGGATCCTACAATTTAAGAATGAAAATTTTTGAATAAACAAGAACTATACAAACAAAAAATATTGTCACATGCTTTCTTTTGGCTATTCTTTATCAGAATGGGTAGGGTGTATCATACAGATTAAGAGTGAGGGGTTCGGAGCCCCAGCCCAAATTTGAAAATTTGCCTGTTTTTTGTTTTCTTCATCGGTAAAATGTACTTACTTTATTGTGATTATTGTGAAGTTTCAATTATATATATATAGAAGATGACAGAGCACTTAGTAAGGCTATGATTTTGTAATCTTGATAGAAGCCGATATAGTTTCCTTAGGGATTTTTAAGACTTAACAGTATAACCTTGTTTGGCAGAGATTAGTTTGATGGCATGAAATCCTGTTACAGTATTAACACTTTAAAAATAGACATATGTTCTTGTCTATTCTAGGTGTTTTTCCCACTCTTTTTCTCCTTAAGAACAGCTCACTCTATACTCATCAGTAAAATAAAATCTGAACTTCTGATTCATGAAAGTTTTGTAAAACAAGGTGTATTCTGGAAGGACAGGTTGCCACAAGGCCAAGATGAGGTTTATTCTCAATTTAGAAAGCTGTTTTAGAATCCTACTCCCTGTAGCCACAAAATGTGGGCAAAATGAGGATATTCACAAAACTAATTGAATCAATTTCTTCAGGGGAGAGGTGTTGGGCTGCAGGAGAACAGAGGTAAAAGAGAGACTTTTCACTCTATACTCTTGTGACTTATAGATTTTGAACTGTGTGGATACCTGTTCAAAATATAAAATGGGAATTCAATTCACTAATTTCAACAGTCTAAGAGATATTCAGAGTTTTTTCAACATTGATCAAGAATGATTATACACTCAAAACAGAAAAACAATGCTGGCCCCATGGTATTGAGTAAGTTATAGTGACCTATAGCTTCACTAAGATGAACAGTGCTACGCAGAACTCTTAGTTAATTAATCTTCAGCTCTTCATCAGGCCTCACTCTCATCCATGCTTCCTTTTTTTCTGGTCTCTGTTCCTTCCCAGACTCAAACTACAAATGCCTTTTAATCATAATACAGGGAAAGAGAAAGCAAGAATGCTATGCTGGAAGAATTACAGGAATCTTGTGCTATGCAAATTATTTACTCATCAGAATGTTATTTCTCTGCCTTCTGTTACTTCCCCACCCCTGAACCCCTAATATTCCAGATTCCCTACTTTGGCTCTGTAATAGCGGGTACATAACCCTACAGGTAATGAGCTCCTGAGAGTCATGGATTTCTTTCATCTTGGTCACCATTATACCTCTGAGGCTTCAGTATAGGAACTATAACATGAGAGCCCCCCCGAAATATTTGTCAAGGGAATGAATCAATGACTGCAGGCTGTAAATAAATATGTTTGAGAATGCCTGCTGTACATTCATGATCCATAAGTAAATGCTTACAAAAAGCATAAGATGTTTTGTGTTCATCCCTAAACTTTTCAACTTGATATATGGCAACAGAGCTTTTTTCACTATCTGTCTAATGCTTTTCAGAGACAACAGAGTAGATTGGTTTGGAAATCAGCCACCTTTAATAGAGGCCCTGTTTCAATTCATGAGCAATAGCATGAAGCAGAAGTATTTGCAACTATCCTTATTGTTTCTTGAAACATAGGAAGACTGTAGGCAATCAAGACAGAAGTATTTGTGAGAAGAGGTCATGAACACTGACTCAGGGAGGAATTAGATGTGGGAGGAAGAAAAGATTGCACACTGATTTTTAAAGAGAAAAAGGAATGCCTGCTGCCTCTATTTGTGACTTCAGTATAAATCGCTGAGCACCCACACACTGTTAACCCACACAACGCCAGCCTGTAAGAAGGATCTGAGTTGGGGCATCCAGGCTCATGGGAGTACTCTCTTGAATCGGGAAGCCTCTGGAAAGATGAGGCCCAAGAGAATCAGAGTAGTGACACTTACTTTTGTTTAGTGCTTTGTGCTTTACAACAAATTTTTGAATGTTATCTCATCCACAGAGCCTTTAAGCCAATCATTGATTCCCTGATGTTTCTATAAAGGTAGATGGAGGGGGTATTCCTTTTTCTGGGCCAGTTCCCATTGGAAACAGGACTCCAGAGATGGTGACTCAAGACATTTGGCAAGAAGCCTGGCTGGAACAGGAACTCTGAAAGCAAAGCTCTCTTCCTTGTCTCTGTGTGCCATCCTTTCAGGTTCCCAAGAGAACTGTTTGCATTCTATGTCCTTGGTTTGCAGTCGCTATATAACTCCCCCTGTGATTCAGCCTGCCCAGGTAAACTGTTGCCCCATTCCTTCCCACCTGGTGTGCCCCACCCAAGTTTCTTTACAATATACTCCCCTTCTTCCCCCCACAATCGCTTGCCTCTCTCAAGAAATCTCAGTTATATCACTTGCTTTATGCAGAAAACTGCCCTCCTGGATCCAGTATGATTAAAACTGTTCTGAAAACTTTGTTTTGCTTCCCAGTGTGATGATTTGGGACCCAATATACTCTTGAGCAAAGGTTTCCAAGCTTTGGAGTACTAATCACCTCAGACTGTTTCATCATAAAGTTGCAAGGGCCCCACCCAAGATCCTTCTGAGGCCTGGCAAGCTCCCCAGGTACCATGACATGTCCGAAGCTTGATAGTCACCGTCCTACATTATCTGATCTGCTCAAGAAAGCAAAACAGTTGCAACAACCTTGACATATACTTCCTTGTTCCTGTTTTTCTAGATCCTTTGATCCCTATTTCCTCCTGCCTATTATAATTCTCTTCAAGTGTTAAATATTCCAGACTGTTGGGGCTTAAGTTGGCCCAAGTGTTCAGTATTCCAGATTGGTCAATACTCCAGGTTTTAGGAGGCCAATGTCAAACGAACTCAAAAAGAGTTTGGAGGTTTTGCCTAGAAATAAATCATAAAGATTTCAAAAAGGGTCTTAGAGTTTCCAAACAAAAACCTAGAAATGTTCCACAGAAGAAAGAAAAGAGTTATTATAGTAAAAAGTACATTCTTGACAATTATCAGTCCCGCATGCTTAGCCCTAGGAAGATGGTTATTAGTGAAATGTCAGGCAATCTAAATGATGGGTGCTAGGAGGTCTGGTCACACTCCATGGTCTGAGTAAAGGATGTCAGGTGGCTGAATGCGTCCTTCAAAGGAGTAACCAGAGGGTTATTTGGAAGTCTGATGCATCCAGGCATTGACACAGGACTGGAAAGTTCAAAAAGTTTAAGTTCCCAGGCTAGTAAGAATAAGAACAAAATCATTTCCTCATGACTCCACCTTCATAATGTTAATAACTTTAGCAGCTTGGTTAAAGTAATCCCATTTTACATGTTCCCTTTCTTCACTTTTTCCTCACCAATAAATAGCTCCCCCGTTCCCCTCCTGAAATTAAAACCAATTGAAACAGATAGAGATAAAAATATTGCCTTCATTATCAATGAAGCTGATTGGAGAACACTGTTCTAAGTCAACAGTAATTTGGGCTTACTAATATTTCACCCACCATCTCCCCAGTTTCAGGGATAGCCACCCAGTCACTTAGAGGAAAGGGAGAGAAAGAATGAAAGAGAGGAGGGAAAAAGACAAGGTTGAGCAGACCCAGCTCGTTATTTTAAACTCACCAGTCAGGACCTGATCAGAGTGGCTCTGTTGGTGGTCCTTCCACAAAGTAAAAAATGGCAGGTTCAATCCCTGGTTGTCATTCGGTCCCAGGTCTGGGCATATACCAGAGGCAACCGACTGATGTTTCTCTCTCACATCAATGTTTCCCTCTCTTTCCCCCTCCCTTCCCCTCTCTCTAAAAATAATAAAATCTTTAAAAATAAATAAGTACATTCACCAGTCAGAAAACTTCTCTTTCCTTGCAATCACAAAAGCACTTGATGTTTTCTTAACCTATTGCTTACTTTCTATTTCAAAAGCAACCTTAGACCTAGTCTGGATAATCTCGTTGCTTTGAATATCCTGTGATCAATTGTACTTATAGCCTAACACCTTGTTAGATAATTTTCACGTCTTGTTCCCTTTTCACTCAGCATGTTGCCTTCTCACCTGCAGTTTCCTACTTCATCTGCCTGCGGGTGTCTCACCTTCCTCTGAGAAGTCCTCTCTACCTTCTACAAAACATGTTGCACATTATGTTCTAACAAATGTCCACTGTAGTACTCTGTTCACCTATTTCCCTCAGCACACAGCACACCCTTCTAAGGCAGGGAGTACCACATTCTTTGTGCTGTGCGTATAGCAGTAACATAATGCCTGGCACATATGCTGTCCTTCCTGCCTCCTTCATTCTCTACCTAGTATGTATTACACCTTCCCTAGGACCTGGGTTTAAAAAATGAGCAAGGTAAGATCTCTGATCTTAAACTTCCTTTCTAGTAGGGAATATAGATGTTTATATCAATATATTTGATGTGATAAGCTCTGCAATTGTAATATTGAGATACAATAAAGAATATATATAAGGTACAGGGAAGGCTTCATCCACTAAATAGTTCAACACACATTTTAATGAGTGCCTACTAAGCACCAAGCATGACAGAAGATTCTGCAAATGAAATGGTGAGCCAAATTAGACATGGGATTTCCTTCACAGAAAATCAATTCAGACGTATATTAATTAAATTATTATAAATGTGTAATTTTATTCAGGATTCCTGGATGCAGGCCTAGAAACTGACTCAGACTAACTTAAACAGAAAAGGAATTCACTGGAAGGACATTGGGTGGTTCAGACTCAGAACACAGACAGTGCTGGCATTTCTGGAGCTGGGTAAAGAAGGGAGCCAGGAGACTCACCAGTTTTCTGTTCAACACTTCTCCCCTGCCCTTCTCCAGGTAAGGTATTCATGAGTTCAGAGCCTGTCGGATTCAGACTCCCATTTCTGAGTAGGGTGGATTCATGGGTATGGGAGTCAAGTCTAATCACACTTTATACTGACTTTCAAGCGTTCTATAAATTTCCAGCCCCCTCCTTACTCCATCTCCCTAAATACTTGATGCCACCAATTACTTAAACTTTGGTGGAGCCTGCAGGCATAACTTCTCGTGTTCTTCTAAGTCAGGTGCTGTGCCTGTATCTGCTGGCTTCCATCCTTGTTCTCATTGTTCAGGTCTGATTTTTGAGAGAAGAGGGAAAAAATATCTTTATGTTGATATGAGAATTGTGGTGTCTTTGGAGCAGCTTTCCTGCACAAGGAGATTATTTACAGATCAGTTTTTAATTAACATCCCATTTTTTTTAAGTAATAGTAAAGTCTAGGTTTTCTTTATATTTTCAAAGTTCAATTTATGATTCTTGTTATTCTATTGATAAGACTAGCAACTAAAATAAAACTTAAGTGAACCTTTCATAAAACTAAATATATTTAAGCATTTTAAATTGCACTTATAAACTTAAAATGTTTAATTTTTATTTCTAGCCCTTCAATTTTATAGCAGATAAATATCCCCAAGTACTTAATAATTCTTATAAATTAAAAACAGTTTAATATACTGAGCCTTCTATTAATTATTCTTTTTTATGAAAAATACAGACATTTATTGAAGAAGATACAAGAAACACTGTACATAGGACAATGACACCTCAGTCCTCTTCTAAGTAGGCATCTTGAGACCTCACACAGTTCTCCCACAGCCATCAGCTGCCCCTTTCTAATTTCCTGAATCTCACTGATGGTCTGAAATCTCCTGTTTTGGGAAAAGCCAGAAGTCTCAGGGCACCAAATCTGGGCTATAGGGGAGCTGAGTCACCTGGGTGATTTGACATTTCACCAAAAAACTGCATAAGATGTGATGCATGAGCACACACGTTATCAGAATGAAGCTACCAATCACCAGTTGCCCATAGCTGCAGCCTTCTGAATCATCTGAATATTTTCCGCAGGGAAATGTTCAAGCTTAATGTAAAATTTGATACAGTTTTGTTGCTCTACTTGCTCAGTCATTTTGAATGCAATGGCCACACAGTACCCAGTATATATTCTAATTCTGCTTCCAGACCTAATAAAATTCTTTTACACCCCTCAACAGAGAATCGCAAGTGCCAATCAGTTACCTCATGACAATTTCAATTTACAGAAAACACAAGGGACTTTGCAAACATTAAAATTTGCTTCAAGAATGTACTAAGGAAACTCTTTGCTGTGGGAATCTCTACAGGACAAACAAACCTTAACAAATTAATGCAAGAAAAAAAGGGAGAGAGACCAGAGGAGAGACTTATAAATTAAAGAGACTTAAAAATGATATTAAGTGACTGAAACATGCAGATCTAATTTGGATCCTGACTCAAAGAAACAAAAAAGAAAATATGACATTTATGAGCTATTTAGAAAATAGCACATTGGAACTTCCAGCCAAGATGGAGACGTAGGTAGATATACTTTGCCTCCTTGCACAACCAAAAGGAGGACAACAACAAATTCAAAAACAAAAAAATAACCTAAACTTCCAGAAAAATCAAACTGTATGGAAGTCCAACAACCAAGAAGTTAAAGAAGAAACATTCATCTATACTGGTAGGAGGGTCAGAGACAGGCATCTGGGACAGAGAAGACATATGAAAAGGCAGCGGCTAGAGGACTGGGCAGGCAAGGTGGAAGGGGCCGAGGAAGATTGTAGCTAGCAGACCTGGTGGTCCCAGGTTTGCATGTAGATAAACCAGGAGGAGCCACTGGGGAGCGAGACCCCACAACCCAGGGTTCCGGTGTGGGGAAATAAAGCCTCAAACCACTGGCTGTAAAAACCTGTGGAGGTTGCAGTGGTGAGAGAAACTCCCAGCCTCACAGGAGAGTTTGTTGGAGAGACCCACCGGGCCTTAGAATGTACACAAACCCACCCACCAGGGAATCAGCACTAGAAGGGCCCGATTTGTTTGTGGGTAGCAGAGGAATTGACTGAAAACTGGCAGAGAGTCTGGCAAGCAGCGTTGTTCCCTCTCTGACCCCTCCCCCACATACAGTGCCACGATGCAGCCAAGTGGGTTGCCCCACACTGGCAAATACCTAAGGCCCCCACCCCTCACAACATAACAGGCTCACTGAGACAAAAAAAAATATGGTCCAGATGAAAGAACAGATTACAACTCAAAAAATAACAACTAAGCAATGAAGAGATAGCCAACCTATCAGATGCACAGTTCAAAACACTGGTAATCAAGATGCTCACAGAAATGGTTGAGTATGGTTGAAAACTGGAGGAAAAGTGAAGGCTATGCAAAGTGAAAAAAAGAAAAATATACAGGGAACTAACTGTGAAAGGGAGGAAACTGGGACTCAAATCAACAATTTGGACCAGAAGGAAGAAATAAACATTCAACCAGAACAGAATGAAAAAAAAACAAGAATTAAAAAATATGAGGGGAGGCTTAGGAATCTCTGGGACAACTTTAAAAACATCCCAACATCTGAATCATAGGGGTGCCAGAAGGAGAAGGGGAAGAGCAAGAAAGTGAAAACTTAGTTGAACAAATAATAAAGGAGAACTTCTCCAATCTGGCAAAGGAAATAGACCTCCAGGAAGGCCAGGAAGCTCAGACAGTCCCAAAAAAGTTGGACCCAAAGAAGCACACACTAAGGCACATCAGAATTACATTAGTCAAGATTAAAGATGAGAGAATCTTAAAAGCAGCAAGAGAAAAGGAGACAGTTATCTGCAAAGGAGTTCCCGTAAGACTCTCAGTTGATTTCTCAAAAGAAACCTTGCAGGCAAGAAGAGGCTGGAAAGACATATTCCAAGTCATGAAAGGCAAGGACATACATACAAGGTGACTCTATCCTGCAAAGCTATCATTTAGAATGGAGGGGCAGATAAAGTGCTTCCCACATAAGGTCAAGTTAAAGGAATTCGTCATTACTAAGTCCTTATTATATGAAATGTTAAAGGGACTTACCTAAGAAAAAGAAGATGATCAAAACTGTGAACTGTGAAATGACAACAAACTCACAACTATCAAAAACTGAATCTAAAAACTGAAAACAAACTAAGCAAACAACTAGAATAGGAAAAGAATCACAGAAATGGAGATCACATGCATGGTTATCAGTGAGAAGCGGGCAGGGGGAGAATGAGGGAAAAGATACAGGACATAATAAGCATGAATGGTAGGTACAACATAGACAGGAAGAGGTTAAAAATAGTATAGGAAATGGAGAAGCCAAGGAACTTATATGTATGAACCATGGACATGAGTTAAAGGGGGGAATGCTGGTGGAAGGGGAGTGCAGGGAGGAGGGGAATAAGAGGGAGAAAAAATGGGACAACTGTAGTAGCATAATCAATAAAATATGAAATTTTATTGATTTAAAAAATGAAAAAGAATTCGGCCAAGATGGAGGCATAGGTGGACACACTGTGCCTTCTCTCACAACCAAAATTAAGGACAACAAAAATTTAGAACCAAAAAAAAAAACCAATCAGAACATATAGAAAATTTAATTGTATGGAAGTCCAACAGCATACACCCAGACCAGTAAGAGGGGTGGAGTAGGCGGCGAGCCGAGAGGGATCGAGACAAAAAGCAGTGGCTAGTGGTCCCGGATGCACAGGCGGCAGTTGACATGCCCCAGGTGCACAGGTAGCGGTTACCAGGCATGGGGAGGCAAGGAGCAGACCCAGCAAGGCTCACAAGGTGCACAAGGCGGCTGATTGCGTTCACACATTTGCACGCAGATAAACCAGGCGAAAACAGGCAGTGAGACAGACTGCACAACTGAGGGCACCAGTGCCAGGAAATAAAGCCTAAAAGCACCGATTGAAAACACTTGTGGGGGTTGAAGAGACTCCCAGCCTCACAGAGGAGATTGAAATACAAGTGAGAGCAGAGCAAGCACCATTATTCCTTCTCTGACCCCGCCCCCACATACAGTGTCACAACTCTGCCACTGGGTTGCCCCACCGTGGTGAACACCTAAGGCTCCGCCCCTCATATGTAACAGGCACGACCAGACTCCCCCCCCCCAAAAAAAAAAAACAGAAAGAAAGAAAAAAATGGCTCAAACAAGATAGCAAATGAAACCACCAGTGCCAATACTTTTAAGCGACCAAGAGATAGCCAACCTATCAGATGCACAGTTCAAAGCACTGTGATCAGGATGCTCACAGAATTGGTTGATTTTGGTCGCAAATTAGATGAATAAATGAAGGCCGCAATAAGTGAAATGAAGGAAAATGAACAGGGAACCAATAGTGATGGGAGGAAAACTGGGATTCAAATCAATGGAGTGGACCAGAAGGAAGAAACAAATAACCAAACAGAAAACACGGAAGAAACAAGAATTCAAAAAAATGAGGAGAGGCTTAGGAACCTCCAGGACATCTTAAAACGTCCCAACATCCGAACTATAGGGGTACCAGAAGGGGAAAAGGAAGAGCAAGAAGTGGAAAACTTATTTGAACAAATAATAAAGGACATCTTCCCTAATCTGTCAAAGGAAATAAACTACCAGGAAGTCCAGGAAGCTCAGAGAGTCCCAAAGAAGTTGGACCCAAGGAGGAACACACCAAGGCACATCATCATTACATTAGCCAAGATTCAAATGAAGGAGAGAATTCTAGAAGCAGCAAGGGATAAGGGGACAGTCACCTACGAAGGAGATCCCATCAGACTGTCAGCTCATTTCTCGAAAGAGACCTCACAGGCAAGAAGGGGCTGGAAAGAATATTCCAAGTCTTGAAAGGCAAAGACTTACATCCAAGATTGCGCTATCCAGCAAAGCTTTCATTTAGAATGGAAGGGCAGATAACGTGCTTCTCAGATAAGGTCAAGTTCAAGGAGTTCATCATCACTAAGCCCTTATTCTATGAAATGTTAAAGGGACTTACCTAAGAAAAAGAAGATCAAAAATATGAACAGTAAAAAGACAGCAAACTCACAGTTATTAACAACCACACCTAAAACAAAAGCAAACTAAGCAAACAGCTAGAACAGGAACAGAAACACAGAAATGGAGATCATATGGAGGGTTAGCAACAGGGGAGTGGGAGGAGGAGAGAGGGGGAAAAGGTACAGAAAATAAGGAGCATAGACAGTAGAGGGAAAATAGATGAGGAAGGAAATGTAGAAGCTAAAGAACTTATGACCCATGGACATGAACTAAGGAGGGGGAATGTGGGTGGGAGGGGGTGTGCATGGTGGAGGGGAATGAAGGGGGGAATGGGACAACTGTATTAGCATAATCAATAAAATATATAAAAAATTTAAAAAAGAAAAGATTGCATGTTGACTCGATATTTAGTGATGTTAAATAATTATTGTCAGTTTGTTTCAGTTATGTTACAATGTTATAGTTATGTTAGTAAAGGAGTGTGTATCTTTAGCATTTATTTTTTTCATTGTTTTTTTTAATCCTCACCAGAGGACATTATTTTCATTGTGTTTTAAGAGAGAGAGGAAGAGTGCAACAGAAACATCAATCAGTTGCCTCCCATGTGCACCTGAACTGGGTATCAGATCAGCAACCTAGGCATGCACCCTGATGGGGAATCGAATCCACAAATTTTCATTTACAGGACGACACTCCAACCAACTGAGCTACACTGGCCAGGGCTCCAGCACTTCTTACTGAGATATTTATAGATCAGTTATAGGTTATCTGAGCTTTGCTTTAAAACAATATAGAAGAAGGTACATGTTGGGAGTATAGATGAAATAAAATTGGCCATGAGCTGATAATTGTTGAAGCTTAATGACAGGTACATGATAGTTTGTTGTACTATTCTTTTTAATTTTATATGTGTTGAAATTTTCTTCACCACCCCCAGGACATTTTTCCTTTGTTTTTAGAGAGAGATGAGGGGAGAGAAGCATGGATGTGAAAAGGAAACATCATTGGTTGCCTCTCTTATTCCCCCAGACTGTGGATTGTATGCACCTGAACCAGGAACTGAACCTGCAATCTCGGTATGGGCTCCTACTGGAAATTGAACCCTCAACCTTTTGGGTATGGGATGATGCTCCTACCAACTGAGCTACACCAGCCAGGGCTATCATAAAATGTTTTTAAAAATAAGAATCTCAAACCCACAAAGCTAATCTAACAGGTCACAAAGCAAATTAGTAGTCCAAATTCTGTTATATATCATAAATACTGAAACATATAAACATAGAATACACATGTTTGTGTGTGTGTTATATTCTCAAGCCTAACTGGAAAATGGTATTAGTAGGTGAGTTTGATTTACCTCATTTCTACACTTAATTGCAAATCTTTGTGCGGTTAAAAGTTACAACCAAGGAAACAATTAAGTAACCCCCAAGTGATCTGGGGTTACCCACGCAAGCAATTTGGTGTGTGCCTTCTAGGTTGGTTGTGAGGGTGAGGTCTGGAAGAGCAGAGTTCTGGGATCATCTTTAGCATGACCTGGAGGGAGAAGTACAGTCCTTTTCTATGTTTCCTTGCCAATAGGAATGCCAAGCCAGTATCCTCTAAATGGGATGGGCTCACTGCCCATGTCACCTGGCTTCAATTAACACGTTACCTAATTCTTAAGTGCAGTGTGAGCCTCTAAACTCCCACCCAGGTTGTTTCTCTATTTGATTTACCAACATATTCAATAAAGCTATTTACTGCTTAAGCTATTTAGAATTCTGTTCACATTCTATCAATACAGGAGAGTCATGCTGCTTGTATTTAAATGACATCCAATTGGATTGTGCACCAATCTCTTATTTTGCAGTATACAAACATGCTAATGACATTTCTTCTGACACAGTGCAAGGTATCTCCCTTTCTCTCCTCCAGATCCATTCTTGACCTTGTCCACCCTTCTCTCTGCCCAAAAAGTTAATCTGAATAAACTATACCACATGGAGCAGGTTCCTTGCCCTCTGGTTTCTAATTGGTTTGGGCCATGAGGAGCCCCTGCAGGGAACTGGGGAAGAGAAAGATGGAGAAGTCAAGTAATTATTACCCTGGGTTACTCCTGGCAAAGTTACCTCAGGCTGGCTATGCCATTCAATAGAAAATTACTGCTCCCCTCAAAGCAATCAGTTACAGGATTTTCTCCTTCTGGGGTCCAGCAGCTGCTCCCTCTCTTTATCACCTCTGGCCTAGAAGGAATAGCCAGTGCTAGTAAGTCCTCGTTAGACTCCTCCTCCTTGTGATTCTATTCATATCTCTATAAAGAATCTGCCTATAGCCCTGGCTGGTGTGGCTCAGTGGATTGAGCACCAGCCTCCAAATCCCAAGGATCACTGGTTCAATTCCCAGTCAGGGCACATGCCTGAGTTGCAGGCCAGGATCCCAGTAAGGGGTGCCAGAGAAGCAGCCACACATTGATGTTTTTCTCCCTCTCTTTCTCCTTCGATTCCCCTATGTCTAGAAATAAATAAAATCTTAAAAAAAGAAAAAAAGAATCTGTTTGTAAATAAACGCTCCCAGAATTACACCAATTTGAGTATGTCATATGCTTTCTGTTGAGACCCTAACTGATACACTAACTTAAAGCTAGAAATCATCACTGTAATTTTTATTTTTTTTATTTTATTTTTTTTAATAAAATATTGTATTTATTTTTATTTATTTATCTTTAGAGGAGAAGGGTAGGAAAGAGAGAGAGAGAGAGAGAAATATCAATGTATGGTTGCCTCTGGTGTGTCCCCTGCTAGGAACTGGCCTGCAACCCAGGCATGTGCCCTGGCTGGGAATCGAACCTGGATCCTTTAGTTCGCAGGCCCGAGCTCAATCCACTGAGCTACACCAGCCAGGGCTCATCACTGTAATTTTTAGACTAGGTTCATTTTTAATTACATTTACCAGATTATTTCTGACAGGAAAAGGAAAGGATTATATTTTTATGAAACAACTAATCTCATTTGGCAAGATAGTAATAAAACATTTATTATATGAATATTTATTAAGCACCTACATGGTACAATTATTGCTAACATTGAGTGCTTACTACAATTATTGCTAACATTGAGTGTTTTGCTAAGCAGTCTACTTACCTTCTGTTTTTTAATCTATCCAACAATTCTATGAAGTATGGGATATTATTATTATCTCCCTTTGACAATAAACTGAGACTCAAATATATTAAGTAAATAAGTTGCCCCAAATAACATACGAAGTAAAGGAGTCAAGATTCACATTTAGGCAAAGCGATTCTTAGAATCCACTTGTTGAACTCTGCATTCTACTGCCTCTCCACCATTATGCTGGACCTCAAAGAGCTATACGGAAGGGAAATAAGATGGGCCTGCATACATGAAGCATAAGACCTTATGGTAGAGAAGACAGAAGTGTACAAATCACTTGGAGTGTTCATAAAAGAGCATTTGAGGGAAAAGTAACTTCTGACTTGTGATCTGTTTTGTACTTAGTATTATGGAAGTACTTACACTTTAATTAACACTAATGTTTTCAGATAGATTTTTCTTGACTCATTTGTGATCCGAATTATTTTCATTCTGTCATTTCAGCTAGGATATATATGGAATATATAATATATATTATAACTATATCTTTATATGTATATACATATATACTATATATTCCTTATCCATTCATCCACTGATGGACACTTAGGTTTTTTCCATATCTTGGCTATTATAAATAATGTTGCAATGAACACAGCAGTGCATATATCTCTTTGTTGTTTTTTCAATTTTTATTTTAATTGTTGTTCTTGTACAGTTTTCTGTCTTTTAATCCCATCCCAGCCCACAACCCCAGCCCTCCCCACCTCCCTCCCATTTCCATCCCCCCACTAGTTTTTGTCCATGTGTCCTTTATACTTGTTGCTCTAAACCCTCCCCCTTTCCCCCTGAAATTCCCTCCTCTCTTCCCTCTGGTGACTGTCAGCCTCTTCTCTATTTCAGTGTCTTTGGTTATATTTTGCTTGTTTGTTTGTTTTGTTGATTAGGTTCCTGTTAAAGGTGAGATCATATAGTAGTTGTCTTTCACCGCCTGGCTTATTTCGCTTAGCATGATGCTCTCCAGTTCCATCCATGCTGTTGCAAAGGGTAGGAGCTCCTTCTTTCTTTCTGCTGCATAGAATTCCATTGTGTAAATGTACCATAGTTTTCTGATCCATTCATTTACTGATGGGCACCTAGAGTGCTTCCAAAACTTGGCTATTGTAAATTGTGCTGCTATGAACATAGGGGTGCATAGGTTCTTTTGGATTGGTGTTTCAAGGTTCTTAGGATATAATCCAAGCAGTGGAACTGCTGGGTCAAAAGGTAGATCCAATTTTAGTTTTCTTAGAAAATTTCATACTGTTTTCCATAGTGGTTGTACCAGTCTGCAATCCCGCCAACAGTGCACTAGGGTTCCCTTTTTTCCACAACCTCTCCAACACTTGCTGTTTGTTGCTTTGTTTACGATGTCCATTCTGACTGCTGTCAAGTGGTATCTCATTGTGGTTTTAATTTGCATCTCTCTGGTAGCTAGCGATATTGAGCATCTTTTCATGTGTCTCTGGATCCTTTGTATGTCCTCCTTGGAGAAGTGTCTGTTCAAGTCCTTTGCCCATTTTTTAATTGGGTTGCTTGTCTTCTTAGAGTGGAGTCGTGTAAGTTCTTTGTGTATTTTGGAGATTAAACCCTTGTCTGAGGTATTATTGGCAAATATATTTTCCCATACAGTTGGTTCACTTTTTATTTTAGAACTGTTTTCTTTAGCCATGCAGAAGCTTTTTATTTTGATGGAATCCCATTTGTTTATTCTTTCCTTTATGTCCCTTGCTTTAGGGGACATATCAGTAAAAAAGTTGCTGCATGAAATATCTGAGATTTTCCTGCCTATGTTCTCCTCTAGGACTTCAATGGTGTCACGGTTTATATTTAAATCTTTTATCCACCTTGAATTTATTTTTGTGTATGGTGTAAGTTGGTGCTCAACTGGGTAGCTGTCCAGTTCTCCCAACACCACTTATTGAAGAGGCTATTTGTACTCCATTTTATGTTGCTGCCCCCTTTGTCAAATATTAATTGTCCATAGAGACTTGGGTTTATTTCTGGGCTCTCTGTTCTATTCCCCTGGTCCATGTGTCTGTTTTTATGCCAATACCAGGCTGTTTTGATTACAGTGGCCTTGTAATACAGTTTGGTATCAGGTAGTGTGATCCCTCCTACTTTGCTCTTCTTTCTCAAAATTGCTGCAGCTATTCAGGGTTGTTTATGGTTCCACATAAATTTTTTAAGTGTTTGTTCTATGTCTGTGAAATATGCCATTGGTACTTTAATAGCTATTGCATTGAATCTGTAAATTGCTTTGGGTAGTATGGACATTTTGATGATGTTAATTCTTCCAATCCATGAACACGGTATGTGTTCCCATTTCTTTATGTCTTCCTTGATTTCTTTCTTCAGTGTTGTGTGGTTTTCTGCATACAGGTCTTTTACCTCCTTGGTTAGGTTTATTCCTAGGTATTGTATTTTTCTTTTTGCTATATTGAATGAGATTTTTTATTGATTTCTGCTTCTGCGGTTTCATTGTTTGTGTACAAAAATGCCTTTGATTTCTGGATATTGACTTTGTATCTGGCTGTTTGGCCAAATTCATGCATTAGGTCAAGCAGCTTTTTGGCCGAGTCTATAGGATTTTCTATGTACACTATCATGTCATCTGCAAACAATGATAGTTTTGTTCCCTCCTTTCCAAGTTGGAAGCCTTTCATTTCTTTTTCTTGCTAATCGCTGTGGCTGAGACTTCCAATACTATATTGAATAGAAGTGGTGAAAGTGGACAACCTTGTCTTGTTCCTGATCTTAGTGGAAAAGATTTTAGTTTTTGCCCATTGAGTATGATGTTGGCTGTAGGTCTCTTACATATGGCCTTTATTATGTTGAGTAATGCTCCCTCTATTCCCACTTTGCTGAGTGTTTTAATCATAAATGGGTGTTGTGCCTTATCAAATGCTTTTTCCATATCTATTGATATCACCATGTGATTTTTGTCTTTGTTTTTGTTTATGTGATGCATTACATTTACTGATTTGTGGATGTTGAACCATTCTTGCATCCCTGGGATGAATCCCACTTGGTCATGGTGTATGATCTTTTTAGTGTATTGTTGGATGCTGTTTGCCAATATTTTGTTGAGGATTTTAGTGTCTATGTTCATCAGCAATATTGGCCTGAAGTTTTCTTTCTTTGTTGTGTCTTTATCTGGTTTTGGGACTAGGATGATACTGGCTTCATAAAAAGAGTTTGGGGGTCTTCCATCATTTTGGATTTTTTGGAATAATCTGTGAAGGATAGGGGTTAGCTCTTCCTTAAATGCTTTGTAGAATTCTCCTGTGAAACCATCCAGTCCAGGGCTTTTGTGTGTAGGAGTTTTTTGATTACTGCTTCAATTTCATCTGCTGTTATTGGTCTGTTAAGGCTTTCTGCTTCTTCACTGAGTTTTTGAAAATTATATTTTTCTAGAAACTTGTCCATTTCCCCTAGATTTTCAAATTTCTTGGCATACAGTTCTGCATAGTAATTTCTTACAATCCTTTGTATTTTTGTGGTGTCAGTTGTAATCTCTCCTCTTTCATTTCTTTTTTTAAATATATTTTATTGATTATGCTATTACAGTTGTCCCATTTCTCCCCCATCATTCCCCTCCACCCTACACACCCTCTCCCACCCACATTCCCCCCTTTAGTTCATGTCCATGTGTCATAAGTTCTTTAGCTTCTACATTTCCCATACTATTCTTGCCCTCCCCCTGTCTATTTTCTACTCACCATCTATGCTATTTATTCTCTGTACCTTTTCCCCCTCTCTCCTCCTCCCATGCCCCTGTTGCTAACCCTCCATATGATCTCCATTTCTGTGTTTCTGCTCCTGTTCTAGCTGTTTGCTTAGTTTGCTTTTGTTTTAGGTATGGTTCTTAATAGCTGTGAGTTTGCTGTCTTTTCACTGTCGTATTTGTATCTTCTTTTTCTTAGATAAGTCCCTTTAACATTTCATATAATAAGGGCTTGGTGATGATGAACTCCTTGAACTTGACCTTATCTGAGAAGCACTTTATCTTCCCTTCCATTCTAAATGACAGCTTTGCTGGGTAGAGCAATCTTGGTTGTAGGTCCTTGACTTTCATCACTTGGAATATTTCTTTCCAGCCCCTTCTTGCCTGGAAGGTCTCTTTTGAGAAATCAGCTGACAGTCTGATGGGAAGTCCTTTGTAGGTGACTGTCCCCTTATCCCTTGCTGCTTCTAGAATTCTCTGCTTCATTTTAATCTTGGCTAATGTAATTACAATGTGCCTTAGTGTGTTCCTCCTTGGGTCCAACTTCTTTGGGACTGTCTGAGCTTCCTGGATGTCCTGGTAGTCTATTTCCTTTGCCAGATTGGGGAAGTTCTCCTTTATTATTTGTTCAAATAAGTTTTCCACTCGTTGCTGTTCTTCTTCCCCTTCTGGGACCCCTATAATTCGGATGTTGGGACGTTTAACGATGTCCCGGAGATTCCTAAGACCTTCTGGGTTTCCCTTTATGGCTCTTCTTTTGAAGTCTATTTTGTCTGATATGAGTATTACTAGCCTGGCTTTTTTTCCCCTGTCCATTTGCTTGGAAAATGTGTTTCCAGCCCTTCACTTTCAGTCAGTGTAGGTGTTTTGTCCGGAGGTGAGTCTCTTGGTCGCAGGGTTTGGTTTCCCCAGCATGCTATTGGGATTGGTTTCTCCTGGTCGCAGGGTTGCCTGTAGTCCCATGGCCGCCTCCTGGCATTCAGCCACCTCCAGGCACTCAGCCACCTCTGTCCTGGTCCCCTATCTCTTTGAATTAGTGTTTTTATGTTTTTTGGATAAATACCCAGCAGTGGAATACCTGTATCATATGGTAGTTCTATTCTTAATTTTTGAGGAATCTCCATATTGTTTTCCATGGTGGCTGTACCAAAATACATTCCCACCAACAGTGAGCAAAGGGTTGCTTTTCTCCACATCTTGTTATTTCCTGTCTTTTTTAAGAATTGATTTTAGAGAGAGGGGGCAAGGTGGAGAAAGAGAGGGAACAAGAAATGTTTGTTGTACTATACTTATTTATGCATTCATTGGTTGATTCTTGAATGTGCCTTGACCAGGGATAGAACGCACGACCTTGGTGTATTGGGACAATGCTCTAACTATCTAAGCTACAGACCTAGAGTCTTCCTATCTTGTTGATAATAGCCATTTTAACAGGTGTGAAGTTTTATCTCAGTGTGGTTTTGGCTTGCATTTCCCTAATAATTAGTGATGTTGGACATTTTTCATGTGCCTGTTGGCCATCTCTATGTCTTAATAACCAAAAAACAAATAACCTGAATAAAAATGGGCAAAGAATATGAATACACATTTTTCCAGAGACACACAGAAAGCCCTTTTTCAGTGTTACCTGTCACACGTGAAATATTCCTTAGAAACATACAATAGATTGGTCTTCATCACCAACCTCATTGTTTTTGCTAGCACTCTGTATTCTAGTCAGATTGACTTTATTTTTTATTCTTTTTTTAAAAATTCTTACCTGAGGATTTCTTAATTGATTTTAGAGAGAGAGGAAGCAGAGAGAAAGAGAGAAATGTTGATGTAAGAGAGAAATATCCATCTATTGCCTCCCTTATGACCCCCAATCTGGGATTGAACCTGCAACATTTTGGTGTACGGGATGACGCTCCAACCAGTTGAGCCACCCAGCCATGGCTTATTTTTGATTCTTGAAAGAATCATACTACTTCCTTACTTAGGACTCTCACTCAGGCTATTCCCTCTTGCCCTCTTCCACTTCCTAATTTCTACCCGTTCTTCAGATTTCTGCTTAAATTCACATACTCGGAGGAGACTTTCATAACCCTAACAGACTAATTAGACACCAATAGACTCATTATTTGCTTTATGGCATTCTTTTCCTCTGAGACACTCAGTGCAATGATAATAAAATAATTAATTACATAATTATATACTTAATATCTATCATCCCCAATTCATCTACAATCTATGAAGACAAAAAGTGTTGCTCTGATGTCTTATACATGTGATATGTGCTCAATAAATATTTGTTAAATGAATGAGTACAGAATAAATTTATAATTTAAGAGTTGCAGGAAAGCACCTAATAATGAAGTAACTTAAAAATGTAAACTATAGGGGAAAAAAGGAAACTATATTATAAGGGCCTTTAATAATCTGAAAAAGTCCTGATGCTGGTGGTTTGAAAATAACAATATTTAGACTATTCATAGGAAAGATATTTATTATATATTAAGTGGGAAAAAGATATATTATACATATATATTTATAAAAAGAAAATCTATATGTATTGTGTATGTATCTATGCATGTATATTAACAGGAATAAAAGAAAATCTAAAGATAATGTGTTTGCGTGAAAGAGCAGGAGATGGAAGGAGAACCAGGCTGTGTGGTTTGCATCTAACCTCCACCAGTCACTGGCTGCAGGACCTTAAAATAGTGCACATAATGTGTTCAATCAATGTTTTTTATTATCACAATATAGATATAAGAAGAGGTAAAGAGTGAAAAGTTACACACCAAAATATTAGTAGATCCTATCTCTGGGCTTTTGTTTTTTAAATCTGTATTAGTGTTTTGTTTTGGTTTTTTTTTCAATCTACATTTCCTATTTGGAAATAAGCATGGCCCAGTCTAACATAGTGGTTAAACTCATGGGTGCTGTTATCAGAACTTCCTGGGTTCAAATCACAGTTCTACCACTTATACTTTGCATGGCTTTGAACAAGTCCACTTCTGTTATTACATCTGTATAATGACAGTCGAAATTATACCCATCTCCTAGGGCCAAGAGTAGGAATAGACAAAAACAATATATGTAAAGTTTTTGAAGAACAATGTCTGGTACATAATAAGTGATCAGAACTGTGGCCAATTTTATGTGATAAAAATTTCTAATTTTTAAAAAACTTTAAAACTTTATTCCTAATGGTTTAGCAGTTAGTTTGCTCGTCAGTCTTTGATCTCTAATTGACATAAAGAGTAAATTTATTCTGTGAAGTTAGAAAAGAAAAATCCAACCCCCTTTTCAACTGAAGCCTTTTGAAGCCAACTCCAAACCTGTACAATTTGGTTTATCATTTTACTGGCATGAATTTAAACAGCTTTTATGTGGGCTAATGTAAGTTATTTGTTGGTATTTCAAGTTCGTAATTTTGGAAATAATAGTTTTAAACTTGCTGGCACTGAACTCTAAAGTTATGAAATACTTCATGACATGACATGCCTTTCTGAACCACTCTCACACCATGGTCTCTTGGTTTTCCTGCTGCCTCTGTCCCTGCCACTTCTGAAAGGCCCTTGCTGGCTGTCCTCCGCCTAACCTCTAAATGTTGGGATTCCCTGGGACTGGTTTTGGGTCCTTTTTCTTTTTTCCTACACTCTCTCCCTACATGCACTCAACATTCCCATGGTTGTAAATCTGTATCTAGCTTAATCTCTAACTCCAGACACATCAGCCACCTGCCTCATTTTACATCTCTATTTGGTTCTTTCAGAGGCATCTCAAACTCAACAACTTCCAAATGGAGTCATTCATTTCCATCCTCAGCAGATCAAACTCCCCAATCCTGCTCCTCTTTCACTCTTCCCTGTCTTGTGAACCATACCACCTTCAAGCCTGTCATCAAAGTGTCATCTGAAGTGTCTTTCTCTCAACTTCCACATCCAATCAATCCACCAGCAAGTTTGGTCATCATCTTAATTTCAAAATATATCTAGACTCTCTTCTCTTCTCTCTATCTCCACTATTGCCACCCTCCATCACCTTATCACCTTCATCTCTTCTCTTAACTGTTGTGCTGTGCTGCCTCTCTACCTTCATCTCTTAACCTGACTACAATAGTCTCATTAGACTTCCTTACAGTCTTGCCACTCCTCACTTTGCAGCCACAGTAATCTTTTAAAAACATAAATCATATCATGTCTCTTATTTTGTGTTAAAACCATTCAGTGACTCCCTACTACATTTAGAATAACATCTACACATATGGCCTATGTCCCAATTTCATGTTATCACCATCAAGGCTTACAAAGCCCAACATGACAGTTCTTACTTACTTCAGGTCCTGCCACTCTCCTCCACACTGTTCTCCAGCAGACAGTAAGTTATTTCTACTCCCCTTAGGCTTTTAAGTTATTCCCTCAGCCTACAGCTATCTCTACTCTCTTTTCCAGGCACATGACTGGTTTCTTCTCTGGTCTCAGCTTTGCAAACTTTTCCTGGCCCCACTAAGTATGTCTCTATGTTGGTCAGTGTCCCTGTTCTGTTCTCAGCCATCAAGACATGTCCTCTGGAGTCATCTTTGATCCATCCCTCTTCTGCTTTGCACAATGAGTGTTTGACAAGTCCAGTTGATTGTTCATTCACACCCGTTTCTCCTCTCTGTCTCTTCCTACAGCGTAGTCCAGAAAGACCTTACACGGTGGCTTTGAAGGATGGATAAGATTAGAAAGGACAGAGATGGGCTTGTCATTGTGGGTTTCCAAAGGGGCAATGATTAGGCAGCAAAACAAAGCCTGCTATTCTGCAGGAAATGAGGAGGCAGCAGCCCACATTTATTTTCCTTAACTGTGATTTTATGTTCACTTATTTTTAATATTAATCACTCACGACTATGGCCCTTAACTTTTTGAGAGGTTTATCAATCCTTGAATACGTGATAGAAGATATGAGTTCTTTTCGGAAAAATGTACGTAAATACAAAATTTGCACATCATGAGGGAAAGATATTTCTAGGTTAAACTGCCTCACTAGCAGTTGATCATCTGCTATCTTGGATGTCTGCTTTGTTATTTGTCTTATTCATTCAACAAATAATGGCGGCTGCAGTGAGACCAAGCACCGTCGTAGATGTTGGGTTTGCGTTCAGTATAGAACAAGATATACACTTGACCCTAACTTTATGGAGTTTGTATTCTAGCATGAAACAGACATTAAATGAGGAAACAAATAATATGATGTCATATAATGGTAAATGTTATGAAGAAAAGTAAAGCAGGACAACGGAATAAAGGCGAGTGAGGCTATTTAAAGGTGTAGTTTTCTCTGAGATGATATTTGAGCAAGGCCTGTATAAAGTAAGGCAGTGGTCATAAGAGATGAGAGAAGAGCACTGCTGGGAATGAGAATAGAAAAGTGCAAAGGCCCAAGGGCATTTTCTCCGTGCAAGACAAAAAGCAAAGTCCAGGATACTGCACAGTTTCTTCCTCCCATAATGAATAGCCTGCCCAATTCTCAGAACACAGTGCGGTGTTCGGATTCGAGGCCCTCCCAACTTCCCCATTTTAAACGTCATATCCATCCCCAGACCTTTTCAGCGCTTCTATGAAATAATTCCTCTTCCTCTAAGAAAGCTTAACTCATCCACCAAAAAGCGGTCTCGAGGTCCTCCAGTTATTAATATAAACTTAAAAAAATAGTGCTTATTACTTTCTAAGGATATTTGCGGGGGACAGTGATTTTTTTTTCTTCTATGACATGAGTACACCTGCAAGATAAGCGGCTGCAACTAAACGCGGAAGAGCGGTAAGTGAATCCCCGCCCTCCTGTGGCAAGGTGCTTTTTCCCGCATGACTACATTTCCCAGAGTGCCCCGCAGGTCAGGAAGTCGCGTGGAGTTGTAGCTCCTAGGACCCGGATTGAGGCAAGATGGCTGGGTAGTGGTAAGCAGCTGTCAAGGTAACCGTCGTCCTTTCCTCCTCCGGTCAAGGAGTCTGTAGAAGCTAGCCTGTACAGGCCCAGAAGGTTTATCCGCAGTTATCGAGGTCTCCTACCTGTCGTTTGCGGCAGCATAAAGCCTCTGGCGTCACCAAACTCTGTCTGCCCTGCTGAAGAGCCGGCATGTGGCAGCGCGCTTCTTATGGCAGCACTCCCCTTGTACAGCTGCCGATCGCTTAGGGATCCCTCCCAGGTCCAAGTCTTTCGGACCTGCCCTCGGGTGTTAGTCCCCGTGCTTTTGGTAGCCTGCTCCTCAAATTTAGGGTCCTCCGAGGCTCTGCAGTTTGTGCTTCGGGGTTGAATGCCGGGCCTGGTGATTTACCCTCAATTATTCTCCCAGGGGTGAACAGTCTGATCCACTGGTGGGTGTACTTTTTTCTGGGCCTCGGGCAGAGGGGATCTAATACCCCCTGTCATCAAATGTTTTGTTCTCGGTTCGTGCTCAGAAGACTAGGGTCTGTGTACCACCCTGTCCACCTATTAAGCAGCCGTGTAGCGGTAGAGTGAGTACATCGATCTCTCTGAATCGCTGAGTGTCTAAAGTGAATATGCCTACTTCACAGATTTGTGAAAGAGGACATAATGCATAGGAAAGTGGGTTGTAAACTATAAAAAGCATACTAAGAAATCAGGGATAGCAGTGCTAATGTACTGACTGCAGAGAAACAGCCTGCAAAGTTTAGAAAACAAGACTCATGCTGATTCCATGTTATCATTATAGGGGAAGGGAAGAAATAGTCATAGGTTTTTAACTGGAGGCCGGTTAAAAACAAGAGATGTAACAATGCTTATATCCTTTTATTCACAACAGCCGTGGAGGTTGTGGTTGTTTCCGTATTTACCATGGAAGAAACTGAGTGTCATCTAGTTAATGACTTGCCAAATGTTTCCCAGTTTGTGACTGACTCTTAAACTTTGTACTTAGTTTCTTCATGAATCAAAATAAAAATACCTCACGTGAATATGAGAGTGAAATGAAATGGTAAAGAAAGCACCTTGGAAAGTTAAAAACCTTATGCATACAAGGTGGGACAAAAGTATGTTTACAGTTCATATGGAAAATAACACAATAATAAATAATAATACAAGAATAAACTCTTTCACTACTGTAAACCTGCTTTTGCCCCAGCTGGTGTATAACATGGTGAAACTATATTTGGCACCTTGAGGTGTTAATATGTGTTTCTCTAAATCAGCATTTAACAAGCCAAGGATAGGCCTTATTTAATATTTCATTTAATTGGAAACAGAATACTACTTGAAGAGATGTAATAAGATCTTGTTGTGGTACCTGGGAGATTGTACACAGACACATTAGCATTACGAAGGAGGGTGCTCTGTGTAGCATGCGTGAGTGACTGATTCTGAGGGTAACCACATTTATTGGGCACTCATTAAGTGGTAAGAACTACACTAGGTGCTGAGAAATTTGCATTTAAGAGAAATTGTAAAGGGACATAGTTCTAGGGTTTCTGATCTTACATTTTGATAATGTCGCTCTTTTGTTTTTAAAGATTTTATTTATTTATTTTTAGAGAGGGGGAAGAGAGGGAGAGAAACATCCATGTGTGGGTGCCTCTCGTGTGCCCCCAGCTGGGGACCCGGCCTGCAACCCAGGCACGTGCCCTGACTGGGAGTCAAACCCGGGACCTTTCGGTTCTCAGACTGGCACTCAATCCACTGAGCCGTACCAGCCAGGGCATGTTGCTCTTTTTTATATCACATGGAATGGAGAGTTGTTTAAAAGTTTCGCTTTAGATGGCTGGTTCTATAGGTAGTGATTCCTGTCTTGTTTCTGTAGCGGTCAGTATATCGTGTCACTTTGATTTACCATTGGTAGCAGTGATTTCTTTCTTTTTCTTTCTTTTTTTTTTTTTTTTTTTGTCTCTTGCTTAGGATGAAAATAGGTATGCCTAGAAGCAAATTCTAAAAGATTTTTCTCTTCAAATCATCTTTTTCCATACTACCTGATAAGCATCTTGATTCACCATGGCAGTAGCAGCAGTGAAATGGGCGATATCAAACAGAGTTATCTTGAAACGTTTATTTCCATTTCAAGGTAAGCGAGTTTTTTAATATTTAAAAAGTTTTAAACTTTTTCAAATATTGTAGAAACGTCTTCATTATAGAAAATGTAAAGCATTTACTTATTGTGTATGCCTTAGCAGGAGTGTTTACAATAATGGAAAAAGGGAGAAGAAAAAGGAAGAAAGCCTAAATGTCTATCAAGGGAAATGGGTAAATTATGGTATATCTTTATTGTATGTATCACCAAGTGGAAGGGGAGAGAAGTTTGTCACAGAACAGTATCTATTGTGTGATTCCCATTTGTGCATTTAAAAGATGATCTACATATGTTTGTGTGTTTATATATATAAATGCAGAGGAAAAGTGTGGGCCAAATGGGTTATCTGTGTAGATTACAAGTGGGATTTTAACAGAGGGTGAGAAAGGGATTGATAAAGAGGAACTTTCTCTGGTTTGAATCATAGTTACTATATTTTCATATATTACTTTTTTAGTAGTACTTAATATCAGCAAATAAACGGCAAAATTATAATTCCATCTTATAGAGATAATCATTCTTAACATTTTGGTGTATTCTCTCTGTGTTTTTATCTATATATTTAGCCATTAAAAATAAAATTGAACTTTTACCTACCTTTCCTTTTTTTTCTTTTTAAGATTTAATTTATTTTTAGAGAGAGGGGAAGGGAGGGAGAAAGGAATGGAAAGAAACATCAATCAGTTGCCTCTCCTACTTGCTGGGACCTGGAACCCACAATCCAGGCATGTGCCCTAACTAGGAATGGAACTTGAGACCTTTTGCCTTTTGGGATGATGCCCAATCAGCTGAGCCACCTCAGTCAGGGTTTGACCTACCTTTTCTGAAGTAATGTATGTAGCTTTTTCTTCAAAGTCTATTAATACATGTTTGATAGTTAAAACATCAACCCATATAAGTAAATAGATTATTAAATCTTATTTCCCAGCCAACCTTACTTTCACTTTCTTTTTCTACTGTGTGAATGCTATTCTCCTATTTCTAAAGCAGGTATAGAGTGCCCCAATAGGTTTGCTTTTGCATGTTTAGTTACATTGGCTTTTTTACACGTCTTTGCTTCACCTCAGTCTTTTCCTTAATGTTTCCTGTTTACTGTCATTTGCAATTAAATGTTTGTTTATTGAATTAAGGAGAAAAGAGTTGTTGAAGAGTAGGATTAAAAGTATAAATAAAAGTGCCTTGGCGGGGTGGTTCAGCTGGTTGGAGTTTCATCCTGTACAAGAGAAGGTTCTGGGTTTGATCTCTAGTCAGGGCACATACCTAGGTTGTGGGTTGTTTCCCTGGTCAGGGCACATATGGGAGACAACCTATTGATGTTTCTCTCTCTCTCTCTCTCTCTCTCTCTCACTCACTCTCTCTCTCAAGTCAAATATATCTTTGGGTGAGGATTAAAATATATGTGTGTGTGTATGTAAAAGTGTAATTAAGTAAAAGAGTAGATTGTTGAGAGACTTTAGGTAGAAATATCAGAGCCAAAACAATAGTCTTCCCTTGATTTTTTGGGGAGAATTTTTGTTCAGAATTGTGAGTGAGACCCCTTATGGCCTAGTCTCCCCTTTGCCCTGACAGGAATCCAGCATCAAGGCTAATGGAAATCAGACCTAATCAGTTTTTACCTAGTCCATGTTTTGAAACAGCAATCAGTCCTCACTCAGGTTAATCTGCCCTTGGACTAGTGAAAATTGTCTATGTATACTCTACCCAATAGTTGGTAAATTTGTACAATGTCTAATTTATTTTGGTTCCCTCAGTGCTCCTCATACATGGTAGTGATAAATAAATGTTAAGTGATCTGAATGGATTGGAGTTGTCAAATATCTAGTTAGCTAAAAATTAACTTAAATTCCCCCCCCCTCGAAAATTATTCCATTATCACTTAGCCATCCTAATACTCAGTGACCACCTAACTTCTTGCATCCCGAAGCCCCTTAGTCGACACAATTTCTATTATTATCATTGAAGGTAAAATATTATTACTATTATTACTGATATTTTATACTAAAAGAAAGGACATTAAGATTAAAGGCAAAGCAAAACCATGATTAAGGGAGAGAAAATTCAACAAACGAAAATAAAAAGACCTCCCTGTATTTTAGAAGGAACTCCCAAAATCTTCCAAAAATATACAGTCAGTATGGAATGTGGAATATTTTACAGTTTTTAAATATTTTATGCCATGTGTTGTTCTCTTTCTGAAAATGAAGGAACTTGAGTTATCTGGCCTTCAGAAGCTTACCCAAGGTCGTTTATGTGGTAACTGAAAACTGTGATAAAAACCGAGATGTTTCCATTTTACTTTATCCAATATGCTTTCTGCTGTACTGCTATTCCTGTAATAACTTAAAATATTGAAAATTTGTACAACAGTGGAGCTATCAGCTTTTATATATCTTATCAAAATGCAATTAAACCTATATATGTAACATTAGCCCGTAAGTTACAGAGCTGACTCTCATTGGAATTTTTTTTGGCAGTTAGTTGCTTGGGGTTGGTTGATGCTAACTTTGGCATCGGTTCTAACTATATATTTAGAACCTCCGATACTTAACTATAACTAGAATTTTTCTGTTAATAAAATGTCATTTGAACTTTTTAGGTATTAATTGTACAGAAATTAACATTTTAGAGGCAGTTTGACAATCACTTTTTTATTAGTACCACTGTAGGGGACACAGTAATGAACATGTGGTTGCTTCTGTGGTTGCTGGCCTTAAGAAACTCACTTACCCGTATTTTTCAGACTGTAAGATGCACCCCCCCCCACCCAAATTGGGATGAATAATGGTTGTTAATGCTGCTGTTGAATTCTGTTTACATTTACATTGGTGAAATATTATGTTATTAAATATTTTACCACATTTTTTTTGCTTCAAAATT
This sequence comes from Glossophaga mutica, assembly GCA_039655065.1. Classification (NCBI taxonomy): domain Eukaryota; kingdom Metazoa; phylum Chordata; class Mammalia; order Chiroptera; family Phyllostomidae; genus Glossophaga; species Glossophaga mutica. Next base: position 88,076,329 of record CM077304.1, read on the forward strand.
GTTTTTCTTATTTTCCTCCTCTAAAACCTAGGTGTGTCTTATGGTCCAAAAAATACGGTAGATTTGCAGGTGAAACAGTTATCTATAGAAAATAGAAATACCTGGAATATGAGGTAGAATGTGATATATGTCACAAGGGTTCAAACAAATGTCTGTGTAAGTACAGAGTAGAAATTGTACAGTTCCTTGTTGAACTGAAATACTGTTTTGAGTGTTCCCTTGTGCCTGTTTAAGAGCACAGTTCTGTCTGTCCTGCCTCTGTTACCCACTCCTGTTTCTTTCAGTGAACACGCACATCACCTAGTTGGTTTGTATTTCAGAGTAAAACTTCTTTTCACGTTCATCCAGGCATAATTAGGAAAATCCTCAACAATGTAAAACAAGAAAATAAAATGCTTAAATATTTTTTACTTTATCCTCTGATTTGTCTTATTGAATACTTCTGTATTAGCACAGTTAATTGAAAATTAATGAATCTTTTGAGAGATGAGGTTAAATTTCTAATTCTTTGTATTTTTTTATATCAGTAGAATCTTGGGTTTGACATTTTGCTGAACGATCTTTTGTGATAATTTTGTTAAGGTACTTTTTATGCTTTAGGGTAAGAATTTAAAAGATTTTATTTATTTTATTCTTAGAGAGGGGAAGGAAGGGAGAAAGAGAGGGAGAGAAACATCACTGTGTGGTTGTCTCTTACATGGCCCCCACTGGGGACCCAGCCTGCAACCCAGGCATGTGCCCTGACTGGGGATTAAACCCACCACGTATGGTACACAGGCCAGCGCTCAATCCACTGAGCAACACTGGCTGGGGCTGGGGTAAGGATTTATATTTAGACCCATAAGTGTATGCAGTCCTTGGGGAAAGAATAGGTATGCAAAGATGAAGACATCTTTTTTACACATATTTGCTGCACATCAATAACTGACGCAGAAAATACTGCAAAGAAGGTATAGCAGTGTCATTGGAAATGTTGGTTGTGGGACATGTACAGTAGACAGTCCTGCCCTCTGTACTGGGGCTTGTGGGGTGGTGAGGGAAAAAGGATTTTATGGAAGAGTAGGATTGACTTTGAAGGATGAGTGATATTTGAACAAAGTGAGGATTGTGTTTCATACTGAGGAGCAAGAGGCTCAGTTGAAAGAAGTTGCTCCTTGACTTTAACCAAGTTATTTTCAGAACTTGCTTTTAACTATACTGAACTACATTCACTTTTCTTTATAGTTGAAGAATACCCTTTCTCTGAACACAGGAGAACCTTTCACAGACTTTTAAAAAGATAATTATGGGTCTTGAATTTGTAGATATTCTAAAAAAGAAAAATGTACTTTTAAATATGAGGATTTTGATTAAGGAAAAATAATTTTGGACAATTTGTTTTGTATTTCATCACTTACCTCCCCTGCTTCCTGCTTTATGAACTGTTCACTCCAGTCACCTGGAAATTTTTAGAATTCCCAAATACTTCATATTCTTTTTTATACTCTGGTCCTTGGCACTTGTTACTCCCTCCGCAAGGTACATTATACTCACCCAAACTCCTATTTATTCCCTCATCCTTCAGAGTACCTTAGATGTCCTCCCCACTGGAAAGGTATTCTTGAAACTACACTGTTGTGTTTTGCGGCTTTTCTGTGTTCCTTTCTCTTTCCCAGTACTTACCCATTCTAACAGGGCTTATCTTTTGTATTGGGATTGTTTGTTCATTTGTCTGTCTCTCGTCACACTTGTACCCTTTCCAAGGGCACGGACTGGATCTTGTTGAATCCCTGGCCATTAGTATACCCCTGTTTCATAGTAAACAGTAAATACTGGTTGAATGAGTGAAATTAGCTTTACATTTATGTGAGAACATATGCTCAAATTAACTAAATTCACTTTATTTTGGGGGAATTTTGCAGATGGAGCTTTATTTTGTGTTTGTCATAAGTCCACGTATTCTCCTCTTCCAGATGACTATAATTGGTATGTATTAAAATTCAGTTAAAAAAAATAACAGTTAGCTGTATCTGAAATGATTTCCTTTTATTTCTTTTCTGGGTGTTTTCTGCTTTTTAATTATTTTTTCTTTAATTTTGTTTTTAAAAAATGTTTTCAGTGACCTTATTTACCCAGTATCAAGGCTTATAAATGTTTTAAATAAAAATCATTGTCATTATATTTCAGTGAATACTTAATTTTTTATAAGACACACATGTTAGAAATGCTCTTTTATTCCTGAAGGATTCTTTAGCTTCTTGAAAATCTTAATTTTTATAATTTTCTTTTAGGGTTTATATCTATTACTTATGCAGTTATTTATCGTCTTTTGTTTCACATTAAATAATCCTGAGTCACAAACATTTAATTCAACCACAATTTATTTGGTACTTATTCAATTCTAGTCACTGTGCTAAGAACTAGGAATAGCAGAGGAATAAGATGTGTTTTGTCTCTATAGCAGAGCCTGACATGCAGAAATTGCAACACATTTTCTTAAGCTGCGGTTTTATTGCAAATTTTAGTAAAAATATATTTTCTTCCCTCTTGACACTATTTAGTTTTAATTTGAGTTTTAACTGTATATTTAGTAAGCGTTAACATAGTGATGAAATTATACAAGGTAATAGGTAACACTTTTTGAAGCTGAAAAGAATGAATCTTATAGGGGCATTGCGTAAAACTCCATCCTTCATCAAAAATTATTTAATAGATTAAATGTTAATTGTAGTCATGTTATGATATTTCATCTTAAAATCATGGTGCAACCACCTTATCCTGTGTTTGCTATAAAGCACTATAGTATCATTGCTGGTCTGGCTCAAATCTGGTTGGTGTTGAAAACCTAGAAACTTAAATTTATAGACATGTAGAGAACACAGATGTTTAATAAAAGCTGAAAAGTTGTGCTCCTCAGATTATATGTGGATCTAAGTACAATATTAATTGCCAGAGTCTTTAAAAAAAGGGGGCTTGGTTAGTTGGTACTTGAAAGAATAAGATCCAGTCAGAGCATTCCTGGAAGTGTTTAGAGGAATATTGCTCAAAATGTGTTCTTCTGAGAGCTATTAATGGAAGGAAGGGATAATATTCAGTAGTTTCCAAATTTATATGACCTTAGAACCCCTTTTATGGGAAGCTTTTACTGTTTTACTCTTTTGCCAAAGGTACTTTGAAAAATGCTGACCTAGACAAAGTATTCAGCTACAACCTTTATGATTAGAAAGTCAGGTGATCCTTTACCTGGAAGATTAATACTTTGTTGATTTTCAGCTTTAATAATTCAGCCAAGTAATGTCCTTCTAACAACTTTTGAAGGCAGTTTTTAGATAAGAAAATAAGAAAAAGAAGTTCTAGTAACAGTGACAAATGAACGTGAAAGTCTCTTCCAAAGATCTGGGTAGCCTAAAAACCAATAATTTCGAAAATAATTTACATATAATAATGGGTAATGCATTAAGGGTTTGTCATGGTTGTTAAGCTGACATATTTTGTGGGATGGCCTGAGTTCTGTATGGTGTGGGTACCAGGTTTGCCAGTCCAGTGACATGGCATCTGTTCTTCAGGGATTCATGATTAATTAATTTTAGCTCTAAGAATAATCATTCTGCCTTGAATGCAGTATAACTCTATTTCTGAGACATTCTTTTTTTTTTTTTTTTTTTTAGCAAAGTACAGCTTGCTTTGACATCTGATGGCAGGACGATAGTTTGCTACCATCCTTCTGTGGACATTCCATATGAGCACACAAAAGTATGTATGAGGAAATCTCTTATAATTTTTAAGTTGCTGTTAGAAATAGACACACTTTCGTATAGTATCTAAAAAGACTGATTTCCTTTTATTTGATTTTTTAAAAATTTGGTTTAAACCTTTTGGCTTTTTTATTGTACTGTTTTGATTTTTCTCATATTTTTATTTCATCTTCTGTCTTTAAAGGCTTTTTTTCAGCACAGAAATTGAATTATTAAAACACAATTGTGGCATCAGTTTTCTGATTTAAAATTTGGTAGATTTTTGACTAGTGATCAAACACATCTAATATAAATACACTGTCCCAAGCTACTCTGTATTATAATCTAGTAAATTATGAAAAAGTTGTATTTTAGAGTGCTATTTCATAACTTCTATATTGTATTGGGTCTAATAATCCTTTTACTGTTTGCTGAATTTTTTATTTGTCAGTTTTTTCTAATCGGCCAACACGGGTATATGTTTTAAGTGGCTTAGTTTAATTGTTTTCATATATCTTTAAAAGTACTAGGTAGAAGAGGTTTTGCTTTATTTTTAATACAGTTTGTCCTTGGCCCAAGTCTTTTTATTATTTTATATTTGAAAGGCTTTCTTCTCTCTTTTTAAGCCTTCTACTATATTTGGTAATGTTTGATTTCCTTTTTGAGGAGAAAATAATTAAATAATTCAAGTCATCACATGATGCATCTAGTGGTACCTATTTTTAAAGATTACCAATAGGGCCAGAATACTGGTTGATTTGACAGAATTGATTGTTATTTTGCTACTTTTCTTTTTTTAACCTCAGCATTTTGTCTGCCTGCTTTGTATTCTAGCCACATATCATAGTAATAATTCAGTACTTCTTTCGTTTCATTTCTTTGGGCAATGTGCAGAAAATAGGCCTAAGTCAGTAACTTTTGGTCTGTAAACCTTCCAGCTTCTACTATTTTGTGGCTTCTTCCTTTCTTGTTTTGTGGCATATTTCTGGTTAAGTGCTTTTTCCTGTTTTAGTAGTAATATTAAGAAGCCCAAGGCTGCGAGGTTATTTCTTAGCATCCAGATTCTCATTAATATATGGCTCTTTACATCCCTGAATCTGACATTTCTCCTATCCCGCTCAACTCTCAAAACTTTTTCACAGTACTTTTAGAACTTACTGTCATCAACAAAATCTCTCATAAACTTAACTTTTTCCAGAATGTTGCCTTCATCTTCTGGCTTAACAGAAACCTGGCTGTACCCTAGGGCCAGTGCTTCCCCAGCCTTCCTAAGTAGTTGCTGCTTTCTTTCCTTTATCTTTTCTTTTTACTGAGCCCAGGGGTGAGATAGGTGTCTCTGTAGCTCCTCATTGTCATATCCAGACCAGTTTTCCTTCTCCCTAACAATTTCTAGCTTTGTCAATTATGTCATTAAACTATACCATCTACTGCCTTTTTGTGTGGCTGTTATCTAACAACCTGCAGTTTTCTTCTCCTCTCCCTCCATCCTTCCTCGAAGATTTTAGATGTACTTTCACACTCTGCAACACCATTTCTGTCCCAATTCTTTGTTATTTCAGTATCTAGGTAGAGAAGCTGTGTAATACCCTGGCCTCTCACTTGCTCTTTTCTCCCTACCTCAGCCTCTACTCCCATGGTTGTACCCTAGAGATGGTTTAATCACAAATAACTGGTTCACCTGTCTCCCAGTCTTGCTTTCAAGATTTCTACTAGCTTACTACCAACTGCCCCTAGTGTTTCAGCTCCAAAAATTATCTATCCTTCACTAACACCATTATCAGTGGATTGAACCACTTTCTTACAGTTCCACATGTATCTCACACATTGTAACTTCTCTCCTTACCCAGCATAGATTCCATGATCCATCATTATAATCCTTTGCATATATGCCCAACTCTCTGCTTCCTCTTTTTTTGTTGTACTCCCTTTGTTGTAACAGTTGTCTCCTCTCCCACATCAGTAACTATTCCTCTCTCTAGTCTGGAAGATCACTCTTAATCAGTTTACATGTCATCGCCCCTCTGCTGCTGCACGCCTGGCGTCCCTGCTGTTCTTCAAATATATTTAGGCAAGTTTCTGACTCAGGGCCTTTGTATTTTCTGCTTCCTCTGCCTGTAGTACTTTTACCTCAGAAATCCTCATAGTTTATTTCCTTTCTTTTAGATCTTCTTATTCATTACCTAGTGAGGCCTTTGTTGACTACTGCATTTAAAGTAGTAGTACACCTACTCCTGGGCTCTCTGTTGTCCTTTGTTCTACTTTTTTCAATAGCGTTTATCATTTCTGACACACTGGATATTTCCTTATTTTTCTGTCTATCTCCCACCACTGAAACGTAAGCTCCATGAGGACAGGGCCTTGTCTGTTTTGTTCCCTGCTATAATCCTGAGCACTTGGAATCATAGTAGGTTCACAATGGATATTTGTTGTTTAAATGAATAAATTTATTTCCCTCTCACCATGCTTAGGTGAGGATAAGCACATCATTAAACTATACCATCTACTGTTTTCTGTTTTAGGGGTAAGAAACATTCACATGGGAAAAAATATTCACTTTTTTTTTGTTTCTCAACTAATAAATTGTAGATTGGGCTGCACAATAAGAAGCATTTGTGAAAACGTGTCATTATTAGAATACAGTATGTTCTTTCTGAATCCAGATTTATAAATCTCATGATGGTATGTAACATCAAATAAATATCCTCAAACCTGACTTAAAACTTAGACTTGATTTTCCTCCTTTCTCCAGGAGGTAGGGCTACAGCTCTAGTGGACCCTTTGATTCTCTAGGGCCTGGAAAGCATAGAGTGTACAAATAATCTGGCCATTTGTAGAAATACCAACTAAGGCTGACTAATAAAGTTAAGATGATTTGTATCTTTGGTTTTCTGGTCATTTGTATTTGAATCTGAAGCATGTTGATTATCTTCCATAGATCCAGGTAAAAAGAGCCTTCTTTTCTGCTTCTGCCTGGTGTATGTTTTATTAAAAGTACTAATATTCTCAAAATGTTTACCAAATTTAGGATTTCTAGTTTAGGAAAATAAAGGTATTCTACCAGAGGCAAAAAGTAATAATTAAAATGATTGGAAAAATAAAGTAAAAGTATAAGTGCTAGGCAGTTCTTTTTGGTGGTTGATTTAGTGAAAAATTTTGAATGTCAAGTTTTTTAAATTCTTAAGAAAAACTAGAAATTCAGGATGATAGTTATGAATGTTTTATAAGTTGAGATTCAGTTTTATTTTACTTTTTCCTTTTAAATGAAACATTCATGTACTCCTCTTTGAAGTTGATCAAGGAGATCAAATAGTACCTAATAATCAGTTCTGAGTCTTCCAGTGACTCCTGGTATAGACTTCAAAGAATCTAGAATTCTAATATCTTTTATCTAATATCTTTTATGCCTGGGTTAGGTGGGGGAGGAACCTGTTTTTAATCACACAAAGTAGAGAGAATTTGTGACATATTAGAACTGAGCCTGCTTGGGAATAGAACCGTAGACTATGAATATTCATTGATATTCAAAAATAAATTCACTTTTTGATAATATTTAAAACATTTGATCTTAAGCAACAAATTTAGTGACCTAAAATAGAAAATATAGGTTCCAATTTCATATTTCCTAGCACCCCTAAGGGTCTCATGCAAATAAGAGATAATATTTTAATATAATTTTAAGTGTCTATGGAGCAATTTTTCTTTAATTTTATGTCTCTTTTTTTCTGTTTGAGGACACAAAAGAAATATTAATAACTACCTACCATTATTGAACTCCGAGATAATAAAAGACAGCTAAGCATACTATATATTATCATTTCACTTGAGCCTCATCAAACCCTTATTAGATAGATATTACTTCTCTGATTTTATAGAAAGGAATATTAAGAGCTTAAATAACTTGCCCAAGGTCACAGAGCTAATAAGTGATAGACTCAGAGGCCAAACCTCAAGTTCTTAACTTCTTCATTATACTTCCTCCTTACCCCTCCCATACTGCATAAGCAGTTCCTTATTTCTATTTATGTCAAATTGTTGCTTATAAATCTAACTTTGAAGGCCTTTCAGAATCTGGTTTCTTGAGATCCATTTCTTTCTCTTTTTTTTTTTTTTTAGTATTTTTTAAAATTATATTTTATTGATTATGCTATTACAGTTGTCCCATTTCTCCCCCATCATTCCCCTCCATTCTGCACACCCGCTCCCACCCACATTCCCCCCCTTTAGTTCATGTCCATGTGTCATAAGTACTTTAGCTTCTACATTTCCCACACTATTCTTGCCCTCCCCCTGTCTATTTTCTACCCACCATCTATGCTACTTATTCTCTGTACCTTTTCCCCCTCTCTCTCCTCCTCCCACTCCCCTGTTGCTAACCCTTCATGTGATCTCCATTTCTGTGGTTCTGTTCCTGTTCCAGTTGTTTGCTTAGTTTGCTTTTGTTTTAAGTGTGGTTGTTAATATCTGTGAGTTTGCTGTCTTTTTACTGTCATACTTTTGATCTTTTTTTTCTTAGATAAGTCCCTTTAACATTTCATATAATAAAGACTTGGTGATGATGAACTCCTTTAGCTTGACCTTATTTGAGAAGCACTTTATCTGCCCTTCCATTCTAAATCACAGCTTCATTGGATAGAGCAATCTTGGATGTAGGTCCTTACCTTTCCTGACTTGGAATACTTCTTTCCAGCCCCTTCTTGCCTGGAAGGTCTCTTTTGAGAAATCAGCTGACAGTGTGATGGGAACTCCTTTGTAGGTGACTGTCCCCTTATCCCTTGCTGCTTCTAGAATTCTCTCCTTCATTTGAATCTTGGCTAATGTAATGATGATGTGCCTTGTGTGTTCCTCCTTGGGTCCAACTTCTTTGGGACTCTCTGAGCTTCCTGGACTTCCTGGTAGTCTATTTCCTTTGCCAGATTGAGGAAGTTCTCCTTTATTATTTGTTCAAATAACTTTTCCACTTCTTGCTCTTCCTTTTCCCCTTCTGGTACCCCTATAGTTCGAATGTTGGGATGTTTCAAGATGTCCTGGAGGTTCCTAAGCCTTTCCTCATTTTTTTTGAATTCTTGTTTCTTCCTTGTTTTCTGTTTGGTTGTTTGTTTCTTCCTTCTGGTCCACTCCATTGATTTGAGTCCCAGTTTTCCTCCCATCACCATTGGTTCCCTGTGCATTTTCCTTCATTTCACTTGGTGTAGCCTTCATTTGTTCATGTAATTTGCGACCAAAATCAACCAATTCTCTGAGCATCCTGATCACAGTGCTTTGAACTGTGCATCTGATAGGTTGGCTGTCTCTTGGTCCCTTAGATGAATTGGCTCTGGGGCTTTGATCTGTTCTCCCGTTTGAGCCATTTTTTGCGGGGGTGGAGGGTCTGGTCGCAGCTGTTACGTAGTGGGGGCAGAGCCTTAGGTGTTCCCTAGGGTGGGGCAGCCCAGTCACTGGGTTGTGATGCTGTATATGGGGGCGGGGTCTCAGTGTTTTTAGGTTTTATTTCCCAGCACTGCGGTCCTGGGTTGCAAGTTCTGTCTTGTTCCGTTCTTGCTTGGATTATCTGCACATGAATGTGGGACCGCATAGTCAGCCAGCCGCCTTCCGTCTGGGGTCTGCTAGCTGCCACCTGCGCGCCTGGGGCCTGCTAGCCACTGCCTGCAGGCCTAGGTCCACCAGCAGCTCCCTGGCACCTGGGTCTGCCAACCTCTGCTTCCTCCTGCCGCGACTCCGACCCTCTTACCAGTCTGGATGAATGGTTGTCAGACCTCTGTACAGTTCAATTTTCTCTCACTTTTGGTTATTTTCTTGTTTCTAAATCCTTGTTGTCCTTAATTTTGGTTGTGCATGGAGGCACAGTGTGTCCACCTACGCCTCCATCTTGGCTGGAAGTCTTTTAGTATATTTTATTGATTATTCTTTTACAGTTGTCCCATTTTTTTTCTCCCCTTTATTCCCTTCCACCCTGCACCCCCCATACCAGCATTACCTCCCACCCCTTAGTTCATGTCCATGGGTTGTACATATAAGTTCCTTGGCTTCTCCATTTTCCATACTGTCCTTCACCTCCCCCTGTCTATTTTGTGCCTTCTGTTTATGCTTCTTATTCCCTATACCTTTTCCTCCCATTCTCCTCCTCCCCTGCCTACGGATAACCATGCATGTGATCTCCATTTCTGTGATTCTGCTCCTGTGCTAGTTGCTTTCGATTTTGTTTTAGATTCATTTGTTAATATTTGTGAGTTTGTTGTCATTTCACAGTTCATAGTTTTGATCATCTTCTTTTTCTTAGATAAGTCCCTTTAACATTTCATAGAATAAGGGCTAGATGATGATGAACTCCTTTAACTTGACCTTATCTGGGAAGCACTTTATTGCCCTTCCATTCTAAATTGTAACTTTGCTGGATAGAGTCATCTTGGATGTATGTCCTTGCCTTTCATGACTTGGAATACTTTTTTCCGGCCCCTTCTTGCCTGCAAGGTTTCTTTTGAGAAATCAGCTGATAGTCTGATGGGAACTCCTTTACAGGTAACTGTCTCCTTTTCTCTTGCTGCTTTTAAGATTCTGTCCTTATCTTTAATCTTGGGAAATGTAATTCTGATGTACCTTGGTGCGTGCTTCCTTGGGTCCAACTTCTTTGGGACTCTCTGAGCTTCCTGGCCTTCCTGGAAGTCTATTTCCTTTGCCAGATTGGGGGAGTTCTCCTTCATTATTTGTTGAAATAAGTTTTCACTTTCTTGCTCTTCCCCTTCTCCTTCTGGCACCCTTATGATTCCAATGTTGGGATGTTTAAAGTTGTCCCAGAGGTTCCTAAGCCTCTTCTCATTTTTTTTAATTCTTGTTTTTTCATTCTGTTTTGGTTGAATGTTAATTTCTTCCTTCTGATCCAAATCATTGATTTGAGTCCCAGTGTCCTCTCCTTCACAGTTGGTTCCCCGTATATATTTGTTTATTTCGCTTTGCATAGCCTTTACTTTTCCTCCATGTTGCAACCATACTGAACCATTTCCATGAGCATCTTGATTACCAGTGTTTTGAACTCTGCATCTGATAGATTAGCTACCTCTTCATTGCTTAGTTGTTATTTTTGGAGCTTTGATCTATTCTTTCATTTGGGCTTTATTTCTTTGTCTCAGTGCACCTTAGGTTGTAAGGGGTGGAGCCTTAGGTATTGGCCAGTGTATGGCAACCACTTGTTTTTTTTTTTTTATTATTTTTTTTTAAGATTTTTATTTATTTATCTTTAGAGGGGAAGGGTAGGAGAGAGGGAGAGAAATATCACTGTATGGTTGCCTCTTGTGTGTCCCATGCTGGGAGCTGGCCTGCAACCCAGGCATGTGCCCTGACTGGGAATCGAACCGCGATCCTCTGGTTCGCAGGCCCGCGCTCAATCCACTGAGCTACACCAGCCAGGGCACCACTTGGTTTTGATGAGGCACTGTATGTGGGGTAGGGATCAGAGAGGGAACAGTGCCACTTGTTCAGCTCTGGGCTAGCTTTCAGTCACTTCCCCCACTACCTACAATGAAATTGGACCCTTCTGATGCTGATTCCTGGGTGGGTGTGTTTATGTACATTCTAGGACCCTATGGTCTCTCCAACAATCTCTCCTGTGAGGCTGGGAGTTTCTTCTGTCTCCATAACCCACACAGGTTTTTACAGCCAGAGGTTTTGAGGGTTTATTTCGCCACGCTGCAACCTTGGGTTGCATGGTTTATCTCGCTCCCCAGTTGTTCCTCCCCGTTTATCTGCACACAAATGTGGAATCACCAGCCACAGCCACCCCACCCAGTCTTGCAGCCACTGCCTTGCCACATGTCCTCTTCACCCCTCCTACCAATCTGGGTGAGTGTTTCTTCTTTAATTCCTTGGTTGCTGGACCTCCATATAGCTCCATTTTTCTGGAAGTTCTGGTTATTTTTTCTTTTTAAATTTGTCATTGTTTTTCTTTTGGTTATGGGAGGATGCAAGGTGTATCTACCTATGCCTCTATCTTGGCCAGAAGTCCCATTTCTTAAGATTACTGGTTTGTTGTGTGTTCTTACTACACTCCTTTACTCAGAATATTTGTTATTCCTTCTAAAATATATTCTGCCCTCTGACAAGTGTCTGACTGGGCTCCCATACTACTTCTCACTGATATTTTTGTTACTTTGCTTTTCTGATATACTTGTGCCTCTTTCATGTACTTATATATTACATTTTAAAGAGGTCTTATTGTTTCATGTACATAAACTCAATAAATATAAGTATGTACTAAAAAATTACCATAAAGCATCATTTTTTGCCATTTCAGTCATCTAACATAAACACACTGAAATTTTTCCTGCTTCCATTTTATATGAGAAATATCCTTTTCTTTTTTTATTACACAATATTCTTTTTATTCCATATAAGGAAATCAATTATATACTCGCCTTGTCCAGACTGCCTATCCCCTGCTAAGAAATTTAATCTTTACTTAATCAATCTTTAGCACACCCCTTTCCCATTCTTTTTCCTGACATTTCTTTTGTGTTTTTCATTGAATTTATATGGGTGATGTTGGTTAATAAAATTATATAGGTATCAGGAACACAATTCTGTAATATTGTACATCATCTGTATTGTATTGTGTGTATGCCACCACCCCAAGTCAAGTCTCCAGAAATGTCCTTTTCAGTGAAAGATTTATCATTGTATCTCACTTTAATTTTTTTCAAAGTGGAGACTAGACTTCTAATTTAAAAAATAATAATGAGCACAATTTATAGTTTTGAGAAATAGGAACTAGAGTAATGTCTTGATTATTGAGGGGGAAGCAGAACTTTAAATAAGACATTTATTATTGAAAAAGAAACCCAAAACCTGATGTGAGAAGAAAATATTTCTTATTCTTTCTTTTAAAGATTATTATTTATTTATTTTTAGAGAGAGGGGAAAGGAGGGAGAAAGAGAGGGAAAGAACCTTGAATCCGTAGTTGCCTCTTGCGCGCCCCCTATTGGGGACCTGGCCTGCAACCCAGGCATGTGCCCTGATTGGGAATTGAACCAGTGACCCCTTGGTTTGCAGGCTGGCACTTAGTCCACTGAACCACACCAACCAGGGCTATTTCTTATTCTTTAATGAATAATGTAACTAAGTCAAACTGTGTTCAGATAACTTACCTACCTTAGCTTTGAGAGATACTGTAATGAATTCTTGAGAATGGTAATTGTTTCATCATAAATTCAATCAAATGCTGGCTAACATTTGTACATTTCTATGCTGTTCATTACCGGTTATTTTGCAGCCTATCCCTCGGCCAGATCCTGTGCATAATTATGAAGAAACACTAGATCAAGTACTGAAAACCAGATTGGAAGAAAGAGAAGAACACCTGGAGCAAGGACCTATGATAGAACAACTTAGCAAAATGTTCTTTACTACTAAGCACCGTTGGTATCCTCGTGGACAGTAAGTTTTGTTTTCTTTTCTTCAATTCCCACTAGATACACTGAAGGAACATGTAACGTACCTTGCATTAATGAACTTCTGCATGGAGAAATTAATACCCAGTATGATCACCTACTCCAAATATATATATATTTTATTGCAGTAGTATCATTGACATATAACATTATATTAGTTTCAGGCATATAACATCATGATTTGACATATATACATATCACATTTTCTTTATCCATTCATCCATGGATGGACACTTAGGGTATTTCCATTTTTGGCTATTATAAATAAAGATAATGCTACAGACGCTACAGTGAATAATGGGGTGCATATATCTTTTTGAATTAGTGTTTTCATTTTCTTTGGCTAAATACCTAGGATTAGAATTGCTCAATCATTTGGTAGTTCTAGTTTTATTTTTTGGAGGACTGCCATACTGATTTCTATAGTGGTTGCACCAATTTACATTCCCACCAGATCACTTAATATATTACAGTATATATTTATATCTACATACACCGTACCTGAAATGAAATACTACTTTTCCTTTATTTTAGTGGGGGAATTTAAACAAAGATTTCAGTGAATTTTGCAAAAATTCTTAAAGAAAATTTCCATTCTGTGATATAGTCATTTAACATACTGTTTTTTGTCTTCCTGATAAATTTGGTTTCATCCCTTTATCTATTTCTTTAAGAGATTTTGAGTTACTGCAAAAGGTAAAACAACTAGGGTATACAGCAAGTAATTGGGCAGGGTATATTGTTCTCAGTCCCTTTAGTAGTTTACAGTTGCCCCTCTGTAAATACTCATATTTTATGACATTGATTCTAACTCCTGTCTGACTCTGGCTTTAATGTTTTCTTCTCTTTCACTCTCTCTTTCTCTCTCTCTCATCTATCAAAACTGTGAGCTGGCTTTTTTTATTGTTTATGTTTGTTTGAGCACCTTTTGTTTTTATTCACTGTGTCCCCAGTAACAGCCCTGGCCTGGCACATATACCGCTAGGCATGCTGTGGGACTAATGAATATACCGTATTTTGCTGTGCATAATGCGCTCCGGTGTTTAATGCACACCCATGTTTTTGTGCACATTATACATGGGGCCATGGTGTGTAATCATTATACCCATGTATAATGCACATCTTTATTTTCCCTCAAAAATTTGGGCAAAAACGTGCTCATTGTACACAGCAAAATACGGGTACGTTCATTGAGCTGCTTTACTAAGTGCTGGATAATCAGAATCATGATCCTTATTTTGAAGTTGTTTATAGGCAAGGAGGAAACAGGGTAAAAGCCAAATGATTAAGCTTTGAAGGATGGTTAGTAGTAATCAATGGGGAAGAGGCTCCACAGGCAGAGAGAACAGAATGTATTAGAATGTACCAAGAAATTTGCAAGTAGTTCAGCTTGGATAGGACCCAAAATATGAGGAGGGGATTTAGGAAGTGTCTTATGAAGGATTTTATGTTGTGCTGAGGAGTTTATATCTTATTTTCATTGCCAGATTTTAAGAAGCAAACTGACATGCCCAGCTTTTATACATTAGAAAATGATTAAGTAGACTCTGTATTTGGGATAAGATGACATTTGGAAAGGTTGGAGTCACAGAGACCTGTTAGGGAACTACTATAATAGTCCAGATAAAAAATATTGAAAATCTAAGTGGAAGGACCAGCAGTGGGAATCAGATGGGGGAAAATAAAAGAGAGGAGTATCTTTAAGAACTTGAATGAGCAGCAGTAGGTGACTCAACGGGGTGTGGGTGGGGGGCGATGGAAGAGATGGGATACCTCTCACCTTTCTGACACGTGTGGTGCTGCCATTCATACAAGTGGAGAAAGAGGTTTGGGAGCAAGGCAGATGAGCCCATTGTTGGTTAGGTTGAGTCTGAAGGGTCTGTAACATCCCCTGGGGAGCAATTCTAAAAGCAAGTAAATGTATAGATTTGGAGCTCAATTTACTTTTTGTTTCTCTTTAGAAGGTATTTATTTCCTTCCTTATCCTTAGTCTTCATAGAGACCCCTCAGGTCTGTGCCACATCTTCCGTCTTGCTAAAATTCATTCCGAGAGTTTCAATTACATTTGTTATATAGATAGATGCAACCTGCTTTGTTAATACATTTTTTTATTTCCTCAGACTTATTCCCAATATCATTGTCTTTAGAATGTTTCAAACTAGACATCTGCTCAAAGTTTTGAACTCATTATAACAAAACACAGCTCCTCTTTTCCTGTCTTAAAAAAACCTCTTTATTAATCTTTCTGTAATAAAAGTGGTATTTCTGTATCCATTTCCCAAGGAAAAAATATGATATTTCTTTGGCCACCATGGTGTCTTTCAATTCCTGCTTCTATTTTATGTCCCCTTTCTTGATTTTTCTTTCTCATTTAGCACCAACCCATTTTACTTATGCATGCTATCTGGCTTTTCCCCTGTTTAAGTAATTGTAAGTTAGGGTATGTGAAAAAGGGTATGGGCAAGCTATTTCATAGCCCCAGATCTAAATCATTACTGTATTCTAAGATTTCTTTCCAGGATTTATAGAATCTCTCATGTTTATCATTTATTTCTTTTCATTATTCAAATATTTTAGTTCAAGTCCTGCATTGTTTACTTTAGGTTTAATTTGTTTTTTTTTCTAGTTCTTTAAGACTCATTGTTTAGAAACCTGCCTTTTTAACTTAAGCAGTTAATGCCATAAGTTTCCCTTTCATCACTGCTTTAGTTGCATCCCACAAATTTTGATTCATTTTCATTTTATTTAGTTCAAAATTATTTCTAATTTCTCTGTGATTTCTTCTTTGACCCTTAAGCAGTGTGTTAATTTCCAAATATTTTAAAATTTTCCAGATATCTTTCTGTTACTGATTTCTAGTTTAATTCCATTGTGACCTATGATCACAAAACATGTTTTGTATGATTTCAGCCTTGTACATTGATTAGGATTTTGTTTTATGGTCCAGATTATAGTCTGTCTTGGTGAATGTTTCATGTGCATTTGAAAAGAAAGTGTATGTTCTGCTGTCACTGTGAGTGGTGTTCGAAAAATATTAATTAGGTCCAGTTGGCTGATACTATTGTTCAAGTTGTCTGTATCCTTACTAATTTTCTATTTATTTAATCAATTATTACAAGAGGAATGTTAAAATCTACCACTATAATTGTGGAGTTTTCTTTTTGTCCTCTGAATTCTATCTGCTTTAACTTCATATATTTTGAAGCACTGTTATTGGTTAGATATACATTTTTATTTTTATATTGTCTTGATGAATTGACACCTGTATCTTTATGAAGATCTTTTGTTGTTGTTGTTGTTGTTGTTAATCTACACCCAAGGCCATGCTTATTGATTTTAGAGAGAGGAGAAGGGAGGGGGAGAAAGAGGGAAGGAAAGATTAATGCGAGAGAAAAACATCCATTGATTACCTCTCATACATGCCCCAACCAGGGACCAAACTGGCAGCTTAGGCATGTGCCCTGACTAGGAATCCAACCCACAACCCTTTGGTTTATTGGACAATGCTCCAACCAACTGAGCCACATTGGTCAGGGCTGAAGTGTTCTTTTTTATTACTGCTAATATTTCTTTGTCTGGTTTTGATATAGCCTCTCCAGCCTTCTGTTGATTAGCATTTGCATGATACATCTTTTTCTGGTTTTTACTCTCACCCTATCTATCTTCATATTTAAAGTGGGTTTCTTATAAGTAACATATAGTTGGGTTTTGCTTTCTAATCTGATTTTTTATTTCAGTATTGAGCTGTCTAAAATGCTTTCTTCCTTTAATTTTCAGTACTTTCACTCTTCCTCTGCCATTTGCTCTAACTCACTTCCTTCATGAAATTTCATTTGATTTAGTTACTTTTAATTAACCGCTACCTCTGTTAGCACAACTATATGTAACTATAGTTTATTAGATATTTGTTAATGTTATATTTGTTGGTACATTTTTGGTTGTAGCTTCTGCTCTAGATTTTTTTTCAATTACAGTTGTCATTCAATGTTACTGAGTTGGCCAAAAATTCTGTTTGTTTTTTTCCATAAAATAAAAGACATTTTTTATTTTCACCAATAACTTTATTGATTTGGATATTTTGAGTATATTGGCTATCTCCCACCGTTGCCTATCTCCCACCTGGCTAGTGGGTAGAGGCCAGGGGTGCTGCTAAACATCTTCCAGTGCATAAGACGGACCCACAGCAAAGAATCATTTGGCCACAAAGTCAATAATACCAAGAAACTTTGCAAACCACTTTTGACACATTCAATCAGTCACAGCACCTTCTCCATACACTGCACAAATCTTTTTGTGTGTGTTTCAGTTGCATTTTTGCCTTTCCTGACATAACAAAGCATAATATGCCAAAATTTGCTTATTTTCTTCCATCTTCAATATTAAAATGGATACGCAAAAATTCCTCAGTTTTAATAAGATTTTTTTAAATGCATGCTGATGTGACAGCTATCATAGTACAATCTAACAAAATTGTTTCAAAGGAAGTTAAAGACCACTAAGTGCCACTAGAGCCATCATATAGAAAAAACTAAATGAACTTTTTGGCCAGCCCAATAGTTTATGTTAGTTGTAGGTGTACAGCAGTGGTTAGACATTTATATAAAGTATGAAGTGATCCCCCCACTAAGTCTAGTACTCACCTGGCACCACACACAGTTATCACAACATTATTGACTGCATTCCCTGTGCTGTACTTTACATCCCTGTGACTACTTTGTAACTACCAATCTGTACTTCTTAGTCCCTTCACCTTTTTCACCCAGTCTCCCAACCTCTTTTCCATCTGACAACCATCAGTTTGTTCTCTGTATCTATGAGTCTGTTTCTGTTTTTTAAAAATTTTAAACTTGCCCTGGCTGGTGTAACTCAGTGGATTGAGCGCAGGCCTGCGAACCAAAGGATTGCGGTTCGATTCCCAGTCAGGGCACATGCCTGGGTTGCAGACCAGTTCCCAGCAGGGGACACATGGGAGGCAACCATACATTGATGTTTCTCTCCCTCTCCTACCCTTCCCCTCTAAAGATAAATAAATAAAAATCTTAAAAAAAATTTTAAACTTACTTTTAGAGAGAAAGAGAGAAGAATGAAGGGAGGTGGGGGGCAGGAGAGAGAGAAACATAAAATTTGTTGTTTCACTTATTTATGCATTCATTGGTCGATTCTTGTATGTGCCCTGACTGGGGATTGAATCTGCAAATTTGGCCTGTTAGGATGATGCTCTAATCAACTGAGCTACCTGGCCAGGGACTGAATCTGTTTTTGTTTTTTTAATTTGTTTATTTTTTTCTTTAGATTCCACATATAAATGAAATCATATGATAGTTGTCTCTCTCTGTCTGACTTATTTCACTTAACATAATACCCTCTAGTCCATGCATGTTGTCGCAAATTGTAACATTTCATTCCTTTTTATGGCCAAGTAATATTGCACTGTATAAGTACCACTTTTTTATCAGTCATCTATTGATGAGAACTTGGGTTGCTTTCGTATCTTGGCTATTGTAAATAACATATAGGTGCATATATATTTCAATGAACATATAGATGCATATATATTTTTGAATTAGTGTCTCAGATTTCTTCAGGTATGCCTAGAAATGGAATTGCTGGGTCAATTCCATTGGTAGTTCTATTTTTAATCATTTGATGATTCTCCATACTATTTTTCGTAGTGGCTGCACCAGCTTGTAATCCAATAGTGCATGGGGTTTTTGTTTTCTCCACCTCCTTGCCATCACTTGTTTGTTGATTTATTGATGATAGCCATGCCAACAGATGTGAGGTGATATCTCATTGTGGTTTTGACTTACATGTCTCTGATGATTAGTGATGTTGAGCATCTTTTTATATGTCTATTGGCTATCTGCATGTCCTCTTTGGTGAAATGTCTGTCCTGGTCCTCTGCACATTTTTTAATTTGATTGTTTGGTTTTTTGGGGGGGCATTAAGATGTATGAGTTCTTTATAGGTTATTAACCCCTTAACAGATGTAACATTGGTGAATATCCTCTCCCATTCAGTAGGTTGTTTTTTTGTTTTGTCGATGGTCTTCTTTGCTGTGCATATTTTTTTTAGTTTGATGTAGTCCCATTTGTTTATTTTTTCTTTTGTCTTTCTTGCCCAAGGAGCTATATTAGAAAAAATATTACTAAAGGCAATTCCAAAGAGTTTACTGCCTATGTTTTGTTGTAGGAATTTTATGGTTTCAGGTCTTACATTTAAGTCTTTAATCCATTTTGAGTTTATTCTTCTCTATGGTTTAAGAAGGTGGTTTAGGTTTAATTTTTTTTAATGTGTCTGTCCAGTTTTCCCAACAAAATCCAGGCATGATAAGACATATGTAAGTGCTATTTGATATTTATTGAGTATATTTTAGAACTTGACTTTGTCAGGCTTTGGATTGTCAGGGTCTTGAGCATTGTGAAGGCATTCTTAAATGGTGAAAATGGTTGAGCAATGTAAAAGCTGAATCACGTTTTTATAGGATAGCTCTTAGCATTTTTAGGGCCACAGACTCATTAAGAAATTGATGAAATATGTGAATCCATTTCCCAGAAAAAACACATATTCAAAATTTTATAAATTTCAGAAAGTTCATGACTTCCCAAAACTGTGCTGCATTTGAGAGTACACCTTCCTGGGATACTATTGTACTAGTAAAACCTTGATTATCTGGCACATAATTGGAACCCATAAGAAAACTGTAATTTTCTCTATGCCACTGTAAGTATATGTAGAAATGTTTATATAAGTGATTTTCTATATGTATTTTTTTAATTTTTAATTTTTTATTACAGTTGACATTCAGTATTAGTTTCTGGTGTACAACATAGTGATTAGACATTTATATTACTTATGAAGTGATTCCCCCAGATAAGTCTAGTACCCACCTGGCACCACACACAGTTATCACAGTATTATTGACTATACTCCCTGTGTTATACTTTACATCCCTGTGACTGTTTTGTAACTGCCAATTTATACTTAATTCCTTTCACCTTTTTCATCCAGGCTTCCAGTCCTTCACTCCAGCACTCATCAATTTACTCTGTCTATGAGTGTGTTTCCTTTATTTGTTTGTTTGTTTTCTAGATTCCACATATAAGTGAAATCATATGGTATTTGTCTTTCTCTGTCTGACTTATTTTACTTAGCATAATACCGTCTAGGTCCATCAATGTTGTCACAGATATGCTATATGTATTATTCTACAATTTGGTGTTCCATGTTAGTATATATAGATGTACTCACGTCTTTTTCAACTTAATTTCTTTATTTTGGAAAATTTTAGAAAATCAACATCAGAAAAAATAATGTCTAGGAAAGTTGCCTGTATGAAGTCTTAAGATAAATAAAAAATGCTTTTGATATCTGAATCATAACAACTAAAGAGCGTATGATACATGTATTTTTATCATTTGTGGTATAGAAATCCTTATATTGTATTTCCACATTAGCAAAAAAGTTAAAAAAAAATCTAAGTCAGATCACCTTGCCAAAATCTGGCTTTAGAGCAATTGTTTGAAGACAACTCATCATAAAAAACCACATGTAGTATGCAGAAATTTTCTTGCATCAATACAGAAAATAAGGTAATGCAGAGAAGCAAAAAAGAAAAATTCTTTAAAAAAAAAATCTTCACCCAAGGATATGATTATTGATTTTAGAGAAAGAGGAAGGAAGAGAAACAGAGAGAGAGAAACATTGATCGGTTACCTCCTGTATGTGCCCCAACGGGGTTCGAACTTGCAAGCTAGATATGTTCCCTGACTGGGAATTGAACCCTCAACCTTTTGGTGTATGGGATGCTCCAACCAACTTAGCCGCCTGGCCAGGGCAAGAAGAATTCTTGGTGAAACTACTCAAAAGATGATCACTGCTAGCAGTTCATTTGTTTTTTTCTTTGTATATCTATACATAAGTTGTGTTAATTTGCTTATTTTTTTTAATCAGTATTTTTTAATTGTTGATATTGTACAGTTTTCTGTCTTTTACCCCACCCCCAGCCCATCCCCCCAGACCTCCCTACCTCCCTCCCACCCCCCTAGTTTTTGTCCATATGTACTTTATACTTGTTCCTGTAAATCCTTCCCCTTTTCCCCTGAAATTCCCTCCCCTCCCCCTCTGGTTACTGTCAGACTGTTCTCAATTTCAGTGTCTTTGTTTATATTATGCTTATTTGTTTGTTTTGTTGATTAGATTCCTGTTAAAGGTGAGATCATATGGTATTTGTCTTTCACTGCCTGGCTTATTTCGCTTAGCATGATGCTCTCCAATTCCATCCATGCTGTCGCAAAGGGTAGGAGCTCCTTCCTTTCTGCTGCATAGGATTCCATTGTGTAAATGTACCACAGTTTTTTGATTTTTATATGGTTTTAATTATGCTGTATATTTAAATTTGCATCCTGTATCTTCTCTTCCCCCAGTTAAAATTTTAACCATTTTTTATTTTGCTTTAGGATAGATTTCCATAAGAGGAATTACTAGATCAAAAGTTACAACTGTTTAAAAATATTTTTGATATATCTTGCTGCACTGCTTATCAAAAGTATTGTGCCAATTAATGCTTTAATCAATCAGGTCTGATGTTGCTTATTTCACTACACCTGTGCTTAGATTGGGCATTATGACTTTATAAATATTTCTAATTGCAAAAACATGTAAGTTTCATCACTGTTTTAATTTTCATTTCTTCCATTTTTTGGTGACATTGTACATTTTTCCATAAACTTATTAACCTCTCATCCTAGTGTATATTAAAACATGATTTTGCAGCTGAGTTCTCCATTGAGAGGAAAACATCCCCTTTTAAATAAAACTTTAATAGAGCATGTTCACAATGTGCTACTTCTTTATTATAAACATAATTACTGGTTTTTAATTAAAGTTCAGTCATCCTTGTTACCAATTGAAATTTTCCTCAAAATCTGAAAGAAGATTTTCAAAATAAAATTCTACTAGAGCATATTCACAATGTGTTATTTCTTTATTATAAGGACAGATATTACTTTTTAACAGCCATCCAGGTTACCTTATTGAAATTATCCTCAAGATCTCAATGAAGATTTTCCAAAATGTTTAATTACTAAAACAATTTTCACTCTGGGCAAATTTGGCTTCTTAAGTACTGAGATGTACTTAACAGCTTGTGTATATAGTTTGATTGATTTTATTGACTATTAATAAATGACAAATAAACATAGAAATTTGGTACGTATATCTGAAACAGTTAACTTTTATTAAAATAAGTAATCTTAAGTATTTTTTTCTTTTCAAGGTATCACAGACGTCATAAGAAATTGAATCCTCCAAAAGACAGATGATATTGAGGTTTTCAGTAATCAAAGAAAAATGTTTCCTGATGCCATTTGAGGAAATGCAATCAAGTATATTCACTACTATGCTATATAGTAAAATAGTAATAAAATGTCTTCTCATCTATTATAATGTGTATTTCTTTATGTATATTAAGTAGTTCTGCATTTGACATTCTTAAAGAAACCTACTTTATTTTCCCTTTGAGAATTTAGTCTACCATTTATTTTCATGTGACTAGTATGATTAAGTATCTTACATTATCAGGAAAATATTGTTAGTAGTGTAAATATGGTTACTAGAAATATGCATGATTCTTCTGGAGAGTTTATTTACTTTTTATTTTTTAAACTTTATTGTTTACACTATTGCAGATGTCCCCATTTTTCCCACTTTACCCACCTCCATCCCGCCCTCACACTCCCTTCCCTCAGGCCATCACCACTCTGTGTCTGTGAGTGATACACACATGTACTTTGGCTAATCCCTTCATCTTTTATCTTGTTGCCCTCACCCTGTCCCCTCTGACAGCTGTCAGTGTGTTCCATATATCCCTGCCTGTTTCTATTTTGTTCATCAGATTCCACATATAAGCAAGATCTTATGGTATTTGTCTTTCACTGACTCCCTTATTCCCCTTAGCATGATAATCTCTAGATCCATCTATGCCATAGCAACAGATAAGAGTTCCTCCTTTTTACTGCTGCATAGTATTCCATTTTGTAAATGAACCACTGCTTTCTTATTCACTCATCTACTGATGGGCACTTGAGCTGTTTCCGGATCTTGGCTGTTGTAAATAATGCTACTATGAACATAGGGGTGCATATATTCTTTTAAATTGGTGTTTTGGGATTTTTAGGATATATTCCCAGAAGTGGGATCCCTGGGTCGAAAAACAGTTTCATTTTTAATTTTTTCAGGAAACTCCATACTGTTTTTCACAACGGGCGCAATGGTCTACATTCCCACCAACAGTTTTTTTGTTTTGTTTTTTTTTAAATATATTTTATTGATAATGCTATTACAGTTGTCCCATTTCTCCCCCATCATTCCCCTCCACCCTGCACACCCTCTCCCACCCACATTCCCCCCTTTACTTCATGTCCACATGTCATAAGTTCTTTAGCTTCTACATTTCCCATACTATTCTTGCCCTCCCCCTGTCTATTTTCTACCCACTATCTATGCTACTCATTCTC
The DNA here is from genome assembly GCA_039655065.1 of Glossophaga mutica. Classification (NCBI taxonomy): domain Eukaryota; kingdom Metazoa; phylum Chordata; class Mammalia; order Chiroptera; family Phyllostomidae; genus Glossophaga; species Glossophaga mutica. The sequence continues at coordinate 88,099,997 of CM077304.1, forward strand.
TGTACCTTTTCCCCCCTCTCCTCCTCCCACGCCCCTGTTGCTAACTCTCCATATGATCTCCATTTCTGTGGTTCTGTTCCTGTTCCAGTTGTTTGCTTAGTTTGCTTTTGTTTTAAGTGTAGTTGTTAATATCTGTGAGTTTGCTGTCCTTTTACTGTCATATTTTTGATCTTCTTTTTCTTAAATAAGTCTCTTTAACATTTCATATAATAAGGGCTTGGTGATGATGAAATCCTTGAACTTGATCTTATCTCAGAAGCACTTTATCTTCCCTTCCATTCTAAATGAAAGCTTTTCTGGATAGAGCAATTTTGGATGTAGGTCCTTAACTTTCAAGACTTCAAATACTTCTTTCCAGCCCCTTCTTGCCTGTAAGGTCTCTTTTGAGAAATCAGCTGACAGACAGTCTGATGGGAACTCCTTTGTAGATGACTGTCCCCTTATCCCTTGCTGCTTCTAGAATTCTCTGCTTCATTTTAATCTTGGCTAATGTAATTACGATGTGCCTTGGTGTGTTCCTCCTTGGGTCCAACTTCTTTGGGACTGTCTGAGCTTCCTGGACTTCCTGGAAGTCTATTTCCTTTGCCAGATTGGGGAAGTTCTCCTTTATTATTTGTTCAAATAAGTTTTCCACTTGTTGCTCTTCTTCTTCCCCTTCTGGGACCCCTATAATTTGGATGTTGGGACGTTTAATGATGTCCCAGAGGTTCCTAAGCCTCTCCTCATTTTTTTGAATTCTTGTTTCTTCCTTGTTTTCTGTTTGGTTGTTTGTTTCTTCCTTCTGGTCCACTCCATTGATCTGAGTGCTAGTTTTCCTCCCATCTCTATTGGTTCCCCATGCATCTTTCTTCATTTCACGTATTGCAGCCTGCATTTTTTCATCTAATTTGTGAGCAAAATCAACCAATTCTGTGAGCATTTTGATGACCAGTGCTTTGAACTGTGCATCTGATAGGTTGGCTAGCTCTTGGTGGCTTAGAGGAATGGCCTCTGGGGCTTTGATTTGTTCTCCAGTTTGAGCCATTTTTGGTGTTTTTTTTTTGTTTTGTTTTGGTTTGGTTTGGTTTGGTTTTAGTCTGGTCGCAGCTATTACGTATGAGGGGTGGAGCCTTCGGTGTTCCTCAGGGTGGGGAAGCCCAGTCATTGCGTTGTGATGCTATAGGGGCGGGGTCCGAGAGGGAAGAATGGCACCTGCTCCGCTCTCTCCTGGACTCCGGTCCCTTTCGCTGCTTCCCCTTCGCCTGGATTATATGCACGCTTGCGCGTGCTGTTACGTAGTGAGGAGTGGCGCCTCAGGCGCTCCCCAGGGCGGGGCAGCCAAGTCGCTGGGTTGTGATGCTGTATGTGGGGGCGGGGTCTGAGAGGGAACAATCGCGCCTGCTCCACTCTCTTCTGGATTCAGTCCTTTCCGCTGCTTCCTCTTTGCCTGGACTGTCTGCACGCGGGAATGTGGGACCACCTGGTCAGCCAGCCGCCTTGTGCGGCCTCACTGGGTCTGCACAGTTGCCCCTCTGTGCCCGGGGTTCGCCAGCTGCCGCCTGTGGGCCTGGGGACCGCCAGCCGCTGCTGCTTGGGTTCCCGGGTCCGCACCTCCACTTTTTCCTGCCGCGACTCCACCCCTCTTACCAGTCTAGATGAATGGTTGTTGGACTTCCGTACAGTTCGATTTTCTATCAGTTCTGCTTGTTTTCTTGTTTCTAAATATTTGTTGTCCTTAATTTTGGTTGTAGGAAGAGGCACAGTGTGTCTGCCTACGCCTCCATCTTGGCTGGAAGTCCCCACCAACAGTTTTTGAGGATTCCCTTTCCTCCATATTCTTGCCAACATTTGTTGTTAATTTCTGCTAGTCATTCTGACATGTGAGGTGATACCTCATTGTGGTTTTAATTTGCATTTCTCTGATGATTAGTGATGTTGAGTGGTTTTTTTCATGTCTGTCAGCCATCTGTGTGTCCTCTTTGCAGAAGTGTTTATTCAGGTCTTTTGCCCATTTTTAAATTAGATTTTTTTTTTCTTTCTGGTGCTGAGTTGTATGAGTTTTATGTATTTTGGAAATTAACCCCATATCAGATGTGTCATTGGCAAATATGTTCTTCCATACAGTGGATTCCCTCTTCCTTTTATTGATGGTTTCTTTAGCTGTACGAAAGCTTTTTAATTTGATGTTGTCCCATTGTTTATTTTTTCCTTTGTTTCCTTTGACCTAGGAGATATATCTGCAAAAATATTGCTTTTTAAGGTGTCTGAAATTTTACTGCCTATGTTTCCTTCTGGAATTTTTACAATTTTGCAGCTTACATTTAAGTCTTTTATTCATTTTGAGTTTGTTCTTGTGTGTGGTGTAAGTTGGTGGACGAGTTTCAGTTTTTTGCATGTACCTGTCCAGTTTTCTTAACACTACTTATTGAAGAGACTGTCTTTATTCCATTGTACGCTCTTCTCTTCTGTCAAATATTAATTGACCATGAAGACATGGGTTTATTTCTGGGTTCTCTGTTTGGTTCCACTGATCTATATGCCTGTTCCTACATCAGTACCAGTCTGTTTTGATTGCAGCGGCCTTGTAGTATAGTTTGATATCAGGTATTGTGATACTTCCAACTTTATTCTTCTTTCTCAAGATTGCTAAGGCTATTTGGGATCTATTTTTGGTTCCATATAAATTTTTGAAATATTTGTTCTGGATCTGTGAAATATGCCATTGGTATTTCAATAGAAATTGCATTAAATCTATAGATTGCTTTTGGTAGCATGGACATTTTAATGATGTTAATTCTTTCAATCCTTGAACATGGTATATGCTTCCACTTTATTTGTATCTTCCTCAGTTTCTTTCTTCAGCATCCTATAGTTTTCTGACAAGAGGCCTTTTACCTCCTTGTTTAAATTTATTCTAGGCACCTTATTTTTCTGTCATTGTTACAATAGTAAGTAGGATTGTTTTCTTAGTTTTTCTTTGTGATAGTTCATTATTAGTGTATAAAAATGCCATCAATTTTTGAACATTAATTTTGTATCTTGATACTTTGCTACATTGTTTTATTAGATCTAGTAATTTTTTGGTGGAGTCTTTAGGGTTTTCTACATATGATACTATGTAATCTGTGAATAATGACAATTTTTCTTCCTTCTTTCCAATTTGGATACTTTTTATTTCTTCTTATCTGATTGCAGTGGCTATGACTTCAGTACTATGTTGAATAAGAGTGGTGAAAGTGGGACACCTCTGTCTTGTTCCTGATCTTAAGGGAAACACTTTGTTTTTGCCCTTTGAGTATGATATTGGCTGTAGGTTTTTCATATATGGTCTTTATTATGTTAAGGTATGATCTTTTTATTCCCACTTAGCTGAGAGTTTTTGTCATAAATGGGTTCTGTATTTATTGAATGCTTCTTCTGCATCTGTTGGCATGATCATGTGATTTTTATCTTTTCTCTATGTGATGTATCATATTTATTCATTTGTGAATATTGTACCAACTTTACATCCTTGGGATAAATCCCACTTGATCATGATGTGTGACCTTTTTAAGGTATTGCTGGATTTGGTTTGGTAATATTTTGTTGAGGATTTTAGCATCTATGTTCATCAGGGATATTGGCCTATAATTTTCTTTCTTTGTAGTGTCTTCATATAGTTTTGAAATTAGGATAATGTTGGCTTCGTAAAAAGAGCTTAGAAGTCTTCCCTCCTCTTGAATTTTTTGGAATAGTTTGAAAGCAATTGGTGTTAGTTCTTCTGTGGATGTTTGGTAAAATTTGCCTGTGAAGCTATCTGGTCCAGGACTTTTGTTTGCTGGGAGTTTTTTTAATTACTGCTTAAATTTTATTAGCTGTGATTGGTCTATTCAGGTTTTCTGCTTCTTTCTAATTCAGTTTTGGATGATTGTATGTTCCTAGGCATTTATTCATTTTTCCCAGGGTCCAGTTTGTTGGCATATAATTGTTCATACTATTTTCTCACAATCCTTTATATTTTTGTGATATCAGTTGACACTCCTCTTTCATTTCTGATTTTATTTATTTCGGTCCTCTCTTTTTTCTTGATGAGTCTGGTTAAAGTTTGTCAATCTCGTTTATCTTTTCAAAGAATGAGCTCTTGGATTCATTGATCTTTAGTTGTTGGGTTGTTGTTTCTTTTTTTTCTAAGTTTCTATGTCATTTATTTCTGCTTTATCTTTATTACTTCCTTCCTTCTACTTACTCTGGGCTTCGTTGTTGTTTTTCTAGTTATTTTAGGTTCAAGGTCAGATTGTTTACTTGAGATTTTTCTTGCTTCTTGAAGTAGGACTGTAATGCTAATGAACTTCCTCTCAGGACTGATTTCACTGTGTCATATAGATTTGGGGTTGTTGTGTGTTTGTTTTCATTTGTTTCTAGGTAGTTTTTTTATTTCTTCCTTGATCTCATTGATAACCCATTTATTGCTTAAAAACATGCTAATTAGCCTCCATGTGTTTGAATGTTTTTGAGTTTTTTTACTGTAGTTGATTTCTAGTTTCATGCCATTGTGATCTGAGAAAATACTTGATATGATTTCAGTCTTCTTGAATTTGTTAAGACTTAATTTGTGTCATAACATTGGGTTTATCTTTAACTATGTTCCATATGCAGTTGAGAAGGATGTATACTTCATTGCTTTGGGATGAAGTGTTCTGTAAATACCAATTAAATTCATCTGATCTAATGTGTCATTTAAAGTTGATGTTTGTGTTTGTTGGTTTTTTGTCTGCAAGATCTATCCATTGGTGGCAGTGATGTGTTAAACTCCACTACTGTGACTGTATTGCTGTCGATCTCTTCCTTAAAGTCCACCAAGATTTTTCTTTATATATTTAGGTGCTCTTGTATTCGGTGCATATATGTTTACAAGGATTATATCCTCTTCAGGATTATACAGTGACCTTATTTATCTCTTGTTATAGCCTTTTTGGAAGTCTGTTTTGTCAGATATAAGATACTGTTACCCCAGCTTTTTTTTTTTTCATTTTCATTTGCACAGAATATTTTCTTCCATCCCTTTACTTTTAGCTTGTGTGAATCTTTTGTTCTGAGGTACATGTCTTATAGAAAGCATATATACCTGGGTCATGTTTTCTTATCCAGTCAGCTTCCCTATGTCTTTTTATTGGAGCTTTTCATCCATTTACTTTTAAGTTTATTATTGATAGGTACTTTTTATTGCCATTTTTATACCTATATTCCTTTCTCTATTTCTTCTTCTTCTTTTTTTAATTTGATTTGATTTTTTATTTTTTTAAATATATTTTATTGATTAGGCTATTACAGTTGTCCCGTTTCTCCCCCATCTTTCCCCCACCCTGCACACCCTCTCCCGCCCACATTCCCCTCTTTAGTTCATGTCCATGTCTCATAAGTTCTTTAGCTTCTACATTTCCCATACTATTCTTACCCTGCCCCTGTCTATTTTCTACCCACTATCTATGCTACTCATTCTCTGTACCTTCCCCCCCCCTCCTCCCACGCCCCTGTTGCTAACCCTCCATATGATCTCCATTTCTGTGGTTCTGTTCCTGTTCTAGCTGTTCGCTTACTTTGCTTTTGTTTTAGGTGTGGTTCTTAATAGCTGTGAGTTTGCTGTCTTTTCACTGTCATATTTTTGATCTTCTTTTTCTTAGATAAATCCCTTTAACATTTCATATAATAAGAGCTTGGTGATGATGAACTCCTTGAACTTGACCTTATCTGAGAAATGCTTTATCTCTCCTTCCATTCTAAATGACAGCTTTGCTGGATAGAGCAATCTTGGATGTAGGTCCCTGCTTTTCAAGCTTTCAAATATTTCTTTCCAGCCCCTTCTTGCCTGGAAGGTCTCTTTTGAGAAATCAGCTGACAGACAGTCTGATGGGAACTCCTTTGTAGGTGACTGTGCCCTTATCCCTTGCTGCTTCTAGAATTCTCTGCTTCATTTGAATCTTGGCTAATGTAATTACAATGTGCTTTGATGTGTTCCTCCTTGGGCCCAACTTCTTTGGGGCTCTGAGCTTCCTGGACGCCCTGGTAGTCTATTTCCTTTGCCATATTGGGGAAGTTCTCCTTTATTATTTGTTCAAATAAGTTTTCTACTTGTTGCTCTTCTTCCCCTTCTGGGACCCCTATAATTCGGATGTTGGGACGTTTAACGATGTCCTGGAAGTTCCTAAGCCTCTCCTCATTTTTTTGAATTCTTGTTTCTTCCTTGTTTTCTTTTTGGTTGTTAATTTCTTCCTTCTGGTCCACTCCATTGATTTGAGTCCCAGTTTTCTTTCCATCTCTATCGGTTCCCCATGCGTCTTCCTTCATTTCACGTATTGTAGCCTGCATTTTCTCATCTAATTTATGAGCAAAATCAACCAATTCTGTGAGCATTTTGATGACCAGTGCTTTGAACTGTGCATCTGATAGGTTGGCTATCTCTTCACTGCTTAGAGGAATTGACTCTGGGGTTTTCATTTTTTCTCCGGTTTGAGCCATTTTTGGTGGGTTTTTTGTTGTATTTTGGTATGGTTTTAGTCTGGTCACAGCTATTACGTATGAGGGGTGGAGTCTTAGGTGTTCCTCAGGGCGGGGCAGCCCAGTCTCTGGGTTGTGACGCTATAGGTGGGGGCAGGGTCCGAGAGGGAAGAATGGCGCCTGTCCCGCTCTCTTCTGGACTCCGGTCCCTTCCGCTGCTTCCCCTTCGCCTGGATTATCTGCGCACGCGCGTGTGCTGTTACATAGTGAGGGGTGGAGCCTCAGGCGCTCCCCAGTATGGGGCAGCCCAGTTGCTGGGTTGTGACGCTATAGGTGGGGGCAGGGTCTGAGAGGGAACAATGGCGCCTGCTCCGCTCTCTCCTGGATTCAGTCCCTTCCGCCACTTCCCCTCTGCCTGGACCATCTGCGTGCTCGAATGGGGGAACCCCTGGTCAGCCAGCCGCCTTGTGCATCCTCACCGGATCTGCACAGTTGCCCCCCTGTGCCCGGGGTCCGCCAGCTGCCGCCCGTGCACCTGGGAACTGTGAGCCGCTGCTACTTGCGTTCCTGGGTCCACACCTCCACTTTTTCCTACCGCGACTCCACCCCTCTTACCGGTCTGGATGAATGGTTGTTGGACTTCCGTACAGTTCGATTTTCTATGCGTTCTGGTTGTTTTCTTGTTTCTAAATATTTGTTGTCCTTAATTTTGGTTGTGAGAGGAGGCACAGTGTGTCCGCCTACGCCTCCATCTTGGCCGGAAGTCCTCTATTTCTTCTTAAAGCAGTCCTTTTAACATTTCTCGCAATGCTACTTTGGTAATGAACTCCTTTAGTCTTTTTTTTTTTTTTTTTTTTTTTTTTGGTTTGGGTAGCTCTTTATTTCACCTTCAATTTTTAATGTAGTCTTGCTGGGCAGAATAGTCTTGCTTGCATGTCCTTGTCTTTCATCACTTTGAATACTTTGTGTCAGGCCCTTCTCGCCTGAAGTGTTTCTATTGAGAAATTAGTTGATAACCTTATGGGAACTTATTTGTAGGTAAGTAACTGTCTTTCTTGCTGCCTTTAAGATTCTCTCTTTTTGAGACTTCCAGCGAAGATGGAGGCGAAGGTGGACACACTGTGCCTCCTCTCACAACCAAAATTAAGGACAACAAATATTTAGAAACAAGAAAACAACCAGAACGCATAGAAAATCGAACTGTACGGAAGTCCAACAACCATTCATCCAGACCGGTAAGAGGGGCGGAGTCGCAGCAGGAAAAAGTGGAGGTGCGGACCCGGGAACCCAAGCAGCAGCAGTTGGCAGTTCCCAGGTGCACAGGCGGCGGCTGGCAGTCCCCGGGCCACAGGCAGCAGCTGGTGGACCCCGGGCACAGAGGGGCAACTGTGTAGACCCAGTGAGGCCGCACAAGGCGGCTGGCTGACCAGGTGGTCCCATGTTCGCGTGCGTAGATGGTCCAGGCAAAGGGGAAGCAGCGGAAGGGACTGAATCCAGAAGAGAGGGGAGCAGGCGCCATTGTTCCCTCTCAGACCCCACCCCCACATACAGCGTCACAACCCAGCGACTGGGCTGCCCCGCCCTGGGGAGCGCCTGAGGCTCCACTCTTCACTACGTAACAGCACGCGCAAGTGCGCATATAATCCAGGCGAAGGGGAAGCGGTGGAAGGGACTGGAGTCCAGGAGAGAGCAGAGCAGGTGCCATTCTTCCCTCTCGGACCCCGCCCCCACCTATAGCGTCACAACCCAATGACTGGGCTGCCCCACCCTGAGGAACACCGAAGGCTCCACCCCTCATACGTAATAGCCGCGACCAGACTCAAACCAAACCAAAACAAACAAACAAAAAAAAACCCCACCAAAAATGGCTCAAACCGGAGAACAAATCAAAGTCCCAGAGCCAATTCCTCTAAGCCACCAAGAGATAGCCAACCTATCAGATGCACAGTTCAAAGCACTGGTCATCAAAATGCTCACAGAATTGGTTGATTTTGCTCACAAATTAGATGAAAAAATGCAGGCTGCAATACGTGAAATGAAGGAAGATGCATGGGGAACCAATAGACATGGGAGGAAATCTGGGACTCAAATCAATGGAGTGGACCAGAAGGAAGAAACTAACAACCAAACAGAAAACAAGGAAGAAACAAGAATTCAAAAAAATGAGGAGAGGCTTAGGAAACTCCGGAACATCTTGAAACCTTCCAACATCCGAATTATAGGGGTCTCAGAAGGGGAAGAGGAAGAGCAACAAGTGGAAAACTTATTTGAACAAAGAATAAAGGAGAACTTCCCCAATCTGGCAAAGGAAATAGACTACCAGGAAGTCCAGGAAGCTCAGACAGTCCCAAAGAAGTTGGACCCAAGGAGGAACACACCAAGGCACATTGTAATTACATTAGCCAAGATTAAAATGAAGCAGAGAATTCTAGAAACATCAAGGGATAAGGGGACAGTCACCTACAAAGGAGTTCCCATCTGACTGTCAGCTGATTTCTCAAAAGAGACCTTCCAGGCAAGAAGGGGCTGGAAAGAAGTATTTGAAGTCTTGAAAGGCAGGGACCTACATCCAAGATTGCTCTATCCAGCAAAGCTGTCATTTAGAATGGAAGGGGAGATAAAGTGCTTCCCAGATAAGGTCAAGTTAAAGGAGTTCATCATCACCAAGCCCTTCTATAAAATGTTGAAAGGACTTATCTAAGAAAAAGAAGATCAAAAATATGACAGTAAAAAGACAGCAAACTCACATTAACAACCACACCTAAAACAAAAGCAAACAACTAGAACAGGAATAGAACCACAGAAATGGAGATCACATGGAGGGTTAGCAACAGGAGAGTGGGAAGAGGAGAGAGGGGGGAAAAGGTACAGAGAATAAGTAGCATAGATGGTGGGTTGAAAATAGACAGGGGGAGGGCAAGAATAGTATGGGAAATGTAGAAGCTAAAGAACTTATGACACATGGACATGAACTAAAGGGAGGGAATGTGGGTTGGAGAGGGTGTGCAGGGTGGAGGGGAATGATGGGGGAGAAATGGGACAACTGTAATAGCATAATCAATAAAATATATTTTAAAAATGGATTTATCTAAGAAAAAGAAGATAAAAAATATGAACAGCAAAATGACAACAAACTCACAACTATTCACAACTGAACCTAAAAAACAAAGCGAACTAAGCAAACAAGAACAGGAACAGAATCACAGAAATGGAGATCGTATGAATGGTTATCAGTGGGAAGGGGGATGAGGCAAATGGGGGAAAAGGCACAGGGAATAAGAAGCATAAATGGTAGGTACAAAATAGACAGGGAGAGGTTAATAGTATGGGAAATGCAGAAGCCAAAGAATTTATATGTATGAACCATGAACTTGAACTAAGGGTAGGGAATGATAGTGGGAGGGGGGAGTACAGGGTGGAGGGGAATAAAGAGGAAAAAATGGGTCAACTGTAATAGCATAATCAATAAAATGTATTTTTTAAAATGCAAAAAAAAAAAAGATTCTCTCTTTAACCTTTGCCATTTTATTTTTTTAAATATTTTATTTATTTATTTTTAGGGAGAGGGGAAAGGAAGGAGAGAAACATCGATGTGTGGTTGCCTCTCGCATACCCACTACTGGGGGCCTGACTTGGTTTGCAACCTAGGCATGTGCCCTGACTGGGCATCAAACCTGCGACCCTTTGGTTCTCAGGCCAGTGCTCAGTCCACTGAGCCAGGGCATAACCTTTGCCATTTTAATTATGATGTGTTTTGGTGTGAGTCTCTTTGAGTTCATCTTGATTGGAACTTGCTGTGCTTCCTGAACTTGTGTGACTTTTTCCTTCACCAGTTTTTTTTCTGCCATTATTTCTTCAAGCAGTTTTTCTATCCCTTGCTTACTCTCTTCTCCTTCTGGTACCCTTATGATGCAGATGTTGTTATGCTTGATACTATTCCGGAGGTTCCTTAGACTTTCCTGGTTTCTTTTTTCTTTCTCGTGTTCTCCTTGCGTGGATACAGTTATCTTGTCCTCTAATTTGCTGATTTGATCCTCTGCTTCATCTGATCTGCTGTTGAGTCCTTCTAGGGAATTCTTAATTTCAGATAGTCTTCATTTCTGACCGTTTCTTTTTTTTGGTTTGTGTGTCCTTTTTAATGCTTACTATCTCTTTATTTAAGTTTTCACTGAGATCATCCATTCTTCCTCTAAGATCCTTGAGCTTCTTTATAGTCATTATTTTAAACTCTGCATCTGGTATTTTGGCTGCTTCCATTTCATCCATTTCCTTTCATTCCTTTTCTGGGAATTTCTCTTGCTCTTTTGTTTGGGGCATTTTTCTTGTCTCCCTGTTTTGTCTTTGTGTGTTAGGTAGGTCTGCTATGTCTCTGAAACTTGTTATGGTTTTATGGTGAAGGTGTCTCATTGGGCTCAGCAGTACAAGCTTCCAGATCACCTGTGTTCTGTGCTCCAGGAATGTTTCTTGTGGATTATGTGCACCCCTGTTGTAGTTGAGTCTTGAATGCTGTTGTTTTTGTGGGTGGAGTTAACCCTTCAGGCTGAGTGACTATAAGGTTAAACCTCAGTGACTCTGTATGAGATGCTGTGCAGGGGATGCCCCCTGAGGCGGGGTTCCTCCCTGCAGTCTGGTGCCTGCTGGAATACCCCTTTGGGTTGTTGGTTGTGTTGAGCTCTGGTGTGTCTGAAGCCCGCCACTGGTTGTGTTGGTTCTGAGTCCACTTGAGTGGGGATTCAGGTACAGGATTCTGTCAGACATGTGTAACCGGCCTTGGGCTGTCTGTCTGTAGCTACCACGCTGTTCACTGTGTCTGCATCTATTGGACTTGTGTGCACTGAGGGGCCAATCTGTGTAAAAGAGTCAGCTTCTTCCCACTTAGAGCTTCAGGCAGCTCTGTAAAAGGACCAAAGCTCTCTGACGTTGCCATGTCTTCCTCCAGAGCCTTCTGAAGAGAGACTGTAGGAAGAGCCCAGGCTAGTTGAGATAGGGCTGTGGGTTGTCCCCTACTTAAGGGTCACACAGTTGGGCATTCAGTGAGGGGAAGGTAACCCCTTGCTTCAAAGCCAAACCCCTCAGTCAATGCCAGAGTCTCCGATTCTAGTTCCCCCAGGTGGGCTCACTGCAGATTCAGGTTGGTTACAGCCAGCTGTCCGTTTTGCAGGTGCAAGCTCAGCAGCCCTTTACTCAAGGGGATAGATGTAAAGAGCCTCCTATTGGGGCTGATACCAGTCCAGCCTGCAGGATGAGGCAAAGATCTTCATTCTGGTCCCAGACAGTAGTGTCTGAGGGTCTCACACTTTGAAAGTTCCCACTCTGAGCTGCTCCCCTGCAATGGGAAACTGTTTGGATCAGCCCTGCCAAGTCCCAGATGCCCACTCTGGGTGCAGTTCCGTGGGGAGTGGTGCCTGCAATCCTGTAGTAGTAGGGTGGGCACTTCTTCCTTTTCCTGGGGTAGCCCAGGCTGAATTTGCAGGGGAGATTGGATTTGCCTTCCCACAGTGTAGCCACACAGCACAGCACTGGCTCCTGGACAGAAGCCTCCCCAGTGGACACAATCTGAAAATCCCAGCTCTGTGTGGCCCTCTGGCATGCCGCTGAACCAAATGATGGAGCTGAGAGTCCAGCCCTGTGCTGCACTCCTGTCTCTCCAAGCTGTGGGTCTCAGCAGGGCGGGGCCAAAAGTCCCCACTCTGGGCTCTGCGAGGGCTCCAAACCCAGCAGGTCAGGGCTGAGAGTCCCAGCTTAGCATGCCTCTTCTGTGCCTCCAGCTGGGCACAGGCCAAGTGGCTCAACAGGTGGGAGGAGGGGTGCAGCTGTGCAGGTAGGGGAGATTGGTCCTTTCCCAAGCTGCACAGTTTAATCACTGCCTGGGTCTCCACCAAAAGCCTCCCCCAAAAATAAAGGTCCCCTTAAAGTCACCACTGGATGTAGCCATCAGACCCCTCCACAGGACCTGAGTATGGCAGCATGGCCTCTCCAGTAGTTGGACTCCCCAGGTTGTTGCTGTAACAATTGGAGTGCTCTACCCTGAGAGGGTGCACTCTGAGTCTCCCAGAGAGTGAATCCTGCTGATGCCCACCACCAGATGCTACACGGATTCCTCTTCCCATCTGTGTTGCTCTGGGTTGAGGACCCCTGCATGTGGTTGAGAACCCATAGTCCTAGAGGAACGGAGTTCCACAGCTATGATACCTCTCTAGCTTCTCAGCTGCTGCAATACCTGCATGTGGGGGCTATCCCTTTCAGTGTCTCAACCCTTCTTACTAGTCTCTGTAGTTTCTTCTCTACTCCTTGGTTTTAATATTTCATATCAGCTAGCCTTCACTTGGTTGTTCAGGGTGATTGCTCTGTAATTTAGCTACAAATCTGGTTTGAGGCCAGTAGCAAGTGGACAGAACTTCTACCTACTCTACAGCCATCTCGTAATCCCCTCCTTCTGAAGATTTTAAATTGCTTTGAAAAGAAACTCAGGAGATCCACTCAGAAAATAAATGTTATCGTGTTTTGCAATTTTTTTGTGTGTGTGTGCAACTAAGTTTGTTACATTTTAATCAGTTACTATTATCTGCTAGGTCCTTTACATACATTATTTTTAAATTTTCACAATAATGCTTTGAAGAAAGAACATCATCCTCATTTTACAGATAAGATGAAGTTGACCTAGCTACCTGGCAAGTGGGAGAGCCAGGATCCAAACTGCCTGCTTCAAAGCTTTTTTACAGTGCATCATAATGACAAAGTGGTGTTTTCTCTCACCCAGGAATGTACTTTCCTATAAAGAACATATTACATAGGTTGTTTGAGGGTATTTTTTAGCTGTTTTAAAATTATGCTAGCTTTGTAACACATACAACTCTGTGATAAAACAATATCACTAACCTAGTGTTATGAGAATATTGATGGTATATTCTGCTGCTGGTTGTCACTACCAACTTACACAGGAATGGGCAAAAGTAGGTTTACAGTTCATATGGGAAAATAATACAGTAATTAATAAATAAAGACCTGGTTGGGTAGTTCAGTTGGTCAGAGTGTTGTCCGGATACACTGAGGTTGCAGGTTCAATCCCGTCAGGGCACGTACAAGAATCAGCCATTGAATAAAAAAGTGGAACAAAATATATCAGTGCTTTCTTTCTCTCTCTAGAAAAAATCAGTAAATTTAAAAATAATAAGATAAATGATAATACAAGAATAAATCCTGTTTCACATACTCACAACTGTAAACCTGCTATTGCCCCACCCTGTATACATTCCTTAATAGCATTGCTTCCCTGTGATTTCTGTGTAGGATGTGAGTAATCTTTTGAGAGGATGAAAGATACTTTACCTAAACTTCTAAAATGTTTGTGATGTTTTAAAAATTAGTGTGAAAAATGATTTTACATTCATTTTGACAACAGATCTGTTGTTTAACCTAGTTCTTTGAATAAAAGTCTAGTTGAGGGGACTTCCACCCAAGATGGAGATGTAGGTAGACACACTGTGCCTCCTCGCACAACCAAGGAAAGGACAACAATTTAAAAACAAAAAACTACCAGAACTTACAGAAAATTGAACTATATGGAAGTCCAACAACCAAGGAGTTAAAGAAGAAACACTTATCCAGACCGGTAGTAAGGGCAGAGACAGGCAGCTGGACAGAGAGGACTTGCAGCAAGGCTGTGGCTAGAGGACTGGGGCGGGCAAGGTAGCAGCTGGCCCACCCGGCAAGGCGGTGACTGGTGGAGTGGGCTGTCCCACATTTGCATTGGTGGAACAGGCGGATAAACCAGGCAGAACAGTTGGGGAGCAAGACAGACCATGCAGCCCAGGGCTCCAGCATGGAGAAATAAAGCCTCAAACCTCTGATTGAAAACACCGGTGGGCATTGAGGCGGCAGCAGGAGAAACTCCCAGCCTCACAGGAGAGTTCGTTGGAGAGATCCACAGGGTGTTAGAATGTACACAAGCCCACCCACCAGGAATCTGCACCAAAAGGGCCCAGTTTGATTGTGGGTAGCTTGGGAAGTGACTGAAACCCAGCAGACAGTAGAGCAAGTGCCATTATTCCAGCTTGGACCCCTGTCCCACATACAGCATCACAGCACAGCAATGTGGGTTGCCCCACCCTGGTGAACACCTAAAGCTCCTCCCCTTACTATGTAACAGGTGCACTGAGAAAAAAAATGGCCCAAATGAAAGAACAGATCAAAGCTCCAGAAAAAATACAACTAAGTGACGAAGAAATAGATCAGATGCACAGTTCAAAACACTGGTAATCAGGATACTCACAGATTTGGTTAAATTTGGTCACAAAGTAGATGAAAAAAAATGAAGGCTATGCTAAATGAAATAAAGGAAAATGTACAGGAAACCAATAGTGATGGGAAGGAAACTGGGATTCAAATCAATGGAGTGGATCAGAAGGAAAAAAAACAACTAAACAGAAAAGAATGAAGAAATAAGAATTCAAAAAAATGAGGAGAGGCTTAGGAACCTGCAGGACATCTTGAAATGTCCCAACATCCGAATTATAGGGGCACCAGAAGGAGAAGAGGAAGAGCAACAAGTGGAAAAGGTATTTGAACAAATAATAAAGGAGAACTTCCCCAATCTGACAAAGGAAATAGACTTCCAGGAAGTCCAGGAAGCTCAGACAGTCCCAAAGAAGTTGGACCCAAGGAGGAACACACCAAGGCACATCGTAATTACATTACCTAAGATTCAAATGAAGCAGAGAATCCTAGAAGCAGCAAGGGATAAGGGCACAGTCACCTACAAAGGAGTTCCCATCAGACTGTCTGTCAGCTGATTCCTCAAAAGAGACCTTCCAGGCACGAAGGGGCTGGAGAGAAGTATTCCAAGTCATCAAAGGCAAGGACCTACATGTAAGATTGCTCTATCCAGCAAAGCTTTCATTTAGAATGGAAGGGAAGATAAAGTGCTTCTCAGATGAAGTCAAGTTAAAGGAGTTCATCATCACCAAGCCCTTATTATATGAAATGTTAAAGGGGCTTATCTAAGACAAAAAGATAAAAAATATGACAGTGAAAAGACAGCAAACTCACAGTTATTAAGAACCACACCTAAAACAAACAAACTAAGCAAACCGCTAGAACAGGAACAGAACCACAGAAATGGAGATCATATGGAGGGTTAGCAACAGGGGAGTGGGAGGAGGAGAGAGGGGGGAAAGGTACAGAGAATAAGTAGCATAGATGGTAGGTAGAAAATAGACAGGGAGAGGGTAAGAATAGTATGGTAAATATAGAAGCTAAAGAACTTATAAGTATGACCCATGGACATGAACTAAAGGGGGGGATGTGGGTGGGAGGGGGTGTGCAGGGTGGAGGGGAGTTAAGGGGGAAAATGGGACAACTGTAATAGCATAATCAATAAAATATATTTTTTAAAAAAGGCTAGCTGAGGTTCAAGTGTTCAGTAAAATATAAGGAATGGTGAATAGGGAAGGAAATAATGGCCACTGTTACTGAAAGAAAATGCATTTAAGTAGTTTACTTTTTTCATTAATATTACTAATTTTGGTAAAAAGATCAAAGAAAAAAGTTGATAGAACTTGATAATTAGAAATATTTACCAGGCAAATACATTTGATGATGTATCTATCTTTAAGAAATAATTTTTAGTGTGATTTATATCTAATGTTTTACATAGATTGAGCTATGCCACGTTATAGTAGAGAGAATAAAAGATAATTAAGTGACATTTTCTTTTCTTCAAGTACCAAGAGTTACTAGATATAAATTGTTTGCTTTTAAGTTGCCCAAACTACACACTCATATGCCAATGCTTTGGAGAATTAACTTTGATTTTATTGTACTGGAAATGCAGATTAACGTTGTAGTCCCTAGAATTTTGGTTTTCCTGAGCTGCTGATTTTTAATTTTGCTAAGTGCATATCCCTCACCACCATCACCACCCCTCTGCTCCTCCTGCTTACCACCATCACTGCCATTATTTGTCATTTTGAAAGACCCACATATTTGTCTGTTACCTTAAGAAACTTAAAAATTTCATAAAGTGGGGTGGTCATCTAAACAGAATAAATTTTGTTTCATGAAAAACTTACTACCCAGTCCTCCTTCTCATGTTTCTGTTGGTGAGGTGGATTAACACACCTCAAATTGATAAAGAGCATTGTCGGTGAAACCACCAGAGGGCACTCTAACATGAGTTCAGTTGGAACATCCCACAACCAAAGGTAATCACTTTTAATTAGCTTAATTAGCAAAGAATATTTTGATGTTCTTTAGGTAAGATGACTAGTGGAGTAAATGGCAGAAGTAAAATAAAGTGTTGTCATATTCTGAGACCATTATTCATTCTTTTAATCCAGTCATCCTACATTTATTAAACTCCTACTGCATGTGAGGAGGCATTATACCTCTTGGTAGGCCAATAACAAAATATAATCCCTTTTTAGGGACTATTGTATGTACTTAAATAGTAGCTGTTGAGATACTTAATATTTCTAAAGACCTTTTTAAACCATGAGTGTAGTATAATTCATAATTATTTTTAAAATTGGAGACTAAATAGAAAATAAAAATTACCCATGGTTGTCCCATTCAATGGTAACACTAATATTTTTGCTTACCTCTTAAACTTTGTTTCACTACATAAGTATACTTCAAATAAAAATAGTATTTACTATGCATGCTGTTTTATAGCTTGCTTTTTTCATTGATTATTATGATTTTTGCCATATCTTTATATATTTCGATTTAACGAATGCATATTATTTTATCATCTAGCTTGTCATAATTTAATTAAATCACTACTGTTAGACATGATCACTGGTTTTGTTTGTTTCCTACTATGAATAATGCTGTTATTAACAACCTGGTGGATACTTTTTCTCTCTAAGAAAGACTAGTTTTAGTTTCATAGCAAAATTGAGTGGAAGAGATTTCTCATGTCTCCCACTCATACATAACCTCTCTCATTATCAACATTTTCCACTGGAGTGATACATTTGTTACAATTGATTAATGAACACATCATTACCCAGAGTCCACAGTTTAAATTAGGATTCACTCTTGATGTTGTACATTCCATGGGTTTGGACAAATGTATAACAACATGTATCTACCATGATAGTACCATACAGAGTGGTTTCACTGCCTGAAAACTCCTGTGTGATCTACCTTTTCATCTCCCTTTCCTTCCTAATTCTTGATAAACACTGATTTTTTTTTTTTTTGTCTTCATGGTCTTGCCTTTTCTATAATGTTATATGTTGAAATCATAGCATATGCATATGTAACTTTTCAGGTTGGCTTCTTTCACTTATTAATATGTGTTTAAGATTCCTCTATGTCTTTTGTAGCTTAATAACTCATTTCTTTTTAGTGCTGAATAGTATCCTATTATATGGAGATACTATAGTTTGTTTATCCATTTATATACTGAGGGCATCTTGGCTGCATCCAAAATTGGCAGTTATGAATAAAGCTGCTATAAACATCCATGTTCAGGTTTTTGTGTGGACATATATTTTTAAGTCCTTTGAGTAAATACTCCTTTGAGCATGATTGCTGGATTGAATGTTAAGAATATGTTTAGTTTTGGGTTGTTTTTTTTTTTAAGAGGGAGAGAGACATTAGTTGGTTGCCTCTCTCGTATCCCTAAAACGGGGGCCTGGCCTGCAACCCAGGCATGTGCCCTGACTGGGAATCAAACTGGTGACCTGGCAACCTTTCTGTTCACAAGCAGTGCTCAATCCACCGAGCCACACCAGCCAGGGAAAAATATGTTTAGTTTTGTAAGGAATTGTCAGACTGTCTTCCAAAGTGGCTGGACCATTTGCATTCACACAGCAGTGAATGAGAATTTCTGCTGTTCCACATCCTCATCAGTCAGCGTTTGTTGTCAGTGTTTTGGATGTTGGCCATTCTAAAATGTATGAAATGGTATCTGTTTTAATTTGTGTTTCTCTGATGACTTAGGATGTGGAGTACCTTTTTACATGCTTATTTGCCATCTGTATGCTTTTGGTGAGGTGTCCAGTAAGGTATTTGGCCCATTTTTAGATCTGGTTTGTTATTTTTGAGTTTTAAGAGTTCTTTGTATATCTTGGTTAACTGTATTTTATCAGATATGTCTTTTGCAAATATTTTCTCCCAGTGAGTGGCTTGTCTTTTAATTCTATGATAGTGTCTTTTTATAGAACAGAAAATTTTAATTGTAATGAAGTCTGGCCTATCAATTATTTCTTTCACAGATCATGTCTTTGGTGTTATAGTTAAAAAGTCATCATCAAACCCAAGATCATCTAGATTTTCTCCTGTGTTAACTTCTAAAAGTTTTAAAGTTTTGTATTTTACATTTAGGTCTAGGATCTAATCTGAGTTAATTTTTAAATTTTAACCATATTTAATGTATTGATGATATAAATTATTTTGAGTTAATTTTTGTGGAAAATTTAAGAGCTGCTTCTAGATTCCTCCCCCCCCCCACCCTTTTAAACATGGATGTCCTGTTGTTTGTAGCACCATTTGTTGAAAAGACTGTCTTTGTTCCATTGTATTGCCTCTACTCGTGTGTCAAAGAGCAGTTGACTATATTTACGTAGGTCTTTTTCTGGGTTCTCTGTTCTGTTCCTTTGATCTATTTGTCTATTCATTTGCCAGTACCATGCTGTTTTGATGACTGTAGATTTATAGTAAGTCTTGAAGTTGGGTAGTGTCTGTCATTTGACTTTGTTCTTTTGTTCAATATTAATTGATTACATTAATTGATTTTCAAATGTCAAACCAGCCTTACATACCAGAAGTAAATTCCACTTGGTCGTGGTATATAATTCTCTTCATACACTTTTGGATTTGATTTGCTAATATTTTGTTGATGATTTTAGCATCTGTGTTCATTTTAGATCCTGGCCTCTAGTTTTCTTTTTTTTGTAATGATTTTTGCTGGTTTTGTTTTTTTTTTATATATATATATTAGGGTAATGCTGGCCTCATAGAATAAGTTAGGAAGTATTCCCTTTACTTCTGTCTTCTGAAACAGATTTTAGAGAATTGCTATTATTTCTTCTTTAAATGTTTGGTAGAATTCACCAGTGAACCCATCTAGGCTTGGTGCTTAATGTTTTTAAAGGTCGTTAATTGTTGATGCTATTTCTTTCATAGATATAGGCCTATTCAACTAGTCTACTTCTTGTGTTAGTTTTGCCAGATTGTGTCTTTGAAAGAATTGATACATTTCATCTAGGTTACCAAACTTGTGGGTATAGAGTTGTTCGTATATTTTTTATTGTCTTTTTGATGTAAATGGGATCTGTAGTGATGTTCTGTTTCATTTCTTATATTAGCAATTTGTATCTTCTCTCTTTTTTTCTTAGCCTGGTTAGTGGTTTATTGATTATTTTTAAAGATTTTAATTTTACTTTTCAGAGAAAGGGGAAGGGAGAGAGAGAGAAACATCAATGTGTGGTTGCCTCTCAAGCACCCCCTATTGGGTATCTGGCCGGCAACCCAGGCATGTGCCCTGACTGGGAACCAAACCAGTGACCCTCTGGTTCACAGGCCAGCACTCAATCCACAGAGTTGCACCAGCCAGGGCTGATTTTTATTGATATTTACAATGAACCAGCTTTTGGTTTTGTTGATATTTTTTTCTATTCATTTTCTGTTTTTATTTTTCTCCTGTAAGTCATATTTCTTTTCTTCTGCTTACTTTATATTTAATTTGTTATTCTTTTTCTAGTTTCCTAAGGTGGAAGCTTAAGATAATTGATTTTAGTTCTTTCCTTTTCTCTGATATAAGCATTCAGTGCAAAAATTTCCTTTAAGTACATCCTACAAATTTTAAAAAATTGTTATTTTTATTTAGTTCAAAATTCTGTTTAATTTCTCCTGCTATTTCTTCTTTGACCCATGTGTTATTTAGCAGCATATTGTTTAATTTCCTAGTATTTTGGGATTTTCCAACTGTCTTTTATTGATTTGTAATTTACTTCCATTGAGGACTAAGAGCAGACACCATATGATTTTTATTCTTTTAAATTTGTTAATGTGTGTTTCATGATCCAGAATGTGGTATATCTTGGTGAATTGTTGTGGACCGTTCAGCCTGGTTTCAGGAGTTGTAACCCTCACCCCATGGTGGGCTGTGTAAGAGCCAAGGGACCCACTTCATCTGGGTCTGTTCTGTCAAGAGGACGTGACCTACTAAGGAGACAAAGCTTATCTCCCTGGCAGGAGTGCTGCTTCTGCCTCATCCATCTCTGGCCCCAATGCTTGGTTGGCAGTCAACGACGGGTAAGACTCCTCATGGGAGGGGCAACCTAAGCCAAACACAACCACTTGGGAGGCCTCATGGAAGGACTGGGTGGGGGGGGCGCTGCAGCAAAGAGGATGTGATGGACCCTCACCCCCTGACTATTCTGACATAGCCCGAGTCCTCATTTCCATCTGGGAGATGTCTTCTGCTTCCTAATCGACTTAAAGCCTGAAACTATCAGGGCAAGCGGTGCAGCCCCGTGCCGGCCAGGACGGTTCCCTGGGTGATTGGGCATAAGAAAGAATTCCTAAAGTCCTGTGAAACCTGCTTTGCTAAGAGTGCTCTCATTTAAATGATAAGGGTCCGAGGAGGAAATGAGTATGTCTCCCAAAGTTTGGCAACCCCCTTTCCTGACAGACATTGACTCAGATTAAGCTCTCAGATTTCTTTGAAATGTTAACCATTGTTTGATCCTTGCTGCCTGACATGCCTGTATTCCTGTGTATTTGAGCCCAGTAAAAGCCCAGTGAGGATGGGGCTCTGGGTCATTCTCCTCTGAGAGTTTGACCACCTCTCCTCCCCAAGCAGAAAATGTCTTGGTAGTTTTTATTTTCATCCGTGACGAACGGGGGTTCTATGGGCGTAGCCCCCCGCAGTGAATATTCCACATGAGGTTGGAATATGTATTCTGCTGTTGTTGGATAAAGTAATCTATATATGTCCGTTGTATCTACTCAATTGATGGTGTTACTGAGTTAAGCTATGTCTTTTCTGATTTCCTGCCTGCTGGATCTGCACATTTCTGATAGAGGTGTGTTAAAGTCTCCACTTATAATAGTGGATTCATCTATTTCTCTTTACAGTTCTATCGTTTCTTACCTCATGTATTTTGACATTGTTTTATTGGGTGTGTACATGTTAAGGATTGTTAGGTCTTCTTGGAGAATTGACCCTATAATCCTTATGTAATGCCCTTCTTTTTTCTGATAACTTTCTTGTTCTGAAGTCCACTCTGAAATTAATATTGCTATTCCTGCTTTCTTTGAAGTAGTATTAGTATGGTATATCTTTCTCTATTCCTTTATTTTTTAAATATATTTTATTGATTATGCTATTACAGTTGTCCCATTTCTCCCCATCATTCCCCTCCACCCTGCACACCCCCTCCCACCCACATTCCCCACCTTTAGTTCATGTCCATGTGTCATAAGTTCTTTAGCTTCTACATTTCCCACACTATTCTTGCCCACCCCTGTCTATTTTCTACCCACCATCTATGCTACTTATTCTCTGTACCTTTTCCCCCTCTCTCTCCTCCTCCCACTCCCCTGTTGCTAACCCTTCATGTGATCTCCATTTCTGTGGTTCTGTTCCTGTTCCAGTTGTTTGCTTTTGTTTTAAGTGTAGTTGTTAATATCTGTGAGTTTGCTGTCTTTTTACTGTCATATTTTTGATCTTCTTTTTCTTAGATAAGCCCCTTTAACATTTCATATAATAAGGGCTTGGTGATGATGAACTCCTTGAACTTGATCTTATCTCAGAAGCACTTTATCTTCCCTTCCATTCTAAATGAAAGCTTTTCTGGATAGAGCAATTTTGGATGTAGGTCCTTAACTTTCAAGACTTCAAATATTTCTTTCCAGCCCCTTCTTACCTGGAAGGTCTCTTTTGAGAAATCAGCTGACAGACAGTCTGATGGGAACTCCTTTGTAGGTGACTGTGCCCTTATCCCTTGCTGCTTCTAGAATTCTCTGCTTCATTTTAATCTTGGCTAGTGTAATTACGATGTGCCTTGGTGTGTTCCTCCTTGGGTCCAACTTCTTTGGGACTGTCTGAGCTTCCTGGACTTCCTGGTAGTCTATTTCCTTTGACAGATTGAGGAAGTTCTCCTTTATTATTTGTTCAAATAAGTTTTCCACTTCTTGCTCTTCCTTTTCCCCTTCTGGTACCCCTATAATTTGGATGTTGGAAGGTTTCAAGATGTCCTGGAGGTTCCTAAGCCTCTCCTCATTTTTTTGAATTCTTGTTTCTTCCTTGTTTTCTGTTTGGTTGTTTGTTTCTTCTTTCTAGTCCATTCCACCGACCTGAGTCCCAGTTTTCCCCCCATCTCTATTGGTTCCCCATGTGTCCTCCTTCATTTCACGTATGGTAGCCTACATTTTTTTCATCTAATTTGTGAACAAAATCAACCAATTCTGTGAGCATCCTGATCACCAGGACTTTGAACTGTGCATCTGACAGGTTGGCTATCTCTTCATTGCTTAGAGGAATTGGCTCTGGAGCTTTGATTGGTTCTCTGGTTTGAGCCATTTTTGGTGTTTTTTGTTTGTTTGTTTGTTTGTTTGGTCTGGTCATGGCTGTTACATAGTGAGGGGTGGAGCCTTAGGTGTTCCCCAGTGTGGGGCAGCCCGGTCGCTGAGTTGTGACGCTGTATGTGGGGGCGGGGTCCTAGAGGGAACAATGGCGCTTGCTCTGCTCTCTCTTGGATTCCAGTCCCTTCTTCGCTTCCCCTTCGCCTGGATTATCTGTGCGTGAATGTGGGACCACCTGGTCAGCCAGCCACCTGTGTGGCCTCACTGGGTCTGCACAGTTGCCACCCTGTGCCCAGGGTCTGCCAGCTGCCTCCTGTGCGCCTGGGGTTTGCTAGCCACTGCCTGCACACCTGGGAACTGCCAGCCACTGCTGCTTGTGTTCCCGGGTCCGCACCTCTACTTTTTCCTGCCGAGACTCCGCCCTCTTACCGGTCTGGATGAATGGTTGTTGGACTTCCGTACAGTTCAATTCTCTACTAGCTCTGGTTGTTTTCTTGTTTCTAAATATTTGTTGTCTTTAATTTTGGTTGTGAGAGGAGGCACAGTGTGTCCACCTATGCCTCCATCTTGGCCGGAAGTCTATTCCTTTATTTTTAATCTGTGTGTGCCTTTGTATTTAAAGTGGGTTTCTTGCAGACAACATATAGTTGGGTCTTGTGTTTTGGTCCACTCTGCAATCACTTTCTTTTAGTTGGTGCATTTAGACTGTTGACCTTCTAAATGATATTGAAACAGATTTACTATCTACTATATTTGTTACTGTTTTCTATTTTATGCTTTTTTTTGTTACTTTTTTTGTCTTCTCTTCTTCTGCCTTTTGTGGTTTTTATTAATCATTTTATGTGATTCTGTTTTTCTCTCCTTTCTTAGCATATCTGTTATACCAAAAAAACTTTTTCTATTGGTTGCCCTAGAGTTTGTAATATACATTTCACAACTAAGCCAAGCCTACTTTCAAATAACACTATACTGCTTTGTGGTTAGTAGAGTACCTGACGATAACAAAATAATCCTGATTCCTCGTATTCATCCCTTCTGTCATTCCTATCATTAGTTTCTCTTAAATATAAACACACATACATAAACATATAAATATAATCAAATGTATTGTTGCTATTTTGAACAATATTGTATGTTCAATTAATTAAGAATAAAAATTTTTTATTCACTTATTTTCTTCCATTGTTCTTCCTTTTCTAAATGCAGATTCACATTTGTGACCTATATCATTTTTACTCTCTCTAAAGAACTTCTTTTAACATTCTCATGAGGCAGGGCTACTGGCAACAAATTCTCTCAATTTTTGTTTTAGAAAGTCTTTCTTTTTTCTTCACTTTTGAAGGATAATTTTGTGGGGTACTGAATTCTAAGTCGGTGTTTTCTTGGCTCTCAACTTTTAACTATTTTACTCCATTCTCTTCTTGCTCACTTGAAGAAATGTGGGGTGTAATTCTTATTTCCACAGCACTTAGCACTTGACCAAAGTTTGTAATTAGGTTATGTGTACTACTGTGTCCCTGGTGCCTCATATGAACTGGAACCTTCATTGTACCACAAGCATCTAAATATGATTTTGTAAAAGTAATCTAATGAACAAAATAAACCAATGAGAAAAACAGAACCAGAGACATGGACACATGGAACAACTGAGAGTTACTAGAGGGGAGAAGGAAGGGGGGAATGGTGGAAAGGAGGGGAAAGGATTGGTCAAAGAACATGTATGAGTGACGCACAGACATGGACAGTGGTGTAAGGATGTACTGTGGGAACAGGGGGTGGGCTAGGAAGAGGAGGGCAAAGGGGGAAAATTGGGACAACTGTAATAGAATAAATAAGAATAGTAAAAAGAAAGGAAGGAGGGAAGGAAGGGAGGGAGGGAGGGAGGAAGAAGGGAGAGGGAAAGAAAGAAATTGCTCTAGTGCAAAGGATTTTAACTGGGATTTGGGGTTGGGGTATCTATGAAACTCCTGAAATTGTGTTGAAGTCTGAGAATATGTGTCTATGTGTTTTCCTAGGGATAGGTGGTTTTTCAGCAGTTCATAAAATGCTGTATCACCACCTCATACCCTAGTTCTTACTTGCCTTGCAGCTAAGCACATAATATTAGTACAGGAATGATATTGCTATGCAAGATAGAAAGTGTGGTTTCCACATATTCTAAGAAGCAGCTTTAATTAGAGTCTGTGCATTATTTTTAAGAAAAGAAAAAAAAAAGACATGTGCCGTTGCTTTGGATGTCTCAAGCATTTTAAGCAAACATTTTTCCAGTTTCAGATGTGTATTTTTTTGATTTCCAGAAATGAGTCAATTTGAATGTCGGTGCACAGACTCTGAAGGCATAAATAAATGTCTCCATTACCTATTTCACTGAAGGCATAAAAAATGTCTCCATTTCTTATAGGCAAAGGTATTGATTTCTTAGATTTTTTTCTGAGAA
Source organism: Glossophaga mutica (assembly GCA_039655065.1). Classification (NCBI taxonomy): domain Eukaryota; kingdom Metazoa; phylum Chordata; class Mammalia; order Chiroptera; family Phyllostomidae; genus Glossophaga; species Glossophaga mutica. The sequence goes on from CM077304.1 coordinate 88,125,426, forward strand.
GTTCAAAATGACTTGCTAATATTCTTACCAAAATGATTTGCAAATATTCTCATGCCAAAGAAATATTTTCCCAATTACAGCTCAGCCAATTTTTCCAAACCTACTATTTTCTAATGTTTAACCTTCTGAAAGTAATATTTTTAATTTACTGGGAAGAAGTGCTCAGGAAGAATGTGTAATGTACATTCTAGTTTTGCACCAAGGCACTCACTTTGATTTAGTGACATTACCTCCTTTATACAGCACCTTCCTGCAGCAAGTCTAAAATGCCCCACAAACATGATTGCCTGGATTCTTGTAATATTGCTTGTAAATTAGCACCTGTTTTTAGATGGTGAAACTGAAGGTGAGTCTCACAATTACGTCTGGAAATTCCAAGTACAATAGAATCCTAATTTCTTCGAACTCTTCATTTTAACAGGAATGTATCTTCTTTCTTATGTTGTCTCCAGGCAGTTAATCATTTCAGAAAATTTCATTAAGGACCTATAGAGTTCAAACCACTGTGGATTTAAAAATGAGACCTCATTCCTGATTGAGAAAATATCTTTTCAAACCTTCCTTTCTTTCCCCTCTAGTCAGAATTCACCTCTTACTCTGCCATACTCTGTGCACACTGAGTTCCTATCATACCACTTCGATTTGTCTTGAAAGAGAGTAGTTCGTGGTTAGTAATATGGTCAGTGTGACAATTGGGATTGATCCCATTGATCTCACTTAGGTTTTGTTACCCAAGTATAATTACTATCAATAGGATCATAGAAGATAGAATAGTCGAGCTGACAAACAGATTTGGGGGCACAGAGTTTGATTTTATAGATATATTATGGGAACTGAGATTCAGTGAGACTGATTGACTTTAAGTTCCTATATAGCAGAACCACTCAGTGTCTTCTTTAAATATTGAGGATGTTTTCATATGTATATTTATGTACACACACCAATGAAATTCACCTCCAACAACACATATGCCTAACAGTATGCTGGTAAAGGTTTAAAAGCTGGCTCTGATTGGTATTGTTTACCGATTTCCATGGTGTAAACACTCTCATCATTACTGACTTAAGATACAAATAGTTTAACAACTGGCTCACAAAATTCCTGATATTAATAACTGGATCTCACAGGTTGGTGTGTACAAACAAGCATTTCACTGGATGTGCCCCTGAAATTATACATTTAATATTGAAGCATTCGTTTATTTTTTCACTCAATCTAGTTATCCAGAGGTACTTTACCTTATTTTTTTATTAATATTTCTATGGAGAGATAAATTATTCCTTTTATGTCAACTTCAACCTTCACTTTCAGTTTCTCTTAAGGATTTAATGACTTGTTAATAAGTATTTAAATCTATTTGGAGGGCCCTGGCTGGTGTGGCTCAGTGGATTGAGTGCCAGCCTGCAAACCAAAAGGTTGACAGTTCGGTTCCCAGTCAGGGCACATGCCTGGGTTGCAGGCTGGTTCCCCAGTTGTGGGCGTGCAAGAGACAACAGATCCATGTATCTCTCACACATCCATATTTCTCTCCCTCTCTTTTAAAAAAATAAAATAAAATTACTTGGAGGGTCTGGTTTTTAAGGGAACTTTAGATGAATTCTTGAGTATCAGTTATCTATTGCTAAGTTGCACATCACTCCCAAATTTACTGGCTTAAAATAACCCTCTATTTAGTTCACAGTTCTTCTGGATAATTCTCTGGTCTACACTGGACCCAGGATGATTCTGACTGGGTTCGCCTTTGCATCTGAGATCATTAATGAGTTGATGAGGCTAGCTGGTCTTGGATTGTATCACTTGGGGATGAGTGACGGTCAGCTGGGGCAGTGAGGAGAACTGCGTGTTTCCCATTATTCTGCAAGCCAGCCCTGGCTTGTTCACATGGCTTCAGGGTTCCCAGGGTGCAGCACTGGAAGCTACAAGGCTACTTGAGGCCTAGTCTCTGAACTGGTATAACACCATTTCCATAAGGCCATCCCAGGTTCAAAGTGCAGGGAAGTAGACTATGCCTTTTGAAGGGAGAAGCAGCAAATTCTGTGGCCATTTCCTCACCACAGGAAACACTAATGCTTAACTGATTTGTTTATGGGTTTAGATGGTCACGTCTCTGTTGGACGGGGCTGCATGCACACAGTACCAGAGGCTCTCAATCAGAAATTGATTGGAGTTTTCTTTCCCAATGTCCAAAAGAAATTCATAACTTTTACTTAAAAATATCTCTATTTTATTGATTATGCTATTACAGTTGTCCCATTTTTTCTCCCCTTTATCCCCCTCTGTCCTGCACTATCTCTCCTGCCAGCATCCCTTTAATATCTCTTTTTCATGATCACTCATTGATTTGCTCAATAACTGATAATTTTCTTATCAATTTAAACCATATATTTTAATGCCGTCTCTTTTCCACACACACCTGTTAGCTAAGGGTAGGGTGGGGTTAGGAAGAGAGCTAGCCAAAAAGGCAGTGTGGACTCCATAGCAACTAGAGACCGAAGTAAGATATTAACTAGTCCATCGGTGAGTTGTGTGCCACTATTCACGTTCAGAAAAAGAAGCATTCACTGGGGATTAGATTAGCTGGGGAAGTTTGCTTCATGGAGAAGCATTTTTGAAATCTACCTTATTAGAGTATAACTTACATGTAACAAAATGCACACATTTTAAATATATGGTTTCATGAGCTTTGACAAACGTACACACTCAGATAACTGCTATCACAATCGAGATATAAAATATTTTTATCACTCCCCCACAATTGTCATCTCATGGCCCTGTGCTATCAATTCTCCCCAACAGTGGCCCTAAACAATCAGAAAGATAAGTCTAAAATCCAAAGACCTCTTTGAAAGAAAAACTACTGAAAAACACTGGAAAAAGCAGATGTTTAACTTTTCACAAGTAAACACTAATGCTTTACAGGCTTCATATAAAGTAAACAACTTTGAGTTGCTGAAACTTGTCAGCTGTCAAGACTCGAATGCAGAGAAAAGGCAGCCCTTGTGCACCGTTGATGGGAGTGGAAATTGGTGCAGCCACTATGCAAAACGGTATGGAAGTTCCTCAAGAAAATTAAAAATAGAACCACCATATGATCCAGCAATTCCACTTTTGGTTATTTACTCAAAGAAAACAAAAACAGTAACTTGAAGAGATATATGCACCCCTATGTTTATTGCAGCGTTATTTACAAAAGCCAAGGTATAGCAACACCCTAAATGTCCATCAATGAATAAATGGATAAAGAAATCATGTATATGTAATGAAATATTAGTCTTAAAAAAGAATGAAATCTTGCCATTTGCAACAACATGGATGGATGTCGAGGGCATTACACAATGTGAAATAAGTCAGAGAAAGACAAATATATGATCTTTTATATGTGGAATCTAAAAAAACAGACAAACCAAGCTCAAATACAGAAACAAATTAGTGGTTGCCAGAAGTGGGGAGTTAGGAGTGGAAGAAATGGGTGAACTGTTCTTTGGGGTTTTTTTTAGTTTAAATAAATCAAATAAAAAAGAAAAGAAAAACATGGAGAGGGAACCAAATGATAGGTTTTATTTTCCATGCCAAAAAACTAGCTCAGGGTAATGAGTTTTATCTTGTTGCTCTTGGAGAAAGTCCTCTGGAATCTAGCTAAAGTCCTAAGGCAAATGAAAATAGTATGTATATATCCATTTCTTTTTTACAAACAAGGATGTGATTTGTGCTCTACCCCTAACCTAAGGACATTTAAAAAGTTGGGTACTGACATTCTAAGGTTATTTCCATATTTTCTGTTCTTTGCAGTTATTAATACATAAAACAGACCTTTTTCACTATCTTTCCAGGCACCAAGCATGACTATGGTAATACATTGGACACTTTGGAAAGCTCTGAGCAAACTAACGAAACCTGAGATGACTTCAGGAAGCCCCCTCTGTTAGCTCAAGGAAAAGCCCCAAACTAGAACGTTGTGGGGGAAGGCTTTTCTAACCATCTGTTTCCTGGTGGGTCGGTAAGAGTTGGTCAGAAAATGAGTGTTGCATGCAGAAAAAGCCTGGAGGCAGAAGTGCATGATGAGCATGCAGTTTCCAGAACTGTGGTAATTTAGTATGCCTGGAGTGTGAAGCGTGTGATGTGAAGCAGAAGAAATGAGGCTGGAGAGGTAGTGCCTTGAATATGTTTCAGGATATTTTTTCAGGAAGGAGAAGTCTCTTGTGAACAAATATGAAGTCACATGTGCAAGAAAACATTAAGTGTGTGTGCAGGGTAGACTTCTGGCAGGCCTGAAGCGGGGACAGACCAAGTCACCCTAGTCTCAGTAAACAGTTTTCCTAGGGAGACTGTATAAATAAGTTGTGGTATATGCACACCATGGACAGTGAAAATGAGCAAACTGTAGCAATACCATCCATGTGGGTGAATCTTTAAAACCATGGGCGACTCACAGAAGAATATATAAGAAAGGCAAAAGGGACCAGTACAAATGAAGGTCCATTCTGAGTCCTGGTAGAAGAATCAAGCAGAGCCATTAGTGGCTATGGCTTGCTGCACTACTGCTGCACTTCTTCAATTCTAAGATGCACATTTTGTGGCATTTTAATGTTTGTGAAACTGGGATTGCATCTTAAAATCAACGGACAATTTAATATAATATGTTTTTCCTCCAAGAAACCTCTTATTAAAACAATGTGTCTTTAAAAATGTAATGTAATGTAACATTGCATACATATACACACACAATTGTCCAGACAGTGAAAGTCACAGATTCTGTCTTAGGAAGGTTGAGAGCATTTGTGGCAAAGAAGTTAACTCAGTTGTCACTTACCAACAGCACAGCTTGAACTATGCAAGTAGATTACTCATAGAATGAGTAAAGATAATGCATTTTCATTTGCAACCTGATTGATGGGGCATGAATATATACATACTGCTAATGTGGCAATCCTCTTAGTTTGTATGCTATCTAGATATAGTAGTAATGTAAAGAATTCTCTTCGTTTCTGTTTCATTGCCTATAAATGTAACCAACTCTAAACAACAGAAAACCGTGAAACATTACATCATCAATGAATGAGGTTTGAGGTTTTGTGTAGGAATAAAATTGGATGCACAGCTGCAGTGACAACAAAACATTCTGGAGTAGTGACCTAAATTGAAGACCTTGTTCCAGAACATAAATCAACATACTTCTTTTACTGATAAAGGCTCAGTATAAAAAGCCTATCAACTGAACTAAACAGTGTGCTTAGTGACTTACTAAAGATTATAAATTATATAAAGGCTAATGCAGTAATTTGAGATCGATCTTTCTATTATGTGCTATCATAGAAGACAATGATTCAAAATGACAACTGCAATTCCATGCTGAGATGTGATGGTTATCTAGGGGAAAATTCTTCTGAGCATATTTGAACTTAGCATTGCTGCAAGAAACAACTTTGGTTCCATCTTTTTAAAGATATACGCTGGCCAGTTTGAGTTATTAATTTTTTATATACTCATGACTTTTATCTTTCAAATTTTTCCATGAAAGGCAGGAATGCAACCTGTTTTGCTTGGCAGATAAAACTGAAGGGCAAAAACAAAAGTTACATGCTTAGAAGAATAAGATTTCCATAGACGTTATTTCATGTTCCAGAATTTAACAACACGTGCCAGTGAAGTATATGATTATTTTGATGTTGCACATCTGCAAAAAGTTATCAAACCATTATGAGTTTGATAGAATGTTTGAATTTATTTTTCACTAAAAGAACGTCCACATTTAACAGATTCTCAGATATGGAATCTTTTTTTTATTAAACAATGATTTAAACTTAAATATAAACTTAACATTACTCTAACTAGCAATTAATGAAGAATTTAAAGTGAATCTTGACTTCTGGCCAAGACAGAGGCATAGGTGGACACACTGTGCCTCTTCTCACAACCAAAATTAAGGAAAACAAATATTTAGAAACAAGAAAACATCCAGAACTGATAGAAAAATTGAAGTATATGGAAGTCCAACAACCATTCATCCAGACTGGTAAGAGGGGTGGAGTTGCGGCAGGAAAAAGTGGAGGTGCGGACCCGGGAATGCAGGCAGCAGCGGCTGGCAGACCCCAGCCACACAGGATGGCAACTGTGTAGACCCAGTGAGGCCATGCAAGGTGGCTGGCTGACCAGGTGGTCCCACATTCATGCACAGATAATCCAGGCAAAGGGAAGCAGAGGAAGGGATTGGAATCCAAGAGGGAGCGGAGCAAGCACCATTGTTCCCTCTTGGAACACACCCCCACATACAGTGTCACAACTCAGCGACTGGGCTGCCTCACACTGGGGAACACCTAAGGCTCCACCCCTCAGTACAGAACAGCTGTGACCAGACCAAAAAGAAAAAAAAAAAACAAAAATGGCTCAAGCGGGAGAACAAATCAAAGCCCCAGAGCCAATTCCTCTAAGCCATCAAGAGATAGCCAACCTGTCAGATGCACAGTTCAAAGCCCTGGTGATCAGGATGCTCACAGAATTGGTTGATTTTGCTCAGAAATTAGATGAACAAATGAAGGCTACAATAAGTGAAATGAAGGAAAATGCACAGGGAACCAATAGAGATGGGAGGAAAACTGGGACTCAAATCAATGGAGTGGACCAGAAGGAAGAAACAAAGAACCAAACAGAAAACAAGGAAGAAACAAGAATTCAAAAAAATGAGAGACTTAGGAATGTCCGGGACATCTTGAAACATCCCAACATCCCAACATTGAATTATAGGGGTACCAGAAGGGGAAGAGAAAGAGCAACAAATGGAAAAGTTATTTCAACAAATAATAAAGGAGAACTTCCCCAATCTGGCAAAGGAAATAGACTACCAGGAAGTCCAGGAAGCTCAGAGAGTCCCAAAAAAGTTGGACCTGAGGAGGAACATACCAAGGTACATCATAATTACATTAGCCAAGATTCAAATGAAGGAGAGAATCCTAGAAGCAGCAAGGGATAAGGGGACAGTCACCTACAAAGGAGTTCCCATCAGACTGTCTGTCAGCTGATTTCTCAAAAGAGACCTTCCAGGCAAGAAGGGGCTGGAAGGAAGTATTCCAAGCCAGGAAAGGCAAGGACCTACATCCAAGATTGCTCTATCCAGAAAAGCTGTCATTTAGAATGGAAGGGCAGATAAAGTGCTTCTCAGATAAAGTCAAGTTCAAGGAGTTCATCATCACCAAGCCTTTATTTTATAAAATGTGAAAGAGACTTATCTAAGAAAAAGAAGATAAAAAACATGACAGTAAAAAGGCAGCAAACTCACAGATACTAACAACCACACCTAAAACAAAAGCAAACTAAGCAAACAGCTAGAGCAGGAACAGAAACACAGAAATGGAGATCACATGGAGGGTTAGCAACAGGTTAGTGGGAGGAGGAGAGAGGGGGAAAGGTACAAAGAATAAGTAGCGTAGACGGTGGGTAGAAAATAGACAGGGGGAGGGCGAGAATAGTGTGGGAAATGTAGAAGCTAAGGAACTTATAACACATGGACATGAACGAAAGGGGGGGAATGTGGGTGGGGGGTATGCAGGGTGGAGGGGAATGAAGGGGGGAAATGGGACAACTGTAATAGCATAATCAATAAAATGTTTTTTTTTAAAAAAGCAAGATTTGAGAAACAAATGAAAACTCAGAATCTATTGGCCATGTCAGCTTGTCCTATATGTCAAAGTTACTTGTCAAGAAAAGAGACTAAAGCATAAGAAACTAGGCTCTTGTTTATTTTAAAAATCTGACAAATTGCTCGGGATATCCTGAGTCTGAGATTTTTTAGCTCAGGCCCTGAACAATGCACTGTAATGAGAATAGTTTTTCTGAGTAGTGACCAGGAGATGCCAGAAAGCCAGTTTTCAGAAAGAAATATTCATAGGCTCATAGAAGTTTTGATCTGCAGGAGTTAAAAATCACCGACTATACTCACTAATGCAGGGAAGTGAACTCATGTCATTTTCAACAATAAGTTGAAATAACATGTTTTAGGTTAATCCTTAATTAAAAATTAAAATACATAAAAACAATGGTTTTCCAATCATTTTTATTAACAGAGATTCTACAATACAAGGGAATTTTACCATGGCTGGGCCTTCATAGTCTTGAGGAACATAGAAACTTAACAAACAACCCCTGCCTCTTTCTTTCCTTCCTATAACTTGTATGGAGGGACAAATCTTTTTTTCCCAAAGTAACCTTTGAGGAATGTCATACATTTTTTTTTCAGTAATTTTTTTAATATATTTTATTGATTATGCTATTACAGTTGTCCCATTTCTCCCCCATCATTCCCCTCCACCCTACCCACCCTCTCCCACCCACATTCCCCCCTTTAGTTCATGTCCATGGGTCATAAGTTTTCTAGCTTCTACATTTCCCATACTATTCTTGCCCTCCCCCTGTCTATTTTTTTCCCAATATCTATGCTACTCATTCTCTGTCCCTTTTCCCCCTCTCTCCTCCTCCCATGCCCCTGTTGCTAACCCTCCATATGATCTCCATTTCTGTGGTTCTGTTCCTGTTCTAGCTGTTTGCTTCGTTTGCTTTTGTTTTAGGTGTGGTTCTTGATAGCTATGAGTTTGTTGTCTTTTCACTGTCATAGTTTTATCTTCTTTTTCTTAGATAAGTCCCTTTAACATTTCATATAATAAGGGCTTGGTGATGATGAACTCCTTGAACTTGACCTTATCTGAGAAGCACTTTATCTTCCCTTCCATTCTAAATGACAGCTTTGCTGGATAGAGCAATTTTGGATGTAGGTCCCTGCTTTTCAAGATTTCAAATATTTCTTTCCAGCCCCTTCTTGCCTGTAAGGTCCCTTTTGAGAAATCAGCTGACAGTCTGATGGGAACTCCCTTGTAGGTGACTGTCCCCTTATCCCTTGCTGCTTCTAGAATTCTCTGCTTCATTTTAATCTTGGCTAATGTAATTACAATGTGCCTTGGTGTGTTCCCCCTTGGGTCCAACTTCTTTGGGACTCTCTGAGCTTCCTGGATGTCCTGGTAGTGTATTTCCTTTGCCAGATTGGGGAAGTTCTCCTTTATTATTTGTTCAAATAAGTTTTCCACTCGTTGCTGTTCTTCTTCCCCTTCTGGGACCCCTATAATTCGGATGTTGGGACGTTTAAAGATGTCCCGGAGGTTCCTAAGCCTCTCCTCATTTTTTTGAATTCTTGTTTCTTCCTCGTCTTCTGTTTGGTTGTTAGTTTCTTCCTTCTGGTCCACTCCATTGATTTGAGTCCCAGTTTTCCTTCCATCTCTATCAGTTCCCCATGCATCTTCCTTCATTTCACGGATTGTAGCCTGCATTTTTTCATCTAATTTGTGAGCAAAATCAACCAATTCTGTGAGCATTTTGATGACCAGTGCTTTGAACTGTGCATCTGACAGGTTGGCTATCTCTTCACTGCTTAGAGGAATTGGCTCTGGGGCTTTTATTTGTTTTCCGGTTTGAGCCATTTTTGGTGGGTTTTTTTTTTGTTGTTGTTGTTGTTTTGGTTTTAGTCTGGTCGCGGCTATTACGTAGTGAGGGGGTGGAGCCTTAGGTGTCCCTCAGGGCGGGGCAGCCCAGTCGCTGGGTTGTGACGCTATAGGTGGGGGCGGGGTCTGAGAAGGAGCAATGGCGCCTGCTCCGCTCTCTCCTGGACTCCGGCCCTTTCCGCTGCTTCCCCTTCACCTGGATTATCTGCGCACGCACACGTGCTGTTACGTAGTGAAGAGTGGAGCCTCTGGCGCTCCCTGGTGCGGGGCAGCTCAGTCGCTGGGTTGTGAAGCTGTATGTGGGGGTGGGGCCTGAGAGGGAGCAATGGCGCCCGCTCCACTCTCTCCTGGATTCAGTCCCCTCTGCCACTTCCCCTCCGCCTGGACCGTCTGTGCACTCGAATATGGGACCACCTGGTCAGCCAGCTGCCTTGTGCGGCCTCACTGGGTCTGCACAGTTGCCCCCCTGTGCCCGGGGTCCGCCAGCTGCTGCCTGTAGGCCCAGGGACTGCCAGCCGCCGCCTGTGCACCTGGGAACTGCCAGCCGCTGCTGCTTGCGTTCCTGGGTCCACACCTCCACTTTTTCCTGCCTCGACTCTGCTCCTCTTACCGGTCTGGATGAATGGTTGTTGGACTTCCGTACAGTTCAATTTTCTATAAATTCTGGTTGTTTTCTTGTTTCTAAATATTTGTTGTCCTCAATTTTGGTTGTGAGAGGAGGCACGGTGTGTCCGCCTACGCCTCCATCTTGGCCGGAAGTCCATGTCATACATTTTTATTCAAATAGTTGGAAGGAAGCATGTGAAGTAGGAAATGGAAGAACCTGAGAGTTACCAGATTTTTATTTGGATTCTAGCTTTGTTCATAACTGTGTGAGCTACAAGATGTCAGCCTCTTGAGGGCATGACCCAGATCTATCTTAATTCATTGACATATATTCAATTCTAAGTACACTGGCACACTGTGCCTCTGGCACATACACTGGTGCTCAATAGATTTCTGTTAAATAAGTGAATACATGGATTTTGCATGACTTCCTTAACCTTTTTAAGTTAGTTAGGCTGAATGATACTACAACCACCAAAGTGCCTGGACACAATAAAGGTTTATTTCTCGCCCCTGTTGCAGTTGAACTTGAGTCAGTGAATGGGGAAAAACCATTTCTGCTCTACAAAGTCCCTCGCATCCAGGCTCCTGCAAAATGATGGCTTCATTATTCCCTGGAACCTTGGACTCATACACTGGATTCTGTGTGTCTGGAAAGCAGGTGAAGGAGAAGAGAGAAATCTGGCAAACAATGGATTGTATATGCAAGTTTAGCGTGGCCTCATTCCATTGGCCAGAACTCTGCCAGCCTACCCCTTCAACTGCAAGAGAGCCAGGAGCCATGCTCTATTAGCATACCTCGAAGGAGAGAGACTCCAACGCTGGAGAGAACTAGCTTCTGCTTTACTCTTTGAGTCCAGTTTCTTCTGAATAGAATTAATAATTGCTGCATGCCAGTACTTTATGAGAACTTAATGAGGCGATAAACATGGAAGTATTTGGTAAAGAGCTAAGCAAATGTTAGTTAGGAATATGTCTGGGTAGTACAGCCCCTTTACCTCCACTTAATCGGTGAAATGTGTACCCTGAAATGGCCTCCAAGAATCTTTTCTGGCTCTAAAACACTTCAATTCTATGGTTTTTTTTAAATGTTCAGCAAGCACCTTTCCGAGTTTGTATTAGTGTCTAGATCAAATCCTCTAGGATCCTACAGCTGAGTCTGCAAACCAATCCCCTCATCCCCAGAACCTTTTTCATTACTGTAATATTTCCCATGTTCTTTTTGAGACATAACCTGACTCTATCTTACCTCATTTTAGTTCTGTTCATTTCAGTTGGGTAAAAGATAATTTTTGCCCTCCTCTTGCATCTACCGGTCCAGCTTGCTAGATTTCTTAATTTCAGAAGAAAACTGTGTATGTGGGGAAGAGAACCTAAGAAGGCATTTGACAGATTTAAAATACTAAAAACAAACATGACCACTTCAATCCTGCCTTGAAAGATTCTCCGTTACAGAAGTGTGGCACAATCTATTCCCTTTGAGGGTTCCTTGTTTCCTTTACCACAGTTTCCCAGATTTTTTTCTCCAGCTAGATTCCCTTTGCAGTCCACCGACAACTGTTTGGCCCAACTCCTCAGGGAGGCTGGTCAAGGGTAGGTCTGCATTCTCCTATAGTATGGGCAGGTGAGAGGCTCACGTGCTCAGAGGGTATTCTGAGTCACTGACAAAAGCGGTGGAACCTGTATACCTACGTCCATCTGGCCCCTTATCCTCCACGCCACAGCCAAATGGCTCTTTTCACATTGAAAATCTGATGTCATTCCGATGCTTAACATACTTTACTGTGTGTAGTGTACTTTTAAACAAAACTTTGATATATATTACACAAATAATACAACACACATATCTTCAGGACAGTTGGAAGAGTTTTGGTGAGTGGGCATGCCTGTGAAACCACAACCCCAAACAAGATAGAGAAGATTTCTGTCACCTCAGAAAGCTCCCTGCTGCCCTTTTGCAGTCACTTCGTGCCCTGCCTGGCCCCCACACCTGGAGGCAGCCACTTTCTTTTCTTTTTTTAAAAATTTTGAGAGTCCATTTATTAAAGCTGGGACAGCAGAACAGGAAACGGCCTAGGACAGAAGGAGCAACAGGAGAGAGCCTGGTGGGGACGCTGCTCTGGCTGTAGAAATGTTATGGGAAAGAAGTAGGCCACACTGGGGCTGCTGAAAGCTCACTGGCGAGTCAGAGAAAGGGGGGCCTTGGGGACTGGTTTGGGGGGTTAGTACAGGATGAGCTGCTGCTGCCCATTGCTCCCCTGGTTGCAAGTCTTGTGGGGACCCTTAGAGTTTAGGAGAAAGTTCATGCTTGACAGGGAAGAAGAGGGGGAAGGGAAAGGCACAGGCATGCCCCTTTTGGAGGATGAGCACCCACTTTCTGATTTTTATTACCATGGATCAGTTTTGCCTGTTTTCGAATTTCATATAAATGCGGTCACACAGCAGGGATCTTTTGGTGACTGGCTATTTACACTCAACAATCTTTCTGAGAGTATTCCATGTTGATGTGTGTTCATTCCTTTCAATTGTGTATGAATATACCATGACTTATTTATGCATTTTCTTATTGATGGACATTTTGATTGTTTCCAGTTTTAGGCTATTTCAAGACTGTTGTGAATGTTCATATCATTTCTTGTGGGGATGTACGCTTTCATTTCTCTTGGGTAAATACCTAACAGTGGACTGTCAAGTAATAGTGGCTTTCACAGCCTACACACCCACATAGGATGAAGACCAAAACTCTGCATGGCCCTGATCACATATCTGGGGTATCTGGGGTGGTCCTGCACACTCCCCCCTTACCCTCACTCTTTGAACTCCAGCCCTTCTGTAAGTGTTCTTCCCTCTGCCAGAACCCTCCTTTGCAGTTCCCCTCACACACCTAACCACCAGCGGCAGCTGCCTGCCTTGCCTGTGAAGGTAAAATCCCTTATAACGGGCTGCACAGCTGTGTTTCCAATGTCCCAGCACGGACCAAGACTGCACTCTTATATTTATGGGTACAAGGACTGGTTTAATGTTTGCCTCTCACTCAGCAGCAAGCTCCATGCGGGCACATTGTCTGTCTGTTTTATCTACCCAGTGGGGAGCCTCGCTTCTGGCACATACTAACATACAGTACGTCATTGTTGGATAAATGTACAATGGCTGTTCCTTGCCCCTCCACAGATTCTGTTCTCCACTTGAGTAAAATCTCTTTCCAGAGAATTTAAACTCTGTCCTCACCATGGGTTTCTCCAGGGCCTGGACTCACCTGGAGGGAAAAAACCCAGGCCAGCAGTTATTCTCAAGCTGCCTAGCTTCCAGAAAAGAGAGAACCTGAATTTCAAATCTTAATAGCTCTTGTCCCAAGAACAGCATTATATGAACAAAATTCCCACTAAAAGTGCTTCTGATTCAAATAGGACAACGAGGCAATGAAGTTAGCAAATAGTCCACCTCGGACTAGGCCAAAGACTGGCTCCTGGTTTTGTTTGTTTTTCTTAATTTTTCTTCTTGAGCAACAAACCTTGGGGCACTCTCAAGGTGCACTGGCTTTCTTTTTTTTTTAAATATATTTTATTGATTATGCTATTACAGTTGTCCCATTTCTCCCCCATCATTCCCCTCCACCCTGCACACCCTCTCCCACCCACATTCCCCCCTTTAGTTCATGTCCATGGGTCATAAGTTCTTTAGCTTCTACATTTCCCATACTATTCTTGCCCTCCCCCTGTCTATTTTCTACCCACCATCTATGCTACTTATTCTCTGTACCTTTTCCCCCCTCTCTCCCCGTCCCACGCCCCTGTGCTAACCCTCCATATGATCTCCATTTCTGTGGTTCTATTCTTGTTCTAGCTGTTCGCTTAGTTTGCTTTTGTTTTAGGTGTGGTTCTTAATAGCTGTGAGTTTGCTGTCTTTTCATTGTCATATTTTTGATTTTCTTTTTCTTAGATAAGTCCCTTTAACATTTCATATAATAAGGGCTTGGTGATGATGAACTCTTTGAACTTGACCTTATCTGAGAAGCGCTTTATCTGTCCATTCATTCTAAATGACAGCTTTGCTGGATAGAGCAATCTTGGATGTAGGTCCCTGCTTTTCAAGATTTCAAATATTTCTTTCCAGCCCCTTCTTGCCTGGAAGGTCTCTTTTGAGAAATCAGCTGACAGTCTGATGGGAACTCCTTTGTAGGTGACTGTCCCCTTATCCCTTGCTGCTTCCAGAATTCTCCCCTTCATTTGAATCCTGGCTAATGTAATTACGATGTGCCTTGGTGTGCTCCTCCTTGGGTCCAACTTCTTTGGGACTCTCTGAGCTTCCTGGATGTCCTGGTGGTCTATTTCCTTTGCCAAATTGGGGAAGTTCTCCTTTATTATTTGTTCAAATAAGTTTTCCACTTGTTGCTCTTCTTCTTCCCCTTCTGGGACCCCTATAATTCAGATGTTGGGATGTTTAATGATGTCTTGGAGGTTCCTAAGCCTCTCCTCATTTTTTTGAATTCTTGTTTCTTCCTTGTTGTCTGTTTGGTTGTTTTTTTCTTCCTTCTGGTCCACTCCATTGATTTGAGTCCCAGTTTTCCTTCCATCTCTATTGGTTCCCCACACGTCTTCCTTCATTTCACGTATCGTAGCCTGCATTTTTTCATCTAATTTGTGAGCAAAATCAACCAATTCTGTGAGCATTTTGATGACCAGTACTTTGAACTGTGCATCTGATAGGTTGGCTATCTCTTCACGGCTTAGAGGAATTGGCTCTGGGGATTCGATTTGTTTTCCGGTTTGAGCCATTTTTGGTGGGGTTTTTTGTTTTTGTTTTTTTGTTTGTTTGTTTGTTTTTTGTTTTTGGTTTTAGTCTGGTTTCGGCTATTACGTAGTGACAGGTGGAGCCTCAGGCGCTCCCCAGTGTGGGGCAGCCCAGTCGCTGGGTTGTGACGCTATACATGGGGGCAGGGTCTGAGAGGGAACAATGGTGCCCACTTCGCTCTCTCCTGAATTCAGTCCCTTCCGCCACTTCCCCTTTGCCTGGACCATCTGCACTCGTGAATGTGGGACCACCTGTTCAGCCAGCCACCTTGTGCGGCCTCACTGGGTCTGCACAGTTGGCCCCCTGTGCCCGGGGTCCACCAGCCGTCGCCTGTGCACCTGGGAACTGCCAGTCGCTGCTGCTTGCGTTCCTGGGTCCGCACCTCCACTTTTTCCTGCCTCAACTCCGCCCCTCTTACCGGTCCTGATGAATGGTTGTTGGACTTCCGTACAGTTCAATTTTGTATAAGTTCTGGTTGTTTTCTTGTTTCTAAATATTTGTTGTCCTTAATTTTGGTTGTAAGAGGAGGCACAGTGTGTCTGCCTACACCTCCATCTTGGCTGGAAGTCCTGCACTGGCTTTCTTGGAAAGCAGAATTTTTTCTTAGCTGAGAGTCAGGGAATGAAGTTCCAGGGGGGAAAAATTAGAGGATAAAATGCTATGCAGTAAAACCTGCCTCTGTTGAAATGCACCTCCGTGAGGCATTTTCCTCACTTGACTGGCCAGAGAGGAGGTGCTGATGAGCTAGGAAGGCTCATTTACTCACTGTGCTCTTATTGTGAGTGAGACTGTTTGGGAACATGTTTAGCTACACACTCTCTTCCTGCCCCCAATCCCCACAGTACAGTAATGAAGATGATTACTATGTTCTTGCATACCTTCACATGACTTTGTATTTTCGTGGATGATTTCCTTCCCTGGTTGACTTCGCGTCTGCTGGGAGCAGTAATGATGTGTAGATGAGTGTGTGGATGTTCCTTCTTAAGTGTTTTGCCTTTGCAAAAAGAATGCAGAAATGTTGTCCTTATAAGGTAAGTGTAGTACGTACATAAGTGTTCAAGAAAACGTTCATTTTCGGGCCTGCGAACTGAAGGATCGCAGTTCGATTCCCAGTCAGGGCACATGCCTGGGTTGCCAGGCCAGTTCCTGGCAGGGGACATACAAGAGGCAACCGCACATTGATGTTTCTCTCCCTCTCTCCTTCCCTTCCCCTCTAAAGATAAATAAATAAAATCTAAAAGAAAAAAAAAAAAGAAAACGTTCATTTTATCACCACCAGATTACTTTTATTGCCATCAGAAAATGAAGTTATTTTAGGACTCAGCAAATCTCTAATGAAGGAATAGAGTATAGTCTTTAAACAGGGATGGGTGATTCTTCACGTGATGAGGATTTGAGGAGGTCCAGGTGATAATATGTGTTAGAAGGTTTGCCAGAATATTTATTAAGACACTTAAAAGGTTCATACACTTTGATTTAGTAATTCACTCCTAGATATCTGTCCTGAGAAATGAGTCATGGATCTACACAAGAATCTGTTACAAGGAAGGTCACTGCTACATTCTTTACAATAGGAAGAAATTGGAAATGGTCTAAACATTTAACAAAAGAGAATGAATGCCTAATAAATTCTCAAGCTTGCTCATCATAAAATATTATGATATTAAAAATGTTTACAAAATTACTTAATAACATGAAAAATTTTCCTAGTGAACAAAGCACCTAGAATAGGGTCTGAAATATTGTAAGCACTCAGTAAAAATTTGTTCAATCAGTACATGAATGGATTACTTTTATAACTAGAAAAAAATGATTTAACAATCTGCCAGAAAGATGAAGGATAACATTTTTTTAAAAAGAGTTAATACTTCTGGAAAGGTATTTTACAAGGGGAAAAGGAAATGAAAACAATTCTCTCCTATCCCACCCACCCCCAAAAACTTTAAAAATTTGATCTTGAACAAAGGCCAATGGAAGACCTCTTTTCCAGGATGTTTTAAATGAACTCAGAGTCCATGTGCAATATGGGGTACTTCCCTCTAAAATGAGGTTCTGTTAATGTAAGAATTCTCCAGCACTGTTTTTGTGTGCTGTAATTTTTACTGAGATGTTGGTTTGAGGGCCTTTTCTCACTTAAAGGAATTTTGTCCTTTTACTCTTTTGTTAGGTGAAGAGTTGGAAATATTTCTACCTCATTAAATAGCATCAGTTCCAAACACCCAGACAGAGTACCTGCCACATAATCCCCATCCCTGCCCTTGTCCTCTGAAGTCTGGCAGCTGCAGGCACTCTTGAAAGTGTTGGCCTGGTACATTTGAGCTCATTTTTAAAAACTGGCTTCTTGCCAATCTTCACTCCAGCTTCTTGTACATAAATAGAAAATTCAACTGAACCAGATACAGGAGAGAGCGGGGGAAGTAGGGGAACAGAAGGAAGAGGCACAGAGAGAAAACCAACAAAGAGATGTGGGTTGGAAGCCATACTCTGAGCTCACGTGGTAAGTAGAAGCTAGGAGTCTGTCTACAATAGGAGGGCTCCCAAACTGCAGCCAGGACAGAGCTGTGGAGGTCCGGCTGGCCCTTGGGATATGTGGATTCCGAGGCAAATGCCACCGCTTCATTGTGTAGGAAGACCCAGCTTTGGGAGTTAGAGGGAAGTGCTATAATTTTGGAAAACCCTCTGTAAGAAAACAATACAATTTTAGAATAAAAATACTATAACAAGAAGATGCATTAGTGCTTAAGAAACATGTGAATACATTCACTAACCCCCAGTATGTGCAACCCCAAGCAAACTTGGCTTTGGCCAGATCCCACGCCATCCAAGGCTCCTCCAAAGCTCGCTGACACGAGGGAGACTGCAGTGGAAGGCAATTCAGAGAGCAGAAACAGAGGTCTTAACTGATTGTGGTCAAAATGTCTTCGTTTTGCAAATTTAACAAAAGCATGTGTTCTTGTGCACACATTGTTAGGACTTCTCCTATTGCCTTTACCAGTTAGGGGCATTGACGCTTAAGCTTTGTCAACTTTGAGATAAACCCCCCTCTGACCGTGCCCTACCTCTAGCATTTTTTTGCAGATTAAATCAAACTAAAGCTAAAGGCAATCAGTGAGATTAGTGCTGTAGAAGGCAGAAACTAGAAAGGTCACACTGGGGACTCATCGCACATTGTACATTCCTATTCCTTTTGCGAATGTTGAGTTCTCAACTGGGAGATGACCAAGGACATGTTAGGTCTTCCAGAAAATAAAAGAGCCTTGGGGCTGAAGATCAGGCCTTCTGATGCGAACATTTGCACAAACTGGGAACCCAGTGGACAAGAGAATGTGACTTAGGAGAGCAGAGGAATTACTCTGAGGTGAGAGAGCTGGAAGACGATGCCTTCTCCAGGCACCTAAGCGTGAGATCTACAAGGAATGCCCTTGACCGGGCATGCATAGCTAACTTCGCAGTTCCTCCCAGCCGGCAAATGGGGAACTTGTCCCATGTTTCTCAGTAGAGAGGGCTGCACATATCACAAACAGAAACAAGAGCCACGGTTGTCTTTTGAGTGGTTTAATGAACCTTAGGCACCGGGGCAAGCCACGTGACTGGGAGTGAGTGGCTGATGGAGGGTTTGTAGAGGACACTCTTCCTGCTCCGGGAATCCCCGGGACAGGAACGACAGAACCGGTGAGAGCATTAAGTGGGTACTGGCACAGGATGGGTAAAGGGGAGGCAGGGAGAACCCTTGAATGAAATATAAGATCAAACCATCGAGGTAAATTAAACATACAAGCTTATCAAGCATTGCATATTGTATAAGAATGCATAGTAACAAAAGGAGACAAATTAAATACAGTAGAAGGGCTGTCTATGAGAGAGGGTTAGGAGTAAGAATGCTAGAAGGGAACGCATTACTCACTGATGTGACGTACGTCCATAATAAACAAGAGAGGGGCCATGAAAACAAACCACCAAAGCTCTCCAACAGCAAAGGGGGAATGTCCACTTTTTGTGAAATGGGTAGGTTCCCAGTAATAACGCTGGGTGGGATCTGCCTAGGGCAGTTTCAGACTCTCAGTGGTCCCCAGAATGGGGCTTTAGGAAACAAGAGCTGCCCTTGTATGAGAAGAGAAAAGATAGTTTAAAAACAGCTTCGTGGTTTTTGGGGGAAAATGATACATGCTTTTGTTCTTTAAAAAATGCAGACAGTATACATTATTAAATGAATTTAATCTGTGTAAAGTACTTAAAAGAATGCCTAACACAAAACAATCCCTCAATAAATGTAAAAAAAAAAAAAAAAAAAAAAAAACCCTGAAATTTTACCACCCAGAGATAACCACAATCAAGATTTTGGTAAATGTGCTTTCTAAGAAATAGGTCAATTTACTTATTCAATTGTGCATACATGAGATCGAATTCTACTAATGTTCTGAACCCTGCTTTTTTTTCACACAGCATGATATTGTAAAGATCATTTCACATCTGGGAATATAGACCATTCTCACTTGTTCTAATGTCTAGAATGTATTCGATTGTACAGATGTACAGACATACCTCATTTTATTATGCTTCCCTTTACTGAGCTTCACAGTTGTTGTTTTGCACAAACTAAAGGCAAGACCCTCCACCAGCAAAAAGGTTAGGACTTGCTTTATTGTGATCCTCGCTTCGTTGCTGTGGTCTGGAACCAAACCCACAGCGCCTCCCAGCTTTGCTGTAATGAGCTTGCCCCCAGCTAATGGGCACTGGAGCTGCTTCCAGTTGTCCTAGTGCATAACGTCGCTGGAACACCTACATGTACTCACAGTTTTCCTTTGTTTGAATATCCCCTTAGGGTGAGCTCTTGCAAGTAGAAATGTGGGCTCAAAGAATATGCGCATCTGACATTTTGATACTGCCAAACTGCCCTACAGAAAAGTTTTTGGTACCTGTGCCCTCACCGAAGGGGTATGAGTATTCTGTTAGCTAGTCAGAGAATTGGGTGTGGCTCTTCTAAGTCTTTGCCCATCTACTGGGTGAAAAGTAATTTATTATCCGTTGTATTTGCTTTTTTTCCCTTTATTTTAATTGTTCTTATATAGTTTTCTGTCTTTTACTCCCATCCTGGCCCACCACCCCATCCCTCCCCACCTCCCTCCCATTCCCACCCCCCGCCCCCAGTTTTTGTCCACCTGTCTTTTATACTTGTTGCTCTAAACCCTTCCCCTTTTCCCCTGAAGTTCCTTCACCTCTCCCCTCTGATGACTGTCAGCCTGTTCTCAATTTCAATTTTGCTTGTTTGTTTGTTTTGTTGATTAGGTTCCTGTTAAAGGTGAGATCATATGGTATGTGTCCTTCATTGCCTGGTTTATTTCGCTTAGCATGATGCTCTCCAGTTCCATCCATGCTGTTGCAAAGGGTAGGAGCTCCTTCTTTCTTTCTGCTGCATAGAATTCCATTGTGTAAATGTACCATAGTTTTTGGATCCATTCGTTTACTGATGGGCATCTAGAGTGCTTCCAACACTTGGCTATTATAAATTGTGCTGCTATGAACATTGGGGTGCATAGGTTCTTTTGGATTGGTGTTTCAGGGTTCTTAGGATATAGTCCTAGCAGTGGAACTGCTGGGTCAAAGGTAGATCTATTTTTAGTTTTCTTAGAAAATTCTATACTGCTTTCCACAGTGGTTGTATCAATCTGCAATCCCACCAACAGTGCCCTAGGGTCCCCTTTTCTCCACAACATCTCCAACACTTGTTTGTTGCTTTGTTTATGATGGCCATTCTGACTGGTGTCAAGTGGTATCTCATTGTGGTTTTAATTTGCATCTATCTCATAACTAGCGATATTGAGCATCTTTTCATGTGTCTCTGGATCCTCTGTATGTCCTCCTTGGAGAAGTGTCTGTTCAAGTCCTTTGTCCATTTTTTAATTGGATTGCTTGTCTTCTTAGAGTGGAGTCATGTGAGTTCTTTGTATATTTTGGAGATTAAACCCTTGTCTGAGGTATCATTGGTAAATATGTTTTCCCATACAGTCGATTCTCTTTTTATTTTAATACTGTTTTCTTTAGCTGTGCAGAAGCTTTTTATTTTGATGAGATCCCATTTGTTTATTCTTTCCTTTATGTCCCTTGCTTTAGGGGACATATCAGTAAAAAAGTTGCTGCATGAAATATCTGAGATTTTCTTGCCTATGTTCTCCTCTAGGACTTTAATGGGGTCACGGCTTATATTTAAATCTTTTATCCACCTTGAATTTATTTTTGTGTATGGTGTAAGTTGGTGCTCAAGTTTCATTTTTTTTTGCACGTAGCTGTCCAGTTCTCCCAACACCACTTGTTGAAGAGGCTATTTGTACTCCATTTTATGTTGCTGCCCCCTTTGTTGAATATTAATTGACTGTAGAGACTTGGGTTTATTTCTGGGCTCTCTGTTCTATTCCACTGGTCCATGTGCCTGTTTTTATGCCAGTACCAGGCTGTTTTGATTACAGTGGCCTTGTAATACAGTTTGGTATCAGGTATTGTGATCCCTCCTACTTCGCTCTTCTTTCTCAAGATTGCTGCAGCTATTCAGGGTTGTTTATGGTTCCACATAAATTTTCTAAGTGTTTGTTCTATGTCTGTGAAATATGCCATTGGTACTGTAATAGCTATTGCATTGAATCTGTAAATTGCTTTGGGAAGTATGGACATTTTGATGATGTTAATTCTTCTGATCCATGAACACGGTATGTGTTTCCATTTGTTTGTGTCTTCCTTGATTTCTTTCTTCAGTGTTGTGTAGTTTTCTGCATACAGGTCTTTTACCTCCTTGGTTAGGTTTATTCCTAGGTATTGTATTTTTCTTTTTGCTATATTGAATGGGATTTTTTTCTTGATTTCTGCTTCTGCTGTTTCATTGTTGGTATACAAATATGCCTTTGATTTCTGGATATTGACTTTGTATCAAATAAATTCATTTATTAGGTCGAGCAGTTTTTTGGCCGAGTTTGTAGGATTTTCTATGTACACTATCATGTCCTTTGCAAACAATGATAGTTTTGTTTCCTCTTTTCTGAGTTGGATGCCTTGTATTTCCTTTTCTTGTCTAATCACTGTGGCTAAGACTTCCAGTACTATATTGAATAGAAGTGGTGAAAGTGGACAACCTTGTCTTGTTCCTGATTTTAGTGGAAAAGATTTTAGTTTTTGCCCACTGAGTATGATGTTGGGTGTAGGTCTCTCATATATGGCCTTTATTATGTTGAGGAATGCTCCCTCTATTCCCACTTTACTGAGTGTTTTTATCATAAATGGGTGCTGTACCTTATCAAATGCTTTTTCCGCATCTATTGATATGATCATGTGATTTTCGTCTTTGCTTTTGTTTATGTGATGAATTACATTTACTGATTTGCGAATGTTGAACCATCCTTGCATCCCTGGGATGAATCCCACTTGGTCACGGTGTATGATCTTTTTAATGTATTGTTGGATGCAATTTGCCAATATTTAGTTGAGGATTTTAGCATCTATGTTCATCAGCGATATTGGCCTGAAGTTCACCTTCTTTGTTGTGTCTTTAACTGGTTTTGGGATTAGGATGATGCTGGCTTCATAAAAAGAGTTTGGGAGTCTTCCATCATTTTGGATTTTTTTGAATAATCTGTGAAGGCCAGGGTTTAGCTCTCCCTTAAATGTTTTGTAGAATTCTACTGTGAAACCATCTGGTCCAGGGCTCTTGTGTGTTGGGAGTTTTTTGATTACTGCTTCAATTTCATCAGCTGTTATTGGTCTGTTCAGGCTTTCTGCTTCTTCTTTGTTGAGTTTTGGAAGATTATATTTTTCTAGACACTTGTCCATTTCACCTAGGTTTTCAAATTTCTTGGCATACAGTTCTTCATAGTAATTTCTTACAATCCTTTGTATTTCTGCAGTGTCAGTTGTAATCTCTCCTCTTTTATTTCTGATTGTGTTTATTTGGGTCCTCTCTTTTTTTCCTGATGAGGCTGCTTAAAGGCTTGCCGATTTTATCTTTTCAAAGAACCAGCTCCTGGATTCATTGATCCTTAGAATTGTGCTTTTAGTCTCTATGTCATTTAGTTCTGCTCTGATCTGGGTTATTTCCTTCCTTCTACTTGCTCTGGGCTGTCTTTGTTGTTGATCCTCGAGTTCTTGTAGGCATAGGGTTAGGTTGTTTGTATGAGATGTTTCTATCTTTTTTAGGTAGCCCTGTATCACTATAAACTTCCCTCTGAGGACTGCCTTCACTGTGTCCCATAAGTTTTGGGTCGATATGAGTTCATTATCATTTGTTTCCAGAAACTTTTTGATTTCCTCCCTAATTTCATTCTTGAGCCATTCATTGTGTAATAGCATGCTATTCAATCTTCATGATTTTGAGTGTTTTGGGTTATTCCCCTTGGGGTTGGTTTCTAGTTTCAGTCCCTTGTGGTTGGAGAAAATGCTTGGTATGATTTCAGTTTTCTTGAATTTGTTGAGGCTTGTTTTGTGTCTTATCATGTGGTCTATCTTTGAAAATGATCCATGTGCATTTGAAAAGAATGTGTATTTAGTTTCTTTGGGATGAAGGGCTCCATATATATCAGTTAAGTCCATTTCCTCTAGAGTGTTGTTCAATGCCACAATATCTTTGTTGATATTTTGTTTGGAAGATCTGTCCATTTTTGACAGTGGGGTGTTAAAATAGCCTATTATATTTGTGTTGCTGTCAATATCTTTCTTGAAGTCCTCTAAGACTTTCTTGATGTATTTAGGTGCTCCTCCATTGGGTGCATATATATTTAGAATGTTTATGTCTTCTTGGTGGATTCTTCCCTTGAGTATTGTGAAGTGACCTTCTGGGTCTCTCTTTATGGCCCTTCTTTTGAAGTCTGTTTTGTCTAATATGAGTATTGCTACTTTGGCTTTTTTTTTCCTGTCCATTTGCTTGGAAAATTTGTTTCCAGCCCTTCACTTTGAGTCTGTGTAGGTCTTTTGTCCTGAGGTGAGTCTCTTGTAGGCAGCATATGTGTGGGTCATGCTTTCTTATCCATGAAGCAATTCTATGTCTTTTGATTGGAGCATTTAATCCATTTACACTTAAGGTTATTACTGAGAGATTATTTATTCATTGCCATTTTTGTACCTGTGTTCCTCCCCTGCCCCTCTCTTTTCCTTTCTTTCCTTAAAGCAGTCCCTTTAATATCTCTTGCAGAGTTGGTTTGGTAGAGGTATATTCTTTTAGACTTCTTTTGTCTGGAAAATTCCTTATTTGGCCTTCTATATTGATTGAAAGCCTTGCTGAGTAAAGTAGTCTTGGTTGCAGGCCTTTGGTTCTCATTGCTTAGAATATTTCTTGCCATTCTCTTCTGGCTTGGAGCGTTTCCATTGAGAAGTCAGCTGCTAACCTTGTAGGGGCTCCCTTGTATGTTACTTCCTTTTTCTCCCTTGCTGCCTTTAAGGTTCTCTCTTTGTCTTGTAATTTTGCCATTTTAATGATGATGTGTCTGGAAGTTGGCCTGTTTGGGTTCCTCTTGATTGGGACTCTCTGTGTTTCCTGGATTTGTGCAACCGTTTCTCTCATCAAATTAGGGAAGTTTTCCATCATTACTTTTTCAAATAGGTTTTCTATCCCTTGCTCTTCTTCTCCTTCTGGTATCCCTATTATACGGATATCATTATGTTTCATGTTGTGATGCATTTCTCTTAATCCCCCTTCATTCTTTCTGAGCCTCTCGTCCTTTTCTTGCTCTTTCTGGGTGTTTTTTCCTACTTTGTCCTCCAACTTGCTGATCCGATCATCTGCCTCATTGATTCTGCTTTTCATTCCTTCTACTGTGTTCTTCAGTTCAGAAATTGTATTCTTCATTTCCTCTTGTTGATAGTTTCTATTTCCTTTTTCATGTTGATATAGTTTGTAGTGAGTTCATCATAGCTTCCCTGTAGTTTCTGGTAGTTCATTGAGAGCTCATGGAGCTTCCTGACAACCATTGCTTTGAACTCAATATCTGATAGTTGAGTTGCCTCCATTTCATTTAGCATTCTTTCTGGGGCTTCCTCCTTTCCTTTCATTTGGGAATTGTTTCTTTGTCTTCCCATTGTTTGTAAGACTCTTCTTGTTAGCCTCAACTTCTTAAATTGATCTGTTCTGGCTCCCTGGGTTTATAGTGTGACCTTCTGTGGTAGAATACCTGTGAGATTCAGTGGTGGAGTCTCCTTCAGATATCCTGTTGTTCACAGCTTCCACTGTCTCATCTGCTGGGATACCCTCTTTTTGGGACCAACTCTGGTTTTTTCCCAGTTCCAGGTTTGTTTGTTTGTTTGTTTGTTTGTTTTTTGTCTCACTTGTGGGTATTTAAAAAGAGAGAAGAGGGGAAAAATGAAAAAAGAAGGAAGAAAGAAAAAAAGAGGAAGGTAGAAGAGATAAAATTGGAAAGAAAGGAAGAGGGAATAAAACAAGAAAGCAGTAAAGGGAGGCAAAAGGAGTTGAGTAAAAAAGATAAAAATAATAAAGAAATAATAATGAAAAACAATTATATAAACAGATACACAAACAAAAAATAAAACAAACAAAAACAAAAACAAACAAACAAACAAAAAACCCAAAACACCAAAGAAAAAACTCTTGTTGTTTTCAAACTTGCTGAGCCAGTTTTTCTGGTCTTGCTGGCTGCAATGGCTGAAGGGTGATGGTATTGCTTTTCTCTGTGTTCAGCACTTAGACATCATTGTGCTAGTGTCCCCAGAGTTAGTCCAGTGCCTCTCCACACAGAGCTTCCGGCGTGTTTTCTCAGCCTCCTGGAGTGCAGGCACTTTCCCAAGTTTATGGGTGTGAGCTCTGGTCTCTGGTCTGTTGCAGCCATCTCCGTTGGCCCCGACACAGCTTTTTGTAGTGGCGCAGAGCCTATGCAGCCATCTTGCACCTGCATGCCTATGACCCTGAGCTGTCTGTGTTCACGCGTGCGCAACTATGGTCCCACAGCTGTCTCCAGTGGCAAGCACCTATGATCTTGCTCATGCCTATGATCCCGAGACCATCTGGGGTCACCTGTGGGTGCCCATTTTCATGCAGCCATCTCAGTTTACATGCACAGCTGTCTGCAGTTGCATGGTGACCAGGATCGCTCAGCCTGTACTTGCTTTTTAAAATATATATATATTTTATTGATTATGCTATTACAGTTGTCCCATTTCTCCCCCATCATCCCCCCCACCCTGCATACCCTCTCCCACCCACATTCCCCCCTTTAGTTCATGTCCATGTGTCATAAGTTCTTTAGCTTCTACATTTCCCACACTATTCTTGCCCTCTCCCTGTCTATTTTCTATCTACCATCTATGCTACTTATTCTCTGTATCTTTTCCCCCTCTCTCCTCCTCCCACTCCCCCATTGCTAACCCTCCATGTGATTTCCATTTCTGTGTTTCTGTTCCTGTTCTATCTGTTTGCTTAGTTTGCTTTTGTTTTAAGTGTGATTGTTAATATCTGTGAGTTTGCTGTCTTTTTACTGTCACTTTTTCGATCTTCTTTTTCTTAGATAAGTCCCTTTCACATTTCATAGAATAAAGGCTTGGTGATGATGAACTCCTTGAACTTGACCTTTTCTGGGCAGCAGTTTATCTTCCCTTTCATTCTAAATGACAGCTTCGCTGGATAGAGCAATCTTGGATGTAGTTCCTTAACTTTCAAGACTTCAAATACTTCTTTCCAGCCCCTTCTTGCCTGGAAGGTCTCTTTTTTGAGAAATCAGCTGACAGACAGTCTGATGGGAACTCCTTTGTAGGTGACTGTCCCCTTATCCCTTGCTGCTTCTAGAATTCTCTCCTTCATTTGAATCTTGGCTAATGTAATTACGATGTGCATTGGTGTGTTCCTCCTCAGGTCCAACTTCTTTGGGACTCTCTGAGCTTCCTGGACTTCCTGGTAGTTCAAATAAGTTTTCCACTTGTTGCTCTTCTTCTTCCCCTTCTGGTATCCCTATAATTTGGATGTTGGGACATTTCAAGATGTCCCAGAGGTTCCTAAGCCTCTCCTCATTTTTTTGAATTCTTGTTTCTTCCTTGTTTTCTGTTTGGTTGTGTGTTTCTTCCTTCTGATCCACTCCATTGATTTGAGTCCCAGTTTTCCTCCCATCTCTATTGGTTCTCTGTGTGTTTTCCTTCATTTCAGTTATTGTAGCCTTCATTTGTTCATCTAATTTGCAACCAAAATCAACCAGTTATGTGAGCATCCTTTGTTCAAAGCACTAGTGCTTTGAACTGTGCATCTGATAGGTTGGCTATATCTTTATCGCTTAAATGAATTGGTTTTGGGGCTTTGATTTGTTCTCCCATTTGAGCCATTTTCATTTTTTTTTCTTTTTTGATCTGGTCGCGGTTATGTAGTGAGGGGTGGAGCCTTAGGCATTCCCCAGGGTGGGGCAGCCCAGTTGCTAGTAACGCTGTATATGGGGGTGGGGTCTGAGCGGGAACAATGGTTCTTATTCTGCTCCCTCTTGGATTCCAGTACCTTCTGCTGCTTCCCCTTTACCTGGATTGTCTGTGCACGAATGTGGGATGACCTGGTCAGCCAGCCACCTTGCACGGCCTCACTGGGTCTGCACTGTTGCCACCCTGTGCCTGGGGTCCACTAGCCACTGCCTGCATGCCTGGGATCTGCCAGCTGCTGCTGCCTGTGTGCCCGGGTCTGCTAACCTCCACATTTTCCTGCCGTGACTCCGCCCCTCTTACCAGTCTGGATGAATGGTTGTTGGACTTCTGTACAGTTCAATTTTCTATGAGTTCTGATTGTTTTCTTGTTTCTAAATCTTTGTTGTCCTTAATTTTGGTTGTGCGAGGAGGCACAGTGTGTCCACCTACACCTCCATCTTGGCCAGAGGTTGTACTTGCTTTTTTAATACTTGGTTTTTAAAAATTAGTGTGATGATTAATTTTATATGTCAACTTGACTAGTCTTATGGTGTTCAATTTTGGGTGAAACACCAGTCTGGATGCTGCTGTGAAGATACGCACACATGTTTAGATGAGATTGACATTGAAATCAATGTTTTGCCAGAGAAATGCAAATTCCATATGATATCAACTCATGTGGGGAATCTAATGAACAAACTGAACTAACATGTCAAACAGAGACACACTGATGGAGAGCAGGCTGACAGCTCTGGGCAGGGGTAGTTAGGGGGTGGAGGGATGGAGCACAAAGGAAAAAGAACTCATGGTCATGGACAGCAGTGTGGTGATTGTGGGGAGAGGGGTGGAGGTGGAAGAGGATGTAAGGGGGATGCATGGTAATGGAAAAAATACAGTAAAGGAAAAATTTAAATAAATAAATGAATAAATAGGTATATTTTGAGTAAAACAGATTACATTTTATAACATGGGTGGGCCTCATCCAATCAGTTGAAGACCTTAAGAGAAAAGACTGAGTTCAACTTTCCTGGATGTCCAGCCTAGTGGCTGCCTCTGAGTATTTTGGACCTGCCTGTTGCAACAATGCACGATCAATTCTTTAAAGTAAAGCTCAATCTCTATATAAATACACATCCTAATGGTTTTATTCCTCTGGAGAATCCTGACTAACGTAATTAGTGAGATTGCCCAGCTCAAGTGTTTATTGGCCATCTGTATTCTTTTCTCTTCATTTCAAAATTTCTTTCCTTTTCTTTTTCTTTCTTTTTTTCCTTTCTAAAAATTATCTCCTTACCCTGTGCCTGGGTCATTTTTTAGACCCTCTGCTCATGCCTGATGTGAGGTAACGTAAGCCGGGACCTTGAAAGCGAGGAACTCTGGTCTATACTCTGCAATTTTTTGACTAGGTACTTGTACTACAAGTGAGGTTAGGCAAATAAACAGACCGAATAAATAGAGCCAAATAATCGAGACTGCTGCTTAGTTAAGGGAAGTTATTTTAAGATTTTTATTTATCTATTTT
Organism: Glossophaga mutica; assembly: GCA_039655065.1. Lineage (NCBI taxonomy): Eukaryota > Metazoa > Chordata > Mammalia > Chiroptera > Phyllostomidae > Glossophaga > Glossophaga mutica. Next base: position 88,154,190 of record CM077304.1, read on the forward strand.
TAGAGAGAGGGGAAGAGAGGGAGGAAGAGGTGGAGTGAAACATCAAGGTGTGGTTGCCTCTTGCATGCCCCCATTGGGAACTTGGCTTGGCCTGCAACCCATGTGCCCTGACTGGAAATCAAACAGACAACCCTTTGGTTTGCAGGTCCAAGCTCAATCTACTGAGCTACACCAGCCAGGGTAAGGGAAGTTATTTTAACAACCAGTTCCTTCTTCATTTACCAGTTTGCTGCTGAGCACAGTTTCCTCGTGTTTCTTTTCCCCTCCTAGCAGTTGGTGTCATCACTGCTGTCTAGGAGAACAATTTCCTGCAGTGACAGAGGTTCTGTGATGTCACTGGGATTACAAATACTGGCAAGGAAACTTGCTATCAGGGTTTATTAGCAGAAATTACAAAGAAAATTAATTTTAAGCTCTCTGGGAGAGCTGTTCAGTGAAACTAAAAAGTTTTCTTAACTCATTAGACAAAGATGTCTGTCTTCTACCAGACAAAGATCAGCCTATAGCTGATTAAACAGGGCAGCTGCAAGAGATAGAGTCCAATTTTGGTGAGCTAAGTATCTGCCAATAAGGTAACTATCTTATTTTGGAAACTCTGATGACTGGACTATTTTTCAAGCAACCAGGCCTGCCCTGAAAAAGCTATGACTTTCCTTCTTTCTACATCTTAGGTCCGATCTCCTAAGCAGGGTTTAGTGCCCCTAACCCATTAGAATGAAGCAAGATGTATTCGTTTTCTGTGGATGCTAACAAATCACCACAAGCTGGGTGGCTTTAAGCAACGAAAATTTATTTTCTCACACTTCTGGAGGCCAAAAGTCCAAAGTCAAGGAGTGGGGAGGGTTGGATTGGAAATCACATTTGAACTACACTGAGTTGCTGAAAAATAAGAGTGATACTGTTTCCAGAAGGAGGGGAGCTCAAGAAGTGGGGCGGGCTCGAACAGCAGATGCAAACTGCGGGAGGCCGATGGCGAGTTCGCATAGGCACGCTGAGCTGTGACACAGCCTTTGAGATACCCAAGGGGTAACGTCTGCGTCCATTAAGTTTGGCAGCAGGTTTATAATTTTTAACTTCTGCAAGAATACTTTTAGTGGAGCATGGGGCAGGAGGAATGTTGAGAGAGTTGAAAAATGAATGGGAATTGAGGGAAATTGTGATGGGGATGGTCCTAAGCCAGAGAATTTGGGTTTGTTTGGGGACATTCTTGGCACTGAGGACAGTGTTGCTCAGGCAGCCTTGCAGGGCCCACAGCAAGGCCCTGGAGCAGCAGTTCTCAAAGGCTGGTCCCCAGACCAGCAGCACCAGGCACCTGGGAACTTATTAGAAAAGCACACTTTGGAGACCCAACCAAAGCCTACTGAATCAAAACTCTAAGGGTGGTGCTCAGAAACCTACGATTAAAAAAAATGGAGGGGGTGGAAACGGTAGGGAGGTGGAGAGAGCTGGGGTGGTGAGGAGGGGTGGGGGGAAAAGGCAGAAAACTGTACTTGAACAACAATTTAAAAAAAGGGGGGGGAGAAAGAAACCTATGTTTAACAAGCCCCTCCAGGTGATTCTCATGCACACCAAATGAAGTCTGAGAACTATGCCCTGCGAGCCCTGAGGAACAAGTTTTGAAAGAGCCGAGGGTGCAATCAGTCACAGGGAGGCTTGTGTCCATGTTGTTAACATATTTACTCCAGCTGGGCCTGCTGGAAGCAGAGTCTGGTTTGGGGTGGGTTTGGGGTGGGTTTGGTGGGAAGAAACTGTGATGGATGGAATCCTTGCTGACTGCCAGGACTTACACGTGACCACAAGGTATGTCATGAAGACATGTGCCCACTCTGTTGTGCATGTCTTCATCTTATTTCCCCTTAATAGCTGTACGTGAAAGTCATCTGTCCAGTGGGCAGATAACGAGAAGTATGGCACAGCGTAAACTCAATGAAGGCAAGTCTGGTTATTCACAGTTTTACCTCTAAAATTTAGAATTATAACAGCACCTAATAACCATGTTGAACAATTGAAAGAACATGGTTATTGTAATTGAATTTTGGATCATTCTGGAATCTACAGGTCTCAGAGTTGCCACTTGGAGCATTAATTCTCATCATCTAGGACCATAACTATAGTATATATAGGTGAGTCTGGCTACGTAATTTGCAGGGGCCAGTGCAAAGTAAAATACAGAGCTCCTTATCCAAAAATCATTAAGAGCCTCAAGATAGCAACAGCAGAGTATTAGAACAAGCACAAGGCCCTTCTGAGTGTGGGGCCCTGCGTTCCTGCACAAGTCCCATGAAGCAGAACCTACAGATAGAAGATGATGTGAAATCTTACTAATCCTGGTAACTTCTGGAACTAGCTTTAAATTTCTTTGCAGAAATCCTTAAAATTACCTTTTTATGTAGTTTTCTCCTTTTCCGTGAAAGAGAAAGACAATATCAAAATGGATGGTATCTGTGAAAGGACTGGATTATCCCAATTCTCTCCCATCTTGGAAAACACCCAGTCTTTGCCATGTTGCTCTTACAGTGCCTCCTACTGAAAACATCAGAGTACTGATCTTTCCATGGACGAGGCCCATGACTCGCTTTGGCCGATAGAGTATTAGTAGACATAATATGAACAGACTTTAAATATGCTTTGGTAGTTTGGCCCAGCCTCTTGTCCTCTAGCCTGAGAACTGTCCTGGGTAGCTACTGGTCCAAGGAAAATGAGAGAAATGTGGAGAGACCTGATCTCCACCTGCAGCCCAAAGCAGGGCTGCTCCAGCTCTCCCACAGACCTGAGGAGAGAAAAAGAAATGCTTTGCTAAGGCACTGAGATTTTAGAGTCATCGATTACACAGCCCTCACACAGCAGATGCCTGACTAGTAAGGCTCCTGCAGGGGGAGCCTGCCAAACAGATACTTCACTGCATTTTTGTAAACTTTAGGGATGGTGAGAACAACAAAGATGAGGTGAGAGAAAGAGTGTCAACATTAACGTTGAATGCTGATGTACAACCCAGAGGTCCCAGTCAAGCCAGGAAATACTAAATAAACAAAGTGCAACCAAACAGTGCTAAGCTGGATATCATTAGAGGTCGTATTCTAGTAGTTTCTTGTGAGAGATTACAACTATCTCACTGTTACCCCCTGAAAAAACAGCAGGAGGAAGAAGACTTGTTTTTGGGAATGTTCATCCCAGGTTTTGGCAAAGATGGACATACCAGCTCCCAGCTCAGCAACCCTGGCAACAGGGAGGACCATCGCAAGTTAACAGGCAGCATGGAAAGGCCTCGACCACGCAAGGAGCAGGGGGCCCTGCTCCTCACCCATCTTTGGAGCAGATGGGCTGTGATCAGCTCTTGGGGTGCAGGTGGGGACCTTTTCCAGAAATTCCGCTAAAAGCCCCAAGCCCATCCTTGAATCTGGGGTTGTTGAGTTGGACTCAACAACTCAGAATATATAAGCCAAGAGTGAAAAGGGGAGGTTCCTTGTAGCAGGCAGAAAAGTGCTTCCATACCCACTCCAAAGAGGTCTATATCCTAATCCTGAGAAACTATGAATAGGTTACATGGCAAAGAGGAATTCAGGTTGTAATTAGCTGACCTTAAACTAAAGAGATTATCACTAGTGTCCTTAAAAGTGGAAGAAGAAGGCAGAAGAGGGAGAACTAGAGAGATGGTAGCATAAGGAGGACTTGGCCTGACATTGCTGGCTTTGAAGTTGGATGGATGAGGCTATGAGCCAAGGTGTGGGAGTTGCCAGAAACTGCAGAAGTCAAAGAAACAGATTCTCTCTGTGGATTCCCAGGAAGAACACAGCCCTGCACACACCTGGACTTTAGGTCAGTGAGACGTATTTTGGACTTCCAACCTCCAGAACCATAAAATAATAAGTTTGTGTAGTTTTAAAATGCTAAGTTTATGATAATTTGTTGTGGCAATGATAGAAAACTAACATATACCCCAATAGGAAACTGGAGTGCTCTTACTCAAACAAGAGGGGAAATACTGAGCAGGCAAACACACAGATCAGAACAGATGCCTAGTGAAGACTAGGGCTCTGGGACCTCATGTTCTGTAACTCCCTAGATATTTTCCCAGGAAGACAGAGTTTACTTTACAAGGAGTCATTGATAGCAGTGTGCACCTGTTCCACAAAGCCAAAGCTCGTAGCACCTGCGAGCAAGAGCAGAAAAGCCTGAGAGTGCCGTGCCTGAAGGCACTCCAAACAGACTTGAAGCCTCGTTCCTTCACTCACCAACTGGGTAACCCTGGGCAAGTTACTTAACTTCTCTGTGCCACAGTAAAATGAGGAAGATAAATATCTATCGATGAAGTTTTGTGAGGATTAACAATGTTAATATATATAAGCTCAGAATCATGGCTGGCATATAGTTAAGACTCACTAAATGCTAACAGTTGCTATTATGACTAATACTACTGAGAAGTATCTGTAGTGATTAGTATCCTTAGGTCTGGAACCAGAGTGTGTCGGGTCAAAGCCAGCTCTGTCACTTAGAACTGTGATGCTTGGGCAAGTTATTTTACATTTATGAGATCCAGTTTTTCATGTGTAAAATGGGGATATTAAAGTTAACTGCCTCATAGAGTTGTGATGGGGGAATTAATCAATTAACACATGTAAAATACTAGAACAATCCCTGATACATTCAATAAATGTCATTTATCATTAGCACCATTACTAGTAGTATAGGGTCACCATCACCCTGGATGGTTAATAACTAAACAACCAACACCATGAATTCAATGGCATCTCATGTGGTCATGACAATTTTAGACTAGGAAGAGCTGTGTTCCCACACTGTGGGAGTCTCGGGGAGCAATACCGTCTTTCCTCTGTTGGGAAGTCCAATCATGGTAGCACCTGGGTGCAGTGCATACCTAATGCATAGAAAGAAAGAAAAGTGGAAGAATTAGTTATCAGAAACACATTGTAAGGAAAGACTCCTAAAAGAGATGCAGAGCACCCATCTGCTTCTATTTTTTTTCTCTACAATTATGCAGGATAGTTCTTGCTTTTGCTTTTGATTCAGTGTTTTTACACTTTGGAAGGTGCTAAGAACATTGGGTTAAGGACCATTGCCATTTTCCTATTCAAAGCAGCTCTCTTGGCAATACCAAGAATTCCCAGTTTGAGAGATAATGACAAGAAATACGACAGCCTGTTAATAAACAAGAAAATCACTCATGGCAATTGCTGATTTAATCAAAACATTCTAGTTCTCCCTCATTTGACCCACACAAGGAATGGACCAATCCAACTGGAAAAAAAAAATTTTGTTTTATCTTTAACACATTTATTTACTCTTAGTACTGTTTAACTTGATTGGACAAAGAAGTGGAAAGAACAGAAATACTTGAGGTACTGACCAGCTTTCTTTATCTCTGGCACCGAGTGGACATGGCCTGTTGTTGAGCAGTTTCTTGAAAGCCTTTGCCCTCATCCTCAGGGTGAAGAATTAAACTGTCCATGTGCCAAGGTTTGGGGGTGGAAGTGCAGAATGAGAATTGGAAAAAAATAAGTCAGTCATTTAACAATCCTTCCCAGCCATGTAAATAATTTCAAAAGATGAAAAACTTGTTCCACAAAATTTACTGCCCATTTTATTTTATATGTGCAAGGCATTGTATAGGCATTACAAGAAGGCAGAGAGAAATTAGATGTGATTAAATCCCAAGGAACTCCCAAAGGAGTCATGTAAAAGACACACAAGCACCTGGGGGGTGGGAGGGGTGGCGGTAGGAAGCTATGGGTGTGTTTCAGGTTGGATTCTCCAGAAGCAGAGCCAGTGGAGGGCCTGTGTGCAAGTTTGAGGACATGAGCCAGGCAGGACAGGGCAGGGAGGAGGAAGCTAGCAAAGGGGCGAGTGAACCCTGCTTCCACAAGGAGCTTTGAGGGATGACTGGTGCATGGGGTATAGCAACAATATCTATCTGGTCTTTGTCTCTGAATACTGGCACCGAGTCCCCAAAACCTTTAGGAGTTATTATCTTTTGTATACTAATGAGATGAGTCCTGTGGGGGCCCTAGATAGCTTCAGGATCGGGGCTGATTACCAGAAAAAGCAACTACATGATAAGAGGGTTGGAACTTTCAATCCCACACCTCAGCCTCTGGGGAGGGCAGAGGGGCTGAAGATTGAGGTCACTCACCAATGGCTAATGATTTAATGAACCATGCCCATGTATTGCAACTTCCATAAACCTGCTAAATGATAGAGTTCAGGGAGCTTCTAGGTTGGTGACCACATCCATGTGCCAGGAGGGTGGCACACCCCAACTCTGCAGGGACAGAAGCTCCTGTACTTGGGACCCTTCTAACCCTATGTATTAAATAGTTCTTGCCCTGGCTGGAGTGACTTAGTGCTTTGAGTGCTGGCTTGTGAACCAAAGGATTGCCAGTTCGATTCCCAGTCAGGGCACATGCCTGGGTTGTGGGCCGGGTCCCCAGATGGGGGTGCATGAGAGGCAACCACCTATTGATGTTTCTCTCCCTCTCTTTCTCCCTCCCTGCACCTCTGTCTAAAAATAAATAAAATCTTAAAAAAAAAATTCTTCATCTGGGTGTTCATTTGTATCCCTACAATGGACTATGATAGCAAGTGGAACACTTTCTGGAGTCCTGTGAATTATTCCAGTGAATTACCAAATGGGGAAATGGGGTGGGCTTTATGGGAATCCTTGAATTTGTAGTTGGCCAGTGTGGGTCACAGGGAGTCTCCAGCTGAGGCTGGCATCTGAAGTGGGGGCAGTTCTGCGGGACAGGCCCTTTACCTTGTGAGGTGTGATGCTAACTAACTCCAGGTAGTGTTAGAACTGAATTGTTGAACACCAAGTTGGTGCTGGAGAATTGGTTGGTGTCAGGAAAAACCACACATTTGGTGTCAGAAGTGGTATCTATACCACAAAGTCATTCTGACCCATACCACCTAGCCTTTGGCCGTGGCTGCCCCTGGGATAGAAGAACATATCCAGGCAAGGTGGCTTCCACAGGTCCAAGGCAACTCTCCAGAGAAGGGTGCAGCCAAATCTCACAGCAGCCATGGAATGGCCACACCTGCCTGCTGAAGGGAATCTGAGCTGAACACAACAGCATTGTATACAAGGTAGCACTCGGAGGAGCACAGGAAATTCCCGTAAGATGTGAGCAGATCCACTGAAATCAGCAGGAGTCTGGAAGGTCATTCAAATGCTAGTTCCTCCAAAAGAAGTAAAAGAGATTCCTTGGATCCAGGAAGCTCTTTCATGAAGACTCCAGTAAGACATGAGGTGATTGCATTAGCTGAGGTTTTCCAGAGGAAGAGTATGAATAGGAGCCTCACTGTCTGCTGTCTGCAAGCTGGAGAACCAGGAGAGCTACTGGTGTAATTCGGTCCAAGTCCAAAGGCCTGAGGAAGGCGGATACAGAGGTGCAAGGATGTAAGTCCCATTCTAAGGGTCTAAGAACCAAGAGTGCCAAAATCTGAGGGCAGAAGATAGATGTCCTCGCTCACGCAGAGAACAAACTCAATTTTCCTCTGCTTTTGCTCTATTCAGGCCCTCGGTGGATTGGACTCTGCCTGTCCACATTGGTATAGGCAATCTTTCCTCGGTCTTCCTACGCTAATCTCTTCCAAAAGCACCTTCACAGGCACAAGAAGCAATGCTTTACCAGCTATCCGGGCATGCTTAGCGCAGTCAGGTTGACACATAAAATGAGCTGTCACAGTGATGCAGCGAAATGTGTTCAGGGCAGAATCCTAGTGATGGGGCGTTTAAACATAACACCTAGAAGTGTCTGGAGAAGAGCATCGGGAGGGCGCCTAGAATTAAGAATGAAGTTTCAAATGAAGTCCTGGTTGTGGGGGAGAGACTGTGTGTGCCCTCCTGCTCCTTTTCAGAAAACCGAGAGGACAACGAACACATAGTGCTTACGGAGCACTCACTACCTGTCAAGTAGTGCGGCTCATTGACACAAGCTTTACAATATCTAACGCACCTTTGCTTGTACAATCTTATTTACCTCCCACCACATTCTTGCAAGAAAGATTATCCCTCTTTCAGAAATGATGAAACAGACTCAGAGTGAAGTGACTAGCTTATGGTCGCTCTGCAAATGAGTGGGATTTGGGCCCATTGTGTCTGACCCCCAAGCAGCTGCACCCCACCGTGCTGCATCGCCTCCTCCTCAAGCTTTCTCCTTGCTTCTCTATGACTCAGTAGTTCTCGAGCTTCAGTGGGCCTTACATGCACCCGGAGTGCTTCTTCAGTCATTGCTGGGCCGGCTGGCCATGAGCGTTTTGATTCTGTTGGTCTTGCGCACCAGAGATAGGGCTGGCTACAGAATTCGCCACATGGGGTACAAAAGAAAACGCAGGGCCCCCTCCAGGGGTGGGGAGTCAGTCTCCCCGTTCCACAGGCCCATGGCCCCTGTCACCATCAGGAAAGGAAACCTCCATGCCAGGACACGTTCAGTACCTGGATTGGGAGAGGAGAGGTGCCCCCAGCCTAGGGTGGGGACACCTGCCACCTTGTCCTGGCTTGCCCACCGGAATGGCGTGCTTTTGACCCACAGCCCTCCTGCATTTGTGCACAGGCAGAGGGGTGGGGCAGAGGACAATGGCAAACACAAGCCTCCCCTCATCAATGCAACCCAGCTGCTTCTGCAGGTGGAGGGTGGCCGGGTCCTGGGGCAGGAAGGGTGGGGACAAGGTGGCTTAGAACCAGTCTTGGGAAGCAATCAGAGGCAGGACTGTATGTGAGCCCAGGCTCCCAGTCCCCAGAACTTGGTCCTGTTGGACTCAGGAAACATTCAAAGACAAAATTGATCTTCAACTCTGAGCTCTGCGTGAAAACACTAGTTGCGTGACTATGAATTTGCCTCTGGCCAGAGAATATTTGCATTTCTAGTGAGTCCTAGGTGATTCTGAGAACCACTAATGTTTCTTTTAAAAAGAGTGAAAGCATTGCTCTACTGTGTGACTTTCCCTTGCTTCTCTGTAAATGATGATATTTCCTGGCTTTGAGGATCAGGTGACAGAAGAAATGAGAGCTGCCTGGAGTATGCTTAGCACGGAGCCAAGAACTTCGGCCACACTCAGTCCACGTTCATCGTGATATTAACAGTAGTGATGACTATTGTTATCACTGCCTCTGTTTTTGTTCAGGCTGTTGTGTCTGGTGCCTTTATTGTTTCTTGCCCTTTCCTCTCTGTTGTCATCTGGGTTTGGAGAAAGAACCAGAGAAGTGTAAGGGCAGTGTTGGGGGTGGGGAGGGATACCTCAGGTCTAAGTCCGCTAGTGCCAAAAGCCAAATCAAGAGATGTGTAAGGACAGTGCCATTTGCCTTAACAAACGTACATATTGGATCCTCTGAGAATGGCCCTGGAGGAAGAATGTGAAGGTGAGGAAAGGGTGGGTAGGCCACTGCACCCCATATTCTCTCTGGGATTGAGCTTCTAGTCTGCAGGGGACATATAAATATTTCTAGGAACTGGAAAGCACCAGGTGTTACTCAGAAGAGGACAGATACAGCCCTGGGGATAGACATCCGGTTCTCATTGCCACCCCATCCTGTCCCTTCAGGAGTGAGTGGAAAGGTGCCACTTTCCCTTCCACATCTAGACCAGAAGCACAAGACAGCAGCATGGCCAGCCACAAAGGGCGGGCTCCCTCCCACGGGCTTTGTTAAAGTCAGGCCTATGTGGTCTTGCTTGCTTTCCAGGGCTCCCCTGGAGAGCATTCACTGGTGTAGGGAGACTAAGTCAGGGAGACAGAGAGAGAGAGAGAGAGAGAGAGAGAGAGAGAGAGAGAGAGAGAGAGAGCGAGCGCGCTAGCATGCTTGAGTTCCTCTGCAGTGGGTCTCAGCCTAGGGATCTCCCTGGGAGCTTAGAAACAAACACCAGTGCCTGGGGCCCACCCCCAGGGATCCTGATTTAATTAATTTGAGGGTGCACCCTAGGCATTGGTGTTTTTAAAAACTCTGCAGGTATTATTGCTGTGCCCCCAAGGTTCTCACCTAGGCCGCAGGGCTCTGTGAGGACTTTTCGGAATGAATAACCCCATGAGGCACCTTCCTCACTCACAGCGGTGCGTCTTGGCTGCAGTAGCTATCCAGGAGCTTGTCAGGATATGGCACACCCACAGGGGAGAGCTGCTGTGGGGCACGGTGAGAACGGGGTGTGGAATCATTTTAGAAGGAAGCAGGAGGGCCACCAGGTGACAAGTCTGAACAGAGTGTGACAAAGGAATCGGGAAGAGGGATCCGAAGGCCCTGGAGCGGCTGTGCTGGAGAGTGTTTTCATCATGTGCCAGGACACCCGTGCCCCGTGTGGGTGCCCAGTGTTTGTGCGAGTTCTGCCTGGACTGTCCTCTCTTCTCTGCCAGACGTAAGCTGCCAGCTTGAGTACCACCTCCTTACCTCAAATCAATTCTGCAAACATTTATAGAACATCGTTTCTCTGATGGGCACACAAACTAGGAACTAGAGAGCACACACACAATAGAAGGTTGTTGTTGTTTATACATACTCTTCTTAGAAGTTGGTCTTGAGCAAGTTAATTGCCTCTCGGTATTTTAGTTTCATAACCTGTAAAATGTGATAATAACAAGGTTTACCTTGAAGAGTTGCTATAAAGTCTGAGTTAATAGGTCAAAACACTGAGAAGGATGCCTGGCATACATTAAGTACCTAATAAACATTAACCAACATTATGGTTAATATTCTTATTAACATGTAACATGTAATGTAATGTTATACTATGTAACATTACATTACATATGATATTATAATGTGTATTACATGCCATATGATATACTACTACTACCACTACCATAGCCGTCATAGTGAATAAAACAGATACAGTCTTTGACTTTATGGAACTGACAGGCTAATGGGGAAAACAAGCAGTTTCGATAGAGTGGTGTTAATATGCCTAGGAGTAGGGGTGGTGTGGGGATATTCAGGAGGGTCCCTGTACCAGGCTTGGGAGGTTGTTGGAGATTTCCTAAGGGAAACAATGGTTTAGCTGAGACCTGAAAAATGATTAAGAGGTTTTCAAAATGGGAGGAACTGTGGGGAGGGAAGACATTCCGGGTGGAGAGACAAGCGATGTGAAGTCAGGAGGCGAGAGAAGTGCCTGGTTAACTTGGTAGCACCTAGTTAAGCAGGAGAGATGGACGTAAAATAGATACTTTATTATTTTTCATTGAACTTATTGGGGTGACATTTGTTAATAAAATTGTATAGGTTTTAGGCGTACAATTCTTGATGTATCATCTGTATATTGTATTGTGTGTTCACAACCCTGAGTCAGTCTCCTTTATTATTTTTATTTAATATAATGAAAGACTAGAGAGGAGGGGCCCCAACCCAGGCTGTGGCAGAGCAGGAAGGACCAACGGAAAAGGCCAGATGAAGTGCACAGAGCAGCCTGGACAGGAGCCTCACAGGAACACTTCCTCTTCGCAGGAATGCTCGCTTGCCTTTCTTCCCAGGTTCCTTTGGTGTGACAACATCCCTCCCCCAGTCAGAAACTTGAGTGTGGTCCCCAATGCCACTTTTCTTCTCACCCCTCACATTTCGCCCATGGCCAAGTACCCCAACGTTGCCACCTCCACTTGTTACTTCTACTTGCCCTTAGTGAGGGAGGACTTTATCATTTGTCAAGGGTTAATTTCACCAGCTATGTCTATCTATCTCAGTCTGCCCTGATCAAATTCACCTTTCACTGCTAGGGTGATCTCCCCAACACGTAAATCCAGCCACGTCTCTGGGGCAAAATTGTTTCCAGAGCACTTTGTTCTTCCTGCGTTTCTACCCTCCCACAGAGCCACCAGGAGCTAATCATGAATGTGTGTAAAATACTTTCAGCGCCTCTGGGGAAATGTAGCAGTGCTATTTTATTATTCATTTATGAATTTTTATTTTTAATTTTTATTAAATACAATTGACACACCACACTGTGTAAGTTTAAGGTGTGCAATGTGTTGATTTTGTGCGTTCATATACTGCAGAATGATGACTACAAGGCTTTAAGCTCCATCTCTGTCATTCACACAAATGTCACTTCCTTTTCATGGTGAACATGTGCACAGTCTAGTAAGAGTGCTATTTTAAATCTGTTTTTACCATTACAGTAAGTCAGTGTCTTTTCCTGTCTGTAATTTTACTAAACCTACACTATTCTTTTTCTGAATACCCTGAATTAAGATGGGGTGCTGTGCCTAGACCCTTTAGCTGGAGGGATTTAAAAAAGAATCACCGTCACCTCTGTCTTTCATCTTCCCAGGGCGAGCGCCATACAAATGCCAAAATGTCGGTTTGAAGGAAGGAAGGTCATTCAGTGACAGAGTCTTCCCTGTGCACTGACTTCTTAGCCCGAATAATTGTAAGGTTTCAGCTTTCCTCCCTTTCTTGTCCTCCTCCAAGGTAGTTCTTTTCTAGTTTTACTTTTTAAAGAGTCAGGTTTATTGGAGAATAGTTTACATAAAATAAAATTGACGCTTTTAAAGTGTATAATTCAGTGAGTTTTGTGTACAGTCTCATTACTGTTGCCTTAATCAAGTATAAAACATTGTTATCAACACCAAAATCCCATCGTGCTCCTTTGCAGCCATTCTCCCCCACCCCCGCTGCCTGGCACCAGATCTGTTCTCCAGAATGGAACATAAAGGGGGTTATATAATGTGTAGCCTTTCGTGTCTGGCTTCTCATACTTAGCATACTTCTTTTAAGACTAATTCATATTGTTGCACCTGTCAGTACTTTTTTGTTTTGTTTTGTTTTGTTTTCTGAGTATTATTCTATGGTTTAGATGTAGCACAATTTGTTTATCTGTTCAACTCTTGCTGAATGTTTGGGCTATTTCTGATCTTTGGTTACTGTGAACAAAATCATAAACATTCATGAATAAGTCTTTGTGTACACTTATGAGTTCATTTCTTTCACATAAATACCAGGAGTGGTATTGCTGGATCGTGTAATATGTGTATGTTTAACTTTATAAGAAATTGCCAAGCTGTTTCAAAGTGGTTTTACCATTTTCCATTCCATTCTCATCAGCTTTCTGAGAGTTTCAGTTGCTTCATACACTCACCAATGTTTGGTAACGTTGGTCTTTTTAGTTTTAGGCATTTTAGTGGGTGTGCAGTGGTAATCTTCTCATGTTTTAACTTATGTTTCCCTAAATTCAAATTAGCATCTTTTAATGAACAAATTTGCCATATATATATACATATATATATATATGTATATATATGTAAACACACACACACTTTGGTGAAAGTGTCTGTTTAAGTATTTTGACCCTTTTTTAGTTGATTTTTAAAATATTTCTATTGAACTGTAAAAGTTCCTTGTAAGTATTCTGGATACAAACTTATCAGATACAGGATTTCCTAAAAATTTTGCAGTTCTGTGGCTTCTCCCCCCATTTTCTTAACAATATCTTTTTTAATAACAGTTTTATTGAGATATATTCACATAACATTATCTTTTGAAGAGCAGAAATTTTTAATTTTGATGAAGTCCAGTGCATTAACATTTTCTGTTATGGTGTGTGATTTTTGTGTCCTAGCTAAGAAAGCTTTGCCTAGCTCAAAGTAACAAGATTTTTCTCCTATGTTTTCTCGGTTTTGTAGTTTTGTCTCTTACATTTAAGTCTATGATCCATTTCAAGTTTTTTTATATATGGTATGAAGTAAGGGCTGAAGTTCACTCTTTTGGTATGGATGTCCAATTGTTCAAGCATCAGTTGTTGAAAAGCTATCCTTGATCCATTGAATTACCTGGTCACTATAGTTGAAAATCAGTTGACTATATTTTAGTGGAGCTATTTTTGCATTCCCTAGTCTGTTGTCTTTTTTTAAGATTTTATTTATTTATTTTTAGAGGGAGGCGAAGGGAGGGAGAAAAAGAGGGACAGAAGCATCAATGTGCAAGAGATAGGTTAATCAGTTAGTTACCTCTCGCACATCCCCAACTGGGGACCTTGCCCACAACCCAGGCATGTGCCCTGACTGGGAATCAAACCAGCAACCCTTTGGTTCGCAGGCTAGCACTCAATCCACTGAGCCACACCAGGCAGGGCCCTAGTCTGTTCCTTTAATCCGTATGTCCATCTTTAGACCGATACTGTATTGACTTTCTTACTATAGCTTTAGAATAAATGTTGAAATCAGAGTGAATCTTACAACTTTGTTATCCTTTTTAAGAATCATTTCTAGGTTCTTTACATTTCCAAGTAATTTTAGAATCAGTTTGTCAGTTTCTAAAACAAAAACAAAAAGGCTATTGAGGTTTTGTTTACGACTGTGTTGATTCTATAGATCAATTTGGGGAGAATGGACATCTTAACAATATGACTCTCCCATCCATGAACATGATTTGCTCTTTATTTGTTTAGTTCTTCCTTAACTTCTCACAGCATTATTTTTTAAATATACAAGTCTTTGCACATGTTTGATTAAATTTATATCTAATATTTCATGTTTTTAATCTACCGTAAATGGTATTTTTAACATTTTCTATTTCTAGTAGTTTGTTGCTAGTAAATAAAAAAACAACTTAACTTTTTAAATGTATTTTATTGATTATGCTATTACAGTTGTCCCATTTCCCCCCCTTTATTCCCCTCTGCCCTGCACACCCCTTCCCACCCACATTCCCCCACTTTAATTGATGCCCATGGGTCATATATATAAGTTCTTTGGCTTCTCCATTTCCTATACTATTCTTAACCTCACCCTATGTTCTACCTACGATCTATGCTACTTATTCTCTGTACCTTTTCACCCTCTCTGCTCCTCCCACTCCCTGGCTGATAACCCTCCATGCGATCTCCATTTCTGTGATTCTGCTCCTGTTCTAGTTGCTTGCTCAGTTTGTTTTGTTTTAGGTTCAGTTGTTAATAACTGTGAGTTTGTTGTCATTTTACTGTTCATATTTTTTATCTTCTTTTTCTTAGATAAGTCCCTTTAACATTTCATAGAATAAGGGCTTGGTGATGATGAACTCCTTTAACTTGACCTTATCTGGGAAGCACTTTATCCGCCTTCCCATTCTAAATGAAAGCTTTGCTGGATAGAGCAATCTTGGATGTAGGTCCTTGCCTTTAATAACTTGGAATACTTCTTTCCAGCCCCTTCTTGCCTGTAAGGTCTCTTTTGAGAAATCAGCTGATAGTCTGATGGGAACTCCTTTGTAGGGAACTGTCTCCTTTTCTCTTGCTGCTTTTAAGATTCTCTCCTTCATTTGAATTTTGGCTAATGTAATTACGATGTGCCTTGGTGTGTTCCTCCTTGAATCCAACTTCTTTGGGACTCTGTGAGCTTCCTGGACGTCCTGGTAGTCTATTTCCTTTTCCAGATCGAGGAACTTCTCCTTCATTATTTGTTGAGATACATTTTCACTTTCTTGCTCTTCCTCTTCTCCTTCTGGCACCCTTATGATTTGGATGTTGGAAAGTTTAAAGTTGTCCTGGAGGTTCCTACGCCTCTCCTCATTTTTTTGAATTCTTGTTTTTTAAATTCTGTTCTGGTTGAATGTTTCTTTCATCCTTCTGGTCCACACCATTGATTTGAGCCACAGTTTCCTTCCTGTCACTGTTGGGTCCCTGTACATTTACCTTTATTTCACTTAGCATAGCCTTCATTTTTTTCATCTAATTTGCAACCATATTCAACCAATTCTGTGAACATCCTGATTACCAGTGTTTTGAAGTGTGTATCTGATAGGTTGGCTATCTCTTCGTCACTGAGTTGTACTTTTTCTGGAGCTTTGATCTGTTCTTTTATTTGGGCCATTTTTTGTCTTGGCATACCTGTTCCGTAGTGAGGGGCGGAGCCTTAGGTGTTCTCCAGGGCAGGGTCACCCACGACGCTGTGTTGTGACGCCGTAAGTGGGGGAGGGGTCCGAGAGGGAACAATGCTGCTTGCTCCTCTCTCTGCTGGATTTCAGTCACTTCCCCTGCTTCCCATAAGCAAATTGGTCCCTTCTGGTGCTGATTCCTGTGTGGGTAGGTTTGTGTACATTCTAGGACCGTGTGGGTCTCTCCAACAAACTCTCCTGTGAGTCTGGGAGTTTCTCCCACTGCTTCCTCAACTCCCACAGGTGTTTTCAATCAGAGGTTTGAGGCTTTATTTCCTTGCACTGGAACCCTGGGTTCCTGTGTGGTCTGTCCTGCTCCCCAGTTCCTCCCAGTTTATCTGCACATGAATGTGGGACCGCCTGGTCCGCCAGCCACTACCTTGCCATGAATCCTCATCACCCAGCTGCCCGTCTCCACCCCTCCTACTGGTCTGGATGAATGTTTCTTCTTTAACTCCTTGGTTGTTGGAATTCCATACAGTTCTATTTTCTGTCAGTTCTGGTTGTTTTTTGTTTTTAAATGTGTTGTTGTCCTTCTTTGGGTTGTATCAGGAGGTAGAGTGTGTCTACCTATGCCTCCATCTTGGCTGGAAGTCAAAACAACTTAATTTTTATATTGACCTTATATTCCAAAACCTAGCTAAACTCACATATTTTTGTAGTAACTATTTGTATTTTTTATTCCTTAGAATTTCTATGTAGATTATTATGCTGTTTGCAATTAAAGACATTTTTACTTCTTCCTTTGTAATCTATATACTTTTGCTCATATTCTTATCTTGCTACACTGGGTAGGATCTCCAATACAATGGTGAAAAGAAATTGTAAAAGTGGATATTTTTGCTTTGTTCCCAAACTTACGGGGAAAGCACTCAATCTTTACCTTTTTTTTTTGTTGTTGTTGATAAGGTTTGTTAAATTGAGGAAGTTTCTAGTCTGCTGAAATTTGTTCCTAGTCTGAGGAAATTTTTTTTAATGAATGGATATTGAATTTTGCAAATGGGTTTTTTACATGTATTGAGATAAGGATATGATTTTACTATTTTAGTCTGTTGAGATTGTGAATTTTACTGATTGATTTTGAATGTTGAGCCATCTTTGCTCTCCTGAAATATACCCAAGTGGGTCATGGTACATTACTCTTTTTATATACACCTGAATTCAGTTTGCTGACATTCTGTGACTATGCTCATGAAAGATATTGATCTATAGTTTTCTGTCTTATCTGGCTTTGCTATCTAGATAATGTTGGCCTCTAAAATGAGTTGTAAAGGTTCTCATGTCTATTTGTTTGGAAAAATTTATGTAAAATAGGGGTTCTTTTTTCTTAAGGTTTTATTTTTTTATTTTTAGAGAGAGGGGAAGAAAGGAAGAGAGAGAAGGAGAGAAACATTGATTGGTTGCCTCTTGACTGCTCCCAGCCAGGGACCTGGCCTGCAACCCAGACATGTGCCCTGATCGAGAATCAAACTGGCAACCTTTTGGTTTGCAGGACAATGCCCAACTCACTGAGCCACACTAGTCATGACAAGTGATATTTCTTAATCAAGTGTTTGGTAAAATTCATGAGTGAAGCCTTCTGAATCTGGAGTCTATTTAATAGAAAGAGTCTATACAAGTTGTCTATTTCTTCTTGAGTGAGTTTTGGTAGCTAGTGGTTTGTTCTTTTGTGGTGGTCTTTGTGTGAGGTGTTGGCATATTATAACTGTCTTCTGACTTCCCAGTTGCTATCAGTGATATTTATGCATTCATACCATTTTTATTTATTGTGCCATCTTTTCATGTCCATGTAATGGTAGCAATCAACAGATCACAATGCAGCTGATCTGGTTGACAAGGACCATGTGGCAGTAGAGACACAGTGATTGAAGTGGAAGGCATTGTAGTCCTTGGCTAAAAATATTATGTTGGGAAAAACAGGATTTGCCTGATGACTATATCAGACAGATTTGTCTCTTTTAAGTATGGGGTTTTTTAAATGGGAGAATAATAAAGGGAAACAACAAAAATCTCCTTCCTAGCAAGCACTGAAAAAGCCACAAGGAAAAATGGCAGGACTTACCAGCATGAAATTCATAGAGCTATTTCCAAATAGATTTTTTTTTTGTATTTCATAAGTAACAAGACTTTAGTGTTTGTTTTAGAATTATAGCCACATACTAAAATGTAATGATTTCTTGACTGGGAGTATTTTAAAACAAAACATAGAGAACCCAAATTTCCCCTCAATTCTTTATTTCTAGCCTATGTTTAAATATTGTAATAGACTTTGAAAATATTTTAGCCACATTTGTTGGAACAGCACTTGCAGTGATTTGAATGACCTATTTTAAAAGCAATTTACCCTCCAACCTACTTTTCCACTTAAAATTTTGTCTTTGTTCATATTAAATCCTGTAGTGTTTTCCTGAAGACAACTTGTTTGCAAATACACAACAACGTACATACTTACTTACTTTGGCTTAATTCACTTACATGTAAAGTAAGTATTGTTTCCTACCATCCTCAAAGGATTGTTATAAGAATAAAATCAGGAATATGCTATAATGTGTTGGTGAAGTTTCTCTTCATAAAATCATCACATGAAGGCACATGGATGGTATTACTGCTTTATTTTATGGTAGAGCATGGCCATTATAATTTTAATGTTCTAGGACTGCAGAAAAGGCCCATATGAGTGCACAGCTGGCCTTTGCACATGGAACGTGTATGGGAGTTTCTTGTGGCTTGAGGAGGTGGCTACCCCTCACATGGTTTAGAGCTTGCCTCCTGTAGCTCTGCCACATGCCTCCAGTTAAAGTTAGTCTCACTCATGATCACCAATCTCTAGGTTGGTTCACTGGGTGCTGTTTTTTCTCAGAATTTTGTGACTAAGCCGGGAGTGGTGTTTGTTATTTACCAATAGATATTTCTTCTGCCTGCTCTGCTTATCACATAGTCACACCAGGCCTTGACCTTTGTGAACTTCTCTGGAAAATCAAACATACCTAGAAGCTGCCCAGGCTTAGGTTTAATAACACCATCAATTGCTCTTTGTAAGGTCATGAAACAGAGGTTGGAAGTTCATTTGAACAAGAAGAAAACATAATAGCTCATTGAACTCAAAGTTTTCATGAGAAAACAAGAATACAGAGAAGCTAAGGGGCTTGATCAAGTTCTCCTCTTCCATGAAGCCTTTCTGGGTTTTCCAAGATGGTGGTAGTGGTGCTTTCCAGTGGTTTGCAAAACCACCTTGTGCATCCCTCCATGAATTTTTATCCTGTGTTAGAATGCTTGATGGTGGCTCTTTCACTAGACTCGTATCTCCTTAGGAGTGGGCTGAGTTATTTTTGTCCATAAGGCCTGGTACATTTTAAGTATTCGTGAATGTTTGTTGAGTAGGCGACTTTGTCATGTGCTATCTACTAGGTACTATAGTTGTGAGGCCAGCCTCATGCAGACTAAGGAGAAACTCCAAGAGAGTCTAGCTTCTCTTGGTAGCAGACAGACCAGAGTCTGAGGGCCAAGCCATAGATTATGCTGAGAAGCACAACCAGGCAAGGGAAGATGAGAGTCAAAGGGATCTAGGCCAGAAAGAAGGTAGTAAAAGTGTTTCAGCTTCCTCACTTGTAGATGCATTCATTCACTCAATAACTTAATAGTATCCACTAGGGCCAGGACCTGCTTTAGGCTCTGGGGACACACTAGTGAATATAACAAAGTCCTTGCTGATACTCCAGTGGGAGGGAGACATTAAACAAGTGACAAATGAAAAATCATTATAATGTCAGGTAGTGCTAAGTGCTGGAATGAAAAATAAAGCAGAGGAAAGAAATAGTCACTGATAAGAAAGGGGAGGCCTCTCTGAGCAAAGACCTGAATGAAGTGTGGGAGTGATGTCATCAGAATACCAGGGAAAGAGCCTTTCAGAGAGAACAAGTACAAAGGCCCTGAGGCAGACTTGGTGTGTTTGAAAAACAAGGGAGTCAGAGATGAGACTGTCCTGAGGGAGACAGTAGATAAAGAAAATTATTTTGCAGAAGTGAAATCCAGCACCAAAGTCCTATGACTCATGGTCCTCTGACTAGAGAGACCAGTTCTATAAAAGAATGTCCTGCACAAGGCTGCAGGCAGACCTGCATCTCTCAGGAGTATTTTCATAGAGACCATCCACCTTTAGGACCTCACCTGAGGTCAACAGGAACCTGGGAATTCAGAGTCACGCTTCAGGTTGTCAATTAACGCCCCCACCCCTGAAATATGTGCCTCCAGAATGTTTTTCTACAGAGAAGTCTTAGATGGAGCCTCCACCTAAGTGCCTGGAGGGCCAAGTAGGAGCATGGAAAAATGAAATACGTCATGTGGGAGAACCCAACCACCCTTTGCCCATTAACACAGGGAAATAAGCTTCACTTCCACAGAGAAATAAGTTCTCTCCATTTGTCTTGAAATAGTCAGTCGACTGGATCTATCTTTTACTTCCTTGCTTCTGGTAGGGACTTTGGTCCAGAGAAATACTTCTCTGTCATAAGAAAAATGACAGTGCAAGGGTGACAACAAATCCCCAGTATTGAGGTCTACTGAGCACAGAGGATACTGAGGACTGTAGTGAATGTGCCTTCCTAAGGGGGCAGCCAGGACTGTGCTACAGCTGATCACTGTCTTGAGTGAATGGGGTCCAGTGTTGACAGATCTTAGGGCTGATTAAGAGAAAGCAGAAAGCTGGATCTCCTTGGGGATGAAGTTTCCAGATTTTGTATTTGGTTCACATTTTTTAGAATCTTGGCATGCCAACCATAACACTCTGGGGGTAGGGGTGAAATATGGCCCATATGCAGATGGTTTGTGAACTCTGGTCTATAGATTTTACCAGAATTTCTGGGAGATCTGTCACTTAATATTAACAACCACTGTCCTCCCTAGGACATGACTTCCCTCAAGTTTTGTGGGAGCAAAGACCAAGGGCATAGCCATCTCCCATGCTTCTGGGTCTCAAAAGTCTAGGGAAGAGCCATCTGCCTGGCTTCTCCCCCACCCCCATCCATGCCCCAGAGCACAGAAGCCAGTGACACTCCTCCTTTGTCCACTAGTGACTGTCCTCCATTATAGGGATAGAACAAGAATGATATTGTAAGACTTCTGGTCAAGATGGCAGCATAGGCAGACATGGCTCACTCCTTTGCACAACCACATCAAAATTACAACTAAAATATAAAGCAACCATCACTCAAAACTGTCAGAAATTGAGTTGAATGGAAGACTGACAACTACAGAATTAAAGAAACCACATCCATTCAGACTGGTAGGAGGGGTGCAGATGCGGAACAGGCTGGTCCCTTAACCATGTGTGGTGGATAAAAATTTGGGAGAGATGTTTTGGGAGTGAGGAGTCCTAGCCCCACACCAGGTCCCCCAGACCAGGAGTTCCACTGGCAGGAAGATAAGTCTCCACAACTTCTGGCTGCAAAACAAAACAAAACAAAACAAAAACCTCAGCAGGAATTGAGTCAGTAGAAGAAAGTGCTGGAATCCCAAGCAGTCCATCTTAAAGAACACACACATGGACTCATCTTCTCAGACTCACTCCCGCTAAGCTCCAGCACTGGGGTATTAGCTTGAAAGGCACCAGTGGTATATAGGGAGAAACTGAATTATTTGGCATCAAGGCGAGCAGAGGCCATTGTCCCTTTTCTAAACTCTTCCCCTACAGAGCCAGCAAGCTGGTGCCATATCTGAGACTCCATCAACCTGGCTAACACTGTTTGACCCACTTTGGAGATCCCCAGAGACTCCACCCCATCCAACCTATAGGACCACCCAAGCTGCTTTTCCATATTAATGGCTGGTCTTGGCTCCTGTTTCACAGCATCCTAAATACTATCAAACAAGCAGCAGCTGGCCTAAGTGAGCTCCAGGCCCAGCACTAGCAGCAACCAGACTAGATTCACACTAGATTCATAAGACTGTCAGCTGATTTCTCAAAAGAAACTTTGCAGGCAAGAAGGGGCTGGCAAGAAATATTCAAAGTCATGAAAAGCAGGGACCTTTGGCCAAGATTACTCTACCCAGCCAAGTTACCATTTATTTTTTTTCTTTTTTTAAATATATTTTATTGATTATGCTATTACAGTTGTCCCATTTCTCCCCCATCATTCCCCTCCACCCTGCACACCCCCTCCCACCCACATTCCCCCCCTTTAGTTCATGTCCATGTGTCAGAAATTCTTTAGCTTCTACATTTCCCATGCTATTCTTGTCCTCCCCCTGTCTATTTTCTACCCACCATCTATGCTACTTATTCTCTGTACCTTCCCCACTCTCTCCTCCTCCCACTCCCCTGTTGCTAACCCTCCATATGATCTCCATTTCTGTGGTTCTGTTCCTGTTCTAGTTGTTTGCTTAGTTTGCTTTTGTTTTAGGTGTGGTTGTTAATAGCTGTGACTTTGCTGTCTTTTTACTGTACATATTTTTGATCTTCTTTTTCTTAGATAAGTCCCTTTAACATTTCATAGAATAAGGGCTTGGCGACGATGAACTCCTTGAACTTGACCTTATCTGAGAAGCACTTTATCTTCCTTTCCATTCTAAATGAAAGCTTTGCTGGATAGAGCAATCTTGGATGTAGGTCCTTGCCTTTCCTGGCTTGGAATACTTCTTTCCAGCCCCTTCTCGCCTGTAAGGTCTCTTTTGAGAAATCAGCTGACAGTCTGATGGGAACTCCTTTGTAGGTGACTGTCCCCTTATCCCTTGCTGCTTCTAGAATTTTCTCCTTCACTTGAATCTTGGCTAATGTAATTCTGATGTGCCTTGGTGTGTTCCTCCTTGGGTCCAACTTCTTTGGGACTCTCTGAGCTTCCTGGACTTCCTGGTATTCTATTTCCTTTGCCAGATTGGGGAAGTTCTCCTTTATTCTTTGTTCAAATAAGTTTTCCACTTGTTGCTTTTCTTCTTCCCCTTCTGGGACCCCTATAATTTGGATGTTGGGATGTTTAACGATGTCCTGGAGGTTCCTAAGTGTCTCCTCATTTTTTTTGAATTCTTGTTTCTTCCTTGTTTTCTGTTTGGTTGTTTCTTTCTTCCTTCTGGTCCACTCCATTGATTTGAGTCCCAGTTTTCCTTCCATCTCTATCAGTTCCCCATGCATCTTCCTTCATTTCACGGATTGTAGCCTGCATTTTTTCATCTAATTTGTGAGCAAAATCAACTGATTCTGTGAGCATCCTATTCACCAGGGCTTTGAACTGTGCATCTGATAGGTTGGCTATCTCTTCATTGCTTAGAAGAATCGGCTCTGGGGCTTTGATTTGTTTTCCAGTCTGAGCCATTTTTGGTGTTTTTTTTTGGGGGGGGGGGGTCTGGTCGTGGCTGTTCTGTAGTGAGGAGTGAAGCCTTAGGTGTTCCCCAGTGTGGGGCAGCCCAGTCGCAGAGCTGTCATGCTGTATGTGGGGGCAGGGTCTGAGAGGGAACAATGGCACCTGCTCTGCTGTCTCCTGGATTCCAGTCCCTTCCGCCGCCTCCCCTTTGCCTGGATTATCTGTGTGGGAATGTGGGACCACCTGGTCAGCCAGCCGCCTTGTGCAGCCTCACTGGGTCTGCACAGTTGCCACCCCATGCCCAGGGTCTGCTAGGTGCCACCTGCATGCCTGGGAACTGCCAGCCGCTGCTGCCTGCGTTCCGGGGTCCACACCTCCACTTTCTCCTGCCGCGACTCCGCCCCTCTTACTGGGTGAATGGTTGTTGGACTTCCGTATAGTTCAATTCTCTATTAGCTCTGGTTGTTTTCTTGTTTCTAAATATTTGTTGTCCTTAATTTTGGTTGTGCGAGGAGGCACAGTGTGTCCACGTACGCCTCCATCTTGGCTGGAAGTCCCCAAGTTACCATTTAGATTGGAGGGTAGAGAAAGAGCTTCCCAGACAAGAAAAAACTAAAGATTTCATCATCACCAAACCAGTATCAAATGAAATGTTATAGGGGTCTCTTTAAGAAAAAGAAGATCAAAACTATGAACAATAAAAGGGCAATAAATACCTATCTATCGACAATTGAATCTAAAAAAAACGGACTAAGAAAACAAGAAGATCAGAGACAGAATCATGGACATGGAGAGCATTTTGATGGTTGCCAGATGGGAGGGGAATGGGTAAAGAAGTAAGGGGATTAAGAAATCCAAATAGGTGGTTTCAGAATAGCCATGGGTATGTAAAGTACATACAGGAAATGGAGTAGCCAAAAAACTTATACACATGACCCATGGACATGAACAGTGGTGGGAGGATTGTCTGAATGAGTAGGGGTGTACTAGGTAGAGTGAGGACAAAGAGGGAAAGATTAGGACAACTGTAATAGCATAATCAATAACGTATAATTAAAACAAACAAACAAATAAAGAATGACATTGTAGAAAGGAATTGGTACTGAGAAGCACCAGAGGAAAAGTAAGAGATGCCCATAAAAGTAGAAGGTATCTCTCTTCTTTGTTTTTACAGTTCTCCATTCCACTCCTTCCCAAGGGTCTTTCCACACCCAACCCACTACAGTTCATGAGAGTGTCTTTGATTGCAAGTTATGGAAACCCAAACCAAACCAGGTTGGGAAAAAATAAGCTCATTGTCTGCTGTATCTGAGAAGCCCATGGGTAGCACAACTTCAGGAATGTTGGATTCAAGTGCTCAGGAATCTTTCCCTGCTCACTTGAGCTTTTGCTTTTTTTCTCTTACCTTTATTCTTTGACAGACCCTCTCCAAGTAGTAGAAGAGTTGGCTTACATCGTCATTACTACTCATCATCTCAGAAAAAAAGGGACTATTTCTCTTGCAGCACTTCCTAAAAAAAAATTAGGAAATATTTTTCGTACATCAAATCCTAAAAAAAAGTGGATCACATGCTCTCCAGAAGAGTGGGTCCTAGAATCACTGGGCGTCTGAGAATGGTGTGCCTGTGCATGCATATGTGTGTGTGTGGTGGTGGTGGTGAGATGGCAAACTCTAAAAGGACGTGATGGTGGTCACTTAAAAGCATACCTTCTGCCCACAAGTGCTTCAGACATAACAGCAGAGGATTATCCAATAGCTCCCCTACCCCCAGCACAAAAACTAAAGCTCTTCACTACAACTTGGCAGAAGCTCAGTGTGGAGTACTTATCAATTAGAGTATTAGAACATCTGCATTGCAAAACCAAGAATGTCCATTTTGGGTTTGGTATATTGAGGGGATTTTCAAGCCTTGGCAATTTCTCAATGCAAGCAACAGAAGAAACTCCAGCTGTGTGAAATCACTCTCCAGTTCCTCTGCTGGGTGCAGAGTGACAGTTCTCCACTGCAGCCATGCGCATGCTGGCCCACTGAAAGGAACAGATATATTTTTGAATATCTAGAAACAAATGGAATCACTTTTTACACTACAAATTTAAACCTGAAGACAAGCTCCAGGGAATGAACTACAAGAGGTTCTCAGGAAGTCTCAGGAGGCTGACGAATAGATGATAATCCTAGCTATAGGCAGAAAAAGCCAAACTCACTGAGAGTAAAAGGATGATAGTTGAAATAACAGCTAATCTTTATCATTTGCTCAGTGCCAAAGCATTTTTTCATAGATTATCTCATTTAATTCCCATAACACCTCCATAAGGTAATTTCCATTATCTCTGTAAGAGGCTAAATAATTTGCCAAAGATCAATATCAAGCAGTGGCAGAGCGAGGATTCATGTATAGGCAGTTTGACTTTTTTTTTTTATCTTGACCTGAGGATATGCTTTATTGATTTTAGAGAGAGAGGAAGGGAGAGAGAGAAACATCAGTGTCAGGGAGAAACATTGATCAATAGCCTCCCACACCTGCCCTGACTAGGGCTGGGACCTGCAACCCAGGTATGTGCCCTGACTGGTAATGAAACCCACAACCTTTTGGTGTATGGGACAATGCTCCAACCAACTGAGTCATGTGGCCAGGGCTAGGCAGTTCAACTTCAAAGCTATGCGGCTTAAACATTCATCCATCCATTCACTCATTCAGCAATTGTGTGGAATGCCTGGTACATGTTGGGAACTACTCAAGGTGCTAAGATACTGTGAACAATGCAAAGGCTAATACATGTCCTCATGAAGCTTACATTCTAGTGGGGGATAAAGACAGGAAAACAGACCAATAAATAAAATGTAAGCTAGGTTAGATAGTGATCAGTGTTAAGAAAAAGAACTAGAGCAGGGAAGAGAGACAAGTGTTTGTGGGAGGGTTGCTTCTTAATAGGGAAATAAGGCAAGGTCCCACTAAGAAGGTGATACAGTAAAGATCTGAGGAAGCAAGGAGGCAAACCATGCAGATATCTGAAAGGAAGAACATGATAGGTAGAGGAAACAGCATAGATAAAGGCCCCAAGGAGGGAGAAAGAGCATTATGCTCTAGAAACAGCAAGGAGTCCAATGTGACTGGTACAGAGTGATCAAGGAACAGAGCAGGAGGAGATTGGACTGGACTTTGTAGGTGGCTCTTAGGATTTGCAAGTGATTCTTAGGATTTTCTCTTTTACTTAGGTGTGATGCAGCCATTTGGTTCAGAGCAGAGGAGGGACATGAAATTACTTAGTTCAAGCAGGATCACTCACTGCTCTGTTGGGGGCACAAGGATACTAGGAAGGAAGTTACAGCAGTAAGCCATGCAGAAATGGGGTGGTTTGGACTGGTATGTGGTGATGTGGCAAGTGCTTCATTTCTGGGTTTATTGTGAAGTCAGAGTCAAAGAACTGGCTGACAGATGGGATGTGGGGTGTGTGAGAAAGATTGCATTCAAGGATGACTCTTTAGGTTTTTGACCTGCGCAACCGAAGACTAGAGTTGACATTTTTACAGCTGGGGAAGATTGAAGGAGGAATGGTTTTCATTTTTGTTTTAAGGAGGTATTGTTTTAAGGGGTTATCAGAACTCAGTTTGGAATGTATAAAACTGGAGATGCTTATTTGACGTTCAAAAGTGATACTGAGGCAGGTCTGGAGTTCAGGAGACAGATACATCAGGACTGGAGTAATAAGCTTTACAAATTACACACTATTCCCTTAGAGTAATTGAAGACACTGGCCTATGTGCAATTTTGGGAAAATAATGACTATCAAAAATATTAGAACATTGTTAAGAAAAGTCAAATTTAAAAATTCACCCATATCCTGCCACCCTAAAATTTTAAAAAAAACTTCTTTAATTTCTCCACATTCCCTTCTGTTTTTGTCCACATGCAAGCATAACTTCACAATGTGGTAGCAGCTTGAAATAGTTTTATTTTACTTTTTCTTTTTAATTTAACATGATCCCATAAACCTTTTTCCTAAGAGGCTCCCATATGTATTTCTTGTGGATTAAAAATGGCCAAAAAAGTGCTTGGGCATTACTGAAAAGGATTTCAGAAACAAAAATCAAAAATTCTAATTTGGTCCAGTTTGGTGCCCTGACAGCTGGCATTGTGTTTCTTGTACACTTTGTGGTCGATGACTCTCTGTGGAGGTGACTGGGAGCTGAGACCTGAATGATGGGCGCCCTGGCCACGCACCAGTCTGGGAAGGGCACTCCAGGAATGCAGACAGCAAGTGCAAAGGAGGGAACAGCACGTGTTAGGAGGCAACCAGAAAGCACTTCAAGAAAGATGCTGGCAGACTCACTTCAATTTACAATTAAATAGAAATGTATTTTATCTTTAAAATGTTTAAAGATATATCTTTTAATGTAAACTACAGAAGAGTGAGTACACCCTACCTCTGGGATTCTCTAGCAAGGAAGAAGAAACCATGTGGAATAATTTAGAACATGGTGAAGCCTAGTGGACGTTGTGGCTCTTTAAGGTTCTGGTCTCAGACTATACACAACCTCTACGTGGAATCTGATTTGTCCATTCATCCCAGTCCCTCAGGCAGAGCCAGAGTGCAGTCTTTGTAGAGAAGATCGAGGTTCTAAAGACAGTAAAGGACCCGTGCAAGTCTTCAGCTACTTTAAAGAGGGTTTTAACTAGGGTTCAGTTAGCTCTGCCCTCCACATCAGACACTCCCTCCACATCAAAAATCAAAAAACAAAACATGATTGCGTGCACAGGACTTCCATCTTTCAGAAAGTCCTTGGTTACTTGGGAATTGCTCGCCTGCCTATCATTTGAATAGTTATTTAATGAAAAGAAGTAAAAATGAGAAAACAACGACCCCCTGAATCCTGGAGGAGCAGACAGGAACGGGTTTACGCTTTTTCCCAGAGCCAGCAGAGGGAGCACGAGGCAAAGTTTGTGAGCTGCACCACCCCACGTCTCCTCCCCCGTTCCTCGCCCAATTTCCTCATAGCCACTGCTTCAACTAAAAGTATTCATTGACCTTTCATTTGAGCAGTGATGCAATAGAATAGTATTTCGAAGAAAAATGGGTTATTGATATTTTGGATCCGGTTTTCCCGTGAATATTAATGGTTTTTAAAAAGTAGGTCACATTTCAGGTGTGGGCGGGCAGGACGAGGAGATCGGTTTCCTACTGAGGCCAGGTGACCTACAGCCAGGTGGGAGGAGGTGAAGGGTCCCTGGACAGGGAAGAAGTGGCAGGATCTTTCCGAATTCCGGGTCCCTGGGCGCCAGCCCTGCGGAAAATCGTGGAGACATGTGCTCTCCGGACCGCAGACACCAAGGCCCATCGCCCTGTACTACCCAGGCGTGTGGGTAAGAGAGCACCCTCGGCAGTCGCTGCAGGTGAGAGGGAGCCGCCGCCTGGCAGTCGGAAGGGGACGAGAGCGGGGAGGAGTGAAGGAGACGAGCTGGGCTGGTGCTGGAGACAGAGTAGCACCGCCCCGGGGAGGGAATTGAGAGCGGCCAGCGCTGCCCAAGGAGGAGCCGCTGTATGGTTGTATGCGTTGTAGGGTTTGGGCGGAGGGGACGGCCTCCGACCCCCTCCCTCCAGCTGTCGGGTGTGGGCTCCAGGCAGAGGGCTGGAAAGGGGCCTTCCCCACACGACTCTCGTGTCTTCGAGCGGGAGGGACCTTTTCGAGGACCTCCAGTCTTTCCTGCTTGCCCCTCACAAAATGTGCAACTGGAGTGTCGCGAGAAAGGGCGGAGGGAATGGGAAAGAGACCCCGCTACCCCCGCTGGCTGAGAATGTCTGTTACTCGTTTGATCCCGCTGTACTCCTGGCACGGCTAAGGTGCGGGCTCTGGCCACAGGAACGCGGAGGTAGGCAGCCGGGGTCGTCTCCTGCGCGTCTCCGAACAATCAGGACAGTGGGATCAAACAAGGGCGGGTTCCCAGGAAGCCACAAGGCTCTGCCCTGCGTCGGAGGACTCAGAGCCCGCCTCCTCTGAAGCCTGCGCAGTAGCGCCCCAGCCTTTTTAAAGCAGTAGCAGAGGCCGCGGTCACGTGGGGCGAATTCCTGGAAAGTTCCTGGAAAGCGGCCTCCGCAGCAGTCGGGCGGGGCGCTCCTGGAGCTCAAACTCAAGAGGGAGGCGGGGAGCTTGGGAGGCGCATCCGGCTGGGAAGTCGTGCGCACTCAGTGCTCCGGTACCTACGACGTTTAACTCTTGCCAAGTCTCGCCGCCGCCACCGCCGCGGCTCGCAGGCCTTGGGCTTCCCTTGAAGCATGAGCCTCCTCGCCCGCTGCTACCAACGCTGCGCGGGCCGCGGACAGTGCGCGCCGGGATTCCGGGCGCACCGCCTCACAATCCTGTGTGCCCGCAGTCGGAGTGCAGGAGTGGCTCCTGCCGGGACGGGCGGCAGGTACTGGTATTGGGATCCTGAAGGCTTCGTCCTAGGAGGGTCGCTGGGGAGGAAACCCGGGCACAGCCGCGGGTGCCGGAGGCCTTGGCTTCCGCAGTTGAGAGCCGCCAGGGGAAGAGAGTCAGAGAGCTGCTGTCTGCCCTGAAGCCGGCATTTCTGCCGGCTTTTTCGATTCCTTCCGGCGTCGGGAAGTCTCCAGATTTTTTTTTCTCCTAAACTGCCATCCAAATTAATAATCCTCTTTAATAACCTGATCTCCCGTTCCTCCCCACCCCCTGCCTCCCGCCCTGGCTCCTTACTCCTCCCTCTGCCCTTCCCACCTCCTTGATCACAGTCAGAGGGAAACCCAACAGCTGCTCTGGCGGGGGGGCGGGGGGGGAGGGGGGATGTGCGAGCCCAGAAGGGGGTGTTGGAGCCCGGGGTTGGGGGGAGCGTCTAGGCTACAATCCCTGGGTCTTTTGTTTGCCCTCTGTACTGAGAAGTCTGGCCGCGGCCGCTGAGCGCGGGTCTCGGGTCTCGTCGCATCCCCAGGCGTCTTGTTACCAAATTAAAAGTCAACAGGGGATACTCGGGCAGGCACCCTTCCTTTCCGGGGCCCCTCCCTGCTCCTGCGCCCCAGGTCCGCTGGGGAGGCTTGCTGGGTGTGGAGGCGGCGGCCGAGGCCAAGGTAAGGGCTCAGTTTGGTTCTCTTGCAGGTCTCGCGGCTCTCGCTGCAGCCTGCTCTGCCGCGACCCGGCCTCGGGCTCCGAACACCCGCAAAGCCTAAGCGCTCAGGTCGATTCCTCGACAGCGCCTGAGGCAGCAACAACAGCAGCAGCCGCCACGACTCCCGGTGGCGCCCCCCACCCCTGCCCAAAGCTGGGGGAGGGTAGCAAGGCTGCCTCCGAGCTGGAGATACGGCATTTCGAGCACCTTGGCACCCCAGGCTGCTGGGTTCGGCCCCAGGAACCCCGCAGCACCGTAGGGCACAGAGTTTGTGCTGGGCACTTTCTCGCGGGGCTCCTCGGGCTGTGCGGAGTGTGGCATAGGAGTGCGGTTTGGGGAGCTCTCCTGTTAATTGCCTTTAAACATTTTTTACCACTTGTCCTTGACTAGGGCCTATTTACTATTGTGCCTGCAGGTGACTCTTTGCTCTTCCATTCTGCGAGCCTGAGATTTCAGCGAACTGCCCTGGGCGGGAAGACACCGGGTTCCCCACCCTCTTCCTGTCTCTCCCGCCCGCCTTCCCCCGCCCGCCTTCCCCCACCTCCCACGCCGCGCCCCTCTCCCTCTCAACAATTCAGGCGTCCCCGATCCCTTGCACTCTCTATCTTCCTGTCTCTAGAACTGGGTCTGGGCAGTGACTGGATGCTTGGAGTTAAGTGGTGCAGGAGCACTGACTCGGAGGATTCCCCGGGATTTTCCACGTCGCTGTCTCCTCACCCACACCTCGGCCGGGGGTCCAGTTCGGACTGACCCAACCCCACACTTTCTCTTTTCAGGCAAGCCGTGGGTGACCGCGCCTGCGGGGGACTTTGCCATCTGTGCACTGGGACCTGGGGAGGAGGAATCATCAGCTCTCCACCCCCTCCCCCTCCACCACCATTTTGGATACTCCGCAGGGACTTGTTTTGGGGTTCCCACTGACTTCCAGGAAGGACGAGTGCCCCTCTCTGACCCCAGCTCCGGCAGCCACCTCTGTTTGCTGCGGTGACCCTTGCCCATGACCCTGCGGTGCCTCGAGCCCTCCGGGAATGGCGCGGAAGGGACGCGGGGCCAGTGGGGAACCGCGGGGACCTCGGAGGAGCAGTCCCCGGAGGCGGCGCGTCTGGCGAAGGCCTTAAGGGAGCTCAGTCAAACAGGTAGGGAGTGGTAAGGCCGCCGCACGTTCCGGGGCCGGTGCCTCCCCAAAGAGGCGGCTGGGGGCTATGCTTTTGTGGAACACAGTAGGGAAAAGGGGACGAGCGGGGAAGCAAAGGATGGGGTGGGAAAAGTCCCCTTGCTTCCTGCCCCTGTCTCGGAGAGGATGCCCACATGGCCCTAGATCCTTGGGATGCGAAATGAAAGTGGTTCTTGAGAGACTTAGGCCTGGAGGACCTTGGAAATTGCCCCTTAGGGTGCCGAAAATTGTTTTTCGCGCAGCCATGGGGCGAGGGGCAGTGGTCAGCACTAGGGCTCAAATTCCAACGGGAGAAAGAGCCTGGCCCCTTTCTTTGTGCGGAGTGCAAGAAGGCGAGTGGGCACAGCGCTGCCCGTAGCTTCTGCTGCATCCTGCTCCCGGGCGGAGCTGCCGCTGCAGCATGAGATCTTGATGGCCAAGTCCAGGGACCAACATTGCCGCGCGGGCGGCTGCCGCGGAGCCTTGAGGAGTGTGCACACAGCGAAGCCCCTGCTAAGCGCACAGCCTTGGGGGGGGGGGGGGTCTTTCGAATGCAGTCCTGTGCTTTGCACGGCTCGCTTTTGTCTCGCTGTTGTCTCTCGGAGTCTGAAGGAGAAAAAAGTGAAAAGAAGAATCTGGCAAACCCTGCGGGCTTTCAACATCTCTGGATCCTAAAAGCTTACGTTTGGGGCAAAGTTGATGTTTTGGTAGCACTGCGGAGAGGGGACTGTTCCCTCATTCCCTCACTTGCGGTTGTGGGTCTCCCCCCCCCCCCGCGCCCCCCCCCCGCCCCCCGCAGCTGGAGAGACCAGCAGATTCAGGATTCTGAGCAATCGTTCATTCATTCATTCATTTTGGAGGAAGGGCATATTGTTTAAACTTATTAATGCAGAATGTCACTTTTGTAAATGGGATGGGCCGGGTAGATGGTGCAGGCAGATCAAACCGAGAATGCTGGGTAGACCCAGGGACAGTTGGGATTGGATTTGAGTTGGGGCAAAGTCCAAAAGATAGAGTTGAAATACTAATTGTCAATTGGGACTTCCCTTATTTCTCAATGACTGATAAGGTAGTTGTAATCAAAACACCAAACAAGCTATTATACAAAGAACTGTGTTTTTAAAACAAGTAAATAGCAGTGTCTTCTAGGGCTTTGAACTGAGATACATCCATTGACAGATTTGGGGAAGAGGAATGGGGGACACCAACCATCCAAAAAGTTGCTTCTGTTGTTTTTCTCCATCAATTAGCTGCAGTCAGGTTTTCCACTTTTTTAAGGGCATAGCTTTTATTTTAAACTTCTGATTTATTTCTAATTTGTTCTAAGTCTTTGATTTCACAGGGTGGTGCTGGAAAGCATCGCGCTTTGTCAGCCGGTGTGTCATATTGCAAATAATTGTTTCATTAGGAGAAAATCCTGGTGCTTTAAAGAACAACAACAGAAAATTACTTAAAAAAAAAAAACACTGGCTCACATTTTGTATGCATAAAATACACGGACCCACATTTTCATTAAGTTGCTGTCGAAAGTATTTGTGGTAGCCTCTGGTACACTTTCACTCACATACCTCTTTTTAGAGCTAGAAAAATTGTTGTCAAGTACTTGCCCCACTTAAAACATTCTTCATAATAACGATTTTACTCTTTTCTTTTTCTTTCTGAATAAAAACCCCAGGTTGGTACTGGGGAAGTATGACTGTTAATGAAGCCAAAGAAAAATTAAAAGAGGCACCAGAAGGAACTTTCTTGATTAGAGATAGTTCACATTCAGACTACCTACTAACGATATCTGTTAAAACATCAGCTGGACCAACTAATCTTCGAATCGAATATCAAGATGGGAAATTCAGATTGGACTCTATCATATGTGTCAAGTCCAAGCTTAAACAATTTGACAGTGTGGTTCATCTGATCGACTACTATGTTCAGATGTGCAAAGACAAGCGGACAGGCCCAGAAGCCCCCCGGAATGGCACTGTTCACCTTTACCTGACCAAACCGCTCTACACGGCAGCACCACCTCTGCAGCATCTCTGCAGACTCACCATTAACAAATGTACCGGTACCGTCTGGGAACTGCCTTTACCGACAAGACTAAAAGATTACTTGGAAGAATATAAATTCCAGGTATAAGTGTCTCTTTTTTTCTTAACATGCCTCATATAGAGTATCTCCGAATGCAGCTACGTAAAAAAGAACCCCAAAACTTGAGTGACTGCTCTGGATAACTACATGGAATTCTAAGAACAGCTGAAGGAATCTAACTTAAATGTATGATGAGGTAGCAAGGTAAAGTTTCCTCAACTATTTTCACGCTTCCCTTCCTGAGGCTAAGACCAGTCTATCTTTTAAGTTAAAAATTAAATATCCCAAGTAAAGGCTGAAGTAACATTTTTATCAGAATGCCTTGCCTTTTGAGATTCCTTCCTATTTGGTTGAAGGTCCAAGCACCAGTGAACCAACTCCATGGAGGGGTACTTACTGAAGGGGAAGGAAACTAACGCAGGCTGACTTCAGTTTTATATGCCTGGTGATCCGAGTCTGTTTTGGGCATGTTATGTTTTGCATTCTGATGTACCTAGGGGTTTTGTTGATCAGATTTACTTGTGAGTGTTTATTCTTCATTTTATGCAATTAACCAAATCAACCAAAAAAAATGACCATGAAATCCTGTATTCGTCTTTTTACTACACGTATTAACTCTCTCATGTGAACGAGTACTGTAGTAATCCATTTTAAGGGAGCCTTACTTCAGACATATTTCAAATTGGTGCAAACGGAAAAGACTTTGTCTTTTCCTTTAAGGCTAAAGACAAGAATGTCCTGCTATACAGGTGCAACCCAATCCCTGTTCATTAAACCATGTAGATATAGACATATTACCCTTTGAAGTAGCTGTGTCCCAATGTTTTGCTATGGATTTTTTTTGGAGATGGCTTTAGAAATTTCCAAGGTGTCCTTGAATTGTCTAACCATGGACATCAGTGGTTCTCTCCCTTCTACCATGTAGAACACTTTGACTTAATTTTCTTCCAGATATAGGGGGATACCTGCCTGTTTTTCAAAGTGTTTATTTACTGCTGTTACTATTTGATTAGAATGTATTAAATAAAGAAAAACCCTGACTTTTACAAGTTGCACTTATATTACTTTGAATTGTAGAAAACGTACATTTTTGTGGTAGTGGTAATAGAGGGTTGCCATAAAAACAAGTCAAGTGAAATAGTCCAAATAAATATTCAGCAAGAGGTGGAGCATTCCTTGCCCTTCTCTGAAGCTATGGGTCATACTTGCCCTTTGCATTTTGGGAAGCATGGCTTAGAAACGACGAGACTTGTCAAGTGGCCCTTACATAAGTTGAACAGGCATAACACTAATGCCCTTTGTATTTCCAAAAACATGGTTTAGAAGAAACTACAAAAACTAACATATCCTAGTCTTTTACAGGTTTAGTAGGCATAATGCAAAATAAAAATAAAGTTCTATGGCCATGTGCTTTGTGCCACACAGACTCATGACTGTCGCGAATGTTCTGCCTTTTGGAGTTCAGACATAAGAAATTTGCCTGCACAGCTGCGTGCAATAGGGTGTCCCTGGGAAGGCGAACCTAGTGTAGCATGTGTCCTGGGTGAATCCTGCTAAGACAGACATATAATTTTTGACTATGAAGTATAGGAAAACCTGGGCAAATATGTTCATGAAACTTGGGAAAGGTTTTGTGCCTGTGTATTCAAACAGCAGAGCCAAACAAAGGATAGCTTAGTGTCCCTTAGGAAGAATTAATTTTAGCCTAAAATTTAAAGAAGAGCCATACTTTTAGGGTCTGGTCTATGATCAAGGGTTAATCTTTTTAGTAAGATGTACAGGTTCTGTGCATTACTTACCCATTTTCTCCACTGAAAACAGTTGTCTAATGCAGGATGTTTGACTTCCCTGGCAAAAATTCCAGGTGGCCGGTGACAAGGGGCTTTGTGGGATTTGCTTAAGGTCTGTCACACTTCTGTTCTCCTCGTTTCAAACAGTGTGCAGTTTCCCATTTATTGAGAGTTGGATAAAGTAGTGGGGCATGAGTACCTGTGGAAGTGTAGAAAGCTCTGCATTGTTGCTAGCAGGTGACCGAGGAAAGCAGAGGACAGCAAAGACATCTCTGGAGTGTACTATGGAACTGTTGCCTTACATTTCAATCTTGCCTGTTTTGAGTACGTTGATAAACATTAGGAGATGATCTCTTTCTCTCTTTTCATTTTATTTTGTTTTACAATTATTAACATTATATTGAGTTTATTGTGTGCCCAGTTCTTAGCCTTGTACATGCATTATCTAATTTGAACTTCACACAGATGGAATGGGCAAAGCACAGCGATCATAGGAGGTACACCTGACTTGGGCATGAGGTGACATTCCAGGAATATCCTGGCCCTCTTTATTCCTGGAGAGGAATTACAAAGAACAAATTGCTGCTATTTCTGCATTGATCCAGATGAGCGAGTTAGAGCAGGCCATAAAAGGAACCCTCAGCAGTCCTATTGCTGCCTCAACTAGAATGGTATATGTGCCTTAATTAGCATTGTGCTCCGTGAAATTTCAGTCAGCTGGTCCCAGTGGTTTCCTCCTGGTGCCAGGGTGGGTCAGGAGGGGTTTCACTGTTTCATTGGGGTGGGTCCATGATGCCAGTTACCAATTATTGGTAGCCCCATCTCATGGACTGTTGAACAAAAAGTTAAAATATACACTTACCTAAACCTCAACAGAGCCAAGAAAAATATCCAAGGATCTCTTTCTATGTAGGGCATTTTCAGACTTTAGTGAGGGATATTATACAGACTTTAGTAGGTATTATCATTGCTATGTTGAAAAATAAAGTATATAGTATCCCCTCAAACTTAAAATACTTTGAGTGGCCATTGGGAGCAGAGTTGAGGCAGTGGAGTTTTTCATTCTATAAAAGTGAGCACTGGGGGCTGCTTCTTAGGGAGTTGGGTTTTTGGGGGGCTTTGGACAGTTTAAGAAAAGGCAGTTGAGCTTAGGAGCTGAGAGTTCTTTTCTGGCACGTCAGTAAAAAAGTCTTGACTTCATAGTAATTATGTAATCCAAATATGTAAGAGAATGGTACAGTTGTTTGGGAGTGTTTATTTTCTTGGGAAGGATTTTCTCTGCTTTTAGAAAATTGTACCCTGGTAGGAGGGTAAGAGAGAGACGTCATCAGATAATCCACGGGATGGAATGTCCTGAGACCAGGCCCTGTTCTGCTCTGAGTGGGTGTAGGTGCAGAGTGGTAGGGGTGAGTGGCTGTGGTTACAGCCAGCAGTGGGCTCAGACCTCTCTTGTCTCCCACTGGTCATTTCTAGCCTTTGGAGCAAAAGAAGTGTTGTCATTCATTCCAGGCCTTTCGTTTACTAAGAGGCCTGTACGCTCCTCTCCCATTTTTAACTTCTTAGAATTTTGAAGCTTGAAACCACTTTTCCGATCACGTATTTTATTTTTGCCATTTTACTGAAGACTTTCAGAGGAGGTCAGGAAATTCTTGTGGATATGCACAAACACACACAATTCAGCAGATCAATGGCAGAGTCAGTGGACACATACGAATAGCATTCGTAAAAACTGCACCCTTCTTTTTGTTTAAACTATCAATACTCTATTTTGCTGCCTTGTAAGCCCTGCAGCTCTTTTAACGTCACATTTCTCTTCCTCTGAAATTAGATGGCAGGCCTTTGGAGAACTATGCAGGATAATTCCAGTTCTTGGCTCCTTCCACCCCGCTTCAAATAATCAGCTGCTGGGTTTCCTGAAGTCCACGTTAGAGTTTTGCATTCATTTTAACTCCTCAACACTTCTAACCTGTTTGCTGTTTTAATGTCTAAAACCTGCATCCATGTTCTTTTATGATCTCATTCCTGTCTCTGCCAGATGTGACTCACACACAGCCGTGTCCGGGTGACTGCCCACCTCCTGTCCACACCAGTGGAGCCCGTTCTTTCTTCCACCCGCTCGTGGGCATGATGGCGCAATTAATGCCTGCCTCACTCTCTGCCGTCTGTGTCCTCGAGTTGCCCTTTAGTTCGTCTGACACAGACAGCCCTGTTGGCCATATCATACTTCGATTAAAGAGGGCAATTATATTCTCCTTGAGTTGGGTAATTGAATGATATAGAATACCTTGAGATTAAATCTCTGAGTCTCTCTTTGATTCCTTTCAGGTTTTTAAACAAGTAGCCAGCCCCAAATACCACACTTCTGTTATGTGCATGTTTTATGTGTTTATTTTTATTTAAAGTATGAGAGGCTCCTAAGTTGCATTTCATTTGACTGCAGTGGAAATGTCCTCCATTCCTTCCTTCTGCTTGTCTGTAAGGATTATTCTGTGATAGTCTTCTTTCACTCCGACGTAGACATAAATATTTTTTCCCCATCTTCACATTTTTTATTGTTTTTATAAATTTTTTCTCTGTGGCTTGATTTCAAGTTACTTAACTTTATTACCAAAGTAAAGTAACAGCTGTTGCTACAGTAGCGTCTCAAAGCCCTGGAGCCCCCAGCGCCGAGATAGTAAATAAGCTGAAATCACAGAGCAAAGCTAGATACTCCTTTCTACACCCCCGGAGCTTTGTCAACAAGAGGCTGGATCCAACAATTGTTGTCACAGCGAATGGGGTTCATGTCAGTAAACGTTTAGTGAGCCATAAAAATAAAACTGCTTTTATAGACAGTCACACTTGGAACTGTATCCTTAACTTACAGGAACTCTGACTTGCCCTGGAGATCAGGTGCACATTCTGTGAACTATTACTCATGTGGTGCTGCCTCTGTTAGAAACAGAGGGAAGGGACATACAAGCCAGAGTCCTAGAGAGAGGGAAGGAAGTACGGCCAGCTGCCTTCCCCTTCTGTCTAAGCATAAATACCACCCAAGGAGCCCCATTTCTATGGAGGAGAGTGAGACTTCGTCACAGAACTCCATACAATTTTCCTGTATTTTCCCAGTTTCTAACTGTGTTCAGATAAAAGTTTTTATTTTGCTAAATGGTTTTCCCTTATGTTAGTTTGGTATGCTTTTTTTTCTTGTTTAGGTTTTTGTCCAGAGAGCTGCTGTGATCTTTAACATTTAGAAAAATACTTGCCATGTTATTTCTACCCAGAGAAGTTGTTTGATTTCCCATTTTAACCTCCCTTCTGCCATCTTGATGAACTTGACTGTTCTCAAGTTTCCAGCATAGTTTGTTTCTCCTCATTGCTATTCCCAGGTTGTGACCATCAATACTATATTTGGTAAGAAAGTGTGTTTGCATTTTGCACTTTGATTAGGGCATCTGCTTTCAGTTATCTGCAGTAATAGGGGCAGAGAGAATGGGGTCATTGAAACTCATATATACATCTAGCTAATTCTGATTTCACCTTCCTCCCCATTCAGTCTCCTTTGCCGGAACTACTGATAGAAAAATTACTTCTTTGTTCACTCACTTTATTTTCCCTGTCCATCAGACAATGAGAATGTTAATAAACAACAAAGTGACTAAAAAGACAGCAAGATGAGAAAATTAAGGGGAATCAGTGGTGTGCTGAGGACTCCTGAGAGGGATTTTGTGAGCTAAATTGTTACAGGTAAATCTTTGATAGATAGAAACCAGCCACGGTGGGACTATTTACACTACAGAACCTGGCAGCCACTATGTATGTCTTTAGAACCCTTGATGAGGATGTGATAAGGTTGAAGAAGAGGGTAGAGGTTAGCCAGGAGCATACCTTATAGGCCTTACTGAGGAGCTTGGAACTTGTGCAGAGAGCAGTGAATAAAAACTTTTTAAAATGGGGGCGTAACTGAACTAGTTTTGTATTTTGTATCCCCTGGAGGCCCTTTGGAAGATGGCTTGGAACAAAGCAAGAGTGGAGTTATGGAGACTAGTTAGGTGTGAGCTGATAGGTGTGAAGGGGTGGGAAGTGGGAAGAAGATGGGGGAGGGGTGCAGACGTGGACCCACATTGGCTGCAGGCTCCTGTTTGTGCTGGACTTTGGGTTCCACGGATGCATGCTTCTCTGTGAAGAGCAGCTTCCACTCCGGGTGAGTTTCGGTAGTTGGCAGATTCCATTCCCGGAAGGGAGGGAGTGGTGGTGCAATGGGCAGAACCTTGACCTAGGAGTTGAGGAACTTGGGGTTCACTCTTGGTTGTTTGACTGTAAGCCAAATACTGATGCTGTGAAATGAGGAACTTGGCACCTTCATTGCCCAGATGCGGAGCAATCTGTCTCCCAGTTGGTGCGACTGGCCAGAGGAGACGCAAGCTCTACATTAAACTGTAGTGTAGACTTTGCCTCTGAGCCATAATATATTCTCATTTATTTTGAAAAAAACACAGCTTCCTCTTAACTCTGTACCTTTTCCCAGCTGGAGTCAGTTAACTCCATTTTTATTCTGGTTAAAAGAATTTTATGTTTTCATACGGCTGTGGATCTCTGAGCTCTACCTGTTTGGACTTGGGTTTTTAAGTCTTGGTTCTGATGGAGAAACAGGATCTGCTGTGTGTTGGCCATTATCATGGTAACCCTTTGGATGAATTTTCATTATCAGGACACCTGGAGGGCTATCTTTGCTCTGTTCCCTGAGCCAATAGAATAGATATGATCCCAGACAGTTGTGGACAAGTGATACATTTTTCAGGTCATTTTTCCTATAGATTGTTCTCATTTCTGATTGATCCTCAATGGACAGGGTGCCAGTGAACTTTAGTTTTCTTTTTCTCTGTCAAACAAGTCAAAGGAAAAAAGAAGAAAGGAAGGAAGGAAAAAAAGAAAAGAAAAGAAATGAAAAAAGGAAAGGAAAGAGAAAGGGAAAAAACCAAACCACAAAAAACCTGGAAAGTACTAAAGGAATTCTTAGAGTCTTTGGTAAAGTGAAAAGACTCTTGGAAGATAAGTGATCCTGCCCTAATCTATTCATCTTGATGATTTGGATTTTCTTGGATCTTTTTTAAAGTGGGGCACACCTCTGATCTGGGGCACCCTCTTGGGGGGCGGGTATGTACAGACCTCATAGGCAAAGGCTCCCGATAATGGCTGCAAGTCCCAAGAGATCCAGGCTGCAGCTGCTGTGGGATTTATGATGTTCCAGGGATGGCAGCAAGGTGGTCATTCTATAACAAATGAACTCTTGGGCCTCCAGTGAACTGGAAAAAGCTAGAACACTTAGTAATGTCAGGCACTATACTTGACACTTTACAAATACAACCTCATTTAGTGTTCCCCGCAAGCCTTTGTAATAGATTCTGCTTTCATCTCCACTTTATAGATGAGGAAACTGACACAGGAAGATTTAGTGACTTAAGAGGGAGAGCTGAGATTTGAACTCAAGCCAGTATGACTCCAAACCCATGCTTTTATTCACTCTTCTATCCTTTTTCTCAATAAGCTTACAAATGCTGTTAAGCTCTGAGGCCTGCCCCCAGCATAGACCTCAATGATGTATGCTAGGCCATGTGCCTTTTAGTCACATGCAGTGAGTAGAGGGCTGTGACCTGTCTGCCCAACTCGTGATTCTGATGTTATTAGGACTTTGGTTTTAGAAGTAATACAAGATCTCCCCTAACCCTGAACATCCAGCTTGGAAGGATTCCTTCCATCTGAATTTCTGAATTTATACCTCTCCTCCCTTCCTCTAATCTTGAGGATCAATCCAGTGCAACTATAACCTGCCATCTCTTCCCCATCACCCCTTTCCTTTCTCTGGAGGTAAATTATATGAACAATGCATCAGTCATAATAAGGTAGGTTATGCTGCAAAACAAATAAGCCCAAACCCTCAGTGGCTTAAAATAACAATGTATATCCTGAAATAACAAAGATTTCTCTACCCACATATGTCTGTCTTATGTCACTGGGGAGGCTCTTAGTCATTCAGGAACCCAGGCTGATGGCCAGGGTGCTGAGCCAGTGGGAAAGGAGGAACCCAAGGGTCTCTGTTGGCTTTTAAAATCCCTGTCACTTCCACTCCAACTCATTAGCCAGAACTCTGTAAAATGGTGCCACCTACCATAAGAGGGCCAAGCAGCCCAGTCCTCCCCAGTGCCCAGGAGGAGAAAAACCAGTATTAGGTGAGCAGCAGTAATAACCACCACGTACACCATGCCATACATTTCTTCCTCCTTTTTTTCTCCCTAGTTTGGCTAATTACACTTCAGGTAAACTTTATAGGATACACATTAAGCCTCTTTAATTCCATTCCTCCTTTCATTTTTGTCTTCCAAAACTTTTTCAAGTTCTGCAAAATAACTTCTCCTTTTCTTTTGTATGAGCCGTTTGTGAGACAGAAGGAAAGATCTTAAGTCTTGAAGTGAAATTATACATACTGAAGAGCTAGAACTATTAACCCCAAAAGCTTCTGAAATAATTAGAGATTCCTTCTGATCTTCACAAATGCCTCTCTGGGCTTCCTCATCCTGCTAAATGTAAATTGGTCTTTCCTCCATTGTCAATATTCAAGACAAATAATGCTCACACTTACTTCTGCTTATTGTTTTTGCTTAATCCAGCTGTATTGCAATAGTATTGAATAGTATTATTTTCTATCAATTTTAAATTACACATGCATCCATTCAGGCACACTATAAATCAAATGGACTTCTATGTGATAAATTGACTACCTTGTTACCAGTTTAAATTGACTTCTGAGGGAAATTGTATTCTAAATTCCAGACAATGGGTTTGCAAAGCCTTGTTTTAGAATGCAGCCTTTTTCTAGGTTGGGCTGTCTTTCTATAGCATATTTATGTATAACCAGAACACCACAATAAATGTGTTTTAATGGATGATTATCCTCTACTGCATTCATGGGATATTATCTTTGAAAAAATTAGAATATGTAAAACGTATTTCAAGATTTTATGAGCACAATTTTTTCCTTCATTCTTCACTTTACTTTTTCTACATTGACCCAGATCAGAAACTGTAGTGTTATTTTTGACTACTCTTATATTTCTCTCTCTCATTTATTCAGTCATTCACTCACTCAGTCATTCAGCAACTATTTAGTGAGCATCTACTTGTGCCAGCCATAAGGCAAAGTCCTGGAGAAAGTTGAAAAATACAGTCTGTACCTTTAAGGAGATTCAGGGTAGTGGGGAGCCACACGCCATCAATTAGTACAGTTGACTATTGAACTTGAACAATATAGGTTTGAATTGTGTGGGTACACTTATACACAAATTTTTTTTCAGTAAATGCTGTAAATATATTTTCTCAACATTTTCTCTAGCCTACATTATTGTGAAAATATAGCACATAATATGTATATCATACAAAACGTGTTAATCACCTGTTTTTGTTATCGGTAAGGCTTTCGGTCAACAGTAGGCTCTTAGTTAAGTGTTGAGGGAGTCAAAAGTTCTATGTGGATTTTTAACTGTGTGGAGTGGGGCAGTTGGCGCCTGTAACCCCCATGCATTCAAGGGTCAAAATTTACAGTAAGATCACCAGTATATCGAGGTGCACAAAGAGCAGCAGAAGCAGAGATGAGACATCTGGATCTGCTTGAAGGTGTCAGGTAAGGCATCAGAGTGGAGACAGCTTTTGACCAGCCAGCAGGGTGAGGGAGTTTCAAGCACACTGTGGAGCTGTGAGAGAACAAAATTCTCCCCTTGTGTGTGGAGCTTCTGATGCAAAAGAGGAAATGAATGGGCTGGGGGGCTAGGGGGCTGGGAATAAGCTTGAGTTGCTGAGCAGAGAACAGAACACCAAGGACTTTGCCTGCCTTTCAGAAGTTTGTGTTTCATCCGAGAAATAAGGGAGCCATTGAAGAGTTTAGAGCAGAAGAATGACCACATCAGATTTGGTGGCAATGTGGAAGGCTGGTCCAGAGGGCCATGACCCTAGATCAGGGCTTCTTAACCTAGTCCTTGGACTTCTAAGGGGTCCATGGATGGAATGCTTGGGATGTGTGTACTTGGATAGGAAAAAAATTACATTATTATTGTCACTAAACTCTGACTGAAATTGAGCATGTCCTTCAAATATGAGTTTGGACAGCAGATCACAGTAGAATTTGCAGATTATGTGAGTTTATCACCAATAGACATCCGATGTTTTGGTATCATAATACAGTTGATGCAGATATCTCAAAGTACTCTTTACATGTTTCACTAAACCTGAATAACTAGCCAGTAGACCCATGGATACATC
The DNA here is from genome assembly GCA_039655065.1 of Glossophaga mutica. Classification (NCBI taxonomy): domain Eukaryota; kingdom Metazoa; phylum Chordata; class Mammalia; order Chiroptera; family Phyllostomidae; genus Glossophaga; species Glossophaga mutica. The sequence continues at coordinate 88,197,758 of CM077304.1, forward strand.
TTGTTAGTTAATGAATTAATAAATGAATGCATATATTATTACATCACAAATTTGATATGATGTGTGCATTTTAATAGCATTCATTTTTTGTGATCTGTGTATTTAATTTTATGATTTAAACACAGTGTCCTGAGAATGGGTCCATAGTCTTCACTTGACTTTCCAAGGGGTCAAAAAAGGTCAGAACTCATGGGCCAGAGGAAGGTGCCTAACGCAGTAGTGGGAAGGAGGGTCCATTGCTGTTGTTATTTAAGTCTTAAACTTTTATCAAAGTCATACATGTAAGTGTGGTTTCAAAAAATCAAGTAGTATGGAAAAGACAATAAAAAATCACTATGCCTTGCTCCTCTCCATACGCCAATCCTATACTTTTTTTTTTTTTTTAACTTACAGTGTTATCTTTTCTAGTTAGACTGGGAATTCTGTGCAGGAAATGCCTTGTAATTCGCACTATGTTTTTCATTTTAGGTATTGGATAAATGACTGATAGATTCCAAAGGCACTTCCTGTTTCCAGGTCCTTATGTACATCAGTTGTACCATAGTGTAGTTGTAGAAGTCATACCAACTGTGACACTCTTAGACATGGTGCTTTTACCTAAAATTCTCAAGTTTTCTGCCCTTTGCCTTCACATAAAATGACACAATGTGTAAATAAAAATTCCTTTTACCTGTGCTACTTGTGTTTGTGTGAGTTCAGTGTGATGGTGGGTTGAATAATCCTATGCAATCTTAAACCAGAAATTGAAAAAGTGGATTTGAAATTTACCCATTATTTTTGTTGGGGGGCATGGTGCCTGTTCTGTCTTGGTAGTTGTGGTTAATTTTCTTTCATATTGTTGCCCATGCTGAGTTGCAGATGGAATTGCAGCTGAGGTCTTTGATGGTCTGCCTGTGCTCTTCTGAGGTCCAGGAACGTATATGTGGTTTGATGTATTTTGATGGTTGCCCGTTAAAACTGATATCTGGCACTTTTTCTAAGAAACACACATATAAATATCTCCAAGTCAATTTGTAGGTACTTAATGTTACTACAATTTTGTGGCAGAACTTTTTCTCAAGTGACAGAAGAAATAAAGGAACTTCAATTTTGAGGGCCCTTAACAGTGCCTTCCATCAGTGCCAGAAGAGAGGAGGCTGACAAAGTGCTGGACTGTTAGTATGGGTATATGACAAAGATAAGCAGGTATCTGGACTTTTAAGAGTTACTGATAACAGTAAAACACTGCTTTAGCTGCCGACACTAGACGAGCCCCCAAACTTCTAGAAAAAGGCACCTTTTTCCCCTTATCTTCTAAATAACATTTCTCAATGCAGTAACCATGGAGACTACTTGGATTAACCTAGAGATTTGATTGCTGTTTTCTGTTCTTGCTGTTTTTTGGAAGGAGGTGGAGCAGGGTTTGGGAGAAACGGCAGACTTTGGAAAAGTTAGTGTCTCCATTTACACATGAAAATCATAATCCTTTTCTTCATTAATATTATAAATAGTTGAACAGCACATTAGAGATAGGTAATGAAGAAATGAGAGCTATTACCTGGTAATACAATGAGTTAACTTTTCTTTACTTACTGGCTTCTCCCCTAACACTAACTGGCTGGACAGCAAGTTCATACTTGTTGACACACTGTAGTTAAGCCTCAGAATACTCTTGGAGCAAAATGACTTTTTTAAAATGCTTTTTTGAAATATAATTTTTAGAGGAGGAAAATTTTAGATCTGGAAGAAATATTTAAGCTGCAGACCTTCAAAGCCAACTTTTTAAAAAATCATTTAATGGGCAGGTAAATGAAGCACGGGAAGAGAAAACTTTTACAGTTAACAAAGGAGGTGAAAACCCAGACTGGGCGCGAGACTGGAAAGCATTGACTTTGATTTACATATACGAGACCAGAAAAGGAACAGCGGCAGATATTTCTAGGAACTAGTTAAGGGAGAATGAAAAAGACAGGAGTTAGGAGAAGAAAGTGCTTGTCTGCAGGAGGGGGAATCTCCTAACAGTTTCCGTACTTCCTACTTTAAAATCTTCAAGTTCCCTACAGGAGCTAGCTTGCGGGCTACGACGTGCGCTCCTGCCGTCCCGTGGGAAGGCATCGTGGCGCCACTGGGTGACGCAGAAAACCTTGTTTGTGTGTACCCTGCTCGAGTGTCGAGACTAGTCGCCCTGGGGCCGGGGCTGCTCCTCCAATCATGTACCGGCGCCGCTCCGGGCTCCTGGACCTCCTGCAATATAGCCTAGGAAGAAAGGAGACATTAGAAACTGGCCGATGTCAATGCGTTTAATATTGAAAGCATATCAGATGAGTCGAGTATTGAGAGAAACAGCAGCTGGGTTACCATTTTGCTATGTATGGAATAAGTTAACATCCGTTCACGTAGACTTAGGTATCCTGCTGCAGATGAGAATGTGGTTAGGCAAAGTGGCTTCCATGGACTGGCTCAGGAAAGAGCATCCATTCTGTTTTTGTTCATGTGTGTTTACTATAACCTTTTATTAGGAGCTAGTTTTTCAATTCATCTAAAAGTGATGGCATGGTTATTACCATGGTTAGAAATCTAGTCAGTTTAGAAGGTTATGAGGTGAAAAATAAAATTTCCAACCCTCTAGTCCCACTCTGTAGAGGTGAATGTTGTTAAAAGTTTCTTTTTATTCCAGAATTTTTAAATGCAAGGTAAGCATACATTTAAATTGTTTTTAAAAGCATGCGTGAATATTATTATACATTCTGCTTTGCAATTTGCTTTTTAAATTGAGTATTTGGGATTCCTCTATATCTGCGTAGCTTTATGTATCTTTTATTCTCACACAAAAAAAGCACTAACTCATTCAAAGACATTTGCACAATATTCCATGGTATAAAATGCACCGTCATTCACTGAATTAGTCCCCGACCAGCTGACATTTAGGTTGTTTCCAGCTTTCTGCTGTTACAAACAACAGTGCAGGAAACATCTCTGCACTAACGTGTCTGTGTGCTTCTAGGGATACATATGATGAGTAAATTTCTAGTAGTGGAATGTTAGGGCCAAAGGATATGTGCATTAACATTTTAATAGGTATTTGCAAATCATATTCCAAAGTGGGTGCACCAATTAATTTTTCAGGCTTAAATAAGTCACTCTCTTTTTAGTTCTAAGTATAACTGAGAGGTTTTCTTAAAATACGGTTAGTTTTTAAATGGCATATTTTGCACTGAGACCAAAGAAGCTTGTTCATTTGCTAATTAAGTGACCTGGAAGCCAAATCTCCGTTTCAGGGAGAGTGTCTCTGGAGGGTTAAGTGCTGGGCCCTGGGGCCTTTAAGACCAGCCAGAGGCTGAGCCCAGCAGCTGGGAAAGCTTTGGAGGCGGCAGACGCCCTGAGCTGAGGGGCAGGCACCTGGCTTCCTGCTTTGTGGCTCCAGATAAAACTGACTGTGTTTAGAAATCCTGGGGCAGAATTGAAAAAGTTTGATGTTTAGTAATATTATCTTCAATTAGTTGTTTTTAAAAGACATTGATAAAGCACAATTGTGGTACAAAATTCCTCCTCCTCCTCCAACTCCCTGTTATCCCCACTGTCTGTCTCCTTACCTAGCTTTCTCGTCTTTCTTTTGTTTGTTTCTTTTTCATACCAACACTTACTGGAATCCTCTGCACCCCCTCGTGATACCAGAAGTGTGGTCAGTTTGAGGGACAATGGAATTGTTTTATTGCGACTGAACAGTGGTCCTAGAGAGGGAATTAACTATGGCAGTGGTTATTACTGCACTGACCCGACTCTCTAGGTTCTCCCCCACCTCTGCTTATGACTCCAGATGCTTAGAGCACTCTACCCATACTACAGCACACTTTATTTCTTATTTTTAAGTTTTTGTTTAAATCATTAACACCTATTCCACATGAAACTGAGGTACAACCAGGGACCAAGATGTAAGTCAGGTTGCAAAAAAACCTGTGGTTCAAGTTGCTAGTAAATTGCTTAATAAGTGAGCATAGTAGCATTTACAATACTTTTTAGATTATAGCCAACTCTTTGGGAATTATGGAACTTTGACAGATATTTTATTTCACAAATTATCTGCTTGTTTGGAAAATGGCTCTTTCAAAACCCAGCTCTCTCACCCTCAAAACTCATCCGAAGGAAAAACACTGTCACGCCAGAGTAGGATCTAGGTGTCAGTACAAAAGAAAAAACAAACAAACAAACAAACAAGCTCTAAACTAAACTAAAATGAATTTCCCTTTTAAGGTCTGAATCTCTGTGGCTTTGTGAGCTACTTCATTATCAGACAGAGAGGCTTATGCCTTGAAGTAAAGGAAATAAACCAACAGGCACAGAAAGCCTGTCTGATCCAAACTCTTCATTTCAAACTCCTACTTTCCCTGTAACATACTGGAAGCCAGCAGGAAGCAAGGAGGTGGAACGGATTGTTCCGTGTTGTCCCTAATATGACGTTCTTCACAACTGGCAGGAAGCACCTGGGGGATGGCTTTAGAAATTTAAAAATAAATTGTTTTTTAAATAAGAAGGGAAAAATAAATTGGTTTCTAAAGTCAGCTGCTTTTAACATTTTCACACACATACATTTTTATAATCTGATTTCTGATGATAGTGAATTAAAATTAAAAATGCATTTAAATTTTAGGAAAGAATGCAGATAACATTAAGATAGGAAATTAAGATAGAAAATTTTAGCTTAACTCTTAATCTCCTTTTCTTTGACTAAAATTGACATTCAATATTACAGTACTTTCATTTTTACAGCTGTTTATATATTCTTTAAAAAAGCTTAAAAGTGAAACAAAGATGTTTCTTGACTATTATAATCTCTACTGCCTAACTCTTCTAACTTTTTAAGTTCACTAAGGCTTTAGAAGATATTCTTTCCCAAATCTATCCTTTAATTTACAGTTTACTAATAGAATTGATATGATTTTCCCATTTTTACAGTATTTTTCATAAGAAGTATTCTGGTTCATTTTATTATTCTTATCTTATTTCTTTACATGTAATTCTTTTTTTTTGTAAATAATATTAAGTTAATTCATTCTAGAGAATTCTGTTGTTCTGACAGCTGATAATAGGAATGCATATTTACCCAAATTACTAGGAAGAATGTTACATAAAGAAGTTAGTGGGGGAATATCAGCTCACGGACTCTGAAGTTAAGGGAAAAATTTGTCCTGTTAGATCAATGGTCATTTAAAACCTTGTGTTTTAAATAAAAATTTAAAAGGAATTTCACCATTATATAACCAGTACTTTAAGCAAATTTTACTACGTTCTGTTAATATGTCAAATTGAATAATCCAACCAGAAACACGGTATGGATTCTTGTCAGCAATACTTTAAAAGTGGAGATTTATTAAGAGTTCTTGTATTACCTTGATTTCATTACTTTTGCAAAATATGCAATGGGTATTAAACTTAGATTTACTAGTACACTTAATATCTTGTCAAAATGAAACAAGTACTTTTTGTCATAAATATTATTGATTTAAAAACATTTGTAAAGGGAGGTGGTTATGCTTTTGGAATCTCACTCATTACTGAAAATAAAATATGCTTTACCTCTTTTTTTCTTTTTATAGACAGACATGTTACTGATACCACGTAACTTCAGGAATACTTCACATATTTTAACTAATTTTGTGATTTCAGTGTTACAAATGAGTTGAACTTTAGATGGTCCCTCTTTAGATACCTGATTTGTGTACTTTGGAAGCCATGTCTCATGCCCTGTCATTGCAAATTCAGTTGAAGAGACTCATCCTTTGTGCCACCCCTTGTCCTGATTTCAGAATTTCAAGTGGGCTTGTTGTCAACTTTAATGCACCTTTTGAGAATAAATTAACTCTCTAATTTCTTGTACGTGTGTGTGCTTCTGAACTGGGAATGCTTTCCTTCGGCCAACTTAAAGTGGAGCCTGGCCCTCCTCTCACAGATGAAATCTAGTTTCGGTAGTATTAAATTTAGTTGGTTCATAACCAAAGAAAAGAAGTGCCCACATTTGGGAACATCCGCAATCTATGTCTCACTGTGGTCTTTGGGAACTTCAAGTGGATAGCTGTTTTTGGCTTTGCATCTGGTTGATCTAATTCTATATTGTTTTGGCATTGAATTTGTAATTATACCCTAATGCAATCTACAGGGTTACATGAACAAAGTGAGCCATTTTACTTACTATTCTTTTCTTTTTCTGGTGGTGGCATGGTTCTCCCAGGTACTTTCTCATAGCAAATGGAGGGCATAGGCAATTGTGGTAATTTTATTGAGTTTGCTTTATCTCTGTCCTCACCCCTACCTCCACTTACCCACCGTTTATATACTTCTCAGCAAGAACCTCCACACTTCACCCAGCACAAAAACCTGGTTATGTGCTTGGACACTATCATGCCTAGGAGGGGCATTGGGTCAAACAGATGTATTTGGATTTACTTCACAGGTAATAGGCTGTGTTTGTTGACTTTCAGTTGCACGCTAGTTTACTATGTGCCAAGTTTTATGCCAAGCATTTTTTTAAACTGAAAGGCATATATGTTTTTATCCTCACCTGAGGATATGGTTATTAATTTGAGAGAGAGAGAGAAACATTGATTAGTTGCTTCCTGTATGTGCCCCAAACAGGGATCAAACCCGCAACCTAGATATATACTCTGACTAGGGAACAATCCTAACACCTTCAACCAACTGAGCCAATCAGCCAGGGCGATGTCAAGCATTTTACATGTATTATTTGATTTAATCACCAAGGGTGGCATATAATCACAATAATCACATTGTCCTCATTTTGCAGATGAGGAAACTGAGGCTCACAGAGGTTAAAGTAGGTGAATCCCTCACTAAGTGGCAAGGCTGGGATTTCAAGCTAGGTTATACATCTTTAATATCTGATTTAATATTTCTTATCTGAGATTTTCAGCTAGGCTTTGGAGCCTGAGTTACTCCCTGGGAAGTCACTGTGATAGCAGAGCCCTAGCAAAAGGCTACAAAGGGATCTGGACCCAGGTGGGTGTTAACTTGGTTTGTTCGATAAAAACTGCCCTGCCCCAACACCACCCACTACAAAGTGCTTTTCTTCTTGGCGGCCTCACTGGTGTTATCTGTCAAATGAAAATAATGTTACTTTAGGTGGGCTATGTAGTTCTCTGTTTATTTAAAAAAAAAAAAACTTTTATTTTGAAATAATTATAGAGTCCGAGGAAGTTACAAAGATAGTAGAGAGTGGGACAGAGAAGACCTGTGTACCCTCCACCCAGTTTCCCCCAGGGTTTCATCTTGCTTAACTGGCACAAACAGAACCATAGAATTGATATTGGTGTAAAGTGTATGTATGCTGTTTTATCACCTTTAGATTAGTGTAACTAACACCAAAGGATACAGGACTTGGTGGTCACTAAGAGGTCACTAAGATCTCCCTGCTGCTACCCATTTACAGCCACCACCCCTCCCCCACCCAACCACTAATTTGTTCTCCCATCTCTCTGATTTTGTCATTTCAAATCTCTCTTCTAAAAAATTGTTTTTATTATGAAATATCTCTATCTGAAAATTACAAAAATACTTTATCAACACATATATATAACCACCACTCAGATTTAACAAATAAGCAAATGTAATAAATTTTGTATTTCCTTCACAATTAGAAACAGCCCATATTGAGAGTAAGGCCTCTTTGTTCTACTCACTGATCCTGTCAACCGTCTACCACTGTCAGAGATAAGCCCTGCCCCAAAGTGATTGTGTATCTTTCCCATTTGTGTTTTTATATTTTTCTACATTCCTAGGTATCTATAACATTATATAGCATTGTTTTATATGTTTAAAAAATTTACATAAATAAATCAACAAATATTTATTGAGTGTTTATTCTATGCTAGGTACTAATCTAGATCCTGGGAATATGGTGGTGAATAAGGCAAAACCCTTGTCCTAAATATATAAATGTATGACTAAGATAATTGCAGGATTTGTAACTGTGTGAAAAGGGTAAAATTGGGTACAGTGGTCCCCCCTTACCAGAGGGGTACGCTTCCAGATCCCCAGTCAACACCTGAAACCGCAGGTGGTCCTGAACCCGATATATGTGGGGGAGGCTCCACCCACAGCACCGCCCCCCGGCCCCGGCTGCCATGGATGAGAATAAGTCTACCAAGACATGATCTTCATGGGGAGGAAAGGTGGCTGATCTCTCAAAGGAGAAGGACCAAGAGCCTTTTCCTCAATGGGCTTTTATTAGGTTTATTTTACACAGGAATACAGGTAAAGCTCATTAATCATTATCAGGCAGTAAGGATCAAACAATAGATAGCATACAAAGAACTATGAGGGCTTATTCTGAGTCAGGGTCTGTTAGCTAAAAGGCTACAAAACTTTGGGAAACAAACTCATTTCCTGCTCGGATGCTTATCATTTAATTGAGAGCATTCTTAGCAAAGCAGGTTTCACAGGATTTTATATATTCTTTCTTAGCCCTGATCACCTGGGGAATCTGCCCTTTCCAGCACAGGGCTGCACTGCCCTCTGTAATTGTTTCAGGCTTAAGTCAGGCAGAGTCAGCAAGGCAGCCAAGAGATTAGGAGACTTCTCGCAAACAGAATGAGGACTCAGGCTATGTCAGGATAGCCAAGAGGTGAGGGTCCATCACCTCCTTTTGCTGTAGCCCCCAAGTCTTTCCATGGGGCCTCCACATTATCATGCCTGTCTTAGGTTGTTCCCCCATTGGGGAATCTTACCCATCATTGGCTAACCAATCGAACATTGGGGGCCAGTTACGGATGAAGTAAAAGGAGCAGAGGTGGTGCCCCTGCCAGGGAGATAAGCTTTGTCTCCTTAGTGGCTTACGGTCCGAAGGTCACTCACTCAGCCTTAGCCATGGGGCGAGGTTACAGCTCCTGAAACCAGGCAGGGCAGTTCCCAACAGATATGCATTGTGTTTTCCCTTATACATGCATACCTATTATAAAGTTTATTTTATAAATTTGACACAGGAAGAGATTAACAAAATAACAATAAAACAGGACAATGATAACAATATACTATAATAAAAGTTATGTTACTGTTGTCTCTCTCTCAAAATGTCTTATTGCTCTGTACTCCACCTTATTTTTGTGATGCATTGGGTGAACCACTGCGTTACAAGGTGGCTGTTACCCATGCTCTCTAATTGTGTTTCTAGAACATGGCAGATGATTTTTGTTTTTGTGAGTGTGTGGGCTCTTTGCTCTGTATACTACACTCAGCTTTAGCATCTGCCTGCAGCATTGCAGGACAGTACCACAATTAATCTGTCCTTCCATGTTTCATGCCCTGGTACTTCCTTTGCGGTTTTAGGAACATAGGTTCTATTGTCATCTTCTTTCAGGAGGGCCCACTTTCAAGTAATTGAAGACTTAACTTTGGATACTGCCCTTAATCCACTTCTTTAATTCTGCCAGAAATATGGCAGCAGCTTCTTCATTAGCAGATGCAGCCTCTCGGTAATTTTTACTTTTTTCTGTCCAAACCTGTTCCCCAACGTATGTAACCATTCCTACTTGCAGTAAATAACTTGATGTCACTCGCTTCAGAGAAGCCCTTGCTGAAGGCCTGTGCAGGCTCAGTGCTTTCTGGTGCAATATGATGCCGTTTAGAACACATTTTCTGTTCATGTTGCCCACCCACAAATTTCATGCCTTTTCTACCCTAAGTACTTGTCATGCATGATGGTCATAATTTTTGCAGTTTGAGGTGCAATAGTAAAGTAGTACAAATTTCTTTTTCCTTCTCAATTTCATAGATAGAAGACTCATTATCAGCCACCTCAGCATGATTTTTTTCCTTATTAAATTGAGAACAGTTACCTTTTCACTTAAGGGAAGCACCTCATTTTTTCTGTTAGGCATATCCAAATGTCCAGCCTCACTACTCTTGCTCTTTGGGACCATTATTAAGTAAAGTAAGGGCAACCTGAACACAAAGACTGTGATCCTGTGACAGTTGATCTGATAACCAAGAGATAGCTACTCAGTGACTAAGGTGGTGGCACAGCGGGGTGGGGTGTCTGCAGCAAGGAAATGCTGGACAAAGGGATGATTCACACAAGACCACATGAGGTTTCATCATGCTACTCGAAGTATCACTCAATTTAAAACTTATGAATTGCTTATTTCTGGAATTTTCCAACCATGTTTGAGTGTGGGTAACTGAAAGTTCAGAAAGTGAAACCACAGGTAAGAGGGGACAAGTGTATTGCGGTCCAGATTGACAGGCAGCTGGGGGAACGAGGGGATTGGCAGGACACTGAGGAAAGGCCTTGAAGAGGATATTGCATTAAAATCCAACCCTAAATGATAAGAAAAAACAAGCCAAGCAAAAGTAACAGCAAGCAAGTGCTGACACTCTTGCATAAGAGTGGAGTTGGTCTGTACGTAGAAAAACCATACTTGCACTGAGGCTAGACCCATGTAAACCCCAGGAGGGTGGACGTAAGTGAGGTCTGATGGGTGCAGGTTAGGAGAAGCAGGGCTCGGGGGATTACAAAAGGGCAAGGCAACTTTGGTAAGGAGTTTGGATTTTATTAAGGCTACCATGGGAAACCATTAAAGGTATAAACAGGATGTTGCAGAGTTGCCTTGTGGGAGATGGCAAAAGAAGGGACAAGAATGGGAAGCAGTTGGATTGTTCAAGTTTTCCAAGGAAGTGATCAGCCAGGGGGACAGTGACACTTTTAGGATTCTACCCTGTGTTTCAAGATTTACTTATGTTGATAGTTTTAGATAAAGTTAATTCATTTCATTTTAATTGCTATGTGTATCCCATTCTATTAGTATACCAAATTTTCTTTATCTAGTCATTCTCTTATTAAGACTTTAAAGATATATTTGTTTTTCCTATACACAGTTCTAACCAAAGCATACTTATATATGGATTCTTGTGGCTAGTGTAGAAAACTTTCTCCAAGATACACATCTAGCAATAGTATTGTGGGTTCTTTAGGTATGCTCATTGTCAGCTATGTCAGATAGTTCAAAATTGTTCTCCAAAGTGATTGTACCAATTTATAGTCACTAGCTGTATATGAGAATTTCCATTTCTCCACATCCTCAATAGTTGGTATTATGCTCTTAGCCATTGTCAGTCTTATAGACATGAAATGAAAGGTCATTGTTACAATTTGCATTTCCTGATTACTAGCTACTATTTTTTTCTTTATTGACTGTATTCTCAGTGCTATACTTTACATCCCCATGACCATTTTGTGACTGCCAGTCATAGTAACCCCTCACCTTCATCACCCCATCCCTGACACTTCCCACGCTCTGGCAGCCCTCAGTCTGCTCTCATTACCTCTGAGTGCATTTCTATTTTAGCTGCCGGTTTTTTTGGCCCTTTGTCTTTCTTTTCTGAAAAGTTTTTCTTCCTATCATATGCTAATTTTCCTATTGGGTTGTTTGGTTTTTTCTTATTGATTTGTAGGGTTTCTTTGTATATTCTGGATAATAATGCATTGTTGGATTTTATGCATTGAAAACATCTTCATTGAGTTTTATACATAAGTTAAAAATATTTTCTAATTTTTAGCTTGTCTTTTCACTTTTTTTATATTTTATTTATTTATTTTTAGAGAAATGGGAAAGGAGGGAGAAAAAGAGGGAGAGAAACATCAATGTGAGAGAGAAACATCAATCCATTGCCTCTTGAATGCACCCTGCCTGGGGACCGAACCCGCAACCCAGGCATGTGCCCTCACCAGGAATCAACCGGCGACCTTTCACTTTGTGAGATGATGCCCCACCAGCTGAGTCACACTGGTCAGGGCTCTTTTCACTTTTTAAAGTGATGGTTTGCATTTTAAAATTTAACATGGTCAGATTTATCAATCTTTTTCTTTATGCTTATTCCAACCCTGGCATCATAAAAATATGAAAGTTTTGCTTTCCACTTTATTTAATTGACATGAAAATTAATTTTGTGAATGAGACGAAGTATGGATTAAAAGAATTTATTTTCCAAATAGACAACTAACTAATAGAGCATCATTAATTGAATAGTCTTATCTCTTTGCTACTGATTTATAATTTTTATCTCCGTTATGTATCAAGTTTCCCATGAGCACGGTCTATTTATGGACTCTCTGTTCTGTTTTACTGTTCTATTTGTTTGTCTCTAGACCAGTGCCATTCTCTTGAAATTACTGTAGCTTCATAATAAGCCTTGCTATATCTAGTGTGGTGAATTATCTTTCTAAGTTATCTTGGGCATTTTTGGTTCTTTACTCTTATGTTAACTGATTAAACAACTTGTCAATTGCCATGGGAAAAAATACTAATGGATTTTAATTGTAATTACAATAAATTTGTAGATTAATTTGGAGAGAATTGCCATCTTTGTGTTTTCCTATCCCATACATGCACATGGTACATTTTTTCATTTATTTTAGATCTTTTAAGTACCTCAATAAAGCTTTGGAAAAGCCAAAGGAACTTGCATTTTCTCTAAGTACCCCAAGTTTTTCTTGCTATTATTAATGAAATCTTTTTGTTTGCTTGTTTTTAAATTATACTTTCTATTAGTTCTCTATTGGGACATGGGATCACAATTGATTTTTGAATATTTATTTGTATCCAGCAACCTTTCTGATTCTAGCAGTTAGGAGAGTCTTTTGGATTTTTTAATGTAGACAGTCATATTGTTTATAAATAATTATTTTATTAGTTTTTTCAACTAACCAGCATTTAGTTAATCTCCCTAAGTTCCTTCCAAACTCTGAGATTCATGATTCTGTATAGTGCTTTTCTGTCTCTATGTGAGCAAAAATCAAGCATGGGCCTCATTTTTGATACACAGTATCTTGATACTCCCTTCACTGTTGAATTTACTAGGAAACTTTCACAAAAATTTTGATAACAGAAATAAAGACAATTTTTACAGTGTTTAGGAGATTAGACAGCACTGATCCCTTGCTGGGGGCTGTGGTGCCACTGTGGACTCAGACCAATGATGCGCATGTTACAGGTTTCAAGATGTGGGTGAAGAAAGAATGAAAACAAGAAAATGATGTCAATCCTTGGTATTTGTAGAACAGATAGACACACATGTGTCTCCATAGATATATACACATGTGTACAGTACCTCTATGTGCGTCTGTGTGTGCAAAGTCATGTGGGCCACAAAATGTTGGCATGAGAATTTTTTCTGCAGCTGGAAAAATCCAGTCCAGGAAAAGTATCTGTTCTGGGTTCAAAGGTGTATGACAAGTCTCAAAGAGACTTTGGGAAGTGTTATTTCTGGAGATAAGTTCCTACCTTTGATGGGTTGCTTGGACCATGAATGGTTTAAGTATGGTGGAACTCACCTCCTAGGACTGTGGTCAGGCTAGTCCACAGGGTGGGTTGTAGCCCCCTTCATTACTCAGCTCCTAAGAAAGGGGAAGGCTCTTTTCTGCCTCAGAGCCCTGCATTCTACAATTCACTAAGATATTGGCCCTGGCATTCCATGGGGCAGTGGTGGGGAGATAAAGGGCACTGCAGGTAGTGACCTCATACAGGATGCCCCTGGGTCTTCTGCTGTCTTTGCCCTGTGGTGTCGTACGTGGGATAGGAAAGGCAATAGGCCCACTCCTTTTGGAAAGTTTTGCGAAGGACCTGGCCCATAGAAATTTGCTGGGCCTGCTTTTCTGGGTTATCCAAACCTCCCTGGAGCGAGGTCCAGTCAGGATGTGGTCTGAACTAAGAGGCATTTACCAGGACGTTTACCACGGAATCTGCTTGGTAAGAGACCAAGTCATAGCTGTTTCCCAAAGCTATGAGAGTAAACACTGCCTCCTATTTTCAGTAGTTCATTGCTTGCAAAAATAGCTCAAAACCCAGACCTTTGAGTCTCAGCAGCCTTCAGCGTAACAGGCCAGTCCAGGGTCACGGCCACCTCAACAATGTCAGCAATAGCCACCACCACCATTTTCCCAGAGTTACTGTGTACAGGTGCCATGCTAAGTGCTCTGTATGCATTATCTTGTTTCATCCTCACACAGTGTAATCACTGTCATTATCCCTATTTTTCAGATGGGGAAACCTAGATTCAGAAAGGTTATACTACCTGCTCCAAGTCACATAGCCCTCCAGAAGCAGAACCTAGTCCTGAATCCAAGTCAGCTCAGCCGGATGCCACAGTCCGTTTTTGACCCCTTTTTATCCCTGACTTTCTACATTCAGTGATGGCATCTGTGGTGGAATGTTTATTACATGGGATCTGGTCCAGGTTTCTCAGACAATTTTAGTTGATAATTGAATTCAAGTTAAATAATCAAGAGATTCTGTCCATTCATATGGTAGATATTAAATGTCATTTTCTTATTGTATTATTTTATTAAGCCATTGGATTTACAGATTAGCTTGTTCTTCTCATCATGTTCTCTTTTCACAAAGAAATCCTAGGTATTTTTTCCAACACAGTGGTATTTGGGGTGACTTCTTGGCAGCTTAAATGGTGCCCAGCAGTTGTGTAGAATTCAGTCTTAAAATGACCAAAAAAAAAAAAAAAAAAAAAACCGACCAAAAAAACCATCAAAGTATGAGCAAGCTCCCAGAATGGAACCAGAAATATGGCCACCTGTTCCCTATTGATTCTTTAGCAGAAAAATCAAGTTCAGGATCTTGTGTTTCCTGAGATGACTGGCATGATTATCAGGGTAGCTGCACCTGGAAGACTTCTCACTTAAATCTATTGATCGCATGTGAATGGCATATTGGGAAGCAATAAGTGATGGTTTGGTTGCCAAATGGAAGTCAAGGGAACACCCACATGGAGACGATGTGCTTGTTCCTAACTGGGCAGCTCTCAAAGGGGAAACATTGTGCTGCTGGCTGCTTCCTGGTGAGTCCCTGTCTGGTATTGAGTGTCAAAAAGCTTTGCTGATTCTGCGGTGAGGTGGGGTGATGGGTGGTGGCCTCAGAGAACGCCTGCATTGGGAGTTAAGAGTCAAGGCTCTTTAGATGGCAGGTAACAGAAGCCTACTTCAAACAAGCTTAAGCAAAAATAAATGACTAATAATATTTACGTATACTGTTGACCCTTGGATGACATAGGTCCGAACTGTGTAGGGCCACTTATACACAGATTTTTTTTCAGTAAATACACACAGTAGTGTAAATGTACTTTCTTTTCCTTAAGATTTTCTTAATAACATCATCTTTTCTCCAGCTTACTTTACTGTAAGAATATAGTATATAATACATATAACATATAAAATATGTGTTAATAGACTGCTCATATTATCAGTAAGGCAGTAGGCAACAGTAGGCAATCAGTCAACAGTAGGCTGTTAGTAGTTAAGTTTTGGGGGAGCCAAAAGTTATATATGAATTTCAACTGTGCCTTGGTGGGGGGTATTTGGGTATGGGGAGGCGCTGTGCCCCTAGCCCCCCACATTGTTCAAAGATCAACTATATACATATATGTACTGAGAGAACGTAAATAGGACAGGGGTTTCGCTCTAAGGATACAAGGTTATCACATGGATTCCAAGAATGGCAAGTGTTGGGGGCTTTGGGAGGGACCAGAACGCCTTTGGTTCAGGGTGCTGTCCTCTCAGGTACCTTCTCTCTGGGACCCAGGCTCCATGTCCCTTCTTGTTGTATGCGGACCAGCTCCATCTGTCTCTGTGTGTGGCTGCCTCACAGCTTACTGTGTCATCTGTCCTCAGCTTACGTGACCCAAAGAGCCTGACACTGCACCTCAAGTCCAATTTCTGGGGCGCAGACTATAGTTGACTCAGCACAGCTCGGGCCAGGAACCCCAGTTGTCAGGTCCTACCAGGGAGGTGGGGAAATTGAGCTCAAACATGGCCTTCCAGGCTGTGACTGTGTAAGAGGGCCAGTTTTCACACATTCTTTTCTTTCTATTCTTCTGAACACATAGGTTCTCCCAAAGCTTGAATTTTTGTCACCGTGACTCCTCTAGTGGTGGGGGAAATGGGGAAGTAGCTGCTACCTTTGTATGGCTAGGCCATAGATAAGTGAAGTATGGGCGAATGCCCATTTTTAAAAAAAGGATACTCCAACAACCTACATTTTTATTCCTCAGACCAAAAAGAAATTATTCATTTTATTCTAATTTAATGTTTTTATGTTCAAAAGAATTTTATTGATTACTTATTAAAATGAACACTATACTATAGTTATTACACTACAGTAAAGAAATAATTTTGTCAGGTATTTTATAGGTATAGGTATGCCTATCAAATATTTATTAATTGACTGTTTTAAGAAAAAACTGTGGTGGGTACTTTAGAATGATTTAGATTTGTAAACTGAATTGATTAGTCACCTATTCACACATCTGCTGGGTAAGTTCAGAGTTTTGCGTGTTGGTTTTTGTTTAAGTTGATTGCTCACACACGTGTAGGGTAAATGTCTAGGAAACAGCTGGCCCTATCTTGCCACCTCCTGTCCCCAGCCAGAGTGGTCTTGGCGACCTTATCTGTCAACACGACTTCTGAGTAGCTTTTTTGAATTCTCTTACTTCTTATTTAAAATTGTGCTCACGATGTATTTCAAATATGCAAAAACATAGAGAATAGTATGATACCACTGCCACCCCATAAAAAAATTAACAAGGATGATTGTGTGGTATCACTTTCAATAGTCTCCTAAGCTGCCAAGTATTACATGCAGTGTAGAGCCAATATATATGGAAGATTAAAAGTTATTCAAAGCTATACTATATATATCTTCTAAATACGTATACTTATGGAGATATAAGTACTCAATGAGAGGATACTCAACCCTTCCAAGGAGCCATAACTTGTTGGAAATTGAATGGATGAGGCTGGGGGTTTTAACCGTATCTGTAGTGTTCTATTTTTAAAAATCATCTGTAGCAAATATGGAAAATGTTAATTGTTGATTCTTTGAGGCTTTTAGTGTAATACATATTATGAGACAATTTGACTTTTCAAGTAGATGCTTGTCCCTTATAAATGCCCTCCTCCCCCAGCACATTCATAATTAATAAAAAAGATTGATCACAGGTAGATGTCCTTTACATGCATATTCATTGCATAAATATTACCAGTGTTAGAGAATGGAGTAGAAGGGTGAAAGGTCATTGTATTTGAAATTGTGCAGCCCTGCTTTCATTCTAATTGTCTGATGTTCTTCTAAGGGGTAGTAGAGGTAGCATTCATAACCATCAACATCATCATCATAGCTAACATTCACTGCATGCTGTATGATGTGTCAGTCACCTGAAAATACTTTACATGGGATATTAGTTAGGATACAGGTTTTCCTGCCATAACAGAGACCCAAAATAGTGATGGCTGAAAAAAGATAGAATTTTATCTGTCACTCACATAACAGTCTGGACATATGCAGTCCATGGTTGATATGACGGTTCCATGGGGTCAAGGATCCAAGCTTCTATCATGTTTCTCTGCCATTCCTAGGATATTGCTTTTATATCATAATCTAGGGTGGCTCTTGGCTCTCCATCACTAGTTATTGCTCATATTTCTTGGCCAGAATTGAACCACGTGAGTACATCTGGCTTCAAGGGAAGCTGGGAATTGTAGTCTTTATTCTGCACAGCCATGCATGGCAGCTATACAAGCTGGGTTTGTTTGTCTATAGAATAAGAGACATGACACAGCTGGTGTGGCTTAGTTGGCTCAGTAGGTAACATCCCACAAACTGAAAGGTCACCTGTTCGATTTCTGGTTGGGGCACAGGTCCGGGTACTTGTGGAAGGCAACTGATCAGTTTCTCTTTCACATTAATGTTCTTTTCCCTTTTTCTCCCTCTCTTCCCCTCTCTCTAAAATCAAAATTTACGAAAAGGAAATTAAGGGGGAAAAAAAAACAAACCATGGTCACCAGGACCTTGCCTTTAAAAAAAAAGAGGAGATGGATGTGGGGGTGGCATAAGATGCCCGTGTCACAAGCGTATAGTTTCTATTCAACCTTACAGCAACTCTAGGAGTCAAGCCCAAACTGGCCTGTTTGACACTTGAGAAAAAGAGAGATTAAGTTACTTGCTAAAGGTCACACAGCCAGTACTTCGTGGAGCTGGGTGTGGCTTTGTTTTTGTTTCTTATGCATTTGCATCAGTTTGCTGAGTTCTAACACCAGGATCTGGGCTGGGAGCTCTCAGTCTCCTTGGGACTGCCACACCTCAGCAGTGTTTGCTTGATTTTATCAGTGTTTAACATAAGTATCCTGGAAGGCACTGTGCTTTAGTGTGAAAGCAAGCACACACTAAATTTTGTTCAAGGAATTCTGTGACACTTATTGAGCAATGGGCAGTACATTTGGGTGTTGCCCAATTGGAACTGGGAACTGAGACCAAGAAAATGTTGTTCTTTAGTTTGATTAGGAGTATACCTGGATTCTGGTTAGGCTAGAAAATGTGCCTCTAAAATCCTTTAATAAGAAAGAAATCCTGTAATAAAATATATGTCCTAATGCGTTTTTCTGAGCCCAATAATGGAACTGTGGACTATTTCCAAATTATTATGCAAAAGAGTAGCAAATTTCCTAGAAATGATATTATTTTAAGTGGGGGGTGGGGGGTGGGCAGGGGAGTAGCGCTGAAACCAGATGTTGCTTTTCTACAACATGTCCAATCACCAGCATGTTATGTGCAACAAAATTTGGCGAGAAAGCTACTCTTCTCTTCCACCCAAATCACGATTGCTAAGAGTTAGTATGTGCTGAAAACAAAATCGCAAAAGGGAGACCTGTTTCCTGTAAGTTCACATCTGACGTTATTCAAGCTCATGCTGGATCAAAAGGGTACACTGTAAGAAAGGCACACAAACATTCCCTTTGTAGATCTTTGCCTTTGGACGTGTTGAAAGTTGAAGTCATGGTTCAGGATCAGGGTCAGGGTTAGGGTTAGGGTCAGGGAAGCGGAGCATTCACTTCTGGCAGCAAAATTCACAGGGGTGCCAAAAAACTTAGTAATCAAGATAAGCAATATTTTAATGTAATTTTTTTAATGAAAATAAAGTCATGATGAGCAAATATCAAATTTTTAAATAAAGACAGGCTGATATTGTTGGTGTTGCCACATCGCATCGTTGAGCAATGGGAACAGCCGAGGTCTTAAAATTCCCTGCCAGGCAGGTGTACAGGGTTCAGCAATATGTTCACACAGACTGGGTGGTGTGGGGCTTTATAAATCGCTATATATTTATGTATGTCTTTTGATTACAAAGTTTTTATTAATTTTTCTCTCTTAGTTAAAAATATGTTGTGGATATTTTGATGAGCATATGTAGAGGTGCATGCTTTTCCTCTGTCTGATGTTCCAACATGGCTCCACAGTGGGGCGCTGCTTGGGCCTCTGGGAACCTGCTCTTCGTGCTGGATGAGCCATCGCTGAAGGAGCTCCAGACTCTTGGGAGACTTAAAAGAGATGGTTCCTTCTCTGAGACCACTGTGTTGAACACATGATTGCTCACCCTTTGGTCATCATGTCCCAAACACACTCAATCTTTTTGCAAAGATGGGAATCTTTAAGTTTGCCTATCTAGAGATGCATTTGTATTATCTAACCTAGTGTGGAAATGCCTATCAGGCATTTCCCTGTCTCCCCAGAGATAGGTCCCTATCTCCCCAACCTCTCCCTTCATAAATTAGTTCCCTCTTTTTTCTCTCCCTTTTTGCTCCTTATTCTCATTTATGATTGTGCATGCTCATGCTTATTCCATGCCTTCCCCCACCTGACCCCCCGCTAGGCTGCAGGTTCCATGAGTGCAGGGAACATGTCTGGCTGGCTCATCACTATGCCCCCAGGATCTCGCACAGTGTCTACATGTTGTAGAGGGTTCATAGTGTATTTTTTAATGAATGAATTTGTGAGTGGTTTATCTACATTGTCCAATTCCAAGTAAAGCATCAGATGCTTAATAAACATTATTGGTAATAATGCTACAGGATTTTTTTTCTCAAGTCAAGAATACCTTCAAATGGGGTCCAATTTGCTTGTGGGAAGCAGCAGAAGGGACTGAAATCAGAGAGAGAGCAGAGCAAGCACAATTATACCCTCTCGGACCCCACCCCCATATACAGAGTCACAACACAGCCACTGGGTTGCCCCACCCTGGTGAACACCTAAGGATCCACCCCTCATATGTAACAGGCACGACCAGACCCCCACCAAAAAAATAAAATAAAATAAAATAAAAAAGGCTCAAACAGAAGAACAGATCAAAGCTCCAGAGCAAATACATCTAAGCGACCAAGAGAGAGCCAACCTATCAGATGCATAGTTCAAAGCCCCCTGGTGATCAGAATGCTCACAGAATTGGTTGATTTTCATTGCAAATTAGATGAACAAATGAAGGCTACAATAACTGAAACGAAGGAAAATGCACAGGGAACCAATAGTGATAGGAAGAAAACTGGGACTCAAATCAATGGAGTGGACGAGAAGGAAGGAAGAGAGAAACAACCAAACAGAAAGGAAGGAAGAAACAAGAACTCAAAAAAATGAGGAGAGGCTTAGGAACTTCCAGGACATCTTTAAACCTTCCAACATCAGAATTATAGGGGTCCCAGAAGGGGAAGAAGAAGAGCAACAAGTGGAAAACTTACTTGAACAAATAATAAAGGAGAACTTCCCCAATCTGGCAAAGGAAATAGACTTCTAGGAAGTCCAGGAAACTCAGAGTCCCAAAGAAGTTGTACCCAAGGAGGAACACACCAAGGCACATCATCATTACATTAACCAAGATTAAAATGAAGAAGAGAATCCTAGAAGCACTAAGGGATAAGGGCACAGTCACCTACAAAGGAGTTCCCATCAGACTGTCAGCTGATTTCTCAAAAGAGACCTTACAGGCAAGAAGGGGCTGGAAAGAAGTATTCCAAGTCATGAAAGGCAGAGACCTACATCCAAGATTGCTCTATCCAGCGAAGCTTTCATTTAGAATGGAAGGGAAGATAAAGTGCTTCTCAGATAAGGTCAAGTTAAAGGAGTTCATCATCACCAAGCCCTTCTATGAAATGTTGAAAGGACTTATCTAAGAAAAAAAAGATAAAAAATATGACAGTAAAAAGACAGCAAACTCACAGTTATTAACAACCACACCTAAAACAAAAGCAAACAACTAGAACAGGAACAGAACCACAGAAATGGAGATCATATGGAGGGTTAGCAACAGGAGAGTGGGAAGAGGAGAGTGGGGGAAAAGGTACAGAGAATAAGTAGCATAGACGGTGGGTAGAAAATAGACAGGGGGAGGGCAAGAATAGTGTGGGAAATGTAGAAGCTAAAGAACTTATGACACATGGACATGAACTAAAGGGGGGGAATGTGGGTGGGAGCAGGGTGCAGGATGGAGGGGCATGAAGGGGGGAAATGGGACAACTGTAACAGCATAATCAATAAAATATATTAAAAAAAGAATACCTTCAAATGTCAAATTTCTTTCTTTTTCTCTTTTCTTCACTGGGTCTTGATTAAGCAGTATTTCTCCTACCTAACAACTACTGTTATGGTTTCCGCAATGTTTTGCAATATCTGGAAGTGTAGTAACACAAAGGCAGTTTGAGTTAGTGGAAAGAACATTGGGTTGCAAGCTAGGAGGCCTGGGTGTGAATATAACTCTAACAGAAAATGGGACGCTTTGGGTAGTGTGTGCTGGGTTTCCTCTGAACAGTTGAGTGGTTTCCTTATTCTCATTCTCTTACAGGTCCTTGGCCATGGGCAAGTCCCTGAAATCCAAAGTCCCCTCGGTTTGTTTGGGTTTTTTTTTTTTTAGGTCTGCCCTGCCCACCAGCTAAATCTGGCCTCAACCAGTATAGCAGAGGCCTCTTCAGAGCTCACCCAGTCCACTACTCACCATTCAGCAGCCAGCAAAGCCTCCATATTCTGTGCCTTTCCTATTTACCTTCTCTGAGGAGAATCTGGATATGATCAGGAGAAGCTAGGAACTTCTCCCTCTAGGAGCCCAGTAAATGTCTAGCCAGCTCAAGTCATAATTTTGCGGTAAGGCGCCAGTGCAGGGTAGGAGTCCAGGTCTTCAGGCTGTCTTACCTGGTTGGGAGAGGTAGGATGGTGATGGAAAGAGCCTCAACTTTGGAGTCAGACAGACTGGGCATTCCCAGGATGGCATTGACCAACCAGGTAGTCTCAGACTGAAACTGAGAAAGTAGAAAGAGAGTAATATTAATATTCTATCAGCACATGACAGATCTCTTACTCAAATTGACTTACGTGGGTGTAAATAACTTAAGTGATGTAAGTGGGAATTAACCAGAGGGGCTTATCTAGTTTATCTCCTATAAGTCCAGGAAGGGAGGTCACAGCTGGATTCCAGTGACGAGTGGAACCAGGGCCTGGCCGCCTTGTGAAAGCACTTCTTTCCGTTTCTCCTCTCTGCTTGTTTCTATGTGCAAAGATTTTAATTCCTAAGGATGGCTTCTTCCAGTGGTGGGAAACAAGAACTCATATTTCATAGCATCACCAGAGACAGATTGCTTCTCTTCCCTGTGATCCCATTGGAAAAATCCTGGGAAGGATCTAAGTGGCCTGATTGGATCACATGCTGAACCTTGAACTCAACAGAAGTACATGCTGCATTTGGTAGAGGGTATTCCTCAAAAGAAAGGTTGTTTTTTCCAGAAAATGGAGAGATGCCAGGGAGACTAAATAATAGATGTTTGCCACACATGTTTACCTTCCAAGGTTGTGTATGAGGAGTAGAGGTGATGTATATATAAAGCACCAGTTGTGAAATGATGATGATAACAAGTATTACCTCAGCATCTCTGGACACCCAGGCTCCATGTATAGGGCCATTATATCTTGTAGACAGAAGCACACTCTCTTCTTTGCTATTCTCTTGGCCTTGGGACAATCATTATAAGACTCCTATGTAGCCCCTTGGTCACAGGTGAAGAAAATAAGACCTAAAAAGAGGATGTGACTTGCTTAAGGACAGTGAGACCCAGACCCAACCCTCAAGGCCCCCACTCTACCTCCTGAATGCCATGTAGTGATTGAATGGGCTGACACTGAAGACAGCCTACCTGGCTTTACAGGTTAGCTCCTCTTACTGAGTGACCTTATGGAAGTGTCTGAGTGTCTCTGGGCTTCAGACAGTCTCTTTGCAGGGCTGTTAGGAGGATTAGATGAACTAATATGGGTGTTTTAGCTATTATGATTATTCTCCTCTCAAATATTTCCACTTGGGCCTTCTTCCCTAGAGTTGGTCAGCCCTTCCAAGTGTGTCTGGAGACAGGCTAGGCATTGACTGCAGCAGGGCCACAGTGCCTGGCATGTAGGAAGGCTTACATAAGTATTAGCAGTTTTTAGTATTATTTTTACATGTGATGTCTTATTTCATGCTAAAATCATCTCCTAGACCACATTAAGTCAGCTCTTATTCCCTGGTGAGATGTACCCTGTTTCTTAGGGAAATACAGGTTTAATGGAGCCAGCACAGGCTCTGGAAAGTTATGTCCCTGAGCCCCAAGCCCTTGGACTTAACTGGTGATCCCTCAGGCAGGTTTCTCACTTCTTTAAATCTCAGTTTCCTAGATGAGGATAAAAATACCTACCTCCCAGAAAATGCTGTGAGGTCAAAGAGATAAAATAGAGGGCATCTATCTAAACTTTTGACCTGTGAAGGATGCTCAATAACTATTGCTCTATCTGAATGCAGTCATTCATAGCTGTCCCTTAAGGATTGGTGGAAATCTCTAGTGGAATCTTCAGACATGGTGCCCACTATGTTATATCAATTTAAAAATGCACCTACATATATTAAAGCAGCGTTTCTCAGACATAAGCACACATACGTGTCACATGGAGTTGGGATAACTAGCTCATCTCCAATGGCCCTGGAAGTCCTTTGTCCAGGGATGGCCCTCGGTTCCGGGCAAACCTTGGTCACTGTGCCTGGAAAATTGTTCAGACCCAGAGTCCTGGGCTCCCAATACCAGGAATTCTGGTTCGACAGGTCTGGTGTAGAGTGGGGCCTGAAGATTTGCATTTCTAACAAAATTGAGAGTCACTCCATTTTTGGAAGTTCACAGGGGTTCTCACAGCTCTGCACGGTTGGTGGTGTTACTCCATTTTATGGACAAGAAAATGGGGGCTTTGCAGGGGTTTAGAAATGTCCTTGAAATCACATACCTAGAAAGTGACTCAAACCTAGGTCTGGCACCAAAACAGGTTTTCTCTATCTTCCCTCCTTAAACAACAGACTCCTGAGGTCATCAGCTCCCTTAGTCTGGGGTGATTCTTTCCAGGGATGTGCCTGAGTGCCCCTGAGAAATGGACTTCTGGCCAGTCGTTACCATAGGTCTGCAGTGGACACACCAGGGACTCCAGTGGGGCCCTCTGCTATGCAAATTGGGCTTACAATTTTATATGTTCTCAATTAAGAAATAAAGAAATCGTCAAGATATGATTGTTGCTCTGCAGATTGCATTATTAGAACACATTTTGTACCATCAGCTATAGAAAGCAAAGCTGTATGCTGCTTGCCAGAAAGTATTTTAAAAATCCTCTTTCATGACAATGTGTTATTGCTTGCCTTGAGAGTTATTGTATTTTGACTGTTTCAGCACAGCTTACTTGATTTCTGAAGTCCCCAATTGCAGCATTGCTAAATGAATATAAGAATAAGCCAAAATTATTGTAACAAATTTCATTGAATTTTGTTACAATGATCAATGCTATTATGTATAAATCAAAAAGGCTTGCTTTGGTATTAGTTCACATGGATTGCTTTCCTTTTTCATTTTCCACAAAGGAGTTCTAGTTCAGCTTGCTTCTCTGCTTTCCTTGTAAGTTGTCTTTCTGCTCACAGCACTGGTTAGTTTGGTCTCAGCCCCCATTAACTGATTGTACCTTTGACTCAGTGCCCATCAAAGCTGTCATTTCTGGCTTCACTTGACAAGAGGGAAGGTTGTTCTTTGATCTCAAGAGGTGCTAGAAGTTACCCAGGGAGCATTCCCTACCTCATAGGGTTGTTGTGAAGTCAAACTACAGGATGGTCTAAAATGCCAATGTAGTACCTGGCATGAGGCAAGTGCCCAACCAGAGTCAGCCTATTTCACAGTCAGAGTAGCTCTCCAAGCTCTCTGCTTCCCTTCCCCCTCCCTCCCAGCTCAGGGCTTTGCTTCCCCTGCCTGAAATCCAACCCCTCCCCACGATCTGGGTTGCACTTTCTCTTAGGGCACCATGTAGCTCTCCTTTGTAGCATGGATCATGGTGGCATTACACATTTTTTCTGTGATGGTTTTGTGGCAGTCTGCCACCTCCATCAGACTACATATGCTGCAGGCTCTGATGAGCCACTCAGATCTGCCTTCAGTATTGAAGGCTGTCACTGCTTGACATGCTAGAAGGGTGGCCTCAGCTGCCAGCACCCTTGGCCTTGAGCTGCCCGCACAAGGCCACATCCCCTTCCAATGAGAGATCTACATGGGGGGTAGGAAGGCCTGGCTTTCTCACTCACCTAGGGACAGCTTTGAAAGCTAAACCTAGCTTTAGAACCTCCTGCAGCACTGACCTAGGAGGTTTTCTCACACTTTGTGTCCTGTGCTTATTCCTGCTTACTTCCCTCCCTCCCTTGGGTGTTAATCTTAAGAACACTTCTTTATAGAATTCATGCATTCTAATTGTGGTCTCAGAATCAGTTTCCTGTAGGACAGAACTTGTATTGTACTAAGGTGCCATCACTAAAGGTAGGGATTATATCGTTGTTGCCAACTGTGTGCATTCTCAGAGCCTATTATAGTCCCTGGTGCCAGCAGAATCTCAATAAATGTTTGTGGAAAAAATGAACAAACCAATGAATCAGTGATGGTGGTGTCATTGGTAGTTTCCGTCTTATGTTCCACCCTCTCACCTTTCTTCAAAGTGAATATAAATATTTAAAGAATTAAAAAATATATGTTTATTGATTTGAGAGAGAGGCAGGGAGAGGGAGGGGGAGAGAGAGAGAGAGAGAAACATTGGTTGCCTCCCACTCACACCCCAACCAGGGATTGAACCTTCAACCCCTAGGTATGTGCCCTGACCAGAATCAAACCCCCGGCTTCTTGGTGTAGGGGGTGATGCTCCAACCAATTGAGCCACACAGACCAGGGTGGGAATATAACTTTTACACAAGAATTTCTTGGGGTTTTATTAAGGGATCTATTTTTTTCTCCTCATTCCCATCTTTTGTCACTTTCTCTGTTCCTTTTCCTCCTCCCTCTTCCCTTTCTAAAGTCTGTGCCAAGCAAACCCTCTTAGATGGAGCTGAGGAGGGAGGGGAAGCCTTGGGAAAGCAGCTGAGAGATGGCAAAGAGAAGCAGCCAGGTGGGTTTCAAGGCCAATTCGGCAGGTGTAGCTTTCCTTTCCGTCAGGAGCCTGTGTGGAGGAGCCCTGTGAGAAAAGGCCCTGCAGAGGCACAGAGGAAATCAATGCCTGAAGGCTCTGCTGACTGCATGGCTGTCAGGAGGTATTTTCTCATTTTGGATGAGAAGAAAGGGTCTTTTAAAACAGCAAAGCTCTTGTGTAAATAGAAAAAAATGAGGACTCACGTTTTGAGTCCATGTGAAAAATGGCCTGCCTCTTTGTTATTATTTTCTCACCCTCATGTAAAGCCAAGGCACTCAATGCTTTATTTTTTGCAATCCAATTTTCTGTTTTGTTTTGGATGCTTTCCTCCCCTCCTAGGCAAAAATACCGGACTCAAGTCAGAAGACTGGGTTTGAGTCTTAGCTCTGCTGCTTTGGTGTCTGTGAAGTGTCTCTGAGCCTCGGCCTCTCACCCCGTAAGGCACACATTTGCTAATCAGCTCACAGAGCTGGGATTGGAGAAGCTCCAATGAGACAATGGATAGGAACAAGCTTTGAAAATTGCAGCAGTCTCTACGGAGAAATTGTCATTGTCACTGTCATTGCCACTTAATCTTCAGTGAAACAGAGTTTGAAAATTAATGTTGGTATAAAAAATAGAATGCACTTCAAAGGCAAATATGAAAGTTTTTAAAAAAAATTGTTCCTCATTTTGCATGTTTGGCCAAGGTCCCTCTTAGTCCACGTGATTAAAAACAGACTGTCCTTTATAGTGGACTGGGAATGTCAAACATCTATGTAAACCAGCCAAGTTTTCATTTATTCATTAATTCTCGACAGATTTGGGAAGCCACCTACCCCATAGGCCAGGCTTCATTTAGGCTGGTCAGGTAGGTGCTGCTTTCACAGCCCTGTCAGCACGTTCTCTTTTTTCTCTTCCGTCTGAGACAGTCCTGGTCCTCAGATGCGTCTCTGCTCTGAGAATGGGTGTCATTGGGCATAACCTTCCACTCCCATGACTGGCTGTGTAGGGATCTATGACTTTTTTGTGTAAAGTGATTTTCTGTAAAATACAGGACTTTTTCCCTTCTACAGAGGGCAGACCAATGAAGCTTCTGGAACAGCCAGCAGAGGGTCCCAGGTCTGCCCCTTTAATGCCAAGGCATCATTAAACTCTTGTACTATCCAGGGGCTGCAGAAATCTTGAGTTGTTTTTTAGTCAGGTCGAGGGGTGGCCAGATTTTCAGCAGAAACTTTTAGATCACCTGTAAGCATTTTTGGAACAGGGATGTACTTTTAAAAGTCTTGGTCCCAGGTGCAGGTATTTTTCCGAAGAGTGAGTTTTATATTTTATGTGGAACAAGGTGAAATATGAAGAAACAGACATACACATCACAAAAATCACACAAGCAAGCAGACACTGTGCACGAAGCCCTTCCCTCTGTCTTTACGATGGCATGGCTACAGACTTCTTGGAGACAGCAATCAGCCTCACGTCTCTCAGATCCCGCACAGTACTGGTAGATCCTTTGTGCATATGATACTGTGTTAATCTCTTGCCTAAAATCCTTCAATGGTACCAGTGCCTCTATGATAAAATCCAGTCTTCTTGGTTTGGTACTCCAGGTCCCTATCAGGCCTGGCCTTGTCTCTTGCCATTGTCCCATTTAAACTCCAAGTGGCAGCCACTTAGAACAAATTGCAACATCCTGAGCATGCCCCAACTAGGTGCATTGTGAATGCTGTTTCTCTGTTTTTCTTTCCTGGCTAAATTCTTCTTTTTCTCTTTCCAGGCCCTGTTCAGGATCTTCTTAGGATAATTACCCTAACTGTCCTCCCTTCTCCTCGTTCCCTAAACCCTATCTACCACTGAGTTAGTTGCCCGTCTTCTGAGCTTCCTTATCATCTTGCCATAGACCTTGACATTCCAAGTTGTTAATCAGTGGTTTACTTGTCTGTGCCCACCCCAAGGCTATTGTCCTAGAGAACAGAAGCTGTGCCTTGTTCACTGTTCATTCCCAGAGCCCAGTCCAGAGTTTGGGATACCGTTGCCTGCCTTATCCACAGGGGGTATGTCCCAAGGCCCCCAGTAGGTGCCTGAAACTACAGATAGTGTCAAACTCTATATATACAATGTTTTTCCCTATGTACATATACCTTTTCTCTTAAAGGAAGCATATCTCTGGGGCATATCAGAATTGCCAGCACTACTACTCTTGCACTTCGGGGCCGTTATTCAGTAAAACAAGGCTTACTTGAACGCAAGCACTGTGATAACACCACAGCTGCCTTGTAGCGGAAATGGCTACTGAGTGACTAATGGGCAGGGAGTGTGTGCAGTGTGGACAAGCCATACAAGGGATGATTCATGCTTTGGGTGGGACGGAGTGGGAATGCACGAGATTTCATCACGCCACCCAGAACAGAGTGCAACTTAACATTCATAAATTGTTTATTTGTGAAATTTTCCATTTAATATGTTCAGACAGTGGTTGACTGCAGGTAAATGAAACTGAGGATAAGGGAAACAGTTTTAGAGAAAGTGCATAATAGCTGTTGGTTGAATTCATCAGTGAATGGCTGATTCAGATCCCATTTCTGCCTCTCCACTGGCACCAGCCTCTCAAGATGTTTCTCTATGGGCTCACTAGGCAGGGATCCTGCAGAGCGGATGGGGAAGGCCTGCATCTGTGGTGGGACTCGCTCCTCCCACATGGCTTATTGTATAGGAGGTTATGTCTTTACTGTTCCCTATGTTAGTTGGATTAAGGTATTGCCCTCTGAATGATGAAAACACTCCACAGCATTCTCATGAGAAGTTAGGTAGTATTCAAGTAGGAGAGATCTTAGGGGTTATAGGGTCCACTGCTCTCATTTTGCAGGTGAGACACCAGGCCCAGGGGTGGGAAGATTTGTCAAGCTCTCATGATGGGTTAATGGCTAAAGAGGACATTTCCTGCTTTTGCCTGCCTCAGTCCCTTTGAGGGTCTAGCCCTTTCCACTCTGAATCCACCCATTTTAGGTGCTGCCGACTTCACTCCCAAATCCAAGATGGGCATGTGAACAATGACTGGCCAATCAGAGCATCAGGACAAATGTTCCCAGGAGGCTTGGTTTCAGGGAAATAGAGAATAGGAAGCTCATGTGCTCTTTGGGGGCTGCCGAGAGGATGGGACTGCTGGCAGCCATCTTGTCGCCAGGGGCGGAGGGCCAGGGGGAGCAGCGCCAGGCGGTGGAGAGGGCGAGTCTGCCCCCATGGCGTCACTGGAGAGGCTCATACAGCTGTGTCTGACCCTGCACCCCTGTAGGAACTCATTAATTACTGGGTTCTTTTTTGTCTGTTTTTTGCTTAAGTCAAATTCTGTCACTTTCAACTAATTAACCTGATATAATGTTAGAACTAGAACTCCGCCTCTTAACTCCCAAATGCAGTGATCTTTCTGCTAAACCAGGCTGGGGATTCCTCTGATTAACCCGGTGCCACCCATTGTCGCATAACGGAAAGCAGAACTGGGAGAGAATGGAGGCAAGAGGACTGTTCTGATGGGAAAGAGGTATGTGCTTCCAGAGGGGGCCTCTGGGGACCAGTGGGAGGCGTGAGGTCACTGGGGAACTGGGAGGGGTTAGCACTGAAGTAAACAAAAAAAGTACATTAGAACCAAAGTTTGCCTGCTTCCCTGGTTTGACTCTGACACTCCCATGAACAAGGACTGGTGGGGTGGGGGTGCATATGTGGCTAGAAGCAGATTCAGCTGGACTCTTCTTCTGGTTTAATGAACACCTTTTTGTCTGGACATGGGAAGGTTGCTGGGGTGCAGACTGGAAAGGTGAAGATGATAGTCAAGGCATTTTGGTCTTAAAATCTCGAGACTCAGCTCAGGTGTGGGAAAATACAGTGCAGGATAGCCACAGCCATAACAAACACTCGGCATCCTCGGCAGTCCTCATGTGACTGCTGGGCCATGACCACGGATGGGGGTCCAGGGAAACAATGGCATCACTGTGATGTGCTGTGAGAGTGCTTCCTGCTTTGGGGTAGTTGGGTGTCTAGTCTCTGAGATCAGATCCTCATCACAATGCCTAGGAAGCAAGAACTGAAACTGAAGCCTGTTTCAAGGAGGAATCCCATTCTGCCCACACACCAGTGTGGGATTTTTAGGTCAGCATCATCCCATGTATGTAAATCTCACCTCTGCATTCATATAGAGTTCACAAACAAGGAAAAACTAAGCCACGGCGTAAGAAATCAGGATGATGTTTACATTTAGGGGTGAGGTCATGAGTGACTTAGAGAATTTGAGAGGGGTTCCTGGAGTATTGGGTTCTTAAACTGTGTGCTAGTTATTTGGAGATGCTCAATTTGTGAAAATTTATTGAGCTATGTACCTATGAGCAGAACGCTTCTGTCTGTGTGTTATTTCAAGAGAGAACATTACATTATGTGCAATACTGTCATTGTAGGCAATCATTTGACACTGTTGAGGTCTTAGAAACAAAATGAATGAGGGCCACTGAAATTATGAGATAATATACTCTGTTATAAAGTTGGCATGCAGGTAATCCAAAATACATTCATATTAATTTTGAAATATGTGATAATCAAAATGAAAAATATTTTAAAAATATAGTAGATTGCTCACCATCCTCCAGGGTCTAGGACACTGGTTGGAAAAAAGGAAGTATTATGGTACCTCAGAATCATAATGTAAATGGATCTCAAATCCATTTGTATGAGATCCATTCATATGGATTTGAGATCCACTTCCATTGCCGACCCTCTAGTTCAAGCCACCAGTCACTTTGGCCTGGGCCTTTGCAGTAATCTCCCACTCTTGCCTCAAGTATAACCCATTGTCCACAAAATAGAAGACTAGATTCAAAATATGGCTCCAATTACACTACAACCTGAAGCCTTTCAAAGACTTCCTAATAGTGTTTGTCTTAAAGTCCAGATCTTTTTCCACAGCCCATCACACCCAGCACTGACTGATTCTTCCTGCCTCTCTGACCATCCTCCCTCCACTCTCCCCCGAGCTCACCAATTTCCAGCCCCACTGGACTCTTTCCATTCTTTCAACTTCCTGTGCTTGTCCTCTCCTTAAAGCTTTTATATATGCACTTCTGCCTGAACTAGGGGTCTTGCAGGTCTTTGAATTGCTGGCTCCCATCTGCCTTTAGGTCTTAGTTCAAATGTCATTCCCTCAAGTAGCTTTTCCCAGCCATTCTTGATCACATCACCTTACTTTCCCTGGTTCATAGTACTCCTGGCTATTTTGTTCATGTAGTTGTTTACCAGAATGTAGGCCCTAGGATGGTAAGGACTTATCTACTTTTATCATTGATGTTGGTAAGTGTCCCAGGAAGCACCAGATGGCGTACTCAGAAGAGTTTAACTGAAAGGAATTTAACAAAGAGACCGGGTGCAGAAATGTGGGCAGGATGAAGAAAATCAATAAGGCATGGCAAGGCCCAGGGGAAGTCATCCCCACCCTGGGCGTGAAAGGGCAAGAGGAGGGAACTGTGTCCCACACTCAGTGAGAGCTGTGTTATGCAAGAAGGGTTGCCCCCCATTCCAGCAAGGATGCAGGGAAGAAGTGGAGAGGGGGATAAACCACCCAACTCCTTTCTCCTCTTACCCTCAGATAGCTTGCCAGTAGTTCCTGGCCAAACCCAATTAGACGCCAGAGAGCAAGGAAGCCTGGGAGATGCAATTCATGGTAGTCAGCCTCCTGGGGCACAGAACAGAGCAGAGAAGAGTGTGGAGTGGAACTGGGTGGGAACAGAGACAAGAAGCAGTCCTGTGCCAGCTGCAACCATACCATCCCTGTAACAATGTTGTTACAAACATTTTTGGGACTGCACTTCTCTCATTGGAAATATTCCTGTAAGAGTCCATTTTTAGGGAATGTTTAGTTAAGACTGATTAAACACTACAGTTGTTAATTACACTAAGTGGATTCACTTTGAGACTCTAGTTTACTTTGTAATCCATTTTGCGATGACTCCAAGGGGAGAGTCAGAATAATGGTGTTTCCTGCCACATGCAGATGCATGAATGTCTTCGGGCAGCCAGTGTGCCATCCATCTCTCCATCCATCCATCATGCAGCCACCATTGCAGTCTGCACTGTCCAGGAGTCCTGGTGGGAATGCAGCCGTCACCACAGGAGGTTGGTAGCCTTGTCTGAAGATGCAGCTTCACCATCTTCAGTGCAGCCCCGTTGTTTAGTGGCCAAGAAGCTGAGCACAGATGTCGTCACAGCTCTTCCACCTTTGAGCCAAAACCATATAGATTCCACTTATTATGATACTGATCAACTGTCTGACATTATAGCGGCTTTTGAGGCATGAAACTGAAATGACAACTGTCATTAGCATCTAAAATAGCAAACCATTCTCTTCAGCATCCGCATACCCCCAGTACTATTGTTGAAATTGCCTCAAAGCACGGTAGAGAATGTGAGAAGGGAAGTTACTTAGGCTGAGTATCTATTAAGAGTCAGAAATTTGTATTGAATGTTATATAAGCATAATGAACTGATTAAGAGCAGTGAAGTCCGAAGCCTGATTACCTGTTCCACTTTGCCATGAGCATGTGACCAGGCAAATTTCTTAACTTCTGTTTCCCTTATACTCTGTATCCATAAAGTGAAAGTAATAAGTACACCTCCCCATAAGCTGTTGTAAGATGCGCTTACCTATGAGGACTAGATTGGTAAGGCAAGCAGAATGGTACCTGGCACATATTAAGTTCTATGTGAGTATTTGCTATTATTATTACCAATCTTATTTTAAACTCATTTAATTTAGTTCTCCCAACAGCTGTCTGAAAATTGTCAGACTCTGAGGACTTCTGGCCAAGATGGAGGCATAAGTGGACACACTGTGCATCCTCTCACAACCAAAATTAAGGACAACAAAAATTTAGAACCAAAAAAACAATCAGAACAGATAGAAAATTGATTTGTACGGAAGTCCGACAATGATTCACCCAGGCCGGTAAGAGGGGCGGAGTTGGTGGTTGGCGGAGAGGGATCATGGCAGGAAAAAGCAGTGGCTAGTGGTCCTGGACACGCAGGCAGCGGTTGGCACACCCCAGGGGCATAGGCGGCGGTTACCGGGCGTGGGGAGGCAACACACAGACCCAGCGTGGTGAACAAAGCAGCTGACCATGGACACAGATTCGCATGCAGATAAACCAGGTGAAAACGGGCAGCGAGACAGACTACACAACCCAGGGCCCCAGCACTGAGAAATAAAGCCTAAAAGCACTGATTGAAAACACTTGTGGGGGTTGAAGTATGGGAAGAGACTCCTAGCCTCATGGAGGGTACTGAAATATGAGAGAGAGAGAGAGAGAGAGAGAGAGAGAGAGAGAGAGAGAGAAAGGAGCAAACATCATTGTTCCTTCTCTGACCCCGCCCCCACATACAATGTCACAACTCTGCCATTGGGTTGCCCCGCCCTGGTGAACACCTAAAGCTCTGTCCCTCATATGTAACAGGCGCAACCAGACCAAAAGAAGAAAAAGAAAAAAAAAAAAAGGCTCAAATGAAAGAGCAAATGAAACCACCAGAGCCAATACTTTTAAGCGATCAAGAGATAGCCAACCTATCAGATGCACAGTTCAAAACACTTGTAATCAGGATGCTCACAGAATTGGTTGATTTTCGTTGCAAATTAGATGAACAAATGAAGGCTACAATAACTGAAATGAAGGAAAATGCACAGGGAACCAATAGTGATAGGAAGAAAACTGGGACTCAAATCAACGGTGTGGATGAGAAGGAAGAAAGAAACAACCAAACAGAAAAGAAGGAAGTAAGAAGAATTAAAAAAAAATGAGGAAAGGCTTAGGAACTTCCAGGACATCTTTAAACGTTCCAACATCTGAATTATAGGGGTATGAGAAGGAGAAGAGGAAGAGCAACAAGTGGAAAACTTATTTGAACAAATAATAAAGGAGAACTTCCCCAATCTGGCAAAAGAAATAGACTTCCAGAAAGTCCAGGAAGCTCAGAGTCCCAAAGAAGTTGCACCCAAGGAGGAACACACCAAGGCACATCATCATTACATTAGCCAAGATTCAAATGAAGGAGAGAATTCTAGAAGCAGCAAGGGATAAGGGGACAGTCACCTACAAAGGAGTTCCTATCAGACTGTCAGCTGATTTCTCAAAAGAGACCTTACAGGCAAGAAGGGGCTGGAAAGAAGTATTCCAAGTCATGAAAGGCAAGGATCTACATCCAAGATTGCTCTATCCAGCAAAGCTTTCATTTAGAATGGAAGGGCAGATAAAGTGCTTGTCAAATAAGGTCAAATTCAAGGAGTTCATCATCACCAAGCCCTTATTCTATGAAATATTAAAGGGACTTATCTAAGAAAAAGAAGATAAAAAATATGAACAGTAAAAAGACAGCAAACTCACAGATATTAACAACCACACCTAAAACAAAAGCAAACTAAGCAAACAGCTAGAACAGGAACAGAACCACAGAAATGGAGATCATATGGAGGGTTAGCAACAGGGGAGTGGGAGGAGGAGAGGGGGGAAAAGGTACAGAGAATAAGTAGCATAGATGGTAGGGAGAAAATAGACAGGGAGACGTTAAGAATAGTGTGGGAAATGTAGAAGCTAAATGTTGTGGACCGTTCAGCCTGGTTTCAGGAGTTGTAACCCTCACCCCATGGTGGGCTGTGTAAGAGCCCAAGGGACCCACTTCATCTGGGTCCGTTCTGTCACAAGGACGTGACCTACTAAGGAGACAAAGCTTATCTCCCTGGCAGGAGTGCTGCTTCTGCCTCATCCATCTCTGGCCCCAATGCTTGGTTGGTAGTCAATGACAGGTAAGACTCCTCATGGGAGGGGCAACCTAAGCCGGACACAACCACTTGGGAGGCCTCATGGAAGGACTCAGGGGGCTACAGCAAAGAGGATGTGATGGACCCTCACTCCCCCGCCCCCCCCCCCCACCACTATTCTGACATAGCCCGAGTCCTCATTTCCTTCTGGGAGATGTCTCCTGCTTCCTAATAGGCTTAAAGCCTGAAACTGTGAGGGCAAGCGGTGCAGCCCTGTGCCAGCCAGGATGGCTCCCTGGGTGATCGGGCATAAGAAAGAATTCCTAAAGTCCTGTGAAACCTGCTTTGCTAAGAGTGCTCTCACTGAAATGATAAGTGTCCGAGGAGGAAATAAGTATGTCTCCCAAAGTTTGGTAACCCCCTTTCCTGACAAACACTGACTCAGATTAAGCCCTCAGATTTCTTTGACATGTTAAACCTGTATTCTGGTGTATTGGAACCCAATAAAAGCCTAGTGAGGATGGGGCTCTGGGTCATTCTCCTCTGAGAGTTTGGCCACCTCTCCTCCCCAAGCAGATCATGTCTTGGTAGTTTTTATTTTCATCCGTGACGAATGGGGAGTTCTATGGGCAGAGCCCCCCGCAGCTAAAGAAGTTATGACACATGGTTATGAACTAAAGGAGGGGAATGTGGGTGGGAGGGGGTGTGCATGGTGGAGGGAATGAAGGGAGGAAATGGGACAACTGTAATAACATGATCAATAAAATATATTTTTAAAAAAATTGTCAGCCTATGGGCTGAATTTGGCCTTCAGACATGTTGTGTTTGGTCTACACATATTTCTTCAATTTGAGCCATTTTCAAATCTGGAGTCTTATATAAAGTCTGGACTCCTGGCTCCTCTGGAATAATCCTCATCTGGCAGCAAACAGAGGATGCTAAGTGCTCCTTAGGAGTGCACCTCGGCAGCCTGCCCCAGTATGGTGGGGATGATTTCGGTGGTGATTGATAGAAAACCCAGCTCATAGTTGCTTGAAGTAAGGGTTTATTACCTCAGTTAAGAAGTCCAAGGCAGGATAGTTTCAAGGTTAATATGGTGACACAAAAACATTGTCAAGGACGGCTGCCACCCCCGCCACCTCCACCACCACTGGTGTTTTCTGTCTTTCCTCTCTGACATCTTCAGCACGTCAGCTATGAAGTTCTCCCTCATTTCTATCTATGCCTCCAAAAGGCTCACACATCACATGCAGACAGACAAACGCATGTCCAGGAGAGGAGATCTTGCCCTCCTGTTGATCTCTTTTTCTTACGAAGAAAAGCCTTAGCTTTTCCCTAGCTGACTTCCCACTGAGCTCACAAATGGCCAAGACTGGCTCATATGCCAATACCCTAGTTGCCAGGGAGCCTAGGAAAGCATGTCTCACACTTTCCCTGCTTCTCCAGGAAAGAAGAGGCGAGGTTAATGGGCAGGCCACCAAGAAGGCCGTGCACGTCTCATCCGGCTTGAGTGCTTACCCCCTCCCCCTGCTTATTTATCTACCTGTGGGCACCAACTTTGTGATTTACCATTTTACAGATAAACTGAAGGTGTTAGAGAAAACAGAATTTACCCAAAATGATACAACTAATAAATACTTAGAATGTTTGCTACATAGTAAGCATTCAACAAATGATACTACAAATTCTCTGTCTTGTAGGAGGTTTCAGGCATGAAAATTTAGGCAGATTAAAAAAAAATCAGTTTGAGTTCTTTAAAAGGGAGACTTAACATAGGTTCAAAGTGGCGCAATGACTCTGATGTTCAGAGCTTGAGATTACATTGGTGTATTTACTCCAACCGGGTGGTCAACAGCACCAGGCAATGTTTGCGGTGTCTTCAGGTTCACATGGAAGATGACGTTAAGATGGTTTGCTCTCCAACTTGCAGTCCACGGGTTGCATGCAGCCCAGGATGGCTGTGAATGCAACCCAACACAAAATTGTAAATTTACTTAAAACATTATGAAATTTTTTTTTATGATTACGTGTCACAATGTATTTAATGTGCAGCCCAAGACAACTCTTCTTTTTCCAGTGTGGTTCTGAGATGCCAACAGGTTGGACACACACCTGTGACAGGGATGTGGGCACGACCCTCTAGGTACTTATCACCCAAACAACTCTGCGAGGCATTGTGGGTTTGTTTTTGTTTTGTTTTATTTTGTTTTTGTACTTTAATAAAAGAAGAACAGAGCAGGCATGCGAATGTTGCAGACATCAAAAATTGTTGGAACTTCTTATTGGGGTTGACATGCCAATCCATAAACCAATGGGGAAAAGCTGTAGTAAGTAGTCTCTATGTAGATAAAGCTGTTTCTGATTCCATGCAAAGATAAAACCCCAAACAAGCCCTAGAATGGGTGTCTTGGTGGAGAGCATCTTCTTGGGTTAGCAATGATAATGGCTGATGCTTCTTACTGTTCTTTTCCAACTATGTCATAGGAGGAACCTTTAGAGCAAGAAGGTTGGAGCCCAGTGCTTCACTGATTCCCTGAGATAATCTTTTTAAAACTCTGCAGCAGGGGAAGGTCCCAGTTTTCCCCACCTCTGATGTCTGTTTCAGATCCCTTCACCATTGGCGTTTGCTCAGGCCGGTATTTCCCAAGCTGAATCATTCACTGACTATCTGGGTATCTCCTGGGGGAGCCAAATAGTTTGAAACATTCTCAGTGACTCATGTGTTCTTACCAGTTCTTTTATTTATGTATTTTGTCAATGTGTCACACACACACACACACACACACACACTCTATAGGATGCTTAAAAAGTTTCTACTTAGTCATGTAATAGTGCATTTCCACTTTCTCAGTACGTTTTCACTCACATATTAGTTTCCTACTTCATACAGATGAAATAAAAGTCTGATTTTTTAATCTTTAACCAAATCCCAGGTTTAGCCCAGAGTTAAATTCAGGTTTCAGCCCTACAAAAGCTTAAGAATTCCTTGATGAAAAAGAATGCAGTATCATTACCATTTTGCCCATTGGATCAGTTGCTTTGCTACCCTTTGACTGCTCTAGCACCAAACTCTGTGTCTGAAATCATTCAGTAATGAGACTAACAGAAGCAGTGGTGCAGCCCTGTTTTATCATTTTGTTTAAATCTCCGAAATCATAAGGTGCCCAGTAAGTCAGAGAAGGCCTGATGAAAGAGATAGAAGTGAGAGGGACAAAGGGCCAACACCACAAGGAACTCTTAGCCCAGCTGTTAGAAAGTTCAACCAAATGCTTGGTTCTTATGGCTTGAGATCATTGCTTTGGTCTTACCAGGGAGTAAAGTACAATGAGCCTCTTTCCATTTATCCCACAGCTGCCACTTTGTCTTAACAATGTACTCCTTGAAAGCTTCTGAAGGTAATGTTGACCTCTGCTGAGGGCAGATATACCTTTGCAGACTACACTAAGTCCTGACTCCTTAGCATGGCACACCTCTGTAGCCTTGTCTTGTTGATTTTCCTTCAACCTTCCTACCCGGCTACACACCTTACAGTCCAAGCATACCTGACTAATTACACAATTACGAAACAGGCCCAATACTTCACACATAGCTTCTGAACACACTGTTCTCTTCCTAGAATGCCCTTCTCCACCTCATTACCTAGAGAACTCCTACTTATCCTTCAACTCCCCACTCGACCATTTTTTAAAACTTCTTTGGTCTTCCCATCTCTCCAAATAGCACTGGAAGTTTGGATCCACCACTGTACCTTGTATGCACCTATATTATAGCACTCACACTCTTGACCTGGATGTCGATCTCCCTGATATTTTAAGCCATCCCCAGGCAACCCCATATTTGCATTCTGCCTCTGTAGATTTGTCTATTCTGGGCACTTTGTATAAATGGAGTCATACAATATCCAGTTCTGGAGCCCTTTGTGTCTGGCTTCTTTCACTTAGAATATTTTCAAAATTCATCCATATTTCATAATAGGTTAGTATTTTATTCCTTTTTATGGCTGAATACTATTCCCTTGTATGGATACATCACATTTTATTTATCTGTTCATCAGTTGATGGACATTTGGGTTGTTTCCACTCTTTGACTATTAGGGATGATGCTGCTGTGACTATTTGTGTACACCTGTTTGTGTGGACACACACGTTTCATTTCTTTGGAGTGTATGTGTTGCATACCTAGGATTAGAATTCCTGCATTATGTGTTAACTCTATGTTTAACATTTTTAGGGACATCTGGACCTTTTCCCGAGGTAGACGTACCATTTGATAGTCCTACCATATCCATTCCAAATTCTCCACATCTGCACCCACACTTACTATTATCTGTCTTTTTTGATTATAGCTATCTTGGGGGGTTTGACATGGTATTTCATTATGGTTTTGGTTTGCATTTCCTTGATGGCTAGTATATTTGAACATCTTTTTTATGCGTTTATTAACCATTTACATATCCTCTTTGGAAAAATGCCTATTCAGATTCTTGGCCTATTTGTCATTGGTTTGTCTTTGTTATAATTGAGTTGTAAAGGGTTTTTGTGTATATTTCAGATATAATACCTTTATCAGATATATGAATTGCAAATATTTTCTCCCATTCTGTGGGTCGTTTTTTTCACTTTCTTGATAATGCCCTTTGAAGAACAAAAGTTTTCAATTTGGATGAAGTCCAATTTATTTATTTTTCCTTTGTTGCTGTGCTTTTGGTGTCATAGCTAAGAAATCATTGCATAACCCAAGATCATGAAGATCTCCATGTGTATTTTCTTCTAAGAGTTTTATAGTTTTAGGTCTTACATTTAAGAGGCTTTTGATTTATTTTCAATTAATTTTTTGTAAATGGTGTAAGACCAATGTCCTACTTCATTCATGTGGATATCTAGTAATTCCAGTACCATTTGTTGAAGAAATTATTCTTTTCCCATTTAATTCTTTGGGTGCCCTTGTTGAGAATCAGTAGACTCCAAATGTGAAGGTTTATTCCTGACTCACAATTCTATTCTATTAATCTATATGTCTGTGCCAATCCCACGTAGTCTTACTTATGGTAGCTTTGTACTAAGTTTTGTAATTGGGAAACTTTTGTATGAGTTTTCCAACTTTAGTCTCTATTGCAAGATTGTTTTGGCTATTCTGGGTCTCTTGAGTTTTCATATGAGTTTTAAGGTCAGTTTATTAATTTCTGCAAAGAGGCCAGTTAGGATTTTGAAGGGACTGCATTGAATCTATGGCTCAGTTGGAGGAGTGTTGCCATCCTAACAACATTACATCTTTCTGTTAATGAATTGGGATGATCTTCCATTTATTTTGTC
The DNA here is from genome assembly GCA_039655065.1 of Glossophaga mutica. Taxonomy (NCBI): domain Eukaryota; kingdom Metazoa; phylum Chordata; class Mammalia; order Chiroptera; family Phyllostomidae; genus Glossophaga; species Glossophaga mutica. The sequence goes on from CM077304.1 coordinate 88,238,134, forward strand.
TTAATTTCTTTCAGCAACATTTGGTAACTTTCAGTGTACACATTTTGTACAACTTCTTTTGTTAAATTTACTCCTGAGCATTTTATTCCTTTTGATGGTATTGCAAATGAATTATTTTGTGAATTTCATTTTCACATTGCTCGTTGCAAGTGTACAGAAATACAACTGACTTTTATATATTAATCTTGTATCTTACAACCTCGCTGAACTAATTTTTAGTGTTAATACATTTTTCGTAAATTCTTTAGGATTTTCTATATAAAAGATCATGTCACCTGTAAACATAGTTTTACTTCTTCCTTTCCTACCTGAATGCCTTTTATTTCTTTTCTTGCTTAATTGCTTAACTCACTGCAGTATAGTGTTGAGTACAATGGTGAGAGTAGACATTCTTGTCTTTCTTCATCTTTTGCAGGAAGAATTTAGTCTTTCACCGTTACATACAATGTTAGCTGTTGGTTTTTCATAGGTGCCCTTTTATCAAATTGAGAAAGTTCCTTTGTATTCCCAGTTCGTGGAGTGTTTTGTTTTGTTCTTTTATTCTTGAAGGGGTGTTGAATTTTGTCAAATGCTTCTCTGCATTTTGGCATCAATATTCACAAGGAATACTGGTCTGTAGTTCTCTTTTGTTGTTAATATCCTCGTCTGGTTTTAGTTTCAGGGTCATACTGACCTCATAGAGTGAGATGGGAAGTGTTCCCTCCTCTTCTATTTTTTGGGAGAGTTTGTAAAGAATTAGTATCAATTTTTCTTTAAATATCTGTAAAATTCACCAGTGAAGGTGTCTGCATCTAGGGGTATTCTATGGGTAGCTTTTAAATTATTCATCATTTCAAAATATAGGTTTTATTATTATTCATGTCTGGTGAGACCATTAGATCAGCAGATGATTGCTATTGAAAAATAATTTGTTACTCATACTTCCCAAGTTTCCACACTCATGGGGAAATAACAGGGTTAGTCAGGAGGCAAAAGGAGCAAGGAAAAATGCTGGCAAGGACCCACTTCCCTCGCCCTGTGGTAGACAGTGTATGCAGGTTTTGAATGAGCTAATTTGAATAATTTTTAGGCTCTGGGGCATAGGGGTTGTTTCTACTTGCCTGGTGCCCAGATGATGAGTTAGGGCAGGGCAATAATGGCCCAGATTATAAAAGCCCAATAGAGGAGACAGTGGGGTGCAGGCTTTGGATTTGTTACTTTGCACATGAAATTTTCACTCATGGGTAGATAGATTTCTATTTCTAGGAACTGGCTAACCCTGAAAGAGTCCATCTCTCCAGGGTCCACAAAGGCACCAGATGTCAAAGCATCATAAATACAAAAAATAAAAAGGCATGATTAATAAACAAATTCAATCTATTTACTTGGTATAGGACTGTTCAGATTTTCTATTTCATCTTGAATCACTTTCAGTAATATGTATCTGTAGAAATTTGTTCATTTCATGTGTATTATCTAGTTTGTTGGCATAGTATTTCCTAATAGTCCTCTTTATTTTTCTAATGTTGGCAGCAATGTACCTTTTCTCACTCCTAATATTAATAATTTGAGTGCCCTCTTTTTTTCTTCATTAGTCTAGCTGTATGTTGGTTAATATTGTTGATCTTTTCAAAGAACCAATTTCTGGTTTTATTGATTTTCTCTATTGTTTTTCTTTTCTCTATTTCATTAATTTCCACTGTAATCTGAATTATTTTCTTGCTTCTGCTTGGTTTGGGTGTCCTTTTCCAGTGTCTTAAGGTGTAAGGCCAGATTATAGTTTGGGGACTTTTCTTTCTTCCTTTTCAAAAAAAGTGTTTACAGCTTCAAATTCCCCTCTAAGCACTGTTTGCACTGCATTCCATAAATGTTTGGATGCTGGGCTTTTACTTTCATTCATCTCAAAATATTTTCTAATTTCCCTTGTGATTTTTTCTTTGACTCATATGTTATTTAGAAATGTGTAGTTTAACGTCCACATATTTGTGAATTTTCCTACAATTCCTTCTGTTACAGGTTTCTAATTTCATTTCCTCATGGTCAGAAAACATACTTTTTATGACTTGAATCCCGTTTGTCTTTGTTGAGACTATCATAGCATCTCTCTTGGAGAAAGTTTCACTGTGCCCTTGAGAAGAACGTGTACTCTGCTGTTGTTGAATAAAGTGCTCTATAAATGTTTGCTATGTATACGAGTAGTTGCTTTAGAGTGTTGTTCAAGTCTTCCTTTTCCTTGTTGATCTTATTCTCAGTTCGATATATCAATTATTGAAAGTAAGGGATCGAAGTCTCTAACTATTACTGTCGAATTGTCTGTTTCATCTTTCAATTCCATCATTTTTTGCTTCATGTATTTGGGGCTCTGTTGTTGAGTGCAGAGATGGGTTTATAATTATTATATCTTACAGATGAATTGACCTTGTTATCATTATAAAATGTCCTTCTTTATCTTTAAAATCTGTTTTGTCTGATATTAGTATAGATACTCCAGCTTTCTTATGGCTGCTATTTGCATGGTATATTTTTGTCTATCTTTTTCTTTCCAGCCTATTTGTATCTTTGAATCTAAAGTGTGTCTGTTTTAGACAGCATATGTTTAAATCTTGTTTTGTTTTTTGTTATCCTGTCTTCCCATCTTCTCTTTGTGATTGGATTGTTTAACCCATTCATATTTACTGTTGTATTGAATAGCTGAATTTATGTCTGCCATTTTATTTTTTTCTCCTGTCTTATGCCTTCTTTGTTCTTCTAGTTTCCTTTGCTGCTTTCTTTTGCACTAAGTGATTAATTTCTAGTGTAACATTTTAATTCCATTAGTGTTTCTTTTTCACTACATTTTTGGTTGCTCTAGGTCTTGCCAAATATATCTTAGCTTATCAGAATAGACTTTGGTTTTATTCAAACTTAATTACAGTGAGGTATAGAAGATTTATACCTGCATAGCTCTTTTGTATCTTCCTTCCTTGTGTGCTGTTATTGTGATATATTTGCTCTCCTTTCTCTTTCGCCTTCTTTAAAAGATCTAGAATTATATAAAATAATAATGATAAATATTATTGGGTTTGTACCTCATATAAATATTTATATATACATACAATATATACACATACATGTATATTTTATATAATTTTATATCTTTAAAGAAGTTGAGAGGAGAAAGGAGACCAAGTGTGTATTTATAGAGTTTGTTACATTAACCTTCTTATTCACCCTTTCCAGTTCTCTTTATTTATTCCTGCGGATGTGAATTTTCATTCAGTATAGTTTTTTATTCCCATACAGCTTTGCTCCCACCCACCTACTTTCTGCTGTTATTGCCAAATACCTTATGTTTCTATATGTTGGAGGCCCAACAATAGTTATATACATATTGTTTTATGCAATTGCTTTTAAAGTAATTCCAGAGAAGAAATACACATTTGTCCTCTTTCTTAAAATTACCTACACAATTATCTTTCTTGGTGCTGGTTATTTTTTCATTTTTTGGCAACAAATTTTTATTGTAAAATAAGAAGCCAATATAAAAATGTGGCATGAAAAGGGAGGAGGAGAGAAGTGTGGGTGAGGAATACAGAGTGTATGGAATCAAAGTATTCTCTAGGGTCACTTGCTTTTGGCCTGAACAACTTTCTTTAGTGTTTCTTGTAAAGCGAACCTATATTGTTTACATTAAGTTGTTGTTGCTGCTGTTGTTTTCACTTAACAATGCACTACGTCATTTCCTGTGACTCTTCTTCAAAAACATACTTCTACACCTAAATGATAGTCCATGGTCAGCATGTATCAAACCACTCTCCTAATGGGTTGTTTTTAACTTTTCATTCTTACAAATAATGCTATCTATCATAAACATCTTTGTGTATATATCATTCAGGAAACAGTCTTTTTTAAAGTATGCAAATTAATCTGAGAATATATTTATATCTAAAACCATTCAGATAATCCAAAGTCCCTTTCATAGGCCATCCTTATTTTTTCCTTATACGTAATCACTTTTATTGCCTTGGTGTGGGTATCTTCTCATATATCTGCCTATGCATTGACTCACACAAAGGGAGGGAGGTGGGGGCAGAGAGAGAGAGAGAGCATTGTTTTTTGTTTGTGTGTTTTGGTTTGTGGTGCTGGTTTCAGTTTTACGTCAGTGAGATCATCCTGAATGTCCATCTTGTTTTCTTCACTTAACAGCATAAGTGGGGGATCATTCCATGTCATAATTCGAAGTCGTTCTTTAAAAAAACTGCTATGTAGAATTCCAGAGTCATTTAACAAACATTTTTTTGCATTGCTACTTTGTGGCAGGCCCTGGGGACTCAGAGACTATGTTCTCATGGAGCTTTACTGTCACGGTATGGATGTACCAAGATGAATTTCTATTTTGATGAATGTGTAGGTCTTTTCCCAAAGACAGAGTCTTAGCAGAAAAATTCCTGAATCAGGAAGTGAGACCAGTTCATATTTTCAAAAGGAATGTATAAGAATAATAAGAATAATAGTTTCCTAATTTGGTAGATGGAAATTTTGTTTTAATTTGAATTTTTTATATTACTAATGAGATCAAATATTTTTGAGTTTATTAGCTGTTTGCATTTTCTTTGTGGATTGTTAGAAAACAATTTTAACTCATACAACTCAGCACCAAAAGAACAATCCAATTAAAAAATGGGCAGAGGACTAGAATAGACACTTCTCCAAAGAGAACATCTGGATAGCCAGTAGGCAAATGAAAAGATGCTCAATGTCACTAATTGTCAGAGAAATGAAAATTAAAACCACAATGAGATATCACCTGACACCTGTCAGGATGGCTATCATCAATAAATCAATAAACAGCAAGTGCTGGCCAGGATGTAGAGAAAAGGGAACCCTCACTCACTGTTGGTGGGAACACAGACTGGTGCAGCCACTGTGGAAAACAGTACAGAGGGTCCCCCCAAAAGTAAAAATGGAACTGCCTTATGACCTGGAGATTCCAATTCTGAGTATGTATCTGAAGAAACCCAGAACACCAATTTGAAAGAAATGCACCCCTATGTTTATCACAGTGCTATTTACAATAGCCAAGATTAAGAAGCAACACAAGTGTCCATCAATAGATGAGTTGATAAAAAACTGGTGGTACAGCCCTGACTGATGTGGCTCAGGTGGTTGGGCATCATCCCACAAAGTGAAAGTTTGCATGGTTCGATTCTCAGTCAGGGCACATGCCTAGGTTATGGGTTTGGTCTCCAGTTGGGGTGCATATGAGAAGCATAGATCGAAGTTTCTCTCGCATGATGTTTCTCCCCCTCTCTTTTTCCTCCCTTTTCCCTCTTTAAAAATAAAAATGTGATTGTACATATATACAATGAAATATTACTTGGCCATAAAAAGAATGGCATCTTACCATTTGCAACAGCATGCATAGACGTAGAAGGTATTATGCTGAATGAAATAAGCCAGTCAGAGAAAGACAAGTACCATATAATTTCACTTCTGTGTGGAATCTAATGAACAGAATAAACTAATAAGCAAAAGAGAAATAGACTCATAGATACAGAGAGGTGACTGATGGTTGCCAGAGGGGATGGTTGCCAGATGGTTGGGAGACTGGGTGAAGAAGGTGATGGGATTGAGAAGTACAGATTAGTAGTTACAAAATAGTCATGAGGATATAAACTACAGCATAGGGAATATAGTCAATAATATTGTAGTAACTATGTAGATGCAATGTGTGTACTGGAAATATCTAGTGGGAACAGTGTGTGTAGTATATGATTGTCTAACCACTTTGCTGTACACCTGAAACTAATATAAAACAATATTAAATGTAAAGTGTAATTGAAAAATAAAATTCAAATAAAAATTTTGCCCAATTTTAATAAGGTTTATTATTGTATTTTCTTATTTACTTGCATAAACACTTAATATATTGTGGGGTTTTTTATAGTTTCTGTTGCAAATATTCTTTCCTATTTGATTTATGTATCTAATTTTTAATGTTTCTTTGATTGACAAAAATATTTTTTAATTTTTATTTTTTAAAGATTTTATTTATTTATTTTTAGAGGGAGGGAGAAAGAGAGACAGAGAAACATCAGTGTGTGCTGCCTCTCATGAGCTCCAAACTGGGTATCTGGCCTGCAACCCAGGCATGTGCCCTGACTGGGAATCGAACCGGCAACCCTTCAATTTGCAGGCCAGCACTCAATCCACTGAGCCACACCAGGCAGGAGCTTCTATATTCTGAAGGTTTATTTTAATGAGGTCAAAGCATCGTTTTTGTTGTTTTTTTTTGTCTTTTGGGGTTTTTTTACTGCTTTTTCTCTTTTGTTGTTTTTTTTTTACAAAGTTTTTCCCAAAGTCAAAATAAGGCAATCATATATTTATTTAGCTATTGGTTTTATTATTAACATCAAAATTTTTACTCAAATCTGAAAAAAAACTATTGTAGGGAGTGAACAAAGATTTCACTTTATTATTTTATTTCCCAAACTGTCCTCACAAAAATTACAGAATGACTCCTTTTGCCCATTGTATCTGGCACTATGGAACTCTGACCTCATTCATCCATGCAAGCCACTTCTTTTTATTTATGGTTTTTACTTTCATCACCTATCTCGCTCACATTTTTTTAATGCTCTGTGAACACCCGCCTTAATCTGTTTGATTTAGGTCTTTGAAAAAGATATGCATTCTTGTAAAATATGTATTGTTTGTTGTGTGTGCTTAAAACGTATATTCAGTATAAAATCCCACAGATCATTGTTTCTTACTTGATTGGGCTTGCTAGAGTTGTGTCTGTTTTGTTAATCTTTTCAAATAATCTGTCATTCATTTATTAGTCCCCTCTATTTTATTTCTGTCTCTGCCTTTTTCTTTCTTTTCCTTATGTTTCACTGGGCTTTTTCTACAATAGTCAAGACTCTTTCATGGAAAGAATGTGCTAAATTTGTTAATTTCTTAGCGCTGCAATAACAAAACACCAGAAATTGGGTGGCTTAGAACAACAGAAATATATTCTGCCCCTGTTCTGGAGCTAGAAGTAAGAAATCAATTGTGGGTAGGGCCATGCCTCCCCCAGGCTGTAGGGAAAAGCCCTTCTTTCTAGTTTCCAGTGATGGTTGGTCATTCTTAGTATTTCTTGGCTTGTAGTTGCATCACTGAAATCTTTGCCTCCATCATCACATTGCTATGTGCCCTCTATGTGTCCAAATTTCCTTCTTATAGAGACAGATGTCATTGGACTGGTACTGGAATCACCTAATCCAGTATGATTTTATTTTAGCAAAGGCCCTGTTTCTAAAGGTTACATTTACAGGATTTGGGTGGAGGGGGATCCTATTCAACCCAGTACAGTAAGTCTCTCTCTCTTATGTCTGTGTGGCTGTTAGATAGAGGGTATATACATATTTTTTATATCATCATATTTTTGAACAGATAAAGGAATTTTTTTTTGATAGTGGAAGTGTTAAGATTCCATCATTTTTCTGTTGAGCTCTCATGTTAGCAGACATGGAATTCCCACTAGTAGCATGAGTAATAGATAACTATATATTATTCGATCATATAAATTCTCTTCTAGCTTGTCATACCAAAGTGAGTTTCTAGGCAAAGACAAGAAAATTGATTTTAATGTGAGTGAGTAAGAGGGTGCAGCCTTAGGTAGAGCATACCCAGGCATTTGGAATTGACACCTCTGGTAATGAATGGGGCAACTGTGGGAAGAGGGATTCTTACAGGAGGGATTGTCTGTATTTCAGTTTTGTAACCACTTCTTCTGCCTCCAGAAGCTCAGAAGAAGCTCAGAGAGTCCCAAAGAAGTTGGGCCCAAGGAGGAACACACCGAGGCACATTCTAATTGCATTACCCAAGATTAAAGATAAGGAGAGCATCTTAAAGCAGTAAGAGAAAAGGAGACAGTTACATACAAAGCTGATGCCCATAAGACTCTCAGCTGATTTCTCAAAAGAAACCTTGCAGGCAAGAAGGGGCTGGAAAGAAGTATTCCAAATCATGAAAGGCAAGGACCTACATCCAAGATTGCTCTATCCAGCAAAGCTTTCATTTAGAATGAAAGGGCAGATAAAGTGCTTCTCAGATAAGGTCAAGTTAAAGGTGTTTATCATCCCCAAGCCCTTATTATATGAAATGTTAAAGGGACTTATCTAAGAAAAAGAAGATCAAAACTATGAACAGTAAAATGACAACGAACTCACAACTATCAACAACTGAACCTAAGAAAACAAAAACAAAAACAAGGTAAGCAAACAGCTAAAACAGGAACAGAATTACAGAAATGGATATCGTATGGAGGGTTATCAGCAGGGAGGGAGAAGAGGGGAGAATGGGGGAAAGGTACAGGGAATAAGAAGCATAAATGGTAGGTAAAAAATAGACAGGGGGAGGTTAAGAATAGTATAGGAAATGTAGAAGTCAAAGAACTTATATGTACAACCCATGGACATATGGTGGGGGGAATGCTGGTGGGAGGGGGGTACAGGGCAGAGGGGAATAAAGGGGAGAAAAAATAGGACAACTGTAATAACATAATCAATAAAATAAAAAAATTTAAAGATTTTATTTATTTTTAGAGAGAGGGGAAGGGAAGGAGAAAGAGAGGGAGAGAAACATCAATATGTGATTGCCTCTGGTGCACCCCTTACTGGGGACCAGGTCTACAATCCAGGCATGTGCCCTGATTGGGAATTAAACCAGTGACCCTTTGGTTTGCAGGCCTGTGCTCAATCCACTGAGCTACACCAGCCAGGGCAAAATAAATTTTTTTTTAATTAAAAAAATAAATGCGGAAGCCAGCAGCCAAGAGCTTGTCCTACAGCGGTGAGGGGCTGGCAGGGTACTCCAAGCATCCGGAGCATGCTCCATACCCCACTGGACTTACAAACCCCACATCTGAAGATTATTAAACTACTAAGAATTTCAAGACGCCCTCACAGAGCCTCACACCATTCCCCTGACGTGCTGAGTTGGAACACCGAATCAGCCAGGTGGCTCGCAGTTTTTCTTGAACACATCTTGTTGGAGTACTGGCTCGCAGCAGGGCATACCGGTCTCCAGATGACACTGTTTTTTTGAAGGGCTTGATTGTTGTTATGATAAGGTGACATTCGTCTAGCATTTAACAGGGAAAGAACAGGGAGAAGAGAACATTTCCGTACATGGAAAGGCTTACAAAATGAATAATTGTCCCAAGTGTCAGACATCTCAAAAGTCCCACGAAAATCTGTAGCTGAAAATCTGTGGCTGAAAATCTGTTTACATTGATCTGAATTTAGACATATTTCATTTTATATGTAAACACAAAGTATTTTTGCACGGTTTCAGTTAACATACATTAAATTTTTCAAAAGTGTGAGAGGCAAGCCAATTGAGGAAAAAGGTATAAATTTTTAATAGCTCTTCGGCAAGATTTGTTCACAAGAGCATGGTATTTGAGACACTGATATCAGATAATCATAATTCGGTATCAGCCTGCGTCAACCTTGCACTCACAGATCTATTTACTATGTCACCTGACTACTTATATCACAATACATTTTTTAAAGAAAAACTTGACTTTCTTTTATTTCTCTTAACTGATTTTTAAAAGTCACCTGTGTAGGGGGATGATGTAATCTTTGATTTCCACTTAAAATAATAGAGGGTATTACAAAAATATTTGAATAATAAGGTTTAGGTTTTTTAAAAACAATGTTAGATTATTACAAAATGTTAGCTAGTTTGTTTTTAAGAATTGTTTTGTTTCATTATAAGAATGATAACTGGGGTCTTATGGGCTTGGAAAGAACTTCCTTACTTTCATCTCGAGCCTTTTCCTTCGAGGTCACTGTCTGCCTCCTAGGCTCATAGCCTGTCACCTATTTTACTGATCTGCCCTGGGAATGGAGGCCCACCCTATCAGCATGTGACACCCTGCTTCACTCCGCAGTCTCAGCTTTTGTCCCTTACCTCCTAGACAGGGTGTTGAAAAAAACAAACAAACAAACAAACAAATAAATGTGAAATCTTTCCCCCTACCAAAAGCAAAACAAAACAAACAAACTGAAATGCACAGTTGACTCTTGACACTTAGCTACCAACCTCTGAGTAAGCATCTTATTGTAGTCAAGCCTCCAGGTTCTCATCTGGAGAACCTGGAAAGTGAGGCCATAAAACTAACCTCATGGTGTTGTTATTAAAAGTTCATGAGATAATATATTGAGAGTTTCAAGCACTGCATCTGGCCCATAGTAGGTGTTCAGTAAATGTGGTAGTTCCTTCTCCCAAATACTGCTTGATCATTTTCATTTCCACTGGAAAGTTAAAAACATGGGGCAAGAGAAAAATTTTCAGGGAATGTGAATGTCTCAAGATTTTATTTACAATCATTTATCTAGTTATATTACAGCTATGTTTCTTTATGTTATTGTTGCAAGTCTGCAGGGTAAGTGGAGGCATTCTGGCTTCCTCACCCAGGTGTCTGGATAACTAAGGGGAGCAGTGTTCCCAGAGCCTTGGAGGGGCCTGATAACCAGTGTTCTCATAGCCTTGAGATGGGGTCTGATAAACTGTTCCCATAACATGGAGTGGGCTCGCATGCGCAGAATTATGTTATGTTATATAATTTCTGGCATCTTGCTAGCTTTGTTCCCCTCTAGTACTTAAACAGGACTCTCTGCTGAGGGCAATGATGATGACAGACACGCAAGGGGACAGGTGCCATGATGGCTGCCACACTGGGGAGGAAGGGCTATGACGGGAGACATGCAGATGGACACGCGGCTTGCACTGTGCGTGGCTTACCCACCCGTGAATAAAGGCATGCCAGACATCCCAACAGCTCCGTGAATATCTTTTTGTCTGCACAAATACCATGAACCCGCCTGGCTTTGAAGGGTGGCAACACAAAGTCAAGAACACAGTTTGCAATTAAATTGGTGCATGGATACCTGAAATTCAAAACCAACCAACCAAGGAAAACATGCCTCACTCTTTCACCCCTATTCCTCTGCACTTGGGTCCAAGTTTTTTCCTTTCCCACACTGTATTATTTTGTCATGTGCTCTGGTCCTAGGGTATAAGCAGGTGGCACGTAAACATAGACCCTCAGTACAGAAACATTTATAGTTTTTACTTGCACTACTTGTTCCTCTTGTTCTGTCACCCTTCTTTTGCATGTTTGCAAAACAGCTGCTGCAGTTAGCTCTCTTAGCACTTGTGAATATTGGGATCCATTCTATTGTCAAAATCTTTGCAGCTGGCTAGTATTTTGTAATCCATTCTGAAAAATTTAATAGGCCCTAGTTTTTCATGTCAGCTGTGTTTTCGGTCTTAGAGATGATTGTGAGTAAAGGTTGAGGCTTGGCTGGACCATCTATTCCCTTTTCCACATGTCTTTAACAGGCACTGGGAAGTCAGATGCCTAAGGCTGATAGAAACCAACCAGTTAATTCCTTTCTGTTTGGTGTTAGGACTTTCCTCAAAGACGCTATTATTTATTCCACTTCTAAGCGTTGATTTGTCCTTGATTTTATATGATTTATCCTTCCAATATGTGGGAATATTTCCTAAGGGTTTTTTTTTTGTTGTTGTTGTTGTCTTTTTTTCTTTGTGAATGATTCTTAAGCAGTTTCAGACTTTTGAATGGGTCCCAGACTTTTCAGTTTCATGGACCAATAAAAAAGAAAACAAAAACTTGATGACTGAAATCATGTTGCCAACATTTTATTTTGCCAAGAAGAAAAAAGAATACCATGTTCTATGGTCATTTCATAAAAGGACACTAACATCAAAGCAAGCAAAGAAGTCATCTTGTTAAAGGACAGCCCCTTCAGTGGAATGCATTTAAAAAGAAGAACTTGCTACATTGTCCTTTCTCCCCCCCCCCACCCCACCCCCCCGGCCCCCTTTCTCTCTCTCTCTCTCTCTCTTTTGCCTGGGACCAGTGAAAGTTTTCATAAAGGCAGGCTGCCTTAAGACCTCTATGCATATCCTGTTGCCAGTTTGCTTTGAGCACTTTGTTACCTTTGTTTTGTCAAGGTTGTTCCTCCCTAGCACTTTCCCCTCCTATTCCAGCAGCGCTCAAAGACCCTTCCCTGCTGCAGAGGCTTCGCAGTCCTGCTGTACTGGAGAGCCTTGATCATCAATTCTGTTAGGCCGGATGTCAAAGGCGCTGGTGGTAGAGAAAGCCCAGCAGAGGTGGCAGCTGTTAGCTCTGAGGAAACCAAGCAGCTGTTCTCTGTCATTCAGGGCTGTCTCATCATTCACTGTACACAAAGCTGGCTTTACAGTTTCCCTCCATCCTGTTCTCACCCAGGCTAGGAGAACCCCGTGCCTTTCATCTTGGTGCCATGACTCCAGGTCTTTGCTATTTGTCTTGCTTCCCTTCAGGGCTTTCTATAAGTTTTTGTGTCAGTCTGGAGCATGATCCAATGTCCAACACAAAATGTAGGTGCCCATAGGACAAGAATTCTTACCATTTTGTCTTTGGTCAGATTTCCTTTCTGAACTGCAAGCACAGCCTCTACACCATAGAGAAGAAGATGAGCGAGCGTCTGGTGTGGCTGAGCTGTCCTCTCTGCACGTTTGTTTCAGTTCCATCCACCCCTCCCCCAAGAGCTGGTAGGTTCCAGCCATCCTTCACTCTTCTCTCAGAGTGCGAATAATCTGATCAAACCACTCACCATAAAGGGTTAGGAGTGTCATTTCCTGCCTCCTGGAGGTTTTTACACACAGTGAAGTAGAAAGAGAGCCCAGCTTTGGACTCTGAAGGATTCAGTTCCAGCCCTAGCTGTGCTTGTTGTTGTGGGACTTGGGCACTTGATATAATTTCCCCGAGACTGTTTATTCATCAGCAAAATAAGAATGATAATAATATTTTTCCACAGGCTTGATGTAAACATTAAATAAGATCATGAGTGGTCAAACGCTTTGTAATCTGAAAAGTGTTTTGATTATTTGCTAGTCTTTTTCTTGGGTTGTAAATAGTAAAAACGTACCCAAGCTAACTTGAGTGGGGATATTGGGTTTGACCAACCAAACCTTTTGTACAAGGTAAGAGTGAAAGGTTATCTGCCATCCCTACTTAAGCTGAAAGAGCTTCGATGGGCTGTGGAGAAAAACACCCATCACCTGGGGAAAAAAGCAACCCAGACATTAATTACAAGATTGCTCACCTTTATAGTTGTTCTTATGCTAATGTGTCCTTGTATAATTCTCACCCAGTTTTATGAGAATAAATTTGCAGTTAGGAGAAACCATTATGACCTCTTAAGGCTAGAGTTACATACAGAACTCTGGAGAGCAGTAGCGAGAATTATCAGTCTGTTGCTGAAGAGCTGACATAGTGAGTCATTTATTGGTTTATACCCTGAGTTTGATGGGAATTGAGTGTGTGTGTCAGGGGAGCGGGGTGGGGGGACTCCTGAAGGCTGTTTTTGACAGCAGAAGCCTTAGAAGTTTGTCTTATGAGTCTAGGAGCTTACAGCTCTGATTAAGTAAGTGCACAGTTTTTCATTTCACAATTAAAAATAAAAAAGGAATTTTTATTTATTTACTTGTATTTTTTAGGCATAAAAGTTAAGACCTGCCTTCTATGAAGCTTTAAATAAATGGACCAGGTCTCCTTTTTATGTGGTTAATAATGTCCATCAGGACAAGATGAATCAGCACCACCTCCAAGATAATGAGTAATTGTTAATGCTTCGGTCCATCAATAACCAATACCCCGCTTGTGTTAACATAGCCAACCTACATGTGGAAACAATTATTTAGATTTGTAATTATTGATAATGCTATTAAATTGATTTTACAATAAGTTTTCTAACACTTTATGCTTATGAATGGCTTTTTCTTTTTTAGCCATAGGGAATGAATGCACCAAATTTCTCTTTCTTTGCTTCACTGGATTTTTCGGTAATTAAACAGTAAACTGACATTTGCATGGAGGAGATGTGGACCATTCAAGGGCTTTGTACTTGATTATGAAATTCTATAATTGACTGCAAAATCTATAATTCTCCATCATCTACACATGAGAGCAATCAATGACAGGCTGATGAAGAGTTTGAAGTGGTGAGTGTTAAAACTTGGCACTGAGGTATGTTTGCAGAGATTACAGAAATACGCTGGTAAGGAAAAGGCCACATGACTGCCACAGTTGTCCTCTCCCTGCGTCACCTAGACACATGTCTCTGAGCATGGTGGTAACCCCCAGAACCTGAGTCTTTGTAATGATGTTCACAGGTGGACCATCAAGCTTGGACTGATGTTAGGAACTGAATGTTTGTGTCACCCCTGACACCCACCCCCACTTAGTACGTTGAAGCCCTAACATCCAATATGATGGTATACAGAGATGGGCCTTTGGGAGATAATCAGGGTCAGGTTAGGTCATAAAGGTGGGAACTGATGATGGGATTGGTGCCCTTCATCATTATAAGAAGAGGAAGAGACCCCGGAGCTCTGTCTCTGTCATGCGAAGCCACAGGGAAAAGGTAGCCAGGAAGGGAAATATTTCACCAGGAATAAAAGTGGACAGCGCCTCGATCTTGGACTTCTGGCCTCCAGATCTGTGAGAAGTGTCTGTTGATTAAGTCTCTGGTATTTGCCATGGCAACCTGAGCAGACTGAGATCTTAGTTTCTGAGAATTTGATAAACAAATTAGATTTCTCAGGTGTATTGTCTCATGACTATACCTTTCTTTGTATTCATTTTTTCTTCATTTTATTAGCAATCATATCCTACTTCATAGCAGTTATGGAATGTGCAATTGGGCCTCATTACTTTATTATATAAGAATTTGTTAAAAGTATACTAATGTAGCCACCTTAGCCTTAAACTTTGAGTAGGACACAAGGGCGAGTGTCTGTCACTGCAATTGAGATTCTAACAGTTTACACCTGGGTTGTGAAAAAATAACTGACAACAGGGGAATGAACTAGATGCTGTAGGAACCCAAGGAGTGAGACTTCCAGAGGATTCCAGGAAGGCTTTCAAGAGGGACGACATTTGAGTTTTACTGAGTAATAAAGATGTATGTGCCCTTGGCCAGGTAGTCAGTTGGTCGGAGCATGAACCCAATACTCCAAGGTTGTGGGTTTGATCCCCCATCAGGGCACATGCAAGAATCAACCAATGACTGCATAAATAAGTGAAACAACAAAACTTGTATTTCTCTCTCTCTCTCAAATAAATAAATAAAAATTTTTAAATGCATGTGTGCAGGGGCCCCTGTCCTGGGCGCCAGATATGGAGGGGCTCCGCCCGCAGAGCCCCATCCCTCCATCACGGATGAAAATAAAAACTACCAAGACATTTTCTGCTTGGGGAGGAAAGGGGTCAAACTCTCAGGGGAGAATGACCCAGAGCCCCATCCTCACTAGGCTTTTATTGGGCTCAAATAAATGGGAATACAGGTATGTCAGGCGACAAGGATCAAACAATGGTTAACATTTCAAAGCAATCTGAGGGCTGAATCTGAGTCAGTGTCTGTCAGGAAAGAAGGTTGCCAAACTTTGGGAGACATACTCATTTCCTCCTCGGACACTTATCACCTAAGGGAGAGCACTCTTAGCAAAGCAGGTTTCACAGGACTTTAGGAATTCTTTCTTATACCCGATCACCCAGGGAGCCATCCTGGCCGGCACAGGGCTGCACCGCTTGCCCTCACAGTTTCAGGCTTTTTAAGCCTATTAGGAAGCAGGAGACATTTCCCAGATGGAAATGAGGACTGGGCTATGTCAGAATAGCCAGGGGGTGAGGGTCCATCACATCCTCTTTGCTGCAGTGCCCGCCCCCCCTAGTCCTTCCATGAGGCATCCCAAGTGGTCGCGTCTGGCTTAGGTTGCCCCTCCCATGAGGAGTCTTACCTGTCATTGACTACCAACCAAGCATTGGGGCCAGAGATGGATGAGGCAGAAGCAGCACTCCTGCCAGGAAGATAAGCTTTGTCTCCTTAGTAGGTCACGTCCTTGTGACAGAACGGACCCAGAGGAAGTGGGTCCCTTGGGCTCTTACACAGCCCACCATGGGGTGAGGGTTACAACTCCTGAAACCAGGCTGAACGGTCCGCAACACATGTGAAAATTAATATCAACACCCTAATATCATAGTGTAAATTATGAAACATATTAAACACATACAAGCACAGAAAAATACCATGACAGACTTCTGTATATCTACTACCCAAATGTAATATGATAAGCTTCGTTTTAGATATCTCCCCTCAATTTTTAAATTTTTAGAGTAAAAATGCAATAGTTACAGCTGAAATTCTATCATTCATCTCTTTATTTTTTCCTATTCAGAAGTAACATCTAAAATTGATGTGCACCACCAAACATATTTTGGAATACTCACCGCATAGGTAAGTATGTACATATAGAACTGTTATATGTCCTTTTTAAATGCATGTCACAGTATTCATGATTTTGACGTTTACTCACATCTGGATAGGTTGCTCCCCCTCTATTTTGGAAAGGGCTATAAATCAATAATGTGATAAACTTTCTTATATATATATCTCATGTGCAATGGAAACCATATTCACTAGAAATGGAGATTTTAAACCATTTCAAAGAAACTCTCAGATTATGTTTTAATCATTTCAAGAACATATTTCTCGAACCTAACAAACTGCTTTATTGCTTGAACACAAACTTCAATATGAGCCTTACAGTAACAAAGTGTAATAACAACCACTGCTTACTGAAGCTCCCTCTGTGCCAGGCACTGTTCCCTGCGGTTTACACGAGTGACTTCTTCATCATATTCAGTTTCTCCTGCTCTTTTTCTTCTTTATTTCAATCTAATTTATATAACAAAAAACTTTGTCCCCAGTTAAAGGATTTTTCATTATAATAAAGTCCACCATCAATTTTTCTCTTATGGGTCATGCTTTTTAAAAATTATTATTGTGCTAAAAAACACG
Organism: Glossophaga mutica; assembly: GCA_039655065.1. Classification (NCBI taxonomy): domain Eukaryota; kingdom Metazoa; phylum Chordata; class Mammalia; order Chiroptera; family Phyllostomidae; genus Glossophaga; species Glossophaga mutica. Next base: position 88,255,020 of record CM077304.1, read on the forward strand.
TAACATAAAATTTACTATCTTAACCATTTGTAATTATGCAATGTAGCAGTATTGACTATATGCACATTGTTGTGTAAAAAATCTCTAGAGCTGTTCATCTTGCAAAACTAAAACTCTATACCCATTAAATAAGAGCGCCACATTTTCCCCTCCTGGTAACCATGTCCTGCCTTTTGTTTCTATGAACTCAAGTGATATAAGTGGAATCATGTAGTATTTGTCCTTTTGTCACTGGCTTGTGTCCCTTAACATAACATCCTCAAAGTGCACCCATGTTATAGTATATGACAGGATTTCTTTCTTTTTTTAAAAAAATTAACTATATTTTATTGATTATGCTGTTACAGTTGTCCCATTTTTCTCTCTCCTCTGTTCCCCTCTGCTCTGCAACCCTCTCCCACCAGCATTCCCCCCTTAGTTCCTGTCTGTGGGCTGTACATATGAGTTCTTTGGCTTCTTCATTTCCTATACTATTCTTAATATCCCCGTATCTATTTTGTACCTACTGTTTCTGCTTCTTATTCCCTGTACCTTTTCCCCTGGATTTCCTTCTTTTCTTCCTTCTTTTTCCTTCATACTATTCAAGGCTGAATAACATGACATTGCATATAAATACCAAATTTTGTTCATCCATTCATCTGTCATTGGACATTTGGGCTGCTTCCACCTCTTAGCTATTGTGAATAATGCTGCAAGAAATGTGGGTGTGCAAGCATCTCTTCAAGATCCTGTTTTTGATTTTCTTGGACATATACCCAGAAATGAGATTGCTGGATCATGTGATAGTTCTTTTAATTTTTTGAGAAACCTCCACACTATTTTCCATTGTAGCTGCACCATTTTCTATTGTCACCAAAGGTGCACAATGATTCAATTTTTTCCACACCCCCACTACCACTTATTATTTTATGTTCATTTGTTTCTTTGTTTTTCTTTTTGGCTAGTTGCCATTTTAAGGGTATGAGTGATACTACATCATGGTTTTGATCTGCATTTTCTTCATGATTAGTGACCTTGAGTATTTTTGCATATGCTTTTTTTCTTAGTTCTGCTTCAGTTTTAGTATTTTATTATATTTTAAATTTTGCTTTCCAATTACAGTTTACATTCAATGTTAGTTTATATTAGTTTCAAGAGTATAGCACAATTGTTAGACAGCCATATATTTACAGAGTGATCCCTCGATATTTTCAGTACCCACCTGACACCATACGTAGTTATTACAACATCATTGACTATATTCCCTATGCTGTACTTTACATCCCTGTGATTATTTTCTAACTCTCAACCTGTACTTCTTCTTGGCCATTTGCATGTCGTGTTTGGAGAAATGTCTGTTCAAGTATTTTGTCCATTTTTTAATTGGGCTACTTATTTATTTATATATTATGGATTTAACCCCTTATCTGAGAGTATCTCATGTGCATGTGTTTCTCCCGTTCTGTGGGTTGCCTTTTTACTCTTGCTTCCTTTTTGCATAGAAGAAATCCATTGGGTGCATATGAGGGTTCTCATTTCATTGTATCATAGACAGTGCTGGCTAGTGTCAGATTTTTTCCCTTGTCCTTCACATTTTATAGACTGTGAAAGCCTTGGAACTGGGACAGAAACAGTTCTAGAACCTGACTCCTCATTCCCAACCCAGGGCTCAGTAGTTAGTGTAAATAATAACCATTTATGGTCTTTTACCTCCACTTTCTACAAAATTTTCAGAGACATTTTAAGATAATTGCCAAAGTTGTGAGCCTGAAGTTTTGCCTTTGCCCTGATAATCCCTCTCACCCCAAGTCTGGTAAAAAGAGGGTACAGCCAGTGTTACATCTCAAAAGCCTCCTGGAAAACATGACTACTTATCTTGTGTTTTTCTAAGTGTGTATGGAGAATAAGGCAGAGTGTTGGGGTGAAATTATATACTGTTATTTGGAAAGTCTACTTTAAGACATAGGTAAAATTCAAGGAATAGTTAAATCAAAAAAGGTTCATCAAAATAGGCCCGGTTTTTAGTAACGCAGCTAAGGAGAAGGGTTGTTTGGACAGAGATGCTGCATAATTTAAATCTGGGAGGTTGATTTGATTCTGCTATTATGAAAAGAGAGGGAATGCTTTTATAGATCAACATACTTCTATGCAAATCATATGTCATTCTATGGAACTCATTATTCAAAAGTAATATAAAAAGAAATTCTCTTTCCTTTATCTTTGTCTCAGAGGATTTCCTCTTAGCTGAAAGGTCTGAAAGGATAGGTATTCACACAAGTTGATAGGTGTGAATTAAAGCTTAGGTCTTTCCCCTGAGGAACACCCAGCATGGAATTAGGCCCTGCATTTATGAGTGAAGCAGAGAAACACCCGGGGAAAGGGCAGCATGATGGGTGGGTCTCACGTCACACTCCAGGAAGCTCTCCTTTACTTAACCCAGACCTAGGTTTGTTTACTTGAAAGCTTATTAACCTTTAAGCCTTAGTGTCCTCATCTGAAAATGAGGACACTAATTCTGACTTCTCAGGACTGTTGTAACAATTAAAAGAGATAATGCATTTGAAGTGCTTAGCATATAGGAAGCTCTTGATAAATACTACTTCTTATTCGTTTCTACACTCACTGAATTCTTAAAAAGGCTTTTTTTGTGGAGTGTTTCATAATTTAGTAGCTAATTGCATACTGTCTTAGGTAGTTTGCTACAGTTTCTTTTAAGTTAATTGCATCTTTCTTATGGATCATAGATCTCATGAAGGAGGCACTATCTTAATAATACTCATATGTAAACCTGCTCCTTTATAGTGTACAAACGTGTCCGCAGATTTTCTTTTCCATGTCTTTAGAATCTACCGGTTGTCCAGCTACAGCTGAACATAGATGAAGCACTCTACAACATGCATGAAGCGATTGATGGCTCTTTGTCAGGAAGACGAATCCCTTCCAGAAGTGAGTTCAATGATGGGGAATCACAGAGCTTCACTTTGAAGAAAAAGAACAATGCATTTAAAAGCATCCTAAAAGAAAGCTTCTCACTTTGAGAAATTTTAGTCTGCTAGATTAAATTAAAATGCTTATGAATCCTTAACGGGAGCACTGTAGTGAAGTTAAAAAGTACCTGTGACACATTGTCCCTTTCTGAAGGGGAAAACACAATACCGTAATGGTCCCTGAAGCCCATCAGTAAGCAACGGAACCAGGTCTGGACTGCACGGGAGTAAACGTTCTTCTTTGTTCACGATGATGAAGAATTCCTAAGTGGAAAATGCTTACTAGAATCTTACCTGCAACAATAACAGTCATTATTTTTCAAAGCACAAATCAGCAGTTGATAACTAATATTCATGGGGGTCTCTGACAGTAGGTCACAGTTCCATTCTGTGAATGAAAGAATTCAAAAAAAAGCTTTGGATATTCATTTTTGAAGATGGCATGGGGCTGGCATCTAGTTAAAAATCACCAAGCCCTGCGTTCGAGGTTTAACCCTGGATTATAAAAACCCATCTCAAGTAATTTCAATACTGGGTAATCTTGATGGAAATGTGTTTATTGGTTTGATTTAAAACAATGGACCCCAGACAACATCACCTGGGAATCTGTTAGTAATGTGAATTCCAGAGCCCCATCCCAGGCCTGCTGAATCAGAAACTCTGGGGGCAGGGCCAGACACTCACCTCTCACCACCTGCTGGTGATTCTGATGCTCTTTGAAGTTTGAGAACTGAGGGGATCAGGATCACTGTATGAGATACACAAGCAGACAGCTGAAGAGTTAAGTTCAGTTTGGCACTGGTGTAACATCTTGAGCCACTGTTGAACTGTTGTACCATTTTGAACTCAGATAGAAGCTTATACAATGGAGGAGATTCTTCAAGGTAGCCTTCACTTCCTGCTGGAATTGGAGCCATCTATAAATGCCTTCCACCAGTTGCATACATAACAATCTGTTTTTGAAGAGCCCATTTATCAAGAACATATAGTGGATTTTTTTCTCCCCAGAGACACTAAGGTGAAATGATGTCCATTGATTATTACATGGGAGATTGATAACCTGAAAAGTTTTAAACAAAATAAAACATAAAGCCTAGAAAAAAATATGGGCACAAAATATCATAAACTTGGTGTCATTTTGAAAGGTCAAAGTTACATGTATTAATTCAAGCAAAATGGCTGAAAAAGCCATTGCTCAGTTACATGTTGAGAAATAAATTTGGTAAATGATGAAATTTCACCCCATTCATCCTCTCTGTACCTCCTTTTTCAGTTTTGTGAAATAAGGAGCCATTTCTTAGCTCCTTGCCATTTTCTGAATTCTGTGATTGTACGATAATCCACATTCTGAAAAACAGCTTGTATTTTTTTCAAGGAGGTACCATGTGCACTAGCTCACTTGGCCTATAGAAGAACCTGCTCCTTCTGTAGAGTAAAAGAAATGTTTAATTTTTGAGACCTGAGTTTTAAAAAGCATGTAATAATCATTGTATAGGTTGGCAGAAGGTTCAGACATTTGATAATCAACTATCTTGGGAAATGCTGTTTTGAATGCTGTCTTGCTGTGCATGCAGGATGTGCATCATGGGAGGAATGTCCCTGTGCAGCCAAGCCTTGGCCTGCATGTGCTCTCCAACGGACGCCATCACTGCAGCCTTCCAGGAGACAGTTATGAGCTCTAAGTTGGGGCTAAGCTGCCCAGACCTTATTCTCCTGGGTGAATGTTTCCAGGGAAACTGGACAATCTCAAGGGAGCGTAGTATCCAAAGGGCAGTAGTTAGGACTTAGGACTTTGGGATAAGACTTGTGTTTGAATCCTGGCCCTGCCACTTTGCTAGTTGTACCTTCTTCAGAAGGCTGTGCAAGGAGTGAATAAAACTAAATGAGATGGTATGTGTAAAGAATGTCCTTGGCGTGTAGTAAGTGTCCAATAATTTTGGCTTAAAAATTAGAATTAAAGCTATTGAAGGAAGCTGGACACTTTAAATTGGGTCTCAATGAATATGTTACTTTGTCTAAAAACCTGTGCTGTTCTCCATTCTGCTTATTCTTCATGTTCAGATGTGTTTTAGGCTTATTCACTAACTGATTTATTGGTTTCCTAATTCAAAAACTATTTATTTAACACCTGTTACATGCCAGACTTTCACAGATACTGGAAACATGGCAGCCAGCGAGACAGGAAAGGTCTCTGCTCTTACGGGCATGCATTTTCATGGGGAGAGACAGAAAATACCCCCCTTCCCAATAAACAAACAAATAAATGCATCAATAAAAGATTAATTGGTAGTAATCAATGTTAAGGAAAAAAATGAAAGAAAGTGGTGATGTGATATAGTCTGGGGAGCAATTTTAGGTTAGGTATTCAAGGGAGGTTTCTCTAGGGAGGTGACATTTAAGATGCCACCTGAATGACAAAGGAGAGCAAAGTTCTGGAGTTTAAGCAAGATATGCTAGTGGTTTAGATGAGATGAGTGGTGGTTAGGATGTAGAGATGTGACTGGTTTAAGAGATGTTGTAGAGATAGAATCAAGAGAACTTACTGATGGATTGAATGGAAGTTGTGAGGGAAAGACAAGAGTTAAGGATGAATCCTACAGTGTTTGGCTAAGTGGGATATTGGTACTGTATACAGAAATGGAGCAAGCTAAGGAGGACAGATGGATCAGGGGAAAAAAGAATCAGGAGTCCAGATTTGGAAAGATTAAGTTTGAGTTGCCTATTGAACTCCAAGTGGAGATGTCAAGTAGACCAGAACTAAACATTTGAAAGATTTTTTTTACCTTTAGATAATATATAATGGAATGGGCTGGATGAGAGTACTTAGGCAGGGGGAAAGTACAGTTAGAAATGAAAAGAGGTTTTAGAAATATTCTTAAAATCTCAGGCTCTTATGACTCATAACAAAACCCAACAGAAATAACATCTCTCTATATATACGTAATATATAACCTATAATGCTTATACAATTAGCCACATAAAAATGAATTTTTGATTTTCTCATATTTGTCAGCATACATAAGTGGGAGCCAAAAAGAAATCTGATTGTAATACACTGGTCTTATACTCATTTAACGACCTATGTTTTTGAGCACCTACTACAAAGCATCATATTAGGCGCTGCATATAAAATGAAATCAATAGGACAGTCCTGTTATTTCTCGATCAAACATATTTACTAAGCACATGCTGTGTGCATAGTACTAGTTCATGTACTAGTACTATTCATAGTACTAGTACTATATATACTATATAATTCATATAGCATTGATAAAATAAAAAATAAGTTCCCTCAAAATAAAAAAGCAGTTCTCTGTCCCCAAGAGAAGATGGTTTAAAACTGCCACTCAGACGGACAACAAACCACTTGAAAGTCACAGGGATAGTGTGTTTCCTTTTCCTTCTGCATCTCTGATGTTCTTAAGCCATTAGGAGAAATCATGTGGGCCAATTTGAACTTGATGAAGTCAGCCACAGGCCATAACTCATCCTGTCTTTTCCCTTCCCTTATACTTCTGGTCAATGGGAGAGCTTCTCTGGGTGGAGAGAAGCTTATCTCTGCCCATCTCATGCTTCTAGTTGACTAGTAATCAAAGCATCCCAGCATTCATATTCTCGTTGTCTGGGGAGAAGAGACATGAATCCATTAGCACTTTCAATGACTAAGTTCTTTTCCCTACTAAATCAGTCTCCCAAAAGAACTGTTCTAATGCTTTCATATTAATATCCACCATATGTTCAACATTCTTTACTTCTTGTGTAACTAGTGGATAGACTGGATGCATGCCCACTTATCAGTGCAACTGAGAAGGAAGGGAAGCACCCGTGTCTGTGATAATGGTTCGTTGCTTTATCAAATGCATCTAAGCCTTTTGGTGTATTCTTGTCAGAAAGAACTGCCCGGCTTCAATTATGCTTAAATAAAGATTGGTATACTTAGTAATCATTGTTTAATTTTAAATGGACTTTATTAAATAACCCCAGATAAAAGCTTTGTTCATTTAATTACTTGATACATTTACTAAGTCATCCTGGCAAACCCATGGTGATATAGTTCTGCTTGGAAGGAATCTCTCAGTGAGGTCCATGTGAAGTTTTTTGAAGGTTACTGTGGCCAATTGGTAATAGAATTATTCAGGGATTTTTGGGGAGGGGATTAAAATAATTTCTTTGTGCTTTATGATGTCAAATTCTGTGGTGTCAGCCAAATACTTGGCCATGTTCTTAAACAGGTTCAAACTCTTTTTTTGTTGTTGTTCATTGAGAAACACCTTAGCCCCTTTCCCTGACAGCCATGCAGCCTGCTTCTGTGTTGCTTCGCTTGAACAAGAAGGGAAGGAACACACAATTCCTCATCACAGAATGTTAAGTTAAATTCTCTTTATGCCTGCTCCCCAAAGTGTATGGATTTTTATTCAATCAGTGATATATGATGTCAGCCCCATAGATATTCAGCAGAGAATTTAGCTATTAAATCTTGCCATTTAGAATACCTAGTTGGTTGTTAGGTAGTATTTGAGAGTTTAAATGGCATCCATTTACTAGTTTCTTTCAATCACTGCATTTACTTATACCAGTCACTATCTAGAATGTATTATCTTGTGCTTTACATTGGTTAATATCAGAAATATACAATTGAAGAATATTTTAGTATCTCATGCAAAGTGTCAAGGGAAAAATCAGAGTTTGTTAATTTATCTGATATTTTTATATAAAGAAGCACATGATAAATTCCTGCTTGAAACCAGTGTCAAAGAAATTGTAGCAACTTCTGATGTCTCAGTATGTTTTCTTTATTTGAAAGATGTAAACTGTACAACACAAACTTTTTTCTTTTCATTGTGAATGCCAGGAAACTAAGAATTTATTTTTTCATGTCCTAATACCTTTAGGTGTCCTAATATGTTACCCTTAACTGGTTTTTTGATCTCTCTTACTGTGTGTAGTAAAATTTATAACTACTGTGGATTTTTTGAAGAAAAATAGGAAAGGTCACCTTCCTAAAGAGGCTTTTTCTGCAGACTCAATTGAAATCAGCTCCTGTCCCCTAGCCTCTTGTCTGCTTTTATCTAAGCACTGTCCCTTAATTGTATTTATGATAATATGTAATTATTCTTTTCTGTTGCCTGGTTTATGTTTGTCTCCTCCTCCAGACAGTAAGCTTCATGAACACAGAATTTATCTCTCTTCCCGTATGTTAGCCCTAACTCACCCTAGCACATTAATAGATGCTCAGCAAAAACTTATTTCTGAATCCTGTTTGGCGACAAGATTCTGGGTTTTAAGGGTTATAACCTTACTTCCAGTCATGTACAGTTGCGGGAAACAAGGAGGCAAAGCTCGTGCCAAGGCCAACTCACGCTCTTCCCAAGCCGGGCTCCAGTTTGCTGGACAGATTGCATCTCCTGCTGCCCAAACGCCACTTCTACAGCGGGTGGGGCCCAGCATGCCTGTCTACATACGAGGCAGCAGCGCGGCAGTACCTGACTGCGGAGATCCTGGAGCTGGCCGGTAACGCCACGTGACGCAAGACACACATCACCCCTCTCACCTCCAGCTGGCTACCCACAACGACGAATTGCTTAACAAGCTGCTGGGCAAAGTCACCATCGCCCAGGGTGGCGTTTTGCCTAACATCCAGGCCATTCTGTTATCGAAGAAAACCTAAAGCCAGAGGCCAAAAGTAAATAAATGCTGACAAGGTAAAAAAACAAATGAAAACTTATTGCTGTCAAATTATGAATAAATTGCAATAATCCTAGTAGCATCAATCACTGCAATCTTATAATACTTCAACATCTAGAAATGTTGTTGGGGTATTATATCAGTGCATGATATTTTGCATAAGAATGTATTTGGCTCCTTTAAAAGATTTGCAACTTAGGTTTTGTGAACTGTCTCAGGATTCTCACAATAAGCCATTAAGTGGCCATTAAGCCACTTAAGATCAAAATGAGATATTAGAGAACTTAAAGGAATCATTAGAATTCATAATTTAGTAAATTAATAGTTATTTGGTGTCTATTATTCAGGTAATAGCTAACTGGTGCACATTATTCAGGTAATATGATCTACAGCATAATACTTTTATTGAGAGTTATACAGGAAGGGGATGGCATGGCTGCATATTTCAAGTGTACTTTTAGGATTTGCAGTTACAGGGATAGATGCCTGTATTTCCTTGGACACTTCTGCATTGTCTTTTCTCTGGGAGTGGGGGTACAGGGAAAGGAGGCTGCATGGGCTTCTTGTTGCATGTCAAGAAAATAGCAAAGATGAAAGAATTTAGGTCCAGAAGTCTCCATACCTTCCTGACAACGGGCCTTCATCATCTTCCTTTTCTACTCTTTCCTCCTTTCTTCCCTTTCTCCCATCTTCTCTTCCTTTAGTTGTCATATTTCCTTAGTCTCCTCCAATCTGTGACAGGTTCTCAGTCTTTCCTTGTTTTTCATGCCCTTGACACTTTTGAATAGTAATTGGTAGATACTTTGTGGAAGGTCCCTCAATTGGGGCTTGTCTGATGTTTTCTCACTAAAAGATGGAAACTATGAATTTGGGGGGAGAATTCCATGGAGGTAATGTGCTCCCTCTTGTCACATTATTTGGGGCACATGATATCAACATAACTTATTTCTGGTGATGTTAACCTGATGACATGGTTTCAGCGGTGTCTGCTAGGTTTCTCTGCTGTGAAGTTTTTTTTTCCTATACTCTATTGGTTAGAAGTGTATCTTTTTGTCCTTAGCTTTATTGAAATATAATTGACAAATGAAAATTATGTATATATTTATGATGTATAACATGATACTTTGATATATGTATGCAGGAGTGGGTAAAAGTAGGTTTATAGTTGTGAGTATGTGACACAGAATTTATTCTTATATTATCTATTATTTATTAATTATTGTATTATTTTCCATATGAACAACTGTAAACCTACTTTTGCCCACCCTTGCGTTTGTGAAATAATTACCACAATCGAACTTTTTGCATATCCATCACCTTGCAGAGTTATCCTTTTTTCTGTGATGAGGCCATTTAAGATTTACTTTCTTAGCAAATTTCAAATATACAATATAGCATTATTATTGATGGTCACCATGTAGAATATTAGATCTTTAGAACTTATTCATCCTGCATAACTCAGACTTTGGACCCATTGACAAACATCTCTCTTACTTCATCCACCAGGTCTGAGAAACCACCATTTTGTTTTCTGCTTCTGTGAGTCTGACGTTTTTAGATTTCACCTATAAGTGATATCATGTAGTATTTTTCTTTCTGTGTCTGCCTTATTTCACTTAGGATAATATTGTCCATGTTCATCCATGTTGTAGTGTGATAGGATTTCTTTTTGTTTTGTTTTTTTAGTTAAGACCCTTTTTTTATAGTATTTTAAAGTTCATAGCAAAATTGAGGGGAAGGTATAAAGATTTCCCATATACCCTCCACCCCACACATTCATAGTTTCCTCTGTTATCAAAATTCCTCACCAGAGTGGTACATTCATCACAATTGATGAACCAACATCAACACATTGTAATCACCGAAACTCCATAATTATCCTTAGGTTTCACTCTTGGGTTTGTGTGTTCTGTGGATATGGACAAATGTAAATGATATGTATCCATCACTATGATATCATATGAAGTATTTTCACTGCCCTAAAAATCCTCTGTACCCCTTCCTTCTATTCATGATCTCCTCACCTCCAACCTCCATACAATGACTAATGTTTTTACTGTCTCCATAGTTTTATTTTTTCCAGAATGTCACGTAGTTGGGATCATAGAGTATATAGCCTTTTCGTATTGACTTCTTTCACTTAAGAATATTTCTTTAAGGTTTCTCTCTGTCTTTTAATGCTCGATAGCTCATTTCTTCCTAGGGATAAATAATATTCCATTGTCTGGAGGTACTGCAGTATATTGAAGAACATCTTGGTTGCTTCCAAGATTTGATAATTATGAATAAAGTTTCTATAAACATCCATTAATGTGGATCCTGGCCTACAGGATCCGTATGTGTTGCGGTTGCTATGAACAAATACACACAAACTACAGAAATCCTGTGGAGAAAAAGGGATGGTGTGGCTGCTCTCTAAGAGAGAGAGGGCGAGAGGGCTCCAACCCCGGCCAGGACAAGTTTTTATTGCTTTTCTGGTACATTGCATTGAGAATGGTCCTCATTTGCTATGCACAGGTTCGCTGCAGGTGATTACCTTTTACAGATAACAAAGGAAAGAATGTTGCTAATTACTTCAAAGAGAAGGATGTTGCAGACCAAGGGGAAAGGTTGTTGAACTGGTTACACTCCATACTTGGAAGGTTTAGCACAGATTTTAGGAAGTTACATTAAGCCCTTGCTGCCTCAATTCAGGGTGAGGGAGTTTTAGCAAAAGCAAGCGTCATAGAGGCCTAGGTACAATGCAGGCCTGATTCCCTATGGGAAAGCCTCTCTGCAGGCATGGTCCTGTGTGCCGACTCACTCCCCACTGGTTTTCCACATGAGCGCTGAGTTACATTTCCATGCCATGCAAAATGGTTCCCTACAATCCATGTTCAGGCTTCTGTTTGGACATAATTTTTCAATTCCTTTAGGTAAATACCAAGGAGCATGATTTCTGGGTCATATAAGAGTTTGTTTACTTTTGCAAGAAACTGCCAAACTGTCTTTCAAAGTGGCTGTACCATTTTGCATTTCCATCAGCAGTGAATAAGAGTTCATGTTGTTTCACATCCTTGTCAGCATTTGGTGTTGTCAGAGTTCTGGATTTTGGCCATTCTAGTAAGTGTGATTTTCTTTGTTTTTTCAAAGCTGAAATGTGTGTGTGTGTGTGTGTGTGTGTGTGTGTGTGTGTGTGTGTGTGTATTCATCCATTGATGGACACTTATGTTGCAGCTGTTGTGTATATAATGCTGCAATGAACATGGGAATGCAGACATCTCTTTGAGATACTGATTTCGCTTTCTTTGAATCTACATCCAGAAGTGGGATTGCTGGATCATATGATAATTCTATTTTTATTTTTTTTTAGGAATCGCCATAATATTTTTTCTATGGCTGTATCAATACAAGTATGTTTGACTTTTTTTTTTTTTTTGCTCAAGGCTTTAATAGTTGATTAACTTAGTTTCCAAACTTATGGGATTTATGGAAGCTATTCTTTTGTTAAAATTTCCAATTTCATTGTAAAATTGGAGAGTATGTAGTTTGTATGCTATTGATTTTTTTCAGAATTTATTGAAGTTTCTTTGTGACTTAATTCATGATCCATTTCTGTAACTGTTTGAGGTATGCTTGATATGAATCTGTTTTTCTCCATGGCTTAATTTCCACATCTGTGAAACAGGAAAACCCAAAATAACTCCTTTAGTTTTTGTTTTGAAGGTTGCAAAGCCAAGACTAAATTGAAAGACAGAAAAATACTACACTTGTTCTTCCAGCTTTATGACTCTTTCTTTTGCAGACTGGCAATGGGTATATGTTGGTGCAAGGAAACATTGTAGGGGAGAGATAAAAAGGAAAATATGTGTCCTTCCCGAAAATGGATTGGTTACCGCTGGGTAACAGGTGCTTAACCCTCTGTGGGAGCAGAGTTCCAGCCTACTGAGAGGGACTGGACAGAATGGAGAAGTAACCACCTGCGATGGCAATTCTGATCTATTGTGGATTCCTTTGGGGCCTGTTGACCTCAGACATTTACTGTATTTTTTGGACTATGAGATGCACTTCCCCGCCCCCCAAATTTGGGAGGAATAATGGTTGTTAATGTTGTTGTTGAGTGCTGTTTACATTTACGTTGGTGAAATACTATGTTATTTATGTTATTAAATATTTTACCACATTTTTTGCTTCAAAATTTTTTTTCCTATTTTCCTCTAAAACCTAGCTACATCTTATGGTCTGAAAAATATGATATATAAGGGAAGCCAAACCTTTGGTGTGCTTCTCAGAAGTATCATTGCACAGTAGAATGGGTGATGGTCCCAACAGACTAATTGATGGCAGTGGTCAATCAATCAGAGAGCTAGCCTGGCCACTTAGGAGGCAGCAGAGATGCTCATCTAAATCTGCCATAGGAAGAGGATTTTGATGGTCAAGGGCTTCACCTTATGAATTTAATTCAGCTCTTTAATTCTAACCTCTCAGATTGTTCACCACAAGGACTCCATGCCCCTTGGTTCCTGCACTAATTCTCCTCATGCTGTCTCATTCACTTTTCCTCTGTTCTGTGAATTCTCATGGAACTCACTGCTTGTTCTTCATCTTCCCCTGGATATCATCATCAATGTCACTTTCTATTTCCCAGAATATCTAAGTCCTTTCCAAATACAACAAATCATCAAGACATGTTTTAACCTAGGTAGTTTTTATATGGGTGTTTTTGTGCTATTTGTTTGAACTTTATTGTATGTTGGAAAGTTATCCAAGTTTACTTTGCAGTTGGAAAAATATGTTTTTTTCCTCCCCCAAAAGTCAGGAACCTAAACTATTGGCAGTGTCACAAGAGATCTGCACTTTATCTGGGTAAAGACAGAGAATGTTGCTAATACAATTCACATACAGAAGTGTTGCCCAGGAAAGGACAGCAATTCCAGGACGAAAGAAGATGGAGAGAGTGAAGAGACTACCTGTAACTTAAGAGTATCAAGAGTGGGAGGTGGCACCAGAATGATCTGGCAATATTTGGGGCTCTCATTAGAATGACAGACTCTTCACCAGGGCTATGAGGTGTGCTGTGTACTGGAAATAACATGAAACCAGAGACAACTAGTCAGAATTTGGGTTTTGCTATACATGTGTATTAACTATGAAATTTTGGCTAAGATGCTTGACCACTTTGATTCCATACTCCTCACATATGTAAAATGCTAGTTATAAAATTAATACCTGCCACTCATGTAAAAATATTGTATAGTAAAATGGTAGATTGGTGTAACAACACTTTAAACTGGTTACAATAGAAGGTTTTGAAACATGAGGTTTAGAATTGCTCTCCACTGGTTTGCTTACAAAGATATTTCATCTTCCACTAAAGATGTGGGTTGTGAAAACCTCTATGGAAATAATGATACTTAAGGAGTTGTGTTTTTTTTTTGGTTGTTGTTGTTACTACCAACTAATTTTTAGCAGTATGTATGAATTTCTGCATATACTATCCAATTGACTTGAAAGTGAATCAAAAATATATTTATTGACTGACCCATTTCATAAAGGAATTTCATAAAGGAATTTGAGGAAAGAACCTCAATTTAACGTTTTTGTATTTCTTTATATTTGGATCATGCATTTGTTTTGGCTTCCAAATTAAAAATGCGGTGAACTCAGCAGATCTATCACCTAGTATCATAGTATCAGCCCCTCTCTCTTTCTGTGCTTCAGCATCTGGAAAACTCCAAACTACATGTTGCAGACACCTTTGCTTGGTAATGTTCCATATGCTAATTTTTTACCAACTGCATATGAGGGGGGAACCAAATAAACCCCTGGAATTTAATGATAAAAAAATTGTGTATTTATTCTTACATGTTTAAACTTCAGTCACCTTCAAAGTACTCCTCACTTGATACAATACATCTATCCAGATGTTTTTTCCACTTCTCAAAAACAGTTTTTGAACTTCTTGATTTTGATGCCTTTTAGAACTTCTGCCATTTTTTTGTTTCACCTCTTCCACATCAGCAAACTGTTTCCCTTTGAGGACTTTTTTCATCAGGGAAAAATAAACAAACAGAAAAACCCCACTGGGGTGAGATCGGGTGAATAGGGAGGGTGGGGCACAGGGGTCATGCTGTTTTTTGGTCAAAAACTGCTTAACACATTGCTGTGTGGGCAGGTGCACTGATAAATCACACTTCAAAAAATGGGCAAACGCATTTGAAGGAATCTTAAAAAAAAATCACTGAACCCTAATGCAGGCTCTCACAACACCACCAGCTGGTGCAGTGACACAGATGGGTTCTTAGAACACTCACTTAGCAAGGGAAGCCTGTATTACAAGGGGCCCAACCCTCCAGAAGATAATTTGGGTTTCTTGGGGGTCTTCCCTCCTACATCAGAGTAAGTTTGCAGATTCTGTTTTGATGCTGCTGGCAAATACAGCTGTGGAGTCCTTGGTTTTTCTGCAGCAGTGTTTCATTGCCCAGTCTGTCAGTGTTGAGAAGGCTGGAACTGTGGG
Source organism: Glossophaga mutica (assembly GCA_039655065.1). Taxonomy (NCBI): domain Eukaryota; kingdom Metazoa; phylum Chordata; class Mammalia; order Chiroptera; family Phyllostomidae; genus Glossophaga; species Glossophaga mutica. The sequence continues at coordinate 88,270,167 of CM077304.1, forward strand.
TAGTGGCTTCCTGACTCATCTTCCTGGTTGTGCCCATGGGCCAGTTTGTCACTGTTGTTTAGGGGGTTATGTTTATATGCCAGACCTTTTCCAGTCTTTCCAATGATTGTGAATGTACCCAATTCACCGCCATGAAAAATCCCTTTCAGTCTGGAGTAGCTAGCTGATTACTGGAACTGAGTGACTTGTAGATGCTTTGTGAGCAGGAACCTTGTTATATAAAGAAATGACCTTGCATTTTTTTTCTGGAGGGAAACATGATAAATGATTAAGTAGAAGTTTTAGTAAGATGGTGGTAGTGCTACCAATAAAATTAAAGTTCGAAAAGGGCATGGGAGTGCAGGAGATGGATTTTGCAATTTTAAATAAAGTGGTTATGTAAGGCCTCGCCGATAAAATGTCTTTTGAGACCTATTGTTTCAATTACTTGCAAAGCTGTGGTGGAGTTACTGTGTTAAAAATGCAATTATCTAATTACTTTTTTCCCTTAGATACCTCCCCCGTACCCCCACCAAATAATACTACTTTTTATCTCCGGCTGGCTACATTGTTTACCCACAACAAACATGGCAGTAAAGGCTTCAGCCCGACACTTGAGCATTCAATAAGGATAGCTACAGCACTTCCTGTCTTTGCCCTCAACAAAGATGGCGACCGTACGTCCTGTTCTCGGTTTTCGCCTTTAATAAAGATGGTGCTTTTGGCTCAGGTTCCCTAACCCTGTGGATTCCGGTGGCAGTTTTATTTATTTATTTATTTAAGATACGTGTTTGCAGACGTAAGTAACAGGAAACCAGAAGCTCCGTTTCCATCTTTTCTCGAAGGCCTGGTGCAGCGGCGTCTGTGGCCTAACGGCCTGGGCCGACGTGGCTCCCCCTCCCTCCTATCCTGCGCGCGGCAACCCGAGTAGAGCCTGTTTGGGGGGCTGGTGGTGGGGGTGCCCGGGGCCCAGCTCTCCCCTCGGTCCTCCCTGAAGGTCATTCCCAGCACCTTTTTAGCGGGTCAGGCCATCCCCAAAACCTCTCGTAGTCCCTCCTGTTCGTGATACCAGCTTCAGCTGCTGAGACAGGGAATAAAAACCAGTTGTCCACGGGCGCCGGCAGCCCGAAGTGCACAGGATCCTCACCTGCTACCACTCGGACTGGGGCCGGGGGCTGCCTAGAGGGCCGGGGGTGGGGGCGCGCGGGCCGAGGTTCACTTCGTGTGGGTGCCCCCGCCACTTACACAACCTCCCTTCAGCTCACTGGTGCGGTCGTCTTGGCAATATGCTCTCAAGCCCTGCGTGGCAGGACTGGTGTGGGGACATTTTTCTTTTAAAGAAAAAAAATCTCACTGAATGTCCCATGCGTGTGTAGTTACGGTAGTGTGGCAATGGCAAGTCTGAATTTTTCAAGGGATAAGGTGGAATTTCTGATTATATACAAGATTACTGGAGACCGGACACAAACACTTAGATGAAGGTGATGATGTATAAGCCTTTTCTCCTAGGGTAAGAGATTCTTAAACTTATTGATACTGCTGGTTGCTGGCCCCTGTGCCCATTACCGAGCAGGTTCTGCCAATACCCATGTTCAGAAGGCCACCTGCAGGCCATTTCTGCAGTGGTGGGGCAACTCTGCTGAAGGCACTATTCAAATAAAACCACCGTTTCTTCTCAACTATGTTAAAATGAAATGTCTTTTAATGTAATACTTGGATAAAAGTTGCTTTTAAAGCAGAGTATCTGAACCACTTTTTTTCTCCCAAATCTTTTTATAGAATAAAGAATTGAGCTGGGACTCCCTTGTGTGGAAAGCAAAATCAGAAAAAAATGATTCATATTCAGGATTGTTCATTATGTTTGAAACAGTTGAAATGAATTAGGCTTGGCTTAACAGCCAGAAGTTCAACACCATGGCTGGCACTCTAGGTTTCAAAGATGTCCATTTTGTTCAGGAGATGACATTGCAGGGCAGTAGCGTTAGGGGTACATCAGTATTCCTGTAATCTGAGCTACAATTTTGTCTCTTCCCAGGGGGAAATGGAGGCTAGAGACAAGCAAGTGCTTCGCTCCCTGCGCCTGGAGCTGGGTGCAGAAGTACTGGTGGAGGGACTGGTTCTTCAGTATCTCTACCAGGAAGGGGTCTTGACAGAAAACCACGTTCAAGAAATCAAAGCTCAAACCACAGGCCTCCGGAAAACAATGCTGCTGCTGGATATCCTACCTTCCAGAGGTCCTAAAGCATTTGATACATTCCTAGATTCCCTGCAAGAATTTCCCTGGGTAAGGGAGAAGTTGGAGAAGGCAAGAGAAGAAGCCATAACTGAGCTGCCTGCAGGTATGCCTCAAAAAGATCACTTCAAACCAGCTCCAAAATTGTTGAATTACAGCCTTTGGATTTGAAATTGGGGTTTTAGGCTGGGAGGGGATCAGCAGTTCCCAAAAGTGGGTAAGGAGTTTGGACTGAAGACGAGGCATTACAGGGGTGGGATGGGGAGGTGGAATTAGAAGTGCCTGGAAAGAAGGAAAAATGAACCATGGTTGAGAGGGAGAGGAGGGCGCTCAGAGAACATATACTTAGAAATGCTTCCAGGGAAATTTGGCAAATCACTTGGGAGGCATGTTCTCATCTGAGAGCTAGGTCATATCTCAGTCATTGTCATCAGGAGCCATTTGGAAAGTGCAGACAGGAAAGCGGGCATTAGGCCTCCTAGTAGCTGCTTCATGGGGTGCCAGAGCTGCCGACTGGAAAAGGTCAGGTTCTTGAAGGAGGAGACAGCCTCTAGGAAGGCTCGCCTTGCACCTGTTCCCTGGGCTGTTCTACATGGCCAAAAGGGATTATCCGGAAGGCTGGCTTAGTTTGTTTTTAAAGGTGTTGATTTAAAGTCATCCTGTGTAGTTTGGTTTTGTTCAGACACCCAGAGTATTTAACTTTGTAAGGATAGTAGTTTATGATGGGTCTCGTTTTGACTTTAAGGAAAGTTGAAAGCTATGGAAAAGAGAGCCCTAGTGCCATTAACCTGGCACTAGGTCGTAGCAGGAAGATGTGATAGGAACTACTTGTTCCCTTCTAACAGCTCCCATGATTCATACTTTTCACAAAAACTGAGGAGCAGAGAACTGAACTGACAAAAAAAAAATTGAAAGTTGACTTGCAAATTTTTAACAAAGTTAGGAAATCAACATTCTCTGGAGTTTATGATAGCAGTGATAGTCTGAACTTTTCCAATCAGTGGTCCCTAGACTTTGTTACTATTGTTTTTAAAGTACCAGTATATCTGGTTAAAAAGCAAATACCAGTAATAAAAGACTACTTTTATTGTTTTTGCCTCATGGATCTCATATTTTGAATGATTTTTACAGATATTTATTAAGTACTCATGATTAATTTTTCTATTTTTATTAATGGCATATGTCTGAATGTCTGATCAGCATGAGTTAACCAGTTAACTTAGGAAGGCCTAGTAAAATCCCAGTGGAAAAAGAAAAAAATATTTTCATTTCGTGGCATGACCACATTACAAGCAAATGTATGCTTTATGTGTTTTGAAATGCTGAAAATAGTTGGCCTTTGAAGACCACAGGAATTCTCAGGTATGCGAAGACAAATGAAAGTATCTAAGACATTTCTATTCCCTTATTGAAAGCAGAATAAATAACATAGAATTGGGGAGATGTTAAAAGAAATATTAGGTATCCTATGTCTTTTCCTGTTATGTGACTTAGAGGTTCTTCTTGGCAAAACATAGTTGGAAACAACGGCAAACTGAAAGCCTGTTTCTACCAAAATGTTTATTGTAATTTTATAATCACTTCTGGTGATGTAAATAGTACTGTTGTATGTTTTTAATAGGGGTATGATGTTGTTGTCATTTCTTCAGATTCATTCAGAGAACAAGAAAAAAATTTAAGATTTTTTTAACCAAATGATGAAAGTTACAGAGAAGTTGAGAGAATAATAGTTTTGTTTTGTTTTTAAGTAAGTAGAACAAACAATATAAAGTGGGAAGAAAAATCTAGTGTGTCTGTGTTGAAGTTTAGAAAAATAATGTTAGTTTGTTAATTATGTGGAAGTGGTCAAATGTGATGATAGGTTGGCTACTGCACCAGTTAAGCACTGTGAATTGTTTTCTTGTTGAGTATCATTTCTGAAAAAATATTCTGAAGAGAGTTTGATTTACATATATTTGAATATGCCTTTTACAATAACAATTGTGTAAACTCCCTTTTTAAATAGTTATTGTTAATTATTGAGTATTTTAAGATCACAAGATAAACATAAGGTATGGAGAATAATGATGCAGTAAACATCTGTTTCCCCATCACTCAGTTAAAAAAATATTACCATTGCCTTTGAGGACCCCCGGGTGCTCCTTGCCAGTCCCACCTCATCCCCAGCCCCCACTCACTGATAAACCCTGACTTTGGGGTTTGTCATTCCCTTCTTCACTTTGTAGTTTTCCATTTCATATTCATCACTTTTGAAGTCTACATACATTGTAGAAAATTCACTACATTTATTTTATATATAATTTTATGTATAAATTCACTATGTTTATTTTATGTATAATTTATGTATAATTTTAGCTGTATGTATGTATATACACATATATGTGCAAGGGATGGAGGAAATGATATTATTTTAAAGGAGTTGTTAGGTAATGGCCTCTTCTTTGAGAGCTTAAGCTTTGTGTTTAAATTAATTGTTAATTAATTTGATGGCAGTATTTTAGTTCTAAAATTAAATTGGGACTTAATCGAAACTTTCTTAAAAAAAATCCTGGGGTAAAAATCAGAGTTGAAGTGCCTTCAATTTAACGTCCCTGTAAAAACTGTGAATGGACCCAGAGGCCTATTTTTCAGGACCTCACTGCTTCTTCATGTTGTAATAGAGTAATTTTAATAAAATTTTAAATAGTCCACTAAAATTTTTGTAAATTTTTGAATTTTGAATAACTAGACTGTAGGAAAATGTGGTGCTTATTTATGTATGTATATACATCAACCTCTTTTGACTCTTTTCAGTAATTTTGTTTGCAATTATTAATTAATTTGTATGGATTTGGTGGTTTCCTCTTAGGAGGAATGGCTTTCTCTTTATCCAAGAGGTAGGTCTTTCTCCAAGAATGAGCTGATTTTATTTTATTGAAAAGTTTTTTTATTCCAGGAATTCTTGGTTTCCCCTTTGTTTGTCTGAGTTAAATTTTTGTATTTCACTTATGAATTTTGAGCTGCTTCAAAGGCCTTATTTGGTGCTTGATTTTGATTAGTTCTTTTTATGTATGTTCTGGATTTAAACCTTTGATTCTCTCAGAATCTGCCTAGATGACTGGTCCTCCCCATCTCTGTTAATAAAACTCTAGGATGTTAATGGAGAATTGATTTTGTGTTTTTCTCACCCTATAAGGACTCTTATATTTTAAAAGAGGAATTCTGGCAATAAAATGACTTAATCCAGCTTGGTACCATGGAAGGAACACAGTACGGTGTGTCTCGTACTGGCCAAGTCACAGAGTAGACACTAGATCAGTTGGGGATCGCTCTGGGCTCCTGTCAGGTCATTTAGGAGATGAGGATAATGCTGAATTTGGGCGAAGGCTGCACATGCCTGCCCATCTGCCTTCCCACTACTCAATGCTCCGTCTGCACTGACAGGCTCACTCCAGTGCCTGAGCTACTCTGGATCTGGAAAGGAGGTTTAGGGGCAGCCCCAGTCTCACTAGCTGGTAGGACTTAGTTTAAGTGATGGTGGGAGTGACTCCTGGGCCCCAGGACTTCCTCTTTCCATTATGTTAGCCCTGGCTGTGGGACTGTGTCTCTGCCCTGATCCTCATTTAATAGTCGGGCTGGCAATCCTGCCTTTAACGCTTTAGGCTTGGGAGTTATTTATTTATTTATTTTTTACTTCTCTAAGCTAGATTTCTGCTGCACTGGCCAGGATATCTTGGAACAAAGCTCTGTGCCTCCTATGTTAGCATCAGATGCCTCAATTCTTTAGCCTGCTAGAGTGGCTGTCCTGGGGCTGACATTTACTTCAGCCTGGCTTGAGCTTGAGCTAGTCAGTCCTTGCCGTGGACCTTATGCCCTGACCTACATCGTTGCCCTCACTGGAGCAAGACGCATGGCTGGCCTGTTTCTCTGCTACTTACCAGCTCCAGGGCTTAGCCCATCCCTTTTGGAGCTGGCATTGCCTGACCATGCATAGCCCCATCAGCCACTGTCTCGAGATACACTCTGGCTTCCACATGTAGACTTGGATGCATCTGATGTTACTGAGCAATAATGGCAAAAATTTTAGGCATCGTAATAGGTTTATTAGAGAGCTTTCTAGTCTGGGGTTTTCTAGTCATACCATGACTTGACTGTACTCTACATATAAGTTCAGTGTTGATCTCATTTTATCTAGCTTGTGGTCTGTCCAGGCACTTCTAGTGTGGCTGAGTAGAGTTTACTTTGTGGCATCCTGTGTACTAGAGAGGGAATGGTGGGTGAGCATTCTCAGCAAGACCCCTTCTTGTGGTAAGGGCCGTGTCCACAGAGATCTTAGGTTTCTTGTTTTCCTGGCATAATTTTCATATCTTCCTAAGGACCTGCTAGGTGCCAGGGTCTAGGTAATAAAGATGTGTGAAGGATCTCCAGATCAACTGAGGGGATTCATTTGTTCATTCAACAAATAATGAGTATTGACCATGTGCCAGACATTAGGTGCTAGGGATATTACAGTAAACAAAGCCCATACTCTTATGAGCTCACTATATTCTACAGTTTGATGGGGATAGACAGCAAGTAAATGAATAAATAATACAATCATGTGCCATGTAACAACCTTTTGGTTAATGACAGACTATATATACGATGGTGGTTTCATAAACTTATAAAGGAGCTGAAAAATTCCTATTGCCTAGTGATGTCTTAGCTGTCATAATGTCGTAGGGCAACACATTACTTGAGTGTCCATGGGAATGCTGGTATAAACAAATCCACTGTGCTGCCTGTTCTATATAAGCGTAGCACATATGATTATGTACAGTACGTAATAGTTGATAATAAATATGTTACTGATTTATGTTCTATCATTCTGTAATTTTTATTCATTTAGAGTGTACTGTTTCCACTTATTAAAAAATTATACCGTACAACAGTATGCAGTGCTACTCTAGCAGCTGCCTCATACATCTGGAGTTTACCACATCTCTTGATTGCATCATTTTCTAATGCACTTGATTAAAGCTCATGTTGTTCATACAGTAACATGCCGTACAGGCTTGTGTCGTGGGAGCAGTGGGCCATAGTATATTGCCCATGTGTGTGGTAGGCTATACCATCTAGATTTGTATAAGTGCACTCTATGATGTTCATTTTGAAGGATGAAATCCCCTAACAACGCGTTTCTCAGAATGGTATCCCTGTCCTTAAGCAGCGCATGACTGTATGTCAGGTTATGATAGTGCTGTGAAGAAAAACAGCACGTGTGGTGGTGAGCAAGGGCTTAGCATATTATTGGGGATGGTCCAAGAAAGCCTCTCTGACGAGGGGTTGTTCAACAGAGACCTAAATTCTGCGACAGGGTGGATATAGGAGGAAGAGCGGTTCAGATAGTGGGAGCTCCAAATGAGAGTGTGGCTGGAGTCCAGGCCCATCTTGGAAAGGGACCGTCCTCATGGAGAGATTAGTCACAATGCATGTCAGCAGAGGTGCGGTCGGAACCGTTTGTTGTTGTGTTTTCTAGAATGTGAGATGTGTGCACAGCCATGATCTTGGGTGGTTCTTAAAATGACTTTAGATGGTATGTGGAATGGGCTTGAATCACATGGCGAGAGTTTCACTTCCTTTTTCTTTCTGTTTCAATACTAATAACCAGGTAAAAGCCTCCATTTGGTACAAATATTCCTGAAACATATCACTGATATGTGCAGTTTTTCTTTTTAAGAGACAGAAGAAGGTCCTCACACTTAAAGCCTTCTATGGACAACAATATTTAGCTAGAATTTAGTTGTTTTGCTTTTTCTTTTCTTGTATCCATTTAACATTTTTCTTTCATTTATGGCAAAAAAAACCTTTTGTACGTATGAAGTTCCTTTAAAGAATACATTGTTTTTATTGAAGCTAGAATGAGTCAACATAAAGAAAAATACTAAGAAATAATAATGGTATGAGGATATGGCCAAAAGCACGAAGATGCTTTTCATGTATTTTCTCACTTAAAAAGAATGACGGGAGTTTGGGGCAGGAGCCATTGCCTGGCTGGCAGAGTTGGGGAAGGAAGACTAGCTCTCACTCAGATAGAAAATAGTGCCATAGTCAAGGTACTTCACTGTTTTGCTCATTCACTTTGTGCACCGTGGCTGGAACTGGTTAAAATTATTAGTAGGATTGCCAGAATGACTTAATTTTAGGTTGTGTAAATTGTAAACACATTAATTTGCTAGTGTAACAAAGTCAGCAAGATGAAGACATATCCTGGTGTTTCCAGACCTTTATACTGGGAGGGACTTACAGCTCATCTAATTTTTCTGAGAAAACCAAGTCCTAGGGAGATTAAGTCAACACTTAGCCGTGATCACATAGCTAGTTGTTTGTTGCCAGGACTGGAATCCAGGCCTCCTGACTTTTGATTTAAGACTTTTTCTGCTGTGCAATCTTGGCTCCCCACTGGGTTTGAAATGGAATTGTATTATGCTGTAGAGTTAACAGCTGAAATTAGCTTTGTAAAAATTTTACTAGTGCTTTTTTTTTCATTTTTGAGAGGAAAATTTTCAAGGGCTTTTAGAGGTATTTGGGGACTAAAATATTTTATTTTTATTAATGCTAATTTTAATCATTTAGAAGGAAATTTTGATAGTTCAGTCCTGCATTTCATCAGAAGATTCCCCCCACCCTCCACCCCTGCAAGGCTGACATAAAGCAGAGTGGAAGAATTTTATCGAGTATTTATGGGACTGATGAAATAATGCATCTGTTGGCAGCTAATTGCAGCTCTTTCTAGGAAAAACAAACCATGTGACAAGTCTCTCCCCAGCAGGGATGCATCCATTTCACTTTACAAAGTGGATTTATTGTTCTTTTTCTCTTAGGAATTCTCACTGTGACTTTTTTCCTTACTGCTGTGGCTGTATTGGTCATTTGGCTACTGCTGTTACCTTATTGACCATCAGGATTGATTTAGCTTCATCTCTGGCTTTTAAAAAACTACCGATCCCTAAGCTTTGCCCAGGCCAAGTCATGCCAAAGTCTGTGGAGGCAGGGTCTGGGTGGTGGTGTTAAGAACATTCACACGCATGCACATGTGCCCATGCACACGCACAAATGCCCTACTGGATTATTTTAAATCTAGTGTTGAACATCTTGTTTTCAGACCAACTGATTAGGCACATGGCTCCTTTCTCACTTATTGTTCCCCAAGTATGGGCCTCCCCAAGCTGTGCACTTGCTTGAAGAGCTATTCTTGTTTTTGTGGGGGAGGAGGTGGAAGGGTGGTAGGAATGGAGATGTAGAAGGATATATAGTTTTGTTTTAAATCTGTATTCACAAATGTTTGTAATTCTCTGAATTTCTTGAACATTGTTGCTTAAGAATATTCCAGAATCTTAGACCCACACAGGTGTCACTCTAACACCAACCTTAAGATCTATTAGAACTCTATAGAAATACATAGGCTAGATGTATATAGAATGCATTTCATTGGAGGGTTTTGAATTAGCTGGTGAATTTGGATTGGGGGAATCATTTTCCTTGTCTCTTCGCATTGTTTGGTAATTACAACTCATCCACAGTACTCTGTGCTCTGGAGATGAAGCGCTGTCCAAATGCAGACAGGACCTGCCAGTGGAGAATGAGCTGAATGCTGCTCTGAGATGCGAAGTGAGCTGAAGATGGCTCGAGGGTGGGTGAGAAGAGGAGAGACACAAGAGCCAGTAGGGAAGACTGGGACTGGTTTAGTCTATCTGCCTGTGGGTTGGTCAGACAATGTTTGTAACTAAAAATGAATTCTAGTCGTTTCTGTGTCTCACAAAGAACCTTAAATTGTATCAGTAAAATAATAATCATAATATTTATTGAGGGCTTACTCTGTGCCAGGCACTGTTCAGGTGTTGGCATTTATTAATTTATGTAATCCTGACAGTGACTTGATGAGGCAGGTGGTGTTATCACCCTTATTGCACTGATAAGAAAACCGAGGCACAGAGATGTAAACTTGCTCAAGGTCATACAATGTGGTAGAACCAAATTTGGAATCTGGGCACTTAGACTTCAAAGCCTGCTAGTTCATAGCATATAAAAATACATTCTCAAAGTTCACTTTTGTTTCCTTCCCAATTCTAATAACTGGTGGCTGCTGCAGAGCCTGTTATTTACCAACCCCCATTATTCTGTCCTCCGCTACTCCAGTCTCTCCCAAACACACAGCACTAGGGGCTTTTCTATCTTTTTCTTTCCTGCCTATTGTCAGTATCTCTCCTGCCTGTTGTTGGTATCTCTCTCTTTCCTATCTCTCTTGATCCACTTTTTGGCTGGTAAGGTCTAATGTGGGGCCATAGGGGGGTCAAGGAGCAGAGCCTACAAATTATTCCCATCCCACCTTGCTACCTTGAGAATAAAAAAGGACTAAATTTTCTTGGCTGTGATCAGGGGACAGTGTGTTGGCTCTCCTGATACTGGAGTCAGGCCCCACTTTTTGCAGCTCTTAAATCCTGCTATTGAAAGCTGGCAGTTCCAATAACCAGCTTTTCTAGTGGTGCAGCCTTAGAATTTAACTATACACTTAGCAAGGTAGCTTTCTCTTTTTATAGGTATAGTTGAAACTTGCAGGCTGCTGTCGTAGCCAGCTGCAGGAATGTTTGCCTTTACTTAATTTTAATAGGCAGCTGTGTTTATACTTGTTCCTTAGTTTGCGCAGTAAGCAGTATATGATTCTTTGGAAGACTTTTCCCTCCAGAGGAAAAAAAAAAAGAGTACATTGTACTTTTCCAAATAGTAAATTTTAATTAAGAAGGAAATATAGCCTCTAGAAGTTTGGGGCACGTTTTAGTCCTAGGCTTTATTTTCATTAATGCCATAAAAGAAATCTTAACTCCGTATAAGAAGTACCAAGTTAACAATTCCTGGAAATGTTCACATTCTATTTATGCTCAGTGCCATAGAAGAGAAGGTGGCAAAACTGTTTGCAAAATAATACCACTGAAATGTAGTAAGGGGCAAATAGGAAGCTTGTGGTTTTACAGCCTAAGTAAAAGACTTTAAAAACAACTCTTGGTTCCATGATTTGTACATAAAGTATATGGATGCTGAGGGGTAATGGTGACATTGTGACGGACAATTCCAGAGCAAGCAGAGTGCATCTGCTGGGGAAGGTTAGGTAGAGCTGGAGGGATCTGAGAGACCCCCACTTTATAGATACGGAAACTGAGGGGTATAAGTCAGTCTGCTAGCATGTATGTGGGCTCTTTGGTTCAAGCAGTAGACTTCCTGCTATCATAGGCAAAACCAGGAATTTTTCTAATGTATACTGGGTAGATCACAACTTTGAAAGAATTCCTAAAATTCTAGGGTTCAGTAAAGGCAGGGATGAGGCAACTCTGGGTCTCTGTGGCCATCAGTGACCATCTCCAGCTGAGTTCCTCCACTGCCTTCTCTCAAGGTTCAGTGTGATTGGCCAAAGTTCCATCATAAGCCCTTCCCCTCAAACATCAGAGTCACATGGAGTGGGGAAGGGACAGGTCCAAAGGAAGAGGTGAAAGCTGATTAAGAGATGTCCGCTATACTATGTCACTCCCATTCTTTTTATATTGAACAGGTGCCACACTTGTGGGCCTGAAAAGAAATGATAGCTCTTTAAGGAAGGAGAACATTCTACATGTTAACACAGCAAGGCCCAGGTGGAAGGCCAGAGGTAATAGGAAGAGTACAAGACAGCAGTTTTTGGAGCAAGACAAGTCTTCTTAAGCCTTCTCTTTTTTAAAAAAATTTTATTGGTTATGCTATTACAGTTGTCCCATTTTTTCTCCTCTTTATTCCCCTCCACCATGTACCCCCACTCCTACCAGCATTCCCTCCCCTTAGTTCATGTCCATGGGTCATACATATAAGTTCTTTAGCTTCTACATTTCCTATACTATTCTTAACCTCCTCCTGTCTATTTTCTACCTACCATTTATGCTTCTTATTCCCTGTACCTTTCCCCCCATTCTCCCCACTCCCCCTTCCTACTGATAACCCTCCATATGATATCCATTTCTGTGATTCTGTTCCTGTTTTAGTTGTTTGCTTAGCTTCTTTTTTTTTTCTCTTTAGGTTTGGTTTTGATAGTTGTGAGTTTATTTGCATTTTACTCTTCATAGGTTTGATCGTCTTCTCTTTTTTAGATAAGTCCCTTTAGCATTTCATATAATAAGAGCTTGGTAATGCTGAAGTCCCTTAACTTGACCTTATCTGGGAAGCACTTTATCTGCCCTTCCTATCTAAATGATAGCTTTGCTAGATAGAGTAATCTTGGATGTAGGTCCCTGCCTTTCATGACTTTGAATACTTCTTTCCAGCCCCTTCTTGCCTGCAAGATTTCTTTTGAGAAATCAGCTGACAGTCTTCTGAGCACTTCTTTGTAGGTAAGTGTCTCCTTTTCTCTTGCTGCTTTTAAGATTCTCTCCTTATCTTTAATCTTGAGTAATGTAATTATGATGTGCCTTGGTGTGTGCTTCCTTGGGTCCAACTTCTTTGGGACTCTCTAAGCTTCCTGGACTTCCTGGAAGTCTGTTTCCTTTGCCAGATTGGGAAAGTTCTCCTTCATTATTTGTTCAACTAAGTTTTCAGTTTCTTATTCTTCCTCTTCTCCTTCTGGGACTCCTATAATTTGGATATTGGAATGTTTAAAGTTGTCCCAGAGGTTCCTAAGCCTCTCCTCAAATTTTTGAATTCTTGTTTGTTCATTCTGTTCTGGTTGAATGTTTCTTTATTCCTTCTGGTCCAAACTATTGATTTGAGTCCCAGTTTCCTTCCCTTTATTGTTGGTTCCCTATATATTTTCCTTTATTTCACTTTGCATAGCCTTCATGTTTTCCTCCATTTTGCGACCGTACTAAACCATTTCTGTTAGCATCCTGATTACCAGTGTTTTGAACTCTGAATCTGAAAGGTTGGCTGTCTCTTCATGGTTTAGTTCTATTTTTGGAGCTTTGATCTGTTCTTTCTTTCCGGCCATATTTCTTTGTCTCAGTGGGCCTGTTACATAGTAAGAGGTGGAGCCTTAGATTTTTGCCAGGGTGGGGCAACCCTCTTTGTTGGTGCTGTATGTGGAGGAGGATTCCGAGAGGGAACAATGCCACTTGCTCTGCTCTCTGCTGGCTCTCAGTCGCTTCCTCCACTACCCACAAGCAAATGGGGCCTTTCTGGTACTGATTCCTAGGTGGGTGGGTTTGTGTACATTCTAAGACTCCATCTGTCTCTCCAATGAACTCTCCTGTGAGGCTGGGAGTTTATCCCGCTGCTGCAATCCCTACAGATTTTTACAGTCAGGTTTTGAGGCTTTATTTCCCTGTATTGGAACTCTGGGTTGCACGGTCTTTCTCTCTCACCAGTTGTTCTTTCTGGCATGCAAATGTGGGACCATCCTGTCTGCCAGCCGCTAGCTCAGCTGGTCTTTCAGCTGCCCTTGCAGTGCATCTTATCTGCCCCAGCTGCATGAATGTTTCTTCTTTAACTCCTTGGTTGTCGGACTTCCATACAGTTCAATTTTCTGACAGTTCTGGTTATTTTTTGTTTTTAAATTTGTTGTTGTCCTTGTTTTGGTTGTGCGAGGAGGCAAAGTGTTGGCCAAAAGTCCTAAACCTTTCCAAAATGAGAAGATATTGGGGAAAAATCAATTAAGAATGTTAAAGTGGAGAGAAGGTTAGAGAATTTGGATTGGGTTCTAGCTAAAGGTTTTACATATGTAAACTCTCTATCCTCTTATGCCTTTGAGGTAGGTACTATTAGTTTCATTTTCATTTTACAAATGAAGTTATTAGCTCAATTACCCTAGGTGACACAGCTGGTGTAGGAGCAGAACCGAAATTTGATTATGAACAGTCTTGTCCTCCAGTCCATGCTGTTAATCACTAGGCTGCCCTATCCCTAATATTAGTTCTTGGTTCTGATGGGTGTCACCTGGGCAAGCTTTAGCTGCTTTTTTTTCCTTTTCTTTTTAAAATTATTTAATTATTTACTTTTAGAGATAGGGGGAGGACAGGAGAAAGAAGGGGATCAAAACATCAACGCGTGGTTGCCTCTTCCATGCCCCCCTACTGGGGACCTGGCCTGCGACTCAGGCATATGCCCTGACTGGGAATAGAACTGGCGACGCAGGCTAGCACTCAATCCACTGAGCTACACCAGCCAGGGCCGGTTTATTTTGTGACCCTATCTTGCCTTGACTCTTACATTTAGCCAACATTTCCATTGCATTTTTTTTTAACAGTTTACCAAATGAAAGATTTAAAAAAAATACCAAAGATGATAAGAAACATTTTCTAAGAAAAGGGATTAGACAACATAAAGATTTTGAATGAGATTGATACGGAAGTTTTTGTTTGTTGAGTCTTTAAACTCTCTACTTATTTTCATTGTTAATCGGTCATTTGATGGTGCTATAGGGCATTTGTGCTTTTTTAGGCCTCTCCTGTTTATTATACTTCATGTGCCAGTCAGGGGAACCATCCAAGAGGAAAAAACCACACCTTTGCTGGCGAAAACCAGTAATTTGAACAAGAAAAATTTAACATAACGAATTATTAACTAGCAAAAAGTTAACTATGGTTCATTACTAAAGGGGTAAAATAGGTCTAAAAGGAATATAGAAATCATGAATGGAAGAAGCTGCTTGCTTTTAGGACCAAAGGAGAGTACAGGGTAGAGGTGCTAAGAGCTTCCAGGAGGCTCCTCCTCACTCCTAAGACCTGCTTAGAAATGAAGTGACTACTGCCTCATGGATTTGCAACTTGCCAGAGGGTACAGGCTGGAGCTGGTCTATAAGGGCAGCCTACCTGGTGAAGAAACTTGGTAGGGAATGTAGGTGGACCTTAGCTGATCCTCAGAAAACTTTCTACTGAGTGGCAGAGAAATTCCCTGGAGAGTGAGCACTGCTAGGGTTTCAAAATGCTGCTGGGTGTAGCTGTCCACTTTAGAGGGCATAAAGCATCACAAACCAGAATAGAAAGCCCCTTCCTCTGCTGTGGCCTTGCAGTGTCCCTAGATTGATGAACTAACACTGAATCATCTGGCAAAAAGAGAAATGTTTCCAGAGTCTAGCCCCAGCATCCTCAAGTAGGGGAGGAGGGTGAACTTAGAACCAAGAAGTAATACATTGCTAATTGGAGCACCTCATCTGTAAAATGATGGTAGTACGTACATAATTCCTGAAGTAGTTCTGAGAACCTCATTTGGTCATTCATTTAGCCAACATTTATTGATTATCTATCATTGCTGGCTATTCTGCTAAGGCTCTGAGATTATGATTGTCATTGTCTACTGTTTATCTGTACTAGACTATAGTCTTCTCTAAGACAGAGGCTTTTTATCTCTGTACCTGTGGAACCTGTTTAGCATAGAGCTAGGTACATGTTAGTCCTCATGGTTTATTGAATGAATGAGGGAATGACTATAAAGATGAATGTAAAAACAGAGGCATACCTGCAAATAGTTTAAATTGTACTTGGGGAAAGGTAGAAGCAATTAAATAAAATATAATGTGGTAGTCTGGTTGTCTTTTGTTGTATAACAAGCTTCTCCACAACTTAGTGGCTTCAAATAAGAATCATTTATTTTACTTATGAATGGGCAATTTGGGCAGGGCTCAGAAGAGATAGCTTGTTTCTGCTCTACCTGGTGTTAGTTGAGATGGAGCCACAGGATCCATTTCCTAGATAGGTCACTGAGGTTTGTGGTAAATTGATGCTCCTTGTTGGTTGCTCTCACTTAGGCCTTTCTGATTGTGGCTGGGGCTTCCTCACACAGTACAGTGGTGGAGTTTCAAGAGGCAGGAAGTGGAAGCTGCCAGTTTCTTAAAGTCTGGGCTCGGACACTGGCATTGTGTTAACTTTTGCTGTATTCTTCTGAGCAAGCTGTCCCAACGCCCAGACTCAAAGAGAGGAGAAAGTTCTCACATTTCCTTGGGAGGAGTATCAAGTCATTTGGGGGCCTTACAGCAGTTTTCAGATGTAGTGGTTTAAAAAATATATTTATCATAAATGGGAAATGAGCTGCCATACATGAAAGTGACTTATAAATTGATAACAAATGTTTGTTTATCTAAACTTTTAATGTTTTTTAAGTGAAATAGCTCTATTTTTCTGAATGTAAAAGCAACCCATATTTATTGTTTAAAAACTAGAAAGGTGTCAAGAAAATGGAAATCATTTATAATTTTATTGCTTTAGGAAAGTCATGGTTTAAAATAAATGAATAGTGTACTGCAATATTTGGATTTTTACCATGGGAAATTCTGTTTTTGAAGCTCTCTCTTTTCTGAACTCCAGCCATTTTCAGAAAGTTATTATTTACTTGATACTAACACTTTAATGTAGAATTTCTTATATGATGCCAAATAAAGAATAAAATTCAGATTATATGTATGTGTGCAATATATATATATTATATATATATACATATATAATATATATATTTTCTTGAGCGAGTAAAACTTTCTGAACTAACTTGAAGTAGTCTTTTCAAATTATTACCAAGGCTAGTTGCTGTTTCAGTTAGCAGAGGTGGGGGTGGGGAGCACTGGACTTAAATGACCTTCTCCAAATGACTCTTCAGGAACTATGAGGAATATTTTTCACTCTGATGTTTTTTTCCTGTCTATCTTTCTATGAGTATTCTATTTCAAAGTGTTGTACTAGATGTTTATGTAATTTGATTTTTTTCAGTGTCTCCTCTTTGTATGCTTTTAAATATTATTATTCTAAATCTTTTTCTTTATTGTTTTTCTAAGCAGTTAGACTATAGGCGATTAAGCCTTTCTTTACCTGTGCCATGTTAAAATAAATTCATATCCTTCAAATAGACTGTATTTATAAAAATTTAAGTGTTCTGGATAATAGATTATATTTTCCCTCTTAGAAAGTCATTTCTGATGACCCTTTTCACTTAATCAGAGTGTATCTCAAAGGAACTGTTCAAACCTTTGGTGGAATAATCATCCCATCTTCCTCACTTCTCATTACCAGTATAGATACCATAAACCATTGTGGGAAGTAGGAGGAGGGGTGGATATGTCAGTGGAAAAAGCACAGTATGTGAAGCTCCGACACTGCTTCCTGCAAGCATTTGTTTAATGTTTACTATGTGCTAGGAGTTAAATGGGGGCAGAAATTAATAAGGTATAACCCTGGCCCTCACAGGTGTCCCAGATAAATGAGATTATACATGTGAAGTGCTTACAACAGAGTCTGGCTTATGTTCAGTATTCACTGAATGTTAGTTGTCTTTATTATACGATGTGACTGGAGGGTGTGATCCAGAGAAGTATGTGAAAGGAACAGTGCTGCCTCCACTTGGCCTGTGCTAAGACAGTATGCTTGAGGCTTTAAAGAGCATCTGTATACCTTATGTTGAGTGTTGAAGGGGAAGTAGGAGTTCACTTGGAAGGCAAAAGGGGAAGGACACTCTAGGCAGAGGTAACAGAAAGTGCCAAGGCACAGGGGCACTATGTGCATGGTGAGCTGGGGTGATAGCAGCTAAGGCTAAGGGTTCAGGCCCAGGACTGCTCAGTGGGGGCTGTGAGTGCCATGTAAATGTCCAACAGGTAATGGGGCACAACTGATGAGTTTTGAGAAAGTGATTGACACGAACAGACTTGCATTTAGAAAGCTCATTTTGGTGGCATATGGATGGGAGCTGAACAAAATGGGGCAAGGAGCCAGCTAGGAAGCTGTGGGAATAATTCAGCTGAAACATTGTGAGGACAAGGCACCAGGGACAGAGAAAAGGGGAATGGTACTGAGAGAGATTTTGGAGGAAGGATTGGCATCTGAGTTCTCAGTGCGGGGATATGGGCCCATGGGAGCCAAAATTGGTTCTGGGGGTGATGGTGTAAAAAAATCTTAGCTATTACAATGGTTTGTGGCCTTCCACAGGGCTACAGTGCATAAACAGGTATGTTATGGTTTTAAAATTTTATGGGAGGGAATGCAATTAGGGAAAAATGTCTTAAAAGTCTTTTTAAGGAGATGATAATGAAACTGAGTGTGAAAAGCACTGGGTAAAAAGGACTCATTATCTGATTGAGCTGTGAGCTGAGGAAGAAGGAGGATTCTAGGCTGGTGCTCAGATTTCTAGTTTGGACAGTTATTCCAATTCACCAGAACAGGATATACAGGGTGTATGGTTGCTATGTATGTTATGCTTATTGAATTTAAGCTAACTATGACTCACATTTATGAGCACTTATTGTAAGCCATACCCTCAGTAGTATGAGGTAGATATTATTGTTCCCATTTTTCAGATAAGAAAGCTGAGACCCAGCCTAGAGCCACATAGCATTTCCTTTAGTGAAAATGCTCAGTAAGCCTTTGGAGATATAGGTCTAGGCTAAGGATGGAGTTCTTTTTCTACTTTTATCTGCTCCGTGACCTCAGGTGGATTATTTTTTTCTTTAAATTTTAATTTTTTCATTTATAAAACAGCTACCTCTTATCTTCAAGAGTAATTATTACGGTTAAACGAGAGGATATGTGAATGAATCTTTTAAAACATAAAGTGCTGTGCAAATATAGATAGTATTTTTGATATTAGTTGCTCCCCTAGGTAGTTAGTAAATGCCATTTTTTTTCTGCCTTGCCTTACCTCCCGCTTTTCCCCTCTGTGCTCAGGCAGCTCCCAGAGGCTTGGAAGGACAGAATGAAAGCTTCCCTGCTATGCCCACCATTTGTGTTGCAATTATATCCATGTCTTCCAACTCTTCCCCCTCGCTTCAATTGCAGAAGATGACTCTAGCAACTTTTATTTCCTTGGCTTTTCATGAATGCCCTTCCATCGAAAGATAGTGATTTACTTCTCAAGCTGTGGTCATTTGACAGCTGCCCCTCAGAGCTGTTTTTGCAGAGGTCATCAGTGACCTTGGTTATGTTCATGGACATTTTTCAGATCACCACTTGCTGTCTTGGCAGCATCTGACATTGGGGCCACTCTCTCTTGCATTCTCAGTGTTGCATCCTTCCTTGGTCATGTTTTTCCTCCTTTCTCTCCATCTGCTGTTTCTCAGTTTCTTCTTACTCCACTTGCCTTTAAATGCTTGTCTTCTCCCAAGTTGTGTTAAATCCTTTTTGTCCTCTCACTGGCACCATTCTCCTTGGGCAAGGCTCATCTGTACCTATGGCTTGATAACTACCTCATTGTTAACTGCCTCTAATCTGTCTCCACTCCAAACAGATACCTTCATTCTGGGTACCTTAAGTCAACATGACCAAAATAAAACACCTCATCTCTCACATTAAACCTCCTCCTCCTCAATTTGTTTTCTTCAGCTCAAATATTATATCCCCCTCCTCAAATAATCAGAAGAAGCTTTTCCCCGCTAAGGTCAGGTTTTGTTTATTGTTTGTTTGTTTTAAAGAATTTAGCCCAGACATTGCCTCTTTGTTGAAGCTTTGCATGACCCCTCATGGCTGGATGAAAAGCTCTTGTGTTTCCAAAGTACCAAGGGCATATTTCTGTTATAGCACATCCATATTACAGTAGAATTTTGTCCTTAAGTAGACTATGAGTTTGTTTAGGGCAAGAACTTAAGTTTTTATCCTTATATACTTAGAACTTAGCACATTGCCAGATACTTATTGGGGCTAATAAATGTTGGTTGAATGAATGAATCTGCGGTAACTTTATTTGCTCTCATCTTTCCCTTAATCTCCAAGCACCTTAATTATTTATATTATTAGTTTGCTAGGGTTGCTATATTAAAATATAATAAAATAAATAAGACTAGGTGGCTCAAACCACAGCAATTTATCTTCTCACAGTTCTGGAGGCTGGAAGTTCAAGATCAAAGTGTCATTATGTTTGATTTCTTCTGAGGTTTCCTTGGCTTGCAGATGGCTACCCTCCTGCTGCTTTTTCACATGGTCATCCCTCTGCATATGTGCATCTCTGGTGTCTCTTCATGTGTCCTAATCTCCTCCTTTTATAAGGACACCTATCAGAGTGGGGTAGGGCTACCCTCATGGCCTCATTTTTACTTAATTACTTCTTTAAAGACCCTGTCTCCAAATACAGTCACATTCCAAGGTATTGCAGGTTAGGGATTCAACATATGAAGTTTGGGGAGACACAGTTCAGGCCGTAACACTATTATCACTAATTCTTTAAACTTTATTTTATTTTTCAGTCTTTCCTCGATAGCCAGAAGTTAATAACTCCCTAGTTCTTGACCTTATATGAAAGTGATTTTTTTGGCATTTCTTACTGGTTGCTATTTAGTTTTTGCTGAATGCCAGCCATTAGCCATTAAAACGTAAAACAATGTGTTCTGGTCTCTGTGCAAGGCAATTTCTAACTTGTGTGTCTGGTTAGTAATTCATTTTGTCAGCACTATTAGTAACTTTTATAATAATGAAATCTCACATCAAAAGTGTTTCTTACTTTTCTTATTGCCAAAAATTCCAGTTGTAGAGATACAGGTTAGGTATAGAGTGGGTACAGCAATCAGAACCCTTGAAACCAAACTCTGCCCAGGACCAAATCATTTTAAAGAGGAGATTAAACTCTAACACTAAATATTTGAGGCTTTCAAATCAGCCCCTTTGAACTGATATTCCCAGGAACACTGCACAAAACAAAAACAAAATAAAACGTGCCCCAACCCCACCCAACATGCACATACCCCAACAGACTAACACCAAAGCTGTACTTGCCTGCTAAGACAGTAATTTTGTGCACATGGGAGCCTTGATTCCTACATTCTGGGCTCCCTGACGAATCTGCATTTTTGGTTTAATTTACATCTTGTCCCCTGGGCTAGTCATTAGCTGACTTCCCTTTTGCCCCATTTACTTTCCACAAAAGCCCTAGAGACTTGGCCCC
The DNA here is from genome assembly GCA_039655065.1 of Glossophaga mutica. Lineage (NCBI taxonomy): Eukaryota > Metazoa > Chordata > Mammalia > Chiroptera > Phyllostomidae > Glossophaga > Glossophaga mutica. The sequence goes on from CM077304.1 coordinate 88,291,198, forward strand.
CTGCCTTCCCCCCACCCCCACTCTCTCCCCCCAAGCTTTCACCTCTTTTGCTTGGGGTTCTCCCTCAGGCTGCAGTTTTCTTAATATCTCATGGGCATCCCTTCTTTTCTTTTCTTCCTTCCTCCCTCCCTCCCTCCCTCCCTCCTTCTCCCTCCCTCCCTCCCTCCCTTTCATTCTTTCTCTCTCTCTCTTTCCCTTCCTCCCTCCCCTTCCTTCCTTCCTTCCTTCCTTCCTTCCTTCCTTCCTTCCTTCCTTTCTTTTCTTTCTTCTTTCCTTCACCAATAGCCTTCTCCTTTTAGAAACAAGCTGAATGATTTCTAAGTTATTTGATGTTCTGTTGTCCCCTGCCTTTTGTGTAAAGCAGGGTCAATTCCTTGTGGGTTGAATCTGGCCCACTGCCTGATTTTATATGACTTGGGAGTTAAAAATGGTTTTTACATTTTTAAAGGGTTGAAATAAAAGCAAAATGAAAGAAGAATATTTCATGATATGAAAACTGTACGGAATCCACATTTCAGAGTCTGTAAGTAAACTTTTGTTGGAATACAGTCATGCTTATTTGTTTACACGTTGACTGTGGCTGCTTTCACACCATACCAGCAGAGTGAAGAAACTGCAGTAGGGATCTGTATCCTACAGAGGCCCTTTAGAGAGAGTGTCTGGCCACTCTGCCTATAAAGAGTGAGAAAGGCGGAAATATAGCTTTGCCTGACAGAAGTCAGCTGTTTACCTTTTCCTTGGAGCTTAACAGAGTGCTAGATGAAACCTAATGCTTAGTTCTAAAATTGTTTTGAGAGTCAAAACTGGAGAGGCCTTTCTTCAGTGCAGGCTTTTCCTGTGAAAGAATGTTATTATCTTTGCCATTTCTTTTGAATTTAATTTTACCAGAAGAGGTTTATCATACCAGGGCATCAAACATTTTCTTTCATTTCTAAAATCATACATAAGAGAAAAAGATTATGTAAACCTAGAGGAGTGTACTCTGCACACTCGCAGGAGGATTTAATTACAGTTTCCTCATGGTTTAGTCTCAAGATTTTTAAGTATTGGGGCAATGAGATAATGTTAGCATTTGACTACTAACCACAAAAAATGTTAAGAAAGGATTGTAGTTGTGAGCATTTGCTGTTTGTTCCCATCCATTTAGGTATTTTTTTCTTACCACCCTCCACCCCAACCTGTTTTTGTTTTCATCTTCTTTGAAGGTAACTCAAACCTTCTAACAAGTAATGCCAACCATGGATAAGAATTTCTTCTCATTACCCAAGATAGCCATTGTGCTCTTTTTGTTTGTTATTCAGAAGTGTGGCTGTATTGGGTTTCTCGGTACCTTCAGGCATTTGTTAACGATACCTTTGGAGTGTTCACCAAGTGCTGTGGGCTCTAAGAGGCATCAAAAGGATTACGTCAGAAATAGAAGGTAGAGCCCTTGTCCTTCAAGGAGTTTGTAGTCTGTATGGCAGGAGAGAGTGACATGCATGTGACTTTCTGAATATTTAATAACAGTCTGTAAAGAAATGCTGGTGAATGGAGTTCCCTCAGAACATGCAGCATGAAGGAAGGGTCTTAATGGGGAGGTGGGTAAAGTAGGGAGTGCTCCTAGGGGGACTGAGTTTTTGAGGAAGGTAGTCATTGATTACTAGGGAAAAGGCTAGTCCAGACAGGGTATGCTGAGTGCTTTCTCCTAGATGTCTTCTCAGGTTGCCTTGTTGGAACATTAAACCCATTATGGAAAATGAAATGAATTTTTCCCGCTAAATCCAGGCCCTCCTTCTGTCATCAGTATTCTCATCAATGCCATTTAGTTTTCTGAGTTACGCACCTATCTTTTACAAAGTAGGTTCTTGAATGAGTGAATTACATGAAGGGAAGAACAGCAAATAGATTGTTTGGCTGAAATGAATTGATGTGTTTAAAAAAAAATAGAGGACAGGTAAGAGAGAGGAAGTGAGTTGATGCATGATCTTGATGTCTAGGCATTGGGCTTGGGCTTGATATATAGGGGAGTGAGCCTCAAGTGTGAGGAAACTGGCCTGGGAGAGAGAAAAACTTTACTCCAACTCCCATCTTCCAGGGATGCCTTCATTAACTGCCCCATATCTTCCAGATAACTCCAGATTTTTGTTGAGATAGAGACTTTCACTCCATTTCTTATCTTACTAAGAAAAGCCATCCTGAATTGATTTTGGGTTGGTGTTGCTGCTCAGCCTGATAATGATAGGCACGGGGAGAAACCAAGAATTTTATATTCTAGGTGGCATTTGACTGTGTCTCTTCATGACCTGAAGACGCTCAAATTCTGCATTTTCCCTTGTGAGAGGGAAGTATCTAAGCCTATTGTTTGACTCCTTTTCAGGGTCTTTCTGGGGGCAGGCTTCTTGGTGCCTTGTTCACACTGTCTCTATGTTAGTGGCCATACTGGACCTTGGTTCAGCAACCTTGGTTCTTGGGTTTGGCAAAGGAAGAATTCAGAGTCAAGAACTCAGCACAAGAGGAAGTTTATTTAGCATAACACTTGAAGAGAAGATTCAAGCGGGCTGCTCAGAGAGCTGCCCTGGCCTTTTAGAAAGAAAGTTACAGAGGCAGAAGAAATGAGCCAGTTGGGCTGCGTGGACTCAGGAAAGAAGTTACAGAGGCAAAAGAAGGGCCTTTAGAGCTTAGGAGAAAGAAAGCAAAGCTACAGGCCTGAAGAAGGAATGTGTGGTTATGCTATAGAGAGAGAGCATGCACTCGGTCTGTTGCTTTAAGAATTTTTATTTGTTTTCTCATGGTGGGAATTTTAGGGGAGGTCTCAGGGGAGGATAAATAAAATATTCAATAAAATATTCATCAACTTTTCAGGTGTGTCCTTTAATATGCTAATTCATCAAAATGAACATATAGGTCTCTATTGATTGGTTGGGGCTAGGGGGTCATTGGTCATGGCATCTGGTTCTGATGCTAGCTATGCTTCTCCTCATCTGGTTTTTCTACTTTTCTGGGTCTGGACCTGAAACACAACTGAGGCCTAGATGTTATCTCTAGTTTGACCAAAATTTTGTCTCTGACGTCAACATACCCGAGGCTTTGTTCCTAAGGTTATTTGTTGCTGATCAGAACCTCATTGTCCTGGGGGCTTAGTGCTTAAGGGAGTGGTTGTGCAAGGGAAAAGGAGGCTGGTCTGTCCAGGTGCTGGATGGGGCCAGTTTGAATTGGCTCTCTGTCTCAGTTTCCCCGTTCCACTTGCCAAGGAACTTCCGTGGCTTCTTACAATCCTGCCTCACTACCACTCTGAATCTGTATCTCACATTTTTCCTCTACATCTTAACAGTGCCTACATCTGCAGGCACTGCGGTAGGCCTGCAGATGGGAATGGCTCTTTTGGCATTACTGATTGTTCTTTGCAGGGTCATGAAAGCAGTGGCTCTGGATAAATAGGATAGAATCATCCACTTTGAGACCAATGCTTTTTCTGTACTCTGGGCCACTCAGATTTGGTAAGTTCCATTTTGATTCATTTCACAAATGGGCCAAATCATTGATGTTGTTTTGTTCCATCCACTCAGAAAATGAAAGCATAGATGTTTTAATTGCTTTAGAAGTGTTCCACACCTACTATAGACTCCCAGAGCCAGCCAGATGCAGGTTGTTGCTCCTAGGTTGCTGTGCGCTGACTGCGTGCTTGGTGATCCAGCCAAAGATTCTTACCACCTTCAAATGGGACAAAAACATAGATTCTCTTTACTCACTAAAGAAAACAGGTGCAAATTAGGAGGTGCTTTTTCTTAAGGTTTTAAAAATTTGAATAGAACTTGTGGTATAGTCAAAAGAAGTAGAAATCAGTTGATCTAGACTCAAAGATCGGCTTTTCCTTAGGGGTTCTCTGTCCTTCAGCAGATAGTTTTGTTTTGTTTTTAAGTAACTTTTTACTTTCAAGTAAGTTAAAGCAAGAAGTTAAAAAAAATAGTACAGAGAGTTCTCAGGTGCCCTTCACTCAGCATCCCTCAATGATAATATCTGACATAACCACAGTACCGTGTCAAAACAAGGAAATTGACAATTATACAGTAATATTAACTCAGTTACAGACCTTAGTGGGATATTTTATACATGTACTCTGTGTCTGTGTGTAGTTATATGAAATCCTATCATGTGTAGATTTGCATATACTTTTGATTTTTCATGCATACTTATCTTGAAATTATACTGAGCCTTTGTGAATAATTAGTATAGCAAAATAGCAAAAATGCAAATTATTCTGGAAATTTCACTTTAATACTTTAATTAAAAGACTTTTGGATTAGGAACCTTCTAATTCCAGCTCTCCAGTAGAAGAGGAAATGAGGACACTAAATCAAACAGAACAGAAATCTTGATGTCCCATTGTTGCAGCCCAAAATCCAGGAATCATCTGTGCTTTCATCTTTTGCCACACCAACTGTCCTGCTCAACGTTTATTCCATTAGCAAGTCTCCTAAAAAATTCCCCAAATTTGTCTGCTTTTCTCCATCACTTGCCAAGATCACTGCAATAGCCTCCACATGTACTCCTTCTACAATCCATTTTCCACACAGCAGCCAGAACCATTGTTTAAAAATACAAACCAGGTTATGTTATTCCTCTGTGTAAATGCTCCTGTTATGGCTTCCCATTGCACTGAGAGTTAAATTGGAACTCCTCCCCAGAACCCATGAGGCCTTTGTGATCCGAAAGCTCTGCAGCTGCTCTGGTCACGTTTACCATCCTCCCCCTCAGTTCTCCAGCTACACAGGCCTCCTTGGTCTCTCCAGTCAGTGAGGTTAGTTCCTATCTTGTGGCCTTTGTTCCAGCTGTTCCATCTGTCTGGTTTGCCCTGCTCCTCATTTTGCTCTATAATTAGCTCCCTCTGATAATTAGGTGTCAGGCCTCTTTAGTGAGGCTGCCTGGTCAGCCCAAATTAGATACCTCCCAATCACTTTCTAAAGAATCTGTTTAGCTTTTTTTCTATAAAATAAAATACTTATTTTTCATTTTCACTAGTAACTTTATTGATTTGGATATTTTGAGTACGTAGGCTATCTCCTGCTATTGGCTTCTAATGGGTAGAGGCCAGGGGTGCTGCTAAACATCTTCCAGTGCATAAGATGGACCCACAGCAAAGAATCATTTGGCCAAAATGTCAGTAGTACCAAGAAACTTCACAAACCCCTTTAGACATGTTTGATCAGTCACAGCACCTTCTCCATACATTGCACAAATCATTTTTTATGTTTTAGTTGCATTTTTGCCTTTGTTGAAATAATAAAGTATAATATACTGAAAATGTTGCATATTTTCTTCCATCTTCAATATTAAAATGGCTGCACAAAAATTCACCAATTTTGATAAGTTTTTTTAAGTGCACACTGGTATGACAGCTGTCACAGTGCATTCTAACAAAACTGTTTTGAATGAAGTTAAAGACAACTAAGCACTACTAAATCTATCATATGGAAAAAAACTAAACAAACTTTAGGGCCAGCCCAATATTTCCTCCACAGAATCTAAGACTATCTGAAACCATCCTCTGTATTTGATTGGATTTGTTTGTTCCTTGACCAGGGAGTTATCCTCCTTAGACTTGAGAAGTAGGGCTGCCCTAACTGTCTGGTTCACCCTGTACCCTTAGAGACTAGGATAGTGTCTGCCCCTTTGAAGGCATTAATAATTATATACTGAGTAGATGCCTTAATGAACCAGATATTCACAAAGGTTTCTGAAATTGAAAAAAAATTACTTGATTACAATGAAATAATTTGATGTTTGAAATTATTAAATTTTTTCCATATTTGAGGCTCTGAGAACATTATGATTACAGGTTTCTTTTTATGTAGCCATGTATTAATAAAAAGTCTTTTTCTGAGGCAGGACCATTTCAGATAGGAAAGGCACATCCACCAGGTCCTGGTGACAGACTCCTGTTTGCCTGAACATGTCAGACAGACCAGCATAGTGATGTGGAAGAGGTAACTTTGAAATACATACATTCCTTCCCCCATTAATTGTGCTTTTGCATTAGAGAAGGCATGATCAGGGTTTGACTTTCTTGGTCATACAGAAGGTGCGAGAAACTTAGTGTCATTGTGGTTTGACATTTAGTCAAATTAGTTTTTGTTATAATCCTAAACACATTTCTTTTGTTTTGAATTTAACATGTGAGCAATGGCTCCTAGATCTGGAAGACTTGGAGCTACTAGCATTCTCATTTAAATGAATAGGACACAATTTGTGTCTTCTACTTCATTTCTTCCTGTTAACTTTCATTTTATTGATTGTCAGAGTCGCATAACCAAAATGTAATTACATTTATTTTTGATGATATTACCAGCTACTTGTGCCTTTTAAGCAGTTTTAGAAATGTGCTGCAGTGTGAGAATATCAGTACATCTGTTTTTAGACATAGGTTTGCTGAATTAACGATTTACTGCTGCTTAAGGAGTGGTTTTTGGGTGAAGGAAATGGGTAATCTTTCATTCAGTATTCTCCTCAGAGGTTAATGCAGAGGTTTCTCTTTTCTGATTAACTTCTGGAGTTTTCTTTTGAAAAATACATGTACCCAGTGATGGAAAGTTGACATTTTGGTTCCTTTTATGATTTTATTGTTGTTATTGCTAATGAATTAATTTTTAAGCAAATAATGAACTTTAAAAACTGGAAGATGATATTTTTCCTTAAAAGCATTTTGCCCTTTTCACATTTTATGCCCCCAGCTTTTAAGGTGAAAAATTTTCTTAAGAAGTGACTTTCTTAAGAAGTGACTTCGTTGATTTTTAAAAAATTGTGTGCCAATGGTGAGTGTGAATGCACACTATGACAAATGTGAGTCATGGAATGTGATGAGATATACTTCAAAGTAGTAGTTTAGGTGAAAAAATGATGGTTGAAAGCATTTGCTACCAAAATTTGTTCTTTTTGTGTTGCCCCTTCCCACCTGCTCATGTCCACTTAATGGTTCTATTTTTTTTTTGGAGGGCCAAGTAACACTTGAAGAAGCTACTTGGGGAGCAGGGGAATAGGCGGGGTGTGAATGAGCAAGTTGCTTTGCCAGAAGCCTTCCACTTGCAGGGTCTTACATGACTGTTGTTGGGGAGAAGTGGTATTCATACCGATGAAGGTAAAATGCCTGCTCATTTGGGGGAGCTTTGTTTTCATAATAGAACTCCCTAATACAAACAAAAGGATGTTAAAAAAGGGAGGACCATTTACAACTGAGTGTTTTCCATTCTGGTAGCATCTGATTAAGAATAACTTCAGAAACTCCTACTGTTGCATGCAATCATTGCTTAGAAATTGGATCTTTATATCTTTATGGTAGAATTGTACATTTTATTTCTGTTTTAAGTCTCATCATGCTTTTCAAAAAAAATTACCCGAGGGTATATTTTTATTGATTTGAGAGAGAGACAGACAGACAGACAGAGAGACAGACATTGAGAGAGAGACATTGACGTGAGAGGGAAACATCAATTGGTTGCCTCCTGTATGTGCCCCAACTGTGGATCGAACCTGCAACCTACGAATGTGTGCTGAACCAGGATCAAACCCGCACCTTTTTAAAATTTTTATTTTTTTAAAATATATTTTATTGATTATGTTATTACAGTTGTCCCATTTCCCCCCTTCACTTCCCTCCACTCTACACACCCCCTCCCACCCACATCCCCCCCCTTTAGTTCATGTCCATGTGTCATAAGTTCTTTAGCTTTTATATTTCCCACACTATTCTTGCCCTCCCCCTATTTTCTGCCTACCATCTATGCTACTTATTCTCTGTACCTTTTCCCCCTCTCTCCTCCTCCCACTCCCCTGTTGCTAACCTTCCATGTGATCTCCATTTCTGTGTTTCTGTTTCTGTCCTAGTTGTTTGTTTAGTTTGTTTTTGTTTTAGGTGTGGTTGTTAATAATCGTGAGTTTGCTATCATTTTACTGTACATGTTTTTTATCTTTTTTTCTTAGATAAGTCCCTTTAACATTTCATAGAAGGGCTTGGTGATGATGAACTCCTTGAACTTGACCTTATCTGAGAAGCACTTTGTCTGCCCTTCCATTCTAAATGACAGCTTTGCTGGATAGAGCAATCTTGGATGTAGTTCCTTAACTTTCAAGACTTCAAATACTTCTTTCCAGCCCCTTCTTGCCTGGAAGGTCTCTTTTGAGAAATCAGCTGACAGACAGTCTGATGGGAACTCCTTTGTAGGTGACTGTCCCCTTATCCCTTGCTGCTTCTAGAATTCTCTCCTTCATTTGAATCTTGGCTAATGGAATTATGATGTGCCTTGGTGTGTTCCTCCTTGGGTCCAACTTCTTTGGGACTCTCTGAGCTTCCTGGACTTCCTGGAAGTCTATTTCCTTTGCCAGATTGGGGAAGTTCTCCTTTATTATTTGTTCAAATAACTTTTCCACTTGTTGCTCTTCTGCTTCTCCTTTTGGTACCTCTATAATTCGGATGTTGGTACGTTTAACGATGTCCCGGAGGTTCCTAAGCCTCTCCTCATTTTTTTGAATTCTTGTTTCTTCCTTCTTTTCTGTTTGTTTGTTTCTTCCTTCTGGTCCAGTCCATTGATTTGAGTCCCAGTTTCCTTCCCATCACTATTGGTTCCCTCTGCATTTTCCTTTATTTCACTTAGCATAGCCTTCATTTTTTTCATCTAATTTGTGACCAAATTCAACCAATTCTGTGAGTGTCCTGATTACCAGTGTTTTGAACTGTGCATCTGATAGGTTGGCTATCTCTTCATCGCTTAGTTGTATTTTTTCTGGAGCTTTGATCTGTTCTTTCTTTTGGGCCATTTTTTTTTTTTTTTTTTATCTTGCTGTGCCTGTTAGGTAGTGAGGGGTGGAGCCTTAGGTGTTCAACAGGGTGGGTCAACCCAGTTGCTGGGTAGTGATGCTGCATGTGGGGGAGGGGTCTGAGAGGGAACAATGGCGCTCACTCCTCTCTCTGCTGGATTTCAGTCACTTCCCCTGCTTTCCCCAAGCAAATTGGGCCCTTCTGGTGCAGATTCCCATGTAGGTGCGTTTGTGTACATTCTAGGACCCTGTGGATCTCTCTAACAGACTCTCCTGTGAGGCTGGGAGTCTCTCCTGGCACCTCAACCCCCACAGGTGTTTTTAATTGGTGTTTTGAGGCTTTATTTCCCTGTGCTGGGATCCTGGGTTGCGCGGTCTGTCTTGCTCCCCAGTTTCACCTGGTTATCTGTGTGTGAATGTGGAACCATCTGGTCCGCTAGCTGCCTCATGCAGTCCGCCCTCCACAATCCTCTGCCTTGCTGGGTCTGTCAGCTGTGCCCCATGCTTCTGGGTTCTGGCCACTGCTTTGTCATGACTCCTCTCCGCCTGGCAGCCAGATTCCGCCCCTCCTATCGGTCTGGATGAATGTGCCTACTTTAACTCCTTGGCTGTTGGACTTCCATACAGTTCCTTTTTCTGTTAGTACCTGTTGTTTTTTGTTTCTAAATTATTGTTGTCCTTATTTTGGTTGTGTGAGGAGGCACAGTGTATCTACCTACGCTTCCATCTTGGTCAGAAGAAAACTCGCACCTCTATGTGTAGGGAATGACGCTCCAAACAACTTAGCCACCCAGCCAGGGCCCAACATGTTTTTTAAGTAATGTAATTGTTTCCTTGCCTGCAGGGCAACTGAGTGAAAAACATGTGTAATTTGCCCAGTAGCAGAGTTCTGTCACCTGTATTCTCCAAATGGGTGCTATGACTTTTGCATTTGATAAATTTCAGTGACTTTTGTTGGCCTGCAATTTTATTAGTAAGATTGATTTAGGATACTCATTCAAAGTTACCTGTCTTCCTCATGTCCTGTGAATCAAATCTCTGGGCAGATCAGTCACTGGACATAGGGCAAACCATGGACTATGTGTGGTTTTCATTTTATAAATGATTACGGGAGAGGCACTCTTGTGAGTTGTGATGTTGCATGATAATTTAAAAAAAAATTAAAAAATCTATTCCTATATAACTAATTTGGTGGGTTGAAATAGTTGTTTCATTTTGCTCATGGTTTTGTGGGTTAGGAATTTAGGAAAAGCTTAGTTGGGTGGTTTGTCTCTGATCCACATGGTGAAGGCTGAGGCAGTTGGGGCCGGATGATCCACTTTTAAGATTGCGTCTTCACTCATATGTTTGGTTCCTGGGCTGAGATGGCTGACAGTAGATGCTGGCTCTTGACAAGGTGGCTTAGCTGGGGCTGTTGAGAGCGCTGACAGGTGATCTCACCGTGTGTGCTTTTGTTATTCACAGCATGACAGCTTGGTATCTAGAGGGACCCTTTCCAAAAGGTGTGGATAGAAACTATAAGGCTCAAGGCTTCTTTATGGCATAGCTTCATAAGTCCCAGAACCCTACATCTTAAATAAGTCATTATGATTAACCCACACTCAGGAGGGGAATTGTTCTCCACTTTTCATTGAGAGAAGCAACAAAGAATTTGAGGCGATCTTTAATGGGTGATAATGGGATCACATCAGGATAGCATTTTTTAAAAAAGATTTTATTTATTTATTTTTTAGAGAGTGGGTAGGGAAGTAGAAAGAAGGGAGAGATACATCAATGTGTGGTTGCCTCTTGCCTGCCCACCACTGGGGACCTGGCCGACAACCCAGGCTTGTGCCCTGACTGGGAATTGAACTGGTGACCCTTTGGTTTGCAGGCTGACACTCAATCCACTGAGTCACACCAGCCAGGGCAGGATAGCATTTATTTACTAGCAATTTATGCCTCTCCTGAGGTTCAAGTGGCTTAAAGTACACATACTAATATGCAGTTTCATGTAAGAGGACTGCATGCCAAGTGGCACAACCTTCATTTAAACAAAACTCTGATTCATCTCAGTCATTTGATGGATGGCAGTTCTAAAAGTGGTTTGAGTGTAATCTCAAAATATCTAGAAAGATGTCAGTCATGTGAAGTCATTGTGCAAACTAATTTGTTGAAAGAGGTCAAAGGAATCATAGATCTTACAGCTGGAAAGGACTTTAAGGAATTACATCATCATCACCTTCCAAAAGTTTTATTGAGCACCACTTACGTGCCAGAACCTGGGAATGCAAAAAAGAGTAAGACAGAATTCTTGCCCTATGTCTTGAGATATAGTTAATGCATAAAAGTTGAATAGAAATTCATGGAATGTAGACTGAGTAGAAAAATAAAAGCATAGGTGATATGTGTACAAGAAGTGATCAGAAGTGGCGGCTGGGGCTGGGTTGGGGGCTGGGAAAAGGTGCAAGGAGATAGGCTGTTCATCACACTGAAAACATAAAATCCAAAAGATTGGCCATTGCCTGTGTGACCTGGATCCCTGTTTTTTTTTTTGTTGTTGTTCTTTTTTTTTTTTTTTAATCTCTTTTTCTATCTCCTTTTCCTTACTTGCTGGCCTTCTTCTCTGAATATGTAAGTCTTTCAGGACCTTTGCACTAGTTCCTTCCTCTGCTTGGAATGCTTCCCCCCAGATATTCCCATGGCTTTCTTTCTCACTTCAATAGATCTCTGGTCAATTAGATCTCAGGCCTCCTCAAGCCTTCTCTGATCACCCACCCTGTCTACTTCCTACCTCTCATTAATGTTTATTTCCATGAATACAGGGCTGTTGTCTGCCTCGTTCATTATGGTATTTTCAGCATCTAGAACAGTCTCTGGCAAATAGCTGGTTCCCAATAAAAGATGGATGAATGAATAAATGAGTGATTGTAGAACCTTGAAACGTGGAAAGAATTTAGCAAAGTGGAGAACAGATGATGTTGCTGGCTGCCTGCAAGGTAGAGTGAAAGAGAAACAAAAGTGTACATGATGCATTTATAGATTCTCTATTTCAACACCCTGACATCAGGGTCCTCATATTACAATTTGGGTCCTTTAAACCATTTTCTTTGTAGCTCCATGTGATAAGCATTATAATAGTTACACAGTGAGTGATTCATTCGGACCAGAATAGCTGGTTCTCAGTTGTCAGAGAACTTGTCATTCCTGAAATATACTCTGTATTATATAGCACTTCTTTGTGTTTGCTTTTGTTCATATTTCTATCTGGAATAGTCTGTTTTTTATCTTGACCTGTTGAAATTCCACTTGAATGATGCCTTTAATACACTATACTTAATATTTACATGATTTGATTATCACATAAGCACATTCTTCTTCAACTGAAGTGTTTGTGTCCATATATTTCTTTCCCTTGAATATAAACTTTTAGAAGTCAGAGCCTGGGTCTGGTTCATCTTTTATTTATTCATGAGGTACATAAGAGATTCTTACTAAAAATGTGTTAAATTTGATTCAATATGAGAAATCAGAGTTCTTCAGTTTCTAATGTGAAATAAATACATATTCCTAGAAATCAAAAGAGGCTAAATTCCTAAAGAAACTGAACAATAATGAAATATTGGGTTGGCCAAAAAGCTCATTTAGTTTTTCTGTTTTATGGTTCTAGTAATGCTTAGTTGTCTTTAACTTCATTTAAAACAATTTTGTTATGTTATATTGTGACAGATGTCATAACAGCGTGCATTTAAAAAAGACATCAAAATTGGTGAATTTTTTGGAGCCATTTTAATATTGAAGATGGAAGAATGGGCAACATTTTTGACATATTATGCTTTCTTATTTTAAGAAAGGTAAAAACACAACTTAAACACTAAAAATGATTTATGTGGTATATGGAGAAGGTTCTATGACTGATCAAACATGTCTAAAGTGGTTTGCAAAGTTTCTTTATACTATTGACATTTTGGCCAAATGATTCTTTGCCGTGGGGCTATCTTCTGCATTGGAAGATGTTCAGCAGCACCCCTGGCCTCTACCCACTAGAAGCCAATAGCCGGAGATAGCTAACATACTCAAAATATCCAAATCAATTAAGTTATTGGTGAAAATAAAAAATGGGTCTTTTATTTCACAGAAAAAACTAAACATCCCAATGTTTTTGGCCAACTCAATATTTTCATCAGTGGGTTTTTCTGATTGGTTTGGTCTGTTTAGCTTCCTCAGCTTTCATTCTTGTTTACAAAGGGCCTATAGAATCAACAACTCACACATTTTTATTTAAGTTATCTATTGCGGCACAGCATACTATTCCAAAATTTAGTGGCTTAAAACTTTATTTCCCACAGTTTTGTGTGTTGGCTAGGATCAACTGAGTGGTTCTTCTGTTCCATGTAGTATTGGCTAGTGTCACTAATAAAGCAGATTCTTTGAGTTTAGAGCTTGGCGGGGACTGGAATGTCCAAGAAAGCTTCACTCACATGTCTTATGTTGGCTGTAGGCTTGTGCACCTTTGTTCTCTCATGGAAATAAAGCCTCATTTTCTCTAGTACCTAGAGCATCTTCCTTATAGCATGGTGGTTCAGTTCCAAGTGCATGAGTATGGAAGATGCCATTTCTCTTTAGATCTGGAACTGACACAGCATAACTTCTGCATTTTGTTGGTCAAAGGGAGTTACAAGGCCAGGACACATTCATAGGAGAAGTAAACTTGACTTCTTGATGGTATAAGTAGCAGGTACATATGCAGATGGGAAGAATTAGCATCAGTGTTTATAGACAGTTCACCTCAGCATGCTTAGATTCATTAGTATAATCTTTTCAATGAGAAATAAAGCATTATTAGTTAACCCCCAGAATTTTAAGCATTATTTGAATCCTGTGGTTTCAAATTGTGAAATTGTGAATTGTTTATGGAGAGAAGTCTGTGTACATTTGGGCTTAATTGAGCAGCAACTGGAGATGATCACTGACTGGGTTGCTCTATTTTCTGCTTTCCTTGCTTTTAAATTGTTTGTACAAGTTCCCTTCGTTTGAGTTCAGGTTGGAATCAGAAGCCAAAGGATCTGAAAGGTGGTCCTCGATTCTTCTCTCATCCTCGGTGTAACTTAGAGTAAGTGACTCCATCATTGGGGTGGGTAAGCATAGGCCAGGAAGCAAAAGGAAACCAGCTTATTGCTCTGGGCTAATATTGTAATGTTAACAGATGGCAGAGGGAAGCTAGAACTACTCAGCTGCTGTTTGGCTTCCATCTTCCCTGTCCTAACTGTTTCCTCTGATTCCCTTCTTTCCTCCTACAATTCATTTCCCCATAGCAACTAGAGGGATTTTTTAAAAATGTAAATCAGATCATGTCATTCCCCAGCTTAAAGTATTCCAATGGGTTTCCATTGTACTTGTAATAAAATACAGACTCATTATAAATTGACTCCTGCTCCCACCTCTCCAACTTTACTTCTACTGCTGTCTCCTCCCTCTGTATGTTTCAGCCACATTTTATTCCTTTCCATTCCTAAAGCCCACTTAAACCCCCCTCACCACCCCAGTTCCAGGTACATCTTGCCTGGTTCATCCCGTCCTAGGGCCTTTGCACTTGCTGTTCCCTCTCTCTGGAACACTCTGCCCCTGGATCTGTGTGAGGTTGGCTCTTCCTTCAAGGCCCGGCCCAGATGACTTCAGAGAGACCTTTCCTGACCTCCCAGACTATAGCAGTACACCAGGAACTCCCTCTCACAATTTTTCTGTTCTGGTCTTTCTAGCACTGAAACGGTTTCTCATGTATAAAAATGGGTTGACAATAACAGTATATATTTCATGGAGTTGTTATGAGGATTAAATTATTTAATATTTAGAAGGGTATCTGGCATATAATATATTCTCAAATGTTAGCTGTATTGTCATTTCTCTTTATTATCTGAAATTGTCCAGCTTATTTTTTATTTTTTTTTTCATTCATCATGAGAGTGTCAGCTCTTTGCAAGTGGGAACTGCCTTTTCTTGCTTTATTCATCATGTCTCATCTGTATTTCCATTGTGTTGGCATATACAGTAGAGCCTCAACAAGTACTTTTAAAATGAGTAAATAAAATGCAGGAATTTTCATCCTGAACAGGCCAGAAAAAAAATCATTGGTGACATTAAATTAACACTTGAGAAAGTTCAGTACATTGTACAAGACTGTTTCGTTGCTCAAAATGAGTTTAAGATTTTTGATCCAGAAGAATACTATTCTTGGACACTGAAAAATACATAGAGAACATTTATTAAGTTTATTTTATGAAATTTTGACGAGTAGGAAAATGTTGGAATTATTGGGTAAAAAGGTAGGTAAATGCAATCCTGATTTTCAATAATGAGGAGTATGGGTTCAAAAACATAGACTGTAGGCAGAATTCTAGAATGGACTATTGGAAGGATGGGTTGTGAATGCTTAGAGCAGCATTGTTTAGTGAGAAAGTGGGTCATCCTTACAGAAAAGGGTCCTGGAAAAATAAATTTGTTTTAACTTATTTTGGTAGCATAATTGAAATGAGAATAAAGACCTCCTGGTTCTACTCCAACAGTATTTTCGAAGTGGGATCTTAGAGCTCCTCAAATTCTATAAAAATGGAATTTTTTTGTATTTTTATTTAGAGGATAAGCTTGAAAAAGCTGCTTTTGAAAACAGTTTCTCAGTTGGGGAGCACTGACCCCTTGAAGTCCAAGAGCGTAGTCTCAGAGGTCCATGAGTTGTGATTCCTCCTTGCACTCATTGAAAACAGATCTGTGCAGTATTCTAGATTGAAAAAGTTGGCACTATAATAATTTTTCAAATCTATCTGATTACCTGTTTTCCCTCTACAGAAAGTAGCATATGTTCTTCTGTTAGACTTGGGCTGTCTGATACAGTAGCATCTACCACATGTAGCTATTGAACAATAAAAATTTGACTACTCCAAATTGGTATGTCCTGAAGTGGAAAATGCATAGTGGACTTCAGAGACTTAGTGCAAAATATGTAAAATACCTCATTCTTATTTTATTTTGAGCATTTGTTGAATTAATATTTTTGATATATTAGGTTGCATAAAATATTAAAATGAATTTCACCTTTTAAAAAATGTGGCCACTATGGTGCTAGAAAATTTAAAATTACACATTTGACTAGCATTATTGAATGGCGCAGCATTAGAACCTGTTGCTTCTCTTTAGGAGGAAAGGTTGAAGGAATTGGTGAACATCAATGTTCACATGAGGTGATATGACAGCTGCTTTCAACCATTTGGATGGCTGTCATTCATAAAAGAGAATCTCTCTTTTTCGTATTTCTCAGGAGGTAGAGGAAGACAAATGGAAATGTCAGGTTAATATAAGAAAGACCTTTCTAAAATATTGTCCAAAGATAGTATGGGCTCCTTCTAGAAGTGATGAATTCCTCATCATCATTATACATAATTCAAGCAGAGGTCAAACAGATGCCTATTAGGGTCAGAGAGTTCAGGTGTTTAAAATTCCAATCTTGAGATTCTGATCCTGAAATGAAAACAAACAGAGGGCTGATTTTAGGGACACGAAATAAGTAGATTCTGACGTTTACTTCATTCTTTGTGTTCTTTTCCTATAAACTTTCATATGAATATTTTTTAGTTGAAGAGATTTGCATTCTTGGTTTCAGAAAGATATTTGGTTCTCTAAGCCTAGTAATCTGGTGAACAGTGTATCAGTTAGGAATGTGCTTGGCAGCAAGTAGGAAAAACAAACAAACAAAAACACAAAAACCAAACTGACAATGGCAAAAAAAAAAAAAAGTAGAGATTTATTTTAATCATATGACAGGTCTGGAGGTAGGCTCCATCTGACATTGGTTCATTGGTCCAAAGGCATCAGGAAGAGTGTCTCTTTTTCTTATGGTAACAAGATGGCTGCACCTACCAACACTGTATCCAAAAGGCTGGAAGGTAAGGGGAAAGAGGCTATCACTTTTTATCAGGAAAAGCAATAATCTTCTCAGAAGTACCAAACACACCCCCTCTTTTGTTTCATTGGCCAAAACTGTCACATGACCATTCCAAAGGAGGCTGCAAAGTAAATGTTTGCTCTTCCGATATCTAGAATGATGATGTTATTGGTAGAAGTGGAGTTTTCCCAGTGTTGTGAGGAAAGCAATTTCCTGAGACCTGCACCGGAGAATGGGGTTTCCTGATAAACTTTATTGATGGTGTAAAATTAAGGATGTTTCCCTCCTGACTTCCCAATCTCCCATCTCCATCCCTCTCACCATTGAAAAGGTCCAGTCTTGCCTTCAGCAAGGCCAAAGCAAAAGCCAGTGTCCAATGTTTCTGCTTTATATTAAAGTACAGTCCAGCCCAACATTCAATTAGCTTAGTGTTTGTTTCCAGCTGCAGTGCATTGTTGTACTCTGGTATTCAGGCTCCCTCCTGGAGCCTGTGTGTGGAGTCTGCATGGCCACAGGCCATGCAGCTATTAGGGCCATGTGCCATGGCAAGAACAGGCGAGGGCGCTGCGCAAGTGTGGGTCATCAGCAAGAAAGAGAGTTCCCCTGGGATTATATTATCTTGGACAGGACCAGAAGCTTTTTCATATAGGTCAATGAACTTACCAAATTTTTGAGGGTTTTTGATAGATTCCTCCCATGGTTAGACTGATAAGCCCCTATGGTCCACCATCCCCCAGTGTGCCCCCAACAATCTGATACTGGAGGGGAGACAGGAGGGGAGGAGAAGTGTTAATCCCCTTGGCAGAGCAAGGCTGTAATCCCCTAGGGTGTGAAGCAGTAGCCTCCTAACTAGTCAAGTAGTAGCTTCCTAAGCAAGCAGGCTCATGTACCCCATTTTATTGAGCTCAATGTGTAAGTCCCTTTGCTTCCCTCCCCCCTCCCATTTTTTAAATTAATAATTAGTTAAATTATGCCCTGGCTGGTGTAGCTCAGTCAGTTGAGTGCAGGCTGTAAACCAAAGGGTCGCCGGTTCAATTCCCAGTCTAGGGCACATGCCTGTGTTGCAGGCCAGGTCCCCAGCAGGGGGCATGTGAGAGGCAACAACACATTGATATTTCTTTCCCTCTCTTTCTCCTTCCCTTTCCCTCTCTCTAAATATAAATAAATAAAATCTTAAAAAATTATTTAAAAATAATTAGTTAAATACTGATGGTAACAGAGACAGTACAGGAGAAGGAGGTTGGGAATAGTGGTTGTGTTTTGGGTTCTTAGACTGAAGGACAGGGTCTGCCACAGGTAGTCTTAGGTGTGACTGAGGGTACTACTTCCAAGTCAAAGTCAAGTGTTTTGTAGTTAAGGGAGAACATCATCCAGTCCCCTCTTTTTTATTTAAAAATTTCTCTTACCAGATGGTTTTAATTGCTCCTGATGATTGTTGCCTAGGTTGAGTTTTGTTAAGCAATACGTTCTTTTTAGAGATGAAAAAACTAAGTACCAGAGAAGTTCATGCCTTTGTTTATTTTTTAAGTATATTTTATTGATTATGCTGTTACAGTTGTCCAATTTTTTTCTCCCCTTTATCCTCCTCTGCCCTGCATCCCCCGTCCTGACAGTATTCCCTCTCCCCCCACCCACTTAGTTCATGTCCATGGGTCATACATATAAGTTCTTTGGCTTCACCATTTCCCATTACTGTTCTTAACCTCCCCCCTGTCTATTTCGTAACTACCAATTATGCTTCTTATTCCTTGTACCTTTTCCCCCATTCTTCTGCCTCCCTCCCTACTGATAATCCTCCATGTGATCTCCTCTTCTGTGATTTTTGTTCCTGTTCTAGTTGTTTGCTTAGTTTGTTTTTGTGTTTGTTTAGGTTCAGTTGTTGATAGTTGTGAGTTTGTTTGCATTTTACTGGTCGTATTTTTTAGATCTTCTTTTTCTTAGATAAGTCCCTTTAACATTTCATAAAACAAGGGCTTATTGATGATGAACTCTTTTAACTTGATCTTATCTGGGAAGCACTTTATCTGCCCTTCCATTCTAAATGATAGCTTTGCTGGATAGAGTCATCTTGGATGTAGGTCCTTGCCTTTCATGACTTGGAATACTTCTTTCCAGCCCCTTCTTGCCTGTGAGGTTTCTTTTGAGAAATCAGCTGAGAGTCTTATGGGAACTACTTTGTGGGTAACTGTCTTCTTTTCTCTTGCTGCTTTAAGATGCTCTCCTTATCTTTAATCTTGGGTAATGTAATTATGATGTATCTTTGTGTGTTCCTTCTTGGGTCGAATTTCTTTGGGACTCTCTGAGCATCCTGGACTTGCATGTCTAGTTCCTTTGCCAGATTGGGGAAGTTTTCTTTCATTATTTTTTCAGATAAGTTTTTGATTTCTTGCTCTTCCTCTTCTTCTTTTGGCACCCCTATGATTCGGATGTTGGAGCATTTAAAGTTGTACTGCAGGTTCCTAAGTCTCTCCTCATATTTTTAAATTCATGTTTCTTCATTCTGTTCCAGTTGGATGTTTATTATTCCCTCTCCAAATCATTGATTTGGACCTGGTTTCCTTCCCTTCATTGTTGGTTCCCTGTATATTTATCTTTATTTCACTTTACATAGCTTCCACTTCTTCCTCTGTTTTGCAACCATACTCAATCATTTCTGTGAGTATCTTGATTACCAGTGTTTTGAACTCTGCATCTGATAGGTTGGTTATCTTCATGTTGCTTAGTTATTTTTCTGGAGTTTTGATAGGTTCTTTCATTTGGGCCATATTTCTTTGTCTTAACAGGTGTACCTGTTATGTTGTAAGGTGGGTAGCCTTAGGTATTTGCCAGGGTGGGGCAACCTACTACACTGTGTTGGGGTGCTGTCTGTGGGGGAGGGGTCAAAGAGGGAACAATGCCGCTTGCTTTGCTCTTACCCCACTTTCAGTAACTTCCTCCACTATCCACAAGGAAATTGGGTTCCTCTGATGCTGATTCCTGTGTGAGTGGGCTTGTGTACATTCTAGGACCCTGCGGATCTCCAACAGACTCTCCTGTGAAGCTGGGAGTTTCTACTGCTGCTGCAACCCCCATAGATTTTTATAGCCAGAGGTTTTGAGGCTTTAGTTTCCTCCACTGAAACCCTGGGTTTCATGGTCTGTCTCATTCCCCAGTTGTTCCTCCTGGTTTATCCACACATGACTGTGGGAGTGTCTAGTGTGCCAGCTGTGCCTTTTCTTTCATCCTCTCCACCCCTCGTCCCCCGCCCACTACCTGTCTTCGCCCCGCCTACTGGTCTGAGTGAATGTTTCTTCTTTAACTCACTGGGTGTTGAACTTCCATACAGTTTGATTTTTCTGGTAGTTCTGATTGTTTTTTGTTTTTGAATTTGTTGTTGCCCTTCTTTTGGTTATGCAAGGAAGCAAAATATATCTACCTACGTTTCCATCTTGGCCGGAAGTCCCCTTTGATTCTTACATAAATTCCTTGTAGGGTAGAAGTAAGCTTTCTTGCCTTGAAATGTCTAGCTTTATTAGCAAGGAGAGCATATTCCTCCAAAATGATAAGGCGTGTAGTATATAATTGTTGGTATCTTCTGTCTTTTTAACATAGGTTTGGGCATTTATTTTACTGCAAAGGAATTCTGAGTATATGAATGTAACATGTATGTGATAAGGAAGAGATTTATTTTTATATGTTCATCTTCTCTTCATTAGCATGTTATATTTCCCTATCAGTTCCCTGTGACTCATTACTGGCATTGTTCACCTGAGTTTCTGGTTGTCATCAGCTGCTGCACATATTCCTTAGGTACGCAGTTGCATGTTCTCAAAGTGTTCTGTTTTGAAGAAGAAAATATTATTGGTTAACTAGAAAACTAGAGATTGAACTAGATGCCACTACTGTCTTTAAAGACTCAAGGCCCCTACCCTACTCCTCCATTGCAAATTTCTTGATATCTAGTTTGGGAAATGATAGTGGCAGTGGTATGTTAATGTTCACAGAGCATGAAAATGAAAGGCTGGAAATGCATAAGAAATTCCAATTTTGCTGAAGTGGAGAATTGACTTACAGAATATTGTAATGCAAAATGAGGTTGGTGTTTTGTAACGGAAAGAATTTGATATATTAAATATTGAAGGCGGAGAAGCTGGGGACATGTATTTTCACCATTTAATGTATAGAGAATGTGAATGGAAACTAGCTGGGTGGGGAGTGCCTCCTCTGTCTTATTCATTGTTGGGATTTATAAATTTGTATCTATTTCACGTTTTTAAAATACGTTTTATTTATTATGCTATTACAGTTGTCCCATTTCTCCCCCATCACTCCCCTCTACCCTGCACACCCCCTCCCACCCACATTCCCCCCCTTTACTTCATGTCCATGTGTCATAAGTTCTTTAGCGTCTACATTTCCCACACTATTCTTGCCCTCCCCCCTGTCTATTTTCTACCCACCATCTATGCTACTTATTCTCTGTACCTTTCCCCCTCTCTCCTCCTCTCACTCCCCTGTTGCTAACCCTCCATATGATCTCCATTTCTGTAGTTCTGTTCCTGTTCTAGTTGTTTGCTTAGTAATATCTGTGAGTTTGCTGTCTTTTTACTGTCATATTTTTGATCTTCTTTTTCTTAGATAAGTCCCTTTAACATTTCATAGAATAAGGGCTTGGTGATGATGAACTCCATGAACTTGACCTTATCTGAGAAGCGCTTTATCTTCCCTTCCATTCTAAAAGAAAGCTTTGCTGGATAGAGCAATCTTGGATGTAGGTCCTTGCCTTTCATGACTTGGAAAACTTCTTTCCAGCCCCTTCTTGCCTGGAAGGTCTCTTTTGAGAAATCAGCTGACAGTCTGATGGGAACTCCTTTGTAGGTGACTGTGCCCTTCTCCCTTGCTGCTTCTAGGATTCTCTTCTTCATTTTAATCGTGGGTAATGTAATTATGATGTGCCTTGGTGTGTTCCTCCTTGGGTCCAACTTCTTTGGGACTCTCTGAGCTTCCTGGACTTCCTGGAAGTCTATTTCTTTCGCCAGATTGGGGCAGGTCTCCTTTACTATTTGTTCAAATAACTTTACCACTTGTTGCTCTTCCTCTTCTCCTTCTGGTACCCCTATAATTTGGATGTTGGAATGTTTAACGATGTCCCGGAGGTTCCTAAGCCTCTCCTCATGTTTTTTTTGAATTCTCGTTTCTTCCTTCTTTTCTGTTTGGTTGTTTGTTTCTTCCTTCTGGTCCACTCCATTGATTTGAGTCCCAGTTTTTCTCCCATCTCTATTGGTTCCCTGTGCATTTTCCTTCATTTCACTTATTGTAGCCTTCATTTGTTCATCTAATTTGCGACCAAAATCAACCAGTTCTGTGAGCATCCTTTGTTCAAAGCACTAGTGCTTTGAACTGTGCATCTGATAGGTTGGCTATCTCTTGGTCACTTAGATGAATTGGCTCTGGGGCTTTGATCTGTTCTCCCTTTTGTGCCATTTTTTTTTTTTTTTGGTCAGGTTGCATCTGTTACATAGTAAGGGATGGAACATTAGGTGTTCCCCAGGGTGGAGCAGCCCAGTTGCTGGTTTGTGATGTTGTATGTGGGGGCGGGGTCCGAGAGGGAAAATAGCACTCGCTCTGCTCTCTCTCAGATTCTAGTCCCTTCTGCCACTTCCCCTTTGCCTGGATTATCTGCACGCAAATGTGGGACCACCTGGTCAGCCAGCCACGTTGCGAGGTCTCACTGGGTCTGCCTGTTGCCACCCCGTGCCCGGGGTCTGCTAGCTGCCCCTTGTGCACCTGGGGTCTGCCAGCCTCTGCCTGCATGTCCAGGTCTGCCAACCTCCACTTTTTCCTGCTGCGACTCCACCCCTCTTATCGGTCTGGATGAATGGTTGTCGGACTTCTGTACAGTTTAATTTTCTATAAGTTCTGGTTGTTTTCTTGTTTCCAAATCTTTGTTGTCCTTAATTTTGGTTGTGCAAGGAGGCACAGTGTGTCCACCTATGCCTCCATCTTTGCCGGAAGTCCTATTTCACTTTTTAAAAATTAAGTATATTTTATTGCTTATGCAATTACAGTTATCCCATTTTTCCTCCTTGCTACCCCTCCCCCTCCTGGTACCCTCATTCCTTCCAGCAATACGTGCCCCCCTGCTTAGTTCATGTCCATGGGTCAAAAACCTCTCCCTCTGAGTTAGGTACTTTCCTCGTTTTGTAGAGGAGGAAGCTCAGAGAGATGAATTTTTCAAGGATCTCAGAGCTGAAACATCATATTGCTGTTATTTAAACCCAGGGCTGACTTTAAGACCTGTGATTCTCTACTGAGTTCAACTGAATGTTTGCAAAGTCTAAAGCTCTGATTGTTTTTGTGGTTACTATTCTTGAACTGGTAACAAGTAAATATTTTAACTACTTAGTGACTCTGAACTCTGTTGGGCTTATTTATTTGAGATCATACATTATTTACTTGGGAGGATAAATATAATTTTACATTTAACTACATACGAGGTCTGTCCAGAAGGTATCCAACACGTAAGATGAACAATAGAGACATTTATTGAAGAAGATAGGAGATACATTGTACGTAGCACAGTGACACCTCAGTCCCCTTCAAAGTAAGCACCTTGGGATCTTCCACAGTTCTCCGAATTGCTGTCAGCTGCCCCATCATATTTTCTTGAATCTCATTGATGGTCTGAAATCTTTTCTGTTTCAAAGGTGATTTTACTTTTGGGAAAAGCCAGAAGTCTTAAGGCACCAAATCTGGGCTGTAGGAGAGGGGCTGAGTCACCTGGGTGATTTGTTGTTTTTCCAAAAAACTTCATGAGATGTGATGCATGAGATGGTGCATTGTTGTGATGAAACTGCCAACCACCAGTTGCCCACAGCTGCAGCCTTCTTAGTCATTTGAATAGTTTCCAGAGAGGAATGTTCAGGCTTAATGCAAAATGTGATGCAGGTTTGTTGCTCTACTCGCTCAGTCATTTTTAATGTGATGACCACACAGCACACATGCTCACTCAACAGCGTCTACCACCCACCCTGACTAGTACAGTGAAATTGTCATTGTCCACACATGTGCATTCCAGTCCGCTCTCCTTGGCTGCCAGGTTACATGGATTTCACACAAACTGTTCTCATTGTATTAACAATGGCTTGAGTTTTTCCAGACAGGCCTCGTATATTTGATTTTTCTCAGGTCTTGCTTTTTGTATTAGAGAACCAGGCATTATTAGTACTCTTTTTAAGAGTGGTATATTCCTCATGAGGCAAAAATCTTATTAAATACATGCCATAACAATTGAAGCCTAAAGCACTACTGCAAGTTATTATTTTTTCCTGCTGTGAATCTTATTATATCACACATAGCAACTTTGTGAATTGTAGCATTTGATATTAGAATGATAAACAAAATGGTGTACTACATCTCCCTAGTTAACAGAGAGGAATAGAGCTGTGCCAAAGACTTAGAAAGATCTCTTGTAACTGAAAGTGTAATCTTTGGCATTTGGCCATCTCAGTTTCACGATAACACAAAGAAGCGGGAACGTTGGAATTGCTCAGCTTTCAATGCCATTCCTGGATAATTACCAACTATACTCAGATTTTGAAAGGTCCTTTTATTTTGTGATTGCATCTTTCAGCAACAGCTCTTATTATCCTATTATGTAATTTGTCTCATTTATGATGCTCAGGTGGGAAAACTTTCAGCCTTAGCAGCTGAGATCACTATGATTGAGCATTTTGTGGTGCTTTCACTTGTTTTCCTGTTGAGCAAGCAGGGTTCATGACAGGTGAATTCTTTCCAGATGTGCTTTTTAATAACTGGACAGATCCCTGGGGCCTATTTTAGGAACAACACAAGTAACTGTATTCTCTCCTCCTTCCTCCATGCGCAGCTTCTTGTGGTCACTCTGCAAAGGACTCTGTAGTTGTGCAATGATTCCAGAGTTAGTATCGAACTGAGGAAGGGGTAGATAATTTGTCCAAGCAGGGGATCTCTCAGTTTTGTTAGATCTGCTTATTTGGGTACCTGTCACTATCCAGGAGACACCCAGCAGTTTTGTTTTCATTTGCTTTGTTACCATGTTAGGTATGAAATGGAGCCATTTTCTCCCAGGAAGTAAAATTCCTTTGTGGAAATAAGTGATAGTACTTGATGGCACTTAAGGGATCAGGAGCCAGACCCATTAGTAACTGAAGCTGTAATGACTCCACTTCACCCCAGTGGCCTTTTCCTAAAGTTATTGAGGAGAGGAGGGTATGGGAAATGTGGCTCCTTGACCTGCATTGCCCAGTCCCTAGCTCATCAACAGGCAGCCAGGATAGCTGAGCCAATGGGAGAAGCCATCAGATTTGAGAGGATTTGCTGCCGACTTCAGACATGAAAGACAGCACATTTAGCTCTATATTAATGGTATTCGTTAGGTCCAGAGGCTTAATGTAGCTTCTCCATGTACCTCCTCATTGCCAGGCATGTTCAAGGGAGAAATTGGGACTTACCTCAGGGATCAGGGGTCAGTTCTTGAGGAAGTTTTTCCTGACAGAACTCTACTCCTGGAGGAGGGCTTTGTGGTGTTCCCCTGGGCTCTCCTCTCCTACAGAACTTAACTTGCTATATTATGCTTATCTGTTTCCCAGTTTATTTCTCCCTCTAGACTGTGTACCCTTGAGGGCAGGAATAGTGTCTTATTACTGTTTGAATACTGAGTGCCTAGAACATATGTGTTCAATAGATGTTTGTTAAGTAAATGAAATAGTGATGCACAGCTGCTTTCTTCTACATGGTACTCCAAGTCTTCCAAGGAAAAAATTATATCAGTTACCCACAGTTGGTAATCAGAACAATGAAACATGGTAGCATAGACATGAATAGAATTGAATAATAAAAGATTATAAAATATGTAGGAATTGGGCGGGACATATGTGAAGAAGACTTCCATGCTTACCTGAGGCACGTAAAAGAACACAAATAAATAGGGAAACATATCGTGCTTATTGATGAGGAGTGTCAATATAGTAAATATATCAATATGACTTTGTCCACATTAATCTAAAATTTGATGCACTTCAGACAAAAATTGCAATAGGATGATTGTATGGAATTTGATAAAATCTAAAGTTCAGAAAAATTTTGTTTGAGACTAGTGAAGAATGAAAAATGATGAGATTTAATATCTGATGAGATAGAACATTATATAATATACTAAATAAAAACACAATAGCATGTAAACTTATAGATGCCAGTGTTATCTTGACAAAAGACATAAAAAATTATAGACTTCAATAACATAGATGGAAAAGTTCTTAACAAAATACTATGAAGTTGGATCTAGTAAAATAGAAAAATTATAATACATTATTATCAAATGGAATTTGTCCCAGAAATTCAAAATGGTTTGGCATTCAAAAGCCAATGCCATTTATTATTTTAATTATATTAACAGAATAAAAGAAATTAGAATGGCATAGCTACAATAGGAAGTCTAAAAGCAGGTGTGAGTGTATATGGAAACCTAGCACAGGTTCACAGTACCTGATTTAAAATGTTTGGGGCCAGCCATGTGTCAGAATTCAGGGTTTTTAGCAACATCTCTTAGGCAAATTTGTGATTGTGTTACAGAATGCTGCCCAGGCTGTTCTAGAACAGCTGTGGGGTTCGATTGCCTGCAGCCAAGAAGTATGACTCCCAACGCAAGAGTTTGGTATAAAAGGAAAGGAGTTGTTTATTCAAAGGTTATACAGATTTAGAATAATGGCAGGATTCTGCCATTAAGTCCCACTCCCTTTAAAACACCCAAAAGCACATAGTCCTGACTCCCTTTGCCAAACCAGGCCAGTTTCAGATATGCCACTCAGAGGTACTATCTTTCAGAAAAGCAGAAGTCTGTGGCTCAGCATTCCCAGTCATGGTTCAGCATCCCAGGCATCTCCCATGAATCGGGGCTTGGTTAGACAGGGCCCCACAATTCCCAGCTCCATCAGCTCTGCTCCGTGTTCTCCAGGCAGGTGTTCTAGGGGATGTCTTAATCCAAAACACGTGGCACCTCCTTGCACACCAGACTTCGGGGCAGACTAGAAGGGCCCTTTTATACCCTTTCAAACTGTATGGCTGCTACATTGTAGCTTCCCATCCTCATGGTGGACCCACGCCTATTTTAAATGATGACCTGGAGCTTCCTGTGTGACCTCATATTCATCTCTATATGTTCTGAAAGTTAGGTAAAGCACAACTGTACACTTCCTGAGGGAATCAACTTGCAATTGTTATGAAAAGTATCTTAAGCTGTATCATCTGCTCTTCCTTCCCTGCAACCAAGGGGAGTGGGGGATATGCTCTACTATTTTCGGGGAATCCCTGCTTTGCACCATGTTTCAGTTTCCACAGCAAAACATTAATAATGACACTGAATGGAATAAATAAAGACTAGAACTGGCCTTGACATTAGCTCAGGTCTGGCTTTGCCAGTAAACGAATTTTGGCACTAAACTTCAAAACAAACAAACAGGGAAAAAAATCTTTGTTTTCATTTCTTTATGATTCAGAATCTTAGGTAAGGAATCAAAAACTTCTTTTACATCAAGGTGGCACGTATTTCAAATCAATGATGAAATGATTCTGAAAGGTGTTGGGAATATAAAATAGCATTTAAGAGAGAAAAGAAAAAGTTAAACCTTACTTTATAGCAAAATTATTTCTGATTAAAGATTTTTACTGTTAAAAAATTAAAGAATCTATAAAAGTAATAGAATATATTATGTTTCCAATCTTTATTTATAATCTTGTGGTAGTGAAGATCTTTGTAAGCATGACATCAATGGCAGAAACTAAATAGTTTATAAAAAAAGAAAGTAAAGGAAAAGAGAATTAACATATATGATAAATAACACCAAAATTAAGTTAAAAACTAGTACTGCCCTAGCCAGGTGTCTCAGTTGGTTGGAGTGTTGTCCCATACACTGAAAGGTTGTGGATTCAATTCCTGGTCAGGGCACATATGGGAAGCAATTGATGTTTCTCTCCCTCTCTCCCTCTCCCCCTCTCCCCCTCTCTCCCTCTCTCCCCCTCTCCCTCTTTCTCCCTCTCCCCCTCTATCTCCTTCCCTCACCTTCCCTCCCTCTCTCTTTCCCTCCCTTTCTCCCACTCCCTTTCTGTCTCTCTCTAAAACAATGAACATATCCTCCATTGAGGTTTAAAAAAAACAAACCTAATGCCAGTGTTGGGAAGATGTTGGCAACATATAGCAGCCAAAGAATTATTACCTACAGATTAAAAAACAAAAGATGAATTCTCCAGCACAAAATGGACCAAGGATATGAAAAGGCAGTTTGCAAGAGAAGAAATACAAATGGCTGCCAATACTAATACTACTCTGATGACAACTATGACTGCTATAAGTAGCAATTTACTGAGTGTTGTTTGTACACCATGCACTGCACTAAAGAATTTACATTTACTGCTTAAGAACATACTGAGAAATGTTTAATTATTTCCAGTGAGTAGAGTCCAACTTAGGGAGTGAGGGTAGGATGTCCTAGGTAACATATTCAATAGGGCTTTCCTAACCCAGGACTGCCTCCAGAGCTTTAGCTCTGC
Organism: Glossophaga mutica; assembly: GCA_039655065.1. Lineage (NCBI taxonomy): Eukaryota > Metazoa > Chordata > Mammalia > Chiroptera > Phyllostomidae > Glossophaga > Glossophaga mutica. The sequence goes on from CM077304.1 coordinate 88,319,465, forward strand.
AGTAGACACTGACTTTCTGCCTCTATCTATCAATATCCTTATGAAAAGAAAATGCAAATGAAAGCAACCTGAAGTTACCATTTATTTTGTCTATTAGATTGGAAACAACTTGAAAAGAATATTCATCACTAGGGAAGGTCAGTGTTTGGAGCAGCCTGCACTCTCTTCTATTGCTGGTAGAAGTGTCAATTGGCATGATTTTTCTGGAAGGCAGTTTGGCAATATGTATCAAAAGCCACATCCTTTGACACAGTATTTCTACTTCTAGGAATTTGTCTTAAAGGACTAATTTGACAAGTGCTGGTATGTACAAGGATGTTCAATTTAGTATTGTTTATAAGAGCACAAGGTTGAAAGAAACTTGTCCATCAATGAAAGATTGATTAAATCGGTAATGGAGAACTGAACATGTAGAGCTTTATTTGTTAATTTTGGAATATTGTCCCTGATTGATTTTCAGATGGCAAAAATAAAACAAAACAAATCAGGTTGCAAAACAGTACATGTGGCACAACCCTGTAATTGAGAAACTCAAAGTGTTTATATAACCTATATGTCAGGAAAAAAGTTGGACACGGTGTTGACAGTGGTGTAATTTTAAGTGATTTATGTTCTTTTTTATATTTTCCTGCAGTATTTTTTATTTAATTTTACACATATACTCTGATTTTTAAAAAGTATTTAAAAATATATATTCTAATTTTCCCATACTGATGGAACATCTCAACGTGAAGATTAAGCACAAAATTTGGGGATTTCATCCAGGTTTGCACTTTGCTTTTGTTAGGGAGTGTTTAGGTAACTCCTGTACTTACATTTTACTTTTTGAGAGTTGACACAGGCATGAGTTCACACGTACACATGATTTTCCATGTTTTTCCAAGAATTGCCAGGCTTCTTTTTCACTGATTGTGTTTCAACTAATAGCTTGTCAGCTATTTGGTTTACAAATCCAGCCAATGTGAAGTTGACATGAGTAAACTTCTCAATAGACTTAAGGAAGTTCTATTTGAGTTTGCCCAATCAATAGATCAACAAGCTCAGGTTACCTTATTGGGCTGACACCCTCTTAATAACAAATGGAATGTTTAAAAGTAGTCTTAACAAATATGGCTACGTAGTCCTGCCCAAGGAAACTCCTGGTTCAGAAAAGTATTATTTCTGACAGGGAGACAGTCATGTTGGAAATATCTTAAAAGCCTTGATATAACGTAGACTTTGTTATGAAACTGTGGAAACTAGTATTTTATGTGGCATGTGAATAGCTTGCACAGTGACTTTGAATGCCTTCCTCACCACTCGACATTGTTTAATGATGAGAAGTGTGGACTAGGTCGCATGTATTCATTTTGGTCGTGTCTGAAAATTTGGATGTAGAGATATGAATTCCATTTGACTGGACTGATAATTTAAGAAATAGATTTTTAATTGCTTACCAGATGAAAAAGAAAAATACTTGTAATGAAAATGCTGGTGGTAGATAGTTCTAAAGGCCATTTGGGGCACAGAACAAGTTGACAAGCACTTGAGGAAGTGGTTAGTGATGCTCTCTTAGAGACAGTGTCTTAATGCAGTAGTTATTTGAATTATCTTTAAAATGGTTGATTGACCCTCTTCTTCTGTTTTGACATTCTCTTTCAAAGACAGACAAGTCATACTGATTATATTTGAATAATGGAATTCTTATGCAGCAATGAATATGGTGCATTTTGGAGTCAGGCAGACCTAGGTTAAAATTCAGGCTCCACTACTGAATAGTTTTTTTGACCTTTGGAAAGTTATCTAGCCTTTCTAACTTACATTTTCTTCATCTCAAAAGTACCAATCTTATAAGGTTGTAGGAGTTAGATGAGATAATTTTTGTAAAGAGCTTAATAGCATCTGGCACATAGTAAATGTTCTTATTATCATACAAGGTGGTGCAAAAGTGGGTCGACAGTTGTTCATATGGAAAATGACACAGTAATTAATAATGCAAGAACAAACTGTGTTTTGTGTGCTCACAACTGTAAACCTACTTCTGCACCTCCCTGAATATAGTTCAGTCTCTTTTAGAATATTTTTTAGCAATAATATGTGATATAATGGAAAGAATGTGTGTAGTATAGAGTATAATAGACTCAGATTTCACACAGGCTTAATAACCCCCATCATCTTGGGCAAGTCACGTATGGTCTGAACCTTAATTTTCTCCTCCATGGAATGCAGTCAGTAATATTTTACCTTGTCGGATGCTGTGAGTATTACAGATAACAGGCCAAATGTGAAACTGTGTTTAGAGCAAAGTTGGTATTCAACAAATGGCTACTGTTATCATTGCTATAAATCTAATACATATCAAAACACATCTTAAGGCTTTTTATATTTTCCTTATCTTTTTTATCTTAGTTGTAATTCTTTAAGAAATTAGGTACATATAACCAAGATGATGCAATGTAAGGAAAGTTTACAAATTATGTAAAACTTGATCACAGTAGTACATTTGGTAAACAAAAAATAAGCATCTGAACTGATGGGTTGTATTATTAGGGAAGGGTGTGTACATAGGGCCTGGCTTTCAGGTCCTTGTCAGGGGCCAGTCTGTTAAGAAGTGTGAAGGATTTGTCACAATGACCCCCTCACTTACTACACTGAAGAAATGGATGTCACAGGCCTCTGATCCTGTGCTGGCTGGCCAGCTGGCAGATTCTCTAGACTAGCTGCTGGAGGTGGCTGTGCATTGGCATGGAGGGAAGGCCAGGCTCACAGTCAGGCACGTATAATGTGCTGTCGAGTTCCCTTGTGGGGGCTGCACTCCTAGGTGGGCCTTTGTCCACACACGCTACCTCTTGCTTCATGTTTGCACAGTATGGTGCTTTATGTGATCCATTTATCCACCTGTTCCTCCTTCCCTCCTTTTCTTCTTTCCATCTATCATCTAGGTACTATATATGGAGTGAACAAAATGGATAAAATCCTTGCCTCAAGGAGCTTAATATTTCAGAGTTTCAAAGCATTTTCACATGTGTTACCTCATTGGCTTTTTACATGTGTCAGAATTTTGATTCTTATTAGTATTTTCATTTGAAAGATCAGGAAATGGAGGTATTTGAGATTAAGTGACCTACCCAGGATAATAGTGTTGAATAGAACTCATTAGTTTTCATTCTTAATTTAGCACCCTTTCTTCTATGACATTCTGCTTTCTATTCAAAATATGTTTTCCATCATCAAAATAATCTTTACATTGTTTTTTCCTCTTAATATATCAATCACAGGTAGCCAAGGGAACTGGAAAGAATATTAAATGAGTTCAGTGGACCTGCTGTAATCTCAGTACATTCCCATTGCTTTCTGGGTGAAATTTGAAACCCAGAATGTGGGCTGCAATGCCCAGCATCATTTGGCAGTGCCACCTTCCCAGCTTTATCTTGGGGTAAAGATATACTCTCCCTCATACTACCTGTCCTCTTTGCTCAACTGAGAAGCATTGCGTTCTTTCCATCTTCAGGCCTTTGCATATGCTGTTCCCTCTGCTTGGAAGGCTCCTCTTTGTTCCCCTTTCTTCCCCTCGACCCCTACCTCCATCAGGCTTCACTCAACTCAGATCTCAGCTTTGATGCCTTTTGTGAGGGGAGGCTTTCCTCAACCCTGGCATCTCCACCCCCCCTCCCCACCCAAGGTCGGGAACACTGGTTATCTCATTTTCACTGATGTTTCCCCAGCTAGCACTTGGCCTTACATTAGATTTTATTAAAATAAAAATATGTGAATAAATGAATGAATGAACACTCCAGCAGCACAAAACCAAGAACAGTGCAAGCAAATTTAAATGCCATGGCTTGTTTTATTTCACTTCCCCACAGAATGTGATTCTAGCAATAAAGACAGTTTATAAATGGTCTAGGTTTGTCATCTTTTACTAGTGTTTAAATAACAAATGGGAAAGCAACAGCTAAGATTTGGAAAGTTAGTAAAATGGCTGCAAAAAGTGACAAAGGGGAAAAAACAAAACCTAATACATAACCTGGGGGAAAAGAGAATAAACCAAGTCATTTGTTTTGTATCTCTTGCCCACCAAACTGTGCGCAGTTTGAAGTCAAGTAGCAGAATTTCTGTTTATATCCACAAAGAGAGCAGTATGCCTGGCTCATAGTAGCTGTTAGGTAAATTGTGAATGAATGAATGATATACCTCTTTCTTGCCTTTGAAGCCAACTTTTTGTGTTCTTAATGCTGATGCTAGGAATTGGAGTAGTATGATTTATGGAAAGGATGCTGGATTTAGAACCAGAGATACCTAGGTTTAAAGTGGCATTGAACATGAGAGTAAGTATGCCTGTCAAGTGGGCTTATTGGGAGGGTGGTGCACAGATGTATAGAAAGTACTTAGCGAGCACCAGGTACATGTCATAGGTCCTCAGGAGATTTTAGCTCCCATTTTCTGCCTCTTTTCCTTTGGTCATTCCCAGAAAGACTTTTAAGGAATATAGTCCATAAATTGTTAGAGAATGAGAACCTCAGAGCAGAATCATGGCAATGGAGCTATGATGTGAATCAGTACATAGCACTGTGTTTATCAAAGCAAGTTTGGCACTGGGATGTCTAAACTGTAGTGCAGTGCATTGTGTAGGAATTCGGGAATAATGTTCCTATTATTCTTGTCTGTGGTCAGTCTATTACTAAAAAAAGAGAAACCAAACTTGTTTGTAGAGTCCTTATGTTCAAGACTTCCTGTTTTGACCTCCATCACTTTTTTTCCATCTTTATTTACAAATATTACCTAATCCCGGGTCTTCCTGAAATTATTTTTGCTGGTTTTGTTCTGTTCTTCATAGTAAATTCTCTCTTTTATTTTCATCAATGCCAATGTCAAATTTTGATAGGTCCACTGATTTCCTTGTGTTTCACACTGATTTGTTTCAGGATGTGACAAGTTAGGCCAGTTATTCTGTAGTTCCCCAGCTGCCACCCCTTATCTAATTATGATACAGAGGAGTGTGACCAGTTTTTCTTTTTTCTCTGAGAATAGAGAAAGAACAAATGCTTTCAGAATATAGGATAACAGACTGGGGATCAACCAACTGGATCTATATGAGCCTTGTGCTAGGCTTATTATGGTTAAAACTATAGGTAATTTTGTAGTCACATCAATTTAGTTCTCTTTTATAGCACCTATTTTAGGGTGCAAAATATGTAAGGCACAGGAAATACAAAAACAGGTCCTTAAGGCATTTGCGTCCCACAGAGGGGACAGACACATGAACAAACATGGTACTGTGTGATAGGGGCAGCAAAGGTTGGACAGGTGAGGGGGCATAGCATAGGCCACCTATTGAAGACTAAGTTAGAGTTTGCTGTGTACACAAAGTTGAAGAGGGTATTCTAATAAGAAGAGTCAGTACAGGGAGAGACAGGAAGATGTAGACTATCACGGTGTGTGCAGGGAACTCCAAGTAATTACCCTGTATTTTGCCATGTATAATGCACACCCACGTTTTTGGCCCAGACTTTCAGGAAAAAATATTTTGTTTTAATTTTTTAATTCAATTTTTTACACATTTATATTTAGAAACAAAACTGATTATCGTATTCCAGGGTATTATTTTGCATACAGATATCGTTATTGCTTTCTAGAGTTACAATTTTAATGCATGGGCATAAATAAAAGAATTAAAAACATTTATATATACAGAATTTGTAATACCCATGCATAATGTGCATCCTTATTTTTCCCTCAAAAATTTGGGCAAAAAGGATTATACATGGCAAAATAGTGTAGATATTGCTAGATTGTTAAGTGCAAAGGCTGTTGTGAAGTCTGGCAATACCAGGGTAGGTTATGGAATCTTGCTTTGGAGTCTTAAAAATCAAAACACAGCATTCGCATCTTCTTATTATGGTTTGGATAGTATTTTGCCAGAGGTAGAGGCATGCTATATGGGTCAGATAAAAGTCAATGACTACTAATGTAACACTGAAGTTATATTAATTAATTTAAAAGGAAGGACTTAAACTTTGTACTTTTCTATGTTTGATATTTTAGTGTATACAGTTTTCAAGTCACCTAAAGCAGTCTTTTGTATGGGACTCTGCTCCCTCTTAGTGAAACAGATAGATACCTTCATAAAAAGCAGTGCAAATTCAGTGTCACCCTTTTCCCATGGGAGGGGTGGCTTCTTTTGGAGCAGAGGAAGTTCTTGGGAGTCCATATAAGAGTCAGAAACAAATGGAGGGTGGCCTCTCCTTTGTCCACTCTTGGCTGTGTAGGAGTGAAATGGAACCTTGGATATTGTATAACTTTTAGTCAGCCATGTTGCTTGTTTCACGCCATTCACAGGCCAAGGAACTGGGTAGTCAGTTTACAGTTCTAGGAACTGGAGTGGGACTGCTGTGCTTGCAGTTGCATGCTTTTTATGGAGCAGGGAATGTTGTTTAGGGAATTTAGGCAGCTGGAACCTGCCACATTAGCAATTTGTACTAAGGAAGAATTTCAGAGTGAGAAAATAAAGCTCGTTATATAATTTCATTTGGGCATTTAGGAGGCCAGTGGGGGTGGATGAAAGTGTTATGAAGGCAAGCAGGAGAGTTTCGTAAACAGCTCTCTCTCTGTTCATTTTTACTTACTGTAAGGGCTAGATTTAAATAGGGTGGATCACAGAGCCTGTTTTGAAAAGGGCAGTCATGTTCTTCTGCTGTTTCTTAGCTGTTTTGTCAGTTGGAGCAAAACAACAGCACTGCTCATTTTATTTTTTGCAGGGTTGGAGGAAAAAAGAAGGGCTGGCAGAAGAATGGGGTGGGAAGCTGAAGGAAAGTGGAGAGGCCAAGGCCAAAATTGTCAGACTGGGGACAAGGACCTGAAGGAGCCCTGCTTGGCCTCAGGGATGGGGCCTGGAACTCTGCCTTTCTGAAGCCTGTTGACAACTTCATCCTAATTTAGCCTTTTGTGGAATCTTCCATGAGATTCAGTTGCCAACTTCAGTCTTCCTAGAGAATACAGCCTGTCGACTCTGTTATGAAGTCTACCCGGAAGGGCTGGGGGACCCCGTCCTTAGAACTAAGATAACCCTGGCATGAAGTGAAAATCCTCTTCTTTAAGAAAACCCTCAGTTCCTTGTACCTGCCTCACCCACCCTCACTCCCACCTCCCTGCAAAAGAAACCACCAGCCTTCAGCAAAAATTAAAATTGATGTCACTTTGGTTATTCTTTTTTGTCCATAAAGTATCTACCTCCTGTTTTATCTTCATAAAGAACAGAAATCTTGTTTCTTTCCAGAAAAATCACAAAAGATAACAAACAGGGACCAGATTCAAACAGAATAAAAATCATTAGTAAGCCAGAGAGTCTGGCTTAAAATAGAGGGAAAAGGAAAGTAAAAAGAAAAAAAGGAAGAAAAAAGAATGTGTTCTCTCCTTGGCTTTAAAATGTGTCTTCAGGGGAAATCATTTAGGTTACTTGTGGTTTCTTTCTGCATCATACTAACTTACGTTAGTGAGGTGTGATTTTGAAAGGATACAGGGAATTTGGGAATAGAGACTTTCATATTTTTTGGTTTTCCCTTGCTTCTTACAGCAAAACATGTAGGTATTTGACTGTGGAGATACCTGAGCTGAACTATTCTGATTGACAATAGTCAGGATGAAGTAGCAAGTGTGGTGGCATGGCATAGGCAGGCACCCTGATAAAGAACTGTGCTGGCTGTACACACTTTTTTTCATGTCTCTCTTATACCCAAATGTGAAGACTTCAAGCAGTGGTAATATAGCTTCTTCTCCTTTAAAAAATGTGTACCCTGTTCATTTCCAACACAGATTTAAGGTATGCACTGATCTTAACAGGACATGTATATTCAAAGTATATAACATACATTATTTAAAATCTAATTCAATGTGTCGTTTAGGTTTTATTAAATTATCCTGTTTTTAGGATATGCTAATGGGTTAAATTTGAACTACTGAGATTTAGATTATCTAGCTTTTATTAGCAATGAGTATTTCTTATTTAAAAAGCTATTAAGATTAAATATCAATATCACATAAATCTTTGCAGGAAGATATAATTGAAAGCATCAAGGCTGTCTCCTACAGTTGGTGGTTTCTGTCATCTTGGTTCTCAGAGCTATGACGGTGTCATTGAATTTCAAGAATTCAAAAAGATAAATAAAAATAAAACTTGTAGTTTTGAAATGGGGAAGGGGAAAGATCCCGGAAATTATCTTCTGTTTTTAAAATAGTTGTTTTCCTCTTAAAAATAGAAAAAAAAGAATATTATTATTTTTTATTTATTAAGAAACCAAGCTTGTACTTTTGAATTAATACAAAGACCAGTATTTTATAGATAAATGTTAATAATCATTGTAGAGGCTACTAATTACAATTATCTTTTGATTTACTGTAAATATGCCTGTAACTTTCTTCTTTATTACCAGTCACCTTCTTGAATGGTGAAGACCTTCATTAGAACATTTTAATCATTTATTTGAAGCATCTGCCTTTAGAAGTTTACTGACTGTTATAGTATAAAAACCAAACATTTTTATTTTAGGATACAAATTGTAAACAAAAACTTTACTGGGGGAGTTTGGCCAAAGGTACAAAAATATATAGAAGGAAAATACATTTAACTAACAGTGTGCACATTTTTACAACAGAGTACATGGCATTTGGACTCAGAGGTTTAACTGGGAGTACCCTCATGTGTTTAGTAATGGTTTTTTAAAAAATCTTCTGGGGCAGATCTGGAGCTTAACTAGATATTTAACTTTAAAAAGCTGAAATTAAATAGTGAAATAGGAAAATTACAATAACTTTTTTAGTTAACATCTAAAGATTTCTCCTTTTCCTTTAACATTTCAGTTAAGTTTGAAGAAATTCCAGAAGTGATATACTCATTAGGTTATACGAAAGGAATTTTGAGAATCAAAGCTATCAACATTTTTCTGTGGCATGAAGACTCTTATTTAAAAAATAATAAGGAAGGGGGGTTTTAATCTGTTAGTATTTTCTTTAATGTATGATTTACAAAATGTTTTATTTTTAATAAAAGCTTTAAAAAGAAGCTTTCCGAGTCAATTCATTTTTGTTTGTAGATTGTTTGTTACTGTGATTAACACATGAAAATAAGATAGAATGGAATATATTTCTATGAAGGCCATGTTCTTAACATCAATACCTACCTAGAAAATACAGGAGTCACACTTGATCATTCATAGTCATTTTGAAATTCTGTGGTCATTTTTTAAAAAGCCAATTAATAATATTGTGTGGATATTTTTGTCACGGCAGTTTAGTTATTTTTGTGAAACTATAATTTTTTCCTAATAGTTAGAAATAAGTCTACTTGTGATATCACAAAAGTTATATGCATTGGATAATTTTGTTATATAAAATACTTAATACCTGTTAAAAGCTGCTTGACTTTCGGTTTTAAAATAGCTCTGTAGTTTGGTTACTCCTGCAATGTTTTTGGCTTTCTCCATGACCTGCCATGCCAGCCAGATAATTTTTGCAGCATTTTCTTTGCTTTCTTATAAACACTTAGAAAGTTTCCTTCTTTTCTGAAAGCTCAACCATTAAGTTAGCAAGCACCGAAGTTACTATGAAATTGCCCTTTATTTTTTTCATGTATTGGGAGGAACGATAGAGTTTTGTGTATCTCCTGTGAATTGTTAAAATAGAAATATTTAATTTAGGTCTGCTATTTTCATGGAGCTTTATACTGGGTTTATTACAGATGAAATGCTTTTGTCTGACTGTCTTACTTTAAAATGAGTTTTGTTGTTTTCATGCTTAGGCAAAGATTTTATTTTATTTTGGTTGAGAATATCTTTTCCCCATCTCATACTCCCAAGTTTGGAGAAAAGTATAGAATCCTTTCAGGACTGCAGGTTAACGTCTGATTTACTAGAAAGCATGACATATAATATAGTGGCTAAAGGATTATGTCCTGTGTTAAAAGTTATCAAGAAAAAAATATCAAGGAAGGTGCGACTGCAGTACAAATGTTATTTCCTCTGTAAAAGCCTGGTATCTCAAAGGAAGCCTTGGATCTTAATCTCAGCTATTAAACAAGTTTAAATATGAAAGGAATTGAAAGGAAAGATAACACGAATGTCTAACAAATTCTGTACTTCAGGCCCACTGTTTGCAAGGTGTGTGGTTTTTTAATCTTGGTTTGAATTTACAAATTACATAGTATGAGATTAGTTTGTAGATAGGGCCGGTGGGGTTTAGAAAGAGGAGGCTGATAAAATTACTCAGAGTCTTCCTGCTTCTGTTTTTGACTCTTTGGAAATGCTATTAGATAGTTTTATTCCTTTGTGTTCTCATAGCTTTGGTCAAAGTAAATAGGCTTAGAAATAAAACATATATTTTCTACTTTGTAAAATAAGGGTTCTGGACCCTGCTCTTTCTGAGTAGCTTCCAGAGACAGTAATCTCTATGAACTCTTATACACGGTTTATATTCCACCTTTCTACTTTGCCTGCCATGTGATTTGCAAGTCAATGTTATTGAAAGTTCTGTATTGTAACGCAAAAGCTTCAGCATTGGATCCTACTGATATCTACAAACCAAAGGCACTATTCATACCACCCAGGAAAGAAAAAGCTTTTTAAAAGATGGCAAACTTTGGTGTCTTGTTAGCCCAAAATGTAGTTCTCGAGTAGCATCTGGCAGTGCTGGGTAATCCAATCTATTTTAATGCAGAGATTTTCCAAGAAGGCAGGAAACAGTCAAGGGGAAAGCTTTCGGGCATCTGCTGTTTCGTTTCCAGATCCCTTGTGTTAACTTAATGTTTCTAGGGAACTGAGCTCTTTTCTTTTTTCTCAGAATCCCTTCTCTAGGAACTGGTGAGTGCAGTGGCGCTGTGCGAACAGCAGATAAGCACCGAGCTTGCCTCGGGGCGCTTGGCAGTCCAGTGCAGCCTTGTCGGGAGGCGGCAGCCACCCCGCGGCCCCACGGGCAGTTTCCCTTCTTTCCTGCACCTTACGCAAAGGCGGCGCCGTAGTGACTGAGCTACACTTGAAAGACACGTTTATTTGTATTTGTCCAATTTGGCCTTAGTGAAAGGTAAATATGAAGTGATTGGCTCCTCCTTGCTCTACCAAAACCAGTGAAACTCAGCCAATTGCAAGGAAACAAACCAAACCAAACACGAACCTGAGTGAAATGTGAATCTTGCACAAACACTTTTATTTGTCCTTGGGAAAGAGAATATCGGGCAAATTGGCATTTCATACAATAGCCTGTTGCCCATTTTCTGTAAATTAGTAATTACAGATTGCCAGGAAATGTCTTGTTCACTTGGTTTTGTTTTGAAGGGGCAATTGGTACTAGTAAGAATATTAACAAGTTAGGTTCCGGGTTCTTTCTCATCAGGGCAGATTAGTCAGGTCTCTCTCCCATTCTTATCTTCTATCCCAGAACCAGAAAGGTACATCCAGACTTCACATTTGAAAAGGAATTCAGTAGAATCAACAATAAAAGGCTGCTCTTTAAAGTAGTTTCGTTTTTGTATATTTCTATGTGTTATTCTTGTTTAGAAACTGAGACTGCTAATCATTTTTGATGCTGTGACTGTTGCCCTGCTTACTTAACGTTAAAGGTTAATGGGTTCGTGTGATGTGACCTGTAGAATAGCAGTGATTTAACTGGCACTCTGACATTGTTGGTGTTCTTGTAGCAGCCAATATGACTCTGTTACTAAGTTGATGGAATCAAAATTTTGGAGTTGGAATAGAATGTGGAGGTCATTTAGGCCAATTTTTCTTGGAATTGTAAGACTTTTACAACATTTCTGACTTTTAAAGGCAGTCCATTGCATTGCTGGAAAGCTCTAATTTTTAGAATGTTATTCCTTATATTAAATTGAATTTTCTGTGTAATTGTCCCCTTGGTTCTTGTTCTTTCTTAAATAATACAAATCTAAAATTATTCTTATTCATATAATTTAGTGAGTGTGGTGTATACTTGAAGGCCATGATAAAATAACATGATATTTATAGTAATGATAACCACATTTTGGGTTTCAAATCCTTGCGTTTTGCCTTCTGAATCTTCTTTTGAACTGCTTAGAAATGATGGCAAAATTTCCTGTTTCAAGGTAGTACTTGAGATTAATCAGTACAGTGTTATATTGGCAACATATTTTTTATTTAAAAAAATCCCATTGATTTTGTTACCCGACAGAGACTGGACCCAGAGTGGGTCTGCCTGGGGCCAGCTCGTGGTGTGATGATTCCTGACTTCATGCAGGAAAGATTTCACAAAAAGTTCAGATGATTTTGAGAGGACATTTATTAAAGCTGGGGCAGTGGAACAGGGAAGGGCCTAGGACAGAAGGAGCAACAGGAGAGAGCCTGGGGGGACGCTGCTCTGGCTGTAGAAATGTTATGGGAAAGAAGTGGGCCACGCTGGGGCTGCTGAAAGCTCACTGGAGAGTCAGAGAAAAGGGGGCCTTGGGGACTGATTCGGGGGGTGAGTACAGGATGAGCTGCTGCTGCCCATTGCTCCCCTGGTTGCAAGTCTTCTGGGGACCCTTAGGATTTAGGAGATGCACGTCTGTGGCCCGGTGGGGTTGGGCGGGGGGAGTGGGAAGAAGAGGGAGAAGGAAAGGCGCAGGCATGTTCCTGAGAGGGAGAGAGCACTGGGAATCTTCATTTTCAGGGTTTTTAAAGACTGGGGGGATCTCAATAGACTATTCATCAGCTGTTCCAGATGTATCCTTTCAGAGTTGTGGTCTTCAGTGATTGGTCGGCACCAAGGCAGGGGGTCATTAGTCATTGCAGCTGGTCCTGGCATCACCTGCTAGGTTTTGCTGCTTTTTCTGGGCCTGGAGCTTAAATACAACTGAGGCCTAGATAGGTTGGGGGGGGGTGGGGCGGACGGGCGTATAAGTCATGTAACCAACAATGTGAAAGGTCAGGGAATCTAAACCTCATGGCTAGAGATATGCCAGGGGAGGAAAGGCCACCCCAGGGTTAGGTCTGGCACCAGTTTTGCCCTTGCTGGGCACATGAAGCCCTGGCGATCTTCTGTATCTCGCTATAAATTGCTTGGCCAGTTCGTTCAGCTTCTGTCTCAGTTTCCTATTACACTTGTCCTGGCTTACTAGCTTGTCTTAATTTCACACTTATATTCTAATTTTCTGTTTTAATGTAATGTTCTGTGCTTTAGCTGAAATTACTAAATAAAGATAAATGAGTGTAACAGACTCAGAAGTGCTAATCTTTTGGTTCTTTTTTTGCTTACATCTGTATTAGTTTTCTGATGCTGCTGTAACAAATTACAAAAAAATTAGTGGCTTACAACAACATTTATCATCTCACTGTTTCTGTGGTTGAAAGTTTGGGCACAAAATGGCTCTTCTGGGCCCTCTGCTCAGGGCCTCATAATGCCGATGTCAAAGTATCTCTAGGCCTGATGTGGAGGTCCTGGGGGGAGAATCCAGTTCTGTGTGCTTGTAGGACTGAAGTCCTGCTTCCTCACTACTTGTCAGCCAGGGGTCTTCCTCAGCTACACATTTTTTTTTCTTCTTTCTTTCTTCTTCTTTTTTTAAAGATTTTATTTATTTTTAGAGAGGGTAAATGGGGGAGAAAGAGAGGGAGAGAGACAGCAATGTGTGGTTGCCTCTCACATGCCCTCTACTGGGGACCTGACCCACAACCCAGGCATGTGCCCTGACTGAGAATCAAACCGGCGACCCTGTGGTACACAGGCCAGCACTAATCCACTGAGCCGCACCAGCTAGGGCATCAGTTACACATTTCTTAACTCATTGTCCTCTTCCATCTTCAAAACCAGCAATTGTGTGTGGGATCTTTGTGCATCAAATATTCTTGCCACCTTTCCTTTCTGTTTTCTTCTGTTTTTTTTTATTTTTTTGTTTTTTTTTTTTTATTTTTAGAGAGATGGGGAGGAAGGGAGAAAGAAAGGAAGAGAAACATCAATGTGAGAGAAACATCTATTGGTTTCTTCTTGAATGTGCCCTCACAGAGGGTGTGAGGTGGGGAGGCTCAACCTGCAACCCAGGCATGAACCCTGGCTGGGAATCAAGCAGCAACCTTTCGCTTTGTGGGAAAACACCCAACCAACTGAGCCACACCAGTCAGGCCTCATCTGCTGTTTTTTAAATACTCATGTGATTACATTGGGCCCACCTGGACAATGCAGGATAATCCCTTTAAAGTCATTTGGTTAGTAACCTTATTTATAAGGCAAAGTCCCTTTCCCTTCACAGCAGTACCTGGGTTTAGTGTCCACTTGAATAACTAGGGGATGAGAATCTTTGGGATAACATCTTTAGAATTCTGCTTACCACACCTTTATAGGTACAGCTTTCCTGCGATTGCAATAGTCATAATTCATCATTTTAAAGAATTTTGAAGCATCTTAATTCTCAAAAATTTGCAAGGTAAAATTAAAACTAGAAAGTCCAGGTAACATCAAATATAATTTTTAGTGGTTTAGTAAAAAAAAAATCTATAAGTTTTATTTAAAAACTCAAGCTTCTACATTGCAAAATCTTCCCTAATCTTGTTTTGTTTTGCTTTGGCATCATGATTGGATAGCATCAGAAGAAGTCAGTTTATGCAATGCTATATATACTACTAACCATTGCATTTTTAAAACAGTGATTTTCTTCTGCAGTCTCATTTTAGTCTTGGAGAGTTTGTGATATATTCTAATTAAATTCTACTAGAGTCCAATTTTTGGATAAGAAACCAGTTCCCCTGGCCTAGCTGCCACTCACTCATATCTAAAATGTCCTTGCATATGCAAGTTCCTAGTTGTAGACCCCTAGTTGCTTCTCGTAGAGTGCATGGTTCTTACAGCTTGGGGCAGGTGGAGGGCAGGCTTACATCTTGTATCCTAATTTACTATTTCTGAATCTTGAAAAGTATTTGTTACTAAAAGTCTAATTTTTTTTCTTCAGAAATTTTAACTGCACAACTATTTGGAAGTATGGATTGTACATGGTAAAATTCTAGTCCTTTGGAACTACTGAAAAGAAAATCAAAGGATAATCACCGGATGTAGCAGCAGAACAGAAAGTGTTTGGCTTTCTGGGGAGTTTTATGAATACCCTTTGGGGCTTCCCCATCTTCTTTTGGTAACTCCAGTGTCTTCCAGTAACTCCAGCAAGCAGGAGGGCCTAGTGTGAGAAGCAGGGATGTGACAATCTCAGACTCAGACGTGGTGCTCTGGGGAAGGAACTGCTGGTCCAAAGATGTGGGGCAGAGTGACAGGCAGCACACGTGCTGAGACTGGAAACTCGGCCTCCTCCGCACTTGGGCAGCGTGGTCAGATCTTAACCACTTATCTTGCATGACTGTGTGTGTGTGTGTGTGTGTGTGTGTGTGTGTGTGTGTGAAACAGAATATAGCTAAGGTGCTTCTTTTGCTTTCCCTAATTTATCATTATTTTCATGTCATGAATAGTGGTCATGGGCGTTCTGTATGGAAGGTTTTCTTTTATTTTTCTTTCAAGTATAACAGTATATAGTACCAAGACATCTCCTGGTGATGGTAGCAAGAAATTATATATAAACATATGTCTTTTTGTTTTAGTCCTATCTCCCCTCCCCTTTGCCAAACCATCAGCTAGTTCTCTGTATTATGGGTCTGCCTCTATTTTGTTTTGTTTATTCTCTTTTTAAAGATTCCACATTAAATGAAATCATTCAGTATTTGTCTTTCTCTGACATATTTCACTTTGCATAATACCCTCTAGGTCCATCCATGTTCTTGCAAGTAGCAAGATTTCATCTTTTTTAGGTTAATATTCCATTGTGTATGTGTGTACCATGTCTTCTTCATCCATTCATCTTTTGATGGACATCTAGGTTGCTTCTCTATCTTGGTGCTTACTGGTAATGCTGCAGTGAATATAGGGACACATATATCTTTTCAAATTGTCGTTGCTGTTTTCCTTTGGATGAATACCCAGACATAGAATTGCTGGATCATAGGAAGGTTTTAATTATGGCTCAAAATCTGTGCACTTAATCAAGTAGAATGATTTAGGGTTCTGTTATTACTGATGTCATTATAGCTGGAAGTAAATGGAGACTTGCCAGTACATTATTAAGTGTACAATTGCTTATTTATGAATTCGTACTCCACTTTAATGCAAAAAGATTTTGAGGAAATTTACACATACATGTATACTACATAAAATAAGTAGATGAAGAAATGAGACAAAAAAATAATGTCAGGAGAAAAATAAGATTGGTATAACTAGGGTTAGTGCAAAGAACATTTATATAAAATTTTACACAGATGCTAGAACTAAGCTACATTTTTGGCCCTGGTTTGTCTAGCAGACAAAACAAAATTGGAGAAAGATAATAAGCTACAAGACTCATCACATTTGTAAGATGATTATAAGAAGATTGGAATTTTCCCTTGAACTCACCTTGTGTTGGAAGGGGCATTTGATGCTTTCCTTATGCTAGAAAGGTTAACTTTGAATCAGTAAAAGTCATAAAACCATAATCCTGGAAAAAATATGAAATGAATAGAATGACAGAATGGAAGCAGTTAACAATTTCTAGTGTTAGTTCCCTTTTCTCTTGGTCTGTGTTCTAATATTCTAGGCCTCTCCTCAGTGCAGAGAGAGATCCAAGAAGATTGGCTATTCTTTTCGGAAGCTGGAGACTTCCCTGTGGAAATGGGAAGCAGAATCTGATCACTTTTTTTTGTAGGATGGAAACCTTTTATCATGAAGAATTTTACTTTATTTATACTTTTATATAGTTTCCAACCCATGAATTGGTGGTGTCCCAAAAGTTCATTTGTAAGTTGCTTGTTTGAAAGTAAAAATGTATTTTCCCAAAGAAATGATGTTGTTTATGATCTAATTTCAGACTTGCAATGAACCCAAGGTTCAAAGGAGTTAAATCTGAATAAATACAGGTCTATATTTCTGTATTCAAAACCTTTGAGGCCAGATTTTGCTGACTTTGGATTTTTCTTTTTTTTGAGAAAGATAATATTGTGTGTACACTAGTTGTTACATAGCACTGCAGTGTGGTCTGGAGAAGGATCCTATAATCAAACACATTAATACTTCTGCAGTGAAACTGATGAATATTCACACTTAGTGGGATAAATAAAAGCTATAAATAGCCTCATGTCAGTTCAGGTCGGCTTTTGTCGCCAATAAATTCAGGCCAAATGAGTTCAGGTCAGGTCAGGTTTTGCTGCCAAATGAGGTAAGAAAAAACTTTGGGTTTTCAGAACATTTTGGGTTTCAGATGAGTGGATCTCTATTATACTTTCTTTTTTAAATAAAAAAGTCATGGGTATTATAAATCCTAACCACAAGGTAATGTTATTTTTATGGAAAAATATGTTGACTTTCAATTAGGGAAGCCAATAAGTCATCACTACTGCAGCCCAGCAGCAAGAGTGAAGCATTTCCATGGGGCTGCAGTCAGAGCAGAAGTGCACTCCTGTAACCCAGGAGAGGGCTCTTGTTAGGCAGGTGCTGGTGAATGTGTAAGGCCAAGGGCAGGAGAGTGGTAAGAAGCATTGTGGGCGGGGATGGGGGAGGGGGAGAGCAGAGGTAGGGGACTTTCTTTACTGTCTCTCTTGTTATTCATTTCTCTACTCATCGTGTCCCCCTCTGCCGCCTGCCCCCATTTCTTTGTCTTCCCTTCTAATATTAGAGCAGGAAACATGATGGCAGTGTGGCATTGAGCCTCCTCTCTACTTTCACCCTTGCACCCCAAATCCCTGTAAAGAAAAATAGATGGTGCCAGAAATAACATAGTTTTTAAAGGTAGTAAATATAGATCTAGATCTTATCTCTGCTACCCTCTAGCTGTGTGACCTCCGGTGGTTTGCTTAACTTGTAAAATGGAAAAAAAAAGTGTTTTTGATCTGCTTCCTGGGGTGATTGAGAAGACTTAGGTTCTGAGGTCAGTGTGATATTACATGTAAGTGCCTCACACAGAAGGGGTGTTCAATGAATGGTAGTATCATCCTTTAGCATTGTTGTCCCCTCTCATATCTCCCAGTAATTCTTCCCTTCTCCCCCTGAACACTGGTGAGGAGCATGGAGCCAGGAGCCAGGGGGAGATGCAGCATCTCTGTATGGGGTGGGGAGAAGTGGTCTGCAAAGGCATGAAGGCCCTGAAGTGTGGGTATTTGTATCTGGCCAAGACATCAAATCTCCCTTTGGGTCCCAACCTTGGCTTTGATAAACCCTAGGACCTAAGTCCTAGGGTTTCTGGAAGAAAGAACAATCTTCAGGTTCTCCTGGGAGTCAGGCTGGAACCAGCTGTATTTTGGGCTTACCTGAAACTATTTGTAGTGACCAAGGCCAATGTTGCCCCACTGGCCATGGTTTACCAGGAGTCACAGCCTTCCAAGAAGCCACTAGAAATTTCACAACTATTCTAGGGATTTGCCACAGGCCCTCTTTGGTTGCTAGCTAACTCTTCACGTTGACTGCGTGCATTCTTTCAATAATAATAAGTGCTTAGTATGTTTGAGGCACTGTTCTGGGGACATAATGGTTAATGACATAGACAAGATCTCTACTGCCATGGAAACAAATGAGGGTACTATATTAGAAAATAATAGGGTGTTGGTGGGTGGGTGTGGGTGAGGCTTTTTGGGATAGAGTAGTCAGGGGAAATCTGTCCAAGGAGATGATATTGAAGATGAGACTGAAGGATAAGAAGGAGTTAGCCAAGTCAGGAGCATCATAGAGAGCCCAGTAAATCCAAAGGACTTGAGATGGGGAGGAGCTTGGTGTGTCCTAGGACCTGTCCGAAGCCGTTTTGTTGCAGCTTCAAGAGCAAAGGGGAGAGGATCAGGGGTGGAGGAAAAGGTAGGCTGGGGCTAGATGTTGTTGAGCCTTGTAAGCTCTGGACAGGAGTGTGAATTTCATTCAAAGAACAAGAAGCTCCTAAAGGTTTTTAAGCATGAGGTGGGGTTGGGGGAAGTCATCGTTTGCATGAGTCCATTTTGCCTCTCAAGTGGACACCATGCAATATTAAATACTGGTGGAATGCTAGGCTCCTTTGGTAGTATTTCAGAGTTCCCCTGTTTTCAACTCAGATGTAAATGATTTGCAGTCATTTGTCTTTCTGTATTGTTTAGATTTTTTCCTTCAAATTCAATCAACTGTCATAATTAATTTAGCTTTTTGGTGAGAGAACACATGGCTAGTCACCTCTATAATATTGAGTGATTCCCCTATGACCTGTTGTTTTTCTGTTTCCTACTATGGGTTTTTTCTGTTTATTTTCTAACACACCCATCCTTTGCTACCAGCATTGGCATGCTTTCTCTTCTAATCCTTTTTGTTTTCCTTCCTCAGTTTTGCAACTATGATAGATTTTTTATGTTTATTTCTTAAATGACCTTTGGAGCATTCTCTCTTGGCTGTGCAGATTTCCTTTATAGAACTCAGTTCACTATAACAAACCCAACACAGCTCCTTGTGCACAGTAGGTACACAGTGTAGTTGTTGTTTTGTTTTTTTAAATATGAATCAATAAATTTTTAGGAGGAAGGTCTGCTGGGCTTTGTGATGAGCATGAAGGTGGGTATGTTTATTCCCTCAGACTGTTGTCCAAGCAGGGCCGCTTCCAGACCTAAGTCAGTGTTTGGCATAGGACCCTAATGTAGGGTATGAGTACAGTGTGGAAAAGAACTCAGAGTGTGACTGACATCACATCCAGCTTCTGTTCTGACTTTTCAGTTAGGAGGATTTTTCAGGGAGAGAGGTATATAGTTATCATTACGGACAACTGAATGAGAATTTTACTTATATTAAAAAATGACTCGAAAATGGGTAATAAAATAACAAAATGAAGGTATAATCTTTCAAAGTCATGATATGACATTGTCTAATAAGACCTAAGTGTCATCTGATATTCCAGAAAATGCAGCTTTGTTTTACTTAGTATTTACTATTAATTAGTATTCACACTCTGTTAAAGTTAGAACTTATAGAAAATTGTTATGAGGCTTATGATTTTTCACAGATAGAAAAGTTAACCCCAAACCTCATGTTTTATTGCCCTATAGAATATAACTAGTTTTGTATGTAAGTTATCAGTCTCATAACAGAATTTTTAAAAATGCACTGTCAATTTCGTTGCCGTCATGCTGTTTTTATGATGAGTTACATGTCTTTAACATGCGCTCATTATGTATTTGTGTGTCCATTATATTGGGTTGGCCAAAAAGTCCATTTAATTTTTTCCATTAAAAAAAGATACATTTTTCATTTTCACTGATAACTTTATTAATTTGGATATTCTGAGTACGTGGGCTATATCTCCTGTGTGGCAAAACATTGATTGTTCTCAGTTAATGTCTCAATTTGATCACCATCAAGTTCAACTGGTCTGCCCAACCTTGGAGCCTCATCCAATGAGAAGTCTCTGGCATGAACACGTTTGATCAGTCACAGAACCTTTTCTATACACTGCACAAATCTTTTCTTGCATTTCAGTTGCATTTTTACCTTTCTTGAAATCATAAAGTCTAATATGCTGAAAATGTTGCATATGTTCTTCTATCTTCAATATTAAAATGGCTACACAAAAATTCACCAACTTTGGTAAGTTTTTTTTATGTGCATTGATATGACGGCTGTCACAGTACCATCTAACAAAATTGTTTCAAATGAAGTTAAAGACAAGCACTACGAGAGCCATCTTGCAGAAGAAACCAAATGAACTTTTTTGGCTAAACCAACATTTTTAACCTTTTAAAATTATGTTTTGGCATTCACATTAAGTCAGGTGCTGAAACATGAATGTATATGTCACTACCCAAATTACCTAGTAATGTGCTACCATATAATTTTGGAATGGAAACATAATAGATGCCACAATAAGGGGAATTATATACAGAAGTAATATCACTTACAGCAGGGGTCCCCAGACCCTGGTCCGTGGTCTGTTAGGAATTGGGCTGTACAGCAGGATGTGAGCTTCAATGGAATGTGCTTGAATCATCCTGAAACCATCCCACCAACTCAGGTCTGTGGAAAAATTGTCTTCCACAAAACTAGTCCCTGGAGCCAAAATGGTTGGCGACCGCAGACTTATAGAAAACTTGTACGTTAATTTAAGAGGATTTGGAAGTTCTTTAGATGAATAGCTTTGTTTTGGGGTCTCATAAAATCTCAAGATGTCAGCAGGGTTAGAGTCATCTGAATGCTAGTGTAGAGCTGGAGGATCTGCTTCCAAGATGTTGCACTCATGTGGTGTAAGTGCCTAAAATTAATATTTTTGATTGTGATGTAAGTGGCTGGCATTAAGCTTTTTGTTCCCAAAGTATCCATATCAAAAATATCCATCTTGAATAAACATTTTTGGGCCTATAATACAGCTATTAGCAAAACAACTAGGCTACCCTACCCCTAACCATGAACTTCCCTTTTTAGAAGGCCTGGGTAACCTAGATAACTGGCCACTTAAGTGACCCTGCTTCTCCCTTCCCATGCCCTAATACCCATAACCCTAGATTAGTGGTGAATTTTTAAATTCACCAATAAAGAGTGAATCCGTAAAACCTGGGGCACATGCCCCCACCCCAGGCCCTAATAAAGGCGGAGCCCAGGTACTCACTTCCTTCTTCTCTCTTTCCCCATGACCTTGTTGTGTGGCTCTTAACAGTGCCATGCACCTTCCAGGATCTGTGAGTAATAAATCTTGTTTTTCAGAGTTCTCTGATGCTCTGCTGAAGTGTGTCCTGCCATCATAATAAGAACCACAAGGGCCAGTCTAGCTACACCACTGGCTTCAGTCTGGGCAATGCTCATGGGAGCTCACCACAAGTAATACAGGGGCCCAGACGAGTGCCTCAGGCATTCCTAGCTGGCAGCATTGCTATCAATAGGCTGAGACCAACACAACAACTCACATACTGTGGTGCCAGTTGTTAGCAGGTCTTACTTTCTTCCCGTTTAGGTCCTTCTGGGAGCTGCCTGAGTGTCTTCCTGGCACAGAGGCTAGCCTTCCCTCAGAGCAAACAAGCCCAAAGAGCAAGGTGGAAGCCATGATGTCTTCTACAGCTTAGTCTTGGAAGTCAGACTCCTCCCTTATCAGTAATATCCTGTTGGTTATACAGGCCACGTTGGGTATGGTGGAGTAGGGAGGCTACACAGGGGTGTGCAAGAATCACTGGGTCATTTTGCAGGTTGGCTATCACAAAGGACTAATATGTTTTAAAATGAATAATTTTTTTTAAGGCTTAACATTTGAAAACCTAATACTTAGATTCTTTTACCCACAAACTAACAATGTTTTTTTTCAAAGTACACTCATATCTGCTGTTTTGCTCAGTTTCCATTGATAATAGAATATCTTTGTATTTTCTTTAAAAACTAGAGTTACTATTAATCTTTTGGTACAGACTGAACTTAGAAGTACTATCCAAAAATGTGTGGCAACAAAGCAGCAGCTCCCAAATACTCGAAGACAATAAACAGTGCACACAAGTACTTGCCTCTGACGAAGGTTGTGGAGAAATAGAAAGTAGGATAGCTTTGCCTTCTGAGGGTTGAGATAGAGGGCAGGCAAGTAACTGCCTGCACTGTGCTTGAGGAACCCTTTTAAACATCTTTGCTTGCCAAGTGTATGCCACAATTGTGTTTCTGGTCTTATTTCCACTGAACTCTAGTGGAGGGTAAGCAGGGCTTCTGCTGAAGGTTTCCAGGTAGCATTCCAAAGTCTCAAGAGCTCCTAGTCCCCAGCAATGTATTCTCTCTGGTTTTATATAGAAAAATGGATTACTGAATTGATTAGCTTTGTCTAAAATGCGAGGGAATGTTAAGGTATGGACTTTGGGATAGCCATGTATCTCCTTCCTCATCTCTTGCATCTCTGGTTCTTTCCATCAGTGTTCTGGAAGCTTGGGTTCATCAAACATGGGGTAGTAGTGACCTGCAATTTTTCTGTTCTAAATTGTGGAGGTAGGAGAACATCACTACTAAAGATATGCAAATTTGGGGGACCACTTTTCTTAGCCCCATTCTCATCAGAGCTTGAAAAGGAGAAAATAATAATAGGATATTGTTCATCCAATTTCTCTGTTCAGGAAAGGAAGGATAAGAAGGAGGAGGAGGGAAGGGAAAATGTGCAGGTGAGTGTCATGTTCTGATAGATAGTTTTGAAGATTCCTCAGGCTTTGGAGTGGAAAAATGGATCGTAGGCAATCAAGGAGGGAGCAGGAAGGTCAGTCAAGAGGCTGGGGTAATTGTCCGGGTGAAGGGGAATGGTGGCTTGGGTGAGTGGAAGTGGGCGCAGCTAGCAAAGAGTGATTGGGCTCACAGTATGTAATGCGAGCAGAGCCCACAGGGCCAGGTGCTGGGCCTGAGTAGAAATTATGGTTCATTAGAGTTTAGCGATATATTTTCTCATCCTACATTTGTTTTTTGCTAAGGAGTTAGGTGTATGTCTCCTCATTGCTATTATTATTACTGTGGTTGGATTTGTTAAGGTATGTTACCAAATACAGAATGAAAACCAATCTCCATCCTGTGATCAAGCAATACAAATACTTGATACTAAAACCTATGAGATTCCACTCCCCCTTGCTATCCTTATTATATCAATTATCAAACAGACAATTTGGCTATGATTCAGATGTTGGAATGTTTAAAGTTGTTCCAGAGGTTCCTAAGCCTCTTCTCATTTATTTGAGTTCTTGTTTCTTCATTCTGTTCTGGTTAAATGTTTATTTCTTGAAGGAGAAGAGGAAGAGCAAGAAATTGAAAACTTAGTTGAAAAAATAATGAAGGAAAACTTCCCCAACTGACAAAGGAAATAGACTTCCAGGAAGTCCAGGAACTCAGACAGTCCCAAAGAAATTGGACCTAAAGAGGAACACACCAAAAACACATCCTAATTAAATTCCCCAAGATTAAAGATAAGGAGAGCATCTTAAAGCAGCAAGAGAAAAGGAGACAGTTACCTACAAAGAAGTACCCATAAGACTCTCAGCTGATTTCTCAAAAGAAACCTTACAGGCAAGAAGGGGCTGGAAAGAAGTATTCCAAGTCATGAAAGTCAAGGACCTTCATTGAAGATGACTCTATCCAGCAAAGTTATCATTTAGAATGGAAGGGCAGAGAAAGTGCTTCCCAGATAAGGTCAAGTTAAAGGAGTTCATCAATAAGCCCTTATTCTATGAAATGTTAAAGGGATTTCTAAGAAAAAGAAGATAAAAAATATGGCCAGTAAAATGACAACAAACTCACAACTATCAACAACTGAACCTAAAAACAAAAACAAAACCAAACTAAGCAAACAACTAGGACAGGAACAGATCCACAGAAATGGAGATCACATGGAGGATTATCAGTGGGGAGGGGGAGGGGAAAGAATGGGGGAAAAGGTACAGGGTTAAGAAGCATAATTGGTAGGTACAAAATAGACAAGGGGAGGTTAAGAATAGTATAGGAAATGGAGAAGCCAAAGAACTTATATGTATGACCCATGGACACAAACTAAGGGGGCAGGAATGCTGGAGAAAGTGGGGTTGCAGGGAGGAGGGGGATAAAGAGGAGAAAAAAACAGGACAACTAATAGCATGATCAATAACATACACTTAAAAAACAGATAATTTGGGGGGCTTCTTATAGAAACTCGACAGTTTTTAAGGAAATACACAAATCTCCAAGTCAACAATTAAATATTTTTTATAGGCCACTAGGAAACATAACTTGAAATTTCACTCATTTCTTTTTTTTAAAAAAGATTTCATTTATTTATTTTTAGATAGAGGGGAAGGGAGAGAGAAAGAAACGGAGAGAAACATCGATGTGTGGTTGCTCTTAGTACAACCTCTACTGGGGACCAGGCCTACAACTCAGGCATGTGCCCTAACTGGGAATCGAACTGGCTATCCTTTGCTTCACAGTCTAGCACTCAATCCACTGAGCCACACCAGTCAGGGCCATTCATTTCTTTTAATTTAAATTTTTGTGGTTCTTTATAGTTCATGGCAGCTTTGAATAAAATAAGATCATGGCAGTGTTTCAAGTTTTAAATGTAGTGAAAATTAATACATTTGGCATTATTCAAATTGTTGGTTTGTTAGTAGTTTGACTTACATGAACATTTTATCATTAATTTTTAGATTTGGTAGATTTTAACTTGATATCATTTTATATCAATTTACATTTGAAGCCTTGATTAAGACCCTGGGGGTATACAGTTTCACCTCAAGTGTCAAATCTTATAAGAAAGAAAAGTTTGGATCAAGGCCAGAACTGTTCACATCTGACTCTTAGGAAGTCAGATAGGCTCTCATCATCATTTTGCAGCCCTTGTTTGCTACACACTTGTGGTGCCTTGTTTCTTCTGACCTATCCTTACAAGTTTCCAGGAATTCAAGGGCTAATAAGCATTGTACTAAGAATTTGAAATACAAAGGCATTTAATTTTGTAGGAGTGTAGAGTGTTCATTAATTTTTAAGTGTAAGGACCAGCATAATGGAGAAGTGTATTGTGTTACACAGCATGTTTTGTTATAAATATGTTTACTTTTATTACATGATGTAACCAGAATGGAAAAAAAGACACAGAAATACTAAATGTTGATATAATTTGCCTCCGAGGTGGCACAGGGTGGGGCATGGGGAATGGGGAGTATGGCACAAGTAGAGAAAAAAAAATCCATTACAATTACAGTAAAATTATTCAATGCTACTGTGAAAAAAGTTGCATAGACGAATGAATAAAATAAAACCTTCACCTAGCTTTCCTGAAAACTTATAAACTTCTTCTATTTTTCTTTGTTCCGGTACTTGGGAAAGGAAAAAAGTTCCTCTGGTTCTTTGGATGAAAAACTAATACCATTACTTTGCTCTCTGAAGTTCATCATCTTTCATTTTAATCACCAGAGGATACTGTTTGGCTATTTTGAAATAATTTCTGTTTTCATCTTGCACTTTGTTGGCTGAGAGCCTTTCCCCATTTCATCCTTCCTTTTCCTTTGCCCCACTGCTCACTTTCCTCCCCCCTCTTTTCCTACAGCCAAGAAAGGAACTTGTTAACCAAGACTTTCTCTCTTATGAACTGATTGAAAAATCCCTTTGGTATGATACATTCACAGGAACCCTACATCTATCCAATCCCAAAAAAACAAATGGCAGGAAATACAGGAAAACACACAGCTCAACTCAACACAGAAGTGGCCAAAGGAAAAAGAGAACAACAAAGACTCTTGATTTGATCTCCAGGAAAGAAAATTGTTGGTAGTCTACTCTTTTAAAAATAAACCTTGATACAGAGCTGACTGTGCTGTTGTTACTCCCTTCTGATGCTGAGGAGTGGCAGCTACCCTTGTTCAGTTTTCAAGGTTGGTCTGCTAAGTTGTAGATATAATGGATTGACCCATCCCCAGGAGAAGTAGAGAATACTAGTCACTTGTCAGTCTGGGCCCCAAGGTAAAAACAAAGGTATGGGGAGGCTGTTCGGGTGAAATAAAAAGAAGATGGAAAAGAGGATAAAAGATGGAAGAGGGAAAAATAGGGAAATGTTGGCTCAAAATTAGGAGAAAACCATCACCTTCCTGATCTGTGTGTTATTAATCTATTACTAAGGAATTTTTTTTCTGATCATGTTCACTCTAGACTCACTCTTTCCTTTCTTAAGTCTCTCTTATGATTTCTTTCCCATTTCCCCCTCTCCTCTGTTTTCTCTTTTTTCCCTCTTTTCTTTCTCCGGATCCTCCTTTTTTTGTTATTGTTCTTTTTTTTAGTTTAATGTGGTACCATTGTGATCAGACATGATTAAGAACAAATCTAGCTTGGGTGGCAACAAATCAACAAAGAAATAACTGCCGTACAGAACTTGAGGAGAATATTACTAGAGGTAGAAAACAATTCCGTGAGAGCTGCCGTGGCAGAGAGTAAAGGGGGAGGTTGCCTTCCCAGAGCAGTCTGTGAAGGCTCTGGAGGAGGGCTGTTTCAGAAGACAACTGAAGGATTAGAAGAAACCAGTTTTGGGGAGAGACAGGAGAAGAGTTTCCTGGTTGGAGGGAATGGTAAGTGCAAAGGCCCTGAGTGGCAGAGTGGGCTGCTCTGCATAACTGGCAGGTGGTCATGATGGCAGGAGCTATCAAGATGGAGTGTCCAAGATAAGATCCAAGAGGGAGGTGGGCCTGGGACCATCAGAATTTGGGGTTGTGTTCCAGGTGCAGTGGGAAGCCACTGAAAGGGAATGTCTTGCTAGGATTTTAGTTTTAGAAGTCCAAACTTTTTGATGTATGGACAATACATTTAATGGGGTCAGAGTAGAAGCCTGGAAATCACAATAAAATCTCTGTACTACAGGGAAAAATGGAGTATTAGGAAGTTATGGGATTAGGAATTGGGTTGTAGAATGTGGTGATGTTTTATCTGGGCTTTTATTTTAAGCATGGAATTTTGACAAGCAGAGATTTGGAGATTAGGTCATTCTACTCAAGAAGCAAAGTATAGAGAGTGAGGGGTGTGAGGTGAGTTTGGAAAATGGCCAAATAACTTACTTAGTATGACTGGAGAGGAGAGTGTATGTAAGGGGAGAGACATGTACTTTTTTGCCTGATAATATAAGGTCTTGAATGCCAGGCCACATTATTGGAGTTTGGCTAATGTATAGAAGGCTCATTGTTTATTTTATTTAGGCATGTGTTAATTTGCTATAAGAAGTCTTCCTAGTTCTTGCTTTTGTTTTGTAGAAAGATTAGCAGTTTCCATAGTCTATTTTTAGAAAATAAGATGCCTGAGATGTTAGATTCTTCATATAATTCGCCCCACCCCATAGCCATAGGCATTTCATAGCTCACCACTCACACTGTAGCACCCCAGAGCCTGCATGTATAATGGTGGCTCCTCAGTAGGAGCTTACAGCGAAGGGTTTATGTCTTCTTTGCTTCATTCATTCATTTATGCCACAAGTCTCCACTGAGCACCCACACTATTGTAGGCGCTGTTTGTACTGGGTGAGTGTGAGGGGCTCTTCCTCTCCATGTGTCTCTCAGTTTTCTACCACTTTCTTTAGTGACAACTTAGGGGTACTATGCACAGTGGGAAACGGCCTTTACCAAGGTCAGGGAGGCCTCCTGGAGGAAATGACGTTTGAGCTGAAACCTGAGCAATGATGAAGGGAAAGACTTGTTCAAACAGATGTGTTTATGATGTAGAGGCTGTAAGGCAGGCTCGAACTTGGGTGTGAGAGAAAGGGAGAGTAGGCTGCTGTCTCCGGGTCAAGTAAAGGAGATGAGGAGTGGTGGCAGATGAGACTGGGCAGGTCATCAGTGCCCTCCACCCTGGTTGCATACTGCACTCCTCTTGCTGGCTCAGGCCACACCCAGACCAGTTAGATCAGAAGAATCTCTGGTGGCACCTAGGCATCAGCATTTTTAAAAAGTTCCCCAAGCGACTCTCACGTGAGTTTGGATTTATTCAGATTGCCCTAGAGGCCTTGGAGGGGAGTGATAGCATCAGGTTGTTGTTCTTTAGAAGATCATTTTGAGGCTGTGTGTAGTGTGAGGGGTAAGCTGGAGGAGAAAG
Organism: Glossophaga mutica; assembly: GCA_039655065.1. Lineage (NCBI taxonomy): Eukaryota > Metazoa > Chordata > Mammalia > Chiroptera > Phyllostomidae > Glossophaga > Glossophaga mutica. The sequence continues at coordinate 88,347,977 of CM077304.1, forward strand.
GTGAAGATGTCATCAGGATGACCAGTCAGGAGGCTCTAGGAGTGGTCTGGGCAGATGATGGTGGCTTAAACTAAGGTGGCAGTGGGTCTGTATAGTGTCAGGGTAGTGATTTACAGCCGAGGCTGGGGACAAAGCTCCTGTTTAGCAGATATTTCACGGGTTATTTTTGCTTGTTTTTGAGAAGCTGAGTAGGTCTGGTTAAAGAACATGACCTCTGGGTTTGAATCCTACATCTTTTACTTACTAGTCATTGGACCTTGGGCAAGTTATACCCACAAAATAAGGAATAGAACAGAATGTCTGCCTCAAAGCTTTAAATGAACTAAATAAGTATAAAGCACTTAAAACAATGCTTAGTTCAAAGTAAATATACTCTTGGCTATTGTTATTATTTTTATTAGTCCCACCCCATTTTCTAGTCTCTCTTCCTACTTTCTTCTTGCTTAGAGTACGAGTGAATGTCTGTGGCTTCCATCTGGGCCTCTAAGGGAGAGCCGAAGGAATAGCAGATGTATTGGCTCGGAACTGTTGAGATGTTTACCACTGGCTCCTGCTGCTTGCCTGTGGCCTTCTTGTTCAATGAAAGAAATAAACCCCATTTCTTTGCTTTCTCTGTTGTTCCTACAGCCCAGAAACAGAGAGCAAGTATGACCTGTTCAGGGGATTTCAAGGATTCCAGAAAGATTTAGCAGGCAGAGTGTGAGGGGCCAGCTGGGATTGAGAGATGGCACTGAAGACTTTTGCATGGCTCAGATTTTGAAGGGTCTTATTAACCACATTACAGATTTAGGCTCCCCCCAACCCCCCAGCAAGTTATTTTAATCAGAGGATCAGACAGGATTAGATTTTTGGCTTAAGAACAATCAGTCTGGCTGCTCTGTGAACAGTGACTTGGAAGTGATAAGACTGGAAGCAGGGAGACCTGTTTGAAGGTTATTACAGCAATCCCTATGATCATGGCAATGGGGGTGGAAGGAAGTGAGAGAATTCTAGAAATGTTTAGGGTTAGAAGAGAACAGGGCCTTATGTTGAGGAAGAGGGAGATGGGGGACCCAAGAGCGACTTTGGAGTTCCTGGTTTGTATAGCTGGTTGGATAGTGATGTTCTTAGCTGACAAGTGGCATAGAGAGGAGGGATTTCTTGGTCTTTCTTTTATTGATGCATTTTAATAAAGTCAGAGTCTCACATACCTTATTTCTTCATGCTCTCTCTTTTCTTCTTCTATTTAAATTTTTCATGGGAAGAGAGTTTAAGAGTCTTGGTTGCTCAGGAAGTTCACCTTTGTACTAGGAAAGAGTCTGGTATCCTTAGAACCATTTTCTTCCTAACTGTAGAATACCCAGTACTTTGTGGTATTTAGTTGTTGTTGTTGTTATTATTATCTACAGGGAGTGTAATAGAGATCATTACAGTATGTAAAAATTAATCGTATCTCTCTTAATAATTTTCTCATGCAATTTTATGTGTGAACAAATTATCTATGGAATGCAACTTTCTGTAAATATGGTAAAGAAGATAAATACCTCATATAAATGAAAGGCATTCATCCAGTTTTGAATTATTTGGGAAAGAAATTCCCATGGACAAATGAACTTAAGGAACCAATACATTTTCTCAATTCAGAAACTGAGATATGGCTGAGTGGATATTTTAAATTTTGAATGTAGTTATATATTGAAAATGTAAGATGTAGTCTAGGCCCAATCTAGAGAGCAAAAAATTCTCAGCATTTTTGAAATTATGAATGATCAGATTGTGAGCTTGAAGATAAACATTTTAGCACAGATTGCCTGCTGCTCAGGGAGTAAAGGGCATTTTTGTACCAATATTCAAGAGGGAATTACTGGTGTTCTTTTTTTTATCCTCACCTGAGGACATTTTTTTCATTGCTTTTAGAGAGAGAGGAAAGACAGAGAAACATTGAGTGGTTGCCTCTTGCGTTCACCTGGACTGGGAATCGTATGCCCCTGGACCAGGGATCGAACCCACAACTCAGACGTGTGCCTTCACTGAGAATCTAACCTGCAACTTTTTGGTGTACGGGACAATACTCCAACTAACTGAGCTGCACTGACAAAGGCCTCATTTTGTCTTTAATGAAGATTTTAATTAACAATAATAATAGTAATAATAATAATGCCTTATATTTGTACAGCACTTTTTAGTTTACATTGCTGTTTAAAAGGCATGTTCCATGGAGCCCTCTGCGAAGTAGACAGGGCTATATTATCTCCATTTGGGAATGAGGAAACTGAGATCCAAGAAGTTTACCTCAGGTCATCTGATTTCCTGGAATGGCACTTTTTCCAGCAAACACCCATATTCCCTGTGCCTTACAGGAATATCCACAGTGCAGCTGTGTTGCAGAGAGGGTAAGCCTCTTACGGAGGGTGAAAGAGTGAAGTGTCTCCTGGGTGTGCTCTCCTAGGATTATGTTAGAGGTTTGCAGTTTAAAAAGCACAGCTCTGATCACACATGTGATTGGAAAACAAAGCATGATCAGTTATTACTTGTTGCCTTATCTACCTCTGGCATTCTTTGGGGAAAACATTAATTAGTGCCACGGGTTTAAGAAAAAAAGTGATAAATACCTTACATTGATAATGTTTTATTTATTAACTTCTTTTCTGCGAATTATTAAAAGACTGCTGAGTATGATTTTAGCAGAATATCGTGGTCCAGATACAGGAATCCCAACCAGTTGTCCGTGGAGGTATACTTTGAGAACCACTAAGAAACATTTTGGAAGTGATTGAAATAGATATTTCTTTCCCTGGCTGGTGTGGCTTCATGGATTGAGCATTGGCCTGTGAACCAAAAGGTTGCTGATTCAATTCCCAGTCAGGGCACATGCCTGGGTTGCAGGCCAGGTCCCCAGTAGGGGATGCTGAAAAGGGAACCACATGTTGATGTTCCTCTCCCTCTCTTTCTCCCCCACTTCCCCTCTCTAAAAATAAAATGAATAAAATTTAAAAACAAAAAAGAAATAGACATTTTTAAATTTTTTAAAATTTTTAATTGTTGTTCTTGTACAGTTTCCTGTCTTTTACTCCCATCCCGGCCCACCGCCCCAGCCCTCCCCACCTCCCTCCCATTTCCACCCCCGCCCCCCCCCCGCCCCCAGTTTTTGTCCACCAGTCTTTTATACTTGTTGCTCTAAACCCTTCCCCTTTTCCCCTGAAATTCCCTCCCCTCTCCCCTCTGATGACTGTCAGCCTGTTCTCAATTTCAGTGTCTTTGGTTATACTTTGCTTGTTTGTTTGTTTTGTTGATTAGGTTCCTGTTAAAGGTGAGATCATATGGTATTTGTCCTTCATTGCCTGGCTTATTTCACTTAGCATAATGCTCTCCAGTTCGATCCATGCTGTTGCAAAAGGTAGGAGCTCCTTCTTTCTTTCTGCTGCATAAAATTCCATTGTGTAAATGTACCATAGTTTTTTGATCCATTTGTTTACTGATGGGCATTTAAGTTGCTTCCAACACTTGCCTATTGTAAATTGTGCTGCTATGAACATTGGGGTGCATTGGTTCTTTTGGATTGGTGTTTCAGGGTTCTTAGGATATAGTCCTAGCAGTGGAATTGCTGGGTTAAAAGGTAGATCCATTTTTAGTTTTCTTAGAAAATTCCATACTGCTTTCCACAGTGGTTGTATCAATCTGCAATCCCACCAACAGTACCCTAGGGTCCCCTTTTCTCCACAACCTCTCCAACACTTGTTGTTTGTTGCTTTGTTTATGATGGCCATTCTGACTGGTGTCAAGTGGTATCTCATTGTGGTTTTAATTTGCATCTCTCTGATAGCTAGCAATATCGAGCATCTTTTCATGTGTCTCTGGATCCTCTGTATGTCCTCCTTGGAGAAGTGTCTGTTCAAGTCCTTTGTCCATTTTTTAATTGGGTTGCTTGTCTTCTTAAAGTGGAGTCGTGTAAGTTCTTTACATATTTTGGAGATTAAACCCATATCTGAGGTATCATTGGCAAATATGTTTTCCCATACAGTCGGTTCTCTTTTTATTTTAATACTGTTTTCTGTGCAGATGCTTTTTATTTTGATGAGATCCCATTTGTTTATTCTTTCCTTTATGTCCCTTGCTTTAGGGGACATATCAGTAAAAATGTTGCTGCATGAAATATCTGAGATTTTCCTGCCTATGTTCTCCTCTAGGACTTTAATGGTGTCACGGCTTATATTTAAATCTTTTATCCACCTTGAATTTATTTTTGTGTATGGTGTAAGGTGGTGCTCAGGTTTCATTTTTTTGCACGTAATTGTCCAGTTCTCCCAACACCACTTGTTGAAGAGGCTATTTGTACTCCATTTTATGTTGCTGCCCCCTTTGTTGAATATTAATTGACTGTAGAGACTTGGGTTTATTTCTGGGCTCTCTGTTCTATTCCACTGGTCCACATGCCTGTTTTTATGCCAGTACCAGGCTGTTTTGATTACAGTGGCCTTGTAATACAGTTTGGTATCAGGTATTGTGATCCCTCCTACTTTGTTCTTCTTTCTCAAGATTGCTGCAGCTATTCAAGGTTGTTTATGGTTCCATATAAATTTTTGAACTGTTTGTTCTATGTCTGTGAAATATGCCATTGGTACTTTAATAGCTATTGCATTGAATCTGTAAATTGCTTTGGGTAGTATGGACATTTTGATGATGTTAATTCTTCTGATCCATGAACACGGTATGTGTTTCCATTTGTTTGTGTCTTCCTTGATTTCTTTCTTCAGTGTTGTGTAGTTTTCTGCATACAGGTCTTTTACCTCCTTGGTTAGGTTTATTCCTAGGTATTTTCTTTCTCTTGTTGCTATATTGAATGGGATATTTTTCTTGATTTCTGCTTCTGCTGTTTCATTGTTGGTATACAAATATGCCTTTGATTTCTGGATATTGACTTTGTATCCAGCTGTTTGGCCAAATTCATTTATTAGGTCGAGCAGTTTTTTGGCCGAGTCTATAGGATTTTCTATGTACACTATCATGTCATCTGCAAACAATGATAGTTTTGTTTCCTCCTTTCCGAGTTGGATGCCTTTTATTTCCTTTTCTTGTCTAATTGCTGTGGCTAAGACTTGCAGTACTATATTGAATAGAAGTGGTGACAATGGACAACCTTGTCTTGTTCCTGATCTTAGTGGAAAAGATTTTAGCTTTTGCCTGTTGAGTATGATGTTGGCTGTAGGTCTCTCATATATGGCCTTTATTATGTTGAGGAATGCTCCCTCTATTCCCACTTTGCTGAGTGTCTTTATCATAAATGGGTGTTGTACCTTATCAAGTGCTTTTTCTGCATCTATTGATAGGATCATGTGATTTTTGTCTTTGCTTTTGCTTATGTGATGAATTACATTTATTGACTTGCGAATGTTGAACCATCCTTGCATCCCTGGGATGAATCCCACTTGGTCATGGTGTATGATCTTTTTAATGTATTGTTGGATGCAGTTTGCCAATATTTTGTTGAGGATTTTAGCGTCTATGTTCACCAGCGATATTGGCCTCAAGTTCTCTTTCTTTGTTGTGTCTTTATCTGGTTTGGGGATTAGGATGATGCTGGCTTCATAAAAAGAGTTTGGGAGTCTTCACCAGCGATATTGGCCTCAAGTTCTCTTTCTTTGTTGTGTCTTTATCTGGTTTTGGGATTAGGATGATGCTGGCTTCATAAAAAGAGTTTGGGAATCTTCCATCATTTTGGATTTTTTGGAATAGTCTGTGAAGGATAGGGGTTAGCTCTTCCTTAAATGTTTTGTAGAATTCTTCTGTGAGACCATCTGGTCCAGGGCTTTTGTGTGTTGGGAGTTTTTTGATTACTGCTTCAATTTCATCATTGTTATTGGTCTGTTCAGGCTTTCTGCTTCTTCTTCATTGAGTTTTGGAAGATTATATTTTTCTAGAAAGTTGTCCATTTCACCAAGGTTTTCAAATTTCTTGGCATCTAGTTCTTCATAGTAATTTCTTACAATCCTTTGTATTTCTACAGTGTCAGTTGTAATCTCTCCTCTTTCATTTCTGATTGCGTTTATTTGAGTCCTCTCTCTTTTGTTCCTGATGAGGCTGCTTAAAGGCTTGCTGATTTTATCTTTTCAAAGAACCAGCTCCTGGATTCATTGATACTTAGAATTATGCTTTTAGTCTCTATGTCATTTAGTTCTGCTCTGATCTGGGTTATTTCCTTCCTTCTACTTGCTCTGGGCTGTCTTTGTTGTTGATCCTCGAGTTCTTGTAGGCATAGGGTTAGGTTGTTTGTTTGAAGTGTTTCTATCTTTTTTAGGCCCGTATTGCTAATGAACTTCCCTCTGAGGACTGCCTTCTCTGTGTCCAATAAGTTTTGGGTGGTTGTGAGTTCGTTATCATTTGTTTCCAGAAACTTTTTTATTTCCTCCCTAATTTCATTCTTGACCCATTGATTGTTTAATAGCATGCTATTCAATCTCCATGATTTTGAGTGTTTTGGGTTATTCCCCTTGGGTTTGGTTTCTAGTTTCAGTCCCTTGTGGTTGGAGAAAATGCTTGGTATGATTTCAGTTTTCTTGAATTTGTTGAGGCTTGTTTTGTGTCCTATCATGTGGTCTATCTTTGAAAATATTCCATGTGCATTTGAAAAGAATGTGTATTTATTCCTTTGGGATGAAGGGCTCTATATATATCAGTTAAGTCCATTTCCTCTAGAGTGTTGTTCAATGCCACAATATCTTTGTTGATATTTTGTTTGGAAGATCTGTCCATTTTTGACAGTGGGGTGTTAAAATCGCCTACTATAATTGTGTTGCTGTCAATATCTTTCTTGAAGTCCTCTAAGATTTTCTTGATGTATTTAGGTGCTCCTCCATTGGGTGCATATATATTTACAATGCTTATGTCTTGGTGGATTCTTCCTGTCAGTATTATGAAGTGACCTTCTGGGTTTCTCTTTATGGCTCTTCTTTTGAAGTCTGTTTTGTCTGATATGAGTATTGCTAGCCTGACTTTTTTTTCCTGTCCATTTGCTTGGAAAATTTGTTTCCAGCCCTTCACTTTGAGTCTGTGTAGGTGTTTTGTCCTGAGGTGGGTCTCTTGTAGGCCACATATTTGTGGGTCATGCTTTCTTATCCATGCAGCTATTCTATGTCTTTTGATTGGAGCATTTAATCCATTTACATTTAAGGTTATTATTGAGAGGTATCTATCATTGCCATTTTTGTGCCTGTGTTCCTGTCTCTCTCTGTCTTTTCCCTCTTTTCCTTAAAGGAGTCCCTTTAGTATCTCTTGCAGAACTGGTTTGGTAATACTGTATTCTTTTAGACTTCTTTTGTCTGGGAAGGTCCTTATTTGGCCTTCTATCTTGGTTGAAAGCCTTGCTGGATAAGTAGTCTTGGTTGCAGGACTTTGGTTCTCATTGCTTGGAATATTTCTTGCCATTCCCTTCTGGCTTGGAGTGTTTCCACTGAGAAGTCAGCTGCTAACCATATTGGGGCTCCCTTGTATGTTACTTCCTTTTTCTCCCTTGCTGTTTTTAAGATTCTGTCTTTGTCTTGGAATTTTACCATTTTAATGATGATGTGTCTTGAAGGGGACCTCTTTGGATTCCTCTTGATTGGGACTCTCTGTGCTTCCTGGATTTGTGTAACTTTTTTTCTCATCAGATTAGGGAAGTTTTCCATCATTACTTTTTCCAAATAGGTTTTCTATTCCTTACTCTTCTTCTTCTCCTCTGATATCCCTATTATACGGATATTATTACGTTTCACGTTGTCTTGCATTTCTCTTAATCCCTCTTCATTCTTTCTGAGCCTCTTGTCCTTTTCTTGCTCTTTCTGGGTGTTTTTTTTTTTTTTTTTCCTATTTTGTCCTCCAACTCGCTGATCCGATCTTCTGCTTCATCGATTCTGCTTTTCATTCCTTCTACTGTGTTCTTCAGTTCACAAATTGTATTCTTCATTTCCTCTTGGCCCTTGTTGATAGTTTCTATTTCCCTTTTCATGTTGATATAGTTTGCAGTGAGTTCATCGTACCTTTCCTGTAGTTTCTGGTAGCTTATTGAGAGCTCATGGAGCTTCCTGACAACCATTGGTTTGAACTCATTATCTGATAGTTGAGTTGCCTCTGTTTCATTTAGCATTCTTTCTGGGGCTTCCTCCTTTTTTTTCATTTGGGAATTGTTTCTTTGTCTTCCCATTGTTTTTGAGACTCTTCTTGTTAGCCTCAGCTTATTAAATTGATCTGTTCTGGCTCCCTGTGTTTATGGTGTGAACTTCTGTGGTAGAAAATCTGTGAGATTCAGTGGTGTAGTCTCCTTCAGGTATCCTGTTGTTCACAGCTTCCACTGTCTCAGCTGCTGAGATACCCTGTTTTTGGGACCAACTCTGTTTTTTTTTCACAGTTCCATGTTTGTTTGTTTTTTTGTCTCACTCGTGGGTATTTAAAAAGAGAAAAGAGGGAAAAAATGAAAAAAGAAGAAATAAAAAAAGAGGAAGGAATCAGAGATAAAATTGGAAAGAAAGGAAGAGGGAATAAAACAAGAAAGAAGCAAAGAGAGGCAAAAGAAGTTGTGGGGTAAAAAAAGAAGATAAAAATAATAAAGAAATAATAATTAAAAAGAATTATATAAACAGACCAACACACAAACAAAAACAGAACAAAAAAACAACCAAACAAAAAAAGAAAACAAAAACAAAACACACAGAATAAAGAGCAACAGCAACAATATACAAAAACAAACAAACAAAAAACACTAAAGAAAAAACTCTTGCTGTTTTCAAAGTTGCTGAGCCGGTTTTTCTGGTCTTGCTGGCTGCAATGGCAGAGGGGTGATGGTATTGCTTTTCTCTGTGTTCAGCACTCAGTCATCTTTGGGCTACTGTTCCCCAGAGCTAGCCTGGCGCCTCTCTGCACAGGGCCTTGGGCGTGTGTTCTGAGCCTCCTGGAGTGCGCACACTTTCCTGAGTTTATGGGTGTGAGTTTGGGTCTCCGGTCATGTGCAGCTTTCTGCAGTGGCACTGACAGGGGTGCCTATGTTCCTGTGGCTGTCCGGTCACGAACAGGCGACTATGGACCCACAGCTGTCTCCCGTGGTGTGGGGCCTATGGTCCCACGGCCATCTGCCGTCACTCGCGCAGGTGACTATGTTCCTACAGCTGTCTCTAGTGGCTGCATGTGCCTATGATCCCACATGCGCCTATGATCCTGCGGCCATCTGCAGTCACGCTAGGGCACCTACTGTCATGCAGCCATCTCTGTTCATGCGTGCAGCTGTCTGCAGTCACTCGGTGACCACGATAGCTCAGCCCGTTTCAGCGGCTGACCCAGCTCCCTCCCTAGAGCCCTGGGGCAGGCTTGGTGGAGCTCCGGGCAGGGCCTCAGCCGCCTGGGTCTCCTCGCTGATCCCTGGGCTCCTATTGTTCTGAAGTACTCTCCTTCCCGACTGGTTCTTCAATGTCCGCTGTAATTTTCGATCTCCTATTCTCAAATATGCTGTGTTACTGTTCCTTGTCTGCTCTGTTCTTCCATAGATCGGCCAGGTTTTTCTCCTGTGTGTAGGGGGAAGTGTTATCTGCTCCCTCCTACTGCGCTGCCTTCTTCCTTCTCCGAAATAGACATTTAAAGAAGTAGCTTATTACCTTCTGAGGAATAGCTGTATAAGTTTTTAAATTATTCGCATTTGAAAGAACAGAATTATACAGCAAATCCTATTTTTGAGATAGATCATTCTTTTCTTTCTTTTCTTCCTCCTTTTCCCTTCTTCCCTCCCTTCCTTTCTTGTCACAATAGTAAAGTTTTACTTTTCTTAGCAAATCAGATTTCACATATATAGTAAATACAGTATTATGTTATACATTAGACCCTCAGACCTTTTATAACTGAAAGTTTCTATTCTTTTACCAACTTCTCCCCTTTCCTCTCACCACTCAGCCTGTGGTAAACACTATTTGACTCTCTGTTTCAACGAGTTTGACTCTTTTTTTTGATTCCACATATAAGTGTTACCATGCAGTATTTGTGTTTCTCTGCCTGACATTTCATTTAGCATAATGCCCTTCAATTCATCCATGTTGTTGCATATGACAGGCTGAATTCAGCCTTCTATTGTAAAGCTGAAATTTATATATATAAAATACTAATATATAGATCATATTTTATTTATTCATTTATCTATCAACAAACATATAGGTTGTTTCCATACCTTAACCATTGTGAATAGCATTGAACATGTGAGTGCAGCTGTGTCTTCCAGTGATTTTATTCCAGAAGTGGATTTACTGAATCATATGGTATTTTACTTTTAAATTTTTGACAAACCTCCATATTGTTTTCTAAATGGCTGTACCAGTTTATATTCCCACCAACAGTACCCTTTTCTCCACATCCTCGCCAGCATGGGTTATCTCTTGTCTGTTGGATAATATACATCTGAACAGGTATAGGGTGATATCTTATTGTGGTGTTGATTTCCATTTCGCTGATGATTAGTGATGTTGAGTACCTTTTCTTGTATTTGTTAGCTATTTGTATGTCTTCACTGGAAAATGTCTATGGAGGCTTTTTGCCCATTTTTAAAATTGGAATATTTGGTTTGTTTTATTATTGAATTGTATGAGTTCCTTATATACTTTGTGTATCAACTCCTTATTGGATGTGTGGTTTGCAAATATTTTCTCCCATGCAGTGGGTCACTTTTTCATTTTGTTGATGGTTTCCTTTCTATGCAGAAACATTTTAGTATGATGTAGTCCCATTTGTTTATATTTGCTTTTGGTGTCAAAAAAATTATTGCTGAGCTCATCATCAGGTAGCTTTCCCACTGTTTTCTTCTAGGACTTTTGAATCTTATGTTTGAAGTTTTTAATCCACTTTGTGGTGCTGTTTGTTTGTGCTGTAATGTAGGGGTCCAGTTTCATTTGTTGGTACGTGACTGTCCAGATTTCCTAGCATTATTTATTGAAGAGACTATCCCTTCAGCATTGTATATTCTGGACTCCTTTGTCAAAAATTAATTGACCATATATGAATGGTTTTATTTTGGGGATCTCTGTTTTGTTCCATTGATCTATGTGTCTGTTTTAATCCTAATACCACACTGTTTTGATTACTATAACTTTGTAATGTAGTTTGAAATCAGGATATGGGATGCCTGCAGCTTTTTTTTTTCTTTGTCGAGATTGCTTTGGCTAGTCAGGGTCCTTTGTGATTCCATACAAATTTTAGCATTGCTTTTTCAATTCTGTGAAAAATACCATTGGAATTTTGATAGGGATTTCATTAACTCTGTAGACTGCTTTGGGTGGTATGGACCTTTCAGTAATTCCTCTGATCCATGAATACATAATATCTTTTCATTTATATGTGTCTTCTTCATTTCTTTTATCAAAGTCTTAGAGTTTTCAGATCTTTTATCTCCTTGGTTAAATTTATTCCTATGTATTTTTTGATGCTATTTTAAATGGGGTTGTTTTCTAAATTTCTCTTTCCAATAGTTGTTAGTGCATAGAAATGCAACTAATTTTTGTATTCAGCAACTATGCTGAACTCATTTATTAGTTCTAACAGGATTTTTTTGCAGTGTCCTCAGGTTTTCTATATATAATACCATGTCATCTGTAAACATACTATTTTACTTATTATTTTCTGATTTGGATGATTTTTATTTCCTTTTTTTCCCTAATGGCTCTGGCTAGGACTTCCAGTACTACCTTGAAAAACTTCGGCAAGAGTGGGCACTCTTGCTTGTTCTTGATCTTAGAGGAAAAGCTTTTAGCTTTTCATCATCAAGTATGGTGTTAGCTCTGGGCTTGTTACATGTGGCCTGTACTATGTTGAGGTATATTCCTTCTATACTCAATTTGTTGAGAGTTTTTATCATAAAAGGATGGTGAATTTTGTCAAATACTTTTTCTGCATTTTTTGAGATGCTCCTATAATTTTATCCTTTATTTGATTAATGTGGTGTATCATATTTATTGATTTGCATATATTGAACCATCCTTGCATCCCAGGAATAAATCCCACTCGATTATGGTATATAATCCTTTTGAAGTACTATTGAATTCAACTTCTAATATTTTGTTGAATTTTTTTACATCTATGTTCATCAGGGATATTGGCCTGTAGTTGTCTTTTCTTGTAAGTGGCCTTGTATGACTTTGGTATCATAGTACTGGCTGCCTCATTAAATGAGTTCAGAAGTGTTCCCTATTTTTCAGAAGAGTTTAGAACAGGGGTGTCAAAACTCATTTTCACCGGGGACCACATCAGCCTCGCGGTTGCCTTCAAAGGGTCGAATGTAATTTTAGGACTGTATAAATGTAACTAATCCTTAACAACTCGCTTAACTGTTAAGGAGTAGTTACATTTATCCAGTCTTACCATTACAATCAGCCCTTTGAGGGCAACCAGGCTGAACATATTGTTAAATAACCTGAGACACCAGCATGTCACATACCATCCTCATCCAAGATCAGTTCCGGCCACTTCATATAAACCTGAAAGCATGTTATTACACAAGTGCAGCCACTGCTGCTGGACTGCAGAGCTGGCCATATCCATGGAAAACAATGTAGAATTCATGAGTGGGACCCTGACTGCTTGTTATAAAGTATCTTTTTACAGGTACCTTTTAAAAATAACATGTAATTACTAAAGTTCATGTATCTGGCTAATTTATTAAAAAGTTAAATGAAATGTTTGACTAGTTGAGAGTACCCCTTTAAGTGCCGCCCCCCAATTCTTATCTTTCCTCTTTCAATGTTCCAAGGCAGTTACTAGTGTCCCCCATCAGTCTCACCTATCACTCTTTTTACACAGGCTCACCCTTCTCCTGTAGCTTTGGTGCAGCTCCCACTGTGGTCCTGTAGCACAAACCCATCACACACGCTGCACACGTGACTAACATGCTGGCAGGGGCATAAGGGCAAGGAGCTGCACGCTGCTGCGGAGGAAATTGGGTGCTGGCCAGATAAAACAAGGTGGAGGGCTGTATTCAGCCTGTGGGCCTTGTGTTTGCCACCTGTGGTTTAGAAGAATTGGCATTAATTCTTCTTTAAATGTTTGGTAGAATCTAATAGTAAACAGTCTGTTCCCGGACTTTTCTTTGTTGGCAGGTTATTGATTAGTGACTCAGTCTCCTTACTAGTAATTGGTCTTTTGAGCTTTTCTATTTCTTCATGATTAGGTATTAGTAGGGGGCATGTTCCTAGGAATTGAGCCATTGTTCTAGGTAATCTAATTTGTTGGCATATACTTGTCATAGTTGTTTCTTGTGATCCTTAGGGTTTTTATAAGTTGTAATGTCTCCTTTTTCATTTCTAATTTTATTTATTTGAGTCTTCTCTTTTTTCTTAGTTAACATAACTAAAGGCTTGCCAATTTTCTTTATCTTTTCAAAAATCATATTTGTCAATATATCTTTTCAAATACCAGCTCTTAGTTTGTTTCTTAAATTTTTTAGATTGTCTCTTTCTTAAAAATATATTACATTGATTATGCTATTACAGTTGTCCCCTTCCCCTCTTTCATTCCCCTCCACCCTGCACACCCCCTCCCACTCACATTCCCCCTTTTAGTTTATGTCCATGGGTCATAAGTTCTTTAGCTTCTACAGTTCCCACACTATTCTTGCCCTCCTCTTATTTTCTACCCACCGTCTATGCTACTTATTCTCTGTACCTTTCCCCCCTCTCTCCTCCTCCCACTCCCCTGTTGCTAACCCTCCATATGATCTCCATGTCTGTGTTTCTGTTCCTGTTCTAGCTGTTTGCTTAGTTTGCTTTTGTTTTAGGTGTGGTTGTTAATAACTGAGCTTGCTGTCTTTTTACTGTCCTATTTTTGATCTTCTTTTTCTTAGATAAGTCCCTTTCACATTTCATAGAATAAGGGCTTGGTGATGATGAACTCCTTTAACTTGACCTTATCTGAGAAGCACTTTATCTACCCTTCCATTCTAAATGAAAGCTTTGCTGGATAGAGCAATTTTGGATGTAGGTCCCTGCTTTTCAAGATTTCAAATATTTCTTTCCAGCCCCTTCTTGCCTGGAAGGTCTCTTTTGAGAAATCAGCTGACAGTCTGATGGGAAGTCCTTTGTAGGTGACTGTGCCCTTATCTCTTGCTGCTTCTAGGATTCTCTCCTTCATTTGAATCTTGGCTAATGTAATTATGATGTGCCTTGGTGTGTTCCTCCTTGGGTCCAACTTCTTTGGCACTCTCTGAGTTTCTTGGACTTCTTGGAAGTCTATTTCCTTTGCCAGATTGGGGAAGTTCTCCTTTATTATTTGTTCAAATAAGTTTTCCACTTGTTGCTGTTCCTCTTCCCCTTCTGGTACCCCTATAATTCGGATGTTGGAAGGTTTAAAGATGTCCTGGAGGTTCCTAAGCCTCTCCGCATTTTTTTGAATTCTCGTTTCTTCCTTCTTTTCTGTTTAGTTGTTTATTTCTTCCTTCTGGTCCACTCCATTGATTTGATTCCCAGTATTCCTCCCATCTTTATTGGTTCTTTGTGTGTTTTCCTTCATTTCACTTATTGTAGCCTTCATTTTTTCATCTAATTTGTGAGCAAAATCAACCAATTTTGTGAGCATCCTGATCATCAGTGCTTTGAACTGTGTATCTGATAGGTTGGCTATCTTTTCGTTGCTTAGAGGAATTGGCTTTGAGGCTTTGATCCGTTCTCCGGTTTGAGCCATTTTGGGTTTTTTTGTTCTGGTCACAGCTATTACGTAGTGAGGAGTGGAGCCTTAGGTGTTCCCCAGGGCGGGGCAGCCCAGTCGCTGGGTTGTGATGCTATATGTGGGGGTGAGGTCAGAGAGGGAACAATGGCACTTGCTCCGCTCTCTCTCAGATTCTAGTACCCTCTGCCACTTCCCCTTCGCCTGGATTATCTGCGCCCAAATGTGGGACCACCTGGTCACCTGGTCAGCCAGCCGCCTTGCGTGGCCTCACTGGGTCTGCACCGTTGCCACCCCGTGCCCGGGGTCCACTAGCTGCCACCTGTGCGCCTGGGGTTTGCTAGCCGCCACCTGCATCTGGAATCTGCCAGCCACTGCTGCCTGCATGCCCGGGTCCACTAACCTCCACTTTTTCCTGCCACGACTCTGCCCCTCTTACCAGTCTGGATGAATGGTTGTTGGACTTCCTTATAGTTCAATTTTCTATAAGTTCTGGTTGTTTTCTTGTTTCTAAATCTTTGTTGTCCTTAATTTTGGTTGTGCAAGGAGGCACAGTGTGTCCACTTATGCCTCCATCTTGGCTGGAAGTTCAGGGTAGATCATCTTGGCTTGCTGTACCTATGCATTGAAGAAAAATGGAGGAAGAAAATCAAACCAAGCAAAAAGCCAAAATGATGATCAAGTAAGTCTCCTTTGTTAAACTAGCATTTAGCACTCACATTTATATTCACCTATCATTTTGTCGAGTTTTTTCCATTTAATAATGACATAAAATAACCATTTGGATATAGGTCTATCACCATCAACAGATATTTTCTTGTGAGCCAGCAAGTTCTTGACACCATCCTTCTAGTCCCAGTGGGATTTGCATGCTTTCTGGTTAGGTACAGACCCTTGCAAGAATTTGTAGAGGCAGGGGTAAAATGAATGAAATACCAGAAAACTATGAATCAGTATGAAGAGGGACACACATACACTGCAGAAGATGTTGGAATATTTTTATAGGTTTGGATGTGGGGGCTTGATTTTCAGAAAGTTTTCTCCAAGAGGTACTATTTAGAGCCTAGATTTGTAGGGTTGTAGGAAATGCTTGGGAGTTGGCATCTCAGGTGTCAGGGTTGTCTAATGTCTGTCCTTCTCCCGTAGTGCCCCATTGCTTGGCTGAGAATGCAGGCAGGTCAGGTTCTTGTGGTGCTTTCCTTTTTAGAGGTTAGAATCAGGGTTGCCTGGGATCTGTTAGAAAGATGAGGTGTTTGTTTTCAGTGCCCCCAGCTCCTCTTTGGTGTGTCTCTTCTCTCCTTAGCATTCATTTTCTCACAGCTGCTCATAACATATTCACAGTTGAGTGTTATAAGAATTTGTATTGTTTTAAAATACATATTTTAAATTCTAAAAGCATTCTTATAGTAAGAATTCAAGTTGTACAAAAAAGATACATAAATGCAAGGTAATTATTCTTCTTTCCCAAACCTTCAATACTCATTTTTTAAAAAGTATCTTTCTAGATATTTTATTTGGACTTATATGCATACAAAGGTATATCCTTTTTTATATATGTGGACCCACTTAATACATGCATTTTTCTGTAACTTGCTTTCTTTGATTAAAATGTGGGATAGCTTTTCTTTTTTAAAATAATTTTTTAAAATATTTATTTTTAGAGAGAGGGGAAAAGAGGGAGAAGGAGAGGGAGAAGTGCTGATAGGAGAGAGAAGCATCCATCAGTTTCCTCTTGTCTGCACACCAACTGAGGACAAAACTTGCAATCCAGGAGTGTGCCCTGAGCAGGAGTCGAACTGGCAAACTTTCACTTTGCAGGGTGATGCCCAACCAACTGAGCCACACTGGTCAGGGTCAGGACAGGATAGCTTTTCATAGCACCATGTAGTTCTACCTTATTTTTTTTAAATCAACAGAATAGTTGTCCCTATACGGTTTCTATATGATTCTTTGTTTTTAAAAAAGTTATTTAATGATTTTAGATAGAGGAATGCTGGGTGGGGAGAGAGAGAGAAGACAATAATTTATTGTTCCACTTATTTATACATTCATTGGTTGCTTATTGTATGCCCTGACTGGAGATCAAACCTGCAACCGAAGCATATGGGGACAATGCTCTAACCAACTGAGCTACCAAGGCCAGGGCCCTATGTGAGTCTTATTGAACAATCTTGAAGTTTACTTTCTTAATCCTTTGCTATTTATTATATACTCTACTGCAGGGAATATCCTTGTAGCCATCTGTGAACTTGTAGTGTTATTTGCAGAAACTTGCAGTGGAGTTCCTAGGCCAAAGAGTACATGTATATAAAAGTTCGATAGATATTGTGAATTGTGCTCCAGAAAAACTGCACTTGTTTTCATTCTCTCCACAGGGTACGTGAATTTCCTTTCCCATTTATTTTTCAATTCTGGACTTAGGGCCAGAAAAGAGGAGGCAATAGGAGAGGGCCTGCTAAAAATAAGTGGTGGCCAAGAGAAATGAAAACATATATTCACACAAAAACTTGTACATAGCAGCATTATTCATAACAGCCAAGAAAGTGAAAACAACCTTAATGTCCATCAACTGTTGAATAGGTAAACAAAATGTGGTATATATAAATATATATGTATACCAAAATTAATTTTAGACTATAATAAACAATGAAGAACATTTATTTGAGCAAAAGGAGCTGTAGACAGAGTTTCGGGTAGCACCCTAAATTGTGTTCTGCTGAAAAAAAGGGGAGGCCACCTTTTATAGCAAAAGTTTCTGCCCAGGTTCTCAATTAGTTCTGTTTTATGTAAGTGAAGTATTCAAATTGATACACTTCTGATTGGTCTGAATTGCACAGTTCTGATTGGTTGGCATTATGCATCCCGATTTGTCCTTATGAAGCAGTTCTGATGGGACAGGGCCAGCCTTAGTCCATTGGTCAAAAAACAAAACCAGGAGCTCCATTAAAATAGTGGATTCAGACAGCAGAAATGAGCAGGGCATAGTAGGGAAGCTGAGAGTTCAGTCTGAGGTTCTCTGTGGTATACAAAGCATGTGAGAAGCCTCTGTCAGCAGATGGCCTCTAGGCTTTTATTAGTTATAAAATTTTGGCCCTCAGTTAAGCATGGGGAGTCTATTGCAACAAATTCCTTCTCTGGGTTCACATCAAATGAGTCTTTCTTCTTGGGATCCACACATACAGTGGAATATTATTCAGTAATAAAAGGAATTAAGTAGTAATAATATGCATGCTATAATGTGGATGAACTTTGAAAGCATTATGCTAAGTGAGAAAAAGCTAGTTAAAACACTGCACAAATTTATGTGAAATACCCCGACTAGGCAAATCTGTATAGACAAAGTAGAGAGCAAAGTGGTTGCTTAGGGCTGGGGAGGTTGTGGGAGGGAAGATTTGAGAAATTACTTTATAGGTACAGGGTTTCTTTTTGGGGTGATGAGATGTTCTAAAATTAGATTATATGATGGTTGCACAATTCTGTGAGTGTATTAAAAACTGTTGAGTTGAACACTTTAAGTGGGTGAATTTTATGATATGTGAATTTTGTCAATAAAGCTGTTAAAAAATGGATAGTTGCAGCCCTGGCTGGTGTAGCTCAGTGGGCCTGCGAACCGAAGGATCGCGGTTCGATTCCCAGTCAGGGCACATGCCTGGGTTGCCAGGCCGGTTCCCGGCAGGGGACATACAAG
Source organism: Glossophaga mutica (assembly GCA_039655065.1). Lineage (NCBI taxonomy): Eukaryota > Metazoa > Chordata > Mammalia > Chiroptera > Phyllostomidae > Glossophaga > Glossophaga mutica. The sequence continues at coordinate 88,366,302 of CM077304.1, forward strand.
AGGCAACCGCACATTGATGTTTCTCTCCCTCTCTCCTTCCCTTCCCCTCTAAAGATAAATAAATAAAATCTAAAAGGAAAAAAAAAAGTACTTAAAAAAAATCTTTAAAAAAAAAAAATGGATAGTTGCAGAATGCACGACTGGGATAGAAAGGATGGCCTTTATCACGTGCTTGTGGGACAGGGGGGAAGACAATGCTAAGCAATGTGGCAGGGAATTTAGATGTGGAAGGCATTCCTCTAGGCAACTGTGAGCCCAGTGTTCTTGTGGCCGAGGGTAACCAGCTACAGAGGTGGATGGTGGCCTTTTCTCCTGCCCATAGAACGAGACAAGAGGCAGTTAATGTCATGCCCTAGTCAGGGTGAGAACAGGAGTTAGTACACTGAATTACTGAGTCCTTGTCCTTGTTCAGTCCTTTGAATACACAGAAAGTACTGTTCTGGAAAGCAGTAGTAATAGTTTCCTTTGCTGACCTAGAAATGCCTGCTGTGCTCTAGCATTGGGAAAAGGAAGGTCAGAGAGAGGAAGCTGAGCTCAGCTGCTGAGTCAAGGAGAAGGGGAGAAAGACCTAGGGTCACAAAGAACAATGAGGCCCTCGTTTGTGAGTTAAGAGCAAGTAGTCAGTTTTAAATTCAGCAATTAAGCTTTGATGGAAGTGACTGTTTTTTTGGAATGTGTTTGCTAGTGAATATCATCATAAGAATGTTTAAGAGGAAGTTAGGATTATAAATGGCCTCTTAGTTGTGCTGATGGATAAAATTTAGGTCAAGGGAAAGAGGGTTAATCTTGCAGTAAACAGCAAGTTAAAGAGAAATCAACACAGCTTTTTGCAGAAGCCCAGTTTTCCTTGTGATTATGTTTTTTTGAGCAAGCTTTTTACTCCTCAGTCCCCATAATCTGGCTCTGTAACATGAATCAGATCAAACTGTAAACATCCAAATGCTTACTAATTACTTTCAGGTCTGACTGAGGTTTTTAGCTTCAGAAAGAATTAAGGTAGGCTTTCACGGTTCTGTTTCAAAGGTTAATTTTTTTTAGGTGGCTACTGCGCGTTTATTGGCAATTTACTTTAGAGGCCCAGGACTGCAGATGTGTGGATCTGTACTGATCTGATGGCAAAACTATGCTGTATCAGCTAGAAGTCTTCTTTGTCACTGTATTTGATTTACTATCCTGAATGTTTTATTTTCTGAAAACTTCATTTAAGAATATAGAGTGGATGTTAAACTACTAGTCTTTGTGCTTAAGCAGGACATAAACAGGAATCTCACCTACTTTTAAAGCTTTCTAAGAAATAACTTTCCTCCGATTTTACTTTGACTTGCTACAGAACCCTTAGCATTGAGTGAAAATTTGGTTGATGATTCAAAGCGTGAGGGAGAGGAAGGGAGTGAATCTGGCACACGTGCACCAGCTGAATGACAACTGGAGGATATTTTTACATTTATTGCTATTCTTAGTCCAAGGCCTGTTGTTAATGAGGGAGTAATTAAACTCGATTACACTTACCAGGCTTAAAAAGATTTTACTTTAAATATGGCAATATCTAGGCCTTTGGGAAACTTCAGTGTGGGTTAGCTGATTGTTGAAGTGCAAACCCTCTCTCATGGAATTTCCTCTCATTCAATAAATAAAGAATAAAATTTTTAACAGATTAAAATTCAAGATAATTCAAATTGTTCGTTATTTCTGGCTATTAGCTAAATCTTAACCATTCCACTTAGCCCACACTGGGTTTTTGTTTGGTTTTACTTTTGGGGTTGTTTCTCTTAAATATCTTTTTTTTTAAAGATTTTATTTATTTATTTTTAGAGAGGGGGAAGGGAAGGAGAAAGAGCAGGAGAGAAACCTCAATGTTTAGTTGCCTCTTGCATGTCCCCTACTGGGGACCTGGTCCACAACCCAGGCATGTGCCCTGACTGGGAATTGAATCAGTAACCTTTTGGTTCATAGGCCCATGCTCAGTCTACTGAGCTACACCAGCCAGGGCTCTTAAATACCTTTTAAAGGTAATCAGTTCTGAACTTGTATTAGAATTTCTTTTTGTGTTTCTTATGTTAGAATTTTGGAAGTAAAAATGAATTCACACAAGGACTCAAGAATGTAACAGAGTTTATGTCAATTATATCTCAATTAAAATTTAAAAAATAAATAAATAAAACAAATCAAAAACAAATGCAAGAGCAAGGTGTTTGCACCACTTCCTGGGTTGGGGGTAAACTTTCACCCTTTGCCAGGCCCCTCAGAAACCGTGACTGAACCGTCATGACTTCACTTCAAAGCACAGCTTGTTTTCCTGGCAGTGAAGCCGAAATGTTTTAATTGTGCTTGAACAACTATTATAGGTTAAGTGTAGGAAGTGAGTGAAGAGTCTTATTTTGCTGGTTGATGGTATTGCACATATGTAGATTTGGCTGAATGTTAAAATCGCCCCAAGCCAATATATGGTCATTGATGAGGACTTGAACTTTTTCAAGATCTGATACATGTTTTAAACTACGGAAAGCAAAAGCCTTTCTGTCATTTTTTTAAAACCATAAATTGAGGAAGCAATGAGATGGAAATACTGCTCTGAACTTAGTTCTTACCAACTAGAAAAACTTTTTATCAAAGTAGAATTGACCAAAAACCTTCGGAGGGTGTAACCACGATAGGATTGTTTTTGTAACTGGGAAAGAAAGGAAAGTTGAGCACAATCACACAGTAACACTGACTTTAGAAAATATATTTTAGAGAAAGGATAGGTATGTTTTAATGTCCAGAGACTTGAAAAGAGAAGACAGTACAAGAAGAGAGGAAGGGAGAAAGAAAGAGATAAGGAAAAAGAAAGGAAAATCTTACGGCAAAATTACAATTTTTTTTATTAGGAAGTAAAAAGAGAGTGAGCCATTAAGAACAAAAAGAGTTTTGAATGGGCTTGGATATTAAGAGAACATGTACAGATGATTAAAAGACAAGCACATGCTTAAGGACACATTCACAAGAAGGGCATAAAACCAGTAAAAAATATCTGCAAAGTTCATGTTCAGACTGAGTCGAAGCTGGAGAGAATGCTAAAGACAACAGAAAAGGGCTCTCTAAAGCTCTGTTCAAAACAAGAAGAACAAGTAAAGGCTAAGCTCATTGCTTGGGGCAGACAAAATAATAACATGATGAGAAGCAGACCTACTCAACTATTTAGCTTCTCTCCTCTATCAAAGAAAGTGATCTTCAAACTGGAATGTTTAACAGAAACATGGTTAAGAATAAACTGAAGCACACAAGATTGGTGATGATAATAATAGTTGCAGCTATAATTTGTTGAGTTTCTACTCAGGACTGAGCACTGGGAAAGAAAATTTAATTACTTTTTTTCTGAGTACTAATTGCAGCTGTGTATGGTAGATGTTATTGTCATCAACCCCATTTTACATGTGCGAACATTGAGGCTAGAAGGTTAACTAACAAACCTCAAGTTATATAGCCAGCAACTGATGGGCTAGGGCTAAGATCCAGACTTGCTTCAAAGTCTTCTCTTACTTTTTTTAGTTCTTAGGATTCTTTTTTTTTTTCCCCTAAAGATTTTATTTCTTCATTTTTAGAGAAAGGAGAAGGAAGGGAAAAAGAGAGGGAGAGAAACACCGAAACATCAATGTGAGAGAGAAATATCAATAGATTGCCTCTTGTATACACCCCAATAGGGGACTGAACCTGCAACCCAGGCATGTGTCCTGACTAGGAATCAAACCAGTGACCATTCCCTTTGCGGGATGACACCCAGCCAACTGAACCACATCCGTCAGGGCCCACCTCGAACTCTTTTGACTGGACACCCTGACTCCCATGCCTGTCAGTCTCTGACTGTTTTAATCAGGGTTGTATCTTTCAGCTTAAATTATGTTGTAAGACACACAAGCAAACACACAAAACCCAGTGGATGTTATTGAAGAGCTATAGTGTGTAATCACAGGGAAAACAAGGAAAACAGAATATCGAAATGATAAAACAAACCGACAAAGACTGTCTTCATTTCTTTTTTGAAGGTTCACCTTGGACTGTCTAGAGCAAAGAGCTTGATGTTGGTCCTTGGCACACTTGTGATTATACTATGCAAGTGAATTGTTGTAAAAGAAAGTAAGGATCCTTAGGAGGCAGCACAGGTTCACAAACAAATTAAACTTCCCTTCCTGCTTCCCTCCCTTCTTAGTTACTTAACTGGTCACCCTATCATTTGAAGGATGATTCCACATGGCTTATAAATAAGGTGAACTAATCTAGTCACAGTTGGACAGATTCATGTTTGGTTGAACTACTTTAGACAGACAAGCTCTACTGAAATTAAAATACTATGTTTGTTTGTGGCATTCCCCCTGTCTATCCATGTAGAAACTCTATAAGAAAGGGAAAGGTTCTATTCAACAGGCAGAACAGAAACAGAATCATAGATATGGAGAATGTTTTGATGGCTGCCAGATGGAAGGGAGGTTGGGAGGATAGGTGAAAAAGGTGAAGGGATTAATAAATACAAATTGGTAGTTACAGAATAGTCATGGGGATGTAAAATGCAGCACAGGGAATAGAGTAGCCAAAGAATATATACGCATGACCCATGGACATGGACAACAGTGTGGGGACTGCCTGAAAGAGTGAGGCGGATGGTTGGAAGGAGAGAAAGGAGGAAAAACTGGGACAACTGTAATAGCATAAATAAAATATAATAAAAAAAATAATAAATTTTGTGAAAATTAATGTTGGAGTAACCATCAGATCATCTTGCCTTACTATAGGAATTGTGGGACATTGATTATGATGGTATAAACAGTCATGAACTCTTTTATAGGATTTTGTCACTTTTGCTTCCCTGTTCTAACATACTTCATAGCCATGAATGATTAGACTGTGTTGTAAATATATATTCATGTGTGTCTTTCCTAGTAGATTGACTGTAAGCTTGTTCAGGGCAATTATGGAGTGTGCACTAGTCATTATTAGACTGTACTTACATGCTGGCTGCTGCATGTGGATACTAGGCTGAGGAACACAAAACTCCATAGACATTATTATGGTCCCTTGCCCACATCTCCTTATTTGTGCAGACTTCCTGGCCAAACTCTGTAGCTGTAACTAATGTCTGATGAATGAACAAAAGGAGGAATGAATGAACAGGTGAACTGTTTTTGCTATAAAGTGGAAGATCCTTCTGGAGATAGGACTGAAAGTGCAGACATCATGGCAAATGGAGGATGCAGGTATTATTCCTGGTAGTTGTGATACCACTGCAGTCATGCCTCCCTTTTCTGCCAGTTCAGAAGTCTTTCCTGCTAGCCACCCCATCCAAAGAAGCAGTAGCTAGCATGTGGTTTCTTCCTTCCTTCCTTCCCTCCCTTCCTTCCTTCCTTCCTTCCTTCCTCCCTCCCTCTCTCCCTTCTTTCCTTCCTTGCGGGGGGGCCCCTGTTCTGGGCGCCAGATGTGGGGGGGCTCCGCCTGCAGAGCCCCATCCCTCCATCACGGATGAAAATGAAACTACCAAGACATGATCTGCTCGGGGAGGAAAGGTGGTCAAACTCTCAGAGGAGAATGACTCAGAGCCCCTTCCTCACTAGGCTTTTATTGGGTTCAAATACACAGGAATACAGGTTTAACATTTCAAAGAAATCTGAAGGCTTAATCTGAGTCAGCGTCTGTCAGGAAAGGGGGTTGCAAAACTTTGGGAGACATACTCATTTCCTCCTCAGACCCTTATCATTTAAATGAGTGCACTCTTAGCAAGGCAGGTTTCATAGGACTTTATGAATATTTTCTTATGCCCGATCACCCGGGGAACCATTCTGGCCAACACAGGGCTATACTGCTCGCTGTCGTAGTTTCAGGCTTTAAGCCCAATTAGGCTCAGGAAGCAGAAGACATCTCCCAGACAGAAATGGGACTCGGCTATGTCAGAATAGCCGGGGGGCAAGGGTCCATCACTCCCTCTTTGCTGCAACCCCTCGAGTCCTTCCATGAGGGCCTCCCAAGTGGTCATGTCTGGCTTAGGTTGCCCCTCCCATGAGGAGTCTTACCCGTCATTGACTAACCCACTAAGCATTGGGGCCAGAGATGGATGAGGCAGAAGCAGCGCTCCTGCCAGGGAGATAAGCTTTGTCTCCTTAGTAGGTCACGTCCTTGTGACAGAACAGACCCAGATGAAGTGGGTCCCTAGGCTCTTACACAGCCCACCATGGGGTGAGGGTTACAACTCCTGAAACCAGGCTGAACGGTCCTCAATACTTCCTCTTTCCCTCTGTTTCCCTCCCTCCCTTCTTTTTTGAGTCTCAGTATTTTTGGAATACCTCATAATGCCAAGTGCTGTGCTAGTGCTTTTGCACATATTATGTATTTAACAATATATACTGCTTTCACTTAAAAATTTTATTTTACTGGTGTGGAAACAAAGACACAAAGCTATCTTACACATGATTACACAGAAATAAATTGAAGTGCCAAGTTTTGACCCAGGTGTCCCTAGTTCCAAACCTCAAGTTCCTCCCATTGCCTCCTTGGATTATGCCTTGTCGTTGCTCTTTGTTTCTATCATTCCTCTTCCTCCTTACCTGCTGTTCCCTTACCAAAAACACAGATTGGGGCAGATCCTTGGCATACCAGTTTTCAAAGAATACTGAAATTGGGCTTATGTTCTCTAATATCCCCAGTTTTCAGCCCTATTTAACCTTTTTGTCAAAACCAGGCTGTCTACCACTTCACTTATCGTAACTTAGTCTTTGTCTCCGTTTCTTCTCAAAACAGGTCTGAGTATTATGGGAGAATTTATCTTTCTGCCAGGCCTACTCTGCCATTCTCCTCCAATATACTCTACAGTAACTCTCCCTCTTTTCTTCCAGGGAGGCAGCATTGACGGGTGGTTGAGATTGTGGGCACTAATATCAGAATGCCAGGTTCAAATCTTGACTTTTGCTGCTTCTTAGCTGTGTGACCTTGGATAAGTTATCTCTGGGTTTCAGTTTTCTCACCTGAAAAGTGAAGATGAGAAAGACTAGTACCAACATCACAGGATTATTGATTTAATCCACATAAAAGCCCTTAAAGTAGAAAACCCACAGTAAAACCCTCAATAAATGTTAAAAATTATTTTGAATAAAGGCCAAGAGCCTCACTCCTAGTTTAAGACTCATCTATGGGTTGGGTTTTCCTGATTATTTTGCTTTGTATTCATTCCTCCTTCCCCTCTGGCCTCCCATTTTCTGCCTGTTTCTCCAGTCTGTGTCAGCAAATCCACTGTCCACCCCCAAGTCTGGCCCTTGTCTCCCATTTCTATACCCCTCTCAAGGCTGGGCTGATACTCCCTGTCCATGTCTGTCAGTTGGCCTCCTTTGCAGAGAAATAAGAGTCTTCAAAAATCACCTTTCCTTCATGAAATCTTTCTTACTAAGAATGAGAGGTACCCCTGCCTGTACCATCTCTGAATATACAACTTCACCCGACCACAACACAGTAGTATTGAGGTATGTTTTAAAGAGATGTCATTCTATTTGACTATTTGCTATGTATCTGACTGTCTGTTTAGAAGATCAACATGTTTAGAAAAGGGTGCTCTTTTCTGCTTGTGCGTGTACTGAGCCCACAGCTCACAGGGAACAGAGGCTCTGACTTCACAGGCACCCATCCCAGTGCTACTTGGCCAGCTGTGAAGAGTCAATCTTGATACTCTTGATTCAGAGAAGAGGGTATTTAAATTTAATTTTCCCCCAAAACCTAACACCTAATGTACATTTTGAAAATGGATGTTTAATGCAGTACTCAGATCCAACAGTTGAAAGGCCATCTACAGTTTTTTCATCTTACTGAATTTCTCTGAACCCTTAATAAATGTTGACTAAAGATATTTTCCCCAGAGTAGATGTAGAAAGTACCCATGCTTCCTCTCACCCATCCAGCCATCCCCTTCTCCTGAAGGCTTTCATATCACCCCTACGTATTGTTTGGCCACACCTTGCACTTCGAGCCCTGTAGTAGAGGAATGACTTTCACAATCAAATGGTAGGAACTGTTCTGGAACCTTAAGAAAAAAATGCCACTGAATAGTGCATAGTTTTCTATTTTAGAAAGATGACAACAATTATAGTGGTTTTGCCTGTCATTTAAAAAATAAATAGACTTTGAACCTGTCTGGATTTATTGGTGCTACAGAACCAGACTGAAAGTACAGCATGCACCAAATTACAACAGAACAAATTCTTCTTTAGGACATTTATGGTGGGTTGGCCTTTTCTTTCTTTGTGTGTCTCATTACTGGTAATGATTTCTGAAGCACCAAGCATTTTCCACCTTTGTATAAAGTTAATCAAAAGCAGACTCTGAGTGGCCCTGAGCTGTTTTCTTGCTTTGACCAAATCCTTGCTGTGACAGCCTGTGGTGTCCTAGAGAGAGAGGGGAATTCCTAAAGAGCACTGTGTGCTTTGGATTCTGACTGGCCAGGTTCTTTCACACGAACCTTCAGAAATGAATCAGTGAAGGAATGCAGGCATTTAAGGACAAAACATAGGCCCTTATTTTTGTCTTCAAGATTGAAGGTAGGGGTAGGATATTTATTAATGGTGAAGGTGGTGATGTTGGTTTAGCAGATGCCCTATTATTGCTAGATGTTAACATTTAAATTTTCCTGAAGTTTCCAGACTTTTCTCTTTATACACAGTTGAATTTAAACTTTGCAGAAATCCTGTGAAGTTAGTAGGGAAGGTTTTTTTTTGTTTGTTTGTTTTTTTTTTTAATCTCCAACATTCAAGGAATCTTTGCTAAAGAAACCAGACCTGATTGTGTTGGTTTGAACATCCTGACTTAACCCAGGTGTCTGTCTTCCAAGTCTGAGTACATGGCTTTCCCCATGAGGTCAGGGAATCCCACACTTGACTGTTCAGAGGCCTGGGGATGGGATTAGAAACTCACAAATTGTTACCCTCCCAGAGACTGATTGTGAAGCACGTATGCATTGCAAACACCATTCTCTATACTATATTGTACCTTGGGTTTAAACTTCTTTTTAATTAAGTGTAATATGTTGAAAACCTCATTTTTAATATGGCATATTTAACTTATAAGAGGACTGAAAAGTTCATTTAAATGTTGTCTCCAAAATTCAAAATGATAGACACAAGTTTATTTATTACAAATTGTTTGTAATAGCAGAAGAGTGGAAACTTGCCAAATATCCATCAATACAGAAATGGTTAAATAACCATATGGTACATTTTGCCATGAAGTAATCTTGAGGATCTATTTCGTAACTGATAAAAGTAAAATAAAAAATAAAGTATTCATAAAGTATGTTACTTGCAGCATAAGAAAGAAGGAAAATACAAATGTATTTGTGTGTATAAAAACATGCACGTAGCCTGTACTTCAGGGTAAGTTCTTTTTTTAAAGTTTAATTTAATTCAATTTAATTTAATTTAATTTAATTTAATTTAATTTAATTTAATTATGCTGTTACAGTTGTCCCATTTCCCCCCTTCATTGCCCTCCACCCTGCACCCCGCTCCAACCCACATTCCCCCACTTTAGTTCCTGTCCATGTGTCAAAAGTTCTTTAGCTTCTACAGTTCCCACACTATTCTTAACCTCCCACTGTCTATTTTCTATCCACCATCTATGCTACTTATTCTCTGTACCTTTCCCCCCTCTCCTCCTCCCACTCCCCTGTTGCTAACTCTCCATGTGATCTCCATTTCTGTGGTTCTGTTCCTGTTCCAGTTGCTTGCTTAGTTTGCTTTTCTTTTAGGTGTGGTTGTTAATAACTGTGAGTTTGCTGTCTTTTTACTGTTCATATTTTTGATCTTCTTTTTCTTGGATAAGTCCCTTTAACATTTCATATAATAAAGGCTTGGTGATGATGAACTCCTTTAACTTGACCTTATCTGAGAAGCACTTTATCTTCCCTTCCATTCTAAATGACAGTTTCGCTGGATAGAGCAATCTTGGATGTAGATACTTGCCTTCCATGACTTGGAATACTTCTTTCCAGCCCCTTCTTGCCTGGAAGGTCTCTTTTGAGAAATCAGCTGACAGTCTGATGGGAACTCCTTTGTAAGTGACTGTCCCCTTATCCCTTGCTGCTTCCAGAATTCTCTCCTTCATTTTAATCTTGGCTGATGTAGTTACGATGTGCCTTAGTGTGTTCCTCCTTGGGTCCAACTTCTTTGGGACTCTCTGAGCTTCTTGGATGTCTTGGTAGTCTATTTCCTTTGCCAGATTGGGGAAGTTCTCCTTTATTATTTGTTCAAATAAGTTTTCCACTTGTTGCTCTTCTTCTTCCCCTTCTGGGACCCCTATAATTTGGATGTTGGAAGGTTTAAAGATGTCCTGGAGGTTCCTAAGCCTCTCCGCATTTTTTTTTGAATTCTTGTTTCTTCCTCGTTTTCTGTTTGGTTGTTAGTCTCTTCCTTCTGGTTCACTCCATTGATTTGAATCCCAGTTTTCCTCCCATCTCTATTGGTTCCCCATGCATCTTCCTTCATTTCACGTATTGTAGCCTTCATTTTTTCATCTAATTCGTGAGCAAAATCAACCAATTCTCTGAGCATCCTGATCACCAGTGCTTTGAACCGTGCATCTGATAGGTTGGCTATCTCTTGGTCACTTAGAAGTATTGGCTCTGGAGCTTTGGTCTGTTCTTCTGCTTGAGCCATATATGTGTGTGTGTGTGTGTGTGTGTGTGTGTGTGTGTGTGTGTGTGTGTCTGGTCGCAGCTGTTACATAGTAAGGGTCGGAGCCTTAGGTGTTCACCAGGGCGGGGCAACCCAGTGGCTGGGTTGTGAGGCTGTATATGGGGGTGAGGTCAGAGAGCGAACAATGGTGCTTGTTCCACTCTCTCTCATATTTCAGTACCTTTGGCCATTTCCCACAAGCAAACTGGGCCCTTCTGCTGCTGCCTCCTGGGTGGGTGGGCCTGTGTATGATCTAGGACCCTGTGGGTCTCTCCAACATACTCTCCTGTGATGCTGGGAGTCTCTCCCGGCACCTCAACCCCCAGAAGTGTTTTTAATTGGTGCTTTTTGGCTTTATTTCCCAGTGCTGGGGCCCTGGGTTGTGCGGTCTGCCTCTCTGTTTTTGCCTGGTTTATCTGTGCGTGAATGTGTGTCCACGGCAAGTTAGCCACCTTGCGTGCCAGGGTCTTCCAACCACCTCTTTCTCCTACCGTGATCCCTCTCTGCGGGCCACAGACTCGCCCCTCCTACTGGTCTGGATGAATGGTTGTCAAACTTCCTTACAGTTCAATTTTCTGTAAAATCTGGTTGTTTTTTGGTTTCTAAATCTTTGTTATCCTTAATCTTGGTTGTGTGAGGAGGCACAGTGTATCCATCTACACCTCCATCTTGGCCAGAAGTCTCAGGGTAAGTTCTTTATAGAGAATTGCAGCTAATAAGTCCAGAAGGATGCTAGAAATAGGTGACCACTATTTTGCAACATCTTATGAAATAATGGAGCTAGGCAACAATCATTAGTGTGTGCTAAAATCACCCACTAATTGTGAAATTGGAGCTTTATTGTGGAGAACCAATCCGTAATGAACGTGAACCCACTGATCAATCTCAATGTCACTAACAGTGGGACAATGGAACATTATATTTATTCCTCTTCATGTGATCTGATAGAAAAGAAACAACTCCTCCTGTGAAATATACTTGCCTATATCCCTTCCCCACAAATTTGAACCAGAATCTCAATAAGATTCCATACCTGATTACCAGTTTATAGGAAATACAGAACATAGAGTTAGTTGTTAAATACTACCACAAGTGTACAAATCAGCCTGCTCCTGAATGTGGAAAGTCCTATAAAACAAATGAGCTTTGTTCTTCAGCAAACACATGTTATTGGGAAAAAGTAGGGATGCGCAACTCTTATAAAAGAGTTAAGAGATCAATAAACCAAATGCAATGTATGAAGCTTGTTTGGAACTTGATTTGAACATAGAATTTTTTAAGTATATTTTATTGATTATACTATTACAGTTGTCCCATTATTTTCTCCCCTTTGTCCACCTCTTCCCGGTACCCTCATTCCCTCCAGCATTCCCCGACCCCTTAGTTCATGTCCATGGGTGGTACATATAAGCTCTTTGGCTTCTCTATTTCCTATACTGTTCTTTACCTCCCCCTGTCTATTTTGTACCTGCCATTTATGCTTCTTGTTCCCTGTACCTCCCCCCCATTATCTATCTTCCGCCTTCCTACTGATAACCCTCCATGTGATCTCCATTTCTATGACTCTGTTCCTGTTCCAGTTGTTTGCTTAATTTGTTTTTGTCTTTTTTTAGGTTCAGTTGTTGATAGTTGTGAATTTGTTGCCATTTTAATGTTCATAGTTTTTATCTTCTTCTTTTTCTTAAATAAGTCCCTTTAACAGTTCGTGTAACAATGGCTTGGTGATGATGAATTCTTTTAACTACCTTGTCTGGGAAGCAATTTATCTGCCCTTCAATTCTAAATGATAGCTTTGCTGGGTAGAGTAATCTAGGTTGTAGGTCTTTGCTTTTCATCACTTTGAATATTTCTTGTCAGTCTCTTCTTGCCTGCAAGGTTTCTTCTGAGAAATCTGCTGAGAGTCTTATGGGAACTCCTTTGTAGGTAACTCTCTTCTTTTTGCTTGCAGCTTTTAAGATTCTCCCTTTATATTTAACCTTTGGCATTTTAATTATGATGTGTCTTGGTGTGACCCTCTTTAGGTTAAACTTGTTGGGGATTCTCTGAGCTTCCTGGACTTGTATGTCTATTTCCTTTGCTAGATTGAGGAAGTTTTCTTTCATTATTTTTTCAGATAAGTTTTCAACTTCCTGTTCTCCCTGTTCTCTTTCTGGTATCTGCATGATTTGGATGTTGGTACATTTAAAGTTGTCCCAGAGATTCCTAAGCGTCTCCTGATTTTTTTTGGACTCTTGTTTCTTCATTCTGTTCCAGTTGAATGTTTATTTCTTCCTTTTGTTCCAAATCATTGATTTGGGCCCCAATTTCCTTCCCTTCACTGTTGGTTCCCTGTATATTTTTCTTTATTTCATTTTGTATAGCTTTCACTTCTTCCTTTATTTTGTAGCCATGCTTAGTCATTTCTCTGAGCATCCTGATTACCAATGTTTTGAACTCTCCATCTGAGAGGTTGGCCATCTCTGTGTCCCTTAGTTTTTCTTCTGGAGTTTTGATCTGTTGTTTCATTTGGGCCATATTTCTTTGTCTTACTGCACCTGTTCCATTGTAAGGGGTGGAGCCTTAGCCATTTACCTGGGCGAGGTAACCCACTTTGCAGCGTTTGTGGTACTGTATGTGGGGGAGGGGTCAGAGAGGGAACAATGATGCTTGCTTGGCTCTTGCTCCACTTGCAGTCACTCACCCTGCTACCCACAAGTGCCTGGTACCCTTCAAGTTGCTGCCCTGGTGCCGATTCCCTAGGTTCATGGGCTTGTGTATGTTCTGCGGCCCTGTGGTCCCATCAAATGGAGTCTCCTGTAAGACCGGGAGTTTCTCCCACCACTGCAGACCCCACAAGTTTTTACAGTTAGAGGTTGTGAGGCTTTAATTTTCCAGCACTGGGACCCTGGGTTTCTCAGTCTTTCATGGGCTGGGATTACTTGCTCCCTGGATATTCCTCCTGGTTTTTATCTGCATGTGAATGTAGGGTAAAGACCACCAGACCACCAGCTGCTGCCTTCTCCTGCACGTTCTCTCCTCTTCCACTGCCCATCTCAGCTCCTCCTAGCAGTCTGGATGAATGCTTCTTCTTTAACATCTTGGTTGTCGGACTTCCATATAGTTCAATTTTCTGGCAGCTCTGGTTGTTTTTTGTTTTTAAATTGGTTGTTATACTTGTTTTGGTTGTGCTGGGAGGTGAAGCATATCTACCTACACCTCAACCTTGGCTGGAAGTCCAGAACCTGAACATAAGAACTTTTTAAATGCCTTTCTTTTTTTTTAACCAATAGGAGAAAATGAAAATACTCTGTTTATTACATGTAATTGAGAAATTATTCATTATTTTATTGACTTTGATAATTGTGTTTGAAATTTAAAAAAAAATTCCTTACCCATTAGAAGCACTTACTATTGAATTGCTAGGATGCCTGAAATTGATGGAATGGTAGAATGTAATAATTGGTGAGGCTTGGTGATGTGTTCCTGGTAGTGATTTACACTTTTCTCCCTGTTTTATTGAATATGGAAAATTTACGTAATAAAAAAGAAGTCGTGCTATTTTCGGGGCAGAATCCTAGCAGAAGGCTAGGACTATAGCCGTTGTTTGTCCGAATCAGAGTGTGTCATGGCTACTCACTCACTGTCCTCTTCCCTCCTTTCCTTCTTCCATTCCTTCCATTCCTTCTGTGTCTTTAAAAACTGTTTACTGATCCACGCTTTGTAGCAGGCACTGTTTTGGTGCTACTGGTCTTATAAGGTGCACTCTTATTATTCTCACTACAGATGAGGAAACTGCAGTTTAGAGGGTTAAGTTTCCTGCCCACAAACCCATGTTGCCTGTCACCAGTTCTACACATTATTTTGTGCTGCCACCCAGTAGTACTGCTTTCATTTTATAGTTTTTAAAATTTTGTTTATGGATAAATTTTAAACAGTGAGTAAATAAGAATAAATTAAGTGGAGTAGCATTTTTACATAACTTTTGTTATGTGTCTGAGGAAGATGCAAGATATTGTAATTCCAAAGGCATAATTAAAAGCAAAGCAATGATGAGAGTGAAATGTGTAGTGACTTTCTTCATATTCATGAAAGAGTACAACTCTATAAATTGCAACTTTAAGCCACAAAATAACATTTATTTATGCTTGTTCTTCAACAGTTTATATATGATCATCTTTTTACTAGAAATGGAGGCCAAAGAAAAATGGCCGATGTAATTTCTCATATGTTAGCAAGATATTTTTAGGACTGTCACAATAAAGAAACCCTTTAAAACCAGCAAAACAAACAAACAAAATATTTAACTTCCCCGGGACTACTTCCTTTACTTTCTTGAAAAATTATTTTGGCGTTTGCAAAGCCCCAGTGTGCCTGTGGGCTTGTGCAGCCACGGCACCACCATCTGTGATGTGTGCTGCACTAGAGGTAAGAAATAAAATCGAGTCATCCATGCAGGAATGATAGTGGACACATGGCTGAGTGACTTGCTTCAGGGTGCGCATGAATCGCACCCTCTGCCTTACAACATTCAGTGTGGCTTTTGAAAACACCTGCGGTGCAGAACTTCATGGCCGGTTCACATAATAAAATGTCTGACTGGACTCTTAGAAAATTATACTAATGTGTCTGACGTTGTTTCTTTTCTTCAAACATTAGGGCACTAAATGTATTCAATCTGAATGACAAAATGTTAATCGTATTTATGATATACAAGTGAGGCCATCAACATGGACAAATAATAAATATTATTAATATTTATTGAGTTTACTGTATACCAGGAGCTATGCTAAGCCCTTTAAATACCTGATTACTTACATTTAACCTCCTCAGCAATCCCATTTTATAGCTGAGCTGGCTGAAGCACAGAGAGGTTAAGTGACTTGCCCAAGGTTGCACAGTTAGGAAGTGGCAGACCTGGGCTCTAAACTCAGGCCTTCTGAGTCTACAGCCTGTGCTCTGTAACCACTGTGTAGCCTCAGAGCGCCAGCAGGAAGATGTGAACACCGGTAATCCACACTGCCATGACTTGTCCCTCTGCAGTCTTTCAGAGAACCTTAAAACCTTTGTCATGGGCTAGAGCTCCATTTTCCAGTTTCACAGATATCTGGAGCCAAGCTGAAAGAGAGTGATAAAGCACCTGGGGCAAACCTGCAGTATTTGATATTAGATACACAGAGTTGATATTAGAACACAGAGTCCCGGGGTGACTTTCTGTCCAGTGGGAAAGCCCGTCAGCCTGGCTACCTTGCAAGGCAGTTAAAGGACATGAAAATGAAAGATATTCATTGAAGACTATCAAAAAGAAATTAGGTCGGAAACAAAATGAAAACAAATGGCAAAGAAATATCATTTTGGTATAAATAAAAAAATCTGTCTTGCTTAATAAAGGAGATGTCTATTCCTTTTCAATTTTTCAGAAAAGCATGGCATCTACTTACTCTGAAATCCTATAACCTCTTCAGGGCCAACTCATTATTAATGTGGTTTCCTTTCCTTAAAAGAATGATATTTTCACAAATGCAGTTTCTGGCTTCAGTCATATATAGAAACTTTGGAATGCATGCATGGTATTTTCCTTTTCTTTTTTAAATGGGAACTGGAGTAGTATGTTTGATAATGCCTGTGCTACAAACACCTCTGAAAATAACTTGCAGTTGGCAAGCTGTTTCTTTAGTATCTTTTCCTGGTCCAGGAAAGAAAGTTTTACAATTTGAATTTGATTAACTTACTTCCTTTGGGAATAAGGAGGGGAGAAACTCTGCTAGTTTATAGGATTGAAATATGCTTTAGTATTTATGTAATACTTGAGAATGATTTAAACTGATTTTCTCTGGCTAACATCAGAATTAAAAATAAAAATTGTGTCTTCTCCAGAAGGCAGTAGGCTTGAATCACTCACTGGTATATACAACCTGTTAATCACTCACTGTGATCTTTCTCATCTTCCCTGACCTGTGTGTAAGAGCTCAGGGATGCTCCTTTGGGGCTATTGTTAGAGCTTCTTTAACCCTTCAGTACCCACCCACAACTGCTGCAGGCAGCTCCTGGAAGAGCAAGAAAGAGAGGTCAAGGCGTGGATCTGTAAAAGCAGAGTGGGCTTTCATGGGAGGCTTCTGGTGAGTGAAAGAAAACAGATTCGAAGTCTTGGTAGGACTAGCGATGTTCATTAGAAATGCAAGCTCATAACAGTAATTTCAAAAGAAATTTGGGAGGAATAGTAATATCTCATTTCACAGGTCATTAACTCAGACGTATGTTTGGCTACCAGCGAGAAGCTGGATAGTAGAGCAGACAAGAATAAGAACATTCGAGATCTAGTCTTATAGCTTGTGACCACAAAACAGTCTCTTCACATTTTGGCCTTAGATTTTATTTAAAGGGCTTATCCTTGATCTCAGGGATCATTTTCTACTTCATCACAGTGTTATGATTCTAAGTTCCTGTGAGATATCCAGATAAGATGTGACAAATGGAGCATTAGTTTTGGTTTTTGCCTTAAAAGAAAATACTGGAGAGGCAGCAGTGGGTAGCTGTGGTTATAGACTCAGTGTGTTATCTGTCTGGATTGTGTAGACATATGAGTGCAGTGAGTTTGGTATGAAGGGGAGTACAAATCTCTGTTTCATGGAAAATCCCATATTTTGAAACATTGGCAAGTCATTTTATTTTAATCAAAACACTGCTGTGGATGACACATGGGCCTTCTGCTTTAGACCTCTGCCCGACACACCATGTGCTCTAGAGGTAAAAGGCAGGGTTTTAGATTTGGACACACCTGAGTTTGAACCTTACGTCTGCCCTCTAATAAATATGTAAACTTGTACATCTGTATTTAACTTCTCAAAGTTTCAAGTTTCCGTATCTGTAGAAATAAGAATGGTAGTATCTCCTTTTTTGGATTTCCTAAAGATTTTACACATAGCATGACCTTAATATGTAGTAGGCATGTTCTAAATGGTAATATCTTTACTTTTGCTATGGTGATAGGTCTTTGGTAATGTTTTCATTTTTATCTTGATGGCCAGTTGCTCAAAATTTAGAAAGGAATGCTAGATGCCAGTGCTTTTTCATAGATCTGAAATCCCTTCAACTTACATTTCAGTTATTTAAAAATAAAGATTTTTATCTTTAGGAGATTTGGAGGGATAAATTTTCTATTTGCCAGTGAATATAGGAGGCAGTAAAATCAAATAGATCAGTTACTGTCAAAAAACCACCTTTGACAGTAAGGAAACAAGACTGAAGGTAAACAGTCTTGTAACTAAAGACTCTGTGGTAGTTATTGCATAGTTTTATTATTTCCAAGGGAAATCTATTTTGCAAAGCATTTTGCTGCATGCCCTACTATGTGTAGGGCACTATGCCAGGGGAATAATATAAAGACAGCTGACATAATGGAATTACGTACAAGACTGTCTCACTTCTTTAGATTACAGTCTTTGCAGAATTATGCATAAGTTCCTCTTGAGAGCTGCACACATCTTCCAGTAATGTCATTGTGCTCAAGATATCTTTGAAATTTCTCTTTGGAATTTGCCTTTAGAACCCTTGGCACGTTTTGCTGAAGATCTTTTATACTTTTGGTATTCATTCTTTTTTTAAATAAAGTTTTCTTTTTTAAAAAAATGATCTTGAAGAGAGAGAGAGAAACATTGCTTTATTGTTTCGCTTATTTATCCATTCATTAGTTGCTTTTTGTTTTTACCCAGACTGGGAATTGAACCTGTAACCATGACATATTGGGACAATGCTCTAACCAACTGAGCTACTCAGCTAGGGTGGGTATTCATCATTAGAGGGTGGATTTGATTTGGGGTGCCTCGCCAAGAACTGTTTACCACCAAGTTTGCCACATAGGTGGTGATCAAACTGGCTAGTGTAATTTCGGGTTGAAAACAAGCCAGAACCATAAAGTAATATGACAGGTTTCCTGGTATTTCACATAACTGATTGTAGAGCAAAAGGCAGTTCCAAGAGAGTCAGTCTGCAAGATTTTTGTTTGAAACCAGTATCACTGGATCTATTTATAGCTTCCCAACAGGGTTGCTTTGAAAGGGGTGGTGCTCATTCATGCATTGTCCACTCAAAGAGCCTTGCATTTGCCTCTTAGTAAACCTAGTGTTTGTTTTTTCTTTGAAATGTTATGGCATTCTCTCAAGCTCAGAGGTAGATTACCTCCAAGAAAATGAAACAAATTAGATCCACTCTCAGAAGATTTTAATGGAAAAAAATACTTATTTATACCAAGTTCTTAAAAACTATCTAAACTGGAAAGGATTCCTCATTGTTGACTGTGATTATTCTACCATAAGTTAGGGACAAATAATTTTTTTTTTTTTTATCAGAATGTTAACATTAGAATTAAAGACTTTTGTGGTGTGGCCTGTTGCCCCCATTCATCCATCCCACAAACCCCTTTTGAGGACCACTGCATGCCAGGCATTGCCAGGCACTCTGACGGCACAGATAGGTTTCACTCTCAAGGAAGCCTGATATGCAAGGGTACGAACTTGTTACTTAAGTGTAGTTAAATAGCAGTATTGTCAATTATCTTACACTTTCCTGAAAGGTTATTTGGAGTTCCATGAAGTGGCAGGCCTCTCTAGTGCATTTGAAATGTGGTTCATCTTGTGACTATTAGAATATACACACACTCTTGAGGAAACACAACTCTGCCACAGTGCCTGGTCGTCATGTGTATCCCTGAGGTCCAAGGATAGCTCTCAGAGCACCCTTTTCCCAAATGTGTTACTGAGCTCTTGTTAGAGTGACTTTCTTGATTCTAGAAGGAGGCTCTGAGGTTGTTGTCATATTCCATCACTTCTTGAGGATCCTGTCTGGGGAAGAAGAAACAAGCAATGGCTCTGGAATCAGAAGGCACTCACCAGTCTCAGCTTTGCTCTCCTTTTTGACCACTTGGCTTATATAAGCCTCAATTACCTTACCTTCCAAGGGAGACCAGTAGCACTGTTTTTAGACTCAGCATCGTGGGGGATGCGGGAAACTGGTTATATGAAAGCATTTGGGGATCAGTGGATATTGGTCCTTGTTGCCTTCAACTACCTCCTGATAATGAAGCCTTAGCTCCACCGTGATAGAAGCATCTCTCTTTCCCTTGGAGTTTGTTCGTACTTTGTTTCACAGCTCTTACCTCTAAGCTCTTCTTCCTTCTGTGTTATTTGTATATCTGATCTTCAGTAGTCAAACATTTCAAAGTCAGAGACTGTGGTGGTGGGGATCCTCCCAGCCCCCCATGGTGGTTGGGGCTCCCTCATCCCCAGCCCCAAGTCTTCCTCTTTCTTAATTTCCTGTTTTGACTGATAGAATCTTATATCCCAGAGTTGCTAAAGTTTTTCTCTTAGAGGCTAAGCTTGTGTTTCTGCCCAAGCAGAAGCTAAGAAGTGCCTGATGTACTCATTTATTTTCAGAATGTGACTCATTTATCCCAGAAGATTACCTGGGCAGCTGAAGCTTCAAGGGAAAGGTGGTGACTCTGTCTTTCCTGAGTGAGCTATGCACTTACGTTGATGCTGCAGGCTCTGCAAGAACATGAAGGAACCAAACATGTGGTATTCGACTTCAATAGTTTAAAATTTTAGAGATAGAACATAGGGTGATTGGTTAGTTTAGAAGAGGCAGGGCATGCCGAGGGAACACATGCAGAACATAATGTTAAAGTACAGACTTTATTTTTTGGTTAAAATTATTTTTTAATGATATAGCTTTAAAACTTGAAAGCAGATGAGCAGTTGCCCAGGATGAGGAGGGTAGGGTATGGCAGAAAGGAGGGATGACAAAGGTGAAGGCAGAGACTTCAGGGGATGGTGGATTTGTATATTATTTCCCTTGGTTGTGGTGATTATTGTGGGAATGTATATATATGTCAAATTGTATCAAATTCCATACTTAAAATATGAGGTCTGTCCAGGAGGTATCCAGCCATCTAATATGAAAAATAGAGACATTTATTGAAGAAAATACAAGGTACAAGAAGTGTTGGACATAGGACAATGATACCTCAGTCCCCTTCAAAGGAGGCATCTTGGGACCTCATACAGTTCTCCTGATTGCCATTAACTGCCCCTTGTATTTTCCTGAATCTCGTCGACAATTTGAAATCTCTTCCCTTTCAAAGGTGATTTTAGTTTTGAGAAAAGCTAAAATCACAGAAGTCACAGGGCACTAAATCTGGGCTGTAGGGGGACCAAGTAATCTGGGTGATTTGTTTTTCCAAAAACCTCTCCACCAAATGTGATGCATGAGCTGGTGCATTGTAATGATGAAGCTGCCAATCACCAGATGTCCATAGCTGCAGCCTTCTGATTCATCTGAACAGTTTCTGTGGAGGAATGTTCAAGCTTAATGAAAAAATTTTTTTAAAGATTTTATTTTCTTTTTAAAGAAAGGGAGGGAGAAGAGAGAGAGAAACATCGGTGTGTGGTTGCCTCTTGCACGCCCCCAGCTGGGGATCTGGCCCTCAACCCAGGCACATGTCCTGACTGAGAATCCAACTGGCTACCCTTTGGTTTGCAGGCTGGTGCTCAATCCACTGAGCGACACCAGCCAGGGCTTAATGCAAAATTTGATGCAAATGCATTGCTCTACTTGCTCAGTCATTTTGAATGCAATGACCACACAGCACACATGCTCACTCAACTGCATCTACCACCCACTGAGTAGTACCGTGAAATCATCATTGTTTATGTATGTACATTCCAGTCCACTCTCTTTGGCTGCCAGGTTACATCAATGTCATGCAAACTATTCTTGTTATGTTAACAGTGGTTGAACTTTTTCTGTTTATTGTATGAGAAGTATACCTCAATAGAGTTGTTAAAAATTATATGTTTCATTATTCTGGAAGGAGGGAAGTTTTGGAAAATAGATGTTTGTTGTTTGTACAAAGTAGCATTCTAGAAAGAAAACCAAACATAGCCCCAGTTATTCTGTGTTTTTTTTCTACATCCACAAATTATGTTTTAGGCCTTCTAATTGGAGATCTCATAATACATAAAAGTAGTCTGAACTCTTGAGAAGTTTAAGTTGTAATCTAGGTAATCAATGAGGTTTCAGAAAATTCTAGCATATGCTGCTTCTGTAAATTGAACACAAGTCCCCATGCCCACCCCCAACCCCTAAGGGGAGCTTGTCACTTAATTGAATTTTGTGGGAACTCCTAAACAGTGGGAGTGCCGGCCTGAGATCCCAGAGTCAAGGATGCTGTCTGCTCTGTTACTCAAAGCTATAAAGTTTTAGTCCAATTGAAAAGTACCTTGTGGAATGCAGCTGCAGAAGGAGCTTTGCTTCTGTGGGTAGGAGTGTAGGAGTTATCCTTTCAGTAACTGTCATTGATGCTCCTTACTTCTGTTTGGCCTCTGAGAAACTCAGAGGTTAACTGGAAATTTAACTGTAAGCACAGACTGCGTTCTAGTGTTTATATTTTCACTTGTCTTGAATTTCTATTTTGTTTACATTTTCCTGGTTTAGACTATATAATTTTTGAATATCAACAGCTTTATATATTTATATGTTGTTTATTTTCATTTAAATAATTTATTTAAACAAAACAAAACAAAACAAAGAGTTCATCATTTCTCCGACCCCCCTGTCTCTGACAACCACCAGTCTTGTCTTCTGTATCTATGAGCTTGTATTTTTAAAGAAAGATTTTTATTATTTATTTTAAGAGAAGGAAAGAGAGGGAAAAAGAGAGGGAAAGAAACATTGATCAGTTGCCCCTCACATGAGACCCAACCAGGGACTAGCCTGAAACCCAAACATGCGCCGTGACTGGGAATGAAACCTGTAACCTTTCACTTTGTGGGATGATGCTCAACCAACTGAACCCCACTGGTCAGGCCATGTTTTTAGGTTCTATATAAAAGAGAGATCATACAGTATTTGTCTTTCTCTGGCTTATTTCATGTAATATAATGCTCTTAGGGTTTATCCATGCTGTCCCAAATGGCAAGATTTCATTCTTTTTCAATGGCTGCATAATATTCCAATGTGTATATCTGTCACATTTTTTTAGCCATTCATTCATTGGTGGACATTTAGTTTGTTTCCATAGCTTGGCTATTGTAAATAATGCTGTGATAACATGGGCATGCAAATATCTTCCTGAGTTAGTGTTTTCGTTTTCTTCAGATACTCAGAAGTGAGATTGCTGGGTCATATGGTAGTTCTATTTTTAATTTTTTTGTGGAATGTCCATATTGTTTTCCATAGTAGCTGCACCAATTCACATTCCTGCCAACAGTACACAAAGGCTCCCTTTTTTCCACATCCTCACCAGCACTTGTTATTTCATATATTTTTGATATTAGCCATTTGAACAGGTGTGAGTTGATATTTCGCTATGGTTTTGATTTGCGTTTATTTCCCTGATGATTAATGATGTTGAGCATCTTTTAATCTACCTGTTGGCCATCTCTATGTCTTTCGTGGAAAAAAAAGTCTGTTCAGAGCTTCAGCCCATTTTTAAATCCTTTTTTTTTTTTTTTTTTTTTACTATATAGTTATATGAGTTCTTTATATGTTTTGGATATTAGCTCCTTATCAGGTATATGATTTGAAGATTTTTTTCTCCCATTCAGGAGGCTGCCTGTTTATTTTATTGATGATTTCCTTTCCTGTGCAGAAACTGTTTAATATGAACTATTCCCACTTATTTATTGTTTTTCCTGCTTTTGCTTTTGGGTTCAGATTCACAAAATCATCAAGATGACCTATGTCGATGAGCTTACCACCTAATTTTTCTTCTAGCAGTTTTATGGTTTCAGGTCTTTCACTCAAGTCCTTAATCTGTTTTGAGTTAATTGTTGTGTATAGTATAAGGTAGTGGTTGAGTTTCATTTTTTGCATGTGACTGTACAGTTTTCCAAACAACATTTACTGAAGAGACTGTCCTTTTCCCATTGTATGGTCTTGGCCTCTTAGTCATAAATGAATTGACCATATATGTATGAGTTTATTTCCTAACTCTTTATTCTATTTTATTCATCTATGTGTCTGTTTTTATGCCAGTACTATACTGTTTAATTACTAGAGCTTTGTAATACAGTTGTAAATGAGGGAGTGTGATGCCTCCAGCTTTGTTCTTCTTTCTCAAGAATGCTTTGACTATTTAGGGTTTTTGTGGTTCCATATAAATTTTAGGATTATTTTTCTGTTTCTTTGAAAAAATGCCATTTTTATTAGGATTGCATTACATCTGTAGATTATTTAAACAATGTTGATTCTTGTATCCATGATCATGGAATATCTTTCCTTTATTTGTGTCTTCTTCATTTTCTTTCATTAATGTCTTTTTTTAAAGATCTTATTTATTTTAGGGAAGGGAAGGAGAAAGAAAGGGAGAAAAACCCAGAAGATCGCGGTTCGATTCCCAGTCAGGGCACATGCCTGGGTTGCAGGCCAGTTCCCAGCAGGGGACACACGAGAGGCAACCGTACATTGATATTTCTCTCCCTCTTCCTCTCTCCTACCCTTCCCCTCTAAAGATAAATAAATAAATAAATAAAATTTAAAAAAAAAAAAGAAAGGGAGAAAAACAGCGATGTGTGGTTGCCTCTCACATGCCCCCCACTGAGGACTTGGCCTATAACCCAGGAATGTGCCCTGACTGGGAATCGAACCGGCGACCCTTTGGTTCCCAGGCTTGGAACCAAAATAATCCACTGAGTGGAGCCAACTCAATCCACTGAGCTACATTAGCCAGTACTCATTAATATCTTATAGTTTTCAATGTATAGATCTTTCATTTCCTTGGTCAAATTTATTTCTAGGTATTTTATTCTTGTTGATGCAATTGTGAATGGTATTATCTTCTTTAATTCTCTTTCTGATAGTTCATTATTATTGTATAGAATAACAAAGTTTTGTGAATTGATGTTGTATCCTGTAACTTTACTGAATTTGTTTATTAATTCTAACAGTTTTAACTAAGTAACTAATAATCTGATAAAATTCAACATCTGTTTATTATAAAAACTTTCAACAAAGTGGTATAGAGAGAACAAACCTCAACATAAAAAAGCCTATGTGACAAGCCCACAGCTAACACAATATTCAATGGTAAAAAGCTAAAAGTCTTTCTTTTAAGATCAGGTATAAGACAAATGTGCCTACTCTTGCCACTTTTACTCATTATAATATTGGAAATCCTAGCTAGAGGAATTAGGCAAGAAAAAGAAATAAAAGGCATAAACATTGGAGACATAAAACTGTCACCATATGTTCTTAATGGAAATTCTGTAAAATCCTTTTTGTAGTGAGTCAGAAATATGTGGCTTAATCCACTGATTTTCCTTTGGATAAGGGATACTTGTACTAGAAAAATCAAATATTATGGTAAATTTGAAAAAACAATGTGATTCCCTAGATTTAAAGCATGATTGGTCCTCAATTTTGCCCCCGTCCTTAGGAACTAACTCTCCATGTCCCAAATTTTGACTGGATGTGAATTTCTTATGAACAAAAATCATATTTAAATCCTTTTCCTCCCCCCAAAAATCACTTTATTACTAGTGATTATTGAGTATCAGTAACTTCTCCAATGGGTAAAATGTTTCCTTCTCTCTCTCTCTCCACACAAATGAATAATCCTACTTCCTTTCTCTCCCTTTTCTTCTTTCCCTTCACTCAAGCATCGGGATCTCTGATACCACAGGAGCTATTGTAGAAAAAAGTAGATTAAACAAAATACTACATTGTTTCAAAATAGAGAGGGAAATAAATCCTATGAAAATAGTGCTAATGGGTTTTTGTCTCATGGCCAGCTCCTAGAAAAGGTTCTGCAGTGGCTCAGACTGCTTGAATATTATTTTTTTAACTTAGCTAGGTTACTCTGCCTAAATTTCCAGTAATTTGTTATTTTGATAAAAATTTTCTTTTAAGAGTAGGTATACTTCTGAGACCCTTAAGGTGTTAGTAGTCATATACAATTAATTGTAAAATCTTAAAAAGCATTTTCTCTTCACACAGAGCTTGAGGAGTGGGGGTGGGTAAAAGATCCTAGAGAAAGAATTATTTTTTGAAGGAGAGAATATTTTAGGGGAGAATTGGCCTGGTAAGTATTACAGTAAAGGACTCAGAACAAAATAAGGGTACTTGGGGGCTTAGAAAGCATGGAATTAGAAAGTTGGACAGGCTTCCGGAAGGATGGTGGGAGGATGATGAAGACCCTGCTCCACCTATTTTACAATGTTATCTGAGGCTGATCTAGTGTTCACAAAAGGGTTTATATCTTCTCACTGCTTTTTGCATCAAAGGGTTCCACGATCCTGAATTCAGGCTAGTACAGTTAGTGAATAGTTTATCTGTGTTATGGGTTAAATAGGTTTTGCTATAATGCTAGCCACCATTTATGCTATTATATCGACCACTTATGTGAATTTCAAATTATACTGTATGATTTTCAAAGTGTCCTCTCTTAGAACGCTGGTGCCATAAGCTGTCATAGTAGTAGTAGCAATTGTTGTAGTAGGTGTAGTAGTAATATTTTCTGTGGAAAATATAGACCTTAATATGTTCTGCATAGTGTTCTAGTTATGGATAGTTACTCATTTATAGAGAAGAGGCAAGTACTATTGTTATCCCCATTTTACAGATGCTGAATCTGAGGAACAGAAAAGTAACTTAATTTCCCAAGGTCACATAGCTACCAAGTATCTTGAGATCCAGAATTTGTCTTAACTGCTGTATTGGCTCAACAGGATCTAAGTTTTTCACAGCTAAAATAAATGATAAAGTCCCCCTTAGTCCTCAGAAGTTAACAATAGAGAGAATTTTCTAGTTTTTAAGCTTTTCTGTCTCAAACCTATGGACCCAGAAACACAGATTACCAATGAACAAACAAGTGACAATGACTATTAATGATACTTATATGCATCTCTATATGCTGAGGGTTTAGCCAAATAACACACAATAAGCTAAATTGTTTCTAATAAAACATAAGTCACTTGTGGTCAAAAAGCAAGGATAGAAGAATTGCAAGCCATAAGCAACTGAACATATGTATTGGCAATTAGGCATTCTTCCTCCAAGTTTAGAAATTCCAGCCATCTCTCTATGTATTTTGGAACAGTTCCAGGCATTGTGTGGCAGTCAGATTTCTTAGCATAACTTTATGTGAAAGTCATCTGCAACCTCTAGGAGTGTACTAATTTTAGTATTCCTAAGTAACTTAAGAAGTTATGCTACTTAATCACACACAAAACCAACACCTGTCGCCCACCAGAAAAAAAAGACAAACAGAAGACCACAAACTTGGACTTCTTCCGTTCATTAGAACTGATGGAAGGACTTGAGTTTTGCCATCAATTTGCTGCTTACCTGGAAGACCCTTACAGCCCATCCATGGGCTGTGGGCCATAGTTTCAGAGTCTCTACTTTAAAGAAAAAATAAGGGTTATACCTTTTATTGGAGCCAGTCTATTAAAGTGGTGGAGCTGTAATTTTCTCAGTGAAAGCATTGTATACTAGGACTTTCTCTTTTTTCCTTTTTCATAACAAATAATATTTCTCACTTAAAAGCAAAATAAAATAAAAGCAATCTTTCCTGGGAATAATGCCTGGTATTTGCATCAGAAAAATCCTGTGGGCAGGTCATTGAGAGCAAGTGGGGGAATAGATGGAAGAAGTGTGATGAGGAGCTGGTAATTGTCGAAGCTGAGTGACACATGGCATTCCTTCTACTGCTCTCTACTTTTCTGTATCTTAGAAAATAAAACATTGGCAAAAAAATAACAAAAAATTCCTTCACTGCTCTCATTTCTCTGCTTCCCTTTATTGGAGAGCTTCCTGAAAAAACTCTCTGTGTACCCCCTTTCTACTTGCTCATCCTTTACTCTCTGGTCAGCCCGCATTGTTTGGCTTTCGGCCCTACCAGGCCACTGGAAGTACTTGTGTCAAGGGCACCACAGACCTCCATTTTGCCATGTATGATGGTGAATGGTGGTTAAGTCTTTTTGTTTCTCATATTGATTTTCAGCAATATTTTATATAGTAGGTTACTTTTTACTTCCTTGGAATAATTTTTTGGCTGGTGTCAACCACACTTTCTTGTTGTTTTCTACACCTCATTAGTTATTCATCCTTCTCTTTACTTCTGGCTACTAGGAAGCTTCCAGTGCTCAGTGCTTAGACATTTCTAAATTCATTCTTGGGATAATCTCTGTGATTCTATTGCTTTACCCATCTTCTCTCTGCTAACTTACATCTTTAACCCTGACTTCCAGACCTGAATGTCTGTGAGGTTTCTCAAGTTTAAAATACTTAAGTCAGAACTCTTAATCTCACTCCTATTTTCTTCATTAGATCTGCCCCTCTCTGTACCCCTATCTCAGTAAATAACCCCATTATGCACCCAGTTGCTTGAGGCCCAAACCTAAGCATCACCATAATTGCTCTTTTCCCCTTACCACCCACATCCAGTATATCAGGATGACATATTGAAATACTTCCAAATTTAACCATCTGCTTCTCTCGCCTCCTTCGGTACCAGCCAATTTCTTACTGGACTTCTTTGCTTGCCCCTGCAGTCTGCCAGAGAGAGCAACCGGAGCAGTCTTTTAAAACATAAATGTCACTCCCCTGTGTAAAACCCTCCATTGGCTTCCTGTTGTACTTAGAAGAAAATTCAAGCTTATTTATGATGTTGCTTCTGCCTACATATGTCTCTTATCTCCTACCACTCTCCCATGGCTCACTGCTTTAGTCACACTGGTCCCTTTTATGCTCTAAATATACCAAGTGGTATTTGCAGCTCTCTCTCACTGGAATACTGATCACTGTACAAAGCTGGCTTCCTCTCAATTAGGTCTCAGCTCAAGTGACCTCCCTGTATAAAGTACCCACATAACCCCAGGTCACACTCTGGCCTGTAACCTGTTATTTGAATTTATATGACAGCATGCAAGCATTTGTGTATTTGCGTATTCACTTTTTGCCTGTAGCCTGTAAACTCCAAAAGAACAGGTTCCTTGTTTGTCTTGTATATTGTTGTATCCCTAGTACCTAGAATAATGTCTGGAACATACAAGAAGTTAATACTCATTACATGAATGAGAAAACAGGTGACTTTTGTTTCTGATCAAAGACCTTTGCTCCCAAGGCTAATTTATACAGTCTTACCCTATACTTCTTCCCCCCTACCTGTATAGCTTGCTCATTTGGACTTTGCACTGTGTACTGTGTGAAAGCTGAGTATTGCACTTAATATTGTGTGTCATACATTGGGGTCATTGTCCAGTTTCCCAGGTTCTAAGAAAGACAGTAATATTTCATGGCTGCTTGCCTCTCCTCTTCTCCAGCAGTGTTTGAACTTCACACCATTCATTTGCAGAGCTAGGACCCTTCCCAATCTGAGCCAAGAGCAGCAGAGATCCACCAGGCCCCTCACTCTTTGATCTAAGTACGACACACTTGTTCCTTCTCATCTTTCCCTGCCTATTTTTAGTTATCAATTTGCTCCTTCCTTTCCCTTCCCCTGTGTTCTTCTTTTTGCATCACAAACAACTCATATATTTCAACTTAGTAAGACCCAATATTAGAAAGGCCCTTTCCCAGGCTCATTTATATAACTAAAAACTATCCTCAAATTCTAATTTTAATGTAGTAATTAAGTAGCTTTCTGTAAAATAGCCAGGGCAAGTGCAAGGTTATCAGTCTGACTGTCAGACTGAGACAGGCTAGGACTAGGAGTAACCCATAAATTTGAACAAATGTTAGTCTTCTCTGAAGGCAGAAGGCAATTCCTGACCAAAACACTTATTCCTTATAAGTATTACGTATTTACTTTTGGACCAATGAAAACTCTTCTATGGGGCTAGGCCTTTCCTTGTCAAGGAAATAAATTTTCTCAGGAGTTTTTACTTGAAGTCCCTGTTTCCCAAGGCCCCAGGGTTAATGGGGTCTCTTTGTCATTAATACTAATTTTTACTTTGCTGGTTCTTACCCCATCTGCTCTATTAGAACTCCAGTCCTTTGCAAAGCTTTCTTTCCCCCTTGGTGTGTCTAATGCGTTCACGAACAGCTTAGGCCTGAGGTCATGTGACATCATGTCCTGGTACCACCTCTGCTAAATACTTGCACTGGCCACTGCCACAACTGCTTGGCACAGCCACTGCTTCCACTGGGATCAGCCCCTCTTCTTACCTATAAATGTTAGAAGCTGGGGAACAAGGAAAGGCAATTATCCAAACTCCTGGTATCAGAATCTGCTTATGAAGGAAATAATCTTGGGGAAAACACCTTGATGAGTGCTGGAGGAAGAATATGAGGCCCTGAAGGCCTGGGTGTTGGCAAAGCTACTTTACATGAGTCAAGGGAAAGCTTTTATTGGTTGTTCAGAAAGTGAGGGGAATACATTTAAGAACAAAAGAGGGGAGGGTGGAAGAAGTTCCTTATGGTCCCCTGACTACTCTGTGAAGTTTACTTAGATAGTGCCTGCCCGACATAGAGTGGACTTCAGGAGGGTAAACTTGGAGATGCAGACATTCAGGTCTTAGTTGATGCAGTGCAGTGTGGAGACAATACTCGGGTGATCAGGAGTCCAGGAAGTGAAAGAGACCCTGAGAACATAATCTCACCAAAACATCAAAAAGGGCTTTGAGTCTCCAGTGGCTATAGAGTTGGTGGGGGTTTAGCCAATTTTTTCTACATCGGGAAGCACAGTGAGTGTCCAGCTAACAGATGTGTTACATCTAGGTCCTACCTGGCATAATTTTGTCAAAAGAATTTTAACACCACTGCAATAAGTAGCTCAACTACTAATACTATATATATATATTTAAAAGATTTTATTTATTCATTTACAGAGAGTGGAAGGGAGGAAGAAAGAGAGGGTGAGAAACATCGTTGTGTGGTTGCCTCTCACATGGCCCCCCACTGGGGACCTGGCCTGCAACCCAGGCATGTGCCCTGACTGGGATTTGAACTGGTGACCTTTGGTTCGCAGCCCAAGCTCAATCCACTGAGCTACACCAGCCAGGGCCTAATACTATAGTTTATGTGTGCTTGGTGTGTTTATATGTCTGCAGGCCTATTAAAAATTTCTTTATTGTACAAAGAACATTGTAACGATACATAACTATGTACCAAGAGCAATGTTAAAAATCAAGACAAAGGAACCTGTTCAGCCAAGAGAGTCTCACATGTCTGACAAACAGGTGGTCAGTGTCCAGCTGCATGAACGGGAAGTTCAACAGGAGGTGGTTCCTGTCTTTAGGCAGCCTGCTGGGTTAAGCCCACAATCCCAGTGCCCTATGAATGAGCTGTTTTTACTTTACTTTCTAGTAGCATCTTTAAGGCTTTGGGTAATTTATTAAGGGAACAGGTAAAGTTTTACTCAAGGTCAGAAACAGTCTCCACACCATTTAAGCCTCACTTGTAGAAGCATCACCTCCCTCACCTCTCTACTTAACTTCGCCTGAGACCCGTCCTTACTGACTCCTCAACTGCTTTCTCCTCTCTGGTCCTCTAGCACCTTGTACATTCCTTCATTTTTACAGTTGACACAAAACTTGTAATTGGTTGTCTGTATTTTCTTTGGGATGATATCTTGAAGGCAAGAAACTATCTTGTTTGTGCTTGTGTCTCCCCAGAAATATTTGCTGAATGAATGATGTTGGGGACATGAGTAAAGAAAAGTATACTAGAAGCAGAAGTATTTTTATTTTTTGTTTTTTCCTGGAATGAAGGGTAAGTGAAGAGGAATAGTGAAAAGTAGGATTAATAGCATAATAACAGCAGCTGTGTCAGTCACTGTTCTAAGCAGTACATGTATTATAGGGGAAGAAACTGAGGCAGAGAAGTCGAATGACTTGCTGAAAGCCACCCAGCTAGTAGGTGTCAGTCAGGATCTGGACTCCAAATGCTGGGCTCCTAACCATCGTTCTTCCCCTTTAAGGTTGGAAGAGATGGAAAGAGCTCAGGTCCTGAGCATGTGCCGGTCGCAGCTGTTACTATTGCTGTTATTTTACTACAGAGCTAAACTGAACCATGCAGCTGAGTTTTTTGCAAGCCTTTCGTTCTAGATATGCCCCTTCTTAACTATCAGATAGCATCAGATAGTAGGACAGGCAAGTCTAGGCCAAGGAATGCTAAGGAGTTTTCTCTGTGTCCCTGGGTAAAGTCATCCAAGCCAGCTACCACACACCCCAGGTCTAATAACCTGGCTCTCCAGGCATAGGAGCCCTGCCCTCCCACAGCCTGCAGAAGAGAAAGGGACTCCAGGAACAGAGTTCCGAGAGAATAGGTGAGGGAGACTGCAAGGAATGGAGATGGAGCATGTATTCCTACCAGTCTGTGTTTTGGGTTCCTTATGTTAAAATGGGGGACTTGAACTATATAATTCTTTCTCGGATGGGAATCTAAGAACCTAGCAGATCCACAAGTTCTATGAACACTGGATATTTTTATTTAAACATTAATTAACAAATTAATATAACTTTATTTGCGATCATCTTCTAATGGACTCCTTCCTCTTGATTTCAGGACCAAATATTTGATATCTTGCCACACAATGTTTCCTGAAGTACTGTTTACCTTTTCTACATAGGAAATGCCCTGTCTTTCCCATCCTGTCCTCTCCCATCTGGTCCTGACCCATGATCTTCAGTTAGAAAGATCACAGCATTTAACCATGAGCATGTCCGGGCTGCCTTTTTTTTTTTTTTTTTTTTTTTTTTGCATTGAAATTTTCCAGTGAAAGATATTCTACAGAGTAAATTTTTAGCTGCTTAAGTTGCTTAATAATTTGAGTCTTTGAGTTTGGATCATGAGAACAAATTAAAGGTATGAAATAATGACTGTTTTGTTCTGATTACTGAGAAAAACACATGGGTGGTTTAATCTATTTAAGTCTGTGAACTGGAATTACACACTAAGAAAGGCCAAATCAGAGTCTCTTGGCTGTAGGAGGAGAGGTTCTGCAGCAGGTCCATAAGCAGTTGCATCAGAACAAGCTGGGCCGCAGCACTCAGGGGCGTGGCTCCACCTTTGAATTCACCAGCTTGCAGGTCCTTAGTACAAAATGCTGCACCTCATAGGTAGTTCTTTTTTCATTAAACTTGACATCTTTATTTTATTTATTTTGTGATATACTATTAAAGTGGGCAGATTATTTATCTTGTATAATTTTACACATTCTGGATTTGGGTACTTTTTTCTTGTAGTGACGTTTAGTATGTTTTTCTGTCCCTTGTATTTCCTATAACTTAGTAGCCAGATCTAGAAGCCTGATTAAATTTAGACTTGATATTTCAGAATACTAGGTGGTGCTGTATACTCTCAAATGCATCACATCAGAAGGTGCATAAAGCTTGGCCATCCCATTTATAACGCATGGAGGAAGACAACCTGTCCCATCTGTTCTCCTGCCAGTACTGTTTGTGAGCAAAAAAAGAGATAGCTGCTGTATTTGAGCCTAACTTCACAAATACAGTCTCCGTCTTAAATCCATGCCACATCTACCTTTTGGCAGTAAGCATCTAAAACCATCCAAAAAACCGTAAGCGCCTTTCCTTGCCAATAAGCTGTTAGCAAGTCTTAGGAGATCTGTCTCTCATGGCATTCTGAGAAGTAGAAGTTTCAAATTACTTCCAGTTGAAATGGAAAATAAATAAAATGAAATAGGATCATCTGTGGTAGGCAGAATAATATCCCCCTCTCCCCAAGAAGTTGTACATATCTTAATCTCCAGAACCTGGGACTATGTTACCTTACATGGAAAAAGGGACTGTGCAGATTTGATTAAGGGAACTGATTATGAGATGAAGGGGTTATCCTGGATCCAATGTAATCATGTAAGAAACATGGAAAAGGGAGGCAGAAGAGTGGGTCAGAGGGATGTAATGTGAGGATTTGACCCACTGTTGCTATCTTTGAAGCTTCTGGAAGGAAGGGGCCACAAGCCAAGGAATGCAGGCAGTTTATAGAAGCTGGGAAAGGCAAGGGAACAGAATCCCTCGTAGAGCTTCCGAAACAGAACATAGCCTCACTGATGCCTTGATTTTAGCTATGTGAGACCATGTCTGACTTCTGACCTACACAACTATAAAATTAGAAACCATAAGTAAATGTTGTTTTAAATTATTATTTGTGATCATTTGCTATGATATCAATAGAATTCCACAAAAAGTACTTATATATACAGGGGTGGGGTAAACCTAGATTTACAGTTGTGAGAATGTGAAAAAGAGCTTATTCTTGTTATTATTTATTAATTATTGTATTATTTATTTGTATTATAACTATAAACCTACTTTTGCCCAAACCTGTATACATATATTTGTACATTAGGCATATTTAAAGGTTGTTAATGCCTAGAATCTATCTCTGGAAACTTGTGTGTTTAATTAATGCATTTGACAAGAGTGATGTTAGTGAGGATGTTCCTCAGCAGCTGAAATATATCCAGGCTGTTGAAATGATGCCAGGCATACAAGGGGAAAATGTAAACATTTAGTCAGCCATTTGTGTGATTCCAAGTATATGAATGTTGTAATTATATAGCCAGGTGTAGACCAGCTACATCTGAAGGAAACTTCAGTTTTCATCTGGCAAGAGTTGATACTTCCAGACTATGTGAGATCTGGTTGGAAGCAAAGAAGTCCCCTTGTCTCCGGAGAACAGCGAGTTGGACCCTGGATGTCTGCTGAAGTCACGATGCTTCCATTAGGGTGATTCCTGAGTGCTGTGGTCAGGCTCCGGGGCCAATGACACAACTGAGATTTTGTTTCCTTCTAAATCACCAGCCCTCCTCTACTGTTGAACTGTGGCTAGCTGCTTCTCTCTCAGGATGTCACCCTTGTAATTCACACCAAGCAAAACAATTGGAAAATAAAACCTCATGGTTGGGCAGAGAGGAGTGGGGAGTGGGAGGAAGAAACACGTAGTTAGGAATGAAAAACTGAGTGAAGGACCCAGAGATTCAGATCTCATCTTAGTTCAGGGAGACCTGGTGTATGACCTTGCATTAACCTCCCTGATCCTTAACTTTCCAGAACTCTAAAAGATGATTAATAATACCTGTCACACAAAGGTGGCAAGAACTAATAAATGGTAGTTAAGGGTGAAGAATAATCCAAGTATAACGGCTACTGAGTTCAAGATTTTTCAGAATACATTCAAATTGCTTTTGTTTTAAGTTCTTTGAAGAGTTCAGTAAGTCATTTCTGAGTCCAGCACCAGTTATTTTCGTGTGCTAAATATTCTTAAACCTGCAGTAATTTCTTTGCTGTAGCTACAGTATGATTCTGAAGATGAAGTCATGTCATCTTTGTACATAGCCATCTGAGGTTTTCTCTCTTATCATATATGGAATCCTGTAATATAGATTTCAGCCTTACACTAATGTCAATTGGTGTCCAAAAGATACTTCTTGGTCATTTTTTTTAACATATATGTTATATAACTAAGTAACAAGAAATGGGAAATCATTATAGTATAGAAAATACTTCGAAGGCATATTTACAATCTAACTAATTTTTATTAAAAAATTTAATGAATTATTTTAATAAATTTATTTACATTTATTAAAATATTTTATATTACATTATAGTCAGTTTCCTTTTTTTTTGAGCTAGACCTCAGAGCCTGTTAGCCCTTTTCTCCTACCCTGTACATTGAGTCATTTAGTATAAAAATTAAAAAATAAAACACCCCACAGTGTTGTGTATATGTGTGTGTATAAAACCTAGCTAACTAATCTAGAAATGCCTACCATACACATATTCTCTGGCACAAATAATGCCCCTTTTATTACATAAAAACCTTTTATTACAAAATCATAAGCAGGTGATTCTGGAACATAACAGTATCACACTTAAGCACACCATATGACATTTTAGGTGAAGTGTTCAAATTGCTGTCCATCTTGTGTGAGACTTTCATGTGCCCTACCAGCCATGGTCAGTGGCATTACTTCTGCCGGACCCTGTATTAGTAAGATTGCTAGAAATCCACATTCATATGTTATATGAAATTAGAACCTGAAAACCAGCTCCCCCTGCTTGCTGCCCACACCTTGTGTTCTGGGCAACAGCCTACTTCTTGGTCATGGACTAGGATGTCACAAGTGCCTTTATGATGACATTTCTTTCAGAGGGAAAAAGGAGAATATAGATCATCATATGCTGTATAGGACTCAGTTCCTCCATGGATGCCCACAGAAGCTTGACTGGACAAAGTACAGTAAGCCTGTGAAGGATGCTGTGGCTTCTCAGGCCTGATGAAGGAAAAACGATGTCCCAGAGTGGTTGTGTCCTAGGCATTGGTGACAGCAGCATGCTATTGATGAGCGGATTAGGTATTTCAACATTTCCCCCCCTCCCCACCCTAGGAAATTTTCCAGGCACAGCTCTGTTTTCTTTCAGTGACTGAAAATGTTAGTCACCATCAAACAGGTATAGCTGAACTTTTTAAAAAACAAAAGTAGTGGATTGACACAAGGCCATTCTTTGTTCCTCTGAGTTTGGAAACTTAAAGTGTCTTCTATTCAGTGAATGAGCCCCTTCTGTTTCTCTTCTGTTCCCCACCCCCAACCCCTACTCATTTGTATTCTTGCTAAGAAATGCTGTTAATGCAAAGCATACCATTTGCTTTATCCCAGGGTATGACATGTAATGTTTATAAGAGATCAAGGTGAGACTTTTGGATTGCTGAAAGTTTCACTATGGAGGCCAGATTGTTTTTTTAAGTAGTGGCTAGCACCTGAAGATAGTTATTTAATCCTCTTTTCTATCCTGAATGAAATGTAAAATGTTTTGCCTAAGTGCTGGAAGTCAGAGAAGGGTGCTGTCCATGTGTTAGAAAGTTGGAGTTTCTACGAGACATAGTATAGCTGGTTGCAGAGAATTCATTTTCAACTCAACTTTGCCATGCAGAAGCATCGCCTTGAGAGCAGCAACTGTAGATCACTGGTCTTCAAACTTTTTGTGGGATAGCCCCCTGGAAGCGTTGTTTAAAATGATGTGCTGTCTCATGTTTATACCTTGACATCTAAATGTTTTTTAACACTTTAAAAATAGGAGGTAGACCGCAGATGAACCTGCACCTGTGCTGCTCAGATCTCCCAACTGAACACTGGAAACAGCTTTTGATGGTTTAGGGACTCTTTCATTTGACCCCAGAGAGAGAGGAAGAGAGAGAGAAAGAGAGAAAGAAAACAAGAAAAACCACCCATCGATTGCCTCTTGAATGGTGCATAAACCCCAACAAGGGATCAAATCAGTAACCTAGGAAATGGGCTATGACTGTTAGCCCAGTCATATGACCTGGATGAAGAGCCCTGGGTCCAGGTTGTAAGAGTTCCATAACCTGCAAAGACCCTCTGGTTGCCCTAGGATCATTCAGTTGAGTGAGGCAAAAACAAACAAACAAACAAACAAACCTGGAACTACGAAAAAAACCAAAGTTGGTCCCCAAAACAGGGTATCCCAGCAGATGAGACAGTGGAAGCTGTGAACAACAGGATATCCGAAGGAGAATTCACCACTGAATCTCACAGGTATTCAACCACAGAAGGTCACACCACAAACCCAGGGAGCCAGAACAGATCAATTTAAAAAGTTGAGGATAACAAGAAGAATCTTACAAACAATGGGAAGACAAAGAAACAATCCCCAAATGAAAGGGAAGGAGGAAGCCCCAGAAAGAATGCTAAATGAAACGGAGGCAACTTGACTATCAGATAATGAGTTCAAAGCAATGGTTGTCAGGAAGCTCCATGAGCTCTCAATAAGCTACCAGAAACTACAGGGAAGCTATGATGAACTCACTGCAAACTATATCAGCATTAAAAAGGAAATAGAAACAATCAACAAGGGCCAAGAGGAAATGAAGAATACAATTTCTAAACTGAAGAACACAGTAGAAGGAATGAAATGCAGAATCGATGAAGCAGAAGATCGGATCAGTGAGTTGGAGGACAAAATAGAATAAAACACCCAGAAAAAGGAAGAAAAGGAAAAGAGGCTCAGAAAGAATGAAGAGGGATTAAGAGAAATGCAAGACAATGTGAAACGTAATAATATCCGTATAATAGGGATACCAGAAGGAGAAGAAGAGCAAGGGATAGAAAACCTATTTGGAAAAAGTAATGATGGAAAACTTCCCTAATTTGATAAGAGAAAAAGTCACACAAATCCAGGAAACACAGAGAATCCCAATCAAGAGGAACCCAAAGAGGCCCACTTCAAGACACATCATCATTAAAATGGCAAAATTCCAAGACAAAGAGAGAATCTTAAAGGCAGCAAGGGAGAAAAAGGAAGTAACATACAAGGGAGCCCCAATAAGGTTAGCAGCTGACTTCTCAATGGAAACTCTTAAAGCCAGAAGAGAATGGCAAGAAATATTCCAAGCAATGAGAACCAAAGGCCTGCAACCAAGGCTACTTTATCCAGCAAGGCTTTCAATCAATATAGAAGGCCAAATAAGGAATTTTCCAGACAAAAGAAGTCTAAAAGAATACACCTCTACCAAACCAATTCTGCAAGAGATATTAAAGGGACTGCTTTAAGGAAAGAAAGGAAAAGAGAGGGGTAGGGGAGGAACACAGGTACAAAAATGGCAATGAATAAATAATCTCTTAGTAATAACCTTAAGTGTAAATGGATTAAATGCTCCAATCAAAAGACATAGAATTGCTTCATGGATAAGAAAGCATGACCCACACATATGCTGCCTACAAGAGACCCACCTCAGGACAAAAGACCTACACAGACTCAAAGTGAAGGGCTGGAAACAAATTTTCCAAGCAAATGGACAGGAAAAAAAAAAAAAAAAGCCAGGGTAGCAATACTCATATTAGACAAATAGACTTCAAAAGAAGAGCCATAAAGAGAAACCCAGAAGGTCACTTCACCAAGAAGATATAAACATTGTAAATATATATGAACCCAATGGAGGAGCACCTAAATACATCAAGAAAATCTTAGAGGACTTCAAGAAAGATATTGACAGCAACACAATTATAGTAGGCGATTTTAACACCCCACTGTCAAAAATGGACAGATCTTCCAAACAAAATATCAACAAAGATATTGTGGCATTGAACAACACTCTAGAGGAAATGGACTTAACTGATATATATAGAGCCCTTCATCCCAAAGGAATAAATACACATTCTTTTCAAATGCACATGGAATATTTTCAAAAATAGACCACATGATAGGACACAAAACAAGCCTCAACAAATTCAAGAAAATTGAAATCATACTAAGCATTTTCTCCGACCACAAGGGACTGAAACTGGAATCCAACCCCAAGGGGAAAAACCCAAAACCCTCAAAATCATGGAGATTGAGTATCATTCTATTAAACAATGAATGGGTCAACAATGAAATTAGAGAGGAAATCAAAAAGTTTCTGGAAGCAAATGATAACAAACTCACAACCACCCAAAACTTATTGGACACAGAGAAGGCAGTCCTCAGAGGGAAGTTCATTAGCAATATGGGCCTACCTAAAAAAGATAGAAACATTTCAAACAAACAACCTAACCCTATGCCTACAAGAAATCGAGGATCAACAACAAAGGCAGCCCAGAGCAAGTAGAAGGAAGGAAATAACCAAGATCAGAGCAGAATTAAATGACATAGAGACTAAAAGCACAATTCTAAAGATCCATGAATCCAGGAGCTGGTTCTTTGAAAAGATAAAATCGGCAAGCCTTTAAGCAGGCTCATCAAGAAAAAAAGAGAGAGGGCTCAAATAAACACAATCAGAAATGAAAGAGGAGAGATTACAACTGACACTGCAGAAATACAAAGGATTGTAAGAAATTACTATGAAGAACTGTATACGAAAAAATTTTGAAAATCTAGGTGAAATGAACAAGTTTCTAGAAAAATATAATCTTCCAAAACTCAATGAAGAAGCAGAAAGCCTGAACAGACCAATAACAGCTGATGAAATTGCAGCAGTAATCAAAAAACTCCCAACACACAAAAGCCCTGGACCAGATCATCTCACAGGAGAATTCTACAAAGCATTTAAGGAAGAGCTAACCCCTATCCTTCACAGACTATTTGAAAAAATCCAAAATGATGGAAGACTCCCAAACTCTTTTTATGAAGCCAGCATCATCCTAATCCCCAAACCAGATAAATATACAACAAGGAAAGAGAACTTCAGGCCAATATCGCTGATGAACATAGATGCTAAAATCCTCAACAAAATATTGGCAAACTTAGTCCTGGCTGGTGTAGCTCAGTGGGTTGAGCACGGACCTGCGAAGCAGGTCACAGGTTCGATTCCCACTCAGGGCACATGCCTGGGTTGCAGGCCAGGTCCCTAGTGGGGGCCATATGAGAGGCAACCACACATTGACATTTCTCTCCCTCTCTTTCTCCCTCCCTTCCCTTCTCTCCAAAAATAAATAAATAAAAATAGAGCAAAACAAAATATTGGCAAACTGCATCCAATAATACATTAAAAAGATCATACACCATGACCAAGTGAGATTCATCCCAGGGATGCAAGGATGGTTCAACATTCGCAAGTCAATAAATGTAATTCATCACATAAGCAAAAGGAAAGACAGAAATCACATGATCCTATCAATAGATGCAAAAAAAAGCATTTGATAAGGTACAACACCCATTTATGATAAAAACACTCAGCAAAGTGGGAATAGAGGGAGCATTCCTCAACATAATAAAGGCCATATATGAGAGACCTACAGCCAACATCATACTCAACGGGCAAAAACTAAAATCTTTTCCACTAAGATCAGGAACAAGACAAGGCTGTCCACTTTCACCACTTCTATTCAATATAGTACTGCAAGTCTTAGCCACAGCAATTAGACAAGAAAAGGAAATAAAAGGCATCCAACTCGGAAAGGAGGAAACAAAACTATCATTGTTTGCAGATGACATGATAGTGTACATAGAAAATCCTATAGACTGGGCCAAAAAACTGCTCGACCTAATAAATGAATTTGGCCAAACAGCTGGATACAAAGTCAATATCCAGAAATCAAAGGCATTTTTGTATACCAACAATGAAACAGCAGAAGCAGAAATCAAGAAAAAAATGCCATTCGATATAGCAACAAGAAAAAGAAAATACCTAGCAATAAACCTAACCAAGGAGGTAAAAGACCTGTATGCAGAAAACTACATAACACTGAAGAAAGAAATCAAGGAAGACACAAACAAATGGAAACACATACCGTGTTCTTTGATTGGTAGAATTAACATCATCAAAATGTCCATATTTCCCAAAGCAATTTACAGATTCAATGCAACAGCTATTAAAGTACCAATGGCATATTTCACAGACATAGAACGAACAGTTCAAAAATTTATATGGAACCATAAACAACCTTGAATAGCTGCAGCAATCTTGAGAAAGAAGAGCAAAGTAGGAGGGATCACAATACCTGATACCAAACTGTATTACAAGGCCACTGTAATCAAAACAGCCTGGTACTAGCATAAAAACAGGCATGTGGACCAGTGGAATGGAACAGAGAGCCCAGAAATAAACCCAAGTCTCTACAGTCAATTAATATTTGACAAAGGGGGCAGTAACATAAAATGGAGTAAAAATAGCCTCTTCAACAAGTGGTGTTGGGAGAACTGGACAGTTACGTGCAAAAAAATGAAACTTGAGCACCATCTTACACCATACACAAAAATAAATTCAAGGTGGATAAAAGATTTAAATATAAGCCGTGACACCATTAAAGTCCTAGAGGAGAACATAGGCAGGAAAATCTCAGATATTTCATGCAGCAACATTTTTACTGATATGTCCCCTAAAGCACGTGACATAAAGGAAAGAATAAACAAATGGGATCTCATCAAAATAAAAAGCATCTACACAGCCAAAGAAAACAGTATTAAAATAAAAAGAGAACCGACTGTATGGGAAAACATTTACCAATGATACCTCAGACAAGGGTTTAATCTCCAAAATATACAAAGAACTTACACAACTCCACTTTAAGAAGACAAGCGACCCAATTAAAAAATGGACAAAGGACTTGAACAGACCCTTCTCCAAGGAGGACATACAGAGGATCCAGAGACATATGAAAAGATGCTCGATATCACTAGCTATCAGAGAGATGCAAATTAAAACCACAATGAGATACCACTTGACACCAGTCAGACTGGCCATCATAAACAAAGCAACAAACAACAAGTGTTGGAGAGGTTGTGGAGAAAAGGGGACCCTAGGTCACTGTTGGTGGGATTGCAGATTGATACAACCACTGTGGAAAGCAGTATGGAATTTTCTAAGAAAACTAAAAATGGATCTACCTTTTGACCCAGCAATTCCACTGCTAGGATTATATCCTAAGAACCCTGAAACACCAGTCCAAAAGAACTTATGCACCCCTATGTTCATAGCAGCACAATTTCCAATAGCCAAGTGTTGGAAGCAACCTAGATGCCCATCAGTAAACGCATGAATCAAAAAACTATGGTACATTTACACAATGGAATTCTATGCAGCAGAA
Organism: Glossophaga mutica; assembly: GCA_039655065.1. NCBI lineage: Eukaryota > Metazoa > Chordata > Mammalia > Chiroptera > Phyllostomidae > Glossophaga > Glossophaga mutica. The sequence continues at coordinate 88,408,440 of CM077304.1, forward strand.
AGAAAGAAGGAGCTCCTCCCCTTCGCAACAGCATGGATGGAACTGGAGAGCATTATGCAAAGTGAAATAAGCCAGGCAGTGAAGGACAAATACCATATGATCTCACCTTTAACAGGAACCTAATCAACAAAACAAACAAACAAGCAAAATATAACCAAAGACATTGAAATTGAGAACAGGCTGACAGTGATCAGAGGGGAGAGGGGAGGGAATTTCAGGGGAAAAGGGGAAGGGTTTAGAGCAACAAGTATAAAAGACAGGTGGACAAAATCTAGGGGGGGTGGAAATGGGAGGGAGGTGGGGAGGGCTGGGGCAGTGGGCCGGGATGGGAGTAGAAGATAGAAAACTGTACAAGAACAACAATTAAAATAAAATAAAAATAAAAATAGGAGGTAGAAAACATTACACATTTTATAAATTGAAAGGTGAATTCTGTATGTGCAATAAATTATTTTATGACATAATTTGATAAATAAGTTTTAATGACTTTACTAAGTAACATGTTAAATCTGAAACAAATCAATAAAAAATTTGCATATGGACTTTATCCAGCACATCTTGAAAAATCTGGTGGCTCCAGGTTATTTTTTTTAACATTTCAGTTACTTAAAAATAATCTATATCATTAATATCTTACTTTATTGTGAGTTCAGAATATCTAATAGTGGCCAAGCTTATCCTTGCAGACTTGTTTACAGAACAGGGAGAGACAGAATGATTCAGGGTTTTTCCAAACTAACATTTTGAGTTAGTTAGAGCAGCATACCATATTAAGATTTGAGCTATATGAATAGCATGACTTTTTTTTTTTTTTTTTTTTTTTTGGTAGAGTGGGAGAATACTGTGAGGGCCAAGAACTTCTTAGGCAGTTTTAGAAAAGAGTACGTACATATGGAAGCTAAGAGTATAGGTACTCATTTCCCTAAAACTCTGCCTTTGGAAAGTCCATTTGAAGACTGCTGGAATGGAGACTCCTGGAAGAGACTGTGGACCCAATGAATGGTTTGTAGAAGGAGGAACATGGAAGGGGTAGATAAGACAGACTGAGGGAAAGAATGGGGATGTTCCTTTTAGAACAGTTAGATACTGTGGGTCAGATGTGTTTGGGGGTGGGCTGAGGCTCCTTCAGGGTGCAGGAAGTTACCTCCAACAAAAAGTGACACAAGAGGTGGAGCTTCTCCCAAAGTAGCAGGCTCAGTCACTCGTGGCCTCAGCCCTCCAGCTTATGATCTGAAGCATTTATCGAGTATCTACTCTGTGGTAGGCATTGTCCCAAGTACCAGAGATACTCTGGTAATGAAGACAGATGAAGCTTTACATTTGTGAAATTGAGATGGGGATACAGAGGAAATAAACAAATCTGTAAGAAATGTGAGATAGAGATAAAAGTTATGAGGAAAATCACCTGAACGATATGACTGAGGTGCTCCAGCTCTGCTCCAGCTGGCTGCTCCAGCTCTGCTGATGAGAAATAGCTTCTTTGTCTTTCACAAACAAAACAAACAAGCAAAATATAACCAGAGACATTGAAATAGAGAACAAACTGACAGTAACCAGTGGGGAGGGGGATAATGGGGGAAAGAAGGGGAAGGGTTGTCAAGGAACATGTGTAAAGGGTCTGTGGGCAAAGCCAAAGGGGAGTAGATTGAGGTGAGATGGGGGTGGGGGTGGGGGTGGGAACGTAGAGACAACTCTGCTTGAACAACAATTAAAAAAAGAAAGAAAGAAAAAAGAAATGGCTTCTGGGAGGAAGTGGCATTTGAGTCCTAAAGCTAACCACATAAAAATCAATCAGCATTCCAAAATCAGCAAATATTTATTGGGTGCCTGCTATATGCAGGTACTGTTCAGACACTTAGTTTACGTCGGAAAATAGGCAATGATCTTTGCCTGGGAATCTTACATTCTAACAGAGTGAGATGGGGATAGACATTAAACAATAAGCATAATAAACAAGTAAATTATATGCTATGTTAGAAGGTGGTGAGTGTTATACAAAAATAAAAGGTGTAGAACAGTCTCATGAAAACAGGCAGTATGGGGACAGGTAAGTTTAATCATGATGCTTTGGGATAGGCATCACTGAGCCATTGACTCTGAGTGTAAACTTGAATGAGGTGACTGTGTAAGGGAGAGAGCTAGAACAAAGGCCTTAGTATGGGATCATGCTGACATGTGTAAAGAATGGCAAGAATATGGCTATTGCAGAATAAGTAGAGGGGTTAGAGTTAGGACAGGAGACCAGATATGTCTCCAGAGGACCAGGCCGTCTAGGCCATGTAGGCAATTGGGAGGACTCCGTGTTTTCACTCTGAACAAAATAGGGAACTGCTGTAGGGGTTTGAGCTAACTTAGGACCTCTCTGTCTGCCATGTGGAGAACAGATGTGCTGGTGTAAGAGGAGAGTAGGGAGCCCTTTAGGAGGTCCAGTAATCCAGGTTCAGGATGAAGATGGTTTGGACCACGTGCAGTAGTGGAGGTGGTGAGAAGTGATTGGGTTCTGGATGTATTTTGAAGGTAAAGCCAGCATGATCTCTCCTCAGATTAGGATGAGATGCAGGAGAAAGAGAAGAGACAAGCATGCATCCAAGATGGGGCCTGAGTACCTGGAAGACGGATTTCATCAGTTGAGATGGGGAGGCTGTAAGTGAGCAGGTTTTGAATTGAAGTTTGGGGGAAAGCATTCTAGGCAAAAGGAAGAATTTTTATTCTTTAATTTGTACTTTAGAAAGTGAAGAGATAAGATTCTCTTCTTATCTTTAATTTTGGGGAATTTAATTAGGATGTGTCTTTGGTGTGTTCCTCCTCGGGTCCAATTTCTTTGGGACTCTCTGAGCATCCTGGACTTGCATGTCTAGTTCCTTTGCCAGATTGGAGAAGTTTCCTTTCATTATTTTTTCAGATAAGTTTTCAATTTCTTGCTCTTCCTCTTCTTCTTTTGGCACCCCTATGATTCAGATGTTGGAATGTTTAAAGTGTCCTAAAGGTTCCTAAGCCTCTTCTCATTTTTTTGAATTCTTGCTTCTTCTTTCTGTTCTGGTTGAATGTTTATTTCTTCCTTCTGCTCCAAATTGTTGATTTCAGTCCCAGGTTTCTTCCCTTCACTGTTGGTTCCCTGTGTATTTTTCTTTATTTCACTTTGCATAGCCTTTACTGCTTCCTTTATTTTGCAACCATGCTCAATCATTTCTGTGAGCATCCTAATTACCAGTGTTTTGAACTCTGAATCTGATAGGTTGGCTATCTCCTTATCGCTTAGTTGTTTTTCTTCAGTTTTGATCTGTTCTTTCATTTGGGCCATGTTTCTTTGTCTAGGTGCACTTGTTATGTTGTGAGGGGTGGAGCCTTAAGTATTTGCCAGGGTGGAGCAACCCACTTGGCTGCATTGTGGCACTGTTGTGGGGGAGGGGTCAGAGAGGGGACAATGTGGCTTGCTAACTTGCTTGTCTCTTGTCCCACTTTCCATCACTTCCCTTGCTTCGCACAAGTGGATTGTGCCCTTTCAGGTGCTGAATCCCAGGTGGGTTGGTTTGTGTATATTCTAGGACCCCATGGGACCCTCCAACAGACTCTCCTGTCAGATGGGCAGTTTTTTCCACCACTGCAATCCCCACAGGTTTTTACAGCCAGTAGTTTTGAGGCTTTATTTCACTACACTGGGACCCTGGGTTGCACAGTTTGTCTCGGTCCACAGTTATTCCTCCCGGCTTAGCTACATGCAAATGTGGGACCACCCCATCCACCAGCTGCCACCTTGACTACCCCGGTCTGCCAGCCACTGCCTTGTCGTTCATCCTCTCTGCTCTGGGTTCTCATTTCTGCCCCTCTACCTGTCTAGATGAATGTTTCTTCTTTAACTCCTTGGTTGTTGGACTTCCATACAGCCTGATTTTCTGGAAGTTCTGGTTGCTTTTTGTTTTTAAATTAGTTGTTATCCTTCTTTTGGTTCTGTGAGGAAGCAAAGCATATCTGCCTACACCTCTATCTTGGCCAGAACCATCAGAAGGTCTTTATTATTTTTATTCTTAACATAAGTTATGATAATGTTCAGGCATAGTTTCTGTTTCACTTAGATGAATCAATTTTAATAAAAGTGATATTATTATTTAAAAATCCAGCTGGTTACCAAATGGCAATGAGCTGCCCTTTGTAACCATGATTTGGTTCAAAGAAATGTTATATTTTCTCCCCTGCTGTCTATCCTATACAAAATTAATAATGGTTTGTTGCTAAATTCAAGAAAAGAACACTCTGGCTCAAGCATGAGGTTCATTTTTTTTTTATTTTAGCGATTTACAATTAGTGTAACATTTGGGTCTGGACTTGGTTAATTATCATGGGATTACAACACACAGCATCTTGAGTTGACTTTCGCCATATCCTATGTCATGATGTGAAGTGCTAACTGTGATCAAGAATTGCCCAGCAGTTTCCTTCTTTATCCTGCGTGAAGTTCCTCCTCTTTTGTATAAGTTTTTTTTTTTTCCTGTTAGGATACCATGTTGTTTTTATTTTTTTATTTATTTTTTTAATGCATATAAAGTTTTTAATTGTTGATATTGTACAGTTTTCTGTCTTTTACCCCGCCCCCAGCCCACCACCCCAGCCCTCCCCACCTTCCTCCCCTTTCCACCCCCCATAGTTTTGTCCGTGTGTCCTTTATACTTGTTGCTCTAAACCGTTCCCCTGTTCCCCTAAAATTCCCTCCCCTCCCCCTCTGGTCACTGTCAGACTGTTCTCAAATTCAGTGTCATTGTTTATATTATGCTTGTTTGTTTGTTTTGTTGAAGTATAAGTTTTTTTTTGTATGGTTCAAATTAGAATGGGAAGAAAAATAAGGAAATATACATTTAAGTGACATGTTAAATTATAAAAGAATTACATCACAAAGCATTAAAATGGTGCACAGAAAACTTTGCCAACATCTGATAGAGTAAAAGGAATTGTATCATTAAATAAGAACTGACACGTAGTCCATAAGTGGAAATTGAGTGTGTCAAAATCCCTTTCCATTTTTCACTAGATACTAAAAATCTAGGCATGCAAAAATGTCCAAAGTGGCTAAATCCCACAAACTTGAATCCAGTACAATAGTGCAGAAGTTGTTGAGAACATAAATCATTCTACAGAGCCCTAAAAAACTAAATGGTACCTTTATGTTTTTATCCTCTACCTCTTGGCTGGCAGATTTTCTTGGTTCATTTCAGAGACATGGAATTACAACTAATCAGGGGAAATTAGGACAGAAACTTTCTCTTTCCTTTTCTTTTTCCTTGACATATCTATGCCTATATCCCTTCTCTCACATTCACATTGTCCATACTTGTGGGAGACATTAATGAGCACTGTAGTTGGTTTCTTTTGTCCCACCTCTCTAACATTTTAGATTGAGGTCTCTGGCTCAGGTACTGAGATCTGTCTGACAAATTATCTCAAAGCAAAGGGTACCTCAGAGGCCCAGGCACCACCAACAAGGGGCACTTGCTGGCCTGATGTAGGCTTGGCCTGGGTTCTGTGGATATTGGGCAGCCACTGGTATGAGGAAGGGTGTGGAGCTGAGGCAGGGAAGGGGGCAGGATGAGCTTAGAGCTACCTAGAAAAGGGAAAGATTGTAAATTGGGGATGGAGAAAAACGTGTTTCTGAGGAATCTAAGAGCAGATTGGAATCCAGATCCTCCCTTTATCCTATGTGCTGAGGGTCTCACAGAAAAGAAGTTGACTTGGAGCCCAAGAATGTTGCCCTCCAAACCCAATGTTTAAATTGAGGGGTATAGACAGGTGAGGGAAAGCAAGGCAGTAGTCGACATGGTTGTCAGAGCCTAGTGGTCGTGTGAGGTCTCTCAGCTGTCTGCTGATGCTCTACTGAGGCAGTGCCAGACACAGAGTAGAAACCATGCTTTAGTGCTGGCTGTAGAAATATTGTTTTCCCCTAACTACAGTCATTGAAACAGGATCTAGTTTCCTGGCATGAGCAGATTGTTCCCACTGAGCGCACACACTCTATTGTGAGCAAGGCAAGGTGAATCCTCTGAAGAACTGGGTAGATTCCACATTCTGAGTTACGCAGTTTTGGGGTGGAGGGAGATGGAGAGGAGCTGACTTCACCTTCTGTTTACTTGGGTTTGGAATGAAGTGAATAGAGTCCATATTCCCCCCAAATAAACAAGCTTCAAATGGGATTACCCAACAGGAATTCAGTCCAACTGCAACTTAAGTTATTTGAGTGATTTAAATGTTTGATCTACCCTCTTCATGAATCCTAGAATCATGTGGAAGCAGTAATGGCCGAAAGTAAACACTAAAGTTGCAGTCAGAAGTGTTGCAACCAGTACAACTTCTGCCATGATGTCCTAGAAACTTTTGAGTGTGCTGGAGGAAACACGCCTGAAAACACGGGACCAGCAGCCTGGAGGCCTGGCTCTCCAGCTTCACCCACAGCTAACGCTCAGGGCCTCCAAGCCCCTTTTGTCAATTAAGGGCACAGGCCATGCTTCTCAGAGGACAAGTCATGTTTATAATTTGAAACATGACAGAACAAACAGGGGTGCATGAAATCAGCCACATAAATTGTGAAACCTGAGTTCATGGTTCCATTCATTTTGTGGTAGTGTGTATACACAACCTTTTCTTCAAAATAGAAAATCAAAACTTACTATTGCTATATCTAATATCCATGCCCCTCCTTTCATTCAAATTACATGAATGATTAAAAGGTTTGGCCTTTCAAGGGTCCTCTGCAGAGGCTGGAATCACCCCATTGGATGCATTTAGCAGTCTGTGGGGGTTACTTTGTAGATGTCACAATGACTGTCAATGGAGGACTGGTGACAGTCGGTGAGCATGGGCAGAGCTGCTGAACAGCATTCTGGGTAATCCTTCAAAGAATCATCCCACAGCCTGCATGGAGTTTAGGTTTTGCTAGGTAGTCAAAGAATCCAACTTTGTTTTACATATGAAAATACAGTATTTTTCACTTGTTTAAAAATATATGCTGAATTGCCTAGGAATATGTATAAATCAAGGTAAGATTATTCTGTACTCTGTTTTGTTCATAACTTTACCAAGGGTTATTCGTCATTTCAGAAAAGTCAGATCACCAATAGCCAACACTAATGATGTTTGAGTCACCAAAGCAACACACTTGTACAGTCTGCACTGTAGCGATCACACTTACGGTGATTCTACAGGTGTGTGAACCTGAGTTGTCATTACTCTTTAGAATGGTTGTTCAGAGTATTTATATATTAAAATACATATTATTTTATGGAAGTTCTTTTTATTTCTCCTTTGTATTATGATTTGTACATTATATTAATTTTGAAAATATATGTATAGGTAGGTTATATTTATATCAGTTTAGTAAATATAGTGCTATAAAATATTATAAAAATGCATTGTATCTGATGGGATTGAAAACCACTGGACTAGAGGATCTTAACTTTCCTTTTAACTTTAAAATTTTATGAGCTTGTGAGGTTATTTCATCTAATATCTTCACAGGTGAGTAAACTGAAGTCCATTAAGTATTACATGGGCTGCATTCAACAAATATTTATTGACTCTGTCCTAAGGATGTGGGTACATAGCTTAGTACAGTGGACAAAAATATGCCTGTCTTCAAGGAGCCTCCAGTCTGGTAGCCAAGATGAAATATATGCCAAGAAATAAAAAATAGAAAATCCCACAGCTGATTAGTAGCTCAGCTGCATCTGGAGCCCACTATTGCTCTGAGCACTGGTTTTCTGGGCCTGGTACTCCTGAGGCCCGAGGGGGCGGGGCCTGGCATTCTAAGGCCAGAAATGTTTCTGGCTGTGATCATTGGGTGGGTGGGGAATAAATCACCAATTAAAAAAAAAAAACACAAAACCCATGATGTTAGTTTACTCTCTACTTTCTTTTTCAGAGAAACAAAGGCCAGGAGTAGCTAGTTGCCCCCCTGCCCCCCACCCACACCTGTGTCACTGCTCACTGACGCAAAGGCTGAGAACCGACCGTGAGGACAGCAGCAGAGAGAGGGAAAAGAGCACAGAAAGCTGCTGCCACAGCAGTGCCACCTAACAAGCATAATGCAAGCCATGGACATAATTTTAAATGTGCTAGTAGCTGCATTTAAAAACAAAAAAAGGACATGTAAAATTAGTTGGACATATACTTATTTAACCCAATATGTTCAAAATATTATCATTGCAACATGACAAGAATAACAAATAATCATTAATGAGGTGTTTTACACTTTTTTCGTACTAGATTCAGAATCTGCTCTGTACTTCACACTGATAGCACACTTCAATTCATAGGAGGCTAATGGCCACCGTAATGGCTTTCAACCCTTTTTCTGTCTCTACCCAGTTCACACATCTAGGCATTTGCATCTGTAACTTTCCTCATCACATGCAGTGATTCCCCATCTAGAGGATACCCCCATCCCTTTGAAATGACGCTGGAAGGGGGATGCGGGTGCAGCAGATGACATTTACCATCACCTACCCCCTCCCTGTACTAGAGTCAAAGGCTTTAAAAACATGGGAGGGCTTTTGCTGTGTCCAACTCGCACAGCCTCGCGTGCTCAGGGGCCAGCCCCAGAGGGGAGACGGATGACCTGGCCCGAGAGGTCTGGATTTGGAGACATGGCAGAGTACCTGGAGCGCAGGGGCTCAGTACTATAGAACTTCGGGATTTCACAAATTTACTATTTTTTAAATACTTTTTTCTTCTCATTTGACCTTTGCCTTCTCATTTATCTCATTTATGGAATGTGGATATGAAGGGAATTGGACCAGGTGCCTTTGTAAAGTCCTGCCCTGTTTATGCTACTGCCTTCTAATTTGGCAGGAGGTCCATCAGAGCCTTGGACTTGGTCCTTCAAGGACACAAATTCTGGCCAGGTCTCCCTTCAGTGGCTCTGAAGTATTTGAAATACGTCTTTAAAATGCCCAACAGCTGTGTTCAGGGGTGTATGTGTGTGCGCGTGGTGTGAAGGGTGGATGGGGGGTGGGGGCAGAGAGTGTGGAGCCTGGCTGGGCAAAGTTCTTAACATATAGTGTCCTACTGAATCAGTAGGTCAGCCCTTTGAGGTAGATACCATGGTTGTCCTCATTTTCCAAGAAAGGAAATGGGAGAGGTTCCAGTAGCTAGCAGTATTCTATTCTTTATGGTTGCATGGCAGAATTTTTTTTTTCTTGGCAGAAAGCTGCCTGCCCCTTCTTATTCATCCTTTTTCATGAATATCTTCTTCTCCCCACTCCCTTATCCCTTGACCACAAATGTGCTTCAGGTCAGTGAGCAGCAGCTCATCCTAAAACAAACTGGAGGCCTCTAATCCATTATCCATGGCCCTCAGACTTCTAAACGTGTTTCCATTTGATGGCTTGGATTCCTTCCTCTGGAAGCGCAAACTGGGAGCATGTGAGTCAACTTTACACTGCATAGCCATCAGGGATCCAGTTTGCCTGTCATCTCCTGAGGATCAGAATGGGGAGCTGCTGCCGCCGCCTTAGCCTTTCATGAGAAGAAAAGCTGCTTCCCAAGATCAGAAGGGGGCTGTCTGGCCACTGAGGCAGCGCTTTGCAGATGCCAGTGCCCTGCCAGGATCCCTCCTCCTGGTCTATTCCTCAGCTTTGCAGTTCAAGGGACTCTCAGACCCAGAGCAGAGGAGGCTGGAAGAGGGGTTGGGAGAAACTGACTCATGGTAACCAATTTTATGAGACTGATGTATAAATTAGAACACCCATGCATTAATGCGTTGAAAGAAAAATTCCTCCTAACAGGTGTTAACCTAAAAATAAAAGGCCAAAGTGAAAAGCAACAAGCATTTATTTGAGATAAAAAATAACTATTCTGGACACACTGATTCAGGCAGAAGCCCAAACAATGAGTGGTTCCGGTAGGGCACAAAGGTAGGAGGCGTTTATGAGAAAAGTAAGGCGAACAATTATATCAACACAAGGAAGGTGCTGCTATTGGTGCAGATAAGCTGGTATAGTGACACTAATTCTGAACAATGTTTTAAATTTTCAGTTTGGTAGCCATCAGTCCAGCAGTCATATCTGCTTTCATGTTATTCTTGCAAACAATTGTTGTCCTTGCAACCTCTGTGCAGAAATCCCTGTATGAGGAGCCAGACTTTTATAAGAAGGTTGTTGAACACACCTGCAATCAGAACTAGAGGAATTAGATTATTGTTGAAAAATTAAGTAGTTATGGTTGAAGAGGACATTATTATAAAGGCAACTAGGGAAAAAGGTCAGCCTTCATTCTAGGCTGCCCCCACCACTTGCTTCTTACTAGCCCCTTCCTCAGAGGCGACCCTTATTACCAACTTCTTCCATAAGTTAGGTTGTCTGAGACCCCCATCTCCTGCACAGGGATGTACCTGCATGTAGGCCAGGTGACTGTGTCTTCCAGTCAGGCCCCTTTCCTGCACCAGTTTTTTCTTGACACAGTTGGGGGCAGGAGGTGGGGGCAAACATAAGCAGTAGGAATGACAGAGCCAGTGGGAGAAAAGGCATGCTGGGGTCTACCGAGTTAGAAAGATCTGTACTTCCAGAGGGGAGGATATGCAGGGCTGTAGGGGTTAGGCCAGGAGCTATCTGGTGACAGCAGAAAGGAGCTTCCCAGGCCCCTGGCAGGGAGCAGATGATGAGTATTCTCTGATTCCTCCAAACCCTGGGGGACAGGGCAAGAACAAAAAGCCACACAGTGAGAGACAAAGGGGAACTCTGCTTTACTGTCTTGAAGGGGACAACAGCCCTGCCCCAGAAAGATACCCCAATGTGACGGAGCAGGATCAAGTGCACTGTGAAAGGTGGCCTGGCCCCCAGGCAGCTGTGTCATACATGGGGTCAGTCATATCATGTGACATGGCCAAGAAAGGTACCTTCCAGCTTCAGCACTGGGACCTGGACACAATATGGGAGAAGGTCTGCACCAAGAAGGAAAAAGTAGCCAATTCATTATGCTGACATTTGTAGCCACAGATAAGGCTTTTTCCTGTAATTATGGCTGCTGCAGACAAAAGTGTGTTCCCAGCTGACTCACGTTGTCCACGCAGGCAGACCTGTTATCCTGATGGGTCTGGCCCTGAGTGTGAGGGCTGCTCTGTGTGTGCGCTCTTGGCAGCTTTGTAAAGATTCAGAAGGAATAAACAGGCCCTGATTCCTGCCCTTCATCTTGAAGTGAAGACTCATCCATACATGTGGTGCAAGCCAACAGCTTTTGTGGTTCAAAAGCAGGAAAATAAAGTTAGTGAGGGTCAGGGTGGGGTGTCTAGAAACCAGTACATGTGAGAAAAAGAAAATTAATGAGGGATCTAGAAGCCAGTTCACATGAGGAGCCAGTTATTTAGTGTGAGAGTAGGATGAAAAGACACCATCTCAAGACATTTGAAGAGGCAGTAGAACTTAGTGTGTGGTGGTTAGAAGTCAGAGTGCTTGAGTTCAAATTCTGCTTAGGGCGCTTATGACCTATGTGGACTTCGGAAGGTTATTTCACTTGTCCGTGCTTCAGTGTTCTCATTTGAGAAAGTGAGGATAATACCTACTCATAGAGCTGTTGTGAGAATTTAGCAGGTTAATATGTGGTAAGCACTTGTAACAGTGCCTGACAGGGTAAGCACTAAATATGTATCTGCTATTATGCACAAGAAGGCAGGGAGCAGTACTGTGTTCCGCCAAACAACCAAAGTTGGATCAGTGGAGAATCTGCCTCAATAAATAAACTTCCTTTAATATTAGAGTTACCCAGCAAGGGACCTTGAAAAACAATAAGCAAAGAAAACCAGAGTTGGAATAGATTTATTCTGTAACCCAGATCCATTTGAGTTCTGCATACCTAGTCACCTGCTTGACATTTCCACTTGGATATCTCCCAGACATCTCACATTTGAGATGTTCAAAACTCATCTCTGGATCCTACTTCTCGCTCCTCCTTCAGCCTTCTCCATTTCAATACCAGCCACCCAGTCACTCAAGGTAGAAACCTGACAGTCTTCTTTGATGCCTCTGTCTACCTTGTCCTCATATTTAATAAATTACCAGCAGATGTCCCTTCCACCTCTTTCATATCTTTGGAGCCACCTACCTTTCTGAATAGCCACTGCTTCTATTCTAGTACAAGGAATCATCATCTCTCCCCTCTATTAACTTTCTAACTGGCCTACCTGTTTTACCTCTGCCCTAAGGCTGGCAAGCCTACAGGGGAGCTTGGGGTAGAAAAAGTACATACACTGCCGTTACGGGAAGATGCAGCTGCAGACGGAGGCCACATTTCACCCCTCACTTGCTCAGTGGCTGGCACCCTTGTACTTCAACACCTGCTCAACCATACGCAGTCGCCCTTCCTTCCAGTTCATTCTTCCAGCAGCAGTCGGAGTGAATTTATTAAAATGTAAATTGGATCATGCCACAATTCTGTCCAATATCACCTTCCCCCCAGCCCTTCATGGTTTCCTGTTACCCCTGAGCCCCAGATCAAATCTGAGCTCCGTCTACAGTGGTATATCAACATCGATTGTGGTAATTATATTAATAGTCATTAATGAGGCAGAATATTTTGCTATGAAAACTAGTCCCAGGGTATATCTTAGTCCTATGGAGAGCCGAGAGACACTCTGCCTAGAGCAGTGGCCACAGACTGAACACCTAAGGCTGTTGCCAGCCTGCAGACACATTTCGTTTGGCTCACACAGCATTTGAAAAAATTAAAATTAGTGGACACTGTTGAAAATCAAGATTTCGCCTAAAATACATTATAGATTCTTGGCTCCTCCTCAAAGAAGATGTGGGTCCTCCTCCTCCCAGGGCAACAGTTGGCAGGTGCTGAAGAGCAGCTGCTCTCCTGACCTGGAGCATGCGCACTCGTTGTCCCAGTCCCGGTGCTGTAGGTGTAGACCCTGTTATGTTCCCCACCAGGCAAGCAGACATTTGCATGTGCAGCCCTTAAGCTCGGCCAACCCTGTCATTTTACAAGTGAGGAAGTGGAGGCTAGAGAGGGGGATCATGAGCCATCTCCTGGTTTCTGCTGTCTCTGCTGAATCACAGCTGCCTCTCAGTTGAAGACTGAAAGGAAACACACTATACAACTTGGCTAATTATTCTTCCTGCTGTGATTGCTAGCCAATATGCCCTTTGGTTGTTTTGCTTATATTTGTGGACATATGAATATATGATTTAGAGGACCAAGATAGTAGTCTATGAATACCACCTACTCTGCGTCATACTCTAGCCCAAATAAGAAAAGTGGAGAAAGATAGTTGAAAAATGACATGGAAAACAAACCTAATCATGTTGCAAAAAGGTGGGGAGTCAGCTGGGTTGTCACTTTTTCAGGGATGCAGAAATTGAGAGGTAGACAGCAAATAGTCAGTGGCAGGAAAAGGACTGGGGAGCAAATCTTTGGACTTGTTTCCCTCTACCATGCTATCACACCCTGAAAATTACTGTGTGCAGATCAATCACTGCAAGGAGGGAAATCTGCAATTTACTTTGGCAACAATGGCTTTGACTAATCAGGAGAAAATGGAATGAAATGTAGCCTCAGAGCCCTGAGTCAGAAGGAAAAAGTCTTCCTGTGTTCTTTAGAGAAGGAGGCCACATCAGGCTGGAGGGAAATTAGCCTTGACAACTACCAGCTCTTCCCGGATTCTGCATCCTCTCTGTACCACCGCTTACCATGAGAGACAAGATTGCTCCGAGTCATGAATCAGGACCCTAGACCTCATCCTCATGGCAACTCTGGGCTCCTTCTTCATTAGCTGTAGAAAGGCAAGCTGTTGATGCAGGAGAAGGAGTGACAGAATGAGTTCCCAATTACAGTCCATGGGAGGGAGCTTGCTGTTACATACAGTCACCTTTTGGGCTTTGTCTCTATTGTATTATTCTCTTTTTTTGTTTCCCGTTGGAATCTAAAAATATTTAATGATACTTAATAGTAATTCCTTTATCTGTATTCAAGTGTATCCAACAACTTCTGCATACATTAAAACTCTCTTATGATTACGCCAATATAATTTGAATATTTTATCAGTAAGAAAAATATTTTCCTCTAGACATAGATGTAGCAATCACATTTTCTCTTTCAAGTCCATTAGTCATTGCTCAACAATGGAAATCAGGTTTATGATTTCATAGATTACTATCTTACAATGGCAGACTAATGAATATGATGATTTATACAAATGAAATGTACTCATTTAAGAAAGGTTCACATTGTCGATTTGATTTCTAGAATCCCTGAGGCTTTTATCTGTTTTGCTCCATTAAAGAATATACCAGAAGAGTGAGTAATGGATCAATAACTAATATCCCCCTCCTTTTCCCTTAAACAAAAGTAATTTTCAAAATTCAGAGTAAGGTTACTTCTACTAATGGTGTATTTTCATTAATTGGTTGGATCAACAGGAATAGAAAGCTTTTTTCTTTTTCTTTTAAGAATTCTCTTCCACCAAGTTTTTTCAGCTGAAATATGTTCCTTTGTTACAATAGTCAGGCATTCACTTTATTCATTTCACGTGCGAATTCATTGTGATTCTCAGCTTTGTCAAACTTTGTCTTTTTAAAAGCAAGTTCTTTTTCCTCATCAGCAGCTTGCACAGAAGTGGAGGTAATGATTTCATGGAGAGTGCAGGGACAGTCTAGAAGTAGGTAATGGATGTGGGGTAGGGAATTGTCAGAGGACAATGGAGGAGGGCTGTTGGAATGGAGTGGTCCAAAGAGACAGCGCTCTAAAGGGCTCCCGTTGTAAGACCCAGATGCACAAGTCTGGGAAATTGTCAAAGAGCAGGGTGTACCATTTGGCAGCGTGGGAGCAAACTGCTCTCCGCAGTGAGCATGCTGAGTTGTGGCAAACACAAGGGTGTGCACTGACAAAATAATGAAGTAGATGGCACTTCCCCAGTGAATGGAAATTTACTTTCACTGTGTTCCGGAACACTGGCTCCAGTTTGGTGTGTGTTGTGTTTTTATTTGTAGTGCCCTGCCTTGATGGTTCCTGGAAACTCCTGCAAGCCTGGGTTTTGGTGCAAGCTCTATGGCAGTATTACTTCCATTTCAGGTCACTATTATGACACACCCAGGTTTCATGTTCAGTGTCTCAGCATACTTTCCAGTGCTTCCAGTAATTGATTGTGCAAAACACAAGACCAAAAGCAGATGGGATATGTGTAGATAAGCTGTTTTGTTTTTCAGCCCTATAATTTCCTAGGTATGATAGCGCTTCAATTTTCTAACCATAAAAGCTCTTTGGAACACACACACACAAAATGCTGCCAGTAAGTAGGCTAAAAGAATATTACATGTGGTTTTCTGTTGTTTGGGGTTTTTCTTCTGTCTTTTTTAAAGAAGTACCTTACTTCTAGAGAAGGAAATTAAAAAAAATTACTTTGAATGTATTTGTCAGAGTTCACATTACTTGTGGAACTATTGTGTTAACACTAAAGAATACTTCAAAATGGTATATCATAGCTGAAACTAAAACCCTAGCCTTCTGCTGAGTGGTATTCCTGAGGTGCTCACTCTGGAAGCTCATAGGATTCAGTTACCAAAATTGTAGGTGCTGCTTATGGTGTCTACATCTCCTGCACACAGTGGGGTGGGGGGAGGGCAAGGCTGTTCTTGTTCTGGTCATGGATTGTGACTGATCAGCAGGAAGCCAAAGCTGCCACTAGACAAAGCTGGGCATGATGTTGGGAGGTGGCAGCACATTACAGGGATGTCCCTTTGGGCCCACCCATCTCTTTGTCACTTAAATTAGTCACATTATCTTTTCAGTCTGGTAGATATTACAGGTATGGATTTACAAGGGGCTTGTTTTAAACCCAATCATGAAAATAAAGTTTTGTCGTTTTCATTGTTAATATATTTATTAAAGTACACCTAATCTCAAACTGTTTGACCAGGGCTATTTCTCTCCAGGAGCCTCAGGCTGTACAATAAATAAATTCTTCTCCGCAGATGCTCTCTTTCCGTATTGACTACAACTCAGTCATCTCTGGGTATCTGCAGTGGGAACTATGTTTGAACCAGTATGAAATCACTGTCCAGGAATCTTCTTTCTTTCTCAAGGGATTTGTCGCCATTCATCTAATCATTCAGGAGTGTAGAGAGACTCACCAGAAAAGCACAGACTCTGGAGCCAGCCAGACCTCGGTTCAAAACCAGGTGGCTGTCACTTCTTAGGCAGAATGGTTTGGGGCAAGTCATTCACCTTTTCCTATTATTAATGCCATCTTTATAAAAAGAATATGATGATAATACCTACTCCATGGTAATGGCTTTAAGAATAAAGGTGTTACTTTTGTCTTCCTTTCTCTTTAAAGGGCTAAAAGGCAGGAAACACAAACACAAATATCAGAACTCTATGAAACCAGACAGAGCATTTGTCATTTCAGTCATACAGTAGAGAAGGAAATGACTTATCTTGCTTCTCTTTTCTGTTGTCCGTGTGGTAGCTAGTAGGGGAACTAAAGGGGCTGGCTAAGGCTAGGGTGAGGAACAACAGTAGGAAGCCAAGAGAGCTCTGCAGCACTTTCTCAACCCCTTCCTCGTAAGGAGCCACTGGTAAACAAGATGTCCAGTGTGTCTCTCCCTATCTCCCAGGCCCTTCATTGCTTGGGAGTCCGCTCTAGAGGGGGGTGAGTGTGTCAGCAATACGAGGTGTCCCTTCTCTCCCTCCTCCTCAGGTCTGCCTGATGGCATTGTTTTTTTATCATTCATAAAACTACTGTTTTTTTTTAAATAAACAAAATTGAGGCAAATTCATCCCCAGAATTCAACCAGTATTTATGGAGTTCTTTGCTTTTGTCCTCTGTTACGCCTACTAAGTGCATATAAATGGAGACCTAAAGTTTCTTCAGGAAAATCTGCAAGCCAGGAATTTAGTAACAGGCTTGACACCTGCCTCCTTGAGGAACTTCTGAAGCTAGAGATATTCTTTGTAACTGAAGTCCATCTGTTGCACAGATTTTTAATTCAGATGTTCCTCCTTCTCAAGCCAAGCTGAGAGAGCAGCCAATTTTGTGGAAAGATCTCTTTAATAAGAAACGAATAAAACTATCAATGCTAAATAAAATAGACCACTGTGAAACTTGGGGTAAGTCCCATAGGGAAGAGTATGTGAGATTAACTGCATTATATAACAAGATGGCTTTTAATAGCTGGCATGCTTCTTTTTGTTGTTTTAAGGGAGAAGCAGCCAAGGCAGGGGGCCAAAGCACATGATATTATTTTAAAGTACTGCAGCCTCTGGAATTTTTCCTCTGAGAGATGTCCAGAATCAGAGTTTTACTTTGATTTATGGTTGCTTTAAATGTTTAACACTTTTTACATTTTCAAAGCTACATCTTCTGCTGCCAGCAGCCTAGGGGTATGTTTCTGTTACTTTAAAAGATCCTTTTCACGTGGGAAATTTTAAGATTATACAAAAAGGAGGTTTTACAGTACAGGGTGCTTGAGTGATTTTAAGTGGATAAAAGGGATGAGGCTGTAAAGGCAGGGCCCCAGAGCCCTTTCTTCAGATGCTTGTGACGACCCAACAGAGAGTGGGTAGCTGGAGAGAAAAGAATTTTCTTTTTTCCTTTCTTTTTCATTTTTATTTTATATCTCCTCAGGAAAACATAGCACTATGGAGTGTCTATTACATCTTATGGAGAACTTCAGTCTTAGGTCACAGCATTAAGAGTTCCTGGTTTTGGTCCCATAAGCTCTCTTTGAAATGACCTATTGGAGAGGAAAGAATTTCGAAAGTGGCAGAACACTCACTCAGCAAACATTATTGACCAGACCCTTCTTGCGGACCTCAGAGAGTTCATCATCAGGTAGAGTAGACAGCAAGCATTTAGGTTGAGCTATGTGAAGCTGCCATTTTTAAGATCAAATCATAGAATATTGGCAGTTTTGTATGGCTCAACTTAAAAATTAGATGAAAACTACACTATATTGCAAGTATATTCCAATGGGACCAGCATGCAGCGCTATGGGAAGGTCTAGGGAGGAGGACTTAACATAGTGGCATGGGGTTAGGGGACAAGAAGGGACAGCATAGCTGAATGTTATTTTTTGTTTTGTTGCATTGTTTGTTTTTTAAAAAACCATCTTATTGAGGTATAATTGGCATACAATAAATCACATGTATTCTTAGTGTACAATTTGATGTTTTGACATGTGTATATACCCATGAAGCTATTACTACAATCAAATATGAACATATCTATTACCCTTCAAAGTTTCTCGTCATACCCCTTTGTAATTCCTTCTTCTTGTCACCCCCATCCCCAGGCAAACATTGATCTGCATTCTGTCATTACACATTAATGTCATTCCCTAGAATTTTATGGAAACAAGAGTTATACAGTGCTCTTTTTTGTCTGGCTTCTTTCACTCTGCATGCTTATTTTTAATTGATTCATACCGAAGTGTCAATATTTCATTTCTTTTTATTGCAGAACAGTACTTTGTTATACAGATACACCATCGCTTGTTCTTCCATCTACCTGTTGACGAACACCTGTGCTGTTGGCTGTCACAAAAAAAGCTGCTGCTAACATTCATGTTCATGTCTTTGTTCAACCTTTTTTTCCTCTTTGGAGTACAAGTAGGTGTGGAATGGCTGGATTGTATAGTAGTGTCATGTTTAACTTCCTAAGAGACTGCTAAATGGTTTTCCAAAGTGGTTGTCCCATTTTATTTTCTCACCAACAGTGTTTGAGAGTTCCAGTTTCTCCACATCCTTGCTAATGTTATATTGTATATCAGTTTTCTTAATTTTTTAGGTGTATAGTGGTATGTCTTTGTGGTTTTAATTTGAATTTAAATTTCTACCGACTAATGATGTCGGGTATCTTTTCATGTGTTCATTTGCCATCTACATATCTTCTCTATGGAAATGTCTGTTCAGATCTTTGCCCATTTTTAAATTGTATTATTTGTTTTCTTATTAAGCCTTGATAATTTTTGTACATACTGTCTATAAGTCCATTATAGGATATATGATTTGCAAATAATTTCTTGTAGTCTATAGTTTTTTTTCTCTTAGCATTGTCTTTCAAAGGGCAGAAGCTTTATATTTTGATGGTATCAGTTTATCAATTTGTTCTTTTGTGGATTATGCTTATCCTAAGGAAACTTTGCCTAGGGTTGCAGATGTTTTCACCTTTGTTGTCTTTTACAAGTTTTGTAGTTTTAGGCATTTTATTTGGGACTGTAATTCATTTTGAGTTAATTTTTGTATGTGGCATGAGGTATGGATTGAAGTTATCTCTTTTTTTGTGTGCGCATATGGTTAGCCAGTTTTTTCACTATCATTTGTTGGAAGAACTATTCTTTCTCCACTGAATTGCCTATCCACCTTGGTCGAAAACTAGTTTTCTATAGGTGTAGATCTATTTCTGGATTTTATTTCTGTTCCATTGATCTGTTTGTCTGTCATGTCACTAATACCACACTACGCTTCTTTAGACTTAGAATAAGTCTTGAAATTAGGCAGTGTAATTTCTCCAACTTTGTTCTTTTTCAACATGATTTTGGATATTCTAGCTCCTTTTCATCTCCTTATAAATTTTAGAATGATCTTGTTAATTTCTCTTTAAAATATGCTGGCATTTTCGTTGAGAGTGCTTTTATTTTATTTTATTTTTTTGAGAGTGATTTTAAGTGAAAGTTTATCAGATTTCATGAGGATGCGTTCATGGTAGGAAGGTATTCAAACATCACTTTTATATCTGAACAGCTGGAATTTTGAGACCAATGCAGCATTTGAAAAATTTTCCATAGCTTCGGTTCCAAGTTTATTGAAAACCCACCTGTGCAAAATGGCATTATTCAATGCCAAAAAATACAGGAAAAATAAAATGTTTTAATGCTGGCCCTTTCTTATGGTTCCACCTTTTTTTTTTCTTCCTGTCTCATCCCAGAGAGAGAAAAGAGTAAAGACAGTTCTCTGAGGCAGCCTTTCACCCTGGGAAAAGTTCTCAGTGTCTCTGCTTTCTTGAGTAAGAGGAGTCCTTTCCTTCTTGTTCTCTTCCTTCCCCCAGATGGCTGGAGGCTCATTCACCAAGTCTTAGACTATTTTTCTAGACAGGATTTTCTCCCCTTGCTTGGTACAGACTCACAAATCAAACATCCATAGGGCCAGAGAGGTCCTGGACATGGGGAAGCAGCCCAGAGATTGGGCTTTCTCATGCGTTGTAAGAGTGGATGTTGGGGTAACCAGCATGGGGATGACTCTGGTGTACCGACAAGCAAAGTCACAAATCTGGAAATTTGTGAAACCTCCAATTTTTAAATGCTGTCTCTGTAGGTTTTAGAACTGCACAGGCCAAATGAAACATATCTGAAGGCCAAATTCAGTCCATTGGTATCAGTGTGCAGCCTCTGATGGATGGGTTCTTTCATTTGCTTTCAGGGTCAGTTCTTTCATCAGCTCCCTGAATGATTTATTTCAACAATTGCTTATTGAGATTCAATGTAAGATGGGTTGGGGATGAGGGGTGGGAAAGTCTACTCTGCCCCTCTGCTCAAGGGGTTCCTGCTCCAGTGGGGTCTTAGGTATGGCATAGAGAATCATTCCAGTCCCACTTTCCATTCTCTCCTGAACCTGCTCCTTCCCTGTATCCTCGCTGTCACTGATTTCAGGCTTTAAGGAAGTCATGTTGTTTATGCTTGGAGGAGTCCTGGAAGGCTTCTCTGAGGAGGAGACATGAGTTAATTATTGACTATAGTGTAGTAATTAGCCTGCCGAATGTACACTAGGACAGTGTTCATCAGACTTCTGGTTGCTACTTAAGGGAACATGAAGTCCATTTAGTGGTTGCTAATCAGGATTAAAATAAAATAGCATAGCACCTGGCTGGCGTAGCTCAGTGGATTGAGCGCGGGCTGTGAACCAAAGGGTTGCAGGTTCGATTCCCAGTCAGGGCACATGCCTGGGTTGCAGGCCAGGCCCCTAGTGGGGGCCACGTGAGAGGCAACCGCACATTGATGTTTCTCTCCCTCTCTTTCTCCCTCCCTTCCCCTCTCTAAAAATAAATAAATAAAATCTTTAAAAAAAATAGCATAGCATACAGTAAAGGCAAGTATTTTTTGTTTTCTTAAACTTTTAGTTTCACATACACATACATGTATATGCCTCTAATACATGTATATTTTTAAAAGAAATTTTTGATTAAAAAACATAGAAAGCCCTGGCTGGTGTGGCTCAGTTGGCTGGAGCATTGTTCTGTAACTGAAGAGCTGCAGGTTTGATTCCCTGTCTGGGCACATAATTAAGGTTGCAGGTTCCATCCGCAGTCCCAGGTGCATATAAGAGGCAGCCAATTAATGTTCTCTCACATCAATATTTCTCTTTCTTCCTTCTTCTCTGAAAAAAAAAAATGTCCTCAAGTGAGGATGAAAAAAACCCAGAAAAACATAGTCTGGAAAATTTTTCATTTTTGATAATGAAATAATTTTTCATTTTGATAAAATTAACAACGACGTTAACAGACTATTTATTAATGATTATTCTATGTTACTTCTGAGATCCTTTCATAAATGTGCCTCCAAGTTGTTAACTTTAGCTGCTTACTTGCAACTACAAGTGGGCACTGAATACCTGCTAGGACTGGTCTCGATAGATCACTGTCTTCTTAGCTCCATCGCCGATTAGTTGTGAGAGTGAACAAGTGACTAATCGCTTTGATTGTATTCCCTTCATCGGTAAACTAATTGGTTTAGACAGATAGTTTTCCAGACCTAAATTCCATAGAGGAACTTTAGACAAACCATAAACAATTTACATAAAGAGCTAAATTTGCCTACTGCTGTATCATTAGCCCTGAAAAGTACCTGGCAACATAGTAGGTCTCAATTAATATTTGCTGAAATAATCCTTAGAGTGCCAGTGCACATTATGTGAAATTAGGCATATCTGAATTAGTTGATAAAATTTATTACTAAACTCTCACATTAGGCACAAAATTTGAGATAATGCAAATCCTAGAAAATTAAAATTTTGCCAAGAATTACAAAAGTTTAAAGCCAAGTGGAATTCTCTACTGAGCTTAGCTGTTGCTACAAGGCAGTGCTGCTGTGCTTTGCTAGGTTAATCCTGCATTATGTAAGACCATCTGAATGCATTCCCAACAGAAAATGCAACTGCTCCAAACAGTTTTAAACTAAAGTCTTAAAACATAATTCTTGGAGCTATTTGTACCAGGCTCCAAGGTCCTGTGCTAGGATCTTGCTTTGAACAAGACAGACACAATCCCTGCCTCGCTAGAACTCTTAGCTGACCATGGTAGGCATGCTTGCAGGTTCACATCTTTGGGGAGACTTGCATTCAGACTTTGCCTGCCTCTCTGTCCGTACAATGTGCAATCAGGGCTTTCTCTGAGACTGTCATCGCCTTTTTTCTGATTCCAAACATATATTTAGGACCAAGAGTTCACTTGGGTATTTTTGGTTTTGTTTTGGGGTTTTTTCCCCTACCCCAAGTGTCATATTGCATTTGTAATCAATTAAAACATATGAACCTTTTCTCCTAAAGTGCATTTAAGGAAAGTTGAAAATAGCATGTGTCTGCTTGATTGATTTTTTAAGCTTGGTGGGATGTCACATTTAGTCCAAAACAAATTAAATCTTGTTAAAATCATGTCATCACTCTATCCACATTATTTTGATTCTCGATGATGTCAGTCACTGCATTTACTGTCCCTTCCAGTTGTGGGAAGGCAGCAAGTTAAAAAAGCCTGTCTTTTGTCTCTGTCTTTAGGTTGCTGATAAGATGACTAAAAGTTTTATTTTTAAGATTATTTTTGTGTCATAGTTTTGAAAGATTTTGCTTGGCAAATTTATATGACTTTCTTCCTTTTTTACATCTTTGGTCTTATTGCCAAGCCATTCAACCCAGCTTAACTCCATCAAAGGTATGTACTTTTCATGTCTGTAAGCACTCCTTCATGATAGCCGTATTCTAAGCAGCTTTAAGACTTATACAACTTTTAATATTTCTTTTTTAAAGTATTTTTTATTGATTATGCTATTACAGTTTTCCCCCTTTCTACTTCCACCACCCTGCGCCCCCAACCCTGCTTCATTCTCCCCCACTCAGTTCATGTACATGGGTTGTACATATAAGTTCTTTGAGTCCTCTGTTTCCTACACCATTTTTTATCTCTCCCCATCTGTTTTATGCCTACTAATTATGCTTCTTCTTCCCTGTAACTTTCCCCCCCATTCCTCCTTTCCCCATCCCTACTGAAAACCCTCCATGTGATGTCCATTTCTCTGATTTTGTTCCTGCTCTGGTGGTTTGCTTAGTTTTTGTTTTTCTTTTCTTTTAGGTTCAGTTGTTAGTTGTGAGTGTGTTGTCATCTTACTGTTCATAGTTTTGATCTTTTTTTCCTTAGATAAGTCCCTTCAACGTTTCGTGTAATAAGGGCTTGGTGATGATCTACTCCTTTAACTTGACCTTATCTGGGAAGCATTTTATCTGACCTTCCATTCTAAACTACAGCTTTGCTGGACAGAGTAATCTTGGATGTAGGTTCTTGCCTTTCATGACTTGGAATACTTCTTTTCAGCCCCTTCTTGCCTTCAAGGTTTCTTTTGAGAAATCACCAGATAATCTGATGGGAACTCCTTTGTAGGTAACTGTCTCCTTTTCTCTTGCTGCTTTTAAGATTCTCTTCTTATCTTTAATTTTGGGGAATTTAATTAGGATGTGTCTTTGGTGTGTTCCTCTTTGGGTCCAATTTCTTTGGGACTCTCTGGGCTTCCTGGACTTCTTGGAAGTCTATTTCCTTTGCCAGATTGGGAAAGTTTTCCTTCATTATTTGTTCAGACAAGTTTTCAATTTCTTGCTGTTGTTGTTCTCCTTCTGGCATCCCTATAATTCGGATATTGGAACGTTTAGGTTGTCTCAGAGAATCCTCAGCCTCTCTTCTTTTTTTTGGATTCTTTCTTCATCCTGATTGAGTTGGATGTTTATTTTTTCCTTTTGTTCCAAATCATTGCTTTGAATCCTGGTTTCCTTCCTGTCACTGTTGGTTCCCTGAATATTTTGCTTTATTTCATTTTGAGTATCTTTCATTTTTTGACCAAAAGAAAGAACGAAAGATTCAATCAGAACAGAATGAAGAAAGAAGATTTCAAAAAAGTTAGGAGAGACTAGGAATCTACAGGACAACTTTAAACATTACCACATCCAAATCGTAGGGGTGCCAGAAGGAGAAGAGGAAGAGCAAGAAATTGAAAACTTATTTAAAAACAGAGTGAACGAGAACTGCCCCAATCTGGCAAAGGAAACAGACTTCCAGCCAGTCCAGGAAGCTCAGAGTCCCAAAGAAGCTGGACCCAAGGAAGCATTCACCAAGGCACATCCTAATTGTATTACCCAAGATTAAAGATAAGGAGAGCATCTTAAAGCAGCAAGAGAAAAGAAGACAGTTACCCACAAAGGAGTGCCCATAAGACTCTCAGCTGATTTCTCAAAAGAGACCTTACAGGAAAGAAGGGGCTGGAAAGAAGTATTCCAAGTCATGAAAGGCAAGGGCCTGCATCCAAGATTATTCTGTCCAGCAAAGCTTTCATTTAGAATGGAAGGACAG
This sequence comes from Glossophaga mutica, assembly GCA_039655065.1. Lineage (NCBI taxonomy): Eukaryota > Metazoa > Chordata > Mammalia > Chiroptera > Phyllostomidae > Glossophaga > Glossophaga mutica. The sequence goes on from CM077304.1 coordinate 88,433,017, forward strand.
ATAAAGCGCTTCCCAGATAAGGTCGTTAAAGCAGTTCATCATCCCCAAGCCCTTATTATACAAAATGTTAAAGGGACTTATCTAAGAAAAAGAAGATCAAAACTGTGAACAGTAAAATGACAACAAACTCAAAACTATCAACAACCAAACCTAGAAAAAAACAAAAGCAAAAGTGAACTAAGTGAACAACTAGAATAGGAACAGATTCACAAAAATGGAGATCATATGGAGGGTTATCAGCTGGGAGGGGAAAGGGGGGAAAATGGGGGAAAAGGAACAGGGAATAAGAAGCATAAATGGTAGGTAGAAAATAGACAGAGGGAGGTTAAGAATGGTGTAGGAAATGTAGAAGCCAAAGAACTTACACTGTATTTTTGGACTATAAGATGCACTCTCCATCCCCCTACCCCCAAATTTGGGATGAATAATTGTTGTTAATGCTGCTGTTGAGTTCTGTTTACATTTACATTGGTGAAATAAATATGTTATTATATGTTATTATATGTTATAAATATGTTATTTATGTTATTAAATATTTTACTACATTTTTTGCTTCAAAAATTTTTTTCCTATTTTTCTCCTCTAAAACCTAAGTGGGTCTTATAGTCTGAAAAATACAGTATGTATGACTCATGGACATGAACTAAGGGGACAGGCAGGACGTGGGTGGGAGGGTGTATGCAGGGTGGAGGGGAAAAAAGGGGGGAAATGGGACAACTGTAATAGCATAATCAGTAAAATATATTTTAAAAAGGCAAAAAAACCCTCTATGAGGATGTAAAAAAATAAAAGAAACAGGACTTCCAAAATTTTATTTAAAAATTTCCATTACTTAACAAAAATAAAAAAATAAATAAAATAAATTAAAAGAGAAAAAGTCAAAACTGTATGTCTATATAGTGTATCTTCCAGATAAAAGGATCTTTCATGTTGTTTTCTGATGCCCTAGGGGGAAAAAAGGGTTGTTGTTTATGTTGAGGATTTATATTAGTCATCTGTGCATGCTGAGTAACTGACAAGGCATTTGGAATTTTATCTATCATTAACTAAACTGATTTTAATTTTGAAAGGTAGTTTTTAAGTACATAATTAACTAAGTAATTTTTCTGTCTGTCCATGAACATGTGAGTTAGAAGTATTAGAAACAGAGCCACACTATGACTTCCATGGGCTAGAGGCACTAGTACCTTTTTGGCTCCATTCCTCCATTTAACAAGTATTAAAAAGTGCAGCTTATCATTGAGTTGGCATGAAGATAAACATATATTATATATTCAGACATTTTCTTTGACCTCAGATTCATTAATTTTCTGATTTTAAAAAGAAACTAAATTATCTTCTTAGCCCCAAAGAGTATCGTGGGCTCTCAGGACTGACCCCGTTTATCAAATGAATGTTGATCACAATTAGAAGTTATTATTTTTCCTCTCCAGTTAATTGTATCTTTATAATTAATGTTCATATTTTTAAATGCGAAAAGCCAACTTTTATTTCCATAGAGAACCTCTATTAAACTCCATAAACAACTGAATATTTGGTAGGAATGACCTCTCTCAGCCCTGACCTATATTAAGAACTATTCTGAATAAAATATAAAAGAGTTTAAAAATTGGTAAAAATAGAAATGCATGTCCTTTATACAGCTGATTCAAACCAGCTACATAGCCTGAAGCTATAAGCACTTACCCATTTTGAAATTTCAAACAGTGTATAATGATCATGAACTATTACACTTTTTCCTTTTTTAATCCCTGTTCCTTTCCGAGAGCATCTAAAAACTTTTTTTTAACCATCCAGTGCTTCTAAGTCTCTATAACACAAGTCAAGAATTATTCCTAATTCAGTTATATTCTACTAATTACTATGTCTATAAAAATTACATATCTCACTATAGAGAATCGAAGGAACACGGAAAAGGAAAAGATCACAAATCCTACCACTTAGAAATGAGTCTCCTTAAGTGAATCCTATTGGACATCTCTCTAAGCATATTTGTAGATGTTCTCAATGGATGGATAGATGGTGAATGGTGGGATGGAGAGATAGAAACACTTTCATAAATGTTGGATCATGATACATGCTAATTTTTTAATTTAAAGAACATTATATTTGATTTTATTTGAATTTCACTGGGGAAAAAGTGAAAATTAAGAAATTACTGAATTTTGAATAAACATTTTTTCACACTAAGAAATGTTACTTGATTTTTCTTTCTGAGGTTAAGAAAAGAGGTGATAAAGAACTTGATGTTCCTGATGTTAGTGGAAAAGATTTTAGTTTTTGCCCATTGAGTATGATGTTGGCTGTAGGTCTCTCATATATGGCCTTTATTATGTTGAGGAATGCTCCCTCTATTCCCACTTTGCTGAGTGTTTTTATCATAAATGGGTGTTGTACCTTATCAAATGCTTTTTCTGCATCTATTAATATGATCATGTGATTTTTGTCTTTGCTTTTGTTTATGTGATGAATTACATTTATTGATTTGCGAATGTTGAACCATCCTTGCATCCCTGGGATGAATCCCACTTGGTCATGGTGTATGACCTTTTTAATGTATTGTTGGATGCGGTTTGCCAATATTTTGTTGAGGATCTTAGCATCAATGTTCATCAGTGATATTGGCCTGAAGTTCCCCTTCTTTGTTGTATCTTTATCTGGTTTTGGGATTAGGATGATGCTGGCTTCATAAAAAGAGTTTGGGAGTCTTCCATCATTTTGGATTTTTTCCAATAGTCTGTGAAGGATAGGGGTTAGCTCTTTCTTAAATGTTTTGTAGAATTCTCCTGTGAAACCATCTGGTTCAGGGCTTTTGTGTGTCAGGAGTTTTTTGATTACTGCTTCAATTTCATCAGCTGTTATTGGTCTGTTCAGGCTTTCACCACTTCTATTCAATATAGTATTGGAAGTCTTAGCCACAGCAATTAGACAAGAAAAGGAAATAAAAGGCATCCAACTCAGAAAGGAGGAAACAAAACTGTCATTGTTTGCAGATGACATGATAGCGTACATAGAAAATCCTATAGACTCAGCCAAAAAATTGCTCGACCTAATAAATGAATTTGGCCAAACAGCTGGATACAAAGTCAATATCCAGAAATCAAAGGCATATTTGTATACCAACAATGAAACAGCAGAAGCAGAAATCAAGAAAAAAATGCCATTCAATATAGCAACAAGAAAAAGAAAATACCTAGCAATAAACCTAACCAAGGAGATAAAAGACCTGTATGCAGAAAACTACACAACACTGAAGAAAGAAATCAAGGAAGACACAAACAAATGGAAACACATATCATGTTTATGGATCGGTAGAATTAACATCATCAAAATGTCCATATTTCCCAAAGCAATTTACAGATTCAATGCAATAGCTATTAAAGTACCAATGGCATATTTCACAGACATAGAACAAACACTTTAAAAATTTATATGGAACCATAAATGACCTTGAATAGCTGCAGCAATCATGAGAAAGAAGAGCAAAATAGGAGGGATCACAATACCTGATACCAAACTGTATTACAAGGCCACTATAATCAAAACAGCCTGGTACTGGCATAAAAACAGGCATGTGGACCAGTGGAATAGAACAGAGAGCCCAGAAATAAACCCTAGTCTCTACAGTCAATTAATATTCGACAAAGCGGGCAGCAACATAAAATGGAGTAAAAATAGTTTTTTCAACAAGTAGTATTGGGAGAACTGGACAGTTACGTGCAAAAAAATGAAACTTGAGCACCAACTTACACCATACACAAAAATAAATTCAAGGTGGATAAAAGATTTAAATATAAGCCATGACACCATTAAAGTCCTAGAGGAGAACATAGGCAGGAAAATCTCACGTATTTCATGCAGCAACATTTTTACTGATATGTCTCCTAAAGCAAGGAACATAAAGGAAAGAATAAACAAATGGGATATCATCAAAATAAAAAGCTTCTGCACAGCCAAAGAAAACAGTATTAAAATAAAAAGAGAACCAACTGTATGGGAAAACATATTTACCAATGATACCTTAGACAAGGGTTTAATCTCCAAAATATACAGAGAACTTACACAACTTCACTCTAAGAAGACAAGCAACCTAATTAAAAAATGGGCAAAGGACTTGAACAGACACTTCTCCAAGGAGGACATACAGAGGATCCAGAGACATATGAAAAGATGCTCAATATCGCTAGCTACCAGAGAGATGCAAATTAAAACCACAATGAGATACCACTTGACACCAGTCAGAATGGCCATCATAAACAAAGCAACAAACAAGTGTTGGAGAGGTTGTGGATAAAAGGGGACCCTAGGTCACTGTTGGTGGGATTGCAGACTGGTACAACCACTGTGGAAAGCAGTATGGAATTTTCTAAGAAAACTAAAAATGGATCTACCTTTTGACCCAGCAATTCCACTACTAGGATTATATATCCTAAGAACCCTGAAACACCAATCCAAAAGAACCTATGTACCCCCATGTTCATAGCAGCACAATTTACAATAGCCAAGTGTTGGAAGCAACCTAGTTGCCCATTAGTAAATGAATGGATCAAGAAACTATGGTACATTTACACAATGGAATTCTATGCAGCAGAAAGAAAGAAGGAGCTCCTACCCTTTGCAACAGCATGGATGGAACTGGAGAGCATTATGCTAAGTGAAATAAGGCAGGCAATGAAGGACAAATACCATATGATCTCACCTTTAACAGGAACCTAATCAACAAAACAAACAAACAAGCAAAATATAACCAAAGACATTGAAAGTGAGAACAGGCTGATAGTCACCAGAGGGGAGAGGGTAGGGAATTTCAGGGGAAAAGGGGACAGGTTTAGAGCAACAAGTATAAAAAACAGGTGGACAGAAACTAGGCGGGGGTGGAAGTGGGAGGGAGGTGGGGAGGGCTGAGGCGGTGGCCTGGGATCGGAGTAAAAGACAGAAAACTGTACAAGAACAACAATTAAAATAAAGATAAATAAATAAATAAATAAATTTTTAAAAAAGAACTTGATCTTTTTGGTTTTAGTTTTGTTTTCTCCAACTACATTTCTTAGTAGACGTATTGCTGCTCACCCAGTTCTGTCTCCCTTCTGGGACATAGAAGAATTTTATTTCCTCACTCCCTGCAAGTTAGGTGTGACCTTGTGACTTGCTTTAGCCACAAAATGTGAGCAGAAGTGACCAGAAGTGACCAGTGTCACTCAAGGATCAATGTACTTAATTGCCAGATCTACAGTCTCTCACCCTTTCACTTCCTGTCTTGGTGAGCATGAATGCTCCTGCAAATGTGGAGGAGTGGGAGGTCTGACATACAGAGCACTAGCAGCTCACTGACGTGCTGCCCTGAGGAGATGTGTCGGCCTGCTTCGGTCTTGTTCGGTCACTGAGAATGCAGTTGTTTCCTAGGATGGGTTGCTTAGCTTATCCTTGACTGCTGCCCTCTTCATTTTAGACTGTATTGATTTCTTCCTGGCAATGATAAATGAGATCATAAACATTCTCTCTCTCCTTTCTTCCCTTTAGATTTTGGATAGTTACATTGTTATTTTCAGGGTCAAGGTATATAATATTTCCATTCTGTTCTATAATCTAGCCCTGATTTTGTGTAGTTATGTTATTATTTTCATGTAATCAAGATATATAGCATTGTGTTCTCTTCAGTCATTTAAAATTAGTTTTATATTAAAGAAATTCAGTGTCCAGTAATGATCTTTTTACTGTGGTTTTCCTATTACTGACATCAAGAAGCAGATCAAGGGGCTTAGGGGAGACTATCTGGTGGGGAGACTTCCACCCTAGAAAGAAGAGAGAGTTTATCATTTACAGTGCTTAGAATTGTTGGTACATGATGATAGGAAAAGCAGACTGATTTTTAGTGGTTCTATTTGTATTTTTAAAATTCTTTATCAACAATGAATCCTTATTGCCTGCACCTGAAGCAAACTTTTTCCCTATCCACCTTTGGTGTGCCACTAATTTTTTTTTATTCATTGTGCTGACTAGATCATTGAGACTTTTAAAGAAGGGCTCAGAAGGGTGAATTCTTGAGTTGTCTTTATGTTCAAGAATATCTACCAATTACTTTTGCGTGTGAAAGTCACTTTGGCTAGGAATAATATTCAGAGACTGTATTTTTTTCCTCTGAGAACCTTTAATTTTATTTTTAATATATTTTATTGATTATGCAATTACAGTTGTCCCATTTTTTTCTCCCCTTTATTCACCTCTGCCCTGTACCCCCGCACCATCATTCCCACTGCCCCCTTAGTTCATGTCCATGGGTCATACATATAAGTTCTTTGGCTTCTACATTTCCTACACCATTCTTAACCTCCCTCTGTCTATTTTATACCTACCATTTATGCTTCTTATTCCCTGTTCCTTTCCCCCCATTTTCCCCCTTTCCCCTCCCGGCTGATAACCCTCCATGTGATCTCCATTTTTGTGAATCTGTTCCTATTCTAGTTGTTCACTTAGTTCACTTTTGCTTTTGTTTTTTTCTAGGTTTGGTTGTTGATAGTTTTGAGTTTGTTGTCATTTTACTGTTCACAGTTTTGATCTTCTTTTTCTTAGATAAGTCCCTTTAACATTTTGTATAATAAGGGCTTGGGGATGATGAACTGCTTTAACGACCTTATCTGGGAAGCACTTCATCTGCCCTTCCCATTCTAAATGAAAGCTTTGCTGGACAGAGTAATCTTGGATGCAGGCCCTTGCCTTTCATGACTTGGAATACTTCTTTCCAGCCCCTTCTTTCCTGTAAGGTCTCTTTTGAGAAATCAGCTGAGAGTCTTATGGGCACTCCTTTGTGGGTAACTGTCTTCTTTTCTCTTGCTGCTTTAAGATGCTCTCCTTATCTTTAATCTTGGGTAATACAATTAGGATGTGCCTTGGTGAATGCTTCCTTGGGTCCAGCTTCTTTGGGACTCTGAGCTTCCTGGACTGGCTGGAAGTCTGTTTCCTTTGCCAGATTGGGGCAGTTCTCGTTCACTCTGTTTTTAAATAAGTTTTCAATTTCTTGCTCTTCCTCTTCTCCTTCTGGCACCCCTACGATTTGGATATGGTAATGTTTAAAGTTGTCCTGTAGATTCCTGGCCTCTCCTCATTTTTTTTGAAATCTTCTTCATTCTGTTCTGATTGAATCTTTCTTTCTTCTGGTCCAAACTATTGACTTCAGTCCCGGGTTCCTTCCCATCTCTGTTAGTTCCTTATACATTTTCCTTTATTTCACTTTTCCTAGCCTTCACTTTTTCCTCTAGTTTGAGGTCCTACTCCACCAATTCTGTGAGCATCCTAATTACCAGTGTTTTGAACTCTGCATCTGATAGGTTGGCTATCTCTTTGTTGCTTAGTTGTATTTTTTCTTGAGCTTTAATCTGTTCTTTCATTTGGGCCATAATTTTTTTTGTCTCTGCATGCCTGTTATGATATAAGGGGTGGAGCCTTAAGTATTGGCCAGGGTGGGGCAACCCTCTTTGCTGCATTGTGGTGCTATGTGTGGGGGAGGGATTCAAGAAAGAGCAATGCTGAGGGAACAATTGCTCAGCTCTGGGCTGACTTTCAATCACATCTGCCACTACCCACAAGCAAATTGGGCCCTTCTGGTGCTAATTCTTGGGTAGGCGGGTTTATGTGAGTTTTAGGACCCTGTGGGTCTCTCCAACAAACTCTCCTGTGAGGCTGGGAGTTTCTCCTGCCACCGCAACCTCGTAGGTTTTTTTCAGTCATAGGTTTTGAGGCTTTATTTCCCCACACTGGAACTCTGTGTTGTGTGGTCTGTCTTGCTCCCCAGTTGTCCCTCCTGGTTTATGCACACACAAATGTGGGACTGTCCAGTCTGCCAGCTGCCACCTCACCTGCCCTGGTCCTCAAGCCACCACCTTGCCAAGAGTTCTCTCAGCCCCAACTGCCCATCTCCGCCCTTCCTACGGGTCTGGATGAATGTTTCTTCTTTAACTCCTTGGTTGTTGGTCTCCCATACAGTTCAATTTTCTGGAAGTTCTGGGTATTTTTTGTTTTTAAATTTGTTGTTGTCCTTCATTTGTTACACAAGGAGGTGAAGTATATTTACCTACACCTCCATCTTGGTCAGAAGTTCTCCCCTTAGAATCTTGAAGGAATTGCTTCATTATATGTTGCATGTAAAATTGTGTTGAAAAATTTGACTACCTTTCTTCTACTTGTAGGCAACTTGCTTTCTCTGCTTGAAGAATTATTTTTTGAAACTGGAAATTCAGTTATTTAGCCAAAATATGACTTACAGTTGATAATTCTATATCATTTTTTTTTTAAACAGAGTGTAGTCTTTCAGCTTAGAAATTCTGATGCATATTCATTTTAGGAATATTTTTTTGTATTGGATCTTTGAATACTTTGGGCTGGATTTTTACTTCAGAGATGCCCATTATTAACTTTTTAATAGACTGTATTCCTTTCTTCTTTATATCTATCCTTTTTTCTGTAATTGCTTTAAATTCTGCATTCTATCTCTGATTACCTTAGGCCTTTGAAAATAATTTTGTGTTATGTCTATTCTTTGGCATTTCTGATTTATTTATTAGTTTCATAATGCTGCTCTTTTGGTCCTAAATTTATCATTTTAGTATGACAAGCATTAATTGACTATCTCATTGTTAAATTTTTTTTTTTTTTTTATAAACATATAATGTTCTTTTTTTTTTTTAGATTTTTTATTTATTTATCTTTAGAGGGGAAGGGAAGGAGAGAGGGAGAGAAACATCAATGTGCGGTTGCCTCTTGTATGTCCCCTGACGGGAACTGGCCTGGCAACCCAGGCATGTGCCCTGACTGGGAATCGAACCGCGATCTTTCGGTTCGCAGGCCCGCGCTCAATCCACTGAGCTACACCAGCCAGGGCTCATTGTTAAATTTTTGTTTTACTCTATTCATGTTTCTATTATGTTTTTAAGTTTTTCTATGACAAAATACTTTCCCTTATTACTTCAGGACTGTGAATTTTTTTGTTGGTTTTTTTCCCTCATACTCATAAAGTTCCCTTCATAAATCAGTTATTACCAGTGGCTTGGAAATTAGTATGTTACTGAAGTGCCATGCCATTTCATTCCATCTTGCTCATGTTTGGGCAGCTGTGTTCAGCCTTTGGTGCTCTGATCCATGGGGTTGATTTCTCCTTGACGCCCTTCTCACCCTGTTTGTGGCCCTGTGAGGACTGGGTATTTCCTAGTCTGCCCACTTTTTTCATCTTAGAGGGCACATGTCAGTGGAGGAGTCAGTGCAGGAGAGTGAGCTCAGCTGAGCTGGTCATGTACGGGCCACATTGTGACAGCCATGTCCTGTAGTGTCCTGAGACTGTGTGAAAGGTCTCATCAGTTCTGCAGGGCATGTCCATCCTCACTATTCACATTTCTGATCTCCCCAACCCTCTATGCAGCAATCACCACCTCAACCTACTAACATCAGAAGAGAAAAAGTCATAAGAAATCCCACTTAATTCATTATTTCTCTCAAGATTTGGGGGCATCAGAGTGGAATTTTATTGAATATTGATACAGCTTCAGGGAAACATCCTTTTTGATTGGCTTCTTATTATTACCTTCTGTTCATTTCTATTGTATTGAGAGGACAGAGACCCTGAGATCAGGCCTCACTCTGCCCTGTTTACCCAGAAGCCATCTGGGGGTCTGTCTGGGTTTCTAATTCTCTTCGGGTTAAACGTGGATATGGGAGGCGGAGTTTACTGTTGCCCAGTTCAGTATAAAAAGTGGGTAGTTTATGTAGCCTTAACCTTGACAGTATTTGCTGTTATGGAGTTGCCCCCTTTTTTATTTTCTATCCATTCCCAGATTATACAATATAATTTATTTGTCTTTTATGTGCAAAGTAAACTAAAAGTGGGAGCATCTGGTAACACTGTGGCAACAGAAAGCAGAGCTAAATGAATATGTTGTAATGGTAATGGATTATTCCCTTTAATTTGTTCATTTTTCCAGCAGTGTCTATATATGTAGGGAGTGCCATCTCTGAACTAGCACTATCCTTGGTGCCTGGGATACATCATTGAATAAAACAGGCAAAGGTCCCCTGCCTGTGAGTGGCTTATATTCTCTCAGGGATGGGTTGATGTGTGGAGTGGGGACAGCCGGCAACAAAAAACAGAGCATACCCCCCAAAATATAAAGTATGTTAGAAGGTGGTATGCGGATAAGGGGGGAATCACAGAGTGGAATGGGAGTTGAAATTGAGAGCAGGCTGGTTAGGGTGGGCTCCACTGAGAAGCCACCTTTAATGGAGGCTTCCAGGAAGAACATTCCAGGAAGAGGGACCAGCTAGTACAAGGCCCTCAGTTTCCAGGCAAGCTGGTATATTTAAGCTGTGGGATGAGTGACAAACTGATGGAGTTTGGTCAGGTTTGTGAGAGTATGTGAAAAAAAATGAATGGCCCAGCAACTTGAACTTTAAAAAATTTTAGACTACTTTGAAATAATTTACTCTGCCAGTATTCATTTCACTGTTTTGTTTTGTTTCTTGCTATGAAAGGATAAGTTTCCACGAGTGATCTTTGAAAAGGAGAAAAAATAAGCAAAAAAAAATTACAAAACACCAAGTCTTGTTATCTTAGAAACATGTAGGAAAAAGTGATATAACAATAAGGAATAATTGTTGATTAATGAGATATCAAAAACTGTTCTCTGTAAAATCTGTAGAAAATAAAATTGCATTTGAAAGTGATAGTATAACATGTTATATCTACAGGAGACTTTGCAAGTAATCTGGCTTTACCTTTTACAAGTGAGAAAACAATCTAAAGAGGCTAAACACTTATCCTAAGTTACATGTCTAGTTGGGTGGCAGGTTCAAATTTGATAGTACCCAGGCCTGCTAATTCTTAGCCCAGAGCCATGTCCATCCTACCTCCTGTCCTTTAATTCAGCAAGAACTCAATTATTGCTAACATTTATGTTGTTGACTTTCCATGGACTTGATAGTCAAATCAAGTTTTCCATTATGGTAAGTATGATTTACTTGTACTCGGCAACACAGCCTTGTTATTTGGAGTAGGCTGTCACTTCATCATCCTGAAAATCAGTTTTAGAAAGACCAGTTTATTTCTTCACCTCTCTGTGAGGCCCAGATTGTTCTCTGTGATTATCTATCAGAACAAGGGGTTCTAATTAGTTTTCTTTTCAAGGTGCTCTTCTTTCATTTCCAGGCAACCAGTCCCTGAGCCGAATGGATTTCTCTGCCAGCCACACACTCAGGGCCCAAGGTTAACACTGGGAGGTGGCAGGTCAGATTGGTTTTCTCAGCTCGGCAGCCACCACACCACTCATTCCCTTTCCTCCCCAAACTCATTATATGTCTGATGGATATTCTTTTATTGGTGTGTGTATTTGTAAACGATACTGTTTTGAACGAGTATTTTAAAGTTTTCATTGCTATAGATATCATTATTTTTTTTTACATTTTTTATTTAGGCGATCCTTTTTCTCAGTCTGCCTGGTATTTCCTATGTGTTCCTTCATATTTCTCTATCTGTTCCCTTAGTAGTAAGCGCTTAGATTGTTTTCCAGCTCCTTTCTTCCAGCTCCTTTCTTCCTACAGTGTTATTTGATGTAAACAACCTTGTAATAACCCATCATGGATCTGTATTAGAATTTTTCTGGGATGCGTTAACCCCAAACAAGAATGCTGAGTTATAAAGTATATATATTTGCTAATGCAAATAATGTAACTTTGCACAGACAACCTTATATGTGTCTCTTATGGGTCTTCTCAGATTTTTCTTGGTACATATATAGAAGAACAAGATTGTAAACTATATTCAATTTTACCCACACTGACAGCTTACTCTTTTGAATGGTTGTTTATTTTTCATTTCCATTAGCAGTTAATAAAATTTCTTACATCTCCACATTTCAGCCAAAACTTGGTATTATCTAGATTTCTGTGCACATCAAGTGACTTCACATTGTTGTTTTCATTTTGATTAAATTTCTGTATTTGAGCATCTCTTCATATACTTGCTTTTCTGTTTTCTCACATTTAATCACCTAGTCATGCCTTTGTCCTGCTTCCTATAGAAGTTCTTATCTTTTCCTGATGGTTTCAGGAGTGCATTATATAGTCTAAATAGTACTAACACATATCTTTTCCAATTCTGCTCCATGGGCTTGGATCATGGTCTCCTTTGCTGAGCAGAAATCTTTAATTTTAATGTAAAAAAATCATTATTGAGTACTACTTTAAAAAGTCACTTCCCACTGCAGATCATAAAGGTACTCCTACATTGTTTTCCATTAACTTTATAGTTTTACCTTTTATATTTGGGCCTTTACTCATATGGAATCTTTCACTGTTTATGGTGTGATGTAAAAGTTTAGTTTCATTTTTGTCTATGTAATTAGCTAATTTTCCCAGTTTGGAGAAAGTCTCTCCTTTCCTCATTATGAAATTTTAATTATCATTGCAAGAATTTTCATCTCTAAGTTATAATAATGTCATCTAACTCAACTACAAAATGTAACTACAAATTTGTACTTTTTATTTCCTTCTCCTTTTTAACCCATCTCACCAAATCCCCTCCCCTCTGGCAACCATCAAACTGTTCTCTGTAACTATGGATTTGTTTCTGTTTTGTTTGTTGGTTTATTTTGTGTTTTTAGATCCCACATATAAGTGAAATCATATGGCATTTATCTTTGTCTGTCTGACCTATTTCACTTAGCATAATACCCTCTAGGTTCATCCTCATTGTTACAGATGGCAAGATTTCATTCTTTTTTTTATGGCTGTCATATTCCATTGTGTATATGCACAACTTCTTTATCCATTTATTTATTAATGGACACTTAGGTTGCTTCCATATCTTGGCTACTGTAAATAATGCTGTAGCGAATACAGGGATGCATATGTCTTTTTGAATTAGTGTTTTGGGTTTCTTCAAATAACTACACAGAAGTGGAATTGCTGGATCCTTCTTCATTTCTTGTTATAGCTTTTGTTTTAAAGCCTATTTTGTCTAAGTATTACTACCCCTGCTTTTTTGTTTGTTTGTTTCCATTTTCATGAACTATCTTTTTCCATCTCTTTACTTTCAGTCTGTGTGTGTCTTTTAATCTGGAGTCTCTTGCAGACAATACATGTAAGGGTCTTGTTTGCTTATCTGTTCAGCCACCATATGTGTTATGATTGAAGCATTCAATCCACTTACATTTAAAGTAATTGTTGATAGTTATGTAGTTATCACTCTTTTATTATACATGTATATAATCTTTGTTTCTTTTCTTCTTCAAGAAGTTCCTTTAACATTTCTTGTAATACTGGTTTGGTGGTGATGAACTCTAACTTTTTGTTGTCTGGGAAGCTCTTTATCTGTCCTTCAATTCTAAATGATAGCTTTGCTGAGTCGAGTTACCTTGGTTATAGTTTTTTGCTTTTTATCACATTGAATATTTCATGCTAGTCCCTTCTGGCCTGGAAAGTTTCTGTTGAGAAATCAGCTGAGAGTCTTACGGGAGTTTCCCCTGTAGGTAACTAACTGTTCCTCTTGCTGCTTTTAAAATTCTCTCTTTGTCTTTAACCTTTTGTATTTTAATTATGGTATATCTTGATGCATCTGAGTTCATCTTGTTTTGGACCCTGTGCTTCCTGTGCTTTTATGTCTATATCCTTTGTCAGATTAGGGAAGTTTTCCATCATTTTTTCTTCAAATAGTTTCAATTCCTTGCTCTCTTTTCTCCTTCGGGTACTCCTATGATGTGAATGTTGGTATACTTGATATTGTCCCAGCAATCCTTTAAACTATCCTCATTTTTAAAATTCTTTTTTCTTTTTGATGTTCTGATTGGATGTGTTCTACTTTGTCTTCCAAATCACTGATTTGATTCTCTGTTTCATCCAACGTACTAGTTTATTTCTTCTAATTATTTTTCATTTCAGATATTGTATTCTTTACTTCTTATGTACTTTTTTATGGTTTATCTGCCCTATTTTCATGCTGTTATAGTTCTAAGTTTCTTGTAGTTCTCACTAAGTTCCCTGAGCACCCTTATAACCATTCTTTTGAACTCAAATGGTTTGCTACCATTTCATTTTGCTCTTATTTTTTGGAGATTTATCCTGTTCTTATATAAGGTGCCTGTTTTTTGTCTCCCCATATTTGCTACTGTTTTGTGTTTATTTGTATGTATTAGGTAGATATGCTATGATGCCCAGCCTTGGCAGGGTGGCCTTATATAGTAGGCTTTCTATGGGACCCAGTGGTGAAGTCTCCCAGTGGTGCAGTCTCCTAGTGGTGCTGGGTGCTCCAGGAATGTCCCTTTGTGGGTTACATGGGCCCTCCTGTTGTAATGAAGTCTTGATTGCTATTAGCCTATTTGTGTGGAGGGTCAATCCTCAGGCTGACTGACTCTGAGGCTGAACCTTGACCACAGTGTGTAAGCTGCTGTGCAAGTGCTGACCACACAGAACAGAATTTGCCTCAGCAGGATCTGGCACCTGCTAATAGCTTCCTTTTGATACGCCACTCTTGAAGCTAATTTGGCCCTGCTCTGATGTTGTCTGAAGCTGGCCACTGGGTCTGTTGGTTCTGAGGCCTCTTAGAGAGGGACTCTGGTCCTAACCAACATCAGATGTTGCCTGTGACTGGCCCTGGGCAACCTATTTGAAGGTGTAGAGCAGCCCGTAGTTTGTGGTTGCCTCTTCTGGGCTTGGGTGTGTGTGTAAAGAATTAAGCTGCACACCAAGGCTGGCTTTTACCAACACTGGACCTGGGGGAAGGTAGCAGAAATCACAGGGAACCTCGAGATCTGCCTTCTCATGCCTCTTCCTGCTTGCTGCCTGATAGGCTAAGTCAACAAAAGATCCTCTGCCATACTCAAGTTGCATGAGATATGTTCTCAGTGAGTCATCAGGCAGGAGTGAGTGATATGCATCAGACTGATACAGGTTCAAATTTGGTGCCAGTGCAGAGTCTGAGGCCACTCAGCAAATATCCAGGGTATACCAAGTCTAGCTGCCATCCACTGGTTGTTTGCACACCTTTGTGGTAGCTCAGGGTTTCCAGGAATCATCTGGGTGAGGCCAGCAGAGTTTATCAGGCCCAAACAGGCCAAGATTTGTCTGTGTGAAGGGAGTACTCTGCGCTGCTCAGGCATGCAAGGGAAAATTTTTCCATGTTCTAGAGCCACACACCTCAGTGTCTCCCAGATTCTGCCAGGAGCCTGATCTCAACAGGGCAGGGCCACCAGAGAGGGGTGCCAGTTAGGCTTGTAGAAGGTGTGGACAGTGGCCCTCACCCCAGATCTACACAACTCAGTCTATCCTGGATTCTGCCTGGACTTTGGCAGTGTATAGCCACCAGGAGTCAGGAGGGTGGGGCCATAGGAAATCTGGAGAATGGAGCTAGTGGATCTCCTGTGAGAGGGAGGCACCAGTCAGGTTTATAAGAAAGTGGGGAAAATGCTCCCTGCCCCAAAGCCACACAGCACAGTCCCTGACGTCCCCTGAGTCTGCCCAGACCTTTACATCCTGGCACAGGCAGCTGACTTCACAGCAGGGTACAAGCTCCCCAGGGTGGGGTGACAGGGAGTTCAGAGGGTTGGGGCTACTTTTTCTCTCCAAGCTGATACAGCACTAACAGGAGTGCTCCACCTGAGAAGGGTGGTGTCTTCAGGGCAGGAGAGTGATTCAGCACAGGGATCCTGGCGGCTGTCCCTTGGGCTCTCTCCCCAGAGCCGAAAACCCCAGTCTCTCCTCATGTGACTCTAGTCTGCTCCGCCCTCCCTCTGCTTGTGCCCTAGGTGAGTGGCTGTGAAGGAGATTTTGTGTATTGGCCCTTTAAAAGGATGCCTGTGTCTCTAGCAGACTCCTATCTCTCCCTGGACAGAATCACTGATTTTCACAGCCAGATGTTATGTGGATGCCTCTTCTCAGTGCTGGTGCTCTGGGCTGGGGGAGCCTGATGTGGGGTTGAAACTGCACATTTTTCAGGGGGAGCACCTTATAGCTGAGATGTCCCTTCAGAGTCTCAGCCACCACCCCTGGGAGCGGGACCAGCCCTCTTTGTATCTCTACCCTTCCCACCACTCTCGATATGGCTTCTGTAAATCTGGGTTATAAATTTCTGTTCAGCTAGTCTTCAGTTGCTTATTCTGGTTGATTGCTCTATATTTTAGTTGTAATTCCAGTTTGGTCTGAGGAGGAGGTGAGTGTAGCTTCCACCTTCTCTGCTGCCATCTTGGGTCCTCCTTTTTTTTCTTTCCTTATACCATCGGTCAGGACCTCCCTCTACTACTATATTCAGCAATAATGGTGATAGTGGGTATCCTTGTCTTGTTCCCACTCTTAAAGGGAATACATTTTAAAGTTCTCCATTAAATCAAGTGCTTATTGTAGGCTTTTATGATGTTTGCCAAGTTAAAAAAGTTCCCCATACTTCTAATTATTAAAGAATCTTAATACATCATAAATGCTGTCAAATTTTATCAAAAAATTTTTTTACATTTATTGAGAGACTAATGACTTGTCTTTAGATTATTGATATCTTAAATTAATTGATAGATTTTTAGGATGTTGAAATTATTGTAATCTTGGGATAAATCTCACTAGTTTATGATTTATTATTTCAAATAGTTTTTTTACTCTGTTACTTAATATTTAGAATTTTTCACATCAAAAATCATAACTAAAATGAGCCTGTGATTTTTCTTTTGTTTTTGTATTCTTTTGATCATGTTTGGAATAAAAAGTACAGTAGCTTAATAAAATGGATTACATAACTTTGGGTTTGTTTTTTTTTTTTTTTTTCTATTTTGGGGGCAAACATATAATTGGAACTTTAATGTCTCAAAGATATTTGGTAGGGCTCACCCGTAAAACTATCTGGGCCTAGGGCTCTTTAGCAAGGGAGGAATTTTGATTGTCATTTCAATATATTTAATACTTTGGTCTATTCAAGTTTTCTGTTATTTTCCTGCATCAATTTTGACATCTTATATTTTTCCAGTAATCTATCACTTCATCTAGATTTTAAAAATTATTAATATACTTGTGAATGCTTATAGATGATTGCTTAGCAAATTTTCACTCCTTTTCACCCTGTGAGAAGATTTAATTCTCTATCCTATTATTCTTGGACTTGGCCACAATGTCTTGCTTTGGTCAATGGAACAGTAGTAGTAGACTTGACCTGAGCAGAAACCTTAAATGTTCTCAGGTAGAGGTTAGCTTTTTACATCTAAAAAGTGGCTGCACTAGAAGGGGAAATCTCTTAGCTCAACTGTTTTTTGTTTATTTTGTTTATTTGGTCCAGCAAACTGGAAGCATATGAAACTTCCAGCAGTTACATTGGCTAACCACAGCAGTGAGATGGGGAGGCTGATGTATTATCAGGTTCTCCAAAAGGAATATTTATAGTTTTTAAAGTGCTACCCCATGTCCAACTGAATCACTCTTGTAAAGAATTCATATATGCTGACTTCCGGCTAAGATGGAGGCGTAGGTGGACACACTGTGCCTCCTCTCACAACCAAAATTAAGGACAACAAATATTTAGAAACAAGAAAACAGCCAGAACTGATAGAAAACTGAACTGTACGGAAGTCCAACAACCATTCATCCAGACCGGTGAGAGGGGTGGAGTCTCGGGAGGAAAAAGTGGAGGTGCGGACCCGGGAACGCAAGCAGCAGCGGCTCGCAGTTCCCAGGTGCACAGGCGGCAGCTGGCGGACCCCGGGCACAGGGGGGCAACTGTGCAGACCCAGTGAGGCTGCACAAGGCGGCTGGCTGACCAGGTGGTCCCACATTCACGAGCGCAGACGGTCCAGGCAAAGGGGAAGCAGCAGAAAGGACTGAATCCAGAAGAGAGCGGAGCAGGCGCCATTGTTCCCTCTCAGACCCCACCCCCACATACAGCGTCACAACTCAGCGACTGGGCTGCCCCACACTAGAGAACGCCTAAGGCTCCACCCCTCATTAGGTAACAGCCCCGACCAGACCAAAACCAAACCAAAACAAAAAAAAACACACCAAAAATGGCTCAAACCAGAGAACAAATGAAAGCCCCAGAGAAAATTCCTCTAAGCAACAAAGAGATAGTCAACCTATCAGATGCACAGTTCAAAGCCCTGGTGATCAGGATGTTCAGAGAATTGGTTGATTTTGCTCACAAATTAGATGAAAAAATGCAGGCTACAATACATGAAATGAAGGAAGACACATGGGGAACCAATAGAGATGGGAGGAAAACTGGGACTCAAATCAATGGAGTGGACCAGAAGGAAGAAACTAACAACCAAACAGAAAACAAGGAAGAAACAAGAATTCAAAAAAATGAGGAGAGGCTTAGGAACCTCCGGGACATCTTTAAATGTCCCAACATCCGAATTATAGGGGTCCTAGAAGGGGAAGAAGAAGAACAACAAGTGGAAAACTTATTTGAACAAATAATAAAGGAGAACTTCCCCAATCTGGCAAAGGAAATAGACTTCCAGGAAGTCCAGGAAGCTCAGAGAGTCCCAAAGAAGTTGGACCCAAGGAGGAACACACCAAGGCACATTGTAACTACATTAGCCAAGATTCAAATGAAGGAGGGAATTCTAGAAACAGCAAGGGATAAGGGGACAGTCACTTACAAAGGAGTTCCCATCAGACTGTCAGCTGATTTCTGAAAAGAGACCTTCCAGGCAAGAAGGGGCTGGAAAGAAGTATTTGAAGTCTTGAAAGGCAGGGTCCTACATCCAAAATTGCTCTATCCAGCAAAGCTTTCATTTAGAATGGAAGGGCAGATAACGTGCTTCTCAGATAAGGTAAAGTTAAAGGCGTTCATCATCACCAAGCCCTTATTCTATGAAATGTTAAAGGGGCTTATCTAAGAAAAAGAAGATCAAAAATATGACACTGAAAAGACAGCAAACTCACAGCTACTAACAACCACACCTAAAACAAAAGCAAACTAAGCAAACAGCTAGAACAGGAACAGAACCACAGAAATGGAGATCATATGGAGGGTTATCAACAGGGGAGTGGGAGAAGGAGAGAGGGGAAAAAGGTACAGAGAATAAGTAGCATAGACGGTGGGTAGAAAATAGACAGGGGGAGGGCAAGAATAGTGTGGGAAACGTAGAAGCTAAAGAACTTATGACCCATGGACATGAACAAAAGTGGGGGAATGTGGGTGGGAGGGGGTGTGCAAGGTGGAGGGGAATGATGGGGGAGAAATGGGACAATTGTAATAGCATAATCAATAAAATATATTGAAAAAAGAATTCATATATGCTTACATTATCTCCAGTTACATCACAGAATAACTGAAGTTAGAAAGGAGATTTATAGTTAAAATCCTTTCTGTTTTTCTAGATCCCTGACTGCTAATTTTTCTGACTTTCCTTGCAGCTGTTTACATGTCTGATATGCCTCTCTTTTACTCCATGGTCTTCAGCCTTTGAACTGTGCTCTTGAACCCTGTGTAGTTCCTCTTCTCAGGTCACCATTAAGTTAGTGACATTTGATTGGATACAGGGTAAAAGGGGAGATCAACAGGATGCTGATACTGTCCTTCACTAAGAGAAGCCACATCCAGACAAAATGTACCAGGGAGTACTACCTGTGCAGATTTAAAAATTTGACTTGGAGGAACTTTTTGTTTTAAACATATGATCAGTTACTGACAAAGTATATGTTGTGGCCCTGGCTAGATAACTCGGTTGGAGCATTGTCCATACACCAATAGGTTGCAGGTTTGATCCTGGGTCAGGGCACATACCTAGGTTGCTGATTCAGTCCCCGGTTGGGGTGCATATGGGAAGCAACCAGTTGATGTTTCTCTCTCACATCTATGTTTCTCTCTCTTTTCCTCTCTAAAACAATCAATAAACATGTCCTTGGGTGGGGATTAAAAATATATATGTATATATTTAAACACTATACATTGGGTTGTATTTTGTGCTCAGTAGGGAGCCAAAGGTTGAAAAAGAAGAGTGCAGAAGTAGAAGTCTCTGTCCATGAGGAGCTTGGGAGACAGCAATGTTGTTTAAGAAGCAGAAAAGTTGAGTGGTCTTTTAGACCTGACTCTAAATGTGGTAGGAATTGTAAAGGAGGCTTTTAGGTTTGAGGCCAGAGCACCTATTAATAGGTATAAGTGAGGGAGGAAGTTGGAGAAGGAGAAGGGAACACTATTCCGCTTTCATTCATGTAATGACCACAAAGACAGGCGTGCGTAGGAGTGAAAGGGGTAAGTGACGGGTTGGAGGGGGTATGGGGGTAGAGTGTCCATCCGTTCAAATGGATCCTTGGCTTCACTGTGGTAGGTGGGTTTGTCAGAGAATGTTCTCCCTTTTGAAACAGGTAAGTTTTAATTTCACAGAAGATACGACTACAGCATTGCATGAAACATTTAGGCTCTACATAAGGGAGAACATTTTGTCAGTGTTAAAGGATTTAACTCCTTTCTTAGAATCTAAACACTAGGTTGGACATTCTTATGTCACAGCATCTGGTGGTTCTTAACCAGGGGTAGTACTGCCTCACCCCAGGGTATATGGACACATGTGCTCAGGCTGCGCTAAGGGATGTGACTAGCAAGCACATAGTAGGTGCAGGTCAGCAATGCTAAAGACCCAGCTATGCACAGGGGACAGTCCTGCACAATGGAGTGTTTTGCCCAGAATGCCAGTGATGACATTGTTGAGAAACACTGGACTTCTCAAACTTCAATCATTTGGGTTCTTCTTGTACAATTTTTGCCATACCTTTGTACCACTGTAGCAGTAATTTAATCATTTTTAAAAATTTACTTTTTATTTTAAATTTTTCTTTTGTCTACTTTTTTATCATTCTATAGTATATCTGCTTTTTATTTACTTTTTATATATTTATCTTAATCCTTGCAATCATGAGTTTGAAATGCAATTTCTACTTCTCTTATTGTGTTAAAATAAATACATGACTGTTCTAATACAGAATGTTCACCCATGTACCACCTGACATCACCTTGCACACCACTAGTGTTGTGCATATCAAGCTGTGAGAAATAGTGCCAGGTGGTCACAGTGGACTAATTTAAAGCTTGACCAGATACTATGCAGTATCTTTGGGAGTTGACACTGAAGCCTTAGGACTTTCATTTTTTAGTAGCCTTTCATTCAGAAGAATTTATGAGCTTGAAGGGCCTTATGAGGATACTTTTCCAGATAGAGGTCAGGTGGCACAAACAGCTGTTACTGTCTCTTTATGTGTACAAGCTCTCCTTGGAGGACCTGATTTGCTCTTGGCTGGGTATGTTTATGTGCCAGTTATCTTTGCTCCAGACTGTGTCCACAGACTACTAAGGTTTATGTGCCCCTGAAAGTGCAGAAGAATGAGAGCCCTGTCCTCACTTCCAGTTAATTGGCTCAACACATATGTTGAATTAATAGTTGGCCAGGAGTCAGAAAGATGATGGAGTGTAGCCAGATCACAGATGCTCCCTCCCCACCACCACCCAATGAGCTGAACCTATAAGCCTTTAAAACAAAAACATTCACCAGCAGCTACCAACCAAACAAAAAAGCCAATCGCAGTTTTAGTCCATGTACTTTGAAAAGTGGGAGGCAACAAAGGAAACACCTCACACTGATCCCTCAGGAGCAGTACGGGGAGCGGAAGGCAAGGGGACAAAATCCCAAGCATTCCTGCTAATACAGATCCGTTTGGAAAGAATCTGGCTGTAGAGGTGAGCTGACAGCCTCCGTAAATGTCAGGAATCACCCTCAGCTGAGGCAGGAAGGCAACCCAGAACAGGCTATCTTTTAGTCTCTGTGCTGAGTTCCAGGACAGAGACCATAGGAGCAAGTGCACCCTGGTTAGGCAGAGCAGTATCTGGTACAAGATATTTAATTAGCTTCGAAAAGAGAGAGTACCATATAGGACTCCCAGCAAAGGCATGCCTAGTGGGTCCTAGCTCTCCTCTAGGCAGAACAATGCACAAAAAGCAACAGCCAATATCAAATTGTAGCTCGGGGGAGAAAGACAACTCATCCCTTATATAGTGGGCAGAGTGTTCAGGATATATCAACAAAGTATAAGAGCAAATAGAAGTGCTGCGTGGAAATACTCACATTAAGTATGCACAAGATGAGGCTAAGTGTCATGACAACTGTGAAAATACTACAGCAGAGGAATGAAAGAAAGGAACATGGCTTGCAAAAAATAGACATAACCAACCTGGTCTGAGAAAAAAGTCAATTTGAGAAAACTCAACCTCACAAGTATTTCATGCTATCGAAGAGCTCAGTATCAATTCCATAGAAATAAAAACTCAATGTAGCTATGATAAAACAATGAGATTCTTTTTAAATTTTTATTTTTAATTGTGATAAAATATACATAGCATAAAATGTGCCATCTTTTCTATTTTTAAATGTACACTTCAGGAGTGGTAAGTACTTTTACATTGTACTTCTTAAAGCAGCACCCAATGTCATTCTCTCCTAGTCCCCGGCCATAACCATCATTCTTTCTATCTCAACGCATTTGACTTTGTCATATGAATGGAATCAGAGAGTATTTGTCCTTTTGTGACTGGCTTATTTCACTTAGCATAATTCCCTTAAGGTGCATACATCGTTGTAGCATGGGTCAGAATTTTTTCCTTTTTATGGCTGCACAAATTCTAATGTATAATATAGCATTATTATATTATCCATTCATCCTTTGATAGACACTTGAGTTGTGCTCACTTTTTGGCTATTGTGAACAATGTCACTATGAAGATGGATATATCAATACAAATAGTTCTTTGAGTCATTGCTTTCAGTTCTTTCAGGGGCATAGTAGAATTGCTGGGTTGTACGGTAAACCCAGTTTTCAGTTAACCCCCATATAGTTTTCTGTCACAGCTGCACCATTTTACACTTACACCAACAGTGCACAAGGGTTCCAGTTTCTCCACATCTTCACAACACTTGTCAGTTTATTAAAAAAGATTTTAATTTCTCAATTACAGTTTACTTATTATATTAGTTTCAGGTGAACAACATAGTGATTAGACATTTATATAATGTACAAAGTGATCACCCCAATAAGTCTTCGTACCCATTGGACGCCATTCATACTTATTACAATATTTTAATATTATTGACTGTATTCCCATGCTGTGCTCTATATCCTTGTGACTGTTTTTATAGGTGGCAATTTGTACATCTTAATCCCTTCCCCTTTATACCCAACTCCCCAGCCCTTCTCCCATCTGGCAAGTGTCAAACCGTTCTCTGTTTCTGTATCATTTGTTGATTTTGGAATTTTTTTAAGATTCCACATTTAAGTGAAATAATATGGTATTTATTTTTGTCTGACTTGTTTCACTTACTGTAATACCCTCTAGGTCCATTCATGTTATTGCGAGTGGAAAGATTTTATTCTTTTTGTGGCTAAGTAATATTCTATTGTACATATGTAACACATCTTATCCATTCGTCTACTGATGGACCTTTAGGTTGCTTCCATATCTTGGCTATTGTAAATAATGCTGCAGTGAACATAGGAATGAATATATTTCTTTGAGTTGGTGTTTTTGGGTTTCCTTTGGGTGAGTACCCAGAAGTGGAATTGCTGGATCATTCTTTGTCTCTTGTTATAGCCTTTGTTTTAAAGTCTCTTTTGTCGAATATAAATATTGCTACCCCGGATTTTTTTCATTTTTGTGAAATATCATTTTCCATGTCTTTACTTTCAGTCTGTGTGTGTCTTTTAATCAGGAGTCTCTTGTAGACAGCACATGCGAGGTCTTGTTTACCTGTCTGTTCAGTTACCGTATGTGTTATGATTGAAGCATTCAATCCATTTACATATAAAGTAATTATTGATAGATATGTAGTTATACCTATTTTATTATTCATATTTTTAAATCTTTGTTTCTCTTCTTAAAGAAGTTACTTTAACATTTCTTGTAATACTGGTTTGGCAATGATGAACTCTTATAGTTTTTTATTGTCTGGGAAGCTCTTTATCTGTCCTTCAATTCTAAATGATAATTTTTCTGGGTAGAGTTGTCATGGTTGTGGGTTTTTTTGCTTTATCACATTGAGTATTTCATGCCAGTCCCTTCTGGCCTGGGAAGTTTTTGTTGGGAAATCAGCTGAGAGTTTTATGGTAGCTCCCCTGTAGGTAACTAACTGATTTTCTCTTGCTGCTTTTAAAATTCTTTGTCTTTAACTCTTGGCATTTTAATTATGATGTGTCTTGGTGTGGTCCTCTTTAGGTTCATCTTATTTGGGACTCTCTGTGGTCCTGGGCTTGTATGTTTATTTTCTTTGCCAGGTTAGAGAAGTTTTCTGTCATTTTTTTCTTCTTTTATTTTACTTTTATTTACAGTTTATATTCAATATTATTTTATATTCATTTTAGGTGTACAGAATAGTGGTTAGACAATTATATACTTTACAAAGTAATCCCCCTATACTATTATTTCTTCAGATAGGTTTTCAGTCCATTGTTTTCTTTCTGTCCTCCTTCTGGTATCTCTGTGATGCAAATGTTGGTACACTTGCTGTTATCTCAGTGATATCGTAAACTACCCTCATTTCAATTTTTTTCTTTTGCTGTTATCTTGCCTTCCAAATTATTGATTCAATCATCTGCTTCATCTGCTCTACTGTTGATCCCCTCTAATGTATTCCTTATTTCAGTTATTGTAATCTTCATTTCTGACTCATTATTTTATATGTTTTCTACTTTCATTTTAATGTTTTCCATCTCTTTGTTAAAGTTCTGAGTTCATCTTCTCTTCACCTACATTTTTTTGAACATCCTTATAACCAGATTTTGAACTCTACATCTGGTCAATTGCTTGTATTTATTTTGCTTAATTCTTTTTCCGAAGTTTTGTTCTGTTCTTTCATTTGGGACAGGTTTCTTTTTCTCCTTACTTTAGCTGATTCCTGGTGTTGTTTTTATGTATTAGGTAGATCTGCTCTGTCTCCCATCATGGTAAGTGTCCTATGGAGTCTTGTAGCACAGTCTCCCTAGTCCCCTGATCCAGGTAATTCAGGGGTATCCCTTGTGTGAATCATGTTTGCCCTCTTGTTGTAGTTGAGCCTTGATTGCTGTTGGCCTGTCAGTGGAAGGGATGGATCCTTAGTCTGATTTGCTATGGAATGCCTGTGACTACATCAAATGAAATGTTTTACAGTGGCTGATCCCATGGAGCCTGATTCACTTTAGTGGGGCTCTGGGGCCTGCTGAGTCCACTCTTTGGGTATATTGTTGTGGAGCTAACTGGGTAATATTCTGATATGATCTGAAGGTAGGTGGGGCTCTGATGCAGGCTACTTCAGCTGCTGTTTCTTCCTAGCCTGGGGCTATCTGGTTGGAGCTACAAAGTGATCTGCAAATGGTTGTCACTCCTGGTGGGTTTAGACATGCCTGTGAGAGGCTAAACTACAAACCAAGGCCAGCTGCTACTAGTGGTCAGCTTGGAGCCACTTAGGAAGAGTTATGGAGCACGCTGAGATCTCAGACACTGCTTGTCTGGGATTTGTGAACCTATGAAAGATTTTACAAAAGTCCATGGCTTAAGCAAAGACTAGACATTTATATGAAAAAACTATTTGAAGCAGCTTGTGCAGGCCCACAAATGGGATGGGACAGGGTCTCAGGGAATCACCAGGGCAGGGCAAAGGTTGTTAGCCATGTTGATGGAGAGTCAGACATGTTGCCCACCTGCACCCACAGACTGTATTGTGGGAGGGCTCAAGACAGAAACAGTGCTGTCTGCCAGCATTTCTACTGGGGAGAAAGCTACCCCTTCATCTCTCTTCCTGAGCCAGACAATGCAGTTTCTCCCCTTATGTCCTTGGCATCTTTCCAGCTGCTGTCCCAGTGTTGGAGCTCAGAGCTAGTAAATCCTTTTGTGGGGCCCTTTAAGATGAATGCCTGGGAACTCCAGAAGTCCTCCTTCTCACTCAGCTGCAATCCCTGCTGGTTTTCACAGCCAGGAGTTATGGGGACTTCCCCTCTTAGCCCTGGAACCCTAGACTGTGGAGCCTAGTGGGGGGCTGGAACCCCCTCTTTCCTTATGGGGAGATCCCCACAGCCAAGATATCACTCATGTTTCTGAACCACCACACTGTTTGTGGGACCAGCTCTCCAGGACCTTGTTTTACGTCTCTAGTTCTCCTAGAGTCAACATGGCTTCTTTGTGATATCCTTAGTTATAGGACTTCTGTTCAGCTAGTATTTGGCTGGTTGACAAGAATGGTTGTCCTGCAACTTAGTTGTAATTTTGATGGGGCATGGGAGCAAGCACAGTATTTATCAACTCCACCATCTTGATTAGAAGTCTATTTTCTGTTTTTGATAGTAGTCATCCTAATGGGTATGAGGTGAAATGGGAGTTTTAAGAGACTGATTAAAGATCCAAGAAAATAAATTGAGAACAAAACAAGATTTGAACCAGGAATAAAAGACAGAACAGACATTGTGGAAAATCAAATGAGTGGCATGGGGAAAAGCAGGAGTTCATCACAGAGTTAAAGCAGTAAGAGGGAAAAAGATTGCTGTGGAGGATAGGCAAAGTCATGCAGCACATGAGGCAGACAAAGAATGCAAAGATATAACACAGGAGGTAAATCTTTGGTCACAAGGTCATGCCACATGTCTGGAAAGGCAGAGAGAAGATGTCCAAGCTGTACCCTGGTCTAAAGTTTCAGCACTGTAAACTCCAGATAGATATAGCAAGTTATATGAAATGAGGAAACCAAGCTGGTATCAGAATTCTCCACACCGACATTCTCTACCATGAAGTATGAGCAAGGTATACAAACTTGTAAGAGGAATAAAATTGTTCAAGTAACATAAAATTATATTCATAATTTAAAAGTATAACATTAAAATAATATGAAAATTTCAAATATTATGTTATTATTTAGTGGTGAAGGCAATAAGCAGACAATCTTGATTTGAAAGAACTCAAGGAATACAGTAACTGTGAGCATTTCTTTAGGAAAACCACCCTATGATAAAATTGACCCAAAGACTTAAGTCAAAATAGCAGGCTCAGAAGTAGAAATTCCATGGTTAAAAAAACAGTAAAAAGAAAAACAACAACAAAAAACAAGGGTGACCATTCAAACCATCATAATGTAGTTTTAACCCTAAACAGCCAGGTAGGGGTATTATTGTTACAGGAGCATAAAAATGCTACGCACCCAGCAGAATGAAAAATGATGTAAGCAAAAAAAAGAAATCAAGAGGTGTAAGGAAAGGGAGAGGATACATGAAGTGTTCATTGTAGGTCATTAATGTTAAAATATGTGATTTACCTCTCAAATCTTAAAAAAATATGTCTCAGCGTTGATTCTTGTGTGCACATGTTTTAGGTATTTTCACTACAGGTCAGAAAGTCATTTAGTTTCTATTCTTCTTTTTTCTTCAAACAAAATTAAATAACTCTTAGGAAAAAGCTGTTACAGTGTTCTTCTAACAGCATACGTGCATAAAGACATGTCTAAAGTCGTGTCAACCCGCTGTGGATACAATGGTGGGGTATTGGATGCTTCATTTTCTTCTTTGTTCTTTTTTATGTTGCTTGGATTTTTAGTGAGCCCATATTTTTTATAAAAGCCATAAAATTATTACCATTAATATAAAATATTGCTCAGCAGGATCATCATTATTCTAATTGCTTCTTACTCATTTTTTTAAAAATTACAAACTTTTTAAAATATATTTTATTGATTATGCTATTACAGTTGTCCCATTTCTCCCTCATCATTCCCCTCCACCTTGCACACCCCCTCCCACACACATTCCCCACCTTTAGTTCATGTCCATGTGTCATAGTTCTTTAGCTTCTACATTTCCCATACTATTCTTGCCCTCCCCGTCTATTTTCTACCTACCATCTATGCTACTTACTCTCTGTACCTTCCCCCCCTCTCTCCTCCTCCCACTCCCCTGTTGCTAACCCTCCATATGATCTCCATTTCTGTGGTTCTTTTTCTGTTCTAGTTGTTTGCTTTTGTTTTAGGTGTGGTTGTTAATAGCTGTGAGTTTGCTGTCTTTTCACTGTCCTATTTTTGATCTTCTTTTTCTTAGATAAGTCCCTTTAACATTTCATAGAATAAGGGCTTGGTGATGATGAACTCCTTGAACTTGACCTTATCTGAGAAGCACTTCATCTTCCCTTCCATTCTAAATGAAAGCTTTGCTGGATAGAGCAATTTTGGATGTAGGTCCCTGCCTTTCAAGACTTCAAATACTTCTTTCCAACCCCTTCTTGCCTGGAAGGTCTCTTTTCAGAAATCAGCTGACAGTCTGATGGGAACTCCTTTGTAGGTGACTGTCTCTTTATCCCTTGCTGCTTCTAGAATTCTCTCCTTCATTTGAATCTTGGCTAATGTAGTTACAATGTGCCTTGGTGTGTTCCTCCTTGGGTCCAACTTCTTTGGGACTCTCTGAGCTTCCTGGACTTCCTGGAAGTCTATT
The DNA here is from genome assembly GCA_039655065.1 of Glossophaga mutica. Lineage (NCBI taxonomy): Eukaryota > Metazoa > Chordata > Mammalia > Chiroptera > Phyllostomidae > Glossophaga > Glossophaga mutica. The sequence continues at coordinate 88,461,457 of CM077304.1, forward strand.
TCCTTTGCCAGATTGGGGAAGTTCTCCTTTATTATTTGTTCAAATAAGTTTTCCACTTGTTGCTCTTCTTCCCCTTCTAGGACCCCTATAATTTGGATGTTGGGACTTTTAAAGATGTCCCGGAGGTTCTTAAGCCTCTCCTCATTTTTTTGAATTCTTGTTTCTTCCTTCTTTTCTGTTTCGTTATTTGTTTCTTCCTTCTGGTCCACTCCATTGATTTGAGTCCCAGTTTTCCTCCCATCTCTATTGGTTCCCCATGTGTCTTCCTTCATTTCATGTATTGTAGCCTGCATTTGTTCATCTAATTTGTGAGCAAAATCAACCAATTTTGTGAGCATCCTGATGATCAGGGCTTTGAACTGTGCATCTGATAGGTTGACTATCTCTTTGTTGCTTAGAGGAATTTTCTCTGGGGCTTTGATTTGTTTTCTGGTTTGAGCCATTTTTGGCGGTTTTTGTTTGTTTGTTTGTTTGTGTGGGTTTTTTTTTTTTTTTTTGGGTCTGGTTGCGGCTGTTACGTAGTGAGAGGTGGGGCCTTAGGTGTTCCCCAGTGTGGGGCAGCCCAGTCTCTGAGTTGTGACACTGTATGTGGGGGTGGGGTCTGAGAGGAAACAGTGGCGCTTGCTCTGCTCTCTCTGGGATTCCAGTCCCTTTCGCTGCTTCCCCTTCACCTGGATTATCTGTGCATGAATGTGGGACCACCTGGCCAGCCAGCTGCCTTGAGTGGCCTCACTGGGTCTGCACAGTTGCCACCCCGTGCCCAGGGGTCCACTAGCCGTCGCCTGTGCACCTGGGTCTGCTAGCCGCCACCTGTGAGCCTGGGAACTGCCAGCTGCTGCTGCCTGCGTGCCCAGGTCTGCAACTCCACTTTTTCCTGCCACGACTCTTCCCCTCTTGCCAGTCTGGATGAATGGTTGTTGGACTTCCGTACCATTCAATTTTCTATCAGTTTTGGTTGTTTTCTTGTTTCTAAATATTTGTTGTGCTTAATTTTGGTTGTGAGAGGAGGCACAGTGTGTCCACCTATGCCTCCATCTTGGCTGGAAGTTCAAAAAATTACAATCTTAATAAACACCAGAAAGTGTCTTTGGCAATAACTTTACAACTCAAGCTCAAAGTAATGGCAGCTGCCAAAAGCATGTGAGTGGAAAACATTAGCTATTCTGATAGGATACCTTTGGTCTTATTGCATTCATAAATCAGAACAGTGAGCTGCTGAGTGTGAAGCGGGATTGACCTGTGATGCTGGTGAAAAAGAAAGTGTGGCTGTATAACATGCCACCATACAGATGTCTGAACCAGGAATAGGAAGGCCTCACTTCTAGTCCTGGCCTAACCAGTGACCGGCAGGGTAATTTAGATATTTGGAGTCCCAGATCTCTGCACTTCACTACAGTGAACTTCTTTCGCTTTCTTGAATGCATTACGTTCTCCTGCCACAGGGCTTTTTATGTGGAGTTGTTTCTGTATACACACTCCTTTCCTACCCTCTCGCTGGGCTCCTTTCTATGTTCATGGAGTAGCTTTAATTTCCTTCCTCTGGATGGCCTTCTATGTAATCACAGGCACTTCTCATTGCCTGTGCTGTGGACATACAGTCACTCACTGAAGGTAAGACTTCCTCAGCGCCCTGGCCTCCAAGAGACGAATCCAGGTAGGACTGCAAGGTCAGGTTCTCATTGCCCATCCTCATCACCTACTTTCTCTTCCTCCTCTGGGCTCTGCCAGGTGGTAACTCTCCTCCTGTGGCCTGTGCTGAGGCAGAGAACTTGGCTGTCCTCTCTACCTGCTACCTCATCGCCACAGTCTGTTTTCTTCTTAGTGGGCCTCTTGGCTCTTGCTTCCATTAGAAACTGCACCTTTTATTTGTGATGTTCAAGTTTATCAGGAGAGGGTACCTGTTCTCTGTGCTATGTTACCCTCCCACTCCAGCCAGTCCTGCAGGAGACTGTCACCCCTGCACCCATTGGCCAGAGCTAGAGGGAACTGGGGCCCATGCAGCCTTCTCTCGTTCCCTGCCGCCCCCTTCTTGGCCTCTCTGGTGAAAGAGTTGGAAGTGAAAACAGCATGCACAATGCAGTATGTGCAATGTAACCCTCAATGTGTATTTTAGATGTAGAGCGCTGAAAGGGAATACACCAAATTATCATCACTTGGCTTCTTTGATAGGATATTTAGTTATTTTTGTTTTCTTGTTTTCCAATTTTCTGTAATAAATGCTGAATTTTCGTAGATGCCAAATGGTATTTCCTGAGCGCCTGTCTATGGCCTAGTACTGAGCATCCTCAAGCAGACTAGGAAAAGTTGGCCCCTGACATTTGGAGGCGGATGTCATTCTCCCAGCATTTTTCAATTTTGCCCCCGATGATGTGTTTGCTTGCTCTTCTCACCTTGGTGTCTCTCTCCTCCCCAGATGACCGGACTGCTGGAATCCCCCCACACATCCTCAACAGCTCCCCATCAGACCGGCAGATTAACCAGCTGGCCCAGAGGCTGGGCCCCGAGTGGGAGCCCATGGTGCTGTCCCTGGGACTGTCCCAAAATGACATCTACCGCTGCAAGGCCAACCACCCCCACAACATGCATTCACAGGTGGTGGAGGCCTTCGTCCGCTGGAGGCAGCGCTATGGGAAGCAGGCCACCTTCCAGAGCTTGCAAAGGGGCCTTCAGGCCGTGGAGGTGGACCCCTCAGTGCTCCAGCACATGTTGGAATAATGGGGTCTCCATCTGCCCTCTGGGGAGTGCATCCCCAAGTCACATGTGCTCAGGGCAGGTAGTTTTTTGTTGGGGAGGGGTGTATTTGTTTTCTTTTCAATGATCCATAGATGAAATGAAAAATATGGTTTGTACTTGACATCACCTGAAGGGCCAGATTACTCAGATCTCCCACGTTGGCTTCACAATTCATTGTTTTCAATTGCTCAAAGATTGCATTATTTTAACTGTTCAGGTTTTAATTGTGAGGTTGCCTTTTAATATATGGGTGAAGCATAGTGGCTCAAAAACTATACCGTTATATCACATTACATGCAAGTGTCTTATACATAAAACATCCACTTTTTTGTTGCCTGGGAATGGAAATATGGACTTTGCTATTAATAATGATGATGATGATGATCATGATGATGATAATAAAAAGTAAATTATTATATATAATGTGGTGCCCTTTGTGAGAAAGTGTCATGTTTTTTTTCCTCGTTCTTGAATTGCATGAATTAAGGGTGTAAATTTATAGTAGTTGTTTCTCTGGAGCAGAACTGATAGTAACAAGGAAATGGTTACTTTCTTTAGTCAAGATAAATAGATCAGGCAGGGTGTCTGCATTAAATTTAAGACACTGAAGCTCCCTGCAAAGACAAGTTCAAGTACCAGCATGTATACCTGAGCCCTTCATCTTTAAAAGATTGCTTAAGAAAATCCTGTACCATTTATTTAAGGGATTTAGTCTGGGACAAAAGGGGTGTGGTCTTTCCATTGAAGCTCTAATGACTGAGGTGCCATGCCTTAAGGAGTATGATTTAGGCTTCTGTCCTTTTATTAGTGACATAGTAATGACATATTTGTCAAATGTTTTACTGTTTTTAAGGCTTTTCATAAATGGGATCTCATTTGGACCTCACAAAAATCCTATGAAGTAGTTGGGCAAGAGAGGTGAGCCTCTGTCTACAGGGAGATTAAGTGATTTGCTGGGTGAATGAGCTAGAATGTGGGTTCGGGAGCATGTGCCTGCGTGCCCTTTCCGGCTGCTCCATGCGGCTTCTGCTCCCCCTCCTCTCTCACATGCTCACTGAAGAAACCTGAGTCCTGCTTGCTTCCTGCTAGCAGCATTGCCTTGGATAAGTCACTTCACTTCTCTAAGACTCTCAGTTTCCTCATTTGTGAAATGAGAAAATGATTGTCCCCACCCCCAAGATTTTGGGGATGATGAAGGGAAAAATGTCTAGTAAGGGCTCATCTAGTGCCCGCCTGGTCTGTAATTGCCTCTCGGGACATCGGAGCTGTTACCTGCCGCTGTGGCCGTGCCTGGCTGCAGGTCACAGACAGAGCTGCGTGGTATAGGATGGGAGTGCTATCACCATGCTCCTTGCTATGCTTTAAAGTGTGATGTGATTTTATTAACCCTGTAATGGGTCCAATCAAGAGTGGGATGGGTGAGCATCCCCAATTTGTGATCTGACCTTCCAAATAATTGAAGAATCTATTTCTTATCCTAACCTAACTCAGGATTTTTCAAAGGGAAACATAATTGTACTTTTTATCTCTCTCTATTCTGAAGCCAAGTGCACGGAGGAGTAGAGTTGAACATAGAATGGGTGCTCAGAAAGGTGACAGCGGTGTGTTGACAACATCCTTTCGAGTGTCTGATAACCGCATTCCCTTCACTAAAAAAGATCAGTTATTTCACAGTTCAACAAGCAGTTCAGAGGAATGGTCCCCTGGCCTCCTCAGCTCTAACTGTTCATTCAATAGCCCAGCCATTGATTCATTACCGTGTAAAATTCTCATACATTTGCCCCCTCCCCCCCGCACTGTGTCCAGTGACAGACTGTTTCCATGGCATCTTCACTGAACTGCTTGTCCTTTCGAACCCTGGACTTGTTGCATTGCTGTTCATCCCCTGGGTTTACTAATGGAGGGTGGCTGTGGCTTTTGCTCTCACCACATTGATGGATGAGCAAGGAGAGCTGGGCTCTGCAGTATCTGCTAGATGGCATTTAGAAGTAGGTTAGAATAAGCTAGGTCATCTCCCTGTCATTTGTAAGGAATCTGTCATGTACAGAGATACTTCTGTGCTCTGTCAGCAGTGAAGGATAAGACATGACAAAGTTGCCCATGGTGGGCTGCTGGGGCCGTGAAAGAGCTCTGACTTGCTGCCCTCAATGAGTGGGGTGTCTCCAGTGTCACATGGCAACTGCACCTGTGTGGGCCTGCTCATATTCTTGCAGGAGATTTGCAGAATAGAAGGACAGAGCATCCAGATCACTGCCTCATTTCTGCCCCTGGTCTCAAAGAGTGACACGAAATGACATCAGCCCACCTCCCAAGCAAGGAGTCCATGTGTTTCCCTGTGGAGGGAGACTCCACAGCTTCAGAGATCGCTCACTCCCGGTGCATGAGTTCAGTGATGTGGCCAAGCGTTTGCAGCACTGACCAAAAAAGATTAAAGAAAAAGTCTTGCTTTAATTGGATTGGGGGTGTGTGTGTTTGTACACATTCATGTGTGCATTTGTGCACACGTATGTGTGCCCCTAAACTTTAAAAAAACTATAACTTCTATGAAATTTTTTCATCACAAAAATAGTACTATAGAAGTTTAAAAAATACCAATAAGCAAGAAGAAAACAACAAGAATTACCCCTACACCTTCCAAAGATAACCACTGTTACACCCCAGTGTGGGTCTCTGTCCTCTAGTTACTGTCTATGCCTGCATATTCTTTTTATAACAAAAATTAGATTGTGTTGTACATGCTATTTTATAATTGGTTTCTTTTAGTCAACGAATCTTTTTGCATTAGTAAAGATTTTTCTATTCTAGTAATTGTCAACATCCTTTGTGTTTGGAGAACTCCTTTAAGTCCTATAAGTTCTGGCGGCATGTTTGAAGAAACGGAAAGACTCGCTACTAAGTATAACAGTGGCTTTCACTGTCAAAACCTGTCCGCCTGACTCTCCATTTACAGCCTGTCATTACTTGAGTAGACTGTTTACTGCCCCCACTGTGCCCTCTTATATCCTCAAAAAGCAAAGTTGAACACATTCCTGTAAATATTCTGGGCTTTTCTGAGCTTTGTATCTCTCTCTTACAGCACAACAACGCATCCCTGCCCCCCCCCCGCCCCCCCCACCCCCGCATTGTGTAAGCCACTTGGCTCAGTGTTCCGATTCTACAAGAGCATGTGTTCTTGGTGGCAGTAAAGTCATCCCCATCTATCCAGACTTGGGTGGCACACCGTAGAGTCCTATGTGGCTGCTCTTCTACACCATCATTTTTAGTGCCTTTCCAGCATCTGTATGTGCCATGACTTGTTAAACACTTCCTGGTACATTACACGGATCTTCAGGTGGCTTTTGCTTTTTGACTATCATAAAGTCATATAAGAGAAGTCATTGTTATTAACTCTACATTCACCAGAGGTTACAGTGAACTGGATTCCTCATTTGTTCAGCTTGAAACATTTAAATTTTGTTACCAATTAGCTTTTATTATATAGTAAACCAGCCAACATGTATTGGCTTAAAACTTAGCTCACAGTTCTGGGAGTCGGCTGGACTGACTGCTCTGCTCTGGGATGACTCTGGGGAACTCTCCTGGCTCAGTCGAATCTGAGGTGGGCTGGCTGAGGCTGGGTCATATAGATGGCCTCGCTCACTTGACTGGCCAGTGGCATGTTGTTGCCAGTCTTGGTCACACATCTCTACTCATAAAGTTTGCCCCACTTTTTTCACTGCTGTGGTGGGGACAGGGGTTCCAAAGGCAGCAAAAAGTCAAGCTCCAGTATGTGAGTATATTTCAAGCCTCTCTTTGCATCCCTTTTTCTAATATCTTGTAGGACAAAGTGAGTCCCAAGGCTTACCCAGGGTCCGTGTGTGTGAGGGCTATACCTGAGGGCTTGGAGTGAGGGAGGGGAATAACTTGGCTCCATTTTTTTCAATCTGTGTTTGAAAATGGAAGTTTCTGGGCTTTATTGAAAAGCAGAGTTTGGCTAATCTGGATCCCCCTCATCACACTGCACTAACGGGCAGTCCCGTTGCAGCCTGACACCATCCTAGCCATCTACAGAATGCAGCCCCTCAAGGCTCCCCTGCTGCCTGCTGCGTGTCCTGCTCAGCCCCCCAAATGTGCACATTTGTGGCCTCGAGGCATTCAGACTTGAAGAGTCTTAGCCTAGACTTGAAGTGGAATTGCCCAGTTTCAAGTTACACATAGTTTTAAAAACTACTTTGAGTTTCTAAAACTTTTAAGGCATTATTTAAAAAGCTACTTTTACTTGAGCAAAATAAAGGGGGCTGGTTTTAATTGCCTGTCAGTTCCACCAGGTTTCAGTGGCCCACTGTGGACACACACACACACACACACACACGCACAACGGGGGCAGTAGGATGAGCCTGTCTTTATCCCTTTCTCTAGACAATTCTCCAGAAGCTGTAGTTTCAGAAAGGGACTCCTCTCACCCAGTTATTCAGAAGTCACTTATGAGAAGCTACTGTAAGTCAACCGCTCTGCTAAGCGGGAAGGCAAAGCAATGAGCAATGAACACAGTCCCAGTTCTCCAGGGACTCAGTGCTTGGCCAACGAGTCTGACATGGCTCTCTGTTTACCAGTAATGCAATGAGGCCACGCCTGAGTGCTGAGTCTATGGAAACTCAGCAGAAATGATTCCTTCTGCCTTTTTCAGAAGTGAGAGGCGTGTGGAATACTCACACAGTTTCCTTCACTTGGGCAAGTAACTCCATCTGCCTGTCCCAGTTTCCTCCTATGTAAAATGTGTACAATGACAGTGCCCAGCTGTGTTTACAGTGAGGAGCCTACAAGATAAAAGCTTAGAAAAGTGCTTGGCACAGACCAAAAATGTTTTGTTAAATTGTTGAGCTGAATTATTTTAGCTATCAGAATTTCGCTAATACTCTTTCCCCATCAGGGTCCTGAGACGTGGGAGTCAGAATCACCTTTTCCTGCTGTGAATTGTGGTATAGAAATGTGAAGTCCATGGCCCCCTCAGTACTTTTACAGGACTCTGAAGATAAGGAATATCAACTGGTAGGCACTGTTCAGAGCGTATTCAGAATTAGGGTGGGATTCTGATCTAATACCCAACTATCGTTTAATAAAAATCCCTAGAGTCATCAAACAAATTCTTGCTGATAGCAAAACAATGAGCAAGCTACCAGAGACTCAAAGATGAATAGGACATAGTCATATCATATGATAGGCATATCAGCCTGTTGGAGAGACACACATAACAGGCAGCAATTATGATACTGTTTGGCCAGCACAGGGGAGGGAACAATTAAGCTGGCCACAGAGGAGGAGACACTGAGCTTTGTAAGTTCTGTCCAAGTTAGCATGTTGGTCCCTTTGGGGGACGGTAATGCATGTGGACACCAGAATTCCACTTAATTTATTTTACATCCAATTTGACAAATGACACTTCTTGCCGTGGGTCTACAAAGGTGCCTCCAAGATGCTGTGTCAAAGCAATTTAGAAACTAAGAGGATCTATTGACAGGCTGAGTGGCCAACATTACCCTGTCCTGTACTCGAAGACAACAGCCCCATTGGCAGCACGTGGTTCCTTCCTCCACAGCGGGGTCAGATCAGGCTTTAGGTTGTAACAGCAGGCGTATTTTGGAGACCTTTGTGCCATCCCTACTTCTTAGTTCTTCCCCCCAGTAGCCTCAGATTAAAATTGGATGTTGTTGGCGTACAGGGAATGTTTTTAGTGTAATAACTACTTATTTATTTCTTGGAACTGTAAACAGCTTAAAAGAACAGGGATGTCTATCTTGTTGACACTGTTTATATAGGAAAATTAAAGTCTTACAAAGACACAGTTCAGTGACCAATTAAGTCTTGTCTGTTGAAATATAAAATATATGGCAATAATTCTGAAAGCTACATTAATTTAAAAAATAGACTACGAAATTCAGGTTTTAATACTTAAAAAAACAGTCCCAACATCTTCATAGAACTCACATTTCCATTTCATTTTCAGTTCCCATCTCCAGCCACTGCCACTTTGGCATCAGATTATATTCTTTTTTATTTTTATTTATTTATTTTTAGAGGGGAAAGGAGGGAGAAAGAGGAAGAGAAACATCAATGTGTGGTTGCCTCTTGCACACCCCCAGCCGGGGACCTAGCCTGCAACCCAAGCATGTTCAATAGCCCTGACTGGGAATTGAACCAGTGGTCTTCTGGTTCTCAGGCCAGTGCTCAATCCACTGAGCCACACCAGCCAAGGCTAGATTATATTCTTAATGGAGAATATTTGTGGAAAATATCTGTTGTGGTCTGAAGGTTTGTGTCCTCTCAAAATTCCTATGTTGAAATCCTAACCCCTAGAGGTGAGGGTATTAGGAGAGGGGGCCTGTGGGGGTGATCAGGCCATAAGGGCAGCACTCTCGTGAAGACCCCACAGAGCTCCCTAGCCCCTGCCGCTACGTGAGGACACACGAGGAGGCTTTAGCTAAGACCCAGAAGAGGGCCTTCCCCAAAACATGACCATGCTGGTGCCTTGATCTTGATCCAGCCTCTAGAACTGTGAGCAATGAGTTTTTATTGTTTATAAGTTACCTAGCCTGTGGTATTTTGTTATAGCAGCCCAAACACACTAAGACAATATCAAATGGGTTAGATGTGATCAAATAATTACTCATCTTTGTATAAGTTGCATATAACCTCCCTCTTGTCAGCTTCTAAATGATTTGATTCAATCAGAGCTTTGCTGATACCAAGGCTTTGGTATGCCTTATTGGCTGATTGTTGATCCTAGGAGACAGGAGCTACAAATGAAGTAAGTAAGCAAGCCCATTCATAGACTGGTGGTGAACTTGGTGCTCCTGGTAGTGTCATGGCCAAGGAGGAGGGAGAATTGTCTAGGGAATATTTTTTTAAAGGACCAAGATATCTATATTTGATTCTGGTTCTTATTTATTCAGGGGGCAAGGATCCTTTTAATAATGTGAAAAGGCTGTGGAACCCTTCTTTAAAAAAATGTACATGCACACACCATGTTTGGCATATAATCTTTTTTTCTTGATCCATTCAGCTTTATTTCTAATTTTAAAAATGAGTTCATATGGGTGATTTCATTCTTATGAGTTAACTAAGATAAAAGTAATAAAATAAGTACTAATAAGATAAAAGTTTTTAATAAAAGGAAAGAATTGCCTGATTCAAAGAAATCCACATCAAATCTATTGGTGAATGGTGGGTATGGATTCAATGCAATTTATTTTGTTATTTTTCTGTGTCCTTTATAGATGAAATGGGATACTCTTTCAAAATTAAATTTGGGACTTCCGGCCAAGATGGAGGTGTAGGTGGACACACTGTACCTCCTCTCACAACCAAAATTAAGGACAACAAATATTTGAAAACGAGAAAACAACCAGAGTTAATAGCAAATCGAACTGTACGGAAGTCCAACAATCGTTCATCCAGACCAGTAAGAGGGGCAGAGTCGCGGCAGGAAAAAGTGGAGGTGTGGACCCGGGAACACAGGCAGCAGTGGCTGGTGGTTTTTAAGTGTGCAGGCGGCTGGCAGGCCCACAGGCGGCAGCTGTCAGACCCTGGGCATGGGGTGGTGACTGTGCAGACCCAGTGAGACCACACAAGGAGGCTGGCTGACCAGGTGGTCCCACATTCGGGTGCACAGATAGTCCAGGTAAAAGGGAAGCGGCTGGAATCCCAGAGAGAGCGGAGCAAGCGCCATTGTTCCCTCTCGGACCCCACCCCCACATACAGTGTCACAACTCAGCGACTGGGTTGCCCTGCCCTGGGGAACACCTAAGGCCCCACCCCTCACAACGTAACAGCCATGACCAGACCCAAAAAAAAAAAAAAAAAAACCCAAACAAACAAACAAAAACCGCCGAAAATGGCTCAAACCAGAAAACAAATCAAAGCCCCAGAGACAATTCCCCTAAGCAACAAAGAAATAGCCAACCTATCAGATGCACAGTTCAAAGCCCTGGTGATCAGGATGCTCACAGAATTGGTTGATTTTTGCTCACAAATTAGATGAAAAAATGAAGGCTACAATACATGAAATGAAGGAAGACACGTGGGGATCCAATAGAGATGGAAGGAAAACTGGGACTCAGATCAATGGAGTGGACCATAAGGAAGAAACAAATAACCAAACAGAAAAGAAGGAAGAAACAAGAATTCAAAAAAATGAGGAGAGGCTTAGGAACCTCTGGGACATCTTTAAACGTCCCAACATCCGAATTATAGGGGTACCAGAGGGGAAGAAGAAGAGTAACAAGTGGAAAACTTATTTGAACAAATAATAAAGGAGAACTTCCCCAATCTGGCAAAGGAAATAGACTTCCAGGAAGTCCGGGAAGCTCAGAGAGTCCCAAAGAAGTTGGACCCAAGGAGGAACACACCAAGGCACATTGTAACTACATTAGCCAAGATTCAAATGAAGGAGAGAATTCTAGAAGCAGCAAGGGATAAAGAGACAGTCACCTACAAAGGAGTTCCCATCAGACTGTCAGCTGATTTCTGAAAAGAGACCTTCCAGGCAAGAAGGGGCTGGAAAGAAGTATTTGAAGTTTTGAAAGGCAGGGACCTACATCCAAAATTGCTCTATCCAGCAAAGCTTTCATTTAGAATGGAAGGGAAGATGAAGTGCTTCTCAGATAAGGTCAAGTTCAAGGAGTTCATCATCACCAAGCCCTTATTCTATGAAATGTTAAAGGGACTTATCTAAGAAAAAGAAGATCAAAAATAGGACAGTGAAAAGACAGCAAACTCACAGCTATTAACAACCACACCTAAAACAAAAGCAAACAACTAGAACAGGAACAGAACCACAGAAATGGAGATTACATGGAGGGTTAGCAACAGGGGAGTGGGAGGAGGAGAGAGGGGGGGAAAGGTACAGAGAGTAAGTAGCATAGATGGTAGGTAGAAAATAGACAGGGGGAGGGCAAGAATAGTATGGAAAATGTAGAAGCTAAAGAACTATGACACATGGACATGAACTAAAGGTGGGGAATGTGTGTGGGAGGGGGTGTGCAGGGTGGGGGGATGATGCGGGAGAAATGGGACAACTGTAATAGCATAATCGATAAAATATATTAAATTAAAAAAAGAAAGGCAAAAAAATTAAATTTGTACCTTTTTGTCCACTGAAAAGAGAGGCAGAAAGTGCTTTGGGACCTCTGGAGGGAACTGTCAATGTCTCAAAACGAGTGTTAGTCCTCAGCACTCCCTGATGGGTCTCCCCTGGGGGTAGGAACACCTGGGTCATCACAAATCTTCCTTTCTTCCTTCCTTCCTTCTTGACACTGTTACAGATGTCCCACATTTTTTCCTCTTTGCCTCCCTCCACCCACTGCCCCCCGCCCTCGCCGCCAGCCTTCACCACATTGTCATCTGCATCCATGGGCTACACATGTGTGTACATGTGTTCTTTAGCTAACCACTTCCAGTCCCCACCCTCACCATCTCTATGAGATCTGTCAGTCTGTTCTATGTATCCATTGGCATACAATCTTTTGGGAATTCTCAGTATACCTAAATCCAATTCACTCATTCTAAGAATCCTGTCTATACATTATAAGTGGGCTCTGGCACAAGCCTTCATTGGTATCTAGGCTTAACTGGTTTTGTAGAGTATTTGGAGATCTTGTGTCCAACAGAATGGAACTAAGTGTTTCTTTTGGATTGCGCTAGGATGTAAATCCTGGTATAAAGAGCTAAGCAGGACTTCCGGCCAAGATGGAGGCGTAGGCGGACACACTGTGCCTCCTCTCACAACCAAAATTAAGGACAACAAATATTTAGAAACAAGAAAACAACCAGAACTTATAGAAAATTGAACTGTACGGAAGTCCAACAACCATTCATCCAGACCGGTAAGAGGGGCGGAGTCGCGGCAGGAGAAAGTGGAGGTGCAGCCCCAGGAACGCAAGCAGCGGCGGCTGGCAGTTCCCAGGTGCACGGGCGGCGGATGGCGGTCCCCGGGCCTACAGGCGGCAGCTGGCAGACCCCGGGCACTGGGGGGCAACTGTGCAGACCCAGTGAGGCCGCACCAGGCAGCTGGCTGACTGACCAGGTGGTCTCACAATCGAGCGCGCAGACGGTCCAGGTGGAGGGGAAGTGGCGGAGGGGACTGAATCCAGGAGAGAGTGGAGCAGGCACCATTGCTCCTTCTCAGACCCCGCTCCCACCTATAGTGTCACAGCCCAGTGACTGGGCTGCCCCGCCCTGAGGAACACCTAAGGCTCCACCCCCTCACTACGTAATAGCCGCGACCAAACTAAAACCAAAACAACAACAACAACAAAAAAAACCCACCAAGAATGGCTCAAACCGGAAAACAAATAAAAGCCCCAGAGCCAATTCCTCTAAGCAGTGAAGAGATAGCCAACCTGTCAGATGCACAGTTCAAAGCACTGGTCATCAAAATGCTCACAGAATTGGTTGATTTTGCTCACAAACTAGATGAAAAAATGCAGGCTACAATCCGTGAAATGAAGGAAGATGCATGGGGAACTGATAGAGATGGAAGGAAAACTGGGACTCAGATCAATGGAGTGGACCAGAAGGAAGAAACTAACAACCAAACAGAAGACGAGGAAGAAACAAGAATTCAAAAAAATGAGGAGAGGCTTAGGAACCTCCAGGACATCTTTAAACGTCCCAACATCCGAATTATAGGGGTCCCAGAAGGGGAAGAAGAACAGCAACGAGTGGAAAACTTATTTGAACAAATAATAAAGGAGAACTTCCCCAATCTGGCAAAGGAAATAGACTACCAGGACATCCAGGAAGCTCAGAGAGTCCCAAAGAAGTTGGACCCAAGGAGGAACACACCAAGGCACATTGTAATTACATTAGCCAAGATTCAAATGAAGCAGAGAATTCTAGAAGCGGCAAGGGATAAGGGGACAGTCACCTACAAGGGAGTTCCCATCAGACTGTCAGCTGATTTCTCAAAAGAGACCTTACAGGCAAGAAGGGGCTGGAAAGAAATATTTGAAATCTTGAAAAGCAGGGACCTACATCCAAAATTGCTCTATCCAGCAAAGCTGTCATTTAGAATGGAAGGGAAGATAAAGTGCTTCTCAGATAAGGTCAAGTTCAAGGAGTTCATCATTACCAAGCCCTTATTCTATGAAATGTTAAAGGGACTTATCTAAGAAAAAGAAGATAAAACTATGACAGTGAAAAGACAACAAACTCATAGCTATCAAGAACCACACCTAAAACAAAAGCAAACGAAGCAAACAGCTAGAACAGGAACAGAACCACAAAAATGGAGATCAGATGGAGGGTTAGCAACAGGGGCGTGGGAGGAGGAGAGAGGGGGAAAAGGTACAGAGAATGAGTAGCATAGATAATGGGAAAAAAAATAGACAGGGGGAGGGCAAGAATAGTATGGGAAATGTAGAAGCTAGAAAACTTATGACCCATGGACATGAACTAAAGGGGGGAATGTGGGTGGGAGAGGGTGGGTAGGGTGGAGGGGAACGATGGGGGAGAAATGGGACAACTGTAATAGCATAATCAATAAAATATATTTAAAAAAAGAAAAAAAAATAAAACATTGCTAGATTTTCAGAAAAAAAAAAAAAAGAGCTAAGCAGATATTGGAATAAGGTGAAGCCTTTTGTCTAAACCTTGATCTTCGTGTGGCTGGTCACAGATCTTCTGCCCAATGGGAGGGCATGCTGGGGGTTCCACTCTACCTACCTCTTGGAAAGGTAAGAGCTTGTAGACATGCAATGTATGACAATCTCTAGCTTCTAAGGAGCATCCTGTCTTCCTTCACTTATCTCTTTAGACCCAGGGATCCTAGATTGGAAAGGACTGAATGTGCCTAGCACGTTGGAGATAATTCGCTTCAGGGAGAATTTGTGTAGAGTCACATCTACTTTATATGTTGGGAAATTATTTCCAACAACATCTTTTTGTCCAACCATCTGCTTGAATCAAGTTTCTGTCAGCTTTTGGAAGTAGTGATTATTTCCTGCTCTGAAACTGAGTTCCGTGCTGGCTTTCTGCTGAGAGTGGACCCTTTGGTTGTCTGTTCTCTATTATCAAGAGTTCTTTTGTTACTTAATATTGTTAGATGCAGATTTTCAAATGGACACTGTCTTTGAGGGTAAAAATAAACCCTTCATCACAAATCCCCTATTTATGAAAGTATGAAAGACAAAATACACTAGCAATTATGAACATAATTATATTCAGGCTGTTGCAATAGGGGGAACATTTTTTAATGGGGATGTCTTAAAGAAAAGGAAGGAAACATGCATTTTATAGAGGCGAGTACACAGGGAATCATCTGCAAGCCTTATGAGAATCATGAGGAAGGATGGAGGTGGGTCTCATCTCAGAATATGGGAAGGCTGGGTTGTCCTTTGTGGTAGTTAGCTGATCTTTGGAACAGAAAAGGGTGAGGGGATTTCTTAACCAAAACTGCTTTATGGGAGCACAGGGCTCAGATAAAATTTAACATTCTCAAAAGTCATATTTTCTTTGACTTTTAAAAGCCTAAAGCACATTTTTGAAAGAAGTTATTTTTGTAAGGTTTGGTATGAAACAAAATCAAAATCCTAGCATCTTGACTGCCTGTTCTATAAAAGACACTTAAAACTAGATCTTCATTTGATTTAGATAAAGAAAAATTAAAGGTCTATATGATTAACGCTGAACAGAAGGAAAAGAAAGAAAGCTGTTTTGACTTTCCAGAGATCCACAGAGCCCAGGGAATGATTTTCCATTTGGACCAATCATGGAAACTCTTTCTTCTGACACTCATAGGAATTAATTTAACACATATATTTTGAGCACCTGCTATGTGCCAGGCTTGGATAAAAGTACTAAAAATATAGCAGTCAATGCAGAAGCCCAAATTTTCTCCCACCGTGGAGCTCCTTGCTATGGAGAAAGAATGCAGCCAAGGGAGAGAGCCAGCCCGGGGAAGGAGTGGTGCATTTTTAATGTCTGTCAAAGAAGGCTTCAGTGAGAAGGTGACCTGAGTAAAAGCCCAGAAGAGGTGAAAGAGGGAGCCCTGCTGAGTCCCCAGAGATCATTTTGGGTGGAGGGAAGAGTAAAATGTGAAGGCTGGAGATGGGAACTTGCCAAGTTTCCAAGGAATAGCAGGAAGTCAGAGTGCCTAGAATGCAAGGAACAAGAGGGTAAATAGTAGGGACTGAGGTCGGAGAGTTGTGGGGAGTAGAGGTGGAGGGTCTGGGGTCATGGCAATGACATCGGTTTTTACTCAGGATTGGGGGGGAGTCACTGGGTGGTTTTCAGCTGAGGCATGCTGTTATCCGACTTACATTTTCAAAGGCTCACTCCAGCTAATGTTGTAAGAGGACTGAGGCAGGGAAACAGTGAAGAGGCTATTGCACTGACCTTGAGAGGGCAGGGACTTGGATCGAGATAGTTGTGGACAAGTCTACTCGATGTGTGATGTGCCGCTCCTCTCCCTCCAGGAGTGAAAGATTTATTCCTTCAACGTCGAGGAGGCCTCCAGCTAATAGCTTTTGGCTGTCAGCCCTCTTCAAAAATTGCCTCCTCTGAAGAGAGCTGTCTTGCCCAATGGCATTCCCCCTTCTCAGGTCAACCTGTATCCAGTGACCAGTTGGTGAGAGGTGTAGTGGTCTGGCCTGTCACAACTGCTCAGCGCAACTCCCATGGGCCATCCCAGCTCAGAGCTCTTGTGGGGTCAGCTCAGGCCAACCGTTGTGACCACATCACAGTCCTGGCCTGATCCCTTCTCTTCTGCAGGCGTCGATCCTCCTGCCCACTGAGATTGTATCAGAATCAGCTTCCACAGGAACACCTGTGACAAGTGGTGAGTGGTGGTCAGGTTCTGAATATATTTTGAAGGCAGAACCAAATGGACTTGCTGATGGATTGGAGGTGATGTTAAAAAAGAAAAAATTCGATTCTGAAATACAAAAATTTTTGTCCTAAACAATTGGAAAGATGGAATTGCTATTAACTGATATGAGAAAGACCATGTGAAAGTCAAGTTTTGAGGTTGTTGGGGGAAGGTAGGGAATGTGTTAGGAATAAAAGTAAACTTAATATTCATGCAGGTAAAAGGTCAAATTCCATTTGTAGGAAGCACATTTTTTGACTTTGAATACTCCCAACATTATACAAGTTTAGATAGAATCTACTGTAGCAGAGACATTTCATTTAATTTGAGAAACATCAGCGCAATTAAACATAGAAAATGGGAACACGTGTGTTCGATCATTACTCAGTGGTTGCTAATTCATTGAGACACAGAGAGTGTAAGAGGTTTTATGAGAGAACAAAGTCAGAGATTGGCATACCAACCAGGATATGTATCAAGAAGTCCTTTTTTGGGGCAAGGCCTTTGTAATTCATAGTTTAGTAATGGGATCCCATAACACGTTGAAAAGAAGTAAAGCTTACAAACTGCATAGAGTGCACACCTAGATGAGAACCCCAAGGCAACATGAATGTAATTCCAGTGATAATGACACCACCGAGCAGAGGTACAGTTCTGAGGACATTCACAGTAAAGAGAAAGTTCACTGGGGAATAGTTATTGGGATGTGAATCTTGAGCTGGGGAATGACAGAAGTATAGAGTAGGTAGAAAGTCTGGGAAAGGGTGTTTCTGGAGGAAGGGGGAAGGTGAGTGAGAGGAGGCCCAGAAGTGGGGATGGATAAGATAGATACTGAGAACAGTTGTGATGAGTCTGCCTCTCAAGCAAATTACATTGATTGGGTAAAGTGGATCAAGTTTTAAAAACCAGTCCAGGACTTTGGATTTCACCTTCGAGATTACTGAGGGAACAGGGGAAGTCTCAGCACCTTTAAGGTGCCAATGTCTGCTGTGAATCTCCAAAATGGAAGCGTGCAGCATTTCCCCAACTCATTTGAGATTGGAAACTTTTCTGTGGCACCATCATTAATATCTTTGCAAAGATTTGATCTGTGGACACAATGAGGCAGAAGACACTCAACCTTGGAGTGTGCTGGGAAAACCAGTACTCAAGGTACCAAAAATAATCAATATTTTTAAAGGGCACAAACAGTATGTTGGGTTGTGTACAAATAGCACTAATTTATCCGTCCTCTCAGGATTCATCCTCACCATAAGCAGTACATTATGGATCACTTCCAAAGAGACTCATGGTTTTCTGGGACCATTGTTGCCTTCTCTCATGATTGATAACTCCACCAATTTTTCATCATATGATTCTCGTATCCTTGCAAACATCTTCCTGACTTGGCATTATACTGCACTTCATTCAAGCAAAAGGTTGTATTGCCTGTCCTTCAGCAGACAGTGGGCACTCTCTCTGGTCCTTGTCAGATGCCAGGTGGCACCTGTAAGACAAAAAAAAGGAAGGAACTGATCTTGCCCCATAATAGCAGCCCCACACCAGGAAGGCCCTGTCAATAGCCCCAGGCCCTTTCTGCCTGTCCTCATTCTTGCCAGGATTTTCTCTAGTTTTGCTTTGTTCTCTTTTGGAGGATTCTCATTTCCTTACTCTTGTGCCCCCCTGCAAACCCCAAATTAAGCCACTGGATAATTGAACTTGACTTTCATCTTCCCTTCATTCTGGTTTTTTTAACACTTCTTTTTTTATTGTATTAGTTGTCTCGATTTTCCCCCTTTTCCCTCCTCCACTCAGCCCACCCCCAGTCAATCCCCACACTTTTGTTTTTGTCTGTGGGTCATTCATACATGTTCTTTGACTAGTCCCTTCCCCCTCTTTTCACCATTGTGCCCCTCCCCATCTCCTTTGGCTGCTGTCAGTCTGTTCCATGTTTCCATTTCTCTGGTTTTGTGTTGCTCATTACTTGATTTTGTTCATTGGATTTCTCTTATAGGTGAGACCATATGGTATTTGTCTTTCCCTGACTGGCTTATTTCACCTAGCGTAATATTGTCCAGGTCCATCCATGCTGTCACAAAAGGTAGGAGCCCCTTCTTTCTTTCTGCTTCATAGAATTCCATTGTGTAAATGTACCATTCTGATTCACTCTTCTATTGATGGGCACTTAGGCTGTTTCCAACATTTGGCTATTGTACATAGCGCTGCTGTGAACATAGGGGTACATCCAGTCTTTTGAATTGGTATTTCAGGATTCTTAGGGTATATTCCCAGCAGTGAAATTGCTGGGTAAAAGGCAGTTCCAGTTTTAGTTTTTTGAGGAAATTCCATACTGTTTTCCACAGTGACTACACTAGTCTGCATTCCCACTAACAGTGGGCAAGGGTTGCCTTTTCTCCACAACCTCACCAGCATTTGCTGTTTGTTGATTTATTGATGGTGGCCATTCTTACCACTGTGAGGTGTTATCTCATGTGGTTTTAATTTGCATCTCTCTGCTAGCTAGTGATGTTGAGCATTTTTTCATACATCTGTGGTCCATCTATTTCCTCCTTGGAGAAGCGTCTATTCAGGTTCTTTGCCCATATTTTATTTTTTATTTTTTTATGGAAGCCTCTTTTTGTTTTTTAATGTGGAAGGGTATATATTTAAATATATTTTATTGATTATGTTATTACAGTTGTCCCATTTCTCCCCCATCATTCCCCTCCACCCTGCACACCCCCTCCCACCCACATTCCCCACCTTTAGTTCATGTCCATGCGTCATAAGTTCTTTAGCTTCTACATTTCCCACACTATTCTTGCCCTCCCCCTATTTTCTACCTACCGTCTATGCTACTTATTCTCTGCACCTTTCCCCCTCTCTCCTCCTCCCACTCCCCTGTTGATAACCCTCCATGTGATCTTCATTTCTGTGGTTCTGTTCCTGTTCTAGCTGTTTGCTTATTTGCTTTTGTTTTAAGTGTGGTTGTTAATAGCTGTGAGTTTGCTGTCTTTTCACTGTCCTATTTTTTATCTTCTTTTTCTTAGATAAGTCCCTTTAACATTTCATAGAATAAGGGCTTGGTGATGATGAACTCCCTTAAATTGACCTTATCTGAGAAGCACTTTATCTGCCCTTCCATTCTAAATGAAAGCTTTGCCGGATAGAGCAATCTTGCATGTAGGTCCTTGACTTTTATGACATGGAATACTTCTTTCCAGCCCCTTCTTGCCTGGAAGGTCTCTTTTGAGAAATCAGCTGACAGTCTGATGGGATCTCCTTTGTAGGTGACTGTCCAATTATCCCTTGCTGCTTCTAGAATTCTCTCCTTCATTTGAGTCTTGGCTAATGTAGTTACAATGTGCCTTGGTGTGTTCCTCCTTGGGTCCAACTTCTTTGGGACTCTCTGAGCTTCCTGGACTTCCTGGAAGTCTATTTCCTTTGCCAGATTGGGGAAGTTCTCCTTTATTATTTGTTCAAATAAGTTTTCCACTTGTTGCTCTTCTTCTTCCCCTCTGGTACCCTTATAATTCGGATGTTGGGATGTTTAAAAATATCTCGGAGGTTCCTAAGCCTCTCCTCATTTTTTTGAATTCTTGTTTCTTCCTTCTTTTCTGTTTGGTTGTTTCTTTCTTCCTTCTGGTCCACCCCATTGATTTGAGTCCCAGTTTTCCTCCCATATCTATTGGTTCCCTGTGCCTTTTCCTTCATTTCACTTATTGTAGCCTGAATTTTTTCATCTAATTTGTGAGCAAAATCAACCAATTTTGTGAGCATCCTGATCACCAGGGCTTTGAACTGTGCATCTGATAGGTTGGCTATCTCTAGGCCATTTAAAAGCATCAGCTCTGGAGCTTTGATTTGTTCTCCCATTTGAGCCATGTTGGGGTTTTGGGGGATTTTTATTTTTGGTCTGGTTGTGGATGTTAGGTAGTGAGGGGCGGAGCCTTAGGTGTTCCCCAAGGTGGGGCAGCCCAGTCGTTGGGTAGTGATACTGTATGTGGGGGCGGGGTCTGAGAGGGAGCAATGGCACTTGCTCCACTCTCTCTCGGATTCCTGTCCCTTCCACCAATTCCCCTTCTCCTGGATTATCTGCGCACAAATGTGGGACCACCTGGTCAGCCTGCCACCTTGCATGGTCTCACTGGGTCTGCACCGTTGCCACCCTGTGCCTGGGGTCTGCTAGCCACTGCCTGTGCACCTGGGAACTGCCAGCCGCTGCTGCCTGCACACCCGAGTCCGCCAGTCTCTACTTTTTCCTGCCGCAACTCCGCCCCTCTTACCTGTCTGGATGAATGGTTGCTGGACTTCCATACAGTTCAATTTTCCATCAGTTCTGATTGTTTTCTTGTTTCTTAATCTTTATTGTCCTTAATTTTGGTTGTGAGAGAAGGCACAGTGTGTCCACTTATGCCTCCATCTTGGCCGGAAGTCACTTTGCCCATATTTTAATTGGGTCGTTTGTCTTCCTGGTGTTGAGTTATATAAGTTCTTTATGTATTTTGTAGATTAAACCTTTGTCCAATGTATCATTGGCAAATATGTTCTTCCACACAGTTGGTTCCCTTTTCATTTTGATGATGGTTTCTTTAGCTGTGCAGAAGCTTTTTAATTTGATGTAGTTCCATTTGTTTATTTTTTTCCTTTATTTCCCTTGCCCTAGGAGGTATATTGGCAAAAATATTGCTACGTGGGATATCTAAAAGTCTACTGCCTATGTTTTTCTCTAGGACTTTTGTGATATCCTTCATTTGTTCTATTGTAGCCTTCATTTGTTCATCTAATTTGCATATGCAAATTTATATACATCTGGTGTATGGTGTAAGTTGGTGGTCTAGTTTCATTTTTTCACATGTACCAGTCCAGTTCTCCCAACACAATCCATTGAAGAGACTGTTTTTGCTCCATTTTATGCTCCTGCCCCCTTTGTCAAATATTAATTGACCATAGAGACATGGGTTTATTTCTGGGCTCTCTATTCTCTTCTGATGATCTTCATTCTGTTTTAAAAATATCTGAAAATAGCTTGTTTGTTTTTCCAGTGGGCTTATAGCAAGCCCTAGTGATATTTCCCAACCAGGAGTAGTCCCAGATCCCCCAGCCCTCTACCATGTCGCATTCTAGAAACAGTTAGAGGCATTTCTTGAGTGCTGGGGTGGTGTCATCATGCATCAGGGGAGGGGTGAGAGGCATTGCTGCTTTGTAGTGGGCAGGGGCTGGAGATGTAAGGCATCCCGTTGTGTGGGCAATAGCCCCACACAAGGAAGAGTGGCCCCACCCAAATGCCAGTGCCTAACGAGAACCACTGTGAACAAAACTATATGTTTCCTAAACTCCAGTCATTTGAATACCCTTTTGATAATTTTCAATATCTGTGTCATCATTAGTTTAGTATTTTTCTTTGAATTAACTCACTTAAAAAATTCTGTACTCTAAGCAATAGTATGTTTTAAATAATGGGTCAGTACTGGTATTTCTATAATTTATAGTACCCATGATAAGCATAAATACCTAACACCTTATATAAAATATTCTTCATTAGTGATATACATATGAAGTTTGGGGACCCTGGGTCTTCTCACTGCCACATGCCCTGTTGGGTTTTCAGTGGGGTCACAGCCTTACACACATTCTCTCTTTGGAACTATGGCAGTCTAAACAAGTGCACCTGATAGACCCCTTAATATGGGCTTAATAAGGCAAAACCAACATGTTTAGTGTCCCATAAGACCATTTGTTTTACATATAGACATCTGTCGCACTGGCAATGTCAGCATCCTTGACCCAAGCCAGCAGTCTCTTTGCTGGTTGCAATGTCAGGGGATAAAAGTTATGTAGACCTGCATCTTGTACCCAAACTTTCCTAACGCAAAGTCTAGCACATGCTTCATGGTTAATGAAAGTCTCAGTGAATGAATGAAAGCACCATGAGACAAGCAACGGAACACTGTAAACGCTACTGTCACTAAGTAAAAAAGTCTTTCACACACTGCTTGGGCAAGTTCTGTGCCTTCTCTGTGGCTTGGTCTCCTTACTTCTAAAACAGAGGTAATTGTCACCAACCTCACAGCACTGTTATGAAGCGTCAGTAAGATAATATTTGTAAAAGTGCACCGCCCTGGCTGGTGTAGCTCAGTGGATTGAGCGCGGGCCTGCGAACCGAAGGATCGCGGTTCGATTCCCA
The DNA here is from genome assembly GCA_039655065.1 of Glossophaga mutica. Lineage (NCBI taxonomy): Eukaryota > Metazoa > Chordata > Mammalia > Chiroptera > Phyllostomidae > Glossophaga > Glossophaga mutica. Next base: position 88,484,199 of record CM077304.1, read on the forward strand.
GTCAGGGCACATGCCTGGGTTGCCAGGCCAGTTCCCGTCAGGGGACATACAAGAGGCAACCGCACATTGATGTTTCTCTCCCTCTCTCCTTCCCTTCCCCTCTAAAGATAAATAAATAAAATCTAAAAAAAAGGGAAAAAAAATCTTAAAAAAAAAAAAAAAAAAAAGTGCTTAGAACAGTGCCAGGCATAGAATAAATTTTATAGACACACTTGGTAATAAATAAATGGTGCCTGTCTTGTACTTAGATCTTCAACTACTTGTTGAAAGAGCGAATCAACAGATGATGGGCCACAATGTTCTTGCACTCCACACCCCTGATGATCAGCTGTGCCAGGGCAACAGAACACCCAGGCTCCAGAGCGGGGGTCCTGCTGCAGTTCTGGGCACAGGTCCCTAACAGGTAACGTAGGGTGATGCCCCACTCCTCGGTTACAGGCTGCACAGAGATTTCATCTTGGTATTTTTTAAGGCAATGCTAGGCCATGTCCAATGAAGTAAATCCCTGCACCATCTCTACTGACTCACTCCTCAGGAACACTGCATTCACACACAATGAGCACAGAGAGGTGGGAAAGGGGAGACAAAGGGGAGGAAGCAACACTGATGGAGCATCTGTTATAAGCCAGGTGCCTGCATGGTGATTTCAAGTGTCATGTCATTTAATTCTCTGATGTTAGGAGTCAGGGTTTTGGCTTTATTTCCCAGGTCACAAATCTGATGCTCAAGCTAGTTACCTAACACAGCCACGGTCATTCACTAAAAGACATAGCAGTGCTAAAATTGGAACACAGGCCCATCAGAGTTGTCTTTTATAAACCCCTGAGGGCCTCCGAATGGCTACGTCAGCTTCAGAGCAAAATATGTCCAGCCTACCTGCTGGATTTTTGGTGTCAGCGCCTCTCTCCCCTCATTACTGCAGAGAACATGTGAGTGCCATGCGTAAAGTAGATCATCTTTAATAGTTCCTGCTTGCCACCAGCCAAAAAGTCATGTGAAATAGCACAGCAAAGTGAGGTTGCAGTTATTGACCCCTGGGGTTTCGTCAAAGCCAAGATAATCCCTGCTGAGATGGTCTGTGGGGATCAGGTTTGAATGGAGTATTTGTCTTGTTGGCTAGAGGAAAAGAACTCCATTCATAACCTTCTGCTGATAGCCTTTTGCATGGAAAAGTGTGGAAAAAGCCCGATTCTCCAGGAGAACAGGCTTGTTCCCTTTCTCTGGGCAGGAGATTCCACGTCCTCTTTCTGACAGCACCAATTTTTAGATAAGTGGTTTAAATTTTCATTCTCCCACAATTATGAGGGCAGCACTAAGAGGTTGTCTCTCTATCTGAGTGTTCTTGGGAGTATTCTGACTTCATTTAGCCAAATGAAATATGAGCTCCTTCCTGACTTCACGGAAGAACCCTCTTTACTCTCTATCCCCACCCCAAAGCAGATTCTGAAACTATTTCCAAACTGCAAGCAATGTCATTAGCCTGCTCTACCCTCTGGGGAATAATCCTCTGCCCTTCATAGATGAGTGCCCTGCATCCTGCCTTCCAAATAGCTAATTTTGTTAAATCATTCACTGGATTGAGAAATGTCCTATCATCTGATTTTGTGAATTCCAACAAAGATTATGTGAGGTCACTGTTTGGCAACCTGAAGTTGTCTCTGAGGTAAAAATCTGAGGAACTTCCTTCCTAGCCCCATTGTCTGTGAACTAAGTAGATCTCTGACCCGGGGGCCTCCCTGGTATGACAGGGCTTGCTTGGGCAACAGTGTTCCCAATGGTCAAGATTCACGGTGAGGACTTCAGGTACAACCCACCTGCGTGCATCTTAATTGCTGCAGTCTGCAGGCACAGTTGGCGACTCTAAGAGCCTCTTCTCTCTATGTCCGGTTGTTGATGTCCCACATCAAGCCACCATGATTTCCTCTTGTTTCTCCGGCCTCTACATCTCACTTGGCTACTTCAAACTTTCCTGCACTTACCTGGTTTATTCATTCCTTCATTTAACAACCCATTTTTGTAGTGCCTCCTGTGTGCTAGGCACAGGTGAGGGATATCACAGTGAACAAAACAAGAATCGCTCTGTCCTCATGGAGCTGACAATCTAGAGAGAAGTTAGAGTTATCGACAAGTGATAAGAAAGAAAAGATCAGTGAGCCAAGACAGCATACCGAAAGGAGGCCTGATCTCTCCTGGGGCTAACGGTTCCTGGGAGGATGTCCTGGTTCCCCAGTGAGGCTTCACTGTCCCAGACCTGGTCCTGGAGTTCCCTCATCTGTTAGCCTTCCATTTTGGTGGCTCAGCTGAACCATTGGTTTGGCTCCTGTGCCCTTCTCTCCAAGAGGCCACCTCTCAGTAATGCTCCTTGGTTCTCTGAACTATAGCCAAAGATGAGAGGGTAAAGCTCTAAAGGACTTTTATAAACGCTAACCAATGATTATAGAAACAGGGAGAAAGGTTGGTATGATACACAACAGCTTGAAACCTGGGCACGTTCCTGAAAATGTATTGTGCCACTTCTACAGGACTGGCTGTGAGGGGCCCTTTCTCGTGCCCTGGACTTTCTCCACATTCAGGCAGTATATACTCTCTGGGGCCCTGCACCCCAGGGCCCTGTGTTCTAAAGGTGGTATCATGTAATATTATTTCATTAGCCTCTAAGTTGCCTATAGGACTTAGTTGAAGAATGTTGTTTTACTTATTACTAATTCAAAAAATATTCAAGAATAGTGTGGGAAATGTAGAAGCTAAAGAACTTACCACACATGGACATGGACTAAAGCGGGGGGGAATGTGGGTGGGAGGGGGTGTGCAGGGTGGAGGGGAATGATGGGGGAGAAATGGGACAACTGTAATAGCATAATCAATAAAATATACTTAAAACATAAAAAAGAATTAAAAAAATTCAATCCAATGTGTCAGGCACTGTGCAAGGTAATAAGTGGGTGGTGGTGACAAGACGTGAACAGTATCTTGCTCAATGCAGCTGGTGTCCACTGCTGCCAAGTTCAACTGACACATCAGGAAGTCATCAGAGGAACTGACACCCCAAAGGGGCCACAGTCATGCTGAGGTCAACTCATGTGGCCCAGACTTTACAAATACTGCTATCAGCTGCCCAGCAGGTGATTGGCCTGATTGGCAGGAACTTCCAAATCTTGCCACATAGTCTTCAGGCACTTGCTCTTTAATCTTTACCTTCATCGAAGTAATGCAGTTCTGTAAATAATCAAACAGTCTGTGATGCTGGTTACAAAGAATATCAGTCCCATGATGACCTACTCCCCTCATTTAAAACCCCACTGTGGAAACCACTTTTATTTTATTTAGCTGTTTCATTTGGGATTCATCATACCTCTAAATAGCTGCCAACTCATGATTATTTTTATGACAATTATATTAAGATATAATTCATGTACCATAAGATTAACCCTTTTAAATAATTATAAAAATCAGTGGTTTTTTTTAGTATTTTCATAGTGTTATGCAACCATCACGCCTGTCTAATTTTAGAGCACTTTCATCACTCTGAAAGAAACCCCACACATGTTAGCAGTTATTCCCCATTCCCTCTCCCCACAGTCCCCAAAATCACAAATCTACTTACCATCTCTCTGGATTTGCCTATTATGGACATTTCATATAATGGAGGCAGGCCTTTTGTGCCTGGCTTCTTTTACTAAGAATAATATTGTCAGACTTCATCCATGTTGTAGTACCTATCAGTACTTTGCTCCTTTTTATAGTTGGATGGGGTTCCATTGTAGGGTTATATGTGCCATATTTTGTAACAGTTGATGAACATTTGGTTTATTTTTAATTTTTAGCTACCATGAAGCTACCATGAACATTTACGCACAAGTCTTTGTGTGGACACATGTTTTCAATTCTCCCAGGTACGAGTGTAAGAGTGGGATGGCTGGGTCACTGCTTTTCCAAGTGTTGTGGTTGGCTTACTGCCTTCTTACTGTAGAGTCACTATGGAATCACCTCCTCTTCCTTTAACATCCTTCCCTCACGTAAACTTCCTCCCCTTCATTCTCCCAATATTTATACCATAATTCTGGTTGGATTGATAGTAATATGTTAATATAAATGTTGAACTATGACTACTTTTCTTTATAGAGCTTTTGGTTTTACCTGGAGTGATTTGCCTTGTTTATTTATTGTCTATGTATTTATCACTAATTCATTTTTAAACTCTTCCTTAGGAGTTTGATCTCTTCTCCAACTGTTCATGCATGTTAGGCATTCTACCAGTTTCATCATCTTAGATGCCTCTCAGTCTCTGACTAGCTCCAATTTAGATGAGTTGTCTTCTAGACCCGCTGTGTGGCTGTTGTCCTGAGATTTTACTTCCACAACACGCTGGGGATTTCTCTCAATTAATTCTCTCCTGTGCTGGATCCATTTTGGTCTGGGTACCCTGTCTTCCTCTCTCCTGTTTCACCCCCCTGTTTTTGTGGAGCAGCTCATCTAGTTGCATTCTGAGAACACTGCACAGTGGGTATGTTTTTTGGGATTTTGTATGTCTGACAAGATTTTATATTACTTAATTTTTACTTATTTTTATTAATTTTAATTTTTACTAGTTTCACTATGTGTAGCATTCTATACAATTCATTTTTCTGCAGAATTCTTTCAAGTTTCCAGGGTGCTGTTGAGAAGATTGAAACCATTCTGATTTTTCTGTGAGACTCTAACCAGTTTTTTACTCTGTAGATTTCAGGGCTATTTTACTTCAGAAACCTCCAATATTCTTAAATTTAAAACAATATGTTTTGACTAATATCGTTTATTCATTTTTCTGGACAGTTGATAGACCTTTTTATGTGACAATGGTCATCTGTTCTAAGAAATTTTCTTGAATTATTTTCCAGTGATTTAATTTTCTGCATTTTCCTTTTATGATTTCTTCCTTTTTCTCATATTGTTGGGATATTTGACTTCCTGACTCAGTCCTTACATGTTCTCCTTTTTTGTCTTCTATTTCTGTCATTTTGTTAACCTTTGGATATTTTTATAATTTTTCCTACCTTTTAATTGTATTTTTAATTTATGCCATTTTTAAATTTTCTAGGGCCTTTTTGTCTTATGAATATTCCTTTCAAAATAACATTTTATTTGCCTCATGTCTGCAATATGTTCTCTTAGCTCTCTGATATTTTTCATCTTTTTATTTAATTTCTGTTTTCTCTAAATTATTTTAATCTCTGTCTTTAATGTTTGAGACTTTCTTCAAATGTCTGGTGATCCTTGGATGTTTGTTTATATTTAAAATGAGGGCACTAAAAAGCATAGTGGCAACTGTGTATTGTAAATGGGGCTTGAGGACCACCAGATCACCTGTAGGGTGATAAGGCTGGGAGTTTGATTGGCTAGCCCCAATGTCATTCTCTTTAGTCCTTTTGTTTGGGCTTGTCAGATGTGTTTCAGATAAGAATCTTCTATTATCCTGCACAACATTCTCGGAATCAAGTAACAGTAACAGTAAAGGCCCCTGCACTATAAGGAAGAGTCTGGGTATTTAGTATCTAATCCTCCTGTTTTCAAAACCATTACTATCCATGTGTCCTCCATCACGAATACCTCCTGTTTTTACTCTCTCCAGAGTTTAAGCCCCCATTTTCTGCTGAGATAGAAGGAGAATCAGCCATCTGGTTGTACAAATTAAGGAAGAGGATTTTTTGAGGGGGGGGTCTAGCTACCCCTTAGACTTCTGTCTTCTCCTTTATCCCCAAATCATAAACCCCTTACACTTCTAATTCTTGAGACTTGGAGACTCTATGTTGGAAAATGGGATACTCTCCAGCTTGCTCACTGAGGACATAGCTTTCCTGGGTGGGCTACATTAGCTGTCCTTCCTCTTCCTGCTTTTTAACTTTCAACACTTTGTAGCTGTTATTTTCTCTCCAATTCCCCTTTCCCTCTTTGGTTTACACCTTTTAAAAAAAAAATCCCTTTATGTAAGTTTTATGAGAATCCAGAGAAAGTGCAGGAAAATGCGCATATTTTGTTCTCAGTCTTTAAGGTGCACTTGACTCTTCCTTCGCATATATTTTATTGAGAAAATGTTCCAGTTTGTAATTTTCTCTCCTGATGTTTACTTTTTTAAAGGAAGGAAAGGAAGCTACAGCAATAATTTTGGAGGTATATTAGAGCACTTCCTACTGACAAAGTAGACAAAATTGTTTCAGGTTCAAATGAAATTGCAGCGACCTTAATTCACACAAACACAACTATTTTATTTCATTTTATTTCTTATATAATAATGACTTTTATATTTTCTTTTTTAATTGTTGTTCAAGTACAGTTGTTTCCATTTTCACCCCATCATGCCCCCCACCACCCCATCCATCCCCGCCTCCCACCCTCAAACCTTGGCTTTGTCTACCCTTTGGCTTTGTCCATGGGTCCTTTATACATGTTCCTTGATGGCCCTCCCTCTATGATCCCCTATTATCCCTCTCTCCCATCCTCTCTGGTTACTGCCAGTTTGTTCTTTATTTAAATATCTCTGGTTGTATTTTGCTTGCTTGCTTGTTTTGTTGATTAGGTTCCACTTATAGGTGAGATCATATGGTATTTGTCTTTCACTGCCTGGCTTATTTCACTTAGCATAATGTTCTCCGGTTCTGTCTATGCTGTCATGAAGGGCAGGAGCTCCTTCTTTCTTTCTGCTCCATAGTATTCCGTTGTGTAAATGTACCATAGTTTTTTAATTCACTCATTTACTGCTGGGCACTTAGGTTGCTTCTAGCAGTTGGCTATTGTAAATTGTGCTGCTGTGAACATTGGGGTGCATAGGTTCTTTTGAATTGGCGAACACAACTATTTTAAATTTGGAGGAATGAGGTCAGTTGTGAAGGTAAATGAAGGACTATGCAGGGAATGAGGTGGACTGTGAGGAAGGGAATAATAAAGGTATAGCAATAGCAGAGGATAAAGCTCTGGGTCAGCTTGAGAATGATGTTTTATCAGCACAGTGAGGGGAAGCATGCCTAGAGATAGGATGCAAATTGTTTTTGAGGGAGAGTGCAGAAGATAGCACTGATTGTTGCTAAAGCAACAGGCTTTAGAAAGCTCAGAATCAAGGGGCAAAAGCTCAGAATGAAGACTGAGAAGCGCAAAAAAGGGCTGGATATTCCCCCTTCTATGAGATGTCATATGCATGGTTTATGCTTATGAAATAGATTTAAAAGATTAATAATATCCAATGTTGCTTAAAATTATGGAAAAATAAGAATTCTAGTGCACTGTTGGAAAGGATATATTTGTATAGCCTTCATTGGAGAGCAATTGTAATTATATACTAAAATTTTAAATGTGGATTTCTTTGACGCAGCAATTCCACTCCCGGAATAATGATTCTATAGGAAAAGCCAAAAAATTAATGAATAAGGATGTTCATTATATCATTGTTTATAATAGGAAAAACTGAAAAAACAAAAAACAAAATGTGCATTAATAGAGGATTGTTTAAATTCATGATACCACAGACCCAAATATAACTAGTATCTGGAGGTCTGATTTTTATAAAGAATTGTACTCAAAATAAAGTATTTAGTATCTTTAAAAAAAAACCTTGAAAGCGGTCTAACTCATAACTCTTAGCTCCATTGAAGAGTTTATTGTTGTTATATAGCCTTGTAGTTAAATACTTGGAATACCATATGTCAGACAAAAGAAGTAAGGTATATATATATATACACCTTATAATAATGTATATATATATACACACACACATACGAAGAATATCTAAAATATGTTGCTCAATTTAAAACATGTTATAAAATATATTGCATGATGTCATTTACATTTTTGAACTGTAAAGACTTCCATCTTCAAGTACTGGCAGACTCCTTTGTATCAGACTAAACCTCTTACTGATAATAATTATAAACTCTGTTTCTACTTGTCCTCATATATCGGCTTCAAGGCACTAGAGAAGGACCGAAAGCAGACACAAATTGGAAGAGATATAATTCACATGTAACTGGCTTTTCCCCTGCAGACATTCACTAGTCTGCAGAGCACAGACTTAGTGAACTAAAGAGTTAGAGGCCAGTGTTAGAGGCTGCTAGAGGAACAGGAAATTGAAGGGGGCAGGGAAATCCCAGAAGGTTAGGACTAAGAGCGATGAGCCCTCAGGCCTGCGTACAAAATCTCAAAACCTTGACTCATGCTTTAACTGCAAATGCACAGGGCACGACTCCAAGGAGCATAGCAGAAAACAACAGCTGGATGGCTGAAAGAGCTGAGCAGAGATTTCAGCAGCTGCCTGGTGCTGGGGAGACAGAATTTGAAGTTAAAATCCACAAAGTTCCAGGGCCTTGATATAATAAACATCTCTTTCATTCCTATGATATGCCAGAAGCATCATGCCTTGGATATAAGGACCACATCCCAGGACTCTGAGCTGCATCTTAGGACTAAGGGCAAAAAATAAAATACACCTAGTCTCGTGAATCCTAGACACAAGCCCTAAATGACTAAGATTATCCACAAAAAATTTATCTTCCTTCTTGAACAAAAACCAATACTCATCAGAGGAAGATAACAGAATTTAGATTTTTCACAGTGTATCATTTACAATGCCCAGTATGCTATAAAAGTTACCAGGCACCCAAAAAATCAGAAAACGAGACACACAGAAAAAATAGATGTTGGAATTAGCATTTAAGGGCTTTAAAGTTACTATTATAAATATGCTAAAGAGTCATATTACCTAAATTGGAAAAGGAAAAGTTGTAGCTGAATTAAAAGTGCTATTGCAGCATTATTAGTTGGCTTGTTTCCACAAAAATTATTTTAAATCCTGTTAGCTCAGAATCTTAGAAGTTTCCTGGTATAATTTTATAATCAACAAAGTTTAACTATCAAAAATAGTTAGTTGAAGCATTTCATCTCAAAGAAACTGAAATAGCTACATAACTATACATAATTTGAAATGTTGGTGGTCCTTTTAGTTATTTTGATTTGTCAACAGTAAAAAGTTATACAGTTATCAAAAATGCCATTAATTTAAATGTCATTGTGGAAAGTGAATCTTTGACAACTATCAGAATTAAGGAGACCTACTTATTGAATAGTACGAAGTTATCAAATAGATGAAACTTGTATATGGCTTTTGCCTGTACCAATAACAACATTCTATGCAGTGAAGGACCGAGTAGTCCTTGGATGCTGGGGCTGTCGTGCGTGCATTGTGACGATCAGCCCACACAGAAAATCCAACCTTGTATACTTTTTCAGTCCCAATGGTAGATTATGATTTCTTACATGAAGATTTAGTCGTTTTTCCATCATTGTAACCCTCTTCCTCCTCTTCACAATCCCCATTTGTGGTTGTTCCAATTCCTCTTTTGTGACCATTTCAAAGTCATTTCCATTTCCACTACTGTGTTGGGATCGGTCATCTTTCCTCCTGTCACTGTTCTTCTGAGCCTCCTGTTCTGTGATTTCCTGTTCTTACTTTTTCATCCTTGTCCTCCTTTTTCTCACCATCTGACTTCTGACTGCTGCGTTTTGGTTTCAGATTTTTCAGCTTTCTTTAAGTCCGCTTTTGGTCCTTTATGTTCATGCATGTACAAAGGCCCGAAAGAGTCAATGAAAGGCACGTCAACACTCAGGTTTGGGAAGAACCGAAAGTAGTGCCTTCCTTCAGTTATGAGCCAACTGATGAGAAATAGAATGCAATGAACAACAGCAAGGAGAAGAATGCTGGCTACAGCCCTGCTGGGTGGCTCAGTTGGTTGGAGCATCATCCTGGACACCAAAAGGATGTGGGTTTGATCTTCGGTCAGGGCGCATACCTAGATTGTGGATTCTATTCCCCATCTGGGTGTGTTCGGTAAACAACCAATTGATGTTTCTCTCTCACATCAGTGTTTCTCTCGCTCTCTGTCCTTTCCTCTCTGTCTAAAATTAACTATCTCTAAAATTAATAAGCATATCCTCAGGTGAGGATTCAAAAAAAAAAAAGAATGCTGGCTACAAAGCAGCCCCACACCCGCACTGCATGCTGAGGTAACACACAGCTGCTCTCATTTCTGCTGGCCAAGAGGAGGAGCCGGCCGCTGCCGTTCAATACAAGAATTAACCCCAGGATGAAGGTTTCAAGGTGAACTGATACCTCACCATGCAAATACCTCATTTCTAGCCAGGGAAACTTGATCATCATATGGCTCAATGTTTGAATTTTTTTCTTAATTTCCTTCTTTTGAGGAGTTCCTGGAATTTCCTCCTTTTTGGATTCTTCTTTTTCACCATACATTTTTTCCTTTTTAGTCTTTCATCCTTTAGATTTTCTTTCTTGTTCTTTTTATCTTCTTTTCCACTTTCAGCTTTTCCTTTTTTAAAAAATGCCTTTATCATATGTCATTTTCATTACTTTTAGTACCTGGTGAAAAAAATTATTTCTTTAAAAGCTTGTTGCAGTGGTCAACCAGACACTTTTGTAAGTAAAGCTTCCTCTCCTTTCTTAGCCTTTGCCCCCTTTGGATGCAGAAGGCAATCTACTGCTTTTGAAGCAGCACAGTAATCAGCCTGGTGGACTCTTCAGACAGTTGAATCAAAGACACATGTCTACAGCCTTCTTGTCTTTAGACTGTTTACCAACTTCCTGAATCTGCTTCTTGTGCTCAAAAAACATATTTTTAATAAATCATTCCATGTCTATGGAAATTGTCCTAAGGGCACATAACAAATAGAGAAATATTCATTCAAGAAAATCTACTACCATATTTTGCAGCGTATAATGTGCACTTTTTTGCCCAAATTTTTGAGGGAAAAATAAGGATGCACATTACGCATGGGTAGTATTAATTTCGTATCTACATTAATGTTTTTAATTCTTTTATTTATGCTTATGCACTAACAGTGTAACTCTAGAAAGTGTTAACAATAACCATATGCAAAATAATGCCTGAAATATAATAATAGGTTTTGTTTCTAAATAGAAATAAATAAATAATTGAATTAAAAAATTAAAATGAAAGATATTTTTCCTGAAAGTTTGGGCCAAAATCATGGGCGCACATCATACACGGCAAAATATGGTAAATCTAATCAAGACCAGTGATGTGGAGTTGGTGGCGTAGCGGTAGCACAGCTGCCTTCCAAGGACAGTGATGTGGCACTCGAGCCACGGCCTCTCCGTGACCCTGCCTCTCCCCAGGCCTGCGTGTGGAAGCCGTGGGTGACCAGGAAGATGCAAGGGCTCCCTGCCTCCGCTTCCAGCTCTGAATCTAGGGTTACGGTTTCATCCTTAGAGGAGCAGACTGCTGGCATTTTTTCACCTTCCTCAGCCTCATGCAGAAGGAGCTCCCTTGCTGGAACACAAGACAGAAACACGACGGAGATTCTTCCCCTACCCAGACCACGGCTGGTAGGGTGGCGCTCTGCCGCAGGTGTCCCGGACTTGTCAAAACTCATTACACTGTAACAGTTAAGATTTTTGCGTTTCATTGTATCAATATAAAGCTTTACCTCATTTTTTTTTAAATTAGAAGGGGAAATGCATTTGCAAATTTTAAAAAGTTTTTAAAAAAATTTGTAGATTTACCTGAGGAAAATGAATGTTTACAATACTGAATCTTTCTAATGAGGAAGCTGTTTTTCTGTGCAGATACCGCTCATGGCCTCCCAGGATCCACTCTTCCCTTCCTCCCTTGAAACAGCTCTGATTTCCAGCTCAGTGTACAGTGCCATGCTCTATAGGAGACTAAATTTCCAGCCTCTCTTGCCCTAAGCATGAGTATGTAACAAAGTTCTGGCTAATGACTGGAAGTGTTGAATGGGATCCAAGGATTCTCTTTAAAAGATGCTACCTCAGTTGTGAACGCCCATTTGCCCTTTCCCTATCTGGAATATGGACACGATGGGTGGAGTTCCAGCAGCCCCTTTGCATTATCGGATGACTCAAAGATGACAGAACAGAAATTTAGGAGTTCAGGGTCCTGGCGACATCATTCCTGTTATACCAGACCTGAACTACTCATTAGGCTTATTTTATGTGAGCAAAAACCTCTCTTTTTCCAAGTCAGCTGTTGTTTTGAGGTTGTATATTATATACCAAAAAACTTTACGGTAATCTTTCTATTTTTAAACCTTTTTATGTGAAATGCTTATTTTTAATTTTTCTGGAAATCATTTTTATTCGTGAAATATGTGCCTGTTATTCTTCATTTAAATTCAAATTTAAATTATACCACCGATAACCTGTACTTTCTTTCTTGTTGTTCCACTTGCATAGGCACCGTACGAACCTCTGAGTGAGGAGAGCAATTCCATGTGTCCAGAAACTAATTCATTATTTTCTACTCAGTTGGTGTTTTCCAGGTAATGACTAGAACTTGGTCTTAGTTTATGTATTCTGTTTCCCTGAGATTTGGTTGGCTCAGTCCACCATCTTGGACTCACTTATTTTTCTCCAAGAGTAAGAGGAACGGAGGTCTGATGTGCTTACTCGACAACCTAGGAGCCAACTAGAAGGTTTCCGCACTCCAAAGGAAGGCTTTGAATACAATTCTTCTCACACTGGCTCGGGCTCTGGAATTGGAGTCTCTTTGGAGACTGGGGGGAAATTCCAGAGTTCTCATCAGATCCTCACATTCAGAAGCAAGCCTGGGGTGAGAAGCTGTGCATCTTCCTTTTTCATTCTGCTTCATGGCCATCTTAACAACTGTGACTTTAAAATATGTTTGAGAAAGTGCCACTTTGGGGATATGAGAACAGAAGAACGTTTACCCCATCACTGCCCACCCCACATTCTCCCCCTCCCTTTCCCATCCCACTATGTTCCTAAAGAAGGAGCTTTTGCTGACCTTCTGCACAAATTTTGCCTCACTCATTGATGTCTAGAGACCAACCAGACAAGCAGAGTCTTCAGATCACCTTTGGAACCAAAAGATCTCTTCCTGTCTTTCAATTGCTCTTGTAGCTTTAAGAGAAAACCCAGTTTCAGAAGCAATATCAATTCGAGTTGACCTTTGTTGATAAGTTCTCTTTCTCCCACTGGTTTAAGTACATTTGTTTTTATTAGAACCAAGCTGAAGGATAGGCTGCCTTCTCAGAAACTGTCCTCATTTTTTTTTCCTCAGTGAGGACAAACACGCTCAGTAGGTGACTTGTTCAGCTACCCGTAGGCAAAAACCACATTGAATAGTTAGCAATTACTTTTTTGGAGCTGGAAGTAGGGGAGAGGGTCCCAGGAAGCTAACTCCCTGTTCTAAGAAAATAAAGACACTATCCATGTACTTTTCTTGAGATGATTATCATTTTTAACCAATAGCTGCATGGTCAACTTCTGATATCTCTGTGACCACATCAAGGTGACAAAGTCAATCAAACCTCCATTGGCCTGTCTGCCCCAAAAAAACAGATCTTATCTTTTGGTGATGATTTAACAAAGCCCCAAATCATCTTTGCAAGGAGGAGGGGGAAAAGGTCCAGACAACACTTTTTCAGCAGCACACAATAGTGCTGTGGCTGGTCTCTTGTAACACAAAAAAGATTGTGGCTAATAGATATGTCAGCGCTTTTTAGAGATGTATCCTGTTTTACGTATGCTCTGCATACTCAAAAAAAAAAAAAAAAAGAAATTGATCTTATGCAGATTCCAAGAAAAAACATTCTCTTCTTTTTGTTTGTCATGTATCTATATGGCAGAATCATATAGGAAGAGGGAGGGGATGAAGATTTTCAAAAGAATCGACTCTCTCACTACCAAAGTAATAGTCCACTCCACATACACAGATGCTGGCATGTGCAAAAGAGAAGGCTCTGTTTGCTTACTGGATCACAGTTTGGATGTTTGATTTAAGTAGAGAAGCCTTGTATTGTAGCCAATGGCTATTACATAAAGTTGCCCCAGAAACTGGATAAATAGAACTGTGTGCTCTGACAAAATGGCTCCTTGGGAAATTATCCTACAAGGAGATGAGAACACTGTAGTCTATACCAAAAAGTGGGTGCTTTAAGAAATTGCACATATAATATTTATATACGTATAATTTAATATATACCTATATACATACATTAGTTTAATATATACCTATATACACACATTCCTATATATACACACTCACCTAAATTTGTATACAGAGGTTTGGCTGTTTTCAGAACATTTTTAGATGTCTGTTCATACCTATTCCTTCTGGAAACTCTACCATTTTTTTGTTAATTATATTTAAAATAAATTTGGCCTCTTTCTGTGATAAAGATGTCAAACTTTTCAGTACCTACATACAAATCAACTGATTAACTTCTGAAGACTGCTTTGTCTTCGAGGGAAGGAGCAAGAATGCACAGTAGGATGGGAGCAGATATCCTGGGGCCTTTGGCTCAATGTCAGCTCAATTCTGAGAATACAGATTTAGGAAACAAACAAAATGTCAGACTGTCCTCCTCATTCTTTTTTTTTTTGTTTGCTTCTTAGAGGTCCACTCAGTCTCAGATGCTAATTGGAATTAACATCTGCCAATCTCAGGGGACTGTAATTGAGTAAAAACAGACCCAAAGTATCAACAGTAAGAGACTTAGAATTAATGCATCTTTGGTCTAAAATATTCAGCTTAATTAAGTGTAATTTGACAAATATCAGATATAATTTAATTATGCATATAGACAAAGAACTGCAAAATAATGAAGTTCTCCATTATGAAGAAGGGATTTATTTACTCTATGCTACACAACAGAACTAAAAATTTGAGGACAAATTTAGAGAAAGAATAGAAACCCCTATTTAAGTTCAAGAGATTTCTTAGACTTGTCTTTAATTTTCACACACAGTGATCTTAAATGTCTATGAAATCAAGCATGGATTACTGCATTTGGCTTCTACTGAAATTTCAAACCCTATGCTTTTGACATTTATATATGACTATTATTTAGCTTTAATAAAGAAGAAAGAGAAGAGAAAGGATTCATTCTAGGAAGGAACCACAGAGGACTCTCCACAGGGCTTCTCAAGATGGCAGCTGGCTTTGCCCAGAGCAAACCACTCAAGAGTGAGAGCAGCCAAGACAGAGCCACCGTCCTTTATATCTGGTTCAGAAGGAAGGTGGCATCACTTGTGCCATATTCTGTTGGTCACACTGATCAACCCTGGCACAGTGTGAGAGTGGATTACTAAATGGTAGGAATCCCAGGAGTGGGGGACAGAAACTCTGCCCACTAATTACAGGGTCTCTCTCCAGTCCCAGACTCTGTGACCAATCAGATTAGCACCTCCTCTTCCCTGGGGATGGGGGATGGGAGGATAGGAAGAGCTGAGATGACAGAGGAGAAGGAGTTGAAAATTCCTTTTTCCTATACAGAAATATTGTCACCTCTGTCTTTCAGAAAAGTGAAATATGGAAAGGTTAACTGAAATTTAGTGAGGACTATTTCCAAGAAGCCACAAATGAAAAATCCCAAATTTTAAATTCAGCTGTAGTGCTCGTGCTGAGTCACAAGTGCTGCTGAACTTGTGATGAACTCCAGTTTTTTAAAGCATTTCTTCTATGCCACAGGTATTTGGGTTATATGTTAAATTAACTAAAGATACACATTTAGTTATAAGACATAGAATATGAGAGGAAACTTGGAATTATGTATTACTACCTGTTCTTTACAGAGTTAAGTAGACTGTATCCCAGGAATAAATAGTTGCTCATGGGGGCCCAGATTCTTATTTATTTATTTATTTAGCCCCAGTTTGATGCTTTTCTTCTATGCCACTGGGAAGAAGTTCCTGAGTATATGCCTTCTCTAAAATTGATTGGAATCTTCCTCCTCCCCAACTGTATGAAAGGCAAGAGAATGTGATAGAAAAAACACTGGTCTCAGACCTAGAGGCCTGAGGTAAGTCCCAGCTCCATCCTGTGTAAGCTTGTGTAATCTAGGCGCACGCTCTTCAGTATCTTCTGAAAACTGGGTACAATAGTATTTGCTAACATCCCGGGATCATTGTAAGGATGAAAGCAGATACTAGCTGTGGGAGGCCTCTGTAAGGTCCAGGGGCTGGGCAAAGGCAAGGACTCGGTGAGCAGAAACCTAAATCTGTTAGATGTCCAACTGCCAAGCTGTGATGGCCATGGACCTGGCTTCCTGCATTTGACTGCCTCTGGAGGGTTTGACTCTTCACCCCTGGGCATTGCACCGCCTACCCCTCTGTGCATGACTTTGGTTTTTATATACCAATGGTGATCCTGGATTCTGGACCCAGAGTTCAAGTATTGAGAGAGGTCAGTGACTCAACTTTCTACGTGGGATGAGCTTTTCCCTTCCCCATGACCCCAAGAATGAGCGAGTTTGTGATACTGCTCTGGGAGGGAGAAAGCAAACCATCCTCTCATTCAATGTGGGTCTGAAAAGCTTTACCATTCGGACGAGTGTGGACATTCAGACTGGCTGACAATTGCTCCTGCTCACAGAGGAGATTTATTATCATAGAAAATTGTTTCAATTCTTGGAGATTCCATAGGGGCTGCTGTATGGTCATGAGTATAATTAATAACAGAACTATGTGGAGAAGATATTGGCATCCATACAGAGGCTTCCACGCTCAAGGCAGAGAGTAAGGTGTGAGGTTGGTGTCGTTTTTACTTTGTGGAGGAGAAAGCTGAAGTTCAGAGGGGTAGTTTGCTGAGGTCACAAGCTTATAAATGGCAGTTAAGACTTGAATCCAGGTCTTTTCACTCTCTGTAGTCTCATGCCAGGGAGGGGGCCAATGCATTTTGAATCTATCATTTTCTTATGTTTGAAAATGAGAGAAAATGTGTTGGGAAATCAGTAATTAAAACAGCTTAAGCAATTGTCCAGAGTTTGGAAATTCTGGGCATAAGGGAGGTCAAAACATTGATTCAAAATGAAAAATAAAAGCCTCACACTTCTCCTGCCTCTGACACCAGCCACAGATACACTTTTAATGACAGCTTTTTTCCAGACCTTGTCATCAGGGGGAGATTCTGACACCAGGGCTTTTGAGTGGAGTGCAGGGAAAGTCACAACAAAATACAGAGAGCTAAAACAAGGGTTGGGAGCCATGTCACTCTGGCAAAAAGAAATTAGGTGAAACCCAGAAAGACCTCAAATACATAGAAAGAGATTTTGTTTCACAACCTATACACACAAATTTCAAAATATGTGGACTTCTAGGAAACAAATTGCCAAGTTGTTAATAGGCAGTTCTTGGCATTGTTAGAGCACAGTCTGACTTGCCTATCTGACTGAAACATTTTCCTTAGCAAGCACACCCTTTCCTGATAGTCATTCTCAGTGTTCCTGCTAAAAGTCAACTCCTACATTTGGTAGTCTAAGCACTTTAATCAGAAAAAAATTATTGTACACATACCATGTACCTGGCTATGACCTAGGTCCAGGGGATACAAATATGAACAGAATACATGCTAACTTTCATGAAGCAGCAGCCCGATAGGAAAGCAGCTAACTCAGTAAGGAACTCTGACATGTGCATTAGTGTAGGAGCTAAAATGAAGACAGGACGAGGTGCCCTGGAAAAGCCATCGAGGAGCATCTCGGTCAGTCTGGAAGGGCACTGAAAACTTCCTGGATAAAGTGCTATCTTAGCTGAGGCCCCAAGGATGTTAATGGGAGTGTATTAGTTAGGCTTCTCCAGAGAAAGAGAACCAATAGGAGGTAGAGAGAGATGTAGATGAGGAGATTTGTTATAGGAACTGACTCACGCAGTTACGGAGGCTGAGGAGTCCTGTGCTCTAGTGTCTGCAAGCTGGAGACCCAGGAGAGCTTGGGGTGTAATTCAGTCTGAGTTCAAAGGCCTAAGAGCCAGGCAGCTAATGGTGTGAGTCCAGTTAGAAGATGGAGTCCCAGCTTAGACAGAGAGCAAATTTGCCCTCCCTCAGCATTTTTGCTCTATTCAGGCCCTGATTGGATGATGCCCACCTGTATTGGCAAGGGTGATCTTCTTACTCCGTCTCCAAATTCAAATGATGATCTCCTCCAGAAACACCCACACAGACACACCCAGAAATAATGTGTTACCAGCTCCTTTGGCATCCCTTAGCCCAGGCAAGGTGACACATAAGATGAGCCACCACAGAAGGTATATTCTCAGCAGATAGAGGAACATGTGCAAAGGAGTGGAGGTGAGAGAAAGGATTGTGTTTAGGGAACTAAAAGAGATGCATTTTGGTCAGAATGTTGAGAATAGAGATGTCTAGAGAGATGGGCAGGGCTAGCCTCGCATGTCGTGTAAAAGAGTTAGGACTTCATCCTCAGACAAATGGAAACCATTGAAGGACTGAAGCATGAGGATAGGACGATCATACTTGTGTTTTAGAAAGACTATAATTCTGCATATATGTGTTTCAGAAGACACTGTTTAGGGACTTGGAGCATGAGACTATGGGATGGGGAACAAGAGTGGAAGCAGGATAACCAATAGGCAGCAACTGTCCTCATTCAGTCCAGAGATGGGGTGGTCTAGTCCAGGGTTACACCATTAGACATGGAAATAAATAGACAAAGTCAAGAACTCCTTGAGGGTAGATTTAATCAACAGAAATTTGACATTGATTAAACATGAGGAATGAAGTAGGAAAGCAGGTTATGGATGGCTCCTCCGTTTCTGGCTTGCAGGGATGAGAAAGTCAGCCCCTGAACTACAGAGTACTGTTGAGGGGGCAGGTTGCAGAGAGAGGTTAAGGAGCTCCATTTTGGAAATTGCTAGATGGTGTGTTGGGACATGCAAGTGAAGTGAACCTTCATTACAGAGGAAGAGTCACAGGTTAGAATCTCAGGAGAGAGATCTGAATGGGTTATTGATTTGGGAGTCTTTGGCAAGATGTTGGCTGTTGGAGCCGAGGCTGAAATCACATGGGAAAGTCTCGCCCCAGAAGTCCTGTCTTCAAAGAGGGTTGGGAAGCTCGTGCTTTTTTCTTGATTTGCACTTGTCAGACCATAAGCATGTAATTAAAATAGGAATTCCATTCTCATGTCATTTATGCTTTTAAAAGTAGTCTCCCTGTGACCCCAGGACTACTGGGTAAGGTATGTAGAGAGATACAGTATACTTTGTATCTGTGTCCAGGGTCATGAAATTCCAAACTGTGACAGAGCTCAGCTCAGGATCCTGCCTGGTGCTCTTTCCACTGCACATACTGTGTTTAAGGCCATCCTTCCTGACACTCCCTAAAGAATACAGCCAACCACGACAAGACTGAAATTTATAATGACCCATAAAAGGCTTCATCTAAGAGAAGCAAGGGACAACTCATCAACCAGGCTCAGTGACTTCCTCCATCCTCACCACATCGCCCTTTCCTCACTCAGCACGTCATCCCTCACTGTGTCGGCCTCAGCACAGTTTCAGACAGACACAGGTTTCCCACCTACCCTCAGCAGGTCTCGGAGAAAGGTCCATGGCTCCATGGCTCCTAAAGCTCTAGATACTTGGCTTCTCACCAGTTGTAAGAGGTGGTCCAACCAGCACCCGAATGCTCAAAGGTAGAACCAGAAGTGATGCGGTAACATGGAGGTATGTGTTAAGAAGAAAGTTCTGCTGATCCAGGAAATCACAGTTCCTTGAGAGGATGTAAAAAGGAGGTCATTTGGGCTCATGGGTTTGTTCCACTTTTGTTTCTGAGCAGTGGAATCCCTTTTCTGAAACAAAATTTGAACAAGACTCCAAAATATAAAAGGGCAGGGAAAACAGAAGTTCTCTGATGATGAGGGAGCCCTGGGGGGCTGAGCCAGCCTCCTTTGGGAGGGAGGTCCTACCTCATACATTCTCACCCAGAGGCTTTGAGGCTCCTTGTAACACTTTTGAAAACCAGTAATATAGTCCATGTCCCCAGGATGGTGGAAGATACACAAGTATGAGAGCCTAGACTTTAGCATCAAACCCCCTGGGTTTGAATCTGCCCAAGCTACTTATTAGCTGTGTTATTTTGAATAAGTTATTTAAGTTTTCTGAGCCTCATCATCTGTAAAATAGGGATAGTAAGTACAGAATTTTTGTGAGGGTTAAAAGAAGAGAATAAAGTATTGTGCATTGTGCTCAGCGTTGAGTATATTCTCAATAAACAAGAATTTATTATTATTGTTTTATCAGTTGCCAAAATTTGGACTTTCTTAAACAGCTTTATTGAGACATGTTTTACATAAAAAATAAAAGTCACTAGTCTTAAGTATACAGTTTAATGAGGTTTAGTACACTCACAGAGTTGTATAACCATCACCACAGTCTAATTTTAGAACATTCCATCACTTTAAAAGCAAAGCTTGTGCCCTCTGACAGTCCGTCCCTCCCCCTTTTCCTCCCCTACCCGTGGGAAACTAATAATACTACTTTCTGTCTCTTTGAGCTCACCATTTCTGGACATTTCATAGAGATGGAATCATACAATATTTGGCTTTCGTGACTGACATTTTTCATTTAGCATAATATTGTTAAGGTTCATCCATGTTGTAGCATGTTTCAGAATTGTGTTCCTTTTTAAAATTTTAATTTTAATTAATTATTTTCATTTTCTAGAACTTTGTTCCTTTTTATCAATGATTAGTATGCTGTTGTAGTACATTTTGTTTATCCATTCACCAGTTGATGGACATTTGGTTATCTATCTTTTGGTAGAAGAATGCTGCTACAAATATTTCTATGCAAGTACTTGTGCATAGAAATAAACATAAGTTTTTATTTATTTTGGTAGATAGCTCTCATTTTAAATTATTTTTATTTTTATTTTTCAATTACAGTTCACATGCATTATTATATTAGTTTCAGGCCTACACCACCATGATTGGACATTATATAACATACTAAGTGATCATCCCACTAAATCTCACACCCATTTGACACTGTACGTACTTATTAGAATATAACTGATGCTGTCCCCTGTGCTGCACTTTACATCCCCATGACTACTCTGTAATAACCAATTTGTTCTTCTTAATCCCTTCACCTTTTTCACCTGTCCTCCCAGCCTCCCTCCCATCTGGCAAGTGTCAAAACATTCTCTGTACCTATCAGTCAATTTCTGTTCTGCTTGTTTAAGTTTTTTAGATTCAATTGTTGATAGATATCTATTTATTGCCATTTTACTGTTCTTATTTTTTATCTTTTTTCTTCTTAAATAAAACCCTTTAACATTCCATATAATATGGGCTTGGTGGTGATTAACTCCTTTAGCCTTTTCTTTATCTGTCCTTCAAAGATAGCATCCAAACATAGCATTTTGAATGCTATCTTTGCTGGGTAGAGTGATCTTGGCTATAGGTCACTGCTTTTCATCACTTTGAATATTTCTTGCCAGTCCCTTCTTGCTTGCAAAGCTCCTGTTGAGAACTCAGCTGACAGTACTATGAAAGCTCCCTCATAGGTAATTAACTGCTTTTCTCTTGCTGCTTTTTAGATTGTCTCTGTCTTTAACCTTTGGCATTTTAATTATGATGTGTCTTGGTGTGGGCTTCTCTGGGTTCATCTTGTTTGGGATTCTCTGTGCTCCCTGGACTTGTATGTCTATTTCCTTCACCAGTTTAGGGAAGTTTTCTGTCATTATTTTTTCAAATAGGTTTTCAGTTTCTTGTTCCCTCTCTTCTCCTTCCAGCACACCCATGATGCAAATGTAGGTACACTTGAAGTTGTGCCAGTGGTTCCTTACACTGTGATCATTTTTTGGATTATTTTTTTCTTTTTTGCTCTTCTGGCTGAGAGTTTTCACATCACTGATTTGATTCTCAGCTTCATCTAGTTTACTATTCATTTCTTGTAAATTACCCTTTATTTCAGTTAGTGTGTCCTTCATTTCTGACTGGGTCTTTTTTATGTTGTTGAGATCCTCACTAAGTTCCTTGAGCATCCTTATAACCAGCGTTTGAACTCTGCATCTAGTAGATTGTTTGTTTCCAACTTGTTTACTTCTTTTTCTAGAGTTTTGTCCTTTTGTTTCATTTGGGACATGTTTCTTTTTCTTCTTATTTTGGCAGCCTCCTTGTGTTTGTTTTTATGCATTAGGTAGAGCTTCTATGTCTCCCAGGCCTGTTAGAGTGGCCTAATGTAATAAGTGTTCTGTAGGGTCCAGTGGCACAGCCTCCCTGATCACCCAAGCTGGCCACTCAAGGTAGTCCCCCTGTGTGGGCTGTGTACACTCTTCTCTTGTAGCTGAGCCTTGATTGTTATTGGCATGCCAGTGGGAGGGATTTACCTTAGACTGATGAGCTGCAAGGATGGTCTGAGATCACCAACCACCAACCTCCAACCACTGGAGGATTAGCTGTGCAGGGGCCCACCCCACAGAGCAGGACTTACTTCGGTGGGGCTCTGGTGCCCGCTGAGTCAGATCCCCAAGTGTGTCACTTTGGAGGTTGTTGGGTGGTGCTTTGATGTGGTCTGAAGCTGTCCACTGGGTGTGCTGGCCCTGGAGCCTCCAGGGAGGTGCAGGCCAAGGTTAACCACTGTCTTGTTCTGCCTGGGGCCATCCAACATGGTACAAAGCAATCTGCAGATGGCTGCTACTTGTGCTGGGCCTAGAGGTACCCAGGCAAGGCCAAGCTGTGAACCAATGCTGACTCCTGTTAGTGTCTGGCTTGGGGCCACTTAGCGAGAGGTACACTGAGGGCAGATGCTGCTTATTTGAGAGATTTTAGGAAAATCTGAAGCATGAGCCAAGAGAGGCCATTTGTATGGAAAAGCCACTGGAAACAGCTTGGGTGGGCTTGAAAGTTGGTTGGGGAAGGGCCTAAAGGAATCACCAGTGTGGGGCAAAACAATGTGAGGCAGGTTAATAGAGTCTCAGATATTGCACCTTCCTGCTGGCTCGGTTGGGGGGAGGGCTCAGAAAAGAGACACTGGCCTCTGCCAGCACTTCTGTCTGGCAGAAAGCTGACCCTCAGCTCTCACCCTGATGCCAGAAACTTCATTTCCTCCCTTAAGTCCCCAGTGCCTTTCAAGCTGCTGTCCTAGCACTGGAGCTCAGAGGGAGTGAGTTGATTAAGTCTGTGTGCAAGCCCTTTAAGAGGAACTGCCTGGGACCCAGAAGCCACTCATCTCCCTCAGCCCCAGTCCCTGATGGTTTTTACAGCCAGAAGTTATGTGAACTTCTCTTCCTGGCACTGGAACTCTGGGATGGGGGTCCAGGAGTGGGGCCAGGACCCCTCGCTCCTCACACGGGACCTCTGCATCAGAGATATCCTTCCCAATTGTATGCACCACATGTGGTATGGGACCAGCTGGTTCCACATCTCCATCCCTTCTGCCAGTCTCAATGCAGCTTCTTTAAATCCTGAGTTGTAGGATTTCCATTCAACCAGATTTCAGGTGGTTCTGAATGATGGTTGTTCTGTAGTTTAGTTGTAATTTTGATGTGGTTGTGGGAGGAGGCGAGTACCTTGTTACCTATGCCACCATCTTCCCTTTGGACTTTTCAAAATCAGCTGGAAATCTGGATTTTTAAAGATAGGCTAGGAATTTGAATTTTTCTGTGACATCTCCCAGTTTTTAAATGTCAGCAAGTAATTAATTTGGAAAGAAACAGCTTTGTATGATCAAAATAAAACATCTGGCAGCTATCAGTTTGGAACTTCTGGAGTAGAGTTGTTGCACACATGTGAACTATGCCTGACTAAACGTGTGTAGGTGCGTGGTGGCTGAGGCTGACTATGCCAGAGGGGATGGGGCCAGAGGCGGAGCAGCGTGGGGAGGAAGAGGCCCAGTGCTGTGCCTGGGTCCCTGGGCAGGGCCCTGTGGGTTGCCGTGGTTGGTGGAGATGGGATCGTGCTACCCTGCTGTGGGTAGATGCAAGTTGCTGTGCTGTGGGGACGTCCTTGTCCCTTACCTGTGGAGATAGTACAAGGATTCACTTCCCATTTGAACTCATCTCAGGGGCTTCTGCATGGACCCTATCTTTATTTGAAATGTTGATATTTTGTTTGTTAGGGACTTTTTTTGGCATTGATTTTGATTTTTTTAAATATTGCATTAAAATATTACTTGTCTCAATTGCTGGGTGTCCCCTTAAACTTTGTGCTCAAGGCGAGCACCTCAGTCACCTCACACTACTCCCTGGCTGAATTCCAGGCCCCAGTGTTGGATGGGTGGATTGTCCATGTGGCAGGCGGACTGTTAGAGGCCAGTGCTCAGCCCTCACAGCTGCCTGAGGGGAGACGATCACCTCACAGGGCTGGTGGATGCTGGGGAATACAGACCCATTTTGATTATGGCCAAAGCAAACAGTCACTAAGACATATACTGGGCAAGAGGAGGGAAGGAGCTGCACACCCCAAAGGCAAATAGGAACTGTTTCCAGAAGATTTATCCTTTTAGATTCCTGACACTTCTTTCTCCTGTTCTTTAGTAAGACAATGCACAGACTGACTTCCAGGGGGATCTGCTGTAACCGGTGGCCCCGCAATTTACAAACAGCTTTCCCCTTTGTCTGATTGTGAAAGCTACAGAGATCTGATGGTGAGGAGCTCAGCTAGCCTAGAGAAAACTACTTTCCTGGAAGCATTTTTTGTCTGAGACTTCCCCCAAATCCCAGCCTGTGGGGCCCAACCCTGGGGCTTCCAGGTCAGGGTGAGGTCTCAGGCTCTGGGTATGGCTGAGTCGCCACAAGCCTGCGAGCCAAGTCTCATTGTGGCTGGACTTGTGCTCACCCGGGGCACGTGGAGCCACTAGAGGCACCGTGTCCCTGTGGGGAAGGGTGGCCTTGGGGTAGACACCTATAGCCTGCCCACTCTGCTCACACGCTTCAGGGGGATCATCTCACCCACTCCCAGAAATCCCGTCTGCCTTTGAACTGAAGGGCAAGGCCTGGAAGCTTGGCTGAACCGGTAGGATCAGCTTGACTGTTTCAGACATAGAAAAAGAGACCAATGGATTAAACAGAAGTGAAACATTACAAATACCGTTGAAGCCTCCTTAAAACAACTTAAATGTCCACCCTTGGGAGAATGGCTATATAAATGGAGGCATGCTCTAGAATATTCTGCAGCAATTAAAACAAATGAATCAGGGCTATGTGTGTTGTCACAGATAAATTTAAATACATTGTTGACCTTGAGTCTATCCACAGACGTTTTCTGAAGACACTAGAACTCATTCCCCTGAGAGGTCTCAGCTTAGGACAGGCCCCAAGTGTCCCGGCTTTCTTTCTTTCTTTTTTTTTTAAATATATTTTATTGATTATGCTATTAGAGTTGTCCCATTTCTCCCCCATCATTCCCCTCCACCCTGCACACCCTCTCCCACCCACATTCCCCCCTTTAGTTCATGTCCATGTGTCATAAGTTTTTTAGCTTCTACATTTCCCATACTATTCTTGCCCTCCCCCTGTCTATTTTCTTCCCATTATCTATGCTACTCATTCTCTGTACCTTTTCTCCCTCTCTCCTCCTCCCACTCCCCTGTTGCTAACCCTCCATATGATCTCCATTTCTGTGGTTCTGTTCCTGTTCTAGCTGTTTGCTTTTGTTTTAGGTGTGGTTGTTAATAGCTGTGAGTTTGCTGTCTTTTCACTGTCCTATTTTTGATCTTCTTTTTCTTAGATAAGTCCCTTTAACATTTCATAGAATAAGGGCTTGGTGATGATGAACTCCTTGAACTTGACCTTATCTTCCTTTCCTTCCTCCTTCCTTTCCTCTACCCCCTCACCCCAATTCTCTTCTCTTGCTTCATCCAATCTTGGCTTATGTTCTTCCTGCCTCTCCTGTTTCTCTTCTTTCTCTTTCTTTTCTCTTTATGGGAGAAGCCCAAGGTGGGGTGTGTGTGGTGGAAGGGGTTAGCATCAGCTTGTACCAGGCTACACTGTGTGTTGTGCACACGCTACCATGTGGTCAATCATTATCATTTCCATTTTAACACTGAGAAAACTGAAGCTCAGAGAAATTGGAAAATGGGCTGAGGCTCTGCAGGTTGTGAGCAACTGAGCTGGCGCTTGAAATCAGGTCAGAATCCAGGCTCTGGATTCCTCCCGCCTCCCCCCACACAGCTCGTCCCACCCCTCCACCTTTTCCTCTCCTGTGGTTCTCTCTTTTCTTCCCCGGAGGCTGTCTCACATCATATCGCCTACTACTACAATTACCTGCATTATTTTATTCTCCCTGTTGTGCATTTCGAAGATGCCATAGGTCTGTTTTATCAAATGCTTTCTGAACAAGATCTTATTCGGTCCTAGCAACCCCCATGAGGTAGTTGGGGGCTGATGTTAAGCCTGCCTTACAAACAGGAACCAGAACACAGAGAAGCTGGGGACACGCCAAAGGCCAAGTGGCCTTGAGCTCTTCTGTCCCTGACTCTGCATCCAGTCCCTTTGGTTCTTCTGCATCCCTGAGACCCTTTAAAGTCCTGAGATCACTCGAAGTCGAGTGTGTGTCCCTAGGGGCACTGTGCTCACAAAACAAGAGCCTGTCCTTAAATTTGGATATTTTGTTCATTATGAATTTTTTTGACGTTAGCTTTGGTTGTTTAAAAATATCACATTAAAACATTATTTATATTATTTATTCAACTGCTGGGTTTATTTGGTGCCCTTAAATTTTGTGCAGGAGCTGATGCCTCGCTCCCCTCACCCTAGTCCGGTGCTTCCTGTCCTTACCAAGTATCAGAAAAACACTTCGAATGAGGTCAGCATGTGAGAGCTGGCTTCACTGTGGTGCTCGCCCCACCCCTACCCCGGCCTCCTTTTCTGACCCTTCTCCATAGCTTTGGTTTGGAGAGACTCAGCTCCCCAGGTTCCCTTCTGGGAAGGCTGTCTGATCAGAATGATCCTGTAGGAGCAGGTGAGTACCTTGGGTCGGTGCAGAGAGAGGACACCTGCTTTGTTCAACAGGCTCTTGCTGCTCGTGGACCTTCGGTGCTTTAAGCAAGTTGGCATAATGAAGCCTTTTCCAGGCAAGGGACTGACTATTAGGGAATAAACTTCCACAGATACTTCCTCAGGCACTGCCCCCACCCCCTCCCTGCCACTGTTGGCCTTTAGGGAAATAGAAGGAACAGCCTGATCAGGCTTTTTCCTAGAAAAGCCCTTCGATGAGCCCACTGTGGAAAACGAAGCTGTTTTTGTTTTCTTTGATTAATCGGTGTCCTGCTCCCCAAAGCAAACATGGCCTTAGGTCTTCCAAGGTACACAGCTGCAAAGGAAGGGCCCTAGCTGCCTGGATCTTGACAAGGACCCCAAGACTTGGTGGGGGGGCACATGTAACCTTGTCCTCAAGGACTTGGCCCTTCACTTTTTACCTTCAAGGGCGCCCAGGTTGCTCATTTCCTTTATATTTTGTTGTTGTTGTTGTTGTTTTAACCAGTGTGAACAGGAGAATTGTTAGCCTTTAGAGTACAGTTCCTTGAAAGCTGTCAGGGTGAACCGAGCCAGAGAGTTATATAACAGCAAAGCTCACTTAAAGCAACAGTGTCTTTCTACAGGGCTGTGGCATTTAAGATCCATTTTTGTTACAAATTATAAAGAATAAGATACTAATTTTGTGAACAAAATAGAGGGACTCTCCCCTCTTCTTACTTTTTTTTTTTTTTTTTTTTTTTTTTTTGCCAGAGGGATGCAATTCCTCATGTGTTGATAAAAAAAAAAAATACGAAACCTCTTTCAAGGAAGGCATGTTCATTAACCTCATACATCCATAGCATACACCTGTTTCAATTCAAAAGAAAATAAATAAATAAAAAGAAAGGCTTCCTAAAGCATTTGTTCATTTTAATTTAAGACCCTTGGGAATTTTAAAAATGTTCAGCCGTATCCTCCTCTGAGCGGGAGCCAGGCCCTGTGAGGCAGGGAGGGACCGAAGCGCTAGAGGACCTCCTGCGTTGTCTTATGTGGCCCTTTAATGTCTGATGCAAGCCGTGCATCATGGGAACCGATCCCACGCGCCTTCCTTCATGTGCCATCTCTGCCGCACATTTCACGGATGAGGAACCTGAGGCCCAAGGACTCGGCGACTTCTTGGCACACAGCTCAACTGCAGACCAAATTCTGAGATTTTTGTCTTCCCTTCCCTGGCATCATCCACGGAAGGTCCCCATCTCCTTTCCTCTACCCAGGGGCCCTCAACCAAGGGCAACCCTACCTTCCAGGGGACAGCCGGCATGGTCTGGAGGTATTTTTGGTTGTTACAACTGGGGACATCAGAGGAGGGGCTATTGACACCTCCTGGGTAGAAGGCAAGGATGCTGCTGAATATCCTGGAGTACAGCCCCCAACAGATAGTCCCTGGCCCTAAGCATAGGTAGCACTGAGGTGGAGAAGCCTTGGTCTACACTGTGCTCTGCATCACAGGGAAATTCCAGCCTCTGAGAGTCGCCTAGAGTTCCTGTGCCCAGCTATAGCCTTGGCCTCTCTCCTCCTGCAGCCACAGGAGTTAAAGCCGTTGTCGAAAGCACCCTTCAGCAGTGGCCAAGCGTCCCCTGCGGAGTTGACTGCGGGACACACAGTGCATCCAGCTGCAGCTGCTGCGATTTAAAGTGTGTAGTCACAAGACGCCTGTCTTCAGTTAGCAGGGAGCCCTCTGGCAGCCTCCCTGCCAGGGAGGGAGAGAGTTCCACAGAGGCCCGCAGCCCCTCGCTGGCTGACAGCCTGTGGTATTCTGGCGGCTGTTGCTCAGAGGCACCTGGGAATAGGCCGGGCCCAGACAGCACCGAGCACGTGGTCTCCCCTTCTGACCCACCCGTCAGTGGCAGCCCTGCCAGAAGATGGCCTATTGAACATTTCCAGGAATAGCACTGCCAAGCCTGTCAACTGCTTTCTTGGAAATACACTCAATAAGGATGGCAGGCCTCCAGCAGGGAGAGCAGAAAGCCCGGCCTGGACCACGCCACTGAGAACCGGCAAGGCCTAGCTGCAGGCCCTGTCAGCGCCTGGGGAAGGGGAGCGGTGCTTGCTGGGCTCTGCAGCTCAGCAGCTTCTGGAGTCATTTAAAAGGCTCTCAATGCGGAGGGGAGATGGCCACACCTTTCAGAAGGCTCTGGACCCTGCTGACTTTGTGCAGCTCTGTGACCTTCACATGCTGGCTCTCTTGTTTCAGACACGGGCAGACAGGAAAGCCAAGGGGCTGGGAGGCCAGAATGAACTGACAGCAGCGACCAGCCTCAATGTCATCTGGGCCGTTGTCCACCACTCCTTCTCTTGTAAGCGTCATTCCCAAAGACAGCCGAAGGAGCATCTAAAGGGGGAGGTTTATTTTGCCCCACCCCCCATCATCTCCCGTCACTCTTGATGATGTAGCAAAAATAAGAGGCTAAGATGAAATTTAAGGAAATTTCTAGCAATTCACCTCCTTCCTCACCCTCCATTCCCCTCACAGAGACGTGACATACCTTTTGAAATCTGACCACCCTGAGCCCTCTCCAAGCTCTGGGGTGCACCAGCGGTGGAGCTGGGGACACCGTAAGAAGACCAGCTGCCTTCAAGGACAAGCTCCTTGAGGACATAGGCGTCTAATAAAAGCAAGAAACCAAAGCCCTCTGCTGCCCTGTTCAGAGAATATTGGGTATTCACCTTTTAAAAATAGTAATAGAGTTATGAAGCTTATCACAGAGTAGGTATGGGACATCTTTTTGTTTCCAAAAGCCACTGACTCCTAAGACAAATATTTGAGGTCCACAATGAACTAGAGGAAGTTGGAGGTAGGGCTGTGAAATTCAATATCAGATGCCCAGGTAAATTTAAATTTCAGGAAAATAATAAATAATTTCTAGGGATATAAGTATATCCCAAATATTATTTGCTATTTATCAGAAATTCAAATTGCCCTGGCGTTGTGTGTTTTTATTTGTTGAATCTGGCCACTCTACTTGGGGCATAAATTGACCTAGTTGTAAGTAACAGGGAACATATTTAACATACATGAAAGACCATAACAGTTAAGAGAGGAGAAGGCAGGAAAGGATAAGGGTGGCCAGACAGAGGGAAAGCAAGAGAAATGTCAAAAAGAAAGAGAGACAGGCATAGTGAAGGAGGAAAACAATCTGGTGTGCGCTCCTGCCATCAGCCAATCTGGGCCCAGGACCCAGAGGGCTCTGGACAGCCCCAGGTGTGCACATGCTCCCCAGTTGGCCAGGCCAGCTGCCATGCCTGTAGGCTTGAGCCTACGTGTGTGTACATCAACACCTGGCGTAGCCCCTGTGCTCATTTGCACGCTCCATTGTCTCTTCTGACTTCATAAATTCAAAGATAAAATTATTAAGAAATTCAAGATGGTGATGACAAAGCATTGAAGCAAGCATAGCGTCCCTTCTGGGTGGGCCCTGTGCCCCTGCGAGGCCCATCCTGCTCCTGCGCTGAGCCACCCTAGCTTCGCCTACGGAGCATCTTTTATTATGTTATTGTCTAACAATGTATCATCCTAAATTATTTGCTGTCTATTTTTCCCAAGAGCCAGCTGCCTGTTTTATAATACAGTTCTACTGGAACACATTGGCACCGTTTGTTTAGGTGTTGTCTGTAGCTGTTATTATATTCCAATGGCAGACAACAGGCAACAGGGAGTGTTGGGGCCGCATCACCAAAAACACTTGCTCTTTGGTCCTTTATAGATGCTTGTTGCTGTCTGCACTAGACTGTAAGACCCTTGAAGGCAGGAATCCTGTCTGTCTAGAGCAGTGCCTGGCATACAGCAAATGCTCAGTCAACAGTTGTTTAAAAAAATGAAAGGAAAAAGATGAATATATGAAGATCTTAGCCTTTTTGGAAATAATTATTTTATCTAAAAGAAAGACATGTAAGTTTTATGTTTGACCTTTTTTTGTTTTCTAATAAAAATTGTGTGTAAAATCACTTACCACACTGGGAAATGGACTCTCCGGGGAAATGTAAGGTGTTTGTCTTGTGGCGTGCCATGCCCCTGACAGCCTGCTACACACTTCAGTCTGAGGAAGCATGGGCGTTGCATCTATATCATTCACCACTCAATAAATATTTATCGAGCAAAGCACAGGGCTAGGCAGTAGGACAGGAATGGCAATGATTCACTTGTGTCTTCCTTAACAGTCCTGCAGAACCTATAGTCCAAAGGAAGAAAGACACACAAATATATATTACATGCAAATGCACATATTTAACTATACGATAAACAGTGTTAAGTGCAAAAGGAAATTTCTGGATCAAGTGCTATGGGCTTTCAGAATCAGGTCAGATTCCTTTTGGCTACAAAATCAGAAAAGGCTACAAAATTGCAAGTCCTTCCACTTGGTGTCAGATCCAGTCCCTGCCTTTCTGCTCTTCTGCTCTGCTCTGCACCACAAGGAGCCGTAGGGAGCCGTCTGCTGCAAGGAGCAGGTGCCTGCCAACTAGGTATCCCTGCTGTCTGCCAACTGGCTTCAGATAGGTTCTGTCAGTGGGAGGCCACGAAGCAAGATTGGAGGGCTGGGGGTAAGGGAGGAGCCAGGCTCCCTGCTCTCTGAGCTTCAGTTTTCTCACCTGCACAGTGGAAAAACCAGTAGTATCTATTTCACAGGGGGTTTTATAAGAATTAAATGAGCTAAGGCATGCAAAATGCTTAGCACAGTATCTGATATATAATAAACATTCAAAGAATAGAGCTATTACTTTTAACCTTGCTTAGGTAAGTGGGAAAGAATGCAGTGATCAATTAGTGAAGTCTGCTAAGAGCTAAGGATGTGAGAAGCATGCTGTGTGGGAGAAGTATTTACCAAACCTGGTATTTTGATGTTGTATTGTGAAGGCAGAATTGATAGGACCTGGAAAATGGATTGATAAACTCTAGTAAGATATTGGGAGAAATCAAAGAACAAGATACCAAAAGTGGGTGGAAAGAATAAGTTTGGGAGAGAAGAATAATGAATTCACTTTTGAACAAGGATGTTGGACTCTTCTCAGTTACAAAACAAACAGAACCAAAAAGCACTGATACACTTGAGGACACTCAAGAGATTGGGTTTTTGATAGAGATACACGTATGTTCAGTGACTTAGCAAAGAAAACCAACTCAGCAGCTACATATTCAGGCCTCATGGAGAACTGAAAAACTATGCAGGAAACCATAGCAGCTCCAGTTACTGGGGTCTGGTCTCCCCCAAAGAGGAGAAACCATTGTTCTTTACTTAGCAACTCTTCCCTGCTCAAGACTCCCTGTGTGTATACTTCTCTCTCTCTTCAGTTTTCCCTTCTCTGTTTCTGTGGTTATATGCTCTGTGTCTGGCATTCAAGATGCTCTGACTGGAGATTTGCCATCTAATATGAAGCTTCCTAATATGGGGCCACATTCTCAGTTCAGGCCGCCTCACAGAATCCATGGGTCTGGCTCACGCTGGATGCTTTGCCTGGGCATAGCAGTGTCACCTGACCTAAAAGTGTCAAGGCCCCGCTTTTCTAAGAAAAAGCTGTGTAACCAGCAGGTTGCATTAGTGAGTTGGGGTTGTCAGTGAGCTCTCCATGAAGCAGAAAAAGTTAAGATTGGGTCATGTTGAGAGAGTATTGCGGATTCTTAATTACTTGTGACATTACCTACTTCATATGAATTTGATCATATAAGATCCAATCTGTCCAAGGTTTAGGACAAGGAAATCAGAAATTATTGATTCCAAAAATTGTTTTTTCCAAAATGGAACCCAGAAAGTGAAACAATCAGCAAAGGGAGGAATTTTCTTACTATCCTTATAGAGACTTTACAAATTTCTTAGAGAACAACTTAGAAAATTGGCCTGTGAGGCAGTGGGTGTGGTGAGGTTAAGGTTTTCTTGCCACTTTGAGAATAAAATATTCTACAGTTCAGGAAAATCAACAAAACACCCAACCCTCAGTGACTCTTCCCAGAGCTCTTCAAATCCAAGACATCCACCACATCATGGGAAGCTGAGGGACCCAGAGCTTGCAACACACATATTCCAAGGATAAATTGATACAAAGTCACTTACATAAACTCCTTTAAAAATAAAGAAAGGAAGAAAAAGAAAGAAATTAAGAGAGAGAAGAAAAAATTACAACAAAAATGCAATGTTTTGAAAATCTGTTATTGGTGGAGACCCATGGGGCTGTAGGGGGCAGGCAGGTGCTGCCCACAGGAAGCCAGACAAGGCCACAGGGGACAGCTCTTCCTGCTGCTGCTCCTGCAGGCCAGTGTGTACGCTTTCTTCTGGTCCTTGAGAGAGAAGCGCCCCAGCATGCACAGTCTTTCCTTAGAATAATTTCAATTAAAAATAGTGAATTCAAATACACTATTGAGGATGTGGAAAATTTTAACTGAAAGAAAAATAGTATCCTATCCTCTTGTTATACAGGTACTTTTATTATTCTCATTCATATGCATGCATAATTTTTATGTCATTATTATAGACCTGGTGGGTGTGAATGCTACTCCAGCACTTGGCATATGTGTGACTTGGCAAGTCATATAAACTCTCCGGGCCTCAGTCTTCTCATCTGAGCAGTGGGAATAAGTAATAGTAGCTACTTGAGGATTAAATGAGACAACTTCTATAGAGTGCCTAGTTCAATGCCTGGCACACACTCAGTCAATTGTAACTGTTTTTGATTATCCGCCATGAAAATAAGGCAGCTCTGAAGTTCCAGGTTGGGGTAGAAGAGTTGAGCTGTTGAAGTCTGTGTTTGCCTCCCCATTTTCTCTCTTTCCCTCGGTGATGTGATCCTGGGTCTTTTTTCTCTGGCTGCCCCAGCACCCACTAATTCCAGATGCAAGGAGCAACACATGTTCTCAAGGGATCACCCCGTACATGCTGGAAGGACTCACACTAGGACTTGGGAGAACACGGTGATGCTAGCTGGTTCTGCAGAGCGGTGGCTGCGCCCCAGTGCTGTGCCGAGGGTGCCAGGGGCTCAGGCTGAAACAGCACCCTACAAGGTGGCTACAGTGATTTTCATGCAGCTGAAGAATCTGTTTCTCAGGAAGGTTACTGTTATGGGCTGAAGCGTGTCCCCCCAAAATTCATGTTTAAGCCCTAACCCCCAGTATGGTACATGACCATATTTGGAGACAGGGCCCTTAGAGAGGTGATAGTTAAAATAGGACTACTAAGTTGGGCTCTAGTATAATCTGACCGGTGTTTTTATAAGAAGAGACAATTTGGATACCAAGAATGCATGCACATGGAGGAAAGGCCATGTGCAGACATAGAGAGAAGGTGGCCAACTGCAAGCCAAGGAGAGAGGCCTCAGGAGAAACCAGCCCTGCTGACACCTTCATCTTGGACTTCCAGCCTACAGAACTGAGAAAAATCAGTATCTGTTGTTTAAGCCAGCCAGTCTGAGGTATTTTGCAGTGGCAGCCCAGGTGTACTAATACAGTTACATAACATGTAAGAACTTAGGGGTTATTCAGCTTTAAAAAGGAAGGAAATTTTGCACATGCTAAGTGAAATAAGCCAGTCACAAAATGACAACTACTCTATGGTTCCACTCAGATGAGGTATCTAAAGTAGACAAATTCATAGAGACAGAACATTAAAATGGTGGCTTCCAGGGGCTGTGGAAGGGAGGAATGGGGAGTTAGTGTTTAAGGGGTGTAGAGTTTCAGTTTTGCAAAACGAAAAACATCTGGAAATGAATGGTCGCACAACAATGTGAATATACTTAATGCCACTGAACTGTACTCTTAAAACTGGTTAAGATGGTACATTTTATGGTTTCTATATTTTACACAATAAGAACTTGCCTGGGGGCCTCCCCTTCATCAGGAAGTTCAGTCTTGCTGAAATCCTGGTTAATTGCTTTTGAGGGTGGGGTAAAAGAAGGGCGTTGGAGGAGGAGGAGGGAGTCAGGGAGGGAGAGTCAGGACTCAGGGATGAGAAAGCTTGTCTGCTTCTGCTGCCACGTCAAGACAGGTGCCTGCGTAGCTAAATGAAAGTCCCGGTCTACCTGCTTTTCAATGCTGAAATCATAACACATATACAAGGAAAATCATAATGCCTTTGTCAATAATGGTGATAGAGGAGAGCAGGATTTCCAAGTGGGAGGCTGAATTCCCTGAGGTTTTTTCTTTTCTTTGTAACGTCTTTTTCCCTTTTGTTTTTCAGCATCTCCTGGGCCTTCTGTTTATCTCACACAGAAAGAATATTTCCTCAGTGGTGGTCAAAGCACTTTTCAGACTCTCTCACAGCAACAACAAATCAGGACAGCCACCTCATGGTCACCTAGATTTTGCTGGCTATCAAAATTCGTGACAGAGATAGAGGTGCAGAGGGCCTGTGGGAGGAGCTCTCACACCCCTCTGGGTTTACAGCAGAGCAGAGCTCTCAGGTCTGAACAGCCCCTGCCTTAGCTTCCTGTCCCCTTGTAAAAAGGGCCTCCTGCTTCCTCATGCACACGGTTCCCTAGGTCTGCATGTATCGGATTGGAATTCTCCCCTGCTCCCCCAATACATTCTTTCTGGTGATGGAGTACCTAGTCAATTTTTGTTTAAGGTCAGCATGACCCCTTGCAATGGTTCCCCAGCACATGGAAGAACTGAAGAGTTTGGGCTCTTGGTATCTGCTGGTTCTTTTGGTTTGAGTTGCCCAATCTGGCCTTAATGGGAGATTCCCCAAGCAATCCACTGTGGGCCCTAAAAAAGGCAAGTGCCCCAGGCCTTGTCTCTGTCTGCATTCTCCCCTAGCATCCCGAGGTAGCCTCTCCAAGGCCTTGAAAACTGCAAAACTGTAAGGGTTGTGAAAGACAAGGAAGTACTGAGAAATGATTCCAGACTAAAAGAGACAAAAGAGACAGCCAACTGTAACTCAGTTCTGGATGGCATCATTTTGCTGTAAAGACATGATTGGGACAATCAGCATCACTCAGATGGGGTCTGAGGATTAGCCCATAGTTGTGTATCGTGCACCTCCTGGTCCTGTGGCCACACAGGCCATGTTCTTGATCGTAGGAATTGTACCAGGAAGGCATTCAGAGTGATGGACCATCAGATTGGCAACTTGCTATCACATGGTTTACGAAAAAATAACTCTTTGTACTGTTCTCCAACGCCTCTATAAGTGTAATTTTCTTTCACAATGAAAAGAAAAGATCAAAGGGAGGGAGGGAGGGAGGGAGGGAGTGAGGGAAGAAGAAGTGCTTTGTTTGGCTTCAAGGGAGGCCATCCTCACTATGAGCTTTTTTTCAGGTGGTTTCAGGTGCAAGCCTGAGATCTTCCTTGAATTTGAATCACCTCTGAGTCTTCCTGGTGATGGCAGCAAGATTTGAGAAGCTTGTTGGACTGTGCTAGCGTGCCTTTCTTATTCTGTAAGTCATGGGGCCTTCCTTTCTGTTCTCATTGTTCTCTTAGCATACTTTCCTGTCCTCACCAACTCTTTTCTTCCTTTAAACAAACAAACAAACAATGTAGCTACACAGGATAAATAATATGTTAATTTGTTATTTAGAAATCTGAGAAATGAATGCTCTAATATTGAATTTTTATTTTAAATTTTCTTTTTTTCCAAATCTAAATTATATATATATATATTTTTTAAGAACTACTGTACATATAAGCTAAAGTAAGTTTTAAGATATTTCTTTTATTCCCTCGCCCAAACCAGTCACTTAAAGGCTATTAGACTTGATCTAAAAAAAAAAAAAAAACAACTGGGTGGAAATGGGGGTTTGAGTACCACATAAAAGAAGGGGAAGGGACTAGACAAAGAACATGTACGAGTGACTGGTGGACATGGACAACGGTGTGGGGATTGCTACAGGGGGTGGGTAGGGTCAGTGAAGGAGGGCAAAGGGGGAAAATTTGGGACAACTGTAACAGAATAACAAAAATCAAAGTAAACTGAGAGCTATTTAATAAACACTACAATGTCTTCAAAAACTTTTTAAAAAATGACAACGTTCATCCATAATCTTGCTACTCAGAAGAACTTGTGATGACTTGATTTGTAAGTTTATGGAGGGGGTGTGTGTGTATTTACACTTACTTTTTAAATAGAAATAACACTGTACATACTATTTATGACCTCACCTATTTAACAGTATCCCTCTACAACTTCATTTTTGAAGGTTAACTAGCAAGTTAACCTTTAGTTTTGCTTACTAACCCCAGCTGTGGCTGGATTTGACATTCCTTGGTCCACCCTCCATGCCTTGGATTTTTGGATCACATCCGGCCTTAATGAAAACGAAGAGCAGAAAGACATGCCAGGTTTTTCTGGGAGGATTTGTACTGTTTCCCACTTTCCCAAGAACAGAATTGGGCTCTGAAGAGGAAGTTTCAAGGAGTATTAGAGTTACCCTCCTGAACAGGTGAGCAGGGCTCAAATCCTGATTCTCTTCTTACCAGCTCTGTGGAGATGGGCATGTTACCTAACATCTCTGGGCCTCGGTTTTCTGATTTGTAAGGTGGGGGTGAAATGAATAGTATCTATCCGACAGGGTTATTGAGGAATTAATAAGCTGTAAATAGTTGATACATAGTAAGTGCTCATTGGTAGTGGCCACTCTTAATACTATGAATAAATACAAGGCAATTTTTGAGGTCTGCAGGAGACTAGGAAGACAGTGAGTGGGGCAAGCGCCTTCCCAGGAAGGGAGAGAGTGCTCTGTATTGGTGGCGAGGAGTAATTATGATGAAAAAAAAATGTTTTCAAGTTCTGGAGCTGACGTGTACTCCTTGTGACATTTTAGTCTCTGAGTAATATATTCCATTGCCTGCAAAGCTGTGATTTTTAAGTTTATTGCTTTTTCCTCTTCTCTCTCAAACCTGAATTCTTTCTCCTCTCAGCTCCAGCCTGTCTCCAGCAACCATGAACTCGACAGTGTCTGCCACGGAGCCAGATCCTTAGAGCCAGATCCTTAACTCAGTCAAAGAAGCCTGAAGCTTCAGCAAAGCACACTACCTTCCCCGGGGAAAGTAAAGAAAACCTGCTGTGTGCTCTATCAGTCACATCACCCTTCCTGTCAGCAACAACCCTGCAATGCAGGTATTGCAACAATCTCCATTGTAGGGGGCAGCAGGCGGGTTTCAGGCATGGGCTTTGGAGTTGGGGAACCCAGGTCTGGTTTTTGTCACTCACATACTTCCTATGAAACCTTGGGCAAGTTAATTAACTTCTCTGAGGTTTAGTTCTCTCATTGCTAAAATGAAAGGGATAATAATAATGCCAGCCTTGGAGGGTTGTTGGGAAGATAAAATGTGTTAAGTAAGTTTATGGTATAGGACCTAGTCTGTAGTACATGCTCACAAAATGCTAATTAGCATTGTTGTTATTATTTAGCAGGGGAAAAATGCCTGAGTCTCTGGGAAGTTATAATTATTATTACATTTTACTGGTGAGGAAACCTCTCTATACCTTAGTTTTTTTCTCACTGTATACAGCAGCTTGCCCCCTCTGTGGCTAAGACTACCATTCCCCTGTCTTTTATAATAATAGAAAATTTTGGTGGGCAGAAAAGCTACATTTCCCAGCATTCCATGTGGCTAGATGTGGCCATGTGACTAGTTTGGTTAGTACAATGTGCCTGGAAGTGATATCTGAAGCTTCCTGGTTAGGAGTTTACAAGGAAGAGGCTTGCTTGCTCTTGCCTTGTAATTGACTACAAGGGCTTGTACATAAGAAGGCTGCAAACTTCTATCTTGTTTAAGCCTTTGTATTTTGGGTCTCGCTGTTACAGCAGCCAAACCTACATAGAGAAGGGGCAGCAGTGTCCGTGGTAATAGGGCTCTGGCTAGCAGTCAGAAGCCCTGGGTTTCCTGGCCCTGCCCCTCATTTGCTGCTTGTCCAGAGTTTTCATTTGCTCCCTCATCTCAGAGCACGTATGTTGCCAGTAATGGTACTGGACACTGGCAATGCAGAGATAAATAAGACACATCCCCAAAAATGATCGAATCTACCGCCGATGTTATCCATGTTCATTGTTGAGGAGAATATACTCCCTTTCAGAGAACACAGATTGTTTCTGATGCAGGCCAGGGTTCTTAAGCAATTTCTTCACAGGTTTTTAAGCCTTTTATGGGTTCCAAATCTGTTAACATAAAAAAATGCTCAAAACTATATTAGGTGCTTAGACACTAGTTAAGTCCTTGGCAAAGACACTAGTTGTAAGAACCTTACGTCCTATTCTTAACCTCCCCCTGTCTGTTTTGTGCCTACCAATTATGCTTCTTATTCCCTATACCTTCCCCACCCATTGCCCCCTCCCCCTTCCCACTGATAACCCTCCATATGATCTCCATTTCTGTGATTCTGTTCCTGTTCTGTTTGCTTAGTATTTGCTTTTGTTTTTTAGGTTCAGTTGTTGATAGTTGTGAGTTTGTTGTCATTTCACTGATCATGGTTTTTGATCTTCTTCTATTTCTTAGACAAGTCCCTTTAACATTTCATATAATAAGGGCTTGGTGATGATAACCTCCTTTAACTTGACCTTATTTGGGAAGCACTTTATCTGTCCTTCCATTCTAAATGACAGCTTTCCTGAGTAGAGTCATCTTGGATGTAGGTTCTTGCCTTTCATGATTTGGAATACTTCTTTCCAGCCCTTCATGTCTGCAAGGTCTCTTTTGAGAAATCAGCTGACAGTCTTATGGGAACTCCTTTGTAGATAACTGCCTACTTTTCTCTTGCAGCTTTTAAGATTCTCTCCTTATCTTTAATCTTGGGTAATGTAATTATGATGTGCCTTGGTGTGTGCTCCCTTGGATCCAACTTCTTTGAGACTCTCTGGGCTTCCTGGACTTCTAGGAAGTCTATTTCCTTTGCCACATTGGGGAAGTTCTCCTTTGTTATTTGTTCAAACAAGGTCTAATTTCATGTTTCTTTATTCTTGAAAAGGGCATCCTTCTTGGATTTTCTCCACTCTTCCCTTGATGTCTTTCAAAGTTTTATTTATTCTCTTTTATGGGTATCAAATAATCTTAACAATTTTCCTACAGGACTATGGTTTCTTCTAGGTTTAAAACTACTTTAAGGAAAGGGGTTGTTTTATTTTTTGTTGTCTTACATAATATAATTGATTAAGAGATATTTGTCTAATGAATTGAATTAATAAATGATTGTTGCATTTCCTTAAAAAAAAAAAAAAAAAAAAAAAGAACCTCAGGTCCAATAGTTCTCAGCCAAATGAAAATACTGGTACTTAGAGGATTCAATGAGAAAACTCACAGAAAGCACTTGACCCTGCATCTCACATTAGGGAGACACTCAGTAAATGATGATGCAGGCGAAGGCTTGTGGGTTGTGGTATGAGTTGTCTGAAAAAGGCCCTCTGAAGGGTGCTCATCACCAGTATTCTGCCCCTGCTAGGTACTATGCAGTTCAAATGGGGCTGTGTTTGTTAAAACCCTTTTTCAAAATGGTAATTTGTTAGTGACGTGAAATCAACATTCAACTCTGCAACATTCCACCCTCCCTTCCTTGGTCCTTCAACTGCTCTCCCTGTCCTTGTCCTTGCCAACACCCCCTCTGACGACTGCTGCTACATTGCTGCATTTTATTGTTATTCTGAGAGTCAGTGTCATGGGCTGATGATCATCTGGTCCCTGTGCCCACTGGGATCTGACCCCACACAAACACAATCAGAGTTCAGGAAAAGAAAAAGATTTAATCTCATCTTCATAGTATATTGTCTCTCTACATTTGGATATTCATAACAAGTGACCAATTTTTGAGTTCTAGAATGTTGAC
This sequence comes from Glossophaga mutica, assembly GCA_039655065.1. Taxonomy (NCBI): domain Eukaryota; kingdom Metazoa; phylum Chordata; class Mammalia; order Chiroptera; family Phyllostomidae; genus Glossophaga; species Glossophaga mutica. The sequence goes on from CM077304.1 coordinate 88,524,730, forward strand.
TTTCAAATACAAGTTTCCATACATATTATGTATATAAGGAATATATGTATATATAAATTCCATAATTCCACAGAGTAATGATTACTATCCTGACTTCATAGGTAAAGCTACTGAGATTCATAATGGTCATATAACTTTTCTCAGGTCCTTAGAGGCAGTTCTACCATGAAGCTAATAGAGTGTAAGCTCAGGCCTCTCACTTACATGAGCCTCTTCCAAGGCCCTGTGCTGATTTTGAATCCATGAATTTGTACTCTTTTTCTCAAAGACCTCCCCAAATTATATAAGCTACATGCCTTACAAAATCTAGGTCCATCCCTGTAGGGTCATGCAGATGCTAAATACTGGAGCCAGAATTTGAACAGAAATTATCTGGGATTTCAGCTGAGTTTAAATTCACTGTAACAGTACATTATAGTTTATTAAATAGTGCTATTGGCATTTAAGGTTGTGCCAGTAGACCAACATGGTCCACAAGGTTGGGATTGGACCCTCCAGTGATATGCCCAAATGACATGCTGGGTAAATTTTATAAGGTCCATGTATCATCATTAGTGCTCCCTAACAGTGTCCAAAGCACTACACTGTGATAATGACCACAACATCTTGGTTTTATAGAGCATATTTCCTAACATGCTCAGTGATTGCATCCTTTTTTCATATGGGACAGAATTACCACTTCCATTCAAGTTGTTAATTGAGCCAAGTAAGCAAACATCTTAATGAAAGAACTAGAGCAGAGGATGACGGGACTGGTCATAAGCACATACAAGACCCCTCTGGGAATTTTCAGATATGACTCAGTGATATGCTGAAGGTGCTGGGCAGCTTGCCTTGAAAATATGAGTACGTCCAACTCTTCCCTGACTCCAGTATGTCTGCAGCCATACTGAGAACTTGGAGTCCCTCTCATTTCTTCCCTTACATCTCCCAGCCTCAGATTCCTTTGTTCCCCCTTCTGAACACTCACTGTCTTTCATACACAGGATCAGGCATGGCAGGGGAATGTGGAAAAGGGGAGGTGGTCACTGTCATCCAAGGGTACAGGAAGGTAAAGACGGGGAGAGGACACATGTGGCTACTTTGTGAGCCAAATGCTAATGTTGTAATACCAATCCTACTTCTGGGGATGGTTGGTGAGAGAACTGTGGGATTCTTTCTTTTCTGTTCCACAGGATCTGCTGTTCCTAACAATCTCCAAGTACAGCTTAAAGGACCTCCAGAGCTTCCCTGGGTGGAGAAAAACAAACACGACTCAAAGTTTCTGATTTCCCTTAATTCAACCTTGGGAAATACACCATCTCCACACCTTCAGTATCAAGGTCTCCTTGTCTTATCAGTAAAATACCATTAAAAAAAGAAACAATAAAAATTATGACTCACATTTTAAACAAATACATGCTCTTAAAAATATGCAAATATGCAGGTTTGTTTTCTTTATCCCTTGAATTAGCCCAGAATTAGAGATAAGACTAATTCTAATATTCCAGGAAAGCAGGGTGAATGTTGGGTAAGGACATGGGCGGAGAACAAACCAAAACATCCAAGTTCTATACCAACTACTCAACACTTAGCAAAGTCATGTCAAGAAAATGCAAAGATGTGCTTAAGGTAGTCCCCAGGTGAGGGCACTATGAGGGCATTCCAAGGAGGTGATGGGCCCCACCTCGTCCAGGAGTCAGTGGTGACCGTCCAGTGCAGGGAGGCTTCTTCCCTCTCTTGGAGTCCGAGGCAGGGACGTTGTATCGTGTCAGTTTCCAGAGCAGCCTCCACAGGCTGATTTCTGACTATTGGAGAAGGCTTTGAAATTCTGAATTTCTGAATTCAGAAATTTTGAATTCAAATTCTTAAATTTGAAACACCTCCTTTAAAGACAGACCAGTGATCCTTTTCCCCACCTATTTTAACATGAAAACCTTCATCAATTAGGAGAGGGCTATAAGGGGACTGAAAGATAATGTAAAAAAAAAAATACAATAAAGATTAATTTTTTTTCAATAAAGATTAATTTTTAAAAAGGAAGTTAAAATGACTTTATAATAAAAAGAAATTCTGCTGCCCTATCTCTCCCTAACCTGGTACACTTTTTTCCCCAGAGACCATTAATCTTTTTTAATTTCAAAGTTTTTAATTCGAACTCCATATTGACAAATAATTTGCTATACTACCCTTTCATGATTAGAGTTGCAGTCCCTGAATCCTTTCTCTAGTCCCCTCACCCTTCACATACTTACATCATTGTATTTTTAGTTCTCACTTTTGTAATTTGAAACACTATAATTGAATTTCTATTTATTATGGTATATTATCAATTGAAATAAATTCTTGCTAATGTATGCAAAAATGTTGGATGGGGGGGGGAGGGTGGAGGACAGGCATTCATAGAATCAAAGAAGCTGAAGAGTCAGACTTTAAAAAAGCCGGGAATAAGAGTTGTTCTGGGAATCTAAGGAGCAGGAACTAATGCACTGTCTCTTTAGGGCACTGCCCAGGGTGAATTAATGGGGATTCTTAATTTACCAGTAAGAGAAAGTGTGATTGGCTTACATTGAGCTACATGCTTATCCATTGGCTGGAGAGTGTAGGACATGTGGACTGACAGTTTCCCTAAGACTGCATGTGTTGGCCAGGGGAAATGACCTGAAAGGAAATTGAGGTGCTACTACTAGATGACAGGATAGAGTTGTAAGGATGCTGGACACCATGCTCGTTACTCTGTAATATACCATGTATTACACAACCACCTGTTCCTTTGTCTCACCTCTCCTTCTTTCCCACTTCTCTTTGTAGTTTTACACTAAGACTCATAATATTTATAGTCTTTTCTGTGCATGCTTTGTCTTTTTGCTGATTTCAAAAATTGAAAATCATTAAACAGTTTTTACATTATTATCCTTCTGGAGAGAAGAGTGGTATGCTATGATTACACTCATCTCATAGTTTTTTTATTTTTCCTGGAATTTCTAATTGCCTTAAATTTTATATCCTCTGCCTTTATCATCTCTCTTATGCTCCTAAGATGTCTCCAGCATACTGTCTAGTTTATGAAAGTTCTTTTCTCCCCAGGGTCCTCCTCTTGGAAGTCTCCATTTACCTCTTCTAATTGAGACTGATTGCCATCTGGGACTGATAATTAGCTGTTATTTTACTTGTAGTCAGTTCTTCTCTAAATTGGACACACTGTTTCCTGGATTTTCTGACTTTCTCTTTCTTGATTTACTTCCTCATTCCACTGGAGCACATCTCAGGTAACTCCCAAGGGATGGGTGGGTAGAGATAAACTTTCTAAGTCTTGCACTCGTAAAGGGGTTTATTCCGCCATCATTATTTAATGGCATTTTATCTGGGGTAGATTTCAAGTCAGAGACCATTTTCTCTTCAGTTGCAAAAGTTTGCTTTCATTTTCTTTTAGCACCTAGTGTTGCTGTGACAGTCTATTTCTTTCCTGTTCCTTCGTAGATGACTTTTTCTCTTTCTGAAGCTTATAGTATCTTTACCTTTGGTATCCTGAAATTTCATACAGCTGTGTCTAGGGTCCTTTTGAATTCACAATGTTTAATGTGGAAACTCTTGTCCTTCATCTTGGGAAATTAATTTGTATTATTTCTTCCTCTCCTTTCTCTGTTTTCCCTTTCTGGAACTCCAATTGGTCAGATACTGGATTTTCTGCGCTGATCCATGGTGCTTATTTTTTTCTCTTAGCTTTTCAGGAACGCATACCAAGCGAAGGAGGCGGGAGTGTTATGAAGCATAGCACACTCATATATTTGCATGGCTTATTCAACATACCTTCTATCTTGCTTCTTTCCTCTGCTACAGAGACCAGAAAACTAAAACCTACATTTCCCAGAACCACCTGTAGGTAGGATTCAGACACAAGGCCCACGTTCTTCCAGTTGCATGTTCTAGACCAGGTGGAGGCAGAAGTGATGAACATGAGGAAGCAGCTGTGCACAGGACATTGAATCTTCCAATGAGAAGAGGGGTAGAGGCATCAGTTCTGAGATGGTTGTAGCCATCCTCAGGTCTTCAGTGGATGATCAGTGCTGAGTGGCCGAAGCAGCTGCTAAGTCTCCTGTCTCAGGCAGCTAGTGTGGTTAGGCTCTTTCCTGGCTGTTACTCCCAGTGTGGTAGCATTGAGCTGCTTTTCTGTCCCTCTCCAAAATTTTGAGTCACCCCTATCCTTTAGCCAGAAAGGATCCTTGAATTAGCCTTTATCCTTGAATTAGCCAGACTGGAACCTTGGCATGGATGTAGTCAATACTATGGGAGCAGAAGAAATGGCTTCCCCTCCCTAAAATGAAAGAAATTATTTCACAGAATGAATGGCAACTGAGCACGTATTTTTGCCAAGTGGACAAAGGTAGAGATTTCTGACAGAGGCACAAAAGTGAGAGAGCTCATATACATTCATTTACTCAATATTCATGAATATACACTCTGTTCTAGGTACTGTGTTAGATGTTAAATATACTGAAGAACTCCTGCCCATGGAACATTTACCTAGTTGAACTGTGTGTGTAGATTATATGAACCTGTGACAATTCAGATATGGAGGTCACAATAAAGACATTATGCTTCTCCCTGTTCACATTAAATACTTGTGATTTTCTTTTGGGAATTGAAAAAGAATATACTTTCTAACCTGCCTTCCTACAAGCAAGTAATGGTGATTTAATCCTTAGGATACTGGGCATTTTTAGTTATATCCAGGTGAAAATGATTGTTCTTTTCTAAATAAGTAAGATAGTCTTGTCTATTCTACTTAATCAATGTCCAAAGTGATATGTGCTGCTGCTCCAGAAAATTGGGGCTTTGAAAAGAGGGATAAAAACATGCCTGTGCCCAAGGTCCACTTGTGCACATGAGGTCTCATGGTGCACAGTCTGCCTGCGGAGCTGCAGCTACCCATGGTCACTGAGGTCCTTTGGCTTTGTGTTTTGGACTACAAATGGTCAAACCCAGTCATGGCATGACAAGCCCCAAGGGACAACGTGCGATGATTGGGGCTGATGCGTCTAGATCCAAGGAAATTTGCCATCACCCCCGTTCTGTACGCTGATGATGCCTTTCCCTGGAAGGCTTGATATCTTGGCTGGGGTTTTGATTCACTAATGATTTGAAAGATAATGTCCCTTCCTGACTCACAATGAGTTACTGTCTCTAATACCAAATACCATCCTTCCAGTTCCTTGGCTTTCTCCCTGTGGGAACTGGCACAGTCTGGGGCCATTAATGGAGTCGTGGGAACTGGTGGGGCGCCAGTGGCGATGGCCATCCAAGAGGCAGATTCCAGCTTCCAACAGCCAGTCACAGAATCAAATTTTGAAAGATTTCATTGATAGGACATTTTGTGAAACCAATCTGTAATAACAATAATAGTTGATATTTATAGACGGCTTTTTATGTGCCAGCAGTTTTGATAAGCATTTATATGCATTTTTACCTTCAGTCCTCACAACATCACTAGGACTTAAGTATTCTTACTGTTGCCATTTTAGGATGATGAGGTTGAGCGTGGTTAAGTAATTTGTTCAAACTGAGTCAGCTAATAAGTGGCAGAGATGGAATAGGACCCAGGGCCGTGAAATGTAAGGCCTGAGCTCTGAACCACCACACCCTGTTGTTTCCCGTGGACAGCTGGTGTTTTGTTCTGATAATGTGTCTCTATTTGACACCCTTCCTTACCACTGGAATAGAGTTTGAACGACATTAAGATTTACTTAAGCCAAAGTTTTGATCAAATTACGAATTAAACTTAGTCAAATTAGTTTTGCATGTAGGCATAACCTAAAATAAAGCTTTGGAAGTTCTGTCTCTGATCGTGTGACTGGCATATAAACTGCAAAATTTATGGCTCTAAAGTAGTTTGGATTTCAACTCAATAAATGGAAGGGAAAAAGTGAAGCATTTTTGACACTGACATTGTGAATATTTCTTCTCTGAGATTCCATCATATTACCAGATCAATGTTTCACAATGTTCATTCATAACCCATCAGTGTTACTACTATTTTAACACACAATTATTTCTATAATGTTTAAACGGTATATCACAGAAAGTCAGCTGAATTTTGATTTTTTAAAAATATAGACATGACTGAAATGGTTTTCTGGATTTAAGTGAGAACATCTTCCTTGCTGAAATAGCACTCTGATCAGATTCACTCCTAGAACGGTATCACTAACACGTGGAAACGGGGTAAATGTGCTGCTAAACCATCTGCAGATGGTGGGTTCCCCCCCCCCCCGCCAGTAAACAGCCAGGGGCTGTGATAGGCTCTTTAGAACAAATGGCATTTCATTCTTCAGCCTCTTCATATTTTGCATAGCAATGTCCTGTTCATTGAACTGGGTCCCTAGTTTTTTAAAACAAAGGCTGTTTAACGTTGGTGACTGCATCTTGAAAACTGAGAGCTTGCTTCATGGTGAAAGATGGCCTGTTTTCTATCCCATCCTGTTCATTTGGAGGGTAGGAGGACCAGGGGATGAAAGGAAGTAGTAGGAAGGGGAAAGAATGTCAGCTACAGTTTTAGAACAGGGCTTATTTCTCGTGCTTACAGACCTGTAATGCCCGAGTCCTCCTGTGGGCTGAGAGGAGGAGACTCTGAAAGGAGATATGGGCCGGGGTCACCCCTGTTCTTTCTACCTGGGCCCTGTGATCCACACTCCTGCACCTCTGGACGAAAACACACAGGGGCTTCTCTGGGCCTAGACCTTGGCCCCTGGAGCCCATCCATGGAGAGTCAGGTTTTCATCTCATCTCCCACTCTGACTGTGGGAATGGAGGCAGAAAGGGAGGCAGAAAGGGAGGCAGGAGGAAAGTGGAAGCCCTTGAAGGGATGGAACCTCCTGGGGAGAAATGTACTTTCCAATACTAATGTAAATACGATTTATGCAACGCTCATAGTGAGGCTCCTTTTATTTCCCTGACTTGGAAATACGGCCGGCCAGGGTTCTTGCTTATCTTCCATCCCAGAAGAGGACTGTGATCCTGGCTGGTGCCACTCCAGCATCTGAAATACGAGCCACAGCCTTGAGATGGTGCCAAGGCAGCCAATTAAGAAGGTGTCGACGATACTTCCCAGGAACATTTTTCTAGATACTTAACTTTGACCAAAAGTTTAAGCTCCTAATAAACCCCAGGAACTTCACATTTTTCCAGGGAATATAGCCTGGGCTTTTAAGAACTTCCAAGAAACACCGATTTCCAGAAGACTTTGCAGCTTTCAAGCTCCCCCACCCATTCAGGAGCTTTCCGGAAAAGGCAGTGAAACCAAAGGCAATGAAAACAGTGCTTTAATCATGTGCCCTGAGAGACTTAGACAACTGAAGTCTGATAAGAGACCTGGCACCAATTAGGCCACTGCATTGGCTTTAGGAAATGAGGCCCCACCTCCCAGCTCCATCCTTGGCCCTTGGGTGTGATTGGGTTGGCTGGCAACAATGTCTGTCAGCTCAAATGGCTGATTGGTACTGGCCAGATCTTGCTTCCTGCATCCGGCTTTTTCTGAATGTCCTTGCTCAGATTAATGTTTTATTCAAAATTACCACATCTCTAGGCCCAGTAACTCAGTTGGTTGGGCGTGGCCCTGCAAAGTGAAAGGTTGGTGGTTTGATTCCCTGTCAGGACCCACACCTGGGTTGCAGACCTGGTCCCTGATCGCGGTGCATGTGAGATGCAATCGATTGATATTTCTCTCACACATGAATGTTTCTCTCCCTCTCTTTCTCCTCTCTCTAAGAGTAAATAAATGAAATCTTTAAAAAAATTCCACAAATCAGAGATGGGACCTGAACCCAGGAGTTCTGATCCACACTTGGAGATTCCCAAAGTGAGAGCAAGAGAATATCTTGGCCAGGGTCCTGCTGCTCACACCACCAACCCTCCAATATCCTGGGTGGTGAGGAGCAGGGGGAGGAGGCACATGGAGGTGTTGGACAGCAGCTTTTTATCAGTGGGCAGAGAAGTATCTCAATAATTTTGCAACTGGTGCAGCCAATCTGGTGCATAACGGCTGAGATTTAGCCCTAGTCACAAATAAACTAACTGAGCTAAGAGTAGTCAGAGAAAGGTGGGAGGAATCAACTCTGTTTGGATGGGAAGTGGTGGCATTAGCAAGAGGTCCATCAGCCCATCTAAGGGTAGGTAAAAGGCAAAGGCATTTCAGGAAGGCTGGAGGTCTGCAAACTGTTTGCTGTGGCCCACTGAGGGTGTGGGATTGCGGGTTAGGAGAGTAGGGAGGGAGAAAACTTACAAGAAATGAAACTGGAGGGACATACAGAGACCCAGCACATGACAACTGGACTATGGAATTCTGATAAAACACTTTTTTTGCTTTGGACATGTGGACACTCATGGGCTGTTTCTTGATTCTAAAACACAAATTATGAAACTTTCAAATAAAAATTTTATCCAAGTATTGTGTATAACAGACATCTTCATCCCACCAAGACCTTCATGGCTTTCTTGATGCCTCGTGGTTCCACCAAGGCACAGAGTCCTGCTTGCCACTCCCCAGTGACCTTGTCTTACAACTGCAACTCACCTCTCAGCAATGTTGCTGGAACTGGATCCCTTTTAAAATCTGACTCCATATCCCCTGGCCCCTCCCCAGTGGCTAGACACTGCTCCCCTTCCTCTACCACAAATTGTGGATTTTCTGTGAATAAATTTATCATTCAGAACCATGCCACAATTTCCCATCTGCCAGCAATACCTTCCTGGATTCGCACTGCCTCAGTCCACCTGCTGAATTAGGTCCCCTTATATATACCAACACCTACAGAAAGCACACCGGAAGTCAAGATGGGTGCTGTAGAATGTGCTTCCTGCCATTCTCCTTATGGGCCAGTGCTGCAGACAGGTAAATTTCTCCAGCCCTCCATTCCTGTCCCACTCAACTCCAAATATCCCAAATGTCCTACCCCTCCCCACTCACTCTTCTAATGAAGACCCATCTAGAGTGCCTTGGAAATGGATAAGCTTATCCAGGTTAACTGTTCTCAGCTGTGGCCACTTCAATTCAGATTATCTTTGGTAAGGTTAACCTCCTTGTTCAGCCTTAAAACAAAATTTCACTTACCTGCATCCTCACACTGGCAGTCCAGTTTCTAGGTCGAACCCAGCCCAACCCTGACATGGTCTAGTTTCTCAGTCAGATCCAGTCCAACCCCTTTGGTTTCTGGACCTAGTTCTGTAAAAGAAAAGCTCATATAAAGTCTGCAAGCTCATGACACTAAAGCCACAAAGCTAGGATCCCAGAGAGACTTACCTACCACCAACGGAGGCAGCAAGAAAGACGAGAGTTCCATGGGCTGAACAGGTAGTTGTGTTTGGGGGGCTCAGTTGGTTGGAGTATCATACTGTACACCAAAATATTGCAGTGTGGTTCAGTTCCGGTCAGGGCACATGCCTAGGTTACGGGGTTCAATCCCTGATCAGGGCTTGTTCAGGAGGCAACTGATCGATGTTTCTCTCTCTCTTTCTCTCCCTCTCTTCCTCCCTCCCTTCCTCTCTTTCTAAAATCAATAAACATATCCTCGGGTGAGGGTTAAAAAAATAAAAAATAAACTGAGACATATTAACATTTTTATGAGTTTATTTGAGTAAAAATCAATTCTTATTGGGCAACATTCAATCTAGAAGATAGAAAAGAACTCCAGGGAGCTGTACAAAATGACAGACTTACAGGCAGAAAGGAGTGAGAATAAGGAAAATAAACTTGGTGAAAAAGCAAGTTGGTTATTGCAAGGGTGCAGCAGAGGTCCATCGGGCAGGTGCCCTCACTGCAGCTGATCTGGGGATCCCTGACTGACTGGTGTAAGATTCTACTTCCAGGGCAGCCAAAATTGTAATTAAGTGTTGGTTTGACAACATGGGGCTTAACATAAGGGACTCCATTTTGGGCCTATTGTCTTTCTTTAACAGTTGCTAAATATAATTGGTTTGGGGGCAGTAAATTTTTGGCTCCATTGTATTCCTATAAATAATTTTTCATTTCCTTGAATGTCCTTTCCAAACATCTGTTGGTTTATTTTTTCTGGGCACAGAAAATTATTATCATTTTAGTAGCTGCTTAATACAGATTGAGATTTGTTTGTCAGAGAATGGAGAAAGTTAGAGCTTTTCATAGCTAACCAGTGAGCAGATCAAAGGAAATTTTTATTTCACATAATACTTATCTTTAAATATCAGAAAATGGACATGTAGAATTCTGATTTTTATCATAAAAATGGGTTCCTGCTTCTGAGAAAACAAGTTACTCAGCCACAACCAGCATTTGTGCCAAGAAATGGGGTGGGATGTGAGTAGCCGGACCTGTGATCTTTCCTTCCCTTTCTTGTGAGCCTCATTCATTGGTTCAATGACTATGTTTTAATGTCTGATCTGTGCCAGGCATGTGCTAAATGCTGGGGATATATTGGTGCATGAAGACAAGCGAGTTCCTCTCCTCTTATAGCCTGTCTGGGAAGACAGGCAAGTGTGTAAGCAACTACCTTACTCTAGGGACTGTTACAACTAAAGGCTGCAGACACAGAGGGAGGGGGGCAGGTGGAGGGACACAACTTGGTCCAGGCATCCCAGAGGAGCTCTGTAAGCGAACACCTGGGGGACAAGAGAAGTGAACAAGCAAGATGTGGGCAGCGGAGCAGCATGGAATCAGGAAAGGAGATGAGGACAGGTGAGTGTCTGTCCTGTACTTTACTACAACAGGAGACTGCTGCAGGATTTAACCTGACCTTTGGATTTGTGTTTTTGAAGATTCTGAGAGTTTATCTGCAAAGGCTGTGTTTCTCTCTCTCTCTCTCTCTCTCTCTCTCTCTCTCTCTCTCTCTCTCTCTCTCTCTCTCTCTCGTAAAGAAGGAACAATGCATAAGTGTACATAGGATATCATCTCTGGAAAGACACATAAGGCAGCACAATGGTCACCACCTGGAAGCAAGAGAGTGCACGAGGGACAGAAGTGGAAGGAAATTGACTTTCCACTGTGCACCTTTTCATACCTACTGAATCATGTGACTACATTATCCAATTAAAAAATGTTCTAAAATCTGAACATTGAAGAACTCCTTAAAGGGGACAAAAGCCAGTTCCTGAGGTAATAGAGGAACCCCTGGCCATTTTCCCTGGGCATCTGACTGTCTAAACATTTTCTGTGACAGTTTCAGGACTAAGAAGTCAAGCACCTAAAATTCATTCTAACATTGAAATTAAGAACAAAATGACAGTGAACAGAGGGGAGGTGGGAGGGGATAATGAGGGGGAAAGGGAGGAGGGTTTTCAGGAACATGTATAAATGACACATGGACAAAACCAAAGAGGGGTAGGATCGAGGGTAGGAAGCGGGGATGGCTGGGGTCAGGGGAAGTGGTGCGGAGAAAATAAAGACAACTGTACTTGAACAACAATTAAAAAAAGTTAAAAAATATAATTAATTCTAACAGTGAATGGAAGTCCATGTTCCTAGAATGCCGCCCTGCTTTCCCCACCACCCCTTGCACTTGCACTGATGCTCCTGATGCTCTTCTTTCTCTCTGATGCAGAGTGAGTCTCTTCCTCTCTCAGCCTGTCAGACCTCTGCAGAGGCTATGCTGCATGTCCGTCCTCATTTGGAGGTCACAACAGAAGCTGCTGGTGCAGGCAGGTAATGCGAATGAATAAAGCAGGCCTCGCTTTGACGATGCAGGCAGTGCACCCTCCCCCACTGCTCAGAGAGAAGGACAGGAGGAGGTGTGGTGAGCGTCCTGCCCAGGAGACAGAGAGAGGCAGCAACTATTCTTCTCCAAGGAAACCTTCCACGGAGGAAAGATGACCAGACACTGCTATATCTTCCCAGGGATGTTGGAAACCGATCATTTATTTTAAATAGTTCAATTTTAAAATGTTGGCATCTAAAGCAATGTATTAAACAGCAGTTGGGAGGAGGGTACTGGAATTGCGTCCCTCTACTCTCTCTCTCCTGGGCTGTGCTTCAGCAATGGCTCTGACCCTGACATGCTCATAGTTTTGGCCTGTGGCTCATGCCCATGGCTACACCTCTCACCCAGTTCCAGTAACAGCTCCCCGCTTTGCCCCTTCTGCCCTAGAGGTGGTACAAGTATCCAAGCATTCCTAGTCTCAATTTCTTTATCATTGCCCGTACGCCATGTATGGTCCCTTCATTCAATTCTCTTCAATTCTCTCCATCTCTTCCCAGCTGGACACTGTCTGAATATGCCTTTGCTGTGGGCCCTCGCTGTTTTCAGCTGTAATGGTGTTGGTTTCAACCTCAGAGCCAGGATGAAATGGGATCTAGATGCGGCCAGTCAGAGCATTGAATCACCTAAGCCCCAGTCATTGGTTCTGGAATGTTCACATAGAATTGTTCCAGTTGCAGGGAATAATGGTATTATGTAGAAGCTACCAAGAAGTGCTATCTAGCCCTGCTGGATTTGAGCCTGGGAGAGTATGCATTTGGAGCTTCCAGTAGCTATTTTGTGAAGTCCAAGGGTAAAGTCCAGAGGCGACCTTGTTTGAGTCACAGGAACAAAATCTACTTCTCAATGTTTTTTTGTCAGTGAGACAATAAATTTCTTATTTTTTTCTTTAGCCAGTTTGACCATATGTTTCTGCCACTTGCATCCAAAAGTATAACTTACTAAAAAAAGAAAAACCTATTAGCACTTTGCACAAATTTCATTCTACTCACTGATTTAACTGAGCAGGAAACCAGTGCTGTTTCATCTTTGGACTAGTTACACACTAATGCGGTTCAGTTAAACCCACACTGGTTTCAGCAGAGATGGAAGCTAGAGAGCTGGGCTGGCATCCACCAACATCTGAAGGGAAATGACAAGGGCACAGCAGCAACTGTGCAGTCGTTGCCTTCCATGCCAGAAAGAACGCCTCCCAGCCTGTCATCCCACCCACTTTGACACCTGCCAGTAGCCAAGAGAGAAGAATCTTCATCGGAATGAGTGGGGAGATTGGTGCTATTGTTGGCTAGATATGGAAGCCTGATGTTTATTTAATGTCATAAACAAATCATGACTTTGCCAGTATCCAAAATAGAGACAACTGGGCATAATAAACAGCAATTCTCAAAGAGATCATCTAACAAATAACCTAAATAACAAGCAACCTTTGTGGACTTCAAGGGTGTCAATTACACTAGACCTTATTCTATTCATCAATTTATTCAAGAATTTGTTAAGCAAATGACAGCCTGGTGCACTGGAGTGATGGCAAGTGATTTTCATTCCTTGCACCAGTTGTGGTTGTGGCTGTTCAGCAGGCTGTGTTGAGAAAGATTGTGAGGCCACATCTGGGTTCAGCAAAAATGAATATCATCATTAATTAAAGGTTCTTCTGTAAGGAAGGAATGCCCGAAATATTTATCATCCCCATGAGTTGCAAAGAGCCTTATCTAGAGTGAGGAGGAGTAGATTTGGGGTAAATCACTTCCAGTGTATGTGTCTTTATTTCCTCAAATTTGTAAAGTAGGGGGAAATGATCTAAATGACTTGTAAGGTCCTTCCTTCCTTCGTTCCTTCTTTCCTTCCTTCCTTCCCCCATTCTATCATTTGTTGCCTTGTGTGTAGCAGCTATGGTTGGAATTTGTTCTTGTGTTTAAAGTAATCTTCATCTTATGAATGCAGTTCCCCCTAGTATAGAAGCCAGACCTCATTTTCCCAAGTCTCCTATGTAGCAAGAATGCAACCATGGAATCTAGGTCCACCAATCAGGCCTATCTGTTCTGAATTTGTTTAGAAGCTGGTGGTGGCAAGAGGCAAGACCTGCATGGAATCCAACTGGCAAGGATGAAGGCAGAGACACCCAGTGTGTTGAAGCACAGTGGCAAAGGGTCTAGTGGTAATGTCCACTGCCTGGCTATGGTGGCAGCCCCTGGGGTGGGCGGGGCCCTGAGGGCTTCACTGGAGCAGCTCTGCCCTGCAGGTGGTGGCTCTGACCCAGGCTGCAGGCTTTCAGTCTTTCGTCTCAGGACCTCCTTTGGTGACCCGTAAGCTCTCTGTTCTTTTTAAAATAAAATCCTTTTACTGCAGAAATGAGCAGAGTGGATTTCTTTGTTCTCCAGAAGGTCAAATACTTTGATCAAGACTGAATGCCTTCAAACAGACTTTTTTCTCCTTTAAAGCTGAAAAATGTAATTCTCTTTTATGAATTATAAAGTGTATGCTTAGCTAATAACTTGCAAAATGTATTTTGTTGCAATTATCAGCAAAGAAATTGTTGCAGATGGGTAATATGCATCATAAAGGGAGGTTTTTCTCATTTTGATCTCTTCATTTTCAGTGCACTAGAAAAAATGTAATCATTTCAGTGTTCATGGCTCAGTTTTACATTGATAGAAGGACCCCTCTACTTAATCATTGCTAGTGTGATTTTTTAAAATGAGTTTGCAGGAACACTTCAGTTAGGTTTCTATAGTTTAAGGATTTTTTTGAATTTTCTAATGATTAGAACTAAGTAACTTATGAGAGCCGATGTCCACATCAAATAAACTCACTTGACTGATTGCCTTTATGAAAGTTTCTTTTATAGGTGTGTCCAACATTTTGGTGTCTCTGGGCCACACCAGAAGAAGAAGAGTTGTCTTGAGCCACACATTAAATATATTGTGACACATAATCACAAAATAATCTCATAATGTTTTAAATTTGCAATTTTGTGTTGGGCCACATTCACAGTGATCCCGGGCTACATGTGGCCTGCAGCCCGCAGGTGGGACACCCCTGCAAGTTTAGAGGTTTTGACATTTTTCACCCCAAACTCTGTGTACAGAAAGACCACATTGCTTTATTTTATTTCAACAATTGAAATTTCACTTTAATCTCCAGCCCACCATACTGTTGAAAAACATGTTTCTAGCAGTCATGGCTAAAAGTAGTCTAAAGGGGCTCTGCCTCCTTCAGATTATTCAAAACAAACCATCCTCCCATTCTTTGAAACAGACAACAGATATTTTTTAAAATGTTTATGCAGAGGTGTTATTTACATGCAAATTCAAGCTTTTTCTTTGGAATCTGCTTGTTGCTCTTAAATCTCATCCAGTATTGAAATTTTAGAGCCTAAATATTAGTGGATTCTTCCTCCTCTTGTTCTCTCAACCCTTCCTCCCCTGGGGACTTACAAAATACCAATGGTCTTATAGTAGAGCAAATACTTACTAGATACAACTTCCACTTCTATCCATGTAGAAAAGTAGGTATCAGATTGCTTTCCCACTTTAAACAACTATAATGCTGAACAAAATCTATGAGGAAGTGGATTATAGGCATTAGACAATAGGCACTGGAGGGGCATAGTCCTTGAGAGAAGGGAAGCATGCAAGGAGAACTTCCTATTTATCCCCATGAAAATTTCAATAGTATGTGGGGGCCCCATGTTGGGTGCCAGATGTGGGGGGGGCTCCGCCCGCAGAGCCCCATCCCTCCATCACGGATGAAAATAAAAACTACCAAGACATGGTCTGCTTGGGGAGGAGCGGTGGCCAAACTCTCAGAGGAGGATGGCCCAGAGCCCCTTCCTCACTAGGCTTTTATTGGGTTCAAATACACAGGAATACAGGTATGTCAGGCAGCAAGGATCAAACAATGGTTAACATTTCAAAGAAATCTGAGGGCTTAATCTGAGTCAATGTCTGTCCGGAAAGGGGGTTGCCAAACTTTGGGAGACATACTCATTTCCTCCTGGGACCCTTATCATTTAAATGAGAGCACTCTTAGCAAACAAAGCAGGTTTCACAGGACTTTAGGGATTCTTTCTTATGCCCGATCACCCAGGGAGCCGTCCTGGCCGGCACAGGGCTGCACCACTTGCCCTCATAGTTTCAGTCTTTAAGCCAATTAGGAAGCAGAGGACATCTCCCAGATGGAAATGAGGACTCGGGCTATGTCAGAATAGCCGGGGGGCCGAGGGTCCATCACAACCTCTTTGCTGCAGCCCCCCGAGTTCTTCCATGAGGGCCTCCCAAGTGGTTGTGTCTGGCTTAGGTTGCCCCTCCCATGGGGAGTCTTACCCATCATTGACTAACCAACCAAGCACTGGGGCCAGAGATGGATGAGGCAGAAGCAGCACTCCTGCCAGGGAGATAAGCTCTGTCTCCTTAGTAGGTCATGTCCTCTTGACAGAACAGACCCAGATGAAGTGGGTCCCTAGGCTCTTACACAGCCCACCATGGGGTGAGGGTTACAACTCCTGAAACCAGGCTGAATGGTCCACAACAATAGTATGTGAAAAAAAAATTGGCTGAAGAAATAGATGCAGTGGTTTTTCTAGGTAGAGATAAGATTGATCAGAATTCAGGGATGCTGAGGCTACTGGAATTTTTAGGAAGGGCACTTGAGAGGAGAAAGGCCCGTGATTAGGAACAGGGAGCTCCTTGTGTCTTGGCTGGGTTCTGAGCTGCACATGTTCAGGGTGAGGGTTCAAGAGTTCTGACAGAGAATAACAACTTATGAGGATTCCAGAGATATTTCAGTTCTGATAAACCAGAGAGTAAAGATTTAACTAAAAATCCATGGCAGTTAGTTGAGACTCCAGAATAACCAAATATCAGAAGGTGTGCTATTCTAGCCCAAAAGTAAGAATAACTTTAGTCCTGACCTAACAAAGCCTAAAACCAAACCCTGTTAAAGTCTAAGCTGAAAATAAATGAACTTCCAGCCAGAACAAAAGCGAACACATTAACAGAAGGCTCTAAACCAAACAGCACCCCAAAGGTTAAACATATAGATATAGAAAGCAACAGAAAAATATGTTCCATATTTAGGAGGGGAAAAATCAATGAAAATAGATCCAGAGTTTACAGAAATATTGAAATTAATGGGCCAGTACTTCAAAACAACTTTTATAAATATATTCAAGGATGTAAGAGAAAATATGGAGATCATATGTCAACAGGAGAGAAATCAAAGGAAATGGAAACCGTAAAAAGAAACAAATGTAAAATCTGAGAGTGTAAAACAAAATATATAAAATTAAAAAATTACTGGACTGGCTTAGCAGATTTGACATTGCAGAAGTTCAGTAAACTTGAAGACAGGTATAGAGAAGTTATGCAAAATTTTTAGAAAGTTAAATAAATAAGCACAGTCTCAGTAACTTGGAGGATCATATCAAGAGGTCTAACATATCTGTAATTGCAGTCCCAGAAGAAGAAGGAAATACTGGGCTAAAAAAAATGTTTGAATAAGTAGTAATTAAAATTTTTTCTAAATTTGATAAAAAAATAACTTCCATGCCTCAAAAATCTGAATAAATTCCAAATAGGACAAATGCACAGAAAATTATATCTTTTTGTGTTATAGTACAATTGTTGAGAACAACAAAAAATTCTTAAAGGGGAACTCTCACCTACATGAGAATAATGATTAGAATAAGAACTAACTTCTAATCAAAATCAGTGCAAACCAGAAGACGAGAGAATAACATTTAAAGGGCAAAAGCCAGACTTCTGGCCAAGATGGAGGCATAGGTGGACACACTGTGCCTCCTCTCACAACCAAAATTAAAGACAACAAATATTTAGAAACAAGAAAACAACCAGAAAATTGAACTGTATGGAAGTCCAACAACCATTCATCCAGACCGGTAAGAGGGGCGGAGTCGCAGTAGGAAAAAGTGGAGGTGCGGACCCAGGAACGCAAGCAGCAGCGGCTCGCAGTTCCCAGGTGCACAGGCGGCGGCTGGCGGTTCCCGGGCACAGGGGGGCAACTGTGCAGACCCAGTGAGGCCACACAAGGCGGCTGGCTGACCAGGTGGTCCCACATTCGCGCTCGCAGATGGTCCAGGCAGAGGGGAAGTGGTGGAAGGGACTGAATCCAGGAGAGAGCGGAGCAGGCGCCATTGTTCCCTCTCAGACCCCGCCCCCACCTATAGCGTCACAACCCAGCAACTGGGCTGCCCCACACTGAGGAGCGCCTGAGGCTCCTCACTACGTAACAGCACGCACGCGTGTGCAGATAATCCAGGCAAAGGGGAAGCAGCGGAAGGGACTGGAGTCCAGAAGAGAGCAGAACAGGCGCCATTCTTCCCTCTCGGACCCCGCCCCCACCTATAGCGTCACAACCCAGCGACTGGGCTGCCCCACCCTGAGGAACACCTAAGGCTCCACCCCTCATACGTAATAGCCACGACCAGACTAAAAGCAAACCAAACCAAAACAAAAAATCCCACCAAAAATGGCTCAAACTGAAGAAAAAATGAAAACCCCAGAGTCAATTCCTCTAAGCAACGAAGAGATAGCCAACCTATCAGATGCACAGTTCAAAGCACTGCTCATCAAAATTCTCACAGAATTGGTTGATTTTGCTCACAAATTAGATGAACAAATGCAGGCACAAATTAGATGAACAATACATGAAATGAAGGAAGACGCATGGGGAACCGATAGAGATGGAAGGAAAACTGGGACTCAAATCAATGGAGTGGACCAGAAGGAAGAAATTAACAACCAAACAGAAAACGAGGAAGAAACAAGAATTCAAAAAAATGAGGAGAGGCTTAGGAACCTCCGGGACATCGTTAAACGTCCCAACATCGGAATTATAGGGGTCCCAGAAGGGGAAGAAGAAGAGCAACAAGTAGAAAACTTATTTGAACAAATAATAAAGGAGAACTTCCCCAATCTGGCAAAGCAAATAGACTACCAGGACATCCAGGAAGCTCAGAGAGTCCCAAAGAAGTTGGACCCAAGGAGGAACACATCAAGGCACATCGTAATTACATTAGCCAAGATTCAAATGAAGGAGAGAATTCTGGAAGCAGCAAGGGATAAGGGGACAGTCCCCTACAAAGAAGTTCCCATCAGACTGTCAGCTGATTTCTCAAAAGAGACCTTCCAGGCAAGAAGGGGCTGGAAAGAAATATTTGAAATCTTGAAAAGGAGGGACCTACATCCAAAATTGCTCTATTCAGCAAAGCTGTCATTTAGAATGGAAGGGCAGATAAAGCGCTTCTCAGATAAGGTCAAGTTCAAGGAGTTCATCATCACCAAGCTCTTATTATATGAAATGTTAAAGGGACTTATCTAAGAAAAAGAAGATCAAAAATAGGACAGTGAAAAGACAGCAAACTCACAGCTATTAAGAACCACACCTAAAACAAAAGCAAACTAAGCAAACAGCTAGAACAGGAACAGAACCACAGAAATGGAGATCATATGGAGGGTTAGCAACAGGGGCGTGGGAGGAGGAGAGGGGGGGAAAGGTACAGAGAATGAGTAGCATAGATGGTGGGTAGAAAATAGACGGGGGGAGGGCAAGAATAGTATGGGAAATGTAGAAGCTAAAGAACTTATGACACATGGACATGAACTAAAGGGGGGAATGTGGGTGGGATAGGGTGTGCAGGGTGGGGGGGATGATGGGGGAGAAATGGGACAACTTTAATAGCATAATCAATAAAATATATTAAAAAAGTAAAAATAAATAAGTAAATAAATTTTGAATATTAAAAAAAAAAAAAAGAATGGTGAGAGCGCCTTCCAGGGGACCTAAGGCGGGCCCCATGGGGTTGGTTACGTCCCTCAGCCCTTTAAGCCAACTCCATTTCCACTGAGGGGTTCCATTTTTAAAGGTTCCACAATAGTTACTTTCTTTTGATCTTTTGGTGGGTTACATGGTACCCAGGAATTTCCTCCACCAGTAACTGAACAGTGGAATTTGATTGTGATTTCTTCCCAGTTCTAGCTAATGGCCTCTGCTGATGGTTGCTAGGCTGTGGTGCTGCAGTCTTTTGGTTTTTCATGGAGATATCCTGGCAGTGAGTACTTTCCTGTTTTCTGGAGGGAGCTGAGTTTGCTTACACTTCCCCCCAGATTTGGGATGAGCTGTTCTCAGCTTTAATTGTTGCATTCATGAAGTCTTGCCATAGTCATTTCTTTAAACTCTGCACAATTCAGAGATATTTGACCCTAGCAGCCACCAAGTTTCTGGCTTATGCTTTATTCATTCCCCAGTCTGAGACTCCTGGCTGCCTCTCCCGTTCATCTGCAAGGATTGGCTTGCCAAAACGCAATGGTTTATTTCAAGGATTTTTTTGTTTTTAGTTTCTTTTTAAGTTTCATGTTAACCTGCTATTTGGTCAGTTTAATAGCTTTTCTTTATCTGAAGATTATTATTTTTTAACTTCCTACTTGTTAGAAGCTTGGTATCTCAGGAACATCATAGTTCACGTAGAAATCAGACGTTGGCTTGGTGCTTTGGTATTATTTCTCATAAATACTTCAGTTATAGTTTCCCTTCCCTCAATGACCCCCTCAGATGATGTCATATTTGGGCTAGTTGCCCCAGAAGTGGGAGATGTTGGATGTGATCACACTAAGCAAGCGTCCCTGGGCCATGTAGAATTGAAGAGTGACAGGATCTGAAAGGTGGTAGGGTGCACAAAGGTTGGTAAGTTCAACTTCCCTCTCAATGTGAAAGTTATTCCACAGCATACATAACTTCCTCCTCTGCTTGAATCCTTTCAAACAGGGAGAATGCATTAGTTGGCTAGGTAAATTATGCCCTTGTTTCCAGTTTTGATTACTGAAATTATTATTTTCTTCTTTCATTGAATTGAATTCTACCTCCCTATAACTTCCTTCTGTAAGTTCTAGGTCTGCCCTCTGGAGTGAGACAAAATAAGTAGATTCAATCTTGTAATAATATAATAGAAACTGATACCATGTACTGAGTACTTGCAGGGTACTGTGCTGAGTGTCTTGTACCCTGTAATAGTCAGGGCTCTTCAGCTGCATGCAATAGAAACCAACTCTGGCTAACTGTATTAGTTCTCTTTTGCTACATAATAAATCACCCTAAAACATGTGGCTTAAAAAACCAAACATTTATTATCTCACTGTTTCTGTAGCTCAGGAATTTGTATGCAACTTCATGGGTGGTTCTGGGCCAAGGTTTCTCATAACATTGCTGTCAGGATGTCAGCTGGGGCCTCAGTCATCTGAAGTCATCGTTTCACTGGGACTAAGGTATCCACATTGAAGGTCCCTCATGTGGCTGATGGCAGGAGTTCTCAGTCATTTGCCAGCAGGACCTCCCCATAGAGCAGGGGTCCCCAGCCCCCGGGGCCAGGGACCAGTACCAGTGTGTGTGGCCTATTAGGAACTGGGCCACAGGGACGTTTGCCCGAACTCTGCCTCCTGTCCTGGTCCCCTCCCCATGCCCCACCTCCCAGCCAGTCTACGGCAGGAGGTGAGCTTGGAGCTAGAGAACAAGTGATGGTCACCTGAGCTCCACCTTCTGACCCCTCCCCCCACCACGCCCCCCTGTCCTTGGAAAAACCAGTCCCTGGTGTCAAGAAGGCTGGGGACTGCTGCTATAGAGTATTTCTAACATGGCAGCTATGAGAGACAGAGAGAGGGGGGGGGGGGAGAGAGAGAGAGAGAGAGAGAGAAGTGCCTTTTGTGACCTAATCTCTGAAGCCACTGATAAATTTTAGTATCTGTATTTTATTTTAATTTAAAATACAGATAAACATGAGGCTTCAAGGTCACAGTCAAACTTGATGATTTAGTTGCAGAATATCTTAGTGGCAGCTCCCCTTTCTCCATGTCCTCCTTGGGGCTGGTTAGATGGTGAGAACCAGGAGGCTGCTGCCCATGTTGGGGCTTTGGGGGGGTATACCTCCAGAGGGGAGTTATGAAGTTATGAATCTCAAAACTTATATAGAAGCTGAAACATCTACCCCCCTCTCCTCCAGAGAAAAGGAGAGAGGACTTGAAATGTAAAGGAATCTTTTCTCAGGAGGAAGGGAAAGTCTCTCTCTAAGAATGTAGGCATTCGACTTCAGGGAATAAATGAAAGTTTTTATTATCCTTTGAACTGTACGGCTCCACCAAAAAGAAGACAAGTGGCTTCAGGCTATCTCCCTTAGAACAGGAAGAACAGATAGCTCTGGAGGGGGGGTGGGGAAGGAGATGTTCTCTATCTTTATAGCCCCCTTAATTACAGGGAGCTCCTGGATCTCGAATTCAGACAAGATGAGTCAGTCAGGCTCAGACTGGCCAGGGCTGAGTCTGGGAGTGGCAGGGCTATAGTGCCTGGGGAGCGGCTCCGGTAAGAACTGCTCTAATGCTTTAGCATTTGGGGTTTGTTCCCACATAATATGATACTCAGATGCTTTGCCATTCAGAGGCCTTTGTCCAGCCACTCTGTTCATCAAAGGCCCTCTGACTGTGTGGTATGTCATCCTCTGGCCACAGTCCGTCCTGAACAGGGAGCAGTGGGGACATTAAATAATTCAGAACTGTGCCTGAGGCGCTTGTTTGTGGGAGAAATCAAACAAAAGGAGCTTGTCAGGACAAGAGTTTAGGTGAGGATTGAGAAATGTCACTGGAATTCACAGGAATGCATCCAGTTTAGTTAAGTTCACCATTTATTGGATTCTTTTAGATCTGTGGGCCACCAAATCATCAGTCACCTGGGAGACCTGGCAGGTCTCCCCTCTTACACTCCTGTTTCCCTCCAGTTCTGTACTCCCCAAAAGTATAAAAGTATACTTTTAAAAATTTACATCAGATGTTTGTACACAATATCAATAAAAGATTACTCCCCTGCTTACTTCTTCCATTGCTATTTTATGAGTAAAATTCAAACTCCTTACCAGGGCCACCAAGGCCCTAAGGAATCTGATGCTTGCCTCTGTTAAATCATCTCTTTCCACCTGCCCCTCACTCTTTGCATCTCAACCACATAGCCCCCAGTGTCTGGGGTCCTCGGACACTACATGTCTGTCATGCCTCAGGACCTTTGAATGTGCCAGCTCCCAGCCAGGAGGCTCTCTTTTGTTCCCAGCACCACTCAAAGACACACCCTTGTCCTGTTCTTTGTGTGATCAGGTTCATTTCATCTTCCAGGTTTTCCTCTACATCGTCTTATTTCCCAACCGTGGCACCATTTGTTTCCCACCAGAGAATGCATCAAATGTTGTAATGATATGTTTATTGCTCTGTGAGCTTTGTGTTTTCACCAGACTAAAAGTACCTTGGGAGCAAATGTGGTCAACAATAGCAGCCTCCAGACAAATAGTAGGTAAATGAATGTTTATTTAAATTATCATCTACATAATTTACACAAGTTATTAGGAAACATGAGACCCTGCTAAGTTTTTGTGAGGATTAAATATGTTATTCTGAAGAATAAATGAGATATGTGAAAGCATTTAATATACTGTGTGTCCTCCCTCCCTCCCTCCCTCCCTAAGAAAAATATGGAACTCTCTTGATTACAGTCTTTCAGGTTGACTGTGAAGATATTTTACCTTTCTGAAGAAACTATTTCCCTTGAAAGACATGGATTATAGAGGAAAGTTTTTTTGATGATCTTTTAAAACCACTTGTAAGGAGCATTGCTCTGCAAATGTGTTCAAGCCTCCTCATAACTGTGAGAGATTTCTAGACAAAGTTGCCATCTGGAATTTCTAACTCATTCTCAAGAATCAAGGCACAGACCCTCCCTGAAGTAAATTTGGAAATAATAACATGACTAGCAATTAAAGCGCTAAACACTTCACCTGTCTCACCTCATTTACTCCACCATTAAGCTGAGGGGGAGCATGCTGTGATTACCCACCTTTACAAGGAGAATGTGGGGTTTAACCAGCAGGGTTCTAATGCAGAGCTGTCTGGCTCCAGAGCTCTCTGACGCATTCCTCACTGTGTTCTCAGTGTTTGTTCTCCTTTTCCTGTTTTGAACTTCGGTCTGACCCGAGTCTATGCCTCACCCTCTCTGGCCCCAATCCTTTACGTTTCCACATGACAGCCAGCCTGCAGGAGTGTACCCAGTTATGGGGTGAAGTCTCCCTACTTTCATAGCCTCCTGCATGTTTTTCCCACCTTCCTTTCTTGCACATTACTCCACATTCCATATAGATTAATATTTCTGAAACACATTTTTCTGTAACAATTCGTCTCAAAGGTATTGATTCCCCTGCTGTTCAAGATGTCAGTTCTAGTTCTGCCTTTTCCTAGTGTGTGTCATTGGGCAAGATAATGAATTTCTCTGAGTCTCAGTTTTCTTATTTCTCAAGTAAAGATGAAAATATCTACTCCATGAGGTTCTTAAGATTAGACAAGATTCTCTGTCAGTCTGGACAGGCTAGGTTGTGCTGCTGCAATAAATGAGTCCCAAAACTCTGTGGTTTGGTTTTTACTCACACTGTATGCTCATCGCCTGTGCACCATCCTCACTTTGGGGCTCTAACTGATGGAGCAGCCTTTATCTGAAGTGTTGGCAGATGTGGGCCAGTGAATATATGGGTGATCAGTAATACAATCTCCCACAGATAATGTAGAGGCCGGGCACTGGCAGAGGGTCTGACACATGGTAGGAGGTGAATGAATTATTTCTCCTTGGTGTGTACCATCAGGCAGCAAGTGTATGATACTGACGTCTAACCCTTTGGGCACAGACAGCTCCTACAGGATGTGTGGAATTTGGATGCCAACCATAGATCAGTCCTCTTGCAGCAAGCTTGTTCCTTTGAATGGTTAAATTCTTCTTTATGTCTCCTGACTTCATATTCTATGTGGGTCACTGTATCTATTTCCTGGGACAGCTATTACAAACTATCACATACTTGGTAGCTTCAAATAATGGAAATGTATACTTTCATGGTTCCAGAGGCCAGAAATCTAAAATCAAGATGTTGGGAAGGCCCCATTCACTCCAGAGGTTCTAGGAGGAAGAATCTGTTCTTGGTTTCTTCCAGCTTCTGGTGGCTGTCAGCATTCCTTGGCTTGTGGCTGCATCACTCAACTTCTGCCTCCACAGTCACAGTGCCTCCTCTTCTGTGTGTTTGTGCTGTGTCTCTTCAAAGGACACTGAACACTGGATTTAGGACCCACCTCCTTATCTCCTTCTCTCAAGATCTTTAATTACATTTTCAGAAAACCATTTCCCAAATAAGGTTGTAGTAGTAGGTTTTGGGAGTTAGAATGTAGACATATCTTTTCTGGGGAGAGGGCACCATTCAACACACTACAGTTACCAAATGAGTATTTTGATCAGTACATAGTTCGTGATTCAGTCATTTTTTAAATTCTTTTCAGATGAGGTTAATCTTACACATAACCTTTTTCTTTCAGTGATCAAATGTTTTATATAAACCCAGAACTCAGTGAAGAGATTTTATTTCCACCACAGCATTTTGTATCTCTGAGAAATTACCCGAATGTAAGCTGACATTGTCACATCAGGAAAGCAAAGGAGTTATTATATTAAAAACAAAACAAAGAATCCTCTCTCCCTTTTTTTACTCTTTTCTTTTCTATGATTGCCAGGTCATCAGGTATAACTATTTTTGCCAAGATTGCTCATATAGACTCTGTTGGTGCTTCTAGGAGTTCTCCCATGTAAAAAAGACATTTTTCACCTTTGGCGAACATGGAAATTTTCCACGTAACTCTGGGTTGACTAAGGTCTTCTGGAAAATTCCCCTGTGAAGTCTCTGTCCCTGAAGCACAAAGTTTTATGAAAGATATTCTAGTATTAAAGAAGAAATCATGTAATCATATAATCATATAATAGACTTGGCATATAATTAACTGCATTTTTAAATGAGTTATATTTGCTTTACTGCCTTTTGGAACAATTAAATGTAATTTATATCTCTGGCAGAGGGGTGGGGGAAGATCAACCTCTTCATGTATATATTTGTTTTTTTTTTTTCTAGTGTTTGATCATGGTTAATGAGGCACATTTTTCCTGTTCATACAAGTCTACTCTTGGTATGAAATATATTGACATTCACTGCTCCTTCCATATCATGTGTAAATGAAGAAGGAAGGAAAATAGGAAAAGAGTAGTAATTTTTTGTCATGGAAATAAGTTAATAAAAAGCTAGTGGTTTGAACTATGTCCTGAGACGCTTAGGAGGGAGAGGAGGAAGGATAAAAGCATCTGTATCACCATGCAGTCAAAATGCTTAGAGAAACATTGGCAAATACCTGGGCAGGGTTTTGTGCCCTCTCTCTCTGTCCCTCTCACATGAGTATTGAGCTGTTGAGCCTACACTGATCTAACAGAAGAGCCAGGCAAAGCCCCAAGAGTTTTCACCCCCTCTGAGTATGGCACAGCCAAGGTATTGGGTAGAACTAGCATTCAGTGTCTATGTTCCTTGGACAACTATGTTCCTTCATCCAGTTTAGATGAAAACAAACATGGAGGTATTTACAGCAGTTTTCTTTCACTCCTTGCAATAGAACTGATTCCAATATCCAATGATACCCCTTCTCTGTAAATGAGCCTCGGTCATAGAGTTGTCCCCTTGGACTATGTCTGGACTATTAACACTGACTCCTACTATTAGGCACCATTACATAGACTTCCAACCACTGATACAGGGGTGGGACTCTGAATTTTTTAATTTCAGTTTGGTCCGTCATGGTAATTCGTCCTCTGGTCATAGTTGATTGGTCCGTGATGGACCATCTGAGCCAAAGCAGACAATCAGAATCATTTCCCAGAACTTTTCAAGCTGGAACTAAGAGAAGACCACGGCCTCTGTGTGGGAGATGAAGGTGTAAGACGTGAGGCTTGGCACCTGAAAGTAGCCATGCTGTACAACTCTTCAAAGACATTTTTTAAAGAATATGAGGTGTAGAGCGGCAGATGAGAGATGAAGAAAAAGTCTACCAGCAGAGCTTGAGTCCACAGTTCAGTTGTACCCACGGTCCAGCTGCACTTTGAACCTTTCCAGAGTTATGAGAATCCACCTCCAATAAATTCCCATAGCTTAACGAGATTACTTAGAGATGGGTTTCTATCACTGGAAATCATGAGTCCTAACTAACACACTTCTCATTCTTTAAAGTTATGACTAAAAGTATTTCTTAGTCGACTCCTAAGCTTCTCAGGAGATGCTAGGGACTTGGATGACCCCGACTAATAAAGTCACAAGGCCCTTCCGATTCTGCTGTGCTACGCCAGGTTGGAGGGAACCCAGGGAGCTAATAAGTGGGAGTATTCTATTTTTGTTTTGATCAATTTCCCATGATTTGCTGAAGGCTCCTTCTTGGATTAAACACAAACACTCCTTTAGGTTGCAGAAATTAAAGAAGTACAATGTAGTCCCTGACCTTGTCAGAGCTCATTACGTTGATTATATTTCCTGCAGCACTTTCACATTCATTATCATATTTTACCTCTGAAGAGATCTTGGAGGCAAGTGGAGCCAAATGTTACCATTACTATTTTAAAGCAGGGGGCAACAGTGTTCTAGCAGGATTTAATGTTTTGTTCAAGGCTACTGAGTTAGTTTAGGACAAAACCAGCCTAAAATTGGGTTTCCTGGCTCTTAGAACTTTGTCCCTGCTCCACCCGAATTTGACTGAAACACGTGAGTCTTGGGGCTTTCACTTTAAGTTTTTAGCCCAAGGAAGCAGAGAACTGGACTGGGAGATGCCCCTCCAGCTGGTGGATGTGGACTTGTATCAAATACACAAAGACCACGGTGAGACGTGCGGGCAAGGCTCATTTTGCTGTCTCCTTACAAAGTGGAATGGGAGGCTTAAGATGCACATTGTTAACGGTCTGGTGGAATAGACTAAGGATGACAAGAGCAATGGGAGCTAAGTCGGAGGAGGACAGTCTGACCTCAGAAAGACCAAAAAGTACGTGTTTCTACCATCTGCATGTGCCCCAAAATAGTTGGCATCATGGCTCAAGACATTTTCCAAGTTGGGAGAAGAGATTTCTCCTTGCCAGAAGGACTGGGAAGGCTTCTTGGAGGCAGGAGTCTACTTGGCTGTAGAACTAAATGTGATCAAACCACATTTCTCCTTCAAACAGGGGAAGAATCAGAGAAGGCTAGGGTTTCCAGATGGTTCTTCCCAGCCACACCCTTCATAAAAGGAGCCGCTGAGGCTCCATTAATGGGGAAGGGAAACATAGTTGGAGGCTGCCTTCTGCCAGAGATGAAAACTGAGTGGACCTAGGGAATACACCCTGGCCCCTCTTTCTAGCTGAGAGCCCTGAAAAGAGAAAGAAGCTTTGTTGATAGTATTTGACTACTGTTGTTATTTAGGGGCCCCCAGACTATAAATGGGAAAAATAGGACTGCCTTTTTTAATATTAAACTCCAATACCAACATATATTGGATTAGCTGTTAAAGGTCAGTAGAAAAAGACAGGATGGGACTTCCAGGCAAGATGGAGGCATAGGTAGACACACTGTGCCTCCTCACACAACCAAAATAAGGACAACAAAAATTTAGAAACAAAAAAACAATCAGAACTTACAGAAAATTGAACTGTACAGAAGTCCAACAACCAAGGAGATAGGGGCGGGGTCGGGTGGCCAGGAGGAAATAGCGGTGACTGGAGGACCCAAGTGTGCAGGCGGTGGCTGGCAGACCCCCGGCATGGGGGGCAGTGGGCAGACCCAGTGAGGTACGCAAGACAGCTGGCTGACTGCGGTCATACATTTGCGTGCAGATAAACCAGGCAAAACTGGGGAGCAAGACAGATTGCACAACCCAACAACCCAGCACAGGGAAATAAAGCCTCAAGCAATGATTGAAAACACCTCTGGAGGTTGAGGCAGAGGTAGGGACTCCCAGCCTCACAGGAGAGTTCGTTGGAGAGACCCACAAGGTCCTAGAACGTGCACAAGCCCACCCACCTGGGAATCAGCACCAGAAGGGCCCAATTTGCTTGTGGGAAGTGGCAAAAGGGACTGAAATCCAGCAGAGAGTGGAGCAAGTGCCATTGTTCCCTCTCTCACCCCTCCCCCACATACAGTGTCACAGCCCAGGGACTGGGTTGCCCCGCCCTGTTGAACACCTAAGGCTCTGCTCCTCACACATAACAGGCATGACCAGACCCCATTCCCCTAAAAATGGCCCAAACAGAAGAACAGATCAAAGCCCCAGAGCAAATACTTCTAAGCAATCAAGAGATAGCCAACCTATCAGATGTACAGTTCAAAGCCCTGGTGATCAGGATGCTCACAGAATTGGTTGATTTTGGTTGCAAATTAGATGAAAAAATTAAGGCTACAATAAGTGAAATGAAGGAAAATGCACAGGGAACCCACTGGGACTCAACTCAATGGAGTGGACCAGAAGGAAGGAAGAAATAAACCACCAAACAGAAAAGAATGAAGAAACAAGAATTCAAAAAAAATGAGGAGAGGCTTAGGAACCTCCAGGACATCTTTAAACATTCCAATATTCCAAATTATAGGGGTACCAGAAGGGGAAGAAGAAGAGCAACAAATGGAAACGTTATTTGAACAAATAATAAAGGAGAACTTCCCTAGACTTCCAGGAAGTCCAGGAAGCTCAGAGAGTCCCAAAAAAGTCAGACCCAAGGAGGAACACACCAAGGCACATCATAATTACATTAGCCAAGATTCAAATGAAGGAGAGAATTCTAGAAGCAGCTAGAGATAAGGGGACAGTTACCTACAAAGGAGTTCCCATCAGACTGTCAGCTGATTTCGCAAAAGAGACCTTCCAGGCAAGAAGGGGCTGGAAAGAAGTTTTCCAAGTCATGAAAGTCAAGGACCTACACCCAAGATTGCTCTATCCAGTGAAGCTGTCATTTAGAATGGAAGGGAAGATAAAGTGCTTCTCAGATAACGTCAAGTTAAGGGAGTTATTCATCACCAAGTCCTTATTCTATGAAATGTTAAAAGGACTTATCTAAGAAAAAGAAGATAAAAAATAGGAACAGTAAAAAGACAGCAAACTCACAGATATTAACAACCACACCTAAAACAAAAGCAAACTAAGCAAACAACTAGAACAGGAACAGAAACACAGAAATGGGGATTACATGGAGGGTTAGTGACAGGGGAGTGGGAGGAGGAGAGAGGGGGGAAAAGGTACAGAGAATAAGTAGCATAGACAGTGGGTAGAAAATAGACAGGGGGAAGGCAAGAATAGTGTGGAAACTGTAGAAGCTAAAGAACTTATGACACATGGACATGAACTAAAGGGAGGAATGTGGGTGGGAGGGGGTGTGCAGGGTGGAGGGGAATGAAGCGGGGAATAGGACAACTGTAATAACATAATCAACAAAATATATTTAAAAAATAGCCCTGGCTGGTGTAGCTCAGTGGATTGAGCACGGGCCTGCGAACCAAAGGATCGTGGTTCGATGCCCAGTCAGGGCACATGCCTGGGTTGCCAGGCCAGTTCCCGGCAGGGGACATACAAGAGGCAACCGCACATTGATGTTTCTCTCCCTCTCTCCTTCCCTTCCCCTCTAAAGATAAATAAATAATATAAATAAATAAATAAAATATTTAAAAAAATAAAAAAATAATAATAAAAAAAACAGGATGGCTTCCAATGCTCTTGGCCTGGCTGGGGGTGAAAAGTAGGGTGGTGAGTAGAGAAGTGGTAGTAGTGATGGACAATCATGGAAACAGAAAAAAGAAAGACACAGAGATAAATGTTGTAGTATTTGTTCAAACCCTGTGCAGTGGAAAAAAAGACTTCGCCTATACATTTTTAGCCTGCAACACCATTCCTAATGGGCAGATGTATCTAAAGGGTAACACCCTTTGTGTTTTGAGAATTCAGACCCTGCCTGCTGGATTCTCTCTGCATAAGACTATGATATACCAGTCCCACTTGCCTGCTGCTGTAAACCGTTGATTCATCGAATTCCCTGGGGCTGATGCCACACTCACCAAGCTGTCTCTTGATTAATATCTAGCTTTGGCAGGGAAGTCATGTATTGATCCTGGAGACTCCACATAGTCTTAGTCCTTTTAAAGGTGGTTTCTCATGAAAAGTGAATCAATTTGGCATTCTGATTTTTTTTTTTTTTTACATCAGCCTCTTGAACATGATTAGTACGAGCTTGCCCTGGGAAATTAACTGCTTGGTGTGTTGACAAAATTAAATTTTGAACTTACTGGACTAATTATCTTACTGATGATGCTTATAAATCTGTAAGTTTATAAATGACACCCTCAAGAGCCATTTGGGAGACAGCCAGCCAGCTTTTCTCTGGTAGGGTACCCCAGCATTGCCATTGGGGTGAGAACACAAATTTTGAGCTTTAACACCATCCTTTTGAGGGGGAAGTACACACAAGGAAAAAGTTGGAGTCCTGATGGCAGGAGGAGGGGGAAATACACAAGCTTTAAGGTGGTGCTAAAACATAGGATGAGTGTGGTGGCCACAGGAATGTGCCTCATGGACCTCTACCATGGTGGGGGAGGCTGTGTTCTCAAAGCCATTGCCATATCTGCACAGGGGTCACATGTCCCATGGACTGCTCTGCACCATGGACTAAGCACAGCAGAAGTGCTATAAGACAGGCCCATTCCTGGGAGACCTGGGATCTGATGGCTGAGAGGATTGAGAACCTTTAGCAGCCTTGCCAAACCTTCCTTAGTGCATGACAGTCTAGACTTAGACTGCTTCCATCCAACCTTCCTTCCCATTCTCCTTCACTCTGGGTCAGCATTTCATCATGTTCCTTATACATGTGGACTTGTCTTGGCATCTGCTTCTCAAATGCCTCAGAAGAACACAATGAAGAATGTTCATAGACAGGATCCCAGCAAGAAAGTGATGACACACCCATATTGGGACACTTTGACTACAGTTTAATATAGGAATTCTTTTCAAAGGTATGCACAGAGTATAGAGAGAGCACAAGGAAGAGTGTAGTTGCTCTCAGCTGGTAAGGCAGCATTTCTCATTTCAGGCCTGAGGAAGTAGTTACTGAAATTCAGAGACTGAGAAATACTTCCCTAATAGAAGCTGGAAACTGCACAAGGAATGTGGCCCTCTGCAGTTGGAGGAGCTGAAGGAATCAAGATTCTTGCTTCACTATCCTCCTCTCTGATCTCTTACTGGTGCTCCCATTGCCCAGCACACCTGGAAGCTGCAGGGAAGGTAAGCCTGTTGATGCTGTCCCCAGAAGTCAGCCTCATGCATCCTACATGCTGCAACAGGGAGGAGAAAGACAGTGTGTGAGTCTGGAAAAGCAGGAGGAACATCCCCAGCCAATGACAAGAAAGAGCTTTTGTGTGGTGGCAGCTAGCCTTTTCTCTAGGCTTCCCTGTAGCAGCAATGACAGGAAAGAGCCCGAACCTGGCAAATTAAAGTGCTCTGGCACCACTTCCCTCTGCATCTCTTAGTCTCAAACTCCCCCGTGTGGTAGCTTCATCCTCAGGCCAGGAGGTTGGTTGATAACCATGCTCATTTCTGGTGTCATATTTAGTCACTATGATGTAGGAGATATGAAAACCTCTCTCCTCTGGAGCTTCACTCATGCAGGAGGAAACCTTTCTAGAAGCCCAACTCCCCAGAGAACCCGCCACATACATGGCTACTCAGAACAAGCTGGGAGTTCTGTTACGGAGGAGGAAGGGCGCCGAGACATCCATTTTCTACACAACAAATGGATCTTTCTAAGGCACAGATCTGATCATACATCACTAACTGCTGAAAACCCCTTCAATGGCTCCCACTACTCTCACACAAAAGCCCACATTTCTTATGAGAGCATACAAGGACCTTTAGGCGATGCCCCGCCCCCGACCTTCCCTGCCTTTCTCCAACTGCCCCCTATCCTGCAGTCATACAAAACTGCTTGCACTTACGCAAATAAGCCATGGCCTTCCCTCTTTCACTTGTTTCTGGGCTTCTGCTATGTCTTCTGTCTGGAGAACACTTTGCTTCTTTCAACTCATTCAGCTCCTCTTGAGAAAAACTGCATAAATACCACTTTTTCTCAGGAGACTTGCCCTGGCCCTGCTGTGTGTCCACGGCACCTTGTACTTAGCCCTATGGTATCTGGCTGTGTTCAGATGACCAGAAGTCTCCCCCCGCCCTGAGCCCTATGCTCCAAGAGGGAGAAGTCCATGCCTACTCTAAGGAGCCATCTGGTATCCAGGCTAACAGCCCAAGTTTGAGCATCAGACAGCCTGGATTTGCTCTTGGCTTCACTACTCACACTTTATAACCTTGGGCTAGTAATTTAAACCCTCTAGGCTTCTCCTTTGTCGTTTGTAAAATAGGAACTATAATAGTAACTACAGTACTCTATAAGATTACTATGAAGATCAAATGAGATGATTCCTGTAAAGCGTTTAGCATAGTGGCTGGGACTAAGTTGGTGCTCAATAAATATTTTTGTCATGGATGGTGATATGGTAGACAGAGCTGATCCTTTCCCACTGTTCTGGGAGTGCTGTGTGGTGCTCTGTTGTTCTTGCCCAGACAGGGGACTTCCAAGGCCAATCTTATATGTATGTATATGTGATCAAGGAGGACATGGGAATATGTTGGCCTCTCAAACACTTACTTAATAGCCTGCCAGGTTGCTCAGATTCTACCACTATGAATCAATTTTTTCAGATTAGCAATCAATCTATGCTTCCTCATTTTCTGCCCCAAAAGACTCTGGCTTATTCTATTAGTCAAGGTATAGACAGCAAGTATTATTGAACTTCCAGGAAGAACTCTACATTGAACTTGGAGGGCGAGTTGCATTTCAACAGGTGGAGAGGGAAGGAGATGAGTCAGCTGATAGGGAGAAAGGAGAGAGGCAGGAGAGCTACTTGCATGACTGAGAATAGAACGTGAACCTTTGGGTGACCAGAGGGTCCTGTAGGGAAATATTTGAAGATAAAAGCACCCTCCCTTAAAAAATAAATTCACTTGAATTGATATCATAGAATTTTAGACCCCCAAAATAGTTTCAAATTCCTTTGTTTGAAGAAACTGTAACTCAGAGAAATTAAATATCTTGATTAAAGTCATCCAGTTTGTTGGTGAGAAAGAATATAAATTCAGATCCCCTGATCCTAGACTCCAGAGTACTTTTACCCACAACCAAACCACCTCTCAATTAGTTTAGACAGCTTCATTTTCTCTTAATAAGCTGCTGAGATCACAGAGTAGGAGAAGTTAGGGTATTGTTGCGGGTGGGGTGCAAGTGGGAATAGTGCATGGGAGAGGAGTCCTTGGAGGAAGTGGGGGGCTAGGGGATGTGGATCTGTCACCCTCAACCTCTTATTCTAATACTCTTTTCTTCTGGAGCAGAGACTAATCAATGTATTCACACTGAGAATAATGTCTCAAAAGCCAGAATCAAAAGCACCATGCTCGTGAAATTTCACTAGGAGGGCCCTAGGGCAGGAATCTATGTTACAGAGACCAGCACTTAGGAAATCTGAGTTCCTATACTGATCTGCCACTGAATCATCATGCTGTAGCCTCGGAAAATATGCACAGCTAATGGAACCACACAAAATATTCTACAGGGAAAAGTCTTAAGATGTTTGAGGACAGTTGCCATATTACAACCCCAACCCAAGCTCTCAGTTATTCAGGTTGAACACCACCCATTCTGTATTGCTCTTCTAATTTCCAATTTATCCTGTCACTCTCCTCTGCACAGGTTGCAATCTGACAATGCCTCTTTTCAAGGCACCACAAATAGAACATAATATTCCATTTGTTCAGGTAGATCAGTACAGTCCTCTCCCTGCCATGCACTCCAGGCTTCCATCAATGGATACAGCTGGTCCTAGAATAATGATGTTTCATTCACTGTTGTTTTGATATAATGTCAATGAGGGAAAAAAATGATCCCTTGTTTTTGTGGTGCTTACATGTTCTCCCCTGTCTGTGTGGGTTTTTTGGGGGGGGTCCAGCTTTGTTCCACATTCCACAGGTGTGCACTTGGGATTAATTGATGTGTCTAAATTGTCCTGGTTTGATTGAGTATGGGTGTGAGTGCACCCTGTGACAGAAGGGTGCCCTGCCCAAGGCAGGTTCCCTGAGCTGCCAGGTGAGGCTTCAACCACCTGTGACCCTGAACTGTAATGAGTGGGTTGGAAAACAATGATCTAGTTTTTATTAATTTTTCTTAAATGTGTGTATAGCTCACACACTTCTCTGCCATGTTTATGGTGATCCACTCACCTGTATACGCATACATCCAGCCAGGTTGCTGAGTACAGATCCATCCATTTTCTCCAAAAATGAATTCAGAAAGACTTTCTTAAATGCTTGCAAAAATTTAGATGCATATGTTATATGGACAAAAGTCAGTTTGTCTAACTAGTTTACCTGTCTGCAGTCACAATTAAAACAATACTTGGTATTTGTTCTTCATGAGCTTTGTTGGCTCCCACAGCTCTTCTTCCCCGTTTCAAATGCTCATGCATTTTTCTGTTTTAAAGCCTAGACTGACTCTCCTTGTCAAGACCCACATGCTTTCTTTTTAAAAATTTTTTTCCTACCTGTGGTTATTTCTAGTTTCCTGGCATCCCTATTTTTCTGGTCATTGAGAAAATTAGACAGAGAAGTTCAATCATCTCACTGCAAAAGGCCTGATTATCTGGCATGGACTTTTTAACGTATTTCTTATGGAGGTCATTCCTTGTAGAAGTTAGGATATAGGCACAGATGTTGTGACAAAACCCCCAAACAGAAGTGAAGATAGAGAAGATAGTGAACATTAGAGAAGATAACTCTCCTCCAACACTGTCCCTCTGCACCAGCCCAGTGTAAGCTGTAGAGGGTCGACGAGGCGGCATCATGGGCCAGCATCCTTCCATCTTGCTGCTCTTTCATCTCTAGAGGGTTGCCCTTACCCATGGATCCAAGATAGCTCATTGTATCACCTGAGATGCCATCCAGGCAGCAGGAAGGAGGAAAAAAAGGAAGAAGAAGGCACCGCATTCTCTTTAAAAGTACAACCCTGAACTTGCACATAATGTTATTCCTATCCCACTAGCAAGAGCTTATAGACTTGGGCAACCAGCTGCAAAGAGGTGTGGAAATGTGGTTCTTATGTTAGTAATATACCAACTAAAATATACCAAGCTAAAATGCCACAGGTCTAGCTCTACAGGAGAAGAGAAGCAGGAAATTTAGCTCTCTCTGCCACATTTCAATCCAACTTCCTTCTCTATCTCTTAAGGACGCCTCCATTTACTCAGATCTGAAATTAGAGTCACTTACACATTTTCCATTCTTTTATAGTCACTCACAAAATTCTATCCATTTTGTTATATTTTAATCTATTCTATTTTCTTAGAATATTTTTATCCCTTCCTATTTTCATGCTTATTGCCATCCAAATACAGCCCTCATCAGATCTTTGCTTTGCCAGCCTATTCCATCTTTCATCTGCAGACTGCTTGGCAGGACAGGGTATCGGCAAACTCACTATTGGCAAATGGCATTGGACAGAGTTTTCTATTGCTCTCAATACAGATGCCTATTGGAATTTGGAAGGATGGGGGAACAGATGTTTTGACTTGTTGGTCCCTCCTCAGGAGAGAGAAGGAATCAGTGATTCTGCCACTGTCACCTGCTGCCCATATCAGGCATATTCCAATGAACGTGACTCAGCCCCTCTGCCTCCCACCAGGTTGTTATTTTTTGCCCCCTTCGGGAGCTAAGTTTTTGCTATTTTGTCCATTTTTTTTTACCAGACCACAAGAGTATTTTAACTTGTTTTTTTTGAAAATGTCTTATCTTCCTCTAATCCATTCTGTACGGAACCAAATTAATCTCCTTAAAAGGAGCTTAATTATTTTATTATTAAGCTGCTTTTATTATTTTAGTTAAATGTATTGTAACATTGGTTAACAACATATAAATTTCTGGTGTACAACTTTATAATACATCACCCGAAGTCTCAGGACCAAAATCTAGTCTTCCATCACCATATTCTTGACCCCCTTTACCCTTTTCTTCCTGCTCCCACTATCCTTTCTCTCTGGTAACTACCATTCCTTTGTTTGTATTCATGAGTTTGTTTGTTTGTTGCTTTTTGTTTTATATCCTACATGTGACTGAAATCACATGACTCTTGTCTTTTTTGCATCTGACTTATTTCACTTAGCATAATACTCTTAAAATCCATCTGTGTTTTTATAAATGGCAGTATTTCATCTTTTTTATGGTTAAGTAATATTCCATTGTATATATGTACAACATCTTTTTTTGTTGTTGCAAATTTTTTAATATATTTTATTGATTATGCTATTATAGCTGTCCCATTTCTCCCCCATCATTCCCCTCACCACTGCACACCCCCCACCCACATTCCCCCCCTTTAGTTCATGTCCATGTGTCATAAGTTCTTTAGCTTCTACATTTCCCACACTATTCTTCCCCTCCCCCTGTCTATTTTCTACCCACCGTCTACACTACTTATTCTCTGTACCTTTTCCCCCTCTCTCCTCCTCCCACACCCCTGTTGATAACCCTCCATATGATCTCCATTTCTGTGGTTCTGTTTCTGTTCTAGCTGTTTGCTTAGTTTGCTTTTGTTTTAGACGTGGTTCTTAATAGCTGTGAGTTTGCTGTCTTTTCACTGTCCTATTTTTTATCTTCTTTTTCTTAGATAAGTCCCTTTAACATTTCATAGAATAAGGGCTTGGTGATGATGAACTCCTTGAACTTGACCTTATCTGAGAAGCATTTCATCTTCCCTTCTATTCTAAATGACAGCTTTGCTGGATAGAGCAATTTTGGATGTAGGTCCCTGCTTTTCAAGATTTCAAATATTTCTTTCCAGCCCCTTCTTGCCTGGAAGGTCTCTTGTGAGAAATCAGCTGACAGTCTGATGGGAACTCCTTTGTAGGTGACTGCCCCCTTATCCCTTGCTGCTTCCAGAATTCTCTCCTTCATTTGAATCTTGGCTAATATAATTACGATGTGCCTTGGTGTGTTCCTTCTTGGGTCCAACTTCTTTGGGACTCTCTGAGCTTCCTGGATGTCCTGGAAGTCTATTTGCTTTGCCAGATTGGGGAAGTTCTCCTTTATTATTTGTTCAAATAAGTTTTCCACTTGTTGCTCTTCTTCTTCCCCTTCTGGGACCCCTATAATTTGGATGTTGGGACCTTTAAAGACGTCCTGGAGGTTCCTAAGCCTCTCTTCATTTTTTTGAATTCTTGTTTCTTCCTTGTTTTCTGTTTGGTTGTTGGTTTCTACCTTCTGGTCCACTCCATTGGTTTGAGTCCCAGTTTTCCTCCTATCTGTATTGGTTCCCCATGCGTCTTCCTTCATTTCATGTATTGTAGCCTGCATTTTTTCATCTAATTTGTGAGCAGAATCAACCAATTCTGTGAGCATCTTGATGACCGGTGCTTTGAACTGTGCATCTGATAGGTTGGCTATCTCTTCACGGCTTAGAGGAATTGGCTCTGGAGCTTTCATTTGTTCTCTGGTTTGAGCCATTTTTGCTGTTTTTTGTTGTTGTTGTTGTTGTTGTTGTTGTTTGTTTGTTTTGGTTTGGTTTTAGTCTGGTCGCGGCTATTACACAGTGAGAATGGAGCCTCAGGCGCTCCCCAGTGTGGGGCAGCCCAATCGCTGAGTTGTGACGCTGTATGTGGGGGCGGGGCCTGAGAGGGAACAATGGCGCCTGCTCCGCTCTTTCCTGGATTCAGTCCCTTCCGCCACTTCCCCTTTGCCTGGACCATCTGCGTGTGCGAATGTGGGACTACCTGGTCAGCCAGCCGCCTTATGCGGTCTCACTGGGTCTGCACAGTTGCCCCCCTGTGCCCGGGGTCCGCCAGCCGCCGCCTGTGCACCTGGGAACTGCCAGCTGCTGCTGCTTGCGTTCCCGGGTCCGCGCCCCCACTTTTTCCTCCTGAGACTCCGCCCCTCTTACCGGTCTGGATGAATGGTTGTTGGACTTCTGTACAGTTCAATTTTCTATCCGTTCTGATTGTTTTCTTGTTTCTAAATCTTTGTTGTCCTTAATTTTGGTTGTGAGAGGAGGGACAGTGTGTCTGCCTACGCCTCCATCTTGGCCGGAAGCTCTATCTGTACAACATCTTTATCCAATTGTCCACTGAAGGCACACTTAGGTGGTTTCCATGACTTGGCTATTGTGTATAACATTGCAATAAACATAGGAGTACATATATTGTTATGAATAAGTGTTTTTAAATTTGGGGGGTAGACACTCAGAAAAGGGGTTACTGAGTCCTATGGTAGATCTATTCTTAATTGTTTTTGTTTTTGTTTTTTGAGGAACATCCACTATTTTCTATAGTGGCTGCACTGATTTACATTTCCACCAGCAGTGGACAAGAGTTCCCTTTCTTTCACATCCTTGCCAACATAGATTAGAAGAATTAATATTGTTAAAGTGTCCATATTCCTAAAGCAATATACAGACTTAATTCAATCCTCATCAAAATTCCAATGGCATTTTTTACAAAAATTAAACAAAAAATTCTCAAAATTGTATGGAAACACAAGGCCCCACATAGCTATAGCAATCCTGAGAAAAAAGAACAAAGACAGAGGCATCACACTCCCTGATTTCCAATTATACTAAAAAGCTACACTAATCAAAACAGCATGACATTGGCAGAAAAACAGACACACAGACCAATGAAACAGAACTGAGATTTCAGAAATAAACCCACACACATGTGGGCAACTAATTTTCTATAAATGAGCCAAAAACATACAACTGAGAAAGGAAATTCTCTTCAATAAATGGTGTTCAGAAAACTAGGAAGCCACATGCAAGAGAATGAAACTAGACTGCTATCTGACACCATACAAAAAAAAATTAACTCAAAATGGATTTCATCTTAAAAAAAACTCTTCTACTTAAAAATTTTAAATGGTGGGCCTTTTCTCACAACGAAGATAGCAAATGCATGTTACCTTGGTCAAGACCAACCTCACTAATCAAGATATTTTTCCTGCTCAACCTAGATGAAGCTGTAGAATCCTTTTTCACAGTTAGAACTACCACTGATTGGAATTAGAATGGGACATAAATCTTATTTATTGCTCTAGCCTACAAAATTATTTCCAAGAGTTGGGCTTTAAGAGTCTTTCATCTCCTCACATGTATTGTGTGCACCAAAATCCTGCTGTTCAATATATGGAGACCCTACTTTTTCAAATAGACCATACTTTCCCCATTCTGGTTCTGTTTTTTCATTAAATGGCTGAGTTTCATTAAATGCTCACAGAGTTGAGGCAGACAGTGTGAGTAGGCATCCTAAGGTTTAAGAGATGTTAAAGGTGCTGGATAAAGGAAACAAGGCCAAGAGGAAAACCTAAACTCTCCTCAAGAGAGGCAGTAAAAAACTGTACTTAGGAAATGGGTGCCACGTGTGAGATCTAAGGTGGTGAGGCAAGGTCACAAACGGAAAAGTAGGAGCTCAGGAGCCAGAGGATGGGGAACGAGGCAGGTTGCCAAGTGCGGGTTGGGACAAGGCAAATGCTTCAGAACCAAGCTTGTGGAAATGCTTCTTGGAACTGTCAGATCTGCCTCTGCACAGCCATTAACAGAGCCATGCATGTAATATGCATTAATGAGTAAATAGACAAAAATATAGATGAAAGTAATATCATCTGATCCTATGTTGAAATGTTGTGTGAAGCAAGAAATTTCT
This sequence comes from Glossophaga mutica, assembly GCA_039655065.1. NCBI lineage: Eukaryota > Metazoa > Chordata > Mammalia > Chiroptera > Phyllostomidae > Glossophaga > Glossophaga mutica. Next base: position 88,565,095 of record CM077304.1, read on the forward strand.
GTATTTTCTCTTAGTCTCCTATATCAGTTTTATACAAAAACATTGTCTCGGCAAATTTCCTTTCAATTATTGGAATCTCCCCAGATGTCTTTACTGCTGTATTTAAGCTGGGGTGGAAAAGGCAGTCCTCAATACATGCACTAATAATAAAGCAGACCTTTAAGAAAAGTGGCAGATGGCCCCTACTGGTGTGGCTCAGTGGGTTGGGCATCATCTTGCAAACCAAAAGGTCACTGGTTCATTTCCCAGTCAGGCCACATGCCTGGGTTGTGGGGCAGGTCCCCGACGGGGTCGTGCAAAAGGCAACCAACCGATGTTGCTGTCCCTCTCTTTCTCCCTCATTTCCCTGCTCTCTAAAAATAAATAAATCCAATCTTTTTAAAAAGTGGCAGATGGAAACACGAAGGATTCCACCCAGGGGCTTTTGCAAATTAAATCCCCATGAAGCCTTTGTTGACCCTCTGCTCCTGCCAAGCCTGAGGGTCAGGCTTCTTGCTGCAGCTGCCTTTGAGAAAATTAACATCTTGCTTCTGCCAAGAAAACAGGTGACAAGCACAGCAGTTCTCCTTTGGTTTGTTTTTCTCTATAGCAGGGGACATGTGCCCCCTGAGCAAGCATTTGTTTGTGCAATTAGGAGGACTGCAAAAGCAAAAGCAAGGAGATAAAGGTGAGTCGGGAAGGAGAAAGTGGCACCTAAGAGCAGAACAAAGTACTGAAAAGCCAGGTAATGGAAACAAGGCCTGCTAGCTAGCTTCACCCCGGTTAATGGGAGCAAGTTGACTCATGCAACCTTGGGAACAGCTAAGATTGTTTGTGTGCACATGATGAATCACCTAATATGTAAGTCAAGACACCAACTATAATTAATCTTGTGCATTAAAACAAATTTGAGTATTTTGAACATGAGCTAAGAAGATTGACCTGCAGGATCATTTTGTGCTCATTGCCAGGTAAGTGCTTTAAGGACAAAGGATGGACCTGGGGGTGACATTGGGAAGTGCTTTCTCTTGTGGCCTGCAGTTTCACCCATGCAGTGCTCCATGTGGGGTGTGAATGCTGGCAGTAGGTTGGGCTGGATGGTATCTGCCCCATCCATGCTGCCCTCAATGCCTCATTATTTACTGTGCTATGAAGTCTTCTGGAATACAAGGACTGTGAGGTGCGCTTATGGTTCTTTCCAGTTTGCACCGGACTTCATAATGACTGTGGTATTGAGCATGCTCAGATGACCACTGCTGATTGCCTTCTTTCAGGTTGTTAGTGGACATTTGTTGGGTTTTGGTAGGACAACATCTACTTCATATTCTCTTAATAATATTAATAGCACCTGCTTCCTTTTAAGATTCATTTCTCTCCATTGGAGACAGCTTGGTAAGACTATAATCAAGGTGCCCTGCTCTCCCTCAGCTAAGGAACAGGTACATGACCTATGCCATTTATGGGCTCAGTCTTCACATTTTCCATTTTGACCAGGATAACAAACAAATCGAAGAAGAGTAAACCCATTTAATCCAGCAGTAGCTCCAGGGAAAAAAGCCAGGTGTTCCTGACACCATAGAGATCCATAAGATTCCCCTGGTGCCAAGCCTGGTTTTCCAGCCACCTCTGAATTTGGTTCTCTGAGTCTAACCTTTTTGCTGTTCCATATCCTTCCCAAAATATCCATTTTTGCTTATGGTGGCAAGAGTTGGTTTCTGTTGGTTGTCACCAAAGAAACTTAATTGATACAGATTCATGTACCCAAAATTTCTACTACAGGCATTCAAGGGAATGAAGATTATTAGTAAACCCAGCAGACTGATTATATGGGTTTTCATTAAGAAAATATTTATGTAGTTTATAAGCTCATTATCAACACTAAGTCTTCTCCTCCTTATCATTCCTGCCTTGAAGCCTTTCTTCTGATTAACTTGTTGTTTATTTTAAAAGCTTTATCAAGGTATAATGAATAGTCAATATATCACCTGAAACATTGCTTATCCACAAATATTTTTCATCCAACAGGTCTCACAGTGGTAGGGTTAAGAGGGTAGGTGGACTTGTTTTCTTCTAATTTATGAGCTATGTATTTTACTATCAGTGTGTGAAAAGAAAGGCAATCACTTGTGAGATAGAAAAATACAGTACAATATCCAAGAAATGGAGAAAAGGAAGCAAATTATAAAATTTCATTGAATCAAAGACACAAACATTAGAAACACTTGGTATAGTTACCACTAAGAAAACAATAATCTACCAATCAATTTATGCCACATCATCCCTATTTCAAAGACATTATTACAAGAAAATCAAGAAAGCATGTTTTAAAGTGATGAAGTTTGGTTATAAAAATGAAAACTAAATGTATGGAGTTATAACTACATGATAGATCCTGTTCTAAGGTTTTCATATAAATTTATTTAACCCTAACAATCTGATGAGATAGTATGACATGTTAACACAACTAATATCCATAGTTAATCAAACAGATGGATTAGGCTTAATGTAAATTCAAAGTGGAGTTCTATCTGAACTGACAAATTAATGTTTTAATCAAAGCAACAATTAAAATTGTGTGAGAAAGTATTGTTCTGATGCGATATGATACCAATTTCTAAAAAATGCCATTGTTTCTAATCTTTAAACCTTAGAAAGCCATTGGGCCAAAGCAATAACTATTCTGTTTAATTCCCTATCTCTGTTCCTGGTTATGTAAATTGAAGAGTAGGGTTGCCAGCAATTCTCTAAAGACATTTTAAGGAATACTGGCATGGAAGTGTTCCATCATAATCTGAGAAAACCCAGGCCTCGGCTGGTCAGTCTCAACATGATGGGCATTCAAACACAGTCCAATAATTAGACATGATCACTGTCTTCCTTCTTCTTGCATTTCTCAAGGAATATTAAAGAAGATCCAATTCATAATTCATAGCATCATTTCTTAAATTTTTCCTTTCCTCATTCTTTTCCATATATGATATTTTCACAACTTACAGTTTCCCCAAGACTTTCTTCCCCCATTTCTTGTGTTCAACTTACCCCTTCAAACTGTCCTGAACACCCTCTACCCTTATAAGATCTTCACTTTCCTTCCTCTCCTCTTTTTACATCATTTAAAATTTCTTTTAAGAAAACCCCATCCCTGCCTGATGATCATCACCTGTCCTGGTTACTCTGCATCTTCCACCCTCTTAGTTGGGCTTATATAGGAAAGACCATGAGGTGATAACAAATTAAGAGAGAGATACTGAATAAAATTTGTAAGAACTTTTCACAGAGAATGCAGGTCAACAAATAGGCAGAACATTTGCTTCTAAATCAGTTACATTTTGTTTCTGTATTCAAAAATATACTGTGGTCATTTATATTGATAAACACTAAGTACCTCTTGCAAATTTACCATCATATCAGCGTATTAAAGGAACTGAAAAGTCTTGCAATAAAGAATCCTATTTAGCTTTGTTTTATCCAATACTTCTCAAGTGTATTTAAAAAATGAAGCTTTTCTCTCTCCCCGCTTCATCCCACATACAATAGTATCATGGAACACCATTTGGGTAAAGTGGCCTTAAATGATAAAAGATATAACAAAAGTAGTTAAAGGTACGCTTGTAACATACACATAGAATGGTATGTAGGATGTTTCGATGAGGACAGCAATAGTTTGAATGTGACCTGTACTTTTCACATAACGTGGAAAGTAGTGCCATGTTGCCTCTCATCTTGCAGTTGTGGTGAGAGATAACTTAGCCAGAATAGCCACTGACTGAATCTGTCCAGCTTATTTTTAGAATACATAGATGTCAGTTGCACAACTGGATATAGACAATGATTGTCCTTGAATTTGATTTTCTTAATCCTCACCTGAGAATATATTAATGATTAGAGACAGACAAACAGACAGACAGACAGAGGCATCAATACGAGAGAGAAACACCAATGTGAAAAAAAAACACCGATCAACTGCTTCCCATACACACCTTGATCAGGAATGAACCCACAACCTTTTGTTGTATGGGACGATGCTCTAACCAACCGAGAAACCCAGCCAGGGCAGAATTTGATTTTGCCAAGATGTTTTGTATTATTACTTCCCTGGGTATCTTGGATAGGACCCAGCCACTCACTCTAATGTTGGATATTAGCCCCTTTAGCTGTTACATAAGTTTAGTGTCACTGTGTGTGAAGGGTATATGATTAGATTGTAAGAGCACTTGTTGTAGCTAGAGGTAATATGTAGCTGGGTGCAAGTTTCCATGGGGGCTCATCTGGAAAAGATGGAGAAATAGCACCTCAAGCAACATGGGCTCACTTAGCATCCAAAGTGTTGCACAGATGTGGAAGGAGAGCAACAGCTTGATGGAGGGTTTGCAAACAGGTGAAGTTTTAAGGGGATGTGATAACACTGGGAATCTTCCTGCACAAAGGCATAGAAGATATATTATTAGTGAAAAAGCAGACAGTAGAGGAATAATTCTTAGGCAATCTAAGAAGCAGATTTGAATATTTTGACTCTTTTACCTACGTTCCTTTGAACCGGTGCTACTTGCAGCAATGCTGAGAGTCAAGCTCTAAGCTCAAGTCTCTGCCTGGGGCTTGTCATTTGCGTAAGATTTGCACCAAGTCAGTAAAACTGACTGAATTCATTAACGTTTCCACCTGAAAATCTTTGGAAGTCCTTGAACATCTTAAAGAAATATGCATTCAAAAGGTTATTCCATGTGTACAAAATTTGAGGAAAAAACATATGTCCAAAAAATAGGGTATTGGTTTATTATGTTATATCCATTTATGGTAATCATTATTAGTATTATCCACAAAATGTTTCCAGTTCTTCTGAACAATGGCAAGATTGCATTTCTTTGCCCACTTTATGTTAACTGAGGCCATGTGCCTAGCTTTAGCCAAGGAAATATAAAAGCAAATAACATGTTGCTTCCAGGCAGAAACTTTAAAGACTAGTGTGTAATTTTCTATGGTTACTTTTCCTTCTGGCTGGGCCCTGAAGTGAGAACAATGTGGAACAAAGCCCTAGCTGGCCCACAAAAAAGACACATAAAGTGAGAAAGAAATTAAAAATTGTTCTTCGAAGTCACTGAGATTTTGGGAATCTTTGTTACTGCAGCTTAACCCAGACTCTTTTGGTTGTTATAACATGTAATGGAACACTGAACAGCCCATGAAAATCACAGACTAGAAAAATTTCAGATAATGAGAAAATATACAGATATTATATTAAGTAAAAATATAAGTTTTAACAAACTTCTACTCAGTCATTGCAAAATATGTATGAAGTGGGGGCTCCTGGGGTAGACTGGATCTTTGAAATTTTGAAGTTAGAAAGTATTCCATTAAAATGATGACTTTGTGGATTGAGACTAAAAGTTGACCTTTGTAATTAACTGCCTTTGGGGGGTACTTTTAAAGATTTTATTTATTTTTAGAGAAGGGAAAGGAAGGAGAAAAAAAGGGAAGAGAAACATTAATGTGTGGTTGTCTCTTGAGTGCCCCCTACTGGGGATTCTGGCCTGCAACCCAGGCATGTGCCCTGACTGGGAATCGAACCGCAACCCTTTGGTTCACAGGCTGGCATTCAATCCACTGAGTTACACCAGCCAGGGCTAGGGGAGCATTTTTAAATTTGGGTCTATAAAGCAAGTAAATATTCTTTTTCCTTGGGAAAAAAAGTGATGCTCTCTTTCTGGGCTTGGGAGAGGGCATTGGACCTCTCTCTCTCCTCCAAGAGGTAGTGTTGGGGAGCAAGCTCTCCCTGATCCCAGAGAAGCCAGCCGGTGGCCAAACAGTGACCAGCATGTACTGCACTCTGAACCCAGGCCTCCAGTTGCAACTCTTAGAGTCTAAATGTAAGAGATGGAGGGCATTCCTTGGCTCCTCGTGGACCTATGAGCATCAGTCAGCAACAAAAGGGAACCGACAGCAACAGGGCCACCAAGGGAGGGGTCAGCCTGAGAGGAAAGGAAGGGAGGGTGCTCAGCAAGGGTCATGGTTTCACGCATTACAATTGAGAACTCCCAAGGAGACACAGGCAATGTCAACATCCGCCTTCCTGTGCATGCACGTGCAATAGGTAGTGAGTGTGTGTGTGTGTGTGTGTGTGTGTTCTCATCCCTCTCTCTGGAGGTCAAGTCTCAGCTGCCAAGGTGTCCTGAGCTCTGCCATCCTGATGACAAGGCGACAGGAGAATGGAAATGTGTGGCAGTGCTGCACCCCACTCACTTCTCTGCTCTCCCTCAAGACAAAAGAGGGCAACAAGGAGGAAAACTCGCCACAGGAATCTTTTCTCTGAGAACATTAAGCAGTCCCAACAGAATAAAAGAGAAAATAATTATCTGGAAGGGCTGTAATTAATAGTGTCAGATTTAACCTTTGTTTCAATATCAGAATATCTGCACTAAGACATCACCCAGACCCAGAACTCTCTCTGCAGAAAAGCTCTGTCTGCAGGTGTGGATGCATGTGCTCCACACCCAGGGCCTGTCTTCTCAGAGGGCGGCATGCCTTTGAAGGAATCCTGTGGCTGCGTCTCCTAGCTATTACCAAATTAGCTCTCTCTGTACTGCCTCCCAAACAACCTATTTCAAGAGTGACACAAATGCCACTTCTGGTGTATGTTTAAAAATGTAAAATAATTGCCTCAAAACTGTGGCTATGGAGCAAAATATTCGAAATACACCTTGGAGAAACTGCAAATAAATTATTCGAGTGAATGGTGAATATGGAGAGCGTGCACGCACGTGCATGCCCTGGCCTGTGGCATGCGTGTGTGCGTAATAGAGAAATGTCCCTCTGCAAGAGCATTAACAGTCGCTCCAAGAACTTACATATGGGGGTGGGAGTGGAAATCCATATTTTAGTGATTCTTTTTCCTCCTTCACAAACAAATCACATTATTTTCAAACATTTATCCTGTGATCAAAAAGGGGAGGGACATACGTCAATGCTAAGTGTTTGAAAGAGGAATCATGGAGGACCATTACCCACTTAACTTATTTCGGCTCTGTGAAAGATTATAGGGTTTGGACTACTTCTGAGTGTTTGGACTACTTCTGAGTGCCACATCTGAGTGTCTGTGAAAAGTGGAAGTATGGCCAGTAAGTGGAATGAGCACCCATGTATTGGGTGATTTGTGTTGAGTCATAAAGTCTAGACACACTCCCTGGGAATGTTAGGGACCTGGTACATTGGTATGACCTTCAGGACACGTGAAACAAGAAAGCTAAAACCAGCTGGGAGACTCTAGAGCAAATGGGCCCTAACTAATCAGTAGTTCTCAATTACAGCACCTGAAGCAATGCAGAAGTGCGATACTCTGTCATTCCCACAGATGCCAGGCCTCACACCACTGCAGGAGAGGAATCCTGAGCCAGAAAGAGAGTTCAAGACCTCAGCTAGACCTGGGTGCCACCAAATCCTACCTGGCAACTTGAGGAACTGAGAGTAATTTAATCTCTCTGTGCCTCAGTTTCTTCATCTAGCAAGTAGGCACAACCACTTTAGCAACTGGTGTAGCTAACACTTATTAAAGGACTGCCTGTGTGCAAAGCACCAGAAGAAACACTGGGTTCATTTATTCTTCTTGGCAACCCTATGAGAGAGGAAGTATTTGTAGATTTCATTGATGCTAAAATGTTCATTTTTTCTTCCATATTTTAACATTATCTCTTATGAGGAAGCATCACATATTGATAAGAAGGTGTATGTCATGGCTTAATTTAGACTTTCCATTTTTCTTAGTAAATTGGTGATGTGTTAGATTTAATGAGGAAACTGGTGCACTGCCAGGTTAAATAACTTGCCTACAATTACACAGCTAGAAAATCGCGGAACTAGGGCTTGAATCCAGGCTGTTTCTAGAGTTGACTTTTCTGTAAGGAGCAAGATCTCCTGATTCCTCCACTTACTAGCCATGCGATCTTGGGCACATTTTTAACCTCTCAGTGTCTGTTTTTTCATCTGTCAGACGGTGATAACAGTAACTGCTTCATAGGATTGCAGTGGGGATTTACATACATGTAAAGTTCTTGAAACAGAACCTGACATGTGGTTAGTGTTGAATAAAATTTAGCTATTATTAGCTCTAACTATTACAAGAAAAAACAAGCATCACTTTTAATGAATAGAGGGCAGCGGGTAAAAGAAAGATGTGACTAGTAAAAGAAGAATATGTTCATTAGCATGTCCCTAAAGTCATCTTGACCCAGGATAGATGTGCGTACCATATTTGGGGAAATACTTTTTGTTCTGTCTCTCTAAAGCTGAGAGGGCAGGTAAAAGTGAAATGGGAGAGTGAGCTGTGAGGGAGTGGTCACTGGAGGTGAGAAAGAAGGGATGAGGTGGAGGGGAAGGTGGGGCAGTGTTTTGCCTGAGGAGGTGGGCAAACACTTTGAAGGGACTGCCCAAAGCAGTGGCTGAACTCCTGACCGATGTGTTCATTTTGCAGATTGCAATTCATTGGTAAATCATGGGATCCATCCGGTGGGTCACAACAGGCGTCTTCAGAAATGCCAGAGAAGCAAAGGGAGGTGAACACCAGGCAAGTATCAGAGAGTATTATATGTAATAACAACAAACATTATTTTATAAAACTTGAGTTTTGGTTAAGAATGAGTTAGATGTGTGTAGCGGTTTCTGATGTCAGATATATTTCCCTCTGTGGGTCTCAGTTCAAAAGTTTAACAACAAATGGAAAATGAAGATAAGAAATACATTCTATCTCGTCTAATGAGAGCAAAGTTCAAGACAACCAAAAATTCAAAAACTGAGCTCTGGAAAGATCTGATAATGTTCCATGCTGTGGATAAAATTCCTCTTTCTCCTCAAGACTGAAGGATAACCAACTTAAACTGGGGAAGAGTAATGAAAGGAGAAAAGGAAAGTTCAGCATTTTTCTTGACCTAAGTCACACATGATACAATAGGTAAAAATTAGAAAATAGAAATAAGAAAATAAAAGTCTGGCACCAAGAGATAAGCCCTGTTAATATGTTTTGGTGTGTCTCCTTCAAAATGTTTATATATCGTCTTATGTGTTTAAGTATATGTTTACATTCAGATAAGTAGGTATACACACATAAAATGTATTTTTCTCCACATGGTGTATTATAGGTGCTTTTAAATAGTTTTCCTTTCTATTAACAATAAAACATGAATACTTTGTATATCTATATAATTTTAGATGGCTACTTTGCAGTATTTTCATAGATGGACCGTAATTTATTTGACCAAACCCTAATCTTGGACATCCATATTTTTATATGTTTTTCCTGTTTATGAATAATGTATGGGATATTTCTACTTAGGCACATGGCTTCAAGTATTTGTTCAATTTTTCCTTTCCACAACAAAGAGAAATCTATTGCTTTTTATTCCTGATATAAATTGAACATACTCATTGCCAAAAAAAATCAAACAATATATTGAGAAAAAAGTAGAAGTCACCTGAAATCCACCTTTCTGAGAGAATAACTATTAACATTTCTGTGGCAATCCTTCTATGGAACTCTTTATGCATTTTGAACACATAAGTATAATTTTATGTACATACATACACACCCACACACAAACACATATACACATATAATACAAACAAAAGGTTTAAGAAGACATTTTAAAAGGGATTGGTGATACATAATTCTCTGTATCTCAACAATATATAATGGAAATTCCTCCAGGTAAAGAAGCATAGAACATTAATTTTTAATTCTTGCATAATATCCTACTGAAAAGATTATCATAATTCATTCAGCTGTTCTTTTATTAGTGAACTGTTGATTTGCTACCAGCTTTTTTATTATTAAAAATAATACCATAATAATCATTCTCCAATATATATACTTATACATTAGAGCCTTTGTTTCTATATCATAGAATCCTAGGAGTGGGATTGCTGAGTTCAATTGCATATGCTCTTAAATGTTTAATAGAGATCAGGAATTACCTTTTCACATTTCCATCAGTGATGTATGGGAGTGCCCTTGCCCTGGCTCCAACCTCTGTTAATGATAGGTGCTACTACACTTAGATTTTGCTGCTCTGATGTGTATCATCATGTCAGTTTTAATTTCCTCTTCCCTGTCTATTGGGGAGAGGCTGAACATTTTATCTTACTTGCTATTCTGTTGATGACCTATTCATATACCAAACTCACTTTGCTATTGGGTTGAATGTTTTTATCTTATAAATCATGACTGAGATTTTTGTATAGTATAGATAGTAATTTTTAGCTATCATTTGAATTAAAGATACTTTTCCTCACTTGTTTTTCTGGTGACTTTGATTTTGTATTTCTTGTACTATAAATAATACCTTGAAATTTTGTGTCTGTATGTGAGATATATGTGTCTTAAAATTTTTCTCCAAATTGTGTGTGCTGAAAGTATTCTAATTTTTCTAAAATGCTTATTGTTATTTTATTTTTAGTTTCTCCTCTTTAATTGACCATGGAATTAATGTAAACTAGGGAACCCAAGTTACTTTTCTTCTAGGAGTATATCCAATTGAGAGGAAACTATTAATATATGTAATATATTCATACAATACACATACATACACACTGATGTCTAATTCTGAGCTCTCTGTTTTTTACTAATTTTTACAGTCCTATGCCACTACTGTACTTTTTATTATAGTGACTTTTAAGTAGTTTTAATATAGTATTTTAATACCACCATTCTTTAATTATTAATTTAAGAGCATTTTATCCAGTTAAAAATACCACTGGGGTTCTATTAGATCTGCAGTAAATTCATACACTGGCTCAGGAGAACAGATTTTTAAAAAATTATAATCATTTCTTTTTTTATATTATAATTTTTATTTTTATATTATTAAAAAAGATTTTATTTATTTATTTTTATTTTTTTAAATATATTTTATCGATTAGGCTATTACAGTTGGCCCATTTTCCCTCTTCACTCGCCTCCACCCTGCACACCCCCTCCTGCCCATATTCCCCCACTTTGTTCATGTCCATGGGTCATACATATAAGTTCTTTGGCTTCTACATTTCCCATACTATTCTTACCCTATCCCTGTCTATTTTCTACCTATCATCTATGCTACTTATTCTCTGTACCTTTTTCCCCCCTCTCCCCTTCCCACTTCCCTATTGGTAACCCTCCACGTGATCTCCATTTTTGTGAATCTGTTCCTGTTCTAGTTGTTTGCTTAGTTTGCTTTTGTATTTGCTTTAAGTGTGGTTGTTAATAATTGTGAGTTTGCTGTCATTTCACTGTACATGTTTTTTATCTTCTTTTTCTTAGATAAGTCCCTTTAACATTTCATAGAATAAGGGCTTGGTGATGATGAACTCCTTTAACTTGACCTTATCTGAGAAGCACTTTATCTGCCCTTCTATTCTAAATGATAACTGCTGGATAGAGCAATCTTGGATGTAGGTCCTTGCCTTTCATGACTTGGAATACTTCTTTCCAGCCTCTTCTTGCCTGGAAGGTCTCTTTTGAGAAATCAGTTGACAGTCTTATGAGAACTCCTTTGTAGATAACTGCCTCCTTTTCTCTTGCTGCTTCTAGGATTCTCTCCTTATCTTTAATCTTGGCTAATGTAATTATGATGTGCCTTGGTGTGCTCCTTCCTGGGTCCAACTTCTTTAGGACTCTCTAAGCTTCATGGACTTCCTGAAAGTCTATTTCCTTTGCCAGATTGGGGAAGTTCTCTTTTATTGTTGTTCAAATAAGTTTTCCACTTGTTGGTCTTCATCTTCTCCTTCTGGTACCCCTATAATTAGGATGTTGGAACATTTAAAGATGTCCTGGAGGTTCCTAAGCCTCTCCTCATTTTTTTGAATTCTTGTTTCTTCATTCTTTTCTGATTGGATGTTTCTTTCTTCCTTCTGGTCCATACCATTGATATGAGTCCCAGTTTCCTTCCCACCACTATTGGTTCCCTGTACATTTTTCTTTATTTCGCTTAGCATAGCCTTCATCTTTTCATCTAATTTGTGACCAAATTCAACCAATTCTGTGAGCATTTTGATTATCAGTGTTTTGAACTGTGCATCTGATAGGTTGGCTATCTCTTCATCGCTTAGTTGTATTTTTTTTCTGGAGCTTTGATCTGTTCTTTCATTTGGGCCATTATTTTTGTCTTGATGCGCTTGTTACATTAGCACAGGATGGAGCCTTAGGTGTTCACCAGGGTGGGGCAACCCTTGTTGCTGCGCTGTATGTGGGGGAGGGATCCAAGAGGGAACAATGGTGCTTGCGCCACTCTTTGCCAGATTTCAGTCATTTCCCCTGTTTCCCACAAGCAAATTGGGCCCTTCTGGTGCTGATGCCTGGGTGGGTAGCCTTGTGTACGTTCTAAGATCCTGTGAGTCTCTCCAACGAACTCTCCTGTGAGGCTGGGAATTTCTACAGCTGCTGCCTCAACCTTCACAGGTGTTTTCAATCAGTGGTTTGTGGCATTGTTTCCGCATGCTGGGATCCCGGGTTGTGCAGTCCATCCTGCTCCCCAGTTGTTTCTCTGGGTTTATCTGTGTGCTAATGTGGGACTCGCCGCTCCTCCAGCCACCCACTTGCGTGCCCCAGTCTGCAAGCCGCAACTTTGCTGAGAGTCCTCTCTGCCCAGCTGCCTGATTCCACCCTCCTACCAGTCTGGATGAATGTGTCTTCTTTAACTCCTTGGTTACCAAACTTTGATTTTCTGTAAATTCTGGTTGTTTTTTTTTTTTTTGCTTGTTTGTTTTTAAATTGTTGTCTTTCTTCTGGTTGTGCAAAAAGGCACAGTGTGTCTGCCTACACCTCCATCTTGGCTGGAAGTCTCATTATTTCTTTTCAAAACCATAATATAGATTACTATTTTGTTCAGATTATATTTTGCCCTTAAGTAAGATTTGATTTTTAAATATAAATCATATCTCTTTCTTATATAATTTTATTCCTATTTTATTATTTTTGTTACTATGAATGGAATATTTTCCTCATTCCATTTTTATAAGTGTTACTCTCATAGAAATAGCTAATAATTTTATATCTTTATTTTATATTCATCAAGTTTATCAAATTTTACTTGTGTTTTTTAAATTTTCACCTAAGGACATGTTTATTGATTTTAAACAGAGGGGAAGGGAGGGAGAGGGAGAGAAACATCGATGTGAGAGAGAAACATCAATCTGTTGCCTCTTGTACACACCTTGACCAGCAATTGAACCCACAACCTTTTGGTTTATGGGATGACCCTCAACCAACAGAGCCACACGAGCAAGACTTCTACTTATTTTTCACTAGAGTTTCTTAGTGATAGTAGGTATGAAGTTATAATACCAGCAAAACATTTCACCTCTTTCTTTTTATATTTATATAGTGCATTTTATATTTATTGCATTTACTAGACTCTCCAGACAACATTAAATAATAAGGGTGATAGTAGTGGCATTTCTGTCTTGTTTTTGATTTTAATGAAAAGAGCTTTAACCATCTGAACACATATGGACTAGTGGCATATTATTAGCTAGCTTATGCTGCAACAACTCTAAAATATCAGGGCCTTGCAGCAGCACAAAATTATTTTTAACTCACATTGCATACTGGCTGCTAACAGGTGTATGTTTTTTCTATGAGTCTTCATTCAGGTTCTAAACTAAAGGTAGAGTGTCTGTCAGGGATTTGCCATTGTGTGATAGAAAAGAAGAGCAATGGCCATGCCATCAGAAGGTTCTTCATGCTGCTGCTCAGAAGTGACATATGCTGCTTCTACTCACATTCATGAACCACAGCAAGTCACAAGGCCAAGCTTAACATCAATGTTGTAGAAAAGAATAAATCAAACAGTGAGGACAGCAACTTACTGGAAACAATAATAAAATCTACCATGTCTGCCGTAGGTCAAAAATATTTTCTTTCCTCCCTTTATTTACAAAATAAAAATACCTGTTCTTTCTCAAGAAAAGACCCCTAAAAAGTTCTCTCCAATTTTGAGTGACAAGATTATTCAAGATGTGGTAATAGTCCCTATATCAGATTTGGATATGGCCCCTCTTGATCTTGAAACCTAAACATTACAAAAAGAATCTACTACCTATACTGCCAACATACAACGGTAGAAAACAGCAATGGGACAATGCAAATCACACTTCCATTGAAAATGGGAAAGAATGGAAGACACATAGCTGCAATACATTTATAGCAATTCTGAAATTCTACAGAAGAAAAGCTGCAAGGACCTCAAACCCTGGGTAAAAAGGAGTTTTGTGGTTAGTTCTCACCTCTGCTTCCCACAAGTAGTTTTCCAATCCATTGTTCTCCAATTCAGAGGCTCTGTCCTCTAAGAGGGGGTTCTATTTCCATTACCCCTCATGGCCCTTTAAAGGGCATTTACAAGTATGTCCTCCCTGGGGACCCAGCACCTTTTCTCATTTTATCATAGAAGTTTGAAGGTCCAAAATTTGTTTCAAATCTTGAATAGTCACTGGCCACTCTTGGTTAGTGGCTTTTTTGGCAATCTATCTTCCCCCAAAATGTTTCTCAATTTTCTCTTGACTTAGAGTAATTTGGGCTTATAAACTTCTGTAGGAAAGTGATGAAATAGTCATTTTTCCCAGAGACATCTTTTCCAACTAAGTGCCAACTTAATTGATTCAGAAGCTTTCACAGGAGCTTTAATGACTAGTCTTTTTTAAAAAATTAATCTTTATTGTACTTTTTTCATTACCATTTAATCCTCTTACACCCGCCTTCCCCAGAAATCACCACACTGTTGTCCATGTACATGAGTCCTTTTTCCTTTTTGCTTGATCCTCCCACCCCCTGACTCTTGCTGCAGCTGTCCTCCTGCTCTCCATCTATGAGTCTGGCCCCATTTTGCTTGTTAGTTCAGTTTGTTCATTAGATTCCACATATGAGTGAGATCATATGGTATTTGTCTTTCTCTGACTTGTTTATTTCACTTAGCATAATGTTCGCCAGGTCCATCCATGCTGTTGCAAAGGGTAAAATTTTCTTTTTTTATGACTGAGTGGCATTCCTTTGTGTAAATGTCCCATAGTTGTTTTATCCACTTATCTACTGATGGACACTTGGCAATGGCTATAGTCTTGATTTAGTTCTTCTCACAAAGGTGTATCAATTGGCCCTCTTGTACCTCAAAATGTTTCTCAGTTTGATTTCATATCAGATGGAGATAATAAACAGTTCAGTTTTCCAACCAGGCTTGCAAGCCAGCCAGTTCTTTCCTGAATTTATCTACTTCTTGTAATCATTTGTCACACCCAGATACTAGCAACCAATGCAGACTAGTAACATTTTGTTTCCCAACCTCTTCAAATAAATCCATTCTCTGCCTTCAGAGACACCGCCAGCAACAGTTCTGAGGACTGTTCATCCCTGCACAACACAGACCACCCGCCTCTAGTGACAGTATTCTTGCCATAGCTGCCTGGCCCTGAGAACTAATGTCCTATATTTTAAGTTGTCTTTGTTGATCGGATATTGTCTTGTATGTTTGGTTTTGGGCATCACCCTACTCCTGGTGATAACTTTCATATTACAGTATTTAGCTTTTTCTATGTTATGTTATGATAACAGCTCAAAAATCTCAGTGGTTACAACAGCAAAGTTTTATTTTTTACTTAGCTAACACATTGGCTGTGGGTCAGCTATGGTCTTCCCATTTTGGGACCAGGCTAAGGCTCTAGCTTTTCACTGACATTTGCCATTCTTCTAAAAATATAGCATTGGTCAATCCATACCATGGCTCTTAAAGCATCAGCTCCAAAGTGATATACATTGCTTCCTCTCATATTCTTTGGCCAAAGCAGATCAAATGGCCAACCTATGGCCCCATGATGTCATAATGTCAACAGGGCAGGGAAGAATGATGCTCCTGCAGGGAAGGCAACAAAGAATTAAGGACAAGAGTACAATCTACCAAGAAATTTCACCATTATATTTATATTTGATGCTGATTTTTCATTCATGACCTTTTTCATAATCTGAGTAGTTCCTTTTATTACTATTTTACTACACACACACACACACGTGTGTGTGTGTGTGTGTGTGTGTGCATTGTAAGAAATAGTTGCTGAAGAGGAGGAAGATGGTGGTGAGGTAGGAGGGAGTAGATTCTACTTCCCCCTACACATGGGAGAAAAACCTAGTCGATCTATGGAGGAACAGAGCAAACAGCCAACAGTACCCCAGCATATATGAAAATAGGAGATCAAAAATTGTAGCGGACACTGAAATACCAGATGGTAAGGAGAGTGCTTCAGGACAATAAGGTCCCAGGGACCAGTGTGGGGACCAGGGCAGCTGCAGCCCCAGGCCTGGCACCCGCCAGGTCTGCCACAGGGTCCTTGGGAGACAGTCGGGTCAACTGCTCCCTCCACGGCCAAACAAGGTTTGAGCAGTACCAGTAGAGACCTGGTTGCTTCAAGTTGCAGAGAGGAGAATAAGGACTAAGTGGCAAACACACAGGGGCTATGAGTACCCACGGAGTCTGTAGACACCAGTTGGGGAGGGTTGAGAGTCTCTCAGTGATGGGTCTTGACCCCAATAGTCACTGGTCTGGCTGGAGAATTGGGCTGTGTAGGAGGCCAGGCTGCTGTATGGGGTGGCAGGCTTGAGTAGGAGGAATTTCTCAAAAAGAAAAAGTGACAAGAAAGACACTGTGGGAACTCTCCTGCAGCAGCCACTCCAGCCACCTCCCCACCCAGCCAGGCAGCAATCCCAAGGTTGCTAGGAAGGCCCTGAGCACCCCCATAGCACTGGGAAGGGAGGGTGCATACTGGAACCTGAGGGACCAAGGCAACCTGGCCGAGCGTGCACATGCTTGCACCCCAGCCCACAGTAATAGCCCCAGGGAAACTGCACTCTTAGGAAGGCCTGGATCCCACATCCCAGGCTCCGGGGAGAGGCAGCAGACCAGCTCTGGGGAGAGTACACACCAAGCTGACAGTGAAGATATCGTGAAGAAAGAAAAGCCATACCAATTGCCCCTCAACCTGCTGCAGTCAGCAAGACCAGAAAAACCAGTTTGGCCAGTTTGAAACCAACAAGAGGCTCTTTTTTTTAAAGTAATTTTTTATTTTTATTATTTTTTTATCTTTCAATTCCTTTTTCCTCTCTTTCCTTCTTTCTTGTTTTATTCCTTCTTCCTTTCTTTCCAATTTTATGTCTTCTTCCTTCCATCTTCTGCCTTTTTTAAAAAATATGCACAAGTGAGACTTCCGGCCAAGATGGAGGCGTAGGCGGACACACTGTGCCTCCTCTCACAACCAAAATTAAGGACAACAAATATTTAGAAACAAGAAAACAACCAGAGCTAATAGAAAATTGAACTGTATGGAAGTCCAACAACCATTCATCCAGATCGGTAAGAGGGGCGGAGTTGCGGCAGGAAAAAGTGGAGGTGTGGACCTGGGAATGCAAGGAGCAGTGGCTGGCAATTCCCAGGTGCACAGGTGACAGCTGGCAGACCTCAGGCACAGGGGGGCAACTGTGCAGACTCAGTGAGGCCGCACAAGGCGGCTGGCTGACCAGGTGGTCCCACATTTGCGCGCGCAGACAATCTAGGTGCAGGGGAAGTGGCGGAAGGAACTTGAATCCAGGAGTGAACAGAGCAGGCTCCATTGTTCCCTCTCAGACCCTGCCCCCACATACAGCGTCAAAACCCAGCAACTGGGCTGCCCCGCACTGGGGAGCGCCTGAGGCTCCACTCCTCACTACGCACCGGTGCACATGCGCAGATAATCCAGGCCAAGGGGAAGGAGCAGAAGGGACCGGAGCCCAGGAGAGAGCGGAGCAGGCGCCATTCTTCCCTCTCGGACCCCACCCCCACATACAGCGTCACAACCCAGCGACTGGGCTGCCCTGCCCTGAGGAACACGTAAGGCTCCACCCCTCACTGCGTAATAGCCGTAACCAGACTAAAAACAAAACAAAACAAAACAAAACAAAACAAAAAATGACCAAAAATGGCTCAAACTGGAGAGCAAATGAAAGCCCCAGAACCAATTCCTCTAAGCCCTGCAGAAATAGCCAACCTATCAGATGCACAGTTCAAAGCACTGGTCATCAAGATGCTCACAGAATTGGTTGATTCTGCTCACAAATTAGATGAAAAAATGCAGGCTACAATACATGAAATGAAGGAAGATGCATGGGGAACCAATAGAGATGGGAAGAAAACTGCAACTCAAATCAATGGAGTGGACCAGAAGGAAGAGACTAACAACCAAACAGAAAACAAGGAAGAAACAAGAATTCAAAAAAAATGAGGAGAGGCTTAGGAACCTCCAGGACATCGTTAAATGTCCCAACATCTGAATTATAGGGGTACCAGAAGGGGAAGAAGAAGAGGAACAAGTGGAAAACTTATTTGAACAAATAATAAAGGAGAACTTCCCCAATCTGGCAAAGGAAATAGACTACCAAGACATCCAGGAAGCTCAGAGAGTCCCAAAGAAGTTGGACCCAAGGAGAAACACACTAAGGCACATCGTAACTACATTAGCCAAGATTAAAATGAAGGAGAGAATTCTGAAAGCAGCAAGGGATAAGGGGACAGTCACTTACAAAGGAGTTCCCATCAGACTGTCAGCTGATTTCTCAAAAGAGACCTTCCAGGCAAGAAGGGGCTGGAAAGAAATATTTGAAATCTTGAAAAGCAGGGACCTACATCCAAAATTGCTCTATCCAGCAAAGCTGTCATTTAGAATGGAAGGGAAGATAAAGCGCTTCTCAGATAAGGTCAAGTTCAAGGAGTTCATCATCACCAAGCTCTTATTATATGAAATGTTAAAGGGACTTATCTAAGAAAAAGAAGATAAAAAAATATGACAGTGAAAAGACAGCAAACTCACAGCTATTAAGAACCACATCTAAAACAAAAGCAAACTAAGCAAACAGCTAGAACAGGAACAGAACCACAGAAATGGAGATCATATGGAGTGTTAGCAACAGGGGCATGGGAGGAGGAGAGAGGGAGAAAAGGTACAGAGAATAAGTAGCATAGATAGTGGGTAGAAAATAGACAGGGGGAGGGGAAGAATTGTGTGGGAAATGTAGAAGCTAAAGAACTTATGACACATGGACATGAACTAAAGGGGGAGAATGTGGGTGGGAGAGGGTGTGCAGGGTGGAGGGGAATGATGGGGGAGAAATGGGACAACTGTAATAGCATAATCAAAATATATTAAAAAAATAAATAAATAAAAGCAAAAAAATATGCACAAGTGAGATAAAAAAAAATCCTGAAACTGTGAAAAGACTAGAGTTGGATGCAAAGAGGGGGCATCCCAACAGCTGAAACAGTGAGACAAATTTTACTTTGCTATTACAGAAAACCTGCAAGTTATTGCATATTTGTATTATTATTTTTCCATTATTCTTACATCTTTTATTTTAATAGTATTTTTGTATTTCTCTTCTTTCTGTATAGTTTTCTTTGCTTGGCTGGTTATATTGTATTGTTTGACAGGTATCCCCTGTTCTCTCTTTCACAGTGTATTCCTAATTTACTGTCCTTCACTTCACTAGTGTTCCATTAGCACACTACTCAAGGTCCTATACTCCCTATTCTTGTTTCCAGATCACATAGATTCTGTCATATCATTGTTGCTCTAATATTATTGTAAATAATAGCTGTTCCATACAATTGTAAATACTTCACAACACCCCTCCCAGATCTTAGCCCACTTCATGATTTCCTGAACTCTATCACTGTAGTGGTTAACTCTATTCTTTCACACACTACACCAATATACTGTCCTTTACTCTCACCTTACCTCAGAATCTGACCTCCCACAACCTCACTGCCTTCTATATCCAACTCACAACCCTTCCCTCCCCAGCAAGAGTCTTGTTTTCTTTCCATCCTTTCTAAAAAGTGGCCAATGGGGTGGAATATCACAGTTAACACTATATATAGCCAAAGGACTTCCTATCTCTTTTCTACCCACTGCTACTGTATATATCAGAGAATACTCTCTTGCTGTCTTAAACCATTTTGCCTTCCCCTTCCAACTAATCACACACACACACACAAAAAAAAGAGTAGGTGGAAGCTGTGAACACCAGGATACCCACTGGAAGAGGAAACCCAACAGCAAAGGAACCACCAACACATAACAACAGAAGAAGGTGAAGGAAGGAGTGGACACAAACCTCAGGGAGGGGAGGAAGTGGACACAAACCTCAAGCCAGGACCTATCTGGAAATACAACTAAATAGTGGAGAAACTACCCAGTACAAACAACTGAACAAGAGCAAGAGAGAATCCTCAAAATCTTGTACACATGGAAGAACCAGCTTCAGTACAACCTGCCCTCACCAGCACAGCAAAATACAAGAGGTGGTGGACAGAGTGATCCTCAGTTAACCAGCTAGTGGGAAGGACCCATCAAAGAAGACCCAACAACAATCAAATCCCAAAGACAAACACAGAACCAACTTAAATTACAGGCCAAGAAGAGTGAGCTGGGGAGAGCAAGGAGACTGCACCACTGAATCTCACAGGTATTCTACCACAGAAGTTCACACCATAAACCCAGGGAGCCAGAAGAGATCAATTTAAGAAGCTGAGGCTAACAAGAAGAGTCTCACAAACAATGGGAAGATGAAGAAATAATCCCCAAATGAAAATAAAGGAGGAAGCCCCAGAAAGAATGCTAAATGAAACGGAGGCAACTCAACTATCAGATATTGACTTCAAAGCAATGGTTATCAGGAAGGCCAATGAGCTCACAATGAATTACCAGAAACTACACTGAAACTATAATGCACTCACTGCAAACTATATCAACATGAAAAGGAAATAGAAACTAGGGACAAGAGGAAATGAAGAATATAATTTCTGAACGGAAGAACAGAGAAGGAATCAAAAACAGGATCGATGAAGCAGAACATCACATCAGCGAGCTGAAGGACAAAGTAGGAAAAAACACCCAGAAAGAGCAAGAAAAGGAAAAGAGGCTCAGAAAGAATGAAGAGGGATTAAGAGAAATGCAACACAATATAAAACTTAATAATATACTTATAATAGGGATACCAGAAGGAGAAGAAGAAGAGCAAGGGATAGAAAACCTGATTGAAAAAGTAATGATGGAAAACTTCCCTAATTTGATGAGACAAAAAGTCACACAAATCCAGGAAACACAGAGTCCCAATCAAGAGGAACCCAAAGAGGCCCACTTCAAGACACATCATCATTAAAATGGCAAAATTCCAAAACAAAGAGAGAATCTAAAAAGCAGCAAGGGAGAAGAAGGAAGTAATATACAAGGGAGCCTCAATAAAGTTAGTGGCTGACTTCTCAATAGAAACGCTCCAAGCCAGAAGAGAATGGCAAGAAATATTCCAAGTAATGAGAACCAAAGGCCTGCAACCAAGACTACTTTACCAAGCAAGGCTTTCAATCAAGATAGAAAGCCAAATAAGGAGCTTCCCAGACAAAAGAAGTCTAAAAGAATACACCTCTACCAAACCAGTTCTGCAGGAGATACTAAAGGGACTGCTTTAAGGAAAGGAAGGAAGGGGGGAGAGAGAGAGAGAGAGAGAGAGAGAGAGAGAGAGAGAGAGAGAGAGAGAGAAACACAGCCATGAAAATGGCAATGAATCAGTACCTATCAATAATAACCTTAAATGTAAATGGATTAAATGCTCCAATCAAAAGACATAGAATAGCTGAATGGACAAGAAAGCAGGACCCACACATATGCTGCCTACAAGAGACCCACCTCAGGACAAAACACCTACACAGACTGAACGTGAAGGGCTGGAAACAAATTTTTCAAGCAAATGGAAAGGAAAAAAAAGCTGGGGTAGCAATACTCATATTAGAAAAAATAAGACTTTAAAAAAGAGCCATAAAGAGAGACCCAGAAGATCACATCATAATACTCAAGGGTAGAATCCACTGAGAGGACACAAACATTGTAAATATATATGCACCCAATGTAGGAGCACCTAAATACATCAAGAAAATCTTAGAGGACTTCCAGAAAGATATCGACAGCAACACAATTGTACTAAGGGATTTTAACACCCCACTGTCGAAAATGGACAGATCTTCCAAACAAAATATCAACAAAAATATTGTGGCATTGAATATTGCCACAACACTCTAGATGAAACGGACTTAACTGATACAGAGATCCCTTCATCCCAAAGAAGCTAAATAAACATTCTTTTCCAATGCACATGGAACATTTTCAAAGATAGATAACATGACAGGACACAAAACAAGCCTCAACAAATTCAAGAAAATTGAAATCGTACCAAGCATTTTCTATGACCACAAGGCACTGAAACTAGAAACCAACCCCAAGGGGAAAACTCAAAATCCTCGAAATCATGGAGATTGAATAGCATGCTATTAAACAATGAGTGGGTCAAGAATGAAATTAGGGAGGAAATAAAAAACTTTCTGGAAATAAATGAAAATGAACTTACAATGACCCAAAATTTATGGGACACAGTGAAGGCAGTCCTCAGAGGAAAGTTCACAGCAATACAGGCCTAACTAAAGACGATAGAAACACTTCAAACAAACAACCTAACCCTACACCTACAAGAACTCGAGGAACAACAACAAAGGCAGCCCAGAGCAAGTAGAAGGAAGGAAATAACCAAGATCAGAGCAGAATTAAATGACATAGAGACTACAAGCACAATTCTAAGGATCAGTGAATCCAGGAGCTGGTTCTTTGAAAAGATAAACAAAATTGACAAGCCTTGAAGTAGGCTCATCAAGAGAAAAAGAGAGGACTCAAATAAACACAATCAGAAATGAAAGAGGAGAGATTACAACTGACACCACAGAAATACAAAGGATTGTAAGAAATTACTATGAAGAAATGTATGCCAAGAAATTTGAAAACCTAGGGGAATGGACAAGTTTCTAGAAAAATATAATCTTCCAAAACTCAAAGAAGAAGCAGAAAGCCTGAACAGACCAATAACAGCAGATGAAATTGAAGCAGTAATCAAAAAACTCCTGACACATAAAAGCCCTGGACTGGATGGTTTCACAGGAGAATTCTACAAAGCATTTAAGGAAGAGCTAACCCCTATCCTTCACAGACTATTCCAAAAAATCCAAAATGATGGAAGACTCCCAAACTCTTTTTATGAAGCCAGCGTCATCCTAATCCCAAAACCAGGTAAAGACACAGCAAAGAAAGAAAACTTCAGGCCAGTGTCGCTGATGAGCATAGATGCTAAAATCCTCAACTAAATATTGGCAAACCGCATCCAACAATACATTAAAAAGATCATACACCATGACCAAGTGGGATTCATCCCAGGGATGCAAGGATGGTTCAACATTCACAAATCAGTAAATGTAATACATCACAGAAACAAAAGCAAAGACAAAAATCATGTGATCATATTAATAGATGCGGAAAAAGCATTTGATAAGGTACAGCACCTATTTATGATAAAAACACTCAGCAAAGTGGGAATAGAGGGAGCATTCTTCAACATGATAAAGGCCATATATGAGAGACCTACAGCCAACATCATACTCAATGGGCAAAAACTAAAATCTTTTCCACTAAGTTCAGGAACAAGACAAAGTTGTCCACTTTCACCCCTTCTATTCAATATAGTATTGGCAGTCTTAGCCACAGTGATCAGACAGGAAAAGGAAATAAAAGGTATCCAATTCAGAAAGGAGGAAACAAAACTGTCATTGTTTGCATGTGACATGATAGTGTACATAGAAAATCCTATAGACTTGGCCAAAAAACTGCTTGACCTAATAAATGAATTTGGCCAAACAGCTGGATTCAAAGTCAATATCCAGAAATCAAAGGCATTTTTGTATACCAACAATGAAACAGCAGAAGCAGAAATCAAGAAACAAAAATCCCATTCAATATAGCAAATAGAAAAATAAAATACCTAGGAGTAAACTTAACCAAGGAGGTAAAAGACCTATATGCAGAAAACTACACAACACTGAAGAAAGAAATCAAGGAAGACACAAACAAATGGAAACACATACCATCTTCACGGATGGGAAGAATTAATATCATCAAAATGTCCATATTACCCAAAGCAATTTACAAATTCAGTGCAATACCTATTAAATTACCAATTGCATATTTCACAGACATTGAACGAACACTTCAAAAATTTATATGGAACCATAAACGACCCAGAATAGCTGCAGCAATTTTGAGAAAGAAGAACAAAGTAGGAGGGATCACAATACCTGATACCAAACTGTATTACAAGGCCACTGTAATCAAAACAGCCTGGTACTAGCATAAAAACAGGCACATGGACCAGTGGAACAGAACAGAGAGCCCAGAAACAAACCCAAGTCTCTACTGTCAATTAATATTTGACAAAGGGGGCAACAACATAAAATGGAGTAAAAATAGCCTCTTCAACAAATGGTGTTGGGAGAACTGGACAGCTACATGCAAAAAATGGAACTCAAGAACCAACTTATACCATACATAAAATCAAATTCAAGGTTGATAAAAGATTTAAATGTAAGGCGTGATACCATTAAAGTCCCAGAGAAGAACATAGGCAGGAAAATCTCAGATATTTCACACAGCAACATTTTTACTGATATGTCCCCTAAAGCAAGGGACATAAAGGAAAGAATAAACAAATGGGATCTCATCAAAATAAAAAGCTTCTGCATGGCTAAAGAAAACAGTATTAAAATAAAAAGAGAACCGACTGTATGGGAAAACATATTCGCCAATGATACCTCACACAAGGGTTTAATCTCCAAAATATAGAGAGAACTTACACGACTCCACTCTAAGAAGACAAGCAACCAAATTAAAAAATGGGCAACAGACTTCAACAGACACTTCTCCAAGGAGGACATACAGAGGATCCAGAGACTCATGCAAAGATGCTCGATATCGCTAGCTATCAGAGAGATGCAAATTAGAACCACAATGAGATACCACCTCACACCAGTGAAAATGGCCAACATAAACAAAGCAACAAACAGCAAGTGTTGGAGAGGTTGTGGAGAAAAGGGGACCCTAGTGCACTGTTGGTGGGATTGCAGACTGGTACAACCACTACAGAAAACAGTGTGGAATTTTTTAAGAAAAATAAAAATGGATCTACCTTTTGACCCAGCAATTCCACTGCTTGGATTGTATCCTAAGAACTCTGAAACACCAGTCCAAAAGAACCTATGCACCCCAGTGTTCATAGCAGCATAATTTACAATAGCCAAGTGTTGGACGCAACCTAGGTGCCCATCAGTAAATGAATGGATCAAAAAACTGTGGTACAGTTACACAATGGAATTCTATGCAGCAGAAAGAAAGAAGGAGCTCCTACCCTTTGCAACAGCATGGATGGAAGTGGAGAGCATTATGCTAAGTGAAATAAGCCAAGTGGTGAAAGACAAATACCATATGATCTCACCTTTAACAGGAACCTAATCAACAAAACAAACAAACAGCAAAATATAACCAAAGACACTGAAATAGAGAACAGGCTGACAGTGACCAGAGGGGAGAGGGGAGGGAATTTCAGGGGAAAAGGGGAAGGGCTTACAGGAACAAGTATAAAAGACACATGGACAAAAACTAGGGGGGGTAGAAATGGGAGGGAGGTGGGGAGGGTTGGGGGTGGGCTGGGATGGGAATAAAAGACAGACAACTGTACTCAAACAACAATTAAAATAACTTAAGAACATCATGCTAAGCGAAATAAGCCAGGCAGTGAAAGACAAATACCATATGCTCTCACCTTTAACAGGAATCTAATCAACAAAACAAACAAACAAGCATAATATAACCAAAGACATGGAAACTGAGAACAGGCTGAAAGTCACCAGAGGGGAGAGGGGAGGGAATTTCAGGGGAAAAGGGGAAGGATTTATAGGAACAAGTATAAAGGACACATGGACAAAAACTATGGGGGGTAGAAATGGGAGGGAGGTGGGGAGGGCTGGGGTGGTGGGTTGGGGTGAGAATAAAAGACAGAAAACTATACAAGATCAACAATTAAAATAAAAATTGAAAAAACTTGTCATATAGCTATAAATTGGAATACAAGTCATAATAAGGGAGTACAAACTACTAATATAAACAAAATGTATGATTCTAAAAATATGCGCAGTAACATAAGTCACATACAAAATAATAAATACTGTATGAGTTTATTTAAAAAAATAAATTTTTTAAAAAAGGAAATAGTTGCTAAATTTATCCAAAGCTTTTACTACATCTATTTATACAAAAGCTTTCCTCCTTTAATTTGTTGATGTAATATTTATAAATTTTCCAATAGTTAACTATCTTTAGGTTTCTAGAATAGGCTATTATTAATAACTGTAGACCAGTGATTATCAACCTTTTTCATCTCATGGCACACGAATTATTAAAATTCTGTAGCATAACAAAAAAATGTATTATATTTTTTGCTGATCTGACAAAATATGTATAATTTTTATTCATTCACACTGGATGGCAATTGTTGTGTTGGCTGTTCTCATTTTTTCATTTGACAGTCTAAGGAAAAAGAGGTCAGTGCCCCTGACTAAAAATCAGGTAGTGCTTGTTTTAAAAATCCTTGCAGCACACTGGTTGAAGATTGCTATAGGCTATTCTCTTTTAATATAATAAATTTTACTTGACAAATAAAATATAGACTGTTTGCATCTATATTCATCAGTATGATTAGCTGGTAATATATTTTTTTCTGGTTCAAGTTCAGGTTTGGCTATTAAATTATGCGGGATTCATAATGTGAATTGGAAAGTTTTTAAATTCTTTATTTTTATGTATTATAATTATTTATTGGAAGTATCTATTCTTTAACTCTAGCTAGAATTCAGGTCTGAATTTATCTGATCCTGCTGACTTATTTGTAAGATTTTATTTATTTATTTTTAGAGTGAAGGGAAGGGAAGGGGAAAGAAAGAGAGAGAAACATCAATGTGAGAGAAAATCAAACTGGTGACCTTTTGGTTTTCAGGATGATGCCCAACCAACTGAGCCATACAGGTCAGGGTCTGTTGACTTTTAAGTAATCATTTATTAATCATCTATCCAAATATTTCTGTGATAATTATCTATTAAAATTTTCTACTCCTTATTGGGTCACATTTAGAAACTTAAAATTTTTAATAAAATCCTTTGTGTACTGAAGGTTTTCAAAGTGTTACCAAAGAGTTGCACGTATACTTTATTATGATCTTGATTTTAATTAAAATACAGAATATACAATATTATATTCATTTTAGGTGCACAACATAGTGTTCAACATTTATATCCCTAATAAACTTATCATCAAGATAAGTCAAATAACCATCTGAACCTATACAAGCTTATTACAATATCATTGACTATATTCCTTATACTGTGCATTACATCCCTGTAACTTATTGTTTTGTTAACTGGAAATTTGTTCCTCTTATTTGTCTTCACCTTTTTACCTTTTCCCAAGCCCCTTCCCCTCTGGAAACCATTAGTTTGCTCTCCTTGTCTGTGAGTGTGTTTCTGGGTTTGTTTTTCTGGATTATATATTTGTCCTTTTCTGTGAGACTTATTTCACTTAGCATTATACCCTCAAGATCCATCTATGTTGTCACAATGGCAAGATTTCATTCTTTTTAATGACTAAGTAATATTCTATCAAGTATACACACACACACACACACACACACACACACAAACATATAGGACCTTTTTATGTGTTCATCTGCTGATGGACACTTAGATTGCTTCCGTGTCTTAGCTATTGTAAATAATGCTGCAATGAACATAGGAGTGCATATATCTTTTCATACCAGTGTTTTTGTTTTCTTTGGATAAATACCCAGGGGTAGAATTGATGAGTCATATGGTGGTTCTATTTTTTAATTATTTGAGGAACCTGTATAACGTTTTCCATAGTCGCTGCCCAATTTACAATCCCACCAATAGGGCATGTGGTTTCCCACTTCTCCACATCCTTACCAACACATGTTATTTGTTGGGCTTTTTTTTTTTTTTTTAATAACAGCCCATCTGACAGGTGTGAGGTGGTATCTCATTGTGGTTTTGATTTGTTTTTCTCTGATGTTTAGTGATGCTGAGCATCTTTTCATGTGTCTGTTGGCCATCTGCATGTCTTCTGGAGAAATGTCCATTCAGGTCCTCTGTCTATTTTTAAATCAGATTGCTTGTTTTTTTTATGTTGAGTTGTATGAGTTCTTTATATATTTTGGATGTTAACCCATATTGGATGTGTCATTTGCAATATCTTCTCCTACTTAGTGGGTTGCCTTTTTGTTTGTTGGTGGTTTCCTTCACTGTGTGAAAGCTTTGTAATCTGTGATCATGTCTCCTTATTTATTCCAAACTTAGATATTTTTGCCCTCTTTATTTCTATAACCACACCTATGAGTTATGTATCTGTTTTACATATAAAATGTAGCTTTAGAATTTATTATTTTATTTTCCAATTAAGTGATTTTAGCCTTTAACTTTATTCAATTTTTGGTTTATTTTCTTGTTTACTTTCTAGTTTCTTTTTTAAAATGTTTTATTGATGATGCTATTACAGCAGTCCCATTTTTTCTCTCCTTTATTCCCCTCTACCCTGTATCCCCTTCCCACCATCATTCCCCCACCTTAGTTTATGTCTATGGGTCATACACATAAGTTCTTCGGCGTCTTCATTTCCCATACTATTCTTAACCTTCCCCTGTTTATTTTGTACCTACCAT
The DNA here is from genome assembly GCA_039655065.1 of Glossophaga mutica. Classification (NCBI taxonomy): domain Eukaryota; kingdom Metazoa; phylum Chordata; class Mammalia; order Chiroptera; family Phyllostomidae; genus Glossophaga; species Glossophaga mutica. The sequence goes on from CM077304.1 coordinate 88,593,756, forward strand.
TTATGCTTCTTATTCCCTGTACCTTTTCCCCCATTCTTCCCCTCCCCTTCCCCACAGATAACCTTCCACGTGATTTCCATTTCTGTCATTCTGTTCCTGTTCTAATTGTTTGCTGAGTTTGTTTCTGTTTTTTTAGGATCCGTTGTTGATAGTCATGAGTTTGTTGTCATTTTACTGTTCGTAGTTTTGATCATCTCCTTTTTCTCAGATAAATCCCTTTAACATTTCATATAATAACGGCTTAGGGATGATGAACTGCTTTAACTTGACCTTATTTGAGAGGCACTTTATCTGTCTTTCCATTCTAAATGATAGCTTTGATGGATAGAGTAATTTTGGGTGCCTACATCCTTGCCTTTCATGACTTTGAATATTTCTTTCCAGCCCTATCCTGCCTGTAAGGTTTCTTTTGACAAATCAGCTGAGAGTCTTATCAGAACACCTTTGCAGGCAACTGTCTCCTTTTCTCTTGCTGCCTTTAAGATTCTCTCCTTATCTTTAATCTTAGCTAATGTAATTATGATATGCCGTGGTGTGTGCTTCCTTGGGTCCAACTTCCTTGGAACTCTCTGAGCTTCCTGGTCTTCCTGGAAGTCCATTTCCTGTGCCACATTGGGGAAGTTCTTCTTCATTATTTGTTCAAATAAGTTTTCAATTTCTTGTTCTTCCTCTTTTTCTTTTGGTACCCCTATTTGATTCAGATGTTGGAACGTCTAAAACTGTCCTGGAGATTCCTAAGCCTCTCCTCATTTTTTTTGAATTCTTGTTTCTTCATTCTATTCTGGTTAAATGTTGATTTCTTCCTTCTGCTCCAAACCATTGATTTGAGTCCTGATTTCCTTCCTATCACTGTTGATTACATTGTACATTTTCCTTTATTTCACTTTGCATAGCCTTCACTTTTTCCTCTATTTTGTGATCAGACTCAGCATTTCTGTGAGCATCCTAATTACCAGTGTTTTGAACTATGCATCTGATAGGTCGGCTATCTCCTCATTGCTTACTTGTATTTTTTCTGGATATTTAATCTGTTCTTTCATTTGGACCATATATTTTTTTTGTCTTGGCTCACCTGTTATGTAGCAAGGGTTAGAACCTTAGGTATTCACCAGGGCACAGCGACCCACTTTGCTGTATTATCCTGCTGTGTGTTGGGGAGGGGTCAGAGAGGGAACAATACCATTTGCTTGGCTCTCAGCTGGCTTTCAGGCACTTCCTCCACTACCCATAAGCAAATTGGGCCCTTCTGGTACTGATTCCATGGTGGGTGTTTTGTGTATGTTCTAGGACCCTGTGGGTCTCTCCAGTGAATTCTCCTATGAGGCCACAACCCCCACAAGTTTTTTCAGTGAGAGGTTTTGAGGATTTATTTCCTCCCACTGGAACCCTGGGTTGCAGTCTATCTCTTTCCCCAGTTCTTCCTCCTCGTTTATCTGCACACAAATGTGGGACTGCCTGGTCTGTCAGCTGCTGCCTAACCTGGTCGGCCTTCCACCGCCTCGCCTGCCCCAGTCCTGCATCCACTTCTTTGCTGTGAGTGTCTCTGCCCCGGCTGCCTGTCTCCACCCCTCCTACTGGTCTGGATGAATGTTTTTATTTTAACTCCTTGGTTGCTTCCATACAGTTTGATTTTCTGACAGTTCTGGCTGGTTTTTGTTTTTAAATTTGTCATTGTCCTTCTTTTGGTTGTGCAAGGAAGCAAAGTGTATCTACCTACGCCTTTGTCTTGGCCGAGAGTTCACATTTATTTACTTTCTAATTTCTTAAGAAAAACACTGCAAAGGTTTAAATTTCTTAAGAAAAACCTTTTGCAAAGGTTTAATCTTAAATAACAGAGACTATTGCAACTATAAATTTTTCTTTAGCAGTCTCTCACTTCTTATGCTATAGAGTCATTTTCATTACTTTCTTGGTAGTTTATTATATCAATTTTATCCTTGTCCCACACTTTTTACCTTAAGACACACTAAAATTAATTTTATATATCCTCTTTGTAGTTAATCTCATGTATACCCTTGATTTAAACTATTTATTTCTTTTAAACTAATGGCTTCCAAATTATCTAGAAGCTACAGGCTCAAATATCCAACTGGCCTCAAGAACGTAAGTGGCTCAATATGACTGAATTTGTTAACATTTCTCTAAATCAAAAATAATTATATTTTTCAAACATTTGCAGTTGCTTAAGCTAGAATTCATCCTTAACCCCTACCTGCTCCTCAAACCCACATTCACTCAAATAACAAATTCTGATTATTTTACCTTCTAAATAAAGTTTACCTTCACTTTATCTTCTCCATTGTTGCGGACCGTTCAGCCTGGTTTCAGGAGTTGTAACCCTCACCCCATGGTGGGCTGTGTAAGAGCCCAAGGGACCCACTTCATCTGGGTCTGTTCTGTCACAAGGATGTGACCTATTAAGGAGACAAAGCTTATCTCCCTGGCAGGAGTGCTGCTTCTGCCTCTCTGGCCCATAGCTTGGTTGGCAGTCAATGACGGGTAAGACTCCTCATGGGAGGGGCAACCTAAGCCAGACACAACCACTTGGGAGGCCTCATGGAAGGACTCGGGGTGTTGCAGCAAAGAGGATGTGATGGACCCTCGCCCCCCGGCTATTCTGACATAGCCCGAGTCCTCATTTCCATCTGGGAGATGTCTCCTGCTTCCTAATTGCCTTAAAGCCTGAAACTGTGGGGGTGAGCGGTGCAGCCCTGTCCTGGCCAGAACGGCTCCTTGGGTGATTGGCATAAGAAAGAATTCCTAAAGTCCTGTGAAACCTGCTTTGCTAAGAGTGCTCTTCCTGAGGTGACAAGTGTCCCAGGAGGAAATGAGCATGTCTCCCAAAGTCTGGCAACCCCCCTTCCTGACAAACACTGGCTCCGATTAAGCCCTCAGATTTCTTTGACATGTTAAACTTGTATTCCGGTGTATTGGAACCCAATAAAAGCCTAGTGAGGAAGGGGCTCTGGGTCATTCTCCTCTGAGAGTTTGACCCCTTTCCTCCCCAAGCACAAGATGTCTTGGTAGTTTTTACTTTCATCCGTGACGGAGGGATGGGGCTCTGCGGACGGAGCCCCCCCACATCTGGCGCCCAGGCCAGGGTCCCCAGCACTCCATCTCTGCTTTTGCTGTCCCAATTTTTTCCCAATTTTAAGCCATTTTTATTATTCCATTACACTTGACATACATTATGTTACTTTTGGGAGTACACCACAGTGATTAGACATTACATAACTTACTAAGTGATCATCCTGATAAATCTTGCACCTGTCTCACACCAGTTTTAACCCTCATCATCCACCAAAGATCATTACAAAACTGTAAGACTTTTCCTTCTCATGCCACCAGACCCATCCCACCCCAAAGATATCCCACCAAACCTCTAGACAGATTTATCTAAAATGCAAATATCATCATATCATGTCCTCAGTTAAAAATTCTTCAGTGTTCCCCATTTCCAGCACAAACTTGATATAGTCTGGTAGTCCCTACTGAAGATAAAAGCAACCGATAACCATAATAACATAGAATGAACTACTTAATGAGATTCTATTAATGTGCCTTTGTATTTAAATAGATATGGGCCCTAGCCAGTGAGGCTCAGTTGATTGGAGCACCATCCTGTAAACCAAAAAGTTGTGGGTTTGATCTTTGGTCAGGGCACATAGCTAGGTTGAGGGTTCAACCCCTGGTCAGGTCACATTCTTAAGTTATGGTTTCAACCCCCAATTGGGGCACATATGGGAGGCAGACAATTGATACTTCTCTCTCACAGTGATGTTTCTCTGATGTTTCTCTCTCTCTCCCCCCCCCCCCTCTTGCTAAAAGCAATGAAAAAAATGTGCTCAGGTGAGAATGAGAGAGACAGACAGAGAGATGGAAAGCATTTGGTAGAGAAAAAGACTAACATTCTGTGTCTATTGTGAATCAAGTCCTATGCTCAAGTTTTATCATCTCATTTAATCATTATAACATGCTTGTGAGATAAGCAGTCAGGAATGCTTCAGACACAAGAATCAGAATGTCTCACAGGTAGTAGGTAGCTTAAACCACAAAGACAACTGATTCTCTCACAGTACAATAAGTCTAGCAGTTACTGTTTCCAGCTCAATGATGCCATCAAAGACTCCTAGACTATTTCCACTTTTTCATTATTCTATACTCAGATTTTTCATTCTTATTCTTTTTTTTTTTTTAAGATGGCTACTGAGCCCTAGATTTCACAGGGAAAAGGAAAAGAGGTGATACCAGGGAGCTCTCCTTTCAGACTTGGCCCCTTTACAAGGAAGCAGAAGTTCTTCCAGCAGCCCAAACAGGTTTCCATTTACATCTTCTTGATCAGAACTGGGTCACCTGGCTACCACTGTCTGCAAGGATGAGAGAGAAAGCACTTAGAGGTTTCTAGTTTGCCTAGTGGACAGCAATAAGTGACGGGGGCTGGGGGTGGAAGTGGCTGTAAACTGGGTCCAGGATAGCGACTCCACAGTTACCATTATCTCCAATTTGTAGATGAGGTGAAGGTTTGCACAAAGCCCTGCTGCTGGTTAGAGGTAAATCCTGGATTGGGAATTGAGTTTTGTTTCCAAAGTTTGTATCATCTTCCTTATACTACTGCAATATCTCCATGTATTCAGATATTTAGACATGATAAAGGGACATTTGTTGGCATCTGTTATTTCCACTGAATCACAGTACAATATGATCTTAGGTCCATTGGATGGAATCACCCTAGAGTGTCCCAAAGATAAAGCCATCTTCTGTCTCTTTGATAAAGCCACATGTAAACCATGCTCCTTTTGCAAAGGGAGACATTAGAGACTATGACTATAACATCTGACTATGTTAGACTGGTTTTGAAGTATAGTAGTAAAAAGGAAACCATGGTTAAAGTATTTAAACATGTATAGCATGCTTTCTCTAACATTTATTCTCTGCCTCTGTGATCCTCAATAGAGAATTCTTGTCAAATTTCATCATTTAGTTCTGCATAAGGTTTTAGACACAGTCACTCTGACCTTCGGACATTTCACTTTGCTTAATGAATATCCTCTAATTCAATCAGTAATAATGGTTAAACCTCTTCTAACATATCAAAGAAAAAAATTTAAATGCTCACCCCAACAACAGGTTTAATTTCTAAGGAGGAGAAACCTACATATGATATTTTATATCTTCTGTTTCTTCATCCTTGCTTTAATAAATGAAAATCTGCTGAGGAACAGTCCAACTTTTTGCTTCTGTGTCCCTAGGATTTTAACCTTTTTATTAGTTATTGTGCAACAACTGTGACATCACAATGGAAAGATTATTACTTCAGTTTATCAGAAGAGGAAGAAGTATAGTATAAAAACAGTGAAAATATAAGATGTGTACTAATTCTAATTCCACTGGAAATCCTTCTTTCCTAACAGTAATTTTCAGCTCCATGTGCTAAAATCTCATTTTCTATAAAAATGAAGCTGCAGGTAACTGAACAGTCAAGGTTACAAAAAAAAAAGTTCTCAGGAACATGTAGACAGAAAAAATATTTTTCCACATATGAAATCTTTTTCTTTGAAGCAAACCAATCTCAGTCATTAAAATGGACTAAAAAGGCCTTCATCCATCATCAAAGACTAGTATGAGCATTCATGCTACTCTTGGAGCACCATTAGATTAAAAATTACTGCAGTGTTTTCAGCCTCACTAATAGTTTTAATCATGTCCCCATTTTTCTTTCAAACTTGGACAATTTTCCTGTGATGGAAGCATATTACCATTGGGAAAATAAGATGCCTTGCATCAAAATTGTCAGCTTTGAACAGGGGATAGCCATTTCTTTACATAGTTTTCCCTCCAAAAATATTTGAAAGATTTGTGTTTCTGTTGTTACATGACTTTTCAGATGAAAAAAATTAGGAAATACATTAAAACAAGCATATGTATAATATAAATTCTTAAGACTCCGTTATGTATGGTACAGAGATGAAAGAAACACATTATTATACAGAAGCAAACCCTGTAGCACTCTTCAAATTTAGTTTATGCCACAACAAAATTTTGCTAAAGAAACATTAAATCCCAACAGAATTCCTGGAAGTTAAAGATGTGCTTGCAGACTTGCTTCCAGATGCTGACTCACTTGCTTGTTAAATAAAACTCAGCATTTATCACATGGGAAATTTATCTCAAAACTTTCTATGAAAACTACCAGGGGCTTGGAGTACAGTGCTCACAATGGAAAGGAAAGTGGTGATATAATAAGAATGACTAGCTCTCTGCTCCTCCAGTTCAACAGACAGTGGTGTCTTCCTGCACAGTGCCAGCTGCAACCCTGAGACATGACGGCGAAGGTCGGAGTGAACAAATTCGGCCATTTTGGTCACCTGGTCACCAGGGCTGCTTTTTACTCTGGCAAAGTGGATATTGTCACCACCAGTGATCCTTTCATTGACCTCAACTACTTGGTCTACAGTATGCTTCAGTATGATTCTACTCATGGCAAGTTCAAAGGCACAGTCAAGGTTGAGAATAGCAAGCTTGTCATCAATAGAAAGGCCATCTCCATCTTCCAGGAGCAAGATCCCACCAACATCAAATGGAGTGATGCTGGTGCTGAATATGTTGTGGAGTCCACTGGTTTCTTCACCATCATGCAGAAGGCTGAGGCTCACCTGAAGGGTGGAGCCAAGAGGGTCATCTCTGCTTCTTCTGCAGATACCCCCATGTTTGTGATGGGTGTGAACCATGACGACTCCATAAAGATTGTCAGCAATGCCTTCTGCACAACGAACTACTTGGCCCCCCTTGTCAAGGCCGTCCATGACAACTCATGACCACAGTCAATGCATCACTGCCACCCAAAGGACCATGGATGGCCACTCTAGGGAAGCAGTGGCAGGATGGCTGAGGAGCTTCCCATAAGAACATCATCCCTGCTTCTACTGGCTCTGCCAAGGCTGTGAGCAAGGTCACCTCAAGCTAAATGGGAAGCTCACTGGCATGGCCTCCTGTGTCCCCACCCCCAATGTGTCAGTTGTGTATCTGACCTGCTGCCTGGAGAAAGCTGCCAAATATGATGACATCAAGACGGTAGTGAGCAGGCATTAGAGGGCCCCCTCAAGGGCATCCTGGGCTATATTGAGGGCCAGATTGTCTCCTGGAACTTTAAAAGTGACACCCACTCCTCCACCTTCAATACCAGGCTGGCATTGCCCTCAATGACCAATTTGTCAAGCTCATTTCCTGGTATGACAATGAATTTGGCTACAGCAATAGGGTGAGAGAATTTATGGTCCACATGGCCTCCAAAGAGTAAGAGCCCCTTGGACCATGAGAACCAGGGACAGGAAGAGAGACCCTCAGCTGCTGGGAAGTCCTTGCCCCAGATCTATCCCCAACATACTGAGAATATCCTGTCAGTTTCCATCACAGACCCCCTGAAGAGGGGAGGGGCTTAGGGAGCCCTACCTTGTCATTCACCATCAATAAAGTTCACTGCTCGGCCAAAAAAAAAAAAAATGAGAATGAGAATGACTAATCTAGTAGATGTCTCAGGATTTTGGATTCGTCACCTGCCAGCCTGATTGTTTTTTTCTTCCCTCATCAGTGCTCTCTATAAAGAAGTGTCTTTAAAATAGTATTAATCCTTAGTGACCAAATGATAGGAAATCACTGTTAATAAGACTGTTCACCCATGTTGGGCAGGTTAAGCCTTTCTGATTACCAGTGAGGGAATCATGTGTTCCTGTAGGCACTTCAGGGGCTTTCTTTAAGAATAATTTTCCCCTAGTAATTTATACAGCAATTTGCTCTCAGAAAACAGACTGATTAATTAGGAAGCAGCTAAATGGGTTCTTCTAAAATGTCTAAAAATGTTCTTGCTTCTTCTTTTCTAATCCTTCTCAATCAAACTGACAGCTTTTCTAAAAATCCCCTTAAACAGTGAACGCATCACAAGTACATTGGAATTCAAGCAATTGCCAGTGGCCTTAGTTTAAGAAGGGACTTAAAATCCTATAGAAGAGTGTTCCATTCATCAAAGGCCATCAATCAGATGCCAACGCCCGCCCCTGCCTCCCACCACCCACCTCTCTGCCTTCCTTTCACCCCATTGTTGCGCCTCAGCAGATTGCTCTAACCACCACGGGGGCAAAGCACCCTGTCTCCACTTGGGCATTTGTCCTCAGGCTGCAAGCTCATCCTTGCACGGAGATAATAACTTTGCTCCTTGCCAGACCTTGCTCACAATAAATCCCAAACATCCAACTTTTAGCAAATGTATATAAATATAGAGGAAAGTAATATCTCTTGTGCCCTTAAAAAGGCTGTGGGGGGAGCTCCACTCATGAAGTTTGGGCTATATATAGTGACTTCCTTCCAGAAAGCACAGTATGGGAAGCGGGGACAATGGAGTAACTTTATAGCTGAGAAGCCTGATAAACTCTACTTCAAGCCAGGTAATTGAGGCCAACATCAATAGTCATAAATCATGTTAACGATATGTACCTTTGATGTGGTATGGTGAAAGTGGCACTTTACCTATGTGATCTTCTTCCCCTAAACTCATAAACTTAGACTAATCACGAGAAGATCAGAAAAATCCCAATAGTGGGGTATCCAATGATGCGCCTAACCAGTGCCCTTGAATACTGTCAAGGTCATCCAGAACAGGGAGAGTCTGAACAGCCAAGAAGAGCCTAAGAGGACACAATGACTAAAGGGATGTGGTATCCCAGAACAGACACAGTACATTTGAAAGCAACTAAGGAAATCTAAGGAAATATGGATGTCAGTCAATGACAATGTCAGTATTTTTTCATTAATTGTAACAAATGCCCCATGCTTATGTAAGATGTTAATAATAGGGAAACTGTGTGCTGGCTGGTGACTTGCTGTGCTAGTTGTTCAATTTTTCTGTGAATCTAAAATTTTCTATAAATAAACTATTAATAAAAATAAGAGAGACAGGAAAGGCTGAGGAGCATGGGGGCTAATGAGGTATACAAAGCTCGGTGTTTGCTGTTACATATTTGGGAACCAAAGTGGGACTTTGAGAGGGATGTGAGGCATTCAGCCCCACTGGGGACCTGGCCTGGCTGAGGTGGGCTGGACTCAGGTGAGAATGAAAACTGAGTGTTCTTCATCACTGTTACTCTGAACCCAGCTCAGCACCTTCATCCTGAGTACTGGTATTTATCATGTGTCTTCTAAAGGCTCGACACTGAGCTAGTGTCTTACATACATTACCTCACATAGGTATTAACAGATGAGGGAAACTGAGGCACACAGAATTTAGTAGCCTACTCAACAACACACAGCTAGTAAATGGCAGAGTCTGGATTTGAACTCAGGCAATTTGACTTCTTTAAGGTATGAATCGCTAGTTTTGGATATTTGAAATTACTAAACTATGTTTGGCAGACCAAGTTGATCCTCTGCACCAAGTTTACAGTCCTCCGGTTTGGCTATGGGGAGAGGTCACTAAAAGTCCATGACATGTAGTAGTTTATAATACCTCTGAGATGAGGTCCACAGTCACCCAGCTGTGAAGCTGGATGGTGGAACTCTGTTTGATACAGTCACTTATTTGGGGTTTTCTCAGATCTAACCCCTGCAGACCTGGATCCTGAGATCCACCCACCTTGGCTGTAGCACTCAGCAGCTCCTCAGTGGGTTTCTCCTTTGTAGAAGGGCTTAGGAGTGATACTAATAAACAAATGTGAACATGGCTTTCTTGACTTGATGCCTAATGGACAGTTCCCATAGTATTGACTGTACTTGTCATTAAATAGATATAAGCTCTAACTGAACACAACACCAAACGCTTTTCCTGTATGCTGGACTGCTTTACCCAGGATAGTCTCAGCTTAAAACTGTTATCCATACATAACATTTGTAGTGCCCTCTTTTGCTCTCAAAGGTGCCCCAGTTTGAATGATAACTTCTATAGCCACTATATCTATAACGCAGAGATAATCTGCCACTCCCAAACTAAAATCTCTAGAGACCACACCAACTGCTGTTCTAATATGTTGGTGACAGCTGGGCCTGTTGTTCATTTGGGAAAAAAATGATTGTGAAAGAAATCATGATTTTCAGGAGCATGACTATTCACTCATTCTACATGGTAACAGTTTTCCAACTTTGATTAATTTCAATTACATTTCTTTTGCAACCAAAGTGTAACTACTGCACAAAGCACATTTATTAGAAAAGAGATATAATATACTTTGTGACCATAACCCAAACTAGATGGTTGCCCTTAAGAAGTAACAGATGGCATCCTCCTCTCCAAGGAGAGCCAGCATGGTTACATGTGACACCACACTGGGCATCTGTACATCAACAACTAGACTGTTGGAACAGGACCAAGAGCAGAAAATGCTTTAGTTCAATCCTAATTGTCTTGTTTTAAGTTTTTTGCAGTTTCATACTTGACATACATCCTAAGTTTCTTTTTTGGATTAATATACCTTGTCTTACACTGAGTACACAATGTTGGCTAGTGCTGCCCCATCACCTGTCACCATGGACCTCTTCTATAGTTCTTTACATTTCTCTTCTATTGAAAACATTTCCCTTGCCCATCTCTTTATCATTTGCAAAGTTAACAAATTCACAGAAAATTATAGTGTTTCACTTCCAAAATCTTTCAGACTAAGTACCAGCTATTCATTCTCACTATTTTCTTTCTCTCAAAGATTTTAAGATTTATTGCAGATTCCTCTTCTCTCATGGTCACAAATTTGTAGCAACCTCCAAGAAATCCAAACATGCACTCCATTCTAAGTCTTAACTAAGGCTCTTGATAAAATGCTGTCATCTGTGTGGTAAAGGCCACTGCTGTTGACCATGACCAAACTAATTGTAAAATATAGACCAAACCAAGTTCTGGAGATGCAAGCTGGTGACGGATGCACAATAATGTGAATGTACTCGATGCTACTGAACTGTACACTTAAAGTTGCTAAAATGGTAAATTTTATGTTATAGACAATGTATACAGAAGCACTGACAGCCACGTGTGTGTATAGATGGGCCTTGGCTTGTCTGAAAAGCCAAGAATGGGAGAAGGGCAGCAGTCCCTGGGGACTCATTTGCCTATTGTTGGATGGTCTAAACATACAGTAAACTTTCTTGGAAGATTGGTATAAATGCTGTCTTATGAGGTCAAACAAATTATTAGTTACAAAAGACAAAAGTGGAGAGGCACCATCCTAAAGAGGCAAGCAGATAATAAATACATTTATTTATTCAGCAAATATTTATTGCACTCTTGCCATCTTATTTCATCAAATCTAAGACAATATAGATCATTAGGTCAGTTATGGAGTACATGCATGTTTATTATATTACTTTATATTTTTTGTATACCTGAAATACTTAAGTATTTAAAAGCTCTAATATGGCCTTGGCTTGGTAGCTCAGCTGGTTAGAGAGTTGTCCCATTATGCCAAGATTGTAGGTTTGATCCCTGGTCAGGGCACATACAAGAATCAGACAATGTGCATAAATAAGTGAAACAACAAACTGATCTCTCTCAAACCAATAAATTAAAAAAATTTACACACGGGAGAAAAACCTAGCCAATCTACAGAGGAATGGAGCAGATAGCCAATAGTACCACAGCATATATGAAAATAGGAGATCCAAATCAGTAGCGGACATTGAAAAACCAGATATGGCAGCAGAGCGACTGGAGGTGGCTCTGCGACCAGAGGAGGGGGCTTTGTGGAAGACCTGGAGCTCACACCCATGATCCTAGGGTGAGTGTGTGCAATGCAGGAAACTTGCGGAGCCCATACCTGTAAACTTGGGTAGGTGTGTGCACCCTGTAGGAGACCCAGAGCTTACAACAATAGATATGGGGAGTGCTAGATCCGTAGGTGATCCCAGCTCAAACCCATAAACTCTGGAAAGTGCACGCTCTGCAGTAGGCTTAGAAACCATGCCCAAGGCCCTGCATGGAGAGTGCACTGCTAGCCCTGGGCAGAGTGCATGGCTAACCCTGGGGAGAGTGCGCAGCTGGCACTGAGGAGAGTAGCCCAAAGCTGATTGAGTGCGAAATAGGGAGAAAAGTGATACCAGTCGCCCCTCAGCCTGTTGCAGCCAGCAAGACCAGAAAACCCAGTTTGGCCTCTTTGAAAACAGCAAGAGGTTTTTTTATTTTTGTTTTTGGTTTGTTTTTTGGTTTTGTAGGGTTTTTCTGTTTTGTTTTCTTTCAATTATATATTTTTTATTTTTTATTATTTTATCCTTCTTTTCACTCAATTTCTTTTCTTTCTCTTTACTTCTTTCCTGTTTTATTCCTTCTTCCCTTCTTTCAAATTTTATCTCTTCTTCCTCTCTCTTTTTTTCTTCTTTTTTCATTTTTTTCTTTTCTCTTTTTAAATACCCATGGGTGAGATTAAAAAAAAAAAAACAAAACAACAAACCCTGGAACTGTGGAAAAAACAGAGATGGACCCAAAAAGGGGGCATCCCAACAGCTGAGACAGTGGAAGCTGTGAACACCAGGAAACCCTAAGGAGACTGCACCACTGAATCTCACAGGTATTCTACCACAGAAGTTCACACCATAAACCCAGGGAGCCAGAACACATCAATTTAAGAAGCTGAGGCTAACAGGAAGCGTCTCACAAACAATGGGAAGACAAGGAAACAGTCCCCAAATGAAAGAAAAGGAGAAATCCTCAGAAAGAATGAAATGGAGGCAACTCAACTATCAGATATTGAGTTCAAAGCAATGGTTGTCAGGAAGCTCCATGAGCTCTCAATGAGCTACCAGATACTACAGGGAAGCTATGATGAACTCACTACAAACTATATCAACATGAAAAAGAAAATAGAAACTATCAACAAGGGCCAAGAGCAAATGAAGAATACAGTTTCTGAACTGAAGAACACAGTAGAAGGAATGAAAAGCAGAATCGGTGAAGCAAAAGATCGGATCGGTGAGTTGGAGAACAAAATAGAAAAAAACACCCAGAAAGAGCAAGAAAAGGAAAAGAGGCTCAGAAAGAATGAAGAGAGATTAAGAGAAATGCAAGACACGTGAAATGTAATAATATCCATATAATAGAGATACCAGAAGGAGAAGAAGAAGAGCAAGGGATAGAAAACCTAATTGAAAAAGTAATGATGGAAAACTTCCCTAATTTGATGAGACAAAAAGTCACACAAATCCAGGAAACACAGAGAGTCCCAATCAAGAGGAACCAAAGAGGCCCACTTCAAAGCACATCATCATTAAACTGACAAAATTCCAAGACAAAGAGAGAATCTTAAAGGCAGCAAGGGAGAAGAAGGAAGTAATATACAAGGGAGCCTCGATAAGGTTAGTGGCTGACTTCTCAATGGAAATGCTCCAAGCCAGAAGAGAATGGCAAGAAATATTCCAAGTAATGAGAACCAAAGGCCTGCAACCAAGACTACTTTACCAAGCAAGGTTCTCAATCAACATAGAAGGGCAAATAAGGAGCTTCCAGACAAAAGAAGTCTAAAAGAATACACCTCTACCAAACCAGTTCTGCAGGAGATACTAAAGGGACTGCTTTAAGGAAAGGAAGGAAGGGGGGGAGAGAGAGAGAGAGAGAGAGAGAGAGAGGAACACAGGTATGAAAATGGCAATGAATCAGTACCTATCAATAATAACCTTAAATGTAAATGGATTAAATGCTCCAATCAAAAGACATAGAATAGCTGAATGGACAAGAAAGCAGGACCCACACATATGCTGCCTACAAGAGACCCACCTCAGGACAAAACACCTGCACTGACTGAAAGTGAAGGGCTGGAAACAAATTCTCCAAGTAAATGGACAGGAAAAAAAAAGCCAGGGTATCAATACTCATATCAGACAAAACAGACTTCAAAAGAAGAGCCATAAAGAGAGACCCAGAAGATCACGTCATAATACTCAAGGGTAGAATCCACCAAGAAGACATAAACATTGTAAATATATATGCACTCAACGTAGGAGCATCTAAATACATCAAGAAAATCTTACAGGATTTCTAGAAAGATATTGACAGCAACACAATTGTAGTAAGGGATTTTAACACCCCACTGTCGAAAATGGACAGATCTTCCAAACAAAATATCAACAAAAATATTGTGGCATTGAACAATGCCCTAGATGAAACGGACTTAACTGATACAGAGATCCCTTCATCCCAAAGAAGCTAAATAAACATTCTTTTCCAATGCACATGGAACATTTTCAAAGATAGATCACATGACAGGACACAAAACAAGCCTCAACAAATTCAAGAAAATTGAAATCGTACCAAGCATTTTCTATGACCACAAGGCACTGAAACTAGAAACCAACCCCAAGGGGAAAACTCAAAACCCTCGAAATCATGGAGATTGAATAGCATGCTATTAAACAATGAGTGGGTCAAGAATGAAATTAGGGAGGAAATAAAAAACTTTCTGGAAATAAATGAAAATGAACTTACAACGACCCAAAACTTATGGGACACAGTGAAGGCAGTCCTCAGAGGAAAGTTCACAGCAATACAGGCCTAACTAAAGACGATAGAAACATTTCAAACAAACAACCTAACCCTACACCTACAAGAACTCGAGGAACAACAACAAAGGCAGCCCAGAGCAAGTAGAAGGAAGGAAATAACCAAGATCAGAGCAGAATTAAATGACATAGAGACTAAAATCACAATTCTAAAGATCAGTGAATTCAGGAGCTGATACTTTGAAAAGATAAACAAAATCGACAAGCCTTGAAGTAGGCTCATCAAGGAAAAAAGAGAGAGGACTCAAATAAACACAATCAGAAATGAAAGAGGAGAGATTACGACTAACACTACAGAAATACAAAGGATTGTAAGAAATTACTATGAAGAACTGTATGCCAAGAAATTTGAAAACCTAGGGGAATGGACAAGTTTCTAGAAAAATATAATCTTCCAAAACTCAAAGAAGAAGCAGAAAGCCTGAACAGACCAATAACAGCAGATGAAATTGAAGCAGTAATCAAAAAACTCCTGACACATAAAAGCCCTGGACTGGATGGTTTCACAGGAGAATTCTACAAAGCATTTAAGGAAGAGCTAACCCCTATCCTTCACAGACTATTCCAAAAAATCCAAAATGATGGAAGACTCCCAAACTCTTTTTATGAAGCCAGCGTCATCCTAATCCCAAAACCAGGTAAAGACACAGCAAAGAAAGAAAACTTCAGGCCAGTGTTGCTGATGAGCATAGATGCTAAAATCCTCAACTAAATATTGGCAAACCACATACAACAATACATTAAAAAGATCATACACCATGACCAAGTGGGATTTATCCCAGGGATGCAAGGATGGTTCAACATTCACAAATCAGTAAATGTAATACATCACAGAAACAAAAGCAAAGACAAAAATCACGTGATCATATTAATAGATGCGGAAAAAGCATTTGATAAGGTACAGCTCCCATTTATGATAAAAACACTCAGCAAAGTGGGAATAGAGGGAGCATTCTTCAACATGATAAAGGCCATATATGAGAGACCTACAGCCAACACCATACTCAATGGGCAAAAACTAAAATCTTTTCCACTAAATCAGGAACAAGACAAGGTTGTCCACTTTCACCCCTTCTATTCAATATAGTATTGGCAGTCTTAGCCACAGTGATCAGACAGGAAAAGGAAATAAAAGGTATCCAATTCAGAAAGGAGGAAACAAAACTGTCATTGTTTGCATGTGACATGATAGTGTACATAGAAAATCCTATAGACTTGGCCAAAAAACTGCTTGACCTAATAAATGAATTTGGCCAAACAGCTGGATTCAAAGTCAATATCCAGAAATCAAAGGCATTTTTGTATACCAACAATGAAACAGCAGAAGCAGAAATCAAGAAACAAAAATCCCATTCAATATAGCAAATAGAAAAATAAAATACCTAGGAGTAAACTTAACCAAGGAGGTAAAAGACCTATATGCAGAAAACTACACAACACTGAAGAAAGAAATCAAGGAAGACACAAACAAATGGAAACACATACCATCTTCACGGATGGGAAGAATTAATATCATCAAAATGTCCATATTACCCAAAGCAATTTACAAATTCAGTGCAATACCTATTAAATTACCAATTGCATATTTCACAGACATTGAACGAACACTTCAAAAATTTATATGGAACCATAAACGACCCAGAATAGCTGCAGCAATTTTGAGAAAGAAGAACAAAGTAGGAGGGATCACAATACCTGATACCAAACTGTATTACAAGGCCACTGTAATCAAAACAGCCTGGTACTAGCATAAAAACAGGCACATGGACCAGTGGAACAGAACAGAGAGCCCAGAAACAAACCCAAGTCTCTACTGTCAATTAATATTTGACAAAGGGGGCAACAACATAAAATGGAGTAAAAATAGCCTCTTCAACAAATGGTGTTGGGAGAACTGGACAGCTACATGCAAAAAATGGAACTCAAGAACCAACTTATACCATACATAAAATCAAATTCAAGGTTGATAAAAGATTTAAATGTAAGGCGTGATACCATTAAAGTCCCAGAGAAGAACATAGGCAGGAAAATCTCAGATATTTCACACAGCAACATTTTTACTGATATGTCCCCTAAAGCAAGGGACATAAAGGAAAGAATAAACAAATGGGATCTCATCAAAATAAAAAGCTTCTGCATGGCTAAAGAAAACAGTATTAAAATAAAAAGAGAACCGACTGTATGGGAAAACATATTCGCCAATGATACCTCACACAAGGGTTTAATCTCCAAAATATAGAGAGAACTTACACGACTCCACTCTAAGAAGACAAGCAACCAAATTAAAAAATGGGCAACAGACTTCAACAGACACTTCTCCAAGGAGGACATACAGAGGATCCAGAGACTCATGCAAAGATGCTCGATATCGCTAGCTATCAGAGAGATGCAAATTAGAACCACAATGAGATACCACCTCACACCAGTGAAAATGGCCAACATAAACAAAGCAACAAACAGCAAGTGTTGGAGAGGTTGTGGAGAAAAGGGGACCCTAGTGCACTGTTGGTGGGATTGCAGACTGGTACAACCACTACAGAAAACAGTGTGGAATTTTTTAAGAAAAATAAAAATGGATCTACCTTTTGACCCAGCAATTCCACTGCTTGGATTGTATCCTAAGAACTCTGAAACACCAGTCCAAAAGAACCTATGCACCCCAGTGTTCATAGCAGCATAATTTACAATAGCCAAGTGTTGGACGCAACCTAGGTGCCCATCAGTAAATGAATGGATCAAAAAACTGTGGTACAGTTACACAATGGAATTCTATGCAGCAGAAAGAAAGAAGGAGCTCCTACCCTTTGCAACAGCATGGATGGAAGTGGAGAGCATTATGCTAAGTGAAATAAGCCAAGTGGTGAAAGACAAATACCATATGATCTCACCTTTAACAGGAACCTAATCAACAAAACAAACAAACAAGCAAAATATAACCAAAGACACTGAAATAGAGAACAGGCTGACAGTGACCAGAGGGGAGAGGGGAGGGAATTTCAGGGGAAAAGGGGAAGGGTTTAGAGCAACAAGTATAAAGGACACATGGACAAAAACTATGGGGGGTGAAAATGGGAGTGAGGTGCAGAGGGCTGGTGGGGGGGGTGGTGAACTGGGATAGGAGTTAAAGACAGAAAACTGTATAAGAACAACAATTAAAATAAAAATTTGAAAAACATTTGAAAAGCTCTAATACTATCAAAAATACCGAGTGCTGGTATGATGTAAATTTACTTCATTTATATAGAACCTAAACAGGAAAGGTGTATAGAAGATCACAAAGAAGCTGAGGAAATAAACAGAAGCTCTAGTTGTAGAAGAGAGAATAGTTGGGAAGTAGAGGAGAAAGAGTAGTTAGCAATGAGTCTGTATCTAACTAAGAATTTTCGTAGAAGATATCTATTTTGCGCCTGAGAAAATCCGGCGTGTTTTTACACATTCAAGGAAAATCTGGGTGGCTGAAAAATTTTAGGTTCTGAATAAAATATAGACATGGAATCTTCTGACTCAAAGTCCAGGGCTCATGAAGTTGAAACAAGTCACTGTACAGAAATTTGAAGAGAAAAAGAGGTGCTACAGGTCACAAGAACTCCCATAGCAAGAGACTCCAGTGTGGCCATCTATGTAGAATCCAAAATAAATCACTGATGATCTGACAATCAAATACCTGGGCTTTGGTTTCAGACAGGTTGGTGGTAAATCTAGCTTTAATTACTCACTTGCTGAGGCTTTAGACGGGTTATTTAAACTTTATTCCATGGTCTGTTATCTGGAGCTAGCACTATCTACCTCAGATGATCACTGGGAAGGTTAAATGAGATAAATGCAGCATGTAACACATGGTTCCAGGCACATATTAAGTGCTCAATAAATGTTAGCTGGTATTATTAATATTCCAAAATGTTTTTTTCTTTTTTATTAGTACTAGTAAGTGCTCACTAAATAAAGACTCAGCAGTGGCTCTGATCCTAAAAGAGCTATGTGACCCAAGGTAAACTATTCCATATCTCTGAACCCCAGTTTCTTTAACTGTAAAATTATAAATTTTTCCAAATCTGTCCCTTTGATGGGTGTAGTCTCTCTCCCATATTTCAGCATTGCTGGTGCCTTTTTCTGGTCTCCCCTATTGCCTCACTGCTTTCTCCACCCCCAGTCCTTCTTTGCTCTCTAAGCACCAAGGCACTTAACTTCCTTCTCTGACGTGGACAGCCACCATCGTCTCCTGATCACTCACTCGGCTACCACTTTCTCCTCCTTTCAAGACGTAGCTTCCAAGACATGACTTCTAGAATTTGCATTTTGAAGTTCAATTCTTTTTTAAAAAATATATTTTATTGATTATGTTATTGCAGTTGTCTCAATTTTTCTGTCTTGCCTCCCCATTCCCTCCAGCTACTTCCCCCGCCGGCCTTAGTTCATGTGCCTGTGTCATGCATATAATTTCTTTGGCCCCTCCATTACCTATACTGTTCTTAACATCCTGTCTATTTTGTACCCATCCAGTTATGCTGCAATGGCAGGTCCCTGCAGCCTGCAGAATTCTCTTCCCAATCTGGCCTCACTCTGTCTGGAATGGCCAGCCTTCTTCTCCTCTAGCAATATGTAGGATCAGTTTCAAATGCTATGTGTTTTTCAAGCCTCTCTAATTTCTCTGAGACAAGACTAGATTCTCCCCATTTGCCCTATATACATATTCTTTTATTAGCCTTTTGATATTGATTCTAATATCAAAGTAAAACAAAACAAGAATTTAAAATGTCAGGTATTTTAATTTTCTGTACAAGAATTAGAATGTAATGGGTATTCAGTAGATGTTTGTCAAAGAATTTTAGAACATGCTATTAAGTGATGTGACCAAAGACATAGCTCAATTATTTTAGTTTTAAGTCCAGTACCCTTCCAAGTAACTAGGAATGATAGAGGGGAAACTGTGTAAGAAAAATGCTTGTGGGGAGGTGGAAATCCAAGGTTCCCAAGATTCTCTGTCTCTCTTTAGATTGAATTTAAGGTCTGTTAAAGTATGGATATAATAGATATGTAGCAGAGTGGGGAGACTCTCCTCTCTCTTGGGGGAGATAGTTAGTGGTTCAGGTATGACATGATGGTCACTTCAGCATGCATAGTGTCGGTCCTAGAGGTGGAGAGAAGTAGATGTAGCTGAGAAACAGTTATAAGGCAAAAAAAAAACCACAATATATTGGTGGGAGGGTAAAGAATAAAAGGAGGTCCGCATCCAAGATGATTCTTGGAGGAAAAGTGGAGCTGGTGACAGATGGAAACCCTGGGGGAAGAACCAGGGATATCAGGAAGTTATGCCAGAGAAAGGTGACACATTGTAACTCAAGCTACTCTTTACCTTCTCCACCCACTGTGTATTGAAAGGAGTATTAATTGAATAAGTGTGAATCATCCATGGGAATCCATGGACTTGTTGGTTGGAACTCTCGGTCAAGTGTAATGGGAGTCAGGCTTCCCTCCTTCGGGCATTACAATAGTGTGGAATCTAGAGGTCTCGGCTTAACTGGAGTTTGCACACTTGGTAGCTGTGTGACTTCAGACATACCACAATCTCTCCACACTTCAGTACCCTCATTGATGAAATGGCAAAGGCAATGCTAATCTTCATGGTTATTATGGATGCCAAAGTGCCAATATGCTTGAAGATATTTCGTGACATACATTATCATTAATATATCACTTTAACTCACTGCTCCAGCCTAACCTTCTCCTCCACTCACCTCCAAAGAAGTGACACAAATAAAAATGAAGAATGAAGCTTTTAGTGGTTGTGTTTTAAGGGATTGAACTGAAGCTGGAACGATTATTTCCAGAGTGCTACATTCTCTCTACAAACATCGTTCCCTTTTAATTTCTTAGAATTTGGGCTAAGAGTTACAAAGATGAATGTGATGTATTATCTCAGAAAAGCTTATTCACAAGACTTCTACCAAATCACCATAGCCAGGTGCAGATCTAAATGAAATTATGAAGCATTTGTAAGTTTTCATCAGTGTTGTTCATCCTTCATGTCCTTGGCCACCCTCATGACAGAACATGCTTCTGCTTCAAGAGCTGTGCTTTTCTACCTTTCCTGCACCTTAGAATTAACTGGGGAACTTTTAAAAATTCTGGTGCAAGGGTTATATCTCGGACCAGTTGAATCAGGCTCTGGCAGTGGCCCCCAGGTGTCAGTGTTTTGTAATGCTCCCCATGTGATGCTGATGTGCAAGCAAAGGTTGAGAACCACTGTTCTAGCCCTATTTGCAGTTTAACTGTTGTAAGTTCCTAAGAACGAAAGGCATTCAAGTGTTAGAATTTTAGGCATTGAGGACAGGCCACTTGGGCATATAATTTTGGTTGGACAGTAACTGAGTCACGTTCACCAGCACTCACCAGTGCCTACCAGTGAGTTAAAAGGTTATATGCCCAAGTGTGGATAGTGCAATGGGGTCAGATTGCTTGTGTTTGTAGCTTGCTTCTGTCATGTACATATGTAACCTTGGGCAAGTTATTAGTTTATCGAGGCTTTTGGGTTTTCTCATTGTAAAATAAGGTAAACAAAACTTTCCACCTCATAAAATTGTACATTAAGTGATATTACCCATGTAAGGTGCTTAGTCTAGCCCATTGCTCCTTGTTGGAATAGCTTCATGAAGAACTTCACAGGAGGAAGTAGAGTTAGTAGGACAAGCATTCCTAGATCTGTAATCATTCACCATGATTTGAGCAAATAATATATTACAGCTGTTTTTCTAGGTAGTGGGCTTCAGTTGAGAACAAAAAAGGATTACCCCACTCACATTGCTTACTTGGTCCTTTTACATATCTTATCATAGACCTAATGATATTAGGTCATAATTATTTGTTTTCTTACCTACTTCCTTCTGTGGAGTCAAGGCATCCTAAAAGTAACTACTCTAACTGCCCTCAATGACCGCTGAGAGTGAGAAAATGAAAGTCTAGGACCACCAGGGACAAAGTGGCTTTCATCCCTGCTTTCTCTCTTTTTTTTTCTCTGTGAATCATGTTCTGAGAGATTTCTTCAGCTCTGTCTTCTAGATTAATAATTCTTATTCCATTTATGTCTACTCTGTTACTAACTCATTCACAGAGAGTTTAACTTCATCCATTTTGTTTTTCTGTTCTAGAAATTCTATTTGTTTTTTTCTAAATCTTTCTAGTCTTTTTTGAAAGTGTTATGTCACCATCTTGTGCTTTTAATTTTCTTTAAATATTTTAAATATAATTAATTTCTAAAGCCTATATCTGATAATTCCATTCTCTGGAATTCTCGGGGAAGAGGTAAGGTCTTCCTTCTAGTTGGTGTTCCTGCTGATAGTGCCCTGCTTATGCATGCTTGCCATTTTGGACTGTAGTACAAGTTTAAGTGAGCTTTATTTATGGGAGTCCTCTGAATCTTGGATTGAAAATTTATCGCTCCGGGAAGGACTCCTTCTTCTCTTCTGCTAAATGCCTAGGACTATTATAAACCTGGAATCGATTTATATTAATTTCTGCTTTGGAATTTCCAGGACTCTGTAGTATTAATGTGAATCTAAACCCATGCGCTAACTGATCTATGGTCACTAATTTTGAGGGGATGTTTTTACTCACTCAGAACCCTGGTCAAGACAGACACATTTGTTTCTCATCCCCCAGCATGAGGCAAATGATTTCTATCCCACTCTTTTACTGGGCACCTCTAAGGGCCCCAGCATTGTGGGGTATGCTCAGTGTCGTGCCTGACTTTTAGAGGGCTGGGATCATGTTTTTGTCCCCACAGAGCCAGTAAAACCAGGTTTCTTGGTTGTGAAATTGGCAAATACCTTTTGAGCTTAGATCTTTAACTTCTTTGTTTTGGGCTCCCAAGTATTTCTCTTACTTTCATGCTCACCTTTACAGTTGAGAACATTTATTATATTTTACCTAAGTTTTCTAAGCATGTTGTAGTGAAAGGGCTTTCAAATTACCACCATATCACGGATAATTTTATAATGCTATCAGGGAGTTGTTTTATTGCTGCCTTTAAGGAGATTATAATCTTGTTGCCTATTTATTTGGAAATAACCTTTTGACAGATATAAAGAAATATTGACCCTCCTGGACACTAGTCAGCTGGGATAAACACGATGGGTTTCACTGTTCTTCCCACCCCAGCCCAGCAGTCATGGGCACTGTCACCATTGCTGGGCTAAGTGGGTGCAGCACTCAACCGAGCAATGAGAACTCAGTGAAGTGCATTTGAAAGGTGGAGCAAGAAAACCATCTAAGAAAAAGCGCTTTTAAGTGTTGGGGGATATGTTTATTCACATCACGGGGAAGAGTATCTTATAAGTAGTGTTTTTCATGGAGGGGTCTTCTGACCAGTAGCCTTTAAATAATATCAGGGGTTTATTTTAAAAAGCAAAATTTTGAACATCACTCTCAGATAGTCTGATTCAGTAGTCTGAGGTGGAATCTAGAACTCTGTACTTTTAACAAGCCCCCTCAGTGACTTTGAGTACACCAAAGTGGGAGAAGCCCTGTGCAGAGTATGTCTGCATGGAAGGGAGTTGGGTTGCCATAATTTCAGCGTCCCCACTGATTCATGCAGTAGGACTAGAAAAAGCCAAATAGTGGAAAACCTACTTCAGTCCTTGAGATTGAAAGCCTCTAAGTCTCTGGTGCATTAAAAACCTAAACTTTGAACCACTACACAGAGAGACAGAGACAGACATGCAGAAAGCCCTCTGTAGTGAGTTCAGCACCTGTGATCCAAGTATGTGCCATTGGAATTCTCATGATGTCAGAACTGGACCACTGTAGAATACAGTGTTTAACAAGAGTCAGAGAACTATATCCAGGGCTATAAAAGAAGAGCTGTTGGAACAAGAGCAAAACTAAAACTTCACTCCAGGAAAGGATTGATCTCAGTGCCAGAATCATACTATACCTGAACTCATGTGTTATTTAAGTCTATTTCATACAGCCTATCTAGTCTAACTACTATTTTTATATATAAACTACATATATAGTTATATATACTCCATATATATATATATATATATATATATATATATATTCCCATTATGTATGTGGGTTTAATCCATATTCCTAAATTAAAGCTTTATAAAACCCAATATAAAAGAATACCATCTGAAAAGTTTATATACAGATACCAGGAGCTCCTACTGCTCAGAGCCAGTGACCAAACAGAGACCCCTGGAGCTCTAGAAGGAAAAAAAAATGCTGTGTAACATGGGGACTGGAAGGGAACAGGGCCCCATAATCAGTGGGATTGGGCAGAGAAATAGGTTTATAAAAAATAATTGAAAGTGCAACAGTCCTTTACCAAATGCCTTTAAAATGAAGTATTTTAAAGGGTGCCATCTATGTAGAATTGTTTTGGGGAAAAAATTGAGAGTAATTTCAAATAAAGAAGCTTTCAGTAATTGTTGCTTTAAGCACCATTTTTGGTTTACAAATTACATGCCATTTTACAGGCAACTAAAGAAACACAATCCAACCGTATTATTTATTCTGTCACCCCACATTTTAACAGTTCCATATGGTTAACATCAGTCAGTTGATTTCTTCAGAAACAATGAAAAATCTTGCCAGACACAGAAGAAATCACGTGAGCCTGTTTTCTGCTTACTGGTGACATTTCATCCCCTCCCCATCCCTTTAGTCTCTAACAAATTACTCAGCCTGCTGGAGCAGGATGCCTCAAAGACTGGCTGGGAAATGACAGCCCTTGTCTGAGACATCCTCTCTGCCCAAAACCCAAAATGGACTTTTAGGCGAACGATAATGCAGAAAGAGACCTGAGTGTGTTGTCGTGGCACCAAATGACAATATTAAGAAATGAAGCCAGTATAAAAAACAGCTGATGGGGCTTGAAATGCTGTATACCACTCAAAGTAAAGGAATTGACAATAAACTGACAGAATGCAGACCAATTTTGGAGGATTATTGGTGAAGGCAGGCTATATTTTACTGCAGTAACACCTATCCCCAAATCCTAGTGACTTACAATCAGTAAGGTTCATTTCTCACTCATGCTATCATTTGAGTTGGGGGCAGGTCCAACTCACTGCCAAAGTCATCACCCTGAGCCTCAGGCTGACAGAGAAGGAGTCATCTGGAAAGTTGTTAACATGGCAAAGGGGAAAGAGAACATGCTAGGTTTGTTACATATGTTGTCTTATAGATGAGGAAGCAAGTTTAGGATAGTCAAAAAACTTATTGAAAACTACTGCCAAGTGAGTGGCAGAGGGAAAATTAAATTCTAGGTCTGTCTGAATGTGGTAGGAAAGCTCTAAGATGATCCTTGATAATCCCCACACCCAGGGATCTATGTCCTTGTGGATGGGCCTAGTAACGTGCTTGCAGTGAGTAGCATTTGGCAAAGGTGATGGTATGTTGCTTCCAGGATTAAGTTATAAGAGACAGTAACTTCCACCCTACTAGCAGGCTCCCTCTATTGACTCTTTCCCTTGCTATTTTTAATGAAGCAAGTCACCACGTTGGATAAGCGCACATGGCAAGGAACTAAGAGGAACTTCTGTCCAGCAGCCCTGAGGAACTGAGTCTTGCCAACAGCCATGTAAGCAAGACTGGAAGCTGATTCTTCTCCAATTGAGCCCTGAGATGAGAACACAGCCCTGTCAACACTTTAACTACAGCCTTATGAGAGATCCTAAAGTACAGGATTCAGCTAAGCCTTGTGCAGATTCCTCGCCCAGAAACTTTGAAATAATAAATATTGTGTTGTTTTAAGCCACAAAATTTGTGATTTGTCACATAGTAATGGAGAGACCATGCTCTTTCCACTGCATCAGTTAGCCTCTTTTTGGCAGAGTGTACCACCCACACCTGTTCTCCTTCCTACACTGCTTGGTTTGGTTGGCAACATCCTGTCTTTCTGGTGGCTGAAGTCATCCTAGATCCCATGCTCTCCCTCACTTTCCACATATAACAAGTGACCAAATCTTGTGGACACTGGGTCCTATACATCTCCAATCTCCTTGTTTCTCTCCCACCCCGCTATGTAAATTAGGCCGTAGTCATCTCTTGCTTAGACCTTTTTCATGGCTCCTGAATGGAGACACCTGCCTCCAGAATTTCTTCCCTCCATTTCCTCTTCAAACACATCACTGTTTCCCACACTCCTTCTAGAATAAGTCTACACTCTATGATATCTGAGTAAGACATTGTAACTTGATATTTTGCTACAGAGTTCCAGTTACATCCAGAATCTTCCTCCCATTCAGTCCCCAGATAATCCTTTCTGGTTCAAGGAAGGATTATGAGGCCGAAGCAGGGAAACACAATTATCAAAATCTTGGCTTCTACATTCTAAAAATTTGTACCAAAGCCTTTAAGAACAGAAAGCATACCAAAAAAACATATAGTTTTTGAAGGACGCGTGATCAGTCACAATTGGTTTTCCTCACCCTAGACTACAGGTTCTGTAGACCAGGACACAGGGAGGATGCAAGGAAAGCATGAGACTTAACATATCTGCATCCCTGAGAAGGAGCTCTGCTTCCTGACTTGCTGTCCCCATCCCAGTCCTAGGAAGAGGAACAAGAGAAACCCAAGGTGGGTTTGGGGGAATCAGAGGACAGAGAGATTTGCACCTGGCTTGGGGGAGGGGACAAGCATAGGGCAAGCCTGACGGAGTCCCCGAGCACTGAGCCCCCCACCTCTCAGCAGTAGAGAGCTGGCTGAGTGAGGTGCCTGGGCAGACAGACAGGGGGCCAGCTGAGCAGACTCTTGGTGGGAGGCCAGATGGGAAGGAAGGCATCTCCGTGGATGCTAGCAATAGACAGATGAAGATAAAGGACAACTATTCCCCCTTCCTTGACTCTCCATTAATATTTCAGCACTTAGGAAGCCCTCAAATTTAAGCACAACCCAGGGATTGGGGGAAGGTTTGCAATAAGTGGACATTTAGCATCTGCTCCCAGGCAAGAGACAGATTTGAAATATAGGTTTCACCTTCTCAGCAAGTTTCCTTCTTAAACTCTTTCCACTTCTCCCCCTACTTGGAGAGAAAGCACTTGACAAACCAAACATGATCCTAAAAGAATGGTGTTTTAGGTAGGAACACCATTCTTGAGTGTTGTAGGAAGATGTGAGACTTAAGAAACAGAATGACCCCAAGACTTAGCCTCAGACACCCTCCCTCCTCTGGGCCTTTTCACTGTCTTTCTGGCTCTTATTTCCTGCAGAGTTGTCTCTACTACATCCCTTTCCTGTCTGTTCCTCCTTTGGCCCTGAGTCTTTTCTTCATGAATTCAACTCCATTCCACCTAGAGAGTCCCAGAAAGAATCACATCCATGAAAATAATTTATGATCGCTCTCTACTTGTCTCTTCTACTTGATGGAGAGAGAAGAGGACACTCAGATTTCCTTCTATTTCTCATTTTTCACTCTTTACTACAAACCTCTCCATTGCCCAAACTGTAACTGGAAAACCAGACCTTCCTTGTTAGCCAGGCCAACTCCTGAGCTGCCACTGGACTTTTGTAAGAATCCAGACTAAAGGAAGCAGAGTGAAATTTTCTGGATTTGGGAGGAATCACAGCCCTTAGGAACTTGTGTCTAGTCTATCGACTTTTGAGTGTGATTACATGTCCGGAAGCAAGGGACAGCAAGGCTTATGCACTTAGAAAATAGACAAAAAGTGACTTCCAGCCAAGATGGAAGCATAGGTGGACACACTGTGCCACCTCTCGTAACCAAAATTAAGGACAACAAATATTTAGAAACAAGAAAACAACGGGAACTGATAGAAAATTGAACTGTACGGAAGTCCAACAACCATTCATCCAGACCAGTAAGAGGGGCGGAGTTGCAGCAGGAAAAAGTGGAGGGGTGGACCTGGGCACGCAGGCAGCAGTGGCTGGCAGTTCACAGGCATACAGCCAGCAGCTAGCAGACCCCAGGCACACAGGTGGCGGCTAGCAGACCCCGGGCACAGGGTGGCAACTGTGCAGACCCAGTGAGGCCATACAAGGCAGCTGGCTGACCAGATGGTCCCACTATCACACGCAGATAATCCAGGTGAAGGGGAAATGGCGGAAGGGACTGGAATCCCAGAGAGAGAGCGGAGCAAGCACCATTGTTTCCTCTCAGACCCTGCTCCCACATACAGCGTCACTACCTAGCAACTGGGCTGCCCTGCACTGGGGAGCGCCTGAGGCTCCACCCCTCATATGTAACAGCTGCGATCCAGACCAAAAAAAAAAAAACCCAAAAACAAAACCAAAAATGGCTCAAACTGGAGAACAAATCAAAGCTCCAGAGCCAATTCCTCTAAGTGCCGAAGAGATAGCCACCCTATTAGATGCACATTCAAAGCCCTGGTGATCAGGATGCTCACAGAATTGGTTGATTTTGCTCACAAATTAGATGAAAAAAATGAAGGCTACAATACGTGAAATGAAGGAAAACATACAGGGAACCAATAGAGATGGGAGGAAAACTGGGACTCAAATCAATGGAGTGGACCAGAAGGAAGAAAGAAACAACCAAACAGAAAACAAGGAAGAAACAAGAATTCAAAAAAAATGAGGAGACACTTAGGAACCTCCAGGACATCTTCAAACGTCCCAACATCTGAATTATAGGGGTACCAGAAGGGGAAGAAGAAGAGCAACAAGTGGAAAACTTATTTGAACAAAGAATAAAGGAGAACTTCCCCAATCTGGCAAAGGAAATAGACTACCAGGACGTCCAGGAAGCTCAGAGAGTCCCAAAGAAGTTGGACCCAAGGAGGAACACACCAAGGCACATCATCATTACATTAGCCAAGATTCAAATGAAGGAGAGAATTCTAGAAGCAGCAAGGGATAAGGGGGCAGTCACCTACAAAGGAATTCCCATCAGACTGATTTCTCAAAAGAGACCTTCCAGGTAAGAAGGGGCTGGAAAGAAGTATTTGAAGTCTTGAAAGGCAAGGACCTACATCCAAGATTGTTCTATCCAGCAAAGCTGTCATTTAGAATGGAAGGGAAGATAAAGTGTTTCTCAGATAAGGTCAAGTTCAAGGAGTTCATCATCACCAAGCCCTTATTCTATGGAATGTTAAAGGGGCTTATCTAAGAAAAAGAAGATCAGAAATATGACAGTGAAAAGACAGCAAACTCACAGCTATTAACAACCACACCTAAAACAAAAATAAACTAAGCAAACAGCTAGAACAGGAACAGAACCACAGAAATGGAGATCATATGGAGGGTTATCAACAGGGGAGTGGAGGAGGAGAGAGGGGGAAAAGGTACAGAGAATAAGTAGCATAGACAGTGGGTAGAAAATAGACAGGGGGAGGGCAAGAATAGTGTGGAAAATGTAGAAGCTAAAGAACTTATGACACATGGACATGAACTAAAGGGGGGAATGTGGGTGGGAGGGGGTGTGCAGGGTGGAGGGGAATGATGGGGGAGAAATGGGACAACTGTAATAGCATAATCAATAAAATATATTTTAAAAAAGAAAATAGACAAAAAATAAAACAAGCCAGATAACTATTCATTTGGAAGTTAATTCCTGATGCTTTTAACTACACCATCCAGTTCAGACTAGGACCCTTTTTGTTGAGGACAAGAATGACAGAAGCACTGTTCTTTACATCATAGTGAACAAACACAGTTTCAGGGGGACATTTGATGCTTCAGCTTTTGGTCAGGCCCTAACAAGAATTCAGATGCTTATGGAATTATAAACCTGGGACCATAAAGGAAACAGTAAAGAATAAAACCAAAACATATGTTTGTTGTTGGTGTTGTGTATGTGCATGCACAGGTGAGTGTGTGTGAGTGTGTGTATGCACGGTCTCCATGAACTAAGAAAACCTAACAGTGAAACAGATTTCCTTTGTTCATCAAAGATCTGCATCTATGTAATTTCCATCTCTTGGTCAATGGCACTCCAAAAGAAAAATCTGTTCCCTTTTCTATAAGCAGTACTTGATGATATTCAAAAATAGCTGACATGACCTCAATTTTTCTCCCCAAATTTATCTTTCTAGAGTGTGCTTTTAAATGTAGGAGAGGAAGGCATGACTTAAAGGGAATATATCAGAATTGAGCAAGGACATTGTTCAGTTTGTTGTTGGTGAAGACTTTTGATTTAGTACCTTAAATGATATTGAAGGAGAACATAAAGGTGTTTTAAAAATCCTCACCTGAGAATATGTTCATTGATTTTAGAGAGAGAGGAAGGGGTGAGGGAGAGAGACACAGACAGACAGACAGACATCTATGAGAGAGAAACACCCATCAGTTGCCCTGGCCAAGGATGGAACTTGCAAACTTTCGGTGTAGGGAAAAATGATCCAACCAACAGAGGCACCAAGCTAGGGCCACGAGGTGGTTTGTTTTTTTTTTTTTCATGTTTATCAAAAAGAACCATACATTATTTTTAATAGATATGGGACTATTTTTAAAAATATTTTATCATTTGTGCTATCACAATTGTCTCAATTTTCCCCCTGTGCCACACTCCACCCAGCCCACCCTGCTCCCAGTCAATCCCCACACTGTTGTCCATGTCCATGAGTCATGCATGTATGTTCTTTGACTAATCCCTTCACCTTCTTTCAACCAGTCCCCACTTCTTCCCTCCCCTCTTACAGCTGTCAGTCTGTTCCATGTTCCTGTGTCTCTGATTCTATTTTTCTCATTAGTTTATTTTGTTCATTAGATTCTACTTATGGTGTTTGTCTTTCACTAACAGGCTTATTTCACTTATAATAATCTCCGGTTCTATCTATGCTATCACAAAAGGTAAGAATTCCTTCTTTTTCACTGTCGTGTGGTATTCCATTGTGTAAATGTACCACAGCTTTTCATATACTCATCTACTCATGGGTACATAGGCTGTTTCAAAGTCTTGACTATTATAAATAGTGCTGCTATGAACGTAGGGGTGCATATATTCTTTTGAATTGGTGTTTTGGGATTCTTAGAATATATTCCCAGAAGTGGAATTGCTGGGTCAAAAGCAGTTCCATTTTTAATTTTTTGAGGAAACTCCATACTGTTTTCCACAGTGGCTGCACCAGTCTGCATTCTCAGCAACAATGTCCCTTTTCTTCACATCCTCGCCAGCCCTTGTTGTTTGTTGATTTATTAATGATAGCCAGTTTAGAAGTTGTGAGGTGATATCTCATTGTGGTTTTAATTTGCATTTCTCTGATGGCCAATAATGTTGAGCATTTTTTTCATAGATCTATGGCCCATCTGTATGTCCTCCTTAGAGAAGTATCTATTCGGGTCCCTTGTCCATTTTTTAAATTGTATTATTTGTCTTTCTGATGTCAAGTCATATAAGTTCTCTCTATATTTTGGGGATTCAACCCTTGTCTGATGTATCATTGGCAAATATGTTCTCCCATGTAGTGGGTTCCCTTTTAATTTTGATGGTGGTTTCTTCGGCTGTGCAGAAGCTTTTTAATTTGATGTCCCATTTGTTTATTTTCCTGTGTTTCCCTTGCCCTAGGATATATATCAGCAAAAACATCGCTACATGAGATGTCTGAAATTTTACTGCTTATGCTTTCCTCTAGGAGTATTATGGTATTGCAACTTATATTTAAGTCTTTAATCCATTTTGAGCTTTTTTGGTGTATGGTATAAGTTGGTGGTGTGGTTTCATTTTTTTAAATGTACCAGCTCAGTTCTCCCAACAGCAATTATTGAAGAGACTGTCTTTACTCCATTATGTGCTCTTGCTTCCTTTGTCAAATATTATTTAACCAAACAAATCTTGGATTTGTTTCTGAGCTTTCTGTTCTCTACTATTGATCCATGTGTCTGTTCTTGTGCCATTACTACACTATTTTGATTACAGTGGCCTTATAGTATAGTTTGATATCAGGTATTGTGATCTTCCTCTTTCTCAAGATTGCTCAGGCTATTCAGGGTCTTTTTGGATTCCATATACATTTCTAAAATATTTGTTCTAGATCTGTGAAATATGCCATTGGTATTTTAATAGGAATTATGTTAAATCTATAGATTGCTTTGGGTAGTATGGACATATTAGTGATGTTAATTCTTCCAATCCATGAACATGGTATATGCTTCCACTTATTTGTGTCTTCCTCAATTTCTTTCTTCAGTGTTCTGTAGTTTTCTAAGTACAGGTATTTCACCTTTTCAGTTATATTTATTCCTAGGTAACTTATTTTTTTGTTGTTGCTACAATAGTAAATGGATTTTTTTCTTAGTTTCTCTCTCCAATAGTTCACTATTATCTATAAAAATGCCATCAGTTTCTGAGTATTGATTTTGTATTGTACTATTTTGCCTAATTATTTGGTGTAGTAGTATTTTTTTGTGGAGTCTGTAGGGTTTTCTATGTACAATATCATGTTCCCTTTGAAAAAAGACAGTTCTTCCTTCTTTCCAATTTGGATGTCTTTTATTCCTTCTTTTTGTCTAATTGCTGTGGCTAGGACTTCCAGAACTACATTGAATAAGAGTGGTGAAAGCAGACATCCCCGACTTGTTCCTGATCTTAACGAAAATGCTTTTAGTTTTTGCCCATTGACTATGATGTTGGCTGTAGGTTTTTGTATATGGCCTTTATTATGTTGAGGTATGATCCCTCTATTCCCACTTCACTGAGAGTTTTTATCATAATGGGTGCTGTATTTATCAAATGCTTCTTTTGCATCTATTGATATGATCTCGTGATTTTTTTATTTTTTGTTAATGTGAAGTATCACACTTATTGATTTGTGAATATTGTACCAACCTTGCATCTCCAGGATAAATCCCACTTGATCATGGTGTATGATATTTTTAATATGTCCCTGGAGCTGGTTTGCTAATGTTTTGTTGATGATTTTAGCATCTATGTTCATCAGGGACATTGTCCTATAATTTTCTTTCTTTGTTGGGTCTTTATTTGGTTTTAGAATTAAGATAGTACTGGCCTCATAAGGAGAGTTTGGAAGTCATCCCTCTTCTTGAATTTTTGGAATAGTTTGAGAAGGATTCTTCTTTGAATGATTGGCAATATTCACCTGTGAAATCATCTGGTCCAGGACTTCTGTTTGCTGGGAGTGTTTTGATTACTGTTTCAATTTCATTAGCTGTTATTGGTCTATTCAGGTTTTCTGTTTCTTCCTGATTGAGTTTTGGAAGATTGTTTCTGGAAATTTATCCATTTCACCCAGGTTGTCTAATTTCTTGGCATATAGTTATTCATAGTATTTTCTTACAATCCTTTGTATTTCTGTGGTATTGGCTGTAACTTCTCTTTCATTCCTGATTTTATTTACTTGGGTCCTCTCTCTTTTTTTCTTGATGAGTCTGGTTAAAGGTTTGTCAATTTAGCTTATCTTTTCAAAGAACAAGCTTCTGGATTCATCGATCTTTTTAATGTATTTGTTGTTGTTTTTAGTCTCTATGTCATTTATTTCTGCTCTGATCTTGATTATTTCCTTTCTTCTACTTACTCTGGTCTTTGTTGGTCATTGTTTTACTAGTTCTTTTAGGTGTAGGGCTAGAATATTGATTTGAGATTTTTTCTATCTTCTTTAGGTAGTCCTGCAGTGTTATGAACTTCCCTCTCAGGAATGCTTTTGCTATGCCCCATAGGTCTTGGGTTGTTGTGTGTTCATTTTTATTTGTTTCCAGGTGCTTTTTGATTTCTTCCTCAGTCTCATCGGTAACCCATTCATTATTTAATAACATGCTATTTAGCTTCCATGTATTTTAATGTTTTTGAGGGTTTTTTTTTTAATTGTGGTTAATTTATAGTTTCATGCCATTGCGATCTGAGAAAATGCTTGACATGATTTCAATTTTCTTGAATTTGTTAAGACTTACTTTGTTTCCTACCATGTGTTCTCTCTTTGAGATTGATCCACGTGCACTTGAGAAGAATGTGTATTCTGCTGCTTTGGGATGAAACATTCTGTAAATATCAATTAAATCTGTTTGAACTAGTGTGTCATTTAAGGGTACTATTTCCTTGTTGATTTTACATCTGGAAGCTCTATCCGTTGATGACAGTGGGGTGTTAAAATCCACTACAATGACTGTATTGCCCTCAATCTGTTCCTTAAACTCCTCCAAGATTTTCTTTATATATTTAGGTGCTTATATGTTAGGTGCATATATGTTTAAAAGGGCTATATCCTCTTGTTGAATGGTTTCCTTTAGTATTATGTAGTGATCTTCTTTGTCTCTCCTTATGGCCTTTGTTTTGAAATCTATTTTGTCATATGTAAGTATTGCTACCCCAGCTTTATTTTTTCTTCATTTGCATGGAATATTTTATCCCATTCATTTTCAACCTGTATAAATCTTTTGTTCATCTCTTGTAGATAGCATACACAGGGGTCATGTTTTTTTAATCCATTCAGCTACCCTAGGTCAAAAAGAACCACACATTAGAAATGACTTTCTCAGTTAGATGACAAGGAGAGATAAGGATCCCATTTCTTTTTTTCCAGATCCCTGCTCACAGAGAAAAAAAAGAAAGAAAGAAATCCAAGTCTTACTTTACTACATATACATACTTAAAAATACAAAAAAAATTAGAGAGAAAATTGTGAGAGATTTTGGAATGGAAAAAGAGGTCAGTGGATATCTTTTTAGTGGAGCATCCAGGAATCATCAGATTCTGTGCACACATGCTTAGAGAACTGATAATGCAAATAATGCCTGTCATAGAAATGCAACTTATGTCCAGTAAAGGCAGTTGATATCACTCTCTGGATATTGCCCTGTCCTGCTAGTTTTATATCTATTTATAAATTTGTAGCCCAAATTCCTTATTAGTCCATATATATGTGGAACTTCAAGTTCTCCTTTGAAAGAAAGGTTGTAACATTTTCCTGATCCCCTCATTAATTAATGAGTTAAATAAAGTCCTTGACATGTGTTTATTTCTTTATTTGGATGAGAGTCACAGCTGTACCCTATATTGAATATTATCCTTTGACAATATTTTCTTATAAGTCATCCATTTCTTCAACCATCTTTTGGCTTTTTAATCTGTACTCCATTCATATTGCCCCCATTTTATACATATGAAAGCACTTGTCAAACAAACTCAAGAAGAGTTGGCCAGAAATAAATGATAAAGATTTACTCAAGAGTCTTCGAGTTTGCAACTTGGGAACATAGGTAGGCAAAACCCCAGCAATGTTTCAAAGAAGAAAGAAAAGTTAAGAGTTCTTGTAGTAAAATGTACATTCTTGACAATAATAGCCCCAGGTTTGGTCCAGGACGGTCATCAGTCATATGTCAGTCAGACTGAATGATGATGCCAGGTGGTCTAGAAGATGGGTTCCAGAAGGTCTGGTCATGTCTGATGGTCTGGATATGTGAGTCTTTCAGGGGCTAATCAGAGGGATATCTGGAGGCCTGGTACATGTCCAAGTATTGATACACTACAACCTGATATATATCCAGGCATTGATGGAGGACTTGAAAGTACAAAGTTTAAGATCCCAGGCTAGGCAGAACAAAAATAGAAGCACTTCCTTATGACCGAACCTTCATAATGTTAATAATTTAGTGGCATGGTTAAAATGACTCCATTTTATATATTCCCTACCTTTGTTGTTTCCTCACACCTAAAATCCCAATACTATTATTATCAGTATGGACTCTGCAACCAAACTGACTGAGCTCAAAATGTAGAACCTTAGGCAAGTTACCCGACCTCTCTGTGCCTCAGTTTCCTCATATGTAAACTGAGGGTACCTCACAGAGTTTTGTGATAAATAAAT
The DNA here is from genome assembly GCA_039655065.1 of Glossophaga mutica. Classification (NCBI taxonomy): domain Eukaryota; kingdom Metazoa; phylum Chordata; class Mammalia; order Chiroptera; family Phyllostomidae; genus Glossophaga; species Glossophaga mutica. The sequence continues at coordinate 88,629,014 of CM077304.1, forward strand.
GAGTTACACAAATGATGCATCTAGAAAAGTATGGGAACATAAAAAATTATGTTACTTTTATCTCCTTTAGGTTACAAGGAGATAAAGAGGTAATATCCTGCTCACTCTGGGACCTGCTTCTTCTTTCAGGTCCTAAAAACCACAGCCAACTTCTTCCTAAGTTTCTAATTTAGGACTCTTGTGCTATGGCTGCTTTCTAAATTTCTCCTTTGTTGGGATATTATTACCAAGTAAGGATTTATCTTGCGATTTTTGTCTGAGGGACTTCCATTTTTTTAACAGAATAAATTTGTCAAATCATTTTTTTTCCATAGAATGAATTTATCAAATCACCATCATAATAGCCCTTCAGGTGGGTCAGATGCACTTACTGAATTTATTTATTCTGAACATCAAATAGTAGTGGCCTCTGGGAGCCTCCACTCAAGCTGAGAGAAGCATTAGCTCATAAATTTGGAAAGACCATACTGTCTTTTTGGTGTAAGATTAGTGAACTCACACAAAGGTTCCCTTTGGGGGAAAAGAAGAAAGATGTTTGATTTAGCTTCTTTAATCTGTTTGTAGGCCACAAATCTCCTTCTGCAGAATTGGGCTGTTAGAGTCAAGTTTCCAATGAAGGTTGTTCCGGAATAGTATTCCAAGTCCCTGGTCCCAATTTTATCAATCATGATGGGCTTGGTTTTGTTGCTGTAACAAACAGCTGCCCACAACTCAGTGCCTTGATCAACAAAGGTTTATTTCTCACTCATGCGGCATGTCCAGTGTGCCCTGACAGTGGTGTCTGCTCCATGGCATGTCCCCTCCTCCAGGACTCAGGCTGATAGAAGCTCTGCCATCAGAGATGCCTCCAGACTCTCACCAAAACAAAGAGATCACAGAAAGTTGCAAAGTGGATCTTAAACATTTTTACCCCAAAGTGAATAACATCACCTCTGCTTGTATTGGCTATAGCATGCTTTGTGGCCATATTTAACTTCAAGTTTGGGAAGCATGCCCTTCCCATGTACCCAGAATAGAGGGGAACTGGATATCAGATATTGATAGACATGGTGATGTTTACCACACCAGTTATGGCTCCAAAGCCTTGACTGCTTTACCACCTTCATTCTGATTTATTAGCTTTGCTGTCAGCATTGGAATAGGATGTAATTCCATTTCACTCGGCCTTACTTCTAACTTGACAACATCCTAATATTATCTGAAATCTGCGGGTATGAAATAAGCTCCTCAACAGTACAAATTTGCCCCTTCAAACTTCAGACTTTCTCTAAACAGGTGGCTTCAGTATTACCAGGAATAAGCTTGTTTTTCCTTCCAAGTTTCTGCTCACCCAGCCCCCACTTGGGTCTAATTGTAAAATGCATCTGCAAGTTTTAAAAGCTTATTATGTAAATGTATCAGAGTCCATATCCATCAACAGATAATTGGAAGACTATATACATATTTATGAGTTTGCTTAATATCGCTTTAATGAGTAGGTTTACTAGAAATACCAAATCAAGGAGGCAAGAAGAAAAATGATCATCCCAAAGATGAGCACAAGTTTCTAGCAGTTCTTAGTAGTCCTGAGAGCTGTCAGAATACTCAAAAAGCATCTCAGATTTCCTATTAGCCTACCATAAATGACAGAAAAATGCTGGGGAAAGAGGTGAAAAACATCACTCAAATCAGACTATGCTTTTTGTTTCAAATAAAAGTTATTCGAGGAGCTGAAGTCTCATGTGTCTACCATGTGTAAAAGCAAGGCCACTACAGAGATATGGTCAGATGTCCAACATGGCAGCCCCCTGCTGATTCAGAAAGTGCAGAGACAGAGCCACCAGTCAAGCCCATATGGTTCCTTTGTGCAAATTAGGAAAAGGTGCCTCCTAGGAGGGGAGGAAAACTCATGTCTCCCCACAGCCAGCAAAACTGTATAGGTAGATGGCTTAGCAAGGAGAAGGTGCTTTGTGTAAAGAAATAAGCAGCCTTGCTCCAGGTAGATGGAACTTTGTGCCAGCACACACAGCAAGGTGAGGGGAGCATGGGTGAAAATTTAACCTTCACTCCCCTGTTGGACAGGCGCCTTTGTACAGCAGATAGTCTGCACAACCACAGCAACAGCCCTGCCTAGAAAACTCCATGAGAGTGAGTCTCACCAAGAGCTGGCCTAAATCTGTGGCATCAGAGGACCCTTCCTTATTCTACTTATCAACTTATTCCTTCAGGTTACCCAAATAGTGGCTCAAACCCACCTTTCAGATCTCTTTATGGTCCCACTCCTTACTGCCCACACACATTCCATTGGCCAGAACTCAGTCATGCAGCTCCATCAAATTACAAAGATAACTGGGAAGTGTAGTAGTTTTCTGGGTGACCAGGAGGAAAAGGAAACTGGGTTTTTGACCACATGGCATTGTCTCTGCCACAGTCTACTCAATCTGTTCACTATCTGTTCCTCCATTTCATATTATGTCCCTCACATGAAAAGCATAGACCTCATCCCAGGTGAGATAACCCAAAGACCATCCAAGGACTGCATCCAGCTCCAAGGCTAGGATCTCAGTGACGTTGTGCAGTCCTCCTCATCAGGCCAGGTGTGGTTCCCTAGGATCTGGTGCCCTGTGAACTAGAAGACAAGTTATATAGCCACATCACTTCCTATACATGGATGGAAGGAAAAAGGATATCTAAAATTGAACCTCTCATTCAATAAAGAAAAGAATGGGAGAATTAACCCTTGGCCATAGCAATTCTGGTGTCTTCATTTGATCTGATTTGAAACACTGCCTCGTCTGTCACCCTCCCTGGCATGTCTGAGCGAGATGCTGACAAATGTGCACTCCTTGGAGGTCCCCCAGCTTTGGTACCCTGACTACTCTTAGGGTGAGTTTAGAAGTCTGAGGCTGTTTTACAACTTGGATGATCAAATGTTTCTTTTAAATTCAGGTTTGTGGTTTCTTTGGCCTAAATGTAGTAGCTCTTCTATTTGCATTTAGTCAGCACTATGTATCAGGGACCTCATTCATGTTTATTCCTAGATATAATTCTCAAATCTGATGATGTCTTTGTTTCCTTATACTTCCCAGCCTGTCTGTCTCTCTTTTTAGTGAATAGCACTCATCACCTCTTCCCATATTCTCATATTCCATTGGCCAGAACTCATTCATATGACCCAGTTAACTGCATCAGAAATTGGAAATTAGGGCCTCCCTGTGTGTGCAAAAGGGAACAGAAATGGGGTTTGAATCTATATCATTACTTATTTCTCACCTGGTCTGGAGGTAAGTCATCCTGGTTGGCAGCCTCCACTCAAAGCCTGTATTTGGAGTGAGGTAAGGCATCTTCAAGAGAAGAGGTATTGTTTCTAGAAAAAAATGGGTCCTTTACTTACATATTGTTACAATCTTACAACAACCCTGCCTCATGTCTAAGCCTACATTTTGAAACTCAAAAGCCAAAAACTGACTGTTCTGTTCCCTGTGTTTTCCTGAGTCATCTCTGCTCTGAGGCACAGAGGGTGGGACAGCATTATTACCAATAGAGTGACCAACTGTTTCATTTGCCAGGATCAGGAAGATTTCTGGGACATAAGACTTTTGGTTTGAAAATCAGGAAAGTCTCAGCCAATCCAGGTCAAGCTGGTTACTTTGGTTAAAAAGAATCACAGAGTATCAAGGACTATGAGAAAAAAAATATCAGTCTTTATATCTCAAAATTTATTTCAACTCTGTAAGTAATATTAATCTGATGAGAATTTAACCTTAACATCAGTTAGAGTTGGATATTACACTTTTTTTCTCCTAGAAGTTTTCCTGATCCTCAGTCCTGTGACTTCCATGATTTCATTAGTTCTACCTTGTATTTGTTAGATGGACATCTTCAGATCACCCTTCCCCTTTCCCTTCTCACAAGGGGAACTGTCTGAGTGTCTGATATTTTGCCCTTTTTTCAAAGGAAAACCATTGATCCTGGGGTCATCTGAAGAATAAGCCACATAAAAGATTTCCACAGGGCAAACAGTGAGGGCCAGCTCCAAAGACCTCTTTGGGCATTAAACTAAGACCTTCGGTGGCTTGTTAATAGTTACCTTTCGGTCCATTTCTAATTCACATAGTGACAGTTTCAAACACAGAAGTTACTATGGAGCTCAGCTGTAAGAAAAGGGATGGCTGTGAACTGCTGTCACTTGCCTGCAGATTGCCTTGTCCCCTTCCACCCTCTTGCTGACATATTCCTGCCCTGGCTTATTAGTTTGTGTAAAATGTCTAAAAATACCTTGATAGGAGCAGCTCAGAGGTTAAAGAAGGAAAAGGGTCATTTAGTTAGAAGGCAAATGTTCTTCTTTCACTCAATTTCCTCCCTCGGTGAGATTCAGACCTGAAGAGCCACCAGCATAAATTCTATCCAATGCTCCGAGCCATGAATATGATTTGTGCTGTTCTCTGCTCCTGAAAAGTCTCTCTCCCTTCATTAAGCTTAATCTGTAGGATTCCATGCAAGTACAACCTCATCCAGGAAGCCAGACATGATTTACCCTGGCTAAATTATTAATCTGAATTGTCCATATGACAGAATATTTTTTAAAAAATACAGGCTTATTGCATAACCTCACCCAAGACCTGAATCAATATATTGAAAGGAGGTACCAAGCATATGCATGTTTAACAAACACTCCAGGTACTTCTTTTAGAAAAACAAGTTATATTGATATATACAAATCACATGGCATACAATTCACCCATTTAAAGTGTATAATTCAATAGTACATTCACAGGTTTGTGCAACCATCAGATCAATCAATTTTAGAATACTTTATTGCCCCAGAAAGAAAATCCATATCCTTTAGCCACTGCTCCCCAATTCCCACTCCCCCTCTCAGCCACAGGCAATCACTGTTTCTGTTTCTATAGATTTACCCACTTTGGATACTTCATACAAATGGAAGCATATGATATGTGATCCTATGTGACTGGCTTCTTTCATTTCATGTTTTCAAGATTCACCCATGTTATAGCATGAATTAGTATACTTCATTTCTTTTCATGCCTGAATAATATTTCATGGCATGGATATATCACACTTCATTTTCTCCATCAGTTAATGGATATTTGGGTTGTCCTATCACTTACATTTCCTATTATACATAATACCATGAACAAGTTTTTGTGTGGACATGTCTTTGTTTCTCTTGGCCGTATGCTAGGAATGTAACTGCAGGCTGTACGGTGATTGTGTCTCACTTTCTGAGGAACTGTCAGGCTGTTTGCCAGGGGAATTGCACCAGTTCCCACTCCCACCTGCAGAATGTGAGAGTTCCGATTTCTTCACATCCCCCACAACACTTGTTATTACCCACCTTTGTTTATTCCTGCCATCCATCCTAGGAAGCATGAAGTGGTACCTCATTTATTTTAGTATATTTTTTATTAGTGTTTGAACACAGATGTCTCCATTTTCCCACCACCACTCCCCCCCCCCACCTCCCACCCTCAATCCTACCCACCTTTGGCTTTGTCTATGAGTCCTTCAGGCATGTTTATTTTCAACCCTTGCCCTTCTTCCCCCTGTTATTTCCCTCCCCCTCCCCTCTGGTTACTGTCAGTTTGTTCTTAATTTCAATTTTTGATTTTATTTGTATTCCTCTGATGGCTAATAATGGTAGATGCTTCTTATGCGCAATTAAGTTTGAGAAACTTTGATATACTTGCCTACACTATAGGGATGGGGTCAGCTGCCTGATGGCCCATACTAGACAGGAAGCTTGCAGAAGTCCCGGAGTACATTGCATGGCTGCCTAGACACACCCTCAGGGACTGTTCGGTGCCTGGCACATCGTAAGTGCTCCACAAATAAGAACTAGTATCTATTGAAGGCTTGTGCTGTGTCAGGCATAGGTTATACAAACTAATTCATTTAATCATCTCAACAACCCTATAAGGTAGGGACTATCATTACAACCATTTTACAGATGAGGAAACTGAGGCACAGAAAGGTTAAATAACTTGCCTATATTTAAATTCAGCTTGCTTGATGCCAGACTGAACTGCCTTCTGCGATAAACATCTATTGAATAAATAAATAAATTGAAACTCTGAAAAAAGGAGACAACGGGCTTCAGAGGCAAGGCTCACTCCGCCATCCGTTTGACTGAACAGCCATCTTTTGGAAAGAACAGCCCCAGGAGTTGGAGTTCCTTGTTCCTATGAGTAAGATCATGATGCTTCACAAAACCTCAGCTCCTAATAAAGGACATAGAAATGTTCACAGGCTTGAATTTTTAAACAAGATAGACACTAACCCTGTGTTCCTATGCCCATGGGAAGTATTTATGGCGGAGACTGAAAACAGAGGCTCATTCTGGCGCAGACTGAGATAAATGCATGTTCTCCAGGCATTTTAAGGACTCACTGGAAGTGAGGTTAAAAGTTAGAAAGAAACCTTGATAGCTCTGACTCGAGCTGTTCTATATTAAATGTCTCCTCTTGAGAGTAAACATTGCTCAATATCAGCTTCTAATTTCCAGCATGATTTTCTACCTCCTGTACAGGGTAAACCTTTCAATATATCCTCTCAAGAAGAGTTGCTGGCATCCATATCAAAACTCTGGGCTAATCAGGAAAAGGTGCTCCTTCACTCTGAGCTAGGTCACCTGCAGGGTTAGTAAGCCAGAGATGGGCTGGATTTCAGCCCACACCAACCCACATGGCTAGGCACCCTTGTGCAGTACCTAACCTGAATAACCATGTATGGTAACCCTGACACCAAGCACCCTACATTCCAAAGAGTAGGTAATTCTCTCCCTGTATATTAAAGTGTCTAACCCTGTTGAATATGGTAATTTTGGCAATTAGTGAGCCATTTACCATAAATCAAACAGATCAAATGGATTTTCAAAACAGTGTAGCTCTTTATAATTCAGATAAAAGAAGCAACAGTAAGAACCAGCAATGAATGACTGAGAGAGCCTTTGTCTGACATAATGGGATATAGAACCCAGGCATAAAAAATCCAAGCCAAAGCCACAACTCAAAGCCAAACTCATTCATCCTTACTTCAGTGCCTGATTCGAAAAGCCGGAGTGCCCTTGGAGTCCTGGAAAATAGAACATCCTGCAAACTTTCCTGGTACCAACAAAGAACTGAAAGTTTGCAGCTAAGGACTGCAGGCAACCTGTTCAACCAAGGAGCCAGACCAACAGCCAGCAACACACCTTGCTCCTTAGGTAATTGACAGAGCTGTCTATGAAGCAGGCTTTGTGAAGTTGCCCTGATGAAGTCCTGGCCAACAGCCAACCACCACTACCAAACAATGTCTCCCTGAAGCAGCTCCAAGAAGCAGACCATGGGGATTGGGAGTGGCTGAGAAGCTGTGCAAGGTACCTATACACCTAACAGGGGAAATGATGATGTGGAGCAATACTGCCTATTATTTGGGTTTTTCCAAATGCCCAAGCCTGCTGACACACAACTTCAAATGATGTGTCATGGTGAGTTTCTGAGGGACTGTGGGCACAGATAGGATAGCATCTGATAGAGAAGAAGAGCTATATGCTCTAGTAGGCAAGATTTAAACAATCTAATAACATTAATAATTATTATTTATAAGAAATTTAATTAAAAATTACTAAGTTGCTAAAACTGTACTATATCATTTACTATATTATCTCAGTTGCATTATTAAGGCACACAGACTTCCTAACAGGTGAGGATTATTAATGTAATCTTTTTATAGGTGAGGATACCAAAGCACAGAGAGGTAAATAACTTACCCAAGATCAGTAGCTTATCAGTAGCAGAGCCTGGATATGGAGACTTGCAGCCTCATTCTAAAACCCAAGCTCTTAACTGCATCCCTATTCTGCTTCTCAAAGAACTATCTATTGGTAGATAGGCGTCACCTATGAGTGTATGAAGCTACACTGGGTCTTTGAAGTCACTATCATACACACTGGGCATGTTGTCTGTGCATCCATAAACATATTTTTTCAAGGAATATTTATTCAGCTCTGCTCTTTGTATGCACTGTTACATTTAATATTGCCAACAACTCTCGGTTGATAGAAACAGAACATGGACCCTGCCTGTAGCAGATCATTTCCAAAAATGGTCGCAATAGTTTTCATCCCTCACATCTTTTGCAATTAGACTCTATTAATCCTCTCATCAATAAATAGGTGGAGTCTATGTACCCTCACCTTGAATCTGGGCTGGGAGTGTGACTCACCTTGACCAATAGAATACAGTAGAAGAGATATTCTGAGATGGCAAAGCCCAAGGTTTAAAGGGACTGGCAGTGTCTACTTCTCATGTAATTAGTCTGACAACACTGAGACTCCCATGCTGTGAGAACGTCCAGGCTAGCCATGTTAAGACAGAGTGGCCACCCGAGGAGTACCAAGGCACCAGACCGCTGGGTAAAGTTTTCATGGACCTTTCCATCTGTATTAATCTGTGTGTGTGTGTGTGTGTGGGAGAGAGAGAGAGAGAGAGAGAGAGAGACAGAGATAGAGACAGAGACAGAGACAGAGACAGAGAGAAAGGGAGGCTGAGAGATTGACTTAACTGATTATGGAGGCTGGCAAGTTCACAATCTGCAGGCTGGGCCAGCAGGCTGGAGATCAGGAAGTGCAGGTGTTGCAGTGCACACTTAAATGCCATTTAGTGGAGGATTCCTTCTTGCTTGGGGGCGGCCAGTGTTTTGTTCTATTTAGACTTTCAACTGGTTGGATGATGCCCATCCACGTTATAGAGGGCAATCTGCTTTACTCAAAGTCTACTGATCTATTGTTAATCTCATCCCAAAACACCTTCATAGAAACATCAGAATAATGTTTGACTGAAGATCTGGGCCCCGTAGTCCAGCCAAGTTGACACATCAAATTAACCATCACATAGTGTGACCCAAGCATCAGTACAATGCAATTGCCTGAGCACTGCTGACACCATGTGGGACCAAAGAAGGAGCCAGCTGAGCCCTGCCCATAGTCCTGACTCATGGGATTGTGAGAAATAATGAATTATTGGCTTTAAGCCTGTGAGCTTTAGGGCTGTTTGTTATATAGCAATAGGAAGCTACCCTATAGAACTTATGATTTAGTGGCCTTAGTACAAGTAAATAAACGCAGAGGTATAATTACATATTTATGCATATTAAGAAGGAAAGAACAGAATAGAATTGTTCCTTTATTACATTTGTTAACCATCTACTAGGTAAAATTTCCATGGTAGTGTCAGACAGGACCCTCTGCAACAAGATCTTTCTTTTCCTGTCTCTGGCTGTAACTTGCAGTGATAACTGGGCAAATCACTGATCTTCCTCAGCCTCAGCTTCTCCATCTGTGAAATGGGCAGGATGGCCTTTATCCATCTGTCTCATAGGCTCTTGTGAAGATGAAATGAGATAAGAAACAAAAGTGTTATGATTGCCAAAGAGTCCTTGACATGCTGCATCATAACCAGATAAATGCTCCCTTGTGCTAAAAATGCAAAATTGCTTTATAATTTATTGCTGAAGTGGAAACATCTGGCCAAGGAAACTTGAAGGAAACAGCAACCTTTCTGACCCAAGCAATTTTATCTAATAGCTGGTCTCTGGAGTCTCTCCTTCAGCTCTGTTTTATCTGTTGCTTAAAATTTTATTTTGAAACATGTTGGCCTTGCTTTCTTTGCATGTCTGCCTTTTCTATTTTTACTTTTGACCAGAATAGAGAAAGAAAACTTCATGAATGGTAAATATCCATTGCTGGGAATTCCAACTAAAGTTTAGAAATGTCTTCATTAATTTATTCACCAATATGTCTTTTAATTGTACTTATAGAGTCAACTGGGGTAAAATGGAATTGTATAAGAATTTTATAAGTAACCTCAGCAAGCTGCAATTAGTCTGCAGATTAATGGGATTTTCACCTGGATTATGAAACAGTGAACCCAAGAGCCAAATCCAACCAAGACTTGTCCCTGTTTAAAAGCTCCTCAGTGACTCCACAATGCCCTCTATGTAAAGACCAACTTCTTGGCATAGCACTGAGGTCTTCCATGATCTGGCTCTTGCACACCTCTTCAGCCTTGCCTCTCACCCCTCACATTCTTAGGCTTCCTGATGTGTTAATGCAGGTGCCTCCTCTCTGGCCTTTGCATAAGCTCTTTCCTTCTACCTAATACACCACCCCTTTTCATCTTTTTCTAACTAACTCTTTCACCCTTTGTGTCTGACTTTAGATGACCTGTCTGAGAATTAACCCCCCAAGACTGGGTTTGGTGTCCCTCATCTGTGGCCCTTGGCTCCTTACTTCTAAGCTAATGTCCAAACATTGTTTTCAGAAAGTTAAAGGCACAGCTCTTACAAATATATCATGAGCCTATGCCAAAGATTTCTTTAACTCATTAATGAGGGAAGCTGCATGGTGATAAGGCTGGCTCAGAGGGACATAGAAGAGACTGGCATGTGTGTGATCAATGAAAGAAAGAATGCTGACATAAGCTTGCTAACTTCGATACAAAACTGAATGTAATGTAGTGTCCTATAGGCAATAAAATCACAAGCCTTAGGAGTTGCCTTTTCCAATGGACAGAAATCATCTACATCTCTGCCAGATAAAAATCATTTGTGACAATGTCCTGCAAACTAAGATGTAACTTTTCAAGATCTAGACCATAACTAGTAGTAATGTTATCTAAATCAAGGGTGTCAGAGGGCCTTTGGGCTGGCCTATTAGATAGTGCTTCAGTTGGATTGAAAGGGCACAGAGTCATCTTTCCAGGTTAAGTTGGGCTTTGTTGTGTTTTGTTTTGTCTTTTTACCGGTAGCATTAACACTCTGCATTATAACTACCTGTTATCCTGTCTGAAATTCCTGGCCATTTGAAAGCTTCTTAGGGACAAGAATTTTGATTGTTCACTCTTGTAGCCTCTTATCTTAGTCCAGTGCCTAGCATACAGTAAGCACTCAGATAATTATTGCTGAATGAATGAAAAGATTTTCTCTTTGAGGACTGAAGGACCTCCTCCAAGAAGCTTATCAATTTCCCACAGCTCAGGTTGTCTGTGATGAGAAATCTGCAGTGTCACAGCCCAGCCGAGTGTCCCCTGTGGCCCCCAGCCCCTTAAGCATGTCTTCTGCTTTCCACTGCTACACAAGTGCCAATTGTCACTTCAATGGTCAGACACAAAAGACAAGATGAAAGAAGCCCATTACCTTTACTGTTTCTACATTTAAGAATCATGAAGCATCAGGTCCTTCCCTGTCAAGACCCTGTCTGTCCCCAGTCCCAGAAAGCAGGCTAGAAACCTCAGCCCTCTCTAGCTGCTGTGGGTGTACACTGCTGCTGGGGCCACAAGGGCTCATTCAGTCCCCGGATTCAACTCCCCGGGGGCCAATAGCATTAATACTCTCTGTTATAACTACCCAGGGGCCACTCTCGGGCTGCAGAACAATGCTCACCATTCTAACAGGCTTAGCATGCAGCCCAGGTTTCTCACAGATAGTGAATCTATATCATTGAAATCAAGACTAATTTATGCACTTAAATACTTGTTACCCTATTTGTGACTTGTTTTTATTAGCACAGGAGGCACTGATTAGAGGAAGGGCCAGAAGCAGGCCTAATTTTCACTTGTTTTGGGGTCAGGGAGTGGGGATGAGGTGTGCACCAAATACATTCAAGTTTTAAGGGGTCTGAGAAGGTCTAGAAAAACAGACTTGAAATAGCGTGTGTGAGAGTGACTTCATCACTTCACATAACATCTCGGTCAACCTTGTAGAGACCTTGGAAAGATTTCAGAAAAACGGAGTTAACTGGGTTTAGAAAAAAAGAAAAAAAAAAACAGGCAAGGGTTTGAGATTTTTTTTTCCCAGTTGGTAAACTCCAATAAGCTCAGGGGTACTGGTAGAGGTGGATTGGGACTGTGTAAAAGGAGAGAAAACAGAGGAAAAAAACCCACAGCAACAAAGGCTTTGTGTATCCTTAGAAGCACAGTAATCCCTGAAAAATCTCGGATTGGGTAAAGCTTGCCATTGGAGCTCACAGTTCTTATTCCTGGGCTTTCTCCCTCCTCTAGGGAACCCCTTTCATTCTGTGGGCTCATTCCTCCCACCCCCAACAAAAAAACAAACCAAACCAAAGCCTGGTGTTAGCCATTCCCATTTCCTGTGACTTGAAAGCTGTGCATTCTCTCTTGCAGTAGTTTTCACACTTAAGCTTTTCTCTCTGAAAAGGGATTAGAGGGGCCATATAAATTATCATCTATCCAGAAACATTTTTAGCATTCTTTAAAATTACACCAAAACAGTAGAAATGAATTGAGCTGTCCAAGAAGGGTCCAGGGCAAACTAGGCCTAAAGTCTTCCAAGATACGCAAGGCCTTAGGACATGTGAGGATCACTGAGCAGGTGGAGGGAGGTCTCTGATTCCTTCCAAAGCAGAAGGTAACGGAACAAAGTGGGAGTTGCAGAGATACTACCAATTGCTTATAATGAAGTATCCAGCTGTTATAGGCTTAAATAAAATAATTTATTATTCTCAGATAATAAGTGATCTAGAGGGAGGTGATTTTAAGTAAGATTGGTGGCTCACCCCTGTCGGGGCTTCCCTGAGATGTTCTTCATATGCCCCCCCATTATTGCAAGCTATCTGCCAAGGCTCCACACATTGTATCTCCGCAAAATCATGATCAAAGGTAGAAAGATGTGGCTTTTCATCTTACTGTTTTCTTTTATCACATAGATTACATCTTGCCTGGAATCCGCCTCCAGCAGTGTTCCTAGCTGGTTTAACTGGCTAATATTGTATCACATGACTGCAGGCAAACCTTGTTTTATTGTGTCTTAGATATTGCAGTTTTACAAATTGAAAATAAGACCCTCCTCCAGCAAAAAGATTATGACTCACTGAAGGATCAGATGATGGTTAGCATTTTTAAGTAATAAAGCAACTTTTATTTAAGGTATGTACATTGTTTTTTAAACCTAATGCCATTGCAAATTTAACAGACTAAATTATTGTGTAAATATAACTTTTATATGTGCTGGGAAACCAAAAATATTGTGCAACTCATTTTATTGTGATATTTGTTTTATTGCAGAGGTCTGGAGCCAAACCCAAATATCTCTGAGGTCTGACTATACTGTAAGTGTGCAAGGGAGGCTGTGAAAGTGAAAGTCTACGTTTTCTGCTTTTATGATGGGCTGTGAACTCTGCTGCTGATCTGGAGAAAAGGTGAGAACTGCCCACTTGGCGGGCAACCAACAGCATCTACCAAAAATGACCTGCCCCTAGGCCTTGTGCTAAATCTCCCTGATCCTGCCTAGAATAAATATTAAACTGGGATCCCAATGAGACAGAGAGAGTTCCAAAGCTGACAATGAGCCAATATGCCTGATGAGATCTTGAGAAGTTATCTATGAATCCATTCATATATTCCCATAGACTGCCATGGTCCTGGCAGAAATGCTTTCCCTTTACTTCTGATCAATTTTCTGACTCCTTTGGTTCCCAAGGCTTTAGCTGGAAGTGGTTGCCCTCCTGAGCCTGACAAGAAGTCAGAGATCTCTAAACCTGAGCCACCCTAACTTGTTGCCTCTTCTGAGTGTCTCCACGAAATAGCTGCTATAGTTAACACTATTTCACAGATGAGCAAAATGAGTTTTAGCAAATTTCCATAATTTGCTCAAGGTCACTAAATCTCCCAACTTCTTACTTAATACGAGAAAAGTAAGGTTTTACAAATTATTGGTAATTTTTTAAGTAAATTTAATATAGGTAATTATTATTAAAATTATCACTTACTCCTTATTCCCAAATCCTTAGGGTTCTATGTGATTTCTTTCTGTTTTCCTTTGTCCACTTTTCCCCTGGATCACTATGCATCTGCAATAAAAGGCTTATTTCCATTTCTTGACTGTCTCAGTTCTGCTCTGTCTCAGGACCACTTGCTGTGTCCTCTGCCTGAAATGCTTCAGACCCAGCTCCTCCCTTTCAAACCTTACCTCAAAGCAGCTTTGTTAAGCCACCCCAATTAAAGTGCTGCCCCCCTTATTTTCTGTATCAGCACCCTAATTATTCCCTTCACTGGGTTTATCACTGACATTATCTTCTAGTTTTCTCTTTTTATCTCTCTCCTCCAGCCCCTGGAGATCAGAGAACTTATTATTGATTTTCCCCCCTTTTGGCTAGAATGATGCCCAACACATAGTTGGTGCTCAATACATTTTCTGACTGCTTAAATGTTTTTAAAAGTTGAGACCCAGATCCAAGTCTGAATTGCTCAAAAGCCTGGTTGTGCCTACCTTGGAGCACATTCAGAAAACATTGCTCTGATCTAACACCTTCATTTTAAAGATATGAAAATGAGGCCAAGAGTTCCCTCCCCGACCCCCAAGGTTGTAAAGTAAAATAGCACCTATGGCAGAGTTAAGGAAAGAACATTGGAATTGGGGACTAAAGATGCCGTTTACAAGCCAAATAGCCTTTGAAAAGCCATGTAAGCCACCTATCCTCAGTTTTCTCATCTTTGAGCCTAACTACTGAGAAATTTTGAGGTTTACATGAGATCAGAAAGGCAAAAGAGTCTGACATGGTACCTGGCTCACACAATGGTGCTCAGGAAAAGAGGGCTTCACTTGAATCCCAGGTGAATTCCACTATGTTCTTGTGGCGATGTGTCCCTGCACACCATGAAAGATATGTCATCCAACAGACAGGGACATAAGGTGCTCTTTTTTGCAAGCTCAGTTCCTATGGCAGGACTCCAGAAGACCCCAGCAATAGATGAGTGGGGCCCTAATGGCTCATTTGTGAGTCCCTGGTTCAGAGCTCAGAGTACAATCCACTGCAACTGGGGTCCCTGCAAAATCTAAATTGGACCTATCCAGCTGAAGCGTTGATGGAAAGCATGAGGGAACAGACTTGCTCCCAGTAACTAACCAGGGAATCTGGTACACTGGGAATTGGGTGGGGTGACAAAAAGTGGTGAAGGGAAAGAGGCGGTGGGAGCAGGTCCACATCAGCTTACTTCAGGCAAATGGAAGGGGGTTCCCCCAGACTGGGTGCTCTTTGATTTCCACAGTAGGGGTTGCCATTAGGTGCCAGGCCATGATGGAGAGAAACAGCTAGAGACTGCAAACTCTCCTCTGCCATATTAACTATAGGGAATTGAGGTCACCCATGCTGGCTCTGGGGTCACAAAGGCCTGGGATCAAATTCTGGCCCTGCCCCTTACCAGCTGTGCCACATTAAATACACAGTGTTAACTTCTCTGGGCCTCAGTTTCCTCATCTATGAAATGGGGATAACAACAGCACCTATGGCAACAAATTGTTGTGACTCTCAGAAGGGAAAATTCGTTGAAAGCCCCATGTGGAGTTCTTGACATAAGCCTGAGTTCAGTGAGGTAAGCAGTTGATATCAATTTAGACAGTCCAGGAGAGAGAAAATTTATAAAGAAAAAGAATGAGCAAGAGCAGTTCAGATCTCAAAGGCAGGTAATTTTGCTTTCTGTGCTTGTCATTATCCATTTTGCAACCAAGGAAGCAGGAGAGATTCAGCCGTCCTCAGCCTTAAGGCCACCTCATTTCAGAACAGAGTTGGAAACTTTATCTTCCATGGAAACCAAACTTCCCCAATTCAGCTTGCGTAAATGAAGCATGGAAAGGCCCTTCGGCCTGTGTTGAGCATGGGAAGGCCCTGCAGCCTGAATTTGCTCCGTGTTTCATTGCAGGCCAGCAAAGCAGGACTTCTAGTAATGGGATCAGTAACCTGAGTAAGAGAACTGAGAAAGCAAGTCCGGATTTATCCCCACCTGTCATGTTCCAGTGAACAATAAAAGCGCAGTAACAGGAAATGCTTGCTTTCTTACATGTTCGAGTGCGTTCACCCCGCTAGGCACTATTATTAGTAGCAATATCAATAAATGCCTCTGACTTGCAGTAAAGGTTCAGAGTGCTGGAGAGTTACAGAGCATGCCAAGCACATAAACTGCCTGCCACTGGCAGTTCACAGACATGAAGAATATAAGACAAGGCACAAATGGCAGAAAACACGGTGACTGGGAGGGGTTCTTGTGGGCGAGGCAGGGAGATTTTTTCAGAGTTGTGCTGGAAATGAGAGAGATAGGGTTGGGACCCACTGTCTGGCCACCAATCTCATTAGAAGAGCTATTCTTGGGAAATCACTGGTGAGATGGTAGATGACAAGTGATGGTCCACTCCGAACGTCAGCTCTCCCATCCTGGAAGCTTGCAGGAAGAGCTAACACGCATCCAGCCCTAGAGCTAACAAAGGTTAGGCCAGAACAGAGACTGCTAATTGTTCCCCAGAGGCTAGTTTCCCTTTCTTACTTTTAGAAACACAACTCTCTAAGTTAGCAGGGAACTCTCAGAATAGGACTCCTCAAGGGATAGCTCAAGACATGTGCCTTCAACTCCATGGCCATAGCTGCAGTCACCTCCTGAGCCCCGCGGCCCGAGGGTCGAAAGCAGGGCCCTGTGCACAACTTCCACGCCTCCACTCTCTCCCCCTCCTGTCACTGGCTGGGAAACAGCACCAGCTGGAGCGGCTGTCTCGGGCCCAGAGGAGGAGCTGTGGGCGATGGCAGATCTGTCCTGTCCCACCAGCACCCGATCCCACCAGCTCTGGACCTCTCGCCATCCTCTGCTCTACTGGATGGAAGAAAAGTAAACTTCTATCCTGTCTAAGTCACTATATTTTGAGGTCCCTTTCTTATAGTAGCTTATTCACAGGCTTGGCTTTGGACTCAAGTAAGGGCCATGTCTTAATATTTGTCGGAGGTTAAAAGTGTACATACATCACCTTTATGTTTCCTCTCTCTCCCTCACCCACTGGGGTCCAGCTGAACTGGCTGCTTTTCTGTTCCTAGAACTGGTTAACTTCTTTCCCACCTCAGAGCCCTTTCCCCCGTCCTCACTTGCTAGGGCTGCTGTAACAAATGCCACAGACTTAACCAACAGAAATGTACTGTCTCACCGTTCTGGAGGCCAAAATGAAGCGTCAGCAGGGTCTGTTCCTTCTGAGAGCCGTCAGGAAAGGAGCTGTGCCAGGCCTTTCTCCTCACCTTGCAGATGGCCACTTCCCCCTGCGTCCCTTCACACCACCTTCCTTCCACGTGTGCCTCTGTGTCCAGATTTCCCCATTTATGAGGATCCCAGGCATATCGGTGTCCACCCTAGTGACCTCATTTTTACTTAACTACCTCTTTAAAGACTCTCCAAATAAACTCACATCCTGAGGTACAGGGGTTAAGACTTTGACATATGAATTTGGGGAGGACACAATTCAGACCATAACCACCCCTCCTATAGAATATGGCATTTATTCACCTGGTATAGAGAAGGTACTCATTAATCTTTATTAAATGAATCAATATACAAATAGTCATCATTTTAATTATATCAATAGTATTATCATTATCAATTATAAATCTTTAACTGATGTTTATTTACTTCTATAGTTGATATTTACTTGAGAATTAATATTAATAATAACATCCTAGAATTATGGAAAGATCCTCAAAGGCAATTTGAATAATTGAGGAAAGGTTACACTAACCTCACTATAATTTTAATGTTAATTACATTTTATTAATATAAAATTTGGTCATTTATAGATGGGATTTATCATAATCATCGAATATCAAGAATGTTTGTTTTTACTGTAGTCTAAAATAACTTGAGGTTTTAAGTAACATACCAAAAACAGGTTTTCAACAAAATGAGAATAAAAACAGACAAAGCTGGATTAAGGGGGAAAAATAGCAAATAATCTGACCACCAGAGAGAGTCGTAATAATTGTTCCACTAGAGCATAAAATTATATTAAAAATTTTGCACAACATAGTAGCTGATACGACTAATTGTGAGAAGCAGATTTATAGCAGTTTTTCAAAAGACAGAAGATTTTTACCTTGTGTAAAACTCAACAAAATATTCACAGGGGCCAATGTATTGGGCACAATTGACCATGGCATCCTTCAGGGTCTCCCATGACAGTTTCAAGAGTTCAGAGGAAGGCAGTAGCCTTGTACCCAGCATTATAAAAGCAGGAAGCAACAGTTAAACATAATTTAATGAAGGTAGTCTTTGAGGTGCATAGTGCAAAGTGAAACCTTCCACCCAAGTGTAGAACTTGGAATATGTAGAGTAAATAAAGACCATGCCCCTTAAATTCTCTCCCCTGAGTCGCATTTCCATTCAACAGCGCTCTTTACAGAAATGCTCAACACACAGTAGTCAAGGGAGTCAGACACCTGGATTTGAATCTGGGCTCCATCACTGCTGAGCTGTGTGACCTTAGGTAGGTTAATTAGGCATAAAATGAAGATGATTGTAACACTTATTTTGTGTGTTTGGAGGGTGAAGATTAAATGGTGTATTGTACACAGAGTTCTTAATACAATACCTGAAACGTGGTAAGTGCTACCGATGTTAGTTGTTGGTTATCAGTGGTAGCATTTTCTTGTATCACAAATGCACACACACACACTTTGGAAACCACAGGGGTGAGAGGTAGAGGTCATGTTCCCATATAAAAATCAAAGTGCTCAGATGGTGTTCCTGCTTAGATGGAAGCCTGCTGCACATCCACGGAAAGGACAGGTCCAGGAGAGTCTGTTCTAGTTTCCCCAGAGCACCCCATTCTCTGGTAGGAACTGTGTTAACTCCATTAAAAACTCCCACAGAAATGTCCTCTTTGTGGCCACTAGTTTCATTATTTGGTGCTAATTTACTTAATTAAATATAAAACAAAGTGATTCTAATGTACCCAACTCTAATTAACAAAACAAAACAAAAACGTTTGCATAAATAATCCATATATTATACAATAAAGAATTCAATTGGCCTTTATCCCTGGCTCCTGGAAGGAATAGTAGGAGTTTGGAATTCCCTACCTAATAGGAATGCCTTTATTATTCATGAGCCTCTAGGATCACATCTTAGTTTAAACTAAAAGATGACATGACTGAGGATGGAAACTGGGCACCAGGGAGACCAACCATGTGATTAGGTTGGGGCTATGAGCCAATAATCCAACCTCAGAGGAGAAGAGGAGGGCTGGAGATTGACTTAATCACATGGCCAATGATTCTGTCTGTCATGCCTACATGATGAGACCCCAGTAAAAACTCCAGACACCAAAGCCTGGAGGACCTTCCTGGTCGGCGAGCACGTTGATGTGCAGATTATAGGTTCACATATTTCAGAAAATAGACACTTCCAGCCAAGATGGAGGCATAGGTGGACACACTGTGCCTCCTCTTACAACCAAAATTAAGGGCAACAAATATTTAGAAACAAGAAAACAACCAGAACTGATAGAAAATTGAACTGTATGGAAGTCCAACAACCATTCATCCAGACCAGTCAGAGGGGCGGAGTTGCGGCAGGAAAAAGTGGAGGTGTGGACATGGGCATGCAGGCAGCAGTGGCTGGCAGTTCCCAGGCATGTAGGCGGTGGCTAGTAGACCCCAGGCGCACAGGTGGCAGCTAGCAGACCCCGGGCACAGGGTGGCAACTGTGTAGACTCAGTGAGGCTGCGCAAGGTGGCTGGCTGACCAGGTGGTCCCACATTCGCGTGCACAGATAATCCAGGCGAAGGGGAAGCAGCAGAAGAGACTGGAATCCAAGAGAGAGTGGAGCAGGACCCATTGTTCCCTTTCGGACCCCGTCCCCACATACAGCATCACAACTCAGTGACTGGGCTGTCCCGCACTGGGGAACAGCTAAGGCTCCACCCATCACTATGTAACAGCCGTAACCAGAACCCCTCCCCCCAAAAAAACCCACCAAAAATGGCTCAAACCCGAGAACAAATGAAAGCTCCAGAGCCAATTCCTCTAAGCGATGAAGAGATAGCCAACCTATCAGATGCAAAATTCAAAGCCCTGGTCATCAGGATGCTCACAGAATTGGTTGATTTTGCTCACAAATTTGATGAAAAAATGAAGGCTACCATACGTGAAGTGAAGAAAAATGCATGGGGAACCAATAGAGATGGGAGGAAAACTGGGACTCAAATCAATGGAATGGATCAAAAGGAAGAAAGAAACAACCAAACAGAAAACAAAGAAGAAACAAGAATTCAAAAAAAAACGAGGAGAGGCTTAGGAAACTCCGGAACATCTTGAAATGTCCCAACATCTGAATTATAGGGGTCCCAGAAGGGGAAGAAGAAGAGCAACAAGTGGAAAACTTATTGAACAAATAATAAAAGAGAACTTCCCCAATCTGGCAAAGGAAATAGACTACCAGGACGTCCAGGAAGCTCAGAGTCCCAAAAAAGTTGGACCCAAGGAAGAACACACCAAGGCACATCATCATTACATTAGCCAAGATTAAAATGAAGGAGAGAATTCTAGAAGCAGCGAGGGATAAGGGGACAGTCACCTACAAAGGACTTCCCATCAGACTGTCAGCTGATTTCTCAAAAGAAACCTTGCAGGCAAGAAGGGGCTGGCAAGAAGTATTCCAAGTCTTGACAGGCAAGGACCTACATCCAAAATTGCTCTATCCAGCAAAGCTTTCATTTAGAATGGAAGGGAAGATAAAGTGCTTCTCAGATAAGGTCAAGTTCAAGAAGTTCATCATCACCAAGCCTTTATTCTACGAAATGTTAAAGGGACTTATCTAAGAAAAAGAAGGTTAAAAAATGACAGTAAAAAGACAGCAAACTCACAGCTATTAACAACCACACCTAAAACAAAAGCAAACAACTAGAACAGGAAGAGAACCACAGAAATGGAGATCACATGGAGGATTAGCAACAGGGGAGTGGGAGGAGGAGAGAGGAAGAAAAGGTACAGAGAATAAGTAGCATAGATGGTGGGTAGAAAATAGACATGGGGAGGGCAAGAATAGTGAGGGAAATGTAGAAGCTAAAGAACTTATGACATATGGACATGAACTAAAGGGGGGAATGTGGGTGGGAGGGGGTGTGCAGGGTGGAGGGGAATGATGGGGGAGAAATGGGACAACTGTAATAACATAATCAATAAAATATATTAAAAAAGAAAATAGAACATTATGAGCATTTTATTAATGGTAACAAACCACAAGATAATCCATTACCAATTGTTATAGAGGATACTAGTTATTTTCATGTTCACTTATTTCATTTCCCTACATGTTTTTCTCTCCCCTTTTTCCTGGTAAGAGACTCAGCTCATCCTCCATTCTGAGACTAGGCCAGTCCAATCATAGTACTTGTGTTACTTAGGGCAGGTCAACTGCTATGACAAATCAGTCCTGGAATGTATAATGGCTCCAACACAATAGAAGTTTATTGCTTGCTCACATAAAAAGATTGAATTGAGGAGGGAGAATGTTCTGCTCCACGTAGTCATTAAAGGATCAGCTGTAGGTGGTTTCCATTGATAAATGGAGATCAAGGGAGTGAGAAAAACCCATCTGCTTCATAACCTCCAAGGCCCAGGAGTAACACATATCCTTCACATTGACATTCCTCTGATAAAAACTATTTACATGGTCTCCTGTGCATGCAGGTGGGGCTGGGAAATGTAGTCCAAGTCTGGAGTGCTGCTTCACAGAGAGAGCTCTATAATTTGGTGGACTCTTAGCCATCAGAGACTGATTAAAAGGTAGACCCAAAATAGATCAAAGGATATCTAAGGAACTGATATTTGACTTCTGGCCAAGATGGAGGCGTAGGTGGACACACTGTGCCTCCTCTCACAACCAAAATTAAGGACAACAAATATTTAGAAACAAGAAAACAACCAGAATGAATAGAAAATTGAACTGTACGGAAGTCCAACAACCATTCCTCCAGACCAATAAGAGGGACGGAGTCACAGCAGGAAAAAGTGGAAGTGTGGACCCGGGAAAGCATGCAGCAGTGGCTGGCAGTTCCCACATGCACAGGCGGCGGCTGGCAGTCCCTGGGCACAGGGTGACAACTGTGAAGACCCAGTGAGGCCGCATAAGGCGGCTGGCTGACCAGGTGGTCCCACATTTGCACACGCAGAAGGTCCAGGCAAAGGGGAAGTGATGGAAGGGACTGAATCCAGGAGAGAGTGGAGCAGGCGCCATTGTTCCCTCTCAGACCCCGTCCCCACAAACAGCGTCACAACCCAGCGACTGGGCTGCCCCGCACTGGGGAGTGCCTGAGGGTCCACTCCTCACTACATAACAGCAGAGACCAGACCAAAACCAAACCAAAACAAACAAACAAACAAACAAACAAAAAAACCACCAAAAATGGCTCAAACTGGAGAACAAATGAAAGCCCCAGAGCCAATTCCTCTAAGCCATTAAGAGATAGCCAACCTATCAGATGCACAGTTCAAAGCCCTGGTGATTAGGATGCTCACAGAATTGGTTGATTTTGCTTACAAATTAGATGAAAAAATGCAGGCTACAATACGTGAAATGAAGGAAGACGCATGGGGAACCAATAGAGATGGGAGGAAAACTGGGACTCAAATCAATGGAGTGGACCAGAAGGAAGAAAGAAACAACCAAACAGAAAACAAGGAAGAAACAAGAATTCAAAAAAAATGAGGAGACACTTAGGAACCTCCAGGACATCGTTAAACATCCCAACATCCAAATTATAGGGGTCCCAGAAGGGGAAGAAGAAGAGCAACAAGTGGAAAACTTATTTGAACAAAGAATAAAGGAGAACTTCCCCAATCTGGCAAAGGAAATAGACTACCAGGACGTCCAGGAAGCTCAGAGAGTCCCAAAGAAGTTGGACCCAAGGAGGAACACACCAAGGCACATCATCATTACATTAGCCAAGATTCAAATGAAGGAGAGAATTCTAGAAGCAGCAAGGGATAAGGGGACAGTCACCTACAAAGGACTTCCCATCAGACTGATTTCTCAAAAGAGACCTTCCAGGTAAGAAGGGGCTGGAAAGAAGTATTTGAAGTCTTGAAAGGCAGGGACCTACATCCAAGATTGTTCTATCCAGCAAAGCTGTCATTTAGAATGGAAGGGAAGATAAAGTGCTTCTCAGATAAGGTCAAGTTCAAGGAGTTCATCATCACCAAGCCCTTATTCTATGAAATGTTAAAGGGACTTATCTAAGAAAAAGAAGATCAGAAATATGACAGTGAAAAGACAGCAAACTCACAGCTATTAACAACCACACCTAAAACAAAAATAAACTAAGCAAACAGCTAGAACAGGAACAGAACCACAGAAATGGAGATCATATGGAGGGTTAGCAACAGGGGCACGGGAGGAGGAGAGAGGGGGAAAAGGTACAGAGAATAAGTAGCATAGACGGTGGGTAGAAAATAGACAGGGGAAGGGGAAGAATAGTGTGGAAAATGTAGAAGCTAAAGAACTTATGACACATGGACATGAACTAAAGGGGGGGAATGTGGGTGGGAGGGGGTGTGCAGGGTAGAGGGGAATGATGGGGGAGAAATGGGACAACTGTAATAGCATTATCAATAAAATATATTTTTTTAAAAAGGAACGGATGAAGGCGTCTGAAAAAGTGAGGCCAGGCAGAGAGGGGGTGAGGGGAGAGACAGAGAGACAGAGGGAGACAAAGAAGGAGAAAGAGAATTAGAAAGAATTAGACAAAGAAAGAGAAAGCGAGTCCTAGTGGCCTCAACTTCCAGTTCTGGTCTCTGATGCCCAAGGGCCCCTTTTCCTTCAGATGCTCTGAGCCCCACTCTCCTTGCCAGTGTAAGCCAGTGAAGTCCCTTCTTTGCTAGGGGTTAAATTGGGTTTCTGCTACTTGCATCATCCTTTGAGCCTCAGCTATTTACCAAAAGCTACAAAGAGCATTTTACATATATTTTCAAATGGATTCTTATAATAATTAGAGATATTATTAGTTCTATTTTACAGATAAAAATAATAGTCGGAAAGGTGAAGAAGTAGAAGAGCAAGGACTAAAATTTACATCTAATGGTATAAGACAAGGGTTGATAAACTTTTTCTGTAAAGGGTCAGAGAGTCAGTATTTTAGGCTTTGTGGGACATATGATCTCTCTCACTAGGACTGAACTGTGTCCTTGTAGCATCAAAAGAGCTAAGGACAATCTTGAACTAATGGGTGGGCCTGGGTTCCAATACTTTTCAAATCAGATGGTAGGCTGGATTTGGCCTGCAGGTGAGAGCTTGCTGATCCCTGCTCTGGAAATAAACAATGCTAATCTGAAAGTCAAGAGAACTGGTTTCTTCTGTAAACTAAATTGGTTACTTTGATTAAATTACTTGATATCTGAGATTTGTTGAGATCTATTGATGCCAATTTTCATATTTGTTTCAATACCCTCATCAGGCTTTTTTATTCTATTGTCATATTATTATTTATTCTATTGTCCTTTTCAATGTCTACATGCATAATAATCCATAAAATTAGTTCATAATGGTTCCATTTTTAAGTTGGAGCTTAATTGAGAATTACAAATGTATTTTCCATACAAAATATGAATTAAACTTTTATCTTTATGCCTTCATTTCATGGAGGGCACCAGTCACTCTGTGATTCACTCCCTCAGGTGCTCCTGGGATGTATGGGGACCCCAGGGACCCCCACACCACATGGCCTCAGACTGTGTTATGAAGTCAGTCAGTCTGTTTCTCTGGCAACGCTGCCTCTATCCTCAGCTGTCTGCTGTCATTTCTTGCAGCTGCTAATCTCCCTAATGAATACTCAGCTGCTTAGATCAAAGTCCAAGAATGTGTCCTTGTCTGTCCCAGCTTCGAGTAAAGTACAACTATGTCCCTAGAGACCCTTTCCTTTGCCTTCAGTGTTAAGTTCTAGGAGCTGGATGGTTGGTATTCATTGAAATTTGATCCAAGAGAAGAAGAACATTACTGAAGTGCCTGCCCTTTTACCTATTTAGCAAAACTATGACACTCAAGTCATAAGACTAATTTTACAAACCACTTTCTTCTTAAGTCATTAGACTTCCAGAAGTCTTCAGCACCTGAAAATTTTCCATGAACCCTGAAAGCCAATTAGAAGACAGGCAAACAAAGCTGGAGCCTCATACTCTTCCTCTTCAGTAAGGCAATAGAGATCCCTCAGGGTTCTGGAGAAAGCCCATCATCACCTCACACATACATGTTGTCAGCAAGATCAAAATGAGCATCAACTCTCCTGGGGGATGTTTAGAAATAGAGATCTGAGGTTTTGAATGAGTCAGGGAAGGTGGAACAGTAAATGTTTATCGGTGGCTCTCCCTCCCTGATAAAGGGCGGGAAGCTGACAGGCAAATTGCGTTTAGTAAAGGGTCAGATAAGTATTCTAGGCGTTGCAGTTGACATATGGTTTTGTTTCACATCCTTGTTCTTTTTTGTTTTGTTTTGGGGCTTTTTAAAACAAACCTTTAAACATTGTAAAGCATAAACATTGTGAAAACTATTATTAGCTCATGGGCTGCACAAAAACTGGCCAGATTTGGTCCATGGGCTACGGTTGGCTGACCTACCTGAAAGCACAGAGATGTGGACCCTGGCTTTGCCACCATTAGCTATATGATCAGGGATGAGTAAACTAAGCTTTCTAAGCCTTTACTTCATTGCCTATAAAGTGCAAACACCACAGGGTGGTTGACCTGGATGGCTTATCCCAGTGCATGGCACATAAGTGGCATTTGGGCCATGAATGACTGTTGGAATTGCTATTTCCTGAATCATCATAGAATCTGTTTTACTGTGGTATATACACACAACACAATAATTATTCAGCCATAAAAAGGAAAGAAATTCTGACACATGCTACAACAGGGACAAATTTTAAGGACATTATGCTCAGTGAAATAAGCCACATACAGAATGACAAATCCTGTATGATTCTACTTGTATAAGGTGCCTAGAGTAGTTAATTCATAGATACAAAAAAATAAACTGGTGGTTTCCAGGGGCCGGGGAGGGCAATGGGGAGTTAGTGTTCAATGGGGACAGAGTTTCAGTTCTGCAAGGTGAAAGGGCTCTGGGTAGAGATGGACAGGGGAGATGGCTGCAGAACCATGTGAACGTGCTTATGCCACCAAGCCGCACACTCAAAGATGGCTAAGACAATATGTTTATTCTACTATTTAAAAATCACATTGGAGATATAGATAGATATAGATAGAGATGATAGAGATAGAGAGATAGAGATGGAGATGGAGATGGAGATGGAGATAGAGATGTATTCAGATGTGGAAAGGTAAAATGGAGGGAGTTGGGGGCAGTTTTAAACAGGGTGAGTGAGGAAGAACACCCTGAGAAATAGATACAGTGGTCCCGCCTTAACCACGGTTTCATTTTCTAAAGTTGTTACCAGTGGTCAGCCTCAGTCTGAAATACTAAATGGGAAATTCCAGAAATAAACAACTCACAGGTTTTAAGTTGTGCATCATTCTCAGTAGCATCATGAAATCTCATGGTGCCCAGTTCTGTCCCACCTGGGACCTGAATCATCCCTTTGTCCAGGGTATCCACACCTGCCTGGTAGTCACTTAGTAGCCATCTGTGTTGTCAGATCAACTGTCACAGTATCCCAGTGCCTATGTTCAAGTCCTTTATTTCACTTAATGGTGGCCCCAAAGCACAAAGCAATAGTGATGCTGGCAATTCAAATACACCAAAGAAAAGCCATACAGTGTATGTAAGTGTAGGAAAAAAGATGGTACACAGCAGGTTTGGTACTATCCGTGGTTTCAGGCATCCACTGGGGGTCTTGGAGTGTATCTCTCATGGATGAAATCATGTGGGGAGTTTCTAGGGAGTGGGTACAGTAAGTGCAAAGGCCCTGAGGTGGGAGTGTGCCTGAGGTGTCAATGGGCTAGAGCACAGTAAGTGAAGGGAAGGTGAGATCTAAGAAGGAAAGGGAGTGTCACGGTGGAAGAGAGAGGACAGTTACACAGGATTTATGGGCCACTACAGATGCTTAACTTTTACTCTAAGTGAAATCTATTGTCAGGTTTTGAGCAGAAGAGTAACAAGAGCTTACCTGTATTTTAAAAGAATCTCTCTGGCCACTATGTAGAGAGAAGACTATGGGGGTCAAGGTAGGCTGGGAGGCCAGAAGGGAGGTTGTAGCAATTATCCAGGCCAGAGATGAGGGAAGAGTGGACAAAGGTGAAAGCAAAGGGGAGAACTGGTTGTATTAGGGATATATTTTCTGAGGTAGAGCCAGCAGGATTAGCTGAAGATTAAGATGTGGGTTGTCAGAGAAAGAGAGGAGTCAAGAATTGCTCCCAGGTTTGGGACCTGAGCCAAGATTTCTTCCTTGGCTATGTGACATGTTCATGTTAATTATCTCCTTTCGGTTTCACATTCAAGGCCTCACGGAGGCTGCAATCCCAGGGCTCAGCCTTGGGAGCTTCCAGGCCTGGGTTAGAACCCTGTTTCTGGTACTCGTTAGCAGGTTGGCCAAGGTCCTTAACAGCTTTGAGCCTTGGGATCCCCATCTGTAAAATGGAGAGGCAGATGCTCAAGAGATTAGTTTGTGAGGACTGCATGCCAGGTACACAGGAACTGGCCAGTGGTAGCTGCTGTTACTTCATCAGCACAACTGGAATTCGAATATGGCCCTCTGCCCCCAAGTTCTTCTCAATTTCTGGACAGCTTTCGGTCAACTGATCATTCTTGGCAACAGCATTTCATTTGCAAACATTTTAATTATACTAGATCTCATTGAAGAAAAGTTTTCAACAACCAGTAGACTCTTTTTAAAGAGTCAGGGGCAGTTTCTGAAGTTAAGGCATGGTCATGAGTGCACTTGAGGTTGGGAGAGGCAGGTCTTTGAGTGACTTTGATTCAGCATCACCCCCTTCCAAACAGGAACAGCGTGCTCTTGAGCCTTCTCCTCTGGCTTTAATGCCTTGGGCCAAGTGACCAGGCATTTTAACTTTTATCAAGCACTGCTTCACACTGACCAAAGATTATCTAGAATCCTAGAACAGAGAACCATTTTCTCTCCTTCCTCCCATAACTTAGTACAGAGACAAGGAGACAGGGAAAATGCTGACACCCTCACACAGTGAGCCACATGGGGCTTGAAGGAGGGGCAGCAGGCCTAACAGAAAGAGCACTGCATTGGAAATCTCAACACTTGGGTTCGATGCTGGCCATGAATCACAAATCATAGCCTCTCTGAGCTTTAGAGTCTTCGACCAAAAAATAAGAGTAACAATGTTCCCCATGCACCTTATGGGGGATCAATTTAGAGAAAGTAGGTGAATGTAAGATGTCATAGGTCATTGAAGGACAATAGTTATTAAATTCAAATGCATGGCATAATTCCAGTCATGTTCTGCTATATCCCCAATCCTGGTGTGTGGACTTCTTTCATTAGGATTACCATAAGGATTGCTTCATAAAATGCAGAATTCTGAGTTCTGGAGCTTAGTCCAGCTCAAGCCTCCACCCCTCCTCCCTACCAAGCAACTCTTAAAAGCTAGATCCACTGGTCCAGGAGCCAACTTTGATAGTATAGAGAAAGGAATAAAGAATAATTAAGTGCCCATAGATTCTTGGCATTCAGAGACATGCTGTGCTCTAAGTGATGGACCTTATTCATTGCATTGGAATCTTCCCCATGGGTGGCACATAGAGTTCCATTAAAAATAGCTGGGTAAGGGCACTGGTCAGAATTTTAAATAGGCAATGTGAATTGTTGCATGCTTCCCTTCCGAAGGGACATTTTAATGTAGTCTTCTTCTAAAGATGAATTTCCACTGTTTTTTTCTATGTGTTTCTATGCCCCCAGTACATACAGCCTTGGCTTTTCCTTGTACTTTGCTAAGTGCCACAAAGTCAAGGACTCACTGCACTTATGCCGGCATTTCAGAACTGGGCTCTACCCTCGTAGCCATTCCATCACTGTGGCCAAATTAGTGATCACACCTACATATTTATCCAGGCAAGTGCCCAGAGGACAGCCTGTCCTGGTTGAAAGTAGGCCCTTGTCCCACAATGACTCGGCATGACCAAAATGTTTCCAAAAGCCAGACAAGCACTGCGAGTTTCTAAGCCCTCTGCCTACAATCTTTCAACCAGGTAATAGCCCCATCAACTCGGTGGCCAATCCCAAAGTTTTCAGCTGGGCATTTTTCCCTCTACTCGGGACATATGGGTGCCCCAGAATCCATGTGGAATAAATCGAGCATGTGGCAGAGGAAGAGGGCAGGGAGGGTTGTAAGAATGACCAGCAGCTCCTTTGCTTCTCAGAACCTATAGTTGAATGTGAGATAACTGGAAACCTCTCTCCAAGGATACCACGCATGCATACACACACAGGTGCAAAGAGACAGCACTCAGCTGCCCTGATCATTGGGCATTTCATTGACCCTGGAAACGAGGAGGAACAGGCATGCTGCACGTCAAAGAGCACCCCACAGCCTGGGGTGGCCTCAGGAAGCTGACATCCCTTCACTCAGGAGACACAGAAACCTCGAGGAAGGCATGGAATGCATGCCTGTAGTGAAGTTATCTAGATATCTGGAGGCGACAGTACCCCAAAGGACAGCTGGTTTACATCTTTGTTTTTGCTATTATTTTCAGAGTCCCCAGCCCATGTTGTCGCCCTACCTGGAATATCCTTCTTCTCTTTATCCAAGTCCTACTCATTCTCCTCAGGGCTCGCCTCCTCCAGGCTGTCTTCCCAGGTCACCAGAAACCTCATTAACCTCACACAGCTCCAAGAGCTTCCAACAGTCATCTCTCTGATAATATTCTGTGCGTGTGACTGTTACATTCCCAACCAGATTCCATGCAGGAGCCCTGCCTGGGCTTTGTTGGTTATTGCGCCTCACTACCTAGAAAGATGTTCACCCACAGTGAGCGTGCTTGCTCAATGCCTGCTGACTCATTAGCATAGGCTGGGAATGAAAATAACCTGTAAAAATTAAATTGAGTAATACAAGAGGCCTTTGAAAATAAGATACTACCTGAATGGATGATGAGAAACAGACTTTGGCAAAACAAGCTCAGCAGATTATTCCATCATTCTGCACCTAAAAGAATGAGAGAGAGAGAATACAAAATGAAAGTCACCAGTGACATCAGCCTTGGCAGTTCCTAATGGAAACTCACTCTGCCAGAGAGCCCTGCTCCCTCATTCAATATGGGAATGCTTTCCATTAACGTTATTGACCGGTCACCGCGGTTGGGGCAGAGCCGGCTAGGCCAGCTGTGCTCGGTGCCAATTGCTGAATCATCCTCAGTCCCTTTTGCCCTTCCTAATGCCCTCAAGAATTAGAAGATGCAAAAGAGGGGGAGAGAAGCATCAAGGACTATCAACTTTAGCAAATCCTTAATAGGAAGCAGTTTGGCCTATTTCTTCCATCCCCGGGAACACTTTCCATTAAAAACATTTCCCTGCCATAGGCCTGTTTTAGACTTCTCATTGTATCCTCAGCCCAAAGAGAAATTCTCAGCTCTCTACCCCCAAACGCATTCTGTGAGCGATTTCCTTCTAAGGGCGGAAAATCATTCTTTTCAGTACATTTTCAGCGTACAGCTTGATTAACATCAACCAAGAAACCAGTAACATTCTTGTTGTGGACCGTTCAGCCTGGTCTCAGGAGTTGTAACCCTCACCCCATGGTGGGCTATGTAAGAGCCAAGGGACCCACTTCATCTGGGTCTGTTCTGTCAAGAGGACATGAGCTATACTAAGGAGACAAAGCTTATCTCCCTGGCAGGAGTGCTGCTTCTGCCTCATCCTTCTCTGGCCCTGATGCTTGGTTGGCAGTCAATGAGGGGTAAGACTCCTCATGGGAGGGGCAACCTAAGCCAGACACAACCACTTGGGAGGCCTCATGGAAGGACTCGGGGGGCTGCAGCAAAGAGGGTGTGATGGACCCTCACCCTCCAGCTATTCTGACATAGCCTGAGTCCTCATTTCCGTCTGGGAGATGTCTTCTGCTTCCTAATTGGCTTAAAGCCTGAAACTATCAGGGCCAGCGGTGCAGCCCTGTGCCGGCCAGGACGGTCCCCTGGGTGATCGGGCATAAGAAAGAATTCGTAAAGTCCTGTGAAACCTGCTTTGCTAAGAGTGCACTCACTTAAATGATAAGGGTCCGAGGAGGAAATGAGTATGTCTCCCAAAGTTTGGCAACCCCCTTTTCTGACAGACACTGACTCAGATTAAGCCCTCAGATTTCTTTGAAATGTTAACCATTGTTTGATCCTTGCTGCCTGACATACCTGTATTCCTGTGTATTTGAACCCAATAAAAGCCTAGGGAGGAAGGGGTTCTGGTTCATTCTCCTCTGAGAGTGTGACCACCTTTCCTCGCCAAGCAGATCATGTCTTGGTAGTTTTATTTTCATCCATAATGGAGGGATGGGGCTCTGTGGGCGGAGCACCCCCACATCTGG
Source organism: Glossophaga mutica (assembly GCA_039655065.1). NCBI lineage: Eukaryota > Metazoa > Chordata > Mammalia > Chiroptera > Phyllostomidae > Glossophaga > Glossophaga mutica. The sequence continues at coordinate 88,660,305 of CM077304.1, forward strand.
TGCCCACGACAGGGGCCCCCGCACATTCTGGCCTTCTGAAAGCAGCAGAATGGAAGATCAGAGAAGACTTTCCTTGCTGTCCCCTGGACTCAGCATCATCCAAAGGTGCAAAAAGACCCCAGGACTAAAGGTGGAAAAAAACACTGAAAAGTAAGTGGAAGTCAGACATAGCCAAGAAGTAGGCTTGTTCAGTCTTCTCTGAGCAGGAACCTTAGAGCCAAGGGGATTCTATTATTAGGAGAAGCTCAGTAACCTGTTCTCAAGGCTGGGTAGGGTAGGTTGCAAAAAAGGCTACACTGCCCTCTATTGGGGGCCTATCAACACACAGCTAAGGGCTTTTCATTCATGATCTGAATTAGTCATTGCACCACCTTTGGGAGCTATTATTTCCTGAAAAAAATCAAAAAACGAGAACAAAACCCTGAGATCAGAGACATCAAGTAACTTGCCCAAGGTCATACAACTAAGACCTGGAACAACCAAGAATGCTAAATGGGACATAAATGACTTCAAAGTTCATCATCTTGTCATTTATCTTTATCTTTGTAGCTAATTTTTCCTTCTTGGACCCAGAGAGCTTCCTGCTCTGAGGGTGTTCTCCCAAGTGTGGTGGTTCCCAAAGCTAGCTGCGTGTTAGAACCACATGCTCTCACCTGCCAAATACTCAAGCCCCACCTCCAGAAACTCTGGTTGTAATTGATCTGGGGTGGATCCTGGCTCAAGTTTTTAAAGTTCTCCAAGTGATTCTGATATAAAGCCAGAGCAGAGAATTCCTGTTGTAGCTGCAGAAGGCAGAAACAGGTGGTCTCCTCGTGCCTGAGGAGCAGTATTTAATAGTGACCAAGTTTGGAGGGCCTCACTGAAGGAAAGCCATTTTGATGGGTGTAGGCCCAAGAGTGGAATGTTCCAATTACGCTTGGTGACACTGTGGTAGGATGAATAAAAATACGCTCCTCCCCAGCAAAGAGCTTCACACCCTAATCCTTGGAATTTAGAAATATTACCTTACATGGAAAAAGGGACTTTGCAGGTGTGATTAAGTTAAAGATCTAGAGATGAGAGATTATCCTGAATTATCTGGGTGGCCCTGAGGCAGTCACAAGAGTCCTGTAAGGAAGGCAGAGGAGTCAGAGTCAGAGCAGGAGATGGGATGAATGATGTGAGGAAGGGATTCAAGATGTGGCAGCATCTAGATGCTGAAGAAGGCAGAGGAAACAGTCCTCCCTGCCACCCTCAGCCCCCAGAAGGAACAGCTCCACCAACACCTTCACTTTAGACCAGTGAGACTGGTTTTGGACTTCTGACCTGCAGATGTATAAGAATAAATACATTTGTATTGTTTTAACCCACCATGTTTATGGTCATTTATTATAGTAGCAATAGAAACTAATACAGATGCTGTGTAATTTCACTTGTCTCTGCAATAGGGTCATCTTACCTCAACATGGTGGTTGTGAGGAGTAAATGCATTGCTTACAAGCAAATTGCTTGGTATAGTGGGTGGCATACATTCAGTAAATAAATAACCAGGGCTCACTATTATGATCACAGGTAGAGTTCTCACGAGTCAGAATGTGGAATCACAAAGGAAAATGTGAGGAAGAGAGCCTTTCAGCTGTGCCCAGACATATTTCTGTAGGACAAGGGACTGAGTGAATGGAAAGTAAATGAGCAAAGGCTGGTGAAAAAGAGCATCGGCAGCAGGATTTCTCAGCCCACTGGCTCTGGGGATGTTTGTACCTGCCTGTTCTGAACATCTCATCATGTTCTGAGCACTTGCTGAGTTTACTCCCACTGGAACTCAGCTTCTTCAGTGTGAGAATTCACACAGGGCAAGAGAAAAATAATAGGAATTATTGAAACACTTAAACAGCCCAGAAATACAGGTTCTCCATTATTTTATTCACAGTCTGAGTACAGCCAACTGGTCCACTTCTGAGCTTATAGACAATTCCAGGTTCTTAAACCCTCCAAAAAATAAAACATTGTTTTCTACCTGTTTAGTGTCTGTTGAATTACAAAAAAGGCTGTACACTCTGCCACTCACTGGACTTGTGATTGTGGGAAAGTGACTCGCTTCTCCAGCTCCTCATCTGCAGCGTGGGGACAAGGAAACACCTACCCATGGGGCTGTTGTGAGCATTAAATGCTAAGGGCAGACTAAGCGCCAGGCATACTTTCAAGTGCTCAGCAAATTAGCTAGTAATGTTCTTATCAGGATTATTTTTATGTGAGGGAAAGAATTGAAAATGGGTGAAGGAAACCACCCACTTAGGAGACCTGATATGAAAGACAGTAATTTTCAGTATTCATTGATGGTTTTATTTAATATCTTTTAAGGAGCTGCAAAAGAAAGTAGACCAAAATTGGAGCCAGAAAAAAGTCAATTATTCACTCAGACAATATTTATTGAGTGCCTACTATGTACCAGGCACTTTTCTGGAAACTGGGTCCCTACAGAAAAACAAGACCTGTTTCCTATTCTCAAGGAATGTCCAGTTGAATGGTGGAAAGAGACATGGTGGATTTTTATTGTAAGACAGCAAGAAACATGCTACATTTGGAGTAGGTAGGGTATGATGAAGGTACACATGAGAGATACCTAACCCTAAATCTGGGGGAGTCAGGGAGGGCTTCCTAGAGAGAGTGACATCTCAGCTGGCTGAGTGGTTGTTTCCCAGAGGAAGGGATAAGGATAGGAGCAGTTTCAGAGGGGACCAGCTCTTCTGAAGGGTTCGGTCAAGAGCAAGCAGTGTTTTCAGGGAACTATAAAGAGTCAATATGTGCATGATATGTGGGTCCAGGCCTGGAAGGGGGCGAGAGCAGGGGTTTGCCTGAAGATCTGTCATTCAGATCATGGGGCGACTTCAGATACATGATCAGGAGTTTGGAGTTTAGCTTGAGGACAGTGAGCAGCTGCTGAAAAACTGTAAGCAGAGCAATTTTATAATGAGATTTGAACTTTGGAAAGGTCATTCTCAGGGGAACAGTTGAAGAGGGTCAAGATGACAAACTGGAAAGCTATTGCAATATTTGTGGAGGGTAGTGGATGATGGAGCCAGGGTACTGTCAGTGGCAGTTTCAGTGGGCCTATATTCAGGATGTTATGGCAATGGAGCTGCTGATTGTGTGGTGGGATAAGGGGAAGGGAGAAAAGCCTGACTTCTAAGTTGCCGACCTGGATGAATGGTGGTACCATTTACTAAGTCAGGAAATACAGGGACCAGCAGTTGGAATGGCAAGTGATGAGCTTAACTTTAGACATAGTGATCTAAACACTTTGAAGGCCTGTGGGACATTCAAGTGGTAATATGCAGATGACAGTTAGACATGAGCCTGGAGTTTAAGAAAGAGATCTGAAATGAAGACAGAGTTGCAAATCATCAGCCCATAGGTAGTCTACTTGCAACCAGGAAGAGTGAAGAGCAGGAAGAGAAGACAGTCAATGATCTAAGGTCAGACAGAGGAAGAAAGGACAGTCAAAACAGGGGAGACTGAGGCTAAACACCCCAAGAGGAGAAGGACCACAGAAGGGTGGTACACTGGGAGTTCAAGAAGTGAGTGTTTCAGAGGCTGTAGGAGTCCACAGTACTGAGTGCTTCATTGAAGTCAAAGGACACAAGGCTATGAACTTGACAAAATGAAGGCCATTACCAACTTTGGCAAGAGTGGTTTCAGTAGAGTGATGGGGGTAAAAAAGCTTCATGGGTGTGGACAAGAAGTCAAAGACAAGCAAGTAGAGAGAGAGCAAATGGGGACCTTGCTTTCAAGGTGAAGACATGACATTCTCTTGCGAGAACTTTGAGAAGGAGAGAAGAGAGATGAGGTAGTAACTGGAGAGAAGCAGGAGGTAGAAGTTATATTCTTTTTAACATGTAAAAAACTTGAGAATATTGAAATGTTGCTGACAAAGAAGAGGAGAAAGGAATAATTAAAGGTACCATGGATCTCCATTATCATAGAACACTAACCCTGTATTTCCTCTAGGAGCAGTAGTTCTGGATTCACTAATTCAATGTTCATGATGACTTTATAGAGGATAGCTATTGTGAATAATGAGAATTGACTCCACAAGGGAGAAGAGTCAGAAAAACGTCTCAGAAGTGGACTGAGGGGCATGCTTTGTTTGGGTCATGGCTTTTTCATCTAGAGTCCTTGATCTTGTCATCCAATAACTTTGCTAGACCAAAATACTCGTTTCAAATAAAGACACAGGAAGTCAGCTGTCAGCTGGGCTTTGCTCTGAACAAGCAGTCCTGGTGTATTTAGAGTGGGAGGATGGGTAGCAGGAAGGAAGGGACATCAACCAGGGGACATTGAAACTAAGATCTGGGGAAACATAAAAGGTGTCTTTCTTGCTCTCTTTCTCTCCACACTGTGCAATCATCTAGTTAAAGGGGGCCCTTTGCTGATGATTTCCCAGGGAGTCTCAGATTTCACATTCCTTCCTCTTCTGGTGATATCAAATTTGTTTTAACCTCCTACTCTGAAATGGTGGTTTAATCTTTACTTTGCCCATACCTGGATTGAGCAGGAAGTTAATTCCAGACAACAGAAACTTGGCACTACACAGCAATCTCTTTTTTACTTTCTCAGCAGTTGAAAGCATTGGAAAAAAACATAAAAACATAGCAACCAAAACACAAGCAAGAAACTTTGCAAGCAAGTGTATATACTGCGGGAAATGCTAAGAACCTTCCCTTCCCACTGTCTGTTCCAGATGGGCATGAATTGATTAAGGGTGGAGGGGGCAGGGGAAGGAGACACTATTTAAAACACTATGAACCCCTCGAAATTTTCCCAAAATCGCAGGTCAGAGCACTGGGGCTGATGATCTGGCACCGACATTCTCTATTACCATTTCCATAGGCCAGCTTTTAAGAGCCCATATATGTAAACTCTCATTACTTTTCAAGTTCTTTAGGTCCTTACCTGTCTTTTTCCCCCTACTTTTATTAGCATTTATTTTATGCTGGACTTACTCCAGGGCCATAAATTTTTGTTTCTTCAGTTTCTTCTGGGATATCATTTTTCCTTTGAGCAACCTCCTCTTCTGACTTAGGAACAGTCTGCTCCTTTCTCAGTAGGATCATCTCAGTGTGCCCACGAGCTCTGTAAGGTCTGCACTGCATCTTTGGAGCTTCGTTCACCTGGATGTGCTTAATGGCCAGAGAATCTACATCTGAACCTTAAGTTCAGCATTACTCTCTTCATTTTAAACCATCTGTAGCAAAAATTCAGCATTTGTTTTGGGCCACCGACCTGTGTCCAGTCCCCGGGTTTGGCCTGGGCACACCACCAACTCCACCATTCAAATGGCACACACTGTGTCTACAAGTGACAGGCTTCTGATACTTGGGGGATTTTCTGATATGCATACTCCTAATGTCCTGGGTGGTTTCACAAGTCTTCTTAAAGTGAACAAGAAGATTTGACCATCTTGATTTGCATGATTTTTTGAGGTTTTCTGGGTCGACTGAATAGTGAGCCCTTTTCAGAGGTCACCTCAAGTTGCTATGGGAAGAGCTTTACCTGTCATTCTTAAAGCGAATAGCAATAAAGTATAATGGTCGACACTTGGGCTCTGGTGTTGGGTGGGACCTAAGTTACGAGCTGTTTGGCTTTAATGCTCCAGTTTGTCTCCTCATGTTTGCAAGATTACTGTCCCAACTGCAAGAAGCATATCTTCACACAGTCACATTCATGAATAGGAACTCTTTTTTTTTTCTTTTTTTAAATATATTTTATTGATTATGCTATTACAGTTGTCCCATTTCTCCCCCATCATTCCCCTCCACCCTACCCACCCTCTTCCACCCACATTCCCCCCTTTAGTTCATGTGCATGGGTCATAAGTTTTCTAGCTTCTACATTTCCCATACTATTCTTGCCCTCCCCCTGTCTATTTTTTTCCCATTATCTATGCTACTCATTCTCTGTACCTTTTCCCCCTCTCTCCTCCTCCCACACCCCTGTTGCTAACCCTCCATATGATCTCCATTTCTGTGGTTCTCTTCCTGTTCTAGCTGTTTGCTTAGTTTGCTTTTGTTTTAGGTGTGGTTCTTGATAGCTATGAGTTTGCTGTCTTTTCACTGTCATAGTTTTATCTTCTTTTTCTTAGATAAGTCCCTTTAACATTTCATATAATAAGGGCTTGGTGATGATGAACTCCTTGAACTTGACCTTATCTGAGAAGCACTTTATCTTCCCTTCCATTCTAAATGACAGCTTTGCTGGATAGAGCAATTTTGGATGTAGGTCCCTGCTTTTCAAGATTTCAAATATTTCTTTCCAGCCCCTTCTTGCCTGTAAGGTCTCTTTTGAGAAATCAGCTGACAGTCTGATGGGAACTCCCTTGTAGGTGACTGTCCCCTTATCCCTTGCTGCTTCTAGAATTCTCTGCTTCATTTTAATCTTGGCTAATGTAATTACAATGTGCTTTGGTGTGTTCCTCCTTGGGTCCAACTTCTTTGGGACTCTCTGAGCTTCCTGGACGTCCTGGTAGTCTATTTCCTTTGCCAGATTGGGGAAGTTCTCCTTTATTATTTGTTCAAATAAGTTTTCCACTCGTTGCTGTTCTTCTTCCCCTTCTGGGACCCCTATAATTCGGATGTTGGGACGTTTAAAGATGTCCTGGAGGTTTCTAAGCCTCTCCTCATTTTTTTGAATTCTTGTTTCTTCCTCGTCTTCTGTTTGATTGTTTGGGCCAAGATGGAGGCGTAGGTGGACACACTGTGCCTCCTCTCACAACCAAAATTAAGGACAACAAATATTTAGAAACAAGAAAACAACCTGAACTTATAGAAAACTGAACTGTACGGAAGTCCAACAACCATTCATCCAGACCGGTAAGAGGGGCAGAGTCGCGGCAGGAGAAAGTGGAGGTGCGGACCCAGGAACGCAGGCAGCAGCGGCTTGCAGTTCCCAGGTGCACAGGCGGCGGCTGGCGGACCCCGGGCCCACAGGCAGCAGCTGGCGGACCCCGGGCACAGGGGGGCAACTGTGCAGACCCAGTGAGGCCGCACAAGGCGGCTGGCTGACCAGGTGGTCCCACATTCGAGCTCGCAGACAGTCCAGGCGGAGGGGAAGTGGTGGAGGGGACTGAATCCAGGAGAGAGCGGAGCAGGCGCCATTGCTCCTTCTCAGACCCCGCCCCCACCTATAGCATCACAACCCAGCGACTGGGCTGCCCCGCTCTGAGGAACACCTAAGGCTCCACCCCCTCATACGTAATAGCCGCGACAAGACTAAAACCAAAACAACAACAACAAAAAAAAACCCACCAAAAATGGCTCAAACCGGAAAACAAATAAAAGCCCCAGAGCCAATTCCTCTAAGCAGTGAAGAGATAGCCAACCTATCAGATGCACAGTTCAAAGCACTGGTCATCAAGATGCTCACAGAATTGGTTGATTTTGCTCACAAACTAGATGAAAAAATGCAGGCTACAATATGTGAAATGAAGGAAGATGCATGGGGAACTGATAGAGATGGAAGGAAAACTGGGACTCAAATCAATGGAGTGGACCAGAAGGAAGAAACTAACAATCAAACAGAAGACGAGGAAGGAACTCTTTTTTAAAGGAGAAAAACTTTTCTCAGACAACCATCCCCACCCATCCAGACTTTACTCAAGTTCCATTGACCAAGACTGAGTCATATGACAATGTCCAAGCTTAGGATTCTCAAACTTTGTGATTTTAGGTCCCCTTTATATTATTAAAAAATATCAAAAACCCTGAAGAACTTTTCATTTTTGTGTTATTCCCATCAACATTGACCCTGTCAGAAAGTAGAACTGAAACACTTCTAAAACTCTTATTCTTTCATTCAAAACGCCCTAGCTGGTGTGCCTCAGTGGGTTGGCACATCCTCCTGTAAACTGAAAAGTCATGGGTTTGGTTCCCAGTCCAGACACATGCCTAGGATGTGGGTTTGGTACCCAGTCAGGGCATGTGCAAGAGGCAAACCATCCTTGCTTTTCTCTCACATCGATGTTTCTCTCCCTTTCTCTCTCTTTCCCTTCCCCTCACTCTAAATTCAACAAAGCATGTCCTCAGATGAAGATAAATAACATAACATAACATAACATAACAACATAACATAGCATAACAAAACATAAATAAGTCCACTACATGTGAAAATAAATATTTTTATGAAAAATAACTGTAATTTCCAAAGATAAATTTAATGAGAAGAGTGGTATTATTTCACAATACATTTTTGCAAATCTCTTCAGTATCTAGCTGAAGGAGAGTAATAGAAGACAGCTGTGTTCTTATATCTGATTCTGCACTCACACAGATGTGTAGTTGGAAAGGAAGAAGTATGTTAACAGTCTTTTCAGATAATGTGACTGTTCTTTGATATTGTACCAAACTTGACAAGTAGTAGTTTCTTAAAAGTTAGTCTCAATGTGAAATCCGAAAACATATCAATGAATTTTTCATACTTGATTACATAAAAATCCTATACTTCAAATTCTGTAATGTATGTATTAGTCATTTGGAAAATATTAGTTCATTGAATTATACAGATCTTATAAATGTTAACTTATTTCACTATATAATATAAAAATATCACATACATTAATACTATCATCAATTTCATACTAGTTTCTTTTTTGTGATTTTTTTTTTATTGTTCACGTGCAGTTGTCTCCATTTTCCCACCACCACTTCCCTCCTCACCCCCACCTCTCACCCTCAATCCTTCCCCGCTTTGGCCTTGTCCATGGGTCCTTTTTACATGTTCCTTGATGACCTTTTCCCTGTTATCCCCTCCCCACTCCCCTCTGGTTACTGTCAGCTTGTTCTTAATTTCAATGTATCTGGTTATATTTTGCTTGCTTGTTTGTTTTGTTGATTAGGTGCTACTTATAGGTGAGATCATATGGTATCTGTCTTTTACCACCTGGCTTATTTCACTTAGCATAATGCTCTCCAGTTCCTTACATGCTCCTGCAAAGGGTAGGAACTCCCTTCTTCCTTTCTGCTGCATAGAATTACATTGTATGAATGTACCATAGTTTCTTGATCCACTCATTAACTGAAGGGCACCTAAGTTGCTTCCAGCACTTGGCTATTTGTAAATCGCACTGCTATGAACATTGGGGTACATGAGAATAGACACATAGATCAACAGAACATAGTAGAGAGCCTAGAAATAAACCCAAGTCTCTATGGTCAACTAATATTTGACAAAGGGGGCAGAAGCATAAAATGGAGTAAAAATAGCCTCTTCGACAAATGGTGTTGGGAGATCTGGACAGCTACATGCAAAAAAAATGAAACTTGACCACCAACTTAAACCATACACAAAAGTAAACTCAGGATGGATAAAAGACTTAAATATAAGTTGTGATACCATAAAAGTCCTAGAGGAGAACATAGGCAGGAAAATCTCAGATATTCATTCTAGTTTCTTTAGAAAGATTGGATTTTTATCATTGCCAGCAAATATCGTCAGTTGTTTTACTTGATATGACTGATTCACTTTATTTCTTGAAAACATTTCTAATGAATACACAAACCCAAATAAGCATGGGTTATTTCAAGTAAAAATGATGTTTCATGAAAAAACAGAGCGAAACAAAACAAAAAGACAGTTCAGCTTGCAGTCCAAATAATTGCACAAATGCTTTTCCTCAGGACAACCACGGTTTGCTACATGGTAGAAATGCTTTATGGTTTCTTCCCAAGTCAAGATAAAATTAATAACTTTTACTGCTTTCATGGACATTGTTAAGAAAAATACTTTTTAAAAAACTTTGCGATGGTGAAGAATACAGTGACTGCCGTTTGGTGCCATGATTCTTGCTAAGCCACCAGCAGTCCTGACCCACTATTGTGTTTGCCACATCAGTGCAAATGACAACACCAGGAAAAAGGCAAATAATATATGGAAATGATTATATGTGTTTATTCTGTTGGACCTCTGTATTCATTAGAAATTATATATATATTATATATACATATAATTTTGAAAATACTTTTCACCTTTCAGACACCTAAAATGTCTCTGGGATCCCCAAGTATTTTTACACTTTGAAAACCACTACCCTAGCTGAAAGGAAAGATGTGAAAATAAATATCTGAGATTTTCATCACTTCCTTCAGGAAGCAGTCCCTGCTTGCAGAAGAGGCAAAGAATAGCTGTTCCGTGGCTGCCAACAGTGCCCATCACTGTCTTTAAAGCATGCTTGGCACAAAGAAAGCGCCTGCCAATGTTGGGTGTTCTGGTTATAAGTGTTATTATTTTCTATGTGAGCAGTTTGATTTCCCTCCCTCCCTCCTCTAGCTTGCTTTTTAAGTGATTATTTTACTTGATTTTAATACCCTGTGAGATGCAATATGCTTTTTTTTTTTTCAGAGAAATAGGTGAAGTAACCTAAAATCCCATACAAATCAGGAGAAAATGACAGTATCCCCCAGGATAGTGCTCAGTTCTATGGCCAACATGTGCTTAATAGGTGCCTTCCATACAGCCTTCTGGACCCAAGAATCATAGCTGGTGAAATTATGCCAACTCAGATCTCCAGAAAGCTACTTCAGACCATTTGACCACAGAACTAGTATGGGATTCTCAAGTTTTTCTTCTGTGATGCTCATATCTATTTCCAGAAAGCTGAATGTCTCAAATGAACACTTTTAAAATTCTACCTCTGTGTTAACTTCATGAGAGAGCTTACATTCTATATTACTTTATCTCCCGGTAGAAATGCATTCATTAAATGAGTACCACCTATCACTGATATTAAGAGGTACTTTTTTCACATTTTAATGTCTTATAAACTAGACGGCATCTTACAGTCTATGATGAGTCATAACTTATTTGGCAGTGTTTTCCCTTTCTTGGCAATACATAAAACAGTGACACGTCTATTAACAATAGGATCTTAGAAATAACAAAAATGATATTTAAAAATTTAACTCCAGACTTTCCCTGCCCTGATATAAGAAATAACTATTTGAAGACCACCTCTACACTTTTTGCAAGGGTATTATTATGCATCATGTAATTTATGACTTAATGCCTCTAAAGCAAATCTGCTACAATAAATCCCCCAGAGTTTAACACTAAGGAAAGAACTTGTCTCTCTCATTGAGCTGCCATGCCTCCCCTTCTGCATGGCCATAGTAATCAGTCCTGGTAGCCTTCCTTATTAACTAAGATGGCAAAGCTGCTCCAAGCTGAGTTGCGTGCAAAGTTGCAATAGCCTTCTTCAACCTAGGTTCTCCCTTCTGAACTTCCAGGTACTACCTTTACTCTTGGTTTAATCATTGTGAAGAAGGGGCTGTGTTTAATTATTTTTTCTTTTCAGAAGTAGGGCACAACTAAACAAATAAATTAAACTAGGCATCAGCCTCCCAGATCAGTGATTCTTGATTTTTCTTTTTGCCCCTATGCACACACAACAGCCTCCTGACAGCACCCCTCACTACCCCTGGTGAACCCAGGTGAAGGTGGAGGGAAGGTGTAACAGGGCACAGCTGCCTAGAGGAGCACCTCGGACTCCCTCAGGGCTGCGCCCAGAGCCCCCTGTGACTCTAACCTATGTCCATCCCTGCTTTGGGTAGTCTTTCTATGCCCAGGCTAGTGACTTCCACACAGTAACAGCTTAAGAAATCGTTTATGAAGGTGATTGAAAATAATATGAAATTAAGACTGCAAAATTAGGTATTAACATTCAGAAGAGACCTTAGAAATAGATGGTTCTGAGCTACATCAGCCTTAAAGTGTGGTCAGGTTCACTCCCATTCTGGCCAGTGAGAAGTGAACAGCAATGCTGTGTGAGATTTCCCAGACTTCTCCTTGAAGGAAGGAGTGCACTTCTCTTCTTTTCTTCCTCTATCCTGCAGTCTGGAATGTACCTGCAGTGGCTAGGGCTCCAGCAACATCTTGGACCAAGAAAATGAGGGTCATAGCTCAGACAGTGAGACAGAAAGTCCAAAGAATCCAAGGCCCTGGTGACTTTGTGAAGCTGCCTGCAACCCCAGGTTGCTTCCCTCCCAGACCTCTTCTTTTTTTGTGAGAGAATAAAGCTTTGAGCTTTCCACAAAGAGTCCCAATTATGATGGATGCAAAGAGGCCCAATCGAAGACACATCATTATTAAAAGGCCAAAGGTTAAAGATAAAGAGAGACTCTTAAAAGCAACAGAAGTTAGTTACTGGTAGGTCGCCACGTGGAAGGGGGAGAATGGGTGAAGAGGTGAAGGGATTAAGAAGTACAAATTGGTAGTTACAGAGTAGCCATGGGGGTGTAAAGTACAGCACAGGGAATAGAGCAGCTGAAGAACTTATGTGCATGACCCATGGACAATGGTGGGGGGATTGCTTGAGTGAGGGGTGCTGGGTGGAAGGGGGAAAATTGGGACAACTGTAATAACATAATCAATAAAATATAATTTAAAAATAATAAAAAAATAAATAAAGCTATGAGCTTTCAAACCACTATCTTAGGATCTCTTTCAGCCACACACAGTTCCGCACTGCTACAGTGAAATGACTCATACAAGAGGGGCAGGAGTGAAGGTCATAAAAGGAGCCCAGACCTGGGGGTCATAAACCCTCTTTCTAGTCTTTGTTACACTACTTCTACATTTAGCTTGCTTCATGAACTTCAGTAACCCATTTAACCTCTATTTACTCAAGTCTCCTCATTTAAAACAAGATAGGACGTCCTCCCAGAGTCATGATGGTTAAATGACATGAAAATGAGACAGTCTTTTGAGATGGTAAAACCATTCATCTTTGTTATGGTTAGTTATAGTTACAGTAGTGATGCAATATGTAATAATCTTTCCGTTTTCCCATTTCTTGCTAAATGGGTTCAATTCTATACTTCATGTCTTGGGCGGTAGTGTCAACATTAAAACTGAAATCATGGGCAGTTGGTCACTGAGCTAGAATTGTTTAACTGGAGAATAGAAGTTGGGAGAGAAGCTGGCATTGTTAAAGTCTTCAAATTATAAGATACTTGCAAAGAGGGATCAGCTGTTTTCTATAACCCCCAAGGGTGGAAGGTTGGGTTAGAAGAATAAGAATTTCCTAGTTAGGCACTGTCTTAGAGCCATAGGTCCCTAGGGGCAAGCTTGTTGTGAGACAGGTATTTTTACAAGATCTCAAGAGAAGGAGTTAAGGGAGTAAAAGAAACAGGTTAGACCAGGGGGGAGAAGATAGACAAAGATGTGAGTTCAGCTCAACTCTAGCCTCGGCCTGATCGCAGAAGGAGCTCTGGAGCATTAATGGCACTGAGGAATTGTCCACCTCAAGGAATGGCAACCGGGCTTTTATGTCCCAGTATCAGTCGGTCACTGGTACAGACCATCCCCGATGGGGGGAGGGGAACGTAATCTCCCCAGCATCTCTGTGTGAGCAGGCCCCCTGTGGCTGAGGACAAGTCTCAAGGAAGGGTGCAGCAGAGACTTGATAGCATCCAGCAGTCACAGCAGCTGCGGCTTGGATACACTGGTCTAGTGAAGGGGAGCTGAGTGGTGCACCCCAATCTACTATGAGAACAATACACTGAAACACTAGAGCAACTTAGAGAGAACACTTCTGACTACTTCTTTAGAAACACTTAAAAATAAAGCCAACTCACCTGTGAGGCAGAGTCTAAATAAATAGCTCACCATGAAGAGGTAGATGAATGGGACACTTGTACAGTAGCTAGGGAACTCTGTTTTCCTGCATCCTGAAAATTCAACTGCAATCCTGGCAGAAACAAGAATGTGTGGGACCCAAAAGCTCCATCCTGAGAGTGCCCACAAATAGTTAGAGACATGAACCAGGGAAACCTTTGCTCCTTGTACTTCTTTTCCTTGTAATCAGTGGCCTCTGTCAGAGGCAGTGTGGAATAATCATTATAAAGACAAAGTCTTTAGTCAACCTCCAGTTGGTTCTGCCTTTGAGCTTCTTAGTTAAGATCTCTAAGCCTCACTTTCTCCAGCTGTAAAATAAGTACAATTCTTATAGACTGCAGGCTGGCTCCCCATCCACAGTGTGGGCACTGGGCTGCTCGGTCAGTTTCGGGCCCCCTTGCAGCCACATGTGACTTATTCTCACCAATAGAATGTGAGTGGAATTGATTGTCTCTGGTCAAAGTAGTTAAGAAGTGGGATGACTCCCCCACCAACTCCTTCCCCAACCTGCAGTCAAAAGGAGAGAACTCTGCAGACCTAAGTAGGTAAGAGCGTAAGATGCAAGCAGCCTAGGTCCCTGCGTTACTACATGGAAGACTGGACTCCCAGCATTGCTCAGAATAGACTAAAGTAAGTAAGAAGCCAACTTTTCCTTTTGTGAAAGCACAGAGTTTTAGGGATTTGTTAAAACATCTAGTGTTAACCCCAACTGACACAATGATAAATTCCTACTTTAAGGCTGCCATAAGATTGAGATTATATCTGTAAATAATTTTAGGCCCCTTAATAATATCCATCATTCCTCCTCACCAAGTACCCCAAAATGGACATAGAATCTAGGTAAGGACACTACACTGATGTTTCCTGAAATTTTGTTAAAGAATATGCAATGCAGCTGTTAGACAAATTCTCTAGCCCCTCTTAAAGAGCTGATATATAGAAATTCTGTGGTTGCTGTTGCTTAGCAACCTAGCAGTAATCAGCACTTATAATTGTTAGTCATGGGTATTAACAGAGACGGGATAAAATTTTTATGGAAACAATAATAAAAATCAATAGTTATTGGGTACGTACTGTAGTAAGGACTAGATACTGTAGTAAGGACTTGGGTATGTTATTTAATTCTAACCATAAAGTGATGATTATACATAGATATTATTATCCCCACTTTAAAGATAAGAAAACTGAGATTTGAAAAAGGTTAAGTAAGACTTCCGGCCAAGATGGAGGCGTAGGAGGACACACTGTGCCTCCTCTCACAACCAAAATTAAGGACAACAAATATTTAGAAACAAGAAAACAACCAGAACTGATAGAAAATTGAACTGTACGGAAGTCCAACAACCATTCATCCAGACCGGTAAGAGGGGTGGAGTCGCGGCAGGAGAAAGTGGAGGTGCAGACCCGGGAACACAAACGGCAGCAGCTGGCAGTTCCCAGGTGCACAGGCAGCAGCTGGCGGACCCCAGGCACAGGGGGCAACTGTGCAGAACCAGTGAGGCCGCACAGGGCAGCTGGCAGACCAGGTGGTCCCACATTCGTGCGTGCAGACGGTCCAGGCAGAGGGCAAGTGGCGGAAGGGACTGGGGTCCAGGAGAGAGCAGAAGAGGCGCCATTGTTCCCTCTCGGACCCCGCCCCCACATACAGCGTCACAACCCAGCGACTGGGCTGCCCCGCCCTGAGGAACACCTAAGGCTCCGCCCCTCATACCTAGCCGCGACCAGACTAAAACCAAAACGAAACAAAACAAAACACCAAAAATGGCTCAAACAGGAGACCAAATGAAAGCACCAGAACCAATTCCTCTAAGCGATGAAGAGATAGCCAACCTATCAGATGCACAGTTCAAAGCACTGGTCATCAAAATGCTCACAGAATTGGTTGATTTTGCTCACAAATTAGATGAAAAAATGCAGGCTGCAATACGTGAAATGAAGGAAGATGCATGGGGAACCAATAGACATGGGAGGAAATCTGGGACTCAAATCAATGGAGTGGACCAGAAGGAAGAAACTAACAACCAAACAGAAAACAAGGAAGAAACAAGAATTCAAAAAAATGAGGAGAGGCTTAGGAAACTCCGGAACATCTTGAAACCTTCCAACATCCGAATTATAGGGGTCCCAGAAGGGGAAGAGGAAGAGAAACAAGTGGAAAACTTATTTGAACAAATAATAAAGGAGAACTTCCCCAATCTGGCAAAGGAAATAGACTACCAGGACGTCCAGGAAGCCCAGAGAGTCCCAAAGAAGTTGGACCCAAGGAGGAACACACCAAGGCACATCGTAACTACATTAGCCAAGATTCAAATGAAGCAGAGAATTCTAGAAGTAGCAAGGGATAAGGGGACAGTCACCTACAAAGGAGTTCCCATCCGAGTGTCAGCTGATTTCTCAAAAGAGACCTTTCAGGCAAGAAGGGGCTGGAAAGAAATATTTGAAATCTTGAAAAGCAGGGACCTACATCCAAAATTGCTCTATCCAGCAAAGCTGTCATTTAGAATGGAAGGACAGATAAAGCGCTTCTCAGATAAGGTCAAGTTCAAGGAGTTCATCATCATCGAGCCCTTATTATATAAAATGTTAAAGGGACTTATCTAAGAAAAAGAAGATAAAACTATGACAGTGAAAAGACAGCAAACTCACAGCTATTAAGAACCACACCTAAAACAAAAGCAAACTAAGCAAACAGCTAGAACAGGAACAGAACCACAGAAATGGAGATCGTATGGAGGGTTAGCAACAGGGGCGTGGGAGGAGGAGAGAAGGGGAAAAGGTACAGAGAATGAGTAGCATAGATAGTGGGTAGAAAATAGACAGGGGGTGGGCAAGAATAGTATGGGAAATGTAGAAGCTAAAGAACTTATGACACATGGACATGAACTAAAGGGGGGAATGTGGGTGGGAGAGGGTGTGTAGGGTGGAGGGGAATGATGGGGGAGAAATGGGACAACTGTAATAGCATAATCAATAAAATATATTTAAAAAAATAAAAAATAAAAAAAATAAAAAAGGTTAAGTGATTTGCTGAGTTCAGTCAGTGGAAGAACTGGATTTAATTTAGGTCTGTTCAGCCCCAAAGCCTGTGTCCTTTCCTTTCTATATATAACAGGTTCCCTCGGAGCCTAAGGGCCCCAATTACTGAAGTAATTTAATCACCACAAAACCGTAGCCAAGCCCCTTGTCCCTGGGTAGATTTCTTTTTATCCCCTTAAAGTCAACAAGCAATCCCAAATAGAGCGGTTTCTTTTTATTACACCATGATTTCTTTTTTTAGTTACCTCACTGCAATATTTTCCAACCTCTTAATTTCAACCCCTCACCATGAAATGGCACATCACGGAAGGAAAGGAGCAGAAACCTTACAAGGGCAGAGCAAAAAATGTTTAGTGATTTTGCCCCCAGATTAAAGACGCTGTCCTCGGAGGAGCCTCCCGCTTCCCGTGTGAGCGCCGGCCTCTATGATCGCCCGCGTCACCCATGAGTGCTGAGCGTTCTGACTCTGCCAGACGTCACTGCGCAGGAGGGTGACTTGGGCCCTTGGGCCAGCTCAATAAAGTCTATAAAAACAAGAGGCACAGATGCTCCGTGTCACTCTGCAAAGGTGCACTCAGTCCATGAGCTCCTGTCGTGGGCTGGCCGAGTGTGATCGACGAGGAAAGAAGGGGCAAAGCCTGCTCCTAAGAAACAGAGGGGACAGTGTTTTCTCCAGCGCAGGCCGGACCTGACTTGAGCCCGCCAGGTCCTTCCTATTCCGATCATTCATTCCCTTCAAGCATCCGCAGCCTGTTCTACGGCACAACTGCGTTTTTGTGAAGAATAGGTGTGCTCTCGGTGCTAAATTCTCATCTTGTTTAATAGCAACTCAAGGCAAGGGAAACAAGGTAAGTGTTACCGACACACGTACTGCACTGGGCATTTTTCTTCCTGGATTTCTCCACAGGCTTGGGGATTTGATGGTGTTAATGAAGCATATTTCTCCTACCTTCTGGTTTCTGGAGCAATGGAGAAAGCATTCACGAGAATGAAAGACCACATGAGTCCCCTCCTTAACGAGTAGGCTGGTTTAAAGACTTGACTGGAATCCCAGGTCAAAAGAAGCATTTTCTCTTCCTGCTGGATGGAAATCACACGTTGGTCACAGGGTGAGCAGCAGGGGGCGCCCA
Organism: Glossophaga mutica; assembly: GCA_039655065.1. Lineage (NCBI taxonomy): Eukaryota > Metazoa > Chordata > Mammalia > Chiroptera > Phyllostomidae > Glossophaga > Glossophaga mutica. The sequence goes on from CM077304.1 coordinate 88,678,115, forward strand.
CCTGCCGCCTGTGGTGAGCAGGATGGGCGTCGTCGTTTCACCTGGGAAAACCAGACAGAAGGGCTAGAGGGTCCTCAGGTGAACTTCCCAAGGGAGGAGAGCTGGGAGGGGTCCCTGTTCAATAGGAATCACAGGAGAGGAGCAGATAAACTTCCTTCCCAACAAACCACAGCAAAGAGAAAGGAACCTCTCACTCTGAGGTACCTTAGACACCTGAGAAAGAAAGCCCCACGGATATGTGAAGTAACCATACTCCCTCCAGCTGTCAGCTGACCCAGGGCTCCTTTTGTTGCACCAAGAAGCTGACTAGCTTTGCAACTCTTGGCTGAATACCCAGGACACATCAGCATCTACTGATCCAAATCGCCCCATGTGTCCATCTCCCCCAGCCAGCGCCCGGTGGCCGTTCTCCCGTGTCCTCCCTCCCGAAAGCATTACGCAACCTTAAGTAAAGGTTGACATTTTGAAGTATTGCTTTTCCTGAATTTGCTGCATTTTCTGTTCCTGGAGATAATAGGTGGGCTGCTCTGCTTTCCTCAGCTGCAGACACCATTCTGTGGTCACCTTAGCTCCGGAATGCATTACCACCTCGGGCAGGTGAAAACTACACTGTCCTGGGCTCCACATGCTTTCCTGGCCGGGCTAGCATTTTCCAATCTGTGAGCATTTCAAAAACGAATCATTATTTTAATAACTTTTGCTATACGATGGGTCATATTTTTCTCTGCTTTTTCTCCTTGGCCCCCAAACCCCTGTGCATTGCCACTGCACCATCTCCCATAATGGCATACACCTAATGATAAGGAATGCCATAGGAGGCGGAGGAGAGGGGCCTTCCAGTGCCATCTCCCAGGACCTCGGGATCCTAAGAAAGCAGTCTGGCCTTGTGTTACCCTAGTAGGCTTCTTTGGGTGCCGGCGGAATCAAAGACTTCTAAAGCAGGCTTGCCTCTCAGGTTTAGTTGATCTGATATTCTACCCACTGTAAATAATGTCTTACATAAAATACTTGCACATTTTAAACTGTCTGGTTGCCCAAGCAGAGTGGAATGTTCCAGAACAAACCACGTAAGTGCCAAGGTGTAGCACGGGGGGGTCAGCCTGTTTGTGCAATGGCTGTTTTCCTGACAGGCCAGGCTGCTCACATGAAGCTAGATCCCACTGAAGCCAACAAGAATTGGAGGCAAATATCCTTAAGCCGTATAATAGCAATGCTATCTTGAATTTATCTCACTTCCAGAAACTCCATAGACCAAAGGGATATTTACATATATGTGACGCCTCCTTTACTGATATTTTAAATGAGAAAACATTTTTAAGTCCCTAAAATACCCCCTCGGCCACCCCAATGCAGGCCATCACTGTCTCTCACCTGGTTTGGCCCTAGTCCTTCCTCCTCCACTCTTGACCCCTGGCTCCTCTTCTATGGTCACCAGCTTCAATCTCCAACTGGCCGGTTGTTTGTTTCCTGGTTACAACTTGTCAGAGGCTCACCTACCTGAAAGGAGTGCGGGGCCCCCAGGTTGGTCCAAGGCCCTCTGGGAGGTGGTCCTGACTTATCTCAGGTTCTCCTGCTCCCCCGCACTTAGCTCAGTCCAGGTGCTCCAGACAAGCGCCATGCCACCTCAGCTTCCGCTGGACAGCCGGGCCCTCCTCCTATCAGAATCCTGTCATCGTTCTAGACCAACCCTCAACGCCACCTTTTGCCAGAAGCCTGCCCTGTTCTTCCAGGCAGGCACACTTTCTTTGGGTGTCAATGTGGGCTCTGCATTTTCTGTTCCGTGCTCCATCCATCTCCGCACGGGTCCTGGCCTCCTCTGTGAGGGCAATTGCTCTGTCCGTTCATCTCGTGCTCCCCTCAGCATCCAGCGCAGAGTACTACACTTCAGGATCGTTCCCTCAATAGTGACTGAGTTGGTTAGGAGTTAGAGTGGATACCTCTGTCATCGTGTGCCCCGAAACGCTACTCTCCTGAACATTTTCCATCCTGTGTTCCGAAGTCCTAATACCCACTTCTAAGCGGCATCAAGGTAGAAACGTGTGCTCTTCAATTTTTAGAATAGTTTCTGTTCTTTTCACGCGATTTTAGGAAACACAGCGGCATGTGGTAGGGGCAGGGCAGGGCTGGGACAGGGCTTGGCAACATAGAGGGCACTTCAGTGACTTTGAAGTTAGGTTTGAATTCCTGTTCCATCGCTGATCACCTGTGTGACCTTGAGCAAATTCCTTAATTTCTCTGAAACTTAGTTTCTCATCTCTAAAACGGTGGTTAAAAACTACCTATTTTATGAGTTTATTTATGAGAATTAAAATAGAAAGTGCCTACTAAGCACTTAATGCCTCATATTGGCGGTGGAAATCAGTTTGCACAATCATCCTTATCCTGGTGGTAAATCAGTTTCCATAATCATCACGTCCTACCCATATTTTACTCCAGAATCAAATGTTGAACCTTTTAATGAGTATATGTGGAGTACCTGCTATTTACCCAGCATGCTGCTGATGGTTGTGGGGCAGGCGTTTGGGTGGAGATGGAGATCTCAAAATTAAATATGACGAGGTTATAATATGATTGAATGGAGGGTTAGCTCAAGAATGTCGATTGAACTGTGCTCAAATGTGTGTGAAAAGGTAACCATACTTACACCAAAGGAGACGATGTGCACGAGGCAATAAGGAGCCCTGTTGCTCAGCTTGCTGGTCTCCGATCTCCTGCCGTCGTCCACAGTCACGACCTGTCTGACCCAGAGGCAGCCAGGCTTCCTGGGCGGAGCCCTCCACCCTTCTGCAGTGGCACCGCCCCTCACAGCCCCGCCCCACCCCACCCCCATGCTCCCTGCAATGCTCTGGTGTCATCACCTGGAAATTCTTCCCAAATTTTTAATAGGCTTTGAATTTTCACTTTGCACGGGGCTCCACAAATCATATAGCCAGCTCTGGTTATAGGAATTTGAGGGATTACGCTTATTCATTTTTGCCATACGCATCAAGGGCTCATAAATATCTCTGGAATGAATGACTTTCACTTCACAGTCACATGGGTGACAAATGCTTGTACAGCTGCTTTTACCTAATGTTTTCTACTTCAAACTTACGAAGTTAAATACATCTGTGCCTTAGACACTCATTTTGTGAAATAGGACATTGGCAAATTTCTATAAAATCTGCGTGGAAGAAAAAAAGAGAGCAGCCAGTAGCTGGGTGACTTCACCTCACTTTTAACACCTCAATTTTACCTGTCATTTTTATTCACCTGATTACAGCCTAGATCCCTCGCACCGCAACACCTGCACATGCACATATACATGTGTGTGCATGCACATGTGCAGACTACATGTGTGCATGCATATGAACACACACACGCCTTCCCCTGAGATTGTTTTGGGACCAACTGGCACTCTTAAATAAACAACTGTATAGCACATATTTAAAACCCAATTCAATTGCAGTTTCTGAAGTCTGTTGGAGTAGATAAGTGAAAGAAACATTTGAAAAGAGATTCAGATATACATTTTTTTCTGGGGTAAAATACACACAACAAAAAACTCGCCATGTTAACCGTTGCAAAGCGCCCGCTCGGTGGCACAAGTGCATGCCCACAGTCTCGCTCCCAGCACCGCAGCCCTCTCTGGAACTCTACTGTCGCCCCCGACTGCGCTTGTGCCTGTCCAGCAAGACCTTCCCACTCCTCGCGCCCCGCAGCTGTTGGTAGCCACTACACTGATTTCTGTCACTGCTTCCTATGACTGTTCTGAGTGTCTCACAAAAGTGAAACTGTAAACTATTTGGTCTTTTGTGTCGGTCTTGTTTAACTTAGCATAATGTCTTCAAAATTTACCCAGGCAGTAGCATGGGTCAAAACTATGTTCCTTTAAAGGCTGAATAACATCCCACCATACACACATATCACCTTTTTTTAATCCATTCATCAAGTGGGCAGATGGGTTGTTTCAGATATATTTTTAAAGGAAAAATCACAATATTCCCTGAAAGTTTTTGAATTTTACAACATGCAACGCAAAGTCTCTTTGATGATGGGGCCAATTTTTCCCTGCACCCGAGAGCGGGCAGCCCTTGCTCCCCACCCAGCCTCCGAGGTCTTCTGTGATCACAGAGAACACTGCCAGGCAGGCAGAAGGAGAGGCAATCTCCCCAGAGGTAAATCTGTGGTCAAGCCCAGGCTTATTAGGAGTGTCTCAGAAATGTCCATTTAACACCCACAGGACTTATGATCTTATTAAGGAGATGGCATTTTCTTTCAAGGCAATAGGGAACCACCAAAACATTTTAAGCAGAGTGATGGTATGATCAAATTTACATTTTGGACTATCACCCTGGCAACAGAGAGAGGGTGCAGCAGTAATGCAAAGCGAGAAGTTAACAAAGGACTGTTGCAGTGAGGATGGCTTTGTGATGCATCAAGGAAGGATTGATAGGGCCTGTTATACTTACTGCAAAATTAAAAGTTGATACCCTAAGTCAGGCTCAATGGCAAAGACATCAGTAATAGAATCTCTAAGTTTTAGCTGGGCACATGGCTTCCCAGAATAAAACTGCTTACAACCACCTTCCTTGGAACTCTAGGGGCCATGTGACTAAGTTTTGTCCAATAACTTGTAAGTGGATGAGTCTTATTCTGGGAACCTTCTTTTTCAGTTACCTACTACTCACCCTTCACCCTCTTTTTTATCCTTTCCTCCTTCCTGCTGGATGTGATAGTTGGACCTGGAGCATCCATCTTGACCTTGAGATGACCATGGCCTGAGGGATGGAGGTCAGGCATAGCAGGGAAAGGAGACAGAAGGAGTCCCTTGGTCCCTGAGGGTTTCTTGGAGCAGTGCCTCCCTATTGACCCAGGAGTACCTACCTCCAGACTTTTATGATAAAGAGAAACTTGTTTTTTCTGTCTTACTTAAACCACTGTTCTATTGGACCTCTTTTAGCTTTTACCTGATCCTAACTAATAAAGCTCTCATTTTTAGCTGTCCATAAAATCCAAACTCTAGGAGCCATTAGTCTGTACAACCCCCAGCCGTTAGTATTCCTGCTTTTCCTCTAATGCCTTTTTGGATCCTTGGCACTGAACGCTCAGCCCCACACCTAGCAGGTCCTCAGAAACACTGAAGAGACAGAGGAGGATGCAGTACCCAAAGCTGTCTTGCTGTTTTCACACCTTGTTAGTCATCATGCCCCAAAATAAATTTGTAATGTGAATTTCATCATCCAAATAGTTAATGCCTTGTCTAGTGGCATTCAGCCCTGGAGTGTGAAGGAGGAGGAAGATTCCAGCAAGACTCTGACCTAAGAACATGCAACCTTGAAAACAGTGACTCGTCTGTTCCTCAGAAGCCAGGACTTGTATCAGTTTGTAGCAGCAAAAGGAGGGAAGACAGCATGAGGGTGAATGTGGAGGAAATTTGTGGCCAAGATTCAGCTGAAGACTTCATCTGGTTCCATTCTGGCACCCTGCTGATTTCCAGCAGCCTCTGCTTCTCCTTTGTAGCATACATCTCGTTTATAACAAATGGATGTTTCCTGTAATTATTTGTTCAATATGTCTCCTCTACTAAAACTCCACCAAAATCAGAAACCAAGACTGCCTTCTTCATCCTGGTACTGGAGCAGAGAAGGTGCTCAAGAAAATACTGATTTGAAAAAAATGATTGAATCAACATTTTCATGCAAACAGGAAAGATATTCACAAATAGAATTGGTCAAGCTTTACATGGGAAAACCTTCTGCAACTTTTAAAGGAAATGTCTGTATTGGTAGATAAGATTCACTTTGTGGATGAGCCTGGGGCAAGAGTCAGGAACCTGAGCCAGCTTCCCATCCAGCCAGGTAACCTCTCTAGTACCCAGCGTTCCAGGAAATGCAAATGAATTTGAACATTCACTTAAGAAAATAAAACAAACAGTAAATCTGCTGGGAGTAAAGGGAACAGAAGGCTATGTCCAAGATCATACAGAAGTGACTTTGAATTTATCCAGGATTGGCGGACACCTAAGGACCCAACCGGGACTAGGCAGTGCCCAGGGCTGGGGCGAGGAGGGAGCTGTTTTTGTCTGGCGGGGAGCGGGCGCAGGGGAGCGCGCCCTCTGCCGGGGATGAAGGAAAGTGCGTCTCCTCGCGCAGTGCGGCCTCCATCAGTCCATAACCACTGAAGTAAACCTCAACTTCTTCCAAGGGGAAAGGTAGAAGGGAAGAAAAACAGACTGGAACTGCCACCCAGGAGATGTTCTTCACAAGTATCTTCTGAGTCGAACATCCCCGGACTGAAGGAGAAGAACTGCGGTTAATTACGGATACTGATTCTCCCTGGTCCCGGGAAGCCAGGGTGCTCCCACCACTTTCTATCACTAAAGGTCAAAGAAAGAGGACATTGACAAGGCAGGTCCTAACGAACCCGCAGAACCCTCTTCGACCACGTCGTCTTCCCCTTTCCGGGTTCTGGAGCGCGGGAGCCGGATGTCCGTGGACCGGATCTCTGCGTAGGAGAAAAGGCTGGGCGCGGCCTGAGCACCAGGAACTGGTCCTGGGGGGCACACCGCGCTGCAGCCCCAGCACCATCCTCGACTCATGTTAGGCCGAGAGTCGGGATCGGATCCACCTGGCGGCCGCCGAAGATAGGGAGCGCCCCGTGGACCCACGTGGGGGGCTGAGGCTGGGTTCAGTTCCCTACTCACAAGCCCCACCCCCACCCCTTCTGATTAGTCATCTACAAAATCAGGAGACTGAATTAGATCATCAAGTGGCCCCAACCCTAGTAGCTCCTGACTCCCTTGTCCTTTGTAAAAAGAGACTGTGCCAGTGGAGGGAGGTGAAGAACAGGATGGTTTGGCCTGTGAACCAGAAGAAAACAATGGATGGGGACCGTCTAACCAGCTTCCTTCAGGAAAAAGGCAAAAATTGCGTTCTGTACCCGGGTCTCTCTTTATTGATTCGGGAGTGACACCTAGTGGCTGGTCTGCCTCACGGTCACCCGGTGCTGGTTCTCTCTGGAGCTTCAGAAGCCCCACCCTTCTGCCCTTGATACTCTCTGCTAAAAGCCTTGGAAGCACGGGGTACTGCTGGTGTTTCCGGGGGACTTCCGAGGAAGCACTTTCTGTCCTGCGTCAACAGCCCTATTCATGCCATGTATGCAACCCTAATTAAAGTGCTCCTTTTGTTGATTAGGTTCCTGTTAAAGGGGAGATCATATGGTATTTGGCTTTCACCGCCTGGCTTATTTCGCCTAGCATAACGCTCTCCAGTTCCATCCATACTTTCTCGAAGGGTAGGAGCTCCTTCTTTCTTTCTGCTGCATAGAATTCCTTTAACAGGAACCTAATCAACAAAACAAACAAACAAGCAAAATATAACCAAAGACATTGAAATTGAGAGGCTGACAGTGACCAGAGGAGAGAGGGGAGGGAATTTCAGGGGAAAGGGGGAAGGGTTTAGAGCAATAAGTATAAAAGACACATGGACAAAAACTAAGGCGGGGTGGAAATGGGAGGGAGGTGGGGAGGGCTAGGGCAGAGGGCTGGGATGGGAGTAAAAGACAAAAAACTGTACAAGAACAATTAAAAAAATAAAATGACAGATACAGGTTCCTGAGCTGTAATAAATAAATAAATAAATAAATAAATAAATAAATAAAATGCTCCTTTTGTCTGGAGAGCTGGTGTGGGCGCACCACTCACTTCTCAGGCAGCGTGTACAGACCCAGCCAGCTGCTGTTCTGTGTGCTGGGGATGCAAAGATGGCCAAGGTTTGGTTTCCGCCCAGCTTGGGGCAAATGGAGTGGTAAAAAAATGATTAGATCACATTGGACAAGTGTTAAGAGTGTGCATTGGATGATATGGGGTTAACAGGAATGGACCTAACTCTGCCTGGAGGCATTGAGGAAGGCCATGTACTTGAGCCAAGGGTTTGAGGATGAGATGGCTTGACAGGCAGAATTCTAAGAGGACTCCCAAGATGCCCAGCTCCCCTCCCCCAACCGGTACACACACCTTCTCCCAGTTATTCTATCGTACACTAATTTAGCTGCAGCTAAATTACAGATGCAATTAAAGTCACAAATCAGTTGACTTTAAAATTTGGAAATAATCCTTGGTGAAACAGGTCTAATCAGATGAGCTTTTAAGAGATATGAGGTTTTTCCTGGCAAAAGAGATCTGAAGCATGAAAGGATTTATCATGGGCTAGATAGTCTTTTTGCCAGCATTAGAGATAAAGGGGGCCACAGGACGAGAAATGTAGGCAGCCTTCAGGAGCTGAGAGCAACCCCTGGCTGACAGCCAGCAATGACAGAGGAGAAACCGAATTCTGCCAACAATCAGTGAACTTGGAAGAGAATCCTGAGCTCTACAGGGGAACACAGCCCCAGTTAAGACCTTGATTTTAGCTTGTGGGAACCTGAGCAGAGAACCAGCCATGCTGTGCCCAGCTGCTTACTTTGTGGTAATTTGTTACACAGCCATAGAAAACTAATGCAGATGGTAATTTGAAAGAGAGGAGCAGCATGGACAAAGGCTCAGAGGCATAAAGCAGCAAGGTGCATTTGGAGAACCGAAGTAATTCAGTACAGTGGGCCACAGGGTGCAAAGGAGATGGTAAAATGCACTGTTGAGAACTTGGCTTTGGGTCAGACAGACTGCACTCTTGGGCTAGTTGACTTAGTTCTCTGCCTCTGTTCTCTCAAAGGAAAAGTGGGGCTAATAATAATACTGTTGACCCTTGAACGAAACAAGTTTGAACAGCATGAATCCGTTTATACAGAGGTTTTTTCAATAAATATACAGTTAGTCCTCTGTTACCCCCAGGTTTTATAGCCACAGATTCAACCAATCACTGATAGAAAACATTATTTCAACCCACAGTTGGGAATCCACAGAGGCAGAGGGCTGCCTATATGCATTGTTCTATACCATTTTATATGAGACGGAAGCATCTGCAGACTTTGGTATCCGTGGTGGGAGGGGGTGTCCTGGAACCAAACAGCTGTGGATACCAAGGGACAAAGGTAGTTAAATTTTCAGGGAGTCAAAATTACACCTGGATTTTCAACTGCATAACAGTTAGCATCCCTAGCCCCTGTATTCTTCAAGAGTCAACTGTAAATGTACCAGTTTTTTGATCCATTCATTAACTGGTGGGCACCTAGATTGCTTCCAGCACTTGGCTATTGTAAATTGTGCTGCTATGAACATAGGGGTGCATAGGTTCTTTTGGATTGGTGTTTCAGGGTTCTTAGGATATAATCCAAGCAGTGGAATTGCTGGGTCAAAAGGTATGTCCATTTTTAGTTTTCTTAGAAAATTCCATACTGTTTTCCATAATGGTTCATTTTCACAATGGAATTCTATGCAGCAGAAAGAAAGAAGGAGCTCCTACCCTTTGCAACAGCATGGATGGAAGTGGAGAGCATCATGCTAAGTGAAATAAGCCAGGCAGTAAAAGACAAATACTATATGATCTCACCTTTAACAGGAACCTAATCAACAAAACAAACAAACAAGCATAATGTAAACAAAGGCACTGAATTTGAGAACAGTCTGACAGTGACCAGAGGGGAGAGGGGAGGGAATTTCAGGGGAAAAGGGGGACGGTTTAGAGCAACAAGTATAAAGGACACATGGACAAAAACTATGGGGGGTGGAAATAGGAGGAAGGCGGGGAGGGCTGGGGCGGTGGGCTGGAGGCGGGGTAAAAGACAGAAAACTGTACAATATCAACAATTAAAAAATACTGATTAAAAATAATTTAAAAAAGAGTCAACTGTAGTTAAAACAAAGAACTGTTATTTAGTGGAAAATATGCATAGGAAGGGCTCTTGAGATATGAAAAGTGTTAAAGAATGTTGGGTGGTAACAGCTGTAGTAACTGATCATCTGGAGAATGGACTGGAATAAGGTGAGACTGAGTGATGCAGAGTTCCATGCAGAGTGGCCAGAGACCCCCTTACTGGGATCACCTGGGGAGCTAATTAAAAATGCAGATGCCTGAATCCTACCTTGAGTCCAGACTGAATCAGAGTCCTAGAAGGTGCAGCATGAAAATTTGCACTTTCAAGAAGCTTCCCAGGTGACCTTTATGAGAACCACTGAGTAAGAGATAAGAAGACTGATAACTGGACCACTGTGATATAGTCCAGGTAATAGTAGTCACTGACAGAAGCAACAAGGGCATTGGCAGTAAGAACAGGAAGGGGAGGTGAACTTTGAAGTAGGAACAACCACAGGACTGGATAAGTGACCAGAAAGGACTGTGAAAAGGAGGGAGACAGAGGATGCACTGGGAACATTTTGAGGAGGTAGGCACAGGTCATTCTGTTGACTCAGCTGGGTCAGTTAGAAAGAATAAAATTTAGGAGGTAAGTTGCAGCTAGAAATGCAATTTTGAGTGTTTGTGAGTACCAGAAGCCATGGGATGATGCCTGCAAAATGAGAAGATGCTCAAGAAAATGTAAAATGTACGTGAGGGGTTTGGGTCTAGAATAGTGAGAAAGAGACATGAGAATGGTTGAATGGGTGCTGTGTAGGGAGGGGGCCAAGAAAGTGGCCGTCACCCATGTCCCGAACCTTGGAGCAATCCAATGAGGAATGTGTGAGTGCATCCCGGAGATCTAGCTACTGGCAACTCAGTGGCAGGACCAGTGAGGCCCATTTCAGTGGGATGAGGAAGGAGGAGGCCAGACTGCAGTCTTGGAATGAATGGAGGTGAGGGAGGAGGGTTGTTCTTCAGAAATGTGGCTGTGAAGAAAAGGAGAGAAATAGGGCAGGACCTAGACCTGCACCCAGCCCTTTCCCTCGCATTCCACTGGCAAGAACCCAGCCACTTTCCCAACAAATGTGGTTGGAGCTGGGTGGCCTCGTGCCTGCTAAACCTGGGCTGTGTAGAGAAGGGGCCCAGGTGAGGTTCTCAAAGAAATAAGGGGTGCCTGGATGCCAAAGGTTATGGGTGCAGATATATTTATAAGCATGGGCTGGCCCAGAGAGGCAGGAAAGAGGAGTAGGGCAGAGATAGGCTGAGTCTGTGAAGAAGGACGTGTAGAAAAGTGAGGACCAACAGGCTAAAAGATGGCATTGCTGTGTTGAGGGCCCAGCTGGGATTAGAGAACAAGAATCCCGTGGGGAGCAATTGTGCAACTTTGAGGAAAGGACCTAGATTACTCTTTAGTACAAGTGAGTTAGCTCACCTGTACTATGGAAATAGTAATACCTAGAAATGGTGTTGCAAGGATTTTCTGAGATCACACCACAGTGACCAGCATGGTCAGCTCTCATAAAGGGGCAGCTATCCTGAGGATTATAATTATTGTAATTTTATAAACCAGACAATGGTGTGTCTGTTCAGAATGCTGTGGTTGCCTCCCATCTCGTACATATGGAGCAAAAGCCGGTGTCCTTGACCACCACCTGATCCGCACTCTCTCCCTCAGTTCTCTCTGCTCCAGCCACTCAAGGCTCAGGGCTGTTCATTGAGAATATCAGGCTTGCTCCCACCTCCCAGCCTTTGTCCCTGCTGTCCCCTCTTTCTGCAGCACTCTTTTCTCAGTCATCCTCACGGTTCATCCCCTCCCATCTTCAGGAATTTGCTCCAGTGTCACCTTCTCAGTGAGACCTTCCTTGATCTTCCCAATTTCAGCTTAAAATACCTGGTCCATGCCCCAGAGCTCCCTATCCTCTCCCCTGCTTTATTTTGCCCCACCACGGCCACACTCCAGGTTTTATTTATCTCTTTGTCTATTGCTCACCTCTCAACAGAACACTTGTCTGCAGTTCACCACAGAATCTCCCACAATTACCTATTGTGCAGGAATTAATGCTACCTTCACTAAGGTCCTGGCTCAAATGTCACCTCTTCAGAGAGCACCCCCACCCCTACTATCTAAAATAGCCCTCCTGCCATCTCTCTCTATCTCCTCACTCTCATTTGCTTTTCTTCGTCACACTTATTCATACCTGGTGTTATATGTCTGTCTATTTGCTTATTGTTTATCTCCCCAGCTAGAGGTCAGCTCCCACAGAGAGGTTTAGTTAGTTCACTGTATTCTCAAGTGTCTATAATTGCACCAGGTACAAAGTAAACGTATGATACATAGTTGTGGAATGGCTGTGATATCATTGTTTTTTAGTATTTTTATTAATGGTGGTATTGGACAGCAGAGCCAAGGAGCAGTTGCCCTGTGGAGAGCAGAGCAGGGTAAGGCGAGGAAGGCGGTCTTTGGGCAGGACTTCCTCAATGCATTGTCCAGTGGGAACTGCAAGAAGGAACAAGGGTCCCCACCCCCACCCTCAAGACCCTGGGCACCAAACACATGGGCTACACCACAGGCAGTGCCTGGAGTGGGTTTTCTGTTCTCCTGGAGTGCCTGGTGTGGCACACGCTGGTGCTCCATACACGCTTGTGAGGTGAATGCACGAGAAATTTCAGGAGATTTAGAAAGAACAGCATTATACCAACATGCGGTCAGCCTGTTCTTACCCAAGCAGCACTTCATTTTCAAAGTGAAACTCCATAGCTAGGGTCAGATCTGGGGTCATCCACTCAAGAGAGGAGAGCAAGGAAGCAGAGGACAGATAATGAAACCATACTGCCTGCTTCAAACCCAAGACCCACTCTCCACTTAGAAATGGTCTCTGTGCCTCAGTTTCCTCATCTGTAAAATGAGGATAATAGTAATACTCACCTCATAAAGTTGTTATTAGAGGATAATGTGCACATACATACATATATATTAAGAATATATTATATATAAATATTTGTGTGTGTGTATTTAAAGTTCCTGGTATATGCCCAGAACTATAAGAGGTGTGAAAATTTACCCTACTTGTAAGCTAACAAATTAGCCTGCAGCCCTTTTATAAATATTGGCAGATGACACAAGATTCCTGGTCAGAAGCAAAGCATGAAGGACTTCATCACTCACATGACGCAACAGCCAAAGTGTCAGCACTTGCCCCAGCTCCCTGAGCTTGGTTCCTACCAAGTGACGCAAAGACAACAGTGCACGCACAGTGGGCTGTGTTACAGGAATGGAGCCCTGAGCCTAGAAAGCCAAATATTTTATTTTCTTGAAGGTTTCAAATGCACTTTATTTCTCCCATCATGCCATATTTTAATGGGTGCACATTTCTTTCACTTGGCATCAGTTACAAGTTGCTTTTTAGACAATTAATTATTACACCAGCTGCAATGATTACTAACCTCGCTATTCCTTTGGGGTGACTATGCCAACAGGGCACAGGTTCCATTCTATTCCAATTTGTGTTGCTGTGTACACTCACACAGCAACACGGAAAGTGGCTCTACCAGCTCATACAGCATTACCGTGTTTGTCATGGAAGTCAGGTGTCTGTTTCTGGTGGACCTGCCTTGCCCTTATTTGCTGAATGCTTCGAACTGGGAGACAACTTGGTGCGTTTTTGGCCAATGGAAACATCGTGAAGCTGAAGATGGAGCCGCAGCAACAGCAGCTGTGGGTTCGCTGGGACTTTGCATCAAGTACCCTCGCAGAGAACCTGAACCAAATATTTTATAATGGGTGGTAAGCATGCCTGCTTTTTGCTTGGGGTGGGCATAGAATCTCTATCTTCCAAGGCTTTTTGCTAACAAACACCTGCCAACAAAGGCGTCAGTGCCTTGCATGAGGTGCAGAGATGTAAGAGATCCATGGAGAGTTGTCTCCCAAGAGCATGTGCTAAGAACTATTATTGTTGTTAGTAGTAATGATACTATGGAAAAATGTACCCATACTACATAACTTCATCTATTTAGCTGACTCTGAAACTGACAGAAATTCTAACAGAGCAAACCAAGACATGGGCCAAAGAAAAGTTACAAAGACTGATGGCAAGTCAAAGCATTTGAGTTACTGTTCAGTGATTAGACTACCAAATGCATTTCACAAATGAGTTTCCAAGGTGGGGGAGAAACTGCTGCCAGTAATTGATTATGATACTCAGCAAATGAGTTTGCAATTTCATGCTGAATAATCTATCACTCCCTATCTTGGAAACTCAGGCACTCAATCTTTTTTGACAGCCACCATGGATATTCTATTGCCAGGAAAAAAGGCCATCGTCAAATTCCTAATTTTTCTCCATAAAAAATTAACATTTAACTCAAATATAAGGTCTGGGGGAACACATAAAACCTTAATTACAAAGTGCAATACAAGATTTGTGCTAATTAATAAGCTTATGAAAAATTCATCAGAATTCAGAGAAGAGTTGAGGAACAAAATTGGCCAGTGTTAACACTGGGTTCTATGAAATGTTTAAGTCTTTCCAAATATGCAGCCACACCTCTGTCGTAATTATAATTTAATTATTAACATGATTATTTCACTTTGTAAGACTTCAGTTGCTCATCAAAAACTATGCAGTAAGAATATTTCTTTAAACTTTGTTATTTCTAACAGTTATACTAGCATGTTAGAGATTTTTGAAGAAGACCAGCTTAGCCACCTGAAATACGCAATTTTTTTTAAAGATGTGAGAGCAGACAGCCGTTTGAATCCTGGCCTTGCTGTTCAATAGCTGTGCCCTCCAGCGAGTTCTGTGAGTTCTTTGAGGCAGTTTCCCTGTTCCAATGAGGGTGATAATGATGCATGAGGTTGTGGTGAAGGTGAACGGTTATTGCTGTGAATTAATCACATGCCTCCTCCCTTCCAGATTCTTAACCAAACCAGGCCAGGAGCTAGAAGAGACTGAATGTAGCAACTGGCTTGTTGTTAACACAGCTGGATTGGTGATTAAGATGGTACCCAGGCTGAAACTGGGCTTCCTGCATCCACCCTCCCCACCCTACCCCAGCTACCCACCCACTCAGTGTTGGGACCTGGCTATGGGAAGAGTGAGTCTGCAGAGCAACACCCAGACAGCCCCTGGGAGGGTGCCAGGCCACCTCACACCCTCTGGAGAGCAGGGAAAAAAACAGCCAGTGAGAAGGTGAGCCTGTTATTTTCTGTGCTTCCTGAAGGATGCTCTGGCTTCCTGAACATCAACTGGGACATTCAATTACATTCATCCATCCATCCATCCATCCATCCATCCATCCATCCATTCATCCCATAAACAATTATTTATGGTATACGACTTGTCAAGAGTACTTACAAACTATTTGGAAACTGAAAAATGAACCAGGCTTTGGTGCCTGCCCTCATGCAGCTGAAAATCTCTGCAGGCAGATGGACACATGTTCAAACCACTGTGGTGTTTCTGCAGGAATCAGGAGTGGAGATTACACCCAAAAAATCTGTAAAACACTTACCAAAAGTACCTAGCCTGTACAAAGCACTCTAAGTATTAGCTGTTATTACTATTATTTTGTTATTATTATTATGAACTAATTTTGTGATTTTTGCCATATCCTAATGCCACTTGGTCTATTATCAATATTTTTTTAAACCAATTTCACCAATCTCCTGAGCAAGTGTCTGTGGAATTACGGGTTGGAAGGGCTAGTTATATTTATATAATACACATGAATATAAAATATGTAATTGTTCAAATAAAACCTGATCATCTAAAGACCACTCCCACAATCATTCCCTCTCCTAGCACACCTGGAAAAACACTTGTTCTACGCAGGGGGTTGATCACATCTCCCTTTGCCGGCAGAGGTTTTTTTTAATCCTCATCCAAGGATATTATTTCATTGCTTTTGAGAGGCGGGGAGGGAGAGAGGGAGAGAAACATAGATATGAAAAACAATGACTAGTTGCCTGGCATACACATACCAAGTGGGGATCGAACCTGCAAACTAGGTATGTGCCCTGACCAGGAATCGAACCTGTGACCTTTCAGCATATGGGACAATGCTCCAACCAACTGAGCCACACTGGCCAGGGCTCCCACCAGAGATTTTAAGCTGCCTGAAGGCAGGCACCAAAGCCTGGTTCATTTTTTAGTTTGCAAATAGTTTGCAAGTACCTTTGACAAGTCATATACTGTAAATAATTGTTTTGGGGATGAATGGATGAATGTAAATGAATGCATGGATGAATGTAAATGAATGCCTCAATGAATGTTCAAGAAGCCAGAACATTCTACATGAAGGACAGAAAATAACAGACAAATGAAAAATCACAGGGAGCTAGCTGCCTTCTCCCTCTCCTCACTTCTCCCTGAGATAGTTGAAATGACCTGCCTGCCCTCCCAATTTTCCGTCTCCCCTTCCAACAAACTAATCTCCTGGCTCATTTAATATTATTTGATAGCAAGTTGGAGGGGGGTTTAGGAAGGAATGAATCTTGCAGTTGTAATGAACCAGAAACTGGGAGGGGATCAAATTTCATCAACAGCAGACTATTCTCACTGTTTTAAAAGCACTTGTCCCTTAGGCTTGAAAAGATTAGAAGCTAATAATTTATGTCGGAAATCCGGCAAAGCCTTCCACAAAGTCCTATTGCTTGCCCCTGCCTCTTGACTGACAGGCATGAAAATAGAGAGTGATTTGAAAACCTAGGGCTATTTAACTAGAGCAGCATTAATTTATCCATTAGAAACTCGGGAATGAGAGGGTTGGGAAGCTGCAACACCACAAAGAGACAGATGTTGCTGATGGAAGGCCACACCTTTTTCAAAATACAAAACCGCTACCACTCCACAAGTTTGAGTTAGCTTTCTAAGCTTCCCAGACCTCAAATTAGCAAAAATATTTTTTCCATGCTAGTTAAAATGCCCTCGAGCTATAGTCATTAGATTTACTGGACAGTGGTATGATTCTGATGTTATCAGCTCTGCCTTCCTGTTTTTATGAATAATGTATAAGAAGGAGCTATTAGAAATGGATTCTTTCATGGCTGATGGTATTGCCACCAGACAGGTCCCTGAATTCTCAGTCATTTCATATGTGGCTCTAACAGAGCTCCCTCCTCTCCTTCTGGCTACTTTCTGGTCACCTGCCATACACAGGGAACCTTCCAAAGACTCTCTGTCCTCTCTTTTCCCTCAGTAGTAAGGAAATTGGCGGGAGACAAGAAAGGGAGTCTGTCACTTTCCTTCCTTTTCGCTGTTGCTCCGCGTCAGAGGAGCAGTGCAGGAGCTCCTGATGCCAAGTTCATGCGTTTCATTCCTGGCCCTGCCCTGTGTGGATCAGCCAGCTGTGCTCTATACCCAGATGCCTGCCAAGAAAATGCTTCTCCCTGGACACAGGCAGGAGCTGGAAGAGAACCTCTCCCTGCTCAGTGTTCTTCTACATCCCTATGTGCTGGCATCTGTCGTAACTTTGCAAAGAGCAGAAACATCTTTTGGCCCCACCTCTTCATTCATCCATTCATTCAACACAGTTTTATTATCAATGAGGTTTCTGCTGGAGGAGGCCTTCGGTAATCATGGATTATAAAAATGAATAGAAAATGTATACAAAACAGTGCATTGATTGTGAGAGTCTATAATAGAGGGAAGTCACAGCATCAGGGAAGGCAGTAAAGGGATGTGAGGTTGAGGTAAGAGCTTAAAGACAGGAGCTTCAAGTCCGTGGATAGGGTCCAGGCAGAGGACACAGTGTGCAAAGTCCCTGCAGCAGAAGGGGGGGTGGGGAGTCCATGAAAGAAGTAGAAGACAGCCCACAGGCCAGAGCACTATTTGCCAATGGCAGCCAGGACTTCTCTGTCCCCTTCAGCAATGCCTACTTTCTCCTTCCAGACACTCTCTCCTTCTTCGGAGTCAGAGAACTGCTCAGCTCTGCATCTCCTCCCACTTCCCGACTGTGCCTGCCTGCCTTGCTTCTTCCACTATCCCCTACCAACTGGGGCATTAACTTAAAGCTTCCCTCCCTCTCTGGGCACTGCTGTTGGGGGCAGTGCCAGCCACCTAGACAGGCACAATGATTGCAGTGACCATTTATTATTGAATCCCAACTTTGAACTTGAAAGCATCCTGAATATTCAACATTGGAGTGGTTAAATCTGCTGTAGCACCCACATACTGGAGGGTAGTACTGTCATTAAAAGTGATGTATTTGAAGACTAATGATCTTGAAGATTCCTGGTGATGAAATGTGAACTTGAAAGCAGAATATAAGGTTCAACATACAGCATGATCTCAATTTTATGTGGAAAAATGTACAAACAAAAAAACTAGAAGCAAATTCATCAAAATATTAACGGGACTACCTACCTCTGTTGTGAAATTATGGGTGGTTTTTATTTCCGTTTTCATACTATTTCATCTCAAAGTCTTAACTAATTTAATTAATAAATAACTTAAATTAGTTAATTTTGTTGAACTAATATTAGTCACATGCTCGATGGATTCAGTGATGGATAGAACACAAATATGGCCTCTGTTCGAAAAATTGCTCTTACACATTAAAAAGAATTTTTAAAAACAAGTTGGAAAAAAGAAACAGTTATCATCACTCCTAGAAAACAACCAAAAAAAAAAAAATGCTTTCTCCTGCTCCTGTCAGTAGGAGAGCTCTGTCCAGCAATGCATGGACATCACCAGCTACCAGCGCCACAGACTGAACCGTGGTGGACGTCTGCTTGTCAGGGGTGCCCGAGGTGAGCACCTGGGCACAGGGCTCCTGCCTGTCAACATCTCTCACTCTGGAGGGAAAACTCCTTATACTGTCACCTTATAAAATGTAGTCCCATCTGTCTGGATGCTTACAGTCACTTCATTCCATTCCCCTGGGGGAAAATTCCAAGGATTTCTTCCCTGGGAATCGGCCACCAAGGATTGGAGATAAAGATGCCACCTGGGCGTGTGTCTGCTGCCTGGGTCCACTACCTGCTGCGTCCTAACCATTCCCAAAGCAAGGGCTTGTAATTAAGCCACAGAAAACACGCTGGTCCCAGTGAGCAGAAAAACAGCAGGAACCCAAGTATTCCTGTGAACTAAGAGCCTGATTGTTTTCATGCAAATTATTTTTCATAGTAGAGAGATAACAAGCAAATGAAATATGGGAGATCTGTAGAGGTTTTTCTAAACCAATGGGAGGGGCAGGGGTTCTTTAATAAAACCACAGCGCCTTTTAACAGCTAAGTTATCAGGTTCAGATATTTCCTATCAAATGGAATAGAGTTTCTCTGTGTGCTAGCTCTGGCTTCCTCCTTTTTCAGCCCAGCAGTCTTATCTCTTTCTGCTTCTTTGACATTCCACCTTAGCCTTGTCTAAGAGTCCGTTTCAGAATGCAGTGCTTCCTAATGACAAAAGCATTTCACCAGAGAATGGTCTTAAGTGGTAGACAGAATGAGCAACATTAATTCTGCTAATTGCCTATTTATTTTAATGCACTTGGGAAAAACTATGTCCAGTGTGTCAAACCTATGATTTTATTATAGGCTATGGAAGACTAGGGTTTTTTACATATATATTTTATATAACATAATATATTTATATAGTATTATATATAATATTTTAATATATTAATTTTTAATTATTTTTCAATTATAGTTGACATTCATTATTATTATTTTGCATTAGTTTCAGGTGTACAGCATAGTGGTTAGACACTCACATTTTTTACAAAGTGTTTCCCCTGAGATTTCAAGTACCCACCTGGCACAGTGCATACTTGTTACAATGTTATTGATGAGATTCCCTGTACTGTACTTTATTATTTTTTCCTTATTTTTATTGTTGACACTATTGCAGATGTCTCCATTTTCTCCCATTCGCCCATCTCCAGCCACCCCGTCCCCTTCCCTCTGGCCATCCCCACACTGCTCTCTGTGTCTGTGTGTCATGCATGCGTGTTCTTTAGCTGACCCCTTCCCCTTCCTTCATCCAGTCCCTCCAGTCCCTCCCCAGTGACAGCTGTCAGTCTGTTCCATGGATCCATGTATGGCAGCCTAAGCTTTGAAAAGTGAGTTAATATAGAGCCAATAAAGATAAAAATATTAAACGAATGATGATACATGTGGTATGCAAATATAAAGCTATAAAATGATGCATATATGTTTGATGATTAGGAGATACAAGTGGGGAATTCTGCAAAGACTCCAAGGCGACTGCTGGGACAGGGCCAGGGTAACCTGTGGGCTCACTGAGATCACTGAGATGCAGACATTTGCATCCTCAGCTTTGTGTCCTCAGGAAATCTTTACAGTCCTGAATCCCGGGACCTCCTGAAGTCTAAGATCGGAGTCCTCATGCTGGTGGTCTGTCTCAGCAGGAGAGGCATTTTGTTTTCAAATTCAGGGCTCCTCCCCTGAAATGCAAGTTTCTGTTCTCTTTAAGAATTGGAAGGTCAGGCACACTCATCTCCATCCCTGAATGGCAATAATCCGGTGACAACAGGACCCAGATGTCACTCTTTTCCATTCTTGGACATAAAGCCCTACCCAGTCATTTCTGTGCTGGGACAGCTGGGGACACAGGGTGAAAGAGGATTCCTCTTCTGTGAGGTTCCCCTGCCCCTGCTTTGCAACCTTCTCTTTCCTCCCTCTCTTCTCTTCCTTAGCAATCCCTTCCCGCCCATAGGCACACACACTCATGAACACATCTCCAGGGCATAAACACGGGGGTATAACTCCTGTCTTCTCCCACTGCTTCCCATGTCTTACTTGCCTGGATGGTGGCCCAAACTCACTGGTAATTCCCAGGCCGACTACGTATTGCTTCTTGGCCATTTGACAGGCAGAAGATCATTTGAAACCACCTAACATGTTATTTTTGTGTAGGATGTGAAGTGGACGTAAAAATTCAATTTTCTTACTACCTACTACATCATTAGGAAAGGGACACCATGAGGATTTGGAGCCAGAGTCTCTGAGTTCAAATCCCAGTTCTCTCACTTCCTGGCTCATGGGTCTTGGGCATGTCCCTTGACTTCCCTGAGCCTGTTTATTCACCTGTGAAAAAAATGGGGATAATAGTATCTCCTGCATATGATTTTTATAAAGATTAAATGAGTAAATACAAATAAAATGCTTAGAATAAAGCCTGGCACACAGTGAGGGTTGAAAAAGCGTGATCTATTACAAGAGTAATGGTCTTTCACTACCACAGGGATCAGCTGTATCTCTGTACCCAAGGTGTGATAATGTTAGCCATATCCCTTTTAGCTAGCCACTTCTCATTGCAGTCATACAAGTAAGTGCCATATACTACATTGAGCACTGGAAAAAAAGAGGAAGGAAGGAAGGAAGGAAGGAAGGAAGGAAGGAAGGAAGGAAGGAAAGAAGGAAAGCAGTCCTTGTTCTTCAAGAAGCTACCTATTGATACTAGTTCATTTAGAATGTAAGGTTAAATTAAACAAGCATTGTATGACAATTGTTTCAATAAGGAGAAACCTTTTGGAGAACAAGCAATTGAATTACTCTAGATTCAGTCTACAAGAATCAGTCTCCCAAAGAGTTAGAGACAAACTGGCATTTTGAAAGGTACCCCTAGTTCCTGAACTTACAGCTAGAAAAGTGGGAGCCAGAAAAACCTGGTCGTACACATGCACTCTCTCTCACATTGTGTTTGGAAGAACACAGGCTAGGGCTGGGGGTTGGGGGGTGGGCTGAATCCAGGGTTCAGAACAGCTAGGATTTGTTCAGTTATTTGTGTGATTTCAAGCCAAATTCACCCTACCTACGTTTTCCCTTTAACAATGGAAGCATGTTACACTGTTTCTCATTTATTTGCAAGTACTTTAGAATAATCAGGGTGACGTGCCGCATGTGCCAGGTGGTCAGCAGCAGGAACACAGTCTGAGGAAGGCCAGCGAGCATTACAACAGAGACAGCCAGCTCGCCAGGCGGCTACTAGTCCTTCTGCGATGGATATCTCAGTCAGCGACCAATGATTTGTTATCAGCACATGGAATGTCATGGCTTGTTTTTCATTGCTGAAACTAGTGGCTTGTTACTTTGCATGGTGCGTATTAGAAAGAACTCTCATCAAAGATAGTCAAGACATGTGATTAGGATAAAATGGTTCAGAGACACAACCCTCCCCTGCCAGGCTCCACAGCCTAGGAATGAATAGAAGGTGAGAATCCAGCCAAGCCCTGAAACCTATACCCCTAGGACAGCACCTGGAACCTGACCCCAGATCGATTTCTGGCGGTCAGCTGAGGGATTTCTGATGGCACACAGAGCCTTGCCTCAGAAACCAAAAAGAACAAGATTACTTCATCAGTTATGCCGGAGTGCCTACAGAATTTCTGTCTAAAAGTGGCATATCCCAGCCTGCACAGGCCTCCAGTACACTGACATTGGACACTGTTCTTGGACTGAAATCGGGCCACATGGTGGGAAAGCTCAGCCTCCGTCCTCCCGTCAGAAGGCCTGGAGAGCGTCCTCCATCAGCACCATCTGAATGGTAGCCTCTCGCCACACGTTGCTGCCACACGTTAGAAATGTGACTAGTGTGACTGAGAAACTGAATATTACATTTTATTTCATTGTAATTACTCTAAATTGAATAACTGCATGTGGCTAATGGCTACTATTTTGGATCACGCAGGCCTGGAACCGGCCACTCTCCCCACCCCTCCAGACCTTCTCTGAATCCTGAACCAGTCTGATCTATTGCCAGCCTCTTTCTCCCAGTCTCTTGTCTTCACCTGAGTTACCTGGCTCTCTCTTCTTTGTTAACTCTTAGAGTTTTCTGGCTTGCGTGGTTAAAGGGAAGGAACCTAATGCATCTCAAAACAGGGATGGGAAAGAGGTTAGCCTCCAGGAAATGGGATATTTTATGGGACCAACAGAATGCGAGTGCCTCATTTAGCACTAATGAATCCAGTGGCTCTATTTATAATAGTAATAACGCATCTCCTCGTGTATATGTATGAACACATCATTGCCATGCATCCTGCATGTATGGCAAGCAGAGCAAGAATTAGACTCCCCATTTCAAGGATAAGAAAATGGAAGGTCAGTTCAGCTGATAGGATCACAGAGCAGGTAATGATAGAGCTGGGACCAAAACCAGGTGTTCTGACTCCTAACTCCTCCTCACTGGAGTATGTGAATCAGCCTTAATGAAAGAGGGAGCATGGATAGGAGAAAAGAGAAGACCATATCACCCCAACAGATTGATAGTGTTTTAAATGAGATGCTTTCCTTTCAAATCTGCAGAGAACCATTTTGGATATGCCATATGTCAGTTCATTCTCTAGCGCTGCAGAAGCCTGAATGAGTTAGGTAAATTTAGGTGGGTACCTGCCTTCCAGGGCCTCTAGTGAATGCTTAATCCCCTTTGCATTCTTACTGTTTTCTTAGAGATCTTATTAATGAACCTCTGACAGGTCCTTTGCCCCCGCACAGCTCCAGAGAGCCCCTTCATGTGCAATGCAATGCTCAGCGCAGTGGTGTTGCCCTAGTGGGCTTCGGTCCTGAACTGAAGGAGCCAGGCTTCTCCCTTGTGCTTCAGTCAGCTTTTTTTCATGTGATTTTTCTTGGGTGTTCCAGTTCAGCTCATGTCAGGCTAAAGGTTCACAGCCTTGGCTGTTTATCTAAAATTTTGGTGCTTTTTAAGAAATACACATTCCAACACTGTGGCTGGGCAGCTCAGTTGGTTAGAGCATCCTCCCAGCACACCAAGGTTGCAGGTTCAAGTCCTGGTCAGAGCACAGACAGGAATCAGTCAATGAATGCATCGATAAGTGGAACAACAAATTGATGCTTCTCTTTCTCCTCCCCTTCTTCTCTCTCTAAAAATCAATCAATAAAGAAAAATTGAAGAAAAAAATGAAATACACGTTTCGGGTTCCATCCCTTGAGAAGCTGGATTTGGGCCTGGGCTTCTGCGTGTTCTCCAGGTGGCCCTGATGACATTCACACTGATAGCCAACAGACACTCAGACAAAGCTGGTGCAGGAACCAGGACGCTCACATTCTGGTTCCTCACTTTCCCACACGCTGGCCTCCCTGAGCTGCTTCCTATTTTGTAAAACAGAGAGATCTGTGGTCTGCCCTACTTTTATTAGTTTTAAGCATGAGCACTCATAGGAAAGAGTTGTGAAAAGTTCTCTGTGTATTTACAGTAGGAGCAAGCTAGTGGCCAGCAGTCAGGACCACCTGCAAGCAGGCCTGGGGTCAGTCCCTTGGTGACATTTCCGCCTGGGCTGTCAGGGCCTGCTTGCCTCCACCACATCTTGCTAGAAAGGAGCAGAGAGTGGGTGGAGCTCAAAATACTTGGACAGAATGTAACTGTGTGGGCAGTTTCCACTCCAGCTAGGTAATTCTGGACAAATGGGAGCTGTGTGCCTGCAGTTCTATTTATTTTCAACATAGCTGGTGAGAGCCCCAGACATTTCATATTTCAGTTTTATCTGTTTTGAGACCATTAGGCCATGGGATTAGAAAGCTCCAGGCATGAATCAGGAGGTAGAAGTATACAAGTTATTTATTTATTCCCATACTCAGTGCCAGTACTCAGGGTAAACCCACAGCCATTTGACATGAGAACATGTTAATTTGAGAAATCAGATGCCAAAAATTATAACACCCTTACTCTTCATTTCAAGCAAGCAACACACACACACACACACACACACACACACACACACACATATACTGCTCAGACCCTAGCTATATACAAATTACAGATTTACCCAAATACTCAAAGATGCTGACAATACTTTCTTTAGAGACATCATGGTTTTACCTCCCTGACAAACAGGGATGTTTCATTTCTGTTAATTACATTTGTGTGCACTCAGTGCATCACAAATTGGCCATAGCAGGAAAAGAAGTGCATTAAGGACCATGATTTTGCAAAAGATTAAGAAAGATACTGGAAAGAGGAAGTTAGGCTTTCATGCCCCTGATGCAACTACTTCAAACTTCTTATGCAGCAAATTCACAGTTCTTCCCCTAGGATAAGCATTCCCAAACCTTAGCTCCTGCCAAAATCACTTTCAAAAATAGCTATTAGGATCTTATCCCAGACCTAGGGAAGCAGAACATATCCAGTGGAGCGAGGGCATCTGCATTTTAAATGTGTCAACACCCAGCCAACCAGGGTGCATGCAGGAAGCTGCTCAGAAGTATCAGAGTACAGCAGCGTGAACAAACCAAAGAGCAATCACAATTCCCATTGTGAGCTCCACTGGGGGTCCTAACGCTAAAGACTGCTGGCATGAGAAGGGACCCCAGACACCATCCCTTTGCCTGCCTCATAGGTAGGCAATCAATCCAGAGATTGGATGCCACTGAAGCACAATAGAAACTTTGGGTTTCTCACAGGATTGCCCAAAGTAGTTGTACAAGTTGAACACGGTACAAAGGCACCAAAACAGTCAATTTATATATTTATTGCCACAGTTTTCGGGAGGATGGCAGTCATGTGTTCTGTCCTCACAAGTCAGCCCATGACAATTTTCCAGCAGATGGAAGAGAAGAGTTTTGAAGAAGGGGCAAGGGTGCCCTTTTCTAATTTGCACATAGGCATGATGTGGGTGAGCTGCAGCCAGTTCTAATTCCTGTCCTCTGGTTTCTTTCCTGGGAGAAAGGCTTCCGGCTATTGGGGGCTTGGTGGGCAGCAGCCTGGCTTTCAAGGCCCCCCCACCTCTCCAGCCCCTCGGGATGGGGGTGCACTGCTGGCCCCAGCATTACATGGAGCTGGCAGTCTGGTGGTCTATTAGATTCCAGGCAGGCCTTTTTTCCTTCTTTACCCCACAAGAACTGAAAACTTCACCCTCCCATCTCTCTTCGCTCTCCTTCCCTACATTCTGTTTGAGTTGTCTGCACCAATCTAAGGGGACGTGCTCTAGGATTCCTTCTTCATTTTTTCCTTTCCTCCACTCTGGCCTTTAACTTTAAAAAAATCTGGGCCATTCCTATACCTTACGCTGGGTGTCTGAATTCCATTTGGTGATTTTAGGCACTACTGACTACCCAAAACTTTGAAGTTTGGATGTGTATTTCCACCTTCCTAGAAAGTCTCAAAAAGGATGATAAATACTCTAATTTTGTCTTGCCCCCTCCCTCCACTTTTACCCTCGCTGCTGTCAGGGTAACCTCCCCTTCCATCTTCACTCCTTTCTTTGTAAGCCTGATCAAAATGAGGAAGTGTGTGGTGATGCAGGTGTTAGGCAAGGTGGTTTCTGGTGCTTGATGTGACCGACGCCATCTTAAAAAGCAAGCTGCTCTCCGTGACCATCCATGGCATGAAAGGAATGTTCTTACATATCTGTGTAAGAATCCTGTAGGATTCTTACAGGCCCATTAAGTTGTTTGGTGCTTTGGTGCATAGAAGAATGTGCCACTTGGCTGCAAAAAAACTGGATTCCTAGAGGCTACATATACAGGGATGGGGGGGAGTAGTTTTACAGTTGTGAGTATGTGAAATAAAGTTTATTCTTATATTATTATTTACTAATTATTGTATTTTTTACACATAAACAACTGTAAACCTACTTGAGCCCCACCCTCAAACCCCCAACCCCTTTCAGTGCAGGGATCTACCATCTTGCTGACATCCAAGACTCTGCTTCCATCTGTAAGGTCCCTTAATAAACTCTTCTATTCTGGAGTTGTCAGTCTCCTGCATTGGCTTTCCTTTGCAGGTTGGGTCTAGTGCATCTCAGGAAATTTCCCAATAGCAGGGGTGGTTTAAAATTTTCTGAAGGCGGGATACACACATCCTAGGATCCTGGAAGAAGCTGTAAGAGCATACAATGTTAAATCACAATCTCCTGTGTTTTGCAGATGGGTCACATTTCTAAGTGCTGATGTGCTTTGACAGGCAAGTGTCTTACAGACCAAGTGGATGCTCCACTGGCTGCAGGTGACCTTGCCAACAGCAGGAACCCTGGTGCATTTGTTTATTACAGTTGCGAACAACAGGTACACTGACATGTTGGTTCATTGAGCAGCTAGTATGTGCTGAGCATTTTGCTAGGAGTTGAGGATAATCCCTATGACAACCAGTTCCTGCCTTCATGGAGTGAATAGTCTAGTGGTAGAGATACTCCTTACATGAGTTAAAAATGGCATATACATTTACACACCGTATTAAATGAGCTACACAGAAAGAGCGCTCTGCTCAATAATATGACAAAACCCACTTGAGACTGTGAGTGAGGGAAGGCGTGTCTGAGCAGGACTTTTAAGCTGAGACCAGCAGGATGAGAGGGAGCCAGCCACCAGAAGAGTGGAGAAGCTTGTTCCAAGCACGGCAGTAATACAAAGACTGTGAACTGAAAGCTCTAGGATATAAGTTTCTACCCTTCTTCTATTCCCCAACTCTTCAGGTTCCCCTTCATCCTGGTGCCTTTGTTATTTCTGCTACTGAAGCGTGAGAAGCTCTGAGCACCATTCCCAGCATATGGAATAATGAACATGTACTCCGTGCTAGTGTGTTCCATGCACTAAACTCACTTAATCCTCATGCCAGCCCCATGATGGAGGTTCCTTTCATGTCTCCATTTTACAGGTGAAAAAAACTATACCAGTCAGAATGTAATAATCATCACTGTTAATATTGAAATGAGTAATTTATTCAACAATGGCATAGAGAGCATTGTCAGGTTCCTGGCAGATTTCCTGTTCATTTCCAATATTTTCACTGCTCATTTAGATCCTCTTTACTGGGCTCTCTTCTTCTGGGTGATTTGCAAATTTAAAGCTAGTTTTCTAAATCCATTGTTCAAGTTATTGGTGGAAAATCTTTTAACACTGCTGATGAGATTTTATAGAAAAAAAAAATCATTTGCTCTATCCGCCGTAGCCAGCAATACTTCTCTGCATTCAACTCAATGTAATGAAATCATTCAACATTAGTAAATGCTCATTGAGAACGTACTCATTGTCCAGCACAACCCTGGAGATGCCAGGACAAGATCCTGGAATTCAAAATTAAAGAAATAGACAGACACATACAAATAGCTGTGATAGAATAGGATCCAAGCTCTACTTGTCTTGTAATTGAAATACGAATACAAATGAAGAAGTGATTAATTCTGTGGTCACTAACTGGGAAGAATATGGCCTACGGTCAGGTGTGTCTACAACACCTGTAAGATGTGTTTAACCTCAGTTTACTTTTTTGGTTTTTAGATAGTAACTTTGTAACTTGTCAAAAGCCTTTTGAATATGAGGTGTAACACCTCCACATTTAGGAATTTTTGCCCTCATAAGTCTGATTTGTCCAAAAAGAATTTGGATTTTCCCCCAAAGTCACCTGGGTTTTTTTTTTCCCCTAATTACCAACTGTTTACATGTAGATTCACCATCAAATAGACTTTTACCTTTTAAAAAAATTACAGGTATGGAAACTAATCTTTGAAGACACACCTCCTAAATGAAATATTGAATAATAATTGGTGGAGGAGAATGGGAGCCTGGTGTGCTTATTTCTAAGTGAAGAAGGAACTTAATTTTTGCAACAAAAAACAAGTGAGCTGCCTTTCCCACCAGTGTTCGGACACTTCCTCTGTGCGCCCTCCTCCCCTCTCCTCTGGGCCAATGAGCGCGGGGCGCGGGGGGGGGGGGGGGGGGCCGCGGAAAAAACAGGGAAGGGGAACTGCAGCTGGCCCCTCGGCAGCCAGCCGGCCTGGGCAGTCATGATTACATCTTCAGCTTTGAAAACAAGAAGATGAAAAACTACAGTTCCTCATTTGTACTGTAGTTTAATGGGCACAAAATTTCCCTTCCGGAAGGACTCAGCCTCATCCCTCATCCATTTCAAAGACTGATTTTACGCAATGAATAGTCAAACTGCTTCTCTTGGTGGAAAGTGTGAGTTTCTGCTTTCTGAACCACTCCCTCTGTCTGAAATGCCCACAGCTGATGGCAGGAACACCACAAGAGGATGTAAAGGATGCAACAACTGCTAAATCAGCAGAAAACACAATGGCACCAGTGTTAGAGAACCACATTCCAAGGAGAGTCAATGGGAATGAATTTAATGAAGGTCTTTTCCAACTAGTATCCTGATAGGACCCTTCCCCTCTTACTATTGTTGAATCTATCTAAGAATCTAATTCTTTAAGGAGCAGAATGTCAATGATAATGTAATTACTCAAATAGGTGGGAAATGGAACCCCAGACCTGGGTCCATCACAGATCAGGAAAACACACACTGACCCCGGTTCTCGACTTAGCCACCATGTAGGATGGCGGTCTCTGACTTGGGTCTGTGAACGTGGCTGGTGGAACAAAGTGACATCTTCACGTTCTCTAACTGAAATCCAGCATTTCTTTCAATTATGAATGAAGGCAACGTGCTTGAATAGTAATGGTAGCCCTTGTGACTTGGTCACCAAGAGAAATCACAGATCTCTTCAAATCATGGGACAACTGGTCCAGATGCTTTGATTTGTACTTACCCCCATTTCAGACCATGATTACACATGGGAGGGGCTGATACCTCCTGGCATTTACAGGGTTGCTAAGGAAGAACACCATCTTATTATTTTGCAATGGATCTCAACATAGTCATCTTCCTTTGTAGTCCTACATATTTTATTATTTTTCAATTTAAAAAATGTTTTAAAATTTAAAAACATTCTGAGAAGAGTCCATAGATATCACCTAAGCTGTCAAAGAAGTCAACACCCCACCCTCCAACAAAAAAATTGAAGAACTCTGTAGGAGACTCTCTGTACTGTCCTGTTGTTTTACAAGGTTTCAGCATTGCCCATGGCAAAATCAGTCTCTATACATCCAAGAGCCTATAAAATCATTTATTTGGTGCATTTCATATGGCTCCAGTTACTTCTTTTCCGATCACACACCTTACAAAAACCTCAGATGCATTACAGTTGTGAACTACAGAATCACTTGCTCTTCAAACCACTGGTTAGGACTGCATCAGCTTTCAGCTGTTCGAGGACTGACTATATGAACCATGAATTACCAACGTCCCCTTTTCTCCCTGGTTTCCTACATAGTTGTGTACCCTATGGTTCTTTTACCATGGGTCACATGTGCACTGACAGACAGGCAGGGCACCCAGGGGAAATGACATTCAAATCTGACAATTTCCCTACATCACTAAGAAGCTGTGGATGGGCAGAGGTTGAAAGCATTGATTAAATTCAGATTTTGGATTACCTGTGGATTCAAATCACCGTGCCGTCCCTGCCCCGATGTCGTTCATCTCCCCCGCCACTGCGCTGCTGTGGCTCTCATGAGACAACTATCAGATGCTGTTCTGCGTTGTTAGTTATCTTTGCCATGCATACGCCCTTTGAGCGCATTTTTCACCTGGGTTATTTTTCACTTGGGTTGCCTCTGGTGCTTGGCAGACATTATAACATCCGTCGATAGGTATTGCTGAATTAAATAGCTGTCTGCTGTGTATATTTTGCAGGCCCTCATGCTTGAAGAGGGCAGGACTAACATACTTATTTTCCATCTCAGTTTGTTTATGCAACATCTATTCCACAAATACTGAACACTTACTGTGTGCCAGGTATCGTGCTAGACATTAGAGACAAAGGTGGATATGGTATAACCACTTCCTCCGAAGCGTCTAGGGCCATGAGGATGCCGGACGATAACTGTTGTGATGGAGAGTGATGACAGCAAAGATAGAGGCCTGGACCAGGTATGTTGGTGGCACCGAGGAGGGAGCGGTCAATTCTGAAGAACCAGTGTCAAAGAGGATGATGGAATGGGAACCGGAAGGATGAATAGGATGTGGCCCATGGGAAGGAGGAGGTGGAGACTTTCCAGGAATGGAGAACTGCTCTTTTTTCAGTAGTGGAGCAACAGACAGCATTCTTTACCTACCCAGCACCCAATTGCTCCCCTTCCTTCCTTCTTCCACATTAACAGAACCTTACTTTTGTAACTGCAAAGATCTCAGGGGAGGTACACTCCTCCCCGAGGCCCAGGCTCATGAACCAATGAGGAGCCAGTCATGGTCATTCCTTTTATCTTTGCCAGTGACTTGTCTCGAACAGGCACATGACCACATTCTGGCCAATGAGATACGAGGGGACATCTGCTCAGAGCTTCCCCTTGGACATAAAAACAACAGCAACAACAACAACAACAACAGCAGAGTTTTGCTAGGAGAAAGCTAGCTTTCCCCTTCTTGTCTTGAAAACTTACAACATTCGCAGCTGTGGTAGCTATTTTGTGACAGCAGAAAGATAAGAAGAGCCTGAGGGCTCTTTGATAGTAATACTGAATAGCAACCAATTCTGATAACAACTGGACTCCTTGTGTGGGAAAGAAATGAACCCTTCCTTGTCTATGCTACGGTGTATTCTTTCCCCTTATAACTAAACACATCGTTAACTGATTTGCACAGCTTCTGTAAACTAGTTTTCACTGGTCTCCCCAGTTGTACCAGTGAAATCACATGACTAATAACCCTGAGTTGCACTGGCTGATTATCCCCAACCTTTTTGTAACTCTAGGTCTCTACTCTTCCCTGCTCCAGTCTCTCCAGTCATTTAGGAAGACTCCAGGGGAACACCTTTGAGTGTGATTTTCTAACCCCCTGCTACTCTAACCCCCACCCCACCCCAACTATACCGAAACAGTATTCTATACAAAGCTAAGAGGAAGCCCTTCTCTCTGACTCTGTTTTACCCTTTCACTAGCCCTCAAGACAGTGTGAATGCCTTGAATGTGATAAACCTTTGGTCAAAGTACACCTTCTATCTCGTTCTTGCCCCTGCTCTCTATAGCGGAATGTCTGAGATGTAGGAAGCATACTGGTTTCATCAGCTTTTCTCTGTGTCTTTCCATAAAAGTCTAGCATCAACCTTCTCTTTCAGATACAACAGAACAATAACAAAAGCCTTC
The DNA here is from genome assembly GCA_039655065.1 of Glossophaga mutica. NCBI lineage: Eukaryota > Metazoa > Chordata > Mammalia > Chiroptera > Phyllostomidae > Glossophaga > Glossophaga mutica. The sequence goes on from CM077304.1 coordinate 88,709,759, forward strand.
AGGAATATCAGCCAACACCAAAAGCTGCCTCATAGTTTTGGTTTACTGGCCCTGCAAAGCTACTCTCCAATTAGCTCAGCCCAGAGCATAGTTACACGTACACGTGAAGAAATGAGAACATAGTATTGCAAAGATAGGCAGGCAGGGACCTCGGACATCAAGTTAAGAAGTATAAGCTGTAATTTCTGAGCAAGTGCTTGACGACAAGTATGCTGCAGGAAGTGCTGAGATACTTACTACCTGCCCTCCTGAGCTCCTGGGCAGAGCCTGGCAGACTGAGCCCTTAGGCTGTGGCCTCCAGCAGTGAGTGGCTTCCTGTGGGTCTAAGAGGCTGGAGCCAAACCCAGTGGGGCCTGATGGGGCCATAAAAAGATGTAAAAAGATTGGGAGACAATTGGGAAGTCACTGAAAGATTTTTAACAGGCAATAGCCTGATTACCACTAAGAGGGCAATGGAAAGGCTGGTTTGGAGGGGAGGACACTGGGCCTGGGACCAAGAACATCAGTCTCACCGAAAACAGCCCAGGTATGAAGTGATGAGGGACCAAAGTAAAAAGTAGGTGTGAGAAAACTGAAGGTATTTGAGATTTGAAAAATCTTAAGGAGATAAAATAAATGGGCTTACTAGTTGATTAATACAGGGAGAGAGGGAAGTATCCAGGATTACTTCCCACTTTTGGATTGAGAACCTGGGTGAACAGCGCTCTCATCCAGCGGTGAGAGTGGGAGCGCATGCGGAAAAGGTGTGGAGGAAATCTGTGTGAGATGCTGTCGCATGTCCAAGGGAGATGACCAGTGAGCATTTAGACCTATAGATCTCAAGTGTAGACTGCTCTGGTGTAGATTTTAGAGTCTTTGGCAAGTAAGGGATGCTGGGAGCCCATAGGCATTGGTGATATTGATCAAGGAGAATAGAACAGTGATCAAGAGTGCTAAAGACAGAGAAAGCAAGTCAGAGGACTGGACCAAGCACTCAGTTCTTCTGGGCCTCAATCTCTCTCTCTCTCTCATTGTCAGTTTCTTCTTTTGGAATGTTGGCCTCATTGTCTTCTATTTCAGACAGAACTTTTCTACTAGGCAAGGAACAAGGTCACTGGTAGATGCAGATTATTTACTCTAGTGAGGGAATTTTTTTTCTCCCACTGTTCAAATAACGACCCTAGAAAGAACTCTGATGGGCTTTGCTTGGGTCATGCGACCCATCTTTACCCCAAACACAGCTGCCAGATATAGGGCACTTGGACTGGCCAGATGTGGACCTGGGCCATGTGCCCACATCTGGCTGGGGGTAGTGTGCAGTGACAGGTTCTATTACCAGAAGAACAGGGATGACAAAGCTTTCTGGGCAGATAAATATAGTTACCATGATCCCCTACATATCAAAATTTAAAGAGGTAGGTAGAAGAAGTGGAACCAGTGAAGGAGAAAGAAAGTTGACATGTCAGAGTAGATTATTAGCTTTCCAGAGGCTAAGAACTATCTCACTCATATGTTTTCCCCTCCCCCACACTTTGGTACCTAGTGCTGTGCCTATAATCAAAAAGTGTACATGGAATGGGCTTATAAACACTCTGTATGATAAGTAGTGAGGATCTGTCAAAAATATAACAAAGGCTGACACCCAGAAATCTGCTTTGCGCAATGTACAAAAGCACAATTTTAAATAGCTGGGCACCACTGACATAATTATGAATAGATTCCCTGAAAAGAGATAATCTTTTCCATGATTTGAATGAAGGTACCATCTCAGTTTGGACCAGAACAGTTACAGTTGAGAATATGACTTGGTAAATGTCTAATGGAAATCAGGTGGTATTGTTTTAAAGAATGTTTTATTGCTCTGTTCTAGGGCTGACTGTAATTTCATGCTGCATTTGCAAACCTGGAGACAAATACCTTAATTACTATGGATGCCAGGTAGAAAGAGGAGGCCTAATCAAACCCTTATTAATCAGTGACAGATGCCAGCCAGGGAGGAATGAAAGTTTATAAACCCCTGTAAACCACCAACTCCAGGCAGGGAGTGAATATGCGTTATTTTTTTCTTGTCAAGTACCTCTTCTATCCACTAGGGGGAATCATGCCGTGCATCAAAGCTTGGCTGTTTCTCTGCACAATGGAATTACATACCCCTGAAAACCTGTTTGTCTGTTGATGGGGTGTGTCCTCCACTCTAAAGGGCTCAGAGATCTGGCATGTTGTCATATTTTTCAAACAGATGAGAGAATATTATTCAAAGTATGCTAAAGAAAATTAATTGTTTAAATTCTCACTGGATTTAGAAGGAAACCACTAATCATTTTAAATACAAATTTTTAGAAAACTGAAGTTCCTATTATGAAAAGTAGAGTTTTCATTTGCTAGAAACTTTGCTTATTAAAAACTTAAAGTGCTGAATCTGTGTCGTTTCAATTCTAAAGAGCTTAATTTGAAATACCCCTTAGACACCAGTGTGATCTTAGTGCTCACTGAAGTTCTTCAAGAATTATTGCTACTCAGTTGATAATTATAACTATTGTAAGCTTGTTTAACATAATTACAATATAAAGCTCTTCCCTTCCCAACACAAAGCCATTTTAAACAAAGTTTGAAAGGTGCTATAAATTAACAAATAATTCACATGCAGTGCTCAGGCTTGCATTCAGTGGTAACTCCTCCACATTGTCAACAATATTTTTGTGGCTGAATATTTCTTTTCTCTTGTTGTGTTCTCTGTCTCTACAGAGATAATCAGTTTACAAACTGGTACATATATATTGTGCATATACTCAGTGAAGTCACTCTGTTTTAAGCCCTGATCCTGAAGATTTCACAGTCTTCAGTGTTCGATTCAGCCAATGTGTGTTGACCACTGATTGAGTCTCTGTAAGGCCCAACAAGCTGCACAGGGACGGAACTGCCAGTCCAGCTCACTGCCACGTGCCAGCCCCCAGCACATGCTTCACACGCGGTAGGTTCTCAGGAAGTATTTGTTAAAGGAGTGAGCAGGTAAATGAACAAAAAGTGTGTAGCGTAAAGGGGAATATGGAGACTAACTGAGTAAGACACCATCCCTAACCTCAAAGAAACTAAAGTCTGGTAGAAGATCTCCTTTGTTTACCACTAATGCATAGTATGTAACGTAAACTGCAGTGTGTAACTGTTATTGTAGACTGGCAAATAAAGTGTTATTCAAGTTCAGAGGAGGGAATTCATAACCAAGCAGAGGAATCAGTTCAGCTAAACAAATTCAACAGGCAAATTTGAGTGCACCGCTAGAACAGAGCCTGGCAAGGAAAAGATGTTCATTACCACTCTGGAATAAATGGGTAACACTTGCTGTATATTAAGTCCTGTGCCAGCTCCTGGGCACAAAGATGGATTAGAATTTGATTTCTCTTTTAATTTAATGTTTTTTTTTAGGAGCGCATAATCTGGTATTCTTAGCCTTCGAGAAAGACTCCCAGGAGAAAGTGGTTTTTAAACTGGGTCTTGAAGGATGAGTAGGAGTTTGAAAGGTGGAGAAGAAGGGATGGATGTTTCAGATGAAAGGGCCTGGCTGATTTAAAGGAGATCCCACTGCTAAAAGTGGAAGACAATACCAATTACATCCCTAGCTCTTAGTATACAGCCCTGTGTATGAAAGTCCCTTAATAAATACTCATGTTTTCTATGGTAATTATGGAAAGAGCCAAAAGCTTATACAAGTCTTAAGAGCTGGTCAAACCCAAGCAAATGTGCTCAATTGTTGCCATGTGCCCAAGAAATGCCAGTTAAAATTCCTTCCTAAAGCTGGGATTTGAAGTGGCTGTTATTGTGTCCCTCCACAATTCATACACTGAAATCCTAACTCCCAGTATTTCACAATGTGACTGTACTTGGAGATGAGGTCTTTAAGGAAGAAAATAAGGTCGCTGGTGTGGGTCCTACTCCAGTGTGACTGGTCTTCTCATAAGAAGAAGAAACTTGGACACAGATATATGCGGAGGATGGGCCATGTGAAGACACAGGGAGAAGGTGGCCACCTATAGGCCCAGGAGACAGGCCTCAGAACCAACCCTGGACACCTTGATCTCAGACTTTAGCCTCCAGAACTGTGAAGAAATAGAATCTGTTGTTTAGGCCTCCCAGTCTGTGATATTTGTTATAACTAAAACAATGGATTAACATAGCAGTAGAGCCCTAGTATCTAAAAATGGTAATAATAACAATGTTATTATTACAGATTGAGAATTTCCTGTGTGCCAGGCCTTGTACTAAATGCTTTACACATATTATTTAATATGCTTTAAAACTTCATGAGATAGATACTTTCCTTTTTTTCAGTCTATAATGAGAATGCTGAGGCTCAAAGAGCCCAAGGCTACAGAGTTACTGAGATGCGGCCCTAGTTGTGTAGCCTCAGTCTGACTAGGGCCGCTGCTAGCCTATAGAGTCTTTGTACACAGAAAGAGCATCTCTTTCTTTGAGCACGCTCGACCCCATGCCACGATGCAGGGCTTGATGAGCAGCAGGCAGGCAGGATTTCAGGGCCTCTTACCCTGATGCCCTTGTGCAGGGTTAACCCTTGTGGTGGCCCTCTCTGTTACCCAAGCACTTAGCCATAATACTGGATCCCCAAGGGGCTGAGGTGGTTGGGGGCAACACCAGTGAGGAAGGAGTAAGTAGGTGCATAGATTCTGAAAGCTGGGAAGGCAAACCTCACCTACTCCTCAGCTGTCAATAAGGCATGTGGGAGCCCAGGCCCATGAGTTCTAGGTCCTAGTGGGGAGGGGACTTCCAGTGGTCCCATACCCACAAGGGGGCCTTGATTCAGCCCAGTTCTGCCAATTCACCTCAGAACAGCTCTGTCTGCCTTCTATTTCTTAGTTAGCAAGAAATCCAATTTGCTAGGATCACACACCTGTCACCATCACCCCTGCACTGCCCCCCGCAAATCAATGAGAAATGCATCTTTGACTATTTGACTATGAATGTAAGTGTGCCTTTCTTCACAATTAAAGCTCCTGAATGTCCCAAATTTGCAGCTTTCATGGTGGGAAAGAAAAGCATCTGACAGTGTAAATAATTAATCACCATTAAGAATGTCCAATAAATGAGGGAAGTCAGGTTTCAAATTGGCTGGTTCAGATGATTAAAGTGCAGAAGTCATAGCAGGGTAAAAATAAAGTGCCCTCTGAAAAAGTACCGTCTTTAGAACTCAAGATGGTTTCTATTTCTCCTCCATAGAGCACTGTGAGTCACCTGTCCTTGAGCTAGGAAGGCACTGAGAATACCTGACTTATTTGTAAATATTAATGGGGGGTGGGGTGGGGTGAGGTCTGGAGAGGAGGAACTACCGCAGTCTCTCCGTAACCCTGTTTTCATAACAATGAATAAAATGGAATTTCTAGACTGCATTGAAGGAAGCCAAAGCTCAGACTTCAGGAGAAATGTCCAAAAAGGAAAAGCAAGTTCCATTTCGTGTCTTACTTAAAAAGACACTTCAAGTGGTCCGCAGTGTTTTGGAGATCATGACTGCCCCCACCCCTGCCACCTTCTGAACCCTTAGCCCCCAGGAATCCTGGTGACTTTTAAAGTAAAGCTTTTACTTTTATGATTTGCTGGCAAATATAAGTCAGGTTTCCATTTGTCTGTATTGCCAGGTGGAACTTAGTGTAGAAAAGCCTTTGTAAAAGAGGAAAAAATGTAGCTATTTCCACTGCCAGATTTGGGGGAAACAAACATTTGGAGAAAAAGACCAGGAGTTTCTTGTGCCTCAGAGTCCTTCATGATTTCCATCGATGACCATCAGAACGTACCTTCTAGGTCACTTCTCCACCCATATTTGGAGGGAGATGGGTTCATGAGTTATGGTTCTGGGAAGAAACAGGTGACACCACAAATAGGCATGTTAATGAAGGGACCAGGGCAGAGATGAGGGCAGGAGGAAGAAAGACCAGTCATGGCTAGCAATAGAGGGAGGCATTGGCTCTCGCTGCCCGCTGTCCGAGGAATAGGGTGGGAGAGTGGCTGTAACCAAGAGAAGGCTGCTACTGTAGCTGCAGCTATGAGAGAGGGCTGTCTACAGGGTCTGTAGCCTCCAGCATTTCCCTCCAGCCAGTAGACAGCTAGGAGAATAAATATCTGGACACTGCCCTACCTACCACCCCTGGATCTGGTGCTGGTGCCTCTCAGGGGATGAATCCTGCCAGAACCCAAAGGCAAGAAAAATGTCCGTAAACATCAGACTTCTGGGTGGAGAGCAGGATGGAAAAGAGTGGGGAAACAGGTAGAGAGAGAAGTGGAGCCTATCCAGCCCACACTGGGAAGAAGCAATAAACAGGGACGAGCAGAGAAGGGGCAGAAAGGTGAGGTAAATGCTCAGTCTTCCATGGGATTTGCACCTGGGATTCTGTGCGTGAGGCTTCGAGAGATGCGGACCTCCACATTCCCAGTGCCTTCCCCCCACCCCCGGTGGGTGACAAGTTGAGTGGCCCTCACCATAGGGACCACATATCGAGCTTCCCAACAGCAGCCACCCCTACTCAGAGCTGATGCCAGATGCTTTTTGCCCACTTTGGTGGAAATATTTTCTAGGGAGTGGGAAGGACGTAAGAATGATAAGGGATGCCAGCTCGGTGGTGAGCACCAGACCACTCACTGCCAAGTCCAGCAACTTTATTAGTCAGCTCAGAGCATCTCCCTGTCAGAATCTGAAGGAAACAGAACGATGAGTGACGGCGAAGGTATCTGTGTGTTTATCTTATCTTTTGCTATTCATTTCAAGAGTGTGAGTTATTATTAATATGAAGGTTTTGTTTCTGGCAGCTCTTCTCTTTGAATGGGTTGAAGCCAAGCTGCCAGCTATCAAAGAATCTGGGGCCCAGCATTATGCTGCCAGGGAGCCTCAGAACCAGGATGGCAGAACAGAGACATGGGAAGAGACATTGAATTTAAGAGGGATCAGCATTTTGTGTCTAGTCCTTCATGCCCTTTTGGCTTCACATTTCAAAAGAACAGCAAGTAACATATGAACAGGGACAGGCTTGAATCTTGCAAAAGTCAGAGAAAAGCTGGTGACCAAGAGATTGCTCAGCAAGTTACAGAGATTCACCAAATCTGAAGGAATAATTAACTGATGATTTTGTGTGCTTCATGCAGGGTGAATTCCAGCTGGTCTGAAAAAACACTGTGGTGGCTGATGATTTGCCGTATTTTGCTTTCAACCGGTAGTGGTCTCAGACTCTTGACCACTGATGGTTTCGGTGAATGTTTTGAAGAAAAGGCTCCATAGAGACAACATGGAATATACTACCCAAGCAGTGAGGTGCTAGGGTGCCAGGGTGATATCCTAGACACCGCAGCCACTCAAAAACATCGGCATTTATACCCTTTCCACGGGCAATAGCTCATTTGTCCTAAAGATGAGTGAAGGCCCTTATTTGGCTTCCAGGAAGCCATTTTGACCTTGAGTAAAGAATCGTTCCTTTGTACGTCCAACCCATTCTCCCATCTACAATTGTAACTCTGCTGGTGAATGACCATGCACTCTTAAGCCATGACATGGGAACAGAGAACTAGAGGAACGTTCGAGGTGACTCCAGACTCCCCTACCGAAGGAACACCACTGAGTCTTCGTCACTTTAACCACAAGCATGGGCACTGTTGCGAATCGGAAGATTGTTCAGGGATTGTCTGGGGCTGTGTTGGGTGGGTAGGGCAGACAAGGCACTGTGTTCCTTCAGCCGTATCTTAACTGCGCTGCATTTGACTGACTTCTCATGTTGATTGAACTGCATTCAACTCGTCTCTCGGCATCAATTTAAACTTATTAAATGGCTCTTCATCTTATCTGTTCTCAACCATCTACTCATCAGCACGCTAGAAAGGAGGTTGGCTTATTTCTTTTTCCTGTCAGTCACCACAAGGAGCTGGGAGCTTTGATAAGGGCCTCGATGCGGAAGGCCACCTGGATTTGAGCTAAGCTGCGGAGAAAGGAGTGGCCTGTCTGAAGTCTCAGGAGGACAACACCGGTACTATGCGAGCCACTGGGGAGCGTTTCCCGAATGTTGCCTGGGGGTGGTAGCTCTGTGGACAAGGCATGAAGAGAATTCATTGACCACCAGAACTAATTTTCTTAGCTGCTTTCAATCCCTGCTGACCCACTCATCCCTACAGACCACTGCTAGATTATTTTTTGGCAGAAAGAAAACTGAAGCACCAGTTATACCCATCTTGTGACTGTGAACAATTGCCTACTGAACAGCTCTTAATGTCCCAAGCCTCCGCAGGAAACCTCTGCATCTATAAAGCCCTGCACAGCAGAAATGAGTTGGAGTGTGGTGGTCTGGTTCACCCGGATCGCCCCCAGTGCCCGAGGAGGTTGGTATTTTCTCATCATGGAGACTTTCCAATCTGGTGAACGCCACAAATAGCACTGCTGGGAATCAGTCTGAACTACTGCCTGTTTCTGTGGTAGCAAGCCTTGAGCTGGTGCGTAAGCATGCACCACCTTTTTTTTTTTTTTTTTTTTTTTTTTTTGTGGGGGAGGGGACAAGGGTAGGGTCAGCCAGTTACTTATGTTCAAGGAGTTCTGAGTGTGCAGTAAGTGACACCCGACAAGATGGGCTCTGTCAGTTGGAGAGGGAAGCTTTGTCACCAATGGGACTTGTACCCTTTGCCAAACAGCAGTATCAAAGAAAAAGAAATCAAAGACATACAGAATCCACATGCCTAAATATTTGTTTTGATTGTTTGTATTTCCCACACTTTTCAAATATGAACCTGTGTCCTGAAGGTGGAGCTTTAGTACACGGGAAGATTGGAAAGGGGCAAATATGCTTGTTCAAAATGGGGCAGAATCAGGAAAGAACACACTTACGTGCTTCCCAATCTCCTACATTTTTCATGCCAAATAGTAGGCACAGATTTGGGTTTCTTTCATGGTAGGAGCCCGCATTCAATTAAACAGGAGGGAAAAGAAGCCTGCTCTCCTGAGTGGAGCTTATGGACCCAGTAGAATTGTGAGCAACTGTAGCCATCAAAGCCATTTAGACTTCTTGCTGGTAGTATTTTTAAGATGTTTCTTTTTCAAAATGAGGCAGTGATGAATTGAGTAGTGATCAAAATGATGCATGATGGGGTATGTTAATCCAAATAGCTTCCAAGATGGTCTGCTACTGATTGTACCAACTCTACAGGAGTTAGAGAAATTACTTGGTTACCAGTGAAGTAAAACTATCTCTGCAATGGGATTGAGCTGTTCCTTCTCAGCACATAACAACACTGCCACAGCCGGTTTACGATGGCAGCGGGGATCAGTGTGTTCTTCATCACTCAGGGGGAAAATTTCAAAATGCTAGCACATAAATCCCCTACTATGCCATGAGGTGTTCTATGAGCTTCTGCAGATGTTTTTTAGATACTACTTTTTCCATTTCCAGCAGTGCAAAACTTCTTAAAATATTTCAGGTGGGCAGGGAATGAGGTGTAAGGCCTGATTATTTTGGAGCAGAGAGAGCATCTGATTTGCCTCGCCTAGGATCTGAGTAATGTCAAGCCTGTATCTCAGGCCATTCCCCTTCCTCTTCCACTCTCCTCACTAGCACCCCAACCACCATCACCACAGCAGAAAGAGCAACCTTGTGTCTCATGGGAAAGCATCTGTTGCCTACCAGAGGCAAAGATAATGTTATCTAATTTCAAAGAAGGAAATTATGAGTGGAAAGATGACCCCTCTCCATTCTGAATGTGAGAGTCACTGAAGGAATGATAGGATCCTATAACGACAAAGCTAGGGCAGAAACTCATTTCTCTTCTGCCTCTCGCTTCATTCAGCTCACCGTCCTTTCCTTAAGCCTTCCTGAGTTCCTTGTCATGCCTTATCCCTCACCACTGGGGAGAATTTGAAGCACTGTTGTAGAAATTTAAATCTAGAATAGGTGCTCCTTCAGGAGAGCTCAGCATCTATAGGAAGCCCACTCACCCCATCCCTTCCTGCCCCCCACCGCCCCAGTCCCAAATGGATTCTATCTAGAGTCAAGGAACTGGGAGGGGAGGGAAGACAGGGGGTGCAACCAGTTACCCTGCCTGGGGCCTAGAAATAGCCTGAGAAGGGACAGAGATAATTTTCCAAGGATGCATAGGAATCCTCAGAATCCCCCAGTACACCCTTGGATCACCTGCCAGACCGTAAGGGTGCTGGTAGCTGCTATCAGCTGCAGCTCAGGAGCTGGGCAGCACCTGTGCATCTTCTAGGACTCCCCCTTTGGAGAAATCAAGTACCTTCACCCAGAAGAAGTAGTAGTTCAGGTGTGCAGTGATTCAGAAATACAGGGAAGAGCAAAAGTAGGTTTACAGTTGTGAGTACAAGAAACACAGTTCAGTCTTGCATTTATTAATTATTGTGTTATTTTCCACACAAACGCCTACTTTTGCCCCACCCTGTACACTGGGCTTCAAAAATTCTCGGTGGCTTGGGGGTAACCAGCTGCTGTTTGCTCCCTATGGGAGTTGGTGAGACCTCAAAGGGTCCAAAGGAAGGAAGTGGGAAAGAATGAGAGAGAGGGCAGGTGCCTAGGGAAATAAGGGGTCCTGTTCTAGGATTAGAAGGCTAGGCATTTAACTTGGGGAACTTTTCAGTCACACCTGCTGAAAATGATCTCTGGGTATTATTGTAACGGCCACAGGTGGCACTTGGCTAGAACAGAAATATAAGTGGCTCCGGAGCTAGATATGGATTTGGAATCTGCACTCTGCTGTTCACCAAGCAGTAGGACCCCCGGTAAGTTCCACAAGCTCTTCATGATCATTCTCCTCACTACTAAGTGAGGATAATAGTCACTAATTAATATGGTTGTTATGGGTATTAAATGAGTCTTAATCCATGTAGTGAATTTGGAACAGCACCCAATACGCAGTAAGTGTTCAATAAATGTTAGGCATGATCATTAAGGTCAGATGGTGAGTAGAACTTTCAAAGTGCTAGATAGGAGAGCCTGGGACTCCGTTGCTAAGGGAGATTAGAGAACCCTTTCAAAAATGGGAGCTCCAGCCCAGGGGATTGTCCGCAACCAGAGTCTTGGCGCCTGCCTTTCTCCCACCTCACTCCCCTGACCAGGGAAATCCACCCCCTACCCCCTCCGCCCCTTCTGTGACAGGGGCGCCTTGGTACCCTGAGCCTCCCGCTCGTCCATGTCTCCTGCGCGCCTCCCGGGGCTTCCCTCCCGCCGCTCTACACTTGACAATCGCCTCGCAGCCTCCCTGTAACCCCAGCCCTGGACCTCGGCGGCAACCCCCTGGCGCCTGGTGTCCTCGCTCCCAGTGCCCTGCTATCCCTCCCTGCCCGCTGCTCTCGTAAACAAAACCCAAGCGTTGGAGCAGCCCGGCGGGTGGACGCGCGCCGGAGCCGGCTCGGCGCACTATTAGCGCGCCCTGGAGCCCCGAGCGAGCCAAGGGGCGATGGTGGCGGCCGTGGCGGCAGCGGCAGGCAGCTCAGCTTTGTTTTGAATAGATGAAAGAGGCCACCTACATAGTAACCCAAATTATGAGCCCTCCCTCCTCCCCATCTCACCGAATCGAGAGGGGAGGGGAGATGGGCGTGGAGGGAGGGCGGGCGGGCAGGAGGCGGAGGAGGAAGAAGATGAGGAAGGGGGCCGGTTGCATCCCACTTTCACAATGGGAAAGTGAAACGCACAAACGCACCCAACCTCTCCAGCCCTCCCGCCTGCCTCGCTCTCCCCCCTCCCAGTCCGCGCCTGCCCGCGAGCGCCAGCGCTGCACAGAGGAACTCTCCGGAGAAGGAGGGCGAGGAGGAAGCGGCGCCGGAGCGCGCAGGGCTTGCCACCGCCGCCGCTGCACAGGCTGCCGGAGCGAGCCCGCCGCGCGCCAGCCCTCCCTGCTCTCCTTCCCAGGCGAGCAGCGGGGATGGGGCGGCCGCGGGAGCCCGAGCGCGCGCAGGAGCCGCCGCCGCCCGCGTCTCCGTCGCCGCGCGCCTGAGCCGCCGTCGTCACCTCGCGCCCTGCCCGGGGGCAACCCCCCATCCCCATGGAGGTCTCCCAAAGGAAGGCACCACCGCGCCCCCCGCGTCCCGCCGCGCCGCTGCCCCTGCTCGCCTATCTGCTGGCACTAGCGGCGCCCGGCCAGGGCGCGGACGAGCCCGTGTGGCGGTCCGAGCAAGCCATCGGAGCCATTGCGGTGAGTCGGGAGGACGGAGTGTTCGTGGCGAGCGGCAGCTGCCTGGACCAGTTGGACTACAGCCTGGAGCACAGCCTCTCACGTCTGTACCGGGACCAAGCGGGCAACTGCACGGAGCCCATCTCCCTGGTGCCCCCCGCGCGGCCCCGGCCCGGGAGCAGCTTCAGCAAGCTGCTGCTGCCCTACCGCGAGGGGGCGACGGGCCTCGGGGGGCTGCTGCTCACCGGCTGGACCTTCGACCGAGGCGCCTGCGAGGTGCGGCCGCTGGGCAACCTGAGCCTCAGCTTCCTGAGCAACGCCACCGAGGTGGTGTCCTGTCATCCCCAGGGCTCGACGGCCGGCGTGGTGTACCGCGCGGGCGAGGGGAAACGTTGGTACCTAGCTGTGGCCGCCACCTACGTGCTGCCAGAGACTGAGACGGCGAGCCGCTGCAACCCGGCAGCGTCCGACCACGATACTGCCATCGCGATCAAACACACCGAGGGGCGCCGCAGCCTGGCCACGGAGGAGCTGGGTCGCCTCAGGCTGAGCGAGGGGGGCGTGCGTAGCCTGCACTTCGTGGACGCCTTTCTCTGGAACGCCAGCGTCTACTTCCCCTACTATCCCTACAACTACACGAGCGGGGATGCCACGGGCTGGCCCAGCATGGCGCGCATTGCACAGAGCGCCGAGGTGCAGTTCCAGGGCCAGGCGGCCCTCGACTGCGGCCACGGGCACCCCCACGGCCGCCGCCTGCTCCTCTCCTCCAGCCTGGTGGAGGCCCTGGACGTCTGGGCCGGCGTGTTCAGCGCGGCCACCGGGGAGGGCCAGCAGAAGCGCTCTCCCGCCACCACGGCACTCTGCCTCTTCAGGATGAGTGAGATCCAGGAGCGCGCCAAGAGCTGCAAGTGGGACTTCGAGCCCAACCAGCAAATCTGCGTAAGTCCTGCCCCCAGACGCTGCTGGGAGCGCTCCCACTGGGGAGCCGCCGCCGAGGCAGGGCTGAAAGAAGTCCGGGATTCACAGCCCGGCTGCTGCGCGATGGTCGTTCTAACACGGTCTACGAGGCCTCGGAGAGTCTAAAGCAGGGCCAGCGGTGCCCAAAGGCAGTGTAAAAAGGGACGTGGAGAGGGTAGGAGTTAGGGTCAAAACTCTAGTGACTGCATCCCAGTGCCATCATTCTCTGCCCAAATGTAGACGCTTGTTTGGGGCTGAGCCTCCCTGCACAACCCCACCCCTCCCTTCCCTAATCGCTAACCCAAGTGTGGTTTTGGCAGACCTGTGGCTTTGACCCCTTTCCTCAACATGGTTACCAAACGTAGAGCCATCAGCAGAGAAGCCACTGAACCAAAAGGACTTGCTGCCACACCCCAGGCTTTGTGTCCCCCCCCCCCCCCCACGGTAACACATGTGATATGGTCTGAAGAGTTGATAGCCTGATGAACACGGGGAAGAGCTAGCCTGGAAAAGAGGCTCCTGTTTGGCAGAACAGAACCGTGGGCGCGACACAGTGCAAGGGGGCGGGGCTCTGATTCTGCTGAGGGTGAACTGTGGTCTCCAGGTGGAGGGAGAGGCTGGGAAGGCAGAGGCGGCTTTGTGGGTAGAAGCCTTACCCTGGAAGGGAAGAGCAAGAGAAAGTGTGGGGTGCTAAAGGCAGTTTCTGGGCTCCAGGTTGCCTGACTAAACCGTGGGGCTCAGAGGCACCACCCTTCTGTTGTACCCAACCTGGCAAACAGCACAGCCTTCCCTTGGGTTCCCAGGGCAGCCACAGTGAGACTCTTGAAACTGGCATTTCTTTGACTGGAAAATAAAGCAGTGGTTCAAGAGGGTCCAGTTGATGGGGATTATGGAGCCATTGTGCACTTCTCAGAGGCTGTTTTCCTTCCAAGGCTGCTGGCACATCAACTCCACATATGGCTCCTGAGAGGGGAGCCTGCTGAGTGCCTCCTTTATAACTGGACAGAAATCAAAGAGCAGAAATTAATGGCTACAGGTGTTGCCATTGTTTTGGTATAGAATATGTCAGAGAGGCAGGGGAGAAGTCTCCGCTTGGAAAATGTGTTGGTGCAATTGTTGTGTAAGCGTACAGGGGAGCTTTGGCTCTAAGGTATATTAATATGCGTATCAAAGACACTCCCACCCCACCCCCACCCACCCCTTTTTCTGCAAAACCCATCTCGCTAAATATTAGCCCCATTATTTGGGAAGAAAAAACCCTGAGGTCCTTTGCAACGCTCCTTAGAATGGTCATTTACTTCTTCCTCCTTCCCTATCAGTCGTGTGCTGAGACACACACATAATGCTTTCATTTAGTTACTGGTATAATTTTTTTAAAGCATAAATGACACATAATGTACCATAAAGGACTTATCTTGCTATACACATATAACTTAATATTTAATATCAGTCTTTATTAGATCTTTATAATCCTATAGTTCAAGTTGGGCAAAAATTATTGCCTTCTACTCCTCTGTTAAAAGACTTGAAACTACCCCCAAATATTACTTTCTGTCCAGCTTTAGGCATACCCGGCCTCTGGGGTTAGCACAAGATAGCTTCGAGGCCCCCAGCAGGTAAGAACGGGAAGTCCTAGCTTTGCCATCTGACAGCTGTGTAGATGTGTGGAGCCAAAACATTTCTCTTGACTGCCTCTCTCCACCCATTGGGTCCTGGAGGACTTAGTTCCCTTCCAAACCCAGCAGGCATCTTGAATGCACTCAGAATCCAGGTTTTGGCCAGATCAGGTGTTCAGACTTGTGCTGGGATGAGGAGAGGAAGGGGCAGCTGCCCCTTGGAAATCAGGCAAGGGGTAAACACATGCTGCCAAAAATCAGGAATTGGAAAAAATAATTAAAAGAGGTCCCTTCACAGCATCTTTTGCTGCTGTTATTTGTTGAGAACTCCCACTGTGCTCAGAGCTCTGTGTTCTGAAAGACAGGGTCTCTACCCCCTGAGCCTGTCATCCAAGTTAAATAATACACTCTGGTTCAAACAATAGCATGCCATGGCTGTACAGGTGGGAGTGTGGAGTTTTACTTTTTTTTTCTTCCCTCATTTAAGTAAATTTCTTGCTGCTACTATGCACTAAAAAGGCTTAATAGAATTGAATTTCTAGAGGGGTTTAAATGAAAAAAAAAGGTGGTAGTTTTGATGAAAAAGCTGACAATTTTCTAACCTAGTAAATAAGCAGATAAGATACTTCATTCAACAAACATTTGTTTGATGCCTGCTAGTGTGAGCAATGCTCTGTGCTGGATGCCGCTGATTTTGCCAATGAAAGGACAATGGCAAGTTGCAACCCCATTTAATGGGGTCATGGGATCCGTGTGCCTCCGCTTGTCACTCAGAACAGTGTTACCATTTGAATGGCATTCATTCTGTGTTTTCAGGTTTGAATGTGTTTTGGAAGAGGCGTGCTGAATTACAGGTGCCTAAAACAGGAGGCGGACTTGAAACACTCTGGAGGGAGCCTCAATAGGTTCCAACAGCGGTTCCTTCAGAACAGTCATTTGAACAGTCAGCCACAGGCGGCGAGGCACAAGCTGGGTTTGCGTGCCTGCTCCCTCTCCTCCTACTACATGGCTCGCTCTGATTTTCCATCCTTAATCAACCATGGGTAGCAAGGTGACAGGAGTGACTGGGTTGTGTTTTCTCGTTTCTTGGTTCTCTTCTAAGCATATGTGGCTGGTTGTCTTCCTCTTTGGCTTCTCCTGCTAGGATTCATTTGGGGAATGCTTGTGTGACAGCTGTGCACTTCTCAGCCATCTACACACTGGGCCATTACTGTTTATGCCTTGCCACCAACTCTGAACCCCTTTCAGAACTCCGGCAGGTTAGCTTAAGTCTGTGAACACACCCAGGCTGCTGATTTCTGTAGACCTTAATGAATAATAACGGTCCCATAATAATAATAATCTAATAATCCTAGGAAATGTATGCACAGCACTTAGCCATATATTATTTCTTTTGAGCTCCTCTTCAAGTTTAAGGCTGAGTTTGTGAGGAGCAGTCCCATTTATCTGATGAGGAAGCTCAAAAGACGAGAACAGCAGGTGAAGGTCCTCCAGCTTAAACCCAGGTCTCTCAGTGGCTACTTTGTGTATTTTCTTTCCACCACTCTGGTCCTTCTCAAACCTTTCTGTGAAAGTCCCTCATTGAAAAAGCAACAGCCCACCTTCCCTAAAATATGGGGTTGATGTTGAAGAGTGCTTCTGGAAATGTGTTTTAAAAGTTCATGTGATTTTTTTCATTCTATTTTATAACATATCTGTTTGTTTAGGTTAATATTTAAAAATGAATGATTTAAATTATGTACAAGTTAACTAATTTAACTTCCTCCCTCTCTGAACTTCAGCTACTCCTGGCACACCGGTGCATTTGTAGAAAGTGTTTGCACCCGAGTTTTGAAGTTTGATTGTTCCAGATTTGTTTGGCTGACTTGGTTGGGTCCTGAGGTTGCTTGTGGTTTAAACATGGTAGCTACTCCCTCTGTAGACACTGCGAGTGATATGTTTTCTTACCCTGTTGGCCAACAGGACCGGCTCTTCTAGTTCATTCTATCCCTCGTGGGGAGACATAACCCCTTCTTCCACACTCACATAATTCCACATGAGCTGATGTAATGTAACTGTCATGCAGACAACCACAGGACGCTCACATGGTCTCAGACAGACAGGAACCCAAGACACTCCGGGCCACTGCGTGCTGAAGTGATGTCCCAGGGTCACTTCGCAGCGCAGCCTTCTTGACCTCAAAATCCACAGTCTTCCTGTCATGTTTACTCCTCCTTTAGTTTCTCTTATGATCCTGTCTAGCCACTTTGCAATCTGTAGACTAGATGGTGACTTTTATCCTCATGTGTGTGTGTGTACATATATCTGATATGCACAGGTGGATTTAAAAATTTGAAAACCACTTAGAGGGGAAAAAGCAATCGTAGCTACCCTCTACTGGGTACCTGTCATAGCCAGACTTTGTGTTAAGCACTTTGCATTCCTACTTTTTGCGTGATTCTCACAGCCATCCAATGAGGCAAGGACTGTAGCTATGATTTTGTAGATGAGAAACGTGAGTACTGGAGAGATTTAATAGGTTCCACAGCTGGTGAATGGCAGAGGTTTTTGAATCTGGGTGGTGGATATGAGCTCTTCATCACTATCATGGACAGCCTAGCACTATGGATATTGGGTTCTGGTGTCAGTTCTCTCTGAAGTGAGTAAGACCAGCTGTTTGCAGACATAAGCTAGAACAGAGAATCCTTAACTGGAAACTAAGTTTCTACTTCTGCGTATTTGCCCACCTGAAGCTCACACTCGGGGAGTGTTGCAGTTCCTAAGCTGCCAACTTGTAGAGAGCTTTGGCATGCTTTCTCTTCAGGTTTATATTGGGTTGGCCAAAAAGTCTGTTACATTTTTTCCCATAAAATAAGACACATTTTTTAATTTTCACCAATAATTTTGTCGGTTTGGATATTTTGAGTATGTTGTGTATTTCCCGCTATTGGCTTCTAATGGGTAGAGGCCGGGGTGCTGCTAAACATCTTCCAGTGCATAAGACAGCCCCACAGCAAAGAACTGTTTGGCCAAAACATCAATAGTACCAAGAAACTTCGCAAACCATTTTTGACATGTTTGATCAGTCACAGCACCTTCTCCATATACTGCACAAATCTTTTCTTGTGTTTCAGTTGTGTTTTTGCCTTTCTTGAAATAATAAAGCATAATACACCAAAAATGTTGTGCATCTTCTTCCATCTTCAATGTTAAAATGGCTACCCCAAAAATCACCAGTTTTGATGTTTTTTAAAAAATGCATGCTGACATGACAGCTGTCACAATACAAACAAACAAAAATTTTTTCAAATGAACTTGAAGACAACTAAGCACTACTAGAGCCATTGTTTGGAAAAAACATAATGGAGTTCTTGACCAGCCCATAAATGACCTCAGAGAGACCTACAGAGCCTCAAGGGATGCTCCCAGTCTTTGTTCCTGGACACAAGGTAGTTCATAAACTAAATCCAGAGATCTCGGCCTGAGTCTGGATATAGGTACTCTTTTCTTTGTTAGCAGCCACAATTAAGATGTAGTTCCCAGTGTATCTAGCACAGAGTACCTGGTATGTAGTTGGAGCTTGAGAAGTATTTGTCAAATTAATAAATGAAAGGTCTTGGAGGATCATGTTGGAAGTGATTTCTGTACTTAGTGGCAACACTTTCCTGAGTCTGGCCCCTCATTCTCCTTCACCGTTGTGTTTTCTTAATGTCTGATGTGTCAGGCCTCTTTCCCAATTCCAGGCTGCTTGGTGGCCTCTACTCCTCTGGCTCTTCCCAGAAATCCCCATTCACTGGACTAGCCAGGCTCTGGTCTCCAATCTGGGAATTAACTTTGACCGCAGAAACCCAGCATGGCTGGGACTTCTATGGTAACATTTAATACTGCACATGATCCTGCCTTTCCGGGACAGGGGAAAGGGCTTTATGCTGCAGGGCAGTGGCTCTCAGAGTGCGGTCTCTGGGCGAGACACATCTGCATCACCTGGGAACTTGCTAGAAATGCAAATTCCTGGGCCTTACGTCAGACTTACGAAATCAGAAACTCTGAGTGTGGGCTGTTAGTCTGTGCTCCGGGCGGTTCTAGCACACCCTAGGGTTTCGGAACCACTGCTGGAGGGTGACACAGTCTTTCTTGTGTCCCAGCTGAGGCACCTGGGATAAAAACTTGTCCTTTTTTTTTATGGCGGTTTTACGTAGGACAAAGTAACCAACTCATTCCACTGTATCAGCTGATGGTTTTTGTGTCAATTCATCGCCAACAGGAGTTACCAACTGGGGAGTACTAAGGAAGGAAACTTGACTCAGCACACACAGCTCAATTGTGATCCAGCATAGCTGTAAAACAGCACAGCTCTTAGGGCCTGAAGCGAGGCCCCTGTCTGACTAGACAACTCTGCTCCAATGAGACATCTTCAGTGGTTTAGGTCCAGCCATGGAAACAGTCTTCAGTCTTCGGTGGCAAGGGAAAGTGCACTTCTGGAGCCATGGGCGAGCTGACTTACTGTATTTTGCCATGTATAATGCATACCCATGTTTTGTGCATATTATACACAGGATACCCATTACTATACCCATGGTATGTATTCATTATACCCATGAATAATGCACATTCTTTTTTTTCCTCTCAAAAATTTGGGCAAAAAGTCGCATTATACATGGCAAAATACAGTACATAGAAGTTCCCACTTCTTGTACTGCTTGGTCTGTCCTTATACAAATGAGGACTCCAAATCCTCCCAGTTTGGTTGGTCTAAAAGACACTGTCCTGATTGGTCAGAGTCACTCCGATGGGTCAGTGAAGAAGCTGATAGGGATATAGCTGTCCTGCTCGGACTGGATGGGGAAAGCCTCAGTCCTGTTATTGGTACATACAGGACTCCAGGAACTCCATTGTAAGGGCTGGCTCAGATGGCAGAAACACAGTGCAGGCTTCTCTCTGAAGTGCAGTTTGTGTGAGAGGCCCCTGTGCAGAAATAGCTGTTAGACTGTTTCTAAAATTTGAGACCAGTTAAGCCATTGAGAGCCTTTCTTAGTATGGATCCTTCTTTTCAGGGTCCACAACTACCTTATAGTCCTTATTCTCTTCTAATTGCTCAAAGGGAATACCTAGAAAACCTTTCCATTTTTGAGCTTGTAGTCTGAGTCTCAAGAACCTACAGGTCATAGTTTAATTAGCTCCTTCATTCGTGCCTGCAACAGTCTCTTTGCATTTCATTCCAGGACTGGGGGACACTTCTAGAGTCTTCTACTCTGCTGTACACCAGAACCAGTTCCACACACTAAAATTCTCTCGGAGGATCTACTCTTTGCAGCATCAATTCTAATACCAATTTCTATGTTAGTTAGGCACAGTTGGTTGCATGAACAAAGATCCACTTGAGCAAGCTCAGATAAAGGGGTGGAAGACTTAATGGGCAGAAACCCATGGAATTACATGGAAATCTAGGAATGCAATCATGGAAATCTAGTAGTGGTTACAGGCACTGACTCTGGAGCCAGGTCAGCTAGGACCAGAGCTGCCACTTAACCAGTTGTGTGACTTTGGGCAAATTATTTAACCTCTCTGTGCTTTGGTTTCTTCACTATATATAGGCATCCTATTTATTTCATAGGCTTATTATCTGGATTAATGAGTTAATATGTCTAGAATGAACACTGCTTAATCCAGAGTAAATGCTGTGTATGTATTTACTATCATCACCATTTTGATTATTAATAGTAATAGGATGGGGCTCCTTGAGATGGAATTGGGAGGAGGTTCTGGACTCAAGGCAGCCTGAGGGAGCTTAGCAGCAGCAAGTGATGGACACTCACTCTAAGGTTTCACTGTCAACCTGATTAGCATGGCTGCTTCCCTCAGTCCTGCTACCAAATGGCCTGTGCTTCTTCAAACGTTTGTGCCTCAACCCTCTCACCTCTGAACAAACATGCCTCAGCCTACCTTGGTCTCTGCTCTACTTCTCCATAGCATTTACCCTTCTGCTTTGGCTACCCACTGGCAACAACTTTCTATATTAGTTCAACTCACCAGGAAAGAGAATTGTGCCCAACTCACCTCTTGACACCAGCTTAGAGCCCTAGTTCAGAGCAGCAATTTGTTGTTCTTGGTGCAGATACTGACCCCTGGTCTGATCAGAAGGGGGGTCAATCATGGGATGCCCCGGGAGGCGCAGAGGGAAGATTCTTTTAGGATGAGTGCTGGAAGAGCTACACTGTGCCCACTGTGTTGACCACAGAGCACGGTTCCATCTCTGCCTCCCTGCGGGCTTCTTGACGACCTCCGCCTTCCCCGCGCACTCTGCGGTGCACAGCTGATGTAGACTGAGGCCCGCTGCGAGAGACCCGGCGTCCTCTGGGGAAGAGTTCGTGGTTGTCATTGGTTTTACCTGTCTGTGGGGTCGGGGCGTGGGAGTGGTAAGAATTTTTTTAATGAAAAATTGTGCTCATACTATTTTTTTAGTTTAATTTTCTTTCTTGATGAAAATGCTAAGTTTTATACTGTCTCAAAACCAAATAGTTTTATACTAATAGTTTATTTTTATCCTGTCAGAAATTGTGACTTATGTTTCACAGTTTCAATAGTTGATTTTTATATCAGCTTGTCCACTCAATAGTTACACACAGTGTTCTCCATGAAGAAGCTATGACAGAGATTTGACCCCTACAGTCCTCACCCCACTGCAGGCCAATGCTTTTGGGCAGAGGTCAGCAACTTCTTCTGCATGGCTCAGGTCCTCAATATTTTAGGCTTTGTAGGCCTCATCCAGTCTCTTTACAAAGACTCTGTCACTATAGTGAGGGAGCAACCATGGGTAATGTTCCTGTA
This sequence comes from Glossophaga mutica, assembly GCA_039655065.1. Classification (NCBI taxonomy): domain Eukaryota; kingdom Metazoa; phylum Chordata; class Mammalia; order Chiroptera; family Phyllostomidae; genus Glossophaga; species Glossophaga mutica. The sequence continues at coordinate 88,731,274 of CM077304.1, forward strand.
AAACTTTAGACACTGAAATCTGAATTTCATTTAATTTTCACTTGTGAAATATTTTTTCTTTGATTTTTTTTCAAAAATTTAAAAATATAAAATTTTTCCCTTGTGGTTGGCCTTTCAGAAAAAAAACAGGTGTGCCAGATTTGGCCCACGAGTGGTGCTCTGCTGCCCCTGCTGTTACACGTGAAAGCAAAACAAACCTTTACAATGCGTAAGATGTAAGGAAAAAAAATGCTGTGGAAGCCCCGAGAAGGAGCATCAGACTCAGCCTGGGAGGATCTGGGAGGCTTCGCAAGGGTGATGCTGAGCTGTGTCTTCAAGCCAAGTGGAGAAGGCAAGGAAGGGAGTTCTGGAGACAGGGAACAGCTTGTGCACAATGGATGTTGAATAAGCTCATGAACTGCAGGTAGCTCGCCCAGCTGGGGAGCGTCCAGAAATGAGTCTGCAGGTCCAGATGGCGAAGGGCTTAATGAGACAGGCAAAGGTGGTTGGATTTATCCTGATGGTCAGTCGTTGTCAGACCTTCCAAACCTGGCCTTTAAAATAAATCTTAACCAGAAGCTTGATAGAGAAAAAGATTAGTAAGTTATCACTGACCTGCTGCTCTGGGTGAGAGCAATGCCACCAGCTGGGACGTGGGGTGAAGCAGGGAGGTCCCTGAACCCCACCACTTTGCCCCACCCGCCCAAGCCTGTTCCAGGGGCACCTCATAGGAACTGCCACGGCTGTGCTGAGCGGGGTGTAAAAACATTGCTGTGGCTGATGAAGGACACTGGCAGGGCTGTAAGCAGACACAGTCTGATTGTGTTCTAGGAAGATTACTAAGAAGAAAGGACGCGTGAGGCGAGATTGCCGGCAAAGCAACTGAGTAGAAGGGCAGCCATTGTTACAGACAAATAATTTCTTCAATTCTTATTATGTGCCAAGCATTGTGCAAAAATATTTCTCTTGGTGGTAAAGAGAGTAGACAATAAACATGTAGCAAATAAAGAAGTTATTTTTATATGAAAGTGATAGCTAGCTCTTAGAGGGTACTTACTGTGTATCAAGTGTAGTGCTTTTCCAATATTAACTCATTTAATCCTTACCACAACCTTCTGAGGTGGGTAATATAGTTGCTTCATTTTACATATGGGAATACTGAGGCACAGGCTGAGATTGGGGCTACGAAGGAATTAAACAGGCGTTGGGGAAAGTTTCCTTTATGGAGGTTGAGTTGACACCAGGAAGAGACCATGACACCGTGAGAATGGATAGTTACAGACATCTCCGGAGCCGGGAAGTGAGCACTCCTGGCAGTCAGGAGAGCAAGTTTGAGGGTTGAAAGGAGGGAATGACTTGGCCAGTTTGAAGAACAGAAGGTTAGTGTGGTTGAGTACAGAGAGATAGGGAGGAGAGAGTGTTAGAGGAGGAGGTTGCCAAGGAAGCAGCAGCCCCATCCTATATGCCTTGCAGGCTGCTGGAAGGAGATTATATTTTCTCTTAAAGTGTAGAAGAGCCTTTGAAGAGAAGTGAAATGATTGGATTGGAATTCCCAAATAATGGCTGCCCTGTGGGGAATGGATGAGAGACTGGCCCTAGGGGAAGCAGGGAGCCTGCAGGAGGCTCTTGAAGAAGTCCTGGCGAGAAACACTGTGGCCCTGCTGGGAGTGGCGGAGACAAACGTGGAAGAGACGGACGGGTTCCGTGGATCGTAGTAGTGTGGGGGCGCAGAGGAGCTGAGCTGGGGCGGCAGCAGTGAGGGTGGAGAGGGGGATGGATGAGATAGCTTTTTAAGATGTAGAATTGGGAGGTATTGGTGACCAAGTAGAAGACAAGTTTAATTTTTGTTGCTTTTTATTTTTTTTAAATAATCTGTTTTTTTTTTTTAAGATTTTTATTTATTTATCTTTAGAGGGGAAGGGTAGGAGAAAGGGAGAGGGAGAGAAATATCAATGTAGGGTTGTCTCTCGTGTGTCCCCTGCTGGGAACCGGCCTGGCAACCCAGGCATGTGCCCTGACTGGGAATCGAACCACGATCCTGTGGTTCGCAGGCCCGCGCTCAATCCACTGAGCTACACCAGCCAGGGCTCTTGCTTTTTAGATGCCTTTGAGACACCCAGAAAGAGTCACAAGGCAGGCAGTCGGCAATGAGTCCGGAATTGGGGGTCTACCCTGGAACTCAGCGGAGTGCCTGCCGTACTTGGAGGAGTGACAGACTGCGTGCTGGGCTCAGCTCTGCGCTGTTTGGGGTGGGTGTGCCTGAGGGGTGTGGCTGGGTCCCTCTCACCTTTGATTTCCAGGCATCCATAAGGCTATGTAGCACATAGTGGGACCTCAATAAATGTTTGTCAAACTAGAAAGAATCTGTCCTTCATCTGGTGGAGGAGAGAATGGTTATAGCTCAGTGAGACAAGAGCTTCCATGACGCTGGAGCTGTGTTAATGGCCAGAACAAGGCCAGGAAGCCTGGAGGGAAGGGAGTCTCCCTGTGACTCCCTCACCGTTGAGGCTGGGTGCCCGGTCATTGCCCCATGCCCTCAGCCTGGTCTTGGAACAGTCTGCTGAAAAGCAAATTCTCTAACATATGAGCTGTCCTTAAATTATTGCTCACTGACATTTTCCTGGGGTCTACGTCTCTATGAGGGACTATACGTTACAGTTAGGTTCCACGCACTGACCTGGCCTCTCTGAGGCAGCAGGACGGGGTAGATCGCCTGGGGAGCTGGTAGTTGTAGTATCAGCCTCTTCTGTGTAGCAGGTCTCCACAGCCCCTGAACCAGGGGCTCCTCACCCCACAGAACCATGGTGCTGTGGACCTCTGGGGAAGGCTGTTGATCCGTTCTCAGAATAATGGCTTTAAGTGCATAAAATAAAAACAGAATCACAAAGTGAACCAATTATATTGATATACAGATATGTCAAAATATTTTTTCCCATTTTCTCAAATGTATATCAATACATTATATAGCAAGAGCTGGGAGCAGTAACTACCATAATTTGAAAGTAGAGACAGTGTAAACAGTATTTTGAGATATCTGAAACAACTATAAAATGATATAAAAATATTTCTTCTAATGGCAGAGTCACAGATTCAGTCAATACTACTGTGACCTGTGTTCATAATGAAAGGAAATGCTAAAATATTTTATCTTTGTCCAACTTCACGGATTCTCTGGGTTCTGTCCTGAGCTGTGGATGTCAGTGGAGGTCCCCCCTCCACCCCCCAAAAATTCACTTCAGGAAACAATGGCATGGAGTGTAAAGTGTTGCATGTTGTTTCAAAACTTACTTAATTGGCTTATTTTAACACTGTGAGGTTTATTCTCATATGTATTTTACAAATCAAGACTTGGCCAAGAGCAAGGGCTCCATAAGTGATGGGTGGATGGGCGGATGGAGAAACTTCAGAAAGGTTAAATGACTGCCTTGACTTATATACCTCATAAGTGATAGAGCTTGAACTTGAACCCATGTCACTTTTTACTCAAAGTCTCTTGTTCTTTTTATTCTTTCATGCTACTATTATGCTATTTCTATTTTAAAGAGTTAACTCAATGTGAGGCGTGTTCATAATTTATGCTACTCTCTGATCATGGGAGAGAACAGTCCTATTATTCCTTGGCCAGAGAACTCCTAAAGTGTTTTGTTTACTTCTCAGATTTTAAGTGCACTGAATCTATAGACCCTCAAAGGCTGAGATGGCAAAAGCCCCAGAAACTGTCTCTTACAAGCTGTCAGTGAACTGTGGATGTGAAATTCAGGGAAGACCAAGATATCTGGCATTAGGAGGTATGAGGTAGTTTTAGTATTGCTCTGCAAGGTAGAATTATGCCCCAGAATTTACAAGGGACACATTTTGACTCAATCGAAGGACTCTGTAATGTTTAGACCTACTCAGCAATGTGCCAGCACTGCCTGATGCGATATTGACTGAAACCGTTCAAACATTGATTCGTGCATTAATTCATTCAATAACTGTTTATTGACAACCTACTACATGCAAGATGCTGAGGTGTGTGCTGCATGTAATGTGTAGATTAAAGTAAACTACTGTAGATCTTAGAGTCTATTGAGAAACAGACAATAAATACAAATCTAAAAATAATAATTATAATAAGTATTGTGAAGGAAACAAATGAAGTGGTATGATTCAGAATGACAGCTAGGGTAGGGATGGGAAGATCATGTAGTGTGTCCATGAGGAGGTAACATTGAACTTGAAACCTGAAAGATTAAAAAGGCCTACAATGAGGTGAAGAGGGGGAGAGCAGATCTGAAAGAAGTAGCATGTGCGAAGGCTCTGAGGCAGAAAGATGGTAACATGCCAAAGAGCCTGAAAGAAAGCCACTGTGAGGCTTTGAGCAGGAGTTAAGGAAAGCAACCAGGAATAAGCTTGAAGAAGTAGACAGGGAGCAGCTCACGTCAGACCAGGGGGTGGGTGGCATTTGGATTTAATTCTAAATGCCAATGGAAGCCCTTGAAGAATTTTAGGCAAGGTAGTAACATGATGGGTTTTATATGTGAAAGGATTATTCTCGTTACTGGATAGAGAGTAGATTTTAAGTTGAAAGAGAGAGTCCAGGAGGCCATTGGAGTAGATCAGCAGTGAGGTGATGGGGCTGGGATGGGGTGGAGACCATGGAGATAACACTTGAGGTTCTTGGGAAATTCAGCTGAGAAGTCTCCTGCATTGGACGTGGGGAGGAGGGGCAGAGAGGAGCTGGCGGTGACTGATGGTGCTGCCACCACACAAGGAAGAGCGGAGAGGAGCAGGGTGGAAGGAAGAAGTGTCCTGGTGGCCATTTCTGGCCCCTCCGAAACCTTGTGAGAGACACCACCCGTTCTCAAAGGAGACGATGCCCTTTATTCAGAGGGTGTTTAGATGTGTGGGAGACAGTACTTCTGCAGCAGTCAGCATGCTGGGGGGCACTTCTGGCATTTTGTGGGCAGGGTCAGGGTGCTGCAAGTCCTGCATCCCACAGGACAGCCCCTGTAGCAAAGAAGTGTCCCATTTGGAATGCCAGTAGCTTCTTCCCAGAAAAACATTGGTGGACTGAGTCTCTTTCAACTCTAAGAATCTAGGAAAAGGCATTTTCACACTCTCAGCCATTCATATATTTTTTAAAAAGTATTTGAGACAAGTATCTTTTCATAAGCGATTGAAATTAGTTGTAGACAGGGGATGGCGATTTAGATGGGAGATGGTGCATAAAGCAAGAAAAAGGAAGGATACATCTCAGGGCTGGAGTTGGTGGTAGGTAGGGCTCGGCAGCTGGAGGACACGGGGGATTCTGGGGCAGTTGAAAGGAGGAAAGAAGGTGGAAGAGCAAGTGAGAGGCTGTGAAATACAAGCTTTCCACTTTGCATGTTCCCTGTTCCCTGTGGCTGCACTACCTGCTGCCAGGTGCTTGCCTGGTGTAGAGATGCCGGCCTCTCTGTGTCCCCAGACTTCCTTCTCCGTTCCTTCTGCACACTTGAAACTTTTCCTTCTCATCATTTGAGTCCCCAGTGCAAATTCTTCTTTCCGATGGTCAGAGAGATGCCACAAACTGAGAACCCGATCAATGCTGTGCATGCTAGAAGAATAAGGAAAGTGATAGGACCTTAATGGCTAATGAAATCACACTCTAACTTGGGTGAATAATTGCTCTTTTTATCTCTCTAGCTTAATAAAGATTCTTTTCTAATTATTTTCACATGTGATTTCATGTGGGCCTCCCAACATTGCTAGTAGGCAGGGCATGCATATTATTGTGTCCATTTTGCAAACTTCGTCACTGAGGTGCAGCCTGTAAGGGACAGAGCAGGGGCCAGAACTTGGACGTAGAGCTTCTAGTGAGGTTTCCTATCTGCAAGTGAGCCCCTGGGTTGGTAATTTAGAAAGTGATGAAGAAACGGAAAGTAAGTGTATGTACGCCAAATGGTAGCAGAACACAAAATTAGCTGCCCAAGAGGTATTTTATCAGTGTATAAGAAGCTCATAGGCACTCACTATTTGCTCTGGCCCCACAAGGAAAAAGCAAAATGAGAGTCCTTTTCACATCTTGGGGTAAAAGACTTGACTCTTGCTTAAGTCCCCACTCTTGGGCGCATCTCCTCCCGATGTTCCCACAACAGCTGCAGCATGGCTGTGAACACCCTGAGTGAGCGCCCTGAGTCTGGCCAGCTGTCACATGGTGGGGGCTGGGTCATGGTATTCCTCAACTCTGGAGGGCACCTCTCGCACCCTAGAATACATGACTGGCACTGCCTGGAGTTGTGCAGTATACACTGAGGGTGGCTATTGTCAAAGAAAGATGGCATGAAGGAGGTCAAGCTGTTTCCCTCATGATATCCTCACAACTGTGTACACTCACACACACTCACATGCAGTTGCATGCCTGCATCCATGCACACTGCCCACACACACTTCGCACTCACCCCTTCTCAGTAGCATCGGCTCCACTTTGGTATATCAGGCCCAAGGCTATCTTTTTCAGCCTGAGCATTGTTTGAGACAAGGTAGCTTTCTCTGCTCACTGAAAAAAGTTTCCCTCCCAGAGCAGGCTGAAGTGTAGGCGTGTTGCTCTGGTTAGACATGGCAGGCAGGAGAAGCAGAATGACAACTCTGAGGGAACCAAGAAAGCCCAAAGGGGAGACAAGGTGTAGAGTTAAGTCAAGATTGGATTTTGTCATGAAAGGCAGAACTAGCAAAAGCATCATTACAAGGCATTAACCTTGTTATACACAGATGAACAAGCAGAGGCTGGGACCCAGAAATAAATTACACGTAATAAACTAGACAGAATAGGCTGAAAGCAACATTAGCAGTTATGCTCTAAGGGGAGAAAAGGGCAAGATACAAAATAGGCCAAAAAAAAAAAAGGAGTAAGAATAATCTCTGAACACCGGGGGGCCAACTATACTATTTCTCCCCTTTTTCCTGCTTGGCTCCCTAGGTATTAACTGCACTTTTGTGTGGAGGTTTCTCTGGAACCTGTCTTTCTTTTGTTTTCATTTGCTGAAATGAGCATAAGAAAGCCATTCAGAGGCCTCCTTTTTCCATTCATGGGGACCTGTCCATTTCTGTGTGTTTCCAGCACAAAAGAATCCATTTCCATTCAGCCACAGCCGCCCTTAGGGTTTATGTGAGGTCCAAGCCCGCTCTTTCCCATTTTCTTCCAGGCTCACTATTGTAATTGGCTACACAGTCCTGACTCTGGCCGGCATCCTCAAGGGTGAGAGGAACAGGCACCTGCCTGGCTCCTGGTCCCTCATAGCTGAGGAGGAGCTAGAGTGCACTGCCAGGCTCAACAAGCCATGACTCTCATTTCTTATACTGTGACTTGTTTTTGGTTGCAGGTGACAGAAAACCTCATCAAGAGCAACTTAAACCATGACAGCGATTGTTAACTTAGTAGAAGGTTTAAAGGTTGGAAGTCTGTGCTCAGTCGCGTCCTCAAGCACCTAGGGCCTTTTATTGTTTCCTTGTACCAATCTGAGCCTGTTGATTTTTATCTTTTATCTTGACTGCCTCTGAAACAGTTGGGCCCCACACAACTGACTTCAAAGGGAGGAGGTGAGGGAAGAGGGCCAATGGGCTCACCTTAAGTACCTTCTCTTATCAAGGAGAAAACTTATACCCAGAAAGCCCCTCAAGTGGACTTCTTGTAAATCACTGGCCGGAAGTGGGCCACATGGCCACCCCTGGCTCCAAGGGGTAGGAGAGCAAGTATCTGGCAGTGGGGAGTAGGATTGCCATTTGGCTTGGCCCAATCATGGTTTGCCAGGCTTCGGCATATTGCTGCCTGAACAAAATTATGGTTCCTGTGGCAAAGAAGAAGGTGGGAGTACTGCCATGGGTGTGGCAGGAAGTCTTTGTGTTTTTAAATAAGGTAACAGTAGCGAACATGGATTGCGTGTTACTGTGGGCTGGACCCTGTTCTGAGCTGCAGTGGGGCTTGTGTACTAACTCACTCAGGACTCATAGCAGGTCTATGTCATAAATGCTGTTGCCGTCACTTCCACTGTACAGAGGAAGAAACTGAGTCACAGAGAGGTTACGTAATGTGCCCCAGATTACTTAGCTAGAAAGTGATAGAGCCAGGATTCAAACCCAGGAGGTCTGGCTTACCACCCTACGCTGCTCCTATTAGGTAAGACGGTACAATACTCCAAGTAGCACACAATAAGTACATGCTACTGATAATAATAGTACCAGCTAAAACTTACCAACATGACATTATTGCTAGTATGATTATTATGCCTTCTTCATCACCACCCTACTAATCAGGCTTGATTAGCTTTATTCACAACTGAGAAAGCCTGCCTCCAACAGGGTTCAATAAATTGCTGCAGGCCCCCAGTGGGTGAGAACCTAGCTCCAGCGCAAAGCTAACCTCTCTGACCCCTAGTCTCAAGCATTTTGTTCTATGCCACCAGCTCTCCAGGCTGGCACCATTGATTTAATGGCTGTACTATGCTATTGACCCAACACTTCATTTTGAAAATTGCAACTATTGAGGAATAGTCAAAAGCCAGGGAAGGACACTAGAAAGGCTGAGACAAAAATTTGGAAGCAATTTCCATCTTGTTCCCTTTCAACCTTGAGCTGCCTCTGTTTTTGGAGCCAGTCTTTCACAGACAGAATATTTCATCCCACATCAGCAAAGGCCACCTGTGACATCATGGGCTAATCAGAATAGCTACAGTTATTAAGCACCTTCTGTATACCAGACATGGGAGTACACTGTCCCATTTGGTCCTTGTGGATGGGTCATCAACAGTCAGTCCACAGCCATTCTTCATTCTGTATCAAGGGACAAAGAAGAATGGAGTTCCCTAGCCAAAGGCAGCGGTATTAGAAGGTACCACGTGCCCAGAGAGACATGATGCTCAGTTCTCTGAGTTAGCTTCTCTGTGCTGCTCAAATATTTAATGAAGGTAATAGGTATAGGTGGCCGATGTTAAATTTGAATAATTCTAGTTTTATCTTAAAGCAAGATGTGGTGGGGTGTGTATCTAAAGGTCATCCGATTCTTCTTTTTCTGCTCATGGTCACGAGGCATCTAAATGGTGATCTATTGTCCTCATTTATAGATTTTTTTTTCTTAACTTCAATTTTAACAGAACAGGAACTCACCTTCCCCAACTGCATGAAAAGTACCTTTTAACGGGGGAAAAAACCTCTAATGGGTTTTAAACCATCTCCTTAGACTGAGTTTACTATGGGATATTTTATGCAAATCAGCCACTTTCTCCTTAGGTATGACACCTTTTCCTTGAAAAGTGACCATGGCATTGGAGGAAATCCTTGCTAGCTTATCTCTTCCTCACAGCGTAACTTCAACAAAGAAATGTAGACGGTACTTTTAAAGGCTTCAGAAATCAATTTAGTCCTTGGATCCATTCAGTGTAGACATTAATGAAATTTGGTGGGTTTAAAAATAATGAATATTTAATATGGCATAAATTGAAAGACATAAACACTGTTGGCAATAATATAATGAAGTTAATACATCTTAGCCTCCCTCTGCTCCCCTCCTTCTTCCCAAAATGGGGTGATTTGGGGAGTTGCGGTGATGCTTACTGAAGTTTGCCAGTGCTCCCATTGGCTAAAACCTAAATGTGCCTTTGAAAACCTCCGTGCAGTTGGGAACTGATGCTGGCAGGTAAAGTGTGCTATCGCACTGCATCCAGGGGCTACAGACGGCAAGGGCTCTTTCTAGCTCCATATCTTCCAGTGATTTCTGTAACAAACACAGTCCTCTGCGGGTGAAGGCAGGAAGCTGCATAAAATACTCCATGTCTTTAAACAAGAAAGAAAAGGACATTTGGTCAACACCCTGTGCTCTGGGTTTCAAGAGGAGCTTTATTGAATGATCTGGAGTAAGCAAGTGATTGTACGTGTGCAAAACCTCAGACTGTTGAAATGTCTTCGGGGCAGGACTTGTGCTTTTCGTTTCCCCTTCAAGAGCATCAGCACCAGGTCCAGCCCCTGTGCATGGTTCCTCTTTAGTTCTGTGGCTCTGTCTTTCCCACCACCTGTGACCATATCTTTCCTCTAGACCCTCAGAAGTAATTACCCTGGCTTTGGGCTTCACATTGCACCCTTCTTGTAAATCCAGAATCACCCTTTCTGCCATCACACCCACTAGAATGGTCCATCTCACATCTTGGGAGATGGCTTGTTTAACTTCACAGAAGCGAATCCCTAGCTAAAACAAATTGCAACAAGATCCTGCAAACAGCCAAGTGTAAGACTGTCTCCCTCTCAGTTCAGCAGTGGGCTCTCTAGGCTATAAAGTGGAACTCAGTTTCCTATATCGGCTGGGGGAGTGTTAAATGGATGGCTAGCTCACTGCTGGCAATCAATACATGTTAATACATAGTAAACAAATGGTTTTCCATGGGCTGGGCAAACATGGTGATTTTGCAGATAAAAAGGATAAAATGTTGTTCCTGGGGATCTTGTCTAAGAAGATATATTTGGGGCTCTGATAGGAGTCTTCCCAGGTGGGCATAAGTGACATTTAATCATCATGAGAATTATCACTGTTAAAAACTATCTTTGGGGAGGGCTAGGGCGGTGGGCTGGGGGGGGGGAGTAAAAGACAGAAAACTGTACAAGATCAATAATTAAAAAAATACTGAAATGGAGATCATATGAAGGGTTAGCAACAGGGGTGTGGGAGGAGAAGGGGGGAAAGGTACAGAGAATAAGTAGCATAGATGGTGGGTAGAAAATAGACAGGGGGAGGGCAAGAATAGTGTGGGAAATGTAGAAGCTAAAGAACTTATGACACAAGGACATGAACTAAAGGGGGGAATGTGGGTGGGAGAGGGTGTGCAGGATGGGGGGAATGATGGGGGAGAAACAGGACAACTGTAATAGCATAATCAATAAAATATATTAAAAATGATAAAAATAAAATAAAACTGAAAAAATAAAAAAAGATCTTTTTTATTTGTGCATTTGTGTGCATATGCAGAAGGACAACCAGCAACTTGAAAAAGTCCAGCCAATCTCATCGTCTACCTTGATCCATTCCGACCTGACAGCTGTTTATGGCACCGTGGTGATGAACAGAACGGTTTTATTCCTAGGGACTGGAGACGGCCAGTTACTTAAGGTTGGTTTTCTGTACTTCCTTCAATGTTGATTTTAATAGTGATCCAATTTTGTGCTTTTCATTTTTTTATTGTTTCTGGATTATGCACAACACCACACCAACTGTTTTGTGAACTCCTCAGTGCCCCCCGCCCCCAGAAATGGCTTGAAAGAAATTTCTAGAAATCTATATGTAATAATCTCCCTAGCTATGTAACAAAGCACCCGCCTCCTTCTTTCCTGGTTCATGCCAAGGTATTTCCCTTTCCTTACTCATGAGTTGCCTGGGCAAGGTAAATGGGGTCTGGCCCCTATCGCATCCCTGACTCACCTCCCTGAGACATTTAACCTTTCAGTTCTGTCTACTTTATAATGAAAATGTACAAAGCAACTGATTTCCCACAACTTCAGAGAAATAAGAGATTATAGGGCTTGAACAGACACACACAAAAACCAAAACAGGTGCTCCTTGACTCCAACCCACTTACCACCCACAGAGGGTGTTTGTTTTTTGCCCTTTGTACCCACACATACCACAGAGAGGATAGAGACCTCGAATCCTTCGAGATTCCCCTTGACTTTTATCTCTCAGGACTATATTTGCACACTGATTGGATGCACCACTGGTCAGGTTGAGATATTCTATTCACATAGGAGAGGGGCCATGGGAAGGAGGAGAAAATGAAATCAGAAATACCTAATAACTTGCCTGAGATTTTGTAGCCATTATTTTCTCAATGCCGTCAGCAAGCATTTAGTGAACACTTTCTGTGGCCTTCCCCAACACGTGTGGTGGGGCACTGCACTATTTCTGTCACCCTAGGGTGACATTCTCATGTCTGTTTGTAGCCAGTCAATTCACTGTCAGCTCAGATTCTAAATTGCACATTAACAGATTTGTTTCCCCAACTGATCTCCCACTGACAACTAGCTGTGTGGTTTTAGGTAAATGGCCTAACTTCTCTGAGACCCCATTTCTTTATCTGTAAGATGAGATTGTGCTAGACAACCTGGAAAACCCCTTCCTCCTCTGAGGGTCTCCAGTTCTGTCTTCTGCGCACCTCTCCCCACTCTAGCCAAAGATGTGGTTGCCCTGCTCCAAACGCGCATTGGGGAGGGCAGCTCCCACGCCTTTGCTCACACTGCGCCCTTCCCGGATGGCTTTGTCTTGTTTCTCTGCTTTCCTGAATGCTCTATCTCTGTGCTTTGGCTGGGCTTCAACTCCACCTCATCTCTGAGGACTCCTCAGCCTGTAGTGATCATGTTTTTCCCTCATCTCCTGAAATACTCATTATCTGTATCATTTTCTTTTTTGGCTCATTACAAATGACTTGCTTTCATGCCTAACCTTTTCCCTTGTGTTTGTCTGGCCTTCTCAACTTGATTGGAAGTGTCTTGAGAAGGGGGCCATGAATTCCCACAGCCCAGTACAGTGCTGAGTGCCTGATAGGCATTTGATTTAATCTGTTTTCTTTGGAGGAAACCCAGTAGCATATGGGAGGGAGTTAGTTTGTATACACATTCTTTTAAAATATACATTGATCATCTTTCCTGTTGTGTTAGTTTAATTTCCCCGGGAAAGGTAAACACCCATCAGTCACTCTCCCCTAGTTGCTGGGCGCCATGCAGTGACAGCTGTAGCTGCACCAAGCCTGGCAGGCTGATTGGACCCATTAACCTGGCAGAAGAAGTTCCCATCAATCCAAACCGGGCCTCCTCCCCAATTATCTCTTCAGATTTAGGATATTTTTGTTGAGTGTTTTGACAAGAACACTGTTTCTCCAATGCTGAGCCAACCAAACTGTTACATGGGAAATTGAAGGTGAAGGAACACTTGACTACAAATAGCTCCCTAGGGGGAGGCCTGGTTTGCCCCTCGGGTTTTTTGGCCCCACTGGTCCTCGTGCGGCTGGCCAGTTTTTAGAGATGGTGTTAGCTCCAGAGGGGTTGAGCCATGCTGTAGCTTCAAGCTGCTGAGGAAGAAGTGGTCGACTGAAGTTTCGCTTTCCTCAGCAGCAGGAAGGGGTACCCCTTCAAAAATCACACCAGTGGCCTTGTTTGACTAACAGGGTGGGCTGATTTTCTGTTTGTTTTGTGACTGTTAACATTTATTACAGTGATTTCTACGTGCCAGTCACTCTGCATGTTCTAGCTCACAGGTGGCAAACACAAGGCCCACGGGCCGAATCCGGCCCTCCACCTTGTTTTATCTGGTCCGTCACCTTGTTTCTACCTGGTGGCAGCACTGAGCTCCTTGTCCCTAGTTAAGGAGTAGTTGCATTTATACAGCCCTAAAATTACTTTTGGCCCTTTGAAAGCAACCTTGAGACTGATGTGGCCCCCAGTGAAAATGAGTTCAACATCCCTGAATGTAGCTAATTCAGTCCTCTCCAGAACTCTGTGCAGTAGATATACTGTTCCCATTTTACAGATGTGGGAACTGAAGCCCAGAGAAGTTGGGTGATTTGCCCAAGGTCACACAGTGGCAGAGCAGGGATATGAGCCTGGAGCGACTTCAGAGACTGCTCTACAATCCTTTGTGACTTTGTAACCTCTGTCTGGCAAGGGCAACTGCTCCCTGAGGGTTCTCTGGTGGGGAGTGGGAAGCATGTTGATATAGGGTTGAAGGTGGGGAGTCGATGGTGGGTGACCAGTGGTCCTGGGCTGAATCCTGGGATTTTTCTCTTAGAGGTTCAGAGAAAAATTGCAGCTTAAAAAGACAGACCATTGGAGTGGCATGATGCCTCACTGGCATGAAACCTCCTGGGAAGGAAGCCCTGCTCCTAGCTTCCCTTAGGAGGAAGTTACCAGGGACAAGGTAACTTTGAGCTGACTTAGCCCCTCCAAGGCTCTCTAGAGCATTCCAGTAATTCCCAAGACTCTCCCAGGTAGCTGTGTGCAAATTCCTGGATACAGGACTCCCCAGAGTCCTGGAGACTCGGGACTGAATAGAGATGATTCGGAAGACACGAATAATCCCCAGATCCCTTTATTCAAAAACTTCAAGCTTCCCCCTTGCCAGACTTGTCACCAGACTGTTAGAAAAGCTGAGCATTGATAGACACAAGCTTGGCTCCTCACGCCCTAGAGTGGAGGTACTAATGAGCAGGGAAAAACAAAACCCAATCCAAGACAGATCAGCTGAGTGCTTCCCAGGGATCAGGAGTTGATGGCATTTTGACAGATGCCAGGCACTGTGGTGTATGGCTGGTTGGATGAGAGGCAGGGAGCAGCAGTTGGGGGCCAATTGCCGTTTTTTACCAGCACACAAGAAACCCTAGCTTCTTCAATCTCTGAAAACCTTGTAGAGTTTTCATATAATACAGTGCGTTTTAAATATCTTGTTTTTTATGTACTTCTTTTTATGGTAAAAGTGATATAGGCTCACCCTGGCCAGCATGGCTCACTGGTTGGAGCCTCCTCCCATATGTCAGAATGCTGCGGGTTCCATCCTTGGTTCGGGGTGTGTACAGGAGGCGACCGATAGGTGCTTCTCTCTCACATCTCTCTTCTCTCTGCCTTCCTCGTTCTCTAAAATCAATAAACATACTTAAACAATTTTAAGTGATATGTGCTCCTAGAAAAAAACTGCAAAGTGGAGCAGGGAATGAGGGGAAAGCAATGAAGAAACACGTCTGCTGTGTTAGAGGGACTGCTGCTGTCAGCAGTTTGGAGTTTCATTTTGTTTTCTTGTTTTACATATTTGAGGTCAGGCTCTATCTAATTTTGCATCCTTGTTTTCCTTTAGTTAATGGGGGAAAATGCAATATTAAAATGTTATGGTAAGCCTCTTATAAATAATATTTTTAAGTAGCTGTAGCATATTCTGTTATATGGAAACATTATTTTGAGCTTAAGCTGAGAGAGTGAATCACTGTAAAAGTGTCTTTAAAGATATGCACTTTTTCCAAGTAATCCAGCACTACTTCCAAAGGTAAGATTTTACTCATGATAAGTGGAAAAACAAAACTTGACAATGTGCTAATACCTTTCCTGTCCTCTGTCCTGTCTTTATTCCTAAGTCCCTTCATAAGATTTTAGAAAAATGGAAGGACTTTAGATCCAAAAGGGCCCTTTGAGAGGATCTAAACTGTCCCCTTATTTCATTAACATGCTGTCCCAATGGTTATAAGACAGGTTATGTTCAGTCGCCCCTGCCCCAGCACCTCCATTATTTCCTCATTTTACTTCCTTTCTGAACAAGATTGCATTCTATAGTTTTTCAGTTGTCAGCATCTCCACTGAGATTAGCTCAAAAAGCATGGTCACACTGAACTCAGCTTTTGGGGATTTATGTCACACCTGTTGTATAGCCAGGACACCGATAAGCGCACGCAGTTTCATAAACACATGCTGGCTCCTTTCCAGCTTGTGGTGCAGCCTATCACGTGGTTTGGATTTCTTTGAGCCAATGCACATAAAAAATTATCCTTATTTCAAGGGCAGACTTGGATATTTTGAGCTTTTCCAGGTGGTAAAATAATAACAGAATATGCATGAAATTTGAAATTTGCAACTTTACGTATGCCCGTTAACCTTTCTTGTGAGCTTAAGATAACAAGGCAGCGGGCGAGGAATGACAATAGCTAACGTTTCTGAGCTCTTACTATGTGCCTGGGATTAGAACCAGAGTCTGCACGGGTTGGTTTATTTAATCTGGTGAGTCAATCCTATTACCACACCAACTTTATAAATGGAAAAACCTGAGGCTCAGAGAAGTTAGGTAACTTGCTCAAGGTGATTGGAACTGAAGCAGGCTCTTCCCCAAACTATACTGATAATTACGACGTAGTCTGTAGAGCTTGGTGGAGTGGGTGGGGCTGGGTTTTATTTTTCATTTCATTTCTAATATTGCAGTAGCTAGGTCAGTACCAAGATTCCACTATTTGGGGTTTCTTGAGAAGGAGCTATGGCCTCTGTGGTTTTAGTTTGTTCCTCTTTCTGTGTTAGAAGAAGAAAGAGCCCTCTTCTCTCAGGGCTGCAATTAGCTCATGGGAGCCCTGATGATCTTGCAGGGGCTGGCACAAATAAGGCCCTCTTTTATTTTTAATAAAGATTTTTAATTTATTTATTTTTAGAGAGGGGAAGAGTGGGAGGGAGGGAGAGAGGGAGAGAAATATCAGTGTGTGGTTGCCTTTTGCACACTCCCAACTGGGAGACCTGGCTCGCAACCCAGGCATGTGCCCTGACTGGAAATTGAATCTGTGACCCTTTGGTTCTCAGGCTGGCACTCAATCTACTGAGCTACACCAGCCAGGAATAAGGCCCCTTCTTTATTACGTGAAAATCTTTTATTAGAAAATCATAAGCATGTAATTCTGTAACATAACAATATCACACTCAAGCATACCATATGACATTTTAGTGAAATGTTCAAACTGCTGCCCATCTCATACAGGACATTCATGTGCCCTACCAACCACACTCAATGGCATTGCTTATGCCAGACCCTGTATTTGGGGCCCCTGCTTTTCCTCAGTAAACACCTTTAGAGCAAAAGCAGGAAATCTGTCTTTGATTTGGTTCTGGGAGTAGCGCCAGTGATGGGAAGCTAGGGTTGGGTTTCTTCAACACCCCTAGTACTGAAGTAGGGTCCAGGGTGCAGGAAGTTATATCACGTCCTTTCCTCCTATCCAGCAGCAAAGCACTGCTGCCCTCAAAACTTTACTCCCCCCAGTGGATTGCAGTTATCCAAACCATGGAGCAAAACTCAACCCAGTTCCAGAAAGATCTTCCTGCATTTTAACAGTAGACAAATCCCTGAGGAGCCCTCCTGGACTCTGGTTTTTAAAGTTTCAAGTGAAATAAGAGAAGACAAAAATAAAATCTTTCATTTATTTCATTTTATTTTTTAATAAAAACATTTTTAAGGACAAGCTCAAGATCTATATATTCCCACAGAATGTTCCCATGAGAAAAAGGAGACCATGGGGAAACCAGAGCAGGACCTGGAGCTGGAAGTGGGTAGCTGAGCTAAGGCAATGGGCTAAGAAGTAAAAGCAGCAAGAAGTGTCAAAACTTGGAAATGGGCCCCGTGATTAGCTGTTTAGAATGTCTTATGAAGCTATTTCAAGTTCACCCCCATGTCATTCATTTCAGTCTGTGAGTTCGGGGGCGCCTCCCCAGTTTAGAGCTAGTACTCCCTCATAGTCCACAAATCTGGAGCTTGTGATTCAGGCCATGTGCTTCTCTTACATGTTATAATAATACAAGTACAATGGACTGGAAACAAGAGAGGAATTTGCCTCAATCTTTGTATTTATTTCATCTTTATTATGCCTAACTACAGAAGCACATTAAATGCTTTTGGAAAATTATCTGGCTTGTGTGTGTGTGTGGGAGGGGGGCGGGAAATGAGAAGATTGGTCTGTTTGCCCTTCAACTGGTTAGCCCTGCAGGGTGAGGCATAAGGACAGAAATCTGGCATATTTGAGTTTTTGGAATCCCATGACTTTTCCATCTCATGGTGATATTAAAGAAGACAAGCAGTAGTCTTTGTTTAATTCCTCCCCCTCATTTTCCTCACCACGCTATCCCTCCTGGCAGTGGAGTCAAATTTGTAATACGACTGACTGTATGGTGTGGAAGTCTCACACACCATGTATTTCAGGCTTATAGTTGTTTTTTGTATGCAGCAACAACCCCAAGACTAGTCAATGAGGCTTTAGGAAGATGTCAACAGAAACAATATGTTGACATAAACTGAAATTCTTCATCAGGGAAAATTTGTTTTCTAGACAGGTTTCAGCTGGAAAAATGTGAAAACCCTTATAAAATCTTGAATGCTAATAGAGAATTTTTCCTTTAATAAAGAGTTATTGGGCACCTTTTATGTGCCAGACAGTGTTCTGGGTGCTGGTGATACAAAAGTGAATGAAACAGGCAATATCCATGTTCCCTGGAGGGAAAAAAAAGACAGAAAACAAGCAAATGGATTAATCAATGATAGAGTCATTTCAGATGGTGGTAAGTGCTGTGAAGAAAACAGAGGGATAGTTGGAGGGTGACAGTGGGGTACAGTAGAAGCTTCTCTTCTCAGAAGAGGTGATGTTGGAGACTTGAAGGTCGAAGGGGTGTGTCAGAGTATGCATGGCTCCGGCCGACTTCAGGTGAGATCTGTATGAAGGGCATACCCTGGAAACAATGGAGAAAATTCCACATCACACCCAAGGAGTGTGTGTGTGTGAGCAGGATGAGGTTTCTCTTATGCAAAATTCAGCCCATTCTGAGTTTCTGTGACCCACCATTACTTCCTGCAGCACTTCACTGATTACGTTATTTCCAAGGCTGCACAGCTGAACGGAGCCGAGGAAAGAGCATTCCCCTTGCTCCAGTCTTACCAGCTTTCTTTTCTGTATCGATGTTGACATGCATTTTGTGGTTGGAAGATCCAAGTGTCCCCTGGGGCCCCTGGGCTGGGCTGTGAGGATGGGGATGGGTGAGGTGGAGGTGCTATTAATAGAAATCTGAAGGAGGAAGAGAGTCATCTCTTTCCTGTTCTGTAGTCATCTGAGAAAGATGAGGACCACAGAGGCAGAGACCTCAGCACCCCTGTGTAACATGTTTGGGTTCCTTGTGATGAAAACGAAAACTTGTTGCTCTGTCCTCAGGGTTCTGGAAACCATTCTTTGTGTAATCTAGCAAAACAAAAAATAATTCAGCCAACTCTTCCTCAAACACTTTTTAAATTTAAATTGTGTGTATTTATTTTTGAGCTAATATATTGATATTGCTCAAAGTGCAAAAGAACCAAAAGAATATACATTGAAAGTCAAATGTTTCTACCATCTGTGATACTGGTTTCTTGGGTACATATGTGGGTTTCTTTTGGGTACAAGATACCCAAAGAAACCAGTACCCCTTTCTCTCTCTCTCTCTCTCTCTCTCTCTCTCTCTCTCTCTCTCTCTCTCTCTCACACACACACGCCAGGTGATTTTCCAAAAGCATTTAATGTGCTTCTGTAGTTAGGCATAATAAAGATGAAATAAATACAAAGATTGAGGCAAATTCCTCTCTTGTTTCCAGTCCATTGTACTTGTATTATTATAACATGTAAGATATTTTATATATGTCTGCAAGCAAGAAGGGGAAGTTGCCTTTTCCTCTTTTATTAAATATATAAAACATATGTATATATAGTACCTGCATATGTACATAAAATATTTGTGCATGCAAATATATACATATTTAATATAACATGTTGAACATAAAGAGCTTTCTAATTCTTTTTATGGCTGATGGGAATTCAGTTGTTTGTGCTACAGTTTACTTAACTTGTTCACTATGGTTGGACAATTAGGCCATTTCAATCCTTTGTGTATAACACATGGTGAATATCCATGCACATATATGATTTCACATATGTACAAGGAACTGCTCGGCTTAAAGGTGTATGCTTTATAATTTTGGTAGATAATACTCCGTTACCTTCCAGAGAAGTCTCACTCCCATCTCAGTGAAATATAACAATTTAACCCCAGCATCTATGGTTATCGGAATAAGTTTCAGTGTAGGCCACTCAAACAGTTTGTTCAGGAAACTGAGTGGTAAACTCTGGCGTACAGTGGACTTTGGTGATTTTTTCTAATGCAAGAAAGAAAGAAAGACTTCCCATAATTCAGAGTTCTAGAGAGAATACTGGTGCCTTATCTCCAGTGTATCAAGCAAGTAAATCAAAATTGCCCCAAATTAGATCTTTCTAGCTTTTGCCCATTTCTATCAGCCATGCTCCAAGACTAACATAAGCCCCAATAACAGCTACAGTGCAGCTCTTAACTCATTTAGAATGGGCAAGGAGATGTTGCAATTTTTAACTTTATTTTTATTGTTGACACTATTATTGTGCCCCTGTTTTCTCCCCTTTGCCCACCTCCAGCCAGCCCTACCCCCTTCCCTCTGGCCATCACCACACTGCTCTCTGTGTCTGTGTGCCATGCACGTATGTTCTTTGGCTGATCCCTTTCCCTTCCTTCATCCAGGTGCCTCTCCCCCACCCCTCTGACAGCTGTCAGTCTCTTTCGTGCATCCATGCCTCTGTCTCTGTTTTGCCAGTTTAGTTTGTTCATTAGATTCCACATGTAAGGTGGACTTCCACATGTAAGTAAACTTTTTATTGAGGTGTGGTTGACATGCAACATTATATTATTTCATATGTACTATGCAGTGATCTGGTATCTGTATGTGCCATGGCCTGGTCACCAGCACAAGTTCTGGTTAATGTCAGTCGCCATACCTAGTTACACGTTTTTTCCTCGTCATGAGAACTTTTAATTCACTCATTAAGCAGCTTGAGACTATGCAATACAGTTATTAACTATAGTCAACGTACTATAAATTATATTTTTATTGACTTTTTATCTTAAAGCAAATTCCAGGTACTATGTCATTTCACCCCCTCATATCATTATGCATCTCTAAAAAAACTGATCATTTTCTTAAATAACCATGTTATTTTTGCAACTAACAAAATTATTAGTAATTATTTAGCCTTATCTAATATTGAGTCCATGTAACTAAATTATCCTGATTAGCTCAAAAATGCCTTTTAAAAATTGTTCTTGTTCAAATTGGTATCCAAACAAGGTTCTCAAATCACATTTGGTCACTCTGTTTCTCTCCTTCGGGAGTGGCCTCCTCCCTGCATGGCCACTGGCTCTGTGAATAAGTCCCTCCTTTTATCACCACCACTGACTGGATGAGGGAACAAAGCCTGGTGCCGTGAACGTCTCCACAGTGGCATTGCGCGTTCGCTTTCTTGTGATATCATTTAACTTGTTCTTCTATTCCAGGGGTGTCAAACTCATTTTCACCAGGGGCCACGTCAGCCTCGCAGTTGCCTTCAAAGGGCCAGATGTAATTTTAGGACTGCATCAATGCAACTACTCCTTAATTAGGGGCAAGGGGCTCAGTGCCGTCACTGGGTAGAAACAAGGTGCCAGGCCGGATAAAACAAGGTGGAGGGCCAGATTCTGCCCTTGGACCTTGTGTTTGCCACCTGTGCTCTATTCCTTTTCATGCTAAGTGAAAGTTAGCAGTATAGGCTTAATTAGTATTCTGGGCAAGAATACTTCATAGGTGGTTCTGCCAAATGATGCTTTTCAACGTGACAAAAGAAATCTGGGCAGCAGCCTTTCTTCTCTTAAGTCTCACTTGAGAATATTTCTATCGGTCTTTTTTAAACTGGCTCCTGTTTCTTCTCTGTACAACCACTTTCCAGGACTGGATCAACTCTTTGAATCTGAGCTTATAAAGAATATGAATTTGTTGACGTAAGAAACATCCAAATCTGCAGAGAATTTTTATGAATTTATTTGAGCTAAACCGACAACAATTGCCAGGAAGAAAAATCTCAACAAATTGAAAAATGCTCCAGAGAATGATAGTTTTGCAGCTCATTTTATACCTTAGAATTAGAGGAGGAGAGATAGAGGCATTACGTGAAGTCCATTGGTGGCAGATTAAGAGGGCGGGGGAAAGCAAAGCAGGGAAATCTCTGGGTTGGATAAAAAGTAAAACAGAGAGAAACACACTTTTTTTTTTTACATTGGTGGGCACAAGATAGTTGATAATTAACACTTACAGCACACAGAGATGGTATTTGCGAAACAAGGTGACAATGAGGTGTTCTGTGGGCTCCTGCTCCGGTGCCTGAGGTTCCTTTTCCATAAAAAAGGAAAATATTCTGTCATCAAAGGTATGTTAATCTCAGATTCAAAAAGACACTGGACAGGTCTTTTTGAAAGACGCTTGACAAAGATTTACCTTTGTCAAGGAAGCTGCTGGCCTAGGACACGACTGCCTGCCATAACCCACTTCTCGTTAGGAAGCTTTACTTTCAGACCATCCTACGTGCATACTTCAGGTCTCTGAGTTTGTAGGCCCCACCATGTTGGCCTCCCCTGAGCTCGTCAGGTTTAGAATATGGCCCTTTTTGTCCACACTTCCCTCTTTTTCATCATAAATCAGTCTGAAGGATGCAGTAATAACAAACCTCTTGGTTGGGTAATGTGGTCCCATAGAGCTAGGAAGACTCATTTCCAGGAAGTCTTAGTATCGTCCTTTGTCTTGCTGGAAGATGGGCCACTGGGGATGGGATAACCTTAAAAGTCAAGGCCAAATTTTTCTCAAAAGGGAAAGGCAGATGAATGAAGATGGTCAGGTCTAGAGGCCCTCATTAAGAAAATCACCCTGAATCATTTTTAACCTATAAGCTATCATGATTGAAGTTTGGTTGTCTGCATCCCTTTTCCATGTTTTACCTCTAGTACAACATTTCCTTATAGGTGGCAGGCACACTGTACAACTCTTCAATTTTCGCAGTCTATGAGATTGGTTCCCATTTACTATGGCCCATCTACTTCTTATTGGAAGCACTCAAGTGCCCTTCATTATTAATCTGATTCCCACTAGTTGTGCAATTGGGACCTGTAACCTTAAGGTTTAATTGGGACAAAGGCTGTAAGAACATAATAGGGTAAATTACAACTACCATCTGAATTTCCAGAGGCCTGGAGGACAGGAAGAGTTTCATAAGCAGATTTCCTGTGCCTCACCAGCAGTTATAGAGGGCCATTTTTTAAACTAACTGCCTCAGCTTCCATCTGAATCAATATACTCAGTAGTCCTTGTTGGGATAGGGTGTAAGTACATACCCATAATTGGGTTCTAGCACTTATACATAAAATTCCTTTCTCAATTCTCCTTTCCCACTGAGTTCCTGTAACTTCTCTTGTCCTTTTTAGTTTTCTCTTTTTACTCATTTAGAAATAACCAACTTACTAGGACAAACTACATCCTTTTAACTTCTGTCAAAAACACATGCATCCCTTTCCTTTCTTCTACGATAACATTCCTTCTAAATTTCTTTTTTTTTTAATTTAAAGATTTTATTTATTTATTTATTTATTTTTTAGAGAGGGGAAGGGAGGGAGAAAGAGAAGGAGAGACATGTCAGTGTGTGGTTGCCTCTCACACACACCCTACTGGGGACCTGGCCCACAACCCAGGCATGTGCCCTGACTGGGAATTGAACCAGTGACCCTTTGGTTTGCAGGTGGCACTCAATCTACTGAGCTACATCAACTAGGGCCATTCCTTCTAAATTTCTAAAGAGAAACCATAAAAGGGTATTACCGATAATACACAAGTTATTTTATACACCTTTAGCAATTAACAGTTTGGCTATATACACAAAGTTTGAGAAAAGCCCAAAGAACAAGTACAACTATTATTATGGCTAATATTATTAGCAGACAAGAAAAGACAATCAAACAAATGGTTTTTCAAGTTTAACACCAGTGTAAGGGTGTACAGGCTTGTCAGCATCTTGGGATCTATCTCTGATGTCAGCAGCTTCTCATTTCTGAAGAGTCTCTGATCCTCACTCCAGGTGGGGGCAAGTGTCAGAGATGGGGTGGATGTCCGTTTGCAGTTAAGCACTTTTTTTTTGGTTTTGATGAGAAATGTGAATACTTGAGTTAACACCTTTAAGTTTAGCTGCATGTAGATTAGTTAGTAATACCTGATAAGGTCCTTCCAACAAGGTTGAAAAGAGTCTTTAACTGATGTCTTTTTCATGGGACAAAATCTCCTGGTTGTAAGTCATAGTCTTTGAAGTCTTCATCTCCTGGGAGTACACTGTGAATCAGTTACTAATTTATCAATTTTTAAAAGCTGGTCAATAAGTCCTTGATAATGATGCAGAATGTCTCCTTTTAGTAAGGTTAGTTCATATGTCCCTTCGCTTAGATGCGTAGGGTGACCAGTAACTAATGGCCATGTTTGCCAGTGGAAGTAGGTCTCAGATTGAGGAGCACTGTAGGGAGAGCTTTTGACCAAGGTAGACTAAAAGCTTTTGAAAATTTAGCTAGTTGAGTTTTAATTGTACCATTTGTATGTTCTGCCATTCCGGAGGACTAGGGTTGATAAACACAATGAAAGTGGTGTAGAATAGGCCAGATATTGCAAATGGATTGCATTATTTGCCCAGTGAAATGAGTCCCCTCAGTCACTATAACTTAGAGGGAATTCCCTAATTGGGAATTATTTTTCCAATAATAATTTACCTACCATTAAGGCTGTTACTCTCCTGAAAGGGGATGTTTCAACCCAGTGAGAAAACATACAAATTATAACTAACACATATTTGTATCCTTGAGATGGTGGCATTTGCACAAAATCCAATCGCCTTACTTCAAGTGGACCTGAAGGGAGTAGGACATGTTCCTGGGACCTGTGGAGTGATTTTCCAGGGTTATATTTTGGACAGATAGAACATCTGCTATGCACTTCATGAGTTACAGTAGAAGAAGGCTTCCAGCAATCTCGTTCACTCCATGGAGTCATCCTTGCAAGACCCAATGTGCCAGCTCCTGCGCATGGGGAAGTATATGTAATGAACCCTCTGTTATAGGCTAGACTGAACTCTGATTGGGTCCAAACCATATCTGTGTGTCTGCGTCAAAGGTTCCCCCTTTTTGTTGCCATATCTTCTTTTCTCCCTCTGCAGCTGTCTGTTGGAACTATAAAAGACAGTCTTTTATTGATATAATAGAAAGAAGAAACATCCTTAGGTCTGGATAATTTGGTTCCTTGTTGCTGCTTGTCTAGCTGGAGTGTTACTTCCTTTTGCTTCCATGATGGCAGCATTAGAATGTCTTGGAGTTTTGATAATTGCCAATTGCCTCGGTTGCTGTATGACATCTAATAATAATTCTGCAACCTGTTTTCCATTCTTCATGGGCTGCCCTGCGGAAGCTAAGGAGCCTTGCTGCTTCCACAACATCTGGAAGCTGTGAGTTACACTGAAGGCATAGTTACTGTTGGTGTAAATATTGGCTATTTGATCTTTGGCCAACTGACAAGCTCAAGTCAGAGAAATTAATCCAACTTGCTGGGCAGGTCTAATTCAGATAAATAAGAAACTTCAGTTATGTCCACCACAGAAGTTACTGCATACCCCCCTTCATCTTTCAGATAAGATCCATCTGTAAACCAAATGAAGTCAGCATTATCAGTAGGAGATTCCTATAAACCATTGCTAGGAACGAAAAGGTGGTCAGTAAGCAAAACACAATTGGGAGTGTCTTCATCCTTCAAAAATGTCAGCAGAGTTGCTGGGTTAAGACTGTTACATCGAGTTAAAGTAATATCAGGTGTAGAAAGCAAGAGTCTTTCATGAGAAGCCAGTCGACTGACAGAGTGTTGAGTGTGATTAGAGTTCAGTGGAGACTCACCAGAATGAGGAAGATAAATAAGTGATAACTATCTCTTCTGTTTGTTTGCACAACATGGCTGTAGCAGAGATGGTCCTCCTACAGGGCATTAGAAACTCCCTTTTAAAGCAATCCTTTATAATGGGCTTAATTCCACTAGGTATTAGACGATATTGCTGAATATCGTAGAGGCCAAGTATTGTTAGTGGTTATCTTAAGGGGAGTGGCTGACCTGGTCTTGCTGATATCTGTACTGCAAAAGGCCCACAGTTGCATTGGAATGCCCTACAACAAAGGTTCAGTCAATTTTAAGATTAGTTTCCTCTTGTGGAGTTTCCTTTAAAATCATTATTTTCCCAATGGGTTTAATGTCTGATTCATTTAGTTCTAAATACACTTTGCAACAGCATGGATGGAACTGGATAGCATCATGCTAAGCGAAATAAGCCAGGCAGTGAAAAACAAATACCATATGATCTCACCTTTAACAGGAACCTAATCAACAAAACAAACAAATAAGCATAATATAACAAAAAACACTGAAATTGGGAACAGGCTGACAGTGACCAGAGGGGAGAGGGGAGGGAATTTCAGGGGAAAAGAGGAAGGGTTTACAGGAACAAGTATAAAGGATTCATGGACAAAAACTATGGGGGTGGAAATGGGAGGGAGGTGGGGAGGGCTGGGGTGGTGGGCTGGGGTGGGAGTAAAAGAAAACTATATAAGGTCAACAATTAAAATAAAAATTAAAAAAAATAAATACATTTCACCTCTCTGGGCAAAGGATATGTGGGTGTCATTAGTTTCAAGAGAATCTTACCCTCGCAGGTGAACTCAGGCAGATTTGAGTAGTCAAAGTAGATGTGGCCCCAAAGCATTGGGGACTGGAAAACAAAAACGTTGGTTGGCTAGATGCCCCTTCTGTCTGTACAGGAGCTGAGTCCGATGGAGAGGGCAGCTTATTTGGGTAGAGTTACCAGCAGATAAAGCAGCCCCTGCAAGGGCCTGAGTGGTTTCCTCTTTTACAGTAATTTTATTTTCTACTAAGCTGTTAGTAAGGAGAAGGGGAAATGCCCTCTCATAGTCCTCGGAGAAGCCCTATGCCCGTCACTGCTTCTTTTCTTTTTCTAGATCCCATTTCAGTTTTCTACAGTCCTTCTTAAAGGGACTTGGCTTTCTGCAACCAAAACAGATTTCTCTACAGCAATTTCCCAACAAACCTTGTTTGTAATTCTGTTGCTCCACTCCCACATACCAGTAGATATATTCATTGGAATGGGTCTGAATAGCCAGGGTTGTGTATGCTAATAGTTAAATTCTTTGCAAATCCATTAGGCTCCTGGAGAGGGCTGGGGAAATCTTTAGTTAGATTCCTTAATTCTGGCCTAGTACAGGAAGAATAGATTATGCCTGGCAACCCTTGTCCTGAGACTGGCTTTTCTCTAAAGGAAGCTGCCAGAATTTCTAGTTTGTCTTGTTTTTTCCTAGTTTCTCCTGGTCTGGTTTTCTATTCTGAGTGCTGCCTAAGTCAGTGGGGCACCGTGGCGGAAGGCATGTGGAAGAGAGAGAAGGGGCAGGGAAAGGAAAGGAAGTCGGACTACACACAGCTGGGCAGCTGGAGAAGAGGGAAAAGTCCCGGTGTCATTGAGCGGCTTCGGAAACTTCTTTAGTTCAGGAACAGTCGCTACAATGTTCTTATTAACTTCCTGGAAAGAAGAAAGTCTCTCTGTGCCATTTCAGAGGCTTCTACTTGCCACTTGAGGGAAAAGCCTCTCATTCATTCAACTTGATTTTAGAGCCAGCTTTTTTTTTTCTGTTGTGCATGCAAAAATTAATTTAGGTGTCAAAAGAGCTTCATTTTGGCTATCTTAAGTTAATATCACTTCTAGTTAAATCTTCTCATTTCTGTTAAGTACTTGCAAGTGAAGACTCCCCTCTGCAGGAGTATTAATGGGGGGTGGGGGTGAGGAGGGGTTGTCAGCCTTGGAAGCACAATTTCCCATGTTAATTTAGTTTTATTTTGTGATCTGAAGAGTCAGAATAAAATTTCTTCAGACACTGTGTGGTGGGTTGAAGTGCGCTGCTCATGGGTTGAGCTCCAAGGGGCTGTCACCTCCCAAGTTGCTCCAACCTTCTGGCGTGTCTCAGTTTGTCTCCCAGCTGTCTAATACAACCGAGTGCGAGGCAAACAGCCTTCGTGAGCAAGTTCTGGGACGTGTCGATTATTTCACTGCAGTTGTGTTGGAATCCCCTGTGGGGCCCTGCTCTTTCTGAGCGGTACTGTCTGACACTTCCTTGTTGATTCTGATTCTTACTCACTAAGAATATCCGTATTTTATGCTGGAGGGAGTAGATGCCCCTTATCTCCGGAGCTGCATGAGTTCAGATTCTCATTTATCCAGCAGGAAATTTTGTTCAGTCTCACAGTAAGTAGTTCCAATTGAAAAGCCCCATTTTTTCCCCGCTTGTCCCTGAATTATCTCAATCCTTAACCTTTAATGCCACCTCAAGGATTTTTTTTTTTTTTTTTAAAGAACAGCTCAAATAAAGATGGGGCCTCCTACCTTAAAACAGGGAGGTCTGGAATTTCAAGAAAACTTATCCAGATTCACTAGATACAAAGTGAGGAGCTGGTGGGGTCCAATGATCTTCTGCTGGTACCTAGCACTGGATCTGGGTCTCCAAGGTGGTCCTGGGTGGGCTTTTTTGGGATCTTGCTGACTATGCCAAGTAAATGTTGACATAAGAAACATCCAAACCTGTAGGGAATTTTTATGAGTTTATTTGAGTCAAAATGACGACAATTGCTGGGAGGCAAAATCTCAACAAATTGAGAAAATGCTCCAGAGATTGGCAGTTTTGCAGTTTATTTTATACATTAGAATCAAAGGAGAAGATGTAAGGAAGGTTACATGAAATCCATTTGTGGTAGATTAAGGGGGCGGGAAAAAGCAAAGCAGGGTCGGGGGATCTCTGGGATTGGATAAAAAGGCAGACTAGAGTACCACAGACTCCTTTTCCATCAGTGGGTACAACACCTAGAGATGGTATTCGGGGAACAAGATGACAATGAGGGGTTCCGTGGGCTCCTGCTCCGGCACGTGCAGTTGTGCCCTGAGGGCTCTGGAGGAGTCACTCTGACGTTTCTCAAGCGTGTCATCTTAGGTGCAGAAACACAACAGTCAGCCTCACTGAGGGTAAAGACTGACTTTTGTCAAGGAAGCTACAGGCATGCTTACTCACCATGACTCACTTTCAGTTAGGATTTTTTATGTTCCTATGTGGGTTCCTTCGATCTCTGAGTTTGTAGGGCCTGCCAATGAGGCCTCCCCTGAGCTCGTCGGGGTTTACCACTCGGGCCCCTTTTTGTCCACAAATTATAGAGAGGAAGACAAGAACCTGACAAGTCCACACTTGGTTGGTGCTTGCCCTGTGTCAGTTTTCTGCAGGCCAGTGTTGCCTGATAGAACTTTCCATGATCACGGAAATGTTCTCTATCAGCACTCTCAGTGTGGTAACCAACAGTCATCTGTGGCTGGCAAGCACTTGAAAAGTGGCCAGTGAGGCTGAGGAGCTGAATCTTTAATTTAATTAAAATGTAAATAGCTGTATGTCGCTAGCGGCTACCATATAGGATGGTGCATCTATAGAGTCATTTAAAAATGAACTGAGACACAGATCTGTCCCACTTCCCTTGGGGCCTAAGTGTTTCTGTTCCATTTTTCCAGACCTGCTACTGAGTTTAGTGAGTAGTTCACAGGCTCCTAGTGAGCTACTTGCCCTGGGCTTGACCCAGAGCAGATGATGGAAGGAAGTCACCGTTGCCAGATAAAGCCACACTCAGGCCCAGGTTCTGGGAGCAGGGACAGGTGCGAGAACATGATCCATGTGCCAGATTGATAAGGAGCTTTTGATTAAATAGCTGTGTAATTGCCATCAGAATATGTGGGTACAGGCATATTTTTGGTCAGTAGATGCAGAGATGTTGATTTTGTCTGAAAACAACCCAGGTGCTGATTTTTCCTTTTCAGATCATGTGTCCAGTGCATCTGCTCTCCACAGAGATAGAGATACATTATATCTGGATATGTTCAAACTGACAAAGTATTGAACACCTTCAGTTTTGAAGGTATTGTATTGAGCAGAGAGATAGGTAGAAAGATGATTAAGACATGGTTCCTACCAAAGGGAGCTTGCAGTTATCTATTGAGCGTTATGTGCTAAGCATCTTTCATAATATTCATTAGATCCTTACAGCAGCTTTGTTTAAGGAAGATGTTGTTAGACTCATTTTGGACATGAGGAGACTGAGACCCAGTGAGGTTAATTTACTAGTTCAGAGCAGCACAGCCACTTAAAGGAGGGAGCCCGGGTGCAAACCTGAGCCCGAGCTGCCATTATGTTTTTCCAGGATTATGATGATAGTCTCCCGATGAGCCTTCTACCACACTTCAAACCCTGACCTCTCACCATGCCACTCCTCTGCTCAAAGCCCTGCAAACTCTCCTTCTCTCTCACCTAGAGTAAGAGGCAAAATCTTTACACAGCCCTGCAAGAACCTGTGCTGTTCACCCTGTTACTTCACTGCTCACTCCCTTCCACCGCCCTTTGCTCTGCTCAAATCATACTGGCCTCCTCTCATTCTAGGGCCTTTGTACCTCTGGGTCCCTCTTCTAAGAGCACACTTGCCCAGATATCCAAATGATGTCATCATCCACTGCAGGTCTCTAAATAAGTGTCACCTTCTCAGCGAGACCCACTCGGATGATGCATTCTCTATCTTATTACCCCCCTTTGTTTTGACCTTTATGACATTCTAATATATTTTATGTCACTTTTTGTTAACTGTCTGTTGTTATCTCCCTGTGTGCATGCATGAGTATAAGTTCTATGAGGGTAGGAATCACCACCCCCCTGTAACTATGTTCACTGCATTTCCCAAGCACCTCCATGATGCCTGACACAGAGTGGATATTCAGTAGGTATTCATTGACTGAAGAAGAGTGAAGCTCAGGTTTGCCCAATTTCAAAGCCAGACTCACTTATATTTTTTATATCAATACATACTCATTGTTTAGACCTGATAAGTTGTCCTGATTACTTAAAAGTGCATGATTATGTAGAATTATATGGGAGAATCAGAATAACCCAGACAAATATATGTTAAGCCGACTTTCTTTAGTTTTAAAATCAGTCTTGGCCTAGTTCTAATGAAGCTGTCACTTGTAGCTTCTCAAGTGACAATAAGGCCAGTGATATGTGGTCAGGAACTGCTGACAAGCTCCCACATGTGAGGATACAGCCCAGCACTGAAGAGTGGCTTTGGTGTGCGTGCATGTGTGTGTGTGTGTGTGTGCATGTGTGGCTCTGTCCCCTACAAAAGCAGAAATACTGTGCTTGTTATTTCCAGCCTTGTTGAAGACAGACATGAGAGGGTGATTAAGGAACCTGGTACCTTAGCCAATGTATTTAGTGAGTAAGAAAGGATGTGGTTTTAGAATTAAGCTACAAGTTTTACCACCCTGCTATTCAAAATATTTAATAGATATCACATTTCTCTTTTTGGAAAAAAATAGGTTATTCTTGATGAGAATTTGACTGCAAATTGTCCAGAGGTTATCTATGAAATTAAAGAAGAAACACCTGTTTTTTACAAACTTGTTCCTCATCCTAAGAAGAATATGTACATCTATGTAACAGCTGGAAAAGAGGTAGGTAAAAATACTGGTTATTGCTTCTGACTTATGAATAAAAATCGTTTAATTGATGTTATTATCTACAGGCAAAGCATTTACTTTGAGCTGCTGAGTTTAAACGTTGCTGCAGGCTCGGAGAAGACCGGCAATGGTCCAAAGGCACAGAATTAAAAACATTCCTGTCAGTAACTAAGCAAGAAATATCACCTATTTAGACAATTTTATTATTGGCTGTATTTCCAATGCCAAGTTTTGCAGAGGAGGGTGTGCTTGCAAATGGGAGCATAACCAGCAAGGTAGCTGAATTTACACACTTATTGTATGGGCACTGAATGGTTAGACGCATTTATGAATGCACCCAGTAGGACTGGCTCTGTTAATATCGGGCCAGTCTCACACACAGGAAATATATGGCACTTGCCCTTCCTCTCTTAATTTACTTGGCCGTTTTAGTTTTCCTTCTTGCTTCTGCTTACTGAATTACAAAGGACACCTTTTTACATATTCTTCATTTTTACAAAGTGCTTCACTAAGGGAAGGGAGAAACAAACTAATGTGTATTGAGTCCCTACTGACTATGCACAAATCACACTGTTCTGCATGTGGCCTCTCTAGATGAGGCACATAGAACTGTGTACACACACGCATAATAGTGTTAACAAAAAGTGTTAGTAATTTAATGATATGAAATTACCTTTGTTTTATATATGAAGAATCTAAGACTTAGAAAGGTTAAATAACTTGCTTAAGATTATATATAGGTTAGGCCTTGTCAGGACTAGGACTTAAATTATGCCCTGATCTTTTAAAGCCCATGATAAATGAGATCAAATCCTAAATTTGTGAAAACTAAAGAGGCCATGCAGGCACGGTGGTTTTGACCCATGAGTATTCGAACATGCAAAGTGCAAGGAAGATAACTGAGACTTACATAATTACATAGGGGATGTAACAGATGCTCCTGGCCCACCACAGTTTTTCATTCTGTTATTTTCCAACATTCTGAGGACAATAGCAATGACGTTAATCTACATGTGCTGTTTAGAGCCACAGAGTAGGTATGTGAGCACTTTGTAGTTTCTGGAATTCCTAAAAGGGCCATATTGCTCTTTGCATGTTAAAAAGTCAGTTGTGTCAAAATGACCACATCAAGATGGTCATTGGACCTCATGTACCTTTGTAACCCAGTTCTTCACCAAATAGAATCTCCTTGACCAGCTTGCTTCCCCGTTCAAAAATTTTTTTATTATATTTTTCCCCTAGAGTTCCCATACTGAGAGAATTTTGTCTACTCAACAAACTGCATATATTCAGGAACAACCCCCATTCCCAGGCTTTATTCATCCAGAGTATCTCAAAGCTAGCAGTCAGAGAACTGACTGCACAGCCCCACAGAGCAGATGAAATGCCAGCCCAGCGCCATGACCCTTCAGGCCTGGCTGAATCTGTGCATGTTTTCCCACTCAGCTTTACAAAGCTTTGCAAATAGCTCAGAGATCCTCATCGCTGCCTTCCCTGGAACCCAGGGCTGTAGGATGGGAACCACTGGGAGAGCCTTCAATAGATGACTGGTCCTCCACTTTCTGAAGGTAAATGACTCTCATCTCTGGTCATTCAAAGCCTGAAGTCCTGAGGCGAGTTTTCAACTGGGCATCAAAGCTGGTTATTCCTACATTCTTCACTTAGGTATACTGCTAGACATCTTATCAGTAAGACTCTGGTTGGGCCAGGATAACCCAAGGAGAGATAAAACCTAAGGAAAGTCCTTTCTTAGATTCTTGGACAGATAGTAAGAGCCAAACAAAAATGTCCTGGTACATCCATACAATGGTGTATTGTGTATAACCATTAAAAATAACCATTTGAAGATATATGCATTGCTGTGGGATGGTCATTAAGCAAGTCCAATACAGTATTTATAGGGTCTTCTTTTTTACATGGAGTCACATGTTTGTGTGTTTAAGTATACTATATGGTAATTCTTATAGCATATTCTAGAGATGCATATTCCACTAAGTGCTCTGAATAGAAGTTGTCCTAGGAGCAGAGGTTACTGACCTTGCCCCTCGGAGTACCATGATGCTGGGCATGTTCAAAGGCTCTCAGAAGCCTTGTGCTAAGGAAATCTGTTTCACTTTTTCAGTGTAAGGTTTCACATGTTTGTTGGACCGTGGAAATTTTTCTCATATAACAGCAGCAGCCAGCATTTATTGAGCGTTTAGTATGTGACAGACCATGTTTGTAATAACCCCATAGAGTCTGCAACACAATCACCATTTCACAGATGAGAAAACAAGGTTAGAGAGATTATGTGACATTTATGAAAATCCCCCAGAATTAAAAAGCTGTTTTGTGAGCTACAAGGAAATATCCACATTCTGCTTAATCTGGCTCAGGCTGGTGGTCTGCCCGGCATGTCCATCAGCAGCACTGAGAACTGAGAGGTGGACAGGCATGGTTATCCTCCATGGAGTCAACCTAGAGTCAAAAGGTATTCCTCAGGAGAGCTTGTTTTCCTCACAAACCCCTTCTTGACCTCTGTTTCTCTAGCCCTTTTAAGCACTTACTTACACTTTCTAGCATCTATAGCTTCCTGGCTTAATGAGTTCCACAGTTTCTTTACTACCTACTGTGGGATTCTACCTGCAGTA
The DNA here is from genome assembly GCA_039655065.1 of Glossophaga mutica. Lineage (NCBI taxonomy): Eukaryota > Metazoa > Chordata > Mammalia > Chiroptera > Phyllostomidae > Glossophaga > Glossophaga mutica. Next base: position 88,764,902 of record CM077304.1, read on the forward strand.
AGCAGGCTGTGTGACACTTACGTCCCCGCCTCCTACCCCGCTTCATGGCTCTGCCAAGAGGCCTGCGTCTCCCAGCACCAGTGCCTGCTCTGTGGGCTGCTATTTCCTGACAACTGGAAGAGATGACTCTAGGGGCAGGGCATGATTTGAAAACTGCCCGTTTCTTTTATTTTCAACTCCAGTGCAGGGGGTATGAGCCACTGAGACAGGAGCTGAGGCAATGGAGCTACCCCTGAGAGGGGTGTGGGAGGGTTCTCCTCACGTCCACGGCCACTGACAACCTCGTGCTCCTCCTGGGTCAGAGCCTCTCTCCATTTTCAGATGCTCATTTCCAAAGTACTGTTGCCTATCTCTGCATGAAGCCAGCTGACCTGATTCCATGATCCCTTTTGAAGTCATTCTTAGCCAATCAGAAACCTGACTGCGTATCAGACTCACCTGAGAGAGCACCTAAAAATACAGAGTCCTCGGCCCTGCCCTAGACCTACTCAGTTAGAGTCCCAGCAGCACGGGGCTGGGAACCTGCACCTTAACAAGCTGCTGAGGTGATTCTGATAAACTGCTTCCTACCTTAGGACTTGGGATGCCCTGCCCAGGGTCATTATGGAGACATCCAGAGTTTGAGCCAATAAATGTCTCTCTGTGGCCCTTTATCAGATAAGGTGTGGTGGTTTTTCTGGTATTGCTAATTATTCCATCTGAACTGCTGTCATCTTTATTTTTAGGTGAGGAGAATTGGAGTTGCAAACTGTAATAAACATAAATCCTGTTCGGAGTGCTTAACAGCAGCAGACCCTCACTGTGGTTGGTGCCATTCTCTACAAAGGTATCTCCTGAATTCTTTCTCACCGGCTCACATTTTCAGAGAAGTGTCACATGGCAGAGCACTTGTTGCCGCTCATTAACAATTCACTCCAGTGACCTAGGGGGACTGATCTCTTCCCTGACTAAAATATCACTATGTGATGCAAATTAATTCCCAGGGATGTTCCCAGCCGTGTTGTTACTTTAAATCATTTGACCCCGACCACTTGGGGTTGCCCACTCTGGGGGTGGGAGGGGCAGGTATGTGACATAAAGGAGGGTAGCCTGGAGCTGTCACTCTGCTTTTACTTTCCACGGGGTTCTCCCCGATTTGAGAGAGAGGTGAAAGGCATGCCCTCAGGGGAGGTAAAAGTATAAGGATGTTTGAAATGTTTTGACTGAATCCTCATAATGTCACATACTCGGTTGGTGCAGTGGAAGCCTTATTATTGATGATGTTGTCTCCGAATGCACCATACAGCTGTGGGCCTGATGCACAACCTCAGGCTCCGGGCAGAATCTGCCCAGCCTGGTTGTGACTTACGATGCTCATGACCCATTCAGGCTCAGGGGCAACTTGGAGCGGCTTCCTCACCATGGCAGCTCCTAGCATCACTGGGCTCGGCCTGGTTGGATTTGCTGTTACTATGGTAACCCAGTACTCGGGCTCTCACTATAGAAGCAAGGAGAGTGCCTGAGCTGCAGCTCAGGCAGAGGAAGAAGAAAAAACATAACAGTGTCTGTCAGTTTGGCTCTTTCAGTTTTTAAAGGTAAAAAAGGATAAGAAAGAGTAGAACAGGTGCAGAGAAGCTGGAGGCGGAACAAGGGGGCAGTTTGGAGGAAGAAGAGAGGGCCAGGAAGAGAATTTGGGAGCCTCTGGAGGAGGAAGCCAAGAACAATGAAGGGAGAGGGGGGGAATACAATGTAAGCAAGAGGTTCAGGAAACAAACTAAAAACATGGGGATGGAATTAATTAAGAGTTCACGGAGGAACTAAAAGCTGAGATTCAGCAAGACGCATAATTGCCCGTGCGTTTCCCAACACTTCCTTACTGGGCTGTTTCTGTCAGAATCACTGGCAGACAAAAGAAGCAGGGCCAGGAAAATTCTCATGAATAATTGTAACTGGGTGGGAAGGTTTTCTTCTTGTCATTTGCCCAAGAGTAGAGTTTAAGGAATTAACTGATCGTGAAGAGCATTTCATTGGCACACACCCGCCAAGCAGTTTTGCTCTAGTCTTTCCGCCCCATCCCACTTGTGCAGGTGCCCTGTCTATCTTCGCAGAGCTACGTGCGGGGGTTCATTCAGTGACAGCGTGGTGGTGGTGACTGAACAGCACACTGAACAGGAGCTAGTGGCTACTCGACTGGCAAATGTAGGACACAGGAGATGTCCAACACAGGAGCTGGCAACACGAATTGGGGAGTTTGTAGTGTTTAGATGGGACATAAGGAAGCCTTCAGACCAGAGGGTGGGGAGGGGAGTGTACATTGAGGGCAGAAGTAATTGGAGAACTGAGCACTGAGGTGGGCAATTCTTAGGGGTCCGGGAAATGAAGAGGAAACAGGACAGGGAAGAGGAAAAACTGAAGAAGGTGGTGTCTGGGGAGCCAGAGAAAGAACGGAGGAGGAAGTGGTCCACTCTGCCCAGTCACGCTGAGAGGTCAGGCAAGAGGAGAGGAGAATCGGTCCACTGGACTTAGCAGGTGATGATTGGTGACTGTGACAGTGACAGTTGGGGAGGTGGTGCTAAAGCTGCAAGTGCAGATAACAAGAGGACAGAGCAGAGACAACTCTTTAAAGGAGTTTGCTGTGAAAGACAGCAGAAAACGCTGGAGGGAAATGGAGTCCAGACAATGTTGTTGTTTATAAGGGGCATGAAATAGCAGTGTGTTGGGGACTATTGGGAAAGGTCCCGAGGAGAGGGGGAAACTGATGATACGAGAGAGAAGAGAAAGTCATGGAGTGTTGTCTCTCAGCAGATGAGGGAAAGTATGACCTAGCACACTGGTGGGGAGGCCAGCCTCACACAGGAGCATGGGACTGCTTCTTCTTGGTCCTGGGAGGGAAAGTGAGAGTCTGTGCCTGGGAGCAGGTGGGTGGTAGAAGCATGTATAGTGTATTTTCATATTGCTTACATCATTTTCAGAGACAAGTGAGAGTAAGAAGAGGTTGGGGGGGGGTTTGAATAGAGAGAAGGTGTGAAATAGAGTGGGAGAGAGAATGGAGATGGGAAATAGAGAATGATTTCCAGGAAGCGTTAGGACCCAGTTGAGGTTGGTGGTCTTGTCTTGCTTTTGAAGTGAAAACAATAAGCATAGTTTTGCTTTCGAAAGCCATGTTCAGCTCTGTTGGCAGAGTTGTGGAGTAGGTGAGAGTTAAGTGGAGCCTGAGTTGGGGCTTTTCCAGGAAGTCCTTCAAGAGGGAACAGAGGGGCCTGGGAGCTGAGGGTGCATGCAGGGGGTGGACAATGATGTTGATGTGGATATTGATACTTATAATAGTGAACTCTGGGCTTTAAGCTCTAAGTGAACCTGAAGGAGAAGAGTGAGGCATGTGAGAAGGTGGTAGGATCTGTGCACTGGAGGTTGCAGTTGGGGGAAGACTTGTTGGAGCTAGGGGACTGGAAAAAGGGCAGTGGACTGTGGGGAGCTTGAAATTAAGGTTGGCCCTGGAGTGGGCTTCAGGGAAGCCATGACTTCAGGGAGGGCCTGGTTTTGATACGAACAAGAAGGTGAAAAGAAGAATGGGAGAAGAGGTTGAGGGCATGGGGCTTTTACTGATGGTGGACTGTGAGTTCCAGGCTTCTACCAGCCTGCTCACTGCTTCCCTGGCTTCAACTCTTACTCCCTCACCTCTGCCGGTTAAACTCCAAATGAGATCCTGTCATTTCCCAGCTTAAGTACCTCTACTGGCTTCCATCTTACAATTCAGTCTGACTCCATCACTGCCAGGGCCTGCATGTGACGCTTTCCATAGTCTGGCCCTTTGCAACTTCTCAGACCTCTCTCGCCACTCTCTCCTTTCGCCCTGCCCCGGCCACACAGGCTTCCTTTCTAACTGAAGAGTGTGCCAGGCTGTTCCTGCCTCGGGGACTTTGCACTTGCTGTTTCCTCAGTCTAGAATATTCTTCTCCAGACCTTTCCACAGCTGGCCCTGGCTTGATCATCAGGTCCTAGCACACACACATCTCCATGGGATTATCCAGTCTGAAGTAGCCTCGCCTCACTCACAGTGACATCACTGTTTTACTGTCTTCATGGCCCTACCACTATTTGAACTGATCTTATTTCTCTGTTGCTCTCTTTATTAAAATGTGAATTGCATAGGGACCTTATCTTGTTCATTATTATATCCTCCAGAATCTAGGACAGTGCCTGGCACATAGTAGGTGTATGTTAAATGACTGGAGTGGACTGAATGTTTGGGAAACTCTACCAATGGCTGGACACTTGTGCGTGAAGATCACAAAACACTCTGGAGGTGTGGACTGATGGCCCTTCCCAGCCATGTCAGGTTACTTGGTTTCACACTGGCTTGGTTCTGGCCTAAAATTAAATAAAACTAAGCTTCAGATCCGTGACTCACATTTAGCTCCCAGTACCATTCAAAATTAGGAATTCTAAAGGGGGATGTTTTCTTATAACTGTAGAGCATCCCACTGTGTTTATTTTAAATGCCACAGATTTATTTAGAAAAATAACTTATTTTCTCTGTTGAGAAGGTTGAGCTTTCTTGCATACGTGCATAGAAAGTAAATTTGTTGGAAAGGTAGGGTAAGAAAATGATCTTCATTTCCTTTTGATGGGGTGTTAAGAATAGGCATTCAGTATAAGCAGATAAAAAGCAACTAGCTAAACAATGAGCTCTAAAAAGTCTTATATTTTATTGTTGGAACTTCAAATCCAACCTGTGATGAATTTGTCTGTGTGGGTGGAAAGTAAATTTTTACAGACTGAATATCTTGGGTTTGGAAGCAGTTTCTCAGCTTCTCCCATATTGCAAAGCCTGGCACATGTGCTCAGTTATGGGTTTCCACAAAACTGGCAATCCTGAACCAATGAGCGAGTGAGGTTCCAAAAGTTCATTTGCAAGTTTGGCACTTAGAATGCATTTTCCCATAGAAACAGTGTCATAAATTAAGGACTGATTCCTGTGTCAGCCCACAAAATTCAATTCATTTAACGTCAACAAATATTTATCGAATATCTACCAAGAACCCAATGTGGGAGGTCAGATAATTAGGTGATACTGGGAGAGGTCAGTTGCCATTCTTGGGCTTAAGGAATTCACATATTAGCTAGGAGACAGAGATGTCATTGGCCAACGTTCATCATTCAGCTGTACGTCCAATCAACAGGTATTGTTGGAGCACCTACAATGTGCTCAGCCCTGTGCTAGGTGCTTGGGATACAGTTCTTTCTTGCCTACATGGAGCTTGCAACTAGTGAGGGATGTAGACACATGTATTAGTCAGATTTCTGCTGCAATAATACTGAGTAACAAACAAACTCGTAGTCATTTACAAGAACAAACATTTATTTTTTGGTGTTTTTTTTTTTTTTTTTTTTTTTTTTGCTCATGGTTCAGCTTTAGCAGGCATGGAGGGTTGGGAGGCTCAAGCTGCAGGTCAAGAGTTGGATTCAGCTAATGAACAAAATAAATTGCTGAACAAAAGAGAAACAGAGGCATGAATACATGGAACAGTCTGCCAGCTGTCAGAGGGGAGAGGGGTAGGGAGACTGGATGAAAGAAAGTGAAGGAATTAAGAAAAAGCATATACATAACACAAAGACACAGACAACAATGTGGCGATAGTCAGAGGGAAAGGGGGCAGGGAATACATGGAGGTGGGCAGAGGGGAGAAAATAGGGATGGAATGAGGCTTTGCCTGGGGCAATGGGTGCATGATGCAATGTGCAGAGGATGTTTTATTGAGTTCATACATTTGAAACCTGTATAGTTTTATGAACCAGTGTCACCCCAATAAGCTCAATTAAAAGCAGAATTTGATTCAGGTCTGCTTCACATATCTCCAGTTCTACACATGCTCTTCTCATGGCAGAAAGCAGAAGCCCAAGGGGCCAAGCTAAACTCTGCCACACATTCAAAGCCTCTGCTCATGTCATGTTTGCAAGCAAGCTGTGCAGCCAAGCCCAGCATCAGCGGGGTAGGCAGATACACTCTGCCTACTGTAGTGGGAGATGGTGCAAAGGGACATGGCAAAGGCTTTGGATGTGTAATTCTAGCACAGGAGAGATTGCAGAATTGGGAACAATAATCCAGTCTACCTTAATAAGCTAAGGAGCTACCAATCTACCAATAAGTAAATGGAGTATAATAAGGGTTAGCACAGAGGAAGTGAAGGGTTTTATTAAAGTGGACACATGAACCATCTAACCAAAACTTAAAAGGTCAGGGAAAGCTTCCTGGAGGGATGTCTAAGTTGGACCTGAAATGTGAGCAGATATGAGCCAAGTAAAGAGGAGGGAGGGGAAGCTGGCTTGGGGAACAGGCTGTGCCGAGGCCAGGGTCTGTAGGACAGTGGGCTTGAGGCTCAGTAGGGGTGGAGTGTGCAGTCTAGCCGGGGAATGTTGGGAAATGAGGTTGGCATGATAGGCAGAGGCAGATGAGGCTGGGTCTTATAAGCCATGTTAGAGAATTTGGATTTTGTTGGAAGGACTTTGGGGAGCCATTGCTGGGCTTTAATTAGAAGAGAGACTAGATCCGATGTGTGTTTTAGAACATGTAAAATAGACCAGAAGGGACACTGCTGGAAGCTGCAGATCACTTAGAAGGTGGCGGTAAACCAGCAAGAGACTAGGGACTGAATTAGATGCTAGTGGCAATAGGAAGAAGTGAGTGGATTTAAGAGCTATTTGGAAGGTAGACTTGACAGGACTTAGTGATTAATTGGATTCCCCCTTGAGTCTGACATGCTAAAAATGGGGCCAGAAAATGAAACATAAAATATCAAGGTGGCCACTGTTTTTCTGGAAGATGTATTCTTTCCCCTTAGATCTAAGTCCCCACAAAGAAAGAAATGATACCCAAACATCCACTGGACTCCCGGTGTCCCCCAGGCCCTGGACTAGGCACTAGGCTGTAGCCCAAACAATGGGCACCTAAGTCAGATGGGGAGGGGCTTCCAAGAGATGCCCGGGCTGAGTGTCCGAGGGTGCAGTGGTTAGTGCTCTTTTCCCAGGAGAGCAGGACTTTGGTGTTGAGATTATAGGAGGAGTGCGGGTGTCTGGCTTGGGTTCCCAGAAGGACATGGTGTCGTTAGGGAGCAGGATGCAGGACCAGCAGCCCATTCGGATGCACAGCAATGCAGGGGTGACTCTCACACCAGCAGCAGGAGCAGTGCAGCGCAGGAGGAAGGACGCAGATCCTGGAATTAGTTCGCTTATGATCCAGTCTGGGCTTCTGTGTGGCCTGCAAGTTTCTCATCTTCATTGTGATTCTTCTTTGCTCTAAAGCAAGGTTGTAACCTTACAGGGTTGCTGAAGGAATCAATTTAGATAATGTGCATAAAGTCCTAGGCACAGTGCTTAGTAAGCTTTACTGCTCATAGTAAGTACTCAAGTAATGTTAGCCATTATGGTGGTGGGACCCCAGAGGAGGGAGCCATTACTTGTAACAGAGGGTGAGAAAGGTTTCGGAGAGGAGGTGGCATGAAATTAGGCCTTTCAACTGAGAAGACTTTCCCCACGGGATGGAAGGTGTGGGAGGCACTTCAGGTAGAAGAACCAGCCCAAGAAGAGGTCCTCTGAGGGCATGGCAGATTGAATTCTATCACTCCAGCCCTGGCTCCAGAAGGCTGGGTGGGACCAGGGTGGGAAGGGCTCTGAGTCTGGACTTCATTAGGTGCCGCTGAGAGCTTAGTGTATTAAAGGGTTTTTAGCAGAGGGCTGGCACGATCATATTTGTGTTTTAAAAGAGAATTCTGAAGGCAGTAGAGAAGACAAATGATCTATGTTAAACCCGAGCATCAGTGGCACTGTACCGCCCAACCCTGCCCTTTCCAGGGTCACTTTCTTTTGGTACATTTTGTAAAGAGTGACTTTATGTCACATGCTTTTCAGAGTCTTCTTCCTGACAGCTATTTCTCCAGATTTCATGTACCTCCCTTCCTCTCCCTACACTACCGCAGAGCTCTGTGTGCTTTGGTCCCAGTCAAGTGATGGAACCGGAGCTGCATCCTCTGTAGAACATGGTCCACACACTCCTTCATTGTCCCACCCTATAATGCCTCATCCTGCATAGGACATGGGCAGGGTGGGGACAAAGCCCCCAGACATGCTAATTATAAGGTGTCTGTAGGCTCTCCTTGACTATTTTTATACATTTAACACTTGCCCAAGTTCTTCATGTTTCTTTCATGGTGACAGTTGGTAGACCTGCAGGCAGCCTCTGGTAGCAGTTTTTAGGTCTTCAGCTGCTGGTGGTTTATTCTACACGTGAAAATGTGAACAAGATCATTTCTCAATTCAGCCTAACAGCAGGAGTCTGTGGCCAGTCCCCGTCAGACTTTCTGAAAGGCTTGGGGGTAACAGAAGGGGATTTTGAACGCAGAAGAGAAAACTGAAATTTGAATGCTAAACATATTTGTGCCTCAGAATAACAATCAAAAAGAGTTAAGTGATTTGCTTACAGACATATCCAGTTCCTTGCATTGCTCTCCTATCTTGAGGTCTGCCTTTCTTCTCTTCTCCAAGAGGCATTCCTTCCTCAGGCCTCCCAAGGGAGAATCATTAACCCAAAAGACAAGTGGGCAGTGCCCTAAAACTTGACCAAGACAACCCACGGGGCTTGGTAACCCATGGCCACATTCTCCTGAAGCCTGCGTTACTGCCATCCAGTCTGCCATCCGAGAGGTGGACAGTGTGCAGCAGAGAAGGCCACTGAGGGCCTTTCAGTGGAGGCGTCTATCAGCTGTGCCCACTTAGTCTTCAGAATGCAGTTGAGTGCCCCTTCCTCAGGAAACCTGCCTGGAGCCAGGCTGCACCAGGAGACAGGGTCTGCATGCATGGAGAAGAACATGTTGTGTCCTGCACCTTCCAGCCCACGGTCCATTTAGACCTCCTGGTGCCCTATGAAGTGAGTACTATTACAACACCCACTTTAGAAATGAAAAAACAGTCTTAGGTTATATATCTGTTTCCCACGGCTGCTTTATCAAATTACCTCAACCTTGGTGGCTTAAAACATGTATTTATTCATGTTAAGGTTTGGGAGGTCAGAGCCTGCGATGGTTTTACTGGGCTAAAATCAAGGTATTGAAAGAGCTGTGTTTCTTCTGGAGGCTGTAGGGAGAATTGTTTTCTTGTATTCTCTAGCTCTGGAGGCAGCAGCCTGCGTTCCTTGGCTCATGGTTCCTTCTCAAATCTTCAGAACCGCCAGTGTAGCATCTTCTGATCTCCTTCTCTCATTCTGATTATTCTGCCCCCTCTTTTAGGGACCCTTGTGAGTATTTTGGGCCCACACAGATGACCCAAGATAATCTCCCAATTTTGAGACCCTTAATCACCTCTGCAAGTCCTTTTTGCCATGTATACTAACATACTCACAGGTTGCAGACATCAAGACATGGGTATTTTTTGGCCTGTTATTCTGCCTGCCGAGGGTTGAATACTTAGTGGAACCAGTTTTCAAATCTAGGTTTAGCTCTAGCTGCCAAGCTAGTACCATTATCTACCTCTGTAGCAAAAGGGAAGAGAAATAAGAGACATTGTCCCTCATGGTGGTGGGAGGTAAGGGGAGAGCCTGGTCCAAGTGAACCCTTCGTAGACCACTGATTATGCATAAGAAAGACAATGCAATTCAGGGCCTACCTGAGTTATAGAAACCCTTCTGCCTTGAAACGTCGTAAGCTTCCATGCATTTATTTATTTAGCACATAGTGTGTGTCAGACACTGTTCTCAGCACTAGGATTCTCTAGCAGTGAAAAACACAGTCCCAGATCTTTGTCCCTGTGGAGCCCTTCTAATGAGATGCATTAGTTTCCCAAGGCTGCTGTAAGAGATGACCACAAACTCAGTGGCTTAGAACAAACAGATTGAATCTCTCACATTTCTAGAGGCTAGAAATCTAAAATTAAGGGGTCAGCAGAGCCATGTTCCCTCAGATTCTAGGGGAGAATTCTTCCTCTGCTCTTGCAGCTCCTGGTGGCTTTTGGTGTTCTTGGCTTGTGGCAGCATAGCTCTATCTCTGCCTGTCTTTGCATTCCCCTTTTTCTTTGTGCATCCAAATCCCCCTCTCCTTTTTCTTATCAGGGTACCCCATCATTGGACACCTTAAATCCAGTATGATCTCATCTTGAGATTCTTATTACATCTGCAAAGATCCTGTTTCCAAATAAGGTCACATTCTAGGGTTTTAGGTGGACATGAATTTGGGGGGAACATTATTCAACCTACTACATGATGGAAGATGGACAATGTAAAACAAAGTGCAGAAGGAAATAGAGAACCCATCAGATGGCGATCAATGCCATGAAGAAAAATAAAGCAGAGGAACGGGTAGGGAATGCTGGCCAGAGGCAGGGGAGTTTTCAGCTTTCAACCAGCAAGACCCCAGAAGGCCTCACTGAGAAGGGGACACCTGACCCAAGACCCCAAGTAGCACATTCAGCTTTGGGGATGTCTCTAGCTGAGTGGCCAGGAAGGCAATCTGAGACAGATGACCATTCTGATTCTGCATTCACTCCTCCTTTCCTTCCAATTGCATCTGAAGTCTAGGAAGTGACACTCCTTTGTGGTCCACTGAGGCTCTAATGACAGCAATAATGATAATAATGGGATTTGGGGGCAGCCCTCTTCCTCGTGTGAGGGCCCCATTTTGCCGACTAATTGTGTATAAGCAAGTAGGACAACTGTCTGTGGGGCAGAAGCAGTGGGGAGCAAAGGGGAATAGTTATTTGGGCCTCGGGGCATCACTGAATTACCCTGGCAGAGAACTATGCTGCATATGGGTTCCCGAGAATGCCTGCCAGAAGGGTTTTGGAGCCTTTGAACCCTGGAGCGGGGTCTTGGGTGAACCTGAATCCCCTGGGTTCTTCACTATATCAGCTCTTAGAGGAGCTATGAATAAATCCTACTTATTTCAAAGCAAAAGGTGAAGAGGGAAAAAAAACATTAAGGGCCACAGGTGCACCCTTTGTGTCCTGGCAGTTGACAATGCCCAGCACAGGCAGGAGGCTCACCTTCCACAGAAGCCAGTTTTATTTGGGAAAGCAGGCGCCTGTGGTTCTCAGACCTCAGCATCCAAACTACTTGTTTGTGCCATCTCTTTAATTGATGCTCTCTGACTGGGAACAAGTACCATTAGGAACACTCCTTTTAGTATATATATATATATGTTTTAATGGAATAGATTTTTTTTTGAAATGACCTTATCTCAGGCAGCAGGCACTTTCATAAGTAGGTATTGATTGGCTTTAAATTCCTCAAATGTTTGCATTTGTCTTTGTGACCTGGCATTTGTCCTATTCCCAGCAACTCCCCATGTTCTTTCTTTTGTAATGTTTTATTCCGTTTGAATGCTGGTGTTCTGCTGTAGTGAGAGTGGGCCATTTCTGATGCGCCACACATGGTATTTAATATTGCTTTCAAGAGGATGGGATTGGTATTGCCACCCATTTACAGGTGGGGAAACTGAGGCCCAAAGAGGCTAGGGGCTGTGCCCCCATTACATGAAGAATATGTGGGAGGGCAGCTTTGAACCCAGATCTTCCTGACTCGAAAGGCCTCATTTCCCATCTTTATTTCTGTGCCACCTGTTTTGTTTAAATGCCTCACTTAAATTCTCCAGTTCATGGTTTGCATTTGGAAATAAAAATTCCAACTTTTAGTACACTCATCACCCACAGAAGGGCCACATGGGGTGAAGGCCACAGATCCCTTTTGTGTGAGTGGTTCAGTCTGCAAGTGTGTTTTCTGTGTGCTAAATAACTCCAAGTTCCCCGACAAAGGCTGGTTTTCCACCACACCAGTTAACAGGCCAACCCAGTGAACAAAAATCAATGGAACAACTTATGCTGGTATCATGGAGACAGAGACAAGAATTTAGTCACTTTAATTCTTAATCCAATTCAGCTAACATTTGTTGAATGCCAGTGGTGGGCCTGGCCCTATACTAGGCCCTGGGGAAAACAAAGATGAACGAGGCTCTGCCTTGGAGACACTTGCAGGTTAGTACGGGAAGCAGACACTGAACAAATAATTTCATTACAACTTGGCAAGTGCTCTCATAGCTGGTGCTCAAGGTGTGGAGAGACCCCCCAAAGAACCCTTTAGTCTTTGGATGAAAGACAGCTGTGATTAAGAATCTTCCAAGAAGGCTTGAACTGCATCTGCCTTCTTACGTGGAAAAGGCATGCTGAATGTTGACCTGGTGCCTGTGGGCAATGCAGATGGGCTGCCTGGTTAGCCTTGGTGCCCACATCCCTGTCTCCCCACTACCATTTTGTGTTTATTTGGCTTATGTTACCCACATTTTTGCCTAAATTCTTTTTACTTGCCTGTGCAATTAATGTAACAACTACTACTAATATTTACCGTACACTTCAGTGAAATAGTTATACGTTTTTGTAACAACTCCATGGGATAGAGACTCATACTTATTGGCTTTCTAAAGATGAAAAGCCTGAGACACAGAGATGGCATGTGACTTGCCCCAGGTCACTGGCTTATAATTTGCAGAACCACTCTCTGCTTCCTTCCTAAATTCTAAGCAATCTGGTCTTTAACCAATTCCTTCCAGAGACCAAGCTTTAAGTTAGCTCAGGGTCTTGGCACATACTGTTCCTTCAGGCTGGAATGCTATCCCCACTGCTCTTTTTGTGGCTAGATTATTGTCATCCTTGAGCTCTGAGCTGAAATGCCCTCTTTCTTGACTAGCCTGTCTAAAGTGTTTCCTCTCTGCTATATTTTCAATTCTGCAGGAGATTTACCTCAATTTGAAATTATTATTTTTTAAATCCTCATTCCATGATCTATTGATTTCTATACAGAAAGGAAGGGGGAGAGAGAGAGAAAGAAACACTGATCGGGTGCCTCCTGCAAGCACCCCAGCTGGGGAATGAACCCACAACCCAGGTATGTGCCCTGACCAGGGCTCAAACCCACAGCCTTTTGGTGTATAAGACGATGCTCCAACCAACTGAGCCACCCAGCCAAGGCTCAATTTGAAATTATTTTTAATTATTGTCTACTGATTTGGTTTCTGTCTGTGCAGCTCACTGGCATGTAGGCTCATTGAGGGAGGGGCTTTAAGCGGCTTATATATTGAGGTGTCCCCAGTGCTGACTACATTTGGTGTCCAGTGGGCACTCAATAAATGTTTATGGAATGAATGCCAGACAGTACCAGGTTTTGGGGGTGCCAAGATGAATAAGATGGGCCTTTCCCTTGGAGGGACTTACAGTCCAGTCAGAGAGATAGGCAATCAAACTAGCAGCTAATGCAATGTGCTGTTTGTACCAGGAACGTGTATGGTGCCATGGGGACGCAGAGCAGAGAGTGACTGCTTCGCCCGGAGGGTGGACAGACATGAAGGAGGTGACATTGAACTAGTTGGAACAAAGAACACAATCTCACCAAGTATTGCGGGCGCCAGGGCATTTTGTGCAGTAGGAGCAGACATGTGAGGAAGAGCTGGAGAGGCTTGCGCTGCATGAGTTTATCAAATAACTGCTTTCTGCTAGGTGTGATGCGCTAGATACTATACTAGGGATCTATGTGTTTAGGAGTTTACAGACTAAATAGAGAGATAAGCTTATCAATGACCTGGGCATGCCTTTGGAGATGAAGGCAAGTACTAGATCATAGTGTTGGGGTGAAGAGAGGAGCATGGAAATGTGTGTTCTAGGCTCCAGGTCATGAAAAGGAGGCGCATGGGTAGAGGAGCTTGACATAGACAAAAGGGTACCATTGAAGATTTTTAGGTAGGAAGTGATGGAATCAGCTTTGTGCTCCAGCATTATGCTAGATATTAGTGTGGAAGCCACACCTAGATTGGAGCCCCTGGAGGAGGGAAGGAGGGAGACCAACTAAAAAGTTGCTGCAGGAGCCCAGGGAGAGGAGATGGGGAGGGCAAAGTGCAGGGGATAGCACAGAGCAATGCTTAGCATGAATAGATCATGATCAATTGAGTGTGACAGTTGAGAAAAAGAGGCAAACAAGGCCAACATTTTCTAATTTGATCCGCCACTTCTATTACTGCTCCTTAACCAAGATTGGGCAGTGCTCCCCAGTGTGCTTGATTGACTAGGTGGCCCTCTGTCAGAAAGCTGGACGATGGTGCGTCACTCATGCCCAGCTTGGAAAGTTATGGAGTACACTAGCATGTTCCAGGCCCTGAGAAGTCCTGCAGCAGAGAAACTTAACCAGCATTGCCCAAACTTCTTAGCAATAGAACCCTTAACATTAACCCCCAAAACAACCCATAGGGCACACTTTGAGAAATGAAATAAAACTCATGTTTTCCTGTGTGGCTCAGGCTCTGGGTCAGCCTATGCACTGTTAATCTTGGCATGTATGATGCTGTTATCCTGGTAAAAGTTTGAGGAATTTGGCCTAGGAGTGAGAGAATGGGCAGTGTCAGACCAGTGTCAGACCACTGAGATTCACACCGTGCCGTCTAACCTGTGTGCACCTCAGTTTCCCCATCTCCGAAATGCCCCTCTGTGAGGAAAAGATGGTGAGGATCAAGGAGTTAATTCCTGGAAAGCCCTAGCAAGTGTCTGGCTCATCGGAAGGGCTCAGTTAGTGTTAGCTCTTATGAGAGGCAATTCAGGGTAGTTGGTGAGAAGGTGGACTTGGAAGCTGAACTGCCTGGTTTGCGTCTCATCCCCTCTGTTCACTAACTCTATGATCTTGGGAAAGCAATGCAGAGCCTTCTGTGCCTCAGTTTCTCCCATCTGCAAAGCAGGGACAATTATTATACCTACCCATAGGTTTGTCGTGAAGAAGTGAATGAAATCACATTAAAGAATGCCACCTAGCATGTTAAACATTTTTGCTTTTGTAAAAAAATCTAAATTGCCTCTGTTATTGGCATAGTTTAACCATGACTTTTAGCTCCAGTGACAAAAATGCCATTTTTCAGCTTTCTCAGCAGTGCTGTGGTCTTGTATTTTGGCATTCCCCTTTCCTGAGTCTGGAGGCCTTGACTTCAGGCTTTGCTTGTCTCCACGACTTCCTATTCTCTTCTATCCAATTGAGTTCGCTTTCTTTATCTCAGGGACTGACAATGTTAATGAAAGTCCCCTGATTCCAGGGAGCACCTGCCCCCCGCCCCTGGGCTCTGTGCCTTTCCTAAAAATACAGACATTTGTTTCAACTCACTTGGCAGAAAACCTTGGGATGCTCTTGTAGCAAAACCTTCCCCCAGCATGGACACCATCTCCTGTTCCCTCAGACAGATGCTGGATTGTGTCCTCGTTAAAAGTTTTCTGATATTGTATCAGTATAGAATCTTTGGAACAGGTCACACCAACTCCCACCTTTAAGCCAATTACCTGATATTTTGTTATCAGTTTCCTTCAGGGACTGTCTGCTCTTGGTGAACAATTATATTAGAGAATGCTGATGAAATTCGAGGGGTCGGAAGTAGAAGTTACATTTCTGAGTTCAGAGTTTCTTTTTCAAGGTTGAGTAAGTGGTAAATTTTTGCTGAGAGATTCTACCCTAATAGAGTCAGATTCTTAAGGTCCCCCAGCCTGGTTCATGGGCATTTCACCTGCCCGGAAACTTCAGCTCCTTTTCAGAGGTGGGTCTTCCCCTTCTTTATGTTGGCATGAAAACAATTAATAATTTAAGCCATGCCCATTAAACAGTAGAAATACTGTATAAATACAATACTATAATAATAAATTTAAAAGTAGATCCAGCTGGGCACTGTTCCCAGACTAGCAGCTGAGCTGAAACACAAATGAGTAAAGAAGAACTTCTATATGATGCAAATGGCTGCTATCTCATTGTTTTCTGCTACTTTTTTTATTGCAAATACATAGTAGTGAAGTAACATTATGAATAAATAGGTGTTGCAGACTAACCTGGAAACCTAATCACTGTTTATAACATTATTTCTATGGGGAGAAAAGTGTATTCTGTCTTACAAACAGATGGTTTGCAAGCAAATTTTTTAAAACACAGTAGATTTGTAAGTTGGGGACCTCCCAGAATTTTAACCTGTAGCTGGATATTCTGTATTCAGGGCTAGTGATCCATGAAAATTAGACACCTCAGAATCCCCACCCCTCCCAAACCCTTGTTACCCTTTTCATCCTTGAGACTCTGACTCACCCTCTTTCTTCTCTGCCCTGGGTCCTCATCCTGGCCAAGCCCCAGCCCTCCCACCAACCACTGTTGAGACCCCAGGAGGCCAGGAGGATGCTGACTGTCTTTATCCTTAGGTGCCTTATTTAAATGGCAGTGAGGGCTCACAGGGGAGGCCGTGTGATGGAGTGGCCAAGTGTGTGGTTCTGAAGCCAGACTTTGGTCACTTGTGGCTGGGTGACCTTGGCATGTTATTGCAGTTCAGTTTCATCCCTGTAGAATGAGGTTCTATGTAGACTAGTGGGGAAGTACTGAGAGTGCACAATCGGACCAGCGCCTGGCCTGGGGCTGTGTCTCCCCCACCTGCAGGTGCATGGGGAGGTAGTTACCAGAGGATGTTGGGGTTGAGACAGATTTCCATAAACTCAAGACCAAACCCACAGTATGAAAATACTTTCTGAAGTCTAAACAGCAAAGTTAGAAACAAATGTCTGGAATCTCCTGTTCATGAGTTGGGACAGGGTAGATTTGAAACATACTTTATGGGTGGGGGAAGTGGTAGTCCTTGTACTTATGTACTTGAGTGGCAATATCAAACTCTTATTATTTTGAATAAATTAAGCTCTACAGCAGATTTTATGGTAAACTGATAAGAACAAGCCTTAAATAGTTGCATTCACTAAATTGTTTCCTCATACAATGTTTTTCACCTCAGAAAATTTTTTTATTTTTTAATTAACTTACAGGTTTTGTTTTTTCTTCATGCAGTCTTTTCTTTGCATTTGAGATGGTTTTGTTTCTAAATTTGCAAATGTGCCAGTGTTGCACATTGGCCTTACCATGTAAGCATGAGATCTAGCTGAATAAAGGACTAGAAAAATAAAATACTGATTGGGGATCTTGGGACCTTTGGATAGACTCGCAGTAGCGGTTGGAGCAAAGGCAGCGGAGTCGGGTAAGGAAAGCAAATCTGGCTCTGCCATGTTCTCCAGAATGTGCTCATCCCATTCTGAATCTAGTTTCCCTCCAGTCTGTGGCCCAAAGAAAATGACATGAAGCCAGTTAAGAAATCCATTTCCCTGGGGGTGCCTCATTGAGGATCCTGGACACCAAGCTTTGTGTCTGACAATGCAATTTTAATTTTATTTGCATGATGGCATAAATTTTTATGCACTGGACCATTGCTTTTATTTTTTTAAGATTTTATTTATTTATTTAGAGATAGGGGAAGGTAAGGAGAAAGAAAGGGAGAAAAACATTGATGTGAGAGAGAAACATCAATTGGTTCCCTCTCATATGCGGCCCAACTGGGGACCAGGCTTGCAACCCAGGCCTGTGCCCTGACTGGGAATCGAACCAGCAGCCTTTTGCTCTGCATGACAAGGCCCAACCCGCCATGACTGGGCCAAGCCTCCTGGGCTGGTCATTGCTTTTGTTCAGACATAGGACTCAGAGGGTTAGCTTTCAAAAGGTATCATTTCAAAGTAACTGGTTTTGTTTACCAAAATGTGGGACCTCTACAATCTGCTCCCCTCCTTAAGAAATTTGAATATGTGAGCAATGTGCTGTCATGAAGATTTTATAATTTGTGATGTTGGAGAAGTAATAAGACACTGTTGTTGGTTGACCATCTGGTTATACATTCTTGGTGTCATGGTTTGTGTTTTTATTTTTTCAATTTTTTTTTTTAACTGGTGAGAAACAAAGAATGGGAGTTTAGAAATTTCAGATTTGCAAAGGTGCTTTATAAACAAGAAATTCATGCTTAGTTCCTTACCATGGTTAGATTTTATTTTTACCTTATCCAAAGTAGGAAATGAAATATTTATTTTATGTACTCGTATATATATGTGTGTGTGTGTATGCATATACATGTATGTGTATATATATTTTATACATATGTTTACAAAAGATAAACTAAAAACTTTCACTCCTGATTTGTTCCCTTTATGGCCTTGGATGTGGACTTTCTAACGTACATTAAAAATAGTCTCTTCACTGTAGGTAGGAGTCAGATGTAAATCAGAGGGGAACTCTAGAAACAAAAATCACCAACAGAAAGGACCTATAGAGACTTCATTTTTCATCCATTCACTCAAACATATTTATTGAAACCCTAGTATTTGCATATCATGCTGCCAGACACTGAAGGATTTGCTGAAGAAATATTAAAGACATTCTCTCTTCCTTTGAGGAGCTTAGCGCTTACTTGGGGAGAAATGACATAGACATATGAAACAGTTAAGTTGTAATTCAAGGCAGCATATGATTAAATACCAAAATGTGTGGATCCGACAAGAAATGCTATAGGAGTTCAGAAAAGGGAGTGATAACTCAGTGGCACTACTGTTTTCTGCCTACAAATTGGCAAATCATAGCACTATTTGTATGAAATATTTTACACTTGTTTTTTTGGCAGCCTTAGACCTTGACTCCCAGGCAGCATTAAGAGCCTACAAAAATATTTGTACTCCAATCTCTATAGAGCTAGTGTTTTATTTTATTTTTATTTTTTTGGTTTTGGTTTTTTTTTTTCTTATAGGTAGAGGAAGTGCCTCATACAAACCAGAGTGCACATGACTGGCAGGTAGTTTTTGACAGTCATAATTTCTTTCAATTATGAGATAAGAAATCAGCCTCAACATTCTCTGTTTTCCAGTCCAGTGGTACTTATCCCCTCCCTTGCAAACTCCCCCTGACACTGAGAGGTGGTTTAATTTGAACTTAATGTCCATGACAGACGAGCTAGCCATCAAGGGTCAGATAAATTTATGGCTTTGGAGAATTGCTGATGAAAATCCCCATGGTCATGATGTTGGAAAAGGAAGTGACAGAGAGGTAGGTGAGTCCAGACATAGGCGTGCTCACTGTGAGCAGGGTTCCCCTGAATGTCAGAGTATGATCACATGCTGAGAATATCGTGCTCTCGGATGATGTTTAATGAAAGTTACTGGCTTCCTGTTCTATTTGTGTCATATTCAAATTAGCACAGAGCTCAAAGACGAGCCATGCAGCCTAAATTCTTAAGAATTTAAAAAAAGAGAGAGAGAGAAAAGAGGAGGAAGAAGAAAGAAACACTTGTAAAATGTCAACGCATGTCAAATGCACTGTTTGGGCCCACGTCTTATTTTACTTGGATCCTCTCAGGGACTCCCCACAGCTGAATGGAGTTATGATTTGGTTGCGTTTCAAGCTTATGATTCATGAATTTTCAGTTTCTTTTAAAACTCAATGCAGTGGTTCTTTCCCACCTCTTCATTTAAACAGTAGGCTTCAAGGAGGCCTAAGTAACAGAGATGTTTTTTTTTCTTGACATTATTCAATGAAATGTCTGCAGAGTCCAACACCATTTGAAAATAATGTGGCACTTGATGTCCGTTCTCTTTGTTGGGTTGGCAGCCCTTCTGGTGAGGCAAGAGTTCCCAAGTTAGCATGACCTGGAGTGACTGAAACATCAAGCAAACCAAGTGATCTCACCACTCTGCTTCTGATGATGTTTATCATAGTAGTTGGCCCTGGCCACAGCTTGATTTCTTTGGGGCATCCTCCGCTCTGTCCAACTTGGGAAAATGGCCCTGGAAAAGTGCTTCCCCCATATCTTTTGATATAATTTGGTGTGTCTGTGTAAGTAAATGTAGCAAATAGTTATGGGATATCTTATCAAGTTCTTGGGAAGACTCTGCCCTTAATATATTTTTTTAAATTATCATACTACAAAGCACAAAGTAACTTTTTGTTTTTAACTACAAAAAAATATTACAACAATAGATTTGTGTTCTGGAGTGAATTGCAAACCAAAAATGTATACAATCTATAAACCCTTCCTTGGGCTATTCTTTGCTAGGTTTTTTTCTGGAAGGGAGCTCTTTCATTTCTGAATCCATGATAGGATTTGCTTTCAGTGTTTGGAGATGTCATCTTGAGAGATGGCTCTCTGCTCCGAGACATGATGGAAAAAATGCTCTGCTGTTTTCCTGTTGCTTTTCGTGGTTTTAGCATCCCCTTCCTATTCTCGCTCAAAGTCAATAATCCACTATACAAAGCCTGGTATTTTGTACCAAAGCCAGTATGTGAAAGTTTTAACTAATGCATGTGTGGGGTTGCTGTTTTGTTGCCTCCCCCTTTTTTTTTAAATAGGTGTACTTTTAAAGATGATTGTGTATATTCAGAGAACTCAGAAAACTGGCTGGATATTTCATCAGGACCTAAAAGGTGCCCTCAAATTCACATATCTCGAAGAGGTAAAGACAAGGTAAGAGGAAAGATTTTAATTTGTCTCTATTGTAGTGTCTCATCTTGCACCATTGATGTTAACTTCCTTCTGTGTATAAAATATCTATTAGCAATCAAATATGCTCAGTTAGGAGAGTCATTCATTTAGTTGACTCATGTAGAGTGCCCCATACTCTGCAAACTGCTAGGGATGGAGCAGAGACTAAGACACATTGTGGACCTGCCCGTTCGTTATCTTGGGGAGCTGCAGATGACCCTCAAGAGTTGAATTTAAAGAAGAGATGAACTTTTAATGTAGTAGGAAAACACATTGATTAAAGAAATAGAGAAAAAAGAAATTCAGACTCAGGGTCAATAAGGTGCCTTAAATGTTGCTTAGTGTAGAATTTTGTTTTGTTTTATGGTTCCTTTTCCTTGTGTGTTCAGGCTTCTCCTGACAGCTATTTTATGAACATGGCTTCAAGCAATATTGGTAGTGGGGAAAGAAACCAGTGTGGGCAGTGAATATTGCAGGTAGGGTCATTTGGAAAGAAAGCCAGTGGGCTCTTGCCAAGGCAGAACTGCCAATCAGCCTTGTTATTGGAGTAGAGAAAGGAAGAAATGAGTATATTCAAGCATTTTCCGATTCACATACCAGCCATATCCTACGGGAAAATGGAATTCCTGCCTTGCTATCTCAGCAGTGCTGTGAGGAGACGTTTTCTCCCTAATTATGGCTCTTGTATTATGAATAATTGTACAGAATCCCCATCAACAGCCAGCTGACCTGCCTGTTGAGCACCCTCTGTTTTATTTGAATGTCACATTAACAAGGAAATGGGCCAGTTTCTTTTTTCTTTTACACTTTGCCATTTCAAATAGCAAGAACCATACCACTTAAGATGATTTAACATTTAATAAAGGAGAGCCAGAGCATTTAATGAGTGATAAATAATAAAAGGATCAAGCTTTGAAGTCATACCTGAAGGATTTAAGGTTATTTGGTGGTTGTCACTTTCTGTTGTCTTCCTGGGAGGTGTGTTAAAAAAGAACTTTCAAAGCCTTCGTTCAAGCAGGCCTGAGTGAACAGATTCTGTAAAAAAGGTGCTTACAGCGTCTAAGCATAGGTGTGACCTAATTTTTATTTCTTTTATTAGTCTGAAAAATCTTTGGTGCTGATAGAAAATGATAGAAAATACCATGATCCTTGACTCTACCCGGGACTCTGATGAGTGATTAAGATTATGCAAGACTTTTTCTTTTATCATCTTAAAAATGTTAAGGGTAAGAATTCAGCTAAATAAAGTGAGAGAAAGTAACTTATTTATTAAATAAAAAGTGCTGCTTACACAACTTGCTTACCTAGCTCTGGGTTCACTAGTATAAATCAGTCACCATTTATATTTGATCTGGAACATACAAAAAATGTTTACCACCCAACCACCAGGACTCTCCTCCCTGCCCCGAGTCCCACTGTGGTTTCCCCTGATCCCTTCACAGTGTTCGTTCCCACACAGCCATTACTCGGTCTGTCCTGGTAAAGGAGATGAGAGTTTAGTAATCTGAGTAAAGCTCATCTCTGAAATCCATGTTGGACTGATTATTTTAACAGGGTTGATAAGACATTTGACTCTTCTCTTGGTCATACTATTTCAAAAATATTTCTGTCCCGTGGTCATTTATGACTTACCTGAAACCGTAAGGTCTTTGTTTATTTAAGTACTACCCGATCCTGACCTACAGAGATGGCAGTCCATGGTTTCCCTCAATTCTACACACTAGCTCTCTTCACAGAGTGTTTGCAAACTGCCCATCTTATGCCTTGTAACATTCTAGTAACTTTCTGGGTACAGAAAAAAAGACACTGTTCCCAAGAAGCTGCATTTCTTTACACAAAACAATTAGAAGACAGTATATTATCATCTTCATTAAGAAATTGAGATTAAAAAGAAATAATTAGAGCTGAAAAGTATGTGTAGCATGATCTTGTATTGATCGAAAGTCCCTGTATAAGTTAATGTGTATGCACCTCTATGTGGTTATTTGAGAAAAATATGGAAGAATTCATTGCTGGGTTACAAACATGTGTTCCCCTGATAAAATGACTGATGTCATGGAAAGGGAAGACATAGATAAGTTAAAAAAAAAAGAAAAGAAAAATGAAATCCTTGCACACACAAACAAAAAAGGATGTATGGCACGTCCTGTTTTTGAGTTATGTAAAATTACGTTTGTGTATACCTATGAGGAGGTTTTAACATTCAGTAAAAATGGCTTATACTGATGAAAACAAAAAAGATGTAGAACTGAAGTATTTCCCACAGACAGCATGGTTTCTAATGGAAAGTCACTAGAAACCTTCCTTTACAAATCAGAATGAAAACAAAGAATTTCACCATCACTGATCCCCTTGACACTGTTTTTCAAGTTCTGTCCAATCCATTAATAGAAGAAAGAAGTAATAGAAATAATTATTGGAGTGGAATAGACAAAAATATCACTATTTGCCACTCTTAAGTGGTTATATATCTGCAAAATCTAAACACATTAGCTTTTTAACTATTTAAATTAATAAAAATAAAATGAGGTGCTAAGTGTTCAGCAAGCATTTAAATATAAATAACCACCCTAGCTGGTATGGCTCAGTGGATTGAGTGCCGACCTGCGAACCAAAGGGTCATCGGTTCAATCCCCAGTCAGGGAACATGTCTGGGTCGAGGGACAGGCCCATAGTAGGAGGCGTGCGAGAGGTAACCACACATTGATGTTTCTCTCCCTCTCTTTCTCCCACCCCCCACCTCTAAAAATAAATAAATAAATAAATAAATTAGCCCTGGCTGGTGTAGCTCAGTGGATTGAGCTTAGGCCTGTGAACCAAAGGGTCGCTGGTTCGATTCTGAGTCAGGCCAGGGGGTATGCCTGGGTTGCAGGCCAGGTCTCCAGTATGGGGTATGCAAGAGGTAACCATACATTGATGTTTCCTTCTCTTTCTCCTTCCCTCCTCTTCTCCCTAAAAGTAAATAAACTCTTTTAAAATAATCATTAAAAAATTTAAAAAGTATCAATACTTTGTGAAGTAAAACAAACTGTTAATGTCCATTAATAAAAGATTCCATTTAGTAGAACAATAGGAACACTGTTATAATCTTGAAGGCCAAAGTATATACTCTATATTTAAAATTATTTTTACTAGGAGATACATGTTGAAGACAACTACCAAAAATAGTAATTTTGGCTTTACAACAGTTTGTCTTAGTGATTTTTCAAATACTAATTAGAATGTGGGGCAGTGGTCTATTGAGGCTATTTATAATTCATGATAGGGAAACCTTATTGATTAAAAGCATAAGCATAAATAAAAATAAAAGCAAAAACACACAAGGTATTTTCTTGAAAGATCTAGAAAACATCTTGACTATATCTAGACACATACTGTTTCTTGGTGGGAAAATATCATAAAGATGTCACATCTTCCTCAATCTGTTTTCTAGATTTCATGGAGATTTGAATAGACTTGTCTGAAAATTAATATAAATTCATCTGGAATAATATGAACAGGTCAAGAATATCCAAAATATTTTTCAAAAAGGAACATTATTTAAGCAAGACCATTTCCATATGGTTATAAACATATATAATGACAATAATTCAGCCCATGATTCTGGTTTAAAAATTGGAATATACTTTTGACTCTATTACATAAAGTAGAGTAAAAAGTGAGAGATTTAAAATTTTTGAAGATCAAATTCCATAAAATAAGAGAAAACAAAATAAATTACTTCATAAAGGTGCTAAGAGAGCTGGCTTACAGTATGGAACTGTAATCAATTCATATTTTACATTAAATATAAAAATAAAATTTAGGCTAATTAAGAAATCCATATGTAAAGCTGACACAGAATAACTAACAGAAAATATAATTGAGCATCAGATAATTCAGAAGTATAATTTTCTTAGCTTTGAAGCAATAAATTATGCAGTACCAGAAAGAAATCCACATACTTTTAAAAATCTATGCAGCAAAAAATAAGAAATAACTAAAGCACACACTTTAGGAAAACACTTGCAATAGGCAAAATATTAATTACAAGGTATTAAAGTGAGGAGAAATTAAAAAGAAAAACATCACAACACCAAAAAGTAAGTAGGCAAAGCACATATTCTAACAAGAGGAGGTTTAGAGAGACATAGATATGGCAATATGTTCAACTTCACCAGTTATCATATAAATACAAATTAAAGTGATAATAAGATATGCTAACACCTAGTGTTAGCAGTGCCAGTTAGCACAATCTTTTTGAAAAGCAATTTGACAATATGTTTCATAAGTCATAAATATATTAATTCTTTGAAGCAGCAATTCCAGGCTAGAATTCTGAAGTAACTTGAAAGAAGAAAACCCAGAAGCATGCAGATGCTATTTCAGTGGCATTCATAGAAGTAGAAACCTGGAAATAATGGAACTGTTTGGCACTAAGGGAAATGGTTAATTAAAATGTGGCATGTTGGTTGGCCTGGTAGAATGTTCGCTGCTGCCTGTGGACATTATCTGCTGATTAACACTCAGACTCTCTATCTGATCCATTGTGTCTTCATCTTCTCTTAGTCCAGCATAGGTCAAGAAAGAACTACCAACCTGCTAAGGATTCCCCTGTTGGGTTTATTAAATCACTACTTCAACTTTTTAACCATACCCACCTGGAACCCAAAATTATGCAAAAATACCTTCAACTTCCTGGCTAACCCCTCCATCCACTGTACCTGAAAAAGCTGTGCTGTCTCCTATTGTCAGCTCACCACAGACTGGCTGTTGCCCTACTGTTCCCCAGAAACTGTTCTCACTGAGGTCACGGTGAACTCCATGTAGCCGTTGCAGCAGGTGCCAGCGGTCCTCATCTCACCTGGTGGACTGGCTGGCTTCTTGAAACCCTCTCTTCCATTGCATGTGCTTTCCATGCTCTCTCCCCTTTGGCCTGCCTCTCTGGCTGCTTCTCTCCCTAACTTGAAATATTAGAGTTATTTCAGGCCCATTTTTGGCTCTTCCTCTCTTCTGGCTCTCTACTTTACCCACAGGCAATCTCATCTATTCCCACAGCTACATGTTCATGTCCCCATTATCTCTACCTCCAAGCTCCAGGCCTATATCCTCTTGATTATCAAACAAGTCTCCTGAACTGAGCACATCCAAAATTGAAATCTTGAATATTCGTCCCCAAGTTGGTCCCTCCCTGTGTCCCATCTCATTACATCATACCTCTATCCATCCATTTGCTCATCCAAATCCTTCATATCCATAACCCCATTTCCAGTCCTGCCCAATGCTATCTCTAAAGGGCATCTTGATCTGTTCATTTTTTTCTCATTTCTACTGAACTGTCACAGCCTGGCTTCTTTCATTTAATGATCTCTTAGTACCGTGTGGCCCTAAAACAAGACTAGTTTTAGTTTAGTGGACATTTCCATGCTTCTATGAGACTATAAGCTCTTTGAGGGTAAGAACTATAGCTGTTTGATTCACTAAAGTATTCAGTACTGTGTGCAGCTGTTGGTACATGTTAAGAGCTTGATAAATATTGGTGGAATAAATGAGTGCGATAATTACAGTTATGTTAAAATTCCATATGTGAGGACTGACAGGAAATGTGGAAAACTTGAAACAGTGGCTGAAGATAAGATTTAAACAAACTTTCTGATACTTTTGTTATGCCTGAACAGTGAAATACATTTAAGATGTATATGTATACAGAATAATATGTGAAATGAGTATGTGCTAAGGTGCATGGTGCAGATATGAATGCAGGGTTGAAGAAGGCAGGCAGATGAGAGTTTAGCCATTTGTTGAAGAAGAGCTGGTGGGAATGGTGTGGGGATGTCTCTAGCCTCAAGTCCCTAGAGATGGTTGGACTTTGATTCTTCCAGGTTGGACTGTAAGAACTTGCCTTCTTCCAGCGTAACTATACATCCTGGAAACAGAATTCTATGGAAATGGAAAGATGGGGCTGACCTCTGGGCTGGAATAGACTGAGTAAGATTACTAGAGGACAAAAGACAGTAGAATCTTAGGTGGCTCAGCAGAAAGTCTGGACAGAGGTCAGAAGTGTGACAGAAGACGGACACCTCCCAGGCTGTCTGGAACGATGGCTCTCCATCCCAGTTATCGGGCTCCCACTTTTTCTGCCCCAGCTTCCTGAAGCTTAGCCCGCCTTCCCACCAGATCCCCTTCATGCACCAGATACAAAGGGGCCCACCATTGGTATTTTAATTCCTTTAATTTTCCTTTTTAATAGGAGATGTATGCCTTGTTCCTCTAGTTAGTTCACAGGAGAGAACATTGCTGTAGAGGGGATGTCAGGGTTTTATGTGTGTGTCCCCTTGTGCACACACACACAGCCACCACCTCCAAATCTGGTGGTATGTTTGACCACAAAGTCTTAAATAATTTTAAATATAGATTTCACAGTCTACCTTCTTTAACTACAAACTAATATTAGAAATTAGCAATAAGAAATACAGAGCTGACACCTGGAAAATCAAGGTTCACCCCTGTAAATGAACCCTCAACCAAAGGGAAACAAATAAAAAAAATCATGTGTTTAGATGGGAATACTTAATTTCATAAGATATAAATTCTCCTAAAAAGTAATGTGTATGTTTATAGTACAGTTCCAGTTAGACTCAGTCTCCTAACTCCCTTTGGACAAAATGATCTTGAACATTGTATGGAAGAGTAATGTCTAGGAAATGCTAAGAAATTTATGAAAAAAAGGATAGTAAATATCAGATAGTAAATATATTTAAAGTCACAGTTGTAAAACTTGATGACATTGGAATAGAAGAAGATTAATAGGTAATTGGGCCAGAGCAGAGTTCAGAAGTAGATTCCAGATCTATGCTAACTTAATATATGATGAAAATGGTTATTTCAGTTCAGGGGGCAAAAAGAGTTTCTTTGTTTTGTTTTGTAAATGGTTGCAACTTAGCTGATTACCCATCTAAATAAAAATCAAGTTGGACCCTTATCTTATGCAATATATAAAACTAAATTCCAGATGGATCAAAGATATAAGTTTTAAAAAATAATAAAGGTGGTGAGACAGCTTTATATTTGCCTGTAAGCAAGGGTGTGGGAAGAACTTTATAACCAAGACATGGAACTTGTATTTGGTTATATAAAAACATGTTGTATAAGGTAAAAGATAGCACATGCATGTTATAAGAAAAACAGTAGATTAGGAGAAAATATTTGTCAGTAATATGACACATAAGGATTAATATCTATTAATATCTATACTATATAGAGATCTCTTAAAAATTGATCAGAAAAATACACAAAAGAAGAAAAACAGTCCAAGAACTGAGTATGTGATTCACAAAAGAGCAAACCAAACAGCCACAAAAACGTCCTTCTTTACATCGGCAACCTGAGAAGTTCTTCTATGGCTGGTCAAAGGGGGAGTTCACATAAGGCTCTAGAATGGATGGAAATGAGGCAAAAACAATGATTTGGTTCTTGAGTCATCCTCTCTCCCACACAGGCTACGGTGACTTTGGTGGGAAGCATCCCTCCCAGACACTCGGGCTGCGTGGTGAGGAATGCGGACACGGGCAGGGAGCTCTGCAAGGGTGAAAGCCGGCCGAATGAGACATGCACCTGCAACATGCTGACCACCGCACCCTACAAAGGTAAGTGGGCTCTTTGCTGCTTTTTGTTAGAACGTGAAAAAGTCAAGAGAACCTCCCAAGTTCAGATTGCCCAGAGAGCAAGTTAAATGACAAACAATCTGAATAGTCCCACACTGCAGACTCACTCTCTCCCTACCTCCTGTTTCCTGCTTTTCCCCTCGGTCCTGCACACGTCTGCCCTACCTCTCCTGTTACTGCAGGGCCCCACTATCAAATGTGACTGAGAATGACAGAGGATGGTAAGTTGGGTAGGTTGGATAGGTGAGTGGAGTAAAGCCAGGGACCATTGGGCTGATCCGACCTAAATGGTTCAGAGAATTCAGACACCTGAAGAGTTGGAATGGCCTTGGTGAGAAGAGAAAATAGAGCGGCCAATGTTCTATCATCTTCAGTTCCTTGCATTCACTCATTCATACAAAAAGTGTATATTGAACAACTACTACATGCCAGGTACTGTGCTAGGTACTAGGGATACAGTAACCAAAAAAGGCTGACTTGTTCCTTGGTTATGGTTTTTATAGCCTCTTTTGGGGATAGAGACAAGTAAACAGCTTGCTGCAATGTAGCATGAATACAGAGACTACAGTGTACCGTGGGAAGCACATGAAAAGGATGCCGAACTGGACTTGGGGGGTGGCAGAGGGGCAAGGAAAGCTTCCTGGATGATGAGTGGAGTTGAGCCAACCAAAGAAGAGGGGGAAGAGTATTCCAAGAAAAGATCCACTAGTATGATGGCCAGGAGAGAAAAAACCTTTGTTTGAGGAGCCAAAAGAGGTTCTATTTAGCCAAGGCAAATGGGGTAGGGACAGGTGGAAAGCAAATTGAAGAAAAATGGATACCAAAGGAGGCACAAAGTGTCTGGCATAAAGTAGCCATTTGCAATCAATAGGTTTTTGTTGCATGAATGAATGAATGGCTGCGGGTGGAGAATGGGCCAGAGGAGTAAAAGGCTGAGTTCTGAAAGATCAGAGAGAAGGAAGGCTGTTGCCATGGTCTGGGGGGGTCGGGGGGGCACGTGGACAGTGAGAGCTGAGATGGAGGCAGTGGAGACGGAGAGGAGTGGATGGAGTCCAGAAGTGGTTAGGAGTTACAGTAGACAGACAGAATTCAGGAGTCCTTTTGGGTGAGAGAGACTGGAAGTGGAATCAAATTCATGGTTCAGTCCTTCTAGAATGGGTGAAGATCACAATGAAGCTGAGTTTTGTGGTGAGAGCTGATGTTACCTAATTAACTCGAAATCCCTCAAAAGGGAACTGAATGCACCAGGCCAGAGAGCCACGCTTAAAAAATGCCTCTCAGCTATTGGGCTCGGGGTGACTGATTGTGTCTGAATTGCTTGAAAAATTATTTCTGTTTTCCACATTTTTTTGTGCATCCTATACCACCCTTGTGATGTGCTTCTAGTTAATTTTGGTCATTAAGATGCAGGTCTTGCTCACCTATAAAATGTGCTTCTGAAGTTTTTGTGATTACATTGTAGAGCTAGCCAGTTGCTTTTAGAGCCTCCATCAATTGCACCCAACCCTTCACCTGCCCTTTTTCGAATGCCTTGCATATTCTGAGCAGGCAAACTCACTTCCCACCTCTTGCATTCAGCCAGCCAACAGCCATTGCCAAACTATTATTGTCCGTGGCCTAGAGTAACCTCACCCCTTTCGCCAAATCGTATTGCCCTTCTGCTTTGAAATGCTAGGGGAAAGTCACCTCTTCATACAGCTTTTCTGGATTCTGCTCTAACTGTCCTGGTCATTCTAGCATCTCCCTGGTCTTCCACAGGTACCCCAGGCACTACAGGGACCTCAGACCACTCCTAGGGTGTTTCCTTGATTGCTATCATTGTGGTGTTTTTTTTCACCTAAGTCATTTTATCTCTTCCAGAATAACTGTAAATGCCTCAAGAGGGATTTATTTCCCTGTGATATTTCCCAATATTGTTCTGTGCACAGTTGATATGCAACAAAGTACAACTTTTGCTCGTGTTCATCGCTGGACACTTGTAGATTCTATCGACATGTTATTTTCACTGGCTGGCCCTCAGTGCTAAATGTCCATGCATTTGCTCTACTAACACTTAGCAAGTGTCTGTTCTGATGTTCTTGCTGAGATGTCAAGCCAGCCCTCCAAACTTCTTGTCTTAGAACAGAGGATTATCATTTTACACAGACCTATTGTATGTGAGCAGAATTTTATGGGGCATCCTGGCTTTCAGAATGAATTGTGTTGCTGTAGAGAGGCAACTTAGTCAGGATTCTCGGACTTGTGAAAGCACCCAGTACTAAAATTTCACTAAGGAAATTAGAGGTACCCAAAGTTAGGCTGACTTCTTATTCTGTCATTTAAAAAATATCATCATCTGCTAGCACCATTAATTTATTAAAGGAAGAAGATAGTGATACCAAAATAGATGACACTGCAAACATCACAGAGTATCACTGGTCCCTGGTCACCACAAGATGCAAAAGGCACCCAAACCCAGCAATAGACAGTCATTCTGTGGGCAACATTTCAAACCACAGATTCCCGGCCTTATCCCAGGTCTACTAAGTCAGACCACCAAGGAGCGTGGCTCTGGAATCTGTATTTTTATCATTTCCTCAAGTGATTTTGACAGACAGCTGGGTTTGGGAAGCAGTGTGGATAGGGTACCAAGTAAGTTAAAGAGGCACAGGAAATAGGACATTTTTCTAATGTTGACTTAGCACAGTGTATATCTTTCTGACTTTATTCCTTGGAGGTTTTTCTAACCAATAGGTAGGTTTTCAAATGTTTGGTAAGAAAACCTGCACCACAGATTAGGGGACAGTTGGCTCCAAGAAGAGCATGGATCCCAGCGCATGGGAGCCACACTGTACAGTGTGTTGGGTAAATATTTGTAGTGTGGATTTTTCTGATGTTGCACTATTTCCTCCCTCACATTTCGATTCTCCCGTTCTAGGCACTTCTTGCTCAGTGACTTGTTTTATTCTTATGCTGTGGCCAATTACAAGTTGAGATAGTGATCCCGGGGAGAGTATGAGATGTAAATGGGCTGGAAAATGGCTTTTTCCTAGTGATTATCCATGGGAGGCCTGGAGCGTGAGGTGGGCCCGGGTCTGTTCGGAGCCCTGTGCTGTGTGCTCTGGTGGCCTGACATGCATGGCCCACAGGAAGGAACCCCATACTGACTGAAATGGGAGTGAGCAGCTGGGACCCCTCCACCCTTGCAGAGGAGGCAGAAATATTTACCTTTTGCATTTACAGCTTTGCCGGTTGATAGCAGGACTCCACCATAAATGACTCTTTTTTCCCCCTTTGCTCCAGATGTTTTAGTTGTCAACGTGACGTTCTCCTTCGGTTCTTGGCATTTATCAAAAAGATTCAACTTTACCAACTGCTCATCATTAAGAGAGTAAGATTTTATTTGAAGTCTAAATATTCCCTCATTGGTTTTAATTTATTTATTTGCTTTACTCTTCAACTTCCTAAAGAACTCTTTTGTGGAGTAGAACTTTCTAAAGTGCCTTTTGGAGCGTGGCCTAACGGGAGATGGGAGGGCCCCTGAGCTCGTAAGCTTGCTCGTTCAAGCCCTGATAAGTAAGGCGGAGCACTTAAGCAGCACACGGCTGTGCTGAAGTGTTTCTACCAAGACGGAAGTACATTTGCCCAAGACCGGAAGGTGGCCTTGAAGTAAGTACAGTAGACAGAGTGCCGCTAGCTTCTCCCCTGATCAGAATGGCTCTGAGAATTTGGGTCCAGAAAGAGAGTGTGAGCATGAGATAAGGAGAAATCATACTCAAGGAGAAAGACAAGATGAAGTCTGTTTCATCAAAGAACTTGTTAAACCCCAAAACAGACAATGTATGGTGGTTACCAGAGGGGAAGGGGGTGGGGGAGGATGACGAGGGTAAAGGGAGTCAAATATATGGTGACTGAGGGAAACTAGACTTTGGGTGGTGAGCACACAATGCAATATACAGATGATGTGTTATAGAATTGTACACTTGAAATGTATACAGTGTCATGCTAATAAATTTAATTTAAAAAAGAACATGTGAATTCTGCCTCCCCCCCCCACATACCTTTCTTTCCTCCATGTTTGGCCCTAATGAGCTACATAATCCCCTGAGTCAGTACCACAGCCTCACTCACTGCTTATAAACAAAGAGAAGACAGAGGAATATGTTTCTCAGATTCCTGATTTTCCAGTTGGAAGATGGGGTGGAGGTTCCCATGGAAACAATGGGAAGCTCTATTATTAGTGATTCTATAGTTCATTCAGTGGTTTGATTGACCAGCTCTGTGAGTACCAAATGTGAGCTCCTTTGGCTTGGCCTGGGAACGATTGTTTCTCTGGGGAAAATGAATTCAAAGGCAAAACTGAGTTGGGAGGCCACTGTGCAGCTATTAGGACAGAGGCCCCCCTGGAACTCATCTTTACCCTTGCAGGATTCAGTTCAGTTATCTCTAATAAACAGAATGAATTAGGGAGTGAAAAAGACAAACTTAATACAGAAAGCCCCAGAAGTCTGTGAAAATAGGGAAAAAGGGAGAGAGTTAAATAGAATTTTATGGCTCAAAGAGAATTGAAACAAGGCAGCTCTCCATCCCTGTTGCAGAGGCCAGACAAAAGCAGTGACTTGCCCCAGGTCCCATAGCTGGGTGATTAACAACCAGACCTCAGACCCACAGCTTGCCAGAGGGTGAGCACCCTTTCCTTGGGTACCTACTTCCCTTAGAAAAGCACAGAGTACAGCCGTCACACGGGGAGGGGCCGGGAGCAGGGGAAATAGGAATGCAAATCACAGACCTTCCTCTAGAGCACTTCTGTAGCCAGAGAAACTCTGAACCTGGGTTTTCTTCTTCCACTGAAACTGCAGTTGCTGTAGGTCAGAATCTGAGAATGCTTCGGCATTTCTTGAAGACTATATAAAATGTGAATAGTGTGCCCTTTCCCTGCACTAGTCCTTTCACTGTCCCTGGGCTGAGCCTTCCTTTGGACCCCTGTAGCTGCTTCCAGAGTAACCTCTATTTCTCTATCTGTTGTTCTTTAACTCCGATCATCCTGTAAGTACTTTTCATGCTTCCCACTATTACCCATGCATGATAGATCATTTGATTAGTGGACACAGTTCTTCCTCAGTTTGGTTAAAAAGCAGGCAGTGGCATCCCATTCCCTCTGCAAACACTAAGGGCCTCACATCTGCTGGGCAGTTGGTGGTGTTATTGCTGATATGGGGGTGGGGTGAAGAGGGAGAGACCAATCTCAGAGGGAAACTTACCTGAGGGTAAACAAATAGCAGTAGGAGGTTCAGAAACAGATTTAGTGGGTTCCTGTGGTCTACCTGCCAGGGAGGTGACCCCAGCTTCAGGTTTCCATGGCAACGCCCCTGCAGGTGTGGTGGCTGTGGTCAGACTGAAGACTCTATCCCCAGCCTCAAAGGATTGTCCTCGCTCCCCTGGGTTCATCACAGTCTCTTTAGGGATTTTTTCCTTCTTTCACATGCTCACATGTGGTCGTATCATGAGGGAAATTGTAGGATATGGAGATTTTCCTAAAACTGCAGGAATTGAGCTGGTTTTCCCTGTCGCCAGGTGCCCAGTGTGTGTTGGAGCGGGCTGTGCTTGGTGTAGGAGTGGGAGGTGTATCCACCCGTTCACAGCGTGCAGCCCTTCCGATTCCTACAGACACCAGGTAACGGGACATTTTTAACCGAAATTGGCGTTTGCAGCCCCCCAGCCGATCTTTGGTGTTTATTTCAAACTCCGAATTTCCCACCTGTGTGGATGGATGTTGAAGGGACGTTTTTCATTTCAGGAACCTTGCCAGGCTGCGGAGGAGAGGCGGGCGCCATCCCAAACGACAGGAGGCAGCGGGTTTGCGAAGAGTAACAGAACCCACCCGGGCTCGCAGGTCAGACCGCTGTTTGAGTTGGTCTCGCAAAAATGCCCCCTTAGGTAACAGTAACAACTACCACTTTGGGTTCCTTTTTAGAATTCCCTTTTTTGCTTTCTACCATTCCCTTTTTTACCTTTGGTTTTTAAACCAATTTTCATTTAATTGTCTCAGTACATCAAAGGTGGCACACTCACATAAAAGAAATGAAAATTCTGTAACTGTGAGAAATGTTGTTCCGGGAGGATGGAGATTTTAAGGATGACTTTGTGGGTCACATGGGGAGTGTTAGAGGGCAGTGTGACACCCAGCACTGAGGGGACTTCAGTTTGGACCACATCTTCTGATCGCATTTCTGGGGACGTGTGCAAGGGAGAGTGCACAGGTGTGCACACTGACCACGGTCGGATTGCCTTTCTTCACTTTGTGGAGCCAATCTAACCAGTAGTTTATAACTCGGAAACAAAGGGTTATTTTTATATAATATATGCACCTTCCTTTCCACTTCTCAAAAATGGTTATGTTCCATGAAATTTCCTTGGAAATTCCTCTTATTTCCTCTATAGTAAATCACCAACCTCCACTAACAGACATGTTTGCAAAGAGAGGAGGAGACAAGGCAAACATTTTCAGGCAGACACAGGGGCTGCGCTTAGAGAGCAGAGCAGTTCTGGCTTCCTTCGGGTGACGGAAATTAACTGAGCATCTGCTGTGTGGTGAAAACAAAAAAAGGACATGTTCTTGTTCTCATTAGCCTTGGGGTCCAGTAGGAGTCAATGGAGCAACATAAGAACAACGTGTTTTCTTTTAAAGGCTCAGTTTTCTGTTTCATGACTAATCTGTGACCTTGATTTATCCATTTGCTGCTATTTAAGGTCAAATGCTCATATAAATAAGTAGCATGCTTTCAATGACAACAAAAAGTTGATAGTAACTTTGGGTGAAATTAAGTAACAGGCAAAGGGAATGTGAATCAAAGTGAATTATGAAGTTAGTTACAGGTGTTAGAAAAGCTTGATGCGCCAGTATTTCAGTCTTTAAAAGTCTTTGAGGTTTTATTCACTGTTGGACTTACTAAGTAATGGGCCTTTCTCTCCCCACTGATTTATGAAACGAAGGCATAGTGATAGAAACTTGGATTAAGGAGGCAGTGCCTTAAAAAAAATTTAAACATATCCTTTGTTGTTACTTCAGTTTTTTAAATCTTGATGAGACACACATAGAATAAAAGTTAGCATCTTTACCATCTTTTGTAAGTGTGTACTTCATATTGTGTTAAGTATACTCTTACTGTTATGTAACTGTCACCATCATCCATGGCCAGACACGTTTTCTCTTGCAAAACAGAAACTCTGTGATGTTATGAGACAATAACTCCCCATTTTTCCCTCTGCCAGGCTCTGGCACCCACCATTCTACTCTGAGCTTTGTTACTCTAGGCACTGTATATAAGTGCAGTCATATAAGATTTGTCTTTTTGTGACTGGCTTATTTCACTTAATGTAATGTCCTCCAGGTTCATGCATTGTGTAGCATGTTCAGGTTTTCTTTCCCTTTTTAAGACTGAATAATATTCCATTGTATGGATATACCACATTTTGTTTATCCAGTCATCTGTGGGTGGACATTTGGGTTGCTTCCACCTTTTGGCATATTTTTGTTGTGTGTTTTGTTATTGTGGGAGTTTGGTTTATGTTCTGGATGTCAACCCCCAGCAGATATATGATGTACAAATATTTTCTCCCATTCTGTAGGCTGTCTTCACATTCTGTTGACTATATCTTTTGCACAGAAGTTTTTAATTTAATGACAAAGTCCAATTTTATTCTTTTGTTGCCCGAGCTTTGGATATCGTATCCAAGAAATCATTCCCAAATCCAGTTTTATTAAGCTTTCCTCCACATTTTCTTCTCAGAGCTTTATAGTTTTAACTCTTAGATTTAGGGCTTTGATCCATTTTGAGTAAATTTTTCTATATGACATAAGGAATGAGTCCAGCTTCATTCTTTTGCAGTGGATATCCAGTTTTCCCAACACCATTATTTAGAGACTGGTCTTGTCTCCCTGTTGAAAATCATTTGAATGTACATGCGATGATTCATTTCTGGGGTCTCTATTCCATTGGCTTGTGTATCTACCTTTATACCCATAACACACTATTTTAATTACTGTAACTTTGTAATAGGTTTTGAAACCAGAAAGTTTGAGTCCTCCAACTTTGTTCTTTCTCAAGATAGCTTTGGAAAAAGTTAAACTGTTATTTGAGATAATTGTAGATTCACGTGTAGTTAGAAAAAATAATAGAGAGAAATCTCGTATATCTTTTACCCAGATTCCTCCAATAGCAACTAACATCTTGCAAAACGATAGCACAACATCACAGGCAGGATATTGAGAGTGACAACAGTCAAGATACAGAGCAGCTCGGCATCCCACGTTGGCTGTTTATAGCCACACCCACACCCCTCCCCCCCACCCCGCCCCGTCTCTCCCCGTCTCTAACCCCTGGCAAGCACTGATCTATCCCCTGTTTCCCTGACGCTATCATATAGTAGGTGGAATCTCCCAGATGTATCCTTTGGGGATTGGCCTTTTTAACTCAACATAATTCTCTGGAAATTCATCCAAGTTCCTCTGTGTATCACTAGTTTGGTCCTTTTTGTTGCTGACTAATGGTCCAGGCAATGGCTTTTAAATTTCTTTTATTTTAAAGGGAAAAAATAAAATCACTGAATGAATCCTGGTTTCCTGTACTGTCTTCCTGTATCTCTTGACCTTGATACTGTATGGTTAAAAGACCTGGGGTCACCAAGAAAGCAGGAAGAGGCTGAAAATAAGCAAAGCCCAGACCTACCTATCATTAGTGCTTCCCCACGGATGACCTCTCTCCTAGTCTGGAGAGAGTCATTTTGTTGATACTCAAATGTTATCTTTACATATATGACTCAGAACAGAACCTCAATTCTGGTTGATAAGGAGTAGAGTACTGTTTGTCACAGGTGGAATTTCTCACCTCCTCTGAAACACTGTGGTCTTTCATTATCATGTGGAATGTGAAAACTCAGGTTCCCAGTTTGGGTCTGCATGGTGGCCTTGAATCACTGATCACTCTCTTCCTAGCAGAAAAGTCATGGAGAGCTTTCCTTGAAGGTATCTTCCCACATCACTTACATGCTGGGTGCTCAGTTCTGTGCCAGGCACTGGGGACATGAGATTTGAATGGTGCAGACACAGTCTAAAGCTTCATGATGCTAAGCTCTGGTTGATTCTTCAGGTGTTTAAGGTTGATTCTCAGGTGTTTATGGAGCACCTATTAGCTGCCATTTTACTGAGATCCATGGATATGATGAGGACGACATAAATAATCATGTACTTCTCTTGCCATCAGTCTCAAGAATCGTATACGTGATCACATAAGTAAGCACACAAGATAAAAAATGTTAACACAGGGAAAGTACCAAAAAGTACGAGAACCCAGAGAGTTTCTCTGTGCCTGGGGCTTTATGTCATTCCTGTTTATTTAAACCCAGTGCCTGGCAGTTAAAAACACTTAATCAGTGTGGCTGGTTAAGTCTTTGATTGATGGATGGATTGATTGACAGAGATGGCATTTCATCCGACCTTCAAGGGATGGATGAGAAGCCTTCAGCCACATGGAGACTAAGGAGTGGGTATTCTGAGCAGAGGAATTAGCATAAAGAAAAGCATAGTGGGGGTGCCAGAAAATTCTAGGGCACTCATTATTGGAAACCCCAAGCGATTCAATTTGGCTGGAGCAGGTTGCAGGAAACTATGGGACGTAAGTTTGAAATGACCCTGGAGCCTGCATCTACAGGGCCTGACCAGCCAGGCCTGGGATCTGTCACTTGGTTCCTCAGTGACAATAGAATGCTATTGAAAATCTTCTTTTTGGTCTTATGTGTCCATGGTTGATTCATGACATTTAACTTTTTTTAATGTATGAATTTGCTCATCAAAGGACATGGTACTTATGAGATAGGATTTCTGGTTCACTCCCAATTTGGGCCCAATGCTCTTGCATAGGTTCATAACCTATGACCCATGTCTGTATGCTGACCTAAAAATGAGTGCCGTCATTTACCAGGGGACTACGTGATGGAAAAGCAGCACCAACATAGGGAAACAAACTCAAAACCCAGTGTTTGACCTGTGGACAAGAGGTATTTTCAGCTGTAAAGGCCAGTCTCTCTCCAAGTCAGCCGGCCCCTCCCCTCCCCAACCTCTTGTCCTTCCTTTTTTTAACTGTATTACCCCGGTGAGTCCGCTTGCTGAACACATCTTCTCTCAAGGAATTTACATCCAAATTGTTCCTTCCTTTCTCTTCCTCCATCACTTTTGAATATGCATTTTAATTTCTCACAAGCAATCCAAATTGACCTTTTCAAGGACCTTGCCTTTAAGAGTGAAATTAACTTTAATATGTATCTTGTTAAGTAGCTTCTGTGGGCCTACCACTGTACTGGGTGCTGTGGGATCAACTTCCAATTGCTCATTTATTCCTTCACTCATTCAAACTGTGTTTATTGAACACCTACTCTGTGCTAGACAGGCAGGCAAAAATGTGTGCCCTCATGGAGCTACATTGTAAAACTCACAGTATTTTGGAGGAAGCAAGGTTCATTTTTAGACAGCAGTTGAGTATGCATAATAGAAAAAAACAGGAGAAGAAATACCAGAATGTACCAAATTGAGCAGTATCAGCTAATATTTGTTGAGCCTATGCTGTATCCTAAGCTCAGAGTATCTCTTTATTTAAGCCTCATGATAGACCTATTTTGCCCATTTTATAGACAAAGAAATTTTACAGAGGATAAGTCCAAAGTAAATGACAGTCAAGAGACTTGAACCCAGGCAGTCTGATGCCAGAGCCCACAGTTTTAACCACTACTCTACATTGTATGACCTCAGCTAAATATAAACAAGTATTAAACCAAGTATTGATAATAAAAGTCAGCCCAGAAAGGAGGAAAGTTCTACTGGTTTCTCTTGGCATGTGGTGCTCAAAGCCTGCCCCGTCTGTACCATGACAGACAGGATGAAGACCCACAGCCTGGGCAGCTGGAGGGTAGTGCCTTAGTGTCAAAGCCTCTGGGGGAGATGGGTAGGTTGTGGTGTATCATAGCGAAGGATTCAGACTCAGGAAGGCCAGCATCTTCTCCAGGACTGAGACAGGAAATGGGGGCCCTGAGGAGAGTGGAGCAGCCAGAGTCTCATGCTGAGAAACCCAGCAGAGGGGTGGATTTTAAGTGGCTGGGTTCAATCTGCAAGCAGGGGTCTCTACTGGACAGGAAGAGCTGCCCTCCCTGGTCGGCCGGTCCAGGTGGCCAGTGCAGTTCAGAGGCGCCACTCTGGGAAGGTTCAGTGACAGAGGGTAACAACTTCAGGGAGTGGCCTTGTCAGCCTCACCTTAGAGTCCCCAGGTCATAGAGGTGAGCCTTGCTCTCTCAGCCCAGGCCTTGCTCTGTCACCTTCTCCCGGAAGTCTCCAGATCTGTCTCAGTCGGCATGCCAGTTCCTGGGACCAACTGGAAGTTACGCCCCAGGTTCCTGCTGTCTGTACCAGGGGCCCCAGCAGCAAATGGGTAGGCTTTTTGATCCATTTCACTCTCTAATTTTTCTTTGGTGGGATTGTATATTGCTGCTTTCTTTCCACATCTCCCCTGCTTTTACACTTTTTCATCTCCACTGCTGGTTGATACTATTCTCAATTTATACATTTCATTAATATATTACTTCTGTCCTGCTCAGTCATTAATAAAGATGTTAAATAATTCTGAGCCGAATACTCACCCCTGTAGAGCCCTATAGGACACTTCCCTTTAATTGGTTATGCTGCCTTTCATCTCTCTAATGTCCTTTGGTTTCAGATTTCCAGCTGGTTTTGAATCTATGTGACTTTTCTCCATCCTGTTTGAACTAATTTCATGAGCGAAAATCTGAGAGACATTTTACTGAGTGTTGATTCAGGTCCAGGCCTACAGAGAGCTTGATTATATTCAGATTTTTTGAGCAGTTTTAATAGAGTACAATATGGTCTTAATAAAATGAATGCTCCTAATGTACCTCTTTCCAATATTCTTTTCAATCATAGCAGTGCTTTCTCCATTAATGTCATGGTAATGTGACTCATGTACTCTTACTGTCAAGAGTAATCCTTTTTAGGCCTCTTCAAAGATGACTATTTTTCAGTGGTTGTGTTGTTTCCAATAACTTAGAATGGCTTTGTTTAAAAAAATACTAATAGTTGGATATTCTGTAATCACCTGGTTAACCAGTTTCTAAGGTGCTTTCTCATACAAAACAGGGAGTGATTAAACCTTGCGAGCAATGAGAGCTCATACTATTTTATTAACTAATTTAA
This sequence comes from Glossophaga mutica, assembly GCA_039655065.1. Taxonomy (NCBI): domain Eukaryota; kingdom Metazoa; phylum Chordata; class Mammalia; order Chiroptera; family Phyllostomidae; genus Glossophaga; species Glossophaga mutica. The sequence continues at coordinate 88,805,134 of CM077304.1, forward strand.
AATTGTGCAACCATTTAAAAATAACTCTTAAGTCTATAAAATGTAACCAACAGGAAGTAGACTATGCTGAGCTTAATTGCTAGACACCAGAGGGCTGTGAGGGTTACAATCTATGGTATTTTGATTTGATGTATGGAAATCCTTGGACACGGCGGGGAGGGAAGAATCTCACTGTAGGGCCTAACATACTGCGTTTTTGTATCTAACTAGGTTATGTTTTTCAATTAACCAAACCCTTCCATATAAGTTTGTGGGGGCCACTACATCATGTCAGATTGTGAATTAACTATTGATCAAAATACAAAAATCAATCTAAAATGTTAAATATGTAGAACAGTTGAGGGGAGATCATTCCTTGCCTTTCATCTATACTGGATTTTAAAAATCTTTATCAGTAAAAATAGAAAATGTTATATATTTCTAAGAACTGTTGCAGTCACAGAGCACAGCCATGTAGCTACCCCCTCTTGTGTGTGTGTTCCCGCACCGTTTACTTAATGAGATCCTCTTGGTAGCTCTTTGACTCACTTACTAAGATTAAGAGAGGCTCTCCAAGCAAACAAAGGACAACTAATCTGACCCTCTTTGAAAGCAGACTAAGAGCATCTGCTTTCATGAGGTAGGCTAGGGCTGGATTCCATCCTGGACACCAGTGGCAACTTCTCTAAACAATAAGGTTTTAACTGAAATTCCTTTGAAGTAGCACGGCCATCTCTACTCAAGGGGAAAAAAAAGTTAAGAAGGCGATGTGGCAGGTCTTCCGATGGCGCTTGTAGAGCCACTTAAGGAGCTTATATAACCCCCTTAAAGATGTGTGTACATTAGTTATAAGGCTGTCTTTATTCTCTATTGAGAGTAGAGAAGTAGCATTTACTTGGTGTGTTTGAAAATTTTGCTTGAACAGACATCAACAGTGTAAATATAAGAAGCGGAAAGGAAGAAACCCGGGAGTCGCATTTGACTGGGACGTAAACCCGAGTCCGCATCAGTGTGCGCAGAGCAAACACACGGTTTCTCCTGCCCCCCTAGGAAGGCAGTGGACTCTTTCCTATAGTGTCGGAGTCAGCAAACTTTTTCTGCAAAGAGCCAAGCAATGAACATTTTAGGCCTGTGAGTCATGAGGTCTCTATCATAACACTTTAACTCTGCTGCTGTCTTGTGGAAGTAGCCACAGATGATACGCAAAACAGTGGGCGTGGCTGTGTTCCAAAAACACTTTCTTTGTGGACCCTGAAATTTCAGTTCCATGTATTGTCACATCTCATGTAATATTACTCTTTTTTTTTTTTTTTACATTTTTCCTGGGCCATATTAAAAATAAGCTGTAGACTGGATTTGGCTGCTACAGGCAAATTCAGTAGCTTGCCCCACCCCCGCCCCTCTCAGCACCTACTGCCATCCCAGGAGCCCTGTAGGTGCTCAGTAAATACTTGTTCACTTGGCTGTCATGGTGTCAGAGCCAAGAGTAAGCCTTTTGCTATACAGCACACACTTGACATTTGCAAGGGATTTATCTTTAAGTCTTTGCTAATCCTTCCATTCCAAGGACCACTCTTGCAGCTAATTTCCCCCATAAAATGCACTCAAGTATGACAGAATAATTAAAGTGACCCTTTCAGGCCCTTCATGATTCTATAAATATAGGGCTAAAGTCTTTACTAAGCGATTAAAATAAATTCTGCCACCGAAATCAGTTCTCTGTCACATTACATCATTGCTGTGATGACATGAATTTACCTCAATCTGCAAATCCCGCCCACAGTGATAGTGAATGATGGTGACTGCTCTAGCACTCAGCACATGCATGTGCCAAGGAGCAGAATCATAAAGCATCCCTACAGCGGGATGGGCAGGCCCGGGAGCCTAGCAAGGCCGTCCTGGTGAGTGTCACACATACAGAGGAGCAGAGAACATACTGGGCTGCTTCAGGAAGCACACTGTAGGCAGGTGTTGGATGTGACTAAAATACTCCCAGCACCATAAGATGGTTCCTCCTAAACTTTACCCTCCAAGGAGATATACTTAGTGTTTAGGTCTTGGCCAAATTTCACATGATTATGTATTGGGAGTTGTTTTCATATATCAGGAGTGTGAGTATGATTCACTCACACTGAAGATCTGTAGTACTTTATATTGGCCAGAATCTTTGAATTTTCTGTCCTGTTTTCATCACCGTATCATGGAAGAATGCAGACATGCTGAAAGTGGTCTGCAGAAGAACCATAAAGTGATGAAAATGATAGATGGCAGCATCTCTAGGAGAAAAGTGAAAGAAATCAGGGTTGTTCTATCTTTGTAAAGGAAAATGATTTTTGCTATCAAAAAAAGGTCTTTTTTTTAAAAAAAGGGAATTTGATTAGACATTGCAGATGGAGAAGTAAGGTGCGTAATATGGGGCCAGGTATCAGGTGATTCCAGGGGAAACTTACTTGGTAAAGAAAGGCCTGATAAAGCTTGTAACGGGCACCAAGGAGGGAACGGGGGTGTCTGCAAGCTGTGGAGGGGAGGTGGCTGGCCACGTGGTTCCCACATCCAGCTACTTGATGTCAGGTGACTGACAGGTTGATGTCTCGAGGTTGTTTCCCGGCAGTACACTCCTTGATTCAAATAGCCTAGCTGAAACAGACAACAGAAACTGCTTCCTTGGGAATTAAATTCATCCAAAATGACATTCATTTTAACTTAGTGATGAGTCTGTCCTTGGCCAGTGATCAGTGGCCTCCTTGTCTTCTCCTCCGTCTTACATGGTGAGCCTCCAGGGACTGTAAGGTGGTGTTTCTGAGACTCGGGTGCTGTTTCCCTCTTCAGACAGAATGCCAGGCTCTTCAACTCTATTTTCAACTGTCTTACGAGACAAAGACTAATTGGTTTGACCTCATGCTGTCACATGTTGAGAGACATGAATCTTCCGTGCCTTCCTCGAATTCATTGATTTCATTAAATACTGTCTGCTTGTGTTTGCAACATGCTGTAATTTCCCAGTGATTGCTATGAACTGTGGCGCATAACCAGATCTTTTGGAACAATGCCATTTCTTAGCTTTGATCTTGTGTTTCAATTTTTATTTCCAATAGGTCTTCTACGTTGAGTCCATTGAGCCACAGAAAATATCAACCTTAGGGAAAAGAAACGTGGTGGTCACAGGAGCCAACTTCACCCAGGCGTCGCACGGCATCGTGATGGTCCTGAAAGGAACCAGCACCTGTGACCAGGACGTGTGAGTGCAGAATCAGCCGCTCACTCTTGGTGATGTAGCGGAAGGTGCAGCCTGTGCCACACAGAGTCTCTCTGTAGTCAGAGTGTTTCCATGTGCTGAAGTGGACTGGTGACTCTGCCTATTTGACATAATAAAATTTCTAAAAATAAAATCACTTATACACAACATTTGAGATTAATCATGAGAAACTCTGTCCCATGTTGTCACCCCCAAAATCTCCATACGCAGGTTCAGGATGTTGACTATTTGGGGCCTTGATTTGTTTTCATTAACAAAATCAAGTATTTTGAACAGCAAGTGTCATTTTCTTGATGCTGCTTTTAAAAAAAGCAGGTGAGTACCTCAGATTTTGATGGGAAGATTTGGCAACTCTTCCAATGGATTGCCTAAAGTTAAAAAGAAACTTTCTGATCCATTTTATTCTTTAGAGCCTTCTCTTTATTGGATTGGTTTCAGGCTCACATAATAACCAAATGGGACATAACTTAGTTTTAAAAAAAGGAAAGAAAGAACAAATACCTCAACACAAAAAAGTATCTGGTCAGTGTACCACTTGAATATCATTATTTCTATGACTTCTTTTCCCCAACTCATCTTTTCCATGAATCTTTTGAGACAAAAATTTCAATGTCTCACTGACATTCTTGTACAATGTTACCGAACCGCTCCCCCTAAAAAAAAGAGATTTGATAATAACACAGTAGATAATTTGAGTTTTCTGCATGTTAGCTTTTATAAGTTTGGGCTGATTTGAAATAAAAGATGCTGCAGTCTCCATGAAGGATAATACCGAGCTTGTCCCACCGAGGGAAAGCGTTGAAGACAACCTGCTGAAGCATGGTGTTTTGGTTTTTAACTAAAACAGATTTGCACAGCATTTTCATCTGCCACACTTACTTACTGATTTTCTGTTTTAATTCATTGGCCACATATAACTGCCATCCCCTTGCCTTCCTAGCAGTAAATTTGAGTTATCTGTCATCTTTTGGGGAAAGCTGCTGATGGGTGGCGTTCCTGTGTCCTGCTATTTACCAGAATCATCAAGCACACATTAGTGGCTGTATCTATATGACATGGGCATTTTTATTCCATTTTCCTGGCTGAATACCTTATTGCAAAAATCTTTCATTTTGTATAACAAAATCTGAAGTTAGGCACCTGTGTGTTCACTGAAAGGCCATCAGCTCCATTGGAAAGTGAGTCGTTTTTCAGAGCTGTACCCCATTTCTGACTCTTTACGCTCTCATTTCAATTTCGAATGTGTCTTGAGATACTGCTGTTATTAAATTAAATGAGTAACAGACCTTTCTGCATGTAGCATTTCACTCACCACATTTGTGCGGTAAACTCAAGTTCATGAGCAGTAAACATCGTACCCAGTTAATCCTGTATCTGAGTTTGTGCTGTAATCCCACACTCTTTTAATACAGTTTTTTTATAAGCCTAATTATTCTAAAAGACAAATATATGAGAATGGTAGTAGAATGACCCACATTTCCACCTATTTCCTTCTAAAATTTATAAACCAGTTTGAATTTTAATTGTCAGACATTTTATGGTGAATTTCCAAGAGCTACAATGTAAACCTGAGGTAGTGTAAGTACTAACTGACTTGTGTATTTCTTGAATTTGCCTTACTGTTTGAATCTATTACTACAATTTAAAGGCTATGTGCATTGAAGTTAATGCTATGCACATATTCATTAGTAATAATAAATTCTCATGTAGCATAATTATACTGAGCATTATTCAGACACAGCCCGGTCCTAATGATTCATGCAGTAGAGGGCTGCTGTAGACATAATGCACAGAGGAAGCTGCGGGTTCCAGAGGCAACGTCATAGAAGGCTTTGCTTTGGCTCCTGAAGGGTGACAAGGGCATACCCTGAAGATGTCAGGAGCACCCAGGACAGCTCCAGCTAATTTCCAGTCTGGAGCAACTTGGTAGGCAGCGTGGCTCTGATGGCTGAGTGATTCTGAGATGCCTGGGCTCTTGGTGTGGACATCAGTCATGGCCTCTTGTGCTCTTTGCACAGCAGAATTCCCAGCTCTGCTTGGGTTAGATTTTATCCTCCCAGTGCTTGACTGGGACTTCTCCTTTTTAAAAGTTTTTCATTAAGGACATTTCCAAACATACACAAGAGAGAAGAGTGTGTGAACCATTCTGTACCCATCCTCCATCCTCAGAACTTACCAGCATTTGCCAATCTTGTTTCATCTATCTCCTCCACATTTTTTGAAGGGAAAGGAAGAATGGCAGCTGGAGGTTTTTTCAGAGCATATCCTAGAACCATATCCTTTCACTCCTAAATACTTCAGTATGCCCTGGCCGGTGTGGCTCAGTGGGTTGAGCCTCAGCCTGCAAACTGAAAGGGTTGCCTGTTCGCTTCCCTGTCAGGGCACATGCTGGGTTGTGGGCCAGGTCCCCAGCCGGGGGCGTGCAAGAGGCAACCAATCGATGTGTCTCTCCCTTTTCCTCCCTCCCTTTCCCTCTCTCTAAAAAATAAATTAAATCTTTAAAATTAAAAAAAAATACTTCAGTATGCATCACTAACAGATACACATGGTACCATTATTGTACTCAACAAAATTAACAGCAATTTCTTAATATAACTTAATACCCAGTCCATGTTCCACTTTCTACTGGGGCTTCTTAAGGACAATGACTACATCTCCTTCTTACCCTACTTCTAAGGAAAATGCAAATAAAAACATAAACATGCACTGAAGAAAGACAAACCTTGCCCCAGATGTGCCCCGATGGGTTAAGTGGCCCCGATGAATCAGCAGTTGCCTGCACTGTCTGCTAGTTCAGCAACTGCTGCTTGGTCGTCAGCTGTGCTGTGTCTGTGTCATGTGAGAGTTCCTTCTCCACCCCTTTCTAGGATACAGGTTAGCCACGTGCTAAATGACACCCACATGAAATTCTCTCTGCCATCAAGCCGAAAAGAAATGAAGGACGTGTGTATCCAGTTCGATGGTGGGGACTGCTCTTCTGTGGGGTCCTTGTCTTACATTGCTCTGCCACACTGCTCCCTCCTCTATCCTGCTACCACCTGGATCAGGTACTTTCTAGATTCATAGTTTTCTCTCGTTGGGGTTAAAATGGTCACATGCATAAAGATTGTGCTTTCCCTCAAATTAATCTAGAAATAATTCCTATCTAAGTTACTCTCACAGAATGCCTCCGAGGGTCTGCTCCTGGGAGACACGCCCAGACCTGATAGGCAGGCTGCCCCCCAGTGTCACAGGGGCACCAGGAGCACATCCTGGCTAGGTCTTAGCCATGGCCACCAGGGAGCTCGGAGCAGAGTGCTCGTTCGCACTTCGGTTTCTCTTCAGATCGTGTACGTCTCCTGCTTCGTAAAACACTTGGTCAGTTGTGGTAACTATTCTTGGCCTAGTTTTCTGGTACAAACATTGAGCCCTCTTCATGGTCTCACTTCTGTCCAGGACACAAAGCTGCTTCTTTCTCACATCTGTCACTTTAAAACCATGAGAGTAAGCTGTGTGAGTAATTTGAGGAAATACTGGGAGCCATGTAAATCGAAAGTAGTATTGAATTCTGAAGATGCTCCCTAAGTGAGAGATGAAAATTTCAAAATAAGCTCTTCCAGATAGACTCCAAGAAAAAAAATTTCTTCCTTGTTGAATTTAAATTCATGTTCAGGTTTTAGAATATAATTCTAAGAATGTTTTCTTCACCTAACACAGCGAAGTACTGTCTGGATGAAAGTACAGATAAAGATTTCTTTAAACAACGAAAGAGAAGAGAAAGAAACAAAAAAGAAAAAAATCACTTCTAATATTCTTATTTAAGGTTAAGTGAGAGGTGGTCATATTAGGTTGCTGGGGTTGCCACAGCAAAGCGCCATAGACGGGCGGCTTCAATAACAGATATTTCTGTCATCAAAGTTCTGGAAGCTAGAAGTCCACGACCAAGGTGCTGTCGTGGTTGGTTTTTCTGAGTCCCCTCTGCCTGGCTTGTAGATGGTCTTCTCCTCCCCGTGTCCTTGAGTGGTCTTCTCCCTGTGCCTATCTGTGTCCTTATCGCCTCTTTTCGTAAGGGCACCAGTCACACAGGATTTGGGCCCACTCTAGGGACCTCACTGAACCTTGGTTCCTTGTTTGAAGACTCCATCTCCAAATGGAGTCACACTCTGCGGAGCCGGAGATGAAGACTTCAACAATGCCTCCTGTAACAATGGCCTGAGGAGAACTGAAATTTTCAGTCCGAGTCTCTGGCACAGCAGTCCTTGCCCTGGGTCCACTTCCTTCCCGTGAATGAAAGCACGTGTTGGTGCGGCACTCTCCACAGGCTGTGTGTTTTATCTGCTGACACAGTTAATGCTCACAAGTGGAAAGGTTCTACTGTGAGTGCCACCTTCTGCAGATGAAGAAACTGAGGCATGGAGTGTTCAAATGGCTTTCCCAGGCTCCCAGGGGGTTGTGCTCTAAGACAGGGGTCCCCAACCTCCGGTTCATGGGCCAGTACCCGTCCAGGCCTGTTAGGAACTGGGCCGTGCAGCAGGAAGTGAGCTTGAATGCTATGCGCGTGAACCCTCCTGAAACCATCCCTGCCCTGACTTGATCAGCGGAAAAATTGTCTTCCATGAAATTGGTTCCTGGTGCCAAAAAGGTTGGGGACCGCTGCTGTAAGACACCAGCGTTCTACTTTGCCATAAAACAAGAGGCTTCTTGCTGTCCATTCTGAGCCCATGTCTCCCAGTGACTCCTGGGCAAGAGCATTGCTCTGCAGTCTGGCCGTGGGCCACGCTTGGCTTGGTTTTCTAGTGATGGTGACAGGCTGGCATGGGGCCAGCTTGGCCTTTTCTCCTTGTAGCTGGAAGGTTCAGGGTGCAATGTCTTCCCTCTGCCCTGCACAAATTGTCTTGCTCGTGCCCGCATCCCGGCCTTGTCATTACAGGCCTGGCCGACACACCAGCCTCCTGTCTCCTGGAACAAGTGTCTAGTGACCTACACAAACAGGGGTGTGAGGGCAGCCTGAGTGTGAACAGCTGTTTATTTCATGTCTAATGACCACTTTGCTTATATGTGATTATGTGCTGGGGACATGTGAAATCATTTGACTTGGTTTTGGAGAGAGAAAATGTAGCTGTTATTTATATGGTTTACCAAATAGGAATACTGTATGTACTTTCAATGTCATTTATAATTTCATCTTGTCTAAAGTGTTTTCTGTCTCCCTAAATAAAATATAATTGGTAGGTTGGGAGTTTGATTTTGAAAATTGTTAGATTGAAGAATCTTCATATAGATTAAGGAGCAATCAAACAAAATTCTGTTTAGTGAAACCTTTTCAAGGTACAGCTGATGATCTGAGTATATGTGTCAATACGACACAACAAAACTCAAAATTCCATAAAAGAGTTTGTGCATTTTCCTACAAATTATAACAGGATCCTACATGAATATTTATATGTGTGTATCTTAAAAACTATGACTTTGTAGCCAGTATCATTAAAAGACTTCTAAAATTGTCCTGCATTTGAAATTAAGATTTGTTAATTTGCTCTCACACATAACTGAGTTTAATGTGAATAAATTGATAGCTTTGTTCATAAATGCAAAAGCCTGTGTGTTTACTATGAAACTCTTATTCTTTTTTTCTTACAGTGGTGGTCAAAATATAACCATCATGGGCCGCAATTTTGATGTAATTGACAACTTAATCATTTCTCACGAGTTAAAAGGAAACATAAATGTAAGTAAGTCTTCAGCTGCATTGTAATAGTATTTTCAAGGATAATTTTGTTTTTGTAACACTAAAATATGTTGTGGAATATAATTTATTTCTGTGCCTTGAGACATTATATACTCTTACCTATTGCATGATCTATATATCAGTGCTATGAAAGAAATAATAAGACCTTATACTTGTAGTTGAGTATTTCAAGTTGCAGCACAGAGGAAAGAGAAATGAACTTGATATGACAAGACTTGCCATTTCCTCCATGTATGACTTATGGCAAGTCACTTTAATGAGACAGTGTTCACAAATATGTATGAAAATGCCTCATGAGTGGCGAAGGCATGATGTAAAGAAGAATGGCACTTCTGTGAAGGGCAGGTGCTGTTTGCAATGCACAGAGAGAGCTGCTGTTCAGGGGGTCAGTGGCCTGCGAAGGCCCCAGAGATCTTATCACAGGCTTCTTCTCTTGCCATTGTCTTTGACCTGACTTGGTTCCTTTCTTCCGACCTTGCCTTCTCTTGCCTGTCATCTCCCTACACAGCAGTCTGGTGCCCGGCCTGTCCATGTCCTGCCAAAGCTGGCAGTTCTTCCAGTAGCCATAGACCTGGACTCTGCTTGGGACAGCCCTAGACACAGGAGGCCTTCCTAAGTCATCCTTACAGCCTTATCATAAACATAACCACCTACTGATGCACTTCAGAGCCAGTTCTGAGTCTCATATTGTATCTGATTCCAGACCACAGTCTCCGTGATGTGAACACATCCCGTTGGTGGCTTGCATAGATTGACTCTTTGACCAGAGGCATTGCCTGAAGTTGTGAGTGGACTTGCTCTCCCCTCCCAGTGCTGTTGCTAGATTGAGTAGAACTTATTGTGCGTCTACTGTGGGCAAAACGTTTTGATGGGCACAGGGAAAACAATAAATAAGATAGTCATATCACTTTCATGGAAGGAAATGGCAAATCCAAAGCAGCATTGAAAATTGAGATCATGGGATGTCCTTACATTTTAGGTCCTCTGATTCCCGGCCAGCCCAGATGTCACACAAGTCCAAGGAGACACTGGGTGTTCGCACATGAAAGGGAAATTAAATATGGATGGAATTCAGAATGTCTGTGGAGTGGAGCAGGATGGGTAGGATTTGGGAAGGTGGGAACAGCAAGGCCAGTTCAGGTGCAGAGGACAAGGACAGGTCACTCCCAGGCCTGGAATGGGAATTTGTCAGCTGGAACCCAGAGGATGGGTCAGAAATGAGCCAGAGGGCTGATTGGAAAACTTGGGCTGTCAAAGAGTATCAGACTGCAACTTTGCCTTTAATTCTCTAGGCAACAGACAGAATTGAAGATTCCTGAGCAGGGAGTAGCAGGAGTATAGGTTATTTTGGCAATGGTGCATGGGATAGTTTGGAGCAGCAGTAACTGAGGAAAGGGCAGGAGACCAATAAGTGCGCTCATGCAAAGTCCAGACATGTTTGAGGTGCTCCACTGTCCTTTGGGCTGTTGTCAGTAGGGCAGGTCTAGACTGCTGGGGAGAGTGTGGAGCTGGAGATGCCTGAGCCATCTGTAAGGCTGCCATCAAGGGAGAATGGGCGCAGCATCGCAAGAGTGAGAGCACAGGGGAAGAAGAGAAGAGCACCCGGGATGGAATCTTGCAGAGTAGCTTCACTTTAAGGAGTGAAAGCAAATTACGTGGCCAGTGAAGGTGGCCAAGTGGTCGCTTGGAAACTAACAAAAAAGAGCATTTCCTATAGTGGCAGCTGGTAACTAGTATGGAAATCTAGAGAGTTGAGGATAATGAGGTTAGGGTGGCCCCATCGCCATAATCTTTCTAGTGGACATCCCTAATGAAAAGCCAGCCCACTGGGCTTACAGCAGCTGAGAAGGTTGGTGGTTTTCATCACAGCACCAGAATATGAGGCTGGAATTTGGAAGGGTGTGAAGGAGGAGGGGGATTTAGCTTCTCCACACCTCAGCCCTTCACATCAGACTTTCCCACCTATTGCCTCTTCCTACATCCTTTTTATATGCCAGTATTAGAGAGTAAAGAAAAGGGGGAAACCTCCACCTGAAAAATTTCTTCCCGCAAGTTTGATTGCTCTTCCATAAAATGTTTGTCAACCCCTCTTTGCCAGCAGCTTTCTTTGCCTATCTCTCTCCAGGCCTGAAAACGCCAATATTTATGTTTGTTAGTTTTTTTTAATAAATTAACTTGAAATTGGGCCACACTTTCAACTTTGTTTCCAGCCTTCATGCTCTTCTTTTCACAGGGAATGAATTGTCCCCTTAACTTTTGTTCCTCCTATTTTCTGTTAGGTCTTCAAAACCTTTTCCTCCTTGTGGTTAGTGATTTCTGCTGAAGCGCTGCAGGAGGTTCCCCAACATGACTCAGCCAGCCGCTTGCAGGCCAGCTGCCAGCCTTGCTGCTGGTTCCTCTCCTCCTCTGGGGGAGTTTCCCAGGACTCAGCTTTGATGGCTAGGACATACAGGACCCCTGGTGCAAAGTCTTCCCCTTTCTCTAGCCTACTCCTTTCTGCATACCATCTTTTTCTCATTACATAACCTCGCTGTTTTCATTGTTCTTAATAATATTAATAAAATAATAGCTAGCATTTGTGTGCCAGGCACTATTGTAAGCACTTTTGTGTGGATAATCTCATTTAATATAGCCCTCATTTAACTTAATGGTCTCTCATCTCATTTAATTTGATGTAAGGATAATTCAGCTCTGCAAGGTAGGCAGTATTGCTGTCCCATTTTGCAGATGAGAAAACAGAGCACAGAGAAGTTCAGTTACCTGGGTCACTTAGTTCTTAAATCCCAGAGCTGGGATTCGTTAACGAGATTGTTAAATGCTCCCTCAGGTCTCTGAAGATTGTATGGCAACTTACTGCAGTTTCTCAGCCCCCAGTTTAAAGAGTTCAAAAGTGCGTACGAATGTCACGGTGAAGCTGAGAGTTCAGGAGACCTACTTGGATTGTGGAAGCTTGCAGTATCTTGAGGACCCCAGATTTACAGGGTATCGAGTTGACCCCGAGGTGGACACAGAATTGGAAGTAAAAATTCTGGTATGTTTCTCTCATTTCCTGTGTGCTGTGCCCCCCTCAAATGTAAAGGTGCACTTATGTTTGCGAATTTCCACATGCACCCTGATTTCTTCATCTTCACTTTGTTCTTCACAGAAAGAAAATGATAACTTCAACATTTCTGAGAAAGACATTGAAATTACACTCTTCCATGGGGAAAATAAGCAATTAAATTGCAGCTTTGAAAATATTACTAGAAATCAAGATCTCACCACCATCCTCTGCAAAATTAAAGGCATCAGAACTGCAAACAGCATCGCCTCTTCTTCCAAGAAAGTTCACGTACGTCACCTGACCTTTCTCCGTGTCAGTTTTACATTACTGGGTGGAGCGGGGGGCGGGCAGCATTCCTTGGCTAAGCCAGAAGCCAGAATTGAATCTTTCTTGGATCTTTAGATCCTCACTTTAAATAGAAGATGAATAAAGCTGGTATGGTGAGACCAAGCATAATTCCTCTGAAGTAGCTGCCAGAATCCATCCTTGTGCCTATTTGAATGTCAGAGCAGTGAACACATCATTGTGTATATGGCTAATGAGTCTTGATGGCTTTTGTTCCAGCCATACGTTGAGACTGTAGCATCTGCAAACAGAATCTCTAGACCAAATGACAAATGAGCTGTCATTCTTTCCCCAGATGCAGAGATGACATGTCTTAGCAGAATCCCAAAATGGAAGCTCTTTAGCACACTCAGAGGAGCATTCGAGTCTAGTGGAGATCAGATAATCTATGGGTGGTAGGCTGCTTCCTCCACCATGAAGTCATACTGAGATTACTCTTTTCCCAGATATGTTTGAGGGTCCTATCACTGGTATATTTATATCCTCCAATAAAGATGTGGGGCCATGGGGAAGGGAAACATATTAGAAGTCTCCCTTTATAGTGTCCTTGCCATATGAGGCCCTTACAGAAAAAACAATGCTTTATGGGCCATACTCATAAATAATTGGATAAGGGACCAGAAAAAAAGAACACTAGACTGGAAGGCAAAACAGAACTGTGTTCATGTCCCGGCTGCATCAGTTGATAGCTGTGTGGCCTGAAATGAGTCACTTAGCTTGGCCAAGCCTCCTTATGTCTTCTGTTGTGTGGTGAAGATGGTAATAATAAGATCAAATCAGTAACAACTACTAAATTCACTAGGGCTCCCCCACGTCCAATGAGTTGAGAAGAGCAAATGCTAGGTTCTTCCTTATTAGTAAAATAGCTCCTGAATGCCTCCACTGTGGTGGGGACAGCAGAGAAGGAAACAGATAAAAAACACTCCTTCATGGAGATGACCTAAACAGATACATGGCAGAGAAAAATTAAAATTGTGTTAGATGGTGGTAACTGTTATGGAAAAAAGCGAAGCAGGGAGGGGTGTAGGACTGTCAGTTTTACAATGGTGGGAAGAAAAGGTCTCCCTATAAAGATGACACTTGAGTAAAGAACTCAAGTTGCAGAGGAATGAGTCAGCCATGGGATGTCTGGAGTAGAGTATGCTAGAGGAAGGGAACCGGAGGTTGCCAAGGTCCTGAGTCGGAAGGCTGCCTGGTGCGTTTGAGCAACAAGGAGGCCAATGGGGCTGGAGTGGAGGGAGCAAAGGGGAATGTTCTGAGGGTGCTGGAGAGTTAATGGTGGGAGCCAGGAGAGCTGACAGATCTTTGGGGCCTCGTGGGCTATTCTGAGGACATGGCTTTGAGCTCTGGGAAAGCCGCTGAAGAGTTTTGAGCAGGAGTGCTATGAGCTGACTTACTTCAATGATAAAGTACAGTTAGTCTTCAAGACGATGCTACAATTTAAAAATGAGGAGAGTGAGGAACTATCTCAAGTAACTATCTCAGGTCCCTACAACTGCTAAGGAGAGCAGGTGACAAAGCTGGGATTTAGGACCTGGGCCCTCTTTCTGGGTCCAGGTTCTAGGCTCTGGCCACTTTGCTCAAATGCCTCCAAAGGTGCAGCTGTGGCTCCCAGAAATGTGCCTTAGTGCCTGTCTGTATATAGATGCAAAAACAAGGCTTACTGTAGACTTTTTCCCTTTATAAGTTTTATAGAATTTTTATAAGCAAAAAGTAAAATTGGTAAAGGCCCTCAGGGATCATCCAGGTGGAGTTGCCAAGAAACTGAAAGATGTACAAGAGATAAGTCATTTGCCTCCTTGGTCAGCAGCTAAGGGGATTCTCACCCTTAAGTTCCACTTCTTTAAACCAGGGCACAAAGGACCAAGATTCAAAATCTCTAGGTCTGGTCTAGCACACCTCAAATGACATCTGGAAACCAAGGCACAGTGAATGTTCTTCATTGGATCAAGGTCACATAAGCTAATCTGTTCCAGAGATGGCACTTGAATTCAGATATCCTGCCTAGCTTGCCATCTCTTTGTTTCTTGGGGAAAACCCCTTGGGGGAGGAAAATTGTATAAAGAGATAGGGTCCCTGACTCGACCAGTTCTAATGGTGTTCTCTGTCCCGTTAGGTCAAATTGGGCAACCTGGAGCTCTATGTTGAGCAGGAATCAGTGGCTTCCCCTTGGTATTTTCTGATTGGGCTTCCCATCTTGCTCGTTATTGTCATTTTTGGTAAGTACCCTGTTTAATTTTTCACAAAACTTATTCCCTGGGGCCTCTCTTCAGGCAGGTCAACTTCCAGCTTTCAGGGGCTGTTTGCTTCAATTAATTATTAATAGATGAAAACCCAAATCGAAACTTGGGACAGGAATGATAGGTACATGTTGAGGGCTTTCTAAATGTTTTTTTAGAATGCTTTAGGAACTAAAGGCTGGACTACAAAGATGGTATTTTAGTGTTTGAGAAAGATAATCCACATTTCTTCCTGGATCCTTTGAATTATAATGACAAATGTTCCAATTACATTATTCCCTCAGAATTCTTCTGGGATTTTGGACTCCCATGACTTGGCCATCTCACCCTACCAGCCCACCCCTCCCACCTACCCCAGCCCTGCGCTTCCTGGCAGAACTGTATTTTAGAAGTGTGAACTGTACTATCAATTAAAATGTTCCAGCCCTGGCTGGCATAGCTCAGTGGATTGAGCACAGGCCTGCAAACCAAAGGGTCGCCAGTTTGACTCCCAGTCTAAGGCACAAACCTGGGTTGCAGGCCAGGTCCCCAGTAGGGGGCATGTGAGAGACTACCACACATTGATGTTTCTCTCTCTCCTTCTCTTCCTCTCTCTCTAAAAATAAATAAATAAAGTATTTTTTTCTTCTTTTTTAAATTTTTAATTGTTGATCTTGTACAGTTTTCTGTCTTTTACTCCCACCCCAGCCCACCACCCCAGCCCTCCCCACCTCCCTCCCATTTCTACCCCCCATAGTTTTTGTCCATGTGTCCTTTATACTTGTTCCTGTAAACCCTTCCCCTTTTCCCCTGAAATTCCCTCCCCTCTCCCCTCTGGTGACTGTCAGCCTGTTCTCAATTTCAGTGTCTTTGGTTATATTATGCTTGGTTGTTTGTTTTGTTGATTAGGTTCCTGTTAAAGGTGAGATCATATGGTATTTGTCTTTTACTGACTGGCTTATTTCACTTAGCATGATGCTTTCCAGTTCCATCCATGCTGTTGCAAAGGGTAGGAGCTCCTTCTTTCTTTCTGCTGCATAGAATTCCATTGTGTAAATGTACCACAGGAGGACATACAGAGGATCCAGAGACTCATGAAAAGATGCTCGATATCGCTAGCTATCAGAGAGATGCAAATTAAAACCACAATGAGATACCACTTGACACCAGTCAGAATGGCCATCATAAACAAAGCAACAAACAGCAAGTGTTGGAGAGGTTGTGGAGAAAAGGGGACCCTAGTGCACTGTTGGTGGGAGTGCAGACTGGTACAACCACTATGGAAAACAGTATGGAATTTTCTAAGAAAACTAAAAATGGATCTACCTTTTGACCCAGCAATTCCACTGCTAGGATTATACCCTAAGAACCTTGAAACACCAATCCAAAAGAACCTATGCACCCCAATGTTCATAGCAGCACAATTTACAATAGCCAAGTGCTGGAAGCAATCTAGATGCCCATCAGTAAATGAATGGATCAAAAAACTATGATAAATAAAATATTTTTTTAAAAATGCTCCAGGGCTCATCCAAGCATGGCAACCCCATGGTGGTTACTCGCTGACTGAGTCCAGCTAACTGATGTGTCTTGTTTGACCACACAGTATTTTTTAAAACTTTGGTATAGTTCATAATATTTTAAAACTAGGTTTAAAATCTCTTGAAAATTTGGAAGATCTTCATCATTGGATCCCAATTTTTCCATGGCATCAATTTGCTGGAGCTGAGTAGCAGCTACCACTTGAGAGAGGGCATATGTTCAGCGGGTTTTTGCCACAATCTCCACTGCTCTCTATTGCTCTACTCAGGTCACTTAACTCATCTATGTACTTGGTTCCTGTAGCCATTTAGTTTGTGATCTGTAGCTCTGAGCCGCTTTTCATTTTAACTCTGTTTCCTCTTATCTTCTTTGAAAAAAGAGCTCTTCTCCACAACTAACATAGCATTTCGTATTTTTTGACTTAACCCAGGCATTGCCTTTCTAAGGGTTTCCGTTAATAGTTGCTAACATCTCCTTCCAGGTCCTTGCTCCCTTACACGTTCACTCATCTATCTCTGCACCCATTTATTTACCTTGTGTTTATCGACTATCTGTAATGCTAATAATAACTGTGCCAGTCTCTGGAGCTGGAGAAGACGAGTTATGGCCTGGTCCTCTGTCTTGGGTGGTCCTCAGTCCAGTGAGGGCAAGATTTATGTGCGTGATTAACTGGTCAAGTGGAGTGAACTCATTTTACAGAGACCCTGTTTTGCCCTGTTGATGATCATTTCAGGTATTTTTTATGCTCTCCCCAAGTTGTCTACCCCTATTATGTATTTGAAATCCAGGATTAGGCTTGATGTTTTAATCAGGTCTTGTCTGGTGCTGGCTGAGAGTAAGATTACTTGGAAACCCCAAATTCTGAGCTCCACTTTGAGAATTGGCTGCTCTCTGATTCTAAATTCATGTCCACTTTGTGGCTTATGAGGTACCTGTGATCTCGCTCTTCCCTACCCTTCCCTTGGTTTGTAGAGACTGTTTGTGCTCTTTAAGGTAAAGTGGGCTTAATTTAACACATTGCTCCTGGCTCATCGGCATCTGCAAAGCCCTTTAAAATTCTCATGCCCTCCTTGCTGTGACTTCAGGCATACCTGTTGTCAGCAGCTGGAGTAAGTATACTCTTGCGTCCATTAGTCACATTGCGAGTGAAAACACCCACCACACCTGGCCTAGGCCTGCTGCCTACAAAACATCCGCACTGTGGCTTCCCCTGGAGATTTCAGCCATGAAAAGCTCATTGCTTAGTGAGTGTGACCTGCTAGCTCCCTTTACATGCAGTGAGCCAGGGTTGCCCTAAGAGCATGCTGAGGAACATCAGTCCCGAGTAATGCTCCTGAAAGAAGGAGTTCCGTGATCAAGTAAATTTGGGAAAGACTGCATGCCCAGCCCTTTCTTGAAGAGGTACAATGCATATTATGGTTAAGACTGTTGACTTTACAAAATGGTCCAGGGGAAAACTGTATTTAATTTTGTTTCTTCCAGCATCATTCCCATCTACTGGTAGCAGAGGCCTTTATCACAAAATTTCTATTAGAAGAAGAAAAACTTTCTAAAATAAAATAATGATAATTGACAGTTGTTGAGTTTTTTTAAAAAATATGATCTCAATATTTAAAATATTAAGTTACTTTCTGTGAGTTACTTCTTTTAATCCTCTCAATATCACAGCGAGATTGCTCTTTGACAGATCGGGCAGCCAGGCACAGAGATGCTAAGGAACTTATCTGAGGTCACACAGCTAGTAAATGGCAGAACAGGGAATGAACCCCAGCCCTGAACCTGACCAGTTCACTGCCTGTACGGCACAGGTAGAAGCAAGATGAAGTGGAGAAAGAAGCAATAGTCAGATACAGTGCTTCACTGTGGACCACTCATCACATCAGCCCACTCGATCTCTGCAAGTTTGGCTTATGTAGCCAGCTGGACCTGTGGTGTCTTTCTGCATTTGCGGCTTAACTTTATTTCTTCAGCAATGTTCAGAAACATTAAAAAAAAAAAAAAAAAAAAAAAAAACAGGGAACAATATAAGTGCCCTGTGGCTGTAGGGAAACTTGGCTCATTCCATTACTCTTTAGCCACCCGGGACCTTTGGTTACAAGTGAAGGTTATTTGATTTAGTTTTCAATTTTAAGATGAGTGGGGTTTTTTTTTTTTGTTGTTTGTTTTTCAGTTGCATTTTCTGTTGTGCTTCAGAGGAACCCGTCACAGGGGATTTTTCTTTTTATAAATTCCACCTCTTAAATGCTATTTATTCTCTCTCTGTCTCTCTCTAAAAAAAAAAAACACACATTTAAAGTGGATTTTCATTTTTCTTTTTGTTTTTTAAGTTAAACCTGTCAATCTGATGCTGGCTCTCTGTCTCCTCAGTGGCTGTAGGGGTGACCAGACACAAATCCAAGGAGCTGAGTCGCAAGCAGAGCCAACAGCTGGAGCTCCTGGAGAGCGAGCTCCGGAAAGAGATCCGTGATGGTAGGCTCCAAAATTTCATTTATAGAAAAACAAGTCTTTTTCATAGTCATTTTTTTTTTTTTTTTTACTCTTAAGTGGAGCTGGCCTCAGTAATGAGAAGTGTTTGTATAACGGAAGGCAACCAAACAGCAGGGTCTGGGCCTGACTTTGTCTGTTATTTCTCCGCAGCCAACCGAGTAATTATCTATTGTTTCTTCTCTAATAAAAACCAAGGTCATACTTTGCGTTAGACAAAACAGCAGAAGATTTTATCCATTTTTTTGTCAAGTTAAAATATTGCTCTTGGGATTCTGTTTTGCAGGCTTTGCCGAGCTGCAGATGGATAAATTGGATGTGGTTGATAGTTTTGGAACTGTTCCCTTCCTTGACTACAAACATTTTGCTCTGAGAACTTTCTTCCCTGAGGTAAAAGAGCATTGATCATGTTCCTGAGGTTGAGTCTTGAATAATAATGAAGGTGCTTGTTGCTATTGTTGAAATGGGTGTTTGCTTCCAAGGCAGCTGTAGATGATGTGCTTGGTATAAAACACAGCTTACGTTTGAGCAGAGCAGGCAGAAGGACAATTATTAATTGGATCAATGAGATATAAAGCAGTGGTAGGTCACTGGCAGTTATTCTTTGTCCAGTAACAAAAACCTCAGAGGGACAGAAGTTCAGAGTGATGATTTTTGCTTTATTTTGCTACCAGTTTAGAACTGAATTTGTAGCTGAGAAGCCAGCTAGTTTATTTAAAAATCAATAAATTGTGGGCTGGCCAATTTGTTGTGTTTATCTGCATGATTTCCATTGCAGCTACTAGATTATTCACTATTACTTCTCAATTGGAAATGAAAAGTACTACCGGCCGAGAGGTAGGAAAGTAGACACGTATAGTAAAATTTGAGTTGATAACATCCATTTTTAGCAATATAGAGTTTTTATAGTTCTCTCCAGTAGTTATTACTTAGCTAATCAGTTAGTATCCTCCTCAGTTAGCAGAAATAGCTGCATGAGATGATGGATTGTTTTAGGACTTCAAGGAGTAATCTACTTCACCCTTCCTTCCGGGTTTCACCCTTTCTGTTCTTAACACCTCCATTTTCTCACCCAGTCACTCAGCCTTCTCCACTGACCCTCCTACGCCTCTGGTGAGGCGCACTCATTCTCCTGTCATGACCAATGCATCCCAACACCCCAGCTCCAGCAAACTGCCTTTTTTTTTCTAGAACTGGTGACCACAGGAAAGGCCCTATCTCTGGAACACATAACCACCCATTATCGTGATTAAATTGAGATTTCTGAGCAAAGCCAGGAGTCTCTCCAGGCCAAAAGATAGCTTATATCACCCTATCAGAAGCTTCTCAGCTACATTTGGCCAGAAACCTAGAGTTCAGAAACCCAGACACACGCAGCAAGCAATTTCTACTTTCTCTGTAATTCTGGAAGTGGACACCATGATGTGTGATGTTGTGTCTGGAGGTTGGGATACTGCCATAAAACACCCGCCATATTTTTTGTCCAATCCTTACTGTTGTAAATCAGGAAGACTGTAAATAAGACTTCAGCTTTTTGCACTTGGAAAGTATTTTTTAAAAAAACTTATCCTCCAAGAGTACCAGGCACCAAGACGTGCCATTTGCCAACTCATCTATTTCTTCAGAAGGCTGTGCAGGGAAGGGAGTTCAATTCCCTGAATCAGGATGACGGCGCAGAGCCGCATCCTGCAGAGCCCTCAGCGAAGGGTGCATCATGGGCCCTATTTCCCAGCTCTCTCCATTAAGAATTTAATAGCAATAAAATATCAGAGATTTCCACCATCAACATGAGTACTGTGTGGGCTTTTATGGTTAATGATTGCTCTTGAGCGCTGAAAAGAGTAATCTGTGACCTGAAAAAGAAATTTTCCTATTTTCTAAATTCAGTCATCAAGAGCAAGATAGAGTGATGAATGCAAAGGAACCCTTGTTGCAAGGGTTAAAAAAAATCCCAGGAACAATTCTGCATTATCTTAGGATAGCGGTTTTCAACCAGTGTGCTGGGAGAATTTTCAAAATATGCAATACCTGACTCTTTAGTCAGGGACACTGACCTCTTTTCCCTTAGACTGGCAAATAAAGAAATGACAACAGCCAACACAACAATAGCTGTCAGATGTGAATGAATCAAAATTATATCTATTTTTCGTCAGATCAGCAAAAAATATAATGTAGTTTTTGTATGCCACAGAATTTTCGTAATTAGTTTATGTGTGCCGTGCAATGAAAAAGGCTGAAAACGGGTGTCTTAGGAGAAGAGAGTGAAGGCTGCAAGATGCCCAACTGATTTAACTCCAGGTTATGTACGTTTTAGAAAGGCAACTGGGAAAGGCATAACAACAGAAGACAGAGGAGTCGTCATTAAAGGAGAAAACCCAGAAAAACAACCATAAATTTATCAGAATCCTATCAAGAAGACCTAAGTTAAAACTGAACTTACACAGTTAAGAAAAGCTACAGTGAACAGGGGAATATTTGAGTATCCTATTAGGACTATGCGCTGTAATGCAGGCCAGACTCAGATAAGTCCTTCTGTTAATCAGGCCCTTTACTGAGAGATCAGGAGCCCTCACCTCTAGCCTAGAGGCAGAGGGAAATTTTGTGCAGTCAATACCTACCAGATAACAAAATCCAAAGGAAGTAGGTTCACAGCTGCCAAGGTAATTACTAGTTCCTGGTTCTCACCTTGCTGGCTAGGTTTGGCTTTTTTTTTTTTTTTTTTTTAAGTTTTTTTTTTTTTAATTTTTATTTTAATTGTTGATCTTGTACAGTTTTCTGTCTTTTATTCTCACCCGATCCCACCACCCTAGCCCTCCCCTTCTCCCTCCCATTTCCACCCCCCCCATAGTTTTTGTCCATGTGTCCTTTATACTTGTTCCTTCCCCTTTTCCCCTGAAATTTCCTCCCCTCTCCCCTCTGGTGACTTTCAGCCTTTTCTCAATTTCTGTGTCTTTGGTTATATTATGCTTGTTTGTTTGTTTTGTTGATTAGCTTCCTGTTAAAGGTGAGATCATGTGGTATTTGGCTTTGGCTTTTAAGGCCTTGCTTTTCATTATACTGACTGCTTTGTTTTATTGAAAGTAAGACAAGAAATGAGGGTAAGCAGAGCACCTAACCTCCTAGAAGAAGGAAGGGGGAGTCTTAAAGAAGCCAAAGTGGCGTTTTCCTATTTAAGATCAAGAATCAGTCTGTTTGAACTGCCTATCTACTTCAAGTTGGTTCAGCAGAAGAGGAGTAGAAGTAGAAAATGCAAATCTAGAGTTTGGTTTTTCTGCCTATTACTAAGGGAAAGTATGACCAAAATAGTTGCGGTCTTTTTGCTTGGGCTGACAAATAAAGCAAAAATTTTCTGCAGAAGAAATTTACTTTAATAAGATAAATAGCCTAAAGTTACAGTTATTACCAAAAAAGAAAGAAAGAAAAAACCTGAATGTGTTTTAGTTTATTTTTCATTCTGTTGACTCATTTAAAGTGTAATTCAGCATGCTTTTAAAATTTAATCATTTAATTCCATTAAGATTTAGGATATATTAAAAAAGAAAATTCAAATTTAAAAGCTTATATCCAGGAGCTACATAGCACAGCATATTAAAATATTTTTAGAAACAAGCAGGACAAGTGTTTTGGGCTAGTGTGCCGAAAGTGAGTGATAAAAACAATAATAGCTGATGTTGAGAATTCAGTATACAGTCATTTATTTAATTTTCACACCACACCCATGAGGTGGGAATCATCATCCCCACTTTGCAGATGAAGAAAAGCAAGCGCAGAGGGTTAAATAACCTGCCAACAGTGATGTGGAACCAATGTGTGATGGAACCAGGCCTGGAGGCCACTTAGTTTGGCTCCAGATTCTAGCTTTTAACCATCCCACTCCACTCCGTCTTGGATAATATTGTATATGGGGACAGTAGATACTAGGCTAGGACTTGTAAAAATGTACCAACACAATTCCTCATTTATGCCTAGGAGTTAAAGGGCTTGAGGAGTGGTTTGCATATTTGCATAATCTTCTTTAAACCACCATGACTTTGAGTCAGTTCTTTCAAAGTGTGAGATGCCTTCATCTACCAAAAATGGGACTGATGCCATGATAATTATTCTTCTTAGAGGCTTTCAGAATATGTTGGTGTTTCTTGAGAGCTGAATAATTATTTATTATGTATTAGAGAATATGCTCATGGGCTCTTCAGATTAGCAAATAGTGTCTCTACTTTATTAAAAACGGACTTTGGTATTGTAACAAAAAACACTATTCATTTCCTTTGGATGTTATGAATAATAAAAGTGTCTCCTTCCTCTCAGTCAGGTGGCTTCACACACATCTTCACCGAAGATATGCATGTAAGTCTATAAGTTTTCATTTTTAGCCTGTGACTGCCTGACTTTCATAGTGTTATCATCATCATCATCACCATCTCCATTATTATTTTGAATTTTTATTGTGGGTTTTTTGGGGTCATGAATTCAATATTAAATAATTCATAATAATAATAATTAAATAATGTCTTGGAAAACCCATTGTGGATCTACCTTCTAACTTTAAGTTATTATATTGTATTATATATTGTTTATATTATATTATATTTCTTTTTTTTTTTTCCAGAACAGAGATGCCAGTGACAAGAACGAGAGTCTCACAGCTTTGGACGCCCTCATTTGTAACAAAAGTTTCCTTGTTACAGTCATCCACACCCTGGAAAAGCAGAAGAACTTTTCAGTAAAGGACAGGTATTAGTCAATTTATTTATATTTTGAAAGTCATTAAGTAGAGAAAATAAAACCTAAACTCCTTATTATTTTATTCCCAAACCACAACTTGAACTTGGCATCTTGAGAGCGGGCTGCTTGGTTGGGTGGCCATGCGGCTGCAAGATCCGCATTCCACACGCCACCCACCTCAAACCTCTGTTTTAAAGACATGCACGTACAACTTCCCTCTCCTCAAAAAAACCCTGAAAAACCCCAACACTGAGAAAAAACATGAGTCCTAAATCAAAAAAGCAGAAGTAGTATTTTTTATTTTTAAAAACACCTTGAAAATTCAGGAAAGACATTCACTTCTTGTTACCACTCTAGTCTAAAGTTCAAGCACTGAAAACAACTAAAATACTTTGAAGTTGACATTGGCGTGTCGTTTTTATGGATGGAGAATGAAGGTGGTTGAAACCTAGACCTTAACAAAAGAAAGCGCCCCAGGGCTGCCCCCATTGCCCCTCAAGCTTCCATGTGTGAGCCAAGTCACAGCTGATGGCTAAGCGCATTAACCAAGGCTCTGTTTTCCCTTTTGTGCGTGTGCTTTTTGTCATCTGTCTTTTTTTTTTTTCAGTTTTATTGGGGTATAATTGACTTACAGCACTGTATGAGTTTAGTGTGCACAGCATGATGATTCGACATAAACATATTGCAAAATACTTACCACAATAAGTTTAGTTAACATCAAAATCTCATATAACTACAAAGAAATGCCTTTTTCCATTATCATGAGAACTTTTAGGACTAATCTCTTAGCAGTCTTCCACTGCACCACACAGCAGTGTCAGCGGTAGGCATCATGTTGGGTCACATCCCCAGCGCTTACTTGTCTTCTCTTCGGAAGTCAGTGCCTTTTGACCCCCTTCATTCAATTCTCCTTCCCACCATCCTTCCTGTGCCTCTAGTCACCACGAATAATCTGATCTCTTTTCCTAAAAGTGAGATCATATGTATTTATTTCACTTAGCATAATGTACTCAGGGTCTGCTCATGTGGTTGCAAATGGCAAGATTTCATTCTCATTTATGGCTGAACAGTATTTAATCTTACTTGTATATAAATATATGTGACACATCTTCTTTATCCATCCATCTATGATGGGCTCTTACGGGCTGTTTCCATGTCCTGGCTATTATGACCAAGGCTCTATTTTTAAACAGGTGTTTGTTTGCCTCCTTCTTAACCATCGCGCTGCAGACCAAGCTGGTCTATCTGACCAGCATCCTAGAGGTGCTGACTAGGGACTTGATGGAGCAGTCCAGTAACATGCAGCCTAAACTCATGCTGAGACGCACTGAGTCCGTGGTTGAAAAACTCCTTACAAACTGGATGTCCGTCTGCCTTTCCGGTTTTTTGCGGGTAAGTGTCGCACCAACCACCTACCCACCCCTCGGTCCTGGCAGTGTCAGAGGTAAGACAATAGGCAGTTATTTTTAGCAGAGGCTGATGTCTTGATGAGTCCTGAGCACTCCATGGTATCATCATTCGCTTGCTCTTAGTCTTGCTCCTTGCCAGGAGAGCACAAGGGGAAAATAAACATAGATTTTTCTGTAACTGGCCTATGCAAGTGCAATTTATTCAGAATTTCCTCCAAATTTTATTGTGGTGAGAACAATGAACATAAGATCTACCCTCTTAACAGATTTTTAAGTATTGTTATCTATAAGCATGATGTTATACAATAGATGTCTAGAACTTCTTTATCTTCCGTAAGTGAAATATTGTACCCATAGACTTTGGAGCCCACCTCACTTCATTGATTAAAAACCAGAACCCAGTTGGCCCATTTAAGAAAGTGTACTGACTGGAGGGAATATTTCAAATATTGAAAAGAACACACTACTCTCAGGGCCCTTGAAGCATCCGGGAAACACCCGTTTTCCTACCAATGTGCTGTAAGCTAATTACACTCAATTCTAACCAGTCATTCCATATTAAAGCAAGTCCCCAAAGAGCCATCCGCCCCTTGAGTTCATTTTGTTGGAGTTACTGTAAGATCCTGGCTATAATCGAATTGAATCTTAAAATCTTTTCAAATGTAAACTTTCTGTAGAGTCCAGTGATTTAGAGAGTGGGTGCTGGAGCCCACTGCTTGGTCTGAAATTAGGACTCTCCCACTTACTAGAGGTCCTGAGCTGTCAGAGCCTTGGTTTTTATAACCTGTAGAACTGGAAGAAGAATATTTTAGACTTGTTCTGAGGCACAGATGAGAAAATGCATGCAATTGCTTAGCACTGAGTAAGCCCTCCATAAATGTTGGCCATTATTATAATAAAATATTAACAGGAAAAGAAGAGTAAGAGTCTTCTGTTGAACTCAATCTCCCTTCGGTCCTCTGAGGCCCCTAGTGCAGAAGGATCTTATCCTTCTTTAATTTCACCAGCCATCTAGATTCCAGCAAAACTGCATAATTGTGTATTTGTAGCTCGTTTTGAAATCTAATTAAACTTT
Organism: Glossophaga mutica; assembly: GCA_039655065.1. Lineage (NCBI taxonomy): Eukaryota > Metazoa > Chordata > Mammalia > Chiroptera > Phyllostomidae > Glossophaga > Glossophaga mutica. The sequence continues at coordinate 88,830,936 of CM077304.1, forward strand.
GAATAAGATATACTGCTATGCCACAGGTTTTAACAGTGCTACTTAAGTTCAGATCCAAAAGCAGCACTTTAAATAGACTGTGCTTAGTTTAATGTTTAATGCAATCTTACAAGTAGATGCACAACATTTTTTTTTTTTTTTTTGCCAACCCCTTCCTCTCCCTAGGCAGTACCCATTTATTAAGATTAATGAAATCTGCCTTCTTTTCTGTTTACTTGGTATAAATCATCATACACTTTTGGGCAGTAATGAGTGGTTTTTTCAGGGGCGAATATTTTTTGCTTTCCACCAACCTAGCTTCAACCAGGACTGCTTCTAAATAGGACCCTTCTAAGCGAGACCCTTACCCAGTTCCCCGGGGCTTAGTCTTGAAAGGCAGATGGCTTCCCCACCACAATGCCACTGAACCAGAAGCTCTGGGAGTGGAGCCCGATTATTCATGTTTTCTAAGCTCCTCCAGATAATCCCACCTGCCCTACATTTGAGAGCACTGGGCTAGTAGAATGAGCAGTAGACTAGGAGTCTTGGTTAGAAGCTGCTAGCTCTAAATTCATCTCAGCCCCAGCTAGCCATGTGTCTCTGAGTATGGCAGTTTCTATCTGGGCTTCTATCCACCAAATAAGGGGCATGGTCCTTGGTTAAATTCCTTTCCAGATCTTTCTTCTGGGAATCTTGTGATTCTTACTCTGAGCCCTCAAGGTTAGGTTGGTGCCTTGCTCTTGCTGCTCTTGGGCATTAAACAGGTGAGGCATTCCAAAAATCTGGTCTCCAGGCCCCAAAGGCTACCACCTTGAGCAGAGGATTGTGGGTGAACAGAGCTGATTGAAGAGTATCTTGAGCACTTGGTGATGAGCGGGCGGTGTGCTCAGTGGGAGGAAGTGGCATTGAGCCAGTGGGCGATACTTTCATTTTTAGTGGAATAATTCCCTCTGCTGTGAAGGGCCCAAGGGGCCTGAGGGTGTGTGGGACTCTGATGGCTCAGTCCTCCTGCCCTACCCCAGGAACGTTTGACTAGGTGCCATTGGTTCTGAACCTCCAGGTGAACCTCCAGTTAAACCTCCCAGTGAACCTCCCAGTATCTGGGGGTAAAGCAACAATGATATTAATGACTGCCATTTATTGAGTGTGCCAGACATCATGCTAAGAGCTTCGCTTACCTTTTCTCATTTAAATCCCATGAGGTAAGTGCCTGTATGACCAGTTGGCATACTGGGGGAATTAGGGCACACAGAATAGATATGACTTTGCCCAGATACTGCAGCTAATGTGTGACAGTGCCAGGGATCGAGAGCTCTTAGCCACCCCACTTACTGCCTTCCCAGTGAGGCAGGTTCCTTCTTACAGGCTTAAGAGAGGGTTTAAGGATGGAACAAGATCACAGGCATTGAAAGCCCCCTGCTCAGCCAGGGCCAGAGTCAGGTCTCACAGCAAAAGGACAGTGAAGGGGCCAAGCTTAGTTGCCGTCACAGGAGGGGAAGGTCAGGGGCGCGAGTCAGTGAGTAGGGTTCTGCCCCAGGCCAGCTCCCTAGGCCACTGTGCGTGCCCTGGTCTGAAGATGCCTAAGCCCTCAGTAAATATGACTAACCTAGACATTGTGTTCAGTGGTGACAAAGAAACCTCATGGCCCCGTGGTTTCCTAAGCCAGCCACACATCAGGGGCCCCTGGGAAGGTGTTAAAATCATAGATGCTCAGGCCTCAGCTCTAGATATTCTGGACCTGTACATCAAAAGTATGTTCTGCGTACCTGAATTTTCAAGGAGAGCCCACAGGGATTCTGGTAATGAGTATGCAGGATTATAACCACCTGTATACACTGCTGCTTACTGATCTCATTCTAGCTGGCCTTTGAAGGATTCCTGACTCCAGCTGCCCCTCCACTCAGCCCAGGAAAGCCCACACTGGCCCCCGACTCCATCCTCTATGGGCATATCCAGCCCCTCACAAAGGCACTCCCCCCATCTCTGATGTGCGCTGGAGGAAAAAGAGAAGCAGAAGTTTTAGGTTTGTGGTCAGGACATGAAGGGCAGAGGCAAAGAGAAGACAGCGCCCGAGTTGTGAACCACTAAATAAAGGAAGTTTCTAAAAAGAATTTAATTGTCGGGTACTGGTTCCAATCCTTGCTCCACCAGGGAAATTTTTGAACATTCCACTTCTGTCCTGCACTACCAAGGAGACTCAAGGTAGTATCAGCAGGGGAGAGAGAAGTGATAAGGGAGACCACTGGAGTGTAGGAGGGCAGAAGGGGGTAAGAGGAAGCTCCAGGCCTGGGGAGGGCTCATGTTCTTGGAGTAAGTACAGAGGAAGGGATACGGGGTCAGGGCGCAGGGACCCACGAGACTTAAAAGGAGTCTTAGTTTACATGTTCAGGGGAAAGCAGGTGTGAGGTCCAGGGATCCTCCTTTCAGAGCCAGATGTACTGGCTATAAAGCTTGACTTTGTAAACTGGTGCCTCAAGCCCTAGTCACATGGCTGGCTTTTCATCATCACCAAGGCAGTTTGACTTCCTGGTTCTGGCCCGGCTCTCCCTCCCCCATGTAAGCTGTTTAATGTCTGTTGCTCATAGAGGGTTTATCATTTACCAAAGGCTGCAGCAGAAGCAGAACACAAAAGCTACCCCTTGGGCTGCCCAGCCTCCATTTGAGCACAACGTGGCTGCAAATTTGAGGCATTTCAGTAATAACAGGGGTGGCAGCAGGAGAAAGGGCACGCGGCACAAGTGTGGAGAAAGAAGCCATCAGGGTGGTCGTGAGATGTTTGGCAAAAGCCTTAGAGCGATGGGACTGGCTCCGTCCAGGGGAAGGAGGGCACGCACACTGTGGCCCCATCCCAGCAAAGGTGCCCAGGTGGGACTGCGCACACTGTGTCTGGAAACGGCATGGGAACTGGCCAGCCCGGCAGGCGAGATGGCCCAGTTGAGTCACTGAAGTCCGCTTCCTGCATGGAAGGCTGTAAACACCAAAAACAGCCTCCATGCAAGTCTCTAAAACATTGTTATGTTTATTCTCGTGACCAAGGTTAATTGTGCATTTCTTAAAATGCCATTTATTTTCATTTTTTCTAAAGAAAAAAAGTAACTAAATAGGAACAAAGGTTAAACCTCTGCATCTACTCAGTACTCTACTGTGTGCACTTCCCATGGCTGTCGACTGCGTGTGTGTGAGTTTGTGTGTGTATGCACACACACGCTCCTCCGTGTTGCTCACAATCCGAAGTGGAGCAATATGTATTTCCTTGGGAGTTTCCTATTGTTTGTAAAACGCTGCCTCCTATCTCCTGTCCTACTGCCGTAAACTGCAACTGTATATTCTTTGGAAAGTGCAGCTGATCCCGCAGAAAGCTAACCGTCATTTTGTGTCTTTTCCAAGGAGACTGTTGGAGAGCCATTCTATTTGTTGGTGACGACTTTGAACCAGAAAATAAACAAGGGTCCTGTAGATGTAATCACGTGCAAAGCCCTGTACACCCTTAACGAAGACTGGCTGCTGTGGCAGGTCCCGGACTTCAGTACCGTGGTATGTTTGTGCTGGAGCTTTCCCTCATCGGACTCGGAAATAAGCCTGGCTGCGAGTTAGAGGAGGGGGTGGGGGCTGGGGCGTCACTTAAAGCAAACTGATATCATTCCTACTTGTGGGAGGTCTCACATGGCTCGTCAGTTACAAACGGTAGTTGATAAAATATTAACACGTGTTCACATAATAGGTTTTAATTACTTGGATTGGAGGAGAAAGTGTTGTAATGATGCCTGTGGTACTCATCAATTTCCAAAGGTTTTAATATCAGGATTGCTTATAGCTTTCAGCATCGCCAAAGGAAATGCAAAGTACTCCCTATTCAGTCCTTATAATTGCAATCAGAATTTCTCAAACGGCTCTGCTCTGGAAGACAATGTGTGAAGATATATTTCAACCAAATTGAGGCCATCTTATTTTAGAAAGATAACACAAGACAAATTCCGCTGTGTTCCCCGTGCAGCATGACGCCCGTACTCTATTTTCATGGATTGCTTACAAATGTTTGGTGTCATGCACTTAATGTTCTGTGATCTCATAGTTATTTTTAGAGGAAAGCTGTAAATCACTGCAGGAAGATGCCTGCCTGGCTGCTGGGGGTGGAGCTCGCCCATTTGAGAACTTTGTTTCACCCTTAACCACCCCACCCACCCTCTTCCCTTCCTGCAGGGAGAGGGACCAATTTCTTGCACATACAGGAATTTTAGAGAGCCAGGCATGGCACGTTCCAAAGTGACTTAGGAATATTCTGTGCTTTTCTGTTAATAGAGACTTGGGAAAGAGACTGCTGTGTTTTGGTTTGGTCTTTAGCTTTATGGAGACTCTGGGTTTCTTCACAATCTCATTAGTGGAGAAGGAGGAAAAAATTACAGTGAGGTTTTGGAATTGCTCAGTGAGGGAACTGTCTACTGTGGCTCTGCCCCACATGGGGAGTGCTGCAGTGTCATTTTGGAAGAATTCATTCCCTAATTGGACAAGGCACCACGTCGCTGTAGACTGTGTTATGGTTATGTTCTCTGGTGGGAGAATAGTCCACAGATCAGCTGTTTCGAGTTCTCCGTCACTGGAAGATACAGCTCACCCTTCACTGAAGAGAGCACCATGCGCAACAGCCAGCCAGGAGTGGGAAGCTGAGCAGAAAGTCAGCAGCTCTCTTTTCTGTCTCCCCACCGGCTGCACGGGAGAGGCACTGGGTGCAGTGGTTCTCAGACTTTAGAATGCATTGGAATCACCTAGGGAGCTTAGTAAGCACCAATTGCTAGGCAACACCCCAGAGTTTCTAAGTCAGTAGATCTGGGGTGTGGCCTGAGAGTTTGAGTTTCTAAAAAGCTCCTTGCAGGACCACGTGTGGAGAACTGTTAGAATAGTGGTTAACAGCCGGCACTTCCAAGCCAGGCAGGTTTGAATTCTGCCTCTGCCACTGGCTGGCTGTGTGACATAGGGCAAGTTTCAAAGCCTCTCTGTGCCTCAGTCTCCTCATCTGTAAAATGGAGATGATGATCACTGTGCCTGCTTGTCTCATGGGTGGTTGTGAGGATTAAAAAAGTCTATATTCTGTAAAGCACTGAGAACATTGCCCTGCACATGAGTGCAATTTAAATTTATTAAATTTAATTCGCATCTCTTTGGGTGCTGGTGAGAAATGCAGATCCAGATAGATTAACGCCTGGGTCCTTCCTTGGGTCTGATCAAATCAGAGTCCCTGAGGATGGAGAACCCCTCTTGTATCTTAGAGATCAAAAGATGAACTTTGCATCTGGGCCTGTTGTCTCTGCTTTCACTGATCCTGCGTTTGTCTTCAAACCCAGGGCCTTGGTCCTACACTAGATGATGTTTATGCTTTTACTTTGAGACATTTTAGGAGCCCCACAGATTCCCAAAGGCGAATACTTGCCAGTGAATAGAGGTCGGGAATGCAGCAGTAATTTACTTTCATGGAAACATGAACCTCAACAGGAAGGAGAGGAAAGAAGACGGGGTTGGAGTGGGGAGAAGTGAAAGGCCTGAAGGAGGCCTGCGTCCCCTTCGATGCTCTACATCTGAACACTTTTCCCCTCTTTCATTTCGAAACATTATTTTACATTCAATTAAGACCATGTGTTTCTGATTTGTTAACACTGAACTCACCATCAAAGTGTTTCCTGATGTTGAAGAAATTCATGTCGACTCTTGGGTTCTTTTTTCCTTTATGGCCCCTGGGAGAAAGACTAATGGAAAATTATGGTTTTAGATATCCATATAAATCTTCCTTTTCAAATATGGATTTGCCATCAGCTGTCTAGAGTTGAAAGTGGAAAAGGAGCGGGCCGCTTCTTTCTAGGGGTCGTGTCTTTGCCAGTGAATTTTAATGCTTTTATTGGATCTGTCCCAGCCTCTCTTTCATGGTGGGTGACTGACTACACTAGAAGCTCGGAGAAGGCGCATGATCCCGACTACTCTTGTGTGACCAAATGTTAGCAGAAGGTCAAGATAAAAAATTTAAAGTTTTTCATTTCCTTTCAGGCAAGTTCTGCCAGCCGTAACTATCACATCTCTTCTCCCTCCTCCCACTCTTTCTCACTTGAATTCCCCCTCCCTGGCATGTACACCCACCAGTGGTTTGTCGTTTTGATTTTCTAAATTTGCCTGAGGTGGTTTAAGTCATTGAAAACCAAGGTATGGTGAGCAAACCGGAGTGCGAGAGTGCGTGTAAATTCTGTCAAGGAAGAAGAGCCGACCAAAAAGTAAGAGCAGCGCCACGGCAGCGCGCCCTGCAGCGTGGTGCCCTGCCAGAGACACTTTTGTAGAAAGAGGCCCCCACACTCCTGTTTGGCTAAATGCGCAGAAACACAGCACCTCATATCACAGCCTAAAAATCAGGCTTCACACCTCTCAGATTAGGATGTATTCTCCCTGAGGTGTGGGGTGTTTTCGAGAACATAAAGATGCCCTGCCAATTTCTTGTACATGAAATGGTTATACTAGCAAATGGGCTCTGGAAGGCATTCTTCGTTCCCTGCCTCCTGGGAGGAGAATTCCTCTGTCTTTCCTCAAATTTAAGAGAGGTCCCAGAGTCGCACTTACTCTGGTACCATCAGAGACGTTCCTTCTGTAATGAGGCGCTGCAGGCTGGCGTGCAGTGCCGCAGACCGTCCAGCCAATCCGGCCTCGCCGGCGCAGGCGTCAGGAGGCTCGTACCCCGCCGGACTCTACTATCCGGGGATACCGATTTGCCGGCTAGAAGAGGAATAAATCCTATTGCTCTACGGTTTTCCTCCTCTGCAAAATTTTAGGTATGTTTGCTTTTGTTGCTGGAGAAGTTTAGGCTCTAAGCGTGCTGTGTCCGAGAATGATTACAGAGCGGATCTCCCGCAACTTCGGAGGAGCAAGTGAAGACCCGAGGATTTCAGTTCCAGCAGAGTGCACCACAGGGGAGAAAGGACATTTACTTCACTTTCAGGAAGAGATGAGAAAACTCAGTAACTCGTAGCAAGTGTGCTGAATTAGCAAGAGGAGGCTGACTTGTAATCAAAGTTAAACAAGAAATGGTTTTTTGAACTCTTAAACCCAGGAAATGAGCCTGCCAATCGCTGTATCTGAGAGATAGCATCTTGGCAGCCTGGGCAACAGTGTTCCAACAAACATATTATTGCCCTCATTCTCATATCTATAAGAAAGTCTTGAAGGTTATTAGAAATTCTTGAAAAAGCAGAAATACATATGCCTGCAGAAGTCTTAATGTCTTTACTCCCATTCGGTAAAGGTTGACACCACCCCATGCCCCATCTCTTTTTCCCCATGAGTTACTCTTGGGGTAACCATGTTCCATCAGATATTCACATAGAGCAGAGCCCTCCCCATCTCCAGCAAGAATTTCTCGGCTGCACGCTCCCTTTGGCACGGTGGCTCCCCCAGCATGCCCCAGCCCCTGGTGTTCCATTTAGTTTGTCCTTTCAGAAGATCCATTATCCCCATAATTAAACAACCCACTGTCCCGATTAAGTCATTGTCTGTTACTTCAATTACATCCCATTGTTCATTAAGTCCTGATGTTTGCACTTCAACAATCTTGTTTTTAATACTCCTATCATTTGTGGAGAAACAGTGAAGTTAATTAACAATTCTTGAGCTTCCCCCCCCTTCTTCCTCTCTACCAAAGTGCAGATCATTTCCATTATGACTTGTGATAATAGTGAAACCATTACTAACTTCATAGTTACAGTTCTGAGCTTCCTGATCAAAGAAGTGAAACCATTTTTTATAATCACTTTAGGTAAGTCATTCCCAGGTTGATGGCAAGCAGTGGAAAATGAAAAATTAACGTTAAGTGAGTTCTTTAAATGACTTTCCTCTTCGCACCCTTCTCACACCCATAATCATGGAATGAGAAAATGATTTAGTTACCAAAATGCAAGAGCATTTAATTTTCTTCTTTATGGCTCAAATGTGACTCTGTTATTTCATTGCTAAGGATCCTTGTTTATACTTGTGCCCCTCAGAGAATGGTAACTTTTGTAGCAAAGCATGATGGAAGATAAAAGGCATTTTTTTATTTGTTTTTTCTTGCATTGTCAAAGTCAGCATTCCATTTGAAGTTACTATTACCTAAAGCAGAGATCAGCAAACAAGAACCTATAGGCCAAATGTGGCCCTGCTGTCTGTTGTTATAAATAAAGTTTTGTTGGAACAGAGCCATGTCCATTGATTTACTATATTGCCTATGGCTGTTCCTATTACAACTGCAGAGTTGCATGGTTGTAACAGAGACCATACAGAACGCAAAATCTTAAATATTTACTGTCTGGCCTTTTACAGAAAGTTTGCCAGTCCTAATCTAGAGCTTGATGTAACAGAGGGAAATAACTACCACCCTCTCTCCCACCAGCCCCCAAAGCCTTGGCTGCTCTCCTCTCCTTCTGGGGACACAGCCACAGAAATACTTTGCCACACTCCATGAATCTGAAACTCATAAGGCATTTGGCCAAAAACCAAAAAACTGAGAAAAACTCATATTAAACCTAAAATACTGAAACCAATCATTTGGGCCTAAATCAGACAGACTCTCACTTGATTTTAGCATGAACAAATGTGAGCAAATACTAGCAAGTAGAGAAAAATTTATGTGAGAAGCTGAAAGGTAAGGATTTTTTTTTTTCAAAATGGAAAAGACCTTTCTCCCTTGTTATTCTGTTGGGCAGAGTACCTTGATCCAGGAAGCTTGGTGTTCTCTGTCTTTGGTGGGGACAGGAAGAGGGGGGAGAGAGGCAAGGTTGGCAGGCAAGAGTAGCATTGGAGGGGGCATCTGACTGCATGTCCTGGGGCTGCCGATTCTAGCTGGAGAGAAACCTCAGATCAGAAGCTTTTCTGGGACTAGCACTTCTAACTCTGAGCTCATGCTGCCTCTACTGAACTTCTCTCTCTCTCTCTCTCCCTCTCTCTCTCTCTCTCTCTCTCCACCACCCCCTCTCCCTCTCTCCCTCTCTCTCATATTCAGTTTTGTATAAAAACCAGACTTCCCTTGTGATCTTTATTTGCTTCTGAAATGAAATTAGAAATACATCGTATAGGTTTTATTTAATGAAAATAATTAATGGCCTAAGATCTTTTGTGATAAAGTTGCTGGTTTGTAACAAGTTCTTTGAAAATTACTTTCTAGGTATTAGAAGGTATTACAGAAAGGATGCAGCAACGTCCCTGCCCTTATTAGCTAAGAGTATGGCTGAAGAGTAAATAAGGTAGCTGAATCAGCCTTTCCCCCAAAAGTGTGGGGAAAGTGTGAAAACAAATGCCTCTTCCCCTGCTTGTGGTTCCTCCTCCCAGCCCCCTGCCGCCTTATTTTTCTACCTCAATATCTGAAACCACCACATTGTGTGAAAGGCCACTGGGTGAAGCCACTAGTGAGCCAGGACTGTGGTTGTGTGTCCAGGGGCTATGTGGCTTGGTGCAGAAGAGGTGAGGTTTGGAGTCTGACCTTCTTGGGTATAAATCTGGGCTCTGCCCCTTTACGGTCTGGCTGTGTGACCTTGGACAAGTCACTCAACTTCTCTGAACCTATCTCCTCATCTATAAACAGACAGTCATAAAACCTAACCTTGTACATTTGTTATGAAATCAGGAAATAATATGTAAGACATCTAGCTGTCTTGCCCAGCACAGAGAAGATACTTAGTATGTTTTTTTTTGGGGGGGGGGTTGTTTTTTTTGGTCTGAGCTATTTTTCTTGTTAACTCTAAGGTTGCTAAGCAGAAAGTGTCTCCTCACCATTCTTTCCGGTTGGTTATTTATTGATGGTGAGGGATGCAACGAGTTGGTTAGCTGAATCCATTGTAATTAAAAGCTTATGCTACTACTCAAAATGTTGCCCATAACTCCTCTATCTGGGCACTTACAGCCTATGGCAGACAACATCCCACTGGACAGATGCAAATAGGAGACCACAATAATAAATCTGAACAACTCCCTCCCTAAGGGGCTGGTTTGTGACATGCTACGAAAAGGCCCTCCCAGTCTGGTCTTTCTCTGGGTTCTGAGCCAAGTGTTTTCCAAATAGCCTTGCCCTTGTAATAACCCTTCTTTGTAAGAGGCATGTTCCTGAATCCATTAGGATATGATTCTGCTGCAAGAAATGGAGACCTGAAATACCTGTGGCTTAAGCAATAGACAAGTTTATTTCTCTACCCCATGAAGTCCTCGGGTGGTCAGTCCAGCACTGGTGGGCACCTCTACTCAGGCTTCCTCAAAGACCCAGTCTCCTCCTCTCTTATTATCCTCAGGTCAGCTTGTGGTCTAAGGTGTTTGCTCACCCCCAGCCGTCTTCTGCATTCCAGCCAGCAGGTCCTAAGCTGGGCTATAGAAAAGGGGGCAGATGGTCACAAGATATCTTTTAAGTTTCCCAGAGGCTGCCACAGAGCACATCCACTTGATCTCATTGGCCAGAACTTCATCACATGGCCATACCCAGCAGCAGCAGAAGCTGGGAAAGGTCATCTTTATTCTGGGCAAACATGAGCTCCATAAAAATGCCTGTGCATGTTCCAGATTGAGAGGGTTCATGCCAGCCAAGGTAAGGAGGCAGAGCCTCCTCTACCAGGCTGTCCCTGTCCGCCCTGTCTGCTCTGATAGCACTTACTGAGAATCTCAGGCACATTGGGACTGCCCTTCAGAAGTGTATTGCCTTTATTGACCTCTTGGTTTCAAAGTTAAGAGTACGGACATATCCTAGTTATGCCCATCACCAGCTCTGCAATCTTGGACACATTTCTAAACCTCTCTGTGCCCCATTTTCTTCAACCATTAGGTGAGGCTAATAATACTGCCCACTTTATAGAGCTGTGGTAAGGATTAAAGGAATTAGCAAAGCATTTAAGACAATTTTCATTATACGGTAAATGTTCAATAGTGTGGGCTATTACTATTAGAAAACTAAAACCTTATTAGAAGAGAAGTGTTCTCTTCTTCACCTTTTGTTTCTATAAATAGTGCAAGTCTTCTCTTTCATATGGCAGGTGGTGGTTTTGGAAATACAAGCATGGGCTTGCTGACCTGGTAGCTTGAGTAAAAGATTGAAGTTTACTATTCACTGGTCTAATTAGAACTGAAGCCAAGTATCTCCATGGTTCAGAGGCTTCCTCATGTACTGCTGCACATACAGCTTTTTTGCAGACCCAATTCAAATGTCTCTTCCTCCATGCAGCCTTCCCTGATTTTTCTCCCTTTGAAATCCCTCCACCAACCTAGAGGTAATAATCTCTCTGAACTTCTAAAATACTTCTTCTATACCTACTGTTTCTACCTGGTATTAGAATCCCTTGTGTGTATCTCACAATTTTCAAATACTACCCAGGCGGTATCAGTGCCAGCCTCTCCTTCGTATCATCCGCAACGCCCTGCACACGACAGATGCAGAGTAGATGAGTGTCAGTGAATGGATGTGTCTACCACGGCATCGACAGGGCAAGCTCTGTCAGCTGGGATATGTTCAGCTGTAAGAGATAATCCAAGTAATGTGCCCGCAATAGGCAGAGTGTGGAATTTCATCCTAGAGCAGAATATCTGGAGGTTGTAGCCCCAAGGCTGGGCTGTCCACGCAGCAGTGTTAGGGCTCTGAGTCACCATCTCCAGGCTCCTTTAGGCCTTGCTCCTACTCACAAAATAGCTACCACAGCTCTAAGCACTTCTGTCCCCTTTTGTTATGTCTCATTGGCCAGACTGGGTCACATGACCAGTCCCTGGTGAAAGAAAAGAGTTGTCACCGGTCCTCTTTCCTAACGTAGAGTCTGGGGCCAGTGCTGTTGACATCCAGCTTCAGTGAGCACCAGAGGAGGAGAGATGGCTGCTGATTGGATGGCCAACCACATCTGTTGCCCCAGGCTTTGCTGCTACTTTCATGCCAAGGAAATAGGGAGAGCCAGAGAAGTTTCTCTTAACAGAGAGGTAGATTTCTGGTAGAGAGACCAGTATACATTTTAGAGCATTGTAGCCTTTTGTGAATATTGAAAATTAATTGCCATCTCGTAGATTTGGGCCACTGTTTATTTACGAAACATTTTCATATTTTGAAAGGCATATCACCAAGTGTTTAAGAGCACAGAGATAGAGTGGCTGCTTCACTGTTTTCTTGCTGGGTGACCTTATACAATTTACTTAACCTCTCTGTGCCTCAGTTTCTCATCTGTAAAATGAGAATAATGATAGACGATGTCATAACTTTGTTTTTGAGATTAATTTACATATACAAATACACATCATTTACAACAGCACTTGGCACACAAGAAGCACTCCTTAAGTTGCTATTATTACATGTTCTTAATTAGAAATCCTGTCACTCTTTTGAGATAGAAACGATGAGAATTTTAAAGTCAGAGATGTTAGATGACTGGCCCCTGCCCCCACAGCTGGGAAGGAGCAGGCCAAGGGGATGATGTCTACACTCAGGGTGCTCAGCCCTCTTGACCTCCCTCCTCAGATTCTCTGTGGACACTTACTGAGGGTGATAGGACTACACCTGGTGGCCGAATATTGTTTATGCCTCAAATAAAATGTGAATTAGACAATTCTCTGAGAACAAGGACTGTCTTAAGGTCTCTCCTACACCCAGCCCATGACAGGAAGGAGGGCACAGGGCAGACTCTGGTTACCTGGGTCTTGAAGGGGAGCCGAAGTGTCGGCGACGGGGAACAGAGGCCCAGTGTGCGCCTTCTCAGCCCGGCAAGGGCGGGGTGGTGCAGCGCGAGGGCCCACTCTGAGCGTCTGACTACACTTACACTTTAGGAAACCACTGTTGAGTAGTAAGTGTTAACAGCATGAAAAATGAATACAAATCAACTTGTCTGAATTTACTCTCAGAATTCCCTGCGGACTCTATAAAATGTCGTTTTACTTTTTTTCCCACCCACCTAGCTGTGGAGGCAGTGGCAGATTTACATTATTTTATATCCAGTTAAAATTTTCTTTTCCTTTTGGTTATGTTTTTAAGAAGAATATTTATTTCCCATAAAGATGTGCTTTTGTTAACGACAATAGTGCCCTTTAGGCAGCCACACGATGCTATTTCACAAATACCTATGAAACTGATAAACAAGCTGGGGCTGCTGGAGCTTGGATTGCAGGTGCTCTGTATTTATCTCTAACTTCGAAGCCCTGTGAAACAGCTCCACGCGTCACCCCTGGTGAGGACACCACCTGGTGGAGAGCTGTTGGGGGACATGGGCACGTCCGCTCAGGCCTTAGTGGGCACAACTCCCGTTTACCTTCCCGTCCTCTCCAGAAGCCTCATCTGTGCTGGGATCTAACTTAGGACTTCACTTGCAGCCTCACGTAAGACAGGGGTCCTGGACGTCTGCAGGTGGAACCAGGAGGAGTGCAGCTAGGACCAGGCAGGGAAGAGGAGGGACCTGTCACTGACTGCTTCGTGACCCTGACACCTGGCTCTGCCACTTACCAGCTGTGTTTCTGGCACAAGTTACTTGGGCCCTCAGTGTCTCAGTTTCCTCACTCTAAAATGGGGGTGATAATTATACAACCATCTTCCCAAGGATATTGAGAAGATTTTAAAAAGCATGTCTTGAAATGCATTTGGCCTGTTGTCTGGCCCCAGAGGCCTCAGTAAATGCTACTAAGAAAGGGAGGCAAGGGAGCCGACTTCAGCATGAGGCTGATTCACCACCTTGGTTTCTTTCAGACAGTCTGCCTTTCTTGCCCAGAGTTCCCTGCCTTCTCTTTGGTCCAGCATTTCAGGCTTTGTGAGCCGAGAGGTATTCTGCATACCTTCCCCGGATGAGGGGTGGGGACGGGGACGGTGGGGGTGGGGAACTGGCTCAAGCACTCAGGTGCTCTGAGAGCAGGCACGGAGCAGCCGTGTTCCCGGCAGAAGGAAACTCACACAGGCCAGACTGAGAGCACTGCTCACTGAACCTGCGAGTTTAGGTTCCACTGATTCAGAGTTTTAATCATTTGGTTAGGACCAAACCGAAGTGTTCTCTTGCATAATTGGAAACAGGATTGTAGGAGCAAGATTTTAAGGCAGTAAAGAGAAGACACACCCCTGAGAACCTCTCCAGAGTTCAGAAAAGCCCCTTCCCGTGTCATTGATCCGTAAATCGTATCCTTTCGAGCACTCAGGAGCCGGACACTGTTCCAAGTGTGGCCTGGTTAATTCAGGTCGTCATCACAGGAACCCTGGGAGGCAGTTACGGCTGTTATTCCCACTTGACAGGTGAGAAAGCTGAGCATCAGAGAGGTGACCCAGCTGGTTAGGGGTGGGTGGGATTGAACCCGGGAGTCTGACCCCAGGGCGGTCGTTCTGCCCATTCTGTTTGCTGGCAGCATCCTCCTTCCTCCACAGATACTCAGCATGGGCGGGAGTCCGAGTCCCCTCTGCTCCAGCCAGCTGGGTCTCTGTTTCCTAATGTCAGTACTAACAGTAATAATAATTACTGTAAGCTGCATGAATTAATAACATCGCTATTATTATTATCATCTAGCCCTTCCCAGCAGCCTGCCCTGTGTCAGGCCTTCAATGTGCTAGAAGGCAGGTACTGTTGTTATAACCACTTTAAAGTCGTTAACCCTGAGGATCCCCATTCTTCACATTATTTGTGTTTTCAGATTTTTTAACATTTTCAGTAATCATTTTGCATTCCCTCATCACAGCCAGCCTCAAAAACATTAAATAATTGTGCATTTCACACCATACCCAGGTGCTATGCTAATTACAAAATAATCATAGCACATCTGTGACTCAGTTCCCCCAAGGACCCATAAAAGTAAATGTAGTTGTTTTAGATGTGTTCACCTGTTCTTAGACAAAGGAAATCTGAACTTGCTCTTAAATTCATTTTGAAATGTTCCCTAGTTCAGTGTTTTCACATGTTCACGAAGGCCATACTTCGCCCATCCGCCTGATTCCGGGGCCTGGCTGCACTGGGAGATGTTAACTGACAAAACGTTAAGTAATGCCCCAAAATGTAAAGTAATTAATGCCAGGATAATAGCACAGGGTGGGGATCTCAGTGTTTTAATGAGGGCTCGAGAAACCATCTGAGGGAAGATGTTGAAAGCGGAGGGGGAGAAGAATGTTACCATAATTAATGCTGCATATTAAAAATGCCTATTAAAAAAAGTGGCCTCTTCTGCCTGATCAATACAGGGACCCTGTAACCTTTCCTGTCACCTGGAACTTCACTGTGGGACTCTGTGGTCCTATTAATCAAAAAGATAATCATCTGTCTGCCCTCACTTACTGTGGAACCATTCTAAGTTTTGGGAGGTTTTTGTGTTTTGTTTTGTTTTGTTTTTTTTAGGATGAAATTAGAAATCACCATTTTTAGAAAATTTATGAGTGTATATATTTTACTCTCAGATATATTTATTCAATGCTAGCTCTGTAATGAGAGTTTTAACTTTCTGTTTTTCTTTCCATTATCCCTGAAGAGAATGGGTTATGGCAAAGAGATTAAAGCAATGCAATACAATGCGGTTTGCTAATGCCTGTGTTAGTGGGACTCACCAAGGTCTGTGTCTTTTATGAACACCTTTCAGATTGCAGTTCTAATAGACTTGGAAACCTGTTTATATTCTTGCAGGCATTAAACGTCGTCTTTGAAAAAATTCCAGAAAACGACAGTGCAGATGTCTGTCGGAATATTTCAGTCAATGTTCTTGATTGTGATACTATAGGCCAAGCCAAAGAAAAGATTTTCCAAGCATTCCTCAGCAAAAATGGCTCTCCTTATGGACTTCAGCTGAATGAAATTTGTCTTGGTAAGGCGCTGCCTGAGCTATTTTGTCCCAGTACCCAGAGGAGCACCCCTGCTACCCACCTCCCCCCTCCCTGCCCCCAGCACAGAAGCTTCCATCCGGTGACGCTCATCTGGCCTGTCGCTCCCAGAGGGCACAGCTAGGAGCCGAGACACTGCACGGCTCTGCCGAGAGCATCATGATTCTTCCTAGGAAGCATAATTCTTCAAAGACACTGGTTTTCTTAATACTATGTTTGTAAATCAGATTCGTGAGATTGCAAACCCTGAGACCGAAGGACTCACCTTGCATCAAGAAGTACAAAAAAGGTGTAAACTCATGCCCTCTGTGTGTGTTGTGTTTCACATTGGCATTTGATTTGTTTGTTGTGATACCCAGTGTGTCGTTAGTGGGTGGCTTAGACTCTCGTTGTTAACTCCAGCGTGCTAGAAAGGTCAACCTCCTCTCTGCTAATCTCATCCTGCATTAAGTATATCCTCCACCCTCCCCGAACATGAAGCAGCATCTGCTTGGAATTCATTTTCGGGCTCTATTGGTATACTGCAAAGGAGAGCATATGCGTGAGCCAACTAACAGGGCTCCACTTCACTCAAATGTTCATCAACACTTTAAAGTTGAGCTGCACACAGCCCTCGCAGGAGAGCATCATGGGATTTTATAGCAGATAATGGGACAGGAAAGAGAGTAGAATCACATCAGTGGCAGACTGCGTAACAAGGCTCATCTCCCCTCATGTACAGTTGTAGGCTCCACTAAGCAGGCAATTAAAATCATCCCACCCCACCCTCCTGGTCAGACCTCTTGCTTAAAAGTCCACTGAGAGTAGCCTGAGGGCAGGGTCTGGCAAATTTGAATGAAACCCTGCAAATGTGTAGCTTTAAGAAAGCCAAGCTGCTATGGCACCTCTCTCCTCCACCCCTCTTCTGTTTGCTTTCTTCGGATGGACTGTGGGGCACTTGCAGACCAATTAGCTCACCGGTTAGATGCAAAGTCGAAAGGGCAGCTCCAGTCCTGAGCCTGCCTCTCACAACGAGTGGCTCTGACTGCAGAGCAGATAGGTACACGGAGCCAAGGACCACAGGAAGAACAGCCTGGTGGCCTCAGTCCTGCCACTGCCAAGTCAGTAGTAGGGCCCTCCCACCACTCCCAGCTTTGTGCCCATCAGGCGCTCCTGGCCTCCTGATGTAGGAAGGCAGAGCAGGACAGGCCAACTAGAAGCTTCACATTGTACTCTGACAGTAAATGGAACTCAGCGTACCAGCTGTGTCAGCTTCTGCATGCCTGCTGATCTTCCAAACTACCTCGAAGGCTGGCCTCAGACGGTGAAGGCAAAGCTGTAGAAACCAGCCATTAAGTTGTATCCAGTACCAGATGCAGCTATGCTCAGGTCCTTTATGCAGAGGCTCACAAGCTCAGATGCTCGAGGAGGCAGGAACTATCATAACCAAGGGGTCTGGGCCTGCGTGGGACAGCAGGAAATGATGGGGCCTGACTGAATTGGGAAAAGACGCGCTATCTAAGGGTGCAGCTCACTGAGCTTTAGCCAGTGGTGGGCCTGTGTGGTAGTATTGCCAAATGGTACAGTATTTTAAAAGGGAAAGCAGAAGTCCAAATTTTTACATGCTATATTCCAATCATTGAATGTTGCTGCAGAATTGACATTAAAATAATAAGTAAAACATGGTGCAGGGGCACGAAAAGAGAACGCACACATCCGTGGGTCACATTCCGACCCTACGGCACAGGCTGGCAACCTCTGTGACAGAGCTGGAACCCTGTGCTTTGGGGCATTGGCCCACCAGTGGCTCCTACCCAGGAACCTGCAGAGAGTAGCTCATAGCATGCCTGCGTGTGAACGCAAAGGCATGCGTGTGAGTGTCCAGGTTTGCTTTGGGAAATTCTGAAGAACCAAACAGTCCCTCTGAGGAGGCCTTATTCTGTCTTCAGTCAGCTTCACTTCCAGGCTGAGCTGCAGAGTAAAAGCTTCAGGGGAAAGTGGTCTGAAACGTGAAGCCCTGACCATAAAACAGAAACAAAACAAAACTCAGGCTGCTGGCCTGGCTGATAAGTTGCTGAATGTTCCAACAGATATTTACCATTTCGTTTACATTTAATTGATTTATGAGTGATGTTTGCAAAAGTGATAGGGTAGCATTTAAAATTTCTCATTGCAATTTCAAAGCAACTGAAATGCTCCTTTTTTCTCCAGAGCTTCAAGCGGGTACACGGCAGAAGGAACTCCTGGATATTGACAGCTCCTCTGTGATTCTCGAAGACGGGATAACCAAGCTTAACACCATCGGCCACTACGAGGTAAGAACAAGGCTTAGCCCCCAATGTCCCCTCCCTCAGCCCCAATCCTAACTGGATGAGGTCATCCTGGTACCTTGTAAATTCTTTTAAAAAATTCCAGGACTCCCAGCCATTTTCTAGAGTAGTTTGCAGATTGCTTTTCTCTGGGGCAGAAGTTTCCCTTAGTTGCTCTTTTGGAAGAGCCCGTGGATTACTGTGTCTTGTGGTCTGCTGGTTCCTCCAGGTTCCTCTTTCCAAAAGCTTTGCTTTCATGTGTGCCCATTGCTCTCCATCCTGCAGTTTAGGTGAGAAATTCCCCATTACGAGATTCTCTGGCCTCTCAAGGCATGTTTCTCAGCAAAGCCCTAGAAGAGTTATCATTCAGCTTGATGCTGAATAAAGCCTGTAAGAGTCTTAAGGCTCACCGCTGTCCCATGTTCACCTCAGACCGCTAACCTTTTGGTAGGGTCCTTTTTTCTGAAGAGGTTCTACGTTTCCTGTTTTTGATATTCAGCCCTACCTCCTTTGGCCCCTGACCCACATGCTGGGTGAGTGCCAGTGTGGGTGAGGGGTGCAGGTGGCCACTCAGAGATCTGAGAACCCTGCAGAGAACAAGAGAGAGGGGGCAGGGAAGGCTCCTGAATACATGGATAATGGTAGTCATTCAGGAATATTATTCAAATCTTTGTCAAATATCTACTATGTGCTAAGAGCTGGGGATGCTTATGAAAGGAAGAGAGCCCAGGCCCTGCCCTAACAGATCCTACAGCCCAGGGGAGCTGATGGAGAAGGGAAGAGGAGATGAGTAACGAGGCAACACCTTACGGAGGAATAGTGCTGTGGCTCAGAGCATCTGGGGAGGCTTCCTGGAGGAAGCTATGACTAAGCCAAGACCCGAACTTAACCAGGCTGAGGTGGGGTGCCAGCACACCCAGCAGAGATGGGAGAGTATGTGTGTTTTTTCACAAAAATACTTTGGCTAAAATTTGAGAGCGGCAGGGGTGGCATCGGAATAATAATAGTCGGCTTTCTGGAGCCCTCACTCCGTGCTGCATGCTGACCTTACCATTTCTCCTTATCTCGGCTCATTCTGTCTTCTAGCAGTTCTATGAATTGGCACTGTTATTAACCCACTTTATAGATGGGTACAGTGAGGCTCAAGGAGGTTTACTAACAGTAGCTGACAGAGTAAAGATTTTGATCCAGGAAGCTGGGCCCCACGGCCTGTGGCTTCACCAGTACACACCACAGCTCCTCAAGGAGGAAGCCAGAGAAGTAGGGGCAGAGGGGAGAGGAGGGGGTGCAGATCATGCAGGCCCGGTCAGCTTCTTCAGGGGTTCAGATTTTATCTCAAGAATAGTGGGAAGCCATTGGGGAATCTTAAGCAAGGGAGATTTGTGTTTCAGAGGTGACTGTGGCTGTGTGGAGGGCGCAGATGGAAGGGATGCAACCTGGAAATGGGGAGACCCATTAGATGCTGTCATTAGGAGAATTACAAGTGAGGGATGATGCTGACCAGAAAGGGCACTGTGGCTCTGGAGCTAAACGTAGGTGGAGGGGTTCAGGGACGGGCAGGAGGTGGACACCACAAGCCGTGTGGGTGGGGGAGAGCCCAGGTGAGGGACAGGTCAGGGTGGCCCTCAGGGATGGCGGGGCAGATGCACAGGTGCAGGTGTTCTTCCAGAGATGGAGAAGACAGGAGGGAAAGCTTCCAGGTCATTGGAGGGTCCGTGGCACCCCCTATTTCATGGCTGTCAAGCCCCAGGGAGACGTGTCTGCACCAGGAAGTCCTTTGGCCCCTGCCAGGCACCCCCTCAGCCAGCAAAAAGTGGAGACTATTCTTCAAGCACAGCTTTCTGGGCAACAGCCAGGAGCAAAGAGCACCTCATCCTTAGGCTCGGCTGAGTGGGTTTCTCACCCAGTTTGGAAACAGCTGCTGTGGGTGGCAGCTGGGCGGGTGCTGCCCCTGCAGCCTTTGCTAGAGGCTCCTCGCAGAGAAAGCTGTGTCTGGGTAGCCAACTTGTCTCAGCAAGTTTGGAAGGAGCACAGCCCTCCTTTGGTGCTTTCGGCTCAGGTGCTTGCCGTGCTCAGCTGTGTGGGTACCCTGGCCAGATTTCTCAGTGGCATGGGGTAGGCCCCAAAGGAAGGGGGTGTGGCCACCACCTCTGTTAAGGAAAGACAGGACAAGCCACCCCAGTAGGGAAAACGAGGGCCCACCATACCTGTCTGCAAGGCAGGGGAAGGCTGTTGGGAGAGAGAGAACATCAGGGTGCACTGGAGACATCTGCTGTGCTAGACACCTCTCTGCTTGGGAATGATAATGAAATTAATCCAGGCTGTAGTCACTTCCCATCCAAATGATTTATTGGCCTCATACTCTAGCATTAGCACATGGTGGTAATAAATGACAAGACTAGGACACAAGGGTTTAAAGGATTCTCCTTATGTTTACAAAGCTAAGCCATAAGGCAAAAACAAAAACAAAAAACAGAGTTTGAAGGAAAGGGGGAGGTCATTGGGCCCCATGAGTCCTATGCTTGACCTGTCTTGAATACCCTGCTTTCCAAACACTGCTCAGAAGAAAGTAGCCACCAGTCTCAGTCACCTAAATCTATACTTGGTTTGGTGGTACCCCAGCAGTTTCCAAATTTGGAGTAATTTGACAGGGCCAGGCTGAAACATGCTTTTGCCCTTTCATTAAAGAACAAGTTTTTCCTGAGCACTTGCATCTCCCTCCGAAGAGACAAGATGCTAAGTATCGCTCATATTCATTTACTAAAGTGCCCTAATTTGAGTCACTGTAAGTGCTTGAAAGCAGGAAAAAAACCTGTATTTTATTGAAACATGGGGTCTAACTCAAGAATTTTAAGTGATTCAGCATCATCTTCCTCCAATTAGCCCTAATTAGTGAGGTTTTAAAAGTTAATCTTTAGTGACAGGCCAGTTCCTCCTAGTATCTAAACACAGTCCCCACTGTGGGGTGTGAGCCTATTCTTGTCTCCTTGCTCTGTGCTTGGGGCACATAGAGTGGAGCTGGTTTGCTTTGAATGAGGTACTGTCCATATATTTGAAGAGCAGGTTTCTACAGGGAATCTGGGAACACAGCAAAAATATAGCATCTCATGGGCCAGGTGCAGGTGGCCCCCAGAGCTCTGAACTGCTGGCAATGCCCTGTCACCTAAAGGATGGCAGCGCACTTGCCAACCCTGGGCATTGGCACGGTCACTTTCCATGATGATAACACAGCAGCCCATGCCCAGCACTGGTCACATGCATGAGCTCAATTCATGCTCACAACCAGTTTCCATCGGATGAACGCAGATGAGGGCAGCTTTCTGCTCTGGTCTCATTCTGTTCTGTGCAGACAATGGAGTAAAGCCGACGTCTTTACAAACACATTAAACCCGAGGCATCTGTCTCCCTAAAATTAAGTCCTCCCGCATGCTTCCGTAACTGTCTGTTGTGGTGTGTGTGTTGGCTGTGAGGGGAATGGCGCTGTGTTCTGGGGCTGTGTGGATGTGTTGGTGTTGGGGGGTGGTTTGGCAGGGTCCAGGCCTTTCTTCCCCTCCCCTCCCCTCCCCCACTCCCTGTGACCTTTTACTGGCCCAAGTTATTGCACCCACAGCCTGCTGTGTGTGTATGTAGGGCAGGTGTTGGATCTGGCAGGAAGTGTTCTGTACAGATCGCACTTCTCACTCTGAGCTGTGAAGTTTTGAAGGGCATCTAACTGTTGTGTCATTGAAGAGTGTGCCTTATAACAGGTGAAGTGGTCAGTGCTAATGTCAAAGCTGTCACTCAAAGGACATTTAGAGCTCATAGGAATGTCCCAAAGGGCTTGCTGAGTAAAGTAAGTGGTCCTTCCATACAGGTGGGTCACGTGTGACACTAGAATGAAGGCACTGCACTGTCTCTAAAGATTTCTTACAGAATGAAGGACTCGGATATTTATTTAACAAGTATGTGGAGTTTCTGCTCTGTGCTGTGACCAGAGTGCTGTGGCAGACAGTGACTCCTTCAGTCCTCTTTGTAGCCTGGTGACGCTCTCGTTATTCCCATCCTAAGGCACAGGGAAGCTAAGAAATTTGTCTGCAGTCACATAGCTGTACTTACTGATGCCCCAAGGCCAGAAGCAGATGAAAAAGGTATTGCACCAGGGCCAGATGGATACCTTTGCTCAGAACCAGGCTCTCAGTCCATGCTCCCAGCCTCTGAGGCAGCCTGGCTGCAGAGCTGGGGCCAATTTAGGACACATTTTGGTAGTTATCTTCTGTGATGTCAAATTCAAAAGGGTAATTTCTCTTTAGATCTTTTGATGGCTCTCATGTCTGTGAGTTTATCAAAATACTTCCTTCTTTCTAATCCTACTTTAACATCATTCCTTCAGGATGATGCTAGTTACCTTCATCAGAAGGGAGGCCTCTTTCAGGCGTCCAAGAGCTGACAACCCCAGCCCAAAAAGAGCACAGGGCACACTTAGCTTCCCAATTTCACACTCACCGCTGGAGGCCAGGCTGCCTCCCAGAGGACCACCTGAGGGTTCTCCCTCACAGTCCTCAGGGAATTTGCTGACCGACCCAGGGCTAAATCCAAATACACAATGGGGAAGCAATTTCAGTGTCTTCAAGAATCCTTTAGAGCTCAGGCCTGGCTGTCAGGCACTGTGCATGTGATTTGATGTGTCTGTTGAGAATGTTCTGACGAGCCAGGGCCCCCTATCACTGAAGAACTGAGCAAGGTCATCCCGCTAGCCCTGAGAGAGAAAGATGCCTATTTCATCTGCTTCCAGCCTTGGGATGTCAGCAAGTAGAGCCAATAAGGAAGACAGGGTGAGTGGTATTGACATGTGGCTGCTGGGACAATGCTAGTGGAATAGAACCGTTTTTACATAATAACCATTTTCAGAATGAGAGATACCAGCAAGGGCTTCCACATGGTGATTTATCTTGATTATTGTGTTTTTATATTTTTTAAGGAAAAAATATTTCAGTCTCTATTCATAATTAAATATGACTATTTTTCATAATTTTTCATAAATTTTTTAGGCTAAAATTCCAGCTGTCCTTTTAGGTGCAGTCAATGAAATCATCAATATTTGACCATATTTACCTATAAAAATGGCAGTTTCATAACATTACTTAATTAATACAAGTTCAACCTTATAGTGCTAGAAAATCCATTTTTATGAAATTATCTTCAACTTACGCCATAAAGTTAGTATTTTGGCACAAAGAAATCTCACCTTCACTTGCAAATGGTTTGGAGGATGCGTAGCTTCTGCTTATTTCAATACTTAAATTGTTGACGCGTGTCCATTTCTCCCAATTCGATGGTGGGAAAGTGTACATTCATCTCCACAGCATTCTGGCATGGGTCAGCCGTCGCTGAAGGCGTGTGGCCTTGTTGTCACATCGAATCCTGAAGCTCTGCAAGACTGGAAGAATTTAATTTGAAATTGCCATGTGGACCAGTTCTGCTCTGGGCCAGAGGAGTATTCCTGCCTTGGATCCACCCAGTGACATTAATCTTTCTTTGATTTAATTTGGTTTTCATTCCTAAAGTGGGTACCCAGAGGATGCTCCCCGCCTCACAGGAGCACAGGAGGATTAATGAGTCACTTTTAGGCATACATTTGGAGCTCCTCGGGTGTAACAAACAGCATTATATTTTTAACACTTTGGATTCTGTGACACTTCTCAAAAAGGCGTTTCTGTCCTTAACTTGATAGCAACTGACTTATGCGAAATACAAAACGAAACCCTCCCCCCCAACATCTGTAAATATACTAGTTTTCTGTCTGTGCAATGAGGTTGAAGTATCGCACGGTGGGAAATGCTGCAGCCCTAGAGCAGCTGCGAAAGTTGGAAATATACTCACACACATCCATGTTCAGAAACACACAACTCATCTGCTAATAAAATGCTTTTACACTTGCTCTCGGGAGATAATTTCAGGGTAAAATTTCCCTGGAACAAGCTGCGCCTGTGCGCTCTCAGTGCCTGCGCACGGTGCCAGCCGTGGGTCGGTGCCAGCTCTGGAAGAGCTGGAAGAGACATTTGAACTGTGGCAGCAGTCCTTATCAGAGGGCCCATCCATGGCGTTTGTGATTATAGAGTATGGGTGCTCGCTTTTGGCAAAACAAAGCATCTGATAGTAACAGTATTGGCCCAACACTCGATGGGATCCATTTGGGATTCATTCTTTGACAATTACCCAGAATGAATCACAGCTTCCTTTTATAAAAAGACATTTATTGGCTTAGAAGCAGATCATATCCAGCTCTTCGTGTGGAAGAATTTTGTAACTATGTTCTAACGTTCTCATAAAACCCAGAGTTGGAGGGTTGCTAAGGGGGAGCCTGCACACAGTGTTCAATTGCATCAAATATGGAGGAAAATTGAAAAATCAGCCAGAAGAGCAATGAATGGCTCAAGGGGAAAAGAGAGGAGGTTTGGTAATAGCAGAGTCAAAGAGCTCAATAAAAGTTCAGAGCTTCGCTGAAGACACTTTACAGAGGGCTGATGGCTGCAGCCAGCCCCTGCCTAGACCCCCCTCCCCACAAGATGTCACGAACACCAGCAAGTAGTTGGAGGCCTGTGGCCCAAATTCAGCAGCTGGCTGGACACAGCTGGCAGGACAGCTGTGCTCTGGGGCGTCTCCTGGGCTGGCTCCTGCTCTGTTCCTTCCTCTGTGGGTGCAGCCTGAAGGGGCTTAGGCCTTAATCCTTTGTGCTTGCTAAGGAGGTTTGTACCAACATGTGGCAGGCCAGAAGAGAAATCTGAGTTTCTACTTTTTTGCAAACTGTGGAAGGCCAGATCCAAATTAGCATTAGAAATCAGAACAGCCTTAGAGCTTCAGGGTGGCGGGAACAAGCACAATCCCAGAATGAAGGTGAGGATTTCCGTACCCATGATCTACCTCTTCTTTTTGGGGAGCAGCACCTCAACACAGTTTGCTTTTCCCAAGGATGGAGGCCTGCCTCTGCATCTTAGCATCCAGCTCCCCTGGGCAGGGTGGGGAGGGCCACACCGGAAGGCCTTCTGGCTCTGGCTTCCCTGGTCCCAAAGTCCTCAGGTGAGAACCTTTGTCTTTATCTCCGAAAGAAGAGACTCCACACAAGCATTGCAATATCGTGTCAAAGTAGTAAGAGCGTTTACTTGTCAAACGTGTACAGTTTAAATCTGTGCATTTTTTAACAGTTCTCTTGAAATATAGTTTATTTACCATAAAAGATCACCTTTTTAAAGTGTACAGTTCAGTGGTTTTTGGTGTGCTTAGCGAGTTGCGCGTTCATCACTGCAGTCTAGTGTCAGAACATCTTCATCACCCCAAGAGGAAGCGTTGACCTCATTGGCTGTCACTCCTTGCTCACCTGACCCCTGCTGTAGGCAGCTAGCAATCCACTTTCTATCTGTAGAAATCTGCCTGTTCAGGACATTTTGTGTACATGGGATTGTGCCATCTGTGGTTTTTGTGTCTAGCATCTTTCACTTAGCATGTGTGAGTACTCCTTTCCTTTTAGTGTATGGTAGTTCTTTGTATTGTATTCACTCAATGGAATAACATGCAGTAATTAAAAAGGGACAGAGTACTGGTAGCAGCAGCAACTTGGATACCTTAATATTGACCCTAAGAAGCTAGACATGAGAATATATACTGAATGACTCCATTTACCTGATGTTTAGGAACAGATACAACTAACGGTGATGGAACTCCAAAGAGGAAGGGACAGTTATAGACTGGAAAGAGATTGTGGAAGTGCTTCTCAGGACCTTGAAGTATAGTTTTATATCTTGATATGGGTGGTAGCTACACAGGCATGTAGCTCGGTGAACATTCATTGAGCTGTATACTTTATATCAGTGAATGTTAAGTACTTTCCTTTACAAATTAAATTTTTATTTAAAAATGTATGCAATTTTTATGATTTTACATGTTGCCTTTTCAAAATTTCATATACCTGCATAAAAGAGAACAAACCGTAAGTGTACTGCTGATGAGTTGGAACTCCTGTAGCTGCCACTCAAGCCAGGAAGTAGGACACTACGCGAGGGCCAGTCGGAAGCCCCCACCCTCCTGATCACCAGCCCCCCGCCCCGCTCCCTTCTCCAAACCTCTAATGTCATAGTCTTGACTGTTTTTTTAGCTTTACATGAATGGAATCATACAGTATGCATTCCTCTGTGTTGGGCTTCTTTTCTTTTGCTCAGCATCATTGTGAGTTTTATCCACATGGCATGTAAGAGTAATTTGTTCATTTTCATTGTTTCATTATAACATTCTGTTGTGTGAACATACCCCAAAGTATTCATTCATTCTGTTGATGGCATTTGAGTCATTTCCAGCATGCAGCAGTCACAAATAGCACACTCTCAGGCTGCGTGCTGGTTTCTGCTGGGCACATACCTAGATGGGGAGGCTCTGTCACAGCCAGACACCAGCTTTGTGCAGACTTATTTCAGCACTTACTAACATAGCAGGAAGCTCCGAAACGAGGGTAGCCCAAGTATCTCTTGACCTCTGGGAGCCAGAGGTGTATCTTAGCAGGGCTTTGTCTCCCCTCTTCCAGGGGAGACCAGTCCCGTTGGCCCCACGGCATCTCGGCCTTGCAGCACCGCACTGCCTGGTCGGTCTCCTCGGCAGCCCCGGGGGTCCTGACAACAGTATCTCCCTCACCGTCACAGCTCCACCTTCCGGCACAGCGCCCAGAACACAGGAATTCTTGATAAATATTAATTTAAAAAGTGAGACTGTACAATCCAGCCAGCCATCTAATTCCTGCGTGATGTTGAGAAACACTTGAAATTTGGACAACTCATATATTTTTTTATCTTTGCTTTCAGATATCAAATGGATCCACTATAAAAGTCTTTAAGAAGATAGCAAATTTCACTTCAGGTAACCAACATAATGTTCACCTTTTGTTCTCACTCAGCCTTAAAAAGTATCACCTTTGCCTCTCAGGAGAGGTGAGACTGCATTGCTGCCATGTAGTTCCCTGGAAGCAGAGAAAAGCCACTTCGGTCTGTTTCTAGTCCTGAGAATGAGAGCCCTGCAGGAGGACAGGAAACTGTAGCGGGATTAGCCCAGACACCCAGCATGGAGGAAGTTGCTGCCTCTCACCAGCCCTAATCTTGGGCAGAATCTGCGTCTTCGGAGCTCCTTGCCAACTTCTCCGTAGGTTGGGGCTGACAGGAGAGAGCCCTGCATGGTGAGGGAAGCTCGCAGATAATCATATAGCCCTGCAAGTGCTGAACAAACAAGATAATCTGGTAGAAAGCCCAAACCTCCCAGTGATAGGATTTGCGACATTGCCACGAAGTGGAGAAAAGACAAACTAAAGGGGGAGCTTTTATGGGAAAGTAGCTAGGCCACTCTCTAAACTCTCTTCTGCCTCCTTGATGGCTGAAAACACTGGGATAGTGCCCCGAGAGAAATCCCTGGGTCTAGTTCCAGGTTCGTTTCCAGAGAAATTATAGCCCTGCCAAGACGAACAGTCCTCAGCCCTCAGAAAGGTTCTGGGCCTCACCAACAGGGCCCAGTCTCTTACACAGTTGGAGGTGGGGCTTCTGATTTCTGGAATCAATACCAGAGGAGCCTGGTGGGTCCTACCACCTGGTCAGTACAGACGGGGGATGCAGGGCCCCCAGTGAAGTAGACCAGCCAGTTGGGTAGGGTGCAGGACACTGTTTGGGGACCCCCACCCCCGCACCGTCCATCATTACATCAGGTTGGAGTGACAGAAGCCACCTTGCACGGGGTGGCTGTCATCCTGGCATAGGGGGACTGGTGTGCTTGTGTCATGAGGAGTGGAAGAGCTGTGTTGTAGGCTTCAAAGACCGAGCCTTCTGCAGAGCTCGTTATTTGGGGATCTTGTGTTTGGATCTCTTCGTTGGACCTTCAGACAGTCAGCGCCCCTGCTTCCCTTCTGCCCAGCCCTGCCGAGAGCCCTTATTTTGATCACTCTGCTGCTAACCCTCAACCCCCTCCTGCCCTCTGTCCTTTCCTCACTCCCTCTGTCAAACACCCAGCCCTAGGTGAACCCAGCATCTGGCCTTTCCTGAGCCGGCTCCCACTGTTTCTCTAGGCATCTCGTCTGCCTTCTCCATAGTCCTACCCTCTCTCCTGAAAGCCCAACCCACACAGCTCTCCTGACCCTCAGCAGATGACTTTCCCCTGTACTTCATGAGAACACAGAAATCAGAGCTCCCTCAGCAACCAGCAGCCAACTTACCACCCGACGTGCGTCCACCCAGTTGTCCCTCCTCACCTCCCCGACTCCCGGGGCTGCTCTTCCTCCCACCCAAGGCCACCTCTGCCTGTGCTTTGTACGCCCACCATCTGTTCCGACCCTCCGGGCATCCGTACACCACTAATAATCTCTCCTGGCTCCTGCACTTTCTTTTCCTCTCTCAGCTACTGTATTTTTTCCCATGAGCATTTCAAGATGTTCTAGTCTCTCATCTTCAAAACAAAAAGTGAATCCTTCTCTTGCCTCCACTCATCACCTCCTTTCAGCCACGTTTCTTGCCAGACTACCACTTCTTCCTGCGACTCTCCCACTTGCTCAATGGGCCCCACCTAATTGCCCTTCTTTCAGATTCTAGACGGGATCAAGTTCCTTCTCACCTTATGACCTTTGCACCTGTTTCCCCCCTTCCTCCATTTGCCAGGCTAACTATTCATTCATTTAGGTCCAGCTCCAACATCCTTTCCTCAGGGAAACCTCCCAGACTAGGTCAGTCCCTAGTTAGGTGCTTTCTTGGCATATAATTCTTCTTTACAATCTTTGTCACAGTTGTAATTAAATAATTGTGTAATTAGTAGTATGAAATTCTCTCATTGACTAGGATGTGAATTCCATTAAGGTGAGAATGAGGTCTGTCTGCTTCCCTGTTGAATGCCTCGTAGCCCATGGGACACAGTGGGTGTTTGGGGTGTATTTGATAATGATCAGTAAGGGATCTTCCCCCCAGTTTTCACACTTCCAGGGACAGGGAACCTGCTTCCCACTCCAATCCTTGGCCCAATCTTCATACAGTTCTTAAGATCTTAAGACATAGCAGGAGGGAAATGCAGCTATGAAGAGCTAAATTGAAGAGCTCAAGTCACCTCTTCTTAGCACTAAGGGGGCATTTTATGAGAAGGCAGATTAGCCTGTGGTTCTGTTTTTAATGGGCTGTTTTCTCTCCCCCTGTCTGGTGCTCAGATGTGGAATACTCCGATGACCACTGCCATTTGGTGAGTTCAACCTCCCCGTGCTCATGGATGCCTTCTACAGTGTGAACAGTCTCCTTGGGTAACACTTCTGCTCTGGCTTCCTTTAGATTTTACCAGATTCCGAAGCATTCCAAGATGTGCAAGGCAAGAGACATCGGGGGAAGCACAAGTTCAAAGTAAAAGAAATGTATCTGACAAAGCTGCTGTCGACCAAGGTGTGTGCCCTGTCCCTGGTGGCTTTTGTGGCTGCCTTGGGGTGTGTGATGTGTTTGACGTAATTTCCCCTCAAGTGTGAAAATGCTCCAAATCCCTTGTACCTTCTAGGGAAGCAAAATGAAACTTTAAACTGTAAACGTTTCCTACCCCCTTCTTCTCCTTTTTCTCCTTTATAAACTGCAAAGATAACAGCACTTTTCAAATTTCTACTGTAACACCTCCAATCAGGGATTTAATATTGTTCCCCGTCCCTTTAGCCACCATTTCACAATTTTGTAGGTTGACAGCGTAATTATTCCTTTTATTTTTTGTTATTATGGATGAGCAATAAAACTCCCTCTTTGAATTGCAAATAAAATGAAGGGGGGAGTCAATGGCTAGAAACCTCACTGATTTTTTTTCACTTTAAAATTAAGAATTTCATTCACATATAAAAGTGTTACTTGTGAAAGTCAGTGGAATACCAAATTGGGAGCAGATTTCATTTTACCTGGCTTTTAGTGGGATTAGCAGAAGTCTGCGGTAATCCCTTCCGTCCACCCACCATGAAATGACCAGCAGTATAAACACTATTACCTGCACCTGGCCCTGGTCTCCTGCTGACGGGCTTCTCCCGAGGGGAGCAGAATTGCCTGCATGGAGTTTAGTCGATTTGTTCAGTGGGTAGAGGACAGACAGAGCCTCTTGATTTCCTCATCTGTGCCACAGAGCTCTGCCTATTTGGTTTTTAGAAAACACTCAGATGCTTTGGAAAGTACACAGTGAAACACCATGATAGAAATACACGCAACAGGAAAGATCCTGGGAACAGAGCAACACCATGTGAGTGCTTCAGGCCACACGTGATGAGCGTGAGCCAAACATCCGTGGCTTCTTGGTTTATGTATAAGCCCTACCCTCACATTTCATCTGCCAGAGTTTTCCAGGATATCGTTCCTTTTGACTAAACAGTGTTTATCAGCGAGACGTTCTGAACCAAATCTGAACCTGGGCCTGGATTTTCAGGCCCACTGGCCCACACTATGAGAGCTGGCCTCATCAGAAAATTGTATATGCTTCCTCTTCAGCTTGTTTTTCTCCATTTTGCACATTTTCTCTGAACTTGGATTTGATTTTCCATCATGTTTTCAAAACCAATACCCGATTTGTTTTAATCTCCCAAGTCTGATGTTCTGTGTCTTTCAGGTGGCAATTCATTCTGTGCTTGAAAAACTTTTTAGAAGCATTTGGAGTTTACCCAACAGCAGAGCCCCATTTGCTATAAAGTACTTTTTTGACTTTTTGGATGCCCAGGCTGAAAACAAAAAAATTACAGATCCTGATGTCGTACACATTTGGAAAACGAACAGGTGAGAACAAACCTTAGGTGAGTACTGACTGTGTCCGAGCACCAGGGACAGACTCTTCACTACGAGGAGGGCAGCATGCAGTTACAGAAGGGTTCATTTATCCCCATGTCAGAGCCTTTTGGCTTGGTAAGCTACCCTGTCAAAGCGGTTTCTTGCTGTTACTATTTTAAACAATAAACGCAACTATTCTTATACAGAGCTTCCTATTCTTTAAGTTAAAATAAACCAAGTATTATCTTTAATGCATGAAAAAGACTTTGTTTAGAATGTTAAAACAAGTTTAGCTTGACCAGCAAAAGATGAAAAATTAACCATATTTTGTGGTTTTACCATACAGTTTTCTATTAGAGAATAGTTTTCTATTAGATTTGTCCTTCAGAGAATTAATCACTTTGCAATTTCCAAGCTATCTATATTCAGTCCAATTCTGTATAGGAATTTCTGCTTTTATTTGGTCAAATGCTGTACTCAGATACTATGAGAATTAGCCAAAGGATTATGCTTTACTTAGTTTTTTAACATTTTACCTTAAGCTAAGGCAAGGCAAGGCATCCAGATTTATTCTAAATTTCTTCTCAGGAGGGAAACATAGCTCATTACCTCTATTTGAAATGTTCTTTGTGTGTGAGCAGAATAGGACTCAGAGTTACGATGTAATTACTAGAACTCCTCAGTTCAAGCTCAAGCCCTCCCAAGCAGTAAGGTTAGCCAGATCATTTAAAATAAGGATTAAAAGCTGACATTCCAGGGGTCTGGGTCTGACCTTCTCCCATTAATCTGAGTCTGTCCCAGGTCCACCATGGCTCTCTCCCTTCCTGTGCTGCAGGCCCCACAGCTCCCGCCCCAAGATGCTGGCATCTGAGCAGGCACAGTCTCAGGACAGTGGGGCTATTGAGAGGCCCGGTGGCCATCTGATGGAGGTAGTTAGCTAGGTCAGAGCTGTGAAGCAGGTTATGAAAGGACTTTGAATGTTCTGCAATTTCATATTCAAATATTTATTTGAATACCTACTATGTGCCAACTACTAGTAGTTGCTGGAGATACAGAAATGAACTAAACAGACAAAAATCCATGTTCTCACAGAGCTTGCGCTCTAATAGGTGGAAACAGACAATAAATCAAATAGGTAAATCATAGTAGATTAGGTAATCGGTGCAGTGGACAAAGTGGGAAAAGAAGACAGAGAGGGACAGGACCAGGTGGTCAGAAGCCCCGCAGAGATGATGACATGTGAGCCAGGTATTTAAAGAAGTGAAGGCATAAACCATGGGACTATGTGGGGCAAGGCAGTTTCAGCAACTAAAGCAACAAAAGCAGAAGTCCTGAGGCGCACGCTTGCCTGGAACACACAGAGAACAGCAAGGGGGCCGGTGGAATTAGGACTCAGGGGGAGAGCAGGAGGTGAGGGCCCAGGCCTGATCATGCAGGGTTTTATTAGGAGGAGGATGGAGAGCCCAGTTTTGAGCAGAGGAGAGACAGGATCTAATTGTACGTTGGGAGGATTGCTAGTATTTGTGAGAGTTAGCTGTCAGAAGCTGAGACAAGATGGTGGCCAAGGCCAGGGTCTACCACTTTGAGTGAGAAGAGGTCACATTCTGAAGACTGGCTGAGCTGTTCTCATCGGTAATCATCATCTAATATAACCTAGGACTCTCCGGAGAAAATTTGTGTCTTGTCAGTGGCCACCTTCACATCTCTCCTGTCCTCCCTCCCAGTGTTCCGCCAGTTTAACCCTTCCTTGTTCTGCATGATGCTGCCATCTATTGCTCAGCATGCTTGGCAAAGCAGACTTGCACACTTCAGTAATGGGGGCAGGCACACCCTTTACAAACTGATGAACAGAGCATCCATGTCCCAGGAATAGCCATATGTGAAAAGACATTTCTGTCTCTTGGAACAGCCTTCCTCTTCGCTTCTGGGTAAACATCCTGAAGAACCCACAGTTTGTCTTTGACATTAAGAAGACGCCACACATAGACGGCTGTTTATCAGTGATTGCCCAGGCATTCATGGACGCGTTTTCGCTCACGGAGCAGCAGCTCGGGAAGGTAAGGCCAGCTCTAGTATTTCTTGTATGAGTCTGAAGCACTCTTTCTGGTAAATATTCAAATAATAAACAATCGGTCAACATTACACCAGCTAAAAAGAAACAGTCAATTATGTCACTGAAAATTTTCTTTAAAATCTGTCTTATTTATTTCTATTTTAATCTAGTTTTTAAGGGAAAATCAAAATAGTTGATTATTATACTCACCCAATTGCAGAACTCTTTACCACAAAATATAAAGCATTCGGCAGACATTAATAAACTATAAGCTCAAAGTATAAAACTACTAAAATTGGCCTAAATTAATTCCATCTGAATATTCACCCCCAAAATTTACTTGAATATAACAAATTGTTTTGGGGAAGAAAATCTCGCCTAAGATTTCAACAACTACCAGTTTGTCAGTTTATAATCAAAGCATCAACATTGTTTTCACTGTGGTTTTTCTTTGCTGAGCAAAAGCCTAAGAAAGCAAAGAAAGATGAAAATGCAGAGCAGACTTTGAGAGTGATGTCTTGGTCCCATTCCGGCACTTCACAAGATAACTAAGCTGAGCAGTGTCTGTAGCTAATGGACTTTAGAAAGTCTGTTGAAGCTGAGCGGTGTCTCCCGGGCAGAAGGGTTTGGGGGTGCCTGGAATGCAGTGAGGTTGATGCTTCAGACTCCTGGTCTTAATCTAAACTCACCATCATCCCATTTCTGCAAGACAAGCCTGTTTTCACTTTTGTCTTTCTAAAGTTGCCTAGTCTCTCAAAGTAGAGTCTTCGACTCCTCCTCCTTCCTCCCTCATGAAGGAAGAGGTTCCTTCCGCCAGCCTTTGCCCCAGTTGGTCACTGCTCACTTCGGTCTCTAAAATGTCTATCTCTTTCTTCTCATCCCTCTGCCCTCTCTGTTCCTCCCCTCTCTACTGGGGTAACTGCCACCTGACCCGTGGCCTTGCCCCTTCTGTCCATCTCATCGACCCAGCTTTCTCTTTTCAGTGTCTCATGTTCTCTCTCCAAAACACAAATCGAATTTTGTCAGTCTCCAGCTTAAAACATTGTAAATACCTCCCATTACCCACCACAGCCCTTCCTGAGTGGGCTTCAGGTCTCTTCTGGTCTCATCATTTTCTTGCATATCCCACACCCCTTCTGTACTACGGCTTTTACTCTTCCCAAGTCTACCATGAACTTGTTTCACCTCCCCCACTCATCTCTTTCCTGTCTCATAACACACCTGAGTAAAATCGTACTTATTCATTCACTCACAAACATATCATTCATCCAACATGGCTTCTTAACGTGTACCAGAAACTGTGGGAGACTCAGATCAGCCTCAGCATACCTACTCTGTGACCTTTGCCCTGATGTAGTTCCCACAGACTTTCTTCATTTGACCAATCAAGTTCTTTTTAGCACATAAAAGATTGAAAGCCACTTAAATGTTTATTTACTCAAGGTAAAAATTGGCCTGATTTACTGATTACTATGTTCTTGGTATATTTCAATTAATGCTCACAAGAACCACATAAGGTAGTTAATACTACCCTCATTTTATAGATGAGGAAATTGATGTTCTAAGAGGTTACAAATCTTGCCTAAGAC
Source organism: Glossophaga mutica (assembly GCA_039655065.1). Classification (NCBI taxonomy): domain Eukaryota; kingdom Metazoa; phylum Chordata; class Mammalia; order Chiroptera; family Phyllostomidae; genus Glossophaga; species Glossophaga mutica. The sequence continues at coordinate 88,865,390 of CM077304.1, forward strand.
CAGAAAAAAGTTACTACAATCCCTGATTCCCCCAATTCTACAGTCCTTTCCTTTACTCTCCACCCTGCCACTAGTCACTGGTCTCCAACTAAGCACTGTGTAAGTTTGTCTCCTAGACTATAGAGTATAAGCTTCTAAAGAGCAGGTCCCAGTGTTCCTCACCTTTTTACCCCCATTGCTTGCCCCCCAAAATCTTTAATGAATGATTGCATGATTTGTGGGTTCTACTTAAACTTGACAAGTGAAAAAGAATCTCAGGATAGGCATGATTCACAACAATTCATCAAGCCAATGATACAGCCATTCAAGCCACCGATACATTTTCAAACATACTGGGATGTTAGCCCTATTACCAACTTGTCTATCTCCCTTGAGCAGAATTTTCTTTTTTAACTTTTGTGAAAAATCATGACTTAAAATAAAAATCACTTATTTTTTTTAATATTATCACTGTTATAATTGCATGAAAACATCCAGGGTACTTTTGCAAAATCAGCTATCAGATCCACCTATGCTAACGATCAGGTGCTTCCCTGAGGGCAGGGGAGAGCTTTACAATCTATTGAAGTAAACAGGACAGCCACTGCCAACCACTTACCACTTTCATGGTTATAAAAAGGGTTCAATCAGACCTACAGTCACATCTTTTATAAATGCCAGAATTTGCGGGTGGGTGAGGATGAGAGCAAATGTTTTAATTCAGGCTTTTTACAGCTATTAGTAATGAAGTATGATTGAAATAAGTTCCATTGTTACCGTAACTCAGATCATGCAAAATAATAATTTTAGTTCTTTTATGAGAGGAAGGCAGAATATATTAGCATTTAATCTGCCTGAAAATAACAGTGACTCACCACAAGTATCTGGATGGCAGTCAGTCACTCAGTGCACATTTATGAAGGCCTCCTGCCTGCAGAAGCCTCGTTACCGAGAGGCAGTAGTAGGGGTGGGGGCTCCGCTACGCTGGTACTGTGATGAATTCCCATGGTCCTTTTACTCTTTCAGTGGTGGTTGCTTTTTTTCTTCCTCTTTCTCTCTCCCTCTCTCTTTTTTTAATAGGAAGCACCAACTAATAAACTTCTCTATGCCAAGGATATCCCAACCTACAAAGAGGAAGTAAAATCTTATTACAAAGCAATCAGGGATTTGCCTCCATTGTCATCTTCAGAAATGGAAGAATTCTTAACTCAGGAATCTAAGGTATGGTTGGAAAGTAGAAATAAAATCTTTGGTTCCTTCTTCTTCTTTTTTTTTTTTTTTTAAAAAGTTGTTTCAGAATCCTCAACAAGCCTTTTTTTTTTTTTTTTTTTTTAAAGAAACATGAAAATGAATTTAATGAAGAAGTGGCCTTGACAGAAATCTACAAATACATCGTAAAATATTTTGATGAGGTAAGATTTTTACATGACATTTAAAAAAAATTGGGATGAATCAGTCACCAGGACTGGTTGTAAAGCATTCTGTAGGTCTCAGGACAACTCTGGCATCCCAGATGGCCAGAAAAGGGAGGCCAGGGTCCTGTCTGTTGGGGGATCCTGGCACCAAGCCAGACCCTGCAATTGGCTGCCACCCCTCTTTTAGTTTCATGTTGCCCACTTTCGGACCAGCCTGAATTTACATTTGAGATAATGGGGCTACAGCCACACTGACTCAAGCTAACTTTGATGAGTAGTCATGGTCCTATTAAGCAGGGCCAGCTTATGCTTGATTGTAATCTGCTAAAATGAAAGCTAAGCTTGTTAAATCGTCTAGATTCTGTATTCAATCGTTATATGAAAGGATGATACTTTTCTAACTTAAGGAACTATTTCAATAAACCATTCTCCTTAATGATTAAATCTCCTTAATCTGGATTTTTTTTCTTTGGGAATTCACACACAGTTGTCAGATGCCTTGTTTCCAAATATATGTTAATTCCCCCTTCCCTGATTCCCCCCACCCAGTCATGCTGGGACAGGCTATCCATGTCAATGGTGAGAATAGCTCACCAATTCCATTTGCTACTTGAAGATCAAGTGAAGAGCTAAGGTAGGGTAGAGGCAATGAGTTCCTTAAACATGATAAGCATCCCTCTTTCCAGGGGTCAGGGGTTAGAAGGGAAGCACTGGGGAAGGGAGGGGAGGGGAGGGGAAGGGAGGAGTGGGCAGAGGAAGAGGAGGGACTAGACTGCCCAGGATGGGAGGTAAGGGGAGGGGAAGGAAGGGAAGTAGTCATCTCTGACCAGGATGCCCCTGTGCCTGCTGCATTGAAGAAGAAATACTTGCCTGCATGTTGGCTGCCCAGAAATGCTTGCTGTGCTTGGAATGGCTGTGACATAATGCATAAAACAGGGCCTTGGAGGTATGGCCCCATATTTGTAAGCAAACAGTTGGTATTTCTTGCAAGCTTCTATTTTAAGCCAAAGTGTTGTTGATCCTGTGATTAATGACTTAGCAAAACAACTTGCAAAGTGAGTATGTAAATGATCAAAGAAAATGATGGCATCTGCTTCAGGGTTTACCACTCATAGCATCAGGAATGCAAAAAAAAAAAAAAAAAAGAATTGTAATGCTAAAACCACAGTATCTAAAATAACTGTTCTAATTGTCAACAGATTCTAAATAAACTAGAAAGAGAACGAGGGCTGGAAGAAGCTCAGAAACAACTCTTGCATGTAAGAGTCTTATTTGATGAAAAGAAGAAATGCAAGTGGATGTGAGCCCTCTGGGGCCTGGCTTAATCTGGCAAAGTTCTTCAGACAACTTGAGAGCAAAATGGCTGCTTGAGCTACTCTGCGCTGTTAATTTTTAAAGTTTGCACATAGGTTCCACTTTGAGCACTGTCTGTAAGAGACCAAGGCACATGCACAGCTTTTAGAAAGCATACCAACTACTGTGCCTATGTGTATAGTGTGGGAACCCTTTTGTAAATAGAGTTGAAGTGGTTGTTGCAGACAGCCTCCTTGTTTACAGAGAATACAGGGCCAGTAAGCAAGTGTCGGTATTGTAACTACAGTCTCCACTTAAGCACAATGATGTAAGTGGTTATGTTTGAAAACTACAGCTAGGTAGCACTTGTGACTACATCTTCTGCACTTCTGCAGAAAAGGGACGCTGCCAGTAATGAAACAAAATGTGAATCGAGTCATTTGGAAACAAGGCGGAGGTGTTAGGGCAACCTCGAGGATTTGCAGCAGCGAAATGTTCCCTAGTAGTTCTTGGAAAAGTTGACAGCAGAATTTGGTAGTGTGTACACTTAGCATTTGTGAGTGTGTGTATGTGTTTTTAAACCAAAAACTAACAGTGTTGCAACATTGTTGAAAGGGCTCGTGTTTTTCAGTGGTCGCCAACTGCACTCCATCCCTCACCTCCATTTCACTAGCGGGCTCTAAAGCAAGGAGACCAAGTAGGCTTTATTTAAATGCAACAGCGTTTGATCCAGACACTTTGTCTTAGGGTTATGTTCCTTCCTTTCACTTTATTTTTTTCAAACCAATTGCATTGGATAATGCACATGATAGGTGTTTAAAAAATCATGAGTTCATTTCTGTCTAAAAACTTTGATCAGATCTGTGGAGGAGTAACTCACTCCCCTAATCCTACGTTTCTATACTAGAGTCTACTTGCTTTAGAGTTCTGGTGAATCCTGTGGTTATAAATACTTGTGTGTGATTTTTTTTAAAAAAAGATACATTTTACATTTCATGAAATTGCTGTCCACACTGGAGTATTATATATGAATATATATATTTGAGGCCCAAGGCCTGAAAAATATTAGTATAAAACTTGGTATCTTAGTCTTACTCTGTACTTTTTGAAAGTATTCCTCTCAAGAGAAAGAATTAAAAGTACCCATCTTATTCATGCCTTTCTTTTTAAAGAATTTCTTATAAAGTTACACTGTAGTCTTTTTATTGCTGGTTTTTTTATTCCTGAAATTTTGCTGCTCATGACCAATTTTAATACCACTGTGTTTTCCTTCTAGTCAATCAGAAGTAAAAAGCATACTTAGCAACTATCAAACTTTCCTTGTAGCACCTTTTATCTTTGGTGCTCCCAATCCCAGCTTGAGGAAAGTAATTTTTTCAAGTAGCAAATAAAACATTGATCACACATTCCTTAAAATAACTTACCAACACTGTACGGGATTTCAGGATTTAAAGGTGAATTTGTCTTAGATAAATGCAGTTTACTCTGCTCCTCAATATCTGGTAAGAAGTGAGAGGTGACACCTCAACCAACGGAACAGAGAAAATAAGCAGTTACGCTCTGACAGGCACCTTCCCAATCTCGTCACTTTCAACCAATGGACACACCTCAAAAATACTACCAAATAGGTGACTTACAAGTGTTAAGGTGAGAGGTCTGGCCCCCACCCAAGGCTGCTGCAGTCTTGATGTGAAGGCGTTCAGAAGAGAACAACAGTAGGAGAGTTGAGAGCCAATGGTAGGAGAGTTGCCCAAAAGACTTCCCCTTCTTTAGGGTACAGAAATGCTAGGAAAACTTGAAGGAAGAGCTACAGCTTTATCTGAGTATTTTGTAAAAGCTCCACGAGGGTGTCCCCGTCCAGCTCTCTGGCACATGAGTCCTGCATGGAGACTTACCTCTTCTTCCAGGGACTGTGCTGCTGGGAACTTTGGGCAAGTCACTTACCTCTTTGTGCCTCAATTTCTGTGTAATATTTCTTTCTATCCTACCTCATTGAGGTGGTGTGAAGATTCACTAATATATGTAGCGTGTTTGTCAATCCTCCAGTGAAAAGCACTATCTAGATCACATTTGGGATCCCATTAGTCAAAGGCAGTAAATGGCCAAATTAGATGTGTGCCGAAGACAATCAGTCACTGGGTCTATATTAAACAGCAACCAGAGAAACGAATGGCAAACGGTTTATATTTTCAAGTTTCTTTGCATATTTTTTTGGTGCAAAACCATTTATAAACTTTTTTTTTTTCCTAACACTAGTGTCTACAGCAGCATTTAAAAATTAATTCTGTTAACTTTTCCGTATTAGGGATTTAAAGTCTATTTCTTATTGTATACCTGATTGAAGCTGTTCTTGGAGATGAATGTTTTACATGTCTATATCCCAAAAATAAACATTTTGATGTAAATATGGACTGTTCTTGCCTTTTTTTCCATTCAAATTTTCTACTTAATAATAGGGGTTTTTGTTTTTAGTTCAAAATGGCTCCAGGGAAATTTATGTGTTGTTCAGGTGTGTACTCTGTGTGAATGAGCAGCTACATTATGCAGTGAGTGAAGTTAGTTTCTCCTAAATGATGCTGAGGGCTGCTCAGCTGCATTGCTGGCCCCCACTGTCACCTTGGAGACGTGAAGTTATTCCAGCAGAATTCCTTTAAAAGATGATCTTACATAAAAAAAGCAAATGATAACATACTTAGGGATTCACAGAAACAAAACATTTACAGTAATTTGGGTACATCCAAAGCAGTGGGAGGCAAAAAGTTAAATACCAACAATACTTCTAAAGGGACCCCACTAGGTTCAAGTTTTACAGTGAATGATCTTTTGTTTTATAAAGCCACAGGATTTAATTATTTGTACTTTGTTATTTTCTGTTAATTCTAATTCAAAAGTCGAAATCAGTGAGATCCTCTACATTGTTAAATATATACTGTATGGTTGAAAAAAATCAAACACAAGACCATATATCTAGATAAAAATATTTATTTATTAAGCTCTTTAATAAATTATGTGCACAGAGATTTTAGAAAAGGTAGTGTTTTACATTTAGATATCTTTAAGTTGTATTTTTTAATGCTGATCTTTAAATTGCCATCTTTTTTCAAGAACTAGAGGTTTATAACTCTTGTATAGTAAACTGGGAAGTGTGTGCTGACCCCGTTATTGCCAAGCATCTCAAAGAAGAGGAAGAAGGACTTCAACGTGGGCATATGTCAGGCAAGATGCCCCCAAAATTCAACCAAGTAAAATTAATAAAACAATTTTAAAATCTTATTCCCTAAGTAAATTTGTTCCTTTTACTTTTTAACGTTCTCGGAGGGCTATCAATGAATGCTCTAAATGTCTCTGAAGCTGTGTTAACGCCCCACTCATCATCGGTGTGATTCTAAAATCCCGACATGCACGCAGCACCGCATACAGCTGTTACCTTTTCTTGAGGTAAGCTCATGGGTTTGGGCCAACAGTAATAAAGTACCTAAATGCCACATGGGTTAAAACTTCAAGCTTTATTGAGTCACTGATTTCATTCCTTTTGATCTGCCTTTCCTCTAAAAAACATCATTCCCCAGGTGACCCGAGTTCCTCTAGTTGTTTTCTTTGTGTTGTTTCTAGTTCTTCTAGTCTTTTCCGAAGTAGAGAGAGTTCCCTTTGATGCTGTTCCTCCTTAAAAGCACAGAAAAAGAGGGGAAAAAACACAGAAAAGGCTCAGAAAAAGAGACTTAGAAAAACTTGAAAAACAACTTGGGCAGCAGCCTCGGTCCTCCGTCATTCAGGCCTGCACATCTGGCAAGGAAAGGGCAGCCACTTGAGTGGCCTGAGAGCACAGCGGCGGGGCCAGACCACCGCCCAGGCCTGCGTGAGCTCTAGCCTTTAAGAGAACCACAGATCTGTCCTTCTCTAGGTGTAAAATTCACCAGGAAGTGAATTAGAAACTAATCATGCAGGACTTAGGTGCACTTACATGACAACTTTCTAGCAAGACTGGAGTTTAATAGTTTATTATAAAGAAAGCACTTGGTCTGAGATTCAGTTCAGTGACTAAAGTCTTACAGCATTATAAAATATAATTACTTATTAATAGTTCATCTTCTGAAAATCATCCAACCAATTTGATTCCTTCAATATCTCAAGAACTTCATACAGTAGAGAATTAGCCCAGGTTTTAGAATCAGACAGATACAGGTTGAAACTCAACTGTCAATTATTAGCTATAAACTTAGGGAATCTCTTAGGGAAGTGACTTCCCTAAGTCTCTCTCTGATTCAGTTTTATAATCTGTAAATTTGAAATAATAATACCTTTCCTCAAAGCATTTTTCATTAGGATTAAATATTGTTCGGAAAATGCACAGCACAGTGCATTAGTCAATGCGTGGTAGTAGTAGTATATGGTTGAGCTACAAACTTTAGATTACTCAAAACATTCATCAATCTAGTTCCTTTTTAATTGCTTAATAGAAGATTTTATTCCTAGCACCATCGCTAGAAAATAGAATAGATTCATATCAACTTTGCTTCTTAGCAAATTTCTCTAATAAAGAAAGACTTGAGTTTTTTCCTGTATTAACAGGTAAAAACTTAGAGAAACATTTGCCTAACTTCTGCCCTAAAATAAACGCTCATACCTGCATATGAGGAGGAAAGGCTAGGTCCACGCCTGGGACTGTGGCTGGTGACTGAAAGCTAGCAGGATTGGCAGATGCTGTTGGAGGTATGTTAGGAACCAAAATTAAACTTCGAAATTCATTATGTCTTCTCTGTATATCCTTTAGTCTTTTTCGAAGTCTTGTATATTCTTCAAATGGAACATTTTGTCTTGAAAAGAAACAAAAAGTGTTTGTTCTTTCATACAGTTATACTCTATTGAAGAACAGTAGGATTCACAGAAGTTTAAAGAGGAAGAGAAGGATTTCTACATTATAAGGTTTATCAGTATATAATAGATGTATATTATCAAGAAATAAAAACAGAAATATGAAATGACATCTTAATTATATGTATTCTTGTTACCACTGTATTGCAGGCTATCAGCTCATTTTGAAGTTTTGTTTGCCAATTAATCAAAAATCTCTTGATACTTATATTTTCGTTTCTATTCCACTCCCCCAACCCGCAAACCCTGAGACTGAAAGGAGACAACTGAGCCCCAAGGGCACCTTATTTACAGAAGGGATCGAACACATATAGAAAAATACCAGGTTGAATCTTAATAAATTGACATTTTTTTTTAGGTAAACTATGGTCAAATACAGGGAATTTCCTATTGTTCAACCTACTTTTTAAAAATGTAGCTTAATGATAAAAGTGAAATCCCAACATCAGGGAAAACAGAACGTGGATAAAAAAAGCGTTCTCAGGCCTTCACGGACCACCTTTCGGACACGAACTTCCTGACTGTCAACCACACCGGTAACCACGCAGTTTTCCAACCTCTCAAAGTGCTAGATGGTCTGTGCCACAGCTGCCCAATCTTGAATTGACAGTATTTCAAAATTAATGATCATGAAAGAGGTAGTAAGTTGAATTTTGTTTTAGAATGAATTTGGTGGCATCTTACTTTGGAACAGTATTATTATAAAGTTGGCATTAACTCCACAGTCTAGAAACCTCTTGGTTGTTATAATAACTATTCACATTTTGATGATTATACTCAAGAAGGCCAGAGCACATTTTAAAATATCACTGCTTGATATTACAGGCAATTTCCATTGCAGAAGAATTTGATGCTGTCTAAATGCTGAAGGGCTACCATTAATTAGCTGAATTTGCAACACTTTTATTATTGACTTGAATCAAATGTGTCATCAATGCCACTACCACTAACTTAATATGGGAAATCTTCTCTGCTCAAAAATGGTGAAGATTACTAACTGTGCTTCGATGTAAATAAAAAACTGCAAGTCATAGTGCTCTAATGTTTTTCCACACCAAACCAAAAACTAATCTTTGATTCAAAGTGGCAGCCACAGTTTTAGAACTTACTATGCAATCACTGCAACTGCCCTGTCGCAGCAGCAAGAACTCACACCACCCTGGCTACCAAAGCCAGTGATGACCCTTGCCATCAGCCCCACCATAACACAAACCCGGGCATGTGTTAGCTGCCTTTGGGGTTTGAAGGAACATTCAGTGTGTGGGGAGTGGGGGGAAGAATGAATTAGGAGCATAATGAATAGTTTGGGAATTCTTTTAAATCAATATTTTAAAAGAAAACAAAGTGTATAATGCCCAGAAACGAAGTTCTATGATACCAAAATAACCACATGGGGGATATATACATACAAACACATTACCTATTTAACACCTGATTTTCTGTTTCCAATTCTTCTTTCTTTGCCTCCAAGACTTCTATTTTCTCCTGCAGTCTCTTCAATTTGTTTTCATGAAGAGATTTTCTCTAGAAAAACAATACAAGCAAGTATGTGAATACATAGTTTCCTTCCTATTTGAACGAAACTATATAATGGTGAATATTTTACTCACCAAAACAATTTTATTTAGAGATGAATATTTTCAGTCACGACTAGGAACCAAGATACGATTCTTACTGAAAATTGCAAAGGAAATAAACCACAGATCTACCTCATATCCTCAACGTGACAAACAGAACTGTTATGAATGCCAAACAAGAAAACTGGTATCAAAAACTGCATTGCTGCAAATAACAAAACCTAAAAAGGGAAGGAGTCAAATTTACATATGATTTTGCCTGCTACCTGATAAGGAATCATGAGCTCTTCATTTTCACATAAGATATAGTGTTTTCAAAAAAAACTCTAAAACAAAACTTAAAGTTGAAAGCATGTTTGCAATTGATAAACTGCTACCAAAGCAGTAAATTAAAGGATCAGAAAGCTAAGAGAAATTATGGGCGCATTTCCATTTAAAAGTGTGGTTTTCTGAATACTAAAAAATTAAAAAGTAAACTTTACAAAGGGAAAACTTTTTAATATGGAAAACCATATATAATGCAACAGCAGTATATGAAAAAATAAGATTAATTTTCAGTTCTATAAACAAGTTGTTTTTACAGGAAAACACTTATTATGCTGCACGTCCTTTAGTAGCTGCAGGCAGACCTTTTAGGTATTCGTTTCCTTACCTTTTTTGTCATTGTTGCAGTGCAACAGGCTTACAGAAAAATGCACAGATCATAAATGTAAGGCAAACGTAAAACCACAGAGCAAATGCTGGTGTTATGACCTCATAGATCAGTAGCAAAGCTGAACCCGAAGTGCCCCTCCCTTCCTTTTTCAATCTCTGTCCCCTCTGTCCTCTGAAAAGGTAGCCTACTACTTTAGCTATCATACGGTTTTGCCTATTTTTGAACTCCTTATGAATGGTATCAGTTTACATTCTCATACAAATGGCTTTTTTCTTTCAATCAATATTGTGAGAATTGTTCATGCTACTGCTTACTGGTATAGTTCATTCATTGCTGTATACTGTATTCTACTAATGAATATTGCGTAGTTTATTATTTTACCCAGTCCACTGTAAAGAGTCACCTTGGTTGTTTCCAGTTGGGAACTAACTGCTATGGGCATTTCTTCCAGTACTTCCCATCACTTCGCATCCCCCAGCACCCCAGCTTGTGACTCCGCCCCTCTACTCCGGCAAAGGAATTACTCTTTCGTCCTTAACCACAAGTATATATTTATACATTTATGGGTAATTTAGGACTCTGCCAATCCATCCACCCACCCACCCATGTCAAAGAAAGGAAATCATTCCCTTTTGTAGCTGGATTTTTTGTTGTCCTCCAACACTGTATCTGTGTGACCACGCAAGGTACTTAGCCGCCGCAGTGCCTTCCCATTGTTACGCGGCCGTCCATGTCACAGATATGCCGCATTTTATACAGTCTCCTACTTAGGGAAATTTGAATGTTTCCACTTTGAGACTATTACAAATTAAGTTTCTATGAATGTTCCTGAACATGTTTTTAGTGGATATACGTACTCATTTCTCCTAAGTATATACCTAGGAGTGAGTCATAGTATGCATGTTTTAGCTTCTGTAAATATTGCCAGTTTTCTTACGTGGTTCTACTAATTACATGAGAGCTCCTACTGTGCTACAACCTTGTCGACACTTGGTATGGTCAGTCTTTAAATTTTAGCTATTTTGGTGGAGTAGAAGAGTATGTCAGTGTAGTTCCAATTTGCATTTTCTTGCTGTCTAATCAGTGTGTTTACGCACACTGGCCATCTAGATAAACCTTTTTTGAGAAATGGCTCTCCTAGTCTTTTGCCTGTTAAAAATTTTTGAGACTTCTGGCCAAGATGGAGGCGTAGGCGGACACACTGTGCCTCCTCTCACAACCAAAATTAAGGACAACAAATATTTAGAAACAAGAAAACAACCAGAACTTATAGAAAACTGAACTGTACGGAAGTCCAACAACCATTCATCCAGACCGGTAAGAGGGGCGGAGTCGCGGCAGGAGAAAGTGGAGGTGCGGCCCCAGGAACGCAAGCAGCAGCGGCTGGCAGTTCCCAGGTGCACAGGCAGCAGCTGGCGGACCCCGGGCACAGGGGGGCAACTGTGCAGACCCAGTGAGGCCGCACAAGGCGGCTGGCTGACTGACCAGGTGGTCTCACATTCGAGCGCGCAGACGGTCCAGGCAGAGGGGAAGTGGCGGAGGGGACTGAATCCAGGAGAGAGTGGAGCAGGCGCCATTGCTCCCTCTCAGGCCCCACCCCCACATACAGCGTCACAACCCAGCGACTGGGCTGCCCTGCACTGGGGAGCGCCAGAGGCTCCACTCTTCACTACGTAACAGCACGCGCGCGTGCGCAAATAATCCAGGTGAAGGGGAAGCAGCGGAAAGGGCCGGAGTCCGGGAGAGAGCAGAGCAGGTGCCATTGCTCCTTCTCAGACCCCGCCCCCACCTAAAGCTTCACAACCCAGCGACTGGGCTGCCCCGCCCTGAGGAACACCTAAGGCTCCACCCCCTCACTACGTAATAGCCACGACCATACTAAAACCAAAACAACAACAACAACAAAAAAAAACTCCACCAAAAATGGCTCAAACTGGAAAACAAATAAAAGCCCCAGAGCCAATTCCTCTAAGCAGTGAAGAGATAGCCAACCTGTCAGATGCACAGTTCAAAGCCCTGGTCATCAGGATGCTCACAGAATTGGTTGATTTTGCTCACAAACTAGATGAAAAAATGCAGGCTACAATCCGTGAAATGAAGGAAGATGCATGGGGAATTGATAGAGATGGAAGGAAAACTGGGACTCAAATCAATGGAGTGGACCAGAAGGAAGAAACTAACAACCAAACAGAAAACGAGGAAGAAACAAGAATTCAAAAAAATGAGGAGAGGCTTAGGAACCTCCGGGACATCATTAAACGTCCCAACATCCGAATTATAGGGCTCCCAGAAGGGGAAGAAGAAGAGCAACAAGTGGAAAACTTATTTGAACAAATAATAAAGGAGAACTTCCCCAATCTGGCAAAGAAAATAGACTACCAGGATGTCCAGGAAGCTCAGAGAGTCCCAAAGAAGTTGGACCCAAGGAGGAACACACCAAGGCACATTGTAATTACATTAGCCAAGATTAAAATGAAGCAGAGAATTCTAGAAGCAGCAAGGGAGAAGGGGACAGTCACCTACAAAGGAGTTCCCATCAGACTGTCAGCTGATTTCTCAAAAGAGACCTTCCAGGCAAGAAGGGGCTGGAAAGAAATATTTGAAATCTTGAAAAGCAGGGACCTACATCCAAAATTGCTCTATCCAGCAAAGCTGTCATTTAGAATGGAAGGGAAGATAAAGTGCTTCTCAGATAAGGTCAAGTTCAAGGAATTCATCATCACCAAGCCCTTATTATATGAAATGTTAAAGGGACTTATCTAAGAAAAAGAAGATAAAACTATGACAGTGAAAAGACAACAAACTCATAGCTATCAAGAACCACACCTAAAACAAAAGCAAACTAAGCAAACAGCTAGAACAGGAACAGAACCACAGAAATGGAGATCATATGGAGGGTTAGCAACAGGGGCATGGGAGGAGGAGAGGGGGAAAAGGTACAGAGAATGAGTAGCATAGATAATGGGAAAAAATAGACAGGGGGAGGGCAAGAATAGTATGGGAAATGTAGAAGCTAGAAAACTTATGACCCATGGACATGAACTAAAGGGGGGAATGTGGGTGGGAGAGGGTGTGTAGGGTGGAGGGGAATGATGGGGGAGAAATGGGACAACTGTAATAGCATAATCAATAAAATATATCTAAAAAAAATTTTTTTTTTTGAGTACTCTGTTTATTGATTTGTTGGAGTTCTTTATGTATTCAGAATAAGAATCCTTTGTCAGATATACAGGGTGGGCAAAAGTAGGTTTACAGTTGTGAGTATGTAGACAATTTATTATTTATTACTGTACTATTCTCCATACAAACAACTTTAAACCTACTTTTGCCCCACCCTGTACACACTGCAGATTGACATTCTCGAAGTCTATGATAATATTTTCTTTCTTTCTTTCAAGGATATCAGTTTATTTTTTTTTAAAGTCCTTAATTTTAATAAAATCCAAATTATCAACCATACCTTTTATGGGTAGTGCTTTTTATGTCCCATTTTAAGAAATTTTTATTTATACCAAGATCTCAAGATTTCCTCCCCAAGTTTTCTTTTAGCAGCTTAATATTTTTAACTTTTCACATTTGGATCTGTGGTTCATTTTTAATCTAATAAGGTTGGTTAAGGATAACCAACTGACTCAGCACACTTTGTTAAAAAGGACCATCCTTTTCCTATTGAAATTTGGTGGTACTTTGTGGTAAAGCAGGTGTTCATATTCTCGTGGGTCTATTTCTGGTCTCTCTTCTGTTCTGTTAGTCAGTTTGTCTATCCTTATGCCAATACCACACTGTTTTCATTACTGTAGCTTATAATAAGTCTTAATATCTAATAGTGTAACTCCTCCACCTTTGTTGTTATTCTTTTAAATTGTCTTGGTTATTCCACTCCTCGGTACTTTCATATGCATTTTAGAACCTACTTTCCAATCTCCACAAAGAACTGCTAAGACTTTGATTAGGATTATACTCAATCTACAGACTAAACTGGGAAGAACTGACATCTTAATAATATTGACTCTTCCAAATTATGAACATGGTATAGTTTTTTGTTTTTTTAAATCTAGAACTTCCTTAATTTTTCTTAGCAACATTTGTAGTTTTCCACGTAGAAGTCTTGCACGTTTTGCTAGATTTGTTCCTAAGTATGTTGGTTTTTAATGATAGTATAAATGGTAAACATCTTATTTTCTGATGTTTGTTGTGTATGTGAAGTAAGTTAGTGGTCATCAGGGAAATGCAAATCAAAAACACATAAGATATCACCTTACACCTGTTTGAATGGCTAAGTATCAAAAAACAAGAAATATTAAGTGTTGGAGAGGATGTGGAGAAAATGGAACCCTGTGCCCTATTGGTGGGGATGTAAACTGGTGCAGCCTCTGTGGAAAACAGTGTGGAGGCTTAAAAAAATTAAATATTGAATTACCATATGTTCCAGCAATTCCACTTCTGGGTATTTATCTGAAGAAAACAAAACACTAACTCAAAAAAGATACAGGCACCCCATGTTCACTGCAGCATGGTTTACAACAGCCAAGAAATAGAAGCAACCTCAATGTCTATCAATAAATTCACACAGAAAATGTGAGATACATACACGCACCCTGTTATTCAGCTACACCAAAGAAAATCTTGACATTTGAGACAACACTGATGGACATTAGGAGCATTATGCTAAGTAAAATAAGCCAGACAGAGAAAGATAAAGTAACACATAATCTCACATGTTGTGGAATCTAAAACAAAAACAAAACAAAAGAAACCCTGACTTGATACTTGGTGCAGCCAAGACAGGCGTGGGGCCCAGAACTCAGGGTGTCTAGGAAATATTAGAAAGACATATAAGATGTCCTCACCCCTTCCCCCACAACAGGTGCGAGCTGGGGCAAGGGACACATGGAGCAGGAACATACACAGTTGTTTTGTACAGCCATAGCTTTGCAGTTAATCCATGGCATGGTCATTTAACATATCTATAGTCTTTGGCTGGTGGCTTAGATGTGTTAAATAGCTGTGGCCATACTCCAAGCCAGGGGGATGGAAAGGACTCCCCCCAAGACGTAACTGGGGGGCAGGACCCCCAAGTTATAGCACCTGTGTGGGACCTTGGAGAAAACTGGCTCCAGAACATGGGGACACACCTGCCCAGACTCACGATGGCAGCCCAGTAAACTTGGAATAATACAGGAATGCTGGCAGGTGTAACTGATTGTAGGAGCAGTCAGAAATGGGGGTACAGAGGAAGATTGGTGCAGGGATTTAAACCCAGACACGGCAGCCATTGGAGGAGAACCACACCGCTTTGCCAGGGTGGGGACCCCCGCAGCTTTGGTAGAAGAGGACTACGCAGCTTTGGGGTGCTCCCTTTGGCCATGTGGCCTGGGAAGCAGGAGAGACTTTGCCTGGAAGAAGGGTGAAAGAACTCTTGCCAGTAGGCCATGAGAAGGTGCCACATGGCTTTGGATTAATCAGAGATCCTGCCTGGATGGCGACACAGCTGATGGTGTCGCCATCACGGATGGCACGCAGCCTTAATCACGAATGTTTGCTTCTTTTCTTGAGTTACGGTACCCCAAATTAGGGCAGGGGGAGAAGGAAGCACCATGGGCGTCTATGGGCATCCAAAAGGACTTTGATATTTTAATGAAGGCCTTAGGTCACTACTTTAAGTCTATATAGCTTTAAATAAACATTTCCTTTCCTTTTCACAAATCTTTGGCATTGAGAAACATCTTTCCTAAGGTGGCAGACAATAGAACCTAGTGGGGGGTCCTTTTGGTAATAGTACATCGTTCCCCCCTTGGCCCTGGTGTGTGTGTTCTGTAACAAATTCACAGACACAGAAAACAGACTGGTGGTTGCCAAAGGCAGGGGTGGAAGGTACATGAAATGGGTCAAGGGGGTTAAAGGTACAAACTTCTAGTTATAAAATAAGTCATAAGGAGGTATGTACAGCATAGTGATTATAGTTAATAACACTGTATTGTACAGTTTAAAGTTGCTAAGAGAGTGGATCTTAAAAGTTCTCATCACAAGAAAAAAAAACTTCGTAACTCTATGTAGCAATGAGTGCTAACTCGACTTACTGCAGTGATGATGTCACAACAGATGTCCTCAACTTACGATGGTTTGACTTATGATTTTTAAACTTTACAATGGTGCAGAAGCAATAGGCATAATAAATTACATGAGATTCAACACTTTATTATAAAACAGGCTTTGCATTAGATGATTTTACTCAACCGAAGGCTAATGTAAGTGTTCTGAGCATGTTTAAGGTAGGCTAGGCTAAGCTATGATGTATTAAATGCACTTTCAACCTTTGATATTTTCAACTTACTCTGGGTTTATCAGGATGTAACCCCCTTCAAAAATCAAGTAGCTTCTGTGTATACAAATACTGAATCACTATACTGTATACCTGAAACTAATACAATGTTATATGTCAATTATAACAAAAAAATTCTTGTACTCTTTAATAGCCTAAGATGGCAAGGACAGTAAATTATTCATGAACACTTAAATTTAGTTATTTTTACAGAATTGTTAGAAATAATAAAAATACAAAGGATAACCAAAAAAGATAACTGATGTTTTCTGTTACCCGAATTTTCTCCAGCAATCTTTAAATTGCACATATTAACTTTAATAGTTTGATAAATTTGTGTTTTTACTCGTATATAATGGTATCATCTGTGAATGACTATTTTACTTTCTTTTTTCCAATTTTATACATTTTGTTTCTTTTTCTTGGCTTATTACACTAGGTAGTACTTCCAATAAAATGTGGAACTTTATAAATGGTGACAGTGAACATACTTGCTTTGTTCTTGAACTTGGCAGGGTAGGGGGAGGCAATGAATAGTTAAGCAGTAAGTATGGTGTTTGTAGATACAAACAGCATAAAATATCTCTTCTATTCCTCTTTGAATAGGAGTTTTTATCATGAAAGAGTAATAAATTTTGTTAAATTGTTTTTCTGTGTCTATTAAGATGATCACAATACTTCTTCTTTGTTCTATTAGGGTGTTGAATTACAATGATTAATTTTGAATGTGAAGCCACCTTATAATACTAGGCTAAACCCTACATGCTCATGATATATTACCATCTTCATTTATCACTGAATTCAGTTTACTAATATTTAAGATTTTTACCTCTAAGTTTGTGATGTAATTATCTTTCCTGATAATAATTATAATGGGTTCTAACCTCATAAAATAAGTGTGGATTATTTTTCTTTCCTATTACCTGGGAGAGTTTGTGTTAAGAATTGTATTATTTCCTCCTTAAGTATTTAGAAGAATTTATCAGGGAAGCCAAATGAACCAGGCATTTTCTGTATAGAAAGTTTTAAATTAAGGATTCCATTTCTTAACAGATACAGGACTACTCAGATTTTCTAATTCTTCTTGTATTTGTTAAGATGTTCTTTGAGATTTATTCATTTCATCTAAACTGCATAATTAATTAGCACAGTTGTTTTTATAATATCTTTTTGTTTTAATATTTGTAATATATAGTGATATCCTTTTTTTCATTCAAGATATCGTTCATTTGTGTTTACCTACTTACTTACCTACACACCTAGCTACCTATCTCTGGGGAATTTGGGAAGAATCTGACTAAGGCTTTATCAATTTTATCAATCTTTAAAAAATAATCAACTCTTAGCATTTTAAAATTTTGTCTATTGTATATTTTCTGTTTCATTGATTTCTGCTCATATCTTGGTGATGATAATTCCTGCTGTTAAATCTATCCACTGAGTTAATAATTCAGTTATGTTTTTTAGTTCTAAACTTACCATTTTTTAATGCTATTCAGTTTTCTGGTACAATTCTGAAGCTTGCCTTTTATTTCTGAGCATATACAACATGGTAATTTCAAAGGCTGTATCAGGTAATTCCATTACCTAGATCTTGTTATGGAAGGGTCTGTATGTTGGTTGTTATTTCTCTTGATTTTTGATGTTATCTTATTTTGTCATGTGGCTGGGTATTATTATTATTATTATTATTATTATTATTATTCACAGACTTAGAACTGTTTTTGGTTTACAGAAAAATTTAACACAATGTAGAAAGGCCACATATATTCTCTCCCTTAACTCAGTTTCCCCATTAGCACCTTACATTGGTGCGGTACAGTTGTTAAAACTGATGAACCAACATTGATACATTATTATTAATTAACATACATAGTTTACATTACGTTTCATTCTGGGCTGTATAGTTCTGTGGGTTTTGCCACATGCACAATGTCCTGGACCCACTATTACAGTATCATACAGAATAATTTCACTACCCTAAAAATTCCTGTGCTTTACCTGTTCATCCCTAGCCTTCACATGCCACTACCCCTAGTAACTACAAATTCCTTTTTTCTGCCTCCATAGTTTTGGCTTTTCCAAAATGTCATATAGTTGAAATCATACAGAATGTAGTCTTTTCAGACTGGCTCCTTTCGTTTAGCGATATACATTCAAGGTTCCTCCATATCTTTGTATGGGTCGCTTGATAGCTCATTTCTTTTTTTCACAGAATAATATTCCATTATTTGATATAACACAGATTTTTTTTAATCCATTCACCTATTGAAAGATATCTTGGTTGATTCTAAGTTTTGGCAATGATGAATAAAGCTGCTATAAACATTTGTGTGCAGTTTTTTGATGTGAACATAAGTTTTCAACTCATTTCAATACCCAAGAGCATGACTGCTGGATTGCATAGTAAGACTATGTTTAGCTTTGGGAGAATTGCCAAAGTGTCTTCCAAAATGGCTGTACCATTTTGTAATCCCACCAGCAATGAATGAGAGTTCCTGTTGTTCAAATACTTGCCACTATTTGGTACTGTCAGTGTTTTGGATTTTGGTCTCTATATTTTTTATTTAGACCTGCATATAAAAAATTGGGCAAGTAACTTAAATCCTACAGCGTTATTTTCCTTTAAGGTAGATTTACACCTGTCTTTCAGGCAGCTAGGGACACTGGCAATACGGATAAATAATCTAGTTATAAGGACCGAGAGAACCTGAAGCTGTGTGTCAGTACTTGAAAGGCCAGGCACACCCTTTCAGAGTCCCAACCACAGCGCACCTGAGAGGGAGCCTGAGTCCCTCTCTCTGACAGATTCTGAACTTCAATTTTTGTTCCTCAAGCCTGGGAAGTCGTCAGAAGTTTTGCTTCACTTCTCAGCTGTCTCTTCTAAGAGAATCCGCAGCATGCACTAAGAGAAAAGCAACCCTAAACACCCTGTTCACCTCTTTAGGTTTCCCACACCTCCAAGATAGCTGATTCTTCTCCACCCATCCTGTAGATATTTTTAGAAATATTTATATCCAAGTCTTCTCGTTCTCATGTGGAGAACTGATCCACATATTTCCTATAGTCTGTAAGGGTATCTTGTAATTCCATTAGCAAAAGCATACACTGTTTTTAGTT
The DNA here is from genome assembly GCA_039655065.1 of Glossophaga mutica. Classification (NCBI taxonomy): domain Eukaryota; kingdom Metazoa; phylum Chordata; class Mammalia; order Chiroptera; family Phyllostomidae; genus Glossophaga; species Glossophaga mutica. The sequence goes on from CM077304.1 coordinate 88,884,623, forward strand.
ATTTTACCTCAATTAATAGAAGACATTTTGAAGATGGTGATGCTTAATACTTCATTATTATATGACTATATAAACCTGCAATCTTAAAGTCTAGTTATATTTTTCCATTTGTATTGCTCATTTAAACTGTAATATAATACAATTTTTTTTACTTTCATTATCAACAAGTGTTAATTGAACACACACACACACATGCAGAGAGAGAAAGAGAGAAAAAGGTAATATAAAATATAGGGATTTCTGAACGGAATTCCAGTCTATAAGTACAAAATCTGGAAAGCATGCTTTCTAGAAAGGATAAAAAATGAATTAAGAAGAATCTAATTCTATAGAGATGTGGATTCATCTGAAGGTTTTCCAGCAGGGAAATGATGTGTAAAAAGCATTGTTTGAGAAGATTCATATGGCATCAGTGTGTAGGATAGATTCTGAAGTTTGCCTCTTAAGAGGTACACCTGGAAATAGGCTTCCTGAAGACTGGGCTCCTGGCAACATTGTCTTCATGCCCATCACTATAGAAACAACCATTTACTGAGACCTTACTATGTGCCAGGAACTGAGCTAGAATGCAGTAAGAACATTGGTTGGTTGGGTGGTTGACTAAAAGACCTGATAAATGTCTTAGATTCCTTCCCTATAATCACTTCTTTACAGACACCCTCATGACCTTGACCCAAGTCTCCCTCTTCTTCAAGCTCACCTGGAAAAAATCCGACCTTGTTAAATACAACTCTCTACTGACCATTCCTGGACCTATACAACTGAACACGGTTGACAAACACACAACTATGCTGACTGGTCTACCTTACATCAACCACCACTAACTTCAAACTGACCCCCATGCTACCTGGCAACCCCATTAATTTTCCCTAATCCAATCACTCTCCCTAACTCACACTATTCTGTTATAACTTCTTTTCTTTCCTCCAATCTCTAACATCTCCATCCTTCACAGTCTGAGCTGATGACCCTGATTCTTTCTGCACTGAGAAAACAGCAGTCAGCAGGAAATCTCTACACATTTCCACTACTTCTGTCAATTTACCATACATTTATAATGACATATTTTGTCTTTTTTCCAGTTATCATAGATACACTGTGTTCCTATCCCTCCCACCTCTGAATTGAATCTAAGACCCTTTTGCCTATTACAGGATATCATTCCTGCAAATCAATTTTCCCCTTGCCACTGAATCATCCTATAATTCCCCCTCCTCTTATTCCTTCTACACACCAAACAGACTGCTCACTTTCCCTTTTACTTGCTCACACTCCGTCTGTCTGGAACCGTCTTCCCTTCCATGTAAAACATGGCATTGTCCTTCCTTTCTTTTAGGTCTCTGCTCAGATGTTATCTTATCAGAGAAACCTTCCTGAGCACATATATAAAACAGCATCCTCTATCCATCTTTTTTCCTCTCAGCACATATCTCCGCCTGTTATGTATTTGTTTCTTTACTCTGTCTCCCACCCACTACAACGCAAATTCCCCAGTACTGGGGTCTTTATTTCTGTATTTCTGTGAATAAAAGTTACCTGGTACCTAGTAGGTACTCAATAAATTTGTTGAATAAATTGGCTAACTAAATACAGAGAAACCTTGTAGTGAAAAGAGTCTAAGCTAGGATGTTAGCAATAGAAATAAAAAGACATGGGGTGGGAGAAAATGTGAGAGACATTATAAAGGAAGAATTCACATGCTCCAGTGACTGTGTGAGATTGAATAGTGTCTCCCAAATATTCCTGTCCACCCAGAACCTCAGACTGTAACTATGATATAATAAATGTATTCGATCGTTGTCCTGGGTTTCTGGCACAGAGCTTCTAAAACCCTTGGAATAATTTCCAGCATGAGAGGAGTATCTTTTGTTTCTCATAACCAGCCCTTTTCCATCATACCCGAGTTTAGGCTACCGAAGTGACTTATGGTGGGGCCCCTATAGAGCCTCGAGATGGGGCTGGTCACCAGACAGAGCAAGGGTAAGAGGATGAGAACCTTCAGCCCCACCCCGTACCCCCAACCTCTACTTCTGGAAGGAAGGACAGCGATTAATCTCCTTAAAAACCCTTGAACAAGGAGACCCAGAAAGCTTCCAAGTTGGTGAACGCACTGATTTGCTATGAAAACTCCACGCCTTCCCTCCCACACAGCTTACCCTACACTTCTCTTCTATTTGGTGTTCCTTAGTTGTATCCCTTATAATACACTGGAAAATATAAGTAAAATATTTACATAAGTTCTGTGAGATATTCCATCAACTTATCAAACCTAAGGAGAGAGTCATGTGAATTCTTAACTTATAGCCAGTTGGTCAGAAGTACTGGTGGCTTAGGACCTGAGGGAAGTCTTGTGAGACCGAACACTTTAACTTGTGGAATCTGATGTAGCGTCAGAATTTAAATGAACTGTTGGACACCCAGGTGGTGTCCAGAGGATCAGAAAATTAGTTGGTCATGTTGGAAAATACTCTAAAGTAACCTTCCTTGAAAAAAGGGTCTTTACAGATATAATCAAGTTAAGATGAGGTTAAACTGGATCAGGACAGGCCCTAAATGCAATATGATGGTGTCCTTATAAAGAGAAATTTGGACACAAGCACACAGGGAGAACACCTTGTAAAAGTGGATGCAGAGAGTGAAGTGACGTATCTAAAAGCCAAGGAACACCAAGGACTGCTGACAGCCATTAGCGACTAGGAGAGAGGCACGCAGCAGATTTTCCTTTGGAGGAAGCATGGCCCTACTTGCACTTTGATTTTGGACTTCCAACCTCCAGAACAGTGATAAAATAAATTTCCATTGTTTTAAGCAACTTATGAAAAAAAGACCACACAGGTTATAGTAATTTGCTATAGCAGCCCTAGGAAGCTAATACAGCTATTGACTAGATTTGGGGGAAGAGAGCCTTCAGGAGGAACCAAACATCTGAAGCCTAAGCAATTGGAAGAATGATGTTCTACTGGAAGAAATGCAAGTGCAGAGGGCCAAGTGGCTGTAAGGACTGACTTTCATTTTGACTTCAGCTGTCAAATACAATCACAGGATAGTCAAATGAATGCCTTAGTGTTCCAAACATTACAACACAAGGAGTGATAGAAAAAGCAAGAGAATGTTGATATAAGAATCAGAGCTGGGATTCCCCTTTTATCACCTTCTAACCAAATTCAATGAATACTTTTATTTGTTTTTAAAGATTTTATTTATTTATTTTTAGAGAGAGGAAAAGGGAGGGTGAAAGAGAGGGCGAGAACACTGATATGTGAGAGAAACGGTATCAGCTGCCTCTCACATTCATGTGCCCTGACTGGGGACCAAACCCACAACCCAGGCATGTGCCCTTGACCAGAAACTGAAATGGCCACCTTTTGCTTTGCAAGACAATGCCCAACCAGTTGAACCACACTGGTCATGGCTCAAGAACTCTTACATAATCATGCTTAAAGACCACATATCTCTAAGATTTCCTTTTCCTGTGGCTTCTACCACATCACACCATAGCTTCTACCTCTATGACCATTCTCCAATAAATCAAGGTCCTCTTTTAAGTCAGCTTAGTTCTTAGTCCTCTTATGTATCTTCCACCATCTACAAATTCTCAAGTGTCTATACATCTCTAATCTGAATGACTCATCTCCAAACCTTACATCCCACAATTTCTTGTTATCTATACAGTATCTTCACTTAAGAATCCAGGCCATATCTACCTGGACACACAGCCATCATTTCATATCTGACATGTTTTTAGTCAAATGTATCTTCTCTTTCTACTCAATTGACACATGTTCTTAATTCCATTATATAACTCTAATTGTACCCTCTTGTGTATAAAATACTTCCATTTTTCCTCTTTCTTCTTATTTAGCACAATTGGTTGTAACTTTTTTTTCTTCAGAATACTTCTGGAACTTACCCTTCATCTTCATTCCTATACCCCAAGCCCAAATTCCGGACTTCTTACCTTATTTTAAATATACTATAATAGCTTCCTAACTGGCCTGTCTTCAGGCTTTCTCCTCTCTGGCACACTAGTGCCGAAATGTTTCTGTGCACCTGGGAGTGATTAAGAATATTCTTTAGGTATTGCACATTATCTTATTTCTCCAATTAGATTATAGGGTCATCGAGGGCAGAAATTAATCATGGCTTTTATTTTCCCCTCAGCATAAATACTAGGCCGCACAACATAGTCAACAGGTATTTGACAACTTCGAGACTATGATTCACTAAAAAAAAAAATTCATAACAGTATCTAACCAAGAATTATTTCAGAGATATATCTTTCAGTAAAAATAACAGGCTGTCACTTTAAGTGACTCAAAAGGAAAAGCACCATTCATTGCGCTCATACTAGATCTACCCTCATATCCACACTTCGACCATGTGCGGACAAACTACCGAGAGGCCATCACTCACGGAAGAGTGTCCCAACTCCAGATACCTGGTCAAACTTTTCCAAACAAATCAACATGGCAAATATCATTACCCAAAGACTCTGTCAAAAAACACTTACCAGAAATGATCTAAGCTTTGTACTTACAAGGTTGGAGGCATAAAAAAACAGTGAGGCACCTTATCCAGCCCGGGGGAAAAAAAATAAAGCTGCTACTCCTCAGTTATAAGAACCTCTCATAGGAAAGTAGCTCTAAATAATTGTGCTTTCTACCCTAGAGTTAAAATTTGGTGACTTGTTTTAGTCTTCCAGCATAAAATAGTTACAATTTTTGTCCTTTAGAGAACCTAAAATGTCTGTTGTACTCTTATGAATTATATTTATTTAATATTATAGCCAAAATTTTCATATCTTTAACTTGAGCGGGGAAGAGAGTTTGAGGTAAAGGAATTATTTTCATAGTGATTATTCTGCCACAAGAAATAACACTCATGTGTACTATACCAACAATAAAGAGAAAAACAGTAAAATATTTGGAATCAAAGAAAGTGGGAAAAAGAAAAACTAATCGTGCCAAAGGGTGGGAAAAAAAAAGCACGGGATTGAGAATAGAAAGATGCATAGGTTTTAGTTATAGCAATGATTCGTACTAGTTAAGTGATCTTGGCTACCTACCACTTTAGTTTCCTAATCCAAAAAATTATCTGAATGCTAAATGCCTCCCAGCCCTAAAATTATATATACTTCAAGTTGTAAGCCCTTAGGGCAGTGTCCTACGTGGTGGAACAGTTCTTAGTCACCATTATTCACTTCGTTGAGCCTAACAATTTCTATGGCTTCAAACCATAATCTACACATCACACTTTAAAAAGTGAAATAAATATTTACTATGCTCATACCTATCATTTGACAGATATTTCAGGAAAATAATTCATCCTAGATCACAATATTAATGAAAGGTTATTTTGCAGGCTTCTTAAAATACCATCTCCTCCTCTCTTTCTGGTATACCTGCAATTAGTTGATCATCTCTCTCACCACTGGATGTCACTTGTGCTCCAACAGAAGTCAACCCAAACTAACCTCAATAATTAAAATCTGATATTTAAGATACTTATCTCTAAAACCTCAACACAAAAACTGCTCTGTGAAAGATCAAATCAGCTCTTATAATTGCTAGTGATCTCCAGCTCACATCTGGCTTTAGTGGCTTTTAGACATCAAATGGTAAAAGAAAGTGTAAGTAGAATTTCTAAGATCACCCCAAGCCATAAGAAAATTCACTGATATTCCAACAATACCCATACAAAGCTCAGTACTTCCATGGCCTGAAAGAAAGAAAAGTGATATACACAGGGAAAAACAACAACACAAGCATTTACATTTGATTATAAAACACTGGAATTCCCATTTGTATTTGCTGTTTTCTAATCTCAATGTTACACTACTTTTAGCATTCCCTAATGCTAAAATGTCATGTTTAAATATCAAATTAAACATCAATAAAATCTCAATCCGAATTACACACTTTATTCTCTTAAAGTAGTTGATTATGTTTTACTCTGTAGAAACCACTCCAATAAGAACCACTTGCCTTCTTCTGCGCAGTTGCAGCTCGCTGCAGTTTCTCTTTGGCCTGATTATACTTTTCCTCTCTGTCTGTAATGCGCTCATGAAGCTTATGCTTTTCTTCCAACCACTGTATCTGTTTCTCTTCCAATGTCCTGTCAGAAGAATGGATGTAAAACATGGATGTTAACTCTCAGGTTTAAACAAGTATCACAAGTATAATCTAACTTACAACCTATAAAGCATTCAGAAAAATAATACAGATATTTGAAGTAAGAAATGCATTGGTTTACTCAAAGAATAAAGAAGTTGTTCTTTAAGGGTTTTCAGAATACTGTGGTCAGGGAGAATTTTAAAGGGCTGTCTTCCCTAAATGTCTTTTTTTTTTTTTTTAAGAATTCGAAAGTCTATAAAGCTGATTCTCTAGAAATAGAAAGTGCAGTGCATTACCTCGGACTCACTATATATTGTCAAAGGGTATTTGTAAGTAGCTCCCAAAATACGTTCAACATGGAATCATTATTGACATAATTATATAAAACATAGCAGAAAAAAAAGAAATAGTTGTACATTAAAAAAAAAAAGCAAACTCTACTTTTCAACTTCTAGTTGTGCTTTTTCAGCTTGGCTTCTTAAATTTCGGCATTCTTGTTTTAACCTCTCCACCATTTCCTTCAGTATTTGGTTTGAATTCAGCAATTCATTCTCTGATTGTGTAAGTGAGGTCACTTGGATCTGCAAACTACTGATTTGCTTAAAAGAAAAGAAAGAAGAGAAATGTTAAGGTCACTAAGAAAATTTAGTAGAGTGTCAGAGAGGCAGAGGATACTATGCATCTTCCCTCACAAATGACCCACCCAATTGATGTGCCCGTGAAGACACTCTAAATGAAACAATAAACAGCAGCATTTGGTTCCATCAGCATAGGATCATTGCTTAATATAACCAGAAACAATCAACAACCATATTCCTAAATCTGCCACCGAGTCCTCTTCTCTTCTGAAAATGAGCAGGCTGGAAGAGGTACTGGGAGTGGGGAGAAGGTTTGTTAGAGGAAAACAGAGAGATTTACCTTTACCTGGGAGTATTTTGCCCATGAAAAGTAGCTACACGCATCACTTGTTTTACTGTGTTTTGCTCTACTGTGTTTCAAAGATATTGTACTTTGTTTTTACAGATTCAAGGGAAGACCCCCACCCTCTGCCACCAGCAAAAATATTCTGACTCAGTTTACTGCACTATTTGCTTTATTGCAGTGGTCTGAAACAGAACCCTCAATATTTCCCAAATATGCCTGTAATTATCTGGTTACAAATTAACAGGCTAGGAAGATTCACATAGCTTTTAAATTATATCCAAATAATCTTCACTTGGGACACCGTAACACTTCCTCACAAGACCTCATTTTTCTTTCACTATCTTTTAACTCATAGCCATCCTCTGAGAGAAGTTTGGAAGCAGAGAATCAAGAGCCTCAGGATTAAAGAACCAATTATGAGACTCAAGAGTCAAAAGAAACCAGATTCCTGATGGTAGCAAAGCCAAATAAGACAGGACTATATATCCAAAGAGCAACTAACAGCAGAGTAATGTAAAATGAATGGTATGTGTCTCAGATTTCTATTTTAGAATGAATTTTTCCATGAAGAACTATTCCAGTCTTTCTTTTTAACTGGAGTTGTAAATAACTGAACAAGCAACCCCCAAGGAACTTACTATTTCTCCTTAGATGACAGAAAGCCCAGTGCCAATGATACAAGATAACTTCTCTCAGAGCATCAAACATATGCCTTTCTAGTTGAGACTTAGAAACTGTAACTTCATATGCAAAGCAATGCCAGCTATCATGTAAATACAAATCCTAAAAATGAAATCCTCATTACTTCATAATTTAAAAGGAAAAACAAAACATTTTAAACAAAAAAGAATATAGAATTCAGTAAAGAACACGTTTCAGTGTTCTGCATATATAAATCTTTCCTGAATCCAAGTAACTTTAGTTAAAATATAAACTCCTTTCCAATAGTACAACTCTCAGATTTCACAGGTATATGAGGAACAGCTCACGGAATGAGAAATGTGAAGTTACAAGTCAAGCACACAAGGAACTTAAAAACCAGATGATTTTGCAAATCAATTTTCTTTTTTGTTTAAAAAAGATTTTATTTATTTATTTTCAGAGAGAGGAGAAGGAGGGAGAAAGAGAGAGAAACACTGATGTGCAAGAGAAACATCAGTTGGTCGCTTCTCGCACACCCCAACCAGGGACCTGGTGTAATGGAGGTATGTGCCCTGATTTGGAATCAAACCGGGTGACCTTTCAGTTCACAGGTAGGCACCACACCAGGCAGGGCTCAATTTTCAAAATTCAGAATATCAAAAGCCTATCCTTTAAACTATAATTGAAAAAAATTCATCATGGACCACAGTGTATAAACATCTTAAGAAAAACAGCAGTGAACAAAAGAAGCTCACTAGAGCCTAAAGAGATTTAAACACTTATCTTTACATATCAAGTTCATCAACACATTAGCAATTGTAGTGATTAGATTTTTAGAATATCAATATATAAAATTCCAATAAAGATTCAGAATATAGATTTTTGAAAGCATTTAAAAAATACAGCAAAATGTTTGCTAAAAATCATACCTGTTTCAGTTCAGAATTTTCATTTTTCTCTTTTTCTGCATTTTCAGTATTCACAATTTGCTGTTGAAGTTTTAACCTGAAAATCATAACCCAACAAAAGACATTACTAAGGAGCCATAGTCCATATAGTTCACTGAATTAGAGAACCATTTTACTGAGTCCCCGCACTAACACGAGGCACTGTGCTTTGAAAACTGGTAGATAAAATGATAAAGATTTTGACTTCAGGCAGCCAAATCGTGTTCACATATAACTAAAATTTAAGATAAATTCCTGTTTTTGTTATGGAAAAATCTACAAACTATAGTCATAGAGAAGATGAAAAGCCAGGTCTGTCTAGGAAGATGAGAAAAAACTACCTGGCGATTAAAATCTGATGGATAGGAGTTTGACAAACATAGAGAACAGCCTGAGCAGATGGTCTTTGGTGGAAGAGCATGTAATGTGTTGCTAAGGCATCAGAAAGTAATCCGCTTTAGGAGGAGAAACTTTACAACCACACAGTATTTTACAATTTACAAAATGCTTTTAGATGTCCTGCTACTTCACTTTCACTCTACCAGGTTAGAGAGCTCCAAATTATATCATTAATGCCTACAATAATTCATACTATAATAGGCTTTTAATTAAGGTGGGGCTATTTTCATTGTAGTAATTTCTCACAACAAACCTATAAGCATAAGCAGTCATTATTATTCTAATTTTACAGATATAACATTAACATTTAACAAATTTAGGCCAAACCACATGGCTACCAAGTGGCCAAATCAAAAAAGGACCTAGGACTTCCAGCCAAGATGGCATTGTAGGTAAAAATGGCACTTGGCTCCTCACATAATCACATCAAAATTACAACTAAACTACCAAACAACCATCATTCATAACCACCAGAAATCAAGCTAAATGGAAGTCCTATGCATGCGGAATTGAAGAAGAAACTGCACTGAGACTGGTAGGAGGGGTGGAGATGCAGAACAGGCTGGTCCCACACCCCTGTGTGGGGAATAAAAATCAGGAGGGATATCTCAGGAGTGAGGGATCCCAACCCCATACTAAGCTGCCCAAAACAGGGTTCCAGTGCCAGGAAGATAAATATCCATAACTTCTGGCTATAAAAACCAGTAGGAATTGAGGATGTTCCTTCTTTGAAGGAACTAGACATGCAAGTCCAGAAAGCTCAGAAAGTCCCCAAATAGTTGGACCCAAAGAGGCCCACACCAAGATACATCATAATTAAAATGCCAAAGGTTAAATATCAAGAGAGAATCTTAAAAGCAGCAAGACAAAGGCAGTGAGTAACCTACATAGGAGTTCCCATAAGATTATCAGCTGATTTCTCAAAAGAAACTTTATAGGCAAGAAGGCACTGGCAAAAAGTATTCAAAGTGATGAAAAGCAAAGACCTACAACCTAGTTTTTTCTATCCAGCAAAGCTATCATTTAGAATGGAAGGGCAGATAAAGTGCTTTCCAGACAATAAAGCCGAAAGAGTTTATCATCACCAAGCCATTATTACAAGAAATGTTAAAAGGACTTATTTAAGAAAAAGATCAAAACCATGAACATTAAAAGGCAACAAATTCACAACTATCAACAACTGAATCTAAAAAAGAAAAGAAAAGAAAAAACTAAGCAAATAACCGGAATGGGAACAGAATCATAGGTCTGGAGATCATTTAGCTGGTTATTAGCTGGGAAAGAGAAGGGGAAGAATGGGAGAAATGGTGTGGGGATTAAGAAGCATAATTGGTAGAAACAAAATAGACATGGGGATGTTAAGAACAATATAGGAAATGGACAAGCCAAAGAACTCACATGCTTAACCCATGGACATGAACTAAGGTGGGGGTGGAATGTTGGAAGGAAGGGGGCTACCAGGCAGAGGGAGGCAAAGAAGGGGTGAGTGGGACAGCTGTAATAGTATAATCAATAAAATATACTTAAAAAATAATGACGGAAAACTTTCCTAATTTGGTGAAGGAAATAGACATACAAATCCAGGAAATACAGAGACTTCCAAACAGGATGAGCCCAAACAGGCCCAGACCAAGACACATCATAATTAAAATGCCAAAGGTTAAGTACAAAGAGAGAATCTTAAAAGCAGTAAGAGAAAATAAGTTGTACAAGGGAGTTCCCATAAGACTGCCAGCTGATTTCTCAAAAAAAAAAAAAAAATTGCAGGCTAGAAAGGATTGGCAAGAAATATTCAAAGTCATGAAAAGCAAGGACCTTCAACCAAGATTACTCTACCCAGCAAAGCTATTATTTAGAATAGAAAGACAGAGGAAGAGCTTCCCAGATAAGAAAAAGCTAAAGGAGTTCATCACCAGCAAACCAGTATTACATGAAATGTTAAAGGGTGTGCTTTAAGAACATCAAAAATATGAACAATAAAATGGCAATAAGTACATATCTATCAACAACTGAATCTAAAAAAAATATATAAATAAACAAGCAGAACCAAAACAGAATCAAAGACACCGAGAGCATTTTGATGTTTGCCAGCTGGGAACAGTGTTAGGGGGATGAGCAAAAAAAATGAAGGGATTAGGAAGTACAAATTGGTAGTTACAGAATAGTCATGAGGATGTACAGTACAGCACAGGGAATAGAGTAGCCAAAGAACATGTATGCCTGACCCATGGACATGGACAACAGGAGGGGAGGAGGGCCTGGGTGGAGGATGGCGAAGGGGAGAAATTAGGACAACTGTGATAACATCAACAATAAAATATTTTTTTAAAGAGTTCCATAGCAGTTTGTTTCACAGTAATCAAAAATGTATGTAAAACTTTCTTGAGAACAATAAAGCATATGGCAAATGTAAAGAAAAAAAAATAGGACCCAAGTCTCCCAACATCTAAGTTACTGTCCCCCTCTCCCACTTCACTACATTGCAATTTTACTGATTTTAAATTCAGGATTTAAAAGAAAACTATCTAGTACAGGATAACATACTGCATTCTATAGAATATATTATAAGTTTCATCCCTGAGATGAATAAACACACAATTTACACTCTTCTCAAAGGAATATATTCTCAGAGCTCTAAAATACAGTCTCTCTGTTGAGCAAATGACTAACCTTATGAGAAAGACTTTACGGTAAGTAGGTGTGAAGGACAACCTCTCAATCTCTCCATTTTTAAAACTCTCCAAACACTTATCTCAAATATAATTCATTTCGCACTTATTTTGAGTTTGGCATTATTTGCATTTATCAACCCAATTAGAACTGCTAATTGAGAAGATAGCATTCTCAAAGGCCTAGGCCTGTGATTTAAACACTAATAAGAATTCAACAAATATTTGCTGATGGACTGAGCAAACCAACCCAAATCTTCGATTAGACATTTAAACATGTAAGATGATTGGACAATATGATATGGAGAACTTATTATACCCATTGCTTTCTCAGATATTTACATTTAAATGGCAGAAACAATAAATCTAAAGGAAGAGGGCCAATCTTGCTCTTCCTTTATTCTTTTGACAGTACCAGTCATACTCTGTATTTGATAATTTGAGCTATATTATTAATCTCTCGAACTTTCTGTGCATGTCTCCCCTTAAATGTTTATGAATGTTATTAGCTTCATGCTTAGGTTATCAGTTAATCAAGGTCTCTTTCTACAAAATCATGAAGATGACAATAAAGGGGAAAAAAACTGGGTCCCAATTCAAGTCCAGAGTTGGGCCCCAAGTTATTTTAGGTCTGGTCAAGATTCTGGATACACTGGGTAAATCCATGAAACAGGGCCCAGTTAAACAAGCATTTGTAGCCTAACAGCTTTCTAAATAAGTTATATAGTATAAAGAGAAACAACTATGCCCTCCATACAAAAACCGAAGCCAAAGAAACCAACAGTAAAGAGCTTTTGACTATCATTAAGAAACAGAAAGAGTGAGAATACTGCTGTGGTAGAATACAAGACATGATACACAAAGTTTTCTCCAGTTCACGTTGCTGAAGCAGTGCTGGGTTACAATCTAACACTGGTAAGAGACTTTTTTTTTTTTTTTTAAGGAAAAACATTAGGATTCTAAGGGATAATAGAATTTAACAGAGAAAGAAACTTTAATAGAGATCATCAGGGTTTAGGAATATGTTCAATGTCCTTAAATCACAGTAACAAGAGTTCAAAACAGATAGATATTATTTCACAGTGCTATGGCTTTAAGAATAAAGTACAATATCTCTTAATTAGAAGGTTTTGAATATTCAAAATGTGCTGCAATAAGTAAAAATAAAATAATTCTTGTAACAGAAGTATAAGAGGAAAGTAAACACAATTAATTCTCATTAGAAGATCAGTAAAGGCTATGTAAGAAAAACGCAATGTGAACTGAACCCTGAAGACAAAATAAGAGTCTGAGGAAGAGAAATTAAAGATTTAAGTGAAGAAGAGGATAATGGATGAAGTGAGACTACCGAGGAAACAAAGGGGGTGGGAAAATACACTAAGCACTTTGGAGGTAAAGGGAGAAAGGATACATGCACAGAAAGGGAGGGGAGAATGAGGAAGATATAGAAATTCTCAGAGAGTGAGAAGCTGAAAGAATTCACATCCAGAAGTCTTTGCTCAGGTACAAGTGAGAGCACAGCTGAACAGTGGACGAGGTCTCTACTGAGAGGCCAGGGAGCCGGGCTAACAGACTAGAAGAAGCAAAAAAGAGTACAAGAACTACCAGTTTCAATATCTTTGGTGAGAATGGAGTGAGTAATAGAAAAAAAATTGTTTCTGAAGTGATCAGTTCTAAGGAATGATAAGGTATGCCTAAGTGTAGGGCCACTAAAGTGGAGTAAAGATAGAAAATTTCAGAGTGAAGATAAAATAAACTATATAGCTAAGGTGTTGGATGGGTCAACAATACGGATGTTTTACTCACTAAAAATGAAGGCAAGTGATAGAAAATAGAAAAAGGTTGAGCCAGAAGTCACAGTCCTTAGAGACTGTTGGGGAATATCCTGTAAGTCAGTAACTGGAGAGAAAGATAGGAATAAGATGGACAACTACCAAAGGGAAGACCATTTTAACTGGTCAGTCAATGGTCTGGAAACAAGAGTGGGGTTCAGAAATACTGATTTCCTTTCCTGGTCCCTAGTTGAAGTCAAGAGAGTAAAAGAGGAACAATTTCCACTTAAAAGGGCTGTCAGGTAATATGCCATCAGGACAAAGTCAGGTTTCAGTAAAGGGGTGTTTAGAAGTATGTGGAGACTGCTAAAAATTTTTGGTAATGGAACAGGGGTTTCAGAGGTTACAGCAAAAAATGTTAAGAGGAGAGCTTTAATAGGTTGGTAGTAGAGAACAGTCAAAAGGTGAAGGATGAGTAATTTGGGGAATGAGAAAGTACCTGGTCAAGTACTTTGTATTTTAGAAATAATTTTAGAAATAATGGAAGTAGAAGTAGTGGGTAGACTGGAGGGCCAAGGTACAAAAGAAAATCAGCTGTGGAAAAGTTTAAATGGAAACATTTGGAATAACAGTGAGATGGAGCTGTTCCAAATTCTCTTCAAAGTACAGAATAGCCAGTTATGGATTATTGCCTTGGTTTTCCGAGGCAGGCAGCTGATATATGTCATTTCAATGTTCAAATATTTACTGAGTGCCTCCAAATGCTGGGCCCAGCCCTAAGTGTCACAGATATATCAATGCAAAACTAAGACAGAACTAAAACTATCAATTCCTGTTCTTCAGGGATTGGTAGTCCAACAGTGCTACTTGACTCTTTTGTCTGAAATGTGGCTAGTGAACTGAGGAACTAAATTTTTAATTTTTTTAATTTTTAAATAATTTAAAATTATATTTAAATAGCTACATGTGGCTAGTAATTCCATAAGAGACATGAAGATTCTAGTGTTACCTCCTGGCTTCATTTGATGTCAGTCTCCATTATCAAGGGAAAGCAATAGATATGGCAAACAAGAGAAGTTTGTATTTGTGATTTCTCTTTTGTTAAAGATCCCTAAAACAAATTTCATAAGAACGGCAATTCTTAGATCAATCCACTGAAAGCAAGGTTCTTGCTTGTGAGCAATGGAAATTAATTTTGGACATTATTAGCAAAAAGGGACTTTCCTGGGTGGATATATGAAACTCAATGAATCACCAGGGACCTCAGAACCAGAAGCAAGCTAGAATAATTGACCAGAATCACAAGCAAGGAGAAGTCACAAGAACTGTCTGGCCTTTCAAATGCTGCCATATATTCTTCCATCTCTTACTTTGCAGTTCAGCTTCTGGAAGAGAACTTGTTCAACTGGCCAAGTAAAAGTCTCCTACTCCATACTAAGATGTTATACAACAGACAATTTATCTCAAGATGGAGTACAAATAGAAAGGAGAATATATTAAATAACAAGTTTTTCAAAAACCTTAAAAAAAATTAGAAAGCCACAAATGGAAAATACAGATTTGACTTTAAGTTATTGCTAAAATAGTTATTACTATTACTTAGTAATTAGTAATTAGTAGTTATTTATTACTTAGTTATTACTGAGTTATTAGTAATTAGTTATTACTGTTATTTCCCCAACATACCTTCCTTCACTTCTGATAACAAACTGCTCATTACACCCCTCTCCTCCAAACGAAATAAGAATAAAGCCTGGGCTAAGTCTGAGTGTCCTACAGCCCGGCCACAGTGGTGGACCCAGAGGTAGGTATGTAAACCAGAGCCAAGCCCTTTTCTAGATGCTTCGAACTTGATTAATCAAGTAAAAATTCTGTTTTCTTTTGTTCTCAAAACACAGACTTGGCCTCACAGAGAAAGCAGTAGGAGAAAAGCAGACACAAAAGTTAGGAGGGAGGTAGGAGAGAAGCAGCCACACTCATCTGACCACATTTGAGTTGCTGGATCAAGATGTCCATGAGATCTGCACAACCCCTGTCTTCTCTACAAGTTATGTCAGCCAATAAAGTCCCTTTGTTTTGCTTGATTTAACTGGAGCTGGGTTACTGTCATAACCAAGTTGACTATATACTTTGTCTTATTTAAAATCCTGTATTTTTACATGTTTTTAATACAGACAATTTTATACATTTTACAAACTCATTGTGGGGTGGGGCTGCCTTGTGAAATATGGAATATTATTAGAATAATAATATTATTAGAATAATAAAATTATTTAGGCTAATGGTGAAGAAACCGCTTGAATGAAAACAAGAGACTGGTATGTAAACAATAATTTAAAGTACCTGCAAAGCAGTGATTAATCCTACTTATCACAGATATTTGTTGTTTGTAAATAAATGGATACTTTTGCTTTATGTAACTTAGACCTTTCATTTCCTTAGCAAGATCTTTTTCTCCCCAGGTTGTCTCTTTCTGACCTATCACAGATTCTAAATAAGACAAGCTGCAATTATGATTATTTTAATGAATGATCAAAATAGACCTGGTTGATAAGCTACTTATAAATCAGAAAATCAGAGGTGTCATAGGAAAAAAAAAAACCACAACTATAATCATTCAAGTTTTGTTAATTTTTGTTCCTTCTGCTTTATTTTATGTTGGTTACTATGTCCTTATTTTAAAATAAGTTGGGGTCAGTTACACACTATAAATGATCCGAAGAAACAAGAGAAATCAAAGAGAAATTATCAAAGTGACTAATGGAATACAAAATGATTATGTTAAAAAATATCTAAAGGAATGAAAGCTGTTTTATGTACAGATTAAAAAAAAAAACAAACCTAGTGGTCAAGTTCATTATTGTCATAGAGACAGAATGCTGAACATTTTATCACTATGGCAACAGATGCGCAAATGAGAAGAAAAAGTCTTAAATTCTAACAAAAAAATAGAATAAAACATCAGAGTGAGGTTCCTGGGAGGGTCTCTCTCTCTTTTTTCCCTTTCTTGAGAATGTCAAGGAGAGATAAAAAAACTTAGCTGTCCTGAACAATTAGAAAAATGTACCCACCTAAAAGAAAAAAGTAAGACAAGATTGGCTCTCAAAAGCCATTAGATTTATAATTCTAGAATTGGAGAAGCTAAAATTTAAATTAATAGTTCATAAAACCTGACCTTCATAAATAATACATGTATCTCTACTTGAGGTAAGTCTTTCCTGGGTAAGGAGAATCAAAAACCTTGTCCCAAGACATAATTTACAACTTAATTAACATAATATTTAAAAATCTCTCAGCTTTCATCTATATATTTAGGAAGTCACTGTGTTTTTAGATGTGAAAAAACAGATACAAAGGACTTCCAGGTGGCAGAAGATTAACAGATGTTTAGTTCTATGTTACCCATAGCTTCTTCAAACAATATAGAAAAGCAAGGAGAATAAATAAAGCCACAAAAACCACACCCTTCACAATGGTAAAGAGAAAATGCCTGAACTTAAAACCATCTGTCAGTAAAAAAAGGAAAATGATTCTAAGTCCCAGCAAGACTACTCATGCTCCTGACTGGAAGCCTTTGTAGTGAGCATGGGTTCACTGTATGCTGAATTGACTTAACTCATCCATTAAAATAAAAAGTTCTCTAATTTGGCCCAAAGCAAGATCCAGCTACATGCTACACTATAAAAGATATTTAAAAAACAAAGTGATTCAGAAAGACCAAACATAAAACACAAAGGTACACCAAGCAAATGGAGACAATGAGAAAAGAGAAGTAATGGTGGTATCAGACAAAGCGGTATTCAAGCAAAAAATTAAATGACAGAAAAACATTTTTATATATTTAAAGCCACAATTCACAATTAAGATATAACTGTTGTGATCACTTATATACCAAATAATACAGCAATTACCTTTGAAGCAACAAACTACAAGATATGAAAGAATCATATAAACACACAACTAACAAAAATAGGAGACTTCAATATCACTCGATGTACAAGAAAAACCAAGTGAACAAAGAAATATAAGTATATGGAAGACAGGAACACCATAGTTAACAGGGTAGATCTGTAACAGGGTGCAGCCAAGAGGGGGCCCCAAAATAGGGATTTGGAATAGGGCCCAGAACTCAGGGTGTCCAGGAAATATTAGAAAGACATATAAGATGTCCTCACCCTTTCCCCCTCAGGTGTGACTTGGGGGAAGGGACAAATGGAGCAGGGCTGTTGAGAGCTGATTTGCATAGCAACCACCTTGCAGCTAACCTCTGGCATGGTCACTTAACATATCTATAACCTTTAACTGGTTTCACAGATATGTTGAATAGATGTGGCCATGCTTTGAGCCAGGGAGAATGGAGTGACTTCCACCCAAGGTGGAACTGGAAGGCAACTCCCCCTTGAGGGCACCCGCGTGGAGAGCTTGGAGATGATTGGCTCCATGCCAAAGGGGCCATGCCTGCCCAGACTCACTATGGCAGCCCAGTAAAGCTGGAAGGATACAGGAGTACTGGCAAGTGTAGCCAATTGTAGAAGGAGTCAGAAATGGGGCTGCAGAAGAAGATTGGCACGGGGATTTAAACCATGGCAGCTGTTAGAGAGAGAACCAAGCACTTTTGGCAGTCAGGACTCCCGCAGCCCTGTAAGGGAGAATCACCATGTGACTTTAGCAGAGAACTGCCACTTGGCTTTGGCCAAGTGGTGACCCCTCCCCACAACTTGGGTGAAGGGAGAATCACGTGGCTTTGGCAGAGTGAAGACACCCTTGCAGCTTTGCCAGAGAGAGCTCCGCGGTTTTCACCAGAGTGCAGACCCCTGCAGCTTTGGTAGAAGAGGACCACGCAGCTGTGGGGTGCGCCCTTTAGGTGGGTGGCCTGGGAAGCAGGAGAAACTTTGTCTGCAGGAAGGGTGAAAGAACTCCTGCCAGTAGGCCATGAGAAGGTGCCACTTGGCTTTGGATTAATTAGAGATCCTGCCTGGACAACCACACAGCTGATGGTGTCAGGAGCCTGGATCCCGGACGTTTGCTTCTTTTCCTGAGTTACCATGAATTAGGGGTAAGGGGAGGAGGAAGCACTGTGGGTGTCTGTGGGTATCCAAAAGGACTTTGATATTTTAATGAAGACATTAGGTCACTACTTTAAGTTTGTATAGCTTTAAATAAACAATTCCTTTCCTTTTCACAAATCTCTGGCATTGAGAGACATCTTTCCTATAAGGTGGCGGACAAAACAAACTTTGGCCCCTGTGGCCTCTGCTCTGTAACAGATCTTCTGGATATATGTATATCACAGTTATTATTCTTATAATTGAGCACTTTCTTTTCTAGTCCTTATGTAATATTCACCCAAATCAATCATGTGTTATAGCACTGAGATGAAGGACTGAGATACAAGACTAGGGTGCAACAAAAGAGGTACCCAGGGTGCAAAAGTTAAGAAATCTCACTCTAAGACTCCTGAGAGTGCAGTGTCAACACATAAGAGTAGGTGTCTCCTTAATTCTCACCCTGGGCACCTCACTTGCTTTACCCTGGTCCTGGCCTGTGTCACAAAGAAAATACTATTGTGTTCCATAATATAGATATAATAGAAACAATACCCTCTGGTCACAATGCAATAAAAGTACAAATTAGTAAATTTTTTTAAAAAAGTCCTCCCAACTGAATATTCAAAGACCTACTGTTCTGTACTGAATGGTGTCTTCCCCAGATTCATACACTGAAGCCCTAATCTCCCAGTAATTCAGAAAGTATGTGGAGACAGGGCTTTAAAGAGGTAACTGGGGTTAAATGAGATTATACGGGTAGGTCCTAATCCAGTTCCTAATCCAATATGACTGATGTCCTTAAATGAAGAGGAAGAAGTACCAGGGACATATGTGCAACGAGAAAAAGCTATGTGAGAACACAGCAAGAAGACAGTCATCTGTGAGCCTAGGAGAGAGGCCTCAGGGGAGACCAAATCTGCCAACAACTTGAGCTCTCAAAAGTCTAACCTCCAGAACCATAAGAAAAAAATTTCTGTTGTTCAAACCACTTGCCTGTGGTACTTTGTTCTGCAGCCCAGGCAAACTACTAGTTTCACCTCTATTAAACAACTATATCTTCTATTAATACATCTTGTATTGAAACAACTTTTAGATGAAAAGGAAAATACAAACCAAAGTAAGGGAATTTCTAAAAAATAATAATTAGAACACATATCATCTATAGAATACATTTAAAGTAGTGATAAAAAATAAGCACTAGACACTTTTACCAATAAAAATAAAAGAATGAATATTAGTTGAATTAAATTTTCAACTCAAATATAAAAGTCTAAGGAATTCACAAAGCAGTTAGTCGAAAATATCTGACTTTAGTAAGGTTACAGGATTCAAGGTCAATATATAAAAGTCAACTAATTATATTTCTATATGCTAGCAATGAGCAATTAGAAAGTAAAATTTTAAAAATAACTTTTAATCACATTAAAATGCTTAGATAAAATGTAACACAGGATAAATATGACATACACCATGGAAACTACAAAACTTCAAATAAAGAAATTAAAGATGACCTAAATAGAGAGAGATGCCGTAATCATGAATTGGAGAGACTCCAATATTGTTGAGATGACAACTCTCCTCAAACTGAAGTAGGGATGCAACATGATCCCATGAAAATCTTAACAAGCCTCTTTGAAAAGAATGGCTATTTTAAAAATTCATGTGGAAAGGCAAAGGACCTAGAAGAGACAAAACAATCTTAGCATGAAAGAACAAGGTAGAGGACTTGTACTATCCACATCAAACACACTATAAAGCTACAGAAGCCAAAAGAGCATGATACTGGTGTCAAGACAGACACACAGACCAATAAAATAGAACAGAGTTCAGAAACAGACACACACACTTGTAGAGTCAATTGATTTTCAACAAAGTCACCACAATAATTCAATGAGAGAAAAGCTAAACTTCCACAAATGGTACTGGAACAACTTGATACCTATCTGGAAATATAGGTAGCTATTATACTATACAAAAACTGATATAAATTGGACCGTAAACCTAAATGTAAAAACCAAAATATTAAGCTTTTGAAAGAAAGTATTAATCTCTGTGACACATGACTAGGCAAAGATTTCTTAAAAAGAATATAAAAAGCACAAAACAGAAAATAAATAGATAAAATGGATTTCATTAAAATAAAAAAAAAAAAACCTGCTTTCAATAGACACAAAAAATAAACAAGAAAGCAAGCCACAAAATGGGACAAAATAGCTATCTGACAGCCCTGGCCAGGTGGTTCAATTGGTTGGAATGTTGTCCCATACACCAAAAGGTTACTGTTTCAATTCCCAGTCAGGGCACGAGCCTGAGATACGGGTTTGATCCCTGGTCAGGGTACGTACAGGAGGCAACTGATCGATGTTTCATATCAATGTCTGTCTGTCGTTGGTGTCTCTCTGTCTCTCTCCCCCTTTTCCTCTCTCTAAGCATATCCTTGGGTGAGGATAAAAATTTTTTTTTATAAAAACAAACATGCATCTGACAAAGAGCTCATATGCAGAACACATAAAGAGCTGTTATAACTCAGTAAGAACCTAATGCCCCAATTTTTAAAATGAACAAATATTTGAACAGACACTTCACAAAAGTCTGTTCGTAAACATATTGAAAGTTGTTAAACATCACTAGCTACCAGGAAAAATCAAATTAAGACAATAGCAACGTATTACTATACATCCACTAGAATTATTTAGTTAAAAAGACTGACAATAACAAGTGACAGTAAAAATGTGTAAAACAAATAAAACTCTCGTACACTGGGAATGGAAAATAATACAACTATTTTGGAAAACAGTATTATCATACATTGTAACGTTAAATACACTTACTTGGGACTCAGCAATCTCATTTCTAGATATTTGAACAAGAGATATCTGTATAAAGCCATGTCTGCACACAGGTTATACACAAATGTTCATAGCACCATATTCATAGTAACTCCAACTAACAACCCAAATATTTGTACATCAAGAAAAGAATAAAAAAAGATTAAAAAATAATGTCATATTCTACAGTGGAATACTAATGAGCAATAAAAAGGAATGAATTACTAATATATGAAACACTATGAATAAATAAGGGATTGCTTAAGGCTGGGGATCAGGGAGAGGTCAACTACAAAGAGACATGGGGAAACTTTTAAGGTGGTGGAACTGTTCTATGTTTCTACTGTGGTGATGATTATACAATTATATGCAATTACCAAAATTCATCAGGCTGTACGTTTTTTAAATGGATGAATTTTACTTTATGTATATTAAACACCAATAAATAATATAAAAATTTTAATGACAAAAAACACAGAAAGAAGTAAAGATAAAACCAGAAATTAATGAGGTAGAAAGTAGAAAAACAGTGGATTCAATAAATCAAAAGCTTAGTTTAAAAAACCACTGAACTACAGACTTAAAAAATTATTAAAATAATGAATTTTGTTATGTATAATTTACCACAATAATAAATAAATAAAGCATTAGCTGACAAAAGAGAGGAAGAGACTTCTGGTCAAGATGGCAGAGCAGGTAAATGCTGTGCTTGCCTCCTCCCATGACCACATCAAAATTACAACCAAATTACATAACAATTATCCTTGAGAACCACTTGAAGATTAGCTGAACAGAATTCCTATAACTAAGGATATAAAAAAGTCATCTGAGACCGGCAGAGAGGGTGGAGACACAAAATGGCCTGATCCCACACCTACATGTGGTTAAAAATTGGGAGAAGTATATCTAGGCTGTGGAGGTCCTCACTGACTGAGGAATCCCAGCCCCACACCAGGCTCCTCAACAAGAATACCAGTGCTGAGAAGATTTCCCACATCTGGCTGGGAAAATCAGCAGGTATTGTCAGGTGAAATGGAGGGCTGTTGGAGTCCCAGGCATAGACTTAGTCACTGACAGATTCACTGACTCTGAGCTCCAGCACTGGAGCAGCAGCTCCAAAAGCTCCAAGGACATATGGGAGGGACTGAATTGCCTGGCTTCAGAACAAAGGCTGGAGGGGCAGGTCTCTAAGGACTAAAGTGCTGGCAGATCCACTGTTCCTTTATTGAGCCCTTTCCCCACCCAGCCTCCAGGCACAGGCAGGCACCAAATCTGAGTCTTGATCAAACTTGTCCCACACTGGCAATCCCCTGAGAACCTACCCTACCCAACCCATGGACCAGCCAGGACCTCTTTCAGGGGCTATTTGTCACAAGGTACTAACTTCAGTCCACACAAGAGACTTTCTTAAAACCTCTCAAAGGCCCACATACCTAAAACAAGCATGCCTTACATGCCTTGTACCTCTTGCTAAGTGACCCTGAAACTTGAGGCAGCCTGCCTCAGATCACAGCACAACCTCTCCCAGGTGCCTGAAAGCACGGACAGCTGCCAACTGCCTACTACGTGGCCCAGATGGGCACAGACAGCGGCTAACCTGGCTCTGCACCAGAGCTCCCAGAAACAATACACCCAGTGGCAAGCTTCAGACCACACGGAGCACCACCCAATTAGCTCCACAAATGACACACCCAAAAGGTGGACTCAGCAGGTACCAGGGCTCCGCTACAGTGAGTCCTACTCTGTGTGGTCAGCTCCTACACTGCAGTTCATCCACTGTAGTCACAACCAATCCTCACAACCAGTTGGCCTGAGAGCCAATCCCATCCGCTGAGGTGCCAACAGCAATCAAGGCTCAACTACAATAGGAGGGCACACATATCCCATACAAGGGACAGCCCTGGAGCACCTGGCTCAGGTGACCAGGGAGACTGTGCCACTGGGCCCCATAAAACACCCTGTCAAGACTGGGAGATACAGCAACTCTAACACACAGAAACAGACACAGGGAGAAAACCAAAATGGGGAGACAAAGACATATGTCCCTATGAGAGCACAGGACAAAAGTCCAGAAGAACGATAAATGGAAGTAAGCAATCTATCAGATGTGCAGTTCAAAGCACTGTTTATAAGGATGATCAATGAATTCAGGGTAGAATAGATGATCTCATTGAGAATTCCAAAAAAAGACTAGGACACTTAAAAAAGAAGATAGAAACCATAAAACAAACTGGCCAGAAATTTAAAAAAAAATAACTGAAATAAAGAATAGATAAGATGGAATCAACATCAGATCAGATGAAGCAGAAGAGTGAATCAGTGATTTGGAAGACAAAGTAGCAGAAAACACCCAATCAAAACAGCCAAAAGAAAAAAGAATTTTTAAAAAAGAGGACAGTCTAAGGGACCTATGGGACAACATCAAGTGTACCAATATTCACATTACAGGGGAACCAGAAGAAGAGAGAAAGCAAACCTATTTGAAGTAATAATGACTGAAAACTTCCCTAACTTGACAAAGAAAATAGACATACAAGTCCAGGAAGCACAGAATCCTAAACAAGATGAACCCAAAGAAGCCCTATATCAGACAAAATAAACTTTTAAATGAAGACTATAAAGAGACAAAGAAAGACATTTTCATATTCAAGATAAAGAAGCAAACTAAGTGTCCACAGATGGACGACTGGATAAAGAAGTGAATTAAGTTAGACAAAAAAAGACAAATACTACATAATTTCACTTACAAGTGGAATCTAAAAAAACAAAAGAAATGAAAAGATCAAAACAGAAATAGATGCACTGATACAGAGAACAAACTGCTGGTTGCCAGATGGGAGTGGGTTAGGAGACTGGATAAAAAGGTGAAGAGATTAAGAAATACAAATTGGCAGTTAATGGAATAGTCTTGGGGATGTATGAGTAGTATAGAGAATATAGTCAATAATATTGCAATAAACATGGGTGGTGCCAGGTGGTACTAGATGTACTGGTGGGCGGGAGACAGGGGGACGAGGATCACTTCATAAGTTACATAAATGTCTGACCAATATAATGTATACCTAAAACTAATATAATATTGAATGTTAACTGTAATTGAGGGAATAAAGCACGTACACAAAATAAGAAATGACCAAGGGAAAATAAGCATTGAAAAAGTGAAATTAAAAAATAAAACACTGACTTCCGGCCAAGATGGAGGCGTAGGTGGACACACTGTGCCTCCTCACACAACCAAAATTAAGGACAACAAAGATTTAGAAACAAGAAAACATCCAGAACTGATAGAAAATTGAACTGTATGGAAGTCCGACAACCATTCATCCAGACCAGTAAGAGGGGCGGAGTTGTGGCAGGAAAAAGTGGAAGTTGGTTCACTAGGGTACGCAGGCAGTGGCTGGCAGACCTCAGGCACAGGGTGGCAATGGCAGACCCAGTGAGGCCGTGCAAGGCAGCTGGCTGACCAGGGAGTCCCACATTTGTGTGCAGATAATCCAGGCGAAAACGGGGAGCAAGACAGACTGCGTAACCCAGTGCCCCAGTGCCAGGAAATAAAACCTTAAAACACTTGTGGGGGTTGAAGTGCCAGGAGAGACTCCTAGCCTCACAGGAGAGTTTGTTGGAGAGACCCACATGGTCCTAGAACATATACAAGCTGACCCACACGGAAATCAGCACCAGAAGGGCCCAATTTGCTTGGGGAAAGTGGCAGAAGGGACTGGAATCTCAGAGAGAGCGAAGCAAGCGCCACTGTTCCCTCTCAGACCCCACCCCCAACATACAGCATCACAACCCAGAAACTGGGCTGCCCCATCCGGGAGAAACACCTGAGGCTCCGCCCCTCATACCTAACAGCAGCAACCAGACCAAAAAAAAAAAAAAAAAAAAGGCTCAAACAGGAGAACAGATCAAAGCCCCATAGCCAATTCATCTAAGTGACCAAGAGATAGCCAACCTATCAGACGCATAGTTCAAAGCACTGGTGATCAGGATGCTCACAGAATTGGTTGATTTTGGTCTCAAATTAGATGAAAAAATGAAGGCTACGCTAAGTGAAGTGAAGGAAAATGCACAGGGCACCAATAGTGAGGGGAAGAACACTGGGACTCAAATCAACAGTGTGGATCACAAGGAAGAAAGAAACAACCAAACAGAAAAGAAGGAAGAAACAAGAATTCAAAAAAAATGAGGAGAGGCTTAGGAACCTCCAGGACATCTTTAAACGTCCCAACATCAGAATTATAGGGGTGCCAGAAGGGGAAGAAGAAGAGCAACAAGTGGAAAAGTTATTTGAACAAATAATAAAGGAGAACTTCCCTAGACTTCCAGGAAGTCCAGGAAGCTCAGAGAGTCCCAAAGAAGTTGGACCCAAGGAGGAACACACCAAGGCACATCATCATTACATTAGCCAAGATTCAAATGAAGGAGAGAATTCTAGAAGCAACAAGGGATAAGGGGACAGTCCCCTACAAAGGAGTTCCCATCAGACTGTCAGCTGATTTCTCAAAAGAGACCTTCCAGGCAAGAAGGGGCTGGAAAGAAGTATTTGAAGTCTTGAAAGGCAGGGACCTACATCCAAGATTGTTCTATCCAGCAAAGCTGTCATTTAGAATGGAAGGGAAAATAAAGTGCTTCTCAGATCAGGTCAAGTTCAAGGAGTTCATCATCACCAAGCCCTTATTATGTGAGATGTTAAAGGGACTTATCTAAGAAAAAGAAGATAAAAAATAGGACAGTAAAAAGACAGCAAACTCACAGATATTAACAACCGCACCTAAAACAAAAGCAAACTAAGCAAACAGCTAGAACAGGAACAGAACCACAGAAATGGAGATCACATAGAGGGTTAGCAACAGGGGAGTGGGAAGAGGAGAGGGGGGAAAAGGTACAGAGAATAAGTAGCATAGATGGTGGGTAGATAATAGACAGGGGGAAGGCAAGAATAGTGCGGGAAATGTAGAAGCTAAAGAACTTATGACACATGGACATGAACTGAAGTGGGGGAA
Organism: Glossophaga mutica; assembly: GCA_039655065.1. Classification (NCBI taxonomy): domain Eukaryota; kingdom Metazoa; phylum Chordata; class Mammalia; order Chiroptera; family Phyllostomidae; genus Glossophaga; species Glossophaga mutica. The sequence continues at coordinate 88,910,971 of CM077304.1, forward strand.
TGTGGGTGGGAAGGGTGTGCAGGGTGGAGAGAATGATGGGAGAGAAATGGGACAACTGTAATAGCATAATCAATAAAATATATTAAAAAATAAAACACTATTTTTCAGACCTTTGCGCAAATAAATTTGAAAACAAAAATAATTTTTTATGAATATACACATGATCAAAACTGATCCCAATAGAGATAGAGAACTTAAACAGGCTGATTTCTATAGAAGAAACACAGAATTATCAAAGAACCATCCCAGAAAAATGTACAAGCCTAGATGATTTCACAGGAGAATTCTACAAAGCTTCCAAAAGCCATATAATTCCACTGTTCCCTATTTGTCCCAGAGCACTGAAAACCAAGGAGATCTTCCTAATCTTTTTTTATGAGCAAGGACAACATTGATACCTAAGCCTGATAAGACATTACAAAAGAAAATTATAAACCAAGTACTGCATAAAGCACCAACAGAGAGAACACACTGCTACCTCAAACAAAGAAAGATCAGAAATTATGGTGGTTTAAAGATTAGGAAATCCATTACTACACTATACTAATAGTGCCACAGGAGGAAAAATTATTCTTTCCAGAGATGCTAAAAACCTTTAACAATTTGCAATATCGTGGCTGATAAAAAAAAATCAGAAAAATAAAAATTGATAGATAACTTTCTTAAATCATAAAATATACATATACTTTAATCCTAACACTAGCTTCTTAATGAAAATATAGGACAGATATTTCCACTCGATCAGGAACAAGGCAAAAACTACTCAATACTGCATTGGAGGTGCTTGCCAGTATAATTAGATAAATCAATGAGAGGAATAAGAATTGGGAAAGAAGTAAAATTATCTGTATTTGTAGATGATATGATATAATTCTGAGAAATGCTAGGTAACTCATAATAGAACTAAATCAATAAAAGACTTTAGTAAGTTAGCAGGATATATAATTAACATAAAAATTGAAAGTCTTCATAAACAAACAATAACAAACTGGAGAATAAAAAGGGGAAAATATTTACAACAGCAATGAGGAAGATTAAGTATTTGGGAATAAACAATAAATGTGTCAAAACTACACAAAATTTTAGAACTCTCCTGAATGACACAAAAGTATATTTCAGTACATGGGAAAAAATCTGTTCTTGACTAGGACAACTCAACATCACAAAGACATCAGTTCTCCCTAAATTAGCTTAAAATTTTAAAGAGATCCCAATAAAAATACCAACAAACTCTTTTATGGAGCTAGTTATTGATATTCAAGTTCATATCAAAAGAGCAAACATAAAAGATTAGTCAAGATAGAATAACCCAACCAGACATTAAACATACTATAAAGACTTCAACTAAAATATTGTGGCAGTGGCTTCGGAATAGACAAACAGACCAGAGAAACGGAATAGAAAGTCTAGAAAAATACTCAAATATAAATAGAAATTTAAAATATGATAAAGTGTCTTTAAAATCATTGGGGTACCCTTGCTGGTGTGATTCAGTTGGTGGGAGCATTGTCCTGTAAACTGAGAGGTTTCCAATTCCATTCATGGTCAGGGCATATACTTAGGTTCTGGGTTCAATCCTTGGTCAGAGTGTGCATTGGAGGCAACCAATTGATGTTTCTCTCTCATACTGATGTTTATTTTTCTCCCCACCCCCTTCTCTCTCTCTAGAAGCAATGAAAAAAATGTCCTTGAGAGAGGATTTAAAAGAAAAAAGACATTGGGGCAAAGACACCTTTTTAATAAAAGACTGAAACAACTCGTTTATCATTTACAAAGAAGTAAAATGAAACTCATACCTCATAGCATATAAAGAATACACTCCAAATAGATCAAGCATCTCAATAAATGCAAATACAAAACCATGCAAGTGCAAAAAAGGGAATTCCTCTTAACCTCAGTGCAGGACAAGACTATGATTTAAAATCCAGTGTCAATAAGATATTAATAAATTTTATTACATAATAAAGTTTGTATGACCAAAGAATACCACAAAGTCAAAAGACTGACAAATTGGGGAAATATTTGCAACACATGTCAAAGATAAAGGGCTAATACTCCAATAAGAATCCCCAAAAAGCAGGGGTAATAAGACAGAATCCAACAGAAAATAACAAAAGACATGAACACACAGTTCTCCAAAAATACATAAAAATTGCCCTTAAGCATATGAAGAATTGTTCAATCTCATTCCTAAAGAGAAACACAAATCAAGCTACACTGAGAAGGAATGTGGCACAATTCTTTTGGAGGGGAATTTGCAATATCTAACAAAACTACATAGATATTTACTTTTTGACTCACCTATTATTCACATCAGGAATTTATTTACCCTGAAGATACACCTCCAAGAACAGGAAAAGATATACATAAACGCGATTAAGATTAATGATTGCAGCAGTGTTTGTAATCACAAAATATTGGAAATTAAATGCTCAGACCTGGGAAAGCTGTTGAATAAATGTTACTACATACACAAAACAAAGCATAATTCAGCTATAAAAAAAGAATGAGGAAAATATGTAACATGGAGCAATTTCAAGGAAACACTGACAAGAAAGAGGGAAGAAAAAGAAATTGTGTTTCTCTCATTTGTGGGGTAGGGAGGAACAGGAGGAAAGAACTAGAAACTCATGAGATTAATTTTGGGGGGGCCAGGTAGGGTGAGGGATGGGAAAAGGGTAACATGGAAATGGGGAGTGGCACTTTTTGAAAGAATTTTTTTGTATAGTTCTGTCTTTTAGAACCATGTTGATGCTATTTTAGAACCACATCGAGTTAATAAATAAAACCAATAAAGATGAGGTGGGAACCCAAAATGAAGTAAAACAGGAAGAAATGAACCAAAATGGAACTTAAAAAAATGTTTTATAATTAAAAAAATATAATCCCACTGAAGGGAGGTTTGGAGAGAAAAGACTTCAGCAACACTGGAAGGCAGAGCCTGACTATATATACATACCCAAAGGCTATGAGAAAACCAGAACTGCACACAACATTACACACTAGCATATAGGCTTGTTTTCAGTTAGGAATCAGCAATCGTCAAAATCATGTGTATTCTAGGACTGAGAAAATAAGTTAATATATTACAAATAATGAGAGACACATTTCTCATTGTCAAAGAAAAAAGTTACAAATAAGAAAAGCAAAGGCTAGAATGAACACCATGGGGTTGAACTGGAACTGGAAACATAAACTCATGATTATTAACATATACACATAGAGGAAAGTATAAAAAACAGATTAAAAAGTGTTGTCTGTGTATACATAAATATATTTCCAAGTTCAGTTCACTGAGAGGACCTCGAGGCTATGACACTGCTGTATCAATAAGTACACCTAGAACTGAATTCTGATTTTTAAATACCATTGTCCAATGTACTATGAAGGAACCAGAACACCTTAAAGAAATGACCAATTCCAGGCCTGGGGCAGGGAAAGTGTAAGGTGAGTCCAGAACATCTTGTGATGTCAGGACACAGAGACGACCTCAAAAATGATGGGGTCAAGTCAAAAGTACATAGAAATCCACTTGAAAGAGCTTCTGGTGGCCAAATCTGAGGTAATATAAACAAAAATAAATAAATTATAATAAGACTATAACCCATAGAATAAAATAAGAATCCATGCATCCAGACTGATATGAAGACAACATTTAAAAAGAAGGGAAAGCTCTTCTTTTCAGGAGAATTCCAACTAATTAAATATAGAAGAAATGATGAAAAGGAAAACATCTTTCGGCAAATACTAAAGTAATAATTGTTCCAGGCAAGAAACACCAATGGATACTAAAATTAGTCAAAGAATGTATGATAAGAATATTTACACAGTCTCAAAGTACCCCCTCCCCAATCACATTACAAAAAGGAGAAAGTAGTCATCTTGGAGTGAAAAGATCTGGTAGACACCACTTTAACCTGGTGATTAAAGTTAACATCACCAATAAGGGGACAAATCACATCCCTATTGATACAATGCACTGAAGACATGTGGCTTTGACTTTGGTGCTATTTTTACTAAACATGTATAACTTGAGTTTAATTAAATGTATTAATTAGTAGAATGTAAGACAAACTCAAATCAGGAGATAATTATGCAAAATAACTGGCCAGCCCTCTACAAAAGTGTTACTATGGTCAAGATTAAAGAAGAATAAGTAATAGCAATATGTAATTCTGGATTGGAGCTTGGACCAGAAAAAGGACATTAGTGGGATGATTGGTAAAATTTGAATGAAGTCTACAGGTTTGGTAACAGTAATGTTTACTTGATTTCCTAACTCTATTACTGTTAGCTTTGATTATTGCAATATGGTAATGTAAGATGTTAATATTTGGAGATCTGGGTGAAGACTATATGGGAATTCTTTGTACTATTTTATAATGTTTTGTTGTTTCTGAAATTATTTCAAAATGAAAAGTTTAAAATAGATATACACATATATAACCTAATACTTTGAAGTTCCCTTCTGGCCGACTCTTCTGCCAACTGTGAAGCCCGCAATTTCTCTTCACACTGCTCCTTCTCCGACTGCCTCCAGACGTCATAGTCCACTTTCATTTTCTCTAAATCCGCTAATCTGTTCTCAAGTTCTAGCCTAAAACAACAGATGACAATTATGTTACCAGAACTACAATAAGGATAATAGGACAGCAAAATGTGTTCATTTGCAAGAAGATTTAACACAAAATAAGGTAGTTATGTACTTACTTTTCATCTTGTAATTCCACAAGTTTCTGATAACCTTCTTCCTTGGCAGCTTGTACTTTACGTATTAATTCACGATCTTTTTCTACTAAGAGCATTTTGTGGTGCTCAACAGCTGATTTGAGAATTTCATTATCTGACTGTAATCCTAATATTTTTAAGGAGAAAAATGTGCTATACTCAATCTTATTAAGATGAAAAATCACATGAGCAAACTTTCATAAGTTGGTAAGATAATTAAAACAATATAGAAAGTAAGACACTCTAGATATATTTTCAAAAATTGATACACTGATAAACTTTTCGTAAGAATAAAACAAACTAAAACTCAGAATTAATTTTTCTGTTATTTTATTTAGACTACACACAAAAAAACATTAATAAAAGGTTATATATACACATTTACTCATTTGAATCTTTAGAGCTGGGGACAACAGCCTGGACAATAGTCAAAGAGGTTTAAGCACTTATTTCACCTCTGATAGGGTTCTGTAACCTAAGCCCCACAGAGAACATCCTCATAAAGCTGGCTGGAAGCAGAATGAATAAAATCATAGAACCCTTCAAAATCTATCAGACTAGCAGAACTCTTAGATTTCTAGTAGAAATATAAATTGGAAGCTTTCAATTTTGTCCAATGAATTTACAAATCTTCCTTGTAATTAGATGACAAGCATTTTGCAGATACAACTAAAATTTGTATTCAACTTAAATTTTAAAAAGTACAGAACTGGATCCCAAGATCCTTAAGTTCCTAAGAATATCGACTCCCTAACTCTATGTAAAATCATGAGTCAACATCACATAGAAATTAATAATGAAAACAATCATTCATTTTAAATTGTATGTGAAACTACAGAAGAGTTAAACCAAAGACCAACTTGGGGATAGTTACAGGCCAAAGGCAGCTTATTTAAATACTCAAGAAAAGTCAGAAATAATATAATTTCTGAGGAATCATGATAAGAAACACATTCTAAACACTGAACTGGAGCTTAAAAATAAGCCTAGGTTGAACTAGGCTCAATAACTGGTCCAGGGTCTACATAAAAAAATTTTTTTTAACATAAAAATAGGGTTTGGAAGATGATCTAAATAGATTTAAAATTATAAACTCAGGAAATATGGAATTCTCATTGTAAAATTTCATTTAATTTATGCATTAATCAAGTAACTATAACAGAAACATAACATTTTTAAAAAGATTGCAGAATGAACATTCAACATATAAACAAAAATAACCCATATGTGCTCTAACATTAAAACTCAATTAAGCTGAAAATCTGAAAATAAAAATTCAGTGTGATCTATTATAATAATTTGTTTATATGTGAAAATAATAAAAAGCATGGGAAATTATATATTACCATCCAGTTCACTTTGAATCTTATTTTTTTCTCTTTCTAGCTCACTTTTAGCTCTTGCTGTTTCCAGTTTGATGTCTGTTATTTCTAGTTTGTTTGAATGCTTAAGTTCTTTTACCTGTTGATAATTAGAAATTGAAATTACTATTGGTTATTTTCTTGCCATTAACTGCTCCCCTAACACATCAGTAGAATGAGACAGAGCTGCAGTGGTGGAGTGGAATGTTAGCTCCTTCCACCAGGGAGGTGTTTCAGTGCCTGGAATGAGCCTTGACATCAAGAGAACAGTTTTTCCCTAATAACAAGCAAGTCCTTTTTAAAAGAGTGTTGGTGACAAAAAGGATACCAAGTGTAAGGAACAGCACCTAAAATGTGACATAGGTATAAGGCCATGGTCTGCTTGAAAAATAAGCAAATGTGTTATAGGTAGAACAAAAGTCTGGGCAGTGGCAAGGAATAAACTTAATATGCCATATGAAAGGGCTGTGTATCCTGTTAGTTATTAAAGGTGGCACAGTTAACTTTATTTCAGAAAATTATCTCTAACTGCAAATATGTTGGAATAAGACACTAAAGAAACCAACTAAGAGGCAAAGGACTGACCAGGGGGACGAAAAGTGTCCATGAATTTGGTGACCACACAATGTACATGACGTGCGCATGTGCACGCACATGCGTAGCAGTAGTGGAAGGAACAAGTATAAAACTCAGAAATCTAATTTAAACCTTTATTGTCAAAATCTGATTATTTTAAAGCCCCAAGTGAATGTAAATAATTGTCAATGTTTTCCTCATAATTAACCCATCATATACCAATTTTTAGTCTTCCCTGAGACACCCCTTTCGGAAGTCGAATAGCTCTAGTCCATATGCAGCATTCATTCAGTCTTTCAATAAACATTTACTGAGAACCTGTGACGTACTAGGCACTGTTTTAGGAGCTAGGGATAGAGCAGCGAACAAGAAAGCTTTCTTTCTCCAATAATCGCCTGCACTACCCAAACATTTTCCATATCCCTTCCCTTTGGTAAGGTGCTTCCAAATTTAGGTATAATAGTATCAGGAGGATTTAAATAATACAGATATAAAGGTTAGACAAACCTTCATTCTGACATATCATATTAACGTATAAAACTATGAAATCACACTAGAAAACTGTGAATGGATGATTTACTTGAGTGTAATAATAATCTAAAACACCAGAGTTGGCAGTTAGAAAGAAATCAAGAAGAGGGCCTAGAGCCCTGGCCAGTGTGGCACAGTTGGTTGGAGCATTGTCCCATAAACTGAAAGGCTGCACTTTGATTCCTGGTCAGGGCACATACCCTAGGTTGTAGGTTTGGCTCCATTGGTGGGAGGCGCATATAAGAAGCAACCAATCAATGTTTCTCTCTCGAATAGATATTTCTCCCCCTCTCACTCCCCCTCCCTATCCCTTTCTCTCTAATCAATAAGCATGTTCTGGGGTCAGGATAAAAAGAGAGAGAGAGAGAGATCCTAGAGACAAAGAGAGCAAGGATGAGAAAGAAAATCCATCTGCGAAACATTTTGAAATCATTGTAAGGAATGGTTTGATGCAAAATCCCCACTTAAAGGTTATAAATAGAAAAGCTTTACTGCTAACCACATTAAGATGCATCCTTTTCCAAATTAACTTGTAGATTGTTAAATGACACTACAAAAAACAAATACCTTATGCTGACATCAGTTTTGCATTTTGAAATCTTTCTAAAGTTGTTTTCTATGAATGGTAAGTCTCATAGAGCAATGCCTAACTACATGAAAGCAGCTAAGAAATTATATTTATTTAAATACTTAAATTTTCTGTAGACTGGGTTTTACTACATTATAATTTCATGGACAGAGAGAACTTAAACTATAAGTGCTTTAAATTTCTGACCACAATAAAAATTCATTCTCTGTGACAAATGTAATTATAACTTGCTATTACATACTAACTGTAAAAGGTTAGGAATGACATAATACCTCACTAACAAACCACACTGTGGCTGCTTTAAACATAAAGTGAAAAATTACAGTCATCTTATGTTGTAGAATCTTGATTAATTTCAACAAGAACTACGAAATAAAAACCTATTTCTTAATTCTGATTTCACCCTGAGATTTACTGAAAAGGGAAAATACTTTTCAAATAAATCGTAAGTACTGAAACAGAAAGAACAATGGACAGGAAGTCAAGCAAGTGAAGTCTATCCACAGGCCTACTTTTATCATTAAACTAGAGGTACACGCTCAAGCAGGTACTTATCCTCTCAGAATTCATATTTGCTAAGCTATGTACCTAGGGAAGTTTTTCTTTAGTGCCAAATTTGTATAAAATAATGAACGCACTTATAGTAATATTAACTTCCTAAAATATATTCAAATGAATGATTTTATTTAATAAAAATGAAAAATTCCTTAAAGTATTTATTACTGAGATATGACAGGAACACTTCCTATGAGTGATCTGAACCAAATCCTGAATGGTCATAGCAACATTTCTTTCTCCCTCAACGTCCTTGGTTCTTAACCTTCTTAGTGATCAGGGCTCAAAAAGTATAAGAAAACTAGGGATGTTTTCCTAAACAAAATGTACAATGTTAAAATGCTGTATATAATTTCAAGAGATTCACAGTCTTCTGAAGTTTTTTGGGCCAACCTACCTTGTTTTTATTTTTCTTGTGTTTTTTCTCCCCCACAATGTTTTCCATATAGATTATGGTCCAGTATAAATTTGCTTTATGCTTTTGACACAGCAGAATGCAAGCACCCAGAGATCTCTTTCTAGCACTACTATCAAAACTTTAGAAAATGATAAAAAAAATAGCAATAGTAGACATTTTACAAGGTTTCAGAATCTGTTAAATTACACATACACAGAGAATGCAAGAAAACTATATATAAGTAAGAAATAGAAATATAGTTGAAAAATGTATTAATCAAGAAGCTCTTGATGCAAATCCCAAAGGGATAAGACTTATATTCTTACTTTTTTTCAAAAGTCTGAGATGGTATGACCTCATTAATTTTTTTTTGATATTTTTTAAATTTATTTATTTATTATCTTTTTGATTTTATTTATTTATCTTTAGAGGGGAGGGAAGGAGAGATGGAGAGAAATATCAATGTATGGTTGCCTCTTGTGCTCCCCCTGCTGAGAACTGTCCCCTGCTGAGAACTGTCGCTGGGAACTGTCCTGCAACCCAGACATGTGCCCTGACTGGGAATCGAACTGCGATCCTTTGGTTCGCAGGCCCGCGCTCAATCCAGTGAGCTACACCAGCCAGGGCTGACCTCGTTAATTTAGCTAATAAGGATAACTCTGTGGGAGGCTTCCTTAATGCTATTTTATTAGAGTTCTAAACATCAAATCCTTCATGAGGTAACTAGATGAAATATCTTTACAGTCATCATTCTCAGACAATCTTTAGTATATTTTTTAAATTATATTTTGTTGATTATGCTATTTCAGTTGTCCCATTTCTCCCCATCATTCCCCTCCACCCTGCACACCCTTCCCACCCACATTCTCCCACTTTAGTTCATGTCCATGTGTCATAAGTTCTTTAGCTTCTACATTTACCACACTATTCTTGCCCTCCCGCTGTCTATTTTCTACCCACCGTCTATGCTACTCATTCTATGTACATTTTCCCCCATCTCTCCTCCTCCCACTCCCCTGTTGCTAACCCTCTATGTGATCTCCATTTCTGTGGTTCTGTTCCTGTTCTAGCTGTTTGCTTAGTTTGCTTTTGTTTTAGGTGCAGTTGTTAATATCTGTGAGTTTGCTGTCTTTTTACTGTCCTATTTTTTATCTTCTTTTTCTTAGATAAGTCCCTTTAACATCTCACATAATAAGGGCTTGGTGATGATGAACTCCTTGAACTTGACCTGATCTGAGAAGCACTTTATTTTCCCTTCCATTCTAAATGACAGCTTTGCTGGATAGAGCAACCTTGGATGTAGGTCCTTGACTTTCATGACTTAGAATACTTCTTTCCAGCCCCTTCTTGCCTGGAAGGTCTCTTTTGAGAAATCAGCTGACAGTCTGATGGGAACTCCTTTGTAGGGGACTGTCCCCTTATCCCTTGTTGCTTCTAGAATTCTCTCCTTCATTTGAATCTTGGCTAATGTAATGATGATGTGCCTTGGTGTGTTCCTCCTTGGGTCTAACTTCTTTGGGACTCTCTGAGCTTCCTGGACTTCCTGGAAATCTAGGGAAGTTCTCCTTTATTATTTGTTCAAATAACTTTTCCACTTGTTGCTCTTCTTCTTCCCCTTCTGGCACCCCTATAATTCTGATGTTGGGACGTTTAAAGATGTCCTGGAGGTTCCTAAGCCTCTCCTCATTTTTTTTGAATTCTTGTTTCTTCCTTCTTTTCTGTTTGGTTGTTTCTTTCTTCCTTGTGGTCCACACTGTTGATTTGAGTCCCAGTGTTCTTCCCCTCACTATTGGTGCCCTGTGCATTTTCCTTCACTTCACTTAGCGTAGCCTTCATTTTTTCATCTAATTTGAGACCAAAATCAACCAATTCTGTGAGCATCCTGATCACCAGTGCTTTGAACTATGCATCTGATAGGTTGGCTATGTCTTGGTCACTTAGATGAATTGGCTATGGGGCTTTGATCTGTTCTCCTGTTTGAGCCTTTTTTTTTTTTTTTTTTTGGGTCTGGTCGCTGCTGTTAGGTATGAGGGGCGGAGCCTTAGATGTTTCCCTCGGGTGGGGCAGCCCAGTGGCTGGGTTGTGATGCTGTATGTGGGGGAAGGATCTCGGTGTTTTTAGGTTTTATTTCCCGGCACTGAGGCCCTGGGTTGCGAGTTCTGCCTTGTTCCCTGTTTTCATTTTCACCTGGATTATCTGTGCGTTAATGTGGGACCACCTGGTCAGCCAGCCGCCTTGGGCCTGGGGTCCGCTAGCCACCGCCTGTGCGCCTGAGGCCTGCTAGCTGCTGCCTTTAGGCCCAGGTCCACCAGCAGCTAAGTGGGCACCAGGTCCACTGCCCTCTGCTTCCTCTTCTGGTGACTCCACCCCTCTTATCGGTCTGGATGAATGGTTGTCAGACCTCCATACAGTTCAATTTTCTCTCAGTTCTGGTTGTTTTCTTGTTTCTAAATCCTTGGTGTTCTTAATTTTGGTTGGTCAAGGAGACACCTCCATCTTGGCCGGAAGTCCCTTTTTAGTATATTTTTAAAATCCAAGACTCAGAGTCACATTGATTTAACTCCATCAAGACAGCTAACATTTACAAATCTGAATACACCCCAGGTGTTCCTTTGCATTGCAAATAACCGTTTGCTAGAATTGCAAAAGAATGTTGATGAAAATTTCAAGTTACAAAGAAAACTGACAATCATGTTTGAAATACTATTTTAAAACTTATGCTCCTTCCCTGGCTGGTGTGGCTCAATGGATTGAGTACTAGCCTGCAAACTAACAGGTCATCAATTCAATTCTCAGTCAGAGCTCATGCCTGGGTTGTGGGCCAGATTGCTAGTTGGGGGCCTGTGAGAGCCAGCTAGTCGATGTTTCACACACTGATGTTTCTCTCTCTCCCTTCCCCTCTCTCTAAAAATAAATAAATAAGATCTTTAAAATTCATTCTTTCAATGCAAACTTTTGACCTGCAATATTTCAAATGAAAAGTTGGCTTATGTAAAGTTAAGGAGTGATTTTTAATACACCATTTATATGCAAAATAATGCAAGTGTGCTTTTAAAAGACAGGCAACTCTTAGCAATGTGTATTAATGAGCAATAGTAAAATGCTCTTCTTCCTTCAGGAGAATAGTAGAAATCATCTATGTGATAACTCTAAAAAGGAGCAATAGAGAAGGCTGTGTACAGAAAGAGAAAGAAAATCAAGGTCAGGACACAAGGAAAGCCAGGAAGCTCATGTAAAACATGCTACAAGGAAAGTATCTGGTAATCCCCAAGAGAGTTAGAAGCCACAGCAAAAGCCAGCTTATCCAATGTCCTACCGCTCCATCTACAGTTGAGGTTATTCCAGCAGTTCAGCTTAGCTACTCAAGTCCACAGAGTGTTTTGAAAATACTGAGTGCTCACTATTTTTGTTACTTTCTTTTTTTAAAAGAGTTTATTTATTTATTTTTAGAGAGGGGAAGGAGAAAGAGAGGGAGAGAAACATCAATGTGTGGTTGCCTCTTGTGTGCCCCCCACTGGAAACCTGGCCCGCAACCCAGGCACGTACTCTGACTGAGAATTGAACCAGTGACCTTTTGGTTTGCAGGCCAGTGCTCAATCCACTGAGCTACACCAGCCAGTGCTATTTTCCTTTATAAAACTGAAAATAATTTATATAAGAATTGGAAGAAAAGCATGAGAAAACTCCCTGTATCCTGAATTTACTTCTTTGTGTTCTGCGTCTGTTTCTTTGCATCCTCTATTATTGTAGGCAATCAATATGTATCTACTGAATATAGAAATAATTTGCGTACAGTTAACCAGGAAAAAATCAAATTATGTATTTTCTAGTAGGACTTACACAACCTTAGTAGGTTGTAAGGATTCTTAGGGATCAATCAGAACACAGTACTTCATTTCATCTATGAGGAAACTGGATTCCAATGGTACTAAGTAACTTGCTTAAAGTCATACACACAGTTATCGATATAATAAAGAATGAAATTAATCAATGGTCTCAAAGTTATGTATATCATTTTCTCATTTAAGGTTATCATAAGCATATAACTGTCACCATTATCATTTTTTTCACCAGCTACTATTTATTATGTTCAATACCATCTTTAATCTTACAAAAATCATGTAAAACATAGGTATTATCCCCATTTAAAAGTTAGGCAAGTCAGAAGTACATAGGTGGTGACTGAGATGAATGACTCAGGGTAGAATTCAATTCATTTGATTCAAAGACCATTAACTTTCCCATTGCACTTCATTAACTGCTCCAGAATTATAGCCTTCAATTTCTAAATATATCTGAATCTCAACCTGTAAGATCAATTATAAGACTATGCTTGAATTAAAACATTTTAACAATAAGAAACTCATTGCTTAATTTTCACTTATTCTTTCTGGTGTCAGCCATGTCTAATAAATTAAATGAGATACTGGCTATAAAACCACTTTGTAAACTATAAAGAATAGATATTTGAACAAAAATCTCAAATGTCACTAAACATATAATCTGCAAATGTAAAAGATATGTGTTTGCCATGGAAAAATTGGGTAGACTATCTCCCAAGGGATGGCATCTAATCTCTGATATTATGGTGCTGGCCTTTCATTCACAGAAATCTAACTTGTCACCACACTTAAAAGACTCTCAAGATTAGATTCACATTAATAAAATTTGCAAAGAATGATCTATAAAATCAGAATGTCAGTTTGTTAATTATGAGAAAAAACTGTAATGGAAAGTAGAATGCCCTAAGTCTGAAAAACCAATACATTCTCTCCCTGGAGACAAAATTACATGGGAAGTCAACTAACAGTCAGAAAGTTGCTTGGTGATCATTCAATTTAAGCTAATGGAATGAGATGAATTGTTTCATGGCCATAAATTAAACCAGATTGGTGTATTCCTTTCCACAGTAATAATGGTATTTTCATTGGGACCAGAGTACTTAACATCTTCTGACTAAAACTCTCTGTCATAAACACCACTTCAGTCTTCTCAAGTAACTCCTTGGCCAAAAAGATTATAATTAATATATTATTCCATTAGATAAGTTCATATAGTTCTACCAAACTACGGTAAAATCCTTCTAGTCTAGGAGCTGTTTTGTTTAAGGTGATTTTACATATAACTCTGTTTTGATAGAAAATACATACAGAGGTTAGCAAATATAAGTTTACAGTTTGAGTACACAAAACAGAGTTTATTCTTTTGAGTTAATAAAGCTCTTGTAATAATCATAACCTAAATATATTTTTCCGTACAAAAAACTGGAAACCTACTTTTGCCCAAACCTGTATTTCACTGATGCAGTAACCAGTCTTATTCCTAAGTTCTTAAAGATGCCTGAAGTACTACTACTACTACTACTACTAGCTAATATTCTAGTTATAATAACAACAGCTAATATTTGGGTGATTATATACTCAATCCTATGCTAAATACTTTATGCATAATATCCATTAATCTTTGTCACACTGTATAAGGTAAGTATTAGTCTCATTTTATAAAGGAAAACAATGTTCTCTATGAGAACATAAATTACCCAAGGTCACACAGCTAGTAAGCAGAAGAAATGAAATTTGAATCCATGTCTGTTTGATTCCAGAGCTCATATTCTTCTTCACTACAGTAGTCTATAAAACACTTCTATCATTGCTATCCTATTTCTGGTTACTGGACTCCTTATTCATGTATCCTGCATTTGAGGGACACATACATAAGTTCTTAAGAAAACTCTGTATATAAAATGGTTAAACCATTATATATATATATATAATAACATAAATGTACATGCTGCTAATACTGATATACTCACTTAACATTTATTAAGTGTCTACTGTGTACCAGCACTTTTCCAGGCACTGGAGGTATAGCAGTAATATAAGCAATGTCCCTGAGCTCTGGAACTTATATTTGGTAGGGGTAAGGGATGGAAAAAAAAGGAGAGACAAAAAAATAAACAAGTATCAACATATTAGATAGTGTTATGATCTATGAAGAAAAATAGAGCAAATGAGGAGGATTAAGAGGGCAGAGGAAGAGTGAAAGATGGTATTTTACAAAGTGAAGACAAGGAAAGTCTCTGATAAGGCAATATCTGAAAGAGGTACGGAAACAAGCTGAGTAGATATGTGAGGGAGGCCATGCCAGGCAGGAAAGTTCACAGGCCCTGCGACGGAAGTGAGCTTGCTCCGAGAAGACTGAAAAGGCACATGAGGAATATTCACAGTGGAGTAAGAACTGGTCATAGTCAGTATATATTTGGAAGGTACTGTAGAATGACAGCATTAAAAAAATCTCAGTATAGATAAACAAATTGTTTAAATGCATAATTTCTATGTCATTATATAGTATCAAGCATTCTAAAGAATGAAGTAGAAACATAAGATGACTTACTTTACTAGTCAATGTATTTATTTCCCGTTCAGCTTTATGCAGTTTGCTGATTAAAACAGTATTTTGTTCATTGCTTGATTGTAGCTCTTTTTCCAAGCGTTCAGCCTGTAGTTTAACTGACTGTTTTTCAGCCTTTTATTAAAACAAAATATTTTAAAATTGTTTCCTAATTTTTTACAATTATATACAAATAAAGTAAGTACTATTTAAAATATATGTAATCATACTACCCAAAATTATTCAAAATCTTGACAATACTAACACATACCAAAGAAAAACATATTTTTCTCAAAGCATTTGTTTCAAATGAAAGATGTGTGTTCCAAGAAATATGCAACATAGGTATCTGGAACAAACAGCATGTCAAGAGCCACCAGTGAAATAAAACCCTCACACTTCCTTTATGGGTGCACTCACTTGACAACTATTTACCCTTACTGCTGACATAATGCAGATATACATTCTTGGGGTTCCAAATCCACAGCAGATATGAAAAGCATACTGGAAGTACAAGAGGGGGCTCATTTATAATAGTAAGAATTAAAAACTGAATCTAAAATCAATGGAGATTTTTTAAAAAAATGAGATATAAGAATTAAAAATCCTCAACCAATTTGCATCCTTTGTAAATATGGGCAAAGAGTTCAATAGCTCTTAACCTCATAACTAATAAAGATTCTTAATGAAGTCTGAAGTTGTCAAAAAAATTTCTGGTTGGTAATACAGTACTCTCTAGTTAGGAAGGGAAAACTAAATGCTTTTAAAAAGTATTTCTACTACTCAAAATACTTAAGACAAAAGTGCCTGGCATTTAAAGCATAAGCTTCAGTTTTGTCACATCTCATTTCCTATGTATCTTAAATATAATATAGGAGGGTATTTAAATAATTCAAACAACCCCCCCTCCATTTTCCTAAAATATAAAATGATAGTTTCTGGGCACACTGATAGCCAAAAAAGTCAAAGGTCAAAGATGAAAGAAATGCTTCCTGTCATTGCTTATTTTCATTTCATCTGATAAAATTAAACACAGGCCCTTTTGAAAATGTCACAAATGAACCTTCCATCTTTTGTCATCATTTAATTTGTCTTGAAAATAGCCTCTCTAACAGGACCCATGGCAAGTCTTACACTGGGGCCACATACTGTATTCAGTTGCAACCCCCTACTTATTCCATCACCGTGTAAATACACAAAGGATGAAAGGATGGCAGCACAAGCGGTCTCATTCTGAATTGCCTCACATTGAAGACCAATTACACTAACAACTATAGTTCAGTACCAGTATATACTATCAAAAGTTTCATCCAAAAAAAATAAAAATATGACATCTTCCAATACACTCCTTGTACCAGCTTGCTGGCTGGGAAAAAAAAAATCACTCTTTTGGATAATGGACTTTAATTACAAGCTAAGTACCCATTAATTTCTTTCAAATCAAATCATTTCACAACTATCCGAATGAAAAAACAAACCACTTTGGACTGCTCAGAACAAGTTCAACACAAACTAGTGTATTTGCTATCAGTTAGACATTAAGAACTCAGAGGAGTAAGCATCTCTGAAAAGATGATGAAAGGGTCCAAAATATCTTGCCACTGTGGCATAAAAATTCTGTTGAGCCAAAAACATTTGGGAATCAACATGTATTTAAAAAGGGAGGTTTTCCTCAACTCCTTTTATCTGCCTAAAAGTGGAGGCTTGGAAAATAATTTAACAGTTATAAATTCTCTCCCCAGGGGCTGCATAAGCAGGGAAGACTGACTCTTATCATGAGAGACAGGAAGTCAGCATCAGATAAGAAATCACCTAAATGTGAAATCACATTTCACAAAACTGTCCTGTTTCCAATCTACTCTCCTAAAGGCCCATTTATCTATCCTAAGAGCCCTTTCCTCCCTTCTCCTTTCCCTACTTAAGATGGTATCTAAGTCCCAAATTCTAACTGCCTCTTTGGGACACATTCTTCTGTGAACCTCCATGTACATATATGAATAAGAATCTATCTTTTCTCTTAATAATGTCTGTAGTCATTACTAATTCACAATCCCCAATCACTGAACCTAAATGGATGAGGCAAAAGTTTATCCTCTCCCACAATGGAAACCAAAAATTTTCAATGGAGAATACCTCTAGGAGTATCAGCCTTGATCTGCCAGCTCTTCTCTCTCTCTAATGAACTCAGGAAAATAATTTAGTAAAGCCTTATGCATTAGTAGCCAAGGTGAATTTTACTCTCTGGCAAAAAGCTGTCACAGGTCTGTAAGTATGGTAGTTCTGTTTAAACAGGACTTATGATTTTTAAGATCTTAAATTCCAGTATAAGGAAATAACTGTCTAAGAAGAAATTGTTCTTTATGGTTTGAGATGACTTTAGTCTCCAGAAACTCAAATAAATTATTTTGGATTTTGCATATTCTACTCTGTGGCATTACAAGCGTTACATCATTTAAGATAGGTGATTTGACTCCCAAAGAAAAAATAATCCCTTTATGTATGTGGCAGCATACCCATTGCTTATGAATCAATAGTTTTCTTTCATAAAAAAGAATATATATATAAATGTGTCAGCATTAGATTGGTGAGCATATATTTATTCTCTAAAAATCAGAGGCTTGTCAACTGCACTTTAAAAAAAAGTATGCTATACTTCTTTTTTCTATCAGGAAGCAACTGAAACTTTACCTCCAGGGATCGGATTGTAGCCTGCATCTCAGCCAACTGCCGCACCTGAATTCTTTGAAGATTTTCTACCTGCGTGCCAGAATTCTCTTTTTCAGCCCTTAATTCTGCTACTTCAGCATCTAAATTTTTTATTTTCTGATACAAATGGCCTTTTTCTCGTATAAGTTGCTCCACTCGTTTGCTGTCTCTTGTGGGATCAACACTAATCAGCTGATTATGTAGATCTTCTTTATCTTTCTCCAGTCTTGCAATCTAACAATAATTTGAAAGAAAGCATCCAACTTTAAATTATTGAATTTTCAGTCATGAACATGCATTATAAAGTCAGTAAATTAAAATTTAAAGTTGTATAATGTAAAAAAGAAAGCTTAGGTAGTGAAATGAAGTACTAAGAAAAAATTCTAAAATGTCACATTCTTCATTCTGACTCAGCATGACTCAAATGTGAGGGCAATACCTTGTCCTATTTTCCCTTTATTTCCCCATGGTATCTAGCATGGGGCTTCATCAGTTGCCAAATAAAATAAAAAAATATATAAATAATACTATAAAAATAATGATTAAAATATCAGATTTTATTTTAAAAACTGATCACAACATTTCAGGGGCTTACACAAGATCAATATCCTGATTACTGCTAAGCTTTTCCTTATGTGACAGTAATTCTTGCTATGCTAATAAAATTATCTATTCCAAGGCAACTTAATTCACCAAAAAAAGCTATTTGTGCATATAACTATAAATGTGACTGATGAGAATTTTTAAATGACATCTGAGAGTTTATTAAGGCCCTAGTTAGAATGATGGCATAGTTCCTAATTCTCAGATTCATGAAAGAACTGAAAATCACTGCTCCAAGGCATTGAGAAAAGTCACTAGAGAACTTGTAGAGCAGAACCACCAGTGTTCTCCTCATTCCTGCCAATCATCACTTCCAGATCCCATGGGCTTCCCAATGATCAACCAGGGCCTCCCTCCCAACCAAGGTTGCAAACTGGTTCCTAACCTCTGAGGCACCTCAGAGGCGACTCACCTTCGGGAATGAGGGGGCCAAGTAGTCCTGGTAAAACTCATTCTTTCCTTTCCTGATCTCCCAAATTGTGTGTCCCTTACCACCACCACCAACAACAACCAAATCTTTGTTGTTAACCAGAGCTACTCTTTTAGTCTCCTTTTATATATATGAGGTTTCTTCAGATGACTCAAAGAAAGGATTCCATTATTTAATTAAAAAAAAAAAAAAAAAAAAAACCAAGAACAACTAGAAACCACAGCTCTAAATACTACCCAGGGTTTGTTTTGTAGCTAGAATGAGCTTAGAAGGCTCCCTCTAAGCCAACAGAACTTAAAGTAAAGCCCTACGACCTTGGCGAAAGTGGCCCAAGGGACAAGTGATTGCTTACACTGCTATATATGAATCAAAGAAGTGTGAGTGTTCTCATCTGTAAAATGAGAGGTTAGACTGGAGGCCCTCTAAAATCCTTTCAACTTTAACATGTAGTGATTCCAATTTGGTTTTGGACATGCAGAATTAAAGATGTGAATGGGAAACAGAACTATCTAGCCAGCAAATTTTTTTTTCCCAGAAAGATAAAATTTTCTTAGAAGGCAACTGTACAATTCAGAATCAAGCCCTCAAAAGCCCACCTAATAATTATCTCTCCTATTTTTCCTCCTACCCTTTACATTAGCCCTGGGGTTTGGTCCCTGACTACTTTTTTCCTCCATTTCTCTTTCTTTTCAGCTATTTGTGTGACTATGCAAGTCACTTTTTCACTTTGGCCTCAGTTAAAATAAAGGGCTTGGGCTGGACCATTTAGCTTTTGCATAAGGTAATTAATTCATCTAGGTCAGGAGTCAATGTACAATTCAGAGTCAGACAATGGTATCTTTACTGAGTACTTGAATGAGTGCTGAGTTCAATAAGCTACACAATTGTATTTAGTAACATATATTTCTCTTGTCTTCATATTATGTACGGGATCAGAGAGCTAATGTTCTTGATCAGCATGTTTCCTGTATCACTACTTTCTCTAGTAGTTTGGAGGGGCTAAAGTGGTAGCTGAATCTATGGACTGAGCTGGCTGATGGCAGAGTCAGGATTATTAGATCACACATTTACAACTCCTAAACCAGAGCTCACTATCAAATCATTCTAACAAAACTGGACATCACTGCCTTCTAATTTTTCTATTCATTTATTGTCATGAAATAAATATCTACTGAGTATTTACTATATACCCAGTACTGTTCCTAGCAGTAAGGACACATTAGAGAACCAAGCAGACAAGCAAATAAACACAAAACCTGTGCTATCAAGAAGCTTGTATTCAATCACTGCTATGACACCAAACTTGTCCCAGTCATCTGGGCACAGATCTCGGACACATCCTTGGCTCTTCCTTTCCCCTCCACTCTCCATCAGATTCACATGTCATCTTCCTTGAAAGAATAGCTGTGCTAGCAATCCTTTCTCTAAACCTACAAAAGGCTTGGTTTGAATTTCTCTTTTATGGCATTTATCCAAATCTGCCTACATTAGTTAATTCCATGCTTACTTTACTCTATTTAAGAATATAAAAGCTTACTTGATGGGAAAAATTATGTATTAACCAATTTTAACTTTAAAAAATTGTTGAGGTAAAGAAAACTGAACATAAACAGATCAGGAACCAGTAATAATTGTTGATATCTTTTTTAAGAGATGATAGCACCATTTTAATTCTCCACAGCACCAGAAAGAAAAAGGTCATGTGTCTAACTGCTCCAACGGTCTTTGTTTTTACCATTTTCATAACGCAGCACAGAGAAATGGTTAAGAGTACAGGCATTGCCATCAAATGGCCTAATTTTTTTTTCTTTCAGAATTTTAAAAATACTGTCTTTGGGCTTCTATTATTTCCAAAAAGAAGTCTGTTGCCATTCTTCGTTTTCTGTAAAAAATATCTTTTTCCTCAACTTTTTAAAAATTAACTTTTTATTTTTAGATAGTGGTGGGTTCACATGTAGTTGTAAGGAATAATACAGAGAGATCTTGTGTACCTATCACCCAGTTTCCCCCACTGGTTACAACACCCACCCTCCATTTTCTAGAAAACATTGTGTGGAATTGGTTCTCATTTTTTTTTTTAAATCACTTGGTAGAATTCTCCAGTGAAATCATCTTTTGGGAACTTATTAAATTACAAATTTAGTTTCCTTGACAGTTATATGACTATTTAAATTCTCTATTTCAGCCCTGGCTGGTGTAGCTCAGTGGATTGAGCGTGGGCTGTGAACCAAAGAGTCGCAGGTTCGATTCCCAGTCAGGGCACATGCCTGGGTTGCGAGCCAGGTCCTCAGTGGGGGTCATGTGAGAGGCAACCACACATTGATGTTTCTCTCTCTCTCTTTCTCCCTCCCTTCCCCTCTGTCTAAAAATAAATAAATCTTTAAAAAATAAATTATCTATTTCATAAGAGCAGAGTTATATTAGTACATACCTATTTCATCTGTTTGTCAAATTTATTTGGATAGAGTTCTTCACTTCTATATAAGCTAATAAGATTACACTATCACCCCTTTGATATCTGTACGGTCTCTGGTGATACTTGGTTTCATTCCTGATATAGGTAATTTGTGTCTTCTTTTTTTGTCAGTCTAGCTAAAGATTTGTCAATTTATTAATCTCAAAGAAATAGCTCTTTATTTCCCTGATTTCCTTTACTGCTTTTGTTTCTCAATTTCATTGGTTTCTGCTCTTATCTTTTTTTATTTTCTACCCTCTGCTTGCTTTGGGTTTATTTTGATCCTCTCTTTCTAGGTTCTTAAGGTGAAAACTTAGATTATTGATTTGACATTTCTTTCCTAATGAATGCACTTGGTGCTATAAATTTTCCTCTCAGCACTGCTTTAGGTGTGTCCCAGGTATTTTAATATGTTGTATTTTCATTTTTGTTCAGGTTAATTTATTTTTTGAAATTGTTCTTTCATTGAATTATGACTCATGAATTACTTAAAGGGTGTCATTTCACTTGAAGACTTCCCTGCTATCTTTCAGTTATTGATTTCTAGTGTAATTCTACAGTGACTGATGAACCACTCTATGTAATTTCAATTTTTATAAATTTGTTGTGGTTTATTTTATGGCCCAGGATTATGACCTATCTTGGTATATGCTCTGTGACCACTTGAAAACATTGTACGCAGGTACTCTTATTGGGTGGAGTGTTCGATAAATGTTGACAGGATTCTTTTGGCTCATGGTGTTGTTCAGTTCTATATCCATCCTCACTTTCTAGTTCTTCTATCAATTTTTAAGAGAGGAGTGTGAAGTCTCCAACAGTAATTGTGAATTTGTCTATCTCTCCTTTTAGTTCTATCCGTGTTTACTTCCCATTATTTTGTAGCTCTGGTTCATACACAGTTAGTATTCATTGTCTTCTTGGAGGAGTGGTTTTCATCATTATATACTATCTACCTTTGAATTTTTCTTTGCTCTGAAGTCCACTTTATCTGATATTAATATAGCCACTCCTGTTTCTTTTAATTTTTGTATGATGTATCATTTTCTACCCGTTTACTAACTACCTATATTGTTATATTTGAAGTTTCTTGGAGATGGCATACAGTTGGGTCTTTTATTTTTAAAATCAACTCTGTAAATCTGTCTTTTAACTGGTATATTTAGACAATTTACATTTATTATGACTATTAATATATTATGGCTTAAGGTTTTCTTTTTCTGTTTTATTTTAAGTTTGTTTTCTTTATCCTGCTTTCCTTCCTGTGGGTTACTTGAACATTTTTTTAGGATTCCATTTTGATTTATCTGTAATGTTCTGGATATCTTTGCATATAGCTTTCTTAGTTGTTGCTGTAGGTATTACATTATATATACATAAAATCATAGTGTGTTAGTTTCATTTTATCAGTTCCAATGACAGAGAACTTTGCTCCCTTTACATCACTTTACCCTTGTACATAATATAATTATCTTAATTATTTCCTCTCTGTACAATTTAAAGCACACTGGACAGTGTTTATAATTTTTGTTTCTAAAATCAAAGAGAATTTAGAAAATTCACTCATGAATAAAAGTCTACTATATATATACCCATAGTTTTGGTTACTGTGCTCTTCTATCCTTCTTGATGTTTTGAGGTTCCTTTTACTTGGTTTTCTTTCTGTTTAGAGAATTTCCCTTAGACACTCTTTTGGATAGGTGTACTGGCAACAGATTCTCTTAGTTTTCGTCATTGTAAGAATGTCTTGATTTACCCTTCATTCCCAAAGAATACTTTTGCTGGATATAAAAGTATGAGTTGACACTTTTTTTCTCAGAACTGGACGTTGTCACATGTCCCTCTAGCCTCGGTGGTTTCTGATGAGAAATATCAATAAGGAAGGTGTCATTTCTTCCTTGTAGTTTTCAGTTTTTTTTCCTGTAGAGTTTAAGTCTGATGTCTCTTACTGGGGATTTCACTGGTTTTATCCTGTTTGATGTTCACTTACATTCTTTAATCTGTTATGGTGTGTCTACCAAAGGTGGGGGTGAGGGTCGGCCTTTTATTTCTTCAAGTATATTTTTTAGCACTGCCCTCTTTCTCTTTTCCTTTCTAGGACAAAAATCTTTGATCGTTTGTTATATTCCCATAGGTACCTGAGGCTATCCCTACTTATTCCTTTTTTAAATCTATTTTCTATAGTTCGTTTACATTGGGTGATTTCTAATATACTATCTTCAAGCTCATTGATTCTTTCTATCCTGTCCATTCTGCTGTTGAGCCCAGCAACTAAGGCATTTTTGTTTGTTTTTTAGAGGGTTTTTTTTGGTCATTGCATTGTTCAGTTCTAAAAGTTTCATTTGGTGCTTCTTTATAATTTTCTATTTCTTTGCTGAGACTCTCTTTTTTCATTTGTTCCAAGAATGTTTTTAATTGTACAACGAAGCATTTTTACCAGGGCTATGTTAGAATATTTGCCAGATAATTCTGTTATCTCAGTGTAAGTATCTATTGATTGCCTTATTTCATTTATTTAGTTTGAGATCTTCCAGGTTCTCAGTATGACAAGTGATTTTTTTTAATTAAAATTTAGACTTTTAGGGTATTGTATTACAGGAGACTCTTGATTCTTATTTAAAATTTCTGTCTTAGCAGTGGGTGGGCTTAGATCCAGTTTTACTGCAGTATTTCGCTGGAGCAGAATTGCAATTACCTAAATTACCTAGGATACTAGGCTGTTCTTTTCCTAGTACCTCGCCTACAAAGAACAGCCCTGTGTTGGGTATTTTTATCATTTGGACCAAACTGCTACTTTCTTTAGCATCAAGTCAGCAATTTGTGAGACAAAATTTTTAAAAAACAAACAGGGAACATAGTACAGTCAGTCCTTAGGTCCCAAGGCCCTTAGCTGGCATGCCTTCTCTCCACCTTTCAGCATCCTCTCATGTTTGTTTTACGAACCATGTCCAATGTTTTCTGTTATACTTACCAGGAAGAATAGGGAAAAGTGCATCTACTCCATCTTCCTGGAAGTAGAAGTCTTCTGGTTGACTTCTAAGATTTTCTCTTTATCACTAGATTTTAGTAATTTGAGTATTTGTGCTTTGGTGTAGTTTTCTTCATGTTTTCTGTGCATGTGGTTCATTGAGATTCTTGGATCTGTGGTTTAGAGTTCCCAGGAAATCTGAAAAATCTGACCATTATTTCAACTATTTTTTTTCCTGTTCTTCCCTCTCCTTTTAGAATTTCAATGATCTGATGTTGTCCCACTATGTTCTATAACCATTTTTTTCCTGTACTTTTTATCTCTGTATTTCAGCTTGGATAGTTTCTATTGCTGTTAACTTCAATTTAGCTATTATCTTTTCTTCCACAGCATCTAATTCACTTCTAGTGAATTTTTCATTTAGACTGTACTTTTCATCACTAGGAACTTTTCTCTGAAGTGTTTTCCATGGCTCTGACTAGTGTGGCTCAGTTGATTGGGCATCATTCTGTAAAGCAAAAAGGTTGCCGATTTGGTCAGGGTTGCAGGTTTCGTCCCCAGTCAGGCACGTATGAGAGGCAACCAATCAATGTTTCTCCCATCGATGTTTCTCTCCCTCTTTCTCCCTCCATTCCCCTCTCTCTAAAAAAAATAAATAACAACAATAAAATAAAATAAAATCTTTTCCATTCCTCTCATCATGTTCAAGGCTTCCCTTAACTTATTGGATATATGGAGTATATTTATATATGGTTTAATGACTCTGTCTACTAATTCAGTAATTTCTAGGTCTGTTCCTATTGATTGACCCTTTTTCTCTATTATGAAATACATTTTTCTGCTTCTTTGCATGCCCAGTCATTTTTTTTTAAAGCTTTATATTATAGTTTTAGGTTCCCAGGAAAATTGAGCAGAAAGTGCAGAGAGTTCAATATATCCCTGTCTCCATATACACAGCTCCCCCACTATCAACATCTCATACCAGAGTGGTACATTTGTTACAACTGATGAACCTACACTGACATACCATTAACATCCATAGTCCATAGTTTACATTAGGGTCCACTCTTGGTGTTGCCAATCATATGGATTTTGATAATGTGTATTGGCATGTACCTGCCATTACAGTGTCATACTGAATAGTGTGTGTTCCACCTATTCATCCCTCCTTTCCCCCATCCCCAGGGCAAACACTTCTCTTTTTAATGTCTCTATAATTTTGCCTTTTCTAGAATGTCATATAGTTGGAATCCTGCAATATATAGCCTTTTCAGACTGCTTCTTTCTCTTAGTAATTTGCACTTAAGGTTCCTCACATCTTTTCATGGTTTGATAGCTCACATCTTTTTGGTACTGAATAATCTTCCATTGTTTGGATGTACCACCGTTTATTTAATTATTCACTTACAGAAGGTCATTTTGGTTGCTTCCAAGTTTTTGCAATTAGGAATAAAGCTGCTAGAAACATCTGTGTGTAGGTTGTTGTGCAAACATAAGTGTTCAACTCTTCTGGGTAAATACCAAGGAGTACAATTGCTGGATTATATGGCAAGGCTATGTTTAGTTTTGTAAGAAACTGCCAAACTGTGCTCTAAAGTTGCTGTATTATTTTTCATTCCCACATCATCTGTTGTTCCACATCATCACCAGCATTTGGTATAATAAGTGTTTTGGATCTGGGCCATCCTAACAGGTATGTATCTCACTGTTGTTTTAAACAGCGATGCCCTATGCACACATGATGTTGAGCATCTATGCTTATTTGCAATCTGTGTATCTTCTTTGGTGAAGTGTCTTTTAAAGTCTTTGGCTCATTTTTAACTCAGGCTGTTTGTGTTCTTATTGTTGAGTTGCAGTTCTTTGTATATATTGGGTTATAGTTCTTTACCAGATATGTCTTTTTCAAGTATTTTCTCCTCATGACTTGTCTTCTTATTGTCGAAGATCAGTTCATTATAGGCCTGACCAGTGTGGTTCAGTTGGCTGGGTGTTGTCCCAGAAAGCTAAAGGTCACTGGTTCAATGTCTGGTCACGGCACATGCCTGGGTTGCAGGTTTGGTTCCAAGGTGGGGCATGAATAAGAAGCAATCAATTGATGTTTCTCTCCCTCCCTTTCTCCCCCTCTTCCCTTCTCTCTAAAAAAATAAGTAAATAAAGTCTTCTAAAACAAAGATCAGTTCACTATATTTGTGTAGGTCTATTTCTAGACTCTTTGATACGTTCTAATGATCTATTTGTCTATTCATTCTTTCACCAACAGCATACTGTCTCCATTATCACAGCTTTATAGTTTAGTCCTGAAGTCAGGTAGTGTTGGTCCTCCAACTTTGTTTTTCTCTAAGATGTGTTGGCTATTCTAGGTCTTTTGCCTGTCTATATACACTTCAGAATCAGTTTATCAATATCCACAAAATACTTGCTGAGTTTTTCACTGGGATTATACTGAATCTACATATTAAGTTGAGAAGAAGACATATCTTGACATTTTTGAGTCTACCTATCCATGAACATGAAATATCACTCATTTAGTTTTTCCTTGATTTCATTCAATTAGTTTTGTAGCTCTCTTTATATAGATATTGTACATTTTAAAAATCTTTTATATTTATTATGATAATTAGCACTATGATTAATGCTGTCAGGAACTAATAGCAATACCATTTTGTTGAGTATTTACTATACACCAGGCATTACAATAAACATTTTGCACAAGGAGTTTCAAGTTTCCAGATCTTAGTTTTTAAAATCAAGTTAGTTTACCTTTTTATATTCCTGCTTTTCTAAGTTGTCCCCTTTTCCCATATGTACTAGAATTGAATTTTCTAAATCAATAATAGAATACAAAAACATTTTGCTATTTGTTTGCACTAGAAGGTAACAGTTTACTCAGATTTAAAGTTCACATTTTAATCTATTTTTGGAAGTTACAATCTCTTTTCCTTCATTCAGTGTCTTAAAGAGAATTCTACTCAGACTGACAAGAGAACAGAAATAATAGCATTTGTCGTTTTCAGGCCCCGAGAGTTACCTTGGTCATGGGGGTAGTAAAAGGACGCTGACTGTGACAAATAAAAAAGCCAGAACAGAGAATACCTGCAAGTAGGGCAGTCAGAATGCTGGTAGTGCAGTGAAGGTGGGGGATGTAGGCGCTGCAATCACAGATGCCCTCAAACCATTTAGAGTACCTGCGTGCTGGTCTGACACTGAAAACTCTAGCGTACTAAAATAAAGAACAGGATCATGTACTCAAGAAATTTGTGGACATGTAATTTTAAATGAAATAAAATCTAGCACTTATGGAATGCTTATTATGTGCTTGGTCCTTGTCTAAGCACTTTACATATTTTAACTCCATCAGATATGTGCTATTGTTAACGCCATTTTACAGATGAGGACACTGATGCACGCAGAAGTTAAGTCAGCTACCAATGTCACACTAAATGAACATTTAAAACATTAAAAAATTTTACACGTTAAAAAGTTTAGTTTTTACTCTAAACTGCATCCACAGTTTAATTTTAATTAATAAAACTTCACAAAACCCTTCTATAAGGTTGCCAAAATCAATCACGGAGGTCATTTAATTTTAATTGGGGAGACTTTTGCCAACTGTGATGTGGTTCAAAGTAATCTGAGAGGGGTGCAAGTCAGAGAATTTTCAATAGTTTAGATAAAGGAACCATGCAGTTCCAGAGCACCATTCCAGAGAGAACTTCAGAGCCTACTAGGACAGAAAGGAAGTGTTGTGAGAGGTTTCATAAGATCTGACATATGTGTCAGGATAAGGACCAAATCAGAAATGCAGTATCAGCTTTGTGCTACCAGTGCTATAAGGAAAAAAAAATAGCATATGATAACAGAGAGACAGAGTGGCTCTCCTGCTTGCTACAGGAATTCTGGCTTCTCACCTGCCCCATAAAAGCTAAGGTAGAGCTCCATCACTTTGAAGAGGATGATGGGGTAATCTCAGGGACCTGCCATTACGTATCATACCATTCTTGCAGTGCTCAATGCCCCCTTCTCGAGATCTTAATACTTGCACACTGAATTACACTTGCTTCTTTCACTCATTCAGTCTACCGGAATAATGACCTATACCTGCTCTGTATTGCTCTTAATTACTATTATTTGCATAATAATATAAAATTAGACTCTTAATAACATAATAAAAACAAAATAGCGCAACTTTTAAATAATGACTATCTAGGCATCGAGAAATCATATTATCTTTTTCATAAGATAAAGATATCTTCTTTCATAAACATTAATTCAGAATATCATGAGGGAGATGTGAATTCCTGAAGTGTTTCTCAGGAAAATACTAATAAAATCTTCCCAAAGATTTCCCCTAAGAACCAAGACACTAAAGAATATTCAGTTACTTCTTTCACTTTATCTGTACAAGTGAAAAACGCACAAGTGTTGTATGAATTCTTAATTAATGCAAGAAAAAACAATTATCTCAGTACATCAAATTAACATATTTTACACCAGGTAACTTGTCTAGATTTGAGAATGGCAATTGTAGGCTTTCCTTTGAAAGTTTTCCTGCTGTTTCATGACCCACAATCATCTCACTAGGTTTTACCGTTATTGTGGACAGAAACTTGAGTATATTAAGATAAGTGATAAAATAAAATACCAAGTAATCCGCTAATTAATGTAATCCTGCATAATTAATTGGGAAGTAGATACAAAAGAACTTCAGTCTTATTGGAAAGTCTCACTTTTCTAGCCTCTACTAATTATGGCTTCTCAGCTAGCTGTTTATCTTCAGATTCCTAAGAATGCCGTAAGGCATCCCGGTTATGAAATTAACTGACTCCTTAAAATTTTTAATAAATATCATTTGGCCTTTAATGGGTAAAAATACACTAGCCATCAGATTTCAGATACAGGTTTCATTCTTTACAAAAACAATAATACTAAGAAACTGAAAAGATACAAATAATCATTACCACATAAACATCACTATTAGATTTTAAAAGGCAAACTATAAAATAAAGTATCACTATCTTTAGTCTCAGTATTTACTCTTCAGTATGCTAAATCTACGTTTCAGACTGGAAATCTTTATTATTTCTATTTTCCACAATAAAAATTTTATATGCAGCTACTCTAAATCTGTTATAATTCCAGATTCAAACTGTTTCATCATCACGTATAGTATGGATCTATTTATCTCTTGACACAATTAGAGCTGTTGGCTGACTCCTAATTAGCGGGGCAACTTCAAATCATTGGTTATTTCAAACCTACAACTCAGAGCTGGGATTTGGGGTGCCTGATTTCCATTGTTAATGTGGCTGCTGACTTTCTTTGAGACTCTGAGCCTTTGAGCAGGTCGCTCGCCTTGTACTTCAGTGTCCTCATTTAAAATGGAGACACTGTTACAAGTGAAGTGAGACCGTATGTAAATAAAGCATTTAAAGCTGTAAAGAATTTTTATTTTTTTTTTAATATTTATTTATTTATTTATTTATTTATAGAGGGGAAGGGTAGGAGAGAGGGAGAAGGAGAGAAATATCAATGTATGGTTGCCTCTTGTGTGTCCCATGCTGGGAACTGGCCTGCAACCCAGGCATGTGCCCTGACTGGGAATCGAACCGCGATCCTTTGGTTCGCAGGCCTGCGCTCAATCCACTGAGCTACACCAGCCAGGGCAAAAGCTGTAAAGAATTTTTAAATGCAAAAGACCATCATAAATATTTACAGTTTTCTGGTACTGTATTATTAATGAACTGGACTCAAGGTTCATACAGCTTCTTACATAACAAACAACCCTGGAACACTCACTGTTCACAAAAGTCGGCTTGATCCAACTAGTTATTGGTAAAGGAAAGTGAGCATATTTTAACTCTTGATTCCAAATAACAACAATGCAATAAATGTGTAATGCAGATGCACTTGTACATAAAATGTTTCATATAACTATAGACAACAAACTTTTTTACAAGTTCAACTAGTATTACATTTGTTATGTGATGATACCAGGATAAAATTGGTATTTCTCTCCATCCTGAAAATTCATCTAAAAGCAACATAAAGAATGAGAAACACAAATCCCATATTTGGAAATATTAGGAGACAAACCACAAAACGAGTAGAAAGGCTGCCAAAAGCAACAGAGACAGAGTAGGGGTGCATATCGTAGGCAGCAGAGAGAGGATGTTGTTGCTGAAGTCAAAGAACAAAGCACAGCTCTCGAAAGGTGACAGGCACACCCTAAGGTATAAATCCTTTCTTTATACCAGTGGAAACAAGGTTCATGGGCTGACAGCCAGAGCTCTCCTGGTTGTGGTGTGGTTCCAAGAAAGAGACAGGGACACTGCTAAATAGGGAATCACATAGACAACTATATTTGCAAAGAGAGAAGTCCTTCTCTGTGGCTATGGGAGAAAAGAGACTATCACCATTGATTTGGGCAATATAAAGGCAACAAAGACTAGAAAAATCTAACAGCCAAAAAGAACATTCACAAGAAAAACAGTACTATAGAGCAGATGGAAAGCATGACAAACACTTCACCATTAATTAATAAAACTAATTATGGCATCAACACTAACTTGGAATTTATAAAAAATATATAATAATAAAGTTTCATTGACTAGAAAGATAACAACTAACTAGTATCGTCAATCACTCACCTCTAATTCGTATTTTATTTTTTCTCCTTCTAAAATACGTGCAAATTCTTCTTTCTCATGTTCAAATTCTGATTTGAGAAATGTATGTTCATAGCGAAGCTTATTATATTCAGCTCTATACTTTTCAACTTCCTAAGTTAAAAGAAGACTGCTATTTATCACAAATTATAAATGAAATTTATATTTATCCCCAAAATTACTTTTGCAAATATAATGTTAAATTACCTTATACTCGGAGCAATTATAAATGTAAAAAATAAGCTTAACAGAAGTACAAATAAACCTTGGAAAAGTTCTGATAACAAGAATGCTACACACAGAATTAGCACATTCCTGAGAAGGCACTGTGCCAATTACCACTCAATTAACCTTACTTCCTCACTGGTTCTCATAATAATAAAAAATGTACAGAAATGTATATAGCATGTCAAAAGTTTTAACCTCAGGACTTAATAAAATAATATTTAAGAACATAACACATCTTTCAAAATAGATTAAAAATTAATTTGATATTACAAAAATACCCCTAAAAGTCAGACAGAATGAATTCAAAGTACATAAAAGATTATTTTAATATTTAGTACAATAACTTAAGGTTCAAATATTACAATGATAGTTAAACCCAATACAACAGCCTGAAGAATATATGAAGTGCCAACTTTCCCAACTAACCAGGAACACATGCATTCCCTGGTACGCTCCAATTCTGTTTCCTAACACTATGAAAGTCACTGGCATTCTGAATCTCATTCTAAATAACAGAACAGAAAGGAGGCGAACTATTTCAACATACACCAGGATATTAAGTAATAAGGAAGCCTCCGAAAATACTCAGCTCCCTAGAAATCTTCAGTCAACAGATTTCGCTTCTAAGCCAGTTCACAAACCAAGGAAATGGGTTTTGTGATTTTAGTAGAGACATACTTTGTTTCGATATTTTTTAATTTAATCTCTATTGCATTTTCCCCCATTATCCTTTAGTCCCCTTGTATCCTCTCTCCCAGCAAACACTACACTGTTGCCCATGTCCATGAGTCCTTTCTCCTCTGTTTTAAAATTTTAAAAAATGTTTTACCTAACTTGATCACTTAGGTCTAAGTGGTTTTGTCCATATCCAAAAATTAAACCTACTCCCAAAGCTATAATGCTTTGATTATCCATTAGGAGAATATTCAAAAGATGGTTTAAGCCAGTAAGCCACTTATAAAACAGGATCCACAATTATTTTATGCAATGGCAACACCACCAGCCTACAGCTTTCCAAAGGGGTCCACTTTGAAGGGGGCAATACTCATTTGTATGTATAAGGCCAGGTATATCTGTTAAATAAGGTAACATATATAAAATACCTAGTATAGTACCTAATGTATTCAATATCTGTTATCTTTTCTTGTCCCCTTTATTAAATATTAGTCATATTAAACCAAGATTTCATAAAAGGAGATTAATCACAATCTGAAGGAAAACTGTATCAAATTTTTACTTTTCTTAGATGGCATTAAATTCATTCTTTCATTCAACAAATATTAATTGAGCACCTACTGCAGGCTTAGGGACTGTTCGAGGAACTTGGAATATAATAACAGTGAGCAAAACAGATAAGGTTCCTCCTCTAATGCAGTTTACATTCCTAGAGGTGGTAAATGAGACTATAAAAAAGTAAGCACAATGAATTTTATACAGCATAGCAGAAGATGGTAAGTGCTGGAGAAAATAAAAATGTATGGGAGGATAAATGGAGATCCAAAGGGCTAAAGACTGATGGAAAAGGCAAGATGGCACATTAAGTGGGGGCAGGGTTTGGTCAAAGTAGGCCTCCTGAGAAGGTGATATAGAGAAGCTGGCCATGAGATATCTGGAAGGACAGTGTTCAAGGTAAAAGCAAAGAAAAAAAAAAGAAAAGCTAGAGCAAAGACTCTTGAATTGTACCATTTCTGGAATTCCAAAGCAGCATCAATGAGGCTAACGTGGATGGAGAAAAGAAAATCAGGGAGGTAATGGGGTCTGATCCTGCAGCCTTAAAGGCCACTTTACAGACTCTAAGTAAAAGGGTAGCCATTGCAGGGCTTTTAGGTAGGGAAATGCCTGCTTTACATCAAGCAAATTTTCACAGTCATATGAAGATAAATGCATAGTTCTTTCTGTATAAATTACTTACTTCATCCAGACTCCTAAAACGCTCTCTCATTGGAGTTTCTAATTCTTGTCGCATTTGGGCTCTTAACAATTCCAAGTTTTGTGGAGTTAATACCTAATGTGCAAAGAAATACAAATGATTCTATATATAAAAATCACAAATATTAAAATCAAGAATTTGCCAAATTTCAGTCTATCTCCTAATTTTGACAATAAAATACAAGTCATAGAAATTTTACAACATACCTAATTTTAGAGTAATCACTACATAAATAGAGCCATTATCTGAAACAATAATTTAAGTCAATTTCATGCTCTCAGAGATGTCAAAAATTCTATTAACATGATGTAAAGACTCACTAATTATTATCATTGTGATTGTGAGAAATAACTACGCTGGCAACTAAGGTTATCATGTTGGATACAACGGCTGATAGTCTATTTTCTAAAGCAAGCAAAATAAAGATGTAATAATTTGGTATACCATAGAGTATTCTTCAGATTTATTTTCAATCAGAATAGGCTGCTTTTTACTCTGATTGCCAAAATGAATTCGAAGGTTCCTTCCTGTTACACTCTTTTATGAAGCCCATTGTTGATAGAGTAATTCAGTATTTTATTAAGTTCCTTGAGGGCACACACTGTCTTTATTCACCATGGTGTTCACAACACCTCACACTACTGCCTGACATATAGACACCACTCAATTATAATTTCTTGAATGAACAAATATTGGTTGTAAAAGAAAAAACAAACCTAGTTTGCTCTTACATTAATTTCTGAAAACTAAGAATAATGTTTCGTTTAATTCATACATTTATTCACCAATATTCCAAATTTCTGAACATTTTACTGAATGAATGCTTACTATATACAAAGTATAAAGCACTGTGTAACATACTATTATCTATATAATACACTGTTTAAAATACCTAACATACATTAACTTCTTTAATCCCTACCATAATACACAATGTAGCTATATTACCATCCCCTTCTTTAAAAAACTGAAGCATACAGTCTAACCTTCTAAGGATTACAGATATTCACAGGAATGTTGGGAACTGCCCTGCCTGGTTTCAGAAGCTGTTAACCAACCCTGGCTAAGGCTGAGTGAGAGACCTTGGGAAAATAAACCATAAGGAGACAAAGCTTCAAGAAGTCTCCTAATCTCTTGGATGCCTTACTTCCTCTGCCTAACTTAAGCCTGAAACAATGACAGAGGGCGGTGCAGCTCTGCGCTGGAAAGGGCAGGTTCCCCAGGGCAATCAGGCCTAAGAAAGAATGCATAAAATCCTATGAAACCTGCTTTACTAAGAATGTTCTTAATTTTCTGATAAGGTCTGAGCAGGATATGAGTTTGTTTCCCAAAGTTTTGTAGCCCTTTAGCTAACAGACCCTGACTCAGAATAAGCCCTCAGAGTTCTTTGTATGTCATCTATTGTTTGATCCTTACTGACTGACAATGATTAATGAACTTTACCTGTATTCCTATGCAAATTGAAACCCAATAAAACCCCATTGAGGAAAAGACTCTTGGCCCTTCTCCTTTGAGAGATCAGCCACCTTTGCTCCCCAAGCAGATCATGTCTTGGTAGACTTCTTCTCATCTGTGGCTGCTGGGAGGGACCCTCTGGGCAGAGCTCCCCCACCCTACAGGAAGCATTATATCTCTCCATAAGCAGTTCAAAAGCATACTGAACATTTTTGTACCTTGCTTATTCATTGAAAGTTTTTAAGCTTAAAAATGGCATCCCCACATATATATTTTAGGAGGAAGCCAGATGGATCAAAAGCTTTGGTGGGAAGAGAATTGCTGGCGTGCGAGAAAAGAGGGAGTGAATGGGGTTAGAGAAACCAGACAGAAAGCTCTTGCTAAAATCTGGTTTATGATGTCAATAATCTGGATGACAGCATCAAGAGTTCAAAATGAGGAGGGGTGGTAATTAAAAAAAAACGAAACAGGTAAACCTTATTTTATGTGGTTTCAAACAAACCAACTTTAAAAATAAACAAATAACCAAAACTGCAGGGAATCTCAACAAAGATATAATATTAAGAAATATTATTCCACCCTAGCCAGGGTGGCTCAGCTGCTTGAAGCATCGTCCTGTACACCAAAAGGCTGCAGGTTCAATCCCCGGTTGGAGTGCATACAGGAGGCAACGGTTCAATGTATCTCTC
The DNA here is from genome assembly GCA_039655065.1 of Glossophaga mutica. Classification (NCBI taxonomy): domain Eukaryota; kingdom Metazoa; phylum Chordata; class Mammalia; order Chiroptera; family Phyllostomidae; genus Glossophaga; species Glossophaga mutica. Next base: position 88,946,224 of record CM077304.1, read on the forward strand.
TTACATAGATGTTTCTCTCTCTCTCTGCACCCCCTTTCTTCTCTAAAATCAATAAACATATACTATGGTAAGGATTAAAAAAAGAAAGAAAGAAATATTATTCCTTAAGTACTTTTAGGTATGGTGATGCTGTTGTGGGCAATGCTTTTAAAAGAGGAATTGTCTTGTATATAATAGAGATCTATATTACCAAACGGAAAGAGTTTATCCCCCAACACTAGCAGAGCCAAAGACTAAAGACCAACAACTGTAGTGGAGAAAGACTGGTTATTGGCACCACCAAGAAGAACAGGAAGCTAATGCTCAAAAGCCCAAAATCCTTGATAGTTTACAGACAAAGAGTTTTATAAAATCACAGGTCACCATGAGCAAGGGGCTTGGGGCCATCGGTGTTGGTAATTGGTCAAGAGTGAGATAAGGGTAGTATATCCTTAATCTAGGTCTTGGTAGACTTCCAGACTGGCTTCATGAGAATGTGGCCAGGGGATTGTTGAGCTTCAGGGATCAGGAGCTAAATTATAACTTAGCCATGATGTTATTTTTAGCTTAACAAAAACCCCTAACTTGTGACCCTGGTCAAGGCAGTCACTGTTTCTGACGGCCTCAGGGAGTTAATGAATAGTAAGGGAAATGGATGAGGCTTACGGGGCATGCTGTCAAAAAACTGAATGGGCTGGGGCTACATATTGGCTACATACTGGATGGATAAAAAAGTTCCTTTGTTTTTTTCCATAAGATGGTTCTAGTAGCACTTAGTAGTCATTCAAACAATTTTACTAGATTGTGTTGTGACAGCTATCTTATCAGTGTGCAAAAAACTTACAAAAATGGGTTAATTTTTGTGTAGTCACTGTAATATTGAAGATGGAAGGAAATACATACATTTTTGGCATACTGTGCTGCATTATTTCAAAAAAGGTAAAAACACAACTGAAATGCAAAATAAAAGTTTGTGCAGTGTATGGAGAAGGTGCTGTGACTGCGAACCTCTCAAAGGTGATTGCGAGGTTTTGTATCTTGCTGGATGATGCGCCACAGTTGGGCAGACCAGTTGAAGTTGATACCAGTCAAATTGAGACACTGAGAACAATTGATGTTATACCATACAGAAGATAGCCGACATACTCAAAATATCCAAATCAACAAAGGTATTGGTGAACATGAAAAACTGCCTTTATTTTATGGAAAAAACTAAATAGACTTTTTGGTCAATCCAATATTAAATCAGGACTCTTGGTTTCAGTTGGTCATTCACTTTGTGGTCAGAAAAACATCTTAAAAATGCATGTTACTAGGTTATCGTGATGTGCTGAAGTAAAAACTATGTATCTTATAACTCATACTCATCCAATGCTATTATTATTTCTGCTCTCTTGGTTATTTATTTCCCACAACACCGGCCCCGCAGTCTAGCACACCTTACCCAAACAACTTCTATAATGGTTAACAAGGTGCTAAACAATTTCCGCCTTATGACTGTTCATACAATGTAGCATACAAACCATTTTTAAAAATTTTTTAATTTAATCTTTATTGCACTTTTTCCGTTACCATTTAGTCTTCTTATAGAAGTAAGAAATATTATTACTTAAGTATTTTTAGGTATGGTGATGCTGTTGCGGGCAATATTTTTAAAAGAGGAATTACCACACTGTTGTCCATGTCCATGAGTCCGTTTTCCTTTTTGCAAAATCGCTACACCCCCCAATCTCCCTCCCCAACTAGCTGTCTTCTGTTCTCCATCTAAGAGTCTGTTTCTCTTTTTGCTTGTTAGTTCAGTTTGTTCATTAGATTCCCCATATAAAATTATATGGTATTTTTCTTTTGCTGACTGGCTTACTTCACTTAGTATAATGTTCTCCAGGTCCATCCATACTGTTGTTGCAAAGGGTAAAATTTTCTTTTTTTTTTTTTTTTACTCCTGAGTAGAATAACAACGTGTAAAAGTCCCATAGTTGTTTTATCCACTCATCTATTGATGGACACTCAGATGGCTTCCACATCTTGGTGATTGTAAATAACACTGAAATGAACATAGGGATGCTTATGTTCTTTCAAATTAGTGTTTTGGGTTCCTTAGGATAAATTCCCAGAAGTGGGATCACTGGGTCAAAAGGCAGATCCATTTTTAATTTTTTAAGGCATCTCCATACTGCTTTCCACAGTGGCTGCACCAGTCTGAATCCCCACCAACAGTGGAAAAGGGTTCTCCTTTCTCTACATCCTGACCAGCACTTGTTTGATTTACTGATGATGGCCATTCTAACAGGTGTGAGGTGGTATCTCATTGTGGTTCTCACTCGCATGTCTCTGATGATTAGTGACATTGAGCATCTTTTCATATGTCTGTTGGCCAGCTGTGTGTCCTCTATAGAGAAATGTCTCCTCAGATTCTTTGCCCACATTTCAGTCAGAATGTTTGTTTTTTTTTTCCTCATTCAATTATGTAAGTACTTTATAAATTTTGGGTACTAACCCTTTATCAGATGTAACAGCAAATATATTCTCTCATTCTGTGGGGTGTCTTTTTATTTTGTTGATGTTTTCCTTTGCTATGCAAAAACTTTTTAGTTTGATGTAGTCCCATTGGTTTATTTTTCCTTTTGTTTCCCTTGCCTGAGGAGATATAACCCCCCAAAAAATTTCTACAAGCAATATCCGAAATTTCCCTGCCTGTTTTCTTCTAGGATTTTTATGGTTTGGGTCTATCATTTAAGTCTTTGATTCATTTCGAATTTATTCTTGTGTGTGGTATAAGAAAATAGTCTAGTTTCACTTTTCTGCAAGTATGTGTCCAACTCTCCCCAAAGCATTTATTGAATAAACTACCTTTAGTCCACTACATATGCTTGCTTCTTCTGTTGAATACTGATTGACTGTTATGGTGTGTGCTTATTTCTGAGCTCTGTATTCTGTTCCATTGATCTATGTGCCTGTTTTTATGCCAGTACCAGGCATAAGAACAGTTTTGATTACTATAGCCTTATAGTATAGTTTGATATTAGGTAGTGTGATTCCTCCAACTTTGTTCTTCTCAGGATTGCCGTTGCTATGTAGGCCTTTTGTGGCTCCATATAAATTTTTAACATATTTGTTCTCATTCTCTGAAATTCATCATTGGAATCTTGATAGGAATTGAGTTTAATCTACAGATTGCTTTGGGTAGTATGGACATTTCAATGATGTTAATTCTTCCTATCCATGAACACAGTATATGCTTCCACTTATATGTATCTTCAATTTCTTTCTTTCATGTCTTACAATTTTCCAAGTATAGGTCTTTTACATCCTTGGTTAGGTTTATTCCTAAGTATTTCATCCTTTTTGAAGCAACTGTGAATGAGACTATTTTCTTAATTTCCTTTTCTGTTAGTTTGTTATTGGCATATAAAAACATAACTTTGATTTCTGCACATTAATTTTCTATACTGCTACTTTGCTGAATTCATTGATCGGGTCTCGTAGTTTCTCGGTGGAATCTTAGGGTTCTCTGTGTACAGTGTCATGTCATTGGCAAATAAAGACAGTTTTACTTATTCCATTCCAATTTGGATGCCTTTTATTTCTTCTTCTAGTCTGGTTACTGTAGCTAGGACTTCCAGTACTATACTGAATGAGAGAAGTGAAAGTGAACACCCCTGTCTTGTTCTGGATCTTAAAGGGAACACTTTCATTTTTTGAACATTGAGTATGATGCTGGCAGTGGATTTGCCATATATGGACTTTATTATGTTTAGGTATATTCCCTCTGTTCCCACTTTGTTAACAATTTTGACCATAATTAGTGCCAGATTTTATCAAAAGCTTTTTCTGCATCTATTGATATGATCGTATGACTTTTATCTTTCATTTTGTTTATGTGGTAAATAACATTTATTGATTTGCAAATGTATCAACCTTGCATTCCCAGAATAAATGCCACTTGATCAGGGTATATGATCCTTCTAATGCAGTTATATTCAGTTTGCTAATATTTTGTTGAGTATTTTAGCATCTATGCTCATCAGGAATATTGGCCTATAATTTTCATTCTTTACAGTGTCGTTATCTGATTTTGGAATTAGGATAATGCTAGCCTCATAAAAGGAGTTTGGGAGCCTTCTCTCAGCTTGCACTTTATAAAATAGTTTGAGAAGGATAGGTGGTAGTTCTCAGAATGTTTGGTAAAATTTACCTGTGAAGCTATCTGATCCAGGGCTTTTGACTGTTGGGAGATTTTTGATTACTGCTTCAATTTCATTAGATGTAATCTGGCTATTCAGATTTTCTGATTCTTCCTGATGTAGTTTTGGAAGATTGTATGTTTCCAGGAATTTATTCATTTCATCTAGGTTGTCCAGTTTGTTAGCTCATAATATTTTCTTACCATCCTTTGCATTTCTTTGCTGTCAGTTGTTACTTCTCCTTTTTCATTTCTGATTTTATTTATTTGGGTCCTTTCTTTTTTCTTGATAATTCTGGTTAAAGGTTTGTCAATTTTGTTTATCTTCTCAATTTTGCTCTTGGATTCACTGATCTTTTGTATCATTTTTTAGCCTCTATTTCATTTATTTCTGCTCTGATATTTATAATACCCTTCCTCCTACTCACTTTGGGTTTTGTTTGTTTTTTTTTTCCAAGTTCCTAATAGTGTGAAGTTAGATTGTTTGAGATTTTTCTTTTTCTTTCTTTCTTTCTTTCTTTTTTTTTTTTTTTTTGAGATAGGCCTGTAATGCTATGAAGTTCCCTCTTCAGATTGCTTTTCCAGTGTCCCACAGATTTTGGATTACTGTGTCCTCATTTTCCTTTGTTTCAAGGTATCTTTTGATTTCTTCCTTGATCTCCCTGTTAACCTACTCACTGTTTAATAACATGGTATTAGCTTCCATGTTTTTGCATGTTTTTCAGTGTTCTTGTGATTGATTTCTAGTTTCATAGCATTATGGCCAGAGAAGATGCTTGATATGATTTCAATCTTCTTAAATTTATTGAAACTTATTTTATGTCCTAACATGTTGTCTATCCTAGAAAATGTTCCATGTGTCCTTGAAATGTATATTCTGCTTCTTTGGAGTGAAATGCTCTGAAGATATCAATTAAGTCCATTATGATCAAGTGTCGCATTTAAGGCTGCTGTCTCCTTGTTGATTTTCTGCCGGGAAGACCTATCCATTGAAGTAAATGGGGTGTTAAAATCTCCAACTATTACTGTATTTCAGTTGACCTCTCCTTTTACGTCCATCAAGATTTGCTTTATAGATTTAGATGTTCCTATGTCGGGTGCATAAAGGTTTACTAGGGTTATATTGTCTTGTTGGACTGTTCCCTTTATCGTTATGTAGTATCCTTTTTTGTCTCCTACTGTAGCCTTCATTTAAAAGCCTATTTTGTCAAATATAAGTACTGCTACCCCAGCTTCGTTTTCTTTTCCATTTACATGAAATATTTTTTCCAACCCATTACTTTATTTTTCTTTATTGTTGTTCAAGTACAGTTGTCTCCATTTTCCCACCACTACTTTCCCCTTTTCCACCCACCCCACCTCCTACCCTCAATCCTTCCCTCCTTTGGCTTTGACCATGGGTCCTTTATATATGTTCCTTGACAACCCTTTCTATTCTTTTCCCCATTACTCCCCTCCCCACCTCCTCTGTGGTTACCGTTAGTTTGTTCTTTATTTCAATGTCTCTGGTTATATTTTGCTAGCTTGTTTGTTTTGTTGATTAGGTTCTACTTATAGGTGAGATCACATGGTATTTGTCTTTCCCTGCCTGGCTTACTTCACTTAGCATAATGCTCTTCAGTTCCATCCATGCTCTCGTGAACGGTAGGAGCTCCTTCTTTCTTTCTGCTGCATAGAATTCCATTGTGTAAATGCACCACAGTTTTTGATTCATTCATTTACTGATGGGCACCTAGGTTATTTCCAGCACTTGGCTATAGTAAATTGTGCTGCTATGAATATTATAGTGCATAGGTTATTTTGAATTAATGTCTCAAGATTCTTGGGGTATAATCCCAGCAGTGGTATTACTGGGTCAAAAGGCAGTTTCATTTTTAGTTTTTTGAGGAAATTCCATATGGTTTTCTACAGTGGCTGCAACAGTCTGCATTCCCACCAACAGTGCAAAAAGAGTTCCCCTTTCTCCACATCCTCACCAGCACTTGTTATTTGTTAATTTACTGATGATAGCCATTCTGACAGGTGTGAGATCTCTTACTGTGGTTTTAATTTGCATTCTCTGATGCTTAGTGACATTGAGCATCTTTTCATATGTCTACTGGCCACGTGTATGTCCTCCTTGGAGAAGTGTCTATTCAGGTCCTTTGCCTATGTTTTAATTGGGTTGTTTGTTTTCTTGATGTTGAGTTACTTTTAGTCTGTGTGTCTATTGATCTGAGATGGGTCCCTTGGAGGAAGCATATATATGGTTCTTTTCTTATCCATTCAGTTATCCTGTCATTTGGTCAAAGCATTTAAGCCATTTACATTTAAGGAGATTATTGATGGATACATGTGTAGTGCCATTTTATTGTTAGACTATTATGTTTTTTCTTTCTTTCTTTCTCTTCTTTTTCTTCCTCCTCTTAAAGCAAGCCCATTAACATTTGTTAACTGCTTTGTTGTTAACAAACTCCTTTAACTTTTTCTTGTATGGAAAGCTCCTTATTTCTCCTTAGATTTCTTATTTATATTTTATTGATTATGTTTTTACAGTTGTCCTGCTTATTACCCCTTTGCTCCATTCCAGCCAGCACCCCCAACTCCCTCAGGCAATCTGCCCACCCTTGTTCATGTCCACAGACCATGCGTATAAGTTCTTGAGCTACTACCTTTCCTATACTGTACTTTACACCCCCATGGGTATTCTATAACTACCTATTTGTACTTCTTAATCCTCTCATCTCTCACCCATTCTCCCACACCCCCCACGTCTTTATCTTTAACCTTTGGCACTTCATTATGATATATGTTGGGATACACCTCTTTGCAGCTATTTTGTTTGGGACCCTCTATACTTCCAGGACTTGCATGTCTATTTCCTTCAGCAAATTAGGGAGGTTTCCTTTCATTTTTTCAAATAGATTTCTAATTTCTTGCTCTTTCTATTCTCCTTCTGGCATCCCTATGTAGTTAGTGAATGTTGATTTCTTAAAGCTGTCCCACAGGCTGCTTATATCATCCTCATTTGGCGGGGGGGGGGGGGGGGGGGTTCTCTTTTCTTTTTGTTGTCCTGATTGGTTGTTTTTTCTTCCTTATGTTCCAAATTATTCATTTGATTCTTGGCTTCATCCACTCTACTGTTGTTTCCCTGTAAATTGTTCTTTATTTCAATTAGTGTATCCTTCATTTCTGACTGGATCTTTTTTATGCTTTTAAGTTCCTCAGTAAGTTCCTTGAGCATCCTTACAACCACTGTTTGAACTGTGCATATGATTGCTTATCACCACTTTGTTTAGCTCTTTTTCTGGAGTTTTGATATGTCCTTTCATTTCAGTCATGTTTCTTTGTCTCCTTGTTTTGACAGCCTCCCTGTGTTTGTTTCTAACTATTACGTAGAGATGCTTTGACTCTGTGTCTTGGTGGCATGGCCTAATGTAGTAGGTGTCCTGAAGGGTCCAATGGCAAGCCTCCCCTATCACCTAAGCTGGGTACTTGAGGTGCACCCTTCATGTGGACTGAGTATACACTCCTTTTGTAGATGAGCCATGGTTGCTGCTGGAATGTCAATGAGAAGGATTTACCAAGGCCTGTCAGCTGCAGGGACTGGCTGTGACCACTTACCAACAACCTCTACCCTCTGTGGAGGATCAGCTGTGCAGAGGCAGGGTGGTGGTGTTCTGCTGTGGTCTGTAGCTATCTATTGGGTATGCTGGCCCCATGGTTTCCTAAATGCTACAGGCCAAGAGCAGCCCTCACCTGTGTTTTGGATGGGGCCACCCTGCCTGATCTACAAAGCAATCTGAGATGGCTACTACTTATGCTGGGCTTGGAGATTCCCACACAAAGCCAAGCTGGGACTCTAGGCTGCTAGTTCTAGACCTGGGGCTCAATGAAGCCAGCTGCTGCTTGTTTGAGAGGATTTAGGAAGTTTTGAAGCATAAGCCAAGACCAGCCATTCATATGGAAAAGCAGCTTGGGTGGGTCCATAAATTGGGTGGGGCAGAGTCTCTGAGGATCTCCAAGGTGGGTCCAACAGTGTTATTCAGATTGATGGAATCCTAGATATGGCACCAGTCTGTGAGCTCTGTGGAGAGAGGGTCTAGAAAAGAGACAATCGCTTCTGCTCACCTTGATGCCAGACACTTCAGCCTCCCCTTGCATGCCACTGGTGACCCTCAAGCTGCCAACCCCATGCCAGAGCCCAAAGGGAGTAAGTTTGAGTAGGTGATACAATGCGTGGGTTCTTTAAGAGGAATTACTTGGGGCTCCAGTTTTTCCCACTGACATAATCCCTGCTGGTTTTGCAGCAAGAAGTTGTGGGGACTTACCTTCCTGGCACTGGAACCCTGGGCTGGGGTGCCTGGTGTATGGCTGGGACTCCTTGCTCTGAAGATATCCCTTCTGAATTTTGATCCACTATGTGTGGGTGTGGGACCAGCTCACTCCTCGTCTGTGGCTCTCTACCAGTCTGGATGGATGTGGTTCCTTTAATTCTGTCTGTTGGTTCTGAGTGATAGCTGTTCTATATATTAGCTGTAATTTTTTTGTGGTTGTGTGAAGAGGTGAGCCATGTCTGCCTATACCACCATCTTGACTAGCAGTCCTCTCCTTTGATTTTAAATGACAGCCTTGTTGAGTACAATAGCCTTGGTTGTAGGTCCTTGATTTTCATTACCTTGAATATTTCACACCACTCCCTTCTAGCCTAGAATGTTTCTGTTGAGTAATTTGATGACAGTCTAATCAGTGCTTCCTTGTAGGTAACTCCATGCTTTTCTCTTGTGGCTATTACGATTCTCTCCTTGTCTTTAAGCCTTGTCACTTTAATTATGATGTGTCTTGGTGTAGGCCTCTTTGGGTCCAACTTGTTTAGGACTCTCTTGAATTTCTTGGACTTGTGTGACTTTTTCCTTCACCAGATTAGGGAAGTTTTCAGTCATCATTTCTTCAAATAGGTTCTTGATCCCCTGTTTACTCTCTTCTGATATTCCAATGATACGGATGTTGTTATGCTTCATGGTGTCCAAGATGTTTCTTAAGCTCTCCTTTTTTTTTTTTAATTCTTTTTTCCTTTTGCTGCTTTGCCTGGGTATTTTTCTCTACCTGTCTTAAAAAACACTGATTCTATCTTCTGCTTCATCTAACCTGTTTATTCCTTCCAGTGTATTATTTATTTCAGATAGTGCATTCTTTATTTTTGACTGATCCTTTTTCATGGTTTCTGTCTTTTGTCATGCTGTTGAGCATACTTGTACTCATTACTCTAAACTATCTGATGAATTGTTTGCCTCCATTTCATCTACTTCTCAAAAATTCATTTGTTCTTTCATCTGGGGTCTGTTTCTTTGTCTTCCCATTTTGGATGCTTTGTATTTCCCACCTTAGTTGTTAAACCAATCAGTCATTAAACTGATCAGCTGTTAATATAATCAAGTTGTAATCAGCACCCTGGCTTAAGCACCACAGGGTGGGACAGAGTAATTCCTGTGGACAGGGGTATTGCCTCCCCTCAGTCTGATGCCATTCAGAGAGGAGTGCTCTGCCTGTGAGAGATGGCTCCTCAGTATGGGGAATGACTCAGCACAGGGATCCTGGTGGATGTTCCTTTAGTTTTCTCTCCAGAGCCACCAACCCCAGACTCTCCTCTAGCATCTCTAGTCTACTCTGCCCTCCCTTTTCTCACACCCAGGGTAAGTGGCTACAAATGAAATTTTGTGCTTTGGCCCTTTAAGAGGCTATCTCCATCGCCAACTGTCTCTCCCTGTCAGACAGAAACCCTCTGCTTTTCACAGCTGGATGTTATCTGGGTTCCTTTCAGGCTCTGATGCTACAGGCTGGGGAGCCCAGCTTGGGGTTTAGACCCCATACTTCTCAGGGGGAACCCCCACACCTGACCACTGAAATATTCCTCTGGCACTTCAGCTGCTGCCTGTGGGGGCCCAACCCACCCTCTCATGTCTCCTCCACACTCCCTACCAGTCACATTGTGCTGAAGTGGTTTCTCCTGTCTGTCCATGGTTATTAGGTTTCTCTCCAGCTAGTTTTCAGATGGTTATTCTGGATGATTTCTCTACAATTTAGTTGTAATTCCTTATAGGTCCTGGGAAGAGGTTAGTTCCACTTACTCCTCCCCCATCTTGGATCCAATCAAATTAAAGATATTTTTTTGAGGCATCTTAACTTCTAGGCTTTATATATACTAAAGTGTTGAGGACTGAAATAATATGATTTGCTTCAAAATATGAGGGGGGACCCAAAAAATGGAATTTATAAAAAATTATGTATTTATTCTCACACATTTAAACTTCAGTCACCTTCAAAGTACTATCCATTTGATGCAAACCTATAGAGATGTTTTTTCCACCACTCAAACCAGTTTTTGAACTTGTCACTTTTCATGTCTTTTAGTGCTTCTGCCATTTTTTTGTTTCACCTTTTCCACATCATCAAAACATTTCCCTTTGAGGACTTTTTTACATACAGGGAAACAAAAAAAGTAGCTTGTGGTGAGATCAGATGAATGAGGGGATGAGACATGGGATCACGCCTTATTTGGTCAAAAGCTCCTGAATATTCAGTACACCATGTGAACTTAATGGCAGATTATACAATGCAGAAGAAAAGATCAGCAAACCTGAAAATGACACAGAAACTATACAAAATGACACAAGACAAAAAAGATTAAAAATTAAAAAACAGAACATCTGTGAGCTACGGAAGAAATTTAAGTGCTTAATGTTAGAATCCCAAAAGAGATGAAAGAGGAGGAAAAAAAATATTTTGAGATGTCAAACTTTTTTCTAAATGATGAAAACTATAAACCCACAGACCCACAACCCCTAGAAAGATGAAGAAAAGTACAATGGCATATTAATCAAATTGCTCAAAATCAGCAGTAAAGAGAAAAATCTTAAGAGCAGCCTAGGTGGAAAGACACTGCATACATAGAAAAAAGTTAAGGATAACAGCACATTTCTTACACGAAACAACGTAAAAGAGAAGACAATAGAACAACATTTTTAAAGTATTGGGGAAGGGGAACTATCAACATGGAATTCAATATTCAGCAAAATCTCTTTAAAATATTTTTAGATGTATAAAAGATGAAAAAATCTCTCATTAGTAGATCTGCACTATAAAAAATGTTAATGAATATCCTTAAGATAGTAGGAAAATGATACAGATGGAAACAGGATCTATACAGAGGAATAAAGAACATGGTGACTGATTGGGCGTCTGATGATCCATGAGGTTTCCAAAAAGGTGGGGGGAAAAGGCAGACAACTGTACCTGAACAACAATAAAATAAAAATAAATGAAAAAATAAAAATAAAATAAATAAAAGGGGTCCCTATAGCATTTTTTCTTTATGATCTAAAAATCTTATTAAAAACAAGCGCACACAAAAAATCTATCTTACTTCCCTTCCCCTCTCTCAAAGCACACATACGCCAGAGACACAGAATTAGAGGAATCTCCTCATGTGATTTTAGAAAGAAATCATGCTGTGTCTTAGATGTCTAAAGGAATACTGCCACTGCGTGTCTCAAAAGAAACTTCCGAGGGTGTTTATCAGTCTGTGTGTCATTACCTACACTAAAACTATAAAAACAAATCTGTAACACTCTAACACTTGTCATATTAGTAATACAAAATAGGCCAATATTTTCCAAAGAATGTTTTAATTTAAGAGGGCAAATATCACTGTATCATATATTCTTAACAAATTAATGACTTAAACTGAGTAATAAATTTTGCTCTGAGCTTCTGAGCAACCAAATAAAATTATGAATTTACTAAGTTACATACTTGTAAATGCCTGGCACAAAGAAACCACACAAGTTTTTGGTAATGTTTCCCAATTTTTATCAGAAATATATCAAATGACTCCCCCATTTTTAAAAAACTTTTGCTAACATGTTACATAATAGCAATGTAATAATAGCTAACATGCTCCAACCATTTACTACATCAAAGCACCATACTAACAGTTTCTATGAATTGTCTTATTTCATCTTTAAAATCATCCTATGAGCCAGGCACTACTACTATTCTCATTCATTACAACTACACATGACCCAGATAGTCTTTAAATGAATGTGTTTTACATCATTATTCTATAAAAGCCAAAAGAATATTAAACCAGAAAAGGTATTTTGCAGGTAGACAACATATGTGTATTTTAAAATAATTATCTTTCATAAACCTTCATTGAAATATTTCTTGCTAATCTTACCGAAGTTTACTGAATTTAACTTACAATTTGTACAAATTGCAAACATCCATTAAAGGAAATGGCTAAATTGCTTTATATGTGTGTGTGTGTACACATATACACACACATACACATATACATACACATATGTATATATGTGTATATAAGCTAAAGAATTTTAGCTAAAGAATTTTACCACATTTTTATGTGGTAAAAATAAGCTAAGGAAACATGTGTATGTATGTGTATGTATGTGTATGTATGTGTATGTATATGTGTAGCTAAATATGTGTATGTATATGTATATATATATAAATAAAATGCATGTTTCTTTAGCTTATTTTTACCAGGCAAACATCACATAGAAACTGGGTATGTTTATCTTGAACAATAGAAACTTTACCAGAAATATTATATTTTTCAGCAAACATTTAGGAAGTTATCATATGGGGAAATGACCAAAGTTATTTTGTGTCAATCCAAGGAACTTTACAAGAACCAACATGGAGACCACAGGGAGGATGACTTCATTGCAATATGAGAGAGAAAATGCTTAACGTACTCTAATTTATAAACGGACCTGGGTCACTTTACAAGTTCACTGGGTTCTCTAGCACCGAAAGCACTGAAACACGACAAAGGGTTCTGTCACAGATGTTCCAAAAGGGAACTGTACTTTGGACAGTACATTAGTTTCCTAGGGCTGTGATGACAAAATAGCACAAATCAGTTAATTTAAAACAACATAAATTTATTGTTTCACAGTTCTGGAGGCTGGAAGTCCAAAGTGTCATCAAGGCCATACTCCCTCTAGAAACTGTAGGGTAAATCCTTCCTTGTCTCATCCAAGCTGGTGGTATGCTGACTGTAGTTGGCAATTCTTGGCAGCAAAAGCACTTCAATCTCTGCTTCCATCCTGATAGGATATTCTCCCCATCCCCCTATATCCCCAGCCCATGTGTCTTTGTCTGTGTCTCTGTTCTCCTCTTCTTATTAAGGACAGCAGTCATGCTGGATTAAGGGCCCACCATACTTCCATAGACCCTCATCTTACCTATGTCTGAAAAGACCCTATTTCCAAAATAAGGTCACATTCTGAGGTATGGGGAGTTAGAACTTCAACATATCTTTCGGGGGGACACAATTCAACTCAGAACTAGATGATTACGAACTCTAAGATGCTGAGGCTCTAAATGCACGAAAGATAAGAAGAAGTGCAACATTATGTATAAACATAACAATTCTGACTCATTAATTTATTCTGTTTATTCATGTCATCCATTCAACAAATAATTTTCTGTGTATTGTCAAGCACTAGAAACACACTAAAAAAAATAGTTCCTGGTCTCATGGAGTCTATATTCAAATAGAAAAAAATGGCCATCATTTATGAGTATCTGCTGTGTGCCAGACACTACACTAAAAATGTAAGTTATCTCAGTCCTCACAACAACCCCTATTAGGTAACAACCTTTATCTCCTTTACCACATGAGAAAACTAAGGTCATCATCTTCCTGGGATATTGAATCATTTTTGTTACAAAAATGTTCTTTTTATCTTTAGTGATACTCTTTGTCTTGAAATCTATGTTATCTGATATTAATATAGCCACCCAGTCTTCTTAAGCTTACTCTTTGCTTGTACTTGGTAAAAATAAGCATGTACAGATGTTACTCTCAAGAAATAGAGTAATTTACATTTGCAATGCCTAAAGAATACTTTCAGTGTCTTAAATTCAGTTCTCACAGATTCTTCATGTAGGCTTCTCAATTTTTGCAAAACAAATTAATCTACCAATTCTAAAGGCTTAAGTTACCTCTCCCTCTGAGGTTTTTATCTTTCTGTTTAAATGTCCTAAATTTTCCTAGGAAGGAAGCAGTAAGCACAGTGGAAGCTCTGGCCCAAGTTCAGTGCTAGTGTTCTCAACAATGGAATATTTCAGGAAGATATGAATGGCAAACTTCCAACACTGCTGTCAAAAGAAGCCATGAATTGGGTCATACACCATGCTAGATGACTTAAAAGATGGTTTTTTACTTTATCAACTTATGACTCCAAGATTAATAATATCTTATCATTTGTACGAAGCTGTGGGAGAATATCACTATTAATACCTACTAAGTTAAAATATATAGTAAGTTTGCTACTGAAATTAAGCTTTGTTCTACTTTCTAGGCAAATGAAAACCAAATAGTGTGAAAAATACCGGTAACTAAAGAAAGTTGCAGTCAGTATTTTACTACCAACTATCTTTTGCTTAGGACTCCATTTACCTTACATTTTGCACAAAAATTATGTGCGCATATTGTTTTTACAGTGTCTTTTAAACAGCTCCTTTTAAAAAAGCTATTCTTTTTTAGCTTAGTTTCAGTTATAATACTTAAAAATTTATAAATATTTCTTTAAAAATATTTAATTGTAAATTTTTATCAATTCAAACTGGCCTTTCTCTCAATTATTCTGAATAGTAAAATATTATTTAGATCAGAATAAATAAGAGAATACAAATTTACATAAAGTCAAGTTTTGTAGCTAAACTCTACATGGTAGTGAAAACTAGACTATAAGAGAAAATTATACCACCAAACTACTTAACTTCCACTAAACATCTGACAATTTTTATATTAGCTCAAATACATTTTCTTACCTGCAGCTTTATTTCTTCTAAGTCTTTAGTTTTCTCTAACAATTCCCCTTTTAGCTCTTCAAACAGCAACTGCATTTTTTCCTGATTAGTCTGCTTTTCATTTAACAGGTGCTTGAGTTCATTTTGTGTCTTTGTATACTCATCTTGCAACCTGATTTTTAAAGAAAGAATTCAAATGTAAGTGTATCCTTTCCTTTCTAAGTGCATTACTTTTTATGTAAAGTCAACCAACACTACAGAAAATCAATACCACATATTCTACTAAAATTGCAAATATCTTTTCTTTATAGAGTTTCATCTAATTATTAACACTGTAGTTTCTGATGTAATTTTCCTTTGAGGAGAAAAATCAGATTTTGCCACACAGATATAGTTAATTTGATATGTCTTGGCTCCTTTAAAAACAAGACTATTGGGGAATTTTAGGGCAGTGAAACTACTCTGTACAATACTGTGAAGGTAGATACATGTCATTATACTTATGTCAAAGCCCACCGAATGCACACTACAAACAGTGAACACTAATGTAAAGGATGGACTTCAGTTAATAATAATATATCAACATTGGCTCCCTGAGAAAAATATGCAAGGTATTAATAATAGGGGAAATTGGAGGGAGGGAGGGAGTATAAGCGAACTCTGTGCTTTGCACTCTTTTTCTGTAAATCTAATACTGCTTTAAAAAAAAGCCTATTACATTTTTAAAGTGTAAAATAAAACACAAAATCAAAACATAAATTGATAAGCCATTTGATACTATGCTTAGTTTTGAATAAAGTAATTTTAAAGCAAAAATTTTATTGTATTAAGTTTTAAATGTAAAAATACTGCAAAAAAATATACTCTGTTCTAGAGCAAACATTCAAAAACAATTTTTAATCAAGCCCCTCACCTCCAAATTTATGTAATTTACCTTGTGTGTTCACCTTTCAGAGTCCGATAATTAATTTTATGATGCTCACATCGTAACCTTTCATCAATTAACATTTTTTGTAACTCAGAGTGAGAATTTGACAGCCCACTGTCTCCACCAGGAGGACAAATGGTGGGAAGAGTGTCCATATTGGTAGGTAAGCTGACAACCATGTGAAAATAAGTTCTAGCTTTCTTATTGTCTTAGTTTTCTTTCCAAGATTATTTTCCACTTCCTTCTTGCTAAGACAGGATCTTGGGAGGCAAAATTATACCTGCATGAAGAAATACATTTAATTAACAATCAGCGAACTCTTCAGTGTTATATTTTTTATCGCTTATTATTCTCCTTATGATTTTATAATAAAAATAACTTTGAGATTTTCAACTGGTCATAAAAGAAAATTCAGAAATACAGTTGAATAACACCTTATCCAATTTTCTTTTACTTCCACACAAAGTTTCTGTGACCACTAAGGTCACAGCTTCAAGTACTAATCTAACTGGAAGTACTGGCTTTTCCCACTCAGGTATACTTCCAGATTCACAAACCCCAGATGTTTCCTGAAGCTACCGGGTTAAACTTCAACCGTAGATTGAAAGATACGTACAAAATCCGTATCCTGAAATCAGGTGAAAAAATCACATGGAACACGGTAAGTGGCTGTGGACAACCAACAAAGATGACCTTCAGTACACAACTCTGTGTGTGATTAATGCTACAACAAGTGTTTTATTTGACAGAAGGTGACCTGCAGTCAGGCTACAGATTCAGGTGAGAAATCGGTCAACACATTAACACTGGTCACCTCCTACATGGACTCTAAACAGCTTCAGCTATCCCCAGAAGCAATGACCCAGTGTAATAAGATAACTAAATGTCTGTTTCATTGAAAGGTAAAAAATGATGACAGCATGTTCTTATTTAAATAATTAAAAGCAAGTATTTTAACCAAAATAATTCTACTTTTATGAACTATTTTTTCTTACTACAAGAAAGATTTTTAGCCTATGAAAAGTCTTTTCATAATAGTCATAAATCTGACTATTAAATTACTCATTCTTGGTTGAAATACATCATGTCTGATAAATTAATGTGATGTCTGCCTATTAACATTGGAGGACTTTTCAACTAAAATTGGGATTGCTTTGGTTTCCTGTCAAATTGTATTTTAATGGGGGGGGGGGGGAGTCTTTCAAGGATACTTTACACCTTACTCTTATGTTAAATGTGCACCAGGATTTAACCTGTGCAAATGCAGAGTGCACTGTTTGTAGCAGCTGCCACAAAATTATTCTGTTAAGGGTATACATTCTGCAAGAGTACACATTTGCCATAGAATTAATGAATTGTGTCATAAAACTGGCATGTAATTTTGATTCTGCTCTTTGATCTCAATTAATTTTAAGAGATAAAAACAAATAATAAACCTACTCATAGTTTCTAACAATATCACTACATGGCATTATAAGGTTTAATTTTAATTAGCTAGAAGCTTAAATCACCTTGGAAAAACCCAGACCTACCCTTTAATTGCACCACGAGAGAAAGAAAGATTTCCAAACTAAAATGAACATTTTTTCTTTTTATTCCAGATAAATTAACAGTAAGGTAAATATTCTCACTGACTCCTACTTTAAAATGGAAGTTAAGTCCCCAAAGAAATAAAATTCACTAAAACCTAAAACAGTTCTGTAAAACAGTTCTGTAAAACAGTCAAAATGATTTAGCGCCTTGCCTTTTGGTGCGGGATTACACTGGAAGTGGTTTTCAGAACGTCACTGCTCGGGCTGCCCCTTTGTCAGCGCCGCCAGCACCACCTCATGCCCAGTTCCAGGCCCCCTGCAAGCACTCATGTATTGCCCTCTGGAACTTCCCCAAACCAGGAGGGTTTCTCTCCTGTTCCAAAATGATGTTCACGATTCCATTACCTTTTTCTATGTTAATATTCATAGCTAAGAAAACTAGAATACACAATCACAGACAGTAGGAACCACACCCAAGTGCATAATACACTCCTTCTAGAACACACACACATATTAACAGTTCATTTGCACATGCTCACAAAAATCAGTACTAACCTTGTTGGAAAGTTACCTGTATCAAAATGATAAATCTACTGATCCCCTGGTCCAATTCTAGAAATTCATTCTACGGAAAGAGCTGGATGAGTACCCAAAAATAGTTACGTAAAAATTTTCTTTGCAGACAGACAAGATGGGTGTAAAGTAGATGGAAGCTGTGTACACTTACTCCTACCCCCAAACTGGAGTTATTACAGCTGAACTGCCAAGCAATCAAGCTGAACAATCAAGTGAAACCCAGCTGATATGAAATCTTATAACCAAGGAGTATAGAAGAGGCTACATAGAAACTGGTAAGAGGGGTTGAAACGCAGAGGGATAAAGCCTCTGAACACAGGGGCAGTGACAGCTGAGAAACCAATAGATAGTGTGGCTGTGGAACTCCCTTACCCTAGGAGCAAGGGGTCGTAACTGATAGGGGACTCAAGACTTGGAAAATTTTAGCTTAAGGAAAAAGTTGTAAGTCTACCAAGTAATGTGTATGTTAAAGCTTTTGTTTCAGAAACTACAGATAAGGCCCAACCTGGCTCCTGGGAAACAGCTGGCCTCCTGGGGCACTGATAGATTACCACCCGGGGACATCGAACCTTTGTTCCAGGGAGAGCAGACGACCACCCTCCCACCTTGGGAAGAGCTAGCTGCCCAGGATAGGAATGTTGCAGCTTCTGAATCTCAAGCTCTCATTGTACCTTGTTTGTCCTCCCCCACCTCCCTTATAAAAGATCTGGCCAGGAAAGAGAAGGGAAGATGGTTTGTTAGGGTATGAACCCGCCATCTTCTCGGATCGCTGGCCATCTGAATAAAGCACCCATAAAAGATTCAATCACTGTCATTGCTTATTGGATTTAGTAGTGACAGGCAATCCAAATGCCGGTATATTTTCTGGTTGCATAACCAATGCAGAAATCTCCAACCCACAGCGCCTGAGATGGGAAAAGGGGTCTGTGTAGCACGTGGAGGTGGGAATCAGTGGGGATTCACCCAACCTGGGACCCTCAGAGCACACCCCCCATCACAGGGAGCACTCCTAGTGTTACAGCACCAGCCTGGAGCGTTCAGGTAGGGGCTCCAACTGCTGGACAGGCCACGCTGCCGCACTCTGGTTCTGTGGAGGGGACTGCTGGCTACACCCAGCAGTGACTTTAAGGAGTTGTCTATCTTTTGGGGAGGCATTAGACAGAGACCCTGACAGTGACTTAACTGAGTGGCTTGGGAAGAGGACCGGTCTCCCCCAACTTGAGAGCAGAGTTGGTATCCCTACTCCCACCTGTTGAGTCATTCCTGCTGCTGAGTTCAAAGGTGCAGAAGAGCTGAGTAGGGCTGGGGTTTTGGGCCCTGCCCTGCTGAGACCAGCCGTGCAGAGATCGAAGTATAGCATGGGGCTGGAATTTGGGGCCTTTCTTACTTGGTATGGCAGTGAGCCAGGGAGCCACAGAGAGCTGAAATTTCTGGACTGTGTCTCCTGGGGAGGCTTCTGTCTGAGAACCAGATGGGTGACTGCTGAGCTGCTTGGCTATGTTGCAGTAAGGCAAACCCAGTCTGCCCAGTGAGTTCGTCCACACTATCCCTGAAAGGGGAAGAAGTGCCCCCTCCCCTCCTATAGGTTTGTGGGCAATAGAAAACTGTTTAGATCAGCCTGGCCAAGTAAGAAGCACAGAATGAGGATTTTCAAAGTGAGTTCTGCTGAGGCCATTGTCTAAGACTGGGGTAAAGAGCTTAGCTTCTTCCTCCTGCAGGCTGGGCTGGCATCAGCCCCAATAGGAGGCTCTTTTCATCTATCCCCTTGAGTCAAGGGCTGCTGAGCTTGCTCCTGCAAAGGGGACAGCTGGCTGTAACCAACCTGAATCTGAAGTGAGCCCACCTGGGGGAACTAAAGTCGGAGACTCTGGCAGAGACTGAGGGGTCTGGCTTTGAAGCAAGGGGCTACCTTCCCCTCACTGAGTGCCTAACAATGTGAGCCCCAAGTAGGGGACCCAGAGCCCTATCTTTAGCCTGGGCTCATCCTACAGTCTCTCTTCAGGAGGCTCCAGAGGAAGACAAGGCAACCTCAGGAGGAGGCAGAGTAGCTGAAGGTAGAGGTGGACCTCAAGGAACCTTGGTCCTTTTACAGAGCTTACCTCAGCTCTACGCTGGAAGAAGCTGACTCTTTTACACAGATTGGACACACACACACACACACACACACACACACACGCGCGTCCAGTCGACACAGTGAACAGTATGGTAGCTACAGATGGGTAGCCCAAAGCTGGTTAGACAACACATCCAACAGCGATTTATATCTGAACCCCACTCCAGTAGACCCACAACTAACAAAACTTGTGGTGAGTTTCAGAGGACACCAGAGGTTGACCCAACTACCCACATAACCAGCAACCAAAAGTGGGAATCCTGCAGGCACCAGACCCTGCAGGGAACAACAATGGCCACAAGGGGCAGCTCTGGCACAATCTCACACACAGTGATAGAGGTTTACCCTTAAGTCTCCCCGACTGAAGCTCTAATTCTACCCACAAAAGGGCCAACAGACTCCAAGACTCAACTACAACAGAAGGTACAAATAAGCCATAAGAAACACTCTTGGAGCACAGAATGATAGTGCCACGAGCCCAACAAGACAACTTCATCATACAACCATCAAAACAAGTTTGGGAGACATAGCACATCTACCTAACACATAGATATCAAACGGAGAGACAAAGAAAATTACATCAAACAAAAGAACAAGAAAAATCCCCAGAAAAAAAATTAAAAGAAATAAATGCAATGGAAGCAACTCACACAACAGATGCAGAGTTTAAAATAATGGTTAAAAGGATATTCAAGGACCTCAGGGAAAAAAAATGGATGACTGTTGGGAACCACCCTGCCTGGTTTCAGAAACTGTACCCCCCCCCATGGCTAAGACTGAGTAAAGAGACCTTGGGACCATAAGCCACTAAGGAGATAAAGCTTATCTTCCTGGTAGGGGCGCTGTCTCTGCCCCTTTTACTTCACCCTGCTTGGCCCCTAGCGGATGACTCCTTAGCCAATGACGGGTAAGATTCCTCAAGTGAGGGATGACCTAAGACAGGCATGGTCAGGATGGGGCCATCAGGGAAGGACTTGGGGGCTATAAAAAAGGGAGTGATGGACCCTTGCCCCTCAGCTTTAACATAGCCTGAGTCCTCATTCTGTCTGCAAGAAGTCTCTTAATCTCTTGGCTGACTTACTTCCCCTGCCTGACTTAAGCCTGAAACAATGACAGAGGGTGGTGCAGACCTGTGCTGGAAAGGGCGGGTTCCCCAGGGTGATCAGGCCTAAGAAAGAATGTATAAAATCCTGTGAAATCTGCTTCGCTAAGAATATTCTTAATTTTCTGATAATGGTCCAAATATAAAAGGAGTTTGTTTCCCAAAGTTTTATGTCCCTTTAGTTATCTGGCACTGACTCAGAATAACCCCTCCTAGTTCTTTGTATGTTATCTATTGTTTGATCCTTACTGCCTGATAATGATTGATGAGCTTTAGCTGTTTTCCTGTGCAAACTGAACACAATGAAAGCCCACTGAGGAACAGGCTCCTGGACCTTTTCTTTTGAGAGATCGGCCACCTTTCCTCCCCAAGCAGATCATGTCTTGGTAGACTTATTCTCATCCATGGTGGACAGGGGGCTCTGCAGGCAAAGCTCCCTCACAGATGGTCTCTGTGGGAACTAAACAAACAGATAGTAAGTGTTAACAAGGACATAAAAAACTATAAAAAAAGAACTAGTCCAGAATGAAAAATACAATACCTGAAATGAAGATTTCACTAGAAGGAATCAATAGCAGGTTAGATGAAACAGAGGGTCAAATCAGTGAATCAAGACACAAGAAAATAGTATCTACCCTAAGAGAAAATGAAAAAGAAAAGAGACTTAAGAGAAACCAGAAAACCTAAGGGACCTCTGGGACAACAGCAAGCATATCAACATCTGCATCACAGAGGTTCCAGAAGGAGAATAGAGTGACCAAGGGACAGAGAACTGGTTTGAAGAAATAATGGCAGAAAATATCCCTAACCTGGTAAAGGAAAAGCACATACAAGTTCAGTAAACAAAGAGAATGTTAATCAAGATGAACCCAAACGTATCCACACCAAGAAACATTATAATTAAAATGGCAAAGGGTAAAGACAAAGAGAGAATCTCAAAGGCAAAAAGAAAGAGTAGTTACATACAAGGGAGTTCCCATAAGGCTATCTGCTGATTTCTCAACAGAAACACTTCAGGCCAAAAGGATTGGCATGAAGTATTCAAAGTGATGAAAATAAAGACAAGCAACCAAGAATACTCACCCAGCAAGGCTATCATTTAAAATTGAAAACTGGGGGGGGGGGGGGGGGGTTCAAGATGGCGGCGGCATGGTAGGAGGATGCAGATTGCACTTCCTCCTGCACTTGGGAGAAAAACCTAACTGATCTACGGAGGAACAAAGCAGACAGCCAACAATACCACAGCATATATGAAAATAGGAGATCAAAATCTGTAGCAGACATTGGAAAACCAGACGTGGCAGCCGAGCGAACGGAGGCGGCCCTGTGACCTGAGGTGGCTCTACGACCGGGACGGAAGCGGCTCTGTGACCGGAGGTGGCTCTGCAACCCACCGGAGGTGGCCTTGGATCCTGAGACGGCTCTGCGACCGACTGGAGGCAGCCCTACAATTTGAGGGGGCTCTGAGACCAGGTCAGAAGCAGCCCTGGGACCGGAGGCGACCCTGCAAGTAGAGGAGGGGACTCTGTGGAAGACCCAGAGCTCACATCTGTGATCCTGAGGTGAGTGTGCGCAACTCGGGAAACTCATGGAGCCCACGCCCGTAGTCTCAGGTGGGCACGTGCACCCTGTAGGTGACCCGGAGCTCACAGCAATAGACTCAGGGGGGTTCGATCTTAAGAGATCCCACCTGAAACCCATAAACTCGGGAAGGCGCGCCCTCTACAGGAGACTCAGAAATCACACCCAAGGCCCTGCATGGAGAGTGCACCATTAGCCTTGGGGATAGTGCGCGGCTGGCACTGAAGACAGTAGCTCAAAGCTGACTAAGTCAGGAATGGAGAAAAGCGGTACGAGTCGCCTCGCAGCCTGTTACAGCCAGCAAGTCCAGAAAATCCAGTTTGGCCTGTTTGAAAATAGCAAGAGATGTTTTTTTCTTTGATTTTTGGGGTTTTTTTTTTTTTTTTGGTTGTTTGTTTGTTTGTTTTTTTGGTAGTTGTTTTTTGTCTGTTTAGTTGGGTTTTTTGTTTCTTGGTTTGGTTTGGTTTGTTTTTCATTTTTGTGGGGTTCTTTTTGTTTTGTTTTGTTTATATATTTTTTATTTTTTATTACTTCTACCTTTTTTATCCCTCAATTCCTTTTGCTTCTCTTTACGTCTTTCTTGTTCTATTTCTTCTTCCTTTCTTTCCAATTTTATCTCTCCTTCCTTCCTCTTTTTTTCTCTTCTTTTTTCACTTTCTTCTTTTCTCTTTTTAAATACCCACGAGTGAGGCAAAAAAATTCTAGAACTGAAAAAAACAGAGTTGCACCAAACAGGGAGTATCCCAACAGCTGAGACAGTGGAAGCTGTGAACACCAGGATACCTGAAGGAGACTACAACACTGAATCTCACAGGTATTCCACCACAGAGGTTCACACCATAAACCCAGGGAGCCGGAACAGATCAATTTAAGAAACTGAGGCTTACAAGAAGAGTCCCACAAATAATGAAAAGACAAAGAAACAATCCGCAAATGAAAGAAAAGGAGGAAGCCCCAGAAAGAAGCCTAAATGAAACAGATGCAACTCAACTATCACATAAGGAGTTCAAAGAAATGGTTGTCAAGAAGCTCCATGAGCTCTCAATGAGCTACCAGAAACTATAGGGAAGCTACGATGAACTCACTGCAAACTATATCAACATGAAAAACAAAATAGAAACTATCAAAAAGGGCCAAGAGGAAATAAAGAATACAATTTCTGAGCTGAAGAACACAGTAGAAGGAATGAAAAGCAGAATCGATAAAGCAGAGGATCGAATCAGTGAGTTGGAGGACAAAGTAGAAAAAAGCAGCCAGAAAGAGCAAGAAAAGGAAAAGAGGCTCAGAAAGAATGAATAGGGGTTAAGAGAAATGCAAGACAACATGAAACGTAATAATATCCGTATAATAGGAATACCAGAAGGAGAAGAAGAAGAGCAAGGGATAGAAAACCTATTTGAAAAAGTAATAATGGAAAACTTCCCTAATTTGATGAGAGAAAAAGTCACACAAATCCAGGAAACACAGAGACTCCCAATCAAGAAGAACCCAAACAGGCCCACTTCAAGACACATCATCATTAAAATGGCAAACTTCTAAGACAAAGAGAGAATCTTAGAGGCAGCAAGGGAGAAACAGGAAGTAACATACAAGGGAGCCCCGATAAAGTTAGCAGCTGACTTCTCAATAGAAACGCTCCAAGCCAGAAGACAATGGCAAGAAATATTCCAAGTAATGAGAAACAAAGGCCTACAACCAAGACTACTTTATCCAGCAAGGCTCTAAATCAAGACAGAAGGCCAAATAAGGAGCTTCCAGACAAAAGAAGTCTAAAAGAATACACCTCTACCAAACCAGTTCTGCAAGAGATACTAAAGGGACTGCTTTAAGGAAACAAAGGAAAAGAGAGAGAAAGGAACACAGGTATGAAAATGGCAATGAATCAGTACCTATCAATAATAACCTTAAATGTAAATCGATTAAATGCTCCAATCAAAACACATAGAATAGCTGAATGGATAAGAAAGCATGACCCACACATATGCTGCCTACAAGAGACCCACCTTAGGACAAAAGACCTACACAGACTCAAAGTGAAAGGCTGAAAACAAATTTTCCAAGCAACGGACAGGAAAAAAAGGCCAGGGTAGCAATACTCATATGAGACAAAATAGACTTCAAAAGAAGAGCTATAAAGAGAGACCCACAAGGTCACTTCATACTACTCAAAGGAAGAATCCACCAAGAAGACATAAATATTGTAAATACATATGCACCCAACATAGAAGCACCTAAATACATCAAGAAAATCTTAGAGGACTTCAAGAAAGATATCAACAGCAACACAATTATAGTAGGGGATTTTAACACACCCTGTCAAAAATGGACAGATCTTCCAAACAAAATATCAACAAAGATATTCTGGCATTGAACAGTACTCTAGACCAATTGGACTTAGCTGATATATATAGAGCCCTTCATCCCAAAGAAACTAAATACACATTTTTTTCAAATGCATATGGAACATTTTCAAAGATAGACCACATGATAGGACACAAAACAAGCCTCAACAAATTCAAGAAAATTGAAATCATACCAAGCATTTTCTCCGACCACAGGAACTGAAATTAGAAACCAACTTGATGGGGAAAATCCCCAAACCATCAAAATCATGGAGATTGAATAGCATGCTATTAAACAATGAATGGGTAAAGAATGAAATTAGGGAGGAAATCAAAAAGTTTCTGGAAACAAGTGAAAATGAACTCACAACAACCCAAAATTTATGGGACACAATGAAGGCAGTCCTCAGAGGGAAGTTCATAGCAATACAGGCCTACCTAAAGAAGACAGAAACATTTCTAACAAACGACTTAACCCTACGCCTACAAGAACTCAAGGAACAACAACAAAGACAGCCCAGGACAAGTAGAAGGAAGGAAATAACCACAATCACAGCAGAATTAAATGACATAGGGACTACAAGCACAATCCTAAGGATCAATGATTCCAGTAGCTGGTTCTCTGAAAAGATAAACAAAATCGACAAGCCTTTAAGCAGGCTCATCAAGAAAATAAGAGAGAGGACTCAAATACACACAATCAGAAATGAAAGAGGAGAGATTATGACTGACACCACAGAAATACAAAGGATTGTAAGAAATTACTATGAAGAACTGTATGCTAAGAAATTTGAAAACCTAGGTGAAATTGACAAGTTTCTAGAAAAATATAATCTCTCAAAACTCAAAAAAAAGAAACAGAAAGCCTGAACAGACCAATAACAGCTGATGAAATTGAAGCAGTAATCAAAAAACCCCCAACACACAAAAGCCCTGGACCAGATGGTTTCACAGGAGAATTCTACAAAACATACAAGGAAGAGCTAACCCCTATCCTTCACAGACTATTCCAAAAAATCCAAAATGATGGAAGACTCCCGAACTCTTTTTATGAAGCCAGCATCATCCTACTCCCAAAACCAGATAAACACACAACAAAGAAAGAAAACCTCAGGCCAATATCACTAATGAACATAGACGCTAAAATCCTCAACAAAATATTGGTAAACCGCATCCAACAATACATTAAAAAGATCATACACCATGACCAAGTGGGATTCATCCCAGGGATGCAAGGATGGTTCAACATTCGCAAATCAGTAAATGTAATACATCACATAAACAAAAGCAAAGACAAAAATCACATGATCATATCAATAGATGTGGAAAAAGCTTTTAAGTAGAACACCCATTTATGATAAAAACACTCAGCAAAGTGGGAATAGAGGGAGCATTCCTCAACATAATAAAGGCCATATATGAGAGACCTACAGCCAACATCATACTCAATGGGCAAAAACTGCACTCTTTCCCACTAAGATCAGGAACAAGACAAGGCTGTTCACTTTCACCACTTCTATTCAATATAGTATTGGAAGTCTTAGCCACAGCAATTAGACAAGAAAAGGAAATAAAAGGCATCCAAATTGGAAAGGAGGAAACAAAACTATCATTGTTTGCAGATGCCATGATAGTGTACATAGAAAATCCTATAGACTTGGCCAAAAAGCTGCTCGACCTAATAAAGGAATTTGGCCAAACAGCCAGATACAAAGTTAATATCCAGAAATCAAAGGCATTTTTGTATACCAACAATGAAACATCAGAAACAGAAATCAAGAAAAAAAATCCTATTTGATATAGCAAAAAGAAAAATAAAATACCTAGGAATAAACCTAACCAAGGAGGTAAAAGACCTGTATGCAGAAAACTACACAACACTGAAGAATGAAATCAAGGAAGACACAAACAAATGGAAGCATATACCGTGTTCATGGATCGGAAGAATTAATATCATCAAAATGTCCATACTGCCCAAAGCAATTTACAGATTCAATGCAATACCTATTAAAGTTCCAATGGCATATTTCAAAGACATAGAACAAACACTTCAAAAATTTATATGGAATCATAAACGACCCCGAATAGCTGCAGCAATTTTGAGAAAGAAGAGCAAAGTAGGAGGGATCACAATACTTGATGCCAAACTGTATTACAAAGCCACTGTAATCAAAACAGCCTGGTACTGGCACAAAAACAGACACATGGACCAGTGGAACAGAACAGAGAGCCCAGAAATAAACCCAAGTCTCTACAGTCAATTAATATTTGACAAAGGGGGCAGCAACATAAAATGGAGCAAAAATAGCCTCTTCAACAAGTGGTGCTGGGAAAACTGGACAGCTACATGCAAAAAAATGAAACTCGAGCACTAACTTACACCATACACAAAAAGAAATTCAAGGTGGAGAAAAGATTTAAATACAAGCCATGACACCATTAAAATCCTAGAGGATAACATAGGCAGGAAAATCTCAGATATTTCATGCAGCAATATTTTTACTGATATGCCCCCTACAGCAAGGGACATAAAGGAAAGAATAAACAAATGGGATCTCATCAAAATAAAAAGCTTCTGCACAGCTAAAGAAAACAGTATTAAAATAAAAAGAGAACCAACTGTATAGGAAAACATCTTTGCCAATGATACCTCAGACAAGGGATTAATCTCCAAAATATATAAAGAACTTACAAGACTCTACTCTAAGAAGACAAGCAACCCAATTAAAAAATGGGCAAAGGATTTGAACAGACACTTCTCCAAGGAGGACATACAGAAGATCCAGAGGCACATGAAAAGATGCTCGATATCGCTAGCTATCAGAGAGATGCAAATTAAAACCACAATGAGATACCACTTGACACCAGTCAGAATGGCCTTCGTAAACAAAGCAACAAACATCAAGTGTTGGAGAGGTTGTGGAGAAAAGGGGACCCTAGTGCACTGTTGGTGGGACTGCAGACTGGTACAACCACTATGGAAAACAGTATGGAATTTTCTAAGAAAACTAAAAATGGACATACCTTTTGACCCAGCAATTCCACTGCTTGGATTATATCCTAAGAACCCTGAAACACCAATCCAAAAGAACCTATGCACCCCTATGTTTATAGCAGCACAATTTACAATAGCCAAGTGTTGAAAGCAACCTAGGTGTCCATCAGTTAATGAATGGATCAAAAAACTGTGGTACATTTACACAATGGAATTCTATGCAGCAGAAAGAAAGAAGGAGCTCCTACCCTTTGCGACAGCATGGATGGAATTGGAGAGCATCATGATAAGTGAAATAAGCCAGGCAGTGAAAGACAAATACCATATGATCTCACCTTTAACAGGAACCTCATCAACAAAACAAACAAACAAGCATAATATAAACAAAGACACTGAAATTGAGAACAGTCTGACAGTGACCAGAGTGGGGAGGGGAGGGAATTTCAGGGGAAAAGGGGAACAGTTTAGAGCAACAAGTATAAAGGACACATGGATAAAAACTATGGGGGGTGGAAATGGGAGGAAGGTGGGGAGGGCTGGGGCGATGGGCTGGGGGCGGGATAAAAGAAAACTGTACAATATCAACAATTAAAAAAATACTGATTAAAAAAATAAAAAATAAAACAGCAGCCAAAAAGTAAAAAAAAAAAAAAAATTGAAAACTAAATAAAGAGCTACCCAGATTACAAAAAAAAGCCTAAAGGAGTTCATTATTACCAAACCAGCAAAGCAAGAAATGTTAAAGGAACTGCTGTAAGAAGAAGAAGAAATAGACAGATAAATATAGGTACAAGTTCTAAAATGGCATTAAATAAATACCTATTTATAATAACCTAAAATGTAAATGAATTAAACGCGCCAAGTATAAAAGCACAGGGCAACTAAATGGATAAGAAAACATGACCCATATATATGATGTCTACAAAAGCCCCATCTCAGATCAAAAGATTTACAGAGGATAAAAGTGAAGGAATAAAGGAAAATATTCCATTCAAATGGAAACAAATGAACAAAAAAGGTAGGATAGCAATACTTTTATCTGGCAAAAAAGACTTCAAAACAAAGGCCATAACAAGAGACAAACAAGGTTACTACACAACACTAAAGGGATCTATCCAACAAGAGGCTATAACTCTTGTTCTGATCAGAAAGTATCCAACCATGTAATATGAAAAATAGAGACATTTAATGAAGAAAATACAAGTCACAAAAAACACTGTACACAGGACAGTGACACCTCAGTTCTCATCAAAATAGGCACCTTGAGACCTCACACAGTTCTCCCAATTGCCATCTGCTGCCCCGTCATATTTTCCTGAATCTCAGCAATGGTCCAAAATCTCTTCCCTTTCAAAGGTGATTTTAGTTTTGGGAAAAGAAGTTGCAGGGCACCAAATCTGGGCCATTGGGGGACTGAGTCACTTGGGTGATTTGATGTTTCACCAAAAAAATCCGCACCAGATGTGATGCATGAGCAGATGTGTTGTCGTGATGAAGCTGCCAATTATCAGTTGCCCATAGCTGTGACCTTCTGAATCATCCCAATAGTTTCTTCAGAGAAATGTTCAAGCTTAAAGCAAAATCTGATGCAGACTCATTGCTCTACTTGCTCTAGTCATTTTGAATGCAACGGACACACAGTAAACATGCTCACTTCAATGGTACATACTGCCCCCACTGACTAGTACAGCGAAGTTGTCATTTTCATGCCTCTGCACTCCAGTGCATTCTCCTTGGCTGCCAGGTTATATCAGTGTCACACAAACCATTCTTGTTATATTAACAATGGCTGACTTTTTCTGGACAAACCTCAGTACATGCACCCAACATAAGAGCACTTAAATATATAAAATCCTGGTGGTCTTTAAGGAAGAGATTGACAGCAATATAGTCATAGTAGAAGATTTTAACACCCCACAGTCATCAATGTATGGATTTTCCAGACAAAAAATCAACAAGGAAACAGTGACCTTAAACAACATGCTAGATAAAATGGATTTAATTGATATTTACAGAACATTTCATCCCAAAGCAGCAGAACATACACACATTCTCCTCAATGCATATGGAACATTCTAAAAGATAGATCACATGTTAAGACACAAAATAAGTCTTATCAAATTCAAGAAGAACGAAATCATATCAAGCACTTTCTAGGATCACAATGACACAAAACTTGAAATCTTAAAAAAATTATCAAAAATATTCAAATACATAGAGGTTAAATAGCATGTTATTAAATAATAAATGGGTTATTAATGAGATAAAGGAAAAAATAAAAAATTGCCTGCAAACAAATAAAAACAAACACACAACAACGTAAAATCTATGGGATACAGTTAAAGCAATCCCAACAGGGAAGTTCATAGCATTACAGGCCTACCTCAAGAAGCAAGAAAATTCTCAAGTAAACAATCTAACCCTACACCTAATAAAACCAAAAAACAACAACAAAACCCAAAGTAACTAGAAGAATGGAAATAATCAAGATTAGAGCAAAAATAAATGACACAGAGACTAAAAATCAATTTAAAAGATCAATGAAACCATGAGCTGGTTCTTTGAAAAGATAAACAAGATTAATTAACCTTTAACCAGATTAATCAAGAAAACACAGAGAGACAACCCAAATAAATAAAATCAGAAATGAAAGAGAAGTAACAACTGATATCACAGAAATACAGAAGATTGTTAAGAAAATAGTATAAACAACCAAATGCCAAGAAATTGGACAACTTGGGTAAAATGGATAAATTTTTAGAAACATACGATCTTTCAAAACCAAATTAGGAAGACTCAGAAAACCTAGATAGACCAATAACAACTAATGAAATTGAAGCAGGAATCAAAAAGCTCCCTGCAAACAAAAGTTCTGGACCAGATGGCTTCACAGGCAAATTTTACCAATCATTCAAAGAAGAACTAACACCAATCCTTCCCTAACTATTCCAAAAATCTCAAGAGGAAGGAACAATTCCAAATTCTTTTTATGAAGCTAGTATTATCCTAATTCCAAAACCAGGTAAAGACACAACAAAGAAAGAAAATTATAGGACAATATCCCTGATGAACATAGATACTAAAATTCTCAACAAGATATTAGCAAAACAAATGCAGCAATGCATTAAAATGATCATACACCATGATCAAGAGGGGTTTATCCTGGAGATGCAAAGTTGGTATAATATTCACAAATTGATAAATGTGATACATCACATAAACAAAAGATAAAAATTACATGATCATATCAATAAATGCAGAAAAGGCATTTGATAAAATCTAACCCCCACTTATGACAACAACAAAAAAAAAGCCCTCAGCAAACTGGTAATAGAGGGATCAGACCTCAAGGCCACATATGAAAAACATACAGCAAACATCATACTCAATGGGCAAAAACTAAAAACATTTCCCTCAAGACCAGGAATTAAGACAGGGATGTCTGCTTACACATTCTTATTTAATATAGTACTGGAAGTCCTAGCCACAGCAATCAGACAAAAAGAAAAAAATAAAAGACATCCAAATTGGGATGGAGGAAGTGAAACGGTCATTGTTTGCAGACAACATGATATTGTACATAGAAAACCCTAAAGACTCCACAAAAAAAACTACTAGACATAATAAACAAATTAAGCAAAGTAGCAGGATACAAAATCCATACTCAGAAATTGATGGCATTTTTATAGACTAATAAGGAACAATCAGAAAGAGAAACTAAGAAAACAATCCCATTTACTATGGCAACAAAAAAAAAATAATACAGTACCCAGAAATAAATTTAAACCAATCAGAAATGAAAGAGAAGTAATAACTGATAGGGCAATAAAGAAAGAAACTGAGGAAGATACAAATAGGTAGAAGCATATACTGTTTTCGTGGATTGGAAGAATTAACATCATTATAATGTTCATACCACCCAAACCAATCTATAGATTCAATACAATTCCTATGAAAATACCAATGGCATATTTCACAGATATAGAACAAATATTCTAAAAATTTATATGGAACCAAAAAATACGACAAATAGCCTCAGCAATCTTCAGAAAAAAGAACAAAGTTGGAGGGATCACAATACCTGATATCAAACTATATTATAAGGTCACTGTAATCAACAGCCTGGTACTGGCATAACAACAGGCATATAGATAAATGGAACAGAACAGACTGCCCAGAAATAAAACCACACCTTTATGGTCAATTAATATTTGACAATGGAGGCAAGAGCCTAGAATGGAGAAAAGACATTCCCTTCTTGATTGAACCACTGGGAAAGCTGGACTGGTACATGCACGAAAATAAAACTAGACCACCAACTTACACCATATACCAGAATAAACTCAAAAATAGATAAAGACTTAAATGTAAGTCATAAAACCATAAAAATCCTAGAAGAAAACATCAGCAGTAAAATTTCAGCTATTTCATGAGCAATATTTTTACCAAGATATCTCCTAGGGCAAGGGAAATAAGGAAAAAATAAAGAAATGTGACTATATCCAATTAAAAAGCTTCTGCACAGCTAAAAAAACCATCAGCAAAA
This sequence comes from Glossophaga mutica, assembly GCA_039655065.1. Lineage (NCBI taxonomy): Eukaryota > Metazoa > Chordata > Mammalia > Chiroptera > Phyllostomidae > Glossophaga > Glossophaga mutica. The sequence continues at coordinate 88,978,925 of CM077304.1, forward strand.
TGAAAAGGGAATCAACCGTATGGGAGAACATATTTGCCAATAATATATCTGGTAATGGTTTCATTTCCAAAATATATAAAGAACTTATACATCTGAACATCAGGAAGACCAACAATCCAATTAAAAATGGGCAAAGGATCTAAACAGACACCTCTCCAAAGAGGACATACGGATGGCACATAGACATATGAAAAAATGTCTAGCATCTCTAATTATGAGAGACATGCAAATTAAAACCACAACAAGATCACTTCACACCTATCAGAATGGCTACCATCAATAAATCAACAAACAAAAAGTGCTGGCAAGGATGTGGAGGAAAGGGAACCGCAGTACACTGTTGGTGGGAATGCAGACTGGTACAGCCATTGTGAAAACCAGTATGGAGTTTCCTCAAAAAAAATAACAAGTAGAACTGCTCCCAGGGACAGTGTAACTCAGTTGGGTTGGAGCATTGTCCCATGAACCAAAAGGCTTAGATTTGATTCCCAGTAAGAGCAAATACCAGGTCATGGGCTCGATCCCTAGTCTGGATGCTTAAGAAAAGGCAACTGATTGATGTTTCTGTTTCACATAGATGTGTGTCTGTGTCTCCCTGTCTGTCTCTCTCTCTCCTCTCTCCCCTTTCCCTCCCTCCCTTCTTCTCTAAAAAGCAATGAAAAAATGTCCTCAGGTGAGAATAAAAAAAATGGAACTTCCTTTTGAACCAGCAGTTCCACTTCTAAGAATATATTTTAAGAATCCCAAAACACCAGTTCAAAAGAATACTAGTATATGCACTTCTATGTTCATAGCAACACTATTTACAATAGCCAACATATGTAGATGTCCTAAGTGCCCCTCAGGAAATGAATGGATAAGAAAGATGTGGTATATTTATATAATGGAATACTACACAGCACTGAAAAAGAAGGACCTCCTACCTTTCGCAACAGCATGGATGGACATGGAGATTACTATGCTAATTGAAATGTCAGTCAGTGAAAGACAAATATCATATGATCTCACTTACACGTGGAATCTAATGAACAAAATAAACCGACACACAAAATAGAAACAGAAGCATAAATATATGGAACAGACTGACACTTGTCAGAGGAGATGGTGACTGGATGAAAGAAGGTGAAAAGGATTAGCCAAAGAACATATGTGCACGGACATGGACACAATATAGGAATTGCCTGAGAGGTGGCAGAAGTGAGCAAAAGGGGACGAAGTGGGAACAACTGTAATAGCATAAACAATAAAAAATAAAATAATAGGTTTAAAAAAGACAATAAAATTAGTGCATTAAAAAAAAGAAAGAAAAATCAGAAATAACCTAAACTTCCATAAACAAAGGTACATGTATACTATGCATTAGAAACAATATTACATCTGTCCCCACTGACCCCACAGCAGGATAAAGATTAAAAATGATAGATAAAACACACATACAGACCCATATATAGTCAAATAATTTATACCAAGTTAATAAGAGCAGTCACTTCTAGAGAAATAATAATAGTGGGACTCCCCCAATACCACAACTTGCTCTCTATACTTTCATCATTGCATTGTTAATTGTTTAAAATAATTATTCCGATAATGAACAATTCTACCCCCACCTATATTCAGATTATCTTAAACCAAATTCATCATCTTTGCTCTCAGTTTTACTTTAACCTGACTTTCCAGCTTCCAATATTGATACTAGTATGTTCTCATTTATCCACACTTAATACCCCAAAGCCTTCTCTGCTTTCTCTCTCAACATCCTTTGTGTAAACACCAAATACTCTCTTCATTAAAATGCATTCCATTCTCTCCATTCCTACTTAACTGCAAAAAGTCAGGCTCTTATCATCCCATAACTAGGCCATTATTAGAGCTTTATGTTATCTCTGCTTCCAATATTTCCTGTCATCAACCCCACAAAGCACTGCCAGACTTAATATTTAAAACTTTGATTGGGCTTCTCATTCTCACTCAAAAGTTCCTATATATGAGACAAAGTCAAAACACTCCAGAATTTCAAGGCCCTACACAATCAGCTCCAATCTACCTTGATTAGTCTAATTTCCTACCATCTGCCAAAAATTCCCTATTCCAGCTATCACCTGAACAATTATGTACATCATGCTTTTGTTCATGCAGCTTTTGTCTCAGTTTGTGAATCCTACCCTAATGAAAATAGACTATAGTATGGACTATAATCATGAACTCGATTTCTGTGATTACTGTGTATGAAGAGGATTAAACACAATAGTTAGATTAGATATTGAAAAGAACTTCTTGCCTAAGACTTAAAATTATAAGCTGTTGGGTTGCATTGCCAATAGACTATTCCAGAATTTTCTACCCTAGAAATATTTAAGAATCACAGAAATCTATTTGCCTATTTGTACGAGTTTTATCAAGATCAGAATAACTTTGTTTTTACAGTTTTAAAAATGAATGTGTCTGTTTTGCATATATAACACATTCAGTTCTCCAATTTAGTAGTAATCAACTTAATAATAATCTTGGAAAATCTAGTTATTCTAGTACTCCAAATAGGTATCTAGTGTCATACTTAGAAAGGCCTCATAAAACACAATTATTTCTCTGACCTTCAAAAGTGGTTCCACGATTCTATATTCAAGCTTACAAAAGAAAGAACTTCTATTTTTTATACCTATTATCAAGAAGGCTTTTAGCTAAAAAGAGAAAACCCCGATTCAATTACAGCTTAAAAATGGATTTATACATCTATCTCTTACATGAAAAAAATCTGAAGGTAGTCTTCTATTTCAGCTGACAGAGGACTAGGTAATTTTGATCAAGCCTCCTAAAGAAAAAAAAGGCAAAATACATTATAAGCTGTATTTAGAATAAGAGTAATTCAGGAAAAAGATAATAGACTAGGCCTCAAATTGCTCTCAAAACAGTTTTACACATAAAAAAATGACATAATAATAAAAAGGCCAAAGGAAGATAAAGTAATATGAATTAAACCCACAAGAAACAAGAAATAATAATAGCCCTGGCTGGTGTGGCTCAGTGGATTGAGTGTTGGCCTGCGAACCAAAGGCATTTTTGCGACTGGTTCGATTACCGGTCAGGGCACTAGCCTGGGATGAGGGCCAGGTCCCCAGTGGAAGACACGTGAGAGGCAACCATACATTAATGTTTCTCTCCCTTATTTCTTCCTCCCTTGCCCTCTCTCTAAAAATAAATAAAATCTTTTTTAAAATGTCTTTAAAAAAAGAAACAACAGATAATAGACACAAATGGTGTCAGTATTAAAGTTGTCAGACAATGATTTTGAAAGAAACGTCTATGTTATCTTTGTGTACAAGGCAAAAGAAAACAAGGTTGAGAATTTCTGAGAAAATTAGAAACCACAGAAAAAAATCAATGTAATCCATTACATCAACAGACTAAAGCAGAAAAATCACATGAATCATATCAATAGATACAGAAAAAGCATTTGATAAAATCCAACACCCATTCATGATAAAAACTCTCAACTAATTAGGTAGAGAGGGGAACTTTCCTCAATTTGATAAAGAAGATCTATAAAAAATCTACAGTTAACATCATACTTAATAGTGAGAAGATAAAAACTTTCCCACTAAGATCAAGAACAAGCAAGGAGGTCCCTTCTTACCACTCCTTTTTAACATCATACTGGATGGAAGACTTAATACAGTAAGACAATGAAGAAAATAATTTTTTTTTCATACACATGCATACAGATAGGGAAGGAAAAAATAAAACTGTCTGCAGATGACATGGTTGTCTATGTAGAAGACTCAAAAGAATAATAATAATAAAAGCTCCTGAAAGTAATGTGTAATTATAACAAGATTGCAGGGTACAAAGTTAATGTACAAAATAATCACTTTGCTATATATCAGCAATGAACAAATGGAACTTGAAATGTAACACCCAATACTAACCACTTACATTAGCACTGACCCCAAAATGAAATAAGTATAAATCTAACAAAATATGTACACCATTTATATGAGGAAAATTATAAAACTTGGATTAAAAAATTCAAATGGAGACTAAATAAATGGGAATATTCTACATTCATGGATAGGAAGACTCAAGATTGCCAAGATGTCAGTTCTTTCCAACATGATCTATAAATTCAATACAATCTCAACAAATTGTTTTGTGAATATTGGCAAACTGATTCTAAAGTTCACATGCAGAGGCAAAAGACCCAGAAGAGCCAACACAATACTGAAGAACAATGTCAGAGGACTGACCATACCTGTCTCCAGGAGGCACTCACTGTAAGGCCATGGTAAACAAGACAATGTGGTATTAGTAAAAGAATAGATAAATAGCTCAACAGAACAGAAAAGAGAGTCCAGAAATAAACTAATACAAATGCAGTTAAGTGATCTATGACAAAGGAGCATATGCAAAAATAATGCACATACAAAAAAAAGTACATATAGGCACAGACCTTACACCCTTCACAAAATGGATCGTACATGTAAAATGCAAAACTAAATGTAAGATGCAAAACTACCAAACTCCTAGAATATAACATATTAGAAAATCTAAACAAACTTCATTATGGTGACAGCTATTTGGATGCAATACAAAAGGCAAGATGTGTGAAAGAAATAATTGGTAAATTAGACTTCATTGAAACTAAAATCTTCTGCTCTGTGAAAAATACTGTTAAGAGATTGAGAAGAGAAACTATAGATTGGGAGAAAATATTTGAAAAAGACAGACCTGATAAAGGACTCTTATCCAAAATACACAAAGAACTCAAACTCAACAATAATAAAACAACCAGATTAAAAATGGGCCAAAGAGGATATACAAATAGCAAATAAGCTTATAAAAAGATGTTCAACATCATATTTCACGAGGGAACTGCAAATCAAAACAATGAGATAACACTCCATACCTATGAGAATGGACCAAATCCCAAACGCTGACAACAAATGCTGGTGAGGATCCACAACCCCCACTCATTAATATTTAACAAAATGAACTGACAACTTACATCCACACAAAAACCTACACTTCGGTGTTTCCAGCAGCTTCATTCATTATTGCCAAAATTTGGAATTGACCAAGACGTTCTTTAATAGATAAATGGATAAACAAACTGATATTCTGACAATGGAATATCATTCAACCCTAAGTAGAAATGAGCTATCAAGCCATGAAAAGATACAGAGGAACCATAAAGGCATGTTACTAGGTAAAAGCAGCTAATCTAAAAAGGATATATACTGTAGGATACCATCTATATTACATTCTGGAAACAAGAAAACTATGAGGACATTAAAAAGATGAGTGGTTGCCAGGGGTTAGGGGAAAGAAAGGGATAAGGACATGGAGCACAGAGGATTTTTATGGCAGTGAAATTATTTTATAAGATACTATAATTATAAAATACATGGCACCATACATTTGTCAAACTCCACAAAATGTAAAACACCAAGAGTGAATCATTATGAACTATGGGTGATAATGATATGTTGATGTAGGTTCATAAACTGTAACAAATATACCACTCTGTGTTGGGATGTTAATAATGGGGGAGGTGGTACATGTGCCAGGTGAGGCAAGGGTTATATGGGAACCCTACATACTTTCTGCTCAATTTCGATATACATCTAAAAGAGAAGAAGAAGGAGGAGGAGAAGGAGGAGGAGAAGAGGAGGAAGAAGAAGAGGAAGAAGAACAGGAGAAGGAGGAAAAGGAAGAGGAAAGGAAGGAAGGAAGGAAGGAAGGGAGGGAGGAAGGAAGGGAGGAAGGAAAAAAGGAAAGAATACATGACAGAAACCATACATGAGACTTCTGGCCAAAATGGAGGCAGAAGTGGACACACTGTGCCTCCACTCACAACCAAAATTAAGGAAAACAAAAATTTAGAACCAAAAAATACAACCAGAACAGATAGAAAATTGAATTGTACCGAAGTCTGACAATGATTCACCCAGACCAGTAAGAGACGCAGAGTCCGTGGCCAGCGAAGAGGAATCAAGGCAGGAAAAAGCAGTGGCTACTGGTTTCGGACATGCAGGCGGCGGTTACCAGGCACGGAGAGGCAACGAGCAGACCCAGTGAGGCACACAAGGTGGCTGACCATGGTCACACATTCGTGCGCGGATAAACCAGGCAAAAATGGGCAGCTGGACAGACTACGCAACTCAGGGCCCCTGCACTGGGAAATAAAGCCTAAAAGTACCAATTGAAAACACTTGTGGGGGTTGAAGTGCCAGGAGGGACTCCCAGCCTCACAAGAGAGTTTGTTGGAGAGACCCACAGGGTCCTAGAATGTACACAAGCCCACCCACATGGAAATAGCACCAGAAGGGCCCAATTTGCTTGGGGAAAAGGGCGGAAGGGACTGGAATCTGAGAGAACATGGAGCAAGCGCTATTTTTCCCTCTCGAACCCCGCCCCCACATACAGTGTCACAACCCAGCAACTGGGTTGCCCCACCCTGGGGAAAACCTAAGGCTCCACCCCTCACTACGTAACAGCCACAACCAGACCCGCCCCCCCAAAAAATGGCTCAAACCGGAGACCAGATCAAAGCCCCAGAGCCAATTCATCTAAGCGACCAAGAGATAGCCAACCTATCAGATGCATAGTTCAAAGCACTGGTGATCAGGATGCTCACAGAATTGGTTGATTTTGGTCGCAAATTACATGAAAAAATGAAGGCTATGCTAAGTGAAATGAAGGAAAATGCACAGGGAACCAACAGTGATGGGAAGAACACTGGGACTCAAATCAATGGAGTGGACCAGAGGAAGAAAGAAATAAACAACCAAACAGAAAAGAATAAAGAAATAAGAATTCAAAAAAATGAGGACAGGTTTAGGAACCTTCAGGACATCTTTAAACATTCTAATATCCAAATTATAGGAGTACCAGAAGGGGAAGAAGAAGAGCAACAAGTGGAAAAGTTATTTGAACAAATAATAAAGGAGAACTTCCCCAATCTGGCAAAGGAAATAGACTTCCAGGAAGTCCAGGAAGCTCAGAGAGTCCCAAAGAAGTTGGACCCAAGGAAGCACACACCAAGGCACATCATAATTACATTAGCCAAGATTAAAATGAAGGAGAGAATTCTAGAAGCAGCAAGGGATAAGGGGACAGTCACCAACAAAGGAGTTCCCATCAGACTGTCAGCTGATTTATGAGGATTCTCAAAAGAGACCTTCCAGGCAAGAAGGGGCTGGCAAAAAGTATTCCAAGTCATGAAAGGCAAGGACCTACATCCAAGATTGTTCTATCCAGCAAAGCTGTCATTTAGAATGGAAGGGAAGTAAAGTGCTTCTCAGATAAGGTCAAGTTCAAGGAGTTCATCATCACCAAGCCCTTATTCTATGAAATGTTAAAGGGACTTATCTAAGAAAAAGAAGATCAAAAATAGGACAGTAAAAAGACAGCAAACTCACAGATATTAACAACCACACCTAAAACAAAAGCAAACTAAGCAAAGAACTAGAACAGGAGCAGAAACACAGAAATGGAGATCACATGGAGGGTTAGCAACAGGGGAGTGGGAGGAAGAGAGAGGGGGGAAAAGGTACAGAGAATAAGCAGCATAGATGGTGGGTAGAAAACAGACAGGGGAAGGGCAAGAATAGTGTGGGAAATGTAGAAGCTGATGAACTTATGCCACATGGACATGAACTAAAGGGGGGAATGTGGGTGGGAGGGAGTGTGCAGGGTGGAGGGAAATGATGGGGGAGAAATGGGACAACTGAAATAGCATAATCAATAAAATATATTTTTTTAAAAAAGAAACCATCCATGGCCTAAAAAGCCTAAAATAATTACTCACTCTTTGTAACAAAAGCTTGCCGAACCTTTCTCTGGGATAACCATTAAGGAATGCTAAAAGGATGGAAAAATTAAAATTACTCAAACACTCTAACATAGGGTTTCTCAACCTTTGCATTTCTGATATTTTAGACCAGATAATTCTTTGTGGTGGGCTGCTATCCTATACTTAGCACAATATTAAGCAATATCCCCACCCATTCTCTACACATTAGATGCCAGCACCTCCCTACTGATGCAGACACTGGCCCGCAGTGTCCGCGTCATTGTGGATGAAATGAGACATTCACATGGACTACCAAGTCCAGTGAAGGAAAAGGGACAGCATGGCTTTTCTCTCAAGGGGAGCAAAAGCCACGGCCTCTGCCATGACAGGCCTTTATTGGGTTTCTAGTCACATTACATTATGGTCCTCATTTACTATGCACAAGCTCGCTACAGGTGGTTACCTTTTACAGACAACAAAGGAGACGATGCCGCTAATCACATCCCAGAAGAAGGATATTAGCAAATAAAAAGGGAAAAAGTGGTTGAGCAGGTTACACTCATCCTAGGAAGGTTTAGCATGTATTTTAGGAAGTTACAATAAGCACTTGCTGTCTCAATTCAGGGTGAGGGAGTTTTAGCAAAAGCAAGACTCAAAGCAGCCCAGGTACAAATGCAGGCCTGATTCCCCATAGGAGAACCTATCCGTGGGCGTGGGTCCTGTGCATCTCTGAGTGGGAGCTGGGCCCACGCCATGCAAAACAGTTTCCTACACCCCGCTCCAGCCCCAATTGTGAAAAATAAAAGGTCTCCACTTTACTAAACATAACCTGGGGGCACAAAATCCCCACCAACACCCACCTCTCTATAGAGAACGACTCTTTTCCTGAGAACTCAGACTAAAAGAAGGCAAGTTGGGAGATAAGTAGATTTAGACTAACGTATCAGTAATTACATTAAAGTATAAAGATTAATGCTTCAAACAAAAGAGAAATTTAAAAGAAAAAAGCATAACCCAACTACATACCTTTTTAGCAAGACAGTTTTAAAACATAAGAGCACAGGAAAGTTAGGGGAAAAAGAGAAAAGCTAATGCAAACATTAATCGAAGGAGATATTATTATCTACAGCTATATAACTAATGTATAATACATCCATGCAATTTAAGTACTTGCATAATATATAACTATTGACATCAGATCAAGTCAATTTTAAGGTGAAAAATATCCCACTAGAGATGAAGAAGCACATTCATAATGATAAAAAGTTAGATGCACAATAAAGATATGATAATTCTAATTTATATACATTAAGTGGTCAGAACTATAAGGAAATACAAATTCACAATCATATGGTGATTTAACTACTATAATAATCAGGAAGAATATGAACAATTTAAACAACACAAGTAACCAACCTGTCTCAACTGACTTATATAGAAAACTGTACCCAATAAACTCCCTCTAACTAGGATACACATTCCTTATAACTAGACATGTAACATTTATAAATATCAACTACATGCTGGATCTCCAAAAATTTTAAAAGACCAAACTTATAGAGAACATGTTTTCTGACCACAGTAAAACTAACACTCAGTACAGAAAGATAAACTGGAAAAGCTACATATGCTTTGAAAGTAAGAATACATCTCGAATAACTTGTAAATCAAAGAAAAGGACACAGTAGAAATTAGACAATATCTAGAACTAGATAAAAACTGATGTTACGTATTAAAACTTGTGGCATGAAGACTTTAACTTGTGGGAAGATGAAACAGATGTGCACTTCCCTATAAATCCCAGTAATGTAACGGAAAGTCCTAAAGAGAGAGAGAGAGATACGTATATACATACATACACATGCACACACCTTGTTACAGAACAAACCCGTGGTGGGAGAAGATATACCATTATTGAACGGACCCCCCCTTCTCCCAGGGTCCCCCTGTACTACGTTCGCCTTGCCTGCCGCCAGGGAATTATAGCTCTCAATGACAGGGATTGGTGAAAAGGGAAGGAATTATTCATTCAAAAGTTATACAGACTTAGAGTTATGACTTAATGTCTTCATTAAAATCCAAAAGTCCCTTAAACACCCACAAACACACACAGTCCTTCCTTCCCCTGCTTTGCCCAGTCCAGGGTACCTTATTATCTCAGGAAAAGAAATAGAAGTCTGTAGCTCAGGTAGCCCCCGGTTCTTCTCAGTCACACATGCTCAGCTGGCAGGCCTCCCTCAGTTCCCACCACCATCAGCTGTGCTGCTGGGATCTGCAGTTCTTAATCCAAAACCACATGGCACTTTCTCAAGACCCACCAGTGAGAGTCCTTTCATCCATTTCCTTCCTTGCAAGGTCTCTCCTGCTTCCTCCAAACCGCTAAGAGAGAGCTCTGCATCACTGCTACATCTTGCTTGCCAGCTCCCTAAGCCGCATGGGCAAAGGGAACCCCAAAGCCACATGGTCCTCTCTCTTCTGCAGCCCCATTTCTGACTCCTCCCACAATCGGCTACAGTTGCCAGCATTCCCATATTTTTCCTGCTTTTCTGGGCTGCCACAGTAAGTCCAGGCAGGCGTGGCCCTGTGACGTGGAGCCAATCATCTCCAAGCTCTCACGCAGATGCTGTAAGCAAGGGGAGTTGCCTCCCAGTTACACCCTGGGTGGAAGTCACTCCCTGGCTCAAAGCATGGTCACAGCTTTTTAACATATCCATGAAACCAGTTAAAAGTTAGAGGTATGTTTGTTCCTGAGGTTATTTGCAAAACTTTTGCTCTGCAGAACAACTCTCAACAGCCATGCTCTACATGTCTCATCCCCCGGGTCAGACTTGTAGGGGTGAGGACATCCCTGAGTTCTGGACCACAGTACAAATTCCTCTTTGCTGGGGGGTGGGAGGGGGGCCTGGCTGTACCCTGTTACAATCTGACAGAACTTTTAAAAAATGGAGACTACATGGCAGAATGGCTAAGGACCTTGGGACATAAGAACCAACATAGTGGTGAGGAGTGCCTGTGTCTTTTTTCTTCATATATGCCCAGCTTGGAGCTGAAGAAGCAGGCAGCAAGTTCAGATCCAAAAAAAAAAAAAAAAAAAAAGGAGGGAGAGAGGGAGGGAGGGAAGGGGGGAAGGGGGGGAGGAAAAAGAAAGCTAGCTTTAACAAAAGCCTGTTCTCTACCCAAGGATTATAACATGATAATGGAAAACTAGCAAGATAAAAAAAAATTTAGATAACAATCTATTCCAGGCAAATACTACAGAAAAAAACTGTAGCTCCACCCCATCCACATAAGCAAGGGCCAGGTGAGGAGGCCAGGCTGTAACAAGGTATCCTAATACCCTGCCTGGGTAGTATACAAAAAGGATGAGTAGAAAATTGGACCCTCATTCCTGCTGAGCAGTAATAAAGCCTCATGCTCCAGAAATGTCAGTGGAGATCACCTGGGAAACCTGAACTTTCTTTCCTCACTACAAGCAGTAAAGAAGTGCACCTCCCTCTCACTCTGCTAAAGTGCTGTCAGAGAAGGCTTCCCGAAACATTTAGGACAGGAACCACCACTCAGCGGTAACAAGGCCACTCTTTTCCAGGTGTCAGTGGAGACCACATGCAGAGACACAACTGCATGCCACCCAGCAATGATGATCTCCCCCAACTTGGATGTAAACAGAGGCCAGTGGGGAACCTGGACTTCTACCCCCATAATAATGAGATAGCGTTTCCTCCTTTCCCCTGCTAAAGCAATATCAAAAACAGCCAGCATTTAAATAGAATCCAGTCTCATAACATAATACCCTAAACGTCCAGTTTTCAGTAGAAAATCAGTAGTCATAACAGAATGAAGAATATTTGAAAATGAAGGTAAAAAGATAATGATAGCTGCCAACACTGAGACGTTAGTTATCTGACAAAGATTTTAAAGAAATCATGATAAAAATGCTTCAATGAGCAATTACAAACAAGCCTGAAAAAAGTGAAAAAAGGGAAAGTTACAGCAAAGAAGTACAAGTCTCAGCAAAGTACAGAAGATACAAAGAAGAACCAAGCAGAAATTTTAGAACTGAAAAATACAATGACTAAAATAAAAATCTAAGGATATGAGCACAATAGCAGAAATAGAATAGAATTCATGAACTGGAAGGTATAACAATAGAAATTACTCAACTTGAACAACCAACAGAAAACAGACATAAAAAATAAATGACAGGTGGTCAGGCACTTGTGGGACTAAAATAAAACATCTACCATGTGTATCATCAAAGTATGATTCAATCTGAATTACTGGAAACTAGTAACCTGAAAGACACATGAAGTTGATAAATAAGTATACAAGAAGAATACAGTAAATACCATGCTTCATTTTAAAATCTTCAATGCCTTCCTTTGAGAAGTAATCAAGACAAAGATATCATTATCACCAATTTTATTCAACATTGTACTGAATGAAGATCTGGAACAAGACAAAGGTTTAAAAGGTGAAAAAAAAATGGAAAAGGAAAAACAAAACTTTCTTTACATACAGGTGTTCTGATTACATGTAGAAAAACCCAAAAGAATATACGGAGAATTCATTAGAAGCAAGTTAGTAATATTGTTAGATAAATACATACACACACAAAAAAACTACATTCTGTATACCAGCAACAAAATGTTTTAAAGACATTCTTAATAACATCAAAAAAATAAAATATCTAGGCAAAAATGTAGAGACCAGTATATGGAAAATATATGGCTACCTATAAGAGAAATTAAAAATGACGTAAGCAGATAAGAAATATATACCTATTGTATAGATTGGAAACCAACATTCTAAAGATACAAATTCTTCCCAAACTGACCTACAGATGATGCTATACCAATCACTACGCAAGCAGGTGTGTGTGCGTGTGGGGTGGGATGGTGGTGATGTGTGTATGTATGAAATTTAACAAGTTGATTCAAAAATTTACATGGAAATACAAAAGGCCAACAATAGCAGAAACAATTTTAAAGAACCAGTAGGAGAACTTTACTATAAATCTACAGTAATTAAGATGGCATGGCATTGATTTAATTACATAGAGAGCAACAGAACAGAATACAGTCCAGAAAAACACCCACACACATAAGATGGTTAGTTTAGAACAAAAGTGGTTTTGCTGAACAGTGAAAATAATAAAGTCTTCAAAAAAAAGTACTGGAACAACCTTGTGGAAAAAAAGAAATCTGGCCCAACTTTCCATTACACCTAAAATTAATTCTAGTCGGGTTGAAGTTCTAAATGTGAGATGCAAAAAAACAAAGTTGCTAAGAATATAGAATATCTTCAGAAATGCAGAGCAAACAAAGATTGCATGCCCATAAGGCAATTCCCTGGTAAAGAATGAGATAGAGCACCTTCCTTTGTTTCAACCCATTTGGATATGCTCTTTTGTGAAATGTCTATTTGAATCTTTTGCTCATATTTTTCTAGTGAACCTGTCTTTTTATGCACTCATATATAGGAATTCTTGACAAAATTAAAACCACAATTAGAAAACAAAAAACAATGGCCATAACAAGACCAAAAACAATGAATGACCATAACAAGACCAAAAACAATGAATGACCATTAACAAGTTTTGAGAGGATGGGAAGCAACAGGTTGTAGTGTAAATTGGCATATCCATTGACATATCTGCTTCGGAAAAAAACAAGCACCATCCATCGACTTACGTTAAAGAACTATGTAAACTACGACTTCAGCAATTAAGTACAAGTGCACCAATAGATGTGTTGGAATAATACTGTTCATAGCAGTATTATTCCCAATGGAAACCTAGAAACAAACCAAATGTTCTTTAAAATTGAAGAAACAAAATGTGCTTAATGGAACTAATACTACATGCCAATGAAAATAAGGTGCAGATACACTCTACATAGGTGAGTATCAAAAACATATTACATAAAAGAAAGAAGCCAGACACAAAAGAATGCCAAATTATCCCAAACATGTAAAATTCAGAAAAAAATTAAAACAGGCAAAACAATATGGTAGTTAAAGAAGCCATGCTTAGGTTAGTTTAGGTTTAAAACTATAAACAAAGGAGGCGATTAACAGAAAAGCCAGGACAGGAATCATCTGAGGAAGGCTGGCAGTGCTCTACTTCCCGACTTTGTTGTAGCTAAACTGAGTTTTGCTTTGTAAATCACTCAGGTGGACAATTTCTATGTACTTCTCTGTATGTACCGTATTTTTTTAAAAGATTCAGAACTTTGAATTTTTAAATTCAAGATGTTAAATTTTCATTCAAAGATCAAGCTCAATATTATCAAGAACCCTGGTCTTTTGCATTCTTCCGCCAACATCACGTTGGCTTAATTTTCTTCATGGCTGTGAGGCTACCAGTTTCAGATATGTCATGGATACACAATAACATTCAGAAAAAGGACCATTTTTGCTCTGACTGGTATGGCTCAATTGGTTGAGCACTGTTCCACACAGTAAAATGCTGCTTCGATCCTCAGTCAGGGTAATGCATGGGTTCTGGGTTCAGTCCCCAGTCAGGGCACGTACAAGAGGCAACCAATTGATGTTTCTTTCTCATATTAATGTTTCTCTCCCTTTCTTTCTCCCTCCATTCCCCTCTATCTAAGAATAAATTAATAATTTTTTTTTTTTTTAAAGGACTATTGGTCCCAGTAGTTGTCTTGTTTCTTTATGGTCTCTTTGTTTTTCAGGTAAAATATACACAAAATGAAATGTACAAACTTTATGTATGCGATTCCATAAGTTCACAAAAGAAAAGCCCAAGAGCATTCCATTCTTTAAATACATCACATTTTGTTTATGTATTCTGTTACTGAGAGGCATTTGGATTGTTTCTGGTTAAGAGTATTAGATATTATAAATAAAGCTGCTACAAACATTCTTTTCTTAGAAAATATATTTTCCTTATACTTAGGAAAATATAAGACAATCTGTGGACTTTTTTTTTCATTTGGGGGAGGGGAATATATTAGTGGAATTGATGGGTCATAGAATATACAAGGTCTGTCCAGAGAAAGTCCAGCCACTGCTAATATAATGAGAACAGTTCACAGGACATCGATGTAACCTGGCAGCCAAGGAGAGTGGACTGGAATGCACAAGCATGAGCAATGACAACTTCACTGTACTAGTCAGTGGGGGTGCTAGACACCGTTGACTGAGCATGTGTGCTGTATGGTCATCACATTCAAAATGCATGAGTGAGCAGCAACAAATCTGCATCAAATTTTACCTTTAGCTTAAACATTCCTCCCCAGAAACCACTGAGATGATTCAGAAGGCTGCAGTTATAGGCAACTGGTGATTGGCAGCTTCATCATAACACGCCTGCTTATGTATCACATCTCATGAAGAGTTTTTGGCAAAACATCAAATCACCCAGGTGACTTAGCCCCTGCACAGCCCAGATTTGGCAACCTGCAATGAGATTCAGGAAAATATGACAAGGCAGCTGATGACAATTGGGAGAACTGTGTAAGGTCCCAAATGCCTACCTTGACGAGGACTGAGGTGCCCTTGTCCCATGTACAATGTTTCTTGTGTCTTGTTCCATATCCTCTTCCATAAATGTCGCTATTTTTCATATTACATGGCTAGAAAATTTCTGGACAGACCTCATATGTTTAACTTTATAAAAAACTGACAAATCCTTTTTCCACAGTGGTTATATTATTTTTCATTTCAAACAATATATAAGAAATTTCTGTTGATCCACATTTTCGCCAACATTTGGTGGTGTCAGTTATTAAAAGACAAACTGAGGCACATTAAAGTTTTCAAGAGTTTAATTAAGCATACATAAATTCCAATCAAGAAGCACCAAATTGAACGTGGTTACGAATACTCCACCAAGAACAGCATCAAGGGTAGGAGATATGGAAGCAAAGCAAGGAAATCATTTGATTGGCTATCACTTAAGGAGTTGCCTTATTCAGGAAAGCCTAGCTGGCTATAACCGGTTGTCCTTAAATTTCATTTTTGTGGCAAGAAAAGGAAAAGAGGCTCAGAAAGAATGAATAGGGGTTAAGAGAAATGCAAGACAACATGAAACGTAATAATATCCGTATAATAAGAATACCAGAAGGAGAAGAAGAAGAGCAAGGGATAGAAAATCTACTTGAAAAAGTAATAATGGAAAACTTCCCTAATTTGATGAGAGAAAAAGTCACACAAATCCAGGAAACACAGAGACTCCCAATCAAGAAGAACCCAAACAGGCCCACTTCAAGACACATCATCATTAAAATGGCAAACTTCTAAAACAAAGAGAGAATCTTAGAGGCAGCAAGGGAGAAACAGGAAGTAACATACAAGGGAGCCCCGATAAAGTTAGCAGCTGACTTCTCAATGGAAACGCTCCAAGCCAGAAGACAATGGCAAGAAATATTCCAAGTAATGAGAAACAAAGGCCTACAACCAAGACTACTTTATCCAGCAAGGCTCTAAATCAAGACAGAAGGCCAAATAAGGAGCTTCCAGACAAAAGAAGTCTAAAAGAATACACCTCTACCAAACCAGTTCTGCAAGAGATACTAAAGGGACTGCTTTAAGGAAACAAAGGAAAAGAGAGAGAAAGGAACACAGGTATGAAAATGGCAATGAATCAGTACCTATCAATAATAACCTTAAATGTAAATCGATTAAATGCTCCAATCAAAACACATAGAATAGCTGAATGGATAAGAAAGCATGACCCACACATATGCTGCCTACAAGAGACCCACCTTAGGACAAAAGACCTACACAGACTCAAAGTGAAAGGCTGAAAACAAATTTTCCAAGCAACGGACAGGAAAAAAAGGCCAGGGTAGCAATACTCATATGAGACAAAATAGACTTCAAAAGAAGAGCTATAAAGAGAGACCCACAAGGTCACTTCATACTACTCAAAGGAAGAATCCACCAAGAAGACATAAATATTGTAAATACATATGCACCCAACATAGAAGCACCTAAATACATCAAGAAAATCTTAAAGGACTTCAAGAAAGATATTGACAGCAACACAATTATAGTAGGGGAATTTAACACCCCCCTGTCAAAAATGGACAGATCTTCCAAACAAAATATCAACAAAGATATTCTGGCATTGAACAGTACTCTAGACCAATTGGACTTAGCTGATATATATAGAGCCCTTCATCCCAAAGAAACTAAATACACATTTTTTTCAAATGCATATGGAACATTTTCAAAGATAGACCACATGATAGGACACAAAACAAGCCTCAACAAATTCAAGAAAATTGAAATCATACCAAGCATTTTCTCCGACCACAAGGGACTGAAACTAGCAACCGACTTGATGGGAAAAATCCCCAAACCATCAAAATCATGGAGATTGAATAGCATGCTATTAAACAATGAATGGGTAAAGAATGAAATTAGGGAGGAAATCAAAAAGTTTCTGGAAACAAATGAAAATGAACTCACAACCGAAAATTTATGGGACACAATGAAGGCAGTCCTCAGAGGGAAGTTCATAGCAATACAGGCCTACCTAAAGAAGACAGAAACATTTCTAACAAACGACTTAACCCTACGCCTACAAGAACTCGAGGAACAACAACAAAGACAGCCCAGGGCAAGTAGAAGGAAGGAAATAACCACGATCACAGCAGAATTAAATGACATAGAGACTACAAGCACAATCCTAAGGACCAATGAATCCAGGAGCTGGTTCTCTGAAAAGATAAACAAAATCGACAAGTCTTTAAGCAGGCTCATCAAGAAAATAAGAGAGAGGACTGAAATACACACAATCAGAAATGAAAGAGGAGAGATTATGACTGACACCACAGAAATACAAAGGATTGTAAGAAATTACTACGAAGAACTGTATGCCAAGAAATTTGAAAACCTAGGTGAAATTGACAAGTTTCTAGAAAAATATAATCTCTCAAAACTCAAAAAAAAGAAACAGAAAGCCTGAACAGACCATTAACAGCTGATGAAATTGAAGCAGTAATCAAAAAACTCCCAACACACAAAAGCCCTGGACCAGATGGTTTCACAGGAGAATTCTACAAAACATACAAGGAAGAGCTAACCCCTATCCTTCACAGACTATTCCAAAAAATCCAAAATGATGGAAGACTCCCGAACTCTTTTTATGAAGCCAGCATCATCCTACTCCCAAAACCAGATAAACACACAACAAAGAAAGAAAACCTCAGGCCAATATCACTAATGAACATAGACGCTAAAATCCTCAACAAAATATGGGCAAACCGCATCCAACAATACATTAAAAAGATCATACACCATGACCAAGTGGGATTCATCCCAGGGATGCAAGGATGGTTCAACATTCGCAAATCAGTAAATGTAATACATCACATAAACAAAAGCAAAGACAAAAATCACATGATCATATCAATAGATGTGGAAAAAGCTTTTAAGTAGAACACCCATTTATGATAAAAACACTCAGCAAAGTGGGAATAGAGGGAGCATTCCTCAACATAATAAAGGCCATATATGAGAGACCTACAGCCAACATCATACTCAATGGGCAAAAACTGCACTCTTTCCCACTAAGATCAGGAACAAGACAAGGCTGTTCACTTTCACCACTTCTATTCAATATAGTATTGGAAGTCTTAGCCACAGCAATTAGACAAGAAAAGGAAATAAAAGGCATCCAAATTGGAAAGGAGGAAACAAAACTATCATTGTTTGCAGATGCCATGATAGTGTACATAGAAAATCCTATAGACTTGGCCAAAAAGCTGCTCGACCTAATAAAGGAATTTGGCCAAACAGCCAGATACAAAGTTAATATCCAGAAATCAAAGGCATTTTTGTATACCAACAATGAAACATCAGAAACAGAAATCAAGAAAAAAAATCCTATTTGATATAGCAAAAAGAAAAATAAAATACCTAGGAATAAACTAACCAAGGAGGTAAAAGACCTGTATGCAGAAAACTACACAACACTGAAGAATGAAATCAAGGAAGACACAAACAAATGGAAGCATATACCGTGTTCATGGATCGGAAGAATTAATATCATCAAAATGTCCATACTGCCCAAAGCAATTTACAGATTCAATGCAATACCTATTAAAGTTCCAATGGCATATTTCAAAGACATAGAACAAACACTTCAAAAATTTATATGGAATCATAAACGACCCCGAATAGCTGTAGCAATTTTGAGAAAGAAGAGCAAAGTAGGAGGGATCACAATACCTGATATCAAACTGTATTACAAAGCCACTGTAATCAAAACAGCCTGGTACTGGCACAAAAACAGACACATGGACCAGTGGAACAGAACAGAGAGCCCAGAAATAAACCCAAGTCTCTACAGTCAATTAATATTTGACAAAGGGGGCAGCAACATAAAATGGAGTAAAAATAGCCTCTTCAGCAAGTGGTGCTGGGAAAACTGGACAGCTACATGCAAAAAAATGAAACTCGAGCACCAACTTACACCATACACAAAAAGAAATTCAAGGTGGAGAAAAGATTTAAATACAAGCCATGACACCATTAAAGTCCTAGAGGAGAACACAGGCAGGAAAATCTCAGATATTTCATGGCAGCAATATTTTTACTGATATGCCCCCTACAGCAAGGGACATAAAGGAAAGAATAAACAAATGGGATCTCATCAAAATAAAAAGCTTCTGCACAGCTAAAGAAAACAGTATTAAAATAAAAAGAGAACCAACTGTATAGGAAAACATCTTTGCCAATGATACCTCAGACAAGGGATTAATCTCCAAAATATATAAAGAACTTACAAGACTCTACTCTAAGAAGACAAGCAACCCAATTAAAAAATGGGCAAAGGATTTGAACAGACACTTCTCCAAGGAGGACATACAGAAGATCCAGAGGCACATGAAAAGATGCTCGATATCGCTAGCTATCAGAAAGATGCAAATTAAAACCACAATGAGATACCACTTGACACCAGTCAGAATGGCCTTCGTAAACAAAGCAACAAACATCAAGTGTTGGAGAGGTTGTGGAGAAAAGGGGACCCTAGTGCACTGTTGGTGGGACTGCAGACTGGTACAACCACTATGGAAAACAGTATGGATTTTCTAAGAAAACTAAAAATGGACATACCTTTTGACCCAGCAATTCCACTGCTTGGATTATATCCTAAGAACCCTGAAACACCAATCCAAAAGAACCTATGCACCCCTATGTTTATAGCAGCACAATTTACAATAGCCAAGTGTTGGAAGCAACCTAGGTGCCCATCAGTTAATGAATGGATCAAAAAACTGTGGTACATTTACACAATGGAATTCTATGCAGCAGAAAGAAAGAAGGAGCTCCTACCCTTTGCGACAGCATGGATGGAATTGGAGAGCATCATGATAAGCGAAATAAGCCAGGCAGTGAAAGACAAATACCATATGATCTCACCTTTAACAGGAACCTCATCAACAAAACAAACAAACAAGCATAATATAAACAAAGACACTGAAATTGAGAACAGTCTGACAGTGACCAGAGTGGGGAGGGGAGGGAATTTCAGGGGAAAAGGGGAACGGTTTAGAGCAACAAGTATAAAGGACACATGGATAAAAACTATGGGGGGTGGAAATGGGAGGAAGGTGGGGAGAGCTGGGGTGGTGAGCTGGGGGCTGGGTAAAAGACAGAAAACTGTACAATATCAACAATTAAAAAAATACTGATTAAAAAACTTTCATTTTTGTGGATTTGAGTGCACTGATTCTGGCTTAGGCTTTGACTTGCTCGGTAAACTACCAAGGCATCAGAGCCACCGCAGTCTAATGGCTTCCCTGTTTAATGACTTTAACAAGGTCTTTTTAATTTTAGGTGTTCTAGGGAATATACAATGACACCTCATTGTGGTTTTAATTTTTATTTCCCTGAAGCAATTTTTCATATATTTATAGGGCATGCATAGATCTTCCTAATCTGAAAGATCTTTGCTGTAAATGATCACAACAAATAATGTTCACTTTGCAACGGGTAAAATATGAGATAGCTATTTGTGTATTAGAAATGAAAACAAATTTAAAATTTATCTCTGTACACTGACTACTAGTAGCTTCCTGAGCACACAGCACTATTTTCTACTTCCATGTCTTTGAAATAGTAATTTCCAGGCCCAAGGGCCTTTCCATCTCTCTGCAGTCTCATCTAGTTAGTCTTCAATCTCCACCTAGGAATGCATTACTTTCTTTATGAAGTACTTCCTGATTCTCCCAAACATACACATACCGGTAATGACTCCATCTCCTGTCTTATATTTAGTATAAATAATACATGCAATGCAACTTCCTCCAGGGCAAGAAACATGTTTTACTCATCTTTATAACCTCAGCACCTAAAAAAACAGTCACATAATAGCTCAAAAATATCAAATGAATATGTTCACCATTTTAATGCTACTTCATTTTTTTAAAGACTTTATTTACTTATTTTTCGACAGAGGGGAAGGGAGAGAGAAAGAGAGAGAGAGAAACATCAGTGTGTGGTTGCCTCTCACTCATGCCCCACCAGGGACCTGGCCAGCAACCCAGGCATGTGCCTTAATTGGGAATCGAACTGGCAATCCTTTGGTTTGTAGGCCGGTACTCAGTCCACTAAGGCATGCTGACCAAGGCTTCTAATGCTACTTTAGATGTAACTCACTTTTGCAATCTATATCCAGTAACTGAGGCTTCCAGACTGTACCGGGCTAAATGCTGCCCCCCAAAAAGACATGGCAAAAAAAGTGATTAAATTAAGACTCCTCAAAGGACACATTTATTCTGGATGGACCCTAAACACAATCACAGGTATCCCTTTAGAGAGAGGGAGAGGGAGCACTGAGACTGAAGAGGAGGCAATGTGATCAAGAAGGCAGAGATGAGATGTTTGTGGCCACAACCAAGGAATGCCTGGAGCCACAGTAAGCCCGAAGAAGCAAGGAAAGGATTGTCCCTAGAGCCTTTGGTGGAGTGCAGCTCTCGATTTCAGATTTCTGGTCTTCAAACTATGAGTGAATAAAACTCTTGTTATTTTAAGCCACCCAGTATATGGTAATCTGTTATAGTAGTCATAGGTAACTAATTTCACTTTCTCTTCAGTCTATTTTTTCATAATGACTTCTACCCAAAACCAAAACATTGATCAAAATTTTAAATTTCTTCCTTGGTCTGATTTCAACCAGTTAATATATGGGTATCAATTACTTACAAAACATCCACATATGTACCGGCACACAAAGTATATAATAAAAGAAAAAATTACTATTGTGCAGGATTGACCAAATAAAGAAACTCATAAAGTAAATCTTAAAAAGTACACAGTTCAAACAGCATTTTTTAAAAAGGTGAATCATTGTTTCGGCCATCTGTTAACCCATGAGCACTTATTACATGACTAGCCTCTGTCAAAGGCTATTTTTAAAAGACTAAGTACAGACTTCTGGCCAAGATGGAGGCATAGGTAGATACAATGTGCCTCCTCGCACAACCAAAATAGGGACGACAAAAATTTAGAAGCAAAAAACAACCAGAACTGACAGAAAAATTGAACTGTATGGAAGTCTGACAACCAAGGAGTTAAAATAGACACATTCATCCAGACCGGTAGGAGGGGCAGGGTGGGGCGGCCAGAGGGTGAGGGGTCCTGGCAAAAAAAAAAAAAAAAAAAAAAGTGGCTTTCAACCCAGGGCAGGCAAGGCAGCAGCTGACGGACCAGGCACACAAGACGGCAGCTGGCAAACCTTGGATGTGGGTTGGCAGCGGGCAGACCCAGCGAAGTGTGCAAGACGGCTGTCACACATTTGCGTGCAGATAAACCAGGCAAAACTGGGGAGCGACACAGACTGCACAACCCAGAGTCCCAGCGTGGGGAAATAAAGCCTCAAAACACTGACTGAAACACCTGTCGGGGTTGAGGCAGCAGCAGACGAAACTCCCAGCCTCACAGGAGAGTTCATTGGAGAGACTCACAAAGTCCTAGAATATACACAAGCCCACCCACACGAAAATCAGCACCAGACGGCCCAGTTTGCTCGTGGGAAGCGGTGAAAGGGACTGAAATCCAGGTTGCCCGCCCAGGTGAACACCTAAGGCTCCGCCCCTCACTACGTAATAGCCACGACCAGAGCAAAAAAAAAAACAAAAACAAAAACAAAAAATGGCTCAAACCGGAGACCAGATCAAAGTCCCAGAGGCAATTCATCTAAGCGACCAAGAGATAGCCAACCTATCAGATGCACAGTTCAAAGCACTCATGATCAGGATGCTCAAAGAATTGGTTGAATTTGGTCCCAAATTAGATGAAAAAAATGAAGGCTATGCTAAGTGAAATAAAGGAAAATGCACAGGGAACCAATAGAGATGGGAAGAAAACTGGGACTCAAATCAATGGAGTGGATCAGAAGGAAGAAATAAACAACCAAACAGAAAAGAATGAAAAACAAGAATTCAAAAAAAATGAGGAGAGGCTGAGGAACATCCAGGACATCTTTAAATGTTCCAATCTGAATTATAGGGGTATTAGAAGGGGAATAGGAAGAGCAACAAGTGGAAAACTTATTTGAACAAATAATAAAGGAGAACTTCCCCAATCTGGCAAAAGAAATGGACTTCCAGGAAGTCCAAGAAGATCAGAGAGTCCCAAAGAAGTTGGACCCAAGGATGAATACACCAAGGCACATCATAATTACATTAGACAAGGTTAAAATGAAGGAGAGAATCCTATAAGCAACAAGAGAAAAGGAGAGAGTCACCTACAAAGGAGTTCCCAGCAGACTGTCAGCTGATTTCTCAAAAGAAACCTTGCAGGCAAGAAGGGGCTGGAAAGAAGTATTCCAAGTCATGGAAGTCAAGGACCTACATCCAAGATTGCTCTATCCAGCAAAGCTGTCATTTAGAATGATAAGTGCTTCTCAGTAAGGTCAAGTTCAAGGAGTTCATCATCACCAAGCCCTTATTATATGAAATGTTAAAGGGACTTATCTAAAAGAAGATAAAAAACATGTATAGTAAAATGACAGCAAACTCACAATTATTAACAACCACACCTAAAACAAAAACCAAAGCAAACTAAGCCAACAACTAGAACAGGAATAGAACCACAGAAATGGAGATCACATGGAGGGTTAGCAACAGGGAAGTGGGAGGAGGAGAGAGAGAGAAAGGTACAGAGAATAAGTAGCATAGATGGTAGGTAGAAAATAGGGGGAGGGCAAGAATAGTGTGGGAAAAGTAGAAGCTAAAGAACTTAGGACACATGGACATGAACCAAAGGGGGTAATGTAGGTGGGAGAGGATGTGCAGGGTAGAGGGGAATGATGAGAGAAATGGGACAACTGTAATAGCATAATCAATAAAATATATATATATATATATTTTTTTTTTTAATATGGAACACTTCACGAATTTGCGTGTCATCCTTGCACAGGGGCCATGCTAATCTTCTCTGTATCGTTCCAATTTTAGTATATGTGCTGCCGAAGCGAGCACCAATAAAATATATTTTAACAAATAAATAAATAAAAGACTAAGCACAACCCTTCTCCAAATACTTCATCTTCCTGTCTTTGCAACTATCACTATCACAAAGCCACACCCACATGTCCTTCCTCCTACTTCTTTGACCAGTCCCAGCTCTAGAGACCTATATATAGCATTCTGTTTTTGCACAAGAACTGTATTTCTTAAGCAGTGGTACCAGGTCTGCTCCAAAAAATGGTAATTCAAAACATTCTAAAAGCACAGCTGCTAATACTCATGGAAAGCTTCCAAAACACATTCCATTAAAAAGCATTTCCAAACAATTCTTTAAATACTACATGCCCACAATGTGAATGTTGTTTTTAAAAACAACATTAAAAGGCCAAAGAGAACCTACATCAGGCATTTTCACTTATAAACAAAACATTAGAAATGAATTTCTTTAAAATCTAGAGAGCACCCTGTACTGGTCACCCAAACAGCCTTTGGATAACCATCCATGGTGTCTTGTATACAAAACAAAAATGTCACAACTTGACACTCTGCCAAACCCTTCAAAGGGCAGCTGGGAGCAGACCCTTCAAAGCCCTGGTAAGGTGCCAGGCCCCATAATTGTGATTCAGAAAAAAACAAGAGGTCGAGGAAAAAGGAAAGGAAGAAGATATGTGTTAATGTAGTTAGCAATCACCACTAAGCACTTTGAATTAAAATGTTATTCTATTCTTATAATTGCACTCTCTGCCTCCGCACAGCTTAATTCACACAGAAGAATTCTGGAAAGTAGGATATAGTAACCACTCAACCTCAAATGCTTGTAAATAAATTACAGAAGTCTCTGAAAAGCTGTGATGTGAACAACAAAGACAATTCTTGCTCAAACCATACGTGAAATTCACTGTAACATTTCTTAGTGTAGGTTCTATTACATATAACATAGGGACTTCCCAAAAGATTTATAAGCACTTAATATCTTTGAGCAAACTGTGGAGTCTTCTTTACTCACAGCCCTGTTATTTCTCCTGAAATAGAAAAGGCTACCACATGGCTCTAATGTAAAATGAATATTTATTACTAATCTAACATTATTCTGGAAACTTTGTGTTTTAAATAAATCCTGATTTAATTTTAATGCCATTAGATTTATGTCTTAAGTCTGAAAAGTTAAATTCAAAACATTTGATAAGAGTTCACCTTATGTTTTTTACTGGAGTTGACATAAGCATTCTTTTTTCCATCTTTGAGAATCTGCCAAAAAGAAACTAAAGAATTTTTCAGAGCCAGAAGAGGGAGATAAATAAAAGTTGTCCTCAAGACATACAGTTAATTTTAACTATATATCTTTCCTTTAAAGCAATTATACAGAAAGTATTTATGGAGGATGACTTAGTGTAAGTGGACCACTCAGTAAATATGGACCACTCATATTTATGGAGTAGTCTACTTACACTAAGAGGACTCTGAAGGAGATATAGAAATACGAAGACAACCATGTTAAGCAGACTTCTGAGCAAGGAAGAGTCTGCCTCTATCACAGTTTTATGGGCATGTTCTCTGCTGGGTACAGGAATACGTAAATAAATAAAAGAAAACCCTTGCCCTCAAGGAATTAACAGTGGTCAGTGAAATATACATACTAACCAATGATTGCTGACTGAACAAGAATAAAAGAAAATTTACTATTAAGTTCTTTTCTTCAAAAAATTTTACCAAGTGGATATACTACCTATTCAAAATGGTAAATGAAATCACAAAGTTTTATAACTATAAAGCATTGTAATATATTTATAAGTATTATAGGTGCACAGAGGAGAGGACTAATTCTACTAGAGAAGCTGTCAAGGAAGGCTTCACAAAGAAAGAAATCCAAAGAAAGGGATGCAGGGAAGGCAGTCCCAAGAAAGAAGGAAATCCAAAGAAAGGGATGCAAGTACAAAAGCATGGAAATGAAAGAACATTGGGGGTTGGGAGTGGGGCGAGGGTAGTATATCAGCCTGGAGAGGTAGGGCAGGGCCTTGAAGGCCACATGCAGAACACTGGAGTTTATCCTGGGGTCTAGGAGAACCAATTAGAGTTTGTAAGCTTTTGGGTGGATTTGTAATTCAGAAAAATAATTAGATTGTCCAAGATGTGGAGAAAAGATTGGGGAGTTGAGAGGGAAGCGGGTAAGAGAGAGAGAAAAGAAAAGATCAAAAGTAGAGAAAAAGGGATTCAAAGTGCAGGAAAGCAATGATGAAGGTCTAAATTAAAATAATGGCAGCAGGTAGTCAAGGAGGAATAGTCCTGAAATGAATTTAGAGGCACAAGTAACAGGGTTACTTCACACTCATTTCCCTCAAAACAAACAAACAAACAAACAAACAAAAAACACTATTTTAATGTTGTCACTAGTTAAAAGACCAACCAGGAAATCAGGGCAGTTTTTAAAAGTAAAATAGAATCCAGTTAAAGTGAAAAAAAAAAAAGGCTGTTTCAAAGATTACACTTACTTTAAGCACTAATTCTCCATATGAACTAAGGCTCACTTTGCAAAAGCATCTTGGTAAATGCAAGTAGTATTACAGTAAAACACTCTAAGTGTTTTACTATAATATCTTTTACTATAACACCTAAGTATCTACATTTCTTGTACAGGAATTTTATCAGCAAAGGAGTGAACACTAAAGCTGGTTCTGTCAGGAACAAAGACATAAAGTATTTCATTCTTTAGATGTCTACCTGCTGTTACTCCTCCTCATTCTTTCCTTCAAACAGCCATCTCTATAGCAACACGCTCTTAAGAAATTTGTGAGTGGAAAGTATGTTTTAGCAAAAATATCAGAACTTAAGAAAATGAGCTACTTTATTTTTTCCTTTAATGCAAAAGATACACAATACATCTTAAGACAACTGCAAAATATGACAAATAGGAAACAAAAAATGGACCTGAAATGCAAGGAAATGTAAACATTAGTGTTGCACATTTACATAGAAATTCTTTTTACAGGTTACAATGACACCTTGTGGTAAGACTTTTTAAATTATATTTAAGTTATCTTGGAAAATATTTTTACAGCAGAGATATAATAAACCTGGCTTAGCAAATAGGAAAGAACAAAACCACAGTGTTGAGATAGTATAAACATGCAAAACAATCCATTTGCAAAATTAAGAACAAAAAAATCACACTTTAAAAAATGTTATATTAAGACAGGCAAAAGCACCTTACTTAACTATTAATATAAAGTACACTATTTCCTGTGTGAACTAAAATTATAAATTTTTTAAAATATACAAAAAGTAACTACTTTTGAGATGGTGAGTGTAGTCCCTGGCAAAAGAACTTGGTGCAGCCACTCTTGCTTGCTTGGGGTGCGTGCTGCGTCTGTAACTGTTGTTTGCCTCTCTGCAAAACAAATACAGAAAGCTCTTTTCACTTTTTGTCTTTTTTCATAAAAGTGAAAATCCTCTTCAGACTTCTTTTGTTTAGAGAAAACAGATACTAATGTAGGTCTTTCATAAAAGCAAAGTGGCATAAAGCAAGCTTTTGAAAAGGAGAGGATTCTTGCCTTATCTATTGTTTAATCAGTAAGAAAGGAATAATGATGTTACAGAACACAGAGGCCACAAGGGCCAAGGTTCATTATGTCCGCCGCCTTATGGAAAGATGTCTCTCAAAGCCAAAGATTTGTGAAAAGGAAAGGAAATGTTTATTTAATCCTATACAGACTTAAAGTAGCAACCTAACATTTTCATTAAAATATCAAAGTCCTTTTGGATACCCACAGATGCCCACAGTGCTTCCTTTCTCCCTCCTGCCCTAATTCAGGTACCTTAACTCAGGAAAAGAAGCAAACGTCCGGGATTCAGGCTCCTGACACCATCAGCTGTGTCACCATCCAGGCAGAATCTCTGATTAATCCAAAGCCATGTGGCACCTTCTCATGACCTACTGGCAAGAGTTCTTTCACCCTTCTTCCAGGCAAAGCCTCTCCTGCTTCCCAGGCCATGCAACCAAAGGGAGCACCCCAAAGCCGCGTGGTCCTCTTCTACCAGAGTTACAGGGAAGGGGTCCCCACTCTGACAAAACCTCGTGGCTCTCCCTCTCCACCAAAGCTGCAGGGGTCCTGACTCTGGTGAAACCATGTGGTTCTCCCTTTTTCCCAATGGCTGCCATGTCTCAGTTTAAATCCTCGCGCCAATCTTCCTCTGTACACCACTTCCCACTCCTCCTATAGTCAGTTACACCTGCCAGCATTCCTATATTATTCCAAGTTTACTGGGCTGCCATCGTCAAGTCTGGGCAGGTGTATCCCATGTTCTGGAGCCAATCTTCTCCAAGCTCCAACGCAGGTGCTGTAGCTTGGGGGTCCTGCCCCCCAGTTACATCTTGGGGGGGCAGTCCTTTCCATCCTCCTGGCTCGGAGCATGGTCACAGCTATTTAATGCATCTAAGCCACCAGCCAAAGACTATAGATATGTTAAATGACCATGCCATGGATTAGCTGCAAAGCTGTGGCTGTACAAAACAACTCTATGTCCCTGCTCCATCTGTCCCTTCCCCCAACTCACACCTGTGGGGAAAGGGGTAAGGACATCTTATATGTCCCTCTGATATTTCCTGGACACCCTGAGATCTGGGCCCCATTCCAAATCCCTTTTTGGGCACCTCCCTCTTGGCTGCACCCTGTTTCAATGACATCAAGTTACTGCCATAGTTTATAAACCATGTGTCAGTATTTGCATGTAAAGGGAGTGCCAACATCAAGTTGCCACAGCTTTGTACTGTCCATGAGGGTCTGTGCTTTATCTGGATTTTGTGCATCCGTTAGCAAGATGCGTCCTAAGGTGATTGCTTCTTCACTTTATGCCATTTCGGCTTAGAAAAGATTTCACAAGGAATGCTCTACTTTAAGAAAACGGGAAACCTATACCACTTTAAATATTTCAAGATTGATTAATCCAATAATTAAGAAAATAATTTATAATTACCTTTTGTTGGTAGTTTACTATGTTTACTACACTAAAAAGCAGTAAACATAAAGAAAAGTTAATGATGGAGTTAGCACACAATCACCTTATGAGTCTCTTTGAAATAATCTTCTCCCTTAGCATCTACAACACCATGATCACCTTCAATCTCACTAACCTTTCTCACTGTCACTTAATTGTTTTCTTTCTCCCTCACCATGAGAAATCTCTGGTCTGCTGCTCCATTTCTGTAAAAGTCAAGCTATCTCACAGCTTCCTTTATTCCATCTGAATGACACTCAAATTTACACCCACATTCCTAACCTCTCTCCCAGCTCATAATTCCCATTCTCCTCACAAGTCTTATCTACAAAGGAAGCTCAACATAGTAAGAATTAAGCTAATTAGCTTCAAATTTTCTACCTGCCTACTTACAAAAATCCATTATCACTCTCCTCCCCTATTTTTTAGCACATACCTCATCCTCCAACTCCTACAAGTAATAAATTATTAGTCCTGCCAATTCTTCATCTATCTGCTTATCTTAACCATTCTTCATTTCTAGGCCATCGGCCTCTAGAACAAAACCTCAAATTTTTTTTAATATATTTTATTGATTATGCTCTTACAGTTGTCCCATTTCTCCCCCATCATTCCCCTCCACCTGCACACCCACTCCCACCCACATTCCCCCCCTTTAGTTCATGTCCATGTGTCATAAGTTCTTTAGCTTCTACATTTCCCACAGTATTCTTGCCCTCCCCCTATTTTCTACCCACCATCTATGCTACTTATTCTCTGTACCTTTTCCCCCCTCTCCTCCTCCCACGCCCCTATTGCTAACCCTCCATATGATCTCCATTTCTGTGGTTCTGTTCCTGTTCTAGTTGTTTGCTTCTGTTTTAGGTGTGGTTGTTAGCTGTGAGTTTGCTGTCTTTTTACTGTCCTGTTTTTTATCTTCTTTTTCTTAGATAAGTCCCTTTAACATTTCATAGAATAAGGGCTTGGTGATGATGAACTCCTTGAACTTGACCTTATCTGAGAAGCGCTTTATCTGTCCTTCCATTCTAAATGACAGCTTTGCTGGATAGAGCAATCTTGGATGTAGGTCCCTGCCTTTCCAGACTTCAAACACTTCTTTCCAGCCCCTTCTTGCCTGGAAGGTCTCTTTTGAGAAATCAGCTGACAGTCTGATGGGAACTCCTTTGTAGGTGACTGTCCCCTTATCCCTTGCTGCTTCCAGGATTCTCTCCTTCATTTTAATCTTGGCTAATGTAATTACGATGTGCGTTGGTGTGTTCGTCCTTGGGACCAACTTCTTTGGGACTCTTTGAGCTTCCTGGACTTCCTGGAAGTCCATTTCCTTTGCCAGATTGGGGAAGTTCTCCTTTATTATTTGTTCAAATAAGTTTTCCACTTGTTGCTCTTCTTCTTCCCCTTCTGGGACCCCTATAATTCAGATGTTGGGACATTTAAAGATGTCCTGGAGGTTCCTAAGCCTCTCCTCATTTTTTTGAATTCTTTTTCTTCCTTGTTTTCTGTTTGGTTGTTTCTTCCTTCCTTGTGGTCCACTCCATTGATCTGAGTCCCAGTTTTCCTCCCATCTCTATTGGTTCCCCATGCGTCTTCCTTCATTTCACATATTGTAGCCTGCATTTTTTCATCTAATTTGTGAGCAAAATCAACCAATTCTGTGAGCATCCTAATCACCAGGGCTTTGAACTGTGCATCTGATAGGTTGGCTATCTCTTAATTGCTCAGAGGAATTGGCTTTTGGGGCTTTGATTTGTTCTCCAGTTTGAGCCATTTTTGGTGGGGTTTTTTTGTTTTGTTTTGGTTTTGGTCTGGTTGCAGCTGTTACGTAGTGATGGGTGGAGCCTTAGGTGTTCCCCAGTGCGGGGGGCAGCCCAGTCACTGGGTAGTGACGCTATATGTGGGGGCGGGGTCCTAGGGGGAACAATGGCACCTGTTCGGCTCTCTCCTGGATTCCAGTCCCCTCCGCCGCTTCCCCTTTGCCTGGATTATCTGCCTGCGCGCGAATGTGGGACCACCTGGTCAGCCAGCTGCCTTGCATGGCCTCACTGGATCTGCACACTTGCCACCCCGTGCCCGGGGTCCGCCAGCCACCGTGGCCTCTGGGCCTGGGGTCTGCCAGCCGCCTGAACGCTTGAGACCCCCCAACCACTGCTGCCTGCATTCCCAGGTCCGCACCTCCACTTTTTCCTTCCGCGACTCCGCCCCTCTTATCAGTCTGGGTGAATCTTTGTTGGACTTCCATACATTTCAATTTTCTGTCAGTTCTGATCGTTTTCTTGTTTCTAAATCTTTGTTGTCTTTAATTTTGGTTGTGCAAGGAGGCACAGTGTGTCCACCTATGCCTCCATCTTGGCCAGAAGTAAAACCTGAAATATTGTAACTGTTCTTTTATTAAGAGAACTCCCTAAATAGTGTCCAGATGTTGGTCTTCATTGTTACATAGACTACAAATATCTACCAGGGCAATCTTTTCTATTCAGTTTCCATCACTATTACAATCCTTCCTATTGTTTACTGTATCAAATCTAAATTTCCTCAGCCAAACTGAGAGCTCTGCGTTAGCCAACTCCCTATACAAATGCAAACATTTCATTTTGCTGCTGCACAGGTTCCTTTTCCTAGAGCCAACTGAGTTTGCTTTAAAGTTCCTCATAAACAGGCTGCTTATTCTTGCCTTCACAACTTTTTTCATGTAGTTATGCTAAATTGAAAGACCTTCTTAAATCTTTTCAATTAATCCACAAATCAAGATCAGAGTCAAACTTAAACCCCTACAATCTGAACAATCATAAAACTATTTTCAAGTTTATAGTTACTCTAAAAGTAAATATAAAGAATAATTTCTGCCTTCCTGGTGCTTGCCTCAGAGTATTTATTCTATTTTCTATCACATCTGTATTTTCCCCTTCTAGTGCTTTATAACTAGGGAACTATGTTTCCAAATTATAAGTTCCTCAAAGGAAAAACTACAATCTTATACTTTTTTTGTCATCTCCATAGCTCCAATTTCAGTAAACCTAATGAGAGAAAACTGATTTAGAAAATTTCTGTGATATGAATCGTACTTTCCCATAGGCTCACAAGGTGATTTCAGAGAAAGCTTGGGGAAGGATGCCCCCAAGAACATTGTTTGCTAATCAATTATGTATGCAGTATGATAGTTTATCTATCAAGATATTTCTGCCTCACCCTGACAGATAGGGCTCAATTGGTTAGGCATTGTCCTGCAAAGCAAAAGACTGCAGGTTCAATTTCCAGTCAGGGCACATGCCTGGGCTGTGGACTTAGTCCTTGGTTGGGATGCCTACAAGAGGCAAACGATCACTGTTTGTCTCTCACATCGATGTTTCTCTCTCTTTCTTTTTCCATCACTACGCTCTCTCTGAAAATAATCAAATCTTTTTTAAAAAACATATTTCTGCACTGAAAAAATTCTGGGGGGGAAGTGTAGTCATCTAAGGCCTTAACAATAAACACATCTTTTGACCTAGCAATTCCACATGTAGGAATAAATCCTAAAAAATGATTCAGAGATATGCAGAAACATTTATTTTCAGGTATCTTCTTCATTTATCATTCAACAACATTACTGAGCACATCCCAAGGGCCAGGTAGGAATAAGAAGACAGAATTAGATCCTTGCTTTCATGGCGTTTGCATCATAGTGCACTTAATATGGAAAAAGAGGCTATAGGAAAAGCATGCTTTATAGCAAAGGTATACTATCTTCACAAATCGAATTACTCAATATTTTTAAAATGTCAATTTCACCCAATGTTGTTGGAAAGCTCAGCAGATATTTTTATAGAAATCAACAAGCTGATTCTAAAATTCATATGGAAACACAAAGGATCTGGAATAGCCAAAATAACTTTGACAAGAACAAATTTAAAGAACTTTCATGACCTGAATTCATGACTTATTAAAATGCAAAGCAATCAAAATCCTGTGGTATTAAGTGTCAAGACAGACACATAAATCCACTAAAAAGAGGGTAGAGTTCAGAAATAGACCCAATCACATGGTTGATTGATTTGACAAAAATGCCATATCAATTCAATGAAGAAAGGATAGTCTATTCAGTAAATGGTTTGAGACAACTGCCTATCCATAGGTTTAAAAAAAAAAAAAAAAAAGAACTTCAACTTTTACCTCACACCATATACAAAAATGACTAACATGTATTCATGAACATAAAACCATAAAACTCTTAAAACATAAGGAAAAATCAGGTTGATCTTAGGTTCAGTTAAAATATCTTTGATACTACCAAAAGCATATTCCATTTTAAAAAAGGACAAACTGGACCTTCACCAAAATTAAGAACTTGTGTTCTTTAAAAGACATTGTAACACAAATAAAAAGATAAGCCAGATTGGAAGAAAATATTAAAAATCATATATTGATAAAGACTTGTATCCCAAATATATAAACAAGTCTCAAAACTAAATAAAAAAATAATTTAACAAAACAATAATGAAAATTGGGGAAAAGATTTGAACAGTTCACCAAAGATACATAACACTTAAAAAACATTAAGTATCATTAGTGTTTTATGAAGTGCAAATTAAAAACAC
Organism: Glossophaga mutica; assembly: GCA_039655065.1. Classification (NCBI taxonomy): domain Eukaryota; kingdom Metazoa; phylum Chordata; class Mammalia; order Chiroptera; family Phyllostomidae; genus Glossophaga; species Glossophaga mutica. Next base: position 89,012,725 of record CM077304.1, read on the forward strand.
AATGCAAACTACCATACACCTACCTATTAGAAAGGCTACCCACACCAAGTACTGACTAATGTAGAGAAACTGGAACTGTTATAAACTACTGGTGGAAATATAAAATGGTGAAATCATACAGGAAAACTCTGTTAGTTTCCTAAAAAGTAAGCATATACCTACATATAATGTAGCCAATTCTTTTATAGGTATTAATCCAAGAGAAATGAAAGCATGTATGTCCATACAAATACTTTCACACAAATGTTCACAGAACCTTTATTTGTGAGACTTGTATATTCATGCAATGGAACACTATTCAGCCATAAAAAAAGAAATGCATTAATATGGATAAATCTCAAAATAATTATGCCACATGAAAAAATCTAGACAAAAAAAAGAGTACATGTTATATGATTCCATTTATATAAAATTCTAGGAAATGAAACTTAATCATAGTAACAGAAAGCAGGTCACTGGTTGCCTAGGACTGGGAAAGAGTGAGCAGCAGATGAGGAAAGAGGGAAGGATAACAAAGGGGCATGAGGAAACTTTAGGGGGGTGACAGACATATTAAACACCTTGACTGTGGTGATAGTTTTACAGGTATAAACATGTATCAAGCTTAAATTGTTTACTTTTAATAATGTTCAATTTATTTATTAATTATATTCAATAGAACTGTTTTTAAAAATAAACATTACGAACTTTAAGGGAAAAAATTTTCCTAAAAGAAAACTCTAGGTAGGCCCAGATGATTTCACAGTTAAATTTTTCTTTCAAAAAATGTTATGGAAAAAAAATTAAGTAACTTTGGGAAATGTTTATTAAAGAAATGATAAAAGCAGATTATAAAATATTCTAGATTATATAATCCTTATTTTGTAAAAAGAATATTTACATGACTATATACATAAAGGAAAAACACAGAAAGAATCGACACTAAAATATTAGTAAGTAACATCTCTGGATGATAGGTGTGATTTTGTTTGTATATTTCCTGTACTCTTCTTATTTTAGAACAGATTATGTTTACAATCAGAGGGAAAATGTCATTGGAAAAAAAACACAAGGAAACCTAAAAGTCCACTTGAGAACCAAAGGAAAAGGAAAAAGCCTCCTCTTTCATACTAGATAACACGTAGATGTAAAAGAATGAGACTTGATGTTCAAGCCTCTGCCTCAGCAAATAACCCAGAAGTCCTCAATTCCATCCTCTATCATTCAAAATTGTAAAATAAATACTCAAAAATATTTGGCTGTTGATTACCAGCTCTATTATACCACTTAAAATTCTCTTTATCAACATAACTCCCTTTTACCTACAACAGCAGTTTTCAAACAATTTTAGTCATTAGGCTTCTTTTTCAAATCTTATAGAACTCCAAATATTTACAACAGACTATGTTATTTTATTCATGTGTACTAATAAAAATTCAAGTTCATACATTTTATTTTAAAGATACCTATCTTTTATTCCACAATCAATATCTTTGTTGTTGGTCTCCAATGTTTTAAAATATGGCTGATAGCGCAGAGAGTATCCAGCCATGTAATATGAAAAACAGACATTTACTGAAAAAGATACAAGATACAAGAAACATTGTACATAGGACAAAGATGCCTCAGTCCCCTTCAAAGTAGGCACCTTGGGACCTCACAGTTCTCCCAGTATCTCTTCCACTGTTCAAAACACTCTGCAAAATCCTTTATTGGAATCGCCATTGACTGCCCTGTTGTGTTTTCCTGAATCTCATCAACAGTGTGAAACCTCTTCCTTTTCAAAGGTGATTTTAGTTTTGGGAAAAAACAGAAATCACAGGTAACCAAATCTGGGCTGTAGAGGGGCTGAGTCACCTGGGTGATTTGATGTTTTGCCAAAAAACTCTGCACAAGACGTGATGCATGAGAGGGTGCACTGTCGTGATGAAACTGCCAATCATCAGTTGCCCATAGCTGCAGTCTTCTTAATCATCTCAATAGTTTCCACAGAGGAATGTTCAAGCTTAAGGTAAAACTGACGCAGATTTATTGCTCTACTTGCTCAGTCATTTTGAATGCAATGATCACACAGTACCCCGCTCACTCAACAGCATCCGACCACCCCCACTGATTAGCATGGTGAAGTCGTCATTGTTCACACACGTGCATTTCAGGCCACTCTCCTCAGCTGCCAGTTTATATTGATGTGTGAACCATTCTTATTATATTAGCAATGGTTGGACTTTTTCCAGACATACCTCATATGTTATCTTTTATAGTGACTTTTGGAATAAAAATTGTAATTAAACAAAATTCAAGTCAAACCTTTACAGAACCCTGAGGTAATTTCCATTTACAGTTTTGAAGAACTGACCAACAAAGGTTAATACAACTTTAATATATTGTAGTATACAAAACACTTCACAATCTGGACCCTCTCTACACTCCCATTCTCATCTCACACAACTCCCTGATATGTACTTATGCCCTAACAATGCTAAGCTACTGTAGTACTTTATTGAACACACCATACTTCTTACCTCATGCTAACATCTCTACCTAATGATAATCTCACCTTTCACTCATTTTTATATTGAACTCAGTTATTACTTCCTTCTGAAGTAATTGCCTAGATGCTTCCCTTTCTCTTTTCCCCTCAATCCATTCTGAACTCATTGTCCTTGTGAGCTCTTCCTTAATGTGACTTATTTACCCATATCAATGTATTTACTTCACCATATTATAATCAGCTATTTGTATGTCAATCTCCTTCACTAGGTTAAGACATCCTTGAGATCAGAGATTATTTCTTAGTCATCTTTATAACCCCAAAATCCTACATATTAGCTGGAATGTGTCAAATAGTCAAGAAACACTTGTTAAATGACTGACTGGTAAGCATTCTTCCACTCAACGAAAGGAGAGGGAAAGCAAGAAACTGCACAGAGCTTGGAATTCCCCAATTCCAAATGCCTTATAATTTGATGCTCGAGGTAAATCAGGAAATCTAACTCAACAAATACATTTGTAGTGGCTAATAAATTTCTAACGTTGTGCAAAGGACTATGAGTAATATAAAGTAACTATGGGACAATTTTTAGCCTCCTGAGAGAAAAATTCTACACATAAACCAAAAGCCAGACTTCCCACTTCTAGCACAAGGGAATGAGCAGGTCAACAAATCCTCTCCACAAAACAACCAAAAGCAATCAAAAGCATGTTTATTCATGAAAACTGAACTCTGAGTAAGAAGAACATGTCTACAAACATTCTTACCTTTGAGCTCTCCCATCCCTCCAGTGCCAGTGTAGGAGTTTACAAAGGTGGGGCAGACTATGAATATAGCAACTTCACTGTCACTAACTACCTGAGGGTGATCACTAGATTTGAGGCATTGTTAAAGTGCAGATCTCTGATTTAGGCTGATAGTTATAGAACTCAAGAGAAAAATCAAAGTATAGAGTTGCGTCAAAATATTATCTAAAATATCCAGTATTTAACAAAAAAATATATAACAATTAAAAAAAAGTGTGTCCCGTTTTCAGGAATCAAAATAGCAAACAGAAACTGCCTCTGGGTGCCCCCAGATATTAAATTTAACAGACAAAATCTTTAAAGGAGCTACAGTAAGTAGTCCTCCCTTATTGGAAGTTTCGCTCTCCATGGTTTTAGTTACCTACAGTCAAGTGTAGTTTGAAATATTAAATGGAAAATTCCAGAAATAAGCTATCAATAAGTGTCAATACTGCACCACCACTCTGAGTAGCTTGAAATTTCATGCCATCCTGCTCCATCCTGTTTGGGATATAAATCATCCCTTTTCCCAATATAGCCATACTGTATGTATAGTACAACAGATATTGTGAGAGAGAGAGAGACACACCACATTCACATAACTTTTATTACAACATACTATTATAATTGTTCTATTTTATTATTGCTGTTGTTAATCTCTTACTGTGCCTAATGTACAAATTAAACATTACCATAGTCATGTAGGATATCCTGCTATCTGCAGATTCAGCTATCCACTAGGGTCTTGGAATATATCCCCTGTGGAAATAGGAAGCTACTTATTCAAAGAACTGAAAGAATTCTTTCTAAAAATTCAATGAAAGTGTAATGACAATGGTTCAGAGGACTGAAAATCTCAATAAATAATTTTTTAAATGGAAATTCTAAAGTTAAAAAGTATAATTACTGAAATTAAAGAAGTCACTACAGAAACTCAACAACAGACTTGAGATGACAGAAGACAGAAACAATGAACTTGAAGATAGATCAATAGAAAGTATCCAGTGTGAAGAAGAGAGAGAGAAAAAACACTGAAAGAAATGAACAGAACTTCAGAGGTCTCTGGGAAAATATAAAGTGTATCAACATACATGTAATGAGATTTCCAGAAAAAGAGAAAAGAGAGATGAGGCAGGAAAAAAATTTTAAAAATAATTGCTGAAAATGTCTCAAGTTTAATGAAAAATATTGTTTGTCCAGGAAGTCCAGAAAATCCAACACAGGGATATCAACACCAAGACATCACAGTCAAAGTGCTGACAAAGAAAGACAAAGAAAAAAATTCTTGAAAGGAGCAAAACCAAATGACTCATCACATACAGGCGAACAATAACATAATTAACTGGCATCCCATCAGAAAAAAATGATGCTGGGGTAAAAAAAGAAAAACATCAAATTTGAACAAATGAAAAAAGCTCTCAACTAAAATTTCTCTATTCAGCAAAAATGTGCTCCATAAATGACAGTGAAATAAATATATTTTCAGATAAACAAGGATATAGAATTTGTTGTGATACATGCCTTATGAGAAATAGTAAAGGAAGACCTTCTGACTGAAGAGAAATTATACCAGAAATCAACAAATTCAAGGAAGAAATAAAGGATGCCGTAAACGGTAATTATGTAAGTAAATAAAAAGACTCTAAAAATATAATTGTTCTCATTTCTTTTTTTCACTTCTAAAGAAACAAGATTGTATAAAGCAATAATTAAAGTACTGTGTTGTTGGGTTACAATATGCATAGCTACAATATGTAAGACAATAACAGCACAAAAAAAAGGAAGAGAAAGATTAGAGCAAAAATTCCAGAGTTTACCAGAAGTTAGTATTATTCTGAAGGAAACTATAAGAAGTTAAAATGCATATTACAATCCCTAGAGCAACCACTATGAAAATAACATGATATTGTAAAAGGGGTCAAAAGAAGAATTAAAAGATACACTAAAAAATATTTAACACATGAAGTCAGTAAAGGAGGAAAAGAAAAAACATCATGAGACAAACAGAAAACAAGTTACAAATAGAAAATGTAAGTCAATATATTAAATATGAATGGCCCTGGCTGGTGTGGCTCAGTGGTTGAGAGCTGGCCTGTGAATCAAAGGGTCACCAGTTTGATTTCCAGTCTAGGGTACATGCCTCAGTTGCAGGCCAGGTCTCCAGTAGGGGACACACACAAGAGGCAACCACACACTGATGTTTCTCTCCCTCACTTTCTCCCTCCCTTCCCCTCTCTAAAAAATAAATAAATAATAATCTTAAAAAATATGCGAATGAACTAAATATCCCCATTCAAAAGGCAGAGAATTTGCCTGGCTGGCGTAGCTCAGTGGATTGAGTGCGGACTGCGAACCAAAGTGTCGCAGGTTCGATTCCCAGTCAGGGCACATGCCTGGGTTGCAGGCCGGGTCCCCAGTGGGTCCATGCAAGAGGCAACCACACATTGATGTTTCTCTCTCTTTCTCCCTCCCTTCCCCTCTCTAAAAATAAATAAATAAAATCTTTAAAAAAAAAAAAAAAGATTCAAAAGGCAGAGAATTTAAGACTGAATTGAAAAACAAGGCTCAACATTATGCTGTCTACAAGATATATTCTTATATTTGGGGCATAAAAATGTTAAAACAGAAGGATAAAAATAATATACCACCAAAAGAATAACCATAAAAATACTAGAGTAGCTACAGTATCAAGAAGATAAAACAGTATTTAAGACAAGAAATATTATTAAAGACAAAGAAGGATATTTCATAATGACAAAAGGACACTGTATCAGGAAGACAAAACAATTATAAGGGTATATGAATCTAACAACAGACACCCTAAAATACATCAAGCAAAAAGTGGATAAGGGAAATGGATAATTCAACAAAAATAGCTGTAGAATTCAAAGATTGATAGAACAAGGCAGAAAATATGCAAGGAAATAAGAGATCTTGACCAAAACTATCAATGAACTTGACATAACTAATGGAACATTATACCCCAAAATTACAGAATACACATTCTTTTCAAATACACATGGAATATTCTCTATGATGCACCATATGCTGGACACAAAACCAATCTCAAACACTGAAATCAGTAAAAGTATGCTATCTGATGACAATGGAATTAGAGGTCCACAACAAAAGCAATATGGGAACACCCTCAATTATTGGTAAATTTAACAACACACTTCAAAATAACCCATGGATCAAGAAAGTCACACAGAATGTTTTTCAAATATATTTGGATTGAATAAAAACAAAAAAACAGCATATCAAAATTTATAAAATGCAGTTAAGGCTGTGCTTACAGGGAAATTTGCAGCTTTAAACACTTGGAAGAGAGGGTCTCAAATCAATAATCTTAGCTTCCATTGCTGGAAAATGGGGGGAGGGTGGGTCAGGAAGAGCATACTAAGCCCAAAGCATACAGAAAAAAAAGAAAATAATAATGTTAGGATGGAAATCAGTGAAACAGAATAGAAAAATAGTGGGGAAAAATCAATGAAATAGAAGATATCTCTTTGAAAAGATCAACAAAGTTGACAAACTCTTAGCTAGATTCACCAAGAAAATAAGACAAAAGAGACAAATCACCAGAATAAAGGCTAAAAGAGGGACCATCATTATCTATGTTTAGATACAATTACTTAACATTGTGCAACAACTGCCTACAGTAACATGCTGTACAGGTGTGTAGCCCAGGAGCAACAGGCTATACCATAGCCTAGGTGGGTAGCAGGCTGTACAATCTAGTTTTATTTAAGTACACTCTATGATGCTTGCCCAATGACTAAATTGCCTAATGCACTTCTCGGAACATATTCCCATTAAGCAGCACATGACTGTAACTCTCCCATGAACATACACACAAATTCCTTAACAAAATTTAGAAAAACCAAATTTAGTAATGTATAAAAAAAGACTACACAGCATGACTCAGTGAAATTTATCCTAGGAATAAAAGGTTGGTTTAACCTCTGAAAATCAATTAATGTAATATGCCATATTAACAGAATAAAGGATAAAAATCACATAATCATTTCACAGGATACAGGGAAAAAATCTGACAAAATCCAACAATCATTCATGATTAAAAACTCTCAACAAACTTGGAACAGATGGAACTTCCTCCAACCTAATAAAAGGCATCTACAGAAAACCTACAGCTAACATCATATGTAGTAAAAATCTGTATACTTCCCCCCCCAAGACCAGGAGTGATGATGCAACGCATTCTCAACACATCTATTCAACATCTTAGTAGAGGATCTAGCCCATACTATAAGGCAAAGTGAATGACAAGGTGTATTAACATTCAGATTGGAAAAAAAAAGAAAATAATTGTTTTATTCATAAATGTGGTCATTTATTCAGAAACAATATACAAAAATTGATTCATTTCTATATGCTAACAATGAACAATCTTAAATTCAAATTATAAAAACTCCATTCCCAATAGCATCAAAAATTATCAAATTCTTAGGAATATATTTAATAAAAGTGTTAAGATTTACATATTGAAAACTAAAACACATTGTTGACAGAAATTAAACATCTAAATAATGGAGAGACATTACATATTCATGGGTTGGAAGACTCAAGTTAGCAATTCTGCCCACACTGATCTATGGATTCAATGCAAATCATATCAAATCCCTGCAAATGATTTTTTTTTTTTGTAGAAATCGACAAGCTAATCTCAAATTTTCTATGTAAATCAAAAGGATCCAGAATCACTTTTGAAAAGTTGGGAGGATTTACACTACCCATTTGAAATTTACTATAACACACAGTAATCAAAACAGTGTGGTATTGGAGTAAAGGTAGGATTTAATATATGGATGGAACAAAATTGAGATTCAAGAAATAAATGCTTACATTATAGGCAACAGAGTTTTACAAATGTACCTATACAATTAAAGGGAAAACTACCTTTTTAACTAACGGCTCTAGGACAACTTATTAGCTACTTGACATAAAAAACAAAAAGAACTCAGACCTTATCTTACACCATACACGAAAGTTAATTTAACATGGATCCTAGATCTAAACAAAGGAGCTAAAAGAAAATGCAGAAGAAAATCTTTGTGATTTTGAATTAAGCACAAAGTTCTTAAACAGAACACCAAAAGCATAAGGCATAAAAGGAAAAAATAATAAATAAGACTTCATTAATACAGTATGCACTTCAAAGATACCAGTAAAAATAAGAAAACAAGCCACAGACTGGGCAAAAAAATCTTTGTAAATATCAGTCTAATAAAACATTTTTATCTAGAATATATAAATTCAATAGTAAGACCAAAAAAAAAAAAAAAAGCTAAAAAATGGGCAAAAGACGAGTAGACATTCTACCAGAAAAGACTTATAAATGGCTAATAGGCACATGAAAAGCTCAACATCATTTGTGTTTATGGAAATGCAAATTAAAATCCTAATGAGATACTAATAAAATGGCTATAATCAAAAAGACAAATGATACCAAGTGTTGGTGAGGATATGGAGAAACTGGAATCCTTGTACTTATCTGGTACGAATGTAAATGGTACAGTCACTTTCAAAAACATTTTGGCAGTTTCTTAAAGGGTTAAAAACAATTCTGAACTTTTTTTAGTCACAACAATTCGAACACCAAATGTGTGGGTTTTTTTCCTAACACCAACCAATTCTCCAATACTCTAGACATCAAATGGGTGTCCCAAAATTCAATTGACACTAACTACCCAGAATTAGAGCAGACACTACAGGTTAAGGGCTTAGTTGCTCTCTTTCCAGACACCAGTCACAAGTCTCAGTACCTGGCACAGTGCTGACACATAAGTGGCACTCAAATAATGACTAAACCAATGGCCAAGAAAAATAAAATTTGTTTTAAATTTGAAGCAATCAGTTCTGAAAGGAACCTTCAGGAATTTATTTATTTAAATGAGAAAATAGGACAAGAAAAGTTAAGTGACTTAATCAAGCCTTCGTCTCCTGAATCACAATTCTCTTCCCACAAAACCACGTCTATCAATTCATGCTTATTGATATAAGCTTTTTCTTCTAAACATTTTGCATTTTTTATTGTTTTTCTATTACAGTTGTCCCAATTTTCCCCCACTGTTGCTCTCCCCTGCCCACCTCCCTGCTCCCACAGTCAATCCCCACCCTGTTGTTCATGTCCATGGGTCATTTATACTTGCTCTTTCCATGAACCTCCAAAAGTGATATAAAATTGTTCTTTAAAAGGACCATTTTAACTTTATCTACCCTAGCTCAGACTGGATATATCAGTTTTGGACAACTAACGTTAATTATTACTTAAGAGCTCTTCTGTCCAGAACAGACTAATCTTTAATCAAACCAGTCATTTGACATGTCCTTCACATGCTATAATTTTAACATATATTTATCATGCATCTGTATGTGATAAACAATGTGTGTTATAATGTCACACGCCAAAAAAAAATTATATTGTATGCCCTTTAACATACCCCAAGTGCCTGCCTTAACAAAATGTGTTTCAGTTGAGAAAGACTAAATGTGAACACAAGAGAGAGACACTGAAGCGTCATCAGGGAAATCCCTATAGTCCCATGCTAATGCTTTCAGCAGTTGCTATGTTGTAGTGCAATTGTGTTACTGGGCAACAAAAAACTCAGAAGCTAGCTAAGCAAACTCACTAAGAAACTACAGAATCAAAGGTTTAGAAAAGTACTCTGAGACTCAACTTTTTAATACCTTTAACTGAAGTAACTCTTCGTTATAGGCATCAGATACAGGATTTACCGCAAGACTATAAAAGTATGTAGAATTTACTTAAAGACGTAATTTGAAGGTGATAGACACTTTCCAAAAAGGAACGGCTAGGTGTCAGTTCCTCCTAAGTCTATGAATTTTAATCCAAAAACAATTTGAAGTTACAATATACAAAAAGCAAATAACTGGGCACTTTCTTAATATTTTTTTCTTCCTGGATTATATATCTCAGCCAAACTAAAAAAGCAGTGCTAGACTACAGTCTGTGATTTCTCCACGACCCAGAGAGGAGTCCTGATGGAAAAATATAAAACTTAAGAGTACTACTAATTTATGAGGACTAAATGAAAGTCTTGACATAATTTCATAAATTAAGTCTTGACCAGGTAAAGAGTAAAATGGAAAGAAGTAAAATGGGGAAAAGGGATAGAAGAAAGGAAGGAGGGAGAGGAGAAGGATGGGAGGTGGGGAGGAAATATTTTTAAATACTGAGATTCTCAGAGTACAATAGAGTAGAATAAGGAAGATTCTACTGAGGAACCAGGAAATTGACCACTGGGAGTAGTGGCAGGCTTTCCCAAGGGAGCCCTTACTAGTGATATTGTCATGGGAAATTCTCAAATATTCATACTTTCTAGGAACAGAACCTTTTCCCTCTGATTCCAATGAATTTCCTTTCTTTAATCCCCTTTCTTACAGTTTACAGTTGCCCTTCTTCCCCCACTTACTCTCGAATATTTTTTTTTACTTTCACTATACAGGGTGGGACGGGGGGCAGGGTTGGTAGAGAGAGTATAAATGCACATTTCTCATCTCTAAGAAACATATATTCAACAACTTCTGTTTGGAAGATACTAAGAATACAGTACATTGAGATCTGATGTCCTGCCCTTAAGGAGCTTACAATCTAGTTAGGAATGGAACAAATAAATAGAAATTATTTTTTAAAATACAATATAAAGTACAAGTATCAAGTAAGTATGATTGACAAGTACATATTACAGGATTTTAAAGGTGAAGGAGTTCAGAGCATGTATGCTGATTATTTTGAGTTAAAAGCACAGGAGAAACAGCAGGTTCAAGAGAGGCACTCTGACCCTCCTTTTTCTTCCTGAAAGCAGGAGATACAATTCCCAAGTGAAAGGTGTCCTCCCTGTAAGAAGGAAGACATTCTTATCACCAGAGATGAGGAATCAAAGCCCAGAACTGGGTACAAACCTTGTTAAACTGATCCTTACCTTCCTAGTCACTTCTCCACAATTTACTACTCAACCCAAATCCCTTTGTCTTGTCGGTTTTTCACAAACTTATTATTTGTCTAAAAGGCATAAAAGCTTTCTGGTCCGGTCATTTCTTTATGTCTTCATTCTCCTATGAAGGCCCCACATACAGGTAAATATATTTTTTTTTAACTTGGATGCTTTTATCCTGTTAATCTATCTAATGTCAGTTGAATTCTTAGGCTCAGCCAGAGACCCCAAGAGGGCAGAGAATTTTTCTTTGCCTATAGAGTTCATGATGGGGTTCAACTTTAAAGAAAAGATACAGTTTAGATTTTAGGAAAGAAGAAATCAGGTTGTTACAGAACTCAAGGGGTTCCATATTTAGGGTACTCTAGTCAAAAAGGTACGGTAGTTTTATTTACTTGAAGCGAGTATAGGAGACAAATAATTCATATCCAAAGCTCTATCTTCCCAATGGGAGGCTTAGCCATTGCTTATATAAAATATTTGGTCAAATAACATTTTCAGTTGGCTACACTTTTGGTTCTTGTCAATCTCATCATTTTTTATACCTGGTCTGCAAAATACTGTGCTACATTTTAACATTTAGCAAGAACAGTATTTAGTAAGAATGGCCCAGACTTCAACACCCTTGTCCTATCTAACAAGGCCAGGTAGGTGGAATGACAAAGACTGGTAAGGAAGGGAAAAAACACACAGTAGGTTTGCAAGGGTGTCAAACATATTTTCACCAGAGACCACATCAGACTCACAGTTGCCTTCAAAGGGACGAATGTAACTTTAGGACTGTATAAATGTAACTACTCCTTAACTAGGGACAAGGAGCTCAGTGCTGCCACCAGGTAAAAACAAGGTGCCTGGCTGGATAAAACAAGATGGAGGGCTGGATTCAGCCCTCCGGCCTTGTGTTTGCCACCTAGGGTTTAGAGGATAGTGAAGAAACCACTGCAGTCAGAGCAGTTTTTCTATAAAAAACAAACTTGAAAAGGCAGAGTACAAGGAGATTTTGAAGAGTTCAGATTAAGAAATGTGAACTTCAGTCAGTAGTTAAGAGTACTTCTGAAAAAATTTTACATAGAAACATAAACACACTCCCTAAAAGTACACACTATTAGACAAGTTGAGAAAATTACTTAATACATTATGTATGACAAAGTTAAAATTTTTTAAAAGTAAACTCATTTACTTTAGGCACAGACAGTACCTAGAAAACACAAAGAATTTTGACAATTTACTAATCTTTCTGTGACAATTTCATTCTTCTAAGCTTCTTGAATTCGAACTTCCCATGACAAAATACTGATATTTGACTACTAAAGACTTCAATCACACAACAATTCATTTTTTATTTTTCTTCTGCTTGTCTTTACCAACTTGAATATTTCATTACTTTAGCATCAGCATACGGGGGAAAAAGGGGATGGGGACTAAAATGAAGTCTACAGATTTGTGCAATACATTAAGCAGGATGTAAAAAACATTAAATTTCAAGTTCCAATTCCCATTACTAATAGCTTGATTTCAAATAAGTCATTTATTGTTACAGTTTCTCAAATGTCCTCACATACTTTCTTACATACTTAAAAGCTTACTGCATTCAAAATAGCGTGAAAAATGCTCTGAAAACTATTTGCCATGCAAATTATATCATTAAGGGTTCAATAAGTAAAGAGTGAGGCTAACCTAAGGCTTAAACACCACCTGTAAACAATCAGTGTTTCAATTTCCCAATGTTGCATGTAACCCTAAATTGGTATTACTCCACTATTTTAGAAAATTTCTGAATACAGGCTGCACATTTCATCTGGTTATAGAAGAAAATACTGAAAGGAAAGGGAATACCTAACATACTCTGTCCTAAATAACCAGAGGGTAACTCAAATCCAGTTGCAACTCTCTGGAGAATGCTATGACACTAAAATTGAAAACATTCTAATAACCCTAAACAAAATGACTTTGAAATGAAACCTCAATACAAAAGGTGACTATTAACTGTAACCACTTACAGGCTAACTCCAGGAATTTAGAGAATTCTGAATCCAGATAATTTTAGGATACATTTAAATATATTCTAATTGAATATTAGACTTGTTGACAGAGATGTTGCTTGGTAACGGAAGCAATGCTTTAGCTACTGTTTCAGATCTACTCAAGCATTTTGTGCTCATAGTCTGAACACATTACAAACTATATCCTACTGAAGAGATTATGAACAAGTTTCTTATTATCCTGGGCTTTTTTGAGATTTTACTGAAATAGCTTCATCAATACAACTAATGTAACCAAAGGGTTTTAAAGTATTAGCAGTGGGCATTTTTCAGAGCTAAGTGCCCAATTATTACGGTCAAAAGTTGGACACTAAGGATTTATCAGTGTCCAGTTAGGCCCAGCATTCACTTACACATTCTAGACACTATCTTTGTAACGGCAGCCAAGATCACTGTTAAAACTGTCTTCAGGGTCAAGGAAAATGGTAGCATAGCATTTTTAGCACAAATTAAACTGGAGGTACCACATATTAGCCAGTAACTGGCCACACAAGCACCACGCTGGAGCCTGTGTGGCTCAGGAGGTTGGGCATAGACCGGCAAACCAAAAGGTCCCGGTTCCATTCCTGGTCAGGCCACCTGCCTGGGTTAGGGGTTCCGGCTCCAGTACAGGCGCCTGCAAGAGGCAACAATGTATGATGGATGCTTCTCTCTCACACTGATGTTTCTCTCTCTCTCTTTCTCCCTCCCTTCCCCTCTCTCTAGAATCTATCAAAGGAAAACAAAATTTTAAGTTTCACGTTCATTGCATTGACTACAAACCAGATCTCACAGCCATATCACATTTCACTTTTCTAATACCTGCTCCAATTACATTACAAGAAAAATATAATTTAAGGGCAAGTTTTGAACAAGAAAAATGAATGAGCATTCCAAAACACGGACAAGATAGCGTCCCCATAAAAGAGGATACATACCAGACTCACACAGGGTGCTACAGCGTGAGGACAGAAAACTTAACAGTGACCAGTGTTCTTTCCACGATCGCCACCGAGGGACACCTCCAGAGCTCCAACCACCGGCGCCCACTCAACTCTTCTCGCCTGGGCATTGGGACGAAGGGATCCGGTCTACACGCGGGGTGCTTGCCCTGCCCGGCACTCCTGGTGAGGTCCTGGAGGCGGCTCGCAGCATAGGCTGAAGAGAGAGAGGGAGGGCTGCGGAGCACGCCCCTCGGACTCCCGACCCCAAGGAAATCGAAGGGATCCCCGAGAGAGCGCTCAAGGCGAAAAGAGCGGCGGCGGCAGAGAAAAGCCCCCCTCCTCAGCGGACAGGCCTTCTCAGGGACGTAGGGCCAGCCCCGCACGACGTCCTGCCGAGGTGCCACCCTCAGAATTCATCCCTCAGCCGGCCGCCCCGCAAGACCCAAGAGATGGCCAGGGTCGTGAAATCTAAGGACGCGCGAAGCAGGAAGTCCCGCCCTCAATGACGTCACCGACCCCGCGACGGGAGGCCGTTAGAGGAGGAGCCAGGGAGTTAGGCTACCCACAATCCCTGCAACTGGGGCCGCGGCAACGCTCGGAGAGTGCAGCTGGGGGACACAGAGATACCCTGAGCCCAAGGGAACGGAAAATCCACGACGAGTCACTTGCTTCACGGAGCCACAATGAGGCGCATGGTTGAGCGGGAAGCCATTCTTCTCTTCCTCCTGGTTTCTCTCCTTACTTCTGCCAGCTCTTACCACACTTTGAGGGCTCCGCGTAGTACTGCTGACACCCCCGCCTGCCTTTGTGCCCGACTGTGCAGATGTACTCGCGCTCACTTTCACAGTTCCCCACCGTGAACTGTCTTCAGGTTGTAACTAGACTTGGAAGAAAAGGAACTACGTACTTTTTGAGAACGTCAGTTGCAGGCCAGTGGCTGAAATAAGGTAGGGGTTTCAGCCTTTCAGAATAGGTGGTGAAAGAAATAGGTATCGCCCTGCTCCCCCGTGTTTGTTCAGTGCCTGAGTTTGGGTTTTGACTCTCACTACATTAGGAAGCACAGCTTATTTTTACCCCCAAGGTTAATATTTATGGGGAGCTCTCGTTATGATTAGAAACGCAACTGAGATAGGTTTGTATAAAGGCTTTAAAAAAAAAAGTCAACTGAGAGGACCATTTTGTTGAAATGAGCAAAGAGGAGCCATTAGATATCGCAGGGAATTGAGTAATGGGTTGTTACTGGATGGATCACATAGATAATGGGAGATGTATTAGCGAACAGAATCCAGAAATAAACTGCTGTGCATGTATGAGTGTTTGATAGTTAACAGTTCACATTTACTGAGCACTTACTTGTGAAGTAGTGGAGCACTTTTTTGGGTTATCTTATTTAACCCTCTAATTTTTTCAATTTTACAGCGTTACCCAGAAACCTTACCGGTAAGTGTGGAAGCCAGGCAGTCTGACTCAGAAGTCTCAGAGGTAATCAGTAAACTACACATTACAAATCATCGGTCAGTGGGAAAAAGATGATCTGGAAATGATTAACAATTGGTGACAGGCTTTACATAGTTTCTCAGATAAGTACCAGATGGATCAAGAATGTAAAGAGTGAAAACATAAAAATATTTTTAAAAATTGAGGTGAATATCTTTATAATCTTGAATGGAGAGAGGCTTTTCTAAGTATGAAACAAACCATAAAGGGAAAAATACATAAAAATTAACCAAATAAAGTTGTAATGTTTTACCTACAAATTATGAACCAGTGGAAAACAAATGCATATCATACGGAAACAGAAGGAAAAATATTCCTAATATACAAAGACTTAAAATGTCAACTTTAAAACAACATCAAAATAAGTAATTGGCAAAGGATATCAAAAGGACATTCCTAAAGCAAGAAAACATCTAGTTAACAAGTGAAAAGATGGTCATCTTCCAAACAGATCCTTTTTCTTTTTTTTTTTTTAGGTCCTTGACTTTTTTTTTATTATTATTATTTTAATTTTAATTGTTGATCTTGTACAGTTTGCTGTCTTTTACTCCCACCCCAGCCCACCCCACCTCCCTCCCATTTCCTCCCCCCATAGTTTTTGTCCATATGTCCTTTATACTTGTTCCTATAAACCCTTCCCCTTTTCCCTGAAATTCCCTCGCCTCTCCCCTCTGGTGACTGTCAGCCTGTTCTCAATTTCAGTGTCTTTGGTTATATTATGCTTGTTTGTTTGTTTTGTTGATTAGGTTCCTGTTAAAGGTGCCTGTTCTAGTTGTTTGCTTTTGTTTTAGGTGTGGTTGTTAATATCTGTGAGTTTGCTGTCTTTTCACTGTCCTATTTTTGATCTTCTTTTTCTTAGCTAAGTCCCTTTAACATTTCATAGAATAAGGGCTTGGTGATGATGAACTCCTTTAACTTGACCTTATCTGAGAAGCACTTTATCTTCCCTTCCATTCTAAATGACAGCTTTGCTGGATAGAGCAATCTTAGATGTAGGTCCCTGCCTTTCAAGACTTCAAACACTTCTTTCCAGCCCCTTCTTGCCTGTAAGGTCTCTTTTGAGAAATCAGCTGACAGTCTGATGGGAACTCCTTTGTAGGTGACTGTCCCCTTATCCCTTGCTGCTTCTAGAATTCTCTCCTTCATTTTAATCTTGGCTAAGGTAATTACAATGTGCCTTGGCATGTTCCTCCTTGGGTCCAACTTCTTTAGGACTCTCTGAGCTTTTTGGACTTCCTGGAAGTCTGTTTCCTTTGCCAGATTGGGCAAGTTCTCCTTTATTATTTGTTCAAATAAGTTTTCCACTTGTTGCTCTTCTTCTTCCCCTTCTGGTACCCCTATAATTCGGATGTTGGGACATTTAAAGATGTCCCAGAGGTTCCTAAGCCTCTCCTCGTGTTTTTGAATTTTCGTTTCTTCCTTGTTTTCTGTTTGATTGTTTGTTTCTTCCTTCTGGTCCACTCCATTGATTTGAGTCCCAGTTTTCCTTCCATCTCTATCAGTTCCCCATGCGTCTTCCTTCATTTCACGTATTGTAGCCTGCATTTTTTTCATCTAATTTGTGAGCAAAATCAACCAATTCTGTGAGCATCCTAATCACCAGGGCTTTGAACTGTGCATCTGATAGGTTGGCTATCTCTTCACGGCTTAGAGGAATTGGCTCTGAGGCTCTGATTTGTTCTCCAGTTTGAACCATTTTTGGTGGGTTTTTTTGTTGTTTTGTTTTGGTTTTGGTCTGGTCGCGGCTGTTACATAGTGAGGGGTGGAGCCTTAGGTGTTCCCCAGGGCGGGGCAGCCCAGTTGCTGAGCTGTGATGCTGTACGTGGGGATGGGGTCTGAGAGGGAACAATGGGGCCTGCTCCACTCTCTTCTGGATTCCAGACCCTTCCAAGGCTTCCCCTTCACCTGGATTATCTGTGCGCGCGAATGTGGGACCACCTGGTCAGCCAGCTGCCTTGCGCAGCCTCACTGGGTCTGCACAGTTGCCACCCCGTGCCTGGGGTCCGACAGCTGCCACCTGTGGGCCTGCCAGCCGCCTGCACACTTGGGAACCGCCAGCCACTGCCACCTGTGTTCCCGGGTCTGCACCTCCACTTTTTCCTGCTGCGACTCTGCCCCTCTTACCGGTCTGGATGAATGGTTGTTGGACTTCCGTACAGTTCAATTTTCTATTAGCTCTGGTTGTTTTCTTGTTTCTAAATATTTGTTGTCCTTAATTTTGGTTGTGAGAGGAGGCACAGTGTGTCCACCTACGCCTCCATCTTGGCCAGAAGTCCCAAACAGATCCTTTTTCATCAGACAGGGATATGGCAATACAATTACTGTTGCGCACTACTGGTATGAAGTTGAAATTGGTACAACCTTATTTACCAAAATTTAACGTAAACACTAACTTCTGCCCCAGTAATCTCTGATCACAGTCATTTGCTCTAAGGAAAAAACTAAACAGATTCACAAAGGTGGTCTCACTCCCTTTTTTGTGACAGGTACTTCTAGAAACAATGTAAGTGCCATCACTAAGACATTAAATCTGGGTGCATGTGTACAATGGAATACGGTTGAGCCATTAGAAACAATGATGTAAATCCCTTTTTATGTGAAAATGTGACGATAGCAAATATGTTGGTTATGTTTCCCAGAAAAAAAAAGAATAAAGGTCTGTATGAATAGTGAATACGTATCAACATGATTGTGTATATATGTGAATGCAAGTGTACAAAATGATCTGGAAGTCTGTTGGCCAAAATGCAAGTATGAGTTTTTACCTTTTGAACTTTTCTATCTTGTTTGAATTTTAAATAATAAATATGTCATTTTTACAAAAACAGGGTTGTATTTTTTTGTTTGATTTTTTATTCTTCACCCGAGGATATGTTCGTTGATTTTAGAGAGACGGGAAGGGAGAGAAAGAAACATCAATGTGAGAGAAATATTGATCAGTTGCCTCCCATACGCACCCCAAGCAGGATCAAACCCACAGCCGAGGTATGTGCCCTGACCGAGGACTGAACCCACAACCTTTTGGTGTGTGAGACAATGGTCCAACGAACTGAGCCAGATGTGCCAGTGAAAGGGGGTCAGTTGACTACAGCCCTGACAGCTAGATAACCAATGTGAAGTAATTATATCTGAGATCTAAGTTTCAGCTTTTTAAGTGTACATAAGTTTGATTATATTAATTTACCTGAAGTTGAATGATCTAACTCATCACTTGAACATCATGATTCTGATTCCCCAAATCAGGCTATGTATCCTTCCTATGTGTTCTCTGTGTGCCTCTCATGATAATTGTCATACTGAACTATAATTCCGTTTTTCTGTCACTATGTAACAGGGGGCAGCCAGCCCCCCACCAGGTCTGGGTAGGGGATGGGAGACATGGAGCAGGGTCTTTGAGAGTTGTTTTGCATATCAATAATGGCAGACTAGTCTTTCAGCCTGAGTGGAGCCGGAAAGATGCATGACTTAAACCCCTGATGTAACTGGGAGGCAGCTCCCCTGGTTACCATAGCTGTTAGAGAGCTAGGAGATGGTTCACTCCACACCATGGGGCCATGCCTCCCCAGACTGACTATGGCAGCCCAGAAAGGGCGAAAATATGAGAGTGCTAGCAGGTGTAGCTGATTGTGGGAGGAGTTGGAAATGGGGTTCTGGCGGACGTCCCAGACTGGGATTTAAACTAAAGGCGGGTCACCACAAGGGACGAGAGGACAATGTAAGACCCTACGGAAAGGAAAAGGGTAAAAGGACTCACGTGGTTTTGGATTAGAACTGGAGATTGTGGAGACGCAGCTGATGCTGCTGGGAACCACAGAAGACCTGCCCAGCTGAGCACGGACTACTGGGAGGAACCGGGGGTCTAGCTGAGCTACAGACTTCTATCTCTTTTTCCTGAGATACAGTACCCCTGACTGGCCTGGTTGGGCAAAGGGGGTATGTTGCAGCCTGTCAAGGCCAGACAGGTTCATGGTATTCAAGCAGACAGAAGAATATTCAAGGAGCCTTTGAGATGTCTGACATGCCTTTATTCGAGGGTGGGCTATGCATGCATGCTGCAAACTTCGTGTCCCCCTGCATGTCTCTGCGTGGCGTCCCCCTGCATGTCTCTGCGTGGCACCCAGCAGGGATCCCCTACCCCCTTAAATACTGGATACAGACAAAACTGGCAGGATGCCAACAGATCTTATGCAACAGAGCTTCATATTATGCCTATGAGCCCATTCAAGGCTCTGGAACACTACTTATCAGGCCCATTCTCAAGGTTATAGGAAATTCCTTCCCTTAGGTTACATAGAAACCTGGGTGAGGAAGCAAGACTGCCTCTGTTTACCCTGCAGGCAGGGAAGGAAGGACTGTGTATATGTGTTTGTGGGTGTTTTAAAGGGACTTTCAGATTTTTAACGATGACGTTCTGTTACAGAACAGGGCCAAAGTGGGATACAATATACTATTACCGAAAGGACCCCCCACTAGGTTCCCATTGTCCACCGCCAGTGGAAAGACGTCTCTCAATGCCAGAGATTTGTGAACAGGAAAGGAAATGTTTGTTTAAAGTTATACAAACTTAAAGTAGTGACCTAATGTCTCTGTTAAAATAATTAAAGTCTTTTAAGATACCCACTGACACACACAGTCCTTCCTTCTCTTTCTGCCTTAAACTGGGGTACTGTATCTCAGGAAAAGTAGAAGTAGAGGTCTGTGATCCAGGCTCCTGACACCATCAGCTGTGTTGCCACCAGGATCTTCAGTTAATCCAAAGCCATGTAGCACCTTCTCATGGCCCACCAACAAAAGTCCTTATACCCCTTTTCTTCCAGGCAAAGTCGCTCCTGCTTCCTAAGACACGTGGCCAAAGGGAGCACCCCAAAGCCACGTGGTCCTCACTCTCACAAAGCCGTGGGGGTCCCCACCCAGGCCAAAGCCACATGGTTCTTTCTCTACTGCCACAGCCATGTGGTCCTCTTCTCAATGGCTGCCATGTCTGGGTTTAAATCCCTGCACCAATCTTCCTCTGAACCCCCATTTCTGACTCCTCCTACAATCAGTTACACCTGCCAGCATTCCTGTATATTCCAAGTTTACTGGGCTGCCATCGTGAGTCTGAGCAGGTGTTTGCCCCATGTCATGGAGCTAGTCTTCTCCAAGCTCTCACATAGGCGCTGTAACCCAGGGGACCTGCCCCCTCCCACGCCCCCCTCCCACTCCCGTTACATTTTGGGTAGAAGTCCCTTCCATCCCCCTGGCTCAGAGCATGGCCACAGCTACTTAACATATCCATGCAACCAGTTAAAGGTTATAGATATGTTAAATGACCATGCCAGAGGTTAGTGGCAAAGCTGTTGCTATATAAATCAGCTCTGCATGTTCCTGCTCCATATGCCCCTTCCCCCAACTCACACCTGTGGGGGGAAGGAGTGAGAACATCCTAATACTTCCTGGACACCTTGAGTTCTGGACCCCATTCTAAATCCCTATTTGGGGCCTCCCTCTTGGCTGCACCCTGTTTCAATTCTGCCATTACTCTAAACCTGTATAACTTTTGAATAAATAATTCCTTTCCTTTTCACCAAATTCTGGCATTGAGTGCCACAGTTCCTACCTGGTGACAGGCAAGATGAACCTAGAACAGAAAGATACCAGAGAAGGGAGCTTGTTTCAGTAACAGTATCTGGACTCCCCACCTTACACAGGTTCATTCTGTCACAACTAGACTGTTTGCTCTTACCATATATATGTATGCACATACACACACTTATTTTTTCTGCCATGTAGTATGTATTTCTTTTCCCCTGATACATTGTCTTCTACTTCATTTTTGTGTGCAAAAATTTTAATTTTAATGTAGCCAAAATGCTAATAGAATTATACAGATATTAAAGGGATTGACTCAACAACTTTATGTCAATAAATTAAACAGCGTTAGTTAAATGGAAACATTCCTGAAAAGTATTGTAAAAACTTACACACACACAAAAAAAATCCAAATGGCCCAATATCAAAGAAATTGAATCTGTAATAAAAAAAACCTCCCCACAAACAAAACTTAAGTCCCAGATGGCTTTACCAGTACATTTTACCAGACACTTAAAGAAGATAAAATACCAATTCTACACTATTTCAGAAAAAAAAAAAGAGCAGGAAGGAACACTTCCAAACATAGGAGGCCAACATACTCTACCTATATAATTCTCATAAATATATCAAGCGATTTTAAAATTCTCAAAACATTGGCAAACTGAACCTTGCAAAAGAGAGGATAAGGTACCATAGCAAAGCAAAGTGCTGTTTAACATTGAAAAGTTAGTGTAATTCACCACAATTGACAGAATGAAAGGGGGGGGAAACGATGGTCTCAATAGATGCAGAAAAATCATTAGAATTCAAAGCCCATTCATGTTAAAAACTTTCAGCAAGCTAGAAATGGAAGGGAACTTTCTCAGTATAACAAACATCTTTGTAAAAAGTAATAGTAGCCCTAGCCAGCATGGCTCGGTTGGTTGGAGTGTCTTGTCCACCAAGAAGTTGCTAGTTCAATCCCCAGTCAGCGTGTATATGAGAAACAATCAATCTATGTTTCTCTCTTTCTCTCTCCCTTCTTTCAAATCAATAAACATATACTTCAGTGAGGGTTAGGAAAAAAAGGAAAGAGAGAGAGTGAAAATATACCTTTAGAATAGGAGAAAATATTTGAAGTTTAATAATGAACTTGTAGTAAAGATATAAAATCTCTGAAAACTCAACAAAAAAATGACAACCTAATTTAAAAAGGGACAAAGGATAAATTAAGATGTATCCAAAGAAGACATACAAATGGCCAATAAACACATGAGAAGATGATCAGCATCATTCATCATTAGGGAAATGCAAATCTATAATCAAAGAGACAGACAATAGCAAGTATTAGCATGTAGAGAAATTGGAACCCCTTTGCCCCAGTGGTAGGAATGAAAAATTGTGCTTTGGAAATAGTTTGGCAGTTCCTCAAGAAGTTAAACAGTTACCAAATGACCCAGTAATTCCACTCCTAGATATATACCCAAGTGAATTGAAAATATTGTTCACATTAAAAAATTCTAAACAATTATTCATAGCAACATTATTAATAATAACCAAAGGTAGAAAACACAAAGGCCTGTCAATCAAATAAATAAATAAAATGTGCTATATCTGTGTAATGTTGAGTGTAATTCAGCCATAAAAAGAAATGAAGTACTGATTCATGCTACCACCTAGATAAATGTTGAACATGTTATATGCTAAGTAAAAGCCAAATATTGTATGACTCAGTTTGTATGAAATGTTTAGAATAGGCAAATCCTAGGGAAAGGAAGTAGATTAGTAGTCAGAAGCTGAAGGTGAGGACAATGGGGAGTGACTGCTAATGAGTACAGGGTTTGTATTTGGAGTTATGAAAATATTCTAAAATGGAATTCACACATTGCTGGTGTGAGTGTAAAATAATATACTCCCTTTGGAAAACTGAGCATTTGTTTATAGGTAAGCATTCATCTACTCTATTGGTGACCCAAAACTTTCACTTTTAGATAGTTACCAAAGACAGATGAAAATGTAAGTTCACAAAAATACTCACACAAAGAATGTTTAGTGCAAACTTATTCATAAAAGTAAAAACTGGAAGCAGCCCAAATGTATATCAACAGGATCATAGATAAGCAAATTACATTTATGTAATAGAATACAATTCAGCAATAAAAATGAACTGTCTCGTTATGCCTGATAACATGGATAAATCTCATAGATATTTTGAAAAGCCAGGTTCAACAGACTACATGCTATATGGGTCTATTTATATGAAATTCAAACAAGACAATGATAATTTTATCCAAAAGGTTTCAGAGGACAATGACAAGAGAGATATAGGGAACTTTCTGGAGTGATTTAGGTTCTATCTATTTTTTGTGAGGGGTGGTTATACAGGTATATAAAGTTGTCATGCTTACTCAAATGAATGTCTAAGAAGACAAAGTTGGAGTACTTGATGCTACCCAACTTTGAGACTTACTATAAAGCTATGGTAATTAATACACTGTAGTATTGGCAAAAGAACAGACAAACAGATCAATGAACAGAATAGAGCTCAGAAATAGACATCCATAAATATAGTCACCTGCTGTTTGGTGCAGGAATAAAGGCAATACAAGGGAGCAAATACAATAGTCACTTCACCACATACTGCCAGATCAAGTGGACATCCATATACAAGCATACAAATCTAGGCACAAACCTTACACCTTCATAAAAAGTAAAATGGATCATAGACCTAAATACAAAATACAACACTATCTCCTAGTAGATAACAGGAGAAAACCTAGGTGACCTTGGATATGATAATACCTTTTTAGATACAAGACCAAAGATATCCATGAAAGATAATTTATAAGTTTGGACTTCATTAAAATTTAAAAATATGCTCCACAAAAGACAATGTCAAGAGAATTAGAAGACAAGCCACAGACTGAAAGAAAATATTTTCAAAAGACACACCTAATAAAAGACTGTTACCAAAGATACACAATACTCAACAATATGAAAACAGCACAATTTAAAAAATAAGTTGGTCTCCCCTTGCACCACATGAGGACACAGTGAGAAGTCCACAGCTCTGAAGAGAGCGCTCCCCTGAACATGCTGGCACCCTGACCCTGGACTTCCAGCCTCCAGAACTTAAACATATCCTTGCATGAGGGTTAAAAAATTTTTAAAGATCAGAAGATGGTGGTGAGATAGGTGGGAGCAGAGTTCACTTCCCCCTGTACATGGGTGAAACACCTAGCCTATCTTCTGAGGAATAGATCGAACAGCCAATGGTATCCCAGCATATATGAAGATTGGAGACCAAAAATTGTAGAGGATATTGAAAAAGCAGATGTTATGGAGAATGCTTAAGGACAATAAGGTCCCTGGTACCAGTGTGGGGATCAGGGCAGCTGGAGCCCCAGGCCTGGCACCCACCAGGTCTGCTGCAAGATTCTTGGGAAAAAGCCAGGCTGGGCTGTGTGAGAGGCCAGGTGCTTGTTTGGACCAGCGGGCTTGAATAGGAGGAATTTTTCAAAAAGAAAAAGGCACTCTGCATCTGTTTGGGGAATTCTCCACAGCAGCTGCCTGCCTCCTGTGCCACTACCCCTGCAGCCCCAGGGTCAGTGCACACCAAATCTGTGGCCAGCAGTGGCCCACCTGTGCCCATGCCCAAAGCACTGGGGATGGAACACCTCCCACCTGGCCCCTGCACCCAGAGCCCTATGGGGCCAACTGGCTCCCTAGGAGGAAGGTGGAAACACCCTGCAGAGGAGACCTGCAGGGCTCAGGGAGATGGCAGTGCCCAGAAAGACTTGACTCAGTGGGGAATTGAACTACCCTGAAGGGGTGTTGAGAGTCCCTAGCATACAGCAAGGAGCAAGAAGGTGGAGTGTGAGTTGACATTAATTGGTGCACCCCAAGGACAGCACAACTAGTGTACTAACGGCTAAGGCTGTGTGCAGAAGGGCACTGAGGAACTGGACTGGAGGCTAGACAACAGCGAAGAGTGTGGCTCAGGAAGGGAGAAAAGCCTAATCAATCCCTCCTCAGCCTGACACAACCAGGAAGACCAGTAGAACTGGCTTGACCAGTTTAAAGTCAGCAGAAGGCTTTTTGTTTTTCCTTCCTTCCTTCCTTTTCCTTTTGTATCCTTCCTTCCTTCCCTTTTTTTCTTTTTTCCCACAGGTAAGACAACAAAACCAAGAGCTGCAAAAAGA
Source organism: Glossophaga mutica (assembly GCA_039655065.1). NCBI lineage: Eukaryota > Metazoa > Chordata > Mammalia > Chiroptera > Phyllostomidae > Glossophaga > Glossophaga mutica. The sequence goes on from CM077304.1 coordinate 89,038,176, forward strand.
CCAGAGTTAGACCCAAACAGGGGTCATACCAACACCAGAGACAGTGAGACAAATTTCACTTTGCTACTCCAGAGAACTTGCAAGGGGGGAGCAGTGAACACCAGTACACCGGCTAGAAGAAGAAACCCACCAACAAAGGAACCACCAACAGATAACAACAGAAGAGGGTGAAGGAGGGAGTGGAAGCCACACTAACCTCAATCCAGGACCAATCTGGAAATACAACTAAGTGACAGAGAAATTAACCACAGCAAACAATGGAACAAGAGTGAGAGAGAAACCTCAAAACCTTGCGCACACAGAAGAATCAGCTTCAACACAACCTGTCCACACCTGCACAACAGAGTACAAGACATGGTGGATGGAGTGACCCTCAGCTAACCAGCTGGAGGGAAGGACCCACCTAAGAAAGACCCAACAACACTCAAAACCCAAAGATATACAAAGAGCCAACATAAATGACAGCCCAAGACCAGTGAGCTCAGGAGATTAAAGAGACTGCACCACTGAATGTCATAGGTATTCAACTATAGAAGTTCACACCATAAAACCAGGGAGTCTGAACAGATCAATTTAAGAAGCAGAGGCTAACAAGAGTCACAAACAATGGGAAGACAAAGAAACAATCCCCAAAGGAAAGGAAAGGAAGGAACCTCAGAAAGAATGCTAAATGAAATAGAGGCAAGTCAACTATCAGATATTGAGTTCACAGCAGTGGTTATCAGGAAGTTCAGTGAGTTCACGAATTACCAGGAAATACAGGGAAACTACAATGAACTCACTGCAAACTATATCAACATGAAAAAGGGAATAGAAACTATCAACAAGGGCCAAGAGGAAATGAAGAATACAATTTCTGAACTGAAGAACACAGTAGAAGGAATCAAAAACAAGGTTGATGAGGCAGAGGGACCGATCAGCAAGATGCAGGACAAGGTAGAAAAAAACACTCAGAGGAAGAAAAGGGAAAGAGGCCCAGAAAGAATGAAGAGGGATTAAGGGAAATGCAGGACAGCATGAAACATAATCATATCTCTGTAATAGGGATACCAGAAGGAAAAGAAGAAGAGCAAGGGATAGAAAACCTGATTGAAAAAGTAATGATGGAAAACTTCCCTAATTTGATGAAAGAAAAAGTCACACAAATCTGGGAAATACAGAGTCCCAATCAAGAGGAACCCAAAGAGGCCCCCTTCAAGACACATCATCATTAAAATGGCAACATTCCAAGACAAAGAGAGAATCTTAAAGACAGCAAGGGAGAAACAGGAAGTAACATACAAGGGAGCCCCTACAAGGTTAGCAGCTGACTTCCCAATGGAAATGCTCCAAGCCAGAAGAGAATGGCAAGAAATATTCCAAGTAATGAGAACCAGAGGCCTGCAACCAATACTACTTTACCCAGCAAGGCTTTCAATCAAGATGGAAGGCCAAAATAAGGAGCTTCCCAGACAAAAGAAGTCTAAAACAATACACTTTCCCCAATCCAGCTCTGCAAGACATGCTAAAGGGGGAGAGAGAGAGAGAGAGAGGGAGGGAGAGAGGGAGAGGGGAGGGGGGAGAGAAACACAGGTAGAAAAAAATGGCAATGAATAAGTACCTATCAATAATAACCTTAAATGTAAATGGATTAAATGCTCCAATCAAAAGACATAGAATAGCTCCATGGATAAGAAAGCATGACCCACACATAGGCTGCCTACAAGAGACCCACCTCAGGACAAAAGACCTACACAGACTGAAAGTGAAGGACTGGAAACAAATTTTCCAAGCGAACGGGGTAAAAAAGTCAGGGAAATAATGCTCATATCAGACAAAATAGACTTCAAAAAAGGGCCATAAAAAGAGACCCAGAAGGTCACTTCATAATACTCAAGGGAAGAATCCACCAAGAAGGCATAAACATTGTAAATATGTATGCACCTGACATAGGTGCAACCAAATACGTAAAGAAAGTCTTGGAGGAATTCAAGAAAGATATTGACAGCAACACAATTATAGTAGAGGATTTTTAACACCCCACTGTCAAAAATGGACAGATCTTCCAAACAAAATATCAACAAAGATATTCTGGCATCGAACAATGCCCTAGATGAAATGGACTTAACTGATATATATAGAGCCTTTCATCCCAAAGAAGCTAAATACATATTCTTTTCAAAAGCACATGGAATATTTTCAAACATAGACCACATAATAGGACACAAAATAAGCCTCAACAAATTCAAGAAAATTGAAATCATATCAAGCATTTTCTCCAATCACATAGGACTGAAACTAGAAGCCACCCCAAAGAAAAACACCCAAAACACTGAAAATCATGGAGACTGAATAGCATGCTATTAAACAATGAATGGGTCAAGAATGAGATTAGGGAAGAAATCAAAAATTTTCTGGAAACAAATGAAAATGAACTCACAACGACCCAAAACCTATGGGACACAGCAAAGGCACTCCTGAGAGGAAAGTTCATAGTGATACAGGTCTACCTAAAAAAGAAACATTTCAAACAAATAACCTAACCCTACACCTACAAGATCTTGAGGAACAACAACAAAGACAGCCCAGAGCAAGTGGAAGGAAGGAAATAACCAAAATCAGAGCAGAATTAAATGACATAGAGACTAAAAGCACAATTCTAAGGATCAATGAATCCAGGAGCTGATACTTTGAAAAGATAAACAAAATCGACAAGCCTTGAAGCAGGCTCATCAAGAAAATAAGAGAGAAGACCCAAATAAACACAATCAGAAATAAAAGAGGAGAGATTACAACTGATACCACAGAAATACAAAGGATTGTAAGAAATTACTATAAAGAACTTTATGTCAAGAAATTGAAAACCTAGGTAAAATGGACAAATTTCTAGAAAAAATATAATCTGCCAAAACTAAAAGAAGAAGAAGCAGAAAGCCTGAACAGACCAATAAGAGCAGATGAAATTGAAGCAGTCATCCAAAACCTCCCAACACACACAAGCCCTGGACTGAGTGGTTTCACAGGAGAATTCTACAAAGCATTTAAGGAAGAGCTAACCCCTATCCTTTACAGACTATTCCAAAGAATCCAAGATGATGGAAGACTCCCAAACTCTTTTTATGGAGCCCACATCATCCTAACCCCAAAACCAGAAAAAGACCCAACAAAGAAAGAAAACTTCAGGCCAATATCACTGATGAACATAGACACTAAAATCCTCAACAAAATATTGGCAAACCACATCCAGCAATACATTAAAAAGATCATACACCATGACCAAGGGATTCATCCCAGGGATGTAAGGATACAATATTCACAAATCAATAAACATAATACATCACATAAACAAAAGCAAAGATAAGAATTACATGATCATATCAATAGATACAGAAAAAGCATTTGATAAGGTACAGCACCCATTTATGATAAAAACAGTCAGCAAAGTGGAAATAGAGGAAGCATTCCTCAACATAATAAAGGCCATATATGAGAGACCTACAGCCAACATCATACTCAATGGGCAAAAACTAAAATCTTTTCCACTAAAATCAGGAACAAGACAAGGTTGTCCACTTTCACCACTTCTATTCAATATAGTATTGGAAGTCTTAGCCACAGAGATTAGACAAGAAAAGGAAATAAAAGGCATCCAACTCGGAAAGGAGGAAACAAAACTATCATTGTTTGCAGATAACATGATAGTATACCTAGAAAATCCTATAGACTCCACAAAAAAACTGCTTGACTTAAGTGAATTTGGCAAAACAGCAGGATACAAGTCAATATTCAGAAGTCAAAGGCATTTTCGTATACCAACAATGAAACAGCAGGAGCAGAAATCAGGAAAAAAATCCCATTTGTTATAGCAACAAGAAAAATAAAGTACCTAGAAACAAACCTAACCAAGGAGGTAAAAGACCTGTACTTAGAAAACTACACAACATTGAAGAAAGAAATCAAGGAAGACACAAACAGGGTACTATGTCCATAGTACCCAAAACAATTTACAGATTCAATGCAATACCTATTAAAGTACCAATGGCATATTTCACAGACATAGAACAAACACTTAAAAAATTTATATGGAACTGTAAATGACCCTGAATAGCTGCAGCAATCTTGAGAAAGAAGAGCAAAGTAGGAGGGATCACAATGCCTGATACCAAACTGTATTACAAGGCCGCTGTAATCAAAACAGCCTGGTACTGGCATAAAAACAGACAGATAGACCAGAATAGAACAGAGAGCCCAGAAATAAACCCAAATCTCTACAGTCAATTAATATTCAACAAAGAGGGCAGCAACATAAAATGGAGTACAAATAGCCTCTTCGACAAGTGGTGTTGGGAGAGCTGGACAACTTGATGAAACTTGAGCACCAACTTACACCATACACAAAAATAAATTCAAGGTGGAGAAAAGATTTAAATATAAGTCATGACACCACTAAAGTCCTAGAGGAGAACATAGGTAGGAAAATCTCAGATATTCCACGCAGCAACATTTTTACTGATATGTCCCCTAAAGCAAGGGACATAAAGGAAAGAATAAACAAATGGGATCTCATCAACATAAAAAGTTTCTGCACAGCCAAAGAAAACAGTATTAAAATAAAAAGGAACCGACTGTGTGGGAAAACATATTTACCAATGATACCTCAGACAAGGGTTTAGTCTCCAAAATATAAAAAGAACTTACACAACTCCACTCTAAGAAGACAAGCAACCCAATCCTTTTGGGTTTTTATGGAGGCCTCATTATGTGGGCATGATTGATTATATCATTGGCCATTGGTGAGCCAGAGGTGGGAGGGTCATGGCTGATTGAATCACTGGCCATTTATTAGTGGCCAGAGGTTGGGGAGGGACTGAAAATTCCAACCCTCTAATAATGTGCTTAGTTCCTCTGTTGTCTGGCCCCTATCCTTAGGTACTTTCCTAAAATCACCTCATTAATATAACAAAAATCACCTTTACCATTGTCCACACTTTAGTTTCAAGGTTTTTAGGAGCTCTGTGCCCCAAACAAGATGAAAACCAAATATCTTTCTTGTTTTTTTTTAATTTATTGGTGTGAAATGGTTAATAAAATTATGTAGGTTTCAGGTATACATTTCTATAATACATCATGTGTATATTGTATTTTGTTCACCAACCCAAGTCAAGTATTTTTCCATAACCTTTTGTCCCCCCTTTACCTTATTCTTTCTTCCCCCACTCCCCTTTATCTCTGGTAATCACCATACCATTGTCTGTCTGTGAGGTTTTGTTTTTTAATACTCACCCGAGGACATGATCATTGATTTTAGATAGAGGAGAAGGGAGGGAGAGAGGGAGAAAAACATTGATGTGAGAGAGAAACATAGATTGTTGCCTCTCGTACAAGATTGGTTGCCCCTCCTATGTGCCCCCCCGCCCCGACCCACTGGGGACTGAACCTGCAACCTAGATTTGTGCCCTGACCAATGGTAATCTAACCCATGATCTTCTGGTTTCCTGGACAACACTCCAACCAACTGAGCCACACTGCCCAGAGCTATACAGTTTTTCTTCCTCGATTAGTCCTGTTACCTTTTTTACCCAGCCCCCAACTTCCTTCCCCTCTGACACCTGTGTGTATCTATGAGCCTTTTTCTATTTTGTTTGTTAGTTTACTTTGTTCATTAGATTCCACATACAAATGAAATCATATAGAACTTGTCTTTCTCTGATAATATATCTTATTATAAATCATAATATCACAATATTATTTTCTCTAGTTTAGCATTTGTCTGAATTTTTTTACACCAGAAATAGCAAGTGCTGGTGAGGATATGGAGAAAAGGGAACCCTTGTGCACTGTTAGTGGGACTGTAAATTGCTACAGCCACTGTCCAAAACAGTATGAAAGTTCCTTAAAATTTTTTAAATAGAATGACTTTAAGATCTAGCAATTCCACTTCTGGGTACGTATTTATCCAAAGAAAATGAAAACACTAATTCAAAAAGATAAATGCACTGACCTCTCCCCACCATGTTCATTGCAGGGCTATTCATAATAGCCAAGACATGGAAACAACATAAGTGTCTGTGAATGGATAAAGAAAATGTTGTGTGTGTATGCTAGAATATTATTCAGCCATAAAAAGTAATTAAACATTGTCATTTGCAATAATATGGATGAACCTCGAGGGCACTATGCTAAGTGAAATAAGTTAGGGAAAGACAAATACCATATGATGTTATATTTTATCTTCCACTTATATGTGGAATCTTAAAAAAACAAACAAACAAAAAAACAAGTTCGTAGATACAGAGAGCACATTGGTGCTTGGTTCACAGAGGGTAGAGGCTGGAGGGGGTGGGCCAATGGGTGAAAGAAGTCAAAAGGTACAAACTTCAGTTATACAGTAAGTCCCATGGATGTAATGTACAGAATGAAGACAGTAGTTAACAATACTGAGAGAGTACATCTTAAAAATCCTCCCAACGCAAAAAACATTTTGTAACTCTGTATAGTGACAAATGTTAACTAGACTTATTGTGGTGATCATTTCAAAATACATACAAATATCAAGTCAGTATATTGTACACATAAAACTAATAATAATGTTTTATGTCAATTATACCTCATTTTTAAAAACTCATAAACCAATAGTTGACAACTTCATTATGTCTGCCAATTTCTCCCAAGCATTTCTATGTTGCAATATGTATTCTTATGATCAATTCACCTCATTTTATTTATTCTTTATAATACAGTTAAGGTATTATGTTAATTTTTTAATGATATATGTAGGGTGGTTGCATTATGTATGTGTTTTATTTGAGGATACTAAAGGAGTATTAAAATATAAAATGGGGATGATAGAAATGTATCATTATAATGGTAAGAGTGGTGAATCTAGGACCATCTGTGGAGAAATGGAAGCTGTGGAGCAAAACCAGCCCTGGCAGTGATGGGGGGCCTCAGTGGCATCCAAAGCAGAGACCTCACCAGACCCTCCAAGATTTCTACTCTCCTGAAAGAAGGGCTTAACTAACATAACTATTCTCAAGTCCTCCTAGACATTTTCTTGTTCGCCTTTTGGGATTTTCTGACTATTGATGATTGAGAAGTAATTCTGAAAACACATTGATTTTGCTCCAATCAGCAGCAGGCTAGTTATTAGCACTCCAGGAACTTGTCAGATAACGCCATTTTCAGTGGACCACTGTCAACCACCAGGTAAGAACATGGCTGAGAACTGTTTGAGAAAGATAACCGTTGGAATCAGGGGAATTAAAAAAAAATACAGATATATAGGCCCCACGTTCAGAGATTCTGACTTAATGGATCAAGAGTAAGTAGGCATTGGAGTTTTTGAGCTACCCAGGTGGTTGTAACCCGCAAGCAAGCCTGAGAACCCTTGCTCTCAGACTGAAGCAATGGTTCCCAAGCTTTGGAGGGAATTGGAGTCACTGGGAGGGCAGTAAAACACAGACTGCTGGCCCTCACCCTCAAAGTTTCTGACTCAGTAAGTCTGGAGTGGGGCCCCAGAATTTGTGTGGTGGTTTTTTGTTTATTCTTTTGTTTTGTTTTTCCATTTGCAATTTTTAAAAATTTGTAAAATATATTTTATTCATTATGCTATTACAGTTCTCCCATTTCTCCCCCATCATTCCCCTCCACCCTGCACACCCCCTCCCGCCCACTTTCCCACACTATTCTTGCCCTCCCCCTGTCTATTTTCTACCCACCGTCTATGCTACTTATTCTCTGTACCTCTTCCCCCTCTCTCCTCCTCCCACTCCCCTGTTGCTAACCCTCCATATGATCTCCATTTCTGTGGTTCTGTTCCTCTTCCAGTTGTTGGCTTAGTTTGCTTTTGTTTAGGTGTGGTTGTTTTAGGTGTGGTTGTTAATAACTATGAGTTTGCTGTCTTTTTACTGTTGATATTTTTGATCTTCTTTTTCTTAGATAAGTCCCTTTAATATTTCATAAAATAAGGGCTTGGTGATGATGAACTCCTTGAACTTGACCTTATCTGAGAAGCACTTTATCTGCCCTTCCATTCTAAAGGAAAGCTTTGCTGGATAGAGCAATCTTGGATGTAGGTTCTTGCCTTTCATGACTTGGAATACTTCTTTTCAGCCCCTTCTTGCCTGTAAGGTTTTTTTTTTTTTTTTTTTTTTGAGAAATCAGCTGACAGTCTGATGGGAACTCCTTTGTAGGTGACTGTCCCCTTATCCCTTGCTGCTTCTAGAATTCTCTCCTTCATTTGAATCTTAGGTGATGTAATTATGATGTGTCTTAGTGTGTTCCTCCTTGGGTCCAACTTCTTTGGGACTCTCTGAGCTTCCTGGACTTCCTGGGAGTCTACTTCCTTTGCCAGATTGGGGAACTTCTCCTTTATTACTTGTTCGAATAAGTTTTCCACTTGTTGCTCTTCTTCTTCCCCTTCTGATACCCCTATAATTCTGATGTTGGGACATTTAAAGATGCACTAGAGGTTCCTAAGCCTCTCCTCGTGTTTTTGAATTCTTATTTCTTCATTCTTTTCTGTTTGGTTGTTTATTTCTTCTGGTCCACTCCATTGATTTGAGTCCCAGTTTTCCTCCCATCACTATTGGTTCTCTGTGCGTTTTCCGTCATTTCACTTATTGTAGCCTTCATTTGTTCATCTAATTTGCAACCAAAATCAACCAATTCTGTGAGCATCCTGATCACCAGTGCTTTGAACTGTGCATTTGATAAGTTGGCTATCTCTTCGTTGCTTAGAGAAATTGGCTCTGGGGATTTCATTTGTTCTCCAGTTTGAGCCATTTGGGTTGTTTTTTTTTTGGGGGGGGGGGTCTGGTCGCAGTTGTTACTTATGTAGTGAGGGGTGGAGCCTTAGGTGTTCCCCAGGGCGGGGCAGCCCAGTTGCTGGGTAGTGATGCTGTATGTGGGGGTGGGGTCCGAGAGGGAACAATGGCGCTTGCTCCACTCTCAGATTCCCGTCCCTTTTGCCACTTCCCCTTCACCTGGGTTATCTTGCGTGCAAATGTGGGACCACCTGGTCAGCCAGTCACCTTGCACAGCCTCACCGGGTCTGCACAGTTGCCACCCTGTGCCCAGGGTCCACTAGCCGCCGTCTGTGCACCTGGGGTTTGCTAGCTGCTGCCTGCATGCCCAGGTTCGCACCTCCATTTTTTCCTTCCACAACTCCGACCTTCTTACCAGTCTGGATGAATGGTTGTTGGACTTCCATACGATTCAATTTTCTATCAGTTCTCGTTGTTTTCTTGTTTCTAAATATTTGTTGTCATTAATTTTGGTTGTGAGAGGAGGCATAGTGTGTCCACCTACACCTCCATCTTGGCCAGAAGAGAGAATTTGTGTTTTTGAAAAAGTTCCCAGGCAGTGCTGATGCTGCTGGTCTGTTCACACCATAAGGACTGCTGCACACCCTGTGCACAGTGGTGGTCTTGAGGGAAAGCACTTGTTTTAACGAACACCATTTTTACTTGAAAGAATGCTGACACATGGTGGATATTCAGACTTGGGTATTTGGGAGCATTTTTTCAAAAATAAAGTTATACAGTCACTTTACAGAAAATAACTGACAATATTTGTTGCCAACAACAAAATCTGAGCTTTCAGGTGAAAACTAGATATTTGGAAACCTTGTGTCCACAATGATGAGCTTGACTATATACAAATACTTATTAAGATTTCTGGGGTAATACTGGTAGTAATATTAGTAAATGTGATTTTTTAGATATCTTATAATGAAATGTGTAAACACTTGGAGAGTCTGCGTAACTCAGTGAAATAATATTTTTCAAATGAACAGTGCATAATGTTACAAAATCTTTCATGGGTGACAGCCATTCAAACAACAAGTTAGACCAATTGATTTTAATGTAACAGAATACAACATGGTTTCAGATTTCACATTGCAATTAACTTTTAAAAACCTCTGAAGTTCTGGTGTAGTGAGAAGAAGGATATCCAGTTGTCTGAAAATGTCACTAAAACGCCCCCACCCATTTTTCAACTATATTATCTGTGGGGCCAGATTTTCTTCATATACTGAAATCAAAGCAACAACACACCACAGCAGGCAGAATACAGAATCAGACATGAGAATCCAGTTATCTTCTATTAAATCGGACACAGAAGAGATTTGAAAAAATTATAAAATGTTACTCTTCTCACTAATTTTCTTCTGTTTTGGCAAGGTTTTATTTAACATGTAGTAATTTTAAGCTTCTTATCAAGATGGTGGAGCAGGGGGACACTGCACTCACCTCCCATTACCACATCAGAGATACAACTGACAGGAAAACACCGCATGATTTCACCTACAGGTGGAATCTAAAGAACAAAATAAATGAGCAAAACTGAAACAGCTTCTAAGACACAGAGAGCAGACTGGTGGTTGTCGGAGGGAAAGGGGCCTGTGGGACTGGGTGAAAGAGGTGAAGGGATTGAGTACAGAGTGGTAGTTAGAGAACAGTCACACAGATATAAAGTACAGCATAAGGAATATAGTCAATAATATTGTATTAACTATGTGTAGTGTCAGATGGATACTAGATTTATTGGAGTGATCACTTTGTAAGCTGTTTGAATGTCTAATCACTATGGTATACACCGGAATTTAATATAATATTGTATGTCAACTGTAATTGAAAAATAAAAAAAATATTTAAAAAATTACAACTAAATTATAGAATAATCAACCTGGATAGTCATCTGAAGACAAGCTCAACAGAGCTCCTATAACTAAAGATATCAAGAAGAAGCTATATCTAGTCTGGTAGGCAGGGTGGAGATGTAAAATTGGCTGGCTCTCTACCCATGTGTGGCAGTTGAGAATCCAGAGCAAAATTTCCCCTAAAGATTGAGGGGGTCTAAGCCCCAGGCTGGACTTTGAAGCCCTGCTCCAGGCCTGGGAAAAGGAGCCCACATAACATCTGGCTGAAAATCAGCAGGGAGTGTGTCCGAGTGAGAGAGAAAGCTTCTGGATGCCCAGGAATTATCTTAAAGCACTAATGCACAAACTCCCACTCAAAAGTAAGCATCTTGGGCTCCAGCAAATGAACAGCTGCAGGGGGTAGGAGGGTGGGAAGGTGCCAGAGATATGCAAGGAGTAACTGAGTTATGTAGCTTCAGAGTGAGGGATGGGTTTTGGCACCATTGTCACTGTGTTGAGCCTCTTCTCCCACACAGCCGGCAGACGGGCACTGTCTTTTTTGTGTTGAACCGGTCCTACTAGTGGACCCACTACTAGTGGAAGCAGAACTTGGTTGCATAGCCCCTCCCATGACATCCAGGCACAGCACAGGCAGCTACAATTACAGATTGCTTTGTAGCTCTTCACAGGTATACTGAGCCAACCACAGGCAGTATCTGACATTAATCTGTCGTGAAGTCCCTCCCAAGAGGATCCAAAACCAACGCACCCACTGGTCACCTTCTGACCATGACAGAACACCACCCAGTAAGTGCCACAAGCAGCACACCAAAAAGGAGATCTTGGTAGGCACCAGAACCCACTTTGGCAAATACTGTTCCATGGAGTCAGCCCTTGTACAACAGCTTATATGCTGTGGTTGTAACCAATCCCCACAGCCAGCCAGCCTGAGGGTCAGTCCCACTCAATGACATGCCAACAGAAATCAGTGCTCAACCATCACAGGAAAGCACACCCAAAGAAAACAAGGGATACTTCCTGAGCACATGGCTTAAGTGATTAGAAAGACTGTGCCACTGGCCTCCACAGGACACCTACTACATAAAAATCCACCCTCCTAAGAGTGGGGGATATAGCACATGTACCTAATACATAGAAACAAATGAACAGAAACACTCAAAATGGGGAGATAAAGACACATGTCCCAACTGAAAGAACAGGGAGAAACCTCCAAACAACAAACAAACAAACCTCAAAAAGCTAAATGATATGGAGGCAAGCAATCTACCAGGTAGAGTTCAAAACACTGCTTATAAAAATACAGAGCCTTTGCCAGTGTGGCTCAGTTGTTTGGAGCATCATCCTGTACAACAAAATGTTGGGGGTTCAATTCCCAATGAGAGCACATACCCAGGTACAGGTTCACTCCCTAGTCACGGCGTGTATGGGGGGCAACCAATGTTTCTCTCCCACATCAATGTTTCTCTCCTTCTTTCTCTCTCCCCCTTCCTCTCCCTCTAAAATCAAACATATTTAAAAAAAAATACAGAACTTAGTAAAAACTTCAACAAAAAGATAGTGAGCATAAAAAAGGTATAGAAACCATAAAAAAAGAGCCAGAGATGAAAACACAATGAACTGAAAAAAGAATACATAAATAAAATCAACAGGAGATTAGATGGCGTATCAAATCAGTTATTGGAAGACAAGGTAGCAGAAACCACCCCATCAAAACAGCAAAGAGAAAAAATTTTTCAAAATTAGGATAGCTTAAAGGACCTCTGGGACAATATCAAGCATAACAATATTTGTATTATAGCAGTACCAGAAGGGGAAGAGAGAGGGGGTTGAGGACCTATTTGAAGAAATCACTGAAAATTTCCCTAACTTGGTAAAGGAAAAAGATGTACAAGTCCAGGAAGCACATAGAGTCCCAAACAAGATGAACAAGAAGCCCACACCAAGACCTATCATAATTAAATTGGCAAAAGTAAAAGACAAAGAGGTAATCTGAGAAGTAGCAAGGGAAAGACAGTCATCAACAAGGGAGCTCCCATACGACTGTCAACTGATTATTCAATGGAAACTTTTCAGGCCAGAGGGATTTGCACAAAATATTCAGTGAGGAAAAGCAAGGACCTACAGTCAAGACAATTCTGTCCAGCAAGGCTATCATATAAAATTGAAGGAGAGATAAAGAACTTTCAGACATGATAAAAGCTAAAGGAGTTCATCACCAGTAGAGAAGGTACATTAAAGGGACTTTGTTAACAAGAAAGAGGAAAAAGGGAACATAAATATGACTAACATTTAAAATAAAAATGGCAATAACTACATAAGGCAGGGGTGCCAACCCTGGTCCATGGCCTGTTAGGAACCTGGATGCTAGTGAAGCTCACCTGAGTTCTGCCTCCTCTTCCCCATAAGCTCACCTGAGCTCCTCCCCATCTGTGGAAAAATTGTTTTCCATGAAACCGGTCCCTGGTGCCAGAAAGGTTGGGGACAGCTGACATAAGGTAACTGAATGGGTAAGATAACAAGACCTACACATATGCTGTCTACAAGAGACCCTCTTCAGATCAAAAGACACAGACAGGTTGAAAGCGAAGGGATGGAAAAAGATATTATTTCCTGCAAATGGAAACAAAAAAAAAAAGCTGTACATACATTAGACAAAATAGGCTACAAGAGGAGGAAAAGAAGGACACTACATAATGATAAAGGGATCATTCCAACAGAAGGACATAACTTTACACATTTTACACCCAACACAGGAGCACTCAAATATATAAAACAAACATTGATGGATGTGAGGAAAAGACCAACAGTAATACAGTTGTAGTGAAGGACTTTAATACCCCATTGATACCAGTAGATATATATCTTCCAGATAGAAAATCAACAAGGAAACAGAAACTCTAAATGACACATTAGTCCAGATAGATTTAATTATTATTTTTTAGCATTTCACCCCAAAGCAGCAAAATATACGTTCTTCTCAGCTGCATATGGAACATTTCCCAGAATAGACCACATATTAGGACACAAAACAAGTCTCAATAAATTTAAGAAGAAAGAAATCATATCTGTATTCTCTCTGACCACAATAGTATGAAACTAAAAGTCAATAACAAGAAAAAAATGAAAAACTCACAAATACATGGAGGTTAAATAACGTGATACTAAACAACAAATGGTTTACCAATGAGCTCAGGAAGCAATCAAAAGATAGCTTAAGACAAATAAAAATCAAAACACAACAGCCCAAAATATATGGGACACAGGGAAAGCAGTTCTAACAGGAAAAATCATAGCAGTACTGGCCTATCTCATGAAACAAGAAGAATCTCAAATAAACAATCTAACCTTACCTAAAGGAGCTAGACAAAGCACAACAAATAAAGCCTAAAATGAGCAGAAGGAAGGAAATAATAAAGACTAGATAAGAAATAAATAAAATAAAGTATAAGAAAGATACAAAAGATCAACGAAATCAAGAGGTAGCTCTTTGAAAAAGTAAACAAGATTGATAAACCTTTAACTAGACCCATCAAGAAAACAAGAGAGAGGATACTAATAAATAAATTCAGAAATCAATGAGGAAAAGTAACAAGTGTCACCAAAAAGATACAAAGGATTGTAAGAAAATATTACAACTATATGCCAACAAATTGAATACTCTAGACAAAATGGTTCAATTCGTAGAAACATAAAATTACCAAGACTGAATTAAAAGAAAAAAGAAAATCTGAAGGCTGATTACTACCAATGAAATAAAATCAGTAATCAAAAAACCTCCAATAAACAAAAGTCCAAAACAGCATGTTTTCACAGATGAATTGTATCAAACATTCAAAGGAAAATTAACACTTATTCTTCTTAAACTATTCCAAAAATTCAAGAGGATGGAAATCTCCCATGCTCATCTTACAAGGCTGCCATTATGCTGATTCCAAAACCAGGCAAAGACATTACAAAAACGATAAAATGTTAGGCTAATATCTCTGATGACCATAGATGCAAAAATTCTCTAAAGAACATTAGGAAAATGAATTCAGCAATATATTAAAAATTCATACACCATGATCACGTGGGATTTATTCCTGGGATGCAAAGTTGGTACAATATCTGCAAATCAATTAACATGATATACCAAATAAACAAGATTAATGATAAAAATCATATAATCATATCAATAGATACAGAAAAAGCATTTGACAAAATCCAACATCCATTTATGATAAGAACACTCAGCAAAGTGGGAATAGAGGGAACAAGCCTCAGTTTAATAAATGACATATTCCTATATGACAATCCCACAGCTAACAGTACACATAATGACAAAAGCTGAAAGCATTTTCTTTAGAATCAGGAACAAGACAGCATTGTTCACTTTCACCACTCTTATTCAATGTAGTATTGGAAGCCCTAGCCACAGCAGGCAAGGAAAGAAATAAAACGTGTCCAAATTGAAAAGGAAGAAGTAAAACTGTCATTATTTGCAGATGGCATGATAGTAAATAGAAGGAACCCTAGAGATTCTACCCCAAAACTAGTAGAACTGATCAATGAATTCAGTAAAGTAGCAGGATACAAAATTAATATTAATAAATCAGCTGCATTTTTATACACCAATAATGAACTATCAGAAATGGGAACTAAGAAAATGATCCCCTTCACAATTGCTTTAAAAAGAATAAAATGCCTATGGATGAGTTTAACCAAGGAGGTAAAAGACCTGTACTCAAAAATTATAAAATGTTGAAGATAGAAATTGAAAAAAATAGAAATAAGTGGAAGTATATAACATGTTCATGGATTGGATAAATTAACATTGTTAAAATGTCCATACTACTCAAAGCAATCTCTAGATTCAATGCAATCCCTATCAAAATACCAATGTCATTTTTCACAGAATTAGAAGTAATCCTTAAATTTATGTGGAACCACAAAAGACCTTGACTAGCTGCAGCAATCTTGAGAAAGAAGAACAAAGTGGGAGGAATTATGCTACCTTATATCAAACTACACTACAAGGCTACGGTACTCAAAACAGCATGCTGTGGCATAAAAACACACATTGATCAATGGAACAGAATAGAGAGCCCAGAAATAAAGCCACACCTATATGGTCAATTAATCTATGACAAAGGAAGCAAGAACATAAAATAGGATAAATACAGTCTATTCCATACATGGTGTAGGGAAAATTAGGTACATACATGCAAAAAAACTGAAACAAGACCACCTTCTTACACCACATACAAGAAAAAACTCAAGATAGATTAAAGACTTTAAATGTAGAGTTGAAACCATAAAAATCCTAGAAGAAAACATAGGCAGGCAATTATCTCCCTGACATTTTTCATAGTAATGTTTTTTCTGATGTATCTCCTTGGGCAAAGGGAAAGAAAAGCCAATGGGATTACATCAAACTAAAAAGTTTGTGCATAGCACAGGAAACCATCAATGAAACCGAAAGACAACCTACTGAAAGGGAGAAGATATTGCCAATAATACATCTGATAAAGGGTCAATATCCAACATTTATAAAGAATTCATGCAACTGAACACTAAAAACCCCCAAACAATCAAATTACAAAAAGGACAGAGGGCCTAAATAGACACTTCTCCAAAGAGGGCATACTGATGGCCAATAAACATGTGAAATGATGGTCAACTAATGGAAAACTAATCATCAGACAGATGCAAATTAAAACCACAATGAGATATCATCTCACACCTGCCAAAATAAATGGCCATCATCAATAAATCCACAAACAAGTGCTGGTGAGGATGTGGAGAAAAGGGAACCTTTGGGCACTGTTGGTGGGAATGCAGACTGGTGCAGCCACTGTGGAAAACAGTATAGAGGTTTCTCAAAAAAATGTAAGTGGCTACACGAATGTTTGTTTTACGATTATTTCTTAAGTTATGTATACAAATTTTATGTACTTTTGTACATGTACACAAATATTTCATGATTTTTAAAAAACTAAGTTGACTCTTGGTGTAGTAGAAAGAGTAGGGTTTTGAAAGTAAAAGATTCATGATTAAAGTTCTCCGTGCTAATATTTTACATGGTTTTGGGATATGTGTGTGTGTGTGTGTGTGTGTGTGTGTGTGTGTGTACATACTAGCTATAATACTACCTTCTGTAAACCTAGAAATGACTTATAAACTACAAAGTTTGTCCTGTTGTCCACTGCTGTCCACTGTCACTGCTGCAGAATAATAGCACGTATGCCAGTTTAGAAGTCTCCCTCTCCCGATGGTCCCAACCATTGTAACCTCTAAGCAGGCCTTTGCAAATCCTTGAACGATCCTGTTTTCTATTTTTATTTTATTTCCCAAGTCTTTGTGGTTAAATTTATTGCACTGTGTTAATAACTCAATTGTAGATTTATTATAAGTTATTTCTCTTCCAAATAGTATTTCATCTTCTTGATTTATTTTTTTAAATGACCTCAACGTATATGTGTTTTATTATTGTCAGAGACCTCAAATACTTTGTGGAAGAAGTGGAATAGAGTAAATTCTATATAAATAATAAAGGATTCTGACAGTATTAGAGAATATGAGGCTTGAATGTCTTCTTTTGAATGGCCGTGAGGCAACATTTGTGGGGATTGCATGCCCCTCTTTCTGCAGCACACCACCCTCAGGTAAACAAAAAAAAGCACAGGACTTTCATTTCCAGGCAGTTGTCATACCAACTTTTGACTGTCCAAAGAATTCTCATATCATAAGCCCTGACTCTGGAAGAGTAAAAAGACCCAAATCTAAAAGGAACATTAAAGAATGATTTGCAAGATATGATGAAACTGGGTATCTGTTATTCAGAACTTTTCCATTAAATGTACGTAGTTTTCCCCTTAATACATATTTCCTCTTATAGATTTCCAAACTCAACAGCAATAAACTAATAGCAGGCACTTATCACTTGTTATGTGACAGGTGCTACATTACATACATTGTGTTTTTCTTCCAACAACGCTGTAGGTGTAGAGCTATTTTCATCAACATTTTACCTATGAGGAAATGTATTTATTTAGATAGATAAAGCAATTTACTCAAAGCCACACAAATATTGCTCAACCTTTCAGCCCTCAACACAGTTGACCACTGAAAACATTCTCTGGTTTTCTGGATTTCCTCCTACTTTACTGACCTTTGTTTCTCCCTGATCTGTAAATGTTGGCATGTCCAGGTCTTAGACTGAGCAGTCTTTTCTATCCAGATGATGTCTTCAATCCTGTGGCTTTAAATGATTTCTATTAACTGATAATTCCCAAATCTGTATTTTGCAGTTTTATTTTTTTAATTTTTAATTTTAGAGAGAGGGGAAGGGAGGGAGAAAGAGGGGGCAAGAAACATCAATGTGAAAGAGAAACATCAATTGGTTGGCTTCTGCCCTCCCCAGGGAACTGAACCTGCAACCCAGACATACGCACTGACCAGGAATTGAACTGGCAACGTTTTGGTTTGCAGGACATGCCCAACCAACTAAGCCATGCCAGCTGGGGCAGTGATGGCATTCTTTAACTTAGATGCGCAAACCAAACTTCCTAAGAGTCATTTTCAATTTTTTCTCTTTTCTCATCCTCTCACTGCTAATATACAATATAAACAGGTTATGTCAGATATTTATCCAAAAATCCATCTTAAATGTATTTTTCATCTACATTGTCACCACTTTAATGAAGCCCACAGTCTTTTCTCTGGACTTCTAATCAGTAACTTTTAAGGTCCTTGCTCCCGCTCTCCAAAGAAGAGTCAGAATGAGCTTTTGAAACCGTAAGTCAGATCATGCCAGCTTAAAGCCCTCACCAGCCTCCCATTACTCTTAAAATATTTGAACTCCTAACCATAGCCTAGAAGGTCTGGCTTCCTAGCTCCTGCTACCTGCCCCAGTCTCCCATAACTGTTCCCCTCCATCATTCTGCTTTATTCACAATATTCTTCTTTCCTTCCCTCAAACTTTTTTCCACCTCTGGAATTTTGCAGTATAAACAGTATAAACTGTCTCAAACTTCACTCCGCTCATCTTTCTAGGTGGCTCTTTACATCCTTCAAATTTCAGCTCAAACCTTCTAAGAGATTGCCTTTTCTAAAGTGGCCTCCTGTTGGAGTTCTCAGCTGTCACGTCATTTTCAGTAATAGCACGTACCAGTATCCAAACATTGACTCTCTTCCCCACTCCCACTAATGCAAGCTCCATAGAGTTAGGGCCCCTGACTGTATTTTTCATTTCTACATTCTCAAAGCTTAGGAGCATATAGGAGGTGCTCAATAAACATTCATTGAGAGGGGGAAGGGAGGAAGGAGAAAGAGAAATTCAGTGCCAAGACCCCATCCCAGGATTATTTTACTCCAAAACTGCTTTTCGCTCCCTCCATCTTTTTGACTCTTCAAGGTGACTTCCAGTTGTTATTTTGCTCTGACTCTTGACTGATGCCTGAATCCCCCAAGACCCTGAGTTTGAGACGAGGGTGAAAGGAGTTGGGCTGGGACAGAATGGAATTGTCAGGGCCCCTAAGCAACTACAAATCTCCCTTACCCTCTTGAAAACTCATTTGGCTTTCCAGGAGAGGGCAAAGGTAGAGAACACTATAGCCCAATTTTTACTCCCTCCGAAGTGAGGGGTATCTTCCTTGAGAGAAGAAAATATATTCTTAATACAGTTAATGCATACATCAGGACCCACAAAATGAAGTCTGCCCTGGTGGTGGGCTCATATAATGAATCTAGACCTGAGTCGGCTTGTACTTATGGGAAACGCCAGGCAAGAAACATAACGCACCAATCACAGTCCTCCTAACTCCGCTGTAGCTGGCTCCCTTTCCACTAGGACACAGGATCTCCTGGCCAGCACTTTATTAATTCACTCTTCCCTGCAATAACTCAGGAAAGGTGCTTCACTGCTTGTGTGAACCAATCAGTGGGGCAGGGGTAGGGAGGCAATATATTGTTACCAAATGGACCTCCCTCCCCCACGGTCCCTCTATACTAGGTTTGCCTTGCTGACCACCCTTTGGAATTATGGCTCTCAATACAAGTTTGGTAAAAAGGAAAGGAACTACTTATTCAAAACTTATACAGTTTTAGAGTAATGGAAGAATGTCACCATTAAATACTCAAAGTCCCTTAAAACACCCACAAACACACACAGACTTTCCTTCCCCACTTTGCCCAGTCAGGCCAGTTAGGGGTTCCATTTCTCAGGGAAAAAAAAAAAATAGAAGTCCGTGGCTCAGCTAGACTCCCACTTCCTCCCAGTAATCTGTGATCTGCTGGCAGGCCTCCCATGCTTCCCAGCACCATCAGCGGTGCTGCTGGGATCTCCAGTTCTTAATCTAAAACCACATGGCACCTTCTCATGGCCCGCTGGTGAGATTCCTTTTACCCCTTTCCTTCTCACAATGTCTCTTGCATTCTTCCAAACTGCTAAGAGAGAGCTCTGCATGGCTGCTACATCTTGCTTTCCTGCTTCCTAAGCCAAGCCGTTAAAGGAGCCCCAAAACTGCATGGTTAGCCCCAAAACCCTGTTGTTCGAACCTGCATGGCTGCCACATCTGGGTTTGAATCCCTGCCTGTGCGAATCTTCCTCTGCGGCCCCATTTCTGACTCCTCCCACAATCTGCTACACCTGCCAGCAGTCCCACAGTTTTCAGCCCTTCTGGGCTGCCATAGTTAATCTGGGCAGATGTGGACCTGTGGCGTGGAGCCAACCATCTCAAAGCTCTCATGCAAGTGCTGTAAAGGGGAGCTGCCTCCCAGTTACATTATGGGTTGAAGTCACTCCCATCTCCCTGGCTCACAGCTTGGCCACAGCTACTTAACATATCTATGAAGGTAGCCAGCTGTTATAGATATGTAAAATAACCATTTTTGCATATCAGGTATAAAGCTGGCCAACTGTTGATATGCAAAATAACTCTCAGTGGCCCTGCTCCAGGTGTCCAATCCCCTAGTCTAGACTTGTGGGGATAGGGATATCCTATATTTTAATATTTCCTGGATACTCCAAGTTCTGCACCCTGTTTCAAATCCTTCATTGGCAGGGGGGCGGGGGCCCTGGCTTCACCTCATTACACTTGCGAGGTGCTGAAGTCCCCCAATCCAGTGATTCTTTTCCCTGTGGATGAAAAGGAGCCACAAATTAACCTGATAAGCCCAGGGGAGGTCTGCATGGCAGCCTTACAAACTCAAAGACCGAAAGTAACCACACAGGATGGTCTGAAATTAAAGCTTTCTAACTAAAAGCAGGCTATAGGGGGTAGTCATGTCCTAGGCTGGTGTCTTCCCTGACAAAGGTCAATTTTTACGTTAATTGAGTCTATCTATTGTATTTTTGCATCCACAAGAACATGCATTTGAAATGTTAGGGTAATTTCCTTTTTCCAGACCCTTCAGGGCACAATTGCTGCACCAGAGCAGAGACCACAAAACCTCTCATTGCTATTGTTGTGGTGTAAATTAACTGTTAACTATCCTATATGCACAAATGTAAAAGTATGTGTCTATTTATTTTACTTTTTATCCAACCTTAGAGGTTTCCCACCATGCTTTCTCCCTCCTCCCTAATCTATCACCAATGGATTTCATGTGACTTCACCTCTCCCCCTGTAATTGTAATGTACAGAATAAGTGGGGAAGCTGCCGTCCTCTGGAGCATTTTCTCAATCCATTGAGATTTTGCTTCTGGACAATTGCCAGTTTGGCTCAAATAAACTCATAAAAATTCTCTGTAGGTTTGGACGTTTCTTACATCAACATTTACTTGAACAAAAGACATAAAAAATCAACACTAAATTATTTTTGTTTTGTGATTTAACATTCCCCAGTACATCTTTCCTGATCATTCCCAAAGTGTTTGGGTAGTTGTGTTCAAACAAAATTATTCCAAAGTGTTAACTTTAGGGATGCACTTGACAACCATACCAGCCCATTTCTCTTAATCTCACTCTTCAATTATAGACGCTAAAGTTGTATCTAAACAACTTATGCAGAAGGAAAGCAGAAGACACAGGACACCAAAACCTGAAGTATTAGGAAGCAAAGGGATCCTGAGGAAATTATTGGATGTGGGGAGGGAAATGATTTTTCCTCTACCCTTCTAAGTTCTTACATGGGGCTCCTATAACAAAAGAGAGATTAACAATAGAAAAGTGTACAAATTTATCTAATATAAGTTTTACATGGCACAAAACCCTTTATAAGGAGGAAATGAAGACCAGGCAAGGGGTTAGACCTGAGTGTTTTGTGCTAGGTTTGGTGAAGGGTGAAATCATGGAAAGATGGGACAGGACAAAGGGTGTGAGCTAAGGGCAATAAACTGAGGGCAGCTTAGCAAGCCCTGTTCATTCAGCTTTCTTTCCATGTCCCTTTGTCTTTGGAAATAAGAATGGCCCTTCCTCTGAGTACATGGAGGGCACTGTTCATTTGAGGGTTTTATGATTTGCTTCAGGGGAAAGGTCAGAAGGTCATTCCTGCACAGGCTGTCACTCAAATTCCTTTAGCATAAAATATTTAGTTTTTTTTAATATTTTATTTTTTAAAGATTTTATTTAATTTTTAGAAAGAGGAGAAAGGAGGGGGGAAAGAGAGAGGGAGAGAAACAGCAATGTGGAAGACAAACGTCGATAGGCTGCCTCTCACATGCCCCAAACTGGGCACCTGATCTGCAACCCAGGCATGCACACAGACCAGGAATTGAACTGGTGACCTTTCATTTCAAGGGCTGGTGTTCAACCCACTGAGCCACACCAGCCAGAGCCAGCTTAAAATATTTAATAAGTCAAGGCAGTTTATTTTAGGTTAGCATGGATGTTTCTCACAGCCAATCCCTTCATACCAACCCAAAACTGGTTGTAAAGTCCAGGCAACTCCTGGGGTAAGGAATAGGGAAGATGACACAAGGATATTCTTCCACACAGAGTACAGTTCTAATTTAGACAAGTTTCTGAAGAGTTTGAATCTCAAATATCTCACTCTACTTCTGGAACCAAAAAGAAGCATGCTAAGGGCCAAGAGAAATAATTTGTTCTAATTTGCATGTTAGCTGGTTTTCAGTAAGATTTGTTCCTGAGCCTTTTAAATGTCAAGGATTTTGGCATTAACATACTTAGCTTTCAACACTTCAGAAAGTCAATGCTAATGTTTTTGTTTTGTATTTTAACCAACAGTTCTTTGGATGAAGTCTTTCATATTCACTTAAATTCTTAACGAGTAAAAAACTTGTAGGGGGTTGTAGAATTTCAGTCATAATGGCAGATTAAAACTTAATTTTACTCTTGATATTGACTTGTCGTGACCTTGCAAAGATCACGTATCTTCCTGTGGCTTCAGTTTTTTCATTATAAAATGAAAAAGTAATGGGGATATTATTTTGAGATCATTGGAGAAAATGGACAACTTGTATGTTATTTGTAGATGCACTCATATCAAATCCAATTATGTAAATGCCATTTGTAAATATCTTTCTAATTCTGTACTATATGATTTATAAGGTTCATACAGTGAAAACAAAATTTAATTTGCCAGTTTGTCAAAATCTAATATATCCAGTTTCTTTTCAATTAGGGTGAAAGGGTTGTAGTAAAATTTGAAATAATAAAATCTCAAGAGTTACTTTTGTCTTTTCTTCTGTGGCACAGAACCATGACTCTTTACTGTCAGAAAGCTCTTGTTACTTGATGCTCCACTCTCATGCCTGTGACCTTGGATCTACAAATATCACAATTTTATATGAAAAGGAATATTCTATCAGAAGAAATGCAGACATTAAAACTGTACAGTTTTGTTACTGAATCCCAAGTTCATGTTGTCTCATGCTTCAAAAGGCCAAAATTCAAAACGTTAGAGTAGTGAAAGGTTTACTGATTGAGAAGGTGCCAACAGAGAAGATGGGAGACTTAATGGTTCCTCAAATCTATCTTGCTCACTGGACTAAGTTAAGGGTTTTGAAGGGTTCAGGGGAAACAGATATGCAGTGCTGGAAGGGCAAGTTTTAATTGGAAGACCTTAATAGTTGTCCATTTATGGTAAAGTGGTGTCAACACCTGGTCCTCCTTGACAATGAACCCTTGACTTCTGAAAGGTTTCAGTTTTCAACTTCCGGTTCTGTTCTAGTCTGTTAGTTCCGTGTGGGTGGGGTGGCGGAGAGACTTTTGTTCCAGGTGCACCTGGAGTTTCTCTCCTCTGTGCCTGCTTTGATTGCATGATTTGTGGTTTTGGTCTACTGTCTCTGCAAAGCAGCTCAGCATCTCCTTAAACAGTTTAGGACCATTCTGAGCTGGTTCCACAGCTACAATTTCTCTAGTAAACAAAGAATGCAAATTAAATATTTTTTTAACATAGCTATTTGGCAATATTAAAATTAAATTTGCAAACATTAAAAATTATAGTGTTAGTATTTGCTGAGGTGTAGGGAAACATTTTCATATACTGCTAGTGGGACTATAGATTGGAATATAAATGTATTGGCAATACCTATCAAGTTTAAAATATTTTGAACAGCACATTAGTACACAAGGCTACAAACATTTTTATCAAGTGTCAGTGGGAATGAAGAGTCATTGGAACACTTTTATACATCTGGTGGGAATGCAAGCTGGCACAACCACTTTGGAAAACAATTGGATGTTATTTGATAAAGCTGAAAATGTGTATTTCTTATGACAAAGTAGTTCCACTCCTGGGCATGTAGACAAAACAAACTCTTGCACATGTGTTTCTATCCAAACTGTTTGTAAGACCAAGAAAACAGAAACAACCCCAACTGTCAGTCAACAATGCAATAGACAAACAGCAGTGAAAATAAATGAATTACATCTACTCACACTGTCTTGTAAGGAATAACAAGTTGCAGAGTAACATGTACAGTATGATTCCATTTGTACAAAGTTCAAAACGTGTAAAACTAATTCATGTGTCATTTAGAAAAACAAATATATGTGATAAAACTAAAAGCAATGATAGACATAAATGCAGAATAGTGGTCACCTCTGAAGGAGAGAGAAGACAAGGTTGGAGAGAAGAACTTCAAAGACAACGAAAATGTTGAGCTTCTTTCCCCTTAATCGTGATGGTAAGTTAGAAGTGTTTGTTTGGTTTTGGTGATAAATGTGTTTCTTTTTAGTTCATAAGTATTTTTTCTATCTAGTCAATGGTTAATAAAAACAATTTAAAGAACTTTAATATCCAGAAACCAGTTATGAGTCAACATGAATAGAATGATTTTGTTTATATGAAACTGTATACCTATTATTATGTTTATAAATGCCATATAAAGATGTGTGGTGAGAACATACATTAGTGTATTAATCGTTGTTACTTAGTGATTGGGTTCATTTCTCATTGTTTACTATGTTGTTTTTTGTTTTATAAAGAACATGGGTTCTCTTCATGACAAAAGCTATTTTTTTAAAAATACAACTCTTAGGATGTTCCTCACAGTGTCATATATAACATATTCTAGTAAAGAATCAATCTTTCCCAAAGAGAGTTCTGGTCTTTGCTCTCTACTCCTGAGAGGTAATCTCTAAACCTCTGAAATGTTCTGCAGTATAAAAGCATCTTTGATCGCCTGGGGATTTCGGCCACACCAGATTGTCTATGCTAACAATGAATTTATGGCAGGGGCTTTGGGCCACATGGTATTACGCTCAATCTCTGAAGGTGCTGGAAGCAAAGGCCAGCCATTCAGCTGTCAATCATATCTCTGTGACCACGTCCCGATAAAAACGCTGGACACTAAGGTTCAGGTGAACTGGCTGGTTGGAAATGCTCCATATGTTTTGTCATGTGCATTGTTTCTGGGAGAAATGAGGGCTGTCCCAACTCTACTTGGGGAGGACAGCTGGAAGTTCCCTGCTTGGAACTCCCTAAGGCTCCACTCCATGCACATATTCCATGGCTGATTTTAATCGGTATCCTTCTGCTGTAATACACTGCACTTTTGACCACAGTAGTTTTAGGTGACTTCTGTTAGTCCTTCTAGCAAAGTATTGAAATTGGTATTACAAGGGAAAGTGGCCTGGGGAAGTCTTAAACTTTGCAATATTATATAATATCAAAACAAGTTAACAAAATCTTGGAAGCCACCTAAATGTCTGTCAATAGAAAATCAGTTTACTGAATTCTGGTATATGCATATCTTAGAATACTATTGTTATTAAAACCCTATTAAGAGTGTTTTAATGATATATTAAGACACAAGTACTAAGACGGTAAGATTCCTTTTTATTGAAATGTGTATGTGTGGGGTGAGGGGTGAACCACACACAGAGTCTGCCTTAAATAGAGTCCAATAACAGAGTTTTTAAAAAAAATTCCTCATCTGAGGACATTTTTCATTGCTTTCAGAAAGAGAGGAAGTCAGAGGGAGAAGCATCAATTGGTTGCCTCCCATATGTGCCGGGATAGGGGATTTTATGCTCCCAGATCAGGGATCAAACCCACAACCCTTTGGCTATGGGACGACACTCCAACCAACTGAGCCACACCGGCCAGGGCCAGTAATAAGTTTTTTTTTTTAAGTATACATAGCCCTGGCTGGTGTGGCTCAGTGGACTGAGTGCCGGCTTACAAACCAAAGGGTTGCCAGTTTGATTCCCAGTCAAGGCACATGCCTGGGTTGCATGCCAGGTCCCCAGTTGGGAGCGCATGAGAGGCAACCACACATTGATGTTTCTCTCCCTCTCTTCCCCCTTCCTTCCCCTCTGTCTAAAAATTAATAAATAAAATATTTTAAAAAGTATACACATATTCATCCAAAATCTTTTCCCTAGTTCCCTGTGTCTGTGAATGGAACCCCCTTCTTTAGTGAACTTCTCTCCCTCTTACAGAAATAATGTGGTTCCGGTACAGGAGACAGCACAGCAAAAACTCTGAGACTGCGTTCTGTAGCTGGCCAGAGGCGAGTGTCCTGGTTGCCAGGCAACACCTTTTAGCACTTAGAGGCTAGGAATGAGTAGCCAAAGGGGAAATAAAGGCAAGGCCCTCACCATTGCAATCTAATAAAGAACTTAATACAGGAGGTTAAAAGTGAAAGCACCCATTGACGCAGTCATCCTGAGCCTTGTTTAATAAGGCTGCCAGGCATTCCTAACAATATAAGTAAACTATGATTGTGCAGGGAGGTAGAGAGTCAGTGTGTATCATCTTCACTAGCTGGGAAAAGGAAAACCTTGAGACTGTGTATTCATCCCAAACCAGGAAGGGGAAAGGGGAGGGGTCTA
Organism: Glossophaga mutica; assembly: GCA_039655065.1. Lineage (NCBI taxonomy): Eukaryota > Metazoa > Chordata > Mammalia > Chiroptera > Phyllostomidae > Glossophaga > Glossophaga mutica. Next base: position 89,065,041 of record CM077304.1, read on the forward strand.
CGATGCCCAGAGAAAAAGCCCATGAAACAACTTAGGTTAATTGCTTACCCCCTGTCAAAGATGTAAAATGGACTCCCGGCCAAGATGGAGGCATAGGTGGACACACTGTGCCTCCTCGCACAACCAAAATTAAGAACAACAAATATTTAGAAATGAGAAAACAAACAGAACTGATAGAAAATTGAACTGTGCGGAAGTCCGAACACCCATTCATCCAGACCGGTAAGAGCGGCGGAGTCATGGCAGGAAAAAGTGGAGGTTGGTGGACCTAGGCATGCAGGCAGCAGCTGGCAGATCCCAGATGCACAGGCGTCAGCTATCGGACCCCAGGCACAGGGTGGCAACTGTGCAGACCCAGTGAGGCTGTGCAAGGCCACTGGCTGACCAGGAGGTCCCACATTCTCCCACAGATAATCCAGGCAAAGAGGAAGAGGTGGAAGGGACTGGAATCCAAGAGAGAGGGGAGCAAGTGCCGTTGTTCTCTGTCTGACCCTGCCCCCACATACAGCATCACAAACCAGCGACTGGGCTGCCCACCCTGGGGAACACCTAAGGCTCCGCCCCTCACTACATAACAGCCATGACCAGACCCCTCTCCCCCCCAAAAAAAGGCTCAAATGGGAGAACTGATCAAAGTTCCAGAGCCAATTCATCTAAGCAACCAAGAGATAGCCAACCTATCAGATGCACAGTTCAAAGCACTGGTCATCAGGATGCTCACAGAATTGGTTGATTTTGGTCGCAAATTAGATGAACAAATGAATGCTGCAATAAGTGAAACGAAGGAAAAAGCACAGGGAACCAATAGTGATGGGAGAAAAACTGGGACTCAAATCAATGGAGTGGACCAAAAAGAAGAAATAAACAACCAAACAGAAAAGAATGAAGAAATAAGAATTCAAAAACACGAGGAGAGGCTTAGGAACCTCTAGTGCATCTTTAAATGTCCCAACATCAGAATTATAGGGGTATCAGAAGGGGAAGAAGAAGAGCAACAAGTGGAAAACTTATTCGAACAAGTAATAAAAGAGAAGTTCCCCAATCTGGCAAAGGAAGTAGACTCCCAGGAAGTCCAGGAAGCTCAGAGAGTCCCAAAGAAGTTGGACCCAAGGAGGAGCACACCAAGGCACATCGTAATTACATTAGCCAAGATTCAAATGAAGGAGAGAATTCTAGAAGCAGCAAGGGATAAGGGGACAGTCACCTACAAAGGAGTTCCCATAAGACTGTCAGCTGATTTCTCAAAAAAAAAAAAAAAAAACCTTACAGGCAAGAAGGGGCTGGAAAGAAGTATTCCAAGTCATGAAAGGCAAGGACCTACATCTAAGATTGCTCTATCCAGCAAAGCTTTCATTTAGAATGGAAAGGAAGATAAAGTACTTCTCAGATAAGGTCAAGTTCAAGGAGTTCATCATCACCAAGCCCTTATTTTATGAAATGTTAAAGGGACTTATCTAAGAAAAAGAAGATCAAAAATATCAACAGTAAAAAGACAGCAAACTCACAGCTATTAACAACCACACCTAAAACAAAAGCAAACTAAGCCAACAACTGAAAGAGGAACAGAACCACAGAAATGGAGATCATATGGAGGGTTAGCAACAGGGGAGTGGGAGGAGGAGAGAGGGGGAAAAGGTACAGAGAATGAGTAGCATAGATAGTGGGTAGAAAATAGACAGGGGGAGGGTAAGAATAGTGTGGGAAATGTAGAAGCTAAAGAACTTATGACACATGGACATGAACTAAAGTGGGGGAATGTGGGTGGGAGGGGGTGTGCAGGGTGGAGGGGAATGATGGGGGAGAAATGGGAGAACCGTAATAGCATAATCAATAAAATATATTTTAAAAAATGATGCAAAATGGACAAAAAGAAGTCTGGAGCAAGATAACCCCCACTCATACCTATGTTTAAGTAGTCATGTCTCCCCAGGGGAAGCTGGCACCACCTTTACCTGTCAATAAATATGTAACTCCCTCCCTTGCATCCTATCAACTGTGTAAGTCCTCAGAACAAAGGACTCACTCTCTTCTCTTGGCTTTTTTGTTTTGCCACACAGGGAGCAGGGCCCCTGGATGATGCAGACTCCAACCAGTGGTGTCTGTGGTGTTGTGGATGAGACAAACAAATTCACACAGACTGTAAAAGTCTTGTGGAGAAAAGAGCTAGCATGGCCACTCTCTGAGTGGGAGCGTGCCTTGACCCTTGCCTGGACAAGCTTTTATTGCTTTTCTGGGGGCATTACATCAAGAATGGTCCTCATTTATTATTCAGAGGTTTGCTTTAGGTGATTACCTTTTGCAGACAACAAAGGAAAGGATGTTGCTGATTACTTCTTAGGGGTAACAAAAAAAAAGAATGTTGCAAATGCAAGGCAAAAGTGATTGAACTGGTTACACTCCTTCCTTGGAAGGTATAGCACAGACTTTAAGAAGTTACTTCAAAGGTATGAATTAAACATTTGCTGCCTTAACTCAGGGTGAGGGAGTTTTAGCAAAAACAAGTCTCAAAGCAGCCTAGTACAATTCAGGCCTGGTTCCCCATGGGAAAGCCAATCTGTGGGCCTGGCTCTTGCATACTGCCTCTTGCCTCTTGGTTTTCTGAACCAAGGCTGAGCTACATTTGCCATTGCCACACCAACCAGTTCCCTGTACCTGGCTACCTGGGCTCCGGCCACCTGGGTGCTGGCCACCCTGCTTTTGCCACCCCTGCTCTTGCCACCCTTGCTTTTGCTCTCCCATTAGAACTAGCACTAGTAAATTGCATGTATGCTAATAGGCTTGCTGGTCTGTAATTCTTTACTGCCTTGGTGAGAAGAACCAGGGTTTCTCCAGTAACAGTTCCACCAAGTCGTTCCTCATGATTCCATTTTCCTACCCCTAACCAATTAGTCTGGAGTGGTCACCTGACCTAAGTTGAGTCTGTCATGTTACCCTACCCTGCCAACTACAGTGACAGATCAAGAAATGGGTGAGTAGAAGTTCTACCATAGAATTTTTTTAAATAACTGAAGGCAGGAAAAAACAGTTGTTCCTATATTTCAAAACTTAGAGGCTGCCAGTGACAGCAAAGCTAATACACAAATTAGCAGTCAGAGAAAATATGACCATTACTTAAAAGACACATAGTGAAGGGAATTACAGAATCATGGTCATGTTTGAGACTGGATTCAATTTCTTGTGAGACCCAGCTGCATTTCTTCCCTTTTACCATTTGGCTATACAATCCTTCAAGTTTCCGATCTATCCCAGTATCTTTCATATAAGTTTTCCTTTTGCTTAGGGGTTTTAAGATGAAGTTGTGTTGCTTGCAATTAAAAGTAGTAATACTTTGGTGAACTGAGAAGCATGTTATATCTTTGACTTTTCTCTAATTTCCCACATACCAAAAGACCACTAAGTTTTATTTATACTTCCTCTTAATGCCTCTCCAATCTAGTCACTTCAGCCACTTCTCTCCATCTCCACTGCTATTGCCTTAGTTTAGATCAGTGATTTTTAACCTTTTCCATCTCATGGCACACATAAACTAATTAATAAGATTCTGCAGCACACCAAAAATATTTTTTACCAATCTGACAAAAAATAGTTATAGTTTTGATTCATTCACACCAAATAGCTATTGCTGTGTTGGCTGTTTTAATTTTTTTTAATTTGACAATCTAAGGGAAAAGAGGTCAGTGGCCCTGATTAAATAGTCAGAAATTGCATGTTTCAAAAATTCTTGAGGCACAGCAGTTGAAAAATCACTGGTTTATATCACCAACCTTCCTGCTCCCCTTTGCTCCCTTTTTATTACTTCAGCCTCTTCTCTTCCTATTCATTAAGTCACTTATTCAATAAATATGTATTGAGTGCCCAGTATATACCAACTTTTTTTAAGTGCTGAAGAGATAAGCAGTGAAGAAAACAAAGCCTTTGCCTTCATAAGGACTTTCTTGTTGTGGAGGGGTAAGGTTAATAGACGAACATACTATAATGTCTCACAGTGATCAGTGTTGCAGGAATGCTCCCCAGCCGTGCTTTCTGGTATGCACACTCGTGGGTATTATTCTCTGGTGATGACTGTGGTTCAACTATGACATGTTTTAGCCAATGTAGTATTGCCAAATATAGTACAAGCAGGAGTTTGACAAGGATTGTGTGTTGGACTCGCTTTCTCTTGCTTCTGAGAACTCGTCTCCCATCATGTGAACAAAACCCAGCTGTCCCAGCCATTTTGGCTGTCCCAGGTAAAAACCTATACACATTAATGGGCCATCTAGACCATCCAGTTACAGCCTAGCCAGCCCAGGTGAGAACTTCCCAGCCAACCCACAGAATGGTAAAAAAATAACAAATGTTTTTTTGTTTTAAGCCACTAGATTTTGATATGGTTTGTTACCTAGCAGAATCTAACTGATAGAGCATTGTAAGGACACAGAGAGTGATGAGGAATGGCTACTCAAATGGGGCAATCAGGGAAGGCCTCTTTGAAAATATGACCTTTGAACAGAGAACTGAAAGAAGAGAAAGTCCAAACCATTTGGCTATCAGAGGGAACAGCATTTTACATGGAGGAAACAACATTCTAGGCAGAGGCAATAACATGAATAGCTTTGAGATAGGGCAGTGCTTGGCATGTTAAAAATAATAAGTTTGTTAGAGTTAGCTTGAGTTTAGTATTCAAGGGGAAAGAGTAAGAAGAAATAAGGTCAAAGAGGCGGCAAAGGATCAGTCATATCCTGCTATTGCAAACAATGTTGAAATTAATAATTTTATAGGTATTTTACATAGGGACATTATAGCTATAGGTAAGTTCATATTATTAAAAGACTATGTCAGGTTCGTACTTTGATATTTTGATAGGTATTGCCAGATTGCTTCCTATTAAGGTCGTGGCTAGTTAGTGTTCCACCAGCAATATGTGTTACTTGCAATTATCAAACAGGGTGTTATCAAAGTTCTTTGGTATTTGCCAATCTGACAGGTGAAAAATAGTTTTAATTTGTATGTTTCTTATATGAATGAGGTTGAGCAATTATTCATTACTTCAGAGCCATGAGAATTTTTTTCTGTGAATTTCTGTTTATTTTCTTTGCCTTTTTTTATACTGGTTTGTTGGTCTTTTGTAGTTCTGCACATACTAGGAAATGAGGCTTTTGTCTGTGATTGAATCACATTTTGAAAGACTAGGCTGCTGTAAATAAAACTGATGGGGGCAGGTACGGCAGGCAGCAGACCTGTTAAGAGGCTACTGTACTGCTCCAGGTGAAAGAAGATGGTAGCTGGGGTTAGAAATATAGAAGTAGAAATGGTGAGAAGTAGTCAGACTCAGGATAATATCATAGTAAATCTAATATTGACTGAAGGCTTACTTTGTATGATGCACTGTTGTAATGGCTATATTTGTATTTTCATTCTACTTTCATAGTAATTTGATAAATGAGGTGCCATTTTCTTTTTTTATCCCCCCATATCCTCTTCCACCTCCCCTCATAACCCCTTATCCCTCAATCACCACACTGTTATCTGTGCCTATGATTATCTGTGTCTCTCTTTTTTTCTTTTTTGCTGAATCTCTCCACTCCCCCTCCCATCTAGCCTTCCCTGACTGTCAGACTGCTCTCTGTCACTATTTTGCTTGTTACTTCATTTTTTTCATTAAATTCCACATATGAGTGAAATCATATGGCACTTCCCTTTCTTAGACTGGCTAATTTCACTTAGCATAATGTTCTCCAGGTCCATCTATGCTGTCACAAAGGGTAGGGTTTCCTCCTTTATTATGGCCAAGTAGTATTCCTTTGTGTTAATGTGCCACTCCTTTCTATCCACTCATCTACTCATGAACACTTGAGCTGCTTCCAAATCTTGGCTTTTTAAAATAACACCACAGTGAACATAGGAGTGCATATACTTTTTTGAATCAGTGTTTTGAGTTTTGTTGGATTAAATTTCCAGACGTGAAATGGCTGGGTCATACGCAGATCCATTTCTAATTTTTTGAGGTAACTCCACACTATTTTCTACAGTGGCTGCGCCAGTCTGCATTCCCACCAATGGTGCACGAGGGTTCCCCTGTCTCCACATTCTAACACTTGTTTGTTCATTTATTGATGATAGCCATTTGGGCAGATGTGAGGTGATATCTCATTGTGGTTTTAATTTGCATTTCTCTGATGATTAGTGACATTGAACATCTTTACATATGCCTATTGGTCACATATATGTCCTTTTGGGAGCAGTGTCTATTCAGGTCCTTTGCCCATTTTTTAAATTGGATTGTTTGGAGGATTTTTTGGTTTTGAGTTTTATAAGTTCTTTATAAATTTTAGATATTAACCCCACATCAGATGTGTTGGCAATATGTTTTCTAATCCATTTCAGTGAGCTATCTTTTTATTTTGTTGATGGTTTCCTTTGCTGTGAAAAAACTTTTCCGTTTGATGTAGTCTTATTTGTTTTTTCTTTTGTTTCCCTTGCCCAAGGAGATATATCAGAAAAAAATATTGCTATGATAAATGTCTGAGATTGTACTGCCTATGTTATCTTCTAGGATTTTTATGGTTTTGAGTTTGACATTTAAGTCTTTAATCTACTTTGAGTTTATTCTTTTGTGTGGCATAAGAACATGGTCTATTTTCATTTTTTTTAATGTATCTTTCTGTGGGGAACTGCCCTGCTTGGTTTCAGAAGCTGTAACCACCTCCTCACCCTGTGCCTAAGGCTGAGTAAGCGACCTTTGGACCGTAAGCCACTAAGGAGACAAGGCTTAGCTCCCTGGCAGGGGCACTGCTTCTGCTCCTTTTATTTCATCCATTACTGGCCCCCAATGCTTGGTCAGTTAGCTAACGACAGGTAAGGTTCCCCAAGGGGGGAACGACCTAAGCAAGGCACAATCACGTGGAGGCCCCAAGGAAGGACTTGGGAGACTACAGCAAAAGGGGGTGATGGACCCTCAGCTATGACATAGCCTGAGTCCTCATTCTGTCTGCAAGAAGTCTCCTAATTTCTTGGCTGCCTTACTTCCCCTGCCTGACTTAAGCCTGAGACAATGCCTTAACCATGAAACAATGACGGTGGTGGGTGTAGCCCTGTGCTGGAAAGGGAAGGTTCCCTAGGGTGATCAGGCCTAAGATAGAATATGTAAAATCCCGTGAAACCTGCTTTGTTTAGAATGCTCTCAATTAAATAAGGGTCCAAGCAAGAAGTGAGTTTGTTCCTCAAAGTTTTATAGCCATTTAGTTATCTGACCCTGACTCAAAATAGGCCCTCAGAGTTCTTTGTTCTTTATTTATTGTTTGATCCTTACTGCCTGATAATGATTAATGAGCTTTACCTGTATTCCTGTGCAAAAGAAACCTAATAAAAGCCCATTGAGGAAAAGGCTCCTGGCCCTTCTCCTTTGAGAGATCGGCCACCTTTTCTCCCCAAGCAGATCGTGTCTTGGTAGACTTATTCTCATCCATGGCAGCCCGGGGGCACCCTGCAGGTGGAGCCACCCCACATCTGTCTGATATTTCCAACACCATTCATTGAGTAGACTATCTTTATCCCATAGTATATTTTTCCTACCTTTGTCAAATAATAATTGACTATAAAGGTATGAGTTTATTTCCAGGCTCTCTGTTCTGTTCCACTGATCTATATATCTGTTTTTATGTCAGTACCATGCTGTATTGATTACTATAGTCTTGTAGTATAGTTTGATATTGGGTAGAGTTATTCCTCCAACTTTATTCTTTTTTCTGAAGATTGCTGTTGCTATTTGGACTCTTTTGTGGTTCCATATACATTTCTGGAATCTTTGTTCTAGTTCTGTGAAGTACACCAGTGGTATCTTGATAGGAGTTGCATTGAATCTATAGATTACTTTGGGTAGTATAAACATTTTAATGATTTTAATTCTTCCTATCCATGAACACAGTATACACTTCCACTTCTTTGTATCTTCTTCAATTTTTTCTTCAGTGTCATAATTTTCGAAGTACAAGTCTTTTACATGTTTTATAAATTTATTCCTAGGTATTTTTTCAAACAATTACGAAGGGGATTGTTTTCTTAGGTTCCATTTCTGATAGTTCATTATTGTGTGTAAAAATGCAACCAATATATGAATATTAATTTTTATCCTGATACTTCACTGAATTCATTTACCAGGTCTAGGAGTTTTTTGACAGAATGTTTAGGGGTTTCTATATATGGTATCATGTCAATTGCAAATGACAGTTTTGCTACTTCCTTTCAAATTTGGATGTCCTTTATTTCTTCTTCTTGTCTGATTGCCATGGCTAGGACTTCCAGTACTATGTTGAATAAGAGAGGTGATAGTGAACATCCCTATCTTGTTCCTAATCTTAAGGGAAATGCTTATAGTTTTGCCCATTGGGAAAGATAATGGCTGTGAGTTTCTCATATGTGGCATTTATTACATTGAGGTATGTTCCCTCTATTCCCACTATGTTGAGAATTTTTAACATGAATGGATGCTAGATTTTATCAAATGTTTTCTCTACATCTATTGATATAATCATGTTTTTTTTATCCTTCATTGTGTTTATGTAGTGTATTACATTTATTGATTTGTGGAAATTGTATCAAATTTTCATCCCCAGCATAAATCCCACTTGATCATGGTGTATGATCTTTTTAATGTATTGATAGATTTGGTTTGCTAATATATTGTTGAAAATTTTAGCATCTATGTTCATCAGGAATATTGGCCTATATTTTTCTTTCTTTGCATTGTCTTTATCTGGTTTTGGAATTAGGTTAATGCTGGACTCATAAAATAAGCTTGGGAATCTTCCCTCCTTTCAAATTTTTTGGAATAGTTTGAGAAGGATAACTGTTATTTTTTCTTTTAATATTTGGTAAAATTCATCTGTGTAGTGTCCCATCCAGGCCATTTGTTTCTTGGGAGTTTTTTTGATTACTGCTTCAATTTCATTAGTTGTAATCTGTCTATTAAGGTCCTCTGATTTTTCCTGATTCAGTTTTGGAAGATTGTATGTTTCTACAAATTTAACCTTTTCATCCAGATTGCTCAATTTTGGGGCATATACTTGTTTGTAATATTTTCTTACAATTCTTTGTATCTTTTTTGGTGATTGTTGTAACTTCTCTTCTTTCATTTCTTATTTTGTTTATTTAGGTCTGCTCTATTTTTTTTCTTGTTGAGTGTGGTTAAAAGTTTGCCAATCTTGACTTTTGGCCAAGATGGAGGCATATGTGGACACACTGTGCCTCCTCACACAACCGAAATTAAGGACAACAAAGATTTAGAAACAAGAAAACAACCAGAACTGATAGAAAATTGAATTGTACGGAAGTCTAACAAAGATTCACCCAGACCGGTAAGAGGGGCGGAGTTGGCGGCCGGTGGAGAGGGATCCTGGCAGGAAAAAGCAGTGGCTAGTGGTTCAGTTGGCACACCCGGGCGCACAGGTGGTGGTTACTGGGTGCGGGGAGGTAACAAGCAGACCCAGTGAGGTGCACAAGATGGCTGACCATGGTCACACATTCACGCACAGATAAACCAGGTGAAAATGGGCAGTGAGGCAGACTGGGAAATAAAGCCTAAAAGAACCAATTGAAAACATTTGTGGGGGTTGAAGTGCCAGGAGAGACTCCCAGCCTCACAGAGGGGACTGAAATCCAGGAGAGAGTGAAGCAAGCGCCATTGTTCCCTGTCTGACCCTGCCCCCACATACAGCATCACAAACCAGCGACTGGGCTGCCCTGTCCTGGGGAACACCTAAGTCTCCACTCCTCATACGTAACAGCCATGACCAGACCAAAAAAAGAAAGAAAGAAAATGGCTCAATGAAAGAACAAATGAAACCACCAGAGCCAATACTTTTAAGGGATCAAGAGACAGCCAACCTACCAGATGCACAGTTCAAAGCACTGGTGATCAGGATGCTCACAGAATTGGTTGATTTTGGTCCCAAATTAGATGAACAAATGAATGCTACAATAAGTGAAATGAAGGAAAATGCACAGGGAACCGATAGTGATAGGAAGAAAACTGGGACTCAGATCAATGGTGTGGACCAGAAGGAAGAAACTAACAACCAAACAGAAAACAAGGAAGAAACAAGAATTCAAAAAAAGTGAGGTGAGGCTTAGGAACCTCCAGGACATGTTTAAACATTCCAACATCTGAATTATAGGGGTACTAGAAGGGGAAGAAGAAGAGAAACAAGTGAAAAACTTATTTGAACAAATAATAAAGGAGAACTTGCCCAATCTGGCAAAGGAAATAGATGTCCAGGAAATCCAGGACGCTCAGAGAGTCCCAAAGAAGTTTGACCGAAGGAGGAACACACCAAGGCACATCATAATTACATTAGCCAAGATTCAAATGAAGGAGAGAATTCTAGAAGCAGTTAGAGATATGGGGACAGTCACTTACAGAGGAGATCCCATCAGACTGTCAGCTGATTTCTCAAAAGAGACCTTCCAGGCAAGAAGGGGCTGGAAAGAAGTATTCCAAGTCATGAAAGGCAAGGACCTACATCCAAGGTTGCTCTATCCAGCAAAGCTGTCATTTAGAATGGAAGGGCAGATAAAGGGCTTCTCAGATAAGGTCCAGTTAAAGGAGTTCATCATCACCAAGCCCTTATTATATGAAATGTTAAAAGGACTTATCTAAGAAAAAGAAGATCAAAAATATGACAGTAAAAAGACAGCAAACTCACAGCTATTAACAACCACACCTAAAACAAAAGCAAACTAAGCCAGCAACTGGAAGAAGAACAGAACCACAGAAATGGAGATCACATGGAGGGTTAGCAACAGGGGAGTGGGAGGAGGAGGGAGGGGGAAAGGTACAGAAAATAAGTAGCATAGATGGTAGAGAGAAAATAGACAGGGGGAGGGCAAGAATACTGTGGGAAATGTAGAAACTAAAGAACTTATGACACATGGACATGAACTAAAGGAGGGGAATGTGGGTGGGAGGGGGTGTGCATGGTGGAGTTCCAGGAATGAAGGGGGGAAATGGGACAACTGTAATGGCATAATCAATAACATACATTAAAAAAAAAGTTTGCCAAGCTTGTTTATCTTTTCAGATAACTAGTTCTTGGATTCACTCGTCTTTTGTATGATTTTTTAGAGTTTGTTTCATTTATTTCTGGTCTGGTATTTTTAATTTCCTTCTTTCTACTCACTTTGGCCTTTGTTTGTTGTCGTTTTTCAAGTTCCTTTAAATGTAAAGGTAGATTGTTTATTTGAGCTTTTTCTTATTTCTTCCGATAGGCCTCTAATGCTACAGATTTCCTTCTTAGGACTGCTTGCCCTGGGTCCCATATATTTTGGGTTGTTTTGTTCTCATTTTCATTTGTTTGAAGGTATATTTTGATTCTTTCCTTGATTTCATCGTTAACCTATTAATTGTTTAGTAACATGTTACTCAGCCTCCATGAATTTGTGTTTTTCAAGGGTTTTTTTGTGATTGACTTTTCTATTCATGTCACTATGGTCAGAGAAGATGCTTGATATGATTTCAATACCTTAAATTTATTGAGACTTGTTTTTTGTCCTATTATGTGGTCTATTCTAGAAAATATTTCAAGTGCACTTGAAAAGAATGTATATTCTTCTGCTTTGGGGTGAATCTCTCTGAAGATATCAATTAAATCCATCTGATCTAGTGTGTTATTTATCTGCCATTTTCTTGTCGATTTTCTGTCTGGAAGATCTATCCATTGACATTAATGAGGTATTAAAATCTCCTACTATGACTGTATTACTGTCAACCTCTCCCTTTATGTCCATCAAGATTTGTTTTACATATTTAGTTACTACTATGATGGGTGCATAAATGTTTACAAGAGTTATATCCTCTTGTTGAATTGCTTTCTTTATCATTATGTGTGTCCATCTTTGTCTCTTACTATAGCTTTTGGTTTAACATCTATTTTTCAAATATAAGTATTACTACCTCACCTTTTTTTCACTTTCCTTTGCAAGAAATATCTTTTTTTCATTTCTTTACTTTTAGTCTTTGTGTGTCTTTTCTTCTGGGGTGGGTCTCTTGCAGACAGTATATATATGGGGGTTTCATTTTCTTTTTTAAAAAATATATTTTATTGATTATGCTATTACAGTTGTCCCATTTTCCACCCTTTATTCCCCTCCACCCTGCACACCCCATCACACCTGTATTACCCACTTTAGTTCATGTCCATGGATCGTACATACAAGTTCTTTGGCTTCTAAATTTCTTATACTATTCTTAACCTCCCCCATCTATTTTCTACCTACCACTTATGCTACTTATTCTCTGTACCTTTTCCCCCCTCTCTCGCCTTCCCACTCCCCTACTGGTAACACTCCATGTGATCTCCATTTTTGTGATTCTGTTCCTATTCTAGTTGGTTGCTTAGTTTGTTTTTGTTTTTGTTTTTGTTTTTTTAGGTTCGGTTGTTAATAGCTGTGAGTTTGTTGTCATTTTAGTGTTCATATTTTTTATCTTCTTTTTGTTAGATAAGTCCCTTTAACATTTCATATACTAAGGGCTTGGTGATGATGAATTCCTTTAACTTGACCTTATCTGGGAAGAACTTTATCTGCCCTTCCATTCTAAATGATAGCTTTGCTGGATAGACTCATCTTGAATGTAGGTCCTTGCCTTTCATGACTTGGAATACTTCTTTCCAGTACCTTCTTGCCTGCAAGGTCTCTTTTGAGAAATCAGCTGACAGTCTGATGGGAACTCCTTTGTAGGTAATTCTCTCCTTTTCTCTTGCTGCTTTTAAGGTTCTCTCCTTTTCATCTTGAGTAATGTAATTATGATGTGCCTTGGTGTGTTCCTCCTTGGGTCGAACTTCTTTGGGAACTCCTGAGTTTCCTGGACTTCCTGAACGTCTATCTTCTTCGCCACATTGGGGAAGTTCTCCTTATTTATTTGTTCAAATAAGTTTTCAATTTCTTGGTCTGCCTCTTCTCCTTCTGGCACCCCTATGATTTGGATGTTGGAATGTTTAAAGATGTCCTAGAGGTTCCTAAGCCTCTCTTCATTTTTCTGAATTTTGTTTCTTTATTCTTTTCTGTTTGGTTGTTTCTTTCATCCTTCTGTTCCACTCCATTGATTTGAGTCCCAGTTTTCTTCCCATCACTATTGGTTCCCCCTGCATTTTCCTTTATTTCACTTAGCATAGCCTTCATTTTTTCATCTATTTTGCAACCAAATTCAACCAATTCTGTGAACATCCTGATTACCAGTCTTTTGAACTGTGTATCTGATAGGTTGGCTCTCTCTTCGTCATTTAGTTGTATTTTTTCTGGAGCTTTTATCTGTTCTTTCATTTGGGCCATTGTTTTTTTCTCCATGTGCCTGCTACGTAGTTTGGGGCGGAGTGTTAGGTGTTCACCATAGTGGGGTATCCCACATCGCTGCCTCATGACACTGTATGAGGGGAAGGTGTACAAGAGTGAACAATGGCTCTTGCTCTGCTCTCTGCCCATTTTCAGTCACTTCCCCCACTAACTACAAGCAAAGAGGCCCCTTCTGGTCCCGATTCCCGGTGGGTGGGCTTGTGTACATTCTAGGACCCTGTGGGTCTCTCCCTCAAGCTCTTCTGTGAGGTTGGGAGTTTCTCCCACTGCTGCCTTGACCCCCACAGGAGTTTTCAATCAAGAGGCTTTGAGGCTTTATTTCCTGCTGGAACCCTGGGTTGTGCAGTCTGTCTCTCTCCCTAGCTGTTCCTTCTGGTTTATCTGCACTCGAATGTGGGACTACCCTGTCTGGAAGCCACCACCTTGACCAATCCATGACCTGCTGCCTTGCCATGCGTCCTGTCTACCCAGCTGTTCATCTCTGCCCCTCCTACTGGTTTGGATGAATGTTTCTTCTTTAACTCCTTGGTTGTAGGACTTCCATACAGTTTGATTTTCTGTCAGTTCTGGTTGTTTTTAAATTTGTTGTGGTCCTTGTTTTGGTTGTGAGAGGAGGCACAGTGTGTCTACCTATGCTTCCATATTGGCTGGAAGCAGAGGTCTTTTTTTTTTTTTTTTTTTTTTAATTTTTTTTTCTTTTAGATTTTATTTATTTATCTTCAGAGGGGAAGGGAAGGAGAGAGGGAGAGAAACATCAATGTGTGGTTGCCTCTTGTATGTCCCCTGCCGGGAACTGGCCTGGCAACCCAGGCATGTGCCCTGACTGGGAATCGAACCGCGATCCTTTGGTTCGCAGGCCCGCGCTCAATCCACTGAGCTACACCAGCCAGGTCAGAGGTCTTGTTTTCTTATCCATTCAGCTACCCTATATCTTTTGACTGGAGCATTTAAGCCATTTTCATTTAAAGTGATTATTGATAGGTACATATTTTTGCCATTTTATCCTTTTTAACTATGCTCTTCTCCTTCTTTCTCTTCTCCTTCTTCTTCTCTACCTTCTCCTTCTCCTTCCCTTTTTATCCTTCTCATCTTCCTCCTTCTCTTTCTTCTTTTCATTCCTCTTCTTCCACCATGCCCTTTAACTTTTCTTGTAATACTTGTTTAGTGATAACAAACTCCTTTAGCTTTTGCTGTGTGTGTGTGTGTGTGTGTGTGTAGAGGTGCTCTTTATTTCTTCTTCAATGTTAAATGGTAGCCTTGCTGGGTAGTCTTGGTTGTAGCTCCTTGCTTTTCATCACTTTGAATGTTTCAGGCAAATCCCTTCTGGCCTGAAATGTTTCTGTTGAGAAATCAGCTGACAGGCTTATGGGAGCTTCCTTGTAGTTAACTAACTGTCTTTCTTTTTCTGTTCTTAAAATTGTCTCTTTGTCATTAACCTTTGTCATTTTAATTACAATGTGTCTTGGTATGGACTTGTTTGGGTCCATTTTGTTTGGGATTCTCTGTGCTTTCTGAACTTTTGTGGCTTTTTTCTTCACCAGTTTAAAGAAGTTTTTAGTCATCGGTTCTTCAAACAGGTTCTCAATCCCTTGCTTTCTCTCTTCTTTATGGTACCCCTATGATGCAGATGTTGTTACACTTCATGTTGTACTGAAAGTCCCTTAAACTGTCCTAATTTTGTTCCAGTCTCTTTTTTCTGCTCTGATTGTGTGTTTTCTGCTACCTTGTCTTCCAAATTGCTGATTTGATTCTCTGTTTCATTCAACCCACTGTGTATTCCTTACAGTGTATTCTCAATGTCAGATTTTGTATTCTTCCTTTCTGAGTGGTTTTTATGGTTTCTATGTTTTTTTTAATTCTGTTGTATTTCTAAGTTCCTTGAACATCCTTATAACCATTACTTTGAAATCTGTATCTCTTAAACTGCTTGTCTCCATTTCATTTAGCTCTTTTCCTGGAGTGTTCTCCTCTTCTTTATGTTTGTTTCTATATATTAGATAGATGTGCTATGATTCCCAGTCTTTGTGGGGTGGCCTTTTGTAGTAGGTGTCTCGTGGGGTCCAGTGGTACAGTCTCCTTGATCATCTGAGCTGGGTGATTCAGGAATATCTCTTGTGTAGGTTATGCGTGCCCTCCTGTTATAATTGAATCTTGATGGCTATTGCCCCATTTGTGCATGGGATCAATCCTCATGCTGATGGCTGTGTGGCTCAACCCTAACCATTGCATGTGAACTGCTACATAGGTGCTGACCATACAGAGTGGTATTGACCTCAGCAGGCATTGGTGCTACTGAGATCTCCCTTTGGATGTGCCACTTGTAAAGCTTTTTGAATCCTGCTCTGATGTTGTCTGAAGCTGGCCACTGGGTGTGTTGGTTCTGGACTTTTTGGAAGGGACCCTGGGGTGCGGAGGCCCCTGTCCTGGGCGCCAGATGTGACAGGGCTCCGCCCGCAGAGCCCCATCCCTCCGTCATGGATGAAAATAAAAACTATCAAGACACGATCTGCTTGGGGAGGAAAGGTGATCAAACTCTCAGAGGAGAATAACCTAGAGCCCCTTCCTCACTAGGCTTTTATTGGGTTAAAATACACAGGAATACAGGTTTAACGCATCAAAGAAATCTGAGGGCTTAATCTGAGTCAGTGTTTTTCAGGAAAGGGGGTTGCCAAACTTTGGGAGGCATACTCATTTCCTCCTCAAACCCTTATCATTTAAATGAAAGCACTCTTAGCAAAGCAGGTTTCATAGGGCTTTAGGAATTCTTTCTTATGCCCGATCACCCAGGGAGCCATCCTGGCCAGTACAAGGCTGCACCACTCACCCCCACAATTTCAGGCTTTAAGCCAATTAGGAAGCAGGAGACATCTCCCAGATGGAAATGAGGACTCAGGCTATGTCAGAATAGCCAGGGGGCGAGGGTCCATCACCCCCTCTTTGCTGCAGCTCCCGGAGTCCTTCCATGAGGCCTCCCAAGTGGTTGTGTCTGGCTTGGGTTGCCCCTCCCATGAGGAGTCTTACCCATCATTGACTGCCAACCAAGCATTGGGGCCAGAGAAGGATGAGGCAGAAGCAGCACTCCTGCCAGTGAGATAAGTTTTGTCTCCTTAGTAGGTCACGTCCTTGTGACAGAACAGACCCAGATGAAGTGGGTCCCTTGGGCTCTTACACAGCCCACCATGGGGTGAGGGTTACAACTCCTGAAACCAGGCTGAACGGTCCGCAACACTGGGGTAGACCAATGTCAGATTTTGTCTGTGACAGGTCTTGAGCAATCTCTTTGGAGCTACAAACAATCCACAGTTTGTGGCTGCCTCTGCTGGGCTTGGGTTTGCACAAGGAAGACAAAGCTACCCACCAAGGCAGCCTTCACCAGCACTGGACCCAGGGGAATGTCAGCAAATACCCCAAGACACCCTGTGATCTGCCTCTGCCTGCCTGCACCTACTGGCTGCCTGTTCTGCTCACTCCTGAAAGAGCCTCTGGCTGTACTCAACAGGGCAGAAACTCCGTAGGGTGGGGCAAAAGGTAGTTTTGAAGGTGGGCTATTGCTTTCCCCTAAACTGATGCCACACTGAAGGGAGTGCTCCACTCAAGAAAGATAGCCTCTGTGGTATGGGAGAATGATTTAGCACAGGGATCTTGGCAGGTGTCCCTTCAGATCTTTCCCCAGAGCCACAAACCCTAGACTCTTCTCATGCAACACTAGTCCACTCTGCCCTCCCTCTTCTGGAGCCCATTGTGAGTAGCAATGAATACAGTTTTGTACATTGGCTCTTTAAGAGGGTTCCTACATCTCTAGTGGACTTTTGTCTCTCCCTTGTGGACAGATACCCTTCTGCTTTACACAGCCAGATGTTATGTGGCTGCCAATTCTTGGCTCTGGTGCTCTGGGCTGGGAAGTCTGGCTTGGGGTTCAGGCTACACGCCTCTCAGGGGGAAACCCCAAAACTGAGATATCTATCTAGAACCTCAGGCACTGACCATGGGAGGAGGGCCAGCCCATTGCATGTCCCTGCCCTTTCTACCAATCTCAATGTGGCTTATTGTGCAAATCCTTTGTTACAAGATTTCTCTTTAGCTGGCCTGTAGTTGGTTATTCAGGATCAGTATTTTATAATTAAGTGTAAATACAGTTTGGTCCTGGGGGGAGGTGAGTGTAGCTTCCATCCACTCTGCCACCATCTTGGATCTCCCTATTTCCTTTCACTCACAGAATCAGTTTAACTGGGTTTGACTCCATAGCCCAGGTACTTATCCGTGGTGCCACATTCCTGATAGCCTCCTCCAGCTTGTAGTCCTTCAATTCACTCTCTTTGCAGGCAAAATGACCTTTTTAAAATGCAAATCTGTTCTTGTCACTCTCCTGCTTAAACACCTTATGTGGCCTCCAAGCTTCAGGCATCCACAGCTGACAGAAATTCCAACACATGGCTTCACTGCTTTAGCACAAGGTCTGCCACTCCCCCAGCCCCTGATATGGAACTGGGCGTAATTCAGAGCCTGCAAGGCTCCACCCCACCTTCAGACCCAGGCAGTGAGCTCAATCGACAACATCCTTTCCACTCCCCACTCTCTTTCCCAGACTAAGTCCCACTAGCCCTTCACTCTCAGTTTACACTTTAGCTCCTCTAGGAAACTTTGCCCAAAATCCACTTCCTAAAAAAATTCTGGTTTAGGTGGAAGTTGCATGTTTTCCCAAAGGACCCTATACCCTCCCCTTCACAGGACTTATCATTCTAATGTCTATAACTCCACTCCACTCCCTCCCAATTGGTCTATAAAACAATTTGACAGACAGAAGAACTATTTGTTTTTTCTTAAATATTTCTACACATTGATATTAAAATGTAAAAAGATTCAGATTAGATTAAAAAATTACATTGCTCACATATTAAAGTATAAAATGGTATGTAGTGAAAAGTCTCTCTCCCCTCCTTTCACTGTTACCCATTCATTTAGTTTTCTTTTTCTTCAAATAGCTATTACAGTTTCTTTTATACTTCTAAAAATGTTTACACATATTTAAAACCATATATGTGTGTTTGTGTGTGTATGTGTGGACATTTGTTTCTCCCACAAAGATTTCGTGCAAATGGTAACACACTATACACATTTTTCTGCACCTTTTTTTAAACTTAGTATATATTGGGAATCTTCCCATTTCAATATATACGAAGCTTCTTCTCCTATCTGTGTGTGTGTGTGCATGAACTGCATGTGGTTCACCATTGCATTCTTGGTTGCTTTAGCACAGGGTCTGGCACATGGTAGAGACTTAGAAGCCTGCTGAATTGAATTGAGTTAATTTCCAACACAGGAAGTTGATCATAATAAGTCTGAGGATATATAAATGACTGATAAGCACATAAAATGTGCTCACCATTATTCTTTAGCAGGAATATGCAAATTGAAAGCACAATGAGATTACCACCCACCATTCAAACAGAATGGCTGAAATAAATAAAATGAAACACCTGGGAAGAGCAAGTATTGGAGGGGCACGTGCAGAGGTGCTCTCACACCCCGTGGTGAGAAGGCACTTCAATTCAGCCATTTTGAACTGACAATAACTACTAAAGCTGAACATATGTACAAGCTATGACACAGGAACTCCTAGGTATATATCTAACAGAAATGCTACATATAGTCACCAAAAGACACTACAGTGTGCAACAAAGGATTGACCTTGCCCAAAAAACATTTGGACCTGGCTAGCTCCTGTGAGATAACCTCTAGACCCTTGGAATGTCTTGCTTCACAAGAATGCCTTTGTTTACCGGAGGCCTTGAGCCACACCGCATAGATTGTCTATGCTAACACTATGACTTATACTCAGGGCCTTGAGCCACATGGTATCAGCTTGACCTCTGCAGGAGCTGTAGACTGAGGACAGCCATGCGTCTAGACGGTTACCATACCTATATGACCTATCTCCAGTGGTTGGTAATAATCCATGCATATTGCCATGGGTCACTGCTGGGAAAATCAGTGCTGGCTGCCACTGGGAGAGGAGAACCAGAAGCTTACCACTGGAATTTTCCTGAACTCTGCCCTGCATACCTTACCCCACTGCGCATGTTAGTCTATATTCTTTCACAGTAATAAACCATAACTCTGAGTATAACACCTTTCTTTCCAGGCTCTGTGAGTCCTTCTAGTGAATTATTGAACCCATAGGTGGTCTTGGGGACCTCCCAAATGGCAATAAGAAATGTTCACAGAGACAGTATTAATAACAGTAAGAACTGCAAATAACCAAAATGACCATCAACTGTAACCTAGATAAATAAATTATGGTATAGTCATACAATGGAACACTCTATAGCAAGAAAATAAACAAATCATAACTATTTGCAAAAATATAGGTGAAGTTCTCAAACATACTATTGAGCAAAAAAAAAAATCACACAAAGAAATACATGGTACATGATTTCATTTATAGAAGGTTCAAAAACCATTCTATGGTGATAGAAGCCAGAATAAGGTTGCCTCTGGGATGGAACAGAGAGAGGAAGCGCACTCTCTAGTGTCTCTTCTTATACAGACACTAATTTCATTCACAAGGGCTCTACCTCTCCAGGCTTCTACCTCCTAATACCATCACATTTCAATGTACGAATTTTTCCGGGGGGTGTGGAGGGGCCACAAATGCTCACTCCATAAGGCTCTGGTTTCCGACCTGGGTGGAGGTTATGTGAATGCATCTCTCTGTAAAAATGCATCATGCTTGACTTGTGCACTTTTTTGAATGTGTGTGTGTGTGTATGTGTATATATATATATGTAGTAACACAACAAAAAGTTTACTCCTCTATATACCTATTATAATGCCAATGAAAGAAAGAATGAAAGGGAGAGGGAAGAGGGGGAGGGGGGAGGAGGAGAGGGAGGGCACTGACTATACCTGGCGCCGGCAAGGATGGGGAGTAATTGGAACTCTGTGATGGACCAGCTCACAAAATGGTGCCACACTTCGAAGAACAGTTTGATGGTTTCTTACAAAGTTACAGTTCATCGTATGACCAAGTAATCCCACCTCAAGGAGTTATCCAAGACAAAGGAAAACACGTTCACACAAAAACTTATGTATGTGAATAAGCAGCTTTACTCATTATCTTAAAAAACAGGTGAATCGTTAAACTGTGATACGCCCACATGATGGAATACTATTGTGCAACTCAACGCTGAAAAGAAGCGAACTACTGATTCTTGCACCAGCTTGGAGGAATGTAATGCATTATGCTAAGTGAAAGAAGTTAGACTCAGGAGGCTACATACTATTTGATTCAGCTTACACGGCATTCTAGGAAAGGCCAAACTTCAGGAACTGAAACAGATGGGTTTGGGCCTGGGGTTGGGGACCGCGGGAGGTGACCATGAAGGAACACGAGGGGGTTGTTGGGGGGTTGGAAATGTTACATAATTTGACTGTCACACAGCCAACGTGTTTGCTAGGACTCAAAACTATGCACGAAAAGGGTGAGTTTCACAGTATACAAAGTGCACCTCAGTAAACCTGACTAAAGATACATAAACATGTTTAAAACTTACTTAAAAAAATAATAATAGATGCTACAAGAGCTGTAGTATCTCTTGGGGCCTGAGTCCTACCGTCCCCGAGCACTGACCACTGCAGAGGGGTAAACTAAGAGTAATAAGCTCCAAGCGTTAGTAGTGGCCAGACAACTGCTAATGGAAAATGTGGATTCTCTGCACTCTGGTTCGTATTACACCTGCTGGGGAGACTCTAGCTAAAGTGGCCAGCCCTTTGAACTCAAGTCCTTTAAATCCCCTGTCTTCTCACACTGAGATGTGATAGAAACACATGCAAGATGGGATCAGCGTCAGTGAGCACTGTGGCACTTATGGATACCCGGTGGCTCAGAATTGTAGGAGAGAGGGGAGTGTTTGCAGAGAAGGTTGTGGGTGCAGGAAGAGGACGTGCTGCTATTTCCAGAAGCCTTCCTTCAAACGGGCTCCAGCAGCCTCCAGGACTAGAGGACAGCTGTCTGCCACAACTAGGCGCCTCCCAGGGCATATAACTGTGTCCCAACTTGTCCTCAGGAACTCATTTCCTCATAGATATTATTATTTAGGGTGATGTTACTACTTTAATAAGCAAACCCTCAAATTTCAGTGACTAGACCACAGGGGGCAAACACAAGGCCCGCGGGCCAAATCCAGCCCTCCGCCTTGTTTTATCCTGCCCGGCACTTTGTTTCTTGCTGGTGACAGCGCCAAGCTCTCACTTAACTGTTAAGGAGTAGTTACATTTATGCAGTCCTAAAATTACATCCGGCCCTTTGAAGACAACCACGAGGCTGATGCATTCCCGGGTGAAAATAAGTTTGACACCCCTGGGCTAGACACATACATATTTACTTGTGTAATATCCCATGTGGGTATGCCTGCTTGCCACATACACTTCTACATGGTGATTTGGGGGCCCCGACTCCTTTCATTCTCTGGTTTCACTTCCTCTAGAATGTCCAAATCCTCTGCATCCAACCAGCATGTTGGGAAAGAGGGGAGAAGGCAATTCCCTGTCCTGAGTACTTGGGAAGAAGACGCCCCCTTCTAGATGCAAGGTAGGGGCTGGGAGTGTTGTCTCTGGCTGGACTGCCATTTCCAGCAACAGCTCTTCTTTGGTATCAGGAACTTCTGTCTCTGCTATGTGGGCCAAGAACCACTGTCCCCGGTACTTCCTTAGAAATGATTCCCCTTTTCTTCCAGAACAATTAGGGTGCCTCCTCCAGCACCTGCCCTGTCTAAGGAAGGCCCTTAATGATTTCCTGTCTAAGTATTGTACCTGGCAACTCTTTTCCTCTACAAGAGAGGGGGAAAGCCAGAAGTTCAATGTCAAGCAGTACTCCCCCTTTGGTAGGGCACCCACGATGTTAGAAAATGCTGGAAGGATGCACACCCACTTACAGACCACTATTAACCACTGGTAAGAGAGACTGGGGGAGTGGGGATAGGGCAAAGAGTTATGTTTTTCACTTTACTTTACACAATTTTGTGTATTTAGTTTAAAAACAAATGAGTAAAAAAATAGTATTAACAAGCATAGCTATTTATATGAAATTCAAGAAGAAGCAAAACAAATTGATGTGGTAAAAATCAAAATACTGCTTACTTTTGGGGAGAGGCCTGAGGCAGCCTTCTGGGGTTCAGGAGAGGTCTATAGCTTCATGTGTGTGATGGCCGCACAAGTGTAGACATAGGTAGAAATTAACCATGCTCTATAGTTACAATTAGCACACTTTATGTTCTTTACTGTATACATAGTATTCCTCAATAAAATAGAAAAATATCCTGTTAAAAATTTTTCCTAAATTTCCAGAAACTCCCTTTTGAGAATCCTGCTAGAGACATGGCTTCCTCCCCCACCCCCACTCCACCCTCCAATAAATAAACTCTGATTTGGGTCCACCTTATTTTTTTAGTTGTACTTCATCTACATTATCAAGGCATGTAATTATCATATACCATATTTTCTTTTTTCTTCTTACTTAGTCTTCATCTGTAAAGAGCCCTCCCAGTTCTAGAAAACTCTACAGAAAGTACCAGATTCAACATGGCTCTGAAGATCTCCAAGTTGTTGGAATCAGTCATTTCTGCAAGAAGCCCTGGTTTTCTTAAATTGCAAAATGGCATTTCAGAACCACAGTCTGAGCTTCAAAGTTGTTCTTTGCTTTTCGATGCATTCTTCAATATTTCTGGGACTTTTCAGTGGATAGAACCAGGAAATATATTTTTGAAGATAAAACATTTCATGAGTTCACAATGATATTTCTATTTCTAATTCAGGACTACAGGGTTATTTCTTAACCTATTGTTACTTCTGAATCGCCTTCCAGACCATGCATCCTTGCTCTGGTTCTCAAAGACACTAACGATGACAGAATAGCCCATGATGGCCAACTTACTTTATCCACCATCAAACGCAGAAGAGATTTGAAACAATACACAGAATAACCACCACCAGTCATGATCACTGAAAGCAATTAAAAAATTTTGCATATTTATCCCCATTCTCACCTCATTTTTTTAGTTGTACTTCATATACATTGTCAAAGCATATAATCACCCCATACCATATTCTCTGGTTTCTCTTACTTAGTTTTCATTTACAAGTATCTGTATACTTAATGCGTACATCATTCCATATATTAAAGTCTCTAGAGTTATTTTGGTTGTCTGAAGCTTTTTATTTAATATATCCCTCAGGAACTACTTATAGAAACAATATCCCTAAGTTTCTGCATGTTCATAACACTTTGCCTGTGTTCTTTATCCTTGAAAGTCACATTTTCTTTTTTAAAAAAACTTGAGATATCTCCTCAATTTTTTCAATTTTTATTGTTTTTTTATTTTATTTTAATTGTTGGTCATGTACAGTTTTCTGTCTTTTATTCCAATCCCAGCCCACCCACCCCAGCCCTCCCCCCCTCCCTCCCATTTCCACCCCCCCCCCCAGTTTTTATCCATGTGTCCTTTGTATTTGTTCCTGCAAACCCTTCCCCTTTTCCCCTGAAATTCCCTCCCCTCTTCCTTCTGGTCACTGTCAGCCTGTTCTCAGTTTCAGTGTCTTTGATTATATTATGCTTGTTTGTTTATTTTGTTGATTAGGTTCCTGTTAAAGGTGAGATCATATGGTATTTGTCTTTCACTGCCTGACTTATTTTGCTTAGCATAATGGTTTCTGGTTCCATCCATTCTGTTGCAAAGGTAGGAGCTCCTTCTTTCTTTCTGCTGCATAGAATTTCATTGTGTAAATGTACCATAGTTTTTTTATCCATTCATTTACTGATGGGCACCTAGCTTGCCTCCAACACTTGGCTATTGTAAATTGTCCTGCTATGAACATTGGGTGCATAGGTTCTTTTGGAATGGTGTTTTGGGGTTCTTAGGATATAATCCAAGCAGTGGAATTGCTGGGTCAAAAGGTAGATCCATTTTTAGTTTTTTTAGAAAATCCCATACTGCTTTCCATAGTGGTTGCACCAATCTGCAATCCCACCAACAGTGCACAAGGGTCCCCTTTTCTCCACAACCTCTCCAACACTTGTTTGTTGCTTTGTTTGTGAAGGCCATTCTGACTGGTGTCAAGTGGTATCTCATTGTAGTTTTAATTTGCATCTCTCTGATAGCTAGAGATATCGAGCATCTTTTCATGTGTCTCTGGATCCTCTGTATGTCCTCCTTGGAGAAGTGTCTGTTCAAATCCTTTGCCCATTTTTTAATTGGGTTGCTTGTCTTCTTAGAGTGGAGTTGTGTGAGTTCTTTATATATTTTGGAGATTAAACCCTTGTCTGAAGTATCATTGGCAAATATGTTTTCCCATATGATTGGTTCTCTTTTTATTTTAATAATGTTTTCTTTAGCTGTGCAGAAGCTTTTTATTTTGATGAGATACCATTTGTTTATTCTTTCCTTTATGTCCCTTGCTTTAGGAGACATATCAGTAAAAATATTGCTGCATGAAATATCTGAGATTTTCCTGCCTGTGTTCTCCTCTAGGACTTTAATGGTGTCATGGCTTATATTTAAATCTTTTATGCACCTTGAATTTATTTTTGTGTATGGTGTAAGTTGGTTCTTGAGTTTCATTTTTTTGCATGTAGCTGTCCAGTTCTTCCAACACCATTTGTTGAAGAGGCTATTTTTACTCCATTTTATGTTGCTGCCCCCTTTGTTGAACATTAATTGACTGTAGAAACTTGGGTTTATTTCTGGGCTCTCTGTTCTATTCCACTGGTCCATGTGCCAGTTTTTATGCCAGTAACAGGATGTTTTGATTACAGTGGCCTTGTAATACAGTTTGGTATCAGGTATTGTGATCCCTCCTACTTTGCTCTTCTTTCTCAAAATTGCAGCAGCTGTTCGGGGTCATTTATGGTTCCATATAAATTTTTAAAGTGTTTGTTCTATGTCTGTGAAATATGCCATTGGTAGTTTAATAGGTATTGCATTGAATCTGTAAATTTGGGTACTATGGACATAGTACCCAAAACATATACTACAGTATATATTTCCATTTGTTTGTGTCTTCCTTGATTTCTTTCTTCAATGTTATGTAGTTTTCTGAGTACAGGTCTTTTACCTCCTTGGTTAGGTTTATTCCTAGATATTTTATTTTTCTTTTTGCTATATCAAATGGGATTTTTTTTCTTGATTTCTGCTTCTGCTGTTTCATTGTTGGTATACAAAAATGCCTTTGATTTCTGGATATTGACTTTGTATCCGGCTGTTTGGCCAAATTCATTTATTACGTTGATGAGTTTTTTGGTGGAGTCTATGCCATTTTCGATGTACACTATCATGTCATTTGCAAACAATGACAGTTTCATTTCCTCCTTTTTGATTTTGATGCCTTTATTTCCTTTTCTTGTCTAACAGCTGTGGCTAAAACTTCCAATACTATATTGAATAGAAGTGGTGAAAGTGGAAAACATTGTCTTGTCCCTGATCTTAGTGGGAAAGATTTTAGTTTTTGCCCATTGAGTATGATGTTGCCTGTAGGTCTCTCATATATGGCCTTTATAATGTTGAGGAATGCTCCCTCTATTCCCACTTTGCTGAGTGTTAGATGGGTGCTGTAGCTTATCAAATGCTTTTTCTGCATCTATTGATATGATCATGTGATTTTTGTCTGCTTTTCTTTATGTGACCTATTATATTTACTGACTTGGGAATATTAAACTATCCTTGAATCCCTGGGATGAATCCCACTTGGTCATAGTGTATGATCTTTTTAATGTATTGTTGGATGCAGTTTGCCAGTATTTTGTTGAGAATTTTAGTGTCTATGTTCATCAGTGATATTGGCCTGAAGTTTTCTTTCTTTGTTGTGTCTTTATCTGGTTTTGGGATTAGGATGATGCTGGCTTCATAAAAAGAGTTTGGGAGTCTTCCATCATTTTGGATTTTTTGGAATAGTCTGTGAAGTATAAGGGTTAGCTCTTCCTTAAATGCTTTGTAGAATTCTCCTGTGAAACCATCTGGTCCAGGGCTTTTGTGTGTCAGGAGTTTTTTGATTACTGCTTCAATTTCATCTGCTGTTATTGGTCTGTTCAGGCTTTCTGCATCTTCTTCATTGAGTTTTTGAAGATTATATTTTTCTAGAAACTTGTCCATTTCACCTAGGTTTTCAAATTTCTTGGCATACAGTTCTTCATAGTAATTTCTTACAATCCTTTGTATTTCTGTGGTGTCAGTTGTAATCTCTCCTCTTTTGTTTCTGATTGTGTTTATTTGGGTCCTCTCTCTTATTTTCTTGATGAGCCTGCTTCAAGGCTTGTCGATTTTGTTTATCTTTTCAAAGAAGCAGTTCCTGGATTCGTTGATCCTTAGAATTGTGCTTTTAGTCTCTATGTCATTTAATTCTGCTGTGATCTTGGTTCTTTCCTTCCTTCTACTTGCTCTGGGCTGTCTTTGTTGTTGTTCCTCAAGTTCTTGTAGGTGTAGGGTTAGGTTATTTGTTTGAAATGTTTCTATCTTTTTTAGGTAGGCCTGTATCACTTTAAACCTTCCTCTCAGGACTGCCTTCATTGTGTCTCATAAGTTTTGGGTCGTTGTGAGTTCATTTTCATTTGTTTCCAGAAACTTTTTGATTTCTTTCCTAATTTCATTCTTGACCCATTCATTGTTTAATAGCATGCTATTCAATCTCCATGATTTTGAGTGTTTTGGGTTTTCCCCCTTGGGGTTGGTTTCTAGTTTCAGTCCATTGTGGTAGGAGAAAATGCTTGATATGATTTCCATTTTCTTGAATTTGTTGAGGCTTATTTTGTGTCCTATTATGTGGTCTATCTTTGAAAATATTCCATGTGCTTTTGAAAAGAGTATGTATTTAGCTTCTTTGGGATGAAAGGCTCTATATGTATCAGTTAAGTCCATTTCATCTAGGGCATTGTTCAATGCCAGAATATCTTTGTTGATATTTTGTTTGGAAGATCTGTTCATTTTTGACAGTGGGGTGTCGAAATCCCCTACTATAATTGTGTTGCTGTCAATATCTTTCCTGAAGTCCTTTAAGATTTTCTTTATGCATTTGGTTGCGCCTATGTCAGGTGCATACATATTTACAATGTTTATGCCTTCTTGGTGGATTGTTCCCTTGAGTATTATGTAGTGACCATCTGGGTCTCTCTTTATGACCCTTTTTTTAAAGTCAATTTTGTCTGATATGAGTATTGTTTCCCTGGCTTCCCCCCCCCCCACCCCCCCATCTGTTTGCTTGGAAATTTTTTTTCCAGTCCTCCACTTTCAGTTTGTGTAGGTCTTTTGTCCTGAGGTGGGTCTCTTGTAGGCAGCCTATGTGTGGGTCATGCTTTCTTATCCATGCAGCTATTCTATGTCTTTTGATTGGAACATTTAATCCATTTACATTTAAGGTTATTATTGATAGGTACTTTTTTGTACCTGTTTCTCCCCCCCCCCCCCTTTAGCATGTCTTGCAGAGCTGGTTTGGTGGAGGTGTATTCTTTTAGACTTCTTTTGTCTGGGAAGCTCCTTATTTGGCCTTCTATCTTGATTGAAAGCCTTCCTGGGTAAAGTAGTATTGGTTGCAGGCCTCTGGTTCTCATTACTTGGGATATTTCTTGCCATTCTCTTCTGGCTTGGAGCATTTTTATTGAGAAGTCAGCTGCTAACCTTATAGGGGCTCCCTTGTATGTTACTTCCTGTTTCTCCCTTGCTGTCTTTAAGATTCTCTCTTTGTCTTGGAATGTTGCCATTTTAATGATGATGTCTTGAAGTGGGCCTCTTTGGGTTCCTCTTGATTGGGACTCTCTGTATTTCCCGGATTTGTGTGACTTTTTCTCTCATCAAATTAGTGAAGTTTTCTATCATTACTTTTTCAATCAGGTTTTCTATCCCTTGCTCTTCTTCTTTTCCTTCTGGTATCCCTATTACAGAGATATGATTATGTTTCATGCTGTCCTGCATTTCCCTTAATCCCTCTTCATTCTTTCTGGGCCTCTTTCCCTTTTCTTCCTCTGAGTATTTTTTTCTACCTTGTCCTGCATCTCGCTGATCCATTCCTCTGCTTCATTGATTCTGCTTTTGATTCCTTCTACTGTGTTCTTCAGTTCAGAAATTGTATTCTTCATTTCCTCTTGGCCCTTGTTGATAGTTTCTATTCCCTTTTTCACGTTGATATAGTTTGCAGTGAGTTCATTGTAGTTTCCCTGTAGTTTCTGGCAATTCATTGTAAGCTAATTGAACTTCCTGATAACCATTCCTTTGAGCTCAATATCTGATAGTTGACTTGCCTCTGTTTTATTTAGCCTTCTTTCTGAGGTTCCCTCCTTTCTTGTCTTTTTTAAATATATTTTATTGATTATGCTATTACACTTGTCCCATTTCTCCCCCATCATTCCCCTCCACCCTGCACAACCCCTCCCACCCACAGTCCCCTCCTTTAGTTCATGTCCATGTGTCATAAATTCTTTGGCTTTTACATTTTCTACACTGTTCTTGCCCTCCCCCTGTCTATTTTCTACCCACCATCTATGCTACTTATTCTCTGTACCTTTCCCCCCTCTCCTTCTCACACTCCCCTGTTGCTAACCCTCTATGTGATGTCTATTTCTGTGGTTCTGTTCCTGTTCTAGTTGTTTGCTTCTCTTTTAGGTGTGGTTGTTAATAGCCGTGAGTTTGCTGTCTTTTCACTGTCATATTTTTTATCCTCTTTTTCTTAGATAAGTCCCTTTAACATTTCATAGAATAAGGGCTTGGTGATGATGAACTCCTTGAACTTGACCTTATCTGAGAAGCACTTTATCTTCCCTTCTATTCTAAATAACAGCTTTGCTAGATAGAGCAATTTTGGATGTAAGTCCTTGCCTTTCAAGACTTCAAATACTTCGTTCCAGCACCTTCTTGCCTGGAAGGTCTCTTGTGAGAAATCAGCTGACAGTCTGATGGGAACTCCTTTGTAGGTGACTGTCCCCTTATCACTTGCTGCTACTAGAATTCTCTCCTTCATTTGAATCTTGGCTAATGTAATTGTGATGTGCCTTGTCATGTTCCTCCTCGGGTCCAACCTCTTTGGGACTCTCTGAGCTTCCTGGACTTCCTGGAAGTCTATTTTCTTTGCCAGATTGGGGAAGTTCTCCTTGATTATTTGTTCAAGTAAGTTTTCCACTTGTTGCTCCTCTTCTTCCCCTTCTGGTACCCCTATAATTCAGATGTTGGGACTTTTAAAGATGTCCTGGAGGTTCCTAAGCCTCTCCTCATTTTTTTGAATTCTTGTTTCTTCCTCGTTTTCTGTTTGGTTGTTAGTTTCTTCCTTCTGGTCCACTCCATTGATCTGAGTCCCAGTTTTCCTCCCATCTCTATAGGTTCCCCTTGCATCTTCCTTCATTTCATGTATTGTAGCCTTCATTTTTTCATCTAATTTGTGAGCAAAATCAACCAATTCTGTGAGCATCCTGATCACCAGGGCTTTGAACTGTGCATCTGATAGGTTGGCTATCTCTTCGTGGCTTAGAGGAATTGGCTCTGGGGCTTTGATTTGTTCTCCAGTTTGAGCCATTTTTGGTGGGTTTTTGTTTTGTTTTGTTTTTGGTCTGGTCTCAGCTGTTACATAGTGAGGGGTGGAGCCTTAGGTGTTACCCAGTGCAGGGCAGCCCAGTTGCTGGGTAGTAATGCTGTATGTGGGGGCGGGGTCCGAGAGGCAACAATGGTGTCTACTCTACTCTCTCCTGGATTCCAGTCCCTTCTGCCGCTTCTCCTTTGCCTGGATTATCTGCGTGCACGAATGTGGGACCACCTGGTCAGCCAGCTGCCTTGCGCAGCCTCACTGGGTCTGCACAGTTGCCACCCCGTGCCTGGGGTCCGCCACCTGCCGCCTGTGGGCCTGCCAGCCGCCTGTACGCTTGGGAACCGCCAGCCACTGCCGCCTATGTTCCTGGGTCTGCACTTCCACTTTTTCCTTCCATGACCCGCCCCTCTTACCAGTCGGGATGAATGGTTGTTGGGCTTCCGTACAGTTCAATTTTCTATTAGCGCTGGTTGTTTTCTTGTTTCTAAATATTTGTTGTCCTTAATTTTGGTTGTGAGAGGAGGCACAGTGTGTCCACCTACACCTCCATCTTGGCTGGAAGTCTGTTTTTTCCTTTTTTAAGGCAAATCTTACTCATCTGCTTTTGTCATCTGTAGGTACATTATTCTACTCCTTATTCTCATTTTTCTTACAATAACTTTGTATGATTGACCTTAATACTTTTCTGTTGATCAGTTTTGTATGAAAGTAGTGTTCTTGAGATTTTAGAAGGGGGCTTTGTCCATGACAAATTGTCCAATTTCACAGTTAACTATTCCTTTGTGTTTCATGTAGTAAAAAAAATCATAGCAGCTTTGTTTTACTTTGCATAACCATCACTTCTCCTCTATTTTGTGTTCATACTCAATCATTTCTGTGAGCATCCTGATTACCAGTGTTTTGGACTCTGCATCTGATAGGTTGGCTATTTCCTCATCACTTAGCTGTTTTTCTGGAGTTTGGAGCTGTCCTTTCATTTGGTTTATATTTCTTTGTCTGAGTGCACCAATTACATTGTGGAAACAGAGACTTAGGTATTCACAAGGGTGGAGCAACCCACTTTGCTCAGTCGTGGAACCATATGTTGGGGAGGGGTTGGAGAGAGAACAATGCCGCTTGCATAGTTCTTGACTCATTTTCAAGAGACTGGCAGTTTCTCCTGCTGCCACGAACCCCACATGCTTTTACAGACAGAGGTTCTGAAACTTTATTTCCCTGTTCTGGAACTCTGGGTGGAGCAGTCTGTCTTGCTCCCCAGTTGTTCCTCCTGGCTTATCCGCATGCAAATGTGGGACCACCCAGTCGGCCAGCCACTGCCTCACCACCCAGTCCACCAGCTACCACCTTATCTTGCATCCTCTCGAGCAGCTGCCCGTCTCTGCCCCTCCTACCATACTGGATGAATGTTTCTTCTTTAAGTCCTTGGTAGTCAGACTTCTATATTGTTCAATTTTCCACCAGTTCTGGTTGTTTTTTGCTTTTCAATTGGTTGCTTCCTTCTTTTTGTTGTGTGAGGAGGCAAAATGTATCTACCTACACACCCATCTTGGCCTGAACTCCAAGATATACAAGAAACCAACTGTGAAGGGAAGGAAACCAGGACTCAAATCAATGATTTGGAGCAGAAGGAAGACATAAACTTTCAACCAAAATGGAATGAAGAAACAAAAATTCAAAAAATTGAGGAGAGGCTTAGGAACCTCCAGGACAACTTTAAACATTTCAACATCCAAAACATAGGGGTGCCAGAAGGAGAGGAGGAAGACCGAGAAATTGAAAACTTGCTTGAAAAAATAATGAAAGAAAACTTCCCCAATCTGGCAAAGGAAATAGACTTTCAGGAAGTCCAGGAAGCTCAGAGAATTCCAAAGAAGTTGGACCCAAGGAACCACAGACCAAGGCACATCATAATTACATTAGCCAAGAAGAAAGATAAGGAGAGAATCTTAAAAGCATCAAGAGAAAAGGAGAGAATTACCTACAAAGGAGTTCCCATCAGACTGTCAGCTGATTTCTCAAAAGAGACCTTGCAGGCAAGAAGGGGCTGGAAAGATGTATTCCAAATCATGAAAGGCAAGGACCTACATCCAAGATGAGTCTATCCAGCAAAGCTATCATTTAGAATGGAAGGGCAGATAAAGTTCTTCCCAGATAAGGTCAAGTTAAAGGAGTTCATCATCACCAAGCCCTTATTATATGAAATATTAAAAGAACTTATCTGAGAAAGAGAAGATGATCAAAACTATGAACAGTAAAATGACAACAAACAACTATCAGCAACTGAATCTAAAAACAAAACAAAACAAAACAAAAACAAAGAAAGCAACCAACTAGAACAGGAACAGAATCAGAGAAATGGAGATCACATGGAGGGTTGTCAACAGGGAGTTGGAGTGGAAGAATGGGGGAAAGGTACAGGAAATAAGGAGCATAAATGGCAGGTACAAAATAGACAGGGAAAGGTTAAGAATAGCATAGGAAATTGAGAAGCCAAAGAACTCATATGTATGACCCATGGACATGAACTAAGGGTGGGGGAGGGGATGCTGAAACAAGGCGGGTACAGGATGGAGTGGGGTAAAGGGGAGAAAAAATTGAACAACTGTAATAGCATAATCAATAAAATATACTTTTAAAAAACATAGCAGCTTGCTTTGTAAGATTTCCTGAATATGTTCCCCTTATCCATTTTTATCTGGACCTTCTTTCCTTCATCTCTGTGGTGCCTATTCAGCTCAATTTTAATTTCACTCCCAGCAGTATCCTCAGGGAAGGGCCCTGTCCTGAAAGGGGGCCCTAGCTGGTGAAATTTGAGAGTTCACAGGGACTAAGCTTCTCCAGAGCTTTCAAACCTTAGAGACCTTACTGCAGGCCCCTTGTATTTGTCTGTTAATTGAAATAGGCAAAACAGTTTTAGCTGTTGTTCTAAAATTAGCTTGCTGAGCTTTCTGTTAATACCTGTTGGATACTTTAGGGGATTCCTGTTATCAGGCTTGTTAGGTACCCACTGCTTTCCTCTGCTTTCTCCTGCACAGATACTGACCCCATGTAGGTCTTGTGAGTATCAATAATTTGTCCTCACCTGTTCATAGGGTACCTTCTCCTTTAAGTTTTGTTGGAAATGTCTGTGGATTTGATTTTGCTATTCAATTGTTCCATCCATTTCTATGTGGAGATTAGACAAGTTCCAAACTTTATTCTAGCACTACCATTTCCTTCTTTCAAAGCCATGTGGTCATTCTGGGGCCCAGGCTGAAGGGGTAGGGCTACGTGGGGCATCTCTTCTAGTGGTGAAGGAGAAATGCAAGTGAGCACACCTGAAACCAGAGGATGCTTACCTCTGCCTGCAGCTCACATTTATTTGTTAGCATTGTATTGGCCAAAAAGAGCCACAAGACCAAACACAATATTAATATGCAAGAAAATACACTCTACTTCTCGGAGGAACCACAGATCATGCAGAGAGCATGATGACGAACTGGGAACTCCACACCAACCCACTGCACATGCCCAAAGGGTTTTTCTAAACCTTGCTAAATTACTTTCCAGAAGTGATTGAATTCTACTTCCATCCATAGATATGGGAGTGACCATCACACCATCATACTCATCATTATTGGATATCTTTATCTTGTCTTGATTTGATAAGTAAAACATGTGTGGTTTAATGCTCAGGCGTGTCTTTATTTTTGTGAGATTTAATATTTGTCATTAGTTTATTAGTCATTTCTTCCTTAACCACTTATCTACTCATATCCTATATCCATTTCTCTATGGCAGATGTTTTTCTTGATTTGTAAGACCTCATTTCATATTAAAGATTTTAATCTTTAGCTTTCCTATTTCTTGCACATATTTGTTCTTATTTATCCTTTTCCAATTTGTCATTTATCTAATTCTGCATAACAAATTGCTGTAAAACTTAGTGTTCTAAACCAAAAAAACACTTACTTTTGCATACAAATCTACAGATCAGCATGGTGTATCTGATGCCTTGAGCCAGGCGTGGCTGGTCCTGCCTTGCCCCACTCGAGCATCTCTGCAGGCTGCCGCTGGTATGGCTCACGGATGCTCAGAGGTGGCTGCTGGCCTGCTGTCAGGTGGGGTGACGGGACTGATGGGCTGTGCTACCCCACAACTTTTGATGGTATTAATATTATTTTGGTGCACATTTAAAAGTTTTACACATTCAGAGTTACCATTTTTCCCATGTTATTTCTTTATTGTTGTTATGCTTTTAAAGTTCTTCCCCAAGCCCAAGATCTGATAAATATTCACTTCAGTTTTCTTCTACATTTTTTTATTCTCACCTGAGGATATGTTTATTGATTTTAGAGCGAGAGGAAGGGGGAGGAAGAGAGAGAGAAAAATATCGATTGGTTGCCTCCTGCACATACCCAGACAAGGGATCGAATCTGTGACCTAGATATGAGCCCTGACTGAGAATCAAATAAATGTGCAAACTTTTGGTATACAGGACAACTTTCCAATCAACTGAGCCACCTGGCCAGGGCTTCGTCTACATTTTTATTCTTTCATTTATTACCTCTTAGGTTTTTAATCTATTGGAAATTGATGGATATGATGTGAGAATTTAAATGGTTGTTTGTTCTCAAGTAGTTAACCAATTATCCAAACACCACATATGGAATCTTCGTTCCTTTTTCCATGGATTGATGATACCATTTTTTAACACAGAGTGCATTATGATACAGTCCTTGGGTCTGCTTCTGGGCTTTTTCCTTTGTCCCATTGGTATGTCTATTGATTCTTGCACTGCCCAAATACAATCAAGGGGTGGAGGGTACTCAGGATTGGGGAGACAGCATCATCACTACGTCTGCAATTTAAGTTTGTCCTGGATCGCTGATCTGAAGCCTAGAGCTCAAGATGAAAGTTCATTGACACGCTGAGAGAGGGTCAATCCTGACCTCTCAGAGGGCACAAGTATTTGAGCAGAGGGGGACACTTAAGAGGATGGATGTCCTAATCTAGTGCTGGTGGTGAGAGCAGAAGAAAGAGCTATATCACAATCTTGATGAGAAGGGAAACCCTTGGCTTTTCCCACCATTATCTGAGGTACCCAAGATGCTCCTGCAAGACCCAAGTCCCAGAGAGCAGTGTGACTTTCCCGTGCACAGGATCTGACTGCAGTGTAAAACAGCGAGCTGCAATCTTTCACCTGCGACAGAATATATAATATTTATTGATTTTCCTGTGAGTAACAGGTTTTGTGAGGATTGTCAGTTCTCTGGGGGGATAAACATGAGATGGATTTCCCTCACCCCCAAATCTATCAAAATGCTCTGTGGAACCTCTGTTTGCCCCCAGGTAGCAGGCTCCATTAGCCGTTTGTATCCCAGTAGGATTCTGTACCATTTCATCATTTTAGTTATCAAAACAGTTTCTTTCCAGTGGTTAAATTCAGCTTTGTTAAGTTTAAAATTTCAGCCTCATGTATGATTCAAGCTTTCCTCCTTGCCTCTGATGCAGGCTAGACTACTGGCTTTAGAAGATTCTGGGGGTGAGGAAGGCAAGTGGACACACGGTCTATTCTCTTTCAGCCCTTTCTTTCCCTCTGGCTTTGGGGGAAGAGGAGAAAAGGGGAAAGTTATACATCTGTTTTGTGATTGCCTGTGGCAAACTTGTTGGTCCTCGTGGCTGACCAAGTGAAAAGGTGGCTTCCACTGCCAGCTAAGCCCCCGCCGATGGCTTTGTGTGGCCTTGCGTAGCATTCCTCCAATGTGTGCCTTTTTTTGCCCAACGTGTGGCTACCGTGTGGCCAGTCTACTGCCCCTGAACTCCAGAGCCTGTAAGCAGGAAAAGGATCCATCCATATCACACTGGGGGCTTTAGGGGATAATCCCACTCAAAACCTGGCACCATCTTGTTTCATTTCCATCCTGTAAAAACTTCCTTCTGACCCCAGGGCCAGCTTCCTGCAGATCTCAAAGCTGGTGATAGCCCCGGACTCAGGACACCAGTTTGAGTTCTTGATGCCCTCAAACTGTCTAACATAGAGATTTTATTATATTTATTTTCACTAATGGAGTTAAAAGTATTTGCCTCATTATCTGATCTTAAGATTCCACAAACAAGTGTACTCACTCTCCCAAGACCAGTTGCCAAATGAGCACCAAGCTCAGACCAGAGTGTACGGTGTCCAGGCCAGACCGGCTGCCTATCAGGGTGGGGATGTTCGGGCTCTGGGAGATGCGAGCTGAGAACCTGGGCTCTGGGGTCAGACAGGTCTCAGTGTGGGTCCTGGATGAACCACTGTGTAGCGGGGCAATCTCGGATGACTTACTCAACCCCTTTCAGTTTGTTTCTTCAAATGTAAAATAAAAACAATGATAATAGAAGGGTTATATCACTTAAATAAAATGATATGAGAAAAGCCCTTGCCTGGTACCTGAGTTCCTGAGTTCTCATCTGTGGTAGTTATTGTTCCTGTGGTTTTTTAAGCTGAGGTGCAATTGACATGCAACATTGCATTGGTTGCAAGTGCACAATGCGATGATTCAGTATGTGTAGAGGCTGTGCAGTGATCACCAAAATAAGTCTGGTCAACACCTGTCACCACACATAGTGACAAATTTATATTTTACTTGGGATAGCTTTTAAGATTTATCCTCTTATCAATTCTCTTTTTTTGATCTTACCATAATGTATTTCTTTTTTATTGACTTTATTGGAATGACATTAGTTAATAAAATTATGCAGGTTTCAGGGGTACAATTCCACAGTACATCCTGTGTATATTTTATGTGTTGTATTGTGTGTTTGCCATGCCAAACCAAGTCTCCTCTCATCACCATCGACCCCCCTTACTTTCTTCCACCTCTCCCACCCCCCCCCATTTCCCTCTGGCAGTCACCTACTGCTGTCTGTGTCTGTGAGCAATTTTCAAATATGCAAAGCAGTGTTACTGACTGCAGTCAGACACCAGGTGCTGCTGTTCTAAACAAGAGAATATCCTCAAGCCACTACCAAATTCAAGTACATCCGACTGTGTGTGTGTGCCTGTGAGTGTATGTATATGTGTGTGCGTGTGTGCGCCTGTGAGTGTATGTATATGTGTGTGCATGTACACACACACACACTTTTTCCAGCTACAGGGACTATATACTAGAAAATTCTAAAAATATTATGTGATTTTTCCCAATTCTTAGACCTATTGCTTTAGGTCAAATTGCCAAGCTGTGGTCATGAGCCAATTCACACAGTAAAGGACAAAGGTTATGAGACAATTGATCTGTTAAAAAATCATTCATAGCATCCTCAATATTCACACTGCATCTGATCTCAACCTATCCTTCGGGCTTCTTATTTTACACTTATTTCCAGATTAATAGTCCAATTGGAAACCTATTAACTAAGGCTGTACTCAAGGCAATGACCCTTCCCACTACAAACTCGCCCTTTTAAAATCACCCTTAAAATCACAGGAAAGTGGCATCAGCTCTCCCATTCCTGGACAACCTCTGCCCCCTAGTGCTCATCTATGCACATGCATGCCAGCAATAGAGAGTTTCCTTTGTTACTTTTCCTTCCTGGGACTTGAACAGAAAAGGCTTGTCATGCCCAGCCCCAGTCTTTTCCAGACTCATCAGCTTGCTCTGTGTAGATAATGGACCAAAAGTCTCAAATGTTGTTTCTATCCAAGTATTTTAAATTAATTTAGCATTGCTAATCTTATTGTGTTCAAAAGCGTTTCTCAGCAGATTGGTAAGGCAAGTGCAGTGAAGATGTCTGATCTCTCTGCACCTCCCAGGGGGGTGGCAGTAGCTTGCAATCAGGCAGTAGAGCGTTGGGCAGGCCACTTGACTGGCTCTGGACCTTAGTCTCCTGCAGTGTCAGGGGAAGGGAGCAGGTTGCTCAAGTTTGCATCTCCTGCATGTGGGGAGAAGCAGGTGGTGAGGATGCTACTGTAGAAAGAACACTGAGTGTAGGGATAGGGAAGATGGCTTTTAATTTTGGCTCTAGCTGTGGGACATTGGACTAGAAATTCACCTTCTCAGCCTTGAGTTTCCCATCTTATAAAATGGAAACAATAACTTTGCCAGTCACATCGTTTTTCTGAGAAGTGTAAGTGAGGGAGGGGCAGGAAGAGGCAATACAGTGTTTCCCACTGCAGGCTCTGGCCCCTGCTGCATAGTCAGAGGGGGCTGTTCAAGGGCAGACTCCTGGCTTCACCTGAGAGGACTGAATCAGAACCTGGGGGGAGCGGAATAAGGAATCCCCAAAAGATGTGTACGTTCCAACCCCAGGATTTGAATATGTTACCTTACATAGCAAAAGGGACTTTGCGGATGTGATTAAATTTAAGATCTTAGATGGGGACACCATCCTGGATTATCCAGAGGGGCCCATGTAATCAGTGTCCTTGGAGGAGAATGATGGGGCTGGGGAGGCAGAAGTGTGAGCACAAGCAGAGGTGGGGTTGCTGTAGCTGTGAACTAAGAACAGGTCTGTCCTGGCACCTTCAGCAGGAGCACAGCTGGGTCAGCAGCGAGCTTTTAGTCCCTTAACACCCACGTTCTGGAGGGCTTGGGACCTCCGGAGCTGTAGACAATAAATTTGTGTTGTTTTAAGCCACTGAGTTTGTGATAGTTTGTTATGGCAGCTTTAGGACACTAATACAGGGTGTGTAATTGATACTTATAAATCTGTGTTTTTTATGAACTCCTGGTGAGATTCTTGCACAAAGCTACATGGGGAAGGCCAGAGGTGTAGTGGAAAGAGACAGACAACCAGAAGGTCAGGATTCAGTCTGGCTCCGGCTCCATGAGCTGTGTGCCTTGGGCAAAATGACTGCACCTCACTAGTTTCCCCATCAGTAAAAGGAGGTGGTTTTGAGAAGGGTTTTCTTTAAGGGCTCTCCGACCTGTAGCATTCTGCTGAGAGAAAATAGCAAAGCTGTTAGAAATGAGTAAAGTCTGCAGAGTGTAGGGTTTACCACTCCAGTCTCCTGGAAGAAAAAGATACTCTTGATTATTTGAACATCTAATTTTTACACAGCACTTCCTTTGTGTCAGGTCTTGGTCTAAGCTCTTCACTTATATGACAGCCTCTGTGGGGTTATCTCGGTACAGCAATCACTGATGTGCAATTAATAATTAAATGCTTTGGGGTGATGATTTCTAATCAGGAGTCTGATCAATAAGCCAGTAAAGGGGGGCGGGCGATGGGCACCATCTTCAGCTAATTAAGAGGGCTACTCCCTGTCTCTGCTCTGCAAAGAAAATGTCACCAAATATTACAAGCAGCCTGAAGGGTATGGATAGAAGGGGGAAGGGGCTGCAGTTGCCAGGCAACTAGCTCCTCATTGCTAATCATGTGCATAAAGCCCAAGTGTTCGTTTTCTGCACAGCTTGTAGGCATCTCTCCTTCTCCTACCCGCTGCTCCCTACAGCTGGCTTTTGGGCTCTGGTTCCAGACACTGGGCCCCGGAAACAGGCCCCGGGCCCCCTCAGTATTCCAGGGTCAGCACTGCTGCTAGGAAGCAAAATGAGAGAGAAAAGACTCTGCATCCATCTCAGATGAGGCAAGGCCTGACGCCGATATTCCAAACACCCCTCCCCATATGATGGCCTTTTGAATGAGCCATTACCCCAGAGGCTTCCTTAGATTTGAGGAAAATCCCTCTCTGACCCCTGCATTCAAGGGAGGCTCTTGCTATTTGCCAAGTGGATGCTGAGCAAACATGTGTGTCCCTGGGCTGGCTTTCAATGTGCTCTGCAAACATTTCTCTCTGGATATAGCCAACTGTCCAATTAGGCAAGATGCAATCCTCTTCCCTGGGGATTTGTTGTCTTAAAGAGCAAGGACCCAGTGTGACCAGACAGTTTACATAGCACATGTCATACAGAGGAAACACACCCATGGGAGAAGCAGCAGTCCCACGGGAGCGCAGCCCTCTTTGGGAAGAGAAGCACAGAAGCTGCTTTGTCTGTGACTGCTTCTGGAACACACCGGCTCAGGAATAGCCAACAATAGGATAGGGGTTTGTATCTGTTTCCTTCCAAGATATACAGGCCCTCTTGCAGAAAGGAGGACTGCTTTTGCATGGAGGGGCAAATAATACATTCAGGGTGTGGTACTGGAGTTCTCAAAGGGCTGCCTTGGTCCTGGAAGGTTACTTCAGAGAAAAGTCATTACAAACACTGGCTAAAATGACAGATATCACCCCACAATGTGGAATGTACCCACCCATTTGGCCTCTGCAGGTCTAAAGCTGGAGCTGACCTGTTTTGGTCAAAGGCCTGGAGTTTGGACAGGGCATGGGCCTTCTTCCAGAATCTCTGAGGGGTTGGCACCCCCCCACCCCCCCCACCCCCCACCCCCCACCCCCCCCCCCGCAGCAGGCCTGGTGGGTTGCCTTGCTCCTGGAGAATGGTTGTGAAATCTGGGGACACATTTCCACCACCTGTCACAGTCACTCTCCCGCTCTCTAGTTGAACCACACTGGATTCCTTACTACCCACTTGAGGCCTTTGCATACATCCTCTGGATGCTCCCACCTTGTCTGACCACCACACCGTTTAAAATAATAGATGTCACCCCACTTACTCTCTCTGCAGTTGCCAGTTTTTATTTTCTTCAAAGTACCTGACTTCCTGTTCTCTCTTTCTCCCCCTCCCCCCACTTTCCATCTCTCTTTTCCCCTCCCGCTCTCTTCATCTCTTTCCATCCATATATTTTGTTTATTGGCTGTTTCATTCACTAGGGTGTTAGCCCCGTGAGGGCAGGGCACCTGCCTGTCTCGCTGAGTGCTGTAGCCCTGGCCAGGGCCCGCCACGAGGCCAGCCCGGCGCTTGCTGTGCCAGCACGAGCAGTCGTTCCACTCCTTTCAGGGAGGCACGAGGCGCTTCGCTGGCATCCTCATCCCCCGGCACCCAGGGCTTCTCTCTGGAGGCAGGTGCGGTCTGGGTCTCTGGTGTGTTTCTACAGATATTTCATGTTTATTCAAACAATATACACATTACTACATTCCTCCCACCTTCCTTTGTAAAATCATAAGAGTAGAGTACTTTGTACAATATTTCTTTTACACCTTGCTTTTTTTTTTTTTACTTTACCTTGAAGATCATTTCACATCAGTTCAAATAAAACTTCTTCATTTTTTTCTACAGCTGAATAATAGTCTAACGACCGGATGTACGGTAATTTATTTATTGGGTCCCCTCGATGACATGTAGGCTATCTATTATCTTTCGTTATTGTAAAGAGTGCTGCAAATAGCCTCACTAATGTCATGTCGTGTGTGTGTGACCATTCATATAGGACCAGTCCTTAGAAGTCAAGTTGCTGAGTCAGAGGGCACACGCACGGATGGTTTGAGTGGACGCTGCCAGGCTGCTCTTCGCAGGAACTGTATCTACTCTCCTACCCAGAACTTCTGAGAGAGTTTGTTTCCCCATCTCTTTACCAAACTGTTTTTTGTCTTTGCCAATCTGGTCATCTGGTATTACAGTGTAATCTGATTTTGCATTTTCTTATGTGAACAAGGTTTACTATTTTTCAATATGTCAAGGAGGCATTTGTGTTTCCTTTCTCATGAACTGCCTGTTTTTCTATTAGATTGTCAATTTTGAAAAAAATCAATTTATAGGAACTCTAATATATTAGGAAAATTAATCTTTCGCTGAGACTTGCGTTATACACATTTTTTCTTATTTGTCCCTTGTCTTTGGGTAAAAACCATGATATGTTTTCTGCCTTACAGATTATTTTTTATCTTATTTATTCATCTGTGTATGTGTGTGACTGCCACCTTTTAATTGGCTTTTTAAATACTTTATTACATGTCATTATGTGTTTAGCAGTATTCTTGGAAATGGCATCGTTTATTAGTTCCACTTAAATTGCTTCCCTGATGGGGTTTTAGGATACACTCTCAACTCTTGATGAATTGAGAGGCTACCCTATTCCTTGAGGAATTCTAAGAGATTTGGGAAGCACTCAAACTTGATAACTCTCATCTGTTTGATGTTGATTCTTATAAATCTCTGCTTCAGAGAGTGGCATTTTTTTGGACTCTTTTTCAGGATTCCAGAACGTACCACCTGTTTCAGTCTTTAATCATCTCTTCACTCATTCCAGGTGCAGAAGGCTGACACAGCTGGAAAGCATCTGTTCCCAGAGAAAAAGCAGCCCTCCCTCCTGTCACTCTCCCTGACAGAACCGCCATGCGCCGCTGTCAGCCTCACTGGGTCTGCCCTGCCCCCACCTGCCTTTCTGTGTCCTTTAGCACCTCTGCCCCCACCGCTCCCCCTCTCTGCAAGATTCCTCACTCCTCAGTCTCCACAGGCAGGCTGGCCATTCTTGTCTCTTTATTGCAGCTTATGCACGGGGGTGATCCAGGTTTAGTCTGGATCAATAGACTGATCCACGGGGCCTGAACAATAATCACTCTTTTAAAGGAAATGAATGCAAAGTGACAAGTACGAAATTAAATACAAAGAGTAGAAGGAAAAAACAAATCATAACAAATTACAAACTTTTAAAAGCTGGAAAGTAGCACAAAACACAAAATATGAAAGATAACATAATTTGTGTTCATTAGTTGCCTGACACACTTCTGTGAGACCACCATTTCTCCCCTTTGGCTGTATACGCCTTGATTGTCTCCTTACATGACAATAAGTTGGAAGTAACATGGTTGATCATTTAGAAAAGTGTATTCTAGCTTCACAATCTGTGACTAGAAATGTCTTGCTAAGATAAGTCCTGATATATTAGGATGCGTGAATCATGCAATTTCACACACCAACATACTATTGTTTTTGTTTTTTAAACCTTAGTTCATTTTCTTTCTTTCTTTTAAAAAAATATTT
The DNA here is from genome assembly GCA_039655065.1 of Glossophaga mutica. Lineage (NCBI taxonomy): Eukaryota > Metazoa > Chordata > Mammalia > Chiroptera > Phyllostomidae > Glossophaga > Glossophaga mutica. Next base: position 89,107,760 of record CM077304.1, read on the forward strand.
ATTTACTTTTAGAGAGAGGGGAAGAGAGAGAAAAGAGGGAGAGAAACATCGATGTGAGAGAGAAGCATCGATCAGTCACCTCTCATATGTGCCCCCACTGGGGACTGAACCTGCAGCTCAGGCATGTGCCCTGAACCTGTGACTTTTCACTTTGCAGGACAATGCCCAACTACTTGAGCCACACTGGTCAAGGCCATGCTATTGTTTTAATCCTACAGGATTAAATCCCATAGGAATCCTGACAAATACCATTTTGCACAATTTTCAGTGTGTGTATGTGTGCATGCGTGTAGCTTTATATGGTATATTCCTGACAAGAAAGAATTTTACTTTTAGCAGAAGTCAGGAATCCAATCCCCCATTTTACAATTTTACACACATCTGATGACTAAGAATTTTTCAACAGACCAAACTTTGGTTCTGTACATTTTCCAACTTGTTTCTCCTCCACTCCCCACTTATTTCTGGTGGCAAGAGTGTGGGACACAGTCATGCAGTCATGTGACTGCCAGGTGGTAGGTACCTTCTTGTCCTTGTGCTAGGTGAGTTGAGGCAGTGGGAGCATTCCCGAAACCCTTCCTCCACCCGCCACCCCACAGACTTGATGAAATGACTGGATGCCATAGATCTCCTTCAGCACACTGTAAATGTATCCTCAACTTAATTCTCCCCTAGTTAGTTTTTTTAAAAAATACCCATGATAATGTCAAAGCTGGGGAAAGGGAAGATTTAATAACAGAGGGGGAATTGAAATGGAATGACGTGGTCTTAATCATTGAAGTTAATGTGTCTCCGAAATATTTTGCAAAGCAGATGAATGTGACTCACATCCAGTATCATGGAGGAACTCATGTAAGTGAGAGCCCTTGAAGCTTAAGCTTTGTTAGCGTCAAGATGGATTCACCTCTGCTCCTGTGCCCCCCACCCCGCCTGCCACTGCTCTGCTTGGCCTTCATTCAAAACAGCTTCCGTATATGTCAAGATGATTTTGATTTCCAGGGACAGAAACCCAGCTGAAACAAACTAGATGCAGGATATATGCATTACCAAACTGCTGGCCTCAGGAACAGTTGGAAGCAGGGACGGAAACACCGCCTTCTCTCCACCCCTGGGTTTCCATCTCCACAGTGCTGACTACAGCTTCGACCTTACAGGAGTGTTCATCTCTGCTGGCTCCAGACTCAAACTGAATTGCTTTGCCACTCAAGAGGAAATCCCTCAAAGAGCTCAGATTGGGCCAGCCGGAGTCATGTGGCCACTTAGAGGGATGCGGTGACTGATAACTTCCCACCAGACTTTTAGGGAAGAAGGGAGGAGAGCTGAGGTAGGTAGAACAATGGCTCCCCGAAGATGCTCATGCCCTAATACCTGGCATTGTTGAATATGTTATCTCAAAAGGCAAAAGGACTTTGTAAATGTAATTAAGGATTTAAAAATATTTTTTTAAAATTAATTTTAGAGAGAGAGGGAAAGAGAGATAGAGAGACATCGATTTGTTGTTCCACTTATGTATGCATTCATTGGTTGATTCCTGTATGTGCCCTGACCGGGAATGGAACCCACAACCTTGGTAGATTGAGATGATGCTATAAACAACTGAGCCATCTGGCCAGGGCCTAAATTAAGGATCTTGAAGGGAGGGGATTATCCTGGACTATCTGGGTGGACCCAAGATAATCATGCGGCCTTTCCATGAAGGGGGCAGGAGGGTTGGAGAGAAGAGGATGTGATGACAGAAGCGAGAGTCCGAGTAAGGGGCCAAGGCACGCCAGCAGCTCTGCAACCTGGCAAAAGCCAGAGACACCCTCTCCCTACTGCCTGGGGAAGGACTGTAGCTCTGTCAACACTTGATTTTGGGGCTCCCAGTACTGTAGGAAAACGAGCGTGTGTTGTTGGAGCTACTAAGTGTGTGGCGATTTATTACAGCAGCTGTGGAAAACTAACACAGTGCTGAGAAGAAAAATGCATGTCCACTGGACCTCTTCTCTCCTTCCTCATCTTGCCCATCTGTAATGTTGTGATGTTGTGTCCTCCTCAGATTTGTATGTTGAAGTCCTAAGCTCCCGTAGCTCAGAATGTGACTGTACTTGGAGCGAGGTCTTACAAGAGCTAAGTTAAAATGAGGCCATGTGGGTGGGCCCTAACGTATTATGACTGGTGTCCTTGTAAGAAGAGGAGATTAGGACACAGACATCTACAAAGAGAGGAGGATGTGAAGACACAGGTGGAAGAACACAGTCCATGTACAAGCCAGGGAGAGAGGCTTTAGAAGAAACCAACGCTGGAGACACCTTGGTCTCAGACTTCCAGCCTCCAGAACTGTGAGAAATTAAATTTCTGTTGTTTAAGTCACTCAGTCAGTGGTATTTCTTATGACAGCCCTAGCATACTTTCAAGGAAGAGGTGAAATTCCACCTCCCTTCTCAAACTGTCTTTGATTAACTCAGCTCACAGTGCAACCACTGTCTCAGAAAACCTTGGGGCTGAGTCACCACAGCTTAACCCAAGGATCACGAACTCAAATGCCAGTAGGGGCCAGGAAGAGAATTTACGTGAGTGGAGTGGCTGAGTGTAAGACACACGGTGCTTGCAAATCACACACAAGTGCTATACACTGTCACACTAAACAGGCTTACTCCCAGTCTTCCTGTCTATCTTTTGTTTTCTTCCCTTTAGGGAGGATGGGTATGAGAAGCATTCTTCTCTCTTGCAGGCAGTACCAGGGGTTAAAGCGGCAGCACCAGGGAAGAAAGGGCCTGCACTGTGTGCGGGCAGCTGCTGCTCAGCTCTAGCCAGCCGTTACCTGTGGGAAGTACGAGTCCCACTGCTGCCAGAGTTTTCCAGTTTTCCAAAGAAGTTGGAAATCTAATTGACTTTTAAAAAAACCCACAGGAAATTTGTTTTTAAAATGCTGGCAACTAATTAAAAAAATTTAAAAGCTGGTTACGTCACACCCATCAGGATAGCTATTATCAAAAGACTAAAAATAAGTATTGATGAGGATATGGAGAAATTGGGACACTTCTGTGCTGCTGTGAGTACGTAAAATGGTACAACCGCTGTGGAAAACAGTATGGAGCTTTCTCAAGAAATTAAAAATAGAATTACCAGATGACCCAGCAATTCCACTCCTGGGTATATACTCACAAGAACGAAGAGCAGGGTCCCAAAGAGATATTTGCACACCATGTTCATGGCCAAGAGGTGAAAGCAACCCAAGTGTCCATTGTATGCACAATGGAATATTGTTCAGCCTTAAAAAGGAAGGAAATGCTGACACATGCTATAACATGGATAAACCTTGAGGACAGTACGCTAAGTGAAATAAGCCAGTCACAAAAAGACAAATATTTGTATAAATTCAATGTATATGAGGTACTGAGAGTGGTAAAAATCATAGAAACAGAAGGTAGGATAGTGGTTGCCAGGGGCTGGGTGGAGGGAGAAATAGGGTTGTTCCATGGGGACAGGGTTTCAGTTTTGCAAGATGGAAGGGCTCTGAGATGACTGCAAGCAATGTGAGTGTAATTAACACCACTGCATGTACACTTAAAAGTGGTTAAGGTGATAAATGTTATGTTATGTATATTTGACTAGAATAAAAAAAATAGAAAAAACGACCGAGCTCACTAAAATTATTGCCAAACAAGACACACATAAAGCCTAGACTCTGACCACAGGCCACATGTTTGCAACCTCTGGTTTAACACTTAATTGCCTTCTGATTGTTTCAGGTGTTCATGTTTTATTCACCCAGCTGGACGATAAAATTCTGTGAAAGAAGATCTGGTGGCATTGGGGGCTATAACAAGAGGGGCGATGACTTGCGTGTGCACATGTGTCGGTGTGCCTGGGTGTGCACGAGCATGCACTTACAGCTGGAGTAATTCTCAGGTGGCCCTGGGCGAGCAGACTGTCTACACATTCAGGCCATTTCCTTCCCCTACACCTTCAACACCAGTTCCAGGCTGTGGTCATGAGATGGAGGCGGTCTGAGGTCCAGCCCTCCATTCATCTTTGCCTCCTTGGGGACACCTGGAGGATAGCTGTAAACTGATCCTGGTCCCAGGCACTCAGTAACCTGTGGCAACCCCTAGAGGCTGCTGCAACCTCGGCGATGAGGACAGCTGAGCCCAGGGAACCTGCTGCGATGCCCAAGCCCTGGTGATCACAGGGCCTGACCACAAACGGTCTGTGCGTGCATGGGACTCTCGTGCTGACGAGGTCTGAAGGGGAACATGCCCAGTCCCCCAACACACTCCTCTGAGGAAAAAGATATTAGAAACTTATGAACAGAAGACAATACTTCTCTGGCGGCCAGTAGGGTTTGGACATTTATTAAGCATTGTTCTCTGTTTGCTCAAGGGCAGTTCTTCAACACGGGGACTTGAGTATCTCAGAAATACTACCCAGGCACAGTTAGTGATGCCTCGTGGAGCCTGGAAAGTACATTGGAAGAGCAGTGTTGAAGCGGCAGTTGGGGAGGGTGGACCGTGCGGACGGGGACTGTTGTCTGTGGAGATGTAGTTATTAAGAGCTGGGTGACTGCTACACTGCTGGTTGAAGGGATTTTGTGCTTGGTAATGGAGGCTTAATTCGTTCCCAATCTTGACCATTGGTAAAGGTGCCACATGCCCCACCATCGATTGATTACCATTAGCACATACTCAAATCAAACTGTACTTCTGAATATGAATGGGGAATGCTTCCCAAGGGGCCCAGAGTTCTTCGCTGTCCCCATTAGCTTCTGGGTCCTCTGTTCTCTCCCTGCCCTGGATCTCATCTTTACACTTCCTCTGTCAGGAGCACCGTGGGGATTCTGCTTGTTGCTTCCCCTAACAGCTGATTGCCACTAGAAACACCTGTAGCTTCAAGACAGGTCCCCAGCTCCTGCTTCCCACTCCTAGAGCCCAGGACAGATTTCAGGGCTCAGCGCAGGAGATGGCCGTGATTCCTGCAGCTGGTAGGGGCGGCCGTGTTTTGGGTTTCTGTAGGCACCCAGGTAAGGCTGACAGGGGCCACCTAGAGGAGTATGGAGAGCACAGGAGCTGCACGAGATGGAGGCTAAGCATCCCCTAATTACTTGAGTGTTGCCCCATTTGGGAAAGAAGGTTCCCACCTTTTCCAAGCCCTGTGTGGTATGTATTTTGCTCCTACCTACTGTCAGATCACCCAGTCTCTGAGTCAACCGGGCCCCACTTTACCCCGTCCATTCTCCAGGTGTAAGGCAACTGCTACACACACAGCCAAAGCAGACCATTTGCCGCAGCCTTAACCTCCCTCACATGTTCCTGCCTCCACGGACCTTTACTCAAAATGTACATTTGATAAAAGCCTAGCATATGGACTTCCGGCCAAGATGGAGGTGTAGGCGGACACACTCTGCCTCCTCTTACAACCAAAATTAAAGACAACAAACATTTAGAAACAAGAAAACAATCAGAACTGATAGAAAACTGAACTGTAAGGAAGTCCAACAACCATTCATACAGACCGGTAAGGGGGGGGAGTCGCGGCAGGAAAAAGTGGAGGTGCGGACCCAGGAACGCAAGCAGCAGTGGCTGGCAGTTCCCAGGTGCACGGGCAGCGGCTGGCGGTCCCCGGGCACGGGGGGCAACTGTGCGGAACCAGTGAGGCCGCACAAGGCAGCTGGCTGACCAGGTGGTCCCACATTCGCTCGTGCAGACGGTCCAGGCAGAGGGGAAGTGGCGGAAGGGACTGAATCCAGGAGAGAGCAGAGCAGGCGCCATTGTTCCCTCTCAGACCCCGCCCCCACATACAGCGTCACAACCCAGCAACTGGGCTGCCCCGCACTGGGGAGCGCCAGAGGCTCCACCCCTCACTACGTAACAGCACGCGCGCCTGCGCAGATAATCCAGGTGAAGGGGAAGCGGCGGAAGGGACCGGAGTCCAGGAGAGAGTGGAGCAGTCGCTATTCTTCCCTCTCGGACCCCGCCTCCACCTATAGCGTCACAACCCAGCGACTGGGCTGCCCCGCCCTGAGGAACACCTAAGGCTCCACCCCTCATTACGTAATAGCCGTGACCAGACTAAAACCAAAACAAAACAAAACAAAAAAACCCCACCAAAAATGGCTCAAACCAGAGAACAAATAAAAGCCCCAGAGCCAATTCTTCTAAGCGACCAAGAGATAGCCAACCTATCAGATGCACAGTTTAAAGCACTGGTCATCAAAATGCTCACAGAATTGGTTGATTTTGCTCACAAATTAGATGAAAAAATGCAGGCTACAATACGTGAAATTAAGGAAGATGCATGGGGAACCGATAGAGATGGAAGGAAAACTGGGACTCAAATCAATGGAGTGGACCAGAAGGAAGAAACTAACAACCAAACAGAAAATGAAGAAGAAACAAGAATTCAAAAAAATGAGGAGAGGCTTAGGAACCTCCGGGACATCGTTAAACATCCCAACATCCGAATTATAGGGGTCCCAGAAGGGGAAGAAGAAGAGCAACAAGTGGAAAACTTATTTGAACAAATAATCAAGGAGAACTTCCCCAATCTGGCAAAGGAAATAGACTACCAGAACATCCAGGAAGCTCAGAGAATCCCAAAGAAGTCGGACCCAAGGAGGAACACACCAAGGCACATCGTAATTACATTAGCCAAGATTAAAATGAAGGAGAGAATTCTAGAAGCAGCAAGGGATAAGGGGACAGTCACCTACAAAGGAGTTCTCATCAGACTGTCAGCTGATTTCTCAAAAAAGACCTTCCAGGCAAGAAGAGGCTGGAAAGAAGTATTTGAAATCTTGAAAAGCAGGAACCTACATCCCAAATTGCTCTATCCAGCAAAGCTGTCATTTAGAATGGAAGGACAGATAAAGCACTTCTCAGATAAGGTCAAGTTCAAGGAGTTCATCATCACCAAGCCCTTATTATATGAAATGTTAAAGGGACTTATCTAAGAAAAAGAAGATCAAAAATAGGATAGTAAAAAGACAGCAAACTCACAGCTATTAAGAACTGCACCTAAAACAAAAGCAAACTAAGCAAACAGCTAGAACAGGAACAGAACCACAGAAATGGAGATCATATGGAGGGTTAGCAACAGGGGAGTGGGAGGAGGAGAGAGGGGGAAAAGGTACAGAGAATGAGTAGCATAGATAGTGGGTAGAAAATAGACAGGGGGAGGGCAAGAATAGTGTGGGAAATGTAGAAGCTAAAGAACTTATGACACATGGACATGAACTAAAGGGGGGAATGTGGGTGGGAGGGGGTGTTCAAGGTGGAGGGGAATGATGGGGGAAAAATGGGACAACTGTATAGCATAATCAATAAAATATATTTTTTAAAAAAAGCCTAGCATATGTTTGATGTAACTATTTTAAAACACTCTCCACAAAATTGCTCAAACTACTGCTTTATCTTAAAAGTTGCAAGTAGACAGGGAACAAATGAGGGATGAGGTGAAGGTTTATATAGAAAGATGGGTATGATGTCTGTTGAACACATTACTCAGTTACAACAGCGATGAAAAACTAAATATTTAATAATTTGTTTTTCCCCCAGCTACCTGAAAATACCTTCACACTAAACTAGTTGGTTCAAGATTGCCATGTCAACATGTCACAAGTTTGCTCATACTGTTTTCTCCATCTCCCCCACTCCCTATCTCAGTTAGGAATGTAATGAATGGCCACTAATAGAAGCTTAAGGAGGACAGATATTATGACCTCACATCACCACAAGCCTGAAAGTATGTGATTCCTGGCATTGATTCAGCTGCTAACAGAGCCGACAAGGACTGGTCTGTTTCCATTTTCTACTTAGCATGTTAGCGATTAGTTTTTACTCTTGTCACCTCATGGTTACAAAATGGTTGCCACAGTTCCAGGCATCATATCCTTCTATAAGACAGCAAAAAGGGAAAAGGAGAGTGCTTAGGAGGCTGTTACAACTGTCCTGGGAAGAACTGAACCAGAACCATTGTAGTGGCAGTTGAGATGGAAGGATGACAAATTTGAGATGTATTTTGAAGGTAGAATTGATGTGACTTGGCGGCAACAATGAGGATAGCTCTGAGGTTTCTAGCTTGGGTGAGCAGGCAGGTGATGATGCTGACACGAATGGAAGTAGTGAGTACAGAAAGGACACATCTGGTGTTAGGGAAAAATAATGATCTTTAGTTTTTAGTCTGAGGTTCCCTAGAGACATCCATGTTCAGATATTTTATAGGAAATGTAAATTGGATTCATAGCTCAGAAAAGAGGTAGGCACTAACTATGCAATTGTGGTAGTGTCATGCAGGTGATAGCTGAAACCGTAGACAGTGCATATAAAGGAGGTGGGATAGAGATAATGAAGCCACAGATCACTGAAGAGTGATGAAGAAGTTAAAGGAGACCCAGAAGCATGGTCTTAAGGAAACCCCCTAAGGGAGGACAGAGCTTAAAAGGGCAGGGAGAAGTCTGCAGTATGAATTAATGTAGAAATCCAGTAAGACCAGGGCTGTGAAATGCATGCACTGGCTTTGGCAAGTGGATAATTGATGACCTCACTGAAAGCAGCTTATGGGAGGGAGGCACTGATTCTATTATGTAGTGGTTTTGGGGAGCCTTAGAGAATAAGGAAGTACAGACTATTCCTTCAGGAAACATATTATGAGGCATGGTCATAGGAGCCATTCTGGCCCAAAAGTTATAAAGCTGGACTTGTTGGGGGCCTTGTAAAAGAGGTTTCCCTCTCTTTAAAAGGCAAGAAGTGAGTGAGAAGAGCCTACAACTCCTGTTATGTTCTTCTGTGTGAAGATGCGATGGCTGGATCCTGGGCAGTGATTTTGCGGTTAGAAGGGGAGACATCATTGATGCACTGAGGCTAGCAGAGCAAGAGAGGATGAGCTTGGTCTTTTTTTTCACTGAGCTGATGAACTAATCCTATAGTCACCCACCTCCTAACTTCCTTCTGGTGAGAAAAATAAATCGCTGTTGCTTCAGCCACTTTTATTCTGCTTGCAACTAGTATGCTGAGCACACTGACGGTGAGATGTGAAAAAAAGAAACTCTAATGTTGTTTCCCACCATCCCTGGAAACTCTTCAGTGGGGCAGATATCTCCCTACTCCTGGGTGAAAACTCTGGCAGGCCCCTAGGTAACAGTGAGTCTGAAGTCACTTTTGATAGCAAACACTGTCACAATTCTGAAATTAAAATGATCCAGAATTAGCACAAGCCCTGAACCTGATTGTGCACCAGGTCTCCACCACCAGGCCCAAAGCCTGAGGTGGAAAGGAGCACATGCTGACTTCTCTCTTCTCCACCTCATGCCTTTTCTCCTTCTATCCAGCTCTGACCTCTCAGAGCCCACTGGGGTGTGGTCGATCCCTTAGGGTCAGGGTGTGGGATGAACGCTACAGCCACGGGAGGGAATCCTCGACCGGGCACTTCTATAAGCTGGCTGTGCTCCCTGAGGCCGGCAGGTGTAAAAACTGACTTTCTTGCAGGTGCTTCCCATCTCTAGGGACTCTTCCCTGCAGTTCCCTTGACCTGAGGGGACACATGTGTCCTGGTGTCTCCTTCCTTAGCCCCACAGGGGTGCTGCATCCACCTTCATCTTCCTTCTGCTGTGAATCCCTCCCATCCCCACCTGCTGGCTCAATGCAATTCATACCATGCAGGTGCCCCCTGTGCAGCCCATGTCAGGCTGAAGGGAATCACGGGGCAACCCGGTGTCGGACCCCAGCATGGCTCTTTCCTCTCTGGCAGCCACGGGCCTTTCAGATTTCCCATTTGTCAGTAACAGCTCTCTTCAGAACCCACACTAAGTGCAGGGTGACAGAACCCTCACCCTGGCAACCTCAGAAGAAAGCTGAAGAGAAAACCAAAGTGAGAAGCCTCTCTCTCTCCCCCTCTCTCAATCCTTTTATATCCTTGAATGGCAGGGGGCAGGGGGGAGGGGCGCAGTTCATGAGCTTATGGAGAGTTTCTCAATCATTCCCTTTGGGAGTTCTACACTGTGATGACCTGGCTTTGAAATTCTGTCTTTTATATTCTGGCATCTTCATCTTTTGTATTTTGGGGGACACAAACATTTTGTCCATAACATGCATATGCATGTACAAATCCATCCACAATGCTTACATGTATGCCCTGCTTCTGGCCGCTGAGAGAACCAGGGAGTGGCGATGCTCCAACAGCAAAGAGCAAAGCCAGCATCCAGATCTTGGCTTTTAAATACTATTTTCCATTGAAAGAAACCCAGACTTCTTGAAAAATGGCTTTTTCCTGGTCTAGAGTGGAGAAAATACAAGATGAGTCTAGAAGATTTGTGCCAAAAAGCAAGGGTACTCAAAGAATGATGAAGATGTGGCAAAAGGACAAAAAGGCAGCCCGAATGAGTTCCCACTGTCTAAGTAGGGGGTAGCCCGTCACCAAAATACATATTGATAATCATGGATTACGGCCCTTTGAATAAAATGGGAAGCTGTGATTCCATACTAATATAAATAAATTCAAAGCTTAATGAGGAATAGGAGGCACAAAGTGCTTCCCTACAAAATATTTATTAACTAATCAAGGAGAAAAAAATGTCTTCACAGTGAAGGAGCCTGTCAGACTCAGCCGTAATCGAGTGAGCGAAGTGAGGGCATCAGTGGTGGGACCCCTGCCCCACTGGCCATCAGCCAGGACACCAGGAGAGCAGTGTCGCTCCTGTGGTCTATACACCTGTGAAAGGTGTTCGGCCTGAATCTAGTCGTGAGGAAACGCCAGATTGAGCGACATCATACAAAAAACTGGTCTGTAATCTTCACAAGCGCCAAGATCATGAAAGTCAAGGAAGGATGGAAGAAATGTGACGTGAACCTTGCCTTGTGGGGTCCGCAGTGTTATGGATGAGACGAGACAAATTCACACGGGCTACCAAATCCTGTGGCAAAAAAGGGGTGGCACAGCTTCTCTCTCAAAAGGAGAAAAAGCCTTAGCCCTTGCCTTGACAAGCTTTTATTGCTTTTCTGGGCACATTACATGACAGTTCTCATTTACTATGCACAGGTTTGCTTTAGGTGGTTACCTTTTACAGAAAACAAGGGAGCCAATGCCACTAATCACATCACAGAAGAAGGATATTTGCAAATGAAAAAGGGAAAAGTGGTCGAACCGGTTACACTGGTCCTTGGAAGGTTTGGCATGGATTTTAGGAAGGTACTTTAAAGATATGCAGTAAACATTTGCTGCCTCAATTCAGGGTGAGGGAGTTTTAGCAAAAGCAAGTCTCATAGCAGTCTAGGTACAATCAGTCTAGGCCTGATTCCCCATAGGAGAACCTATCTGTGGGTGTGGCTCCTGTGCATCTCCAAGTGGGAGCTGGGCCCATGCCACGCAGAACGGTCTATAGAAGTGTCTCAGACAGAAGGAAACAAAAGAGGTGACTAATGCAACTTGTCATCGGAAGGGGATCCCTTGGCTACAAAGGATATTATAGGGACAACTGGTGAAACTTGACTGGGGTCTGAGGTTCAGAGGTCAGTACCAAGTGTATTTAATGTTCTGATTTTGATGGTTATGTTGTGGTTTTGTAGGAGAATGTCCTTATTTTTAGGAGCGGCACACTACGCATTTGCAGGTGGTGGGACATCAGGTCCGCAGCTCACTCTCAGGTGGTTCAGGAGAAATAGAATTCCTTGTACTGAAATCCAAATTTTCTCTAAGTTGGTAGTCATTTCAAAATTGAAAGCAGTAAAACCCAATAAATTCTATTCACATATGTGAATAGAATCTGTGGTTTATGGTCCATGTGCTGCATATTTGCTTTATTTGTGTGCTGCAGTGTGTAATATACTACACATATAAGTATGTAGTTTGGGACCTGGAAACAGCCCTAGACCTGTTCCCAGTGGGAAGCTGTGGGGCTCTGGGGTGCAAAGAGGTTCCAGAGAGACAGGCTGCCTTGGAAGGTGGGGCCCCGCCCTGTAACATTCAGCCCCCCTATTCTGAGATAATGTCTTCCAAACATTCTAGGAAATTCAGAAATCAGAAGTTCAAAATTTCCAACCTTCGTGCCCCACTGTCCTCAGAAATCCCAGAAATCCCAGAAATTTCCCAATTTCAGGACCCCCGAGCATGTCACAGATAGCCTTGTGCCCCTGCTGGTGGCACCCACCATGATGGTCCCGAGTCAGACGGAGGAGTGCTGGAATTCCAGGCCCATCACGTCGGTGCCTCTGGAGGGCAGCAGCTTCTTCCCAGGGCTGTGGTGGGGATGCAGTGACACAAACAATACCCTGGGCCTGGTAAGTGACATGGTCGATGAACAGGAACTGCTCTTCTTTATCAGTTAAAGTTCATGTTTCCCAGTTTTGATTCTAGAGATGTGGTCACTATTTTGATAAAACTGCAAAGTACTGAAAGTCTGGCTGGGGCTAGGCTCTGAGGTGTGCTCTATTTTTAGCCAGGGCGGACTTTGAGTCCTCTCCACAAGGGACTGAGACCTGTTTTATGGCCCCAACTGCCCTCTGATGCAGAGTGAGGGGACCATGGCGGGGTGCGGAGAAGCTGGTGGGGTGAGGGGCAATCTTGGGGAGAAATAAAGGTTGGTATCAGGGAAAGGGAAGTTGAAGGGAACCCATTCAGAAGTGGCACTGTTCCAGTGAGGTATCTTTATCCCTTTGCATTAGGAGGGGTGTCTGGTAGAAAGTTGGAGTAAACCCAATCCATACTCAATAATATTTATTGAACACCAACTGGCTAGGAATGGCAGATAATGAAGAAACATGGTCTGAGCCCACCATGTACTCATGCCCCAGTGGGGAAGGAAGGCAGTCTCACCAGAGATGTCATCTTCATAGTATGTGGCTTCTTTGCTCACTGCATCTATTGAACGTGATCCATGTGTCCAGCATTTGGGGAGGTCCTCAGGGAGAATGGGATGAGTAGGAGGCGGCTTTGGCCACAAGGAACTCACTGTCTACTAGAGGAGACAGACAATCACAGGGGTAAAGGTATTAAACAGAGTCCCCCTTTACAGAAAACAGAGGGAGGAGGAAAACATGATAACCCTTTGAATTAGATAGGAAGCTATGATTCCATTCTGATATAAGTAAATAAATGGAAAGTTTGATGAGGAGAAGGAGGCACAACGTACCTCTCCACAAGGCTTCACAGAGCCGACAGGTACCAGACTCTTGAGGAATGGTAGGGAGGAGAAGAAATGAGATTGTAGGCAGAGGGGAGCACTAATGCGTAGCCCAAGGGGATGAAAAGAACTGTAGGTTCAGGGCTGGATGTGGGGAATGCGGGGCTGGAGGGTGGGGCAAGGCTGGGGAATTAGGCAGGCTCCAGAACATCAAGGACCTTGCTGGCTTCACTCAGAAATTCAGACTTGACCCTGTGGGCAGTGAGAAGCCCTGAGGGGTGAACAAGGTGAGCTGATTTGCATTTTACAAAGATTGTAGCCTATAGTCACAGGAAGGATGGAGCGGGAGGAGACAAAACTAGAGACTGGGGAAACCTCCTAAGAGGTTCTTACAACTGCCCTGGAAGAAATCGTGGTGTCCTGAACCACAGTAGTGGTGGGTGAAATAGAGTGAAGTGGACAATTTGGGGCTCATTTAGAAGGTAGAACTGACATGACTTACTGGTGCTGGTGAGGAAGAGGAGGGTGGTGCTGAGATTTCTAGTTTGGGTGGATGTGTGGGTGGCGGTGGTGCCTTCAATGGAATTAGGTAGCACAGAAAGAGCAGATCTGATGCAAGGGCCACACCATGGGTCCATTTTCTACTTTGAGGTGCCCTACGGATGTACGTAGGGACGAAAGGTAAATAACTGGAAATATGGGCCTGTGGGTGAAAAAAGAGGCAGGTACTCACTGCGTAGAGATGGTGATTACGAGTCATACAGAGGATGGCTGGGTCATGGGAAGTCTGTAGAAAGGGGATGAGATGGAGACAGTGCAAAAAGACTAGGGGCCACTGGAGAGAGAAGCGTGGTGGCGAGGAACACCCAATGGGAGCAAAATGCTTCAGGCTGCTATGAGCAATAGTGATCCAGACTAGGGACTGTGCAGCAGAGAAGCCAATGTGTCATTGGTGACCCCAGTGGGCCGAGTTTCAGGTGAGTTTCAGGGCTGATACTAGGTCCCAGTGGATTAAGAAGTCCTGGGAGAGGGGAGTGGAGACTATACCTTTATGAAACATGCTGGTAAAGGGGAAGAAGAGCAGAGCTGAGGAGAGTGAGGATCAAAACAAGCGGGTTTAGAATATCTGCGGTGTGGACGGTTGTGTAGGCTGATATGAACCCATGGAAAAGCAGGCATGGATGCCATAGGACTTGATGACAGAGAGGCAAGCTCTCAGAAAAGGTGGTGCAGGGAGAAAGTGGGCATAGGTGGGAGGGTCTGGCTTGGACAGGGGGTTGGAGAGGAGAGAAGAATGGGAAGAGGAGGGAGCAGGTGAGAGTTTAGGCCTGAAGAGGAGGGGTCCCAGGTCCTGGTGGAGGGGACTCTCAGAGCTACTGAGGAAGGGACCTCCAGGAGAAGGGAGTGTTTGTTCCCTTGGCCCTCACAGCAGGAAGGCACAGGGAGCCTCATCAGCTGGGCCAGGAGCCTGGGCCCAAGTGCACGGGGCACTTAGCCTGGCTCAAGGTTGTGAGAGGACAAGGTGGCACAGTAGGGGCCAAGGGTCAGAGGCTGCTTGTGAGACGCTCTTCAGGGACTGGGAGGGGCAAACAGAGGCGGAGGCAGAGGCAGCGTGTGCAGGGCTCCGATTCCTGGGCGCGGGGGCGGGGGGGGGGGGCGGGCGGGGGGAGAGGGCAGGGGGGCGGTGCTTACTCACTGCTGACTCAGACCCAGGTGTTCATTTGCATGTCGTGCAGGAGAATACTAGGAGTACCTCCTCCCCTTTCCAAAGGAAACCGCCTTGGCCAAATGGAACCGCCCAGATCTTCTGAGTGCCCCTGCTGCTGTGCTGAGTCTCTCTCTGACCTAGAAATAGTTCCACTTTAGAGGGCTCTCTCTCCTCAGCCATGCCCACAGGCTGGCTGTGAAAATGTGCTGAGAAAATGACACGCAGGAAGGTCATCTCCTTACTAAGGATACTGAGGGGAGCTTTAATTTTAGCTTAATTGCTCCGAGCATGGCCCTTACTGCTGCCAAATATTGTATTTTTGTTATCATCTGTCTCCTTCCACTAGGGTGTAACCCCCAGCGGAACAGGAGCATTGTCTCGCATCTGTGTCTAGAGCAGCGCCGGACACATAGTAAGTGCTCAGTAAGCACACTATGTGAAGGCCCTGTTCCAAGCACTTTACCTAAACATGACAACCCCAGGCATTTAACAGTTTAGAAAAGGGAGATTCTGAGAGGTGAAACGTTTCCCCAGGTTAATCAGATTCAAGTTGGGCTTCCCACATCCTACAACTCAGGATCTACTTGAGCAGATCAGGTGGCCACTCCTGTGAAACTGGTTTGTGCTAGCCCATCTCCGACAAGAACATCCCTGACAAGAAAAACTGAATGTACTGATTTACATTCAAATATAAAGAGCTGCCAAGGAGTGTGTCCCCAGGAGGACAGGTCCACTGAGGAAGCCAGCCCTGCCCCCCGAGCTCTCCCCGGCTCCCCGCACACACAAGCTTGGCTAGGAAGAGCCCAGTGGAGTGGAGTGCTCTCAGGGAGACCATGAACCAGGTCTGTGAACCGGATGCCTGGAAGACCCATTGCCATTGGCCAGTTGGGACCTCTGCTTCCAAGAGGACCCATGACACACTGCACCCACTTGCTAGGTCGGCAAGAGAGTGGCCTCCTCGTGTTCTTCCAGCTTTTCCTGCGAAGAAACATACCTGAACAACTGAATGGGCCACTTCCATTTCAACTACACATAAAATTTTCATTGACTTCCTTAGGGGACTGTTTCTTGCTTACAAGGGGAAACCCTACACGTAGCTGGAAGTCGCCTTGTGAGGTCTGACCATGGAGTCTGGGGAAGACCACCTCTCAGTTCGGGCCAGCCCCTGTTGGCTTCAGCCATTGTGTGAGGGGTGTGTTTGGCCTGGCTGTGGCCTCCATTGGGGAGCTCTGTCTTCCAGTTCTCTGTTCCTTGCAGCTAGAGGGCGTGGGCTTCACACCACAGAGGAAGTATGATGGAACAGCCATCAAAACCACTTTCGGGAGGAAACACGGTGGGGAAGGCTCTGTCAGCGCAGCTGCTAGCGATGAGAACGGTCCAGGAATCGAAGGGGAATCCAGGGCCCTGAGAGGTTCTTTGGCAAATGGAGCCCCTTAGCAATTCAGTGCAGACCAAGGCATTACTTTGCTTTCTTTAGACAACAGGCACACCTCACTTTACTGAGCTCCACTTTGTGTTTTGCAGATAGGGAGATTTTTTTTACAAATTGAGGCCAAGACCCTCCACCAGCAAAAAGATTATGACTTGCTTGATTGCTGTGGTCCGGAATCAAATCCATAGTATCTCCAAGTTGTGACTATTCTCAGTAGCTTATTTTTGAGCAGAACAGAAAAAATAAATTCAATTCCCAATGCCTGGCTAGAGTAGAGTAACCACCAACAAAACAGCTGTTAACATGGCTGTCGCTCATTTCTGCTAACTACTTTACTCAAGTTCAAGGCGTGGCAAGGGAGAAATTCTGGCTGGCTTAGCAAGGAGAGAAATTTCAGAGGTAGCCACCACAGATGGTAGCAGATGTCACGGAGCACAGAGCAGAAGCCACCAGGGACTTCACCATCTCAGAGCTAAGTGAAAAAGCTTATAAATACTCAGCCAAGCCAACTGCCAGTTACACACCCCTGAACTTGGGGAGCCAGGGAGGGTGTAAAAGTTGCTTTAATTAACAGCTTTCCATTCTCTTCATCTACAAATCTGTCAGCCTATGCCTCCACAAAGACCTAAGATGTTGGCTTCAGGTAACCATCCTCATCATGGTACGCAGTGCGAAGGGGTAAATGCACAATGCGCAGTGAATGGTACTGCCTGCTCTAGTCCTAGGGCTGAAAGCAACCCCATGTGAGGCTCCAAGAGTCATCTACCTCACAGGAGCTGAGAGCTATGGGAGGACTAGAAGCCAGTCGCGCAATATCCTTCACTGGTCCCCAGTGCAGGTTCCAGAGTCACACCAGGTTGGAGGTGAAGTAACAGCTCCACAGACACCTGCTGCATGACACTGTGAGTTATTTAACCTCAGCTTTCTCACATGTTAAGCAGGGACAATAGTGCCCGCTTAAGTGTTGGAACAATTACATTAGACACTGTATGTGAAGCATCGGGCACAGAGCATTACATATAGTAAATGCTCAAAGCATGGTGTTAGCTGTCATCCCACATCTGTGAAAGGCCAGAAAGGTGCTGTTTGGCATCACCATGGTCCTTCTGTGTCCTATAAACTTCTCCATCTTAGTGGTCACACCTATTAGAAAGTAACCCTCTCCCCACTAGGGCTTGAGTAATGGGTTGCCTATCACACACAAAAAACTTTTTATGAAATAGACTTGGAATTAGCTTAAAAATTGATTATAAGAGGTGAGGGAAGGAGGAATTAAATAGGCAGAACACAGGATTTTTAGATGTGAAACTATTCCGTAAGATACTGTAATGGTGAATACTAAGTCGGAGAAGGTGCGCGAGTGAACTGCCATGTAAGCTATGGGCTTTGGGAGACAATGAAGCGTGAACGCAGGCTCATCAACTGTACCGAGGGCCCCTCTGGCGGGGCGTTGACAGCAGGGAGGCTGTGCCCGTATGTGGATGGGGTATATGGGAAATCTCTGTACCTTCCCATCAAGTCGGCTTGAAATAAAGTCTATTTAAAAAGTCAATGACACACACACACACAAACTGCTGTTGATACTGACTGACAAATGGGAAAATTTAAGAAATCTAGCTCTTTATTTAACATCAAAGCTAACATCAAGTGTTTATTTAAAAAAAATAATGGCACCTGCTTTGAATGGGGTGATCTGCAGAGAACTTACAATTTTAGGCTGACATGAATACAGTATCCCACAAAATGGAACTTATGCGATGGATCACACAATAAACATTTCCAGTTTTTACTTTCAGAGCCACTATCTACTGCTTAAACATTAACACACAGCACATTTTGTTGAAATATTTCTCTTAGGACAAACACTGCGAGACATGCTTTAAATACATAAATTAAAATTGCCTCACATAAATCATTCCTAAAACAATTCAGGCACATTACCTTCCAGCTTCTTAGGAACAGAGAAATTGTAGTGACTTTAGAAAAGTATAGGTTAATTCTGCTTTATATCTTATGGGTTTCAAATACTAATTAACTATACCATTTTCTTAAACTTTGTAACTACTTCTGAGGTAAACAGGCCAATCTCACTGTTTTCAGTGACTTACTGTTTTTTTAGGTCAACTCTTTCCTTAGCACATACACTAAATTTCTTGAAATACCTCTCTCCAGATAAAGCACTGAATTTTAAATAATGCCACTTTGTCCTACCACTGGTTTCTCAAAACTTTACAAATATGCAAAATAGGTTTATTTAACTACTCACAGTCATATTAATAAATATAATTAAATGTTTTTCCAAACCAATACAACTATATTTGGTTTCAATGCAAAAGAAATGTTCCCATTCAATGCAAAATAATTTGGTATTTAAAATCCAAACAAAAAGGACAAAAGTAATTAGTTGCCCCAGGGGAGCCAGTTCCTGGCACTATTACTGAACCCATTTGAAATCTCATATGCTAGAAGGATGGAAGGGTGATGAACAGACCCCGTGGGGCAATATTTCAGTGAAAACAAGAACGACAAAGCAGGAGAGGGGCTAAACTCACAGGATGCTAAGTGGCAGAGAGGGATAACAGCGCAGGGGAAGTGAGAAGAGGAGGGGTTTCAGATTTCAGTCTACCAGGAGGTCAGCGTGAGCATGTAAGTGAAAATGGCACGCACCGTTTTCAGAAACTTTCCCTGCCCCAAATCAGCAATACAGCACTTTTATTTACTGTCCCTCTGTTGTGGCTTTAAATTTGTTTATTTATTTTTGGAGGGATAGTGTTCTGCTCTGGCTTAATCTTGCTCAAAATATAAGCTGGAATAGCCAACTCAAAACCCGTAAGGGTTTTTGTTTTCTCCTCAGCAAACAGTCATTATCCTGGCAATCATGAAAATGTCTCCAGACATCCCAGGTGCTACAATCCCATGTCCAACATCTAAAATGACTCAGTGAGTTCACTTGGATGAGCAGGTGCTCACCCATCCCACAACTGGCTTCAGTAGGGATGCACAAGGTATTTACTACCAATGCAAGGTGGGGAAAAGGGATCAGTTGCTTAAATGTAAATTAAATATCCAGTTCCAGGACATGTCATAGCTTGAGCACTATTTTAACTGTACACTTAAATAACATTTTATTTAATTTCCTTATGCAGTGCAGAACACAGGTAGTGGGAGGGTTTATTCCTCAAGAAGAGAATAATAAACTACAGAGAGTAAAAGCACCCTTGGGGTATACCATCTATCAGAAAGCTTCATGAACTTTCAACAAGACTCTAAAATAAATATGCCACGTAGGTTGAGCATATCCAAGTGAGAACAAGCTAATCCAATGTCTAATGAGAATCACTAATAGGAACTCTGTAAAAAAACTCACGGTGAGGTGCAATGATTTAGGCGCTACACTCTTTCAGACCAGCCAGTTCCTGCAGCTTGCCCACTGCTCCAGACTGCAGGGGTTGGAGTGTGCAGCTCCCCACTTCCTTCACTTCTCTCACTGGGGAGCACACACGGCCCGCAGGTCTGGGAAGTGTCGCAGCAAACGTGCTGGGCTGAGCCACGGAGTGGCATGTGGTGTCAGGGGGAGGCTAGTGTCTTCCTAGATGCCCTGGAACCCTTAGTTCAGGACTGGAGCTCTCACCCATTCTTGCCAAACTACTAGCAGCCCCTACACCCACCCCAGGCCCTATAGAAGGGTTCACAGACACCAAGAGGGGCCGAACCGGGACCCAGCCTGATGCAAGTATGTAAGTTACACTCAGCCCTCAGCCCCCATGGAGGCTGATGCCCACAGGTAAAGTGGGGTGCTGGCCATTGAAATATAAATGCAGAAGAAGTGCACCATTCTCTCTCCCTGCTTTCCCTGGACCTGAAACCTGTCTCTGTCCCCTGGATTTGATGGATCACAGTGTATTTACAGTGAACTTGGCAGACCCAGGGAAAGCCTGCTGGTGACAGGAGACAGCCATGAGGTGCAGGTGGGACTAGTAACTCCCTCTTCCCTGAATCCAAAATACTTCACAGCCAATGATTTCATGAAATTGTGTTTATTGTCTTAAAAAGCTCGTGTCTGAATTAGGTGATGGTGAGAGCTGTGTAAGTTTGTGAACTGATTAAAACCACTGCATTATAACCCTAAAAAAACAAAAAGCTTGTGTTATGAGACTCACACCCCAGACTCACACCAAGCGCCTGACGGCTCCACTCTCTCAAATTGGCGCACTGTCACATTTTTTCAGGAGATTTCCCTAAAAGCAGCTTTTTGCAAAATATTGCACTTAATTCAAATCCAGGTCATTTGACGTTTTCTGGAAGAAAATGCACACCAACATGCATCTTTATGCCTCAAATAACGGAGGTGAGGAGGTGAGGGCCTAGAGAGCAGTTTCCTTTCATGTGGACAGAGGGACAGATTTGACAGACAGTGTCCCACATCACCCAAATAGGCCAAAGACGCTGCCCTCGTGGAAATGTGGGAAATGTGGCCACTGTTATACTAGGACTTACTTTCAGTCAGATCCTAGAAGACAGATGGCAACACTGGCTCAGGCACGGCGTCTAATTTACCTTATTCTGGCTGGTCTCTCAGGGTCCTGAGCAGACCCTCTCAATCTTCATCCAAGTGAACGGCTCCCACCCATCTAGCTGCCATCCACTTAGACACGTGTCATACTTCCTCCTGCTTCCAGTGTTCCTACCTTAGTGCACTTCAGCTTTAGAAACTGATTCGGTTTTCCTTCTTAATGAAAAAGCCCCACAACATGAGCATCATGTGTTTTCATTTACTGAGGGAGCTTCGAGACCCCTCACGGACCTGACAATAAAGTGACTCATGCCCTCACGGGGGATTATCGAAATCAGGGTGTGTCGAATCACAAACCTCCAGAGTAGTGCTCACAGGACTCCCATGTAAAAGCTGCAGTCTGATGAGGGATTGGAAGCATTTCTCCGTGCTTTGGAGGCTGGGCATTTGGCAGCCGGTTAGGATGAGATCAGGTGTGTGGCTCTGAGGGCATGAGAAGGCAGAAGCCTCATTCACACACCCTCGTGTCTTACCATTTAAAGTGCAACACAGCAACTAAGTTAGACTTTGGGTGAAAACATGGTGTAAAATAAGATTTCCATGTTACAGAGAGTCGCACGTAAATGACCACTGTGGACCCTGGGCACATATGGGACCTGCGGCCAACTGCAGACCATCAGGGTGGATCGCACGGGGATGTCCTGCACTTCCGTCAGCTGTGAGTGTTTGACACAGTCGGTTCCCGGGCCTTTTCTCTTCCCTGATTCGTGCCACACCCTTGCTGCTTAGAGGACTTGGGGGAAACATGGCCACTAACAATGGTGAGCTCAATTTTGATAGAGACTTGAGAGAGAGACTGAAATTCCCTTTTCTTCTGAGCTACTAAGTAGGCCAAGTGCTCAACAACCAGAGGTCCGCCACGCTGAGTCAGGTGGGCAGGAAGTCTGGTCCGATTAAGGCAGTAAGCAGTGTGGGGCGGGCTCCTGAAACAGACGCATGTTAACCAGGCACAGGGACTGAGGACTGAGCTGGTGACTGCTACCGAGTTAAGAGAATTGTAGTTATTTACAACACACAGCCCCAGTCCTTCCGGTAATTTTCAGTTGGCACAACTGTTCATTTTAAAATTTGGTAATATGCACAGAGTTCTTTTTAAAATAAAAACTTGAAGAAACTTGAAGATAGGAACCAGTGACTTCATCTGGGTATTATTATCCTTTCTATGGCACACAGAATATGGTCCCAGTTTTTACAAAATATTGCAAGAAGAGTCACAGCAAAGAAGGTGCCAAGAATGTGGAAGCGGCTCTTCATCATGGGTGAGACAAACTTCGCGATGGTGGACACGCACACCAAGATGACAGTCATGAAGGCCAGGACCACGTTGATGCACTTCCCCAGGAGAACTTTGGCGTTCACTGTGTCTGTCTGCAGAGCTTGCTGCTCCTGCTGGTGCAGCTCCAGCTTAGAAATGCGAGTCTGGCAGGATTCCAAGGCTTCCTGTGGGCAAAAGCGAGAGCAAGGATCAAATGCTGTGAGGTCACAGGCAACATGTGAGCACCTGCCCGGAAGTGCAGGCAAGCCCCCCAGCTAAGAACGCCTGGTGTCGAGGCAGCTTCACGTAACACTACTGACAATGGTGACGACAACGATGGCAGCAAAGAAATAAAACAAGAATCCCAAGGCTCATTTTATCCTGTTATTTATGGGTAGAAGGAGCATGTATATACAACCATACAACCATAAAAATCATAAATGAGAAATTAAGTATTTTGACTCCACCCATATATGAAATAAAGTGCCTAAAATATTGGCACCTGTTGGTACCATGAGGGACAAACCAGAGAAGAGGTGGGGTTCCATTTAGGGACAGCTGTCTACCTGCAGCCATGGAGTAGGTGCTCTCTCCAAGTGCTTGTCCTTGTTTCACTGCTGGGAGTCTATGTGTGCCCATTACAGGCGGGCGGAGCATTGAGGGAGAAGGGCGGGCAGGATGGACTGTGGGGCAACTCTGCTTCCACCTGCTCTTGGAATGCTGTGCTACTCGAGACACTATCTGAGGCTATGCCTTCTTGCTAGGTCTCGATCCTTCTAGGCCTTCAGTGACTAAGACACAGATGACTCCAACTATACCTCTAGCCCAGCTCTCTCTTCTGAGATAGACTCACGTATCTATAAGACTCCTTAACATCCTTATTTGAGCTTCTTAAAAGCACAATGCAACATGTCCAAACGTGGATTCATGTATTGTACCTTCTCCTGCACCTGCCACAAACCCTGTTTCCCGTCCTGTGTTCCTTCTCTCAAAACCAGCCCCTGATCTGCCCAGTTCTTCATACCAGGAGCCCGAGAGCACTCATCAACAGCATCACCCAGCCCTGCTGCTACAACACCCAATATCTATCTAAGCTGGTTCGCTTCTCTCCCCTCCCACAGTCACGACTCCAATCTAAGCCGCCAGATCTCTAGCCTGCGAGCCACACAGATTTTTCCACACACCGTTTTGATTCTCACCCCCATGAATCCACTTTCTATACAGCGGCCCAAATGACCTTTAGAGAGGCATATAGGATGTCATTCCTTTTTGCAAAACCTTTACAATTTTTAACATGGCTCAGGCCCAGCCACTCTCTCCTGCCTTACTTCATGCCAGCCCCCTGCCCCTCACTGTGTTTTGGTCATACTGGCTTTGTCAGGTTCTGAGAAAGAGCATGCCCAGGGTCTGTGCACATGCAGTGCCCTGTGTCTGAAATGTCTGCCTCCCTACTCCCGCCCCTCCTCACAGGTGGCTCTCTCATTCGTCTTTCAGGTCTCCCACCAACTGTCACATCCTGAGGCAAGCCTTCCAGACCCATCAGACTACGCCAAACCTCCCTTTTGCCCTCTTCCCCAGCCAAGAGGCCACAGCTGTATGAGGCAGAGGACAAGCCCACGGTGCCATGAGAGGAGGCATGAGAAGGCAGCAGGTGTTGTATACCATCTGAACACTCAGGAGACGGGGTTATGGGATATGAAGCTTGAAAGAGAAAAACCTGTAGTCTCTTGAGAGGAAGGGACCTAAGTAGAGGCAGTACAATGAGGCCCTCTCAGTTTGCTACCCTATTACCTAACTCCTTCACCAACATGTGTTTGCTCAATTGAAACACAGTCATCTTTTTAGGGTTGAAACAGCAGAATGGCTCTAACATGATTTGCTTTTCTGCTGCTGAATATACTCTATGGGCTAAAGAACAGGGCTACTATACAATCCCGTTACTATAAGCTATTACTACATAACTTTCGTCATACAGGCTACCAACAGAAAGGGTAAAACTTCTTTAGATCTTCACATTCTAAAAGACGCTGGCTCTCCAAAACAAAAGGCAAGTGCCCTGGAAATCATGTATTCGTTTCAAATACCTGGGCCCAAGGTGTCCTTCATTTTGGACAAGGCACGGAAAGGTGATAGAACAAGATGCAAGACCAACATTTTAGGCAAATTCATTCATATTTAATTGGGTAGATGAATTACATATATGACTAGAATTGCCTTAGAACTGCTACGAAATTTTTGTTACTAAAAGAAAAATCCCCCAAACTAAGGGGTTGTCAGGAACTTTAGTCACAGCGCCCACTAGGAGACACTCAGCCCCACAAGTGCTTCCTCGGGTCCAGCGTTTAGCTTATTGGGGATAAAGACAAAGGATAGGATTACCTTTTACACTCTTTTAATTGGGAATTCAGGGTTAAAAAACAAACAAACCCAATACTCGTTTGCTTAAAATAACCACAAACCCTTGCATCCCCATAGGCTGTAGCCGCTCCCACCTATACTAGCCCATCCCGTCAAATCACCCTGCCTCCGAGAACAAAAGAAACCAGAAAAAAGGGCAAAGTCGAGCTAAAAGCCCAGGGACATATGTACTCACCAACATAAGAAAAAGAATGCTCAGCATTTATTTCTTAACTGATTATGTGTCAGGCAAAGATTTTAGTACTTTAAGTTATCATCCCATTTATCCTCTGGACAACCTCAGGAAATAGAGCTCATTAATATTTCCATTTTATAGATGAGGAAACTGAGGCACAGAGAGTTGACTTGTCCTGTGTCACACAGAAAGTAGGAGGGCCAGGATTCTATCGATTATAACAAGAAAGACCCTCCAGTTACTCACAGAGACATCCTTTTGCACTTACGAACTACAGATGGAACTGAAACACGCTGAAATGACTTCCGAAGTCCCTCCCTTGATCTTACCCATTCATCCC
This sequence comes from Glossophaga mutica, assembly GCA_039655065.1. Lineage (NCBI taxonomy): Eukaryota > Metazoa > Chordata > Mammalia > Chiroptera > Phyllostomidae > Glossophaga > Glossophaga mutica. Next base: position 89,132,754 of record CM077304.1, read on the forward strand.
TCAAGTATGTTTCTTTAAAAAAGGAAGAACAGTATTAAACCAACCTATCCCCTAAATAAGAACAGTACTATCATATGGTCCAGCAGTCCTATTTTTAGATATATACCCAAAATAAGGAAATAAAATCAGTATCTGGAGAGGTATCTGCACCCCCATGGTCACTGCAGCATGATTTACAATAGCCAATACATGGAAACAAACCGAGTACCTACTGATGAATGAATAAAGAAAGAAAATGTAGTATTCGCTCTATAATGGAATACTATGCAGCCACGAATAAGAAGGAAATACTGTCATTTGCAACAACATGCATTGTCCTAGAGGGTATTATGCTAAGTGAAATAAATCAGAGAAAGATAAATATTATATGATCTCACATGTTGAATCTAAAAAACTTGAACTCATAGAAATGAGACAGACTGGTAGGTGCCAGAGGTGGGGAGGGAGGGCAAATGGGTGTAGGCAATCAAAAGATATAAACTTCCAATTTGAAGAGGAGTATTTGTTTTATGTATTAAAATTTTACAAAATTTTGGTTGTGTGAGGAGAGTAGGGTATACACAAGGCGCTTGGGGTAGATAATAAATATTAACTACTTTAGGCAGAAAGTAAACAGACTATAGCTTTGTTACTCCGTAATGTCTGTAGCATGAGCTAATGGGGTAAATAAGGTGAAGAAATGTTTGCTCCATGAGCCAGAAATCCTTTAGGGCTCAGGGGTAATGCACTTGGTTTGTGAAATGAATCAGCGGCTAGGCAGTGCCTACGGAGCGCCTGCTGACAGAGGACAGGCACCTGGACGTCCCGCGAGCGCTCGTAGGCCTGGTAGGCCACCTTCTCCTCGATGCTGGCCAGCTCCTGCTTTAGGTCGGCCATCTCGTGCTGATGCAGGTCCGTCAGGTCATGGAGCTGGTCTTCCAGTCGCTCATACCTTTGTAAAGAGAGGAGCAATTCTGAGCATGACATTTCAAAGGTGTTCTAACAGCACATTCTAGAATGACGTTCTTCATATCTCACTGCCCGTCAGTGCCTCTTGGCTTGTTCTCATCTCCTGGTGACTGTGTTTCCAACAGAAACATCTAGCTGTGGGAACAATGACTTCCAGCTCCAGAAGGGACGGGTCTCCACAGTTCTGACCCCATCTGTCCTCAGCGCTGAGGTTTCGTGCAAAGCAGATCTGGCTTTTCCACCCAGGTCAGACCAGCACCTCGGTGGGCAGCGATGACGACAGCAGACCTCAGCAATGACACATACACCACGGCTGGTCAGGAAGCAGCGCCGTCTGGGCTCCTGCTCAAAGCAAGGACCTGCAGGCATCCCGGTGCCCCTCCCTCCTCCACCCCACAGTGCCCAGCGGCTCATGGCAGGGCTCTCAGACACCAGGGTGCCCATAAGGAAAGAACCAGTCACTATGCTGGAGCCAACCCCACTATGTCCCAGTGCACACATTAATTCTGAATACATGTTTCAGCTCTTGGAACTTAAACTCATTATAAATTATAGATGGCTTATCAGGTGGCATTTCCAAAAGTCTAAGGTAACAGAGGCACAAAGATCCCTATTCTCAGCCCTCATCCCCTTCAGAGAAGAGGGATTTTATCTTATATAAGCTTATAATATTTATTTTGAAACAGAAAGCACTATTTGGGGAAGATGTGTTAGCTTGAAATGACGCTGATCAATGCCAGTTTTAATATGCTTATATAGAACACCTGAGAGAATAATTTTTTAAAAATGAGACAAAAATTACATATTTAAGCTTATTCTCAGGTAGAACTTCATAGGTGCCCCACGTTGGTGTTATAAACAAGCCTTTTGAAGAATGTTTAAAGTAAGCAACATAGTCAGTGGCTAAGTCATGGAGATTACAAATACAACTATATAAGCAAATGAGAACAAACACTTTCCTAAATTTATATAAATGTATACTTGTGAGTTGGGATAAAATTTGGATCCAAAGAGTGCTATATCCCAAACCATTCTAAGAGAATTAAGGTTAATATGTTCTGGAAAATTTGTGACTCAAAAATATTTCTTGTGTGACAAAGAAACCAAAATCAAAGATTATGAGGAAGGTTTAAAAAATTATTTCATAAAATCTGAGCTGAAAAAAAGCCACATTCCTAAATTAATACATATATAAAACCATATATCAGATATAAAACATGTAAGCTAAACTTAAAGTTGAAATCTTACAATATGTAATATGTAGATTCACTTTTTAATCTACATTTTTATAAGTTAACATATTCATTTTGACCAAAAAAACCTTTGGAGAATTTTTTTGGGGAAAATGGTGGAAAATCACCTTATATTTGGTCATATACAGTTTTTATTAACACATAAAAGCCAGCCTACAAAATATCTGACTTTTAAAGTTAGCCAGTACAGGGTGGGGCAAAAGTAGGTTTACAGTTGGTTATATGGAAAAATAATACAAAAATTAATAAATAATAGTACAAGAATAAACTCTGTGTTTCATGTACTCACAACTGTAAATATACTGTTTTCCCTACCATGTATAATCCACAGATTTGAAATTTATACTTTAATCTTAAAATTTCTTTTGAACACTCTTCATTTAGGGGGAAAAGTTTATTGAGCAAGATACAGTAGGTAAAAAAAATATGCTATATAAAGACTTTAATACTGATGTACTAAATAAAATCCGCCTTGTTGGACAATGAATTAGTTTTTCATTTGATAGTTATTAGGACGAAAATCAAATACAGATCTATGAACTAGTGTCATAAAACCTCCCAACAGAAGTCCCTGAATCAGGAGCTTAATATGCACATGAGTCACAGACTAACACAGTGATATTTTCACAGATCCACACATACAATGTCTTTCTCTAAACTGTCAAGTATGAAGTATGGAAAAAACTACTGATCCCTAAATGCCTTTTGACCCATATTCTTCTTTATGAGAAACGCAACCATCAGCATATTACTGTCGAGCAATCTCTCTGCAGTCAGTAACTCATGCCCCCAAATACATTCTAAGAGAACAGTCTGAAATACCTGTATCTCTCCTCTTGCAGGGTCTGAGAAATAAAACCATATTCTCTCTTAAACTGCACCTTCAGCGCCTCGATGTCCTCGGCCAGCTGTGCCTGGGTATCCTTGATCTCCCTCAATTCCTCCAGGATCACGGTGAGCTTCCCCTGGCTGTCTAGTGTGCCCGCTCCACCGGCCCCGAACGACTGGTTCCCATTACTGTCTGCGGAGCCTGATGTGCCGCTCGAACACTCGTCGTCACTGCCATACTTGGCGTCGCTGCCATACTTGGGTTTGTCCACGATGGTCGCGCTGCCGCCGTAGCCCCTGGCACTTGCCTCAGGCCTGAACTCCTCTAAGGAATTTTTTAAGTGAGCGATGTTGTCTGCGCTGCCAAACTTATTCCGGATCAAATTGGCAAACTCTCTAGACTTACTGAAGACAAATACAGGAGGAGTGAGGGAGACCCCTGGCATGCCCGATTTACTGCTCTCCATGTTGTGCGGGGCAGTTCGAGACTTGGCGTGGGCATCTTTCAGAGAGTGCTGGATGTCCTTCAGGTTGTCTTTGGAAATGTCCTTTGAGCTTCTGGAGGCTCCGTTCTGTTCGATCTCCCTGAGCTTTCTGTGGTACTGTTCTAACTTCTTCTGCAGCTGGGCAATGGAGTGAGCTGATTTCTGATTCTTCTTCTCAAAGACTTGTTTGATACGGCCAGCCTGCTGTTTGTCGGCACTGCTGACTAGTTTCAGGTACTCAGCAACGTTCCCATCACGCGATGTCTGCTCGATTTTGATCTGCTCCGTTACCTTAAGAATTTTTTGTTTCAGGCTGTCTGCACTTAGTTTGACCTTGTGGAAGTCCAGGATGCCATCTGGTACATCAAAGTTGAGGTTGGTGTCCGACCCGCCTCGGCGTATGTTCAGGGGCAGGCTTAGGGTAGTCATGTCATGTCTTTCTACCTGAAAAGACAGGACAGAAGAAGCACTTTAAGGTTTGACATCTAAGAGACAGTTACTGCGATAAAATGTGTGCACACACAACAGACATACATTAAGTCCCAGATTAAACAAAAACTCCCTACTATCCTCTCAGGTTGAACATAGGACAGCCCAACTCCTTCCCGTGTCCATGCACTGAGAGATTCAGATCTCCCAGGGTATCTAGTGTTCTGTCTGATAAGATGGCAACTTGTGGTTGCCAGAGTAGAAATGCATAATGGAATGAGGTTACCAGTCAGTCCTGGTTTCCCAAAGTGCCGGGGGAACTGGGATGCCTGCCACACTCACTCACAGCGAACCTCACCATTGTGGAAGTGCATTCAATTCAGAACTCAGTCATTTAATAGGAGAATGAAAAAAAAAAGGAAGAAAGAAAGATAAAAGAAAGTAAAGTTCCAGGATATACATTCATCTATGTAAGAAATTATTTTCTTAATGAAATCATTAAACAGATGTGATAACATGGTACAAGATTAATTTTAATAACTGAGTAATACAACAATAGTATTTAGATGTGGAAACAACCACAAACCACAACCAAAGTGATTTCAAAAAACAGTACTAATGCTAAGACCATGTGAAATAGTTTTCTCATTCGAGGGCCACCTGGGGAAAAGAACTGCAAAGTTGAGCATCTTGGCAGGGGCGGCAGGGGCGGGCGGGGTGCAGACAGGGGTGCTGGTTGTGCTCTAGAAGGGAAGACATATGCAGTCTGTGCACCAGACACTGTGGGTGTTCATAGGGTTGTCTTGTTTGATCCTCATGACCAAGCCCGGCAAAGGATGTGTCAGAGCCACATAGGAAGTAGAACCTGAGACTTAAAGGAGTCAGATTTGGATCGAATCACCCTAACTCAGGTCCTCTTTCCAGTCAGGACACACTACGACCTGTGTCCCCAGAAGACTAAAAAAGTCTCCAGACTTTGCCATGTCCGAACACACTCTCTAAACAAAGATTCGTAAGATCTAAACTGAAGCATCTTAGTTGTCAAGTTAACAACACTTTGATTAGAATAATACCTTGATATAAAGTCTCAAGTGGATAATAAGACAATATGCAGCCCAAGTTACCTTTTTTAAGAGCAAGTATGCTGACATAGTAAAAAATTTATAAGATAATAACTAAAAAAACCTCACATTGCCTAAGTGGATGAGATTCAAATGAGGACTATTGCCAACAGCACACATAAACAACCTGCCATGTGAAAAACCCTACGGCGTACTGCTTCCCAGAGCACGGAGCCCAGAGGCACAGTGGGACACAACCCCAGGCTGGTGGGTCAGGCCTCCATCATGACTTAGAGAAGTTTACCCATATTTCTCGGTCTCTTTCTTCCCACGCACAATTTTGCCATGCATCAGTGACGCTGGTGGTTTTATCTGGCACAAGAGCATCAGGCTGGACAGCACTAAATGCCAAATCGCTATCAGTCTGGAAAAGAGGATGTTTGAAAAAAGCATAAAGGACCTGTGACTTCAGCTGGCCAAGACGGAGGGATGGGTGTAGGGATTAAAGAAGATATGTAACAATCATCAAGTCCTAGAGAGATGCGCACAGAAAACACAAGGAAGCTATGTATATATGGTTCCCCAGCAGACCCAAAAAGGAGTAGGCTCAAATTACAGCACTAAAGAATGCCCTAAACCTAGCAAATGTTTATTTTGGGCAGATAGGCTACTGGTACAATCACGAGGCTGGGAAATAGATCTTATTAAAGATGTCTAATCTAATCATGCTTCTCTACTTTTCAGAAACTCTGGCTCCCTAATGCCTCTCAAATAATACAACCTGGCCACTGTAAGGCCACAGCTTACCTTTCAGGCTTCACCTTGTACCTGATGGATGCCGGTCATCTTGAGGGAACCATGCAACCCGGAGTTCCCAGAATATATATATGAATTTCCTATGGCCTTCCTCCTGTGTCTAATACTGACAATGCCTACTAGCCATCCACCTCTGCTAATTAAAATCCTACATATGCTGTAAGATTTATTTCAAATGCCATTTCTTCTATGAAGATTTTCCTTGTCCCACTGGAAAGCTGCCTTTCCTTTCTGCGGTCCTCCATGGTGCTTTTGAGGCACCACTCTACTCCTTTATCACCCATGCATGGGCTCGAACCCCCACAGGGTGCAGGCTCCTCAGGGGAGAGATGGCTCACACCTGTATCCAGCCTGTACTAGCACTGACCCTTATTCACAGGAGGCTGTCAATAAAATGTCTGCTGAACTAAAATGGCATCATTCTCCATCGTTCAGGAGACTACCCTGAAGTCATTTAAGATACATTTTAATAGTATCAAAAAATGATTTCAGAAGTTCTGCCCATACAGACCTGACCACTTCTGGGTAAAGATGTTTCCTAATATCTAGGTAATAAATACTACATCACTTCACACTGACTCAAGTAAATGGAGATCAATGTGCAACAACACATACAAACACAAATAAGGGATTTTAAGTATAATTTATACTCAGAAAAGAGAACATTTAGTATGTATAAAGCTATGAATTTCCACAAACCGAACATATTACGTAACTAGGACCCAGTTAAAAAAGAAAAACAGAACAGAAACTTCCTCACGCCTCCATCAGTCACACAACCACATCACCCCCACCTCCAGGGTAGTCTGAACTGTCTTCAGCATTCTGGTCTTTTTTTCACTCTACATTGTTCGTGAGATTCATAGGAACTTGCTCTTGCCCTCCTTGTGCTCACTAGATTAAGCTATTAAAAAAAAACCCCAACCAACCCGATTGGCGTTCTCAATGAAGAAGTCCACCAGCACACTTGAAGGTACAGAGGGAGTTCCACCTTACCGACTGCAGCAGTAAACCATCACCTGTTCCTCCTTTCTCAACCACACCGCAGCCGGCCACCCAGCCACTCTGCACCTCAATGCAATGGCCTCCTCCTCTCACACACTGCTCGGCCAGGACAGCCTCGTACAGACCGGTATGTTTGTGCACACAGGGCTGGCTGACTTTTGGCTCACTCAGAGTTATAACAATGCTTGGCAGGTCCTCAAGAATCGAGGTTGAGAGAAACTATGGCATTTAAGGCTCAGATCAATCACTCTTACTGCTCGTTAGCAAATCTGTTAGAAATGTTTGATAAGGGTGAAAAGCTGGACCTACCGCTGGGCCACTCCTTGCAGCCTTTCAAAGCCCCACCTCTGCGGCGTAATTAAGAGTCATCAAACACTAAATGCCCATACACTCCCTGAACACAAACTGCAAGTCCATGTACGTGCTGGGAAGAAAGCCATGCGAGTCCTCTGTCCGACCTTCCATCAGGACTCGGCACTGAGAGCCACAGTGAGCTGTTTCAGGGCCGCGGCATGGGGAGAGGACAAAGGTGCACACATCCCTGGAGCCAGTGTGCACGTGGATTGTGTGGGTCAGGAGATGTGTTCCAGTTTTGGCACTGACATTTACCAGCTACGCTGTTCTAGGTAAATCAAATCACATCTGTGGTTTTAGATCCCAATCTACAGACTAGGGAGATAGAGCCAGGCTACTTGGAGCTGACGCTGCAAAATTCCATTGAAAGTAATCCCATTCCGTGAAATGTGCCTTTACTGTGAGACAGTATCACGGAGTAGTCAAGGCCGGGGACTCTGGAGACAGACTGCTTTGCTTCCCATCTCGGCACCACTCTTATGAGCTGTGTGCCCTTGGAGAAATGACTTGGCCTCTCTGTGCCTCAGTTTGCTATTCTATAAAATGCAGATGAGTTTTCAAAGGGTTGTTGTGAAGAAAAATAAGATAATGCACATAATGTGCTTAAAGACTTCCTGGCACAGAGAATAGTTTCAATGATATTTGCTACTGTTATCATTCTGATTTCACTTAAAAATGTACTTACATGTAAAAACCAAAAGGAACAATGGATATTTTTGTACCATGGGGTTATAAAGAGTCATTCTTTTCATTAAGCTTTCATATGTTCCAATTTAAAAAAATAATAAACATGAATTACTGTTCTGGAAGAAAAGATGCTATTTTCTAAAATGACTGCTAGCCTCTTTCAGTTCTCAGAATTACTTGGCTATTATAACCTTACATGAAAGGTGGAACACCAGTAGCCCAGTGAAAGCCATTTCTAATAATGTTTTCCTTCAGGCAGCAGAAACATTTCCACTGTCACCTCAATGTTCTGGAACAAAGGCTAAGGAAAAGCCAAAGCCCTGGACAGACGTCAAAAGCTGACACTGAGTCAGCACAACGTTAAGTGAGCTCCACTCACTCAACTCAGTCACTACAAGGGCTGCTCGAACACAGTGTTCAGGCGCCCAGAGAGAGCTGTCCCTATGACATTTCGTATTTACCCCCTAGAGCTCCAGAGGGAGAGGGACGAAGAGGGAAGGAGAGCACATGCAGAGGCACGCCACCCAAATAGGCAGGGGGTTGAGGAGCTCTTGTGGACTCCTGGATGGTGTGGACTGAGGCAGGAGTCTCCTGAGGCTCTGGGCATCACCGAGGGTCAGAATATGCAGGGGCATAGAGAGAGAGCAGAATGAGGGGATGGATAATAACTGCCTGCTTAGTCCCCAGGCCAGGTACAATGAGCCTTTGCTTAAAGAAAAGCTGCTTGAGCTCAGCCACATGAGCAAAGGGTCCAGCATGTCAACACCAGGCAACGGATATTTCATAGCACACCTGAGGGCGGTTCTACAGACAGGCCCACATGGAGCCAATGTTCAGTATTCAGCCTTTCCCAGGTGTTTGTGGCCCAGGTGTCTGAGTCCATGCAGCTGGCATTCTGTACTCATTGTAGCTGAAATCTAACTTCACGTCCAGAGTGAAGGCTGCTCACGTGGTGTGCCACTCAGAATGTGCTAGGCTTTGCTGCAGTTACAAAAAATGTCAAAATATTGATGGCTTAAAAAAAAGTTTATTTTTTATTCAGGTTAACAAATCTGCTGTGAGCTGAGAGACCCAGGCTGTGATGGAGCCTCTGCCATGGAGAATGTTGCCAGTGGTCATGGCAGAGCAGGGAGCCTGGTGTTTCATCCACTGGCTCCTAGAAGCTTCTGCCAGAAGAGACGCCCATGACTGCTCCACTCAATACACTGGTCCCACCGAACTTCACGGGAAGGACAGGACAGGATAGGACAGGACAGTCCTACCACAAACCCGGGAGGAAAATTTCATGTTAGTGGCATGCACAGTATCTTATTTGTTAAAAACTCCGACAGGTTTTACTCTTAGTACTATTTTACAAATAAGAAAACTAGCCACAGAGTTCAGTACACTGTCTCAAGCACACAGCTTGTAAATGGCAGAGAGAGGACTGAAATCCGCTCATAGTCCCCAGAGCCTGCCTCTCTGACTTGAATGACTGAGTACTTTTACTACAAGTCAGACGTTGTGCTAAAGACTTTTTATACATTCATATATTCTCTACACCAACCCTATCTTATTAAAAAAGCAAGGCTTATAAAGAACACACATTTCCCAAGGTCCCTGGGTAGCTGGGGCACAACCCAGGTACATAAAATATGCCAGACTTTGAGAGATCTGTACAGCTCAGCCACTGATCATGTGGGAGTCCATTCTGCAGCGTCCCCGATGTGGTTATCCAGACCTGTGTGGAAGCGTTGGGCTTGGTTTAGACTGCTCTGTCAGAAAATTCTCCCTGAGGCTGACCCTGAACTCATCATCCATGTAACTTCCTACCCATGGCCCTGGTGCTGGTGCCTGAAGCCACACCAGTTCAGGTTTGATACACATATAAAATCAACTTTTCTTCATCCATTCTCCAAAATGTAAATGGTGATTTAGGCAAAATAATTTTATGAGGATAAAACAGCTCATTGCTTTTATCAAAACCATGCCCAGGCATTTACAGTCACAAAGAGAAGACAGGGAAACCGAAGGTAAGAATCAGAAATATGAGAGCAGGGACATATGGAGAAGAAGCAGAGGTCTGACAGGTGAGGGGTGGTGTCTGGACTCTGGGAAAAGGCACACGGCAGAGGCCTCCAGCTTGCCTGCAGGGGAGGGGAGACAGACACCCTGCTCCACGCTAGGTGATACTGTGGAGAGAAGAGGCGGGGCCCTGGAGGACTGTGCTTTGTGTCTCCTTCCTGAAGGACCTGAGCTTGATCACTTTCCTACTCGTAATGTATCTGACGCCACTGAGCCCTCTTCTCTCGTACTTGCTGAGGTCACCTGACACACCCGTGAGAAATATCGCACCCGTCAGTGCGTGGAGCCCAGGGACACTAACCAGTCGTGGGTCCTAGCATCAAACTCTGGGTTTTCTTGCTAAGTGAGCTAGTCTGTACTGGAAACATCACTCTGAAGGCTTGATAAGCATCCTCACCATGACGTAATGAACACATCCATGTGGACACCCTCACAGAATATTCAATACCTGTATTTTAGAAGAAAGTCACTTCCCCCACTACATGCTAGAAATGGAAAATTTATAATAATCTTCTCTGAGTATCCAAAAGGATATTAGTAAAGTGTCTTAGTGACATATTTGTTCTAATTTGTTTACACAAAGAACATTTCCTCTTGTAGTTCAAGTCTGACAATAGTACACTCTGAACCCAAAAGAAGTTCACAGCGTACAGAACAGTAATTGAGTCACTAGTTCTACCACAAAGGCTTTATTTTCCCACTCTTCCTTTCCTGACATCACTGTAGTGTTAAAAGTTCTATTTTTTTGACTGCAGGTGAAGTAAAATCTCATCACTCTGGAATCAAGGAACACTGGGAAGGGAAGCTGGAAGACAGTACCTCTGAGAGCCAACCCTTTATCCACCGACACTGCTAATTAACAGTGTAAAGTGTTCAAGGCTCTCAGAAAACAAATTCTTCAAACATCTTCAAGCACTTACAAACACTTGATACTATAATTAAAATTAATTGTCTTCTCATTAAGCCTCTATCAGGCAACAGTGGTAACCTACTTTGAGTTTCTTACACTAGAAAATACATATTTCTTCAATATAATTTATAACTCGCACTTTCCATTAATACAAACTAATCCCTCACAAAATTAAGTCTGACCTGGTAAAGATTTACTGTACACTGTGTAATTTACATACAAGTTAAATTAAAGGGGAAAAAAAGCCAGATTTTAAAAGACTGTGCCTTGAAGGGTAGAAGAGAAAGGCTATGGCAATGAAAATCAAGTAACTTATAATGAGTAGCAATGGCGGGTGAAGAACAGCCAAGGGACCCCTGGGGGGAAACTGTAGAGGGGTTCAAGGCAACACCCAAACAGGTAGTTCTTTCTTCCTTTTTCAATCCTCACCAAGGATATGTTTACTGTTTATTGATTTTAGAGAGAGAGAGGAAGGGAGGGAGGGACAGAGGAGGAACACACACACACACACACACACACACAAGAGAGACGGGGGCGGGGGGCGGAGAGAGAGAGAAAGGTGGAGAGGGAGAGAGAGAGAGAGAGAGCTCGAGAGAGAGATTGGAGGCCTCCCATATGCACCCTGAACAGGATGAAATCTGCTACCTTCTGGTGTACAGACAATGCTCCAACTAACTGAGTCACCCAGCCAGAGCACCAAGGAGGGCTATTTCTAAGAAGAGGAAGGAGTCTCTGGGGCCCCTACATACCTCAAAGATAGGCAGGTTTGGGAAAGGGAAGTGAGTGCCTATCATCTGACCCTCACTAAGAACTCAGTCTTCTGCAAGGAAGGGTTCACATTCCTTCTTGTGGGGAGATGGGGAGCTCACATAACGGAGAAGCAGGAAGCCCTAATTTTAAGACAAATGTAAAACAAACGTCATTGAGGCTTTTAGTTCCCACATTCAGAAGAAGCTAGGCATGGGCTAAGGGGGAATCCCTGGGGCACTAAATTAATTTATGAGGAGTTCTTACTCTTTCCCACTCATGCTTCTTATTCCCCCATTGGTTCCTGGCAGTGTCTGTCAGCAAAACCTTCCCAGGAAGAGGACTCAAGTGCTTGGCTGGAGGACTGAGAGGTGGGCATACCGCATCCACTCCAAGAGAAGCGCCCCCAGGAACTGAGGGTTTAGCTGCAGCTATAAAGAAGGAAGAAAAATGACTCTCCAAGGTCCTCAGCCAGTGAGCAGAGAATGCCAGCCATGACTGCCTGGGTCTGAGAAGCAGTCTGTGGGCGGAACACAGGAATGGGACCCCAGGCTTTCTGAACTGCATTTATTCACTGCCTCCCTTACCCCCAAAACACAGATGGTGAGTGTTCTTGGGAGGGACACGTGCTTTACTAAGTTTCTGAATGACAGCTACAAGTCCAACACTGTCCAACCCAGTCCATCAGTACTTCCCATCTGAAGGTCTTTGAGACATTATGAGGGCCCTCTTAGGCACATACAATGACCAACTTCCGATGAGGACCAGAAGTCAGACTTTCAGAGCTGGAAGAATCCTTAGAGGTCTCACCTGGCTTACTGCCTATTTTTAGAAGAAGCAGCTTGAATAGGAACCCAAGTAACTTTTTACTTTGATCCATGCTCTATACATAATAGGTGCCCTGCAGAAAAGGGAAAGTAATTTTTCTACTAAAGTATAGCTTCTTGGATAAATACATAAAGTAAATACAGTAGTGAATATGATAGGTGTGTCTACCACATAACAATTACCTTTCCCTCTTTGCCTTGGATGCTAGGAAGTTCAGAACCGAACTTAGAGTGACTGTTAGACTTGGTGATTCGCCCTTTTGCTTTCTACTCCTTCTTCCTCTTTTTTGCTTTCTGGACATTATTGCTATTCTATTTCCCATGTGCCTTACTGTAACCTGACTCTCAGTGGAAAGAGGTGGGTGAACTTGATAGATGCTAAGCATGTCATGTTGCCTGGAGATGAACACTACAGTCACTCCCAAGAGTAACTGGGGCAATGTGGTCAAACACACCCGACTCATGCAATGGCGCAACTACTTCTACCCCCCACTCCCAGGCACCCAGAGAAAGCTACACGAAGGGATACACTGGGCCTGTGTTCTTTGAAAAGTTGCTACGTAAGACTGAGCCAGGAAGTAGCATTTGGTATTTGAGGCCTTTGCACATTCCTAAGGCAAACCTAAGTCTCTAAAGTTACTACTCTCTGCAGATAAGGGTTTAGTTTGTTTCTGGTGCCATAACAAATACTGGGGTGGGAGTGGAGGAAACATCTGTACCAGAGGATTTGTAGTATAGAAATGTAAATGTATCAGAACACCAGTAGCCACCAGGCAGGGCTTAGAAAAATCACATAGTTTTGAGAGTGCAGAAGGAAAATCATACCATTTTCTTTTCATTTCACAATGATGAAGTCATTTGCTTTTAGCAGTTTTATTTTTTTCTAATATAAGCCAGCAGTATTATCACCAAATAGCAATTAGAAATAAAGAGATGGTTTTAGTCCTACCAAAATAAATATAGCTTTACATTTAAAAAAAAGTTTTAATGTCCATGAAAAATGCATTCAATTAACACTTTAGTAGTTATCTCCACTAAGGAAAAGCAACGTTACTCTGAAATTGTGTTGGACTTTCAAATGAGGACAATCAATACAAAAAACCTCCGTGGGCCAAATAAAATGATCTTTTTAAAAGATAAATCAGATCATGTCCTATTCCTCCTGAAAACTTTTGAAGTTCCCTAGAATAAAGTGTGAATGCCTTAGCAAAGAATTTAAAACTCTTGATCAGGGTCCTATCTCATCTATATTCCAAGAGATCTACCCACAATGATATTTTGGGCACATTCTAACATCAGGCATTAGAGTAAGGTAGGAGCTTCATATACACTCTCATTTAACTCTACAGCTGCACAAAGCAGGTGTCATAAGCTGCGATCTATAAACTTGAAAGTGGGGAGACATCAAATAAGTTTCGGTCACAGCTAATGGGACACAGAATCAGGATTTGCTGCAAGTTCTAAGCTTTCAACAGATATCTTATTCCATCAGCCAATCAGCTAGCTGCCCCTGAAGGCTTCCTGTGCCTTCCTGCTTCAGTGTGTGTTAAATGCCTGCTAGCTCCTCCCCCAGTGTGGCCTCCATGCCTCCACACCAATTTACCTTTCAAGTACTGATTCAAACACTGTCTCTTGCTCAAAGTCCCCATGGCCCTCAAGTCAGCTGGAACCAATTGCTTCCTTTGTGCTTGCCCCCAAATCCACCTTTACCCCTTCTACAGTGCATATCCTCCTAGCTATAGTAAATGTTTGTGTGACATCTGTCCCCCTTCTATCTTGAAGCCTTAAGGGGTGGAAATGTCTAACAAATTACCCTCATCCTGCCCCACATTCCTTCCTCAAAAGGACCTCAGATTCTGGTGCCTGATAATAAGGACTGACAAACACCAGCTGGGGCAGCCAGCTGTCCCTCCTGTTTACATTCTCTCAGTGGCTGGCACTGATGGAGAACCTGCAGCTGATGTTGTGCTGGATGGATGGCTTTCCAGACAGGCTGGCCTTGGGTTGTTGTTGGCTGTTGAATCACACCAGATCAAACATTCAGGAAACTGGTGTGTCTCATGGCTCCAAGTAGGACATAAGTGACCAATTACCAAGTGGTGAATATTAAGGCCCACACGTACAAATATGCAGGTGTAAGAGAACTGAGTGGCAAATACTTGTTTGTGTAACTGACTTCTCTGTGCTGTAAAGCAGTGCAGTGGAGTAAGTGCCAATTCACCAACTCGTAAACGTGCATGTGTGTGCGCACACAGGGCATCGAAACACAGGCTTCATGAAACAGTGCTTACCTTTACTGTACGCTACACAACTGTAGTTTTTAAAAACACAGTGTATATTTTGGACCGCTGCATATTTGGAAATGATAATTAATTTTGTTAGGTATATTAACTTTATTATGCAGAAGTCCTTGTTTTCAGATACATATCAGAAACTAAGTTCTCTGATGTCTGTATGCAGTTTACTTTGAAACAGATTACATACACACCCACATGAAGCAAATCTAAAAAATAGTAATTGTTGAGTCTGGATAAGGTAGGTGAGTATTTGCTGTACTTTTTTCCTGCCTTTTTCTTATAAAAATATAAAGTGACAGTTATTACTCATTAAGTTTATTTCATGACTAACCAATGAGCTTAAATCCTACTTGAAAAACAGTGCTTTATAACTAGGAAAAAGACAAGCCACTCATTTCTACGTTTGCTAATTACATGTAAGGAGGCACTAACACACCGAAGAACATCGTGATGTCACTTCCTGGAGAGTGGGTCAATAGAGGGTTTAATTTTCCATTGCTACAATAAGCCCACTAACCTCTCCTTCAAAAACCTTTCTATCAAACTTTCTAGGAATCATTAGTACCTTAGCAGGAAGGTGTAAGATTAAGGGCTAGTATTTTACTTGCAGAGATCACAGAATCAGAATTTACCCTAAGGCCTCTCATCCTAAGAATACTCTGTGATAAAAGGACTACATCTGAGAATGGCAGAATTTGAAGACAATGCATTGAGATGGAAGAATGTCATAATAAACATGTGCATAAGTTCCATGGACAGAGCTTGAAATACCTCATTGAATTGACACTAAGAGGGAAGTGTTACCAAGGAGTGAAAGAAATTTCCAGAGAATTGAAATTCTTTCCAGTTAAGGGCAAACATTTTAAGTCTTGCTGATTACGTATCTCTAATTTCTAAATTCCTAAGACTGTCTTCCTGATGACTGGGGTCATCCATATGATCAAGTCTGAATTGCAACATAGCATTGCGACTGCAGAAAGAAATGTGGGCTAGGTCAAGGGGGTCCCAGGGGCCTAGGAACTCTCCAGTCTCAGGTCCCCGACTTGAGAAAACAAGGTGGCTGAACTTTGCAACTTCTAAACACTTTGCAGCTCTTACATTCAACAATTCTGCTAATACTAGCTCTGTAATGCTGATAACAAACCAAATAACACAAACTGAATACAGGGTGGGGCAAAAGTAGGTCTACTGTTGTTTGCGTGGAAAATAATACACTACTTAATAAATAATGATACAAGAATAAACTGTTTCGCACACTCACAACTGCAAACCCATTTGCCCCACCCTGTATTTAGCCTTCCTTATAATGAATCTGTCTCACCAAAATGAAAATTAAGCAACAGCAGTTAAAAGCCATATACCGAGAGTAAAATGAATGAACTCTTGCTGTAGCTGGTGTGGCTCCGTGGATTGAGTACCAGACTGCAAAGCGAAGGGTTACCGGTTTGATTCCCAGACAGGGTACATACCTGGGTTGCAGGCCAGGTCCCCATAGGGGGCGCATGAAAGGCAACCACACATTGATGTTTTTCTCCCTCCCTTCCCCCCCTCCAAAAATAAATAAATAAAATCTATAAAAAAAAAAAAAGAGGAAGGATGACTCTCATGTATGTTATACTTAATGAAAGATATCACACACAAAGTGTACTTGCTGTTTGATTCCAGGGACACAGGGGCCAGAACAGTGGTTCCCCTGGTGGGAGGGGCAGGGAGAATGACCTGCGGGAAGCTGGCACAAAGAAGTGCCAGGGTGCCGACAACACTGATGCAGGTGGTGGTCCCACGGTGCACGCGCAGGCAGAAACCACCCAATTGTACAACCATACATTTAAGATGTATGTACTTTACTAAAGTTGTTCCTCAAAAAAGTAAAAAGTAAAACAAAAAATCAAGCAATGAAAATACTGACGCTGTCAAAATTACTACTTTTTACAGTACCTATAACACTGCAGGTACTCAATAAATGTTGATTATTACCCAATATTGTTCGACTGTAGCAGAAGAAGAGCTTTAACTTCATTAGTATGTCAATTTACACTGCACTTTGTTAGCTCTTTAACACTTTCAAAGTGTCCAAAATTTTCATGACACTGCCTAAAAAATCTTTATTTTTAGTATCAGATACAAAAGAGCAAATGTACAAAACAGAAAAAGAGTAGCCATCTGTATGGCATACTGGTGGCAAGGCCTTAGTATCCGTGGTATAATTAAATACCTCTGATCTAGACACAAAAATATTTAATCTTAAATTCTACAAAATGCAGCAAAATTCTAAATACCATGTTGACACAGGCTGCACATGTTCCAGTTCACTACTTCATAGTGACTGAGAGAGCCAATGTTTCACTAAAGCACACAAAGCACAATTAGGGCTTACTGAGACCCAACTGTTTTATGATCACCAATGGAATTCATTAATTTAGGTTCCAAGCCAGGTCCCCCCCCCAAATATAAAATTTCCACTTCAAAAATGTTTTTCTGGGCACCTTATGTGAACCAGAAAGCATGCTAAAAGCACTCACAGAAAGATGAGTGTGGTAAACTCTGCCCTAGGAGTTCCTGTTTGTGCAAGGAGATGTGGAGAACACAGGACTGCATGCAGTAAATACTACAAGACCCTAAAGGGTGGGAATGAGTAACAGAAGGTTTTGGCGGTGATAGAGCTTCCAAGGTGGTAACTGACTCAGACCTGGAAAAGAAGGCTCAAAAATGAGCTAAGAGAGCCTAGCAAGGAGCACAGACAGAAAGTAGAATATTTAGGAAACTAAAAAGTTTCTCGGGAGTGTCGGGGGTGTTTAGAAGGACTAAATGGGTCATTCTAAATCAGAATATGATCAAGGGCTGGAGCAAAAAAGGGAGAAGGCACGAGACTCAGAAGCTGAAGAGTATGAAAAAAATCATCCATTAAAGCCTCCCTTAAATACAGACACTGTTTAGATTCTTATTAATTTTTTAAAACACATAACTGTACACATAACTGTACAGAGGGATTTCAGATTTGGTTCATGTGCTGTACTCGGTCACCTAAGACAGGTCTGAGGGGTTTGGTCAATGGACGGCTGTGCAGTCACACTGCATTGCCTAACAACACTAGGGGGCCTCTGCGGGGGTGCAGGGATCCCATAACCAGACCTACTTAAGAAAAAGGAAAAACAACATCATTTGAAGCGAAGAACAGTTGAGTTCTCACCTAAATTAGCATTATCCATCACACGGTGGGAGATCAGACATTTTGCATCACAAATACATGATTGGTAATTTATTCTATCTCCACTCAGCTCTCTGCTGGGGACCTGAAATGCTACACTAACTCCAACAGTCACAGCCCTGGTGGCTTTTTATCAGAGAGCTCCATCGATGAAAAAAGCACAAAATTTTCACCAGGGATGAAAGAAAAGGTAGAAGTTAAAGATGACTTCCCTTTTGTGTTTTATTTATGCATTAAAAAGAAAAACCCTTCATTGTACACTGCAAAGCACACTCTCCTCACTTTAAGCCACGGTTACAGATTCTCCTCACCGCCCACCAAGGTGCACCTATCTACACTGCCTGTTAGTAATCAGATTCTGCTTGAGAAAATGAAACACCCAAGTCAGAATATTAAAAGGAGGAGAAGTGTATGAAGAACAGAAAGCAAACTGGGAAAAGATCAATGCCAGACTTTTAAAAAATCTTTACTGGGAACCGTAATGAACCAAATCACAGGTTTGTGCCTGGCTTAGAGCCCTAACTTCCCAATGAGACTGCAAGAACTCAGACAGGGCACCTGCTCTGAGCTTATTACAGAGCTGCTTGTGCACAGAATTACCACTGGAAAATCCATATATTTATGTGTGTATTACATATATACATTTGTAATGCATACATACATTTATGACCGACTGGAAGAATGCCTTTCATCTTAAGAGGCTTTACTTATGACTAGTTCCCTAAGATATATGAACGATGGGGTTTTCTTATTGTCTTTTATTGGGAAAGCTGATAAACTTACTAAGACCGCAAGGGCTGCTAACTGTATAATAGTATTTGAATGTAGTGTATTTTATTAATTTGACTCATTCCACCTACATTATTCAGCATTTCAAAATGTTAGAGGGCCATCTGTTCAAGATTCACCACTAAGAACATTATGAAACCTCATTCAACCCAAGATATTACCCTGAATGTGATGAATGAAAATTCTTTGGTTTCTATACATGATGATGCCTCTGATGTCACTCATTACTTCAGATGTTGTTATGACTGATGTGTTATTAGTAAGGTCATTGTAAACATCTGTAAGTGCCACAATCCCTGTGGCAGAGATAAACTTGCCTCAATTGCTTTTCACACTGGATAAACATAAAGTCAACAATAAGTAAATATATACTACATATCACAGGACTGACTCAAAGTATTCAATAATATCTAATCAGAAGCAAGGCTATGTTTATTTTACTAAGGGGCACATCCTTCAAAGGAATCAAACTTTATATGTAAATACTGGGAAAGGACAATTAAGCAAAAATGAAATGACAAGCAGATTTGGGTGCCATCATTTATTTTCCACTTATATAGCATCTTTCAATAAAAATTTCAACAAGTCTTGCCAAATGTTCCTGTGCCAGCCTGGGATATGATTACCTGCAAGTGTTACAAATCTGTCCTGAATTTCACACTGAACTGACAAACACTCAGTCTTCAGAACTCATTGTTAGTCTTTCTTTCTCTTTGCTCCTCACATCACTATTAAGTTTTCCTTCTTGATCTTCTCTCCAACACTTAACCCTTATTTTCTCTCCAACACTTGATACCTGCCTGCTCTAGGTCTTTTATGCTGCACATCTGGACCACTGCGACCACCTCACTGTTCCCAGACTGCCCCTCTCAACAGTCACCGCACTGGCTGTCTACAGGATGAGGTCTAAATTCTGTTAGTTGGAAGTCAAAGCCCTCCATGTCTTGACCCTAACCTGCCCTTCTACAAATTTGGTACTCACACCTTCTTCCCTGGACCAAATGGTCCAATCCAGGTGAACTTTGATCAGATCAAGAACAGCAAGCCCAGATAGGTTCTACCAGCTCCTCTCACCTTGGCTTATGTGCTCCCCGCAGGCGGCAAGTCTTACGCCCCTTGCACCTCCACCATCTACTACTCTATGCCTGCTATGTGCCTGTCAGCATGACAGATGTTTGGTGTATTTTGTCTGAAACCCTCAGCCCAATTCTGTAAGTTATGTTTAGTCTATCACAATGAGCATCAAAGAGATCAAGGACTTTGACAAGGTCACAAACTAGTAAGTGACAAGCCAGAGACTGAATTCAGGTCTGACCCCACAGCCTGTGTGGCTGCTAAAACCTTACGGGCACTTCTTGAAATGCCACCCCCAACCTACTACTTACCAAAATCTTGGGGTTCCTTCAGAGTTTGGCTCAATTTAACCTTTTCCACACAATCAGTTCTTATCACCCCCAATCCAGTAATTTGTGCTTACTCAGAACTCCTGCTGCTCTTTTTTTTTTTTTTTTTTTTTTTTTTTGTGGGCCAGAAGTTTATTCTACTGCAAAACTGACAGTCATGTGAATCCATTCACTGTTTCTCACAGGGAACAGTGATTTTCATACCTCTTTTGCTGTCAGACTTACCACTGAAATGATCATATTTCACAAAGGTACCTCAAGATATCTTCACTGAACAGTACGTATCTAAGAAACCTCTACCATTCATCCCACACTGAAAGGAGTACATGCACCTGGTATGAAACGCTGTAGATGTGTTTTCCCAAAAACCTGCTTCGTACGAAATAGTCTTACTCCAAGTGGTTTTTTAATTGTTGTTCAAGTACAGTTGTCACCATTTTCCCCCTACCTCACTCATCCCCACTCTCACCCTGGAACCTACCCGCTTTGGCTTTGTCCATGTGTCCTTTATACACAGAACTCCAGCTGCTCTTATTGAGCCCTTCCTGAGGGACTAATCCTCTGTTGCCTTGGATCATTCATTAAATGAATGATCACTTCCTCCCCACCCCCGCCCCTTTTGCAGTCCCAGAGCCTCACATTGCCTCTTGAATACAGCAGGCCCTTGACTGTCTTATAACTGAGTGATTTTCTACTTTGATATTATTTTCTTTGGGTAAAATTCCATGTCAGGTAACTGGATAAAAGAAGTTCAATTATAGGGGCCTTTTGGAGCTCACAAGCTAAGAAGATCAGAGGACAGTGGTAATTTGGTGGCTTAAAACATGTTATAAACCCAAGTTCTTTCCATTCCACTATCCTCAGGACATTTGCTTATTCCTTTGTGGAGGTGAGAGAGAGCTACTACAGTTCTAAGAGTCACATGTAGACAGTTTCTGGTTATAGACAAGCATGCTGTCTTTTCATTTTATAGAGAAGAAACTTTTCCACAAGCTCCTGAGCAGATTTCCCCTTAGGTTCCTTTAGCCAGGACTGACTCACATGTCTACGCATTAGTTGCTGGAGAGGATTCGAAAAACAGTAACATTTTCAGCCTCTATTGCAGGAGCTGGCTCTGCCAGTTCTATAGAAAGGAAAGGAAAATGGTGCTTGGATAGCAACTGACAGTGTTTGCAAACACTGTTAGAGAAGTATTAATGCAACAATAAGCTCTGTATAATTAAACTCTTCTATGTCCAAAAAGATCAATTGTCATAAGAAATGTTTGCTAATCACATATAACAAACAATCCATTACAATATGGTGAGTTTGTGCTAGCGGTAGGAGAGAACTGAAATCTCTCAGTTCTTTAGCCAATAAATTGTAAATACATTCCTTTCCCTCAGACTCTTAGTTAAATGCCATCATGACCATCACAAAGAAGAAAAGGCAGGGAGGGACATTCCATATAGTCCTCCAAACACATTAAAGCAGACAAAAACATTAAAGAGATTTAAAGAAAATACGGAGAACAAAGTACTTACAAGCCTTTGTCTTTTCTCCTACTCTTTGCTGCTTCTAACAGGATAGTCTGCCTGTATCACCACCATCACCACCTGTTTTTCAATTCTAGAATCAGCATAGATGTACATCAATGGGAAACCACTTAAAAAGTCTAATCTAGTACAAGCAAAACAATGCGGTCATTTAATTGGAGGAAGATCTGAATGGCTATAATGGGAAGCTGTTGAGGCTCAAGTATCAAGGGCGAAAAGCAGATGCAGAGCTATGTCTATAGTACACATTCATTTGTGCTTTAAAATGGGGGCGGTGGTGGAGTTGCTATAAATTTATACACATGTGCTCTGTATGAGGATTTCTAGAAGGGTATCTTAGGAACTATGAATGGTAGTTACCTCTGGGAACTGGGAGTCTGTGACCAGAGATACTTTTTATTCTATATTCTCTTTCTGGTATAGTTTGTTTTTACTCACCTTATTTTCATTTTTTTTTTTAAGTCCCCAATGCCCACTTTCTCAAAGCCAGACTCTTATGCAAATACCTGCAAGATTTCATTAGCACACTCAGGATACTTTCTCTCCTTTTAGGACAATGATTTAACTCATAATAGCAAATAACAGGCCTCAGTAGTCAGGGTAGTAAGCATTTTTGTAAAGCAAACTAACTTGATCTAGTATATGTAATTACTTCCTGAAAAGCTCCCTACTGAAAAGAAGGCTTTTAAATCCAACTTTCCAAAGAAGTAAAACCATGTTTTAAAAAGGTAGTTTGAAAAAACATCTATGGAACTGAGCAGAAACTGCCAAGTTATAAATAAAAGTTTTCAAATAAAATCCCATAAAAAATCATGTATACTAATGTCACGTCATTCCTATAAAACTTCACAAAATACCATCTTCTCAAGAGACCACTGCTACTGAAACATTTCTATTGAATACTCAGTTTCCACACGCTCACAGCTTTGGGTCTGTATCGCGTGGGTGATGGTATTTCCCAAGCACAGTTTCCATGAGAACGTCACAGGAGCAGACGGGCAGCGTGTGACAGGCATACCTGTCCCTATCCATGGCGGCCAGAGTCACAGAGTCAGTGCATCTAGTGACTGTCCGCATGCAGCTCACGTGACTCCTGGGGGCTAAACTGTTCTATTTGTGATTCTCAGGTTTTAAGGTTTGGTTTTGCCCTTCAAAATGGTTTCTGTGACAGTAACTACAAAAAGCTATAAAGCGATCTCCTGAAGGCTGAAGTTTCTCAGAAGCAAAAATAGGACTGGACTACTGCCATTAAAAAATATTGTTGATAGTTCTAGAATTTATTTTTAAATGAAGCAATGCTAAAACCAGACTACAAGATATATCTGGAGTGATTACATTTAATGAGTTCCTAAAACATTAAAAACTGTTAGGCATTTGAACACGCACATGACCTAGAGACCCAGAGATTCCATTCCTAAGGACAAATGCCTGCCATGCTCAGAGTGTACTGAAAACACGCAGAGCAGCCATGTTCACAACAGAAAACGCCAGCAACAGCAGCCGCCTGGGAGTAACCCAAAGGTCGGCACACACTTGTCCAGTGCAATAGAGTGAACCAGAGCTACAAGAATTAAAACAGATAAATCTCAAAAGAAGTCAAAGAAGAAGACAGGCTGTATAAATTCCACCTTAGAAAGGTCAGATGCAGGCAATCTCTTGTTTAGGTATGAACACATAGGTTGTACCATGACAGAAAAAGCAAGAGAATGGCTAACACGAGCGTGAGGACAGCACCACCTCTTGGGGATGGGGAGGCTTGTGATGGAGAGACAGGCAATCAGGGTCAAGTTGGGTTTCTTACCCGGGTTTTAGGTACAGGGGTGTTTCATGTTATTTTTAAAATAGAATATCTTCTACATGTAGTATTTTACAATTTACAAACATTTACATATAAAAACTACTGAATAAATTACACAATAACGTGTGTGTATAAGTTATACAATGACTAAAATCTTCTTTTAATCTATTGCTCTATCTTTAGCTCTATACACAACTCTTTGGGCAATACGTTAAAATCTAAATTTGAGGCTCTACTTAAATTGTAACCTGGACTCAAACAAAGGCCCTCAGGCGATCACCTGCAATAAGCCCTGACTTCATCTTTTTGGGTCGTTATCCTCACTGGTTCACACCTGGGAATGTGAAGTAATTGTGGTCGCTCACACATGTAGTGAAGAGAGAGTCCCCAAAGTTCCCCCATGCTACAGATCTGCAGCCTGCAAACTACCCAAGTTTGCACTTTAGGCAACCTCCTCCTCCTCGGAGAGTAACCCGGGGGGTGGGGTAAGGGGTGGAGGGGGAAGGGCCAGAGGGGCCGACCAGCACTGAGGGGGCTTCTCCAGAGGATCCTTCAACCAGGGACCTTGTCCTACCTCCTTTTGAACAACCTCGCAGAGAAAGCAGCTACGGCTGTTTAGCAAGCAGTGCTCAAGTGATCTGGGCAGGAATTCCCCCCCTTTTCTTTCCAACCAAAACCATGCACATAAAACTCTGTCAACTGTTGCACTCAGATGCTATGAAGTTATTAAGATGCTTTGCTGTTTGAACAACTGGCCCTCCATTTTTTTTAAAAAACAGAAATTTAATCTCCAAGATAAAAAGGAGCAAATGATAAACAGCAAACTCTTACAACCTTTTATACCCCTCTCCCTCCCCTAATTGTTTCAGTTTCTAAAGGCTAGGGAACATTACCCACAATAAAACTGCCCCCACCCCCCCGCCGTGACATTCTAGATGCGGCGGAGCTAATTGAAAAAATACTCGAAATGAAAGAAAGATTATATTTATTTTGAGCAATATACTGAAGTCTTCCATGACACACACGCACACACAAAGCCACAAACTGAATATGGATTTCCCATGACATCAAGCAGCTCACGTGGTGAAATGGAACCTTCACTGGCCCACAGAGAGCCTTGTGTCCAGCAGGCACCGTGGGGTGCCTGAGGGTGGCCCAGGAGCCCTGACTCTTTAGACCCGCACAACGCCTCCCCCTGCTGCCTCCCCGTCCCAGCCCACAGCTCCGAGGCAGCCAGCATACCTTTCTCTCTCACAATGGGCTGGCAGTGGCTGACACTGTCACACGAAGTCAGAGTTAAGAAGTCTGAAGTTTCCAGGGAAGGGAGGACTCAAAGAAATCCACTTGCCAAGAGATCAGTGCTAAAGTACAGAGTCAGATTCCAACTCAGTCCGGTTAAACCCACGATTACTTTCGAATTGACAGGGAAGTGGGAGGACAGCTGGCTCCTTCCCAGCCAGTAGCTGGCACACTCAACCCCGATATTTGTTCATCTGTGAAGTCATACCCATTGGGTTTACATTTTTAAAGGGCTAAAGGTGATTCATCAGAAGTCTAGGCAGGCTGAATACCTAGAAACCTGATGAGAAATAGCAAGGGATGTGGGCAAGCACAAAACAAACATTAAAGGAACAAAAATATGTATTTCTTTCAAGCTTCTCATAGAATATTAATAACCACGAAGCTCTACAATACATGTTTACTCAGTCTGGTTGAAGTAGGAGAGGGCGAAGAGACTCACCAAAGGCCACACAACAAATCCGGAAGCAGACAGGGTCGGTAACCAGCTCCCACTCCTGCCCGAGAGGCATCTGCATCTGCAAGGCAGGCGGCTCGATACTCTAACAGCACCTCCATATGACTCACCCTGGACTTTGGAGACACTGCTCGTGTATCTCTGGGTATTCCTGTGTTTGTCTTAGAGAAACTCCACGCCCTGCACTGTAAAGCAATATAACTGCCAGCATTAATACACTGTATTCAACCCAGCACTGGACAAATGGGCTCTTTGTGCTGCCAGAAGAAGATACACATTCTGCATCTTTGCAGGGAGGCTGATGGAACAGGGTCTTGTTATCACACAACCCTGGGATTGCTAGAAAACTTTAGAAGATATTCAGCTGGGTACTCCCCCAGTTTACCAAAGAGATTGAAACAGGCTCATTTCAACAAACTCTGTTTCAGCAGAGTCAATGCAAAGCAGTAAACTGAGCACAGGAAACCCCAACACAAATGAAGGCAGAACAAGCAGTAAATAGTCCAAGAGCCTAGGGAAGGCCAGTGACTCAAAGGCAGTGAGTGAAGTCAGGAGAATCTTTCCTCTGTTGCTTCATTCACGACACATGCTCACTGGTGCCTTTGTGTGTCAGGCACAGTGAGGCACCCTGGAGCTGCAAAGTGGCACCAGCCTCCCAAGTCCAGTGGCAAGGAAAACAATGACGCCACTGATGAGGGCCTGGAGAGGTGCACGTGGTGCTACAAGGTAACGCTTTGGAGGGGCAGCGAGGGGAAGGGATGAGGAGCTGGGGAGACAAGGTTGGTAAAAAGAAACTTGTCAGTCGGAAGGCGCTTCAGGTGAAGTGAGTTTTGAATCAATTCCACGGACAGCAGGTAAGGATTCGGAGGATACAAAGTGCAAGGAGAAGGCTGCAGGGGAAGAACTGAGTTGGCAGACAGAGATCAGACCTTGAGGGTTCCAGTTATAAATCATGTTAAAGTATTTGGATTTCAGCTGATTGGCCATGTGGCAGCTGCCGAAGGGATTAGAAAGATCAGATCCCTGTTTCAGAGAAGTTCTGAGAAAGCAGGAGAGAAAATGCATTTTGGCTGAGACTGGAGCCTGCTGGAGCCACCTAAGGCAAAAGCTCGTGAAGGCTGGATATAAGGCTGGTGCAGGGGAAGGAGAGAATGGCATTTTAAGTGTTGCTGTCAAGTCCTTTTTGATGCTTAAAAGGACTTGACACAATTGGCTGGCTGTGGGATGAACAGGGGGAGTCAAGGCAAATCCAATCCAGTTTTTCACTCCATCTCATGGCCAGTAAGATCATTCACAAGTTCTGCAACTGAGAAGAGCCAGGTTGGGAGAGAGGAGGAGTCAGCTTCAGACACACTGAATATGAGGTTCCTAATTGTGTGTTTTAGCAGAGATGTCCCAAGGAAGCGACGAAGGGGCTAAGAAACAGAACTGGAGCCTTTAGCAACAGTGCCTTGGGGCAACTTAGGGGAGCACATGCATGGACTTTAAGGTCAGCAGGTGTGATCAGCTCCCAGCTCCACCATTTAGTAGCCATATGACCTTGGGCAAGTAAATTACTAAGACCCTAGTTTCATCTGAGGAAATTCCTCCTAGAAATTAATGAGATCAGAAAAGGATCTCATATCATGCCGGACACAAGATATTTAATAGTTTTCCCTTGCTCTTTCATTATCATATACTGCTTTGTACTATAATTTGAGCATTAACCCCTGCAAGAGTACAAGCTTTCTTGTTGTCAGTCACTTGTCTTTAAGTCCCTTTTGACCATCGTGCTATGAACAGATTCTCCAACATTTGAATCACCACAGAACATATAAAAAAACTCAGGCCAGAACTGCCCAGGGGACCTGGGGTTTCCTGCCCTTGACATCAAATAACAAATGCAAAGATCTCAAAATTGTTATGTGGTCTAAGTGATACTGATTTAATTGTGTTGGGTATGAAATGGGGGAGAAATGGGGTTTGGAAAAGAGAGAGAATGTTATCAGTCTAATAAAGCCTAGACAAAGTAATAGAACTTTATTCTTTGTGTAAAACCATACTATGATATTTAAGAGGAAGGATGTCTTCCAAGGTTAATATTGTACAGCCTCTGTCCTCTGGCTCAGTTCAAGTAAAGACCTTAAATAAATGTCAAATAATAAATTCTAGCAATGGATCTTGCTTTAAACCAAATGTTAAATCAACAGCCTACTTTTTATAGAAGAAATATATAATTTCTTTGCTAGGCTCATTTTGTTTATTCTATTTATAATTAAAAATGAACATTTTAAAACTACAATGAAATTTAAAAATCAAATGGCATACAGAATTCAATTCCACATAGTTAAGCTTGTGCATTTTTCTTCTGTTTTTGTCTTCACATTTGAATTCCATCTTGCGTTACCTATTTTTATGGCTATCTTCCCTGTCTGGAAATATCTTGGTCACCCTAGATATTTTATGTCATCTCCAATCACACACTAAAACACATTCATGATCACTTGTCCATTCCTACTACCTGACACTTCCCTGATAGCTCCATACATTTTCATTCTTTCATTCACAGCCAATTCAGCATACCTGTTTCTCGTTGTGTGTCACTCATAATTCACACACCAAAGATCGCCAAGTTTCTAACATACAATTCCTTCACAATTGCCTCCAAGCTCTCTAGTCATTTGGTTCATATAATTATTTTGATTGAATGCAAAGAATGATTTGATTTGGAGCTAGTATTTGGGACTTGTTTTATTCCTGGCTGTCTTCAACCTGGCCACATGTGACATGGCTCAAGCATGACCAATTTGAGAGGGCATTTTGGTCCCTCAGTGCTGAGGAAGAACATGTGCCCTGTCCCCAATGTGCCTAGTTGTGACCTGAGGATCTTGCTGCTCTCAGACGTCCTGGCCTCTGGATAGCTCCCTTAAACTCACAATTCAACCAGCCATCCCTCTTAGCCAGCCTTTGTGGTTTGACACACACTGACGTTTAGACCTAAGATACCTCCCAGCTCTCCCCTGCCTTGAATAGATTTGAACTTCCCATTTGTGAACAGACTCAACTTATTTTGTGTCTATAAGCTCCTCTTCTGTCTTGTTGCCAGTAGGAGGCAAAATGAAGTCAGGTAAGATAACAGATTAAATGGTACCTGCCACACTAAACCAGCAACATCCCCATGTCACCTGGCTCCTGATTGGCACAGTCATCCCTCACACACTAAGGAGAGCCACACAGTCTGAGTGACTGCTGAGACATGATTCTTTTGATTTAGACATTATTTTGAAAGATACACAGATACCCCATGACTAATATGAGAGGTACTGTTTAATATGAAAAGCACCTCCTCCTCATCATGTATCACCTAAAAATGCCCCACTGCATCTGCCAAAGGAGGTCATGCCCAGGAAACAGTTTACCACAATCTAGAGCATGATTTTCTCACCAGTGCATTCTGCTCCAGGGCTGTCTTAATTTCTCCAGAATCCAGTTCAGGTTGTGACCTCCTATGACTCGAAGCACTCTTCTTGAAACTCTGGGGTTAGCTACTTGCTTTACCTAACCTTTCTCTCTTCTCTCCCCCACTTTAGATACCTTTTAGTTTGTCTTTTCCTTATGAAATATGTCATTTAATCCCTTCAGCCAGAAGCCCTGAAGTGAGTCTCAGGTTTTGTTTAAGTAGACCAGGTCATTCGCTCTTTACCTGCTGCATGAGAATGAGCTGGGGCAGGAAAGTCTTTTGATAATAAAGGATTTCCCCAGTAAACTGGTGCAGCCCTTTGGAAGGACATTTTGTTCCCATCCAGGCTTCTTTAAAGACACATATAACCTTGACCCAACAATTTTGCTTTTAGAAATTTATCTATATATGGTTATCAAGAAAGATGTACAAAAAATATTCAGTACAGTATTACAAAGGAAAACAAACATGGGGAAAAATCACCCTAGATGGAACTTAAATTGTCTCTCAATAAGAGACTCCTTAAATGAATAATGGATATATACGTCTTGTGCAGACTACCTTTCCACAGAGAGGCACAGGAAACATCACAGTGCTCATCTCTGAGAATAAGGGTGAATTGGAAAGAGGGACTTCATTTTTCACCTTATGCCCTTTAGTGCTATGGGACTTTTTCTCTATGAACTTTCACTTTTTATGTTAAGCTAGTTATTAGGAAAAAAGCAAACCTTCGTAATTTAGATTTATGTGTATGGTCTACTGAACTCTACATTAAACAGCGGTAATTCATCTTTGTTAAACAGAAAATAGAACAAAAGAGGCACAGATAGAAACTCTATAGGGCAGATTTATATTAAAATGTGTTCATCATTAAACTTGAGGAACCCTGTGTCTCAGTCTCAGAAGATCAGCATTCTGGAAGGTCCCTGAGGTGTGTGTTACAGACTCTTCTACAATCTAATCAGCTTCACAGACCCATCTCCCTGTTGCTGAGCAGGTGTGTTTACACTGAAAATAGTTTTTACTGTCGATTGGGTGAGATTGGAAAGAGAGGGGTGGAAATCACAATCTTGGTCAAAACCTCAAAAAGAAAAACAAAACCCACAAAACCCTTGAAGTTAAAAAAAAAAAAAAAAAAAGAACAACAAAAAACCCAAGACTGATGCCCATGCCCTGTATAGAACTTACTGAATCTCTGCATTTGGGAGTCCAAACTCTGTATTTGTTAACAACTTTCCAGTAACCCCTATGTTGCTGGTACTGCCTCATGCACACCAGGAGTGACTATGCTTAGCAAACACAACATCTTATTTAAAGAAAATAAGACAGCACAGAGTAGAAACTCCTGTGAACAAAAGTGTTTGCTACTGTACAATTCCAATATTTTTAAACAAGTAACTCACTGACAGGGAGTCCGGAGCTAGCACTGGGTGTAAGCAGAACCCCCCAGGACCTTCCATCAGTGCAACTCCTCTGGCTTATTTGAGGGGGTCAGGAGTAGCACGTGTAACAGCCATCTTTGGAGATGGAAGGCAGCTCGAATAGTATAGGCCAGTGTTGCTCAAATTGTGGCTGCAATCACCTGAGTCCCGAGCCAGGGTTCAGGGGCAGAATCTGGGCATTTGCATTACACAGCTCTTTTCTCTTTCCCGCCCTCCACTCTTATGCCCAAATAAAGTCTGGTAACTGCTGAGTGAGTCTGGTATTCCCTGAACATGCAACTGAAGATCACCGGGGGCTACTGCCATCCTAGCCCCACCCCAGACCTAGTGAAACAGAAACTGTTAAATCAGTACCCTGAGTTACTCTTATAAACTGGGAAGTTTGAGAAACACCAATTTAGGTCAAACTCTGCATTTTAAGATAAGGAATCATGACCCAAGAAGTTAAATAATTATTCCAAGGACTTAACAGCTGACTAATAATAGCTGGGTCACCGGAAACCTGGTGAGCCAGTTCTTGCCTCTTAAACCAATACCAACTATTATGTTTATCATGAGTATCTGTGAAGTTTCTGATTCATCATGGTGAGGCTATAAGTAAGTGACTAATGAAGTCTGAGCCCAGAGGACATGTCAGAATGCACCACTGGTTTAAAGGGTGACTGACGCTATAAGCTGTCCAACATTGGCCTGCCTCTGGACTCTTTCACTTTCAGTATCAGGATGAGGAGAAGCATAGAGCAGCACATCTGACAGAAGAGTTCATATAGCCCCTCGTATTTATAATCAGGTAAGGGGGATTTGAAGTCCTCGGATCTCACTATTTCTTGGTCAAATATGACACTTCAGCGAATAAACTCTACTAATCATCCACTTTGGGTGACAGTATCAGCATGGACCTTGCTGTGGGGACAAGTAAGAGGACACTCCTACAGAGATTCCACAACCTGGCCCTGGAACCAGCATCTCTGAGCCCATCAGAGAGAAACATGGATGGGAATCGAAACACCCTTCTTGGACAGCGCACAGGAAGATTTCACACCAGGAGAGTCTGCCTCTCACTGGCCCTCCCACAGGGTCTCACAATTTACAGCTGGAATCAGCTTCACAAAGAGGGTGCTCCATTTCTTTTCCACCTTTGAAATCAGAATCATCTCCTATTAGGTTCTTACCATTATTATTTTGAATTAAAAATTGTTTTTCACCAAGATATTAAAAAGGATAAATGAATGAATGAATGAACAAATGAAAGCAAAGATGCAGACAGATCATTTGGAAATAACCACTGACCCCTATGAGCTAATGATAACCCAGTAGGATTCAAATCTGCAATGGAGACTAACGTCACTTCTGGAAACCTTTCTGTTCCAGGGCACACGATCCAAAAAACACATTCATCTGGTCAGACATTTTCCATACCCTGATTTTCATCTTTCGTAGCACACCGAACTCTCCTCTAATAAAGTCACAACCCCTTGTTGCCATGGAACCCAATCACACATGGAGTCTGTTACTATGACTTCCCTACAGGTCTAAAAAAGGACCTACTGACCAAAAGAACAGCTCTTTAAAAAAAATTTTTTTTTTCTTTTCTAAGGCACAGAAGCTCCAAAAAGAATCCAACCTTTTATGTCCAATGAAGTTTAAATATTCATGCAGGGTACCTTGAACTCTTGAGCCAAAACTAGCCAATGTTTTGTATAAATTTTTCAGCTGGGACATTCCAAAGAAGAAGATTTTATAAATAAGTACTTGGCAATGAAGGTAAATATATTCTTATTTCATATTTATATTTCTTCCTTGTTTTTCTTCTAGGCAAACTTCCTGAAATTTGAATAGCTGTTTAGTAAACATGTGTCAATCAGCAGCTACCAAATTGCAATATTCATTGCTACGAATACTTAATTTTTACCAAGAGCTCATTATTTCTCTGTAAAGAAAAGATCATCTAAACAGCACAATCAGCCCTGTGTTCTGTCATACCTGGAGCTGGACTACATCTGTGGAGACAAATATCTGAGACTAATAGCAGAGCTATTTAAGGAGAGAGAATTAACGTTTGTTGAGAGCCTACCATGAGCCGAGCACATTTCTGTCATCATGAAAACCCTGCAACAGAGGCCTTTTCACATCTCTGTTTTGCAGATCAGTACTGAGTCAGAGAGCTTAAGTAGCTTCCTCAAGCCGCCATGCTAGATTGGTGGATTGGTGTCTGACTCTCAAAGCCGAAGCTACTCATTCATTCCACCAACATTTAGTTCTGGCCTCACAGGTGCTATGCATTTTGGCTTCTTGTTCTTTACGATAGAATTTTCAGCCTGTAAAACCTGTCTGTAAAGAGGGCATGGTGTCTGTCTTTATAGGCACAAGGTGCCAGTTCTGGCTGTACCCACCTGTAATAACTATCACATCTGCACAGCAGCAGCTAGCCCTTGGGAGAGTCATGAGTAAGTGTCCTGGCTGCTTCCCTAAGATGACATGGAGCCAGACACCTACTGCATCCTTAAAAGGCTGGCCACCGACATGGCCTTCCCAGCCTGGGCTCTATTGTGGGGAGAACCGGGAAGCACTTGGTGACTGTTCTCATGTAATGTCAGCAACAAAGTCAAAGTCAGGCCATGCACTTCACAACAATTATTCTACGCAACCCTGATTTTGGGCAACCAGCTTCAACAAATGATTGGGAGGAAGGAATGTGTTAAAGCATGGAAGTTAATGTTGAAGTTCTATTATTAATCATACTAGACATCCAACTAAAAATATTTTACCTACTTCCTTGTATAATCAATACAACTACTTCCATTAAAAGAAATTTCAAAAAACAAAATGCGACACAATTTCACATCCACTAGAAGGCTAGAATCAACAGAAAGCTAACAAGTGAAAAGACAACAAACTCATAGCTATCAAGAACCACACCTAAAACAAAAGCAAACTAAGCAAACAGCTAGAACAGGAACAGAACCACAGAAATGGAGATCATATGGAGGGTTAGCAACAGGGGCGTGGGAGGAGGAGAGAGGGGGAAAAGGTACAGAGAATGAGTAGCATAGATAATGGGAAAAAATAGACGGGGGAGGGCAAGAATAGTATGGGAAATGTAGAAGCTAGAAAACGTATGACCCATGGACATGAACTAAAGGGGGGAATGTGGGTGGGAGAGGGTGGGTAGGGTGGAGGGGAATGATGGGGGAGAAATGGGACAACTGTAATAGCATAATCAATAAAATATATTAAAAAAAAATAAAAATGGTAACTGAAAAAAACAAACAAACAAACAAACAAAAGAAAGCTAACAAGTATTGCAGGAGATATGCAGAAATTGGAATTCTCATAAACTGCTGATAGGAACATAAGAGGCTATAGCTGCTTGGAAAACACTCTGGTGGTTCCTCCAAAGGTTAAACATAGAGGTACCCTTGGTATATACCTGCAAAGCTCCTAAAAACCCTTGGAATTTCCTAAGTTATGAGAGTGATAAAACTGAAATGGGTCTCTTGGGTACACATTCCAGGTATATACCCAAGAGAAATGGAAACACATGTCTACACAAAAACTTTTACACAAATGTTCACAGCAACCAAAAAGTACAAACAACTCAAATGTTCATTAACTGATGAATAGATAAATAAAATGCGGAATATCCATACAAGGGAATACTGGTTGGCAATGAAAAGAAACGAAGTACTGATGTATGCTACAACATGGATGAACCTTGAAAACATTATGCTGACTTAAAGAAGCCAGACACAAAAGACCACATTATGTCTGACTCTATTTACACAAAACGTCCTGAACAGGCAAATCCATAGAGGCAGAAAGTAAACTGGCAGCTGCCTTGGCCTTGGGGTTTTGGGAGGGAGGAAATGGAGTGTGCTATTAAAGGGAATGGAGTTTCTTCTTGGGGTGATGAGATTGATTGTGCTGGGGGCCTCACAACTCTGTGACTGCACCAAGAACCATTCAACTGCACACTTCGAAATGGTGAACTGTACAGTATGTGAACTGTATGTCAATAAAGCTGCTATTGTAAAAACTGAAAAAAAGGAAAGTCAACACAATCCCCCCCACCTTTTTTTTTTTGTTTTATTTTTTGATTGTACTATTACATAAAAAAGCCCAAGTGACAATACTCGCCTGACCTTGGAGAAGTTACTTTGTCTCTGCTGTCTCTGCGCCTTATTAAGAAACAAGGCTCCTCCCTGAGCCAAATGCTCTCTTTGCTCCACCTGAGCAGAGGAATCTGCAATGTTTTATCTGAGAGGAAAAACCACTTGGGTTAAAACCTCTCAGGTAATGTTCAAACTGGGAGTCAGACCCCGTCTGTGGCCAGGCCGGGATCCATCCTACTCTAGCTGAATCTTTTCTTTTTAAATTATTTTCTTAATATATTTTATTGATTATGCTATTACAGTTGTCCCATTTCTCCCCCATCATTCCCCTCCACCCTGCACACCCCCTCCCACCGACATTTCCCCCTTTAGTTCATGTCCATGTGTCAGAAGTTCTTTAGCTTCTACTTTTCCCACACTATTCTTGCCCTCCCCATCTTATTTTCTACCCACCGTCTATGCTACTTATTCTCTGTACCTTCCCCCCTCTCTCCTCCTCCCACTCCCCTGTTGCTGACCCTCCATGTGATCTACATTTCTTTGTTTCTCTTCCTGTTCTAGCTGTTTGCTTAGTTTGCTTTTGTTTTAGGTGTGGTTGTTAATATCTGTGAATTTGCTGTCTTTTCGCTGGCATATTTTTGATCTTCTTTTTCTTAGATAAGTCCCTTTAACATTTCATATAATAAGGGCTTGGTGATGATGAACTCCTTGAACTTGACCTTATCTGAGAAGCACTTTATCTTCCCTTCCATTCTAAATGAAAGCTTTGCTGGATAGAGCAATCTAGGATGTAGGTTTCAAGACTTCAAATACTTCTTTCCAGCCCCTTCTTGCCTGGAAGGTCTTTTTTGAGAAATCAGATGACAGTCTGATGGGAACTCCTTTGTAGGTGACTGTCCCCTTATCCCTTGCTGCTTCTAGAATTCTCTCTTTCATTTGATCTTGGCTAATGTAATTACAATGTGCCTTGGTGTGCTCCTCCTTGGGTCCAGCTTCTTTGGGACTCTCTGAGCTTCCTGGACTTCCTGGTAGTCTACGTCCTTTGCCAGATTGGGCAAGTTCTCCTTTATTATTTGTTCAAATAAGGTTTCCACTTGTTGCTCTTCTTCCCCTTCTGATACCCCTATAATTTGGATGTTGGGATGTTTAAAGATGTCCTGGAGGTTCCTAAGCCTCTCCTCATTTTTTTGAATTCTTGTTTCTTCCTTGTTTTCTGTTTGGTTGTTTGTTTCTTCTTCTGGTCCACTCCATTGATTTGAGTCCCAGTTTTCCTCCCATCTCTATTGGTTCCCCATGTGTTTTCCTTCATTTCACATATTGTAGCCTTCATTTGTTCATCTAATTTGTGAGCAAAATCAACCAAATCTGTGAGCATCCTGATCACCAAGGCTTCGAACTGTGCATCTGATAGGTTGGCTATCTCTTGATCGCTTAGAGGAATTGGCTCTGGGACTTTCATTTGTTCTCCCGTTTGAGCCCCTTTTTTTTTTGGTCTGGTTGTGGCTGTTACGTAGTGAGGGGCGGAGCCTTAGGTGTTCCCCAGGGCAGGGCAACCCAGTTGCTGGTTGTGACGCTGTATGTGGGGGTGGGGTCAGAAAGGGAACAATGGCTCCTGCTCCACTCTCCCTTGGAATCCAGTTCCCTCCACCACTTCCCCTCTGCCTGGACTATCTGCATGGGAATGTGGGACCACCTGGTCATCCAGCCACCTGTGTGGCCTCACTGGGTCTGCACAGTTGCTACCCTGTACCTGGGATCCACTAGCCACCACCTGTGCACCTGGGATCTGCCAGCCACTGCTGCCTGTGCACCTGGGTCCACTAACCTCCACTTTTTCCAGCCACAACTCCACCCGTTACCGGTCTGGATGAATGGTTGTTGGACTTCCATACAGTTCAATTTTCTATCAGTTCTGGTTGTTTTCTTGTTTCTAAATCTTTGTTGTCTTTAATTTTTGTTGTGCGCGGAGGCACAGTGTGCCCACCTATGCCTCCATCTTGGCTGGAATCTTTTAAAGCTTTCCTTGTTTGGTTCTCACCTTCACTCTACCCTCTGTGCCATGGTGGATTCCTAAGCATCTGCTGTGTGCAAGGCTTGGTGCCAGTTTTCATCACCTTTAGGTCTCAATCCACAATCCATGGGGAGACCGGTATCCCTTCCACTCTACAGTGTACAACAGATGCAGAGAGATTATGCCAGGTGACCAGGGTCCAACCACCTCAATGTGGCAGACAGAATCTGAACCCAGAACCAGAATCTGAGCTGCTTGTTCCTATATCTACGTTTTTCAAATTGGGTTCATACACATATTCTTGGGTTTCATGAGTTTGCTACAAATACTTTAAAATGATATGTTTAGTTAGATGGTAAAGAATATTAGCAGAACTGCATTTGGGGGATCGCAGCGATAACCATCTGCTAACCCAGTACTGCCCTGGTGTTCAAGGCCTTCTGTGTTTCCATTCATGTTAGGATTTCTTCCATTGTGGGGTCAATAGGAAACACACCAGCTGATAGCATTTGTTTCCTAAGGCTGCCATAACAAAGTACCACTAACTGGGTGGTTTCAAATAACAGATATCTATTGTCTCACAGTTCTGGAGGCTAGAAATCAAGGTGTGGGCAAGGCCATGTGCCCCCAGAGGTACCAAGGAAGGAACCATTCCTCCCTCCGTCCTAGCTTCTGGTAGCTGCAGTCATTCCTTGGCTTGCAGATGCATCATTTCAATTCTCTGTCTTCACGTTTGCGGTGTCCTCCTTTCTTCGTCTTCACATCACCTTTCTTCTGTGTATGTCTGTCTCCAGATGCCCTCTTTTTATAAGGATACGGACAAGTCACACTGGATTGGGACTCACCCTAATGGCCTCGTGTTAACTTAATTACCTCTGTAAAGACCTCATTTCCAAGCAAGTTCATATTCTGAGGTACTGGGGGTTAGGCCTTTGTAAAGGAAAAATTCCTTCCTGTGTCTCTTCTTCTCTCATACTATCACCACACTCCAGGTCACAAATGTGTGTGTGGTTGGGGGGAGGGGGCAGTGCCCACACGAAACAATTCTATACCAGCAGCTGGGGGTCCTACAATTTAACCCTGTTCTGACACTCCCTGTCTGGGGATAGCATCAGATCCCACGGGTTAAGGGCTCAGTACCAAGGACTGCCTCTCACCCTTCAGACACCAACTGCAGGTCCAGGCTGTTACCAGTGCTTCTGACCAACCGGCTATAAACTGGAGGTTCTCATGACTCCCTCTTTCTGTTGATTAATTTGCTAGAGCAGCTCACAGAACTCAGGTAAACGTTTACTAACTGGGTTAGTAGGTTACTGTGAAATGATATAAATCAGGAACAGTCAATGGGAAGACAGGCACAGGGCAGGGTAGTGGAAAGGGGAGCCGAGCTTCTGTGCCCTCTCTGGGAGCCACTCTCCCCAAATCTCCACATGCTCACCACCTGGAAGCTCTCCCATCCTTCTGGGTTTTTATGGAGGCTTCGTTAGGAAGGCAGATTACACCATGGGCCACTGGTGACTACACCAACCTCCAGCCCTTCTCCTTCCCTAGAGGTGGAGGGTGGGACTGAAAATTGGTTCCCCTGGCAAGCAGCTTCCTCTTTAGGGGCTTTCCAAAGGTCACCTCATTCACATAAACTCACGTCTGGTTGAAAAGGCTTCTTTATATTAATAACGAGAACCATTTCTGCTTTATCACTCTCATCACAGGAAATTCCAAGGGTTTTAGGAGCTTTGTGTCAGAAATGGGGACAAAGTCTAAGTATATATTTCTTTCATTAACATTATTATTGTTATTCTATTCCAGTTGTCCCAATATTTCCCCCTCTGTCCTCCTCCGCCCAGACCTCTCCCCCGTCAACCCCTTTGCTGTTGTCATTGTCCATGGGTCATTCGTACATGTTCCTTGACTAGTCCCTTCTTTCCACCCTTACCCCCTCCCCACTCTGGTCGCGATCAGTCTGTTTCTTGTTTCCATGCCTCTGGTTCAATTTTGCTCATTAGTTTTCTTTTGTTTATTAGATTCCTCTTATAAGTGAGATCATATGGTATTTGTCTTTCACTGCCTGGTTTATTTCCCTTAGCATAATTGTCTCTAGTTCCAACCATGCTGTTGCAAAACAGGAATTCCTCCTTTTTTTCTGCTGTGTAGAATTCCATTGTGTAAATGTAGCACAGTTTTTTGATCCCCTCATCTATTGATGGACATTTAGGCTGCTTCCAGCACTTGGCTTTGTATATATATAGCACTCCTACAAACACAGGGGTGCTTAGGTCCTTTTGAATTGGTGTTTCAGGATTCTTAGGGTGTATTCCCAGCAGTGGAATCACGGGGTCAAAAATTAGTTCCATTTTAAATTTTTATTTCTTATTATAAATCACAGACTTCAATATATCTTTTTTGGGGGGATACTGTTTAACCCATAACACTGACTTTAACTACAAATGATGCAGCAGTTCCAGATGAAGGTCAAATGACCTCCCAGTGAACAAAGGTGTCACACACAATTTTTCTAACAAAACAGTTAATGAACTGAGCTTTTGTGTATGATACAGTAGGTAAGAGAAGCATTCCAAATGCAAAAAAACACCCAAAACTCAAAAACCTGTCCTGTAGTAGTCACTGCCAAACTGTATTGACACTGAGGAGTGATTTAGGTTATCTGTACATAAAGTTTATGTTAATTTAAATTGTTACTCTGTTTGAATTGATACAGAGAGATCTGATCAGATCACTGGGGAGGAGCAGGGAGGGGTCGCAGGAGGAGGCAATGGTAAACAGTCTACGAGGGGATCGTCTGAGAAGCTGAAAGCCTCCAGAGAGTGTGGAATTATGGGCTAGAAGATTTGAAATAAAAGGAGGGCTTCCAGACAGACTGGCTGGCTCACTCTCTCTTCTTCCTCAAGGATGCCTGAATGGTTGTGCTGCAGCTGACTGCCATTTCCCAACAGACGGTATTTTGGATGGGAAGGAACTCCTGGTGCAGTCTAGGATTGGGTTGGCCTGGCAGAAGGTGGTAGGGTGATTCTTCTCTGGGTGTTCTATAGGGGAGAAGCTCCAAGGCAGAAGCCTGCCATTCTTCCAAAATTATGTAGCTTTTGTATCTTATGTTGTTTTAGTTTATAAACTAACCCTATAGAAATAAGATAATTAGATCAGAGGTATCCAAAATGGCTGCAAAGTAGCTGGAAGTTCCACCCACTTGCTCCCAGATCCTAACCGGTCTTGCAGCTAAACCACAGAGCAATCAACTTGAAAATCCAGTTGAGGGTGAATGAGAGTGGGTGGGAGTGTGTATGTGGATGAGTGTTTGGGGTGTGTGCATGAGTGGGCAAGAGCCTGCCCACCTGCAGGGTACTTGGGAGTGGGCAGCCCAGGCTCTCCTGGCAGAGCACAGCCGATGCCACTGTTGAGCCCAGCACTTCTGGCTGTGCAGATGTGGGACAGGAGACATTCTGAGGAATTTAAAATATCCTCCTCAGGAAGAAGCCTCTGGAGTGCCTGCACCTCAGCTCCCAGATGTGTCTCTGACCCTCCATCCTGGCAGGGCTGCACACCCCACCACCGCCATGAGCCAGGATCCGGGGACTGCGGTACTTACTGAGGAAGGGGCTAGCGCCTCCCTGAACCCAGACACCACAGGAACCACGAACGGGACAGAATCTGACTGAGGAGGCTGCAGTTCAGCTCAGGAGCCACAAGCTCTTGGGGCAGAGAGAGAAGCCAGGGTTGTGGCTGGCTGCAGAAACAGCATAGTGGGAGCAGGTCTGCCCGAGGCTAAGAATCACCTCGAGGGAGCGGTGAGAGCACCCCTCCACCGCCTGTG
Organism: Glossophaga mutica; assembly: GCA_039655065.1. Classification (NCBI taxonomy): domain Eukaryota; kingdom Metazoa; phylum Chordata; class Mammalia; order Chiroptera; family Phyllostomidae; genus Glossophaga; species Glossophaga mutica. The sequence goes on from CM077304.1 coordinate 89,172,784, forward strand.
TTAGAGTATGGCTGCAGGACTCTTCCTAGCGCCATCCGGGAGAGATCCAGAGAGAAACTTTATCTAAAACTGTCAGAGGCTCTGGCAGGCTGTGGCCAGACCTGACTGAGAGAGAATTCTGCGGTTGGGGGAGTGCAGGGAGAACAGGGCCCCCAGGGTTTGGTGTTGGAATGTGGGGGTCACACAGAAACTCTTCTGAAAGAGGAGCTGAGGTGAGATTCGTAGCCCAGCAGGGATTCTGTGCTCATGCGCACCCAAAGATGGCCAGGAGCTAAACTCCTGAGATTTGCTGTGCCAGGCAGGTCCCCTCAACAGGCACTCATATTCAACTCCCTCCTGCGAGATTACACGCTCTGTAGATCAGTGAGGCCAGGCTCAGGAGTCCCCTGCTGGACACATATCTGCAGGGGAAAGGGCCCTTTCTACCAGACACCACAAGCAACACTGTTCCTTAGGCCCTGATCCACTGAAACTAGCAGAGCAGAGAGATTGGAGACAAGAGCAACAAGAGGTGTTCAGGGTCACACATGGCCTCTGTGCCTACACAGAGCTGTTGTCTGCACCAAGCAGGAAAGAGCTGCCCCTTTTACACATACTGGCTGTTCATAGGAAATGGATAGCTAATTCACTAGAAACCATACATTATTGGAAAGATTCAGGGATAAACCAAGTTGTGTGGTGAGGGGGTGAGGAAACACTCCCACCATCTTCTTGGAAAATTGAACAGTGCCCCCTTGGGGATGACCAAGGGTATCCACCCTCCCAATCACACCAGAGGCTCCCGCTGGAGGTAGGTGAAGAAGGTAATCGCCATCCTCTTAGAATGTTAAATGAACCATTCCTGGACCCTGTGTTGATTGAAAGCTGGCTGGGCAGTACAGTAGGGACCAGCCAAATCTTGAGACAGCCACAGACTGTGGGTCACTTGTAGTCTCGAACAGGCTGCATAGGGCCAGACTAGGACGCCATCTGACACCTTCTCATCCAGAATGAGAAGATAGTGGTAAACACTGGATTCTACAGAGACAAATTCCACCCTGCATTATTGCATTATTTTCTTTCCTGCATAGCTTTTAAACATTCATTTCTTTTCCTTCAAATTTATGCCTATTATTTCACTAGCTTTTTTATTCTAGTTTATTTCAAATCTCATATTTTGTTCCTTCTTTCTTTTGCTCACTTTAGCTTCCTTCCTCTTATTTTTGTTTTAAATTTTATGTGTTCTCTGGCTATGACTTGTTTCTATTCTGCATTCTTACTATTCCTCCCCACTTCGGCCTCTCAAAACCATTTTTCTTGTCATTAGTCATCTCACATTCTTTTTCCCATTCTTAAAATATCCTTATTCTCTCTCCATCTTTATCAATCTTTGCTTGTTGGTTGTTGATATTTTCTTTCCTTCTTCACTTTGTTTCTATTCCCTATGCTTATTATTTCTCCTCCTGCTGCCCTCTCAAAATAATTTTTCTTTCAGTTAGTCATCTCATATTCATTTTTCCTTTCTTATAATAGTCTTAATTTCTTTACACATTTATTAACATTTACTCATTTGCTGTTGACAGTGTGGCTGGGGGTGGGAGTTATTACTGCAAATGTACATTTAGTTTCCTGGGTTATTTTGTTTTGGCAGCACCTGTACAACAAACAGCATGCAAGATGTAGTGGGCTGTGTGACTCTCAGACTATCAACTGGAGGGAAGAACCCACCAAAGAAAAATCCAACAACAATCAAAACCCAATTATAACAGGGAGCACACATAAACAGCATAAAGGGCACTACAAGAACATCCAGGTCAGGATTTCAAGGAGACTGAACCACTGAGTCCCACAGTTCTCCTACCACAGAAGGTCACACCACGAAGACAGTGGAGCCAAAGCAGATCAATCAAATATGCAGAAACAAACAAGAAGAGTCATCTAAAATGGGGAAACAAAGAAACAACCCCCAATTGAAAAAAGAGGAGGAATCCCCAGAATGAGTGCTAAATGAAATTGAGGTGAGCAATCTATCAGACACTGAGTTCAAAATAGTGGTTATAAGGATACTCAAGGAGCTCAGTGAGAACAACAAGGAACTCTATGGAAGCTACAAGGAATTTACTAGGAACTACATGGAAGCATGAAAAAGACATAGAAATTACCAATAAGAGCCAGGAGGAAATGAAGAGTACAATATCTGAAATGAAAAATACACTGTAAGGAATTAAAAGCAGGCTGGATGAAGCAGAGGACTGAATCAGTGAGCTGGAGGACAAGTTAGGAAAAAACCCCCAGACAGAACAACGAAATGAAAAAAAGACTCACAAAGAATGAAGAGGGTTTAAGGAAGCTGCAGGACAACATGAAATGTAGTAATATTCATATCACAGGGGTAAAACAAAAGGAGAAGAGGAGCAAGAGACAGAAAATCTGTTTGAAAAAGTAATAACAGAAAACTCTCCTAACCTATATGGCAAAAAAAGTCATGCAATTCCAGGAATTACACAGGGTCCCAATCAAGATGAACCCAAAGAGGCCTACTGCAAGACACATCATAAATAAAATGGTAAATTAAAGACAAAGAGAGAATATTAAAATGAGCAAGGGAGAAACAGATAGTAATATACAGGAGAGCTCTGATACGGCTATCAGCTGATTTCTCAACAGAAACACTATAAGCCAGAAGGGAATGGCAAGAAGTATTTCAAGTAATGAAAAACAAAGGCCTACAAACAAGACTACTCTACCCAGCAAGGCTCTCATTTAAAAAAGGAAGGTGAAATAAGGAGTTTCCCATAGGGAAAGAAAGCTAAAAGAATACATCTCTACCAAACCAGCATTGCAAGAGATGCTAATGGGACTGCTTTAAGAAGATGAAGAAAAAGAGAAAGATAGGAATGCAGGTACATAGGGAAAAGTGGCAATGAATATGTACCTATCAATAATAACCTTAAATGTAAATGGATTAAGTGCTCCAATCAAAAGACATAAGGTAGCTGAATGGATAAGAAATCATGACCAACATATATGCTGTCTACAAGACACCTGCTTCAGAACAAAAGATCTATACAGACTGAAAGTGAAGAGATGAAACAAAAATATTCCAAGCAAATGGACATGAAAAAACGCTGGTGTAGTAATACTTATATATCAGACAAATAGACTAAATAACAAAGGTCATAAACAAAAGACAAAGAAGGTCACTATACAATATTTAAGGGAATAGTACATCAGGAAGACATAACCCTTGTAAACATATAACAAACAACATAGGAGCATATAAATATATAAGGAATCTTGGAGGACTTCAAGAAAGATATTGACGGCAACACATTCATAACAGGGGATTTTGACACCCCATTGTTAACAATGGATGGATTTTTGAAGCAAAGAATCAACAAAGATATATGGCATTGAACAACACTCTAGATCAAATGGACGTATGTGATATACACAGAACCTTCTACCCCAAAGAAGCAAAATACACATTCTTTTCAAATGCACATGGAACATTTTCAAGGACAGACCACACGGTAGGACAAAAAAGAAGCCTCAACAAATTCAAGAAAATTGAAATCATATCAAGCATCTTGTCAAATCACAATGCCTTGAAACTAGAAACCAACATCAGGAAAAAACTTTAAAAACATTCAAATTCATGGAGACTGCATAATAAACTATTAAAAAATGAGTGGGTTAACAATGAGTTCAAGGAAAAAATCAAAATGTATCTGGAAACAAATGAAAATGAACACACAACACCTCAAAACCATTGGGACACAGCGAAAGCAGTCCTGCAAGGGAAGTTCACAGAAATACTGGCCTACCCAAAAGAGATACAAAAACCTCAAATAAACAACCCTACATCTACAAGAACTAGAGGAACAAGAACAAACAAAGCCTACAGTGAGAAAAAGGAAGAAAATAATCAAGATCAGAGCAAAATTAAATGACATAGAAACCAAGAGAACAATTCAAAGGACCAATAAATCCAGAAGATGGTTCTTTGAAAAGATAAATAAACTTGACAACCATTTAACCAGACTCATCAAGAAAAGAAAGACAGAGGTCTCAGATAAATAAAATCAGAAATGAATGAGGAGAAGTTACAATTGATATCACAAAGGACTGTAAGAAGGACTTTAAGAAATACAAAGGACTATAATAAATTACTACAAAAAACTATAGCCAAGAAAGTGGACAACCTGGAGAAAATGGACAAAATTTTAGAAACATACAATCTTCCAAACTGAATCAAGAAGAAACAGAAAGCCTGAATAGACCAATAATAACTAGTGAAATTAAAGCAGTAATCAAAACTCCTGGCACACAAAAGCCCTAGGCCAGATGGCTACACAGGTGAATTTTACCAAACATTTAAAGAACTAACTCCTATCCTTCTGAAACTATTCTAAAAAATTCAGGAAGAGGGAAGACTTCAAACTCTTTTTATAAGGCCAGTGTTATCCTAATTCCAAAACCAGGTAAAGACACAACAAAGAAAGAAAACTACAGGCCAATGTCGCTGATGATTATAGACACTAAAATCCTCAACAAAATATTGGCAGTCCGGATCCAGCAATACATTAAAAAGACCATACACCATGATCAAGTGGGATTCATCCCAGGGATTCAAGGATGGTACAATAGTCTCAAGTTAATAAATGTAATACATCACACAAACAAAATAAAAGACAAAAATCACATGATCATATAAATAGATGCTGAAAAAGCATCTGATAAAGTCCAGCACCCATTTATGATTAAAAAAACTCAGCAGAGTGTGAATAGAGGGAACATACTTCAACATAATAAAGGCCATATATGAGAAACCTACCGCTAACATCATACCCAATAGGCAAAAACTAAAAGCTTTCCCCTTAAGATCAGGAACAAGACAAGGATGTCTGCTTCCACCACTTTTATTCAACATAGTATTGGAAGTTCTAGCCACAGTGGTCAGACAAGAAAAAGAAATAAAAGAAATCCAAATTGGAAAGGAGGAAGTAAAACTGCTGTTATTTGCAGATGGCATAATAGCGTACATAGAAAACCCTACAGTCTCCACCAAAAAAACTATTTGATTTAATAAGTGAATTTGGCAAAACATCAGGATACAAAGTCAATATTCAGAAATCCAGGGCATTTCTGTACACCAACAATGAAATATGAGAAACAGAAACTAGGGGGAAAAATCCCATTTGCTATAGCAACAAGAAAATAAAGTACCTAGAAATAAATTTAACCAAGGATGTAAGAGACTTGTACTTGGAAAACACTGAAGGAAGCAATTAAGGAAGATACAAATAAATGGAAGCATATACTGTGTTCATGGATTGGAAGAATTAACATCATTAAAATATACATACTACCCAAAGCAATCTAGAGATTCAATGCAATCCCTATGAAAATATCAATGGCATATTTCACAGATCTGGAACAAATACTTCAAAAATTTATATGGAACCATAATGACCCCAAATAGCCTCAGAAATCTTGAAAAGAGGAACAAAGTAGGAGGGATCACAATACCTGATATCAAACTATATTACGAAGCCACTGTAATCGAAACAGTCTGGTACTGGCATAAGAAGAGACACATAGATCAATGGAACAGAATACAGAGCCCAGAAATAAACCCATGTCTCTGTGGTCAATTAATATTTGACAAAGTAGGTGGGAGCACAGAATGGAGTACAAAAAGCCTCTTGAATAAATGGTGTTGGGAGATCTGGACAGGTACATGCAAAAAAAAAAAATGAAACTAGACCACCAACTTACACCATACACCAGAATAAACTCACCATGGATAAAAGACTTAAATATAAGTCATGATACCATAAAAGTCCTAGAGGAAAATGTAGGCAATAAAATTTCAGATATCCCACACAGCAACGTTTTTGCCAATATATCTTCTAGGGCAAGGAAATAATGGAAAAAATAAACAATTGGGACCATATCAAATTAAAAAGCTTCTGCATGGCTAAAAAAACCATCATCAAAATGAAAAGGAGATTGACCATATAGGAAAACGTGTTTGCCAATGATACCTTGGACAAGGGTTTGATGGCCCAGATATATAAAGAACTCATATGACTCAACACCAGGAAGACAAACAATCCAATTAAAAAATGGGCAAAGGACCTGAATAGACTCTTCTCTAAGGAGGACATACAGAGAGCCCAGAGACATATGAAAGGATGCTCAGCATGACTAGCCATCAGATATATACCTTAAAACTACAAGGAGATACCACCTCACACCAGTCAAAACAGCCATCATTAACAAATCAACAAATAACAAATGCTGGTGAGGATGTAAAGAAAAGGGAACCCTAGTGCACCGTTGGTTGGAATGCACTGTTGGTGGGGATGCAGACTCATGCAGCCACTGTAGAAAACAGCATGGAATTTCCTCAGAAAAACTAGACATGGAGCTGCTTTTTGATCCAGTGATTCCACTGCTGGGGTTATACCCTAAGAATCCTGAAACACCAATTCAAAAGAACCCATGCACCCCAATGTTCGTAGCAGCATTATTTATAATAGCCAAGTGCTGGAAACAGCCTAAGTCCCCTCCAATAAATGAGTGGATCAAAAAACTATGGTACATTTACACAATGGAATACTGTGCAGCAGAAAGAAACAAGGAATTCCTACCCTTTGTGACAGCATGGATGGGACTGGAGACTATTATGCTAAGTGAAATTAGCCAGGTGGTCAAAGACAAATACCATACCATCCCAGCTATAAGAGGAACCTAATGAACAAAACAAACAAGCAAGCAAAATAGAACCAGAGCCATGGAAACAAGGAACAGACTGACATCGACCAGAAGGGAGGTGGGAGGAGGATAAGGTTGGAAACAAGGGGAAGGGACTAGTCAAGTCAGGGAACATGTACGAATGACCCATGGACATGGACAACAGGATGGGGACTGATTGTGGGAGCAGGGGTTGGACTGGGCAGAGTAGAGCAAAGGGGGAATTGTGACAACTGTGATAGAACAACAATGAAATATTTAATAAAAAAGAAAATTAACAAGGGAATGATAGGCGCACTCAGGTGTTAGAGTTTAGCCTTAATTGATAACGCTTAAGTGATTAAAGCTGTAACTAAAGAGTTACAGAGTTTAACCTTAATTAATATAGGCTTAAGTGACTAATGCAAGTGGAAACTTGTTATTCCAAAATTGTGAAGCTTTTGAATAAAGACTCCTTTCCTTTATTACCAAACCTTTGCCCCTGGAATTTTGCCCAGAGGGTGGCAGCGGGCAGCAGGACCCCAACTGCTGTTAGGTAACAGTATTTGTAACAGTATTCTGTAGGTATTTGTTTGAAACTTTTAAGAAAATGTTGGAGGAAAGTTTCCTCAGAATGTTGCCAAAATCTTTATTCTTAAAGAACACCTAAGTAAAGACACCAATTAGCATCTCTGAACAAACATTTCTCCACAAGCCAAAAGCAGGGAGAAAATAAATTTTAAAATATGAAAATAAGAGTACATTTTCCCTAATTAGATTTATTAAAAATGTAGCCAAGTCCTTATCTAATCACTTGATAGCCTTACACACTCAACTCTGAAAAGAAAAAGTCCTGCTGTCTGTTGGAATGTGTGAACTTAAACATTACACTACCATCTATGCATGAAATTCATAATTCATTCTTTCCTTCCTTTCATCTTTCTAGTTGTCCAAGTGTTTATCTGGCACCATGTGCCCAGCACTGGATACACAATCCCTGCCCACTCTGTGGTGGGGAGAGAGACAAATGAACCGCACATGAAAATTCCTGTTTCCCAACAGATTTGGCACAGCTGCGTGGGGAGCACCCAAGGTAGGTGTGAGAAAAGGGAGTCAGAGAAGACCGTTTCACTGTATACCTTACTTAAGCCTTCAATATCCTTCTAAGTTCATATACTTATTTCTTACATAAGGAAACTATAGTTCAAACGGATTGAGCAAACTGCCTATGATGACCTCACATAGCTTGTAAGGATTTGGGGTGTTGACCCCAATGGGACACTGGCACTACACTGTCCCCTCAGAACCCACAGCACACCAAAGGAGGGCTTTGAATGGTCTTTTCTTACAAGATCTGACTGCCTCTTATCACCCCACTGCGAGCATCCTAGTCCATGCCACTCTTCCCTCTTCACAGGCCTTCCTGCCAGCTCATGCATGAACTGGCCTCCCCACTACCTCTTAGATCTCGTATCCTTACTCACCCCACTCCTTCTGCAGAGCCTCTTGGATACTTCTCAAACAGAACAGGCACACTGCAGTCACAGGACTCTACTTGCCTGTTCCCTCTCCCTGGAACGCTCTTCCACTGCTGGCTGCCCAGCTTACTTCCTCAGGCCCTCCCTCAGTGACATCTCTCAGCCTTCTTTGAGTCTCCTAGTTTAAAACTGCTTCCTCCACCCCCACACCTCAGACCTCTCCAGCCTGCTTTCCTTGGTTTTTCAACATTGCATTTATCATTTAAATATGAAAATCGTACATTTAAATACTGTATATTTTATCTACTGTTTGGTGTGTCTACTTTGCCTTAACTAGGATATAAGCTTGTTGAGGGTGAAGATTTTTGTTTTGGTCCCTGGAATGCATAGCACACAGTAGGTGCTCAATGTATATCTGTCAAATTGGTGTTACAGCATGATCCACACTTGTGCTACCGACGAATGGACTTTGGCCTGACATCTCATCGCTCCTGACCTGGCCCCAGGGGGAGAAGAGGAGATCACTGGGAGGTTCGGGATGTCAAGAAGCCAAGCCAAGGGAGTTCATTCGCAAATCCAGTGCCCTGAAAGGTGCCTGAGTGACTCCTTTTCCATGCCACATGCCATGGTGACCACCAATTTCAACACTACTGCCAAGGAAGTGGGGCCAGTGATCCCAGAGCTCACGATCTCAATGTGTGGTCCTGGGTGAAGGGGACTCCTGAGACACAGAAACTGGGGGGAATAAAGGACAGCACACTTCCTGCTTTCTCTCAAAGTGCTAATCAACAAAAATCTCTGCTGGGGCGCTGAAGGACATCCTTATTTTCCCAGCTGACGCTCCACCTATCCACACAAGGGCTCCTTTCTTACACTGGCCTTGTGTACACCAGGGATATGAAACCTCATCAAAGCTACCAAAAGAAAACCCCAAGGATTCAATTCTCCAGGAATTCTCAGATAGCAAAGGGTGGACTGACTTCGAACTTGCCTCCTAAGTGAGGAGAAGGAGCAAGATATTCTCAGCATCTCAGCACCTGCTGCGTCTAGAGAGGAATGGGTGGGGGAAAAGCAAGCGCAACAGGATCGTACAAGGTCAAACAGAAAAAGCATTCAGACGTGGGAGATGGAATGCTTTTCCCCAGGGAGGAGCCCGCCACAGAGTGCACAATGCCTGCCAAACTCCAACTCATCCTCATTCTGATCCCTTCTAAAAACCGTGGCCTGTGGCTTAGACTGATTGTGAGGGGTGGAGTGGAAATGAAGGGGGACACACAAATGATAATGGGAAAGGCACAGCATCTGATTTGTAAAGTTCTAAGAGCCTTAATAGGTGCCTTTCAGCTCTGAAATTCTGTGAAGGAACTAAAATACTATTTCGAAAAAGCAAACAAAACAAAACAAAACAAAATCCCCACTAAGAAATGGTACTATAATTTGAGTTTGTGTCAATCTGTTTTCTGTAGTTTAAAAAAAAAAAAAAAACAAAAAACCATGACCGGTTTGGGTTACAAAGACAGGGTTCCACTATAAAAACCTGCTGGTTGCCATGACAATTAACATCTCTTCCTCCCTTTTCTGCAGCATCCTTCCTCCATCTGGGTCAAATCAAAGAAGCTATCTGCGATGCTCATGATTTAGTATATCCTTCGTATGAGGATATAAAACTATATACACACATAAACAAAATACATATCAAAGGGCTAATTAGAGATGAACTAGAACCTCAAACATTGCTGTCTTTCCTCCACTACCAATAGGACTACCTAATAGTCCTACAAAAAACTATTAGGAAACACCCTGGCAGAGGGTGCAATAGGAAGGGAGAAGGGTAAGCCCATACCTATTCCTTCTGGTCTAGAGCCTCTCAGGATGGGCTGTGGGTCAGTTCTTTCCGGAAGGGTCCAGTTGAGGCCAGGGCTCCCTGGAGCATTGCCACTGTCTGTCCGCAGGTCTGTCCTCCCACCCTAAGCTCCTCAAGGGCAGCATCCACACCTGACTGATTCCAGAGCCTAGCGCAGTGCTGGGCACACAACAAAAGCACGTAGGACAAGGAAGGGAGCTCTTGGATGAGGCAGCCTTTCTTTCTGTTTTCTGCTGAGATCTCGAGTTTGGGCCTAGCCTGCTTCAAATCATCTTGTGGATTCATCCAAGGCATAAAAACATGCAAAAACATGCAGAGGAATGAAATACAACAACTTCAGGTTACGGAGGCCTCTGAGGAAGTTGGAAGGGAGAGGGCATCCAGATAGGCATATCTAGAACCACTCATTTCTTAAAAACAGTGACAAAAATCAGGTGCAAACATGGCAAAATGTTAACATCTGTTAAATTGAGGAGGTAGGCATATGGGTATCGTATTTTTAAAATTTTTTCCATGTTGGAAGCATTTAGTAATTAAAAATAAATTTCTCTACTAATTATTGTACTTAACCAGAACAACTTGGTTAAGGATTTGATCCAGGATTTCCTCATGCTCGGAACATTCTCCCCTCTGTGAATCTGATTTACTTTTAAATATGGTGTAAGTTGCTGTTTCTGATAGGCCATTGCATTACCTTATGATTTTGGAATCTGATGTCACTACATTTACTTCCACAGCATATTCATTTCAACCTTAAATTCAACAACCAAAGCAAGCATAACCTTAAGAAAATTAAAAACCACTGAGTTTAATAAGCTAGCTGCCCTAGAAAAGCATACTGGCTCATTTTAGGCTATTCTGTAAATAAACTAAGGAGTAATTATTTTCAAGAATTATTTACTAACAAAGTTATTGTGATTTCTGAAATGTGCTAAGTATCAGAGAACATGAAATTATTTTTTACACAAATTTGTGTCTCCATCTTTTAACAGCATATGTATTGTTCTTATTGAGTGAATTTGTTACTGTTAAAATTACCCCAAATGTGCAACAAGTTATTTCAAAAATAAAGGCTGAGAAGACATCAACATTTAATTTCGAAGAAAGCCACATAAATACAGGACCATGTCATTCATTTCTTATTTTCCCACAGAAATAAAAGATCCAGAAATGTCTGCTGGTATGGTGGGCTGTTTGCAAAACTGTCCTTAAACACCACTGAGGCTGAAGGGCTCTCATTTTAAGTCCTTTTAAAGTAAGAGCTAAATTTGAGCTCCAAGTATTTGCAACACTTTTAAATGGCCTGAGTGCTAGTCAAATTTCTCACTAGTAGAATTTCATATATTCCCACCCACCCAAAGAGCAGAGCATTTCTGGGTGCTAGAAACAGGTAATGACGATTCCAGAAGTAGCTTTTTGAGGTAACACACGGGTAAGTGTGGTCTTTTGTCAAATTCCACCATGACGTACGGTGGCCAGAGCCAAAAAGTGCTGAAGGTGATGGTGCAGCCTATCAACCTCATCTTCAGATACTTGCAAAATAGATCCCAGATTCAGGTGTGGCTTTATGAGCAAGTGAATATGCAGATAGAGGACTGTGTCATTGGTTTTGATGAATACATGAACCTTGCATTAGATGATGCAGATGAGATTCATTCTAAGACAAAGTCAAGAAAACAACTAGGTCGGATCATGCTAAAAGGAGATAATATTACTCTCCTCCAAAGTGTCTTCAACTAGAAATGACTAATGAAATGAGAAATTGTTGAAGCAATACGCTGTGTGTTTTTTAGGTGTTCTTTGTTGTGGGTATAGTGCTTGAACATTTATTCATATTGTTTTGATTACCGTTTTGTTATTACCAGATGACAATAAATGCTATGCGACTGTTTTTATTTAAAAAAAAAGAAGAAAGAAACAGATAATGATTTGGTATAAATAAGAGCCCTCATGGCTCCCCCAGGTGGAAACAGGACATAAATGAGACACTTTAATGCAAGAAGGCTCACTTTGATTTTTGTGTCCACATACCCAGCTGATACCAGTTGAGTAAGCACCTCTAAATTGCTCGGCATATGAGGCAAAAACTTTGTCTGCCTTTATACAACAAATATTACTTGATAATTTGCTTAAGTCCAAGGATTTTTACAAGCATGGTGCTTTTTCCAAGTGGAAGCGCATGTAATAAAAGCATATTCATTCCAATTTTAATAGGCCCTGTGGTGAGGGTGTGAAAAACTAAGCGTTGGTTTCTGGGCACAGCCAACAGTTTTAACTGCCCTCTGTGTCAGATGCAGAGACTACAAGGCAGGTGAAATGCCCAACAGTTAACACAGGTGCGTACAACAACCAACTCCTAAACATCCAGTGATTTTTAGCAAGCCATAGGGGTAACTTACAAATAAGGATAATCGAGCCAAATAAGCAAACCGTTTATTACCTACAAACACGAAATCTTGTTGTACTCATTATACTAACATGAGTAACAAATCAACTTGAATTTCCTAGTACTGAGGACAGCACAAGGGCGCTAAATATATTTACTAAGGAGGAGGAAGACAAGCTTGAAAGTGGTCTGCTCCCCACAGAACACAAGCTTAGCTGGGTTCCTGCTTGTCCATCTCCCTGGCTGGGAGGGTGACCACAAGTGATGAAGGTAGCAATGATGGTTTGTTTAGGGAGCAAAAATACACATTCTTTATCCTGTAACAGCGTTTGCAAACATGTGGAAGGGCAGGATTCTGTATTAAGTAGAAATTGAGAAGCAAAATCTTATTCAAAAGAGAACTGAAGGCAAACAACAAACTTGACCATCTATTCCCCTCTACCTTTTGGTCTTTCCTTATTGTAAATGACACTGGAATCACGCCTGCTTGAAAGTTTCTAAATGCATGGGTAGAATTCTCAAACTGCTCACTTCAAATCCTGACTAGGGGGAACGGGAATCTCAATCCAGAATAAATGCATCTAAAGTATACCTTCTGATTTGTTTTAAAGCCCAGAGAAAAAGTAGAAATTTATAAAAATAAATAAAGAAAATAAGTACATAAATGTTAAACATACCTAGCATATTTATTTATGTAAACATAAATGTATAAAATATAAAAACAAATTTACAAAAATAACTGCAAAAATGGTGTTGGGATAACTATGTCATTTATCTGTAGACATCTTAAAGGAAAAAAATAAATTCTAACTGGATCAAAGATTAAAACATATAAAAATAAAGATCATAATATGTATTAGAAAAACATGGTGTTTTGGTTTTTTAAAAAATCTCAAAGTATGAAAGGCCATTCTAAGAATGACACATAAACCTAACATTTTTAAATTTCTTTATGGCAAAGTCTTGTTAATATTTTATTCAGTGTTTGCTACGTGCTATCTCTACACTCAGCATACACACAACATGTCATTAATTAGGTCAGCACAGTAGGGAGAATTCTAAGATGGCCCCAGGATTCCCACCTGCTGGTGTACACACCCTATTATACCCTCCCCTTTCATGTGACAAGACTTGTGAATATGAAGGGATTTCAGTCTCAGATTGGGTCACATTATATGGCAAAGCTGAACAAATTTTGCAGATGTAATCAAGGTTCTCTAGCAGTTGACTTCAGTTAATTAAAAGGTGGACTGCTTGGGTGGGCCAGTCCTAATCAGGTGAGCCCCTTCAAAGAGGGCCTGGCTGGGGTGTCCAACCTTTTGGCATCTCTGCACCACACTGGAAGAAGAAGAGTTGTTTTGGGCCACACATCAAATTCATTGCGACACATAATCACAAAAAAGCCTCATAATATTTTAATCATAAGTTTATGATTTTGTGTTGGGCCACATTCACAGCCACCCTGGTAGAGGGAAGAGACAAACACAATAGAGATGCTCTCCTGCTGGCCTTGAAGAACAAACTGCCACGTGGTGAAGAGGGTCAACTGGCAGGAAGCGGTGGATGGCCACTGGGGGCTGTGAGCTTCAGTCCCAAAGCTGCAAGGAAGTTACTTAGGTGAAGAACCAGTGAGCCTGGAAAAGGATTCTAAGCCTCAGAAGACACTGTGGTCCTGACTGACACCTTGACTTTAGGCTGACAAAACTCTGAGGACAGCATGAAGGTAAGCTGTGCCTAGACTCCTGGCCCATGGAAACTGGGAGATGATAAATGGGTGTTGTTCTAAGCTGCTGAATTTGTGGTGATTTGTTATACAACAGCAGAAAATTAATGCAGTCAGGAATGGCAAACTGGAAAATACATATGTGCAAAACGATTTACTTAACAAGTAAAAAAAAAAACTACAAATTTAGAAGATTAGTAACCCAATACACAGAGCCAGAATCTAAAACAGATAGTTTACAATACAAATGTTTTTTAATCACATAAAAATACGATCACCCTATTGTACTATAGGTGTAACCACTGGGCAATTCTGGGTGAGGGATACATGAACATATATCTCTGTTTCATTTTTTTGCAACTTCCTGTGGGTTTCTATTTATTTCAAAATATAAAATTTTAAAATATGATCAAATTCATTCATATCAGGAAAATATAAATTAGAATGAACTACCAGTTTTCAGCTATCAGACTGACAAGTATCAAAAAGCATTAAAATACACAGTGTCGGAAAGATGTGAGCTGAGCATGTTCATACATGGGTGGCAACATACACTGTATCGTCTTTTTTCACTGCTGCCCCCTCAGCTCCTAGTGTTTGACACAAAGTAGGCACAGCATTGGAGCTGGCAATATCATAATTTAAAGTGCCTGCGCCCTTTGCTGAGCAATTTCACTTTTAAGAAATGTACAGCCCATGGAAAAAAAGAAGTCTGTCTACAGGCAGTCACCAAAACACCTGAGCAGCTGCCATCCACATGCCCTTCAAAAGGAAATGGTCAAATAAATTATAAACACCTGCAATCCTGTCCAACAATTAAAACTAGATTGATCTACACTGACATAAGTCAAGAATAGAATGTTTTCCAGCTTCTCAAGTCCACAGTGCAATTTTATAACATACCCTCATTCACTATTTACAAAGCCCCAACTACCAAGACTCCATGAGGACATACAAAGAACAGGAACAGTCCCATGTGAAAGGATGGAGCAAGTGCCCAGGGGCACAGAGGCCAGGCATGGGAGTCCACAAAGGACACCAGAGGTCAAAGCAGACAGCGGGTGAAAGACAAAGGTCAGATGAGAGACTCTGGGTGTCGAGCTAAGAAACTGAGATTCTGCCTATTGAAGAATGTAAAGGAAGATACAGACAAGACTCTATGCCAGGCATACACTTGCTGTAAAAATAAAGGAGTGGTTCAGCTGGAGAAGTTCATAATCTGAAGACCATCTCTGATTTTATTAGAGGTGTCTTAAGGTACCTCAACTTGTGTACTTCTTGTAAGCTGAGTCACCCTCAAACCCCCTTCACCTCATGCCTACAAAAACATGAAGACCGCACGGAGTCCTCTTCAACCGTCTTAGGAGTGGACTCAAAAGAGATACCAGATACTTTCCTCATCTGGAGAAATATTTACAAGTAGCCCTCTCCAGCGTCTGGACATGCTTCGCTCCACCATGCCCTTCACTAGCTCCACACGCAACATCGAATCAAAGCCACCCACTATTAGACTGCATTGTTCTCTTCTCTCAGTCTTGTGTGCTTTTAGGGGTCAAAGCTTTCAAGCACTCTGTCTAATGCCAACAGGGCTTGAGCAGCTCTTACTGAAGGGGCCTCATATTTTCAGATACATTAAAATCTATGCTAGCTAGTGATTCAGTCTCAAATAGAGGCCACCTGTTCCAATTTGTGAGATTAAAATAGTATGCCACTGCCTATCTGAGTAGGGCTCCAAGCCTTCTGGCTCATCACATCCTCTTCACACAGGCAGAAACAAAGGCACGTTTGGGCTCCATGCACAGTTGCACACACTAGAGTAAATCTATTGAGACACAGAGCATAGCTTTCACACTAAGGGCATACTTTATTTTTAGATACATGCTCTGTCAAAATTTCTGTGAAAGGCTGCAGCACCATTTAATTCCCTCCTATTGTAATAGGGAGCAGCCAAGAGTGGGTCCCCAAAATAGGGATTTGGAATGGGGCCCAGAACTCAGGATGTCCAGGAAATATTAGAAAGACATGTAAGATGTCCTCACCCCTTCCCCCTCAGGTGTGACTTGGGGGAAGGGACAAATGGAGCAGGGCCATTGAGAGCTGATTTGCATAGCAGCACCTTTGCAGCTAACCTCTATCATGGTCATTTAACATATCTATAACCTTTAACTGGTTTCATAGATATGTTGAATAGCTGTGGCCATGCTTTGAGCCAGGGAGAAGGGAGTGACTTCCACCCAAGATGGAACTGGAAGGCAACTCCCCCTGTTTATGGCACCTGCGTGGGAGCTTGGAGATGACTGGCTCCAGGACATGGGGCCAGGCCTGCCCAGACTCACTATGGCAGCCCAGTAAAGCTGGAAAGATACGGGAGTGCTGGCAAGTGTAGCCAATTGTGAGAGGAGTTGGAAATGGGACTGCACAGGAAGATTGGCACCAGGATTTAAAACCCAGACACAGCAGCCATTAAAGGGAGAACCATGTGCTTTTGGCAGAGTCAGGACCCCCGAAGCCCTGTGAGGGAGACTCACCATATGGCCTTAGCAGAGAACCACCACTCGGAGTGGCAACCCCACCACCCCCACTGCAATTTAGGTGAAGGGGGAACCACATGGCTTTGGCAAAGTGGAGACCCCCTTGCAGCTTTGCCAGAGAGAACCCATCGTTTCACCAGAGTGCAGACCCCCACAACTTTGGTAGAAGAGGGTCATGCGGCTTTGGGGTGCTCCCTTTGGCTGCGTGGCCTGGGAAGCAGGAGAGACTTTGCCTGGAAGAAGGGGGAAAGAACTCTTGCCAGTAAGCCATGAGAAGGTGCCACATGGCTTTGGATTAATCAGAGATCCTGCCTGGACAACCACACAGCTGATGGTGTCAGGAGCCTGGATCCCGGACACTTGCTTCTTTTCCTGAGTTAGGGTACCCTGAATTAGGGCAGGGGGAGAAGGAAGCCCTGTGGGCATCTGTGGGCATCCAAAAGGACTTTGATACTTTAATGAAGACATTAGGTCACTACTTTAAGTCTGTATAGCATTAAATAAACATTTCCTTTCCTTTTCACAAATCTCTGGCATTGAGAGGCATCTTTCCTAAGGTGGCAGACATAACAAAGGAACCTTGGCCCCTAGGTTTGTTCTGTAACACTTTTTGACGTCCCTGGGTGGGCCAATAATTGCCCCCCTTGCACCTGTGTTCTGTAACACTATCACAGCAAGCCTACATACACAGCTTATTAGATTCAATTTTACTTCAGAAAACCACAGAGTTTAAATTTCTTCTCCACCCACCACTTTCTGTCCTTGCCTGAAATTCCCAAAGAATCCTAAGGTCTTCTGTTGCCTCAGTTTATCCCCAGTCATCAGAAGACTAGAGACATGCCCTGCCTGGCACAGGTGCAAGTCTCACTGTGCAACCGCACTATCCAAGTTTTCCTGTGCAGACAAGACTGCCTTCAATTCACCAGAGCGGGCATTGTTCATCCCTACACTCAATTACCCAAATTTTCACAGTCCGTGAGAAAATATTTCTAAACAACTTCTAGGCCATGTTTCATAAACGCAGGAGAAGAGACAATACATTAAGACCAGTGTTTCCCCAAGAGATTCTGAGTTATTTTAGGTGGCGTTGAACAAAAGCATTAAAACAGAATCACAGGGAGCGGCAAGTCATTGCCTTCAAAACAATCCTCAACTCAATCCAGTTGATTCAGTCCAGGAGAAGTTTCTGTTTTGTGCTACAGCTCTCTAACAAAGCTTCCACATTTACTAATCCTTTTAATTTGGCACTGCTGGCCTCAGAGGGTCAGACCATATTTAGCTGGAATAGTAACAGTGATCCTTTAAAAATAAATTTAACTTTCAAGGAGTGAACTGATTTAGAAATACTGGGTAAACAATTGTACAGGTGGTGTGAGGCTATGTGTGGGTGTGGGAATGACTGAAGATTGGGAAACTGTCTGGAAGACAATGAATGACTCTACCTCAGAACAACAAAGGCTATAATGGGTTTCCTCACACCACTTCTCATAGTTGTTCTGGTAAGGGGAGGAGCTGACATGCAAGTCTGACTCCTGAGTCCATACCCTTAACACTTCCTCCTAATCTCAAACCCAGAAGTAAAAACAAAGGGAGTGATGTTGGGGATGATGAGAGAAAGGTGACTGAGAAAATTTAAGACTTAAACCTCTGGCTGTGGTGTGTGAGTAGGGTGACTGAGGACATTCCCATGCATCTGGTTTGAGAATTGGCTATATGGGAAAAGCATTAACCAGGAATGCGGGTGGACATTCGAGAAAATGAATTAAGCTTGATATATACTCTTCGAGGTGCTTGCAGAATATCTAAGTAGAAATGTCTTGTATTATGTGCTAAAGCCACATCTTACTCCAGGGCTGGGCTCTCAAGTTGGAGGGTGAGGCAGAAATCATACAGAATGTGCCCCAGAGAGACACTTCACTGGGATTGGCACTGCACGCACCTCCTCTCAACAGGCCGACAAACCCTCCCGCTGTCTGTCCCAGTGCTGGAGCACTGTCAGGTGGTGTTTCTGTGTTTACGGGCTACGCTGTATGGAAACTAGTATATATCCTAGAGACACTCGGTGCTGGAACAGCACTCACAGGACAGACAGCTTCAGAGGGAGGAGAAGACTCGGGTTCCATTTTAAATTATATACATAGAGGATATACTCATGACTTGGACATCTAGACTATGTTTTTTCCCAACACCCCATCCAAACATATGAAACTTATTTCTCAAAAACTTTATTTTAAGAAGGAAAAAAAACAACAAAAAGACACCTCACTCAGAAAAGATAATTTTCAAAAGTGGCAGTAGACCTAGTGCAGCTAAGTAGTTTGGTATGTGAATTATCACACCTCTTCATCCCAACCCTGCCAAAATCTGGAAATAAATTCAGAAAGATGATGGCCTAACACTAAATCATTTAAATTCACTTTTTTTAAACCTAGAAAGCTCAGAAAATTTTGAATCTGTTCAATTAATTCCTTACTTAAAAATTTTAAATTCTCATTCTACCTTTATTAATTTTGAGATGTTTATCCCATATAACTTAGCAATTAACTTGGTATATAAAAATATTTAAAGCCGTTTTCTTTTAAGGAATTCTCTTTTAAGACAGTAGCTGGTATAACGGTTAGTCCTAATCAGTCTGTATTAGTTACATAATTTTACTGGATACAGTCTGGCTGGGTGTCACTTGGCTATATCTGCAAGTGGAATGCTGTGGAGTTAATGTCTGAACATCCTTTCAGTTCTAACCTCATAAAACCTTTAAGTCTAACTTTATAACCCTCTGTCTTAAAAACAAGGAGTGCACATCTTCAATCCAGTGAGCCTGAGTCCCGCAGAAAGATCTGGTGACACCAGACTGCTCCAACAAGGAAGAACCACCCTTGTTGTGTCCTTCGACTGCTTATCCTCTGGAGATCAATATTGGGCTAGCAGATGGTTTTTAACTCCATTCTTAAATCATGAGTTTATTTAGCAGCTCCTAAGACTACCCCAAACTATCAGCAAAATTCTTATGTACTAGCATTACAAAAAGTTCCTAGATTATCAGTCTAAATCATTCACTCATCAAATGTTTACCAGGGATACAAGACTATATGCAAAGGACTGGCAAAATGCTGTGTCATACAAGTCTCAAATACACCACTGGCTAGGCGCCCTGCAGAAGTCACACACATCCATCTCAAAGCACTCAACAGGTCTATTAAGACCAAACTGCTCTCCGGTACTCACTTCAGAGGCAGACGATAGGAGAGTGGTTAACATGCAAGCTCTGGCACTAGATCTTGGTCCATCAAACGCTAGCACTACCATTTCCTAAAACCACAGGACGATGGACAAATTATTTAACTGCCTGGACCTCAACTCCCTCATCTGGAAAATGGAACTATAAATAGGATATCAGGAAGATTAAGGAGTGCATTTGAAGTGCTTGATATTGTGCCTAGTGTATAGTAGAGATCTAGTACATGTGGGCTATTATCATCGCTACTGCATTCTTCTTTTCATTTACATGCTTGTTGCTTCCTCACAGAGGAATAATCAATGCACATGCTAGGTTTTCCCCCAAGTAGCATCCCTCTCCCCACAAGTCAATGGAACAGTTGGATTATGCACTGATCATATATCCTGATATCCCTTTTCTAAGGAGTGCAAAGTCCTCATTCTGATTCATGGGACAGTGATTCATGTTTCTCTTCCTTCCCTCTCACCTCCCCCCTCCAATGAAAACATAAAAACACAATTAAGAAACAGCAGGGCTGAAAGCTGCAGCCTCCCTTACCAAGACTTTGGCAATATCCATCGGGAAGGACTCGGATGATTTCTGACCTTACCAGCAGCCCTGGAGATTAAGGCAGAGGGTCTGAAGCAACACATCCTGCGATCCAACTAGGTAGCAGCTGTTGTGGTGTCCTACAGCAGATGTGACGAGCTGGTGTGCTGGTAGGGAATGGCAATTTGTTCTCCTCTAAAGGGAGAACTGGGAAGCTTTCACCAAAGCATAGCTCAAAACACACATACCACATCAATCTATCCATCCTAAATTTAAGAAAAATCCAACTTAGAAGACTCATCATTATTCACCATTCCTTTAATTAACATGTCAGAATAAAGCAAATCACTGATTCAAAGTGTACTCACAAAATATCAGTTTATTATCTGACTAGGTCAGTGTCACCTCCAACAGAAGTCTGTTTCCACTCTCTAGTTCCTGCCCAGGAAGTAAGCATGTGTGATCCTCACCTCTGCCTTACGGCCCAACCATTTCCACTGTGAGAAGGGCTTTGATGCCCTCTTTTCCTTGACTGAGTTTGGCCATTGCTCATCGTACATTTCCGGATCTATTTCCAAACTAAAGAACACTTATAGATGCACTACAGGTGGACACCATGGCTGACATAGGTTTTTTCTTCAGATGTTAGAGACTTGTACTTATTATCATCATTTCTTCTTGTAAAAAAAGAGAAGCATTTCCTGGGCCAGAAGCAGAAATAAAATAAAACCAAGAGACACTAAGCTTCTGGAGAGGCCAGGCTGTTCCAGTCACCATTATATTACTGATACCTAGCACTGCAGCCAGCACATAGAAGGTACTCAACAGGTATTTAGTGAATGAATGAAGCCTCTCTCACAGAGTGCCAGTGTCTACAGTTCATAAACATGTAAATGACAAGCATGAGAACAATCAATGTGATGAGAAAGGAGCAAAATGCTAAAAATACCAGAAAAGACTATTCACCAAATTAGCAGTCCTTCCATTTCAAGCTTATGACCACTTCTTATATAGTAATAACAAAAATGGCTACCATCAACTGAGTTCTTACTGTGTACCTGACATTTCATAGAAATTACTGCATTTATCCCTGGTAACACCCCTAGGATATGGAAGAGGAATCTAAGACTTAGAAAGATTATAGGTCCAAGATCCCACCCCTAGTCAGCAGCGCTAATGCAAGATCTGTCTTCTGGGGGCCAGCCTAATGAAAGTGGTTCTGTCGGCAGAATACTCTGGTCCTTGCAGGGAAGATGGAATGGAAGGTGACAAAATCACAGAGCAATGAGGAAGCTAGGGCACCAGTTATCTCTTTCTAAGGTTATAAGTGGCTAAAATAAGGTGGAGATGACAGGAGAAATGAACCAACTCTAGAGAAACATGAAAGAAAGAGCCAGTGGAATGGCTGAGAGATTAGAGATGGGGGGAAGGTAATCCCTCAGGATGATTAGAGTTCTGATTAATGGTGATACCAACAGAACAAGAATAAAATTATTCACCTTACATAAGGATAAAAGGCTGCAGAAGGTGGCCTTTTAGAACATTTAAAGTAAGAACTAACATAAAATTTGATTCGCACGCAACTGATTAATAAAAACCAGACTGCCTGTATTCTCAAGAAGATGATAGGCTTTATCTAGGGCATGAAAAAAAAGTAGGAGTCTAATTATGTACGTTCTTTCTTTTAAAGTAGGGTTATATTATGTGCACTAAGTTAACACGCACCATTTCTGAGTTTTGCCCTGATGAAGTTTAAAACTGTGAATGATCCTGACTTGTCAGCTTAGAGACAATCACAGAACTCATTACATTTTCACTGAGGGGGAAAAAAATCCAGGTAAGTCCACCTGGCTATAAAAATAGACTTCTCCAATGTTAAAAGAGTAAACTGCCTCATTATTATTCCAGTACCAAAGGCTTAACCAAGTTCAGCAAGATCGATGTGTATTTTCCCTGTTGTCTTCACAGGGTATCAATTTGGAACTCAAAAATATGACCATTCGGTAACCAAGAATTTGATCTCATAGAGTCTTAGGTCCTTCCTAGAAGGAAACTGCACATCTCTGACAGATTAATCAACTCTTACCAGGCAACCCCCGGTCTCGTTAGTTACAGTGTTTTTCGGGGAGCTGATTTACCAAATGAGTTCACAAAAGAGTTCTTATATAAAACTCTATTAGATGGTTTATTGCCAAGGACAGGGTGACATCAAGAAATTAAACCTAATACTGCTTGATGGTTTCCTTTTGCATACTTTTTGAGTACAAATAAAACATGTCTTTATAGCTACATCTAAGTGAATACCACAAAACAGGAGCTAGAATCATCTAATGGGGTAAATATTCTCTGCATAGGAAAACTGTTGTGGCTTTTCCCTTCATTACAACAGGCTTATTGCAGCCTTAAGGACAGACTCAAAATTACATCAGCTCCACTGGAGAAAAGTTCTTATGCAGTAACAAAATTTCCACTAGTTATCTCTATTCCTCATGCCTCAACAATAAAACCCCCTAAAAGCAGAGAGTAGAGAAATTCAAACAGGGATCTTAGCATCACTGCTGCAGAACTTGTGATTACTGTCCACTCAAGTTTTAGCCCTCTTCAGTTTGACTTCTTTTAGTCCTCACTAGATTTCATTTGCCCAATCAGTGTATACTATAATGTCTAACTCAGTTTTAATACATGGCTTACTTAAAAAGCAGGTATAGTCAGGCACCACATAACAACATTTGGGTTAATGACGGACCACATACACGACCATGTTTCCGTAAAATTATAATGGAGCTGAAAATTTCCTGCCCACGTAGGGACATGTTAGCCACTGCAATGTCACAGTGCAACACGTTACTCATGTTTGTGGGGATGCTGGTGTAAACAAACCTACTGCACTGCCATCATGTAAAAGTATATAGCACATACGAATATGCACAGGACATAATACTTGATCATGATAATAAATGTTACTGGTTTATGTATTTATGATAGTATACTTTTTATCATTCCTTTAGAGTGTACTCTTTCAAATTATTTTTTAAAAAGTGTGCTGTAAAACAGCAGCTGTGTTAAGCTGGCAGTAGCCTCGTACAATACATCTTGTGTTTACTGTGTCTCTTGATTGCATCATTTTCTCTCGTTCTTGATTTAATCTCAAGTCGTTTTGCACAATAACATGCTGTATTCTACTCTACAGCCTAGGTGTGTAATAGGCCAAACCATCTAGGTTTGTGTCAGAGCACTCCATACGGGGTGAGCAAAAGTAGGTTTATAGTTGCAAGCACATGAAACACATTTTATTCTTTTATTATTTCCCATACAAACAACTGTAAACCTCCCTATGCCCACCTAATATATTTGCACAACAATGGGATCGTCTAATGACCCATTTCTCATAACTATTTGTAACCTGTCATTAAGCAGCATACGGCTCTATCTCCATTATTCATCACACAATGTAGTAGGTATAATGTTGTGGGTAGAATTTTAAAAAACAAGAAGCCCCCTTCACATAAGGCTGTGGCACTTTAACCAAAAAGAAGGGTGTTGAAACAGAACAATACCAGATACAGCACAGAAACTGAGTCTGCAGTTCAGTCACTCGTTTGCTTTGGCACTTTTCATCTGTAAATAGTTGAGGTAAAAACTTTATCATCACTATATTATGATTATGAAGAGGGAGTTTTGGTGAGTTCTGTGAGTTTTACTAAAACATTTAAATGAGTTACCAGTGAGCCATCCATCCCTAAAAGATCACTAATCTTGTTATTTACACAAAAATTATAACAGTCGTGACAAGCAAAACCAAGCCTCCACACTTTCTTCAAGTCTGAAATGTCTTCTGTCAACAGCGACATTAATATAGATTTCCCCAATTACTAACGCTTTAGAAATAACGACCCTTGCCTTTCTTCACAGTTAACTATGTTAACTAGTAGTCATCCTTCCAAAAACTTCTAAGTGTAGGTTAACAAAGATCCTTTGCTAATGCTTTCTTCCAAATGGAGTTTCCGGTTATTTTCACAACAAACTGCTATGACACTTTTAAAGAAAGTACAACAAATAGGAGAATTCATTTAGGGGAGGAGAGTGGAGTGAAAGCAGTAGGGGAGGAGAGCAGAATGGATTCAGGACGTATTATTCCACCAAATATATTTAATCTATAACAACTTAAATCATTATGCTAAACTGATTAACAAAGGGCAAAAGAAAAAAGGGAAAAAAGATAAATATACTAGGGATTTGTGACTTCACTTCTAGGGCAATTGATAACTTCTCTGAATTATGACTAAATACCCAAATCCTGCACAAGGGGCAGCGCCACATTTCTGTCACTGTTGCTACTTTTCCCATCCGGTTGGGCTCTGGATCTGGAAGGTGACGAGCCAGAATTTGAACACGACCGTGCCTCTGTGAACTTTATACAAAGCAGCTGACATTCAAATGCTGAGATATCGGAAAAGCGAGTAGTTAGCTGAGCAAAGAACAAATCCAGGTATCTCCTGCCAGAACAAATGCCAGGGTGGAGGAGGTGCTGTTGCAAAAGCCACTTGAATCGGTCAAGGGGTGAATCAGGGCCTGGACTATTCAACAGCCCAGGAGGGCAAAGGTATCCTGTGGGGGCGGGGGGGGGGGAGGATTCCTCTCCCTACAGGGACCCGCGCTCAGGCCGCCGCCTCTGTCTTTATTTTGAAGCGCTACAGGGCTAGTCCCTGCTGCCTACTCTGGAGAGCTATTTTCAACCACAGCCGAAATCAGCAACAGCAAATTACACTGCAAACAATGGAGACGGCGCCTGCTTCGCACGGCTAGAAACTCCGGAGAGACAGTGCGAAGACTGACTTTTCATTCCCTCAGAGCCTCTCAGCGCACCGCCGCCACCCGCCCGCACGCGAAACCCCGAAGGCTGGGAGAGGTGGCGGGGAGGAAGACTGTCCCACCGCGGACAGGGGGCCGCGGGTGGCGGGATTTCCTCACGTCCGGGCACTGCGCGGAGGGCGCTCCCTGGCGGAGAGCGCGGCAGTTGGGGAGTCCCGGAGCCCCAGCCAGGCGCTCTGGGACCGAGCGCCTGAGTGCGGCGGGGGGGCGGGGTGAGGGGGGTCGGGCGGGGCTTTGATCGCGCCCCACCGGGTGGTGGACCTGGGGTCTCAGAGCCGCGGGCCGGGCTCCGACCACCCTCAGTTCTAGCCCAGTCAGCGCTACCAAGGGCGGCAAAGTTCGGACCCGGGCAGCTAGGGAGGGAGAGTGTCAGGCAGAGAACCCAGAGGGCGAGAGTTAGTTGACGCGGGATCCGAAGCCCACTCGGCCTCGCCCCTCGGCCCAGCGCCCCGTCGCCACCCAGCCTGCGCCGCTCACCCGGCTCTTGCAACGCTGGTGCCGGCCAGGGTCGGAGTATGTCCGGTCCACGGTGAGCGCCGTGTCGCTGCCCGGCATCTCAGCGCTCCCGCCGGGAACTTTCCCGTCTCCCGGGGCCGCAGCAACGCGAGCTGCCAGCACTGCTCCAGTCGCCCTGGGAACCACGGCAGAGAGGGAGGCGCGGGCTGCTGCCGCCGGGCGCCGCCGCCGCGGGTGAAGTGAGGGCGGAGCAGGGACGAGAGAGTCTCCTCCCCTTTCCTCTCCCCGCCTCCCTGAGTGCGCCCCGCGGGGGCTGAGACCCTTCTTCAGGTGGGACTTCTCCGCCTACTTCCCTTGCTGAAACTTGATTCCACCCCCTTCCCACACTGCTCTTTTTCTTTAAAAGCTAAGCGACATCTATTTGTTGACTTATTTGTATATTTATGATAAAAGATGGATTTCTGACAAGATGTTGAGGCTTGCCTTAAATTCTTGCTTTCAGGTTATTATTGTTTTTTATTCAACATGCACCTACTGGGTATCTGTCGTGTGCCAGACTCTGGGACAGGAACCAGAGATTTTTAAAAAAGCTTTTCTTATAATTCCACTGAGAACAGAACACTTTCACTTAAGGAAGATCTACGGTTGCTGTGTGTTTTAATTTCGCAGGTGTAGCTCACCTCTATGTTGGAAGCTACTTGAAAGTCAAGACACCTTTTCATTTCAGTATTCCCTATTTCCAGTGAATAGTCCCTGCCCTCAAGAACTTTGCAGTATTGTTACCTAAGCCAACATTCAGAACACCAGGTCTGGTTGTGCAGGGTGTGTGTAGTGGCTGAGTGACTTGAAGTACTGAAAGTGCAGCTGCTCCAGAGAGGAGTCAGAGTGAGAAGTGAGCAGCCCAGAAGGAAGGACGGATATGCTAGCTTCTTTCCTTCAAAGAGGTGAGGGGTAGAGGACTGCAAGCCTTAGAAAAATACTGAGCATAAAACAAAGGCACGCTTGGAAAACCTCCGGTTATCAGGTTAGGGGGTGTCTTTAGGAACAGAAGGACATGCTGGAAAAAGTAGGTGGAAACCATGTGGTGCAGGGCTCTACTTCTAAGACTAAGACCTTCAGTCTGGTTCTGTGAGCATTGGGAAGCTGCTGGAGGTTTCTGAACAGGGAAATAATGAAATCAGGGTGAAAATTTAAGAGGATGTATGTGATAGCCATGAGAAGCACTGATTGAACATGGGTGAAGGACACTAGTTAGAAGACTAATGCAAAGATAATCTAAGGGTCCTTCAGAAGGAGACTGAATGTAAATTATGATACATCCGACCAGTGGAGTATTAGGAAACTAATGGAATGAGGCAGCTCACTATATATGGCTACAGAAATACTCTAACATATATGGTTAAGTGAAAAAGCAATGTGCAGAATGATTTATATGGCATTTCACCATTTATGTATTGTAAAAACCATATATGTTGCTTATATATGCATAGCATATTTCTGGGAGGATAAGCAAGAAACTAGGGAAATAGATAAGAAACTGATGGCAGGAGAAGAGAACTAGGTAGCTAGAAGGAAGGAATAGAAGAGAGATTTATTTTTCACTGTATATTCTTTTAAAACTTGAATGTTTGAACTGTATGATACATTAACTATTCAAAAAGTAAAATAAAAATACTTTTAAGTGATGAGATTAAACTGATTAAAACTAACTTAAGAAAGAGAAAACCCCATATAGTCCTAAAACCATTCAAGAAATTTAATCAAGACTTTAAAATAACCCATACATATGACACAAGTACACCAGGCTCAGAGAGTTTTTTAGGTAAATTCTTTCAGAACAGAGGAGAGTCAAATGTTAGTGTGCGAGTGTGTATGTGTACAATTATAGCTACGGTGGCCAGAGAAGGCCTTTATGATAAGGTGACATTTGAGTGGAGACCTGCAAAGTAAAGGAGCCAGTGATGTAGATATATGAAAGTTTCAGACAGAAGGAACAGCAGGTACACAGGCCTTAGGGTAGGTACTTTTGGGGAGTGTTTGAGGAAAAGCAGGGAGGCCAGTGTTCCCTGGAAAGACAATAGGAGATGAAGTCAGAGACATTTCAGAGGTCTGGACCATTTAGGCCATTTTAAGAACTTTGACTTTAATTCTGAGGAAGATGAGAATATATGGAAAATTTTAAACAAAGGAGTAGAGTGGCATGCTCTGCCTTTTCACTTTGAGGAAAAAGATTCCTACACCTCACAGGGTCACAGGGTATACAAAAATCAACACCAGATACAGCAGAGGCCTGAAGGGGGGAAAACACAACTTTTAAAACTGCCAGAAGAAAATTGGAGAATATCATTATGATCTCAAGCCATAAGAAGCAGGTCACAAAAAGCATAAACCATAAAGATTCAACTACATTAAAATGATAAAACTTCTACCTATGAAAAGGAGTAATAATAAAGTGAAAACAAGCCACAAACACAACTGGATCTAAAAAAAATCAATATGGATGATTTTCACAAACAATGCTTAGAAATGAAAAAAGCAAGCCACATAAAATTACACGAATTCTGATCTTCTTCATGTAAAGTTAAAAATATAAAGATTAAGGGAGCCTCTATAAAGAAGAAGAGGTTGACATCCTGGAATGAACACTTCCAGACAGGAGACAGGCAGCAGCTAGGAGTTAGGAGCAACAGTGGTGGTGAGCTAGAATCCCCAGGAAGTCTGCAAGGCACACCCCTGCAAGATCTCTATCCAAGGAAGATTCCAGGAGTTCCAGACCTGGATCTAGATCTAGATGAAGAAGTTCTCGAAGGCATCATACAAGGTCACAATCTCGGTTTCGCTCTCATAGATGATCCTGTGGCAGGACTTATAGTCGAGATTACAGAAGGTGTTGTAGCAACAGTTAGTCTCCCATGTCTACTCGTAGCCATCATGTGGGGTGTCAGGCAAATCCTGATCCTAACTGTTGTCTTAGAGTATTTGGGTTGAGCTTGTATGCTACAGAAAGAGTTCTAAGAGAAGTATTCTCTAAATATGGCCCCATCACAGATGTGTGTATTGTATATGACCAGCAGCCTATGTTCAAGAGGATTTGCCTTTGTATATTTTGAAAATGTAGATGATGCCAAGGAAGCAAAAGAGCATGCCAGTGGAATGGAGCTTGATGGACATAGAATCAGAGTTGATTTCTCCATAACAAAGAGACCTCAAGCCCTTATTATATGAAATGTTAAAGGGACTTATCTAAGAAAAAGAAGATCAAAAATATGACAGTGAAAAGACAGCAAACTCACAGCTATTAAGAACCACACCTAAAACAAAAGCAAACTAAGCAAACAGCTAGAACAGGAACAGAACCACAGAAATGGAGATCATATGGAGGGTTAGCAACAGGGGCCTGGGAGGAGGAGAGAGGCGGAAAAGGTACAGAGAATCAGTAGCATAGATAGTGGGTAGAAAATAGACAGGGGGAGGGCAAGAATAGTGTGGGAAATGTAGAAACTAAAGAACTTATGACACATGGACATGAACTAAAGGGGGGGAATGTGGGTGGGAGGGGGTGTTCAAGGTGGAGGGGAATGATGGGGGAAAAGTGGGACAACTGTAATAGCATAATCAATAAAATATATTTAAAAGATATATAAAAAAACAAAAACAAAACAAAAAAAGAGACCTCATACCCAACACCAGGAATTTACATGGGGAGACCTGCCTACGGCAGCTCACTATGATAGAGGATACGATTGAGGCTATGATGACCAGAGCTACTATAGCAGATCACAGAGGGGAGGAGGAGAAAGAGGAGGATGGAGAGCTGCTTGAGACAGGGATCAGATTTATAGAAGATGGTCACCTTCTCCTTACTGTAGTCACGGAGGAGACCAATCACGTTCCAGATCTCGATCATATTCACCTCCTCGCTATTAAAGCACGAAGTTGAAGACTTTCGGAAACCTGCCCTAGAGTTTGGATATTGTTTGTGGACAATGCTTTTTATTGTCTCCTGTTTAAAAAGTGAACAGTGCCTAGTGAAGTTAGGTGACTTGTACACCTTCTATAATGACTACTTTTGGTGGAGCTGAAATGCTGTTCTCATTCTGCATTTGTGTAGTTCAGTGCTTTGTTCCAAGTTAAGTGTTTTCAGAGAACTATATTTTGTGTGTATTTTTTTACAGTCTAAATTTTGATTGCTGAGAAGTTACTATTGCACAAAACTTCATTTAAAAGAAAGGTTTTTCTACTGAATCCAGGGTATTCTGAAGATCAAAGCCTGTGTCTAAATGTTACCAAATGGCAAAAAGCAACACACAAAGTTTGATCTTTACTTTAAAAAATAAAAATTAAATAACTCGTGTTTTTAGGAGAACAAAGACATATAATAAAACTAATAAGAAAAACAAAAGCCTGATAAACACTAATTTTAGGACAGTATTTATCTTTGTTGGGAGGAAGAAGAAAGATTTAATAGGAGAGCAGTACAAGATTGCAAATAATGGTCTATTTAATGAATGACTATATCCACACTGGATATGTATTTATTCACATACAATGTTTCATAATAATTTTAAAAGTTTAAAAGCAACAAAGACTCCAGGCACAGATGTGATGATGGCATCCTTAATCCTGGAATTTAAGTCACCAGTGGGGGGACCCTACTCAAATAAATAAACATAACAGCATTTTTATAGGTATAAAGCTTGTTACAAAGTCAAGATAGTCTGTTACTATTAACTTGACATTATGTCAATTTACTCTTACAAAGATCCATTCTGAAAATCTTATTTCTGGGCTTTTCCCCTCATTTGCCTGATACCTAATTTTTTTTTCTAGCTACTTAGGGCTACACTAAGTATAATACTCAGGGGTCTGTGTGTGTAACTGTGTAACTGCATGTACATAACTTTAAAGAGGTCAGACCTAAGTGAGGTCTCAGACAAACCAAAATTGACTTTATGTCAGTATGCGCCATCAGGCATCTGCTCTTGATTTCTATTAATGTCTTGGCATTCCTTAGAAGAACTCCATCCTGGAAATGCTCACCCTCAGTGAAAAGGATAAATAAATACTTGGTTAGGTTCACTTGAATGTCATTTAACAGAGGATGTGCTTTTTAGATCATTTAGACTTATTCTGTGAGCCCTGAAGCTCCTCTACTGGGCACTCATATAAAAAATAATAGTGTTTTTTTAAATCCTCACCTGAGGACACTTCTATCATTGCTTTTAGAGACAGTAAGGGAGAGAGGGAGGGAAAGAGAGAAACATTGATTGGTTGCCTCTTTGTGCTGCTGGACTGGGCATCAAGGCACCTTGACAGGACTGAACTTGCAACCTTTTGATCGTGGGACAATGCTCCAACCAACAGAGATGCAAGGGCCAGGGCAAAAACTCATGTTTTTAAATATACAAATTAAGTAGTGCAAGACCAAGCTCCCCAGAAAAGACAGTAAACAAGCAGTGTTGATCACTATTTGGCTCTCCTATTGGGAGGCAGGCTCCAAGAGGTTAATAGATCCTGTCCCTTCTTTTAGAGGCATTGCCTAGGGTTTTGTCGGTCCTCAAGAGAGAGGGAGTGGGAGAGAGGGAGATGACAGAAAGAGAATGCAAATTTCTCCTGTCATTGTAAGAATTGTCTGTGCCTCTGCTGATACCCCCAAAAGCCTCTCTCCACAAAAAATGGAAAAAAACCCACACATTTACAGTAACAAATGCAGCCAGAACAATAAGGAACACAAAAGTACAAAGACTAAGTGTGAAATAAGAATTTACTTCCTAAGTGTAAGCAGCACAATAAGGCAGCATATGCTAGGCACCAATAAAAAACAGTGGAACAGGTCATTTTACTTCTACTGGTTTAAAGTTTAGAATGATGAGAACAGGGTTTATAAAACAGGTAGGATTACCCTTGACTTTTGTAGTACATATTTGTTTTTTTCCTGCCCAGCATCTAACTCCTTATTTTTGAAACAGGGCCTGGACTTTTCTTTTGGGACCTATCCCTCCCCCATCTTCAATCAAAGAAGTGGTTTCAGTGAGGCAGGCCAGCCCTACCATTGGCTCCAGTGAGAGGCATGTGGTCCAGCCTTGGCCAATCAAAATCACTGTAACTTGTGCATAGGCACATGACCCAGTCACAGCCGATCAGAATCGCCCCTGAGACTTGCTGGAAGCATAGGGAAAGAGCCATGCTCTTTCAGTGGGCATTGCTGAGCTAGTAGGATGTGTGCCTGGTGGACGTCCTAGCCACCCTGTAAAGACAGCCTCTGAGGAAAGCAGAGTGTGAAAGGAGGAAGGTTCCTTACTGAGTTAGAGCACTAGCTCCAGCTTTCCCATTATCTATTGCTGCAAGACAAACCACCCTAAAATGTACTGGCTTATGACTACCATTCACTTGCTCTTGATTCTGTAATTTGAATGGGCCTCCAAAGGGATGGCTTTTCTTTGCTCCATGGGACACTGGCTGGGACTGAAGTACCCTAGATAGCTTCACTCATATGTTAGCACCTGAAGGAATGGGGGTGGCTGGACCACCTGGGGTTGGCCAGGCCTCTGTCTCTATTTGTATATACTTACATGTTTAACCATAAAATATTTTTGGCTATCTTCCAAGGGCTCCCCTCTCTCCATTGGGGCAGTTGGGCTTCTTTACACGGTGACCGGTGTCCAAGAAAACAAAAACAAAAGCTGCCAAACCTCCTAAGGCCTAGCCTGGAACTGGCAGAGTATCACTCCTGTCACATTCTACTGGTCAGAACAAGTCAAAGTCCAGCCCAGACTCCAAGGGAGAAGAAAGAGCACCCACCTCCTGATGGAAGGAGTGGCTGTGCCTACGGGTGCGGGAGAAAGTGCTGGCTGGTCATGGCCGTCAATCCCCAACACCAGATGTGGCTGAACCCCTTTCCTCTTATATATATTAAAAAAGTGTATTCCTCTTTCTCGCCAGTTTCAAGAATCTTAAAAATACAACATTCAATGCTGGCTGTGGGTACAAAGAAAAGGAAAAGAAGGGTGGCATTTCAAGTAATGGCAAGAACTGTGGATGGCATGAATAAAGAAGAATGAACAGACTCTGTTCCTGGTGCTGGGAATATAAAACTGCGACAGACATAGGCCCATCCTGAAGGGACGAAGTTGCTACGCATGCAAAGACAGATGTGGCCGTGGTTCAGCGATAGGACGATAGGACGAGGGAAGTCTCCTTAGAAACTCCACCTCCTGACTTGTTTCAGGCTCACGGTATCAGTACAGGGGGAGCAGGAAGGAGATGTGAAAAACCTAATTTTATACAGAAAAAGGTAAGCCTTTTACAAAGTAAAGAAAAATGTTTTTCCTTTCATGTTCTGTTTTGATGTAATAATAGTACAGGGAGCCTTCAAGTGTTCTGGAAATTAGTCTCTAACGGTTGTCTTCCCTGCAGACTTGAGGCTAATTAAGAAGTTCAAAAATGTATTTTACCTCATCAAAATGAAAAACCTTTGCCTGTGAAAGACCTGTTGAAAGGATGGAAAGACAAAATTTAGATGAGAAGGAAAGATTTGCAAAACCACATATCCAACAAATTAGTTGCAGCAGTATCTAGAATATATAAATAACTCTCAAAACTCAATATTAAAAGATAAATAATCCAACTTTAAAAATGAGCAGAGAAACTTGAACAGATATTTCATTGAAGGCCAATATTGATGGCAAATGAACACATGAAAATATGCTCAATGTCATTAGCTATTAGGGAAATGAAAGTTAAAACCACACAGAGATGTCATTATATACATATCAGAATGGTTAAAATTAAAAAAGTGACAGCAGCAAATGCGAACAAAGACAAGGAAAAATTAGATAATTCATACATTGCTGTCAGGAATGTAAAATGGTACAGCCTTTCTGGAAAACAGCTTGGCATTTTTCTACAAAATGAAACATGTAAATACCATGTGACCTAGTAACTGTGCTCTGAGCATTTATCTTAGAGAAAAGAAAAATGTTCCTACAATAACCTGTAAACAAATGTTCATAGCAGCTTTACTCATAAAAGCCTGAAACTGGAAATATCGCTGATGTCCTTCAACAAGTGAATAGTTGAACTGTGGGACATTTATATTATAGAACACCATTTGGCAGCGAAAGGGAACAAACTGCTGATGTACAGCAACTTGGGTGAATGTAAAGGGAATTATACTGCGTGAAAAAGTCAGTCTGCCAAGGTTATATACTCCCAAGGTGTGATTCCATTTATAGCATTCTTGAAATGACAAAATCATAGAAATGGAGGAAATTGGTGGTTGCCAGGAGTTAGACACTAGGTAGGGAGGGGAGGGGGTTGCAGGAGGGAGGTGGGTGTAGTTACAAAAGGGCAGCACCAAGGAACCTGTGGTGATGGGACTCTGCTGTATCTCAACTGCAGGTGGTGGATAGGAACTACTCATATGATAACTGCAGAGAACTAGCCCTGGCCGGGTGGTTCAGTTGGTTGGAGCTTTGTCCTGTGATCAAAAGTTTATAGGTCTGATTTCTAAGTTGTGGGTTTCTCCCAATCAGGCTGCATTCCGTAGTCGGGGCACGTAGGAGAGGCAACAGATCGATGTTTCTCTCGGTCTCTCTGTCCCTGTCTCTCTTTCTCTCTCCTTGCCTCCCTCTCTAAACATATCATCAGGTGAGGATTAAAAAAATAAAACTTCAGAGAACTAAACATACACACATAACTAAATATGATTGTGGGTTGTATCAATATTAATATGATATTTGTACTATAGTTTGGCAAGATGTTATCCCTGGGGAAACAAGGCAAAGGGTACACAGGATCTCTCTGTATTATTCCTTACAACTGCATATGAAGCAACAATAATCTTAAAATTAGAATTTTAACTTAAAATGTATTTTAAATTTTAGGTGCAGTTATAACTTTCACAGGGAAAACTCTGTTTTGGGGTGTGGGGGCAACACAGAAAGTAGGAATGGATGGTGTATGGATTTTTTTTCTCTGAAATTGTCCAGAGAACAGAGTTTTTCCAGGATCTGGCCTCTTGCTGCATCAGAGAAGGGGAACAGCTGTGGAATGGCTGGGCAAAGGAGAGACTACAGGTGGCACTCACTAATTCGACCACTCCCATCAGTGCCTGACCACAGTGTGCACTGCATCTGAAGTTCTGGCCAACTATGAAGAAACTGAGGGCCAAGGGCAGAGTCCTTTATCCTTGGTCTGCCTGCGTGGAGCATAGCACCTAGAAAAAGCCGTAACCCTATAAGGTTTTTGTTGAATAAATGACTGACAATTAACTCC
This sequence comes from Glossophaga mutica, assembly GCA_039655065.1. Lineage (NCBI taxonomy): Eukaryota > Metazoa > Chordata > Mammalia > Chiroptera > Phyllostomidae > Glossophaga > Glossophaga mutica. Next base: position 89,207,856 of record CM077304.1, read on the forward strand.
TGATTTGGTTGGAAGAGTATGTTAAAGTTCATAGATTTGGTTCAGCTTCAAACTGACTCATTATATACTGACTTGTTTAGTAAAAATTTACATTGTAAGTAAATTGTAAAAATTTACAAATTGGTCTGCTTCGTTCTATTGTAGGGTTCCCATACTGGTTCAAGTCTTTTTTTTTTTTTTTTAAGATTTTACTTATTCATTTTTAGAGAGGGGGGAAGAGAACGAGAAAGAAAAGGAGAGAAACATCGAAACATCGATGTGTGGTTGCCTCTTGCATACCCTGTACTGGGGACCTAGCCCACAACCCAGGTGTGTGCCCTGACTGGGAATTGAACTGGCAACCCTTTGGTTTGCAGCCCATACTCAATCTACTGAGCTACACCAGCCAAGGCTCAAGTCTTTATTTTACATTAGGTACACATGGATTATAAGTGCTTTGTTATTTCTAACCTCTAGACCCTACCATTTTCTAGGAAAGAGTTTCACTGCTGACTACTGTGTATGACTATTGACTGTCTGTTATTGCTGTTTCCCAGAAGCCCACAATGACAGAAAACGAAAGTCAATGAAAATGCCTTACTTTGCATGAGGCACGGTGTTCTGTTTGGTTAAGTCTTAACTGGAGTTGTAACTCCGAGGTTTCCCAGTTCACTCGAAGCAGTTCCCTGGAGATCTCTAGCTGTCTCCATTCTATGCATGGCCAGCCCAGGAAAATTCTTTTTCATTAGGCACATATTAAATCTGAAGGATGACCTAGCTACACTTCAGGAACACATCATCTGTGAATTCACTTTGCATTTTATCAATTCACTTTGTAAGATAAGAATGGCTGGTGGAATATAAAACTACCAGAGAAATCTGATGTGAAGTCTCAAACCAGTCCAGTCACAGTGCTTTTCAAAGAGGACATGCTGCATGCCAAAGCCTTCCTTGTCCACTTCAGTCTGCACTCATCACTCCCTTCTGACTTCTCACAGTATCTGTTGCGTACATCGCTCACATAAACACTGGAATATAAATAATCATGTACAGTTACAGGGAGGCAGGATGGTACACTGGAGATAGATTGCCTGGATTCAGATCACGGCGCTGCTACTAGCTATAAACCCTGGGCTCTCTCATTCGTAAACTGAGGATGGTAATAGGACCCACCTTATATTACTGTTGAGAATAAAGGAGGTAATATATGTAAAGCACTTCCAAATAAGAGCTCAGTAAATGTCTGCAGGAAACAAAATAAGATCTGTCTTCCCGTGGTAACTTCTTACTAGTAAGACTTCGAAGACTGCTGTTATCCTGGAATGTGTTCTGCTAAGGAAGAGGGTGCACTCCAACGCTGAACCTCGTCACCTCAAACTGGTAACAGAACAAGGAAGAAAGTGGAAGCCTCTGGCTAACCTCTGGGCCCCGGCTACTGAGAAAGGCAAACTTCCTTCCTTAACACAAATCTTCAGTTCTGATGGTCCCTGAGACACCTGCTCCCACACATAGCAGAGTTTCTTTTTGTTTGCATACTTTAACCAAATAATCCCACTTTTAGGAATCCATCCTAAAGAAATAATACAATACAGAAAATGTTTTACAGACAAAGATTATCCATTACAGTTTTTTATCATTCTGAAAAGTTCAAAAGAATCTAAAGGACTGTTTATGAAAAATAAAGGACAAATTATATAAATTAGCAAACAGTCATACAAAAAATAGAGGAAACCTATTGCAAATTATACTTAGGAAGAATTTGTAATCATATAGGGAAATGTTTATGCAGTGATATTATACAAAAAAGAAATCAGGATAACCCTACGAGATTGACAAAAATTAAGTAACATTACAATACTTAGTGCTGGCAATAATCTGCAGCAGCAGAAACTCTCACATGTTGGATGTGGCAACATAAACAGGTACAATCCCTTTGAAGCAGGATTTGGCATTATCTCATAAAGCTGAAGCTATGTGGACCCTATGACCCTGCCTCTCCACCCATCAGTGTACATCCTGGAGGGCACCAATCAATTAGGACACCCATACAAGGCTATTTGTAGCAGTAACAGTCCCTTTCTGGAAACAACCCAATTATCATCAACAACAGAATGGCTACATAAATCTCGGCATAGTTATTTCCCTATTACCATCAGTTGTCTGTTGCTGGAAACCCAGGAGGCAGGCACACACCTACAGAAATGATAAGAAGTCACCAGGCATGCAACATGTAGGTTTTCCAGAATATTATCAGGGTTGGTTAATTGGAGTTAAAAACAACAAATATTCCTTGGAGGTTATAAAAGGAAAAACAAACAAATAAAAAATAAATGTTCTCTATGAAAATGCTAACCAGAGCATGTTTCCCATTATCTTAATTCGCTTTACAAAGTAAGATTTTTCTGGTGTGTGCTGCCAGACCTCATGCCAATTGACACAGACCCCGACAAAATCCTGGTGTGAAGTATCACAGATGGTGACACTTCCTGTCCCACCCCAGCCCTCAAACGTTCAGGGCAAAATGGTCCAAAAAATCCTGAAGCATTTTGCTCCAGAAGAGTAAGAAAAAGAAAATCTTTCTTCTCTTCTTTTGTGTCTTCCTACAGCATCTCTATAGTATTCTGTACAGAGTCTGCAAATGACAGTAGTTGTTATTTATTTAAGCCTACCTCTTCCGTGCCAGAACTTGAAATACATCAACTCTGAGTTATGTCAAACCTTTTCCTGTCCCCTTCTCTACAATGGTAGGTGCCATTATTTTCCCATTTTATGCAGCAATAATATGGTCTCTGAAGAGATTAAATGATTTGACCAAGGGTACCCAACTAATAAATGGCAACAGTGGAGTCTAATTCCAGACTCACCTTATACTCAAAAGTTCATTTACTAAGTGTATATCCCTGGACAATTTATGTATTCTTTTATTGGCCTCAGTTTCTGCAACTGAAGAATGGGGATAATCATACCCCTCAAACAGTGACTGCCTCTTAACCTACCAAAGGCCTATGGTAGCACCACTAAGCATATAAATGGGAAAGAAACTCAATGTGTCTGGAAACTCCACTGTCGCATGTCTCCTCACGTCATATTTAACTCATATCAACTTGACTTGCACCCACCTCTGCCCAACCTGACTTTCCCTGCTTCTCCCAAACCGTTTAATGAATGTCCAGCTTTCCTGATAAATCTCTGTTTCCTGTTCTTTCTCTGAAGAAAGAAAACAAGCAGGGCTTTTGAAATTCAAAATCACACCATTATGACTTTATCTTCTGTCTGAAGGCTTCTTGAAAATTCTTTTGTTTTTCTCTTTTTAAAATTTCATTTATTTTATTTTTAGAGAGAGCGGAGGGGAGGGAGAAAGAGAGGGAGAGAAACATTAATATGAGAGAGAAACATCAGTTGGGTTGCCTCTCCTGTGCCCCCAACCAGGGACCTGGCCCCACAACCCAGGCTGTGCCCTGACCAAGAATCGAACCAGTGACCTTTTGGTTTGCAGAACAATACTCAGCCTACTGAGCTACAACCATCAGAGCAAATCCTTTTGTTTTTAAATAATTTCCAAGTACTTTCAGATTTTCAGTTTTGCACTTTAAGTTTCACAAAATGAGATCAATTCTTTGGAAGTGAAGGTTAAATTTCCTGCAAGTATTCAGAAGCACCCACTTTCCTAGCTGACAGTGCTAAAAGGCATTCTATAGTTCTATTATTTCTCATTGCTTCTTCCTAGATCAGCTGTGGCTGATGTACTCCTAGGTAATATTTCTGACATTCCACTGAAGGAACATCTTTCACAAAAGGAGAAAACTCCTATACCAGGCACAAGATTTACAGTATCTAATATAATGTCACCGGCGTATACAGGGTACCCGGCAGGCAGGCACACTGGCTCACATGTATGAGCATGCATGTAACACACACATCTACATAAATGATCAGAAGTCACAAGATGTGCAACATGTAGGGCTTTAATAATAATAGCAGGCTTGGTCAATTGGAATTAAAAACAACAATATTCCTTTCAACTGCAAAAAGGGACTCTGGTAGGTTATTAGAGGAAAAAAACAAATAAAAGATCTGAAAAGAGCCCAAACTGCTGGTAAAGCTCAAGGTACAATTTCTGTTCCCCCAAAGAAGAAAATCCATATATTTCGCTACAGCCTTCTGACACTCATAATTCAAAACTGGTCTCTAGATAACCCCCTACTGAGTGAACTCAGATATGAAACAGAACCCACTACTGAGAGGAGGTATTCCCCTTCTTGCTTATTTCCATCTTTTACAAACAGAACTGCATTTGCCTCAATCAAAAATATCAGAATATTTTGGATATTCCATTAGAATATGCGTTATCAATTAGAATATATATTACTCATTAAAACCCAAGCCCAGAGATACCTACGTAGATGACTGTGCTTTAAATGTTTTCCCTTATTTTGATATCACAACTGATTGTCTAAAGCTGCACTGGCCAGTAGAGGAGACACTGGCTGCAGGTGGCCAACAAGCACCTGAAATGTGCGTACTCAGATGGAGGAACCTATATTTTACTTAATCTTAATTAAATAATATTTTCAAGGCTTCACACAAAAAATTCAAAGTATCTCAATATTTCTTATGTTGACCAGATGTCAACATAAACAACAAAGGTCACCTTTATGTAGTTGCCAACATATGACAACACAGAAGCTGATAAGTATTCGCCACAACTCATTGTAGGAATATGAGACAAATGTCACATAAACATACTAATACTTGCACAGCTCTTTACCCCAAGTGATAGCTCAGGTCAAAGTTAATCTTCCTTCCCTACTAGCATATTATGTATAATTGTAACATAGTATTATAACAATCTAATTTGTTAAATAAATCATATATATATATCTACCACACCCCTCTCTACTAGAGTATGATCTTTTTGAAATAGAGAACTAACTTGCTTATTTTAAAAATCCATCACTGCCTGGCATAGTTCTTGCAGTGGAAATCCTGCCATAAATGTTGGTGTATTTGATATAGTGTATACTAACATTTTTAAAAAATCATGGTTCTACAAAAGAAAGCCTAAAACTAACATTGAAGTATTCTATACTCCTGGAGTGAAAGATGCAGTATCAACCACTTGTCAATTTTCCCTAAATCAGCTGACAGATAAAAGAGAGCCCAATTTAAAAGGGTTTTTCCTAAATTTGACAAGCTTATTTTTAAATTCAGTAGAAGAAAACATATAACTATGATGAAAAAAATGTGGTGAGTCGGGGCAGGCAAGGTGATTTCTCCTTACCAAATATCAAGACATTTTATAAGCAATAGTAATTCAGTTAACATGAATAAGGGTAAGACCATAGACCAGTGAAGAGAGAGCTCAGAAGTTGACCCATGCACACTTGCAAGCATAATCTACGACAGATGCAGCACTATAAATCAAGTGGGAAGAAAAATACTGGGAGTTCGCCTGGAAAAAAGTAAAACTGCAGTGGATCCCTATCTCACGCCAAAAGAAAAAAATTCAGGTGCAATTCATCATTGGAAATTATGTCTTATTTCCTATTATTGGTGATTCATTGAGAATTCCATGTGGATTATGCAATACATGAATTATACAGTGTTAATATATTGTTCCTACCCAATGAAAATAAAAAGGAACAGAAATGATGGTTTTAAGGACTTACTTTAAAGATGCCTATGTAAAAGGGCACATAAAACATTTCCCCCCTGCCCCCTTCTTTAATGTATTGAGTCAAGTCAGAAGTCACTGCAGTTTTTGGAAGGTCAAAACTTTAGAACTGAGATGGAGGCCTGTAAGTAAATGCAGGGACTCAGTTACTGTGCAAGTGCTTCTACAGACTTCTTTGAAGCTAATGAGGTAGAGCTGAACGCAAAATCTAGATGAACAGCAACGGTATGCCTTTGCTATTAAGCAGCACCCCTGACTCACCTAAGCCTGGTTGTTGTTAACTGAGGCAAAGCTCAGTCTCACTCCCACTCACCCAGCACTTAGCTGGTTATTCTCAGGGCCACCCCATGCATCAGACCATCAGAGCATTACACTGCTGTAGTTCTGAGCTGAGCTGGTGGCATTTCTTCCCTGACATCGAGAGAGGCCAAACCACACCCAAATTGGGCTTTGAGAGAAAAAGAATGTTTTAAACATGTTACAGATCGCATGTCCCAGATCATTGCTCAAGTGAGTCAATTTCCTGCTCGGGAGTTGTGGTTCCCTGTTTTCTGGCTCTCTCCTCTTGATTTTCCTGTTTGACCATGCAGTGATCTCCTAGCACAGACATGGTACTGCTATGAACATCTTTAGAAATTTTATTTTCAATTTCAGTTTACATTCAATATTATTCTGTATGTTTCAGGTGTACACCATGGGGGGTAGACAATCATATACTTTACAAGGTATTCTGACTGCTATTTCCAGTACCCATCTGACACCATCCATAGTTATCAGAATATCATTGACTACAGACCCTATGCTGTACTTTACGTCTTCATGACTATTTGGTAACTGCCAATTTGTATCTCACAATCCCTTATCCTTTCTGAACCAGTCTCCCAACTCCCCTCCCCTTGGGTACCTCTCAATCTGTTGCCATGAACTTCTGTATTAGTTTCTAGGGCTGCCATAACAAAGTGCCAGAGGCTGGTTGGCAAAATAACAGACATTTATTTTCTCACAGATCTGGAGGCTGAAGTCCAAGATTAAAGTGACAGCAGAGCTGGTTTCTCCTGAGGCCTTTCTCCCTGGTTTTTGGATAGCAGTCCCCTTGCTGCTTCGTCTCTTTCCCTGGTCTTCCCTCTGTACGCACACCACCCTGGCAACTCCGTGTGTTCAAATTTCCTCTTCTTATAAGGACACCAGTCAGACTGGAATAGGGCCTCATTGGAACTTAATCACCTTGTTAAGTTAAAGGCATCTCCAAATATATTGAGGAACTGGGGGTTAGGGCTTGAATGTGTGTTATTTTAGGGGGACACAATTCAACCCGTAGCACCATTTATGTGATAATTAACTTGTAGCTATGCTGTGAGGCAAGGAGGAACAGCAGCTGGAAAGTGAAGGAGAAGCAATCTCTAAACCAACCTCTCAATCCCAGGGAAAATAAAACCCTGATTTCTTTTGTTGAAAACTGCTCACTTATATTTGATCAGGCAATCTCTTAAACTCCTACGTTAATTTCACAGAAAAAGAGAGTGATGTAAAGAATTTCTTCAAAAGAGGTAACTAGAGAGGTAACGATCCATCAACTGTCTTTAACAGCTCCTGCAAAATACTGTCTTTTCTCCTTCTGAGCAGCTACAATTCTCAATATGTCATCCGTATGTCGAAACATATGTGCAGGGCCCAGTGATAAATGGGCAAAATGTGAGAATGCAGGGAGAGGAACAAAAGACATGGAGACAAGGGAAACCAGTACCTCGAGATGTTAAAGAAAGAAGTGCAGTTAAGAAAAACAAGCACACTATTGAGAGTTAAGAACACTCTGCGATGGTGCTTCTCTGAATGGACCCAGTAGTGTGGGACTAAACAAGTGAATTTCTGGTGTGAAAAAGAGGCAACAGGAAGAAAAGAGAAATAAAAAGTACTTATAACTCAGACATTCATTTTGAAATGAGATGTAATCTACTTAAAAAGACTTGGGAGACAGGAAGAGAACATGCAGTTGTCAGCGGAGACTGGGGGGCGGGACAAAACTCTGCCATTGCTGGTGGAATGAGGAGTGGGCTTTTCGGGTCAAACAGACAATATCCTCAAAGACTGAACCTGGGATTAGCAGAGGGCCCTACAGTTCCATATTCTGGTGTTAAAAGTCTATACCATGCTCGAGTAAATGTATTTAAGGAGCTGTGGCCAAAGATGGGAATTTATAACTACATATTGATCTATATTGGATTTCATGGTTGGCTACAGAGTTTGGAATCTCTCCAGGATTACTTCCCTGCCAACTTCTAGGTAACTTATAGTACTTTCGAAGCACCTCTGAATATACATTTTCAACAGATGGAATTACTAAATGCTTAGTGCAACGATCCATGGATGTGTTACCACCCACAGCAGACAAAGCAGATATTCTGTCTGCTCCGCTCGCATTCCAATAAATATTTACATCCTTCTATGGACCCATTTCAAGACTGCAATATATGGAGTCTCATTGCTCTTTTAAGGTGAATGCAAAAACTAGTTGATGATTTCTGGATTTTCCAATTAACTTGCTCTCAGACACATTTTTTTAAGCATAAAAAACAGACACAGTTCACGGTCTGTAGATATTTTTATTTACATATCAATCATACTTCTAAGTATGGTAGCAATAATGTTTTTTCCAGTAGGAGCAATTTTTTAAAAAGTACTTATGCCCTGATCAGTGTGGCTCAGTTGGTTGTGCGTTGTAACACAAAGCAAAAGGTCACAAGGCAACTGATGAATGTTTCTCTCCCTTTCTCCTTTCCTTCTCATGTCTCTAAAAGTAAATAAATAAGTAAATAAAATCCTTTTTAAAAAAGAATATTTACACTTTTAAAGTCCAGAACTGTAGAAGTTTCAAAACCTTCAAGAATGTGTGGTCTAGCTTTCTTTTTTAGATGAGGAAACTGAGGCACAGATGTAAACTGACTTGCTAAGCACTGGCAGAGCCAGAGGAAGAAGCAGAAGAGGGAGAGAGGGGACCGCAGTTACTGTAGGCACCAGCTGCATGGCCGGATCCAGGTCCACGCATTGTCTCACACACACATATGCACCTCACAGCATCCTTGTCCCTGTCCTAGGGCAGTGGGGCTGAGATTGAGCTTAGGAAACACCCATTGTGACTCCGAGCAACTGATTTAAACCCGTCTGAATAATAAATACCACAATGGCTCTTTCCCATTTCCCTACACTTTCAAAGAAAATAAACAGAACCAAGTTATATCAAGTTCAAAACTGATATTTAAAATGGCACTATACGACATTAGATTCAATAGCTTCTCAAAATCTTGGGTTTATTTCCTACTATTCAATCTCTGGATTGTTACTGGCTTCTATGTTGGCAACATGACTGACATTCAGTTAAGAAAGTATGAATTAAGACATATTTGGGTGTAAATCTAGTGAAGTTCTCGCTGTTTGACCTTAATTTACCAATGATAAAAAGTTCCATAATCTTTTGTTTTTATTTTGAATGCTATTATTTGAATGAAAATTGAATTTTCATTATGTTTCAGCATGTCTATTCTAACCTGAATAGAAAACTTCAGCATGTCTATTCTAACCTGAATAGAAAATTTACTGACTACCGGTGTATCTCACATAGCCCTCACCTTAATGTTCACAGTGAGAGACACAAAAAGGTACAAGAATCAGCTAGTAATTGATCCAAACTCAAGCCTATCTGACATCAGAAACCAAGCCAAGGAAGTATGGAATGTGTTTAAAACATATGGCCCTGGCTGGTGTAGCCCAGTGAATTGAGCATGGGCCTGTGAACCAAAGGGTCACCAGTTTGATTCCGAGTCAGGGCACATGCCTGGGTTGTGGGCCAGGTCCCTAGTAGAGGGCATGTGAGAGGCAACCACACATTGGTGTTTCTCCCCCTCTCTTTTTCTTTCCCATCCCCTCTCTCTAAAAATGAAATAAATTAAAAAAAAAACATATGAAGCTTACTTAAATGTTCTTACTTAAAGATTCTTAAAACCTAAAGCTTTTTAAAACCTTGTATTTGTTTCACAGAACTTATAGTCCAATTGGAGATGTTTCACTGTACTGAGCACTGGGGCTCAATTTCTGTGATCCCATTAATAAGTAGTTTTATTTGGCAGAAAGAAGAAATAGTTTCTATGTATTTGATCCACAACTACACTGACTGCTAAACACTGCTGGATTTCAGGGCTAATGAGACCTGATGCTTCACACCTATTGACTCAAAGTGCTGTGAACACAAAAGTCATCCTTAAATCCCACAAGTGAAGTCTGAATTGCAGGAGTGAGTGATCAGGTAAGAGCCTGACCAGTTACTACCACCGTAGATACAGCTTATAGGGCATATGTACCATGACTATTTGTAGGAGCTCAGTGGCACAATATTAGTTCTCTACAGACAGCAAGTAACATTCACTGTCAGATTTTCTGTGTTTTCCTGTTTATATTTAATGCACAAGGTTAGAGTCTAAAGTCAAAGCTGCTTTTCCTTACTACTCAATTTTCTTCCAGATCACTTTGGAAGTCTAACTCTGTCCTTGGGTCATCCTCAGTAGAAGGGAAACTGGGAAGGGGACGGGCTGTGTTGGTTTTTATGTCATCACGTCCATAATTAGGCTTTGTTTTCAAAAAGGGAACAATCAAATGTCCAGGCACAATAACCCTGTAACCTTGAGCAGTTTTGTAATCTAAAGCGGTACACTGACAAACCTGGTAATTATTCTGGTTTTAATCTCAGATAGCCTGCTCCCGGTTGCCAAGCGTGTACTCAGTGAATCAAATCTACTTCCGTCAGTGATTTAGATCCCATTCATATCCCAGCACAAACACACATTTCCTGAAGGAAAGGAGTCCTGTCCTGAAAAGGGAAGTTGAAGTCTTTAAGCTTCAGATAAGTCTTTTCAACATTAAAAAAAAAAAAGCAAAACAAACAAACCAAAAAACCCCAAAGCTAAAAACAACAAATCCCACCTTTGGTAGGACTTGAGTATATCCTATACCAATGCAAATTAGAAACCTGTCCTTTATTTCATGCCTATTACTACACGAATTATAAAGTGTACTGATACCACGTCAACCACCTCCACAGAAGGTATCTGTAGCTTCAGAGAGCAATCTTGTTGAGGGAGAGGGGTAAAAGGAACTAAATTTTAGATTTGGAGGTTTGTGAAGATACTCCATTGCCACTGTCCCAGACTCCCCTTGACTTGCAACTCAGGGAGGGCACATTTTTAATATTCATTCAGGCCTAGATTGAGAGGAACCCTATTTTACTGGATTAGGCCTATGAAGTCAAGTCATTACAGTTTACGAAACAGAACCAAGTGAAATGAAGCCCATAAAAAGGTTGATATAACAGCCTATATCTCAGCTTTCCTGTTCTCTTAGTTCACCATGTGTCTTTGAACATCTATTTCCATTTTTCAAGAGGTACAGATCACATAAACTGCTGAGTCTTCCTCCTGTTTAATGAAAAAGATCACCAGAGTTCATCATCACCAAGCCCTTATTATATGAAATGTTAAAGGGACTTAACTAAGAAAAAGAAGATAAAAAATATAACAGTGAAAAGACAGCAAACTCACAGCTATTAACAACCACACCTAAAACAAAAGCAAACTAAGCAAACAACTAGAACAGGAACAGAACCACAGAAATGGAGATCATATGGATGGTTAGCAACAGGGCGTGGGAGGAGGAGAGAGGGAAAAAAGGTACAGAGAATCAGTAGCATAGACGGTGGGTAGAAAATAGGGGGAGGGCAAGAATAGTGTGGGAAATGTAGAAGCTAAAGAACTTATGACACATGGACATGAACTAAAGGGGGGGGAATGTGGGTGGGAGAGGGTGTGCAGGGTGGAGGGGAATGATGGGGGAGAAATGAGACAACTGTAATAGCATAATCAATAAAATATATTTAAAAAAAAGATCACTAGATTAATGAGTGGCAATTTCAAGATCCACTTGGAAAACATTTTGTTTTATGAAACATCCTGACTTTACAGCAGAATCCAAGCAAACCAGCTGGTGGACATTTATGGAGGGCCTACTGTGTGCCCCACTTTGGCCAGGCAGCAGGGAAACAGCAGCTGAGACCACCAATAGCACCCAGCCACACGGAGCAAAGCGTGGAGGGAGAGAGACACTTAACAAGCCAGTGCAGTGTGATGTGGGCTCTCACAAAGAAACAAGCAGAGGTGAGATGGGACGTGATAGGGAGACCTAACCACATCTGGGTAGTGGGAAGGATTCCCTGATGGAAACATTTGAATCGAGACCCAAAGAAAGAAAAGTTTTTGAGTGTGTGCAGAAGGAGTAGAGAAATACAGCCGAGGGAGAGAGGTGTACACCAGAGACATGGAGATAAATCTAATGTAGGAGGAAAAAGTAAGGGATTGGGAACAGAGCAGGGGAAGGTGGGGGGCAAGTTACAGATCTCACAGGGCCTAGTGGGCCAGATGAGGGACTCTAGAGTTTTTTGCCGGGGTAATTAGAAACCACCGATAGGTTCTAAGCAGAGTTGTCATATGATCAGGTTGTTGTTTGTGGTTGTTTTAGGTCAGTCTGGATGCAGTTGGTGCAGAACTGAAGAATCTGGTTTCCTTCTGTTACAACTAAATACAGGAGTGAACACTCACTCAACCCTTTTTTTTTTAACTAAAAAATTTCTAATTATGTAGTGGGGTGCTCTGAGTAGCAGGATGTAGGTACAGAACTATTATCCCAAAGCAGACAGTAGTAAGCTTTCTGTGGCCAGGGGAAGATGTTAAAATTCATACTTGGGGCAAAGCGTTCTTTACCCTGAGACGGAGCATTCAGACCATGCGAATGTTAGTGGGGTGCCTACTGCCCATGGGCCACAGTCCCCTCCAGCAGTGTAATCCTGGAGCAAACGCTTCTGATGTTACATGTCCCTTTCACTAACTTAAACGGCTGCTCCATCCTGAGAAAGGCCCACATTCCCAGAAAAAAAATTTTTCACTGCTTCTTATAGAGTCCTACATTTTTGTGGATCATTCACCTGACAGGCCCGCTGTAGCTAAAGGGGCAGAGCAGACACAGAGGAAGCGGTTAGGAGGCCACTGCTCTCCTCTGGGAGACGTGATGAAGGCTTGCAATAGAGTGGTGAGTCGTCCACCCGCAGGAGGTAGTGGGACAGGAACAGCAGGACTCAGTGATCCCCTGAACATGATGTGCTGAATGGAGGAACTTCGAGTGGGACTCCTGAGCAGTTGGTTAGGGGCCACTGACTGAGGTGTGGGATGTGAAGAAGCATACACACATGGGGATGTACTGAGTGGTCCCCAAGTACAGATGGAAGTAAACAGGCGGGTAGATAGGGCTGGAGGTCAGAAGAGAGATAGGAGCAAGAGTTGGGTTTGGGAGCTGTAGGCACACAGACATTAATGGAAGCCCAGGTGGTCTAAGAGAGAGGACAGGATGGGAGGGCAAGGGCCAGGGATAGACCCAGAGAAGTGCGGGACTATTTCAACAGCCTCCTCTGCAGACCCCTGCTTCCAACCTTGCCCCTAATAGTCTTTTGCTTAAAACCCTCCACTGGCCTCCAATTTCACGCACAGTAAAGCAAAGTCCTTGCTGTGCCCGGACAAGAGCACAAGGTCTGCTCTGCCCCTCTCCTAGCCCCGGGCGACTTCTCCGTCCTCCTCAGCACCGCTCTCCCACCCAGCATGCTCTGCTCCAGCACACTGGCTTTCTTGCTGTTCTCCAAATGTGCCAAGTATGCCCGGCCTCAGAGTCTTTGCACTTGCTACTCTCCCACTTCCTGAGGGCTCTGGTTCAGTCAGTGAAGACCGCCCTGAGCATCCTGTTCTAAACTGCCCTTCATCTACTGTCCTTCCCTGCTTTCTAAAACTTGATATCTGTGTGATATATGTCTACTTTACATACAGTTAAAGTAGGCAAATGTAAATATGGTATATAACACATGAATATACTTCATGCATACAGTATATTCATGTGTTATACACTATATCTGTATTTACTGCATATCAATCATCATCTGGTGCATTATACATTCATGTTTATAATTTACCACCCCCAAATGTAACTCCAAGAAGCCAGCAACTTAATGTTGTTCACTGCTCTATCCTTAGAGCCAAGAAAAATTCCTGGCATGAAATACGCACTTGCCAAAATATTTGTTGAGTTAAAAGCTCCAACATTTCATGATACCACAGACAAGAAGGAGGAATCAAGGGTGTAGGAGGAAAACAAGAAAACACAGTGTCACAGAAGCCAAGGAAGCGTGCGTGCTGCGGGGAGCGGTGGTTGACATCTCTTGTTGACATCTCTTGTTGCTCAGCCCTGCACCAGACACTGTGCTCACCCCGCCACTCCCCAGCCACAACCATCCCCTTTAGACCTTGCTGCAGTCCTGTGATGAAGGTGCTACCCACTTTTAACAAAAAATTTAGTTACGGTAAGTAACTTTCCCAAGGCCATGATGATGTGTAGTAAGTTCCGTTGAGAGGAATTAACTATGAGTCCTACAAACTGTCCCCTGAATGGATTCATGGGGAGACCACTGGTGACCTTAACAAAAATCTGGGCAGTATCCGGCCTGGAGAAGAGAGAGGGAGTGGGAGGGGAAGAATTGAGGATAGGGAGGCAGCCTGTCTGTCCAAGGCTGGCCTGTGAAGAGGCGTGTGGGGCAAGGACTGGACCTGTGGTTATAGAGAAAGATGGCTTTATTTTAGGTGAAGAGGAAATACTTTGAATTTCTAAAACCCAACCCCTTTTCAGAGTTTTGGTTAGCATGTCTATACGAGCAATCAGCACAGATGAGGTATTTGTTTCCCTTGTTTTCTGCTCCACAGAAATTCAGATTTTGCTTATAAATTTGGTTTAAAAAATCCTTAGCTTTGCATAAACTTTGCTTCCTACATCCTACAGAGAAATCTATAGAAAAGAAGATGTGTAATTGGGTCAACATAACAAAGAAACAAACAGATGACCTACTCTGGTTCTCTTGGGAAGATGAAAAAATGAGGGCTTTAGAAAAATCAATCAACGTGCTAATCTGTAACAACGTGGCGGGGAGGCCCACACCCTGCACCTGGGCACAGAGAACCTAGCTGGCTGTTCCTTCTGATTTAGCCACTGTTGGCCACCTTCTGCAAGTTGCTCAACTTCAGTGTCAGGATAATGTTTACTGTACCTCTGTTGGTTCTGAGCATAATCAGACAGGGTGGAGCAAGTAAAATTGCTTTATACACATACAAGGTATTCCCAGTATTTCTTGTAAATAAAGGTCAGACTAAAAAATTCTTAATCATAATGTGCACAGCCTGGAAGGAACCTGTTTGGGTATGTGTACAAACATTCACCAACTGAATCAAGAGGAAAAAAAGTGCCAAAATTGTTTAACAATTCCACATCATAGGTATTTAGAAACACCTGCGTATTTGTCATTCATTCCTACAACTAGTGCTGTTGAAACTGATTTACTGCAAATCAGGTTAAGCCAGGCCTGAGCTTGAGGCAATGTCTGCTCTCTGAAAATACTGTGTGACATACTTTCAGTTTGCTCTGGATCTGACAATGTAACAATTTGTACCCAAGTCCTGCTACATAGTAATTCTATGCATTTACTAACCAAAGAAAAACCAACACAGCCAGTGTAATTAATTATAGCCCAGCCAAGCATCAAGACCCACCCTTAAACACTTCTAAAATTAGGCCTCACGTGGGGCAAGACCACACATGCCTCCAGCCATGTACCAACTCCCCAACTGTGCGGATTTCTTCTGAAGACATGGATATGGCTACCTCCATATAGAGAAATCAAAACAGAAGAAAATCATTTGGGCTTTACTTTTAGTTTTTAAATTTCAAGTCCAGCCCCTTTGTTATCACTGTACATTATGAATATTGAAAATGCTGAATGGGGGTGGTGGTGGGATTAAGTGTTATTAAGTGTTACAGAGACGAAATGCATCAGGCGTTTCACTTATGTAACATTCTGGGCTCCAGAAACCTCTGAGTGGGAGTGAATCAATCCCTCATCCAAGCAGATAACAGCTGAAGCTACCCTCTCAGCACAATTCTTCCGGGCATCCTCTTGTATCTCTGCAAAATAAGAGGGACTCTCCTTCCTCTCTCGGACCCCAGAAACACCCAAATCACACTGTCATCTGGGCTGCTCAGGCCCCAGTGGCTGTGGCTAGGCATGAGTGTAGTGGGGCAGAGGGCAGAGTGGAGCTTGGCTTCTGTGATGTGTTCAGGGCCTATAAAAAAGTTGAGAATCCAGTGACTTCAGGAGCAATCCTCTTGCCTCCTAAGTCTGCATGGGAATTCTTGTCTCCAAGGCAGTCCTGGCTAAGATCATGAGTACCAAAAGTGCAAAACAAAAACAAAAACAAAAAAACAAAAGATAGGGAAATTCTTCTTTACAGAGGTAGGGACCAGGAGATTACGATGATGGCACTTTCCACGAACTACCTCTGACCAATCTTTCCCTCCTCCCTCCCATGGCTCTCCCCGTCTCTGCACCTCAGCCAGTCTGATCACTCACTGTTCCCCACGCCAGCCTTGCCTTCCTGTCCCATCTCTGTACTTTTGTAGGTTATGTTCCTGCAAAAACAAAAAGGGATAACTGCCTCCCTGTTCTCATGGAAATTCCCCCTTGCTGGGCCCTGATTGAATGCTCCTCCTCAAAGAAGTCTTCATCAATTACCAGAAGCAGGATCTCCTTCCCCTTGCCACAATAATATTTCATTTGCAACAGTAATAAGAGCTGGTAGTAAGATTACTTACTAAGCATATTCTATGGGACAGGGATCATGTAAGTACTTTATACATTTTATTTTATATATTAATCCTCACAATAACTTCCACACAAACACACTGTTATTGTTCCCTTTTATAGATGAGGAAAGAGGCCTACAAAGCTTAACTACTTTAAAAGGAAGTGGGGGCACTGGACATGGGCCAGGCAGTTTGATTCCAGAGCTGACACACTCCACATGTTGTCTTACACTGTAATGATCGGTGCACTTGTCCCATCTGCTCTAGGAATTTCTGAGGTTGTATATTTTGGGTATCCCATTGTTAATTCAGAGCCTGGCTTAAAGCAGGTGCCTAAATTTGACCAAAAGCAATTTGGTGTGGTTTTATATATTTCTAGACAGATCACTGTGGCTGATTTTTCCATGCATGCTATCCCTGTCTACTCTATCTTTAATAAAAAAAAAGGGGGGGAGGATTTAGGACAGGTCAAGAGTTGCAATTATAACTGGCCTTCCAGTTGTAATTTAAGTATAACAATTTAAAATTCAAGAATCCAAGACCCAGGAAAGTAGGAGAAATCTGGCCCCTGAAACTTTCTAGAAGCATCAAAACAGCCCACAGGATGTGGACACCACTGTTTTCTAATTCTGGTGATGGGGTACCTGAGACATAAAAGAGCCCCCTCTGTGCGCACGAGCCAGATAGCTTAGAATGGCAAGCCTGGCGGTTCTTTCTTTTCAAGTGCATAGTAAAATTATATTGTGTTGCCATCAATGTTTCTTAGGATTTCCTTTTTCACTCTTCTGGAGAATAATACATTCTTGTTGAGAGAATAAGGCGGTATGGTTCAAAGGTTAAAAGCAGATGGGCTTTAATCCTCACTGGACTTGGTCTGAATGAGTCCTGTCGGCGGGGAGGCTGGGAAGGTTTTTCTCAACCTTCTTAGGGTTTGAAAAGTAAACTGACAAAAATATTGACAGAAGAAAAGAATACATATTTATTTAATCTAATTTTTCTATGACATAGGAGCCTTGATAAGGAAATGAAGACCTAAAGAAACAATTAAGTATTCAGCATTTTACGCTAGGTTTGATGAAGTGTGGACATAGAAAAATGTGGTAGCACACTAGGGGGAACTTAGCAAGGCCTGTATGTTCAGATTCTTTTCACCGTCCCTTGGTCTTTGGAGACTAGGGCCCTCCTTTCCTCTGAGTGCAGGGAGGGTTCTGTAGCCTGCCTTAGGGGAGAAGGCGGTGGCGGGAGAGTCAGAGTGGCCTTCCTGCTTCTGCTTTTTCTCAAACACCTTCAGCTTGAAATATTCAATATTCCAAGGTCCCATACTTTAAGACGGCCCATCCTGAACCCCTCAGCCCCCACTCCATCCCCATCTTTGTGACACAGGACATGTTTGTGCCTCAGTCTCCTTGTCTGATACTGGAGGTAACATCAGCCCCTATTGGTAAGGTGACTGGGAGGACAGAATGGGCTAATGTGTATGAAGTGCCTAGTCAATAAACGTTAGCCCCTATTATTTAAAAATTACTATTGTTAATATTAATTGCTCCTCTCAGTAGTCATGGTTTATAGCTCATAGGGGGGCAATTTTTTTATGTGAAACATTCTTTTCTAAAGGTATTGGTAAGTGCTATTCTTTTCTGCCTCTACAGAGCTAGCAGCAGGTATGGAAACCCACAGCTCCAATCCTGAGTAATGAAGAGACAGAAGCTGTAGAGGTGCCGTCTGGCAATTAAAACTGCTCAAAATATGGTGGCCTCTGAAATTATAAGCCTCCCTTGTACCCTACCCAACTGTAATTGCCTCCTGTGGATGCTGCCTTTGGTTCAACTTAAGGTCCAATTCTAAGATCCCAGACAGTTTAACTCAGACAGACACACACACACACACACACACACACACACACCCCATTGGTCCTCAGAAGTCTGGAACACAGGGTGTCGGGGAAATGCAGTTGCAAATATTGGGTCCGCTCCATGACTGGACAGTCAGAGCACTTCTTTCCCTTGACTCCAGTGACAGGGGGCAACACAGCATGTAAAACAAACGAAGACCACCGACTCTAGGGGGTACTGCTCAAGTTCTGTATTCACTGCTGTGTGATCCCGGGCAAGTTACTTAACCTCTCTGTACTTCAATTTCTTCATCTATAAAATGGGATGTTGTAAAAATGAAGTTGGTTAATATGAATGTTTTCATTATTGGATGATCATGTGACCAAGCCACTGTCTCTCAGTCCAGGGACTTTTGCTGAAGATGCTTTGGCCAGGGTCACTAAATTGGTAAAAATATAAGCTGAGAACAGTCAGGGGCCACCGGGGGGAGAATGTATTCCTGAGAGTGAACTTCCCACAGAGCAGAGAGAATGGAGAGGTGGTGACAGCAGCTAGGGCTCAATGCCATTGACTGAGGTTGGAACCCCCTCAGCTTGGACACCTAGGTGGGGCTTTTCAATGACATGGGCTATTAACTCTTCTTTTTTCAGTTGGGCCAGTTTGAGTTAGTTTCTACCACCTGTAACAAAAGACTTGTGACCTCGCTTTACTGAGGTATAATTCATATGCCATACAATCCACCACTTAAAGCACATGATTTCAATGGTTTTTAGTATATTCATGAAGTTGTGAGACCATCACTATGATGTAGTTTTGACCCAAAACTCCTCAGAGATGGCTCAGTAGATATAGGATGTGGGTGGTAGTATGGATGGCAGGAGAAAATCCGCTTCCAAAGTCCTCGCCGTTCTGAAACTACGTAGAAAGCTGGAATCACTGACTGTTTAATTTGGGAGTGGCTTAAAGCTCAGCACCAAATAATGGAAAAGGAAATGAACTGGGAGTTAGAGCCCCAGCTTTCTTTTGAGGGAAATTATCAAAGATCCATAGGGATTTTCTATTCTACCTAATTCTATAGTTTTAGTCACAGACTCTCTCATTTGTCATGATAAAACTGAGGACAGAGAAGCTAAGCCAACTGCTCAAATTGACAGAGGTATTTACTATAAAACACACTTAAGAATATAGTTCAGTTTTCTGTTGTTGGTTTTGTGGTATTCTTACTTGTCCTGCAGGATTTCATGCTCAAGAGCCAAGTCAATCTGTTAAAATTGTTGGAGGCTGAGAGAGCCTTTATAAAACCAAGTAAATATTCATTTATTCATTCAAGAAATACACTGTGATTATGGGTATTCTCCATATTTATGTTCAATTCTGGTGTTTCTCCTCAGATGAAACAGTGTTCTACCTATAAACTAGAGATAAATTAATATACCGTCCTTAAAGCAGGATATAACAGCAACTTTTAAAAATATCCTATACTGTCTGGTGTGGTAGGTGGATAATAAACTGGTGAGTTGAGTTTCCACATACATTTCTACAATAATCTTGGTTTGCAGGACCAGGAGGTTTAATTACAAAAACGTGTTGCTGGGGATAGGGGTGGATGACAGTCCAGGGAATAATCACACTCTTCATCTAATGAAAATAGGGAGACTTGATAACCAAAAGGGAAATTTAGAATGATTTCACTTCTAATGGCCCTTGAGGCTTCAGAGGGTTTCGCAAAAATATAAAAAACGACCCTTTAGTTACTAATTACAAATCGTGTCTGGGCACACAAGAACTCTCTATATGGGCTTTGGAAATTTTTAGAAACACATTTCCTGGAAGAGCACGAGAGGTTTGGATCTGGCTAACAAAACGGGATACGGCCGGGGCAGGATGCGTTGTGCTGAGCTGTACTCGAGGACCTGGCACATCCTGTGAAAACACACTGAGAACTCCCAGGGAAACGTCATTAGCAGGGTCATTATTTGTGGTCATCGTCATTTTTAATGCATGTTTTTTCCTCTGTGAATCTGGACAAGACAAATTGAGCCCTGTAAAAGAGTATTGGTTGTTGGATTTAAATTGCAAGCAAGAGGTGGTTGAATTTTTAAACTAGGTTTGAGGTGAGGCCCTTGGATAGAATTCAAAGGGAAAATGGTGAAAAGGGAAGAGAAACTATCCATAATTCCATTACCCTTATAGAACTGCTATGAGGACTTTGACACACTTTCATTTACTTTTTCCTAAGTGTTTGTTGTATATAATTGAAATTGGCAAGACCCCCTTCCACCAAACTATCCTCCGTCCCAACACATGCACATTTGCAGCTTTCAAAATCAGCAAGACCCATCCCATAAGGCCCGTTCCTCCTGTTAGGGGCTGGTCACTATAAGCCCGGGATGCAGGCAGGTAAGCATCATCATCAGGCTGCCACTCCCCCCCGCCCCCCGGTGATGACAGCTCCTTCCACACTGTGCTCAGAACCCAGGGTCTGTCATCAGCGGAGCCCTCTCTATCCCCAAACTGGAACATTTTCTCCACCTTCTTATTCTAACAAGGGTCTCCCTGCAGATGCTCCTCACTCTGCGGGTTTTCTCTCTCACTCCCTTTGTGCCACAGCCCTGAGCTGACCTCTGCAGTTGCCCTCCTGGCTCCTCTTTGTCCCCAGTTTTCCTTTCTCTCTACACTTGCCCCCTTTCCAGAGTTGCTTCATCAGCCTCCACACAGGCTGCCCCTCCTTGTTGCAGTAATCAGTAGAACCCCAAACCGTCACCTTCCTCACATTGAAGAGTTTGGCCCCTGACTCAGTTACCTTTGCCAACATTCCTCAGTTATAAATACTTGGTGATTTCCGGGAACACTGCCCCAGTGTGCCCTGACTACTTTTCCATCAAGCATCCTGCCCTCCACTGACTTCAGCTTCCCCCTGAGTCACTGCCTCCATGGTCCATTTCAAGCATCCCAAACACATCTTCGATTTCCAGCACCCTCTCATGAGTGCCCCCCAGTCCAAGGAGACCTATGATGCATTGATCCCACCATCTTTTCACTACAGTCAGCATTCTCCGTATCTTCACTTAACTTCTTAAGCAGCTCATCATCATCCATTCACTCATGCCCCCAACTTCCTTGCCTCTTCTTCCCTTCATAATATTCACCCAGCAAACCCTCTCCTGGGTTAAATCTGACTCCCCACTTACTCCGTGCCTGCATCCACGCAGCTCAACATGGCTGGGGGAAAACAGAGCCACGCAACGCGTCTCACTTCAGATTCATGATCAGAAACCAGGATCATGCTCTGGTCATCCTAGCTCATTCCCCCAGTTCATTAACTCTCCCTCTCTACTAGGGGGTTAAAGTTCATATTCTCTCTCCTCAAACCTGCAACACTTCCTCCTCCTCTACCTTTGCTCTTGGCTCATGGTCTTACTTTCTACTTGTCTGGAAAAAAAAAATAGAAGCAATCAGAAGAGAACTCCCACGAGTTCCCACCACCACAGAGACCCACCACTGCATCTGTGCCTTCCCTCCTGCTGCTCTGGCTGAACCATCTGTGACCCTGAGGCCAGTCTCTCTCCTGCTCTGTATCCCAGCCCCCTCCCTACTCAGGGGCATCATACCACAACTCTCCTCTTTCCAGCAGCATCATATTTTCTCTCTCCATGTGTTGTTTCCAACAGCAGGCAAACATGCTATTGTGTTCTCAGTCCTTAACGATCCCTCTCTAAGGTTAATCCATCATTAACCCCTGCTAAAACTAAGTCATTACTCCTGCTCAAAATCCCTTAGTGGCTCCCATCTTACTCAAAGAAAGACCAAAATCCTACAAAGACCCACACAGTCAGACCTCACTTTCGACTTGACCCTCTGTGCTCCAGCCAAGCTGCTATCTTCACAAGCAAGCACACCAGACACGCTTTCTTAGGGCCTTGCACTTGCTGTGCCCTCAGAGTGCTCTTCCTCAAGATATCTGAAGGCTCATTCCCTCCCTTCACAACTTGAATCAAATGCCATCTTTCAGTGAGACTTGCTAAAGCCTTCCTATGTAAAACTGCATTGCAATCACACCCCCTGATACTTCCTCTCTCATCCCTGCTATATTGTTCTTCTTACCATATGATGTATATACTTGTTAGGTTATTGACTGTTGCCCCCAGTTGATATTCACAGAACTAGAACATAAGCTTCTTAAGAACAAGAATTCTTATAATTGCTTTGTTTACTCCTAAATGTATGCCTAGCACTTCAGTGTTGTCACATAGTAGGTGCTCAATAACTATCAGCTGAATAAAGAAATGATTACAACTTAAGACACAGGTATAATGTCTTATGATTTCACAGTTTTCATAATCGGGCTCACATATGATTCTTCTATAGCTACTGCATTAACAGTTCTCTGAATCAAATGCATGGAGCTTTGTGTTAAGTTCTACTGTGAACATGTCTCTGTCTTTCAGATAGAATTTGACTTCAGAATGAGGAGAGTTAAAATCCTGGAGTGCCACTGGCAGTTCACGAAGTCTCCTTCCTTGCTTTCGTTATGATTTGTACTGTCTGGTTTGGAGGGAGAAGATCTTTGTGTCCGTCCTGGGGAGGGAGCAGAGATCTTAGGAGGACTTCAAAAAGAATATTTGGCAACAGAAAGCATCACTCAGAGCTTAGACATGAAACCCATGAGAGACCATGGGAAAAAATGAGTTGGAGAGAGAAAGTAGAATCAGTCATATATCCTCTGAGACTATGGTTCTCTGGGTCATAGGACATCATGGCCCAAAGCAGCTTCCAAGGCTTAAAAAAAAAGTGGCATTCCACAGTAGAAATCAAGATTTTGGCCATGATTCAATGCAAAAATACTATAAAAACCAATTACAACAGGATAGAGCTTCCGAAACAATACGGAGACAGACAGTCGCTGGGCAGTGGACAAGACCTGGGCTGAGGCTGGCTTCAGACTTCCCAGAGCTGGGACACAGTTCCAGCTGGTCTGGTCTGGCAGAGGATGGGGACTTGACGGATGCCGGCTCATTCTCCCCCTGCCCCAGCCTCCACTGTGTCCCCAGAGTGCGGCACAATGTAAGACAAAGAGTGGATGCTCAACAATCATCAGTTTAATGAACAAAGGCCTGCCGCAGGAGGACTAACTTCTCAAGTCGAGCTGCCTCTACCTGTGCACCAGACTTCACAGAGCCAGCTTGTTGTTCCTTACTGGCCTGCACCCTTTCACCTTCTGCTCAATACCCTGCCGAAATCATTTGTTGTTTGTGTCCCCTCTCCACAATGGATCTGGCACCTGCTACGTCAATCCCTGAACTGCCAAATATTAATTTCCATTTAAAAACATAGCTTTTCAGTGGAGAAACAGACCAAAGAGGCACTGTGCAGACTCTAGCCTCAATTTATTACTCCAGGCTGACAGGTTTTTTAGCAGGTTC
Organism: Glossophaga mutica; assembly: GCA_039655065.1. Classification (NCBI taxonomy): domain Eukaryota; kingdom Metazoa; phylum Chordata; class Mammalia; order Chiroptera; family Phyllostomidae; genus Glossophaga; species Glossophaga mutica. The sequence goes on from CM077304.1 coordinate 89,231,531, forward strand.
TTGTTTTTCTCCTTTGGAGGAAAGCTTGTTTCCAGAGAAGGATTTCCCCTCTTTGTGTTCATTCTTTGTTCACAGTTTCAGTGTTTACTTTTGCTTTTTATCTTTGCATAATCCTTGCTCATTCAAGAATCTGAAGCGACTCTGGACTGGAATGCCTCACCCCTCCCTGAAAATGTCTCTGGTTCTTGCCCAAAATGGCTGACACATTTCCCTAGTTGTCCTTCTACATCAAAGATGTGAAAAGATACCGGCGAATCCTGAGGCTAAACCTCAGATAACCAGTATTTGTTTATGGGATATTTTTCAAGTCCTCAACCAAAATGTTGTGCAGTAATCAATTTGTTTCAATCGAGTTCCTGGAGAGAGGGTTCCAGATCTGTGCAGGCTACGTACGTAACCACAGACCTACTTAGAAGTCCAGCAAGGCCAAGGAGATGGAGGTCCTCTTTGCTTGGAAGGCAGGGGAGCCCCCTGCTCAGAGAACGGCTGTGCCCACTGAAGCAGGTGGCTGCTCTCGAAGACAAGCTTATAAGCAATGAGAGGTGGGTGGAGTGGGAATTGCTTGGAAAACACTGGAGCAGCAAAAGAAGTGACACCATAGGGACACCCCCAGCAGAAAATAATCTCCATGAATTCAGGGCCTCTTCTTGTTTTGTTCATCGTGTCCCCAGCACTGAGCTGCATGCACAAGTCCTGACTGGTGTTCAGTAGGTATTTGTGGAATGAATCAGTGAGGTAGAAGGACAGGGCACAAAAAGGAGAGTTTTGGGAGGAGTTCAAAAGTTGTTGTTTTCATGTTTAATTTTACTAGGAAATATTTATAATTCTACTGGAACCCTAGGTTGGTGTGGCCTGGAGAAAAATGAGTCCCTAAAGCTTTTTTCTTTTTTCTTTTCTTTCCTTTCCTTTCCTTTCCTTTCCTTTCCTTTCCTTTCCTTTCCTTTCCTTTCCTTTCCTTTCCTTTCCTTTCCTTTCTTCCTTCCTTCCTTCCTTCCTTCCTTCCTTCCTTCCTTCCCTCCTTCCTTCCTTCCTTTCTTTTTTTTTTGCCATATATGCCAAACCAAAAAAGGGGGCTCCAGCAGAAACTATGGTGGCTAGTGTGTGCCAAATATGAAGCCAGGTAGGAGATGAGAAACTAAGATAATGGCTCCTGTATGGCACCTAATATGTGCCATATTAGAATGTGGCACCTAATACAGAGCTATATTTAGGTGAGTTATTACACATACGTATATACACCTATACACACACAGTTACAATTTACTGAACACTTGCCTTATGCCAGACACTTATTTTTCTAATACCCCTAAGATATTGTGGTATTATGATTCCCATTTTATGGATATAAAAATTGAGACTCTGAGAAGTTAAAAAATGTCTGAATATGAGGGAATCTTGAAAATAAAGTGATTCTTCCTTTTCCCAATGAAAATATTTCTCCCTCACAAAAATTTTTGGCTAACTTGAATAAAAAAAAACTTTTACAAATGACAGTACAAAATCTTTTATATGCACTGTTCAAAATAAGGAAACTATAAGAGGCCATTGGTACAATTTTTCCTTTGGCCCAAAAAAAGAAAGAGACAAATACATTTTGGAGGATCCCTTTCTTGACAAAACACTCAAAACTTTATATAATCTTTGGAAGCTACAATTACCAATTTGAATAATTTTACCTCATGATGATTAGCATATAATGTTACATCAATAGGTGATATTAAAAATTAGAAAGTCTGTATTCTCCAAGTGGGTTTCTTAGAGCCAACTTTAAAAAGGTATTTAATAAATTACTAAAAACAAAGTAGGGTTTTATTATGGGAATGTTTTCAGTCTTCAGCTTTATCCAAGAGCTTTCTCCTCCATGGCTTTACAGTTCAGCACCTTGTCTCTGTCCTTACATCAGCAGACGCAGAGGCCTCAAGTTTCTTTAACCAGCAAGTGCTAAAAGGGAAAGCTCAGTTCAGGCCATGGACGAGATCTCATTTGCCGAGTCTGAATCATACACAGACCCTACATCTAAGGCTAATCCGGGTATGGCTAATGAGAGGGAATCTGCTTCAAAGGCTATGTGTGGAAATACCAACTCCCATCCTTTTTCCTTCAACTAAATCATGGCCGAGACTTTTTCCATACACACACACACACACACACACACACACACTTGTAAAAAGTGATTTGTAATGGTTTACCTGGTGTATCTAGCCATCTGTTTAAACAGCTGGAACCAAGAATATTTGAATCTGCACAAATACAAAGACCTGAGAGAAAGCGAACCTGCCTTCACCATTTACCCGTCATGTGGGGGGATGACAGTAGGGCTGACTATCTGCCACCTGCCCCTCAGGTTCTGCTCTACCTTCTCTGGGAGCCTGATCTACATGGACTGCATCAAGGGCCTCCAGATGACTCACCCTAGGGAACACTGGCAAGGGAGGGAGAGAGAAGAGTGAGGGACAGCTGAGGTATTCATGCCCCCAGTTTCCCTCTCTGTGGCTCACTGTGCGCAGGCTGCACCCCTGCTTCAGTCAAGCACAGCCTCCTGGCCCAGGTCTTAGTAGCCACTCCCTCCCTCTTCAGGTCTAGGGCTGGCATCCACCCTTCCATCACCAGCCTGAGTGTCCCTGCACTGTCTCCTGTATTCTCTCCACCTTTGTACAGACTTTATTGATTAACTCTCTTCAAATGATCTGATTTGTGTATATCATCTATTTCCTGTTTGGACTCTAGGTATTGTAATCTCATCAAAGGCTCAAGCTGAAGCCTTCATAAGAAATGAAAAGAAGGACACCATTAGAAACATCCTAAGGGACATGTCTAACTTCAGGAGGCCTGGAGGAGGAAAAAAGAATGAATGGGCTTTCCTTACCAACACATAAACAAACCACCCACAGAGTCTGAGATGCCCTCAGTATCTGCTGCTATGCAGGATGTAGGGGGAGGGGCAAAAGAACATGGAGCGGCCACCTATTATGTGCCCTGCATGGTGAAGGAACTTTGACACACATCATGTCATCATGTGCTGTGTGATCTTAAACAAATTTATACTCTCTCTTCATCTCAGTTCTTCATCTGTGTAAGGGAGAGTAATAATAGGACTCAGCTCATAATATTATTTTTTTTAATTTTTATTTTAATTGTTGATCTTGTACAGTTTTCTGTCTTTTATTCTCACCCCAACCCACCTCATAATATTATTGAGAGAATAAATGAGATAGTAAATGTAAAATGATTAAGGCAGGATGTAATATATGTTCAATAAATATTAGCTATTACTAATGATGATGTTGATGATGATAGTTATAAGAAGAATAAATAACTCATAAAAATTTTCTGAAGTCGATGTCATTTCCCCCATTTTAAACATGAGGAAATTGTGGCCTCATGAGCTACATCCCAAAGAGGCAGAAGAGAAGTTAACCTGGGGATCGCTTCTGAGAATGGTGACAGAAAAGACTGGTGATCTGTTGATTACGCTTTCTAGATCAGTATAAATTCTTTCACGAGCCATCATTTCCAAAAGACATCTAAACTGTCAGTGAGCTAAAATATAAGTATATTAATGAATATTCACACACACACACACAAACATAAAATGTCAAAAACTAAAATGAACCCACGATGACGGAACCAAGTCCCCTTCATGTTTTTTGAGTCCTTGATTAATGAAATACCCTGTGCTGACTGAATTCAGCTATTGAATTTACTTGTGTGCAAAGTACTGGTTGCTGCTTTTCAAAATATTCTGTGAAAAGCAATAGCAACAGAGGTGTCACTCAGATCGTCATCTGAGGGTAAAGGCATCTCCAGGGAGCTGTAGGGAGACCATAATTTTATGCCCATGTAAGACGGACAAACACTTATGACATTACTTAAAATGAATCAACACCTTCTTATTGTTCAATACAACATTTAATTAACCCTAAAGAAGTTTTACTACTTTCCTGTTTCAAAAATTACACACATTATAAATTTAGGATCTTAAAACCTCTGTCACTTTACAGATCCCTTCTTTTCATCCCTTGTTAAAGCCAATAAACAACCACTTAAGAATCTTCCGTTATCCTTCTTTAAATGAAAATTAATCAAAATTTTTTAAAAGGAGAGAAAATTCTGAATCCTGACACCACATCTGTATGTACCCCCATCTTCACATCACGTGCCTCTCCTGCATCTCCTGTGCCACAGCTCACAATCTGTGTGAGGGAAAACACCCATGTGACCCATTTGCTCTCGTATTCCTCTCCCCAGACGAGTGACAGAGAGGGTCTTCTTTCTAGTTGACTCTCAGAATGCCTAACATACGACCCCAAGCAGCCACTGACAATTAATCAGAGTTGACTTGTGAAGTGAAACTCATTTGCTATCCCTGAAGGAAAATATAACTGCAGATGAACAGGACAGAATCAAATTCAAGAAAGAATGTCTGCTCATAGAGCTGAAATTTGCTGTGTTTACACCATAATCTCCAGGGCTTAGAACAATGCCTGGTCCTTAAGAAGCACTCAATAAATATTTGAGTGAATGAAAGCTGCAGTCCACAAGAGCCAGTACCATGCCTGCAGGGAATGTACAGAGAAGGAAGATGGGCAAAAAGAAAAAAAATAAACAACCCTAATGCAAATTAGCCTCAGATATGTACCATAAAAGTATAACAAATTGTGGGTAAAATGAGAAAAGAGCAGTCTGAATTAGTATGAGTAACAGAGCATTTAAAAGGAATACGGTATTCCTTTTAATGCTTTAATAATCAAATGAAAATAACTTAGGAACATCATTTGCCTTAAACTGTTTACAATTTAAGTTGATTAAAAAAGCTCTTCTTTTTAGAGTGAGCAAGTGGGACCTTCAACCCAAAATCTGTGAATGAATGAGATCTTGAATGATTTGAACATGAGCCCCAAGGGCTTGTCCTTTCCCCCCTGAAACCTAACACAGCTCTTGCACAGAGAATTTTTTTTCTTTTAGCCAGAACATGGACATATCTTTAATTTTTAAAATATTTTTGAGAGTCATATATAGTCAAAACCTCAATTCTCAAATGACTTGGTTCTCAAACAAGTCGGTTCTCGACCACGTTGTTCATGAAAAAGAGTCTCAGTTCTCTACCCAACAACGCTTCCACGCTGACGCCTGTGGGCTCCGTCACACATCCCTCAGGTGACAGACAAAGAAGTTTCATTTTTTGAACAAATTGCTCTTGAACAGTTTTCTCGAACAAATTAAGTTTGAGAACCTACGTTCCACTGTATAATTATTCTAAAAAGTTCCCAAAATACACAAGTTCAGTAAGGAGAAAGCGGAAAGCAAGTCACTTCTTTTCTCCTCAATCACCCACCTCCTCCCCCACCCGAAGGGCCGCAGGGTCAGCAAGCACGGTCCATGTGCCAAATGCAGCCTGCGTCCTGTTTAAGTACAGCCTGTGAGTGAGAACGAATCTTACAATTTTAAATTGGTAAAACATTCAAAAGAATAATAATGTTTTGTGGCACATTAGAGTTATATGAAATTCAGTTTTCAATGTTTATAAATACATTTTTATTGGCACATAGCCATGTCCATTTGTTTATTTCTTTGTCTGTGGCTGCTTCATGCTAGAGTTGCAGAGCACAGGAGCCCCCCTGGCCTAACAGAATAGATCCTGTCACCCTTTCTGAACAATACCTCTCTTTCTAACTCACTCTACTATCCATCTATCTATATATCAAACAAATTACTTGACACAGTACCTCGTATTTGCTTGACAATCTGCTTTTTTTCCCATCAGTGATACTTGTGGCCATCTTAAGTTTTCATAGACTCATCAATTCTCTTATAGGTGTTTCACGACCACTCATTTTACCACCAGCCATGCATTCAAGGGTGTTTCTTCCCCTCCTCTCTTATCTTGTGGGGAATACCGAGCACAAGGAGTACAAATTGGAAAGGGCTCAGGAGAGATGGGAGTGATAATCCAGTGACTTCCCTTTGCAGTTGGCACACCGCCTGGGTAAGCAATCCCCCCGCAACGTGGCTGGTCAGGTCTGGCGGAACATACCCTGTGTAACTGTGCTGGCTGGTTGGGAGAACATTCACCAAGCAAATGTCTTGAGAGAGGGAGCAGTGTCAAAAATATTATTAGACTTTATTCTTCTGCCCTTTAGCTAATGTGAGAAACAAACTTTAGACTGTGAAGTTCTTATAGCTAATTTCCAGTGACTCACAGATTCATATAAAATCTGATTTTATATTAATTTAGTTTCTCAATTATTTTGATGGCACTTTGTTGATATTCTACTAACAAATATGTTTTTTTTTCCTTAAAAGATGCCAATTTAGTCATTAAATCTGTACTCATGTAGGTGGTCTTCGATATTTGCTTCAGGGAGGATAGAGAAAAAGAACATTTTAGCTATGCAAAAAGGATCTCTTGGATGACTTTCAGGGATGGTTTGAGGTAAGAGTTAAGTTTTTTATTAGAGGAAACTTTCTATAATAACACTAGTATTTTATTTCATTATTTTTAATTTTATTTATTTATTTATTTATTTATTTATTTATTTATTTATTTATTTATTTATTTTTAGAGAGAACGGAAGGGAGGGAGAGAAACATCGGTCGGTTGCCTCTTGCACACCCCCAACTGAGGGCCTGGCCCGCAGCCCAGGCATGAGCCCTGAATGGGAATCAAACAAGCAACCTTTCAGTCCCAAGGCTGACACTCAATCCATTGAACCACACCAGCCAGGACAATGCTAGTATTTTAAAAATAAAACTTTTTGACCTTACATTTGATTCTATTTATATTTGTTAAGCAAAGTTGGCAGGTGTTCCAGTTACCTACTGCTGCACAAATGTACCATGCCAAATTCTGATGCCTTCAAACAACAACAGTCATTTGTTTTGTTCATGAAATCTGCAATTTCGGATGTTTACTGCTGCACCTCATCTCTGCTCCTGTGGCACTAACGGGGGTCACTCAGCTGAGGCTGGAGGATCCACTGGCAAGATGGCTCACTTGCATGGAGAGCTGGTGCTGGCTGTAGGCTGGGAGCTCGGCTGGGGCTGTCAGCCAGCATCCTCATTTCCTTCCCAGGCCGGTCTCTCAGTGGGGGTCCTTGGGCTTCCTCACAGCATGGCAATTGGGTCCTAAGAGTTGGTATTCAAAGAAGCCAAAGCAAATACAGCAAATCTTATAGGCCACCTCATGTATCACACAGTGTCATTTCCATCACATTCTGCCAATTAAGCAAATCATTAAGACCAAGGAGAGGGGAATTCCATCTCCATCTTAGCAGGAGGAGTTGCAAAGAATTCATGGCCATTTTTAATCTACCAGAGCACATAAAAGAAATAATGCAATGTGTCTCTGAAAATCATGCTTTGGTTACTGAAATGGTAGCAAGGGGAAGCCAAGAATAGAATTAAATCGTATCTCATGATTGAACCAATTCTCCTCAGAGGAAGTAAACCATAGACGTCAAAGCACAGGCTGCCTGGGTATGATTCCTAGACATAAATGTCACGTACCAGCTCTATGACCACGGGCAAAATTGCTTGACCTTTCCATGTCCTCATACCCTCATCTACAAAATGTGAATACAGTTCATCTGAGGGAAGTCATGATTCTGCTTTTTACTTAACTTTAAACTCTGATATATATAACATGGGTGCAGAAAAATACAAAATAATGAGTGCTCTATGAATTTTCACAAATGGAACATACTCATCTGACCAAGAAACAGAGAAGTGAGAGGGCTCGGGAAACAAGAGGGAGTAGTAGGGACTTTGGCAAAGAGGAGGGCATGTGTCCTTTCCAACAGAGACAGCAGACTCCTGGCTCTTGCTGTGGTTGCCATGTGGAGACAAAGGTGGTGTGCAGGCTGAACAAACAGTGGCAGAGGGCCAGGCTTAGTCCACGGCCACCTGCTTGGGACTCTGTGGAAAGGTTTGGAATAATGATGAGGGGATAGAAAAATGAAAGGGGCAGAAGAAAAGGGGATGTCAGCATAAGAGAGGTGGACATTTTAGCTGTAGCTAAGTGTGGTGGGGATAATGAATATGGAATTAACAGAGCTCAACATTCGGGAAGGAACCTTGGCTAGAAGTTGTCCTAGCATTGGAAGAAGGCTTCCCAATGCTGGGAAAGATTCAGAGGCAAACCTACCACAAAGCCAAGTGCTCACCTTTCACATGCACTACCTGTTTTAATCACTAAAATATCTTAAAGAGCTCCACTCCCATGACCAATGGTCCTCAATATTTCTCCCCCATTCCTTTCGCTCCTTTTCAAAGAAACTTGCTTTCTCTCCTTTCCTCACTGTCTTGCCTGGCTTTGCCCTTCTGCATGGAGTTCCTAAGTTTCTCTGTCTAACGAGATTTCTCACAGCACTCACACTGTTGGAAGATTTCAGGACTTCAAATTCCTTTTGGAAAGAGGCACATATAAACTAGTGGGATGAAAACAAAGTCCTGTTCATGACGCTATGAAATTTGAGGCATGTGGGAGACCTCCTCAGATAGTCCCAGGCCCTCCTCAGCCTGGCTCTGGTGCAGTGTTTAAGCAGTGGTGAATGGAACACTGAACAGTGGAGCGAGGAGGGATGATCGGGGATTGCCAGCAACTCACTGCATAACTAACTGGCAGATCTTGGGAGTGGCCTCATGGGATGCAGCTGGTAAGGGCCACATCAGGAGAACTGCTGTACGCAGAAACATTTAGATCAAATTACCATGTGAACCTTACCTGCATACAAGCCTGCAGCTTGCTAAGTGAGACAGCACGCAATAAGCTTTGAGGCTCAGTTGCCCGGCAAACAGCAGGTGATCCGTGGACATCCCCCACCCCTTTCCTCTCTCCTGTTGTTCTATCAGGCTGTATACGGTTACATGAAGCTTTACTTATTCCAGAACCCTGCACGTTACCATTAGCTCTTTTTCTCAGGCTCTACGCCCTGAGTGATCTGAACTACATGGCTACCACTGTTTTCTACTGACCTGGGAAGAATGATTTTGAATCATTTCATTCATGTGTTAAAGGTGAAGTATCTAGTTCAGAGACCTTGAGCATTTTTGGAAATACAACATTCTGTCTTTTATAAATCATCATTAACTTGGAGGCCGGATAGTGGTACAGCTGGTTTTTCCATGTATGTGAACACTTTTTTATGCGCAGCACATATTCTGTTGAGAGACCTAGGAATCTTAAATACATCTGGAAAGAGGTAAGATATAGGTTAATGAAATCAAAGTGAAGAGTTTTTTCCCCTTAAATCTCATTTTTTTTTCACCCTGTATCCTTTTGTGGTTTCTATCAAGTACTATCTTGAATCTTTTAAGTATTGCAGCATGAAATAAAACTAAGGAATGATAACTACGTATCAGCTTCTCTTTGGTTAAGACAGCTCTAGATTCTTCACACTCTGAATAAAAACCCTCACTCAAAACTTGAGGATGAGCTATGACTTTCATTTAAGAAAGTGAGCATATTTAGGAGACGAAGAGTATGGGTGGTGATGGGAACCTGCTTTAGGTTTTGCAAATCAGTCACTTGTAAGACAAGGGCCGTTCACACCACTCAGAATTTAGCATCATGAGTCCACACCTTGGTTTAGGTTTGAAAATATTTTTAGGATAGTCTCCTAGAACTGGAATTACTAGAACAAAGGCTACATTCATTTTAAAGCTTGGAATACAGATTTCAAACTTCCCTCCCAAATGACCATTTTGATTTTTATTCCCACCACACTGCTTTTGCTCAAACCCCTGCCAGCCCAAGGTCCTTGTTCCTTCACTGTCTTTACCATCTCTTTGGCACATGTTTGGGTACATATCTTTGACTACTTGTGAAGGTTTTTTTCACACATGTATTGCCATCTGAATTTCTTCTGTGTGAACTGCATGTGCGTGACCTGTGCAGGGGTGGGGCCTTTCTTGACTGTGGTTTTATCTTCACACTGTTAGTGCGCAGCACACACCACGGGCCTCCAGAGGCACTTTTGAAGCAATTCTGGGTGTACAATGTAAATAGGGTGAGACAGAAAAAGGAATGACTCAAACAAAGCTCTCGCTTCTCATCTTAAGTAAACAAGACAGTCTCCCCAGTGTGGGTCAACACAACTAGCACTTCTTACTAAAGAAAAAGGGCTGGCTGTGGCTGTTGAGTCACTTAAAAAAATTAGGTTCCACTTGGCAACACGACTTTAATTCCTTTTGCAAATGAAGAAGGGCTTAGAGCTGCTCCAAGCTCCAAGCAACACTTTAATGACAATGGGATAAATACACCCATATAAACAATGCTCCTCAACTCACCATAAAATAGAAATATTGTTAAACTGGAAATGCATTAATACTACACTGTAGCGTCGCAGGTGTCACAGGGCGCTTGCCTGGCGGACTGGGAGCTGCGGCACCCAGAATCGTGACAATATCCTTCCGCATATTGCGACCTCAGAAAAGATCAAAATTCAAAGTATGGTTTCTATTGAATGTGTAATACTTTCACAGCATTGTAAGTTGAAAATCCTAAATTGAATCATCTATATGACATATATATATGATCAGGAGTCCAGCTATTTATACAAAGTCCAACAACTAAGTTATAGTTTAATCCAGTTAATCTTTCTTAAATTAGTACTTAAGTGTCAGGTACCTCAGAGCTGGAGACAATTTTAAATAAAACTTCTGAAATCCAAAAGCCCTTTCTGAGTATTTTATCACTTGAAGTGTTAAAGCGTACCTCACATTCAATGGGTGTGTCCCTGGTATTCCAAGTTCATTACTTCTGATTTCAAGCCTGATTCGCCTCCCGTATTCACCATCCCTGTCCAATGGCACGGCCGTCTTCCCAGGTACTCGGAGTGGCTGAAGACTTTGACTTCATTTTTATTTCTCCTCCCCCCTTACCCTCCACACTCAGTTAATTGCCAAATCCCAAGATCCTTCTCTTAGTTCTTTTTCAGTATAAACAAATTTTTGAGTATAGTTTTAATTTTAGAATAGTAAGATTGTAAAGATAATATGGAGTTCCTGTGTTCTCCTAACCAAGATCCCTGCAACGGAAACCTCTCATACGGGCTTGGCACACCTGTCACCACTGAGGAACCACAGGACCCAGCTTTTCCTAAACGCGCACTTCATTCCAATGTCACTAACTTTCCCTAATGCCCCTTTCCTTTCCCACGGTGTGCTGAGTCATCATGTCCTTTCATTCTCCTCTGGTCTGTGACAGTCCTTTGTTTTTGATGACCTGACAGTTTTGAGAGGTACTGGCCAGGTGTTTTGTAAGATTTGGGTTTGTCTGATGTTTTTCTCATGTTTAGACAGGGGTCACTGGTTTTTCTGGAGGGTGATTGATCACATTGGTGTGGTGCTATTTTCACCACATGCATCGAGGGTACATACTGTCAACACAATTTACTTCTGATGATGTTAACCCTGCTTGCCTGCTGAGGTGTGCTTGCCAAGTTTCTCCATCTCAAGTTACTCCCACTTTCCATACTCATTTGGCAGATGAGTAAACAGGTGAGAAGTTAAATGACAACGTCAAGGCTAGAAAGTAGTAAAACTGAAATTGGAATGTAAGGCTTCTCACTCTCAGTCCTGTGAGTCTTTCACCCTGGGCGTTGGCACCCTCAGAGGGTCTGCGGGCCACAGCCTGCCCCCTGCCTGTTTTCATAGGGCCTGCAAGCAAAGCATTGTTTTTATACTCTGAGATGGTTTAAAAAATCAAAAGAAAAATGTGTTATGATGTAAAATACTTATGTAAAATTCAAATTTCAGTGCCCATAAATAAAGTTTTCTGGAACACAGTTATGCTCACTTGTTTATGTTTTGTCTTTAGTCACTTTTATGATACGTCAGCCAAGCTGAGTAGTTGTGACACAGACCCAATGGCCCACAAAGCTGAAAATATTTACTGTGTGCACATTTACCAAAAACGTTTGCCAACCCTGTGCTATGCCATGATATTAATTACCCACCGGAGCAGCCTCATTTTTGTCAGGGATGGAGAAAAGAAGTCCTTTGTCCCTAAGAAGACCTGATAGTAGTGCAATTTACAAAGTGTAAAACAAAACCTTCTAAAACATTTCGTTAGGGGCTCAGATTTGAGATTTGCTGGTTTTCCCACCCTTAAGTGATAAAGTCACCTATGTGGGGCAGAGGGGATGGGGGGTGGGAATGAGACAGAGACGGAGAGGCAGAAGCACAGAACAGAGAGAGGCAGAGAAACATATATACCTGGACCTAGGAACTGGAGGATGAAGGAGGGACTCCCTTGATTAACAGATGATACATAAAAATGTGGGCACTGAGCCCAAAATACTGTACCCTGGGCAACTGTGTGAGAGGCCAGGGGTCTTCAAAGGCAAGTGCTGAGGTCCTCCTCCCACATGTACAGCAAAGGCATTCTTAGAAACTTTACTTGCCTGTTTCCAAGTCGCAGCTGTTCCAGATGTTCCAGAGAAAGCCCCTCCCAGCTCCTGCGCGCGTGCTCGCTCTCTCTTTCTCTCCCCCTCCCTCCCCCTCCCCCTCCCCTTCCCCCCTCCCCCTCCCTCCCTCCCTCCCTCCCTCCCTCTCTCCCTCCCTCTCTCTCTCCCTCTCTCTCTCTCTCTCCCTCTCTCTCTCTCCCTCTCTCTCTCTCTCCCTCTCTCCCTCTCCCTCTCTCACTCTCTCCCTCTCTCCCTCTCTCTCCCTCCCTCTCCCTCCCTCCCTCCCTCCCTCCCTCCCTCCCTCCCTCCCTCCCTCCCTCTCTCCCTCTCTCCCTCTCTCCCTCTCTCCCTCTCTCCCTCTCTCCCTCTCTCCCTCTCTCCCTCTCTCCCTCTCTCCCTCTCTCCCTCTCTCCCTCTCTCCCTCTCTCCCTCTCTCCCTCTCTCTCCCTCCCTCCCTCCCTCCCTCCCTCCCTCCCTCCCTCCCTCCCTCCCTCCCTCCCTCCCTCCCTCCCTCCCTCCCTCCCTCCCTCCCTCCCTCCCTCCCTCCCTCCCTCCCTCCCTCCCTCCCTCCCTCCCTCCCTCCCTCCCTCCCTCCCTCCCTCCCTCCCTCCCTCCCTCCCTCCCTCTCTCTCTCTCTCTCTCTCTCTCTCTCTCTCTCTCTCTCTCTCTCTCGCGCGCGCGCGCGCGCGCTGCGCGCGCGCATGACGGCCCCCATCGTTCCTATCCACAAGTGACAAGGCTGGCTATTCTCTCAACTCCACAATTGCTCTGCTTATTTTTAACTCTAGGAAGGAACAGAGATATCTCATGATAACTGTATTTAGGGGAGTTATTTACAGTTATCTGATTTTTATTGTGTATAAAATATAAAAAATTACTTTAGATTTTTTCTCAATATCTTTGATAAATAGACATTTTTCTTTCCATGTTTATATCAAATGCTTATGGAAATTTCTTGGTTAGGAGGCCCATCCATGTGAAGCTGACATTGATCACCAATCAGGAAAATGGGATCATCCTTGGCAAGGAAAAGGTGTTACAAAAAGACAAAGGGCAAAGGGAGGGCCATCTGAGGATAATTTTCTGGAGGTAGTTAACAGGCAAACCAACTAATTTGGGAAAGTTCAAGGGTAAGCACATTACTGAGGCTATGTAACTATGTCTACCTAAAGAACTCTTCAGTTGCTTCATACTTTATACATTTCTACCTGTGGTTTGTAGCAATACCGTGTGGTTAGGAATTAGCCTCATTTTTCAAGTAAAGCCCAGAGAAATTACATGGTTCATTTAAATTTCTCCCATGAAGTTAGGGCACATTACATCAGATTCATCACCTAGCCTCATGACAAATCCCCCAAATCTTCTGCCTCTTTCTATGTACATCTCTAATGGATGGAGATAACCCCTTGGTGCAATAAATGGCCCTCTCCCTTCTTATTCCACCTTCAGAATGCAATTTGTTGATTCATAACTTGCCAGTTTGGGCCTCATCTAAGGGAAGCTCTGTCAGTCAGTGAGTCAGCTGTATATGAAGAGAACCAGGACAGGGACTCGACATCCCATTGCTTGAGCATTTTACGCTAATTCCAATTCAGGGGATGAGTTATACTCATCTCAAAAGGCAAATGTGGACACCCCATTTATAGAGGATCCATATTCACAAAAGAGATGTCGCCTTTTAAACATTAAGTCTTAAAACTGCTTTCCAAGCTAAGCAGTAAGAAAATGAAGTATAAGATCAGAATTCCGCAGAATTCTCATGCACGAAAAAAGCAGAAGAAAAACCCAGCTGTCTTTTCATATTTTCTTATAAAAACAGCCAAACTCTCCATCACAGTACGTTTTGCACAATCTGTTCATTAACCCCTATTTACATAATGATGTAAGTATTCGAGGCCGCAGTACTTTTTGCAGGAGGCATGGTTTAAAAGCAAATGCCATCACAACACTACGCAACGCATGAGGATGCTGCACAAAGGGTGTCAGGGGTTTGCTGAGCCCCTTAAATTTTTTTACTCCTCTCAATCTCGAATAAATGGGAACTTTCTGGTAGTGCCATCTAACTGCATTTTAGAAACAAATGGGCATGACAAGGCATGAAATTGCTTTGAAAAATAAATCATTTTTCTGATTCAGTAAGTGGTGCTGAGGTGGGGGTGGAGGGTCCATTCGATACCTGATCTGAACTAGGGAGAGCAAAGAAAATATTTAATGCTATTAAAATGAGATATTGGTTCTGAGAGATGATGTGAAAAGAATTTATTTAAAAAGAAAGCCCAAAGGGCAGTTAGTTACAAGAGAAAGATTGATTTTGTTATTCCCAAGAAACCAGTATATTGTCCCCAGAATTTCCTACCAGGCCACCCAGCTATGGTGGGGTAACAAAATATATAAAGCCTAGTACATGTCACGGGCAAATTGGTTCCTCAGGCAAAGCACTAATAAGTCACTGGCTGGATGGTGGAAAAAGCAGCGGTAGTGTTTTTCACCAAGCAAACAGAGAGCTCATAGTCCCCAGAAGGAAAAGTTATTGTCTTGCCAACATTTGTCAAAAGTACAACTCAGCAAAAGAACAATTCAGCAAAGGCTTCCTTCCCCTACCCCTGCTCCACCAAGTTAGGCAATAGAATTATATTTCCCAAATGAATGAATGGTTTAACAATACTCATATTTTTTGATAAATGTAATCATAAAGGTGACTTTGCTTTGTGATATGGAGACAAATTAGAATTAATTGCTTATGGGGATTTTGTTTGTTTTATATCCTTCTGAATATATGCTTTGAAATCTCACAGTTATTAGGCTAGAAGGGACTGGAGAGGTCATTAGATCCACACTACATCCTCTCGCCTCAAAGTGTGGTCCTTGGACAGTAGCATCGGCATCAGTCAGGCCTGTGAGAAACGCAGACTCTTGCCCCGCCTGTCCCCCACCCACCACCTCATGAATTAAAATCTGCTTTATTGCAAGATCCCCAGGTGGTTTGTATGCACATTTGCATCCCCTCTTCTTCAGCTGTATCTTCTCCTGAGTTTGAGAAGCACTCATTTAGCCAACAGATGGTTAGTGGTGGTATCTGAAATTCAGAACTGCTTTGGCCATTGGTAGAATGGGTGCCTGGGCGGCATGCTCACCCCTGGAGGAAGCCAGGGCCCCAAACCATGTCGACTGATAGCTGAAGAATAAAATCAACTGAGGTGCTATTATCAGAAAAACAGGGAATGGACGATGGGCACGGGAATCAAAACATATTCCCAGATGTCATCAGTTGTTAGGGATGAGCATCTGACCCAAGCCAGGTCGATGAGACTCATTTGTGGGACTTCTCCTGTATCTTCAGAGAAGGTGAAGCTCTTGGTTCTGAGGTTATACAGTTCATGAAAAGAAACCTAGAGCTACCAGGGAAACTACTTGGAGAAGGCCTGCCTAAGAATAAAACAAACCCCAGAGCTGACATGTAGAGAGAGACTAAGTCCTTATGACTTCAACTGTGCCCCTGAACATGGGGCCATTAATTCCAGGGGACACCATCCACTGTTTCCTATTACAATGTGACCGCACCCCCTGGAGGTGTGCAACAACATGGCAGCCCTTCCTGGATGCAGCTGTGCCTGATCCAAATTTTGACTGGACTCCTGTTATACATGCCAATAATTTCCTTCATTTAATTTTTTTTTTTTTTTTTTTTTTTTTTTTAGTTTAAGACTGTTTGAGGTAGATTTCCTGTAACTTGTAACTAACTGAAAGGCCACTAACACTCATGAGGTGAGTTTTGAAAATACTCAAGTTTGTATCCAGCCCAAAACCTCTCGCCTACAACAGACGGACTCTGATATGGCCTAGGTAGGGGTGGGGATAGGGCAAAGGCAGCCAGGGGTATGTATTCTTATGCATTGCTGGAAGTGAATACTGTATAGAAGGACAACTTGGTTATTTCTGTTATTATTAAAAGGATATACCATTGGCTTAGTAATTCCACTTCTGCAAATAGATACTATAGACAGATTAGCACATGTGCCCAAAGATATATGTTCAAGGACATTCAATTAAGTATTGTTGAGATGGCGAGGGACTGTACAGCCAAAATGTCCAACAATAAAAGACTGGCTAAGTGAATGATGATTCATCTAAACAATGGAACAAACATTCTGTCCCCCTACATTCTGGCAGTTCTACGTTTGTTTTCCTAGAACCATTCCCAAGGTAAATGAAAAATGTAAGGTACAGAATAATATGTACGGTATGCTATCATTTGTGTAAATAAAGAGTATAATTAAATAAGTATGTGTGTGTATTATATATAAATATGAATATGCATTTATATGGGAATAGAATGTCTTTATAGGAATAAACAGAAACTTAGTATGATTGTTTCTAAGGGAGGGGACAGGGTTGGGAAAGAGATCTACTTTATATCCTTTAAGTTTTGTAACTGTTATATATACATCCATTACATATTTAATGCCATGGCATATCTGGAACTTTCTGCTCCTTCTTTTTTTGGAACTAATGGCCCAGAGAAGATGAGGGTGCATGTCTCTGGCAAGAGGTCTGGAGACTGAGGGATCAGCACCCCCTCTTCTCAATTAGACTAGGAACTTAGCATGTCATAGCCACTCAAAAAATCTTGAAAAATCACTGAAAGAACTAAATGTAATCAACAAGAATGGAACTGCAAGGGCAGAAATGGGAGTTATTTTTTGCAGAAGCAGAAATGTACGAAGATTGGGCCTTAGGAACATCTGTGTTGCTGTTAGCATGCTGCAGGGGAGGAAGGGCTCCCAGCTGCCTGTCCATCAGAGCAATTCTATTGGCAACTTCTTTCTCTCATGTGCCTGGAAACCTCAAATCCTCAATGAGCTCTGGCCTGCCCTGCTGGCCACTTAAAATTACTGAGCCCACCTCAGAACACCCCTTTAATTTTTGAAGATCTTCTCTTCTGATATGTGTATAGCTGGAAACATTTAAAGCTTTAAGAACAGTTCAAATGAAAAATGTAAGCAAGGCTCCGTTGATTCTGAAGTTCTGACTCTCCTGGTTACCATAGGGTTAGGTAGTCTCTGGCACAAGTCTGAGATGTTCCGCAGAAGCCACCGTGTGCTTGCTGACAGCGAAACATCACAGTGACCTGAGACGCTCACAGTCAAGTCCACACACATAGTGACAGCCGCTGTTGGGGAAGCCCAGAGACCAGCATTTGAGGTCACTACCATTTTATTGCTATAAAATGTGCAACCTAAGTGTGATGACATTGTTGTTTCCATTAAGCTATAATTCACCTACAAATTAACCTCTGCTGCATGGACTCAGTTAAATGATGTTTTAACAACAGTTCTGATCCCAACTTTTGGAAGTAGAAACTCATTCTCTTCCTCCTTTTCCCCAGCAAAGCCTGTCCCCTTACTGCCCCACATTACATATTTTACAGGTTATAGAAGTAACTGCTGGTGGCCTTCTGAAACTGGTGTGTGTTTATGCACATATGTGGAGCTATAAGGGGTTGAGTGGGGAAGGTGGACCATGTTTGCTATCAGAGAATACAGAGTTAATTTTGATGCTTTCTCTAGTGAACGTTTAGAAACTTTGCACTTTATACCTTTCTAGGCCTCTGACTTCTCATATGCCAGTTCCTCCTCCCCCGCACCTGAGCAATTAGATAGATGGTCTCAGAGTTTCTGGCACTGCACCATTGGCTCTTGGACCAAAAGCACCCAAACAAGACAGGTGGCATCTAAATGAACTAGAAGTTTTGTTGTTTTCATTACTACTGTTGGATTTGTGTGCTTTCATCTTTCACAATTTCTGTCTTAGGAAATGTTTAGTAAATACTTATTGAACTGAGTAGCCTTTGTCTTCATGCCATTGGCCTATAGGACTGTGTGTGTGTTCAGTCTAAACAGTGAAAAAAAAGTGCATGTATACAGTTTTGAGAACACCTAACTTAAAAGCATTCAAAATGGACTAGAGTCTATTATGCACTGTTGTTTGTTGGTGAACTGGGAGGAAGTGTGGTTCTTTTCATACTGGGGGATTTAAAAATGACATGGGCAGTTCCAATTTAAACAAACCTGCTAGGGGCCCCTTGGGCGTAGGCACACTGTTACACAAGCCCAGAGAAGGCTTCTCACTGGGCCTTCACGTCTGCAGAAATGGCTCTACCTCTGTTTCATTCTGAGCCTTCTCCTGCCCCTCATTTACCCCATAGGACAATATACAAAGTCCCAACAGGTGCTGGGTGCCCCATCTGCCCTGAGATTTCTTTATGTAGATCAGTCTGGGCAGCCACAGACAGAATGTACCCTTTTCACTTGACATGTGGTCAGGTGGCATGTGGCTGGGTTAGACTTAGTCACAGACGACGGTCCTAACAAAACAGTCTGTACCCAAATCTGAGTCTTGTCATACCTCTAGCAACAACGCCGATGCTTGAGAGACAGTAGGTACTCAAAAATGTTGCTGAACTTCCGGCCAAGATGGAGGCGTGGGTGAACACACTGTGCCTCCTCTTACAACCAAAATTAAGGAAAACAAAAATTTAGAACCAAGAAAACCCAACCAGAACAGATAGAAAATTGAATTGTATGAAGTCCCACAACGATTCACCCAGACCGGTAAGAGGGGCGGAGTCAGTGGCTGATGGAGAGGGATTGCAGCAGGAAAAAGCAGTGGCTAGTGGTCCTGGATGCGCAGGTGGCAGTTGGCACACCCCTGGCACGAAGGCAGTGGTTAGCAGACCCTGGGCACGGGGAGGCAATGAGCAGACCCAGCAAGGCGCACAAGGTGGCTGACCTTGGTCACACATTTGCATACAGATAAACCAGGTGAAAATGGACAGCAAGACAGACTGTGCCAGGCAATAAAGCCTAAAAGCACCAATTGAAAACACTTGTGGGGGTTGAAGTGTGGGGAGAGACTCCCAGCCTCACAGAGGGGACTGAAATCCTAGAGAGAGCG
The DNA here is from genome assembly GCA_039655065.1 of Glossophaga mutica. Classification (NCBI taxonomy): domain Eukaryota; kingdom Metazoa; phylum Chordata; class Mammalia; order Chiroptera; family Phyllostomidae; genus Glossophaga; species Glossophaga mutica. The sequence continues at coordinate 89,250,892 of CM077304.1, forward strand.
GAGCAAGCGCCATTGTTCCCTCTCTGACCCCACCCCCACATACAGCATCACATCTCAGTGACTGGGCTGCCTGGCCCTGGGGAACACCTAGGGCTCCACCCCCATATGTAACAGGTGTGACAAGACCCCCCCCCCAAAAGAGGAAAAAAAATGGCTCAAAGGAAAGAACAAATGAAACCACCAGAGCCAATACTTTTAAGCAACCAAGAGATAGCCAACCTATCAGATGCACAGTTCAAAGCACTGGTGATCAGGATGCTCACAGAATTGGTTGATTTTGCTCACAAATTAGATGAACAAATGAAGGCTACAATAAGTGAAATGAAGGAAAAAGCACAGGGAACCAATAGTGATGGGAAGAAAACTGGTACTCAAATCAATGGTGTGGACCAGAAGGAAGAAAGAAACAACCAAACAGAAAAGAATGAAGAAACAAGAATTCAAAAAAAAAAAAAAAATGAGGGGAGGCTTAGGAGCCTCCAGGACATCTTGAAACGTTCCAACATCTGAATTATAGGGGTACCAGAAGGGGAAGAGGAAGAGCAACAAGTGGAAAACTTATTTGAACAAATAATAAAGGAGAATTTCCCCAATCTGGCAAAGGAAATAGACTTCCAGGAAGTCCAGGAAGCTCAGAGAGTCCCAAAGAAGTTGGGCCCAAGGAGGAACACACCAAGGCACATCATAATTACATTAGCCAAGATTCAAATGAAGGAGAGAACTCTAGAAGCAGCAAGGGGTAAGGGGACAGTCACCTACAAAGGAATTCCCATCAGACTGTCAGCTGATTTCTCAAAAGAGACCTTCTAGGCAAGAAGGGGCTGGAAAGAAATATTCCAAGTCATGAAAGGCAAGGACCTACATCCAAGACTGCTCTATCCAGCAAAGCTGTCATTTAGAATGGAAGGGCAGATAAAGTGCTTCTCAGATAAGGTCAAGTTCAAGGAGTTCATCATCACCAAGCCCTTATTCTATGAAATGTTAAAGGGACTTATCTAAGAAAAAGAAGATAAAAAATATGAACAGTAAAAGGACAGCAAACTCACAGATACTAACAACCACACCTAAAACAAAAGCAAACTAAGCAAAGAACTAGAACAGGAGCAGAACCACAGAAATGAAGATCACATGGAGGGTTAGCAACAGGGGAGTGGGAGGAGGAGAGGGGGGAAAAGGTGCAGAGAATAAGTAGCATAGATGGTAGGTAGAAAATAGACAGGGGGAGGGCAAGAATAGTGTGGGAAATGTAGAAGCTAAAGAACTTATGACACATGGACATGAACTAAAGGGGGGGAATGTGGGTGGGAGGGGGTATGCATGGGGGAGGGGAATGAAGGGGCAGGGAAGAAGTACAAAGTGGTAGATACAGAATAGGCAGAGGGATGTTAAAAGCAGTATAGGAAATGGAGTGTCCAAAGAACTTATATGCATGACCCATGGATATGAACTAAGGGGGAAGATTGCTTGAGGCAATGAGGGTACCAAGTGGAGGGGGGCAAAAGGGGAAAAATTGGGATAATTGTAATAGCATAATCAATAAAATATATATATATATATTTTTTAATTTTATTTAATTTTTTTTCATTTTTCTTCCTTTTAGATTTTATTTATTTATCTTTAGAGAGGAAGGGAAGGAGAGAGGGAGAGAAACATCAATGTGCGGTTGCCTCTTGTGTGTCCCCTGCCGGGACCTGGCCTGGCAACCCAGGCATGTGCCCTGACTGGGAATCGAACCGTGATCCTTCAGTTCGCAGGCCCGCGCTCAATCCACTGAGCTACACCAGCCAGGGCAATAAAATATATTTTTTAAAATTGACCAAAAAAAGTTGCTGAATAAATGAAGTAATAATCAAGACTAAGTCCTTTTAAAGGACTCTATTAAATCAAATCTACAGCTGCTTCTAATTTAATATCAAGGAATTATTTTTTAATTTATTATTTGTTTCTGGTATGCAGCATAGTGGTTAGACAATTATATAACTTATGAAGTGATCCATTCCCCCTGATAATTCTGATATGCACCTGGCACCACACACAGTTAGCACAGTATTATTGACTCTCTTCCCTGTGATATACTTGACATTCCTGTGACTACTTTGTAACTCCTTACTCCCTTCACCTTCTTCACCTACTCCCCCACTTCTCTCCCATCTGGCAACCTCAGTTTGTTCACCAAATCTGTGAGTCTTATTTTTGTTTTGTTTGTTTTGTTCTTTAGATTCCACAAATAAGTGAAATCATTTATTGTCTTTCTCTAACTTATTCAATCTTTTTTACAGTCAAGTATTATTCCATTGCATATATCCAATCATTGACTGATGAGCACTTGGGTTGCTTCCCTAACTTAGCTGGTGTAAATAACACTGCAATGAACATAGGGGTGTTTATATCTTTCCAAATTATTGGTTTGGATTTCCTTGGGTATATTCTCAGAAGTGGAATTGTGGGTCATAAGGTAGTTTTAATTTTAATTTTTTGAGGAACCTCCACACTGTTTTCCATAGTAGCTGCACAAATTTGAAATCCCACCAACAGTGCACTAGGGTTCCCTTTTCCCTACATCCTTGCCAACACTTACTGTTTTTGATTTATTGACAATAACCATTCTGACAGGTGTGAGGTGGTATCACATCATGGTTTTAATTTGCATTTTTCTGATGATTATTGATGTTGGCCATCTTCAGAGAACTTTCTGTTCAGGTATTCTGCCCATTTTTAAATTGGATTGTTCATTATTTTTTTCTTTGGTGTTAAGTTGTATGGATTCTTTATAAATGTTGGATATTAACCCCTTATCAAATGTATCATTAGTAAATATCTTCTTCCACTCAGTGGGTTGTCTTTTCATTTTATTGATGGTTTCTTTTTGCTGTGCAAAACTTTTCAGTTTGATATAGTCCCATTTGTTTATTTTTCCTTTGGTTTCCCTTGACCAAAAAGACATATCAGAAAAAAAATATTTCTAAGAGCAATGTAGGAAGGTTTACTATTTTTTCTTCTAGAAATTTTATGGTTTCAGGTCTTATATTTAAGTCTTTAATCCATTTTGTATTTAGTCTTGTATATAGTGTAAGAAGGTGGTCTAGTTTCATTTTTTGTGCATATCTGTCCAATTTTCCCAACACTATTTATTGGATAGACTGTCTTCATTGTATTTTTTGTCTCCTTTGTCATATATTAATTGAATATATAGGCATGGGTTTATTTTTGGACTCTATTCCATTCTATTGATCTATGCCAGTACCATACTGTTTTGATTACTATAGCCTTATAGTATAGTATGATATTAGGTAGCATGATACCTCCAGCTTTATTCTTCTTTCTCAAGATTTCTGTGGCAATTCAGGGTCTTTTGTGGTTTTATATACATTTTAGGATTACTTGTTCTAATACTGTGAAAAATGCCATTGGTATTTTGGTAGGGATTGCACTGAATCTATTGATTGCTTTGGGTAGTATAAACATTTTAACAATGTTAATTCTTCCTATCTATGAGCATGGTATATGCTTCCATTCATTTGTATCATTAATGCTTTTCTTCACTGTCTTATAATTTTCCGAGTACCGGTATTTTGCCTCCTTGGTTAAATTTATTCTTAGGTATTTTACTTTTTCCTGATGCAACTATAAATGGGACTGTTTTCTTAATTTCTCTTCCTGATAGTTCATTATTGGTGTATAAAATATAACCAATTTATAAATACTAATTTTGTATCCTGCTATTTAATTGAACTCATTTCTTCTAGCAGGGTTTTTGTGTGTGTGTGTGTGTGTGTGTGGAATCTTTAGGATTCTTTCTATATAGTATCATGTCATCTGAAAATAATAACAGTTTTACTTCCTTTCTGATTGGGTGCCTTTTATTTTTTTTCTTGTCTAATTGCTGTGTGAGAACTTTCAAAACTATGTTGAATAAAAGTGAACAACCCCAATAAATGAATTTTAAAAATTGATAGATGGAGGTGGGGTGGGGTGGTGGAAATAAGAGTACTTACCAATATTTCCTGATATGTATACAGTACTTTATTAGCACTTTCATTTCCATTAGCCTGACAACAACCTTATCACGTAGGTTAGACAGGTATTTTATCCTCATTTTACAGATGAGGAAACTGAGGCTCAGAGAAATTGTAATTTGTTTAATATCTTAATATTAAACAGAACTAGGACAAAATTCTAATGTCCTTCTATTTCACCAGTGCACAGGAAGCTATAGTTACTGTTTATCTTTTAAAATGAAACTGCATTTTAAAAATGCCATCAAACAAAAACATACCACTGTGAATATCTTCCTTCTTTCATCACTGACTGCCTCAGTATTTCCACAAAGGAAGACAGCTGACCCTGGAAGCAGACATGCCTGGATTTATGTCCCCACTTACATCTATGTGACTTTGAACAATCACTTCTCTACGGTAACTTCTCTAAAACTTCACTTCTGCATCTGTAAAATGGGAATAACAAAACCTACCTTGAAGGATTATTTTGAGGATTAAATATTAAATACAGGTAAAGTGCTTAATGCAAAGCTGACATAATCAAAATTCATTGTATGACAGGTCTATCACTATTATGTACATAAATTTTCATATTTTAAGCAGAGTATTTATACATACATATGGGTAAACACTAATGCAAGTTGGGGAAACATACACTGACAAACATGAAAGCAAATTCCATAATAAATAACTAAATGTTGTAACACTGACTTAGAAAAAGAACAGCCTAATGGATTTCTTTTCACCATAAAAAAACTGCAAGTGACAGTATAAAATTTCTTCTGATGTAACTCCAGATTCATTCCAGGTGAAATTCCATCCCCTGAGGGTACCAACACACAGCACACATGTGATCAACTTTCTTTAAGTCTAGAAATTCGTTCTGATCCCCAACTGCAATATGATATTGTATTTGTTGAAAACTCTTCAACATGTTTCATGGCTTAAAAATTCAACCAACTCCAGGAACACTGATGATTAATGCTAACTAAACATCTTTTTCTTTTTTAAATACTGGAAGCCACTAATACCACATGGCAATGAGCCAATAGATTCCTTAGAAATAATTCCATAATGAGCAGAGATTCTATAGTTGGATTGTCTGAGTTTAAATGCAGATTATGTCATTTTTAAGCTGTGTTACTGTGAACACATTATTTAATGTCTTACATGCTTCATAAGTTTTGCTGTGAATATTAACATAACTGATATTAAACCTTTAGAAAGGTATTTAGCACATAGTAATGAATCAGTAAGTGGTACCTATCCTTGATATATACCCATATGCACAAAACATGCCCATTTAACAAGTACTCCCCACCCTAACCATAGGTCCATCCTTCCTCAATGCCCAACGTCAGTGTTTCCACCCAGACAACAGTGAGGTGAAAGCTGATCTATCTTGCATTCCCTGCTTTCAAAGGTCTGGTACTGTGACTGGTACAGAGTAGTTACTTTGAAAATATTTGATGAGAATAAAATGATGATAGCAGTGTTCGAAAATACTTTGAAAATATGTCATGAAAAGCATGATATTCACTGAGATCCTTAAGGGTAAGGGCGAAAGAAGGTATCCTAGGCTTAGACTGTCTTTCCTTTTCCCACCAGGGTAATAGGGAAATGAACAATAGCAGATACCAAAAGGCCACTGGAATTCAACTGTCAGTTTTCTGGTTGATAACAACACCATGGAGCCAAGGCTGGTCACCTATCCATCCACCCCATTCTTCTAAAAAACAAACCACTCTCTCATACAAAGTCTCTCTCTCACTAATATATATGAGTTTCTAAGAATTCACATTATAGAAAATCACAAAGAAAAAAATAGGAATTCAACAATGCTTTTTCTAGCTTTCATGAACATTTGCCATGCCCCTCAACCCCGTCCCAAACATAAGCAACAGAGCATACTAAACTTCCAACAGGTTTTATTGGTGCTGCCTGTCGGCAAGATGCTGTGGAGCAGGGTGGGGCTGATGCTTCACGTGGGGACCCTGTGTCAGGAAGGACTCATAGCCAGATGAGGGGGACTGCCCAAGATTTGGAATTAAAGCTCTGGTCAGCACCCACACAAACTCCAGGCTTCAAACACAGGTATTCCTCACAAAAGGCCAAAATGATTCCCTGGCATGAAGAGGCTGCACTGCTACAAAAGAATCAAAGGGTCAATTGCTCCAATATAAAATTAATGTCAAAATGTCCATAATATAGTGAGCTTCCTCCACAAAAGAAAGTTGTACACTATCATTTCTAGTGAATCCATTTAACTAAATAAAAGCCAAACCAAGCCTTATCTACTATCCCTCTTTGTCTCTGTAATTTACATGTAGAAAAATTTCAGGAAAAGTATCTATCAAAGTGTTAATACTGATTACCAGTGGAGAGTAAGTGAAGGGGAGACTTCTATATCTACTTAACTTTTTATCACAGAAAAAATAAGATTAATGAACCCCATGTACCCATTACTCACCTTTACCAATTATGAATTCATGACCAATTTTGTTTCATCTATATTCCCACTCACTTCCTTTCTTCTATATTATTTTGGAGAAAATCCCAGATAGCTTATTTCACCTGTAAATATTTCCGTATTATTGCTAACAGCCAAAGACTCTTTCTTTAAAAACATAAAAACAATACCATTATTATACCTTGAAAAATCAAAAGTAACACCTTAGTGGTTCAAACATCCAGTGCTTAAATTTCTTGTAAGTCTTTTAAAAAAAAATTTGTTTGAATCAGTGTTCAAATGAAGTCTGAATGCATTGATTGATTGCTGTGCCTTTTAAGTCTCTCAATCCATCAGTCTCCTTCTACCTTATTTTCTTCTTACAATTTTTGTTACATTTAAAATTTGATATTCCTATTAATTTAAAATTCACCACAAATATGTATTTTTTATAAGTCAGGAGGAGGAAAAATTAAATGGCTGACGGCACAGCACTCAGTTTCTTCACTGCTCAAAAAGTAGATAAGCAAGCAGCGGAAAAGGGCACCATTTCATCAGGTGGTATTCCTCTCTCTCCCACAAAAGCAACTACACAGGAGTGCACCAATATATAGACACTGTTTAGAAAGTAAATTTACAAAACTAGTGAATTATCAGTAGCACAACACTGATGGCAGTGTAACTTCATCAGCAACCCATCTGAAGCAAGAGATTGATTAGCTTAGCTGTGTGTTTAGTTCAGCCCTAGTTGAGAATGTCTGCTTTCCTAGGCAAATAACTTCCAAGCAATGTGGATGCTATGATTACATACTAATACACTTTCATGTTATTTTGGCACTACAAAATTAATCCATGTTATTTATCAATTACAATTAAATGATAGATAAAATGTAACCTGTAACTCCACTAGTCAAAAATAACCATTATATTGATCATTACAGAATCTTTGGGTTCTAAGTCAAAGAAGACCTAAGTCAAACTGGTTTAAATATAAAGGAATGTCCGGAAGCAGCTTTGGCTCCAGCCTAAGTTTATTCTGGCAGCGAGGTCATGTCACAGAGACCTGATGTTCTCCATTTCTCCACTCTGCCTTTCTGACTGTCAGCTCATTCTGAAACTAGCCTTATCACAGGCACATGAGAGTTACTGCCTACAGCTCCAGGCCAACAGATTTCTTGCTCAAGTCAAGCAAAAAGAAAAGAGTACAGTCATGTACCAGTTAACAACATGGCATGTTCTGATAAATGCATTATTAGGCAATTTTGTCATGTGAACATCTCAGAGGTATATACACAAACATAGATGGTGCAGCCTACTGTACACCTAGGTTATATGGTTTACCCCACTGCTCCCAGGCTACAAGCCTGTACAGCATGTTACTGTGTAAAATAGCACAAGATAAATCAAGAACAAAATAAAAATTATGTAATCAAGACATAGTAAACACAGATGTATGAGGCTGCTGCTGGCATAATATAACATGGCTATTGTTTTACAGAAAACTTTTGTTTTTACAAGTAGAAAAAGTACACTGCAAAATGTATAGTAAATAACATAGACCTGTAACATAATTGTTTATTATCAAGTATTATGTACATACTGTATGTGCTATATGTTTATACAACAGTCAGCACACCAGCATCACCACAAACATGCAAGTGACATGTTCTGCAATGATGTTAAGATTGACAGCTCATACATCACTAGGGACAGGAGTTTTTCAGCTCCATTATAATCTTATGGGACTACCATCATATGTGTGGTCTGTTGTTAGATAGCTCATGACAATATCTTCGTCCCACCCTTCTCAGTGACAATCCTGAAAAACACTCTGATTGGTCCAGCAGAACACATGACTACCCTTGACCTCACAGTGGCAAGGGGGGGTCAAACGTATAAATTAGCTCAGCCTAACGCACAGGCTCCACCTCCAACTGAGGTACAGTTAGCTTCCCCAGAAACTCACAGATCCCTAAATGGAAACAAGGGCTATTAGGAAGAGGAAACGAAAAAATCACACTGGGGAAGCAATCAATAGATGTCTATTGCCATCACTGTTTTTAACTGTCATGCTGTGATACTGTTTTAAATATAGAAGTTGAGGCCAATGCTGATACTAATTTCCAATATGTATAAGTTTGGACTTCAAAAGGCAAAGTACAGGATGATGCCTCACATTTGTTAGGTACTAAAAACATTTGTTGAGCTGAACATAAAATAGCTTAAAAGGTTTCCCAAAGTACAATACCAAGAAAAGTAAACTTACAGACCCTTCCTGGCACTCCACCTACTTTAAGAAAACATAGTCCTTATTTATACAAATATTTGAATCCTTTGGGTTTGTTATGCAAACAAGTAGCACTCAGTTGTTCAAATAATTATCATGGTTTCTTTCCTTGCCACAGAAATCAAAGAATCGAAACAATCTAAGTGTCTCTTACTTTTTGGGAGGAGTAGGGTGGGAGCATAACCCTTCAAAAAATAAAATCTTACTAGTCACCTTGACATCTTAATCAGATAAAAGTTGAGTTGAGCCTACTGACGGGAGTGAGGACTTAAAGCCCTCACACCGGTCTACTCCTGCCTGACACTATTAACCTTTCAGTTTCAGCTTGAATGTGTCTAGTAACAGAGTTGTTACACCTCACATCACATAATATTACTCTCATTTCAACTCCTGATGCTAAAACAAGCTCTTACTACTGAACAAAAAAAGTCTAATTCCCTGCAATAGCTACTCAGTGGTCCCAAACACTCTTTTGCCACCCTACAGTTCAAGTATCTTGCGATGCTCTCATCCTACTCGACTCTCCAGCCTCCTCTGGGCCCCGTCTTCTCAGTTCTTTCATTATTGCTCACCTGACATAGTCTCTGTTCTTTTCATCATCCTGCTTATCTTCCAGTGGTGGTTTTGTTGGGGCTTTATGACTATGCCTTTGACCCCAGGAAGTATGGGTCACTGCTCACTATCTATGGAATTTCTCCACTGGCTTTCAATAACACATGAATGTTCTATGTGTCTGTCAACCCTGTTTCTACCTTTCAATGTTTATATCTCAACAGCCTGCTGAAATGCTCATCAAAACCCAGCTCTTGACCCTGGAGGCTCTACTTCCTGAACTTGAAGTATCTTCTTCCCTCCTTACACTGTGCTCTCCCCAGACTGCTCATTCCTGGCAAAAGTCTTACACCTATGATCTGTTCCAGCAGATGATGGTGCCCATCTGGACACCGCCACTCTCCCCAGATCGGTCCAAAGATCTGAAAAAAAAAACAGTGTCCACTCTCATCCATATCTCTAAACAAAATTCAATACTCCAGATGTGTCTCGATCAGAATTCAGGGGCCTGTTTGTTCACTCTATGCAGTGTTTCTTCTCAAGCAGATGAATGTTATCTATGAGCATGTTTGCAGGTTTGGATTTTAGTGGCTTCCTTTCTCTGTCAGCTTATCTTAATCTCACAGTTGACAGCCTCCCCTGGCCACAGCTCCTCTCAGCTGACTCCAATGAGGTCAGCCTTACTGAGGTTTATTTAGTGAGGCCCTGAGCCAGAGACAACCAGGACTGATGATACAGTAAGACAGTGGCTTTCAGTGTACATTAGAGTCATCTGGAAAGTTTTTAAAACTATCAGTTCCTTGTTCTATAGCTCCAGAGATTCTGATTCAATTCTGGGCATCCTTTTAAAGGTGAGGGTACATACAAAGGTCAACAGGTGAATGCGTGAATGAGTGGGGCAACAAAAATCGATGTTTCTGGACTTCCGGCCAAGATGGAGGCGTAGGCGGACACACTGTGCCTCCTCTCACAACCAAAATTAAGGACAACAAATATTTAGAAACAAGAAAACAACAAGAACTTATAGAAAATTGAACTGTACGGAAGTCCAACAACCATTCATCCAGACCGGTAAGAGGGGCGGAGTCGAGGTAGGAAAAAGTGGAGGTGCGGACCCAGGAACGCAAGTAGCAGCGGCTAGCAGTTCCCAGGTGCACGGGCAGTGGCTGGCGGTCCTCAGGCCCACAGGCGGCAGCTGGCGGACCCTGGGCACAGGGGGGCAACTGTGCAGACCCAGTGAGGACGCACAAGGCGGCTGGCTGACCAGGGAGTCCCACATTCACGCACTCAGACGGTCCAGGCAGAGGGGAAGTGGCGGAAGGGACTGAATCCAGGAGAGAGCAGAGCGGGCGCCATTGTTCTCTCTCAGAACCCGCCCCCACATACAGCGTCACAACCCAGCGACTGGGCTGCCCCACACTGGGGAGCGCCTGAGGCTCCACCCCTCACTACGTAACAGCATGGCGCCCGTGCGCAGATAATCCAGGTGAAGGGGAAGCAGCGGAAGGGACCAAAGTCCAGAAGAGAGTGGAACAGGCGCCATTGTTCCCTCTCAGACCCCGCCCCCACCTATAGCGTCACAACCCAGGGACTGGGCTGCCCCGCCCTGAGGAACACCTAAGGCTCCACCCCTCACTACGTAATAGCCACGACCAGACTAAAACCAAAACAAAACAAAACAAAAAACCCCACCAAAAATGGCTCAAACTGGAGAAAAAATGAAAACCCCAGAGTCAATTCCTCTAAGCAACGAAGAGATAGCCAACCTATCAGATGCACAGTTCAAAGCACTGGTCATCAAAATGCTCACAGAATTGGTTGATTTTGCTCACAAATTAGATGAGAAAATGCAGGCTACAATACGTGAAATGAAGGAAGACGCATGGGGAACCGATAGAGATGGAAGGAAAACTGGGACTCAAATCAATGGAGTGGACCAGAAGGAAGAAATTAACAACCAAACAGAAAACGAGGAAGAAACAAGAATTCAAAAAAATGAGGAGAGACTTAGGAACCTCGGGGACATCGTTAAACGTCCCAACATCCGAATTATAGGGGTCCCAGAAGGGGAAGAAGAAGAGCAACAAGTAGAAAACTTATTTGAACAAATAATAAAGGAGAACTTCCCCAATATGGCAAAGAAAATAGACTACCAGGACGTCCAGGAAGCTCAGAGAGTCCCAAAGAAGTTGGGCCCAAGGAGGAACACATCAAGGCAAATCGTAATTACATTAGCCAAGATTAAAATGAAGCAGAGAATTCTAGAAGCAGCAAGGAATAAGGGGACAGTCACCTACAAAGGAGTTCCCATCAGACTGTCAGCTGATATCTCAAAAGAGACCTTACAGGCAAGAAGGGGCTGGAAAGAAATATTTGAAATCTTGAAAAGCAGGGACCTACATCCAAAATTGCTCTTTCCAGCAAAGCTGTCATTTAGAATGGAAGGACAGATAAAGCGCTTCTCAGATAAGGTCAAGTTCAAGGAGTTTATCATCACCAAGCTCTTATTATATGAAATGTTAAAGGGACTTATCTAAGAAAAAGAAGATAAAAAATAGGAACAGTAAAAAGACAGCAAACTCACAGCTATTAAGAACCACACCTAAAACAAAAGCAAACTAAGCAAACAGCTAGAACAGGAACAGAACCACAGAAATGGAGATCATATGGAGGGTTAGCAACAAGGGCGTGGGAGGAGGAGAGAGGGGGGAAAGGTATGGAGAATGAGTAGCATAGATAGTGGGTAGAAAATAGACAGGGGGAGGGCAAGAATAGTATGGGAAATGTAGAAGCTAAAGAACTTATGACACATGGACATGAACTAAAGGGGGGAATGTGGGTGGGAGAGGGTGTGCAGGGTGGGGGGAATGATGGGGGAGAAACGGGACAACTGTAATAGCATAATCAATAAAATATATTTTTAAAAAAATCGATGTTTCTCTTTCTTTCTCCCTCCCTCTCTCTCTAAAATCAATTTTAAAAAATCAGTATTTTTTAAATAAAGCTCTTGAAGTGATTCTAATATAGAGCCAGGATTCAGAGTCACTGCAATAAAAAATCCTTCCTAACAGGTAAGTGTTCTAGAATTTACCTACAGCTCCCTATCTATAAACAGAGCCCAAGGTGCCCAGCGGTATTTCTGTACACTTTGGGAACTGCACTAAGCATTTAATTAATCTCATTTAATTCTCCCAACAATTCTGGGAAGTAGATGTAATTATTACCCCCATTGACCAGATCCAAAAACCCAGCCTCAGAAATGTCAGGTAACCTGTCCCAGGACACATGGGAAGTAAGGAGTAGGGCAAAGCTATTCTGGCAGTCCAAAATCAGTGATCTTAACCCCTAGTGCACATTCCCCAGTGTAGTCCCAGTCCTTGGCCTTGTTGAAGTGCTTAGACTTATTTGCAGAGTCCTGAGAGTTGGGCTCCCCTCAGTTCTCAGAGGGGATTGGAGTCCAGCCCCGAACCTCTAACCAGTTCCCACCAGCTCTTCTCATCTGCTGTGTCTGGTATCAGTTTCTTCACTTTGAAGGAACCTGTCTATTACGGCTTGGACACCTCAAAATCCAGTCAACACCCTCAGGCTATTGACACCCTCTGCTCTTCCTCCCTTCCCTTCCCCTGCCCCCCAACTATCCAATCTATCATTTTTCCCCAGACTCCGTGTTGGTTTACTTACTCCCAGTTGTTTGCTCGCTATGTGGTGAGAAGTGTCAATTACAGCATCAATTAAACCCCTCTGACTTTTTTCCCCCATATGAACTACTGTGAAACTGTTCTTCTTTTTTTCTAACTTTGTTGCAAAAGGAAAGATAGTTTCCAATTATAAGTATTTATGGGACATCTTTAAATTGAGTACTAAACTGTAAAAAGCATTTGTAAGTATTTTAATATTTTTAAAATATCATTTTCTCCAGTAATCTCTTTAAGAATAGGACTACATCCTACACCTCTTTTGTGTTTACAGCACTGCCATGCATGACTCTCCAGCACCCACATTTCCCAGATGAGTAGTCTAAGGCACAGTTGGCAAACACAAGGCCCACGGGCCGAATCCGGCCCCCACCTTGTTTTATCTGCCCAGCACCTTGTTTCTACCCGGCGGCAGGCCCGAGCTCCTTGCCCCTAGTTAAGGAGTAGTTACATTTATATAGTCCTAAAATTACATTCGGCCCTTTGAAGGCAACCGCAGGCTGATGTGGCCCCTGGTGAAAATGAGTTTGACACCCCTGGTCTAAAGGATCAGACCTTTTTCTATGAAGGGGCAGAGTCCATATTCCAGGCTTTGCGGACAAAACTATCTTGGTCACAACTACTCAACTGTGCTGCTTATGGAGTGAATGCAGATGTAGGCAATACATAAATGACTGGGTGTGGCTTGTGCCAGTAAGACTTTTGCCAGCTCCTGGTCTCAGTAATTCCATTTCCTCAGCCAGTGACTGGTTTACAAATGGACATGCAACCCAATCCTGGTACCTGGAATGTGAAAAGTCTGCTGAGAGGCTTCTAGGAAAGAGACAACCCTTCCTTTTCCTTTGAATGTTATCAAATCTGGGTGTGATACCTGGAGTCGCTGCTGCCACTTTGCTCCTAACCTAAAGATGAAGCAGTCAAACACAGAAAGGCAGAGCCGCAATAGTCACAGGGCAGAGCGGAGCGTGACATACTCTGCTGGAGGTTGCCCCACTTCTTTCTGTGTAAGACAACAAATTCTTTATTGCTTAAGCCAATGAGCGGGCCAAAAGCATGCTAATTACTGTACCTACTTTGGCACTCAGCAGATTACTTCACAGAGCAAAGTTGTTTAATAAACAACATTTAGTTTGTGTGCCTCAATGTGAACCATAAACATACAAGAATTGAATTCTTTCCGTTGTAAATAACAACCTGGCTCCTCTTACAAGATCATGTTCCTCAAAAATTAAAAGTAACAATAACAACAATGAGAGGAAATAATAGTAAGCCTTATATTATTTAAGACGAAAACAAAAGTTTGGACAAGTTTTCATTTCTTCGCTCACTGCACTTTCCTTCCTCTTACTTTCCGCCTTTCTCTCCTGCCTGGCCCCTGCAACGCCTGCTGTGTGCAAATATGTGTGCACACACTCATCAGTCTTGCTAGGCACAGTGCCAACTGGCCACCCCACACAAACACAATGAGAAGTCAAACAGCAATTAAAATTGACAAAATCCACTTAGCACTCTGAAAAAGTACTAAATAACTGTACACAGTTCGGGCACAAATGAATCTAAATTGTTTTTTACGACTCTTTAGTTATCCAAATACTGGGCCTCATTTTAGACTCAGTCAATTGCTCATTCAGCTTCCACTGAGTAGGCAATGAAAAATGAGTCCAGGACAAAAGATTAAAACATGGAATGAAATGTCACAAGTTTAGTCAGCCAGGGGAATCTCTTAGTGATGGTGGCACAAGAGAAATTCTGGCAAGCACTGTCCGGGGGTAAGGGGGCATACAGACAATGTCTCTTTTGAGACCTCTGCCAATATGTTTGTCTGCTTGTGTCTAATAGGTACCTCAAGTCTTAACGTGTCCAAAACAGAATACATAATTTTTCCCTGAATTTATTCCTTGTCCTATCTTCCCCATTTCAATAAATGGCACCCAATTGTATAAGCCCGAAGTCAGCATCACCTGTGATTTCTTTTTTCCATATCCCCACATCCATCAGTAATTCCTATGACTATGTGTCCAAAATCTGTTCAGTCCTCCTGTCTGGCTGCCACCACCTCAAGCTGGACCTCTGCTATGTCCTTGCTGAGATTACCACCTCGGCCTCCTAACTGGCCTCCCTGCTGCCCTGAATGCCTCCCAATCACCCATTCTTTACAAAACTAAATAAGATCCCATCGCTTCCCTATTTAAAACCTTCTAGTAGTTCATCATCACCAAGCCCTTATTCTATGAAATGTTAAAGGGACTTACCTAAGAAAAAGAAGATAAAAAATAGGAACAGTGAAAAGACAGCAAACTCACAGTTATTAACAACCACACCTAAAACAAAAGCAAACAACTAGGACAGAAACAGAACCACAGAAATGGAGATCACATGGAGGGTTAGCAACAGGGGAGTGGGAAGAGGAGAGAGGGGGAAAAGGTACAGAGAATAAGTAGCATAGATGGTGGGTAGAAAATAGACAGGGGGAGGGCAAGAATAGTGTGGGAAATGTAGAAGCTAAAGAACTTATGACACATGGACATGAACTAAAGGGAGGAAATGTGGGTAGGAGGGGGTGCGCAGGGTGGATGGGAATGATGGGGGAGAAATGGGACAGCTGTAATAGCATAATCAATAAAATATATTTAAAAAAACCCCAAAACCTTCTAGTAGCTTCCTACTGCATTTCAGAATTAGTGACCTTATTATTTCCTATTGCTGCTGTAAGCAATCACCACAATTTAGTGATTTACAAGAGCACAGATGTATTCTCTTTCAGTTCTAGAGATCAGAGTCTAACATGAAGTTGTCAGCAGGGCTGTGTTCCTTCTGGAGGCTTCAGAGGAGAATCTGTTTGTTTGCCATTTTTTGCTTCTAGAGGCTGCCTGCATGCCTTGGTTTAAGGTACCTTCTCTGCTGGGCCTCCTAGATAATCCCGGATAATCTCCCCATCTGAATATCCTCCACTTAGCCACATCTGCAAAATTTCTTTTACTACATAAAGTAGCATATTTGCAGGTTCCAGGAATAGGACATGACCATTCTGGGGTTGTCCTTATTCAACCTACCCCAAGACCAAAACCAAAACACAACACAGAGAACACCCCTATATCATGGCTTACCAGCTCCATGTGACCTCGCCCTGCCCACGTTTCTCACCCTTGCCTCCTATTCTCCTTCACTAGCCTTCCATCTGCTCCTTCAGATGCTAGCCTCGCTCTCACCCTGCTGTTCCCTCCACCTGGAGCATCCTTCCCCCAGAAGTCACACAGCTGGTTCTTTCTGGAGAGCTCACATATCATCTCCTTGCTTATCACCATATGAGATCATCTTTTTGACATATATTCTCCCGGTCAATAAGTAAACTCCAAGGGTAGTGTCCTTACCTATCTCGCTACATGTATTAGTCACTCTAGTGACTTAATATTTGTTGAGAAAAACTATATGACTTTAAAATGTGACTTCCCCATAACATGCTTTCATAACGCATTCTGGTTTTATAACCCTTAAGTTTATAAAAATGATTTTCAAATGCATTAACACTTTCATCCTAGATCAGTTCTCAGTAAGACTAAGCAAGATGAAATGTAATAAGAACTGTAAAGTCTAAAAAATTGGGGGGGGGGTGGTTAGGGAGGAGTAGAGTGAGGGGATAGGGCTGAGAAAAATATGAATTACATAATATGTAAAGAAGACCCAGAGGTACCAATTGCAGTAGACTCTTAACTCAATATGATTTGTCAGTGTGATGCAGCTACCAAAAACATGACCTTCTGAGCACTGGAGGTTTTCAGGCATAAAAAGGAAAACTAATCCTTGGACAAAGTTTATTAACACAAACAGCATTTACCAAGGGTACAGTATGAACTAGAATAGTGTAGTGACAGCTTTACATGAAATATCTCATTTAGTCCCCAAAATACTGCTATGGAAGAGGCACTATTAATACTTCTCATTCACAGATGAGAGAAGTATAGTTGAAAGAAGTCTCATAACTTGCCCAAATTGACAGCATTAGTATGCATTAAAATCCAGATAGAAGGTCTCAAAGCCTGGTTTTCAAACTTAATGCGCTACTGCACCCGCTTTTACTGATTATGCTGGAAGCAATGAGGGTGGATGAGAACACAATAACCTGCTCTTGAGGGGCTGTGGGATTTAGGAATCAGAGCAACCCTGTGCTGCCTGGTGAGGCTTATGACCCATGAGCTGGAAGATGAAGCCCTTAAGTTATAAGTTCAGAATGTCAATGTGTTGGTTACCTCCAAAAACACTACCATCTGCTGGTAATTCAGGCTTCACGTTTCAAAATCACTGGATACTTCCTTCTACTTCATTCTCTGTCTCCAGTGAGTCATGAAGTCTAGCCACCGATTCTTCTAATATTTCTTTTTATAATTATTGTGTTTGAAAAATAAAAACACATACTCATGATAGGATAGTCTAATGCTGTAAACAAGATAGTATATGATTAGAAAGTAAGTCCCTTCTCATTATAGACCCCAAGTGCCCTTTCTGGAGAAAACTGCAGTTAAACACACATGCATGAAAAGGGGAGTAATGAGATGAGATGTGGGTCACTCTGGATACAGTGCAGGGGAAGCTAAATACCAGGAGACTGGTATGGAGGCAAGGTTCTGATGAATCATGATGAGATTGTAAAATACAATCATAGCAACTTGAAGATTTGTGAAGTATATAAGGGGACAGGTGAGTTATACAGCCAGTACTTGAATTTAGGGATGAAAGGGACTGAAGAGTTTGGGATGATTCCTACATGCCTGGCTTGGGCACCTAGTTTGATAACGGTGCTGTTTCACTGAGATAGAAACATGAAGAATCACATCTTGAGTTCAGCTTTGAGTGCATTCATGGCATCTAGGAAACAGAGCAGACTGATTGAAATGAGGGGCAAGAGTTCATGAGAGGTCAGGCTGCAGCCGAACAGGGCTGTAGATGCCATGGATGAGATGAGTTGAATAAGCAGAATGACAGCATCACTATCTTGAGAGCTGGACAGAGGAAGTAGCATCTCAGGTGATGTCACCATTGCATGGATGACCAAGGACCTGCCCTTTCTGACGTGCTAGAAACTTATTTTTATTTGAAGACATAGTGTAGCACTTGGTTATATTCAGTCCTGTTTTGCTCTTCTATTATTTCATATGTGTATGTTCTGCTGTCCTGTAACATTGCCATTCTTGCAAAGGTGGAGATCTGGCATGTTTCATAGATAAGAGGTGCAACAGCTTTTTAAAATTTTAGTCATATTTTCTTAAGTTACAAAATGTTGCCACTTGTAGTCAGGCTGCAACTGAGTGACCTCACAAGTGGAGGGCTGGGATGTGCAGGCCCCATTTGCTTTGTGGTCTTGTGCTTCTGCCATCTTGAAGATGAAACTACCCTTTCCAGCCTGGGGTCCAGGATAGGCACATGAGTGGGGCAGAACCCCCCAGAGGATTCAAAGACACACGAATGAGGAAAAAATGTCTGTCACATGCCACTGAGATTTTGTGGTTATTACGACAATTTTTTCCTCTCCTTTCTATTGAACTATAATTTATATACAACAAAATGTTTGGATCTTGACTATACCTTCAATCAGTTTTGACAAATGTATTCACTTGTGTAACCCACACCCATAGTAAGACACAGAACACCACCATAAATATAGCAGGTTACCTTCTGGTTCTTGTGAGTAAATTCCCACCTTACCCCAGAAGCAAATGTTGATTGATTTCTATCATCATAGCTTTTTTTTTAGTGACTTCTGTCATTATAGCCCAGTTTTGTGGTAAGTTGAAGACCAGGCACCAGCCAAATGCAGACTGCCTGTTTTTGTATGACCCATGAACTAACAATAGTTTTTATATTTTTAAACATCTGAAAGAAAAATCAAAAGAGGAATAATATTTTATGACACATGAAAATTTTATGAAATTCACATGTCAATGCCTCTAATAAAGTTTGATTGGCACACAGCCATCTCCATTTGTTTACATATTATCTGTGGCTGCTTTTGCACCACAGTTGCAGAGCTGAGAAGCTGAGATAAAGACCATCTGCCTACAAAGCCTAAAGTATTTACTACCCAGCCCACTGCAGAAAAGGTCCGCCATCCCCGACTAGGAAACCTGCCTCTATCTCCACCACGTATGTAAACCCAAGTGCTGGCACCAATATTGAGAACTAGGCACTCTAAGCGCTGCTTTAATTACATTAATACAAATAGCACATAAAAATCATACATGTTCATGAAAAGACTAAAAATTATCAAAATACACAATGTGGAAAGGGAGAGTCTCTCATAACTCCAGCTCTTAGTGAGAACACTCTAAACTAACACACGAAACACTTTCTTTTCAAAGAAAACAATCTGACATCCAGTCAAGTAGGTGGTGTAGGCAGACATAGCTCACCTCTCTGCACAACCACATAAAAATTACAATTAAAATATAAAACAACCATCACTCAGAACCATCAGAAATCGAGTTGAAGGGAAGTCTGACAACTATAGAAGTAAACAATCCAGAATAGTAGGGGGAGCAGATGTAGAAGGGGCTGGTCCCACAATCACAAGTGGTGGATAAAAATTTGGAAGGGAGTTCTCAGGAGCAAGGAGTTCCAGACTCACACCAGATGCTCAGCTCAGGCATCCAGTGCCAGGAAGATAATTCCCCACAACATCTGGTTGCAAAAAACAATGGGGATTGAGTCAGCGGAAGAAACTGTTGGAGCCCCAAGTGGTTCCTCTTAAAGAACCCACACATGGACTCAATTACTCAGACTCACTCCCCTTGAGCTCCAGCACCAGGGTGGCAGCTTGAAAGGCACCAGTGGCATATAGGGAGGAACTGAAGTGTCTGGCATCAAGGTGAGCAGAGGTCATGGTCCCTTTCCTAAAGCCTCCCCCACAAAAGCCAGTAAGCTGCCATATCTGAGACTCCATCAACCTAACACTGTTAGACCCACCATGGAGATCCCAAGGCCCACCCACACTGCTTTTCCATATCAATGGCTGGTATTGGCTCATGTTGCACAACTTCCTAAATCCTATCAAACAAGCAACAGCTGGCTTCAGTGAGTACCAGGCCAGGCACTAGCAGCAGAAAACTTAGATTCATAGTTTGGTTTGGCCTAGGAATCTCCAAACGCAGCACAAATAGCAGCCATCTCAGATTGCTTTATAGCTCAAGAAGGGTGGCACCAAGCAGAACATGGGTGGGGGCTGACCTTGGCTTGTACCACCTGGGAAACCTCAGGGCCAGTGCACCCATTGGATAGCTACAGACCATATTGGGGCACCACCACCATGCCCCTGCTCAGCTGATCCTCCACGGAGGATGGAAGTTGGTGGTCAGTGGTCAAAGCCAGTCCTTGCAGCTGACTGGCCTGGGTAAATCCCTCCCATTGACCTCAACTACTAGAGGAAGGTGTACTCAGCCCACACAAAAAGCATACTTCGAGTACCCACCTTGGGGAAGGGGAGGCTGAGCCACTGGGCACCCACAACATTAGGCCACACTACCAAGACAGGGAGTCAAAGAAGCTCTACCTAATACACAGAAACAAATACAGGGAGGCTACAGGCAATGTCTTATCTGCCAAGATAAGGATGCAAAGAAACATACCCCAAATGAAAGAACAGGTGAACACTTCAGAAAAAGAGCTGAGTGAAATGGACATAAGCAATGTATTAGACACAGAGTTCAAAACACTGGTTATAAGGATGCTCATGGAACTTAGTGAGGACCTCAATAACATAAAAAAGATCCAGTAAGAAATGAAGGCTACACTAATTGAAATAAAGAACAATTTACAGGGAAACAACAGTAGAGTAGAAGAAGCCAAGAATAATCAGACCAATGATCCGGAACATAAGGAAGCAAAAAACAACCAATCTGAACAACAAGAAGAAAACAGAGTCAAAAAAAAAAAAAAAAATGAGGAGAGATAAGTAGCCTCTGGGACAACTTTAAGAGGTCCAACAATCACCTCATATAGGTGCCAGAAGGAGAATAGAAAGAGTGAGAAGTTGGAAATCTATTTGAAAAATAGTGAAAGAAAATTTCCCTAATTTGGTGAAGGAAGTAGACATCCAAGTCCTGGAAGCACAGAGAGTCCCAACCAAGAAGGATGCAAAGAGGCCCATTCCAAGACACATCATAATTAAAATGCCAGAGGTTAAAGATAAAGAGAGAATCTTAAAAGTAGCAAGAGAAAAGAAGTTAGTTACCTACAGGAGAGTTCCTGTAGGAACTGCCTGTCAAGCTGATTTCTCAAAAGAAACTGCAAGCTAAAAGGGATTAACAGGAAATATTCAAAGTCGTGAAAAGTGGGGACTATAGCTAAGATTGCTGTACCCAGCAAAGCCATCATTTAGAATCGAAGGGCAGATAAAGAGCTTCCTAGACAGAAAAAACTGGAGTTCCTCATCACTAAACCATTATTATATGAAATTTAAAGGGACTTATCTTATTAAAATATAAAAACTATGAATGATAAAATGGCAAAAAGTACAAATCTATCAACAATTGAATCTGAAAAACAAATTAAACAAACAAGAGAAATAGAATCACGAATACAGAGAACGTTTTTATGGTTGACAGATGGGAGAGGGGTGGGGAAGAATGGGTAAAGAGGTGAGGGGATTAAGAAGTACAAATAGGTAGTTACAGAATAGCCATGGGGATGTGAGGTACAATATAGGAAATGGAGATGCCAAAGAACCTATATGCATGACCCATGGATGTGAACCATGTTGGGGGTTTGCCTGAAGGAATGCTGGTTGGAGTGGGGACAAGGGGGGAAAACTAGGACAGCTCTAATAGCATAATCAATAAAATATAATTAAAAAATAAAGGCAAAAGAGACATTACAAAAATAAAAGTAAACTACTAATATACAGTTATATTTATGACAAAACTGAAGCTAATTTACAAGTAATATTTAACTGTTATTTTCCTGTATCATTTTCATATAAGATCAACATCACTAAGATCTCTTATTATTGAAACAGAAGTAGTGAAGTTATAAACAAGAACAGGCCAAAATCAGATGCAAAAGGTAGGGAGAGTGCCAACATTCCACCTATGAAAGGAAAGGAGAGACAGGAAACACAGAGTCGGATTCACCAGAGTGACATTGGATTAAATGTCCAATTCAAGTCAGCCTAGACTGAAAATAAGGCGTCCGAAAAGGAAGCAGAGGTCCTTAGGGGATTTGGACGGTGGAGTGGGTAAAACCTGAGCCAGTACATGCCCTGCAGACTTGGGTTTGCCAGGGTAAAGTCACCTTGGGTCTTATCCTACCATGCAAAGTGCACCCCATCTTGACCAATGACATTCAATGTTATTCTGCTGTTGGGAACACTGATAGCATTTATATTGTGGTAATACCATCTGGAGATACCCTTGAAAAATATGGTTTTGGTCATTAACTCCAACTCTAGAGGTTCTGCCCAACTCCCTCAGTCTTCATTAATAGAAATACTTTTCTTTTCACTGAATGATTTCTCCTGTAAGAACCATTTGAACACTACAGAAGGGAAGAGGTATGGGGGTAATGACCAGGCTGAATATCCACAGGGCTTTCGTTATGCTAACCAGAAAACGTAAGTAGGGATCAGAGTTGAATTTCTCCGGAAAGAGTGGAAAAGTTGAGTGCCATCTTCTCAGGCTATCCCTTTAAGTATATGTAGCACAAGTACTTGAAAGGGTTTCACATTATTAGCTAGCCGTGGATGTCTACATGTCTCAGTGTTTTTTCTTTCTTTTTCTTTTTTTTTGTGAGCATCTCATTAAAGCTAGGGATCTTTTCCACAGAGAAATACACGCGTGCACACGCACACGTCCTATTCACAGAACTCTTGGACCCCTGGTGCACAGCCAGAGACCCCAAGTTAAAAACCTTATTACAGTGAGTGTACCTTGAAAGGCTGAAGTAGAGACTGTCTAAATAACAATATTCTCACAGACTAACTAACTGCCTGTGGGACTTGTCCTAGATGGAAGGTTCACAAAACTGCAGGATAGAGATTTTTTTTAGGATAAAGCAAAAACAGGCTTTTTTAGGCTTTCAAGTCATAACTTAGTTTGTCTTTGGGGAAAGAATGCAAGTGTTTGATTTGAGGGTAAATTAATAAATTTTGAAATTCTAGCATTGTATGTATGTGTAAGTTGTATATGTGAGTTTATATGAGTCTGCCCCTGAGAGGTGAACTGCTCATCCTCTCTAGGCACCATCTCCTGGTTTACCCACCTGAGATGAACTCACCCAAGTAAGAGCCAGCCTTCGGGTCCCTGCACAGCTTGCCCCAGGGGAATTCTGTGAGCCTCTTCCCATCTACAACGGCCCAATCGCCACCACCACTGTCAAGCTGAGGACACGAGCCCACACTGAAGCCTTTTCAGCAGCTACGGACAGTTCCAATTCCTTCCTATTATGGAGGACTAATCTGCTTCTTAACGCTAAACCTCCTTAAGCTATATCCCACTGTGAGGCCTAAAGGAGATTACCAGCTGCCAGTAGCTTTTATCTTTCTACCTATGCAGCAGCAGACAGGAGACCTCAAAATGTGACAGAAATAAGAACTACAAGTAAAGGAATTCCCAGAGGTGGGAATCTGAGTCCCTTGGAGGCACTGAAAGCAACCTACACAAATGTAAAACATGAATGTTGGGTTTTACTGAATCCTCCTCTGTGTTTTCTTGACTGAAAGCAGGAGACTGATAAATAAATGTCTGCCAACTTCTAGTTCTAACCAGAAAGAAAATCAAATCAGGAAAAGTAGATCGCTGAGTGTGGTCCTGCATGTGGGTAAACAACCCCCCCCCCACCCCGAGATGTCAGGCAAAAGGAAAGAAAAGGCAACCACCCTTTCTGAAGCACCAGACACAGACCTATCAATGTTGCTGAGGGTAGTCCAGACAACACAGGAACTCCTGAGAGTTCAGCTAAGGGAAGAGAACGTTTTCGTTTTACAGGGTCATCAGATACTGGTTCTATTTCTATGTGCGTGCACACACAGAGACTCACAAATAATCCTGCTGTCCAATGACAGCAAAGGTCAGGCTGCTGACCAGTGTTCTAGTTTATTTTCCCAGCCTGATTTGTATTTTTGATATAACCCTTGAGACCAACAGAATGACTGACGGAGTAAGGCAACAGACCTTTTCATTTTAATTCTTACCCAAGGATATGTTTTTATTGATTTTTAGAGAAAGAGGAAAGGAGGGAGGGGGAGAGAGGGACAGTGAGGGAAGGGGGCGGAGAGAGAGAGAGAGAGAGGGAGGGAGGGAGGGAGGGAGGGAGAGAGAGAGAGAGAGGGAGAGAGATCAGTTGGCTGCCTCCTATATACACCCTGACCAGGGACTGAACCTGCAACCTAGGTGTATGTATTGACTGGGGATCAAACCCATAACCTTTTTGATGTATGGGACGATGCACCACACAACTGAGAAACCAACCCAGCCAGGGCAAACAACAGACCTTATTATTGTACAAATCCTAGTGGTCCAAATCATTCCAAATAACTTTAAAATCTGGATTGTTTAAAATCTTTCAATGGGTTCCCACTTCCCTAAGGATAGATTCTCAGGTCTCATCCCTAAGTTGGCTTTTAAGTGGGGTGGACCATACACTTTAATAAGCCAAATAGAGCACTATTCAGAGTGAAAGACTGTGCTATTAATAATAAGGTGGGGGCAATAGCAATGAACAAGGACTCTCTACACTGACAGGCTAGACTATGGGCATTCTACCCTAAGGTAATCCGCCAACCCTCTGATGCAGACTCTCCTCTCTCACCATCTCTCCTCTAGCCTTATTGAGTTCCCTCAGTTTTTTGAAAGGGGCAGGTTTGGCCTAGGCTCCTGATCCTCAACACATAATTTCCTCTCCCTGTTCCATGACTTTCCAGCTTCTTTACCTGGCTCACTCCTACTCACCCCTTCTTCAGGTCTCAGCCTAGAGGTAACATGAACAGGGGGGCCTCCTCTGAAACCCAAGACAAGGTTGTCTCCCTCTTGCAGGCTCCCACACCATTAAGAATCCCTCATTACATATGTGGTCTCTTATTTAGTGGTTGTTGTTGCCTCCTACTAGCTAGGCACAGTGTTCCACCTCTGGGCTGGGACAATACTGGCTTTATTGATAGTCTCATCTTCAGTCTTTCATGCTGTGCCTGGCATGAGGAGGTGCTGGATTCTTCCAGTCTCACCTCAGGCATCTGTTTTGAGATGCCTTCCTTAACCACCACCACCTTCCCCATTCATGTGAGTTAAGGATTTATTCCAAGGGCTCCCAGGCCCCTGATTGCCTTCCACCTAGCACCTGACACAAGCCACTGACACGAATCCATTCACCTAGTCACAGAGTTGTGAGCATGATAGAGGTAAAGGCCAGATGTGTTTTGAAAGTCAAAATCTTTCATTTGAAAATAATAATATTGAGACCTCTGGTCAAGATGTGGCCACACAGGCAAACATGACTCACCTCTTTGAATAACCACATCAAAATTACAACTAAAATATAGAAAAACCATCACTCACAACTGTCAGAAATCAAGCTGAATGGAAGTCTGACGACTACATTCATCCAGACTGCTAAGAGGTGTGCAGACGTGGAATGGGCTGGTCCCATAATCACGTGTGGTGGATAAAATTCAGGAGGGATTTCTCAGGACTGGAGTCCCAGACTCACTCCCAAGAAATGGGGTGGGCCCCCCAGCCCAGAGTTTTAGTGACAGGAAGATAAATCCCCACAACTTCTGGCTGTAAAAAACAGTGGGGATTGAGTCAGTGGAAGAAACTGCTAGAGCCCCAAGTGGTTCCTCTTAAAGAACCCACACATGGACTCACTTACTGAGACTCACTTCCCCTGAGCTCCAGCACCAGGGTGGCAGCTTAAAAGGCACCAGTGGCATACAGGGAGGAACTGAAGTATCTGGCATCAAGGCCAGCGTCCCTTTCCTAAACCCTCCCCTCACTGAGGCAGTAAACTGGAGCCATATCTCATATTCAATCAACCTGGCTAACACTGTTTGACCCACCTTGGAGACCCCCAGAGACTCCACCCCACCCAATTTACAGGCCCATCCAAGCTGCTTTTCCATATGAATGGTTGGTATTGGCTCATGCTGCACAACTTCCTAAATCCTATCAAACAAGCAACAGCTGGCTTCAGTGAGTACCAGGCCAGGCACTAGCAGCAGCCAACTTAGAGTCATAGCTTGGTTTGGCCTGGGAATCTCCAAACACAGCACAAGTAGCAGCCATCTCAGATTGCTTTATAGCGCAAGAAAGGTGGCACCAAGCAAAACACGGGTGGGGGCTGACCTTGGCTTGTACCACCTGGGAAACCCCAGGGCCAGTGCACCCAGTGGACAGCTGATCCTCCAGGGAGGATGGAAGTTGGTGGTCAGTGGTCAAAGCCAATCCTTGCAGCTGACTGGCCTGGGTAAATCCCTCCCATTGACCTGACAACAGCTACAAAGACTAAACTACAAGATGAAGGTGTACTTAGCCCACATGAAGGGTGCGCCTCAAGGACCCAGCTTGGGTGATAAGGGAGGCTATGCTAATGGACCCTACAGGACACCTACAACATTAGGCCACACTACCAAGACATGGAGTCATAGCAACTCTACCTAATACACAGAAACAAATACAGGGAGGCTATAGCCAAATAGCCTCTGCAGTTGTATCTGCCAAAATGAGGAGACAAAGAAACATGGCCCAAATGAAAGAACAGGTCAGAACTCCAGAGAAAGAGTTAAAGAAAATGAAGATAAGCACTGTATTAGATGCAGAGTTCAAAACACTGGTTATAAGGATGCTCATGGAACTTAGTGAGGACCTCAATAACATAAAAAAGATCCAGTAAGAAATGAAGGCTACACTAATTGAAATAAAGAACAATTTACAGGGAAACAACAGTAGAGTAGAAGCCACCAAGAATCAAGTTCTGGAAGCACAGAGAGTTCCAACCAAGCTGGAACATAAAGAAGCAAAAAGCAACCAATCCGAACAACAAGAAGAAAACAGAGTCAAAAAAAAAAAAAAAAAAAAAAAAAGAGGAGAGTGTAAGCAGCCTCTGGGACAACTTTAACAGATTCAACATTCACCTCATATGGGTGCCAGAAGGAGAATAGAAAGAGTGAGAAGTTGGAAATCTATTTGAAAAATAGTGAAAGAAAATTTCCCTAATTTGGTGAAGGAAGTAGACATCCAAGTCCTGGAAGCACAGAGAGTCCCAACTAAGATGGATGCAAAGAGGCCCATTCCAAGACACATCATAATTAAAATGCCAGAGGTTAAAGATAAAGAGAGAATCTTAAAAGTAGCAAGAGAAAAGAAGTTAGTTACCTACAGGAGAGTTCCTGTAGGAACTGCCTGTCAAGCTGATTTCTCAAAAGAAACTGCAGGCTAAAAGGGATTAACAGGAAATATTCAAAGTCATGAAAAGTGGGGACTATAGCTAAGATTGCTGTACCCAGCAAAGCCATCATTTAGAATCGAAGGGCAGATAAAGAGCTTCCTAGACAGAAAAAACTGAAGGAGTTCCTCATCACTAAACCATTATTATATGAAATTTAAAGGGACTATCTTAGAAAAAGAAGAAAATCAAAACTATGAATGATAAAATGGCAAAAAGTACAAATCTATCAACAATTGAATCTGAAAAACAAATTAAACAAACAAGAGAAATAGAATCACAGATATAGAGAACGTTTTTATGGTTGACAGATGGGAGAGGGGTGGGGGAGAGTGGGTAAAGAGGTGAGGAGATTAAGAAGTAGAAATACCAAAGGATCGCGGTTCGATTCCCAGTCAGGGCACATGCCTGGGTTGCAGGCCAGTTCCCAGCATGGGACACATAAGAAGGCAACCATACATTGATATTTCTCTCCTTCTCCCTCTCTCCTACCCTTCCCCTCTAAAAATAAATAAATAAATAAATATTTAAAAAAAAAAAAGAAATAGAAATAGGTAGTTACATGTTGTGGACCGTTCAGCCTGGTTTCAGGAGTTGTAACCCTCACCCCACGGTGGGCTGTGTAAGAGCCCAAGGGACCCATTTCATCTGGGTCTGTTCTGTCACAAGGACATGACCTACTAAGGAGACAAAGCTTATTTCCCTAGCAGGAGCACTGCTTTTGCCTCATCCATCTCTGGCCCCATTGCTTGGTTGGCTGTCGATGACGGGTAAGACTCCTCATGGGTAACCTAAGCCAGACATGACCACTTGGGAGGCCTCATGGAAGGACTCAGGGGGTTGCAGCAAAGAGGATGTGATGGACCCTTGCCCCCTGGCTATTCTGACATAGCCCGAGTCCTCATTTCCATCTGGGAGATGTCTCCTGCTTCCTAATTGCCTTAAAGCCTGAAACTGTGGGGGTGAGCGGTGCAGCCCTGTGCTGGCCAGGACGGCTCCCTGGGTGAACAGGCATAAGAAAGAATTCCTAAAGTCCTGTGAAACCTGCTTTGCTAAGAGTGCTCTTCCTTAGGTGACAAGTGTCCGAGGAGGAAATGAGTATGTCTCCCAAAGTCTGGCAACCCCCTTTCCTGACAAACACTGACTCAGATTAAGCTCTCAGATTTCTTTGACATGTTAAACTTGTATTCCCGTGTATTTGAGCCCAGTAAAAGCCTAGTGAGGATGGGGCTCTAGGTCATTCTCCTCTGAGAGTTTGACCCCTTTCCTCCCCAAGCAGAAAATGTCTTGGTAGTTTTTATTTTCATCCGTGACAGAGGGATGGGGCTCTGTGGGTGGAGCCCCCCTGCATCTGGTGCCCAGCACAGGGTCCCCCGCAGTTACAGAATAGCCATGGGGATGTAACCCACAGTGTAGGAGGTGGAGCAGCCAAAGATGTTATACATGTGACCCATGGCCATGAACAATGTTGGAGGTTTGCCAGAGGGAGTTGGGAGTGCTGGGTGGAGGGAGCCTACGGGGGAAAAATCAGGACAACTGTAATAGCATAATCAATAAAATTTAAAATATCCCATTGAACATAAAAAATGGAAGTGATAATATTATGTAATATGGCCAAGAAAAATGGGGCAGTACCCTGTAATCTGCCACACTGATGTGCGTATGTGTGTGCATGTATACATTTTTTTTTTTTTGCAGCAAAATGTGTGCTAATTCACACTAACTGGCTAAATAAAGCCTCACAATATCCTCACATCCTTTCGGGCAGGCTTTGCAAGTCAATGAGCTCAGCTCAGATCAGTGCAAATGTGCCTGTGTTGTACATACAGAGGCAAGCTGAACAATTAAACAGCAAAACTGCTGTGTGGCCTTGTCACTTCTGTGGGGCCGTCTACCTCAAACCTCTTTTCTAGGCACGGCTTCTGCTCCAACTGAAATGTTTACTAACAGAGCATTACTAGTGGCCCACCCTCCAGGACACTGACACCTGGCTTAGGGGTTGGCTCCTGGCTGAAACTAGGGCTCTCGAACATTCCCCTGGGACAGCAGGACTGGCATCACAGTTACTCCCTTTCTGGGTACCTGCACTATGAAACACAAACACATCTCAGAGAGAATGCGACAACCACATAGCACCTAAAAACCCAAATACAACCTGGCATATTCCAGGGGGTAGCCTATGTTTTGTAATTTTTCTTTTTAAATAAAACATTAGTTGGCACTCAGGAACCAGTAGGCCAGTTGGGACTGCCTCTGCTGCTGATACATAACTAATTATTGGCAAGAGGCATCAGCAGTTAAATTATCCAGCCAAGGTTTACTGTGTACGTACAATGGGTCAGGCCTTTTGCTAAGCAAATCATAAACAAGAAAGATGCAGTTCATATCCTCCAAGATCACATGATTGCAGTAGAAAGAAAAATAACAGTGTGAGTGTTATAATCCAGGAATATATGGGGAACAGAGTGAACACACAGCAGGTTTAAATCAGTTAGTGATTGGAACTGAAGTGGAACAAAACTTAATTATACTATTTATGAGCTGTTCAAGTTTAATTCCAACACATTTATATCATAAAAAACTAAATGATTGTGAAGAAGTACTGATATAAGCTGTGAAGGTATGAATGAAGTCTCGATGCACACACTGAGTCATTCTAATGCTCCTATGTTAGGCATTAATCATCCAAACTCACTGGTATTATTAACAGAAGATTGTCACAATTTGCATACATATTATGAATATTTGACTACATAGCTTGATAATGGAAAAATGAATACAATTTGGGAATATGGTTGCCAGAAATCACTTAGTCTGACCAATATCTCTTGCTCATTTAAAACTGGGGTTATCCAATGTAAAACTATATTCTGTAGAAAGCATTTTGCAAAATATCTATTAAAACATTTGAATTTGAAGAAGTAAAAGAATCACTAAAGAGAGTTCAATAATAGTAAATATGATGAGTAACAAAGGCAGTACAAACACATTTGATGCAATATATGACCGACCCCGTTAGCTATAAATACATTAACCTTTGCTACTTCCTTGTTAATATCTCCCCAATTTTGTTCAATACTTTAATATTCTCTGCTAAATATATTCTTTCCCAGTTTCCCTTGAAGTCACAGATGGCCATGCATCACAGTTCGGGTGATTAAAACCTAAGTACCTAGGCAAAGTCTATTTCTGGTTCCTAATAAAGTAAGACAGTTGGTGAAAGAAACCCTTTTCCTCCCCTTCTTCACCCATTAAATGTAGACGTGATGCCCGGAGCTGCAGCCCCTGCACTGTCACTGTGAGGATGAGGGCCAGCTTGCCAAGTGCTCATGGTGAGTAGCAAAAAGCAGCAGCTTACCTACAGACTTCATACTATGTGAGAAAAACACTCTTATTTGTTTAAAACACTGTTCTTTGATTTTTTTCTGTTATTTGTGACCAAGTATTAATAACAGAATAGTATAAGACAGAAGGCTGTACTTAAAAGTTTGAACCTTGGGCAACCATGGCTATAAAAATTGAGAATTCTCTATAATTAGTGACTCAGTGCAGACACAGGAAATAGCCAGTCTGGTAAGGAGGAGCATAAGACCTTCACCATCACAGGACACCACATCAGGACCATGGCAGAGGCTGCTGGTTGTTTGTTCAACATACATTCCCCATCTTCCTTTTCAGCTGACATGTCCTCTCCCTGTCCTAGAGCAAGTCCCATTCCAGGCACCTAAACAAAACCTAATGGATATGGGAAAGGCCATCAGTTTAGGGGTTGGGCTCTGACAGCTATGTAGACAATTAAGCATCTTTCGACCTCCACCTTAGATGCAAGAGATTTCAATATGCAATACAGATTTAATGTGGCTGACGGGGCACATCCAGTTATCCTGTCAGAACGCTCAGGCCTTTTGGAAGAAGTAGTTGTCTGGGCATGTGGTAGATTTGATACAGGATTACTGCTACTCTTGGACTCAGTGACAGCTTTTTAAATAGATCCTGCAGGGGTGGATGTATTTCCTCTGAACCTAATGATGTCATCTTTCCCCTTTTATAATTTGAGAACCAATCTATACTTTTAAATTCACTCCTATATTAACAGTTCATCTGTGTATTATAAAACCTTATTTATTTTTTCTTAAGAGGAAGGCATGAAGGGGAGTCTTAGAGAGCAGGACATGTTCAGAAACTTTGAGGCTGGAGAGCACAGGAGGGAAGGTTGCACCGACAGGCAGGTAGGTGAGGGGAGTTGTGTTGTATCACACATTGAAGTACGACTTTTTTTCCAAGGGTAATGAGGAGCCCCTGAACAATACTTATTTATCCATTATCTCTCTATCTATGCATTCATCCTCACCCAAGGACATGCTTGTTGATTTTAGAGAGAGGGGAAGGAAGAGAAAGAGAAAGAAAGAAACATCATTCAGCTGCCTCTTCTAGTGCTCCAACTGGGGACTGAACCTGAAACCCAGGCATGTACCCTGACTAGGAATCGAAACTGCAAACTTTTGGTTTATGGGATAACACTCTAACCAACTGAGCCACACTGGCCAGGGCCACTGAATGATTTTAAGGAAGTGACTAACATAACCTTTTTCCCCCCTTTAAATTTAGAAAGATCATGTGGGCTTTACTTTGGGGAAGTAAATTGCAAGGTGGCACAGGCTGGCTAGTTACACGAGAGTAAGAAATGATGTCGGCCTGAATGAAGACCATGGCTGTAGACAGATCTGAGAGGTGCTTAGGAGTAAAAGGAAAAGGATTTGGTGCCAGATTGGATTTATGCAGTCCATAAATGGACTGCAAACACAGGAAGGTGTTCATGTAACTCCCAGATTAGACCAGGAGGGCGGGGAGAGGTAAGGGGCTAGTGATACCATTCACAGAGAGAATATGGGGGAGGGTCAGGTGAATGCGGGTGTCACAGAGGGGTGACAGGCAGATGGTACCTGCAGTTTTGCACACTGTGAGGCATCTCATGCAGATGACTACTAGCCAAAAGCATGTGTGTGTCAGGCACGTGGATCTGAGCAGTGTCTGTAATTTGAATGCCAGTAGATAGCAAGTGAAGTCATGGGACTTACTGAGATTGTCTAAAGAAAATGAACAAAATCGGAAGATGCATAAGTGAAATCATAGAGAACACTAATATCAAGGATGAATGAAAGAAGTGGCATCCACAAAAAAAGACAAAGGAAGAAATGGGCAGAGAGGCAAGAAGAAAACCGTGAGGAGGAGGGGTCGGCACAGGGTGTGTGCCCAGGGAGAAAGTGGAAGGACTGAGTGGTCTGCGGTGGTCAGCTGCTCAGAGTTCAGCTCACACTGATCCCTCAAGGGCTCCTCTGCCCCGGCGTATGTGGACTTTGGCTCACCCCATGTGTTCACTGCTCTCCAGCCCACAGTTAATTGGTCAACAGGTGATTACTGACCCAAGCAACATAGAAACCTCCCCTGGGAGCCATGGATTAGGAAGGAGGCAGAGAGGAGGGAAGCAGGAGCAGAGAGAGCCAGGAACTCTGTGGGTCTGGGAAGATACCCCGCTTTCTGATAAATGACTTAAGCTAAGGCTGGTTCCAGCTGGTTTGTCTTACTTGGAACTATTAAAAAAATCCCCACATATATCCAACAAGAGAGGCAGAAATATAAACAGCTGTATTAACTGACAGAAAGAAATATGTGCTAATCAGAGATATAAGAGGTGGCTGTGGGCACTCCGGAGGAGGGGAGACTCATTTTGGCTGGGTTGAGGGAATGCTTCCAGATGGGAGGCGGCATCTGAGCTGGCATTTGAAGGATCTGGAGAATTTTAGAGGGAAAGAAGGGAAAGAGTGCACTCTAGCTGAAGGAATAGGACTGGCAAATGGCAGAGAAGCATGAAGGTAAATGGAACGCCAAGGCAATGCAGGTGGTTGCCAGGCCTCTGCTAGTCTCCTGGGCTAGTTAACTCTGGTGCAACCTTAGAACCCCGGAAGGCTTCCCACCTCCTCATCACAGCCCATTCCTGCTGTGGCAAAGGCTCCATTTGCGGGTCTACATTGCTCACAGGCACTTACCCATTTATCGTTGCATGTCCTGTGCCTGGCATAGTGGGGGCTCAGTACAGACTTGGTAATGTCCAGCAACCTCTGCTCAGCCAGCACATTTAGAGGCAGGGGGCCATGTAAGACTGACTGAAGGGACACTGGGGTCCTGTTCTAAGGACCTGTAGTAGCAGGGAGGCTACAATCATGGCTGGCTTATAATGACTGCCAGGTGTGGGAACATTAAGAAAAATTTTCAAGTGTGGTAAAACATACATAATATAAAATTTATTGTAACCATTTTAAGTGTACATTTCAGTGGCATTAAGTGCATTTATACTGTTGTGCAAACACGACAACTACCCATCTCCAGAACTTACTCATCTTTCCAAACTGTAACTCTGTACCCTTTAAACGCTAACTCCCATTCCCAACTCTCCCAGCCCCTAGTAACCACATGCTACTTACTCTCTGTCTCTATAAATTTTGTTACTCTAGACATCTCAGTAAGCGGAATCATTTAGCATTTGGCCTTTTGAAAACAACTTACATTTATGTGCTTTAAACCATAAACAGTTACTGAGTGTTATCACTTCCTCCCAGTGAGGTGGCTGGACTGGACTGGTGAAGGCCAGGGAAGGTGAGGTTAAATGATCTGTCCACACCTGGGCTTCAAGCCACCACAAGTGCCCATGCTACAGGAGGTACCAGGCTCACCTGAGAGGGTCACACACTCCATGGAGCCTCTTCAGAATCTGGACAGCTGGAGAGGCACTACCTCAGCCCATACCTCACACCCCAGGTGGCCTTCCCATGCCTCACTATGGATTCACAGTCAGAACAGGAAGTAACCAATGTACTGGAGTGGAGCCAAATAAGAATTTAGCCTTATGGAAGCTAAGTCAGAGGCCAAGTGTATCTTTCTACGGTTGGGTGCTCTCTGCTCACAGAGGTCAAAGCCATTGTCAGTATGAATTATTAATCTGCACACCTGCTCAGAGTCTACAGGAACAGGCAGTATAGTTGACTCACAGTGGAAATACTAAATGGTTAATTCTCCTCCTGCCTGAGGAGCCAGCTCCTGGGCCAGCTCTCTTTCTACTGGACACCAGGTGAAAGGTCTTGCTTTCCACAATCGGATCAAAGGCTTGCTCACTTTTGTTTTCTGCAAAGTAATGGTCAGCACTAATGACTTATCTGCAAACTGCCAAGAGACTGCAGGGTTTCTTTAGGTTTGCTTGTTTGTTTGCTGGAATTCAAAATGGTTAAAGCTGTTCATTATCTTCTACAAAAAATCAAAGTAAAAAGCTCCTAGTGAGCTTGAAGAAAATGAGTCGTACACATTTTTTCTCATAAATACCTATGAAAATAATTTATCAGGTGTCTATGAGTGTGTGTATGTGTGCGATCTAATGTTAGAACCTGGAGATGTTAAACAGTTGTTTAAACATGCTCATGCATTTTCTTTACCTCTAAATTTGCTGGCAAGACAGAATCAAAAGGTAATTAGCTTGACCCCCATCTGGCTCAGTTGTGCTTAAGCCCTCAGAAGCCTGTCTTAAAATTTAAAGAATTTCCCTTTTGGCTGGCTTAAAGGGAACGCTGTCTCCCTTAACTCTGTAAGTGACCTGGAGTGGCTGGAGGTCAGGTACAGGGGAGGAATCAAGGAGACTAAAGAAGCGAAAGGAGCTTGGGAGCTAGAAAGTAAGAGAATAAAATAATCAGTCTTTCTGATTCTATCTTGCTCCAGCCTGACCAGTCCCCACTACATATCAGTTAGCAACTTCTGCTGAGTCCTGCGCATAGAAATGCTGATCATTAAAGGAATCTACCTTGTAGCTTAGAAATTACTGAAACTACCTCCCTGCTTAAAACTAACTCCCTAAGAAGGTAGGAAAGGTACATACAAAAATAATGATTATCGGAAGATTTATAGCAACCTCACAACTGAGACCACTGCAACTGGGGTTTGTTGACCAAAGGCACAGAAGTCCCACCATCACCCCAGAACCTTGCTGATGTCCAGATGTCTGTGGTCATCAATCACCTCCTGACCTCAAACCCCTCCTTGTCCCCCCACCCCCAACATAAAACAAGCCCGAGTTCTGTACTTTTTAAAGATGGTCTTTTTTTTCTTTTAGAATCTTTCTGTGATTTATTGATTTATTTTAATTTTTATTTTTATTGTTCTTCTACAGTTTTGTCTTTTGCTACCATCCCAGCCCACCACCCCAGCCCTCTCCACCTCCCTCCCATTTCCACTCCCCCCCGCCTAGTTTTTGTCCATGTGTCCTTTATAGTTGTTCCTGTAAACCCTTCCCCTTTTCCCCTGAAATTCCCTCCCCTCTCCCTTCTGGTCACTGTCAGCCTGTTCTCAATTTCAGTGTCTTTGGTGATACTTTGCTTGTTTGTTTGTTTTGTTGATTAGGTTCCTGTTAAAGATGAGATCATATGGTATTTGTCTTTCACCGCCTGGCTTATTTCGCTTACCATGATGCTCTCCAATTCCATCCATGCTGTTGCAAAGGGTAGGAGCTCCTTCTTTCTTTCTGCTGCATAGAATTCCATTGTGTAAATGTACCATAGTTTTTTGATCCGTTCATATACTAATGGGCACCTAGGTTGCTTCCAACACTTGGCTATTGTAAATTGTGCTGCTATGAACATAGGGGTGCATAGGTTCTTTTGGTTGGCGTTTCAGGGTTCTTAGGATACAATCCAAGCAGTGGAATTGCTGGGTCAAAAGGTAGATCCATTTTTAGTTTTCTTAGAAATATCCATACTGCTTTCCATAGTGGTTGTACCAGTCTGCACTCCCACCAACAGTGCACTAGGGTCCCCTTTTCTCCACAACCTCTCCAACACTTGTTGTTTGTTGCTTTATTTATGATGGCCATTCTGACCCGTGTGAAGTGGTATCTCATTGTGGTTTTAATTTGTACCTCTCTGATAGCTAGCGATACTGAGCATCTTTTCATGTGTTTCTGGATCCTCTGTATGTCCTCCTTGGAGAAATGTCTGTTCAAGTCCTTTGCCCATTTTTTAATTGGGTTGCTTGTCTTCTTAGAGTGAGTCATGTAAGTTCTTTAAATATTTTGGAGATTGAAGTCTTGTCTGAGGTATCATTGGCAAATACGCTTTCCCATACGGTTGTTTCTCTTTTTATTTTAGTACTGTTTTCTTTAGCTATGTAGAAGCTTTTTCTTTTGATGAGATCCCATTTCTGTATTCTTTCCGTTATGTCCCTTGCTCTAGGGAACATATCAGTGAAGATTTTGCTGCATGAAATATCTGAGATTTGTTTGCCTATGTTCTCCTCTAGGACTTTAATGGTGTCACGGCTTATATTTAAATATTTTATCCACTTTGAATTTATTTTTGTGTATTGTGTGAGTTGGTGCTGGAGTTTCATTTTTTTTGCACGTAGCTGTCCAGTTCTCCCAACACCACTTTTGAAGAGGCTATTTTTACTCCATTTTATGTTGCTGCCCGCTTTGTTGAACATTAAGCAACCAGAGAGACTTGGGTTTATTTCTGGGCTTTCTGTTCGTTCCACTGGTCCATGTGCCTGTTTTTATGCCAGTACCAGGCTGTTTTGATTACAGTGGTCTTGTAATACAGTTTGGTATCAGGTATTGCGATCTCTCCTACTTTGCTCTTCTTTTTCAAAATTGCAGCAGCTATTTGGGGTCGTTTATGGTTCCATATAAATTTTTGAAGTGTTTGTTCTATGTCTGTGAAATATGCCATTGGTACTTTAATAGGTATTGCATTGAATCTGTAAATTGCTTTGGGTAGTATGGATATTTTGATGATGTTAATTCTTCCAATCCATGAACACGGTATGTGTTTCTTTTTGTTTGTGTCTTCCTTGATTTCTTTCTTCAGTGTTGTATAGTTTTCTGCATACAGGTCTTTCACCTCCTTGATTAGGTTTACTCTTAGGTAATTTATTTTTCTTTTTGCTATATAGAATGAGATTTTTTTTCTTGATTTCTGCTTCTGCTGTTTCATTGCTGGTATAAAATGCCTTTGATTTCTGGATATTGACTTTGTATCCAGCTGTTTGGCCAAATTCATTTATTAGGTCGAGCAGTTTTTTGGCCCAGTCTATAGGATTTTCTACGTATACTATCATGTCATCTGCAAACAATGATAGTTTTGTTTCCTCCTTTCCAAGTTGGATGCCTTTTATTTCCTTTTCTTGTCTAATCACTGTGGCTAAAACTTCCAATACTATATTGAATAGAAGTGGTGAAAGTGGACAACCTTGTCTTGTTCCTGATCTTAGTGGAAAAGATTTTAGTTTTTGTCCATTGAGTATGATGTTGGCTGTAGGTCTCTCATATATGGCCTTTATTATGTTGAGGAATGCTCCCTCTATTCCCACTTTACTGAGTATTTTTATCATAAATGGGTGCTGTAACTTATCAAATGCTTTTTCGGCATCTATTGATCTGATCATGTGATTTTTGTCTTTGCTTTTGTTTATGTGATGTATTACATTTACTGATTTGTGAATGTTGAATCATCCTTGCATCCCTGGGATGAATCCCACTTGGTCATGGTGTAAGATCTTTTCAATGCATTGTTGGATGTGGTTTGCCAACATTTTGTTGAGGATTTTAGCATCTATGTTCATCAGTGGTATTGGCCTGAAGTTCTCTTTCTTTGTTGTGTCTTTATCTAGTTTTGGGATTAGGAGGATGCTGGCTTCATAAAAAGAGTTTGGGAGTCTTCCATCATTTTGGATTTTTTTGGAATAGTCTGTGAAGGACAGGGGTTAGCTCTTCCTTAATTGCTTTGTAGAATTCTCCTGTGAAACCATCCAGTCCAGGGCTTTTGTGTATCAGGAGTTTTTTGATTACTGCTTCAATTTCATCAGCTGTTATTGGTCTGTTCAGGCATTCTGCTTTTTCTTCATTGAGTTTTGGAAGATTATATTTTTCTAGAAACTTGTCCATTCCCCTAGGTTTTCAAATTTCTTGGCATACAGTTCTTCATAGTAATTTCTTACAATCCTTTGTATTTCTGTGGTGTCAGTTGTAATCTCTCTTCTTTCATTTCTGATTGTGTTTATTTGAGTCCTCTCTCTTATTTTCTTGATGAGCCTGCTTAAAGGATTGTCAATTTTGTTTACCTTTTCAAAGAATCAGCTCCTGGATTCATTCATCCTTAGAATTGTGCTTTTAGTCTCTATGTCATTTAATTCTGCTGTGATCCTGGTTATTTCCTTCCTTCTATTTGCTCTGGGCTGTCTTTGTTGTTGTTGCTCGAGTTCTTGTAGGTGTAGGGTTAGGTTGTTCATTTGAAATGTTTCTATCTTTTTTAGGTAGGCCTGTATCACTATGAACTTTCCTCTCAGGACTGCCTTTGCTCGATCCCATAAGTTTTGGGTCATTGTGAGTTCATTTTCATTTGTTTCCAGAAACTTTTTGATTTCTTCCCTAATTTCATTCTTGACCCATTCACTGTGTGATAGCATGCTATTCAATCTCCATGATTTTGAGTGTTTTGGATTTTCCCCCTTGGGGTTGGTTTCTAGTTTCAGTCTCTTGTGGTAGGAGAAAATGCTTGATATGATTTCAATTTTCTTGAATTTTTTGAGGCTTGTTTTGTGTCCTATCATGTGATCTATCTTCAACAATGTCCCATGTGCACTAGAAAAGAATGTTTATTTAGCTTCTTTGGGATGAAAGGCCCTATACATATCAGTTAAGTCCATTTCATCTAGGGCATTGTTCAATGCCACAATATCTTTGTTGATATTTTGTTTGGAAGATCTGTCCATTTTTGACAGTGGGGTGTTGAAATCCCCTACTATAATTGTGTTGCTGTCAATATGTTTCTTGAAGTCCTCTAAGATGTTCTTTATGTATTTGGGTGCTCCTATGTTGGGTGCATATATATTTACAATGTTTATGTCTTCTTGGTGGATTCTTCCCTTGAATATTATGAAGTGATCTTCTGGGTCTCTCTTTATGGCCCTTCTTTTGAAGTCTATTTTGTCTGATATGGGTATTGCTACCCTGGCTTTTTTTCCTGTCTATTTCCTTGGAAAATTTGTTTCCAGCCTTCACTTTCAGTCTGTGTAGGTCTTTTGTCCTGAGGTGGGTCTCTTGTAGGCAGCATATGTGTGGGTCATGCTTTCTTATGCATTCAGCTATTCTATATCTTTTGATTGGAGCATTTAATCCATTTACATTTAAAGTTATTATTGATAGGTATTTATTCATTGCCATTTTAATACCTGTGTTCCTCTCTTTCTTTCTCTTTTCCTTCCTTTCCTTAAAGTAGTCCCTTTAGCATCTCTTGCAGAACTGGTTTGGTGGAGGTGTTTTCTTTTAGACTTCTTTTGTCTAGGAAGCTCCTTATTTGGCCTTCTATCTTGATTGAGAGACTCGCTGGGTAAATTACTCTTGGTTGCAGGCCTCTGGTTCTCATTACTTGGAATATTTCTTGCCATTCTCTTCTGGCTTGGAGCATTTCCACTGAGAAGTTAGCTGCTAATCTTATTGGGGTTCCCTTGTATGTTCCTTCCTTTTTCTCCCTTGCTGTCTTTAAGATTCTCTCTTTGTCTTGGAATTTTGACATTTTAATGATGATGTGTCTTGAAGTGGACCTCTTTGGTTCCTCTTGATTGGGACACTCTGTGTTTCCTGGATTTGTGTGACTTTTTCTTTCATCAAATTAGGGAAGTTTTCCTTCATTACTTTTTCAAATAGGTTTTCTATCCCTTGTTCTTCTTCTTCTCCTTCTGGTATCACTATTATACAGATATTACTACATTTCATATTGTCTTGCATTTCTCTTAATCCCTCTTCATTCTTTCTGAGCCTCTTTTCCTTTTCTTGCTCTTTCTGGGTGTTTTTTTCTACTTTGCCCTCCAACTCGCTGATCCAAT
The DNA here is from genome assembly GCA_039655065.1 of Glossophaga mutica. Lineage (NCBI taxonomy): Eukaryota > Metazoa > Chordata > Mammalia > Chiroptera > Phyllostomidae > Glossophaga > Glossophaga mutica. The sequence goes on from CM077304.1 coordinate 89,291,212, forward strand.
CTTCTGCTTCATCGATCCTGCTTTTGATTCCTTCTACTGTGTTCTTCATTTCAGAAATTGATTCCTCATTTCCTTTTGGCCCTTGTTGATAGTTTCCATTTCCTTTTTCATGTTGAGATAGTTTGCGGTGAGTTCATCATAATTTTCCTGTAGTTTCTGGTAGCTCACTGAGAGCTCATGGAGCTTCCTGACAACCATTGCTTTGAACTCAATATCTGATAGTTGAGTTGCCTCTATTTCCTTTAGTATTCTTTCTGAGGCTTCCTCCTTTCCTTTCATTTGGGGATTGTTTCTTTGTATTCCCATTGTTTGTGAGACTCTTCTCATTAGCCTCAGCTTCTTAAATGGATCTGTTCTGGCTCCCTGGGTTTATGGTGTGAAATTCTGTGGTAGAAGACCTGTGAGATTCAGTGGTGCAGTCTCCTTGGGGCATCCTGGTGTTCACAGCTTCCACCTATTCTTTTTCTGTGATCAGTCGGAGGGGTAAAGCAAAATAGTTTAAGACAGCAAGAGAGTATTCTATGATATTTACCATAGCAGCTGGTAGAGAAGAGATGGCAATCCTTTGGCTGTGTATAGTGTTAACTCTGATCCACTGCCCAAGTAGCCACTTTTTAGAAAGATGGAATTAGAAGACTCTTGTTGGGGAGGAAAGGATTGTGAGTTGGACTAGAAAGCTGTGAGGTTTTGGGAGGTCAGATTCTGAGGTAAGGTGAGAGTAAAGGACAGTAAATAGGTGTAGTGTGTGAGAAAACAGAGTTAACCACTACAGTAATAGAGTTCAGGAAACCGTGAAGTGGACTAAGATCTGGGAGAGATCAATATTGTGCAATATTTACAATTGTATGGAGCAGCTATTATTTACAATAGTATTAGAGCAACAATCATATGACAGAATCTATGAGGTCTAGCTAACCAGAATAGGGAGTATAGGACCTTGAGTCGTGTGCTAATGGAACACAAGTGAGTGAAGGACAGTAAATTAGCAATATACTATGGATGAGAGAACAGGGAAAACCTGTCAAACAATATAATATAACCAGCCAAGGAAAGAAGACTAAACAGAAAGAAGAGGAATACAAAAATACTATTCAAATAAAAGATGTAAGAATAATGAAAAAATAATAATACAAATATGCAATAACTTGCAGGTTCTCTGCAATAGCAAAGTGAAAATTGTCTCACTGTCTCAGCCCTTGGGATAACCCCTTTTTGGGTCCAACTCTGGTCTTTTCACAGTTCCAGGTTTTTTTTGTCTCACTTGTGGGTATTTGAAAAGAGAAAAAAGAAAAAAAAAGAGGAAGGAAGGAAGAAGAGATAAAATTGGAAAGAAAGGAAGAAGGAGTCAAACAAGAAAGAAGGAAAGAAAAGCAAAAGGAATTGATGGATAAAAAAATAATAAACAATAAAAAATTACTTTAAAAAATCAAACAAAGAAATGACAATGGGCTGGGGGCAGGAAGTGCAGGGGACAATCTGTTGCTGGTTTCAAACTGGCCAAACCAGTTTTTCTGGGCTTGCTGGCTGCAGCAGGCTGAGGGGTGACTGGTATCGCTTTTCTCTCTGTTCAGCACTCAGTCAGCTTTGGGCTACTCTCCCCAGACCTAGCCCAGTGCCTCTCTGCAGGGCCTCAGGCATGGACTCTGGACCTCCTGTAGAGCTCACGCTTTCCCCAGGTTTATGGGTGTGAGCTCGGGTCTCCCACGGATCGCACACTCCCCAGGTTTTTGGTTATGGGCTCTAGATCTACAGTTGTGAGCTCAGGTCTCCTAGAGAGCGTGCGCACCTTCCCCGAGTTTATGGGTGTGGGTTCCAGGTTTCCTAAGGAGTATGGTCATTAGTTAAAAGAAAGATCTAGAACATTTGCAATGCTCCAGAAAGTTCCCTCCTGCCCCTTTCCAGTCAACCCCTACCCTTTCCCTAGTCTCTGACGTCTATCACCACAGATTGGTTTTGTGTGTTCTTGGATGTCATAAAAACAGAATCATCTTTCTGTATGTTGGCTTTGTTGTGGCTTCTTTTGCTGCCTCAGACTTAAAGGATGAACAGAACTTCAGCAGGACAAAGGGGCAGTGATGCAGAAGCAAAGAGGTAATGATAGGGAACTCAGGAGTTGGAAAATTTTAGTTTAAGGTAAAAAGTTATAAGCCTAGCAATTAATATATATGTTAAAGCTTTTGTTTCAGAAACTACAGATAGATAAGGCCCATCCTGGCTCCTGGGAGAACAGCCAACCTCCTGGGGCACTGCTAGAGATTACCACCTGGGGACAAGTGGAGGCATCTGGGACTTTGTGTTCCAGGGAGAGACAGCCAACCACCCTCCCCTGGGAACAGCTAACTGCCCAGAGCAGGAATGTTGCAGCTTCTTTCACCTAATCCTCCCTGAATTTCAAAATCCTCACCACAGCACCTTGTTTATTTCCCAGTATAAAAACCTTGGCCTGGAAAGAAAAGACAAGCTAGTCCGTTAGGGTATGAACCTGCCACCTTCTCAGATCACCAGCCATCTGAATAAAGCACCCATAAAGATTCAATTGCTGTCATTGCTTATAGGGTTTGGTAGTGACAGGAAGCCTGAACGCCAGTATCTTTTCAGGTTTCAGTGAGATGCAGCCTGGCGAGGCAGCTGGAGTCCAGGGTGTTGGGCAGGAAGTGCTGGGCAGGGTGGAAGACAAAGGGAGAGGGCGGGTCATGAAGTGCCTAGGACCCCATGGTCCAGGGTTTTGATCTCAAGGGCTTGGACCTGATTTCATAGGCAAAGAGGAACTAATGAAGCCTTAAGTGTTTACTGAACACCTATACACATCAGGTTTACATGCTACTTTACACATGTTATATTTCAAACTCAATAATCTTAGAAGACATATTAATAATCCCTATTTTCCAGATGAGACAGTTGAATCTAAGAGAGGTTAAGTAAAATTTCCTAAGTGACAGGCCAGCTTTAAACTCAGCCTAGCTCCAAGTACCCTGCCTTTCCACCTATAGAAAGCCACTTAGGAAGGAAAGGGAGGAAAATCAGTTTAAACTCTGCAGAGCTCCTAACAAAGGTAATGAGAGGCTGGAACAGATGAAACACTACCCTGCATGTGGCAGTGGGCACTGGAAGGGGGTGAACCCCCAGGGAAGATGGAAGGCTGGAAGCCTGGCAAGTCCGGGGTGAGTGGGATCCAGACATTTCCTAGCAATCCTGCTTCTCTTCTTTGAGGTGCTGTTAATTATTCAACTACCTCACCCAGACAGAACAAATTTTAAGAGATGCAGCTATCTGTTTTTTTTCTGAAAACCTGAAACTGGGTATGCTGCCCTTATGCTGGGTTTAAACAACTCTTCACTGACCAAGTATGCACCACAATCTTGCAGTGCGCTCTGTAAACTTGCAGAGAAGAAACAGACAGACAATCCCAGGAGTACTCAAAATTCTTTCAAACCCACATATACAAAATTCTAAAAACCAATTCATCTTTTTATCCCCTGTGTCTGACTTCTTCACATTATTGCTTCTAAAAGAACCTAAGGCCACACTGAGAGTCAGTTCCAGAAAATGTGCTCAGATTTATACCCTCCGCACATCCCCAATTTATACTCTGCTACAAAGTGTGATAAAAAGTGATAGTGAGAAAAAGGAGAATTAAAAATATTAATTCACCTACTCATGCAAGTCAGTGACACTCAGTAGAATAACTAAACATTATAAAATGCAAGAGCTTTAGAGAAAAAGCTCATGTCTGGCAACATGGTATGGAAAAAAAAAGAGAAGAAAGTTTGGGACATGCAAAAGCCCATTAACCTTCCTTAACCTATTTATTATCCCAGGAAAGCTATCACTATCCCATATCCCTCAGACATACTTTGGGGAAGGTTTTAATTGTTTTCCTTCCTCCTTTGTCTTTCTGTTACAGAACGGACGCAAGGAGGGTGTATGATATACTATCACCAAAAGGACCCCCACTAGGTTCACTATACCTGCTGCCAGAGGAAAGATCTCTCTCAATGCCAGAGATTTGTGAAAAGGAAAGGAAATATTTATTTAAAGCTATACAGACTTAGAGTAGTGACTTAATGTCTTCATTAAAATATTAAAGTCCTTTAGGATATCCACAGATGCACACAGTCCTTCCTTCTCTCTCTGCCTTAAACTGGGGTACCGTATCTCAGGAAAAGTAGAAGTAGAGGTCTGTGATCCGGCTCCTGACACCATCAGCTGTGTCGCCACCAGGATCTTCAGTTAATCCAAAGCCATGTGGCACCTTCTTATGGCCCACCAACAAAAGTCCTTATACTCTTTTTCTTCCAGGCAAAGTTGCTCCTGCTTCCTAAGCCATGTGGCAAAAAGGAGCACCCCAAGGCCACACGGTCCTCACTCTTGCCAAAACCATGTGGTTCTCCCCTCGCATGGCTGCCATGTCTGGGTTTAAATCCCCATGTCAATCTTCCTGTGCAGCCCCATTTCCGACTTCTTCCACAATCAGCTACACCTGCCAGCACTCCCGTATTCTTCCAGCTTCACTGGGCTGCCATGTAATCTGGGCAGGTGTGTCCCGATGGCATGGAGCCAATCTTCTCCAAGCTCTCACACAAGTGATGTAACCAGGGGGAGCTGCCTGCCAGTTACATCTTGGGTGGAAGTCCCTTCCATCCCCCTGGCTCAAAGCATGCCACAGCTATTTAACATATCCATGAAACCAGTTAAAGGTTATAGATATGTTAAATGACCATGCCAGAGGTTAGCTGCAAAGCTGTGGCTGTACAAAACAGCTCTGCAGGGTCCTGCTCCAGCTGTCCCTTCCCCAAACTCAAATCTGTGGAGGGAAGGGGTGACGACATCCTATATATTTTTCTAATATTTCCTGGACACCTTGAGTTCTAGACCCCATTCCAATCCCTTTTCAGGGCCCCCCTGTTACATTTCTGCACCCCTCTTCCTAGTTAGTACCTATTTCTTCCTCACATTTCTGTGTAGAGTGACTTCCTTGTGAAGCTCTGCCATGGAATACACCTCCCCAAACACCCAAGGCCAGGTCAGTACCCCTGTTGTGTTTCTAAGCCTTGCCTATCAAAGCAGGGATCCTGTGTTGTGAGTGCTAATTTACTTGCCTGCCTCCCAAGCTTATGTAAACTTCTTCAGGGACTGTCTTGTTCACTGTTATATTCCTAGGGCCTAAAACAGAGTCAAACACCAAATATTTGTTTGGTACCGATTGACAAGGGATGGATGAGCCTGCATGGAACAGTTGCAGCCTTAGGTGTGAGCAATTTGAATGCGGGAAGACAATTATCTGTCAGGGAATGCCATGCACAATATAAAAGGAAGAAGAAGTTGAAATCGGGTTGGTTAGGAGGCTTTAAAAGTCCACGCTCATTTTGAAAATCATCCAGAACTAAAGCAATGGCGTTACATTAAAAAATATAGTGCGAACCCCCATGCAGCAACACCTAGGGCCTGGCTAAGCTGCCCTCTAACTGGATGTGGCACTTGGAGAAGCTCCTCACTACTTCTTGAGTTTCACTTTACATCTAATCCCATCACCCAGAGCACCAGGGCTTTTCAGGTGGCTGATAGAGAGTTAAAGAGAGGGTTATTTTAACTTTGTATTATTGTAGACAACTTTGAAAATATAAAGCAAAATGAATCACTCAGGAATAAATTTTTAAAATATTTCTATTTTTTTAAAAGTTCATATAATTATCCATTTTATTTTACATATTCTAATGGGACCATGTTGTAAATGTTATTCTGCCAGCTATATTTTTCGATTAACATTGTGTGGCAGACCCTCTGAGCTGGGTGATCAATACTCACCTCAGACCCTCATCTCTCTGCCTAGCTATTCTCTACAGTTTTGAAAAGCTAAATACTCACTTTGTTAACATCCCTTGCAAGCAGAGGTGTTCATGTGACATGGTTTTAGCCAATAAGATGTAAAGAGACATCAGCTAGGGGGCTTCCAGGAAAGTTTTTACTTCCCTGACAAGAGGGAGATAAATAGCAGTGGCCACCTGCACTCCCTCTCTGCTCTGGAGGTAGACTTAATGCCTGAAGCTGCAGTGGCCCTCCAGTGACCATGAGGTGTCAAGCATTAGAAAGTTATAGTGCCCAGGCTGATGTGGCTCAGTGGATTGAGTGCCAGTCTCTGAACAAAAGGGTTGCCAGTTCGATTCCCTTGCCTGGGTTACGGGACAGGTCCCCAGTAGGGGGCGCTTGAGAGGTAACCACACATTGATATTTCTTTCCCTCTCTTTCTCCCTTCCTTCTCCCCTCTCTAAAAACAAATAAATAATATCTTTAAAAACAAAGTTCATAGATATTGCAGAAATGTAGTCCTGATGTTGCTGAGCCAATGAACCAATGCCAGCATCTATTTACACTCCAACTTCTTATTATGTGTGAAAAGTACTCCCTACTTCCTTCAGACACGGCAAATACTTATTTTTTGTTAGTTGCAGCCAAAAGCATTCCTGACATAAAATGCAATGTAAACAACTTCTCGTGCTATTGAATTTGCTCTTCTACAACAGGACTTCAAATGGCTATATAGTACTCCACCAGAGAGGTGCCACAGTTCATTTAACCAGTTTTCCATTGTTTGACATTTAGATCATTTCCCATTTAACACACCATACTGCTTTTTATAGACAAACATTTGCAAATATCCCTCTAGAACAAACTCCTAGAGATGGAATTTTTTGGTCAAAGGGCACCTACACTTTTTATGCCAATACTAATTTTTACTCTAACCAGCAGTATATGGGAATGTTCACCCCCCCTCCTTAAAATGGGGATCTGTCATTTTTTAAATTAAAAATCATTTTTTTTAAATAAAAAATACCTCATCACTATATAATACCTAAGGTTCCTTTTACACCTAAACATCTATATTCAACTTGGGAAAAATACGAGATTTGAAGGTGGGTTTTAAAGGACTGAGGGCTGAATTCAGGCTTGCAGTTCATTTACAAAGCAATAACATTGCTGGCAGTGAGTTACAACCCTAATCCATGCATTCTCCCTGCATTGTAAGCCTGGTCTCATTTCAGCAGTATACAGCTCCTCAACCAAAGTAAATGTGGAGCATCCTTAGGAGCTCAGAGGTGACCCACAAAGACAAATGACTGGAAAGTAGAACCCAGAAAGATGAGCTGATCTATGGGAAGAAGCAAATTTTAAAAGGAACAAGGAGAGTAGAGAGGGAGTAAAGAAAAGGAAGAAAGCCACCAGAGACAGAGCCCACACCTGGCCTTACAAGGCGCACTGTTTTTCCACCAAGTTGAGGTCGATTCCCTGCTCTGCAATTCCCTCTGTTTTTGTTTTCTTAATATATTTTATTACTTATGTTATTACAGTTGTCCCATTCCCCCCTTCATTCCCCTCCACCCTGCACACCCCCTCCCACCCACATTCCCCCCCTTTAGTTCATGTCCATGTGTCATAAGTTCTTTAGCTTCTACATTTCCCACACTATTCTTGCCCTCCCCCTGTCTATTTTCTACCCACCATCTATGCTACTTATTCTCTGTACCTTTTCCCCCTCTCTCCTCCTCCCACTCCCCTGTTGCTAACCCTCCATGTGATCTCCATTTTTGTGGTTCTGTTCCTGTTCTAGCTGTTTGCTTAGTTTGCTTTTGTTTTTGTTTTAGGTGTGGTTGTTAACAACTGTGAGCTTGCTGTCATTTTACTGTCATATTTTTTATCTTCTTTTTCTTAGATAAATCCCTTTAACATTTCATAGAATAAGGGCTTGGTGATGATGAACTCCTTGAACTTGACCTTATCTGAGAAGCACTTTATCTTCCCTTCCATTCTAAATGACAGCTTTGCTGGATAGAACAATCTTGGATGTAGGTCCTTGCCTTTCATGACTTGGAATACTTTTTTCCAGCCCCTTCTTGCCTGGAAGGTCTCTTTTAAGAAATCAGCTGACAGTCTGATGGGAATTCCTTTGTAGGTGACTGTCCCCTCATCCCTTGCTGCTTCTAGAATTCTCTCCTTCATTTGAATCTTGGCTAACGTAATTATGATGTGCCTTGGTGTGTTACTCCTTGGGTCCAACTTCTTTGGGACTCTCTGAGCTTCCTGGACTTCCTGGAAGTCTATTTCCTTTGCCAGATTGGAGAAGTTCTTTATTTGTTCAGATAACTTTTCCACTTGTTGCTCCTCTTCTTCCCCTTCTGGTACCCCTGTAATTCGGATGTTGGAATGTTTAAAGATGTCCCGGAGGTTCCTAAGGCTCCCCTCATTTTTTTGAATTCTTGTTTCTTCCTTCTTTTCTGTTTGGGTGTTTCTTTCTTCCTTCTGGTCCACACCACTGATTTGAGTCCCAGTTTTCTTCCCATCACTATTGGTTCCCTGTGCATTTTCCTTCATTTCACTTAGCATAGCCTTCACTTGTTCATCTAATTTGTGACCAAAATAAGCCAATTCTGTGAGCATCCTGATCACCAGGGCTTTGAACTATGCATCTGATAGGTTGGCTATCTCTGGGTTGCTTAAAAGTATTGGCTCCGGTGGTTTCATTTGTTCTTTCCTTTGAGCCACTTTTCCTTTTTTTTTTTTCTTTTGGTCTGGTTGCAACTGTTACATATGAGGGGTGGGGCAACCCAGTCAGAGTTGTGACACTGTATGTGGGGGTGGGGTCAGAGAGAGAACAATGGCGCTTGCTCTACTTTCTCTAGGATATCAGTCCCCTCTGTGAGTCTGGGAGTCTCTCCCAGCACTTCAACCCTGACACATGTTTTCAATCAGTGTTTTTGGTCTTTATTTCCTGGCACTGGGGTCCTGGGTTGCGCAGCCTGTCTCACTGCCCGTTTTGCCTGGTTTATCTACACGCAAATGTGTGACCACAGTCAGCCGCCTTGTGCGCCTTGTGAGCCTCGCTGGGTCTGCTCGTTGCCTCTTCACGCCCGGTAACCGCCGCCTGTGACAACCGCTGCCTGCATGTCCAGGACCAGTAGCCACTGCTTTTTCCTGCAGCGATCCCTCTCTGCCCGCTGCTGACTCTGCCCCTCTTACTGGTCTGGGTGAATCACTGTTGGACTTCCATACAATTCAATTTTCTATATGTTCTGGTTTCTTTTTTCTAAATTTTTGTTGTCCTTAATTTTGGTTGTGAGAGGAGGCACAGTGTGTCCACCCATGCTTCCATCTTGGTCAGAAGTCCCAATTCCCTCTGTTTAGACAGCCATTCCCCTAGATGCTAGCAGCTGACTCCTTCTCATCATTCATGACTCAGCTCAAATAGCACCTTCTGAGAGGAGTCTTCTCTAATCACCCAACCTAACGTGGCTCTGGTGTCTGCCTGACCTCCATATCATCCTCCTTTGTGCGGTTCCTCATGGTGCTCCCTGACCCCCACCCGAAATGGCTATGCTTATTTACATGTGCACATGCTAACTGTCAGTCTCCCCACAGTGGAGGATAGCCTCAACCTGAGCACAGACCTTACCTGCCACAGTGTCAGCTTCTACAACGGTGTTCAGTAAGCATTTGCTGAATGAATAAATGAGGCAACGGATAGTTTCCTAACTTCTAACCAAACATATAATCAGCAGCATGGAATGCAATATGTGAACTAGGTGCTCTGGGAACCAGTCAATTTGTAGCTCTTGAAATAACACGCTGGGATCTGAGGGAAGCCCAATGTCCATGGACAGCTGCCACCTCTGGGCCCTCTGCTTCCCCTGGCTCATCAGCTCCCATTCCACTGAACTCTAGGGTCCAAAGAGGGCCATGCATCTGGGCTTGGCTGTCCCCAAAGGCATCAGAGGTGTACTGTCATGTATGGCTTTACATATTTGTTTCTGGTAGTTTGTTATCAGTCTGTTAAATGTTATTTAAGAATTTTTTTCCTTATGATAAATTTCAAACATTGAACGAGGTAAAGGGAATAATATAAAAAATCCTATACATCCATCACCCTTCTTATTTCATTTCCTCCTGCACATTGTGTAAGTGATGGAGCATTTTAAAGCACATACCATACATCATACTGTAAACACAATTTTTCAAAAAGCTTTTATTTTTAGAAAGAAGGGAAGGGAGGGAGAAAGAGAGTGAGAGAAACATCAATTGGTTGCTTCTCATACACGCCCCAAGCAGGAACCAAACCTGCAACCCAGGCATGTGCCCTGACCAGGAATCAAGGAATCAAACTAGTGATCTTCTGCTCTGTGGGATGACACTCGACTGAGCCACACTGGTCAAGGCTAAACAAAACTGTTAACTCTCTCTGTGTCCTGAGGCTGCCATCAGAAGGGACAGATCTCAGAAATGCACAGAACATACATAAAGAGTAGCAAGTAAAGGCTGCTTATTGACACCAATCTAGTGGCAGTATGCTGCTTCTTTTCTCATTGACCTGCACGAAAGGGAAAGTTCCCTACTAACTGCTTAAAAACACATTCACAGCAAAGCCAAGCCTTAGATATTGGTGGAAAGCTTAGAAGGAGCCGGGTCATTTTCCAAAAGCACCAGATTCCAAACAGTAATAAGCCAGATCAAATGGCCATTTCTGTCTGATACCCAGTTATGTCAGCTGTCACCTCTCTGGTTACTTAATTTCCCTGCTTCATCCCTTCTGGATCCTGGAAGGAGCCTTTCTCACTGACTGGCATTGCCTTTTCTTTCTTTCTCCTCACATAAACAAAAGGGCAATAGTGATTATGGGTGTGTCTGAGAGCTCATCAGAGAGCCAGGGACTTCTTCTAGCCATGGAGGGAGGAGGTCTCTGTGGCCAGGAGGCCGAGTGCTCGGAGAGCGGACCCAGTCAGGCCTGGACACGTTGGCATGAATGGACCAATGAATGAATGGCTCAGCACCACACAGCCAGGAGCCCAGTGGCATGCTGGGACCCTGACTGCCCAGGTAATGAACTGGGAGCAACAAACAACTCATGGAAAACATACCAATGACACATTAAAATGAGTTTTAAAAAATGTATCAGCTTAATCCAAGAGTTATTTTCCTTCTTCCACTCAACTTCTATGTCTTTGCCCTTTATAGCTGCATCTCCATGCAGCCAAAATCATGGCTATCATATGTGCCATTTTATGCATACTCTTCCTCATTTAACATACCAAACACATTCCCAGTGTTGGACTTCCTCAGAATTATTTTAAATGGTTGCATGGTTTACAGGTATGTCTATAAAGCCAAACTTAATTCTCTACTCTGTTCCTCTCTTTTTCCTTCAGACATCATCTTGTTTTTAGGGGTACAGGAAACTGCCCTTCCCCTTAGGCTTGCACTCCTCTTCATCCCATCCTGCCAGGATGCTCCTGGCCTGAGGTCTCCCTGCCTCTAGGAACTGGCACATGCTGCTGCCTCTACGTGCAACAGCTTGCAGCCCACTGTTTGCCTGGCCTATTCCTACCTACGTTTCAGAGCTCAGATTAAGTGTCATTATTCCAGGAAGCCTTCCTTGACCCTCCCAACTGCCCGAACATCCTGTATGTTGAGGGTAAGGCACTCATCACACTCTGTATGGTAATTGTTTGCCTCATGATCTATTTGTCCACCAGACCGTGAGCAGGAGCCATTTTTCTGAGCCTTACTGGCTGGGAGCTGTTGGTCTCCCTTGAGCCCCAGTTTCTTCCTCTGTAAAAAGGGACAGTGATGCAGTGTCTCCCACCTACCAACAAGGATGCTGGGAAGATCACGTGAGGCAGTGCTGTGAAGATTCTCTGTATGGCGTAAAGGGCTGTAAAAATGTTGAAAATTATTACTGATTACATATCAGCTACCAAACTCTAAGGAATAAAAGGGAGTTACATAGTTTAACCTTTTGAGGATCACAGAGTCAGAAAATAATGATAACTAACACTTCTTAAATGCTATGGATACTGTACTAAGCAGTTTATATGCATTTTCTCATTGTATCCTCATTCAAATAAATGGTGTAAAATCTAGTATTATTCTCATTTTCCAAAGGCTCAGAAGACTAAATACTTTTTCTGGGGCCACACTGCTTTAGAGTATGATGTTAAGAACCCAGTGCAAGCCTCTCTCCACAAAAAATGCCCGCATACACATACATACAAAAAGTGCATACAATTTCCAGAAGTTCATGGATCCCTTAAAGCCCATCTTCTTCAGGCCCCTATTTAAGGACTTTCATGCACAAAAGTGAATTTTACAGAAAAGTTCAAAGATTTGCACACCCCAGAAATCTGGGAGGTTACAGGAGTAAACTGTCAGTAAGAATTCCAGAGAAGACTTCACAGCCTGCAAGTAGGTTGTAAGTCCTGAGGTCTCTCATAGTTTTCCTGGTGATTTAAGTCACTGGGCTGATTGAAGATTCTCAGACCAAACAGAGCCATGTGGCATGGATGTTGTTCTCTGACAAATTGGGTGGTGGGATAAGCTGATAGTACCAGCTGTCAATCCCCAGCCACCAGCAACAACAGCCAGACACTTCGTGGTATACTTTCTGGAGACACTCATTGCTTGATGTACTCCACAAACTGGAAAAGCAATAGCTAACAAAACTAATGAGACCTAAAGGAACCAAAGTGGAAGCAGTAACAAGAGTTTGTCAAACCATCTGGCTCCGGCCTGTCCTAATCTCAGAATGGCTTTGGAAACCATGAGGCGTCATGGTGGGTATAAGAAGCCCATGTGGCTCACACTGAGCAGGGTGAGAGACAGCAGCCTGGTTCCCAGGCCTGGTGAAACCCATCCCTGTGCAGAAAAATCCTTGGGACTGTGCCACAAGCCAAAATAAGCAATTAAAACTTGCAAAGCAAACCTTTGAGCCAGACTGCAGTTTTCAGTGTGGTACCATGTGGGCAAAGCCTCGGAAACCACCTGGGAATGAAATAAGATGAGCCAAAATGGTTTCCATGGTGAAGGCTCCTGAAGCCAAGAAACAAAGGCTCAGGGAGTATGTGACATCCGGAAAAGCACCCTCCTGAGCAGTTGGAGGTGTGACAGTGCTCACAAAGACGATGATAGAGAAAGACTGTTCTCCAGGTGAACTTGGGAGAGAACAAAGGGCATGTGGCTGCAGGAACTGGTTGGGGTGGGGATAGACAAGAACATCCTGGGAGAATTTGCCACCCCTGAGAGCTGTCAAGCTTGGAACTGACATAAGCTGCCAAGGGGACACATACACAAGAATGAGTCCCTAAATGTCCAGGAGGCACACTGCTCAGCGCAGACAGTTTCTTTTGCTTTTCACAAGGAGCATGAGGGTCTGCAGTCAAACATAGTGTTGGTGGTCCATGAGCTCAACTTCTACAAGTGCAGAAACAGATAGAATTATAGGTCCACAATCTTTATCTATAATTCAACCCCCCTGCCAATGTTTTGAAAATTGAAAGTTTTTTCCTAAGTGTGTGTAAATTGTTTGGCAACAAAAATCTGACTTGAAATGACTGGCGTGCCATTATAGTTTTTGCTTGCTGCATCTAATATGAGTCATAGTAAGTTGTACTGCAGATATAACCACCTGTCTGATTGCAGAATGCTAAGCTGGTCCACTGGAGTCTGATGTAATATAACATAATCAAATAATTTCCTTAAAAATCAGATTTTTAAGGAACAAATAATGAACACATATCTCCTTTTCTACACATCGATAAACAGGAAGGAAATGTTTGAGCATTTGGAATAGAAGTGAATATGATCGAAAAGAGCCCTGCAAGCTCTCATGTAGCCTCATGGCAGGAACACGGTTTTGGGGCAATTTGTGTGTCCTCGCAGGGTCCAGGGATGAGCCTACACTTACGTTTCTGGTTCTAGTTTGCAGTTTCCCTCTCGTGTTTAATTCTGTTACACTCTAGCTCTGCATCCATATATATCCAAAGCAGCACCAGACTTTTCATTCATGCAGTGAAATCTGGAAGCCTTTCTACTGAGATAGCAAGTGAGAATGGGTAACACAGTTACAGGCTGCCTGCTCCTCCCTGAGAAAAATGTGAACTAGTGAGCCTGAGCCCCATCTCCAGGGGTCTGTGATTTTAGAAGAGGATAATAAAATAATGTTAAGATTGGGTGGGGGTTTTTTGAGGATTCAAATAATGTTTTCAATAAACAAGAGAATCCAGGACTCCAAGCTTTTCTATCAGATGATCTACTTTTTCTGTTCTATAGCTGAAGGACCATTTTGGGGGTTAGGAGACAAAGAAAGATGATCAAAAAAGAGAGTGAAGTCCTGGCCAGTGTCTCAGTGGGTTAGAGCATCATCCTGTACACCAAAAAGTTCACAGGTTTGATTCCTGGTCAGGGCATGGATAAGAGGCAACCGATGGGTGTTTCTCTCAACATCGTTCTCCCCCCCGCCCCGCCCCCACCCAAATACATTCCTGAGTGAGGATTTAAAAAATTTAAAAAACAAAAAGAGTAAAGATGGTTTAAAAGCAAAACGACTAAGATTCAAAGTCAGACACTACCACTTAATAGTTGTAAGACCTTGGAAAGTTTATCTCCCCAAGGCTGAACATCATCTGGAACGTGGGGGAAAACAATACTTTCCTCATAGGGTTTTTGTGAGGATTAAATAGCATGTAAAACATCCAATACATGGGAGGCACTCAATATACGGCAGCTGTTCTTGTTGCTGCTGTTAGATTCTGGAACTTGCACAGTGACTGACTTCACTCCTTATTTCACCAGATTGCTTGGCTCAGCAGAATGCCAGGGATACTGACTTTGCGAGCACAGAGCCAGAGGATAATAAACACACATAGCAACAAATCACACTGGTAAGCCAGTCTCCCTCAGGCTCCTGCACTTGCTTTGTTGGAGGAACTAAATATGTCCTAACAGCTATGAAACCAAATCATCCAGAAAAGGGTGAGTTTCACTGGCATTAGAGTTTCTGTTTAGGGCCTGGTACTGTAGGAGAGTCCATGCAAAGCCATCCTCTTAAAGAAGGCTAAGCCAAAACAAAAAATCCGTAGGTCACACCAGTATCTATTACAGGTACTTATGTAATTCAGCATGTTTTCCATGGATTGTCTTACTTCCTGCTCTTTCAGGTGACAAGCATCTACTCTGCATGCACTATGTACCTGATGCTACACTCAGGGCTGGAGCACCAATGTGAAAAGACATGGCTTGTGGGTGAGACAGAGTGTGTTTCAGTTAGTTCAGTACATGCTCTAAGTGCTAATTAGAGAGGTTTATGCAAGTAGCACAGAAGACTAAAACAGACATGATATTTTGCATTTCCTTAATGTAAGGTCTTTCCTTAATGTTGGAATTTTATATATTGAACATGGATTATTTTTGAAATCAGAAAAAAACTTAAAAGAAAAAATACAGATGGTGGTGTGTCCAGAAACAGTTTAAAGTTGCTGGAATACAGGAGGCATACGCGTCCAGAGACAGAATTTAAGGAAGACTTCGAGGTGGCAGCAGAGACCGGGTGTGTGTGTGTGGGGGGGGGGGGGGCGGGGGGGGGGCGTTTGTTCAGCAGGGAGGGCACGATGAGAGCAGCAGTAGAGGGAATGCAGTGAGAGGTGGGCCCACGCGCTACCGAAGGAGGTTGTTCACAGAGATAAGAACACTGAAGAGAAAAGGGGACTAGGGACTTTCAAGAGTGGAAAGTAGCTTTTTTTTTTTTTTTTTCCAGTAGGAAGCATCTGCAGAGCAGACATACATTCTTTTAAAGGACAGCATCTCTTAAAGAATTAGACACCAAAATGTCACTAAGTACCTACTATAACTTTGTTAGTGTGGTCAGAGAGGCAGAGGGAGAGAAAGAAGTCTAGCAACAGAACAAGCTAGATGAAGTGGTTAAAATGTCAATTATTCACAAAATGTTCCATCACAAATACCAGTGAAATGACCGGGATGGTCCCTGAAAAGTAGTCAAATGGTGGTGTCTGTGCCCCAGCCTCTCCTTTCTGGTTCTTTCTTCTTGGTGGCTCTCACTCACCTCATCCCTTTATGGAGCATGATCCTTCTCTCAGAAAGACCTAAAGTCAGTCATTTATACTTCCGTGTGAACTTATAGTCATTCTTACCTTCCAACGTATTTTAATTTTAGGCCCAGGCTCAAAATGAAAATTCTCTATTTAGAGGGCCCATCCTTTTTAAAGCAATTTTGAACAGCAGGCAACAGGCAGAGGTGGAGGGAAGTGTAAGGTTTTCGGTGGCCACGGGGTAGAGGGTCGCCTGTGTTGGGAAGCTAGTCCTCTTTTCTTATGTCTAAACAATTTAGAAACATCTTCTTCAGAACAGCTAATCAGCAAATGAGCTGCATACAGAGCAATTTTCTGGTTAGTTTAATCAATTGTACACAAGGAAACTAGGTAATTCTGCTGACAAAGTACTCCTCTGGTTAAATGCTCTCTTTGGCAGTCTATATCTATCAAATTAAGTCATTAACTTTAAACTCTTGCTTCAGAGTGTGTCGTTTACATGCAGATGACCTGCCCACTTCACCCCCTCAAGGGGGAGGGTTAAAGCAATGCCCAACTGATCCTGGGGGCACTAGTGGGAGTGGCACAGTGGAAACACTACCCCACTTTCAGACAGGGGCTTCAATTAGAAAAATGTAATGATTCAAAACACTTATGTTGACTTTATGTTTCCCAACCTAACAAATAATTTTAAGACATCTAGCTACTGGTAGGGAGAGGAAATACACGGAGGATTAATTTTCCTACAATTCCAATATTTGAATCTATAAAATAGGAGAAATGCAAATAGCAAATATATACTTAAAAGTCCAACCTCTCTAGGAGGATGAATGAACATTTTTTTACCTATCAGATGGGCAAATGTTTTTTTTTTTTAATATTCTCTCCAGTGTGGGAGAGCACTTAAGAAAGCAGATGCTGGTGGGAGTACAGATCGCTACATTCTTTCAGAGAGTAATTTGAAACTTTGTTTAAAACATCTTTGAAATGTGCATACCTTGTGATTCAGCAATTCCATTTCTGGGAATGTATCCTAATAAAATAAACAAGTACCCAAAGAAACATGTACAAGGATGATCTTTACAGTGATGCCTATTGCAGCAAAAGTCACACAACTCACAGATTTCCACTCTAGTGAGCTGTGAGCTCAATTATATTACGAAGTGAAGTACTATGCAGTCATTAAAACTGATAATGCAGAAGTACTGATTTGGAATTATATTCATAACATGTTACTAATGGCAAAGGTATGTTATAAAATCATGTACAGCATGTAATTCCACTTTAGTTAAGCAATACAGAGAACAAAAATTGAAAAGTGTTAAGCAACTGATGCACACACACAAATACACTCACACAGAAATTAAAGAAGTGTCTTCAATTCTCTTCCAAACACTCCAGCATAATGGATATACAGATGTGTGAATTTTAATTTCTACCCTAAAAGTAGTTATTTAGCGTTTGAAAGACTAATCAAAAGTTAGCACTCCAGAGGTGGTTATTATAAGGCTTCAACTACTTTTATCTTTGCTCAATATCAGAGGGTTCATTAATAAGTAATGGATATTAGACATGATTTTTACCACTAAAAAGACAGGTGTAAATATATACGTATCTGCCTGAAATGCTGAAAGGGCAATTCTGCCTTCTCACAACCAGGGTATGAGAATTCAGTGAGCCCAGCAGCCGAAGTCCCTCCAGCCCTGGGTAATGGTGGACTCTTCGGCCTAGGCCAGTCCATGCCGTTAGCTGAATCCCACAGCCACTATACTGCCACTGCACGCACCACGGCCTTTCAAGCCAGGTGCTGGGGCCTCACCAGCAGTTTCCAACACAGGCTGTGGGCCTACCTGATGCAGCTTTGTCCCCGCTTTTGCTTTATCTTCTGCCCCTTGGAGAGGTTGTGATGGTGGAGACCCACAGTCCTTACCTCCAAGGATCTGGAATCGTTGATGGCTACTAATATCTACCAAAAGTGACCTTATCAATCGCGAACTACTCAACTTGCTTAAGTCAGTTTGCAACAAGGGCTGTAACGTGACAGAACTTCAGCACTGATTATCTAGGGATGCTGAGATGACGTGGCTCCCACCTGCTCCTCCCCGGCACACTTCCTGATTTTCCCTATAATGAACAGGTGGGCTGTGTTTTACAAATAATAAAAAAAAAGGCAAGTTAAACTGCGCAGGCAGCACTGTCACCACCTGGTGGTAAACACTTAGAAGGCCCACTCCGTTTAAAGTGGACTGATGAACAGTGGAGATGGTGGGTTTGGAGTGCCGCTCACTGGCTTCAGGTTGTTCTTAATTTAAAAGCACAACATTTGGATTATTTTGGAAAAAAGATCACCTCTTGTGATGGAAAACATACTTTAAAGTAGGATGCTATCTTTAAGCAGGTTACAGTAAAACGAATTCTTTTATTTATTTTTAAATTTATTTATTTAAATTACTGATTTTGGAGAAAGAGAGAGGAGGGAGAGAGAGTGACTGAGATGTCAATTTGTTGTTCCACTTATTTATGAATTCATTTGTTTCTTGTCTGTGCCCTGGCCTGGGATTGAACCCTCAAACGTGTATCAGGCCAGTGCTCTAACCAATGGAGCTACCCAGCCAGGGCCTGACTTTTAAAAAACAAAATATAGTTCTGTGGACCATGGTTTAGTATTACAGAAAATCATACTCTGCTGGATGTATCATTCATTTAGTCACCTGTCAAACAGTCTTTAATGTTTTTAATGCATCCCTCCAAATATCAATACGTAAAGCAAAGTGTATGTCTACCAGAACCTTCTTTACAAAGACATTTATTAACTGATGACCATAAAGGAGGTCTAAATTTTTCCAGCTGTCAATCTGCATCGGCTCCTGACTCTTTGCACTGCCCTGCGGCGTCTACCCACCTCTGAGGGCCACCTCCTGCTGCTACTGTGTGGCACTCCCTGACAGTATAAAGACATCCCTCACCAACACTATTACCCACGTGCTGTGTGCAAATCTAGGGGGTGCACCAGGCACCGTTCCCCAAACAAAATATTTCCCATCCCTTTACTCAGGCATTTTTTTTTTTTGCCCCAAGTCGGCACATCCTTACCACCTCCCCTCCACCCAAGCCATCTTCTTGGCACCCAGATCACCTCTCTTCAATAAGGCCTTCCTTAATTTCTCCACCTATAATTAAATTTTTTCCTCCGTGAGTATTTTGTTGAGCCCTTTCTTACAGCCCTTTACCTACATGATACTGCTATGAATGTGAGTTGTATGCATGAGTAGACAAAGACACAAACCATTTACAGAGCATTCCCCCACCCATGTTGCTTGACAAATAACAGGTGCTCCAGGATTTGTAAAGCTGAAGGTACTGGCCTTTGATTACATGACTCAGAGCTGAACATCAACAGCAGCCACAGACTTAGTTCCCATGAGTGCACACACGCACACACAGAGCATGAACAACCGGCTCAAGGGTGAGAGATAACACCAGCCATGGTAACAAGGTCACCACAGGCAGCAGCTTCAAATGAAAAGTCGAAACACTGACTGTGGGTAACATCCAGCTTAAGTCACTTTATAGGTCTCGTTCTTTAGATGTTTTCAGTCAGGGTGTTGCCAAAACTGATACAATCAGTAAAGCCATAATCTCTCTGGTCTTAATATCTCTGCTGAGCTTCTCACAGGGGTCCAAGAGTCTCAGTCCCAGGGTTTGAGTTCTCCAGGCGCGGCAAATTCAGCACAGACACAAGCAGCAGGAAAAGGCCACAGTTACAACCACGCTGCAGTAGGCTACCTTCTATTGATAGAGGCCTCCTGGTTCTAAGCAGCACTTGACTTTTGGATCCTTCCACAGATAACCAGTCTGCGAACCCCCACTGTCCTCCTTTGTCCAGCCACTGACATCCCACCTCAGGACATGGGAAGGCTGCTGCCCTTGGAATGTCCAGCCAGCCAGCTGTCTAGGAGCCACCACCCTCAGGTCCCTCCCATCCCTTTCCCTTCTCCGATGCAAGAAGTTGCTATGGGAACACTGCCCACTTCCTCCCTTCTCCCAACCACCTCATTCTCCTGTGACACCCCTCACACACTATTGATCATCTCTGTACATTATTCACATGTCCTTTTCATTATAAATATGGTACTTGGAATCCCTACTTGAAATAAATGGAAAACGCAAATCCTTTAACAGAAAGGGTGGTATAATATATCCGCATTTATGTCAGGGACCAGTGTGCCCATGTGCACACGCACACACACTTGGGACGTTCTGCCTCCATAGCCGCTGACATAGGGGGCAAGAAGAGTTTATCTGCAACCATCAAATCCACTCTCTGCACTGGAAGGGACCACAAAGAGACCACAGTGGGCCCCAGACTTTTGGATTCCAAGGCAGGTGAAACTGTCTTCCCCACAGTACCATCTCCACAAAATTAAAAGGGAAGAAGCAACATGGGGCTGACAATACTTTATTTCACCAAGCTGAAGACATTTTAAAAAATATCACTACCTATTTCTGAAACAGGATCGTTTATATCAAAAGGACATGTTATCAGAATGACAGCAAATAAATTTAGCTTTCTGAAACTGACTTTGTTGCATTTACTTTGTCATAGACCTATGTAGGTTTCAGATGGACTCTTGGGAGCAGGGACCAGGTGGTTCCAAAATTTTAGACCCTCCAAAATCCAAAATGTCATATTGTGACAGTACTACTATTTCCTTAATATTTTTCATTAAGTAAACTCACAATTTTACTTAGTTTTATTTTAAAAGAAATCTTTGGATCACTTCCAGGAAAAATCAGTATCAATTGCCATAAAGAAAAGGCAACCACCGAATGATGCAATAAAAAAGAAACATGTTATTAAATTCCAGCTAGACAGTCATGCTTGCTAGGGCCTGATCTTTTTTCTGTGTTGACAAGAAAAATCAGCAAATGTTTGAACTGATTAAAGACTGTCACTGAACCAAACTGTTCTCTTTCACAAAATCAGAAGGATTAAAAGTAAATCAACAAATGCATTAGTAATATTTATTTCTTCTTTTTAAAAATATTTATTTATTGAATTTATAGGGGTGACACTGGTTAATAGAATTAGATAGGTTTCAGGTGTGGAGTTCTATAACACCTCATCTGTACATTGCACTGTGTGTCCACCACCCCAAGTCAAGTCTCCTTCCATCACCACTTATCCCTGCTTTACCCTCTCTCTACTCTCCCCCCTTTCCCTTGGGTAACATCACCATACTCTTGTCTGTGTTTAAGTTTTCATGTCTTTCTCATACCTTTGAAGGCAAGTTCCATTTGCAGGGGTTGGGGAAGGATCATGTTCAAATAATGGAATGACAATGGACATTTATCTAACCTAAATTAAAAAAAATCACATTCAAAGTTGGTGGTAGAAAAAATAGAGTATGTATCATTGCAATTGATCAAGGGGGTGTGGGAATGTTACATTTGGGGAAGTGCGTATACTGCCAGAACACTGCTCCTAATTGCTTCAGCTGCAGACCCAGATTCCCCTGAACTAGGGCGAGGTATACATGGTGTTGTATAATTAGGGCATTCTGCCAGGTAGGGACCACAAATCTCCACTTAAAAACTAGGATGGAAAATACACACAAAAAAATTATAAATAAATATAGCATCCCTAGCACAATGGATGAAAGTTAAGTGGCTTTTATTAACACATTCTATCTACATAAGTCTAAGTCTCTCAATATTCCTACCCTTCCTTCCTGCTCTCGCATCTCTTTCATTATATTAGGTCAGATTTCTAGGATTTCTGGCTGCTTCCTTTGCAGATGAACTGTCCCAGGGAAGAAAGGGTGGCTTCCATACAGAAAGAGTGGCTTTAGGAGTCAGTTATGCCTAAAGCTTTCTCCACCTCTGCCATCCTTCCTGCGCTGTGGCTGTCTGTATTGATCATTGTGCCTTCAGCAGAGGTGGCAGTGTGGCCTGAGGAGGAGCAGGTGAGATTCAAAGCAGACAAGCTGCTTCCTTCATCAGTTCTGATATGCCTGGGGTAAGTAGTCAAAGAACCTGAATGCAATGGAGAAATTCTGTCCTTTCCTCATTAGCCTGCTCTCCTGCACATAATCAGAAAAGAGAGAACATTCAGGGGGAAACACCTTCGAATATGATCAAAGTTACATCACCGAATGGCACTAAAATTCAACAGATTTTAGTGACAGGCTGAAGGACTTCTCTCTCTCAAGGGAAGTACCTGATGCATAAAGATGTGAGGGCAGAGACCACGTTTATTCATTTTTATATTCCTTTCATAGTTGACATAACCTACAGATTAGTTGTTCACCAAAATATGTTACAATTTGATTCTTAACAGCACCAATCTGTATAGGTATTGAAAACCATCAAGTTACCTTCTGGGAGGTAAAACTAAGGTAACCTTTATATCTGTATTTGCCTTTTACTTATACTTCTGATTTTCTTGACCAAACATGAGTATATTTAGTCAGAAAGTTATTAAAAATAAAATGTCTGGACTTAGAAGGGACCAGAGATATTAACCCAGTCTTCTTGTTACATATGGAAAGTGAGGTACAGAGAAGGTAAATGGCATGTTCAATGCCACACAGCTTGTGAAAGCTGAGATAAAACCAAGGTCAGTCCTGTTCTTGCCCTGTACCCTTCCTTCACTTCACCCTTTGCCATCGCTGAAAGACACTGTTTTGTTGAGACTCTAATCAAGTCTTTTTTAAAAAAGCCTCTACCCAATCTAAAAGCAAACTCTGCCATCCAGTGAGCCTATTACCACAGAAGACATTATTTTAACACAAAGCAAAGTGTAGTTTAAACATCTTCTGCTGTTGTCACAGCAAAACACTTCACTCCTTGATGACCCCAGAATAACCTGTGAAAGGGAGCTTGACATCTGTCAGCAGCTGAAGTCAGTGAACATCACTGAAGGTTTATGTATTAGTTTGCCTCTCAGAAAGTAAATTTAACTTTTAGTACTATGATAAAAGAAACTGCATTATAAAAATTAAAAAATATATACGAATATTATCAATTTGATATATTGTTATTTTGAATAGAAAAACTTATAATACCTACATTAATCATATTAGATATTAGTGCTACCCTCTGAATTTTTGCCTGCCAGAGGATATTTTGGAAGTAATTATTTTAATATAATGAGGGCTATTCGCAGTTGGTTAATTATTTGAGTAGATTAAATCCACAACTACATTGAAAAAAAAAAGAGAAAAATTTAATTAAAAAAATAAAAAGTAAAAATGTCACTCCAATAAATTTAAAAAGTAACAAGACTTAAGAAATATTTACTGAGAGCTATTCTTCAATGAAACACTTATTGGTATGTGAACTTCAAAGTTTTTATTATAAAAAGCTCACACTTTCCAATGAAAAAGAATGTTAGAATGAATTGAATTCCCATGTAATGATCATCCACTTTAATAGTTACTAATTTATGGTTAAATTTCTAGCCACTATCTACCTCCCCATGAATAATTTTGAAATCAACCCCAAACATCATATTGGGTTGACCAAAAAGTCCATTTAGTTTTTTTCATAAAATAAAAGACTTATTTTTCGTTTTCACCAGTAACTTTATTGATTTGGATATTTTGAGTATGCTAGCTATCTGCCGCCATTGGCTTCCAGTGGGTAGAGGCCAGGGGTGCTGCTAAACATCTTCCAATGCATAAGACGGACCCACAGCAAAGAATCATTTGGCCAAAATGTCCATAGTACCAAGAAACTTTACAAATCACTTTTGACATGTTTGATCATAGAACCTTCTCCATACACTACACAAATGATTTTACTGTTTCAGTTGTATTTTTATCTTTCTTTAAATAATAAAGCATAATATTCCTAAAGTATTGTTCATTTTCTTCCATCTTCAATATTAAAATGTCTACACAAAAATTCACCAATTTTGATAAGTTTTTAAAAAATGCATGCTGATACGACAGCTGTCACAATACAATCTAACAAAATTGTTTCAAATGAAGTTACAGACAACTAAGCACTGCTAGAACCATCACAGGGAAAAAAAAACAAATGAACTTTATGGCCAACCCAATATTTCATCCACAAATGTTTTAGTATATATTTCTAAAATATATGTTTTAAAAATATAACCATACAACTATTCACATCTAAAAAAATTGACAATAAGTCCTTAATATAACCAAATATTCCAATTATGTTCTAATTTCCTTGATTGAATAGAAGTACCCCATAATGTATCCCGTAGAACCATGACTATCGAGGCCTGTTCTGGAAAATTCCACTAACCGAAGCCCTCACAAGGCTATTTTGGGTCATGGGCTCCTGTGAACAGCCCCTGCTTGGCCAGCATCTCCCAGATTCCACCAGAAAGAAGGTAGATTATCAGACAGAGTTCCTGCTAAAAGAGATGGCAAACTCAAATTGTGTAATCTGAGGTGAGATGAACAAAGGGATTGTTTGCACAGGTGTGGGGGCAGGGTGTAGGACAGTTCTCAGGAGGATGTGCAGTGCCCTGGACGGACAACCACAGGGACTGTCAACACCCAGGCCTGAGATGGTGAAGGGAGGGGACATCCACTGACCCCCAAAGGAGAGAGACAAGTGAAGAGAGTCTGCTTGACAGGAGCTAGAACCTGGGGCTGAGAGACTTGGGAGCCAGAGGCAATTTAGCACAGAGGAGGCTGGGAGAAGCTCCCGTGGCAATGCGAAGGACAGAGCGAGTGTGGAGTAAAAAGGTTCATGGAGGCCTAGCTGGGAGTGAGGTTGAGTAAGGACTATTCTCTGATCTTCTTTACTGTTTTTCATACCAAGTGGAACAGATACTCAGGGATGAAACAGCTGGGGGAACAGCTGGGCATCAATTAATGCTCCCAACATCAGTGTTTAAAAATATTAACCCTGGCTGGTGTGGCTCAGTGGACTGAGTGCCGGCCTGCAAACTAAAAATATTCATCTCCTTTTTCCTTTACCAACACTGGGTATTAAGTTTTATTTCAAATATTTTATTTATTTATTTTTAGAGAGAGAGGAAGGGAGGAGAAAGAGGGAGAGAAACACTGACGTGACAGAGAAACATTGACCACTTGCCTCTCATACACGTCCTGACTGGAGACAGAACCTGCAACGCAGGCGTGGGCCCTGACTGGGAATCGAACCAGTGACCTCTTGCTTTCTGGGACAACACTCAGCCAACTGAGCCACAACCATCAGGGCATTTTAAAAATATCCATAATAGTGTGTTGTAGCTGTTTATTAATTACCTGTCTTTATTAGATCACAGATTTCTTGAGAGTAAGACTGTGTGTGTTTTACTTCTGTTTACTTCTGATATGCAGTAAGCACTTGTGGCTAGGTGGGTGGATGGATGGATGGATGGGATGAATAGATGAATTTTGTCAAGAAGTACCAAGAAAGTCACTGAACTGTATGAACAAGTTGTCTTTTTTCATTTTCTAGGACTCTCCTAACCAGTTTGTATTTACCATGGGGACAGTCCCTCCTCCCTATTAATTCTGCTGAACATCCCTTTGCTTTTGGTCCTGAAGCATTAGGGCTCAAACTCCACCAGATTTGGCTCTCCCTCCTACTTGGCTTTAGCAGAAGATGTATTAAAATAATTAACTTTGGCTTACATGATGTTTACTGTCTCAACTATAACTAATTACTGTTTTAACAACAAAATAACAAGTCCCAGATTTCCCTTAGCAAAGCAAACTGAAAGTAAATACCACACTGGAGCTCCACAGCATCTGAACCTACCAACTGGAAAGATATCACCAGGGGCTGAATGTGACCCAGAATTTGTGCTAAGAGAAATCTAACCCTTAATATTCTTAATGCTGAGGAGCTTCCTGGTACCCACTCACCACATATGTAGACCCTAACTTGTCAGGCCTCAGGAATCCTTTGTGGTACAGACCCTGTGCTCGGCATTGTTTGGCATATGATAAATACCTGTTAAATGTCTCCTGGGTAAGAAGATACCAAAGAGAGAGAATGTGGAGTGAAAAGATTCATGGAGGCCTAGTTGGGAGTGAGGCTGAGTAAGGACTATTCTCTGATCTTCTTTACTATCTTTCATACCAGGTGGAATAAATACTCACGGATGAAACAGCTGGGGGAACAGCTGGGCAGCTAGAATGTTTATTAATTTGGGAATCTGGATTTGGACCCAGGTCAGAAACAACCCCATTCAATTTCCCTGTTCTATGCTACTTTCCAACATCAGAGAAAAAAATGTTTCATACCCTGCATACGAGAATTTGTTTTGCGGTTAATAATATGAACCATAGTTGCAAACTTAAAATGCCTTGAATAATCAACAATATCTCAGCTACGATGAAGAGGATCTCACAGAAACACCCCCTGACTTCTAAATAGCCCACATATGCTAAAAAGATATGAAAGCAAGAACAATTATTGACCCACAATGAGTCAGCAGTAATATCACAGGTTTCCTGGACTGGAAAAGCAGAGAGCAAACTGAACAACAGATTTTTTTTTGCTTTGTTTTTTTAATACATACCCACTTTGGCTGGAGACAAGAATTAATCATTTTAATGACTTTAAATGCCAGTTACTTATGTGCAAATACAGCACAGGAAGCTGTATAATCTATCCATTCACTTATTTGGTGCTATGCATTATGGAGACAAAGAGAGCAGGTTCCTCCCTATCCTCATGCAGCTTATTGTCGATCAGGGAGATCCATGAGGAAGCTATCACAGCAGGACATGTAAGAGCACAAAGAGACCCATGTCCATGGTGCTACAGGAAGTTCCTGACCAGGTTTCTCAAGGTGAGAAGCTATGTCAACAAGAGAAAAGAGTGGATTATTAAAGAGTTAAGGGGAACCAAGAATTATATTAGTTGAGACTATATTAATAATACTAGCAGTTACCCATTTATTGAGTGTCCTACTATGAACCAAATATTCATAACAACCCACCGAAGTAGAATCTATCAATCTCCCCATCTTCTAGAGGAAGAAACTGAAGTTTAGATCATTTAAATAACTTACCCAGCTAGTAAGTTCCTAAACATGAGACCAAACTGGAAATCAAGGTGTGAATACTAGTGTACAACAGTCACTGCTCCAGATGCCACCTGAAGATTGGGGCACACCATATTGATCATTTGTTGCTACATCGCAAGCTACTCCCAAGGTTTGTGGTCTGAAACAACAAATATTTATTATCTCACAGTTTCTGTGGGTCAGGGATTCAGGAGCAGCTTAGCTGGGTCCTTTTGGCTCACAATCCCTTGACTAGAAAGACTTTCCAGTCAAGATGCCAACTGGGGCAATGTTCATTTGAAGGCTTGACTTAGTGCTGGAAGATGTACTTCTAAGATGGCTCACTCACACGGCTGTTAGCAGGAAGCCCATTTCCTTGCCATGTGGGCATTTCCATAGGATTCAACATCCTCATGACAATGGCATTGGCTTCCCCCAGAAGTAGTAATCCAAAGGAAAGCAAAACAGAAGCCACAATGCCTTTTATGACCTTGTTTCCAAAGCCTAACCCCATTACTTCCTCAACTTTCTATTAGTTAGAAGTGAGTCATCAAGCAGAGTTCATGCTCTAGGGGAAGAAAATTAGTCTACACCTTTTAAATGAAGGAAAATTTTTGCATGTTTTAAAATCACCATGGTTCTTCAGATTGGAAATAATAATTGATTGAAAGGACCCTATCTCAAGAAAAAGGTTTGTATTTCAAAACAGTAGTGTTGCCTGGGCCAGTGTGGCTCAGTTGGTTGGCATATCATCCCATAACTGAAGGGCTGCAGGTTTGATTCCAGGTCAGGGCACATACCTAGGTTACAGGTTCAATTCCTGGTTTGGGCATGGGCATGTGTGACCCCCAGTCTGGATGTGTACGATCCTGGTCTGGGCACTAATCCCCAGTCTGGGCACGTACGGGAGGCAACTAATTGATGCTTCTCTCTCACATCGATATTTCTCTCTCTCCCTCCCTCCTTCTCTCTCTAACAGCAATGGGGAAAGTGTCCTCAGGTGAGGATTAAAAAAAGAGAAGTGGTGGCAAAGAACCCAGACCCCAGGTGGCACCTACAGGCCAGGAAAAGGGCTAGGAGGCGGCTCGTATCTACTAAGTACTGAAGTGTAATTACTTTAAGGAGAGGGGTGAGGAGCTCAGTAAAATTCATAGTTTTAGAAATAGAGACATGCAGTTTAAAAATACTTCTTTTCTGTTATTAATTTCTTCCGGTTTTTCCTGCCACTGAGCAAAACTTCTTTTGAATATGTCAATATACTTCTTAGATGTGCCTCCGGAAAGGGGTTTGGGCTGGAGAAAAGAGGGGGGATTAGGAACTCCCTCCGAGGGGAGTAGCAGCAGAGATTAAAGGGAAGGAGACCAGGAGGAGAGAGAGGAAGAGCAAGGTCCCCTGGGTAAGCTCCTCTCCTCAGAGATTCTCCCACATGGCTCTCCTTGGCTGCCCCAGACTTTTGAACATCTGTGTTCTGTTGAAAGAGGGAAACTCTTCCTTTACAGAGCATAAAGAAATTGGATGAAAATGAATCTCCTAGAACAGAAAGCTGGATGTAAAAAAATCAATTTACATAACTTCACCAATACAAAATGCAAACCATTAAATGGTCTTAACATGTTGCAGGTGGCATTTGTACCATGGAGTTAGAGAAAAGTGCAAAGCCAAGAGAGCCTAGCATCATGGCTAAATGGGTGACATTGCAGTTAGACCTGCGTTCAAATTCTAGTGCTGCCTCTTAGTAGCTGTGACACTGGGAGCAAGTGAATCCTTCTCAGATTTGGTTTCCTTTTTGTAAAATGGGAGTACTAGTAATTTCCTCACAGGGCTATACAGGTTTAATGAGAAGTGTAAGAATTTAATGAATGTCAGCTATTATTGGATTGGCCAAAAAGTTCATTTGTTTTTTTTCCCATATGATGACTCTAGTAGTGCTTAGTTGTCTTTAACATCATTTGAAACAATTTTGTTAGATTGTATTGTGACAGCTGTCATATCGGTGTGCATTAAAAAATTAAAATTGGTAAATTTTTGTGTAGCCATCTTGATGTTGAAGATGGAGGAAAATAAACACTTTTCATATGTTATGCTTTATTATTTCAAGAAAGGTAAAAACAACTGAAATGTGAAAAGCGATTTGTGCTATCTATGGAGAAGGTGCTATGACTGACTGAACATGTCAAAAGTGGTTTGCGAAATTTCATGCTGAGGATTTTTCACTGAATGATGCTCCACGAGCAGGTAGAACAGTTGAAGTTGATAGCAATCAAGTTAATACATTAATTGAGAACAATCAACATTCTACCATGTAGGAGATAGCCAACACAATCAAAATATCCAAATCAATAAAGTTATTAGGGAAAATGAAAGATGTGTCTTTTGTTTTATGGAAAAAAACTAAACGAACTTTTTAGCCAACCCAATATTAATGCATGACAGAAGTTGACCTTTAGAAATAAATCCAGACTTCCAGCCAAGATGGAGGCATAGGTGGACACACTGTGCCTCCTCGCACAACCAAAATTAAGGACAACAAGGATTTAGAAATGAGAAAACATGCAGAACTGAGAGAAAATGGAACTGTACGGAGGTCTGATAACCATTCATCCAGACCGGTAAGAGGGGCGGAGTCGCAACAGGAGGAAGATGAGGTTGGCAGACCTGGGCATGCAGGCTGGTGCTGGTGGACCGGGGCCTGCAGGCAGCAGCTAGCAGACCCCAGGCGCAAGGTGGTTGGCTGACCAGGTGGTCCCGCATTTGCATACACATAACCCAGGCAAAAATGGGGAACAAGACAGAACTCACAACCCAGGGCCCCAGAGCCAGAAAATAAAACCTAAAAACACCGAGACCCCACCCCTACATACATCATCACAACCCAGCAACTGGGCTGCCCCGTCCTGGGGAACACCTAAGGCTCCGCCCCTCAATACATAACAGGCCTGACCAAAAAGAAAAAGTAGCTCAAATGGGAGAACAGATCAAAGCCTCACAGCCAATTCATCTAAGCGACAAAGAGATAGCCAACCTATCAGATGCACAGTTCAAAGCACTGGTGATCAGGATGCTCATAGAATTGGTTGATTTGGGTCACAAATTGGATGAACAAATGAAGGCTACAATAAGTGAGATGAAGGAAAATGCACAGGGAGCCAATAGAGATGGGAGGAAAACTGGGACTCAGATCAATGGAGTGGACCAGAAGGAACAAAGGAACAACCAAACAGATAAGAAGGAAGAAACGAGAATTCAAAATAATGAGGAAAGGCTTAGGAACCTCTAGGACATCTTTAAACGCCCCAACGTCCGAATTATAGGGGTCCCAGAAGAGGAAGAGGAAGAGGAAAAGCAATAAGTGGAAAACTTATTTGAACAAATAATGGAGGGGAACTTCCCCAACCTGGCAAAGGAAATAGACTTCCAGGAAGTCCAGGAAGCTCAGAGAGTCCCAGAGAAGTTGGACCCAAGGAGGAACACACCAAGGCACATCATAATTACGTTAGCCAAGATTCAAATGAAGGAGAGAATTCTAGAAGCAGCAAGGGATAAGGAGACAGTCACCTACAAAGGAGTTCCCATCAGACTGTCAGCTGATTTCTTAAAAGAGCCCTTCCAGGCAAGAAGGGGCTGGAAAAAAGTATTCCAAGTCATGAAAGGCAAGGACCTACATCCAAGATTGTTCTATCCAGCAAAGCTGTCATTTAGAATGGAAAGGAAGATAAAGTGTTTCTCAGATAAGGTCAAGTTCAAGGAGTTCATCATCACCAAGCCCTTATTATATGAAATGTTAAAGGGACTTACCTAAGAAAAAGAAGATAAAAAATAGGAACAGTAAAAAGACAGCAAACTCACAGATATTAACAACCACACCTAAAGCAAAAGCAAACTAAGCAAACAGCTAGAACAGGAACAGAACCACAGAAATGGAGATCATATGGAGGGTTAGCAACAGGGGCGTGGGAGGAGAAGAGAAGGGGGAAAGGTAGAAAGAATAAGTAGCATAGATGGTGGGTAGAAAATAGACAGGGGGAGGGCAAGAATAGTGTGGGAAATGTAGAAGCTAAAGAACTTAGGACACATGGACATGAACTAAAGGAGGGAATGTGGGTGGGAGGGGGTGTGCAGGGTGGAGGGGAATGATGGGGGAGAAATGGGACAACTGTAATAACATAATCAATAAAATATATTTAAAAAATAGTAGGTGGGAGCTGTGAACACCAGTATACCTGCTGGAAGAGCAAACCCACCAATAAAAAATAATAATAAAAATAAACAAATAAATAAATAAGTAAATAAATGAAAAGAAATCCAGAATGTTTGTTCATTTTTTTAATATATTTTATTGATTATGCTATTACAGTTGTCCCGTTTCTCCCCCATCATTCCCCCCACCCTGCACACCCTCTCCCACCCACATTCCCCCCTTTAGTTCATGTCCTTGTGTCATAAGTTCTTTAGCTTCTACATTTCCCATACTATTCTTACCCTGCCCCTGTCTATTTTCTACCCACTATCTATGCTACTCATTCTCTGTACCTTCCCCCCTCCTCCTCCCACGCCCCTGTTGCTAACCCTCCATATGATCTCCATTTCTGTGGTTCTGTTCCTGTTCTAGCTGTTTGCTTAGTTTGCTTTTGTTTTAGGTGTGGTTCTTAATAGCTGTGACTTTGCTGTCTTTTCATTGTCCTATTTTTGATCTTCTTTTTCTTAGATAAGTCCCTTTAACATTTCATATAATAAGAGCTTGGTGATGATGAATTCCTTGAACCTGACCTTATCTGAGAAGCGCTTTATCTGTCCTTCCATTCTAAATGACAGCTTTGCTGAAAAGAGCAATTTTGGATGTAGGTCCCTGCTTTTCAAGATTTCAAATATTTCTTTCCAGCCCCTTCTTGCCTGCAAGGTCTCTTTTGAGATATCAGCTGACAGTCTGATGGGAACTCCTTTGTAGGTGATTGTCCCCTTATTCCTTGCTGCTTCTAGAATTCTCTGCTTCATTTGAATCTTGGCTAATGTAATTACGATGTGCCTTGATGTGTTCCTCCTTGGGCCCAACTTCTTTGGGACTCTCTGAGCTTCCCAGACGTCCTGGTAGTCTATTTCCTTTGCCAGATTGGGGAAGTTCTCCTTTATTATTTGTTCAAATAACTTTTCCACTTGTTGCTCTTCTTCCCCTTCTGGGACCCCTATAATTCGGATGTTGGGACGTTTAACGATGTCCCGGAGGTTCCTAAGCCTCTCCTCATTTTTCTTAATTCTTGTTTCTTCCTCGTTTTCTGTTTGGTTGTTAATTTCTTCCTTCTGGTCCACTCCATTGATCTGAGTCCCAGTTTTCCTCTCATCTCTATGGGTTCCCCATGCGTCTTCCTTCATTTCACGTATTGTAGCCTGCATTTTCTCATCTAATTTATGAGCAAAATCAACCAATTCTGTGAGCATTTTGATGACCAGTGCTTTGAACTGTGCATCTGATAGGTTGGCTATCTCTTCGTTGCTTAGAGGAATTGACTCTGGGGTTTTCATTTTTTCTCCAGTTTGAGCCATTTTTGGTGGGTTTTTTTGTTTTGTTTTGTTTTGGTTTGGTTTTAGTCTGGTCGCAGCTATTACGTATGAGGAGTGGAGCCTTAGGTGTTCCTCAGGGCGGGGCAGCCCAGTCGCTGGGTTGTGATGCTGTAGGTGGGGGCGGGGTCTGAGAGGGAACAATGGCACCTGCTCTGCTCTCTCCTGGATTCAGTCCCTTCCGCCACTTCCCCTCCACCTGGACCATCTGCGTGCTCGAATGTGGGACCCCCTGGTCAGCCAGCCGCCTTGTGCGTCCTCACTGGGTCTGCACAGTTGCCCCCCTGTGCCCGGGGTCCGCCAGCTGCTGCCTGGGCGCCTGAGGACCGCCAGCCACCGCCCGTGCACCTGGGAACTGCGAGCCACTGCTGCTTGCACTCCTGGGTCCGTACCTCCACTCTTTCCTACTGCGACTCCGCCCCTCCTACCGGTCTGGATGAGTGGTTGCTGGACTTCCGTACAGCTCAATTTTCCATAAGTTCTGGTTGTTTTCTTGTTTCTAAATATTTGTTGTCCTTAATTTTGGTTGTGAGAGGAGGCACGGTGTGTCCGCCTATGCCTCCATCTTGGCCGGAAGTCCCTTTGTTCATTTTTTTTTATCTCCATGCACAGTTTATGAGAGATTTTCTCGAGCACTGTTTGGAGAACAGATGGTGAGCCATCTACCTCCTTGCTCTCCCTCCAGCTCCCTGACTGTCCAACCCTGGTCTCCAGGGCTGGAGAAGGGGCCCCACCCTGAGCTGGCAGAGAAAACACAGTGTTTTCTGTCACCTGAATACCAGCAGCATTTGCAGATATACTGAGTCCTTATGAGGAGCTATAGCCTTGATTTCCCATGGCTCTTTCTTTCTCATTTTTCTGAGACCACATTTTTTTGCATAGCAATAGCCCTCTTCAACAGAAGCTTTTCCAAGTCCTAGAAATTAGGTACAGTGATGCCACAGTAGGATTCCTGAAATTCTAGATAAAGGAACCCTGGGACAGGTGTAGAGGCTGTTGAGGACCCTATCTGCAGAGAAGGGTGGGAAAATCCTCACAAGGTTAGTATCTCCTAAGCCTCATGTCCCAAACCACAGAGCAATATAATTTCATGACCAGCAGCACTGTATGCCTGAGTCCAGCAACACAGTTTTAAGTTCTTTATGAAGAGGAAGCAACACAGTTTTAAGGCCTTTATGAAGAGGAAGCAATACATAGGTATTACAAGGTACATCAAAAGCTGATGAACAAATAATTGTCACTTCCTGCATTACACACCCAAATACCCAAAGATTAGATGACCATCTTGGTCTCTCATTTTCTAGTGGGGAAGGATAAGAGCTACTGCCCAAGGTTGGCCAGAACACTGAGGTTAGAAACAGGCTGAAATTTTCCTTCCAGATCTAGTCCTCTAACATTTTCCACATCTTATTGGGGAACTTTATGCCCACACAGCCTTAGCCAGTAAATAACTGAAGCATTTTTCTAAAAGCAGGCAAGTCCAACTTTATTAAGGGTCTGATCTGCAAATACAAAACCTTCATAAACTATTCATGCTTCTCTGGGCTTAATTGGGACTTGCAGAGAACAGTGTGAAGGACTTAACACTTAGTTACAAACCCTTGCTAGGAAGTCAATTTATTCTGAATTCTTGGAGGAAGAACAGAGTGTGTGGCTATTTACCTTTAATAAAAAAACCACTTAGCAACATAAGCCTGTTTCTTAGTCTAAGAATATTATTATCATCATAGGGTGAGGCCTGGGTCTGAAGTCGGCCTTCACTGGACACATTGCCAGATACACATGCTTGGGGGGACCTTACCAGGACCCTCCAGGGTGTTAGGAAAGACATGACTACACAGCCACGATGCTTCTGAGGCTGATCCTAGGCCATCAGCTTCTGGACCTTGCCAAGCAGTAGGAATGTCTGAAGTTCTCAGTATAATACTTTCCTATTCCTTAACCTTAATAACAATATTAATAAAAATAACAACTCACATTTATAGAATCCTTTTTATATGCCAGGCACTGTTCTAAGTCTTTTTTAAGTATATTTTATTGATTATGCTATTACAGTTGTCCCATTTTTTTTCCTCCCCTTACCCCCCTCTGCCCTGCACCCCCCCTCCCCCCACTTAGTTCATATCCATGGGTTGTGCATATAAATAAGTTCTTTGGCTTCTCCATTTTTTTATACTATTCTTAACCATCCCCTATCTATTTTGTACCTACCATTTATGCTTCTTATTCCCTCTACTTTTTCCCCCATTCTCCCCCTCCCACTCCCCACTGATAACCCTCCATATGATCTCCATTTCTATGATTCTGTTCCTGTTCTAGTTGTTTGCTTAGTTTTTGGTTTTGATTTTTTACATTCAGTTGTTGATAGTTGTGAGTTTGTTGTCATTTTACTGTTCATAGTTTTGATCATCTTCTTTTTCTCAGATAAGTCCCTTTAATATTTCATATAATAAGGGCTTGGTGATGATGAACAAACTCCTTTAACTTTACCTTATCTGGGAAGCACTTTGCATTTCCTCTTTTCACAGCTATTCTGAGTGCTAGGTTTTATTATTTCCACCATATTTTACAAATGCAGAAACTAAGGTACAGAGAAGGTAAATTAAAAAGTTGCCCCAAATCTCACATGTCAAAAAGCTGTGGAGCTGAGACCCAAACCCATAGTCTGGTCCCAGATGCACTTACCACTATGTTATTCAGACTTGCTTGTTGCATCCTGTATTTTTTTCTGGGTTTTCTCATGAGGTCTGAGGAGGAGGCCCCTCTCCCCTTCTTTCGTATCCGACCAAAAGACGCATCTGGCACTAGATGGTTGCCATCTAATGCTTGCTGTTCAGTGTCCCCACCTCGGTCATGCCTTTTTCTTTTTAACTTAATATTGACTCTTTCAGATTTCTTACCTCAAATGCTATTTTCTAATCAAAATAGATCAAAACTTCATTCCCTTAAGAGGCAGAATAAAATAGTGGAACATGTGTTCTGAAGACAGATTTCAATTGCCCTTCTACTACATACAGATGAGTGGCCTTGGGCAAGTATTCCATATTCCAGTCTTAGATCCCTTGCCTATAAATGTGGGCAACCATACTTACCTCGTAAAATTATTATTAAAAAGGATATAAAGCACCTATTAGATGTAATAAAGAGTAATTCCCTGAGACTCTTTCCTGTTCTAAGCCTCTGCAGGCATATCTAATTTTATTGCTTTTTGTTTTACTGCAGTATGCAGATACTTTTTCTTTCTTTTTTTTTTTTTTTAACAAATTAAAGGTTTGTGGCAATCTTGCATTTAGCAAGTCTATTGATACCATTTTCCAACATTTGCTCACTTCCTGTCTCTCTTTTACATATTGGTAATTCTTGTAATATTTCAAACTTTTCCAAGATTATTACATTTGTTGCAGTGATCTGTGATCAGTAGTCTTTGGTGTTACTACCGTAGGTGTTTGGGGGCACCACACACCAACCCATGTGAGACGATGAGCTTAAGGAACACTGTGTATGTTCTGACTGCTCCACTGACTCACTGTCCCTGTCTGTCTCCCTCCTCGCCAGCCTCCCTATTCCCTGAGACTCAACAACATTAAAATTAGGCCCATAGATACCCCTAAAATGGCCTTTCAGTGTTCAAGTGAAAGGAAGAGACACATGTCTCTCACTTTAACTCAAAAGCTAGTAATGTTTAAGCTTAGTGAGGAAGGCATGTCAAAAGCCAAGACAGGCTGAAAGCCAGGCCTCTTGTGCCAAACAGTCAAGTTGTGAATGCAACGAGAAAGTTCTTGAAGAAAATTAAAAGTACTACATCAGTGAACTCACAAATAAAAAAGCAAAATAGCCTTATTGCTGATATGGAGAAAGTTTTAGTGGTCTGGAGAGAAGATCAAACCAGCCACAACATTCCCTTAAGTCAAAGCCTAACCCAAAGCAAGGTCCTAACTCTCTTCAATTCTATGAAGGCTGAGTGAGGTGAGGAAGCTGCAGAACAAAAGCATGAAAATAGCAGAAATTGATTCATGAGGTTGAAGAAAGAAGCCATCCCATGACATAAAAGTGCAAGGTGAAGCAGCAAGTGCTGAGGTAGAGGCTGCAGCAAATTACCCAGAAGTTCCAGCTAAGATACTGAATGAAGGTGGTTACCTACTCATAGCATCTGATTTTCGATGTAGATGAAACAATCTTATATAGAAGATGTCATCTAGGAATTTTGTGACTAAAGAGGAGAGAGGTCAGTGCCTGGCTTCAAAGCTTCAAAGGACAGGCTAACTCTTTTGTTAGGGGCTAATGCAGTTGGTGACTTTAAGGTGAAGCCAATGGTCCTTTGCCATTTCAATAATCCTAGGGCCCTTAAGAATTGTGCTAAACCTACTCTGCCTGTGCTCTATAAGTGGAACAACAAAGCCTGGATGATAGCACATCTGTTCACAACACAGTTTACTGAATATTTTAAGCAGTAGGTTGAGACCTACTTCTCAGAAAAAAAATTCTTTCAAAATATTACTGCTCATTGACAACTGACTTAGTCACCCAAGAGCTCTGATGGAGATATACAACGAGATGAATGTTGTTTTCATGCTTATTAACATAACACCCATTCTGCAGCCTATGGATTAAGGAGTAATTTTTACTTTCAGGTCTTATTATCAAAGAAATACATTTCATAAGGCTATAGCTGCCACAGACAGCATTTCCTCTAATGGATCTGGGCAAAGTAAATTGAAAACCTTCTGGAAAGGAATCACCATTCTAGGTGCCATTAAGAATATTTGTGATTCATGGGAAGAGGTCAAAACATCAACATTAACAGGAGTTGGGAGGAAGTCAATTCCAACCCTCATGGGTGACTTTGAGGGGTTCAGAACTTCAGTGGACACAGTAACTGCAGATGTGGGGGAAACAGCAAGAGAACTAGAACTAGAAGTGGAGCCTGAATTGACTAAACTGCTGCAGTCTCAGGATAACACTCAGGATAACGGATGAGGAGTTGCTTCTCATGGATGAACAAAGAGAGTGGTTTCTTGAGGTAAAATCTACTCCTGGTGATGCTGTGAAGCTTGCTGCAATGACAACAAAGAAATTAGTGTATTGCATAAACTTAGTTGATAAAACAGGGTTTGAGAGGATTGAATAAATTTTGAAAAAAGTTCTACTGTGGGTAAAATGTCATCACCTACTACAGAGAAATCCTTTGCGAAAGAAAGAGTTCATTGATGTGGCAAAATTCATTTTTGTCTTACTTTAAGAAATTACCACATTACCCAACTTTCAGCAATCAACACCCTGATCAGCCAGCAGCCATTAAGATCAAGGGGAGACCCTCCAGCACCAAAAAGACTATGAGTTGATGAAGGCCCAGAGGATGGCTAGTATTTTTTAGCAATCAAGTACTTTTTAATTAAGGTATGTACTATGTTTTCTTTAGACATAATGCTACTGCACACACAACAGACTCCAGTATAGTATAAACATAACTTTTATATGAACCAAAAAATTCATGTGACTTACTTTATTGTGGTGGTCTGGAACCAAAGTCGGAATATCTCCAAGGTATGCCTGTAACTATTTAGCTTTACTGCTTCAGTGGTTATATATTTTCAAGAATGGAAAGTTAAGGTTCGCTGACTGGTTTCATTCCATGTCTCTTGGGTGTGAAAAACCAATGAGCAACCACTGACTACCTACCAAATGCACAGCCCTGGCCTAAGGCCAAGAGAATTACATTACAGGGAGCAATAAGATATATGAGCATGGAAAGATAACCAACCGTTCCAAGAAGTAAATGAACAGGAGACTAACAGAAGGCAAAGACACTTCCCCCTGGGCCCTGTGTGAAGTTAGATGAGAGACATTTTTAGGAAACAGCAGACTGGGACAGGCAGAGAAGATAGAAAACATTCCAGGAAGGGCTCAGAGAGAGCATAGTGAGGTCTGGGATGTAAGACAGAACATCACCAAACACACCCATCCAGTCAACATGAAGACAGCTAGCTGGGCAGCAGGGCTAACAGCAGGACTTGAAGGTTGACTAATCAATTGGTGGCAGACACATGTTGTTGTATTTTGCTCAACCGTTTACCAAGTAATTTACATGTATGACCCTGGTTAATCCTTATGAGGACTATGCTAAGCCAGAATTATCCCCACTTGGCAGTTAAGAAAACACACTCAGAGACTCAGATTTACATTATTTCCACAGTTGACCCTCAAAATAATTCTGAGAGATAGGTAGGGCAGGCGTTCTCTTCATTTCAGAAGAAGGTACAGGTAAACCAAGGCTCAGAGAGCCCAACATTCTACTCAAGTGGGTTTCAATGCCAAAGCTAAAAACCCACTGATCTCTTTTTATAATTAATATTCATAATGCCACCTTTATTATCTTGAAATCAAATCAAGTCAGAAATAAGGTAAAACCCATAATTGTGACAACTAAAGCTGACACACAAATATCTAAAGTGCTGCCTAGAAGACAGGATGCCTTAGGCTGAGACCCACCCAAAGTCAAAGGTAAGGCCATGTCTCAAATTCAGGTCACTGGACTTTTGGAGGAAGGCTCTTTCTCCTTGAAAAGAAGGGATGTGGCCAGAGTAGAGGACACAGATCTCTCAAACTGTGAATGGGAGGGCTGAATATCTGTGTGGTCAGGCCTCCTGCTTTTTATCCCCCTCGTGTTGGCCACCAGTTATTAAGAAGGTTTCATTTATATCATATCCACTCATATCTTCATTCTTTAATCAGTCAAACTGAACTTGCTAAAATGGAAATGAAACTTTTGTCTTTTACTCTATTATAAATTACACATCCTAGTTCTTAAAACTACCAAAAAACACAGGGACCTGAGAAGAATCACTTACATTCTTCATGGCCAACTCAAGTCAAGCTGTAGTACAAAATAAGACATTAGGAAACAAGCCTCTTGTTTTACAAGCCTGTGAATGGCTCTGGAATAGATTTATCTCCCTCTTGCTCAAACTACCTGACAGGACTGATGGCTTTGATCAACCCTACCAAGAAAAAACAAAACAACAAAGGGAGTTCACATTCCGGAGGTACCTTTGGGAGATTCTGGACTGACAAATTTTATGCACAGATGTCAGGAAGTAAAGCCAAACATTATTTTCACTCTTGTGACTTAATTCATGCACTTTAACACCATGTTAGCATGCTTGTAAGCCTATGTCATGTTTAAACAGTAAGCAGTTTGCATCTCTCAGCTGCTGCGTAACATTCTTTCAGCAGATGTTAAATAAAACACACATACTACTGAGAAACTGATTTTCTGTAGCTCAGGTCCTTAAGTTCTAGCTGTCCAGAGTTATTCATTCAACAAATGATTACTAAGCACCTATGCAGTGCAAGGCACTGTGAGAAGTTTAAAGCTGTCCTGAGTCTTTCCAGGCTTCCACAGTCTGGTGACGAATATGAGCCAGGACCTGGGCACAAGGCCCTGTGTGAGGGGGACCCTGAAGGCAATAAGAGCTAGGAGTTAGAGGAGAATCCAATCAATGTCTGGCCATTGGCAACCCAAACCAGGAATGGTGGGGATAAATAAAATCTACATAAAACCCCACATTGAAATTAATTTAAAAGGTGAAACCATTTAAAAACATTGATAGGTAAAACTCTTTCAACTACTTGCCCTAACCACATACTAGTAAGCCAGCCTAAAACTGACATATTAGGTAGGGAGAAGAGGAACTATTATTTTACCAAGTCAGCTGAGGGGCAGGGACCAAACACCAATTGAGGAAGAAGAGAATGTGCCAAAAAGAGAGAATGTTGGTGGGAAGTCTAGACATAGTGCTTGCCTGGTCTACTAGTCAGAGACAGAAATGCTTATATATGCCAAGGGAAATACAGACCAAAAATATCTTTAAGGTTTATGAAAGTATTATGATATGAAGCTCATTTTTATTAATTCTGTCCTTATTTGTTAAAGAAAGCAAGCCACATTTTAAGGAAATGAATAAATATTGTCAAAATTTATTTCTTACAACCTTACAAACAAAATATTTCAATTTTTGTTTTTCTTTATTTTTCAATAACAAATCCTTATTGTCTTCCAGGAAGAGTTTAGTATGTTATTTTATGGAGAGTAAAAAAAATAAAAGACCACTTTCATGATATGACACCCTCACCTAGCGGAATGCTGTGATACTGCTGCTAAGATTTTTTAAAATATATATTTTATTGACTATGCTATTACAGTTGTCCCAGGTCTTTCCCCTCTGCCCCCCTCTGCCCAGTAACCCCCTCCCCTCCAGCAATCACCCACTTAGTTCATGTCCATGGGCCATGCATATAAGTCCTTTGGCTTCTCCATTTCCTATACTGTTTTTAACATTCTCCTGTTTATTTTGTACCTACACAATTATGCTTCTTATTCCCTGTACCTTCCCCCCTATTCTCCCCCTTCCCCCTCCCAGCTGATAACCCTCCAAATGATCTCCATGTCTATATGATTCTGTTCCTGTTCTGCTTGTTTGCTTAGTTTGTTTTTTTTTAGATTCAGTTGTTGATAGTTGTTAATTTGTTGTCATTTTAATGTTCATAGTTTTGATCTTTTTCTTAAATAAGTTCCCTTAAAATTTCATGTAATAATGGCTTGGTGATGATGAAGCTTGTCTGAGAAGCACTTTATCTGCCCTTCCATTCTAAATGATAGCTTTGTTGGATAGAGCAATCTAAGGCTGTAGGTCCTTGCTTTTCATCACTTTGAATACTTCTTGCCAGTCCCTCTTGCTCATGTTTCTTTTGATAAATCAGCTGACAGTTTTATGGGAACTCCTTTGTAGGTAACTTTCTGCTTTTCTCTTGCTGCTTTTAAGATTATTTCTTTATCTTTAACTTTTGGCATTTTAATTATGATGTGTCTTGGTGTAGTCCTCTTTGGGTCCAACTTGTTTGGGACTCTTTGTGCTTCCTGGACTTGTATATCTATTTCCTTTGCCAAATTAGGGAAATTTTATTTCATTATTTTTTCAAATAAGTTTTCAATTTCTTGCTCTTCCTCTTCTCCTTTGGCATCCCTCTGATTTGGATGTTGGTATGTGTGGAGATGCCCCAGAGGAACCTTATACTATTCTCATTTTTTAAAATTATTTTTTCTTCTTGCTGTTCTGGTTGAATGTTTATTTCTTCCTTATGTCTGATCATTGATTTGGATCCCAGGTTTATCCACTCTACTGTTGGTTCCCTATAGATTTTTCTTTATTTCACTTCATTTCTTCCTGGGTATTTTTTATTTTGTTGTCATCCTCAAGGACTTCTTTGAGCATCCTGATCACCAGTGTTTTGAACTCTACATCTGATAGGTTGGTTATCTCTGTTTTGTTTAGTTCTTCTTCTGGGGTTTTGTTCTTTCATTTGGGCCATATTTCTTTGTCTCCTCAATTTGGCAGCTTCCCTATATTTGTTTCTGTGTATTAGGTAGAGCTATTTTGACTCCCTGTCTTAGCAGCATGGCCTGTTGTAGAAAAGGCACCTATAAATTGTATGGAGTGGAGACTTAGGCAATTGCAAGGCAACCCACTTCATCAGTTTATGACTCTGGGCAGGAGGAGGGCTAGTAGAGGGGACAATGATGCTGCCTGGCTTCTGGAGGTTTGCCTGGCACTTGCCATGTGAAACTGACACCGTTCTAGCTGTTACATTGTTCTGAATCCCAGAGGGCGTGGGTCTGTATATATTTTAAGTCCATGAAGGCCCTTTAAGAGGAGTCTCCTGAATATCCAGCAGTTTCTTCCACCTCTCCAACCCCCACTGATTTTTACAGCCCGAAGTTATGGGGATTTATCTTCCTGGTGCTAGAACCCTGGGCTGTGCTGTCTGGCGTGGGGCCAGTATAACTCACTCAAAAGGTACCTTTCCCAATTTTTATCTACTACATGTGAATGTGGGACCACCCATTCTGCTGCTACCACCTCTCCACATCACACCACGTCTGCATCCCTCCTCCCCATCTGGATGAATGTGGCTTCTTTAAATCCTTGGTTGTTAAATTCCAAACAGCTGGATTTTCTGATGTTTTTGGGTTTTATTTGTTTTGAGATCTAGTTATAATTCTTTCTGTGGATACGCAGGGAAGCAAAGCATGTTTAACTATGCCTCCATCTTGACCAGAAGTCTCTTGCTGCTAAGGTTTTTAAAAACAGATTTATTGAACTATTACTTACATACCATAAAGTTCACCCATTTAAAATATACAATTCAACAAACAACAAGTTCTGGCGAGGAATGTGGAGAAAGGGGAACACTTTTGCACTGTTGGTGGGAATGCAGATTGGTGCAGCCACTGTGGAAAGCAGTGTGGAGATACCTCAAAAATTGATAATGGATCTTCCTTTTGACCCAGAAATCCCACTTTTGGAAATATATCTGAAGAAACCCAAAACACTAATTTGAAAGAACATAAGCATCTTTATGTTCACTGCAGTGTTATGTACAATTGCCAAGATATGGAAGCAGCCCAAGTTGCCATCAGTAGATGAGTGGATAAAACAGCTATGGAACATTTGCACAATGGGTACATTGTGCATTTGGAACATTTACTACTTGGGTATAAAAAAGAAAATTTTATCCTTTTTTAACAGCACAGATGGACCTGGAAAACATTATGCTAAGTGAAATAAGCCAGTCAGAGAAAGACAAATACCATATGATTTCACTTATATGTGGAATTTAATGAACAAACTGAACTAACAAGCAAAATAGAGGCAGACTCATAGATAGAAAACAGGATGGCAGTAAAGTATGGGGAGGTAGGTTAGAGGGTGGAGGGATTGAGCAAAAAGGAAAAGGACTCATGGACGTAGACAACAGTGTGGTGATTGCAGGGCAGAGGGAGTATAAGTGGACTTAATGGTAATGAAAAAATACAATAAAATTTTTTTTATTTTTATTTATTTATTTATTTATATTTTTTTTCCATTTTTAATTTTATTTTTAATCAGTATTTTTTAATTGTTGATATTGTACAGTTTTCTGTCTTTTACCCCGCCCCAGCCCACCACCCCAGCCCTCCCCACCTTCCTCCCATTTCCACCCCCCATAGTTTTTGTCCATGTGTCCTTTATACTTGTTGCTCTAAACCGTTCCCCTTTTTCCCTGAAATTCCCTCCCCTCCCCAATAAAATTTTTTTGTAAATAAAAAGTAAATAAAATATACAATTTAGTGGGTTTTCATATATTTAGTATGATGCAACTGTCACCAGAAACTAATTTTAGAACATTTTCATCATCCTGAAATAAAATCCTATACACATTAGTAGCCACTTTTCATTTTCCCCTGCCTCCTGCCCCTTACCTCAGGCCTAGATAACTATTAGTCAACTTTCTGACTCTATAGTTTTGCCTATTCTGGACATTTTGTATAAATGGACATATACAATGTTTTTGTGACTGACTTTTTTTACTTAGCATAATGTTTTTGTTTTTGTTTTTGTGATTCATCCATGTTACAGAATTTATCAATACCCCATTCCTTTTTTTA
Source organism: Glossophaga mutica (assembly GCA_039655065.1). Lineage (NCBI taxonomy): Eukaryota > Metazoa > Chordata > Mammalia > Chiroptera > Phyllostomidae > Glossophaga > Glossophaga mutica. The sequence continues at coordinate 89,335,124 of CM077304.1, forward strand.
GAGCCCCATTCTTTTTATTGCCAAATAATATTCCATTATAGGAATAAACCACCTTTTGTTTATTTATTTATCAACTGAAATACATATGAGTTCTCATATTTTAGTTATATGAATAATGTTGCTAAGAACACTTGTGTATAAGTTTTATGTGGACATATTTCATTCCTCTTGCACCTAGGAGGGCAGTTTTGGGTCATATGGTAACTTCATGCTTAGCATTTTGAGGAAGTGCCAAATTGTATTCCAAAGTGGCTGTACCATTTTGCATTCCCACCAGCAGTATATGAGAGTTCTATTTTTTCTATATCCTTGCCAATACCTATTATAGATTTTTAATTATAGTATCTTAGTTGATGTGAAGTGTTACACCATGTGGTTTTTATTTGCATATTCATGATGACTAATAATGTTTAGTGTCTTTTCATATGCTTATTGGCCATTGTATATGTTCTTTAGACAAATTTCCATTCAAGTCCTTTGCCCATTTTTGATCAGTTTACTTGGGGTTTTTATTGTTGTTATTGCTGAATTGTAAGAGTTATATATATATATATATGTTATATATATATATTTTCTGCACACAAGACAATTATATGAATTGCAAATATTTCCTCTCCTTGTATGAATTGTCTTTCACTGTCTTGATAGTGTCCTTTGAAGCGCAGCTTTTAATTTTGATGATACTAAAAGGTTCTTAAATTCTTCTTGCTACTCTATACTATAGGGGAAGTGAAATTAAGATGAGAGCATGTACATTCATGTTCATGCAGCAGCATTATTCACAATAGCCAGAAGGTGGAAGCAACCAAAGTGTTGACCGTCTGAAGAATGGGTCAATGAAATGAGGGATGTACATACACTGGAATATTATCTAGCCTTCAAGAAGAAGGAGATTCTGACACATGATACAACATGGATGGACCTTGAGGACTTTTTCCTAGGTGAAATCAGGCAATCACACACACGAAAAATACTATATGAGTTCACTTATATGAGGTCCTGGGGGAGCGGGGAGGGAGTTACTGTCTAATGGGGACAGTGTCAGTTTTGGAAGATGCAAAGAACTCTGGAGATGGACGGTGGTGATAGGTGCACAACCATGTAAACATATTTAATGCCACTACACTGTACACTTTAAAATAGTTTTTACTGTTTTAAAATCCTGGCTTTAAATGGTTAAAATAGTAAAATAAAAATAAATAAAAAGATGAGGGCAGCAGTTGGTTTCCTTTTCCTTGGGTTTCACTTTCATCACCTTGTTCTTTCCAGTCAATTTCTGTGCTGAAAGGTAATATGGACCAAACACACAAAAAGTAAATGTTTTGAACAATTCAAGCACAAACAGACTTCTGAGGTAAATGACACAGCAAATGTGAAAATAAATTCCTTTTGCTGATTCCCATATCTGAAGAGGAGCTGTACTATGTGAGGTACCATGCTGAATTCTGGGGATTCCAAGACGCCTAAAATAAGGATCCTCTGCCTCAGAGGAATTTTCAGATTAGGAATGTATTTTCAATCCCATAAATGAGAAATTTTTAAAGGTTGGAATGAACGACACTGCAGTCAGGGTCTAACTACACTTAGAAGCTCTGGATTCTTCCCTCCTCTGATACAATAGTACATCTTCCAACTCTAGGAAAAGCCAAAATCTCTTATTCATCCATTAAATATAAAAGAGCATGATTATGCAATTTGAGACTGGCAGTCATTTTTCTGAATGAATTTATGCAGATGCCTGTCTACAACTCTCTCATTTCCCCTGACTGCATGTGAAAGGTCACTGCAGCTGAAGAGCGTGCAATATAGTCATGCTGTGCACTCATTAACAGCAGAGCCAGCCTGCTGAGAACCAACAGGAAATGCCACATATGACAAAAGTCTAAATGATCTACCAAAGCAAACCTTTAAAAATTACAGACATATTTTACTATGATACAAGACTACACCAGAATAAGAAAAAGTTCTAGAATTTGGATTAATTAGAATCATCTATGCTAAAGAGTGCTTTGGAAAGATAGCAGAAACATCTTTTGCATACCCACAGGAGTTCATTTAATAACTCAACAAATATTTATTAAGCATCTATATGCCAGGCTCCATGCTAGGTTCTAGGATGAAATAAAGAATGAGACCCAACCTTCTCTGCCCCTCCCCAGTGTTTCTCATGGGAGACGATGAGGAACATGTTCAATGAATACTTACTTGATAGAAGATGTATAAGGTACTATGAAGGCAACAGAACTATGGAATAGCATGGAGAAATCAAAGAAGGCTTGCTGGAGGAGTAGAGACTTGGGATGCATAGAAGTAATTAGGCAAAGAAGGTACAGTGAGGACTAGTGTTCTGGGGAGAAAGAATAGCATATGCAAAGAGATGACATACCTACACAGGTAAGACATTGGGCTCTGGAGTCAGAGAGGTCCAGGACACAGTCCCGTTCCACCACTTGTTAGATAAGTGACTCTGCAAGTTAGTTAATCTTTTCCAGCCTCAATTGTCTTATCTGCAAAATGGAGACAGCAACTGTACCTCCTTGTAGGGTATTAAATGAGATAAGCACATAAGAGGGCCTCAATAAATGTAGCTATTACCATCAAGGTTATTTATTTTAAATAGAAAAGGGTATAGTAAGAAAAGAATTTGAGAAAAACTTTTGATCCTTGCTATTTGCTTTTACTTTAGTCTCATCTTTCAGCCTACCCATGAAGTATTCATGTCCAACAAATGTCTGAGATAATGTCTGAGATGCTTAAATTGTTGATGTAGCCTCTTTTATATGAATACATATGTTATCAGTTAGGGTTAGATTCAGCTGTGAGTGACAGAGACCCAAAATAATGATTTAAATAAAATAAAAATGCATCTCTCTTGTATGAGAAAGTCCATATGCAGGCAGCACAGTGCCATGCCTGCCAGCTCTGGCCAATGAAGTCTTCACAGAACCATAAGCCTTCTACGTCATTGTTCCTACATCCTCTGAGTGCGGTCCTTGTTGTTATGATCCAGTATGGTGGTTACAGCTCTGCTCATCATAACTCTGTCCCCTGCAGAAGGGTGGGAGAAGAAATAAACAAGAAAGAGCAAGAGGCACACACACCTGTTTTTTCCCCAAAGGATCCTGGAAACTACCAACTAGTCCTTCTACTCATATTCTACCAGCAAGAACTAGTCACCTGGCCTCCTCTGGTTGCAAGGGAGGCTGGGAAACACAGTCTTTATTCAGGATGGTTGTGAACACAGCTAAAACTCGTGGGTTCTGAAAAAATAGATGTTTCTGCCACAACACTCAATATGCTAAGAAACTCAAAAATATAATGGGTATTTCAAAAGGAGAGAAATCCCTGACATCAGTCACTAAGTGCAAGTTGTGAGAAATTTACAGAACTCCAGCTGAAAAACTGACAGGAATACCCAGAGAGCTGGTGTGCACAGGTGAGCCACAAAGAGATGAAAAGCTGGTGATAAAGTGCGTGGGATAACCAGTGTATCAGTAGTTCTTTTCGTCTCCTTTGTGGACAAGAACATGGAAGAAAGTTAACTGATGCTTTTAGAAAGTAATGCAATGGTAAATAAACATGGATATATTTTCTGATCCAGTAAACTCATTTCTTGCATTTTCTTCAACAATGAAACAAGTCTGTTTGCTGAATATTCAGTGAGAAAAGTCAATAGATACCGAACTGTACTGTAGAATTGAATTGCTCTACAAAATGCTATATTTTATATAGCCATTAAAAATGAAAACCATGTAACAAACAAAAACTGCATTCTATAGAGTGAACAGAAATGTTTATTGATTATAATTAGATATACATTAGATATATATAAATGAGGATATAAATTTAACTTTTAAAAACTGAACAGCTGATTAGAGACTCCAATCCGCAGCTCAGTCAAAGCTAGATAGGCTTTATACAAACTCACGAGAATTTTAAAAATGCAAATAATTTTCTGTTCCATGGCTTGGAGAATGAAACAAATTTTTAATGAACAGATATAGCACAAGCTTAGCTAAAATGACATATCGTGTATGACTTTAACCAGAACTGTAATCAGCTACAAAACTGACTATTCTGAATATACTTCCTTGCCCTTCTATGTTCCCTGATGGTACTAATAATGACTATATTACTGACAATGGACACTATGAAGCAAAGAAGCAATGTTTAGGGATCAAGAAAAAAGAGGGGAAAGAAGTAAGGAAACTGAATGATCAAAATTAAATCATCAGCTCTAGAATAATAGTAAAAATAACTAAAACTGTCATCTCTTAGAAAAGCTTTGCCTCCTTTGAGAAACGTGTATGTCTTCTCCTTTTCAAGAATGTGAGTTATATACTATATCATGTTTCCTTTTTGCCAGGACTACCAGAGAGCTCCATGTAGAATCCATCAAAAGGCCTATTTTAACACTTGTGGATAGTATTTTGGCCTTCTCTTCTTTTACTTGGTTCTGGTTTTCCATTTCTAGATCCCCTCTACCTGATCCCCTCTACCTGATCCCTTCATTATTATACATCTGTTGAAGGTCACTTCAAGTTTTTTATAGGAAGGGAACAGAGTAAATCAAGTAAACAAATTCCCTGGAATCTTTTATATTCCACAAAAAATAGCACACAGTTCTAGTTCCTTCTAAGTGAGCTCATCACAACTATCCACATCTCTTATGGCCTGTACTTCTTTTACTGGGGGTTAGTTTGGTATTCACAGGCCACAGTAAAAACTGCATTCATTATAGAACACACACCGCTTGACCCTGCCATGCCTGTGATAGCTTCATGATCTCCTCAAGAGACATTCTGCCTTAAAATGCAAACACCAAGCTTCATCCTGCTATACAGCCTGCAGTTAGAAAGTGACTCCTATCATTTTCTATTCATGTTTTCTTACAAAAAGTACATTCTATTGTAACTCTCCACCACAGATATCTCAAACCATCTAATGTACGCCCCTTTAAAACACTGAACTAGCTGCCTTTGTAAAGACTATCAATTTTATCCTGCATAAATTATTTTACAAGATAGAGTACAAAGGAAAAAAATACCAGGAGATTTAATAGCCCTCTCTGCTTTTATTTAAAGAAAAAATTATTCACTTCTCTCCACAGGGATGTATTGTTTTTCCTTTTCTATACATGCCTCGTTGCATGTTTTAAAAATTATCTAAGATACAATCCTAAATACAGCAAAACACAAGAAGGATCTCATGAAAATTAATTCTTTTTAGCACTTAGGAAGGACTTCTGATACATCATTTCTTGGTGCATTCATTTATTAATTCTTCTGGTAAATATTCAACAAGCCCCTACTATGTGCCAGGTACTAGGTGAGGCATACACCCTGTCTGCTCTTTTCCTATACAATGTGACTTTGGGCAACACACACAAAAAAAGGTTTCATTCAGAGCTGATTTTCTGCTTGCACACTGCAGTGTGGTTGTACCAGTCCCTCAGGTTTTTAAGCTTTTTTGTACTTCAAGGCGCTTCAGTGTCCCCTTGGCAACCAATCCCTTCACCGGCACTCAGGCCTCCTCTATGGACCCCAGTACTGTGGCCGCAGTAGTTACGGGGGAACAACTTGTTTGGTACCAGTTGATAAGTATTTTTAATAGCATCCCTGGCTTTCCTCCTCCTTATTTCAGTTTCGGTCCACAAAACCCAACACGGCAGCTTCATTTACCACCTCACCCAATTCATGTCAACTCTTCAGCTCTCCTGGACATAGCAAGCTCTGCACCAGATTAAAGACTTTCCCTCTTCACACACCAGGGTCTCAGTTTCTCCATTTTACTGTAATTGAGTAAGAACAGCTGGGGCTTTCACTCCTCCCCCAAGGACATTTCAAAGGGTCCACTTGGTCAGTGGCATCCAGCAAGTTAAGAGTTTGTTAGTAACATCAGCAGCCTTCCTCTTATTATTTGGTAAATTTGGAATTATCACAGGAACTCTGCTTAAAGCATAGATGTGCCATGAAGAAAAAGCAATTGCAGACAACCCACATCAGGGTTTGAAAAGGATTAAAACCAGCAAGTAGAACTGTGCTTGGACAGAATCCCAAACTCGAGCACTGGAGGGTGAGAGTGACAGATGCAAAACGGAGAAATGATTCCAGCAGTGATTATGCAAAGCACTGGCCTTTCATGCTTTGATGCTAATGCACTCACTTCTCCAACTCCCAGCGCACTAAGTACAGTGTAGTTTAATGATGGCAACTGGATTGAAAAGTAATTGAGAGCTGAAAAGAATCCTATTCTTTATAATAATCTTCTCATTATAATAAAGTCTCATTATAATAATCTTCTGCCAGAAATGTTAGCTGTGTAAAAAGTACTATTCCCGTTACACCTATTTAACGAAGTAGCCACTAAAGATGTTAAGGGTGTAACCGTTAATGATGTTTTTAAACCTTAAATGCTAACAAACCCATAAAAATTAATACATTTGCATTTATTTTAAATAAAACTTACTTTGATCAGGGACCCAGGATGACTGAATCCTGTTTCAGGTAAATAAAATGTGAGAGTAATAAATCTAAACCATGAGCCCACTCTGCTCACATGATTTCCTTTTCTTCTTTCCATTTTTTTTCTACCACTGTTTTCCTTTTCATCCCTTCCCTTATATTGGGCAGCCCCATGCCATGTACAAATTCTTATAAAAGGCAGCATGTATCAAGGAAGGGAAGAAACAAAATCCTTCAACATTTCTTCTTTTCTGCCTATAGTCTGACCAGCCCGTGAAGATACCCTGGGGGTGATGGTGATGATGGTGGTAATGATGACAGCAATTACCATTATGTATCCACTCTGTTCCAGATGTGTTAAAAATATATTCTCTCTGATTCTTACAAGAATGCAATAAAAAGTAAATAGTTTTAAAAATAATTTTTTGATTGCAAGTAACAGAAAGAATGTCTAACAGTAGCTTACACGAATAGGGGTCTACATCCCTTGCACAAGAAATATGGACAGAAACCATCCCATGGGTGCCTGGGCGGCTCAGTGATGGTAGGACGTGGGGTTGGCATCTCTCTGATTCTCCTGGTCTTTGCCCTCATAGCCATGACATGGCTGCTGTGGTGCCAAGGCATCGCGTGCTGGCATGACTGCATCCAAAGCAAGAAGCAAGAAGTAACATCAGCAGTTCTCCCTCTTTGCCCCCTCCTACCCAGGAGGAAAATCTCCTCCCAGCTGACTTCCCCCTGCATCTCATGGACCAGAAGGCACTGGTATGCCTACCCCTAGGGCCAGGGGAGAGGTCCTCTTTCCCGAGTATAGGTGAGCTCTGCTGGTTTTGTTAACAAGGAAGGAAAGGGTAAAGGCATTGGGGCAAACAACAAACAGTCCAATACAGTGATAGCATCTCTCACCTACAGGTGAGGAGACTGGACCTCAGTGAGATGAGGTAACCTGCCAAAGGTCACAGCTAGTAAGAAGCAGAGCAGGAATTCAAAACGGGTTAGCTGTCCTTCATTCTGCTGCTAGCCTCCTTTGGACTGCAGCAGCACCTCCTCCTGGGATCCAGTAACTCCCATCTACAATTCCCAGCCCCTCCCCTTTTTCTTTCATTATACATTTTTCTTCCTAAGACAACTTTACCAAGTCTATGAATTCAACTAGGAAACATTCAAATTTCACCCCAGAGTGTTCAGGTCAGCCCCTTCCCACCCATTATTTATAAGAAGCAAGTCCAAACTGGTCAGGTCAGGAGCATGGGAGGTTCAGATGCTTTGGCTCTGCAGGAAAGTCACTCCCTATTTATCCTGCAGCAGGAGTGGGACTCACTCTCCCTAGAATCACCGGGGAGCAGCCATCTTGTTGACACAGGGACTTGTGGGCAACTAGATGTGGGGAAGAAGAACAGGATAAAGATGTCACCCTCAAAAATAGGAAGGGGTGAAACCTTTTTTTAAATAAAGATTTTATGTATTTATTGTTAGAGAGAGGGGAAGGGAGGGAGAAAGAGGGGGAGAGAAACATCAATGTGTGGTTGCCTCTCACGCACCCATTACTGGGGACCTTGCCCACAACCCAGGCATGTGCCCTAGACTGGGAATCAAATCGGTGACCTTTGGTTCGCAGGCTGACACTCAATCCACTGAGCCACACCAGCCAGGGTGGGGCAAAAGCCTTTTATAACCCTGAAAATGTCAGGCATTTGCCTCCTCCTCAGCCCCACTGGAAGCAGCAGACAGAAAAGGTTAGCAGATATTACTGCATGCAGATTTTCTAACACCTTAACTGAATAATGGAGATGACAATGGAATTCTACCTCCCAGCACTTCTTTAAGAATTAAAAGACATAATAGACATTAAGGGATTAACAAAATGTTTGTTCACCGAACACTGGTGCATCAGCAGGAGGGTAGGAGTAATCCTGGCAGGAGAAAACAAGACCAAAAGCCTGCGCTGTATCAACCAAGGTTTTTTTTTTTTGTTTGTTTGTTTTAATTTTTTTTTATTTTGGTTGATATTGTACAGTTTTCTGTCTTTTACCCCACCCCAGCCCACCACCCCAGCCCTCCCCACCTTCCTCCCATTTCCACCCCCCATAGTTTTTGTCCATGAGTCCTTTATACTTGTTGCTCTAAACCGTTCCCCTTTTCCCCTGAAATTCCCTCCCCTCCCCCTCTGGACACTGTCAGACTGTTCTCAAATTCAGTGTCTTTGTTTATATTATGCTTGTTTGTTTGTTTTGTTGATTAGCTTCCTGTTAAAGGTGAGATCATATGGTATTTGTCTTTCACTGCCTGGCTTATTTCGCTTAGCATGATACTCTCCAATTCCTTCCATGCTGTCGCAAAGGGTAGGAGCTCCTTCTTTTTTTCTGCTGCATAGAATTCCATTGTGTAAATGTACCACAGTTTTTTGATCCATTCATTAACTGATGGGCACCTAGGTTGCTTCCAGCACTTGGCTATTGTAAATTGTGCTGCTATGAACATAGGGGTGCATAGGTTCTTTTGGATTGGTGTTTCAGGGTTCTTAGGATATAATCAAAGCAGTGGAATTGCTGGGTCAAAAGGTATGTCCATTTTTAGTTTTCTTAGAAAATTCCATACTGTTTTCCATAGTGGTTGTACCAATCTGCAATCCCACCAACAGTGCACTAGAGTCCCCTTTTCTCTACAACCTCTCCAACACTTGCTGTTTGTTGCTTTGTTTATGAAGGCCATTCTGACTGGTGTCAAGTGGTATCTCATTGTAGTTTTAATTTGCATCTCTCTGATAGCTAGAGATATCGAGCATCTTTTCATGTGTCTCTGGATCCTCTGTATGTCCTCCTTGGAGAAGTGTCTGTTCAAATCCTTTGCCCATTTTTTAATTGGGTTGCTTGTCTTCTTAGAGTAGAGTCTTGTAAGTTCTTTATATATTTTGGAGATTAATCCCTTGTCTGAGGTATCATTGGCAAATATGTTTTCCCATACAGTTTTGTGGGGTTCTTTTTGTTTTGTTTTGATTATGTATTTTTTATTTTTTTATTACTTCTACCTTTTTTATCCCTCAATTCCTTTTGCTTCTCTTTACTTCTTTCTGGCTTTATTCCTTCTTCCTTTCTTTCCAATTCTATCTCTCCTTCCTTCCTCTTTTTTTTTCTCTCTCTTCTTTTTTCACTTTATTCTTTTCTCTTTTTGAATACCCACGAGTGAGGCAAAAAAATCCTAGAACTGTGAAAAAACCAGAGTTGGACCAAAAGAGGGGGTATTCCCACAGCTGAGACAGTGGAAGCTGTGAACACCAGGATACCTGAAGAAGACTATAACACTGAATCTCACAGGTATTCCACCACAGAAGTTCACACCATAAACCCAGGTAGCCAGAACAGATCAACTTAAGAAGCTGAGGTTTACAAGAAGAGTCTCACCAACAATGAGAAGACAAAGAAACAATCCCCAAATGAAAGAAAAGGTGGAAGCCCCAGAAAGAATGCTAAATGAAAAAGAGGCAACTCAACTATCAGATAAGGAGTTCAAAGAAATGGTTGTCAACCAAGGTTTTAAAGACACTATCAAATTGCCTCACTATCCTCTCAGTTGAAATCTTGAAAGTCTTGCTACCTTCTTCCTAAACACATTCAACAATGAATAATTACCCTAAAACAACACAAAAAGTATAAAATTTACTATCATGCAACATCTTGTTTTATTTTTTTATTTTATTCTGTGTGTTCTTTTTCTTGTGTATTTGTTTCTTTATATGTATGAAATATTCTAAGGAACCAAGAGAATATGCAATAAATAACATGTACGCACATTTTAAATAAAAGAACAATAATGAAATACCTATGTACCCATCCCAGAGTTCGAGGAAGAAAGTAAAGTCAGCATCTGGGAAGCCCTTTGTGTCCTATGATTCTTGGCCCTTCCCTAGCCCTGACCCACAGCAAGCAAACATCAATCTGAATTTTGAGTTAATCATTCCTATGTTTTTCTTTATAGTTCCATTCCATATATAGGAATCCTAAGCAATAAATCATTTAATTTTACTTATTAAACTTCATGTAAAGGAAATTGTATAGTAGATATTTTTTCTGCAAATTGCTTTTTCACTCAATATTTATCTTTTGATTTTCATCCATGTTTATGTAAATAATTATATTACATAATTTTTACTGCTACGTAATAGTAATTCATTGTAGGAACATACCTCAGTGTACCTAATCAGTCTCCTCTTTATGAATATTGGCCTTGTTTCTAGTGTAAGACTCCTAACCACTAACTAGGCTTACACAGATTCTAAATATTTAGGGTAACCATATCCTTTAGTGTCAACACTGTTTGAGAGTGAAAGGGAATACTATTAATAATTATACCAGGGACTTTCGGCCAAGATGGAGGCATAGATAGACACAATGTCTCCTTGCACAACTAAAACAAGGACAAAAACAATTTAAAAACCAAAAACAACCAGAACTTACAGAAAAATCTAACTGTACGGAAATCTGATAACCAAGAAGACACATTCATCCAGACCAGCAGTAGGGGTGGAGACTGGCAGCCAGGGGAGAGAATTTGTGGCCAGGCGGCAGCAGGAGGACTGGGGCAGGCAAGGTGAGGGATAGCCAGCAAGGTAGCAGCTGGTGGACTGGGTGGTCCCACATTCACACACAGATAAACTGGGAAACACAACTGGGGAGTGGGACAGACCACACAACCCAGGGTCCCAGCATGGGGAAGTAAAGTCTCAAACTACTGATTGAAAAGCCCTGTGGAGGTTGAGGCGGCAGTGGGAGAGACTCCCAGACTCACAGGAGAGTTCACTAGAGAGACCCACAGGGTCCTAGAATGTACACAAACCCACCCACCCAGGAATCAGCACCAGAAGGGCCCAGTTTGCTTGTGGGTAGTGGGAGAAGTGACTGAAAACCAGCAGAGAGTGGAGCAAGCACCACTGTTCCCTCTCGCACCCTCCCCCATATACAGTGTCCTCCCCAACCCCCTCCTATATAGCAGGCAAGCTGAGACAAAAAAAAAAAATGGCCCAGACGAAAGAACAGACCAAAGCTTCAGAACAAATACAACTAAGTGACAAAGAGATAGCCAATCTATCAGATGCACAGTTCAAAGCACTGGTAATCAGGATGCTCACAGAATTGGTTTATTTTGGTCACAAATTAGATGAAAAAAATGAAGGCTATCCTAACTGAAATAAAGGAAAATACACAGGGAACCAATAGTGATGGGAAGGAAACTGGGACTCAAATTAATGGAGTGGACCAGAAGGAACAAAGAAACATCCAACCAGAAAAGAAGGAAGAAACAAGAATTCAAGAAAATGAGGAGAGGCTTAGGAACCTCCAGGACATCTTTAATTGTTCCAACATCCAGATTATAGGGGTATCAGAAGGGGAAGAGGAAAAGCAACAAGTGGAAAAGTTATTTGAACAAATAATAAAGGAGAACTTCCCCAATCTGGCAAAGGAAATAGACTTCCAGGAAGTCCAGGAAGCTCAGAGAGTCCCAAAGAAGTTGGACCCAAGGAGGAACGCACCAAGGCACATCATAATTACATTACTCGAGATGAAAGATAAGGAGAGAACCTTAAAAGCAGCAAGAGAAAAGGAGAGAAGTACCTACAAAGCAGTTCCCATCAGACTGTCAGCTGATTTCTCAAAAGAAACCTTGCAGGCAAGAAGGGACTGGAAAGAAGTATTCCAAATCATGAAAGGCAAGGACCTACATCCAAGATGCCAAGATGAGTCTATCCAGCAAAGCTATCATTTAGAATGGAAGGGAAGATAAAGTGCTTCTCAGATAAGGTAAAGTTAAAGGAGTTCATCATCACCAAGCCCTTATTCTATGAAATGTTAAAGGGACTTATCTAAGAAAAAGAAGATAAAAAATATGAACAGTAAAAAGATAGCAAACTCACAGATATTAACAACCACATCTAAAACAAAAGCAAACTAAGCAAACAGCTAGAACAGGAACTTCTGTCCCTGTTCCACAGTAATGGAGATCACATAGAGGGTTATCAACAGGGAAGTGGGAGGGGAAGAGAGGGGGAAAAGGTACAGAGAATAAGTAGCATAAATGGTAGCTAGAAGATAGACAGGGGGGAGGTTAAGAATAGTATAGGAACTGTAGAAGCCAAAGAACTTATATGTTTGACCCATGGACACAAACTAAAGTGGGGGGAATGTGGGTGAGACAGGGTGTGCAGGGTGGAGGGGAATAAAGGGGGAAAATGAGACAACTGTAATAGCATAATCGATAATAAATATATATTTTTTTACATGAAATAAGTTTTACTATTCTTTTTTTCACTTTTTTAAAATTTGCAGACATTTTGTTTTATTTATGTTTTTTAAATTTTATTTTATTGATTATGCTATTACAGTTGTCCCATTTCCCCCCTTCATTCCCATCCACCCCACACTCCCCTCCCACCCACATTCCCCCTTTAGTTCATGTCCATGTGTCATTAAGTTCTTTAGCTTCTACATTTCCCACACTATTCTTGCCCACCCCTGTCTATTTTCTACCCACCATCTATGCTACTTATTCTCTGTACCTTTTCCCCCTCTCTCCTCCTCCCACTGTTGCTAACCCTCCATGTGATCTCCATTTCTGTGGTTCTGTTCCTGTTCTAGCTGTTTGCTTAGTTTGCTTTTGTTTTAGGTGTGGTTGTTAATATCTGTGAGTTTGCTGTCTTTTTATTGTCATATTTTTTATCTTCTTTTGCTTAGATAAGTCCCTTTAACATTTCATAGAATAAGGGCTTGGTGATGATGAACTCCTTGAACTTGACCTTATCTGAGAAGCACTTTATGTTCCCTTCCATTCTAAATGACAGCTTTGTTGAATAGAGCAATCTTGGATGTAGGTCCTTGCCTTTCATGACTTGGAATACTTTTTTCCAGCCCCTTCTTGCCTGGAAGGTCTCTTTTGAGAAATCAGCTGACAGTCTGATGGGAATTCCTTTGTAGGTGACTGTCCCCTTATCCTTTGCTGCTTCTTCTCTCCTTCATTTTAATCTTAGGTAATGTAATTAGGATGTGCCTTAATGTGTTCCTCCTTGGGTCCAACTTCTTTGGGACTCTCTGAGCTTCCTGGACTTCCTGGAAGTCTATTTCCTTTGCCAGATTGGGGAAGTTCTCCTTTATTATTTGTTCAAATAACTTTTCCACTTGTTGCTTTTCCTCTTCCCCTTCTGGTACCCCTATAATCTGGATGTTGGAACAATTAAAGATGTCCTGGAGGTTCCTAAGCCTCTCCTCATTTTCTTGAATTCTTGTTTCTTCCTTCTTTTCTGGTTGGATGTTTCTTTGTTCCTTCTGGTCTACTCCATTGATTTGAGTCCCAGTTTTCCTCCCATCACTATTGGTTCCCTGTGCATTTTCCTTCATTTCGCTTAGTATAGCCTTCATTTGTTCATCTAATTTGTGACCAAAATCAACCAATTCTGTGAGTATCCTGATCACCAGTGCTTTGAACTGTGCATCTGATAGGTTGGCTATCTCTTGGTCACTTAGATATATTGGCTCTGGAGCTTTGATCTGTTCTTCTGCTTGAGACATTTTTGGGGGGGTCTGGTCGTGCCTGTTACATAGTGAGGTGTTTACCTGGGCTGGGTTGTGACACTGTATGTGGGGGAGGGGTCAGAGAGGGAACATTGGCACATCCTCTGCTCTCTCTTGTATCCCAGTCCCCTCCGTTGCTTCCTACAAGCAAACTGGGCCCTTCTGGTGCTGTCCCCTGGGTGGGTGGGCCGGTGCACATTTCAGGATCCTGTGGGTCTCTCTAACGTACTCTCCTGTGAGGCTGGGAGTCTCTCCCGGCACCTCAACATCCACAAGTGTTTTCAATCGGTGCTTTTAGGCTTTATTTCCCAGCACTGGGGCCCTGAGTTTCACAGTCTGTCTCCCCATTTCCGCCTGGTTTATCTGTGCACGAATGTGTATCTGTGGTCAGCCACCTGCTCACCTGGGGTCAGCTAGCTGCCACCTGTTCACCTGGGGTCTGCTAGCCTCTGCCTGCATGCCCAGGATCACCAACCACTGCTTTTTCCTGCCGCCACCCCTCTCTGCAGGCCACCAGCTCCACCCTCTTACTGGTCTGGATGAATGGTTGTCGAACTTCCTTACAGTTTAATTTTCTGTCAGATCTGTTGTTTTTTTGTTTCTAAATCTTTGTTGTCTTAAATTTTGGTTGTGCGAGGAGGCACAGTGTGTCCACCTACGCCTCCATCTTGGCCGGATACGAAATATATTTTTTTAAAAAAGAAAAAATAATTATACCAGGACAACAGGCATAAACCAGATTGCAAAATCACTCCATAAATACTGATTATTATCTCTGGATTTCTTAATCATGCCCCTAAAGTGAAGACTGAGGCATTTATATCCAACGCTGCTTAACTGATGGTCAGGTCACATTTCAAATGCTGTTAGCTTCTGCATTTAGAGTAGAATCCTGAAGGAAAGCCCAGACAATTAATTATTCCTTTTATCCTGGGAAGAAGAAAAACAAATTCTTTAAGTAGCAAGACAGAAACACACAGCTTCCCAGCCTCTGTCTCAGGCAGTCACAGTTTATTGTTTGGAGAAAATTTCAGCTACAATGACAATGACAGACAAGATAACACTTTAAAGACCTTAAGTTCCAAGCTCTTTCTCTGAGTAGGACAGGGCTAAGGGTCTACTACCTATGGCCTCTTTCCACCTTTACTGCACCCTGTGTGCAGGTGTGGTGACTGGAGCTTAGAGAGGCAGGTTAATTTGTCTGAGTTCACATGTGTGTAAGTGGCAGAGCCTCACACACTGTGCCAAAGTGTGTGACCATGTAATTTACCATATGAATCAGGACACTTCCATGAGTAAAAAGGGGGCGCTATTAACAACTGCACCAGGAAAGTAGGTGTAAGCTGGGACCACCCAGGCACACTACGACATGTGATCCAATCGAGGTGGTTCTACTTTCCCATACACAACTGTAATGTACCAAGTTCAGAAATAAGTGATTTATGGGACTGACCAGATTTTGCACCCAAATCTCTGGTGTTCACACTCCTTGTGGGTGGAGGTGAGCCTTGTTTGCACGATACCCACAGTCCCTCAGCCCTCCACTTCAGTACTTAGGAAAGAACTGACAGACATCCTAGCAGCATTCTCCCATCCAGCACAGCAGGTGAGAGAGGATTATCTTTTGCCTCCCTGATATTCATAATTAAATTAGAGGAATATTCCTCCTCCCAAAGTACCTCCTGTCTGGGGCTACCAGCTGGTGAGTTAATGTCCCATTCATCAGAGCAATCGTCCCTCCTAGAGGCTGTGACCATGTCCTCTGACTGGAGGACCTGCAGCATTTCTCTGCAGCAGACTCCCTGAGACTATCAGCCTCGCTCCTTTCTTTACACACATGTATGACATGTGCACCTTAAGGAGGATGATTTAACAAGGTAACTGTCTTGGAACATGAGTTGTGTAGAAGACAGATCACATTTGCTCCACTAGGCTCCAGAGATCAGAACCAAGACCAACAGATCAAAGTCACCCTAACAGAAGGGCAGAATGAAGGCTGCAGTTCGGAGAGCAAGCATGCTTTATGATCACACTGTGATCACCCACGTGTGTGTGTTCTTGCTCTTTCAAACACACATACATACACAAACACACAAAACAGTTTTTTTTAAAGAAATGTTTTAGATATAGAAAAATAGGAAACTGCTTAAGTCTCCCCTGGGCCTGAAGCACATGTGTGACTTTTGCTGTATAAAGATATTCACAATCACCTTTCATAGTAGCCCAAACCAGAAAGAACACAAGTGTCCGTCATCAGGAACATGATAAATTGTAATGCGATCTTACAACAGGAGTGCTCTCCAGTAACAAAAATGCACGAATCACTGCTACATGCAATAAGTTAATCTCACAAATCAAAATGTAGAGGGAAAGAAAAAAATATATACGCTACTATTACATTTGTATATGGTTCAAAAATGGGCAAAGGCAACCTAAGTGTTAGAAATGAGGATGGCGGCTACCATCTTTTACAGAGGAGGTGGAGAAGAGCCATGGGACTTGCTGATGGGATGCAGATAAGTTCCATTTCTTGATCTAGATGATAGTTACAAAGGTGATAACTGGGATAATTTATCAAATAATACCTTTGAAGATGTGTGTGCACTTGTCTGTATGTCACACTTGGAAAAAAAGGTTTACTTTTTAAAAATCGAAAACTAAAATATTTTTTAGTCAAGTACTCTGTTACTTGTACCAAAATTATCTTCACTGTTTATCTGTGTCTGTTTCTTTCTGTAAAGGTACCTGGTGTGTAGAAGCTGATGAGAGAAGTATTTGATATAAATATATAAAACATGCTTAGCAAGTGTGTGACACAAAAGTGAGCACTAAAAAAAGTTAGCTGTCTCGTGATATTCTGCCCTCCTCATATTTGGGACTTTTATCTCTATTTATTATATCCTCTGGACTAGGTGAGGACATTCTGAAGGATGATGTTTATCTACTCTGCTGGGCGGACAATCTGGCCACGTGTCAAGAAAATGTTTGTACTCAGCATTCCATTCTACGAACCTATCCTAAGGAGATAAGACATGCAAAAAAGATTTACATGCTGCAACGCTGTTATGCGCAACTGAATGTTACTTATGAGTGAAAAACTGGAAACTACTATAGCAGGAACTAATTAAATAAAACAATGCCAATGAAAACTTTCAGTAACATGAAAAAGTTAAATACAAAAGCAAGAGACTTATTTGTAACCCAGTAAAAATAAAAACAAATACGTATAAGAAAGATTAGAAGAAATTAAGCCAGAATTTAAGATAACTGTCCTTAGATGACACAGGACTTTACATTTTTCCTCCTTACACTTTTTTTTTTGTATTTTTCAATAGTCTTCTGTGAGTATATATCACCTTTTATAACCAGAAATATAAATGTTAAACAAAGAATTGTACCATCTCCTCCTAAGGCCTTTGCCTCTGTTGTCAAGGTGACAGCCAGCTGCAATCCATCACATTTTAGGAAGTGCACTAAGGAATGAAAGGTATCTGAAGGAAGATGACTGACAGGTTGGCAAAGGGCTTCGACAGCAAGTTCCCTGATGAATGGCTGAACAAATGGGATGTGCACCTTGAGGAGGACTACTTAATAGCTGTCTTGAAATGTTTGTTGTGTGGAAGACAGATCACATTTGCCCTACTAGGCTCCACAGGGCAGACCCAAGACCAACAGATCAAAGTCATAAGGAGAGAGGGAGAGGATGAACGTTATAGCTCAGGAAGCAAGCATGCTGCATGATCACGCTATAAACCTCAGGTTTCACCCCATCCAACAGTAAGGAGCTTCTCTAGGGATGTCCAGTGGATTATTTTGTGAGCATCTGGGCAACTGCACAGCACCATCCTGTGGCTGCCTTCTACTAGTCTCCCAGACCAGCCTACTCTGGACAACCACATGAGTTAGGATCTCTAAAATTTGGAGCCAACAGCCTGGGCGTAAAGCACCTGGCTTGCCTTTAAAAAATTATTTATTTGTTTGTTTGTTTGCTTATTTATTTTTAGACAGAGGGGGAGGGAGAGAGAAAGAAAGAGAGAGAAACATCAGTGTGTGGTTGCCTCTCACATGCCCCCTACTGGGGACCTGGCTGGCAGCATAGGCATGTGCCCTGAGTGGGAATCGAACCAGTGACCTTTTGGTTTGCAGGCTGGCACTCAATCCATGGAGCCACACCAGCCAGGAACTCTCCTTTTATTCCTGTTCCCTTGCCTTGCAGCAAGTTCTTCAAAGTTTACACAAATTGGGCCCTTTTTCTTCATTTTTTTTCTACTCGTCCATCTTAGTCCAAGCTGTCATCACCTCTCTTCCCTGGACCACTACAATGACTTCTTAACTGGTTTTTCTCTTCTACTGTTGATACCTCTCCCCCGGTCCATCAGCTACATTGAAGCTCAAGTAATGGTTTTCTTAAGCGAAAGTAAAAAATCATTAACGGAACTAGAAGATTCAAATTGGAGACTCCTTAACAGGGCTCTTCCTCGTTGCTCCCTGCACTACAACCAAGCTGGCCTCATTTTAGGTTACTCATTTGTGCTCTACTCTTTCCACCTCAGGGCATTTACATATGCTGAAACACTCTCCAAGCCCCACTATCTGCAATTCAAATCTCAGATGTTATTCCCTAGTTTTATTTCTATAATGGCATCCCAATGCCCTAAAGATCCTTTCTATAAGTGGCTTATGTGAGTTTTGCAAACCACAACAGTCCAGTCTGCACCCACTGCCTCCAGTATCTCAACTAAGCAAAATGCCCAATCTCTCAAATGCACCAGCATTCTCTTTGCCCCTCAGTTTTTATGCATGTTTCTTCTTCTACCTGGAACTATCTTCTTGTGGCTGATTCTTACCACCTTTGGGGCTTACTCTTGTGGACAAAAAAGACATTGCATGCTAAACCTATAAAGCTCAGGGGAAACCTCCCTGGTGGGACCTACAAACTCAGAGACTGAAAGTAAGCACACGGGGTGGTCTGAAAGTAAAACATCTTAACTGAAATAGAGGGATGGCAGGTAGTCACAGCCTAGGCCTGTGGCTTCCTTGACAAAGGTCAATCTTCCCCTTAAGTGAGCCTGCCTATTGTCCTTTTGCATCTAACATGACATATTTTTGAAATGTCAGAGTAACGCCCTTTTCCAGACCCCCACCCCGCACCCCCAGTCACACCCTCCACACCAGAGCAGGAGGCCACAGAGCCCCTCACTGACATCTTGCTCCCCGAATACCATCTCCATGTGCTGTGAATGTTAACCACCCTGGAGCCACCAGTGTAAAAGAAGTGTGTGTCCCTGTTTCACTCTTTATCCAGCCCAGAGATTTCCTCGCTTTGCTTTCTCCCGCCCTCTTAATCTACCACCAGTGGATTTCATGTAACCCCACATCTCCTCCTTTGATTCTAAGGTATAAAATAAGCTGCAAAAGTGCTATTCTCCAGAGCACGTTCTCAGTCCGTTTAGATTTTGCATCCTGGTAACTGTTGTCAGTTTGGCTCAGATAAACTCATAAAAATTCTCTACAGGTTTGAATGTTTCTTACATCAACCGCCTAAATGTTACTTCCTCAGTAAAGCATCCCTTTCTTCCAAACACTGAGTTAGGTACCTCTCCCTGTATGTCTATAGCACCTGTAATTATCCTCTTATAGCATTCATTATATTGGTTGCATTTCCTGCTATTTTGGTAAACTACATGGAGGCAGAGATTGCATCTATATTGCTCAGGACTGTTGAGGAAATATCTTCATCTAAAATATGATTCACCCCACCATGAATAAGCAAATAAAGGTAAAAAAAAATCGAAAAATAGTAAGCCCCAACAGAAAGTAGTTTACTAAATAATACTTTTTTCCTAGAATAATGAAGCAAATCTAGACTTCACTCAACTCCCTTGTCCTAAGCGAAGCTCCACATACTGTCCCTAGTGGCACTGTCATTCTTCCTCACCAGCACTTGGATGCCCTGGGGCCATTTGCAGTAGGCACAGAAAAGGATCAATAGTTCTAAATAGGTGAACAAGATATATAACATTGAAGTCATAAAGTGGCAGGGCATAAAAGAAAAGTAAATCAAGAAAACTGCAGGACATAAGACTAATAAGTAAAAAACAAATCTTCCATAGTCTGCTTTCCCAACAGTATAACAGTTCCTATAAATTTAATAAAGTTGCTTGATGTAAAAGACCTTCAGAATCCTGAAGCCGGGGCCTTGGTGTGGATGCAGGGTAGAAGTGCAGCAAATGGGGCCAGTGCCCTGTGCCCCTGTCCCTGATGACCTAACGCTGGACCACCTACCTCCAAATTCCTTTATGTTCAGAACAAACACACTTCTATCTTATTTCATTGTTGACGGCTTCATGAAGAAGCATTTCCTTTACATTTATCCCAAGTCAGTCCTGGCTCTCTCCCCTGGGAGAGCCCCATTGTCCCCCTTTCCATGTTAGCCCTACAAATGTCTAGAAACACAGTGGGATTTGGTCTAAGAAACCTGGATTTCCATGAGATCTTTGGCAAGTTGCTTAAGTTGCTTAAGTGCTCTAAGGCTCATTCTTTATCCACAAAATGAATGTTCCTTCTTTCTCTATCTTTTCCTAGAAATATTATTTAGAGAAGAGGTCACCGATTTTGAACCAGATACGGATTCAAATCACTTATGTGATTTGGGCAGATACCTAATCTCTCTGAGTCTCAGTTTTCTCATCTTTAAAATATCTTAATTAACTGGGCATTAAGGATTAAATATCAAATGTCAAGCACTTCGTATTGAGGCTGGCATTTGTCTCAGTAGCTTACTATAAAATAATCACTATTATTATCTCCTTTTCCATTTTTTGTGCTATAACATGGTAACAATAGCTCACAATTACTAACCACTCACGTCTCTGGCCCTGTTCTAGTACCTTTCATGTATTAAGTCATTTAATTCTCACAAGGTAAGTACTGTGATTACCTCCATTCTTCAGATGAGGCAACTGAGGCAAAGATGTAAACTACCTTGCCAAGGTCACAAAGTGAGAGAGGGGAGCCCTTGCTCTTTACGGCCAGAAGATGCCATACTGTTTGCTGTCTGAGGGTAGCAACAAAAGTAGGCCTGGCCAGACCTGGCCAGGCTATGGGGCAGAGGAGGGGCTGAGGGAGGGAACTGCACCAAGGCAGGGGCGGTGTCACGTTACCCCAGTAACCAAACTGGTGTGGTGTGTGGCCACAGATTTCCCCACACCAGGAAAAGACATGGAGCTGGAGGGAGTCATCCCGCTGAGCACCTGAAAAGCTAGTGAGGTTATCACAGGCTAAGGAAAAAGCCCTCATACTCCCTTTTGGCCCACTAGTAAGGGTAAGACCAGGGGATGTAGCCACATGTGACTGTAGAAAGTCAACATGGCGGTGTGGGGTGGTGCTCTTCTGTCAGGCTAGCCTGGGAAAAGGACTGTTTCTGCTAGGTACCACTCCCCAACCCAACCCTCCTGGAGCTGGAGCATGGGAAGTTTGGGCTGGGAGATTTAAACCAAGGGAAGGGAGAAGTAGGGGAGCTCTTCCTCTTGGACTCACAGCATGGATGTGCAGGCCAGGGCTTGCAGGATCTTTTTGACCCTGGAAGCCATGTGCCTGATGATGGAGCAGGCCACGCATGTGGACCCCAGGAAGAAGCATAAAACCAGACTGAAACCAGGCACAAGTTAAGCCACCAGCATGATGGTGCAGCAACCAGTTGTGACTGCTGAGCGATGTATTTTTAAATGGGAAAAGGAACTCTGGGCATAGCCTCTGGCCTGGAGAGGGTGGCAGGTTTTCCTCTGGGTGTTTCTGGAGGGGATAGGCTTTGAGGGAGGAGCCTGCCATCCTCCCAGCAATCCTCCCAGATTGTACCCCTTTAAATAAAAGATAAATAAAAGACCCCATTAAATTAAAATACCTGCCAGACAGAATGAAATGTGACACAGTTTGTTGATCTATAAAGAGGTACCATCTCCCCCTCAGCACTAATGGACAACGTAACTATTTATGCTGTCATCAGCAGGGACGTTTAATGAGCATGTCGCTGTGAAAATTAGGTGCTAGGGATGCAGATGACAGGACACAAACCTCATGAGCACACACTCCCTTAATTTGGAATGTGATAATTCTTAGTTCTAAATTTCATTTTTCATTATCTATACAGAAAAACAATATGCATAATAAGTGAATAAACAAGATCAAGTCACCCCTCCTACTAATATTTATTGTGCATCTATTATGTGCCAGCACTAGGGTAGCATTTGTAGACTTTTTTGTATAATTCTCATTAAATGAGAACCCTATAGTACAGGAAGTAATGTCTCCATTTTAAAATAAGTTAGAAGCCTAGAAAATTAAATTATGGTACATCCATACAATGGAATGCTGTGCAATTGTAATAAAACCAGCAGGGTAGATCAGTTGGAGCTTAACATATTCACAAAAACAACTCCTGAATAAAGAAGGCAAGAGATGGAGCACTCTTTAAAGTGTACTCTTTATGTTAAAAAATAACAAGAAGAAACTCATAACTGGATTTGCAATGATGTTCTTGGGAAGGACAGTCAAAATCTAATGTTCTGAGATGGAAAAAAACCTCGTTTTTCATTGTACTTTTGTAACGTGAAATTCTTTACTGTTTGTATGTTATTTTCATAGTATTAAAGCTTACTAAAAGAGCTTAACATTAATTATTATTTATTGGTCCATGCCAACCTGTGTCTGGCAGATAATTGGAATTCCAGTATTTATTGCATAAATTTAAATTAATAATGCTATTAATTATCATTTACTTAAACACATTTATCTTTTCAATTCACTACACCAGTCTCCACTCTAATAATACAGGAAAAACATTTTGGAGTGAGTCTAAGTCCCTCTACATGCTTAAAGAAACAGAATTACAACAATTCTCAAAAGCATCCTGTAATCCAAACCTTTCTTTTATGCTTCCTCCTCTCCACTAAAAGTTTGGATTAGTCACTGATTTTTTAAGCAGATGCTGATTTGAGGAAGGTGAACCTATAAACACACATTACCATTTAAATGGCTCTATCTATTAATGTCTGATGTATTTTTTTAAAGAACTGGTGGAGATTCATTTGAAAGACAATCTGCATTATCTCCAACAGTAACCATGAAGATGTTCTAAACAGTGAGAGTAACCCTTGAGCATCTCCAAGTCCCATCAGCACTAAACTCCCAACTCAGAAGCTCTCAGGTATTCCTGGCATGTCCAGCTGCTATCTCCCATGGGAGTGATGGTGAACTAAGGAATTGGAAGCCGACAGTTCTGTTTTCTCAGTGCTGATGAAGGGAAAACAAATTATGTATTCACAATGAGTGTGCAGGACATTGTTTTAAGTCGTTGGAGTTTTTCCCCTAGTACCAGCAACTAGGGAGAAAAAGACATCTGGTAACTTCTCAAGGAAAAATATTAACAGATTTGTGGGTGTAACTCTACTAAGCCTGTTTTACAAATAAACCCCAGGCAATAGCATTAATTAAAATTCTCCTTAAAGATGGTTTTAACCAGACTGATGTCCTGGAACTAAAGTCCTAATATCGTAATAACCATAAGAACCATCATGTATGAAATATTCCTTATATGCTGGCGTGGTACAAAGCACTTTATGGGCAAGTGACAGTTTAATTCTCACAACTCTATGGGGTGTTGTTATTATTCCTATTTTGCAGATGAATAAACTGAGGCTCATTGAGATGAATGATTCTCCTCAAGTCATACAGCTAGTGAGTGGAAGAACTGGGATTCAAACCCAGTTTTGAAGAACTCCAGAGCATTCTGGAGCAGAGTTTTCCATCTATGCTCAACAAGCTTACACAGAAAGAAAATAATATGAATTAGAGGGACAAGAATTAATCTTCTCTGACATTGGCACCTTTAAGCAGAGTAGGTCAGGTGTGGTAAACAAACAATAGGCCTGGCACTTGGAAGTCTGAGGTTGTCCTGGTTCTACTATGAGCAAACCTGTGTGCATCACTTAACCTGTCCAAGCCTTGTTCTCTGTGGCCATCAGACAGGGTGCTGGACCAGAATATTCCTCAGCTCTAACACCGTACATCTACAGGGACAGTAGATGGGGACAGGTGTGTAGAAATAATTTTGCTGGGATGCTAAAGTAGGGAAATGAGTGAACCTAGGCCACAGAGTGTATACTTGAGCACATCATGTCCATTTTTCATAAAAAAGCCTTGACAGAGAGTATTAATTAGCAGTCAGCTTCCAATATAATTACAATAATTACCTCCAGTGGCCATTGATAAATCTAGTGATCAATTTTTGAAGTTAACACACTCTCCTCTTTGAAACCTTTCCTTCACTGGACTTCAAAGATCCTACTCTCCACTAGGTTTTCCTCTCCCTCACTGGACACTTGTTCATCCTCCTCTCCCCAGCTCGTGCAGTGCCTCAGGATCTCTTCGTGTCACTGATTCTCCTGGTACTCTTATCCAATGTCAGGGATATAAATGTAGTCCATGTGCTGATGATTTCCAACTGTGTGGCCCTATCCAAGAACTCCAGATGTTTACATTCAGTGGACTATTCAACATCACTGCTGAAGTGTCTGATGGGTATCTCATGCCCCCAAATGAGTTCCTATATTCCCCCAACTCTGCCCATAGTGAAGGGCCATTGCAGTAAACGGGCACTCCACCTTTCTAGCTGCACAGGCCAAGGATCTTTGACTCCCACCTCTTCAAGGGTTAAACCCAAAGTCCTTACCACTCACAAATCCTCCCAGGACCTCATCCCCACTCACCCCCAATACTCTCTCTGACCTCATTTCCAATTATTCTTCACCAACCCCACCCACCTCAGCAATTCCAGCCAGCCTTAGCTTATTCACTTACCGTTACCACTACTCAGAACAAATCCCACCAGACCCTGGTACCCACAAGGCTGACTCCCTCCCCTTTCTTGGGTATTTGTTCAAATATCACCTTTCCTTGGTCACTCTGTTTTAAATTGCAACCTGTTTCTCAAAGCGCTCTTTTTCTTTCTTCCCTGATTTTATTCCTTCACAAGAGTTCACCATATGGACAGATACAGGCAAAAAAAAAGTGAAACCAGACCCCTTTCTTACACCGTATACAAAAGTAAGCTCAAAATGGATTAAACACTTAAATGTAAGACGCAAAACCATCAAACTCCCAGCAGGAAACATACACAGTAAAATCCCTGACATGTATTAGTAATATTTTTTCTGATATATCTTCTTGGCAATAGAAAAAAGTAAATGGGACTACATCAAACTAAAAAGATTTGCACAGCAAAAGAAACCATCAACAAAATGAAAAGACAAACCACTGATTGGGAGAAGATATTCACTAATAAAACATCTGATAAGGGGTTATTGTCCAAAATTTATAAAGAACTCATACAGCTCAAAAAAAAAAAACCAAAAAAAAAACCCCAACAACAACAACAAAAAACACCCCACCAAACAAACCAATCCAATTTTAAAAATGGACAAAGGACCAGAACAGACACTTCTCTAAAGAGGTCATAGAGATATATGGCCAACAGACATACGAAAAGATGCTAAATGTCACTTCACTAATCATCAGAGAAATACAAATTAAAATCACAATGAGATATTACCTCATACCTATCAGAATGGCAATCAGCAATAAATCTATAAACAACAAGTGTTGGTGAGGATGTGGAGAAAGAGGAACCCTCATGCACTGCTGGTGGGAATGCAGACTGGTGCAGCCACTGTGGAAAACAGTATGGAGGGTCCTCAAAAAATTAAAAATGTAACTGCCTCTGACCCAGCAATTCCACTTCTGGTATATATCTAAAGAAACCCAAAACACTAATTTGAAAGAATATATTCAGCCCTATGTTCATTGCAGCATTATTTACAATAGCCAAGACATGGAAGCAGTCCAAATGCCCATCAATAGACAAGTGGGTTAAAAAGCTGTGGTGAATATATACAGTGGAATATTACTTGGCCATAAAAATAATGAAATCTTACCAACAGTATGGATGGACCTACAGGGTATTATACTAAGTGAAATAAGTCAGACAGAGAAAGACAAATACCATATGATTTCATTTATATGTGGAATCTAAAGAACAAAATATATGAACAAACAAAACTGAAACAGATTCATAGACACAGAGAACAGACTGATGGCTGCCAAAAGGGAGAATGGTTGGGGGACTGGGTAAAAAAGGTGAAGAAATTAAGAAGTACAAATTGGTAGTTATAAAATAGTCACAGGAATGTAAAGTCCATCATAGGAATTACAGTCAACAATATTGTGATAACTATGTATGGTGCCAGGTGGGTACTGGAAATATCAGGGGGAACATTTTATGAAGTATATGACTGTCTAACCACTATGCTTACACTTGAGACTAATACAAAACAATATTAAATGTAAAAAAATTTTCACCATCTGATATATTTTGTATTACATCCATGTGTTTACTGTCTATATCCACCAACTAAAATACAATCTCCAGGGAGGGGGAAGGTGTGTCTGTCTTGCTCACTGTTGTATTTCTATCGCCTAGAACAGTGCCTGGAACATAGGCATTCTTTGTAGAAAAAAATGATTTAATTTATAACCATCCATGTGTAGCTTGTGAAGGGTGGCAGAACATTACTTTAGCGTAAGGATTGCTCTGAGCTGAAGACAAATGAAAAGAAACAGACACAAGAAAAGTCCTTTGCATTCCCTTCAAGCCAGGACATAAACTTGTAGAGGTATCCCATGTCCCCCCTTTACCAAGAAGGACACAAATTAATCACTGGAGACAACTCCAGACCCTCATCAGTCCAGAGAAGCCACCAGAAAAATCTATGTAATAGTCCTTGCTAAAACTAGCCCTTATCTACCATTAGTTTCCTCATATTCAGGGTCTGGCACAAATAATGCCCCTTTTTTTATTATAAAATCTTTTACTACAAACTCATAAGCATGTAGTCCTGTAACATCACAATATCACACTCAAGCATACCATATGACACTTTAAGTGAAATGTTCAAATTAAAACTGTAAGTTATTACACCTACATTATTACCCTGCCAACCACACTCCAGCAGGCATTACTGCTGCTGGACCCTGTATTTGCCTTTTCACAATTTGCCAACCACTGAAGCTCAAGGTCCTTTTCATTTGTCTTGACACTTTTCTACAAAATTATTGTCCTTTTGTTAAGATAATATAAAACCTCAAGTTCTAACCACCTCTTTGAGTTCCTCATCACTGAGCACTTCCATGTGCATGCTCAATGCCCATGTTAACAAACTTTTTTTTTCTCTTGTTAGCCTGTCTTTTATCAGTCTGGCTTACAGAGTCCCAGCTGGAGGACCTAGGAGAGTAGAGGGAAAAAGTTGTTTTTTGTCCTCCTACTGTTGGGTTCCCCACAGCATGCACAGAAGCCACTTCTCTGTAAGAAACAGGAAAATGATGCAATTCCAGTCTCAGACATTGGTTTCTTTTCCTCTCATCTAAAAACATGGTCATCATTTTCTTTTCCTCTCACCTTAAAACTGTGGTCATGAGTTTCTTTTCCTCTCATGTAAAAACAGTGGTTGTGAGTTTCTTTTACAGTCTAAAAACAGTGGTCATTTTAGGATTCAGAGAGTATATACTTTGGTGATCCATTTAGACTTCATAGTACCATATAAGAAAGAGTTAATATGTTATCTTTAAAATAACTTTTTAAAAGTATCTGAGTTATAAGCACTGCATTGTTTTCATTTGCAGATTAACTTTTAACATATATATGACACACATATATTTTAAGTTAGGGATCGAATCATGCCAGGATTCACTTGATAATCTTGAAACTATCTTTATACTGTCTGATTTTCCTTTCTTTTTCTCTGTCTTTCTTTCTATTTTTTTTTTTCAAATTTGAAGTCTATCTTTCATCCATCATAATCCCGAAATGGCAAATGACAGTCACCAAGTGAGTTGTCAAGGCTCAGACACTAGCATGAAAAAGCCTGGGTCTAAGTCAGAAATCCATCACTTCTATCTAGAAGAACTTTGCCAAATTAACTTCTCTGATCCTTGGTGTGCTCATCTGGAAAATGGATAGGTTAGCCATCTGAACAATTTCTGGGAGACTCAACAACACTGCTTGGCAAAGAGGAAGCACTCTATACAACTATTACTATTATTATTATTATTATTATCATCACACTTCATCTAAAGGCTCTGCCTCTCAACAATTGAAGGCCTTGTAGATCCCAAACTCAAGTCCTACCAGCTACAGTAAAATACTCTCTTTTTCAGCTTATGCCTAATGAAAAATGACTCCATCTTCTAGTAAAGACAAACAAATCAAACTTCCTTAAGTGTGCTATAAGGTATTTCAATTTGAGTTTTAAAGGAAAACTCTTGAGGGGTTAAGAACTAACTGATGGGGGTAAATGAATAGCTGTTGGTATCTAAATTAACGCAGAGGGAAGTGGAAAACAGGAAGAAAAGAGGAATGAAAATAAAAAGATACTATGGAGGGAAAGGGTGAATCTAACAGGATTACTTCAGCATTCAGGACAGTGCCCACTTTATCCCCTTTTTAAATAGGGTTATGAGACAGAGAAATCAGGAGAAAGCTAAGTATTCTATGCTTACCAATGCAGTCATTTATAACAACAACAAACACTCACATAGATGGCACCGAACCAAAGGCATGGTTCCTGGGGCTTTGTGTGGGTGGCCCACCTCATCCTTTAAGTGGATAGCATTATTATTTCCTTTACAACTGAGCAAAGTGGGGTACAGAGAGTAACACACCCAAGGTCCAACAGCTGGCAAGCAGCAGAGTCAGGATTTGGACCCAGGCAGTGAAGTTCCAGGGTCTATGCTCATATCCATGATGACACATTGTACCTAGTGTATGGTCCCTGATTTCAGACAGAGGTGTGTGTAGTTACTATTGTGGGAATTGTTCCTTTCCACCAACCCTACATGATTCCAGAAAGGTCAAATCTGCCCCCTACCCTATGCTCAGCCACAGGGTGGGCATGACTCAAAATAATCAGAGGGTTCACCTCTGATATTTATTCTACCGAAGCTAGGAAGAAACTATCCATAACTTCCGTTGAACTGAGAGCTCTAAGTAGCCAGAGCCCTGGTACCATACTACATGGAGGCACAAAGAAGTGCTTAGAGCATGGGGCCAACCATGGGCAGGGGTGAAAATGAGAGATGGGTAGATGGAAGAGGGATGGGGCAGGCTGTGTGAATCCGTGGGTCCAGCTGTGCCTAAGACATGTGCTATTGCTTATTTAGAAAAGCAAGTTCTGTTTACATGAATTAATTTCTACCTTGTTGTTTAAGCTATTAGTTTCTATAATTTGCCGCAGAAGAGTCCCAAGGAGTACATTTAACTAGGCCTTTAATATCTTCAGGGTGAGCTGGAAAACAACAAGCTGCCTCCTGAACAATAAAGTAGATTAACAGCTAAAGGAACATGTGTTCACAAATTAAACACACATCTTCTGAGCACCTGTCTGTGTTAGGTACTGTGCCAGTCACGGGGGAATACTGACAAATAAGCACTGCCTTTGTTCTTCAGGAGTTCCCAGTCTAAGGTAGCAGGTGCATGTGGAAACAAATAATTACAATATAGTGCACTAGCTGCTTAATACAGTTCCCGTCTCAGGCCCTTTGCACTTGCTGTTTCCTCTACTGGAAACACCATAACTTTCCAAGGCTGGTGTGTTAGTTTCCTTATGCTGTTGGGGAAAAAGTATCATAAACTGGATGGCTTAAATAGCAGAATTTACTTTCTCATAGTTCTAAAGGCTAGAAGTCCAAGCTCCAGGCATCAGCATGGCTGATTCCTTGTGAAGGCCAGAGAGAGAATCTGCTGCATCCTTTTCTCCTAGCTTTGTCGGTTTGCTGGCAACCTCTGGTAGCTTCCCTGTCATATTGGACTAGAGGCCTGCCCTACTCCGGTATGACCTCATCTTAACTAGTTACATCTACAACAAACCTATTCCCAAATAAAGTCATCATCAGAGGCACTGGGGGCTAGAACCCAAACATATGGTTTTTTAGGGGACACAATTCAACCCACACCAGCTAGCTTCTTCTCACCATTCAAGTCTCAGTCTAAGTGTTTCCCTCACAGAGAGGCCATCCCTGCCCACCCAGTTGAGAGCAGCTCTCCCCCAACCACCAGGCTATCTCTTCGCCCTATTTATTTTCTTTATATGCTAACCACAACCAGAAATTATCCTACTTGTTTATTTGGTTTTGGTCTGCCTCTCTACTGTAGAAGGTCAACCTCATGAAATCAGGGACTTTGTCTTGTCCACTTGTCTCCTAGCGTGGTGTCTGACACATGGTTTAGTCACCATCAGTTGCATAAATGCATCAAATAACTACCACTCGCCCACTCACAAACATAGTGCCGGGGGTGCCACGGCTCTGAATAAAATAAAGCAAAGTAGGAAGAGAGAGATGGGCCATATTGAACAGGGTGGTTGGGAAGGCTTCAAAGGAGCTGATGCTGAAGCAGATGAGAGAAGGTTCAGTGACAGTGAGGTGTAACAGGATGATTGGAGAGAGATGCGGGTGTGCAAGATGCAAGAACATGCAGAGCGAGGAGACATGCCATAAGGAAGCTGAAAGTCTGACCATCTGCCCTCACCACCCTTTAACTAGACCTTCAGTTAACAAGGTACCAGCACTTTTATTGCCCTAGGTCAATTAATTGCCCTTTATTGCCCTTTATTCCCTTATTCATGAATCCTTCCCTCTCTCCTCTGCTCTCTGGACGTTTTATTCTCCCTTCTGTGGAGGTAGCATTTCTAGCATTTCTGTGGAACTGTAAGTTCTGCATTTTACATGCCTCTCACCCCCTGCAGAGAGCTCCTTGAGGGCAGTGACCCCCCAAAATAGCAACAGATATGGAAAGGAAGGGAATGTCTGCCTGGTTGTTTTTCCAAAGGATGCCCCCTCTGCCATAAAGAACAAGTTTTTCCCACTTAAAAACAAGGAGTGATGTCATGTAAAATGGCATGGCAGGAAGATCTAGGAGTCATCCCACACAAAGCAACCTTTGAGGTGGAGGGAGTGTTTGCAGTCAACTACTTGGGAGTCCTGGAACCTAATGGGACACTTACAACAGCCAGGAAAGTGCTTGGTGCAAGGAGAGGCTGCTGATCTTCCCTAAGTGAGCCCTGTGGGTGAACGTGCTTCCAGCCCCCATTCCTCAGTCCTGTCACAGCTGTGGGGAGAGCACATCCCTAGTGGCAGGGTGGGCAGTGGGGACTTTGTCCTCTAAAAATTTGGGGTTGTGCATTTTGGTTGGAGGAGCCTGTGTCTTTCAGTCATTGCTGCTGCCACAGGATATACAACAGGATGTCAATTCTCATGTTGCTCCCTAGAAAGCCAAAATGTTTAGCCATGTGATATTTATTCATTTATTTATTTACATGGTCAACAAATACTGAGTATGATTTATGTACCAGGCATTAGAGATACAGGAAAAAAACAGAACAGACAAAAATCCAAGTTCACATTCTGGTGGGAAATCACAAACAAGGAATGTGGTGGTTTATTGAAGTGTGAGCTGAAGGTAGAGGCAGGAATGGAGGTTACTGTTCTTGAGTCATTCCAGACCCCTTTGATTTGGTACCAGTTTATTGTAGCACATTTTATTCATGTTGAGTCTCTTGACCCGGAGGTAAAAACTATGCAAGTTAATCCTTAAATCCCTGGTCATATCTCACCACCATTACCCAGTTACCCAGGAGAGGGATCAATAGATGTGGCCCTTCTCCCTCCCATGACCGAGGGCCGGTCAGAGGGCCACTGGCCAGAAGGAATGTGTACTGCTTTGGGAATGGATTGTAACTCCCTCCTTATCTCCTTTTGGGAGCAGCTTCTTGTCCTGTGACTGCTTCTTCACCTTTTATACACTGAGGTAATGTTGTTTAGAGTTACGTATAGGACATGTGCCTCCTCTGTCCAGGACCCCTTATAACTGAAGGAGGTGTGGTCTCTCTTGCACCAACCTGCTGGACCTGCTGCCATCAGTGCACTGCCCTGTAATGTGAGTAATAAACAGCATGTCCTCATCAGCTAGTTCTCTGGGTGTTTTCTTTCTTTCTTTCTTTCTTTCTTTCTTTCTTTCTTTCTTTCTTTCTTTCTTTCTTTTCCTTTCCTTTCCTTTCCTTTCCTTTCCTTTCCCCTTCCTTCCTTCCTTCCTTCCTTCCTTCCTTCCTTCCTTCCTTCCTTCCTTCCTTCCTTCCTTCCTTCCTTTCTTTCTTTCTTCTTTTTTTTTGTAATATCATTAGCACTTAAGCAGCTCCCAGTTTGGAGTTTGGAGCTCGTATGCTATCCCCAGGCCAGAGACCTGGGAGCTCAAAGTCTTTTGGTCATGTACAGAGACAAATAATCACATAACAACTACAATAATAAAGATGATATTTTTGTTTCTTCATTTAACTAGAGCTATGTACCTAGATAATTTTTTAAAAAAAGATTTCTGCCTTCCCAGAATGATTTAAGTAGATTTCTGCCTGAGGGAGAAAACAAACCACTGTCCCCCAAAGCCAGGCTTCCCAATGTCAATCTCTCTGAGCATCATTTCATCACACACCTCTTAGGGCTGTGTTGAGACTCAAATGAGTTAAGAATGTTAAAAAGTGCTTAGAACAACACCTGGCACACGTGAAACACTCAACAAACATTATGGAAAAACAAAAACTTTCCGACATTCCTTTCAGTCATTTAATCTAGACAGTATCCTTAGCTGTGAAATCACACAACCCAAGAGACTAACAGACATTTTAAGATGTAGTTATCACAGCATGCCAAACAGCAGTGCAGACTGAGGGGGTGGGGGGTGTGGCAGAAGGCACTTTCCAGCTTGCAGTACAGACCTGGGCTGGCAGCTAGATTTGGCTTTTCCAAGAGCTCAGAGTCCTGCCTACCAACCAACTAAACATGGGTCTTTGTGCAGAATTTCCCAGGGAGACTCTGCTCCCCAGTCCCCATTATTTTCCTTTAAAGCCAATTCAAAGAAGGAAGCATGAGCTTCGTGGTCAATGCCAACCACCAGTACAGAGCCCTGACCGGGTGCTCACCCTGCAGCAAGAATGCAAAAGGCTGTGTCACAGGAGGCCCATCACAAGGAAGCACACTGCCAGCCGGTCTCATTTTCCATCACAAGAGAGCTCCCCAGGTGGCCACACTTTCTTCCCTTTATTTGCATTATGAAAGCACACACCCGCCCCACCCGGGAGAGGGCATTTAAGGAGATCCTGAAAGGGGTCTGAGGGATTCCTTTCACAGCACGTGATTCTCTCTCCCAGGCTGCCCCAGTTAGGCCTGCTTCCCAGGGAGGCATTGTGCTCCAACAGGTAGATAACTGCTCTGGGTGAAACCAAGCCAGGGCTGTGGAACAACCCAAAAGTCATCCAATGGGCCCATTACACTAAGTGAAATAAATCAAGAGAAAGATAAATACTGCATATGCTCACTTATATGGGAAATCTAAAAAGCCAAACTCATAGGAATAGAGAACAGAGTGGTGGTTCTCAGAGGTTGGCAGGTGGGTACACAGGGAGTTTTTGGTCAAAGAGTACCGACTTCCAGCTACAAGTAAGCTCTGGGGATCTAAGGCACAGCACGGTGACCATAATGAACACCACTGTATTTTGTACTTGAAAGTTGTTAAGGGAGTAAAGCCCCTGTACTCTCCCCCACCCACACACACAGTAATTATATGAGGGGGTGGGGATGTGAACTAACTTAACTGTGGCAATCATTTTGCCGTATTTACATGTATCAAACTGTCACATTGTACACGGTACACTGTAAACTTAAATGTAATATATGTCAACAATATCTCAATAAAGCTGGGAAAAATATTTGAGACCTGTGGTTTCTCTCCAGCTTCCTGTTCCACTACAGCTTACAGACTTTTTCTCTTAGGCTTTTTAAAATAAAGTGCTAGAACCTGCTTTCCTTTCCCCAGATTAAGAAATGATAACTGTTTGGAGGATTACAGTTCTTCACATTTGATGAATCTCTGTGAGGTCAGAGACTGACATTGTCTTTGCATTCCTAGCATCAAATACCCAAATGGGCCTAAGGACAGGCTGTTGGAAAAATACATAAGTACAAAAAATACATACAAAATTCCATTTTTATAGCATCTACTGATATCTAAAAATTTCTCTTAGGAGTTATAAAATGTATGATCGCTATCTTCAGAACAAATTAATTGGAAAATCAGTTACATACCACCTGTAGTTTTATGAAAATTACCACTATCTCAAAATTTAAAAAAATATACTGTAAATTGTGCTTTGTTATTCACTGATATGAACACAGACCCAATAATAAATTCTAGCCTTCACTACTATGGCATTTTCCCATTCATAAAGTGAGAAAAATAACAGTTATCTTACTGCATTTTTGTGAAAACTATATGAATTAATACACACATAGTACTTAGAATAGTGCCTGGCACAGACTGATCACTTAAATGTTAGCTATTATTGCTGGTAGCAGGCACTGACCTGGCTAACGCTATTAGACCAAGTTAGACAGAAGTTCATTTAGTAAATCTGCCCTGAAAAATATGGTAGAGGATGCACATATAATCTACCCCCTAACAATATTTGCCCTCAGAGTTTTACACGCCATTAACAGAGTCTCATCATACAAGAATTGCCTATAAATTGTTTATTTCTTAGAATGTGATTGTACCTTAAAGCAGAAATGTATATTTAGCAGACTCTAAACACATCAATGAAAGAAGTAAATCAGCAGCTTCACCAAAGTTTCCTTTCAAATAAAAACCAGAGAACAAATTTTACCTTCTCTTCAGACCAGATGATGTTCATGATTCTGCAAGGCTTGGGGCACTTTTATTTGATAAGGGCCCTGAGTTTATGAGAGCATCTAATGACTTCTGTTGAAGTAATCACTGAGAAAAATTGAGAAACAGAAACTGAGAAACCAAAAGTGGAAGTGCTTACAAAATCACTTCATTCGCATTTCCCAAAGTGGGTCTTTTCCTGTTTCTTAGAACACTGCCCCTCTCACCAGCAATTCCCAAATAGGAGTCCTGTAGGCCTCTGGTTCCCAAGATGCTAGGCCATACAAGGTTATAAGGGCAAGTAAATTTAGAAATACATACTATACTTCTCTCCTGAAAAGCCGCAATGCCCATCAACATATTAAAGATCTGGGAGCACCTTCTAGGAAAGAAACCTATTTAGTTGTACTTCACTTATTGTTTGAGAACGTAACTGCAGACTCCCTTTCTCAAGGAAAATCTATTAGAATCTAGGTTTTGGAAATGCTAAAACAATCTAAAATGAATCACTTCTTCCCATTTAGGGATGTCTGTGGGCTCATTCGCCTGGCCCGGTGAGGTCAACACTTACAAAGCAGATGGTAAAGAGCATTAGCCCTGTCTGTGCATTCCCGCAGCCCCTCACACAACGCCTGTTTTCGTGTCTTTGACCAAGTCAGAGAGAAGCTCTCCTTAGGGTGCACATGAGGTATGTGTCCCACAGCTAGAGAAGGCACTCACACCTTCCAGAATGGCTCACGGAAAGCATGATTTGAAGGATAAGAAAAAAAGAGATATGACAGCAATACTGTCCACAGAAGGAGTTTACAATCTAATTAGGACGTGTGCCAAGTCGTCAGGAGGAAACCCACTGAGGTCTGTCTAATGGGGTAAAGAAGAGGAACGTTCAGGGTTCCCTATCAAACCACCTCCAAAGACTCCCATCTCTAGAATATCATCTTAATTCTGTAATTGGAAAAAATTTCCAGAATCTTAAATATTTGTGTGTGATGTAGGTTGCCTTTCTTCCTGGCACCAGATTAAAGAAGATTAGGAATTTGAGGAAGCATCTTGCCACCCTGAAGCAGGGTGCAGCCAAGAGGGAGGCCCCAAAATAGGGATATGGAGTGGGGCCCAGAAGTCAGGATGTCCAGGAAATATTAGAAAGACATGTAAGATGTTCTCACCCCTTCCCCCTCAGGTACGACTTTGGGGAAGGGACAAATGGAGCAGGGCCATTGAGAGCTGATTTGCATAGCAGCACCTTTGCAGCTAACCTCTGGCATGATCATTTAACATATCTATAACCTTTAACTAGTTTCATAGATATGTTGAATAGCTGTGGCCATGCTTTGAGTCAGGGAGAAGGAAGTGACTTCCACCCAAGATGGAACTGGAAGGCAACTTCCCCTGTTTATGGCACCTGCGTGGGAGCTTGGAGATGACTGGCTCCACACCATGGGGCCACACCTGCCCAGACTCACTATGGCAGCCCAGTAAAGATGGAAGGCTACAGGAGTGCTGGCAAGTGTAGCCAATTGTGGGAGGAGTCAGAAATGGGGCTGCAGAGGAAGATTGGCCTGGGGATTTAAAACCCGGACATGGCAGCCATTGAGGGAGAGCCGCGCAGCTTTGGCCAGAGAGAGAACCACATGCTTTTGGCAGAGTCAGAACCCCTGCATTCATGTGAGGGAGAATCACCATGTGGCTTTAGTAGAGAACCACCACTTGGCTTTGGCTGAGTGACGACCCCCTCCCCGCAACTTAGGTGAAGGGGGAGCCATGCTG
The DNA here is from genome assembly GCA_039655065.1 of Glossophaga mutica. Lineage (NCBI taxonomy): Eukaryota > Metazoa > Chordata > Mammalia > Chiroptera > Phyllostomidae > Glossophaga > Glossophaga mutica. Next base: position 89,371,735 of record CM077304.1, read on the forward strand.
CTTTGGCAAATTGGAGACCCCCTTGCAGCTTTGCCAGAGAGAGCCACTCGGTTTTCACCAGAGTGCAGATCCCCACAGCTTTGGTAAAAGAGGACCACGTGGCTTTGGGGTGCTCCCTTTGGCTGCGTGGCCTGGGAAGCAGGAGAAACTTTGTCTGCAGGAAGGGTGAAAGAACTCCTGCCAGTAGGCCATGAGAAGGTGCCACATGGCTTTGGATTAATCAGAGATCCTGCCTGGACAACCACACAGCTGACGGTGTCAGGAGCCTGGATCCCAAACGTTTGCTTCTTTTCCTGAGTTACCATGAATTAGGGGTAAGGGGAGGAGGAAGCACTGTGGGCATCTGTGGGTATCCAAAAGGACTTTGACATTTTAATGAAGACATTAGGTCACTACTTTAAGTCTGTATAGCATTAAATATTTCCTTTCCTTTTCACAAATCTCTGGCATTGAGAGACATCTTTCCTAAGGTGGCAGACATAATGAACCTTGGCCCCTGTGCTTGTTCTGTAACAGTTTTTGGCGTCCCTGGGTGGGCCAATAATTGCCCCACCTTAGAACCTGTGTTCTGTAACAACCCCATCAGGTCATTATAATATTCACCCAACCATAACTGTCAAAAAGAAACCCCTACTGGACTTCTTGATGATCGAACTTACTGAAAAAGCACAGCATTAGCCAAGAGGAAGCTTGAAGAACTAAATCCACCACATGAATCTGCATGTACACTACTGACATGGCTGGAGACCTGCACCATTACCACTTTACTAAATGGAGGAACTGACACATACATAAACTGATTGGTGTAAACAGTAACTGCTATGTGCAGAATCTCTGCACGTGCAAAGGGTTTTATATGGGCTCTTTACAACAATCCCTCAAGGCAAACATTATTGTCTTCCTTTACTGGTGTGCGAATTGAAGTTAAAGAAGGTTAGTGGCTTAGTAAGGCCACACAGTAACTGGAGCTATGATTTGAACTCATACTTACTTTCAAAGCTTAAACAAAATACAGTTGAGGTCTTTAACAAACATCAATTTTCATTTTTAGATTCACTCACCAAGTGTTTTTGAGCATTTATTATATTCACAACACCATGCTAAGTGCTGGGGTTTGGGTCATTGAGTGGGATGTAAATATAAATAAGGCAAACCATCAATACACTGAACCTCAGAGTTGTGTGGGCTTGTTGTTTTTCCCTCACAAAGTACATTAATCCATTAACCCACAGCTAGCTCCTCTTGTATATTATAGCAACTATCCTATAATAAAAGATAAGCTAATACTTTTAGTACTGCAAAAACATAAGAACCAAAGCACAAGGGATAAGAAAAAAACAACACTTTATCAAAATCCAAAGCTTTTGCTTCAAAACAAAACAAACAAACAAAAAAAATCAACCAAGTGAAAAGACAAAATGGGCTGAAATATTTGCAAATCATGTATCTGATAAGGGACTTGTATCCAACATATATTTAAAAAAATCCTTACAACTCAACAATGAAAAGACAACTGGTACACATTTTTGTCTGAAGGCAGGTTTACATTTCTTTTTGGTCTAGGAGTGGAATGCTGTGTCACATGGTGATTCTAGGTTTAGCATTTGGGAAAATGCCAAACTGTCTTCCAAAGTGTCTGCACCATTTACTAACCCACTAGCAGGATGTGAGGGTTCAAATTTCCCCACAACCTCACCAACACTTAATGTTACTTTTTTTTTTAAGTTTTAGCCAATCCTGTTGGTGTGAAATGGTATCTCACTATGGCTGAATATCTGTTCATGTGTTTATTGACCATCTGTATATATCTTCTTCAGAGAAATGACTATCCAACTCCTTTGCCCATTTCTTAAATGGGTCAATTTTATTGTGTAGTAGTTCTTCATATATATTCTCTATACAAGTTTCTTGTCAGATACATGATTTGCAAATATTTTCTATTTGGAATCTGTTCTTCTATGAGTCAAGTCAGGTTCTCCAACAAACAGCCTTTTCCTTGCTCAGGAAAGAAAATATCTGAAAACATGAACTACATCATTTTTTTAAAAAGCATCTCTCCTTCTGATGAGGAGCAGTTAAGAGACCCTCAGCCCACAGCACGGAAGGTGCACTAATGACTTGGTAGCGATCATGAGGACAGCAGGACGGAACAGACTGCGAAAGAAATGTCAGGGTTGAGTTGGTTAAGTACGAACTTTAAAATGAAAAAATTGACCATCTTTTCTCTTCTTCTATTTTGTTTTAAATCCCTCTTTGTCACTTTTATTTCCTAGATGCATCTAAGTATGTCATAATCTTCACTCCATAGCCATCTAGGGCAACGATGTGGAGAACCTGACTTGATCCATAGGAGAGCAGAACTGTGTAGTGATGAGCCACATCCAGCCAAGACCAGAGGGCCCTGGAAGACTACATGGACATATGGGCACAGGTCCAGGCAGCTTGAACCCCTGCCATTGGATCTCCCTCCTACACACCTGTCAGCATTATGAACTCAGCAAAACCAAAACATATCTGGGTAGAGAGGGCACCCAGATGGGTAGAAACTAGGTATGCAAACTCCTCTCTCAATAAATAAAAGTTTTATAGGAAAGAAACAAGAAACAGGAAGAAACAAGATTCACAACAAACCCAAAAGGCCAATCCTGGGGAAAACCCAAAAGGATAAACATGGCAAATTCTCAATGGATGCTGGACATTGGTGTTATCATTAATATTAAATAATAATATTAACTATAAAGTACTTAATTTACGTTTAAACAGATATTATATAAAAAAGAGACAATTATATAATAGGAGACTAAGGGAGAACTGGGTTGGCCAAAATCCATGGGAGGAAAAAATATTGGGGTTTTGGTGGGACACATGCTTCACATGTACTAAGAGTGCAATGCAGCTGCCAATGGACTATCCCTGCATCTGTCCACATCAAAGGAGCTGATAGGCTTGCTAACCTCTACCAGCCAGGCCATATCTGATGTATAGGTTTGATTTGGGCACCAAAGATATGGACAATCTAAAGCATATCCAGCAAGAAGTGACTGGAATGACTGGAGGTCTGGAATCCAAATTAAATACAAAATAGTTGACAGAACAGAATAGTTGACTGACTTAATCTGGAGGTGTTTGGCCCTCTAGAAGTAAAGGTTTAAGGCAGTTATTCTTAAATATTTAAAGAACTGTCAATAAAAAAATGGTCCTAACCTGCTTTATACTGCTAAAGGGTAAGAATTACAGGGAAACATTACATTCCATAAATGAAATAATTCTCTAATACTTAAGTTATCCAAGAATTGATCCCATGGGCTTGAGCAATTACAAGCTCTCTTCCATTGGATATCCCTGCTCACCAAACCTAAGGTCACCGGCCAGTGAGAGCTCTAAGGATTCCTGCAGTGGGTACAAGGATTTGAGGTCCCTTCCAACACCAAGAACCTGCAATTCTATGATTCTGACTATGGCTGAGATTCATTAAATTAGTGGACAAAGCCCAGTGTTATCTTTTTTCTAACCCATCTTTGTGTGATGAACAGTGAACACTTTAAAATATGTTTGATAGACTCTGGAAGAAAGTTATTAAATAACACTTGGGTCTCAAACACTAACTACTTATTTTTGTTAAATACTCTCTATTTCTTATCTGCAAAAGGACTTGAATGAGATGATAGATGCATAAACTCTGAAAACCTCAAAGCAATTTAAGGGACATTTACTATTATTGCTGTTTATCCATAAGCAGAGAAGAGAACTTCAAAAAAAATTAAGTACATCCAAATGGAGCAGTTGATTTTCCTTTTCTGACTCTCAGTCGTAAACTATGAGGCAGGTAAATTCCACCTTCCTGGCCAGACCTGGAGACCAGAGTGCCAGGAGCCTGCAGACACAACGCTAGCAAGGTGTCCGCCACAGACAACTGGCAAGAGAACGTGGAGGCCAGGCTTTGCCCTCTGTCCTTAAACAGGAATACATGCAGGATCCAGGGGGATGTGAGAGTGAAAATCCAGCCACCTAAGCTAAGAATATATAGCAAAGGGACAGGCTAACAGGTACAGCCCACACACAACCTACAAAAGAAAAGAAATGATGAACTTCATGAAAATTAAAAACCTTTGCCTTTCAAAATCACCATTAAGAAAATGAAAAGATAGGTCACAGATGGGAGAAAATAGTTACAAATCATACCTGATAAAGATCTTGTATCCAGAATGTGTAAAGAAATCTCCCAACTCAATAATAATAGGACAAAGAATGCAAGCAAAAAATAGGCTAAAAGTTGAGTGAACATTTCACCAAAAAAGATAAATAAATAGCTAATAGCTCATGAAAAGATGTTCAACATTATTATTCACTAGGGAGATGCAAATTAACACCACTACATACACCCTAGAATGGCTATCATCTAAAAGACAAACTGTGAAATGGCAGCAAGGATGTGGAGCAACTGGAACCCCTCGTACTGCAGGAGCAGGAAGATAAAAGCAGTACAGCCACTTTGGAAAGCAGTTTAACAGTTTCTTAGAAGGCTAAGCATACACCTACCATAGGTCCAGCAATGTCATTCCCATGTATCTACCAAAGGAAAGTGAAAATATTTGTCCACATAAAAACTCGCACACAAATGATTACAACAGCATTATTCAAATACCCAAAAAATGAAACCATGTAAATGTCCATCCGCTGGTGAGTGTATTAACAAAATATGGTATAGCCAGATAATTATCACAAAAACTCTTTGAATTTATAATAAATGAATTTATGGCATGTACATTATACCTTGGTAAAGGTTTCTTAGTGATGGAATAGCCCGAGACACATGAACAGTGGGCCTGGATCAGAGGGCAGGTCTTTTAGTCACAGTTGTCGTGAAAATCATACTCAGTTCAGAGAAACAGAATGGAGAGAAAGAACAAATTTTCTTTTATTTTCTTTTACTTATCAAAAGCAATTTCTTCAGGTATCTCAAAATCTGAAGCTAAATATGCCAGATTCTCTTACAACATGATTTAGAGGCAGTTGGCCTACAGGATAAAGGTGGGGACTATGGGCTCAACCTGTGTCTAAAATCCAGCTGTACCACTTAATAGGTGACCCTGAGCAAGTCACTTAACCTGCTTCTTGTTCCTTTACAACAGAATTCATATACACCATGGAGCTGTTTAAATGAGCATACTACCCAGCACACAGAAAGTACTCAACAAACACCAATGTCATTTTTATTATCAATACGTCATCATTAGTATCACCACCACCCTCATTCCCCCAGGAAGTTTGACAATGTGACTGACACATGTGTGTTCTCAATGGACACTTTCCACTTCATTACTGCTCTGTGCAATTGAACTCCGACTCCCACTGCCCAAACACAACCAGGGCTCCTTGAAGCCCTTATTTTAGCAACTCAGACTTTGAGATAAAGTCTCTGAATAATTTTACTGGAAAGCTGTCTCATCTCCTGGCAAAGCAAGATATTTTCCAAGTCAACAATGAAAAATAAATTTATTTTTTAGTTTTTTTTATTGTTCAAGTACAGTTGCCTCTGTTTTCCCACCATCACTTTCCCCTGCAACACCCACCCCCACTTCCCACCCTCAATCCTACCCCTGTTTGGCTTTGACCATCGGTCCTTTATACATGTTCCTTGACGACCCTTTCCCTTCTTTCCCCTGTTATCCCCCTCCCCCTACCCTCTGGTTACTGTCAGTTTTTTCTTCATTTCGACGTCTCTGGTTATATTTTCTTGCTTGATTTTTTGTTGATTATGTTCCACTTATAAGTGAGATCATATGGTATTGTCTTTCACCACCTGGCTTACTTCTCTTAGCATAATGCTCTCCAAATCTATCCATTCTGTCATGAAGGGTAGGAGCTCCTCCTTTCTTTCTGCTGTGTAGTATTCCATTGTGTAAATGTACTACAGCTTTTTGATCCATTCATTTATTGATGGGCACCTAGGTTGTTTCCAGTACTGGGCTATTGTAAATTGTGTTGCTATGAACATTGGGGTACATAGGTTCTTTTGAATTAGAGTGAGAAAGAATTTTAAATAGGTACATTTTTTCTTATTTGTTTCTATGAGAACTGGACGAAGAAGAAAATGTCAGCATCTCCTCAGAGATGCCTGCCAAGCAGGAAATAACACTGGGAAAATAAAGCCATCTATCAGAGGAGCTAGCACAGTAACGTGATTACCGGGCTCTGCACCAGAGAATCACCAACACCCACAGAGTAAAAAGCAAGGTGCCATGGTGGTATGGCACTGGCTAATTCCTGGCTACACAGCTGGAATCTGGCCAAGTTCAAAAGCCCCTGGGTTTTTGTTTGTTTGTTTGTTTCTTTTTAAGTCTGTGTGAAAAAGGAAGTGAAACTGCATGGGAGAGAATTCTCTATTCTGTAAGACAAGCATCTTCTGGTTCTCCTTTTCTTTCTGCTAGGCAAGGGATGGGGGAGAGGGGACAGCACCCTGGGAAAATATCTGTGGTGTCACTGAACCACACCTCACCATGTCAGAAAAGCTCCGTAGCCCACCAGCACACACTGCTCTAAAGAACCCAAGTCTTCCAGTACAGCCTTCTTGCCACACACCATGGAGAACATCAGGGAAGAGACAGACAATGTGACTGGGGACTGGAAACTGCACCACGGAGAAGTGCATGCCCCTTAGCTCCCACACTGCTTTAACTCAGCATCTGAGAAGACCTCACAGATTCTGTGCAGACTTTTTCTGGGTACCACCTGCCTCCTGCTCAGTAAAAATGGGAGAAAAGCAACTTCCTTGCAGGAATGTCTACTGGGATCAAATGTAACTGCCCCTGGAATCCAAGTGGATAAGAATATTCCTGTCATTCTGGGTCTGCCCTTGAATACTGCCTCTGTTCTGCTTTTTCCACTATAAACTCATAGTACAGAACTTGAGAGCTGAGAAAGCCCACAGGGGCCCAGAGAAGTGACATAACTTACCAAAGGTCACAGAGCATGGAGGTGGCTGAGCCAAGACTAACACTCAGTTTTACACACACACACACACACACACACACACACACACACACACACAACAGAAAATACCATTGCTTCGGATTACAATCCACTCTCTCCACAAAAGAACATGCACCTGACCCGGAAAGAAAGAGCTCATGAGGGAATTATTAGGGGCCTAAGGAATATGGATTCAGAGCTGATAACAAGGTTCAAATCCAGTTCTGCCTTTACCAAAGCATGTGATTTTAGGCACATTTCTTTATCTCAGTTCCCTCATACACCATAAGGGGCTAATAAAATCACCAATTCTGAAGACTATTCTGAGGATGAAATGTACCAATATAGTTTCTAAAATAGTGCTTGATGTATTGGGTTGGCCAGAAAGTACACTTAGTTTTTTCCGTAGAAGACATATTTTTCATTTTCACCAATAACTTTATTGATTTGGATATTTTCAGTATGTCAGCTATCCCCCACATGGTATAGCATTGACTGCTGCCAATTAATGTCTCAATTTGATCACTATCAACTTCAAGTGGTCTACCTGACCATGGAGCATCATCTAGTGAGAAATCTCCAGTGCTAAACTTCATAAACCACTTTTGACAAGTTCACTCAATCATAGCACCTTCTCCATACATTGCACAAAACTTTTTTTGTGTCTCAGTTGTGTTTTTTTTACCTTTCTTGAAATAATAAAGCATAATATGCCAAAATATTGCTTTTCTACCATTTTCAACATTAAAATGGCTGCACAAAATTCACCAACTTTGATGTGTTTTTTTTTCAATGCACACTGCACAATACAATGTAACAAAATTAATTTCAAATGAAGTTAAAGACAACTAAGCACTACTAGAGCCATCATAGGGAAAAAAAACAAATGAACTTTTTGGCCAACCCAGTTAAGTACCAACATCACAGTAATAATCATCATCATCCTAAAACAGAGAGGAAAGGAGAGTGAAAATCTTGGGAAATATATGGAAAAAAGATAGAAAGTGAGTGTGTGGTTATTAAATAAGTAGAACATCATTTAACTTCAAAAAATGTAAAGACACACCAAGAATCATGTTAACAGCGGCCAGTGGGAAATTAAAAGCAAAACAAGAACATGTTATAAACCATTAGGTACAATGTGACTCCAATTCTGGCAAATAATCACACCTACACACATATACCTACTTCAAAAAGAGAGTGAAAGAAAATAAATGGAACATTAACATCCACTCTCTGAGCAGTGGGATTATGGTTGACTTTTATTGTCTTCTCTATTTCCAAGTTTATGCAGCAGACGTGTATTACTTCAGAAATCAAAATAATTGTAGGTTTTAAAGGTTACTTTTAAAAAAGAAACTTAACACCAATCCAGGTCTCAAATGGCTGAAGGTTTCTTACAAAGCAGCTATGAGAGGGAACAGGTGGAGCCCTAAGAGGATGGGCCTGTGTTTGGGATCATGTTTCGTGGGGGAGATCAAAAGATGGAAAACAAGGGACCCTCATGCCACCAAGCAACTGTGAAAGATGATGCCTGAAAATGCTGGGTCAGGAGTGGCAGAGCTCTGTAAAATAAGATAGAATTTCAAAAAAGAAAAGAAAGAAAGAAAGAAAATGGGTGTGATGACTTCAACAGTCCCCGGCTTAAATGAGACAGACTGTGAGGGCCTTAAGAAAAGGAATGAACAGAATCCTAGAGAAAGCTAATCAGCAGCCCATTTTCTTGGCCTGGCTAAAACAGATGATCAGTCACCAAAACTAAAAAGCAAAAGATCAAAATGGCTGAGAAAAGGAACTGCAGGACACTGCTGGAGTCAAGGCTGGGACAGGCTATCTGGTCTCAGAGAGGACCAAGAATTTCCTTCATTTCAGCATCCACATAGGAGAAATAGATCTGCTGACTATGGGGCCATCGATAACCATAAACCAGAGCCCAGAAAGAATGCCCACAGGGTCTGAGAAGATTGAGTTAAACAGGGTATCCTGCTTTGCAAATCTTCCACACTTGTCTTCAGTCCCCACTTCTTCCAGCTTGAGTTAGCTTACCTCTTCGGCAGAGACTCCTTGTAGCTCACATGCAGAGGCAGATAGACAACAGACAACAGAAAAAGGAGAACAGACAGAACAAAAGAACAGAATACACAGAACAGAGAGCAGAAGGCAGCACTGGGGCCCTAGCAGCTTCTGTTCAGGGCCTGCTCTCCTGTGATGCACCTCCTACTCAGGGTCACTGAGTGAGCACCGACTGCCCCCAGCCCAGCACCTCTGCACCCTTCCCACGAGTTGTCCCTCTTGAGTAGCAACCTAGGATCAGAGCATGTTAAGGTTCATTCAGATCACCCACAGTGCCCTGATATCAGAAATGAAAAAAAGAGGCAGAATAGAGGACACTCTGCTTATCAAAGTCAGATGAGTTAACACATTCTCCCAAAACCATCTGTTTAGGACCTGGCCTGAGGTTACAGACTTTTGTAGTGACGCAGCCAGGACAAGAAGGTCATCATCCTGATGGCTGCCCCTTCTTTGGGCCCTCATCACTGCCCATGAACTAGACTGCAATCTGCACTGCTCACTGAAAAAGCTCCAATCCAATCCAACCCAATGCAATGCAATCCAATCCCCAGGCTCCTCTTCAGCAGATGTCAACATATAGAGTAATCTAGAAGGCCAGATCACATTCAGGTATAATGGACGAGGGCATCAGGAAAACTTCCTCTACGGGAAAACTGTAAACAGGAAATATCTCAGTCCAAAAACTGACCCTGCGATGGTGGACTATTAGGACTTGTGAGAGAAACTATGAATATTTGCATAGTCTTAAAGTATCTTCCCCAAAATATTAATAAATATAAATAATGTACTAATTACTGTGGTGGTTTTAAGATATGTCTACCTATTCTTCAATACTCCTCCCTCCAGGAGGTGGTGCTTAAATCTCCTCCCTCTCCTTGACTTTGGGCTGGATGCAGTGATTCTCTTCTAAAGAGTAGATTATAAAAAGGGAAAAACAGTTACTTTACTGCAGTAAAATGGGGCAGACACTACCTTATAACAAAGTGATAAACATGACATCGCCAGTGGAAACTCAGCTGATGTCAGGTACTCCCTGGCATGACGTGGTGACAGGGCGCATCACCGCTGTCATGCCTTCCCCCAAATCCACAACCTCAGTCTGATCATGACAAAACACTGCCCACAGACAAACCCAAGTCACAGGACATTCTACCAAGTACCTCACCACGACTCTTCAAAATTAGTGCCGAGGTCACATAATACAAGGGAAGATAAAACTGTCATACATGGCATGAGAATAAGGAGACATGATGACTAAATGAACTGGATCCTAGAACAGTAATAGAAGAACTGGGGAAATATGAATAAAGTCTGTAGTTAATAACTAAAGTGAACAGTATTGTATTGATAGAGATTTCTCAGTTTTCATGAATGAACTATAGTTATGTAAAATGAAAATTAGGGAAAGGCCAGTGAAGAATATACAGTGGTACCTTGATATTCATTGTTAATTCTGGAACTTGTAACAAGTACCAAAACCGACGAGTAATCCTGAACAAGTACCAAGTGTTGAAACATTTTTTTTTTCTCATCAAAATGAGGTAAGTACAGGTTTTGATGAGTTCCGAAGCCGACAATTACCAAGTTATGACTGTATATCAACTCTCTGCACTTCTATAAATCTAAGATTACTTCAAAATGAAAAAGTTTTGAAATAAAACAAAAATGATGCTCAAGGAAGATGCATCGTGCTAATGCTGGGGCTTCGGAACCCCACAAAACCCCTAAGTGTGCCTTGTCACCCCCAGTTCGAGAAGCATCACAGGATCTCCCAGTTAGCAACAATGCACTAGTGCCGTAGCCATTAAGATTCCACATCAGGAAGGAATGGTATGTGCCATAATAGTTGTTTGGGTGAGTCTTTGCACCGAAGACCTTTTCTAAATTCCATGCCTCGGGGGGACAAGATGGAAACAGTGATAAGGCTCTGAGCATGTGGAGTTCCAGCCTGTTGCTGCTCCTTGTTGTGTTATTGCTCAGCACTTTGCTAAGACCCACACTGGATGAGTTACTGACACACCCAAAGGACAAATTATGAGTGCGCATCGATATTAATTCATTTATGAAGAGGATTTTGCTTGCCTTCCTCTCCTCCAAAAAAAGTTTGATTTAATACTTAGTGCTACCTCGAGAGACAAGTGGTCACTCAACTCAACCAGCCATGAGTGAGAAGAAAGTCTTCCCCATGGCCTTGAAGGAAAACATTACAAAGTTCACATTACCTTTTATTTCATAGTTTATTTCAGTAATCTTTGGATAAGGCTTGTTTTTTTTCCTCTAAGATATAGTGACAGACTATTTGCAAAATGTGTTCAAATTCTCCACCCCTCATGCATCCACATCCCATATTCAACATGATTATGTGGCTCCTTCCATCAAGGGGGTGGAGGATGAGGGAGGTGTTATTTCCCCAACCCTTGAAGCTGGGCTGGCCTCAAAAGTTTGCTCTGGGCAACAGAATGTGGCAGAATTGACTGTGTGCCATTTTGAACCTGGGCCCAAGAGCCTCTGTTTACTTCGGCTCACTCTCTTGGAATCCCACTCTACAGCCATGAGAACAAGCCTGCATATAAAGATGAGGTCCCCCAGCAAGCCCCCAGCTGACTCAGGAACTAACTTAGACACATGAGCAACCCCGCCCAAGAACAGAGCTGCCAACCTGAACCCAGCACAAACTGTTGGCTGGAGAATCACGAGCTATGTAGACTAAGTTTTGGAATAGTTTGCTACACAGCAAAATCTAACTGATACAATGGAAATATATCATTTTAATGTTAATACTTCTGATCTTAAAAGAATTACATACTTATTGAAGAAAGGCAGCAAATACAGAAAAGGAGAAAATTACCCATAATTTATCATTAGAAGAATAAACCAATACTCTGGTGTTTTTCTTTCTAATCTTCAGTGTGTATGAGTAAATTAAAATGGGATCGGTTTATTTACAATTCTATGTCTTGCTCTCCCTTCACTCTATAGTTTTTATGCCATGAACACATGATTTTAATGGTTTCATAATACTGTTTATCATGAATGCACAATAATTTAAAGCTGTGCCATATATTTTTATAGTTCTGCAACTATACACATAATTTTTCATTATTGTAAATAATAGTTCTTTTTACAAGGTATATATTTTTATTCCAAACACTGGTGTATGTCCTTGTAATATACTTTTTCCTTTAAAAAACATTTCAATGAAACATATAACAAGCATACAATAAACTGAATTAAATGCATTAATTTTTAGTGTACAGCTCAATGAATATTTATATATACACTTAATACTGTTTATTTGAACACAGAAATCATTATCCACTTCTATGATTATTTCTTTAGAGTAAACTCCTAGAAGTGAAATTCCTGACTCAAAGACATGGACCACTGTAACCCACCGAAGCCGGTCCCTGGCACACACGCATGTGCACACACTCACACACACACACACCCCTCCTCACTGGCAGCACCTGTTTTTTTCAAATGTTCACCTTACACTCTACCATGTGCTCAGAGTTGGGGACTCTCTCTAGCAAAGGAAAGAGAGAAGATTCTTGAGTAGTCTAAGCTGTAGGCTAATTCCAGTTCACTGCCTGTTTTTGTAGGGGTGATTAATGCCATTCTGGCCTGTGAGATGTGAGGAAAAGTCTTTTGGGGAGTTTTGAAAAGATTTTCCTTATAAAACAGTACCTATGCAGGAAGGAATGGCCCCTTTTCTCGACCTGAGGCATCAGTGCCTAGAACATGTTGTCTGGAACCGATGCTGCCATCTTGTGACTGCGAGGAGCTGAGCCTGAGGAACGAGCCAGCACACTGAGGACAGCAGGGCCGGGAGGAGGGAACCATACCCTGTGTGGTGATGTTGAGCCACTAAACTCCCTGGAAACACACCTCAGGACAGTGAGGCAATAAACCTAAACCTCCTATTCTTAGCCAGGTTTGCTGTTTATTATGGCCAAAAGAAGAGACACTCTTCCAAAGCTTCCCTTATGCATTACCAAACTGAGCTCCCAGAAAGACTGCAGCCATGAACCTACTTTTCAGCACTTGATGGGCTCATGTAAAAGCTATAAAATAACTGGGGGGAAGGGACAGGTGTAAAATATTCAATATTTGAACCTCAAAAAATCTAATACATTTTTCATTTGTTCAATTTCTTTAAAATGTCTTCTAGTAAGTTTCTTTGTTTATGTAAGTCCAACAATGTGTTGTGAGAGTTTTTCTATGGGTTTTATACTTTTTGTGGCTATGGTGAAGAACCATTATTTCCCATTATAGCTAACATTATATTATAAATGAGATTATTGCTGGCATATAATATAGCTATTATTCCTATATATTCCTATATATTCCACATATATATTGCATATATATACATATATATACACACACAAGTTTACTGAGCTCTCATTAATTCTGTGAGTGCTACCATACATTTGCTTGTTTTTATTGGTCTGTACTTATGTTATTACTTAAAAGCCTTTTCTTCCTGTTATCAGGTACACTTTGAATACGTGTTTCATACTTTATTGCACTGGCAAGCAATGTCAGAACAATAATGAAAATCATCTTGGTTTTTTAAAAAAATGTTAACAGAAATCTCTAGAGTTTCCTACTAAGTATGATATTAGACGTTGATTTAAGATATATGTATGTGTGTGTGAATATATATAAACACATTTTCATTTTTTGGTTTACAATATACTTAAATCATGCTAAAGAAATACCCTATTTTTCTAACAGTTTTATTTCTTAAGAATGGATGTACATATGGCTTATCTTACTCAAATAATTGACTATAATGTCTATTTGCACACTTCCTAAAAATGGTACTTCTATTCCTGGCATAAAATGTTATGCCAACATCTTGAATGATTCTTCTGTTAAAGTTTCTTTTTTCCTTAACTTTTTCATATGCTTCATCATGTCTTAAAAAATCATATGATTAGGCTAGCTCTTCTACTTGAGTGAGATCACAATTATATAATGTGCGAATTATCTGTTAATTGGAAATTTAAATAAGTACATTAGTAAAATTGCAATAGCAACCCATTACCCCGTGAGAAAAATCTCATGAGATAAGAAAAGAAAAACCTCAACAGATTAAGTTAAACAGTTCATAGAGAAGGAAGGGAGCGTAGTCTTTGAAATGCCAGTATTACAGTACACTGACATTCTTACAGCTCCTACTAGATACACTCCTTGCCTGAAAGTTCACTTTTCCTTTGTAGTACACTTCACTAACTACGTAATACTTTCCTGATGCTGAGACTCAGCCCTGGCTTTCTGTTGTTTGGTTTGTTTTGTTCTATAATACCAAAAATAGTTCTCCATGATTCAGGCAGTGTTATATAGGAGGGGGAGAGAAAACCTTTGTTTCTCTGTGTCTAAACACAGAGAAACCAATAATGCTGCAGAAATAGCCATGCAGAAATGTAACCGGCATGTACCGGTAAGTGCCTGCAGCTCTTACTGTTAGGTGTGATGGTCACATAGGTGGCTCTGCTGATCCTGGATGGGATTACTTACCCTGGTATAATTATCACCCTGGAGTCAGCCAGCTATTTACTAATTTATGAAGTCCTTGGCAGGGAAAACTGGGGTCCTTTGGCTTTGCTCCAAAAATGTTCTCATGGCAATGGTGGAGTGCAAGAGAAAGAGCAAAAACGTGCAATGCCTCTTGAGGCCTAGGCTTGGAACTGGCACACCATTCATCACCACTACAGCACTCCATCAGCCAAAACCAAAGTCACAAGGCCAGGCCAGATGCAAGGAGTGAGGAAACAGAATCTGCCTCGTTAGTGAGAAGAGCTGAAAAAGGCATGGACACAGGGCGAGGTGGAAAACTGGCCATCCTTGCAGTCTACCACACTCCCTCTTCTGTCTTCAGCTCACTAAGTCTCAGCCTCAGTGCCCCTGTATCCTCTTCCCTCACATCTCCCTACCACAATGTTTGACAAGTCACCCTTCTTTCTCTAGAAGAGACAGTGCTATGTTTTGCCCCAACACTTTAGCTGTCTCAGGGAAGGGCCCAAGGAAGCAGCTGGGCCTTCTGATGGGGAAAAGGGGTAAGAACTATTAAGTGCACTATTTAAAGGTATCCCAGGGGGTAGGACAGGGAAGAGAGAAAACAGACACTCCACAGCAGACCACAGAGACCAGGCTGGGTATGGCTCAGGGGAGACCAACTATTGGGGAACCATTTTCCACACCTCTGCCTTCCAGTGAATAGGAACATAAAAAAATAAAGGCTGGGACTACACAGAGTAACACCCTTTAGAGGAACAGCCTTCTCCATGTCAGTAGAATATATATAGTCAGGGAAGCCTGAATTAAAGGCTTTGCCATCACTAACTGCCTGATGTTGGGAAGCTCTATACCACTTAGGACAGTGATAAAACCAAGGGGTTAGACGACTGTCAGTGAACCTTCAGCACCAACGCCCCATGGCTATGGATTTTATTCGGCCACCAGGTGGAACTCTCTTTATGCACATTCACTCTTCAGGTCAACTGGTGGCATGACTGCTTCCACTTTAAAGTCAGAGGGTGTACTTCCAGCAGCATGACCTTCAAGTCAGCCTCTTGAGATTGAGATTCTACTGCCTTTGATGATCCACAACTGACAAAGGATTATTATTCTGTCAAAGTACCTTGTGCGACGGGAACCACACGTGCACATTTTTCAGGGCAGTGCAGGTTCACCTGTGATTGAAGAAAGGCTCAGATCTATTTCAAACAATAACATCTTTGAATTTGCTCACATTAAGAATTACCTTTATTTCCCTTATTTTAGTTTTTTTAAATTATATTTTTGAATAGGTAATACATGCACATGGCATTAAACTTAGACATTGTAAAATAATATAAAGCAAAAAGTAAGTTGCCCTATTTCTAAGACAGTCTGTTACCCTCCTCAGTGACAACCACAGTCACTGGGATGTTATACATACAAGAAGTGTTAGCATTTGTGTACATGTGTGTGCACACAGGGGCACACACACTGCTCTTTTCAAACTAACGAATGGTATGATACTAACAGCACTGCTTTGAACCGTGCTCTTTCCCTCTAAATGGTAATGATATGTCCTGGGTATTATTCTACGAAGAGCTGCCTCATTCTTTTATTATCTATTTATTTATTTTTAGTTTTCTTATTATGTTTTTCCATTACTATTTAGTCCTGTTGCACCCCTCTCTCCCACCCACAATCACCACACTGTTGTCCATGTCCGTGAGTCCTTTTGCCTCATTCTTTTAAAAGACTGCACCACATTCTGCTTTATGGATATTCTATTATTTAACCAGTTCCTGTTAATGAATATTTAGGGTGCTGCTGGTATTTTGCTGTTGCAAACAATACTAACGAGCAACTTTGTACACAGGCCATTTTGCACAGATGCCAGCCTCTCTGTAGGATAAATTCCTGAAAATGGAATTGCTCGGCCTGTGGATAACTGTGCATTTCTAACTTGGACAAATAAAGTCAAACCATCTTCCAGAGACACCAGATCAATGGCTGGCAAATTATGATCCATGGTCCAAATCCGGCCTATGAGCTAAGGTGTTTTTGCATTTTCAGAGTTGTTTTCTGAAAAAGGAAATATGTGACAGAGACCTTAGGTGACCTGTAAAGCTAAAAATACTTACTACCTGTTCCTTTACAGAAAAGGTTTGCTGACCCTCTCCACCAGGCCAATTTATACTCCTCTTAGCAATGTATAACAGAGTACTTCTGCGCTATTTCAATTCTAATCATTAGTCAAATTAAAGATTTAAAGTAATGAGCCCTAGCCAGGTGGCTCTGCTGGTTAGAGCATCATCCCAATATTCCAAAGGTTGTGGGTTCAATTCCCAGTCAGGGCACACACCAGAATCAACCAGTGAATGCATAAATAAGTGGAACAACAAATTGATGTTTCTCTTGCTCTCTCTCTCTTCCCCTCCTTCCCTCCTCCTCCCTTTCTCTCTAAAATCAATAAATTTAAAAATATTTTTAGAAAAGATTTAAAGTAGCACTGCAGGTTTTGTTTCAGTTGAAGCAAAAGCTGAAGCATCTCTAATACTTAAATACTGGCACTATGATTTTTCCAGGCAAAAATTCAGAATGCAAACATAAACTGACATTTGAGTTTCTCACTTCACAGTAGCAAGTGACATAAAAGGTTAGAATCCCCAAGTGTTGGAACTCAAAGGAACATTAAAGGTTATCTGGTCTGAGCATTATGGATTTTTGTGTACCATTAATATTTAAAAAGAATTTAAAGGATTAAAACAATGCTGCCAACTTTTTATTTTGCCAAGTAAAGTAATTTAAAAATAAAACCAACCACAACAAAAACAATCTGCTCTGGCTGTGTGGCTCAGTTAGTTGAAGCATTATCCTATAAACTGAAAGGTTGTGGGTTCAATTCCTGGTCAGGACACATGCCTAGATTGTAGGTTTGGTCCCCTCTTTCTCTCCTTCCCTTCCCCTCTCTCTAAAATGAGCATGTCCTTGGGTGAGGATAAAATCAATCATCAATCAATCAACATAAAAGTAATCCAAAAACCACCTTCTTTCACCATCACTTCATAAAAGAAAGGAATTATACATCAAGAATTAGGACATACCCAATCTTAGAGTAGGAGAGAATTCATTAAACTGAATACACTTAGTTTCATGACAAGCCAGCCATAGTCATTTTCTTTCTGCCAATTTTGCTTCAGACTAAGAAAAACTCCATGTCAAACACATGTTTGGGAACCAGCCTCATTGTTCTCTAACCGATCTAAAACCCCCACAACCAAGTGACATGCTCCAGATTGAATTCTGGTGACAATGAATGCATTTGTAGCAGATTCAGAACTACATCCCAGGTCTTCTGCTTCCCAGTCTTACACCTTCCCCCTAAACCACAAGTCCTCGCCTGTCTGGCATCATAAAACAGGTAAACAATCCAACCAACACTCCCGTGCACTCTCTGCCTTCCCCATCTCACCGTCTTTAGGCCTTAGGTTTGATCTGCCCATCCAAAGTATGTTTTTAGCCCTCTTCCTTAGGTAGAGAAACAAAATTTAAAAGACCCTGTCTTGTAAGTAGCATGAATTCTAAATTTATGCAGGCCCAAACAACAATCATCCATCCATTGTAGATGTTTCCCTTCCCCACAATCCTTATAAACAGCCTCCACCTCTCACTCTTCCTTTATCTGCCAGAGTCTGCCCTTTTCTTTAGTGTCCATGATGGAGACAACGGGGCTCTCTGGAAATACATGCATGAGTTCTTACATGCACTTAGAATTAATCAGCTGTGATGGTTATTTATTTATTTTTAATCCTCACTGGATTAAAAATAAATAATGTGTTTATTGATGAGAGAGAGAGGGGAACATCAATGTGAGAGAGAAACATCAATTGCTTCTTGTATGCGCCCTGACTGGGGATCAAACCAACAACCTAGGTACGTGCCCTGAATGGGGACTGAACCCACAACCTTTGGGTGCACAGGACAATGCTCTAACCAACTAAGCCCCAGCGGCCAGGGCTGTGATGGTTATTTTTATGTCTTATCTTGACTGAGCTAAAGGATACCCAGAAGGCTGGTAAAACATTATTCCTGGGTGTGTGTGTGTAAAGCTATACCTGGAAGAGATTAGGATTTGAGTTGATGAACTGAGTAAAGCAGATGGCCCTCCCCAGTGTAGATGGGTATAATCCAATCAGTTGAGGGCCCAAAAAGGAAGAAGAAAAAAAAAGACAGAGAAAGGGCAAATTGGCTCCCTCTGCTTGAGCTGAGACATCCATCTTCTCCTGCTGTTGGACATCAGAACAGGGTTTCTGATTCTCAGAACTTCAGACTCAAACTAAATTACACCACATGCTTTCCTGGGTCTCCAGCTTGCAAACAGGAGATCACAGAACTTCCCAGCCTCCACACTGCATGAGCCTACTCCTATAATAAATCCCCTCATATATATATAACCTATTGGTCTGTTCTCTGGAGAACCCTAACACATCAGCTTCCCCTTAATTTCAGAGCCAAAAAAATTGAATGGCCTTGGATATGGAGTGAGAGAAACTCATCTATGAGTATATCAGATCCAAGCCCTTGCCTTCTCCTGCTCTCCCTGTCCTCTTTCATTCAATATTCAGCTTTCTCCTGTGTGCCAGGCACTGTTCTCTTGCCCCTGTGACTGCTCACCCTTGTCCTGACACAGGAGTCAGCCTCATTCTGCACCACTTGCCCCATGGATGCGAAACTGCTCCTGGTGCAGATGCCCAGAGAGACCCTGGCCTGTGCCTGCTGGGCACTGCTGCCTCCAGCCAGCCCTGCGGCTACTGCTAAATGATGCCCAGGACTGCAACACTTCCCGCAGTCCTTCCAGAATTATATCTGAAAGCAGTCAGCACTGACAACAGCTGTAATAAACACTATATTGGCTCAATCTATTCTATTTTCAATTAAAATTTTAGCTTTCACACAGCAGGGCTTTAACAGAAGTCCTAACCTGGGAGTAGGTCATAGAGAATATATAATACCTTTTTTAATGAACCAAGTAGCAGGACTTCTGTTGCCATTCCAGGTATATATTTTTTTAAGTTTTCCTCTGTCTCTCATCATTCTGATATATGACTAAAGAGAATCCTTTTTCCTCAAAACACCATGTTTCTTTCTCTCCTCCATGATTATTACCTCAGTTTTGTACTCCTTTATAAAGCTTTTTAATAGGACTAACAATTCAAGACAGAAACTATGTAGTAGATGGAACATTTAGTTCCTCGTAGTAGGCTACAGTCAAAAACATGCAAATTCTCACCGGGGTGCCACTAAATGAGACACATATCCCAAAGGGACTTGACACAGAAAAAGGGGATGTGATTTCTCTCCACCAGCACTTCATGCTCCCCCCAAAGTGACCTCCTCAGGTTTCCGCAGCAGGCTCTTGATAACATCAGGTCTCTGTGAACCGGCTGGATCTTGCAGATAACAATTTATTTATCCCCCAGAATAACAGGATGTTGGCTGAGTTAGATTTGATGTTTGGAGATAAATGAGGGGCAGCCACAGAGACTGCCTGCTGCCCTGTTGGGAAGCAAAGGCATTATCTTGCTTACAATACCAAGGTACTAGCTTCCTGGCTTGTAGTTGACATTTGCAAAGAGAAGAGCAGGAGATGGCACAGTTCAGGCAGGCCCTCAGAGTCACGCAGTGGTAGAGGTGGAAGATGGCACAGAGGTCACCAAGAAAAGCCGTGAGTTCCATGGACACATCAACAGAATGATGTCAGTAAAATAGGGCAGAAATGTGTGTGTATGCACACACACACACACACACACACACATATGTAGTAAATTCCCACCTGTCTAGATATGTGACATACCACATGGTTGGTGACTTTTCTCAAAATTTCATTCATTCATCTATTGGATCACTCAACAAATAGTTGTTGAGTGCTCACTGGGTGTTGTATATGAATGACTGAACCCTGGGAACATGAGAATGAGCTAGATACTTCCTCATGTAGCTTACAGTCTATGGCTTTCAACTGCTGCCCTTTTAAAAAATATGAAATAGTTGGGGACAGAGGGGGCATTTAACACATCAACATTCTGGACAATTATTACCATAATATAAACGGATTCTCAATTTACAAATAAGTAGACTCACCTATAAGTAGTCTACTTATAAATAAGCCAAAATATCCCTGGCCGGTGTGGCTCAGTGGATTGAGAGCCAGCTTGAGAACCAAACAGTCACCAGTTTGATTCCCAGTCTAGGGTACATGCCTGGGTTGAGGGCCAGGTCCCCAGTGTCAGGTGTACAAGAGGCAACCACACACTGATGTCTCTCTCCCTCTCATTATCTCTCCCTTCATCTCTCTAAAAATAAATAAATAAAATCTTTAAAAAAATAAATTAGCCTAATCTGTTCATTCACAAATTTTTTTTTTTAATTTATCTTTAGAGGGGAAGGGTAGGAGAGAGGGAGAGAAATATCAATGTACGGTTGCCTCTTGTGTGTCCCATGCTGGGAACTGTCCTGCAACCCAGGCATGTGCCCTGACTGGGAATCGAACCTCGATCCTCTGGTTCGCAGGCCCGCGCTCAATCCACTGAGCTACACCAGCCAGGTCCATTCACAAATGTTTATTGGCCAGTCCTGTGCTAGTCACTCGTATAAAAATCTGAGTTACAAATGACTAACAACAATTCCTTCAATACAGCTGACAAAAGCTTTAATGAAGGATGGAAAAAAATTCTGGAGGAATGAGGATTGGGCAAGTAGTAAGGGCTGAAAGGAGGGCAGCACTTAGGCCCTTCAGCAGAGTCTTAAAGAACAAGTAAGGCCATGCCAGGCAGGCAAGAGGTTGGGGAGTTCATTTCAGATGGAGGGAACAGCATGTACATTCCCAGCTGAAACAGTGCCTGCAGGGTGAGCAGAGCACGCATCTGGGCAGCAGCCAACCATCAGCCAAGATAGGAAAACAGAAGCCACGTCTTGAAGGGCTCTGTATGCCCTGACAACTTAGTTGAACTTGATCTTGCAAGCAATGGAAAACCTCTGTTTTCTTTGAGCATGAATGAATTAAATGTTTAGATCTGCCCACTGAAACACAACTCAGGCTGAAGTAATATACACTTTGCATATTGCTGAAGGTGTGGCTGAAGGTGTAAAGACTGGAAGAAGGGAGAATGGTCCAGGTTAGCGATGATGGTGCAGTGGCAGAAAGATAATCATCATTTTTTCTTTCCAGTTTGATTCCAAATCAAAGAGAATTTAAATGAAAATAAAAGAAACCTGTCTAAAAAGAGGTTATACATTACAACTCAGTCTAGTCTCTTCATTAGAAATAAAAGCCTAGAATCATATTACAAGAGGAGTAAAACTGCTTGTGCCTTTTAGTTTAGTGATTCCATTAAGGGATTCCCAAGAAAACAATCTACATTAGAGAAAAATAACTTTGTTCAAAGATGTTTTTAACTATACACTCGGCCAACAAATGCAAATAATCTAAAAGCCTAAAAATAAGAAATGATTTAAGCCAAATGTCACCTGTTGGAATGATTAAATACTACATAAATATTAAATGAACTGTAGCCATGCACGCGTATGGAAGGAAAAACAGACTCTGAAATGATAATATATACAATGACTACAACCATAAGGGCCTACTATGTGCTGGACACAAAGCTAGGTTCTGGGGACACAAAAATAAGCCAGACATGGTCCTTGGCCCCTGACATCTCACAGCCCACTGGGAGAGCAGACCTGCACATTAGAACCATGTGAGCAGTTCTAGACAAGGGTCCATACCATGACAGCCCAGAAGATGACCTGCCCTGTTTAGAGGGACACAGAGGCACACATGCAGAGATGTTAAAATCAGTGGCAGGACTCTGGTACAGATTGTGATGACCCCCAACACATACCTGTTGATTCTGTTGGATTATCCTGGACATGAAAATAGAAATTGTAAAACTTAGGATAAAAAACACTCAAATCCCCAAGAACATGTGTAGTAGTCCTTGGACCCTGGTTTGAGAAACAAAGATCTAAAAGTGGGAGGGTAGGAGTGGAAGGGATGAAAACAAAGAATTACCCAACAGTATTTAGCTCCTGATTATGACTGAGTCAGAGAGGACATCAAAGATTGAAGCCTCAGCATCAGGGAAAATAGCAGTGGGACTCCCGGAAATAAGAACCCCAGGAAGAGGCTCAGGTTTGAGAGTACAAGTAAGTTCCATTTCTGACATAGTGAGTGAGTTTAAGGACCATTTAGGAGGAGAAAGGTAGAGGTATTCAAACTTTGCTAGAAATTTCTCTCTGGAGATTTGGAGCCAGTCTCAGCATCCAACCTCACCTTCTAGAGAGAGTTGTAGCTGGAAATGGATGCTGAACAATAGGTATGAGCATCCCTAACTAGCATTACCAAATATAGAAGATATACCCCTTTTGGTCCCTCAAATATTTGTTAAGCATTTACTTCCTTTTACAGTATCTCCATCAACTTGATGAAATAATAAATGGGGTAAATAATAAAGAATAAACTATAAAAAATAATAAATTATGGAATAAAGGATCAGGCTTCAGACAGAGTAGATATAGCAATCTTACATTTTTCCATGGGAAAATTCTTCTTCTATAATGAATATAATTTGGAAATGATTTGATTACTGTAGCATGAAAGCTAACTGATACATACATGACTATCTCCTACCAAGCCTGTGAATTTCTGAGATAAGGACTGTGAAATTATTAATGTCTTATGTAAATTTCTAACAAATATCTGGAAAACAGCAAATAATTACTATTTGTAGAAGTAGTTTTGCAAGCAGAAAAATACTTTGTATGGCTCCCAAACATTAGGAAGCTTCATAGTGCTCTAAGAGAGCATTTGTGGGTATATACGTACTACTGAGTTCTACTGATGAAAACAATCTGGGCTGCCAATGTGGAGGTGGATGCTTTCATTCAATTGAATTCTATAATTACTCATATGTAAATTAGTGGCAATACAGAAAATGTGAGAAATTCAGAATTAATTTATCTTTTTAGTACTGCTGAGATTCCTTTTTGTGTTTGTGATCCGTATGTGCCAACATAACAATTATGTTAGTTCCAGAAATAACTCAAAAAAAACACATTTTCTATGATGAGTTTTGAGTAACAAAATTGGAGAGGATATTGTCAATCTGTTGTACATTCATGCTGTGGTGAATCTCATGCTCTTTTGCAAACATGCTTCAGTGCACAAAAGAAAGTGAAAACAACATTGTAAATTGCAGGGCTGCAGAGGGAGAACCCATGGAGGAGAAACACAACTTAGGCTGACTCACTGGGTTGTATACCAAGGTGCCAGTTCTCCCTTTACTTCTACTTGTGCAAATGGGCACACCCAAGAAAATGAAGTGAAGATAATTCTCATTCTTCCTGACCCTCTCTCTTCCCACACCCTTACTGTCTTTCAAGACAAACAGCATGAACTTTCAGGGGAAAGTCCAAGCTAGGATTAAAAGGGAAGCAAGCATTTGGTCTTCTTAAATCCATCAACTGAGGCTTATGAACAAAATGGAGTGTCCCAAACACAGCATAATTACCTATATAACCTGTTAGAAATATAGACTTCTAGGTCCACTCGCAGAAACTGAGTCAGTAAGTCTGGAAGAGACCAGGAGGCTGCACTTTCCCAAAGCTCCCCCGCCACCCCACTAGTCACACAAATGATTCTAATAACCAGCCGGGTTTGTGAACCCTGAACAAAGAGCTGCGCTCAGACTTAGCAAATAACAGCAATGGCTTTTATAGGGACTGCACTTCAGAGTTTACGAAAAGCGCCTTCACATAAACCATATCATCCCTGTTTCAAAGAAGGAAAATGAAGTTCAGAGTGGTTCAAGGTCAGAAGACTCCATGTGTCAGATCTCAGTTCAGATGCCACAATATAATGCTGTCTCAACGGAAGCATTATTTGAGCACCAAATTTCTTCTGAGCACTGGTGAACTCTAACCTCATCTTGGGTCACATTTCAGAGTATCCAAGCAACTGAACAACTAATAATGTGATGCATCTGAACAATTCTTCCACTTGTCCATAGTCTGGAAAGACAACCTACATCCAAATTAACCACATTTCATTATATAAGCACTAAAAAATAGCCATTCAAATGAAACTTTGATAAACTTGTAGATATACAGCTTGTAACACTGTAAAGTCATTTCATTTTATAACTTATAATAAAAAGTATCTGAAGATAAAGAAAGAAAACAAATGTATCCACCTCTGCAAAGAAAGTAATGTCCATACCCTTATACTAATTTCTATAACATTTTGCTGAATTCCAACTGATTTATTTTTATTTCAATGCATAATTCTAAGTTTCTAGTTAATGTAACTTACCAGAATCCCAAAGGATTAGATCAAGATCCTTTGTAATTAGGAAATATCAAATAAAGGGAGGTGAGGGTGTGTGGGTGTGTATGAGGCGGCAGCAACGAGGAGGTGTGAGACTGAAACATCTTGCTTTAGTGTGGGTTTCTGGTTTTCAGTCTGTGTGGCTCTGCATAACACACTGAGGATGAGGATGGGCTATGGCAGAAAAGGCTGGTTCACATACTGGAAAACAAGTTGCAGACTTACGTATAACACGGGAGAATATCAATGCTATAGGCAAATTATGGTCCACAGGCTAAACCCAGCAACCTGTTTCTTTTTAATGACCCACAGATTAAGAATGGTTTTAACATTTTAAAATCATTAAAAATAAATTAGAAGAATATTTCATTACAATGGCAGAATTAAGTCGCTGTAAAGAAAGCCAGTATGACATAGAAAGCCTAAAATATTTACTACATGGCCCTTCAAAGAAAAAGTCTGCCAATCCCTGCTTTAGGGGAGGTATTAGGTTGCTTCCAAAAACTGACTCCGATCTGGCCTTCATTTGCTGAATATGAGATAAAATACTGAACTTAAAATCATCTCTGATATCTTTTCTTTGATATTGACCTAAAAAGCATACCAGTCTCATTACCTCTGCTGGGGTGTCCTACTATTGCATTGGGACGATTCTTGCAGCTTCCTGACCCAGGAGAAGGGGCAGGGCAGGGTTTCTGCACATGCATTCCCATTATTATTGGATTAGAATAGCGGATGCATAAAGGGAGGCAGCTGAGCATACCAAACCAGCAGAGACATCTGCATGGGCTATGGTTGAGCCCTCCTTTTATTGAGGAATGGATGGCTTGATACTATCAACAAATAACTGTTGCCATTTTCCCAGCATTAATATTCAAAAATCAGAAATGCAGCATGTAAAGTGTAATTCAAAATGGAAAGGCAGGAGCCTCTGTCTCCTCCCTTCCACTGAAGGCCCAAGGGTGGCCTTTCAGGGTCCAGACAGTTCCAGTCCATTACCAGCAGCCTGAGTCCTGCCATCTCTGACAGCAGCACACATTATAAAGCGTTTGCTATTGTTATACCATTCGGCTAATCTGATTGTCAGAACATTTCAAACCCCGCAATTTCGACTGGAGAAAGTGGAGAACCTCGCTCCTTTGAACTGCCTGTTAGACTACGCGATATCACAGCTTGCTGGGGAGTGTGAATAAGAAAACATTCTCCATTAGGAAATTAATGTTTGTAAATACCCTGGAAAGCCTAATAATAAAAGTAACCAGAATGGTTTACTATGCACATTGCAAGTACATATTTTAATTTGTAGCTTTATCACACACATTGATTGTTAGTCCAGCTCTTTTATTGTTAAGTGTTTGATACTGAATTTTTGTTTGGCTGGCTGTATGTGTTGGTTCAACTCAAAGTATTTTACTTACATTTCAAACAACACCGAATCTAGCCTTCTTTCCCACTGTTTTTAACTCAACCTTCTGTTCACATCACTTTCCAGTTTGTAACAAACCTGGTTTAGATTCCGAGGTAATAAAGAAGGTGCACTTATGCTGAAGAACTCCAAAGGCTTGTTTGCTTTTTAAAAACTTGAATATGCTTTAACCAGCCATTACACTGACTCAAATCCCAGCTCTGCCAGTTACTGGTGGGATGTGCGTGGATATGATACTTGATTCCCTGAGCCTCAGTTTCCACCTGTCAGATGAGGTTAGTACTGCAAATGATGGTTTTGACTTAGAAAATTTACTAAAAATCATTGAATTATACATTTAACATTGGTAGATTTTATAATATGCAAATAATTCCTCAGTAAAGTTGTTAAAATGTTAATTTAAAAAATTGTAGTTAAAGGAGGAAGTCATAGGCAAAAAATGATTGGCGGGTACAGGCTTATGGAGAATGGGAGGCCCAAGGAAGGTCAGAGTAACCAGATCAAGCCGGAGAGAATGAAGAGAACTACAAGAGTGTGTTTAGGGGTCACGTCCTACTTAAAACCATCTTCCTGGATTCCCCTGACACCACAGCGCCTCTGCTCCTCAAAGTTCATCACACTCTTTTCGAGGCGGCAGTTTGGATGTGATTTCTGTTAATCATACTGCATGGCAGCTCTTTGTTTGAAAGTCGGACCCTCACCAAACGGGGAGTTCCTGGGGCTCCGAAGCCATGTGTTCTGGCAAGCCTCGGCCCTGACTCAGCCCAAGAGCTCAAGAATGTTAGATGAATGAAAGAATGAGTAGATATTGCTACAGCAAAAAGGCAAAAAACATAAAAGAGATGACTCTGAAGAGTCAACAAAATATATAGGTATATGCAAATTGCTTAGCACAATGCCTTACACATAGCAAGCATTAAGTGAATGGTGGTTCTTGTTGTTATTAACAAAACATGCTGAAAATGATGCCACAGAAAGAAGTTTATTTTTAAGCAACATTAACCTACAAAATAAAGATGTGCAAATGCATAGAAGACCTAATATTAGACGACTCCCTGTCCTAGTTCCGAGGCTTAAGGGCCCAAATATCGGCCAGAACACAAAAGACCTCACAGAACTATCTACAATTTGTGATCAGAATTCTCCAATGACACAATCAGCAGCAATCACACTCTCTCTAAACCCTGTCAGATTGCTGAGGATTCACTCTTCAAGTTTCTGGTCTGAATGAAGAAGAACAAAAGCAACAGAGAGCAAGGGAGAGTGGAAGCAAGAGTTCCCGACTGCTTCCTTTTCCTCTCCCCAAGGGTAAAACACTGCCCAGCAAGCATGTCAGGGAACTGCTGGGCTATTTATTTCACTGGTACCAGATGAGATTCCTTCAGTCACCCAGTAGATATTTATTGAGCCCCTACTTTGGGCCTGACATTGTTCTAGGCAGTAAATACATCAATGAATAAAGCATTTAAACCAGGGGTGTCCAACCTGAGGCCCACAGGCAGCATGCAGCTCAGGATGGCTATGAATGCCCAACACAAAATCATAAATTTGCTTAAAACATAAGCTTTTTTGGTGATTACATGTTGCAATGTATTTAATGTGTGGCCCAAGACAAATGTTCCTCTTCCAGTGTGGCCCAGAGATGCCAAAAGTTTTGACACCCCTGATTTAAACACATTCAAGAATGTGATGGGGTGACCCTACCCGATGTCAAGATTCTCTGTAACTTGGTGGTAAATAAAATGTCAGCAAACAGCCCTCAGACTCATCCACACGGGGACACTTCACATGTGACAAAGTGGCATGCACATCAGTGAGGAGAGAATGGGTATTCAGTAAGTCTTGCTGCAATAACTGAATATCGATAGGGGAAACACAATCTCTACCTCACTTAACACACTAAATTTAATTCCAAGTGGGTTAATGGTCTAAATATTAAAGGCAAAACTTAAACTCTTACTAGAAAACGTAGGTAAATGTCTCTAGTCTGCTGATATGGATGGAGTCTTTATAAAACAAAAAACACAAATCACAAGGGAATGCATAAATAACCTCGAATACATCAAAACTCATCACAATATTCCATTAAAAAAAAGACAACAACTGGAAATATATTTGCAACTCAGTAAGAGAAAGATAATCCAAAAGAGAAATGGGTAAAAGATATGAACAGATAATTCATAAAAATCTCAAAGGATTGGTGAATACATTAAAATATGTTCAACCACCCCACTGGTTAGAGAACCACAAATTAAAACCAGAATGAGATAATATTTCATCTCTGTTGTATTTGTAAAAGACCTTTTAATTCTGACAGTACCAAATGTTTGGTGAAAACATAGGCCATTCTGGTAAACTGCTCTGGAGAAGAGTATGGCAATACCCAGTGGAAGTGACAGAATGCTTACCCCACAGTCCCACTGCTCTGCCCCTAAGTACCCTAGAACCCTAAGTAGACACACAAAGCCAGAGCAGTACTTCTTTAAACAACCAAAGTATATGGCAAAAGAGAAAGGATGACTTAATTATGTAGTACTCCAATACATGAATACAGTTAGCTCTAAAAATGGATGATCAGACTTCCAGTCAAGATGGCAGCACAGGTAAACACAGCTCACCTTCTTGCACAACCACATCAAAATCATGACTGAATTATAGAACCACCATCACTCAAAAATATCAGAAACTGAGTTGAATGGAAGTCTGACAACTACAGAATTAAAGAAACCACATTCATCCAGACTGGTAGGAGTGCTGCAGACGTGGAACAGGCTGGTTTTATATCGCTGGTCCTGGCACCACCACACTCAGTTTTACCAAGCCAGAAACCTGGGGGCCTGCCATTATTACCTCTTCTCCTCCTTTATCCTCCACATCCTATCAGTCACCAAGTTCTACTGATTGTATCATTAAAAATCTTTTAAATAGAATACACCTCTCCATTGCCTGTACAGTCTTCCCTAGTGTAGGTCATCTGGCTTAACTGAAATAGCCTCCTAACCACTCTTCCTACCTCCAGTCTTGTCCTTCCAGTCCATTCTCCCCCTTTGGCCAAAGGAACCGTCTGAACCAAATATTTGATTTTCAGAAACTTGCTTAGAATCTCTCACTGGCTTTCTGTTGCCTTTAGGGATAATTCTCAATATGCCTTACACAGCCTTTCATGACCTGTCCTCTCTCTACCTTTCTGACCTCAACCCTTGCACTCCACCCATTCAGATACTTTGCATCTCTCTTCCTTAAATGTGCCATGTGCTGTTCATTCTACCTGAAATGCAACCCACCTCTGCTTGCCCTGGCTGCTCTTGCTCACCCTTCAAGTCTCAGCTAAACAGTTACCTTGCCTGGAAGGCTTTTATGAACCCCCCAGGCTGGGTTAGGAACTTCCACTATGATCCCCTGGCAACTTTTTCTTCCTTTGCAACAGTATACCACAATTCACAGAGCAGCTCAACTACCTTTTCATATGGACTACAGACTTGATGAGAAGATTGGGCCATGCAGAGCCTGCTCACTCACAATGGATCCTACCACATAGTAGGAGGTTCCTTTAAAATATTTGTTTGATGAGTGTTACCACATCACATTTAGTTTACATGCAAACAAAGCTTGGAAACAGCCTCAGTTGTTTCCTTCAACTTGAAGATATGCACAATTCTCAATTCAGAAAGTTATCTATCATCTGCAGTGTCTGCTTTATTCTCCTGCCACTTTGGCAAGCATCACCTGCCACCAGAGAAGCAGTCCATCTGCAGGAGCAAGAGGTGGCAAGGCTCAGAACTAGCCAGCTTGATGTTCAAACCTCAAAAAAGGCCCCATGTATTTTCAATAGTGTCACACCTCAGTTACAAGGGAGGCACAATGTATGAAATCTTGTTAGGATTATAATGATTGAAGTGGGAAGACTTTTGGCAAAAGGATTGAACATTTATATTTTTGTGCTGGGATTTATGTCTAAGGCACAGCTGGATACACTGAAGCAGCCAAGGATGGAGGCTGCATGTGAGTTCCCCATCAGTTTTCCTAGAGCAGAAGCTCTCAATTTTAAATCCCCAACCTTCCATCCCATTTTTTTTTTTTTTTAGCAAAAACATTAAGCATACAAACAGTGGTACCAGAATGACTGGTTTAAAATCCCTGTAACATCATTTATTACCTGTGGTATACCAGGCAAATTACTTAGCCATTCAGTGTCTAGCTTCCTCACTTGAACATGGCAATAAAACAGCATTTATTTCATAGGTTTGCTCTGAGGATTAAATGAGCTAATTACATGTAAGGCACTTAGAGTAAGAGCTCAGTAAATATTAGACATATCTAGGGGCATAGGAATAGGTTTGGAGGAAAAGGGAGGTGAAACAGGACAAAAAAGACAGAAGCAGAAGTAATCTACTGTTTAATAACAATCAAGCACTTTGAACAGATTATCACTGAAACCTCAGAAAAACCCTTTCATGCAGGTTAACCAGACCAAGTCACGCAGCTAGTAAATAGCTGAACTGGATTTGAATCCAGGCACTCTGAATCCAGAGACCAAGTTCTGAACCACCAAGAAATGATGTCTCCTTGCCTTCCCATCTGCTCTTTTGGGAATGGAATTCCTGAATTGTAAAGAAGAAAGTGAAGCAAGAAGATGTAAGAAATGGAAAGGAAGAATAAAAAAACAAGGCCAAACAAACTCATCTGCTTTCTCAATTTAAAATAGGTTTCCTTTTACCATCCCTTCACAGACACAACAGAGCCCACTATCTTTGCAGACATTTTACTTTGAATTCTGTAGGTGAGGTTGAAATCAAAATCACAGCAGACTGACAGATCCTCCTCAGCCAATAAGATCTGAATGTGAGATGGAAAGGAGGGACATGAATGTGAGGGCAGACAGGAGAGCAGTGAATGGGAGCAACAGGCACACAGAAATCATACCTCTGTCTAGAGTGGCAAGACCAGCGGGGGCGCTTTACATTCAGACAGACAAAGGATTCAAAATCTTGTTGGGCCTGTAACATCAGAAAAATGCCTTAGCACCTCTGAGCACCCCTTTTCCATCTGTAAAATGGTAACAAGAACATCTGCCTCTCCAGGGATAATCACCTGACATAGTGTTGGGATCAGGGAGACAGCCACTCGCATACATTGCTGCTCAGGTGTAAAACGGAGGACAATTTGGTAATCTTCTCTTCCTCTCTTTTTTCAATTTAACACTCTCACATAACACTTACAATATGCCAGGCACTATGCTAGTCACTTTACAAGTATTTCTTCAGTAGATTGCTTGCAAAATGGAAGCCATCCTTCCCCTGACTGTATGCTGTCCTTGGAGAGTCCCCTCCCATGCAGACTCTGACCTTGGCTGTGTCACTTGCTTTGGTCAGTGACACAACAGCAAAATATGACACAAGCAGAGATGTGAAAAATGCTTGGGCTTTGGGGTTCGCTGTCTCTTGCTGCTCTTTGGAGCCCTGAGATCGCCATGTGAAGAAACTGACCCGACTAAACACGAGTGATCACATTCCATCCCAAATGAGGATCCTGCAGGACCAACTCACGTGTCAGTTGCCAGACATGAGAGTAAGGCCATCCTACATCCTCCAGCTACTAGCTTACCTGTAATCACATGTAATCACCAGGTGATCACAGAAGCATGAGAGAATCCAGCAGAGCTCAACTGGGCTGGCCCAGATTAGAAGAGCCTCCCAGCCAACTATAGGCTCATGAGCAAAGTAAAATAGTTATTGCTGTTAAGCCACTAAGTTTGGAGGGTGATCTGTTTGTTATACAACACAAACTAAACGAATGGATACAATCCTCACAGTAACCCTTTTTGGTAGGTACTATTATTATTCCTATTTTAAAAATCAGGCAATTGAGGCAAGGAGAGGTTAAGTGACTTGCACAATTTGTAAACGACAGAGTCAAGATGTAACCCCTAGCAATCAAGCTCCGAGTCTGTGCTATACTTGGATATCTTAGATATAAATATAGATAAATATATAAATGTAGATACAGATAAGATATAGACATAGGTATAGATCTCTCCCCTGTACTATGTTGCTTCACCTAACAAAGTAAAGATTTTCATATCACTTGACCTGGAAGTTCTACTGTAATCTGTCATACAGATATACTTGCACACATATAAAATAATGTACGTATAAGATCATTCAGGTCAGCACTGCCGATCATAGCAAAAGACCAGAAACAACCAATTGTAGTACATCCACATAAAAGTATCCCATATGTAGTCATGGAAAGAGCCAGGTAGATCTATAAATACTGATCTTCTATACAAGTGAAAAAAGTCAAGTGAACATATATACTACACTTACATTTGTGTGTAAAAAATGGGGGGGAAGCATGAATATATACCTTCCTGTGTATGCATAGATTATGTCTAGGAAGACACAAGAAATGGCTTTAACATCAATTACTTCTGGGGAAAGGGACCAGCTGGCTGGACAACGTAAGAGAAAAAACAATTTTCACAGCAAACTTTCTCCTACCATTGGAACTTTATACTGTGTAAGTGTATCTATCACCTATCAGATTTCCCCTAAAAGGGTGTTATGAACGTGAAGGGAGACAACAGGTGCCTGGCACAGAGAATGAAGCCAATACACAGTAGTTAACTTCGTAATTATTTTTTCCACAACTGATTTCTAACTCTTTTTTTAACTGAATTTATAGGGGTGACACTGGTTAATAGAATTAGATAGGTTTCAGGTGTGGAGTTCTATAACACCTCATCTGTACATTGCACTGTGTGTCCACCACCCCAAGTCAAGTCTCCTTCCATCACCACTTATCCCTGCTTTACCCTCTCTCTACCACCCCCACCCCACTTTCCGTCTGGCAATTTCATACTGTTCTCTGTGAGGTCTGGGGGGAGGTTTCTTAATCCCTTCACCTTTTTCATCCAACCCCCTAAACCCCTCCCCTCTGACAGCTGTCAGTCTGTTTTCTGAGTCTGTTTCTATTTTGTTCATTAGATTCCACATATAAGTGAAATCACATGATACTTGTCTTTCTCTGACTGGTTTATTTCACTAAGGATAATACTTTCCAGGTCTATCCATGCTGTCGCAAAAGGTAAGATTTCCTTTTTTATGGCTCAGTAGTAGTCCATTGTACAAATGTGCCACAGCATTTTTATCCACTCATCTACTGATGGACACTTCAGCTGCTTCCAAATCTTAGCTATTGTAAATAACACTGCAATGAACATAGAGGTGCATATATTCTTTCAAATTAGTGTTTCAGATTTCTTTGTATTTATTCCCAGAAGAAGAATCACTGGGTCATAAAGCAGTTCCATTTTTAACTTTGTGGGGTAACTCCATACTACTTTCCACAGTGGCTGTACCAATCAGCATTCCCACCAACAGTGCAAAAGGGTTCCCCTTTCTCCACATCCTCACCAGCACTAACAGGTTTGTTGATTTATTGATGATAGCCATTCTGACAGGTGTGAGGTGATAAGTCATTATGGTTTTAATTTTCATTTCTCTGATGACTAGTGACACTGAGCATCTTTTCATATGTCTATTGACCATCAGTATGTCCTCTTTGGAGAAGTGTTTATTTAGGTCCTTTGCCCAGTTTTAGTCGGATTTTTTGGTGGTGTTGAGGTGTATAAGTTCTTAATAAATTTTGGATTTTAATCTCTTACAGATGTATCATTGGCAAATGTGTTCTCCCATTCAGTGGGCTGTCATTTCACTCTGTTAATGCTTTCCTTTGCTGTGCAAAAAAATTTTAGTTTGATGTAGTCTTATTTATTTTTTTCTTTTGTTTCCCTTGCCTGGAGAGATACACTAGAAAAAATTTATTGCTATAAGAAATGTCTGAGATTTTCCTGCTTATGTTTTATTCTAGGATTTTTATGGTTTTGAGTCTAACATTTAAGTCTTCAATACATTTTGAGTGTATTATTGTGTATGATGGAAGAAGGTGGTCTAGTTTCATTTTTTTTTGCACAAACCTGTCCAATTTTCCCAACACCATTTATTGAGGAGACTGTCTTATCCCATTGTATGTCCTTGCCTCCTTTGTCAAATATTAATTGTCCATAAAAGCATGGGTTTATTTCTGGGTTATCTATACTATTCCATGATCTATATATCTGTTTTTTATGTCAGTATCATGCTGTTTTGATTACTATGGCCTTGTAGCATAGTTTGATGTCAGGTAGCATGAGTCCTCCAACTTTGTTCTTCTTTGTCAAGATTGCTGTGGCTATTTGGGGTTTTTTTTTTTTTTTGGTGGTTTCTAACTCTTTTTAATACAAGTGATATTTTAAAAGTAACCAATCCTCTGAAGCTCCTGATTCTGCATAGAAAAGAATCCATTTTGGATGCAAAAATGAAGAACAAAACATTAACTTGCTATGTGAAGAGGGTAGAAAATAATTCAGCACGTGGCTTCTCTAGTGGTCATGATATGGAGTTCAAAGCACTGGGTGGAGTGGTAATGTGCCATCTGAGCCTCCTGAGTCAGTTTCTAGGCAGCAGGGTATAATGGCAAAGGCCAGAGCTTCGGAGTCAGGCAAACCCAGTTACAAATCCCACCTCCAATACTTAGCCAAGTGGCCTTGAACAACACATTTTCCACAGGACTCTTAATCCATGTACATAGTACCAGATGCACAAAAAACGTTCGCTAAATGTCAGCTATTATCAATTATCATTGGGGGAATCCCATTTAAGGTCTAATAATCTCTCTCCTGTGCATGTTCCCTCTCCACACACACAGTTAGCAACCTTAGGTATACATTAGAGGATTTCCACTTCTCCTTTCCTCCTACATCAGCAAGTTCAGTTGACTCTATACCCAAAACACATCCTGTCTCTCTACCTGTCTCCATCACTCCCCCACAGGAAGGTGGTCTCCTTTACTTCTACCATCACCTCCCACAATCCATTCTATATACAATGGCCGAGTTGATCTTCAAAAAAGTAAACCAGATCACATCATTCTATTTCTCTGCTTAAAATTCTCTAAATAACATCCCTCTGCATTTAGGCTGAAATCCAAATTTCGTACCATTGCCAGTAAGACCTTCTAGAACTTGGTCCCTGCCTATGTCTCCAACCTCACTTCATTCCACCCCTTATACCCGATTCTGCATCCGCCCTGGTATCTTCTGCTTCTCATGTAGGCCAAGCCTGTTCCTACCTCAGAGCCTTTGCATTTGATGTGTCTCAGTCTGGAACACTCTTTCCCCAAACCTTCACACAGTTGACTTCTTCACATCGTATGTTCAAATGTCAACTCCTTAGAAACATCTTCCCCGACCATGCAAACTGATATGGGTTCTCACCCTGAGTCACTCTCTACTTCATTATTCTGCTTTATTTTCTTCCTAGCACTCATCACCATCTAAGAGTATTTGTAAGTCTTTAATCCATTTTGAATTTATTCTTGTGTGTAGTATAGGAAGGTGTTCTAGTTTCATTTTCCTGCACACATCTGTCCAATTTTTCCAACACCATTTCTTTTTTTTCCCCAACACCACTTCTTGAATAAACTATCTTCAGCTTTGGGAGAGTTCTGGCCAAGATGGAGGCGTAGGTAGAAACCCTTCATTTCCTTGCACAACCAAAAGGAGGATAACAACCAACCTAAAATCAATAAACAAACGGAAGTCCCAGAAAATCAAACTGCACAGAACTCCAACAACCAAGGAATTAAAGAAAAAATCAACCAGAACAACCAGACTGGTAAGGTGGCGGATGGCACAGGCCCAGCCAGCTCAGAAAAACCCGGGCGAGGCTGCGGACCTGGTTGGTGGGGTGACTAAAGGTGAAACTGACAATCAGAGCCAACTGTGGACTAAGGCGAGGGTTGCCCAGGTGGAGAAGCTCCCAGTCTCAGAAGAGAGTCCATTGGAAAGTGTGCTAGAGACCAGCAGCTGAGCTTCATTGTTCCCTGTCTGGCCCCTCCCCCACAGGCAGGGAACAATGTAGCAGTGCAGCAAAGAGGGTTGCCCTGCCCCGGTGATTACCTAAGGCCCCGCCCCCTTACAACTTATCAGTTGCACCAAGACAAACAAATATGGCCCAAGTGAAAGAACAGAGCAGAACTTCAGAAAGAGAACTAAACAATGAGGCAATAGTCAACCTACGTGATGGAGAATTTAAAGCCGTGGTAATCAAAATGCTCACAGATATGATTGAGCTTGGTCAAAAAAATGAAAAAAAAAAAAAAACCCACAAATGAAACACACTCAAAATGAAATAAAGCGAAATATTCAGGGAACCAACAGTGACAGGAAGGAAACCAGGATTCAAAGTGATGATTTGAAATAAAAGGAAAGACTAACCATCCAAACAGATCAGAATGAAGAAACAAGGATTCAGAAAAATGAAGAGGGGCTGAGGAATCTGAGGGACAACCTGAAACATTCCAGTATCATAGGGATGGCAGAGGAGAGGAACAGCAAGAAATTGAAAACTTATTTGAACAAATAATGAAGGAAAACTTCCCCAACCTGGCAAAGGAAATAGACTTCTAGGAAGTCCAGGAAGCTCAGAGAGTCCCAAAAATTTGGACCCAAGGAGGAACACACCAAGGCAGATCATCATTAAGCTACACAAGATTGAAGATAAGGAGAGAATTTTAAAAGCAGCAAGAGAAAAGAAGACAGTTACCTACAAAGGAGTTCCCATAAGGCTATCAGCTGATTTCTCAAAAGAAACCTTGCAGGCAAGAAGGGACTGGAAAGAAGTTTTCCAAGTCATGAAAGGCAAGGACCTACATCCAAGATGACTCTATCCAGCAAAACTGTCATTTAGAATGGAAGGGCAGATAAAGTGCTTCTCAGATAAGGTCAAGTTCAAGGAGTTCATCATCACCAAACCCTTATTATATGAAATGTTAAAAGGACTTATCTCAGAAAAAGAAGATAAAAAATATGAACAATAAAATGACAACAAACTCACAACTGTAAACAAATGAACCTAAAAGAAAAGAACAACAATGAAAATGAAAACTAAGCAAACCACAACAGGAACAGAATCAGAGAAATGGAGACCATGTGGAGGGATTTCAGTGGGGAGGGGGAAAGGAGAAATAGGGGGGAAAGGTACAGGGAAGAAGTATAATTAGTAGGCATAAAACAGATGGGGAGAGATAAAAATAGTACAGAAACAGAGGACTCGAAGAACTTATATGTACAACCCATGGACATGAAGCAGGGTGAATGCTGGAGGGTTGGGGCGGGTAGGGTGGAGGGGGGGGATAAAGGGAGGAATTGGGAAAACTGTAATAGCATAATCAATAAAAATACTTAAAAAACTTATCTTCAGCCCATTGTATGTCCATGTTTTCTCTGTTGAATATTAATTGGCTATAAATAGGTGGGTTTATTTCTGGGCTCTCTATTCTATTCCACTGATCTATGTATCTGTTTTTATGCCAGTACCAGGCTGTTTTGATTACTATGGCCTTATAGTATAGTTTGGTATTAGGTAGGGTGATTCCTCCAACTTTGTTTTTTCTCGGGATTGCTGTTGCTATGTAGGGGCCTTTGTGGTTCCATATAAATTTTTGAAATATTTGTTCTAGTTCTGTGAAATACATCATTGGAATCTTGATAGGAATTGTGATAAATTTATAGATTGCTTTGGGTAACGTGGACATTTTAATGATGTTAATTCTTCCCATCTATGAACATAGTATGTGCTTCCACTTATTTGTATCTTCTTCAATTTCTTTCTTCAGTGTCTTATAATTTTCCAAGTACAGGCCTTTTACATCCTTGGTTAGATTTATTTTTGAAGCAATTGTGAATAGGACTGTTTTCTTAATTTTCCTTTCTGTTAGTTCATTATTGGCATATAAAAACAGATTTCTGGATATTAATTTTGTATCCTCCTACTTTGCCAAATTCACTTATCAGTTCTAATACCTTCTTGGTGGAGTCTTCAGGATTCTCTATGTGGAGTACCATGTCATCTCCAAATATTAGAATCTAAACCATAAAAATTCTAGTATAAATATAGGCAGTAAAATCTTGGACACTGTACATAGCAATATTTTATCTGATGTCTCTCCCCAGGCAAAGGAAACAAAAGAAAAAATAAATGAATGGAACTACATCAAACTAAAGTTTTTGCACAGCAAAGGAAACTCTCAACCAAACAAAAAGACAACCCACAGAATGGAATAACATATTCGCTGATATATCTGAAAAGGTGTTAATATCCAAAATTTGTAAAGAACTTACAAAACTCAACACCAAAACCACAAACAATCCAATAAAAAAATTGATCAAAGGACCTGAATAGACACTTCTCCAAAGAAGACATACAGATGGCCAATAGACATATGAAAAGATACTCAATGTCACTAATCATCAGACAAATGCAAATCAGAACCACAATGAGAGATCACCTCACACCTGTCAGAATGCCTACCATCAGTAAATCAACAACCAAGTGCTGGTGCGAGGATGTGGAGAAGAACCCTTTTCACTGTTGGTGGGAATGCAGGTTGGGCAACCACTGTGGAAAGCAGTATAGAGATACCTCAAAAATTAAAAATGGATCTGCCTTTTGATCCCACTTCTGGGAATATATCTGAAGGAAACCAGACCACTAATTCAAAAGAACATAATCATCACTATGTTCGTTGCAGCATTATTACAATCACCAAGATATGGATGCAGCCCAAGTATCCTTCAGTAGATGAATGGATAAAACAAACAACAGATATTTGCACAATGGAATAATAGTGGGCTGTAAAAGAAAAGAAAATATTACTCTTTGTGACAGTATGGATGGACCTGGAGAACATTATGCTAAGTGAAATAAGCCAGTCAGAAAGACAAATACCATATGATCTCACTCATATGTGGAATCTAATGAACAAACTGAACTAACAAGCAAAACAGAGACAGACTTGTAGACAGAGAGCAGGGTGATAGCTAAGCAGGAGAGAGGGTAGGAGAGGTTAGGGGGTGGAGGGATTGAGCAAAAAGAAAAGATTCATGGACATGGACAACAGTGTGGTGACTGCAGGTGGAAGGGGATACAAGAGCACTAAATGGTAATAGAAAAATACAATAAAACTTTTTTAAAAATTAAAAATAAAAATAAAATTGTATATTTGTTTACTTCTTTATTGTCTAATTTCTCAACTAGTATGTATCCTCCAAGAGAACAGATTCTTAGCTGTCATTTCCCCACTGTATTCCTAGATCTTAAAATAGTGCCTGCACTTAGTAAGTGCTTAATATATATGCCTTATTGGGGGAGGTGTTTAAAATCCAATTGTCCAGCCCCAGAGATTCTGATTTAACAAGTCCCAAGCAGAGTTCAGAAGTCTGCATTTTCTAGCAAGCATCCACATCTTTCATCCTAAGCAGGGAGCATGCAAATCACAAATCACATTTTAAGATAGGGGCACACTTCCTTGTATTGTGCATCACTGAAACCGAAGGCAAGATCCTGCACTAGCAAAACAATTACAACTTGCTTCATCACGATACTTTTTTATGGTGGTCTGGAACAAAACCGGCAATATCTCCAAGGTATCCTGTACTCTAATCAAAGTCCTCCATCTCCAAATCTTGATTCTCCCTCTAACACACTTTACAGATCCCATTCCAGCTGCTTTCTTTAATTACCCCTGGTGGTACAGAGGATTAAAGGAGGTCACTGGCTCCTGCATTTGGAGTCCAAACAAGTAACTCTTCCAGTTCCCATTTTTGCTACTCCAACAAATGCCAAGCATTCAAAGTAGCTGGTCACCCTGGATGCAATCCTATTCTGCCCAGAAACACCTGAGCAGGTTTGGATTGAATCCAAAAGGTAAGCCAGGTAAATTTCCATGTCAGCTCACTAATAGACTTTCCAGAGGCAGCTGGGGCCAATTCATACTTGTTCTACATCCCCTCCAAATACTCCCCCCTACCCCCCATCCCCCACAAAAACTTAATTCTGGCACCACCTGCAAAACCACAGGCCAGAGTTTCCTTTGAAACAACCTAGCAGCTGAGAGGAAGAAGTCTTCAAAAGGGCCACTCAGATGACTAAAATAATAGGCACACACACAATTTAGTAACAAGGCAACCCCAAAGTCCAACACAGAGAAATTCAAAGGCTCTACTGAAAAGATTTATCCTGTTTTTCCCACTTCTTCTCACTCTTCTTTCTTCAGAAAACACCCAACACCTTTTCCTTGACGCCTAAACTGTCATAAGGGTTGGCTTTAGGAAATCTGGGAAAATGTCTACTTCGATTTCCTTAAGTTTCCTCTACTTCCCTTCTACCCTGTAAGTGCCGAGATTTTGCCTTTGATTAAAGCTGCCTCTGTTCCCAAGGTTGAGGTGCAAATAGTACGCTGGGACCGGTAACTTGGAACTTGGAAAATCGCCACCACTTTCCAGAAGCCAAGCTGCCCCAGACAGGAAAGACGAAGCTGCACAAGGGCCTGCGTGCGGGCTCTCCACGGCTGACAATAAGCAGTTCCAATCCCCACACTGTTCCTCGAGGTGGGATAAACGGTGTGGAGTTTTTCCACTCAGGGCTGCCTGGAGGGGGCGGGGTGTGCGCAGGGACCTGCACACCTGCTTCAAGAAGCAGCCGCCGCGGAGGACGCCTCCAGCACGAGGACGTGCTGCTCCTGTTGGCGGTGCCTAACTCGCTGGGGCAAAGGGAACAATTTCAGTTCGCACGCCCTTGCGCGTTCCACATTCCAGAAGCCAGGGCATTTCTGGAGGCGAGGTGTGAGGACCCCCTCCCCGAAACACATACACATCCTCTGCCTGTCACCCAACGGCCACGGATTGGGGCCCACCCTCCCCAGGGCGTTCGTGGGAGCCCCACCGACGCCCGCCGGCAAAGTTCCCGAGGCTCCCGGGGAAAGACCGAGGGGCTGACCGAATGAATCCAAGGGCGCAGGGAGCCGCGCGGGCAGGCGGGGCGCCTGGCAAGGGGCTCCACGGAAGGATCTCTCCTAAAATCCCCACGCGGGGGGCGCCGGAATAGCCCCCAAGAAGGCGCTGGGAGGGAGCCCCGACGTGTCTGCG
Source organism: Glossophaga mutica (assembly GCA_039655065.1). Taxonomy (NCBI): domain Eukaryota; kingdom Metazoa; phylum Chordata; class Mammalia; order Chiroptera; family Phyllostomidae; genus Glossophaga; species Glossophaga mutica. The sequence goes on from CM077304.1 coordinate 89,413,126, forward strand.
CCACAGCAGGGAGCGCGGGGCCGAGGTCTCTCCGGCGGGGAGAGACGCCACAGCACTCCGTGAGTCCTCGTGTCTTGCGAGGCGCGCCCCTCCCCCGCACAGGCTACTGCTGCGGCCCCGCGAGACACCTCCTCGCCACTAGTCCTTCCCGCCCAGCTCCCCCGCGAGCTTCTCCAGACCGCGGCGGAGGAGGCCCTGCGCAGGAGCGACGCTCTCTGCGCTTGTGTGCAGAGTCGCCACCTACTCCCTCGCGTCTCCGCGACCACGGCGCACTCACCCTCCGCATGGTGCGGGGTCCCTCCCGACCGGGCTGGTGCGCTAGATGGACAGGGCGGGCGGTGGCGCAGGGCCGCAGGGGAGCGCCACGCTGCCCGCGCCCACACACGCGTGCGCCGCGGCCAGCAAGCGGGCGGTGGCCTCCGCGGGGGCGGGGCGCGGGCTGCGGGGAACTTCCCGCCCCGGAGACCTTCTTTCCGCGTTGCGGCGTCCCCACTTCCCGAGGCCGCTTCACCCCTCTCCTCCCAAGCCAAAGAAGAGCTGGTCCCCGGTGCCTGCCCCGCGGTCACCCGCAGCTCTGAGCCGGAGAAAGCTAAAGTTGTACGTTGCGGTAGACCTTTTGGGTAACGAAGTTTGACGAGCAAGAGAGATTGTTGGAGAACTGAAGTGGGCGTTCTCGCCACCTTAAAAGTACTTCTGTTCTCCCCGTTATATGGGAGGGTGGCCCACTGGTGTTTTATCCTACTCTTTAGAGTCTGTGATTGCCTTAGGCAAGTCCTGAGCATTATAAACCTTGTGAGGGATGGGGCCAAGGGTGGAGGGGTAAGTTGAGAGTTAAGATTGGGAAGCAGCAGATCAACCCAGGGCAGGAGGCAAGACTGCCTCATACAGCAGAGACGGTCTAGTTTTCTCCAGGTGAAGCGGTTCAGCAGGGGGAGGGGCCTGCACCCCCGCGCTACTACAGAACCCACAAGTCTTCCTGGCAAACCCCTGCATTCAGAGCTTCCTCTTCACAAAGGGCCTTCCCACCCCCCACCCCACCCCGCAACTTCTCCACAGCAGGGATAGCCTATCCCCCAAAGCTAATGCTTCTGGAGAAAAGATGAGGGAGGGGGGATTACGTTCCTCCTGACCTTGGAAACACTGCGTGCCCGCGAGCCAGGGGAAATCAGGATCCAGACTCTCAAGAACAAGGATGGCATGGGATGTGAGGATGTTCCAGAAAGAAATCTGGCCTTTCTCTGTTTGGCTTCTACTGCTGAGCAAAGTAAATCAAATAGCACAAAATTCAAGTCAACCGGAATTCGATGTAAAAAAAAAAATCCCTTGTTTACAAAATAATGTTTTGAAAAGCAGACAAGGATGCTTGCGTTCTCAAATCCAGCTGTGACAGGTAAGCAGGCAGACAGCAGAGCAATACAAAGGCTTGTGCTGGGTAAACACTCCTAACGACTGTCTTGGCCTTTACATTGCCTGGATGCCAGTAATTCTGGCACATCCCCACTTATCACCATTGTCAAAGAAATACTGTTATAATTTTCTGACATTGATGGAGTATCAGTGGCACTATGGAGACCAAATATTAAACAGGCTCAGTATGTTTATGGCCTAATAAATAAAAACGTTTTCTCTGCATTTTTCTTTGATGCCTACCAGCACAGATAAAAGGAGGGGAGACATACATTAGGAGGGAAAATAAAGGAAGGAAATTAATGAAGCCTGATAACTCATTTTACTTTAATTTACATCTGCATACAGTGGGGTTTTCCCTTCCTTGATATGAAGCTCTACAGATTGGTTTTTGAAGTTTTGCCTTTGGGGAAATAATTTTATTAAGTGTGCTTACTTATGCACCATGGGCTTTATCTGTTCTCACTTTAAATCCACAGAACCCTATGAAGTGAGTACTATGATTCTGTAGTTTTTCAGAGGTAGATCCTAAGGCTCAGAGAGGGTAGGTAATTTGCCCAAGGTCACACAGCTTGTTAGTAGCACAGCCAGAATTTTAACTCAGGCAGTCTGACTCCAGGGTCCACCCACTTCACCCCCATGCTTTACTGCACTTCTGTGCTCTGCTTAATATAAAAGGTACAGCAGTGGAAAGGTGTTACTCAAAGTATAAACATGAGCTCTTTTCATAGATCAAACTAGTAGCTTCCCATCTCTGGGTATTTACATCTTCATTGGACTTTATAAGATGTGTTAAGGACCTGTCCAGAAGTAAAACTCTTGCTTTTGAGTATTGCCATGTAAATATGCTGTGCTCAGCATTGTGGGGAATCTTAGTAACTTCATTGTTTGTATGATATCTTACCACAGCCCCTTGTTTTACACTGCTTGTCCTGTTTCTACAATACTACCTCGCTCTCCTCCTTTTACTGAACATTCTTTGCTTTGCAAATGTAATATCTAATCCTATTAATGTTAATTTTGTACTAAACTTGAATAAGACCCCCTAGTGTGAAGGGGACACTTTCACTTAAGTAACTGTTAGGGTGATCTTCAAGTATTAGTCAGCCAAAAATAATTTTTAAACCCCCTTCAGAAACTAAGACAGTATTCAACTGTACCAAGCAAATGACAGCACATCAGATGCCAACAGAGCACACAGTGTGGTCTACGGAAACCCCACGTTGCAGTGCCACCATTGACTAACCTGAAGAACCAATTTAGAAGTGAAACTAGACTGAATCAGATTTCCTCTTTTTGAGCAGGGAAGGTGAGGAGAGGGGTCTTTACTTCTTTCATATAGTCAAAGGAACTTCAAAGTGTTTTAATAATGAGCTATATGTTTATTTCATATTATCACAGCCTTCTAAACTCAAGCTATATTATTTGTTTCCTTGAAAACCACCAAATATTTGAGAACAGAGTATATTTTCCCTTTTTTCTTAATTGTATGACAGCATCTCCACCAGTTAGAAACAATGCTGATATTCAACCCTCTTGAGCTGCAGGCCAGAGTCACAGGCTCCCATCTGAAACACAGCAGGAAATTCATGAGGATCCAAGGTCAGCCTAACTTCTTCTATTAATTATTAATGTATTTTGATAAGACATTTGATATGAAACTGAGCAAAAATGAACCAGTTTACAATTTCACATAAATGTTAGGAAAAGAGAAGTGAATAATTTAGTCACTTTTTGTAGATAAGAAATGTTACCAATTAGCATAACTTCTTACCAGTCTGTCATCCTCCATTTGGAAATGCAGTCGTAATGAGATATTGTTTCTCTTTGTCATGTTCCTAAGTTAGAACCCTTCACAAGGCATGTTAATTACCTACTATGGGGACATACATTACTGGTTGAATCAATTTCTATTTCCCTGAACAGATCAAGAATTATATCACAGAAGCAAAATGGTCTCAACTACAGCTGTTGAGCACTTTATATGTCCCAGTCACCGTGACAAGCTATTTTACGTGTATCTGTCTGTTTCATCCTACAAACCTGTTGCATCCTTACCAGATATTTATCATCTCCATGCAATAGATTAGGAAACTAAGATTTAACACTTTCAAAAGGTTGCATCGCTAATACATGGAGCAGATCTAACCCCAGTTTGTCTGACTCCAGAACCTATGAGATTAACCATGACAGGTGAGTGTTAATGTATCACAAACTCTGCTCTCTCTGGAACTTCTTCAAAGCAGTGACAACGTGAGCCAAGAAGTTTATATCCAGTAAAACTGACTTTCAAATATTTATACTAGAAGAGAATAGAGTTAACTAAGAAAGGATTCTCAAAGAACATGACTTCTGAGTTTTAAAAAAAGCAATATAAAATAAAAAAAGCAATATGAGATTTGACTTAAAAGAATGAAGAATATTCTTGATAGGGGACATCAGAATGACCAATAACTGGAGATGGTGATGGTAAAAATGCAATCACAGAACCAGCTCAAATGGTCCTAACAAGATACTGAGTTGCCTTTTAGAGACAACAGCCTCAAACTCAAGCCATGCATTCAAGGCAGGCACAGAGGAGAAAACTTTGTCCTCCAGGTTCACTAAGAACCAAAATCTCACCCCTCCTTCCCCCCACAAACCCAGAAGATGGGGATACAACTGGAACTTGAACACAGGAACCCTTTCAGAAGCAAAGGGTCCATTGTCTAGGAAGATCCAGTGCTGAAGCCTTTCATTATAAATGGCCATGCTCTAAGTTTCTGCAGTAAAAATGTGCCCTGCCAGTTTCCACACACTTGTTTCCCCTTAATCCTTAAAACCCACCACAGCCCTGGCTGGTGTAGCTCAGTGTATTGAGTGTGGGCTGCAAACTGAGGGGTCACCGGTTTGATTCCCAGTCAGAGCACATGCCTGGGTTGCAGGTCAGGTCCCCAGTAGGGGGCACATGAGAGGCAACCACACACTGATGTTTCTCCCCGTTTCTTTCTCCCTCCCTCCCTCTCCTTCTCTCTGAAAATAAATAAATAAATAAAATCTTTTAAAAAGTTGCACTAAAAAAAAAAAAAAAAAAAAAAAAAACACCAGAAACCCTGGATTCAGAGGTTACCTCCTGACTCCTGAAAGCTGACTCAGGATTAAATAAATTGCTCTTTCTTTTCTCCAAAACCCATGTCACAGTATTGGCTTCCATGACTGTGGGCAACAAACCCTCGTTTGGTAAGAAAAAGACCAGGTCTCCTACGGAATCCTGGGGCACATGGCTGGGAAATATGCCTGCTGGACAGATAATGAGGGACTGGGATACTCACCAGGGTACCATTATACACATTCCCTCCAATTTTTTTTATTATCACAACCACTCAAACATATTCATTTATTTTGCTATAGAAGATCTGCATGATTGTTATGCCATTTCTTTTTCTCTTGCCCTAGTCAAGGCCTGTTTGACTTTTCTGAGCCACATCTGGGAATTGGGCTCTCCATCTATCCATTCTTTTTTTTTTTTTTTTTCTAGTAGGTGACCTGAAGATGCAGGAGTAGAGTGGGAAGAGTTTACTTGTAGCCTTTGTCACTGGAATTCGATTCAGCTCTCTCCACTGAAGATCTATGCTGGGGTTCACTTCCTAATAGATATTGAAAAAGATGAAATTCACCCATACTTCCACCACTGTTATTTACGTATTTTCATATTCCTTTCTACTCTTTGTTGGAATGCACTTCTGTTTGTAATCTGTTTACATGGCTATCTATTCTGCTAGACTCTGACTTTTAAAGAATGGACTGTCCTAATAATTCTTACATCTCTAAAGCCTATCACAAAATAGGTGCTCAATACATGTTTAATAATTGAATGAATGATGTTAAATCATACTGTAGCCTCTCTAAAGAAATACCAAATGGCAGGTGATGGCCATGCTGCGGGAGGGCCTGGACACCCCAGGGCCTGGAATGGGAGGCTGTAGTGGCTTCTGTGGAGGACTTGGCAACAGCATTTGAGGCCAAGGTCACAGCTGGGTCAGGGCTGGGACTGAGGTCACAGAGCTCCCAGAGGCAAGGACAAGGATAAAGAGTGGAGCCCCTTCACCAAGCTGGGCCACCTGGTCAAGGACAAAAAGATCAAGGGCTTAGTGGAGATGTATCTCTTTTCCCTGCCCATCAAGGAATCTGAGATTATTGACTTTTTCTGGAGGTATCCCTCAAGGATGAGGTTTTGAAGATTTTGCTCATGTAAGAAAAGACCCACACTGGCCAGAGGACCGGGTTCAAGGCATTGGTCATCATTGGGGACTATAGTGGACATGTAAGTCTGGGTGTTAAGGGCTGAAAGGAGGTAGCCACCACCATCCCTGAGGCCCTTATCCTGGCAAAGCGCTCTATTCCCTGTGTGTGAGGCTACCAGGGGAACAAGGTTGGCAAGCCCCACACCATTGCATGCAAGGTGACTGGCCAATATCGCTCTGTGCTGGTGGCCTCATCCCCACTGCCAGGGATGCTGGCATTGTCTCAGCCAAGAAGCTGCGGCTGATGGGCAGCATCAAGGACTGCTACACCTTGGGCAGGAGCTACACTGCCACTCTAGGTAACTTTGCCAAGGCCAGCTTTGATGCTGGCTCCAAGACCGACTGCTGTCTCACTCCCAACCTCTGGAAAGAGACCATGTTCACCAAGTCTCCCCAGCAGGAGTTCACTGACCATCTTGTAAAGACCCAGACCAGAGTCTTCATGCACAGGACCCAGGGGCCAGCTGTGGCCACTACACAGTCTATGCAAGAAAAATTAAAGTGACATAAGCCTATTAAAAAAATCTTATTCTGTTTTTTCCCTCAACAAATGGTTTTCTATATTTTCACATGCCCTTAATAATTATTTTTATTGGCTGCTTAATGTACATTTCTCATAGATATATTACCATTTAACCATCCCCTCATGTTGCCATTTGAGTTGTTTCTATTGTTTTGAAATTTCTTGTGAATTAGTAGATAGGGACATGACTTGATATGAAGATACATCTGAAGAAGGATGATGTGAATGTGGTCAACCAGATGGTCCAGAGGTAGGGAGACCAGTTAGGAGGCTGATCTCAGTCACACAAAATGGAGCTGATGAGGTGACCAAGGCCAGGTGTAGGAATGCAAAGGGAGAAACAGTTTCTCCATCCACTACTACAGCTGGCAAGCCATAACCATGGCTTTACCCTGGATGGAGCTGAATGTATGACAGACAGTGGGGGCATTGTCCTGTGATGAAGAGCATTGTTTTAGCACCTCGGACAGCTCCTGAGTTGGCAGAGGCTCTGGGTGGTATGAGCCCGTTATTGTTGTCAGTGATGGCTCCCTTTAATAATAATAATAATTAAATAAATAAATAACTTACTGAGCATGTGCTCAATGAAAGCTTTATATGCATTAACATATTTAATTCTCCTAAGGAAACAGGCAGAAAAAGTCACATAATATCCCTCAAAGTCATACAAATAGCAAGTGGCAGAGCTAATTTCTGAACCTAGTCTGGTTCCACACTCCATTACACTCTTTTATAAAAGACAATTACAATTAAGTATGATAAATTCAATGACAGAAAAGTAGAAAAGAGGGGCATCTGGAGCATACAATGGAGAACAAGGAAAGGAGGAGTATTCTGGGAAAGCTTCCCAGAGAAAACACTGGAAGTAAGTTTTCAAGGATGAATGGGATTTAACTAGAGCAGATGGCCAATAGGCCACCTGTTGAGAGGGGTTCTGAGGCTGATCCAGGCTCAGCAAAAAAGCCTCCCGTGATCAATTAACAAATGAGGTAGAGCATGGTGGGAGACCTGAGACTAGGGAGGCAGGTGGGCCACATAATGAAGGATCTTGGGTATAAGTTAAGAAGTTTAAACATTTTCCCTAAAAGCTGTGATAAACCACCAGAGAGTTTTAAGCAAGATGTGGCTGGATAAAACTTGCATATTAGAAAAAGCTTTCTAAAAGTTCAGGGTAAAGATAGTATAATAAAAGATCACAGATTCTCCTTTTTCTAACACTTAATGTAATTAACAAAAGATCAGAGACAGGGTGACAAACTCACCCTAGATAAGGTGAGAAGAGGGGCAAGGAGACTCTATCCACTCTATGCAACAGCTATAAAAAGGTCTGATTGGAGCTGCCCCTACTAAACAAGAGTAAGCTGAAGAGAAATTACATGGCAACAGAAAAAAGGGAGCAGAGGGATGGAGAGGAAGGAAAAATAATGGGTGAACTATGAAAAAACTAGTCTGGAAGAAAATATAACTCCAAGATACAGGAGATTCCCCAAGGAATGCTTTGCACTAAAAAGACCTTAATAAGAATATGAACCTGAGAAAAGATTTCAAAATTGAGATGATAAAAATAACAAAATACAGAGGAAGAGTAAAAAGGATATTTCAGAGCTAAGGAAATGAATCAAGAACTGAAACACCATTATTTATCTAACACATAAATTAGAAATGCCAAATAACAGGAAAGACATGATTGAAAATTGAATTAATGGCATGGATAAAAGGCTTGAGATAATTATGACAAATACAAAGGGAAAACACAGAGGAAGTAAAGCAATTACTGAGAAGATAATAAGAGAACCCAGAGATAATCAAACATAAGAATAATTGGTGTCCCTAATTGGTGTAGAAAATATAACAAATGCAACAAAATACACATTCAGAAACACACCATAGGAATGTTCTTCATGAAATGAAGGACTGAATCTGTAGAGGAAAATTTCTACAGTATGCCCCCCCCCCCCAAAAAAACCCTATGAACAAACATCAAGACGTTGCCAGATTAAATTACAAATTTTCAAGGGAAAATGATTATTTAGATATCGAGGCAGAAAAGGCAAGTCATCCATGGAGGTGAATATTTCTAAACCATCTCAACACTAGAAGACAAGTAATGTCATTATATACCTCGTAGTAAAGGCATTCGAAGTAAAAAAACATTATATACCTCACCACAGGCAGATGTCCCAAGCATAAAAGAACTCAGAGAATAAAACACTTATGAGTCCTTCTTGAAAAACAAAACACAACTAATCCACACAAGGAGATGCGTTTAATGAAAGGGTGTCAGGAACATAAAGCACCAAGGCAACAGGTAAGAGGACTGATGATAGGCATATGAGCTACTTAAATACAGAACCAGAACCAAACGATCAATTGAATTCTAGCTGTGGAACAAAATGTAAATGTTACAAATCCTGATAAAATAAAAATAATAAAAATATTTTTTAAATCAGGAGGTAGGAGGAAGAAGTAAAATTACCTCATTTGTCACCTGCAGAAAACCAATTGTGATTATCTAAAATTGAAGCATAAGTCAAGAGAAATGTCATAGCTTCAATCTTAACTACTTCCTAATTTTTCTTTACTTCAAGAAGTAAACACTTAAAAACACTTGTCAAAAGTGTCTTGAAAAACACTTTTCCCATGGTAGAAAAGTAAAGTTATCCGAAATTGAATTTAGTTTACTTTCAGTTTTTTCTTCTGTAAAAGTAAAACAAATAATTTACTTAAAACAACTTTGATAAATAATTGTAAAATTCTCTCATATCCTACCTATATATATAAATAGAGAGACTTCTTGAGTTGTGTTAACGCATTATTTTTTGGGTGGTGAGATTTGTTCCCCAGTTTTATTGAGATATAACTGACATGTAATATTATATTCATTTGAGGTATACACCATATTGATTTGATATCTGTATATATTGAAAATGATTTTCACAATAAATAACATCCATCACCACACATAGTTACAATGGCAAGATTTCCTTCTTTTTTGGGTGGTGAGATTTTGAGAAATGTTCTGCTTCTCTTCTTTGCAGTTTATTACCTGAAACTTTTGGTAAGGAATGCTTTTATTTAAAAACCAATCCCCTTTTTAAATCATAAGTGAATATGGCTCCTTTCTATGATTTAACATAGAAAGATGTCTGTGATCTATTTCTGAATGAAAATGCTGGTTTCAAAGCTGCACCTGCAGTCTGATCTCATTTAGGTGAAACCTACATAGCATACATGCTTCTGTATGCACCAAAAAGTCTACAAACATCAAAATGTTAACAGTATTTATTTCTGAAGTTGGAGTAGAGAATTGGGGGTGGGAACACTTATAATTCTTCAAGTATCGTTTTTAGAAACTTGGAAATATAATACAGATACATACACAAACAAACAACAAATATGTAGCTTTGCAAGTTACTAAGGTGAACATTCTTGCATTCACCACCCAGTCAACAAGCATAACCTTGCCAGATAACTCAGAAACCCCTACTTGCTGCACCCTTGCTCACCCCCACAAAAGTAAATGTTATCCTGACTTTTTAAGTGCTAATTTCCTTAGGGCTTTTTTATAGTTTATCACTCAAGTATGCATGCATTTCTGGATGTTTTATCCATTTTTAAAACTTTGATATGTTGTTTAAGTCTCTTGTCATCTGCAGGGCTCCCCTCCATTCCTATCTTTTCCTGTATCTGTTGAAGAACCCCAGGGTATTTGCCTTGTTGAGCTTCCCACAGTCTGGATTTTGCTGTTTGCACAGTTTTGCTCCACTTCGAATGGTTCCTCAGTCCTCTGACTTTCCTACAAAATGGCAGCTGGACCCAGATTCTCTTTGGCAAGACCACAGGTGTACTGCATCTTTATCGAGAGACATATTAATTATATCTGGTTGTCTCTCTATTGGTGATGTTAACAGCTGTTGATCAATCCATTCTACTTCAATGCATTGACTTTTTAAGGACTACAAAGTAAAGATTTCTATATACCTAAGTTAAAAATTAATAACAATTAAAAAGATTTCTAATTCCACATGTCTTTTTTATTAATTGAAATGTTTTCATATGCTTACTCAGTGCTACGGTTTTTGCAGAAAAGGCAAAATAAATATTTGGTTGTATTTCTTTATTTACCAGTTTTCAAGATAACAATTTGGTTCTGTATCATCCTCTGAGAGTAATCAATTATTTTTAAAATATTTTCATGGATTCATGAATATAGACATATTTGATGGATTTTAATTAATTGCACGATTACCCTTACCGCAAGATCACATTGCCTCATCTTTGGCCAGTGAGAGCCTCTTCCATTCAGCTCCTGAGGTTTTTCTGCTATGTCGCTGGAAGTGTTTGATACTTTCCTTGCTATCAGGTCTGACAAAATGCTCCACAATGTTCTAGGCTCATGTTGTATATTTTCTGCCCCAGGTAGGAATCCTCCAGTTCTCTGAGAATCATCCAGAGGGGATTCCAATTTCTTTAAGAAGCCTTAACTTTATTTATGGGTAAATGGTATTTCAGGATGACCATTTTAGTACTAAGGATGCCCCATGTTGCTGCTTTGGTCACAAGAGCTTTAGGTCTCTCGGGACAGAGAGAGACTATCAGACCACACACACACACACACACACACACACACACTCTATACACTATAGAATATACATTATACATAGGGAGAGAGTTTTGTACGATATAGACATATAGATATACTAGTATTTCAAATATAAATTTGTGTTCATTTTTACTTAACTTCATTGGTATTATATCTATATCTTCTTCTAAATGAGAATCCTGGCTCTTAAGAACACAGGATGATAGAATTGGAATATACTGTATTTGCTCATTTAATTTATCCCCAAACTGTCTCAGAGTAGCAATACTAATACTGCTCAATATTATTGCTGAAAACATTTAAGAACGTTTTTGCATTTACTCTCCTTATTCTGCCCCCTCATTTTTTAAATAGCTGTGCCATATCTACATTATATGGTCATATAGATATTGCATACTATATTCTCACCACCAGTCTCTTCTGTCTGAAGTTTGTACCCAAGTAAAACCCTGTGAACATATTCCCTAAATTCTTGAATGTTGACAACAGCTTGGCTGGTGATTACCCTGGCTGGTCAGTTTTGAGAGTTCATAGGGGCTACACTGCTCCAGCTCCTTCCATTTTTACAACAAACCTATTCCACTCTCTGGTTGTTGGAGCTGGCAAACCTCTTCTCAGTTACAGCTGCCATTCTCCAAATGGTCTGCCTCACTTTCCAGTGGATGCCTGTTGACTACTTTGGGCTTCTCCTGCTCTCAGATCCATCGGTGCCCCACTGCCTGCCTGCCTCTGCTTTCTTCCGCACAGGTATTAATACTATGCAGGTCTTTGTGCATTTGGGGGTTGGGGGAGCTATCTTGTCTCCTATTTTTTTCCTCCCATGTGTTCATGGATTTTGGGTTAGACATCTAGTTACTTCATCTGTCTTTATTTGGAGATACAGAAAAATTTCAAAAACTATGCTACTGCTACCATCTTCCCAGCTCATTTTATGTTATTATATATTTACACCAAGTATGTTTATGTGGGGAGAAGGCAATGATATTTCTATTTTGGAAAAAAGATAAGTCTGGCTGCACTGTGTTGGGTAGCTTTGAGGGAATTAAATAGATACCATTGACTGGTATGCACTAGTACAGCTGTACCATTGTCAAAATATTTAACTACTTCCCTTTTGACCAGTAAGTAGCCACTGTTTCAACCTCAGTGCCTTTCAGTTTCCCTTAAATGTCCCTTCCCAACATCCCCCACCTGTGAATCAGGAAATAAGAGTTAATGTCTATCACAGGAGGGGTCCTTCAGGATCCTGTTCTAAACCAATGGCTGCTTGGTCAGTGCCCATGCTGTATTGTTGGTTAAATGTTTTGAAAATTATAGACCCTACAAGATTTGGAGACTGGTGATACAATACTTGCAGGGGGCTGGTAAAATAGAAGATGATAAGAGTGTGTGCCTTCTCAATGGGTCTCCATTGAGTAGTTCAACTAGCATTTCTTCAGCACTTCCTATGTGCTAGACACTGTGCAAAGCTGAGAGGGCACAAAGACAGTAAGACAAATTTTTTGCCATTGAGGAACCTGCAACGTACTGCCCTACCTGGGGGGCTACTTATCCACTGGAGGGGATTCCAATTTTACCATATCGGGTTATAAAGCTCAGCCCCGGAGCAGAAATGAGAGGAGGGAGAAAAGTGCAGATCTAATAAGCAAGCTCTTTGTTTAAGCAATCACCTTAACAGACTGAATTTCTCTGCCTTTAGAACAGCAACTGCAGTGAGAGCTGGGCGGTTAATCAAAACTCGTGGTAAACAATCCAGGCAAGGAACGCTTGGTCCTGGCATACAATGAATCAAGCAGTCTCCTTAGACAAAAAGTCTGGGCCCTTATCTACAGAGTGAATCAGTTCCTTACCTATTCATGTTCCATGTCCTAACTGAACCGTCAACGCTTTCCAATATGGAGAAAAAGGGGATCTGCCAGAAAAGCCAGCTGGAAACATAGTGTTTGTCTAAGTAATAACCACAATAGTTTTTCTTGGGAAAGATTTCTATAATCAGGAGTGCAAAGCAATTGAAGAGCTGCTCTGATTTTTGTTTGCTCAGTTACTGGAAGCACAAATCTCCTGGAGGGAAAAAAGTAGTGCTAGCTGCTCACTCTCAGACCCCAAAAAGCACCATAAGGGAAAAGAAATGTTCATACCACCTTCATTTCCCTGAATTCAATAAATTTCAATTGATTGCATGTATTAAACATATGTATAAGCACCTACTAGGTGTCGAGTGTAGTCCCTACTGTTATCAAATTGCATTTTACCCATCAGGGAAGTTAACAAGCAGGAATCATTGGTGAAATTCAGTCTTACCTCTGCAGAAGAGGTCTAGAAATCCAGTGGGTCCTACCACAGCAGCTTGATTAGTCTGTAGAGCTTATGAGGCATTTGGGAACCTCCTACTTCAGAGTCTGCTTCTCAAGCAGAAGAATCAGATCCTACAAATTATCACTCGACAAAATGAGAATGTTACGTTGGTAGCTGCTAGCATTAACTTCTAGTAATACAATGGTTTGCAAAACAGGAAGAAGATGTATCAAAATCTTAGTGTGGAGGCCGGAAGAAATAAAAGCAGCATTTTCAAATGACACGTTCCCTTTTAATGAGAGATTCTTATATGGAAATTCTTAAGAGCACAGGCTTTGGAATCAGATGGCCTAAATTCAAGTCCTGGCTCTAATACTAATGATACGACTCTGGATAAATTAGGAAGTCACTATGTGACTCAGTTTTGCATCTGTGAAATGGGAACAATAGCATTCATAATATCTGATCATTCAGCTATTTTTCGGGTTAAATGAATTAACATATATAAAACAGTGAGAAAAAAATATCTCCCTCCTGGGTCCTCCTCCACTGCTGCTTCTTGCTGACCTCGGTCAACCATCTTAGGGTTGACTTAGGATCAACCCATGCCTCCAATCATCATAGAATCAAGAGGGAAAAAGGATCTGGGAGGATATCGGCTCTTTTTTATTCTGGAATCCTCTCTCTATAATCTAGGCCAAGTCACCTGGTTCCTACTTGAACATACCCTAATGACAGGGTTGCTTCCCCAATGAAAAACCTGTTTCATCACTGGACATATGGAAGGTCTTCCTTGAATTAAGCCAGTCTCTTTGCTATTTCCTCTCTGTTGGAATTGGAGATAAGGTTATTCACATTCCTTTAAATAATGGAGGACAGCTAGCTAGTAGTATACAATTAAGCATATGGGCTCGACAGGCAGATTGCATGAATTGAATATCAACTTCCCCATTTATTGGTTGTGTGACCTTGGGCAACTGACACTTTCTATGCCTCAGATTCCTCATTTGCTAAACAGTCATGCTAATACTACCAATCTCATAGGGTTGTTGTGAGGGTTGAATGAGATATGTTTAAAGAGCATATTACATAATATGCTCTGGTACATAAGACTCAACAAATGCCGTCAATGATGCTGATGCTGTTGAAATCTCCTTTGGGCATTTGCTTTCTCAGGCTAAACATCCCCTTTTCTTCTTGGTATCAAGAAGAAAATTCCTAATAGCCCTCAGCCCCTCCTCTGAGTGAGCTCCAGCCACTGGTATTTCTCTCCAGGAGTCTGGCTCCAATATTCCTCTTTCGTTGTACCCCCAGGCTTGAGCCTAGGTCTCTTGTCAGTTCTGGTCCACAAAGACTAGCTCTCTTTTGTTTGGGTATTTTTTCACTTACTGATTCATTCACAAGTGATTTTAAGCACCTGCATTTTTATAAATGTATCCTAGGAGAGAATTGGCTTTTTTAGTGTCCATATCCCACTTTTGACTCACACTGAATTCACAGTTGACTAAGCCAGGGATCAGCACACTCTTCAGTAAAAAGGCAGATGTTAAATACGAGTGGGGAAAAGGGGGTTTACAATTGTGAATATGCAGAACAGTTTATTCTTGTATTATTATTTACTAATTATTGTATCATTTTCCATACAAACAACTGTAAACCTACTTTTGCCCCACTCTGTGTTTTGACTTTGCAGTTTTTTCTGTCTCTGTTGCAACTACTCAACTCCGCTGCTGCAGCAGGAAAGCAGCCGCGGATGACATGCAAATCTTCATTTACAAAAACAGGAAGTGGCTAAACTGTGCTGAGGTGCCGTAGTTGGCCAACTTCTGAACTCAAGTAGATCTCATAAAGAAGTCTGTTTTATCATATGATCTAGTAATTCCACTTCTGAGTATTTATTTTTAAAAGAAATTACTGTCTTGAAAAGATATCTGCACCCCTATGTTCATTGCAGCATTATTTACAACAGCCAAGATATGCAAACAACCTAAGTGTCCATCAGTAGATGAGTAGATGAATAAAATGTCACACACACACAAACATATTATTTGGAATATTATTTAGCCTTAAAAATGAAAAAAATCTTGTCATTCACCACAACATGATGGGGCTTGAGGGCATTATGCTAAGTAAAATAAGTCAGAAAAAGAAACACAAGCACTATATGATATCACTTGTATGTAGAATCTAAAGAAAAGTAAAACAAACAAACAAACAAACCCAAGAGCTCAGAGTAATAGAGAACAAACTGGTGGTTGCCAGAGGTGAAAGGCATGAAGTGGGCAAAAATGGGTGAAGGGGGTCAAAGGACACCAACTCCCAGCTACCAGAGGACATCCTGGGGGTGTAGTGTACAGCACGGTGACATAGTCACCAACACTGTATTGTATATTTGAAAGCTGCTAAGGAAATAGATCTTAAAAGTTCTCATCACTAGCTATGTGTGGTGATAAATGTTAACTAAACTTATTGTTGTGATCATTTCTCAATATATACACATATCAAATCACTATGTTGTACATATACAGTTAATACACTGTTTGTCAATAATATCTCAATAAAAACATTATTAAAAATGTCCTTGTTTCCTCACCCTTTCCCCCTGCTCAGCTGTTCAGCTGGTTGTTTTTCATTGTTTGGTTTTGTTTCTTTAGCACAGGTGCAAGGCCTTTCATTGACCTCAGTTCAGCTTTATTTTGTTGGACTCAGCCCAGCCTCCACCCTGACAAGATCATTTTGCCACTATCCAAAGTAACTCCTCACTTTCTTAAGTTTTTGTCATCTGCTGGTGATAAATGTGCCTTTTATATCTTCATCCACGTGATGAAGATATAAAATAACATCCAAATAATTAACATTTTGAACTGGAAAGGCCTGGAGACAGAGCCTTAAATCATGCAATAAGTAATCTCCCTCCTTGTTATCTCTGCTGTATTCTTCAGAATCCAGCCCAGTTCAGTAGCCAGGAGGCTATCCTTATAGCTGCCCTTCCTTCCCAAGCCTTCCCATCCAGACTGAGGAAGATGCTCATATAAGTGTGGGTTCTCTAGAGAAACAGAATAGGATAGTTATCCATCTAAAGAGATTTGCTATAAGAAATTGGCTCACATGATTGTGGGGGCTAAGAAGTTCAAGATTTGTACTTAGCAAACTGGAAACTCAGAAAAGCCAATGATGTAAGTTCCAGTTCAAGTCCAAGTCCAAGTCCAAAGGCAGGAGGAGACTATCCAGTTCAAGGACAGTGAAGCAGAGAGAGAGAGAAAGCTTTCTTAGTCTTTTCTTCCATGGAAACTGTCAGTGGTTGGATAATGCTCATTCAGTCTGGCAAGGGCAATCTGCTTCACTCAGTCTACTGATTCAAATGCTGGTCTTATCCAAAAACACCCTCACAAGCACCACAAAATGATGTTTAACTAAACATCTGGGCACCCCATGGCCCCGTTAAGTTGATAAATAAAATTAACCCTCACAATGCCCTTTGAATGCAGCCCATGATACCCTTCACATACCTCTGTCATAGCTCTGTCACTGATCTGTAATTCTGTCTTCCTGAGTGGATTACATGCTCCATCTAAGGGCATGGCCCAGAGTCAGTGCTCAGATGTTGGCAGAATGAAAGAATGAATGACAAATGACTGTGTGGCTTTGTGTGCGTCTTCCCTTCTTCAAAAATTACTTCTTATTGTCATCCTTTGAAGACTAGCTAGGTTACTGGAATTTGATAAACAAGCGGGAGATAAGGTATAAGTGAGAGATAACTGCTCACTGTACCATCTCTTCCAGGATTGCCCAGGAGGCTATATCTTATTTAATAAGGGTGTCTCGTGTCCTTTTTGAAAAGATCAGGATACTATGGTAATTGTAGTCACCATGCAAGAGAGACAAAGGATGTGAATATTTCATCCTGCTCAGATCATACCACGTTGTCTTATACTTATCAGGTCTTTGCATAAGAAAAGCCTGAATGAACACAGATTCCTTGAAGAACATACATAAATGTTTATAGATTACAAATAATATTAATAAATACCATTGGTAGCCTATAGAGTTCTTTCAGGCTTGTCCCCAGAGAGTCTCTAACAAAGTAAATCATATCCTCATCTTTGAAACCAATAGCATGCTGTTCAACTACTAGAAAAATGCCTATCTGGAAATCTAGTCTCATCCTGAGAATAAACAATAATAAATAAAGATAGAGCTGATATTATGTTGTCATTGATAATAAACTACTGAAAATCAGTGACTATATCTCTCTCACTGGTTATGGGGTAGATCAATCATTTACCTGGAATTACCTAGAGTAGCTGGACTTCTCTTTGATTAGAAATCTGATAAGGAGTTTCCTTTGCCACTAATGTTTGAAAACTGAGGGTTACCTGGGATGTTTTTCAAACATGGCTCCCTCAGCTCCTTAAAAACAGGGTGAGGCAAATGTAGGTTTACAGTTGTTCATATGGATAATAACACAATAATTAATAATGACATATGAATAAACCCTGTATTTCATGTACTCACAGTGGTAAACCCTGTATCATATATCCATCTTTAAATGAGAATAAGAGTTGCAAACTGATGGCTTCAGTGCCAAATCCAGTTTGCAGAGACGTACACTGTTGTGTCCCTCCCTCCGTTCCTCCCTCCTTCCTTCTTCCTTCCCCTTTTGTTATAAAATTGACTTTGTTTTAGCAGAGTGGGTACTGCCCCATGTGTCCCAGCTTCCTGCATTCCCCATTGCCCTGAGCCAAGTAGTTTTCCATTTAAATTACTTTCCTGGCCCTTGAAGGCATCTGAGTTTTAGACCCCAACATTTGGGACATTGAACAATTTGCAAAAGGGAGGGGTAATTATAGTTGCTGTTACTTAGAGCATTTACAGCCGGCAGGCACTGCTCTATGTACTTTCCATATGTCATTCCATGTACCCTACAACTTCATGAGCCTGAGAAAGATTAAGCAGCCCAGAGCCTGGAGCTGGTGCGTGGTGGAGCCAGGCCTGGTGCCCAGGCCTCTGTAGAGTGAGCCACCCTCACCTACTCTGTGAAAATGGGTATAATTCGGAAGCAGTTACACCTGGTGCTCTTTATACTTAAAAAGTTAAAGGAATAATGACAGGTTTTAACCCTGCAGCAAACTATAACTGGTTCTGAAATCTAAAACCTGGAAAAGGGAATGAACAGACAAACCCCAGGACAAAAACTGTAAAAACTCCCTAGATTTTAGGAGGAAATCCAAAAAAAAAAAAAAGAAAAAAAAAAAACCACACATCAGAATGAGAGTTTTTCTGAGACTATCTTTAAATTCATTGAGCTTTTATGCATGGGTATATATACCATATTTTATTTTATTAAAAATGCTTGTACTATACCAGATCCCAAAAGTAAAATTTGCTTTCCCAGGGGCCAGTGCAGGCAGAGCACTAGAGCTTTTTGTTAGCAGCTACATCTTCAGAACCAGAACCAGAACCAGATAGCAGGAAACTGACTGCCTTTTAAAATTCCAGGCTCGTCACCCCTCAGGGGAAGCAGGGGCCCTCCTTCCCCTGCTGTGTCCCTAACAGGGGTCCAATGCAGGTGAGATAATGATGACCCCACAAACTCCTGATCTTGTCATGTCTTTAGGAAGGACCAGGTTCCCTTAATTCTCGTGTTGTCAGGACCCACTGCTGCGCTCCTCACAGAAATAATGAGGTGCAATCCCTTAGGATCTAGGGGTATGTTCTTTCCTTTTGAATCCCACATTCCCAAAATTTCAAATATTTCTGACAATGATTTTCAAGTGTGGGGGCGTTTTTAGAATACTAAGATGTTTGTGGAACAGAGGTAAACTGTATCTTCTAGAAACATCTAAATTCCAGCATGCTCTGGAGTGAATTGTGTCCCCTCAAAATTCACATGTTGAAGCCCTCCCCTCCTCCCCTCCCTCCATGTGAGTGTCCTGGAACTAGGGCCTGTAAGGAGGAATGAGGTTAAATGAGGTCAAATGAGGTCATAGGGGTAGAGTCCTGATCCAGTAGAACTGGTACTTTTATAAAAAGAGGAAGAGATGCCAGAGCTCTGTCTCCGTGTGCACATGCTGAGGAAAGGCCATGTGGGCCTGCAGCCAGCAGGCAGCCCCCTGTAAGCCAGGAAACCCAACCCTGCTGGCACCCTGATCTCAGACTTCCAGCCTCCCAAACTGTGAGAAAATTAAGTTCTGTGTAAGCCACCCAGTCTGTAGAATTTTGTTATGGCAGCCCTAGCAAACTAATACATGTACCGTATGTGATAGTGTCACGTTTAGATTAGGGATACGAAAGAGTTATTATTAAAATGGTATCACTCAGATTCTTTTTGTCAGTTCAGGGGCTTAATGGGCATGTGCTATTTTGTCTGCTCTGCTCCCCTGACCTCCTTTGGGGAGCTCCTTCCTCCCCAGTCCACGTGGTTCATGTGGAATTGTCAGTCACACTTCATTGCCCCGCCCTGGCTGTGCTTATCATCATACCCTATCACCTTGATAATGTGATTATACTTGGTACAGTGATGGGCACACCAGACAAACAGGACTTATCAGAGCCCTACTCCACATTTATATTCAGTAATATCATGTAGATTTAAGACTCATTGAGAGAACTTGCTTTTTCAGCTAGTCTTGCTGGGCTAGGATTTTAAAAGCCTGGGGAAGCCCAACTATAATGGGAGAAAGAGAGGCTGACACAGAGAGGAGAGAAGAAAGACAAAGACAGTGAGTGTTATTTAAATGTCTGGTTTCAGCCATGTCTCATGCCTACTCCCGGCTCACCAGTTAGATGAGCAAGGAGATTCCAACCTGATGTGGAATCTGCTAATCCTTTTCTCAAGCTCTCTTTTTTAAAAAAAATTGTATTTATTTATTTTTAGAGAGAGAGGATGGGAGGGATAACTAGAGGGAGAGAAATATGGATTGGCTGCCTCACCTTGACTGGGGACAAAAACCACAACCCAGGCATGTGTCTGACTGGGAATCGAACCAGCGACCTTTTGCTTTGTGGCATGACACCCAACCCACGGAGCTACACAGGTCAGGGAACTGATCCTTTTCTCTTCTGTTAAGGGGAAGGGCAGGGATTGTTACTACCCAATTACAATGGCCCAGACCTATGCTTCTCTTGATCTCTCCTCTGAGTTTTTCCAGCTAAAACTTCAGTTTTCTTATCTTTAAGATGAGAAGACCTGCTGTGAAATAATTTCATAGAAGATCTAACACACTATTTGGCAGTAGTGGGTGCTTGGGGATGTTGGCTCCTATCATGGAAAATTCTCTATATGATCAGCCCAAGGATCTTCCCCATGCAGCAATCTTTTCCTTTTCCTCATGAAAAACAAAAGCAATGAAGAGATTGAGACCAATGTCTATTGTTTTTACAATAAGATCCCCTCTCGGAGAAGGTTGCCTATCTGCAGGAGTGGGGAGAACAGATGTACATAAATCCTCTGCTTAAAATCATACTTTGTTTAGAAATTATTCTTGCCTACTTTTCTTCTTTCAATTTAAGAACGAGAAGCTGTTCCTTCAGCGTCCAGGAAGGTTTCACGTCGCCATGGGTGCTCCGTTTCCACTCTGAAGAAACTATTGGAGAGGGTTAGCCAGCCTCCCTTCCCTGGCATGGTCATGAGGACAAGCTTGCAAAGACTTGGCTGGGCCCTGGGCATCTCCTGTGCTGTCCACCAACACAGGTGGAGACACCATATGGGAGACACCACCCCTGGGGTGAGGATGGTTGGGAGAACTGGAGAAGCCCACATTCAGACTGAAGACAAGGAGCAGTGGGGCATGGGGATAAGGAAAGTGCAAAACCTTTCTGACTGGTCTTGGCCTCCTGGGATCCTGCAAGTTCCATTCTTTGGGATCAAAAAGAATCACAGTATAAATTGCCCCACAAAAAGAAGCAGTCAATTTTGACAGACCTCAGAATGGCTTCTGTTATCTGCCAGACCTTCCTTGCTAAACAGCCAACCAGAGTGGGACAAGGCTCACACTGGATTGGCAGACTATTAATCCTTACACTCGGCCTTCCGGCCTTCCTTCTGGGAGTCATATTGCCCCTCAGGCAAAGCCCTCTGTCACTCTGACAGCAACATTACCCTATCTCAGCCTGGTGTTGAGACTTCCACTCCCCCTCCCTTTTGGCCCCGCTGGCAAAGGGGAACTAGACCTATATGTATCAGACATTGCATGCACTGATCTTGTTTGGTCCCTACTCTGTGAAGCGAGCACCTGTCCCCATTATATAGGGGAGGAAACTGAGCCTTAGAGATATGAAATAACCAGTTGGAAGGGGAAGGACTTGCAGGTCTGTGTGACTATAATTCCTACTGCAATAAAAAAAAATTTCCACATATTTAAGGTTCCTGTTCCTAAGGCCTGCAATGAGGGGAACAGGCCAGCATACCCCAGCTCATTTCACGGGCTCCATCTCTCTAAGAATCTTCATCTCTTTCACTCTTAAAGAGAAAACCATCCTCCCAGCACCATTCTCCCAAGAGAGGGGAGGCTGTCCCTGCTTTGCTTTCTCTATCAACCGTGAGCAGGCCTGGCACACCGTTCCTTATCTGCTTACTTACTGAACAGCTCAGGCCTCTTCATCGAAGCCCTGCTGGCCACAGAGTGACCTGCAGCCCTTATCACAATATTCTTTCTCAGTTGGCCTGGCAGAGACACTGAAGCAAACGGTCCAGATCTGTGGGGCAGATCTGCTCAAAGACCAGTGAGTTGCCAGCCAAACCCCAGGTTGCTGGCTAGACCCTACGAATGATACCCAAATGCACATTTCAGCAAGGCCCTTCTTGAGACACACCTGTTTTCAAGGTTTTGAGAAGTTTTCAAATGACCATCATTCGCACTTCCCCTCAGCCGCTGGAACGCTAGCCTGGGAGGACAGACAGTCAGTGAAGCTTGTCATCCTCTGACAGCTGCCCCTAAAGCAGTGACTTCAGATCCTGGCAGCAGAACAGGCATGAATGCTTGGGTGTTTGCTTCTTAATTGGTTTAAGGCCCTTGCTCATCCCGTGTCCATTCTCATTAATCAGTAACTGGAGTCAGCCGTCTACAAGGGATTTTTAATGGTATTTTAATGTCATTTTATTTTCCTAAAATGTCAGTTGAACAGCCAAGGAAATTTTCCTTCAGGGTCCTTGGAGGTTGTTCTGAACTGAAATAAACTACCACCATGGTTGGCTGAGCACTAAATGAAAAACAGCGTCATATGCCAAATTAATATTTTAGAGAAGAAAATGTGAGAACCTATACTGACGTGTTCACTAGCACAATCTCCAGCTTTAGCCACAAAGCCACAGAGACGACTGCAAGTCTGGAGGCACTCACGGCCATCAGTTAGGGAGCTGGAATCAAGAGAGGGGGAGCAAGGGTCATGGTAAGTAGTAGGTCTCTATTTTTCATTCAACCACGGCAGACTTCGTGTGCAAGGGAAGGCGGCAGTGATGGCAGTTTTTTTTTAATGGCTTCATTCTGTGAGCGGACTTCAGGGTGAAAAGCAGTGAATCAGGGCTTATTAGAAACTGCAGCTAAAGGGACTTCTGGCGAAGATGGAGGTATAGGTGGACACACTGTGCCTCCTTGCACAACCAAAATTAAGGACAACAAAGATTTAGTAAAAGAAAACAATCAAAACTGATAGAAAATTGAACTGTATGGAAGTCCGACAACCATTCATCCAGACCAGTAATAGGGGCTGAGTAACGGCAGGAAAAAGTGGAGGTTGGCCGACTGGGCGTGCAGGAGCCCCAGGAGCACAGGTGGCGGCTAGCAAACCACAGGCACAGGGTGGCAATGGGCAGACCCAGTGAGGCTGTGCAAGGCAGCTGGCTGACCAGGCGGTCCCACATTCGCACGTGCAGATAATCCAGGCGAAAATAGGGAGGGAGACAGACCTTGCAACCCAGGGCCGCAGGGCCTCAGCACTGGGAAGTAAAATGTAAAACCATGGATTGAAAACACTTGTGGGGGTTGAGGTGCTGGGAGAGACTCCCAGTCTCACAGGAGAGTTCATTGGAGAGACCCACAGGGTCCTAGAATGTACACAAGCCCACCTACATGGAGATCAGCACCAGAGGGGCTCAATTTGCTTGGGGAAAGCAGCAGAAGGGACTGAAATGTGAGAGAGAGTGGAGCAAGTGCCATTGTTCCCTCTCGGACCCCGCCCCCACAAACAGCGTCACAACCCAGCAACTGGGCTGCCCCACCCTGGGGAACACCTAAGGCTCTGCCCCTCACTATGTAACAGCTGTGACCAGACCCCCCCCCCCAAAAAAAAAAGCAACCAAAAGTGGCTCAAATGGGAGAACAGATCAAAGCCCCAGAGCCAATTCATCTAAGTGACCAAGAAATATCCAACCTATCAGATGCACAGTTCAAAGCTCTGGTGATAAGGATGCTCACAGAATTGGTTGATTTTGCTCACAAATTAGATGAACAAATGCAGGCTACACTAAGTGAAATGAAGGAAAATGCACAGGAAACCAATAGTGATGGGAGGAAAACTGGGACTCAAATTAATGGAGTGGACCAGAAGGAAGAAAGAAACAACCAAACAGAAAAGAATGAAGAAACAAGAATTCAAAAAAATGAGGAGAGGCTTAGGAACCTCCAGGACATCTTTAAATGCCCCAACATCTGAATTATTGAGGTACCAGAAGGGGAAGAAGAAGGGCAACAAGTGGAAAACTTATTTGAACAAACAATAAAGGAGAACTTCCCCAATCTGGCAAAGGGAATAAACTTCCAGGAAGTCCAGGAAGCTCAGA
The DNA here is from genome assembly GCA_039655065.1 of Glossophaga mutica. Lineage (NCBI taxonomy): Eukaryota > Metazoa > Chordata > Mammalia > Chiroptera > Phyllostomidae > Glossophaga > Glossophaga mutica. The sequence goes on from CM077304.1 coordinate 89,437,017, forward strand.
GAGTCCTAAAGAAGTTGGACCCAAGGAGGAACACACCAAGGCACATTATAATTACATTAGCCAAGATTCAAATGAAGGAGAGAATTCTAGAAGCAGCAAGGGATAAGGGGACAGTCACCTACAAAGGAGTTCCCATCAAACTGTCAGCTGATTTATGAGGATTCTCAAAAGAGACCTTCCAGGCAAGAAGGGGCTGGAAAGAAGTATTTGAAGTCTTGAAAGGCAGGGACCTACATCCAAGATTGCTCTATCCAGCAAAGCTGTCATTTAGAATGGAAGGGAAGATAAAGTGCTTCTCAGATAAGGTCAAGTTAAAGGAGTTCATCATCACCAAGCCCTTATTCTATGAAATGTTAAAGAGACTTATCTAAGAAAAAGAAGATCAAAAATATGACAGTAAAAAGACAGCAAACTCACAGATATTAACAACCACACCTAAAACAAAGGCGAACAACTAGAACAGGAACAGAACCACAGAAATGGAGATCACATGGAGGATTAGCAACAGGGGAGTGGGAGGAGGAGTGGGAGGAAAGGTACAGAGAATAAGTAGCATAGATGGTGAGTAGAAAATAGACAGGGGGAGGGCAAGAACAGTGTGGGAAATGTAGAAGCTAAAGAACTTATGACACATGGACATGAACTGAAGGGGGGAATGTGAGTGGGGGGGTATGCAGGGTGGAGGGGAATGAAGGGGGGAAATGGGACAACTGTAATAGCGTAATCAATAAAATATATTTTAAAAAAAGAAACTGCAGCTAAAGCCTTAAGAAAAAAAGATACTGTGGAAGAATGATGATGGGAGTAAGGCAACTTGACAAAGGCAGGTTACAAAACTGAATAAAGGACTCATGGACAAAAACTATGGGGGGGTGGAAATGGGAGGAAGGTGGGGAGGGCTGGGGTGGTGGGCTGGGGCGGGGTAAAAGACAGAAAACTGTACAATATCAACAATTAAAAAATACTGATTTTTTAAAAAAAATAAATAAATAAATCCACAAAAAAAAAAAAACACACAATGCTAAAAAAAAATATGAAAATATGCTTTTCTATGTAATAAATGAGCTCTAAATACAAAAAAAAATAAAAAAAAATAAACTGAATGTACAGTACTGTCCAGTTTTTGAAAACTCTACGAGAAAGAGAAAGAGTGCACATATATGAGTGTCAGGGTTCTTAAGCCTGACTTTGCAATAGAATATTCCAGAATGTGTGTGTTTAATATAGAGCCATTGCCTCTACCTCTAGAGGTTCTGATTTATTAGATCTGGTTTGGGGTCCAGGTGTCTGTATTGTTAAAATCTCCCCAGGTGGTTCTGATGCACCATAGGCATTGAGAACTAGTATATACAGAGGAAAAAACAAACAGAGATAGCTTTATGGGTATTTCTAATTTTTCTCCCTGTGTTTTTTCTATATTTTCACATATTATTTTATGAATATGCACTATATCTACCATCAGAATAGGTTATTACTAAAAATTATGACTGAACTTATTAGGAAAAATTGTCCTAGCAATGACAATCATAACAATGACTAACATTTATGAAGTGCTTCCTGAGAGCCAGGCATGCATGGTTTTATTGATGTTGTCATTTAGTCTTTATAATCACCCTGTGATGTAGACACTAGGATTTCAGCCACTTTGCAGATGAGGACAGCAGAGGTCCAAGAAGTTCTAGCTCCAACAATAAGAGAGCGACAGACACAGAGACTGTTACTTACCCACTTACCCCAAGGCTTACTCACACATGCTCCTGTGCTCTAGGGAAAGGGCGAGGAGGGCACTTTGAGCTGGAAGAAGTCCTGTGTAATCCCACCCATCTAGGCACCAAGGGCTCCTCTCTAATCACATCACACAGGCCCACTGCCCCTGGGCCTCACTGGTACCAGCCTTGGGCCTCCCAGGGGTCATGGGCAGTTCCCACTCTGCATTTCTGTCAGTATGCAATTCTCTTCTGAGACTTTCTAGAGTTTGTTACTCAGCTGAAAGGAACAATTCTGTCTCCGTGTAAGCTGGAGAGAGGCAGGGGGGAAAAAAGAAATTGAACACCATGGGATACTGGCTGGCTATTAAGATGTATTATAATACTTTTAAAAGTCCTTAATTAAAGGACTTTAATTAAAATCTTATTGAAAAGTCTTAATTGTTTTTTTTAATTGAAATGGAGAGTGAAGTTCTATGAACTGCCCCAGGCCATTGTACATGAGGATTAGGATGTGAAACTCCACAGGGTTTTCCCCTGAACAGAGGATGCAGTGCTCATCGGGTTATTTTCCCATTTCACAGGTGGTGGTGCCCAGTCATTAAGGGACTTTCTGAAAGAGAACATAAGTTGACTCTCCAGCCAGAACCAAAGATCTTTGCTAGTTTGTGGATTTTAAAGATTTTAATAATTCAACAGGTGTTTTAATTCATTCTCTTTTATGACAAGGTTGCCAGATAAAATAGAGCATACCCAGTTGATCTGAATTTCTGATAACAGACAATATTTTGGTAAAGGATGTCCCAAATATTGCATGGAACATCTTTATACAAAAAATATTCACTGTTTATCTGAAATTGAAGTTTAACTGGGAGTCCTGTATTTTTATTTGCTAACCAGGGCAGTTGAATTTATTTTCTCCTTGGTGATCGTTTTCTCTTCTCTGTGTCACCAGCTCGATGATTTGAAGGCACATAAACCAGAAAATTAATCCCAGGCAGCCCCTCTGTGCCAGACGACCACAGGACCAGCTCCTTTGGTAGTCAGTAAGTGTTACACATTCCAAGTGCACTCATGCATGCACACCCTATGCACAAGCATTCACATATACTCACACACCTCCCAACACTCAAGCATACCCTTTCACACACACACAGGCGAATGCATGCACATAGGGTACAAATGGACTTCAGTTTCTCCTAACATTCTAAAATGCAAGCCCCTCACTGTTTGTACATATTGTCATGACTTTCCAAAAGCATAAATTTCCTTTTGGGCCAGTTCCTATCTATTCAAGAAGAAAGTGGTGTCTCCAGCTTGCTTTGTGTGCACAGCTGCACCGACCTGGCCTCCCATGGAGGTCAGCAATAAGACACTATCTTGTGTTGCAGAATGTTTGAATTCTTCTTTTCCTGCCAGTGTATTAAACTGACTCTTTTAGTTTAAGGGTGATGACAGTTGTCTGAGGGTCAGATAATGGGTGCAATTTAATAACAAGAAAAAATATAAAACTGAGAATTAAAAGCTCCAGCCATATAACACTTACTTATTGCTTATAAAATGAGAGTAGAAAAATTTTAAAGTGGAAATAGTAACAGTCTGTCTCACGGAGTCATTGTGATAATTCAGTAAATATATAAGAGATATATGAAATATTTACACATAGATGCATGAAATAGTGCATATAGTACTTACGATTATAATTACCTCTTATTTTCCAGACACAGGGGTAATCTTTTTACATACATAATCCTGTTAAATTGCCAAAATATGCCTGTGAGGTATGTGGATGTGAAGAAACGGAAGCTCAGAGAGATTAAGAGACTTGTCCATGGTCACAGAGCTAGCATGCAGCAAAACCAAGATCTAAGTACTATCGGTCCCAGTATAAAGCCATTGTTTTCTTGCTTATCTAAAGTGAAGATGATAACAGGTGGAAAGTACACAGGTGGCAAGGTGGCAGCTTGCAAGGGTGCAGGGTAGCATTCCCTCTCTGGGCATTGCTTCTGTGGAGTGGGGTAGGAGGGTGTCAGGAGAGGTTTGGAATGGTACTCTTGGTAGACAGGACAATACTCTGTGTTCAGTTGAAGACCTGACTCGAACATTTGCCAACCAGATTAGAACCATACTTTCCTTTGACCTCTTCCAGCAAATCCCCAGGAGACAGAAAGCCTGGACTCTACCTGATTCCCCATGATTAAGACAATGGAAGGCAGGACCAATCTACCAGCTTGGGGTGTGTTCAAGCAGCAGCCCTGGACTCTCTCTTGGACTTCTGTATTTTCACACTGGTCTAGATGATTTCATGCAGTCCCTCCAAAACCACCTGTAGGCTGATGACTGCCCCATGCAAGGCCCTGGCCCAGACCTTCCCCTGCACTCAGACTCCCAACTGCCTACATAGTATTCCACTTGGATCTCTAATAAATATCTCAGACTTAACATGTTTGAAACAAGATTTTACCTGAAAGACTGACTTCACCTCTGGGGCTCCTGGATCAGTGTACAACAACTCCATTTTTCCAGTTGTGCAGACCTAAAAACTTGCAGTCACCCTTCACACCTCTTTCTTGTGCCTCTGATAGGCAATCCATCAGCTCACCCCTCATTCCATTGTATTTTACCTTCAATCTACATCTAGAATCAGACCACCTCCCATCATCCCCACAACGGCCACCCTGGTGCATGCCATCTCGTCTTCACCTGGACTCCTAGTCGGTCTCCCTTGCCCCTGCCATGCTGTGTTCTTCACACAGCAGTCAGAGTACTCTTGTTAGAACGTGACTCAGGGCACATTGCTCCTCTGCTCAAACTCCTCCAACTCACTCATCTCAGAGGAAAGTCCTTACAGCGGCCTCGAAAGCCCCCATGACCTTGAGCCCTCCCCAGCCCTCTTGGGCCTCACTCTCACCTCCACACCAGCTCCATCTGCTCCAGCCACGAGTCCTACACCCCAGTCCTCGGATATGCCAAGTGGGGTCCTGCACTTGGCACTTGCTCTTCTCTCTACTGGACACACTGTGCCACAGCGCCCTCATGACTCACTCCCTGCTCAATCTCACCCTCTTCGAGAGGACTGCCCTGTCCACCTGCATAAAACAGCAACACACCACCCTCACCAGGGCGCTCCTGCTCCCTTAACTTGCCTTATTTTTCTCACAGCATTTATCACTTATGACCTCCCAATGTGATCTATTCATCTATTTGCTTACTGTCTTCATCTTCTCGAAGGGAACATACACATGGCTAGAGATTATCTGTCCCACATATTGATCTATCTGTATGCTCAGTGCCTGGAAGAATATGCACACACAGTCAGGGCATAATAAAATTTTTGGTGATTGAATGAACGGGGAGAGCCTCCTGGACATTCTCATGCCAGCTGAACAGAATGCCTCTGCTAGTTGCTCCAGCTCCCCTACCCTAAAGCCGGGCTTTGAGAGGACTCTCCCTTCTGTGCTCCTTTCTTCCTTAGAAATGGAAATGCCAGGATGACCCTAACAAGCCTTTTCTGGCTGGATGGCTTTTGTGTTTTGAATTTCTGTTTGGTTTGGTTTGGCAGAAGAGGGTATGGACAAGGCCACATGCAAGTCTCCCTTGTATGTCTCTGGATCCATGTACTTTTTATGGAAAGATGTCTGGGTACACTGTTTTTAACATCTGACGAATGATGAAAACCTCATTGCTCAAGTGGAGAAGAAAACAAGTCCATTCACCCTGATGCCCACTTTTACAGAAACTCTGAATGCATCCAAGAAGGCCAGCACTGGCAACAGCATCAGCTTCGGTTGTGCACTCTTGTCATCCTTGGGATTGTGTTTGCAGACACACGCTCAGAGCAGGAAGCCTTTGAATTGAATGCACCACAAAGGGAGCTTTCCAAAGCCCAAATTAATTATCCTTAGCAGTATCTAAAAAATTATTATTCTATGAGTTTGCCAGTCAGACCCTTTGGCACATCCATTAGGGACCCTCCAACCATGCCTTTCAGCTGCAGAAATCCCTTTGCCCCTAAAATAAACAAGGCTATTAGAAAAAGGCTTTGCTGATTCAAGTGTACAGCTCATCCTATCCTCTGGCTTCTGCAGACTCCAAACAGCTGCAGCACTGCCTGCAGAAGTCTAGGCTGAACATTGAACATTCCAAGAACTGAACATTCAAACATGTAACATCTCAATGTTCATATATTTATATATTTAATTTGGCATCCATTTTAAGATGCACCATTATTTTATGTAAAGTTAAGACAGAAAATGATGCTGTCAATCGAATTAGAACAAGCAATTGATTATGAACTGTGTCCTGATCAGAGATGTTAAGTTGTAAAAAACTGTGCATGTTAGAGTTGGGGGTGGGGGAGCGGGCAGGGGAGGACAATGATGTAATTTAAAAACTCGAGTGTTTTGGAGCAGTTTTAATATTTAATATTTCACCATTTCTAAGATTAAGTAAAATACTATGATATTGTTTTCAAAAATCTACCTAGGAAATTTTAATAGAATTTTAAAATTTATCAACTGTATAAAGTCATTCCATTTCACCCTCTGGTGAGCCACACTGAGTCCTGTAACATGGAAATAAATTATGGATTGCTCTTCTGCTCAATGTTTGTTCCAAAATCTAAGCCAGGTTTGGTGCTGCTGCCTCAGAAGAGTGCACATGATTAAACAATGTGGCAAAATGCCTGTCATTCTAACATCTCCAGCTCACTCATGCACTCACTCACTCACTCTCATAACCTCTTTCTATCTTCTTTTGTCAGTGTGATTTTCTGAGTTTATCACTAATTGCTCGTTTGTGAAATGAAAGGGTGGATTCGATTTCTAGGCAACATTTATGTGTTAACATTCAGCTTTATACTGATTTTGCTTTGATTTTAAAAATGTAGAAATCAGTTGGCAAACATTTAATGAGCATATTACAATGAGAAAGTGAACTTTTTTGAGTATTTCCTATGTGCAAGGCACTATGGTGATTGCTTTCCTCAGAGTATCTCATTAAATCCTTGAAGCACTTTGGGAGGTAGGTGTACTGAATTTACAGATGCAGAAGCTGCAAATAAATGCCAAGCAGGTTGCAGGTTTTTCTGTTACAGATTTATTGATATATAATTCACATACCATACAGCTCACCCTTTAAAGTATAATAAAAAAGGTTTTTAGTATATTCTTAGAGTTGTGCAACCAGCACCACAATCAACTTTAGAATCTTTTCTTTTTAAAAAGATTTTATTTATCTTTTTAGACACAGGGGAAGGGAGGGAGAAAGAGAAGGAGAGAAATATCATTGTCTAGTTGCCTCTCACATACCCTGGACTGGGGGCCTAGCCTGCAGCCCAGGCCTCTGCCCTGACTGAGAATTGAAACAGTAACCTTTGGTTCACAGGCCAGCACTCAGTCCACTGAGCTATACAAGCCAAGGCAATTTTGGAACCTTTTCATCACCTGAGAAAGAGCTCCATACTCTTTAGCAGTTATTCCACATTCCCTGCTCTCCCAGACCCTGGTAACCACTGGTCTACTTTGTGTCTCTCTAGAGTTTCCTATTCAGGATATTTCCTATAGATGGAATGATACAATGTGTGGTCTTTCCAAACAGGGTCTGAATACAAGGCTTTTGGACTGTAGTGTTATATAGAATAGTATTCTGCCTCTGTCAAATACAAGAGTTTTGGAGGACATAGATACAGTAGGACACTAATTCCTTCTCAAGTTTGAGGGAGAAAACATACATTCCAAACAACAGCAGACAATATAAGACAAAATGCAATTCATGTTCAGAATAAGAAAGACACAAAAGTGTGCAAAGACGAATCTCCCTCACTTCCCAGTTTCCCCACTCCTCTCTGCCTGCCTGTGGATGTTCAGGTGCGTGCACAGAGGTACCTGTGCTTGGAGCAGCAAGCCACCTACTCACTCTTGCACACTGTTTGCAGCTCACTCAGCAGCTGTGCAACAGAGAAAGGGAGTACAACAGTAACAGCCTCTGTTCTCTCTGACCAGAGAGGGGGCAGGTTTTGGTTTTGTTTCTGCACTGTATTGTGCAAACTGTAGCTGGGAGCTCTCCCCTTTTGTGCCCTTGCTGGAAGTTTCAGACTCCCCTTGAGCTCAAACTGCTGCAAATCTCCTCACTGTAAAGGCCAACCACCTTGTCCTGGTATTTGGAGACATAGGGCTTGGTGGAACGTGTAGGGCACCACTTCACGAGACGTGGAAATGTGGCCCAGCACCCACATGGAAAACCAGTGGGGGGTGAGTCAGCACACAGGACCACACCCGTGAAGAAGTTCTCCCGTGAGAAATCAGACCTGCATTATACCTAGGCTGCTTTGTGACTTGCTCTTGCTAAAACTCTCTCACCCTGAGTTCAGGCAGTGAGCCCTTGTTGCATATCTTTAAAGTAACTTCCTGAAGTCTGTGCTAATTCTCCCAAGGACTGAAGTGTAACCAGACCTGTTACTCTTACCATTCCCTTGCATTTGCAATGAGTTTCAAAGAACTGAATTTAGGAGTATAGGTCATGGCAGCCCTCAGGTGCCTCCTCGTCTTAATCCGTATTTGTGCTTTATGATGTATATGGAAGTTGTTTTCCTGTGATCGCATTTGAAAACAGCAAATAGTAGGTTCCAAAGGCCTAACAGCTACAATTGATTTAAAAAATAAAAAAGGGGGAGATAGCGACTTCTGGCCACGATGGAGGCATAGGCAGACACACTGTGCCTCCTCGCACAACCAAAATTAAGAACAACAAGGATTTAGAAACAAGAACAACCAAAACTTATAGAAAATTGAACTGTATGGAAGTCTGACAACCATTCATCCAGACCAGTAAGAGGGGTGGAGTCTCTGCAGGAAAAGTGAAGGTTGGTGGACCCAGGCATGCAGGTAGCGGCTGGGAGACCCCAGGTGCACAGGTGGCGGCTAGCGGACCCCAGGCATGGGGTGGCAACAGGCAGACCCAGTGAGGCCATATAAGGCAGCTGGTTGACCAGACAGTCCCACATTCGCCCGCGCAGATAATCCAGGTGAAAACGGGGAGCGAGACAGACCTCGCAACCCAGGGCCCTAGTGCCAGGAAATGAAACTTAAAAGCACCGATTGAAAACACTTGTGGAGGTTGAAGTGCCAGGAGAGACTCCCAGCCTCACAGGAGAGTTCAATGGAGAGACCCACAGAGTTCTAGAATGTACACAAGCCCACCCACATGGAAATCAGCACCAGAAGGGCCCAATTTGCTTGGGGAAAGTGGCGGAAGGGACTGGAATCTGAGAGAGAGTAGAGTAAGTGCCATTGTTCCCTCTTGGACCCCACTCCCACATACAGCGTCACAACGCAGCAACTGGGCTGCCTCGCCCTGGGAAACACCTAAGGCTCTGCCCCTCACTATGTAACAGCTGCAACCAGAACAGAAAAAAAAAAATGGCTCAAACAGGAGAACAGATCAAAGCCCCAGAGCCAACTCATCTAAGCGACCAAGAGATAGCCAACCTATCAGATGCATAGTTCAAAGCCCTGGTGATCAGAATGCTCACAGAATTGGTTGATTTTGCTCACAAATTAGATGAACAAATGAAGGCTACAATACATGAAATGAAGGAAAACACGCAGGAAACCAATAGTGATGGGAGGAAAACTGGAACTCAAATCAATGGAGTAGACTGGGAGGAAGAAAGAAACAACCAACAGAAAAGAAGGAAGAAATAAGAATTCAAAAAAATGAGAGGCTTAGAAACCTCTGGGACACCTTTAAACACCCCAACATCTGAATTATAGGGGTCCCAGAAGGGGAAGAAGAAGGGCAACAAGTGGAAAACTTATTTGAACAAATAATAAAGGAGAACTTCCCCAATCTGGCAAAGGAAATAGACTACCAGGAAGTCCAGGAAGCTCAGAGAGTCCCAAAGAAGTTGGACCCAAGGAGGAACACACCAAGGCACATCATAATTACATTAGCCAAGATTCAAATGAAGGAGAGAATTCCAGAAGCAGTAAGGGATAAGGGGATAGTCACCTACAAAGGAGTTCCCATCAGACTGTCAGCTGATTTCTCACAAGAGACCTTCCAGGCAAGAAGGGGCTGGAAAGAAATATTTGAAATCTTGAAAAGCAGGGACCTACATCCAAAATTGCTCTATCCAGCAAAGCTGTCATTTAGAATGGTAGGGAAGATAAAGTGCTTCTCAGATAAGGTCAAGTTAAAGGAGTTCATCATCACCAAGCCCTTATTCTATGAAATGTTAAAGGGACTTAGCTAAAAAAAAGAAGATCAAAAATAGGACAATGAAAAGACAGCAAACTCACAGATATTAACAACCACACCTAAAGCAAAAGCAAACTAAGCAAACATCTAGAATAGAAACAGAACCACAGAAATGGAGATTATATGGAGGGTTAGCAACAGGGGAGTGGGAGGAGGAGAGAGGGGGAAAAGGCACAGAGAATAAGTAGCATAGACGGTGGGTAGAAGATAGACAGGGGGAAGGCAAGAATAGTGTGGGAAAAGTAGAAACTAAGGAATTTATGACACATGGACATGAACTAAAGTGGGGAATGTGGGTGGGAGGGGGTGTGCAGGGTGGAGGGGAATGAATGGGGAGAAATGGGACAACTGTAATAGCATAATGAATAAAATATATTAAAAACAAGGGGTGGAGGAGATGTTGGGAACCGCCCTGCCTGGTTTCAGGAGCTGTAACCCGCCCCCATGGCTAAGGCTGAGTGAGTGACCTTCGGACCATAAGCCACTAAGGAGACAAAGCTTATCCCCCTAGCAGAAGCACCGCTTCTGCTCCTTTTACTTCATCCATAACTGGCCCCCAATGCTTGATCGGTTAGCCAATGATGGGTAAGATTCCTCAAGCTGGAACAACCTAAGACAGGCATGATCATGGGAGGCCCCAGGGAAGGACTTGGGGGGCTACAGCAAAAGGGGGTGATGGAGTTTTGCCCCTCAGCTTTGACAAAGCCTGAGTCCTCATTCTGTCTGTGAGAAGTCTCCTAATCTCTTGGCTGCCTTACTTCCCCTGCCTGATTTAAGCCTGAAAGAATGACAGAGGGTGGTGCAGTGCTGTGCTGGAAAGGGTGGGTTCCCCAGGCAATCAGGCCTAAGAAAGAATACATAAAATCCTGTGAAACCTGCTTTGCTAAGAATGCTCTCAATTAAATGATAAGGTTCCAAGCAGGAAATGAGTTTGTTTCCCAAAGTTTTGTAGCCCTTTAGCTAACAGACCCTGACTCAGAATAGGCCCTCATAGTTCTTTGTATGCTATCTATTGTTTGATCCTTACTGCCTAACAATGATTAGTGAACTTTACCTGTATTCCTGTGCAAATTGAAACCCAATAAAAACCTGTCAAGGCAAGGGTTGGTGTGCTCTCCTCTCGAGAGAGTGGCCAGGCCACTCTGAGGCACTCTCCCCTTGAGAGAGTAGCCGAGCTGTCCCTTTTCCTCCACAGGACTCAGTAGTCCGTGTGAATGTATCTCGTCTCATCCATAACACCACGGACACTGTGGGCCAGTGTCCACATCAGGAACCTGCAAAGGTGATTGTGCTAGATGTTCCCCATTTGGTCCACACCATCTTCTGCTCTTCTCTGTCTGCTCTGGGCCCCAGGAGGGCTGGTCTCTAGGGCTCCATCACCCAGGCTCCCTTGCCCTTAGGTGGAATCCAGGGAGTTGCTTGCAGAAGATAGGAGGCAGGAGCATAGAGACGTTGGAGTCTTCAATCTCTGGCCCCTCTCTCTCCCTTTGGGTCTGGGAATTGGAGCAGCTGCCTTCTGTTGCTAGTTTCTGGGTGTCTCAGTACCCCTTTACAGTTTCCTTAATCTGTCCCAAACCTATGAAAATGATTTCTCCATTAATTTCTTTTCAGTAAATTCTTCTGAGTGTGTTATCTGATTCTGCTAGGACCTGACAGCTACATTAACCTTCAGAGACTCATGCCAAAACAGGGTAGGCAGAGCTTTGCCACCTGTCTACCCCAATATCCATTTTTCTTCTGTCTTAATGAAGAAAAAACTTCATTTTTAGCTGAACATTTCATTTTTAGCTGGGCTAGCCTTAATAAAGCCCCCTTTTTCCCTAACTTCCTTTGCAATTAGCTAAGGCCATATGACATGATTCGGTCCAGTAAGATGTAAGCAGAAGTAAAATGTGGTAGCTTCTGGGAAACCTTAAAAGACAGCTGCATGCTGCCATTTGGCCTGATCTTCTGTATCCCTCCTCTACCATACTGCTTAGAGCATGGTTATGATGGTTGGTGCTCCAGCATCTGCCTCAGGCTATGAGAAGGCTCTGCCTCAGGAAGCGGGAGGTGGAAAGCCTGAAGGAGCTTGGGTGCCTGCTGTTGGGAACGGAACTTAGAGAAAGAATAAAGAGACAGCCCCATGCGGTCTGGCTGTCCAGGAACAAAGGAATGGGGTAGACTACCATTTAAGGAGATCACTTCCTGGAACTAAGGGATAACAAGTAGCCTAACTGCCAATAGCTAACAGCCACATCTGCTTCTGTGAAATGCTTGCTTGCTTGCGTCTATAAAAAGGCTTAGCTGTAAGCGTTAGGCGCGGGTCTCATCTGTAGCTCTTCTGAGCATTGTGTCTCCGGACACTCTGGGAGTCCGCCCCTGCGCAGGTTAAAACTTTTGGCCAATAAAGTAACATCTTTGAATCCTGAAAGTTTCCGAGCATCTGTTTCTCGAGTCGGTGAATGCAACACCTGCCTCCCTAGATCCACCATACCAGCCTGGACTGCCTTTATCTGATCCTCTTGTACAAGATTTTCTTGCTTAAGCCACTCTTATTTTTGGCTGACTGTAATATGCTGAATTTAATCCTAGATTGGAAGAGAATTGTGGTTTAATGGAAGGAACTCTAGATTGAGGGGCAGAAGATGTTGGTTCAAGTTGTGGCTCTTCCACTAAGAGCACTAGAACCTTGGGCAAATCACCTGGTGTTCCTGAGACTCAATTCCTTGTCTATCCTTTTGGGAAAATAGTATCTGTCTCATAATCATTGAGAACATGAAATAACATTTGTTACGGTGTGCAGCACAGAGCATGCAGCACACAGAGTGTACATGGTTTTAAGTGTCTTCCTCTATCACTTAATGGCTGTGTGCTTTTGGGAAAGTCATTTGATCTCTCTGAGCCTCAGTTCTCTCACCTTTTAAAGTGAATTATAATAATATATACTTCATAGAACTTTGAGGATAAAATTAGAGAATGCATATAATGCTCTAATTTTATTATCTAGCACATAGTAAACACACATTAAACAAATAACCACTGTTATTATTATTATTAATAATTATTCTTTTAAAACACTTTTGTAATCATTACAATTATCTTGTAATGACTTTTCAAAGGCTTTATTTATTTATTTTTAGAGTGAGGGAAAGAGAGGGAGAAAGGGAGAGAAACATTGATGTGAGAAAGATACATCCATCAGTTGGCTCTTGCACACCCCCAGCTGGGGACCTGGCCCACAACCCAGGCATGTGCCTGACTGGGAATTGAACCAGAGGCATTCTGGGCCATAGTCTTGCACTTAATCCACTAAGCCACACCAGCCAGGGTGTAATGATTGTTTTCATTTCAAGTCTTGGGAATCCCATATTGAGAAAGGTAATGTTTGTATACTGTGGTAGTCTTCACAGTTCCTAATCCTCTGCCAGACCCAGAAGTGCTTAATTTAACAGTTGAAATCATGTTGGATTATTTAGCTGAAGAGGTCCAGGTCTGGCATGGGGTTTATAATTCTATCATTTCTGTTCTTAGACACAGCTAGATTCACCAAAGAATGATACAGGATAGGGGTAAAGGAAGAGATTAAGAAACTGGTGAGAGTTCAGAATTAGTAGGGCATTTAATATGTCAAGGTTCTTTGTTGCAGACAATAGAATTCATTCTGGCTAGTTTAAGCAGAAATGAATACATAAAAGGAACTAAAAAGCTCACAGAATCTTTGGGAAGATTACTCAGTCAGAAACAAAACAGCCGCAAAAAAAAAAAAATGTCCTACCTCAACATGGAATTGTTTTAGCGTCTGTCCTGTAAGAGCCAAATGCTGCTACCACTGAGTTTAACAGCAAATCTGGTGTCTCTGGGCTCAGCTGCCATCTTGCATCGACAACTCACAGGTTGGCAGAAACTATGTCTTAAGCCTCCATCTAGCTGCAAGGGAGCCCAGAAATGTAGTTGTTAGCTTTCTTGACAGAAAGGGGTTAGAATATATGTTGAATGAGCCAACTTATAGTATCTGCCACAAAAATTTAGGGCTTTCTATTTGCTGTGGCTTTATTAATTTGACTTGTATTAGAAAGACAATGAAGTATAGTGAAAAGATCATGGGTCATGACACCAGATAAATGTGGGTTCTTTCTTTTTCTTGGACACACCAGACTTGTTCCCATCTTAGGATCATTGCATTTGTTCCCTGACTACCTGTAACTCTCTGCCTCTGTATCTTCTCATGTTTTACTCCAACTTGTCATTCAAGTTCCAGCATAAATGTCACCTCCTCACAAAGGCCTTCCCTGACCATCCAATCTACATTGTCTCAGCTTACCCAGCCTCCCATCACATCATCTTTTTATTTTACTTTTAGCATTTATCTGTTATTTTCTTGTTTATTTTTGTTGTTATTGTTTGTTTAGGGCCTTACTCTGATTATTTCTAAATAGAATGGAAATTCCCTAACAGCATGGACTTAGCCTATCTTGTTCACAGCTGTACTCCTGTTGTCCAGAAGAGTTTCTGATACATGATGATAATAGTGTTTATTATATAATTACCATGGCCATATATTGTTTAACCCTCATGAAGTAATTACTGTTACTGTTGTCATTTTACAGATGAGAAAATAGAAGCCCAGAATGGATAACGACTTGCCCAAGGTCTTACAGCTAGTAAATTGTGGGACTGTGATTCAAACCTAGCCAGTATAGCTCCAGAGCCTGATTTCTTAAATGCTATAGCATGGTACACATATTAGTAGGGGCTCAACAAATATATAGATGAATGAATGAACATCTTTTAGTCATCTCATTGACCCTCTCTGTTGTAATATTATCACTGTTAATTATCTCTTTCTTTATCTCCTTCATTGGCTTCTTTCTTCAGTTCCTTCTTCTCCCTCCCTTTTAATGCTAGTATTCTCTAGGCTTCCATCCTGTGTCAGCTGCTCTTGTTACTACTTGCTCTCCTGTGTCATATCATTTAGTATGATCAAATGACCGTATTCTATTCTGACGAGTCCCAGATCAATCATAACTATCTAGTGCTAACTCTCCCAGAGTGACAGAATTTAATGCTCAGAGCTTCCTGGATATCACCACTTGAGCATCCTTTAGGCATTCCAAACTCCACAAGCACAAAGTTGATTTAATTTGCTATATTTTCAGTCAGGTCAGTACCAGCCAGGCTATGGAAAGTGTGCCATTTTATTTACCCCAAAACAAAATCTGTTCCTCCTCCCATATCCCCCATCTTGGTCAACATAACCCCCATTTACCCAGTTTTCAAGGCCAATAACCTGGTAGTCAGTTTAGAATTTTCCTCCCTTTCTTCATGTCCAATCTGTGTCCAAGTCCTGTGGATTCTACCTCTTAAATAGTCTCCAAACCATCCCTTCCTCTCTACTCCTGCTTCCAGTAGGACTTCTGAATCTGCTTACAACATTGTATATTTGAACAATATTCTAACTACTATACCCATTCTCTGCCTTGCTCCCTCAAATCTGTTCTCTGAATTCCACTAGCATGATCTAATGACAATAGAAATCTGTTTGCTCTACTCTATACTCTTCACTGACTGTCATTTGTTGCCTTTGAAGGAAGTTCCCAGTTGTTAAAATCAACCTTTATATGGCCCTCACCCACACCTCCAAAATCTACATCAAGCCCCTTCCTTACCCCCCACCTTTATCATCACCATATGCTTCAGAATGGCCATTTCACTGCATTTTCCCAGCAAAACCCATGTAGAGGCATGTTTTTTCCTGTGGTGTGGGGATCAGAACAAGCCAGCCAGTTCTAGAGGAGAGAACATCATGACAGCTTTTTGGTCCCCTATTTTCTCCTGGAGGCCCAGCTGCAGTCCCACCATTTCAGTTCACCAGATGCTCCAAGAGCTCTATAATTCAGTCCCATCATTCACTTTTGCTGGCTCAAGTTCATTTTTTGAAACCAAGAGTTCCAACAAATACACCGATGAACTGGGGGGAAAAAAGACATCTATTTACATGAGCTGATTTGCATGAGAGGAAGGAAAGAGGCCCTTCCAGGAAGATGATGGGGGAACTGCCCAGCCCCACAGATTCATGTCCAAGTTGTGCAGCAAGACAAGCTGCAAATGGACAATGAAGCCTCTATTTTACAAAAGTTGCCTGAAGAAGCACAGCTTTTGTGCCCAAGTGACAAGATGCCCCACAGGGTCAGACCTTCTCCCTCTTCTGTGAGGAATACGGCCCAGCCTTGGCATATTCAGGGTTCCAAGGGATGTGGGGCTGTTTCAGAATTTCAAGTGCTGCCTGCCTGGGGAATCACTGAAAGATGGCTTTCTTGGCACAGTCCTCAGTGTTATTGCCATGGACACCAGCAGTATGGGTGGTGGAAATGCCCCATGATCAAATGGCTCAGTGGACAACAGAGATCATTGGAAAGGAGGTAGTCAGAGCATGGGAAGAAGACATCATGAATGTCCCTTGGTCCCCTACTATGTAGGGGACAAACTTGTTTGCAATACACTGTCTGGAGATTCCCCAAAATAAATGAATGAGACTTGAATGGAGAGATTCAAGATGTGCAATAAATTCAGCAAAATGTGGGAAATTACCATGAATGTGCCCCCATTTCAACCCACAGGCCAGGGCAATTGAGAAAATTCCAGTTTGTAGTGTTAGAGTTACTTTTAAAAATTAAAAGGAGAATAAATAAAATAATTTAGTAAAACTAAAATGGAATTACCTGAGGGACCTTCCTTCAGAGCCCTCTCTACAACTCACAAGATATTTATGAAGTGACATCTACTAAAAGAAATAGTACAACTTAGCGTGCTGAGCTTTTTGTATTAATTCAGCAAAGTAGGATGACAACAGAAAGCTTATGTTCCAGGGGTGCAGCTCTGAAAGTCACCTTTATTAGGTCAGGGTCTCTGGGTAGTTAGCCACAGAGATCTTAAGCTCATTTGGGAAAGAAGTAGACAGACAGTTTTATTAGCTTACTTTTAGTTCCATATTTCTCATGTAGTGCTTGACCCAATTGTGAAATGACACACTTTCCACAGTCTGGTTGGGAGTAACCTGAATGAACAGATAGCAAATCAATTCACCCATGGAATGGATGTCAACCAAGCATCAAAGAGAAACTTTCTCTCTAAAGAAAATTTTGGACTAAATTCAACTTGAAACTTATACACCTTTCATGGTCTTCAAGCTCTTCTCCATTCTTATAGATGATAAGACACTAAGTTTTAAATTGAGGCTGATTTCTTATAAAAATTATCTTTTAAAATATCTTTAAAAGATATTCTTATGACACCCAGAAAACATGAAATGCAGAATCAGTTTACTGGAAGATGAAGACTTAGGGAGTTAAAATGTTTTTGAAACCTAAACTTTCAATTAAACTAAATCCAAATACCAAACTTCCTATATGATAGGAATTGTCCAAAGCAATTCATAAAACCTAAAGAAATAAATACCTTTGCTATTCCTGTTTCATAGATGAAAAAATGGAGGTTTGGAGAGCTTAATGACTTGCCTAAGATTCCGCAACTAATAAGTGGCAGGGTAGGGACTAAGACAACCTGAGTAGAGAGCCCACGTGTGATAACCAGGACAACTGCACAACTTCCCTGTTTCAACTACCTCCTTTCTTCAGCTAGTGTAGTATCTTTGTGCTGTTTTGGTAACAACTCGCATCCCATCTACACGTGCTTTTATCTTTCAAGCACCTAACCCCTTCTTCAGAAAGAAAGTATAACAGGTTTAGCTTGAATTAGTGTCCATATTTAAGTTGTGGAGATATGCTTGCAAAATCCATCAAAGGCACCACTACATCTCAATGAGTTCTTTGCAATGAAGATTTGAACAGCAACCACGGGCAATGATATTAGAGAGAAGAGAAGTGGGAAGATTCCCTACTTCTCTAACCCGTGTCAATTACCTAATAAGTGCCAAGCACTATAGTAAGGGTTTTAAATACATTATCTCATTTATCTTTATAACACAAGGACTAAATGAGATAGATTATCAGAATTGATCAAAACAATCGCCAGTGTTAAAAAAAATGACAATGAAAGACTTTAGAAGATCCCAATAGTTTAAAAGGAGTGGCAATAAGAAAGATGGTCCACCCACTGTCAACAATGGATGGATCTTCCAAACGAAGGATCAACAAGGATATTGTGGCATTGAAAAACACTCTAGATTGACTAGACTTAATTGATATTTACAGAACATTTGACATCTAATAAGCAAAGTATACATTCTTTTCAAATGCACATGGATCATTTTCAAATATAGACCACATGGTAGGACACAAAACAAGCCTTAACAAATCCAAGAAAATTGAAACCATATCAAGCACCTTCTTGGATTACAATGGCTTGAAACTAGAAACCAACCTTAAGGAAAAAACTCAAAATATTCAAATACATAGAGACTGAATAACATGTTATTAAATAATGAATGGGTTCACAATGAGATCAAGAAAGACATCAAAAGTATCTGGGAACAAATGAAAATGAACACACAATAACCCAAAACCTATGGGACACAGCAAAGGCTGTAGGGAGCCTTTCCAAGTGTCATGGGAATGTAGCTCAGCCTCCACGTGGAAAACCAGTGAGGAATGAGTGGCACGCAGGACCATGCCCACGGAGAGATTTTCCCATGGGCAATCAGGCCTACATTGTACCTAGACTGCTATGAGACTTACTTTTGCTAAATTTCCCTCATCCTGAATTGAGGCAGCCAGTGCTTCCTGTAACTTCCTAAAGTCTTTGCTAAACCAAGTATGCAAGTATGGAGTATAACCAATTCAACCACTTTTCCTTTTGCAATTGCAAATATCCTTCTTCTGTGATGTGATTAGTGGTATCCTCTCCTTTGTTATCTGTAAAAGGTAATCTCCTGCAGTGAACCTGTGTGTTGCGGACCGTTCGGCCTGGTTTCAGGAGTTGTAACCCTCACCCCATGGTGGGCTGTGTAAGAGCCTAGGGACCCACTTCATCTGGGTCTGTTCTGTCAAGAGGATGTGACCTACTAAGGAGACAAAGCTTATCTCCCTGGCAGGAGTGCTGCTTCTGCCTCATCCATCTCTGGCCCCAATGCTTGGTTGGTAGTCAATGACGGGTAAGACTCCTCATGGGAGGGGCAACCTAAGCAAGACACAACCACTTGGGAGGCCTCACGGAAGGACTCGGGGGGCTGCAGCAAAGAGGATGTGATGGACCCTTGCCCCCTGGCTATTCTGACATAGCCTGAGTCCTCATTTCCATCTGGGAGATGTCTTCTGCTTCCTAATCGGCTTAAAGCCTGAAACTATGAGGGCAAGTGGTGCAGCCCTGTGCTGGCCAGGACGGTTCCCCTGGGGCAATCAGGCATAAGAAAGAATTCGTAAAGTCCTGTGAAACCTGCTTTGCTAAGAGTGCTCTCATTTAAATGATAAGGGTCCCAGGAGAAAATGGGTGTGTCTCCCAAAGTTTTACAACCCCCTTTCCTGACAGACACTGACTCAGATTAAGCCCTCAGATTTCTTTGAAATGTTAACCACTGTTTGATCCTTGCTGCCTGACATACCTGTATTCCTGTGTATTTGAACCCAATAAAAGCCTAGTGAGGAAGGGGCTCTGGGTCATTCTCCTCTGAGAGTTTGTCCACCTCTCCTCCCCAAGCAGACCATGTCTTGGTAGTTTTTATTTTCATCCGTGATGAACGGGGGGTTCTGCGGGTGGTGGCCCCCACACCTGTGCATAGTAAATGAGGACTACCTTCCATGTAATGTACCCAGAATAGCAATAAAAGCCTGTCCAGACAGGGACTTGGGGCTCTCTGGCCCTCTTGCCCTCTTTCTTCCATGCCACTCTCCACAAAAGGACTTCTGCTGTCCATGTGCATTGTTCACTAGTGTATTTGTTCACTAGCAGCCACAACACACACAGATCCTGCTGGCTGGGATCTGCCTCAGAAGGCAGTTCTGAAAGGGAAGTTCATAGCAATGCAGGCCTACCCAAAGAAGACAGAAAAATCTCAAATAAACAACCTAACTTTACATCTAAAAGAACTAGAGGAACAAAAACAAACAAAGCCCGGAGAGAGTAGAAGGAAGGAAGGAAGATCAGAGCAGAATTAAATGACATAAAGATTAAAAAGCAATTAAAACAATCAATGAATCCAGGAGCTGGTTCTCTGAAAAGATGAACAAAATTGGCAAACCTTTAACCAGACTCATCAAAGAAAAAAGAAAGAGGACTCAAATAAATCAAATCAGAAACAAAAGAAGAGAAGTAACAACTGATACTACAGAAATACAAAGGATTATAAGAAATTACTGTGAACAACTATATGCCAAGAAATGGGACAACCTAGTAAAAATGGAAAAATTTCTGGAAACATTCACTCTGAAAACTGAATCAAGAAGAAGCAAAAAAAGCCTAAACAGACCAATAACAACCAGCAAAATTGAAGCAGTAATCAAAAAGCTCCCAGTACACAAAAGCCCTGGACCAATTGGCTTCACAGGTGAATTTTACCAAACATTCAAAGAACTAACACCCAACCTTCTCAAACCATTCCAAAAAATTCAAGAAGAGGGTAGACTCCCAAACTCTTTTTATGAGGTCAATATTATCCTAATTCCAAAAACCAGGTAAAGACACAACAAAGAAACAAAATTACAGCCCAATATCTCTGATGAACATAGATACTAAGATCTGGATTGCCAACAAAATATTGGCAATCTAGATCCAGCAATACAAACAGATCATATACAATTATCAAGTGGGATTTATCCCAGGGATGCAAGAATGGTATTACATTTGCAAATCAATGAATGTAACACAATAATACATCTCATAAACAAAACAAAAGACAAAAATCACATGACATATCAATAGATACTGAAAAAGCATTTCATAAAATCCAGCACGCATGATCAAAACACTGAGCAAAGTGGGAGTAGAGGGAGCATACCTCAACATAATAAAGGCCATATATGAGAAACCTACTACCAACATCATACTCAATGGGCAAAACTAAAAGTGTTTCCATGGAGATCAGAAGCAAGACAAAGGTGTGGGTTTTCACCACTCTTATTCAACATAGCACTGCAAGTTCTAGCCACAGTGATTAGACAAGAAAAAGAAATAAAAAGCATCAAAATGGAAAGGAATAAGTAAAATGGTCATTATTTTCAGATAACAAGATAGTGTAGATAGAAAACCCTATACGCTCCACCAAAAAACTACTTGACCTAATAAGTGAATTCAGCAAAGTAGCAGGATACTTAGTAAATATTCAGAATTAATAGCATTCTTGTATACCAACAATGAATTATTAGAAACAGAAACTAAGAAAAAAATCCCATTTATTATACCAACAAGACAAATAAAGTACTTACGAATAAATTTAACCAAGGAGGGAAAAGACCCATACTTGGAAAACTACAGAATGCTGAAGAAAGAAATTAAGGAAGATACTGATAGCTGGAAGCATATACCATGGTCATAGATGAGAAAAATTAACATCATTAAAATGTCCATATACTTGAAGCAATCTATAGATTCAATGCAATTTCTATTAAAATACCAATGGCATATTTCACAGATCTAGAACAAATACTCCAAAAATTTACATGAAACTGTAAAAGACCCTGAATAGCCTCAGCAATCCTGAGAAAGAAGAACAAAGTTGGAGAGATCACAATATCTGATATAAAACTATACTATAAGGCCACTGTAATCAGGACAGTCTTGTGCTGGCATAAGAACAGACACGTGGATCAATGGAACAGAATAGAGAGCCCAGAAATAAACTCATGTCTCTATGGTCAATTAATATTTGACACAGTGGGTACAAGCATACAATGGAGTAAAAATAGTCTCTTCAATTAATGGTCTTGGGAGAACTGGACTGGTACATGCAAAAAAATGAAACTAGACCACCAATGTACACCATGCACCAGAATAAACTCAAAACAGATAAAGGACTTAATATAAGTCATGATACCATAAAAGTCCTAATGGAAAACATAGGCAGTAAAATTTCAGATATCCCACATAGCAATATTTTTGCCTATATATCTCCTAGGGCAAGGG
The DNA here is from genome assembly GCA_039655065.1 of Glossophaga mutica. Lineage (NCBI taxonomy): Eukaryota > Metazoa > Chordata > Mammalia > Chiroptera > Phyllostomidae > Glossophaga > Glossophaga mutica. The sequence continues at coordinate 89,459,036 of CM077304.1, forward strand.
AAATAAAGAAAAAATAAAGAAATGGGACTACATCAAATTAAAAAGTTTCTGCATGGCTAAAGAAACTATTGTCAAAATGAAAAGGGAACCAACTATACAGGAGAACATATTTTCCTATGACACATTGGACAAGGGTTTAATCTCCAAAATATATAAAGAATTCATACAACTCAACACCAGGAAGACAAACAACCCAATCAAAAAATGGGCAAAGGACCTGAATAGAGATGGCCCATAGACATATAAAATGGTCAACATCCCTAGGCATCAGAGAGATGCAAATTAAACCTGCAATGAGATATCACCTCACACCTGTCAGAATGGCTATAATTAATAAATCAACAAACAGTGCTGGCAGGGATGTGGAGAAAAGGGAACCCTAGTACATTGTTGAAGGGAATGCAGACTGGTGCAGCCACTGTGGAAAGTAGTATGGAATTTCTTCAAAAACTAAAAATGGAACTGCCTTTTGACCCAGCAATTCCATTGCTGGGATTATACCCTAAGAAACCCAAAACACCAATTCAAAAGAACTTATGCACCCTTATGTTCGTAGCAGTGCTGTTTACAATAGCCAAGTATTGGAAACAGCTCCTATCAGTAGATGAATAGATTAAAAAACTGTGGTACATTTATACAATGGAATACTACATAGCAGAAAGAAAGAAGGAACTCCTACCTTTGCTGAGAGCATGGATGGAACTGGAGAACATTATGCTAATTGAAATAAGCCAGGTGGCAAAAGACAAATACCACATGAACTCACTTATAACTGGAATCTAATGAACAAAATAGAACCAGAGACATGGAAACATGGAACACACTGATAGCTGTAGAAGGGGAGGCAGGAGGGGGGAATGGTGGAAGGAAGGGGAAGGGATTAGTCAAAGAACATGTATGGATGATCATGGACGTGGACAATGGACAGGGGATTGACTGTGGGAGAGAGGGGTGGGCTGGGCAGAGGAGGACAAAGGGGAACAATGGGGACAACTGAAATAGAACAAGCAATTAAAAAAAGTAAGAAAAAGAAATAAAGTAAGAGAAAAAAAAGAAATGTGGTCCAAAGGAAGAGCACTGAAAAGTGCATTTACATTTTTCTTAATATATATTTTCAGTATTTTTTGTATATAATGGTAAAAATTTCAAAAGGTACACAAGAGGAGGTTTTCTGTTTATTTTTTTGTCCTATATATAAGTCAAAAATAGTTTATTGATTAGGACCATAAACTTTTGTTCATAAGAGTTTTGCAAGAGACATTTATCATTTGTATCTACCCCAAATCTTTTCTTTTTAGTTCTTTTATATTATGAATTCTTTTTTCTAAGAATAGAAACAAACAAAGGTAACATTTCCCAAGACTGTTTGCTGCTAGGGTACAGACAATTGATTATCTTCTAACAAACCTCAAACCTAAGCTAGCCTTGAGATGTGAGACAAGGTTGCTGATGCACTCTTCTAGTAAGTATGGGCATAGGCGCATAAGTTTGTTGCCGGAACTGTAGTGGGAGCCTGCTGGACATTACTGGCTTCATAGATGTGGAGCATGATTTGGTAACCACAGCATGATTTCTGTTACAGCATCCTTGTAAAGTGTTTGGACATTTGTGGTATGGTTGGACATTCTTCCTGAATGTTTTGCTTCTGACTCTGTGACATCCTGGCTTTGTTCCTTGGCCTTCCCAGACATTCTAATTAATAACATATAATAAGTTTCTATCGAAACTAGCTATAGTTAATTCTTTCTCTGAAAGAGATCCCAAGGTATTGGGAATCTGTGATTGACTAGGTGACCTGGTCATATTTAAAATTAGTAAGGACACTGGCATCCAATGGCAAAAACATCACCCAAACTATTATTATAGAAGATAGGATGATACCATTCCTGCCTCAGATTAGATGGATGTATCAATAGATTATATATCAGGATGCGAAAATTAGAGTGAGACCAAACCCCCACTCCCCAGACTCTTCCTTGCCAGACAGGATGTATAAAGGAAATAAAAGAGAACCTGATTCACATTGCTTGGGGTTCTCAGTGAAATGAAGGATATAAAAGGGGGTCAGAATTTGAAGAAGATGGTTGATAAGATTTTTTAAAAGAAGCTGTTGCTCTTCTTTACTCTCCTCTTTAGACTACATGCATGGGTGTTATCTCCCAAACACAAGCCCAGTGAAAGGGCTTCCAAAAGACTGCTGGGATCTCAATCGGGCTGTGGACTAAAGTCTAACTTCACCAACAAAATACAGAATGTTAAGATGGGCTGGCTAAGTGCTCTGGAGACAGAGGAATGAGAAAGACAGCTACATTAGAATCACAGAGGACTCTGAGTTTGTTGGGGCAAGGGATGAGGAGATTATGCATGAAGACATTGGGGTACACTGGAGAAAGCCATAGGTCCTATACAACAGGTCCTCTAAGAAGGACCTCAGTAGAAAGAAGTCAAGCATGCCCAGCTGGATATCCAGAGGCTGAGGAAAAGGTTGAAAGAGACCATTCAAGAATAGAGAGATATCCTGGCTGGTGTAGCTCAGTGGATTGAGCACGGGCCTGCGAAGCAAAGGATCGCGGTTCGATTCCCAGTCAGGGCACATGCCTGGGTTGCAGGCCAGTTCCCAGCATGGGACACACAAGAGGCAACCGTACATTGATATTTCTCTCCCTCTCCCCCTCTCCTACCCTTCCCCTCTAAAGATAAATAAATAAATAAAAATCTTTAAAAAAACAAAATGTTATTGTGGTATTACAATATCCTGTGGTGTTTCCATTTAAAAAAAAAAAAAAAAGAATAGAGAGATAACCACTTGAGTCAAGGGAACTGCAGGAGAGGGGGCCTGCAGAAAACCTCCAAAATTCCTATGCTTGAGCCCTGAGAAAATCAGCTGGAGCCATGCTACAGGGCCCCAGCTTTAATCATTACATGGCCCATAGAATAGCTCACTTGCTCCTTTCCCTTTCATCTCTACCTTCAACTCTGGAGAAGAAAGAAAATGACAGCTAGCAGGTAGAGGTGAAGGTAAGAGGGGAGAGAAGGGAAGATATAGAAATTCAGAAGTTTCACCAAAGCATAGAGGAAGATCTTTTTTTCTAAACCCTGAATGAAGTTTAAAGAGTTGGTGGGAAACACATATAAAGATGCATTTAGATCATAGCAGAGCTGTGCTCAGAATAGTCCATGGCACCAATGAAAAAAACACCAAAATTATCACCTGGAATCCCACAGAAAGAAATGCCTATTGAAAGCAAGGCTCTGGTAGACTGAGGAGGGAGCAATATAAAGGCTATGAGGTGTAGATAAAATGTAAAGAAAACAACCACAGGCTTAGGAATTTAAATTCTCACTTCAAAGCATGGTCAGCAAATGAGGAAGTTTCTGTGACTTCCCTAAAACCTCTTAGGTCTCATGCAGACAGAGGGCTAATGAAGCTGAAAATTAGAGGCAGAGACTGATCCTGAAGATAGAATTACAAAATAGATTGAATTCACAGTCTCATCAGGTCATTTAGGGTACTTATTGGGCAAAGTAGTTCTTCCCATGATACTGAAGTGGAGATATTTTGGAAGTGTCAGATAACCCTGAGAAATTAAAACCTCAGAAATCACAGAGCTTTCTGGACTAACAATAGCAACCCTTCCTCCCATGCTGATGAGGCTGGCCCTGTTGTTCAAAGACACCAGCGTTCCTTGCAAAGGGTCACCTTGCAAAGGGGATATCTTCATAGCCTACTCCTATCTCCGTTCATTGTTCCAGACCTACAGTTAGAGTCAGATTCTGGCAAGTCCTGAAATCAAAACCATACCTGGGAAGAGAAGGCCTTTACACCAAAAGTATTGCAAGATTATGGAAAGGATGGAATTGGAGAGCATTATGCTAAGTGAAATAAGCCAGGTGGTGAGGGACAATTGCCATATGATCTCACCTTTAACTGGAACATAATCAACAAAAGAAAAAAGCAAGCAAAATATAACCAGAGACACAGAAAGTAAGAACAATCTGACAGTAACCAGAGGGGAGGTGAGAGGGGTTGGGGGGAAGGGTTTTCAGGAACTACTACAAAGGACAAAACCAAGGGGAGGGTGGAAGCAATGGAGGGAGGGAGATTTGGTTGGGGTGGGCAGGAAGTGGTGGAGGGAAAATGCAGACAACTGTAATTAAACTACAATAAAATAATTTAAAAAAAAAGAATTCTGAGAGTTTTAGGAAGAGAAGTATATAATTTTAGAGAAGATCAAATTTATCTTATAGGTACCCTCACTAAAAAATTCTGAATCCGAATTCCTACATTAAACAACTGAAAGGGGGTTAAACTTGGCTGTCCGAAACTGAGTTTCTATAGTGGCCTGTGGACTTCAGATGCCATACATTTCATGATGGATATGGAGAAGGGAATCCAAAGACTTGAGGAGACAGGAATATTAGAGTGGATTTATTTATTTTTCTTTTTCTTTTGTTTTTTTAAGATTTTTATTTATTTATCTTTAGAGGGGAAGGGTAGGAGAGAGGGAGAGAAATATCACTGTATGGTTGCCTCTTGTGTGTCCCATGCTGGGAACTGGCCTGCAACCCAGGCATGTGCCCTGACTGGGAATCGAACCGCGATCCTCTGGTTCGCAGGCCCGCACTCAATCCACTGAGCTACACCAGCCAGGGCTCTATTTATTTTTCTTTGAAAAATACTGATTATGTTATTACATTTGTCCTACTTTTTTCTCCCCTTTATTCCCCTCCACCCTGCACCTCCTCCCACAAGCATTTCCCCCCCTTAGTTCATGTCCATGGGTCATACATACAAATTCTTTAGCTTCTCCATTTCCCATTTCCTATACTATTTTTAGCTTACCCCTGTCTCTTTTTGTTCCTACCATTTATGCTTTAAAAAAAAAGATTTGATTTTATTTATTTTTAGAGAGAGGGGAAGGGAGGGACAAAGAGAGGGAGAGAAATATCAATGTATGGTTGCCTCTTGTGTGCCCTGAATGGGAACCTGGCCCTCAACCCAATGGAAAATGGCAAACCTTTGGTTCACAGGCTGGTGCTCAATCCACTGAGCCATAGCAGCCAGGGCCATTTATCCTTCTTATTCCTGGTTCTCCTCTCCCCCTCCCTGCTTATAACCCTCCATATGATCTCCATTTCTGTGATTTTGTTCCTGTTCTAGCTGTTTTCTTAGTTTGTGTTTGTTTTTTACGTTCAGTTGTTGATAGTTGTGAGTTTGTTGTCATTTTACTATTCATATTTTTGATCATCTTCTTTTTCTCAGATAAGTCCCTTTAACATTTCATATAATATGGGCTTGGTGATAATGAATTCTTTTAACTTGACCTTATCTGGGAAGCACATTATCTGCCCTTCCATTCTAAATAATAGCTTTGCTGGATAGAGTCGTCTTGGATGGAGGTCCTTGCCTTTCATGACTTTGAATACTTCTGTCCACCCACTTCTTGCCTGTAAAGTTTCTTTTGAGAAATCAGCTGAGAGTCTTATGGGAACTCCTTTGTAGGTAACTGTCTCCTTTTCTCTTGCTGCTTTTAAGATCCTCTTCTTATCTTTAATCTTGGGTATTGTAATCACGATGTGCCTTGAAGTGTACTTCCTTGGGTCCAACTTCTTTGGGACTCTCTGAGCTAACTGGACTTCCTGGACATCTATTTCTTTTGCCCGATTGGGGAAGTTCTCCTTCTTTATGTTTTCAAATAAGTTTTGCATTTCTTGCTCTTCTTCTTCTCCTTCTGGAACCCCTCTGATTCAGATGTTGGAATAATTAAAGTTGTCCTGGAGGTTTCTAAGCCTCTCCTCATTTTTTTGAATTCTTGTTTCTTCATTCTGTTGTGGTTGAATGTTTATTTCTTCCTTATGCTTCAAATCATTGATATGAGTCCCAATTTCTTTCCCTTCACTGTTGGTTCCCTGTATATTTTATTTCACTTTTCATAGCCTTCACTTTTTCCTGTATTTTGCAACCATATTCAACCAATTCTGTGGGCATCCTGAATACTAGTGTTTTGAAGTCTGTGTCTGATAGGTTCGCTATCTCCTCATTGCTTAGTTGTTTTTTTCTGGAGTTTTGATCTGTTCTTTCATTAGGGCCATATTTCTTTGTCTCAGTACACCTGTTACGTAGTAAGGGGCAGAGAACCTTAGGTATTTGCCAGGGCGGGGCAACCCAGGTTGCTGCTTTGTGGCACTGCATGTGAAGGTGGGGTCCCAGAGGGAACAAAGGCACTTGCTTGGTTTTTGGCTGGTTTTCAGTCTCTTCCCCTGCTACCCACAAGCAAATAGTGCCCTTCTGGTGTTAATTCCTGGGTGGGTAGATTCATATATGTTCTAGAACCCTGTGGGTCTCTCCAGAAAACTCTCCTGTAAGGCTAGGAGGTTCTCATGCTGCCACAACCCCTATAAGTTTTTACAGTCAGAGATTTTGAGGCTTTATTTCTCCATGCTGGAACCCTGGGTTGTGTGGTCTGTCTCACTCCTCAGTTGTTCCTCCTGGTTTATCCATACGCAAATGTGGGACCCCTCTATCTGCCAGCCACAATCTTGCCTCATGTCCTCTCCACCCTGGCTACCCTTCTCCATCCCTCCTGCCAGCCTGAATGAAGGTTTCTTCTTTAATTTCTTGGTTGTCAGACTTCCATACAGTTCAATTTTCTGGAAGTTCTGTTTATTTTTGTTTTTAAATTTGTCATTGTCTTTCTTTTGGTTGTGCAAAGAGGCAAAGTGTATCTACCTATGCCTCCATCTTGGCCAGAAGTCTAGAGTGGATTTATTATAGCTAATCTACTCACCTAGATTCAGAAAAACACACATTGGGAAGAGGAGTATTAGCATTCTTCAAAATACTTTCCCTCTGTAGGCCAGGAATGATCAGGGAGATGCTTCTATGTTTCCTAAAAGGGCCAGTGAGTCCTAATTTCTGAAATAAGCAGAGGGCTTAGGTGTGATTATCAGAAGGATTTGACTTGAGGCATACTTAAAGGTGCCTGTTAGATCCTATGGTCTTTAGGGCTAAGATACATAGACACTAAAGTGTTACTTAATTTTTAAACAACAACAGCAGCAAAATCTAAGTCTGGGGAACAGGGGACTGACTTTAGTCACAATGACGGAGAGTCATTTTTTTACCCAGTTGCCGGACCTGAATCACTTTCCAGACCCAGAGACCCCTGAACAAATGGGAGACCAGATGCTCTTGAGGAATAACCCAGCAGTACCAGCACAAGTGTATACTGATGTCTTTCTTTCTTCCATTAATAAAGGCACTTGGAGCCATTTACTGGGGCAATTGGGCCCTGGTTTCTATGGGACTTTTGGGATTATTATTATCTCCTAGTTAATGCTAACTCCTGGAGGCTCCAAATGCCATCTGTAATTCTCTGGTAAGTGTATGGAAGTTTATGGAAGACAGTTGGACCATTCATAGTGATCCTAGTGGATCCTTGAACCCTTTCTATAGTAGTTTCCTCAGTTCTTGAGTACTTAGTGATAGTTGAGGTACTGGCTCTCTGGTCTGTGATGCAAATGTTACTATGGAAGAAAGAGTTAAGTGGGAGCCTCTGGAACTGTCCCTCCATACTGAAAAAATAAATTGAAATGCTTTGAATCTACTCATTTTTTTAATCTTCACAACAATCCTATGATATAGGAACTATTATCATTCCCTTTTATTGATGAGAAAACTGAGGCAGAGAGAAGTTCATCAATTTTCCCAAATTGACATAAGTAGTGAGAGTAGATTCCAACCCATGCAGACTCTAGAGTCCACATATCGAGTAAAGATTCCTAGTCAGCTGAGATGTTTGCTTCCTGCAAAGGACATGAAATGGGTGGTGAAGGGAGACTGTTATAAATACCAATGGTGTCTTTGTGAATATTGGTAAACAAGGGCTGTGGTGGCTATTGATACTGAGGAGCAGAGTGAAGTAGTTAAGTGCTACAGGGAGGAAAGATAATTTTCCTTCTACCCTTCTAGGTTGTTGGCTGAGACTTCTCCTGTAGTAAAAGGACAGATGAACTGGAGGAAAAAAATACCAATTTAATTACATATGAGAGTCCCACAAAGATGAGACTCCAAAGGCAGCCAGGCAGTTGAGGCTTATGCACCATCCTGAGTTTCAAAGGGAAGAAGGCAATTCACAGGAGGGTGAGAAGAGGATTGTAGAGTAAGCAAAGCTTGCCCTGCCTTGCAGCTACATCTCTCAGATGAAACAGTAATGTTCAGTAATAGTTCCCCTCCTGTTGGTAGGGGCTTTCCAATGCAAAATTACCATACAAAAGCTGTTTTTAGAGCTTCTCCTGTGTCTGTCATTTTTTTTCAAGATAATCCTCACACCAAACGGGCATGTTACAGGATGGCATAGTCTGCTATCCTTCAGACAGAGACTGCACATGTTCAAATCTCAGATTGGCTGTTACAAACTTTAGGCAAGTTTCTTAACTTCTCTTTCACTCAATTTCCCCATTTGTAAAATGATAGTTCTTAGTAGGATTATTATAAAAATTAAACGAGTTAATATTTGGGTCTGGCAGAAATTATGCCTGCTTGAGAGTGGTTGGTAGGGTAATAATATGGGTGTAATAATTTATAGTTTTAATTCGAGCATTTCACCCAAAATGTCATATGGTGTGCTTGAATATGATATTGTTATGTTACAGAATTACGTTTATGATTTTGTAATAAAAAGGGGAATTATCTGTGCCAGACCTTATATAGGGAAAGTACCTGGAAGGTAGTATTTGTTATTATCATCTTCCTTGCTTTTGCAAGTATAGCTATTCTATTTCCTTTTGTTTTTCTCTTACTATTTTATACATATTAATGATGGCTAACCTTAGAATTTGGTCCAGGGGTTTTAGAATAACAGGATGGAGGAAGAATATCCACTACTCAGAAACCCTGACCTTGGAATCAAATTCAGAGACTGCTAAGATTTTGGTTCTCTCCTTTTGGAAAATGGGTGAGAGTGTTCTCATTTTTATGAGGAATGGTGGCATTATCTAAGACTCTAAGAAATTACATGGCTTAAAAGTACATTTTCCGTAGATGCTTTGCTGAATAAATATGTCATTTTGATGTGTTGATTTTTGTTTTTTTTTTCCAACATTACCAAGCAATTCTCCGGTCCTCAACAGATATTGACTGGGTGTCCCACAAATTTAACTCAATTCTGACACTATCTACCTGCCAATAATGTCAGATCCCACAGGTTAAGGACTCAGTCCTTCAAGACTGCCCCCACTTCAGCTGCCAATTACAAATCTAGGTTGTCACCTGTACTTCTGACTGACTACTTATATAAATCAGAAGTTCCCTCAAGCCCCTCCCTAGGTTTGATTAATTTGCTACAGCAGCTCACAGAACTTGAGAAATGCTTGCTTACATTTACCAGCTTATTGTAAAGGATATTTTAAAGGATACAGATGAACACCTAAAGATGCACAGGTGAGGTCCAGCAGGGTCCCAAGCTCCACAGTTTCTGTCCCTGTGAAACTGGAGGGCACCACCCTCCTGACACATGAATGTATCTATCAACCCAGAAGCTCACTAAATCTTGTTTTTCCACAGCTTTTACAGAGCTAAATCTGCAGCTCCCCTCCCCCTTCCCTGGGGTCAATGGGTGGGGCTTAAAGTTCCAACCTTCTAATCTCTTTGTTTTTCTGGTGACTGGCCCCATCCTGAAGCTACATGGGCCCCACCCTAATTCACCTCATTAGTGAAAACTCAGGTGTGCTCAGGAGGGGCTCTAAAGACACCCCCATTTCTCAGGGAGTTCCAAAGGTTTTAGGAGCTCTGTACCAAGAATCAGGAATGAAGACCAAATATATATACTTCTTAACATAAATCACAATGTCACAGTCATCCATTTCATTAGCTGGTAAGCTTCTTGAAGAACCATTCTCTTTCCTTCACCACATCTCCCCAGAGCTAACATAGAGTGCTGCTCAGGGGATTCTCTCCATAAGCATTGGAATAAATCACCAATTTATTTTAAATATGATAATAGCAGTGATACAGAGAGATCTGATGAGATCGCTGGGGAGGAGTAGGGGGAGTGTCGAAGGAGGAGGTTGCCAAGGCAACAGTAAACAGTTTAGGATAGGATTGGCTGAGAAGCTGAATGCCTCTAGAGCACATGGAATTATGGGAGAATTTGAAATAAAAGAAGCACTCTCAGGCTCTGGGACCAGCACTGGCAGGCTGGCTCTCGGGCTCTTCTTCCTTAAGGTCACCTGGATGAACATGCTGCAGCTGCTTGCATTTCCCAAGGGATGCTATTTTGGATGGGAACGAACTCCAGGAGCAACTTAGGATCAGGCTGGCCTGGCAGAGGTTTATTCTTCTTTGGGTGTTCCAGAGAGAATGACCTCTGCCGCAGAAGCCTGCCACTCTTCCAAAACTGTGTAGCTTTTGTATCTCATGTTGTTTTAGTTTGTAAATTAACCCCACAGAAATAAGATAATTAAAATGAATGGGGAAAATGGTAGGAGAACTCAGATGTTAAAGAGTTTAGCCTTAATTGATAGGCTTAAGTGATTAATACCTGTGGAAAGCTGTTATTCCAAAATTGTGAAGCTTTTGAATAAAGACTGCTTTCCTTTATCACCAAACCTTTGCCTCTGGCATTTTGCCTGGAGGGTGCTGGTAGGCAGCAGAACCCCAATTGCTGTTTGGTAACAGTAGTAGTTCTCTATCGCTGGGTAACAAACCGCTATAGGTTTAGTGGCTCATGGTCTCTGGGGCATCAGGAGTCCAGACTTTGCTGGGTCCCTAGACTAGGATTTCATCTGAAACCTGCGATCACTGTCTTGGCCAGGGCTGCAGGCTTATGTCAAGGTTTGACTGGACAATGGTTCACTTAGAAGCTCACATGGTTGTTGGCAGAATTCACCTCCTTGTGGGTTATTGGACTGAGGGCCCCAGTTTCTCGCTGGCTGTCAGATGGAGACTCTCCACTGTTCCTGCCATGTGGGCCTCTCCACAGGGAGGTTCATGACATGGCCACTTGCTTCATCAAAGCCAGCAGAGAAGAGGGTTTATTAGTAAATGAACATTAAAATTTTATATAACATACTAATGTACACGTAATCACATAAATCCCATTGCCTACTGATTAGAGGCAAGTCATAGGACCTACCCATACCCTATGGGAGAGAACACAAGAGCATGCATGGATATTAGAAGGCAGAGACCATTGGGGCCCATCTTAGGGTCTGTCTGTTTCAATAATTCACCAAATACCCTCATCATATCAGTTAAACTGTAGCAAGTCTTTAAAGAAGACAGGATAGTTAAGGTCTGTGAGATGCCGGAGGGTCCTTATTAGCTCACCCTTCGTTATCCCAGTCCCTGCTGTTGTCTGGTTGCACAGGAAAGCAAAGGGCCTCTTAAAATGAAACTGTTCACTAATATCAACTAGTCCCCACTCAAACAAATATTTTCCTATTACTGTTAGCATATGACCTCTTATATCTCATTTTGCCAGAGTGGCCTCTGCTAATTGTGTGAGTCGGAAATGCAAATAAAATTAAAAGCCAATTGCACAGGAGCTTCTAAAGAAAATTATTTGAATATCAGAGGCTCTCAGGAAAACTGATAATTTTTCAATTTGATTCTTGTTTTGATCATGTTGGAAAGTTTGAGTATGAAAGATTATGTATCCTGCTATCATACCATTTTTGGACAAATATGAAAAAAAGTTAGCAAAATATATCATTTTATTTTATTATAAGAAAATTGCCTAGGTGCAAAATAACCTAAATAGCCTAAAATTTACTGTAAGAAAAAAAATCATCCCATAATTTTGTTTTATTTTTACTATTTACTACAAATTCAAATCTGTTGTGAGTTGTGCCTGGGTTCAAATTCTGTTGATGCCAATTACTAGCTGTGTGATCTTGGGCAAGTTATTTGACCTTTCCGTGCCTCAGTTTACACATCTATAACATGGAGATGCTGGTAATAATAGTAGTACTTGCGCAGTGTACTATGCCATTTGACCCCAACAACACCCCTGTCAGTGTTGAGGCAGGTGCCTTTGACAGTGACTGACTTGTAATGGGGTAAGATGACCAGATGTCCCTTTTTTTCTTCCAAAATGCTGGGCCTTGGCAGCATTAACCAGCCTGGCCAAGTAATTAAGGTCAGGTGTATCTGCAAGCTTAGGGTAACTTTCTCATCTGAGTCTACCCTGTTTTCAAAAAAATCTATCTAACATGAATGTACCTAAAACAAAGACCAAATGACATACTGCACCTCACAAGATATAAGAACACACACAGCAGTTCCCCCTTATCCACAGGGGACACGTTCCGAGATCCCCACTAGATACCTGAAACAATGGGTAATATAGAATGCTTTTATATTTTTCCCTATACCTACTTACCTATGATAAAGTTTAATTGATAAATTAGGCACAGTGAGAGATTAACAACAATAACTAAAAATAGAACGATTATAACATACTGTAACAAAAGTTACATGAATGTGGTCTCTCTCTTTCAAAGTATCTTATACTCTGAACAGTGTGGGGCTCCACACTGTTCAAAGGGTTGATTCATGTTCGGGCAGGATAGAATGAGACTGCAAGATTTCATCATGCTACCTAGAATGGCGCATGATTTAAAACTTATAAATTGTCTACTTCTGCAATTTTCCATTTAATATTTTTGGACTGCAGTTGATTGCAGGTAACTGAAACTGTGGCTAAGTCAGGCACTCCTGGGAGTAACTTTACAAAGGTCAGTAGATAGGAAGTGCCAGACTCAAAGCCAGGTGTAACTACTCTACAGCCCAATGGGATGCTTTTCTCAGACACTTCTTTTTGCACAGCTCTACGGATTGGAGGATGAGCAGCAGAAAGAAAAGGACTGGACTGGAAGAAATGCAACAGCCCTCAGAATATAAGGGGTCAGATCAACAGCCAACCCAAGAGAATCACTGGCCTTGCTTTCCTCTCCTTTCCTCAACTAAGCCTTTCAATGGTTAGCTTTCCCTGTTCCCACCCTACCTCTGAGGTTCCTCCAGGTGCTGCTGAAGAAGGGTTTTGAACAGAACCCTTAAGATCTTAGGAAAAGAGAAACTATCTAAATCCAAAAGCAAGTAACTCAACAGTGAACCATCTTCCAGCTATTCTGCTTGAACAGAGTGAGGAACCCAGAGTAAGGCCCCAGAGTGTTAGAGTTCGCTTTCAAACACAGTGCACACAGTGTTCAATCTTAATAAAGCAGTGGAGTGAGGCGGAATGCAGACAGCCTGAGAGAAGGGTCACTGCCCGACAGCTCAGTGACACGAACGTAAGCGTAAGCGGCTAAGTCCACACACCTGCAAACACTGGAGACCACGGTGCTGCTTGGGGTGAGAAAGAATCAACAGTACCTTCAGAACATGGGATTCTGAGCATGAAACCTGGCCCTTCCATTTCAAGCGGGTCACGGCATCCCTTCCTCTTCAGACAGGAAGTAGAGAATAATTGAAATCTTAGAGGCCAAGCGAGGAATGCACAAGAAAAGAAATTCTGGGATCCAAGTGATACTACCTTGGAGAATAATCATTGTGGAGGAAGGGGCATGTTATTCCATGGTTGGTGCTGGCTATACTTGGAAGACTAAAATCAATTTACGCCGCTGTGGGAGTGTTCTGACTTAGGCTTGGCTGAAATGAAAAGGGACTGTAGGTAAAACTTTACATGGTATTTACTGGTAAGACTTGAGAGAGGATAATCTCATTGACAAATGTACATGAAGAATTCAAATTCCTGGGCTAACATTACTCTCCTCAGATGCTGAAAGGGAATTAGAGAATATTCATGCCCCAGAAACCATCCCCCAAACAGGGAACAATAAATATCATCCATGTAGGTCCAATATCTTAAATTCAAAAATTATTATTATCTCCCATAATCCTAATAACTACAGTTTCCATATTTAATGGTAAAAAAACTTCAGTATAGTTTTCATATTTAAGGGTAAAATAACTCTCCAATATAGTTAACAATGCATTACACATTTGTTTAAATTCTCTAAAATATAATATGTAATCCTGAGCCTATAATGTCTAAAAAGTTTGCAAAGCATGTTTGTTATATTTATTAGATTATAAATTATGTGTATGAGAATGTTAGTTACAAGGAATTAGACTTTCTCATTGTCTTGGATCACATTTCCTGGAAGCAGAGCCTGAGATGGGGGCTGGGGTGCATGCACACAGCTTATCAGAAGAATACCCTCAAAACCCTCGGGAGGAAGGGAGTAAGGAAGGACAGGGCAGGAGAAGGAGTGAGACCAAGGCAGGTCTCCGCTGAGGATGGGCTTCAGGATGACCCCACAACAGTTCTTTGGCATGAACTCCATCTCAGAGCTGGTCCCTCCTTGAGGCAAAGGGGCCAGCCTTCTGCGCCCCTGTGTCAATCAGCCATTGGCTGCTGGTTACAACTGGGAGTGGTGTAATTTCCTGGGTGGGCTGGCTGTCTTTGAGCTGAGGCCAATTCTTTGGAGAAGGAAGCAGCTGTGAAGGCTTAGCAGCCCAAACTCTCACAGCACCTGGGGATGGGTGCTCGCACCTGGAACGGCATGTGACCAGTGTGCCAGCAGGATCTGGAACACCCACTACAGCTGTGAAATAAACTTACCTGACTTAGGATAATTAGCCCACTGTCTATAACTCACTAGCATGTATTAAGGAACCTTACCAAAATCAATATGGTATAGACTTCTAGGTGGTCAGTTGCTGGTATTAACTTTCTCCATTTAAGCCTGTTTGAAATGAAAACTTTCTTTAGTAGATTCAAATCCAAATACCATGGGAATCTTTACTTTTCCACAGAAACAAACAAAGATAGATAAGAGTAAATAATATTAGAAATCAAACATTGAATAACTGGACAAAATTTGAATTAAACATTTGTTATCTCAAAGGAGAATGATTTTTTTAAGGCTAGAAGTAAAAAAGAAAAAATCAAAACAGATCAGCAGGTTTTACTGCATAAAAATGTAGAATTTCTAACCATCAGGGGAAAAGCAAAGCCAACTCTACATAGACAAAATAAAAAGGTAAACAATAGTTAAGAAAGAATATTTCTGCAGATTAAAAAAAAAATCCCTTGGCAAATCAAGGTTGCTAGTTTGGGAAGGGTAGCATTTTTACAGCATACCTCTTAGCAAGGATCCCAGAGTAAAAATCCCCACCCAGCAAAAGGATTGAAAAGGTTTCAAGAGCCATCTGTGACTAGCTGTAACCTTGAGCAAGTTATTTGTTCTACTATACCTAAGTTTCTTTATTGGTAGCATGGCTTTAGGTGGATTCTGTCATCTAATCTTGTCCAAGGTAAAATGATTTAGAAATGGCAGAGTTAACATTAATCTCTGCAGGCCTGAGAGCTTACATCTTAGCCCCTTATGCTATATTGCTTCATGAAAACAGCAAGTAATAAAATTCTATACTGCTATAATCATTTGTATCACTGCCTCCCCCCTAGAGAAGGTAATGTGATTTACAATGCTACATATTTTTCTTTCTTTCTTGCCTCTTTAAGTAGTAAACACCATGAGGTCAGAACAAAGTATTTAATAAATATTTGTTGAGTGAATTAGTGGGTAAATAATATACCAACTGGGGAACTCAAGATGGCATGATTTCTGTGCAATGAAATGGTTCTCTTTGATTGAAACTCAAAACAAATGTACATCTCCCAGATGTACAGAGTAGCATGGTGTAATGGGAACAGGGAAGACATCAGGACTTCAGAGCCAGTTGTGGAGGTGAATGCTGCCTCTTTAACTTATTAGCTTAGGAATCACTTAGCTTCCCTGAGAGTCAATCCTCGTCTATAGAATATGTTCATTTCAGAGCAACTTATTTAGGTAACACCACGTGCAAAGTGATACCTATTAGGTAAGCAGGTAGCATCTAATAGATAATACCTATTAAGGTAATACCTAATACCATGCCCAACACATAGCTACATGTTCCACAGATGTTTGTTTCCTTTCTTCATCCATAATTCAAGTCCTGTACTCTGCCTACCCCCAAGTGAGCAGAAATTGCTGAGTTTCAGAGGTTGGTGCCCCTCCTTCCTTTTGCTAGCACTGTTATAAATTGCATCTTTTATTTTTGTGCTGCCCCTCCTCCTCTCAGGATTTCTAAGGACCATGCAGACTCCAGTGGGGAAACATAAACCATTTTTATTTTACCAAGTTGGAACTGGGGTACCATGCAAGATCAATGGTTTTTCCAGAAAAAAATGAGAAAAATTCCAATTTTTCTTCATTTCCCACACCCCATCCCACTGTTTGAACTGCTTCCCTGGAAACCAGATGAAAGTAGCCAGTAATCAGGGACCACTGCATGGTACACAAGAAATGCTTAGCAGGGGCTGACTGGGGGCGGATTTTCAATTGTCACTTCTTCTGAAACCCCTTAAAACAGCTCTCCTGAAAGATGGCAATATCAGCTCAAGAATCATTTCATTCTGAAACAGTTGCCAAGCACCAGACGTCCCAGCCTGTGCTTTGGATAGGAGTGGGTGACAAGTTTCCTATGATTTATGTCCATCCCTTTGAGAAAACGCTCATTGCTAGGTGATGTTAACCTCTTGTATCATCCTCTATTTTTAGTCTCTGAGTGAGTGATGAATTAAGTTATAATCTGACAGGGTTCTTAATGACATATTAGAATTAAATTAAATCACAGTACCTTAGACATCACATACATTTCTAAAGAGCAGAGCCAGAATGCATCATTCCTGTCTAGTTTTAATCAACCTATTATAATCTGATTTTTTTTAAAGAGCCTATTGTAAGTTGAATACAATTCTAAGATTAACTAAGATTTCCTCCAATTTTAATCAAGTCCCATACACCCAGGAAGCTCATTCTAAAAGCTGGAGATAGAAATGATTTCTCTGGAATATTATCATTGTGCTGTGAGCTCAGGCATGCTGGTAGAAACACTCTCAATCATTCAAATATATATGGAGCACCTACTCCATTATAGGCACTGTCTTGGATACTGGGAAGACAATGGTGAGCAAAAGCATGACATATTTCTTACCCTGTGAAGCTAGTTTAGTGAGCAGATAGATGTCAACCAAATAATCATGTAAATAAGTGGATAGGTTTGAGTGCTGAAAATATGTTATTAGGTCTAATTCTGTCTCTTTCTCCATTCTTCTCTTAGTTCTGCTATCTTCTATTTGGCTTCCTGTTCCAGTGTTCTCTCTCTATGAGACTAAGATGGCCACTTGCAGCTCCTGACTACTATGGTGCTCATGAATGGTGACCCAGAGCTTCATCAATTGCCCCTAGAGTTTCAGCAAAGTCCCAGAGTGGATACTAATTGCCTTGGTTTAGATCACATGCTGGTTCTTGTCCTGGATGAAGATCTGGGGAAGGACTACTCTCATTGGTCAGCTCAGGTCACATGTATACTCTCAGGCTGAGGAAGGGTGGGGCAGTGTTAGTCTCCCCAGCATGGTATGGCTAAGCAGAATTTCTCAGGGGCTGGTAAGACTAGTTTTGCAAATGGTGAGGTAATGAAAGTTTGTCCACCAAACTGTCAGAGGGTTGATGTTTAATGTTGATCAAGTAGAAGAAGAAAAGAAATTGCAGTGAGCACTATGCTTTCTTTATCTGTGTTCTTCTGGCTCCTCTAAGGGACAGGGGCTGAGGCATGCCAGCATGGTATGGTAGAAAGGCCCTCAGAACCAGAGAGATATGGGCTCAGTTCCTGCCTCCATCAGTTGTTAGTGGTTATGTGGCCTTAGGCAAGTCGTCTAACCCTCTCTAAGACAGTTCCTTCACTTGTAGCATGGAGGTAATAATTTCATTGCCACAAGATTGTTGGGAAGATAAAATGAAATAACATAAAAAAGAAGTACAGTGCTGGGAAAATTAGCAGTGTTCAGTGGATGGTGGGTATTTAGGAACTCCTCTAAAGTACCATGTTGTGTAATAAAAATTGTTGAGAGCCTCCTAACTTGTGGGGTGGAGCGGGGAGTGGTGTTTGGAGGCAAGAGGAAGAAAAAATATATGTAAACCAGTAAATAAGCATACGTTCATATTCTGTAACGTGCTCAGATAGAAATAAAAAAGAAAAACTGACAAGAAACAAATTTGACAGAGGACAAAGGTGGAGGCCTCCTTTACATAAAATATACCAATAAGGTCTCCTTGAGAAGGTGACTTGTGAACTGAGTCCTTAGGATAGGAAAGATTGTAGAGAGAGGGTTCTAGACAAAGCAAACAGCAAGTGCAAATGCCCTGTGGTAGGAAAAGAATGGGTGTGTTCAAGGAATAGAAAGAAAGCCAGTGGTTGGAATGGTAAGATTAAAGAAATGGGTAGGAAACAGATCAATAAGACCTCCCAGTCCAGAGTAAGAAGTTCAAGTTCCACAATGAATGATATACCTTGTTAAAATCTAGTAAGATAAATAGAGTTGTTGGGTGGAGAGTAGAATGAATAAGGGCATGTGTGGGGAAATTAGTTAGGAGACCATAGCCATCGTCTAGGTAATAAACAATGGGGATCTATCCCAAGGTGGTGGTTGTAGAGGTGGAGAGAAATGGATGGATCAAAGATATATTTTGGTTGTATGACCAGGAACCCATAGCTGGATTTATATTTGGGAGAAAAGGAAAATTAAGGAATTTAAGATAGATTTTGACTTGGGTGTTTGAGCAATTACTTAGGTGAATGTGGTCCCACTTACTAAGGTAAAGCCTTGGGAAGAAACAGACATAAGATAATGAATTTGAGGTGCCCACAGGTACACAGGTGGCAGTATAGATTAGGCAGTTAGTTGAACAAGTCTGGGCCTTAAGAGAAAGGCCAGGGCTGGAGTACAAATTGGAAGTGATGGGACCGATTGAAATCATCCAGGAAAGAGGGGAAATAAGAGAAAGGAAGGGAGAAGGTCCCAGCCTGGAAGCTCTTTTGCGTGAGCCTTGAGACTCCCAGAAGGAGACCAGCAAGGCAGAGAAGGCATAACCTAGCAGGGAAACCAGAAAAGTTGGGGTGATAGAGACCAAAAGAGAAAACTATTTGAAAAAGAAGGAAGTGGTCAACTCTGCTTGAAAGCTGTTGAGAAATTAATAAAATGAGGACAAGGAAATGAGCTTTAAATTTAGAAAAAAAAATCCACCCTTTATAGCAGTGCTCTCAAACTAATCTTTCTAAAACAAATCTATAACATTACTCCCTTGAGTTGGTGAGTTGGCTTGCCACCAACTCCCTAGCAGGCTCAGTGACCCTCTTCTTCCCAGTTTGGCCTCCATCTGTTCCTTGGCCTTTGCTCATGCTTCCTGTGAACAGCAACTGCAGATGGTCCTGCTTCTTGGGCAACCCCACTTTTGCACAGTTTTAGAGGCCAAATCTTCAAATCTCATGTCTGTGTAATTTCTCCAATCTGCACTACCCTTCCCTCACTTTTGGTGGATACCACACTCCTCATCCAGCCCTGATTCCATCTCTAGGCAGTGTTGTTTGACCCATTCTCTAGGATCTCACAAATCCCCTCCTTCATAGATCTCTAATATAGTACTTCTCAGGTTGTATTAAAATTGTTTTCCTATTCAATTTTTCTCAGTAGACTCTGAGCTGCTTAACGGTTGAGACTGTGTTTGGTGCATCTTTAGTGCCTCCCCGATAGCCGATAGCACAACACCTAACAATAGTAGATGCTATGAGGTGTTGATTGAATGAGTTCTGTGAACATTATTGTGTCCATATTCTGTGTCCTCTGGGAGTCACCTGAATGGCAACAGAATCCAGGTGACATGGAAGAGGGAGCTGTCTCTACAGCTGAGGAGGCAGCCAAGAAAAAAAGAAAGAAGAGTAAAAAGGCTGCCACGGGGCAATAGGAATCTGATAAAGAATTAGGAGCCTCTCAGTTGATGAGATAGCAAGACAATTGGAAAGACAAGCACTGGAAGAGAAAGAAAGAGATTAATGATGAAGATGGAAATGGTGATGGAGATGGAGTAACTGGAAATAAGAAGACAAAGGAGAGAGGACCAAAAGTTCAAACAGACCCTCCTTCAGTTCTAGTATATGACCTGTGTCCTAACAGTGTATTTCCCAAAGGATAAGAGTACCCCCCACCTCCCACAAAGGATGGGCAAACAGCTGCTTGGAGAGCTACAAGCAAAGAAAAAAAAGCATTAGATCAAGCTAGTGAAGAGATTTGGGATGATTTTTGAGAAGCTGTGAAAGCACGTTGACAAGTTAGAAAGTATGAAATGAGCTGTATCAAACCCAAGGTGATAATGATAGAAATCTGGGAAAAGTTGGAAGACTGTTCACAAAGGCTAACGAAGGAGAATAGATTAAACACAGGCCTGGTATTTCCTACATGGCCTTCTCTCAAAATTGTGCTGCCTGTTGTACTCCCAATGCTGGTGTCACGAGTATTACAGTATGATGATATCTGTAAGATAGATTTTGGAACACATATAAGTGATAGGATTATTGACTGTGCCTTTACTGTCACTTCTAATCTCAAATCTGATGCATTATTAAAACTGCAAAAGATGCCACTAACACTGGAATAAGGTGTGCTAGCATTGATGTCCATCTATGTGATGTTGGTGAGGCCATCAAAGAGTTATAGAATCTTATGAGGATGAACTAGCTGGCAAGACATGACAAGTGAAACCAATCCATAATCTAAATGGACATTCAATTGGACCATATAGAATACATGCTAGAAAAACAGTCCCCATTGTGAAAGGAGGAGCGGCAACAAGTATGGAGAAAGAAGTGTGTGGCATTGAAACTTTTGGTAGCACAGGAAAAGGCATTGTTCATGATTATATAGAATGTTCACATTACATGAAAAACTTTGATGTTGGACATGTTTTGCGGACCATTCTGCCTAGTTTCAGGAGCTGTAACCCCCACACCATGGCTAGGCTGAGTAAGAGCCCAGGAGACCCGTTTCATCTGGGTGTGTTCTGTCAAGAGGACCTGAGCCACTAAGGAGACAAAGCTTATCTCCCTGCAGGAGCACTGCTTCTGCTTCATCCATCTCTGGTCCCCAATGCTTGGTTGGTAGTCATTGATGGGTAAGATTCCCTCAAGGGAGGGGCAACCCAAATCAGGCACAATCACTTGGGAGGCCCTCATGGAAGGACTGCGGGGGGGAGCTGCAACAAAGAGGGGGTGATGGACCCTTGTCCCCCGGCTATTCTGACATAGCCCAAGTCCTCATTTCCATCTGGGAGATGCCTTCCTTATCTCTTGCTTCCTGGCTCTAATCCACTTAAGCCTGAAACTATGATGGAGGGTGGTGCAGCCCTGTACTGGCCAGAGCGATTCCCCAGGTGATCAAGCATAAGAAAGAATTTGTAAAGTCCTGTGAAACCTTCTTTGCTAAGAGTACACTCATTTAAATGATAAGGGTCTGAGGAGGAAATGAGTATGTCTCTCAAAGTTTTTGCAACCCCCTTTCCTGACAGACACTGACTCAGATTAAGCCCTCAGATTTTTTTGAAATGTTATTCGTTGTTTGATCCTTGCCACCTGACATTGATTGATGAGCTTTACCTGTGTTCTTGTGTGTTATGAACCCAATAAAAGCCCATTGAGGAAGGGGCTCTTGGTCCTTCTCCTTTGAGGGATCGGCCATCTCTCCTCCCCAAGTAGATCATGTCTTGGTAGTTTTATTTTCATCCGTGGCAGATGGGGTCTCTGTGCGCAAAGTTCTCCCACAGACATGTGCCAATAAGGCTTCCAATAACAAAACACCTGTTAAATGAAAACTTTGACACATTTTACCAGAGATGGCCGGATCACTTGGGAGAAAGTAAGTAAGTGATGGCTCTGAACAATCTGTGTGACTTGAGCATTGTAGATTCATATCCAGCATTATGTGACATTAAAAGATCATATACATCACAGTTTGAATACACCATACTGTTGCATCCATCATGTAAAGAAGAGGAGATAATTATTCAACTTAGTCCAAAGCCACGGTACTGTCTTTTATTTTATAAGCTTTGTTGGAATACATTATACCAGAATTAATTTGCAACATGTTGTCTGTTTAACAGTGGATCTATGTAATACTTTTATTCATATTTAACATGGAAGGAATTTGATCAAAAGCAAACTATCGAATGTAATTCACTACTGAAAAAGTTTTCAAGACTTTCAAATGTTAACTGTTTCTCTCCTGTCTAGAAAATGCTATAAAGTTCAAATTAGGAGTGACTTAAACATTTTGCTTTGAACACCTAAGAGATCCTTTTCAAATATTTATACTGTCATAGTCTTATCTGAATGCTTTGAATGACTATATCCGATTCTGCATCTATACCTTTTGGTATTGCTTTTTAATATATATATATATATATATATATATATATATATATATATATTCTATTGATTACGATATTATAGTTTTCCCAAATTTTTCTCCTTTGTCTCCCTTTACCCAGCACCCCCCAACTTCGTCAGGCAATCCCCATCTTTGTTCATATCCATGGGTCATGCATATAATTTCTTCAGTTTCTCCATTTCCTTACAGTACTTTACATTCCCATGACTACTCTGTAAATACCAATTTGTACTTCTTTTTTTTTAAAGATTTTATTTGCTTATTTTTAGAGAGAGGGGAAGGGAGGGAGAAAGAGAGGGAGAGAAACATCAATATGTGGTTGCCGCTCACATGCCCCCTACTGGGGACCTGGTCTGCAACCCAGGCATGTACCCTGACTGGGAATTGAACCAGTGACCGTTTGGTTCACAGGCCAGCACTCAATCCACTGAGCCAAACCAGCCAGGGCCCAATTTGTGCTTCTTAATCCCTTCACCTTTTCACTTACTCCCTAATCCCTCCACCCATCTGTCTGCCACCAAAACATTCTCTATAACTATGACTCTGTTTCTGTTCTGCTTGTTTGCTTATTTTTTTTAGCTTCAAGTATTAATAGATATGTATTTATTGCCATTTTATTGTTCACAATTTTGATCTTCTTTTTCTTAAATAAGTCCCTTTAACATTTCATATAATAATGACTTGGTGATGATGAACTCCTTTAGTTTTTTCTTGGCTGGGAAACTCTTTATCTGCCCTTGGATTCTAAATGATAGCTTTGCTGGATAGAGTAATCTTGGCTGTAGGTCCTTGCTTTTCATCACTTTGAATATTCCTTGTCAGACCCTTCTAGCCTGCAAAGTTTCTTTTGAGAAATATGCTGACAGTCTTATGGACCCTCTCTTCTGTGTAATTACCTGATTTTCTCTTGCTGCTTTTAAGATTCTCTCTTTATCTTTAACCTTTGACATTTTAATTATGATTTATCCTGGAGTGGGCCTCTTTGTTTGGGACTCTCTGTGCGTCCTTGACTTGCATATCTATTTCCTTCTCCAAATTAGGGAAGTTTTCTTTCATTATTTTTTCAAATAGATTTCCAATTCTTGCTCTTTTTCTTCTCCTTCTGGCACCTCTATGATACGAATATTGGTATGCTTGAAGTTGTCCCAGAGGCTCCTTATACTATCCTCATTTGTTTATTTATTTATTCTTTTTTCTTCTTGCTGTCCTGGTTGGTTGGATTTTTTTCTTTTTTCTTTTTCTTCCTTATGTTCCAAATCATTGATTTGATTCTCAGCTGCATCCACTCTACTCTTGGTTCCCTGTAAATTGTTTTTTTATTTCATTTAGTGTTTCCTTCATTTCTGACTGGATGTTTTTTATTCTGCTAAAGTCCTTACTAAGTTCCTTGAGCATCATTATAATCAGTTTTGAACTTGGCATCTGAAATATTATTTATCTCCATTTCGTTTAGTTCTTTTTCTGGAGTTTTGTTCTGTTCTTTCAATTGGGCTATACTTCTTTGTCTCCTCATTTTGGAAGCCGCCATGTGTTTGTTTCTATGCATTAGGTAGAACTGCTGTGACTTCCTGTCTTGGTAGTGTGGCCTAATGTAGTAGGTGTTCTATGGGGGCCAGTGGTACAGACTTCCCTATCACCCAACTGGGTACTTGAGTTGTACCTATTATGTCAGCTGAGTACACCCTCCTCTTGCAGTTGAGCCTTGAGTGTTGTTGGCAGGTCAATGGGAGGGATTTACCCAGGCCAGTCAGTTGCAAGGACTGGCTGTGACCACTGACCACCAACCTCCACCCTCTGTGGAGGATCAGCTGTGCAGGAGCTCACCAGGGCTTACTTCAGCATGGCTCTGGTGCCCCCTTGTGTTCTATTGGGGCCTCTTGGCTTAAACTCTAAAGTGATCAGTGGCTGGCTGCTTCTTGTGCTGAGCTTGGAGGTGCCCTAGTGAGGCCAGGCTGTGAACCAAGGCCAGCTGCTGCTAGTGCAGGGCCTGGGGACACGTAGCAAGGTACAGAGGCTTGCTGAGGTGAGCTGCTGCTTTTGAGAGGATTTAGGAAGATCAGAAGCATGTGCCAAAATTAGTCATTCATTTGTAGAAGCCACCGTTAACCATTTGCGTGGGCAAGTAAATTGGGTGGGGCACAGTTTCAGGGAATTCCCAGTACAGGGCAAACAGTGTGAGCCAGGTATGGTGCCTTCTGTGCTCTGTGGTTCTGTGGGGGGAGGGCTTAGACAGGATCATGGCCTCTGCCAGCAGTCCTATCTGGGAGAAAGCTGTCCCCCAGCTCTCACCCTGATGCCAGACACTTCAGTTCCTCTCCGTATGCCACTGGTACCTTGCCAACTCCTGCTCCAGTGCAGGAATAAGTAGAAGTCTGTTTGTGGGCCCTTTAAGAGCAACTGCCTGGGAATCCAGTAGTTTCTTCCACCGACTCAATTTCCTCTGATTTTTACAGCCAGAAGTTATGGGGACTTACCTTCTTGGCACTGGACTCCTTAGCTGGGGGCCTGGTGTGGGGCTGGGACCCCTTGTTCCTGCGATATCCCCCCCCCCCAATTTTTATTGTCCACACATGGCTGTGGGACCAGACCATTCTGCATCTCTGCCCTTCCTACCAGACTGGGTGGGTGTGGTTTCTTCTTTAATTCTGTGGTTGCAAGACCTCCATTCAGCTTGATTTCTGCCAGTTATGATTGTTCTATAGTTTAATTGTAATTTTGATATGGTTGTGTGAGGAGGAGAGCTATGTTTACCTAAGTTGCCATTTTGGAGCTCTAGCACTTATATCATTCTTTATTTATTTTAATTTGGAGAAATTGCACACTATGGCAGTAGCATCCAACTTTCCATAGCTAGTAGAAAGTGGCATTAAGATTCAAATCTCTGTCTGCAGCCCACTTCTAGGCTCCACACAGTTAGAAATGAGCAGAGCAAGGATGATGGGCCAGGTACAGAAAGCCCCAGGTGCCAACCAACGAGCAAAACTGGAGAAAAAAATACCTTGCCCCAAGGTAACATTTCCTCCCCTAGCAAATCCATTGGTTGTGCAGTTTGGACACTCCCCTGCATCCATAGAAGAGACCCAGGAAAAGGGAGTTACTCCTGGTATTGCTTTTTAACTTTCCTGGAATCCTTTTCTGAAAAATAGAGACATTTTCAGAGCTGAAAAAAAGTGTTTGCAGACATTACTTAATGTTCCTTGAGTTATTATTGGGCTGGGCGGGGGCGGGGGGTGAGAATGTTCCTAGTTGAGAAGCACTGAGCTAGAGGGACAAAAGGAGGAGGAGATGTTTTCAGAGCCCAGGGGTCCCCAGGAAAAGCTGGAACCATGAAGCAAAGAGATCTGTCTAGTGAAAGTTGGAGACATGAAGAAGAGACCGCAGGCAGAGAAGGAAAGGAAGAAATATGTTGGCTTCTCCCCTTCCCTCTCAGTCTCCTGCAGGCGGGTATTGGCCTCCTGATATACACAGCAGAGCAAGGCAAAGGCCAGGAATAGTTCTCAGAATGTTGGCCCAATATCAGCACAGGGTTCCCTTAAATCTTTGTTCTAAATGAGAACAAAAGTTTAAATCTGAGGTCCAACTTTGAGACTAGTGTTAATTCAATATGCCATGTTACCATATGATTGCTCTATACTATATAGAGGCAATTGACTATGAAACAAAAGAAATTCCTCACTTTGCACGGACCCTTTCAAAGATCATGAAAGGAACTTAGTAATGTGTTCAACTTAGTCTCACATTTTAGTAAATTTGCACCACACTTCCCTTCATGTTGTATGAAATTGGAGTGAGTATGGGCATTTTGGAGACCTGGCTAGAGAAAAGTTGAGGTGGGTATCAGCTCTCCTTTGGTCCTGAGCAACAGGGTTTCCTGCTTAAGAGGCCCTCATTCTGACTCTTTTTCTGGCTGCATGCAACCCCTCAAGGTAAGTCCACAGGGGCAAGTAGGTATGCCCAGCTGGAATTTATGGGTCCTCCACTCCTTGCCCCTACTTTGAGTACCTAAGACCACAAAATCCCCTATCCAAATGGCCCTGGACTTGCTTCCAGGATCTACATAAGCCTCTCCCTGAGTCTAACCTTCCAGTAGTGGACCATGCTGTAGGAGGGCACACCCCTAGGCCTAAGAGGTGGCCAAGATGTGGCTGATTATTGGAGGGTATGGTTAAAGCTTGGATGTATGAACTAGAGTGACCACATATGTTTGTAAGAAGCCCCTCATGGTATGGAATGGAGCTAGGGATGAGAAAAGAAGGGGGTTATAAATAAGCAATAAAATCAATAGAAATTATTCTGATATTGAGAAGCAAATTGTAAGCCAAAAGACTGTTTTTAAAAAATTATACCTAAAGTAGTAATTCATAAAGAGGAAGAGATAAGTTTGGAATAGAAATAAAGAATAAGATTTTATATTATTTAATAATCTAGTTCTTCTTGATCTAACATGAAATACTAACATCATTATCCATCAGTACAATGGGGTTATCTAGGACAAACTGGTTAATGAAAGTCATCAAAAAGTTTTTAAGATTAATCCCTGTGCAAAAAAACTTGAAATGTGCATAAAATCTTACAGCTCATATATAAAAGAAATTTTGACAACAATTTTAAAAATGAATGTGACTTACCAATAGCCAGTTCTGAGGCTGAAAATCCTTTTTAACCTATCGATAATAAACCAATTTATTTTAAATTAATATTTATTTGTTATATATATTTAAAATAAAAATAATTTATTCAGCCATGCTAACAGACTGAATTACCTTTCTATAGAAAATAATATTACAAAATCATTATCATATGAAGAAGTACATAGAGGTGTATTGCCCCCAAAATACAGAGATAAAGGTACTAAAGAGATGTGTCAAGTACTCAAGTACTCTATTTTTCTAGATTTTTGTTGCATTTGTCAGCTTTTTAAATTTTGTAATTTCTTGTATTTTTTCCATGTTAAGTGAATATTCAACTTTATACTTAGTTTTATGTTCATAATTCTGCATTCTCTTTCCTAAGGAAGGAAACTGTATAAGCTTTAGTTTCCATAACACTTGGGTTTTCCCATGGCATCATAAGTTATTATGTGAGCTGTTTGGGTTGGAGAGGTAAAGCGAGAGGCGCTTAGGGGCTGTCTGAGGAAATGCATAGAAAACTACCTGAGCGGGCAGCTCACCCTGACCTCCAAGATGTCAACACATATAATTCAAGGTAAATGAGTTAGCAACTGTCACTTCCTGAATGCCATTTTCTGATGACTGAATTATGTCCTCATTTCTCCTTGTTTTTGTTCTGTAGTCACGGTGGCAGCTAAATAGTAGGAGAAAGAACTGGGTGAGGGGCAGAGGACTGTTTAGCTGCAACTCCACACCCTCTCATATGGCCAACCAAGAAGAAAGACAATGATAAAAAACAATCAAACAAAAACAAAAACACAAAACAGAGAGCTTGTAACCATTTGTCATCCCCAAGGGCAACTCCTGACTCAGACAAAGCAGGGATGTGGGTGTAAGGCTGTGTGAGCCAAAGCAAACTGGTTTCTTTTATTGGACTGCAGGCTACTGAGCTGTGACTCTTCTTCCCATTGAACAAAGCACAGGATTAATTCTACGTAAGTTATTATTATTATTTTCAGAATGAAGGTATTTTACCTTGATGTGTTTTGGGTTTCTGAATGCTCATATTTCCTCACAAGTAGTTCTTGGGATTTGCAGATATAATTTCTACCTAAGTGGGTGTAGTTAAGGGACTTGCAAGAGATGGGCCTCCCAGGACAATGCTGCCTGTCCGATCTCCAGGGAAGCTTCTCTGATTCCTAAAGACATTATGGAAAGACTTTATAGTTAAATAAAGTAGGCCGAACATAGGATTTTTATCTCTTCTCCCTTCTGAAATCCCAATAACGTGACTGCAAATAATAAAACAGGTATACATCCACAAAACAAAAAGAATCAGAGAGAAGATGACAGCAGACTAGAGATTCAACTGTTGGAAGCTGAGAAGTAGGACTCAGCAGGACAGAGGAAATGGACGCAGAAACAGTCACTCTGCCCCATCACTCTTAGGCCTGTCCAGACAGGCAGCTCCCACAGAATAATTTTGAATTTATGTATGTGGGGTTATTTTCTTTGATAACATGGACACTTAATGTAATAGGATGGAGAGCTTTCATTTACTAAATAGGGACAGTTAATCAGGAGCAAGTTGATTGTCGCCCCAGAACCACTCACCATCCCTGGCCAAGAAGGTCCCTTTCTAGAGGGACTGGGCCAGCAATCCCAACTCAGGGAGGGTTGGGGGAGATGTCGAACCACAAGCAGAGGTAAAGGTGGACTCAGCTCTGTCTGAAACATAGAGAGTGATGGAAGGGAAGGATGGTTTCCCAGAGGAAAATTGGGGTAAGAGTAGTAACAGCTTCTACATAAACTATGTGCCAAGGAGTATTCAAAACACTTTATGCCAATTAGCTCAATTTCACAGCAACCATGGTCTGGAAGTACAATTATATATGTATGTATGTATGTATATTTCTTGAGCCAGTAAGTGGTGGAGCTGAAGATAAACCCAGTCAGTCTGGCTCTATTGAGAGGGGGTTCAGACCCTGTAAGAGGGAAACCACAAAAGTCCTAAGCACAGGACAGCCATGACTGATGTTCCAAAACTTTCATTAAGTTGTGTTGAGTGCACCCAGTTTGATCATATTTCCAACAGTTACAACATGGTACAAGCATATGACATAATGCCAAGCTTGTCCCTTTGGAGCAGACCTTGTTCTGCAGCAGCAGATTCCCCTATTGCTGTAGGTCTGTGGTAGCCTGAAAAATGGCCCCTCTGAAGAATGTCCTGTCTCATTCCCCAGAATCTGTGACCTTAATGGGGAAAGGGCCTCTGAAGCTGTGATTAAATTAAGGCTTGCCCTGGCTGGTATGGCTCAGTGGACTGAGTACCAGCCTGCAAACCAAAGGGTCACCAGTTGGATTCTCAGTCAGGACACATGCCTGGGTTGAGGGCCAGGTCCCCAGTTGGTGGTGTGCAAGAGGCAACCACACACTGATGTTTCTCTCCCTCTCTTTATCCCTCCCTTCCCCTCTCTCTAAACATAAATAAGTAAAATTTAATAAAATATTAAGGCTCTTGAGATGGAGATTCTTCAGTCCTCACAGGAGACTCCAGGCTGCCTTACACTTCCACAGGTCAGACCAAGAGAGGAGGGGCTCACAGTAGAAACCACTCTGCCACCACCACAGGGAGCCCACATCACTGTTCCTGTCACTGGCAAGCACCTGCTGACAAGTGTGAGTGAGCCCGCAGACAGCTCTGCCTCTGAGCTGGACTATTAGGTGAAAGTTGGCACTGACTGAACTCTTTATTGGACACCCATATGAGAAATTGTCTGCAATCACAGAACAGAAATTTCCCATTAAAAACGGGATGCATATACTAAGATACTTGGAGAGCTCAAATGCCAATACAAATGAATTTTGTTCAAGAATCAGAATTTCTAGCCCTGACTGGTGTGGTTCAGTGGGTTGGGCATCATCCTGAAAAGCGTAAGGTTGCTGGTTTGATCCCTGGCCAGAATATATGCCTGGGTTGTGGGCCAGGTCCCCAGTTGGGGGAGTGCAAGAGGCAAGCTATCAATGTTTTTCCCCCTCTCTTTCTCTCTCCCTTCCTCTCTCTCTAAAAACAAATAAAACATTTAAAAAAAATCAGAATTTCTAGAGTGCCAAAGACTTTGCTGTGGTTTCAAGGAAAGAATCATGAATAAAGCTTGGTTCTATGACTATAAAAGAACGAAACTTTACTAGTCATGGATGGGGGTTGATGTGTTATCAACAGTACACCTCTTTTCTGGGTGGAAACCGTGTCTACTCACGTTTGTTATTTTTATGTTGTAAATCTGTAATCCTAAAATGATTTGTAGTTGGGGAAGGAGGGAGGAATCATACTGGGACACACTGAATGAGCCACCAGAAACTCAAGCAGGTAAGCCAGAAAGGGTGCCAAGCAAGTCATTTGTCTTAGGGTATGTCAATAATTTCAGATGTTCAAGAGGACTGTGAACTCAATGTATTTTTCAGACAAGGAGCCAAAGCTTATTGGGTACACCTGTTATTGTCGTGAACCAGGGAAAGATACATTCATCCAGAAGCTGTAGGGAGACATCTGGGAGGCCATGTGACTGCCATAGAAGCTAGGTTCAGATGTTGACTTAGAATGGTGATATCAAAATATGAGGTTCATAGTCACTCTGCATCCCATGCCCACGACAGACATTACGAAGTGAGTACCACTGACTTTCTTGCTGAAGCCAGAGGCAGCCTCAGAATCTTTTTCAGCACAGATCTAAGGCCTAATACTTGTTGATTTGAGTTGATCTGCAAGGTAAAACCTATTTGCTATTGCTGGTTAGAAGAAGAGGTAAAGGAACCAAACATTATTTTGAACAGAATCTGCATTAATATCTGTCTTGAGAAAGCACTAGGGGCACATTGGGTAGAGCAGAGAGATCTGGGCGAGAGAAGAAGGGAGGCATCCAGGGGGTTGTAGGACATGACACTAACCAGGCTAAATGACACTACACAGATGAAGAACTTCAACAAATACTTTCTCACATCTCTTCGGCCTTAATGGGATTCTGTGACCATCTTGAACCAATCACTGTAGTGAGATGTGGGCTTTGTTGATTGGGTTAAGTTAATCAGAGCCTGCCTATAAAGGAGCTAAGGGCATTCCTACTTAAACTACTTAGTCTCCGACTAAGAGTAGGAGAGAAGTGGCTCCCCTAAGGGAACTGGGGTACTCTGACTATGAAGGAAAAGAGTTAATGCTGAGACATAAACAATAGGCGATATTTACCCTAGGGTAGGATTTCAAAGGGCCAGAGTCAGACAACTTTCCTAGAAGGGCAGATAAAGTATCTATTGGGTTGGCCAAAAAGTTTGGGTTTTTTTTACATAAGATGGCTTTAGTAGCACTTAGTTGTCTTTAACTTCATTCGAAACAATTTTTTTTCGTATTGTGACAGCTGTCATATCAGCATGCATTTAAAAAATAAAAATCAGTGAATTTTTGTGTAGCCATTTTAATATTGAAGATGAAAGAAAATAAGCATAATTTTCATCATAATATAGCTTTATTATTTCAAGAAAGGTAAAAGTGAAACACACAAAAAGATTTGTGCAGTGTATGAAGAAGGTGCCATTAGTGAAAATGGTTTGTGAAGTTTTATGCTGGAGATTTCTTGCTGGACGATGCTCCATGGTCAGGCAGACCAGTTGAAGTTGATAGCAATCAAATGGAGACACTAATTGAGAACAATCAACGTTATACTACGTAGGAGATAGCTGACATACTCAAAATCCAAATCAATAAGTTTATTGGTGAAAATGAAAAATGTGTCTTTGATTTTATGGAAAAAGCCCACAAAACTTTTTGGCCAACCTAATATAAAGTAGGTGTAGAGAGGCCTAAAGCCCAAGAAAATAACTTCTGGGGAACAGTTTGGAAGTGTTTTCCTCTTCTAAACAGACCCAGGAATCCATACCTGACACAAAAATGAGGATATAAATTCAGGTTGCAACTCAGAATATCCCCAGACCTAGCAAAGAAACCAGCTTGAGTTTTTCCAGACCAAGCACTTTAGACCAACTTTCATAGGAGGGAGGTATCATGGAACCAGCCAGAAACTAGGTCCTATGGCCCAACAATAATACTAGCAAGTGATTTCTGCAACCAGTGCAAAAAAAACACCCCATGTTTGTAATTTTGTTTCCCTGAATGTTTCCCCACCGGGGTCAGCAACAAACTCCTGAAGTCAGAAAGGTCCCAAATGCTTGCCTTCTAGGAAAGGAAAGAAGGAAACTGGAGGATCGTGTCCTATGTCTTTGTCACTCCTGGGAACAGAAAACCTCTCAGAGATGGAGAGAGGGATGGCAGCTTTGAAAAGAAAGGGAGTGTGAATGCTTGGTTCCTTGGAAAAGAGGAAAGGCACACAAAGGCAGTGAGGGGAAGCAGGTGTGTGGGCTTGATGTACAGGAAACACATGAGTTACAGAGGAAGAACTTGTAAAGAAGAAGGCCATCAAAGCAAAGAAAGCTGGAAGATGCCTATAGTTTCTTTGCAAATGGCATCAGTTATGTTAGGTATCTTTCAGCTGTAAGCCTCAGTAAACCTTCCCTAAACTGCTTAGACAGAAAAATAATTTATAAGCTCATGTATTTGAAAGGGATAACTTTATAATGGACTCTGGGCAAGATTTGATCAGCAACTCAAAGGGTTCAGTTGCTTCCCTTCTTTTGAAGGTTGGCTGTCTTCAGTGTTGCAAGATGTCTACCACTCGCTCCTGGGGAGGAAGGCATGCTTCTTCTAGCAGAAGAGAAAGGAGTCTGTGTCCTAAAATCCCTATCAAGGAACCTCTGCTTGTATTAGCTTAAGACTTGTGAATACCTCTGAACCAATCACTATGCCTAGGAGGAGGGAAATCAGGTTCTAATTAGAGATGGCTGTGGAGTCTGTCACATAAATTCGGCATAGATGAAAATGGTGGCGTGATGGTTTCCTAAAATACATAGGATATTGTTATTGCGAAGGAAGGGGAAGAGAGGCTGGACAGCCAATAACAAGTATCCTGGAATCAGATGAACAGGAAAAGATAGAATGAATGTAATAGATATTTTATCCTTTTTATTGAATTTATTGAGATGACTCTAACAAAATTATACCTATAATAGAGTTTCTAAATCAAAGACAAAGGTAAAAAGTGAAAGGCTTCCGGAAGTGACTTTTGCTTTACAGAAAAAAAAGTGGTGACTGGAAGGAACGTTTCCTATGGTACATTTGTCTGTAGCAGGCCGGCAGCCGCACCACCAATTGAAGCGAGACAGGGAAAGAACTCTGAATAATCTCTGAAGATGGATCTTGATACATAGACTTTATCCAATATTTTGGAAGAATTCTCAGGGCACACCCCAAAGAGTGAGTTAATGTTCTGCTAAGTTTTTGCTTTATTTATTTACAAGGATCATTTCTTCCTGAAACCCAGCACTACATTAACATTCTGCGTGTCACTTTGGTTCACAGAAGCCATAGGAAGATGAATCACTATTCATTCACTGAAGAATTTTCCAAGTTAAAAAAGAGATATAATTAATAATGTCAGAGCAGCCAGGTTAGAAACATGATGATAGAGAATCATGAGAATAGTCATTCTTCTGTGCTTATAAGAGAATAGTAAAATGCACTCGGGAGCATGATGCTTGTTCGAGAAAAAGAAATTTTGTAAAGACTTTATTTATTTATTTTTTAGAAAGAGGGGCAGGGAGGGAGAAAGAGGAGGAGAAACATTAATCGGTTGCTTGTCGCACAACACCACCCACCAACCAGGCACCCGGTCAGCAACCCAGGCATGTGCCTTGACCAGGAATTGAACCAGCAACCTTTTTGTTTGTAGAATGATGCCCAATCCACTGGGCCATACCAGTCAGGGCTTGGGAAATTTTTTTTTTTTTTTTTTTTTTTTTTTTGCTTTTGTGATTGATTCATGCCAGAGGCCCATGAGACCAAGGGAGTTGATATATTTATCTGAAATAGAATTCTCTAACAACTATGTTACAATAGAGCAGCAGATTTCAAAGTCTTGCCTTATA
Organism: Glossophaga mutica; assembly: GCA_039655065.1. Taxonomy (NCBI): domain Eukaryota; kingdom Metazoa; phylum Chordata; class Mammalia; order Chiroptera; family Phyllostomidae; genus Glossophaga; species Glossophaga mutica. The sequence continues at coordinate 89,493,009 of CM077304.1, forward strand.
ACAAGGTGATTGTTTAAATAAATGATGATATAATCCTACAATAGAACTCCACCCATTCATTTAAAAATGACACCATAGATGAAAATGTATTAACCTTATATGAATTTCACAATATATTGTTGAGTAAAAGAAGAAGGTTAGAAAACAACCTGAAGGTTATAATCACACTTTTTTAAAATATTAAAATCATTACATTTTGGTACAGAATGAATAAGAAGGTATATGTTAAGATGTTTCCAGTGGTTTTTTTCCCTTCTGGATGGTAGGATTATAAATATTCTTTCTGAATCATTTTTCCTTGTTTATAGTCTCTGAACTTTTTACAATGTTTATTTATTGCTTTTGTAATAAGAAAAATATAGCAGAGCTATTCTAATTAAAAAATTATACCCATTACATCTGTAAATCTTTACTTTTATCTATATTTTACTCTTTAGAAATGTTGGTGTCCTCACAAGCAGCCACAAGCCTTGTGTGGAGCGAGGCAGGGAAGGAAGGCACACAGGCCGGTGTGAGCGGGCCTGGGGAGAACACACAGCACTAGCTGGAGCGCAGAGGGAACTCGGGCATCCCCAGGGCCGACGCTCCATTCCCTTACTTTGACTTAACATCAAAGGAGATTCGTTTCCAAGAGAGTAGCATTAACCTTTGTATTCATTTTTTCTCAATGTCCCTATCAAAATAAATCCTCCTTTTTCTAATTTGAGAAGAAGATTGTTTAGTCATGGGAGAGCATTAGGGTTCAGCCACAGGAACTGAGATGGGATGGCTTCCAGGGGCCTGCTGCTCCCAGGGCGGTCCATGGACCAGCAGTGTCAAGGTCACCTGGAAGCTTATTAGAAGTATAGTTTCCCAACCCCCACCCCAGACTGACTGAATCAGAATGTCTAGAAATGGGGCCCAGGAATTTTTAACAAGTGTTTCAAGTGGTTCTGATGACACCACAGTTTGACAACCGCTGTCCTGGAGGGCTTGTCCCACTTAGGGCTCTGGTCCTTTCACTGGATGCTGGGGCACATCATGAGTTCAGGGGCTGGGAAATCAGTTCTCCTAGGACCTTGATTGAGGGGGACCCACATGAAGTACCAGCAGCACCTCCCGCTCATTATGACACTCAACTTCTCTAGGCCTCAGTTTCATCATCTGTCAAATAAAGACACTAACAGGGGCTGCTTCTTTTTACTGCTTTATTAAATGTCTGGCAAATTATAAGCATTCAATACATATCAGTATTGTTGCTGTCTAACATTAGCCCATGTCATCTGACAGTTGACAAATGCATGCACAGGTCCTAAACCATCTGCATTAGTTGTCCATGGTGACCAGTGGAGTCACTACATTAGTGGCCTTTCTCTTTGTTGACCCAATGACATGTCTGTGGCCTCCCAGTTTGGTGGAAAGTGAAAATGAATCCCTGGGTAGTAGCGTCAGCATCCCAGATGCCTGAAGTGTTGCACGTGGGGTTAAGCAACACGGGCCCTGATCTTCCTGTTAATATCAGCCCAAACTTAGTCACTTAACACAACACAAATTTATTATCTTACAGTTCTGGAAGTTGGAAGTCTAAAATGGGTCTTTCTGGCGGTGAAAATAAAGTGTCAGCACACGGGCTCCCTCTGGAGGCTCTAGGGGAGAATTTGTTTCCTTGTCTGTCCAGCTCTCAAGAGACCACCTGCATTGCTTGGTTAATGCCCCTTTTTCATCATTGAAGGCAGCAATACCTGACCTCTGCTGCCTTCGTCACATCTCCTTTTTTGACTCTCTGCCTTCCTCTTCCCTCTTTTAAGGACCCTTGTGATTACACTCATATAATTCAAGATGCAGTTCCTACTTTGTGCTCTTTAATTTAATCACACCTCCTAAGTCCCTTCTGCCATGTATGGTAACACGTTCACAGGTTCCAAGGATGAAGACCTGGCCATCTTCAAGGGACCATTATTCTGTCCGCTACACTGTTCTTGCCCCTCCCAGGCACACAGGGAGACCCCTAAGATGAGACTTTGGGAGTTGAAAGGGACCTAACCAGCTAGGCAAATCCTTTCATTCTTAAGTCACCACACCTGTGGAGGTTGCCCTAGAGAAGGACCAGAGGTTGAGAAACCCAAGGCCTGATTTCCAACACAGATTTGTAGAGTCCTGGTTAGTGGTTTCACCAGCAGACAATCTCTCCACGGCAGGGAAAAAGCCCACAAGTGGCCAGTCGTATCAAGTCATACTTTTTCACACCTGGACTTGCTTGAAGATGAAGGGCAAAGCTAAAGGCTGAGTCATCTCATAAGTATCTCAGTCTTCCTGTCTGTGGAAGAAGAGTTTATTGCATTTTCTTCTTCTCTAAGTGCTGTCTCTCCACTCCTGAAAGTCCCTGTGCATGGATGAAATACTTATGAACTTACAGCCTTGTCTCTATCAGTCATTGCCATCTCTCCTGACGTGAGAGGCAGCATGATTTCTCACACATGGCAATCACTTCTTTCTCTAGTAAAGACAGTAATCTGGTGGAAGGCAATTATCTCAGCAGAACTATCAGAATGCAGTGTGACGTTATCAACTGAAATTACACAGTATTCATTTGCTGCTATTTTAATGTCTATTGTCTTCTATTTCCCCTTTCCCAGTCAGCCCCATTAGCCAACCCCTACCCTCCCAGCCTCTTCCTTTCTTTTTATTAATCTTGAGAAATAACTTCCTTATTATTAGCAGGCTGATACCACTAGTAGGAATATGCTATTGAACATCAGAATAAGGACTTTTGCACTTCCAGCTGGTGCTCAACTACTGCCCATGTGATTTTTTAAATTAAGCCACAAAGCCATTGTCTCTGCCAACAAAGAAATGGCTGGAAAATACCCCCACAGTTGACTGCATGAACTGCCTGCTATTCTCAGCTCCCTAGTAAAATTCTACTAGACTGGAGAATATTGAAGACCAACTACCAAGTTGTGAGGGCTGCTTACCTAGAGCTCAGGAACAAGGTGAAGTTGCAGTGTGTGTGCGTGTTGGCTGAGGTAGAGGAAGAAGGTTACTGCTAACACTCTCTCTAGGCAATGTAAAGAGCATGGCATTGGAAAGCAGAAAACCAAGGCTTTGAGTCCCATGTTGCACCTCTGACTATAAGCTATGAGGCTTGGGTAAATAATTTAGTCATTCTAATTTTTTAAAACATGTAAAATGGGAAATACAACATTGAGCTCATACATTATAATGGGGTTCACATCAAATAGCAAACTTAATTTAAATAGTCATCTGTTATATAATCATAATAATTAACATTTCTTGAGCTCTTATTATATGCCTAACTTTGAACTATGCCTTTTACATACATGATGGCATTTAGTCTTCAAAAACAATCAAAGAGGTAGTGACTATTGTGAGTCTTGGTTTCCAGACATGGCCACTGAGGGTTAATACAGTTAAGAAAATTGTCAAAGGTTTATTGAGAAGTGCACAGTAGAGTCCCTGGCAACTGCTGGTCATTGTTATGCTACTTTTAGGACATCTCCTCTAAACAAGTGTAGAGCAGAGGGAGTTTTTCACTGGGTTTCTTTTCCTGACTTATTTTGCTGGACTCCCAGGGTGCCCTTGGTGATGTCAAGTTCCTGTGAAGGCCCCTTGGGGAAAAGCCAGTGGTACAGGCTAGTCACTTAACTTCTCTGTGCCTTAATTTTGTTGTCTGGAAGATAAGAGTAATAATAATAATGGTGCTTAACCTCATGGGACTGTTACAAAATTAAATGAGTTAATGTTTGTAAACTGCTAAGGCCAGTGTCTGGCACACAGCAAGCATTATGTAAGTGTTCATTAATAAAGGAAATTCTAAAGATGTCCAGCATTCCCAAAGAGGTTCAGTCCATGCCGATAAGAGGGCCCTGCATATTCCTCCTTTGAAAGACTATAGGTAGAGCCAACCAAAAGAATCGGGAATTTCCTGCCAATTAGGGAACTGTGGTAACTGGGTAGTGAGGCACTGTGGGAAAATCAAAAGCTTTGGAATAAGACACTTCTGGATTTAAACCCCACTCCAACACTTACTCTCTCTGTTACCTTGAGCAAGTCATGGACCTCTCTGAGCCCCACTTCTCTCATTTATAAAATGAGGATGAGGAGCATCACCTGAATCTATGATACATGCAAAGTGGGATCCAACAGTCCCTCAGTTGGGTCACTCTAATGTCATTGTGGCCACCACCATCATCATCATCAATTTCAAATGTAGGAAGAATTGGAAATGCTTTAATCAATTTCTAAGCATAGAGTGTCTAGGAAGCTGTCAATATCTAAAGGGGTGGGAGCTGAATATGAAGGTTGAAAAGCATAATCGATAAAATAATATCATTTGACATTTGGAAAATGTAAAATAATACTACTCTTCCCATAATACAGACCAAATAAAACAAAATTAAGCACATATTTCTGGAGAACATGGCTTCCCAGAAAAACTGCCAGACTGGAGAACGAGGGCCAGGGGATGGAGGGAAGGTTTTATTTTTCAAAAGGTGTCATGTCTAGCTGGTGCTTAAAATGGCCAGTAGGTCATGCATGTGGTGAGTATTAATTTTTGAAAGCCTCACAGACAATTATTTCATAGGTGCAAAATGTTCATTTCCTAAAATTCTCTGATAACTGCTCCATTCTAACTGATGCAGAAAATTAATCCAGTCGCATTGAAGTTAAATCAGTAAAATTTAGCCATGTTGATGTTCTCCCCCAGAAGTCCTTTTAAAAAGGTTATTTGAGGTTCATATTGGTCATATTCAGGGACATTTCTCCCATTCTCTTTCCTTTTTCCTGGGGTTGATGTTAAGCTTGGAGTGAGGGAGGGCGGGATTTACACAAATGCAGCAGCAGCATTAGTGAGAAGCAGGCATCCATTGCTAGACCTAGCTATGTCTCGATGTCATATCCTGTCCCCAAACAACCCTTTCTCTACAAGTTCTTGGGCATGCCCCTGCACCCTGAGTGACCATTGAGACACAGCTGCATCCTCACCCCATTGCAGGGAAGGTAACCCACATCGCCTCCATGCGTTCCCCTCCTCCTGGCTCCGAAATTCCTTGTAGCCCCATCAAGGCTCTCATCTTTTCTTTCTTAACATTTTGCTTCCACTTGTAGGGAGGGGCCTAGGAACTTTTACTTGCCCTCCTTGTAGGGTTACCAGATTCAGCAAATGAAAATATAGGACACCCAGTTATACAGCATTTCAATTTCAGATAAACAGTACTTTTTTTTTTGCCTAAATATGCCCCAAATATTGCATGAAACATATTTATGTTAAAAGTTACTCATTGTTTTTCTGAAATTCAATTGTCCCTGCATTTTATCTGGCACCCTGCTTCCTGGGCTAGTGCGAAGCCACAGGAAACTCTAGGAGCTGTCTCCGGCTCTTCCTAGTGTGGACCATGTGGCTGCTGCCCTGTGCTTGCACAGGAGAGTCCTCTACGCAGAATAATCAAATGGGAACAAACAAAGGCTATTTATTCAGAGCTTGCTATAGCAGGGAGTCAACCACTGTCACTTGTGTTTTGGGAGACTCAAAGGCACATGGAAGTGGGAAAACCTGATAGTGGGAAAAGGAAAGGCTTCATGGATGCCCTGATGGGAGGTTCTTGACATGGGAAGCCACCAGTGAGCTAACTAGTATGGAGCATCCTATAGAATGATTTAGGGGTGCATATGTAGCTTTCTCTGGCTAGTCCTAAATTGGAAGCAAGAACAATAAATAGGGACACTCTTGGTTATTATTAAGTCCTGTTTGGGGGACACATTGTTACAGGGGTTATTGTTTGGCTTCCTGAGCCAATGGCTGAAGATGACATCCTACAAGTCTGATTTACAGATAGCTGGCTGACCTTCTGGGCCAGCTCTGCAGACTGGGGTTCAGAATTCCATTTTTATATATGGTCTGGCCGTTGCCCATTTATCCATTCAGTGTCTCATCTATAGGACTTGTCATCTCCATGGACTTCACCAAGGTCTTTCCTCTCAGCGCTCCAGAGTAAATGAGAGTGGGATACGGTACACTCACGTTTAACTCCTTTGCATACTCTCCAACTATTCTCTCTTCTCTTTGTGTTACTAGATTGGAGAAGGAAGGGAGAGGAGTAGAAACAAGAAAGAAAGGAAGAAAGAGAAAGAGGGAGGAAGGGAGACCCTGCTTGACCACATGTACACTTTCCAATCTTTCCTTATATATGAATTGAGACTTTTCACCTAAAAAAAAAAACCCCAAGAATTTCAGATCTCTGTTCTTATACTTCTTGGTTGATGATACTAAGCCATGAGTGCCCTCTTATCTAGCTACCCGAAAGAGGGAAGGTAAACAGGATCTGGGTTTTTAGCGCTGCCTCCAGCATTGCCCAGGGTGGGGACAGCACATGCCTGGACATTGTGGTGAAGGGCCGGAGTTCCAGCGCTGGAGGCCGCTCTGGGTTTGAGCGGGAGGTGCTCACTCTTGCTGCTCAGAACACCTCCTCTGTTCACTCCAGCTCTCACACATGGTGCAGAGTGCAACTGCCTCCATTTTTAGGTCAGGGTTTTCTATGAGTTTGTGGAGGTGGTATGCCCTGCAGGAGACCAAATCAACTGGGATTTGATCAGAGGGCAGAATGCTAGGAAGTATGTGTAATAAGGAATTGATCATAGGGACTTGATGTATATAACTGTGAGAGCTGGTGAAACAGTAGGGCTGTTGTCATCAGACTGGAGGCTGGAGCTCCTGTACCACACCTGTCATCCTTTCTTTGTTCCTGGAGAGTCTGAAGAATGATAGGTACCATTTTTCCTACTTCCTCTAACAAGTAGGCTATTTTTAACATTTTCTTCTGTGTCTCTTCCTTCTTCCCTTCTTTTCATCCTGACCCCTTCTTGACATTTTGCAACCAGTGAACTAAATGGTAGATCTAATCACCACAGAAGAACTCTGCATATGAAAGAAGGGGAGAAGGCTATTTATTGGTGGGAGGCAATGGCATACAGAAGCCTCATACCAATGATTTCCAGTAGGATGAGCTACAAGCTAGGACCCAGGTTCTGGGATATTGAAACTGTCCTATTTATGAAAATAAATTTCTTTCATGACCCAGTCCTCAAGGACATAGAGCCCTGGGTAGGATGTCAAGAAGCTGAGGTCCCACTGCTCACTCTGCCAGTGTATTTATTCAGGGGAAGCCTCTTTTTTTTTTAATCTCTGGAAGACATTTCCTTCACTTCACAAATAAAAGGTTTTAGATACTAAGGTTATTAACTAAGATACTAAGGTTGAAACTCAACAGATGTAGTTCGACAATCTATACTGTTCGTAACTATTGATTGATTGACTGTTGTAGACATGAGGACAGAGTCTCCCCTTGATGCTCACTCCAAGGAACCTTTCCTAGGAGTCCTGAATGAGTCCTCGGTCTGGTCAAAAGTCAGTTCTTAGGTGTGGATAACTTTTTAATGGTATAACATTTTGTCGGTTTTTAAGAAGGGGCTTTAGACTTACCCTTAGATGGCACTCCCTTGATGCCCTGGGAGCTCACTTCAAACAAAGCAAGGAGCGGAGTCGCACAGGAAGACTGGGTTCGGGAGGCTGTGGTGCAGCCCCTTTCACCTCTGACACTGTAGGTAAGTCTTTCATCAAAATCCACTTTCACCATCACAGTGGGACAAGCTGGTTTTCTTCCTAACTTCCTCTGGAGCACTGGAAGTGGCTAAAGTTTTGGCTTTCTAAGCATTTACATGGCCATCAGCAGGCAAGGGAAGTCTGGTTTGCATTGGGTCCCTAACACCGAGCTCAGTGCCCAGAGCACAGTGAGCCCTCGGTGTCTGCATGTTTGGTGGCTGAGAGGTCAACAGTGGGGTCAGCTGAGCCACTGTGTCAGTAATGAAGACCTGACCAGCAGATCAAATAAGTGCTATAATGATTCTTGGGGATAAAAGAACGGCCTACGTGTCCTGAATTTGCCACACTATAACAATAATACATTCTTACAATCAGAAAAGAATAAATATTGCAGAAAATAACAAAATACAAAGAAATGAAAAACATCCATAACCTCACCATCTGGAGATGATTATTTTTTAGCATTCTTATGTTTATATTTTACATGTAATTCTTTGCAGAATTGGGATTCTCCTAATACATTGTAATTTAATAGTGCATTGCAAAATTAAATGTTTTAAAATGACCATATGCTATTATTCTAGCTCTATCAGAGTTTTCTTTTTTCTTTTTTAGAGCCGAAAGCACCTACACATGAAAAAGCCACCAGCAGATGAGGACTGCCCCACGTTGCCCCAGGCAGCAAGAGGGCAGAGGCAGGTTCTGGACTTAGCTGCTGCTTCTGAGGCTCCAGGACTGCCTCCGCAGTGAGGGGAGACCAGCACGGGCTCTGCCTTCCCAATGCCCTGTGTGGTCTGTTTTAAATGAGCCTTTCCTCATTTTAGTCCTGGTCCTTCCTGTCTCACTGGAATGCAGCCCCTTGCATTCCCCATCTTTCATTTCATTGGTCCTGGATTCCCTCCTCTTCCCACCACACATCCCCTAGAGGCATCTTGCTGACTAACTCCTGATACTCACACATCCCTGAGACCTTAGCTCCTGATTGTGAGGATTTGAAATTCAAAAATCTGCATTAAAGTCCTCCTTTGTAACTGACATCTTTCCCTGAGACTACCCAGGGATTAAGGTCAAAAGGCAGAGGCTGTTGTTTTGAGAGTAATTCCTCCACATTTATACAGAGAACGGTGAGAAAGAGAGGGAGAGGAAAGGGACTGTGTTCTTTTCTTTTGATTCCTGGCTCCAGACACCTGCTGCAGCAGCCCTCAGCGACATGTGGTCAGCTGAGTGGACAGTGGAGTGTGCATGGGGCAGGGAGGGCGTCTCCACTGAATTCTGAGCTAGAAGAGGCCCACGAAGCTGCTCCATTTTGGATGCTTTTTATTCTTTAATTAGATACTCTGATTTAAGAGGCAACAAACAGAAACCCAGACCATCAGCTCTTGGCCTCTCATGGGAGACAGGGTTTGAAGGGGCTACCCCCTTACTGCTGTCTATGGGGCCTTCCCATTGGGTCCTCTGGGCCGCCCTGTCTCGGCAAACAGAACCTCTCTGGGCAATGGTTCAGTCCTGCTATATATTTAAAAGTCTAACCATCACATGTGCTTATCATTATCTTAAAAATTTCCTAGAGGTGCACCTCTTCAACAATATTATTAGGAATTTGGTTATGTTTTGACAAACCCAAATAACTGTGTTTGATAACATTTACACAATCTTTCTACACTCACAGAAAACATTATCTGATGCTCAGTACTCCTGAACCAGGTAGAGGTCTTACAACATAGCACAGATTTAAAAAGGAGGAACTTTTTTTTTTAATTCATTCATGTCCTGATGGGCACTTAGGCTGTTTTCAATACTTGAGTATTATGAATAGCGCTGCTATAAACACTGGGGTGCATAAGTTCTTTTGAATTGATGTTTTGGGCTTCTTAGGGTATAATGCCAGCAGGGAAATTGCTGGGTCAAAAGGCAATCCCATTTTTAGTTTTCTAAGGAGACTCCATATTGTTTTCCACAGTGGCTGCATCAGGCTGCATTCCCACCAACAGTGCACTAGTGTTCCCTTTTCTCCACATCCTCACCAGCACTTGATGTTTGTTGATTTATTAATGATGGCCATTCTGACCAGTGTGAGGTGATATTTCATTGTGCATCTCTGGTTTTAATTTGCATTCTCTGAAGGCTAGTGACATTGGCACAATGGAATACTATGCAGCAGAAATAAAAAAGGAACTCCTACCTTTTGTGACACCATGGATGGAATTGGAGAATATCATGCTAAGTGAAATAAGCCAGGTGGTGAAAGACAAATACCATATCATATCATTTATAAGAGGAATCTAATGAACAAAATAAACTAATGAGCAAAACAGAACCTGAGACATGGACACATGGAACAGATTGACAGATGCCAGAGGGAAGGGGAGAGGGGAGAATGGTGGAAAAAAGGGAAGGGAGTAAAGAACATGTATGAATGACCCATGGACATGGACAATGGTGTGGGGATTGACTGTGGGAGTGGGGTGTGGGCTGGGTGGAGGAGGACAAAGGGGAAAAATTGGAACAACTGTAATAGAATAAACAAGAAAATAAATAAATAAATAAATAAGAGGAACACCTTCAGCTCGTTGAGAATTTGCCCCAACCCTCTCTACCACACTGCCTCACACCAGGCTCTCCCCAGCCAAAATCTTATTTCACTCCAATATGGCCTGGGGCTGCTCACATCTTTTTGCACTGCTCAATCAGAAAGAGGCAGCCACAAAGAACTGGACAGATATTAGCTCTGAACTCTGTCTGGAATGGCTACTTCTTCCTTTATCCTGGCTGCTAAATGAACAGACTTTACTCCTAATGTGTTAAAAACAGTTTGTCTTAAAATAGGACCCCACCTCGGAAGGCACTCAACCTGTATATGGAAACATGTGTGGGATGTGTTCATTTCCTGCGTGACTTCTCTGAAGGCTCTGTCCACAGAATGCAGCCCCACCTGCCTTGAGTTGATTAACTCCAGTACCTGATGCATAAATAATCCCCAAATAGTACTTCATAAACTTCAACCATTCTTTAATGTTCTCAACCGCTTAGGCATCGCAAAATGAGAACTCACTGAGTGGGGGAATTGAGCTAAGGAGAGAGATTATAAAGACAAATAAGAACACTGATGGCTTGGAGAGAGCTCCAAGGCAACTGCTTTTCAGAGTCACATCCAGGTCTGGTTTTAAATGGCTCAGCAGATGTTCGCTTCGCCGTACTATGTGATCCTGGCCATGCATTTCCTGTTGCTGGTCCTCAGTTTCCCTCTCTGTGAAGTGGATGTCTCCTCTCTCGCATTCCCCTTTGGAAGTTCCCACTGGGACATGTATCTAGAGATTCCTCAGTGGATTCCTACGTCTCCCATTGGGACAGGAGAGGTATTAATGTTGGATTTTTATTTGCCCGTGTGGTACTTTCAGGGATCTACAGAAGAGGCAAGCAAACACACAGAGAGAAACTCAAATGGAGACATGCAGGTATATTAGAAAACAAGTCATCAGACCTATGCACATAGTCTTCCCCACCACCCCACTCATACTCAAAGCCATGGACAGACAAGAAGACAGATGGGGGAACCATTCACACAGCCATGCTGAAAATCAAACAGACCCATGCTCACTCCTGGATATTCTGAGTCATCGTTGCCCACTGCAAGGCTAAGTATCCAGCCATCCTCCACTTCTTCCACGCCTTCAGCCCTGACCTTCACCAGAGGTCATGGCCAATGTTTGTGGAATACAAGGATCCAAATGCACATTTAAGGCAGTGCCATACCAAGTTTGGGGAACTCTGAGAATAAGACAGTCCCTGCCGTGAAAGGCTCACATCTGGTAGCGGAAGAAGCTGTACAAACTGTCACAAATCCATGGAAGAACTACCATTACAGCAGTCAGCGCAGGGAGCTGGCTCCGTGTTTGTCCTCCTGAACTCTGAAAGGGAGGAAACTCTCCTTCCTTCCCAGGATGCAGTGCAGGCTCCATGGTACCTGCTTAGCGCAGGCGGGCTGTGAGCCATGCTGTCTCTAGGGGGTTGGTTTGGCTAGTTTCAGTCCTCAGGTCCTGTCCTTTAAGTCAGCTCCTCCTCAGGTGTGTCTGGTGGTAGATGCTGAAAAAAGAGGTGACGAGGCTGAGTGTGTACAGGAGGATGGCCATTTGGAACCCATCAGGGAAGGAGCTCTCAATGAAGAGAATGTAAGAGGAGTGGGCAGCAATGGTCACAAACTGACCCTGGGTGAAAGAAAAAGGAAGAGGACAGAGATGGGAGAGAGGTGAGAAGCAGTCTTCACCCCTGTCTACCAGCAGGGGACAGGCTCCTACAGTTCAGTTTTCCTCTTCAGAAAATAATGAAACTTGGTGAAACTCGCTCCCATTTTTTTCTATCCCATGAATCCTCCTGACCCCTCTCCTGGTTCTGACCCTCCCATCTGCCCCAATCCAGCCATGTCATGTTGGCACTACTGATGATGTCTCAATCCATCCCAAACTCCAAGATGGACAACGCAGCTGTCACTGCCTTCTGGTAGGGGTGCTCTCCAAACCACAAGGCACCTGGACAGTCAATCAGTGATCACAGACTCATCGGATATTAGTGTTTCAAGGTCATCTAGCCCAGCCCCCTTGTTTTATAGATGATGAGACTAATGGTTTTATGGAAATCATTTGCTCCAGATTCCATATCATGTCTGGAAGTTATATTTGGTTTTTGGATCTGATGAGATGGTTACTGATACTCTTGCAAATTGGGAGGCTACGTAAGACCCAGTGATGAGAAGGGCTAGTTCATGGTCAGATACCAAGTTACTGTTGCAGCCAAAAATAGAAACCAGGACTCAAACAAGGTCCCTGGAGCCAAAGGGGCCCTCTCACCAGCTGCAGGTTGGTAAGATGTTGCTTCCACCACAGGCAGAGCTGCATGCCAGGCCCCAGACTAGCCAGTCCAAAGTACAGGCACATGTAGGCATGGATCAGGGAATTCAGCATCCTGACAAAGGAAGCCATAGAGTGGGGTGGGGAGATCAAGGGAAGTAAGTGGAGTTGGGCACAGCTGTGCTTTGGGTTTTCCCTTTCATATTTCAATTCTCCACCCTGCAGAGAAAACCTCTGCACATCCTGCAGAGAAAATCCTTGGGAAGGGCCTATCCTGAGCATGACTGGAGTGAGCCCTCTAAGGTAATGATACTGGTGTTTTAACAGGATGCTAAATGAGAGTGCTTATAACCCTGTCTGCACTACCCAAGGGCTGTGAACAGTTCCTACAGCCTCCTCTCTGCACCAGGAAGGGGTGGCTAGGAAGCCTGAGGAGCAACAGGGACAAAACGAGAGCAGAGGTCTGGCCTCATGGCCATGGGAAGGGGGAGCCTTTAAGGATGCACACCTCCCGAGCTGGGGGCTCCACCCAGCAGAGACAGGCCTGACTCACAAGGGCCTAGGCAGGGCTGCCCTCAGCTGCATCACATACCTCAACCACCTGACGTGTATTTGACTCCAGCCCACCAGTTGAACAGCATGGCACCAAGGTGGTAGACCTGCAGGAAGGTGATCTGCTCTGGCTCCTTTGTAATATAAAGAAGACCTGGAGAGGAAGAAAAGATGGTGTCAGCTGTGGGAACCTTCTTCCTCTGGACTCATCTCCTGGGGCCCAGGTATCAAGGATGGGTGATTCTGCCTTTTTTATTGAAGGGGAGACTAAGACTCAAGGGAAACAATACCAGTCAAACACTTGCACAGCACCTACTACATGCAAGGTACTTTGTATGCATAAAACATCATAGAAACACTTATAATAATACCATACGATCTATACTTAACTCAGTTTTACAGATGGAAAAACTAAGACACAAGGTTACACAACTAATAGTTGTCTGAGCTGGGATTTGGGCACAGCCTGACTTGAGAGACTGGGCTCTTTCCAATATCCTATCCTACCTCCCAGGCACTGGAGAGAGGACTCAGGTGCTGAACGCCCAGACAACCATAGGACAAATTCCCAAACTTCCTCTGCTCATACTCCACTTTGGTCAGAGATCGATAAGAAAGAGCCCCCTTCCTTTCCTCAGCACCCCGAACGTAGGACTGTGCCCCACCCTACTTGATCCCGTGAGCCCTCCGGAGTTGCCAGCAGGTTCTTCTCATTACCACTCACGGCTGGATTTGCTATCTGATGGCCTATGCCACATCAGATCAGCTTTAAAAAATTGTTTGTCCTTTAATTTTCATTTAATGTGGGGAGCTGCTAATGGGAGCGAATGCCGACTTTCCTCAAGTGCGTGAAGAGTAGGGCCTGTAGGAGCAGGGTGGTGAAGTCCTTCCTCTGCCAGCTGGTGGGACCGGCGTTTGCTCTGATCAGCCTCAGGGGCAGCCACATGGGCAAACCCTGAGACTATCCAACAGGGACAGTGGAGGAAAGTGTTCACATAGGATGCTGCATGTACACCACCCCAGACTCAGCTGATAGTGATAACTCAGCACAAGCCCCTAAGGGACAGAGCACTTACCATGTCAAGCAAGTCAAAGGCCTATGAGAAGAAACACTACTAGCGCACGCTCGTCATCTACTGGTTAGAATGGGGAAGTGCAGGCAGACCTGTGTCCCTCTGCGGGAGCATAGCTTCGTCTTGGCTTCAGCCCCAGTCCTCCATGTTCCTCTGAGCTCTCTGCTCCCACAGTGCCCACCTGTCTGCAAGAAGACGCCTGTTAGCATAGGAAAGAGGGATATACTACTGTGAGTGATAACATAAGGACTCTCCAAATGTGCCCCAGACTGCCATCATGCAATCTAAAGAGTACAAGGATCACCTGGGATTTTGTTTATTGAAAGCACATTCTTAATCAGTGTGCTGGGGCTGGGTCATGAGATTCAGCATTTTCAATGAGCCCTAGGCAATGCTAATGCTGCTAGTCCTTGGACCAGACTATAGGCCATCATTCAACATCCCTGTTCAACGTCGGAATCACTACCTGGTAACTTGTCAAGCCTCAGACAGATTTTTTTTTTTTTTTTGTTCTGCTTCCAGTTGAAATAGAGCACAGCTAAAAATAATGAAATATCTACCACTTAGCCAGCACTCAGTGTGTGCCAGGACCAGGGCTAAACATTTTCATACATTACCTAATCTTCCTTCAATTATTTCCTTTTACAAAGTAGGTTTTATTACCCCCACTTTATAGACGAGAACACTGAGGCCATCAAATGTAAGTAGGTGACCCATGGTCACACAGCAAGTAACTGGCAGAGTTGAGGTTCAAGCTGAGGTCTTCTGAGCCTGTGCTGAACCAGCCGGTGCATACCCACTAGCAGTTGTACTGTCCTGCCAAGTGCGGCCCACCGGCTGGCAGAAGTAGCTGTAGTTAGCCAGGTGCAAGGTGGTCATGAAATGGGAGAAAAAGAAAAGGAAAAGACCATAGCCTGCTCCCAATGTGGTGAGACCTGACTGGTCAGGGCTGGTGGGGCTAACAGCTTCCCCGGTCATGTTCTGGACATCACTGTTCCTCCTCAACCTCACTGACACTTGGTGAGTGATCGTTATGGACTCTTGCATGCATCTCGCTGGTCTCCAACTTTTATTTAATGTGGGAAAATCTGGACTGTAAATCCACACAGGGCACTGGCTATGTGCAAGACTCTAAGTTAGGTACTAAAACGTTGGAGGGGACGCAAAGTTGAGACACAAAGCTGGCACACACCAGCCCTGCCTGCCCCCAGGGAGCTCAAAGCCTCACTGAGGATGTGGGAAACATACCTCACCTTTAAGGTTGAGGTCAGATGAAGAGTAGGGAACAGGAGGTGTTCCAGAAGTCCAGGGGGGTGAACTGGAGAATAAGAAGGCTGTAGGCAGACAGAGTGGAGGGAGAAGAAGTCTCATACCAGGGGAAGAGCTCATGGTGCCTGACCCCTCCTAACTCACTGGGGGTGAGCGAGGGAGCACTGGGCCTGTAATGGGGGCTCCCACTAGGGGAGGAGCCATAGAAGCAGAGAGAGAGAAGAATCGGTTAACAAGGGGCCTTGAAGGCTATTTTAAGGAGCTTGAATTTTATCATTTATTGACTCATTTGACAATGATGTGTTGTCAAAGGGTACTAAGCACTTTGTGCTAGACACCATTCCAAGCACTGAGCTACTTCAGTAAAACAAGATATAAATATCCCTGCCTCGAGGGACTCACCGTTCTGGTCATACAGGCAAAGGCAGCTATGAAGGACTCTGGGCAGGAAGCTGACCTGGCCATGGCAGATTTTCACAGGAGTATGGTGGAAGCAGAGTAATTTGCCATCCAATTAAGTGACAAGTACTCTAAGGCATGTTTCATGAGTTGTCTGTGCCTGCCACATGGTACCAGACATTACACTGGGCATGGCTGTGCCTTCGCCACTCTTGCAGTCTGGAGGGGGCACAGAAAAATATGCAGATCACAAGACAGAGGCCACAGGCTCTCAGGGTGGGTGAGGGGGCTGATTTGCAGTGTTTGCCGATTCCTGTGGTGCTGGGAGACACACAGTTGGTGCCTACCAGTTGGTGGAGCCTGCCCTGTTCACCTCGGAGAGTGTAGGGGAGAACCCAAGGAAGGAAACAAATAACCTGGCCTCGAGGAGTCAGGGAAGTTTCATGAGAGGTGACAATGGCCTGTGTCTGCATGAATTTGTCAGAGCACCAGGGGAGAAGGCCATTTGTGGCAGAAAACTACCATGTGCCAAGGCAGAGGTGCCTGAGCAGCTGGGCTGTGAGGCAGGTGAGCAAGGCAGCTGGAGGGTGGGGTGGTGGTGGAGGGAGACCGAGGCTAGAAAAGACAGCTGAGGCCAGAAAGGGCTGTGGACAGCCTCACAGGCCCATTGGAGGAGGAGTCTCACCTTAGCCCCTGCTGGCCAGGAAGCCACCAGAGGGCCCCACAGGCAGAGGCCAATCTGCTTTAGGGAAGATGGGTCTGTCTACAGCGTAGAGGGTAAACTGAAGATGAGATATAAGGAAGAAAGGCAGTCCAATCCGTGAGGGTGAGAAGAGGAAAGACATGCGGTATCAACACCAGCTTCTTCAGGCTGACCCCTCGCCTTCTCCCTGTGAGCATGGAGGCAGGTGGGGTGGAGGCGAGGGTGCCATCTGCTCAGCCTCTCAGCCCCTCGGTGCCTCCCGGCAGTGCTGTCAGGAGGCTCAGAGGAGCAGACCCTCCTAATGTGTGGAGTGCAGCGCTGCCATAGTGAGCACTGCAAAATGTCAGGGAGGTGACCATTTTCTCTGAAAAGCTTTTCCTGATCCCTCAACCCTAGGCCCAGAGTCCAGGTCCCTGCCCCTTCCACCTGTCCCTGCAGTACACTTTCTGTCGCCCTGCTCACACTGACTTGTAATCGTCTGTTTCCACATTGGTCCCCCTCCTAGGTGTGAGCTCCTGGGGGCAGACGTGCCTTGTCCAGCTGACTCTGTAGGTCCCAGCACATCCCACCACAAAGCTTTGCCATTGCTCGCTCGCTGACTGACCCTTTGCTGAGAGCAAGGGGTCTGGGAGGAACAGTGGCTTTGGGGCAGAGGTTAACAGAGCCCAGGTAGAAACAGGAAGTGGTGGAATTTCCTGCTTGTCCTGACTTGGACTCTTCCATTTAAGGAAAAGGACAACGGGAGTTAGCGATAGGGACTGGTGTCTCCAGAGGGAAGACAGCAAAACTCCTGCATGCATGCCCATAATGGGATTGCTGTGTTCTGCATGGGAAGATTGTAGATTTATTCATCCCTTGGGCACCCCAAAAAGGAAGAAACCCTGGAACTCTGCAGGGTGCCCACCAGCCTTGCCTCTGAGAATATGGCCCCTTCAAGAACCACCAGGCCTAGGTGGTGGGCGGCAAGGGGTCCTGCCAGCCTCAGAGGCCCCTGCTGGGACAGGACATGAGGGCCTGCAGCCATCAGGAGAAGACAGAAGACAAAGAGGAGGGTGGCAGGGGGTGACAAGTATACCAGGAACCAGGAATCGGTCCTCAGCTCTAGAAAAGCAAAGGAGAGGGGCAGACATTAGAGCTGGCCATTATAACCCCCCAACCCCTAGCCCTCCCCTCCCCGATCCCCTCCAGCCTTGCATCACCATCTCTTGGTCCTCAGACTGACTGACATTAGGCTAAATAAACACACACAAGAGCTCCCCATCAGATGGCAGCATCTTCTACCTCCGTTTTCTAAGGCCCAGCGGTGTTTGTTCCAGAGCTTTGCCAGGTTGGGTACTGGCCCTTGTGGGCCTGTAAGTAAAAGCAGGGCTCATGTCTCATTCACAACCCCCTTACTGTCTCCCTCCCCACAACATGGCCAGCTGCCGGTCTACAGACCCCTACCCCCGCCCATAACTACCAGCTTTGGGGCCTCCCCACTGTCCTGTCCCTGCCTGCGGACCCTGGATGACCACCTGCTGTGCACCTGTGGGGAGGCCCCACTGGACATCACTGTGCTCCAGTCCCCATACCCTTTGCTGTTCTTCTTGGGATCTCCAGCCTCTGCAGTGTCCCCAGAGAGCAGGGCTCAAGGGACATGGCTATTGTACTGCAGTGAGGAGGTGGGCGGAGAGGCACAGAGCCCTCCACTGTCCCTCTTCTGTGGCTTGCTGACTCGATGGTGCCCTGGCTTCCCTGCCTCTTACTGAGCCCTCCATACCCAGTCCTTCCAGAGCTGAACTTACCCCTGTTTCTTCTGTGCTCTTCCAGTCTTGCCCAATGCTGCTCCAGCTGCTCCAGGTGTTGAGGCTAGTGGTGGGTCCCAGCAACAGGTCCTCTAGGCTCCAGGGTGTCAGGGGAGACCCACGGGTAGTCCCACCCTCTAGACACTCTCTAGTCTTGTGCTCTGATCTGTGGATGATCCCCAGTCCCAGCCACTGCACACACACTTACTCACTCACATTTATACACTTACTGGGAACAGAGACATGGGGCAGCCATTCACGCCTGGCAGGACATCCTGCCATTCTCACAGCCCCAGGTGGGTGGAGGAAACTCAGGGGGTGAAGGAGGACCGCAGGGCTCCAGAGAGAGTGGGGCTCCAGAGGGGGCCGGGCTCCCGAGAGGGCAGGGAGACAATCAGGGATGGTCAGTATCCTCGGGGAGGCAGACTGCGCACACCCCTGTTAGCATCCTCTGGACCTGTGCCCCTAGGCGTCCTCCTCAGCAAAGGCGACCCTCCTCGAGAAGGTGTGCGAGGGGACACCACACTTCATGCCTCCACCAGGGCAGGCCCCTGCCTCTCATCTCAGGTTTAAGTGTTCCTCCCTCTGCCCCTCTTTCCCATGTGGTGAAGGATGAAATATATCTCTTTTCGAACCTGCTAAATCCTCACACTTCCTCTAGCTCTCTGCTCACCAACAGGCTAACAGCGCTGGGAAATGGAATCCCCACCCACCTCTATCCACCTGTGCCTAATGAGAAGTGATTAACCTGGCTGTTTGTCCAAATCACCCCTCTTAAGCACATGCTTCCCTCTCTCTATGAGATACAGGGATTAAAAGGCAGGTTTAGAAGCGCCGTTGCTGACTGAAGGGCCCATCACAGCCCACGATCTAAATCTCACTCCACGGAGATTCCAGAGAAGCTTCCAGAGCCAGGCCCTTTAGAATGTAGTGCCTCAGTCCCTCCTCTGACCAGACAGTGCACAATGGTCCTGTGAGGAAACTCGGGGCTCACCGTCAAGAGGATTACGAGGCTTGAAGAAGCAGAAACAGTGAGGTCATCCCCACCAGGAGGATGCAGTTTAGAAACACTGTGGACACGTGCGCCTGGTTACAGTCCTCTGTGTTTGCACCAGATGCCACAGACCCTGGGGGACCCGGCCTGCCTGCCTACCTGCGCAGGTGTCCTCGATGGGATCCAGCTAGAGGGCCAGCCCTTGTGGCCTCCCACGTCCGTCACATGCTGCTTCCCACAGAATCAAGTCAAAACTCTTTGGCGGGGACTTCAAGTCTGCTCCCACTCCAGCCAGGCCCTCCACCCACAGACCCATGTGCTACTACCGCTGTGGCTATCCCTCCGGTGTCCCCACCCTTCCAGGCACAGCCATACCCAGAGCTTCTCTGACTGGCCACACGCCTTCTCCACCCTCCCCCTTCTCTGTGTGATGCAAGCCCTCCTCTGCCTCAGAGCCACCACTTACCCTTCCCTCCCCATACCAGGCCCTCCGAGGTTAGCTTATGAGCTTGGTCATCCAGAGGAAACGGTAAACTGTGGGAAATGACCCCACACTGCATTTCCCAGACTTATGGAAACCCTAGGCAACATCAGGAAGGCATAAATAAGGCTGTACAGGCTGTGGTAGGCACCCTGCCAGCAGCCCTCACCTGTGTCTGTGTAACCTGACCCCTCACCCATGGAGAGGCTTACTCAAGAACCTCAGCAAAGCCCCTGTAGAGGACCAGAGACCTCCACGTGCCACCCTGGGACATAGGTGGTATTGAGAGAACGGGACTGTGAATTTTAGGCAAGACACACCACAGTCTAATGCCCTTTCTCCAAGCTTGGCTGCGTGTGCTGTGAGGGCGGAGCTCACGTATCACTGGGGATGCCCGCCCCCCACCCATTAAATGTCCCTTGGGTTCACAGATCATAGAGATTAGGCCAGAGTTTGTCTTTCAGTGTCCCACAGCTATAAAATAAGATGGTGACTGGATGTCATGATAGGTCCTTCTGCCCCAAGCAACAAAATAAAAGGCATAAAAACCTAACCCTTTCCTCAGGTACCCACCATATTCACAGAGCCCTGGCTGCCCTCAGTGGTGGAGCAAAGCCACTTGTGGGGTTGTGAGGTGAGATGGTGCCAGCCTGAGGGCCGCAGGCTGGAGCTCCCGTGGGTGAACTGTGGCATTGCCAGAACAGTACACTTACGTACCTTTAACACACAACAGCTAGCATTGTTACATCATTACCACGTGCCACACACTGTCCTAAACACCATATTCCCTCTAACAGATACAGCCCTCACAGTCCCATGAGGTGGGTACTAATGAGGAAATCAAGACAGAGAGGTTCAGTGACTTTTCCAACATGACACAGCTCCTAAGTAGCAGGGCCAGGATTTAAACCCAGGCAGCGTAGGGCCAGAGCCCATGCGCTTCCATGCCTTTAGTCTCTTGGTGTACCATGGTTTGTTTTATTGGTGTGGAAAAAAATCAAAGTGTCACCTTGGCCCCCAAAACAGGAATACATGGTTAGGCAAAGGTAGGTTTACAGCTCTGGCTGGTGTGGCTCAGTGGATTGAGTATCAGCCTGTGAATGAAAGGGTCAAGGGTTCAATTCCTGGTCAAGGCACATGCCTGGGTTGCAGGCCAGGTCCCCAGTAGGGGGCACATGAGAAGCAACCACACATTGATGTTTCTCTCTCTTTCTCTTTCTCTCTCCCTTTCCGTCTCTCTAAAAACAAATAAATAAAATCTAAAAAAGTAGGTTTACAGTTGTGAGTGCATGAAACAGATATTTGTATCTTTTTATTTATTAATTATTATACTATTTTCCATATGGACAACTGTAAACTTACTTTCACCCCACCCTGCATAAACTTTCCTATTGGTTCTCACAGTAACTTTGTTCAAGGAGCAATAAAAGGCAAGCCGGTCTTCTTCCCTCCTTCCTTTCTCCCTGATGTAGAGTCACTCACTTGGGCCAGATCTGGGATTTTCTTTTCAGACCCTGAGATTCAGAGCAGAGATGTCTCAGCCACCTCTTTGTGAGCAAAGAGGCCCTGAGGAAGTGGCCAGGTCTCCAACTCTACTTGAACCAAAGAAGCCCCTTCCTCCTTCCCTCCCTCTTCCCATTCCCCTCTCTTGTACAAAATTTTATGGGAATAAGAGTACCACTGCCCTTTCAAAAATATTGAAGATGACCGCATTAGATGATGGGAATTTTACCCATGGTTTGACCTGGGTAATTTGGGCTGCTGTATTTTGTCTCTTGCTTAGGACTTCCTAGGAAACATTTCTTTCTGCACCATAGGGAAGCTATCAAGGACACCACCCTCTGTCTCCGCAAGCCCTCCTTCCAGGACCCAGGCGATTCCTTTCTCCCTGTTGTTAGTGGGAAGGGCTGAATTCTCAGGGCCAAACTGGCAGCCTCGCCGCCACAATAGGTCTTATCTTTGACTTTATTATATTCTTCACACATTATGTGCCTCTCACATCATTTATTTATCCTTCTGTTCCATTATCAGTGTTGTAAGTTGAGCATTTTTAGAGTGGTGTGCAGGAGGCTGTCAAAATGACTTTGTTACAAGTCCCTTCTGCATCGCTGTGGAGCACACGGCTGGCCTGGAGTTGGGCCGGGAGTGCCCCCGTCACCATCCCTGCCTCTAGCACCTGCTTCTCTGGTGAATAGCAGGGTCAGAACCTCGTTCCACTAATTTCCCTGGAGCCCCTCAACTACACAAAAGTCTAGTTTCTTTGAAGTTGAGTCATATTTCTCAACACACCTCTGGGCAACTAGTTCCAAAACTGAGGACCTCACTCCTGAATAGATTATTCCTGAAGACAAGATGAGGAGAAAATGTGTGTGCAAGTGCATGTGTGTACAAGTGTGTCTCTGGGTGTGCAAATGTGTGTGTGCATGTCTGCGTGTGCCAATGCCTGCAAGTGTGTACTGAACACAGTGTTCTTCAAGGAACTTTCCACCTCTCCGTCTATGTTTGCCTGGTTGGCCCTCCTTGCCCTGCCCATACCAGTTTCTGTCCCTTTTCTGTCTCTGTTCCCCCCCCCCCACTTTCCTTGAAAAGCAGCAAGCATGAACAACAGAGAAAGCCTGGGCCAGGTGAAACAGAGGCGCAGTGCTGGGCAGCCACCGCTGGGAAGAGAAACAGAGGGAACAGAGTGGAGATCTGATGTTAGGGGCGAAGGACAGAAGTGAGGCCAGCAGAAGGAAGGCAGTGCAGTGGGTGTCATGGAGGCGGGGGCCCAGGATGCCCTGGCATGGACAGAGATGGCCCTGTCACCAGTCAGCCAAGCGACTCCCTGGAACTAAGTAAACTGGACAGGTCACCACGGTCCTGTAGTGTGTCCCTTCCCCACATGCTAGACAGGAAGAAGCCCCAAGCTTTGCAGGTCAAAATTGGCAAGCTGAGCCGAGGCCTGGCCTCATTTCCTGCTTGCCTTGCCTGTAGACCCTCCCAGCTCTTGTCACATCATGGGGTCTGGGCAGAAGACAGGCTGCACCCTCTGGCAGCCTTCCCCTGTCCCACCCAGCCAACCCCAGAGCTCACTGTAAGAATCACTCCCAGTGCCTGGCAGGGCATTCCTTGCAGACACAGGAATGGGTCTTTGCACATTGCGGGGCATACTAACAAGGATAACCGAATCATTCATTTCATTAACAACAGGGTTTTGGCAGATAATTGTGCAAGAGGCAATTAGCAGCTATTCCCATTCCAGGAAAGAGCGTGGTAGGCTGATTTTCAATGGAGCTTCCAGGAGAAATATGAGACAAGGCTGAAACCACCACTGGGCTCTCACCTTCAGAATGAGCTGCTCTTTTAAGCCTGTGGCTTTATGGCTTTCTAGTCAGAGCTGAAATGGAGACGAGTTCAGGTTTGCTTCCTGCACACACTATCTGAGTGCCCTTGACTTTTCTCTCCTCTTTACTAGAAGGACGCTCCAAATTCCACTAGCCCCACTTTCTGCATCACTATGCATCTGATCTTCACAGGCCTTCCACAGTCATATTCCTCAAGTGCTAACTTGTCACGTTAGCCATCTGATCAGGAAGTGGCCAAAGCTGCCCATTGTCGATGGGTTTCAAGTTCAGCTCAGATTAGTACTAAAGTCCTCCCTGAGTGCATCACCTGATAGAGAAATAAAAGGTGCTACATCCTTCCAATAGCATGTATATTATTCAGCCATAGAAATAAAGTACTGATTCAGCTTACAACATGGATAAACCCTGAAAACCCTATGCCCAGTGTAAGAAGACAGTCAGGAAATTTGTATGATCCCATCTATATGAAATTCCTGAATAGGCAGATCTAGAGAGACAGAAATAGATTCGTGGTTGCCGGGGGCTGGGGGCAGCAGGAGGCAGGAGATTCGGAGTGACTGCGAGTGGGCATGCGGTTTCTCTTGGGAATGTTGAACACGTTCAGCAGTTAGATAGTGACAAGGGTCACATGGTCTATGAATACACTAAAGACAGAACTGTACACTTTAAAAGGGTAAATTTAATAGCATGTGAATTCAAAAACTAAGAACTGCTCCCTGAATCCAAGGCACAGTGCAGGGGCGGGCTGCCCCGCGCGAGACCTGCAGGGCCAGAGACGCTGCCGCTGGCACACGGCTGGGACCCAGCCGAGCAGACTCCGGGGATGCTTGTGTCACATTCCCTTCGGAGGGTTCCGGGCACTCTGTGCACACAGCCAGCGCTGGTTGTGAGCTTAGATTACAAAGAAAGCATTTATTCTTCTAACATTTCTCCTATCAGGCAGATAATTGAAGTAGCTCAAAATTCGGAAGGACCCTTCTCCCCCTGCCTTGTTCTAATTCTCAAAGGAGGGTTCTGGGGCATTTCAGGTGCTGTGATGTCCAAGGAGAAGTTTGTTTATTAGCAGAACTCACTCCCTCATCTTCAAAGCCTGCCATCTTATTTGATTAAACACTTGTCCAGAATTAATACTTTCTCAAGCATGTTTTCCTATGCCCAACTTTGACAGTTTTACATTTTATTTACAAATAATACAATTTTTATTTGAGTATTTCTGGAATCACTGTTATTATTATTTTTCAGGTAAAGGAATATCAGACAGCCCCGGCTGGCATGGCTCTGTCGCTTGCAGCGTCTCCCTACAGACGCAGGGCTGCGGGCTTGATCTCCAGCTGGGGCGCATGTCTAGGCTGCAGGTTCCGCCCGGGTCTGGGCACATATGCGAGACAACCAATCCCTGCTTCTCTCTCACAAAAAAAGTGCTTTTTTCCTCTTCCATCCTCTCTCTCTAAAAGCAGTGAAAAAATTTCCTCAGGTGAGGATTGAAAAAAAAAAAGAATACCAGATAAAAGAATAAAGGCATACTTTGAGGATATTAGGAACTGTTGCTCTGAGCTACAAGGAAGAGATATTTACAAAGCAATAAAAGGCACTTTGGTGATGCTGGTGAACAGGGTGACCTGGAGCTATGCATGCAGTTTTAGAGGTGTTGGCTTGACAACTGGTCTCACTCCTTCACAGTCGCCCCTTGGGTACCTCTCTGACTCCGTTTCTCCATTTGGGGAAGGGAAGGAAAAGCAGACTGCCCTAGAATTCTTAAGAGACACTATTCCCTTATTCCATTACTGACTTTTCACTGTTGAGAAATAGTTCTGACTGTTACCCTCTTCTCTTCCCTCATTATTTTACTTATTCTTGTTTTATTTTACTGTTCACTGCACTGAATTAAAAAGGGAAGTACTGAATTAGCTGGGGAAGGAAGGAGTTCAACTTCATGGAACAAAGTTGGGGGTTGTCTGTGGATTTGGGGGTCCCTGCAGTGGTAAAGGAGCTAGGGTGGTGGTAGAGGGAGGTCAGGTATGGCTGGCAAGGGCTCTACACTCTGGCTTCAGCTTTACCTCTCCGTTACCCAGTGGTCTTGAGAAGTTATTTTTCTGGGTCTCAGTGTCTTTTCCTGTGAAGGGGCTAGACTGGGGGCCCTGGTCTAGGGTTTCATGACTTCCAGCCTGTGTCACTTCATCATAGTAGCATCATTCAGCATACCAACCAACCAAGAAGTCAGCGACTCGGAGTCACTGCCAAGTGCAAAACAAAGCATTTGTTGCCCACGTCTGAGCTCCAGTGCACCATCTGTGGAGCCAGTCCCTGGCTAACCTGCGATGTGTTAGATGACTCTGGGGGAGTAAGATCGCTCGTTGTTGAGTGCCTCTCTTTGAGTAAATCAGCTCCCAGTTGCTTTGGTGCATCTGCCTTGACATAGATCTGTGGGGGGTGGGGGGGGTGGGGAGCCAGGCAGGTGGACAGGGCATGGGGCTTCCTGGGGCTTGGTCTGACTGGCAGGGGAAAAGTCAGCAAACCCAGGTCCACGATGGCTTGCATCAGGTATGTAAGGAGCAATAACGCCATGGGATCCTTGCGAGAAGGGGCTGTGTCTGCATCTTCTCATTTTGACCAATGCCAGGGCTTGATGGAAGACAGGGTCTGCCTGTGGCATGGCTTCTGGGAGGACAGCCTGGCACATCCAGCCGGGAATGCACACTGCACTATCTAGTCACATTTGCTATACACACACCGTCTGTGCCAGCGAATCTGCACCTGCACAGAGAGCTCAGAGAAATGCTCACAGGTCAGCTGAAGGTGTTTGCAGCAGTGCCATTTGTGGGTAGGAGCCCAGGAGATTGGGGAGTCTGCCGCTGGGAGGCTGGCCAGGCACTAGGTGAGTGCAATCTGTGAAACAACAAACTAGAAGGACATGGGGTGGCATGGAGGGACCTCAAAACCACAGTACCAAGGGGGAAAGTAAAAAAGCAAAACCAGGTTTATAACATAACATTTGATGTAAATTAAACTGGTATGCATCCAAAAGAGCAATACACAGCTTGGAAGGATGCACACCCATAGAAGGATATATAGTAAGCACATTAAAACAGTTGCCTGTGGCCCTGGCCAGTTAGCTCAGTTGGTTAGAGCATCATCCCGATAGCCAAGTTTGAGGGTCCAATGCCCGGTCAGGGCACATGCAAGAATCAGCCAATGAAAATATAAATAAGTGGAACAAAAAAACCACCCCAATGTTTCTCTCTCTCTAAAAATCAATCAATAAAAATTTTTTTGAAATGTTTGCCTGTGGGATGGGGCATGGGAGTGAGAAGCAAAGAGAATGAATAAATAAATAAAATAAGTAAAACAAGACAAAGGCAGTTTAATGACTGGAGAACTATGATTAAACCAAACCTCTACACCATAGATAAAGACAGAAGAAAAAGCTAACACCTGGCAGCTGGAAATTATTTTTTGGACACAGCTTGTGCCTAGAGCCCAGTGAGGTTGGCATTTCATGTGGTCCCCATCATAAAACCCTAGTGCCACTATGTCCTACTGCTACCATGCCACCATCCCCTCACTGATCACAAATAGGAAAGGAAAAACAAGCAAGGGATTCCATGGTGTCCTTTGGTGTGCAGACAGCTTCTCTGCTGGAATAGCTTCCACTCAGAGACATGAAGTAGTGGCCTGTTGAGGGGGTGTCACCCCTTAAGCTGGTAGGAAGGGGTGTTCGGCTAACACTTAAAGCCTGCCTTCAAGACCAGGGATGCCTCTGCAGACCTCATCCTGTTACTCCCTGCCACACCACAATATGGAGCATTACAACCCTCCAATTAAAAGTTACTCCAAGGTAGATCAGCAGCAGCACATGCATCCTGATTCCCAGGTCTACCCAGACACAGCCACTGCTTCTGGAGACTGTTCCATGGGTGGCCCCCAATGGACATGCATCTTGGAATTCACGTATTTGTGTGGTTCCCTCCCACACTGACACTGCGCTTAGCCCTGTGACTTCCTTTGGCAAATGTGATGCAATCAGAGTTTTGATAAGGACTGACTCACTGGGGCTTAGCCTCGTGTAGAGCTCTTGGAGCCCTGAGCCACCACAGAAGAGGTCCAGGTACCCTGCTGGAGAACCAGGTAGAGAGATGCCTGGTCACCACCCCACTTCACCCCCAGCCCAGCTCAGCCATCCTGCAGAGATGTACATGACTTGTGTGTGAAAAAGCCACCATGGACACCACTCCAGCCCCAGCAGGAATGTAAAGCGGAAAAGCTGACCAGTTAACCCACAGAAATCACAAGGAGTATAAGGCATTGTTGATTTAAGCCACTAAATTTTGGGGTGGTTTGTTATGCAGCAACACGTAACTGACACACTGGCACACAGTGAAGTGGAATAAATTGTATCAAATTCATTTTTATGAGTTTACTTATTTTTAATGATAAAGCAAAGAGAGTCTTTGATTGCTCCTTCCAAATGCCAGGTGAAAGGCACTTCAGCAACCGTGGCCACGGGTCAGATTGGTGGTACTGTGCCCACATTCCCACTGGAGAGCCCACGTGGCCCCAGGCCACCCCTTGTTCATGAGCCCCTGGGCTACTGCTGGAAGATAAAGGTCTAAGCTGGGGGTTTAAATGAAGAGCCCAAGGTCATAGGGCTAGGAAGTGGAGGAACCAGGATTCAGCCAGTTCAACTAACAGTCTGTTCAGTACTCCTATTATATTGTGTCATTTAATTGTTGGGGCTGTTTTTAAAAAGATGTAAGAGATTCTGGCATGAACCAGGCACCTGGTGGGTGTCCGCTGATCTCTGACTCTGAAGCATGGGGAGTGTTGAGAAGACCTGCACCTTTGCCCAGTTGATACAACACACACTAGAATGAAAACTCCAGGAGTGGATGGACTTGCTAGTCTTGATCATTGCTGTGTCCCTACTGCCTAAAACCACCTCCTCCTCACCCCTCACCCCCCCCCCACACACACCCATAGATATTTTTTAATGAATGAATGAATGAATGAATGAGTGTGTGAAGTCTGAAGTTCGGGGCTTGGAGTGAGTCCAGGAATGGCCTCCACATGTTGTCCTAGTTTAGGTTTGTGCTGCGTGGTGCTGCTTAATCTCCAGGTGATCACACACACCATCACCATGGTAACTCAGGGCAACAGTCTCCTTGGCAGGAGAGCTCAGCCTGGGGCTGCCCATGCCTTTCCCTTTCTCGCCGCTAGAGGGCAGGTGCATCCTGCCTATTCGGCCAACACGAGTCAGCTCTAATCAGGCTCCTAAAGGCACTTTGGACCTCCTTGCGAACACAAGTATGCCAAACGACGCTGCCAAGATACTTCTGTCTCAGAGAGCACTTCAGAGGTACCAAGTGAAGAAAGACACAAAACTCAAATCCTGTGGCCTTATCCTGGGTGCAAGGGGTGAAATGAGTCAGCCTCCCTTCCTCTGCTGCTTCTGCTGGGGGCCTCCGAACCTTACATTCTGATCCCAAGCAATGTTGCCTTTTGGGGAGATGGGTTTGGGGTCTGCTTCCTGCATCCCGCTCAAAGTAAAGAGAAGTAAAGAGGCAAGTGTTCCAAACTGGAAAACAGCTGACCAGTAGATAGATGCAGGCCTGAGGAGCTGAGAGAGGAGAAAAATCTCAGTGTGTGCCCATGGGCGTGTTTGGGGTGAAGGCTGATCAGGGCCAGGCTGTCCTGGGTGCTTGTACATATGCTTCATCTCAGCTGATCCTCAAGGCACTTAGGAGAGGGGGTTATTATTGTTTCAAGTTTGCAGGTGAGGGGATTGGGTGTCAGAGTGGTTGGCTGACCCAAAGTTAGTACCCTCCACCCAGCTCTTGGAGAAGTGAGTTATACTACTCCACTTGGGTTTGAGGTGAAAAGGAGAGATTAAAAAAAGAAAACAAGACTGCAGGCCAAACATTATATAAACCCTATTTCTCCTTTTCGAAGGTTTTTGTACATACTAAGCTAAGTTTCTATGGGACGAATCTGTGGAGAGCAGGACCAATAAAATGGCATTTGTCTGATTAAGATAGCGTGAAGTCTATAAAAGAAAGTGGAGTCACTCATGTCAACCAAAATGGTTGTCAGTCAGCCATGACACTTTCATTCAAGAGGAAAATTACCTAAGTCAGAGGAAACACATCTGGCAAGGAGACACACTTAAGGTATTTGCACATGTGTCAGAGTAGCTGTGTCTGCAGAGCGGGACCACCCACAGATAGGCTCCTGGGAAATTCCACACTTGCCTTCAGGGGTGCCAAGACATTTACTGAAAAGACCCAGAAGGGTGGAGTACACCACTTTCAAGGTATAACTGAGGCAGGCTCCAGACCACTGCTGAGACAGCCGAGCTCCACACACCAGAGTGCTGTTTCACGCCACGCTGATCTCCCTTGGCATCGGCCACTGGATGCTCTGCTCTGCAGGACTGAGGACATGGGAGATCCTTCCTTGCAAGACTCTGACAACTCCCTTGCCCACCGTGCTGTCTCCCAGACCTGCAGACTGAGACTCTGGGACTCAGGTTCATTATTCTCCATTGATTACAACGTGTGTGTTGTATTTCTCTTAGACTGTTAGGGTGTGAGTAGGATGTTAATATATGTTGATGTTCTACTTTGAGTGAACCTGCATTCAATAAAAGCTGAGTGAGTAGCGTAGTTACTTGTGTGTGACTCTTATCTATTCCTTGGTGCCTGGCTGCTCATCAGGCAGCCATCCGAGCAGTTGCCCGGCTGACTTACATGAAAGACTGTATCATGAACTTATGCTTGTGACAAAATCCTAGGTCTTTTCCTTTTTTCTTTCCTCTTCAGCCCCTTACTCCTTTTGATTCAAGTGTCAGGAGCTAGTCAGGCTCTGTGCTAGACACGTGGGGGAGCAGCCAGAGGTGCACCCCTGAGCCCGTACAGCTGGGTGTCCTACAGGAGGAGCCACACATGCACAGAATGCAGGTGTCTGTCGTAAAGAGGCTCGTGTCAGGCACGTTTCTTTCGCTCATGAGCACTGAGATCAGCTCTACCTCAGGGTGAGAGGCTCTACAAGGCGAAGGCCCCATGCCGTCTAAAGCCTCTAAAGCCATGGCTTCCTCAGAGAAGAGGATGACAGAGCACCGAGTTCTCACTTCTTTGTCTCTGCCTCTAGTGTTAACAGCAAGGGAGGTTTGCGTTCCCTGGACACAAGGTAGACAGGGTCCCCACATCTCCATGCCACCCTCTCAACCAGGGGGTCACACTGGGCCAGCCAGAGTGCAGTAGACCCTATCTTCTCACCTGCTGAGTGACAGGTATCTCTCTCCCTGAGAAGAGAGCACCCCATTTTCTTTATCTGCAGTGTCCGCTCTGAACCCATCTCAAGCCAACATAATTGTGCCTCCTTCTCCTGCTGCAACTGCAGGATATTTTGCAGGCAGATGCTCCTCTTTCCAAGGCTCTGAGAATGTCCAAAGTGTTCCCCTGCTCACACCTGAGCAGGGCACAGCCCTAGGCTCCCTGGTTAGCTGGGGAAGAGAAGGGAGGAGCGAAGGCAGTGCCATGACTGGATGGGCAGGAGCATCTCATTACTGAACTGATGATAAACAGAGGCCTGCTGCTGTGAGCAAATTGCATTTTAAGGATGGGGGAAGGGTCTAGCACATAGTAGGCACTCATAAGTGTTGGCTAAATGAAGGCAGGCTGGCTAAGTTTTGACAAGGTAGTTGTCAAGGACAACAAAAAATGCAGGCCATTGTTGCTCTAGAGCATGGTGATGCTGTGATCCTCCTCTTACCTCTTCAAGGGGAGCCAGAGGACTCAGGGCCTGCGAGAGGCAGGCGGCAGCACTCCCTGCCAAGGGGAAGAGAGGAAGAGAATGCAAATGGAGCAGATCGCAGAGGAGGGGGGTCCAGTCTCTCAAGGGTGATAGCTTGTCCTCCTCTGCCTTCAGAGGCCATGGTCATTTGGGCCATCATTTTCTCTCTAGGTAGAAGATGAATATGGCCTTCCAAAGTCTCTTCCAGTCTGTGACAGTCATTTAGAGACGCAAGTTCCACGTGGCTTCTAGTGGGGCTGCCAATAAGGGAGGAAAAAGGAGCCCTCTGCAGGTAAAATAAATTCTGCTCCCTGTGTGCCCTGGGCCTCCAGACCATGCCAGGATGCCCCGTTTCCCAGAAGGGTGGGAGGGGCCAAAGGGCACGGGCCTAATGGCTGAGTGTCCTTACCAGAGAGGTGAAAGGTGAGCACAGCATGCCAGGCAGGGTGCATGCCAATCAAGCCTTTGAAGTGGGGCCTCGAGGCAGTACGTCATGGACACCTGTGGGGATGTTCCTGCTTATACTGCCTTCTGCGAGCTGTGTCTGGGGGGCCAGGTTCCAGGGAAGAGCACGTTTTGTCTGCTATGGGTTTGCCTGGGATGCATGGAGATGGAGGAGGCATAGCAGTGCCACACAGTCCTCAAAGTCTGAGAGCAGGAAGGCCAGCAGCCAATGCCCAGGGCTGGGATGGGCCTGACTCAGAGATAGATGAAATGACCATCACCTACAGGACCCAGTCACCAATTAGCCTGGGACCTCAGCAAAGCATGTCTCCTCCAAAGTCTCATGTGTGGGATGGGAATGGCCTGTGTGCTGATCTGCTCTAATATCTCTGTGGGATAAGATGGGGGCATAGGAGCTCCCCTACCATGGGTAGCAATGTGGGAGTTTGAAATGCATTGGAACTAGATAAACACCCTGTGAGTGAGGCCAAGAGAAGAATGATGGATTATTTTCATCATTAAAAGCGAAGTGGTTCTCATCCTCAGTGGTTTCTTTCTTTCTTTCTTTCTTTCTTTCTTTCTTTCTTTCTTTCTTTCTTTCTTTCTTTTTTTCTTTCTTTTAAGATTTTACTCATTCAGTTTTAGAGAGAAGGGAAGGGAGGGAGAAAGGGAGGGAGAGAAACATCAATGTGTGGTTGCCTTGCATGTGTCCCCTACTGGGGACCTGGCCCCACAACCCAGGCATGTGTCCTGAATGGGAATCGAACCAGCGACTCTTTGGTTCGCAGGCCTGCACTCAATCCACTGAGCTACACTAGCCAGGGCTTCAGTGGTTTCTTGATCATTCATGGAAAACATCACCCAAGGGCTGTTCTCTCTCCCCCACCTCATTGTGTGAACTTATAATTCTGGAATATCTGGGCTTGATGGGACCTTATCCAAGTCCCTCATGTCCAGTACATGCTACCAAGGGCAGGTGTCATGGCCAAGGTCTCACAGCCACTCAGAGGCCCAGGGAGATCAGGACTCAGTCCTGTTGTGTCAGGATCCCTGTTCTGATTTATCCCCGTTGTCCCTCTGCCTTCTGTCTCTCTCTACTGCCCCTCACACCCGATCTCCACGGAGGTGGCCTTCCCTCTGCCTTTCAAACAACCTAGTAAGGAAAGAGAAACAGGCAAATGAAAAGAGAGATGGAGGGTGTGGGGAATCAAGTTACATTGCATATGAGAAAATGTGCCTTTTCAGATTAGAAATGCCAGACAGGTGGAAACTGTGTTTTCCCCCTGGTTCACGCTGCAAAGTTTGAGCATGCTGTCAAAGGGTGAGCGAAGATGTGCAGGCCATCATCAGTTCCACCCCCCCACACTGGTGGTGGGCACAGGCACAGGAGAGGCACACAGTCAGGGGAGGAGCCTGCTCTCTTCCCCAGAGAGGGAGATGTGAGCGAAGGGTTTGGATCGTTAAAGAAAGGCCTGGGCAGGGCCTAGAGGGAGGTTTAGTAAGACTCTGCTACACAATAGGCTTAAGGAAGATGAGGCCCTGAAGTGAAGACACTTGGCTAAAGTGACTTCTGTACCAGGACTAGAACTCGGCTTTCCAGACGAGTCTGGTGGAACAACAATATATTGATAGTTCAAATATGTTTATTTAGCCCCACGTTTCCAAACTGCAGATTATGGCCTATAGAAGGTCATGAAAGAAATTTGGTGGGCTGCATGATTTTTTAAATAACACTAGACCAGAACAGGAAGAAATCAGACAGAATGGGACAGAATGGGAAGGTAGTAAGGGCACGTGGTGTTTCCACAAGCGCTCGTTGCACGTGTAGGTCAGTGGGCACATGCACACCCATGTGCGTGTGCTCACTGCGCCAGGACGTGAAACATTTTTCTTGCTATGTGTTGGGCTGGCATCAAAGGAAGTTTAAAGTTATTGCTTTAGCTTAGAGGTAAAGTATAAACTACTGATTTAAATCATGTTTCTAAATACTCCATGTTGTGCTTTTGAAAATTATTTTCATCTTCTGAACTTTGTTTTTTTCCTCATTTTAAATTGAAAATAATGATAAACCTATCCCATAGGACTGAGAAAATTAATTGAGATAATCCATGTAAAATACTGAGCGTGGTACCTGGCACACTGTGTCCAGTATTAAATACACATATGAAATATAATATCACTCTAAGGGCCCATATTCCAAGGGCCATGAAGCCGCACAGCACCAGGCCAAGCAGGAAGCAATGTGCATGGAGGTGCTGAGTAACACTAAGGGAGGGTACTTTGTCCAACAGGAAGGCCCGGTGCCTGAACTATCAGTTATTCGGTCACGTACAGTGAAGCATCACCTGATTCCTGCAAGATGCAGGTATGCTTACAAGGCTCAGCTTTACCTGTGCAAAAGGATGGGTGGTTGGGGTCTCCTGAATAGGGATGGGGGCAGAAAGAGAAGAGGGATGGTCCTGAAGATAAATTTTGCCTCCTTCACACTTCCATGGAGGGCCTGGCCACCACCTCTCTAATTGGACCCCTTCCTCCTGGAGCATCTGGGGAGACCAGGGAAATTCAGAGAGCCACAGAAGAGAGCCACAGGGCAGCAAGGCCAGGCTGCCAATGCCACTCTTTGGTATTTATTTGTTTGCTGTTCAGGGGGAATAAACGGCCCCTGAGTAAGGATGAATTGGGTGGGAAGGACACGGAGCCTCTCGGCAGATTTTGCATCCAGGGAGTGAGTGGGTTTTTATATTTAGCAGATGACTCACCTCTAAGCACATTAGTCACAGCCTCCCAGCTCTGTTCTCAAAGGCTGGCTGCTAGGGATGTCAGGGGATGAGAGCAGACAGGAGAACGGGAGACAGAGCAGGAGAGCTCAGGGAGCTAAGAGATAGGCAACTCAAAAGACAGGAGAGATTAGGAAGCCTGGAGAAAAGGGGCAGCCATGTTGTGCCCAGCAGGGAGGTTCCAGGCCCACAGGGCACTGGCTCAGGCTTCCCCCAAGCAGTCAGCTGCTGTGGGGAGAGGTGAGGGGGCAAGCCCAGAGAACCTGGCTCACATGTCCAGGAGCCCTCCAAGCAGTCCCCTCTCAGCCTCCCAGGCAGCTCACCAGCCTGGGCCCACCCAGGGGCTGACTGTGGAAGTAACTCAGGCCAGGGCAGGGGTTGTTCAGAAGGTGCCACCAAACTGTGCCGGGCAGGAGCCTGAGCAGGGTGGAGAAGGAGGACATCTCAGGAAGATGCTCTGTGTCACAAGAGGAAAAGGAATAGAGAAGCAGGGCTATCTTGAATCTAGAGCAAAAGCTCTCCAGTGCAGCTCCTGGGCCACCATGTTAGAAGACCATGTTAGAATCCCTCAGCCTCACCGTGGGCCTCCTGCCCCTGCCTTCAATGGTGGGGCCAGAGGGTCTGCTGGTAACAGGCCCCTGTGACACGAAAGCACATTAAGGTTCCAAATTCTCTGTCAGGAGCTAGAGCTCTGCATCTCTGCCCCCTGATTCTGATTTACTGTGGGATAACTCATGTGGGTATACTCCTTTGTGCCTCAGTTTGCCATTCAAAAAATAGACTGTTTTAATATTTTTAAAAAAAACATGCACAGGAAAGGACTATCAAGTTGATTCATTGTTTTACTTCTTCTCTATCGGAAATCTAAATACTTCTTAACCAGAGCTGGGTCAGGTGGCAGGACAGGGAAATGATACCTGGCTGGATCCCCAGCCCCAGAAATGGCAAGGGGCATCTGGAAACACGGGCTCCAAGGCGTTGGTGTTCAACGGCCCAGGGGGGCTGGTGTGGAACTGGCAGGCTGGGATGTGGGGCCACACCATCCTCTGTCCATTTTGGTGCTGCCCAGCTAGTTAGGGCCCCTTTTCCACCAGGAAGAAGGGTGCCTACCCCTGAAAGGTCAGAGTATTTGCCCTTCCCAACCTTTCTCATGACACATGGACAAGATCACCCGGGCCCTGGATAGAAGTGACAGCAGAGATGGCAGCAAAAGGCAAGGCAGGCAGCAGAAAAGGGGGGGAGGAAGAGGCATGGAGTGGCCTCCTGACGGGGCTGCTGTGTCTGCCCTTCGGTCTCACCATGACCAGAAGCCCCACTGAGGAGGACAGGAGACTGGGTTGACAGTTAAATGACCTGCCCACATTTGGTGGCAACATTAACAGTCAGGACCTGAACTTAGAGCTTATTTTTTTTTCACGTCTTCAAACTGCCACTTCAATTTGTCACCAGGATCCTCTGAGTCACTTAATGGACCTGCCAGGTTCTCGCCAAATACTCAGGGCATCCATTTCTTCCCTCATGACGCCCCCTCTCCCTCCTCTCATCCTTGGTGGCCCGAATGTACAAAAGACTCTTTTGATTTTCAATATGGAAATTCCTCTTGATTCTTGGGCCATTTTCTCAAGTCTAGTGTATAGTGACCATGTCTTTTCTAAGGCCACATAAGGCTCATTTGGGGACCTGCAGGCCCACCCTGTGCTTCCATATCTGACCTGCCATGTGTGTTGGAGTCTGTTTCTTGGGATCTTGGTAAGGATTCTCCCTGACATCCCTGCTTTTCCTGGGTCTGGGCTTGCTGAGGGCCAGAATTTTGTCTTTAACTTAGTTTAAAGCTTTGTACCTAGAGAAATGCACCTTGTGGACAGGCAGGTTAGCCATGAAAACGGCAGACCTGCATAGATCTGCACACCCCACCTTGAGAGGCAAAGGCTGGCTTTGACCTTGGCCTGCCCCACTCCCGACATATCTTTGCTGCCTCCTGCTCTCCATGAGGTGACAGAGCCCTGGGCAGCCTGCTGCAGGAAGAGGCTCCAGCAGAAACAGAAAGCTTGCCCCTGCTCTCTACCTAGGTTGTCTCCTCTCTCTCTCACGTGTGCACCTTCCCACCAAGCAGATGGCAAGTGCCTTAAGGACAGGGCCATTGACTTGCTTTGTGTCTACCTGCCCACCCTGGCTGGTGCTGAGTACGTGTGTATAATATGTATGGTTAGTTGTAACAAGATAAGCAAATAATCACGAAGCTGATGAGAGGCAATGGGAAGGGGGCTAGAAGAATCTTTGGAGAACCCAGTGTCATGTTCCCAATCTCTGGCCTCTGCGATTCTATCTAGAAAATGGTGGAAGCACCATCTATTTCACAAAAACAGTTGGGGGGTGCTAAATGAGACAGTGCCTATGAAAGCATGTAGTAAGGTGCTGGCTGATAAAACACGCATAAAACGGCAGCTCATGAACTAAAGTGACTTCATGCTGGTACAAGCCATGGATGTAAAAAGAAATAAAGGTAGAGTGAGGGGGGTGTGCATTAAAAGTAACAGTTACCTACTATGTGCCAGGCATCATAATAGGTGCTTTACCTATGTCACCCTCTAATGCTCATAGCAACCCTATTTTACAGAAGGAGAAGCTGAGGCTCAGAGGGATTGATTTATCTATCCCAAACCACATAGTTAGCAAGTATCCAAGTCCTGCTTTGAATGGATGCTTATCAGTCCCCCAAATTGGAGCTCATTCCTTTAAATAGCAGTGCTCCAAAGAGTCGGAGAAGTTGAGGAGAGAATTTCTTTTTTTCAAATACGTTTTTTCTTCTTTTTTTTTTTTAGGTTTTTAAAAAATTTTTTTAATCAGTATTTTTTAAAATTATTGATCTTGTACAGTTTTCTGTCTTTTACTCCCCCCCAGGCCACCACCCCAGCCCTCCCCACCTTCCTCCCATTTCCACCCCCCATAGTTTTTGTCCATGTGTCCTTTATACTTGTTGCTCTAAACCGTTCCCCTTTTCCCCTGAAATTCCCTCCCCTCCCCCTCTGGTCGCTGTCAGACTGTTCTCAAATTCAGTGTCTTTGTTTATATTATGCTTGTTTGTTTATTTTGTTGATTA
This sequence comes from Glossophaga mutica, assembly GCA_039655065.1. Classification (NCBI taxonomy): domain Eukaryota; kingdom Metazoa; phylum Chordata; class Mammalia; order Chiroptera; family Phyllostomidae; genus Glossophaga; species Glossophaga mutica. The sequence continues at coordinate 89,530,161 of CM077304.1, forward strand.
GGTTCCTGTTAAAGGTAAGATCATATGGTATTTGTCTTTCACTGCCTGGCTTATTTCGCTTAGCATGATTTGGAGGAGGCTATCACAGGGATGAAGAAAACTCATCTCAGGACTTTGGGATGCTCCTTTAAGAATGGGGGGCTTACCCACAGAGAGGAGGCTGAGCAGAGCATAATTGTCATAGGAAAAAGCAGAGGCCAATCAAGGCTGAGTTTATTTGTCAGGTGATCAGGAAAAGGCTTCAATGGTAATGAGGATTGGTTTTGTCCAGGAAGACACTCTGGTATCAAAGATTCCACTGGCCAGGGGATGGAGCAGGGTAGAAGATTCTGGAGGAAGTGGAGGAAGGCAGTGGTCCAGCTTTGACTGGGCATGCGAGTGTAGGGTGTCCACTCCTGTTCAGGTACCTATGTAATGTTACAAATATGAAGTCTTGGGTCAAAGGCAATGTGGTCCTTCTCCCTAACTAAGGCATGTCTGTTGGATCAAAGATTCCATGGATAGAATGACCCCTGCTCCTCCACATCTCTCCAGACTCCATAAAAATTCCTTCCTTGGGCTTTAAAAACTGCTCTCAACTGGAAAAGACAGCATACCCAACTGGGATTTCTCCCACTGAAATTGATACCATGACACCCACAAGGAGAAAGCAGATTTCCAGCTAACTGGCCTCCTGGTCCAGTGGCCATCTAGAGCTGGCTGGCCTGCTGATCACCTGACACTTGGCACTGCCCGCCTGGCATAGCCAGTGGACTTTTCATGAAGCGCCCTGCGTTCCCTACCACTCGGAGTTCCCTCGGAGGAGCTGGGGACACAGTGAACCTCAGTGATTCCCAATGTGCCCAGCAGAGTACTTGGCATTAGTGAGCATTTAATTATATTTATTGAGAGTCTACTATGGGGATTGCCAGTTAGCATTTCTAGAAGCACCAGAAGTCGTCACAACACTTCCTTATCATTTATTGTTTGTTATTTACTAATTTGTGACTAATTAATAATTAAAAATCTAGCCTTGGAAAACAATGGATCTGGGAGACTGGGAATAGTCCGGGGATTTCATAGTTCTTTAGCTTCTATGTTTTGTCCCTAATTTACCTTATTAGCCCACCACAACAAGACTTGCTTTCCTGATGTTTAACAAAAGAAAGGGAAGAAAGGGCATTTACGTGGCTTCAACTCTTTCTTATCAAGTAGATCCTTTGAGGTTTTGGTTGTCATTGTGGCTTGGCAAATATGGAGCTTACTGAACACAATTCTGTTCTTAGAAATGTGGTAGGGCTGTGATTCTTGGAAGCCACTCTCCCTCTTGCCACCACCATTTGGATCTTCCCCTTGTGGGTTTTCAACTGCCTAGGCTTGAGAAGGTAGTTTCCTAAGGGTACATTCTGCTAACCCATTCCTCCTTAAGTTTGTATCTAGGCATCTTTGAGGCCAAGAACTGCAATCTGTATTTATGATTTGCTGATCATACATCAAAATGTTCTTGGTCTTAAAAACCAGTAGAGACCCAAGATATATGAGGAACATTTGTTTGGTTTGATTTTCCAAGTTTCTCTCTGCTCAACAATAGCACATTATTTTGCCATATATAAGTGATCCTGTGACACTGAGTGAAGAATGGGGCCAATATGGCCTGGGGACCAGGAGGCAGCTGCAAGATCTGGGGGAGGAAGTCCAATACAGCGACTGCTCGTCACTCCCCTGTGTGGCCAGAGTTGAAGTCTCCAGTCCTGATGTTGCATTTCTCCCAGGGTCCAGCAGAAACAAGTGATAGCTAGACAGCCCCCTTACCTTGCAGGCTCCACACACCTGCATATAACACACAGTAGCTCTACAGTGAGAAACTGAAAGGACATGTCAAATGTGGATCTTTCCCCACTATACTCCACTTTTATTAATGAGGAGGACATTAGTTTGAACATCAGAATTCAGCTTGTCAGAGGCTATCCTGAGGATAGTACACATTTAACTCAATTTCAGTTCCCTGAATCTTTTATAACTATGTGTTCCTCTGGTATTTTCTAGAAATAAAAGCCAAAACAACAATTGCTACCACATGCAGGATACTACTCATCACCAGGCAATTTATCTGCATTATTTCTAACTTTCATAATAGCCCTAAAAGGTAAATGTGGTCATCTCTATTTCTGCAGACCTGTAAATAAAACCAAGGTTAATAAAAGTTGTCAGGTTGTCTAAAATGACACGGCCTGTGAGTGCCATTCAAAACCAAATCCAGCCTCAGATTTGTCTCATTCCAAAGTCCATTTCCTTTATGCCTCAATGAGCCTCTGTCCTCAACTATAAGGAACCTTAATCATTCAATTATTTGTGACATTTACCAAGTTGAGCAAAAGGGCCAATGCATTATAGAAATATTTCCAGTAGCAAAATATAACTAAAAAAAATCTGCCAAACCAGAATCACAAGAGATATGAAAGGGCCTGCTTTAAGAAGATGAAGAGAGAAAGAGAGTGTGTGTGTGGGTGAGGGGATGTTGGGGGAGGGTGCCACCAGCACAAAGGGAAAAAATGGGAATAAATAAGTACCTATTAACAATAACTTTAAGTGTAAATGGATTAAATGCTCCAATCAAAAGACATACGTAGCTGAATAGATAAGAAAACATGACCCACACATATGCTGCCTACAAGAGACCCACCTCAGAATAAAAGATCTACACACAATGAAAGTGGAGGGGTGGAAAAAATATTCCAAGCAAATGCACGTGAAGAAAAAAGCTGGGGTAACAATACTTATATCACCCAAAATAGACTTCAAAACAAGGGCAAAGAAGGTCACTATACAATACTTAAGGGAGTTGTCCAAAAAGAGGGTATAACCCTTGTAAACATAAATGTTCCCAACACTGAAGGACCTAAGTATACAAAGAAATTCTTGGAAGACTTTAAAAAGATTGACAGTGATACAGTCATCATAGAGGATTTTATACCCCACTGCCAATGGACAGATTTTCCAAACAAAAAATCAACAAGATTATTGTGGCATTAAATGACACCCTGGGTCAAATGGACCTAACTGATACTTGCAGGGCATTTCACCCCAAAGAACCAAAATATACATTCTTCTCAAACATACATGGATCATTATCAAAGACAGGCCACATGACAGGACATAAAACAAGCCTCAACAGATTCAAGAAAACTGAACCATATCAAGCATCTTCTTAGATCACAATGGCTTAATACTAGAAACCAACCCCAAAGAAAAAACTCAAAAACATTTAAATACATGGAGACTGAATAACATGTTATGAAATAATGAATGAGTTATCAATAAGATCAAGGAAGAAATCAAAAGCACCTGGAAACAAATGAAAATGAACATAAACCAGCCAAAAACTATGGGACACAGCAAAAGCAGTCCTGAGAGGGAAGTTCACAGACCTACCTACAGAAGATAGAAAAATCTCAAAAAAAAATAACTTCATCCTATATGTAAAAGAACTAGAGGAACAACAACAAACAAAGCCCAGAACAAGTGGAAGGAAGGAAATAATCAAGATCAGAGCAAACTAAATGACATAGAGACTATAAAAACAATTCAAAAGATCAATGAATCTAGGAGCTGACTCTTTGAAAAGATAAATAAAACTGACAAACCTTTAGCCAGACTTATGAAGAAAAAAAGAGAAAAGATCAAATAAATCAGAAAGGAAAGAGGATAAGTCACAACCAATACCATAGATACACAAAGGAATGTAAGAAATTACTGTGACCAACCACATGCCAAGAAATTGGACAACCTGGGTGAAATGAGTAAAATTCTAGAAACATACAATCTTCCAAAACTGAATCAAGAAGAAGCAAAAAGCCTGAATATACCAATAACAGCCAGTGAAATCAAAGCAATAATCAAAAAACTCCCAGCAGACAAAAGCCTTGGACCAAATGGCTTCACGGGTGATTTTTACCAAACATTCAAAGAAGAACTAACTCCTATCTTCTCAAACTATTCCAAAAAATTCAAGAAGAGGGAAAATTCCCAAATTCTTTTTACAAGGCCAGTATTATCCTAATTCCAAAACCAGGTAAAGACACAATAAATATCTCTGATGAACATATGCTAAAATCCTCAATAAAATATTGGCAATCCAGATCCAGCAATACATTAATGAGATCATACATCATGATCAAATGGGATTTATCCCAGGGATGCAAGGATGGTACAATATTTGCAAATCAATAAATGCAATATACCACATAAACAAATTAAGGGCTAAAACCACATGATCATATCAATAGATGCTGACAAAGCATTTGATAAAATCCAGTACTGATTTATGATAAGAACACTCAACCAAATGGGAATAGAGGGAGTCTGCCTCAACATAATAAGGTCCGTATATGAGAAACCTACTGCCAACATCATACTCAATGGGCAAAAACTAAAAGCTTTTCTCTTAAGATCAGGAACAAGACAAGGGTGTCCACTTTCACTCCTCTTATTCTACATAGTACTGGAAGCTCCTGGCCACAGTGATCAGACAAGAAAAAGAAACAAAAGGCATCCAAATTGGAAAGGAGGAAGAAAAACTGTCATTATCTGCAGACAACATGATAATGTACATAGAAAACCCTGCAGGCTCCACCAAAAAACTACTCAACCTAATAAGTGAATTTGGCCAAGTAGCAGGATAAAAAGTCAATATTCAGAAATCAATGGTATTTGTGTACACAAACAATGAACTACTGGAAAGAGAAAGTAGGAAAAAAAAACCCATTTACTATAGCCACAAGAAAAATAAAGTACCTAGGAATAAATTTATCCAAGGATGTAAAAGACCTGTACTCATTAAAACTATAGACACTGAAGAAAGAAATTGAGGAAGATATAAATAAACAGAAGCATATATGGTGTTCATGGATTGGAAGAATTAACATCATCAAAATGTCCATACTACCCAAAGCAATCTATAGATTCAATGCAATTCTTATTAAAATACCAATGGTATATTTCACTGATCTAGACTGAATAGTCCAAAAATGTATATCGAACCAAGAATGACCCCGAATTACCTCAGCAATCTTGAGAAAGAAGAATAAAGTTGGAAGAATCACAATACTTGATAAAAAAAACTATACTACAGGTCCACTCTAAACAAAACAGCCTGACATTGGCATAAGATCAGACATATAGATCAATGGAAGAGAATAGACAGCCCAGAAATAAACCCATGTCTCTATGGTCAATTAATATTTGACACAGTGGGCACAAGCATACGATGGAGTAAAAACAGTCTATTCAATTAATGGTGTTGAGGGAACTGGACTGGTGCACGCAAAAAAAAAAAAAAAAAGAAAGAAAAGAAACTAGACCACAACTTAAACCATATACCAGAACAAACTCAAAATGAGTAAAAGACTTAATGTAAGTCATGATACCATAAAAGTCCTAATGGAAAACAGAGGCAGTAAAATTTCAGATATCCATGTAGCAATATTTTTGCTTATATATCTCTTAGGGCAAGGGAAATAAAGAGAAAAATAAACAAATGGGACTACATTGAATTAAAAAGCTTCTGCACTGCTAAAGAAACCATCATCAAAATGAAAAGGGAACTGACCATATGAGACAACATATTTGTCAATGATACATCAGACAAGGGTTTGATCTCCAAAAATATATAAAGAACTCATGCAACTCAATACCAAGAAGATAAACAATCCAATTAAAAGATAGGCAAAAGCCCTGGCTGGTGTGGCTCAGTAGACTGAGTACCAGCCTGCAAACCAAAGGGTCACTGGTTTGATTCCCCATCAGGGCACATGCCTGGGTTGTGGGCTGGGTCCCCAGTAGGGGGCGCATGAGAGGCAACCACACATTGATGTTTCTCTCCCTCTTTCTTCCTCCTTTACCCTCTCTCTAAAAAAAAATAAAATGGGCAAAGGACCTGAATAGACACTTCTCTAAGGAGGACATACAGATGGCCCATTAGATGTATGAAAAGAAGCTCAACATCACTAGCCATCAGAGAGATGCAAATTAAAACCACATGAGATAACACCTCACAATGGTAAGAATGGCCATCATTAATAAATCAACAAACAGCAAGTGTTGGAGAGGATGTGGAGAAAAGGGAACCCTAGTACACTGTTGGTAGGAATGCAGACTGGTACAGCCATTGTGGGAAAACAGTATGGAATTTCCTCAAAAAATTAAAAATGGAACTTTCTTTTGACCCAGTGATTCCACTGCTGAGAATATACCCTCGTAAGCCCAAAACACCAATTCAGAAGGACTTATGCACCTCTATGTTCACAGCTGTGCTATGTACAATAACCAAGTGCTGCAAACAGCCTAAATGCCCATCACTAAATGAGTGGATCAAAACTTGTGGCACATTTACACAATGGAATACTATACAGCAGAAATAAAGAAGAAACTCCTACATTTTGCAACAGCATGGATGGAACTAGAGCTAAATCTCCTCGGCATATCACTACTTCACTTGATTTGCTTAATGACAGTGAGTCATTGCCTGTTTTCTGGCTTATTTCTGATTGTTTTCAGAGAAGAAGCCTGAGGCTTTTACCCATAGGGGCAGCAGTGTGTACTGGTTCAGAGACCAGAGCCAGGTGCAGAGTAGGCAGGGAACAAGAGTTGGCTGAGCAGAGCTGAGGAGGAGTACAATTCAAGGCCCTCTCCCCTGACACTTGGTCTTGTAGCCTCTCCTTCAAAAAAAAAATGGGTGGGGGGGGGGGGCTGGAGATCTCCAGGAACAATGGCTCAAGCTGTGCCCGAGATTACAACACTGGTTTTGCTGCATTGAGAAGGCGAGCTCATGGAAGGATAGAGGAGATGTAGGTGGGCGGGCAGGAGCAAGCTCTGCCTCTCCCTCCTGGAGCTGCTGCCTTGCTCCCTCACCCAGGTCTCCAGGGTTGGAGCGGACACACCGCAAGCGGCTGCAGGGTTTGCCAGCTCACCACAGGCCAAAGCCCACTGAATACATGTGGCTGAGCACTACAGTGCACTGGCTGGAAGCTTTCTCTGAGCCTTAGACATTCTGAGCAGAGCTTAAGAGTCCCCATCTGCAAAGTGGGAGGAGATAACCCTGCTCTTTATCACAATGTCATCATTGTCATGATCAAATAAATATCTTTGTAATGATCCTACCTGAGAGAGCTGGAAAGAGAAATTGGGAAAACCTGAATCAGCCCCCTCTCCTGCTCCTGTGGCCTCCACAGGTCCCTGTCTCAAGCAGAATGTCTATCTTGGTGATGTTCTTTCCCACTGGACTTCCTCCCATGGAACTCTGCCTTTGGGAGTCTGGTCAAGGTTTTAAGGACCAGCTCGAATTCAAGCTCATCTAGGTAACCTTTCCAGGCTCCCTTTGGCACCCTGATGTAGCTTTTTCCATGGTTCCTTGTTCCGGTTTCTATTTGCACATGCTAGCTCAGTGCCTGGAGTAGGGGACCTTGCCTCTGTGACTCTGGATGTAAAGTGGGTATAATAATTATGCCTACCTCCTAGGAACAGTGTGCTGAATAAATGAAGTGACACATATCAACTTCTCTGTACACTGCCTGGCATGAAATGTGAGCTGTCAGTCACCAGGACCTGCTGCCATGGCCCCTGATGGTAGTAATCATGATGGCGAGAGACCAGCTTGCCCTACTAGACCAAGCTCCTGGAGGGATGGAGATTCTAAAATCATCCTTGATCTTTACCTGTCTAATCACATACCTTTCACACAATAACTGACCGCATCTTGCTTTGGGGATAAAATGAGATAATAAGGTAAATAAAAGCTGTGAGCACAGTAACTACCACTAAGGAGACTAAGAAATTTAATATCCCTTTTCTCAAAAAAAAAAAAATGTTTCTTATATTGAAGCTTCAACAGCCTGAATTAAGGCTACTAATAAACAGGGCTTAAAATTAGGGGGTGGCAATCCCAGTTCTTGAAAACTGATTTCTAAAGAGACCATAACTTTGTAGCTCTAAATGATTCTCTGGTTGAGGGAACATCAGATGTATGTTTTCAGAGTGGATTCGAATCAAAGCTGCCACTTCCAGATCTTGCCCTTGAAACACTGGCAGGAATGTAAACGGGAGATAAGTGACCAGCCTGACATGCTCTTAGGAAAGTTGGGATACTGGAAATAGTGGTGGCCTCAATGAGCTTCAGGAGGCATGTGTCACGGTACCCAAGAAGGGCCCCCAAGACCCAGGTAGAGGGGCTTTGGATGTTATTTCAAGGGCCTCAGGAGATAAGGCACAGGGGAAAAGCTGAATGTCCATACCTCTTTCCAACTTCATGCCTTCCTCCGAGATACCTCCCCAGGTACCACAATCTGTGGTGCCTGGAGGTGGAAAGGAAGGGGATTTTCTGCCAACACCACAGCAGCAGATGAACACCTGAGCCAGCACTCACACACCCACACATCCAGCCCAGGAGTCAGGCCCTGTTGCTCGCTCCAGCAGATGATTGCCCCAAGCCATAGTGCTTGCTGTCAGAAACAATAAACAATTCCATGACAGAGTAAGAGAAAGCATGGCTGGCAGACAGGTGGACAACAACTCCAAGAGAAAATGGCTTCTCCTCTCTCTCCTGTCCCCTCTTCCTCCCCAGGGCCCCACTGCCTCCTTCCCCAGCATCACACAACCAGTGCAGAGGTGCACTGCTGTGAACACAGCCCCCTGAGAGAAGGTATCTGTCATCTGAAGATAGTGTCAGATGTATCTGAAGAGAGGAGTGCTCCCTTAAATTTAGATCTCTGGGGTTTAAGGTCTTGGACCTTTGAAGTTAGGTATGACACTGGACAGGTCACTGCATCCTCTGGGTCACAGTTTCCACCTTACAGAATGGAACATGGGGAGAGTCACAGTAGAAGGACGTGATGGCTCTTGGGTAAAGGACAAATAACCACTCAGTTGACTGCCATTGTGTTGCTAGCATTGTGCCATTGTGTTGCTACGACATGGACTTGCCACATTATAACTGTGGCATATACTGGTTGGGGTTCACTGAACCCAACGTGTATGGGGGACTCAAAAATACTGGAATCATCTTCTGGAGGGCAAGCCCCTGGCAGTACAGGCTTCCCCTGCTAGGTGAGTGTTCTAGGAACCTATCTGTATCCATGTGCCAGCTAGTGTTGTTGTGAGAGGCTGCATTTGGTTTCAGTGATTTTTTTGGAAGACTCTTCAATGCGTTTGCCTATTTAACAATTGGTGATTTACCAGAGCATCTGCCCACACTGTGCTGTGTGCAGCTGTTTTTGACCCCAAATGGCACCCCACTCTCCCTATTCACCCAACCTCATCCCAAGTGGCTTTTTTGTTTGTTTGTTTGTTTCTTCAGGTTAAAAAAGTTCTCAAAGGGAAACTCTTTGCCATGTGGAAGAGCTGAAACAAAAAATGGCCATAGCACTAAAAGGCATCAAAATTGACAAGTTCAAAAACTGTTTGGAGTAGTGAAAAAAAATTCTCAATGGGTGTATTGCACCAAATGGAGAGTACTTTGAAGGTGATTGAAGTTTAAATATGTAAGAATAAACACACAATCTTTTTAAAAATAAATTCCATTTTTTTAGGTGCCCCTCCCCTCGTATATACTTGAGCACACAGCTTAACTGCATTCCCCAGTCCCCGGCATTGAGATGCAGTCTGTGAGTGTTCTCACCATGGGGGTGTGTGTCGCTCCCTAGTCAAGGCCATTAATAGTGGGTGTGCTTGCCGCATTCTTTCTGCCACTGCTGGAACCCCCTGCACCCCTGAAACAGCAGGGAGAGCTGCTCAATCCATAAGCTTTCATTGTGTCAGGCCACTGAGAGTTCAAAGGTTACCTATAAGAGCAGCTAGGGTCACTTACTCTAACAGGTACAGGTGCAGTCCCCTATTCTAAGAAGGATAAATAGATGGTGCTCAATTACAATTCTTTAGATATTTGGTAGAAATATTACTGAGACCTAAGGTAGGAGACCTAGTTTCTAGTCCAGACTCTAAAACTATCAACCTGCATGATCTGGCCTTTAGTTCCTCACTTATATGATAAGCGTGTTGAACTAGGTGGTCACTACCATCCCCTGCACTTTAAGATGTTTATGATGTGAAGAACACAGTGTGCTCAGGCACACTGGCTGACAATCACATGCCACTGAAATGTAGGCTAATGGCACGCCTCTGGTCTGAAGAGTGCTAACCTTCTGCTAGACAGGACTGCTAAGTATTATTAGAGATAGTCCTCAACAGCCCCCAATTGTGGAGTAGACAAGAATGGCAAGATATAGTAAAATCTCATGTACTCAATAGTGATCAACCAGTGTTTGCTGAACAATTCCATACTGATGGCCAAGGCAGCAGATGAAATGAAAGTTAAATCTCCTGTGATTCCTCACTACGCCTCCCTTTACCCCTCCCATGTACCATTATCCAGGCACTGTATCATGCGACTATAGACTTCACCATTCAAACCACAGTTTGGATAACTGATCTCCCCTGAAGTTGTGCAGTGCACAGCTGCTGCAGCTGTGGGAGGTGGCATTGGCTCTTTTGTGTCCTTAATGAACACACTATGCAATTCTATACCTTCTTGCTTTTGTCTTTGTGGCTCCTAGAATAACTGCTCTCTTCTTGTTCTGTGGAGGCCAGCTTGAAACAGCCTCTCCTCTGTGAATCTGTCCCTGATCATCACTCCTTGTAGGAGAATTGTTTATTCCTCCTTGATAGAATCGGTCACTTGGCTGCCTGGTTCATTGTTTACACACCTGTCTCCCCGACTGGACTGTGTGCTCTTCAAGCACCATGACTGCCTTTGTCATCTTTGAATTTGCAGCACCCCCACAGTGCCAGGCTATGATAAATTTTTAATGAATATTTGTGAATTGAATGAACCAAATTTCCTTTTCCTTGCTGCCTTGGAGTCATATGTGGAGATGCCAAAATGTGGTTTTGAAAAAAAAATCACAAAATGTAAAAACATGAAACTACTCAGAAATCCCTGCCCCCAGAAAAACATCACTGATCACCGAATTATGAAAAGGTGGCTGCTGATATTAGTACTTTGAGAGCAGCAGACTCCTGCTCCTCTTGAACAAACAAAAACTTGTGGATATCTGTAATGTGCTGCCCAATCCCCTAAATTAAAATTAATTAAATTAAGAGGCCTAAATTAAGTCAGGTGATGAAAGTTTCACTTCTGGGACATAAGATCATGGGACTGCACTGTAGAGGGCCTTGTCCAGATGTGGTCTTTATGGTCCCCACTGACACTTGGCAGTCCTTCTGATGAGGCCACGTCTCTGCAGGCCGACAGGTGTGACCATCCCTCTGTATTGGTCTGACGGAGTTGGTCCCTGCCGATCCTCAAGGACTCAGAGAATGAATGTGAGGACCAAAAAGAGAACGTGACATGGAGGGAAAAGGGGCAGTGAGCGTGGCTTTTCATCAAGGCATTGATGGTGAGGTCAGTGGCAGGGTAAGCAAATTTGTGGGAGTGGTAGGAGATGGGAGTGAGTACAATAGAGACCATGTGTCTCAGGCAACTGTGCTGAGGAGCATCCAAGGGTGTTCCCCAACCCAAAAGAAGCTGGAACAGCTACTGAAAAGACTAAGATGAAGGAAATATGGCCATGACCTCTGATGGCTCCCGGGGTGTTCTGTGCTGTAGGTACAATCATTAGAGCAGTTTCCAAGTGTGGAGTGTTCATTTATGTGATCATGTGTACACACCTTTGTCCTCAATCACCCACTTCTGCTCAGCCTTGTGGCTGTGTCAACCATGACTGAGATGCTGAGCTTCCGATTTGTTCCAGGAGGTTCAACACTTCCCCCACCCTCTGGCATGCAAAATCAGTGGGGATGAGGTAGGTTGGATGTGGAGCTCCTGTGGGCCAGGGGAACTGAGCAGCATGCCAACCTCAGTCAATAACTTTAATCTAGAAACTTCATGATTCTAACCTTGGAACACAAACTTCACCCATCTGGACAGCCTCGTTCCCATGGCGAAGAGCCTTACCACAGCTCCTTCCAATGGTTGTAGGCAGTTGTACAACCACACACTGGCTGACTTGCACTCTTTACCTACCCAGCAGACTATGAACTCCCTGGTATACTGGCTACACCCCATATCTTGGTATCCCCAGACCTATGTAGAACCTGTACAGTAAATAATTTAACTATGCCCAAAATGAGCTCTGTCTTTGCCCTTGGCTTTGGAAGTAATCTCTAAGCCCTTGCAGTGTCATGGCTGATGGGAGTGTCTCTGTTTGCTTGGCACCTTAGGCCAGTCAGATAGTAATAATTTGATTTAGGGTATGGGTTTTGAGCTACAGCAACAATGTGATGCAGGGTGGAGGCTTTGGTATCAGCTCAACTTCCTGAGAGGCTGGAGACTGAGATTTGCCATATGGGAAACCAACCATGCCTAGGTGATGGAGTTCCACTGAAAACTCTGAACACCAAGGCTTGAAGGAGTTTCCTGTTTGGCAGTATTCCATGTGTTCTGTCACATATCAAAATCAGGAAAGTA